>CM057344.1:71107346-81107346 GCA_030015575.1 Agapanthus africanus | reverse complement strand
GGTTGGCGCTCAGTGCCAAGCGCGCCACGTGTCACTCACTGGCGCACCCATAAACTAGCGCAGCGCGCTCATAAATTAAAAGCGCGGTGCGCTAACAAACTAGCGCTTACCGCTAAGTGACACGTGTCCTCCTCGTATGCGCTAACCGACAGAAGCGCAATGCGCTCTTTGACTGGCGCAAAGCACCTAGTGTGCCACATGGCGCGCTGTCAGAACATACTTTGTTCTGATAAATGCTATGCATTTAATTCCAGAAAAAATGTCAAAGCCCAACGCTTGGCATTATTAAAAGGGCAAAGCCCAAACAAAGACCTAACAGGCAGAACAAAAATGAAATGTTCTTTAACTGGACTTAGCCCAATTATGGCCATAAGTCCTCAATTTAAATTGAACTGAGCACACCTGCTCTTCAATTCAATTTACACCCGGTTCGAGGGTACATCTCTTCACTCCTATGATATATGTCGTTGTAATCCTTCAACGTCATCAGAGAGGTGACGGGTCCCGACAACCACACATTGCTACGGACTGTGGGGTCCTTAAACTCATGGACTATGATGTCTTTAACCTTGACCGTGATGTCTTAAAACTAATGTCGGACTGTGGAGTCCTTAAATCCACGGACTATGATGTCCTTAACCTCGACCGTGATGTCTTAAAACTAACGTCGGAATGTGGAGTCCTTAAATCCACGGACTATGATATCCTTAACCTTGACCGTGATGTCTTAAAACTAACACCGGACTATGAGGTCTTTAAACTCACGGACTATGATGTCCTTAACCTCGACCGTGATGTCTTAAAACTGACATCGGATTGTGAGGTCCTTAAACTCACGGACTATGATGTCCTTAACCTTGACCGCGATATCTTAAAACTAACAATGGACCGTAATGTCCTTAAACTAATTATCGACCGCAATATCATTAAACTAAACAATAGAGCCCAATTGCTCTTTTGTTGGATCTAAACGATCCCGTTAAATTGATCTTAGTCTAGAATTAGACTAACGTGTCCTTAACAAACGTTTAAGTTGATCTTAGCCTCAAATAAGGCTAACGTATCTTTAAACATAACCCCCCCAAACCCAAATCTAAGAAAGATACGGATTTGGACTAGTCCACGCCTTACGGGCGACAACATAACTTAGTCTCCGTATACAATCCACGGGCAACCAAACAAAAAACAAACACCCACGACACGAAGTGACCATATGGAGAAGGAGAAAATTGTTACCACGATGCAGTAGCGTAATTAACTGCAGGGGCTTGCGCCTGCAGGGAAGAGCATCCCAACAATCAAAAACCCCTCAAACGAGGGGGAATCTGACGAAGTCTGCTACATCGGCCGCATCCGTTTAAACCTTCGATACATGGTGCCATAAATCAACTTGGCATCTTCGGAGAGGTGGACAGATAGCACCAATCAGCATCTGCCCCCAGATTCAGGCAAGACATCCAGTCTTCCCGGCTTCCGGCGGTGAACAGAGGTGTAGGATTATCTCACTAATGTTTTTCTCTCATCAAAATGCTCCAAGAGCAACCATAGAAAGATGAAGATGAGGTGAAGAAACTATGGCTTGAGCAACAAAGAAATGGCTAAGTCTTTTATGAGTGAGAGTGAGAGAGTGATGAAAAGCAAGTGAAGAAAATGAGCAAACCCCAAGCCAAGAGTTGGCTGCCCTCTCTCTCTCTCTATCATGCACAAAATACACACACAAAAATATCTTTTCCCATTTTTCAAATAAACAAAGCCCAGCCCATACCTCTCTACATGCCTCAAGCCATGCTTATGCCTCCTCACCCCCTCCACCTCATTTCCCTAAATGATTTTCTAAAATGGAAAATCAAATAATGTGGTATCACATCTTTTAGAAACAATTCCGTATAAATACGGAATGCAACCTGGTATACATATCGAAATACATATACGCGTATTCATACAAAAATACGAATAGCCAAGAGAGAAAATGAATAGTGAACAATAATACTAGAATATAAATACATATATTAATTATTAAATCAAAACCTTATTTAACAATCCGGCTTAATCCTAAGCCGCTAGTATTATCAACCGTCCGATTAAAGTCTTGGATTAGGAGAGGGCTCCTAGGATTAGTTTAGGGCGCCTAGTATTGCCCTTATTCTAATCCCTTTATTATGTCTTTAAGAAGGTTCGGTTAACTGAGTTCATGAGTTTTAGTTTAGGGCGGGTCATAGTCGCTGCCAGAGAGAGAGAAGAAACACTCAGCGTGCACTCTAACATAGATCAGAATGGTTAATCACTATATCCAATCAGGATGGCTCCCACTGTTTTCTCGAATCCTCCTCCAAACCCAAAAGGAGAATTAGTCGGGATCATCTAAAATCACCCGAGGAGTAATCCTACTCATCAGTGAGAATCGGGATCCAACTATCATCGCATGATAACTTAATGGAAGCTACTCAAGTTATCACACTCCAGAAGGTATGCGCATGCCTGGCAAGTTTCCTTTGTATTTGAAACTCCCGATGTGAATTTTTATCCCATGCTCTTATGACCTTGACGTAGGCCAACAAATCATAAGTCACATGTCAAGTTCTACCCGTCATTGTCCAGGTTAATTTGAACTCACCCGTACATACCCTTGACGTAGGCCAACAAAGTAGTACGACTGTCTAAAACCAACGCATCTATCTATGCAACAGAAGAGTAACAAATAGCTACCATATACTATGCCTTGACGTAGGCCAACAAACATAGCATGAATACTAAGTGCTACTCGTCTGAAATGATGGAGGGCAACGAATGGTTTTTGGCGAAAAACCTTTAACGTAATGAACTTGATATCGTTGAAGGAACCTGATAGCTTTTATAAAAATATAGTTGCGAAAACCTTTGCTAAAGAGGTCACTCCAGGTGAAGGGATCTCGGCTCTTTCCTCGTCGAATGAGGTGCATGATATTCCAAACTGAATACCACGATGCAAAGCAAAAATAATCGGCTATAGTGAAGTTATTACGTTGACGCAAACTTTTACTCAAGGGGTCACTCCTGATGAGGGGATCTTGGCCCTTGCCTCGTCGAATGAGGTGCTGGATATTCATAACCGAATACCACCGTGCAAAGCAAAAGCGAACGTCTGTAATGTCAATTTTTAAAATTGGTTCCAACAACATCAAACAAGTTTGTTTTCCTTGCATTGATCAGAATCAACGCAGTCCCATCAATTAATCACACTAGAAAAGAATGAAAATATAATGTACGTATATGCCATCCGCATTCGCCACTGGGTCCCGTCATCACCCGTTAGGTTGCTTAACTAACGACAGAGCAGGGACTGGACTAGCACGGGTGCAAAACATATACAATATCTACTAGTATATATAAATATATATATAAAACATTCATCTCAGGCATGATATAAGCAACATCACAGAAACATTACAGAATTGTGGATAATCTTGGAGCCCCAGGTTTCACTTGAGCCGCAAATGAGTCTCGACGTTCTCTGTCGTGTGGATAGCCTGTACAATGAAACCTAGACCCCTACGAGCGCGGCAAGTTACCCGCCAAAACCAGAAGTGAGGCAACCGCCTTCAACAACGTGAATGGGTCACCCAGCACTTCACGGAATCCGGTAACTTGAGCACCCCTCTGTGGGTCAACTTATACCACCTACGAGTGCGGCGAATAGCCCGCCAATTCTAGAGCAAGGTCCCCTCCATCTCAATGCCATGTGATGCGGACCCGTTTCCCTCTAGAACCCCGCTATTCGTGCACTCCACCGTGGGGTAATCCTAGTACAGAAAAGAATAATATACAAGGGTGACATCGACCTCAACCCGGTCGTGCCCCAAATAAATAATATACAAACAGACAGTGACAGTAGTCCACATGTCGGACGCTCGTCCCGCAATATCAAATGTACAAATGAAACGAAACTGTACTACCATTGCACTATAGCTATCCACCACGATGATCCAACTACAATACAGCACAACATAGAACATCAACGTGAATGTCACGTTCGCAAACCCGTGTAAAAGAACATGTAGCAGTTAGACGGATTGTACCGCTCGAATGACATTCACGGTTGCAGATAGTAATGCATGTACTGTAAACACACAATTAAAATTTCGATCGATTAAATCTTTCCAAATTGGCCCCAAATGTAAAAACAGCACTCAGACAAAGCTGGGCCAAAACTATATATCACAAAAATCATTTTTCCAATAAATAGAGTGCCAGAAAAAAATTAGTGACGTTTGGCCACAAAAGTGCAGCGGTTCCACGGCCAAATTGCGGAGTTAAATGCTCAAATTTCTTCTGGTGACCTATAATTGCCTGCACATATTTGTAAGATGCCTGAAAATATTTTTTGAGCAAGTTTGAAAATCGACAGCGGGCACATCAACTTGGTAAAATGATTCGGAAAAATTTGTCGATCGAGATTTTAACCTTGTGCAAACTAACTAGTAGGGTTTATGGGTTGGCTATGATACCAAATTGGGTTACGGCAGCGTCCCGGCCATCAAAACGTGGCCAAATACGGAACAAAAATTTACTAAACCGGCGCTACCATTACCCGATGCCCGGATCTACCCTAAACTAGCAAGCATGTAAAGAAGTTAGAATGGTTATACCGAGTTGATCCGTGTCTTTCGGTCTTTATTCCAAGCTCCTAGTGATCGTCTAGATCGAGTTTGGTTGTCGGTCTTCCTCCATCTACGATGATCCACCTGAGAGAAACAGCGCAAGCTTCAGCCTTGCAAAACGATGCAACCGACGCTCCAAGGTTACTAGCAATGGAGAGTGGAGGTGTAGAATTGTCTCACTAATGTTTTTCTCTCATCAAAATGCTCCAAGAGTAACCATAGAAAGATGAAGTGGAGGTGAAGAAACCATGGCTTGAGCAACAAAGAAAAGGCTAAGTCTTTTGTGAGTGAGAGCGAGAGAGTGATGAAAAGCAAGTGAAGAAAATAAGCAAACCCCAAGCCAAGAGTTGGCTGCCCTCTCTCTCTCTCATGCACAAAAATAGCTTTTCCCATTTTTCAAATAACAAAGCCAAGACCATACCTCTCTACATGCCTCAAGCCATGCTTATGCCACCTCACCCCCTCCACCTCATTTCCCTAAATGATTTTCTAAAAAGGAAAATCAAATAATGAGGTGTCACATCTTCTATAAACAATTCCAAATAAATACGGAATGCAACCCGGTATACGTATCGAAATACATATATGCGTATTCGTACAAAAATACGAATAGCCAAGAGAGAAAATGAATAGCGAACAATAATACTAGAATATAAATACATATATTAATTATTAAATCAAAACCTGATTTAACAATCCGGCTTAATCCTAAACCGCTAGTATTATCAACCGTCCGATTAAAGTTTATACAGCCTGTACACATATTTAATCGGACACCTGTAGTACCAACATACGTTATTTACACCATATCGCCTGAACCGTAAAAACCCTCTGTGTGGGACTCTAAAGACTCGTCAATACGCTGGTAGTGGGTTTAACCACAAGCACGTCAGCGGCACTACCTGTACGTAACGGCTACCCAGGTATTGAGCGAAATGGAGCCCGACGAGCAAACTCATCCTGAACCCCTACTGAGCCTGACAGTGACAATATCCGTAAAGTCCGGTCTATTCGTCTAAGAGTATCGCATATCGAGTCTAAAGGGTGGATAAAGTCAGACCCCTAATAACGCGATAATTTGTGTCGGTATGTAACCCATCACCACCTGAGAAGCTATCAATCCTGAATCGGTAATTTTCGCATACCCCGGCCGAGGATTTCTGGTGATGGCCACCCGTGCACTGCGCGACATCAACCCCCAATACCGGGAGAAACGAATCCCTAACGATCCGCTCACTGCCTCCATATGGTTCGGGACTGTACCCAACTAAAACCTGTTTGCACGACTCCTTTGAGCCGTGGTAAGGTAGTAATCAAAGCATATTGGGAACTCAAACAAGACAAATGATGATCTCATGTCGACAGACTAACCTGTACACATGTCACCTGGGAGCTGCTATCTGACAATTGGTATAATACCAACTAGCATGTTCCCGGCGAGTCCGTCCAGTGTACTCATAACCCAATGAGCACCTATATACTATCTTAGGTGAACAACTGACACCAATGGCTTGTGAGACCGGCCACCGCCCCTCGTTAGGGTTTAGATAAGTATACACTAGTCTACACTGGAGTATCGATACTCCTACGACTAGGGACATTTAAGGATGTGCTTATAGACCCCCAGCTCCTACGTATATGATCGCTATCATAATGCTGGTAGTCAAGAAAGAATCATATGGGCTCTATCAACATATACATTATGATAAAGACAAATCAGATAGCATACTGTCATCTCGAGTAAGACTGTTCTATCGGTATAGGTCCTCCCTCAATAATCATAATCACTTGCCTGCGACTACGATAATTGTCTTGAGAGCACTATAGCCAACACATGGTAGACCCAGAAAGGTACTCTAGGGCAAGAAACTCGAGATGTAAATGATGAGCCCGGTAGGAGGGAACACTATCTACCGGTGATTGTATAGAAACTAGATAGATATCCGAAGGATACCGTTCGGAGTTATGAGATGAGATGGATGCGAGGGCCGACCATAGTGACGGCGCCTGAGATATTAGGATTTTGGGTGTCGTTGATGGACACCGGGTTTTCCATGATGATGATTTATGGACGGGGATTCTGTTTTACCCCATACTTAGGATTTTTATGATATATATTCTATACATACAGTCATTTTACCCTGATGTAGTACCTTGATTATGATTTTGCTGCATCTCATATTGTTATATGTATGATATCATGACCACATACATAGGATTGGTTTTTTATCGTGTATACATGTGATTACCTGTACGATATTGTTTACTTCTCACGAGTTGGCAACTCACCCCCGTTATTGTTTTACCTCATATTATGCTGTTTTACTTCTTACATGTTCATTTCTTCGCTACGGCATCATATATTTACCTGTTGCGGTTGGGTTCCGCCTTTAGGCGTGAGATGCTTCCGTTTGGGGATGCTTTATTTATACTCTATGTTTTGTATCCGTTCGGGACTAATTTTTACAAAGGAGATGCTGCCGAAATTTTTAAGAAAATGAATTTAATTTTTTTTCCTAAGATTTTTAACCTGAGATTTCAAATGTTTTTAACTAATATTTTAATCAAATGTTTTTAACTAATTTTTTAATGTTTTATCACTCTATCTTTTCATGATTTATATTTATGGGTTTTCGGCTTACTTGAATTACGTTACGCCTTTAGACGTTACGTGATTTGAATGCCGGTCGCGTTCCTAAATTGGGTCGTGACACCTATTTAGGCAACAACATCGCTATAACTAGGATGTTGTCACTAGCGAATCATCATTTGCCTTTGTCGATTTGAACAAAGATTGCTTAGCAAACAGGGTTATGATCTTGTCGACTAAGGCTTGTTAACTTTATGAGCCGTAAGGCTCTCATAAAGGTATTTCTCCCTACGAGCCGAGAGGATCTCATAGATGTATTTTCTCCTTAGGAATCGTGGGGATTTCTAAGTGTGTTTCTCTTTTGTGAGTCGTAAGGATCTCACGTGGGTTTTTTTTCTTCACAAGGTCGAGAGGACCTTGCAAGTGCATATGATTTTTTTCATTTTATGAGTTTGCGCCCTTTTCGGGTTTTCACAAACTCGCCGGCAGTCCTGCTTTTTTTTTACTCACGGCGCCCTTTTGGGTTTTCATCCGTGCCCATTTTATTTGTGGACATACCTTTTTTTAACGAGATTGTGCCCTTTCAGGTTTTCACAAACTCGCCGACAGTCCTGCAGTTTTTACTCATGGCGCCCTTTCGGATTTTCATCCATGCTCTTGTGGACATATCGTTTTTCTTTTCTTTTTCTCTTTTTTAATTATTTTTTTAAACGAGATTGCGCCATTTCGGTTTTTCACAAGCTCGCCGGTAGTCCTGCTGTTTTTACTCACGGCGCCCTCTCGGGTTTTCATCCGTGCCCATTTTGCTTGTAGACATACCATTTTTTTAACAATGGAATACCTGAGAGTGGTTTCGCCGCAGGTGCCCATCTGTTTGCTGGTGGGACTTGAGCTGCAACCCACGCCATTGAGACTACGATTGCAATTTAGCTCTCAAAGGAGGACATCGCCATATTTAGGGCAGTGTGCTAGTTTAGGGATAGTTCGGTTCATTATCACCATATTTGAGGCGACGCTCTAGTTTAGAGACGTTTCGGTCCATTATCGCTATGTTTAAGGCGATGTGCTAGTTTAGGAACGTTTCGGTCCATTATCGCCATATTTGAGACGACGCACCGTGTTTGAGGCGACGCGGTAGTTTAAAGACATTCAGGTCCAATGTCGCCATGTTTGAGATGACGCACCGTATTTGAGGCGACATACTAGTTTATGGACGTTTCGGTCCATTATCGTCATTTGGTCGGAGAGCTGCACAACTCATTACTTCCAATGCTTGTTTGCTTAGGCACTGCTGCCTATCCTTTGTATATATGGACACTTCACACCTCAAGAAATTTTCACCCTCTTAGACTATTGTTGTTCATTGCTGGAAACGGGGACGAGTCGGGATGGATCGTCCTGCCTGAATTTTGGGAGCAGATACAATTTGGATTTATCCGTCCACCTCTCCAAAGATTCCAAGTTGATTTATGGCACCGTATATCGGAGGTTTGGACGGATAAGGCCGTTGTAGCAGACTTCGTCAGATTCCCCCTCGTTTATAAGGGGGTTTTATTGTGGGGACGCTCTTCCCTGCAGGCATAAGCTCCTGCAGTTAATTACGTTACTGCATCGCGATAACCACTTTCTCCTGCTCCGGAAGCTCACTTTGTGTCGTGTGTGTTTTTGTTTGTTTTGGTTGCCCGTGGATTGTATACGGAGACTAATTTGTGTTGTCGTCCGTAGGGCGTGGATTAGTCCAAATCCGTATATTTTTAGATTTGGGTTTTTTTATTTAAGGACCGTTAATCTATTTTGAGATTAAGATCGACTTAAATGTATGTGAGCATTTGGGGTTCGATTGGTTTTTTGTTAAGTATACGTTAGTCCAATTTGGGACTAAGATCCACTTAACAAAGTTTTAGGATCATTGTTTTTATTTCAGATCCAACAAAAGAGTATTTGGGCTCTATTGTTTTAGTTTAAGGACGTCTCGGTCCGTTGTCGTCATTTTGGAGGCAACGTTTAGTTTAAGGACATTTCGGTCCGTTGATCACCATTTTTGAGGTGAAGTTTTAGTTTAAGGACGTCTCGGTTTGTTGTCGCCATTTTGGAGGCAACGGTTAATATAAGGACATTTCGGTCCGTTGACCACCATTTTGAGGTGAAGTTTTAGTTTAAAGACGTCTCGGTCCGTTGTCGTCATTTTGGAGGCAACGGTTAGGTTAAGGACATTTTGATCCGTTGATCACCATTTTGGAGGCAACGGTTAGTTTAAGGCATTTCGGTCCATTGCCAAGTTGCGCGCACGTGTATTTGTTACGCGGCGAAGTAGACGATGTTGAAATGGAATGTGCCCAATTTGGGGCACGATTTGATTTGAGATGTGCACGTCAATTTGGAAGTGCACCAAAGAGTTGTTGGTTTTCGGGACCCACCACCTCTCTAAAGATGTTGAAGAACTACAACGACATATATCAGAGGTGTGGAAAGATATACCCATTAAACCAAGTCCCGTGTTTGAGGGGAAGGGTGCTGCCGTGGACCTAAGAATCATTAGTCGTATTTGAGACTAATATTATCTTAGGAGATATGGGATGAATATCATTTTAGATATCATCAGTTGAAAGATCATTAGTCATGTTTGGGACTAAGATCAATTTGGGAAATCATGAGCACAGAGGGGTTCGGTTGATTGGAAATCGAAGATGTTTTGACTTTGGGAGAACTTAGCCAATTTGGGCTAGGTCTAGTCCTCCATAGTTACCCAACAGTGCTAAGCACTGGTACATGCAGTACTCACGTGTATCCCATGTGAGACGCTGATTCGGTGTTAAACACTGAACTCTGGAGGCACTCACGTGTGAACACGTGAGACACCCCAAATATGGGCTCTGCTTTTTGGGTTTTATTTCCCTTTTTATACAGAAATGCTAAGCACTTGATTGGGGGTTGCGTGCAAAGCACGTGACTGCCTTAGGAAATGCTCCTGGCTCTTTTTTAAGCACTCACGTAGGAAATACGTGAGGCAGTCTCGGATTTTTCTTTTTATTCCTTAGAGGTACACACGTGGAAAACACGTGAGGTCTCGTTATAGTGTTAAATGCTAACAAATCACTAGGCTTTTCTTCTGTGTTCTTGGAGATTTTGATCTCATATTAATGACATTTCTAGTCATTAGGCTTTGGATTTGGAAGGTCTCAAATTATTATCATCGTCTGAGGGATCAAGTTCTCTTCTTGTTTGTGCAGGAATCAAATTCTTTACATAGGGTTAAACCGTAGTTTTCAGAGGAATTAAATTCCCATATGTTTTTGTAAGAATTAAATTCTTTGAACTCAGTTCTTTCCCCTAGACTTTGAATCTTCATGACAGAATCTTCCTGATAAGAATTAAATTCTCAACTTGTGGAGAGATCTGCTTCTGCAGATCTCAACCAAAGGAAGAAATAAATTCTTGCATAAAGGGTTAAACCCTTAGAGAGGCAAAAAATAGATGGATCAATCTCTGTGTTTTTTTACCTAGTGTTTCAAGGAAGCAAGTCTTTTCTTTGAGAATTAAATTCTCCTATTCCTCAAAAGCTCACTGTATATTCTTTTTTTAGCCTCTGGGGAGTTCTCTCTCCCTCTCTCTCTCTCTCTCTGCGTCTGTGTCTCTCCTCTGTGAGACTTGAAGTCTCGGGCTCTTTATATAGTGGAGAGAACTTTGTTTAATTCTCAAAAAATCTCTTATTGAGAGATCCCAATTGATTTAATTGGTTTCAGAATTAATTTGGGGAATTTTACTCACCGTTGGATTTTTTATCTAAGGACTTCTGTCATTTTTTTATAGAAGATATTGTTCTTGCTTTTAACAAGATTGGGTATATTCTCCCATATAAAGAATAAAATTCTATCGAGCGGTGACATTTTAATCATCATTGGATTTTTAATCCAAGGGTTCTCAATTTAACAAAGTATAATCTTTCTCTGTTTAGAAAGATATAGGAAATATTTTGGATTTTTGATTCACTAACTCTCTGTTTAACAGAAAATATTATCTCCAATAGAATTTAATTCTATATTTAATCAAATCACCGTTGGATCTTTGATCCAACGGTTTATTAAGTTATTAAGTAGAATTTAATTCTACGCAAGGAGGTGTCCTCATGTGTTAACACGTGAGGCTTGCGGTTTAATTGCAGCGCTTAGGCGCTCACGTGTTGGCACATGAAACTTGTTTAGCCTTCTTATAGTTTAATTGCAGCGCCTATATGCTTTGCATAGAGGCGCTCACGTGTTTAACACGTGAGGCTCAAATAGTGGGGAGTTTCTTTCTTTCTTTCTCTCATCTTTTTTTTATGAGTGAACAAATGCCCCCACAGCGTTGCTCTCACGTGGCTTGCTTGTGAGTGCAACACTGTCCACTTTTATAGCCGTTAGATTGCCTAGGGGAACAGAGAGATGAACCGCTCCCATCATATCTTATAAATGCGAGGGCTTGGCTCTTGAAAGGGCCACTGTTTCTTCGTCTTCTTACTTAGTCTTTCTCTTGAGAATTTAATTCTCATTTCGGAGCTTAGTTCTCTACCCGTTGAAATTTCAGTGTTAGACTCTGTCAAAAAGAACTCTTTTAGGTAAATATCTTGAACAATATTTGTCTCTTAGGAACAAGAAACCATTTTCTCTAATTTTCTATGGATTTTAAATCCATCGCAAGAGCTTTGCTCTTTTCTGGAACCGGTCTTTTAAAGATCGAAAAAGACATAATAATTTTCTTTTGTGTAGCAAACCCTGATGTTTTCGAAGATTGGGCATTTCTCTTCTGATCTTTGAAGTTCTTTGGAATTTAATTCCATTTCTTCATTTTCCCCTCACGGGAGTTTCTGAAATTTAATTCCTTTGTTTAAAGGGAATTTGATTCCTCACCACAGAGCTTAGCTCTGAAAGACTCGAAGGCTTTTAGGAATTTTATTCTCTGGTGTTCTTGAGCGTTTTTTTTTATTTTTAGGGTTTTAATATCCTTGACACAGATTTGAATCTGTTGGGTATTTTAATATAACTCGTTTTTCGAGAATGTTAGGAGTTGTTTAAACTCCACTATTTATTTGATGAAAACCCTTTTAGATTCTCATAATGAGCACTTTCTTAATCATTTTGATTGCTAACCTATAACAACCTAGTTCATTTATACCTATTCCAGTTCTCGTATTTCCTTAATTGTGGTATTTTCCTGATTTATCATGTTTTGGGTGCGAATGGTATTTTACATTTTACATTGCATTCGACCCGACCCGCTTGCTTGAACCTGTTTGATTCATATTTATGAATTACCCTGACTTGTTACATAGACTGTGCATTTCATGTTTAGTGCATACTGGCATTTCATCTGGCATTGCATCTTTTACCATATAACATTTTAAGTCACAGAAAATATTTTTAAAAATACATTTCATGGCTTGCATGATACCCCTAACCCCGTGGTAGCATCCGCGCATCTTGTTCTCGTCCCGTTCAGTGAAACGGACGTGTTTGGATGGCTACGCGCACGTACGTGCATCCGTTCTTGGGGGTATGCATTTTCGTTATCTGAGCATTCATTTTGAAATTTGAAAGCGCATATATTTTTCATATTTTAAAACCGGATTTTTAGACCCGACCCGGGCGTGTTTTGGAGTAAGTTTGTATTTGCCAAAATCTCAAAACGGACGAATAGTATATTCGTTAACTAAACTATTAAACTATTATACATATTAATTTTTATAACTAAATTATATTCTTTTAACTAATCTAACCTTCTATCTCAACAGTCCCTCTCTCTCTCTCCAATCTCACATCTCTCTCTCCCTCCTCTGCATAAATATATATATTTATATTTTATATTTAATTATTCGTTTACCTTATATTTTACCCACGTCTTTTCTCTCTCTTCTTCCTCTTCTTTATTTTTCCTTTCTTCCCGCCTCCTCGCGAACAAAACCCATGCCCGCGTGTCGCACCCGCCTCGTCGACGTCGAAACCACCGACGACGACCTCCCTCACCTCCTCCCTCTCCCTGCTCACCTCTCTGTTCACCCAAGCCCAGGCAAACCCACAACCTGCATGAGACCCGAACCCTAAAACCCATCCGAGCCCTAAGAACCCGATCTTCACCTTACCTCGCTCCTGCACCTCGCCGCCGGTGAAACCTTATCATCAACATATCCTCTGTCAGCTCTCACCACCCCTTCTCCTCTCTCCTGCACCAAGAAACCCAGAAAACAGAACCGAGCACCCATCCCTGCACATCTACGACCCTCGCTGTCGTGCGTATCCGTATCGTGATTCATCGAGGCAAGTTAATCTTGCTACATGCTATTTAAATCATTATATACCTATTTAAATATATATCATGCCTGTAGTTTAAATCTAGTATCCCATGTATCATTTTATAACGTTTCGATGTTCCATTTGCATCCGTTTACATCATTTTAGATCTAGATCATGAAAACTAATCTTGTTGCGTAGTAGATTATATTAGAATGCATCCATACCAATATTTATATCACATATTGCTTAGTTGTATATCCCATATTACCATTTTATAGTTTTTATAATGTTTCGGATACCCGTTTGCATCCATCTCATTTAGAATATTGATAATTGCATCCATAGATCATATTAAGACATAATACTGTGATATTAACATTCCATGTTTAATAAAGTGCATCCTAATTAATATTGGAACTATAAACGTAACCCTAATCGATAATTGTGCATCCATATGTTTGAATTTATACCTATTTGCACACCACATCACATTATTCCATTTTATTGTTAATTATATTGGTATCCCATACTTGTTTTGTGTACCCATGCTTATTATAGTTTGATTATGAGCACCCACGTGATACTTGTGCATCCCTGACATGACTTGATATACCACTACTTGACACGACTCGATACATGTGCACTACTTGACATGATTGGATCCATGTACACTACCTGACATAACCTGATGTACCACAGCTTGACCTGTTACATGATCTCGTTACTAATGCCAACAATCTTGACCTGTTGTCCCTACGGACATTCTTTGTTGTCTATTCAGACAAACCTGTACTTGTATGATCCTGTGTTGGCATTAGCTCCAAATTTATCAATACCTGACTTGAACACATAACTTGGGTGTATGGGGAAATAAATGATGAAACCTGACTTGTAACTCGACAGTTCGATGCCTTATACTGATCAGTCTTACGGGCTAGGCCAGCCCCGGGATGATGCAGCTGACATCATTCATCGTTACATACTACCTTTTACTGCCTAGCAGCACGTCTTGGATTCAGCCCGAGAATCTTGACCGTGGTCCCGGGCACGCACGGGATACTATTGAGTTACATTGATGATTCATCAAATTGATATCAAAGACTTGAGAGTAGTTAACCCAGTAAACCAGTCTAGATTACTCACTGCACATCACTTATGCCTAACCCTTCACTGTCCTTATCTATGTTATTGTTATACCTTTTATTACCGTCATACTCATGCCTGCATGTCTTGTTACCCCCTGATTATATTATTGCTTGATGTTATGACGCACTGACGTCTGGGTTTTGCATGGCCCAGATCCTCTACCTTTGTCGAAGGCTGATCAGGAGTACTTCCGCCGTTAGGCCGAGCAGTGAGGAATCAGTTGGTATCCAGTTTTACTTTTCAGGTGTTTTGTTTATTGGATCTTTTGCTTCCGCATTATTTTATTCTTGACTCGTTATTCTGGCTCATGGATATGTATTAAATAGTTGTTTATTATTGTTCTTGATATCTCTACAGCCGTAATGTGACTGTGGAGGGATATTTCCTATCCACGGGTAGCATAGTTGGCTCTGTCACGTGCCTATCTTAGCGTACTCTGGGAAGCGGGGCGTGACATAACCTCTTACTGATTTTTCTTTTCAGATATTATGGATTATCATCTTTACGACCTCGAATAGATTATCTCTTATGAGAACATTCGCATCCAGGGCCGTTGCCAAGGCCAAGAATTTACCGACGCTCAATGTGCTGAGGTGATGCGTCGTTTTGACGACTAAAACGGTCGGTTACTCCCCCGCCGTTCTGCTCTCTTGGAAATTATCGTTGGGTCGATCTGGGCAGCAATTCCTGGGCTTGACGAGGCTATACCACTTGAAGCGCTTGATGATGCCGAAGATAAGGTGCATTCAGTATATCTGATGAGCCTGATCTCAAAGAAGCGAAGAGATGACCTTATCAATATTTTGCATCGTGTCTTCCAACAGAATGCGATAATATCTGCATATCAGAGGACAGACGACATTAGTAGGGATCCCGACGCTTGTATTCGTGAGAGGATGCATAAGAAAATAGTCAGAGAAGCCAGAAGCACTTTACTCAGACTTGCTTCTAAATTCCTAAATCCATGTCCGGAATTTAGTGTTTTACCATTGTAAACATTCTGATGATATTTTTTTTATCATCCATGTATAAATTTTCTGAAGTATGAATGACAAAACTTCCCCTTCTTTTATACCATTGTTCATATGTGCCTTACGTGTCATGCGCATAGGGCGTTGCCTCAGGATTTAATCCTGAAAAGAATTGGCGCCTGCGCTCACGTGTCATGCACGTGGGGCGCTACCGAGGGAATCGTTTCATCTTCTTACCCTGATTCCCATGAGTCAACTTTTCTTTTCCCATGACCTGGGAATAACTCCATCATGCACAACATTTTCTGTGCCTAGACTTGAATGCCCATGTTTATAACCTAAAGCTATTTTTTCTTCTTCCTCACACGGGAAGAACTTCTTTAATAGACCTAAAGTTATGGCTTGCATTCGTCCTCATGCTTGTCGGCAATCATGGGAAGTACCTATCGAGGAGATTATTCCTCGTTTTAGTGCACGGCTAGAGAATCCCTTTCTCACCGACAATCAATATGACGTGGTGATGTATAAGCTTCGACTCGTAGGGGCTCTCCTCTTCCTATGGGCTCCATTTGGCTCCGGATGATTTTCATAGCCATGCTTGCCGACATCCCCCCTCATCCGGCAGATATGACTCTGGCGATTCTCGATGCGGCGGAGGACATGATCGAGTGCTTCTATGAGGCACATTTGATTACCCAGTCTTTGAGGGACCGTTCGGTTCGGTTGCTAAGCCAGATACGGGCTCAGCGGGCTATCATGTCTGCCTTCGCTGATGAGCACGGCGCAAACCGATGGGGAGCAACTCCTCGCGAAGACCACCGCTTTGACATGGTGCAGAGGGCAGAGAGGGAGTTGGGGAACTTTGTTTATTGTTTTGTTAACCCCTGTATCTCTGATCCCAGATTTAGTGATCTCTTCCCTATAGAGTAGGATGTTTATTTCATTATATTTCTCTTATTATTGACTGTTGAATGTTTTCTGTTGAATGTTTCATCTTCATCATATATTCGTATGTGTATCTCGCCTCTGTGCATGAGCTTTATACTTTACCCTTAGGAATTTTTGCTAAGTGCAAACGCCACTATTGTGTCATGCGCTAATCTTTCTCACACATACATAAATCAGCATGCTTTGAACACTATTTCCATTTAAGTACGTATGCAGTTGTGAATGAACGCTTAGTCGGGTGTGAATCAAATGCTCTCCTTACTACCTTACATAGCACACGGTTGGTACCCATGGGTTGCGCCTTTCTGTCTTGACTTGACGTAAAGTAGTTTATGTACTCATTTCGGAGCTTGTAGTTTATTCACTCGTTTCGGAGTTTCTAGTTTATGTACTCATTTCGGAGTTTGTAGTTTATTCACCCGTTTCGGAGTTTCTAGTTTATGTACCCATTTTGGAGTTTGTAGTTTATTCATCCGTTTCAGAGTTTGTAGTTTATTCACTCGTTTTGGAGTCTCTAGTTTATGAACTCATTTGGGAGCTTGTATTTTATTCACTCATTTCGGAGTCTCTAGTTTATTCACTCATTTTAGAGATTGTAGTTTATTCAGTCTTTTCGAAGTCTCTATTTTATGAACTCATTTCGGAGCTATTTCCCCCAATAAAAGAGCAAAGCTATGTTCAAAATTCAAGAGGCAGCGCCTTACGTGCCATCCACGAGGGCGCCAGTGCCAGAGTTAAAAACTCTTATATGAGCAGCGCCCATGTGCAAAGCACACAAAACTCAAGAGGCAGCACTTCACGCGCCTTCCATAAGGGCGCTAGCGCCAGAGTCATTGGCGCCGCACGTGTTCCTCACGTAGGCGCCAATGCGCAAAGCACGTGAAAGAATTAAAACCTTAATAAGCTCCCACATGCACAGCACATGAGCGCCGGCGCCTTGTAGAATTAAATTCTACTCTCTACTAAACGGAGCCGTTGGATCAAAGATCCAACAGAGATGATAAATTATCAGGATGCAGAATTAAATTCTGTTAAGAGGAAATATTCCTCAAATCTTTCTAAACAAGAAAAATCGCCCTCTGTAAAACAGAGTACCGTTGGATTAGAAATCCCATGGTGATTAAAGAATCACCAATCTAAAGAATAAATTCTGTATAGAAAAATATTTCCCTAATTGATCGCACGATTTTGGCGTGTCGCGTATTCAAAATTCTAAAGTTAACCGCGATCAAGGACGGTGTCGCTTCGCAACTAGCCGGTTGAGCACGGGTCGATCCGCAGGGAGATGGTAGTATGTCCGTTCGTGTTTTAGACGTGTCAATGAAAGAATGTATATATGTGTTCAATTCTATCCTAAGTGTTTGTATGTATATTCAAGTAAGCTTATTAAGGTTAAGGTCGATTAGTAGAGTTGGGATTAGTCTTGTACTTTTCTTTTGCCATTCTTAAGACGATGTTGGGATAATCGAAGGTAGCGGGGATTAGGAGGACATAAGAATGAGATTTGCGAGTTTAAGCGTGCTTTCCAACGCTAAATCCATTCCTAGTGCCCCTTGTCCATCCGCTAAATACGCTTATTTCCAACTCTCGGCCAAACACCCGCAACCATGTATCCAATTAAGTCACACTACATGTCACGTTGTAATTCGCTTAAAGTACTTCTCGACTTAGGTCGCGGCTATATATCACGTATAGCACGCCTAAGTGAAGGAGTTGCGTTTGTTTGGTCGGGGTTCGTTTCAAGATGTTTGGTGAAGAGAAGCATAAGGGATTTTTCCGACTCTCATACCACCTTCCTTAGCCTTAACAAGTGTGGAATTATTCACACATTATAAAAGAAAATAAAAAAAAACAAGAAGGAAGAAAAGAAGGAAATGGAAAAATACGGTTTTACAAATGATGCAAGCTAACTACTTGGGTCCTCACCTAAGCAAGAAACTCCGTCGAGTATCACAGCTTGAAAATAATACGGATAAGAGAAGAAAAGAAAAAAGCAAGAAATAACAACAACTACTTAACAACAATTATAAAAGTTACACTAGAATTAAAAGACAATGCAAGAATTAAAAGATACAAGTTAAAAAGAATAACAAACCCTCATCTTCATTTCATCATCCACTCAATACTCTCACTACATTTTAATGGAGAATACATGAAGAAGAAGAAGAAGAAGAAGAAGAACTAAAGCTAAACTAAAGCCTAACAAAAAGAAGCATCCTTGGCTTGGCACAAAACTGGGCTATTTATGAGTGCTGAAACCCTAGGGGAAGATTCTCTGTCCAAATGAAGTTACCAAACTAACCCCAAAATCCGAGTTGACATTGAGTCAACTCGGCCGCGGATCCGCTGCCGAGTTGCCACTTAGGCCGCGGATCCGCGGCTCTTTGGTGGAGTTGGCATGTGGTTTTTTCTGGGGTTTCTTGTGTTGCTTTCTTCAGTTGTTCTACATGTTCCAAATTGCAAATTGCTTCCATATTTCTTCAGACCTGCAACAGTCCAAAATGGCATAAAAAATAGTTCTTTTGACTTCATCTCCCTCGAGCTCCACGCACCCATTGATTCTTGTGTTGCCCCTCTCGTGCTCTATGCTTGTCCGAGACACAAATGACCACTGTCATTTGTCTTGTCTCTAAAAATGGTAAGCAGCACTGGACGGATACGGATGACCGGAACCCGGCTTTTATCTGTTGGCAACAGATGTTCTGGATTTTGGCATAACAGTGGAGAGTTTGTATCATTTGCGTTATTTTGGACTAGGAACCTGTAGTCTGTATATATGTAGCAAACACGGATTAAAAACACCTGCCTATAAACAAACGAGCATAAGAATGGACAGTATTAAATGCAATATTCTGGTATGAACACTAATCTCGTTAAAAATAAGAAAATACCTTCTGTAAAACAGAAATCCTTGGATCAAAGATCCAACGGTGGGTAAAATCTCCAAATCAATTAGGATCTCTTAATGAGAGATTTCTTCAACTAATCAACAGACTTGCCTCTACTATATAAAATACCCAAGACTTCAAGTCTGATAGAGAGGAACCCCCCATAAGCATCGAGAAAAACAAAGTAGAAAACTTCAAAAAGAAAGAAAGAAGAAGATCTCCCTTCTCAGAAAAAAGCACTAGGTAAATATAAAAAAAAGAAGAGAGATCAAATTATCTCGTTTATCTATTGAAGGGTTTAACCTTTTTAAAAAGAAGAACTTAGTTCTTTCTCTAGTACTAAGATCCACAAGACAAGTCTCCTACAAGTTGAGAATTTAATTCTCATCGGGACGAGCTTGTTCTTGGAGATCAAAGATTCATCAAAGAACAAGGAAATTGAACTCCTCAGAACAAAATATACAAGGAAAAATCAACGCCTAGCGCCAAGCGTCTCACGTGCCCCTCACGTAGGTGCCACAAAATAAAGGAGTGCTTAGCACTCAGTGACTGGCGCTCAGCGCCCAGCGTCCCACGTGCCCTCACGTGGGTGCTCCAAAATAAAGGAGTGCTTAGCACTCAGTGTGCGGCGCCCGGCGCCTCATGTGTCCCTTACGTAGGCGCCACAGAACATAAAAATGCTTGGCACTTACCTGGCAGCGCCTAGCGCCTCACGTACTTCGCACATGGGTACCATAAAGAGTGCTTAACACTCCATAAAGAGACAAAACAGAGTTAAGTGTTTAACACTTATTGGGCAAATCCACATGACTGAAAACCCCACATGGTTATGTGTAAACGTCAGAATTTACATAAGTGCTCGGCACTTTTTGCACAAAAGGGGATTGGGCCCAAACAAGTGCTTAGCACTTCTTTTCAAATAAAAAGAAAACTGAGTGGATCAAGCAAAAGTTGGCTAGGTCCCTAATTCAGATCAACCGAGCCCATGTGCTCACTATTTTCCAAATTGATCTTAGTCCCAAAAACAACTATCGATCTTCCAATTGATGATATCCTAAAAAGATATTCGTCCCACATTCCCCCGAGGAAATCTTAGTCTCAAAATACGACTAATGAGTCCCGGGTTTACCATTAATCCTGTTCAGTCAAAAATATTGCATTCTGTAACATAACAATTTCCTCATTATTCTAATCATCTAAGGGTGTTTATTGTAAATATAATACGGATTACAAATTCATCTGCAAAATACCAAATACCACGTGTTATAGTTATAATCAACATTCTGGAGGGAAATTGTGTGTTTATTACTTCACGCATGATATTGTATATCTCAACACTTTTCATCAAGATTTTATGCAGAAAATTATTCAGGTCAAAGAACTGGAATCGCAAAAATTGCCGATAAAATGCAGCAAGTTAAAGAAATAAAATCTGGCAGAGATTCAGAAAGGATATAAGATTCCAGACATCAGAAGAAGACCCTAAAGCCAAAACCAAACAGCCCCAGAAAAATGATGCAGCAAACTCATCAAACGGCCACGGAACTGCGGCCGATCTAGCCCCATCCGCCGCAGATCCGCGGCCGAGTTGGCTCATCGGCGAACGTAACGTTTTCCAGAGGCTTCCTTGTAACTTCCTAGCTTCTTCGAGATTTCAAGATACTTCGAACTCCCTAGCTTTCTCCAGAAGCTTCCCTACAACAGCCAAGCTTCTCGTGCAAGCTTCATAACAATCTAGCTTCTAGTGGAAGATAAACCTAGCTTCTAGTGGAAAATTGGGGGAACTATAAAAGGATAACTAGGGTTACATTTCAGAGGTTGTTCAATAATTTCACATTTTTACACACAAGTTGACTGACACAACTTGTGATCCAAATCCAAATCCAATCAAAATCAAGATCCATTGAGAGCAAAATCAAGTGACAATCGAAGAGCCTTTATCGCAACGCCGATTGTCATCAAGAGCAAGAGATCCGCATCCGATTCACGACTCACGGCGATCGAGCCACGCAAAGATCGACGACAAATTCCCTTTCAAAGGAGCGATCGAGAGCTAGTCTTGTAAACTCAAATTGAAAGGTGTAATTTGAAGGATATTTAATAAAGGTGATAATTGTAATTCTCGCTTTCTTTACATTCTTGCATTATGAAATTTCTAGTTCTTGATTCTTTTATTTTCATGATGCGTGAGTGAAATCTCTGCTTGTAAAGGAATCGAGAAAATTGGTAGATCTAATGATGATGAAATCCTAAACTAATTTTAAGTCTTATGAGAATTGTGAACTTTAGGAAAAAGAATCATCAATGACCTAATTTGGAGCGAGATCACGTTCTTGATTATTTCGTTGCAAATTAGGGATCAAATGATTGATGATTTTCTTTGCTAGAGGCCAGAATTGAATGATGATCAATAAAAAGATATGGGATAGTGAAGGAGAAACCCTAATTTCTTCAATAGATCCCTAATCTTTATTGATCGTCATCGATTTAGCTACAATTCATCAATAGATAAGATTCGTAATTATTAGTATTCATCATTGCTACTAATTCGATCAATTCCTACAAGCTATTCTACAAATTATTGATAACTAAATTGATATTGGATACTTTCTTGATTCTTGATATTTTTCTTGATGTTTTTTAAAATTAAATCTCATAAATCTTGAATCATCTTCTTGAATTTTCTTTTATATTTCATTTCGATTCAACTAAAGCATGAACGAATAAGTACTCGTATCTCAGTGGACGATCCGTTCTCATTAACGAAACTACTTCGACACCGTTATTGATTGCTGTATAAATTCTTTGATTGTGATAAACTTTTCATTCCATACAACTTCACAATTTAAACGATCAATCAAAACCCTTTTCCCTCAAACACGGGAATTGGTTCAAGGGTACATCTCTCTACACCTCTGATATATGTCGTTGTAATTTCTCAACGTTTTCAGAGAGGTGGCGGGTCCCGACAACCAACTGCTTTTGGGTGCCCTTTCCAAGCTGATGTGCACATTCCAGATTAAACCACACCCCTAACTGGGTGCATCCCATATCATCGTTGCTCATCCCGTCACATAACAAATACACGTGCGCGCAAGATGATCTACGGACCGAAACGTCCTTAAACTACAACGGACCAAAATGTCCTTAAACTAAACGTTGCCTCCAAAATGGCGACAACAGACTGTGTTAGTTATGTATATGCCCTAGAGGCCATTGTTGTACATATGATGTATATTATAATGGATGCTTGGTTATATATAGAGATGACTTTCTTGCTCGTCATGATAGTATGCTATTTGGTTTCACTTTATCTTAACATGTTGACTTGTATTGGTTTACTGTTTTACTCTCACATGTTGATAAAGCCCTTAGGATTTGTACTCGACTACTGGGACTATGATGAGATCATACTAGTGGGGCCGCGATAGTCGATGAGTACATCCTATAACTGTTCCTAGTCGAGGGTATATCGAGACAGGGCATCGATACACCAGAGTAGACTAGCGTATACGCATCTTGACCCATATGATGGGCGATGGATGATCCCATATCCATCGGTGTTAGACATCAGAGATGGTGTACGGGTGCTCAGTGGAGACTGGGTACACTGGACGGACTCGCCGAGAACTCCCAGATGGTGATATACCACACGTCAGATGGCAGTTCTCTGGTGACACTGGTACAGGGTAGTCTGTAGACCCGAGATCGTCATGAAGTCTTGTGTGATTCCCACTGTGCTTTGATTTCCACCTTACCACGTCCAAGAGGGCGTGCAAAACGGTGGCTTTTGGGTACAGTCCCGAATCACATGGAGGCAATGAGCGATAGGAGGGGATTCGTCTCTCCCGGTATAGGGAGTTGATGTTGTGCTGTGTTCGATTGGCTATAACTGGAAGTCCCTGGCCAGGGCTGATATAGAGATTTACTGGTAAGTGTTACTAGTAGTTTCTCGACCCGTTATGAGCCATACATCGACACGACTTATCGGTTACTGGGGTCTGACGTATACCACCCCTAGACTTGATATGCGACATATCAGACGAACAGACCGGACTGTACGGGAGTGTTACTGGTTGGATTCACAGGAGAACGCACAGGCTAGCTTGTTGATCTTCTGATCGCTCAATACCTGGGTGGCTGTTACGTTTAGCTGACCGCTTGCAGCTTGTGGGTGTTTGATATGATCATCACCTGCTACCGGCGTATTGACGATTCTTTAGAGTCCTACACAGAAGTTTCTTGGCTCAGGCGAAACGGAGTAGTGGCGCATATGTGATATGCGCAGGAACGAGAATAATGCGATATGGGATACCGTATTATATTCTCGCGATATATGGATATGAACCGGGTCATCGGATCAAGTGTTGATTCGATGAATCGGTACATGATATATTAGTCGGTAATATTCGACATAGCCGGATCGTCGAATCAAGTGTTGATTCGATGATTTAATGTATAATAATATATATGATATATTGTATTACATTATCTAATATTGGCTCGCTTTATTATTTCATTTTCTCAGTGGATGATACATTGATATATATGCGATATATGTTAATTGTATTATTTTCTTTTGTTGCAAATATATAATATATATGTGATATATATTATTGTGACATGTTATGATTAATTGTTAAACATGTTTAAGGATGATTAATTGAGATTAGGGTTTAATTTGGGTTAGATGTTTCATGCATCTTCTAGAAGGTTTCTTCTTTTGTCATTCTTAGGATATTTTCTTTAACTCAACTAAACCCTAACTCTAGTTATTTCTCTACAAAATCCTAGCCACTCATCCTTGACCATGGTTTACAATTCAATCATATGATTATATTCTATTCATCACAAAAGAAAAAAAGGATTATTCTTTTTCCATGATCTTCTTCTTCTCTCTTGAAAGAAAAGCTTGCTAGATTTTCTTAAGTGATGAAATAATATGAGAAAATGATATAAAAAGAAAGCAAAATTACTACTCTCTCATCCTCATCTCATCTAGCCCATGGGATTAGTGTGTTCTCTTCTTTAAGAGTGAGAAAGCTTGAGTCGTAGCAACTTCAAGGTAGATCATCGGAGATTTGGAATACGACAAGTTAGAATGGATCGTTCGAGTCGTGGAGCCTCTCATGAGTCCGGGAGATCGTGGATCGCGGCAAAGGGACTTCTACTCGGAGCTTGTGAAGTGAAGGAGCGGACTACAAAGGTTGTAATCCCTCACACTTAGATAAAAGTTATCATCTTGCATGTTAAACCCTAATAATCTAGCAAAGATCCCGGCTTTGGGTTGTTCGGCACGTCTAAATTTTTATCCGGGCATGTTTGATGCCTTTTGAACCTTCACAAGAGTGCCTAGGAACCCTACAGTGGTATCAGAGCCTAGCTAGAGCATTAGGCGATGTGTTTACGAAGTTAAAACTCCGATCGAACCCGAAACGACGAAACTTGACCCCTCTCTGGAAATTTTTTAAATTTTGGGATTTTTCAGAATTAAAAATATGTAAAAAAATCAGCAGGGAATTCTAAGAATTACCATGAAACACGTGCCCACAATTCCACCGACGGAGCGCGGAACCGCGGCAAGAACATGGTTGTCGCGGCGGTTCCGTGGCCTGACTGTAAGATTGGGACACGTGGCTTCGTGGTATTGACCGTAGGTACTTGCTGACTATTCTGGGTATTTTTAATCTGTTCCAGGTGTTTAAAATTCTGGGGTTTGTTTTGTAATAGTAGACTCGATCGGAAATTTTCAATTCGTATTTTTTCCGGATATTTAGAAACTGTTAAACTATTTGAACGGATATCATTAACTTACTGTTTCCCGGTACGGCAAATTTTCAAGTGTTGAAATTTATTCGGGTTTAAATCTTTCGGAAAATTGTACAAGTTAAGCGGTGGACCCTCTAGAAGACAACAAACCTTAACTCGATTATGTGACCGTCTTGAACTGCCTTTTGAACCTTCGGGTTTGGGGCAGTACGGCGTGCCACATGTGAGGCGTTGGCTTGACCCTTCTACGGCTGGATCACCGGTACTGTGACATATTCTGGGATTATTTGAACCCCGCTCAAGAGTTGAGCAGTTTAGGAAATTTTGGTTGTTTGATTATCCGTTCGAAAAGTTTAATACTGTTTATTTATCTGGATTGTGATACAATATGTGGAATTCATAGAGTTAGGCATGAAATACGGAGTATGTGATATTTCGGATTTACGATGTCTAAAGTGATTGTGGATTCCAAATATTGTAGTTTTACACTTTCTTTTCTGTGACCGTAAGTGTAATATGTGATATCGCCGGTTTCGTTGCTATATGATTCAACGACAATTGGGATGCGCATATTTACTTACGTTGATGATATGTGATATTATGTGTTGCTGTGATATGTTATATTGGATCGTCGCGTTCTGAATAGCCGGGGGTTTTATGTGAGATGAGGGTTTTTATTTTCATTCATGTAAAATTCATTTGTAATGTAATATTCTTTTATTTGGGGCACTTCCTGGTTGCGGTTGATGTCACCAGTGTATATTATTTACTTTTCCGCATTAGGTAGACCCAAGGAGGAGAGCACAAGTAACCGGGTTCTAGGGTCCAGTGGGAGGCCATCTCGAGGAGTCGAGACCGGGTCTCCTAACCCTAGAATTGGCAGTGTTACTTGCCGCTCTCGTAGGGGTCTTGGGATGTGGGTTTGGCTATTCGTCGCGACCGTGGAATCCGTGTTTTATACAGGCTCGTATTGAAAACACGGACGTCCTAGTATATCCAATATTTCATATATGTTCTTCTGCTGCAATGTTCTGTGATGAGATCATATTACTGCCTGAGACGAATGCTTATACTATATATATATGCTGATATATAAATATTACTGTTTTCGTTTCTTCTGTGATGCTTAGGAAGCATAAGCTGATGGGATTTTTATTAATGAGATTAATAAAAGAAAAGAAACCTAAAAATGTTGTAGAATCAAAAACTTTATAAAAAGGGTAGCTACAGTTTTACTTTGCACAGTGATATATACGATATATCCTGCACCTTATTCGATGAGGAAAGGACCGAGATCCCTTCACCGGGAGTGACTCCTTTAGCAAAACTGGCAGATGCTACAAAACGCGGTTTGTCTTTTGATTGCTTTTAGTGTTTTACTTTGCACAGCGGTATATATGATATATCCTGCACCTTATTCGATAAGGAAAGGGCCGACGATCCCTTCACCGGGAGTGACCCCTTTAGCGAAACTAAGAAATGCCTCGAGAACACTCCTTTTCAAAACTTCACTCGATTCTACGACGATATCAAAGTTCATTACGCTCAGGGTTTTCTGAAAAACCTGCGTAGCCCTCCGTCATTTCAGATAGATATTATTTAGTATTCGTGCTATGTTTGTCGACTTAGTTAAGGCATAGTGTACGGTAGCTAAGTAATGTTTATCTGCTAAAACATGAGATGTGATTGGATTAAGGTATTCGTACGGCTTTGTTGACTCAGTTAAGGGTCGTGCGGGTGGATTTAATTCAATCGGGAAATGTACGGGTTGAACTTGACTTGCGATTTATGGTTTGTTGACTTAGTTAAGGTCATAGATCGCTAGGGGCAAAATATTATCGGGAATTTCAAGTGTTGAAATTTGCAATGAGATTGCATACCTCCTATGAGATAGTTGGATCCCGATACCCACTGCGAGTAAGAGTTACTCCTGGGAGAGTTTTACACAGGACAATTAGTCATTCAAGTAGGTGTCTAGAAAAGTGTTAACGAGGTTACGCCTCTGGGAAAATGAGGTTTACTTTAATTAGGTCCGTGCGAAAGCACGGGGAACCTCCCTCAAAGTACCGACACTGATCTGGCTGAAAGATTGACGAAATTGTAGGGTGTAATTAATCCCGGCTAATCTTACCTTTTAGGGTTTTAAGGTAGATTTGATAAAAACAGTGGGAGACATCCTGATTAGATAAGATAATAACCAATTTAATCTTGCAAGAGCATACGCTAAAGTGTTTTCTTCTCTCTCTCTCCAGGTAGCGACCATTTCAGGCTATAATCAAGATAATAATATGGATGTATTGACTGAACCCGATTATTGTACTGAGCAAGGGAACGTTGGACCCGTTCTTTCTTATAAGAGTTATAAGACTGAACAGGAAACAGGAGAATATCTGGATTCTCACGCCGCCCAAAAGAACATGCATGTTGATGCATCTTCTTCGGGTGTGTTAGTTATTGAGAACTGTTTCTCAGTTCACCCTACGTCTTGGGTATTAGATACCGGATCAGGATCAGCCATATGTAAACAGTTACATGGGCTACGTAAAGGTAGAGAACTGGGAAAAGGTGATCATTCCGTTCAAGTAGGGAACGGTGCAAGTATTGTAGCCAAAGCAGTTGGCGAATATCACCTTGTATTACTAAGTCGTAATACACTGATTCTGAATGAGTGTTATTATATACCGAACATGATGTGCAACATTATATCAGTTTCTTTATTAAGTAAAGAAGGATATAATTTTGTAGTACAGGATAATGCTATGAACATATTCCTAGATCAAAAGTTGATTGCATCAGGCTCGTTACATAATGGCATATTCATTCTAAATCAGAATACAGTCCTCAATATACAAAACACACACAAGAGGAAAAGTTCATATATGAACGAATCCTTCTTGTGGCATTGTAGACTTGGTCATATCAATGCGACACGACTGGCTAAGTTACATAAAGATGGTTATTTGAATCCGTTCGAATTATCATCTTATGATACTTGCCATTCATGTCTCAAAGGAAAAATGACCAAAGCTCCGTTTAGTGGACACGGAGAAAGAGTTACTGAACTCTTAGGACTAATACATAGTGATGTATGTGGCCCCATGTCTACGCATGCCAGGAACGGTTCTTCCTACTTCATTACATTCACTGACGATCTCTCTAGATACGGACATATGTTCCTGTTGAAACACAAGTCTGAAGCTCTTGAGAAATTCAGAGAATATAAGTACGAAGTAGAGAACCAAACGGGCAAAAGTATTAAGATTCTTTGATCTGATCGAGGAGGTGAATACTTAAGCGGTGAGTTCCTAGATTATTTAAAAGAGAATGGGATTCTCTCTCAGCTTACTCCTCCTTATACACCACAGCACAACGGTGTATCGGAACGAAGGAATCGGACCCTATTAGATATGGTGCGATCTATGATGAGCGAAGCTGAGTTACCTATTTCCTTCTGGGGGTATGCGCTTGAGACAGCCATATACATATTGAATCTAGTTCCGTCTAAATCTGTACCTACCACACCATATGAGATATGGAGTGGGAAGAGACCATATTTTAAACGAGTTAAGATATGAGGTTGTCCGGCCTATGTCAAAAGACAAAATCCAGACAAACTCAAGGCACGATCAGTTCTTTGCAAATTTGTGGGATATCCTAAGAATTCTCAAGGATATATTTTCTATCACGCTGAGGAACAAAAGGTGTTTATTTCTCAATATGCCACCTTTTTGGAAAAGGAATTTCTTGCAAAAGAAATTAGTGGCAAAGAGGTAGAGCTGGAAGAGGTTCCAGAAACACAAATTGCAACTGAAGATTTAGCAGAACCAGAGGATTCAGTAGTACCCGACAAACCCCAGCCTCTCCGCAGATCTAGTAGGGTTTCTCGTCCACGTGAGAGATACTACGGTTTTCTCATTGATGGTGGAAGCGAGGATTGCATCATGGATGATGATGAACCGACTAGTTTCGAGCAGGCCATCACGAGTAGTGACTCTGTGAAATGGCTGGATGCAATGCGATCTGAGATGGAATCCATGTACACCAATAAAGTATGGACTTTGGAAAATGCTCCTGAAGGGGTAAAACCCATTGGGAGCAAGTGGATCTTTAAAAAGAAATTTGGTGTAGATGGAAAAGTTGAGACTTTCAAAGCTAGACTTGTAGCAAAGGGATTTCGTCAATGACCAGGTGTGGATTATGACGAAACCTTTTCTCCAGTGGCTATGCTTAAGTCCATCCGGATCTTACTTGCCATTGCTGCATACCATGACTACGAAATCTGGCAAATGGATGTTAAGACCGCCTTTCTAAACGGTGATTTAGAAAAGTGCGTGTACATGGCTCAGCCAGAGGGCTTCGTAGATAGTGGGAGCAGCGGAAAGGTGTGCAAGCTGCTTAAATCCATTTATGGGTTAAAGCAAGCATCGCGGAGTTGGAACATCTGTTTTGATGTTGTAGTCAAAGAGTTTGACTTCATCAAAAATATAGATGAACCTTGTATCTATAAGAAGGTAGCAGAGGGTAAGGTTGTCTTCCTCGTATTGTACGTGGATGACATACTCTTGATAGGAAATGATATTCCTATGCTGCAATCAGTCAAGCTCTTCTTATCACAGAGATTCTCAATGAAAGATCTAGGTGATGCCTCCTGCATATTGGGAATCATGATCTATAGAGATAGATCTAAACGGATACTGGGATTGTCCCAATCCAGGTACATTGACACCATACTAAAGAGGTTTAGTATGGAAGAATCCAAACGTGGGAACCAACCCACGATCTCTGGACTCACTCTCTCCAAAGAGATGTCTCCCAAGACTGATTTGGAGAGAGCTCGAATGCAAGGGATACCCTATGCTTCGGCAGTAGGCTCTATCATGTATGCGATGCTATGTACCAGACCCGATGTAGCATACTCGCTAAGTGTAGTGAGTCGGTATCAAGCAGATCCTGGAGAGAGTAACTGGACAGCTGTGAAGAACATTCTCAAGTACTTACGAAGGACTAAGGAGATGTTCTTGGTGTATGGTAACGGAGAACTCCAGGTGGAGTCCTTTACCGATTCCAGCTTCCAAAGTGATAAGGACGACTCTAAGTCGCATTCGGGTTTTGTCTTTACCCTCAATGGAGGGGCGGTATGTTGGAAGAGTTCCAAACAGGATACCGTTGCAGACTCAACGATGGAGGCTGAATACATCGCTGCCAACGATGCTGCCAAAGAGGCTGTCTGGATCAAGAAGTTCATTAGTGAACTTGGTGTGGTTCCATCCATTGAGCATCCAATACCTCTGTATTGCGATAACAATGGAGCTGTGGCGTTAGCCAAGGAACCCAGGTCCCATCAGAAGTCCAGACATATTCTGAGGCGGTATCACCTGATCAGGGAGATAGTTGATCGCCGGGAGATCGAGGTCAGGAAAGTAGATACGAAGGATAACACTGCGGATCCATTCACGAAGGCTATTCCCCAGATACAGTTTGAGAGATTATTCGGGATGCTAGGTATGCGATACTACAGCAGCTGGCCTTAGTGCAAGTGGGAGATTGTTAGTTATGTATATGCCCTAGAGGCCATTGTTGTACATATGATGTATATTATAATGGATGCTTGGTTATATATAGAGATGACTTTCTTGCTCGTCATGATAGTATGCTATTTGGTTTCACTTTATCTTAACATGTTGACTTGTATTGGTTTACTGTTTTACTCTCACATGTTGATAAAGCCCTTAGGATTTGTACTCGACTACTGGGACTATGATGAGATCATACTAGTGGGGCCGCGATAGTCGATGAGTACATCCTATAACTGTTTCTAGTCGAGGGTATATCGAGACAGGGCATCGATACACCAGAGTAGACTAGCGTATACGCATCTTGACCCATATGATAGGCGATGGATGATCCCATATCCATCGGTGTTAGACATCAGAGATGGTGTACGGGTGCTCAGTGGAGACTGGGTACACTGGACGGACTCGCCGAGAACTCCCAGATGGTGATATACCACACGTCAGATGGCAGTTCTCTGGTGACACTGGTACAGGGTAGTCTGTAGACCCGAGATCGTCATGAAGTCTTGTGTGATTCCCACTGTGCTTTGATTTCCACCTTACCACGTCCAAGAGGGCGTGCAAAATGGTGGCTTTTGGGTACAGTCCCGAATCACATGGAGGCAATGAGCGATAGGAGGGGATTCGTCTCTCCCGGTATAGGGAGTTGATGTTGTGCTGTGTTCGATTGGCTATAACTGGAAGTCCCTGGCCAGGGCTGATATAGAGATTTACTGGTAAGTGTTACTAGTAGTTTCTCGACCCGTTATGAGCCATACATCGACACGACTTATCGGTTACTGGGGTCTGACGTATACCACCCCTAGACTTGATATGCGACATATCAGACGAACAGACCGGACTGTACGGGAGTGTTACTGGTTGGATTCACAGGAGAACGCACAGGCTAGCTTGTTGATCTTCTGATCGCTCAATACCTGGGTGGCTGTTACGTTTAGCTGACCGCTTGCAGCTTGTGGGTGTTTGATATGATCATCACCTGCTACCGGCGTATTGACGATTCTTTAGAGTCCTACACAGAGGTTTCTTGGCTCAGGCGAAACGGAGTAGTGGCGCATATGTGATATGCGCAGGAACGAGAATAATGCGATATGGGATACCGTATTATATTCTCGCGATATATGGATATGAACCGGGTCATCGGATCAAGTGTTGATTCGATGAATCGGTACATGATATATTAGTCGGTAATATTCGATATAGCCGGATCGTCGAATCAAGTGTTGATTCGATGATTTAATGTATAATAATATATATGATATATTGTATTACATTATCTAATATTGGCTCGCTTTATTATTTCATTTTCTCAGTGGATGATACATTGATATATATGCGATATATGTTAATTGTATTATTTTCTTTTGTTGCAAATATATAATATATATGTGATATATATTATTGTGACATGTTATGATTAATTGTTAAACATGTTTAAGGATGATTAATTGAGATTAGGGTTTAATTTGGGTTAGATGTTTCATGCATCTTCTAGAAGGTTTCTTCTTTTGTCATTCTTAGGATATTTTCTTTAACTCAACTAAACCCTAACTCTAGTTATTTCTCTACAAAATCCTAGCCACTCATCCTTGACCATGGTTTACAATTCAATCATATGATTATATTCTATTCATCACAAAAGAAAAAAAGGATTATTCTTTTTCCATGATCTTCTTCTTCTCTCTTGAAAGAAAAGCTTGCTAGATTTTCTTAAGTGATGAAATAATATGAGAAAATGATATAAAAAGAAAGCAAAATTACTACTCTCTCATCCTCATCTCATCTAGCCCATGGGATTAGTGTGTTCTCTTCTTTAAGAGTGAGAAAGCTTGAGTCGTAGCAACTTCAAGGTAGATCATCGGAGATTTGGAATACGACAAGCTAGAATGGATCGTTCGAGTCGTGGAGCCTCTCATGAGTCCGGGAGATCGTGGATCGCGGCAAAGGGACTTCTACTCGGAGCTTGTGAAGTGAAGGAGCGGACTACAAAGGTTGTAATCCCTCACACTTAGATAAAAGTTATCATCTTGCATGTTAAACCCTAATAATCTAGCAAAGATCCCGGCTTTGGGTTGTTCGGCACGTCTAAATTTTTATCCGGGCATGTTTGATGCCTTTTGAACCTTCACAAGAGTGCCTAGGAACCCTACAGACTGAAACGTCCTTAAACTACAATGGACCGAGACGTCCCTAAACCAACAACGGACCATAACATTCTTAAACTAAAATCTCACCTCAAAAATGGTGATCTACAGACCGAAACGTCCTCAAACTAAACGTTGCCTCCAAAATGGTGACAACGGACCGTAATGTTCTTAAACTAAAATCTCACCTCAAAAATGGTGATCTACAGACCGAAACATTCTCAAACTAAACGTTGCTTCCAAAATGGCGACAACGGACCGTAACGTCCTTAAACTAAAACCTCACCTTAAAAATGGTGATCTACAGACCGAAAACGTTGCTTCCAAAATGGCGACAATGGACCGTAACGTCCTTAAACTAAAACCTCATTTCAAAAATGGTGATCTACAGACTGAAACGTCCTCAAACTAAACATCGCCTCCAAAATGGCGACAACTGACCGTAACGTTCTTAAACTATAACCTCACCTCAAAAACGGTGATCTACAGACTAAAATATCCTCAAACTACAACTTCACCTCCAAAATGGCGATAAGGGACCGACACGTCCTTAAACTAAAACAATAGAGCCCAAATGCTCTCTTGTTGGATCTGAAACAAAAATGATCCTAACACCCTGTTAAGTAGATGTTAGTCTCAAATTGGACTAACATATCCTTAACAAAAAAACAATCGAGCCCCCAATCACTCGTATACATTTAAGTCGATCTTCATCTAAAATGGATCAATGATCCTTAAATCAATCCAAACCCAAATCTAAGAATATACGGATTTGGACTAATCCACGCCCTATAGGCAACAACATAAATTAGTCTCCGTATACAATCCACGGGCAACCAAAAAAAAAACAAACACACACGACACGAAGTGAACTTCTGGAGCAGGAGAAAGTGGTGGACTAATCAACACTTGATTCGATAACCCGGCTATATCTCATATACCCGTCCGATATCACATATAATGAGAATTCAATACGATATCACATACACGTATCAGTCTCGGTCCTGCACATATCACATATGTTCTCCTACTTCGTTTCGCCTGAGTCAGAAAACCTCTGTGTAGGACTCTAAAGACTCGTCAATACGCCGGCAGTAGGTGGTGATCATATCAGTCACCCACAAGCCGCAAGCGGTCTGCTAAACGTAACGGCCACCCGGGTATTGAGCGATCAGAAGATCAACAAGCAAGCCTGCTCACACTCATGCGAATCCAATCGGTAACACTACCATACAGTCTGGTCTGTTCGTCTGATATGTCGCATATCTCGTCTAGGGGTGGTAAACGTCAGACCCCAGTAGCTTAATAAATCATGCCGATGTAAGGTCCATAACATGCGTGAAACTACTGATAACTCTTACCAGTAAATCTCATCTACCCTGGCCAGGGATTTCAGTTATGGCCAATCGAGCATAGCGCAATATCAACCCCCAATACCGGGAGAGACGAATCCCCTCCTATCGCTTATTGCCTCCATGTGACTCGGGACTGTACCCAAAAACCACCTATTTGCATGACTCAGTAGAGCCATGGTAGGGTGGAAATCAAAGCACAGTGGGTGACACACAAGACTCTATGACGATCTCGGGTCGACAGACTAAGCTGTACCAGTGTCACCAGAGAACTGCTATCTGACGTGAGGTATAATACCATCTAGGAGTTCTCGACGAGTCCGTTCAGTGTACCCAGTCTCCACTGAGCACCCGTATACCATCTCTGATGTCAAACACCAATGGATATGGGATCATCCATCGCCCATCTCATGGGTCGAGAAGATATACGCTAGTCTACTCTGGAATATCGATACCCCGTCTCGATATTCCCTCGACTAGGAACATTGAAGGATGAACTCATGGACTACCCAGGCCCCACTAGTATGATCTGCATCATAATCTTGGAAGTCAAGTACACATCCTAAGGGCTTTATCAACATGTAACAGAGAGACAGTAAGTATACATGTTAAGATAAAGAGCAACCAGATAGCGTACTATCATGTCGAGCAAGAAAGTCCTCTCTATATATATCCCAGCATCCACTATAATATACATCTCATGTACAATAATGGTCTCTAGGGCATACATAAAACTAATACTAGTGCCACTGACGTGCTTGTGGTTAAACCCACTGCCAGCGTATTGACGAGTCTTTAGAGTCCCACACAGAGGGTTTCCCTGATTCGGGCAAAACGTTGTAGAGGCCGTATGGTTTTATGGCAGGGTTCGATCATATTCGTGCACGTGTACACGGATCATGATCGGATGGATAATACTAATAGGTTTTGGTTTAAGCCGGATCCTAGTATTATATTGTTGGATTATTTTTGTCTCGTTGTATTCGTATTCAGTCGGAATACGGATGCGGATATGTATATACAGATGAGGGGTATTCTTGTAATTCGTTACAATATAACTTTAGTTGATGCCATTTCTTTTTAGGATTAAACATTTTGGTTTAAATGTTTATTGGTGGAAAGTGTGACTCATTCTTGGCATGACTTGGCTTTTGTCTTGGCTAAGATATTTGTTTTGAGCTTGTGAGATATTTCTAGTGGGGGGCAGATCTTTTTGGTGTGGATTTTCTTTAGTTGCTAGCTAACACTCAAATATCTCACGACACTCAAAAAGAAAGCAGCCACTTCATTTTCTTTCTTGACTTGCTTCTTTCTTAAGCTCACTCATTTCCTCCAATGGCTTCTTCTTCAAGCTCGACTCATTCCATCTCATGTGTTGAGAATCCATGGGTGTATTGAGACAAAATGATCACACACTATCTCTACTTCATCTTGTGCATCTAAGCTAGCAAACTGGATGCCCGAGTTGCTTCGGTTTTGAAGCGGGATCCCGTATTACTAATCCTCGACGTGGATCCTCTTCGATAAGGAAGACCGAAGAGCGAACTTGGTTGAGACAACCGCAACGAGCTAAGGGCAAAGATTGAAGACCGGTGGACACGGATCGATCGTTATAATCTCTTAAACTCCTTTATATATAACTAGTATAGGGTTAATGGTACGATCCATCGACTAGGGTTCTGTTAGAGCCATTTTTTAAAGTTTTTGTTCCGCGTTTGGCCACGGATTGATGGGCGGGGCGCTGCCGTATCCCTACAGGATTGTATATTGGTTTTGAACCCATGTTATTTTGTACCTAGCATGCTTTGTAATATAATATCTGTTTCTTTGTTAAACAATGAAGGATGTCATTTTGTATTGCAGCACAATATTATGAGCATTAAACTAAATCAAGAGTTGATTGGTTATGGTACACTTAATAACGGGATATACGTCTTAAATCAACACACAGTTTTCAACATACAACACACAAATAAAAGAAAATTTTCAGATATAAATGAAGCTTTTCTTTGGCATTGTAGACTTGGTCATATTAATGAGACAAGACTAAACAAGCTTCATAAAGATGGATATTTAAATTCTTTTGAATATAAATCCTATGCGACTTGTCAGTCTTGTATCAAAGGGAAAATGACCAAAACTCCGTTTACTGGACACGGAAAAAGAGCTACAGAGCTTTTGGGCCTCATACATAGTGATGTATGTGGGCCAATGTCTACACATGCGGGATGCGATTTTTCTTACTTCATAACTTTTACTGATGATTTCTTGAGATTCGGTCATGTGTTTTTATTAGAGTATAAGTTTGAAGCTTTTGAGAAATTCAAGGAGTACAAACTTTAAGTAGAAAAACAAACAGGAATGAGCATCAAGATACTTCGATCAGATCAAGGTGGAGAGTATCTTAGTATAGAGTTTTCGAACTTCCTAAAAGAGAATGGGATTCTCTCTCAGCTCACTCCCCCTTACACACCACAGCAAAACGGTGTGTCAGAGTGGCGGAATCGCACCCTATTGGATATGGCGCAATCCATGATGAGTGATACTAAGTTACCTCTCTCCTTTTGGGGGCATGCATTGAAGACTGCAGCTTTTCTGTTGAACAAAGTTCCAACCAAGACCGTTTCTACCACTACATATGAGATATGATATGGGAAGAGACCATCTCTTAAGAGAGTTAAGATTTGGGGTTGTCCAGCTTTTGTCAAAAAGCAGAATCTAGCCAAACTCAAGACACGATCGGTTAAGTGTATATTTGTGGGATATCCAAAATATTCGTTTGGATATCTATTCTAACACAAGGAGGAACAAAAGGTGTTTGTTTCTCAGTATGCCATATTTTTAGAAAATGATATTTTTCCAAATAATACTGATGGCAATGTGGTAGATCTAGAAGAGGTTCTAGAGACACAAGTTACAAATGACGACTTGGTTGAACCTGATGTTGCAACAGAATCTTATGAACCTCGGCCCCTCCGTAGATCTGTAGGACTTCTATCCCTCTGGAGAGATACTATGGTTTTCTCATTGATGGTGATAGAGAAGATTGCATCATGGATGATGATGACCCTACCAGTTTTCAGTAAGCTATCACGACTGGTGACTCTGTGAAGTGGCCGGATGCCATGAGATTCGAAATGGAGTCTATGTACACCAACAAAGTATGGACTTTGGAAGTTGTACCCTCCGGGGTAAAACCCGTAGGGTGCAAATGGATCTTTAAGAAAAAGATCGGTGCAGATGGGCAGGTGGAGACCTATAAGGCAAGGCTTGTGGCGAAAGGATTCCGTCAAAGACCAGGACTGGACTATGACGAAACATTTTCTCCTGTAGCCATGCTTAAATCCATTCGGATCCTACTTGCTATTGCTGCTCACTACGACTATGAAATCTAGCATATGGACGTTAAAACGGCTTTTCTAAATGGTGATTTAGAAGAATGTGTTTATATGGATCAGCCAGAGGGCTTCATTGATAGTGGGAGCAGCGGGAAAGCATGTAGGTTGCTTAAATCCATTTATGGATTAAAGTAGGCATCACGGAGTTGGAACATCTGTTTTGATGATGTATCAAAGAGTTTGATTTCGTCAAAAATCCAGATGAACCTTGTGTTTATAAGAAGATTGTAGGAAGTACTGTCATATTCCTCGTATTGTACGTGGATGACAATCTTCTAGGAAACGATGTTCCTATGCTACAATCGGTCAAACTGTTCTTATCACAAAGGTTCTCCATGAAGGACCTGAGTGATGCCTCGTTCATACTGGGCATGAAGATCTATAGGATAGATCTAAAAGGTTGTTGGGATTGTTCCAAACCAGGTACATTAACACCATCCTAAAGAGATTTAGTATGGAAGACTCTAAGCGGGGTGCCTTGTCCGCTAGTCATGGAGTCACTCTCTCCAAGAAGTTTTGCCCAAAGACTGATGAAAAGAGTGTTTCCCCCAATCAGAGCAAAGCTCTGTTTGAATTTCAAAAATTCAAAAGAAAAATTGAAGCAACGCTTTAAATTCCTTGTGCTGCGCGCAACGCGCCACGTGTCAAAAACTGATACGCCAGCGCAGCGTCCAAGGCAGCGCACCCAATCAGAGCAAAGCTCTATTTAAAGTAAAAAACAAAAGAAGCAAGGCTTCAGATGATTTGCGCTCTGCGCTGCGCGACACGTGTCAGCGCAGTTGCGCTGCGCGACACGTGTCAGCGCAGGTGCGTTTGCGCCAAACAGAATTAAAATTCCAGTAAGATCTTTCTGATCTTGTTAAAACAAGAAAATTATCTTCTGTAAAACAGAAGCCCTTGGATCAAAGATCCAACGGTAAGGAAAAATCCATAAATCACTCAGAGAAAGATCTCTTTAACGAATTTAACAAACTAATTGGCACTATATAAAGGCCCCTAGACCCCAAGTCTAAAACACACAGAAACGGAGAGAGAATTCAGAGAACTTCTAAAAAAGAAAAGTTTGAGAAGAAATCAAAAAGAAGAGAAAAAAGGTAAACCTTTGAAAAGAAGAATTTCTTCTGAAAAGATCAATGATCTAGAAACAAGATCAAGATCCTAAAATAAAAAGAAAAGATCAAATAATAAAATGATAAAAAATAAGAAGTAATATACTTCTTTATTAGATTATTTGATCAACACAGAGGTATTTCCTTTTGATAAACCACTGGTTCTAGAATCTTAAAAGATTCTTTTCTTGAATCCAAGATTGAATCAAGATATTAAAACAGTGCCTTGCACTTGTAAATCTGCACTGTTGCGCTCTTGGGTTGGCGCAAGCCACCAGAGAGCGCCGCGTGTCAGCTCCAGAACAACTTGCGCTATGCGCTTTTAAAATAGAGCATTGCTCTTTGAAATTGGCGCAACTCACCAAAGCGCGCCACGTGTCAACAGCGCAACAGCGCAGCGCACTGGCACAGTGCACTACGCTAATTGGGCTTGCGCTCATCAGAGCGTGACACGTGTCACCTCCATATGCGCTTGCGCTCATTAATTGGCACAGAGCGCCTGGCAGGCCACGTGGCACTCTGTCAGTTTAATCAATGCTCTGCATTATTTAAAGAAGGGCTGAGCCCAATTAAAAAAGGCCTAACAGGCCTAATAAAATGCCATGCATTATTTTAAAAAAGGGCAGAGCCCAAACAAAGGTCTGTCAGACCAAAACAGATGATGTGCATCATTTAAAAAGGGGCAGAGCCCAAATAAAGGTCCAACAGAGACCAAGATTAATGCTATGCATTATTAAACAAAGGGCAAAGCTCAAGCCAAGGCCTAACAGACCAACCACAGATAAAAATGTTGAACATTCTCAACTGGACTTAGCCCAATTCTGGCCGCAAGTCCTCAAATTAAATTGACCGAGCGTGATTGCTCCCTTAAATCAATTTACATCCGGCTCAAGGGTACATCTCCGAACTCCTCTGACACTTGTCATTGTAATCCTTCAACGACGTCAGAGAGGTGACGGGTCCCGACGGCCATACATGCAGTGGACTCCCATGTCCCTAAACTGGAACGTGGACCACTGTGTCCCTAAACTGGAACAATAGAGCCTCCAAATGCTCTTTTGTCGGATCTAAACGATCCCGTTTAAGTTGATCTTAGCCTCAAATATGGCTAACGTATCCTTAAACCTTCAAACAGACTTAGTCCCAAATTGGACTATAGACCCCCCCAATCGACTTTGGTTCAAGGGTACATCTCTGAACTCCTCTGACACCTGTCGTTGTAATCCTTCAACGACGTCAGAGAGGTGACGGGTCCCGACGGCCATACATGCATTGGACCACTATGTCCCTAAACTGGAACAATAGAGCCAATTGCTCTCTTGTCGGATCCAAACGATCCCGTTAAGTTGATCTTAGTCTGGAGATTAGGCTAACGTATTCTTAACAAACGTTTAAGTTGATCTTAGCCTCAAATATGGCTAACGTGTCCTTAAACTAATATTCGTCCCCAAAATGGGAACGTTGGACCACTATGTCCCTAAACTGGAACAATATAGCCAATTGCTCTCTTGTCGGATCCAAACGATCCCGTTAAGTTGATCTTAGTCTGGAGATTAGGCTAACGTATCCTTAACGAACGTTTAAGTAGATCTTAGCCTCAATATGGCTAACGTACCCTTAAACTAAAACCCTAAACCCAAATCTAAGAAAATACGGATTTGGACTAATCCACGTCCTACGGGCGACGACATAAATTAGTCTCCGTATACAATCCACGGGCAGCCACAAACAAAATAAACACACACGACACGAAGTGAACATCTGGAGAAGAAGAAAGTTGCTACCGCGGTGCGGTAGCGTAATTAACTGCAGGGAATTGTGTCTGCAGGGAAGAGCGTCCCCACAATCAAAAACCCCTCAGACGAGGGGGAATCTGACGAAGTCTACTAAATCGGCCGCATCCGTCTAAACCTCCGATATACGGTGCCATAAATCAACTTGGCATCTTCGGAGAGGTGGACGGATAAAACCAAATAGCATCTGCCCCGAATCTCAGGCAAGACGTCCCCACGTCGTCTTGGCCGTCTTTCAGAGGGGAACAAATTCTGGCACGCCCGGTGGGACCTTTTCCTCTTTCCACTCCACACTTCGTATGCCGTCTTCACGAACAAATCGCGGTTTGTTAATGGTTGCCTTTGGGTTTCAAGTTACTAAGATTTGGTCTTTTACCTGGCGCAGAAATCAAGCATCAATGGCATCCAACTACTCAAACTGCTCCAAGTGCAACTGCAACCAGCGCTCCGCCTCACCTGGAGGTGTGGCTTACGGGCCTCGAGCGGCCTCCATCTTTGCTATGCCGGTGGAACAAGTAACTTAGGCTACCACCAGTCTGTTCTTCCGGACCATGCTCCCGCCGGTGAACGTTAATATCCCAGTGCCCGTACCGGAAGCGCAAAAGAAGTCGGTCTTCGATCGGCTCACTACTACCACGACCCCTCTCAACGGGTCGTCCAATGTCAAGCCGGCAGCCTCGGTCTTTACCAGGCTGAACCTGAACTCTGATGGGCCTACTAAGAAGCCCATGACCCCTGACGTGGCCATCGCGAAGAAGACAGCCATCTCTATTCCTGAAGTCGTCAAGACGGCTTCTCCTGCTAGAGAGTTGGTCTTTTCAAGGCTGACTGTTCCGGCTCCCGTTCCTGCTCGAAGGTCTGTCTTTGACAAATTTTACACCGCTACTGAAAAGACAACATCAGTCTTTAAGAGGCTGGCACCAGCGGCGCCTCTTCCGGACAGGGGGCAAGACGAAACCATCCCTATCGCCGAACCAGCCCCAACAGCTCGACACGCTCGACGTCGTCACTGGCGCCGAGTAAGGAAGGCCGGGGGCAACTCCCCCTCTGGGTTAACTCCGCCGGCTCCAATGGTGGAAATTAATGCTGCTGTTCCAACTGGGAACAGCTTTGAACCACTAAAGAGGGTACGCAAGAACTCTCCGACTGCTACGCTGAAAAGATCTCCTCCACCTACGGAGAGTGTGGCGGGAACAAAGCTGGAGCAGCCCCCTCAACGGCTGTCCTCCAAAATTTATAAGGTCTGGCGACAGGTCCAGGACTCAGTAATCGACCAAGATCACTCTCGCCGGCAGAAGAGGGTGAAGGCTCACGAAGAAAAGAACCGTCCTGTCAAACAGCAAAGGACGACAACTACTTGGGTGCCCGCGGCAACGACCCCCTCAACTTCGACGGCCCACAAAAGAAGAAGGCCGGAGAAAATCCCCACGCCTGCGGCAAATGTCAAAGGCGGTGAGCCCAAACGCCCTAAGTCCGGGGGCATTGTGGTCCATACCGTCTACATGGCGTCTGGTAAAGAGGACAGCCGTACATCTACAGGTCATAGACCACTTAAGCGATCGGTGACCAAAGCTCAGGAGCAGCAGCAGAAGCTCTAGGAAATGATGACCGCGATTGCCGCACTCACTGGGCCAAAAAAAGGCCCCGAAGCGTCCTCAGATCAGCGACAGGAGCAAGAAACCGACGCTGAGTTCCTTCGGAGAATATTGGAAAAGAAGGACAAAAAGGCTGCAGAACAAGTAGCCAATATAAAACAAATGGCTTTTCTGTTCCAGGACATGGTGGGTATGATGATCCAGCAAGATCCTCCTGCTGAAGATCCTCCAGTCGTCCTCGAAGATGACAAAGGGGAAACGTCAAATCCTTCACCAGCTCTTTCAACGGCAAAGGAGGAGACAATTTCCAAGGCTGACCTGGACGAATATATAGCTCAGTAGATACGGGTTCACCAGGCAACTGAGGCAGCCGGCCAGGTTGTCAAGACGGGGAGACCATATCCGAGCTGGTATGATCAGATCAAGTACCCGCCGGGCTATACAATACCGAAATTCCATGTCTATAAGTGGACGGGAAATCCCCACCAGCATGTTGCCCAGTTCAGGGCTCTTTGTGGCAATACCGGCGGTGATGATAAGTTGTTGCTTCGCCAGTTCGTCGGTAGCTTATCGGAGACAGCATTTGAGTGGTACTCCGAGCTCCTAAACGACTCTATTAAGACATTTGCTGAAATGGAGTTGTTGTTTACCCAGCGCTTCGCAAGTGCCAGCGAACGCACCCCGATAACAACATTGATTAATGCCAGGGTGAAGCCGGGCGAGACGTGGGTCCAATATGCGATACGGTGGAGGAACCTGTGGTCGAAATGCGAACAACGCATTGAAGAAGCGCCGGCAGTGGGCATGTTCGTGGGCACCTTAGATCCTCATGCAACTATTTCACAGTTCATGATGTTCTTTAAACCAACCACGTTCCAGGCCCTAATCGACAAGCTAGCCCAAATGGACCAGATGGGTCACAGACCGTCTCCTCCAAAGCCGGACTCTCGAAATGAAAAGGGGAAAGGGAAAGCGATCGTCGTCGCCAATGCTCAACAACAGCCGAGCAACTTGAAGCCGGTTGTTCGTTAAAACAATATGCGTCCACACCTATCCCTCGAGGAGAGGCTGGGACATCCTTACTCGTTTCCTCAAAATAAAACGAGAAGACTGTTTGAACTGGCATTGCGTAACAGACTCATTAATCTTCCGGAGTCAAGACGTCCGTCGCAGCCAAACGACGTCAATGATCCCAATTACTGTCCCTATCACCGAGTATTGGGGCATCCGATTGAAGATTGCTATGTCTTCAAAAACTGGATTGAAGATCAATATCAGCAAGGTAAGTTCGCGTTATCCGAAATATGGAAGGTGAACCCGCCGCAACCTCATACCTCTAAAAAGGTGAATACGCCGGGGGCAACGTGCTCCCTCGTTGAAGAAGCTCTATGGGAGGTTGTGCTATCGGCCAAAACCAAAAGGATGCTGAATGATCTCAAGACATGCCCGGCGGTCAAGTGGAAGAACCCGCTAGAACCCCAGATCATTGAAGGGATGCTAAAGCCGTGCCCAACTCCGAAGATCGGTGGTGATGGCCCGAGCACTCACAACCAGCCGTCAAAATCTTCAAAGAAGAAGAAGAAGAAATCCAAGAAGCCCGTGAAGCCTGGCGACAAGCGCACGAACTTACAAAAACAAATTGACACACTGGAAGAGTACAACCAGAAAGCACGAACTCCCATCACACTCCAAGAGTTCCTCAACCACGTCTTTCAAGAGGAAGATGAGGGGGAGAGCTCGTCGGATGAATCCGAGGAATACGTGGCGAGCTGTCATATGATCTCCCACTCGTTTACAGACGATGAGGAAACTCCTTGAGCTGAGAAGCTGGGGGCAAATCCTAAGCCGGAAATTTTGGGGCCATCGGATAAAACAATTGACGCATTCCTCAACGAGGCTCTGTTGAAAAGTAAAGCTGATCGGGAACGCGAGACGGTCATATTTGAAAGGACCAAACGCCGACGACTAGACGAAAAAGTTAAGACGCTCCCGCCGGATCAAAGTACATCCACCGCAGATAAAAAAAAATTCAAGATGAGGAAAAGGTTTGCTAAAGCCATATCAATGGGTATGAAGCTACCACCCTCTGAAGGAAACGTTACTGGTGAAGCGGAAATGCATCCTTCCTACTGCTTGTATCATCGAAAGGTTTCGCACCCCACCGAAGAGTGCAAAGCTTTCAATAAATGGTGGCAGGGGTATGTCGCTCACCGGCAACATCTTAAACGGGAGAAGCGCAAAACTCGTCGCGAACGGAAAAGTACGACCGAGGAGCCTAGAAGAAGTACCGGCGATTGTCGCATGGTTAACACCGGGAAAGCGCAAGTTCTCACCTTCGGAAGCGACTCTGACGAGGAAATGGAGCTTAGCCCTCTCTTTAAAGAGTCCACCTCAGGAAAATAGGAAGAGCCAAAAGCCTGCGAAAATATCCAGCTGCGTAGTTGTACGCTACCCGAAAAGAATTTCGGACCCACAAACAAAAAAGATAAGGGAAAAGAGAAGGTCTCTGAGGATATCGCCCTAGATGACCAAGTTGTGGAAGAGTTAACCGCCAAGGACCCGCCAAAGAAAAATAAGATGGACTATAACGTTCTGGCACATTTGAGGAAGCTACCCTCGCAGCTCAGCATTCTTGACGCCCTTTTACTATCAAAAGAGGCAAGGGATTCATTAATCAAAGCGCTACAGGACCCAGAGCAATTCCAAGCTTTTCTCGCTGAAGAAAAGATGAAGGACAAGCTGGAAGAAGTGCACACAGCTGATGTCACTTTCGATGATGAAGACCTCCTTCTTGGAACGTGCGAACACAACCGCCCCCTCTATATCTCAAGATACTGCCATGACATAAAGATAGGCAAAATCCTGGTCGATAATGGATCCTCCGTTAATTTCCTCAACGTCCGGGTATTGAAGGAAATCTGCATGAGCGTCCAGCACCTCGCTCGGGATAAGATCACCATCTCCGGGTTCGACTCTCAATCATCACGGACTCTTGGGTCTGTGATACTGACGCTACGCTTCGGGCTGCTCGTCACGGACATTAAATTCCACGTAATCGACACCAAAACATGCTATAATGCTCTGCTCGGCCGGCCATGGTTACACGAGTACAACATCATCCCTTCTACACAGCATCAGTGTATGAAATATTTTAAGGATGGTCTCGAGTATACCGTAACGGGAGAACTGAACCCATTCTCTGTGAACGAAGTCCGCAAATATGAAGATGCAAAATACTTCTTACCGGATTTCGAAAACACGGAGAGGTGTCACAAGCCGGAGAACAAAGCTAACGCCACCATCCCTGTCTTCGAGAGTGATACCGAAGAGGAGATAGTTTATTCGGGTCCGCCCCAATACAACAAGCCAGGACCATCCGCTCCTACGTTGATCTTTGGTAGTGACTCGGAAGATGAGGTCCATGCTATATTCTCTGCTCGGCCTTCAATACAAACATCCGCTGACGAAGAGCAAAGTCTGCAAGTCGCCATGGTTCCACTTAAACACCATAAAGAACTGGATGCACTCGATACCTACAGCGTAGTGGAGCTGCGAACGTTCTATGTCCCTCCCAGGCGGGAAGGCAAAAAGGCAATTCTATTCTACCGCTCTGAAGAAACCAAAGTGGAGAAAGAAATCTGGCACGGTGCAGATCCTACGCTTGACAGGCTTCAGCCCATCCGTTTGCCTAGATATTATACAGAAGGCTTGAAGAGGCTGTTGAAGCGTCAGGGGATACCCTTTAATAGACCGCTCGAAAAGCCAAGTTCTATGACAGGGTCTGGAACGTCCCCGGAACTCAGCACAAGTTGCCTAGTGGGAGGATGGAAACAATCGGGCTTGGGTACATTCGATCCAAGAAACGAGAGCTACTCCGCGATTGTTACGTCGTGCATGACTTCAATGAAGAAGGGGATGCTCAATGGGAGGACACTAATCCTAAACCAGAAAAAGTTCCTGATGCAAAGGTGCCCAGTCCGTCGTTCGAAGAACAAATGAACAGGCTTATAAGGGAAGCTGGTCAAAAAGTCTGAGACGACCACAACCGCGAAATGGCCATCTATGAGAAAGCCAAAACGCAACGCCTCCTACAACAGGCCGCGAATGATGAAAGTGCCGCTCCCTGTCAACCTGTGGTAAAAAAGGCTCGGCACAGAGGCAGAAACAAGTCGAAAAGCGAAAAAGGCACTCGACAGCAACAAAGCGGGACTAGGAAGCCATGCAAGCGGGAATCGAGCGGCCCAGATCTATCCCTTGTAAAGAAGATGAGTCGAGCATACTCTTTTCCTCGGGACAAGACGAAGAAGATACTTGACCGAGCTATAAAGTACCAAATGCTTACACTGCCGGAGTCCAAGCACCCTGAGCAAGCAGGTGAAGTCTCACACCCGAACTATTGCTCTTATCATCGAGTAATAGGCTATCCTCTCGAAGATTGCTTCACCTTCAAGAATTGGGTCGAAGATCAGTATCAGTTCGGCAAGTTCGCTCTGTCTGACAGCTGGAGGGTAATGCCGCCACAGAAGCATGAACCCAAAGCTACGAGAGCAGAACCAGATCCACGTCGGTCCTGGAAGCGAGCTCATACTTGTCACATGATAACAATATCAAAAGAAGGGTCCGAGAACATGGATGACCTTCCCTGGTGCTTCGAAAACAGCAACGACGAGGTGATCTCAGAATTCCCACCGGCGCCGAAAGAGTTGGAAGATGGGATACACACCACTGCGGATAACCTGAAGAAAATTGAGTTGGGAACGGCGAACGACCCGCGACCGACATTCATCAGCGAGCTGCTATCTAAAGAAAGGGTAGCTTCATTAAAAGACGTGCTTATGCCGTATAGAGATTGCTTCGCGTGGAACTATTCCGAAATGCCAGGACTAGATCCAAAAATCGCTGTGCATAAATTGGCGATATCCTCGGACGTCAAACCAATCAAACAGGCGCTGAGAAGAATGCGTCTCGAGCTTGAGATGAGTATCAACGCCGAGGTCAAGAAGCTGATCGACTCTGGGTTTATCCAGGAAGTTCAGTATCCCGATTGGATCGCCAACATCGTCCCGGTGATGAAGAAAAATGGGACAGTGCGCATATGCGTGGACTTCCGGGATCTCAATAAAGCCTGCCCGAAAGACGATTTCCCAGTGCCAGTCACCGAGCTGATGATAGACAATACATCCACTCATGAGGTTTTTTCCTTCATGGACGGCTCATCAGGATATAATCAGATAAAGATGCATCCCGAAGACCAGAAGCATACCGCTTTCCGGACCCCTTTGGGTATATTCTGCTACAAGGTAATGCCCTTCGGTCTAAAGAATGCCGGTGCCACCTATCAGAGGGCCATGACAAAGATCTTCGATGACCTTATACATGAAATCGTCAAATGCTACATCGACGACCTCGTGGTTAAAAGCATATCATACGAGGAACATCTCGAGCATCTGAAGACCGTATTTCAATGCCTTCGAAAATACAACTTGAAGATGAACCCTCTCAAGTGTGCATTCGGAGTTTCCTCGGACAAATTCCTAGGATCCATCGTCCGACACCGGGGTATCGAAATAGATCCGTCAAAGATCAAGGCGATCATGGAAATGCCTCCGCCAAGGACTCTCAAGCAATTGCGGTCTCTCCAAGGGAAGCTCGCGTACATCCGGCGATTTATAGCTAACTTTTCAGGCAAGTGCCGCCCTTACAGTCACCTGATGAAGAATGGAACCTCGTTCGTCTGGGATCATAAATGCCAAGACGCGCTGGACGAAATCAAGCAGTATCTGCAGAATTCGCCAGTGCCGGCTGCTCCGGTTAAGGGAAAGCCTCTCATTCTTTATACAAATGCCCTCGAAGGTTCCTTAGGCGCACTATGGGCATAAGAGAACGACCAAGGGAAAGAAAGAGCACTTTACTATCTGAGTCGGGTTCTACTGGGGGCAAAAAGCAACTATTCCCCCATTGAAAAACACTGCCTGGCGTTGATCTTTGCGATAACAAAGCTCAGGCACTATGCGTTGGCGCATGAAGTCCGTCTCATTTCGAAGGTGGACCCCTTAAATATTTAATGTCGAAGGCCATATTGACAGGGAGGCTCGCTAAATGGGCCTTCCTTTTAACGGAGTTCTCGATAACCTATCAGCCTCTTAAGGTAGTGAAAGGCCAGGCCATCGCCAACTTCCTCGCTGAGCATCCGATACATGCTGATTCTCCTCTGAATTGCGAACTGCCAGACAAACATGCGTTTGACGCGATCGATGGTGGTGATACCCGATAGGAGCTTTATTTCGATGGAGCATCCTCCATGAAGAAGCGCAAACAAAGTACCCCTATAATCAAATCGGGGGTAGGCCTCATCTTCATAACTCCACAAGGAGGGATAATGCACTTTGCTTTCTCCTTAACAGAGCCAAGGACGAATAATGAAGCCGAATACGAAGCTTTAATAGCAGGCCTCGAGATCGCCATCGATATGGGAATTGAAAACCTCCTCATATATGGAGATTCTCAACTGATCATTAGTCAAGTAAACGGCGACTACCAAACGTGCAAACCAGAGTTGGTGAAGTATGGCGAAAAGGTGCAACAACTCTTGACCTAAATTCCTTCCTACACTTTGGAAAACATACCGCGCGTGGAAAACAGCAAAGCGGACGCATTAGCCAAGCTCGCTAAAGAATTGGCTGATGAGAACCTCGATGACGTAAGAATCGTGGTACAAAGCCGTCGGATGCTTGCCCTGGCAGAAATATCTCCGGAATCATCCGAGGAAAAGGAAGCGACTAAGCAGACGACCCTGCAAATAAATGACCAAGAAAAGGCTGAGAATTGGAGAGAAGTCTTTATAGACTACTTCAAATCACGTCGAACGCCAGAAGATGCGTCCTCAAGACATCAGCTTATGAAATGAGCTCTGTCTTTCGCCTTCGTCAATGATACTCTATACAAGAGGTCGTTTGATTCTCTGTGGTTGAGATGCCTGGGACCTGACGAAGCGAAAAGAGTCGTTCAGGAAGTTCACGACAGACTCTGCGGTTCTCACCAAGCAGGCTCGAAGATGAAGTTAAAGATAAAACGGATGGGTTACTACTGGCCCACGATGATTCAGGACTGCCTCGAATATGCGAAGCAATGCTACTCATGCCAAATCCATGGGGACTTTATCCATCAACACCCAAATCCACTACATCCAACGGTGGCTAGCTGGCCATTCGAAATGTGGGAAACTGACATAGTCGGCCCTATCGAACCAGCATCGTCCAGAGGACATCGTTTCATCCTGGCGACGACTGACTACTTCTCCAAATGGGCAGAAGCGGTACCACTGAGGGAAGTGAAGACGGAGAATATCCTCCATTTCTTCAAGACGCATGTTATTTATCGGTTTGGAACTCCGTGACGGATCATCTCCGATAACGGGCCAGCCTACAGAAGCCACAAGATCAGTCGCTTCGCGCAACAGCATAATATAGACTGGAGATATTCCTCAGTTTACAATCCGCGAGCTAACGGTCTAGCGGAGGCTTTCAACAAGACCTTGACGAAGATCGTGAAGAAGACGGTGTCCCGAAATAAGAAGGACTGTCATGAGAGACTGTAAGAAGCTCTCTGCGCGTATCGAACTACGTTCAAAATGGCCACGAACAAAACGACGTACGCGTTGGTGTTCGGTACAGAAGCGGTACCCCCCTCGAGATAGAGTTACCCTCTTTATGAGTGGCAGTCCACTACGAGCTGACGGACGAAGAAAATGCTCACCTTCGGCTTGAGGAGCTTGATGCCCTTGATGGAACCCGGCTCATAGCGCAACAAAGTCTAGAAGCTTATAAAGCAAAGATGACGCGCTCATATGAAAGATTGACCCAGCCGAGGACATTCCGCCAAGGCGAACTCGTGCTAGTGGTCAAAAGACCTATGATCCCCAATCGCGCCAAGCGGGGAAAATTCGAGCCAAACTATGAAGGCCCGTACATCATAGACAAGGTCTACCAGGGTGGAGCCTATCTACTCATGGATATGCACGGTGAAAGGCCTTTCAGGCCAATAAACGGTCGTTTTCTAAAGAAATACTACGCTTAATGAGTCACCGCCTAGGTCAATGATAGATGACGATGACTATGTCTGCTCGCTATCTTCCTAAGCCCAAACTCTAGTGGCCGGCCTTCTTCAATAACGGACCGAAACGTCCTTAAACTAATGACGGACCACTACGTCCTAAAACTGGCTGACGACCGAAACGTCATTAAACTACTACCGCAGCATCCTCAGGCTGATGAGATAAAAAAAAGAAGAATAAAGAAAAAAAATAATAGCAAAAAAAAACGGTATGTCCATAAGCAAAATGGGAACGGATGAAAACCCGAAAGGGCTCCGTGAGTAAAAACAGCAGGGCTACCGGCGAGTGTTTGTGAAAACCTGAAAGGGCGCAACCTCGTTAGAAAAAAAAGAATAAAAAAGAATAAAAAAATATATAAAAAAAACCGGTATGTCCATAAGCAAAACGGGTACGGATGAAAACCCGAAAAGGGCTCAGTGAGTAAAAACAGCAGGGCTACCGGCGAGTGTTTGTGAAAACCCGAAAGAGCGCAACCTCGTTAAAGGACACTTGCAGGGTCCTCTTGACCTTGTAAGGAGAAACCACCCGCGTGAGATCCTTACGACTCACAAGAGAGCAACACGCTTAGGGATCCTCACGATTCCTAAGGAGAAATTACACTTGCGAGATCCTCACGACTCGTAAGGAGAACTCTCTTATAGGACCACCACGGCTCATAAGATTTGAAAGCCTTAAGTTACAGAGACCTAAACCCGTGCTTAAGCAAACCCCCCACAACCTTCGATATGGCCCTACAAGTGGCTCAATACTGACCCTTGTATATAATCCACGGGCGCGAATAAACATTTCCCTAACAAAGTCCCACCCGTGACTAGGGATATGTCCATATGGTGAACAACCCTTATAAGTTCTCTCGACTTACAAGGAGAAAACCCTCTTGTAGGATCCTTACGACTTACAGAGGAACATGCACTTAGGAATCCTCACGATTCCTAAGGAGAAAATACACCTGCAAGATCCTCACGACTTGTAGGGAGAAATACTTTTGTGAGACCCTTACGGCTCATGAAGTCAAAAGCCTTAGTCGACAGGACCCTAACCCTGTTCGCTAAGCCACCTTTGTTCGACATCGACAGAGGCAAATAATGATTCGCTCCTGGAAACATCCCAGTTGTAGCGGTGTTGATGCCGAAATCGGTGTCCAATTCCAGGTTTACGGCGAAAAGCCAGCAAGCCGCGCATGCATACGAAATAGCCGAAATGATGGGGCAACTTGCAATAAAAATCAGCAAGTAAAAACGTATGCACACAAAATATCCGAAATGATTGGGCAACTCGCAATAAAAAGCAGCGAGTAAAAATTAAAAGAACAGCCGAAATGATTGGGCACCGCGAAAAATAGCCGATATGATGGGGCAATCACGACTTTCGCGATATAAAGCAGAAATGATAGAGCATCTCAGAAATAAAACAATAATAAAAAAAATGAATGAAACTTATGCCCTACAGGCGATATCACAGTAATCCCTGTATACAATCCAGGGGCGCAAACAAAGAAGGAAACACATCTTTCCTTCCCATGCTCCGTCAGAAAACGGAGCCAAGTCTTGACGGTAACTCATGTAAAACCCGAAAGACACATTACCTCGATTCGCGTCGACCCGCAGAGAAACCAGTGTCTTTGCAGGAATACCTCGACTCGTCTCAACCCCAGGGAAATCAGTGTCCTTGGTAGCATCCTCGATTCAGGAAAACCAGTGTCCTTGACGAGACCACCTCGATTCGCGTCGGCCCGCAGAGAAACTAGCATCTTTGCAGGAATACCTCGACTCATCTCAACCCTAAGGAAATCAGTGCCCTTGGCAGCATCCTCGATTCAGGGAAACCAGTGTCCTTGACGAGACCACCTCAATTCGCGTCGGCCCGCAGAGAAACTAGCGTCTTTGCAGGAATACCCCAATTCGTTTCAACTCCAGGGAAATCAGTGTCCTTGTCAACCTCCTCGACTCAGGGAAACTAGCGTCCTTGATGAGAGCTTCTTGATTCGTGTCGACTCGCAGAGAAACCAGTGTCTTTGCAGGAGCACTTCGATTCGTTTCAACCTTGAGGAAACCAGTGTCCTCGGCAAAATACTTCGACTCAGGGAAACCAGTGTCCTTGATGAGAACGTCTTGATTCGCGTCGGCCCGCAGAGAAACCAGTGTCTTTGCAGGAGCACTCCGATTCGTTTCAACCTCGAGGAAACCAGTGTCCTCGGCAAAATACTTCAACTCAGAGAAACCAGTGTCCTTGACGAGAACATCTTGATTTGCGTTGTCCCGCAGAGAAACTAGCGTCTTTGCAGGAATACCCCGATTCGTTTCAACCCCAGGGAAATCAGTGTCCTTGGCAAATACCTCAATTCAGGGAAACAAGCGTCCTTGATGAGAGCTTCTTGATTCGCGTCGGCCCGCAGAGAAACCAGTGTCTTTGCAGGAACACTCCGATTCGTTTCAACCTCGAGGAAACCAATGTCCTCGGCAAAATACTTCGACTCAGGAAAATTAGTGTCCTTGACAAGAGCTGCTCGATTCGTCTCGACTCATGAGGAAATTAGTGTCTTCGCGAGGACTTCCCGATTCATCTCGACTTGCAAGATAAAGCCTTAGGCAGCAGGGATTAAAAAGCTTGTTTCCTAAGCACTGTGACCCTGCAAGTCGGTCTAAAACGGTCTCTTGCATACTATCCACGGGTCTCACTCTCCGAAGTCGAATCTCGACGAGGAGGGAAACAACCGCTTACGAGTCCTCTCGACTCGTAAGAGAGAAAATTCTCTTATAAGATCCTTACGACTTATAAGAGAAAACGCACTTAGGAATCCTCACGATTCCTAAGGAGAAAATACACCTACGAGATCCTCTTGATCCGTAGGGAGAAAAGTCTTTATGAGACCCTCACGGCTCATAAAGTTGAAAGGTCTTAGACAGCAGATCTGAAACCTGCGGCCTAAGCCATCGCTACCTCTTGAAGAAGCCAAGACAAGATGCTCGCTCTATCACCTGTCAACCATGTTTACTAAGACAGCATACTGATAATAAAAGAAGGAAGAAAGAGCAGAGATGACACTAGACATTGCAAAAAAAAATGTATATATCTTTATTCATGAATTCAATTAAGTACAAGGCGAATCGTATAAAAGAATAAAGAATGTGTACATTTTATTCAAAGATTACAAGTGTATAATGATACCAAAAAGTAGCTACTGAGAAGGAAGTGGCTTTAACAAATCCGCGACCTGCTCCCGCACTTCCTTCAGCGCCTCCTCCTGAGCGGCTACCGCAGCCACTTCCGCTTCCACCTGGGCCCGCTGCTGCAGGTAGGATGAAAGTTGCTCCTCAGCTGCCTGCTGGGATGCCTCCTGATTAGGTGCATCACGCTCGACGACGTCAAGCTGCGGCCTCAGTGTTAACCCTTCGGAGAGGCATCGCAGAAGGCCTTCAAAGATAACCTTCAGCTGTGCAGCGTTTGCCTCCACCTGAGCGTGCAGTTGGGCAGATTTGCTTGAAGTCTCGCTGCGCTCCTTACGTCTTGAGGCAACTTCTTGTTCGAGATGGCGGAAGTAAGGGGCGCTCTGCTCGATCCATGCCACCCGTTGAGCGCTCGGGGCTAAGATCTCGAGGGCGGGACGCATTGACTCCAGCTGATGCAGGCGGGTCTCGATTTCCCTGCAGTGATTAACCCAAAACTCGACGACGCCTTCATTATGAAAATTTACAAGCGTCGCCAGCATCGGATTAACCTCTGCAGCGAAATCTGCGGCAGATGGGGGAGCGCTCGCGTCAAGCTCTTCAATGTATCCGCTCAGCATCCCCAAACTCATCATAGCATTCTTTGAAGATGGACGTCTCAGGAAGGGGCCTGCCGGCATTATGATGCGAGACTCAAAGGGCGCCGGAATCGGAACGACAGCTGAAAAAACAAAATACGATCAGATGACGGTTCAAGAAATATGAGAAAGTCATCGATGGGATAGTTTACTATACCAGCTGCAGCAGGCGGCAAAGCCGGGAGGGCCGGTGGTGCGACCGATCTTTCATCCCCTACTTCGATTTGTAGCACTGCAATCAGGACGAGGAAGAGTCAGAAATAATTCCATTACTGAAAAAAGAAAGGCATCAATTGGAAACTATACTCACCAGCGTCACTGGAGGAAGAAGCGAGTTCAGATGGGAAGGAGAAGTGCGGGTGCAACACCTGGTAGAGGTGATCAAAAAGCACTCCTGCAAAGACGCAATAGTACAACATTAGTACATAAATTATGCGGCCGAAAGATAAAACTAATGGGTTGCAAATCCATACCTTCCAGCATCTGCGATGGTACGAGAGAAGGCTGAGAGGTGGCCACTGCCAAGGCAGTAGCTGACGGCGCTCCCTCGAGCAATGGAGCGTCAGCACTGGCCGCACCTGCGTTAAAAACAAAGATAAACCTGTCAGGAAGGATTGCAAGATAAAGAAAAAAGGATAGTAACTCGAAATTTACCTGATGAGCCGCCAGCCGAAACGGTGGCGTCTCCCTCCTCCATCGACATGAGTCCACCTCCCGTGGCCTCATCACCCGACTCTACGGGGGCTGTCGTCATGCTCGCACGGCCAGGAGACGGAAGAGGACCGTAGACGGGGAGAGCAATGATTGGAGCATTGCCAGACTCTTGAGAAAGAGCAGCTGGCTTGTCCCCGGGAGTCATGCCCGTCTCACCCGCTACTCCCTCGGGCTCGGCAGTCCCTGCTGTCTCATCAGCCGTCGCCATGGGATCACCGGTCTCAGGCGCTCCGTTCATCGCTGCCCCAGGCTCAGTTGTAGCAGTCGTCTCATTTGCCGCTACCTCGGGCTCGGCATCGACGACCTTCTCTGGCGCAGTTTCCTCGGCCCCCAGCTCAGGTCCAGCAACCCCGGCGACGTCACCCACCGTCGGTTCGGGTTCAGCCGGTTCCTCTTCCTCTGCCCCCTTAGGCTCGACAGTTTCCGCCTCCCCTTCGGTTGGACTTGGCCCTGCAGGACAAGATATATAAGAAATGATAGTTTTACAACTCTTACAATAAAGCTTCGAAAAACACATTACCTGAGGTGGAGCGATCGTTGGCCTCCCGAACACACGCGCCGCCTGTCTATGAGCGGTAGACAAAGCGACCGGGGGCTCCTCAGAAGGAGAAGCAATGGGAATAACGGTGCTTGGGCCCGCTCCCACGGCCAAAGCAGCTCTGCGCTCCTTCGCCTCGTGCCTCAAGCGCTTCCTCTCCTCCCGGGCCGTTGCGATGGACCTCTTCAACGCTTCCTTCATCGAGGCGTCATCGTCCGCGTTTAGATCTGCCTCCAGAGCCTTCAAGGCATCCCTCATCGGCTTTTCAAGTCGGGTCTCTCGCGGCTCCCCCGAAGAGGCCGGGACTTCAGTAGCTGGCCCGGGAAGGGTCCCCGCATCGACTTGCACGGCCCCTGCAAAAAGACAGAGAGAAGATTAGATTGGCTATAAAAAAAGAGAGAATAAAGATTCAGCGAGCCAATACATACCAACGCCCGACAGAGCGCGTTTCCTTTCCTCCTCCTGGAAAGTTTGGAGGGAAGCAGCGATAGCTCCTTCAGTGGTGACGCCTGTTAAAAAAAAGGGGAAAGGCATTAGTTAAAGACAATAATAAAGGTGCAATGAAATGATGAAGAGTGCGACCAATGATTACCTGACTGAGCAAGTTTAGCCAACCACGCTTCGAGCCTTGCCGTTTGCTCAGAAGCCTCGATGGCGGCCACCAAGTCGGTGTCTTCTGGCTTTACCAAGAAGCCCTCGTTGCTCCCGTATTCGAGTAAGCCTTCGGTAAGAGGGGCCTGGGGCTCTAAGCCGAGGACGGCATCCAGAGAAAGAACGAACTTCTTCTTCCTCTTTTGCGCGCGGGCCCCGGTCGCCGCCAAGATCATCTTGTGCTTTGCAGGAACCTTAGGGCAGCGGGTCCCAATGTCCGCGTCCACTCCGGACTCGGGGGAAACTACATTCATTGGAGTACGGGGCACTGGGGGTGCGTCCCCGGTATCACGAGGCGGCAATCCGCGCGGAGGGCTCAGCACGCGCGGTGGTCCAGCTCCAGCATCTTTCAACGGAGGAATGACCGGGGTCCTTGGCTTCAGGGGAGCCTTGCGGTCGCTGCCGGGAGGAGCACCCTTGCGGTCGACCAAGATGCGCTTCTCTTCACGGATGACTGGACCCATGGCGTGCCCATACCAAGCCACGTACATGTTAAGGACCCGGGGGACGCAGCTCGGCTCGCTGATAAAAAAGTGGTAGCCCGTATTCAGCCGCATAAAATGGTGCAACGCGCCCCGTATCCCCTCCATGCTGGCCGCGGGCTCTTCCAAAAACGCCTCCAGCGGGATCCCCTGGTTATAGCTTGATTGTTGGGCGAACCGGTGGGGGTTATACCTCATGAAAAGCGCTATCTCGTTCTGCCTGAACACCAGGTAGCCCGGCCGAATGGAGTAGAGGTAAAGAATCTCTCGGGCTTTCAGTACGGAAGCCCCGTCCTTGAAGTCGTCACGCAGCGCCGCCACCGACTTGGAGGTTTCTTAGCCGATAGTTACGACTTTATCCATAAAAGAAATCCTCGCTCCGACCAGGTATGGACGAAGGAGCAACCCCCTAGCCTCCCACGGAGGCGCAGTCACGATCGAGGCGCCGATCAGCCGCATGACTCTTAGGAGTCTGCACCTCTCAAAAAACGAAGGGCTCTTATAGACGCCGAACACCCCGTGCACATGCATTTCTATCCACGAGGTGAAGTAGTGCATCGGGAAATTAGCAGGCTGCACCCCAGGTTCATTAGCGTCTGCCGCCATGCTAAGTCCATTGTATAGGTGAGCCAACCCGGCGATTCCTATTGTCAACTGTAGGCCAGCCACCATTCGATGCGCTGGGTAGAAAACGGACGGCTGCATGTAGCGCGGGTGCATAGGGAGCGCGAAGCTGCATAGCCACAATCCCAGGAACCCTAAAAAAAAGGTCTCCTCATCAATGCCCGGGACGGCGATTTCTGACAAGGGCATGATGGCGGCGGCGGGAAGATAGAAATCCTTTTGATCGTCTTCCGATATTGGTCGACGATCTAAGCCGAAGCCGAAAGGGTCATCGAGCTTGGCGAACTTTTCACTCCGCTCTGAGAGAATCTCCGGTCGAAGGAAGCGGGCGATAAAATCTGCGAAATTGACTCCCCAGACTCCTGATTCTAGATAAAGCCCTTCGTATATGTTCAGCACCTTCACCAAACCCGGAAACTGGTGCTGAATAGCATTCTCCGGCGTCAAATCAAACACCAACAGCTTGGTGGCGAAGACGTATTCGTCAAGAGGGAGCAGCTCCTCATAATGCTCCCCCCTCACCGACAAGCCCGAGATCTCGACGAACTCTTCCAGAGAGATGGAGACTTCCCTGTCCGTCATAAGGAAGGTGTGGGTGGGGATGTTCCATTGTTCGATGAAGGCCTTAACCCACCACGTTGGAGGAGCAACAACAACAACAACAACTGAGCCTTTTATCCCAAGCATATGGGGTAGGCTACATGAACCAACATGAGAATCACGCCGGGTCCAGCACAGGAATCCTCTGTCTCCACTCACTTCTATCGAACAATATACTTTCATTGAGTCCTTTGGCAACCATATCGTTTCGTATCACCTCCATCCATGTTTTCTTCGGTCTTCCTTTTGCCCTTTTGCCATTGCCCATATCGAGAGTATCTATTCGTCGAACCGGTGCTTCCATAGGTCTGCATCGCACATGACCAAACCATCTTAGCCGGTTTTCCCGCATCTTCTCCTCCACAGGAGCTACACCAACTTTTGCACGAATATCCTCATTTCGCACCTTATCTTTTCTAGTGTTACCGCACATCCAACGAAGTATGCGCATCTCCGCTACGTGCATCTTCTGTGTATGATGCTTCTTAGGAGCCCAGCATTCTGTACCATATAATAAGGCAGGCCGAATAGCGTTCCGATAAAACTTCCCTTTCAATTTTAACGGAAAGTTACGATCGCACAAAATCCCTGTTGCACTCCTCCATTTCAACCAACCAGCTTGGATCCTTTGATTAACATCACTATCGATCTCTCCATTCTTTTGGATGATGGAACCTAGATATCTAAACTGGTCGCTCGGTGATATCTCTTGCCCTTCCAATGTTATACCAATATGGTTTTAACTTCTCTGGCTACTAAATTTGCAGTTCATATATGCTGTCTTGGACCTGCTCAATCTGAATCCCCGAGATTGCAGAGTACAGACCGATCTTCATCAGATGCGTCCTCTTCGCTGATAGGATATATCTGGCCCATTGCAGATATCCGGCCGGTTGTCGCGGGGTCAATCCAATATTATAAGCCTGTCTCTAAGGGCGTGCTTCACCCTGACATATGCGCCGCCCCAAGATGTCCACGGCCGGCGGTGGCTGCACGGGAATGGCACTAATCGCAGGCTGGAGAAGATCCTCCGAATTCCAGTTCTTGACCTCCACGGCATACTTCACTGGAGGTTCATCCGCATAGGGGATCGATGAGATGGGCTCAGATGGCGTAGCGGAACCGAAGCTTCGGCGACCCTTGATAATCTCATTATACCACCTACCCCACAGATGAAGGTTCTTGTGCTCGGGGTCATGATCGTTAATTAGAGCAAATACCTCCCGGTCTACCGGCGCCGCCGGAAATCCTCCGTCTGAGCGAACAAACGGGAATGACAGGTCAGCAGGCATGTTTCCTGCGGAGGGAGAAAAATCGGCCATCAGTGTTGTAATTCCAACGCTTGGCATTTTAAAATTTATACCACACTGCAATGCAGTGGGTAGGGGACCAAAGGGGGACCCACAAAATCTGGATGACAGTGCATCAGTTAATAAGACAGCCCCATCATTGGATGAGACTGTCAATTAATAAGGAGATCCCCAAAAGAATATTCTTATTAATGAGAAATCCGTAGAGACAAGGAGAAATTCTCCTCTTTCAGAGCAAAGCTCTGTCACAGAGTGACATTTGTCAAACTCTGGTCTCAAGGGAATAAAATTCCCTAAAAGAGCCTAGCTCTGTAATAATGATGGAAAAATCCATCAAAAGAAAAATTTAACTCTTAAAAAAAAATTAAAAATGCTGGGATCTTAAAGATCCATGAAAACTTTTAAGAGTTCTTCATTTTTAGATCAAAAAGATCTACATTTGGTCCATGAGCAAAGCTCTGTTCATGGGTTAAAAACCATGAAACAAGATCTCTTTAGATCTATGGATTCTTGAGAGCAAGGCTCTGTTGGTGAAACCCCAAAGGGGTTTCTTTAGATCAAAGATCTATGAGAGCAAGGCTCTGTTGATTAAAATTAATTTAATTTAATTTAAGTTAAATTTTACCTAAGATGTTCTAAAGTTTGAACTCGAAGTTCTTGAAAAATGAGAGCAAGGCTCTGAGAATAAAAGTTCTTGAAGATGGTAATCATCTACTGAGGGCCAAGAGTCCTATTTATAAGCACTTGCGCCCCTTCAACTCCTAAGTTGATTCGACCGTTGGGATCTTGCCACCGCTGTACTCATGTGTGCGCCACGTGAGCGCAACGGTGGGGGGGCATTTGTTTCCCCCAATCAGAGCAAAGCTCTGTTTGAATTTCAAAAATTCAAAAGAAAAAGTGAAGCAACGCTTCAAATTCCTTGCGCTGCGCGCAACGCGCCACGTGTCAAAAGCTGATACACCAACGCAGCGACCAAGGCAGTGCACCCAATCAGAGCAAGGCTCTATTTAAAGTAAAAAACAAAAGAAGCAACGCTTCAGATGATTTGCGCTCAGCGCTGCGCGACACGTGTCAGCGCAGTTGCGCTGCGCGACACGTGTCAGCGCAGTTGCGCTGCGCGACACGTGTCAGCGCAGTTGCGCTACGCGACACGTGTCAAGCGCAGGTGCGTTTGCGCTAAACAGAATTAAAATTCCAGTAAGATCTTTCTGATCTTGTTAAAACAAGAAGATTGTCTTCTGTAAAACAGAAGCCCTTGGATCAAAGATCCAACGGTAAGGAAAAATCTCTAAATCACTCAAAGAAATATCTCTTTAACTAATTTAACAAACTAATTGGCACTATATAAAGTCCCCTAGACCCCAAGTCTAAAACACACAGAAACGGAGAGAGAATTCAGAGAGCTTCTAAAAAAGAAAAGTTTGAGAAGAAATCAGAAAGATGAAAAAAAAGGTAAACCTTTGAAAAGAAGAATTTCTTCTGAAAAGATCAATGATCTAGGAACAAGATCAAGATTTTAAAATAAAAAGAAAAGATCAAATAATGAAATGATAAAAAAATAAGAAGTAATATACTTCTTTATTAGATCATTTGATCTACACAGAGTTATTGCCTTTTGATGAACCACTGGTTCTGGAATATTAAAAGATTCTTTTCTTGAATCCAAGATTGAATCAAGATATTAAAACAGTGCCTTGCACTTGTAAATCTGTACTGTTGCGCTCTTGGGTTGGCGCAAGCCACCAAAGAGCGCCGCGTGTCAGCTCCAGAACAACTTGCGCTATGCACTTTTAAAATAGAGCATTGCTCTTCGAAATTGGCGCAACTCACCAGAGCGCGCCACGTGTCAACAGCGCAACAGCGCAGCGCACTGGAACAGTGCACTTGCGCTCACCAGAGCGTGACACGTGTCACCTCCACATGCGCTTGCGCTCATTAATTGGCGCAGAGCGCCTGGCAGGCCATGTGGCACTCTATCAGTGTAATCAATGCTCTGCATTATTTATAGAAGGGCTGGGCCCAATTAAAAAAGGCCTAACAGGCCTAATAAAATGCCATGCATTATTTTAAAAAAGGGCAGAACCCAAACAAAGGTCTGTCAGACCAAAACAGATGTTGTGCATCATTTAAAAAGGGGCAGAGCCCAAATAAAGGTCCAACAGAGACCAAGATTAATGCTATGCATTATTAAACAAAGGGCAAAGCCTAAGCCAAGGCCTAACAGGCCAACCACAGATAAAAATGTTGAACATTCTCAACTGGACTTAGCCCAATTCTGGTCGTAAGTCCTCAAATTAAATTGACCGAGCATGATTGCTCCCTTAAATCAATTTACATCTGGTTCAAGGGTACATCTCCGAACTCCTCTGACACTTGTCGTTGTAATCCTTCAACGACGTCAGAGAGGTGACGGGTCCCGACGGCCATACATGCAGTGGACCCCCATGTCCCTAAACTGGAACGTGGACCACTATGTCCCTAAACTGGAACAATAGAGCCTCCAAATGCTCTTTTGTCGGATCTAAACGATCCCGTTTAAGTTGATCTTAGCCTCAAATATGGCTAACGTATCCTTAAATCTTCAAACAGACTTTAGTCCCAAATTGGACTATAGATCCCCCCCAATCGACTTTGGTTCAAGGGTACATCTCTGAACTCCTCTGACACCTGTCGTTGTAATCCTTCAACGACGTCAGAGAGGTGACGGGTCCCGACGGCCATACATGCATTGGACCACTATGTCTCTAAACTGGAACAATGAGCCAATTGCTCTCTTGTCGGATCCAAAATATCCCGTTAAGTTGATCTTAGTCTGGAGATTAGGCTAACGTATCATTAACAAACGTTTAAGTTGATCTTAGCCTCAAATATGGCTAACGTGTCTTTAAACTAATATCCGTCCCCAAAATGGGAACGTTGGACCACTATGTCCCTAAACTGGAATAATAGAGCCAATGGCTCTCTTGTCGGATCCAAACGATCCCGTTAAGTTGATCTTAGTCTGGAGATTAGGATAACGTATCCTTAACGAACGTTTAAGTAGATCTTAGCCTCAATATAGCTAATGTACCGTTAAACTAAAACCCTAAACCCAAATCTAAGAAAATACGGATTTGGACTAATCCACGTCCTACGGGCGACGACATAAATTAGTCTCCGTATACAATCCACGGGAAGCCACAAACAAAATAAACACACACGACACGAAGTGAACATCTGGAGAATGAGAAAGTTGCTACCGCGGTGCGGTAGCGTAATTAACTGCAGGGGCTTGCGTCTGCAGGGAAGAGCGTCCCCACAATCAAAAACCCCTCAGACGAGGGGGAATATGACGAAGTCTGCTAAATCGGCCGCATTCGTCTAAACCTCCGATATACGGTGCCATAAATCAACTTGGCATCTTCAGAGAAGTGGACGGATAAAACCAAATAGCATCTGCCCCGAATCTCAGGCAAGACATCCCCACGTCGTCTTGGCCGTCTTTCGGAGGGGAACAGAAAGAGCTCGCGTGAGTATTATACCCTACGCTTCAGCCGTAGGATCTATAATGTATGCGATGTTATGTACACGTCCTGATGTAGCTTATGCACTGGGTGTAGTAAGCAGGTATCAATCCAACCCAAGAGAGAATCATTGGACAGCTGTGAAAAACATTCTTAAGTACTTATGAAGAACTAAAGAAATGTTCTTGGTGTATGGTAACAGGGATCTCCAAATGGAGGCCTTTACCGATTCGAGCTTCCAGAATGATAAGGATGACAGCAAATCTATCTTAGGGTTTGTATTTACCCTTAATGGAGTGGCAGTATGTTGGAAGAGTTCCAAACAGGATATCGTTGCAGACTCAACGATGGAAGCTGTGTACATTGCTGCAAATGATACTGTCAAGGAAGCCGTCTGGATGAGGAAGTTCATCTCGGAGCCAGGAGTAGTTCCAACCATTATTGATCTAATACCATTGTATGTGATAATAATGGGGCTATGGCGTTGGCCAAATAGCCCAGGTCCCAAAAGCGATCCAGACACATCCTGAGGCGATATCATCTGATCTGGGAGATAGTTGATCGCCGTGAGATCGAGATTCGGAGGAGAGTAGATACAAAGAATAACACCGCAGATCCACTCACCAAGGGCCTCCCTCTGCCGCAACATGAGCGATTTTTTAAGATGTTGGGTATGAGATACGCCAATAATTGGCCTTAGTGCAAGTGGGAGATTGTTGAATATATGTATGCCCTAGAGGCCATTATATGATAGTGGATGTAACAACCGAGTCCAGATATACAAATTCCAGTTACCGTATATGTGGTGTGTGGTATTTATTTCATTTAGCATGCTTTGACAGTTACTGCTTATAGTTTACCCCGACATTACATATGTTTGCATATAACAATTTAAGTCATTTAAAACAATTTAAAAATACTTGACACGGCCTGCTCGATGCCCCTAACCCTGTGGTAGCGTCCTTATATCGTGTTCTCGTCCCGTTCAGTGAAACGGACGAGTTTGGACGGCTACGCGCACGTACATACGTCCGTTCTTGGGGGTATACATTTCTGCTACAAAATCCTTCATTTCAATTTTTGGAACTTGCTAATATTTTTCATTTTTCAAATCCAAATCCTTGGACCCGACCCGGGTGCAATTCGGAAATATTTTTCATCTTGCCAAATCCTATTTTTTAAAATCTTTTAAATCTTTTAAATCTGGCAGAAATATATTCTCAGCCTATCATATTTTTTCTAGCCAACAAGATTATTTTAATAACCCAGTGAATCTTTATAATTTCTCCCCTAACTGTTTCGCTCACCAATCAGAGCCCTCCTTTCATTCGACGCCGGGCCCCGCCTTCTTTTCTCTCTATCTCTCCCTTTTCTCCATCTCTCTCTCCCTCGCTCTCTCTCACCCCCGCTACGAGACAAACCCATCTCTCCTCCCCTCTCTCTCTCCTCTCGTTTCTCCCCCTCTCTCTCTCCTCTCGCGCCCGCTTCTCTCTCCTCTCGTGGTGCGCGAGAGTCACGTCACCTCCCTCGCGTCTACGCTCACCTCCCTTATACATCTTCTTCTTCTTCTGTTTCTCTTCTTAAAAAGAGACCCATGCAACCTCGTCGCGAGCCACGAGTGAAGCCCTAATCCATGCCGCCGCCTCTGCCTCGTCGCCATCTCCATATCATCTTCTTCTCAACCTCCTCCTCGTCTTCATCTTCTTTCTCTTTTCTCTCTTCCCTGCACACACCCACAACTTACCCGGCAACCTCAGCCCCTCGCTTCGCCGCCGACTCCCTCATCTCGCCGTCGCCGCTTTTCTCTCCCTCCCTTCCTCTCCTCTGCTTTACCAAAACACCAGAACCCACATCTAAATCCCAACCGACCCTAAACCCTAGCAGAAACCCTTGTCCCGAGCCATTCCCTGCAACCTGGGATCTTGCTGCATTGCCGTTGATCTCGCCGGCGATCCCTTGCCAACGACTGCCCACCTTTGAAACCACAGACGTCTCCCAAACCCCGGTGAGCGACCCTTCTCTCTCGTCCGTCTCTTCTTCTTCTTTCTCTTCTTCTTTAGGTTAAGTTTTCTTTTCTGTTAATGAAGGGGGACCCCTGTTGATCGTCGGAGCTCCGTCGACGCCTCGCCGACGACGCTGTCACTATCTGCAATCCAGTGAGTAAGTTTCCTCCATCAATCTCCTCTGTTCTATTTCATTCTTCTTGCTTCTTCTTTCATGCATGTTCACTGCGTTTCTTGATTGCCGGGATTCGACCGTGCCGGCGACGATCCCCGACGATCTAGCTTGGACCTCTGACCCGTATGATTCCACTGTTCGTCGTTTGGACTCATTCCGTGTACCGTGCGCGCGTCGCGACTTTTCCCGCCGACGCGAGACGTTCCGTTTTCCGTATCGCAATCCGTCGAGGCAAGTGAAACTTGCTACATGCTATTTAATCTATTTTATATATATTTGAATGTACAATCAACCTGTAGTATAAATCTAATACCATAGTCTCCATTTTCTTAACGTCCCGATGACCCGTCATATCATATTAATTTATAGTCCGGGACATACCATATTGCATTTAGTGTTACTATACATAGTACCCGCATTCATACTTAAATCGAATAACCATTATTTGCATAGCCACAGTACTCCTTTTATATTGTATACCCTGTCGAACGACCGTCTGCATACTTCTAACCCGGTTTACATTCAATTGCATCTTTGATTGTTTTAATACATACTAACACGATTTTATTATCCATTTTGCTATACTGCATTCATGTAATGTGGAAACCATCTCGTAAACTCAAACTGTTAACTGTACCACTAAGTAGTTTAATCTGCACCTATTGCTATCATGTTACTGTGCCTGTTTATTGTTCTGATAGTACCATGCTTGTTTATTCATAACCATGATTATGCTAGTCGATTATGAGCATCCACATGTTATTTTGTACACCCTGACGTGACTTGCTACACATATTACTTGACCTGACATGGTACCGTACACTCTTGACATGACATGACATCTAAATACACCACTCGACTTGACCTGATGTACCATAGATTTACCTGTTACCTGATCTTGTGTCTAATGCCAACAACCTGACATGTAGTCCTCACGGACCGTTCCTGTTGTCTATCCAGACAAACCAGCACCTACCTGATCCTGTGTTGGCATTAGTTCTTGATTACTGAATACCTGACTTGACAAACATAACTTGGGGGTATGGGGAAATCAATGATGAAATCCTGACTTGTAAGTCGACAGTCGCTTGCTTATACTGATCAGTTTTTGAGGCCAGGCCCGCCTCGTGACGATGCTGCTGACATCGTTGGTCTGTACCCTTTTCCTTTTTGTGCCTTGCGACACGTCTCGGTTTCAGCCCGAGAGTCTTAGACCGTGGTCCCGGGCACGCACGGGATACTATTGAGTTACATCGATGATTCATCAGATTGATTTCAAAGACTTGAGAGTAGATAACCCAATAGACCAGTTTAATTTACTCACTGCACACTATCCTTCACTGCCCTGATTTATATTGCTGTTACACCTGTTTTACCATTCATGATTATATTTGCATTGCCTGTTACCCTGTTTATATTTTATTACTTGATGACATGACGCGCTAACATTTGGGTTTTGCATGGCCCAGATTCCATACCTTTGCTGCAGTCCGAGCAGGAGTACTTCAGCCAGCAGGCTGAGCAGTAAGGATTCAGTAGTAGTTAGTTCTTTTACTTTCTGCATTTTATTCCTGATGTGAGCCCGCATTATGGGACATACATTCCAGTTATTTTGTATTGGATCTTTTGCTTCCGCACTTTTATTATTCTTGACTCATGTTATCTTGGCTTATGGACATGTATTAGATAGTTATATTTCATTCTTGATATCTTTACAGCCGTAATGTGACTGTGGATGGATACTTCCTACCCACAGGTAGCATGGTTGGCTATGTCACGTGCCCATCTTAGCGTACTCTGGGAAGCGGGGCGTGACATGGTTCTTTTGGTATCAGAGCATAGGTTAGTCGGGTTTATTCTTTTGTAGTTGGGTATTGTACCCAATACACGAATCAGAATACCCGTGTTTAGGAAACATGTCCTGCCACCTTGCCGTTTATCCTTTCTTGAATCTAATCTCCTCCTGATTATATCTTTACGGTGTGCAAACTTTCTTTGCATATCGACTCGAAACCTGATTCCTTGTTATCTCTAGAACTTAAGCGACTTGGGTGGAGTTATGTAATTGTAGCTATGATACCGTGGCATAGTTACAATACGGTACTCTATTTAAGTAACTTGGAGTTCTAGCCTTGACTCTTATCCTTGATCTATATGTTGAATCTGTTATCGTACTAATACTATTTGGTGTTTGATTGCAGTATCATGGAGGCTAGGAATCTACAATCGTACTAGAGGTGTATGGATGATGCTACTTTGCTTGGAGTAATTCGTAACTTGCTTGAGGACCACAAGCAGCAGACCGAGCTGAAGCCGGTGTTTGCACTAAACCAAACGTCCGTACGTAGAAGTGTTCTGGTGAACCGACGCAGCGTGGCACCAAGGAAGAAAACAATCGTTGCTGGTCGGAGAGGAAGCGTGATCTGTGACTTTTGTCGTTTGCCCGGACATGTGCAAAGGGATTGCCGAAGGAAACGGGGACTCTGTTTGTTTTGTGGATCGGCGGATCATACTATCCGTGTTTGTCCGTCGAAACTTCATAAGGAAGAGAATGTTCAGAGGCCGGTGTTACCCAAGAAAAGGGGAAGGATGTTGTGCGACTTCTGCTAACGACCGGGTCATTATCGAAGAGTTTGTCGTAAGAGGCTTGGACTTTGTCTGATTTGTGGATCAAAGGATCACACCATTGTTAATTGTCCGTCAAGGCTAAGATTGAAGAAGGATACTCGGGAGCCACCGCAAGAGCAACTTCCAGATCAGGAGCAGTTAACTCAGGGAGCTAATCAGGCTCAGGCTCGTCCCTTGTTGGCTGAAGGGGCTAAACCTTCAGAGGAGGTCATTTCAGGTACCCTATTTGTTCATGGTTTTCTCGCATTAGCGTTATTCAATTCTAGTGCATCCCATTGATTTATGTCGTCCAAGTTTATTGATGTTCACTCGATGACTTTCACGACTCTGTTTAATTTTGCGACATATACACTGGGATTGGGGAAAACATAGCTAGTAGAGGGTGTAAGGTTGGTTTCGTCGTGGTTTGCGGACGGGAGCTATGGCAGAGGTCTTGGAAGTTGTTACTAGCAGCTTTGATGTAGTCTTGGGAATGGAATTTTTTGGCACTTTCCACGCTCACTGTGAGTGTAGAGTGAAGAAAGCGAATTTCCAGATTCCCGGACACCCAGAGGTTGTCTGAAGGAAGCAGTTCTGTCGGGCCGGTCGAGGTTAGGGCTAGGCCGACAATTAACGATCTTTCGTCGATGAAGGTTGCTGAAGATGAAGCTCCAGTGGTTGTTCGAGATTTCATGGACGTGTTTGAAGACATATCGGGTTTACCACCGAGGCGAGACGTGGAGTTCGCGATTGATCTTATTCCTGGTGCAGCGCCAGTATCTAAAGCGTATTATCCAATGGCACCAGTGGAGTTGGAAGAAATCAAGAAACAGGTTACCGAATTGCTTGAGAAGGGTTGATTCGAAGCAGTAACACGCCTTGGGGAGCTCCAGTTCTTCTAGTTAAGAAGAAAGATGGCACAAGAAGGATGTGCATCGACTATCGAGAATTAAACCGGGTGACTATTAAGAACAAGTACCCGATCCCTCGCATTGGCGAACTATTTGAGCAGCTTAGTAGCGCGAGGGTATTCTCGAAGCTGGATTTACGATCCGGATATCATCAGGTCCGAGTGAAAGCAGAGGATATTTGCAAGACGGCATTCCGAACTCGGTATGGACATTACGAGTACTTAGTGATGCCCTTCGGAGTTACGAATGCACCAGCGATATTCATGGGCTTGATGAACCGAATCTTTTCACCATTCTTGGACCAGTTTTTTGTGGTGTTCATTGACGACATTCTAGTTTACTGGAAGAGTATTGAAGAGCATGCTGAACATTTGAAGATCGCACTGCAGACGTTGAGACGAGAGAAGTTATATGCGAAGATGAGCAAGTACGAGTTTTGGCTGGAAGAAGTAAAGTTTTTGGGGCATGTTGTGTCTGGCGATTGAATCGCCGTCGATCCCGAAAAGATTGCAGCAGCTCAAGACTGGCAGTTTCTGAAGAACGTTGTAGAGATCAGAAGTTTCTTGAGCTTGCAGGATACTACAGAAGGTTCGGGGAAATTTTGCTCGTTTGGATGAGACTTGACCAAGATTACGCGCAAGGAGAAGGAGCTTATTATGGGACAACGTAGATGGATGGAGCTGATGGCTGACTACGATCTTGATCTTAGGTACTATCCGGGGAAAATTAATGTTGTGCCGGATGCGCTCAGTCGGTTACCAGCAATTCAGAGGTTGACTGCATAGAAGGAACTCATTGAAGACTTTCGAAGATTTGATTTAAAGGTTGTGCTACCGCATTCTTCGGGACGATTGATGCAGCTGCAAGTACATTCGTTGTTAATCGAAAATATTAAAGCAGCACAATCGCAGGACCCTAGATTGCAAAAGGTTTCGAGAACAGGTTGAAGCTGGACTTCGAACGGACTTGTTAGTTCATGAAGATTGTTTGTTGAGATATGGAAGCCGTTTGTGTGTGCCAAAAGGAGATATTCGCGAAGAACTTATGAAGGAGGCTCACAGTTCAGCATATTCCGTATATCCAGGAGGCACGAAGATGTACCGAGACTTACGACAGCAGTTCTGGTGGGAAGGCATGAAACGGGAGATTTCCCGCTTTGTGGCAAAATGCTTGGTGTGTCAGCAAGTTAAGGCTGAACATCAAAGAGTTGCTGGTTTATTGCAAGCACTTCCGATTCCTCAGTGGAAGTGGGAACATATAACTATGGATTTCGTAACAGTTCTACCGCGGAGTCCAAAAGGCAACAATGCAGTAAGAGTGATTGTTGATCGTTCGACCAAGGCAGCTCATTTCATTCCTTTTCGGGTTGGTCAATCAACAGAAACTTTGGCAGAACGGTACATGCAGGAGATTGTAAGATTGCATGGAGTACCGATGACCATCGTGTCCGATCGGAACACTCGGTTCTTATCACACTTTTGGAGGAGTTTACAGAAAAGTTTGGGGACTCGATTGAAGTTTAGCACAGCTTATCATCCTCAAACAGATGGCCAGTCGGAGAGAACGATCCAAACTCTTGAAGATATGTTGAGAGCTTGCATGTTGAACTTCAAGGGTTCATGAGAGGGTCATCTACATTTGGTGGAGTTTTCTTACAACAACAATTTCAGGCGATGATTCAGATGGCTCCATTCGAAGCTTTATATGGTCGCAAGTATCGTTTACCTGTTTGTTGGGACGATGTCGGTGAACAAAGATTGTTAGGACCAGACTTGGTTGTGCAGACTGTTGAGAAAGTTAATGCAATCCTTGGCGAGTGTTCATGACGTGTTTTACGTATCTCAACTCCGTAAGTATGTTCGAGATGAAACACATGTGTTGGATCATTCGGGGCTGACTATACGAAAGACTTGACTTTTGAGGAGCGACCGATTGCGATTGTGGATCGAAGGGAAAAGGTTCTTAAGAACAAGGTTATCCCTCTTGTACTTGTTCTTGGGGTAATCGCTCACATGGAGAGTCAACTTGGGAACGAGAAGATGAAATCCGGCAGAAGTTTCCCTATCCTTTCTTGTGGGTTGTTAGTCGTTTATCTCTCTGTGTTCTTGGAATTTTGAGGACGAAATTCTTTTGTAGTTGGGTATAATGTAACAACCGAGTCCAGATATACAAATTCCAGTTACCGTATGTGTGGTGTGTGGTATTTATTTCATTCAGCATGCTTTGACAGTTACTGCTTATAGTTTACCCCGACATTACATATGTTTGCATATAACAATTTAAGTCATTTAAAATAATTTAAAAATACTTGACACGGCCTGCTCGATGCCCCTAACACTGTGGTAGCGTCCTTATATCGTGTTCTCGTCCCGTTCAGTGAAACGGACGAGTTTGGACGGCTACGCGCACGTACATACGTCCGTTCTTGGGGGTATACATTTCTGCTACAAAATCCTTCATTTCAATTTTTGGAACTTGCTAATATTTTTCATTTTTCAAATCCAAATCCTTGGACCCGACCCGGGTGCAATTCGGAAATATTTTACATCTTGCCAAATCCTATTTATTTAAATCTTTTAAATCTTTTAAATATGGCAGAAATATATTCTCAGCCTATCATATTTTTTCTAGCCAACAAGATTATTTTAATAACCCAGTGAATCTTTATAATTTCTTCCCTAACTGTTTCGCTCACCAATCAGAGCCCTCCTTTCATTCGACGCCGGGACCCGCCTTCTTTTCTCTCCATCTCTCCCTTTTCTCCATCTCTCTCCCCCTCGCTCTCTCTCACCCCCGCTATGAGACAAACCCATCTCTCCTCCCCTCTCTCTCTCCTCTCGTTTCTCCCTCTCTCTCTCTCTCCTCTCGCGCCCGCTTCTCTCTCCTCTCGTGGTGCGCGAGAGTCCCGTCACCTCCCTCGCGTCTACGCTCACCTCCCTTATACATCTTCTTCTTCTTCTGTTTCTCTTCTTAAAAAGAGACCCATGCAACCTCGTCGCGAGCCACGAGTGAAGCCCTGATCCATGCCGCCTCCTCTGCCTCGTCGCCATCTCCATCTCATCTTCTTCTCAACCTCTTCCTCGTCTTCATCTTCTTTCTCTTTTCTCTCTTCCCTGCACACACCCACAACTTACCCGGCAACCTCAGCCCCTCGCTTCGCCGCCGACTCCCTCATCTAGCCGTCGCCGCTTTTCTCTCCCTCTCTTCCTCTCCTCTGCTTTACCCAAACACCAGAACCCACATCTAAATCCTAACCGACCCCAAACCCTAGCAGAAACCCTTGTCCCGAGTCATTCCCTGCAACCTGGGATCTTGCTGCATTGCCGTTGATCTCGCCGGCAATCCCTTGCCAACGACTACCCACCTTTGCAACCACAGACGTCTCCCAAACCCCGGTGAGCGACCCTTCTCTCTCGTCCGTCTCTTCTTCTTCTTTCTCTTCTTCTTTAGGTTAAGTTTTCTTTTCTGTTAATGAAGGGGGACCCCTGTTGATCGTCGGAGCTCCGTCGACGCCTCGCCGACGACGCTGTCACTATCTGCAATCCAGTGTGTAAGTTTCCTCCATCAATCTCCTCTGTTCTATTTCATTCTTCTTGCTTCTTCTTTCATTCATGTTCACTGCGTTTCTTGATTGCCGGGATTCGACCGTGCCGGCGACGATCCCCGACGTCCAGCTTGGACCTCTGACCCGTGTGATTCCACTGTTCGTCGTTTGGACTCATTCCGTGTACCGTGCGCGCGTCGCGACTTTTCCCGCCGACGCGAGACGTTCCGTTTTCCGTATCGCAATCCGTCGAGGCAAGTGAAACTTGCTACATGCTATTTAATCTATTTTATATTTATTTGAATGCACAATCAACCCGTAGTATAAATCTAATACCATAGTCTCCATTTTCTTAACATCCCAATGACCCGTCATATCATATTAATTTATAGTCCGGGACATACCATGTTGCATTAAGTGTTACTATACATAGTACCCGCATTCATACTTAAATCGAATAACCATTATTTGCATAGCCACAGTACTCCTTTTATATTGTATACCCTGTCGAACGACCGTCTGCATACTTCTAACCCGGTTTACATTCAATTGCATCTTTGATTGTTTTAGTACATACTAACACGATTTTATTATCCATTTTGCTATACTGCATTCATGTAATGTGGAAACCATCTCGTAAACTCAAATTGTTAACTGTACCACTAAGTAGTTTAATCTGCACCTATTGCTATCATATTACTGTGCCTGTTTATTGTTCTGATAGTACCATGCTTGTTTATTCATAACCATGATTATGTTAGTCGATTATGAGCATCCACATGTTATCTTGTACACCCTGACGTGACTTGCTACACATATTACTTGACCTGACATGGTACCGTACACTCTTGATATGACATGATATCTAAATACACCACTCGACTTGACCTGATATACCATGGCTTTACCTGTTACCTGATCTTGTGTCTAATGCCAACAACCTGACATATAGTCTTCACGGACCGTTCCTGTTGTCTATCCAGACAAACCTGCACCTACCTGATCCTGTGTTGGCGTTAATTCTTGATTACTGCATACCTGACTTGACATACATAACTTGGGGGTATGGGGAAATCAATGATGAAATCCTGACTTGTAACTCGACAGTCGCTTGCTTATACTGATCAGTTTTTGAGGCCAGGCCCGCCTCGTGACGATGCTGCTGACATCGTTGGTCTGTACCCTTTTCCTTTTTGTGTCTTGCGGCACGTCTCGGTTTCAGCCCAAGAGTCTTAGACCGTGGTCCCGGGCATGCACGGGATACTATTGAGTTACATCGATGATTCATCAAATTGATTTCAAAGACTTGAGAGTAGATAACCCAATAGACCAGTTTAGTTTACTCACTGCACATTATCCTTCACTGCCCTGATTTATATTGCTGTTACACCTGTTTTACCATTCATGATTATATTTGCATTGCCTGTTACCCTGTTTATATTTTATTACTTGATGACATGACGCGCTGACGTCTGGGTTTTGCATGGCCCAGATTCCATACCTTTGCTGCAGTCCGAGCAGGAGTACTTCAGCCAGCAGGCTGAGCAGTGAGGATTCAGTAGTAGTTAGTTCTTTTACTTTCTGCATTTTATTCCTGATGTGAGCCCGCATTATGGGACATACATTCCAGTTATTGTGTATTGGATCTTTTGCTTCCGCACTTTTATTATTCTTGACTCATATTATCTTGGCTTATGGACATATATTAGATAGTTATATTTCATTCTTGATATCTTTACAGCTGTAATGTGACTGTGGATGGATACTTCCTACCCACAGGTAGCATGGTTGGCTATGTCACGTGCCCATCTTAGCGTACTTTGGGAAGCGGGGCATGACAGTGGATGTATCGGTATGTGTATGTATATATTCAGAGGACATTCTTGCTCGACATGATAGTATGCTATCTGGTTGTACTTTATCTTGACATGTTCATTTGATCATGTATCTTACTCATTTGGTACATGTTGATAAAACCCTTAGAATATTTGCTTGACTACTGGGATTATGATGTAGATCATACTAGTGGGACATGTGTAGTTTATAAGCATATCCTTGAAATGTTCCTAGTCGTGGGTGTATCGAGACGGGGCATCGATATTCCAGAGTAGACTAGCGTGTACGGTTCTTGTCCCATATGATGGGCGATGGATGATCCCATATCCATTAGTGTGGTGGCACCAAAGACTGTATATGGGTGCTCAGTGGAGACTTGGTACACTGAACGGACTCGCCGAGAACTCCTATGTGGTATTATATCTATCATAGGATAGCAGTTCTCAGGTGACACTGGTACAGGTTAGTCTATAGACTCGAGATCGTCATAGAGCCTTGTGTGTCCTCCCACTGTACTTTGATCTCCACCCTACCACGGCTCTACCGATTCGTGCAAACAGGTGATTTTAGGTACAGTCCCGAGGCACATGGAGGCAATGAGCAATAGGAGGGGTTTCGTCTCTCCCGGTATTGAGGGTTGATGTTGCGTTATGCTCGATTGGCTATAACAGGAAGTCCCTGGCCAGGGCTGATGAGATTTACTGATAAGTGTTATCGGTAGTTTCTCGATCTGTTATAGGCCATATACTGGCATAACTTATTGAGTTATTGGGGTCGACGATACCATCCTTAGACTCGATATGCAGTATATCTGACGAAGAGACCGGACTATATGGTAAGTGTTGCCAGTTGGCTCGACAGGAGTTTTGACGGGTTCGCTTGTTTTTCTTCTGATCGCTCAATACCTGGGAGCCGTTACGTACAGGTAGTGCCGCTGACGGTTTGTGGGTGCGTGATATGATCACTGCATACTGCTAGCGTATTGACGAGTCTTAGAGTCCAACATAGGGGTTTCCTAGCTCAGGCGAAATGATGTGGGGGTGCATATGGGATATGCGCGGGAGCTCGATTAAATGCGTGTATTTGATACCGTGTTTTAAATCGGGCGTTTTCTATTGGTCGGGTCATATGTGATATGACCAGGTTATTAAATCAAGTATTAGTTTAATATTATTGACTTTTAGCTCATTTATTTAAAACCTTTTCTTTATGGATGTATACATAAATGTATGTATTTATATATGTTGATATGAATGCACACATGCATGCATACATGTGTCATGGTTGATGATATAATGGAGGTGGCAATGCAAGACTCACATGGTATAAATATTTATATATATCTGATGTTGAGAAAAAGAAAATGATATTAAATCATGGTTGCAATATTCTACACTCTTCTTTACTTAACCTTATTTATAACCATGGTTTAATTTCCATTTGTTATTTAACTCATTAATAAAATATCTAGATATTTAGTAACCATGGTTCTATGTGAGTGTGACTCTCATTTATATATTTTCTTTTCTCATTTTTATTTGAGAATTATCACAAAAGAGGTCAAGCTTAGCCATCTCCTTCTTCTTCCTTCTTCTTGCTCTCTATTCTTTTTCAAGTGGGTGGAGGAAACAAAAAGGAAAGGTTTATAAGTGAGATTACAACCCACACCAACAATCTATATTAGTCTAGCTCACTAGTGTAGGTTGTTTACTCCACTTCCTCAAAGATCAAGTGAAGCTAGGAGCTTGAGCAAAGGGACTCCGTGGTAGATCGTCGTGGACTTGGAAGGACTCAAACTAACCGGTTCAAACCCTAGTTGATCCAAGGAGTCACAAGAGGAGATCTACAAAGGTTGTATTACTCACCTCTTAGTGTTAGAATACTTGTAGTATGTGATACTAGTTCTTTGTTACCCTAAATTTCTAGTTCGATTCATGGTTGGTATTGTTTAGCACCCCCTAAATTTTTATTATAGCATATGTGATGCACCCCAAACCCTAGGCATGGTGCTAAGGAATCCCTACAAATGCAAGGATTTCCACGCAACTTTAATGAAGGAGTATTCTGATGCATATTCTTCGGGTGTGTTAGTTATTGAGAATTGTTTTTCAGTATGCTCTATGTCCTAAGTATTGGATACCGGATCAGGATTCCATATTTGTAATATGTTACAAGGGTTAAAGAGAAGTAGAGAACTGAGAAAATGTGATATGGCTCTCAGAGCTGGGAACAGAGCAATTGTTGCTGCCGAAACTGTCGGCGAATATCACCTAGTATTGCCCACTAGTAATACATTGATTTTGAACGACTGTTATTTTGTACCGTCGATGATGTGCAATATAATATCTGTTTCTTTATTAGATAAAGAAGAATATGATTTTCATTAGAGAAAAATATTATGAACATTTTCCTAAATCAAGTGTTAATTGGATTTGGTACATTGTGTAATGGTTTATACATTCTAAATCAAAATACAGTTCTAAATATACAAAACACACGCAAGAGGAAAAGTTCAGAAATGAACGAAGCCTTCTTGTGGCATTGTAGACTTGGTCATATCAATGCGACCAGACTGGCTAAGTTGCATAAGAATAGATATTTGAATCCATTCAAATTTACATTTTATGAAACTTACTAGTCTTGTCTCAAAAGAAAGATGATCAAAACTCCGTTTATAGGACACGAAACAAGAGCTACTGAACTCTTGGGACTGATACATAGTGATGTATATGGTCCTATCTCTATACATGCCAGGAATGGTTTCTCGTACTTCATTACATTCACGGATGATCTCTCTAGATTCGGACATGTGTTCCTGTTGAAACACAAATATGAAGTTTTTGAGAAATTCAAGAAATATAAGAATGAAGTAGAGAATTAAATGGGCAAAGTATCAAAATTCTTTGATCAGATCAAGGAGGAGAATACTTAAGCACGGAATTCCGAGATTATCTAAAAGAGAATGGGATTCTCTCTCAGCTTACTCCTCTTTATACACCACAGCACAATGGCAAATCGGAGCGGAGAAATCGCACTCTATTAGATATGGTGCGCTTTATGATGAGTAAAACTGAGTTACCACTTTCCTTCTGGGGATATGCACTGGAAACAGTAGTGTTCCCCTCCGAAAGACGGCGACGACGTGAAGACGTCTTGCCTGAGATTCGGGGCAGATGCTATTTGGTTTTATCCGTCCACCTCTCCGAAGATGCCAAGTTGATTTATGGCACCGTGTATTGAAGGTTTAGACGGATGCGGCCGATGTAGCAGACTTCGTCAGATTCCCCCTCGCTTGAGGGGTTTTTGATTGTGGGGACGCTCTTCCCTGCAGGCGCAAGCCCCTGCAGTTAATTACGCTACCGCATCGCGGTAACAACTTTCTCCTTCTCCAGAATTTCACTTCATGTCGTATGTGTTTGTTTTGTTTGTGGTTGCCCGTGGATTGTATACGGAGACTAAGTTATGCCGTCGTCCATATGACTAGATTAGTCCAAATCCGTATTTACTTAGATTTGGGTTTGGTGTTTTAGTTTAAAGATACGTTAGCCATATTAAGGCTAAGATCAACTTAAACTTTTGTTAAGGATACGTTAGCCTAATCTCCAGACTAAGATCAACTTAACGGGATCGTTTGGATCCGACAAGAGAGCAATTGGCTCTATTGTTTAGTTTAATGACATTGCGGTCGATTGCCAGTTTAGGGACATGGTGGTCCACTGTCAGTTTAGGGACATGGTGGTCCAAGTTCCAGTTTAGGGACGTGGTGGTCCATTGCCAGTTTAGGGACATGGTGGTCCAAGTTCCAGTTTAGGGACGTGGTGGTCCATGTTCCAGTTTAAGGACGTGGTGGTCCAAGTTCCAATTTAGGGACGTGGTGGTCCAAGTTCCAGTTTAGGGACGTGGTGGTCCATTTAATGTATGGCCGTCGAGACTCGTCACCTCTCTGACGACGTTGAAGAATTACAACGACAGGTGTCTATGTACCCTTGAACCAGGTGTAAATTAATTTAAGAGAGCAGCCGTGCTCAGTCAATTTAATTTGAGGACTTACGGCCATGATTGGGCTAAGTCCAGTTGAAGATGTTCAACATTTTTATTTGCATTAGGCCTATTAGACCTTAATTAGGGCTCTGCCCCTGCACTGTCTTTTATTCTGTCCCCTTTAGGCCTTTTAAGTTGGGCTCTGTCCCCTTTTTATAATGCAGAGCATTTGTTTTGGTCCATTAGGCCTTTTAATTGGGCTCTGCCCTTTAATAATGCGTTGCATTAATTAATCTGACAGAGTGCCACGTGGCTTGTCAGGCGCTTTGCGCTGATTGAAGAGTGCAAGGCACAAGTCCATATGGAGGTGACACGTGTCATGCTCTGGTGAGCGCAAGCACAGTGCGTTGTGCCAGTGCGCTGCGCTGTTGTGTTTCTGACACGTGGCGCGCTCTGCTGGGTTGCGCCAATTCATGAGAGCAGTGCTCTATTTTAACAGCGCATAGCGCAAGTGGTTCAGATGCTGACACATGGCGCTCTCTGGTGGCTTGCGCCAACCCAGGAGCGCAACAGTGCAGTTCTTGCAAGTGCAAGGCACTATTTCAATAATCTTGAGAATCTTTAAGATTCCAGAACCAATGGTTCATAAAAAAGTGCAAAGCACTGTTCTCATTTATTTTTCTTTTTTTATTGAAGATCATTGATCTTGTTCTTAGATCAATGATCTGTTCATAAGATAATCTTCTCTTTTTCTAAAGGTTTTTTACCTTTTCCTTTTATTTTCGAAGAGTTCTCTCAAATTCTTCAGAGTTCTTTTTCTTCTCGATCTTGATCATTCTGTTTTGAGTTGGGGTCTAGGGGTCTTTATATAGTGCCCACAAATTTGTTAAGTTTGTTAAAGAGATCATTCTCTGAGTGATTTGGGGAATTTTCCCCACCGTTGGATCTTTGATCCAAGGGCTTCTGTTTCACAGAAGACAATCTTCTTGTTTTAATAAGAACAGAAAGATCTTATTAAAATTTTAATTCTGTTTGGCGCAGATGCACCAGCGCTTAACACGTGTCAAGCAGCGCACAGCGCAGCGCAACTGCGCTGACACGTGTCAAGCAGCGCAGAGCGCAGCGCAACTGCGCTGCCACGTGGCGTGCAGTGCAACTGCGCTGCCAAGTGGCGCGCAGCGCAGAGCGCGGATCATCTGAAGCATTGCTTCATTTATTTTTAATTTTAAATTTCATTTCAATTTCCAAAACAGAGCTTTGCTCTGATTGGGGGAATCAGAAGCGTTGCTCCATTTCCCGCCTTGGAATTTGAACAGAGCTTTGCTCTGATTGGGGTAAACAAATGCCCCCCCACCGTTGCGCTTATGTGGCCCCAAACATGAGCGCAGCGGTGGTCAGAATCCCAACCGTTGGAAAATTGAAACGGCACTTATTGCCTATAAATAGGACCTTCGGTCCCTTAGATGATTTTCATCTCTTCATAAGAATTTTATTTAGAGCCTTGCTCTCTTGTTTAAGCATTTTTAAAAGTTCAAACTCTAGAGAATTTTAGGTAAAAATTTGGATTAAATTAAATCAATTTTAAGAGCCTTACTCTCAATAGATCCATGATCTAAAGAAGACCCATTTAGGGTTTCACTTAGCAGAGCTTTGCTCTAAAGGGGTCTAAAGAGAACTAAGGGGAACTCTATTAGAGTTCCATTAATAAAGTTTTGTTCTTCTGAGAAGATTTTATTTGTAACTTCTTGATTCATTAGTGGAGCTTTGCTCCTTTTTAAATCATATAGCAAAACTCTTACGAGTTGCTAATTTTGTCGATCTTCTTTTATAGGAGTGATGGACGCCCACATGTACGATCTCGATGAAATCATCTCTTACGGGGACATCCGCCGACTCGGCCGTTCTCAGAATCGAGAATTTACCAATGCCGAATGTGTAGAGATCATGAGTCGCTTCGACGCGTACAACGGTCAACTGCTTCCTCGGCGCTCCCCTCTATTGAAGCTTATTGTGGGAGCCATCCGGGGAGCGCTTCCCCTATTCTTTACCGGCGTGCCGCTTAGAGCATTGGACGCCGCCGAGGACAAGGTGCACTCAGTGTACCTGATGAACTTGATCTCGAAGAGACGGCGAGACAATCTCATCGATCTCTTGCACGAAGCCTTTCAACAGTCCGCCATTTTTGCTGCTTATCGGAGGGTGGAGGACATCAGTGGGGATCTCGATGCCCATGCTCGCGAAAGGAAGCACACCAGGATGGTTCGCCAAGCTTGGAAAGTCTTGGACAAGGTCACTTTCGAGTTCCTCAATCCCTGTCCAGGATCCGAGGTTTTGCCATTATAATGATCCGGCCAATGTCTTTGTTTATTTCTTTATGATTGTAAGAACCCTTTGCCATATGAATGGAAAAATTTTATTTCAGCTTGTCTTATTTCTTGCTCTGAGTCTTTTGCATATGCATGAGTGAGTGTGTCTCGAACGCTTGATCAAATGCACGTCGGACGTTTTTTCTATCGCTTTCTTCTTTCTCTTATTATCAGCATGCTGTCTTAGTGAATATGGTTGGCAGATGATAGAGCGAGCAGTCTGTCTTGGCTTCTTCAAGAGGTAGCGATGGCTTAGGCTGCCGGTTCAGATCTGCTGCCTAAGATTTTTCAATTCTATGAGCCATGAAGGTCTCATAGAGATTTTTCTCCCTACGGATCGAGAGGATCTCGTAGGTGGATTTTCTCCCTAGGGATCGTGAGGATCCCTAAGTGTGTTTTCCTCTTACAAGTCGTAAGGATCTTATAAGAGAATTATCCCTTCTTACGAGTCGAGAGGACCCGTAAGCGGTTGTTTCCCTCCTTGTCGAGATTCGATGTTGGAGAGTGAGACCCGTGGATAGTATGCAAGAGATCATTTTGGGCCAACTTGCAGGGTCCCAGTGCTTAGGAAACAGGTTTCTTTTGTGCCCACTGCCTAAGGCTTTATCTCACGAGTCGAGCCGCATCGAGAAGTTCTCGCAAAGACATCAATTTCTTCACAAGTCGAGATGAATCGAGCATTTCTCGCAAGAACATCCTAACGTCACAGTTAACCTCTGCTCTTTATGACAGAAGTCCGTTAGGGTCTGTGGTACTTAGGGTTTTGGCCGTCGTACCGTCGCATAAGCTGATATATTCCTCGATAGGCAATCGTGCTGTTCGAGTAGCCCTGCGACTGCCGTGTCTCTGATCCCTTCGGGGGCTGGACAAGACGTCTTCAAGCAATCTTCCTAGGCAGTTTGACCGTCAGAAGAGCAAGTGTTAGGAATTTGCCATGCCGCTTTTTACTTGAGGTTAGGCTCATTTTGGAGAGCCCCGATGAGTCATAACCACTCCGTGCTGGTGTGGGATGATCTCCGATAGTCTTTCAGGTTTTATGTGAGTTGCCGTCAAGACCCTAAAGCTAGGAATTTGGCCTTTGCTTCGTTTGCTGGCATCGCGTCTGCTGTATCAAGACGAATGTCACGATTGTCTCTAGGTTGCTGGTGAACCGTCGAGGTTTGGAACTATGGATTTTTTCGTGGCTCCATTAGTTTGATTGTCGCGTCTGAACCCTGCTGGAGGAAGAACGTTGGGGTGACAACTCGTCTGCTGTATCGAGACGAACGTCGCGGTTGTCTCTAGGTTGCTAGTGAACCGTCGAGATTTGGAACTAGGCTCGAACTAGGGATTTTGCCATGGCTCCATTAGTTTGATTATCGCGTCTGAACCCTGCTGGAGGAAGAATGCTGGGGTGACAACTCGTCTGCTGTATCGAGACGAACATCGCGGTTGTCTCTAGGTTGCTGGTGAACCGTCGAGATTTAGAACTAGGGATTTTGCCGTAGCTCCATTAGTTTGATTGTCGCGTCTGAACCCTGCTGGAGGAAGAACGCTGGGGTGACAACTCGTCTGCTGTATCGAGACGAACGTCGCGGTTGTCTCTAGGTTGCTAGTGAACCGTCGAGATTTGGAACTAGGGATTTTTCCATGGCTCCATTTGTTTGATTGTGTTGCGTCTGAACCCTGCTGGAGGAAGAACGCTGGGGTGACAACTCGTCTGCTGTATCGAGACAAACGTCGCGGTTGTCTCTAGGTTGCTGGTGAACCGTCGAGATTTGGAACTAGGGATTTTGCCGTGGCTCCATTAGTTTGATTGTCACGTCTGAACCCTGCTGGAGGAAGAACGCTGGGGTGACAACTCGTCTGCTGTATCGAGACGAACAACGCGGTTGTCTCTAGGTTGCTGGTGAACCGTCGAGATTTGGAACTAAGGATTTTGCCGTGGATCCGTTTGTTTGATGGTGTTGCGTCTGTTGTATCGAGACGAACATCGAGGTGGTGACCATTCCGCATTGGTGTGAGACGATCTCCGGTTATCTTTCAGGCTTTATATGACTCGCCATTAAGACCTTGAAGCTAGGAATTTGGCTTTCGCTTCGTTCTCTTTGTCATGTCCGAATCCTGTTGGAGGAAGGGCACTGTTGTTGACATTGCGTCTGCTGTAACGAGACGAATGCTGAGGTGGGGCTGGAATTTGCCGTCACTCTGTTTTACTGACCATGGGGTCTTCTGTTGACGTTGCATCTATATCCTGCTGGACCGCGAAGGAATGCCGTTGTTGACATCTCGTCTACTGTATCGAGATGAATGCCGCGATGAAGCTGGGGTTTTGCTGTCGCTTCACTTTGTTTCGACCGCGAGGTCTTTTGTTGGCGTTGTATCTGCATCTTGATGGACTGCGAAGGAACGCCTTTGTTGATTCTTAGGCCGTAGATATTGCCGTTAAGATTTGGGATTAGGGACTATGCCGAGGCTCCGTTTCGTTGCGACTCTGAGGTCGGTTGTTGACGTTACGTCGTTGAAGCTAGGGATCCTCCTTTTGCTCCGTTTGTTGACATTGTGCCTGCAATATTGCGACAAATGTCGAGATTATCTCTAGGTTGTCTATGAACCGTCAAGATTTGGCTTCGCTTTCTGGTGGAGCCTGTTGGGAAGATATGGTTCCCTATTTGTTTGTGCCCCTGGATTGTATACAGGGATCAATGTGATCTCACCTGTAGGGCATGAATTTCGTTATATATATTTTTCATTTTATTTCTTTCCGCAATGCTCTATCATTTCAGCTTTTATATCGCGAAGGTCGCGATTGCCCAATCATTTCGGCTATTTTTCGCGGTGCCCAATCATTTCGGCTATTTATTTTATTTTCACTCGCTACTTTTTATTGCGAATTGCCCAATCATTTCGGCCGTTTATTTTATTTTTACTCGCTATTTTTTATTGCGAGTTGCCTAATCATTTCGGCCGTTTATTTTATTTTCACTCGCCGCTTTTTATTGCGAGTTGCCCAATCATTTCGGCTGTTTTGGATGCATACATTTTTTTTACTTGCTAATTTTTATTACAAGTTGGCCCATCATTTCGGCTATTTCGTATGCACGTATGGCTCGCTGTTTTTTTTTTATCGCGAGTGTGGAACTTGGAATCTGGTGCCAATCTCAGCATCAGCATCGCTACAACTGGAATATTGCCAGGAGCGACTCATCATTTGCCATGAAAGGGCTCGAAATTTGATACCGTTTTAGGCATCAGCATCGCTACAACTGGAATGTTGCTACGAGCGAATCATCATTTGCCTCTATCGATGTCGAACAAAGGTGGCTTAGCGAACAGGGTTAGGATCCCGTCGACTAAGGCTTTTGACTTCATGAGCCGTAAGGGTCTCACAAAGGTATTTCTCCTTACAAATCGTGAGGATCTCGTAGGTGTGTTTTCTCCTTAGGTATCGTGAGGATTCCTAAGTGTATGTTCCCCTGTAAGTCGTAAGGATCTTACAAAAGGGTTTTCTCCTTATAAATCGAAAGGACTTACAAGGGTTGTTCACCATGCGTACATATCCCTAGTCACGGATGGGACTTTGTTAGGGAGATATTTATTCACGCCCATGGATTGTATACAAGGGTCAACGCTGAGCCACTTGTAGGGCAATACTGAAGGTTGTGGGGGGTTTGCTTAAGCACAAGTTTAGGCCTCTGTAACTTAAGACTTTCAAATCTTATGAGCCGTGAGGGTCCCATAAGAGAGTTCTCCTTACGAGTCGTGAGGATCTCGCAAGCGTATTTTCTCCTTAGGAATTGTGAGGATCCCTAAGTGTGTTACTCCCCTGTGAGTCGTAAGGATCTCACATGGGTGATTTCTCCTTACAAGGTCGAGAGGACCTTGTAAGTGTCCTTTAACGAGGTTGCGCCCTTTTTGGTTTTCACAAACACTCGCCGGTAGTCCTGCTGTTTTACTCACGGAGCCCTTTCGGGTTTTCATCCGTGCCCATTTTGCTTATGGACGTACCGTTTCTTTTTTATTCTTTTTATTCTTTTTTTTTACGAGGTCACGCCCTTTCAGGTTTTCACGAACACTCGCCGGTAGTCCTGCTGTTTTTACTCACGGAGCCCTTTCGGGTTTTCATCCGTGCCCATTTTGCTTATGGACGTACCTTTTTTTTTCTAACGAGGTCGCGCCTTTTCAGGTTTTCACGAACACTCGCCGGTAACCCTGCTATTTTTACTCACGGATCCCTTTCGGGTTTTCATCCGTGCCCATTTTGCTTATGGACATACCGCTTATTATTATTACTTTTTATTATTTTTTTTATTCATCTCATCAGCCTAAGGATGCTGCGGTAGTAGTTTAAAGACGTTTCGGTCATTTGCAAGTTTTAGGACATTGCGGTCCATCATTAGTTTAAGGACGTTTCGGTCCGCCATTAGTTTAAGGACGTTTCGGTCCGCCGTTAGTTTAAGGACGTTGCGGTCCGCTGTCGCCATATTCGAGGCGAATCTCTAGTTTATTGACTTTTCGGTCTATGGGGCTCTCTCTATGACTGAGCATGATGCCCCCGGCGTATCCATCTTTCTCGGAGCGTGCGGTTGTGGCGGGCTCACCTTCCAGCTTTCAGACAGCGCGAACTTGCCCTGTTGGTATTGGTCTTCAACCCAGTTTTTGAAGACGTAGAAATTCTCGATCAGGTGACCCACTGTTTGGTGATAAGGGCAATAATTAGGATTATTAACATCGCATGGCCGCAACGGACGTTTTGGACTCGGCAGACTGATGAGTCTGTCGCGTACTGCCAGCTCGAACAGTCCCCTTGTTTTATCTTGCGGAAACGAGTAAAGACGTTTCAACTTTTCCTGGAGGGGTTGCCGCTTGTTGTTTCGGCAAACAACCGGTCTAGGGCTACTCGATTGCTGTTGAGTATTGGCAACGAGGGCTGTTTTTCCCTTCCCTTTATCCTTTTTGCTCGATCCTTTGTTTACGGGGCCGAGATTTTTTCCGAGTAGCGTGCGATTGCACGGCTGAACGTTCTCGCAACTCCTCAATTCCTTCATTTTTGAAATAGATTCCTTGAGGAGAGGGTTGAGGGTAGCTTCTTCGTCAGAGTCGCTTCCAAAGGTGATAATTTACGACCCCTTGGAGTCGGCTATATGACAGTCGGCGGCGGCTCTTTTGCGCTCATCTATCGCATTTTTTCGACGTCTATGAGCTTCAAACTTTGTCCTGTTGAAGTGTTTCTTTTGAGCGACATACCCTTGCCACCAACACTTAAAAGAGTCGCAGTCTTCGGTAGGATGTATGATCTTCTGATGATATAAGCAGAAGTTGGGATGCATCTCTACTCCACCGAGAGTATTTTCTTCAGAGGGTAGTAGCTTCATTCCCACTGATAGGGTTTTAGCAAACCTTTTCCTCGTCTTGAATTTATTTTTATCCGCAGTGGATGTATTTTGATTTGACGGAAGTGCCTCGACTCTTTGGTCTGGTAGTCGGTGTTTGGCTTCTTCCGGTATGGCTCCCTTACGCTCTTGATTGGCTTTAACTTTCAGACGAATCTCATTCAGGAAGGCATCGATCAACTCGTCTGACGGCTGCGGAATTTCTGGTTCAGGGTTCGCCCTCAGTTTCTCGGCGAAAGGAGCCTCTTCATCATCCACCGATGAGTGAGGGATCACATGACAAGTCATTATGCAGTCTTTGGATTCGCCTGACGAGACTTCTCCCTCGTTTTCATCCTCGACAAAAGAACAAGTTGCCCCTGGCATGTCCGTCTTCCTTGGAGGGTGCGGCTGTGGTGGGCTTACCTTCCAGTTTTCAGACAGCGCGAATTTGCCTTATAGGTACTGATCCTCGATCCATCCCTTAAAGAAGAAAAAATCCTCGATCGGGTGACTTACCGTTTGGTGGTAAGGGCAATAATTGGGATTATTGAGATCGCCTGGCTGCGACAGACGTTTTGGACTCAGTAGATTGATGAGTCTGTTGCGCACTGCCAGCTCGAACGGTCTTCTAGTTTTATTCTGAGGAAACGAGTAAGGCCGTCCCAGTCTCTCCTCGAGGGATGGGCGTGGACGCACGTTATTTTGGCGAACGACCGGCTTTGAGTTGCTCGGCTATTGTTGAGCATTGGCGACGACGGTCACTTTCCCTTTTCCCTTCTCATTTCGAAAGTATGGTTTAGGAGGAGACGGTCCATGGCCCATCTGGTCCATTTGGGCTAATTTGTCGATCAAGGCCTGGAAAGTGGTCGGCCTGAAGAACATCATGAATTGGGAGATGGTCGCTTGAGGATCGAGAGTGCCCACGAACATGCCCACCGCTGGCGCTTCTTCAATACGTTGTTCGCATTTCGACCATAGGTTCCGCCATCGTGTTGCATATTGGACCCACGTTTCGCCGGGCCTTATCCTGGCGTTAATCAGTGCTGTTATCGGGGTGCGTCCACTAGCACTCGCGAATCTTTGTGTAAACAGTAGCTCCATTTCCGCAAATGTTTTGACCGGGTCATTGGGCAGTTCAGAGTACCATTCGAACGCTGTCTCTGACAAGCTACCGACGAACTGGCGAAGTAGCAGTTTATCATCGCCTCCAGTGTTGCCGTATAAGGCCCTGAATTGAGCGACATGCTGATGTGGATTCCCCGTTCCTTTATATACGTGGAACTTAGGGATCGTATATCCCGGCGGGTAACTGATTTGGTCATACCAGCCCGGGTAGGGTCGTCCGGTTCTAGCAATTTGCCCAGCCACCTTATTCGCCTGATGAGCTCGTTTTTGCTGAGCTATATAGTCATCCAGCGCGGCCTTAGAAATGGTTTCTTCCTTGGCTGCTGAAAGAGCCGGAGGAGGATTAGATGTCTCCTCTTAACCGTCTTCAATAACGATCGGAGGGTCATCTGCTGGAGGGTCCGGCTGTAACATCATCCCTACCATGTCTTGGAAGAGAAGCGTCATTTTCTTTATGTTAGCCGCTTGCTCTGCGGCCTCTTTGTCCTTCTTCTCAAGCATTCTCTGAAAGAATTCAGCATCAGTTTCATGCTCACAGCGTTGCTCCGAGGATGTCTCTGGGCTTGCTTTCGGTCCCGTGAGTGCGGCCATGGCTGTTAGCATCTCTTGGAGCTTTTGCTGTTGTTGCTCCTGGGCCTTAGTCACTGATCGCGTAAGCGGCCGATGACCTGTAGATGCACGACTGTCTTCCTTCCCCGACGCCATGTACACAGTATGGACTATTATGCCCCCAGACTTAGGGCGTTTAGGTTCACCACCTTTGGCATTTGCCACGGGCGTGGGGATTTTCTCTGGCCTCCTTCTCTCATGGGCCATTGATGTTGAGGGGGTCGTTGCAGTAGGCACCCTGGTGGTGGTCGTCCTTTGCTGTTTGTTCGGACGGTTCTTTTCTTCTTGCACTTTTGCCCTTTTCTGTTGGCGAAAGTGATTTTGGTCGATTACCGAGTCCTGAACTCTTCGCCAGACCTTATAAATCCTGGAGGACAGCCGTTGAGGGGGCTGCTCCAGCTTCGTTTCCGGAACCCTCTCCGTAGGTGGAGGAGATCTTTTCAGCATGGCAGTTGGAGAATTCTTGCGTACCCTCCTCAGTGGTTCAAAGCTGTTCCTAGTTGGAACAGCAGCATCGACTTCCACCACTGAAGCAGGTGGGGTTAGCCCTGAGGGGGAGTTGCCCCCTCCCTTCCTTACTCATCGCCAATGGCGACGTCGAGCATAACGAGCCGTTGTGACTGGCTCGGTGATAGAGACAGCTTCTTTTTGCCCCCTGTCCCGATGAGGCGTCGCTGGTGTTAACCTCTTAAAGACTGAGGTTGTCCTTTGAGGGGTGATATTCAATCTGTCAAAGACAGATCCTCGAGCAGGGGCAGGAGCTGGAATAGACAGCCTTGAAAAGACTGACTCTTTGATAGGAGAAGTCGCCTTGACGACTTCTGGAGCAGCGGTTTTTGCCTTCCTCGGGACAGCCACTTTAGAGTTCATGGGCTTCCTGGCAGGCCCATCAGAGCTCTGATCCAGCCTGGCAAAGACAGAGGTTGTTGATTTGATATTGGACGACCCGTTGGCAGGAGCCGTTGTAGCAGTGACTCGGTCGAAGACCGACTTCTTGTTCGCTTCTGGTGCAGACATGGGCATGGTGAAGCTTGCAGGCGGGATCATAGTCCCGAAAAACTGGCCGGTGGTGGCTTGGGTCACCTGTTCTACCGGCAGGGCAAGGATGGAGGCCGCTTGAGGCCTATATGCTACACCTCCAGGTGAGGTGGAGCGTCGGTTGCATTGGCACTTCGAGCAGTTCGAACGGTTGGAGGCCATTGATTCTTGATTTCTGCGCCAGACAAAAGACCAAATCTTAGTAACTTGAAACCCAAAGGAAACCATTAACAAACCGCAATTCGTTCGCGAAGACGACACACGAAGTGTGGAGTGGAAAGAGGAAAAGGTCCCACCGGACGTGCCAGAATCTATTCCCCTCCGAAAGACGGCGACGACGTGAAGACGTCTTGCCTAAGATTCGGGGCATATGCTATTTGGTTTTATCCATCCACCTCTCCGAAGATGCCAAGTTGATTTATGGCACCGTATATCGAAGGTTTAGACGGATGCAGCCGATGTAGCAGACTTCGTCAGATTCCCCCTCGCTTGAGGGGTTTTTAATTGTGGGGACTCTCTTCCCTGCAGGCGCAAGCCCCTGCAGTTAATTACGCTATCGCATCGCGGTAACAACTTTCTCCTTCTCCGGAATTTCACTTCGTGTCGTATGTGTTTGTTTTGTTTGTGGTTGCCCGTGGATTGTATACGGAGACTAAGTTATGCCATCGCCCGTAGGACGTGGATTAGTCCAAATCCGTATTTACTTAGATTTGGGTTTGGTGTTTTAGTTTAAGGATACGTTAGCCATATTGAGGCTAAGATCAACTTAAACTTTTGTTAAGGATACGTTAGCTTAATCTCCAGACTAAGATCAACTTAACGGGATCGTTTGGATCCGACAAGAGAGCAATTGGCTCTATTGTTTAGTTTAATGACATTGCAGTCGATTTCCAGTTTAGGGACATGGTGGTCCATTGCCAGTTTAGGGACATAGTGGTCCACTGTCTGTTTAGGGACGTGGTGGTCCAAGTTCCAGTTTAGGGACGTGGTGGTCCATTACCAGTTTAGGGACATGGTGGTCCCAGTTCCAGTTTAGGGGCGTGGTGGTCCAGTTCTAGTTTAGGGACGTGGTGGTCCATATTCCAGTTTAGGGACGTGGTGGTCCAAGTTCCAGTTTAGGGACGTGGTGGTCCATTTAATGTATGGCCGTCGGAACCCGTCACCTCTCTGACGACGTTAAAGAATTACAACGACAGGTGTCAGAGGAGTTCAGAGATGTACCCTTGAACCAGGTGTAAATTAATTTAAGAGAGCAGCCGTGCTCAGTCAATTTAATTTGAGGACTTACGGCCATGATTGGGCTAAGTCCAGTTGAAGATGTTCAACATTTTTATTTGCATTAGGCCTATTAGACCTTAATTAGGGCTCTGCCCCTGCATTGTCTTTTATTCTGGCCCCTTTAGGCCTTTTAAGTTGGGCTCTGTCCCCTTTTTATAATGCAGAGCATTTGTTTTGGTCCATTAGGCCTTTTAATTGGGCTCTACCTTTTAATAATGCGCTGCATTAATTAATCTGACAGAGTGCCACGTGGCTTGTCAGGCGCTTTGCGCTGATTGAGGAGCGTAAGGCGCAAGTCCATATGGAGGTGACACGTGTCATGCTCTGGTGAGCGCAAGCGCAGTGCGCTGTGCCAGTGTGCTGCGCTGTTGTGTTTCTGACACGTAGCGCGCTCTGCTGGGTTGCGCCAGTTCATGAGAGCAGTGCTCTATTTTAACAGCGCATAGCGCAAGTGATTCAGATGCTGACACGTGGCGCTCTCTGGTGGCTTGCGCCAACCCAGGAGCGCAACAGTGCAGTTTTTGCAAGTGCAAGGCACTATTTCAATAATCTTGAGAATCTTTAAGATTCCAGAACCAATGGTTCATAAAAAAGTGCAAAGCACTGTTCTCATTATTGAAGATCATTGATCTTGTTTTTAGATCAATGATCTGTTCATAAGAGAATCTTCTCTTTTTCTAAAGGTTTTTTACCTTTTCCTTTTATTTTCAAAGAGTTCTCTCAAATTCTTCAGAGTTCTTTTTCTTCTCGATCTTGATCATTCTGTTTTGAGTTGGGGTCTAGGGGTCTTTATATAGTGCCCATAAATTTGTTAAGTTTGTTAAAGAGATCATTCTCTGAATGATTTGGGGAATTTTCCCCACCGTTGGATATTTGATCCAAAGGCTTCTGTTTTACAGAAGACAATCTTCTTGTTTTAACAAGAACAGAAAGATCTTATTAAAATTTTAATTCTGTTTGGCGCAGATGCACCAGCGCTTGACACGCGCAGCGCAACTGCGCTGCCACGTGTCGCGCAGCGCAGAGTGCGGATCATCTGAAACATTGCTTCATTTATTTTTAATTTTAATTTTCATTTCAATTTCCAAAACAGAGTTTTGCTCTGATTGGGGGAATCAGAAGCGTTGCTCCATTTCTCGCCTTGGAATTTGAACAGAGCTTTGCTCTGATTGGGGTAAACAAGTAGCATATCTTTTGAATAGGGTTCCGACCAAATCCGTACCTACCATTCTACATGAGACGTAGGAAAAGAAGACCATATCTTAATTTTATTAAGATATGGGGTTTATGTTAAGAAATAAAATCCGGACAAACTCGAGGCAAGATCAGTTTTGTGTAAGTTCGTGGGATATCTAAAACATTCGTAAGGATATCTATTCTACAATATCAAGGAACAAAAAGTGTTTGTTCCTCGACACACCACTTGTTGGAAAAGGAATTTCTTGCTACAAAAATTAGTGGTACTACAGTAGAACTGGATGAAATTACAAAAACACAAACAACAATTGAGGATTTGATTGAACTAGAAAATTCAATAGTCCCCGACGAACCTCAGCCACTCCGCAGATCTAGTAGGCTTTCCCACCCACCTGAGAGATACTACGGTTTTCTCATAGACGGTGAGAGCGAGGATTGCATCATGAAATATGATGACCCTACTAGTTTCGAGCAGGCCATCACAAGCGAGGACTCTATAAAATGGCTTGATGCTACGCGATCTGAGATGGAATTCATGTACACCAACAAAGTGTGGATTTTGGAGGTTGCTCCTAAAGAGGTGAAACCCATTGGGAGAAAATGGATCTTTAAGAAGAAGACCGGTGTAGATGGAAATGTTAAGACCTTCAAATCTAGCAAAAGGTGTCAATGACCAGGTGTCGACTATGACGAGACCTTTTCTCCAGTGGCTATGCTTAAGTCCATCAGGATCCTACTTGCTATTGCTGCATACCATGACTATGAAATCTAACAGATAGACATCAAGACCGCTTTTCTAAATGGTGATTTAGAAGAGAGCGTGTATATGACACAGTCAGAGGGCTTCGTAAACAGTGGGAGCAGCGGAAAGGTGTGCAAGCTGCTTAAATCGTTTTATGGATTAAATAGACGTCGTAGAGCTGGAACATCTCTTTTTATATAGAAGTCAAAGAGTTTGACTTCATCAAAAATGTAGATGAACCATGTATATATAAAAAGGTAGTAGAGAGTGAGGTTATCTTCCTTGTATTGTACGTAAATGACATACTCTTGATAGGAAATGATATTCCTATGCTGCACTTGGTCAAACTCTTCTTATCACAAAAGTTCTCCATGAAAGATCTGGGTGATACATCCTACATCCTGTGGATAGAGGTCTATAGGGATAGAACTAAAAGGATATTGGGATTATCCTAATTCAGGTACATAGACACCATACTAAAGAGTTTTAGTATGGAAGATTCCAAGCGTGATAATTTACCCGCTTACTTAGGAATCACCCTCTCCAAAGAGATGTCTCTAAAAACCGATTTGGAAAAGGCTCTCATGAATATGATACCCTGTGCTTCTGCAGTTGGGTCTATCATGTATGCGATGTTATGTACCAGACCAGATGTAGCTTACACACTTAGTGCGGTAAGTAGGTATCAATCAGACCCATGGGAGAAGCACTGGATAGCTATGAAGAACATTCTTAAGTACTTACAAAGGACTAAAGAAATGTTCTTTGTGTATGGTAACAGAGAAATATAAGTGGAGTCCTTTTCCGATTTGAGCCAGAGTGATAAGGATGACAGCAAGTCTGTCTCAGGTTTTGTCTTCATCCTCAACGGAGGGGGCGGTATGTTGGAAGAGTTCTAAGCAAAATACTGTTGCAGACTCGACAATGGAGGCTGAATACATCGCTGCTAATGATACTGCCAAAGAGGCTATCTGGATAGAGAAGTTCATCGCTGAACTTGGTGTGGTTCCATCCATTGTTGATCCAATAGTTTTGCATTATGATAACAATGGAGCTATGGCTTTAGCCAGGAAACCCCGGTCCCATTAGCGATCCAGACATATTCTGAGGCGGTATCATCTGATCCGGGAGATAGTTGATCGCCGCGAGATCGAGCTCGGGAGAGTTGACAGGAAGGACAACAAGGCGGATCCACTCACGAAAGCTCTTCCCCTGACACAATTCGAGAGACTTTTTGGGATGTTGGGTATGAGATACTACAACAACTGGCCTTAGTGTAAGTAGGAGATTGTTAGGAATATGTATGCCCTAGAGGCTATTATTGTAATATTATAGTGGATGCTTGGACACACACACACACACACATATATATATAACTTTCTTACTCAACATGATAATATGCTATCTGGTTACTTTTTATCTTAACATATATATTTGCTCCAATTTACTATTTCACTGATACATATTAATAAAGCCCTTAGAATGTTTGATTGACTACCAAGACTATAATGTAGATCATACTAGTGGGGCTTGTGTAGTCTACAAGCACATTCTTGAAGTGTTTCTAGTCGAGGAAGTATCGAGACAGGGTATCGATATTCTAGAGTAGACTAGTATGTACGTTTTTTGACACTGTATGGGACGATGGTTAATCCACAACCATTGGTGTTTGACATCAAAGATTGTACACAAGTGCTTATTGGAGAATGAGTGCACCGAACGAACTCGCCGAGAACTCTTAGATGGTACCATACCTATCGTCAAATAGCAGTTCTCTGGTGACACTTGTACATGTTAGTCTGTAGACCTGAGATCATCATAGTGTCTTGTGTGGTTCCCACTGTGCTTTGATTATCTCTCTACCACAGCTCTACTGAGTCGTGCAAACAGGTGGTAGTTCGGTACAGTCCCGAGTTACATTGAGACAGTGAGCGATAGAAGGGGTTTCGTCTCTTCCGGTATTAGGAGTTGATATTGTGCTATGCTCGATTGGCTATAACAGCAAGTTCCTGCCCAGGGCTGATGAGATTTACTGATAAGTGTTATTAGTAGTTTCTTGATTTATTATAGGCCATATATAAGCATGACTTATCGAGATTATTGGGGTCTGACGAATCCACCCTCCGGACTCGATATGCAACATATCAGACGAAAAGACCGGACTATATGGTAAGTGTTGCTTACAGGCTCTACGGGAGTTTGGACAAGTTTACTTGTTGATCTTCTATTAGTTCAATACCTGGATAGCCGTTACATCCAGCTAGTACCGCTGACGGCTTATAGGTCTTTGATGTGATCATTACGTACTGCTAACGTATTGGCGAGTCTTCAGAGTCCCATATAGAGCTTTCCTAGCTCAAGCGAAACGAAGTAGGGTATGTATGGAGATATGTGCGGAAGCTTGATTAAATACGAGTATATGATACTGTATTCTAATCTAGTATTATATGATATTAACCGGGTTATATATGATATAACCGGATTATTGAATCAAGTGTTGATTTAATAATTTGATATATATATATATATATATTAACTAATACTGTGCCCACTTAAGATTTTTCTACTCTTTATATATATTTATATATATGATATAAATATATATATTCTATTGTATCATGGTTGATGATACATGGAAGAAGGGTGTATGAATCATATTGGAAATGAGATAAGAATCAAAATATTTATCATTAATCTTTAAGAATAAAAGAGAATGAGTTATTTGTTTTAGATGTGTGTAGAACATATGGCACATTCTTGTTTTATTCCAAAGGATAACCATGGCTTAAATACCTAGGATACTTATCTCAATTTCTAAGTTGATCTTATCATCTTCTTCTTCAACTCCTCTTTTGGTTTTTATTTTTGAGAAAAAAGTGGAGAAAAAGAAAAGTATTTCTAGTGAGCAAAAACCTACTTCTTCAACCTAAACCATTCTAGCAAACTAGTTTAGCTTGTTTACTCCACTAATATCTTGATTAGTGAAGTGTGAACTTAAGTGTGAGTTGCCTCAAGGTGGATCATCTTCGACGAAGAAGACAACGATCAAGCTCGTTTCTTTCTTCAAGTGGAGCCTTAGAAGAGTTCAAGAGATTACTAAACAGAGTTTTTGAAGTGAAGGACTTGGCTACAAAGGTTGTAACTTCTCTTCACTTAGTTTAGAACATCAGTTTGCTAACTTAGAAATCCTAATCTTATAGTATGATCTTGCTTAGTATACTTTGCCCTCTAAAATTTTAAAATTGCATACTTGATGTTCATAAAACCCTAATAGAGATGCTAGAATCTACTTTCATCATCTTTTAGAGAGCACTGTCGAGCCTTTTAGCTCGTCCGTGAGCTGGACGTGGAATAGGATGTGTCAGCTAAATTTGGTCGCAATCGATACTTTAGTCACCACTGTGGACTCGATGCCTTAGCCGATGATGGGTGTATCTGGTAGGATATTTGGAAATGGGGGACCTTAGGTACTTTCTTGGTTAGGTTTTAAAAGGTACGATGACGTCATTTGGTCTTCCTTTGTGTCTTTGAAAGTTTGTATCTTCCTTTGACTTATAAGTCTAAACATGACCCTAACTAGAGATAACCCGATGAGAAGAAACATCAAATGTCTTATCTGTTTGAGTTTTTTGCCTCACTTATGATGAGACTGTTCAACAACGATTCTTTGAATGTTCTATCACGCGCATGATTTGGGAGTGTATAGTAGATTGATTTGGATGGGGTCGACCTCGGTAGCCTGTGATTTCGCGTTTTGGTGGGGAGAGCGGCGGTATAGATTCTCCATGTGTGATGGACTGGTCTTGTGGGGTATCACAGTGGCCACCACCGTGTGGTGCATTTGGTTACGTAGGAATGGAATTTATTGTAACAACCCTAAATTCCCTGTACAACTTTCTGTGCAAATTTTTCAAAATTTAAATAAAGGGGTACTTTTGCCTGAGCACAAGTTAAATATTTGTTTTGCTAATTAATAGCAAGAAGGAGCTTGTAGCTTATTGGTAATACCTTGCACTGCTGAACCAAGCCACCAGAGTTCAAATCCCATATCCTACATTATTTTTAATATTGTTTTATTTTGAATTTTTAGAATACCAACAGTTTACACGTGCATATCTCACAAAAAACCCACTACCCATGAAAAGTTAAATACGCCAGTGAGTAGATGGACCATCGGGGGACCCAAAGGTGGCTTGACTCGGCCGGCGGACCGGCCGACTCGGCCGGACCGCCGAGTCCCCAACACCAAAGTGGTGCCTCTTGGCCTCCCATACCCCCCTGCATACTTCGATTAACCAGATCGGTTCTAGAGACACAATAAAACCCCATTTACTCCACTTTTAATACATTTTAATATATTTTATTACATTTTTTTTCAATTAAACTCTTCATCTACCCTAGCCCTAGCCTAACCCTATAAATACCACCCCTAAACACTACCCCCCCCTCACCCAAAATTCTTAGCCAACTCTCAAGAAATTCCTGAAACCCTAGTGTACTTTGGAAGAAGTAAAGAGGCGAAGCCCCGGCAAATTTTCCGACGACAACCCTAGAAGATCCCGGCGACGAAACGACGCATCTGTAGGGTGTTTTTCGTCACCCTATTGAGATGGGAATACGTGCGCGCTTGTCAGGCATACTACAGATTCCCCCTGCCTGGGTTAGGCCGGGGTTTATTGATTGTGGGGATCCGAATCTCCGGCCGCCGCGGACTAAGCTGCCGTTAATTACCCCTGGCCTTTGGAGTGAGGGAACCTTCGATTAACGGGTTAAACTGGTCATGCGAACTCAATGTGCAGTGTACGTGTGTTTTGTTTTGGAGGGGTTTTTTTGGATATATCGGGGGCCCGCAGAGTTTTTACGGGGGTCCCGCTACCCAGATAGCGGGCTGGGGGTCAAGGGGGCTAGCAGCCCCCTTGCGGGATGCGGGGCTGCGCCCCGGCCCAAAATTTTTTTTAGAGGGACGATATTGTGGAGTGTGTGAGTATATATACATATATATAAAATAAAATAAAGGAAAGGACATTCAAAGGATGCGTGGGAAAAAGCGCCAGCGCTTTGAGCGCTAGCGCAACACGTGTCAGCACGTGGACGCTCGGGCGCTAGCGCTTTGAGCGCTAGCGCACCACGTATCAGCACGTGGACGCTCGGGCGCTAGCGCTCTGAGCGCAAGAGCGCTAGCGCTTTGAGTGCTAGCGCACTACGTGTCAGTACGTGGGCGCTCGGGTGCTAGCGCTTTGGGCTCTAGCGCTCTGGGCGCAAGAGCGTTAGCGCTTTAAGCGCTAGCGCATCACGTGTCAGCACATGGGCGCTCGGGCGCTAGCGCTCTGGGCGCAAGAGCGCTAGCGCACCACGTGTCAGCACGTGGGCGCTCGGGCGCTTTGAGCGCTAGCGCACCACGTGTCAGCACGTGGGCGCTTGAGCGCTAGTGCTTTGGACGCTAGCGCTCTGAGCGAAAGAGCGCTAGCGCACCACATGTCAGCACATGGGCGCTCGAGCGGCAAAAGGGACTTGGTCCCTGCAATGGGAGTTGTACTCCCAGAAAGGAGCACTTATTATTTTGTGTGTGTGTGTGTGTGTGTGAGGAGTTAAACTCCTAGGATGTTTTGAAGCTAATGAAGGGCTTCTCCCCTTGAGCCCTAGTTCTTCCCCAAAGTGGTGTTTCTGGAGATGTGTCTCCTTCCTCCTCTGTTGGCAGGATCTTGAAGGTCATGAGATATGAGATTTTAAAAATCTTTTCTTTTTGAGATCTGATGGGAGATCCAAGCTCCCCTTTGTGGGTTTTGTGGTGAAAAACTATTTAGTTTTGGAAAAGGAAGAGTAAAACTCTTGATTTAATTCAAAAGAAAGAAGAAGGTTTAGAACCTTCAGAAAAGGAAAAGAGGCACAAACCCTAGATTTTCTAGGGGAATGAAAAGTCTTCTTTTTTATTCATCATCATGTTGCCTTATATAGGCTTACATATTTACATATAGCCCCTTGGGTTTTGCAAAATGGCATTTTGCCTATCCCATGTCTCGTGTGCCATTTCTGTTTGCACATAAGCCATGGGCTTACAAAAATTTGGCTTTATACCCATTTTGCATACATTCATGCATAAAAAATTACATAGAAATTATTTATTACATGATCTATATTTTGGCATGGAGGAGGCTGGTCGTGGGCTCGACTTGGGCATGGGCCCGCTTGACCTGGGCTTGGGCCCACCTGGTTTGGGGTTGACCTTGACTTTGACTCGGTCAACCGGGATGCAAATTTTGACCCCAACAAAGTGCCCCCCATCAATGAATGCACACCGCATGCATGAGTTGTGTGCACGAAATTGATGGAGCTTGAAGTTGGACTTCGAGGTGGAACATCATTCCAGGGGCGGAGCATCCCTCGGGGAGCATGACTCCCGGGGATCGGAGCATCATTCCGATTTGCGGATCATAATTCCAAGGATCGGAGCATCATTCCGAAGAGCGGAGTATGATTCCAAGGACCGAAGCATCATTCCGAAGCGCGGAGCATGATTCCAGGGTCGGAGTATCCCTCGGGGAGCATGATTCCCAGGGATCGGAGCATCATTCCAATTTGCGGAGCATAATTCCAAGGATCGGAGCATCATTCCGAAGCGCGGAGCATGATTCCAGGGATCGGAGCATCATTCCGAAGGGCGGAGCATGATTCTAAGGATCGGAGCATCATTCCGAAGCGCGGAGCATGATTCCAGGGATCGGAGCATCATTCCGAAGGGCGGAGTATGATTCCAGGGATCGGAGCATCATTCCGAAGAGCGGAGCATGATTCCAAGGATCGGAGCATCATTCCGAAGAGCGGAGCATGATTCCAGCGATTGGAGCATCATTCCGAAGAGCAGAGCATGATTCCGGAGATCGAAGCATCATTCCGAAGAGCGGAGCATGATTCCAGGAGATCGGAGCATCATTCCGAAGAGCGGAGCATGATTCCAGGGATCGGAGCATCATTCCGATGAGCGGCAGACATTCTGACCAAAGCATAATTTTGATGCAAAGGTTGATTCCCAGGCGAAGCATAATTCCGACGGGGAAGGCAAATACTCCGAGGCGAAGCATGATTTCGACACGGGGTACATTCTGAGATGGAGCATGATTCCGGCGTAGAGCTTGTTGGCCGACTTGATTCCGAGACGAAGAATAATTTCAACAGGGAAGGCAGATACACCAAGGCGAAGCATGATTTCGACACGGGGTGCACATTCTCAGACGAAGCATGATTCCGACGCAGAGCTTGCTGGTTGACTTGATTCCGAGGCGGAGCATAATTCCGACGAGGAAGTCGTTGGTTGATTCCGAGCCGAAGCATAATTCCGACAGGGAAGGCAGATACACTGAGGCGAAGCTTGATTTCGACGCAGGGTACACTCTGAGACGAAGCATGACTCCGACGCAGAGCTGGTTGGTTGATTCGATTCCGAGGCGAAGCATAATTCCGACAGGGAAGGTAGATATCCCAAGGCGAAGCATGATTTCGACACGGGGTAAATTTTGGGACGGAGCATGATTCCGCCGCAGAGGTTGTTGGTTTGATTTGATTTTGGTTGACATCAACATCACTACACTGGAATATGGTACCAGGAGCGAATCATCATTTGCCATGAGAGGATTTGGGGATTTTTTTTTGTCGGCATCTGCATTGCTGCACTGGAATAATGCCAGGAGCAACTCATCATTTGCCCCGGGAGGATTTAGGAATTGGTTTTTGCTTGGCATCAGTATCGCTACACTGGAATATGGTACCAGGAGCGAATCATCATCTGTCTTTGAGAGGATTTGAGGATTTTGGTTTTGGTCGGCATCAGTATCGCTACACTGGAATATGGTACCAAGAGCGAATCATCATTTGCGCTTGCTTATCAGGAAGCGATGGCTTAGGTGGCAGGTTTTAGGTCCCTATCACCTAAGACTTTTCAATTTTGTGAGCCGTAAGGGTCTCACAAAGTATTTTCTCCTTAGGAGTCGTGGGGACTCCTAAGTGTGTTGCTCCTTTGTGAGTCGTAAGGATCTCACGCGAGAATTTTCTCCTCACAAAATCGAGAGGACTTTGTGAGTGCATTTCGTCTCTTTTTTACGAGTTTGTGCCCTTTCGGGTTTTCACAAACTCGCCGGCAGTCCTGCTGTTTTTACTCACGGAGCCCTTTCGGATTTTCTTCTGTGCCCATTTTGCTTCTGGACATACCTTTTTTTTGAATCTTCACCACCGGTGGGACTTTGAATGTGGTCTCACCGGTAGGACTTGGGAGGGATTGGGATTGTTTTACGCCCGTGGATTGTATACGGTTTTGCAGGATGTATGATCCAGACCGTAGGGCCGAAAAAACTTCGGGACTTTTTTGGCGTCTGCATCGCTGCACCGGAATATGGTACCAGGAGCGACTCGTCATTCGCCGTTGGGGTATGGGAATTGGAATTTGGTTGGCATCTGCATCGCTGCACTGGAATATGGTACCAGGAGCGACTCATCATTCGCCACTTGGGGTTTGGAATTTGGTTGGCGTCTGCATCGCTGCACTGGAATATGGTATCATGAGCGACTCATCATTCGCCATTTGGGGATTAGGGAGCGATGTCTTAGGAGACAGGTTTAGATCCCTATCGCCTAAGGCTTTTCAATTTTATGGGTCGTGAGGGTCCCATAAAAGCATTTTCTCCCTACGAGTCGTAAGGATCTCGCAGGTGTATTTTCTCCTTAGGAGTCGTGAGGACTCCTAAGTGTGTTTTTCCTTTATGAGTCGTAAGGATCCCACAAATGTTTGTTTTCCTTAGGTATCGTGAGGACACATGAATGGGTCTTCTCAATGGAGCATAATTTCAAGGGCGGAGACCAGCCGCGTAACTGGAGATTACGATGGGGCATGGGTATGACGAGAATTATTTGAGCCCGTGGATTGTATACGGTAGTCAATTTGGGGACTGGCCGTAGGGCCGGGAGAATTTTGAGAAATTAGATTTTGGTTGGCGTCTGCATCGCTACACTAGAATATGGTACCAGGAGCGACTCATCATTCGCCGTTTTTTTTTACCGCGATTGCTCTATCATTTCAGCATTTCTTATCGCGAAGATCGCGATTGCCCCATCATTTCGGCTTTATTTTCATCTTTATTTTACTCGCTAATTTTTATTGCGAGTTGCCCCATCATTTTGGCTTTTCTTTATTTTTCTTTTATTTACACATTTTTTGTTTATTTACATTTTTTTTATATTCCCAGTTTAACGACTTAGAGGTCGATTGTTCCCAGTTTAATGACGTGGTGGTCGATTGTTCCCAGTTTAACGACGTGGTAGTCATCTGTTTCCAGTTTAACGACTTAGAGGTCGATTGTTCCCAGTTTAACGACATAGAGGTCATCTGTTTCCAGTTTAACGACTTAAAGGTCATCTGTTTCCAGTTTAACGACTTAGAGGTCATTATTCCCAGTTTAACGACGTGGTGGTGAGTATTTCCCAGTTTAATGACATGGTGGTCGATTATTCCCAGTTTAATGACGTGGTGGTCGATTGTTCCTAGTTTAACGACGTGGTGGTCATCTTTGCTTATCCCGGCTCCTTGAATTTTGATCTTGGCGGAGCTGTATTGATGTCCGTAGCTCTGTGGCTTGCCGATACATCCGAGGACTGTGAGGTTTTTCCAAGCTTGTATTGGTCCTCTGCCCAATCTTTAAAAACACAGCAGTCTTCAATGGCATGACTCACCACCCTATGGTATGGGCAGTATACGGGATTGCCGGTCATATTCATTTCATGTTGCCTCTTCGGAATAGGCAATTGCAGACCGTTGTTCAAGGCTTCCTCGAATATATTGCGGACCTCATCCCTCCTGAAGGAGTACACCTTCTTCCTTCTCTCCATTAGAGTAGGTGCCCTCACTGATGCTGGTCCTTGAAGCCGATCAGTCTTTGGTTCGCCCTTTCCAGATAATGGCGCATGTCTGGGAGGATTAGCTTCCCGAAAGGCTTCGGTCTCCATTTGTATGAAATCGGCGGTCGTAGCTTGACTGTTTGCTAACACGCCTTTAGACAGTTCTATCTCTCCCGTCTTGTATTGCCTTTCGACCCAATCTTTGAAGACGAAGCAGTCCTCAATGGCATGACCTATCACCCTGTGATAGGGGCAATATTTTGGGTCGTCGGTCATATTCGCTTCTTGGGGTCTTTTTGATTTTGGCAGTTGTAGACTGTTTCATAGGGCGTCCCTGAATATCTTGTGGACTTTGTCCCTTTTGAATGAATAGACCTTATCAAACTTTTCTTTCAGTGGAGATTCTCCTTCGGTGTATATATCGGAGGGACTGGAGGCTCCTCGCGGCCGTTTTTCGCGAAGACGCTCCTCTTTTAGGTTGAAGGGGGTATCAGTTGGCTGCCCCCGGGTATCAATCCCTAGCTCATGAACCAAAATTTGATTCTGCTGTAATTGCAATCGGACGACTTGGGTCGCGAGATCTGCCGCGACGTTTGCCAATTCGTCGACCTTAGATTGTACCTTGGCTAACTTCTCATCCCTGTCCTGAAGCCGCCTCTGAAGCCATCGGAATAATGCTTGTTCTGTAGTTCCGGTTATGACAACCGGGTCATCCTTATTGTCTGAGCTCAATTCCGCAGGAACCCGGGATCTTTTGGCTCATCGGCCTGAGCGAGCTCTTCATTATTTAGACCGAGTGGACGTTGGGTAGCGTCCGCCATATCATCACCATGGCTGTGAAGCATGGGAGGGTTCGTTTCTTCATATCCGACCATATAGACAATGCGAACCACGTACCCAGCCATCTCTTTATCTTTGGTGGCTGATTTCGCGGAGCGGTCCGGGCTTTGGAAATTCATAAATTTTAACATGGCCAGAGCCCTAGCCCTTTTGTTGGCTCTGTATCTGAGCCGCTTATGCCTCAGCTTCTCTGTCTTGAGCGCTTGGCAGGCTTATGCTCTTCGGGAAGCCGCCATAGGCTGAGTGATGGGGAGCTTAGAGAAGATACCCAATTGAGCAGTTGTCAGGAGCATCGCCGGAGCTTGCTCGAGACGCCCTGTTGCTTTGTTGGTGTTGATGGCCTTGGCCCTAGCTGGGGCCAAGGAGAGCCGTTCATTGCGTTTGAGTTGGGACGCCTTCGAGACCACCACATTTGGCCTTTTGCCTTTCGAGACCGGTTTGTCTGTCACCGGGGCTTGAGGAGCTAGGATGGAGTTAGCTGACACGAACAGGATAGAGCCGAATGGTAGAAGCAGCTCTTCCCATTGTCGCCCGAGACTGGACGGGAGGACCGTCCGAGAGTCCATCTTCATCGTATAGGAGATGGGATCGGAGTTTATCTTTGGAGACATTGTTAAGAAGTGATTGCTTGAAAACCTGCATGAAAGAGCATTATTTTAGTATAAGTATAGATATGTATATCGATTGAGTTCGCATGAACGTTTAACCCGAAATATGGGAGGAGAGATAAGTCCCACCGGGCGTGCCAGAATCTGTAGGGTGTTTTTCGTCACCCCATTGAGATGGGAATACGGGCGCGCTTGTCAGGCGTACTACAGATTCCCCCTGCCTGGGGTAGGCCGAGGTTTATTGATTGTGGGGATCCGAATCTCCGGCCGCCGCGGACTAAGCTGCCGTTAATTACCCCTCGCCTTTGGAGCGAGAGAACCTCCGATTAACGGGTTTAACTGGTCATGCGAACTCAATGTGCGGTGTACGTGCGTTTTGTTTTGGAGGGGTTTTTTGGATATATCGGGGGCCCCGCTGAGTTTTTACGGGGGTCCCGCTACCCAGATAGCGGGCTAGGGGTCAAGAGGACCAGCAGCCCCCTTGCGGGGTGCGGGGCAGCGCCCCGGCCCAAAAATTTTGTTAGAGGGACGGTATTGTGGAGTGTGTGAGTATATATACATATATATATAATTAAAAAAAAGGAAAGGGCATCGAAAGGATGCGTGGGAAAAAGCGCCAGTGCTTTGAGCGCTAGCGCACCACATGTCAGCACGTGGAAGCTCGGGCGCTAGCGCCCTAAGCGCAAGAGCGCTAGCGTTTTGAGCGCTAGCGCACCACGTGTCAGCACGTGGACGCTTGGGCATTAGCGCTCTGAGCGCAAGAGCGCTAGCGCTTTGAGCGCTAGCGCACCACGTGTCAGCATGTGGGCACTCGGGCGCTAGCACTCTGGGCGCTAGCGCTCTGAGCGCAAGAGCGTTAGCGCTTTGAGCGCTAGCGCATCACGTGGACGCTCGGGCGCTAGCGCTTTGGACGCTAGCGCTCTGTGCGCTAGCGCTCTGTGCTTTGAGCGCTAGCGCACCACGTGTCAGCACGTGGGCACTCGGGCGCTAGTACTTTGGGCGCTAGCGCTCTGATCGCAAGAGCGCTAGCGCTCGATCGCTAGCGCTTTGAGCGCTAGCGCACCACATGTCAGCACGTGGGCGCTCGAGCAGCAAAAGGGACTTGGTCCCTGCAATGGGAGTTGTACTCCCAGAAAGGAGCACTTATTATTTTGTATGTGTGTGTGTATGAGGATTTAAACTCTTAGGATGTTTTGAAGCTGATGAAGGGCTTCTCCCCTTGAGCCCTAGTTCTTTCCCAAAGTGGGGTTTCTGGAGATATGTCTCCTTCCTCCTCTGTTGGCAGGATCTTGAAGGTCAAGAGATGTGAGATTTTAAAAATCTCTTCTTTTTGAGATCTGATGGGAGATCCAAGCTCCCCTTTATAGGTTTTGTGGTGAAAAACTATTTAGTTTTGGAAAAGGAAGAGTAAAACTCTTGATTTAATTCAAAAGAAAGAAGAAGGTTTAGAACCTTCAGAAAGGGGAAAGCGGCACAAATCCTAGATTTTTTTAGGGAAATGAAAAGTCTTCTTTTTTATTCATCATCATGTTGCCTTATATAGGCTTACATATTTACATATAGCCCCTTGGGCTTTGCAAAATACCATTTTGCCTATCCCATGTCTCATGTGCTATTTCTTTTTGCACATAAGCCATGGGCTTACAAAAATTTGGCTTTATGCCCATTTTGCATACATTCATGCATAAAAAATTATATAAAAATTATTTATTACATGATATATATTTTGGCATAGAGGAGGCTGGCAGCGGGCTCGACTTGGGCATGGGCCCGCTTGACCTGGGCTTGGGCCCACCTGCCTTGGGGTTGACCTTGACTTTGACTCGGTCAACCGGGGTGCAAATTTTGACCCCAACAGCACCGTCGACTCCTCTCGTCTTCCCTTCCTCTTCTTTAAGTTTGAAACCCGTAAGTCCCAATCTCCCTTCTCTAATCTTTTCTAAAAATACGAAATTCTAAAACCCGACAGAAACGGAGTAAATCCGATTTCCGATTCGGTTCTTTCTCAAAATACAATATTTTCTCAATACACTCTTGTTAAACCGTTTCATGTTGACTATTAAACACTAACTAATCATATTGAACAAGCACTATATCAAAAGAAATTGCTATTTCCATTTTACCGTATTTTTCACTAAAATACCATGTAGTTTCATTTCGGCATTTAAACCATTAAACTTGTTATACATTTAAGTAGATCACGAGATAATGACCTATCTCCTCACACACTTATATGCAACATAGCACAATACCCTCGAAAATATAGAATACGGGAAAACGACACCTTTTCAAATAAATACCATTATTAATAAAACCATTTTTCTTAATGATTAGTATTTTACACAAATCTTTGCAACCCATTTGGGGAACCCGATTGGGATGGTGCGGATTATCGCACATCCCTGGGTTTAGTAGTGCGAGATGCAGACCTCCACAAGGAGCATTCGGTCTCGAGAGATTTAAAATACGACATCTTAAGAAAATGAGATTTTTAGAAATATAAAATATATATTAAAATTATTTTTATATAATTATGTATATATGTAACATTAAAATATCTATTTTGAAATAATATAAATATTACAATTCTTTTCAAAAATCACAAGAATCATTTTACATTAATATACCATGAATTCCATACAAAGTCAATATTATAAATAAATACCTTTTATTTTGAATTTAGGATATTTTCACTAGAAATATCACAATTATAAAATCCACACCTATGATAACTCTAAAGACGGTGACTAATACTTGGGGTGTATTTTGAAAACTATACAAAAGTATTTTTACATAAACCTTCTCAAGTTCTATAAATTAGCCTAAGGATCCTAGTAAATATAGGTTTAAGCGGGACCAATCTCTTGAGCCTCAGGAAGTCGGAGAAGTGGGTGCTTGCCTATTTAAGGTAGACAACTTAACAACGGTGTTATCAATACGGTAATCGTATTTGAAAAATACACAAATCATGCCGCCCATGTGCAGCGGTTACCGATAACAACAAAACAATCAGGACTTCAATTTACTTTTCTAATTGTCTGACTCATACTGAGTCTCATTAATAAACTGACTTGAATATGATTCAAGTACAATCTACAATCTACAATATTCTAATTCAACATGAATCCCTATATTCAAGCTGTTCAATACATTCAATCTATATTGACTGAACCGAACCATAGACATACTTCCATTTGCATGATTCTTCAGTTACATCCATGATTCTCCAGTTATATCCATTTACTGATATCATGGTTTCGGCAAGTCATCTATATATACAAGACAATACAATTTACAATACAAATACAAACAATACAATACAAGACATCGCGGGTTTTAAAGGGTAGATTGGTACGGAAGGTGTTAGAAGTGGCACGAGACAGCAAAATTAAGACAACTAACCTATATTCCGTTGCTGTTGTACCGTGGCCCAACGGTTCCTTGTACATTCTGTTTGCCCCGGTCTCTATCATATAGAGACCTCTCTCGTATACACTGGCATCCTTCTGTACCAAGCTACAAATAACAGCGTTAACACAACATTACAACAATACAATACAACTTTAAAAGCTACCTCTTTATTCTGTCTATTCTATTTCTCTCTTATCTTTGGGACTTACCGAGCGATTTGTTCGTTGACGACATTCTCTTTCTTTCTTCTTTGAATGTCGTTAGGTGATCTGGACATCCCTGAGTTAGAGCCCACTGCTGAAGATTTGGACCACTTCGTTGAAGACACAGAGTTTTAGTTCACTGTACACTTTCATTTCAGTAATTTTCCTTTTCTATTATGTCATTATTTAGGCATTGCTTTTATTCAGTTGTATTTACTTTCCATGCATTGTACAGAAAGAATGTGAATAAATAAAGTTGTTATTTTATTATATCTTGTCTCTTATGCTTTTACTTTTATATTGCTTAGATACGCTTAGCGTATTTATTTCTGAGTAAATACGTAGCGGCCTAGTCGCGTCCCCTTCACCGTACACCGGAAGGCGGGGGCGTGACATTTATTTTAATGCTAAAACTTTATCATTTGAGTACATTTGTGATAACATTGTTACGCTATCTTCATTGTGGTTAGGTTCAAGGAAGATAGGGGATTAGGCGCATGGGTCCTTTGGCTAACGGAGAAGGACACGTGGGGGGTGCTTGATTTGCTCGTGGACGTTAATCTCTGCTTTTTGGTTGGTCTCTTCAACCTATGTTGATGTTGGTGTGGAATTTGATTTAAATTTGGGATTAATTAGGGATTAAATCTAATATGTTTAGTTTAGATTAAAATTTAATCTCTAAATTAAATTCATATTTATCTAGTTCAAATATGGATTTATCTCCAATATATTTACCCTATAAAGATGAACCTTTCTCTAAGGGTTTTTTTTATCCATAATTCTGTAATAAGCTAGAGTTTGATTAGAGAGGGGGGTTGTTAGAGAGAGTATTTCTCTGTAAAAGGGAAGAGTAGTCGGCGTAATCTCTTATAATTCTTTCTTATAGTGGAAGTTCTCGTAGCGGTTTGCAGTATTAGGTGTGAGTTTGCGTCGAACCTGGGTAAATCTTGTGTGTTGTGTTGGTGTGCTTTTCGTATGATTTGGTATCCATCAATTAGTCTTTTTTCAATCTATCTTAAAAAAAGGTCTTGGATTTTCGCTGCGCAGTAGATACGTAATCCTTACAACAGTTGGCTCCGGCTGCGACTCCGTTTTAGAAAGCATCTACTTTCTAGCTATTTAGATATAGCGTTTATACTTCTTGGATATTTGTATGCTTAAGGCACGTTGTTGGCAGACTTGGTTGCGGTTGTGTTTCTTTAATATATAATAAATCCTAGAGAGTGGAACACTGTTTGTTTCAACCCAAAAAAAAAGACAGAAAATAAATACGGGAAAATAGTGCTTTTGACTGAATATTTCGTATTTACCTCTCAGATAGAACATCATGACTCGTCTGATTCAAGAAAGAAGAGCCGTGGATCGAATATATTGAGGATTTTCCGAATCTAACCTATTATGTACATTATATCAAGTTACAAGTTGTTCAGTAAGTTTCTCTTTTTCAATTTGTTGTTACAGGTTTATCAAGGAACATTTGATTAACGTCCCGATAAAATCTCCCCCTTAGCTCCTGTACAACCACTGTTTGCGGTTATCGGTGTAGGAGGATATATACGTACATTGACCCCGGTGCTTTGCTTGCTGGTCTACTTTAAATTGTTTTTGCGGGTTATATTGGATCATTCTTCAGTACTCTACAAAATGTTGCCTCGCAAACAAGTGGCTCATTGCATCAAGGAACGGGCTTGCCGTAGAAAGTCGAGCTCTTTGTGTGATACGGCAAAGTGTTATGAAAACTGACATGTGTTTAACTGCAGAAAGACGTTAGACGTCTGAAGAAAAAGTGCTAAAAAGAACTGAGCGTGGACAAACGTCTAAGCACTTATGTTTTAGACATCTATCGACGATTTTAACGTGTTATGGAAAGATTCGTTTGAAGATTTATTTGAAAATTTGTGAAGAGATATTTGAAAATTTGATGAGATACTAATTGGAGTAGGAATTCTATTATTTTGATTTATAAATAGAGAAGGGTCTCATCAGAAAAAAGTGGCTAAACATGAAGAAGAAGAAGAAGAGAAGACGAAGGCGAAGGGTAGTAATCCAAATATGAAGGTGGAGAGATTTACCAAATTAATCTGTGTTTGTATAAGCGTTGAGATATGAGAGAGAATATAAAATGTACCGGTATTCTTGATCATTTATGAAGAGATTCTCATATTTACCATGTGGATGTAGGCCGTTGGTCGAACCGCTTTAAATATTGATGTTACCTGTTCTTATTCCTGCTCGTCTTTCTAGCATACCTAGCGAAAACCCTAACACAAAGCTGTTGAAATTTCATGTTCTTTGGTGTCATTTCCACCCTCTTTACAAGTTATGGATATATGTGAATAATGTAACAAGGTCACTATAGAAGTTGTGGGGTGCAATCAATCATCTAATCCCCATGAATGTGTATTCAATCACAGTTTGTTATTTTAATGCAGTTAGTTTTTGGATTCTGTTCTGTATTGTGATGAATAAATTCACAAGTGTGAGGTAATCATTCTCCTTTGTGCAGTGATGGCCCAATTTTGCTGTTTTCCCTGTTCTTATCCCTTTCTGAAATGGACATTTGTGACAAATTAAATCAAGTGCAGTGATATAGTTGGGCAAAGAAAGATATTTTTCTTGGTTTTCTTCCTAAGATACAAGGTGGCCTTGGTTCTGAAGATCTGAGATGCCAGTATTATGCCTTAAAAGGGATAATTTGATACTTCATTCCTCTCAATGCGGCGGCATAAATATTTTGCTATGACCGAAGAAGCATAGATCTTACGGTAAAACTTTCATCTCCAAAACGAGAGGTTGCCAGTTCTGTTTCCAAAAAATTGTTCCATGAGAAAGAAAAGAAAGACATTACGTCATTATTTTCTTGACATATTAGAGTCGAATATGTGCTTTGTTCATAATACTCGAACAATCTATTGGTATTCAGCGAAAGAAATCCTGACCTCTCTCAGAATAACAACTTTGTTCAAAAACCTTTTCTCCTTCAGCTCTTCAAGGGTTTTGCTTAATTAATGTTCTTACTTTGCTCTTATATCACTCAAGACCTCACTATTTGCAGCTTTTTCTTTAGGGACCATATATTGTATTTGCATAATCTTTTCAGATCCTTGTGTTTATGAAACCATGCTCCTTCATTCATTCGTTCATTTAATTTTCCTTTTTTGGTAATATTGAAAGTTTAGCCGTGCCTTTACTACAAGTTACATGTCTTTATCTGCTTTGCTGTTAATGCAAGAGGCCAAGGGATTATAATTTCAAATTTAAAATTGTTTATTTGATTTTTGGGACAAGGCATGAAAAGAAAAAAATGTCATATTTTCGAGAAAAATTAATTACAAAATCATAGCTGACTTAAACTATATCAAATATAAAAACGTCTTTGGTTACCACCAATTTTTATCAAAAAAAATATAAAATGCTTTTCAGCTATGCTATAATTGTACCGGATATGGTTAGTGGCAATTTTAGTGCATTGGTTAGTTGCAAATTATTTAAGTAATCCAAGGCATCATATTATCTGTACTATTATAACGCTATAATCACCTCTGGACCCAACTCTCTCTAAATTAGAAAAAATTATAATAAGCAAGAAAAATTCTTAATGGTTTAGTGCACTCTTAAGAACTCATGCCAAGTTTTTCCTTTTTGTTCTTCAAATTTTAAATAGTATTATCTCGTTCCAAGAAAAAACATATGCTGCTAGATGTAGTACGTCAGCTTAGTTATTCTTATGAATGTATCGTAGTAGATTCCATTCAATTATATGAATATATTTTGAGCGATTGAGACCTGAGGCTCTCGAATGAAATATAATCTGTATAAAGAATCTTTATCCGTGTTGCATGGCAAGGATTTATATATGTCTGTAAATGATGTTTATAATACTCCTAACATTCGTGGTTACATTTTATCATAGGTTTAGATATTGTATCTATTTTAAGCTGTAGATTTATTTATCTTTTCCCCCTTTGTTGCGTGTCTAGACTATATGATGGAGCTACGGATCTCCTTCAGATGTCCTCCGTCGATCCTGTGATGGCGGTTTTTGACACTGAGATTGATTTTGAGGGTGTTCAGCATGTGGATCTCAATGGGTTGATGTTGGGCGTCTTGCTACCTGCAAAGAAGTCCCGGGATGTGTGGCCACCTTAGGACTCCCGACGATCAAGTTAGAGCCGAGACATAGATGCAGAGCAGCGGCGTATTGGAATCAATTCGAGTTACCTGAATCGCCTGAGTGATTTTTTTATAGTGGTCGCATGGAGCGAATGGGTGCGAGTTTTTCGCCTTCAGTTACTTTCTCACGTTACGCCTGTGTGAATGACGGGATCCCTCCGTTAATGACGGGATACGCTCATTAATGGGAGATGCGCCAGCGTGGAACGCGGGACGTGGGGCGGCGGATGTCTCGCTTTGGCAAGATATGCGGAGCCGTTGCGGAACCGCTAGGGCTCTGCGCTCTCGTTTGATCGGGAGAACCGGTAAGGCTTAGTTCGGCGAGAGGCTCGGAGACGGGCCGGGAGGCCGAGAAAGCTCGGCGCGTCAGGGGCTCAGAGACGAGCCGGGGAGCCGAGGGAGCTCGGCACGTCAGGGCTTGAAGACGATCAAGGAGGCAGAGGAAGCTCAGCACGTCAGGGGATTGGAGACGAGTCGAGCGGCCGAGAAAACTCGGCACGTTGGATGGCTCGGAAACGAGCAAGGAGACTGAGAAAGTTCGGAGAAAAACTGTTGGTAGTTTCTTAGGTGAAGGCGGAATGTCTTTAGGGAGGTCTCCCGAAAGGTCGGATACGTTCCTCGAGAAGGGTGTCCCGAGGAATATACCCGATGCAACCCATTTATTCTATCCCGTAATTTTCGGGACACGTCATCCGCCGCGTGCCGTAATTTGAGAAGACACCACCTGTGAGCATCATCACTGTATTTTAAGTTTTCACTTATACCTAATATGATCATAGCATTTTTCACAGCTTGGGCATAAACATTCATAGTTAAGAACCCTAAACTTACGAAATGGTTTTTGACTATCTATGTTTAACTTTTGTCAAGTTAATCCTCCCTCTTGAAGCAAATGCAAGAAAGATGAAAACACAAATTTCCGCATATAATTTTTACCATAGAAAACAAGATGAACGAATCAATCATTGAAGAAACAGTGGATGATTGGCTATCTGATCTGCACAACGGGAAAAAATATTTATTTAAGTTTTCTATCTTAAACCGTGTTAGGATATATAATTAACAAACAACTAATCGTTAGTAAATACTACAATTTTTGCATATGTGTTGCACGTAACTAAAGCTGATAAGCTATGAAGAATAAAGAGATTTGTTAATTATGTTATTTTAATTTGTTGTTAATTTACTTTTACTAATAAAATGCAAACTTCACAAATGTGGCTCTCTAAATTAGAATTGATGTAAGGGTTTAAAATTTTCAAAATAATGAACAAAAAAGAATAATGACATCTCATGATAGAAAAAAGAGAAGTAAAAAAGAAAGATTCAAATTTTAAATATATTCAATTAAAAAATGAGAGCCAAAACTCATGACTACTATTTTCTTCATTTTTATTTTATCTTCCGAAGTAATCCCTTACGTCTATAACCCACAAAAATATTTTTAAAAAAAACAAACATCCTCTTATTCAATGTCAATATAACACACCAAAATTACACCTTGTTTTTACTTTGCTCCCAAAAAATATTTCAATTTTTTTTCTAAAATATAAATAAATTCATATACCATCACCATATCTCGGAAAACACATTAGAATGATTTTTTTTTCGAAATAGGAAAAACAGTAACAAAGCATGGAAGGGGAAGAAGAAAGGGAAGATTAATAGATATTGCATAATGTTTTTAGTTTTTCCATTCCTTTTTCATATATGTTTTTCCTTATACATACTGATCTTTATTTTTATTTACACACCACACATGTATTGCATTAGGCATAAATCTAGTTATTTTAATAATTTGATATGATTTTAAAATCTAATTACGCGTTTTTATATGACATAAAACTATGAAAATTATTCACACATATGTCAATCTAGGAATCAGTTCGCAATTTACCTTCTTTCTTTGACTTTAAAATAATAGAGATAAAAAACTAGATATATTAGTTTTTGCGATGCACACCGATATATGTTAGATATGATGGAATTTTTTTTTATTTTGTTTAAAATGATAGAGATTGAATATTTTTAGTAAGATTTTCTTACAGTAGAGAAGATCTAAAAGAAACATGCTAAAATATTTTTCTATTAAATTTATAAGTATCTTTCTTCTCAAATATCATGAATCAAATTGCAATGTCAATTTTTAGATTCTTTCCTATTTTTCCCCATTTTGATTTAAAACCGTATTGAAATCAACCGGCGTGCGGCCCTACAAAATTCTAAACCCCGCACCATCCGATAAGAATCGGGTGGGACCCACGCCTACCGAGCCCGACGCCGATCCCTTTCTGATTGAAGTCTCCAGAATCCCCAAAAATCCCCATCGACTTCCCTCCCCCTCAAAACCCTATTTATAACCTCTCTTTCTCTCTCCTCGCCCATCACCCAATCCTCTCTCTCTCTTCTCAAGTCTTCGCCTGGTCTCTCTCTCTCTCTCTTGTTTCTCTCTCATCATCATCAATGGCGTCGGATCTGGAGAAGAAAGCGAAGGAGGCCTTCGTCGACGACGATTTCGACCTCGCCGTCGATCTCTACACGCAGGCGCTCGAGATGGACCCCAATACTGCCGATCTCTACGCCGATCGAGCGCAGGCCAACATCAAGATCAACAGCTTCACCGGTAAAAAAAGGAGATTTCCCCCCTTCTTGATATTAGGTTTTATTGCTATTTGTTGCGAATTGGGCAGATTTTGATTTTGTATTGGTTACTTTTGTGATGATGTTTGTTGTTGGATTAGTTGGATATTGTAGGTTAGTACTTAGTTTACTTTTTGTTGCTCTTTCCCGTTTGATTTTACTTTTCTTGTAAGGGAAAAAATTGGTTTCTTGAGCCAGAACTTCTCCAAAGTTCTTTTAGCGCAAGTGTGGGAAAAAAAGAACGCATTTTTACGGAATCTTGATTGCATGCTGATAATTAATTATGAATACTTTTCAAGATGAAAACAACTTTTATTAGGTAGTAAAGATCGAAACTTTTTACTTGGTAAGAGGATTTATTACACTATTAATCCGTTGTCACAAAATCCAATTAAATTTTTGTAATATATGCTGAAATTGCCTAAACCCACCGTTGCCCGTTCCAAGTCCGGATGAGAAAGGGTGCGGGTTGTGATAGGCTTGTGACAACCATCGTAAAATTATCACATTATATGACATGAACCATAATAAGAATATTCTTAGGACGCCCCCTACTCAGCGACACGCTATATCGGATCTCGGGTGTAGTGTTAAGTATGCAAGTGTTTCTAGGTCGTTGTCCAGAATTTGCGCGCTACACCGGACCCCGGATATAGTGACAAATAAGCAAGGGTTTCATAAGATCCGTCTAGCTTCTTGAAACATAGGCTTCCTTACGGGTAGACCGACAAAATTAGTGAAGGTGATGATTAGGGGGAGAGTTAGTATTATGTGTTTATAAGAAATTAAGTGGATAGGTGAAAAGGGTCGAGTCATAGAGTCTTGGGTTATAAGATTTGGTATACGGGTAGAGATAAAAATCGGAATGGTGTAGGCATAATCATAGATAGACGGTTACTTGAGAATATAGTTGAAATTAAGAGAAAAAGAGATAGGGTTTTACCGGTTAAGTTTATTCTAGATTGGGAGATCCTTAATATTATTAGTGCTTATGCGCCGCATATAGGTTTTGATGACGCTAGTAAGCGTTTATTTTGGGAGGATTTAGATGAGATGGTGTAAAGGATAGACAGTGGAGAGAAGTTATTTATTGGCGGTGATCTCTATGGACATGTAGGTACTAGACGTAGTGGGCTTGATGTTATCCATGAAGGTTTTGATTTTCGACAGAGGAATGAAGTAGGTAGCTCGATTCTAGATTTTTCCTTGTCTTATGACTTGATCTTAGCAAACATTTGGTTTAGGAAGAGAAAGTCTCACCTTATCACTTTTAGGAGTGGATCGAGTGCAAGTCAAATAGACTTTTTCTGACTAGAAAGATAGATCGAGAGTGTATCGATTGTAAGGTAGTGCCAAGTGAGAGTGTAACCACTCAATATAGACTTTTTGTTATAAATGTTCGATTTAGAAGACGACCTAGAAAGATTAGATGTAAGGTAGAGTCTAGAATTAAGTGGTAATGACTGAAGGAAGGTAATCAAAAAGTCTTTATAGATCGCGTAGTTCAAGAGGCAGATTGATAGTCTGATGATAATTCAGACACAATATGGAACAAGATTGCTATTTGTATCAAGTGAGTAGCTAGAGATCTACTTAGTGAGTCGAGAGGTGGTGATCCACAATCTAAGGGCATATCATGGTGGAACGAAGAAATAAGTTGGTCCAGATGGGATTCTTATCAAAATTTGGAGATGCCTAGGAGAGATGGGCGTTAGAAGGCTGACAGATCTGTTTAATAAAATTTGGCAGACAAAAAAGAAGCCTAATGAGTGGAGGAAAAATATCCTTATACCTATCTACATGAACATCGGAGATATTCAGTTGCCCAAACTACCGCGGAATACAACTTATGTGTCACACCATGAAGTTTTGGGAGAGTGATTGAACACATGCTAAGAAAGGGTGCTAAGATAACATAAAACCAGTTTGGGTTTATATCTGGACGATCGACAGCAGAGCCTATTCATTTGTTTCGTCAACTTGTCGAGCGTTTTCGAGAGGAGATTTGCATATGATATTTATTGACTTAGAGAAAGCGTACGATAATAAATCTAGAGAGATATTATGGGGGAAAATGATGAAGAAGGGAGTTCTAATCAAGTACATTGCCATAATCAAGGACGGACATGTACGATTGGAGTAATAGCAAATGTCAGAATTTGCGGCGGCATAACGAGTGATTTTTCAATTACAATTGGCTTGCATAAAAAATCTGCATTAAGTCTTTCTGTTTACCATCGTGATGGATGAGCTTACTAGAACTATCCAGGATAGAGTATGTTATTCGTTGTTGATATTGTTTTAGTAAATGAGACGAAAACAGGGGTTAATACCAAATTGGAGTTATGAAGGCAAACGTTGGAATCTCAGGGGTTTGGAATGAGCAGATCCAAGATAGCATATATGCAATGCAAATTTAGCAAACAGAGAAGCGAGATCACAATAGTATAACATTCGATGGGCGAGAGATATCGCCGAGCGATCAGTTTAGATATCTAGGTTCCATCATCCAAAATGATGGGAAGATCGATAACGATGTCAACAAAAAAATCTAGGCTGGTTGGTTGAAATGGAGAAGTGCAACATGGATTTTGTGCGATCGTAACTTTCCGTTAAGGTTGAAAAAGAAGTTTTATTGAAGCGCTATTCGGCTTGCCTTATTATATGGTACATAATGCCGGGCTTTTAAAAAGTATCATACACAGAAGATGCACGTGGCGGAGATGCGTATGCTTCGTTGGATGTGTGGTAAACTAGAAAAGATAAGCCGCGAAATGAAGATATTCGTGCAAAAGTTGGTATACCGTGGAGGGAAAGATGCGAGAAAACTGATTAAGATGGTTTGGTCATGTGTGACGCAGACCTATAGAAGTATCGGTTCGATGAATGGATACTCTCGATATAGGCAATGTCAAAAGGGCGAAAGGGAGACCAAAGAAAGCGCGGATGGAGGTGATACGAAAATATATGGTTGCCAAAGGCCTCAATGAAAGTATATTGTGCGAAAGGAGTGAGTGGAGGCGGAGAATTCATGTGTTGACCCGGCGTGATTCTAATGTTGGTTCATGTAGCCTACCCTATATGCTTGGGATAAAAGGCTTAGTTGTTGTATATGCCGAAATCGCCTCATTGTTTTACTGTTAGGAAAAAGTAAGCAGCATTTGGTAATTTGTCTCGTGTCATGGATTTTCCAGTTCCCATTACCAGGATTTGAGATAAAAAACCGTGTTTCTTGAAAGCTGACACTAAGTTGTGAATAAGAGGAGAAAATAGCAAAGCCAAAATTTTACAAACTAATTAACAGTGGTGCAAGATAAGCAAAACAAGGTCGCCACATTTACTGTAGAATTTATAATCCATAGATCAAAGTTTTCTTGAATTCTAAGAGTTCATGAACACCATGTATATGAGTTGAAACAACGAAGAGAATAATGCCAGATGGAGATGGTTTCGCAGCACACAAAAGAAAAACAAGAGAATAAAACCAATGTACCTGGCGTCTAGACTGTGTAGAGATGGTTTAGCAGCACACAAAAGAAAAACTAGAATAAAACCAATGTATCTTGCGTCTAGAGGTGATTGTGGCAGATGGCAAAAGAAAATGCTGTGTATTTGGTGGAGGAGATGCAAGTAGAGATGATTTTTTTAAGGAGATTCTTCCCTCAGATTATGGCTGCTGCTGCTAGTCTTGTAGGAGTCTAGGGCAGCTACTAGTTGGTGCAATTGCTGTCCCCTAGTGGCTAGAAAGGTGTTTTCCCCCTTTTTTCTTTTGGGTATTGAACCTTTGAATCCAAGCGGAGCAGGTATCTTTTTTGAACTCTAAGAGGACCTGCCTCTTTAGAGACCTTGCTTATGTGTGGAAATACGTCAGTTTCCATATGTGCAAAAAGCTGGAGCTGGTTCTGTTTCTATGTTTTTGCTTTGAGCATTTATTGGTTATTGTGTGTTGAAGATTATTGTATCAGAAATCATCCACCTAACTGAGTACTCGTTATCCATGAAATGCCGACTCAAGTTCAAAGGCCATGATTTTACTTTTTTTCCTAATAATATGAGCGGCTATTACGCCTTTGGCACAAACATTATGACGGCATTGCACTTTCACTTGAAAATAATGAGATCATTTGACTGACATAGTTATGGGTTTTGTATCTATATGGTTCATCTGTTTAGTGATAATTTTATGTTAATATAAGCTTGTGAAGAGAGATATTATTGTTTTTAGCAAGGTTGTCGGTTATCTAGTTCATCTTACGTAAAGCCTGGGAAGGCTATTATAACAATATGTCTGACAATGAGTCATCTATTAACCAAGAAAGCATTTACAATTTATATTGGTCTGGTTTTTTTTAATCAAAATTTACAAGAATTTTAGTAACATAGTATTAGTGTATGCATCCAAGAAGCCAGCATACAAATTGCTGTAAATTAAGAAAGAATCTGGAAGAAGAGCCAAGATGATGCGGTTTAGTGTAGGTATTCACACTATCACAAGGGCGCATCATAAGCTAGAGAGCCAAATGAAAATTATATGAAGCTTATTTTCTGTTCGTCCTGAAAGCACAAAAGAATCTAAAAAGCCAAGACCGCCAAGTAGAATCACTTTCTGGAGATTGATTGTTAAGCTCAGTAATTCAATACAGACGGAATTTGTGTTTTTAGTATTACTTAAATTCTATGTTTGCCAATTATTTCAGTAGATCAAAATGTAACGTGCCTTATGCGTGAGAACAATTGTTAAAAGTCACTCGGTAAAGAGACCATACAATCTGCCAAATTTTTAATATCAAAGACGACAACTTGTTTGTAGCTGTATTGTTCTAGGGAAAAAGGATCCAGTCACATCATTAACAATAAGTACATGTTTTTTTTATTTGTTCTCTTGAATGATCTCTAAATATTGTGAATATACCATGAAGCTCATCTGTTTTGGCCTTATATTATGATTGTTATTTCAGTGTTTTAGGCTAAACAAATTAGGTTATACATACTCTAACATGATGCAAAATTACTGATAAATGAAGAAAAAGAAGGGTTACTAGAATTACCTCCAAGTTGAATTTGAGCTTATCCTAGATTCTACTTGTCCGTGTCATGATACATTATATTGTCAACTATAAACTATCAAGATGAAACTGGAAGCCACATTACTGCAGGGCTTGAATGTATTAGGTTCTTATGACTATGATCTCTGGATTTGGGTGTGCAGCTAATCTCAGTGTGACAGACATATGGCGTATGTCCATTGAATTGCCTTTGCACATAAATAGAAGATCAGCTTTTATTGTTACCACAATGGATCATTATCATTTTTTTGGCTGCAGGTAGTTGGAAGAATATGTTCTTTCCTCTTTTTCATTTTTCAAATATTTAGTTTGTAAAGATCAAGTTTTATGTATTGTAACCACAATGGATCATTATCATTTTTTTGGCTGTAGGTAGTTGAAAGAAAATTTTCTTTCCTCCTTTTCATTTTTCAAATATTTAGTGCATTGACTTTTCATCTTTTTTGAATTGTATTTGGAATTTATAGTTATCATGTGCGTTGTATTTTAATTGAATTTCGTTAAAATCCTTTCTCAGTTCATCTTTTTTGTATATGCAGAAGCTGTTGCTGATGCAACTAAAGCAATTGAGCTTGATCCTTCAATGGCGAAAGCTTATTTGCGCAAAGGGTAAGATAAATGTTTTTTGCTATTGTGTTCAATGGCTTGTCATACCATGTTTATCTGAAGACTAATTTGATTTTTTGAAAGCACAAACATGAGCCAGAATCAACACTTAGTCAATTGGAGTTTCTATATTATTTCAGTTCATGTTTATTTAGGTTTATCTTCAAATCTTCCTCATGTGAAATTTTAAATTTTAATTTCATCTTATTACTCTTTTCTTCCATCTTGACTTCTTATTTTTATTTTTTTGGTTATATTTTTCCTTCCCAAGAACATAACAACTTCATGATTCCCTTTTCATAATATGAATCTTGGTTGATCTGAAGAACGTCATGAGATTAATTTTTACTTTATATCGTACATCTTCAAGAATATTTAATTAAGTTTGCTTGTTTAATCAAATTAGTATTTTTGTCTATACTATCTCTATTTAGATTTTCTCAGGTTTTCTGCAATAACTCATTTGAAGGATGCCCTTTTCCATTTAATTTGTGCTTAGCTGTGAAGTTGCAAACTTTGTCCTTAATTATTTTCCCTTGAAGAGTTTCTTTCAGTTGAGATGCTTGGCCAATTACAGTGAACTTCTTTTGGTTGGCCTGGTAGAATAGTCTGGTCAGTGGAGTCAAAGTATCATTTCTTTCAAACCCTTTTACGGTCATTATGTTGATTCTAATTATCTGTTTTTCCTGAGACCTATTTCCTGAGATTTCTTGGCAATAAAGTGTTGAGTTATTCTCTGTATACTTTCTCTTAAGTTGCCTATCTACATTTTCATACTGCTCAGAAAAATAATACATGTGTGTTTCTGTTGACAGTACTGCTTGCATCAAGCTTGAAGAGTATCAGACTGCGAAAGCAGCTCTTGAAGCAGGTCTTAAATGGGCACCTGGAGATTCTAGGTTCACCAAATTAATCAAAGAATGCGATGAGCGAATTGCAGGTATTTGTTGATAACTTTGTGTTATCTACATGCAAGTCGAAGGATATTTCTTTCTCTCTTCTCTGTTATACGCATGAACTCTTTTTTTAAATTTTAATTATATGCATAGAAAATTGAATATATGCTGTCTATGGATTAGGGGCTAGTGGGTCACCAGGTCACATATATGTTGACCATGCCATGCATGTGTGCCTGAGGCTAGTGGAAGGACAAAGACTAATTATTATTAGGGAAAGTAAGAAAAAAGTTCAAAGAAATGATAATGAAAAATTAAGGGAAAAACAAAAGATGATATGGCACGACTTATTTTCATGTTTTACAATGAAATAGCCGAAGTCTAGGTTAATACAAAGTAAACTATATCAACATTGATAAGCCAGCAAGTTGACAATTGCTACTGTAGCTCCGCTAAGCGGCCTAAAAAGCAAGAGGCATTGCTTCAATGTGGATACACCAATCAATTATAAACCAACAAACAAGTTAACTAGACAAATTGCGTATGCACTTCAATATTGCCAAATTGGCTACAACATTGTGCATGGTTTTTCATGTTTCTTGTATTGTATGTCTTAATATAAAATCAATTATCCAAAATGTAACAAATAGTTAAATACTTATACACTTACTAGGTTGACCGTCTGTTTGGACGATGGGTCAAGAGAAATATAGAGCTCAACTGCAAAAGGAAGTAGGATTTTCCTTGAGGGAGTTTGAGAGGGAGAGGGAGAGGGAGAGGGAGATATTTGATTTCTTAATAAAGTTTGAGACAGATATTCTCATTGGGTGGTGTTTACACCGGTTTAAGTTTCGTTTACAGATATGTGTACTTGAACGAGTAATAACGTTGCAAACAGGCTCATTTATATATGCGTGTGGAGGGTTAATGCATGACACGCGCACATCATACGAGCACATCAGTGGCGTTTGTACTTAGCAAAAATCCTTAAGGGTGAAGTGCACTTACGCACATGTAGGTTGCACGTATGTTTAAACAATACAATCAGAGAAAGAACATGCGTTAGAAATGAAGCACTTGGTGGTCAACGATAAAATGAATGCATTTAAATAAACATTTATTCTACCGGAAAGAGATCGCCAAATACGGGATCAAAGATACGAGGGTTTACAAAACTATAAACAAAGTTTTCTAAAGTTCTTTCGGCCTTCTCCACCATGTCGAAGCGGCGATATTCATGAGGAGTCGCTCCCCATTGGTCAGTGCCGTGCTCATCGGCGAAAGCAACCATGATGGTCCGTTGAGCCCGTATTTGGCTTAGCAACTGAATTGAGCGATCCCTCATAGGCTTAGTAATCAAAAGCGCCTCATGAAAGCACTCGATCTTGGCCTCCGCTGCGTTGAGCATCGCCGGTGTCATCTCCGCTGGATGAGGGGATGCCATCAAGCACAGACAAGAACATCATCCGGAGCCAAATGGAGTCGATGGGGAGAGAAGATACTCTACGAGTCAGGAGCTTGTGCATCACCGTGTCGCATTGATCATCCGTGAGAGCGAGATTCACCAAGCGTGCAACAAAACTTCCTTGATAGGCACTTCCCATGGCTGTCGATGAGCATGTGGACGATTGCAAACCATGACTCTTCTCAGTTAAAGCGATTCTCTGAGAAAGAGGGAGAGAAGATGAGCACCGCTTCAGATTATAAAGAAAGGCGTTTAAATCTCGGCTGCATTGTGGAACTATTTCCAAGTTTTGACAAAAAGAAGATATTGGAAAAGAAAGTTTGACTCAGGAAAAGCAGAGAGAGAAGGTGAAAAGAAACCTTCATAAATGAGGCAACGCCTCATGTGCTCCCCACAAGAGGCGCCCGCGTCGGCCTCTTATAGGATTAAGTCCTATAGTGGCGCCTCACGTGCTTCCTACGTGAGCGCCGTCATGCAAAGCACATGAGCGTCTGTTATATAAGAATTAAATTCTTAAGAGGCACCTATGTGCATAACACGTGAGCGTCAACGCCCAAGCTAAAGCGGGTAGAGTTAAATTCTACATGGGGAATATTTCCAAAAATCTGCGATATTCTCTGTTAAACAGAACCGTTGGATAAAAAATTCAATGGTGATGATAAATCATCAAATGATAGAATTAAATTCTATTAGGAGAAAATATCTCCCTAATATTTCTTAGTGAGAAAGATATTCTCGGTTGGATCAAAAATCCAATGATAGAATTAAATTCAATTTTGGGAATATATTTCCCTAATCTTACTAAACAAAGAAAGATTGTGCTCTGTTAAATAGAGCACTCTCGGATTAAAATCTAACGGTGATTAAAAATCACCGTTTGACAGAATTAAATTCTGTATATGGAAAAATATATCCCTAATCTTGTCAAAAACAAGAATAAATATTTTGTAAAACAGAATTCCACTGGGTCAAAAATCCAACGGTGGATAAAATTCTCAAATAATCTTTGAGGTTAATTAAATCAATTGGTATCTTTCAAATGAGAGATCTTTGCAAATTAATTAACAAACTTGTCTCTCCTATATAAAGGACTCGAGACTTCAAGTCTCGCAAGAAGGGGGACACAGAGAAGAAAGAAAAAAAAGAACCCCTCCCCATAAGTTTCTGCAAACAAAAAAGTAGAAGCTGCAACTAAGAATTGAATTCTCTTTCAAAGAAGACCTACCCGTTCTTTCAAATCCTAGGTAATGAAAAAGTAGAGATAAAATGAGTCTCCTTTGTCTAGCATAAAGAAAATAAGGGTTCAACTCTTCATAAAAAGAACTTAGTTTTTCCTGCGATCTGAGTTTTGTAAAGCAAATCTCTCCATAAGTTGAGAATTTAATTCTCATCGGGAAGATTTTGTTCTTCAAACTCAAAATTTAGGGGAAAGAACTAAAGTAAAAGAAAAAGAGAGGAGAACTTATGGTTCTAGGAATTTAATTCCTCTGCAAGCAGGGTTTAACCCTATATAAAAGAACTAAGTATAAAAAGAAGCTTAGTTCTCCAATAAAAAAGAAGAAAGATCCCAGATCTCCAAAAACGAAGATCTTGGGCCAAAATGCCGTTAACAGAGATTCAATCTCTAAAAAGAAAAGGACTTGACGCTACACGTGAAACACGCGTGAGCACCTAAAAAATTCGATTAAATGGAACTCAGCGCCTCATGTGCTTCCCACGTTGGCGCTGAAAATAGAAGGCCCAACGTTTTACGTGAAATACACGTGAGCGCTGAGTAAAGGTGCAAAAGCACTATAAAGTTAGTCTAAACGACTAAGTGTTTAGCACTGATTGGGCAGAACCCAACGCCTCATGTGCTTTTCACGCGAACGCCATGAAATGTGCTTAGCACTCTATTTTGTCTAAACGTCTAAGTGCTTAACACCGATTGGGCAGCGCCTACCGTCTCACGTGAAACACACGTGGGCGCCCAATAAAATAAATGGGCCGCCGCCTTCCGTGCTTCTTACGTGAACGCCATAGAAAGTGCTTAGTACTCTATTTTCAGTCAAAATGACTAACGTGCTTAGCACTGATTGGACAGCGCCCCTGACTGAATGCTTCACATGATTCATATGTGAGCGCTATAGCCATAAATAAGTGCTTAGCACTTCTGCATAAAGGAAAAGAGCTGAGCAAACAGAACCATAAATAAGTGCTTAGCACTTTTAAATTAAAAAAAAAAGACTGAGCAAACTAAGCCCAAATTGGCTAAAAGTTTCTTACAACCGAGTCTAAATGCTCTGTTGTTTGGATCTTAATAAACTTTAATGATTCTGAAAATATTGCTAAGTTGATCTTAATCTCAAATAGAACTAATGTATTCTTGGTTAAAATAAATTGACCCCAAATGCTCATATATTTAAGTTGATCTTAATCTCAAACTAGATTAACGGTTCTTAAATGAAACAAAATATTTTTTGAACTAAAGGAATATATAACCTAAGTTCAAAACCCAAATTCATAAATATATGGATTTGGATTGATCCACGCTCTACGGGATGACGGCTTAAATTAGTCTCTGTATACAATCCATGGGCAACCCCAACAAACAAAATAACACGACACAAAGCGAACCACTGGAGCAGGAGAGTTGTTATTGCAACACGATAACTTAATTAACTGTAGGGCTTTGCGCCTGCAGGGAAGAGCGTCCTCACAATCAAAAACCCCTCACAAATAAGGGAGAATCTGATGAAGTCTGCTACAACGGTCGTATCTATCCAAACCTCTAATATACGGTGCCATAAATCAACTTGGTATATTCGGAGAGGTGGATGGATATGTTCAAATAGTAATCCGCTCCTAAATTCAGGCTAGACGTCCCAATGTCTCGCTCCGGTTTTCGACGGTAAACGGATTCTGGGACGTCCGTTAGGACCTTTTACTCTTTCCATTCCACACTTCGCGTGTTGTTTTTCGCGAACAAAATCACGGTTCGCTATGGTTGCTCTTGGATTCAAGGTACTAAAACTTGGTGCCTTGCTCCAGTGCAGAGAAATCAATGGCTTCCCAATGCACCTCTTGCAGCAGCAACTCCTGCTCCATCCCAACTGGAGGAGTGACCTAGGGGCCTAACGCGACCTTTATTTTTTCAATGCCGGTGGGGCATGTCACTCAAGCTACTACCGGACTGTTCTTCATGACCATACTCTCGCCTGTCATCTTTGGCGCCTCAACGCCAGAAGAAAAAGTTCCCCGAAAGTCGGTCTTCGATCGGCTGGCAACCACGAAGGCTCCCATCAGCAAGCCGTCGAACCCTGAAAGTTCAGTATTCAACAGGCTGAGCAAAAACTCAAGCGGGTCCGTAAAGAAGCCCGTGATACCTGAAGGGGCTATCCTAAAACGGTTAACCATTCCTGCCCCCGCCACAGGCGAAGCAGGCAAATGCGTTTCCCTTATTAGACGACCGGTCGTCAAAAGATTGGTCGGCTTGCCTCAATCTCTATCAAGGATGTCGGTTTTCAACAGGCCGACGCTGATTGAAACCCTTCAGCAAAGCCGAGGGCATGATGAAGCCGCTTCCAAAATGAAGGCGGTCCCTTCATCAAGGCACGCTCGAAGTCATCACTGGCGCCGAATAAGACAGGCTGGGGGCAACTCTCCATCTGGGCTCACCTCACCTGCTCCTATGGTGGAGGTCGACGCTGCTGTTTCAACTGGGAATATCTTTGATCCACTCAGGAGGGTACGTAAGAACTCCCCGATGGCGGTGTTGAAGAAATCATCTCGGCTAGTAGAGGTCCCTGTGCCGTAACAGCCAGAGCAGCCAAATCAACGGCTTTCCTCACAAGTACGTAGGGTCTGGCGAAATGTCTAAAGACTCTGTGATTGATAAAATTACTCTCGTCGACCCGAGAAATCTAAGGGCCGGCAAGAAAAAGATCACTCCTCCGATATATAACAGGGGACTTATCCTAAACCGGTGCTTTTCATAATGGCTTTTTCAACTCCAATCTCCCATAAAAGAATGAGGCTAGAGAAAACTCTACCGTCCACGGCAAATTCCAAAAGCGATGGACCTAAACGTCCCAAGTCTGGGGGTATTACCGTACATACGGTCTACATGACTTTAGAAAAAGGGGAAAGCCGTGCCTCGGTGAGTTATCAACCGCAAACCTGATCGCTGACTAAGGCTCGGGAGCAACAACAAAAGCTTTAGGAAATGTTGACCAAATGGCAGCACTTACCGAACAAAAAGAAAGTTTCGGATAAAGAGGCCGAACAACGCCAATAGTAAAAGATCGATACAGAGTTTCTGCGAAGGGTGCTTGAGAGATGGGACAATGAAGCCCTGAGTAAGCTGCTAGCATAAAGCAGATGGCTCTCTTGTTCTAAGACATGGTTGGAATGATGATCCAACCAGAACCTCCGGCCGAAGATCCGCCGATAATCATCGAGGATGATAGAGGGGAAATATCAAACCTTCTTCCGGCTTTATTAATGACCAAAGAAGAAACGATCTCTAAGGCCCTTCTGGATGATTACATTGCTCAACAAATAAGAGCAAACCAGGCCAATGAAGCCGCCGGCCAAGTTGTCAGAACCGGGCGACCATATCGAGGCTGGTATGATCAAATCAAATACCCGCCGGGATATACGATTCCCAAGTTCCATGTCTACAAAGGAACATGCAACCCTCACCAACACGTCGCACAATTCAGAGCTCTGTGCGGCAACACTGGAGGCGACGACAAACTGTTGCTTCGCCAGTTCGTCGGTAGCTTATCAGAAATAGCCTTCGAATGGTATTCGGAGCTCCCAAATGACTCCGTGAAAACCTTCGCAGAAATGGAACTGCTGTTCACATAGCGTTTCGCCAGTGCGAGCGAGCGTACTCCGATCACGACATTAATCAATGAAAGGGTAAAGCCGGAAGAAACATGGGTCCAATACGCGATCTGGTAGCGGAACCTATGGTTTAAGTGCGAACAACGCATTGAAGAATCTCCTGCCATGGGCATGTTCATCGGGACCCTTGATCCTTAAACGACTGTGTCCTAGTTCATGACGTTCTTTAAGCCCACAACTTTTCAGGCTCTGATAGATAAACTGGCCCAAATGGACCGATGGGCCATGGGCCTTCCTTTTTAAATAAGGACTCTCGAAATACCAAGGGTAAAGAGAAAGCGGCTTTCGTCGCTCACGCAACAGCCGAGCCGCCCAAAACCGGCTGTTCGCTAAAACATCGCGCGTCTGCGTCCGTCCTTGGAAGAAAGGCTAGGATGTGCTTACTCGTTTCTCCGCGACAAGACGAAGACTGTTCGAATTGGCAATGTGTAATAAACTCATCACATTGCCAGACCCGTGGCGTCTAGCGAAGTCCGGCGACGTCGACAACACTAATTACTGTTTCCATCACAGAATGGTGAGCCACTAAATTGAAGTTTGCTACGTCTTCAAACACTGGGTCGAGGACCAGTATCAACAGGGGAAATCGCGCTGTCTGATAACTGGAAGGTAAACCCACACCAAAAGCACACTCCCAAAAAGGTGGATGCGCCGGAGGTATCATGCTCACTCGTGGAAGAAGCTCCATGGGAAGTTGTTTTTAAAGCAAGAACTATAAGAATGCTGAAAGATCTACAGGCATGTCCGGCAGTCGGGTGGAAAAGCCCACTTGAACTCGAAATTATCGAAGGATGCAAAAAGCTCGTCCCGCGCCGAAAAGTGTTGACGAGGGGAAACCCTCCAAGTCAAGCCTTTGAAGTCTTCAAAGAAAAAGAAGACCAAAAAGCCTGTGCAGCCTGCCGAGTACGACGACAAGCGCACATATCTACAAAATACGTAGATGCACTAGAAGAGTATAACCAGAAGGCGCGGACACCAGTCAAGTTCGAAGAATTCCTCAAGCATATTCTCGAGGATGGAGACAGTGACAATGATGAGGGAAATAATTCATCAGGACAAACCGATGACCGTGTAGTAAGTTGCCACATGGTCTCCTATTCGTTGTCATATGAAGAAAAAGCTCCCTCAGCGTCAGAAAACAACCCAGAGGAACTGGGGGCAGAATCGGTGTTAAAATCCCCGAAACTGCCAGAAGAAGACCCGACTTAGCGGTTGCTAAACGAAACCTTTCAAAAAAACAAAGTTTACCGAGAACGCGAGACAACCATATATGAAAAGGCTATGTGTCAGTGTCTTGATAAAGACGCTGTGGTGAGAACGAGTCGTAAAGTGCTCCAACCAAATCAAAGCACACCTGCAACAAATAAAAGCAGGATCAAAAAAGAGAAACGGTTTGTCAAAGCCGAAGCTACCACATCTCATAAAGTACACTCCCAGCGTTACACGCTTTGATGGAGAAGAATTACATCCAAACTACTGTCTATATCATCGGAGGGTCACCCACGCATCGAGGAATGCAGTGTCTTCAAAAAGTGGTGGTAAGGATACGTTGCCTATCAAAAACACTTCAAGAGGATGAAACGTGAAGCTTACGCTCGTCGACAGCAAAACAGTGGGACGAACGCGCATGAAGAAATGACTGGCAACTGTCATATGGTTGATTTCGAGGACGAAACGTCCCTCAACTCCCTCTTCAAAGACTCCGCCTCCGAAAAAGATGAGGAGAAGAACTGCGAGAATGTTCAGCTGCGTAACCGCATGCTGCTTGAGAAAAACCTCGGACCTACAAACAAAGGTTCAAACAAAAAAGACAAAGAGGGAAAACCCCCGAAGAAATTGCCCTTGATGAAGAAGTGGTAAAAGAGCCCACCATAAAGGACCTGTCTTATAGCACATCAAAATCTGGATGCTTATAAGTCAAGGATGGAAAGATTGACCAGGCCGAGAACATTCCGTCAAGATGAACTCGTCCTGGTTGTCAAAAGACCAATGATCCCTAAGCGCAAAACGGGGAAAGCTCGAGCCGAACTATGAAGGCCCGTACATCATAGACAGTCTACCGGGGTTGAGCCTACCTGCTCATGGATATGCATGGCGAAAAACCCTTCCGGTCAATAAACGACGGATTCCTCAAAAAGTACTACGCCTAACGAGTCATGATTTAGGTCAATGATAGATGACGACGTTTGTGTCCGCTCGCTATCTTCCTGAGTCAGAACCCTGAGAGTTGTATCCAAAAAGCTCTGTTGCCCCGAAATACGGCGATGATGGACCGAAACGTCCCTAAACTAATACGTTCCCCCAAACAAGGGACCGAAACGTTCTTAAACTAATATTCGTTATAAATATGGGAATGTTGGACCGGGAAGTCCTTAACTAAAATTCATCTCCAAATACGGGAATGATGGACTAAAAAGTCCTTAAACTAATAATGGACCGAAAAGTTCCTAATCTAGCATTTCGCCCTAAAATACGGCGATATGCTCTCTTGAGATCTACATTGCAATCGAAGCCCCAACGACGAAGATTGCAACTCAAGTCCCACCGGCGACACATCTACTCCAGCAATGAGGCCACCCTCAAGTCCCACCGGCAAACAGACGGGTCACCTGCGACGAAACTACTTTCAAAAGTTTCACCGTGCAAAAAAAAATTGGTATGTCTACAAATAAAATGGGCACAGACGAAAACCCGAAAGGACGCCGTGAGTAATAACAGCAGGACTGCCGACGAGCTAGTGAAAACCCGAAAGGGCGTGAACTCGTTATAAAAAAAAGGGGCCACTTACAAAGTAAGTCCTCACGACTTGTAAGGAGAAAACACCTGCGTGAGATCTTTATGACTTGCAAAGGAGTAACATACTTAGGAATTCATATTATTCTTAAGGAGAAAATGCACTTGTGAGATCGTAAGGAGAATATACCTTCTATAAGACCCTCACGGCTTATAGAATTCAAAAGCCTTAAGTTACATAGGTCTGAACATGTTTTTAAGCCACCAAAACTCTACAAAACTTTTTTGCCCTACGGGCGGTCCTATTTGACCCTTGTATACAATCCACATGCATAAATAAATATATCCTCCACCAAGTTATAGCGAGAAACGTCTCCGTATGGTGAACAACACTTGTAAGTCCTATCGACTTACAAGGAGAAAATACTCTTATAAGATCCTTACGATTTACAAGAGAAAACACACTTAGGAATCCTCACGACTCCTAAGGAGAAAATACACTTACGAGATCTTCTCGACTCGTAAGGAGACCCTTACGGCTCATAAAGTCAAAAACCTTGGTCGACAGGATCCTAATCCTGTTTGCTAAGCCATATTTGTTCAAATCGACAAAGACAAATGATTATTCGCTCCCGGCAATATTCCAATTGTAGCGATACTGATGTCTAAAAAGGTATCAAACTTTAAATCCTCACAGCAAATGACGATTCGCTCTTGGTAATATTCCAGTTGCAGCGATGCTGATGTCAAGATTAACATCAGATCTCAAGTTCCCGACTTGTAAAAAAAAGGAAAAAAGGGAGCCAAAATGATGGGGCAACCTACAATAAAAAACAGCAAATAAAAATATAAAAAATGACAGCCGAAATGATCGGGCACCACAAAAAATAGCCGAAATGATTGGGCAATCACGACTTTCACGGGTATAAAACTGAAAAGATAGAGCATCGCGGAAATAAAAAAATATATATATGAAACAAAATAAAATTTTTCTGCCTTGTATGTCCATATTGACTTTTGTATATGATCCATGGGCATAAATGAAAGAAAGGGAACCATATTTTCCCACCACGCTTCGTCAAAATGAGGATCGAGTCTTGATGGTATATATACAACCTAGAGACTATTTTGGCGTTCCTTTTCATTCCAGCAGGATGCAGACGCAACATCATCATCAAAAAAGAAAAACCCAGGGGTCAGTAAAAATGGAGTAATGGCAAAATCCTAGTCCCAAGTCTTGACGGTCCATATACAACCTAGAGATTATCCCGGCGTTCCCCTCATTTCAGCAGGGTGTGAACACAATTATCAAATGAAATTGGAGCAATGGCATATTCCTACCTCCGGATTTTAATTGCAATACATACAGCATAGAGGTCATACGGATGTCTATCCTACTTCAGCAAAGAATCGGCACGACGTTGTCAAAGCAAAAACGAAGTGGCGGTATATTCTTAACTTCGGGTCTTTACGGCAGTACATACAGCCTAAAGACCGTTGGAGATCATCCACCCCAGAATTGTGCGGTTGTGACTCATCGGGGCTCTAAATTGAGCCTAACCTCATGTAAAAAGCGCCACGGTAAATACACAATACTTGTTCTTCTGACGGTAATATAAATACTTCAACCTAAGAAGATTATTTGAAGACGTCTTGTCTAGCCTCAGAAGGGATCAGAGATACGGCAGTCGCGGGGTTACTCGAACAACGGGTTAAAGACTGCATATCGAGAGATACATCAACCAACGCGACGGTACCACGGACTAAAACTGTAGTACCACAAACCTAATCGATCTCTGTCATAGAAGAATGGTGGTTATCTACATACAACGTTAGGACAAGTTTGCCTATAAACCCAAGGGAGGTAAATTAAAAACACTTCGAAATGGGTACATAAACTAGAGACTCCAGAATGAGTGAATAAACTAAAAACTCCGAAATGAGCGAATAAACTAGAGACTCCGAAATGAGTACATAAACTATTTCGCGCCAGATCAAGACATCAAGAAACAGGAAGGTGCAACCCGTGGGCCTCAGGATTTAGAACTATATTTCTTAAGAATTGAGATTTAAGTTAATGATAGATGACGACGCTTGTGTCCGCTCTCTATCTTTTCAGATCGAAATTCTAAAAGTTATGTACGATACACTAGCCCGAAACCGGTCGTATGCTATGTATTAATCTACACTACTTTACTCATGTATATATCTTCGTGAGCAAAGTAGTGGGGGCATTTGTTTACACCGGTTTAAGTTTTGTTTACAGATATGTGTACTTGGACGAGTAATAACGTTGAAAGGAGGTTCATTTATATATGCGTGTGGAGGGTTATCGCATCACACGTGCACAGCATACGAGCACATCAGTGGCGTTTACACTTAGTAAAAATCCCTAAGGGTGAAGTGCACGTACACACATGTTGGTTGCATATATGTTTAAACAATACAATCAGAGAAAGAACATGTGTTAGAAATGAAGCACTCGATAGTCAACGATAAAAAGAATGCATTTAAATAAACATTTTCTATAGGAAAGAGATCTACATTGCAATTGAAGCCAAAATGATGGGGCAACCCACAATAAAATACAGCAAGTAAAAATATAAAAAATGACATAGCCGAAATGATTGGGCAATCGCGACTTTCGCGGTATAAAACTGAAAAGATAGAGCATCGCGGAAATAAAAAAAAATATATATGAAACAAAATAGAATTTTTCTGCCTTGTAAGTATGTCCATATTGACTCTTGTATATGATCCATGGGCATAAATGAAAGAAAGGGAACCATATTTTCCCACCACGCTTCGTCAAAATGAGGATCGAGTCTTGATGGTATATATACAACCTAGAGACTATTTTGGCGTTCCTTTTCATTCCAGCAGGATGCAGACACAACATCATCATCAAAAAAGAAAGACCTAGGGGTCAAAGTAAAAATGGAGTAATGGCAAAATCCTAGTCCCAAGTCTTGACGGTCCATATAAAACCTAGAGTCTATCCCGGCGTTCCCCTCATTTCAGCAGGGTGTGAACGCAACTATCAAATGAAATTGGAGTAATGGCATATTCTTACCTCCGGATTTTAATTGCAATACATACAACATAGAGGTCATACGGATGTCTATTCTACTTCAGCAAAGAATCGGCACGACATTGTCAAAGCAAAAACGAAGTGGCGGTATATTCTTAACTTCGGGTCTTTACGGCAGTACATACAGCCTAAAGACCGTTGGAGATCATCCCACCCCAGAATTGTGCGATTGTGACTCATCGGGGCTCTAAATTGAGCCTAACCTCATGTAAAAAGCGCTACGGTAAATACATAATGCCTGTTCTTCTGACGGTAATATAAATACTTCAACCTAAGAAGATTATTTGAATACGTCTTGTCTAGCCTCAGAAGGGATGAGAGATACGGCAGTCGCGGGGTTACTCGAACAACGAGTTAAAGACTGCATATCGAGAGATACATCAACCAACGCGACGGTACTACGGACTAAAACTCTAGTACCACAAACCTAACCGGTCTCTGTCATAAAAGAATGGTGGTTATCTACATACAACGTTAGGACGAGTTTTCCTATAAACCCAAAGGAGGTAAATTAAAATACTTCGAAATGAGTACACAAACTAGAGACTCCAGAATGAGTGAATTAACTATAAACTCTGAAATGAGTGAATAAACTAGAGACTTCGAAATGAGTACATAAACTATTTCGCGCCAGATCAAGACATCAAGAAAAAGGAAGGTGCAACCCGTGGGCCTCAGGGTTTAGAACTATATTTCTTAAGAATTGAGATTTAAGTCAATGATAGATGACGACGCTTGTGTCCGCTCGCTATCTTTTCAGATCGAAATTCTAAAAGTTATGTACGATACATTAGCCCGAAACCGGTCGTATGCTATGTATTAATCTACACTACTTTACTCATGTATATACCTTCGTGAGCAAAGTAGTGGGGGGCATTTGTTTACACCGGTTTAAGTTTCGTTTACAGATATGTGTACTTGGACGAGTAATAACGTTGAAAGGAAGTTCATTTATATATGCGTGTGGAGGGTTATCGCATCATACGTGCACAGCATACGAGCACATCAGTGGCGTTTACACTTAGTGAAAATCCCTAAGGGTGAAGTGCACGTATACACATGCAGGTTGCATATATGTTTAAACAATACAATCAGAGAAAGAACATGTGTTAGAAATGAAGCACTCGGTGGTCAACGATAAAACGAATGCATTTAAATAAACATTTTTTCTATAGGAAAGAGATCTACATTGCAATTGAAGCCAAAATGATGGGGCAACCCACAATAAAATAGAGCTAGTAAAAATATAAAAAATGACATAGCCGAAATGATTGCGCATCGCAAAAAATAGCCAAAATGATTGGGCAATCGCGACTTTCGCGGTATAAAACTGAAAAGATAGAGCATCGCGGAAAAAAAAATATATATATATGAAACAAAATAAAATTTTTCTGCCTTGTAAGTATGTCCATATTGACTCTTGTATATGATCCATGGGCATAAATGAAAGAAAGGGAACCATATTTTCCCACCACGCTTCATCAAAATGAGGATCGAGTCTTGATGGTATATATATAACCTAGTGACTATTTTGGCGTTCCTTTTCATTCTAGCAGGATGCAGACGCAACATCATCATCAAAAGAGAAAGACGTAAGGGTCAAAGTAAAAATGGAGTAATGGCAAAATCCTAGTCCCAAGTCTTGACGGTCCATATACAACCTAGAGATTATCCCGGCGTTCCCCTCATTGACTATCCCGGCGTTCCCCTCATTTCAGCAGGGTGTGAACGCAACTATCAAATGAAATTGGAGCAATGGCATATTCCTACCTCCGGATTTTAATTGCAATACATACAGCATATAGGTCATACGGATGTCTATCCTACTTCAGCAAAGAATCGGCACGACATTGTCAAAGCAAAAACGAAGTGGCGGTATATTCTTAACTTCGGGTCTTTACGGCAGTACATACAGCCTAAAGACCGTTGGAGATCATCCCACCCCAGAATTGTGCGGTTGTGACTCATCGGGGCTCTAAATTGAGCCTAACCTCATGTAAAAGCGCCACGGTAAATACATAATGCTTGTTCTTCTGACGGTAATATAAATACTTCAACCTAAGAAGATTATTTGAAGACGTCTTGTCTAGCCTCAGAAGGGATCAGAGATACGGCAGTCGCGGGGTTATTCGAACAACGGATTAAAGACTGCATATCGAGGATACATCAACCAACGCGACGGTACCACGGACTAAAACTCTAGTACCACAAACCTAACCGGTCTCTGTCATAAAAGAATGGTGGTTATCTACATACAACGTTAGGACAAGTTTGCCTATAAACCCAAAGAAGGTAAATTAAAAACACTTTGAAATGAGTACATAAACTAGAGACTCCAGAATGAGTGAATAAACTATAAACTCCGAAATGAGTGAATAAACTAGAGACTCCGAAATGAGTACATAAACTATTTCGCGCAAGATCAAGACATCAAGAAACAGGAAGGTGCAACCCGTGGGCCTCAGGGTTTAGAACTATATTTCTTAAGAATTGAGATTTAAGTTAATGATAGATGACGACGCTTGTGTTCGCTCGCTATCTTTTCAGATCGAAATTCTAAAAGTTATGTACGATACACTAGCCCGAAACCGGTCGTATGCTATGTATTAATCTACACTACTTTACTCATGTATATACCTTCGTGAGCAAAGTAGTGGGGGGCATTTGTTTACACCGGTTTAAGTTTTGTTTACAGATATGTGTACTTGGACGAGTAATAACGTTGAAAGGAGGTTCATTTATATATGCGTGTGGAGGGTTATCGCATCACACGTGCACAGCATATGAGCACATCAGTGGCGTTTACACTTAGTAAAAATCCCTAAGGGTGAAGTGCACATACACATATGTAGGTTGCATATATGTTTAAACAATACAATCAGAGAAAGAACATGTGTTAGAAATGAAGCATTCGGTGGTCAACGATAAAAAGAATGCATTTAAATAAACATTTTCTATAGGAAAGAGATCGCCAAATACGAGATCAAAAATACAAGGGTTTACAAAACTATAAACAAAATTTTTTAAAGCCCTTTCGGCCTTCTCGACCATGTCGAAGCGGCGATGTTTGTGAGGAGTTGCTCCATATTGGTTAATGCCGTGCTCATCGGCGAAAGCCACCATGATGGCCCGCTGAGCCCGTATTTGGCTTAGCAACTGAACATAGCGATCCCTTAGAGGCTTGGTAATCAAAAGTGACTCATAAAAGTACTCGATCTTGTCTTTCGCTGCGTCGAGCATCGCCGGAGTTATCTCCGCTGGATGAGGGGATGTCATCGAGTACGGACAAGAACATCATCTGGAGCCAAATGGAGCTGATGGGGAGAGGAGATCCTCTATTAGTCAGGGGCTCGTGTATCACCGTGTCGCATTGGTCATCCGTGAGAGCTAGATTCACCAAGTGTGCAGCAAAACGATGAACAATTTTCTCGATAGGCACTTCCCATGACTGTCGATGAGCATGTGGAAGATCGCAACCCATGACTCTTCTCTGTTAAAGCTATTCTCTGAGAAAGAGGGAGAGAAGATGAGCACTGCTTCAGATTATAATGAGGCGTTTAAATTCGGCATAGAAAATGTCGTGTATGGTGGAACTATTTCCAAGCTTTGACAAAAAGAAGGCATTGGAAAAGAAAGTTTGACTTAGGAAAAACATAGAAAGAAGATAAAAAGAAACCTTCATAAATGAGGCAACGCCTCACGTGCTCCCCACGTGAGCGCCAACGTTGGCCTCTTATAGGATTAAATCCTATAGTGGCACCTCATGTGCTTCCCATGTGAGCGCCGGCGTGCAAATCACATGAGCGCCTGTTATATAAGAATTAAATTCTTAAGAGACGCTCACGTGCATAACACGTAAGCGCCCAAGCTAAAGCGGATGGAATTAAATTCTACATAGGGAATATTTCCTAAAATCTGGAATATTCTCTGTTAAATAGAGCCGTTGGATCAAAAATCCAATAGTGATAATAAATCATCAAATGATAAAATTTCTCTGTTAAACAGAGCCGTTGGATCAAATATCCAATGGTGATGATAAATCATTAAATGATGGAATTAAATTCTATCAGGAGAAAATATCTCCTTAATATTTCTAAATGAGATATTCTCGGTTGTATCAAAGATCCAATGATAGAATTAAATTCTATTTTGGGAATATATTTCCTGAATCTTTCTAAACAAAGAAAGATTGTATTCTGTTAAACAGAGCACTCTTGGATTAAAATCCAACGGTGATTAAAAATCACCGTTTGACAGAATTAAATTCTGTATATGGGAAAATATATCCTTAATCTTGTCAAAAACAAAAATAAATATTCTGTAAATCAGAATTCCACTGGGTCAAAGATCCAACGGTGGATAAAATACCCCAAATAATTTTTGAGGTCAATTAATTCAATTGATATCTTTTAAATGAGAGATCTTCGCAAATTAATTTACAAACTTGTCTCTCCTATATAAAGGACTCGAGATTTCAAGTCTCACAAGAAGGGGAACACACAGAGAAGAAAGAAAAAAAGGAACCCCTTCCCGTAAGCTTCTGCAAACAAAAAGATAGAAGCTGCAACTAAGAATTGAATTCATTTTCAAAGAAGATCTACCTGTTCTTTCAAAACCTAGGTAAAGAAAAAGTAAAGATAAAATGGCTCTTTTGCCTAGTATAAAGAAAATAATGGTTCAACCCTTCATAAAAAGAACTTAGTTCTTCTTCTGATTTCACAAGTTGACAATTTAATTCTCATCTGAGAGATTTTGTTCTTCAAACTCAAAATATAGTGGAAAGAACTAAATTAAAAGAAAAAGAGAAGAGAACTTATGGTTCTAGAAATTTAATTCCTTTGCAAGCAGGCTTTAACCCTACATAAAAAAACTTAGTATAAAAAGAAGCTTAGTTCTCTAATAAAAAAGAAGAAAGATCCCAGATCTCCAAAAACAAAGATCTTGGTGATCATTAATGGCCAAAATGCTGTTAACAGAGATTCAATCTCTAAAATGAAATGGACTTGACGCCTCACGTGAAACACACGTGAGCGCCCAAAAAATTCCATTAAATGGAACACAGCGCCTCACGTGCTTCTCACGTGGACGCCCAAAACAAATGACCCAGATCTTCAGGTGCTTCCCACGCGAACCTTCAAAATAGAAGGCTCAGTGCCTCACGTGAAGTACACGTAAGCACTGAGTAAGTGCAGAAGTACTATAAAGTTAGTCTAAACGACTAAGTGCTTAGCGCTGATTGGGCAGAACCCAGCGTCTCATGTTTCTCACGTGAACGCCATAAAAAGTGCTTAGCACTTTATTTTTAGTCTAAACGACTAAGTGCTTAGCACTGATTGGGCAGCGCCCACCGCCTCACGTGAAACACACGTGAGCGTCCAATAAAATAAATGAGACAACGCCTCCCGTGCTTCTCACGTGAACGCCATAGAAAATGTTTAGCTCTCTATTTTCAGTCAAAATGACTAAGGTGCTTAGCACTGATTGAGCAGCGTCTCTGACTGAATGCTTCACATGATACATATGTGAGCGCTAGAGCCATAAATACGTGTTTAACATTCTTGCATAAAGGAAAAGGGCTGAGCAAACAGAACCATAAATAAGTGCTTAGCACTTTTAAATTAAAAAAAAAGATCGAGCAAACTAAGCCCTAATTGGCTAAAAGTCTCGCTGAAGTTTCTTGCAGCTGAGTCCAAATGCTCTGTTGTTTGGATCTTGATAAAATTTAATGATCATGAAAATATTGCTAAGTTGATCTTTAGTCTCAAATAGGACTAATGTATTCTTGGTTAAAATAAATTGACCCCAAATGCTCATATATTTAAGTAGATCTTAATTTCAAACTAGATTAACGGTTCTTAAATGAAACAAAATATTTTTTGAACTAAAGGAATATATAACCTAAGTTCAAAACCCAAATTCATAAATATATGGATTTGGATTTATCCGCGCCCAACGGGCGACGGCATAAATTAGTCTCCGTATACAATCCACGGGCAACCCTAACAAATAAAATAACATACGACACGAAGTGAATCACTGGAACATGAGAAAGTGGTTATCGCAACGCGATAACGTAATTAACTGGAGGGGCTTGTGTCTGTAGGGAAGAGTGTCCCCACAATAAAAAAAACCCCTCACAGATGAGGAGGAATCTGATAAAGTCTACTACAACGGTCGCATTTATCCAAAGCTCCGATATACGGTGCCATAAATCAACTTAGTATTTTCGGAGAAGTGTAAATCAACTTAGTATTTTCGGAGAAGTGGATGGATATGTCCAAATAGTATATGCCCCCAAATTCAGACTAGACGTCCCAATGTCGCTGGCCGGTCTTCGGCGGTAAACAAGTGGATATTATTATGGTTGGGAATGCTTACTTATGTAGTTCTCACACACTCCCATAGGGGGAGGGGGAGGGTCATTTGTAAAAAAATTCCACCAAGTGGACTTGGCTCAATGCATTTGTTACACCCTGTCCCGCCCACAGAGAGAGAGAGAGAGAGAGAATAGCCCTCCCGCCCTGTGTGTGTGTGAGAGAGAGAATAGCTGGCCTCATTGTTTACGAGTTAATGAATTTCCCCCCTATTTGTTAGAGGACCTAATACTGTTAGGGGAAGATATGATCTGTTATGTAACATGTATGAATTTGTATGTTAAAAGTATCACTATCAACCTTTGGGGTGCAGATAAACATTTTGTTATATCAATATGAAATCCAACCAGCCTTTGGATTATCTTGCTCTCGAAATATTAGAGGGTTAACCTCACTGTAAACACAAGTCAATGGCCTTGTGGCTACGTGTAAAATGTGTGCAGTCTTTCAAGCAAGCAATGTTTTAGTATATAAAAATTGTATGGAAACTTTCACAAGCCTATGTTATTGGGTCAAGTGTTCACCAACTGGCCTTACCAAATTTTTTTAATGCCCCTTGCTGCCTGCAGGCAAAAATGGGTACTTGATTTGCTTGATATTGACATATCAATTACTTCTCTCTGTTGTTCATCTTCAATATTTCTTACAGATTTTGTGTCATATGCATGTTTCTGCAGAGGAAAGCATATGCCTGGCAAAGAACGCGACACCTAATGTGGCAAATACTGTTTCACCTGTGACAAATGGGTCCCCAGTAAGGGTTGGGTCCACTGAGGAGCTACCCAAACCGTCAATGGTAGCAGCATCAAACAAACCAAAATACAGGTATTTATAGATTGATTGTGAATCATGCATACCTCTTTGTTTGTATAACATGTGGAAATATGAAGTCTCCTTTTCAACTATTATTTATGATACATACTTCCCTTGTGGCAGTTAGTACTAGTCTTTTCACAATTTCTGTATAAAAAATAACTGTTGCACTTAAACACTAGGAATCTGACTTTAATATCCAATATTGTTTGCTTTTATTATCACCAATCGCTTCAAATGTTATAAATATCGGATATCACCATTTTGGTATCATATCGGCCTGAGAATTTTCATATCGGATATCGTGATATGTATCGGGAGATAATTTCTAAAAATCGAGCTGTATATTTTTGTTTATAAATGTCGTAAATGCAACTCAATATGAATTGTCAATTTTTAAAAATAAGTTTACCTTCAGTAGCTCAGTGGTAGAGTAGTCATATTAAGTGATTGGTTATAGGTTTGTATTATAAATATCATAAATGGGTTTGATGGATAGTTTCATTTGTTTTTATAGATGAGAATGCTTTTCGATCTGGGCATTTTTTTGAGCTTTTTCGGATTTATGATATTCTACATTACGGGCCAGGTCAGATTTGTTATAATATCTCCTGAAAACTGAATAATCCAAACAAAATTTTTAAGGAAAAATTGCGACTTTTGAACATTTCTGACAACCGATATAAGGCGATATTGAGATATATCGGCTGATATTTTTCCAAAACTACTAAAAGATATTAGATCAATAAATTGAATCGTTTTCTCTCTCTCTCTCTCTCTCTCTATATATATATATATATATATATGCGATATTTAGAACATTACGTACTCATCTTTCTCCTTGGGTCAATTAAAATGTGTTGATCTTTGCATAAAACATACAACTGATTATGGTTTGAGAAAGGAGTGTCTTAGTCCGTTCTGTTACACTTTACTGTTAGTGACCGTTAAAATTTTCATTGTTCTTTGAAGATGCCTTAATATTACATGATTCCATTGGAACACTAAACTAATTGGGTAATCTATTTATTAGATTCTTGTGGTAGATGCAGAATGCTAGTTGCTTAGTGAAATTTATCTCCCTCACTCAAGTTTGTGCATCTGTATGCAGGCATGACTCCTATAATTCTCCTACTGAAGTGGTGTTGACCATTTTTGCCAAGGGGATCCCTGCTGAAAATGTATCCGTAGAATTTGGTGAACAAACGGTATACTATGCTGCTTGTATTACCCTTTTCATTTCTTAACAGTGTACGCTTTTCATTTCTTGACATTGTACCTTTTACGCATGTGCTTATTGTTTATATTTTTACAGCTAAGAGTTGTTATATCTCTCCCTGGTGAAGAACCCTATCATTATCAACCTCGTTTGTTTGGAAAGGTTTGTTTTTTCTCCTAGCTTCACCTAGTGCAGAAATTATGGGTTACATTCTTAATCTGTGCTGCTTTCTGTATTGTGCTTTTGATCTAGCGAATTTCTTTCACTGTCCATTATCATGACTTTCTTGTCCCTTTTGTGAGTTTATTAGGATGTCTTGCAATATTGATCTGTGAAGTTTCCAACACTTCGGAAATAAGAATTACTAAATATCATTAACTTTATATGGAAGCCTAAGAGTTTTACCTTTTCAAATTCAGCCTTCGATTTCCATGAATTATTTCGAAACCATCAAAACGTAACTTATTGAGACTATGAGGTAGCATGGAACTACAGAACTGAAAGATGCAAAATTAAAATCAAGCAACCTACTAATCTAACTTGTCTCAACCTAATTTAAAACCAAGCAACCTAAGTCAGATGCACTGTAGCGGCTACCATTTGATGTGATGCCATGCGTAGTTGTTGCACCTAATCTATATGAGCATGAAGTCATGAAGATTCAACAATGAAATATTTATAAGAAATAACATGATATTTATGTTTGAACTTCGCGCTCACTTGAACTTGATGTTAATAAGTTGTATGAGCGAGCATGAGTTGGTTAGATAACCATGGGCTGCAGAATTTTTAGCAAATGATTTTAATTGGTTTGACTACATGCAAATAGTGTTTACGTAAATTGATACATCTATAATGTCTTGTCGATATGTTTCTGGCCCATGCAACCATGCTCAATTTTCTAAGAATTCTGGCTAATAGTTTTTGTTTTCTTTCATTGGATGGACAACAAACAGATCGTATCTGAGAAGTGCAGGTATCACGTACTTTCAACAAAAATTGAAATTCGCCTTTTCAAAGCCGAAACTATTTCATGGCCATCTGTGGAATTTAGTAATAAGAAAATTCTGCCACAGAAGATAAATATGGTGTCAGGTAATTAGTTGTCATCTAAATTTCATGCTCTTTACTATGATAGTTGTGCTTCCTAATAATAAATACTCTTTGAATTTCTAAAACGAGGACCACCCTGCCTGATTATGTATGGATCATGATTCTAGTTGAGGTCTGGTTGTAACTTGTAAGCAATTGCAATTAGAAGAAATGCAGCCTAAAGTGCCGCGTTCATGGATGGCACTCTACATGACGCTGACGTAACAACATTAAATGATATCTATTATTTAAGTGCTTAAGGGGCCTGCAGTGACCTTGGAGGCCCCGTTTACTCATTATTTAAAGTGTTGTGACATCTCGCGCATATTAAACATTAGTTTCACTTTATGTCACATCAATTTATTTAGTAGGCGACACTCCACAATGTATTACCACTCTATCCGTTTCATTTTAAATGTTCTATTTTTACTCATTGCATACAAATTAAGGAAAGGTGTATGTATGACTACTTTCCTAGAGAATGATAGGAATGTAAGATTTCTATATTGCCCTCATAATGTGATTTGGAAATGGACAAAGCACTTGTTTCGGGTTACTTTTGTCAATTTGCATCTAAATTGCATTAATTATAGAGTTAGATTCCAAATTTTTTCCCCTTATATTTAATTCCATAAACCGAGCCAAATACAAAAAATAAACTGATTATAAAAAAATGCTAACACAATATTCTAAACTAACAAAACAACTAAAGAGCCCAAGAGACCACAGCAAGTCCCAAGTATTCCCATAAAGCAATCTCTGTTCTTCCAGAAGGAAGGTCGCGCCATGAACCTCCTTATGGAGATCAAAGACATAATCCGGCGAGAAGCAGAGTTGATTCCTACAGTTCCACCATACCCACATAGCTATCGTATAAGCAGTTTTAGACCAAAATCCCTTGACCATCTTAGCCGATGGTTGTCGGGACAACCACTACCTCAATTGAGCAATATCCGTATTCCATAAAATTAGGTCCGTATTCCGCGATAATTGAGTCAAAAAAGATTTCCATATTGGGCATGTAGCAAAGGATGGGTCAGCGACTGTTGTTGGTGATTAGAACAGAAATGACAGTCCTGATCATCCATAGCCATGTTTCTATTTTGAAGCCAAAGTGCAGTTTGAAGTTTGTCATTCAGAAAACGACAGGAACCATTTCATTTGACGCGTGATCGATAGCTGTGGAGGTTGCCGCCACCCTAAGGCTAAGCTTTGTTTCCGACTCCGCATTAAATTGGTTGCTAACATTTTTATTTATGTTCTAAAAGGACAACTAATTTGAAACACAAAAATATGGTCAAAAGGACATTTAAAATGCAGAGGGAGTATGTTATATTGGGTTCCATGAAATCACCATTTTTCTACTGCCAATTAAAAGTACGATCTGGGTTAACAAATGTATTTTGCAGCCTACCTTAATCTTGTTTAAATGAGTTTCTGACGGAGTTCGAGAAAGTTCTGTACAAAGTTAATTTTTTCTTTTTCTGCAACAATTTCTTTTTCTTATTCATAAATCAAAAGAAGCATCCTACTGAACAAATCAGCCGGGATGGAATGGATAAACCGTCTTCTTTTTCCAATTACTTGGGGAGGTCACAATCAATTTGTTGTAAATAAACCGAGCTTTATCTGAGATATATGTGTAATATGATCTCATTGTATTTTTAGATAAGATTGAGAGGTTATTTTCTGAATTCCATCATTCTTTTTTCCATTTACCCTTAAAAGTTCACAAGGGAAACAAAGATGTTTCAGAAGATTGCCTATTGTTTTAGCAAAACAAAGATGTTCCTGGGTTTAATACTCACTCTCTTCTTAAATACTGCAGCTCCAAAAACGCAAAAACCATCTTACCCTTCATCCAAAAGCAAGGTTGATTGGGACAAGCTGGAAGCTCAAGTGAAAAAGGAGGTATAGTCAGAACAGAAAAAAAACTTGGTTTCTCAATTTTCCTTCGCATCAAATTCCTTTCACCCTCTCGTGGTTATGTTTTTTCGTGTGATCAGGAGAAAGATGAAAAGCTTGATGGTGATGCGGCGCTAAACAAGCTGTTCCGTGATATTTATCGAGATGCTGATGAAGATACCAGACGCGCTATGAGCAAGTCTTTTGTAAGATATTCTATTTGATCTCTCTAATTTCCTAGTCCTTTTTTCATTACCGTGGAATAAACTTGAAACTTTTTGGTTTAGGTCGAGTCGAACGGCACAGTGCTTTCTACAAACTGGAAAGATGTTGGAAAGAAGAAGGTTGAGGGAAGCCCGCCTGAAGGAATGGAGCTCAAGAAATGGGAGTTCTGATCCATTTTCCTATCATCTGCAACATTTTATTTATGTAGAAGACTTGGCTAAAGTGTGTATTTTGTGGGTTTGGTTTCTGCGTAAATTTTTTCATTTCATTAATATAAACGGAGGTAATGTTTCTGTGTTAGCACCTAAGTGTGACATTATTAGTTTTTGCTGTTCTTCTCTTGTTTTATTGAATCTTCAGCGGCGTAGATTATAGCATGCTCTTATCAACCCGAAATTTCTTTTGATCATTTTAATTTAGGAATACTTTATCTTTCAGCTTGGAATACACAATGTGTAATAGAAATAATTTATTTTCATTGCCCAAAAAGTTGATTTTTATTCCCGCTAAATGTCATAACTGCTTGAAATAGTTAGAAAAACGCTTATTGACAGTTTTTCTTGCTTATATCTTTGCTTAATTATTTAGTAACAAGCCTCTTCGTTTTAAAATCCCATCTCTCTATAACGAGAATTGATGGTTGGTTATCAATTTATTTTGTTTTATCTAAATCTTGCTTCGATTATAAATTTTTTCCTTATGAGATCGACAGCGTCTGTACTTTCAATGTGATCACTCTGATTGAAGATAATTCTCTGCTTTCATTCTTCCTCTGAACAATTTAGGGCCGAGTAATCAAATGTCTTGACCGTTATAAACGTCTATGGCTCTCATGGTTTATAAATATTTTTCTATTACCCATTTTATCCCTTCTTTTCTTCCACTCTAAATTTCCAAGCTTTCATTGTAAAATCTAAAATAGCTTGATGTTGTCTTTTCTTCCGTTACACTTTCAAACTTTTTTCATTGTTCAAAGGTATGATGTTACATATTCTTTCCATTAATTTCATGAAAAGAGGAAAAGATGTTCAAGATCAGTATTTTTCAATTTTATTTTATTACTGTTTTCTTTAGTTGATCTTTTCTTGGATATTATTTTCATTGGATTATTAGGGCTACGAGTTCTTTATGCTTGAAGAGGAAGGAAACGGATAAAATGAGAATTAGAAAAAAAATTCAATCAGAAGGGTAAGAGTGTTTATTATGATACTTTATGGGGTATAAGTGCTCGGCCCTATATAGTACAGGACCTATATGGTACAAGAAGTGTCCGCAATTAACCCTTTTTCTTAATTGCTTTTAGATTTTTAATGAATTATTTGACAAAATGAGATCAACAGGCATCGAGTATTTAAACTTTATGGAAATTGATGATTATATGCATCACGCTGTGGAGATCAAGATGAACGGAACGGTGTTGAGCATTAAAAAATGACTGATATTGATTTAACCTTTGCAAATCCAATTAATTGCATAATAAAATTCTTCTAAACTTTATAGAGGATGCAATTAAGTCCATATAGTAGACAACATGCAACTTAGTTTCTATCTTCAATAATGTTTATCTCCACTCTTATAAAGCAATTTGAACTATGGTACTAGTAAGATCAATTACATTTGTCATGTAGGATATGAAATTAAATCAAGACAAGGCATGTTGAATGTTTATTTTGAAAATAATCATATAAAAATATTAGGAATTGTTTTTATTCATTTCATTCTTTATCTCTAGTGTGATATGCCACATCATCAAACTATTATTCGAAAGAAAGAAGAAGAGAGAACTAGTTTAGAATCAAATTAATTCAGAACTAGATAGAGTTAACTAGAAGACAACTTTGATTCAAATGAAGACAACTTTGATTCAAATTATATTTGTGGTTCTTAAGATTTCTCTACAATATCTTTCTTAATATTTGGCTTTCCAACATTTTAGTTAAGAAGGCATTCATTATATATATGGATTTAATGGAAATATGCAACTTTTATGTATGTGTCCACGTACATCACACGTGCAAATTAACTAGTATTATTTAATCATAACATAATTATTGATAAAGAGATAAAACTAAAGGAGAATTTTTTATACAGAGATAAAATATAAGAGAATCCACATTGGAGAGAGGAGAGAATGTTTAGAGAGCCAGGTGGACATCCTGTGAGGGAGAGTGAATTAAAGAAATTTTCTCCTATTTTTTGACCTTTTCTTTAGTGAAAACGAGAAAAAAGAGAATATCCAACTCGCATTTCTTGATTGGAGTTATAATAGTAAAGGTTATGATTAAATAACAATGATTTTCTTATAAAGTGATACAATTGTTCATAAAATTTCACATGATTGGAGGTGAAATTTTGATTGGTTATAAATAGTTGTTTCCAAATCTATTTCTAATTTCCATTTTTCTTTTTTGGATATTTGTGCCTCTCTAGGTCTCAATGGCATTGCATGACAATATGTTTCTTACCTAGCTGTAATATGAAAGAATTTTTTTGCTAGTAATTTCAACTCATCACGTCAGGTTGATGTATTTATTGAACGAAAAAGGTGAAGAATGTACAACCTAATATAAATACAACAAATCCTATAGCAAGGAAAACAAGGGATATTTTAGGTTGAACAAACTTCCCCAAAATTATATCAGTTGAAGAATGTATGGGGGCAATATTCATGTCATGTTGATCTTGGAACAATGAATTTAAAAGTAAATTATTGATTTACAAGGTATGTATACCTTCAATTCTTCATGGACATTTAATGGTCTTGTTTTTATTCTCATTGGTAAGAAACCGGTTTTGGCTTGATACTTGGTTTCTCTACCTGCTATCCATGTGCAACAGTTACCGATAATACCAAAACAATCAGGATTTCAAGTTCTTTTAAAAGTGTCTGACTCAGACCGAGTCTCAATATAATCAATTCGACTTGAATGTGATTCAAGTATGAAACCACAATTCAATATGAATCCATATACTCAATCTATTCAATCTATATTGACCGAACCGAACCATGGATATATTCCATCTACATGACCATCCATTATATCCGTTTCATTACTGATATCATGGTCTCGATAAGTCATCCATTTATACAATTTATAATACAAGACAAGACAATACAATCCATACCATCAATACAATCAATACATAAACACTACGGGGTCATAAAGGGGTAGACTGGTACGGAACATGTTAAAGGTGGCACGAGGTGGTCACTGAAGACGTAATTACATTCATACCGTTGTTCCGTGGTATTATCGACGGAGCCTTGTACTACGGGTTACCAAAGTCTCCGGTGTAAGTGGGACTTCTCTCGTATATACTGGCATTTTCTGTACCATGCTACAAACAACTGCGCTAACGTTATAATAAAACATTATAAAACTATACTCTCTCTGTCTATTCTACTTCTCCCTCATCTTTGGGACTTATCGAGCGATTGTTCGCTGACGACATTTATATTTCTTTTTTTCTTTGGAATGTTTTCAGGAGGACCCGACGCCGAGAAGTACGAGACCAGTCAGGAGCATTTGGAGTAGGCCCCTGAGCAGTACACCGAAGGCGCAGACCTATAGCCACTTGTACTTATTCCATTTTCATTTCTGTTATGCCACTGTTTAGGCATTGCTTTCATTACATGTATTTACTTTTCAGTTGTATTGTAAAAAAGAATGTTAATAAATAAAGTTGTTGTTCATTTACATATTGTCTCTTGTGTACATTTTATTTTATATTTCTTAGAAACGCTTAGCATGTTTACTTCTGAGTAAATACGTAGCGAGCTCGTCGCGTCATCTGCCCGTACACTGGGAAGCGGGGCATGACAGATTTTTTTGATGGCCTATGCAGGTCAGCTCTGTGTGGACATATAGGTCAGTTCTGTATGGACATGCAGGTCAACACTGTATGGACAACCTAAGCAATATAACATAAGAACCAGCAACTGAAAACATTCTTTACAATTCATATTCTTTGAATCTTACAATTTCATTTACTTTGAATCTGTCTTAACCCAAAATTTTCTTTCAAGGTTATGGATTCCCCAAATAACACCAGCACGAATGTCAACAACACTCCTCACCACTACCACTCACACCTGCCGTCGCTGCTCCGACCAACGAGCAGACGGTTCTGCTTGAGGCGATCCGCAGCCTCCTGGAAGGACAGCAGCAGCAGACCGCTATCCCGATGAACCGACCAGAGGCAGAAGCACCTGGGGTGAAGCAATTCAGGGCCATGCACCCTAAGCAATTCGCAGGAAAAGAGAGCCCCTTAGAAGCTGAGGAATGTGCTCAAAGCGTTGAAGATGACCTGGCAGCAGCACAAGTGCCAGAGATAGCTTGAGTTCGAGTTGCAAAGCTGCAGCTTACTGATAATGCATGGGTTTGGTGGAAGGCGGAAGAAAGCCGTCTTCATCAGCCTATCGAATGGAAGACTTTCCATGACATGTTCGATGCAAAGTACTTCCTAGAGACTGCCCACTTTGATATGGAACAGTAGTTCATCCATCTGCAACAAGGTTCAATGTGGACCAAATCAGTAGATGAGTATTATGCTGAGTTTATCATGCTTAGCAGGTAAGATATGTCTCAATATTCGATTCTATATCACATACTATACAGGTAACACAAGACCGTAACAGGTTTGCGGCCCATCTCATACCGACTGCTGAGATCAGGGCTAGAAGATTTCAGCAAGGGTTAGATCCGGAGATCCAGGCTGCATTAGCCACAGGAGATTTCCCGACCCACGAATTGGCTTTGAAAGCTGCTCGCCGATATGAGGCAGTAGTGAAGAGGAATGGCATACCTCAATCTGTCGGAGTTAAGCGCCCTGCCAATCAGATGGCAGGAGGAGCCGCTTCAAGGCTAACTGTTGAACCAAGGAGACCGGAAGTAACAGATAACCAGTCGAGTCCAGATTTTTGCTTCTATTGCAAGAGGGAAGGACACTTGTGGAAAGACTGTAGGCGCGCAAAAGGCCTGTGCTGAGTTTGTGGCGCATCTAATCACGGAATTGGGAACCGTCCTTATAAACGCAACCCAGCTCACACACCCACCAACTACCCGCAGCGGCCATCTATCCAGGTTTCTGCACCTCGTCTAGCACTCCTAGCTCCACCTCCCGCACAGCCTAATCGCCAATTCCATCAGGTTCTGAGGAACATGTCTCGAGGGCAGAGAAACATGCCCCAAGGACAGAGGAATATGCCCCCAGCTAGGAGGAATGAACCACGGCGTCAGGCTTTCCTTTTAGCGGCCCAAGAAGTAGAGGCTGTAGACCAAGGTAACACTGGTAATTCTCTTCAACCTTATCAAACCCTTATATCACTTTGTTGTTTTTCATACACTATCAAGTACTTCTATCACCAAACTTTCCTTGAATCCGTTACACTTTCCTTTTACAAATTTCGAGGACGAAATTTTTTAAGGAGGGTAGAATGTAACAACCCTAAACTTTCTGTACAATTTTTTTTTAAAAATACAGAAAGGCACACTTAAGCCTGAGCATAAGTTATAAATTTGATTTGCTTTTGAACAGCAAGAAGGAGCTTGTAGTTCATTGCTAAGACCTTGCACTGCTGAACCAAAGCACCAGAGTTCAAATCCCATCAACCACACATTCTTTTTATTTAAAATTCTTTTAATCCTTTAGAAGCCCAAGAGTCTTCACTTGGACAACACGTAAAACCAAGAGTTACAATTAAAACAAACAGATACAAGTTAGTATTTAGACCGTCAGGGACACGCGGCCCCAATCCAAGACCCCACCTCCAAGATTGGACCGGCGAGATCTAAGCTTGGGCTGGTGCCGTCGGTTTTATGAAGCCCAAACCCGAATTTTTTTGAACCCTAACACCCCTTGGACTCCCCCTGTTAACTCCTGACTGTTTGTTTTCCTGCATTTTCCAGAGAATTAAAAATTTGCATTGCTCCATGCTTTAATGCATTTTAATTCTCAAATTTATCACACCCTAACCCTAATTTTCCCTATAAATACCCACTCTATTTTTACACCCCTTCACACTGAAATTTCCTACAAAAACTCTACAAAAACTCCAAGTTCTATTAGTGTGCAAGTGGAGTTAACAAAGGGCGAAGCTCCGACGAACTTCCGAGGAGTTTCCGACGACAAAACGACGCACCGGCACCTCTTCCTCCTTCTCTCCTCTAGCCGAACATCCAGTAAGTCCCCCTTCTCACTCTCTTTTGCTATTCTCAAACTTTACATTCCCAAAACGTGTCGGAAGCGGAGTTATCCGGCTTCCGATTCTCTTTTCTTTTAAAAATACAACTTTTTCTTAATAACAAACCTACAACTTTTGATATATTGTTTAGTAATCATTAACAAAGACAATAGAACAAGTTTGACATCAAAATAATAACCGTAGCAAGTTTTATTCCACTTTTACATTAAAATACTTTCATGTTTCATTTCGACATGCTTAAACTTTTTAAACCGTATTACCTTAGAAAACTCACGAGGTAATGACTTACCTCCTCACAACACACATATCTAACATAGCACGATGGAATTTTGGAAAATAAATTTGGGAAAATTCGACTTTACATATAACTACGTTCAACTTATAAAACCTTTTTCTATAAGAAGTGTATTTAATAAATCTTTGCAATTGCGCCTCTACAACCCATTTTGGGGAACCCGTTTGGTATGGTGCGGATTATCGCACATCCTCGGGCCTAATAGAGCGAGATGCATACCTCCGCAAGGAGCATACGATCTTGAAAGATTTTTAAAACATTTTTTCTTTAGAAAATGTGATTTCTATTATAAATAAAACATATATTTTTAATAAATAAATATATATGTAATAATATCAAAATATCTATTTTTAATATTTATAATATTCCACATTTCCAAAATTCAAGAAAAACATCCCATTTACAAGAAAATACCATACAATTCTAATATTTCAAATAAATACCTTATACTTTAAAAACCAGGTCATATTCACTAGAAATTTCACATTGAATAAAAGAAATATCTATGAAAACTCTAAAGACAATAATTAAATACTTGAGATATATTTTTAAAGTATAACAAAACTATTTTTACATAAAACCCCCTCAAGTTATACCAAATTACAATAAGGACCCTAATAAACATAGGTTTAAGCGGGACCAGTCTCTTGAGCCTTAGGGAGCTGGAGATATGGGTACTTGCCTATCTAAGGTAGACAACCTAACAAACGGTGTTATCAATACGGCATTTGTCTTGGAAAAAGACACAAATCCTGCCGTTATGTGCAGCAGTTACCGATAACACCAAAACAATCAGGATTTCAAGTTCTTTTAAAAGTGTCTGACTCAGACTGAGTCTCAATATAATCAACCTGACTTGAATGTGATTCAAGTATGAAACCACAATTCAATATGAATCCATATACTCAATCTATTCAATCTATATTGACTGAACCGAATCATGGATATATTCCATATACATGATCATCCATTATATCCGTTCCATAAATGATATCATGGTCTCGGTAAGTCATCCATCTATACAATTTATAATACAAGACAAGACAATACAATCCATACCATCAATACATAAATTCTACGGGGTCATAAAGGGGTAGACTGGTACGGAACATGTTAAAGGTGACACGAGGTGGTCACTTAAGACGTAATTACATCCATACCGTTGTTCCGTGGTATTATCGACGGAGCTTTGTACTACGAGTTACCAAAGTCTTCGGTGTAAGTGGGACTCCTCTCGTATTTACTGGCATTTTCTGTACCAAGCTACAAACAACTGCGCTAACGTTATAATAAAACATTATAAAACTTTACTCTCTCTCTCTGTCTATTCTACTTCTCCCTCATCTTTGGGACTTACTGAGCGATTGTTCGCTGACGACATTCCTATTTCTCTTCTTCTTTGGAATGTTGTGAGGAGGACCCGACACTGAGGAGTACGAGACCAGTCAGGAGCATTTGGAGCAGGCCTCTGAGCAGTACACCGAAGGCCCAGAGCTGTAACCACTTGTACTTATTCCATTTTCATTTCTTTTATGCCACTGTTTAGGCATTGCTTTCATTCCATGTATTTACTTTTCAGTTGTATTGTAAAAAAGAATGTTAATAAATAAAGTTGCTGTTCATTTACATCTTGTCTCTTGTGTACATTTTATTTTATATTGCTTAGAAACACTTAACGTGTTTACTTCTGAGTAAATATGTAGCAGTCTCGTCGCTTCCTCTGCCCGTACACTGGGAAGCGGGGCGTGACAACTCCAATCTCTTATATAATAATGAGGCTGGAGAATACTCTACCGCCCGTGGCAAATTCCAAAGGCGATAGACATAAACTCCCCAAGGCCGGGGCATAACAATACATACATTCTATATGGCTTCGGGAAAAGAAGAAATCCATGCTTCGGTGAGTCACCGACTGCAAACTCGGTCGCTAACTAAGGCTCAGGAGCAATAACAAAAGCTCCAGGAAATGCTGACCAAAATGGCATCATTTACCGGACAGAAAGAAGTCCGAACAAGGAGGCCGAACAGCGCCAAGTGCAGGAGACCGATACAGAGTTTCTGCGAAGGGTGCTCGAGAGAAAGGACAAGGAAGTCGTTGAGCAAGCTGCCAATATAAAGCAGATGGCTCTCTTGTTCCAAGACATGGTTAGAATGATGATCCAACCAGAACCCCCGGCCGAGGATCCACCTATAATCATCGAGGATGACAAGAGGAAACATCAAACCCTCCCCTGGCTTTGTTCCCTCATAAAAAAAAGAGGGAAGGGAAAAGGGGAGAAAATTCCCACGGCTCAAGCCTCACGTGTTAAACACGTGAGCGCATATATGCAGAGAATATAGGTGTTGCAATTTGCAGGGTTACCTAAGACGGCCGCAAGGTTTCGGGAGGCATCGTCCATGCCAAATTCAAAAATTTGCCGTTTTAGCTAACCCTAACTAAGAATCATTAACTAGAAATCGACGGAAATATAAATGCAAACACTTTGCAAGTCTAGTGAGCAAGGAATACAACCTTTGTAGACCGGTCCTTCACTTCAATAGCTCCGTGTAGTAGTCTCTTTCGCTGCGATCGTGAACTCTGGACTCTGGAGAGGCTCCCTTGAAGAAACGAACATGCTTGCTTCGAAGAATTCGAGGCCGAAGATGATCTACGTCGGGGAGACACTAACCTAAGCTATCTTTTCACTAATCATGGAATTAGTGAAGCAAACACCCTATACTGAATGACAAGTAGTAGAGGATGATGAAGTAGGAAGTGGGCTCACTTTAGAATTGATTTTCTCACATTTTATCTCATACCTCCATTGAAGCTAGAAGGCTTTTTGGAAGAAGAAGAAGAAGAAGATGAACTCATCATATGAATTAATCCTCATCCAAATGAATTATTGCAACCATGGGTGAGTTAAGCCCTCATGCCTAACTCATGTAGATAATTAACCAAGGGCTAAGGTTAAGGGTAGGGTTAATAAATATCTTAAGCAATGACAAAAGAGTTAAAAAAGTCAATGAGTCCATAAGCTTCTATAAGCTTATCCTTGACTAATTCAAATGTTTTGTGAATTACTTAATGATAAATAAAACCCAAACACAAACCCTAGTATGGTATAAGTCTCATACACCCATCTTGCATGTATCATCAAGCATGACACAATTTCATGTACACAAATATACATATCACATATATACAATGTACACATCAAGTGAGAAAAGAATTTTTAAGTGAGCCAATACTAGTTAATGTAAAGTAATATATCAAATATATATAATTATACATTAAATCATTAAATCAACACTTAATTTAATGACCCGGTCATATCACATATAACCGACTAATATAAAATGTAACATCTTATCGAATCAACACTTGATCCGATAACCCAGTTATATCATATATAACCAATCATGTCGTACATCGCGAGAATAGAATACGGTATCTCATATCGTATCAATCTCGGTCCCGTACATATCACATATGTGCTCCTACTCCGTTTCGCTTGAGCTAGGAAACCCCTGTGTAGGACTCTAAAGACTCGTCAATACGCCGGCAGTAGGTAATGATCATATCAAACACCCACAAGCCGCAAGCGATCTGCTAAACGTAACGGCCACTCGGGTATTGAGCGGTCAGAAGATCAACAAGCAATCCTGCTCACTCTCCTGCGAATCCAATCAGTAACACTACCGTACAGTCCGGTCTCTTCGTCTGATATGTCGCATATCTCGTCTAGGGGTGGTAAGCGTCAGACCCCAGTAACTCGATAAGTCGTGTCTATATGAGGCTCATAATGGGTCAAGAAACTACTGATAACACTTACCAGTATATTTCTGAAGCAGCCTTGGCCAAGGACTTCCTGTTATAGCCAATCGAGTACATCGCAACATCAACTCCCTATACTGGGAGAGACGAATCCCCTCCTATCACTCATTGCCTTCATGTGACTCGGGACTGTACAAAAAAACCACCGTTTTACATGTCCTCTTGAACGTGGTAAGGTGGAAATCAAAGCACAGTGGGAATCACACAAGACTCTATGACGATCTCGGGTCGACAGACTAACCTGTACCAGTGTCACCAGAGAACTGCCATTTGACGTGAGGTATAATACCATCTGGGAGTTCTCGGCGAGTCCGTCCAGTGTACCCAGTCTCCACTGAGCACCCGTATATCATCTCTGATGTCAAACACCAATAGATATGGGATCATCCATCGCCCATCTACATGGGTTGAGAAGCTATACGCTAGTCTACTCTGGTATATCGATGCCCCGTCTCGATACATCCACGACTAGGGACATTAAAGGATGTACTTACCGACTACCTCTGTCCCACTAGTATGATCCGCATCATAATTCAGGTAGTCAAGTACACATCCTAAGGGCTTTACCAACATGTAATAGAGAGACAATCAATGTACATGTTAAGATAAAGAGTAACCAGATAGCATACTATCATGTCGAGGAAGAAAGTCCTCCCTATATATGTCCAAGCATCCACTACAATATACATCTCATGTACAGTAATGGCCTCTAGAGAATACATATAACTAAAACAATTAAACAACTAAAGGCTAAATGGGCCTCACGTGTTAAACATGTGAGTGCCTATGTATAAAGCATGAAAGCACAAAAAAAAAACCCCACTGGGGCCACGTGTTAAACACGTGAGGATACCTTTTTGAAGCATTAGGTTCAGATAGAGTTAAACTCTATGCATAGAATTAAATTCTATTTTTATATGCAAAGCATATGAGCATTAAGAGTAAATGGCCAAAGGCCAAATTGGCCTCACGTGTTAAACACGTGAGCGCCCATATGTAAGGTATATGGGCGCCAAATGAGAGAAGCTAAATAAGCGTCACGTGTTAAACACGTGAGGGCGCCTCCTTACGGAGAATTAAATTCTACTCTTGGGAAATACTTCCCTGAATTTTTCTAAAAGAGAAAGACCCTCTTTGTTCAACAGGGAACTGTTGGATCAAATATCCAATGGTGATTAAGTATAGAATTAAATTCTATTGGGAATGATATTTTCTGTTGAACAGAAAGTTGGTGGATTAAAGATCCAATGGGATGGAAAATATTTTCCATATCTTTATAAACAGAGAAAGATTGTGCTCTGTTAAACCGAGCACTCTTAGATTAAAAATCCAACGGTGATAAAAATATCACCGTTCAATAGAATAAAATTCTATATATAGGAAAATATTCACCCAATCTTGTTAAAACAAGAAAATATATTCTGTAAGACAGAAACACTTGGATCAAAAATCCAACGGTGGATAAAGTTCCCCAAACAGATTTTGAGACTAATAAAATCAATTGGAATCTCTCAATAGGAGATTTTAATTAACAAACCTGCCTCCACTATTTAAAGGACCCGAGACTTCAAGTCTCACACACGGATAGAAGCTTCTGCAAAAAAAAAAAAAATGAAATACAGGGAGCTCTTGAAAGAAAGAAGAATCTAATTCTCAAAGAAGAAGACTCTCCTCCTCAAAAAAATCCTAGGTAAAAAAGAGACAGAGAGAAAAATATCTCTTTTTACTTATATAAGGGTTTAACCCTTCTCAAAGAATTTAGTTCTTCCTCTGAATCAGAGATCCACAAGACAAGTCTCCCACAAGTTGAAAATTTAATTCTTATCGGGAAGATTTTGTTCTTGAGAATCAAAGTTTCAGAAAAGAACTAGGTCCAAAAGAAAGAAACAGAAAAGAACACATGCTCTGGGAATTTAATTCCTCCAAAATTAGGGTTTGACCCTATATAAATAACTTAGTTCTTATAAAAATTGAAAGAAGAACATAGTTCTCTAATTAAAAAATGATGATCTACGATTTTCAAAACAGAAATCTTAATGATCATCAATGATTAAAATGTCATTAACAGAGATTAACATTTCTAAAAGAGAAGAACTTGGTGTCCCGTGTGAAACACACGTGAGCAAAATTAGTGCTCAGCACTATTACAGTGCCTCATATGTTTCCTACACGAGTGCCTAAAACAAACAAAAGAAGAGCTAAAACGCCTCACATGAGGGTCTCTTTTGTGTTAATTAGGCAGCCATCAAATAAAGAAGCCCAGCACCCTAAAAATAAAGCAGTAACATGAAAGAAACGTGAAACACTCTTGAAGACCCAAAATCTGGCGTCTTACGGGCTTCACACGTGAGCACCAGAATTCTAGCCAAGTGCTTAGCACTTCTGTCTAAAAAAAGAGGGTGAACAAACAAAACTCGAAATTAATGCTCAGAACCTCACGTGCTTCCCACGTGAGTGCCATGCAAAGTGCTTAGCACTGATTGAGCAGCGTCCATATCTGAGCGCCTCACATGTTTCACATGTGAGAGCCAGAGAAAACTAGTGCTTAGCACTATAGTAGCGCCTCACGTGAAAAACACGTAAGCGCTAGAAAAGATTAGTGCTCAGCACTATTCCAGCGCCTTACGTAAAACACACGTGAGCACTATATATATCAGTGTTTAACACTGTTGGGTAGTATAGAGACCCAATCTCAGCCCAAATTGTCTAAGTTTCCTGAGGTTAAATCTCTTTGATTTTAAATCAACCGAGCCCATATTGCTCATGATTTCCAAACTGATCTTAGTCTCAAACATGACTAATGACCTCTCACTGATGATATCCAAAATGATGTTCATCCCATATCTCCTAAGGTAATCTTAGTCTCAAATATGACTAACGATTCTTAGGTCCACCACAACCCCTTCTTCTCTCATATACGGGATTTGGTTCAAGGGTACATCTTTCCACACCTCTGATATATGTAGTTATAATTCTTTAACGTCTTCAGAGAGGTGGCGGGTCTCGATAACCAACAACTCCTTTCATCACACATTGATACACTTCTAAATTGACGTGCACGCCTCAAATCGGATCGTGTCCCAAATTGTACGCATTCCATATCACCATCGTTCACTCCGCCACGTAACAAATACACGTGCGCGCGAGATGAATGTTGGACCGAAATGTTCCTAAACTAACATTCGTCCCTAAAACGGGAATGTTGGACCGAAACATCCTTAAACTAACATTCGTCCCCAAAACGGGAATGTTGGACCGTAATATCCTTAAACTAATATTCGCCTCAAACATGGTAATATTGGACCTTGATGTTCTTAAACTAAAATAATTGAGCCTATATTCTCATTTGTTTCTAAGTTGATCTTAGTCTCAAATATGACTAACGATCTTTAGATCAAACCCAAATATCCCATAGACCTCATTTATATGAGATCCGCGTTCTAAATTCATTCCCGTTGGCGAACCAAGCTACCAATATGGACCCCGTCAAGCAAAATTCTTGACCTAAACCCAAATCTAAAATATACGGATTTGGACAAATCCGCACCCTACGGGCGACGACATAAATTAGTCTCCGTATACAATCCATGAGCAACCCAAAGTAAAAAATAACACACGACACGAAGTGAATTGCTTGAGTAGGAGAAAGTGGTTATCGCAACGCGGTAACGTAATTAATTGCAGGGGCTTGCGCCTGCAGGGAAGAGCATCCGCACAATCAAAAACCCCTCACAAATGAGGAGGAATCTGATGAAGTCATGCTACAGCGTGTCGCGTCTATTCAAACCTCCGATATACGGTGCTATAAATCAACTTGGTATCTTCGGAGAGGTGGATGGATAAGTCTAAATAATATCTGCCCCCAAATTCAGGCAAAGACGATCAATCCCAGTTTGTCTCTGTTTTCGGCGGTAAACAGATTCTGGCACGCCCGGTGTGACCTTTTCCTCTTTCCACTCCATACTTCATGTGTCGTCTTTCGCGAACAAAATCGTGGATCGCTATGGTTGCCCTTGGATTTGAGGTACTAAAATTTGGTGTCTTGCTCCTGTGTAGAGAAAATCGATGGCTTCCCAATGCACTTCATGCAACAGCAACTCTCGCTCCACCCCAACTGGAGGAGTGACCTACGGGCCCAACGCGGTCTCTATCTTTTCAATGCCGGTAGGGCAAGTAACACAAGCCATTACTGGATTGTTCTTTGGGACCATGCTCCCACTAGTGAGTTTCGGTGCCTCAGCGCCACAATAGGAAGCTCTTAAGAGGTCGGTCTTTGATCGACTGGTGACCACAACGGCCTCTCTCAACGGGCCGTCCAAATCTGGTGTCTCAGTCTTCAACAGGCTGAGCAAAAGCTCAAACAGGCCCGCAAAGAGGCTCGTGATACCTGAAGGGGCTGCCCCAAAATTGATAGCCCTCCCAACTTCTGCTACGGGCGAAGTCGTCAAAGGTGCTTCCCCCGTTAGAAAGTCAGTCTTCGAAAGATTGGCCGGTCCTCCCCAAACTTCAATCAGGACGTCGGTCTTCAACAGGCTGACATTAATAGCAGTCCCTCAGCAAAGCCGGGGGCATGAAGAAGCCGCTTTCAAAACTGAGGTGGTCCTTTCTGGAAAGCACGCTCGAATGGTGGAAGTTGATGCTGGGGGCAACTCCCCCTCTGGACTTACCCCACCAGCTCCAATGGTGGAAGTTGACGCTGCTGTTTCAACCGAAAACAGCTTTGATTCGCTTAAGAGGGTGCGAAAGAACTTTCCAACGGCGGTGCTGAAGAAATCACCCTCGCCTGCAGAAGTCACTGTTAGGAATATGTATGCCCTAGAGGCCATTATTGTATGATATAGTGGATGCTTGGACATATATATAGAGGACTTTCTTGCTCGACATGATAGTATGCTATCTGGTTGCCTTTATCTTAACATGCGGTATTATTATGATGTCTCTCATATACAACAACAACAACAACAACTGAGCCTTTTATCCCAAGCATATGGGGTAGGCTACATGAACCAACATGAGAATCACGCCGGGTCCAGCACATGAATCCTCTGCCTCCACTCACTCCTATCGAACAATATACTTTCATTGAGTCCTTTAGCAACCATATTGTTTCGTATCACCTCCACCCATGTTTTCTTTGGTCTCCCTTTTGCCCTTTTGCCATTGCCCATATCGAGAGTATCTATTCATCGGACCGGTGCTTCCATAGGTCTGTGTCACACATGACCAAACCATCTTAGCCGGTTTTCCCGCATCTTCTCCTCCACAGGTGCGGCACCAACTTTTGTACGAATATCCTCATTTCGCACCTTATCTTTTCTAGTGTTACCGCACATCCAACGAAGCATGCACATCTATGGAAGCATGTCTCTCATATACATGTTGATAAAACACTTAGGATATTGGCTTGACTACCAGAACTATGATGCAGATCATACTACTGGGACTTGTGTAGTCTATAAGCACATCCTTTAACAGTTCCTAGTCGAGAGAGTATCGAGACAGGGCATCGATATTCTAGAGTAGACTAGTGTGTACGTTTCTTGATCCTGTATGGGGCGATGGTTGATCCCATATCCATTGGTGTTTGACATCAAAGATTGTACACAGGCGCTCATTAGAGAATGGGTACACCGAACAGGACTTGCCGAGAACTCCTAGATGGTACTATACCTATCATCAGATAGCAGTTCTCTGGCGACACTAGTACATGTTAGTCTGTAGACCCGAGATCGTCATAGAGTCTTATGTGGTTCCCACCGTGCTTTGATTTCCTCCCTACCACAACTCAAATGAGTCGTGCAAACAGATGGATTTTGGGTACAGTCCCGAGTCACATGGAGGCAATGAGCGATAGGTTTCGTCTCTCCCGGTATAGGGAGTTGATGTTGTGCTATGCTCGATTTGGCTATAATAGGAAGTCCCTGGTTAGGGCTGTTGATGAGATTTACTAGTAAGAGTTATCAGTAGTTTCTCGTACCGTTATAGGCCACACATCGGCATGACTTATCAAGTTATTAGGGTCTGATGATTCCACCCCCAGACTCGATATGCGACATATCAAACGAAGAGACCGGACTGTATGGTAAGTGTTACCTATAGGCTTCATAGGAGTATGGACAAGCTTGCTTGTTGATCTTCTAATCGCTCAATACCTGGGTATCCGTTACGTCCAGTGATTGATTCTAGATTTGGAAGAAGCGTGTCGTAAGTAAAGTAACCGCAATCAATAACGGTGTCGCTTGTAGCTAGCCGAGATGAGTACGGGTCGTCCTCAGGGAAACGTCAAACCTTTTACTTACTTTAGACGAGTTGATTGAAATATAGATGGTTTGTTCTAGATCTATGATATACGGATGTAGAATTTATGAAGAAGATGCTTGTAGGGTTCATAAAATTTGGTAGTAATGGATGATTAATTAAAAATGGCTTCTTTTATCTTTTAATAGATTTAAAACTAGATCGATAGTGATGAATGAAGATTAGGGTTTTTGGAGGGAATAGGGTTCCCACTCTTAACCCATATCTTTTCAGTGACCTCTATTCATTTCTAGCCTTTACCAAGACAATTGTCAATCTAATCTCAAATCGCGTTCGATACTATCAATAAATTGATAGCGCGCCCGATAATGATGTTAACACTTATTTTGCTAAAGTTTATAAACTTTAAAAGATGTAAAAGAAGTTAAGAGATTTTATTATCCATTGATCTACCCTGATTCTACGAACCCTATCAAGCAAGGAATTACTCACGCATGGTTGGAGAAGAAGAAGAAAGGATAGAGATGGAGATCATAATGTAAATGCAGAAAGTAATACAGAAATTAAATGCAGAAAGTAAAATACAAAGAACTAAATTAAAGATCTACCTTTTTATTAATCAACTATCATTTACAAATCCGTTGAATTTAGAGTACAAGAATTCTAGTTTATGCTCCCGATCTCTATTCTCGTTTGAAGTAGATGAACAACTGATGATCAATCTGGATGTGTGGATCGTCTTGGACCTCTTGATCTCTTCGGTTTTGATCTATTAGGTGATGTAAAAGGTGATCTATATCGTGATTAGATAGATAATTTTCATATGAAACTCTCGGTCCTTTAAATAGCACTAGAAGCAGAAACCCTAGATCCCATGTGTTAGGATTTGTTGTTGTGATCAGCCCCAAAAAATCTCAGATCCTACGGCCACGATAAGGCCGTGGATCCGCCGCATATTGAGCATATTAGCCGCGGTTGGGCGGCGGCATGGTGCAATCAGGATTCAAAAATTCTTGAGCTTCCTCATATTGACACGTGGAGATTGTTGTGATGTATGGATTTTTTAAATCTTCTCTGAGTCTCTGCCATTTATGATTTTACGATTTGATTCAATTTTATCGACAGATTTTATTCCTGACATCTCGAATATCTCGATCTCCAGACCTGAGCTATATAATATCTCAATTTATAGTATTAGCAATATTTGTTATATTTGAGATATTATCCTAATCATTATATATATGATATAATATTTTAAGAATATTGATTTGGAATATTTGATATGATATGCATATTTAAATTATCAAAATATCATATAAATATTATATGCATATATTTTCCTTCATAATGTTAAGTATATTGTATAAACATATGATAAAGAGTATTTTGCAGATAAACCCACACATGTTCCATAATTACAATAAACACTTTCAGTACTTAACAAAAATAAGAAAAATGTTCCATCAAATGTGCAATATTTTCGACTGAACAAATACTCCCAAACTTAAGTTTGTGTAAGTGCACGGCGGCGCTCCGGCCGTCGATCTAACGCCGGAAATGCGGAAACGAAAAACTTTGCAAACTAGCAAATCGGCACCACCGCGCACTTTCAATCCGGATCGGGCCATTAACCTAGCTACTAGCAAACTAGAAAAGAGTAGAGTAGCTATACCAAGCGATCCGTGTCCTTCGGTCTTCGTCTCCACTCCGATCTCCCACGGAATCTCCGTCCGTCACGTCCTCGTCGGAAAGAGCACCACATAGCCGGATTCTTTTACGGGCTCCCACCTCTGGACTGAGGCAACTCGGGCGCGAAGTTGGCTAGCCGACGCGTCCAAGATTTGCTGTAGAATAGTGTAGTAGCCATTGTCTCTTTGAGGGTTTGAAGTTGCCTTTGGATGGAAGTAGGAATCAAGAACTTTGGAGAGGTGAGAAGGATTTTGTGAGCAAGCCAAATAAGATAATCAAATTTCCCTCATACAAAATGAAACCTCTCTCTCTCTAATGAAGTGGCCGGCCCCCCTTTTAACAAAATGGTGGGGGAATGAACAAAAATATCAAGGGAGGTGATGGTAGGAAAAGTAGAGGGTGACCACATCCAAAAAGAAAATGATAACAAAGTCACACTCATCTCACTTATCAATCCTTTCTCAAAAAGCAAAGGAAAAGACCAATATGGAATCTCATGATGAGGAAGCCACAAAATGCAATAAACCTCTCCACAATAAGTTATTTGCAAACTTGCAAATAACCCCCTCCATCGGAAACTCCGGCCGTGAAGGAACAAAGGAAAACCGGCCGGAACGGAATGCAAACCGGCAACTACAGAAAACTGATCCCGTAATAAATTATAGGAAAACCCCACTACTGCATATACATGTCCGCATTTGTATTCCAACTGAACACAAATGCAAAGAGACAAAATCTACACTATCTAATACTAGGATCCGGCTTAAGCCAAAGCCGGCTAGTAAAAACCGTCCGATCACGATCCGTGCAATACCGCACGTATCTGATCGAACCCTGCCATATCTCCATACGGCCTCTACAGCGTTTCGCCCGAAACTTGAGTAACTAAGTGTGGTGGAGTCTAAAGACTCATCAATACTATGGCTGTGGATTTAACCACTAGCACGTCAGAGGTATCAGCCATACGTGACGGGCCACCAGCTATTGACCAAAAGGGACGTCGATGAACGAACTCATCCTGACACCCTACTGAGCCTGTCAGTGATAATATCCGTACAGTCCGGTCCGTTCGTCTATGAGCATCGCATGGCGGGCCTAGGGGGTTGGTAAAAGTCAGACCCCCAATAGCGGTACAAGTCGTGTCGGAGTGTAGCTCAGAACACCCTGAGATACTACTGGAATACCTACCAGCAAATCTCCTGCCTTGGCCAAGGACTTTTCATGTACTGGCTCTCCTAGACACAGCGTGACCTCACCCCCAATACCGGGAGAGACGAACCCCTGCAGATCCACTCACTGCCTCCATGTGGCTCGGGACTGTACCCTACTAAAACCTGTTTGCACGTCTCCTTTGAGCGTGGTAGGGTAGTAATCAAAGCACAGTGGGAACTCACACGAGACAAATGACGATCTCAGGTCGATGAGCTAACCTGTACACATGTCACCTGGGAACTGCTATCTGATGTCAGGTATAATACCAATTAGCAGGCTCCCGGCGAGTCCTGTCCGGTCTACTCATAACCCAATGAGCACCTGTATACATCTTAGGTGAACCAACTGACACCAGTGGCTTGTGAGACCGGCCACCGCCCCTCATCGGGGTCTTGACTGTATACACTAGTCTACTCTGGAGAATCGATGCCCTGTCTCGAAACTCCCACGACTAAGGACCTTTTAAGGATGTGCTTATAGACCCCAGCTCCCACGTATATGATCGCCCTCATACTGCTGGTAGTCAAGCAAGAATCCTAGGGGCTCTATCAACGTGCAATAGTGACCTGAAGGGTCACCTAAAGCAGTACACGATGATAAAGATAAACCAGATAGCATACTATCATCTCGAGTAAGACTGTCCTACCGGTATAGGTCCTCCCTCAATCATTGCAATCACATGCCTGTGATCCAATAATTGACTCTGAGGGCACTATATCCAACAATCTCCCATTTGCACTCAAGGCTAATTATTGCGATGTCGCATACTCACAGCCCGTGTGATACCGAACACCCAACTCCTCTACTAATCAGTCTCACAAAGCTCGTTTGCGAAACTATTGCGTTCGAGGAATAGCCTCAGTGAGTGGATCCGCTTTGATGTTTCTTTCTATGTCTCTCTATATCCCATGTTCGCGGAGAAAGCCATCTCCCGAAATGAGCAATACCTGTCTTAGAATGTCTGGATGTCTGATGGGACCTAGCTCATAAATGAACTCCAAATCCAAACTTCTTAGACTGTATCGTCAACTGAACTTAATCAGTATCCTGCGCCATCCTTCTCTCAGTATCCGCCTGGACCACTTGTCTAAAATACTGCCCCTCGTCAGAGGGAAAACTATAACTCTGACGACCACCCTGTCGTCCATGTCACCTTGGAAGCCTGGAATGATAACCGTCTCCTAAAGGAGGCCGTTGTTATCATATCCCTAGAACATCCACTTATGTTCTAAAACTGCTTCCGAATGTTTCTCAAGGATTGGATCAATATCAACTTATTGCATCTACTGCAAGAACAACATCTGGTGTGGTACTTGACATCTCATGATCAACTCAATTGCCTAAGCAAGTGATCTGCCAATCATGCGCATCCCTCTCTACTTTAGTCTGTAAGACACCTTTAGAGAGGGCGACTCCATTACCTGCAGGTACACTACTGTGCCAGGAGTCGTCCATTCTAAATACTCATAGAATGCTGTCTAAGTACCCAGATTGCGAAACTACCCAAATCTGGATCTAATACCATAGATCCAGTAACCAGAATGTCTGATATAATATCCAAGTCCTATGTGGAGAAACCACTGTGTGGCGACCAAAGTACAACCGATCGTAGTATAGGAATGTCACTTCCTACTCTGTGTATGTCATCTAAATACCAGGACATCACATCCTACTACCTTCTTAACAGATCCATCCCCTATTCTGATGAAGTCAAACCTATGACTGTCGCATCAGAAACAGATGATCTATCTTCGCTATATCTGCTTTAGTCTATAAATAGACATAAGCCACCTGTCCACCAATGCTTCCGCTGCTGCCACTGACTACGACAACCCTCTGGCAGAGTCATATACACGTACGCTTCTAAAGCCAGTTTAGAACGACGCTATACTCATCCTCCTGCCGGGTCTCACAGTCTGGAACAACAGCAATGGCAAGTCTGGATAAACAAGAACCTCCCTGCCACCGTCCTTGAGCATACCGAGGTACCTCTCGGGTGCCTGAGGTTACCCACCATATCTGCGGAGTGGCCAATGGAATGTCAAACCAGATTGAATCTTTAGGTTCTTTATCAAATCTTCAGTAATCGTTTGCGGTTCTGGAATCACTTCCAGTTCTACCATACTCCCACTACTGTTTTCTGAAAAAAAATCATTTTTATTAAAACTGTGGCGAGTCAAGAACAATATCACTATTGATCTTCCAGATGGTAGAAAGTCAACCCTCGTCATAGCCCGGGTCAACCCACAAATAGCCATTACAGAAACGTGCCTTGAGTCATCCAGAGTCTGGTTTTAAGCATAAGCTGGACAACTCCCCGTATCTTAACAATGTCAAGATATGAACTGTTCTATATCCAATACAGGAATAGAGGCACTGATTTAATTGAACCAGATTCAAATCATGCAGCTGTCTCCAGTGCATGTCAACTGAATGGAGAGAGGCCGATCAGCGTTACTCAACTTAGGAATACTTCCAATTATGAGTAACCTGAAAGAGAAGCCAGTTCTCTTAATCATTACTATCAACTGAATACCATTCACAAGTATCTACATCTTCGATCACCTTGAAGAATCCCGATACTTGCAATACCTGGTTCTCTACTTTATTCACATACCTATAACTTCTCAAAACTTGGACCCTGTGCTTCTACGAAACACTTGTCTAAGAACTAGAGAAGTCATAAGTAAACTGAATATAGTACGGGGACCAACCCCTCTGTCCTAATGGACACTGGACAACATACAATACTCTGTACAAGTCCTTTGAGTCTAGTGACTCATTCACTTTGTGTCGTAGGTTGAAAACTGTACTTGTGGTTAAGAAGAATTACACCGCTGTTCAATGCTCCTTACCTAACCATCCACTGATATAGGTAAATGTCATAGACATAATTTCAAAAGGTATATCTCACTCTATAAAAATAGACGTACAGATATATCAATTTGAAATTGGGGCATAAAAACGGATATTCAAAACCAAATATTTGCCGTTCGGCAAACAACCCAGGTGACTTGCTCAAATATCACCAATTACAACGAATTCCGATATAATGAGGATGATCACCTAATTCCCAATAAGTTACTCCCACTCATCATCTGTAAAACCATACAGATGTGAGAATCAAACCTGGTAAATACATACCCTGGAGCAAGTGTCTAATTGGGAAATCAGTTTTCTTTTAACAGTACACAGTGGAACTGAAACATTGAAATGTTTCGATGGGGTATCCGGGTATTCCTAGTAATGCCTGTTCCATTATCCAGATTCACAACTGTAACCGTATATTTTTTTGCCACCTTTCCAAATCCCTTTATATGTCTTTAGTCGTTATCTTCTGTACACCACTTTAGGCCAAATGGTTTTCTTCCTTCCCTACCGTTCGGCACCAGCCTATGGTTTGGAAGAAGACTATCCAATAAGCATAATGGGTGTACTGTCCTAATCCTAGGAGCACTCGCAATCCGAGAGAAAGTGAAGATAAAAGACAACCGAATAAACCTTATTCCTATTTCTCATGAACCAGGATCCATCCCCGAACTGGAACAAGTTCCTTTCAAGTTCGTATATAACCATACGATGGATTATCCAATAAACTTGGGATCTTCGTAGTGATACGGAGTGTCCTGGAGAAATGCAAAGGTGATTTAGGATTGACGAAGAAATATTTGGTATGGTCGTGAATAGCAGTCGCAATTTACTTTGCCCTCTTACTAATCCCTTTCTTTGTCTTAACTTAATACCTTCTGTACACCGTTTAGGCTAATTGGTTTTCTTCATTCCCTACCGGTCGGCACCTGCCTATGGTTTGGAAGAAAACTATCCAATTTGCGTAATAGGTGTACTATCTCCTAAACCAAGGAGTACTCGCAACCTGAGAGAAGGTAAAAGGAAAAGACAACTGAATAGTCCTATTCGTTTTCTCCAGAACCGGAAACCATCCTCGAATTCCTTCGAGTTCGTATATAACCATACGATGGTTTTGTCCAATGGAAGTGGACGTTCGTAGTAATATGGGGTGTCCTGGAGAAAAGGGTAAAAGTAGGAGTGGCAATGAGGTTTGCAGCTCTGACAATCCAAAAGCCAGTGTTTAAGAAGGTTCGGTCAACTTGGTCACTGAGTCATAGTCTAGGGTCGGGTCAATGGTCGCTGCCAAAGAGAGAGAGAAAAGAAACATCAGCGTGCACTCTAACCTAGATCAGAATGGTTATCACTTTATCTAATCTGGAAACCTCCCACTGTACCGTCAAATTCTCCTCCAAACCTAAAAGAAGAATTAGTCGGGATCACCCGAGGAGTAAACCAACTCATCAGTGGGAATCGGGATCCAACTATCATCGCATGATAACGTGACGGAATCCGCTCACGTTATCACACTCCAGAAGGTATGCGCATATCTGGCAAGTTTCAGTTTCTTTAGAAACTCCCGATGTGATTTTTGCCCCATGCTCTTATGACCTTGGCGTGAGGTCAAAATATCATAAGTCACATGTCAAGTTCTACCCATCATTGTCCAGCTTAATTTGAACCCACCCGTACATACCCTTGACGTAGGCCAAAATAGTAGTACGACTGTCCCAAACCAACGCATCTATCTATGCAACAGCTAAATATCCGGCAGCTACCAATCACTATGCCTTGGCGTGAGGTCAAAATACATAGCTTGAATACTACCGAATATTTAACCGAAATGATGGAGGGCTTTGAATGGTTTCTGGCGAAAACCTTTAACGTAATGAACTTGATATCGTTGAAGGAACGTATAGCTTTATAAAAAATATAGTGACGAAAACCTTTGCTAAAGAGGTCACTCCCGGTGAAGGGATCTCGGCTCTTTCCCCGTGGAATGAGGTGCAGGATATTCCAACTGAATACCACGATGCAAAGCAAAAGTAATCGTCTATAGTGAAGTTATTGCCCTGACGCAAACTTCTGTCCAAGGGGTCACTCCCGGTGAAGGGATCTCGGCCCTTGCCTCGTCGACTGAGGAGCAGGATATTCCAACTGAATACCACTGTGCAAAACAAAAGTGAACGCCCTTGCAATAACAGCTTTTTGAAAAATGTTCCAACAACATCAGATTAGGTTTGTTTTTAACTTGCATTGATCCGAATCAACGCAGTCCCATCAAATGATCACACCAATAAAGAACGAAAATAATGACGTACGTATATGCCATCCGCATTCGCCATTGGGTCCCGTCATTACCCGTTAGGTTAGCTAACTAACGACAGAGCGGGGACTGGACTAGCGCGGATGCAAAACATATACAACATCTACTAGTGTATATATCAATATATAATATTTCGCTCAAGGCGTAATAAAATGCAGCATCACAGAAATGTACAGCATCACAGAACAATACAGATATCTGGGATCCCCGGGTTTCACAGAGCCGCTACTGAAACCCGACGTTCCCCTGGTCGTGTGAATAGCCTGTGCAATGAGATCCTGGACCCCTACAGGTGCGGCAAATCACCCGCCAAAACCTGAAGCGAGGCAGCCCCCTTCAACAACGTGAATGGACCACCCAGCACTTCACGGAATCCGGTAACTTGGGCACCCCTCCTGGGTCAACCTATACCCCCTACGAGTGCGGCGAATAGCCCGCCAATTCTAGAGTAAAGCCCCCTCCGTCTCAATGCCATGAGATGCGGGCTTATTGCCCTCTAGAACCCGGCTATCCGTGCACCCCTCCGCGGGGCAATCCTAGTACAAAAAGTAAAATATACATACAACGGGTACATCGACCGTAACCGGGTCGTGCCCCAAAAGAATAATACAAACAGGCAGTGACGGCAGTCCACATGTCAGACGCTCGCCCCGCAATATCAAATGTACATATAAAACAAAACTGTACTAACATTGCAACCAGGCTATCCCCCACGACCAATCCGCAACATCACAGCATAACACAGAACATAAACGTGAATGTCACGTTCGCAAATCCGTCTAAAATGGCTATAGCAGATAGACTGGATTTACCGATCGAGTGACATTCACGGTCGCAGATATAATGTAAATACTGTGAACTAGCATGTTTAAAATATCCGATCGATCAAATTTATCGAAGTGGGCCCCAAGCATTACTGTAGCAGTTAAAGAAATTCTGGGCCCAAAAATAATATCTCAAGAACCCTATTTTCAACCCAGAAGCCCACTGGAAAAAAATGGTGAACTGAAGCTCAATTCCTGCGGCGGAACCGCGGCCAAAGTGGGGTTCTGGCCGCGGTTCCGCGGCGCTTTTGAAGGATCATATCACCAACTTTTTTCAGTGATCTTACAATATCTTGCACATCATTCTTCAACAACCTGAAAAATTTTTGGAGTCCAAAAAATTTCGACAGAGAACTGATGTGCATGAAAACGCGGTTTTTGGAATTTTGTTCTATCGGAAATGTAAACACACTAGACCATGCTAGGCTAAGTTAATGGCGTGGCTCTGATACCAATGTAAGTGCACGGTGGCGCCCCGGCCGTCGATCCGACGCCGGAAATGCGGAAACGAAAAACTTTGCAAACTAGCAAACCGGCACCACCGCGCACTTTCAATCCGGATCGGGCCATTAACCTAGCTACTAGCAAACTAGAAAAGAGTAGAGAAGCTATACCAAGCGATCCGTATCCTTCGGTCTTCGTCTCCACTCCGATCTCCCGCGGAATCTCCGTCCGTCACGTCCTCGTCGGAAAGGGCACCACGTAGCCGGATTCTTTTACGGGCTCCCACCTCTGGACCGAGGCAACTCGGGCGCGAAGTTGGCTAGCCGACGCGTCCAAGATTTGCTGTAGAATAGTGTAGTAGCCATTATCTCTTTGAGGGTTTGAAGTTGCCTTTGGACGGAAGTAGGAATCAAGAACTTTGGAGAGGTGAGAAGGATTTTGTGAGCAAGCCAAATAAGATAATCAAATTTCCCTCATACAAAATGAAACCTCTCTCTCTCTAATGAAGTGGCCGGCCCCCCTTTTAACAAAATGGTAGAGGAATGAACAAAAACATCAAGGGAGGTGATGGTAGGAAAAGTAGAGGGTGACCACATCCAAAAAGAAAATGATAACAAAGTCACACTCATCTCACTTATCAATCCTTTCTCAAAAAGCAAAGGAAAAGACCAATATGGAATTTCATGATGAGGAAGCCACAAAATGCAATAAACCCCTCCACAATAAGTTATTTGCAAACTTGCAAATAACCCCCTCCATCGGAAACTCCGGCCGTGAAGGAACAAAGGAAAACCGGCCGGAACGGAATGCAAACTGGCAACTACAGAAAACTGATCCCGTAATAAATTACAGGAAAACCCCACTACTGCATATACATGCCCGCATTTGTATTCCCACTGAACACAAATGCAAAGAGACAAAATCTACACCATCTAATACTAGGATCCGGCTTAAGCTAAAGCCGGCTAGTAAAAACCGTCCGATCACGATCCGTGCAATACCGCACGTATCTGATCGAACCCTGCCATATCTCCATACGGCCTCTACAGCGTTTTGCCCGAAACTTGAGTAACTGAGTGTGGTGGACTCTAAAGACTCGTCAATACTATGGCCGTGGATTTAACCACTAGCACGTCAGAGGTATCAGCCATACGTGATGGGCCACCAGCTATTGACCAAAAGGGACGTCGATGAGCGAACTCATCCTGACACCCTACTGAGCCTGTCTGTGACAATATCCGTACAGTCTAGTCCGTTCGTCTATGAGCATCGCATGACGGGCCTAGGGGGTTGGTAAAAGTCAGACCCCAATAGCGGTACAAGTCGTGTCGGAGTGTAGCCCAGAACACCCTGAGATACTACTGGAATACCTACCAGCAAATCTCCTGCCTTGGCTAAGGACTTTTCATGTACTGGCTCTCCTAGACACAGTGCGACCTCACCCCCAATACCGGGAGAGACGAACCCCTGCAGATCCGCTCACTGCCTCCATGTGGCTCGGGACTGTACCCAACTAAAACCTGTTTGCACGTCTCCTTTGAGCATGGTAGGGTAGTAATCAAAGCACAGTGGGAACTCACACGAGACAAATGACGATCTCAGGTCGATGAACTAACCTGTACACATGTCACCTGGGAACTGCTATCTGACGTCAGGTATAATACCAACTAGCTGGCTCCCGTCGAGTCCTGTCCGATGTACTCATAACCCAATGAGCACTTGTATACATCTTAGGTGAACCAACTGACACTAGTGGTTTGTGAGACCGGCCACCGCCCCTCGTCGGGGTCTTGACTGTATACACTAGTCTACTCTGGAGAATCGATGCCCTGTCTCGAAACTCCCACGACTAGGGACCTTTTAAGGATGTGCTTATAGACCGCAGCTCCCACGTATATGATCGCCCTCATACTGCTGGTAGTCAAGAAAGAATCCTAGGGGCTCTATCAACGTGCAATAGTGACCTGTAGGGTCACCTAAAGCAGTACACGATGATAAAGATAAACCAGATAGCATACTATCATCTCGAGTAAGACTGTCCTACCGGTATAGGTCCTCCCTCAATCATTGCAATCATGTGCCTGTGATCCAATAATTGACTCTGAGGACACTATATCCAACAGTTTGGTCATCCCGAGCAAACTAGTTATTCAAGAGAGGGAGAAAAAAGGAAAAGAAAAAACCATCACACTTTCGTAGGCAACACGATTGCACTTAGCACGTGCAATAAGCCTTTAAACCTCTAGGTGTCCCTGGTAGGAGGAATGTTGTCTCTTGAGGGTTTTTAGCGGATTACACCCACAAAATCCCATAATAAAATAAAGAAGATGAATGTTACATACAAAGATAATGATTATATAAAAGAAAGAACTTGAAAAGAAGCGTTCCAAACTATACCAGCTTTTCGGTTGCCATGAGCCCTATCTTAATGGTCGTGAAAAGATGTCAGCAATCACATCATCCCTCAATAAACACCGCCTTTAGTCTTCCTCCCTATCTTTCTTCCAAATATCGATCATATACCCCTACGTGTGTGTAAAAGGCATCCCTACACTTAGAGAGTTCAATTCAAGCTATCATACTCTTGCCCATCTTTCTTGGTACTTTTTAGTCGGTGAATATTTTAGATGGAATTGCTCACACATTCTTTATGCGACTGTTAATACTTCTTGAGGTACTAACCAACCGATTACCAAATGTGCTCACTTATTTAGGCGTAATTAGCAATTTTCTCGTCTTGCAACACCTAAGGCTTAGCAGTGGCTCCCAAACCAGTTGGTTTAAGGTAGTAGGTGATAAAGCACCCTTGCCATATATATTTCTTATGCCGCCTTAAGCAATTGCAAAACCAGTGTTCATTTTTCTTCACCATTTTTTTTATGTTTCACTTTTTCTTCATTGATCTTCATACTAAGGCTTTTATACAAGAGCATTGCAAGATATCCTCTACTATCCCAAGTTTCAAGATGTGTGTAAGTGCGTATAGTAGGGTATCAACATTCAAAAAGTTTGGACTCAAGAATAGGGACTATTTTTCAGACTTAATTCTATCCTCAAATTAGTGATTTCCTTCGCCTTACTAACCCTCGGGACAACAGCTCATGACTATTTATTACTAGCTTCATTATAAAATATCTAATTTTCTTGCTTTTCTTAAACTTTTCCTATTTTTCATATGTAATTTTTCACTTTCTACTCTTTTATTATCAAATTTTTTTGTGCTTTTATTTAGTATAATGCAAAAATGATGCATGAATAAGCACAAAGCTCCTCCAAATCTATTTGCAGTAGTGTCCTCACTGATGATCAGTCGAAAATACTGCATCTTTAAACCGGCAATTTCCCTATCATTTGCATTCATATAGAAGTGTTCGGCATTCAGATAGCACATATTAGCAAAACAGTTGTAAAATATCAGATTGCATGTGTTAGACTTTAAAACCGGCATTTCTAGGAAAATTGACTGCATTTCATAGCATGGCATCATTCCTATATTGCGCAACTTGTGTTCCAAAGTTTGTACAGGAAAATCCAGAAGAATGGTCACATTTACAAAAACAAAGACGGCTAAAAATACGCCAACTCAAGGAATTGGAATCTGGTAATGATCTAAGAAGCATTCAGAGATTCAACATATCATAAAAATACCAACAAGTTATCAGGAGTTCACAGAAGAAGATTGAAGGCCTAAGGCCACCACTTGGCCGCGGAACCGCGGCCTAAGCCGCCTTGCGCCGCGGTTCCGCGGCGGCTTTGCCACGTCACCTGCTCTGCTTCACTTCATAACTCCTACCTCAGTTCCTACAGCTCTTCAAGACACTAAATTTTCCAGCATACTCTAGAAGATTCTGCCAGATCAGCAAGCCCTAGGGTTTCTAAACTAAACATTCCTAGCTTAAAGTCTAAGCTAAGCTCCTAACTAACTACATCTAGAAGCCTCTCCCTACAACAAACTTTTGGAGGGAATTGCAAATTCAAAATCCAAGACCTAGGGTTTGGGAAACCTATAAATAGACCCCAAGGCTCACTTGTTTTGGGGAATTCATTGTTGGTTAATCTCTAATCACTCATTGTGGGTTGATCATTAGTTGTTGAGAAACCCTAGTTCTTCATCTACCCACATTCTTGCCACCTCCAAACCCTAACCCTAATCCAATCAATCAGAAAAACCCAATTCAAGATTCATGGAGTTCACGCAAAGCAAGTCTTCGACGACCCTTTGAAGCAAAGCCGGACTTCAACGGAGCACGAGATGCAAGCGATCCAAGACTCAAGGAGCTGAGCGATGCAAGATTCGACGAGCGAAGTTCCTACCTCTTGTAATTCTTGAGAGTTGTAACTACTTGTTGATGTAATAAAGGTGAAGATTCTTTAAACTTGTTTACATTTCAATTCAAGCATCATGATTTTATTTCGATTCTTGAATGTATTTTTTGTGATGATGTGTGAATAAACTCCGCTCGTGGAGGAATCGAGATGATTGTTGAATGATGATGTTGATGAATCTTTAAACGTCTTCTTAAGTCCTATAGCAATTGTAAATTCTTGAAAATTGAATGATCGATGATCTAGATCGATGCGAAATGTGTTCTTGATTCCTTTCACACGATCTAGAAATCAACAATTGATCATTTGACTTTCAAGAAGCTATCTAGTGAATGTGATTCATCGAAAGGACAAAGGATAGAACGAAGAAACCCTAATTCTTCGCAAGATCCTTAAACCTCGATCAATCGACATCGATTTAGCATCAATTCGTTAATGGATAAGGAACGTTAATCTTTAGTCTTCTTCACATCTACAATCTAATCGATTCCTACGAGCTTTGCTTCAAATCTTGAAACCCAATTCGATTGGAATTCTATCGATACTTGATTCTTGATGTTTATCATTTTCTTGATTCTTGATTAGAATAATGATACTTGAAACTCATCGATAAAAATCTTGAATCGTTTTTACTTTTCTTTTCTATTAAATTTTCAATTCAAACAAAACAAAATACGAACGAATCGCACAATCCCTGTGGACGATCCGCACTTACTAACGCGCTGCAATTCGACACCGTTATTGATTGCGGTCAAATATTTTTGGTTGTGATTTCTATACATTTTTCATACTTCAAAATCGGAAATCTCATCAATCAAATGGCGCCGTTGCCGGGGATCGCGCGCTAATTCGTTCTATATTGAAATTTGAATTGAAAGATTTATTCCATTACAATTTTGTGATCAAAATTCGCGCAAAATACTAAACGATTTGTTGTGGTTTATTGCAAGCAAATCTGGAGCTTGCTGTGCAATTGAAATAATTTTTGGAAAATTCCAGAGGACTCAGGGAGTTAACAACAACTTGCTGTTGTTTTCTGGTACTGTGAACAGTACATACGACCGCGGAAGGGGGGCATTAAGCAGCATTTACGGTGGTTCCGCGCCTCTGTGAAGGGTTCTCTGTGCAAATTTTTCTCTGTAAGCTCCTTACTTTCTTATCTTCTCTTCTGTCTGCTCCAATTAATAAATTTCTGCAGGCTTCTTTGCAAAAATCGCAGCGCCGCAAAAAGAAAATTAAAATTGTGCGTGTTTTTTTTTGTTTCTTGGTTGTTTGCATTTTAATACGGATATTAAGGGGCACAGCCAAATCCAAATTAGGTGGGGAGTTCATTACCCTTCCTAGGCTCTAAAAATCACAAAACTTGCATCCGCATTTGACCCATATTAACTAAAAAATATCTAGAGATGACTTTAAGGACCGTCGCGCTCACTTAGGACAGAAGATGGCCGTGGGTAATTCATTGCTTATCCGCGTTTTCTTGTGGTGTCTAAGGCAAGTGTGTCGAAGGCTAGTGGTTATTAATTAGGCCCACTACTTACGTAGTGGAGTACCTTCCCACTTACCTGGCACTTACCTGGCCACAGGGGGACAAAGAGGCAGTGGAGGATTTATCCTGCGATTTGTCTTTTGGCAGTTAGGAGCGGTCTAGAGATTTGACCTAGGTGACCCCTAAAATTAGGGTTTTGTGTGTTGCATTTGTTGTGTTGCATCATTTTTTCAAAAATCCGTCCACTTTTCAAAACAAACACCGCATTCATTCATTACCCCTAATTATAAGTCACGCTGCCACTTGTACTAACCCTTTTTAGTGCAAGATAGGCTGGACACGGGATTCTAGTGCCCGTCTAGTCCCCGTACCCCCTATCGACTCCGAAGTCGGTATTTCTCCATTTACTCCTTCTTTACCCACTACCACACCCACACTGATGGACCCTACTCCATCAAACTTCTTTACCACTACCCTTCCGCCGTCCGTTGGTGCGCAGAATCCACCCTGCATCTCTCTTCAAGAGAGGTGCTATCCTATTCGAGGTCCTCTTTCGACCTGCTTATCCATACCACCAGCCAACGGGGATAATTTTGAGATTAAGACCCAGTATATCAATCTTCTACCTAAATTCCACGGTCTCGAGACTGAAGATGCATACGTGTTTATCATGAAATTTGAAAATGTATGCGCAATGATGGGCACGTCATAACTTTCTGTGGATGCTATGCGTCTACATCTTCTTCCATTTACTTTGTGCGATATAGTCGAGAAGTGGCTATATAACACTACCGCACATTCCATCACGAATTGGGAAGAATTCGTCGCGGTATTCCTTAAGAAATTTTACCCTATGCAAAAGACAGCTCGAATCCGCATCGAACTCAATCAATTTACCCAGCTTCCGACTGAACCATTCTCAAAATGCTTTGAACGTTTCAAGGATCTTTTGGTTCAATGTCTTCATCACGGCATCCCGAGATGGGATCTTTGCCGAATCATATATGAGGGCATTAACCCAAACACTAAACAGAACCTTGAAAACATGTGTCAAGGCACCTTTATGACCAAGGATGATGGGGAAGCTTGGAAATTTTTAGAAGAGTTCGCTGAAAAGTCCTTACAGTGGGAGAGTGGAACCTAATCATTGAATAGGGGTGGCGTGCACCAAATAGATGTGTCCATAGGTGTTCGAGCTGAGATGGCAGCAATGCAAAAGAAGCTTGAGGCTATGGAACACAAATTTTCAGCGACCTCCCTAAACCCAATGTCGCTCCCCAAAACTGTATGTGGGTGCTGTTCTGACCCGTCTCACTTAACGGAAGAATGTCCATTAAACTCTACGTTTCAAGGTCACGGGCATACCAATGCCGCATTTCAAAGACCTAGAAACGATCCATATTCTTCCACGTACAATCAGGGTTGGAGGAATCACCCGAATTTTGCTTGGAACCAAAACCAATCTCAAAACACGGTTCCAAACCAAAATAATTTCCAAAGGGCCCTTCCTCCACAACAGCAACCCCTTCAACTCACTCAGCACCCCTACCAGTCACAAAATTTCCAAAACCAAGTCAACACTCCTGCACCGTCTAATCCTATGCAGTCGACCTGTTCTGACGAGTTCTCTCAATTCACTCAAACCATGAAATCACTTTTGTCAAATTTCATAGAGGTATCGGCTGAGTTTAGATCTTCCGTCAGTGAGATAAAGAAATACTCAGCATCCCAAGCTGAGAGTATCAGATCGATGGAAGCTGAAATAGCACGACTTAAAGCCGAAATGAGTGCGAGAGAAAAAGGAAAACTTCCTTCTCAACCCCTACCGAATCCTGGGCATTACAATGTAAATGCCGTCACAACGTTGAGATCAGGAAGGGTGCTGAATAACCTGTTAGTGTATATGCCCTAGAGGCCATTACTATATCATACTAGTTTGTATATTACTTAATGGAAGCTTGGGATATTCACCTTGTATGTACAATCTTGCTCAAAATAGTAGTATGCTACTTGGTTTGTTTCTACTTCAATGTGTACATGTGTTTATTTTAGTATATCGCCTATACACATTAGTGGAGCCCTTAGGATCTTTGCTTGATTACCAGCGTTGTGATGGCAGTCACACTAGTGGGGCTGGGTAATCTATAAGCACATCCTTATTCAGGTCCCTGGTCGCAGGACTATCGAGACAGGGCATCGATACTCCGGAGTAGACTAGCGCATGCGCTTCTCATCCCAGTGTGGGAGACGGTCTGTCCCACAGCCGTCGGTACGTCGTACTTGAGATAGTATGCGGGTGCTCGTTGGGTTACGAGTACACTGGAAAGGACTCGTCGGGAACTGACTAGTTGGTATTATGCATATCGTCAGTTATCAGTTCCCAGGTGACATGAGTACAGCTTAGTCCGCTGACTTGACACTGTCACTTCGCCTCGAGTGTGTTCCCACTGTACTTTGATTACTACCCTACCACGGCTCAAAGGAGTCGTGCAAACAGGTGGTAGTTGGGTGCAGTCCCGAAGCACTTGGAGGCAGTGACGGTTAGACAGGATTCGTCTCTCCCGGTATAGGGGGTTGACATCGCGCTGTGTCTAGGAGAGCCATTACACGAGTAGTCCCTGGCCAGGGCAAACGAGATATACTGGTAGGCTTCCAGTGTTATCTCAGGGTGTTTTGGGCTTCACTCCGACACGACCTGTACCGCTATTGGGGGAGTGACGTTTACCGCCCCCTAGGCCCGCCATGCGATGTATCAGACGAACAGACCGGACTGTACGGAGAATGTCACATTCAGGCTCAGTAGGAGTTCAGATAGGTTTCGCCTCGTCAGTCTTCTTGTCGGCATCTACCTGGGGACCGTTACGCACAGCTAGTGCCGCTTGCGGTCTGTGGTTAAACCCACTGCCAGCGTAGTGTCGAGTCTTTAGAGTCCCACACAGAAAGCTATTCGCCTTTAGGCAAAAGAGTAGAGGTCGCATGGTTTTGCGACAGGGTTCGGTCACATCCGTGCACTTGTGCACGTACAGTGTCCGGACAGTTCACACTAGCGGGCTTTGGTTTAAGCCAGATCCTAGTGTACCTTTTGGGATTGGTTTTATCCAGTATGCATTCGTGTTCCTTGGAACGCGGATGCGGGTGTGTATGCACAGTTGACGGAGAGACAGAGGCAGAGGATTCTCATTAGGGTTGTTGACCGTTGACAGTTGACTATTGACTTTTTGCTCAACCCTAATGAGAATATGATATGTGATTAACAATTATATTAATTAAGTATTATGGTGACATGGTTGTTGAGGGATTGACTTTGTTGACTTGTTGACTTTTGTTGACTTGTTGACTTTGTTGACCGGTTGACTAGGCTTGACTAGTTGACCATCATGATAACTATAGCTATCATTTTATGGCAAAGAATTTTGCTTGCTTGCTCTTTTGTGCAAAATGAGTGCATGAAATGATATGGCTATGGTTGCTTAAACCATCACATAATACTTGATTGATATGAGATGTTATGATTGTTTTGGATTATAAGAGCCAAATGAGAAAAGTCTTCTCTCATTCTTTCATGCCCATTCTCTCTCTTGTTCTTGAGCTCTCATCTCCTCCTCTTGCTCTCCCTCTCTTGACTCTATGGTTCACTTGTCTCATGAGTTGAGAACTAAGAACCATAGATAAAATCCCATACAAACTCTTCTCTACTCACTCTAGTTTACAAGGTTTAACAAACATAGTGAACTAGTTTCTTCAAAGTTCGAAGAAGGAGCCAAAGGTTGAAGCTTTCAGGTGGATCCATCTTCGGCGCAAGGAGACGACGGGGAGAAACCGATTCGGACGACCATCGAAGCTTGAAGACGAAGGAGTTCGAGAAAAAGAAAGGTATAACCCCCTAACCGAGTAGTTAGCAACTCGTAGTTAGGTTGTTAGTTAGATGTTTAACAAAGATCCGGGTTTTTAAGTCCATGTTACCACCTCTAAGAAAATCGTTTTTTTATCAAATTCCGCTTGCCCGAAAGTACCGGGAGAGGTAGCATGGACTTACAGTGGTATCAGAGCCTAGTTAAACTCTATCTAACATGTTAGCAAAGTAGCTAGAAGATCGATCAAAGGAAAATTCCCGAAATGAACCCCGTTTTCAAACTTGCTGTCGATTTTTTATGTTCTGTAAAAATGATAAATCATGCATCAAAAATCGACTCAGGGTTTTTAAAATATACTGTAGAAAAATGATCACCTGATCTCTTCATTACGCCGCGGAAACGCGGCAATAGCTTGCTGTTGCCGCGGTTCCGCGGCCGTCCTGACTCCTCTCTGGTTGTCCTTTGCTACAGTGTGCTTATGGGGTTATTTTGGGAATTTTGGTATATGTATTTTCATCCCAGATTTTCCAGAACAAAAATTTTATTTTTGGGGTCCTAAAAATCCGTATTTTTGATCGAACTTCTAAAAGACTTTAGCTGACGGGTTTTTCTGTAATGTGATATTTGTATTGAACGTCTGCTAATCGCTATATGTCGATTAGTGGGGGTTATACAAATCTGTGATCTGTAATGTTGCTGGAATGTGTATATGAATTCATTGGATTGTCGCGGGTGAATAGCCGGGGGTTGTGAGACGAGAGTTTTCTTCTCTTTCAATTCATGTAAATTTGTAAATTGATGTAATAATTATTTGTATGGCCGCACAACCGGGTCGGGGTTGTAGCCGTCATTGTATAATTTCTTTTTACTGTTTTTGCTCCTAGGATAGACCCATGGAGGGGGTGCACAAACTACCGGGTATGCCGAAGTGCCGAGTGGCCTACTCACGGAGTTGAGGGAGGTTGCTTCGCTTCGGGTACTTGGCGGGTAGTTTGCCGCACCCGTAGGGGTCTTGGGTGGGGTATTGGCTATTCACCGCGACCGTGTAATCTGCTTTTCGTTACTGGCTCGTACGAATTGCGGATTCCTAGTATATCCAATGTATTCATCTGTGATCTGAAATGGCTATCATTGCAATATATCTATATATGATATTATTTAGGCGTTGCTTATGTTTTACAGCCGCGCTAGCCCAGCCCCCGCTCTGTCGTTAGTTAAGTAACCTAACGGGTAATGACGGGGCCCAGTGGCGAATGCGAATGGCATAAGCGTACGTCATATTTTGGTTGTTTTCTGCAATGGTAGGATTAAATGACGGGACGCATTAAAAGAACTAATGCAAGAATATCACGCATTAAAAGAACTAATGCAAGATAATAAACCAAGCAAAAGTCGTTGGAACACTTTCGAAAAACCACTCGGTTCTTTTCAAAACCAACTTTTAAATGCGGAGCTTGAGCCACTCCTTTTAAAAGCTATCTCGTTCCATCGACTATATCAAGTTCACTACGTTCACGGTTTCACCAAAACCATTCGTAGCCCTCCGTCGTTTCACATGAATAGTCAATAGTATTCAAGCTATGTATGTTGGCCAAAGTCAAGGCATAGTGATTGGTAGCTATTGGGTGTTCATGTGTAGCATAGATAGATGCGTTGGTTTGGGACAGTCGTACTGCCATTTTGGCTAAAGTCAAGGGTAGGTGCGAATGGATCCAAATTAACCTGGATAATGACGGGTAGAACTTGACATGTGACTTATGATATTTTGGCCAAAGTCAAGGTCATAAGAGCATGGGGCAAAAATCCACATCGGGAGTTTCATAAGTACTGAAACTTGCTAGATTTGCATACCACTTGGAGTGTGATGATTCTGGTAGGATTCCTTCAGTTTCGTCACGCGATGATATTTGGATCCCGATCCTATTATGAGTATATGCTACTCCTCGGGAAATTTCTCACTAAACGATCAATGCTATAAACCTAGTAGGTGCCTAGAAAGGTGTTAGCGGAGCTACGCCCCCAGGGAAAAGAGGTTCTTGAATTAAGGAACTTCGCGAAAGCGTTGGAAAACCTCCCTCGAAGTACCGACACTGGCCTGGCTGAACGGTTAAGCAAGTATTGTGCGGTGGGATTGATCCCGACTAATTCTTCCTTTATGGTTTGAGGAGGGATTCGAGAAACAGTGGGAGCCATCCTGTTTAGACAAACTAAAAACCACTCTAAACTTGCAAGAGCATCATGCTGAGTGTTTCTTCTCTCTCTCCTAATTGCAGCGACCAATCGACATGACTGGACTTAAGTTACTTCTAGATAAAAACATACTGACAGGGCCAAACTACAAAGATTGGCTTAGGAATGTCAAAATGGCAATCACTTACGACAAGCTGGGGTATCTTCTTACCACCAAAGCTCCCCCTGTCCCTGGTCCCACTTCCAGCGTCGCGGATAAGGAAATCCGTAAGACTTGGGAGATTGATAGCGCGAAGGCCAAGTGCCTCGTACTTGCCTCTATGGACAATGAACATCAGAGGAGGCACGAGAATATGGACTTGGAATCCATATTTCTTCATACAAAAGAACTGTATGGAGAGCAATCTCGTATTGCAAGATACGAAGCGTCGAAAAAGTTATTTTCGGCAAGGATGGCCGTCGGATCATCAGTAGCAGAACACGTGCTTAAGATGATCGACTACATTGAGGAGCTCGCGGACCTAGGGACCACATTGGAGAGTGAGCTCTATACGGACTTAGTTCTCCAGTCCCTTCCTTCCACTTACGCCCAGTTTATACTGAACTTCAACTTACAAGAAAAAGAAGTTGAACTTTCAGAGCTCCTCAACATGCTGAGGAGCGCAGAGGGCACCCTACAGAAAGGTAGGGAAACATCCACTTTGTTTGTAGGAGGATCATCTTCTTCTAGGTCCAAGGAGAAAGCCAAGGGAAAGAAGAAGAAAGCCCCCGCCAAACCAAGAGGCGGTGTTAGTAAAGTGGATACGAAGGGAAAAGCTAAAGCAACAAAGAAAGCGGGAAAGCTTGTGGATAAGGAAGAATGCTTCTATTGTCATAAGAAAGGACACTGGAAGAATGATTGCAGGGCCTGGAAGGCCAGAACACAGGAATTGAAGCAGGTTGCAGCTTCAGCTTCAGGTGTGTATGTTATTGAAAACTGTCTTTCAATAAACTCTACTTCCTGGGTATTCGATTCCTACGAGCTTTACTTCAAATCTTGAAACCTAAATCGATTAGAATTCTATTGATACTTGATTCTTGATGTTTATCATTTTCTTGATTCTTGATTAGAATAGTGATACTTGAAACTCATCGATAAAAATCTTGAATCGTTTTTGCTTTTCTTTTCTATTAAATTTTTAATTCAAACAAAACAAAATACGAACGAATCGCACAATCCCTGTGGACGATCCGCACTTACTAACGCGCTACAATTCGACACCGTTATTGATTGCGGTCAAATATTTTTGGTTGTGATTTCTATACATTTTTCATACTTCACAATCGGAAATCTTATCAATCAAATGTCATATGTTAAGCTTAAAAAACCTGTAGACTTGGGAGGAAAAGTTAGTAACGGGGGCAAGAATTAATGACAGTCAAAACCTCCCCCAAATTTTTTTTATTTTCTTTCAAGAGCCAAAATATTTACCCCCCAAACTTGAGTATAACTGTATTAAGCATTTTAAAATTATAAAGGGGGGTTAAAGTTATTGGTCAGTATAAAATTTTATAAAGACCAAAAGTCAACACCAACCATTCAAATATTTTATCAATGTAACACCAAGGTTGGTAGAAGATCATGTCACCTATAGATATGAAGAAGTGGGGAGGAGATAAGAAGTGTAATAGAATGGGTTTACATCTCGGTTTGTAGAGACGAAATAATGATGATGGATTACTCGCATTCTCGTTCTTGATAAGAAGAAGAGATGTCGGTTCAATTTCTTTGGGTTGGGGTTAATTCATCACAACTCCCATGTCTTCTGAGAATGTGAGTTCTTCGGCGAAAATGTCTTCAAATCTTTCATCAATATTCCGAATGATAATCTCATCGGAAAGAAAGGTATGATCCTCGGAATCCATAAAAGATTCATATTTAGTGTTAGATGTTGACCCGGACAGCTCGACTAACTTATTCGTCAAGTCAAAGGATTCATACTTGGGTGTGGACTTGTCGATAGAAGGGTCCTCATATGTATAATAAATAGCAGGATCAAATAACAACGCACTAGTGGAGTTGAGATAAGTATCGTGAAGCTCTTCAAGTTCGCTGCTGTCGGAATCTATCGTTTCGACAGAACATACATGAGCATAGGGTTCGGAGGGTTCACTTCCCAACTTGTAAATGTTAAGCTCAATTGACATCTTCCCGAAGGATAGGGTCATAGAACCGTTTCGACAATTGACTATTGCGTTGGAAGTCGCTAGAAAAGGCCGACTTAGAATCACCGGGATTTAGTTTCGAGGGTTTGCTACAGGCTGTGTATCAATAACTATGAAGTCCACGGGGAATATAAATTCCCCAACTTTGATTAACATGTCCTTTAGCTCACCCCTAGGTTAGGTGATAGATCGATCGGCCATCCGAAGAGTGCAGTGCGCCGGTTTTAACTCTCCGATGCCTAATTGCTCACAGACAGAATACAGAAGCAAGTTAACACTAGCACCTAAATTGAGTAGAGCACGATTGATATTTTTACCCCCAATAGCAATAGATATTGTAGGACTCCCGGGGTCCTTTTGTTTCTTAGGTATTTGTTGTGTAAAAGCAGTGCTCACATTACTTGCTAGGAAAACTTTTTTAGGCACTTGAATTTTCTTTTTCCTAGTGCACAAGTCCTTTAGAATTTTCGCATAGGACGGAACTTGTTGGATAGCATCTAGGAGAGCAATGTTTATGTTAACTTGCTTAAAAATTTCCACAGTCTTCTCCATTTGTGGACTTGGTTTGTTGGCCCTTAACCTGTGTGGAAAAGGAGTTTTATCCATAAGGGTTGGGTCTAACTTTTGTGGAGAAGTTTGTAGGGATGGAATGGATCCTAGAATTGGAGTTAGGATCGTTTGAGGTTGACTCAAGGAAGTGGGCTGAGGGTTCGAGCCTAGTGGAAAACAAAGAATAGGCTCGGAAGAAGTTGTTGGATTAGACAAAGGAGGATCAGAAGTAGAAGCCGGGGTATCATCAATATCATCAACATCAACATGTTCACTCACTTGGTTATTCAGCACTCTTTTCGATCTCAACTTGGTTATGGCACACACATTATGACTTTGTGAGTGGCCAGGATTTGGTAGAGATTGAGATGAAAGTTTCCCTTTCTCTCTCTCTCTCTCATCGTGGCATTTAACTGTGCAAGTTGTGCTTCTATTGATTTTATGCTTTCACTGTGGGAAGCAGTGTGTTGCACTAATGTTTGGATAGAAGACATTAAATTAGCCGTCGTCTGCGTGGATTGTTTAATGAACGTTTCTAAGTTACGTTCGAGCGCAGAGGTTTTAACAGTACCGGCCGTTGAAATATTATTATAAGGATTAAAGTTGTTGGCTGGGTTTGGAAAAGTTTGCGGTTGAAAGGGGTGCTGACTCTGTTGTGGTGGTTTCTGTTGCTATGGGGGAGGTCTTTGATAGTTGCTTGGGAACTGGTTTTGATTCTGAGTTTGGTTTTGGTTCCAAGCAAAATTAGGATGATTCCTCCATCCCTGATTGTAGGTGGAAGAATAAGGATCGATTCTCGGTCGTTGCTAAAAAGTAGCATTAGTTTGTTCTTGACCTTGAAACGGAGGATTCAAAGGGCATTCTTCCGTTAAATGTGATGGGTCAGAACAATAACCACACATGGTTTTTGGGTGCGTAACTTGGTTTAGGGAGGCATATGAGAATTTTTTTCGATAGCGTTGAGTTTCTTTTGCATCGCGGCCATTTCGGCTTTCACTGCGATGGAAACGTCGAGCTGATGGATACCTGCCTTAGATAAAGTTGGTCTAACGCTTTCCCACTGTAAGGTTTGTTTGGCGAGATCTTACAGGAATTGCCAAGCTTCGCCATCGTCTTATAATATGAAATGGCATTGACAAATGGTTTCAAGCATCTGTTTTGTGGCAAGATTAACACCTTCATATATAATTCGGCAAACTTGCCATCTATCAATTCCGTGATGGGGGCATTGTAAAAGAAGATCCTTAAACCGCTCAAAGCATTTCTAGAATGGTTCATTAGGAAGTTGGGTAAACTGGTTGATCTCGCTTTGAACATGGGCGGTTTTATGATTGAGATAAAGTTTCTTAAGGAATGCTATAACGAATTCATCCAATTTGGCGATAGAATGTGCGGTAGTGCTATAAAGCCATTTTTCTGCTAGGTCGCACAAGGTAAAAGGGAGAAGACGTAATCTCATAGCATCCACAGAAAGTTGTGTAGTGCCCATCATTGCACATACGATTTTGAATTTGGTTATAAAAACATACGCGTCTTCGGATTCAAGCCCGTGAAATTTGGGCAACAGGTTGATGAAGTGGAGTTTAATTTCGAAATTATCCTTATTGGCTGGTGGAATAGATAGACAAGTAGGAAGGGGACCGCGTATCGGGTAGTATCTTTCTTGGAGAGAGATGCGCGGTGGATTCTGCGCACCTACGGGTGGTGGCAGGGGTGTGTTGGTAAAATCTGATAGAGAACCGTCCATCTCGGTCGATGTGGTGGGTGGAGGGGAAAAAGAAGATGAAGAAGTATCGACTTCGGATTTGATAGAAAAAACGCAGAAAAGACGGGCACTAGAATCCCGTGTCCAGCCAATCATGCACTTAGTGGGTTTAGTGCATGTGGCAGCATGTGTGAGAACGATTTTAAAATGGTTTTTTTGAAAAAGTGTCGGACGTGAGGCTTGACTCAACAAATTACAAAATGCACAATCAACCCTAGAACTAAGGTCGCCTAGGTCAAGCACTAGACCGCTCCTAAACTTCCAAAAGACAAGCCGAATGATCAATCCTCTACCACCTTTTTATCACTCTTATGGCCAGGTAAGTTCCAGGTAAGTGGGAGGTATCCGTTATACGAATCACCGAAAATAGCGGGCCTAATTAAGTAACCACTTTCCTTAGTCACACTTGCCTAGATACCACAAGAGAGATGCGGATAAGCGGTAGATTACCCATGACCCTCCTTTGTCTTAATTGAGCATGACGGTCCTTAGAGTCTTGGTCTAGATATTTTTTAATTAATGTAGAGTTATGCGGATGCTTGTTTTGTGATTTGTGGGGCCTAGGAAGGGTGATGAAATCCCTACCTAATCTGAATTTGGGTTTTGCCCTTTAAAGTCCTTTTTAGAAATATGCACAAACAAACCAATTTCAAAACACGCAAAAAGATTTTTGAGCTGCGATATTTTGCAAAGAATCCTACAGAAAATATCAGATTATTGGATTTTAGAGGAGAGAGTAGATTCAGAGAAAGATACCTGAAGATTTTGGAGGCACAAATCCACAGAGCCGCCGCCCAACCACGACTAAGTGCTTGCAAATGCCGCAGTTCCGCCGTGGAAAAGTGGATTCTTTTGATGATTTTTCATCAGTGAACCCCTTCTTCCTTTGGGCTTTGATGAAAATTTATGAATCTCTAATTCCTCATTTCAGTGATTCCAGATACCCTTAAAAAATTCGCACAATAATCGTTAAATTTGCAAGTTGCGGTTTTGGTTCTCTTTTATAATATGTTTTCTGGATTTTATAAAAATGCAACACGAATAGCAAGAAAAAAATTACAGCCGTTTCCCCGGTAACGACGCCATTTGATTGATTCTAGATTTGGAAGAAGTGTGTCGTAAGTAAAGTAACCGCAATTAGTAACGGTGTCGCTTGTAGCTAGCCGAGATGAGTACGGGTCGTCCTCAGAAAAACGTCGAACCTTTTACTTGCTTTAGACGAGGTTATTGAAATATGGATGGTTTGTTCTAGATTTATGATATACGGATGTAGAATTTATAAAGAAGAGGCTTATAGGGTTCATAGAATTTGGTAGTAATGGATGATTAATTAAAAATGACTCCTTTTACCTTTTAATAGATTTAAAACTAGATCGATAGTGATGAATGAAGATTAGGGTTTTTGGAGGGAATGTGGTTCCCACTCTTAACCCTTATCTTTTCATTGACCTCTATTCATGTCCATTCTTTACCAAAACAATTGTTAATCTAATCTCAAATCGCGGTCGAGACTATCAATAAATTAATAGCGCGTCCGATAAGGATGTTAACAATTATTTTGCTAAAGTTTATAAACTTTAAAATATGTAAAAGAAGTTAAGAGATTTTATCATCCATTGATCTACCCTAATTCTACGAACCCTATCAAGCGAGGTATTACTCACGCATGATTGGAGAAGAAGAAGAAAGGATAGAGAAAGAGATCATAATGTAAATGCAGAAAGTAATACAGAAATTAAATGCAGAAAGTAAAATGCAAAGAACTAAACTAAAGATCTACCTTTTTATTAATCAACTATCATTTACAAATCCGTCGAATTTAGAGTTCAAGAACCCTAGTTTATGCTCCCGATCTCTGTTCTCGTTGGAAGTAGATGAAGAACTGATGATCAACCTGGATGCGTGGATCATTTTGGACCTCTTGATCTCTTCGGTTTTGATCTATTAGGTGATGTAAAAGGTGATCTATATCGAGATTAGATAGATAATTTTCATATGAAGCTCTCGATCCTTTAAATAGCACTAGAAGCAGAAACCCTAGATCCCATATGTTAGGATTTGTTGTTGTGATCAGCCCCAGAAAATCTCAGATCCCGCGGCCACGATAAGGCCGTGGACCCGCTGCATATTGAGCATATTAGCCGCGATTGGGTGGCGGCATGGTGCAATCAGGATTCCAAAATTCTTGAGCTTTCTCATGTTGACACGTGGAGATTGTTGTGAAGTCTGGATTCTTTAAATCTTCTCCGAGTCTCTGCCATTTACGATTTGATTCAAATTTATCGGCAGATTTTATTCTCGACATCTCGAATATCTCGATCTCCAGACCTGAGCTATACAATATCTCAATTCATAGTATTAGTAATATTTGTTATATTTGAGATATTATCCTAATCATTATATATATGATACAATATTTTAAGAATATTGATTAGGAATATTTGATATGACATGCATATTTAAATTATCAAAATATCATATAAATATAATATGCATATATTTTCCTTCATAATGTTAAGTATAGTGTATAAACATATGATAAAGAGTATTTTGCAGATAAGTCCACATATGTTCCATAATTACAATAAACACCTTTAAGTACTTAACAAAAGTAAGAAAAATGTTCCATCAAATGTGCAATATTTTTGACTGAACACCCAGCTAGTACCGCTGATGGCTTGTGGGTACCTGATGTAATCATTACCTACTGCTGGCATATTGACAAGTCTTTAGAGTCCCACACAGAAGTTTTCTAGTTCAGGTGAAACGAAGTAGCGCACATATACTGATATGTGCGGGGGCCTGATTGAATACGAGTATGCGATACCATATTCTAATCTGGCGGTTATTTGTTATCGGTCAAGTTATATGTGATATAACCAGATTATCGAATCAAGTGTTGATTTGATAATGTGGTATACAGATAAATGATATTAGTAGGTTATATATGATATAACCGGATTATTGAATCAAGTATTGATTTAATAATATGATATATATTTATATTTGATATAATTATATAATAACTAATATTATTGCTCAATAATTATTTTCTTATCTTTATATATATATATATATTTGATTTTCTATTTTTTTAGAATAGAAAAAGATGTGGAAAATGAGAAGACTTTTATGGAATGGGTGAAGCATGGCTTTGATGATTATTATATTGGTCTTGACTCACTATTGAAGCATGGTTCCATTTGATTATAGTTTTAAAATGGATGCTTCAATTATTGTAAAAAGATATAAGCCATTCTTCACTTCATTTTTCACTTGATGCTTGAACACTTGTTCATTTTCTTGACTTGAGCTCATGTGATGAGTTCTCCTTTATAGCTCTCTCCATCTTCTTCCTCACCTCCTCCAAGCTCAATCCCTCACATGAGTTGTGAACCCTTGAGCTTGTGAGAACCCTAGTGAGCAAACAAAACCCCTACTTCACCATCTTACACTAAATTATCATTTTGGTGTAGTGTGTTTCATTCACTAAAGAGTTTAGTGAAGAGGTAGCTTGGATTAGCGGAGTTTCGGGTGGATCGTCTTCGGCATGAAGATCGCAAAGGAAGCTCGATCCAACTTCAAGTGGAGCCTAATGGAGTCATGTGGACTACTATATGGAGCTTGAGAAGAGAAGGACACGGTCTACAAAGGTTGTAGCCTCTTTCTCTTAGTATAGTTTTTGATATCATGCTTAAAACCCTAATCATCTAGTTTAAGATCTTGTTTAGTGTTGATTAGCACCCCGAATTTTTTTAAATTAGCATTCTTGATGCTAGTAAAGCCCAGTGGTGGTGCTAACAAACACCTTCATGGTATCAGAGCCAAAGCTAGAAGATTATACGATATTTATAGAATTACGAAAACGAAACAACCCCAAAACTGCAAACCCTAGAACCAAGTTTCTGTCGATATTTAAATGAACTCTAAATTTTTTTAAATAAGTGCAGAATGTTACATGTGATGCAACTAGAACACCAGAGAAAAACAAGGCAAAACAAAGTTCTTTTGGCCGGCGAGATAAGGAAAAAAATCGGCCTGGCCGGTTTTCTCATGGTATTTTGCCTCGAGTTTTCTTTTGTGTTCTGTTTGCTTGGTTTTAGGGTTTCAGATTATGTTTGATTAGCCCAAAATTGCATGTGATGTTAATTTTGTTAAAGGTCTAATACAGAGTGTTTTGTAGTTGTAATTTTTACATCGTTTCGGGTTTATGTTTGATATGTGATATAGTAGTTGGAATCCACATTAAATTAGTTTTGTGAAAACTAGTTTGTGTGTAAATCTAGCATGTTAGTCTCTATTGATCGATTGTGTAATACCCCAGAGCAGTGCAGTCTTAAGACATCATGGTGATTTGCTCTGTCCACACTCAGTGCGGTCTGTTGCGGACATCTTGGTGATCTGAGTAAGGGAGTCATTTTAGAACAATGGGATCGGGTCCCTAAAGCACATTCCGAAAGAGGACCGAACTGCATTATAAATATAATGATACCACCCTCAATTACAGAGGTGCCTTTTAAGTGAACCGGAACTACAGGAGCTTGAGAACTCCGTAGTTAAGCGTGCTCAGGCCAGGGATGGTTCGAGGATGAACCATTGTTCTTAGATGGGGGAATGTAATACCCCAGAGCAGTGCGGTCTTAAGACATCATGGTGATCTGCTCTGTCCACACACAGTGCGGTCTGTTGCGGACATCTTGGTGATCTGAGTGAGGGAGCCATTTCAGAACAATGGGATCGGGTCCCTAAAGCACATTCCGAAAGAGGACCGAACTGCATTATAAATATAATGATACCACCCTCAATTACAGAGGCGCCTTTTAAGTGAACCGGAACTACAGGAGCTTGAGAACTCTGTAGTTATGCGTGCTCGGGCCAATGAAGTCTTGGGATGGGTGACCTCCTGGGAAGTGGCCCCTGGTCAGGTCCGGTTCGCTCTAAAGGGAAAAACCTTGTGGTTTCGGCCAGAGCGGACAATACCATCTGTACTGGGGCGTGGGGCGTTACACCCAACCATGGGATGAGCTAGAGGACTGATTGCACGCACTTTCGCGCGCGTCGTATTTTAAGTTCTAAAGTTAACCGCAATTAGGATGATGTCGTGTGCAGCTAGCCGCGATGAGTACTGGTCATCCGTAGGGAGACGGTGCGTTTCACGTTCTTGTTATCACGAGCTAAAGCGCGTGGTGGAATGGTTCGATTCTAACCTATGTGTTTATATGCACGTATAATTTTGTTAGGAATAGGTAGGTTAGTGTAAGTTATGGATTTCCGTACTCAATCCTTTGTGCCGAACTTGACTATTGAAGCTAGAGCAATCGGCAACAACGTGGATTAGGGTACTTAAGCACGGTATTAGTGAAATCCGACTTATTGACCCTTGTCTGTCCGTTCTTGTCGCTTGGTTTTCGCCTTCGGCCAAACCGAACGCAACCGGTCACGGTTAGGGATCACCGATATCTTGGTAGAGTAAGGTGCCTAACGCAGCGCTTGCATAAGGTTTGGGCGAAATTCAATTGAAAATATCGGGCAAAGGAAATGAGAAACGAAAAGCTTAACTTATACAACCAATCTTTTCCCTAACAATAACATATTCACAACCATCAAAACAACAAAGAAAAAGATCAAAGAAATGATACAAAGAAAGGAAAAGATAACATTGCAAAAAAGTAAATGGCAAGGTAATAAATTGCAAGTAAGTAAATGGCAAGAATGAAAATGCAAGTAAAGCAAGATAGAAACTAAGAACCCAAGAACACAAATGAAAACTTCATTAACTCAAGTGATATTGTATACCATGGGTTCAATAACCTAAACTTAAACTTGCAAGCTCAATGAAGAGCTTGAAAGATCAAGAGAAGGAAAAGAACTCATGGTAAATTGAAGGCAAAATGAAAGCTTTATTAACTCCAAGTAATGACACAAACCTTAGGTTCAATAACCAAAACTTAAACTTTCAAGCTCAATAAAGAGGTTGCAAGATCAAGAGAAGGCAAAGAACTCAAGGGGAACTACCTATGTACAAGAACAAAAGAAAACAAAAAAGAGTTGTGAATCAAAAGTGTGACAAATGTGAGACCCTCTCCCTTGCTCATTGATCTTCCTTTTATAGGCACAAAATAAAATTAAACAAGCAATAAAAATAAGTTGATGTGACAGCAAAGGGTCGACAGGAAAAAGATGGGGCTCAATGGGCACAAGAAAACCGGTGGGGCCGGTCTTAATGGGCATGTCGTCGATTTTGTTGATGGGTCCAGGGCTAGTGTTGATGTGGTGGTCTAGTATTCTTTCCACAATCCCACTGGTATTGTTTGATTTTTTTGTAGAAGCCTGGGTTGTACTCAGTAGATTGGAGGGAAACTTGATGCTTTAAATCACATCATAAGTTTTTGCATTTAACACACATCATTTCACTTGTGTCAACTACTTGTCCCTAAAAGCATCAAGGCAGCCCTCTCTTTAGGTCCATGCACTAATAAGCTAGTGTACACACTTGTATGTGTTGGACCATTTAGATAAAAAATGTGTACACATGCATATTGCAAAAAGAAACTCTCGAAATATCGATCGGTTTGCAGTTCCGGTTGCAGTGTCGGCTCAAAAATGTAATATCCGTGATTTTGAGTGTGTCCAGTATTGTCTCACGGATACCTGTAATCTGTAATTAATGAGTAGACACTGGTTAATAGTACCGATATATACAAAAAATAGATAATGAATGAGTGATATCGAAATGCAGTTTTCTATGATAAATAAGGACGTGTTAATCAAAGTCGGGGAATTTATATTCCCTGTGGACTTTATAGTTATACATACACAGCCTGTAGCGAACCCACGGAACCAAATTTCGGTGATCCTAGGTCGACCTTTCCTAGCAACGTCAAACGCGATAATCAATTGTCGTAACGGTTCTATGAACCTATCCTTCGGGAAGACGACAATTGAGGTTAACATCTACAAGCTTGGAAGTCAACTATCAGAACCCTATGCTCATGTGTGCTCTGTCGAAAAGATAGTTTCCGACAGTTGCGAATTCGAGGACCTTCACGATACCGATCCTACTATTTATTATACATGTGAAGACACTTCTGTTGACAAGTCCATACCTAAGTCCGAACCCTCTGACTTGTCGAATGATTTAGTCAAGCTATCCGAGTATTATGACTTCCTTTCCGATGAGACTATCATTCGGAATATCGATGGAAGTTTTGAAGATATTTTTTCTGATGAACTCACATTCCTTGAAGACTTGGGAGTTGTGATGAATCAACCCCCACCTAAAGAAGTTAAGCCGCCGCCCCTTCTTCTCATCAAGAACGAGAATGCGAGTAGTGCACCATCACCGTTTTGTCTCTACCATCCGAGACGTAAACTCGATCGATTCCGCCTCCTATCTCCCTACTTCTGCACATCTATGATCTTCCACCAACTATGTTTTTACATCGATAAATTTTTTGACTGGTTGGTGTTGACTTTTGGTCTTTATAAAACTTTACATAGACCAATAACTTTACCCCCCTCATAATTTTAAATGCTTAATACTATTTTACTCAAGTTTGGGGGGAGAAAATATTTTGGCTCTTGAAAGAAAATAAATTTTTTACAAAATTGTGAGCCAAAAATAAGTTTGGGGGAGGATTTCACTGTCATTAATTCTTGTCCCCATTACTAACTTTTCTTCCCAAATCTACAGGTTTTAAGCTTAACAGATGATATCAGTGAGGACACTGCTGCAAATAGATTTGGGGGAGGTTTGTGCTTATTCACACATCATTTTCTGCATTATACTAAATAAAAGCACAAATTTTTTTTGATAATAAAATATCAGAAAGTGAAAAATTACACATGAAAGATAGGAAAAGTTTAAGAAAAGCAGGAAAATTAGACGTTTTATAGCGAAGCTAGTAATAGCTAGTCATGAACTGTTGTCCCAAGGGTTAGTAAGATGAAGTGAATCACTAATCTGAGGATAGAATTGAGTCCGAAAAATAGTCCCCATTTTTGAGTCCAAACATCTGAACGTTGATATCTTACTATACGCACTTGCACACTTCTTGAAACTTGGGATAGTAGAAAATACCTTGAAATGCTCTTGTCTAAAACCCTTAGTATGAAGATCAATGGAAAAAAAAGTGAAACATATAAAAAAATAAAATGGTGAAGAAAAATGAACACTGGTTTTGCAATTGCTTAAGGTGGCATAAAAAATATAGCGAGGCTGCTTTATCACCTAGTGCCTTAAACTAACCGGTTTGGGAGCAACTGCTAAGCCTTAGGTGTTGCAAGACGAGAAAATTGCTAATTACGCCTTAACGAGTGAGCACATTTAGTAATCGGTTGGTTAGTACCTCAAGAAGTATTAACGGTCGCATGAAAAATGTGTGAGCAATTCCATCTTAAAATATTCACCGACTAAAAAGTACTAAGAAAGATGGACAAGAGTGTGATAGTTTGAATTGAATTCTCTAAGTGTAGGGATGTCTTTTATACACACGTAGGGGTATATGATCGATGTTTGGAAGAAAGGTAGGGAGGAAAACTAAATGCGATGTTTTATTGAGGGATGATGTGATTGCTGACATCTTTTCACGACCATTAAGATAGGGCTCATGGCAACTGAAAAGCTGGTATAGTTTGGAACGCTTCTTTTCAAGTTCTTTCTTTTATATTCCTTATCTTTGAATGTAACATTCATTTTCTTTCTTTTATTATGGGATTTTGTGGATGTAATCCGCTGAAAACCTTCAGGAGACAACACTCCTCCTACTAGGGACACCTAGAGCTTTAAAGGCTTATTGCACGTGCTAAGTGCAACCGTACTGCCTACGAAAGTGTGTTAGGTTTTGCTTTTCCTTTTTTCTTTCTCTCTTGAATAACTAGTTTGCTCGGGACGATCAAAGTTAAGTTTGGAGGTATTTATTCAGTCGAAAATATTGCACATTTGATGACATATTTTCCTTACTTTTGTTAAGTACTTAAAGGTGTTTATTGTAATTATGGAACATATGTGGGTTTATCTGCAAAATACTCTTTATCATATGTTTATATATTATAATTAACATTATGAAGGAAAATATATGCACACAATATTTTGATAATTTAAATTTGCATATCATATCAAATATCTCCAATCAATCTTCTTAAATATTGCATCATATATAAAATAATTAGGGTAATATCTCAAATATAACAAATATTACTAATACTATGAATTGAGATATTGTGCAGATTTAGCTCAGGTCTAGAGATCAAGATATCCGAGATGTCGGGAATAAAATTTGCCGATAAAGTTGAATCAAATCGTAAATCATAAAATGGCAGAGACTCATAGGAAAATATAAAGAATCCAGACATCACTACAATCTCCACGTGTCAACACCTAGAAGTAGAGGAATTTTCAAAGCAAGATTCCACCAAAGTGCCGCCCAACCGCGGCCAAAGAGCTATATACGCGGCGGATCCGCGACCATATTGTGGTCGTAGGATTTAGGATTTTTTAGTGCGATCAAAACAACAAATAATTACACATATGATCTAGGGTTTCTGTTTCTAGGGATATTTAAAGGACCGAGAGCTAAACTTAGAAATAATCACCTTTTACATCACCAAAAACACTGACAAGATCAAGAGATCCAAGACAGGTCCATGAATCGACGTGATAAATTGACGCGATCAATCGACTGAACATCTACTTCCTAAGAGATAAAGATCGAGAGCAACATGAGAGTTCTTTGTATTCTAATTTCAAAGGATTTGTACATGTTAAAATTGATTAATAAAGGTAGATCTTTAGTTTTAGTTCTTTACATTTTACTTTCTGCATTTACTTTCTGCATTACTTTCTGCATTTACATTATGATCTCCTTCTCTATCCTTTCTTCTTCTTCTCAAAACATGTGTGAGTAATTCTATACTTGCTAGGGTTCATAGGCTAGGGTAAATCAATATTTGATTGATTCTGTTTTGAAAAGTGTGTTGTGAATAAAATAACCGCAATCAATAACGGTGTCGCTCGTAGCCAGCCGAGATAAGTACGGGTCATCCTCAGGGAAACGTCGAACCTTTATCTTTCCTTAGACGAGTTTATTGAAATATGGATGGTTTGTTCTAGATCTACGATATACGGATGTAGATTTTATGAAGAAGAGGCTTGTAGGGTCCATATGACTTAATAGTAATGGATGACTAATTAAAAATGACCCCTTTTATCTCTTAATAGTTTAAAACTAGATCGATAGTGATTAATGTGGATTAAGGTTCTTTAGGAAGAAACTAAGGTTTCCGCACTCCTAAATCTTGTCCTTGCATTGATCTCTATTCATGTCTAGCCCCTAACAAAACAAGTGTTAATTTAATCTCAAATCGTGGTCGAGACTATCAATAAATTGGTAGAGCGCCCAATAAGGATATTAACATTTATTTTGCTAAAGTTTATAAACTTTAAAATGTATAAAAGGAGTTAAATGATTTTATCATCCATTGATCTATCCTAACCTATGAACCCTAACAAGCGTAGAATTACTCACGCATGTTTTGAGAAGAAAAAGAAAAAATAGAGAAGGAGATCATAATGTAAATGCAAAAAGTAATGCAGAAATTAAATGCAAAAAGTAAAATGCAAAGAACTAAAACTAAAGATCTACCTTTATTAATCAACTTTAACATGTACAAATCCTTTGAAATTAGAAAACAAAGAACTCTCGTATTGCAATCGATCTTTATCTCGTAGGAAGTAGATGTTCAGTCGATTGATCACGTCAATTTATCATGTTGATTCGTGGACCTGTCTTGGATCTCTTGATCTTGTCAGTGATTTTGGTGATGTAAAAGGTGATTATTTCTAAGTTTAGCTCTCGGTCCTTTAAATAGCCCTAGAAGCAGAAACCCTAGATCCTATGTGTGATTATTTGCTGTTTTGATCACACTAAAAAATCATAAATCCTATGGCCACAATATGGTTGCGGATCCGCTGCGTATATAGCTCTTTGGCCGTGGTTGGGCGGCACATTAGTGGAATCTTGCTTTGAAAATTCCTCTGCTTCTAGGTGTTGACACATGGAGATTGTTGTGATGTCTGGATTCTTTATATCTTCTGAGTCTCTGCCGTTTTATGATTTACGATTTGATTCAATTTTATCGGCAGATTTTATTCCCGACATCTCGGATATCTCGATATTCAGACTTGAGCTAAATCTGCACAATATCTCTATTCATAGTATTAGTAATATTTATTATATTTGAGATATTATCCTAATCATTTTATATATGATACAATATTTAAGAATATTGATTAGAGATATTTGATATGATATGCATATTTAAATTATCAAAATATCATATAAATATTGCATGCATATATTTTCCTTCATAATGTTAATTATAATATATAAACATATGATAAAGAGTATTTTGCAGATAAACCCACATATGTTCCATAATTACAATAAACACCTTTAAGTACTTAACAAAAGTAAGGAAAATATTTCATCAAATGTGCAATATTTTCGACTGAAAAGTCAAATTATTTATTGTATCTTCTATTTTGAAAAGTGTGTTGTGAATAAAGTAACTGCAATCAATAACAGTGTCGCTTGTAACTAGCCGAGATGAGTACGGGTCGTCCTCACGGAAACGTCGAACCTTTATCTTGCCTTTGACGAGTTGATTGAAATATGGATGGTTTGTTCTAGATCTACGATATACGGATATAGATTTTATGAAGAAGAGGCTTGTAGGGTTCATATGACTTAGTAGTAATGGATGACTAATTAAAAATGGCTCATTTTATCTTTTAATAGTTTAAAACTAGATCGATAGTGATTAATGTGGATTAAGGTTCTTTTGGAAGAAACTAGGGTTTTTCCATTCCTAACCCTTATCCTTACATTGATCTCTATTCATGTCTAGCCCCTAACTAGGGTTTCTTGCTTATCTTTATAACACTAAGTCAAATTATTTATTGTATCTTCAACATTGTCTATGAAATCATCAAAAAATGTTTGATCGTGTATCTCACTCAGTTGACTTTATAGTTGACAGATTTCTCCATTATTGGTTTCAGTTTGACTATGTTCACTCCTTAGAATCTGTACATCTAATTGTTCCACTTGTTCGTCGATTCTAGCCAATGATTGCGATTAAGCGTGAAATAATTGATCAGATTGTATGAACATGGCTAGCGTCGAAACTGTTTTATTCTGAACTATAATTATCACTTCTAAATCTTTTTCTAAAGCGATCAACCTAACATCCATCTCACTATCAAATCCTATAGATGTGACAGTTGTTTCGGGAAAGGAGCATTGTGATGGTGACGATGCGTAAACAGACATCCGGTCAACCTCTTTCTCTAAGTTCTCAATCAATTGTTCTAAATTTGAAGTGAGATTTGGATCAAGAGTGTTAGGTTGTGCACCAATATCAGAATTCTGGCACAGTTGATTACACCCTAAGAAAGAACAGTTTTCAAAAATGTGGGAGGAATTTTCACAATTTGAACAAAAGAATCGGGAATGTAAATTAACAAAAGAATATCAATCGCGAAGAATCGGATAAAAATGTATATCACCCATATCAACAAGTGATCAGTCAAATTTATTGCACATTTGTATGAACAATTTCCCTATTATTGTTAGCTACTAAAAGATGTTATTTGTAAATTAGGAACATATGTGGTTTTATTTGTAAAAAGATTGTTATCATACGTTTCTTCATTTATAATTAATATAATTAGGGAAATATATGCATATCATATTTAAATAAAATATTTATATTAAAATATGCATATCATATCAAATAATCCTAACTAATATTCTTAAAATATCATATCATATAATTGGTTGGAATAATATCTCAAATAAAACAAATTCTACTAACAAGATGATTTGAGATATTGTGCAGGTTTTAGAATACGATTAGCTCAGGTCTGAACTATAAGTAGGAGATCCACATCAAATCGAAGTACCAAACCAAATCTGCCGAATATTAGGAGCAAATTGATGAATCTTGCAACGGCAGAGACTAAAAGATATATTTTCAGAATCTTTTTATCAGAAGGATCTCCAAATATCGAGAAGAAAAGACACGAAAAATTTGGAGGCACGAACCCACCTAACAGCAGCGGAAGCGCGGTCAAAAGTGGTTATAGGCGGCGGTTCAGCGGTCATTTGATGGCCGTAGGATCTGAAACTTCAGGGTCATGATCGTAATTTGACACACTTCAACATGACGTCTAGGGTTTCATATTCCAGAGCGTATAAAAAGACCGAGAGATATCTATCTATCATCAAACTATCCAGCGATCGATTAAGATCTAGCGAGCAAACTAGGGTTTCGTAAATTACCTTTACAGCGCGCAATTTTTGTAATGCACTAGTAAACCAATAAAGATAGTTCTTTCTTTTAATTTTGTCGCATTACTTTCTGCATTTTACTTTTCGCATTTACTTTCTGCAATTACTTTTCGCATTTTCTTTCCGTAATTATTTTCTGCATTTACTTTCTGCCTTTTTAAATTTTAATTATGGGTTTCGTTTTCTTCCACCTTTTTTCAACTTTGCTAAAATCCATGAGCGAGTAAATTCTTACTTGTTATGGTTTGTAGAATAGGGTAGAATAATAGATGAAAAATATCTCTTCAATTTTTTTAAAGTTTTAATTTTTATAAACTTTAACAAAATGAATATTAACCCTCTTATCGGGCGCGCTATCAATTCATGATAGTCACGATCACGATTTGATATTCGTTAATAATCATTTTTTTAAGGGCCCGAGACAAATAGGGATCAATGGAAGGACAAGGGTCAGTAGTGGGAAATCTTAATTCTCTCCAAAAACCTTAATCCACATTCATCGCTATTTCTCTAGTATTAAATAATTAAAAGATAAAAAGAATTATTTTTAAAAATTCCATCCATTAACTACTAAGTCTTATAAACCCTACAAACCTTTTTCTTATAAATTTTCAAACCTTCCTAGTATAAAACGATAACGATCCCACCTTTCTTTTATCAACTCGTCTAAAACAAGAAAAGCGGTTCACTGTTTCACTGTGGACGACCCGTACTCACTGGTGACTAGCTATTGCGACCCGTTATTGATTGCGGTAATTTACATCACATATAGACACATTTTTTCGGATCAATCAAATGGCGCCATTGCCGGGGAAACGGCAGTATTATTTTTCTTATTATTCGGATTGATTTCTTTAAAAAACAAGAAAACTAAAAATAATAATAAAAATAAAAACCCGTATTTTGTATTTTTAACAATTTTTGTACGAGTTTTGCGAGAACTCTAGAGCACTTGGAGCGAACCAAAAGAGATTCAGAGACTATTAAATAGGAGTAGAGGAGAATCAGAATGCAGTGCCAAACTTTGAAGGGGAGATCCCATCAACAGGCGGTGGAACCGCGGCCTAAAGGAGATTTTGGCTGCAGAAGTGCGGCCACCATGGGGAGTTAAGCCCCCAATTTTTTTTGGTATTTTCCTATAGTCTTCCTCTTTCCTCTAAATCTCCAATAAACTGATTTTACCTGCAAGATTCTTTGCAAACAGAATCGCTAAAAAAATCTTTTTGCGTGTTTTTTATTTCGGTTTATTTTGCATATTTAAAACGGACATTAAGGGACAAGAAACCCAAATTCAGATTAGGTGGGGATTTCATCACCCTTTTTAGGCCCCACAAATCACAAACGAGCATACGCATAACCCTATATTAATAAAAAATATCTAGACCAAGCCTCTAAAGACAGTCACGCTCAATTAGAACAAAGGAGGGTCGTGGATAATCTATTAGTTATCCGCATTTCTCTTGTGGTGTCTAAGGCAAGCGTGATTAAGGAAAGTGGTTACTTAATTAGGCCCGCTATTTCGGTGATTCGTATAGCGGATACCTCACACTTACCTGTCACTTATCTGGCTGCAAGATTGATAAGGAGGTGATAGATGATTGATCCTATGTCTTGTCTTTTGAAAGTCTAGGAGCGGTCTAGTGATTTGACCTAGGTGATCCTAGCTCTAGGGATTGTTTGTGCACGTTTGTGATTGGTTGAATCGAGTCCCTCTTTCCAAGCTAAACAATTTCAAAAATCCAAAATTTTTTTTATTACCATTTCACCCTCTTTTCTTTTCATTCTCTTATGATGGGTAACCCAAACCGACCAACTCTTGGTGAGTTTTGCTACACATAACCGGATATTTCTTTATATCGTTATTGCTTTGGTACAAATTCCGACCCTACCATTTCTTTAAGGGATAGGATAGAACGCTCTCGAAATAACAGTTGGACACCTCACTCAATATCCTATCAACCGTGTAATAATTCAACATCTTCTTATGTTGATAATCCTTTTAAGGCCGGTGCGGAAACTTCTAAAGCTATGTCCATCGCTGAGCATATTGCGAAGGCCTATATCCAAAGTTTTAAACGATTCACTGCTCCAAAACCGCTAGGACAACAATTACAATTATTTCCATATGAAAATGTTGATACTCCTTGTGAGGCGAATATGGCAAATTTTACACCCATGACCATTGCTGAGCAAATTGCAAAAACCAGTCGCCAGCAATTTAACCAATCTCAATTTTCTTCATATCAAAATGTTGATCCTAATTCTGTTTATGAAAATTGGATCCACCGTTCTAACTCTTATCAACAGTACCGAACTTTCATATGCTCTCATGTTGATACTTCTCTTGAGGCTAATATGGTAATGCGTAAACCCATTTCTATTGCGGAACACATTGAACTCGCCCGTAGCCAACAATTAAACACATTCCAACCATACTCAACTGTTGCACCTTATCTAAACAATGCTTCTGAACATCAATTAGGAAGTTCTACGGTTCAACGAGAATCTTTCATTGAAACATCTTCACAAAGCATGTCTAGTCTTGAAGTAGAGTTGGAATTAAGTAGTGAAAAAGAACCAGGGATCCCTCCAAGTCAAACCAGAACCAATTCTTTTGATCTCAACACCTTTAATCCTGAACCCCAAAAGAATGTATTTGATGATTAACCGCTTAATAATCTAATTTATGAGGTGCCCGAGAATAACATGTTTGCCTTGCCCAATCATTTGAGTGAAAGAGAGCTTTATACCATTCCAAATCAAACCGATCCTTATTCGACTACACTAGACATTTTAAACCTTCCAATTCAATGGAGTGAACCTAGTGATCCATCAATTGAGGATAATATAATTGATAAATTTTTAAAGAACTATTCGTTCGATTTGATTGAAGGTGCTAGTGAGATCAGTGTTGAGAATATCTTTGAAGATGAATTCGCTATATTGGATGAGTTGGATTCTCCGACTTATCATATCCCTTCCATTGAATGTGAACATCTTCCTGTACATTTAACCAATCGTATTCTTACCACTGACCTATCCGATATGCAAAACGATATTCAGCCTTCATATCCTATATCTGAATCAATAATACTCGACAGCTAAGTTCATTTACCCATTTCATTACACACTCTCTTTAGTTCTTTTTCTCATATTTTTTCACTTCTACTGAGATTTGATGAACCACACTCCGATATTTTGAGTTCTATGATTCTTAAAAGACCACTTGATTTAGACTCTTTTAAGGTAGACAAGCTTTTCGAGTCTCGTACCTCCATAATTTCTGACGAATCAAGTGTTTTGAATTCTGGGGTGCAACACATTGACCTTAAAACTTTCAACCTTCCTAGTGAATCTGCCTATTCCACTAACATGGTCATTAGGAACATTGATGAAAGTTTCAAAAATATTTTCACCGAAGAACTCGCGTTCCTTAAAGACTTTGATGCTGTGATGAATCAACCTTCATTGGAAATTTGTGCGCCTTTCTTTGAGGCCGAAGAAGTTGAACCACTACCCCTTCTTCTTATCACATACGAGAATACGACTATTCCATGCATTCCTTATCTTTCAAATTCTTGTTTTTATTCACATTCACTTTTTCGTCTCTACCAACCGAGACGTAAAACCTTTCGATTACACCTCTTATCTTGCCCCCACATAATCTCTTCTCATTACTCTTATTTCTGTTTCTTCTACTCGAGACATGATACAACCTCCATTCTTATACAGTTTTGAGTCTTCTTCACGTATATTCGTTTCGCATTCTTCTACCAACTATGGTGTTACTTTGATAAAATATTTAATGGTTGCTTTTAACTTTTGGTCTTTGTAAAGCTTTGTGTAGACCGATAATATTTATTCCCCCTTTTTATGTTTAATTTCAATGAAAACACTATTTTACTCAAGTTTGGGGGGGGGGAGAAAAATATTTTTAAATGGCCGTTGAAAGAAAGGAAATTTTTGTATGATTGTGAGCCACGAACAAGTTTGGGGTAGGATTTCAATGTCATTCACTCTTGACCCCTTCTTTATACCCTCTTATTGAAATGTTCATCCTAGTTTTCAGGTTTTGAGCTTACAGGACAATATCAATGAGGACACTGCTGCAAACAAATTTAGGGAGAAGGTTTGTATGAATGATTTGTATATATCTACGCATCATATGTAAATATTGCATTGCATAAATTTTGAAAATAAAATTTAGAAAGTGAAAAATACATATGAATGAAAGGAAAAGATTTAAGAAATGCAACAAAATTAGATATTTTAAAACGAAGCTAGAAATACGTAGTCATGAGCTGTTGTCCCAAGGGTTTGTAAGTTGAAGGAATTACTAGTCTGCTGATAGAAATAAGTCTGAAAAATAATCCCTATTCTTGAGTCCAAACTTCTGAACGTTGATACCCTACTATACGCACTTGCACACATCTTGAAACTTGGGATTGTTTCCCCCAATTAGAGAAAAGCTCTGTTTGAAATTCGAATTTCAAAAATTAAAGCAACATTTCAGATCCAGCGCTAGGCGCGCTGCGCGCCACGTGTCAAACACGGATGCGCTAGCGCCAGGTGCGCTGCGCCCTAGGCAGTGCACCATGTGTGCGTTAGCGCTAGGCGCGCTGCACACCACGTGTCAAACATAGGTGCGCTAGCGCAAAGTGCGCTGCGCTCTGAGCAGCGCACCACGTGCAAAGCACGGGTGCGCCAGCCCCGGAATTATAAAATTCTCCACCGTTAGATCAAAAGATCTAATAATAATGATAAATCATTAATTAATCAAAATTAAAATTCTGTTATGGAAAGATTTTCCAATCTTGTTAAAAACAAGAAGATTGCCTTCTGTAAAACAGAAGCCCTAGGATCAAAGATCCAACGGTGGGAAACTTTCCCAAATCAATCAGAGAAAGATCTCTTTAACTGATTCAACAAATCAACTTGTCCTATATAAAGGCCCCAAGACTTCAAGTCTGAGATAGAGAAACCCCCCTATAAACTTTGAGAAATTCAAAAAGAAAGAGAGTAAGCTCTTGCAAGAAGATATTTCTTCAAGATAAAGATGATGAATGATGAACACAGAGATGAAATTATCTTATAAAAAGAAGAATTATCTTCTTAAAAGATCATAGATCTACAAAGACCAAGGTTTTTCATAAAAAAGATCAAAAGATCTCATCACATAATAAAAGAAGAACATATTCTTCACACAGATCATTGATCTATAAAGGCAAAGCCCTTTCAAAAATAAGAACTGTTGTTCTTGAATCTTGAGACAAGGTCTCTTTTAAAAGAACATAAATTTGTTCACGAATCATAAAAATTGATCAAATACGCTTTACGCTATTGAACTGCGCCTTGCGCTCTTGAACTGCGCTTCTGCGCTCCTTGGATCGGCGCTCACCGCCAAAATGCGCCATGTGTCTACCACGTATGCAACTTGCGCTTTGCGCTTCTGAAATAGTGCACTGCACTCATGGGCTGGCGCTCAGCGCCAAGCGCGCCACGTGTCACTCACAAGAGCGCCACTAAATTGATAGCGCAATGTGCTCATAAACTGGCGCAATGCGCCCATCATCTGGCGCTTAGCGCCAAGCGCGACACGTGTCCTTCTCGTGTGCGCTACTTGGCAGAGGCGCACTACGCTACTTGGCAGAGGCGCACTACGCTCTTTAACTGGCGCAAAGTGCCTGGCATGCCACGTGTTGCGCTGACAGAACATAAATTGTTCTGATGGATGCTCTGCATTCAATACAAGACAAAAATATTGTCAGAAGGGCCAAGCCCAAATAAAGGCTCAATAGCCAGAATGAAAATGTTAAACATTTATTGGACTTAGCCCAATATTGGCCATAAGTCCTCAACTTATATTTAATTGAGCCTATTTGCTCATGAATATTTAACAAATCTTAGTCCCAAACTGGGCTACAGATCTTCCAACCACTCATACCGGTTCGAGGGTACATCTCTTTACTCCTCTGATATTTGTCGTTGTAATCCTTCAACGTCTTCAGAGAGGTGACGGGTCCCAACAACCATACATTTCATAGACTATGACGTCTTTAAACTGGACTGTGGGGTCCTTAAACCTACGGACTATGATGTCCTTAACCTGGACTGTGGGGTCCTTAAGCCCATGGACTATGATGCCCTTAACCCTAGACTGTGGGGTCCTTAAGCCCATGGACTATGATGTCCTTAACCTTGGACCACCATGTCCTTAAACTGGCAATCGACCGAAAAGTCCTTAAACTAGAACAATAGAGCCCAAATGCTCTTTAGTTGGATCTAAATGATCCCGTTAAGTAGATCTTAGTCTAAAATTAGACTAACGTATCCTTAACAAATGATTAAGTTGATTTTGGTTTAAAATTAGACTAACGTGTCCTTAACAAACTGTTAAGTTGATCTTAGTCTAAAATTAGACTAACGTATCCTTAAAAAATATTTAAGTTGATCTTAGTCTCAAATGAGGCTAACTTATCCTTAAACCCAACCCCCAAAACCCAAATCTAAGAAAATACGGATTTGGACTAATCCATGCCCTACGGGCGGCAACATAAATTAGTCTTCGTATACAATCCACGGGCAACCACAAACAAAACAAACACCCACGACACGAAGTGACCATCTGGAGAAGGAGAAAGTTGTTACCGTGATGCGGTAGCGTAATTAACTGCAGAGGCTTGCGCCTGCAGGGAAGAGCGTCCCCACAGTCAAAACCCCCTCAAACGAGGGGGAATCTGTCGAAGTCTACTATATCGGCCACATCCGTTTAAACCTTCGATACATGGTGCCATAAATCAACTTGGCATTTTCGGAGAGGTTGACGGATAGAACCAAATAGCATCTGCCGCCAAATTCAGGCAAGACGGACCTGCGCGGTCGCATCTCTGTGTTCGGCAGTAAACTGATTCTGGCACACCCGGTGGGACCTTTTCCTCTTTCCACTCCACACTTCATGTGTCGTGTTCGCGAACGAATCGCGGTTTGATATGGTTGCCCTTGGGTTCGAGGTACTAAGATTTGGTATCTTGCTTGGTCCAGAAAACGAAAGATCAATGGCATCTACTTGCACGAAGTGTTCCAGCTGCAATTCCAACTCTCGTTCCACCTCATCTGGAGGTGTAACCTACGGGCCCCATGCGGCCTCCCTGTTCATAATGTCGATAGAGCAGGTGACGCAGGCTACCACTGGTTTGTTCTTCGGGACCATGCTCCCACCAGTGAACATTAATATCCCGCTGCCGCAAGAAGTGCAAAAGAAGTCGGTCTTTGATCGGCTCACTACTACCACGACCCCTCTCAATGGGTCGTCCGATGTCAAGCCAACAGCGTCAGTCTTCGACAGGATGAGCCTGAACTCCAATGGGCCCGTGACGAATCCCGCGATACCTGAAGCGGCCATCCCAAAGCGGATAGCCATTCCTGCTCCTAAAGTCGTCAAGGCATCTTCCCCTGCTAAAGGGCCGGTCTTCACAAGACTGTCCGTTTCAGCTCCTACTCCATGCGAAGTCACAAAGGCTGCTTCCCCTGTTTGAAAGTCGTCCTTCGCAAGACTGACTATCCCCTCTCAACGGACGTCAGTCTTTGATCGGCTAGCGCCAATAACAGCCTCTCCTCAAAACAGGGGACATGACAAAGACATCCCCATAGCCGAACCAACAGCATCTGCGCGACATGCTCGCCGTCGTCACTGGCGCCGAGTAAGGAAGGCTGGGGGCAGCTCTCCGTCTGGATTTACTCCACCAGCTCCAACGATGGAGATCGATGCTGCTGTTCCAACCGGGAACAGCTTTGATTGCTGAACAAGGTGCGCAGGAACTCTCCTACCGCCGTACTGAAAAGATCTCCTCCACCCGTGGAGAATACACCGAATACGAAACCGGAACAACCCCCTCAACAGCTCTCTTCCAAAATTTACAAAGTTTGGCAACAGGTTCAAGGGTCGGTGATTGACCAGGACTACTCTCGCCGATCAAAGAAGCTTAAAGCTCGACAAGGAGAAAACCATCCTGTCAAGCCACAAAAGACGACACCTACCTGGGTGCCCGCTGCAACGACCCCCTCAACTTCAACTGCTCAAAAGAGAAGGAGGCCGGAGAAAGCCCCTGTGACTACGGCAGACCACAAAGACGCCGAGCCCAAACGCCCCAAGTCTGGGGGCATAATGGTGCATACTGTTTATATGGCTTCCGGAAAAGAGGAAAGCCGCGCTTCTACGGGTCACCGACCGCTCACCCGATCCGTGACAAAAGCCCAGGAGCAGCAACAGAAGCTTCAGGAAATGTTAACGCAAATGGCCGCACTTACCGGGCCAAAAGAAAGCCCCGAGGCGTCATCAGAGCAGCGTCATGAACAAGAAACCGATGCTGACTTCCTCCGCAGAGTCCTCTAAAAGAAGGACAGAGAAGCAGCAGAACAAGAGGCTAATATAAAACGAATGGCGCTTCTCTTCCAAGACATGGTCGGGATGATGTTACAACCAGAACCTCAAGCTGAAGACCCTCCTATCATCATTGAAGATGACAGAGGGGAGACATCGAACCCTCCTCCGACTCTTTCAGCAGCCAAAAAGGGAACCATTTCCAAGGCCGCTCTGGATGACTACATTGCTCAGCAAATACGAGCTCACCAGGAAAATGAAGCAGCCGACCAAGTTGTTAAAACTGGACGACCATATCCAGGCTGGTATGACCAAATCAAGTACCCACCGGGATATACGATCCCCAAATTCCACGTATATAAGGGTACGGGTAATCCACATTAGCATATCGCTCAGTTCAGGGCTCTTTGCGGCAATACTGGAGGTGATGATAAACTTCTACTTCGCCAGTTCGTCGGTAGCCTACCAGAGACAGCTTTTGAATGGTACTCGGAGCTTCCCGACGACTCCGTCAAAACGTTTACAGAAATGGAGTTGCTATTCACTCAGCAGTTCGCAAGCGCCAGCGAACACACCCCGATCATGGTATTGATCAACGCCAGAGTAAAGCCGGGAGAGACATGGTTGTAGTATGCAATCCGGTGGCGGAACCTTTGGTCGAGATGCGAACAACGCATAGAAGAAGCTCATGCCGTGGGCATGTTCATGTGGACCCTTGACTCTCAGTCGACTATCTCCCAATTCATGATGTTCTTCAAGCCGACCACGTTCCAGGCCTTGATCGACAAGTTGGCCCAAATGGACCAGATGGGTCATAGACCATCTCCTTCAAAGACGGATCCTCGGAATGAAAAGGGGAAAGGAAAAGCAACTTTCGTTGCCACTACTCAACAACAGCCGAGCTACTTAAAACCGGTTGTTCGCCAAAACAATATGCGTCCACGCCCATCCCTCGAGGAGAGACTAGGACGTCCTTACTCGTTTCCCCAAGATAAAACGAAGAGACTGTTCGAGCTGGCAGTGCACAACAGACTCATCAACCTGATAGATCCAAAACGTCCGTTGCAGCCAGACGATGCCAACAATCCTAATTACTGCCCTTACCACCAAGCAGTAAGCCATCCAATCGAAGATTGCTTCATCTTCAAAGGCTGGATTGAGTACTAATACCAACAAGGCAAGTTCGCATTATCCGAAACTGGAAGGTGAACCCGCCACAACCTCATGCCCCTAAAAAGGTGGGCGTGCCGGGGGCATCGTGCTCATTCATAAGGGAAGTCCCATTGGAAGTTGTTCTTTCGGCAAAGACGAAAAGAATGTTGAAGGATCTCCAAACGTGCCCGGCAATCAGGTGGAAAAATCCACCGGAATCCGAGATTGTCGAGGGAATGTTGAAACCGTGCCCAAATACAAAAATTGGTGGTGATAGTCGAAGCGCCCACACCCAGCCGTCAAAGTCTTCGAAGAAGAAGAAGAAGACCCAAAAGCCCATGAAGCTTGATAACAAGCACACAGACCTGCAAAAACAGATTGACGCTCTGGAAGAATATAACCAGAAGGCGCGGACCCCGGTCACACTCCAAGAATTTCTTAACAATATCCTTGAGAATGGAGATAACGACAATAACGACAGGGATGACTCGTCAAGAGAATCTGAGGATTATATGGCAAGTTGCCACATGATCTCTCATTCGGCGTTAACTAATGAAGAAGCTCACTCGGCGATAGAGGACAACATAAAAGAGTTGGGGGCAGGATCGAAGCCAAAACCCTTAGAACCGTCTGACGAGATGATCGACTTGCTACTGAACAAAACCCGTCAGACAAGCAAAGCCAATCGAGAAAGTGAACTGGCTATATTCGAAAAAGCCAAACACCGATGACTGGAGGAAAAGGTTGAGACACCCCAACTGGAGCAAAGCATCCCTATCGCCAGCAAAAGAAAGCTTAAAGTAAGGAAACGATTCGCTAGGGCCCTGGCAATATGAATGAAGTTGCCCTCTTTCAAAGGAAATTCCCCTGGCAATATACGTCTTGATGAAGCGGACATACATCCTAACTTCTGCCTATACCATCAGAGGATTGCACACCCTACCGAGGAGTGCATAGCCTTTAAAAACTGGTGGCAGGGATATGTTGCCCATCGACGACACGTTCAACGAGTGAAGCACAAGGCTCGTCGGGAACAGAAAAGTACGACAGATGAGCGCGAAAGAGCTGCTAGCAACTGTCACATAGCCGACACCAAGGGATCGCAAGTTATCACCTTTGGAAGCGACTCTGACAAAGAAATCGCCCTCAGCCTTCTCTTCAAGGAATCCACCTCCGACACAAAACATGCGAAGATTTGCGGCAAAATCTAGCTGCGTAATCGTACGTTGACTTATGACTAAAACGTCGTTAAACTACTACCAACCCGCGGCATCCTTAGGCTGACGTGGTAAAAAAAAAACGGTACGTCCATAAGCGAAAAGGGCATGGATGAAAACCCGAAAGGGCTCCGTGAGTAAAAACAGCAGGGCTACCGGCGAGTTTTGTGAAAACCCGAAAGGGCGCAATCTCGTTAAAATACACTTGCAAGGTCCTCTCGACCTTGTGAGGAGAAAACCACCTGTGTGAGATCCTTACGACTCACAAGGGAGCAACACACTTAGGGATCCCAACGATTCCTAGGGAGAAATTACACTTGCGAGATCCTCACGACTCGTAAGGAGAACCCTCTTATGAAACCCTCACGGATCATAAGATTCAAAAGTCTTAAGCTACAGGGATTTGAACCTGTTCTTAAGCAGCCACCACAACCTCCAACACTGCCCTACAAGCGGTTCAAAATTGACCCTTGTATACAATCCATGGGCGCAAATAAACATTTCCCTAAAAAAGTCCCATCCGTGACTAGGGATATGTCTACATGGTGAACAACCCTTGTAAGTCCTCTCGACTTATAAGGAGAAAGCACTCTTGTAAGATCCTTACGACTTTTAAGAGACCATACACTTAGGAATCCTCACGATCCCTAAGGAGAAAACGCACCTACGAGATCCTCACGACTCGTAGGGAGAAATACCTTTGTGAGACCCTTACGGCTCATGAAGTCAAAAGCCTTAGTCGACAGGATCCTAACCCTGTTCGCTAAGCTACCTTTGTTCGACATCGACAGAGGCAAATGATGATTCGCTCTTGGAAATATCCCAGTTGTAGCGGTGCTGATGCCGAAATCGGTGTCTAATTCCAAGCTTGTAGCAAAAAGCCAGCGAGCTACACATGCATACGAAATAGCCGAAATGATTGGGCAACTCGCAATAAAAAGCAGCGAGTAAAAATAAAACAAAATAGCCGAAATGATTAGGCACCACGAAAAATAGCCGAAATGATTGGGCAATTGTGACTTTCGCGATATAAAAGCTAAAATGATAGAGCATCGTGGAAAGAAATAAAAAAAATTCTGAAAGAGTGAAACTTTTTGCCCTACAGGTAAGATCACATCGATCCCTGTATACAATCCAGGGGCACAAACAAAAAGGGAACCACACCTTCCCCCCAGGCTCTATCCGAAAGAGAGCCAAGTCTCGACGGTTCATAGACAAACTAGAGACCACCTCAACATTCGTCTCGTTACAGCAGACGCAACGTCAGCAAAGCGGAGTGATGGCAAAACCCCAGCTCCACCTCAACATTCGTCTCGTTACACCAGACGCAATGTCAACAACGGCGTTCCTTCGCAGTCCAGCAGATGCAGATGCAATGTCAACGAAAGACCTCACAGTCGAAACAAAGCGGAGTGATGGCAAAGTCCCAGCTCTACCTTAGCATTCGTCTCGTTACACCAGACGCAATGTCAACAACGGCGTTCTTTCGCAGTCCAGCGGGATGCAGATGCGACGTCAACAAGCGACCCCAAGGTCAAAACAAAGCGGAGACACAGGAAAATCCCCAGTTTCAAGTCCCGACGGTTCAACAACAACCTAGAGACCACCTCGACGTTCGTCTCGTTACAGCAGATGCGATGTTACCCCAACGTTCTTCCTCTAATAGGATTCGGACACGCCAAAGCAAACGAAGCGAAGGCCAAATTCCTAGCTTCAGGATCTTGAAGGCAACTCATATAAAACCTGAAAGACCATCGGAGATCATCTCACATCAGCACGGAGTAGTCACCACCTCGATGTTCGTCTCGATACAGCAGACGAGATGTCATCACAGCGTTCTTCCTCCAACAGGATTCAGAGACGCTAAAACAAACGAAGCGAAGACCAAGTTCCTAGCTTCAGGGTCTTGACGACAACTCATATAAAACCTGAAAGACTATCGGAGATCATCCCACGTCAGCGTGGAGTGGTCACCACCTCGAAGTTCGTCTCGATACAGCAGACGAGATGTCACTACAGCGTTCTTCCTCCAGCAGGATTCAGATGCGGCAATCAAACAATGGAGCCATGGCAAAAATCCCTAGTTCCGAACCTCGACGGTTCACCAGCAACCTAGAGACAATCACGACATTCGTCTCGATACAGCAGATGCAATGCCAGCAAACAAAGCGAAGGCCAAATTCCTAGCTTCAGGGTCTTGACGGCAACTCATATAAAATCTGAAAGACTATCGGAGATCATCCCACCCCAGCGCGGAGTGGTTATGACTCATCGGGGCTCTCCAAAATGAGCCTAACCTCAAGTAAAAGGTGGCATGGCGAAATTCCTAACACTTTCTCTTCCGATGGTCAAACTGCTTAGGAGGATTGCTTGAAGACGTCTTGTCCAGCCCCCGAAGGTATCAGAGACACGACATGTCGCAAGGCTACTCGAACAGCAAGATTGCCTATCGAGGAATATATCAGCCAACGCGACGGTGCGACAAGTAGAAAACCTAGTACCACAGGCCCTAACGAACTTCTATTAGTAGGAGTTAATTGTGACGTTAGGAAATCCTTGCAAGAACTTCTCGATTCGTCTCGACTCGTGGGGAAAATAGTGTTCCTGCGAGAACTTCTCGACTCGTCTCGACTCGTAGGGAAAAGCCTTAGGCAATGGGGATAAGGACCTGTTTCCTAAGCACTGAGGCTCTGCAGGTCAGTCCAAAACGGACTCTTGCATACTATTCACGGGCCACACTCTCCAAAGTCGAATCTCGACAAGGAGGGAAACAACCACTTACGGGTCCTCTCGACTTGTAAGAGGGAAAATTCTCTTGTGAGATCCTTACGACTCTTAAGAGAAAACGCGCTTAGGAATCTTTACGATTCCTAAGGAGAAAATACACCTACGAGATCCTCTAGACTCGTAGGGAGAAAAGTCTTTATGAGACCCTCACGGCTCTTAAAGGTGAAAAGTCTTAGGTAGCAGATCTGAACCTGCTTCCTAAGTCATCACTACCTCTTAAAGAATTCAAGTGCGAAATGCTCACTTTGTCATCTACAGGCTACACTTGCCAGAGTAATATACTAACAATACAGCAAAGAGAAGAAAATGACAGTGGGAGATAAGAAAAATGTGTTTTTATTCACGAGCTCAATTGAATACAGGATACATCGTATAAAAGAATAAAAATGGATACATGTTATTCAACGATTACAAGTGTTTAATTGATACAAAGGCACCTACTGAGAAGGAGGCATTTTCAATAAGTCAGCCAGTTGCTCTCGCACCCCTTTCAGTGCCTTCTCGTGATCAGCCGCCGCGGCCAGCTCCGCCTCAATTCGAGCCCTTTGCTGTAAGCATGATGAAATCTTCTCATCGATTTCCCGTTGGGCATCTTCCCGACTCTGCGTAACCCGCTCAATGAAGTCGAGTTTCCGCCTCAATGCCAGCCCATCTGATATACATCGCTGCAAATTGTCAAAGATGGCTCTCAGTTCCGCGGCGTTCGCTTTGACTTGGGCACACAGCCGGGCAGATTCACCCGAAGCCTCCTCGTGTTCCTTCGGCCTCAAGGTCGCTTCTTATTCGAAATGGCAGAGTAAGGACATACTTTGCTCAACCCACGTAGCCCGCTGGGTGTTCACGGCCAGAATCTCAGGAGCAGGACGCCTAAGCTCAAGCTCATGCAGGCAGGTCTCAATCTTCCTGCAGTGGTTAACCCAAGACTCAACGCCGCCCTCACTATGAAAGTTCACGAGCGTCGCCAGCATGGGATTAACCTCCGCGGCAAAATCCGCAGCGAATGTAGGAGTCTCCACGTCAAGCTCCTCAATGTAGTCGCTCAACATGCGCAGACTATTCGCAGCACCTTTTGAGAATGGACGTCTGGAAAAGGGCCCTGCCGGCATTATAATGCGAGACTCGAACAGGGCTGGAGTCGATGTGACCGCTACAAAACAAATCACAATCAGATGTCGACTTAAGGAATAAAAAATATATATGAACAAAAGAGTCTATTATACCGGCTGCAACAGGGGGCAAAGCTGGGAGTTCCGGTGGCGCAGCGATACCCTTGACCCCCCTTCAATTTTTAAGGCTACGAGCAATGCAAAGAAGAATTAACAATAACGTGACTGCCCGTTAAAGAAAATAAGGGACGTCGGTTAGAAAAGATACTCACCGACACCAGCGGGCGGACTAATCTCCGATGGGAAAGAGAAGTGCGGGTTCAGCACCTAATACAAATGATCAAAAAGAACTCCTGCGAGATCACAATGATACATGGTCAGTACACGAAAGATGCTGTCCCCGATTTAAATTTATCACAAACCTATACCTTCCAGCATTTGAGAAGATATAAGAGAAGAAGGAGGGGTGGTCACTGCCAAAACGGTAACTGGTGGCGCTTCCTCGGGTAGCACAACCTCGATGCACACCGCAGCTGCATTCAAAACAAAAGTACTGTCAGAAAAGGTGGAAAAAGGATTGCAGAATAAAATAGAAAGCAACAACCTGAAATTTACCTGGTAAGTCACCGGTCGAGACCACAACAAGGGCATTACTGGATGCAGTGACTGCCTCACCCTCCTCCGTGCTCCCGAGTACATCATCAGGGATGTGGGCCGGTGTAATAACTTCCGGTGGAGAAACAGTAACCATCGCTACAGGTTCCAATGGAAGGACGGTGGCCTTGACTACCTGTCCCGTAGTCTCCGGGCCATCCCCAGAGAGAGATGTTGGACCCGCGGCCAATGAAGATGCCTCTTCCGAAGGTGCAACCACCTGGGGAGCAGGAATCACCAAGGGAAGCTCCATCGCGGGAGCAACAATTGTGTCAACCCCCTCCACACTGGTTAGTGCCTCGTCAGGGATATCTGCGAAGTCCATAGTCAGGGCGCGACTTGGACTCAGCTCCTCTGCCATCGCCGAAGTCCCTGCAAAGTTTGTACGAGGATAAGGATATATATATATATATATATATATGTATGTATACAAGCAATACAAAATATTACAACGAGATACATGAACATACCGATGCGCAAGGGAGTTTTTAGTTTGGCTTGTTCAAGCCGACGTTCCTTCCTGAGGAGGTATGCTCGCCGAGGTTCAAGAGTAGACTCGTGGCCACCGGTCCACAATAAAAGTGCGTCCTCGGCGTCGGCTGAGACGGCCTGCTTAAGAGCCCTTTTGCCCCACTCTTCTAAAGGGCCTATGAATAGCCGCCGTATCCACGGAGGGTCTTCATAAAAGATGACGGCAGGGTAAGGCCTCTTCGGGATCCTTACATTCTCGGATTCGTCTTGAGAACATCTTATAGCCTCAGCCAATTATGCGGCTTCCTCGGCAGATGAACCCGGAAAAAGAAGACTGTCTTCCGGCGGATTAGTAGCGGTCTTCTTCCCCCGCTTTGGCCCAGAGCCAGTGACTGTAGAAGCTCGCTTCTTTCCCCTCGCCGCCCGCTTTCTAAGCTGCTTCTCAGTTTTGACAGAGAGGGAAGACTTCTTCAGGACCTCCGCCAAGGGCACATTATCATCAGAACCGGGGTTTACCTCCGGAACCGTTACGGTATCCATCATCGGTCGTTCAAGTGAAGCCTCTGCTGGCAATGAGGCGCGAAGCCTTTCCTCCTCTTCAAAGGTTTCAAGCGAAGCAGCAATGGCTTCTTCTGTAGAGGCACCTGTTGAAACAGCAAGCGTCAGTCAAAGCATGACAAAAGAAGAGTGAAATAAACAGCGGAGAGATAAGGGTAAAGTATACCTGACTGCGCAAGGGCGGCCGGTTCTTTTTCGAGGGTGGCTGACTGTTTGGAAGCTTCAATGGCAACCTCCAAATCGGTATCATCAAGCATCCCGAATAAACCCTCATTCGTCCCATATTCGCTCAAGCCTTCGCTAGACGGAGCAGAGGGCGTCGAGCCTAATACGGTGTCCAAAGAAAGTACTTGTTTCTTTTTCTTCTGAGGACGGGCGCCGGTGGCCGATGACACGAGTTTGCGTTTGGTAGACGCTTTTGGACGACGCGTCCCAATTTCTTTTCCTACGTCCGACTCGGGGGACGCGGCAACCACCTCTTTTTCAGGCGCGCTGGATGGGGGCAACCCGTGCGTAGGGCTTAGCACGTGTGGAGGCTCAACTACAATGACCTCTCTCAGGGGAGGATGAACAATGTTCCGTCGCTTCAGAGGAACATTTCGATCACTAGCCGGCACTGCACCCTTGCGATCGAGCAACAATCGTTTCTCCTCCCTGATGACGGCGCCCATTGAATGCTGATACCATGCCACGTACACATTAAGGGCCTTTGGGACGCAGCTCAGTTCGCTGATAAAGAAGTTGGACCCTGTGTTCAAGCGCATGAAATGATGCAGTGCGCCCCGCATTCCCTCTTCGGTAGTGGCAGGTTCGGCCAAGAAAGCCTCAAGTGGGACGCCCTGATTGTAACTCAGCTGCTGGGCGAAACGATGCGGGTTATATCTCATGAATAACGACGCATCGTTTTTCCTGAATACGAGAAAGACTGGCCGGATAGAGTACAGATGAAGAATCACCCGAGCCTTCAAGACGGAGACCCCATCTTTAAATATGTTTTGCAGTGGCAGCACCGCCTTCCCCGACTCTTGGCCGACGGTCAAAAATTTATCAGTAAAAGACATGCCAGCCCCAACCGTGCACGGGCGAAGAAGCAAGCCTCTAGCTTCTCGTTGCGTCGGAGTTACGATAGAAGTGCCAACTAGTCACATGATCCGAGGGAACCTGCACCTGTCATAAAAACCCGGCCTCTTGTGGATGCCGAAGACGCTTAGCACGTGTAACTCGAGCCATGACGTGAAATAATGCATCGGGAAATTTACTGACTGCACCCCTGGCTCAGTGGTATCAGCTACCAAGCTGAGGCTGTGATACATATAGGCTAACCCAGCAATCCCCACAGCCACTTGTATCCCGGCAACCATTCGATGCGCAGGATAGAAGACGGATGGCCTCATGCGGCGAGGGTGCATGGGAAGCGCGAACCAACTCAGCCACAACCCAAGGAACCCTAAAAAGAACGTTTCTTCGTCAATCCCAGAAGCCGCAGCTCTGTAAAAGGGATGACCGGGGTATCAGGTAGAAAGAAGCTCTTCTGATCCCCCTCCGTCGCTGGCAGATTGCCTAAACCCAAGCCGAAAGGGTCGTCAAGACTGGCGAATTTGTCAACTTCTTCCTTCAATATTTCCGGGCGAAGAAAATCAGCGATAAAAGCCGTAAAATTAACTCCACGACCTTCGGATGCGAGAGAGAGGTTTTCATACATATTCAACACATTTATCAAGCTCGGAAACTGGTGTTGAATAGCATTCTCGGGAGTAAGACCCATTACCATGGATCTGGTAGCGAAAACATACTCATCCGGGGGAAGCAATTCCTCATAATGTTCCCCCCTAACGGGTAAACCCAAGACCTCTGCAAACTCCTCCAAAGAAATGGAGACTTCTCGATCTGATAGGAGGAAGGTGTGGGTCGGAATGTTCCACTGTTCCAGAAATGCCCTGACCCACCATGTAGGGGGTATGGAATATTGAAACAAAGAAGCATAAACAACGGGATACAATCCGAGCTTCATCAACTGTGATTTCCTCGCCGATAAAATATACCGGGCCCACTGCAAATACCCAGCTGGGTGACGGGGAGTTAGTCCTACATTGTACGGCTGTCCCCGAGGACGCGACTCGCCTTGACATATGCGTCGCCCTAGGATATTCAAAGCTACCGGCGGCTGCACGGGTACTGCGGCGATAGAAGGCCGAAGGAGACCTTCCGAAGTCCAGTCGACCTCCTCCACAGTGTAATTTATCGGAGGCGCATCTGCATAAGCAATCACTGAAATAGGCTCCGAGGGTGTCGCACAGGAAAAGCTTCGTCGGCCTATGATAATTTGGTCATACCATTTACCCCATAAATGAAGACTCTTGTGCTCTGGGTCATGGTCTTTTATCAACGCAAAAACCTCACGGTCAACGGGTGCTTTAGGGAACCCGCCTTCTGAGCGAATGAACGGGAAAGAGGTGTCGGAAGACATAATGCCTGCGCGAAAAGAGTGAATTTTCAGTTGTCCATCCTATAAATTAAATTCTATTAAAAAAGTACTATAAATCCGTACCGCACTGCAATGCAGTTAAAAGGGACCAAAGGGGACCCACAAAATCTAGATGATAGTTCATCATTAATAAAAGAGCCTCATCATTGGATGAGGCTGTCATTAAAAGAGGAAATCCTCAAGAGATTCTCATTAAATAAGAGATCCCTCGGGCAGAGGAGTAAAATTCCCATTGAGAGCATCGCTCTTCACTAGACAGACATCTGTCAAAGTCTAATGATGAAGGAATAAAATTCCTCAAGAAGAGCCTTGCTCTGAGAAGATGATCCAACAAAAATAAAATTTCATTTTTGATCTTCAAGATCCATGAACAGACTCTTAAGAGTTCTTCATAAGAGATTAAAAAATCTACATGTTCAGGAGAGCAAAGCTCTGTTAATGAAACCCTAAATGGGTTTTCTTTAGATCAAAGATCTATGAAGAGCAAGGCTCTGTTAATGGGTAAGACCCTAGTTTATTAAAAGATTTAAATTTTACCTAAAATTTTAACAGAGTTTTTACTCTTGAAAAGTTCTTGAATTGAAGAGCAATGCTCTGAATAAAAGTTCTCAAAGAAGAAGATGAAAATCATCTAAGGGACCAAAGGTCCTATTTATAGGCATTGGAACGCCTCTTTAACTTTTGAGTTGATCTAAGGGCGCAGATGCTGCCACCGCTGCACTCACGTGTGGGCCACGTGAGCGCAACGGTAGAGGGAATTTGTTTCCCCCAATTAGAGCATGTCACGCCCCGCTTCCCAGTGTACGGCGAAGTGGACGTGACGAGGCCCGCTACGTATGTACTCAGAAGTACATACGCTAAGCGTAATTAAGCAATATAAAATGAATCACAAGAGACGAATAATAGAAATAACAGCAACTTTTATTAATAACATTCTTTATACAATGCATGAAATGAAAATACATCTGAAATGAAAAAGCAATGCCTAAACAGTGGCATAACAATAAAAGGAAATACTGGAAAGAACAAGATACAATGTCTAGAGCTCTGGGTCTTCCTGGAACTGCTCCGAATCTTCACTTGTGGGCTCGGTCTCAACTTGGTCCAACGCACCTGACGACATTCAAAGAAGAGAGAAATAGAATGTCGTCAGCGAACAGGTCGCTCGGTAAGTCCCAAAGAAGAATGAAGAATGAGAGTGACAGAGTATAGTATTTTCTAAAGTATTGTATTGTAGAATATTATGAAATATTGTTTAACGTAATTGTTTGTAGCTTGGTACAGGAGGATGCCAGTGTATACGAGGGGAGTCTCTATATGCCAGAGACTAAGGGCACGTATAGTACAAGGAACCGTTTATGCCACGGTACAACAGCAACGGAATATAGGTTAGGTGTCTTAATCTGACCACCTCATTCCACTTTTAACATCTTCCGTACCAATCTACCCCTTTAAACCCCGCGATGTCATATTTGTATTGTTATCTTGTAAACTTGTAATGATTGCTTGATTGACTTTGATTGACTTGATTGACTGATTGACTGATTGACTGATTTACTGATTGACTGACCGAAACCATGATATCAGGAAACGGTTATAACCGTAGAGTCATGTAAATGGAATACTGGAAATCATGTAAAAGGAATATCCATGGTCCGGTTCATTCAAACAGATTGTTAACTGGATCTGGAATTCATGTATTCATGTTGAGTTAGAATATAAAAGAATATAGATTGACTTGAAACATATTCAAGTTTTGTAGCTTGGTACAGAAGGCTGCCAGTGTATACGAGGGGAGTCTCTATATGCCAGAGACTAAGGGCACGTATAGTACAAGGAACCGTTTATGCCACGGTACAACAGCAACTGAATATAGGTTAGGTGTCTTAATCTGACCACCTCATTCCACTTTTAACATCTTCCGTACCAATCTACCCCTTAAACCCCGTAGTGTTTTGATTGTATTGTTTGTCTTGTAAATTGTATTGATTGTATAATTGATTGACTGACTGACCGAAACCATGATATCAGGAAACGGTTGTAACCGTAGAGTCATGTAAATGGAATACTGAGAATCATGTAAAAGGAATATATCCATGGTTCGGTTCAGCCAAATTGTATAAATTGATAATTGTATTCATGGATTCATGTGTTCATTTTGAATTGGAATCTTGTAGATTATAGGTTGACTTGAATCATATTCAAGTCAAATTAATCAGACTCAAACCCGAGTCAGACAATCAGAATTATGAATCGTGGTCTTATAATTGTTAGGGTCCTTAGGGTAATTTATAAACTTGAGGGGGTTTTATGTAAAAATATTTTTGTATAGTTTTCAAAATATAACTCAAGTATTTAATTATCGTCTTTAAGTACATACAACAATTTAATGATCAAGCTAAATATGTATACATGTTCGAATAGCATGAAATGAGTCAAGTATATTATTCGAGTAACTACCATAAACAATGCTGTAAAGAAATATTATGTACGACTAATTAATCAAGTTGAATGAATGCGGAATATAAACAGAGATATGTCTCTAAATGTTTTGCATGCGTAAGTTCCAGTTTCACCTAAATACGACTACCGGTTTGAGAGATATATATGTTTTCGTATCGTCGCGCAAAACAGATCAGAATCTATTTGACACCGTCACATATTTTTAAAACGCAGTTTGAGTTAATTTTTATCGGGTTTCAGGTTACGAAAATTATTAGAAAATTGTAGGTATTTTGATGTACTTATCTAAAACACCAAGATTCATACGATTTGGATTTATGAAGCTCTAGTTATGATCATTTTAATATCAGCATTTAAAACAGAAATTCAGATTTCTGGACAGCAACTATATATTGTATTGTAAAGCCTATATCAGGTTGTTTCATGCATTCCTAAGTAATATAATATACAGAAAATTATATTTCTATCAATGGTGCATCTACACATCTAAATTTTGTCACAAACGGAAATCGGGTGTTCGAGTTATGTTCAATTTAAAAACAATGTGCGAATCAGGACAGATTCTGTCCAGATCCGTCACTTAATATTGTAACGCAGTTTTCTTTATCTTAGGTAGGTTTTCAGTAAAACTATAAAACTAATAAATCTATATCATTCGATGTAGATATCAAAAACATCTGAGTTTGCTCAATTTGGATACCGGTATACCAAGTTATGTGTTCTAGAAATTGACCGATAGCTGCAGTTTTTCTGTTTTACGATCAGTGAATAAATACGATGTAATTCATAAACCGTTATGCGGATCGATCTAAAATTTTTTACAGAGTGTATAAAATAATATATTCTATTATATGTAAATTTCATGAAATTTTCAGAATTAAAAATTTATTTATAAATTTTTTTTTAAAACTAAAGGTATTGATATGTCATATGTGAGAAATGAGAAAACTAAGGTATTTATTCGTAACTCCATTTTTTTTTACAAACTTTAAATAAAGTGATTTTAAATAAAACAACAAACATACAATCCTAATTGGTCACTATGAAATCTTAACATGTGAATTGAGAGTAATGAAAAAGACTTTACAAACTATATATGTGTGTATGTTTGTGTGTTCATTATTTATATATATATATCCATTTAATTAATTATTTATGAACTATGATATGTCAAGTGAAGTTTTCATGGCAATATAAAACAAGAGAAATATAAAGAGAAAAGAAAGAGATGGAGGAAGGAAAAAGTGAAGGGACTTACATGCACAAGCCGGTATTGTCACCGGGCTTGTCTATCCGCCGACAGCCTCGCGTTACTAGCGAGACCTTCTTGAAGAGTTCTTCATGTTCTTCTTCTTGGACTTTAGGTGAAGAGGGAGAAATGAGAGATAGAAAAAAATATGAGGAAGGAAAAGATGGAGGAGGACAATTAAGATGGTGTAATGGTGAATTATGTATAATAATATATGCATTTAACATAAGAATTAAAGGAGAAATGAAAGGTCACCATTCATTTTGGAAATGAAAGGTCTCATTTGTAGGTTATGAGAAGAATAAAAAAAATGATAAAAAAATAATTGCAAGAATGGGGATTTGAACATGTGACTTATGGAATAACAATGTAAGGACTTAACCAATGAGCTATAAAGTTGTTCATGCATATATTTAACTAGAATTAAATATATGATGTTGCTTAAAAAGAAAATGGGCTTTTTAGATGGGCTGTAGAGAATTAGAATAATGGATTTGGGTTAAATATTTATGAAAGGAAAAATAAGAATGAGAAGTTAAAAACTTAAATATAAGAAAATGAAATTGTACCTAGAAAAAAAATACATAATAGATTAAGGAATAAAATAATAATAAATTTAATAGAAAAAGAAAAATACCAAGTACAAATAAATACGGTATATTATTGAAGAGGGATAATACAAATGTATAAAGATTTTGGGGTCATTACATTCTACCCTCCTTAAAAATAATTTCGTCCTCGAAATTACTCAAGAAGGATGATGTAACAGAGTAAGGAAACAGGATTAGGATGATGTCTTCTTCGAGCTCCGTCGATTGATACTCTAACCAATTGAACTAATAAGTCTACAAGATACAATTAGAAAGGATGAATAAGAATTAAGGATTCAAAAGTGGAGAGATGGACTTCAAGGAAACAGAAGGTGGAGTTCAAGATGGATTCAAGGAATATGTAATGTAAAGAATGTTATCAGTTGCTGTTTCTTGTGTTATATTGCCTAGCTTGTTCATACAGACCAGAACTGCATGACAGGGATTCATACAGCTCTGCCCTGCATGGGCCACCAACAGAACCTGTCACGCCCCGCTTCCCAGTGTACGGCGAAGTGGACGTGACGAGGCCCGCTACGTATGTACTCAGAAGTACATACGCTAAGCGTAATTAAGCAATATAAAATGAATCACAAGAGACGAATAATAGAAATAACAGCAACTTTTATTAATAACATTCTTTATACAATGCATGAAATGAAAATACATCTGAAATGAAAAAGCAATGCCTAAACAGTTGCATAACAATAAAAGGAAATACTGGAAAGAACAAGATACAATGTCTAGAGCTCTGGGTCTTCCTGGAACTGCTCCGAATCTTCACTTGTGGGCTCGGTCTCAACTTGGTCCAACGCACCTGACGACATTCAAAGAAGAGAGAAATAGAATGTCGTCAGCGAACAGGTCGCTCGGTAAGTCCCAAAGAAGAATGAAGAATGAGAGTGACAGAGTATAGTATTTTCTAAAGTATTGTATTGTAGAATATTATGAAATATTGTTTAACGTAATTGTTTGTAGCTTGGTACAGGAGGATGCCAGTGTATACGAGGGGAGTCTCTATATGCCAGAGACTAAGGGCACGTATAGTACAAGGAACCGTTTATGCCACGGTACAACAGCAACGGAATATAGGTTAGGTGTCTTAATCTGACCACCTCATTCCACTTTTAACATCTTCCGTACCAATCTACCCCTTTAAACCCCGCGATGTCATATTTGTATTGTTATCTTGTAAACTTGTAATGATTGCTTGATTGACTTTGATTGACTTGATTGACTGATTGACTGATTGACTGATTTACTGATTGACTGACCGAAACCATGATATCAGGAAACGGTTATAACCGTAGAGTCATGTAAATGGAATACTGGAAATCATGTAAAAGGAATATCCATGGTCCGGTTCATTCAAACAGATTGTTAACTGGATCTGGAATTCATGTATTCATGTTGAGTTAGAATATAAAAGAATATAGATTGACTTGAAACATATTCAAGTTTTGTAGCTTGGTACAGAAGGCTGCCAGTGTATACGAGGGGAGTCTCTATATGCCAGAGACTAAGGGCACGTATAGTACAAGGAACCGTTTATGCCACGGTACAACAGCAACTGAATATAGGTTAGGTGTCTTAATCTGACCACCTCATTCCACTTTTAACATCTTCCGTACCAATCTACCCCTTAAACCCCGTAGTGTTTTGATTGTATTGTTTGTCTTGTAAATTGTATTGATTGTATAATTGATTGACTGACTGACCGAAACCATGATATCAGGAAACGGTTGTAACCGTAGAGTCATGTAAATGGAATACTGAGAATCATGTAAAAGGAATATATCCATGGTTCGGTTCAGCCAAATTGTATAAATTGATAATTGTATTCATGGATTCATGTGTTCATTTTGAATTGGAATCTTGTAGATTATAGGTTGACTTGAATCATATTCAAGTCAAATTAATCAGACTCAAACCCGAGTCAGACAATCAGAATTATGAATCGTGGTCTTATAATTGTTAGGGTCCTTAGGGTAATTTATAAACTTGAGGGGGTTTTATGTAAAAATATTTTTGTATAGTTTTCAAAATATAACTCAAGTATTTAATTATCGTCTTTAAGTACATACAACAATTTAATGATCAAGCTAAATATGTATACATGTTCGAATAGCATGAAATGAGTCAAGTATATTATTCGAGTAACTACCATAAACAATGCTGTAAAGAAATATTATGTACGACTAATTAATCAAGTTGAATGAATGCGGAATATAAACAGAGATATGTCTCTAAATGTTTTGCATGCGTAAGTTCCAGTTTCACCTAAATACGACTACCGGTTTGAGAGATATATATGTTTTCGTATCGTCGCGCAAAACAGATCAGAATCTATTTGACACCGTCACATATTTTTAAAACGCAGTTTGAGTTAATTTTTATCGGGTTTCAGGTTACGAAAATTATTAGAAAATTGTAGGTATTTTGATGTACTTATCTAAAACACCAAGATTCATACGATTTGGATTTATGAAGCTCTAGTTATGATCATTTTAATATCAGCATTTAAAACAGAAATTCAGATTTCTGGACAGCAACTATATATTGTATTGTAAAGCCTATATCAGGTTGTTTCATGCATTCCTAAGTAATATAATATACAGAAAATTATATTTCTATCAATGGTGCATCTACACATCTAAATTTTGTCACAAACGGAAATCGGGTGTTCGAGTTATGTCCAATTTAAAAACAATGTGCGAATCAGGACAGATTCTGTCCAGATCCGTCACTTAATATTGTAACGCAGTTTTCTTTATCTTAGGTAGGTTTTCAGTAAAACTATAAAACTAATAAATCTATATCATTCGATGTAGATATCAAAAACATCTGAGTTTGCTCAATTTGGATACCGGTATACCAAGTTATGTGTTCTAGAAATTGACCGATAGCTGCAGTTTTTCTGTTTTACGATCAGTGAATAAATACGATGTAATTCACAAACCGTTATGCGGATCGATCTAAAATTTTTTACAGAGTGTATAAAATAATATATTCTATTATATGTAAATTTCATGAAATTTTCAGAATTAAAAATTTATTTATAATTTTTTTTTTAAAACTAAAGGTATTGATATGTCATATGTGAGAAATGAGAAAACTAAGGTATTTATTCGTAACTCCATTTTTTTTTACAAACTTTAAATAAAGTGATTTTAAATAAAACAACAAACATACAATCCTAATTGGTCACTATGAAATCTTAACATGTGAATTGAGAGTAATGAAAAAGACTTTACAAACTATATATGTGTGTATGTTTGTGTGTTCATTATTTATATATATATATCCATTTAATTAATTATTTATGAACTATGATATGTCAAGTGAAGTTTTCATGGCAATATAAAACAAGAGAAATATAAAGAGAAAAGAAAGAGATGGAGGAAGGAAAAAGTGAAGGGACTTACATGCACAAGCCGGTATTGTCACCGGGCTTGTCTATCCGCCGACAGCCTCGCGTTACTAGCGAGACCTTCTTGAAGAGTTCTTCATGTTCTTCTTCTTGGACTTTAGGTGAAGAGGGAGAAATGAGAGATAGAAAAAAATATGAGGAAGGAAAAGATGGAGGAGGACAATTAAGATGGTGTAATGGTGAATTATGTATAATAATATATGCATTTAACATAAGAATTAAAGGAGAAATGAAAGGTCACCATTCATTTTGGAAATGAAAGGTCTCATTTGTAGGTTATGAGAAGAATAAAAAAAATGATAAAAAAATAATTGCAAGAATGGGGATTTGAACATGTGACTTATGGAATAACAATGTAAGGACTTAACCAATGAGCTATAAAGTTGTTCATGCATATATTTAACTAGAATTAAATATATGATGTTGCTTAAAAAGAAAATGGGCTTTTTAGATGGGCTGTAGAGAATTAGAATAATGGATTTGGGTTAAATATTTATGAAAGGAAAAATAAGAATGAGAAGTTAAAAACTTAAATATAAGAAAATGAAATTGTACCTAGAAAAAAAATACATAATAGATTAAGGAATAAAATAATAATAAATTTAATAGAAAAAGGAAAATACCAAGTACAAATAAATACGGTATATTATTGAAGAGGGATAATACAAATGTATAAAGATTTTGGGGTCATTACATTCTACCCTCCTTAAAAATAATTTCGTCCTCGAAATTACTCAAGAAGGATGATGTAACAGAGTAATGAAATAGGATTAGGATGATGTCTTCTTCGAGCTCCGTCGATTGATACTCTAACCAATTGAACTAATAAGTCTACAAGATACAATTAGAAAGGATGAATAAGAATTAAGGATTCAAAAGTGGAGAGATGGACTTCAAGGAAACAGAAGGTGGAGTTCAAGATGGATTCAAGGAATATGTAATGTAAAGAATGTTATCAGTTGCTGTTTCTTGTGTTATATTGCCTAGCTTGTTCATACAGACCAGAACTGCATGACAGGGATTCATACAGCTCTGCCCTGCATGGGCCACCAACAAAACCTGTCATGCCCCGCTTCCCAGTGTACGGCGAAGTGGACGTGACGAGGCCCGCTACGTATGTACTCAGAAGTACATACGCTAAGCGTAATTAAGCAATATAAAATGAATCACAATAGACGAATAATAGAAATAACAGCAACTTTTATTAATAACATTCTTTATACAATGCATGAAATGAAAATACATCTGAAATGAAAAAGCAATGCCTAAACAGTGGCATAACAATAAAAGGAAATACTGGAAAGAACAAGATACAATGTCTAGAGCTCTGGGTCTTCCTGGAACTGCTCCGAATCTTCACTTGTGGGCTCGGTCTCAACTTGGTCCAACGCACCTGACGACATTCAAAGAAGAGAGAAATAGAATGTCGTCAGCGAACAGGTCGCTCGGTAAGTCCCAAAGAAGAATGAAGAATGAGAGTGACAGAGTATAGTATTTTCTAAAGTATTGTATTGTAGAATATTATGAAATATTGTTTAACGTAATTGTTTGTAGCTTGGTACAGGAGGATGCCAGTGTATACGAGGGGAGTCTCTATATGCCAGAGACTAAGGGCACGTATAGTACAAGGAACCGTTTATGCCACGGTACAACAGCAACGGAATATAGGTTAGGTGTCTTAATCTGACCACCTCATTCCACTTTTAACATCTTCCGTACCAATCTACCCCTTTAAACCCCGCGATGTCATATTTGTATTGTTATCTTGTAAACTTGTAATGATTGCTTGATTGACTTTGATTGACTTGATTGACTGATTGACTGATTTACTGATTGACTGACCGAAACCATGATATCAGGAAACGGTTATAACCGTAGAGTCATGTAAATGGAATACTGGAAATCATGTAAAAGGAATATCCATGGTCCGGTTCATTCAAACAGATTGTTAACTGGATCTGGAATTCATGTATTCATGTTGAGTTAGAATATAAAAGAATATAGATTGACTTGAAACATATTCAAGTTTTGTAGCTTGGTACAGAAGGCTGCCAGTGTATACGAGGGGAGTCTCTATATGCCAGAGACTAAGGGCACGTATAGTACAAGGAACCGTTTATGCCACGGTACAACAGCAACTGAATATAGGTTAGGTGTCTTAATCTGACCACCTCATTCCACTTTTAACATCTTCCGTACCAATCTACCCCTTAAACCCCGTAGTGTTTTGATTGTATTGTTTGTCTTGTAAATTGTATTGATTGTATAATTGATTGACTGACTGACCGAAACCATGATATCAGGAAACGGTTGTAACCGTAGAGTCATGTAAATGGAATACTGAGAATCATGTAAAAGGAATATATCCATGGTTCGGTTCAGCCAAATTGTATAAATTGATAATTGTATTCATGGATTCATGTGTTCATTTTGAATTGGAATCTTGTAGATTATAGGTTGACTTGAATCATATTCAAGTCAAATTAATCAGACTCAAACCCGAGTCAGACAATCAGAATTATGAATCGTGGTCTTATAATTGTTAGGGTCCTTAGGGTAATTTATAAACTTGAGGGGGTTTTATGTAAAAATATTTTTGTATAGTTTTCAAAATATAACTCAAGTATTTAATTATCGTCTTTAAGTACATACAACAATTTAATGATCAAGCTAAATATGTATACATGTTCGAATAGCATGAAATGAGTCAAGTATATTATTCGAGTAACTACCATAAACAATGCTGTAAAGAAATATTATGTACGACTAATTAATCAAGTTGAATGAATGCGGAATATAAACAGAGATATGTCTCTAAATGTTTTGCATGCGTAAGTTCCAGTTTCACCTAAATACGACTACCGGTTTGAGAGATATATATGTTTTCGTATCGTCGCGCAAAACAGATCAGAATCTATTTGACACCGTCACATATTTTTAAAACGCAGTTTGAGTTAATTTTTATCGGGTTTCAGGTTACGAAAATTATTAGAAAATTGTAGGTATTTTGATGTACTTATCTAAAACACCAAGATTCATACGATTTGGATTTATGAAGCTCTAGTTATGATCATTTTAATATCAGCATTTAAAACAGAAATTCAGATTTCTGGACAGCAACTATATATTGTATTGTAAAGCCTATATCAGGTTGTTTCATGCATTCCTAAGTAATATAATATACAGAAAATTATATTTCTATCAATGGTGCATCTACACATCTAAATTTTGTCACAAACGGAAATCGGGTGTTCGAGTTATGTCCAATTTAAAAACAATGTGCGAATCAGGACAGATTCTGTCCAGATCCGTCACTTAATATTGTAACGCAGTTTTCTTTATCTTAGGTAGGTTTTCAGTAAAACTATAAAACTAATAAATCTATATCATTCGATGTAGATATCAAAAACATCTGAGTTTGCTCAATTTGGATACCGGTATACCAAGTTATGTGTTCTAGAAATTGACCGATAGCTGCAGTTTTTCTGTTTTACGATCAGTGAATAAATACGATGTAATTCACAAACCGTTATGCGGATCGATCTAAAATTTTTTACAGAGTGTATAAAATAATATATTCTATTATATGTAAATTTCATGAAATTTTCAGAATTAAAAATTTATTTATAATTTTTTTTTTAAAACTAAAGGTATTGATATGTCATATGTGAGAAATGAGAAAACTAAGGTATTTATTCGTAACTCCATTTTTTTTTACAAACTTTAAATAAAGTGATTTTAAATAAAACAACAAACATACAATCCTAATTGGTCACTATGAAATCTTAACATGTGAATTGAGAGTAATGAAAAAGACTTTACAAACTATATATGTGTGTATGTTTGTGTGTTCATTATTTATATATATATATCCATTTAATTAATTATTTATGAACTATGATATGTCAAGTGAAGTTTTCATGGCAATATAAAACAAGAGAAATATAAAGAGAAAAGAAAGAGATGGAGGAAGGAAAAAGTGAAGGGACTTACATGCACAAGCCGGTATTGTCACCGGGCTTGTCTATCCGCCGACAGCCTCGCGTTACTAGCGAGACCTTCTTGAAGAGTTCTTCATGTTCTTCTTCTTGGACTTTAGGTGAAGAGGGAGAAATGAGAGATAGAAAAAAATATGAGGAAGGAAAAGATGGAGGAGGACAATTAAGATGGTGTAATGGTGAATTATGTATAATAATATATGCATTTAACATAAGAATTAAAGGAGAAATGAAAGGTCACCATTCATTTTGGAAATGAAAGGTCTCATTTGTAGGTTATGAGAAGAATAAAAAAAATGATAAAAAAATAATTGCAAGAATGGGGATTTGAACATGTGACTTATGGAATAACAATGTAAGGACTTAACCAATGAGCTATAAAGTTGTTCATGCATATATTTAACTAGAATTAAATATATGATGTTGCTTAAAAAGAAAATGGGCTTTTTAGATGGGCTGTAGAGAATTAGAATAATGGATTTGGGTTAAATATTTATGAAAGGAAAAATAAGAATGAGAAGTTAAAAACTTAAATATAAGAAAATGAAATTGTACCTAGAAAAAAAATACATAATAGATTAAGGAATAAAATAATAATAAATTTAATAGAAAAAGGAAAATACCAAGTACAAATAAATACGGTATATTATTGAAGAGGGATAATACAAATGTATAAAGATTTTGGGGTCATTACATTCTACCCTCCTTAAAAATAATTTCGTCCTCGAAATTACTCAAGAAGGATGATGTAACAGAGTAAGGAAACAGGATTAGGATGATGTCTTCTTCGAGCTCCGTCGATTGATACTCTAACCAATTGAACTAATAAGTCTACAAGATACAATTAGAAAGGATGAATAAGAATTAAGGATTCAAAAGTGGAGAGATGGACTTCAAGGAAACAGAAGGTGGAGTTCAAGATGGATTCAAGGAATATGTAATGTAAAGAATGTTATCAGTTGCTGTTTCTTGTGTTATATTGCCTAGCTTGTTCATACAGACCAGAACTGCATGACAGGGATTCATACAGCTCTGCCCTGCATGGGCCACCAACAAAACCTGTCATGCCCCGCTTCCCAGTGTACGGCGAAGTGGACGTGACGAGGCCCGCTACGTATGTACTCAGAAGTACATACGCTAAGCGTAATTAAGCAATATAAAATGAATCACAAGAGACGAATAATAGAAATAACAGCAACTTTTATTAATAACATTCTTTATACAATGCATGAAATGAAAATACATCTGAAATGAAAAAGCAATGCCTAAACAGTGGCATAACAATAAAAGGAAATACTGGAAAGAACAAGATACAATGTCTAGAGCTCTGGGTCTTCCTGGAACTGCTCCGAATCTTCACTTGTGGGCTCGGTCTCAACTTGGTCCAACGCACCTGACGACATTCAAAGAAGAGAGAAATAGAATGTCGTCAGCGAACAGGTCGCTCGGTAAGTCCCAAAGAAGAATGAAGAATGAGAGTGACAGAGTATAGTATTTTCTAAAGTATTGTATTGTAGAATATTATGAAATATTGTTTAACGTAATTGTTTGTAGCTTGGTACAGGAGGATGCCAGTGTATACGAGGGGAGTCTCTATATGCCAGAGACTAAGGGCACGTATAGTACAAGGAACCGTTTATGCCACGGTACAACAGCAACGGAATATAGGTTAGGTGTCTTAATCTGACCACCTCATTCCACTTTTAACATCTTCCGTACCAATCTACCCCTTTAAACCCCGCGATGTCATATTTGTATTGTTATCTTGTAAACTTGTAATGATTGCTTGATTGACTTTGATTGACTTGATTGACTGATTGACTGATTGACTGATTTACTGATTGACTGACCGAAACCATGATATCAGGAAACGGTTATAACCGTAGAGTCATGTAAATGGAATACTGGAAATCATGTAAAAGGAATATCCATGGTCCGGTTCATTCAAACAGATTGTTAACTGGATCTGGAATTCATGTATTCATGTTGAGTTAGAATATAAAAGAATATAGATTGACTTGAAACATATTCAAGTTTTGTAGCTTGGTACAGAAGGCTGCCAGTGTATACGAGGGGAGTCTCTATATGCCAGAGACTAAGGGCACGTATAGTACAAGGAACCGTTTATGCCACGGTACAACAGCAACTGAATATAGGTTAGGTGTCTTAATCTGACCACCTCATTCCACTTTTAACATCTTCCGTACCAATCTACCCCTTAAACCCCGTAGTGTTTTGATTGTATTGTTTGTCTTGTAAATTGTATTGATTGTATAATTGATTGACTGACTGACCGAAACCATGATATCAGGAAACGGTTGTAACCGTAGAGTCATGTAAATGGAATACTGAGAATCATGTAAAAGGAATATATCCATGGTTCGGTTCAGCCAAATTGTATAAATTGATAATTGTATTCATGGATTCATGTGTTCATTTTGAATTGGAATCTTGTAGATTATAGGTTGACTTGAATCATATTCAAGTCAAATTAATCAGACTCAAACCCGAGTCAGACAATCAGAATTATGAATCGTGGTCTTATAATTGTTAGGGTCCTTAGGGTAATTTATAAACTTGAGGGGGTTTTATGTAAAAATATTTTTGTATAGTTTTCAAAATATAACTCAAGTATTTAATTATCGTCTTTAAGTACATACAACAATTTAATGATCAAGCTAAATATGTATACATGTTCGAATAGCATGAAATGAGTCAAGTATATTATTCGAGTAACTACCATAAACAATGCTGTAAAGAAATATTATGTACGACTAATTAATCAAGTTGAATGAATGCGGAATATAAACAGAGATATGTCTCTAAATGTTTTGCATGCGTAAGTTCCAGTTTCACCTAAATACGACTACCGGTTTGAGAGATATATATGTTTTCGTATCGTCGCGCAAAACAGATCAGAATCTATTTGACACCGTCACATATTTTTAAAACGCAGTTTGAGTTAATTTTTATCGGGTTTCAGGTTACGAAAATTATTAGAAAATTGTAGGTATTTTGATGTACTTATCTAAAACACCAAGATTCATACGATTTGGATTTATGAAGCTCTAGTTATGATCATTTTAATATCAGCATTTAAAACAGAAATTCAGATTTCTGGACAGCAACTATATATTGTATTGTAAAGCCTATATCAGGTTGTTTCATGCATTCCTAAGTAATATAATATACAGAAAATTATATTTCTATCAATGGTGCATCTACACATCTAAATTTTGTCACAAACGGAAATCGGGTGTTCGAGTTATGTCCAATTTAAAAACAATGTGCGAATCAGGACAGATTCTGTCCAGATCCGTCACTTAATATTGTAACGCAGTTTTCTTTATCTTAGGTAGGTTTTCAGTAAAACTATAAAACTAATAAATCTATATCATTCGATGTAGATATCAAAAACATCTGAGTTTGCTCAATTTGGATACCGGTATACCAAGTTATGTGTTCTAGAAATTGACCGATAGCTGCAGTTTTTCTGTTTTACGATCAGTGAATAAATACGATGTAATTCACAAACCGTTATGCGGATCGATCTAAAATTTTTTACAGAGTGTATAAAATAATATATTCTATTATATGTAAATTTCATGAAATTTTCAGAATTAAAAATTTATTTATAATTTTTTTTTAAAACTAAAGGTATTGATATGTCATATGTGAGAAATGAGAAAACTAAGGTATTTATTCGTAACTCCATTTTTTTTTACAAACTTTAAATAAAGTGATTTTAAATAAAACAACAAACATACAATCCTAATTGGTCACTATGAAATCTTAACATGTGAATTGAGAGTAATGAAAAAGACTTTACAAACTATATATGTGTGTATGTTTGTGTGTTCATTATTTATATATATATATCCATTTAATTAATTATTTATGAACTATGATATGTCAAGTGAAGTTTTCATGGCAATATAAAACAAGAGAAATATAAAGAGAAAAGAAAGAGATGGAGGAAGGAAAAAGTGAAGGGACTTACATGCACAAGCCGGTATTGTCACCGGGCTTGTCTATCCGCCGACAGCCTCGCGTTACTAGCGAGACCTTCTTGAAGAGTTCTTCATGTTCTTCTTCTTGGACTTTAGGTGAAGAGGGAGAAATGAGAGATAGAAAAAAATATGAGGAAGGAAAAGATGGAGGAGGACAATTAAGATGGTGTAATGGTGAATTATGTATAATAATATATGCATTTAACATAAGAATTAAAGGAGAAATGAAAGGTCACCATTCATTTTGGAAATGAAAGGTCTCATTTGTAGGTTATGAGAAGAATAAAAAAAATGATAAAAAAATAATTGCAAGAATGGGGATTTGAACATGTGACTTATGGAATAACAATGTAAGGACTTAACCAATGAGCTATAAAGTTGTTCATGCATATATTTAACTAGAATTAAATATATGATGTTGCTTAAAAAGAAAATGGGCTTTTTAGATGGGCTGTAGAGAATTAGAATAATGGATTTGGGTTAAATATTTATGAAAGGAAAAATAAGAATGAGAAGTTAAAAACTTAAATATAAGAAAATGAAATTGTACCTAGAAAAAAAATACATAATAGATTAAGGAATAAAATAATAATAAATTTAATAGAAAAAGGAAAATACCAAGTACAAATAAATACGGTATATTATTGAAGAGGGATAATACAAATGTATAAAGATTTTGGGGTCATTACAGAGCAAAACTCTGTTTGAAATTTGAATTTCAAAAATTGAAGCAACGCTTTAGATCCAGCGCTAGGCGTGCTGCGCGCCACGTGTCAAACACGGATGCGCAAGCGCCAGGTGCGCTGCGCCCTAGGCAGTGTACCATGTGTACGCTAGCGCTAGGCGTGCTGCGCACCACATGTCAAACATAGGTGCGCTGCGCTCTGAGCAGCGCACCACGTGCAAAGCACGGGTGCGCCAGCGCTGGAATTATAAAATTCCCCACCGTTAGATCAAAAGATCTAATAATAATGATAAATCATTAATTAATCAGAATTAAAATTCTTTTATGGAAAGATTTTCCAATCTTGTTAAAAACAAGAAGACTGTCTTCTATAAAACAGAAGCCCTAGGATCAAAGATCCAACGGTGGGAAACATTCCCAAATCAATCAGAGAAAGATCTCTTTAACCGATTGAACAAATCAACTTGCCCTATATAAAGGCCCCAAGACTTCAAGTCTGAGATAGAGAAACCCCCGTATAAACTTTGAGAAACTCAAAAAGAAAGAGAGCAAGCTCTTGCAAGAAGATATTTCTTCAAGGTAAAGATGATAAATGATGAACACGGAGATGAAATCATCTCATAAAAAGAAGAATTATCTTCTTAAAAGATCATAGATCTACAAAGACCAAGGTCTTTCATAAAAAAGATCAAAAGATCTCATCACATAATAAAAGAAGAACATATTCTTCACACAGATCATTGATCTATAAAGGCAAAGCCCTTTCAAAAATAAGAACTGTTGTTCTTGAATCTTGAGACAAAGTCTCTTTTAAAAGAACATAAATTTGTTCACGGATCATAAAAACTGATCAAATGCATTTTGCGCTATTGAAATGCTCTTTACGCTCTTGAACTGCGCCTTGCGCTCTTGAACTGCGCTTCTGCTCTCCTTGGACCGGCGCTCACCGCCAAAATGCGCCACGTGTCAACCACATATGCAACTTGTGCTTTGCGCTTCTGAAATAGCGCACTGCGCTCATGGGCTGGCGCTCAGCGCCAAGCGCGCCACGTGTCACTCACAAGTGCGCCACTAAATTGATAGCGCAATGCGCTCATAAACTGGCGCAATGCGCCCATCATCTGGCGCTTAGCGCCAAGTGCGACACGTGTCCTTCTCGTGTGCGCTACTTAGCAGAGGCACACTACGCTCTTTAACTGGCGCAAAGCGCCTGGCATGCCATGTGTTGCGCCGACAGAACATAAATTGTTCTGATGAATGCTCTGCATTCAATACAAGACAAAAATATTGTCAGAAGGGCCAAGCCCAAATAAAGGCTCAATAGCCAGAATGAAAATGTTAAACATTTATTAGACTTAGCCCAATATTGGCCATAAGTCCTCAACTTATATTTAATTGAGCCTATCTGCTCATGAATATTTAACAAATCTTAGTCCCAAACTGGGCTACAGATCTTCCAACCAACTCATACCGGTTCGAGGGTACATCTCTTTACTCCTCTGATATTTGTCGTTGTAATCCTTCAACGTTTTCAGAGAGGTGACGGGTCCCAACAACCATACATTTCATAGACTATGACGTCTTTAAACTGGATCGTGGGGTCCTTAAACTCACGGACTATGATGTCCTTAACCTGGACTGTAGGGTCCTTAAGCCCGTGGACTATGATGTCCTTAACCTTGGACCACCATGTCCTTAAACTGGCAATCGACCGCAAAGTTCTTAAACTAGAACAATAGAGCCCAAATGCTCTTTTGTTGGATCTAAATGATCCCGTTAAGTAGATCTTAGTCTAAAATTAGACTAACGTATCCTTATAAAATGGTTAAGTTGACCTTGGTTTAAAATTAGACTAACGTGTCCTTAACAAACTGTTAAGTTGATCTTAGTCTAAAATTAGACTAACGTATCCTTAACAAATGTTTAAGTTGATCTTAGTCTCAAATGAGGCTAACGTATCCTTAAACCCAACCCCCAAAACCCAAATCTAAGAAAATACGGATTTGGACTAATCCACGCCTTACGGGTGACAACATAAATTAGTCTCCGTATACAATCCACGGGCAACCACAAACAAAACAAACACCCACGACACGAAGTGACCATCTGGAGAAGGAGAAAGTTGTTACCGCGATGCGGTAGCGTAATTAACTGCAGGGGCTTGCTCCTGCAGGGAAGAGCGTCCCCACAATCAAAAACCCCTCAAACGAGGGGGAATCTGACGAAGTCTGCTGCATCGGCCGCATCCATTTAAACCTTCGATACATGGTACCATAAATCAACTTGGAATCTTCGGAGAGGTGGATGGATAGCACCAAATAGTATCTGCCCCCAAATTCTGGCAAGACGGACCTATGCGGTCGCGTCTCTGTGTTCGGCGGTAAACAGGGATAGTAGAGGATACCTTGAAATACTCTTGTCTAAAAGCCTTAGTATGAAGGAAAAAAATATAAATTAACAAATTGTAAATGACACAAAGTATAAGTGGTGCAGAAAAATGAACACTGGTTTTGTAATTACTTAAGACAGCATAAAAAAAGCCTTAGTATGGATGGTTTGTACATATCTACGCATCATATGTAAATATTGCATTGCATAAATTTTGAAAATAAAAGTCAGAAAGTGAAAAATACATATGAATTAAAGGAAAATATTTAAGAAATACAAGAAAATTAGTGTTTTAAAACGAAAATAGTAATACGTAGTCATGAGCTGTTGTCCTAAGGGTCAGTAAGATGAAAGAATTACTAGTCTGCGGATAGAAGTAAGTCTGAAAAATAGTCCCTATTCTTGAGTCCAAATTTCTGAACGTTGATACCCTACTATACGCACTTGCATACATCTTGAAACTTGGGATGGTAGAGGATACCTTGAAATACTCTTGTCTAAAAGCCTTAGTATGAAAGAAAAAAATATAAATTAACAAATTGTAAATGACACAAAGTATAAGCGGTGCAGAAAAAAGAACACTGGTTTTGCAATTACTTAAGGCAGCATAAAAAAAAGCCTTAGTATGGATAGTTTGTACATATCTACGCATCATATGTAAATATTGAATTGCATAAATTTTAAAAATAAAAGTTAGAAAGTGAAAAATACATATGAATGAAAGGAAAAGATTTAATAAATGCAAGAAAATTAGATATTTTAAACGAAGCTAGTAATATGTAGTCATGAGCTGTTGTCCCAAGGGTTAGTAAGATGAAGGAATTACTAGTCTGCGGATAGAAATAAATCTGAAAAATATGTAGGGTTCCTAGGCACACTATAGAGGTCTCACAAGGCATCAACCATGCCAATTTCAAATTTTATGGGTGCCGAGAAACCCTAATACGGATCGTCGACTAGAAATTTAGGCGAAACAGGAAACTAGTTAACATCTTAACTAAAAGAAGAGAGCTACAACCTTTGTAGATCCGGTTATCCACTTCCTTAGCTCCAAGTAGTCGTCCTCTCGCTGTCCGTCTCGAATCCCGGACTCAAGCATCGGCTTCATCGGAGAAATGGGCGGGAAAGGTCGTCGGCTTCGTGCCGAAGAAGATCTACGTCGAGGCATCACAAGTTCAAGCTCCAACTTCACCAAGTTGTGAAACTTGTGAAGAAAACACCCAAAACAACTTGGCAAGAGGTAGAGGATGAAGAAATAGGAGGTGGGTTCACTTTAGAATTGGATTTCTCACTTTAGAACTCAAGTTGCCATTGATGGAGTCTTTTTTTCTTTCTTGAAGAAGGAGAGAAATGAAGATAGAATATGATAAAAGTATTTCCATAAAAGAAAATAAATCAATACTTATCATATCCTAACTAAGGTTAAGTGTAGAGAATAGACCATGGTAAGTGGGAATGGTTAGGGTTAAGCATGAAGACAAAATGGTCTCTTTAGTCAAAGCTTCATAAAGCTTCAACAAGCTTCATGATAAAGAAAACCATTTTGTTTTCATTTATCTAATTAAATATAAATAAAGAATGGATAAATAAATGAGTGAATAAATCAAAACCCTAATCATTACACAACCATGGTTTAATCTTTACACAAAACACAAGTTAGCATGCAACATCAAACATGATACAATCAAGTGCACACAAAATATATCACATATACAATGTGTGAACTTCAAGTGAGAAAATCCATTTAAAGTGAACCAATACTAGTTAATGCAAAGTAATATATCAAATATAATTATACATTAAATCATTAAATCAACATTTGATTCAATGATCCGGTCATGTCGCACATAACCGACTAGTATCGAATGTATCGATTTATCGAATCAATGATTCGATAACTAGGTCATATCGCATACAACCAATCGAAACATTCATCGCGAGAATGAAATGCGGTATCACATACACGCATTATTCTCGGTCCCGCACATATCTCATATGCGCTCCTATTTCGTTTCGCTTGAGCCAGGAAACCTCTGTGTAGGACTCTAAAGACTCGTCAATACGCCGGCAGCAGATGATGATCATATCAAGCACCCACAAGCCGCAAGCGGTCTGCTAAACGTAACGGCTATCCGGGTATTGAGCGATCAGAAGATCGACGAGCTAGCCCGCTCACACTCCTGTGAATCCAACCAGTAACACTTATCGTACAGTCCGGTCTGTTCGTCTGATATGTCGCATATCAAGTTTAGGGGTGGTATACGTCAGACCCCAATAACCGATAAGTCGTGCCGATGTGAGGCTCATAACGGGTCGAGAAACTACTGGTAACACTTACCAGCAAATCTCTGATCAGCCCTGGCCAGGGACTTCCCTGTTACGGCCAATCGAGCACAGCGCAACATCAACCCCCAATACCGGGAGAGACGAAACCCCTCCTATCGCTCATTGCCTCCATGTGACTCGGGACTGTACCCAAAGACCACCGTTTTGCACGCCCTCATGGACGTGGTAAGGTGGAGATCAAAGAATAGTGGGAATCACACAAGACTCTATGACGATCTCGGGTCTACAGACTAACCTGCACAAGTGTCACCTGAGAACTGCCATCTGACGTGAGGTATAATACCATCTGGGAGTTCTCGGCGAGTCCGTCCAGTGTATCCAGTCTCCACTGAGCACCCGTATACCATCTCTGATGTCAAACACCAATGGATGTGGGATCATCCATCGCCCATCTCATGGGTCGAGAAGCGTATACGCTAGTCTACTCTGGTATATCGATGTCCCGTCTCGATACACCTACGACTAGGGACCTTGAAGGATGTACCTATGGACTACCATGTCCCCACTAGTATGATCTGCATCATAGTCCAGGTAGTCAAGTACACATCCTAAGGGCTTTACCAACATGTAACTATAAGACAGTTTAAAGAGACTAGTGTACATGTTAAGATAAAGAGCAACCAGATAGCATACTATCATATCGAGCAAGAAAGTCATCTCTATATATGTCCAAGCATCCAATATAATATACATCATCTGTACAATACTGGCCTCTAGGGCATACATACAACTAACAATCTCCCACTTGCACTAGGGCCAGCTGCTGTAGTATCGCATACCGAGCATCCCGAAGAGTCTCTCAAACTGTATCTGGGGAATGGCCTTCGTGAGTGGATCTGCCGTGTTGTTCTTCATGTCAACCCTCCTGACCTCGATCTCCCGGCGATCAACTATCTCCCGGATCAGGTGATACCGCCTCAGAATATGCCTGGATCGCTGATGGGACCTGGGTTCCTTGGCCAAAGCCACCGCTCCATTGTTATAATGGATGGAACCACTCAAAGTTCAGTAATGAACTTCTTGATCCAGACAGCCTCTTTGGCAGCGATGTATTCAGCCTCCATCGTCGAGTCTGCCACGGTTTCCTGCTTGGAACTCTTCCAGCTAACCGCCCCTCCGTAAAGGGTAAAGACAAAGCCCAACTGCGACTTAGAGTCGTCCTTATCACTCTGGAAGCTCGAATCGGTAAAGGACTCCACTTGGAGTTCTCCGTTACCATACACCAAGAGCATCTCTTTAGTCCTTCGTAAGTACTTGAGAATGCTCTTCACAGCTGTCCAGTGACTCTCTCCAGGATCAGCTTGATACCTGCTCACTACACTTAGTGAGTATGCAACATCGGGTCTGGTACATAGCATCGCGTACATGATAGAGCCTACAGCCGAAGCATAGGGTATCCCTTGCATGCGAGCTCTCTCCAAATCAGTCTTGGGAGACATCTCTTTGGAGAGAGTGACTCCAGAGATCATGGGTAAGTTCCTACGCTTGGATTCTTCCATACTAAACCTCTTTAGTATGGTGTCAATGTACTTGGATTGGGACAATCCCAATATCCGTTTGGATCTATCTCTATAGATCCTTATTCCCAATATGCAGGAGGCATCACCAAGATCTTTCATTGAGAATCTTTGTGATAAGAAGAGCTTGACCGATTGCAGCATAGGAATATCATTTCCTATCAAGAGTATGTCGTCCACGTACAATACGAGGAAGACAACCTTACTCTCTGCCACCTTCTTGTAGATACAAGGTTCATATGGATTTTTGACGAAATCAAACTCTTTGATAACGACATCAAAGCAGATGTTCCAACTCCGCGATGCTTGCTTTAATCCATAAATGGATTTAAGCAGCTTGCACACCTTCCCGCTGCTCCCACTGTCTACGAAGCCCTCTGGCTGAGTCATGTACACGCACTCTTCTAAATCACCATTTAGAAAGGCGGTCTTAACATCCATTTGCCAGATTTCGTAATCATGATATGCAGCGATGGCAAGCATGATCCGGATGGATTTAAGCATAGCCACTGGAGAAAAGGTTTCGTCATAGTCCACACCTGGTCTTTGACGAAAACCCTTTGCAACAAGTCTAGCTTTGAAAGTCTCCACTTTCCCATCTACACCAAGTTTCTTCTTGAAGATCCACTTGCTCCCAATGGGTTTTACCCCTTCAGGAGCAACTTCCAAAGTCCATACTTTGTTGGTGTACATGGATTCCATCTCGAACCGCATAGCATCCAGCCATTTCACTGAGTCCCTACTCGTGATGGCCTGCTCGAAGCTAGTTGGGTCATCATCATCCATGATGCAATCCTCGCTCCCTCCATCCATGAGAAAACCGTAGTATCTCTCAGGTTGGCGAGGAACCCTACTAGATCGGCGGAGAGGCTGGGGTTCGTCGGGTACTACTGAATCCTCTGGTTCTACCAAGTCTTCTGTTATAGTTTGTGCCGCTGGAACCTCTTCCAGTTCTACCTCAATGCCACTTGTCTGTTTCATAAGAAAACTCTTTTCTAAGAAAGTGGCATGTCGAGAAACAAACACCTTTTGTTCCTCGGGGTGGTAGAAGATATACCCTTGTGAATTTTTGGGATATCCTACGAACTTACATAAGACTGATCTTGCCTCGAGTTTGTCCGGATTTTGTCTTTTGACATAGGCTGGACAACCTCATATCTTAATGTAATTAAGATGTGGTCTCTTCCCTTTCCATATCTCATATGGAGTGGTAGGCACTGATTTGGTAGGAACTCTATTCAATAGGTCCATGGCTGTCTCAAGCGCATATTCCCAGAAGGAAATAGGTAACTCAGCTGTGCTCATCATAGAGCGCACCATATCTAATAGGGTGCGGTTCCTCCGTTCTGATACACCGTTGTGCTGTGGTGTATATGGAGGAGTCAACTGAGAGAGAATCCCATTCTCTTTTAGGAAGTCCAGGAATTCATTGCTCAAGTATTCACCTCCTCGATCAGATCGAAGGATTTTAATACTTTTTCCGGTTTGGTTCTCGACTTCTTGTTTATATTCTCTAAATTTCTTAAAAGCTTCTGATTTGTGTTTCATCAAGAACACATATCCGAATCTAGAGAGATCGTCAATGAATGTAATGAAGTACGAAGAACCATCCCTGGCATGTGTAGACATTGGACCGCATACATCACTATGTATCAGTCCCAAGAGTTCAGTAACTCTTTCTCCGTGTCCCGTAAACGGAGTTTTGGTCATCTTGCCTTTGAGACATGACTGGCAAGTGTCATAAGATGAAAATTCAAACGGATTTAAATATCGATCCTTATGCAACTTAGCTAGTCGTGTCGCATTGATGTGACCCAGTCTACAATGCCACAAGAAGGATTCGTTCAGTTCAGAACTCTTCCTCTTGTGTGTGTTTGTTATGCTCAGAACTGTTGATTGATTTAGAACAAAAATGCCATTGCACAACGTGCCTGATCCAACCAACTTTTGGTTATGGAAAATGTTCATAACATTGTCCTGTAATACAAAATTATATCCCTCTTTACTCAATAAAGAAACTGATATAATATTGCATATCAGGTTCGGCATGTAATAGCATTCGTTCAGAACCAATGTATTACCAGTTGGTAACACAAGGTGATATTCCCCGACAGTCTTAGCTGCAACAATTGCACCATTTCCAACTCTAATGTCTTTATCACCTTCTCCAAGTTCTCTACCTTTTCTAAGCCCATGTAACTGATTACATATATGGGATCCTGACCCGGTATCTAATACCCAGGACGTAGGGCAAATGGAGAAACAGTTCTGTGTAACGAACACTCCCGAAGAAAATGCATCAACATGTACTTTCTTCAATCGGGTGGCATGGAAATCCTGGTATTCCCCTATATCCTGTTCAGTCCTATAACCCTTATAGGAAAGAACGGAACCAACGTTCCCCAGCACAGTATAACATGCGGGTTCGGTCAATACATCCATATTATTATCTTGATTAAGGCATGAAATGGTCGCTACCTGGAGAGAGAGAGAAGAAAACACTTTAGCGTATGCTCGTGCAAGATCAGATTGGTTATTATCTTATCTAATCAGGATGGCTCCCACTGGTTTTTATCAAATCTTCCTTCAAACCCTAAAAGGAAAGACTAGCCGGGATTAATTACACCCTACAACTTCGTCGATCTTTCAGCCAGGCCAGTGTCGGTACTTTGAGGGAGGTTCCCCGTGCTTTCGCACGGACCTAATTAATGTAAACCTCATTTTCCTAGAGGCGTAACTCCGTTGACACCTTTCTAGACACCTACTTGATCGGCTAATTGTAGTGTGCAAAACTCTCCCAGGAGTAACTCTTACTCACAGTGGGTATCGGGATCCAACTATCTCATAGAAGGTATGCAATCTCATTGCAAATTTCAACACTTGAAATTCCCGATAATGCTTTTGCCCCTAGCGTGCTATGACCTTGACGCATGCCAAACAACCCATAGTCCGCTAGTCAAGTTCAACCCGTACAATTCGTGATCGAATTAAACCCACCCGTACGACCCTTGACGCATGCCAAACAACGCCGTACGAATACCTTAATCCAATCGCATCTCATGCTACAGATAAGTAATAATCAGCTACCGTACACTACGCCTTGACGCATGCTAAACAACCGTAGCACGAATACTGAATATTACATATCTGAATTGACGGAGGGCTACGCAGGTTTTTCTGAAAACCATAAGCGTAATGAACTTGATATCGTTGTAGAATCAAATGAAGTTTTAAAATGGAGTGATTTTGAGGCTTTTTCTAGTTTTGCTAAAGGGGTCACTCCCGGTGAAGGGATCGTCGGCCCTTTCCTCGTCGAATGAGGTGCGGGATATATCATATATATCACTGTGCAAAGCAGAAACTATAGAAGCAATCAAAAGTCAAACCGAGTGTGTAGCATCTGCCAGTTATTGCTAAAGGAGTCACTCCCGGTGAAGGGATCTCGGTCCTTTCCTCATCGAATAAGGTGCAGGGTATATCATATATACCGCTATGCAAAGCAAGAACTGTAGCTACCTGTTTTATTTAAAATTTGATTCTACAACATCATTTGGTTTCTTTTATTTCATTAATCACATTAATGAAGTCCCATCATTTAAGTCACCTAAACATCACAGATAAATACGACGTACACTTATGCCATCCGCATTCGCCTGGATGCCCCCTCGTGCACCGTTAGGTTAGGTAACTAACGACAGAGCAGGGCAGGGCTGGTTCGGATGCAAAACATAAGTAACGTCTATATAATATATCATATATACTATATAAAGTATCTATCACAGAACATCACATGATCACATCACAGATATCGCAGCAGAAGAAACATATGAAACATTGGATATACTAGGACGTCCGTGTTTTCAATACGAGCCAGTATAAAACACGGATTCCACGGTCGTGATGAATAGCCAATCCCACACCCCTAGACCCCTACGAGAGCGGCAAGCAACCCTACCAATTCTAGGGTTAGGAGACCCGGACTCGACTCCTCGAGATGGTCTCCCACTGGACCCTAGAACCCGGTTACTTGTGCTCCCCTCCTTGGGTCTATCCTAATGCGGAAAAGTAAATAATATACAAAAGGTGACATCTTCCGCAACCTGGAATTGCCCCAGTAAAAGAATATTACATACAAGTTTTTACATGAATGAAAATGAAACACACTCATCTCACATAAAAACCCCCGGCTATTCAAACACGACAATCCAATATAACATATCCAGCAACACATAACATCACATGTCATCAACGTAAGTAAATATGCGCATCCCAATTGTCGTTGACATATAGCAACGAAACCGGCGATATCACATATTACACTTACGGTCACAGAAAAGAAAGTGTAAAACTACAACAATAGGAATCCGCAACATCTTTAGACATCACATCCCTAATCAAATGAAATACTTAGACATCACATGCCTAACAATTATAAACCCCGCATTTTAGTCTCATTATCGAAAACTCTTTTCAATATCAAGTGAGACTAAACTGCTAGATTTATAACATTCATTCAGTTATCTCATAACTGTTTGTGAATTCCAATTATTGTATCCTATTCCGGATAAATAGAGAATATTAAACTTTCCGATCGAACATTCGAACACCCAAGTTTTCCCGAAACCGATCAACACATGAAATAAGTTCAAAGACATTCACTTCATGCCTCAGTACCAACGGTCCAGCTGTAGAAGGGTCAAGCCAACGCCTCACATGTGGCACGCCGTACTGCCCCAAACCCGAAGGTTCAAAGGGCAGTTCAAGACGGTCACATAATCGAGTTAAGGTTTGTTGTCTTCTAGAGGGACCATCGCGTTACTTGCACTACTTAGAACGTCATTAAACTACGGAAAAGTCCAACAATTGGAAATTTCCCGGCAGGGGAAAGATTGGGTATTTACATCCGGTCGAACTTTTTAACATATTCTAAAATATCCGGAAAAACACATAGACAAAGTCTGATAATCCGATCGAATCTACGAACTCCCAATACACCCTAGAAAATTCAACTCTTGAATAAATTTTAAAAATTCCCAGAAAATCCAACACCTGAAGAAATCAGTTACTGTGCAAAAATTATATGAAAATTCAATAAATTGGCCGCGGAACCGCCGCAGAATCAAGGCTTCTGCCGCGGTTCCGCCGCACTGTAGACACTTCATTAATTTATTTTTGCACCGTAATTCATAGATTTCCCTGCTGAATTTTTTAGCAATTTTTAATATGGAAAAATCCCAGATTTTAGAAAAAGTCCAGAGAGCATATCGGGAGTTAGGGTTTCGGTTCGATCGGGTTTCAAACGTCGTCTAGACTTCGCCTAAGGCTCTAGCTAGGCTCTGATACCACTGTAGGGTTCCTAGGCACACTATAGAGGTCTCACAAGGCATCAACCATGCCAATTTTGAATTTTATGGGTGCCGAGAAACCCTAATACGGATCGTCGACTAGAAATTTAGGCGAAACAGGAAACTAGTTAACATCTTAACTAAAAGAAGAGAGCTACAACCTTTGTAGATCCGGTTATCCACTTCCTTAGCTCCAAGTAGTCGTCCTCTCGCTGTCCGTCTCGAATCCCGGACTCAAGCATCGGCTTCATCGGAGAAATGGGCGGGCAAGGTCGTCGGCTTCGTGCCGAAGAAGATCTACGTCGAGGCATCACAAGTTCAAGCTCCAACTTCACCAAGTTGTGAAACTTGTGAAGAAAACACCCAAAACAACTTCGCAAGAGGTAGAGGATGAAGAAATAGGAGGTGGGTTCACTTTAGAATTGGATTTCTCACTTTAGAACTCAAGTTGCCATTGATGGAGTCTTTTTTTCTTTCTTGAAGAAGAAGGAGAGAAATGAAGATAGAATATGATAAAAGTATTTCCATAAAAGAAAATAAATCAATACTTATCATATCCTAACTAAGGTTAAGTGTAGAGAATAGACCATGGTAAGTGGGAATGGTTAGGGTTAAGCATGAAGACAAAATGGTCTCTTTAGTCAAAGCTTCATGAAGCTTCAACAAGCTTCATGATAAAGAAAACCATTTTGTTTTCATTTATCTAATTAAATATAAATAAAGAATGGATAAATAAATGAGTGAATAAATCAAAACCCTAATCATTACACAACCATGGTTTAATCTTTACACAAAACACAAGTTAGCATGCAACATCAAACATGATACAATCAAGTGCACACAAAATATATCACATATACAATGTGTGAACTTCAAGTGAGAAAATCCATTTAAAGTGAACCAATACTAGTTAATGCAAAGTAATATATCAAATATAATTATACATTAAATCATTAAATCAAAATTTGATTCAATGATCCGGTCATGTCGCACATAACCGACTAGTATCGAATGTATCGATTTATCGAATCAATGATTTGATAACTAGGTCATATCGCATACAACCAATCGAAACATTCATCGCGAGAATGAAATGCGGTATCACATACACGCATTATTCTCGGTCCCGCACATATCTCATATGCGCTCCTATTTCGTTTCGCTTGAGCCAGGAAACCTCTGTGTAGGACTCTAAAGACTCGTCAATACGCCGGCAGCAGATGATGATCATATCAAGCACCCACAAGCCGCAAGCGGTCTGCTAAACGTAACGGCCATCCGGGTATTGAGCGATCAGAAGATCGACGAGCTAGCCCGCTCACACTCCTGTGAATCCAACCAGTAACACTTACCGTACAGTCCGGTCTGTTCGTCTGATATGTCGCATATCAAGTCTAGGGGTGGTATACGTCAGACCCCAATAACCGATAAGTCGTGCCGATGTGAGGCTCATAACGGGTCGAGAAACTACTGGTAACACTTACCAGCAAATCTCTGATCAGCCCTGGCCAGGGACTTCCCTGTTATGGCCAATCGAGCACAGCGCAACATCAACCCCCAATACCGGGAGAGACGAAACCCCTCCTATCGCTCATTGCCTCCATGTGACTCGGGACTGTACCCAAAGATCACCGTTTTGCATGCCCTCATGGACGTGGTAAGGTGGAGATCAAAGCATAGTGGGAATCACACAAGACTTTATGACGATCTCGGGTCTACAGACTAACCTGCACAAGTATCACCTGAGAACTGCCATCTGACGTGAGGTATAATACCATCTGGGAGTTCTCGGCGAGTCCGTCCAGTGTACCCAGTCTCCACTGAGCACCCGTATACCATCTCTGATGTCAAACACCAATGGATGTGGGATCATCCATCGCCCATCTCATGGGTCGAGAAGCGTATACGCTAGTCTACTCTGGTATATCGATGCCCCGTCTCGATACACCCACGACTAGGGACCTTGAAGTATGTACCTATGGACTACCATGTCCCCACTAGTATGATCTGCATCATAGTCCAGGTAGTCAAGTACACATCCTAAGGGCTTTACCAACATGTAACTATAAGACAGTTTAAAGAGACTAGTGTACATGTTAAGATAAAGAGCAACCAGATAGCATACTATCATATCGAGCAAGAAAGTCATCTCTATATATGTCCAAGCATCCAATATAATATACATCATCTGTACAATACTGGCCTCTAGGGCATACATACAACTAACAAAATAGTCTCTATTCTTCCAAATTTCTGAACATTGATACCCTACTATATGCACTTGCACACATCTTGAAACTTGGGATAGTAGAGGATACCTTGAAATACTCTTGTCTAAAGGCCTCAGTATGAAGGAAAATAATATAAATTAACAAAATATAAATGACACAAAGTATAAGTGGTGCAAAAAAATGAACACTGGTTTTTTAATTACTTAAGGCATCATACAAAATATAGCGAGGGTGCCTTATCACCTAATGTCTTAGACCGACTGGTTTAGGAGTCACTACTAATCTTTAGGTGTTGTAAGGCTAGGATATTGCTAATTACGCCTTAATAGATGAGTACATTCGGTAATCGGTTAGTTAGTACCTCAAGAAGTATTAATGGTCGCATGAAGAATGTGTGAGCAAATCCATCTAAAACATTACCGACTAAAAAGTACTAAGGAATATGGACAAAGGGTATGATAGCTTGAATTGAATTCTCCTAGTGTAGGGATGTCTTTTACACACACGTAGAGGTATATGATCGATATTTGAAAGAAATGTAGGGAGAAAAACTAAAGATGATGTTTTATTGAGGGATGATATGATTTCTGAAATCTTTTCAAGACCATTAAGATATGGCTCATGACAAGTAAAAAACTAGTATAGTTTGAAAATCTTATTTTCAAGTCTTTCATTTATATGTTCCTTATGTTTGCATGTAATTTTCATCTTCTTTCTTTTATTTTGGGATTTTATGGGTGTAATCCGCTGAAAACCCTCAGGAGACAACACTCCTCCTACCAGGGACACCTAAAGGTTTAAAGGCTTATTGCACGAGCTAAGTGCAATCGTGTTGCATACGAAAGTGTTCTGGATTTTTCTTTTTCTTTTTAATAAATAGTTTGCTCAGGACGATCAAAGATAAGTTTGGGGGTATTTGATCAGTCAAATTTATTGCACATTTGTATGGACGTTTTCCCTATTATTGTTAGCTACTATAAGATGTTATTTGTAAATTAAGAACATATGTGGGTTTATTTGTAAAAAGATTGTTATCATATGTTTCTTTATTTATAATTAATATAATTAGGGAAATATATGCATATCATATTTATATAAAATATTCATATTAAAATATGCATATCATATCAAATAATCCTAACTAATATTCTTAAAATATCATATCATATAAATGGTTAGAATAATATCTCAAATAAAACAAATTCTACTAACAACATGATTTGAGATATTGTACAGGTATTAGAATAAGATTAGCTCAGGTCTGAACTATAAATAAGAGATCCACATCAAATCGAAGTACCAAACCAAATCTGCCGAATATTAGGAGCAAATTGATGAATCTTGCAACGGCAGAGACTAAGAGATATATTTTAAGAATCTTTTTATCAGGAGGTTCTCCAAATATCAAGAAGAAAAGGCACGAAAAATTTGGAGGCACGAACTCACCAAACGGCGGTGGAAGCGCGGTCAAAAGTGGCTATAGGCGGCGGTTTAGCGGTCATTTGATGGCCGTAGGATCTGAAACTTCAGGGTCATGATCGTAATTTAATACAATTCAACATGACGTCTTGGGTTTCACATTCCAGGATCGAGAGCTATATATCTATCATCGAACTATCCATCGATCGATTAAGATCTAGCGAGCAAACTATGGTTTTGTAAATTACTTTTCAGCGAGCAACTTTTGTAATGCACTAGTAAATCAATAAAGCTACTTCTTTCTTTTTATTTTGTCGCATTTACTTTCTGCATTTTACTTTCCGCATTTACTTTCTGCAAATACTTTCCGCATTTTCTTTCTGCAATTACTTTCTGCATTTTCTTTCCGCAATTAATTTCTGCATTTACTTTCTGCGTTTTTAAATTTTAATTATGGGTTCCGTTTTCTTCCATCTTTCTTCTACTTTGCTAATATCCATGAGCGAGTAAATTCTTACTTGTTAGGGTTTGGACAATAGGGCAGGATAATGGATGAAAACTATCTCTTCAATTCTTTTTAAAGTTTTAATTTTTATAAATTTTAGCAAAATGAATATTAACCCTCTTATCGGGTGCGCTATCAATTCATGATAGTCACGACCACGATTTGAGATTCATTAATAATCATTTTGTTAAGGGCCTGAGACAAATAGAGATCAATGGAAGGATAAGGGCCAGTAAAGGGAAACCCTAATTCTCTCCAAAAACCCTAATCCACATTCATCGCTATTTCTCTAGTATTAAATAATTAAAAGATAAAAAGAATTATTTTTAAAAATTCCATCCATTAACTACTAAGTCCTATAAACCCTACAAACATTTTTCTTATAAATTTTCAAACCTTCCTAGTATAAAACGATAACGATCCAACTTTTTTTCTCTATCAACTCGTCTAAAACAAGAAAAATAATTCACCGTTTCTCTGTGGACGACCCGTACTCACTGGTGGCTAGCTATTGCGACGCCGTTATTGATTGCGGTAATTTACAACACACATAGACACTTTTTTGGATCAATCAACAAGTATTCACAAAAATTACAAAAGAAAATAATATTACACCCCTAATAGTCTATGTTTTACTAAGTCAACTAGATCTGCGCAAGAACCTCATTGTTGAAGTAAAATTGTGTCGAGAAATACGCTCAAGATATACTAATCAAGAAGCCCGGTAAGTGCAGAGATCGGGGAGGTTTTCCAACATTTTCATGAAATTTCTTAATTAGAATAATCTTCACACTTTACTTGCCTAGATACCCCTTGAACAATTTACCGTTAAGCAGTGTTCTAAACACAATCAACTTTTCCTAGTGAGCGCGAATCCTTAGAGACTGGGTTCTAATTGATTTTAAAATTACTGGGAGAATGCAGTATGCAGTTTTGTGATTTATAGGCCACAAAAGGGTGATGAAATCCCTTACCGTATCTTGTTGGGGTTTGCTTGCTCTTAAAATCCGTATTAAGATGCAAATGCGCAATCAATAAAAAAATTTAAATAATCAAACAATCAAGCACATCTTTTTCATTTTAATTTACGCACTGCAAAAAATATAGGTTAGTTCTCTTTGTTTTTGAGGAAAATTTGTGAAGAATCCTGTAGAAGATAGAAGTAGTGGAAGGCATCGGATTTGAAAGAGAAGAAGTTTAAAAAAATACATATCGATTTGTTTGGGTTAAGAAACCTCCGTTGGGTTGATCCTGAGCGTTTTAGAATGTTCGCTTGTTAGGGTACAACTATGCGGATCTTTGGTATTGTACTTCAATTTATCCGTGTTCGTTAAATTCAAAGTTCCCTCAACATGTTTGTTGCTCGCTATCCTGTCAAAATCTGAAATGTTAGAAAATCGGACAATTTAGCGAAAATGGTATATATTTCTGTGCAATCCAGTGTTACTAAACAATTATCAAATTTAAAGTAGAAATTTAGTGCAACGACGAAACAAGAAAACAACTGTGAAAATACGAGACCCAAATATTGTACCAGGGCCGACACAGGCGGTTTTGGAGATTTTTTGGTCGGCCAAAATGAGGAGTTAGAGTTCTAGCTTTCAACAGTGTTCTATGTGTTCAATTTTTGATCCATTTTCATACTTCAAATTTTTTAAAAATCTCAAAGTAATAGCAGATTCAAATAACAGAGAACTTTTTAGAAAAATTAGTTTTTTTGTTTGGTTTTTGAAATTTTGTTAAGTTAGTTTTGGTATATACAAAATGAACTTGAAATAACAACCCCTAATGACTACCATATCCGCGGCAACGGTGCCAAAAACTTGTTGAGATTTTATCCGCGCACTCTTTATGTTTTGATAGAACGGTTTTAGAAATGCGGCGCATGCGAGTTCGGTCTCGTTTTAAAATATTTATGACCGTAAGTGTACAATTCATTGTAGCTAGCCGGCAAATGCGGGTCGATCCACAGGGAATTGTTGATCAAAAGTCGTGATGGCAATTTCAAAGAGAAAAGAATTGGTTTTGGTTTGTTTGTGTTACAATATAGAAACATGAAATTATAAGAAAGAAAGTGGTCGTGGCTCCGGCTCGGAAGATATTGGATATGGTGTCCTCAAGTCAATTATTGTAATCGTAGGCACTAGATTATGATGATTGAGGGAGGACCTATACGGGTAGAACAGTCTTACTCAAAATGATAGTATGCTATCTAGTTTGTCTTTATCATCATGTACATGCATTATGTGGTATAACAGATCACTATTACATATTGATAGAGCCCATAGGATTCTTACTTGACTACCAACATTATGATGGCAATCATATACGTAGGAGCTGGGTGGTCTATAAGCACATTCTTAAATTTCCCTAGTCGAGGGAGTATCGAGAATGGTCATCGATACTCTGGAGTAGACTAGTGTATACTTTTTCGAGACCTCGACGAGGGGAGGTGGCCGGTCTCACAAGTCGTTGGTGTCAGTTAGTCACCTAAGATAGTATACATATGCTTATTGGGTTATGAGTTACACTGGACGGACTCGCCGAGAACATGCTAGATGGTATTATACTTATTGTCAGATAGCAGTTCTCAGATGACATGAATACAGATTAGTCTGTCGACCTGAGATCATCATTTGTCTCGTATGAGTTCCCACTGTGCTTTGATTACTACCTTACCACGGCTCAAAGGAGTCGTGCAAACAGGTTTTAGTTGGGTACAGTCTCAAGCCACATGGAGGCAGTGAGCGGATTGTTGGGGATTCGTCTCTCCCGGTATTGGGGTTGATGTCACACTGTGCACGGGTGGCCATCATCAGAAATCCTTGGCCAAGGTAGACAAGAATTACTAATTTGGATCAGTAGTTTCTCAGTGGGCGATGGTCTTCACACCGACACAAAATATCGTGTTATTAGGGGTCTGACTTTATCGCATCCCTAGACCCAACATGTGATACTCTTAGACGAATAGAGCGGACTGTATGGAGATTGTCAGAGACAGGCTCAGTAGGGGATCGGATGTGTCATGACCCGAAGGTATGGAACGTGACTGGCACTTAGGTTATGAGACGTCTAAAGGCGTACCGTAACCTAAGTCAGCCAAAGCCCAGAAAAATCTAAACCAAAATCAAAAGAGAGTGAAGGAAAACCTTTAATGAAGACGATTTTCAAATCAATTAAGTTGCAAAGAATCCCTTTTTAAAAACATCATAAATTTCAGAAAATTTCGGCAGAGTCTCCCCTGTATTTTCTATCCCCCAAAATGGGTACAACAAGATAATAAACCTGTAATCATAAAATGGCATCCCCAAGCGGGAGCTAGCTCTTCGCCCAAGGCGGATCACAACCACATGCAATATAATAACCATATCAAGAAAAGAGCATAAAAGAAACGCAAAATATCAGAAAACACATCGCCGGCTCAAGTGAGCTCGACCCAAAAGAAACCACAAATATACAACCTCTCAGTCTCACCACTAGGTCACATATACAATATAAAGTGGTAGATGGAGAATACTAGATACAATGATAAAGCAAAAGAAATAAAGTATGCTCGCAACCCACCTACGGGCGATGTCGCGAGTCTGAGCAAAAGGAACTGATGATAAGATAGCCCGCCGCTACAAGACTGACGGGTCCGACCTGCAAGACACTGTGGCACAACGGGGGTGAGTTGCCAGCTCGTGAGTAAATATAACATCTAATAAGGCAATCGTAAGAATGCACGCAATACACCACAACATGCATGTCCATATGTGCTATAATAGCTCTAGTATGCATGCACAGGTATGCAATGTCATTAATAAGTCTTTAAGTGTTTTAAATGCTAAGGGTATTGAATTCTTAACTTTAGAACATGAATATCTGTATAATAGCTAAATACCATCAAGAAATCATCTGAAAACCCGTGTCAAGCATCGACACCAAATAGGAATCATATCTGTCTCAATATCGGGCTCCGTCAGTCCGGATCGGTCCATATCATAAATCTCACGACAACGGTCGGTATCCTCCGGATATCCACCGCGCCAGACATCACCGGTAGGTAGTCTTCCCCTGCCAGGCTCATCGTCTACAACTCGATCTTCTTGCCCTGGGGTACCATACCGGGCCCGCCATGTACCCGAGACGGTTCATCCACTCCTCGAATCGGGTCTCGAAATCCAACAGAAAATATGAAAACTCATGGTGGACGACACATACATCACGAGAAAACCGCAACTTTGTTTTGAAAATGATAAATATAAGGTTTTGTTAAATTCTTGCGGTTTTCCCCAAAATCCAGAAATCGCAGCAATACTGAAATCCTCAAGAAAATCATAATGTCCACATGTTATATATGATAAATGTCTATGATATCAATGCATACGATGTGAATTTTGGCTAGAAATCTATATAAATATGATGATGATGCGAGGTATACGTATGCTATGCAATTTCATATATCAAGTATGAATGCAAGTGGCGATATTATGATAAACAGGTTCTATAGTGCACGTGGCATGGCATTTACCAAAGGCGTGTGTGTCACATGAATAGTGCGCGTGCAACAGATGCCAATGGTAAGGTGTTCGTGTCCTACGAAATGATATCGCATAAGTATAGATGAATGTCCATGCAATTTAATATACTGTTCGCTATAAGGGTATGCAGTGTACATGAATGGATAAGCTAGCTAACAAAATAAATCTTGCAAAAAGTAGGGTAATCCTAACTGGGGGGGCGCCTCGCGCCATTCAGACGATTCCCCCATAGATGAATACATCTACTCACCTGAAATCTCCGCTAATCCGATCCGGCCACCGCCTTGCCTTTTCGCGCCGTGTCCGATGTTTCCCCGATCGATCCTATATTTGCACAATATCAAGCATAAGATTACAAAACCTAAGACGATGCAAGTCACAATATACAATTATCAACGCTCTCGAATTAAACATAGCATACACTCGGTGCGCGGGAAAACGCACGAAAATCGCTAACCTTTAACTAGAATCGTCATTTCGGGGAAATCGACAAAACTACAACCCGACTAGAAGAAACCCCACGTTTGCGCACTCTAATAGTCCTATACGAAGCTAATTATATCGCTAACATAACGCAATTTGATCGCATTCTAATTTTCGTAAAAATCTAGCAAGCAATTTTCTAGCCGATTCGATACAAACATCGCAATTTGTCGATTTAGCAAGCATATCATTACACAATTAACCATTCTAATCAATTATATAACCAAAACCCTAAACAAATTTTTTACAACCATGTTTCAAACCCTAACTCAACATCAAAACCCATTCTTAAATTTTCAAGACAACCCATTATAATGAAATTAACACTTTAAACATCTAATTTAGTATAAACAAACTACAAATTAGCAACTAGTTTAGGATTTTACCTCACCAATTGAATCCTAGCATGATCAAGTCACCAAGAAATCCTCCTTTCATCATGTTTTTGAACTAATTTGGGTTGAAGAGAGAATGGATTAGGGTTAGGCTTTGAATGGTTAATGAAATTTGTTGATTTTTAATGGATTTTAGCAAGAAAAGAAGCAAGAAAGCAAGAGAAGTGAGAGGATTTCCAGCAGCAAAGGGGTCGGCTGCAGCTTGAGGAGGGAGTTTGTGGATTTTTGGAGAAGTTTCTAGTTCAATACAACATCATATGTTATCATTTAATGCATTTCAAATCAACTTTTTCCAAAAAAAACCTTTTTTCATCATTGTTTTCATAATTTTCCCACCATAATACCAAAAGTTTGCAAGACATGATATAATTTTATTAACACCATATTTTAGCTTATAAAGACTCCTAATTATGAAATTTACCTAATTAAATTTGTATTTATCACTAATTTAATGTATTTAAAAAGGCTTAAAATAATAAAAAAAATAATTAATTACGAATTTTTTTTATTTAACTAGAAAATTATAAGTGACATTTTAGTGACAAAATTATAGTAATATCTTATCTAAATTTTGTATAATTAGGTCTACAATGAAAAATACCTATTTTGACATTTTACGGAAAAAGCCGAAAAATTAACCGATTACCGAAAAACTGCCTAAACGATTTTCGAAGGGTTACAATCTTCCCCCCTTAAAGAAATTCGGTCCCCGAATTTAGAATTTAACTACGCGTACCTTCAAAAAGATGGGGATATCTCTTCCTCATCTCGACCTCGGTCTCCCAGGTGACCTCCTCGCTGTTCGGGCCACGCCAAAGGACCTTGACGGACGGTATGACCTTCGACCTCAATTTCTTCACCTGCCGATCCAAAATGACAACCGGCTGCTCGGTGAAAGAAAGATCACGCTCTAACTGGATCGTTTGGTGCTGAATCACCTGGGAAGGATCATGAAGGTACTTGCGGAGCATCGAGACATGGAATACGGGGTGAACATCGGGGAAGCTGGGCGGAAGAGCTAACCGATAAGCGACTGGACCAACACGCTCTAGGATCTCGAAAGGACCAACATATCTAGGACTCAATTTCTCTTTCCACCCAAATCTCATCACACCTTTCATCGGAGAGACCTTCAGGAAAACATGATCGCCAACAGCAAACTCGAGTCGGCGACGGCGCCTGTCAGCATATGATTTCTGCCTGCTCTGTGCCGCTCTCATCTTGTCCCGAATCAGCTGTATCTTCTCGGTCGTCTCCTGTACAATCTGCGGCCCCAAAATACTGCTCTCCCTAAGCTCTGTCCAACATACAGGTGATCGGCATCTCCTCCCATATAAAGCCTCGAAAGGTGCCATCTGAATCGTCTCCTGGAAGCTATTATTGTAGGAAAACTCGATCAAAGGCAAATGACGATCCCAGCTACCACCGAAATCTAAAACACAAGCTCTGAGCATGTCCTCAAGAGTCTGAATCGTACGCTCCGACTGACCGTCAGTCTGCGGATGAAAGGCTGTGCTAAAACTCAATCGGGTGCCCAATGCTTCCTGGAGTTTCTGCCACAATCGGCTGGTAAACTGGGTGCCACGGTCGGACACGATGCAAGTCGGAACGCCATGCAGTCGCACTATCTCATCAATATAAACCTGGGCGTACTGAGAAAATCCAAAAGTGGTCTTCACTGGAAGGAAGTGAGCTGCTTTCGTCAGTCGATCAACAATCACCCATATAGAGTCGTACCCTCGACTGGTCCTGGGTAGACCGACAATGAAGTCCATGGAGACCTGCTCACACTTCCACTCAGGGATGGGCAAAGGCTGTAACTCGCCGGCTGGCCTCTGGTGCTCGGCCTTGACTTGCTGACAAGTCAGGCATCTCGACACAAAGTCTGTAATATCCTTCTTCATCCCGTCCCACCAGTAAACCTCTCTCAAATCACGGTACATTTTGGTGGAACCCGGATGCACACTGTATACTGATCTATGTGCCTCCTCGAGAATATCACGCCTCAGTCCCTCTGAATCTGGCACGCACAGTCGAGTCCCAAATCGAAGTATCCCCTGATCATCAATCACGAACTCGGAAACTCTGCCCTGCCGAATCTGCTCAATAATCTCTAATGTACGGGCATTGCCGGACTGTGCCTCGTGGATACGGTCAAGTAACTGTGGGCGTGCTCTGAAATGGACCAGCTGTCCCTCTGTAGGAGTAAACTCGAACTGCACTCTGCTATCACATAAAACCTGCCAATCCGCCGTCGACTGCATCTGTACTGCGCTCAAACAAGATAAGCTACCTCCGGGCCTTCTACTCAAAGCATCTGCCACCACATTCGCCTTGCCCGGATGGTATAGAATCTCGCAGTCATAATCCTTCACCAGCTCCATCCATCGGCGCTGTCTCAGATTCAGATCTCGCTGCTGGAAGATATACTTCAAACTCTTGTGGTCAGTGAATATCTGGCACGACTCACCGTATAGGTAATGTCTCCAGATCTTAAGTGCAAATACCACTGCAGCCATCTCTAAATCATGGGTGGGGTAGTTCTGTTCGTGTTTCCTCAGCTGCCGAGAAGCATACGCGATAACTCTTTCGTGCTGCATCAATACACATCCCAGCCCCACTCTAGAAGCATCACAATATACCACGAACCCGCCTGATCCTGAAGGCAATGCTAACACTGGTGCAGTAGTCAGACGAGTCTTCAACTGCTGGAAACTATCCTCACATGCCTGGGTCCAATCAAAAGGAACCCCCTTCCGGGTCAACCCGGTCAAAGGTGCAGCAATGCGGGAGAAATCCTGGACAAAACGTCGATAGTAGCCGGCCAGACCTAGAAAACTGCGAACCTCTGTAACTGATACTGGTCTAGGCCAACGCTGAACTGCCTCGATCTTCTTCGGGTCCACACAAATACCATCTCTCGTCATCACATGACCCAAGAAATCGACACTGTCTAGCCAGAATGCGCACTTGGAGAATTTGGCGAACAGCTGATGCTCCCTCATAGTCTGTAATGTGATACGTAAGTGCTGCTCATGCTCCTCTCGGCTCCGAGAATAAACCAAGATGTCGTCAATGAACACAATGATGAACTGATCAAGATACGGCCTGAATACGCGGTTCATCAAATCCATAAATGCTGCCGAGGCATTGGTGAGCCCGAACGACATCACCAAGAACTTATAATGACCATAACGAGTACGGAAAGCGGTCTTCGGAATATCCTCCTTCCGAACCCGCAACTGGTGATAACCTGATCGTAAATCAACCTTCGAGAAAAACCCTGCACCCTGGAGCTGATCAAATAAGTCATCAATGCGGGGTAGGGGATATCTGTTCCGCACAGTAATCCGGTTCAGCTGACGATAATCAATGCATAAACGCATACTTCCGTCCTTCTTCTTAACAAACAGGACGGGAGCACCCCAAGGTGACACACTCGGTCGGATAAGCCCTTTGTCCAGCAAGTCCTGTAACTGATCCTTTAGCTCTCTCAGCTCCGCCGGGGCCATCCGATAAGTCGGTATAGAGATAGGCCCCGTGCCAGGGATCAAGTCAATACAGAACTCAATCTCGCGCTCTGGTGGCAGACCAGGCAGCTCGTCAGGGAATACATCAGGAAACTCTCTCACAACAGGGACCTGGTCCAACGGGACCTCTGTGGAGCTAGTATCACAAATATAGGCTAAGAATCCCTGACACCCTTCCTTAAGAGCTGACCAGCGCGAAGAGAAGAAATCAAGCTGGGAAGGGTAGCACTACGATCTCCCTGAATAATAAGAACCGGTTCACCAGGAAAACTGAATCTGACTGCCTTTTCACGGCAGTCCACGGATGCATAACAGGTGGCTAGCCAGTCCATACCAAGAAGAACGTCAAAGTCAAGCATATCGAGGAGAATCAAATCAACTGAAGAATCTCTCTCCCCGATACGAACGGAACACGATCGGTACACAAAACGGGCAACAAAAGACTCGCCTACCGGGGTAATAACGACAAGCGGCTGATCTAACGGAGAAGACTCTCGGCCCAACCTCGGTGCAAAATACGTGGAAACATAGGAATGTGTGGAGCTTGGATCAAATAATACCCGTGCATCAAAAGAACATACTGGCAGAGTACCTGTCACGACGGCATTGGATGCCTGTGCATCCTGAGGAGTCAACGCGAACACTCGGGCCTGTCCACCACTAATAACTGGCTGTGCTCTGCCTCTACCTCGGCCTCTGCCTCTGTCGCCTCGTCCTCTCGGAACTGGACCGCCACGCCCACGGCCTCTAGAAGCATCTGACTGACGTGGAGCATCATCAGGAGTAGGAAGTAAAGCTCTCTGAGAAGGTGGTGAGGGTGGTAAGGTCACATGTGGGACTGTCGCCGCGCCCTGACGTCCCATGGTACAGTCTCTAACACGGTGGTACTGACTCCCACACCGAAAACATCCTGGAGACGACTGCTGGGTCTGTGGATATGAACCAAATAACCGACCTCGTCTCAATCCTCTGCCTCCACCATCTCCCGGAAATAATTTATCGCGGTGTCTACCCATCTGCCGCTGAGCGGGCGTATCAGTATGGATCCTTTTCGGCCCAGAAACGACCGGAGTCTCAGAAATACGCTCCTCCAAAAGTAAGGCTGCATCCATCGCGGCTGCGTATGTATCAAAATGCTGGGTGCCGATGGCAAGGAATAGCTGTGTATCAAGCCCTCGTACAAACCTCTTTATTCTCTTCTCTTCTGTGTCGACTAGGTACGGAGCATATCGAGACAACTGGGTAAACTGTATATCATACTCCGACACTATCATCCCAGGAGTCTTGCGCAAAGACTCAAAACTACGGGCTCGAGCATCTCGGACACTCTCCGGAAGAAAACGGGCAAGAAATGCAGCTGTAAACTCATCCCAGGTCATAGAAGGCAGACCTGCAGCTCGGCCTCTCTCTACTGAATCGTACCATGTCTGGGCAAGACCCTCCAGACGAAAGCTCGCAAACTCCACCAATCTATCATCAGAACACCTCAACGAACGGCAAATCCGAGCCATCCTATCAAGAAATGCCTGTGGGTCCTCTGTCGCATCTGTACCGGTAAAAGCTGGAGGTCTCAATCTCATGAACTCCTGTAGTGAAACAGGGATAGTCTCCGTAGTAGCAGCAGGAGTGACCATCTGTGCAGCAGGTACGATCGTGGTCTGTGCGGTGGAAGGAACGTCCTCGGATCTCTGTGCCCGGCTGGACTCAACTAAAGATCCCATCATCTGCCGCAACTCTTGCATGCCGGCCTCTAATCTGGCAATACGGTCAGGATAAGGCGGATCAGCATGACCCTGAGGGGTAGGCGTATCCTCCCGCTCGATCCTCGCCTCAGACGAGCCCGCTTGAATCTCATCCCTAGCGGCAGCCCGCTGAGCTCTCGTAGTCTTTGGCGGCATCGAAACCGGAATAAGAAACAGGACTGATAAGAACATCGCAATTGGATCAAGGAATGCAAGGAATCAAGAAAGGAAATACAAGCAATTATGTCCTAAGGTCACTTAGGCGGAGTACCGTATCGTAAGTATGCCGCGGATCATACCCACGCTACGCCACTCTGCTTAAGTCACCTACTCCATCTACCAAGGTCGTCCTACACTCAGAAAGGTAAAACCTACGCTCTGATACCAACTTTGTCACGACCTAAAGGTACGGAACGTGACTGGCACTTAGATTACGAGACGTCTAAAGGCGTACCGTAACCTAAGTCAGCCAAAGCCCAGAAAAATCTAAACCAAAATCAAAAGAGAGTGAAGGAAAACCTTTAATGAAGACGATTTTCAAATCAATTAAGTTGCAAAGAATCCCTTTTTAAAAACATCATAAATTTCAGAAAATTTCGGCAGAGTCTCCCCTGTATTTTCTATCCCCCAAAATGGGTACAACAAGATAATAAACCTGTAATCATAAAATGGCATCCCCAAGCGGGAGCTAGCTCTTCGCCCAAAGCGGATCACAACCACATGCAATATAATAACCATATCAAGAAAAGAGCATAAAAGAAACGCAAAATATCAGAAAACACATCGCCGGCTCAAGTGAGTTCGACCCAAAAGAAACCACAAATATACAACCTCTCAGTCTCACCACTAGGTCACATATACAATATAAAGTGGTAGATGGAGAATACTAGATACAATGATAAAGCAAAAGAAATAAAGTATGCTCGCAACCCACCTACGGGCGATGTCGCGAGTCTGAGCAAAAGGAACTGATGATAAGATAGCCCACCGCTACAAGACTGACGGGTCCGACCTGCAAGACACTGTGGCACAACGGGGGTGAGTTGCCAGCTCGTGAGTAAATATAACATCTAATAAGGCAATCGTAAGAATGCACGCAATGCACCACAACATGCATGTCCATATGTGCTATAATAGCTCTAGTATGCATGCACAGGTATGCAATGTCATTAATAAGTCTTTAAGTGTTTTAAATGCTAAGGGTATTGAATTCTTAACTTTAGAACATGAATATCTGTATAATAGCTAAATACCATCAAGAAATCATCTGAAAACCCGTGTCAAGCATCGACACCAAATAGGAATCATATCTGTCTCAATATCGGGCTCCGTCAGTCCGGATCGGCCCATATCATAAATCTCACGACAACGGTCGGTATCCTCCGGATATCCGCCGCGCCAGACATCACCGGTAGGTAGTCTTCCCCTGCCAGGCTCATCGTCTACAACTCGATCTTCTTGCCCCGGGGTACCATACCGGGCCCGCCATGTACCCGAGACGGTTCATCCACTCCTCGAATCGGGTCTCGAAATCCAACAGAAAACATGAAAACTCATGGTGGACGACACATACATCACGAGAAAACCGCAACTTTGTTTTGAAAATGATAAATATAAGGTTTTGTTAAATTCTTGCGGTTTTCCCCAAAATCCAGAAATCGCAGCAATACTGAAATCCTCAAGAAAATCATAATGTCCACATGTTATATATGATAAATGTCTATGATATCAATGCATACGATGTGAATTTTGGCTAGAAATCTATATAAATATGATGATGATGCGAGGTATACGTATGCTATGCAATTTCATATATCAAGTATGAATGCAAGTGGCGATATTATGATAAACAGGTTCTATAGTGCACGTGGCATGGCATTTACCAAAGGCGTGTGTGTCATATGAATAGTGCGCGTGCAACAGATGCCAATGGTAAGGTGTTCGTGTCCTACGAAATGATATCGCATAAGTATAGATGAATGTCCATGCAATTTAATATACTGTTCGCTATAAGGGTATGCAGTGTACATGAATGGATAAACTAGCTAACAAAATAAATCTTGCAAAAAGTAGGGTAATCCTAACTAGGGGGGCGCCTCGCGCCATTCAGAAGATTCCCCCATAGATGAATACATCTACTCACCTGAAATCTCCGCTAATCCACTCCGGCCACCGCCTTGCCTTTTCGCGCCGTGTCCGATGTTTCCCCGATCGATCCTATATTTGCACAATATCAAGGATAAGATTACAAAACCTAAGACGATGCAAGTCACAATATACAATTATCAACGCTCTCGAATTAAACATAGCATACACTCGGTGCGCGGGAAAACGCACGAAAATCGCTAACCTTTAACTAGAATCGTCATTTCGGGGAAATCGACAAAACTACAACCCGACTAGAAGAAACCCCAAGTTCGCGCACTCTAATAGTCCTATACGAAGCTAATTATATCGCTAACATAACGCAATTTGATCGCATTCTAATTTTCGTAAAAATCTAGCAAGCAATTTTCTAGCCGATTCGATACAAACATCGCAATTTGTCGATTTAGCAAGCATATCATTACACAATTAACCATTCTAATCAATTATATAACCAAAACCCTAAATAAATTTTTTACAACCATGTTTCAAACCCTAACTCAACATCAAAACCCATTCTTAAATTTTCAAGACAACCCATTATAATGAAATTAACACTTTAAACATCTAATTTAGCATAAACAAACTACAAATTAGCAACTAGTTTAGGATTTTACCTCACCAATTGAATCCTAGCATAATCAAGTCACCAAGAAAGCCTCCTTTCATCATGTTTTTTAACTAATTTGGGTTGAAGAGAGAATGGATTAGGGTTAGGCTTTGAATGGTTAATGAAATTTGTTGATTTTTAATGGATTTTAGCAAGAAAAGAAGCAAGAAAGCAAGAGAAGTGAGAGGATTTCCAGCAGCAAAGGGGTCGGCTGCAGCTTGAGGAGGGAGTTTGTGGATTTTTGGAGAAGTTTCTAGTTCAATACAACATCATATGTTATCATTTAATGCATTTCAAATCAACTTTTTCCAAAAAAACCCTTTTTTCATCATTGTTTTCATAATTTTCCCACCATAATACCAAAAGTTTGCAAGACATGATATAATTTTATTAACACCATATTTTAGCTTATAAAGACTCCTAATTATGAAATTTACCTAATTAAATTTGTATTTATCACTAATTTAATGTATTTAAAAAGGCTTAAAATAATAAAAAAAATAATTAATTACGAATTTTTTTTATTTAACTAGAAAATTATAAGTGACATTTTAGTGACAAAATTATAGTAATATCTTATCTAAATTTTGTATAATTAGGTCTACAATGAAAAATACCTATTTTGACTTTTTACGGAAAAAGCCGAAAAATTAACCGATTACCGAAAAACTGCCTAAACGATTTTCGAAGGGTTACAGGATGAGTTTGCTCGTCGGCCTTCCTTTCGCTCAATACCTGGGTAGTTATTAGTATAGCTAGTGCCGCTGACGTGCTTGTGGTTAAACCCACTGCCAGCGTATTGACGAGTCTTTAGAGTCCCACACAGAGAGTTTCCCTGGTTCAGGCGAAATGATGTAGTATCCATATTTTGATACGTTCAGAGCTCCGATCGAATGATTGTACTAGTTATCCGGACTTTCGATCGGACGGTTGTTAATACTAGCCGGCTTGGGATTGAGCCGGATTATTAAATCAGGTATTGATTTAATAAATTACGTATATATATTTCGATATGTATATTCTAGTATTTTGTTCTTTGTGTTATTCTATCTCTTTGGGTATTCGTATTTTGGTACGAATACGGGTATGTATATACAGTTGAATGTATTCCGTATTTATAAGGAAAACATTCTAGAAGGTGGACACCTCATTTTAAATTTATCCATTTATTTTAAATGGAAAATGAGGTGTAAAGGTAGTGATGTGAGAATGGTGAGTACTATGTTTGAATAGTGTTGACAAATGAATTGTTAATTCGTTTGTGCAAACTATTCAAGTATGGTTGCTAAATGTTTATTGGAAAATATGTTTTACAAAACCATGCTTCATATTTTTTTCTCTCATGGGATTTCTCATTCTCACCATATTTGGTTATCTCTCCTCACTTACCTTTCATGAGCTCTTCGTCCTTCTTCTTCATCTTCTACTCTACCATCTCATGTGTTGAGAATTAAGGGTATAAGAGAGATAGATACACACTTAGAACAACTCACTACATCCCTAAACACTCTAGATTAGCAACTTAGAGTCCACAGTTGCTCCACTAGATTCTTAGTGTGGAGTTAGAGCCATTAGCCACATCCCTCGGGTGGATCATCTTCGACGGAGGAAGACCGGCGGTCAAGCGTGATCCGGAGCACTTGAAGAAAACTTCAGGATATGAGTATTCTACACATAGTAGATTAGTTTAGCTCACTAGGTTTTGTATGCAAGTTCTAGCTATTTAGTTCAGTTCTTGGTTTGGGAATTTTGGTAGACTAGGAAATTTTGAAATCCATGTTGCCATCTTCGAAAACTAGTTTGCTAGTGTGCCTAGGTTCCCAGCAGTGCTATCAAAGACAAGCTAAAAGCTAGACTTGTTTGCACTAATTTAGAGTTTCGATCGACGAAATTTTCCGAATCGTATTTCCAAAACTGTTGCTTGCTGTTCGAATTTCAAAGTTGTTCAAAAAAATTTCTGGTTGTATTAAAATTATATGCAGGCAAAACTAGAGCTAGGAAAAAATTTTTGGCACCTAATCCCAAAAAACGACCACGAAACAGAATCCAAATGGCACATTTAGCGGCTGAACCGCGGCCATTTTTGGGCTACAGTGCCCCAAATTTTTTTTGGGACTCTAGTTCATGGAAATATGAATTTTGGGATATTTGGTTTTGGCCCAGATTTGTTTGTGTACTGTTTGTACTTTTGGGGGCAATACAGAAAGTTTTAATCGATCAAAATTTTAAATTTGTGTTTTTCTGAGCATTTGTTTCTGCGACCGTGAATATCATAGCGCGGTATAATCCGACTGGTTGCTATTTGCACAACTAGACGAGTTTATGAACATGATATTCGTGTTGATATTCTGTGTTGCTCTGTGATTATGGTTACGTTGGATTTTTCGTGATGGATAGCCCGGTGTACGTAGTATTAGATGTAGTTCTATATGATGTAATGTATATTTATATTGCATGGCGAGCGTCCGACATATGGACTGCCGTCATCACGGCTTGTATTATTCTTTGGGGTGTGTCTAGGTTGCGGACGTAGTCACCGTTGTATATTCTGTTTTCATTACATGCACTAGGATTACCTCATGGCGGGGTGCTCGTGTAGCCCGCTTCTAGAGGGCAACGAGCTTTCATCTCATGGAATTGAGACCGGGGTGATTTACTTTAGAATTGGCGGGCTATTCGCTGCACTCGTAAAGGGTATAGGATTGACCCGCGGAGGGGTGCCCAAGTCACCGGATTTCAGAAGTGCTGGGTGGCCCACTCACTTCGTTGATTGGGGTTGCTTCGCTTCTGGGATTGGCGGGTGGCTTGCCGCACTCGTAGGGGTCTAGGGTCTGATATTACGGGCTATCCACACGACCGGCAAATTGCATTTCATATTTGGCTCCATTGAAATGTACTTTTCCTTGTTTATCCGCATTTCCATATTGTATTTGCTTCCGCTGTGATTCTGTTGTGATGCTTCTATGATATTATTTGATATCATGTGTGAGACGAATGTTTATATATATATATTATATATATATCAGTAGATGCTATATATGTTTTGCATCCGCGCTAGTCCTGTCCCCGCCCTACCGTAAGTTAAGTAACCTTACAGTGAAGACCCGGGACCCTGTGGCGAATGCGGATGGTATATATGTGCGTGATTATATTCATTTCTTTTCAGCATGATATGATTAATTGATGGGACTGCATTAATTTTGATTAAGGCAAGGAAAAAAAACCTAAATGATGTTATTGGAACCAATTTTTGAAAACTGACATTATAGACGTTTCCTTTTGCTTTGCACAACGGTATTCGGTTATGAATATCCAACACCTCATTCGACGAGGCAAGAGCCGAGATCCCTTCATGGGGAGTGACCTCTTGGGCAAAATTTTGCGTCATTGTAATAACTTCGCATAGTAGACTCTTTTGCTTTGTATCGCGGTAGTTAGGAATATCCTGCACCTCATTCGATGGGGGAAGTGCCTAGATCCCTTCACAGGGAGTGACCTCTTTGGCAAAAGTTTACGTGACTATAAACTACTCGGTTTTCTTCAAAACCATGGTTTTCTGCAAAACCACTCGTTTTAAAAATGCGGAGTTTAAACCACTCCTTTCTCATAAACCGCTCGGGTTCCTTCAATGATATCAAGTTCATTATGTTAAAGGTTTTTCGCCAAAAACCAGCCGTAGCCCTCTGTTGTTTCGAATAAGTAGCACATAGTATTCATGCGGTGTTTGTTGGCCAAAGTCAAGGTATCGTGAATGGTAGCTGTGTGTTGCTTATTCGTAGCATAGATAAATATATTGGTTTAGGACAGTCATACCATTTTGTTGGCCAAAGTCAAGGGTATGTATGGGTGGTTCTAAATTGATCTGGATAATGATGGGTAGAACTTGACTTGCGTGTTATGATTTGTTGGCCAAAGTCAAGGTCATAAACGGTTGGGGTAAAAACCACATCGGGAGTTTCAAATATACAGGAAACTTGCCAGGCATGCGCATACCTTCTGGAGTATGGTTACTTGAGTGGCTTCCATCAAGTTATCATGCGATGATAGTTGGATCCCAATTCTCACTGATGAGTTGGTGTTACTCCTTGGGTGATTTTCAGATGATCCCGACTAATTCTCCTTTTAGGGTTTGAAAGAGAATTCGAGAAAACAGTGGGAGCCATCCTGATTAAATAAAATGATTAACCAATCTAATCTAGGTTAGAGTGCACTCTGAGTGTTTCTTTTCTCTCTCCCTCTTTGACAGCAATCATGACTTGACCTTAAACTAAAACTCATAAACCAACTTAACCGAACCTTCTTAAACACTTTGGCTTTTGGATTGTCATTAAGTCGCATATATCCCTGCCGCTTCTATTTTCCCTTTGCATTTTTTCCAGAACACTCCGTATCACTACGAAGATCCATATTGATTGGATATTCCATCGTATAGTTACATACGAACTCGAAGAAACTTGTTTCTGTTCGAGGATGGATTCCGGTTCTGGAGAAATTGAATAAGATTATTCGGCTATCTTTTCTTTTTAGCTTCTCTCAGGTTGCGAGGGCTCCTAGTATTAGGAGAGTACACCTATTACGCTTATTGGATAGTCTTCTTCCAAACCATAGGCAGGTGCCGAAAGGTAAGGAAGGAAGAAAACCAATTAGCCTAATTATGGTGTACAGAAGGTAAGAAGTAAAGACATATAAAGGGATTGTTGTGAGGGCAAGCAAAAATGCGACCTACTGTCATGAATCTGGATGGTGGAAGAGGCATTACTAGGAATGCCTGGCCACCCCTTCAAAACATTTTCATGTTTTAGTTTTACCGTGCGGTGTTAGTTGAAAACTGCTTTCCTAATTAGATTCTGACTTCAGGGTATGTATTTACCAGACTTGATTCTCACATCTGTATGGCATTACGGATGCTGAGTGAGAGTAGAATATTGGGAATTGGGTGATTAGATCCTCAATATATCAGAATTCTTTGTAATTGGTGATATTTGAGAAAATCACCTGGGTTTTGCCTAACAGCAAATATTTGGTTTTGAATATTCGTTGTTGTGCACCAATTTCAAACTGATATATCTGTACGTTTATTTTATAAAGTGAGATATAAATTTTTTTGAAATTATGTCTATGACATTTACCTATATCAGTTGATGGTTAGATAAGGAGCATTCAACAACGGTGTGATTCTTCTTAACCATAGCACAGTTTTCAACTTACGACGCACATGGTTTGAGTTATTAAACTCAGAGGACTTATACAAAGTTTAATATGTTGTCCGATATCCGTAAGGACAAAGGGGTTGGTATTCGTACTTTATTCCGTTTACTTATGACTTCTCTGGTTTTAGATAAATATTTAGTTGAAACACAAGGTCCAAATTTTGAGAAGTTATAGGTATAAGAATAAATTAAAGAACCATATGTTGGAAGTATCAGGATTCTTCAAGGTGATCGAAGTTGTAGATACTTGTGTTAGGTATTCCGTCGTAAGTAATATATTTGAGAATTTGTTTCTTTCTCAGGTTACTCATCCGTGAGTACGCTCCTTGATGAGTAATGCTGCTTAGCCTTCTTCTATTTAGTCAATATGCACTGGAAACAGCTGCTTGATTTTTGAATCTGGTTCCAATTAAATTAGTTCCTTTGTTTCTATATTGGATATAAAATGGATTCATATCTTAATGATGTTAAGGTATATGGAGTTGTCCGGCTTATGCTTAAAACCAGAATCCGGATAAACTCTAGGCACGTTTCAGTAATGGCAGTTTGTGGGTTTTCCCGGGCTTTGACGAGAGTTAACATTCTACCATTTGGAAGATCAATAGTTATATTGTTCTTGATTTGCCACCCGTTTTAGTAAAATGAATTCTTTTCAGAAAATATTAGTGAGAGTATGGTAGAACTGGAAGTGATTCCAGAACCACAAACAATTACTGAAAATTTATTAGGACCTAAAAATTCAATTGGATTCGACAATCCATTATTCACTCCGCAGATATGGTGGTTAATCTCAGCCACCCGAGAAGTATTTCGGTCTCCTCAAGGACGGTGACAAGAAGGTTTTGATGACCTAACCTTGCCACTACTGCTGTTCTAGACTATGAGATCTGGCAGGTGGATGAGTATAACGTCGTTCTAAATTAGCTTTAGAAGTGCATGTGTATATGACTCTGCCAGAGGGTTGTTGTAGTCAGTGAGAGAAGCGGAAGCATGGTGGGCAAGTAGCTTATGTCTATTTATAGACTAAAGCAAGTATAGCGGTGATAGATCATCTATTTTTGATGTGACAGTCTTAGAGTTTGACTTTATCAAAATAACAGATGGACCTGGAAAGAAGGTAGTAGGGAGTGATGTCCTGGTATTTGGATGACATGCTCTTGATAGGAAGTGATATTCCTATACTATGATCGGTTATACTGTGGTTGTCACAAGGTGTTTCTCCACATAGAATCTGGATAAAATATCAGAGATTCTGGTCACTGGATCAATGGTTTTAGATCTGGATTTGAGAAGTGTCCCAATTTGGGTACTTTGACACTATTCTAAAGTGTTTTAGAATGAACGACTTCTGGCGTGGTGGTGTACCCACAGGTGATCGAGTCACTCTCTCTAAAGAGATGTATTCTAATTGATGAGGAGAGAGATTTTCATGATTGGCATATCACTTACTTAGGCAATTGAGTTAATCATGAAATGTCAAGTACCATACCAGATTTTGCTTTTGCACTGGCTGCAATAAGTATATATTAATCCAATCCTGGAGAAATATTGGGAAGCAGTTATGAACATAAGAGCATGTTCTTGGTATATGGTAATGGCAGCCTCCTTCAGGAGGCGGTTATCATTTTTTAGACTTCCAAGGTAACCTGGATGACAGAGTGACTGTCAGAGTTATAGTTTTCCCTCTTTTGAGGGGCAGTATGTTGGACATGTAGTCCAAGCGGATCTGAGGAAGGTATGGCGCAGGATACTGATTAAATTTAGTGGATGATACGGTCTAAGAAGTTTGTTGGATTTAGAGTTCATTTGTGAATTGGGTCCCATCAGATATCCAGACAAATTCTAAGACATGTATCGCTCATTTCGGGAGATAGTCTTTCTCCGCAAAGTTGAGATATAGAGAGAAAAAGATAGAAACATTAGAGCGGATCCATTCACTGAGGCTATTTGTCGAACGCAATTGTTTCACAAACGTGCTTTGCGAGACTGATTAGTAAAGAAGTTAGGTGTTCGGTATCACATAGGCTGTGAGTATGTGACACCGCAATAATTAGCCTTAAGTGCAAGTGGGAGATTGTTGGATATAGTGCTCTCAAGTCAATTATTATAATCGGAGGCACGCGATTGTGATGATTGAGGGAGGATCTATACGGGTAGAACAATCTTACTCAAAATGATAGTATGCTATCTGGTTTGTCTTTATCATCATGTACATGCATTATGTGGTATAACAGATCACTAGTACATGTTGATAGAGCCCATAGAATTCTTGCTTGACTACCAGTATTATGATGGCGATCATATACGTGGGAGCTGGGTGGTCTATAAGCACATCCTTAAATTTCCCTAGTTGAGGGAGTATCGAGACTGGGCATCGATACTCCGGAGTAAACTAGTGTATAATTTTTCGAGACCCCGACGAGGGGTGGTGGCCGGTCTCACAAGCCATTGGTGTCAGTTAGTCACCTAAGATAGTATACAGGTGTGATTGATCGTTTAAAAAGTGTTTTCGTAAAGTAACCGCAATCAGGACGGTGTCTCTAGTAGCTAGCCGTGATGAGTATGGGTCATCCGCAGGGAAACGTGAACCTTTTTCTTGGTTTAGACAAGTTGATAGAAGAAGGATAATTGGTTGTAGTTACGAATATACTACGGATATAAAATTTATAAAGAAGAGGCTTGTAGGGTTCATAGGACTTAGTAGTAATGAATGAATAATTAAAAATGACTCATTTTATCTTTTAATAGTTTAAAACTAGATCGATAGTGATGAATGTAAATTAGGGTTCTCTTGGAAGAAACTAGGGTTTCCCCACTCTTAACCTTTGTCCTTGCATTGATCTCTATTCTTGTGTAGTTCTTAACAAAATAAGTGTTGAACCAATCTCGAATCGCAGTCGTGACCAGCAATAGATTGGTAGTGCACCCGATAAGAATATTAACATTTATTTTGCTAAAATTTATAGACTTTAAAATGTATAAAAGAGCTTAAATGATTTTATCATCCATTGATCTACCCTAACCTACGAACCCTAGCCAGCTAGGAATTACTCGCTTATGTTTTGAGATTTAGAAGAAAGATCGAAGAATGAAAACATGATTAAAATGCAGAAAGTAAATGCGAAAAGAAATAAACTAAGATCTACCTTTTTTAATCAACTATTTCATACAACTTTCCTTTATGAAAGTAGATACAAAGAACCCTAGTTTTTACTCTCGCTCTCTTTCTTGTTAGAGGTAGATGACTAGCTAATGATCACCTGGATGCATGGATCGGTTTGGATCTCTTGATCACTTCGGTTTGATGATTTTAGATGTGAAGCTCTCGATCTTATATATAGTCACAGAAACTAGAAACCCTAGATTCCATACTTGAGGATATGCAGATACGATCCAATCCCAAAAATCTCTCATCCAACGGCTCCAAAGATGCCGCGGATCCCCCGCAAATCATGGTATTTGGCCACCCAACCACAGCGCTTTGGTGGGATCATCATCTGGGATTTTTTTCTACTCTCTTCTGTTGACATTTGGAGATCTCTTCGATGTCTGGATTCTGAAAATAATACACTAAGTCTCCGCCGTTGCTAAATCTTACGATTTGCTTCCATATTTCGGCAGATTTGATTCCGACATCTCGGATCTCTTGGATTCCAGTCCTGATCTAATATCTGCACAATATCTCAAGTCATAATGTTAGTAGTATTTTTTTATTTTTGAGATATTATCCTAACCATTTTATATGATATTATATGTTAAGAATATTGATTAGAAATATTTGATATGATATGCATATTTTAATTACTAATATTTTATATAAATATTATATGCATGTATTTTCCCTCATTATGTTAATTTATAATGTAGAAACATATGATAATAAACTTTTTACACATAAACCTTCATATGTTCTATAATTACAATAAACACCTTTTAGTACTTAACAATAATAGGGAAAATGTTCATTCAAATGTGCAATATTTTAGACTAATCAAATACCCCCAAACTTAACTTTGATCGTCCCGAGCAAACTAGTTATTAAAGAAAAGAAGAAGAAAAAGAAAAACCTAGCACACTTTCGTAAGCAACACGATTGCACTGAGCACATGCAACAAGCCTTTAAACCTCTAGGTGTCATTAGTAGGAGGGGTGTTGTCTCCTGAGGGTTTTTAGCGGTTTACACCCACAAAATCCCATAATAAAAGAAATAAAATGAAAGTTACATACAAAAATAAGGAATATATAAAAGAAAGAACTTGAAAATAAGAGTTTCAAACTACACTAGTTTTTTAGTTGCCATGAGCCCTATCTTAATAGTCATGAAAATATGTTAGAAATCACACCATCCCTCAAAAAAAATCTCATTTAGTCTTCCTTCCTACATTTCTTCCAAACATAGATCATATACCCCTACGTGTGTGTAAAAGACATCCCTACACTTAGAGAATTCAATTCAAGCTATCATACTCTTGTCCATCTTCCTTAGTACTTTTTAGTCGGTGAATATTTTATAGATAGAATTGCTCACACATTCTTCATGCGACCGTTAATATTTCTTAAGGTACTAACCAACCGATTACCAAATGTGCTCACTCTTTTAGGCGTAATTAGCAATGTCCTCGTCTTACAACACCTAAGGCTTAGCAGTGGCTCCCAAACCATTTGGTCTAAGGCACTAGGTGATAAAGTACTCTCGCTATATTTTTTTTATGCTGCCTTAAATAATTACAAAACCAATTTTCATTTTTCTTCACCATTTTTTTTCATTTATTTTTTGTCTATATATTTATTTTCCTTCATACTAAGGCTTTTAGACAAGAGCATTTCAAGGTATCCTCTACTATCCCAAGTTTTAAGATGTGTGCAAGTGCATATAATAGGGTATCAATGTTCAGATGTTTGGACTCAAGAATAGGGACTATTTTTCAGATTTATTTCTATCCTCAGATTAGTAATTCCCTTCATCTTACTAGCCATTGGGACAACAGTTCATGACTACCTATTACTACCTTCGTTATAAAACATCTAATTTCCTTACTTTTCATAAACCTCTTCCTATCTTTCATATGTATTTTTCACTTTCTAACTTTCATTATCAATTTTTTTTGTGCTTTTATTCAGTATGATGCCAAAAAAAAATGATGCGTGAATAAGCACAAACCTCCCCCAAACCTATTTGCAGCAGTGTCCTCACTGATGTCATCTGTTAAGCTTAAAACCTGTAGACTTGGGAGGAAAAGTTAGTAACGGGGACAAGAATTAATGACAGTGAAATCTTCCCCCAAACTTATTTTTGGCTCACAATTTTGTAAAAATTTGTTTTTCTTTCAAGAGCCAAAATATTTTTCTCCCCCCAAACTTGAGTAAAACAATATTAAGCATTATAGGGGGGGTAAAGTTATTGTTCTATGCAAAGTTTTACAAAGACCAAAAGTCAATACCAACCATTCGAAGATTTTATCGATGTAACAACATAGTTGGTAGAAGATCATAGATGTAAAGAAGTGGGGGGATAAGATGCGTAATAGATCGGGTTTACGTCTCGGTTGGTAGAGACAAAACAGTGGTGGTGCAACACTCGCATTCTTGTTTTTGATAAGAAGAAGGGGTGGTGGTTCAACTTCTTTTGGTGGGGGTTGATTCATCACAACTCCCATGTTTTCTACGAATGCGAGTTCTTCCGCAAAAATATCTTCAAAACTTTCATCAAGATTCCGAACGATAATCTCATCAGAAAGGGAGTTATGAAACTCGGATAGTTCGACTAAATCATTTGAAGTCAAAGGGTTTGGACATAGGTGTGGACTTGTCGAAAGAAGGGCCTTCACGTGTATAATAAACAGTAGGATTAAACCATAACGCACTAGTGGCGTCGAGATCAGTATCGTGAAACTCCTCAAATTGCAACTGTCGGAAGCTATCTTTTCGACAAAACATATATGAGCATAGGGTTCGGAAGGTTGACTTCCTATCTTGTAAATGTTAAGCTCAATTATCATCTTCCCAAAGGACAGGTTCATTGAACCATTACGACAATTGATTATCGCGTTTGAAGTTGCTAGGAAAGGTCGACCGAGGATCACTGGAATTTGGTTCCATGGGTTTGCTACAGGCTGTGTATCTATAACTATAAAGTCCACATGGAATATAAATTCCCCGACTTTGATTAACACGTTCTCTAGCTCACCCCGAGAATGGGTGATAGATCGATTGGCCATCTGGAATGTGCAATGCGTAGGTTTCAACTCTCCTATTCCTAATTACTCATAAATCGAATACGGAAGCAAGTTAACACTAGCACCTAAATCGAGTAGAGCATGATTGGTATTTTTATCCCCAATAGTTATAGATATTGTAGGACAACCGGGGTCTTTACGTTTCGTGGGCACCAATTGGGTAAGAGAATTGCTCATATTACTCGCTAAGAAAACCTTTTTAGGTACTTGAGTTATCCTCTTCCTAGTGTACAAGTCCTTTAAAATTTTTGCATAGGAAGAAACTTATTTGATAGCATCTAGGAGAGGACTATTTATGTTAACTTGTTTAAAAATGTCCATAATCTTCTCCATTTGGGAACTTAGTCTGTTGGTTCTCAACCTGTGTGGAAAAAGAGCTTTATCAATAAGGATTGGGTCCAATTTTTGAGGAGAAGTTTGTGGGGATGGAGTGGATCCCAAAATTAGATTTGGGATGGTTGTAGATGGTAATTCCTTTAAGGAAGTGGGATGAGGGTTCGAGCCTAGTGGAAATCTGAGAATAGGCTCGGAAGAATATGTTGAATTAGACGAAGTAGGAGTAGAAGTAGTAGCCGGGGTTTCATCAATGTCATCAACTTCAACTTGGTTACCAACATTATTATTCAGCACTCTTCCCGATTTCAACGTGATTACGTCACTCACAATATGATTTTGAAGGATATGATTCGCGCTTTGTGAGTAGCCGGGATTTGGTAGAGCTTGAGATGGAAGTCTCCCTTTCTCTCTTTCACTCATCGCGGTATTTAACTGTGCAAGTTGTGCTTCTATCGATTTAATGCTTTCATCATGTGTTGCCCTAATGTTTGAATAGAAGATATTAAATTAGCCATCGTTTGTGTAGATTGTTTAATGAACGTTTCTAAGTTTCGTTCGAGTGCAGAGGTTTTATTGATACCAGCCATTGGAAAAGAATTATTATAAGGTGCAAAGTTGTTGGCCGGGTTTTGAAAAGATTGCGGTTGAAAGGGGTGTTGACTTTGTTGTGGTGCCTGCTGTTGCTGTGGGGAAGGTCTTTGATAGTTGCTTGGGATCTGGTTTTTGTTTTGAGTTTAGTTTTAGTTCCAAGAAAAATTAGGATGATTCCTCCATCCCTGATTGTATATGGAAGAATAAGGATCATTTCTAGATTGTTGCTGAAAAGCAGGATTGGTTTGTTCATGACCTTGATACGGAGAATTCAAAGGAAATTCTTCCGTTAAATGTGATGGGTCAAAATAGCAACCACACATGGTTTTGGGGAGCGTAACTTGGTTTAGGGAGATTGGGGAGACATTGTTTTCGATAGCTTCGAGTTTCTTTTGCATCGCGGCCATTTCGGCTTTTACTGCGATGGAAACGTCGAGCTGATGGATACATGCCCTAGATGAAGATGATGTTGGTCTAACGCTCTCCCATTGTGAGGTTTGTTCGGCGAGATTTTCCAGAAATTGCTAAGCTTCGCCGTCGTCTTTTGACATGAAATGGCATTGACAAATGGTTTCAAGCATTTGTTTCGTGGCAGGATTAACACCCTCATATATAATTCGGAAAATTTGCCATTTATCAATTCCGTAATGGGGGCATTGTACAAGAAGATTTTTAAAACCGTTCAAAGCATTTCCAGAATGGTTCGTTGGGAAGTTGGGTAAACTGGTTAATCTCGCTTCGAACACGGGCGGTCTTGCGATTAGGATAAAACTTCTTAAGGAATGCTATAATGAATTCATCTCATTTAGCAATAGAATGTACGAGAATGATATAAAACCATTTTTCTGCTAGATCGCACAGGGTAAAAGGGAGAAAACGTAATCGCATAGTATCCACAGAAAGTTGTGTTGTGCTCATCATTGCACATACGTTTTCGAATTTGGTTATGAAAACGTATGCGTCTTCGGATTCAAGCCCGTGAAATTTGGGCAACAAGTTGATGAAGTGGGGTTTAATTTTGAAATTACCTCCATTGGCTGATGGAAGAGACAGAAAAGTGGGAAGGGGTCCACGTATGGGGTAGCATCTTTCTTGGAGAGAGATGCGCGGTGGATTCTGCTCACCTATGGGTGGTGGCGGGGTGGTATCGTGAAATCCTGATGGAGATTCGTCCATTTCGGGAGATGTGGTGGGTGGAGGGGAAATAGAAGATGAAGAAGTACCGACTTCGGAGTCGATAGAAAAACGCGGACAAGATGGGCACTAGAATCCCATGTCCAGCCGATCGTGCACTAAGCGGGTTTAGCGCACGTGGCAGCGTGTGTGAGAAAGATTTTTAGAAAAAGGTTTGTTTTGAAAAAGTGTTGGACGTGAGGCTTGACTCAACAAATCACAAAAATACACAATCAATCCCTAGAACTAGGGTCACCTAGGTCAAGGCACTAGACTGCTCCTACACTTCCAAAGGACAAGTCGCAGGATCAATCCTCTATCACCTCTTTATCGCTCTTGTGGCCAGGTAAGTACCCGGTAAGTGGGAGGTATTCGCTATACGAATCACCGAAAATAGCGGACCTAGTTAAGTAACCACTTTCCTTAGTCACACTTGCTTAGACACCACAAGAGAAATGCGGAGATAAATTAGCCATGACCCTCCTCTGTCCTAATTGAGCGCGACGGTCCTTAGAGGCTTGGTCTAAATATTTTTTAATTAATGTAGGGAGAAAGTATGCTCGTTTTGTGATTTGTGGGGCCTAGGAAGGGTGATGAAATCCCCACCTAATCTGGATTTAGGTTATTGGCCCTTAATGTCCGGTTAAGATATGCACAAATAAACCAATATCAAAACACACAAAAAGATATTTTTAGTGGCGCTTTTTGCAAAGAATCCTGCAGGAAAAATCAGAATATTGGATCTTAGAGGAGAGAGAAAGATATTAGGAAATTACCAAAGGATTTTGGCGCTCTAATTCCCCCACGCCGCCGCGGTTCCGCCGTCAAAACCAAGCTTCTGCCGCGGTTCCCCCGTAAGAGGGAGGGATCTTTTGCTAATTTTTTTCAGTGCCCTCCTATTATCCTCTGGGCTACGATGAAAGTATCTGAATCTTTTTTCCTTTGCTCCAATTACTCTAGATTTCCTTGCAAAACTCGCACAATAATCGTTAGATACACAAGATGCGGTTTTGTTTATTTTATGATATGGATTTAAGAATTCAACCCGAATAGCAAAAAAAATTACGACTGTTTCACCGACAATGGCTCCATTTGATTAATCGTTTAAAAAGTGTTTTCATAAAGTAACCACAATCAGGACCGTGTCGCTATTAGCTAGCCGTGATGAGTACGGGTCGTCTGCAGAGAAACGTGAATCTTTTTCTTGCTTTAGACGATTTGATAGAAGAAGAATGATTGGTTGTAGTTACGGATATACTATGGATGTAAGATTTATAAAGAAGAGGCTTGTAGGGTTCATAGGACTTAGTAGTAATGGATGAATAATTAAAAATGACTCATTTTATCTTTTAATAGTTTAAAACTAAATCGATAGTGATGAATGTAGATTAGAGTTCTCTTGGAAGAAACTAGGGTTTCCCCACTCTTAACCCTTGTCCTTCCATTGATCTCTATTCATGTCTAACCCTTAAAAAAATAAGTGTTGAACCAATCTCGAATCGCGGTCGTGACTAGCAATAGATTGGTAGCGTGCCCGATAAGGATGTTAACATTTATTTTGCTAAAATTTATATAATTTAAAATGTATAAAAAGAGGTTAAATGATTTTATCATCCATTGATTTACCCTAGCCTACGAGCCCTAGCAAGCTAGGAATTACTCGCTAATGTTTTGAGATTTAAAAGAAAGATCGAAGAATGAAAACATGATTAGAATGCAAAAAGTAAATGCGAAAAGAAATAAACTAAGATCTATCTTTATTAATCAACTATTTCATACAACTCTCTTTTTGAAAGTAGATACAAAGAACCCTAGTTTTTGCTCTCGCTCTCTCTCTCTCTCTTGTTGGAGATAGATGACTAGCTGATGATCATCTGGATGTGTGGATCGCTTTGGATCTCTTGATTACTTCGGATTGATGATTTTAGATGTGAAGTTCTCGGTCCTATATATAGTCACATAAACTAGAAACCCTAGATTCCATACTCGAGGATATGCAAATATGATCCAATCCTAAAAATCTCTCATCTAACGGATTCAAAGATGCCACGGATCCACCGCAAATCATGGTCTTTGGCCACCTAACCGCGGTGCTTTTGTGGGATCATCATCTGGGATTTTTTTCTACTCTCTTATGTTGACATTTGGAGATCTCTTCGATGTATGGATTCTGAAAATAATGCACCGAGTCTCTGCCGTTTCTAAATCTTACGATTTGCTTCCATATTTCGGCAGATTTGATTCCGACATCTCGGATCTCTTGGATTCCGGTCCTGATCTAATATCTGTATAATATCTCAAGTCATAATGTTAGTAGTATTTGGTATTTTTGAGATATTATCCTAACCATTTTATATGATATTATATGTTAAGAATTTGATATGATATGCATATTTTAATTACTAATATTTTATATAAATATTATATGCATGTATTTCCCCTCATTATGTTAATTTATAATGTAGAAACATATGATAATAAACTTTTTACACATAAACCCTCATATGTTCTATAATTACTGTAAGTCTACGGTAGCACCCCGACCAATAGTCTGAGGCCAAACGCGGAACAAAAAACTTTTATAAACTGGCGCCAGCATAGACTTTAACCCGGATCTAGCCATTAACGCTAAACTAGCTGACTACAAAGATGATAGAATGGCTATACCGATCAATCCGTGTCCTTCGGTCTTTAGCCATCATCCCACGCTCCTCGCGGCATCTCCAATCTCGCTCGATCTCCGGTCTCCTCTTCGAGGTGGCACCACGTCAACGGATCTTTATACGGGCTTCTGCCTCAATACCGAGGCAACTCGGACATGAAGTATGCTAACCGACATGTCCAAGATGAAGTAGAGAATGAGTGTGAATACTTTGTCTCAAACACCCTAGGGTTCTCATCATATGAGAGGGTTAGGGTGGAGGTTGAAGAAGATGCAAAGGAATGAAGAGTGTGAGCTCAAGAAAATCAAGTGAGCAAAAAACCATGTCTCAAAAATAACCCCTTGGCTGTCTACTAATTTTGGGTGTGGTATATATTAGGTTTTGTGTTGAAATATCAAGGAAAATATCTTACCAAAATATCTCCACAAACCCTAAAAAATATCCTACCCAAAACAAACACCATTAATTCTTTAATGACTCACTAGATGACTCATTACATGAGTCATTAATGAACATTCTAGAATAAATGTGTCATCCAAAGTGAGTCACACTTTCCAAAACCATTTAAACATTTAAACTAAATTGTTTAACCAAAAGAAATGCATCTTCTAAAGTAATCTCGTAACGGATTACGAGAATACCCCTCACCTGTATATACATACCTGTATCCGTATTCCGACCGAATACGAATACCACGAGACGAAAGTATTCCGACTCAATATAATACTTGGATCCGGCTTAAACCAAAGACCACCAGTATTATTTGTCCGAACCATGACACGTGCACAAGAGCACATGCTTGTTCGAACCCTGCCATAAAACCATACGGTCTCTACAACGTTTCGCCCAAACATGGAAAACTATTTGTGGGGAACTCTAAAGACTCGTCAATACCCTGGCAGTGGGTTTAACCACAAGCACGTCAGCGACACCAGCTGTGCGTAACGGCTGCCTATGTATTGACCGAAAGGAAAGCCGATGACCGAACTCATCCTGAAACCCTACTGAGCCTATCAGTGAAAATATCCGTACAGTCCGGTCCGTTCGTCTATGAGCATCACATATTGGGCCTAGGGGGCTGGTAACGTCAGACCCCCAAAAGCGGTATAAGTCGTGTCAGAGGGTAGCCCTGAACACCCTGAGAAACTACTGGAATACCTACCAGTAATTCTCACCTGCCTTGTCCAAGGACTTGGCGTAATGGCTCTTCTAGACACAGCGCGATCTCACCCCCAATACCGGGAGAGGCGAATCCCTTGCCGATCCGCTTACTGCCTCTATGTGGCTCGGGTCTGTACCCAACTAAAACCTGTTTGCATGACTCCTTTGAGCCGTGGTAGGGTAGTAATTTAAGCACAGTGGGAACTTATATGAAGAAAATGACGACCTCAGGTCGATGAACTAACCTGTACACATGTCACCAGGGAACTGCTATCTGACGCTAGGTATAATACCAACTAGCAGGTTTCCGGCGAGTCCTGTCCGGTACACTCATAACCCAATGAGCACCAATATACATCTTAGGTGAACCAACTGACACCAATGGCTTGTGAGACCGGCCCTCGCCCCTCGTCGGGGTCTCGACTGTATACACTAGTCTACTCCGGAGTATCGATGCCCTGTCTCGAAACTCCTACGACTAAGGACCACTTTTAAGGATGTGCTTATAGACTACCCAACTCTCACGTATATGATCGCCATCATACTGTTGGTAGTCAAGCAAGAATCCTAAGGGCTCTATCAACGTGTAATAGTGAACAGTAATGTCACCTAAAGCTGTACACGACTGATAAAGGCAAACCAAATAGCATACTATCATCTCGAGTAAGACTGTCCTACCGGTATAGGTCCTCCCTCAATCATTGCAATCACGTACCTGCGATCCAATAATTGACTTTGAGGGCACTATATCCAACAATTACAATAAACAACTTTTAGTACTTAACAATAATAGGGAAAATGTTCATTCAAATGTGTAATATTTTAGACTAATTAAGATGCTCATTGGGTTATGAGTTACATTGGACGGACTAGCCGGGAACATGCTGCATGGTATTATACTTATTATCAGATAGCAGTTCTCAGGTGACATGAGTATAGGTTAGTATGTCGAACTGAGATCGTTAGTTGTCTCGTGTGAGTTCCTACTGTGCTTTGATTACTACCCTACCATGGCTCAAAGGAGTCGTGTAAATAGGTTTTAGTTAGGTACAGTCCCGAGCCACATGGAGGCAGTGAGCGGATCGTCGTGGATTCGTCTCTTCCGGTATTGAGGGTTGATGTCGCGCTTTGCACGGGTGGCCATCACCAGAAATTCTTGGCCAAGGTAGACGAGAATTACTGATTTGGATCAGTAGTTTCTCAGTGGGGGATGGGTTTCACACCGACACAAAATATCGCATTATTAGGGGTCTGACTTTATCCACCCCCTAGACCTTTCATGTGATACTCTTAGACGAACAGACCAGACTATATGGAGATTATCATAGACACACTCAGTTGGGGTTCGGTTGAGTTTGCTCGTCGGTCTTCCTTTCGCTCAATACCTGGATAGCCGTTACGTACAGCTAGTGCCGCTGACGTGCTTGTGGTTAAACCCACTGCCAGCGTATTGACGAGTCTTTAGAGTCCGACACAGAGGGTTTCCCTGGTTCAGGCGAAATTATGTAGTAGCCGTATTTTGATACGTGCAGGGCTCCGATCAAATGATTGTACTAGTTTCCGGACTTTCGATCGGACGGTTGATAATACTAGCCGGCTTGGGATTGAGCTAGATTATTAAATCAGGTATTGATTTAATAATTTATGTATATATATTTCGATATGTATATTCTAGTATTTTGTTCTTTGTGTTATTCTATCTCTTTAGGTATTAGTATTTTGGTACGAATACGGGTATGTATATACAGTTGAATGTATTCCGTATTTATACGGAAAACATTCTAGAAGGTGGACACCTCATTTTAGATTTATCCATTTATTTTAAATGGAAAATGAGGTGTAAAGGTAGTGAGGTGAGAATGGTGAGAACCATACTTGAATAGTGTTGACAAATGAATTGTTAATTCATTTGTGCAAACTATTCAAGTATGGTTACTAAATGTTTATTGGAAAATATGTTTTACAAAACCATGCTTCATCTTTTTCTCTCTCATGGGATTTCTCATTCTCACCGTTTTTGGTTATCTCTCTTCACTTACCTTTCATGAGCTCTTCCTCCTCCTTCATCATCTTCTACCCTACCATCTCATGTGTTGGGAATCAAGAATAGAAGAGAGATAGATACACACTTAGAACAACTCACTACATTCTTATGCACTCTAGATTATCAACCTAGAGTCTCTAGTTGCTCTGCTAGATTCTTAGTGTGGAGCTAGAGCCATGAGCCACATCTCTCAGGTGGATCATCTTCGACAGATGTAGCCCGGCGGTCAAGCGCGGTCTGGAGCACTTGAAGAAAGCTTGAGGATGTGAGTATTCTACACATAATAGATTAGTTTAGCTCACTAGGTTTTGTATGCAAGTTCTAGATATTTAGTTTGATTCTTGGTTTGGGAATTTCGGCAAACTAGAAATTTTTGAAATCCATGTTGCCATCTTCGAAAACTAGTTTGCTAGTGTGCCTAGGTTTCCAGCAGAAGAATCCATCATGGCAAATTCTTCTCCTTTCTCTTGATCAAAGAATCCGTTATGTTGTCACTTACTATTTGTATGTCCAAGCATAATTTATCAAAACTAAGTACAACGATTAGCAAGTACAACATCAACACATAAACAAATTGCAAAATAAGAAGAAAACAAGTTGCTTATCCCTACTTATAACTTGAATAATGAGCATGAAGTATCTAAATCAATTACGACGAATTGTTAAGTATACTACATCAAATTACTTCAAGTTGCAAATGAGGAGAGGATAAAAAGTGTGAAATTAGAATTAAACTAGCTTAATGAAGTTATTCAAGTATAGAGCATGTTTTAGAGGTTGGTTTGCAACAAAATTAAACTACATATCCTATCAAGCATGTCACCAACACTTTACTAGTTTGATCCTAACTCATTAACTTCGATTATAATATTTCCAAAGTGAGATCATAGCCATAATAGGATATATATATTAGGGGTTGGGTTGCAACAATTTATAACTACATACCCTATCAAGTATTAATACAACATCTTGAAATCTTAAAGTTGAAGTTCAAATTAAGCAAGTGTAAATCAAGAGAAAGGTTGGAAGGTAAGACCATTCATCAACCTACCTCACCATCACCATAGCCAAGAAATACCATTCCAACATCATCATAAGTAAGAAAAAATAAAAAGAAGGCAAAGAAATAAATCTTATTAACACTTGAAGAGAAGCTTGAGATACATGATAGATTTTCAACTTCAACCCCCTTAATGGAGCTCTCAAATGAGAGCTCCAAGACGGAAGAAAAAAAAGATAACCATGGCTTTAACACACACAAACTCTCATAACAAAACTTTAAGTAAAAACTTGGACAAAAGAATGGACCCTTGGCTACAAATCTGATCTACTATTTATAGAGTTGTCTTCAGGAAAAACGAAGTATGCAAGTTGCATAACATGACAGAGTGGAGTGCAAAGAAGGAGCTCGAGGCCAAGTGGAGGAGGTGGGGCCAACAATCTTGGCCTAAGCTTGGCCTAGCAGCAGCTGGTGGGGCCTATCTTTCTACTGTGATCTTCTGAGATCTCCATTTGAATTTTAGTATTTTCTTTTCTTCCAATTTGATCTGGGTTGCAATCTGGAGTTTAAAACCTAAAGATCAAGACCTTTTCAACTCAAAAAGTGTGTATCACATCACAAATTTCTTACTTGATCCACTTGCATGATCAATGATGGTGCTTGCCCACTTGATCATGGCTATTCCATGAGCTCACATATGTATTCTCACTTGATTCACACTTGCATCATGTTGAACCAAATTGGATTATTTGTACACAACTTCATTTTGTAGCAAAACTCTTTAGAATTTGAACATTTTTCCGCCCCGTTGCAGTTTTGGCCTGATTCTGTCGTATCCGTGCATGTTATGCATGTTTTCAGTTAAATTACCCTGTGTACCAATAACATGTATTTAATGAGCAGACATAGATTAAATAGCATTGTTTATTTAATAAAATGATATAGAATGGGTGGTAATAAATGCAGTTTATCATGATGAACAATCATTCATGTGTATATATTTTACTTGCTATTTTGTATCGTTAATACATGTTGATAAAGCCCTTAGGGTCTTTGCTTGACTATCAGGATTATGATGTGATCATACTAGTGGGGTCTGGGTAGTCCATAAACACCCTTAAATGTTCCAAGTCGTGGGAGTATCGAGACAGAGCATCAGTGCTCCATAGTAGACTAATGCATACGTTTCTTGACCCCGACTGGGGCGATGGCTGGTCCCACAGCTATTCGTGTTTGACACCAAAGATTGTATATATGTGCTCATTGGAGAATGAGTATACCGAACAGACTCGCTGAGAAATCCTAGATGGAATTATACTTATTGTTATATAGCAGTTCTCTGGTGACGATTGTACACGGTAGTCTTTGGAACTGAGATCGTCATAGTTTCTTGTGTGTGTTCCCACTGTACATTGATTACTACCCAACCACTTCTTTAAAGAATCATGAATACAGGTTTTAGTTGGGTATAGTCCTGAAAAACATAGAGGCGGTGGGCAGTCGAAGGGATTCATCTCTCTCGATATAGGGAGTCGATATCGCGCTGTACAGGACATAATTATAACCAGAAATCCCTGGCCAGGATGGTTGAGATAAACTGATAACTGTTATCAGTTGTATCTCGGATGGTTATGAGTTCGATGTCTGCATGGCTTATTGTGTTATTCGGGGTCTGACAGTTTCCATTCCCGGACCTGGTATGCGATAATCTTTGACGAAGAGACCGGGTTGTCTGGTAGTTGCCACAGATAGGCTTTGTTGGGTTCGGATGAGTTTGCTCGTCGACTTACCTCTTGATCAATACCTGGGTAGCTGTTACGTGCAGGTAATACCGCTGACGTGCTTGTGGGTTAACCCGTGAGAGTATTGATCTGAAAGTGTTTCAGATTCAATCGAAGATGATCCTATTTAACTCACTGCCAGCGTATTGTCAGGTCTTTAGAATCCCACAACGAGAGTGTCTGCCCAGGCAAAATAATGATGTGGCATGCGTATGGGGATGCGTGTGGGAGTTCGATTAAACACATGTATAAGATACGAGTAAATTAATTGGACATTTGATAATACTAGTCGGTTTATTTATAAGCTGGATTATTAAGTCAAGTGTTAACTTAATATCCATATAAGTGATATGGTTGCTAGTATTGTGTATTTGATACACGCACACACACACTCTCTAGTATATGATACTAATATAAATATATTATGTATGCGATGTTAGTATATGTATGCCCTAGAGGCCATTACTGTACATGTGATGTATATTGTAGTGGATGCTTGGACATATATAGGGAGGACTTTCTTGCTCGACATGATAGTATGCTATCTGGTTGCACTTTATCTTAACATGTACACTAATTGTCTCTCTATTACATGTTGATAAGGCCCTTATGATGAATACTTGACTACCAGGATTATGATGCAGATCATATTAGTGGGGCAAAGGTAGCCGGTAAGTACATCCTGTTAGTGATATGTATGCCCTAGAGGCCATTACTGTACATACGATGTATATTGTAGTGGATGCTTGGACATATATATGGAGGACTTTCTTGCTCGACATGATAGTATGCTATCTGGTTGCTCTTTATCTTAACATGTACTCTGATTGTCTCTATGTTACATGTTGATAAAGCCCTTAGGATGAGTACCTGACTACCAGGACTATGATGCAGATCATACTAGTGGGGACAGTGTAGTCACTAAGTACATCCTTCAAATGTTCCTAGTCGTAGGTGTATCGAGACAGGGCATCGATATACCAGAGTAGACTAGCGTATAGCTTCTCGACCCATGTAAATGGGTGATGGATGATCCCATATCCATTAGTGTTTGACATCAGAGACAGTATACGGGTGCTCAGTAGAGACTGGATACACTGGACGGACCCGCCGAGAACTCCCAGATGGTATTATACCTCACGTAAGATGGCAGTTTTCTGGTGACACTGGTACATGTTAGTCTGTAGACCCGAGATCATCATAGAGTCTTGTGTGATTTCCACTGTGCTTTGATTTCCACCTTACCACGTTCAAGAGAACGTGCAAAACGGTGGCTTTTGGGTACAGACCCGAATCACAACGAGGCAATGAGCGATAGGAGGGGTTTCGTCTCTCCCGGTATAGGGAGTTGATGTTGCGCTGTGTTCGATTGGCTATAACTGGAAATCATTGGCCAGGATTGCTGAGATTTACTGGTAAGTGTTATCAGTAGTTTCTCGAACTGTTATGGACCTCATATCGACACGACTTATTGGTTACTGGGGTCTGATGTTTACCACCCCTAGACTAGATATGCGACATATCAGACGAAGAGACCGGACTGTACGGGAGTGTTACTGATTGGATTCACAGGAGAATGTACAGGCTTGCTTGTTGATCTTCTGATCGCTTAATAACCGGGTGGATTTTATGTTTAGCTGACCGCTTGCAGCTTGTGGGTGTTTGATATGATCATCACCTACTGCCGGTGTATTGATGATTCTTTAGAGTCCTACACAGAGGTTTCCTGGCTCAGGCAAAACGGAGCTGGAGCACATATGTGATATGTGTGGGACCGAGAATAATACGAGTATGTGATACCGTATTCGATTCTCGCAATGTGTGATATCGGCCGGGTATATGTGATATAGCCGGGTCATCGGATTAAATGTTGATTCGATGAACTGATACATTTTATATTAGTCGGTTATTTGTGAAATAGCCGGATTATCGGATCAAGTGTTGATTCGATAATTTAATGTATAATTATATATTTGATATATTACATTACATTAACTAATATAAGGTCACTTAAAGATTCTTTTTCTCACTTGGTAATACATTGATGTATATGTGATATATGTTAATTGTATTATTTTCTTTTGTTACAAAATATTGTATATGTGATATATAATATTGTAATATGTTTGGGTTACAAATGCAACTAGGGTTTAAACCACGTTAGGGTTTTAAACTTGGGTTAACATTTTATAATTCAAATTGTGTGGATTTTCTTTTGGATAAGCTTTGAGGAAGCTTCATGACCTTTGACAAAGTCCACCCACTTTGTTTCTAGCTTGATATTTGTTGACCCAACTTTAACCCTAGCCTATGGTTTATTCTCTACATGAGTTAGCCATGACACATTCTTAACCTTGGTTGCATTTCTAACTTCAACAATATTTCATTCATCACTTTCTTCTTCATCTTCTTCAAGCTCTTAAAAAGCTTGCTTGATTTTTATTTTTGTGATGAAATAAAGTGAGATAAAGAAAACAAAAGAGAGCAAATTCCTACTTCATCATCCTCATCTATTCTAGCCACTTAGATTAAGGTGTTTGCTTTACTAATACTTGATTAGTGAACCAAGAGCTTGAGTTTGAGTTTCTTCAAGGTAGATCATTTTAGTTTTTGAAGATTAGAAGCAAGGTTGCATCATTCTCTTCATGGAGCCTCTCTAGAGTCCGGGTACTTGATGATCGCAGCAAAGGGACCTCAACATGAAGCTTATGAAGCGAAGAAACGGACCACAAAGGTTGTAATCCCTAACTCTTAGATGTTAAAGTGTTAACATGCTAGTTTTGTTTGATTCTCTTGTTAAAGATCCTAGGTTTAGGGTTATCTATAATGGAAAAATTTGAAATTGGCATGTGAGATGCCACCCGAAACCTTGCTGCCGTTGTAGGTATCCCAACACATCCTTCAAATGTTCCTAGCCGTGGGAGTATCGAGACGGGGCATCGATATTACAGAGTAGACTAACGTATACGCTTCTCGACCCATATGATGGGCAATGGATGATCCCATATCCATTGGTGTTTGACATCAGAGATGGTATAAGGGTGCTCAATAGAGACTGGGTACACTGGACGGACTCACCGAGAACTCCTAAATGGTATTATACCTATCGGCAGATAGCGGTTCTCTGGTGACACTGGTACAGGTTAGTCTGTGGACCCGAGATCGTCATAGAGTCTTGTGTGATTCCCATTGTGCTTTGATTTCCACCTTACCACATTCAAGAGATCGTGCAAAACGGTGGTTTTTGGATACAGTCCCGAGTCACATGGAGGCAATGAGCGATAGGAGGGGATTTCGTCTCTCCCGGTATTAGGGGTTGATATTGTGCTATGCTTGATTGGCCATAACAGGAAATCCCTAACCAAGGTTTCTGAGATCTAATAGTAAGTGTTATCAGTAGTTTCTCAAACCATTATAGACCTTACATCGGCATGACTTATCAGGCTATTGGGGTCTGACGTTATACCACCCCCAAGCTGCGATATGCGACATATCTGACAAAGAGACCGGACTGTACGGTAGTGTTACATATTGGATTCGCAGGAGTATGAGCAGGCTTGCTTGTTGATCTTCTGATCGCTAAATACCCGGGTGGCCATTACGTTTAGCAGACCGCTTGCGGCTTGTAGGTGACTGATATGATCACCACCTATTGCCGGCGTATTGACGAGTCTTTAGAGTCCTACACAGAGATTTCCTGGCTCAAGCGAAACGAAGTAGGAGCATATATGTGATATGTGCGGGACCGAGATTAATACGCGTTTGTGATACCGTATTCTCTTCTTGCGATATGTGATATCGATCGGTTATATGAGATATAGCCGGGTTATCGGATCAAGTGTTGATTCAATAAGTTGATACATTTCCTATTAGTCGGTTGTATGTGATATAGCCGGATTATTAAATCAAGTGTTGATTTAATAATTTAATGTATAATTATATATGTGATATATTAATTTACATTAACTAATATTTTCTTACTTAAACATTTCTTTTTCTCACTTGTGTACACATAGTATATATGTGATATATATTAATGTACATTATTTTGTGTCATGCTTGATGCCACATGTTACATGGGTGTATGAGACTCACACCATGCTTATTCTAATATTAGGTTTTATTTATTTAAATTTAATCAAAATTTGTTGGAAATTAGTCACATGGTTCAAGCTTGTAGAAGCTTGTGGAACCATTGACCAAGTCCACTAATTTTGTTTTACTTGTAGATATTTATTAACTTAACCATTATTATTAGCCATGTTTAATCTCTACATGAGTTAATGTATGACACCAACTCACCCATGGTTGCTATTCTCACCTCATGAGTTTCATTCTCTTCTTTCTTCATCTTCTTCTTCATCAAGAGCCTATCTTTCTAGGTTCATAGGAGATGAAGAAAAATAGTGAGAAAACAATTTCTAAAGTGAGCAAAATTTCTACTTCATCAACCTCTTCTCTACTAGCCATTTAGATTAGGTTGTTTCTTCACTAGATCATCACTTAGTGAAGAGGTAGCTTGAGTTAGTGTCTCCTCGACGTAGATCATTTTCGGCCTCGAAGACTTCAAGCGAGCTTGTTCATTTCACTTTGTGGAGGCTCACTAGATTCCGGGAGATCACTATTTGGAGCGAAGGGACTAATACACGGAGCTATTGAAGTGAAGGACCGGTCTACAAAGGTTGTATTCCTTGTTCACTTTGTATGCAAAGTTGTTTGCATGCTTGATTCGTCTAAATCTCTAGTTAAGATTGTAGGTTAGGGTTCTTTAGTACGGCAAAAATTTGAAATTGGTATGGACGATACCTCCCGAAACCTTGCTGCCGTCCTACGGAACCCAACATGAGATACATAATATGTATGTGTGTGTGTGTGTGTGTGTATTCTCTCTCATTATAATATATATGTATATGATGCATATTCACTCTCTCTCTCTCTCTCTTATTTGTATGTATAGGATATGTATAGAATACATACATCTATTTTTCTATGATACAAATACCATTTGTCATTAGATGACAAATGATCTCATGTGAAAAGTGGGGGCCACCGCTCTCTTAACATGACGATAAAGAGGAGAGAGAAAGAAGATGAGAGGATTATCATTCTCTTCATTATTTTTCTTAAGAAAATAATTCAAGAGAGCTTCTTCTTCACCATCTTCTTCCTATTCATTTTTAAAAGAGAAAAAATGAAAAGAAAAGAAAAGAAAAGGAGAAGAGAAAAGAGAGTTTTCCACATCAACTGCTATCTCTACATACTAGCAATATGTGAGAGTTAGTTGCTTCACATTAGAAGAGTTCTAGAGTGAAGTGGGAGTTTGGATGTGTTGCTTTCAACGTGGATTATCTTCGATGAAGCAGTCGTAGATCATGCTCGATCCCTACACCATAAATTCTAGCTTGGGTCTTCCATTAGAGAGTGGACACGCTACAAATGTTGTAGCACCTCTAAACTTTGTGTTTTGCTCTATTGATTTTGTGCAATTGCTAGTATTTGAATGATTTTGGGTATTGTGTTTGGTGCTATGTTTAGAAAATTTTCGTTCTATATTTCCGCCGCGGTCCGCAAGTGTTGCGACCCTAGAACTGTGCACTTACATGGTATCAGAGCCGATCTATCTACTAGTAGTTGTTTGTAATAGAAAAAGAGTTTAAAAACCAATCTTTACAAAAATTGTTTTTGAAAATTGCATCAAAATAGCTCTCATTTTTGCTTGTGCCTGAGCCCGGGGGTTCTCGGTTTGGACTGAGAACCAAGAGGGCTCAAGAGTGACCCCGGACTCGACACCATTAGGACGGTTCATCCCCGAATCGGGGGAGGAAACGACCCTCATTCAGCGCTGATTCGGGGCCGAACCAGGGGCTGATTCGGCCTTGAACCAGGGGCTGAATCAGTCTCGATTCATCCCCGATTCGGGGCTGAATAAAAACCCTAGTGATGGGGGTGGGTATAGGGTCGACCCCGAGTTCCCCATCAAGTTCTCCGGCTCTGTTCCTCCAGGACTTGAGTTTTCAAACAAAAAATGAGAGCTTTTTTGGCGTCGTAGTGCACTCGAATTTTGATTCTTTGATATGTGTGACCTCGTGGGTTAAATTCTTGGCTTTCGGTGTCGAATTAAATCGATCAAAGTGTTTGATCGAGTTGGTTTGAATACATATAAGGATATGTGTTGGTAAACATAGACTAATTAATGTGTGATCAATTAGATTATGTTGCATATTTTAGATTGTGATGTTGGTGTGTTATGGTATGGTTTGGATTGTCGTGAAAAATCCTCTCGTGTGAATGTGAATGTATACAAGTGTTGTATTTCTATTCATGTATTGTGTTTCCCTCAAAATGTATTATTCTTTTATTCGGAACGCATTCGGGTTGAGACCATCGTATCCTATTGTATGTATATAATACAGGTTTCCCTGCGGAGGTAGTGCTCGAGTCGTCGGGTTCTAGAATACTCTAGGTGGCTCTCTCAAGGAGTTGAGACCGGGTCACCTCATTCTAGGATCGACGGGTTGCTCGCCGCACTTTTAGGGGTTATTGGTTTGGCTTTGTTTGAGCTATTCACGCAACCGTGGAATGTCTCTTTTCGTTTGCGGATCAAACAAAATGCGGGATTCCTAGAATATCTGACTTTTTCCATTTATGTTTTCCGCATGTCTGTAATGTGATTACTTTCCTGTTATGTGTGCGTGTGCGTATAACTGTTTCTATATGCTTTTCAATTGCAAAAGTCATGCGTCCGCCCTGCTGTAAGTTAAGTAACCTTACAGTGAAAACCCGATGCCCCATGGTGATTGCAATTGGCATATAAAAACATTCTATTTTTATTTTCCTATCTTGTTTTCTTGTATGATAGGATACTAGATATAAAGTGTTTTTATCTAAATGATAGGCTATATTAATATAATTAATGTAAAGTAAATAAACCTAATATGATGTTGTAGGAACCAATCCGTTTTTCAAAACAACTATGTTTTTAAGTCACTCGGTTCCTTCAACGATATCAAGTTCATTACGTTAAAAGTTTTTTTCAAAACTAGCCGTGGCCCTCTGTCATTTCAGATGAGTAGAGTACTTAGTATCCTTGCGGTATTTGTTGATCCTTTAGTCAAGGTGTGGTGTGTTGGCTATAGTGCCCTCAAGACAATTATTGTAATCACAGGTAAGTGATTATAATGATTGAGGGAGGACCTATACGGATAGAATAGTCTTACTCAAAATGATAGTATGCTAGATGGTTTTCCTTTATCATCATGTACATGCTTTATATGGTATTACAGATCACTATTACATGTTGATAGAGCCCATAGGATTCTTGCTTAACTACCAGCATTATGATGACAATCATATATGTGGGAGCTGGGTGGTCTATAAGCACAACCTTAAATGTCCCTAGTCGAGGGAGTATCGAGACTGGGCATTGATACTCCAGAGTAAACTAGTGTGTACTTATCGAGACCTCGACGAGGGCGGTGGCCGGTCTCATAAGCTATTGGTGTTAGTCAGTCATCTAAGATAGTATACAGGTGCTCATTGGGTTATGAGTACACTGGATGGACTCGCCGGAAACCTGCTAGTTGGTATTATACCTATTGTCAGATAGCAGTTCCTAGGTGACATGTGTAAAGGTTAGTTTGTCAACCTGAGATCGTCATTTGTCTCGTGTGAGTTCCCACTGTGCTTTGATTACTACCCTACCATGGCTCAAAAGAGTCGTGCAAACATGTTTTAGTTGGGTACAGTCCCGAGCCACAAGGAGGCAGTGAGCGGATCGTCGGGGATTCGTCTCTCCCGGTATTGGGGGTTGATGTCGCGTTGTGCACTGGTGGCCATCACCAGAAATCCTTGGCCAAGGTACTCGAGAATTACTGATTTGGATCAGTAGTTTCTCAGTTGGTGATGGGCTTCATACCGACACGAAATGTCACGTTATTAGGGGTCTGACTTTATCCGCCCCCTAGACTCGATATGCGATACTCTTAGAAGAACAGACCGGACTGTACGGAGATTGTCACGGACATGCTCAGTAGGGGTTTGGATGAGTTTGCTCGTCGGCTTTCTTTTCGCTCAATACCTGGGTAGCCGTTACGTACAACTAGTGCCGCTAACATGCTTGTGGTTAAACGAACTATCAGCGTATTGACGAGTCTTTAGAGTCCCACACAGAGGATTTCCCTCCTTCGGGCGAAACGATGTAGAGGCCATATGGTTTTACGGCAGGGTTCGATCATATAAGTGCACTTGTGCACGTATCATGATTCGGACGAATAAAACTAGTGGGCTTTGGTTTAAGCTGGATTCTAGTATTATATTGTTGGATTATTTTCGTCTCTTTGTATTCGTATTTTTCGGAATACAGATACGAGTATGTATATACGGATAATGGGTATTCTTGTAATTCATTACAAGGTGCTTCTAAAAGAAGACACCTCATTATGTTTAATAACCATTTGGTTAAATAGTTATTTGAAGTGGAGGATGAGGTGTCCTTGGCTTTAATTCAAGCATGGCTTTGTGGCGACTCATGTAGTGACTCATGGGGTGACTCATGGTGACTCATGGTGGCACTATTGAGGCATGCTTGATATTTGTGGGGTTGTGAGATATTTTCTTTAGTTGATTCTTTTTTCTATGCTCACAACACTAAGCCATTTTTCTTGAGTTGCTTCACACTCTCATCCTCATGCTTCTATTTCCTCTACCTCCACCCAAAAAGTCTCATGTGTTGAGAAACCTAGGGTGTTTAGAGACAAATCAATCCATCATTAGACTCTACATCTTCTAGGCTATCTAGTTTAGTAAACTAGGTACCCTAATTACCTCGGCTATGAGGTTGGAGCTCGTTTCATAGACTCTTAGGTGGATCATCTTCGATGGAGGGAGACCGGAGATCAAGCTTGATCATGGAGGCCTATAGGAGCTTGGGATGATGGTCAAAGACTAAAGGATACGGATCATTCGGTATAACCTTTCTAAACTCCTCTATATGTTTGCTAGCTTTTAGGGTTTATGGTTCGATCCGTTTTATGGGGTTGTTCTAGTGCCAGTTTTATAAATTTTTTGTTCCGCATTCGGCCATGGTAGATGACCAAGGCACTGGCATAACCCAATATGGTATCAAAGCCAACCCATAAACCCTATGCTAGCAGTTTAAACGATGTTTGAAGTATCGAAACCGAAACAACTCCGAAACAATGCCAACGATCTTCAAGTTTCTGTCAATTTTCAAATTGTCTTCTAAATTTTTTTAAACAACTGCAGAAGACTACTCTTGTGACTACTAGAACACACACAAAAAATGATACACAAATTCCATCGTACGGCCGGCGAGACCGGCCAAAAACCCGGCGTCGCCGGTTTTGTGAAGGACTTGGGTCTTGGGGTTTTGTCTGTGTTTTGGGTTCTTGAATATTGGTATTTTGTTATTGTTTGATTTTGCCCAGATTGCATATTTTGTTATTATTAGTTTGGGGGTAATACGGAGTATTTCGAAGTCTCTATTTTTAACACTGTTTAAAATTTTTCAGTACATGCATTACTATCTGCGACCATGAATGTCAGTAGAGCGGTATAACTCATCTAATTGCTATATGTCTTTTAGACGAGTTTGCGAACAGGACATTCACGTTGATGTTCTGTGTTGTGCTGAGATTGTGGCTGGATTGTTGTGGTGGATAGCCAGTGGTGCAATGATAGTTGTACAATTCAGATTTATTTGTACATTTGATATTGCGGGGCGAGCGTCCGACATGTGGACTGCCGTCTCTGCCAGTTTGTATATTATTTGTTTAGGGCATGACCGGGTTGAGTTCGATGTCACCCTTGTACATTTATTTTCTTTTCTGTACTAGGATTAACCCAAGGCCGAGTGCACGAATTGCCGGGTTCTAAAGAGCAACGGGTCCGTATCTCATAGCGTTGAGACGGAGGGGACCTTACTCTAGGATTGGCGGGCTATTCGCTGTACTTGTAGAGGGTATAGTTTGACCCACGGTGGGGTGCCTAAGTTACTGGATTCCGTGAAGTGCTGGATGTCCCATTCACGTTGTTGATTGGGGTTGCCTCGCTTCTGAGATTGGCGGCTAACTTGCTGCACTCATAGGGGTCTAGGTTTTCATTGCACAGGTTATCCACACGACATGAAACGCCGGGTCTCATTTGCGGCTCAAGTGAAACCCAAGACTTCAGGATTATCCACCACTCTATGTTGCTTGGCTGAGATTCTCCGATGTTCCTTATATATATCATGCCTAGGACGAATGTTATACACACACACACACACACTAGTAGATGTTGTATATGTTTTGCACCCGCGCTAGTCCAGCCCTCGCTCTGCCGTTAGTTAAGTAACCTAACGGGTGATGATGGGGCCCAGTGGCGAATGCAGATGGCATATATGTACATTATATTTTTGTTCCTTTATCTGGTGTGATATGTTTAATTGATGGGACTGCGTTGATTCTGATCAATGCAAGGATAAAACAAACCTATATGATGTTGTTGGAACAAAGTTTTTAAAAACAGACATTACAGACGTTTTCTTTTGCTTTGCACAGTGATATTCGGTTATGAATATCCAGCACCTCATTCGACGAGGCAAGAGCCGAGATCCCTTTATCGGGAGTGACCTCTTGAGCAAAAGTTTATGTCATCGTAATAACTTCACTATAGTCGATTCTTTTGCTTTGCATCGTGGTATTCAATTTGGAATATTCTGCACCTCATTCGACGAGAAAAGAGCCGAGACCCCTTCACAGAGAGTGACCTCTTTAGCAAAAGTTTGCGTCACTATATATTTTTAAAACCACTCGGTTCCTTCAACGATATCGAGTTCATTACATTAAAGGTTTTTCGCCAAAAACCAGTCGTAGCCTTCTGTTATTTCAGATTAGTATTGCTTAGTATTTGTGCTACGTATGTCGTGCTTAGCCGAGGCGTAGTGTTCGGTAGCTATGTAGTGCTTTTTTGTTGCATGGTAATACGATTGGTTAGGACAGTTGTACGATCATTTTGGCTCAGTCAAGGACTCGTGCAGATGGGTCTAATGCAATCAAGATATTAACGGGTTGAACTGGACTAGGACCCTTTGATATGTTGGCTCAGTCAAAGTCATTTGGGTCTTAGGGATAAAAACCTCATTGGGAGTTTCAAACATGCAGGAAACTTGCCAAGCATGCGCACACCTTCTGGAGTGTGATGACTTGAGTGGATTCTATCAAGTTATCATGTGATGATAGTTGGATCCCGATTCCCACTGATGAGTAGGTGTTACTCCTCGGGTGATTTTAGATGATCCCGACTAATTCTCCTTTTAGGATTTAAGGAAGAATTCGAGGAAAGAGTGGGAGTCATCCTGATTAGATAAAATGATTAACCAATTTGATCTAGGTTAGAGTGCACACTGAGTGTTTATTTTCTCTCTCTCTTTGGCAGCAACCATGGCCTGACCCTAAACTAAAACTCATGAACCAAGTTAACCGAACCTTCTTAAAACACTTTGGCTATTGGATTGTTATTTAGTCGCATATATCCTTGCCACTTCTACATCACCTTTGCATTTGTCCAGAACACCCTGTATCACTACGAAGATCCATATTTATTGGATATTCCATCGTATAGTTACATACGAACTCGAAAGAACTTGTTCCAGTTCGAGGATGGATTCTGGTTCTGGAGAAATTGAATAGGATTATTCAGTTGTCTTTTCCCTTTACATTCTCTTAGGTTGCAAGAGCTCTTGGTATTAGGAGAGTACACATATTGTGCTTATTAGATAGTCTTCTTCCAAACCTTAGATTGGTACTGAAGGGTAGGGAAGGAAAAAAAACCAATTAGCCTAAGTATGGTGTACAGAAGGTAATAAGTAAAGATATATAAATGGATTAGATTAAGGACAAAGGAAATTGCGATTGCTATCATTCACGACGAAACCGTGTATACCCCTGCCACTCCTATATCACCTTTTCATTTCTTCAGAACACTCCGTATCACTACAAAGATCCTCATTTCTTGGATATTCCATCGAATAGTTACATACGAACTCAAAGGAACTTGTTCCATTTCGAGGATGGTTTCTGGTTCTGGAGAAATAGAATAAGGATTATTCAGTTGTTTTTTCTCTTTACCTTCTCTCAGATTGCGAGGGCTCTTGGTATTAGGAGAGTACACCTATTACGCTTATTGGATAGTCTTCTTCCAAACCTTAGTCTGATGCCGAAAGGTAGGGAAGGAAGAAAACCAATTAGCCTAAGTGTGGTGTACAGAAGGTAATAAGTAAAGACATATAAAGCGATTGGAGCGAGGGCAAGCAAATATACGGTTACTGTCATGAATCTGGATAGTGGAAAAGGCATTACTTGGAATACCCGGATACCCCTTCGAAACATTTTCATGTTTCAGTTTTATTGTGCGGTGTTAATTGAAAACTGTTTTTCTAATTAGATTCTAACTCCAGGGTATGTATTTATCATATTTGTTCCTCACATCTGTATAGCGTTACATATGATGAGTGGGAGTAAGATATTGGGAATTGGGTGATTAGATCCTCAAAATATATCAGAATTCTTTGTAATTGGTGATATTTGAGGAAATCACCCGGGTATTGCCTGACGACAAATATTTGGTTTTGAATATCCATTTTTATGCACCAATTTCAAACTGATATATCTGTACGTTTATTTTATAAAGTGAGATATAACTTTTTGAAATTATATCTATGATATTTACCTATATCAGTTGATGGTTAGGTAAGGTGCATTCAACAACGGTGTAATTCTTCTTAACCATAGTACAGTTTTTAATCTACGACGCACAGGGTTTGAATTATCAAACTCAGAGGACTTAAACTGAGTATTGTATGTTGTCCGATGTCCGTCAGGACAAAGGGGTTGGTACTCATACTATATTCTGTTTGCTCATGACTTCTCTAGTTTTAGACAAGTATTTTTTGAAATACAAGGTCCAAATTTTGAGAAGTTATAGCTATAAGAATAGAGTAGAGAACCATATGTTGCAAGTATCAGGATTCTTCAAGGTGATCGAAGATGTAGATACTTGTGTTTGGTATTCCATTGTAAGTAATAGTTTTGAGAACTTGCTTCTCTTTCAGATTACTCATATGTAGATGTATTCCTGGATGAGTAATGTTGTATGGCCTTGTTCCATTTGGTTGATATGCACTGGAAACAACTGCATGATTTTTGAATTTGGTTCCAATTAAATTAGTGCCTTTGTTTCTATATTGGATATATAGAATGGATTAATATCTTAACGATGTTAAGGTATATGTAGTTGTCCGGCTGATGCTTAAAACCAGAATCTGGACAAACTTAAGGCACGGTTCAGTAATGGCAGTTTGTGGGTTATCCCAGACTTTGATGGGGGTTAACTTTCTACCATCTGGAAGATCAATAGTTATACTGTTCTTGACTCGCTACCAGTTTTAGTAAAATGGATTCTTTTTCAGAAAACATTATTGGGAGTATGGTAGAACTGGAAGTGATTCCAGAACCACAAACGATTACTGAAAATTTAGTAGAACCTAAAGATTTAATTAGTTTCGACAATCCATTAGCCACTCCGCAGATTTAGTGGGTAACCTCAGGCACCCGAGAGGTACTTCGGTCTCCTCAAAGACGGTGATAGGGAGGTTTTTGATTACCCATACTTGACACTACTGCTGTTCTAGACTATGAGATCTGGCAGGAGGATGAGTATAAATTCGTTCTAAATTAGTTTTAGAAGTGCACGTGTATATGACTCTGCCAGAGGGTTGTAGTCAGTGGCAGCAGCGGAAGCATAGTGGGCAAGTAGCTTATGTCTATTTATAAACTAAAGCAGGAATAGCGGAGATAGATCATTTATTTTTGATGTGACAGTCATAGAGTTTGACTTCATCAGAATAAGAGATGGATCTGGTAAGAAGGTAGTAGGGAGTGATGTCCTGGTATTTGTATGACATGCACTTAATAGGAAGAGATCTTCCTATATTACGATCGGTTATACTGTGGTTGTCACAAGGTAGTTTCTCCACATAGGATATAGATATAATATCAGGGATTCTGGTGACTAGATCTATGGTTTTAAATCTAAATTTGGGAAGTGTCCCAATTTGGGTACTTTGACATTATTCTAAAGTGTTTTAGAATGGACGACTCCTGACGTAGTGGTGGACCCGCAGGTGATGGAGTCACCCTCTCTAAAGAGATGTCTTCTAGACTGATGAGGAGAGGGATTTGCATGATTGGCATATCACTTGCTTAAGCAACTGAGTCAATCATGAGATGTCAAATACAACACCAAATATTAATTTTGCACAGCCTGCAAAAAGCATATATTAATCCAATCCTGGAGAAATATTGGGAAACAGTTATTAACATAAGTGAATGTTCTCGGTATATGATAACGGCAGCCTCCTTCAGGAGACGGTTATCATTTCTGGCTTCCAAGATGACCTGGATGACAGAGTGACTGTCAGAGTTATAGTTTTCCCTCTTTTGAGGGACAGTATGTTGGACAGGTGGTCCAAACGGATACTGTGGAAGGCATGGCGCATGATACTGATTAAATTCAGTGGTTGACACAGTCTAAGAAGTTTGTTGGATTTGGAGTTCATTTGTGAACTGGGCCCCATCAGATATCCAGACAAATTCTAAGATAGGTATTGCTCATTTCAGGAGATAGTCTTTCTCCGCGAAATTGAGATATAGAAAGAGATAAAGATAGAAACACTAGAGTAGATCCACTCACTGAGGCTATATATCAAACGCAATAGTTTTACAAACGAGCTTTGTGAGACCGATTAGTAGAGAAGTTGGGTGTTCGGTATCACACGGGCTGTGAGTATGCGACACCGCAATTATTAGCCTTAAGTGCAAGTGGGAGATTGTTGGCTATAGTGCCCTCAAGGCAATTATTGTAATCACATGCAGGTGATTATGATGATTGAGTGAGGACCTATATGGATAAAACGGTCTTACTCAAAATGATAGTATGCTATCTGGTTTGCCTTTATCATCATGTACATGCTTTATGTGGTATTACAAATCACTATTACATATTGATAGAGCCTATAGGATTCTTGCTTAACTACCAGCATTATGATGGCGATTATATAAGTGGGAGCTGGGTGGTCTATAACCACATCCTTAAATGTCCCTAGTCGAGGGAGTATCGAGACTGAGCATTGATACTCCAGAGTAGACTGGTGTGTACTTATCGAGACCCCGACGAGGGGCGGTGGCCGGTCTCACAAGACATTGGTGTTAGTCAGTCACCTAAGATAGTATACAGGTGCTCATTGGAGTATACTGGACGTACTCGCCGAGAACCTGCTAGTTGGTATTATATCTATTGTCAGATAGCAGTTCCCAGGTAACATGAATACAGGTTAGTCTATCGACCTGAGATCTTCATTTGTCTCATGTGAGTTCCCACTGTGCTTTGATTACTACCCTACCATGGCTCAAAGGAGTCGTGCAAATAGGTTTTAGTTGGGTATAGTCCCGAGCCACATGGAGGCAGTGAGCGGATCGTCGGGGATTCGTCTCTCCCGGTATTGGGGGTTGATGTCGCGTTGTGCACGGGTGGCCATCACCAGAAATCCTTGGCCAAGGTAGTCGAGAATTACTAATTTGGATCAGTGGTTTCTTAGTTGGTGATGAGCTTCATACTGACACGAAATGTCGCGTTATTAGGGGTCTGACTTTATCCTCCCCTAGACTCGATATGTGATACTCATAGAAAAATTGACCGGACTGTATGGAGATTGTCACGGACAGGCTCGGTAGGGGTTTGGATGAGTTTGCTCGTCGGCCTTCCTTTCCCTCAATACCTGGGTAGCCGTTACGTACAGCCAGTGTCGCTGATGTGCTTGTAGTTAAACCTACTTTCAGCGTATTGAAGATTCTTTAGAGTCCCACACAGAGGGTTTCCCTGCTTCGGGAGAAATGATGTAGGGGCCGTATGGTTTTACGGCATGGTTTGATCATATACGTGCACTTGTGCACGTATCATGATTCGGACGGATAATACTAGTGGGTTTGGTTTAAGATGGATTCTAGTATTATATTGTTGGATTATTTTCGTCTCTTTGTATTCGTATTTTCGGAATACGGATACGGGTATGTATATATGGATGATGGTTATTCTTGTAATTCATTACAAGATTCTTCTAAAAGAAGACACCTCATTATGTTTAATAACCATTTGGTTAAATAGTTATTTGAGGTGGAGGATGAGGCGTCCTTGGCTTTAATTCAAGCATGGCTTTGTGGTGAGTCATGTAGTGACTCATAGGGTGACTCATGTGGTGACTCATTATGGCACTATTGAGGCATGCTTGATATTTGTGGGGTTGTGAGATATTTTCTTTATTTGATTCTTTTTTTTATGCTCACAACACTTAGCCATTTTTCTTGAGTTGCTTCACACTCTCATCCTCATGCTTCTTCTTCCTCTACCTCCATCCTAAAAGTCTCATGTGTTAAGAAAGTTAGGGTGTTTATAGACAAATCAATCCATCATTAGACTCTACATCTTCTAGGCTATCTAGTTTAGCGAACTAGGTACCCTAGTTATCTCGGCTATGAGTTTGGAAATTGTTTCATAGACTCTTAGGTGGATCATCTTCGATGGAGGGAGACCGGAGATCAAGCTTGATCATGGAGTCCTCTAGGAGATTGGGATGATGGCCAAAGACCCAAGGACACGGATCATTCGATATAACCTTTCTAAACTCCTCTATATGTTTGCTAGCTTTTACGGTTTATGGTTCGATCCGTTTTATGGGGTTGTTCTAGCGCCGGTTTTGTAAAATTTTTGTTCCGCATTCGGCCATGGTAGATGGCCAGGGCACTGGCATAACCCAACACGGTGTTTGTTGATCCTTTAGTCAAGGTGTACAGTAGCTAAGTGATGCTTGTCTGCCTCATATGATGAAATTGGTTAGGGCAGTCGTATGGCTTTATTGATCTTTAGTCAAGGGTCATGCGGGTGGGTCTAAATTAATCACGAAATGACGGGTTGAACTTTACTAGGCTGTTCACCGCTGAAAAACAGAGACCGAGACGTTGGGACGTCTGGCCTGAATTTGGGGGCAGATTCTATTTGGACTTATCCATCCACCTCTCCGAAGATACCAAGTTGATTTATGTCACTATATATCAGAGGTTTGTACAAATGCGACCATTGTAGCATGACTTTATCAGATTCCCCCTCATTTGTGAGGGGCTTTTGATTGTGAGGACGCTCTTCTTCCAAAGCCCGTACAGTTAATTACATTACCGCTTTGCGATAACCACTTTCTCTTTTTCCAGCAGTTCACTTCGTGTCTTGTGTTATTTTGGTCGCCCATGGATTGTATACGGAGACTATTTTATGTCGTCGCCCGTAGGGCGCGGATTATTCCAAACCCGTATATTTGAGATTTGGGTTTGGGTCAAGGATTTGCTTGACGGGGTCCACGTTGGTAGCTTGGTTTGCCAACGGGAATGCACTCAGGATGCATTTCTCATATTTGTGAGGTCCATCCATTCATGGGATATTTGGGTTTTATCTAAGGATCGTTAGTTATATTTGAGACTAAGACCATCTTAGAAACAAATGAGCATATGGGCTCAATTAGTTTAGTTTAAGGACATCATGGTCCATTGTCGCCGTGTTTGGGGCGAATATTAGTTTAAGCATATTTTGGTCCAACATTCCCATTTTGGAGACGAGTATTAGTTTAAGCAAATTTCGGTCTAACATTCGAATTTTGTAGTTTAAGGACATTTCGGTTCAACATTCCCGTTTTAAGGGACAAATGTTAGTTTAAGAACATTTCGGTCCATTATCGCTATGTTTGGAGCGAATATTAGTTTAAGGACATTTCGGTCCATTATCGCCGTGTTTGGGGCGAATATTAGTTTAAGGACATTTCGGTCCAACATTCCCTATTTGGGACGAATATTAGTTTAAAGACATTTTAGTCCATCATTCATCTTGCATGCATGTGTATTTTTTACGTGGCGAAGTGAACAATAGTGACATGGAATGCTCCCAATTTGGGGTGCGATCCGATTTGAGGTGTGCACGTCAATTTGGAAGTGTATCAATATGGGATGTATCATTCCCTGTCTTGATGAAATTTTACATCAAGTTGGGACGAGAAAAGTGTTGTTGGTTGTCAAGACCCGCCACCTCTCAGAAGACGTTGAGGAATTACAACGACATATATCAGAGGTGTAGAAACATGTACCCTTGAACCACATCCCGTATTTGAGGGAAAAAGGGGTTGTGGTGGACCTAAGAATCGTTAGTCATATTTGAGACTAAGATTACCTTAAGGGATATGGGATGAATATCATTTTGGATATCATCAATGAGAGATCATTAGTCATGTTTGATACTAAGATTCGTTTGGAAATCACGAGCATATGGGCTTGGTTGATTTAAAATCAAAGAGGTTTAATCTTAGGAAACTTAGCCAATTTGGGCTGAGATTGAGTTTCTATACTATCCGGCAGTGCTAAGAATTAAGATATATAGTGAGCACGTGTGTTTCACGTTGGGTGTTGGAATAGTTCTAAGTACTAATCTTTTCTGGCACTCACGTGCTTTTAACGTGAGGCGCTACTATAGTGCTAAGCACTAATTTTCTATGGCGCTCGCATGTGAAACATGTAAGGCGCTCGGATATGAGCGCTGCCCAATCAATGCTGAGCACTTTAGTCATTTTGACTGAATATAGAGGGCTAAGCACTTTGCATGGCACTCACATGGGAAGCACCTGAAGCGCTGAGTATTGATTTCGGGTTTTGTTTGTTCACCCCTTTTTTATAGACAGAAGTGCTAAGCACTTGTCTAGAGCTCTGGTGCTCATGTGTGAAGCACGTGAGGCGCCAGATTTCGGTTTGCAAGAGTGTTTCATGTGTATTTCATGTGACTGCTTTATTTTTGGGGTACTGGGCTGCTTTATTTGGTGGCTACCTAATCAACACAATTGAGTTTTTCTTTGTTTTTTGGACGCTAACGTGGGAAGCACGTTAGGTGTTTTAGCTCTTCTTTTGTTTGTTTTAGGCTCTCACATGGGAAACACGTGAGGCACTATAATAGTGCTAAGCTCTAATTTTGCTCACGTGTGTTTCACGTTAAACACCAAGTTCTTCTTCTTTTTAGAGATGTTAATCTCTGTTAATAACATTTTAATCATTGATGATCATCAAGATTTTTGTTTTTGAAGATCTTGGATCATTTTTTTTAATTGGAGAACTAAGTTTTTCTTTTCTTTTTATAAGAACTAAGTTCTTTATGTAGGGTTAAACCCTAATTTCGGAGGAATTAAATTCTCAGAACATATGTTCTTTTCTTTTTTCTTTCTTTTTAACCTAGTTCTTTTCTGAATCTTTGATTCTCAAGAACAAGATCTTCCCGATGAGAATTAAATTCTCAACTTTTGGGAGACTTGTCTTGTGGATCTCTGATCCAGAGAAAGAACTAAGTTCTTTGAGAAGGGCTAAACCCTTAGATAGGTAAAAAGAGATATTTTGATCTCTGTGTTTTCTTTACCTAGGGTTTTGAGAAGGAAAGTCTTCTTCTTTTCTTGAGAATTGAATTCTCTGTTGTTTTAGAAGCTTCCTGTATTTTTCAGAAGGTTATGGGGGGTTCCCTCTATCTAAGACTTGAACTCTCGGGTCCTTTATATAGTAGAGGCAAGTTTGTTAATTAAAATCTCTTATTGAGAGATTCCAATTGATTTAATTGGTTTCAAAATTGATTTGGGGAATTTTACCCACCGTTGGATATTTTATCTAAGGACATCTATTTTACAGAATTTGTTTTCTTGTTTTTAACAAGATTGGGGAAATATTTTCCCATATACATAATTTATTCTGTCAAACAGTGATTTTTTTAATCACCATTGGATTTTTAATCCAAGGGTGCTTGGTTTAATAGAGCACAATCTTTCTCTGATATAAAAAATATTTTCCATCTCATTGGATCTTTGATCCATCAACTTTCTGTTTAAAAGAAAATATCCTTCTCATTTAGAAAGATCAGGGAGATATCATCATTGGATCTTTGATCCAATGGTTCTCTGTTTAACAGAGGCGATCTTTCTCTTTTAGAAAAATCCATGGAGGTATTTCCCAAGAGTAGAATTTAATTCTACATAAGGAGGCGCCCTCACGTGTTTAACACGTGAGGCTTATTTAACTTCTCTCAGTTGGCGCCCATATGCCTTGCATATGGGCGCTCACGTGTTCAACACGTGAGGTTAATTTGGCCTTTGGCCATTTACTCTTAATGCTCATATGCTTTGTATACAAAAATAGAATTTAATTCTATGCATAGAGTTTAACTCTATCTGAAGATAATGCTTCAAAAGAGTATTCTCACGTGTTTAACACATGACCATAGTGAGGATTTTTCTTTGTGCTTATGTACTTTACACATGGGCGCTCACGTGTTTAACACGTGAGGCCTATGTAGTCTTTAATTATTTAGTTGCGGCGCGTATATGCTCTGCATATAAGCGCTCACGTGTTTAACACGTGAGGCTTGAGCCGTGGGGAATTTTCTCCTCTTTTCTCTCTCTTTTTATGAGGGAACAAATACTCCCCAGCTTTGCACTCACGTGGCGTCCACGTGAGTGCAACACTGTCCGTCTTTACCACCGTTGGATTGCCTATGGGAATGGGAAGTTGAACCGTTTCCATCACGTCTTATAAATGGGGCCTTTGGCCCTTAATATGAACACTGTTTTTTCATCTTCCTCCTTAACTCTTTTCTTGATAATTTAATTCTCCTTTAAGAGCTTAGCTCTCTGCCTACAGAACTCCTTCTGATTAGAGTTAAGCTCTGCAAAAAATTTCTTTTTGGTAAGGATTATGGAGAGAATTTATCTTAGGAAACTTTTTTTCTTGTTTTGGATTTTAAATCCATTAATAGAGCTTGGATCTTCTCTTGAACCGATCTCTTAGAGATCTTAAAAAAATTCTTTTCTCTTAAGTAGACCATGGGTCTTGAATCAATGGTCATTCTTGAAAATCATTCGTTCTCTTGTTAGGGTTTTACCCTATCATTTATCCTGATCTTTGAGAATCTTTGGAATTTAATTCCATTTTCTTTGTTTCCCATCATAGGGATTTCTGGTATTTAATCCCATTATTGGAGGAATTTAATTCCATTGTCTTGCAGAGCTCAGCTCTGAATTCTTGGAACTTAGGAAATTTTATTCCCTTTACTGTTCTTGAGTATTTTTTTAAAATACCCTCTTTACAGATTTGAATCTGTTGTTATTTTAACAGATTCCGCTTTCTTTTGGAGATATTAAGAGTTTTTTAAACTCCACCATTTATTTAATGAGAATCCTTTTGGATTCTCACAATGATCATTTTGCCTCATCGTTGATGAGGCGCCATTTTGATTTAGTGGGGTCCACTATATTTTTTGTTGACTTTTGTTTGTTCCACTCTTTAAGTACAATAGCTTCATTTCCCTACTTTCCTTATACCCGCTCAGAGGTCACTTTCCCACAGTCGCCATCAGACGAGGAAGCGATGGCTATGATAAGGACCAAAAAAGCCTTTTGCTATGGGGTGTCTGGTATGGTCACATCATAAGGGGCCGTCACAGTTTTACGTGCGGTGTACCGACATAACCCATTCGTTCGATTTCATTTACGGAGCGTCCGCGTACTGCTTATGCAGTGGAGGCGGCTAATTGGACTCCCGAGGGCCGGCTTGAACCATCAACGACAGGGATACCCAATCAATCCTTGATGGCTATCGACATTTTGGGACGCCGAATATGTCAAGGTGATGCTCGACCTTGGGGGCAGGTCTATAAGAAAGGTGCTACCCAGCGGCATCCAGTAGGCTACCTTCCTTGGGCCCAGTACATTCTTTCCTCCCAACGCTCACAGTTGCAGAAAGTAGGACTGTACCAAGAGGTGTATGCGTCGTTGTTCCACTACCATGCTCCCTACGTTTGGTGGGTTAAGGCTTTTTTAAACCAATGGAATTTTCCAACGAATACGTTTCTACTAGAGGACCGCGAAGTCACTATTTTGTTGGAGGAATTCCGAGAAATTTCAGGGCTGCCGATTAGGGGAGAATACTACGAAGAATTATTACCCCCTGATGAGTATATTTTTGCTACAGTGCTAGCCATGCTTGAAGGCTTGACAATTGAGAATGCTATTCGGCACAAGCTTCCAAGTTTAATTAAGGCCTTAGGTATTTTTGAGAGCCTGTTCGTGGCATCAAAAGGGCAAGGTGTTACTTTTGACGCTTTCAACGCTCGCTTTTTTCTCATAAAGATGCTATATCCAAGAAAGCTCTGAAATTTGCGAAGGTCGAAGATCCCTCCGAAATTTGCGAAGGTCGAAGATCCCTCCGAAATTGGCCTGGAGAAGTTGCCGACTAAAGAAGAAGATCTTTCGCAATTTTATATTCCAAACTCGTCAGCCATGACTTTTGACGCGATCGCTACTCCTGGTATGGATGAGGAAACATTCTTTGTAGGCTTCATCAGTCTCTGGCTCAGTTGGTTCGCCATGCCAATGCACCGTCGTTTTATAAGAGCCTCCGTCTTCTATCCCGCACATCGCATAGCCGAAAGAGCGCGATTGGACATTGGCATTGCAGGGTTATCACACCTGTATCATGGCTTAAGTACCACCGCTAACACTTCAATCACAGGTGCAGACACCGTGAATTTCTCCATCCACTATTTCACATCTTGGATAGAGATGCACGTGTTAGGCGCGTTTGCTGTGCTCCGACGGCCTGATTTTTATGAGTCATATATCTTCCCACGAGTCATGAGATTGGTTGATACCTCCGCTCCTGATCCGACTCAGTTAGGGGCTTTGTGTGTGCTGCTTAACCCGTATTCAAACGAAGGTGGCATGGTTTTCAATGATCGGGTCTTTTCTGCGCCAGCGGGGCCTATTCAACAGTTATTTGATTTGTTGAAGAATGGGGCACCGGCTTTAAAATACAAAGAGATCATGCATTTGTATTCAATCAGGCCAGGGTACTTAGCGTTCCGACTAAATGACGATGCTCTCTTCATGCGGTATAATTCGCAACGCTTTGCCCAGCAGCCGGGTTACAACCAGGGCGTTCCCCTTGAAGCCTTTTTAGTTGAGCCTACTCCCTCGCTGGAGACTGCCTGTGATGTTATTCATCATTTCATGAGGTTAAATACCGGTTCCCTTTTCATGATCCCCGAGCCCGACTACATTCCAATGCCCATGGGACTCTTCAAGTGCTGGTATCGTCACCGGGTTAGTCCCATCATCACAGAGGAGAAATGGGTGCTTTTCGAGTGTAAGGCCTCTGCTCCAGTTCAAGACATCAACGCTCCGTTGCGGCCATGGTCGGTCATTTGCCCTCCTCTAAGGGATAGCGATTCAGTGCTTATTCCAAAAGCCGCTCGATTAGAATTGGTCCCCCGTACTGCTAGTATGCCGGTTCGCACTGGAACCGGGGCAGAGATTGTTGACAAGGCACCAACAGCGGCGTCATCAAAGTCGAATCCCGAAGACGAGATTGGGCAGCGCCGTGCAAAAGTGCCGAAGGAGAGGAAGTGCCCTTCTATCAATACTAGCTCGGGCCCTAAAAGGAGAAAGAAATCGGCCGCCCATTTACTTGATGCTTTTCTTGAGTCCGAGCCTCTTACTCATGATGAGTCTGCGCATGAACCAGACGATAGTTTTCTTTTTCCTGATACATCTTCTGAGGTGGCCGCTCAGCTGGCCGAAGCCTTGAAGCGATCACAGGATGAAACCGAAAATGTGCACCCCAAGAAGGGAGGCTTTCCCTCTGTTGAGTTCCATGATGTTGACCCGGCTCCTGCTGTATTACCATTAGTTCCTTTAACACTGGAAAAAGAAAGGGCTCTCAAATAGCCAATATCGGCCGCTTCTGAAGACGAGGCTACTCTGAAGGCGGGTAGAGATTTATTTTCGATCGAAGCCCGACGAGCGCGACTAACCAGAAAAGAGTAGCGGCTCGAAAAGGCTATACTTCAGGCTCCCTGGCATATCGGTTTGTATCTTTTACATCCCTCTCAGTAAATAATTTATATCAATTTCATATCATATTCGTCTTTACACATTTTTCTTTTGTAGGGCCTTCTACGGCGGGCACAGTTTCGATCTCAGATCGCGCCTTAGAGCCTCCAGTGACGGCTTTTATTCCTTCAGCGGTGGTTGCTGGACCGACTATAGATTCTGCAAATATTTCCAGTTGCGCACCGGAGGGTATAGAGGAGATTACTGAAGCTGCTATACTTCCAGTCCAAAATGGACGAAATATTGAAGGTAAACTTATATTTTTTTGTTTAACAACCTTTCCATATGTCTGACCCTTTCTTTCTCCCAGAATTGCGGGAGTTGGCATCCTCTGTTGTAGATCGTTCTCCGGAGGAAACCTTCCTGCGTCTACTTAACATGGCGGCCCCGCACGTGATACACTCCCAGCGCATCGTCCTTTCCTCCGGCAAAAGTTGGTATTCTTTTGCCTTCCGTATTATATTTTCATAATGATGCTGATGTGCCCTTTACTTTAACCACAGTCTTACAGGCTTATGACAAAGTTGAAGTTCTTGATGGGCCTGGGGATTTCTCAGATCTGTCTTCTGTGACCATGGGTAAATGACGCTTTAGTCCTGATATTCTTTTACTTATTCCCCGTTCGGAAAGGCGACTAACCATACATGTATCTTCACAGTTTTGCCAACCCTGACTTCACTAGAGTCCCATATTTGCATGCCGCCGGGCCTTTACGCCAGACGTATGTCTGAGAGAATGGCGAAACAGAGCATTCATTGACTGGCAACTCTTATTGAAGATTTTCGTGCCGGCATTTCCGTCATGACTGAGGAATTTGTTGTTGAAGCTAATGCTTCTTTGTCCGTCCTTTCCACCTACCATGATGAGACGCTGGTACATACTTGGGTTGAATATTGCCTTCAAGTGGAGGCTTCTCTACATGGAGTCGAATGCGTACGCCTTCCCTCTGATATCCTATCTGTAAAAGCCAGCTTGCATGAATGGATTGATTGGTGTGCGGACAATCTTCGGTCTTATGAGAAAAAGGCTCAATTGGAAGTTTTCGGAGAGGGAGTTGGCTTCGAAGTCTTTGGGGGAACTTCAAGCCCAGCTCACAATCAAGACTACTCGGGCCTATGAAATTTGGCAGGTCCTTCAGGAGGCAATTACGGAGGTGGTGGCTCTTGATAAAGCTGTCATTTTTACACATGAAATGGTTGAGACCCATAAGATTGCCGAGAAAGAGCTTGAGCATCGGTTTTCTTTATACCAAAAATAATAGGCACAGGCAGGGGCTCAGCTTGCGGCGTTGCTAGAGCTTGAGGCGGAGGTCCGGTGGAAAAATGATGATCTAGCTGGCCTATTGAATAGTCCACCGTCTTAAAATTTTTGGCGCTGTATATTTCTCTCTTTTTTTTATCTTGTATTCATTTTGATTTATGAATAAAAGACATATTTTATTTCATGTTTGCACCTCTCTATCCTTTGATGTCTTGATTTGGCATGAAGTAGTTTATGTACTCGTTTCGGAGTTTCTAGTTTATATACTCATTTCGGAGTTTGTAGTTTATTTACTCATTTCGGAGTCTTTAGTTTATATACTCATTTCGGAGTGCTTTTTTAGTTTACCTCCCTTGGGTTTACAGGCAAACTTACCCTAACATTGTATGTAGATAACCTCCAATCTTTTTACGACAGAGGTCTGTTAGGTTTTAGGTATTAGGGTTTTAGTTCGTGGTACCGTCGCGTTGGCTGATGTATCCCTTGATATTCAGTCATTAAGTCGTTGTTTGAGTAACCTCGCGACTGTCGTGTCTCTGATCCTGTCGGGGGCTGGACAAGACGTCTTTAAGTAATTTCCTTATGTCATATTACTGTCGGAAGAGCAAGTGTTAAGAATTTTCCATGACGCTTTTTACGTGAGGTTAGGATCAATTTGGAGCCCCGATGAGTCATAACCGCACCCTTCTGGGGTGGGATGATCTTCAATGGCCTTTTGAGCTTTATATGAGTTGCCGTCAAGACCCGAATCTAGGAATATGTCGCCACTTCATTTTTTGTTTTGACGATGTCACGCCGATTCTTTTGCTGAAATAGGGTAGACATCTATAAGACCTATATGCTGTATGTATTACAATTGAAGTCTGGACCTAAGAATATGCTATTGTTCCAATTTCATTTGATTTTGCGTCCACATCCTACTGCAATGGGGAGGAATGCCGGGATAGTCTCCGGGTTATATATATACCGTCAAGACTTGGAGCTAGGATTTTGCCATTACTCCCCCCATTTTTTGCTTTGACCCTTGGGTCTTTCTTTTTTGATGATGACGTTGCATCTGCATCCTGCTGGAATGACAAGCATGTCGAGTCGATCTCAAGGCTATAATGTTGCCATCGAGATCTGAAGCTAGGAATATGCTATTGCTCCACTTTTATTTGACCCTTGGGTCCTTGTAGACATCGCATCTGCACCTTGCTGGAATAAGAAGGACGTCAAGTTGGAGCTAGGATTTTGCCATTACTCCGTTTTGATTCGGCTCCTTGGAGCTTTGTTGACGGCACGTCTGCACCTTGTTGGAATGGGAAGAACGTCGAGCTGATCTCTAGGCTGTAGATGTTGCCGTCGAGATCTGGCTCTCCTTTTGACGGAGCCTAATAGGAAAATATGGTTACTTTTTTTCATTTGTGCCCATGGATTGTATACATGGTCGGTATGGACCTACCTGCAGGGCAAAGGAAATTTTATTTTATTTTATTTTTCATTTCCGCGATACTCTATCTTTTCAGCTTTTTATATCGCGAAAGTTACGATTGCTTAATCATTTCGGCTTTTTATCAGCGGTGCCCAATCATTTCGGCAATTTTTTAAAAAAAAATTTTGAGTTGGGGATTTGAAATCTGATACTAATCTTAGTATCAATATCGCTACCACTGGGATATTGGCAGGAGCGAATCATCATTTGCTGTGAGGGGACTTGAAATTTGATACCTATTTAGGCATCAGCCGCTACAACTGGAACATTGCCAGGAGCGAATCATCATTTTCTTTTGTCGATTTGAACAAAGATGGCTTACCAAACAGGGTTAGGACCCTGTCGACTAAGTTTTTTGACTTTATGAGCCGTAAGGATCTCATAAAGGTATTTCTTCCTATAAGTCGAGAGGATCTTGTAGGTGTATTTTCTCCTTAGGAATCGTGAGGATTCCTAAGTGCATTTTCTCTTGTAAGTTGTAAGGATCTTATAAGAGTGTTTTCTCCATATAAGTTGAGAGGACTTACAAGTGTCATTCATCATATGGGGACATTTCTCGCCATTGGTAGAACTTGGTGAGAGAATATTTATTTGTTCCCGTGGATTGTATACAAGGGTCAATATAGGACCTCTGTAGGGCAATATTAGGGGAATATGGCGGCTTAAGAACAGGTCTAGATCCCTGTAGCTTAAGACTTTTGAATCTGATGAGCCGTGAGGGTCTCATAGGGGGAATTCTCCTTACGAGTCGTGAGGATCGTAAGTGTAATTTCTCCTTAGGCATCATGGGGACTCCTAAGTGTGTTGCTCCTTTATGAGTCGTAAGGATCCCACGCATGTTTTCTTTTACGAGATTGCGCCATTTCAGGTTTTTGCGAAGCTCGCCGGCTGATCAGTCGAAAATATTGCATTTTTAACACGTCAATTTCCCTACCATTTGCACTCATCTAGAAGTGTTCGGTATTAATATAGCACATATTAGCAAAACATCTGTAAAATACCAAATAACTTGTGTTATATATTAAAACCGACATTTCTGATGGAAATTGAGTATTTATCATGGCATCGCATCATCTTTGTATAGCGCAACACTTGTTTCGAGAATCTGTGCAGGAAATTTCAGGAACAGAGCCAAAATTGTCAAAAGTGCTGTTAAAAATACGCCAAGTCCAAGACTTGGGATCTGGCAGTGATCAAAAGAGAATTTTAAGATTCAACATATCAGAAATGTGCTAAAAGGCCAAGATAAAGCAACACAGAAAGTTTCAAGTAATGAAGGCACTAAAGGACCGCGGATCCGCGGCCAATGGGCGCTTCCCGCCGTGGATCCGCGGCGTGTTAATGACGTCACAGCTTCAGTTTTCCTCACGTGCTCTTCTGTAACGATCGTAGCTTCCAGAACACTCCAGAAACGCCACGTGGCTTCATCCAGAAGGCTCGGCCTAACAACCTAGCTCTAGAATATTCCTTCCAACTACCTACTTCTAGAAGCCTCTCTCTAACAAACTTTTGGAGGGAAATTTGAAATTTGAATTCTAGATCTAGGGTTATGATGGTTTATAAAAGGAAATCTAGATCTAGGGTTCAAAGTTCTTTAGTTCATTAGTTCATTACACCATTTCTAATACAAGTTGAGGGACACAACTTGTAAACCTAAACCCTAATCCCTAATTCAAAATTCAAGCCAAAATCAAGAACACCGAGTACAATTCAAGCAAGAAGCCTTCAACCTTTTAGGAGCGAAGCCGATCTTCATCCGAGCAAGTGATCCAAGACGATCCGCGACTCAAGGAGACGAGCGAAGCCGAAATCGACGATCGAGTTCTTTCCTCTTGTAATTCTTGAGAGAATTGTAACGGAATTGTTGATAAATAAAAGGTGAAATTCTTTATCTTGCTTTCTTTACATTCTTGCATCATGATTCGATCTCAATTCTTGATTGTGTGTCTTGTTATGATGTTTGAGTAAAACTCCGCTCGTGGAGGAATCGAGACGATCAATAGATGATGATGTTACAAATCTTGAAATGATTCTTAAGTCCTATGAGTTTTGTAAACTCTTGTAAATTGAAGAATCGATGACCTAGTTTCGAGCGATACTTTCTTGATTGTGTTCGCTCCTAATTAGGGATCCACGATCGATTCTTGAATTTACTAGAGACTAGAATATGAATGAAATCAACGAAAGGACAAGGGATAGATGATGAAACTTTAGTTTCCGTAAGAAATCCCTAATTCTCGTTGATCATCATCGATCTAGTATCAATTTCATCGATGGATAAGAACACGTAATCAATAGATTTCATCACGTCTATAGATTCGATCGGTTCCTACGAGCCTCATTTCGATTCTTGATTATTGGATTGGAAATCATCAATTCTTGATTCTTGATTTTAAATGTTTTCTTGTTAATTAGATTTAGATCTAGATGATTCCTGAATTCATTTTATAAATCTTGAATTGAATTGTCTTTTCTTTCTTTTCTTTAATTTTGAATTCATCTAATCCAAATTTGAACGGATCTCACTTTCCCCTTGGACGATCCGCACTCGCTAACGCGCTACAATCGACACCGTTATTGATTGCGGTCAAAATATTTTTGGTTGTGATTTCTATATATTTTCTACATACACACCGAGAATTCGTATCAATCAAATAGCGCCGTTGCCGGGGATAGTGCGCTAATTCGTTCATTTTTGAAATTTGAGTTGAAAAGTTTATTCTATCATAATTTTTTAGATCAAAATTCGCGCAAACGCTAAACGATTCGTTGTGAATTTTTGCGAGGAAATCTGGAATCTGTGGAGCTTGAGGAAAAATAATTTGAATATTCCAGAGGCCACAGGAGGTGAACATGAACAGTTGCTGTAAATTTTGTGCAGTGATCATATCAACTGACCGCGTTTCCGCGGCAAAGAGGGGCATACCGCGGCGGTTCCGTGGCGGGTCCAAGGCATCTCTCTACGGAAATTGCTCAGTAACTCCCTCACTTTCTTATCTCTTCCTCAATCTGCTCCAATAACAAATTTGCTGTAGGTATCTTTGCAAAAATTCGCAGCGCCGCAAAAATATAAAAATTGTGCGTGTTTGATCTTGGTTGTTTGCATTATTAATACGGAAATTAAGGGTCAAAGACCAAATTCAGATTAGGTGGGGAGTTCTTTACCCTTCCTAAGCCCCGAAAATCATAAACTTGCATCCGCATTACCCTCATTAACTAAAAGAAATCTAGACTTGACTCTAAGGACTGTCGCGCTCACTTAGGACAGGAGAAGGTCATGGGTAATCCATTGTTTATCCGCGTTTCTTTTGTGGTGTCTAAGGAAAGTGTGTCTAAGGCAAGTGGTTACTTAATTAGGCTCACTACTTACGTAGTGGAGAACCTCCCACTTACCTGGCACTTACCTGGCCACAGGAGAGACAAAGAGGTAGTGGAGGATTGATCCCGCGACTTGTCTTTTGGCAGTTAGGAGCGGTCTAGAGCCTTGACCTAGGTGACCACTAGATTTAGGGTTGCTTGTTGCATTTGTTTTTATTTGCATCATTTTTTTAAAAATCCGTATTCTTTTTCAAAACAAACACCAATCACATCATTTCCCCTAATTATATTAACGCTGCCACTTGTGCTAAACCCTTTAGTGCAAGATAGGCTGGACACGGGATTCTAGTGCCCGTCTTGTCTGCGTTCCCCCCATCGACCCCAAAGTCGGTATTTCTACGTTTACCTCTTCTTTACCCACCACCACACCTATTTCGATGGACGATTCTCCATCGAACTTCTTTACCACTACTTTGCTGCCGTCCGCAGGTGCGTAGAATCCACCCCGTATCTCTCTCCAAGAGAGGTGCTATCCTACACGAGGTCCTCTTTCGACCTGTCTCTCCATTCCACCAGCCAATGGGGACAATTTTCAGATTAAACCCCAATACATCAACCTTCTACCCAAAAACCACGGTCTCGAGTCTGAAGACGCATATGTCTTTATTACCAAAATTGAAAATGTATGCGCAATGATTGGAACTTCACAGCTTTCTGTGGATGCTATGCGTCTTCGTATTCTCTCATTTACCTTGTGCGATATAGCCGAGAAGTGGCTGTATAACACAACTGCACATTCCATTTCAAATTGGGAAGAATTCGTCAAAGCATTCCTTAAGAAATTCTACCCAAATCATAAGACAGCTCGAGTCCGTAGCGAAATAAATCAAATCACCCAGCTTCCAAATGAAACATTCTCGAAATGTCTTGAACGCTTCAAGGATCTGTTAGTTCAATGTCCTCATCATGGAATCCCCAGATGGGATCTGTGCCGAATCATATATGAAGGTATTAATCCTAACACAAAACAGGCCCTTGAATTAATGTGTCAAGGAAACTTTATGACCAAAGATGATGGGGAGGCCTGGAAATTCCTAGAAGATTTCGCTGAAAAATCTTTACAGTGGGAGGGTGCGAGTCAATCGTCTAGGGGTGGCAATAACCAATCGGATGTTTCCATAGGAGTTAGAGCTGAAATTTCAGCTATACATAAGAAACTCGAGACTATGGAAGATAAATTTTTAGCCGCCGCCCTAAATCAAATATCACTCTCCAAAACTGTATGTGGAAGCTGTTCTGATCCATCACATCTCACGGAAGAATGTCCACTAAATTCTCCGTTTCAAGGTCACGAGCATACCAATGCTGCTTTCCAACAAAGACCTAGAAACGATCCATTTTCTTCCACATATAATCAGGGTTGGAGGAATCACCCTAACTTTGCTTGGAACCAATCACAATCTCAAAACACGATTCCAACCCAAAACAATTTCCAAAGGGTCCCTCCACCACAACAGCAACCACTTCCATTGAGTCAGCACCCCTTCCAAGCACAAAACTTCCAAAATCCGGTCAACACACCTGCACCGTCTAGTCCTTTGCAGTTGTCCGGGATTGATGAATCCTCTTCATTTGCACAATACAAGAATTTGGTCCTAACAAATATCATGCAAGTTTCAGCTGAGATGAATTCTTCTGTCGATGACATGAAAAGAAATACTGTCTCTCAAAATGAGACTATTAAATCGATGGAAGAAGAAATTTCACGATTAAAAGCCGAAATGAGTGAAAGAGAGAAAGGGAAACTTCCAGCTCAACCCCTACCCAACCCTGGCCATTCACATCATGTGAATGCAATCACGTTGAGATCTGGAAGAGTGCTTGACAATCACGTTGGGGAAGAGATTGATGACACTGAAAAATCTATCAATGATACCCCGGCTGAGACCTTTCCTTCCACTTCTACTTCTAATTCTGACCCCAGTTCTTCTACCCCACCACCTTCTTCCGAGCCTATTCTCCATTTTCCCCAAGGCTCGATACCTCAGCCCACACAGAAAACGATCCCCACTCCTATTCTTAGATCGTTTCCACCCACACGATCTTCTCCAATGTTGGACCCTGATCTTATTGCTCAAGCTCCTTATCCGAATTGGTTAAGGGGAAACACATTGAGTCCACAAATGGAGAAGATCACTGAAATGTTTAAACAGGTTAACATCAACATCCCTCTTCTAGATGCTATCCAACAAGTCCCCGCATATGCGAAAGTTCTTAAAGACTTGTGCACTAGAAAGAGGAAGACTCAAGTGCCCAAGAAGATATTCATGTCAAAAACTGTAGACACGGCTTTCCCCCAACAATTACCGAGGAAACGTAAGGATCCTGGCTATCCTACGATTTCCATTTCTATTGGGGAAAAACAAATCAACCGTGCTCTACTCGACCTTGGCGCAAGTGTTAACCTGCTTCCTTTCTCGGTATACGAGCAGTTAGGGATCGGAGAGTTGAAACCAGCCCATTGCACTCTCCAGATGGCTGACCGATCAATCACCAAACGTAGGGGTGAACTGGAGGATGTGTTAATAAAAATCGGGGAATTTATATTCCCTGTGGACTTTATTGTAATTGATACACAGCCTGTAGCGAACCCACGGAATCAAATTCCGGTGATTTTAGGTCGCCCCTTTTTGGCCACTTCCAATACTATCATCAACTGTCGTAATGGTTCTATGACCCTATCCTTCGGGAATAGGTCAATTGAGCTAAACATTTACAAGTTGGGAAGTGTACCCTCCGAACTTACTGCTCAGGCCTGTTCTGTCGACTTAATGGATGTCGACAGCAGCGAATTTGATGATCCTCATGATACTGATCTAGACTCTTTTCATACGTTGTTGTTTGACCTAACTATGTATCATACACATACGGACGCTTCCACTGAGTTGTCCGGGTCAACAACTAACACCGATTATGAATTGCTTTTAGAGTCTGAAGATCACCCCGCACTTTGTGATGGCATTATTCTTCGGGGTATTGATGAAACTTTTGAGAAAATCTTCGCTGATGAACTCGCATTTTTGAATGATACGAGTGTTAAGATGAATCATCTCCCAATTAATGAAATTGAACCTCCACCCCTTCTTCTGGACTGTAAAAATAATGCGAGTAATCCATCACATTCACTGCATCATCTCTCCAAAATGAGACGCAAACACATTCTATTCCACCACTTACCCTTTCCCCACTTCTTCTTCCACCAACCTGAGCACTACATTGATAAAATCTTCAAATGGTTGGTGTTGACGTTCGGTCTTTGCAAAGCTTGGCATCGACCAATGATTCTTGACCCCCTCATGTGATTTTCAAAGCTTAACATTGTTTAACTCAAGTTTTGGGGGGGGGTTATAATCTGGCTCCTGAAAAGAAAATTTTTTACTGAAAATTGTGAGCCAAAAATAAGTTTGGGGGAGGATTTTCACTTAAATATTTTGACCCCGTTAATAAATTTCCTCCCAAGCTTACAGGTTTTTTGAGATCTAGCGGATGGCAACAGTGAGGACACTGTTGAAAACAAGTTTGGGGGAGGTTTGTGCTTATTTTCGGATCATTTGCATCTTACTTTGCATAAGCACAAAACATTTTTTTGAAAACCTATAAAAATTTAAAATATTTTGAGAAAAAAAAAGATAAAAATATTTTTGTACATAAATAAGATAATAAAAGATCAGATAGTGAAAAATTACATCCAAAAGATTGGAAAAATTTAAGAAAACCAAGAAAATTAGAAGTTTTCTTATACGAACTAGTAATAAGTAGTTATGAGCCGTTGTCCCAAGGGTTAGTAAGATGAAGGAAGTCACTAATCTGAGGATAAAAATAAATCTGAAAAATAGTTCCTATTCTGGAAGCCAAACATTTTGAACGTTGATGCCCTACTATACGCACTTACACACGTCTTAAAGCTCGGGATAGTAGAGGATACCTTGAAATGCTCTTGTCTAAAAGCCAAAGTATGAAGGAAATAAAAAAAATATGAATAAAATATAAAATGATGAAAAAAAATGAACACTTGTTTTGTTATCGCCAAGGCAGCAATAAAAAAATATAGCGAGGGTGCCTCTTCACCTAGTGCCTTAGACCAACTGGTCTGGGAGTCACTGCTAAGCCTTAGGTGGTGCAAGACGAGGAGATACACCGTATAAGCAAGCACATGAGTAATCGGTCGGTTAGTACCTCAAGAAGTATTAACGGTCGCATAAAAGTGTGTCATCAAATTCATCTAAATATTCATTAATTAAAAAGTACTGAGGCGGATGGACAAGAGTATGATAGCTTGAATTGAATTCTCCGGGTGTAGGGATGTTCTTTACACACACGTAGGGTTATATGATCGATGTTTGGAAGAAAGATAGGAATGAAGAATAAAGACGATGTTTTATTGAGGGAGGATGTGATTTCTGACATCTTTTCATGACTATTAAGATAGGGCTCATGACAACCGAAAAGCTAGCATAGTTGGAAACCCTAATTTTCAAAGTCTTTGTTTTATAATTCTTATCTTTATATGTAATATTCACGGTCTTCCTTTTATTATTGGATTTTGTGTGTGCAATCCGCTGAAAACTCTCAGGAGACAACACTCCTCCTACTAGGGACACCTAGAGGTTTAAAGGCTTGTTGCACGTGCTCAGTGCAATCGTGTTGCCTACGAAAGTGTGCTAGTTAGTTTTCTTCTTTCTTTATTTTCTCCTTCTCTTTTTAATAAAACAGTTCGCTCGAGATGACTGAAAATAAGTTTGGGGGAATTTGATCAGTCGAAAATATTGCATTTTTAACACGTCAATTTCCCTACCATTTGCACTCATCTAGAAGTGTTCGGTATTAATATAGCACATATTAGCAAAACATCTGTAAAATACCAAATAACTTGTGTTATATATTAAAACCGACATTTCTGAGGGAAATTGAGTGTTTATCATGGCATCCTATCATCTTTGTATAGCGCAACACTTGTTTCGAGAATCTGTGCAGGAAATTTCAGGAATAGAGCCAAAATTGTCAAAAGTGCTGTTAAAAATACGCCAAGTCCAAGACTTGGGATCTGGAAGTGATCAAAAGAGAATTTTAAGATTCAACATATCAGAAATGTGCTAAAAGGCCAAGATAAAGCAGCACAGAAAGTTTCAAGTAATGAAGGCACTAAAAGACCGCGGATCCGCGGCCAATGGGCGCTTCCCGCCGCGGATCCGCGGCGTGTTAATGACGTCACAGCTTCAGTTTTCCTCACGTGCTCTCCTGTAACGGCCGTAGCATCTAGAACACTCCAGAAACGCCACGTGGCTTCATCCAGAAGGCTCGGCCTAACAACCTAGCTCTAGAATATTCCCTCCAACTACCTACTTCTAGAAGGCTCTCTCTAACAAACTTTTGGAGGGAAATTTGAAATTTGAATTCTAGATCTAGGGTTATGATGGCTTATAAAAGGAAACCTAGATGTAGGGTTCAAAGTTCTTTAGTTCATTAGTTCATTACACCATTTCTAATACAAGTTGAGGGACACAACTTGTAAACCTAAACCCTAATCCCCAACTGAAAATCCAAGCCAAAATCAAGAACACCGAGTACAATTCAAGCAAGAAGCCTTCAACCTTTTAGGAGCGAAGCCGATCTTCATCCGAGCAAGTGATCCAAGACGATCCGCGACTCAAGCAGATTCTTGAATTATTGGATTGGAAAACATCAATTCTTGATTCTTGATTTTAAATGTTTTCTTGTTAATTAGATTTAGATCTAGATGATTCTTGAATTCATTTTATAAATCTTGAATTGAATTGTCTTTTCTTTCTTTTCTTTAATTTGCAATTCATCTAATTCAAATTTGAACGGATCCCACTTTCCCCGTGGACGATCCGCATTCGCTAACGTGCTACAATCAACACCGTTATTGATTGCGGTCAAAATATTTTTGGTTGTGATTTCTATACATTTTCTACATACACACCGAGAATTCGTATCAATCACCGGCAGTCCTGTTGTTTTTACTCACGGCATCCTTTTAGGTTTTCATCTGCGCCCATTTCGCTTGTGGACCTACCATTTTTGTTTTTGTTTTTTTAACGATGGAATACCCGAGAGTAGTTTCGCCGCAGGTGACCATCTGTTTGCCGGTGGGACTTGAGTTGCAACCCTCGCCGTTGAGACTTCGATTGCAATATAGATCTCAAGGGAAGACATCACCGTATTTGGGGCGGTGCGCTAGTTTAGGGACATTCCGATCCATTATCGCCATATTTGAGGCGAAATTTTAGTTAAGGGATCTCGGTCCGTTGTTAGTTTAAGGACATCTCGGTTCGTTGTCGCCATATTTGAGGCGAAATTTTAGTTTAGGGTCATCTCGGTCCGTTGTTAGTTTAAGGACATCTCGGTCCGTTATCGCCGTGTTTGAGGTGACGTAGCTTTTTGGATACTACTTTCAGAGTTCTGACTCATGAAGATAGCGAGTGGACACAAGTATCGTCATCTATCATTGACCTAAGTCGTGATTCTTTAAGCATAGTACCTTTCGAGGAATCGACCATTTATTGGCCGGAAGGGTCTTTCGCCATGCATATCCATGAGCAGATAGGCTCCACCTTGGTAGACTTTGTCTATAATATACGGGCTTTCATAATTCGGCTCGAACTTCCCCCATTTTGCACGATTGGGAATCATTATTCTTTTGACGACTAGCACGAGTTCGCCTTGGCGGAATGTTCTCGGCCTGGTCAGTCTTTTGTATGACCGTGTCATCCTTTCGTATGACCATGTCATCCTTACCTTATAAGCCTCCAGGTTTTTCTGTGCTATAAGACGAGTTTCGTCGAGGGAATCGAGCTCCTCAAGCCGAAGATGAGCATTTTCTTCATCTGTCAACTCGTATCGAACCGCTACTCTTAAATAAGGGAGTTCTATTTCCAGGGGAAGCACTTCTTCCGTGCCGAATACCAACACGTGGTGTTGTATTCGTGGCCGTTTTGAACGTTGTTCGGTACGTCCAGAGAGCTTCGTGCAGCCTTTCATGCCAGTCTTTTTTGTTTCTGGAAACCATTTTCTTTACGATCTTTATCAAGGTCTTGTTGAAAGCTTCAACTAGATCGTTGGCACGAGGATTATAGACAGAAGAGTATCTCCAATCTATTTTATGTTGCTGTGCGAAGCAGACGATTTTATGACTTCTATAGGCTGGCCCATTATCCGAGATTATCCGTCACAGAGTGCCAAACCGATAAATGACATGGGTTTTGAAGAAATGGAGGATATTCTCCGTCTTCACCTCCCTTAGTGGTACTGCTTCTGCCCACTTGGAGAAGTAGTCGGTCGTTGCCAGTATGAACCGATGTCCTTTGGACGACGCCAGTTCAATAGGGCCAATTATATCGGTTCCCCACATTTTAAACGGTCAGCTAGCTACTGTTGGGTGTAGCAGATTTGGATGTTGGTGGATGAAGTCCCCGTGAATTTGGCACGAGTGATGTTGCTTCGCATATTCGAGATAGTCCTGAATCATTGCGGACCAATAGTAACCCATTCTTTTTATCTTCAGCTTCATCTTTGGCCCGGCTTAATGAGAACCGCAGAGTACGTCGTGAGTTTCTTAGACAACTCTCTTCGCTTCTTCTGGTCTCAGGCATCTTAGCCACAAACATTCGAACGATCACTTAAATAGAGTATTATTGATGAAGGTGAAAGACAAAGCTCTTTTCATGAACTGATGTCTAAACGACGCATTTTTGGGTGTTTGTTGGGATTTAAAGTAGTCTATGAAGACTTCCCTCCAATCCTTGACCTTTTCTTCGTCCCTTATTTGAAGGGCTACTTGTTCGGTCGTTTCTTTTCTTTCAGATGGCTCTATAAAGTCTTCCGAAGGTACATCTGTTGGAGTGAGAACCCTGCGGCTGTACACAATGATCCTTACGTCGTCGAGGTCTTCGTCGGCTAATTCCTTAGCCAATTTGGCCAATGCATCCGCTTTGCTGTTTTCTGCACGCGGTATACTCTCCAGGATGTAGGAGGGGATTTGTGTCAGCAGTTGCTGCACTCTTTCGCCATACTTTATTACCTCCGGCTTGCATGTTTGATAGTCGTCATTTACCTTGCTAACGATTGGGAATCTCCATATATGAGGAGGTCTTTGATTCCCATGTCGTTAGCGATCTCTAGCCTGCTATCAAAACTTCATATTCAGCTTCGTTATTAGTCTTTGGCTCTGTTAACCAGAGGGCATAATGCAATATCCCTCCTTGCGGAGTCATGAAGATAAGGCCCACCCCAGTTTTGATTATGAGGGTGTTTTGCTTTTGCCGCTTCATGGAAGATGCTCCATCGAAATAGAGTTCCTATTGGGAATCATTTTCTTCTTTAGTTGAATCAAACACATGTTTATCTGGCAACTCGCAATTTAAAGGGGAGTCGGCTGGTATCGGATGCTCCGCGAGAAAGTCAGCTATGGCCTGACGTTTTACTGCTTTAAGGGGTCGATACGTCACTGAGAACTCCATCAGGAAGTGGGCCCATTTGGTAAGCCTTCCTGTTAGTATGGCCCTCGACATTAGATACTTGTGAGGATCCACCTTTGATATGAGATGGATCTCATGTGCCAAGGCGTAATGTCTGAGCTTTGTTATTGCGAAGATCAGTGCCAGGCAATGCTTTTCGATGGGGGAATAGTTGTTTTCTGCCCCCAGGAGAACTCGAATCAAATAGTACAGAGCTCTCTCCTTTCCCTGATCGTTCTCTTGCGTCCATAGAGCGCCTAGTGAACCCTCAAGGGCCGTTGTGTATAGGATAAGGGTTTTTTCCTTAACCGAAGAAGTCAATACCGGTGGATTTTGCAAATATTGCTTGATTTCTTCCAGTGCGTTTTGGCATTTTTGATCCCAAATGAACGGGGTCCCCTTCTTCATCAAATGACTATAGGGACGGCATTTTCCGGAGAGGTTGGTTATGAACCGCCAGATATATGCGAGCTTTCCTTGAAGAGATCGCAACTAATTGAGAGTTCTTGACTTGGGCATTTCCATAATCGCCTTGATCTTTGAGGGATCGATTTCGATACCCCGGTGCCTTATAATGAATCCTAGGAATTTTCCTGAAGAGACTACAAACGCGCATTTTAGAGGATTCATCTTCAGATTATACTTCCGAAGACGTCGGAACACTATTTTTAGATGTTCCCAATGTTCCTCATGAGATTTGCTGTTCACTACAAGGTCGTCAATGTAGCATTCGACCATCTTGTGTATGAGGTCATCGAAGATCTTTGTCATGGCCCTCTGATAGGTAGCGCCAACGTTCTTTAAACCGAAGGGCATCACCTTATAGCAGAATATTCCTAACGGAGTTTGGAAGGCGGTATGCTTTTGGTCTTCAGGAAGCATTTTTATTTGATTGTATTCTGAAGATCCATCCATGAACGAGAAGAACTCATGGGTAGATGTGTTATTGATCATCAGCTCGGTAACAGGTACTGGGAAGTCATCCTTCCGGCACGCCTTGTTGAGGTCCCGAAAGTCCACGGAGATGCACACCGTCCCATTTTTCTTCATCACCGGAACGATGTTGGCGATCCAGTCAGGATATTAAACTTCTTGGATGAAGCCGGATTCGATGAGTTTCTTGACTTCAGCGTTGATGCTCATCTCAAGTTCGAGTCACATCCTTCTCGGTGCCTATTTGATTGGCTTTATATCCGGCAATATGGCCAGTTTATGTACTGCCAACTTTGGATCTAGACACGGCTTCTCGGAATAGTTCCACACGAAGAAGTATTTATATTGCATGAGTACGTCTTTTAACGTAACTACCTATTTTTCATATAGTAGCTCACTGACGAACGTTGGCCTCTGATCATTTTCCGTACCCAAGTCAATTTTTCTTAGGTTGTCCACCGTTGTGTGTATCCCATCTTCCAGCTCCTTTAGTGCTGGTGGAAACTCGGAGATCATCTTGTCCTCATCTTCATTTGCGAAGCACATGTGGAGGTCATCCATAGTCTCATGCCCTCTCTCTTTTGAGAGTGTTATCATATGGCAGGTATGAGTTCGCTTCCCTTCTTGTAATTGAGCAGATCCCATCCTGATGGTATAGGTCCTTTTTGGCTCATGCTTTTGCGGTGGGGTTACCCTCCAGCTTTCAGATAAAGCGAACCTGCCTTATTGATACTGGTCTTCTACCCAGTCTTTAAAGGTGAAGCATATTCAAGGGGATGGCCTATCACTCGGTGATAGGAGCAATAATCCGGATGATGGACCTCGTTTATTTGTTCGGGGTGCTGAGACTCCGGAAGTGTCATCATTTGGTGCTTCATGACAAGGTTGAATATTTTCCTCGTTTTGTCTTGGGGGAAAGAGTATTCTCGACCCATCTTCTTTATAAAGGACGGGCTCCAACCGAGTTTTTCTCGATTGCATGGCGTCTTTGATCCACTTTGTTGTTTTCTAACGTTGTTTGCGTTCTTTGCCTTATTTTGGCCTCTATTTTGGGATTTTCCCCTTTCGTGAGAACATACAGTGGGCCGGGGATGAAGAACATTATAGTCTTCCTTTTCCGCAGATTGCTGATTCAGACGCTGCGTCCTAGCTTTTTCATAAATGGTCATTTCGCGGCTGTGATTGTCCCGGCTGTTTTGATAAGCTTCTTTAATTAACCTGTTAATTTGCTCTTCCAGCGACAGACTTAACGTTTTTAGAGTGGGATCTCGCTCCGATTTGACATCACGGCTATTTGGATAAGCGTTTTCCCCTTCACTGGAGCTGTTTATAAAGCGGCAACTGTGGCATCGCTCCCGTTTCTTGGACCGAATGTATCCGAGCCCGGTTGTCTTCATCTTTCGCTGAGTCCCGGGAATATCATAAATTTTTTTGTAGAATTGGGCTTGTCGAACAATTTGTTCGAGGGGTACACCTTGATATCTTAACAGCCTTTTTAATCCCTCCGCGTAATATCTGGGCAGACGAATTGGTTGAAGCCCGTCGAGTGCAAAATTGGCACTATGCCAGACTTTTTTTTATACTTTATTTTCCGTAGATTGGTAGAAAAGGATCACCTTTTCACCTTTTCTCTTGGGAGGTACGTAAAAAGTCTGCAGTTCTTGTATGCTGTGTGTATGGAGCGCATCAAGTTCCTTGTAATGCCGATGTGAAGCCATTGTAATTTGTAGACTTTGATCTGTTTCGGCAAAAGTTTGCATTGATGGGTGGACGGAGAACACTGCATTTGCTTCATCCTCTGAGTCGCTGCCAAAGACTAAAATAGGAGTAGATGGTCCGGGCCTATTATTTTCTTTATGGGGTTGCCCCGAGTAGACTATTTCTTTATCTTCCTCGGTATCGCTCCCAAAGATCGAGATAGTAGCGACGGATTTTTGTTTATTCTCCGGCTTATGACACCTTTCCATATCTTCGAAGTCTGGCAGGAAGAATTTTGCGTCTTCGTATTTCCGGCCTTCGTTTATGGATAACGGATTTAACTCCCCCGTGACGGTGTACTCCGAACCATCCTTGAAATACTTCATACACTTATGTTGTGTAAAAGGGATGATGTTGCACTTGTGTAATTAGGGCCTGCCGAGCAAAGCGTTATAGCAAGGCTTGGCATTAATGACATGAAATTTGATGTCAGTGACGAGCAACCCGAAGTGCAACGTCAGTATTATGGACCCAAGCGTCCGTGACGACTGTGATTCGAACCAGGAGATGGTAATTTTATCTAGGGAGAGGTGCTGAACGTTCATGCAAATCTCCTTTAGCACTTTTACATTGAGAAGGTTAACGGGGGATTCGTTTTCGACAAGGATTTTCCCTATCTTGATATCGTGGCAGTACCCAGTGATATATAATGGGCGATTATGCTCACATGTACCGAGGAGAAGATCTTTATCGATGAATGTAATGTCAGCCGCGTGGACTTCTGCCAGTTCATCTTTCATCTTCTCTTCCATGAAGAAAGCTTGGAACTGATCGGGCTCTTGTAATGCCTTGATTAGAGAATCCCGTGCCTCTTTGGACAGGAGGAGAGCATCCAATATGCTCAATTATGAGAGTATTTTCCTCAACTGTGCTAAGACATTGTAATCCACCTTGTTTTTCCTAGGCGGATTTCTTATTGCGAGCTCTTTGACAACTCCATCGTCAAGGGTAATTTCCTCAGAGATTTTTTATTTCGCTTTGTATTTTTTTCTCGAACCTTTGTTTGTAGGTCTGAGGTTCTTCTTAGGCAGTGTGCGGTTACGCAGCTGAATTTTCTCACAGTTCTTCTCCTCCATTTCTTTTTTGGAGGGGGAGTCTTTGAAGAGAGGGCTGAGAGGTATTTCATCCTCAGAATCACTCCCGAAGGTAAGAACTTGGGGTTTCCCTCCTTCCGAACTGGTACCAACCATATGAAAATTGCGAGTCGTTTCTTCATGCGCTTTTGTCACACTATTTTGCCGTCGACGAGCTTCAAGCTTCATCCTCTTGAAGTGTTTTTAGTGGGCAACGTATCCTTACCACCACTTCTTGAAGGCACTGCATTTCTTGGTAGGGTGGGTAACTTTCCGATGATATAGGCAGTAGTTTGGATGTGAATCTTCTCCATCGAGGCATATGACCCCAGGAGTGTTCCTCATGAGAGGTGGCAGCTTCATCCCCATTGACAGGGCCTTGGCGAACCGCTTCTTTTCTTTGAGCCTGCCCTTATTTTTAACAGGTGTGCTTCGGTTTTTTCGGAGTACTTTACGACTCGTCCTCGCCGCAGCTTCTTCATCCTGACGCTAACGCTTAACCTTTTCGTATATGGTCGTTTCTCATTCTCGGTCAACTTTGCTTTTTTGAAAGGCTTCGTTTAACAGCCTATCGATCGAGTCTTCTGGCAGTTCCGGGGATTTTAGCGTCGATTCTTCCCCCAGTTCCTCTGCGTTGTTTCCTGACGCCGAAGGAGTTTCTTCGTCATATGACGATGAATGCAAGACCATGTGGCAACTTGCTACACGGTCTTCGGTGTCTTTTGATGAGTCATTTTCCTCATCGTAGTCATTATCTTCATCCTCAAGAATATTCTTGAGGAGCTCTTCGAGAGTGACCGGTGTCCGCGCCTTCTGGTTGTACTCTTCTAGCGTATTAATGTATTTTTGTAGATCTGTGCACTTTTCGTCATACTTAGCAGGCTGCACAGGCTTCTTGGCCTTCTTCTTTTTCTTCGAAGACTTTGAAGGCTCGACTTGGGGGTTTTGCCATTTGTCAACAACTTTCGGTGCGGGACGTGGTTTCATCATCCCTTCGATGATTTCGGATTCAAGTGGGTTTTTCCACCTTACTGCCGGACATGCCTGTAGATCCTTTAGCATTCTTTTGGTTCTTACTGAAAGAACGACTTTCCATAGGGTTTCTTCCACGAGTGAGCATGATGCCCCCTGCGCATCCATCTTTTTGGGAGTGTGTTTCTGGGGTGGGTTTACCCTTCAGTTATCAGACAGCATGAATTTCACCTGTTGATACTGGTCTTCGACCGAGTTCTTGAAGACGTATCAATCTTCAATTGGGTGGCTCACCATTCTGTGATAGGAACAGTAATTAAGGTTATTGATGTCGTCGGGTTGCGGTGGACGCCGCGGGTCTGGAAATGTGATAAGTTTATTATGCATTGCTAATTCGAATAGTCTGTAAGTTGTATGTATGCCCTAGAGGCCATTATTGTACATGGTTGTATATTATAGTGGATGCTTGGACATATATAGAGAGGACTTTCTTGTTTGACATGATAGTATGCAATCTGGTTGCTCTTTATCTGAACATGTAGACTTGTATTGTGATACTATCTTGCTCTCACATGTTGGTAAAGCCCTTAGGATGTACTTGACTACCAGGATTATGATGCAGATCATATTAGTGGGGCCAGGATAGTCCATAAGTACATCCTTTAATTGTTCTTAGTCGAGGGTGTATCAAGACGGGGCATCGATATTCCAGAATAGACTAGCGTATACGCTTCTTGACCCATTTGATGGGCGATGGATGATCCCATATCCATTGGTATTTGACATCAAAGATGGTATACGGGTGCTCAGTGGAGACTGGGTACACTGAATAGGACTCGCCGAGAACTCCTAGATGGTATTATACCTAACGTCAGATAGCAGTTCTCTGGTTACACCGGTACAGGTTAGTCTGTAGACCCGAGATCGTCATAGAGTCTTGTGTGATTCCCACTGTGCTTTGATTTCCATCTTACCACGTTCAAGAGAGCGTGCAAAACGGTGGTTTTTGGGTACAGTCCCGAGTCACATGGAGGCAATGAGCGATAGGAGGGGATTCATCTCTCCCGGTATTAGGGGTTGATGTTGCGCTATGCTCGATTGGCCATAACAGGAAGTCTCTGGCCAGGACTAATAGAGAGATTTACTGGTAAGTGTTATCAGTAGTTTATTCACCCGTTATGAGCCTCATATCAGCATGACTTATTAAGTTAACAGGGTCTGACGTTTACCATCCCTAGACTCGATATGCGACATATCAGACGAAGAGACCAGACTGTACGATAGTGTTACTTATTGGATTCACAGGAGTATGGACAAGCTTGCTTGTTGATCTTCTGATTGCTCAATACCCGGGTAGCCATTACGTTCAGTTAGTACCGCTGACGACTTGTAGGTGACTGATATGATCATCACATACTGCTGGCGTATTGACGAGTCATTAGAATCCTATACAGAGGTTTCCTAACTCATGCGAAACGAAGTAGGGCACATATGTGAATTGTGCGGGACCGAGATTAATACGTGTATGTGATACCGTATTCCAATCTCGCGATACAGGTTATATGTGATATAACCGGATTGTTGAATCAAGTGTTGATTCAATGATATGTTATATGTATATATGATATGCATATAAATGATATTAGTCGGTTGTATGCGATACAACCGGGTTATTAAATCAGGTGTTGATTTAATAATTTAATGTGTAATTATATATTTGATATATTAATATACATTAACTAATATTAGATCACATAAGAAAATGTTTTCTTTTTATACATTTAATATATGTTAATGTATTTATTTTATGTCATGCTATATGATACATTATACATGGGTGTATGAGACTCACACCACACTTAAGATAATATGGGTAATTATTTATTTAGGGATAAACAAAATTTGGTGGAAATTAGTCATGGCTTGAAGCTTGGAGAAGCTTGTGGAAACCATTGACTTAGTCCACTAAATTTGTTTTATTCTAGATATTTATTAACCTAACCATTATTTTTAGCCATGATTAAGTCTCTACATGAGTTATATATGATATTTTCTCACCCATGGTTCATTAGTTGATCACTTGATCATTTTTCTTCATCTCCTCTTTTTGCTCTCTAGTTTTTCGTGAGAAAAGAAAAGAAAGAGAGAAAAATTATTCTAAAGTGAGCAAAATTCTTACTTCATCGATCTATACAAAACTAGCCATTTAGTATAGGTTGTTTCTTCACTAGTTCATCAATTAGCGAAGAGATAGCTTGAGTTAGATATTCTTCGACGTAGATCATTTTCGGCCTCGAAGATCCTTGAGAAAGCTCGTTACTTTCACTTAGTGGAGCCAAAGGAGAGTCCGGGACACCACTACTTGGAACAAAGAGGACTGCTACATGAAGCTTTAGAAGTGTAGGACCGGTCTACAATGGTTTTATTCCCATTTCACTTATTGTAAAGTTGTTTACATGTTAGTTATAACCCTAATCCTCTAGTTAGATCTTTGGTTTGGGTTGCTTAGCTCCCTAGAATTTTTTAAAATTGCATGCTTGATGCCTTATAAAACATAGTGAGGTTTCTAAGGAACCCTACAGTGGTATCAGAGTCAAGCTAGAGAATTAGACGATGTTAGTTGAACTACGATACCTAAAAACCTCCGAAACAGTCGAAATAAAACCCTAGTTTCTGTCGAATTTTTCTGAGCCTCTAATTTTTTTAAAATAGTTGCAGAGTGCTCTTTATTGTGTAATAAGAACACCAGGGAAAAACGAGCCCAAACCGCCGGATTTTAACCGGCGAAACTCATCAAAAAATCGAGATGGCCGGTTTTGTTATGGAGTTTGGTATTGAATTTTCTTTGGTGTTCCAGTCTCCGGGGTTTGGTGTTTCAGGTATTGTTTGATTTTTCCAAGATTTCATATGATGTTATCTTTTCTGTAGTGGTAATTCGGAGTGTTTCGTATTCGTAATTTTAACATCGTTTCGGGTTTGATATTGATATGTGGTACAATATTTGGAATCCACAATAATTAGTTTTGTGAAAACTAGTTTGAATTTTGTAAACCTATCAATTTAGTCTTATTTGATCGGTTGCCACGGGGTTTTGATATGGATCAAAACTCTTTCGCAATCACGTAGTGTACGCGGATACTCGCCGGGTAACATTACTAGATAGCTACAGCCCAAAGCCACGACCAAGTGACTGTAGGAGAACCCCGTTGCCAAAGCATACTTCCGGATGCTCGCAGCCGCGGTGTTCCGCCTAAGTGCACTTCGTCGACGGCATCGGGGGGTGCGGCCGTCTACTAAAGTTTTCGATGAGCATTCGATCAGGATTTCGGGAATTTTATTGAATTACCCGACTGGTTATTGAAAAGTGTTTTCAATATTGAGACTAAAATGCGAGGTTTATAAGGTTAGGCATGAAATTGAGAATATGAGATATTCCGGATTTATGATGTCTAAGGAATTCATACGGTTAGGCATGAAATCCGAAGTATGTGATATTTCGGGTTTATGATGTCTAAGGTGGTTGCGGATTTCAATTGTTGTAGTTTTCACTTTCTTTTCTGCGACCGTAAGTGTAATATGTGGAGTATTGCCAGTTTCGTTGCTATATGTCAACGAAAATTGGGATACGCATATTTACTTATGTTGATGACATGTGATGTTATGTGTTGCTGTGATATGTTATATTGTATCGTCCTGTTTGAATAGCCGGGGTTTTTTGCTTGAGATGAGAGTTTTTCATTTTAATTCATGTAAAAACTTGTATGTAATATTCTTTTATTGGGGCACTTCCGGGTTGAGGATGATGTCCACCATTGATGTATATTATTTACTTTTCCGCATTAGGATAGACCCAAAGCGGGGAGTACAAGTAACCGGGTTCTAGAGTCCAGTAGGAGACCATCTCGAGGAGTCGAGACTGGGTCTCCTAACTCTAGAATTGGTAGGGTTGCTTGCCACTCTCGTAGGGGTCTAGGTATGTGGGTTTGGCTATTCATCACGACCGTGGAATCCGTGTTTTTTACTGGCTTAATTTAAAACACGGACCTCCTAGTATATCAAATATTTCATATGTAGACTTCTGCTGTAATGTTCTGTGGTGAGATCATATGACTGCCTGAGACGAATGCTTTATATTAGAAAATACTTATATAAACGTTGCTTATGTTTTGCATCCGCGCTAGTCCTTCCCCCGCTCTACCGTTAGTTATCTAACCTAACGGCGCATGACGGGACCCCGTGGCGAATGCGGATGGCATAAGCGTACATTATATAAGTATTTTCGTTTCTTTATCTGTGATGCATAGGAAGTATAAATGACGGGACTTCATTAATAAGATTAATGAAAGGAAATAAATCTAAAGATGTTGTAGAATCAAATTTTCAAAAAGGGTAGCTCTGGTTCTTGCATTGCATAGTGGTGTTTCTTGATGAACATCCTGCACCTTATTCGATGAGGAAGAGCCTAGATCTCTTCACCGAGAGTGACCTCTTTAGTAAAAGCTTGCAGATGCTACACCCACTCGGTTTATTTTGAAAAATTCGATTTTAAAGACGGAGCTTAAATCACTCCTTTTCAAATCACTCGATTCTACAACGATGTCAAGTTCATTACGCAAAAGGTTTTTCTTAAAAACCTGTCGTACCCCTCCTTCATTTCAGATAAGTACTATTTAGTATTCATGCTACATTTGTTGGCCTTCGTCAAGGCATAGTGTGTGGTAGCTGATTAGTGCTTATCTGCTGCATATGATGCGATTGGATTAGGGTAGTCATACAACTTTTTTGGCCTTCGTCAAGGGTCGTGCGGGTGGGTTTAATTCAATCACGAAATGTACGGGTTGAACTTGACTAGCGGCCTATGGTTTGTTGGCCTTCGTCAAGGTCATAGTACGTTAGGGGCAAAACATGATCGGGAATTTCAAGTGTTGAAATTTGCAATGAGATTGCATACCTTCAATGAGATAGTTGGATCCCGATACCCACTGCGAGTAAGAGTTGCTCCTGGGAGAGTTTTGCACTTTACAATTAGCCGATCAAGTAGGTGACTAGAAAGGTGTCAATGGGGTTATGCCTATGGAAAAACGAGGTTTACTTTAATTAGGTCCATGCGAAAGCATGGGGAACCTCCCTCAAAATACCGACACTGACCTGGCTGAACGATTGGAGAACTTGTAGGGTGTAATTAATCTCGGCTAGTCTTACCTTTTAGGGTTTGAAGGAATATTTGATAAAAACAGTGGGAGCTATCCTGATTAGATAAGATAATAACCAATCTAATCTTGCAAGAGCATACGCTAAGTGTTTTCTTCTCTCTCTCCAGATAGCGACCATGTCATGCTTTAATCAAGATAATGATATGGATGTATTGACCGAACCTGCTTGTTATACTGGGCTGGGGAACGTTGGTTCGCTATCTTATAATTGTTAGAAGTCCGAGCAGAAAATAGAGGAATATCCGGATTCCCACGCCACCCAAATGAGGAATGAGCATGCTGATTCATCTTCTTCGGGTGTGTTAGTTACCGAGAACTGTTTCTCAGTACACTCTACATTCTGGGTATTAGATACCGGATCAGTATCCCACTTATGTAATATGTTACATGGGCTAAAGAAAGGTAGAGAATTGGGAATAGGTGATCATTCTGTAAGAGTAGATAATGGTGCAAATGTTGCAGCCAAAGCAGTTGGCGAATATCACCTTGTATTACCAAATAGTAATACATTGATTCTGAACGAATGCTATTACATACCGAATCTGATATGCAATATTATATCGGTTTCTTTATTAAGTAAATAAGGATATAATTTTGTATTGCAGGATAATGTTATGAACATTTTTCTGAATCAAAATTTGATTGGATCAGGCTCATTAAGTAATGGCATATGCGTTCTAAATCAAACCACAGTTCTTAACGTACAGAACACACACAAGAGGAAAAGTTCAGAAATGAATGAGTCCTTCTTGTGGCATTGTAGACTAGGTCATATCAATGCGACACGACTAGCTAAGTTACATAAGGATGGATATTTGAATCCGTTCGAATTTTTATCTTATGAAACTTGCCAGTCATGTCTCAAAGTCAAAATGATCAAATCTCCATTTACTGGATACGGAGAAAGAGCTACAGAACTCTTGGGATTGATACATAGTGATGTATGCGGTCCCATGTATACAAATGCCAGGAATAGTTCCTCGTACTTCATTACATTCATTGATGATCTCTCTAGATACGGACATGTGTTCCTGTTGAAACACAAGTCTTAAGATTTTGAGAAATTCAAAGAATATAAGTGCGAAGTTGAGAACCAAACGGGTAAAAGTATTAAAATCCTACGATCTGATCAGGGAGGAGAATACTTGAGCACAGAATTCCGTGACTATCTAAAATAGAATGGGATTCTCTCTCATCTTACTCCTCCGTATACACCACAACACAACGGTGTATCGGAGCGGAGAAATCACACCCTATTAGATATGGTGCGCTCTATGATGAATACTACTGAGTTGCCTATTTCCTTTTGGGGTTATGCGCTTGAAACAGCCATACACCTATTGAATATGGTCGCTACCAAATCTGTGTCTACCACTCCATATGAGATATAGAAGGGGAAGAGACCATGTCTTAATTATATTAAGATATGGGGTTGTCCGACTTATGTTAAAATGCAAAATCCGGAAAAGCTTGAGGCAATGTCAGTTCTGTGCAAGTTTGTAGGATATCCCAAAAACTCATATGGGTATATCTTCTACCACACCGAGGAACAAAAGGTGTTTGTTTCTCGCAATGCCACCTTTTTAGAAAAGGAATTTCATGAAAAAGAAATTAGTGGAAAAGAGTTAGAACTAGAAGAGGTTCCAGCTACACAGAGTACAACTGAAGATTTAGTGGAACCAGAGGATTCGATAGTCCCTGACGAACCTCAGCCTCTCCGCCGATCTAGTAGGGTTCCTCATCCACCTGAGAGATACTACGGTTTTCTCATTGATGGTGGGAGCGAGGATTGCATCATGGAAGATGATGACCCAACTACCTTCGAGCAGGCCATCACGAGTGGGGACTCTGTCAAATGGCTGGATGCAATGCGATCTGAGATGGAATCCATGTACACCAACAAAGTATCGACTTTGGAAGATGCTCCTGAAGGGGTAAAACCCATCGGGAGCAAGTGGATCTTCAAGAAAAAACTTGGTGTAGATGGAAAAGTTGAGACTTTCAAAACTAGACTTGTAGCAAAAGGTTTCCGTCAACGACCAGGTGTGGATTATGATGAAACCTTTTCTTTAGTGGCTATACTTAAGTCCATCCGGATCCTACTTTCCATCGCTGCATACCATGACTACAAAATCTGGAAGTTGGACGTCAAGACCGCTTTTCTAAATGGTGATTTAGAAGAGAGCGTGTACATGACTCAGCTAGAGGGCTTCGTAGATAGTGGGAGCAGCGGAAAGGTGTGCAAGCAGTTTAATTCAAGCTATAGGTTAAAGCAGGCATCGTGGAGTTGGAACATATATTTTGATGTGGCAGTCAAAGAGTTTGACTTCGTCAAAAACGTAGATGAACCTTGTGTATACAAGAAGGTAGCAGTGAGTAAGGTCGTCTTTCTCGTATTGTACGTGGATGACATACTCTTGATAGGAAATGATGTTCCTATGCTGCACTTGGTCAAGCTCTTCTTATCAAAAAGATTCTCCATGAAGGATCTGGGTGATACCTCCTACATCCTGGGGATTAAGATCTATAGAGATTGATCTAAACGGATGCTGGGATTGTCCCAATCCAGTTACATTGACACCATAATAAAGAGGTTTAGTATAAAGGATTCCAAGCATGGGAATTTACCCACGATATTAGGAATCACTCTCTCCAAAGAGATGTCCCCCAAGACTGATTTGGAGAGGGCTCGCATGTAAGGTATACCCTATGCTTCGGCAGTCGGGTCTATCATGTATGCGATATTATGTACCCGACTAGATGTAGCGTACGCACTTGGTGTTGTAAGCAGGTATCAATCAGATCCTGGGGAGAATCACAGGACAGCTGTGAAGAACATTCTTAAGTACTTGAGAAGGACTAAAGAAATGTTCTTAGTGTATGGTAACGGTGAACTCCAAGTGGAGTCTTTTACCGACTCGAGCATCCAGAGTGATAAGGACAACTTTAAGTTGGTCTCGGGTTTTTTCTTCACCCTCAAAGGAGGGTCGGATTGTTGGAAGAGTTCCAAACAAGAAACCGTGGCAGACTCGACGATGGAGGCTGATTACATCGCTGCCAACGATGCTGCCAAAGAGGCTGTCTAGATGAAGAAGTTCATAACTGAACATGGAGTGGTTCCATCCATTGAGCATATAATACCTTTGTATTATGATAACAATAGAGCTATGCTTTTGGCCAAGGAACCCAAGTCCTATAAGCGATCCAGGCATATTCTGAGGCAATATCACCTGATCCGGGAGATAGTTGATCGCCGGGAGATCAAGGTCAGGAGAGTTGACACGAAAATAACAGGGAGGATCCACTCACGAAGGCCATACCCTAGTTACAATTTAAGCGACTCTTCGGGATGTTGGGTATGAGATACTACAACAACTGGCCTTAGTGCAAGTGGGAGATTGTTATTTGTATGTATGCCCTAGAGGCCATTATTTTACATGATTGTATATTATAGTGGATGCTTGGACATATATAGAGAGGACTTTCTTGCTCGTTATGATAGTATGCTATCTGGTTACTCTTTATCTTAACATGTAGACTTGTATTGTGATACTGTTTTGCTCTCGCATGTTGGTAAAGCCCTTAGGATGTACTTGATTACTAGGATTATGATGTAGATCATACTAGTGGGGCCAGGGTAGTCCACAAGTACATCCTTTAATTGTTCCTAGTCGAAGGTGTATCGAGACAAGGCATCGATATTTCAGAGTAGACTAGCGTATACGCTTCTTGACCCATTTGATGGGCGATGGATGATCCCATATCCATTGGCGCTTGACATCAAAGATGGTATACGGGTGCTCAGTGGAGTCTGGGTACACTGAACAGGACTCTCCTAGAACTCCTAGATGGTATTATACCTAACGTCATATAGCAGTTCTCTAGTTACACCAGTACAGGTTAGTCTGTAGACCCGAGATCGTCATAGAGTCTTGTGTGATTCCTACTGTGCTTTGATTTCTACCTTATCACGTTCAAGAGAGTGTGCAAAACGGTGGTTTTTAGGTACAGTCCCGAGTCACATGGAGGCAATGAGCGATAGGAGGGGATTCGTCTCTCCTGGTATTGGGGGTTGATATTGCATTATGCTCGATTGGCCATAATAGGAATTCCCTGGCCAGGGTTGATACGGAGATTTACTGGTAAGTGTTATCAGTAGTTTCTCAACCCGTTTTGAGCCTCATATCGGCATGACTTATCAAGTTACTGGGGTCTGACGTTTACCACCCTTAGACTCGATATGCGACATATCAGACGAAGAGACCGGACTGTACGGTAGTGTTACTTATTGGATTCACAAGATAATGTGGGGTTTTAATTATTAAGGGAAAATCAAAATTAGGTGGAAATTTGTCATAGCTTATGAAGCTTGTGGAAACCATTGACTTAATCCACTAATTTTTTCTCTCTAGATATTTATTAACCTAACCATTATCTTTAGCCATGGTTTAGTCTCTACATGAGTTATATGTAATATTTTCTCACCCATGATTCATGAGTTTATCACTTGATCATTTTTCTTCATCTCCTCCATTTTCTCTCTAGCTTTGAGTGAGTAATGAATAGAAAGAGAGAGAAATTATTCTAAAACAAGCAAAATTCCTACTTTACCAATCTATACCAAACTAGCCATTTAGTATAGGTTGTTTCTTCACTAGTTTATCAATTAGTGAAGAGATAGCTTGAGTTAGAGATTTTTCGAAGTAGATCATCTTCGGCCTCAAAGATCCTTGAGCACGCTTATTCCTTTCACCCAGTGGAGCCAAAGGAGAGTCCGGTACACCACTACTTGGATCAAAAGGGGACTACTACATGGAGCTTTAGAAGTGAAAGACCGGTCTATAAAGGTTGTATTCCCAATTCACTTAGTGTAAAGTTGTTTACATGTTACTTATAACCCTAATCCTCTAGTTAGATCCTTGGTTTGGGTTGCTTAGCTCTCTAGAATTTTTAAAATTGCATGCTTGATGCCTTATAAAACATAGTGGGGTTGCTAAGGAACCCTACATAGTCTCCTCGTCTTATCATGGGAAAACGAATAAGCGCGTCCTAGTCTTTCCTCCAAGGATGGCGCGGACGCACGTTGTTTTGGCAAGCAGCCGGTTTTAGGCCACTCAGTTGTTGTTGCGTGTTGGCAATGAAAGTCGCTTTCCCTTTACCCTTGTTATTTCGAGGGTCCTTAGTTGAGGAGGAAGGCCCGTGGCCCATCTGGTCCATTTGGTCCAGTTTATCGATCAGAGCTTGGAAGGTCGTTGGTTTGAAGAATGTCATGAACTAGGACACATTCTTTTGAGGATCTAGGGTCCTGATGAACATGCCCACGGCGGGACATTTTTCAATGTGCTGTTCACACTTAGACCATTCTGCTACCGAATCACGTATTTGACCCTAGTTTCTCCTGGCCTTACCCTGGCATTGATTTATGCCATGATCGGGGTGCACTCGCTTGCGCTAGCGAAACGCCGTGTGAATAGCAGTTCCATCTCTGCGAATGTTTTTACGGATTCATTTGGGAGCTCCGAGTACCATTCAAAGGTCGTTTCTGATAGGCTGCTAATGAACTAGCGAAACAACAGTTTGTCGTCGCCTCCCATGCTGCCGCACAGAGCTCTGAATTGCGCGACATACTGATGAGGGTTACCTGTCCCTTTGTATATATGGAATTTGGGGATCGTATATCCTGGCGGGTACTTGATTTGATCATACCATCCTGGATACAGTCGTCCAGTTCTGACGATTTGGCCAGTTGTTTCATTAGCTTGATGAGCTCTTATTTGTTGAGCAATATAATCATCAAGAGTAGCCTTGGAGATCGTATCCTCCTTGGCTGTTGATAAGGATGGAGGAGGGTTTGATGTTTCCCCCTGTCATCCTCGACGATTATCGGCGGATCTTCGGCCGGGGGTTCTGGTTAGATCATCATTCCAACAATGTCTTGGAACAAGAGAGCTATTTGCTTTATGATGGCAGCTTGTTCAACGGCTTCCTTGTCCTTTTTCTCAAGCACCCTTCGCAGGAACTCTGTATCGGTCTCCTGTTCTTGGTGTTGTTCGGCTGCTGGATCCGGACTTTCTTTCTGTCCGGCAAGTGCTGCCGTTTTGGTCAACATTTCCTGGAACTTTTGCTATTTCTCCTGAGCCTTTGTTAGCGACTGAGTTTGCGGTCAGTGGCTTACGGAGGCACGGCTTTCCTCGTTTCCTGAAGCCATATGGATTGTATGTACGATCATACCCCCAGACTTAGGGCGTTTGGGTCCATCGCCTTTGGAATTTTCCGCAGGTGGTGGGATTTTCTCTAGCCTCATCCTTTTATGGGAGGTTGAAGTTGAAGGAGCCATTGTAATAGGCACCCGTGTAAAAGAAGTCCCTCGCTGTACGACGGAGGAGTGGTCTTTTTCTTGCCGAGCCTTCAATTTCTTCGGTCGACGAGAATGATTTTGGTCAATCACAGAATCCAGGACTTTTCGCCAGACCCTATGAATTTATGAGGACAACCGCAGATAGGGCTGCTCCGGCTTTGCCTGAATAGAGGCCTCTACTGGCAGAGGCGATTTCTTCAGCACCGCCGTCGGGGAGTTCTTACGTACCCTCTTAAGCGGATCAAAGTTGTTCCCGGTTGAAACAACAACATCAACTTCCACCATTGGAGCCGGTGGAGTAAGTCAAGAGGGGGAGTTCCCACCAGCTTTCCTCACTCGACGCCAATGGCGACGTCGAGCTTGCCTTGTAGAAGGGACCGCCTCAGTTTTGGAAGCAGCTTCTTCATGCCCCCGGCTTTGCTGAGGGGCTTCAGTCGGCGTCAGCCTATTGAAGAATGACGTCCTTGGTAGAGTTTGAGTAGAGAGGACCAGCCTTTCGAAGACCGACTTTCTGATATAGGAAGCACTTTTGACTGCTTCTCCTGTAGGAGGAGTTGGGAGAGCTATCCATTTTGGGGTAGCCCTTTTAGGTATCACGAGCCTCTTTGTGGGCCCGTTTGGGTTCTTGCTCAGCCTGTCGAAGACTGAGACGTCAGATTTGGACGGCCTGTTGAGAGGGGCCATTGTGGTTGCCAGTCGATCGAAGACCGACTTTTTAGGAGCTCTCTCTTATGGCTCTGAGACACTAAAACTCACTGGTAGGAGCAAGGTTCCGAAGAACAATCCAGTAGTGGCTTACGTAACTTGCCCTACTGGCATTGAGAAAATAGAGGCTGCGTTGGTCCCGTAGGTCACTCCTCCAGTTGGGGTGGAGCGAGAATTACTGTTGCATGCAGTGCATTGGGAAGCCATCGATTTTCTGCATAGGAGAAAGACACCAAGTTTTAATACCTCGAATCTAAGGGCAACCATAGAGAACCGCGATTTTGTTCACGAAACACGACATATAAAGTGTGGAGTGGAAAGAAGAAAGGGTCCTATCGGGCATGCCAGAATCTATTCACCGCGGAAATATAGAGACCGAGACGTCAGGACGTCTGGCCTGAATTTGGGGGCAGATGCTATTGGACTTATCCATCCACCTCTCCGAAGATACCAAGTTGATTTATGGCACCATATATAAGTGGTTTGGACAGACGCGACCGTTGTAGCATGACTTTATCATATTTCCCCTCATTTGTGAGGGATTTTTGATTGTGGGGACGCTCTTCACTGTAGGCGCAAGCCCCTGCAGTTAATTACGTTACCGCATTGCGAAAACCACTTTCTCTTTCCCCAGCAGTTCACTTCGTATCGTGTGTTATTTTGTTTGTTTATTTTGGTTGCCCATGGATTGTATACGGAGACTATTTTATGTCGTCGCTCGTAGGACGCGAATTTGTCCCAAACCGTATATTTGAGATTTGGGTTTGGGTCAAGGATTTGCTTGACGGGGTCCATGTTGGTAGCTTGATTTGCTAATGAGAATGAACTCAGGACGCATTTCTCATATTTGTGAGGTCCATCCATTCACGGGATATTTGGGTTTTATCTAAGGATCGTTAGTTATATTTGAGACTATGACCAGCTTAGAAACAAATGAGCATATAGGCTCATTTAGTTTAATTTAAGGACATCATGGTCCATTGTCGCCGTGTTTGAGGCGAATATTAGTTTAAAGATATTTTGGTCCAACATTCCCATTTTGGCGACGAATATTAGTTTAAGGATATTTCGGTCCAACATTCCTATTTTGGGGACGAGTATTAGTTTAAGGACATTTCGGTCCAACATTCCCGTTTTAGGGGACAAATGTTAGTTTAAGGACATTTCGGTCCATTATCGCCATGTTTGGAGCGAATATTAGTTTAAGGACATTTCAGTCCATTATCGCCGTGTTTGGGGCGAATATTATTTTAAGGACATTTCGGTTCAACATTCCCTGTTTGGGACGAATATTAGTTTAAAGACATTTCGGTCCATCATTCATCTTGCGCGCACATGTATTTTTTATGTGGTGGAGTGAACGATGATGACATGGAATGCGTCCAATTTGGGGCGTGATCCGATTTGAGGTGTGCGCGTCAATTTGGAAGTGCATCAATGTGGGATGTATCATTCCCTGTCTTGATGAAATTTTACATCAAGTTGGGACGAGAAAAGAGTTCTTAGTTGTCGGGACCCGCCACATCTCTGAAAACGTTGAGGAATTACAACAACATATATCAGAGGTGTGGAAAGATGTACCCTTGAAACAAATCCCGTATTTGAGGGAAAAAGGGGTTGTGGTGGACCTATGAATCGTTAGTCATATTTGAGATTAAGATTACCTTAAGAGATATGGGATGAATATCATTTTGGATATCATCAATTATAGATCATTAGTCATGTTTGAGACTAAGATCCGTTTAGAAATCACAAGCATATGGGCTCGGTTGATTTAAAATAAAAAAGGTTTAACCTCAGGAAACTTAGCCAATTTGGGCTGAGATTGGGTTTCTATACTACCCAGCAGTACTAAGCACTAAGATATACAGTGCTTACGTGTGTTTCATGTGGGGCGCTGGAATAGTGCTAAGCACTAATCTTTTCTGACACTTATGTGTTTTTCACGTGAGGCTCTACTATAGTGCTAAACACTAATTTTCTCTGGCGCTCACGTATGAAACATGTGAGGTGTTCAGACCATAATATTGCATTTTTCATTCCCCTATTCTTATCCGTTTTATAAGTAAACAGGTACTCTTGACGCACGTTTGTTGCATGTTACAGGATACAGGGCTTGGATGCGAATACAGTGAAAAAGATGAAAGATGATACAGAAAAGGGATTTTTTGACCAACAAGTAGACGGATCCTAGTCAAGCCTAGACGAAGAACAGTGCAAGGTCCAAAATGTCAAGTGAACGGTTAAAAGATCGCTACAAGTATTCACTGAAACATCTGGAGGAGAATAAGAAGCCCAACAGAGAAAATACATATAAAAATAAAGAGCCCAAGAACCCCTGAACCAAGTCCAAAAAGTTCAGGGCCCAACTCCATTCTTTGGCCGCGGAACCGCGGCCAAACCCAGCCTGGAGCCGCGGTTCCGCGGCCATATAAGGCCCGTGTCGGTGCAATTTTTCTGTGCTGTTGTGTCGGTGCAGATGTTAGGATCTTTCGAGGGCAAATCTGTAACTTCATGTCTACGAGAGTCTGTAACCCTAGTTTTTATGTTTTCCTATAAATTGTATTTCCAGATCTGTAAAAACTTATGCCTCTTTTCAATCAATAAATTTCAGAATTTCTGGGAGTTATATTCAGATCTGTTCTATATCGTTTGGAGGGAGCCGTCAACCTAGTAAGTAATTTTATTTCTGTTCCTTTAATTAAAATGTTTTCTCATCCCCTAATGAGCGAGTAATCTCCTCGCTTGTTAGGGTTAGCCTTAGGGAAAGGGTTGAGAGATGAGATCTCTCACCCCTTTCAATGCCACATTCACCTAATGAATTAGAACTCCATGCATGCACGCACAACCGCTCCCTACGGCATCCTACCTCTCGAGGTAACGATGAACCGTAGTATAAAGGGCCGGTTGCGCGTGTTTTCCATGGGGGTTAGGGTAATTATCAACAAAGGAAAGATGCGAATCTAGAGGAAGAAACATCTTCCCAAAAGATTCGGACCCACTTTATTGACAATTACCGTAACATCTAATAGATCTAAAAAAAAGAAGGCATTGAAAGCGGTGAAGAAAAACGTTAATCTCCAAAACTTCCCCTAAGCCTAACCCTAGCAAGACTTTTAATTAGATTAATTAGATCCAGTTTTCATAGATTTTTATAAACCAACCACAATGACACCTTGAATCAACTCGTTAAAACATATTAAAGAAATTTACCCATCTCTGTGGATCGACCCGTACTCACCGGCTAGCTGCAAAGCGACACCGTTTCTGATTACGGTAAATTTAAATTTCTTGATTAATCATGAGGCGCTCGAATATAGGCACTGCCCAATCAGTGCTAAGCACTTTATTCATTTTGACTGAAAGTGCTAAGCACTTTGCATAGCACTCACGTGGGAAGCACGTGAGGCGTTGAGCATTGATTTCGGGTTTTGTTTGTTCACCCTTTTTTTTTAGTCAGAAGTGCTAACCACTTGGCTAGAGCTTTGTTGCTCACGTGTGAAGCACGTAAGGCGCCAGATTTTGGGTTTCCAAGAGTGTTTCACGTGTATTTCACGTGACTATTTTATTTTTGGGGTGCTGTGCTGCTTTATTTGGTGGCTGCCTAATCAACACAAATGAATTTTTCTTTGTTTTTGGACGCTCACGTAGGAAGCACGTGTGGCGTTTTAGCTCTTCTTTTGTTTGCTTTATCCACTCACGTGGAAAACACGTGAGGCACTATAATAGTGCTAAGCACTAATTTTGTTCATGTGTGTTTCACATGAAAAGCCAAGTTCTTCTTTTTAAAGATGTTAATTTCTGTTAATGACATTTTAGTCATTGATGATCATCAAGATTTCTGTTTTTGAAGATCTTGGATCATTTTTTTTAATCGAAGAACTAAGTTCTTCTTTTCTTTTTATAAGAACTAAGTTCATTATATAGGGTTAAACCCTAATTTTGAAGGAATTAAATTCCCAGAACACATGTTCTTTTCTTTTTTCTTTCTTTTAAACCTAGTTCTTTCCTGAATCTTTGATTCTCAAGAACAAAATCTTCCCGATGAGAATTAAATTCTCAACTTGTGGAAGACTTGTCTTTTGGATCTCTGATCCAGAGGAAGAACTAAGTTCTTTGAGAAGGGTTAAACCCTTAGATAGATAAAAAGAGATATTTTGATCTCTGTGTTTTCTTTACCTAGGGTTTTGAGGAGGAAAGTCTTATTCTTTTCTTGAGAATTGAATTCTCTGTTGTTTTGGAAGCTTTCTGTATTTTCCAGAAGCTTATGGAGGGTTCTCTTTATCTGAGACTTGAAGTCTCGAGTCCTTTATATAGTGGACGAAAGTTTGTTAATTAAAATCTCTTATTGAGAGATTCCAATTGATTTAATTGGTCTCAAAATTGATTTGGGGAATTTACCCACCGTTGGATCTTTGATCCAATGACTTCTGTTTTACGGAATATGTTTTCTTGTTTTTAACAAAATTGGGAAAATATTTTCCCATATACAGAATTTATTCGGTCAAACGGTGATATTTTTAATCACCATTGGATTTTTAATCTAAGGGTGCTCGATTTAACAGAACACAATCTTTCTCTGATATAAGAAATATTTTCCATCTCATTGGATTTTTGATCCACCAACTTTCTGTTTAACAGAAAATATCCTTCTCATTTAGAAAGATCAGGGAGATATCATCATTGGATCTTTGATCCAACGGTTCTCTGTTTAACAGAGAGAATGTTTCTCTTTTAAAAAAATCCAGGGAGGTATTTACCAAGAGTAGAATTTAATTCTACATAAGGAGACGCCCTTACATGTTTAATACGTGAGGTTTATTTAACTTCTCTTATTTGGCTCCCATATGCTTTGCATATGGGCGCTCACGTGTTTAACACGTGAGATCAATTTGTCCTTTGGCCATTTACTCTTATTGCTCATATGCTTTGTATAAATAGAATTTAATTCTATGTATAGAGTTTAACTCTATATGAAGCTAATGCTTCAAAAGGATATTCTCACGTGTTTAACACGTGACCCCAGTGAGAATTTTTCTTTGTGCTTATATGTTTTACACATGGGCGCTCACATGTTTAACACGTGAGGCCTATATAGTCTTTAATTGTTTAGTTGTGGCGCACATATGCTTTGCATATAAGCGCTCACGTGTTTAACATGTAGGGCTTGAGCCGTAGGGAATTTTCTCCCCTTTTCTCCCTTTTTATGAGGGAACATAGGCTTTATGATTTGTTGATCTTTAGTTAAGGTCATAGGGACCTAAGGGTAAAAACCATATCAGGAGTTTCAATTTTTGAAACTTGCAATGTGATTGCATATCTTTTATATGATAATTGGATCCTGATTTCCACTGTGAGTAATAGTTACTCCCCACTTCATAATTAGCCGATCCATTAGATGCCTAGAAAGGTGTTATGAGGTTACGCCTATAAGAAAACGGGGTTATTAGATCCATGCGAAAGCGCGGGGATCCTCCCTCGAAGTACTTACATTGGCTTGGCCGACCGGTTAGCAAACTTGTAGGGTGTACATGATCCCGACTAGTTCTCTTTTTAGGGTTTGAAGGAGAATTCAACGAAATAGTGGGATACATCTTGATTAGATAAATTAATAAACCAATCTAATTTTGTAAGAGCGCACGATGAGTGTTTCATTTCTCTCTCTCTTGGTAGCGACCATGACTGACCTTAAACTAAAACCCGTAAAACTAAGTTAACCGAACATTTTTATAAATGATTGGTTTTAGAATGTCAAGATTGCTCTAATCTATGATGATGTCGCATATGTCCTTACCGCTCATACTTGCCTTTTACTTACTCTAGAATTCTCTGTGTCTAATACGGAGATCCATATTGTATGGAAGGTCATCTCGTATAGTTAGATACAAACTCGAAGAAATTGTTTCAATTGAGGATGGCCACTGATTTAGTTCTAGAGAAAATGAATTGTATATGGATATAATTCTATTATCTCTCCCCTCCGCCCTCTCTGAAGTTGAGAGCTCCTTCAATAAGAAGAATACACCGGTTATGCTTATTGGATAATCTTCTTTCAATCCTAAGGCTAAAACTAAAAAGAAGGGACAAAAGAAAACCAACCAGTCTAAATATGGTGTACAGAAGGTAAGACATAGAGAAAACTAACGGGGTTGCAGCTGAAGAGAAAGAAGATTGCAACTACTTTCGTGATCTTAAGCATTGGAAGTGACGTTATAGGGAATACCTGGCCACTCCCTTGAAGTATTATGATGCTTCATTCTTTAGTGTGTCTGTAACTGAAAACTGTACTTTAATTAATTCTGTTTCCTGGATATATGATACCAGATCAAGAGCTCACATCTGTAAGGTGTTACATATGCTGAGAAGAAACAAAGTATTAGGAAAGGGTGATTTGATCCTCAGAGTCAGAAATCGGAGCAAATGTTGCTATTAGGGACTGTCACCTGGTTTTGCCTACCGGCAAACTTTTGGTTTTGAATAACTGTTGTCATGCACCAATTTTTAAAAGCACTATCCGTCTCTTTATTTCATAAAGAAGGATATAACAAATTTTAAAAATTATGTTATGAAAATTTACATTCATCAAATGTTGATTGGGTATGGTGTATTGAATAACAGTATAGATATTTTTAACTAAAATACAGTTCTCAACTTACAATACTCGAAATAAGAGTTAGTGAACTCTTAGGATTTATACATAGTGATGTATGTGTTCTGATGTCAACACAGACAAGGGGTGTGTACTCATACTTCATTCCGTTTACCGATAAGTTCTCTATTTTTGGACACACGTTCTTATTGAAACGCAAAGTCCGAAGATTTTAAGAAGTTCATAGTATATAAGAATAAAGTAGAAAACCAGACAAGCGAAAATATCAAGATTTTTCGATGTGATTGAGGAGGTGAATACTTAAGTTCAGTATTCCATGGTTGTCTAAAAGAGAATTTCATTCTCTCATCTTACTCCTCCGAATATACCATAGCACTGCGGAGTATCAGAGATGAGGACTCACACCCTATGGGATATAGTGCGCTCTATGATGAGTATTATTGAGTTTCCTCTTTCATTTTAGGGGTATGCACTGGAAATAGCTGCATACTAATTGAATAAGCTTCATTCTAAATAAGTACTTAAGATTATATATGTGATATAGAATGGAAGGAGACCATGTCTTAAATTTGTTAAGATATGGTGTTGTCCGGCTTATATTGAAAAAAGAATCAGGACAAGCTCAAAGCACATTTCAGTAATGTGCAGTTTGTGGGTTATCTCAAGTATTTGCAAGAGTTTAACTTCTACCACGTTGATAATCAAAAGTTGTTTTGTTTTCGACACGCTACCTTTTTAGAAAAGGAATTTCTTGCAAAAGAAATTAGTGGGAGATTGGTAGAACTGGAAAAGATTCCAGAACCACAAACGGTTACTGAATGTTTAGTAAAACACGAGGATTCAATTATACCCAACAAACCTTCACCACTCCGCAGATCTAGTAGGCGACCTCAGCCACCCAAGAGATACTACGGTTTCCTTATAGAAGGTGACAAGGAGGATTGCATCATGATTGATGATGACCCTACTAGTTATCAGCAGGCCATAGGGAATAGTGAGTTCCGAATGATGGCTGGATGCCAAGATATCCGAGTTGGACTCCATGCACTCACATAAAGTATGTACCTTGTTAGATGCTCCTGATGGGGTAAAACCTATTAGGATCAAGTAGATCTTCCAAAAGAAGACCGGTGCAGATGGAAAGGTAGTTACCTAATAAAGCTAGACTTGTAGAAAAAGGTTTTCGTCAAATACCCAGTATGGATTGTGATGAAACATTTTCTCCAGCGCCTATACTGAAGTCCATTCGGATACGGATTTCCATTGCCGCTTTTCAGGACTATGAGATCTGGCATATGGATGTCAATAACACCTTTTTAAATAGAGGTTTAGAAGTGAGCATGTATATATTTGATATAGGTGCCCCGAAGGTAATTATTATAATTGTACATAGACCTATATGGATAGAACATTCTTGCTCGATATAATAGTATGCTATCTGGTTTGTTTTTATCATTCATATGTATATGTTTTACTTGCTATTACGAATCGCTAATATATGTTGATAAAGCCCTTAGGATCTCTTCTTGACTACCAGGATTATGATGAAGATCATACTAGTGGGGCATGGATAGTCCATAAGCACATCCTTAAATATTCCTAGTCGTGGGAGTATCGAGACTGGGCATCTGTACTCCATAGTAGACTATTCTATTCGTTTCTTGACCCGATTGGAGGGTGATGGCTGGTCTCACAACCATTGGTGTTTGACACTGAAAATTGTATACAGGTGCTCATTCGAGAATGGGTACACTGAACGGACTCATCGAGAATTTCTAGATGGTATTATACTTATTGTCATATAACAGTTCTTTGGTGATATGAGTATAGAGTAGGTTTTTGACCTGAGATCGTCATAGTGTCTTGTGTGTGTTCCCACTGTACTTTGATTCCTATCCAACCATGACTTTAAAGAGCCGTGCATACAGGTTTTAGTTGGGTACAGTCCCGAAGCACATGGAGGCAGTGAGTGATTGAAGGGATTTGTCTCTCCCGGTATAGCGAGTTAATGTCACGCTGTGTCTGATTGACTATAACTATAAGTCCCTGGCCAGAGCAGTTGAGATAAACTATCAGTTGTATCTCAGATGGTTATGAGTTTGATATCAGTATGACTTATTAGGTATTGGGGGTCTGAAAATTTCCACCCCCACCAGATCCGGTATGCGACACTCTCTAACGAAGAGACTGAACTATACGGTGATTGTCACTGATAGGCTCTGTTGGGTTCGGATGAGCTTGCTTATCGATCTACCTTTCGATCAATACCTCAGTAGCCATTACATGCAACTAGTACCGCTGACATGCTTGTGGGTTAACCCGTGAGAGTATTGATCTAAATGTGTTTCAGATTCAATCGGATATGATCCTAACCTACTGCCAGCGTATTGTCGAGCTTTTAGAGTCCCACACAGAGGGTTTTTCAGCTCAGGCGAAACGACGTAGTGTGCGTATGGTGATACGTGCGAGAGTTCGATTAAATAAGTGTATATAATACACGTATCTTAATCGGATGTTTGTTAATACCAGCCGATTTATTACAAAGCCAGATTATTAAATCAAGTGTTGATACACACACACTAGTATTAGGTTCACTCTCTTTCTCTCTCTCATTTGCTATTTGTATGTGATACAAATACGTGTATATTTATATGATACAAATATGTGTGTATGTATATGATACATATACGAAAATACTATTGTATATGATACAAATACATGTATATGTATATGATACATATACTTAGATGTTTTATGTATATGATACATAAATACATTCTAGAAGTGACACCTCATTTTTTGTATTAATAATAAAATAAATGACTCATTTCTTTTTATTAATTAAGAATGAGGTATGGTTGTAGAGAGGTATGGGTTTTATTTTTAAATGAAAATAAATTCTATTCTAACATGCTTGCTTGCTTTCTCCTAGTTCATTCTTTCATGAAGATTCTCTCCCCTATTTTTCCTTGTAGAGAGAAGAGTAGAGAAAAGAGAAAAGAGAGATAAAATAAGAGAGTGAGTGATTGTTCGTGAAAAAAGGTGTTTTGTGTAAATAAACGCAATTAAGATGGTGTCTCTAGTAGCTAGCCGCGATGAGTACGGGTCGTCCGCAGGGAAACGTGAACTCTTTTCTTGCTTTAGACGAGTTGATAAAAGATGGGTGATAGTTTGTCGTTATATTTTAGAACGGATATAAAATTTATAATAAAAAGGCTTGTAGTGTTCATAGGACTTAGGAGTAATGGATGAATAATTAAAAATGACTCATTTTATTTTTTATTAGTTTAAAACTAGAGCGATAGTGATGATGTAAATTAGGGTTCTTGGAGGAAACTAGGGTTTCCCCACTACTAACCCTTGTCCTTCATTGATCTCTATTTATGTCTAGCCCTTAACAAAATAAGTGTTCAACCAATCTCAAATTGTAGTTGAGTCTATCAATTGTTAGATATATATGCCCTAGAGGCCTTCATTGTATAGGATGCTAGGAATATGTATGTACATGACAGTCTTGCTTGATATGATACTACGCTATTTGGTTTGTCTTTGTCTTAACATATGATATATTTTACTTGGTATTTATATATACATGTTGATAAAGCCCATAGGGTGTTTGCCTGACTACCGGCGTTGTGATGGTAGTCATACTTGAGGGAGCTGGATAGTCAATAGGTACATCCTTAGATGTCCCTGGTCGCAGGAGTATCGAGATTGGGCATCGATACTCCGGAGTAGACTAGTGTATACGTATCTAGACCCTGAGGAGGGGCGATGGACCGGTCCCGCAGCCATTGGTGGAGTGCACCTAAGATTGTATACAGATGCTCACTGGGTGTGAGTAGACCGGACAGGACTCGCCGAGAATTGACTGGATGGTATTATACCTAACGTCAGATAGCAGTTCTCAGGTGACATGTGTGCAGATAGTCCGTTGACTTAAGGTCGTTATTTGTCGCGTGTGAGTTCCCACTGTGCTTTGATTACTACCCTACCACGATTCAAAGGAGTCGTGCAAACATGTTTTAGTTAGGCACAGTCCCGAGCCACGTGGAGGCAGTGATCGACTGTTAGGGATTCGTCTCTCCCGGTATAGGGAGTTGATATCGCACGGTGATCGGTTGGTCATTACCATAAGTCCCCGGCCAGGGCTGATTGAGAATTACTGATGGACTGATCAGTAGATTCTCGGATGGTCTTGAGCCATGCCGACACGACTTGTACGGTTATTAGGGGTCTGACGTCCACCACCTCCCTAGACCATATATGTGATACTCTTAGACGAACAGACCGGACTGCACGGATATTGTCACGGACAGGCTCAGTAGGATTTCGGATGGGTTACCTCATCGACTTTCTTATCGACAACTACCTGGGGACCGTTACGTACAGCTAGTGCCGCTTGCGGTCTGTGGTTAAACCCACTGCCAGCGTAGTAGACGAGTCTTTAGAGTCCCACACAGAGATTTCCCAACTCCAGGCGAAAAGATATTGAGGTCGTATGGTTTTACGACAAAGGTTCGGACGCATATGTGTTTAAACGCACGTACGACATTCGGACAGTTTTTACTAGCCGGCTTTGGTTTAAGCCAGATTCTAGTATCAGGTTATTGGATTTATACAGTCTAAAGTTTTTCCGTATTTTCACGAATGCGAGGGGCGTTCTCGTAATTTCCGAGAAGCTTCTAGAAGGATGTGACATGAGGGGTTAAGGTGGCATTTTCATTAATTGCTTTAGTGACTCATTGATATGATTCATCATATCATTAAATGCATCATTAATGCATCATTAATGATCTAATGACTCACATGATGAATCACTCTTCTTGAATAAATGAAGCATGGTGAATAATCATTTAATTGATATTATTTGATAATTCATTATGTTTGATATATTCAAGTGAGAAGCTTTTCTCTTCTCATTATCATTTCCACCTTCTCTCTCCTCAAGCTCTCTCTCCTTCTCCAAACCCTAATCCTACCACTCATGAGTTGAGTACAAGGATTAGTAAAGACTAAACACTCCATAACCTAACTCTACATCACCTTAGTTACTTTAATTAGCAACTAGAGAAACTAAGTAACCTCAAGTTTAGAGGTAATAGCTTGGATTAGGGTTCTCGGGTGGATCGTCTATCACGGAAGGAAGCCGAGGAGGACATGGAGATCCAAGAAGGCCGTAGAGATCGTAAAGACGAAGGACTAGAATCGTTTGGTATAATCTCTTTATATAGTAGCTTAGAACTCTATGCTTATTGTTAAGTATTGTTTAGAAACGATCTTCGGTTGGTTGATGTTCGCTTTATAAACATGATTGTTTTTTCAAATTTCCACCTCCCCGCAACTCGTGGGGTGTTGCACATTGACTTACAGTGGTATCAGAGCCTCACTAAACAATAATTAACACACTTGCAAAGTTGTATGAATTTCGAACGGAAAACGAACCGGAAATGATATCATATTCATATAGTTTCTGTCGATTTTAAAATGAAGTCCAAAAATTTTTCAGGGACCTGCAGAACAACCTACATGAAATTATAAGAACACTGTAGAAATTTGGGTGCATGAATCGGCCAACCAACCGCGGCCGAACCCACCTATCCGCCGCGGATCCGCGGCCGAGTTGGGACCGATTCACCCCAAATCTCCACAGTTATTCTTCTGTGAATATTTTATCTTTTCTGGAATGTTTAATTTTTGCTCAGGTTTCAGATTTGCAGAGAAGTATTGGAGCAAAATTTAATATGTTTAATCGATCGAAATTATACGATGTTTGCTTGTTTGATTATATCTGTGAACTGTATTATGTGTTCGTAAACCTCCCCTAACTGCTAGTATGTCGGTTGGCAGGGGGTTGCACATATCTGTAATGTTTTTAACTGTTTGTGAATATGAACTGTGTTGGACTGTTGTGATGATTAGCCGGGTTTTGTGATGGGTTATTGTATTAATTCATTTGATGTAATTGTAATAAGCTGTAATATTATTTTGCGGGGCACATCCAGGTTGCGGTTGTAGCCACCGTTGTATTATTTCTTTTTACTGTTTTTGCTCCTAGGATAGACCCAAGGTGGGGTACACAAACTACCGGGTATTTTGAAGTGTTTAGTGGCCTACTCACGTGTTAAGGGAGACCGCTTCACTTCGGGTACTTGGCGGGTAGTTTGCCGTACCCGTAGGGGTCTGGGGTAGGGTAATGGTTATTCATCACAACTGTGTAATCCGTCTTTCATTGCAGGCTCAATTGAAACGCGGATTGCTTGCAAATCCAATATTGTTTATCTGTGATCTGGAATGCCTATTATTGCGTCCGACGAATGTACAATATCTATATATGATAGCTATTTAGACGTCACTTATGTTTTACACCCGCGCTAGCCCAGCCCCCGCTCTGCCATTAGTTAAGTAACCTAACGGGTGATGACGGGACCTAGTGGCGAATGCGGATGGCATAAGAGGACGTTGTATTTTCGTTGTTATCTGTAATGATAGGTTAATGATGGGACGCATTATTATTAATGCAAAGAAAATAAAACCTAAACTGAATCATTGGAACAATTTCTAAAAACCACTCGGGTTTCTTAAAAAAGCAAATTTTAAATGCGGAGCTTGAACCACTCCTTTTAAATAAAAGCTATCTTTGTTCCTTCGATCATATCAAGTTCATTACGTTAACGGTTTTTTGCCAAAAACCAGCCGTAACCCTCCGTCGTTTCAGATAGACAGCATATCGTATTCATGCTATGCTTGTTGGCCTACGTCAAGGCATAGTGTATGGTAGCAGTGTGTGTGCCTATTTGTTGCATAGATAGATGTATTAGTTTAAGACAGACGTACACCTTGTTGGCCTACGTCAAGGGCATGTACGATGTACTTAAATTGATCAGGACAACGACGGGTAGAACTTGACTTGCGTCTTATGATTTGTTGGCCTACGTCAAGGTCATAAGAGCTTGGGGTAAAAATCATATCGGGAGTTTCAAACATAAAGGAAACTTGCAGATTTAGCATACCTTCTGGAGTGTGGTGACTAGAGTGGCTTCCATCTAGGGCATCATGCAATGATAGTTGGATCCCGATCCCACTGATGAGTAGGATTACTCTCGGGAATTTTTCTCACTTAAAAATCAATGTTATAAACCAAGTAGGTGTCTAGAAAGGTGTTAGAGGGGCTACGCCTCCAGGGAAAAGAGGTTCTTTAATTAAGGAACTTCACGAAAACGTTGGAAAACCTCCCTCGAAGTACCAACACTGGCCTGGCTGAAAGGTTAAGCAAGTATTGTGACGTGTGATTAAATCCTGACTAGTTCTTCTTTTAGGTTCTTAAGAAGGATTTGAGGAAACAGTGGGAGCCATCCTATTTAGATAAATTAATAAACCAATCTAAACTTGCAAGAGCATATGCTGAGTGTTTTCTTTTCTCTCTCTCTGACAGCTACCATGACTGGACTAAAACTATTACTTGAAAAAAATATACTGACCGGGCAGAACTATAAAGATTGGCTAAGGAACGTCAATATTGCACTGACTTATGACAAAGTAGCATATGTTACCACCGCTGTTCCTCCCCTTATCCCAGGACCAGATTCCTCAGTTGTAGACAGGGAAGTCCGCAAAACCTGGGATCTAGATTGTGAGCGAGCTAAGTGTATCGTGCTGGCGTCCATGAACAATGAACTCCAGAAACAGCACAAGAGTATGGATATAGTATCCATCTTTCTCCATGTCAAAGAGTTGTATGGAGAGCACTCACGTATCGCGAGGTACAAAACCTCTAGGAAACTCTTCCAGATGAGGTTAGCTCCAGGATCGCCTGTAGGAGTGCACGTCCTCAAAATGATCATCCTCATTGAGGAACTCGCAAACCTGGGATGCGTGCTAGAGAACGATTTGTATATCGACTTTATTTTGCAGTCCCTTCCCCACACCTTCTCTTAGTTCGTGTTGAACTTCAACATGCACGAAATGGAAGCGGATCTTCCAAAGTTCCTCAATATGTTGAGGGTAGCAGAGACCTCCTTGAAAAAGGAGAAGACCCCCGTTCTGTATGTTGGCCAATCATCTTCTTTTAAATCTAAAGCGAAAGCTAAAGGGAAGAAGAAGATGAAAGCCACCAAACCGAAAGGTGGGGTCAAGAATTCGCAGGGAACGAACAAGGCAGGAAGGGTGAAGACAGAAAAGAACGAGTGCTTCTATTGTCACAAGCAAGGGCACTGGAAGAAGTATTGTCAGGCCTTCAAAGCCAAGGACATGAAGCAAGCAGTTGCTTCTATTTCAGGATCTGAGAAATAGTAGAGTGCTGGGGACAGGTGATATGACTCTCCGGATGGGCAATGGAATGCATGTAGATGCAATTGCAATAGGGGAATATCACCTAGAGTTGACTAGTGGGCACATTTTGGTGTTGTACAGCTGTTTTTGTATTCCCAGTATATTGTGTAATATTATATCAGTATCTTTGTTATCGAATGAAGGATATAGTTTTGCGCTTGAAAGAAATGTTATGAACATTCACCAAAATCAAGAACTGATTGGGTTTGGCACACTGGAAAACGGCATATACATACTTAATCAACCTCAAATTTTCAATATTCAAAACACGCGTAAAAGAAAGGCTCCAGATTCAAATCAAGCCTTCCTATGGCATTGTAGACTTGGTCATATAAATGAAACAAGGTTGACTAAGTTACATAAAGATGGATATTTAGATCCGTTTGAATATTCATCATATGCAACTTGTCAATCATGTATCAAAGGAAAAATGACCAAATCTCCGTTCACCGGACACGAAGAAAGAGCCACTGAACTCTTGGGACTAGTACACAGTGATGTATGTGGTCCGATGTCTATGCATGCACGAAGTGGTCACTCCTACTTCATCACTTTTATTGATGACTTCTCTAGGTATGGACATGTGTTCTTAATGAAGCATAAATCCGAGGCTTTTAAGAAGTTTAAAGAGTATAAAAATGAAGTAGAGAAACAAACTGGTAAAAGCATCAAGACACTTCGATCTGATCGAGGTGGAGAATACTTAAGTACCAGTTTTCTTGAATGCTTAAAAGAGAATGGAATTCTCTCTCAGCTTACTCCGCCTTATACACCTCAGCATAATGGTGTATCAGAAAGGAGGAATCGCACGCTATTAGATATGGTGCGTTCAATGATGAGTAGTGCTGAGTTGCCACTTTCCTTCTGGGGATTTGCTCTAGAATCAGCCGCATATCTATTGAATATAGTTCCAACTAAGTCTGTACCCACCACTCCATATGAAATGTGGAGCGGGAAGAAACCATATCTCAAGTATATTAAGATATGGGGGTGTCCGGCATATGTTAAAAAGCATAATCCGGACAAGCTCGAGGCACGATCGGTTTTATGTAAGTTTGTAGGATACCCCAAGCATTCAAGGGGGTATATGGTCTACCACACTGAAGAACAAAAGGTGTTTGTCGCTCGCCATATTGTCTTCTTAGAAAGCGAATTTCTTGCAAAAGAAATTAGTGGGAGCGCGGTAGAGTTGGAAGAAATTCCAGAACCTCAAACTGCTACCGATGACTTAGTAGAATCTCAGATTTCAATAGAACATGACGAACCAACGCCACTCCGCAGATCTAGTAGGCTTTCTCATCCTCCTGAAAGATACTATGGTTTTCTTCTAGATGGGGATCGAGAGGATTGCATCATCGATGATAATGAGCCTACTAGTTTTCAGCAGGCTATCACGAGCAGCGACTCGATGAAATGGCTGGATGCTATGAGATCCGAAATGGAATCCATGTACACCAATAAAGTATGGACTTAGAAGTTGCTCCTCCTGGAGTAAAACCAGTTGGATGCAAATGGATCCTCAAAAAGAAGATTGGTGCATTTGGACAAGTGGAAACCTACAAAGCTAGACTCGTTGCAAAAGGTTTTTGTCAAAGACCAGGATTGGACTATGATGAAACCTTTTCACCTGTAGCCATGCTTAAATCCATTCGGATCCTGCTTCCGATTGCTGCCTTCCATGACTATGAAATCTGATAGATGGACGTAAAAACAGCTTTTCTAAATGGACATTTAGAAGAGAGTGTTTACATGGATCAACCAGAAGGTTTCTTAGACAGTGGGAGCAGCGGAAGAGTCTGCAAGTTGCTTAAATCCATTTATGGATTAAAACAAGCGTCGCGGAGCTGGAACATCTGCTTTGATGAGACAGTCAAAGAATTTGATTTTATCAAAAATGTAGATGAACCATGTATTTATAGGAAGATTGTAGAAAGAGCAGTAGTCTTCCTCGTTTTGTACGTCGACGACATACTACTGATAGGGAATGATATCCCTATGCTACAATCAGTAAAGCTCTTCTTGTCACAGAAATTCTCCATGAAAGACTTGGGAGATGCATCATACATTCTGGGCATTAAGATCCATCGTGATAGATCTAGTAGAATGTTGGGACTTTCACAGTCCAAGTATATTGACACTATACTAAAGAGATTTAGTATGGAAGATTCCAAGCGCGGTAATATGCCCGCTTGTCATGGAATCACCCTCTCCAAAGAGATGTCTCCAAAGACTGATGAAGAGAGGGCTCGCATGGGCATTATACCCTACGCTTCGGCAGTAGGATCTATAATCTATGCGATGTTATGTACAAGACCGGATGTAGCTTACGCACTTAGTGTGGTAAGCAGGTATCAGTCTAACCCAGGTGAGAAACATTGGATAGCGGTGAAGAACATTCTCAAGTACCTGAGAAGGACTAAGGAGATATTCTTAGTTTACGGTAATAAGGACCTCCAGGTAGAGGCTTTTACTGACTCCGGTTTCCAAAGTGACAAGGATGATTCTAAATCCTTTTCGGGTTTTGTGTTTACCCTCAATGGAGGGACGGTATGTTGGAGGATTTCCAAAGAGGATACCGTCGCAGACTCAACTATGGAGGCTGAGTATATAGCTGCTAGTGAAGCCGCAAAAGAGGCTGTTTGGATGAGGAAGTTCATTTCTGAACTTCAGGTGGTTCCGTCCATTGCCAATCCAATACCTTTGTATTGTGATAACAATGGCGCTGTAGCTTTAGCGAAGGAACCAAGGTCCCATCAGAAATCCAGGCATATCTTAAGGCAGTTTCACCTGATCAGGGAGATCGTGAATCGTCGGGAGATCGAGATACGGAGAGTGGACACAAAAGACAACACGGCAGATCCATTCACCAAGGCCATCCCTCAAGTGCCGTTCGAGAGGCTGTTTGAGATGTTGGGCATGCGGTACGCCAGCAACTGGATCTGGTAGAGACAGTGGGTACTCATTGTGCCAATTATAGGCCTTAGTGTAAGTGGGAGATTGTTGGATATATATGCCCTAGAGGCCTTCATTGTATAGGATACTAGGGATATGTATGTACATGACAGTCTTGCTTGATATGATAGTACGCTATTTGGTTTGTCTTTGTCTTAACATATGATATATTTTACTTGGTATTTATATATACATGTTGATAAAGCCATAGGGTGTTTGCCTGACTACCGGCGTTGTGATGGCAGTCATACTTGTGGGAGCTGGATAGTCAATAGGCACATCCTTAGATGTCTCTGGTCGTAGGAGTATCGAGATTGGGCATCGATACTCCGGAGTAGACTAGTGTATACATATCTAGACCCTGAGGAGGGGCGATGGACCGGTCCCGCAGCCATTGGTGGAGTGCACCTAAGATTGTATACAGATGCTCACGGGTGTGAGTAGACCGGACAGGACTCGCCAAGAATTGACTGGATGGTATTATACCTAACGTCAGATAGCAGTTCTCAGGTGACATGTGTGCAGATAGTCCGTTGACTTAAGGTCGTCATTTATCTCGTGTGAGTTCCCACTGTGCTTTGATTACTACCCTACCACGATTCAAAGGAGTCATGCAAACAGGTTTTAGTTGGGCACAGTCCCGAGCCACGTGGAGGCAGTGATTGACTGTTAGGGATTCGTCTCTCCCGGTATAGGGAGTTGATATCGCACGGTGATCGGTTGGTCATTACCATAAGTCCCTGGCCAGGGCTGATTGAGAATTACTGATGGACTGATCAGTAGATTCTCGGATGGTCTTGAGCCATGCCGACACGACTTGTACGGTTATTAGGGGTCTGACGTCCACCACCTCCCTAGACCATACATGTGATACTCTTAGACGAACAGACCGGACTGCACGGATATTGTCACGGACAGGCTTAGTAGGATTTCGGATGGGTTACCTCATCGGCTTTCTTATCGACAACTACCTGGGGACCGTTACGTACAGCTAGTGCCGTTTGCGGTCTGTGGTTAAACCCACTGCCAGTGTAGTAGTCGAGTCTTTAGAGTCCCACACAGAGATTTCCCAAATCCAGGCGATAAGATATTGAGGTCGTATGGTTTTACGACAAAGGTTCGGACGCATACGTGTTTAAACGCACGTACGACATTCGGACAGTTTTTACTAGCCGGCTTTGGTTTAAGCCAGATTCTAGTATCAGGTTATTGGATTTATACAGTCTAAAGTTTTTCCGTATTTTCACGGATGCGAGGGGCGTTCTCGTAATTTCCGAAAAGCTTCTAGAAGGATGTGACATGAGGGGTTAATGTGGCATTTTCATTAATTGCTTTAGTGACTCATTCATATGGTTCATCATATCATTAAATGCATCATTAATGCATCATTAATGATCTAATGACTCACATGATGAATCACTCTTCTTGAATAAATGAAGCATGGTGAATAATCATTTAATTGATATTATTTGATAATTCATTATGTTTGATATATTCAAGTGAGAAGCTTTTCTCTTCTCATTATCATTTCCACCTTCTCTCTCCTCAAGCTCTCTCTCCTTCTCCAAACCCTAATCCTACCACTCATGAGTTGAGTACAAGGATTAGTAAAGACTAAACACTCCATAACCTAACTCTACATCACCTTAGTTACTTTAATTAGCAATAGAGAAACTAAGTAACCTCAAGTTTAGAGGTAATAGCTTGGATTAGGGTTCTCGGGTGGATCGTCTATCACGGAAGGAAGCCGAGGAGGACGTGGAGATCCAAGGAGGCCGTAGAGATCGTAAAGACGAAGGACTGGAATCGTTTGGTATAATCTCTTTACATAGTAGCTTAGAACTCTATGCTTATTGTTAAGTATTGTTTAGAAACGATCTTCGGTTGGTTGATGTTCGCTTTATAAACATGATTGTTTTTTCAAATTTCCGCCTTCCCGCAACTCGTGGGGTGTTGCACATCGACTTACATCAATAAATTGATAACGCGCCTGATAAGGAAGTTAACATTTATTTTGTTAAAATTTATAAATTTTAAAATGTATAAAAGAAGTTAAAAAGTTTTTTCATCTATTATCCTACCCTATCCTACAAACCCTAGTAAGGTAGGAATTACTCGCTCATAGCTAGTGATTTAGAAGAAAGGTTGAAGAAGAATGAAAGCATAATTAAGATGCAGAAAAGTAATGCGTAAAAGTAAATGCAGAAATTAAATGCAAAAAAAATTAGAATAAAAACTATCTTTATTAATCAACTATTGCATTTACAATTCTCCTTAGAAAGTAGATTACAAGAATCCTAGTTTGCACTAGATCTCTCTCTTGTTGGAGATAGATAAATAGATGATGATCACTCGGATACGTGGATCTCTTGGATCTGTTGATCTCTTCGGTGATGATTTTGAATGTACAGCTCTCGGTCCTTTATATAGTATTTGAAACCAGAAACCCTATATTTCATATATGAGGATATACAGTTAAGATCAAATCCACAAAATCTCACATCCGACGGCTACCAATGAGCCGCGGTTCCACCGCATATTGCATCCTTTGGCCGCGGATCCACCGCGACCTAGTAGAATCAGGTTTTGATATTTCTTCTGGTATTTTGTGTTGATTTTTGGAGATCTTTATGATATGTAGATTCTGAAAATAATGCTCTGAGACTCTGCCGTTTCGTGATTTCCTCGATTTGTTTCTAAAATTTGGCAGATTCGGTTCCGATATCCTGATTTGTCTTGGATCTCTTACTTGGACCTTTAGACCTAAGCTAATATCTGCACAATATCTCAAATCAAAGTGTTGGTAGAGTTTGGTATTTTAGAGATATTATTCCAAGCATTTAAATGATATAATATCTTAAAAATATTGATTAAGAATATCTGATATGATATGCATATTTTAATTACTAATATTTCATTTAAATATTATATGCATATATTTTCCCTAATTATATTAATTATAAATGTAGAAATATATGATAATAAACTTTTTACAAATAAACCCACATATGTTCTATATTTAGGATAAACACTTTTTAGCTCTTAACAATAGTAGGGAAAAAGTTTATTCAAATGTGCAATATTTTAGACTAATCAAATACCTCCAAACTTATCTTTGATCGTCCGGAGCAAACTAGTTATTAAAAAGAAAAAGAAAAACCTAAGTAGCACATTTTCGTAGGCAACACGATTGCACTGAGCACATGCAACAAGCCTTTAAACCTCTAGGTGTCCCTAATAGGAGGAGTGTTGTCTCCTGAGGGTTTTCAGCGGATTACACCCACAAAATCCCATAATAAAAGAAAGAAGATGAAAGCTACATACAAAGATAAGGAAAATATAAAACAAAGAACTTGAAAATAAGTGTTTCAAACTACACCATTCTTTTAGTTGCCATGCGCCCTATCTTAATAGTCTTGAAAAGATATAAAAAATACATCATCCCTCAATAAAACATCATCTTTAGTCTTCCTCCCCACTCTTTCTCCCAAATATCGATCATATACTCCTACGTATGTGTAAAATACATCCTTACACTTAGAGAATTCAATTCAAGCTATCATACCCTTGCCCATCTTCCTTAGTACTTTTTAGGCGGTGATTATTTTAGATGGAATTGCTCACACATTTTTCATGCGACCATTAATACTTCTTGAGGTACTAACCAACCGATTACCAAATATGCTCACTCATTAAGGCGTAATTAGAAATATCCTAGTCTTGCGACACCTAAGACTTAGCAGTGGCTCCCAAACCAGCCGGTCTAAGGCACTAGGTGATAAGGCACCCTCGCTATATTTTTTTATGCTGCCTTAAGTAATTACAAAATCAGTGTTCATTTTTCTTCACCATTTATATTTTATTTTTCGTTTATATTTTTATTTATATATATTTTTCCTTCATACTAAGGCTTTTAGACAAGAGCATTTCAAGATATCCTTTACTATCCCAAGTTTCAAGATGTGTGCAAGTGTGTATAGCAGGGTATCAACGTTTAGATGTTTGGACTCAAGAATAGGGACTATTTTTCAGACCTATTTCTATCCTCAGATTATTGATTCCTTTCATCTTACTAACCCTTGAGACAACAGCTCATGACTACCTATTACTAGCTTTGTTTTAAAATATCTAATTTTCTTGCATTTCTTAAATTTCTTCCTATCTTTCAGATATATTTTTCACTTTCTAACTTTTATTATCAAAAAATTTTAGTGCTATTATTTAGTATAATGCAAAATGATGCATAAATAAGCACAAACCTCCCCCAAACCTATTTGCAGCAGTGTCCCAACTGATGTCATCCTTTAAGCTCAAAACCTGTAGACTTGGGAGGAAAAGTTCTTAATGATTAGTAAATGTAACATTTCAGAAATAAAATATTATTTTTTGAATTTAAATATTTAAAATAATATATTTCGCGAAAACTATTCGATTTGCGAATTGGGGTTTTCGTAAAGGGTATAATATACCAATATTTGGAATATAAGTAGAGATTAAAATGATTTATTTATTATAAAGATATTTATCGGATTTTGGCAATTTTATAATTAATTATATGCAAGTTTAAATTAAACTTGATTAGTGAACTACTAATCATGATTATGCCAAATCCGTATTTTCACATTTTCCATGGCTAGTGCACCATGTCTTGTTGCATTCTTGTTGCATGTTGTTTCATTGTGCTTGTTCCATTTGTATTTAGGCTTTGTGAGAAAAGAAAAGAGATGCCATGATTGAGAAGAGAGAGAGGGGGGGACATAATGATGTCATGTGAGGGTATGCGAGAGGGGACATAATGATGTCATGAGGCATGCCATGTGAGGGTATGAGAGAGGGGACATAATGATGTCATGAGGCATGCCATGTGAGGGTATGAGAGAGAGAGAGAGAGGGTATAGCTCCACCCCTCACCCATTCTTCGTCCTTCTTCATTTCTTTACCATTTTCTTCATCTCCTTCTCCTCCTCCTTCACTCTTCTCTACCTCTAAGAAACCACCTCAAATCTTCATCAAAACCCCATCCCACCTTCACAAAAAATGATCCCACCTCATCCTACACCCTATAGCAAGTTCAAATTTGGATTTTTGAATACTTTGGGCATCTAGGGTTTTTCTTGAGTTGCATCCATGAGGTATAACCTTCATTTCTCATTTTGTCTATTTGTTTCTTTACCTCCTAGTTAGGTTAGGGTTTGATTTAGCTTGTTTAGTGATCTTAGAATTTTCTAGGTTGAGCCTTTGTAAGTGATTTGATTTGTAATGATGCAAGTGAGGTTTAGTGAGTGTTTACAAGACTTAGGTGATGATTTTCTGGACCAATTAGAAGACTTAAACCCAAAACACGAAGTTAGAATTTCCTGAATTTGGAATTTCGACAGAATTGTGATGGTATTTTGGAATCTGGGATGACCTGAGACTACCATAAAATAAGTTCCCATGACCATGAAACGAGCAGGTAACCTAGAAATACCTCTTAAAACCATAGCCCCTAATGATTTATTCTGGCCATAGATTTAATTGGTTTGGCCACAAATTGCGGCCAAGTAGTGGTGGATTTGGGTGATTTTTGGTTTGTGGTTCCCTGATGTGATATCTAGAGCAATCCTATATGCAAAATTTTCTAGTTTGGCTTAGGGTGAAATCTGAGAGTGATTTCCTTCGTTGCAGATTTCGGTTTTGCAATTCTGAAACTTGGTTTTGGTATTTGAGATTGATTTGGTCGTTGGATATTTGTACGTCAATAACGAGGGATAATTGGTTATTTTTGCATGCGTAAGCTATAGGTTCTAACCTATAAGCAGTTCGTGCGCCGTATCGATTTTCAGATATTGGTTTTAATAGTATTGCAATTGTGTATTGATTGTAGGTACTTTCGCGTGGATTTCCGAGACGACGAAGCATATCGACTTCGGCTAAGCGAGGAGATTGCAGGTGAGTAGATTTATATCTACGGGGGAAGTTGGGTGGATGGCGTATAGCACCCCCGCAAATTATAAATGGAAACTGATATATAGAATATGGTCGGAGGAACCATGTTAGAAACTTATGAATTTGGTTAAAAGAGTTAGTAGGGATGATATGATTAATACGTGATGACGAGAATTGAGATATCAATATATTGAGATAAGATGATACGAGCGGATACGATTGATATGAGGCGGTATAGATGCACAAGACATGTGCCAAGATATATAGTGAGATTAATATAGCGATGACATGAGATTGACGTTATATGTATATATGGATGTAAATCGTGATATATGTGATTGAAAGAGGACAAGTGTGAGATTTATAGTGGCGTGTTATGAGATCGATATCGATGTGACATGAGATCGATAGTTGCGATAAGATTAATCTAGGTGGGTTATGAGATCGGTAAGATATAACGTACGAGACCATAGAAGACGTACCCTTATTGATGAATAGGACGATAGAATCCCTGTTTTGTTTGATGTCACCGTACGATGGATTACCGTACGCGATGTGTTTTACCGGATGATTGATCCGCGCTCGTGATTTGAGGATGATGATCGAGGATATTGCTATATCGGATGCTATGAGGCAGGATCGCCGATGTAAAGATGCCACCTGAACCATACTTATTTACAAACTGACGAATCTTATGCATCTTTTAAATAGAAACCTCAAGGGACGCTACGGATTTTCAAATAGTTTCTTTTCCTTAAAACACCGTAGCCCCCACTTTCAAAACTACGATTCATATCTTTTAAAATTGACCGTATGGTTCATATGTAGATAGATATACCCATTGATTGTTCATGTTGTGTAGGATATTACCCCTCATGATGTACATACCGCACTCCGGTATTTATTGCTATATGATATCATCTGCTAGTACACCTGCACAATTACCGTTGATGCGCATGTTACATTTACACAGATTTGCCGGCTCACACACATTCATCATCGGTAATTACCATGCCACTTGCATAGTAGAACTGCCGTATCATGATATTATTCATAACCGTAAGTACATTCATTATTCAGTACTATCATAGGACATGCTTGCATGATATACTTGATATGCCTATATTACTGTCATATGTTGCATATACCGTACTTTATGGTTATATGCATTGAGATACTGTTTTTATGAGATCTCTGGATTTGAGAACCGTGGTTATATTTTAAAGGAAATGGTGTATTGTTTTAAAAATGCGGTTTCTCTTGATATGATATTTCGAGGTGTCCACCATGAGTTTTCTCGGTTCTGAGTTATGAGTATACCCGATTCGAGGAGGGGGATGCACCGTTTGCGGGTATATGGTGGACCCGGTATGGTACCCCAGGGAAAGAAATTATTTTTGTGGTGTAGACGATGAGCCTGGTAGGGGGAGCACTACCTACCGGTGATTTTTTTGGACCCGGCGGTTATCCGGAGGATACCGACCGGAGTCGTGAGATGGATATGAGGGCCGATCAGAGTATGCGGCGCCTAAGATGAGATAGATATGAGGGCCGATCTGAGTATGCGGCGCCTGAGATATGAGGATTTACGTGTCAATATTGGACACGGGTTTTCAGGATATTTCGAGTGTCGGTGTTGGACACTCAGGTTCTATGATTTTGATTTGTCATTGATGGACACACGTGGTTGATATCCTCATACATACAGGCATATGTTTTCATGATGATTCGAGTGTCGATGTTGGACACTCAGGTTCCATGATATTGTTTGTGTCGTTGATGGACACGTGGATGATATCCACATGCATGCAGGCATATGAGTTCAGATGTTTATTTATATATGTCATTCGCATTGATTCAATTGTTGACATGTATGCATACATGGTCACCCTAGATATCATTGTATTATCTTCTTGATATAGTGACCTAGGAAATCGTTGTTTTATTCGATTTTCCATCTGCTGATGTTTTTCTACTCACGAGTTGGCAATTCACCCCCGTTGTGCCACAATTCTTGCAGGTTTGGTCGCTTGGGATCAGTAGCGGTGTCGCTGGCACAAAGCTTCCTCCAGGGTGTTTTGCTTCGGTAGGTGGGACACATATTGGATCGTGCCCACTCTCGTACTTTTATATTCTATTGTATCTAGATAAACTCCATCAATGAGAAACTAGAATTTGTATATTTGGAGACCTAGTCAGACTTGGGTATTTTGCGAGACTTAGAGCGATGGGTGCATGTTTGCTCTCTTTGAGGTTTTGATTTCTTGCTTATTTATTGTTCTTTCAATGTTGATCTTCGCCGTAGGGAGTCATATATATGTGTTTTGTATGGTTGTGATTCCGCCAGTTAGTGAAGAGCTAGCTCCCGCTTGGGGATGCCTTTTATTGCTAGTATGTGGTTTTTGGATCAAAATATATAAGGGAGGTGCTGTCAAATTTTTAAAGACGAAAAATGTTTTCAAAGATAGTATACATTTATTGCCTTTTTATATTATATGACTTATACTCTTTAAAATGAAGGCTTGAATTTTTAATGACAATGTTTCAAAACGGCACCCCCACTATTTTCGGCAAAAAGGTTTCGATTTTCTGGGTTTCGGCTTACTTGAATTACGTTACGCCTTTAGACGTTGCGTGATTTAAGTGCCGGTCACGTGCTAAATTATAGGTCATGACAGTAAAAGGGGACAAAAGTCAACGATAGTGAAATCCTCCCCCAAACTTATTTTTGGCTCACAATTGTGTAAAAAAAATTATTTTCTTTCTGGAGCCAAAATATTTTTCTCCCCCCTAAACTTGAGTAAAATGGTATTTTTAAGCATTGAAATTTAACATAAGATGGGGGGAAATATTCTTGGTCTATATAAAGCTTTACAAAGACCAAAAGTCAACGCCAACCATTCGAATATTTTATCAATATAACACCATGGTTGGTAGAAGATCATCTCATAGATAGACATGATGAATGGGAAGGAGATAAGAGGTGTAATTGAACGGGTTTACGTCCCGGTTGGAAGAGTCAAAACAGTGATGGCGGATGAAAATGAGAATATGAAAGATAAGGAGTAGGTGGAATATTCGCATTCTCGTACTGTTCACCACAAAAAAACAGAGACGAACTGAAATAGATCGTCTTGCATGAGTTTGGGGACAGATACTATTTGGATTTATCCATCCAGCTCTCCGAAGATACGAATTTGATTTATGGCACCATATATCGGAGGTTTGGATAGATGCGGCCGTTGTAGCAGACTTCATCAGATTCCTCCTCATTTTATGAGGGTTTTTGATTGTGGGGACGCTTTTCCCTATAGGCGCAAGCCCCTGCAGTTAATTACGTTACCGTATTGCGATAACCACTTTTTCCTTCTCCAGCAGTTCACTCGTGTCGTGTGTGTTTTTTGTTTATTTTGGTTGCCCGTGGATTGTATATGGAGACTAGTTTATATCGTCGCTTGTAGGGCGCGGATCGGTCAAAATCCATATATTTTAGATTTGGGTTTGGTTTATTTAAGGACCGTTAATCTGGTTTGAGATTAAGATCAACTTAAATGTGTGAGCATTTGGGCTCAATTTATTTTTAACTAAGAACGCGTTAGTCTAATTTGAGACTAAGATCAACTTAGAAAAATTTCAAGGATCATTTTTATTTAAGATCTAAACAATAAAGCATTTTGGGCTCAGCTATAATAAAGTTTTATAGACTTAGCCAATTTGGGCTTAGTATGCTCGGTTTTTTTTTATTCAAAAGTGCTAATCACTTATTTGGACTCTGTTGGTTCAGTCCCCCTTTTTTATGCAAAAGTGCTAAGCACTAATTTGATGCTCTGACACTCACATGGGTGTCATGTGAAGCATCTAATTATGGGCGCTGCCCAATGAACGCTGAGCACTCAGCCATTTTTGCGGTTTATGGGGTGTTAAGCACTTTTCTCTTTTTCTCTTGGTGGCGCCCACATGACGAACACGTGAGGCGCTGGGTTCTGCCCAATCAGTGCTGCTAAGTACTTAGCCGTTTTGGTTATTTATGGAGTGCTAAGAACTCTTATTATTTTTGTGGCGCCCAAGTGAGGAGCACATGCGGCGCTGGACGCTGCCCAAACAGTACTAAGCACTTACCCGTTTTGGCTATTTATGGAGTGCTAAGCACTCTTATTATTTTTGTGGCGCCTATGTAAGGAGCACGTGCGGCGCTGGGCACTGCCCAATCAGTGCTAAGCACTCAGCTGTTTTAGCTGTATGTGAAGTGCTAAGCACTTTTTAATGGCGCTCGCGTGTGTTTCACGTGAGGCGCTAGATGATGTTTAAGAGGGGCATCCACGTGGGAAGCATGTGAGGCGCTAGTTTCTTTTATATGGAGATTTAATCTTTATTGATATTTTTAGAGAGGTTAAATCTCTATCAATGGTGCTTTGACCATTAACGCTCGCTAAAATCACTATATTTGAGAATTTTAGGTTGAGTTTTTTAAGAACTAAGTTCTAGATTTGAAGGAACTGAGTTCCTGGAGTATTCTCGACTCCTTCTTCTTTGTCTTTAAATTTGTTCTTCCCTGAATCTTTGATTCTCAAGAACAAGATCTTCCTGATGAGAATTAAATTCTCAACTTGTGGGAGACTTGTCTTATGGATTTTGGATCCAGAGAAAGAACTAAGTTCTTTTTACAAGGGTTAAACCCTTAGATGCGATATTATAGGTAATAGAGATATTTTGATCTCTTTTCTTAACCTAGGGTTTTGAGAAGGAAGCTCTTCTTCTTTGAGAATTGAATTCTCTGTTCTTTCTATTTGTGGTCTCTTTCTGGTAGTCGTTCTTTTTTTCAACTTGAAATCTGGGGTCCTTTATATAGTGGAGGAAAATTGTAAATTGGTTTTGAGAAAATCTCTCATTGAGAGATTCCAATTGATTTAATTGGACTCAAAATTGATTTGGGGAATTTTACCCACCGTTGGATCTTTGATCCAAGGACTTCTGTTTTATAGAATATGTTGTTCTTGTTTTTAACAAAATCGGGAAAATATTCTCCCATATACAGAATTTATTCTGTAAAATGGTGATTTTTAATCTCTATTGGATTTTTAATTCAAGAGTTCTCTGTTTTACAGAGAGCAATCTTTTTTGTTTAGAAAGATTGAGGGAATATATTCCAAAAATTGGATCATTGATCCAACTGAGAGTACCTTTCTTATTTAGAAAGATATGGGAGATATTTTCTACTAATAGAATTTGATTCTATATTTTGATGATTTATCATCCCCATTGGATCTTTGATCCAACGGCTTTATTTAACAGAGAGTATTGTAGAATTTTAATTCTACCTGGACGCTGATGCTCATAAGTTTGCACGTGGGCGCCACTTAAGAATTTAATTCTTAAGATAGGTATTCCCGTGCTTTGCACATTGGTGCCCGCGTGAGGAATACGTGCGGCGCCACATAAGAATTTAACCTTTATTCAGGAAGCACTCCTGTGCTTTGCATATTGGCGCTCACGTGAGGAGCACGTAAGGCGCCTGTTAGGAATATGTATGCCCTAGAGGCCATTATTGTATGCCCTAGAGGCCATTATTGTATAATATAGTGGATGCTTGGATATATATAGAGGACTTTCTTGCTCAACATGGTAGTATGTTATCTGGTTACTCTTTATTTTAACATGTATACTTTTATTATTTTACTGTCTCTCTGATATATGTTGATAGAGCCCTTAGGATGTTTGCTTGACTACCAGGACTATGATGCGGATCATACTACTGGGACTTGTGTAGTCTACAAGCACATCCTATAACCATTGGTGTTTGACATCAAAGATTGTGCACATGTGCTCATTAAAGAATGGGTACACTGAACAGGACTCGCCGAGAACTCCTAGTTGGTACTATATCTATCGCCGGATAGCAGTTCTCTAGTGACACTGGTACATATTAGTCTGTAGACCTAAGATTGTCATAGTGTCTTATGTGGTTCCCACTGTGCTTTGATTTCCTCCCTACTACGGCTCAAAGGAGTCGTGCAAATAGATGGATTTTAGGTACAGTCCCGAGTCACATGGAGGTAATGAGCGATAGGAGGGGTTTCGTCTTTCCCGGTATTGGGAGTTGATGTTGCGCTATGCTCGATTGGCTATAACAATAAGTCTCTGGCCAGGGCTGATAAGATTTACTGGTAAGTGTTATCAGTAGTTTCTCGAACTGTTATGATCCATACATCGGCATGACTTATCAAGTTACTGGGGTCTGACGATTCCACCCCTAGACTCGATATGCAACATATCAGACAAAGAGACCGGACTGTACGGTAAGTGTTACTTATAGGCTTCATGAGAGTTTGGACAAGCTTACTTGTTGATCTTCTATTCGCTCAATACTTAGGTAGCCGTTACGTCCAGCTAGTACCACTGACGGCTTATGGGTAACTGATGTGATCATTACATACTGTTGGTGTATTGACGAGTCATTAGAGTCCCACACAGAAGTTTTCTAATTCAGGCGAAACGAAGTATGTTACATATATTGATATGTGCGGGGGCCTGATTAAATACGAGTATGTGATACCGTATTCTAATCTGGCGGTTATTTGTTATCGGTTAGGTTATATGTGAAATAGTCGGATCATCAAATCAAGTGTTGATTTGATAATGTGATATATAGATAAATGATATTAGTCGGTTATATGTGATATAACTGGATTATTGAATCAAGCGTTGATTTAATAATATGATATATATTTATATTTGATATAATTATATATTAACTAATATTATTGCTCACTAATTAGTTTCTTAATATATATATATATATATATATATATATATATATATATTGATGTGTGTGTGTGTGTATTAAATGAAGCATGGATGGAATTCTATTTTGTGAAAATAGAAAATGAGGTGGAATTTGAGGAATGGGTAGTATGGCTTTGGCATTTGTTTATTGATTTTGCTTTCACTATTGAAGCATGGGAGCAATTTATTATTGAATAAATGGTATGCTTCAATAAGTGAACTCATGAGATAAGAGCCATTCTAGACTTAGCTTTTTTTCCACTTGAGCTTAGATGATGAGTTCTCCTCGCTGGCTCTCTCCATCATCTTCATCCTTCACCTCCAAGCTCAGTCCCTCACATGAGTTGTGAAACCTTGAGCTTGTGAGAAACCTAGTGAGTTTTGAACCCCTACATCACCATCCTAGTTTGAATTAGCAATTTGAACTAGCGTGTTTCCTTCACTAAAGAGTTTAGTGAAGAGATAGCTTGGATTACCGGAGCTTCGGGTGGATCATCTTTGGCACGAAGATCACAAAGGAAGCTCGATCGAACTTCAAGTGGAGCCTGGTGGAATCATAGGGAGTACTACCCGGAGCATTTGATTAGAAGGACACGGTCTACAAAGGTTATAGCCTCTTTCACTTTAGTATAGTTTTTGATATCATACTTAAAACCCTAATCATCTAGTTAAGATTCTAGATAAGTGTAGCTTAGCACCAAGAAATTTTAAAAATAGCATCCTAGATGCTTGTGAAAACCCAGTGGTGGTACTAGGACACACTTTCATAGTATCAGAGTCAAAGCTAAAAGATTAGACGATATTTGTAAAATTACAAAAACGAAATAACCCCGAAACTGTAACCCGCGAAACCAAGTTTCTGTCGATTTTTTGGAAGTCTCTGAAATTTTTTAAAACAACTGTAGAATATTGCATGTGATGTGACTAGAATACCATAGAAATTCGAGACCAAAATTCCTATATTGACCCAGTGAGATCGGGTATTTGACCGGCCTGGCCGGCCCTCTATGCTCCATTTTGTCTCGAAAATCTTTGGTGTTCTGTAGGCTTGATTTTGGGGTTTCAGGTTATGTTTGATTAGGCCAAGATTGCATGTGATGTTATCTTCATGTTAAGGCTTATTGGAGTGTTTTGTAGTCGCAATTTTAACGTCGTTTCGGGTTTAAGTTTGATATGTGATACAATTTTTAGAATCCAAAATAATTAGTTTTGTGAAAACTGGTTTGCTAATTGTAAATCTAGCATTTTAGTCTATCTTGATCCATTGCCACGGAGTTTTGATTCGGATCAAAACTCCGTCGCAATCGCGTATAGTACGCGAACACTCGCCGGATAACTCTACTAGATAGCCATGCCCCATTGCCCCGACCAAGTGACTGTAGGAGAACCCTATTGCCGATAGCATCCACTCGGGTGCTCACGGTCACGGTGTTCCGCCTAAGTGCACTTCGTCGTCGGCATCGGGGGTACGGCCATCTACTAAAGTTCCCGACGAGTATTCGATTATTTTAGTCGGAAATATTGTTGAATTACCCGACTAAATTATTGAAAAGTGTTTTCGATTTGAGACTAAAATGTAGGCATGAAATTCGGCATATAAGATTCCGGGTTTATGATGTCTAAGGTATTTGCGGATTCTAAATATTGTAGTTTTTCATTTCTTTTCTGCGACCGTAAGTGTAATATGTAGGGTATCCCCGATCTCATTGCTATATGTCAATGAAATTTGGGATACGCATATTTACTTACGTTGATGACATGCGATGTAATGTGTTGCTGATATGTTATATTAGATCGTCGTGATAGAATAGCCAGGAGTTTTTGCGTGAGATGAGAGTTTTTCATTTTCATTCATGTAAAAATTTGTATGTAATATTATTTTATTGGGACACTTCCAGGTTGAGAATGATATCACCATTGATGTATATTATTTACTTTTCCATATTAGGATAGACCCAAGGCGGAGAGCATAAGTAACCGAGTTCTAGTGTCCAGTAAGAGACTATCTCGAAGAGTCGAGACCGGGTCTTCTAACTCTAGAATTAGCAGGGTTGCTTGCCGCTCTCATAGGGGTCTGGGGATGTGGGTTTGGCTATTCATCACGACTGTGGAATCCGTATTTTTCGTTATTAGCTTAATTTAAAACACGGACCACCATATAACCGCGTGAGATGAATGATATATATATATATAGATATATATAGATATATATATATGACATATATAATAAACGTTGCTTATGTTTTGCACTCGTGCTAGTCCAGCCCCCGCTCTGCCGTTAGTTAAGTAACTTAACGGTGCATGATGGGGCCCTGTGGCGAATGCGGATGGCATAAGTGTACGTTCTATTTTCGTTTCTTTTCTGTGATGTTTAGGGAAACATAAATGATGGGACTGCATTAATGAGATTAATGTAAAGAAAATAAACCAAAAGATGTTGTAGAATCGAAATTTTAAAAAAGGTAGCTCTAGTTCTTGCTTTGCATAGTGGTATTCCTTGATGAATATCCAACACCTCATTCGATGAGGAAAGAGCCGAGATCCCTTCACCGGGAGTGGCCTCTTTAACAAAACTAGAAAATGCTACAAGCCACTCGGTTTTGTTTTAATAGCTTCTCTAGTTCTTTCTTTGCATAGTGGTATTCCTTGATGAATATCCAGCACCTCATTCGATGAGGAAAGAGCCAAGATCCCTTCACCGGGAGTAACCTCTTTAGCAAAACTAGAAAAAGCTACAGAAAACACTCTTTTTCAAATCATTAGATTCTACATCGATATCAAGTTCATAATGGTAAAGGTTTTCTTCAAAACCAGTCGTAACCCTCCATCATTTCAGATAAGTGTTATTTAGTATTCGTACTTCGTTTGTTGACCATAGCGAAGGCGCAGTGTACGGTAGGCCGATTAGTGCTTATTTGCCGCATGTGATGCGATTGGATTAGGGTAGTCATACGACTTTGTTGACCTTAGCCAAAGGTCGTACAGGTGGGTTTAATTCAATCATGAAATGACAGGTCGAACTTGACTAGAGCTTATGATTTGTTGACTATAGCCAAGGTCATAAGTCGCTAGGGGTAAAAACAGATATTGGGAATTTCAAGTGTTGAAATTTTCAATGAGATTGCATACCTTCTATGAGATAGTTGGATCCTGATACCCACTGCGAGTAAGAGTTACTCCTGTGAGAGTTTTCTAATTTACAATTAGCCGATCCAGTAGGTGTCTAAGAAAGGTGTTAACGGGGTTAAGCCCCTGCGGAAACGAGGTCATTTAATTAGTTCCATGCAATATCATGGAGAGACTCTCTCGTAGTACCAATACCTGCCTGGCTGACCGATTGGCGAACTTGTAGGGTGTAATTAATCCCGGCTAATTTTACCTTTTATGGTTTGAAGGAAGATTTGATAAAAACAGTGGGAGCCATCATGATTAGATAAGATAATAAACAATCCAATCTTGCAAAGAGCGCACGCTAAAACGTTTCCTTCTCTCTCTCCAGGTAGCGACCAATGACACGCCTTAACCAAGATAATAATATGGATGTATTTACCGAACCCACTTATTATACTGAGCCGGGGAATGTTGGTTCCGCCTTTTTTATGATTGTCATAAGTCTAAGAAAGGAATAAGGGAACATCAGGATTTCTACGCAACCCGAACGAAGAAAGAGTATGGTGATGCATTTTCTTCGGGTGTGTTCGTTACCGAGAACTGTTTCCTAGTTTGCTCTACGTCATGGGTATTGTATACCGGATCAGGATCCCACCTATGTAATTTGTTACATGGGCTAAAGAGAGGTAGAGAACGGGGAAAGGGTGATATGTCTCTAAAAGTAGAGAATGGAGCAATTGTTGCAGCCAAAGCAGTTGGCGAATATCACATTGTATTACAAAATGGTAATACAATGATTTTGAACAAATGTTATTACGTACCAAACATGATGTGCACTATTATATCAGTTTCTTTGTTGCATAAAGAAAGATATAACTTTGTATTAGAGGATAATGTTATGAACATTTTCCTAAATCAAGTGTTGATTAGGTTTGGTACGTTGTGTAACGGTATGTACGTTCTGAATCAAACCACAGTTCTAGACGTACAGAACACACAAGAAGAAAGGTTCAGAAATGAACGAAGCCTTCTTGTGGCATTGTAGACTAGATCATATCAATGCGACAAGACTAGTTAAGTTGCATAAAGATGCATATTTGAATCAGTTTGAATTTATATCTTATTAAACTTGCGAGTCATGTCTCAAGGGAAAGATGACCAAAACTCCGTTTACTATACATGGAGAAAGAGCTACTGAACTATTGGGACTGATACATAGTGATGTATGCGGTCTTATGTTTACACATGCCAGGAATGGTTCTTCGTATTTCATTACATTCACCGATTATCTCTCAAGATACGGACATGTGTTCCTGATGAAATACAAATCTGAATCTTTTGAGAAATTCAAGGAATATAAGTACGAAGTTGAAAACCATATGGGTAAATGTATTAAAGTCCTACGATCTGATCGGGGAGGAGAATACTTGAGCACGGAATTCAGAGACCACGTAAAAGAGAATGGAATTCTCTCTCATATTACTCCTCCGTACACCATAGCACAATGGAGTTTCGAAGAGCAGGAATCACACCCTATTAGATATGGTGCGCTCTATGATGAGTAATGCTGAGTTGCCTATTTCCTTTTGGGGTTATGCACTTGAGACAGCTGCATATCCATTGAATAGAGTTTCGACCAAATCCGTGACTACCACTCGATATGAGATATGGAATGGGAAGAGACCATCTCTTAAACAAGTTAGGATAAGGGGTTGTTCGGCCTATGTTAAAAAGCAAAATCCGGACAAGCTCGAGGCAAGGTCTGTTTTGTGCAAGTTTGTGGGATATCCAAAGGATTCATATGGATATATCTTCTACCACACTGAGGAACAAAAGGTGTTTGTTTATCAATATGCCACCTTTTTAGAAAAGGAATTTCTTGTGAAAGAAATTAATGGTAATGAGGTAGAACTGGAAGAAGTTCCAACAACACAAACTATAACTAACGATTTGGTAGAACTGGAGGATTCAATAGTCCTCGACGAACCTCAGCCACTCCGCAGATCTAGTAGGGTTCCTCATCCACCTGAGAGATATTACAGTTTTCTTATAGACAGTGGGAGCGAGGATTGCATCATGGAAGATGATGACCCAACTAGTTTCGAGCAGGCCATCACAAGTGGAGACTCTGTGAAATGACTGGATGCTATGCGATCTGAGATGGAATCCATGTACACCAACAAAATATGGACTTTGGAAGTTGCTCCTGAAGGGGTAAAACCCATCGGGAGCAAGTGGATCTTTAAGAAGAAAATTGGTGTAGATGGAAAAGTTGAGAGTTTCAAAGCTAGACTTGTAGGAAAAGGTTTTCGTCAACGACCAGGTGTCGACTATGATGAAACATTTTCTCTTGTCACTATGCTTAAGTCCATAAGGATCCTACTTGACATTGCTGCATACCATGACTACGAAATCTGGCAGATGGACGTCAAGACCGAATTTCTAAATGGTGATTTAGAAGAGAGCGTGTACATGACACAACTAGAGGGTTTCGTAGACAGTGGGAGAAGCAGAAAGGTGTGCAAGCCGCTTAAATCCATCTACGGGTTAAAGCATGCATCGTGGAGCTGGAACATCTGTTTTGATGAAGCTATCAAAGAGTTTGACTTCATCAAAAAAGTAGATGAACCTTGTATTTACAAGAAGATTGTAGAGAGTAAGGTTGTCTTCCTCATATTGTACGTGGATGACATACTCTTGATAGGAAATGATGTTCCTATGCTACACTCAGTCAAGCTCTTCTTATTACACAAGTTCTCCATGAAAGATCTAGGTGATGCCTCCTACATCCTGAGGATATAGATCTATAGAGATATATCTAAACGGATGTTGGGATTGTCCCAATCCAGGTACATTGACACCATACTAAAGAGGTTTAGTATGGAAGATTCTAAGCGTAGTAATTTACCTGCTAGTTCAGGAATCATTCTTTCCAAAGAGATGTCTCCCAAGACTGATTTGGAGAGGGCTCGCATGCAAGGGATACCCTATGCTTCGGCAGTCGGGTCAATCATGTATGCGATATTGTGTACCAGACTGGATGTAGCTTACTCGCTAGGTGTAATTATCAATTAGATCCTGGAAAAAAGCACTGGACAGCTGTGAAGAACATTTTTAAGTACTTGAGAAGGACTAAAGAAATATTCTTGGTGTATGGTAATGGTGAACTCCAGGTGCAGTCCTTTATCGATTCAAGTTTCCAGAGAGATAAGAATGACAGTAAGTCAGTCTCGGGTTTTGTCTTCACCCTCAATGGAGGGGCGGTATGTTGGAAGAGTTCCAAGCAAGATACCATAGCAGACTTGATGATGGAGACTGAATACATCGCTGCTAACGATGCAGCCAAAGAGGCCATTTGGATGAAGAAGTTCATTGCTGAACTTGGTGTAGTTCCTTGCTGAACTTGGTGTAGTTCCATCCATTGGGCATCCAATACTTGTGTATTGTGGTAACAATGGAGCTGTGGCTTTAGCCAAGGAACCCTGGTCCTATTAGAGATCCAGACATATTCTTAGGCGGTATTACCTGATCCAGAAGATAGTAGATCGACGGGAGATCGAGGTCAGAAGAGTTGACACGAAGGACAACGTAGCGGATCTACTCACGAAGTCCCTCCCCCAGACACAGTTTGAGAGACTTTTAGGATGTTGGGTATGAAATACTACATCACACGGCCTTAGTGCAAGTGGGAGATTGTTAGGAATATGTATGTCCTAGAGGCCATTATTGTATGATATAGTGGATGCTTGGACATATATATAGAGGACTTTCTTGCTCGAAATGATAGTATGCTATCTTGTTGCTCTTTATCTTAAAATATACACTAGTATTATTATACTGTATCTCTGATATATGTTGATAAAGACCTTAGGATGTTTGCTTGACTACCAGGACTATGATGTAAATCATACTACCGGGACTTGTGTAGTCTACAAGCACATCCTTTAATTGTTCCTAGTCGAGGGAGTATTGAGACAGGGCATTGATATTCCATAGTAGACTAGTGTGTACGTTTCTTGACCCTGTATGGGGCGATGGTTGATCCCATAACCATTGGTGTTTGACATCAAAGATTGTACACAGGTGCTCATTAGAGAATGGCACACTGAACAGGACCCGCCGAGAACTCCTAGTTGGTACTATACCGATCATCAGATAGCAGTTCTCTGGTGACACTGGTATAGGTTAGTCTGTAGACCCAAGATCGTTATAGAGTCTTGTGTGGTTCCCACTGTGCTTTAATTTCCTCCCTACCACGGCTCGAAGGAGTCGTGTAAACAGGTGGATTTTAGGTATAGTCCCGAGTCACATGGAGGCAATGAGCAATAGGAGGGTGTTCCCCTTCGAATGGACGGCGCGACATGGCGTCTCGCCTGAGATTCGGGGCAGATGCTAATTGGTGCTATCCGTCCACCTCTCCGAAGATGCCAAGTTGATTTATGGCACCATATATCGAAGGTTTAAACAGATGCGGCCGATATAGCAGACTTCGTCAGATTCCCCCTCGTTTGAGGGTTTTTTGATTGTGGGGACGCTCTTCCCTGCAGGCGCAAGCCCCTGCAGTTAATTACGCTGCCGCATCGCGGTAACAACTTTCTCCTTCTCCATATGGTCACTTCGTGTCGTGGGTGTTTGTTTTATTTGTGGTTGCCCGTGGATTGTATACGGAGACTGAGTTATGTCGTTGCCCGTAGGACGTGGACTAGTCCAAATCCGTATTTATCTTAGATTTGGGTTTGGGGGTTTGGTTTGAGGATACGTTAGCCATATTTGAGGCTAAGATCAACTCTAACGTTTGTTAAGGATACGTTAGTCTAACTTGAGACTAAGATCAGCTTAACGGGATCGTTTAGATCCGACAAAAGAGCATTTGGGCTCTATTGTTCCAGTTAAGGGACATAGTGGTCCATTGAATATGTGGCCGTCGGGACCCGTCACCTCTCTGACGACGTTGAAGGATTACAACGACAGATATCAGAGGAGTTCAGAGATGTACCCTTGAACCGAAGTTGATTTAGGGGGATTCATAGTCCAGTCTGTTTGAAGGTTTAAGGATACGTTAGCCATATTTGAGGCTAAGATCAACTTAAACGGGATCGTTTAGATCCGACAAAAGAGCGTTTGGGCTCTATTGTTCCAGTTTAGGGACATAGTGGTCCATCGCTAGTTTAAGGACATTGCGGTCCATGGGTAGTTTAAGGACATAGCGGTCCATTGTTAGTTTTAAGACATCTCGGTCAAGGTTAAGGACGTCGTAGTCCATGGGTTTAAGGACCCCACAGTCCATATCAATGTGTGGTCATCGGGACCCGTCACCTCTTTGAAGACGTTGAGGGATTACAACGCCAAGTATCAAAGGAATGAAGAGATGTACCCTAGAACCGGAGTGGATTAAATAGTCCTTGGCCCAATTTGGGATCAAGACCAATTAATTATGTTATAAGCCCATTAGCCCAGTTGATTACGAATTGAGGACTTATGGCCAGCTTGGGCTAAGTCCAATCAGGGGAGGCTTTGCCTCTATCCATTTAGCCAATTGGACCAATGTCTAGTGTTAAACACTAAAGACCAACCAGTGTTGAACACTGAGAATGAGATTGACAAGTTAGTGTTTAACACTAAAAGATAATTGGTGTTAAACACCAGCAACAGGGCTTTCAAATTAGTGTTAAACACTAAAACAGATCAGTGTTAAACACTGGCAACAGAGATCTCAAATTAGTGTTAAACACTAAGGTAGTCAGTGTTGAACACTGCAAATAAAGTTTTTTGATTAGTGTTGAACACTAAGGCCCAACAGTGTTTTAACACTGGGTTCGGGAGTTTCAATTTAGTGTTAAACACTAAGGCAAGAGGGGTCACGTGGCGACACGTGAGAGCGCCCTCCCTTCATTTATTCTGCTAAGATTATCGCATCTTTCAGAGCATCACGTGCCATCACGTGACGGGCATTCAAATGCTTGTGTGTTAAAGCTTCTGTCAAGGGTCACGTAGGTCACGTGGGGCACTGCCTCAAAGGGGCTTTCTGTAGGTCTTTTGGGGGGGTCACGTGGTGGCACGTGACCCTGCCTCTATGTATGTTGTTTAGAGGATCTGTTAATCTTTTCCAGGAATTAAATTCCTCGTAGAGTTGAACCCTGACAATAATTTCAGAGGAATTAAATTCCTACTTCCTTTCGAAGATTTATATTCTGGAATAGTGTTGGACTCTGAATTTTCTGTAGGAATTAAATTCTTCATATATGTGAAGAACTGAATAGGGTTAAACCCTAATAAAAGCTTTTAAGGAATTAAACTCACATTCTCTGTTAAATTATGATTAAGGGAATTAAATTCCCGCTGTTTCAACAGAACTAGGTTCTTAATTAGGGTTAAACCCTGTTTCTCTTTGTTCTGAAGGAATTAAATTCCCATGACACAGGGTCAAACCCTAATTTTATTTTAAAGGAATTAAATTCCTATAGTTCTGTGAGAATTAAATTCTCGTGCTTCCGTTCCCTCTCTATGTTTTGGATCTGCATGGCAGGATCTCGACCCATTGAGAATTAAATTCTCAACTTCAAGGGGAGATGTGCACTTTGCAGATCCTCTATCAAAGAGAGAAGAAATATGTTCTTCTGTTTTATATATCAGAGTTAAACTCTGTCGAGAATTAAATTCTCTTTTTTTTTCAAGGAGCCTTCCCTTTCTTACCTAGGGTTTTCTTTTTTGCAGAAGATCCAAATTCCTCAAAGTATCAAGGCTCTCTCCCTTTTCTTTTTCTCTGCGTATCTATCTCTATCCTTCCATCCCTGTGTCTCTTGGCTCCTATTTATAGGAGAAGCAGCCGAATCAATTAGTTTTTGACGAATCTTCATTGAGAGATTTGATTTGCATCCATCATTCGTTTTTTGACCTTTGGATTATTAGGTGAATTTTATTCACCATTGGATTTCAAATCCAGGGATTCTCTTTTGTTATCTCGGTTAGATTTAAAGGGGAAATCTTTCCAAACCCGAGATTTTCCCATGGATAGATGATATTTAATCACCTCTGAATTTTCAATTCGATTGGTTCCAGATAATCGCTTTCCTTTGGAAAGATTTGAATGTCTTTCAGAATTTAATTCTGTTAACACAATGGGCTTTGAAAGCCGGTCACGTGTGACCACGTGACCCTTGGTCACGTGTGGGCACGTGACCCATGGTCACGTGTGGGCACGTGACCCTCTTTGGAATGAGCCCTCTTCTTTCCTTTTGCGCTCTGTCTTCTGGTTGCTGCTTAACCGTCACGTGCCACCACGTGACCCCTGGTCACGTGTGAGCACGTGACCCTTGTCTGGACTCTTTTTCTTGATTTAACTGGAGAACAATTCTGATGTTTTGAGCGTCACGTGCCAACACGTGACCCCTGGTCACGTGGGAGCACGTGACCTCTTTTGAAGCTTTTTCCTTGATTTGATCAGGGAACCGATGTGCCTTTGAATCCGCTTTAAAATGTCACGTGCCAACACGTGACCCTGGTCACGTGGGAGCACGTGACCCTTTCTGAAGCCCTTTTCTTTGATGTAGTCAGGAAGCTGAATCTGCCTTGATGATGCTTTTAGATGTCACGTGCCAACACGTGACTGCTGGTCACGTGTAAGCATGTGACCCTCTTCTGAAGCTTTTTCCATAAGCTTTTCTGATTTTAAATCAGGAAACAAATGCCCCCACAGCGTTGTTCTCACGTGTCTGCACGTGAGTGCAACGCTGTCACCTCTTGTGACCGTTGGATTCCTCTAGGGATTTGGGGAGATGAAACGTTTCCATTGCCTTCTATAAATACCTCTGTCTCTTCATAGGAGCCTTCACTTTGCTCATCTTCTTCTTCTGAGAACTTTTTCCTTGAGAATTTAATTCTCGCTTCCAGAGCTTAGTTCTCTGTCTTGAAACAATCTTCAGAGTTTAACTCTGTTCGAAAAGAATTCTTTTCCTCAGGTAATGTTCTTGGACAAACGATGGACCTTCACATTCCTCTGGATTTTAAATCCAAAACAAGGGTTTTTACCCTTTTTTCTTCATGTTTTTCCATAAGAACATGAAACCGCTTAACCTTCAAACTGTAGATCTCTTAGGGTTTAAATGATCTTTAGGGAAGTGGTGATGACAATCTGTGGAATTCAATTCCGTTTCAACAAAACGTTTTATGGGAATTTAATTCCCTTTTCTAAAAGGAATTTAATTCCTGTGAAGAACTCAGTTTCTTCACGTGGAGCCTTCTTGAGGTCTTTTGGCCCGAGGTTGTCCTTCTGCAATTGATGAAACAGGAACTTTCTAATGATTCTCATGACCTTTATTTCAGGTATTATGGATGCCCATCTGTATGGTCTTGACGAGATCAATTCCTATGGGAATATTCGTGCCCTGGGCCGTAGTCAGAATCAGGAATTCACCAACGCTCAGTGTGCTGAGATTATGAGCCGCTTTGACGAGTACAACCATCGGCTACTCTCTCGTCGCTCTTCTCTTCTGAGGCTCATCGTGCTGGCGATTTGGGAGGCGCTTCCTCTCTTCTGTGCCGGTGTGCCACTCAGGGCATTGGACGTTGCCGAGGATAAGATACATTCGGTGTATCTGATGAGTCTGATCTCGAAGAGAAGGCGTGACAACCTCATCGATCTTTTGCACCAGGCGTTTCAGCAGTCGGCCATACTTGCCGCCTACCGGAGGGTGGAGGACATCCGCGAGGACCCCGACGCTTGCGATCGTGAGAGAAAACATACTCGGGAGGTTCGAAATGCTTGGAGGATCTTGGACAAGGTTAAGCTTGAGTTTCTCAATCCGTGCCCCGCGTTTGAAATCTTACCATTGTAAAAGTTTTCTCTTTATTTTGTATGACCTTCTTGAAGTATGAATGATAAGTTCTATTATGTCTTTGTATGTCTGCATGCTTTTCTCTGGGATTTTATCATTTTGCTACTGTTGTTGTTGGTGCTTTCAATATGCAGGGTGCTACTCCATTTTTTTTTAGTGTACATCAGGTTTAGGCCTCACGTAGTCTGCACGTGGGGTCCCTTGATGTGGCTGTTCACAAAATCTTCCTATGCCCTATTTTCAGTGCACAATATCAGACGCAGAAAAAAGGGCCTTGGAAATAGTTCCATCTCCTTGATTTTCGATGCCTTTCCTTTTTTGGGCCTTGGAAATAGCTTCACCATGCAAGATTTTCCGCGCACAGCACTTAATGCATTTCCTTATATATGAGGCTATAGCTTCCTTTTCCCCTCACAAAGAGATTTATATTATTATTATATATATATTTTTTATCTTGGAGTAACTTGTCTTGAGAAACAAACGAGCGCCATGGCCTGCAATCGCCCTCATGCTCGTCGACAGCCATGGGAAGTTCCTATTGAGGAGGTGGTCCCCCGCTTTGCTGCTCGGTTGGTGGATCCCCTCCTTACCGACAACGAATGCGACTCAGCCATGCATGAACTCTCGATCCGTAGGGGGTCCCCCCTCCCGATGGGTTCTCTCTGGCTCCGGATGATTCTCACGGCCGTGCTTGCCGACATCCCTCCTCACCCGGCGGAGATGACCCTGGCGATGCTCGACGCGGCAGAAGAAAAGCTCGAGGGTTTTCATGAAGCGTGCCTGATTACTCAGGCTTTGAAGGATTGCTCAATTCATCTGCTGAGCCAGATCAAGGCCCGGCGAGCTATTATGTCTGCTTTCGCGGACGAACACGGCGCCAATCGATGGGGAGCGACTCCTCGTGAGAACCGTCGCTTTGACGTGCTGGAGAAAGCAGAGAGAGAGATGGAGAATTTTGTCCTCTGCTTCATTAATCCTTGTGCCGTTGATCCCATGTTTGGTGATCTTTTCCGTTAGCGTAGAACATTTTTAAATTAGTCCCTCCTTTTTTACCCTTTATGCCGAAATTCCATGAAGGCTTGGTGGTAGTATGTATGTTTCCGCTTGCATAAATAAACTTTGTATTCTTCTCATGAGAACTTTCTTTAATTGCAAATGCTATCATCACTTTCTTTTCTTGTTGCCTTTCACGTCAGGTGATGTGAGCGCGTTTTAGATCGATTATTCCCGTCGACTGGAAGCCCATTTATACGGTCTTGTAAATGTCTTGTTTCCAAGGCCGCGGTCACGAAAGCGAGCTTACGTGGCCTGATAGAGCGACACGTAGCGAACATATTGTTGTGCGAGAAAAGGGCTCGGCCGTAAATTTTTGGAGAGGGAATTGGCTTCTAAGGCGCTGAGCGAGCTTCAGGCCAGCCTCACAGCCAAGGCCAACAAACCATACGAACTCTGGCGGGTGCTTCAGGAGTCCATAAAAGAGGTGGTGGCTCTCGATAAAGCTGCCATGTTCACTCGTGAGAGGGTCGAGGCTCGTAAAGCCACCGAGAAAGAGCTTGAAGCTCGGCTCGCTTCGTATCAGGCTCAGCAAGCTCAAGCGGAGGCTCGTCTTCTGGAGATCTTGCGTCATGAAGCCATGGCTCAGCAACAGAATGACGAGATGGTAAAATTATTGCACCGCCCGCCGGCTTGAGGACTTGTATCTTTTTTCCTTTTTTGTACATACTCATGGATGAGAGTATCTTTCTTTTTTGTTTCTTTCATGAATTGTACTTTGTATCCATTTTGGTTTATGAATAAAAGATACATTTTTCTTCTCAATGGTGTGTCCCCCTTTTTATTGAATGTATTCTGCGGATATTCTACCTCGATCTCCTTGCAGGACAGTGATGGCTTAGGATTCAGGGTTAAGATCTGCTTCCTAAGACTTTTGCATTTTACGAGCCACGAGGGTCTCATAAAGAGTTTTTCTCCCTACAGGTCGAGAGGATCCCATAGGTGTGAGTTCTTCTTAAAGATCATGAGGATCCTTAAGCGGGTTTTCCCTTGAGAGTCGTAAGGATCTCACAAGAGAGTTTTTCTTCCTTACAGGTCGTGAGGACCTGCAAGTGTCGGATGTGATCATCCTTATCCGTGTTTCACGGAGTCAGGGGTCTCTCCAGGTATTGTAGTTTAAAGACGTCGCGGTCAAGGTTAAGGACCTCATAGTCCGTGGATTTAGGGACTCCACAGTCCAATGTTAGTTTTAAGACATCACGGTCAAGGTTAAGGACCTCATAGTCCGTGGATTTAAGGACTCCACAGTCTGATGTGTGGTTGCAGGGACCCGTCACCTCTTTGAAGACGTTGAGGAATTACAACGCCAGGCATCAAAGGAGTGAAGAGATGTACCCTTAAACCAAGGCAAAATCTATAAGGAATCGGGGTGGTTGATCGTTAGTTTTAAGACATCACGGTCGAGGTTAAGGACGTCATAGTCCATGGATTTTAAAGACTCCACAGTCCGGTATTTGCTCTGGATGCTTCACACGGGTTTACTGCCGTGCTCGGCGAAGACCAGGCTCCGCTCTGGGCGTTTTCCGCGGGGTCAAAGAGTGACGTTATCCGCGTTCCACGTAACCAGGAATTTTGCACTAGATGCTTCACACGGGTTCACTGCCGTGCTCGGCGAGGACTAGGCTCCGCTCTGGACGTTTTCCACGGGGTCAAAGAGTGACGTTATCCGCGTTCCACGTAACCAGGAATTTTGCACTAGGTGCTTCACACGGGTTCACTGCCATGCTCGGCAAGGACTAGGCTCCGCTCTGGATGCTTCACACGGGTTCACTGCCGTGCTCTGCGAGGACCAGGATCCGCTCTGGACGTTTTCCACGGGGTCAAAGAGTGACGTTATCCGCGTTCCACGTAACCAGGAATTTTGCACTAGATGCTTCACACGGGTTCACTGCCGTGCTTGGCGAGGACTAGGCTCCGCTCTGGATGTTTTCCACGGGGTCAAAGAGTGACGTTATCCGCGTTCCACGTAACCAGGAATTTTGCACTAGTTGCTTCACACGGGTTCACTGCCGTGCTCGGCGAGGACTAGGCTCCGCTCTGGATGTTTTCCACGGGGTCAAAGAGTGACGTTATCCGCGTTCCACGTAACCAGGAATTTTGCACTAGATGCTTCACACGGGTTCACTGCCGTGCTCGGCGAGGACTAGGCTCTGCTCTGGACGTTTTCCACGGGGTCAAAGAGTGACGTTATCCGCGTTCCACGTAACCAGGATTTTTGCACTAGATGCTTCATACGGGTTCACTACCGTGCTCGGCGAGGACTAGGCTCCGCTCTGGACGTTTTCCACGGGGTCAAAGAGTGACGTTATCCGCGTTCCACGTAACCAGGAATTTTGCACTAGGTGCTTCACACGTTATCCGCGTTCCACGGGGTCAAAGAGTGACGTTATCCGTGTTCCACGTAACCAGGATCCGCTCTGGACGCTTTCCACGGGATCAAAGAGTGACGTTATCCGTGTTCCACGTAACCAGGATCCGCTCTGGACGCTTTCCACGGGATCAAAGAGTGACGTTATCCGCGTTCCACGTAATCAGGAATTTTGCTCTAGGTGCTTCACACGGGTTCACTGCCGTGCTCGGCGAGGACTAGGCTCCGCTCTGGATGTTTTCCACGGGGTCAAAGAGTGACATTATCCGCGTTCCACGTAACCAGGAATTTTGCACTAGATGCTTCACACGGGTTCACTGCCGTGCTCGGCGAGGACTAGGCTCCGCTCTGGACGTTTTCCACGGGGTCAAAGAGTGACGTTATCCGCGTTCCACGTAACCAGGATCTTTGCACTAGATGCTTCACATGGGTTCACTGCCGTGCTCGGCGAGGACTAGGCTCCGCTCTGGACGTTTTCCACGGGGTCAAAGAGTGACGTTATCCGCGTTCCACGTAACCAGGAATTTTGCTGAATATATCCGCATTTCACGGAATGGAGGTTTGACTCTTGGTGATATGTATATCGCCGAGCCATGGAACTGGGGGTTGCCGCTGTTCCGTTTCGCTTGATGTTGTGTCTGCTGCCATGAGACGAACGTCGAGATGATCTCTAGGCTATCTGTGAACCGTCGAGATTTGGCTTCTTGTTATGATGAAACCTGGGGGAGGAGTATGATCCCTTCTTTGTTTGCGCCCCTGGATTGTATACAGGGATAGATGTAACATCACCTGTAGGGCGAGGATTTCACTTTTATTTTATTTCTTTTTCTGCGATGCTCTATCATTTCAGCTTTTATATCGCGAAGGTCGCGATTGCCCCATCATTTCGGCTATTTTTCGCGGTGCCCAATCATTTCAGCTATTTATTTATTCTCTACTCGCTGCTTTTTATTGCGAGTTGCCCCATCATTTCGTCTATTTTTCATCCATACATTTTTACTTGCTGCTTTTTATTGCAAGTTGCCCCATCATTTCGGCTATTTTGTAGGCATGTGTGGCTTGCTAGCTTTTTCGCCGCAAGCTTGGATTTTAGACACCGATTTCGACATCAGCACCGCTACAACTGGAATGTTGCCAGGAGCGAATCATCATTTGCCTTTGTCGATGATGAACAAAGGTGGCTCAGCAAACAGGGTTAAGGGTCCTGTCGACCAAGGCTTTTGACTTCATGAGCCGTAAGGGTCTCACAAAAGGTATTTCTCCCTACAAGTCGTGAGGATCTTGCAGGTGTATTTTCCTCTTAGGGATCGTGAGGATTCCTAAGTGTGTGTTCCTCTGTAAGTCGTAAGGATCCTACAAGAGGGCTTTCTCCTTATGGATCGAGAGGACCTACAAGGGTTGGACTTTGCTGGGGAAATGTTTATTCGCGCCCGTGGATTGTATACAAGGGTCAGTATTGAGTCCCTTATAGGGCAATATCGAAGATTGTGGAGGATTTGCTTAAGAACAGGTTTAGGTTTCTGTAACTTAAGACTTTCAAATCTCATGAGCCGTGAGGGTCCCACAAGAGAATTCTCCTTACGAGTCGTAAGGATCTCGCAAGTGCATTTTCTCCTTAGGAATCGTGAGGATCCCTAAGTGTGTTGCTCCTTTGTGAGTCGTAAGGATCTCACACAGGTGGTTTCTCCTTACAAGGTCGAGAGGACCCTACAAGTGTCTTTTAACGAGGTTGCGCCCTTTCGGGTTTTCACAAACACTCGCCGGTAGTCCTGCTGTTTTTACTCACGGAGCCCTTTCGGGTTTTCATCCGTGCCCATTTTGCTTATGGACATACCGTTTTTTTTATTCTTTTTCATATATTTTTTTATTTTTTCTTTCTCTTTTTTTTTTATCTCGTCAGCCTAAAGATGCTGCGGTAGTAGTTTTAGGGACGTTTCGGTCCGTCGTTAGTTTAAGCACGTTTCGGTCCGTCGATAGTTTTAAGGACGTTTCGGTCCGTTGTTAGTTTAAGGACGTTTCGGTCCATCGTTAGTTTAAGGACGTTTCGGTCCATCGTTAGTTTAAGGACGTTTCGGTCCGTTGTTATGGGAAGGCCGGCTGCTGCTTGTAAAGTCTGAGCCTAGGAAGATAGCGAGCGGACATAGTCGTCGTCATCTATCATTGACCTAGGCTGTGGCTCATTAAGCATAGTATTTCTTTAAGAAGCGGCCGTTTATTGGCCTGAAAGGCCTTTCACCATGCATGTCCGCGAGTAGATAGGCTCCACCCTGGTAGACCTTGTCTATGATGTACGGGCCTTCATAGTTTGGCTCAAATTTTCCCCGCTTGGCACGATTGGGGATCATAGGTCTTTTGACCACTAGTACGAGTTCGCCTTGGCGGAATGTCCTCGGCCTGGTCAATCGTTCGTACGAGCGCGTCATCTTTGCTTTGTAGGCTTCTAGATGTTGTTGCGCTATGAGCCGGGTTTCGTCGAGGGTATCAAGCTCCTCAAGCCGAAGGTGAGCATTCTCTTCGTCTGTCAGCTCGTGGTGGACTGCCACTCGTAGAGAGGGTAACTCTATCTCGAGGGGGAGCACTGCTTCCGTCCCAAATACCAACGCGTACGGCGTTGTGTTCGTGGCCGTCTTGAATGTAGTTCGATAAGCCCAAAGGGCTTCTTGCAGCCTTTCGTGCCAGTCTCTCTTATTCCGGGAAACGGTCTTTTTTATGATCTTCGTCAAGGTCTTATTGAAGGCCTCGGCCAGACCGTTAGCTCGTGGGTTGTAAACTGAAGAATATCTCCAGTCTATATTGTGCTGCTGCGCGAAGCGGCTAATCTTATGGCTTCTGTAGGCTGGCCCATTATCGGAGATAATCCGCCGTGGGGTTCCAAACCGATAGATGACGTGCGTCTTGAAGAAATGGAGGATATTCTCCGTCTTCACTTCCCTCAGTGGTACTGCTTCTGCCCATTTGGAGAAGTAATCAGTTGTCGCCAGGATAAAACGATGTCCCCAGGATGATGCTGGCTCGATGGGGCCGACTATGTCAGTCCCCCACATTTTGAATGGCCAGCTAGCCACCGTTGGGTGTAGTGGATTCGGATGTTGGTGGATAAAGTCTCCATGAATCTGGCACGAGTGGCATTGCTTCGCATACTCGAGGTAGTCCTGAATCATCGTGGGCCAGTAGTAACCCATCCATTTAATTTTTAACTTCATCTTTGGGCCTGCTTGGTGAGAACCGCAAAGTCCGTCGTGAACTTCCTGAACGACTCTTTCTGCTTCGTCAGGTCCTAAGCATCTCAGCCATAGAGAATCAAACGATCTCTTGTATAGAGTATCGTTGACGAAAGCGAAAGATAGAGCTCGTTTCATGAGCTGATGTCTTGAGGACGCTTCTTTGGGCATTCGGTGGGACTTAAAGTAGTCTATGAAGACTTCCCTCCAGTCCTCGGCCTTCTCATGGTCTTTTATTTGTAGGGTCGTCTGCTCAGTCGCTCCCTTTTCTTTATATAATTCCGGAGGTATTTCTACCGGGGCGAGCACTCGACGGCTTTGTACCACGATTCTGACGTCATCGAGGTTCTCGTCAGCCAGTTCTTTAGCAAGTTTGGCCAACGCGTCTGCTTTGCTGTTTTCCGCGCGCGGTATGTTCTCCAAAATATAGGAGGGAATTTGGGTCAACAGTTGTTGCACCTTTTCGCCGTACTTCATCAACTCCGGCTTGCACGTTTGGTAGTCACCATTTACTTGACTAACGACCAGCTGAGAATCCCCGTATATAAGGAGGTCTTCAATTCACATGTCGATGGCGATTTCGAGGCCTGCTATCAGAGCTTCGTATTCAGCTTCATTGTTTGTCCTCGGCTCTGTTAAAGAGAAGGCGAAGCGCATTATCCCTCCTTGTGGAGTTGCAAAGACGAGGCCTATCCACGATTTGATCATTGGGATACCTTGTTTCTATTTCTTTACGGAGGACGCTCCATCGAAATAGAGTTCCCATTGGGTGCTTCCGCCGCTAATCGCATCAAATGCATGCTCGTCCGGCAAATCACTGTTCAGAGGAGAATCGGCCGGTATCGGGTGCTCAGCGAGGAAGTCGGCAATGGCCTAGCCTTTCACTGCCTTGAGAGGTTGATACGTTATCGAGAACTCCATCAAGAGCAGGGCCCATTTAGCGAGTCGTCCCGTCAATATGGCTTTTGACATCAAGTACTTAAGGGGATCCATTTTTGAAATGAGACTGACTTCATGTGCCAACGCATAGTGCCTGAGCTTTGTTATCGCGAAGATTAACGCCAAGCAATGTTTTTCAATGGGAGAGTAGTTGCTTTCTGCCCCCAGTAGAACTCGACTTAAGTAGTAGAGTGCTCTCTCTTTCCCCTGATCGTTCTCTTGTGCCCATAATGCGCCCAAGGAACCTTCGAGGGCGGTTGTATAAAGAATGAGGGGTTTTCCCTTGACCGGCGCAGCCAACACCGGTGGGTTCTGCAGGTACTGCTTGATCTCATCTAGTGCACCTTGGCATTTGTGATCCCAAACGAATATAGTTCCGTTCTTCATCAGGTGGCTGTAAGGACGGCATTTGCCTGAAAGATTGGTGATAAACCGCCTGATGTATGCGAGCTTCCCTTGAAGAGACCGCAACTGTTTGAGGGTTCTTGGCGGAGGCATTTCCATGATCGCTTTAATCTTTGACGGATCTATTTCAATACCTCGGGGTCGAACGATGAATCCCAGGAATTTACCCGAGGAGACTCCAAACGCACATTTGAGGGGATTCATTTTCAAATTATATTGCCGAAGGCGTTGAAATACAGTCTCCAGATGCTTTAAATGCTCCTCGTATGACATGCTCTTTATTACGAGGTCATCGATATAGCACTCGACGATGTCATGTATGAGGTCATCGAAGATTTTTGTCATGGCCCTTTGATAGGTAGCGCCAGCGTTCTTTAGACCAAAGGGCATAACCCTGTAGCAGAATATACCCAAAGGGGTCCGGAAAGCGGTGTGCTTCTGGTCTTCGGGATGCATTTTTATCTGATTGTATCCTGATGAACCGTCCATAAAGGAGAAAACCTCGTGAGTGGACGTGTTATCTATCATTAGCTCGGTTATTGGCACCGGGAAATCGTCCTTTGGACAGGCTTTATTGAGATCCCTGAAATCCACGCATATGCGTACCGTCCCATTCTTCTTCATTACCGGGACGATATTGGCGATCCAGTCGGGATATTGGACTTCTTGGATAAACCCAGAATCGATCAGCTTCTTGACTTCGGTGTTGATGCTCATTTCAAGCTCGAGTCGCATCCTTCTCGGCGCCTGCTTGACTGGCTTGATATCCGGGGATATTGCTAACTTATGCACAGCAATCTCCGGATCTAATCCTGGCATCTCGGAGTAGTTCCACGCGAAGCAGTCTTTATGCCGTAGAATCACGTTCTTTAACGCAGCCACCCTTTCTTCAGATAGCAGCTCGCTGACAAATGTCGGTTGCGGGTCATCTGCCGATCCCAACTCAATCTTCTTGAGGTTATCTGCAGTAGTATGTATACCATCTTCCAGTTCTTTCAGAGCGGGCGGAAATTCTGAGATTACCTCATCATCGCTGTTCTCAAAGCACCGGGGAAGGTCATCCATGTTCTCGGGCTCTTCTTTTAATATCGTAATCGTATAACAGGTGCGAATCCGCTCCCAGGACTGAGGTGGATCCGGTCCTGCTCTTGTGGCTTTGGGTTCGTGCTTCTGTGGCGGCGTTACCCTCCAGCCGTCAGATAAAGCGAATCTGCCCTGTTGGTACTGGTCCTCGACCCAGTTCTTGAAGGTGAAGCAGTCTTCGGTAGGATGTCCTATGGCTTGGTGATAAGAGCAATAGCTCAGATGAGAAGCCTTGTTAGCTCGCTCAGGGTGTCTAGATCCTGGAAGCGCGATCATTTGATGTTTTATAGGGAGCTTGAGTAACCTCTCCGTCTTGTCTCGGGGGAAGGAGTACGCTCGACTCATCTTCTTCATGAGGGAAAAATCCGAGCCGCGCAATACCCGATCACGTAACTCTCTAATCCTGCGTCGTTGTTGTCGGCTCCTCTTTCTGCTTCTTGATTTATTTCCGTCTCCGCATCGGGCCTTTCGTACAACGGGTTGACAAAGACGAACATCCTTGTCTTTTGCAGCCTGTTGAAATAGACGTTGCATCCTGGCCTTCTCGTAGATGGCCATTTCGCGGTTGTGATCTTCCCGAGCTTTCTGACCCACTTTCCTGATAGGCTTGCCCATTCGTTCTTCAAACGACGGACTCGGCGCTTCAATCGCGGGGTCTAGTTTTGATGGGGGGTTGGCATCTCCTGACAGGGCGTCCTCCTCTTCATCAAAGGTATATATAGCGTAGCTGCTGTGAGCCTGTTCCCGTTTTCCGGTTCTCGCGTATCCAAGCCCAAGTGTTTCCATTTTCCCGTTGGGCAATTTGCGTTGAGTTCCAGGGACATCCCAAATCTTGTTGTAGAACCGAGCCTGCCGGATAGTCTGTTTTAAGGGTACTCCTTGGCGCTTCAATAGCTTCTTTAAACCATTTGTATAGTATCTGGGCAGACGGATGGGTTGGAGCCTGTCAAGTGTAGCATCCGCGCCATGCCAGATCTCTTTCTCTACTTTCGACTCTGAGGATCGGTAGAATAGGATCACCTTCTCACCCCTTTGCCTGGGAGGGACGTAAAATGTTTGCAGGTCCTGCACATTGTGAGATTGAAGCGTGTCGAGATCCTTGTAGTGTTCTCGCGGTACTATGGTGATTTGCAAACTATGGTCATCGCCAGGGGGTGCTTGTACTGACAGCCGATTGGAGAACACGACATTAACTTCATCTTCTGAATCACTTCCGAAGACCAACATGGGGGCGGGCGTTTCCAGGTTGTTGCGTTGAGATGGCCCTGCATAAACTATCTCTTCTTCTTCTTCGGTATCGCTCCCGAAAACAGGGATGGTGGCGGCGGTTTTGTTCTCCGGGTTGCGACACCTTTCTGTATCCTCGAAATCTGGCAAAAAGTACTTCGCATCTTCGTATTTGCGGACTTCGTTCACGGAAAATGGGTTTAACTCACCTGTTACGGTATACTCGAAACCATCCTTAAAGTACTTCATACACTGATGTTGTGTAGAAGGGATGATGTTGTATTCGTGTAACCAAGGACGACCGAGCAAGGCGTTGTAGCAGGTCTTGGCGTCAATGACATGGAATTTGATGTCTGTGACGAGAAGTCCGAAGCGTAATGTTAGTATCACAGACCCGAGAGTCCGTGACGATTGTGCATCGAAACCGGAGATAGTAATTTTGTCACGAGCGAGGTGTTGCACACTCATGCAGATTTCCTTCAACACCCGAACATTAAGGAGATTAACGGAGGATCCATTATCCACCAAAATCTTGCCTATCTTGATATCATGGCAGTATCCGGAAACATATAGGGGACGGTTGTGGTCGCACGTCCCGAGAAGGAGGTCTTCATCACCGAAAGTGATGTCGGCCGTATGCACTTCCTCCAGTTCATCTTTCATCTTTTCAGTGGCGAGGAAGGCTTGGAATTGCTCAGGTTCTTGTAACGCCTTAATTAGTGAGTCTCGCGCTTCTTTTGATAATAGGAGGGCATCGAGAATGCTAAGCTGAGAAGGTAGCTTCCTTAGGTGTGCGAGGTGTTATAGTCCACCTTACCCTTCCTAGGAGGGTCTTTGGCAGCCAGCTCTCTCATGACTTGGTCATCTAAAGTGATATCTTCAGTGACCTTTTCCTTTCCCTTATCTTTTCTACTCACGGGCCCGAGATTCTTTTCTGGGAGTGTGCGATTGCGCAGCTGAATGTTCTCGCAGGCCTCCGATTTCTCCTCTTTCCCTAAAATGAATTCTTTAAAGAGAGGGCCCAGAGCCATTTCTTCATCAGAGTCGCTCCCAAAGGTGAGAACTTGTGACCCCCCGGCGTGAGCCATATAACAGTTGCCAGTAGTTCTGTTGTGCCCATCGACGGTACTTCTTTGCTCCCGACGGATCTTGCGTTTCATGCGCTTAAAATGTTGCCGATGAGCAACATATCCTTGCCACCATATCTTAAAGGCGTCGCACTCCTCCGTGGGGTGTGAGATTTTCCGATGATATGCGCAATAATCAGGGTGCCTCTCCACCCCATCGTGTGTGTTTCCTTCCGAGGGTGGTAGCTTCATTCCCATTGACATGGCTTTGGCAAACCTTTTCCTCGTCTTGAATATCTTTTTGTCTACTTCGGATGCCTTTCGCTCTGGCAGGGGTAGTTCAACTCTTTCGTTCAGTCGCCTGCGTTTGGCTGCTTCTGAAGCGGCCATTCACGCTCCTGATCCGTTTTACTTTTTAGGCGAATCTCGTCTAGAAAAGCGTCGATCATTTCGTCTGTTGGCCATGCACGCTCTGGTTCAGGCTCTGCTTCCAGCTTCTTAGTGCCAGGAGTTTTCTCATCATCGGTAAACGAGTGGGAGATTACGTTACAACTCGCCACATATCCTTCGGATTCATCCAACGAGCTCTCTCCATCATCTTCCTCTTGAAAGATGTGGTTGAGGAACTCTTGCAGTGTGACAGGAGTTCGCGCCTTTTGATTGTATTCTTCCAGCGCGTCGATTTGCTTCTGCAAGTTCGTGTGCTCGTTTCCAAGCTTCACGGACTTCTTGGATTTCTTCTTCTTTTTCTTTGAAGATTTTGACGGTTGGGCGTGAGTATTTAGGCCCTTATCGCGAGTCTTCGTAGTTGGGCGGGGCTTCAACATCCCTTCGATAGTTTGAGGTTCAAGAGGGTCCTTCCATTCGATCACAGGGCACGCATGAAGGTCTCTCAGCATTCTTTTGGTTTTAGTTGATAGCACGACCTCCCATGGAGCTTCTTCAATAAAGGAGCAGGTTGCCCCCGGTGTATCTGCTTTCTTAGGAGTATGCGGCTGTGGTGGGTTCACCTTCCACTTTTCGGACAGTATAAACTTCCCCTGGAGGTACTGATCTTCAATCCATCCTTTGAAGACGAAGCAATCTTCGATCGGATGACTTACCGTTTGATGGTAAGGGCAATAATTAGGGTTATTCACCTCCGTGGGTTGCGGCGGTCGCCTTGGATTTGGTAGGTTTATAAGTCTGTTGCGTATTGCCAGCTCGAATAACCGTTTCTTCTTGTCTCGTGGGAACGAGTAAGGACGTTTCATCTTTTCATTATAATACCGGCGTCTTTCTTCCGGTTGATCTGCCGGTTTTGGGGCGTTAGGTTGCTGTTGGGCATTTGCGACAAAGGTTGCCCTTCCTTTACCCTTGTCATTCCGAGGTTCCGACTTCGGGGGAGGTGGTCTATGACCCATCTGGTCCATCTGAGCCAACTTGTCGATTAAAGCCTGGAATGTGGTTGGCTTAAAGAACTTCATAAACTGGGAGATAGTTGCGTGGGGGTCTAGGGTTCCCACGAATATGCCCACTGCGGGTGCCTCCTCAATGCGTTGTTCGCATCTCGACCACAAATTGCGCCAGCGTATAGCATACTGGACCCAGGTTTCGTCTGTTTTTACCCTGGCGTTAATCAATGCAGTTATTGGAGTGCGTTCGCTGGCACTTGTGAATCGCTGAGTGAATAACAACTCCATTTCAGCGAACGTTTTGATAGAATCGTTCGGGAGTTCCGAATACCATTCGAACGCTGTTTCTGATAAGCTGCCCACGAACTGGCGGAGCAACAGTTTATCATCACCGCCGGTGTTACCGCAGAGGGCCCGGAACTGGGCGACATGTTGATGGGGATTGCCAGTCCCCTTATACACGTGGAATTTTGGTATCGTATAGCCTTGCGGGTATTTGATTTGGTCGTACCAGCTTGGATACGGCCGTCCCGTCTTTACGACTTGACCAGCTGCCTCAGTCGCATGATGAACCCGGATTTGCTGGGCTATGTAGTCAACCAAGTCAGCCTTAGAGATTGCCTCCTCCTTGGCCGTTGAGAGGGCTGGTGGTGGATTTGACGCTTCTCCTCGGTCGTCTTCAAGAATGATTGGGGGATCCTCGGCGGGTAAGTCCTGCTGGATCATCATTCCTATCATATCTTGGAAGAGAAGGCCCATACGTTGTATGTTGGCCGCTTGTTCAGCAGCCTCTTTGTCCTTTTTCCCCAGTATCCGGCGAAGGAATTCAGCGTCGGTTTCTTCCTCCTGGCGTGCGTCTGAGGACGTTTCTGGGTTTTCTTTTGGCCCGGTAAGTGCGGCCATAGCATTCATCATTTCCTGAAGCTTTTGTTGCTGCTCCTGGGCTTTCGTCACGGATCTGGTTAGCGGTCGGTGGCCCGTAGAAGTGCGGCTTTCCTCCTTTCCAGAGGCTATGTAAACAGTGTGCACCACCATGCCCCCAGACTTAGGGCGTCTGGGCTCAGTGCTTTTAGCCGTCGTTGCATGCTGGGGGGTCTTCTTTGGCCTCTTCCTTTTATGAGCCATGGAGGTTGAGGGGGCCGTTGAGGTGGGCGTCCAGACAGCCTTTTGGGGTTTAGCCAGGTGACCAGCTTCCAGTTGGATTTTCAGCTTCTTGTGCTGGCGGGAGAAGTTTGGATCGATGATCGAGTCTCGGGCCTGCCGCCAAACCTTATAGATTTTGGAAGACAGCCGTTGAGGAGATCGAGGCTGTTCTGGTTTTATTTCCACAACCTTTTTTAATGGGGGAGGAGACCTCTTCAGCACTGCAGTAGGAGAATTCCTTCGCACCTTATTTAGCATTTCGAAGCTGTTCCCAGTTGGAACAGCAGCATTAACTTCTGCCATCGGGGCTGATGGAGTCAACCCGGAGGGGGAGTTGCCCCCGGCCTTCCTTACTCGGCGCCAATGACGACGTCGAGCGTGTCGAGCGGACGGCGTAGGGTCAGCGGTAAGAATGGTTTCGTCTTGCCCCCTGTGTGGGTGGGGGGTCGCTGTTGGTGTTAGCCTGTCAAAGACCGATGTCCTTTGGGCAGCAGGAGCGGGAGCTGAAGCCGTCAATCTTGTAAAGACCGATTTTTTGGCCGGAGAGGCCGCCTTGGCGACTTCGGGGGCAGGAGCGACCACTTTCTTAGAAGCAGCTTCCTCTGAGATTGTAGGCCCCATGATGAGTTCGCAGGATTTCTGGCCCAATCTAGAGAAGACCAAGGCGTTGACGTTGGGCGACCCGTTGAGAGGAGCCGGGGCAGGGGTAAGACGATCAAAGACCGACTTCTTGGGAGCTTCCTTTGTCAGCACCGGCGCCGTGAAGCTTGTTGGTGGGAGTATAGTCCCGAAGAACAATCCGGTAGTGGCCTGAGTCACCTGGTCCACCGGCATTGTGAATAACGAAGCAGCTTGGGGTCCGTAGGCTATACCTCCTGGCGAGGTAAAGCGTTGGTCGCAATTGCAGTCTGAGCGGTTGGAGGATTTCGCAGAAGTAGAAGCCATCGATCCTTTGCTTTCTGCAATAAGCAAGATGCCAATTCTTAGTATCTTGAAACCCAAGGGCTACCATTAGCGAACCGCGATTGGTTCGCGAATCACGACACACGAAGTGTGGAGTGGAAAGAGGAAAAGGTCCCACCGGGCGTGCCAGAATCTGTTCCCCTCCGAATGGACGGCGCGACATGGCGTCTCGCCTGAGATTCGGGGCAGATGCTAATTGGTGCTATCCGTCCACCTCTCCGAAGATGCCAAGTTGATTTATGGCACCATATATCGAAGGTTTAAACAGATGCGGCCGATGTAGCAGACTTCGTCAGATTCCCCCTCGTTTGAGGGGTTTTTGATTGTGGGGACGCTCTTCCCTGCAGGCGCAAGCCCCTGCAGTTAATTACGCTACCGCATCGCGGTAACAACTTTCTCCTTCTCCAGATGGTCACTTCGTGTCGTGGGTGTTTGTTTTATTTGTGGTTGCCCGTGGATTGTATACGGAGACTGAGTTATGTCGTCGCCCGTAGGACGTGGACTAGTCCAAATCCGTATTTATCTTAGATTTGGGTTTGGGGGTTTGGTTTGAGGATACGTTAGCCATATTTGAGGCTAAGATCAACTCAAACGTTTGTTAAGGATACGTTAGTCTAACTTGAGACTAAGATCAGCTTAACGGGATCGTTTAGATCCGACAAAAGAGCATTTGGGCTCTATTGTTCCAGTTTAGGGACATAGTGGTCCATTGAATATGTGGCCGTCGGGACCCGTCACCTCTCTGACGACGTTGAAGGATTACAACGACAGATATCAGAGGAGTTCAGAGATGTACCCTTGAACCGAAGTTGATTTGGGGGGATTCATAGTCCAGTCTGTTTGAAGGTTTAAGGATACGTTAGCCATATTTGAGGCTAAGATCAACTTAAACGGGATCGTTTAGATCCGACAAAAGAGCGTTTGGGCTCTATTGGTCCAGTTTAGGGACATAGTGGTCCATCGCTAGTTTAAGGACATTGCGGTCCATGGGTAGTTTAAGGACATTGCGGTCCATTGTTAGTTTTAAGACATCTCGGTCAAGGTTAAGGACGTCGTAGTCCATGGGTTTAAGGACCCCACAGTCCATTGTTAGTTTAAAGACATCTCGGTCGAGGTTAAGGACGTCGTAGTCCATGGGTTTAAGGACCACACAGTCCATATCAATGTGTGGTCATCGGGACCCGTCACCTCTTTGAAGACGTTGAGGGATTACAACGCCAAGTATCAAAGGAATGAAGAGATGTACCCTGGAACCGGAGTGGATTAAATAGTCCTTGGCCCAATTTGGGATCAAGACCAATTAATTATGTTATGAGCCCATTAGCCCAGTTAATTACGAATTGAGGACTTATGGCCAGCTTGGGCTAAGTCCAATCATGTTTGGAATATTGGCTTCCTGTTGGTCCATTGAAGGAGAGACTTTGTCTCTGACCATTTAGCCAATTGGGCCAAAGTCTAGTGTTAAACACTACAGACCAATCAGTGTTGAACACTGGGAATGAAATTGACAAGTTAGTGTTTAACACTAAAAGATAATTGGTGTTAAACACCAGCAACAAGGCTTTCAAATTAGCATTAAACACTAAAACAGATCAGTGTTAAACACTGGCAACAGAGATCTCAAATTAGTGTTAAACACTAAGGTAGTCAGTGTTGAACACTGCAAATAAAGTTTTTTGATTAGTGTTGAACACTAAGGCCCAACAGTATTTTAACACTGGGTTCGGGAGTTTCAATTTAGTGTTAAACACTAAGGCAAGAGGGGTTACGTGGCGACACGTGAGAGCGCCCTCCCTTCATTTATTCTGCTAAGATTATCGCATCTTTCAGAGCATCACGTGCCATCACGTGACGGGCATTCAAATGCTTGTGTGTTAAAGCTTCTGTCAAGGGTCACGTAGGTCACGTGGGGCACTGCCTCAAAGGGGCTTTCTGTAGGTCTTTTGGGGGGTTACGTGGTGGCACGTGACCCTGCCTCTATATATGTTGTTTAGAGGATCTGTTAATCTTTTTCAGGAATTAAATTCCTCGTAGAGTTGAACCCTGACAATAATTTCAGAGGAATTAAATTCCTACTTCCTTTCGAAGATTTATATTCTGGAATAGAGTTGGACTCTGAATTTTCTGTAGGAATTAAATTCTTCATATATGTGAAGAACTGAATAGGGTTAAACCCTAATAAAAGCTTTTAAGGAATTAAACTCCCATTCTCTGTTAAATTATGATTAAGGGAATTAAATTCCCGCTGTTTCAACAGAACTAGGTTCTTAATTAGGGTTAAACCCTGTTTCTCTTTGTTCTGAAGGAATTAAATTCCCATGACACAGGGTCAAACCCTAATTTTATTTTAAAGGAATTAAATTCCTATAGTTCTGTGAGAATTAAATTCTCGTGCTTCCGTTCCCTCTCTATGTTTTGGATCTGCATGGCAGGATCTCGACCCATTGAGAATTAAATTCTCAACTTCAAGGGGAGATGTGCACTTTGCAGATCATCTATCAAAGAGAGAAGAAATATGTTCTTCTGTTTTATATATCAGAGTTAAACTCTGTCGAGAATTAAATTCTCTTTTTTGTTCAAGGAGCCTTCCCTTTCTTACCTAGGGTTTTCTTTTTTGCAGAACATCCAAATTCCTCAAAGTATCAAGGCTCTCTCCCTTTTCTTTTTCTCTGCGTATCTATCTCTATCCTTCCATCCCTGTGTCTCTTGGCTCCTATTTATAGGAGAAGCAGCCGAATCAATTAGTTTTTGACGAATCTTCATTGAGAGATTTGATTTGCATCCATCATTCGTTTTTTGACCTTTAGATTATTAGGTGAATTTTATTCACCATTGGATTTCAAATCCAGGGATTCTCTTTTGTTATCTCGGTTAGATTTAAAGGGGAAATCTTTCCAAACCTGAGATTTTCCCATGGATAGATGATATTTAATCACCTATGAATTTTCAATTCGATTGGTTCCAGATAATCGCTTTCCTTTGGAAAGATTTGAATCTCTTTCAGAATTTAATTCTGTTAACACAATGGGCTTTGAAAGCCGGTCACGTGTGACCACGTGACCCTTGGTCACGTGTGGGCACGTGACCCATGGTCACGTGTGGGCACGTGACCCTCTTTGGAATGAGCCCTCTTCTTTCCTTTTGCGCTCTGTCTTCTGGTTGCTGCTTAACCGTCACGTGCCACCACGTGACCCCTGGTCACGTGTGAGCACGTGACCCTTGTCTGGACTCTTTTTCTTGATTTAACTGGAGAACAATTCTGTTGTTTTGAGCGTCACGTGCCAACACGTGACCCCTGGTCACGTGGGAGCACGTGACCTCTTTTGAAGCTTTTTCCTTGATTTGATCAGGGAACCGATGTGCCTTTGAATCCGCTTTAAAATGTCACGTGCCAACACGTGACCCTGGTCATGTGGGAGCACGTGACCCTTTCTGAAGCCCTTTTCTTTGATGTAGTCAGGAAGCTGAATCTGCCTTGATGATGCTTTTAAATGTCACGTGCCAACACGTGACTGCTGGTCACGTGTAAGCATGTGACCCTCTTCTGAAGCTTTTTCCATAAGCTTTTCTGATTTTAAATCAGGAAACAAATGCCCCCACAGCGTTGTTCTCACGTGTCTGCACGTGAGTGCAACGCTGTCACCTCTTGTGACCGTTGGATTCCTCTAGGGATCTGGGGAGATGAAACGTTTCCATTGCCTTCTATAAATACCTCTGTCTCTTCATAGGAGCCTTCACTTTGCTCATCTTCTTCTTCTGAGAACTTTTTCCTTGAGAATTTAATTCTCGCTTCCAGAGCTTACTTCTCTGTCTTAAAACAATCTTCAGAGTTTAACTCTGTTCGAAAAGAATTCTTTTCCTCAGGTAATGTTCTTGGACAAACGATGGACCTTCACATTCCTCTGGATTTTAAATCCAAAACAAGGGTTTTTACCCTTTTTTCTTCATGTTTTTCCATAAGAACATGAAACCACTTAACCTTCAAACTGTAGATCTCTTAGGGTTTAAATGATCTTTAGGGAAGTGGTGATGACAATCTGTGGAATTCAATTCCGTTTCAACAAAACGTTTTATGGGAATTTAATTCCCTTTTCTAAAAGGAATTTAATTCCTGTGAAGAACTCAGTTTCTTCACGTGGAGCCTTCTTGAGGTCTCTTGGCCCGAGGTTGTCCTTCTGCAATTGATGAAACAGGAACTTTCTAATGATTCTCATGACCTTTATTTCAGGTATTATGGATTCCCATCTGTATGGTCTTGACGAGATCATTTCCTATGGGAATATTCGTGCCCTGGGCCGTAGTCAAAATCAGGAGTTTACCAACGCTCAGTGTGCTGAGATTATGAGCCGCTTTGACGAGTACAACCATCGGCTACTCCCTCGTCGCTCTTCTCTTCTGAGGCTCATCGTGCTGGCGATTTGGGAGGCGCTTCCTCTCTTCTGTGCCGGTGTGCCACTCAGGGCATTGGACGTTGCCGAGGATAAGATACATTCGGTGAGACTATAGCTCCCTTTTGAAAACCACTTGTTAAACCTTTAATGCATGCAAAGTACTCTGGTACTGTCCTCAGATCAGTCATGTTCGGTTACTACATAATATAGTGCCCATCATGAAAATAAAGTGCTCAAGAGCAAAATCAGCCTCAAAAGGCATATCCAAAAATCATGTACGTCTGGTGCGCATGGAAATCAAACCAAATACAAGTGCTACGAATGTGCACAAAACCAAACTAAGTGCAACGTGTATGCCCGAAAACATCTGTCCAGTGCAACGGATGTGCACGACATCAATATCAAGCGCATCTATAGTGCACGAAAACCTCAATCCAGTACAACTAACATGCACGAATGAAATTCCAATTGAGTGCATCCGGTGTGCACAAAATCACATCTCATATCATGCCCCTAACATGCGCGAAAATCCAAATCAAGTGAATCCGTCATGCACGAATAAAATCTCAATCAAGTGCATTCAACATGCACGAATAAAATCTAGATCAAGAGCATCCAACATGCACGAATAAAATCTAGGTCAAGTACATCCGGTGCACACAAAATCCAACACCAAGCGTCTAAAATGCGCAAAAATCCAACCCAAGCACCTAATGTGTGCAAAAATCCAACCCAAGCGTGTCGTGTCCGTATAAAGCATCTAGTACAGTAGCATGCACAAAAACGAATGTCAAGTACAAACGCGCACGAAAATATAAATCTGGTGAACAAATGCTCAAAGGCATAAATAAGGTGCAACCAATATACGGAGTATAAAGCTAGTGCATCTAATGCACGAAATACGCATCCGTTGCAACAAATGCATGAAATGCAAATCTAGTGCAACAAATGCACGAAATAAGAATCTGGTGCAATAAATACACAAAATACAAATCGGGTGCATCCTGTGCACGAAATACAAATCCGGTGCAACTAATGCATGAAATCTCATCAATAACTCAAATGCGTATAAAAGCAACACCAAGTGTACCAAGGTGTATAAAATCTTAAACGTGTGCACTTCGTGCACAAAATCCATATCAATGCACTGCAAGCACATGTGAGCTATACCGAGTGCAAAAATCAAATCGAGTGCGTACTACATGCACAAAATCAAATCAACTGTATGAAATCCACGAAATCATAAACACGTGCAGCCAAGACACAAAACTGATATCGGGTGCAATAAACATGCACAAATCGCAAACCGATGTAACCGTGTATAAATATATATCAAGTGCAATAACTATGCACAAAATGTAGATACCCAGTAGGTGCAGCCATGGTGCACGAAAAATATATCATGAAACCCAATCATCAAAACTCAAATCCAAGCGATATAAGCGTGATACTCAGATCACAAACGCAAATTGCAACAAATGACATTGAGGTACACCTCCTACAATGTCGAAAAAAATGTCGGTGCGCCCAAAACTGGCAGAGCAAGAACATCTGCTTGCCTCCTGCTCATGGTCTGGCGTTCTCTGTCTCTGGGTTCTCATTTTCTCTGTGGATTACCAATCTCGCAATCCATCGGCTCATCAGCCCGGTCAGGTATACTAACGGAAACGATTCCGATCTGGCACTCCTCTGGTCATCTCTCGGCCAATTAGCATGACCACTCGTAAAGCAGCATGTCATTGGCGTCGGCCTCTGGCCCTCTGAATACACATGACACAACTGATCCTCGGTGCAAATCTTATCGTAGCCGTGTCCTGGAAGGAACCTGATCAAGGTCTCTTCCGATCCCGTCTATGCCGAACTATATGGAGGCTGGTACTCTTAAATAATCTTTTCTCGTTTTCTGGACATCTGCGTTCTCATCACAGCATTTCCTCAGGAACTGGCCGTATCCCAACGCCTCTGTATACATATTAGATCTCCAATCTCAACGGAGAGTAACAACAGCTCGTTACATCTCGCACGAACCTCTTGTTCCACTCATCTTTATTATCGTCCACTTCGACGTCACGTCATGCTATCTGCGCACTGCAATTGTTCTCGGCTACAGTCAATCCGGAGTCTCTCACACGGACTCGAAATTACGAACTCGGAATCTTAATCGCTCTGTAGAAGATATCTAGCCGAACACGTCCTCGGGAACTCGTCCCAACCACCGGAGGAATATACTTTATTCATCCGTTCTCGATCAACTCACAACGCATCTGGGTGAGGTCCTCTATCCAAATCTGGTCAACTTACTGATCTCCTATCGGATCATCCAACGAACAATGTCATCTATGGACCGGTCTACTCTAGATCTGAGTAAGATTCCCCACACTGAAAATCACCAACTCAACTGAGCCTGCGTCGGCGCATCAAATCAGACGAATCACCTTCGTCTCTCAACTCAGGATAGACTAGCTATCATCTGTCGCATTTCTGCCTGAAAGCTCCAGCGATCTCAGCTCTTAAGCTCTGGAAGCGACATCCCATCAATCTCAGCAACAACTGGGTCATCTTTCTACAAGGTAGACGACATCACAATCTCTAAGGTAGGTTGTACATCAACAGTCCTCTCACAATCGGAAGCCTCTAACAATGGCCCGATCATCCGGGGCAAAACCGAACACTTGCCTCAAACAAGAGGTCACAACACAAATACTAACTCGATACGTTCCCATGTCATCAGAAAACACGATGGTCAGTCCTCGTCCATGACGAGCTCGCCTTGACCGCATCACTAGCAGCAGCTCAATTTGCGCTCAAACCATGGTGACAGGAACTTCAAGCATGTATCGATGAAAATAGATCAAAGAAATGAAAAGAATCAACAGATCTAGAATGGATACATGATCATAAGGAGAAACATAATCGATGAGAGTATGATCATTGGAATGAATAGAATCAAGGATCTCAAATGGATGTATAATCATGGGGACGAAGAGAATCACAGATATCAAGATATGTACATCCAAAGGTCACTTAAGCGGAGTATCGTATCGTAAGTATGCCGCGGAACATACGCACAGTACATCATTCTACTTGAGTTACCTACTCCATCAATCAGGATCGGCCTATGTAACGAAAGTTCGGGTCTAATACCCCTCTGTTCAAGTCTAAGTTCCATAAGGTCAAGCCTAGGTTCTAAAATAGATTACGCCCCAGACTTTACATAATCAAACCTAGACTCCAACTAAGGTTTAACCTAACGCTCTGATACCAAATTTGTCACGACCTGAAATTTAGCCCATGACCGGCACTTAAATCACGCCACGTCTAAAGGCATAACGTAAATAAAGTAAGCCGAAGCCCAGAAATCTAAACCTTATTAAGAAAATAAAAGAGGTGAAGTTTTGAAATAAAGGTATGATGAAATCAAAGGTTTTCTTAAATGCATAGATAATGAAACATGAAAAATTCAAGTGGATTTTATTAGTTGAAAAACATTTTTCGTCTTTTAAAAATTTGGGCAGCACCTCCCTTGTATATTTTGATCCAAAACCAAATATACATAACAACAATAAAAGCATCCCCAAGGAGCTAGCTCTTCGCCAATCGGCGGAATCACAACCACGCAAGTCATAATATATGTATACGACGCCCAACGGTGAAGATCAACACAAAGATAATGAATAAAGCAAGACATCAAACCCACCAAGCGAACATATAACCCATCGCTCTAAGTCTCGCAACCACAAGTCTTTCTAAGTCTTACTACTTATACAAATACTAGTTTCTGATTGATAAAGTTGACTAGATACAATAGGAATAATAATACAAGAGTGGCACAATCCAATATGTACCACCTATCAAAGCAAATCACCCGAATACAAGCTGTGTGCCAGCGATGCCGCTACTGATCCATGCGGTCAACCTGCAAGAACTGTGGCACAACGGGGGTGAGTTGCCAACTTGTGAGTAGAAAACATCATCAGGTAGAAATCGAATAAAACAAAGATTCCTAGGTCAACTATATCATAAAGGTAATACTATGATATCTAGGGTGACCGTATCTGCATATGTACCAACAATATAATCAATGCCTGTAAGCATATGGATAACATCTATGTGTCCATCAATGACACAAAATCATCATGCATGTAAATATCATGAAAGCATAATCATGTAAATGTGAGGATATCAATCAACGTGTGTCCATCAACGACACATCAAAATCATAGAACCTGAGTGTCCAACATCGACACTCGAAACATCATGAAACTCGTGTCCAGCATCGACACGTAAATCCTCATATCTCGGGCTCCGTCAGTCCGGATCGGCCCACGGGCTCCGACAGTCTGGATCGGCCCATATCATCTCACGACTCCGGTCGGTATCCTCCTGATAACCGCCGAGTCCAAATACTATCACCGGTAGGTAGTGCTCCCCTGCCAAGCTTACCGCCTAACTATACGAGTTTTTTTGCCCCGGCGTACCTCACCGGGTCCACCATGTACCCGCAGACGGTGCCTACCACTCCTCGAATCGGGTTTCACATGCCAATCTCAGAACCGAGAAAACACATGGTGGACGTCTCGAAATATCATATCAAGAGAAACCAGGTTTTTAAAATAATACATAATTTCCTTTGAAATTTAACCACGGTTCTCAAATCCAAAATCTCATGAAAACAACAAATCTCAATGCGTATAATCATAAAGCATGATGTATGCAAACATATAACAGAAATGTGAGCATATCAAGTATATCATGCAACATGGTATGGTGATGTGAACATAGCAAGTATATCATGCAACATAGCATAATGTTGTGAGCATGGCAATATATATCATAGCATGATGTAGCAATTCTTCTGCGTAAGTGACATAGCAATTACCGATGATGAAAGTGTGTGAGCCGTCAATCTGTGTAAGTGTAACTTACGCATCATCGATAATTGTGTAGGTGTACTAGCACAGGGGTATGTAATGCAATGAGAATATCATGAACGTAGCATAAAGTACATCGTAAGCGAAATACTATCAGGTATACGTATCTACAACATATCCGAGTCGGTGAATCTATCAATCGGCATCCAGCCTCACAACATCACGTACGGTATAATACCTCGTACGACATCCTTTAGTCAAGGGTATGGATCAATCATCAGATAAAACTCACCACGTACGGTAAATCGTCGTACGACGGCATTAAACAATTAGGGATTCTATCAACCTATATGACAATGAAGGTACGGATCTAACGTCTCGTACGGCATATCACTCGGATTCACAACATTATCCATATATATATACCTATCTCTCATGTCACATCCATATCAATCTCATATCGTGGAACTGACAAAGGTATCAACTATCTCATATCGACTCGCATCCATATAACGACATATCACACCAAGTCATCATATCACATCGTATACTCTTTTCATCACATTAATATCTCACATCAAGTCATCTTACATATATATTCTATCTTATAAATCTCATGTCATGCTACTCTAAATCTTATACTTATTCTCGTGCATTACATATATTTATATATCGTGATTCATATTTACGTTTCACATCCTTACATATCACTTCGAGACATCCTTATCAATCATATCATTTCATACTAAACCTTTAACCACATCCGTGGGTTCCTAGTATAGGTTTCTCCGACTATACTCATATATATCGGTTTCCATTTTATAATTGTGGGGGTGCTATACGCCATCCACCCGACTTCCCTCGTAGATATAAATCTACTCAACCACGGAACTCCTTGTTCAGCCGTAGTCGATGTGCTTCGTCGTCTCAGAATCCACGCGAAGGTACCTACAATAAATACACAATCGCAAATACTATTAAAATCAATTCCGAAAAACCAATACGGCACACAATGCGCTCATAGGTTAGAACCTATAGCCTACGCATGCAAAAACAACCAAACAACCCTCGTCGTTGACATACAAACATCCAACGACCAAATACAATACCAAATCCCAAACCACGAATTCAAATATTGGGAAAAACATGGCCAAAGCACTCACAACAGCTCCCAGATTTCATCTCAGGTTAATTGGGTCTAAACAAGCATGTATAGGGGATATGTTATATGGATTAGGAGCTACAGGCAAAATCTCAGCACCATTGCCCAACAAAAATCCGGCGACAATGCCCCATTTTCCGAGTTCGTCGGCCATACTAGGGAAAGAGCGGATCATACTTTGGTGGTGGGTTCCTAGGTGTTTATATGGGTTACTGGACTTGCTAGATTTTCTTAAAAATGCTCCAGATAGCTCCAGATACCATGTAGGCCAACATAGCTTCACAAAACCGACACGGGGAAATTCCTAAGTCCGTATTTTTGTTCCTAATCCGGGTCTTGGCCAGTAAAATCAACACTAAGGTCTTGTAGACACCTACTATAGATCATAATTCCACACAAACACCCAAACCCTCTCTTGGAATTTCCAACCATCACTAATCAACATCGATTTAACTCTAAACTAACAATAGTATGAACTAAACACAATAACTTAACTAGGGTTTAGAATTATACCTCATTTGGCAACTCAAGAATTTTCTTGAGTTGCTCAAAGTCTTCAAAATACAACTTTGAAAGGTCCAATGGGTGTAGGATGAGGTGGGGATCAACTTTAATGAAGGGAGTATAGGGTTTTGAGAAGGAAATTGAGATGATGCTTGGAGGTGGAGGTTGAGGGAATATGAGTTGAAGAAGATGAAGGAAGAACAATGGGGGTGAGGAAATGGGCAACCCTCTCTCTCTCTTTCTTATTCTCACCCTCTCACAACTCATGTCTCACTCCCTCTCTCTCCAATAATTCACTCTTTTACCCTTTTCTCTTTTTTCTTTTCTCTAAAAGCCAAATATCAACAAATACCAATGAAACAACATGCAACCAAATGCAACATGTCATGGTGCACTAACCATGGAAAAATATAGAAACACAGATTTGGCTTAATCGCGATTAGTAATGCACTAATCAATTTTTATTCAAACTGCATATAATTAATTATAAAAATACCAAATCCAATAAATATATTTTTAAATGAATAAATCATTTTAATCTCCAATTATTTCACAATTATTGGTATATATTTATACCATTTTACGAAAACCTCAATTTCTCAAATCAGGTAGTTTTCGCGAAATATATTATTTTAATATTAAATTCCAAAAATAATATTTTATATTTTCTGAAATATTACATTCTCGGTCCGGTATCGCCATATTTGAGGCGGGTAATTATTTTAAGGACTTCTCGGTCCTATATCGCCATATTTGAGGTGGATAATTAGTTTAAAGACTTCTCGGTCCGATGTCGCCATATTTGAGGTGGACACTTAGTTTAAAGACTTCTCGGTCCATTGTTAGTTTAGGGACTTCTCGGTCCGTTATCGCCATATTTAAATGCGAGTAATTACTTTAAGGACTTCTTGGTCCTTTGTCGTCAATTTTAGGGAGACCGAGCTTTTTTGTATACTATTCTCAAAGTTCTGACTTAGGAAGATAGCGAGCGGACATGAGCATCGTCATCTATCATAGACCTATGTCGTGACTCGTCAAGTGTAGTATTTTTTGAGGAATCAGCCGTTTATTGGCCGGAGGGGTCTTTCGCCATGCATATCCATAAGCAGGTAGGCTCCACCTTGATAGACTTTGTTTATGATGTACGGGCTTTCATAGTACGGCTCGAATTTCCCCCGTTTTGCACGATTGGGGATCATGGGTCTTTTGACGATTAGCACGAATTCACCTTGGCAGAATGTTCTCGGCCTGGTCAGTTTTCGTATGACCGTGTCATTCTCGCCTTATAAGCCTCCAGATTTTCCTGTGCAATAAGGCGCGTTTCGTCGAGGGCATCGAGCTCCTCAAGTCGAAGATGAGGATTTTCTTCATCTGTTAGCCCATACGAACCGCTACTCGTTGAGAGGGGAGTTGTATTTCCATGGGAAGCACTGCTTCCGTGCCGAATACCAACATGTATGGTGTTGTATTCGTAACCGTTTTGAATGCTGTTCGGTACGCCCAGAGAGCTTCATGTAACCTTTCGTGCCAGTCTTTTTTGTTTCTGGACACTTTTTTCTTTATAATTTTCGTCAAGGTCTTGTTGAAAGTTTCAGCTAGACCGTTGGCCCGAGAATTATAGACTGAAGAGTATCTTCAATCTATTTTATGTTGCTATGCGAAGTGGCTGATTTTATGACTTCTATAAGCTGGCCCATTATCCGAGATAATTCGTCGTGGAGTGCCGAACTGATAGATGACATTGTCCTGAAGAAATGGAAGATATTCTCCGTCTTCATCTCCTTTAGTGGTACTGCTTTTGCCCACTTAGAGAAGTAGTCGGTCGTTGCCAATATAAACCGATGTCCTTTGGACGACGCCGGTGCAATGGGGCCAATTATATCGGTTCCCCACATTTCGAACGGCCAGCTGCCACTTTGGGTATAGCGGATTTGGATGTTATTGGATGAAGTCACTGTGGATTTGGCATGAGTGACACTGCTTCGCATATTCGAGGCAGTCCTGAATCATTGTGGGCCAATAGTAACCCATTCTTTTGATCTTCAGGTTCATCTTTGGCCCAGCTTGGTGAGAACCGCAGAGTCCGTCGTGAATTTCTTGAACGAATTTCTTTGCTTCCTCTGGCCCCAGGCATCTTAGTCATAGAAAGTCGAAAGATCTCTTATATAGAGTATCATTGACGAAGGCGAAAGACAAAGCTCGTTTCATGAGCTGATATCTAAACGACGCATTTTTGGGGCTTCGTTGGGACTTAAAGTAGTCTATGAAGACTTCCCTCCAGTCCTTGACCTTTTCTTCGTCCTCTATTTGAAGGGTTGCTTGTTCGGTCGTTTCTTTTCTTTCGGATGACTCTATCATATTTTCCGAAGATATATCTGTTGGCGTGAGACCCCTACGGCTTTGCATAATGATCTTTACGTCATCAAGGTAGTCATTAGCCAGTTCCTTAGCCAATTTAACCAACGCGTCCGCCTTGCTATTTTCTGCACGCGGTATACTCTCCAGGATGAAGGAAGGGATTTGTGTCAGCAGTTGCTGCACTCTTTCACCATACTTTAACAGCTCTAGCTTGCATGTCTGATAGTCACCATTTACTTGGCTAACGATCAGCTGGGAGTCTCGATATATGAGGTAGTCTTCGGTTCTCATGTCGATAGTGATCTCGAGACCTACTATCAAAGCTTCATATTCAGCTTCATTGTTAGTCCTTGGCTCCGTTAAGCAAAGGGCGTAACGCAATATCACTCCTTGTGGAGTCACGAAGATAAGGCCCATCCCGGCTTTGATTATGGGGGTGCTTTGCTTTCTCCTTTTAATAGAAGATGCTCCATCGAAGTAGAGTTCCCATTGGGAATCATTTTCTTCCTTCTCTCCTCCGATTGTGTCGAACGCATGTTCATCCGGCAACTCACAATTTAAGGCGGAGTCGGCTGGTATCGGATGCTCCGCGAGAAAGTCGGCAATGGCCTGGCCTTTCACTGCTTTGAGAGGTCGATACGTTATCGAGAACTCCATCAAGATGAGGGCCCATTTAGAAAGCCTTCCTGTTAGTATGGCCCTTGACATCAGATATTTGAGAGGATCCACCTTTGATATGAGATAGACCTCATGTGCCAAGGCGTAATGTCTGAGCTTCGTTTTTGCGAAGATCAGCGTTAGGCAATGCTTTTCGATAGGGGAGTAGTTGTTTTCTGCCCCCAGGAGAACTCGACTCAAATAGTATAGAGCTTTCTCTTTTCCTTGATCGTTCTATTATGCCCACAGCGCGCCTAGAGAACCCTCAAGGGCTGTTGTATATAGGATAAGGGGTTTTCCCTTAACCGGAGCAGTAAATACCGGCAGATTTTGTAGTTAATGCTTGATTTCGTCTAGTGCATATTGGCACTTTTGATCCCAGACGAACGAGGTCCCTTTCTTCAACAAATGACTGTAGGGACGGTATTTTCTGGAGAGGTTGGTTATAAACCGTCGGATATAAGCGAGCTTTCCTTGAAGAGACCGCAGTTGTTTGAGGGTTCTCGGCATGGGCATTTCCATAATCGCCTTGATCTTTGAAGGGTCGATTTCGATACCCCGGTTCCGTATGATGAATCCTAGGAATTTGCCCGAGGAGACTCTAAATGCGCATTTTAGAGAATTCATCTTCAGATTATACTTCCGAAGACATCGGAACACTATTTTTAGATGTTCCCAATGCTCCTCATAAGATCTGCTCTTTACCACAAGGTCGTCAATGTAGCATTCGACAATCTCATGGATAAGGTCATCGAAGATCTTTGTCATGGCCCTTTAGTAGGTAGCGCCAGCGTTCTTTAAACCGAAAGGCATCACCTTGTAGCAGATGTTAGTTATGTATATACCCTAGAGGCCATTGTTTTTCATATGATGTGTATTATAATGGATGCTTGGATATATATAGAGAGGACTTTCTTGCTCGTCATGATGGTATGCTATTTGGTTTCACATTATCTTAACATGTTGACTTATATTAGTTTACTGTCTTACTCTTATAAGTCCACGGTAGCGCCCCGGCCGTCTAAAAGACGCCAAAATGCGGAACAAAACTTTTACGACTGGCGCTATCGCGTACTTTAACACGGATCTGCCATTAAAGCTAAACTAACAAACTACAAGGTGGATAGAAATGTTATACCGAACGATCCGAGTCCTTCGGTCTTCAACCATCATCCCACGCTTTGTTGCGGCTGCTCCGATCTCCTGAATCTCCAGTCTTCTCGTCCAGGTGGCACCATGTCGACGGATCTTTAAATGGGCTCCCGCCTCTGGAACGAGACAACTCGATCATCAAGTCTGCTAAAAGAGATGACCAAGATTGATGTAGAGAATGAGTAGAACACTTTGTCTCGTTACGTCCAAAGCGATGGACGAACGGTTAATGAAGTTGCCTTTTGGATCGGGTGAAAATGAGAAATGAACTTATGAAATTTCCATGAAGCAAATTTCATACACTTTTTATCAAATGAACAACCATCTCCCATCCCACAAGGGGCCGACCACTTATGAAGAGGGGGGAGGTGAGTGTAGGAGCTAGGAGGGTGACCATAAGGAATAATATCAAGAAGCAATATCTTAAAGATTACAAAACCTCATTAATGCAAAATCCACCTTGCATAAAACATTAAATGCAACAAGTGAGTCATTAAACCATTAATGCAAAGTGATGACACACTAAACCTAGTCACCTCTTCTAGAAGCTTCCACACTCATGAAGAAAAGATAAATCCGTATTTAACCGAATGTTAAATATGGGTGATTGAAAACTGGAAACTGGCAACTTCCAAAAGCGATCCTGAAACGAATTTCAGGATAACCCCGTAACAGTATAAACATACCCGCATTTGCATTACGACCGAATACAAATGCAACTGAGACAAAGATATTATAGCTACACAGTATAATACTCGGATCCGGCTTAAACCAAAGCCCACCAGTATTATCTGCCCGAAATATGACGCGTGCGTAAACGCACGTGCATTTTCCGAACCCTGCCATAAAACCATACGGCCTCTACAACGTTTCGCCCGAACTTGGGAAACTGTCTATGGGAAACTCTAATGACTCATCAACACACTGGCACTGGGTATAACCACTAGCACGTCAGAGGTACAAGCTGTACGTAACGGTTGCCTATGTATCGATTGGAAAGGAAGCTGACGAGCGAACTCATCCAGAAACCCTACTGAGCCTGACAGCGACAATATCCGTACAGTCCGGTCCATTCGTTTATGAGTATCGCATATAGGGCCTAGGGGGCCGGTAAACGTCAGACCCCCAATAACTGTATAAGTCGTGTCAGAGAGCAGCCCAGAACACCCTGAGATACTACTGGAATACCTTCCAGTAAATCTCGATTACCCTGTCCAGGGATTTCGTGTAACGGCTCTCCTAAACACAGCGCAATCTCACCCCCAATACCGGGAGAAACGAATCCCCGACGATCTGCTCACTGCCTCCATGTGGCTCGGGACTGTACCCAAAAAAATACCTGTTTGCATGACTCCTTTGACCCGTGGTAGGGTATAAATCAAAGTACAGTGGGAACTCTCACGTGGCAAATGACGACCTCAGGTCGATGAACTAACCTGTACACATGTCACCAGGGAACTGCTATCTGACGCTAGGTATAATACCAACCAGCAAGTTTCCGGCGAGTCCTGTCCGGTGTACTCATAACCCAATGAGCATCTGTATACATCTTAGGTGAACCAACCGACACCAATGGCTTGTGAGACCGGCCACCGCCCCTCGTCGGGGTCTCGACTTTATACACTAGTCTACTCTGGAGTATCGATGCCCTGTCTCGAAATTCCCACGACTTGGGACCAAAATTAAGGATGTGCTTATAGACTACCTAACTCTCACATATATGATCGCCATCATACTGTTGGTAGTCATGCAAGATCCTAAGGGCTCTATCAAAGTGTAACAGTGATAAAGATAAACCAGATAGCATTCTATCATCTCGAGCAAGATTGTCATATCGGTATAGGTCCTCCCTCAATCATTGCAATCACGTACCTGTGATCCAATAATTGACTTGAGGGCATTATAGCCAACAATCTCCCACTTGCACTCAAGGCTAATTATTACGATGTCGCATACTTACAGCCCGTGTGATACTGAACATCCAACTCCTCTAGTAATCAGTTTCACAAAGCTCGTTTGTAAAACTATTGTGTTCGAGAAATAGCCTCAGTGAGTGGATCCGTCTTGATGTTTCTTTCTATATCTCTCTTAATTTCAAGTTCGCGGAGAAAACCATCTCCCGAATCGAGTAATACATGTCTTAGATTATGTCTAGATATCTGATTGGACCTAGATCATAAATGTACTCCAAATCCAAACTTCTTAGACTGTATTGATAACTGAACCTAATCAGTATCCGACACCATACCTCCCACAGTATCCTCTTGGACCACCTGTCCATAATACTGTCCCTCATCAGAGGGAAAACTATAACTCTGACAATCACTCTGTCATCCATGTCACCTTTGAAGCCTGGAATGATAACCGTCTCCCAAAGGAGGCTGTCATCATTAAATCCGTAGAACATGCACTTATGTTCTAAAAATGCTTTCTTATGTTTCTTCAGGATTGGATTAATATAAACTTATCGCATCTAGTGCAAAAACAACATCTGGTGTGGTACTTGACATCTCACGATTGACTCAATTGCCTAAGCAAGTGATCTGCCAATCATGCACGTCCCTCTCCCCTTTAGTCTGTAAGACACCTTTAGAGAGGGTGACTCCATCACCTGCAGGTTCACCACCATGCCAGGAGTCATTTATTCTAAAATACTATTAGAATATTTTCAAAGTACCCACATTGGGAAACTACCCAAATCTAGATCTAAAACCATAGATCTAGTAACCAGAATGTCAGATATTATATCCATATCCTTTGTGGAGAAACAACTGTGTGACGACCACAGTACAACCGATCATAGTATAGGAATTTTACTTCCTACTCTGTGTATGTCATCCAAATACCAGGACATCACACCCTACTACCTTCTTAACAGATCCATCCCCTATTCTGATGAAGTCAAACCTATGACTGTCACATCATAAATTAGATGATCTTATCTCCGCTATATTTGCTCAAGCCTATAAATAGACATAAGTTACTTGCCCACTATGCTTCCGCTGCTCCCTCTGACTATGACAACCCTCTGGCAGAATAATATATACGTACATTTCTAAAGCTAGTTTAGAACGACGCTATACTTAACCTCCTGCCAGGTCTCATAGTCTGGAACAACAGTAGTGTCAAGCCTGGGTAAACAAGAACCTCCCTGTCACCGTCCTTAAGGCTACCGGAGTACCTCTCAGGTGTCTGAGGTTATCCACCATATCTGCAGAGTGGCTAATGGAATGTCAAACCTGATTGAATATATATGTCCTATTAAATTTTCCGTAATCGTTTGCGGTTCTGGAATCACTTCCAGTTCTACCATACTCCCACTACTTTTTCTGAAAAAATCCATTTTACTAAAACTGTGGCGAGTCTAGAACAATATCACTATTGATCTTCCAGATGGTAGAAAATCAACCCTCGTCAAAGCCAGGGTAAACCCACAAACTGCCATTACAGAAACGTGCCTTGAGTTATCCAGTGTCTGGTTTTAAGCATAAGCTGGACAACTCCCCGTACCTTAATATCGTTAAGATATGAACCATTCTATATCCAATATAAAAATAGAGGCACTAATTTAATTGGAACCAGATTCAAATCATGCAGTTGTCTCCAGTGCATATCAACTTAATGGAGAGAGGCTAATCAGCATTACTCAACTTAGAAATACATCCAATTATGAGTAACCTGAAAGAGAAATAAGTTTCTCAAAACCATTACTATCAACTGAATACAAGTATCTACATTTTCGATCTCTTTGAAGAATCCCGATACTTGCGACACCTGGTTCTCTACTTTATTCTTATACCCACAACTTCTCAAAACTTAGACTTTGTATTTCTACGAAACACTTGTCTAAAAACTAGAGAAGTTACAAGTAAACAGAACAGAGTACGAGGACCAACCCCTTTGTCCTGATGGACACTGGACAACATATAATACTCTGTATAAGTCCACTGAGTTGAATAACTCAAAATCTGTGCATCGTAGGTTGAAAACTGTACCTAGGTGATTTCCTCAAATATCACCAATTACAATGAATTCCGATATAATGAGGATGACTCCCTAATTCCCAAATGACTTACTCTCACTCATCATCTGTAAAACTATACAGATGTGAGAATCATATCTGGTAAATACATACCTTGGAGTAAGTGTCTAATCGGGAAATCGGTTTTCCATTAACAATGCACTGAAACATAAAAAATGTTTCGTAGGGGTATTCTTGTATTCCTAGCAATGCCTCTTCCATAATCCAATTCATGACTTTAACCGTATAATGTCATAAACTAATTCATCTATCTATGCAACAAATGAATACCCCAGCAGCTACCAAACACTATGCCTTGACGTAGGCCAACAAACATAGCTTGAATACTACTGACCATCCATAAGAAATAACGGAGGATTACGTCTGGTTTTTGGAGAAAAACCTTTAACGTAATGAACTTGATCTCGTTGAAGGAACCTGATAGCTTTTTATAAAAAATATAGTGGCGAAAACCTTTTGCTAAAGAGGTCACTCCCGGTAAAGGGATCTCGGCTCTTTCCTTATGGAATGAGGTGCAGGATATTCTAACTGAATAACACGATGCATAGCAACTTGTAATCGACTATATTGAAGTTATTACCCTGACGTAAACTTCTGCCCAAGGGATCACTCCCGGTGAAGGGATCTCGGCTCTTGCCTCGTCGAAGGAGGTGCAGGATATTCAAACTGAATACCGCTATGCATAACAAAAGGAAACGTCTTTGTAATAACTCCTTTTAAAATTTGTTCCAACAACATCAAATATAGGTTTGTTTTATCCTTGCATTGATAAGAATCAATGCAATCCCATCAGTTAATCACACCAGAAAAGAACGAAAATAAAATGTACGTATATGCTATCCGCATTCGTCACTGGGTCCCGTCATCACCCATTAGGTTACTTAACTAACGACAGAGCGGGGACTGGGCTAGCGCGGGTGTAAAACATATACAACATCTAATAGTATATATACTAATATACAATAATCGCTCCAGGCGTGATAATATGCAACATTACAGAAAAGTAATAAGCACCACAGAACAATACAGATAATCTAGGATCCCCGGGTTTCACAGAGCCGCTACTGAAACCCGACATTCCCTTGGTCGTGTGGATAGCCTGTGCAATGAAACCTGGACCCCTACGGGTGCGGCAAGTTACCCGCCAAAACCTGAAGTGAGGCAGCCCCCTACAGCGAAGTGAATGGACCACTCAGTACTTCACGGAATCCGGTAACTTGAGCACCCCTCCTTGGGTCAACCTGTACCCCCTACGAGTGCGGCGAATAGCCCGCCAATTCTAGAGTGAAGCCCCTCTGCCTCTCAAAGCCATGAGATACGGACCCGTTGCCCTCCAAAACCCGGCTATCCGTGCACCCCACCACGGGGTAATCCTAGTACAGAAAAGAAAATATATACAACGGGTACATCGACCTCAGCCCGGTCGTGCCCCAAAAGAATAATATACAAACAGGCAGTGACGGCAGTCCACATGTTGGACGCTCGTCCCGCAATATCAAATGTACAAATAAATCCAAACAGCACTATCATTGCACCTTGCTATCCACCACGACAAATTCGCAACATCACAGCACAACACAGAACATCAACGCGAATGTCATGTTCGCAAACCCGTCTAAAAGAACTATAGCAATCAGACGCGGTTTACCGATCGAATGACATTCCCGGTCGGAGATATAATATAAATACTGTAAACTAACAAGTTTAAAATTTCGATCGACAAAACATCCCGAAGTGGGCCCCACGTACATCTGGTGTACAGTAATAAAATCTGGGCCCAAAATAAATTTTCCAGAAACCACAATTCACTGTGTAGAAGCCCCTGTACAAATTTGAAGCACTGTTCCCACTAAACGGCCGCGGATGCGCGGTCAAACCCTAGGTTTGACCGTGGATCCGCGGCTGTTATGTGGGATCACGTGACCAAATTTGTACAGTTTGCCTCAAAAAGCCTGCTCTGTTTTCTGAAGTGCTCAAAATAATTTTTAGACCTGATTTAAAATTGACAGAAACTTTTGTACAGAAAAATGTAGTTTTTGAAATTCCGTTCGATCGATATTTTAAACGCGTTAGCACAAGTTAGTAAAGCTTAATGGTGAGGCTCTGATACCACTGTAAGTCCACGGTAGCGCCCCGGCCGTCTAACAGACGACAAAATGCGGAACAAAACTTTTACGACTAGCGCTATCGCGTACTTTAACCCGGATCTGCCATTAAAGCTAAACTAACAAACTACAAAGTGGGTAGAAATGTTATACCGAACGATCCGAGTCCTTCGGTCTTCAACCATCATCCCACGCTTTGTTGCGGCTGCTCCGATCTCCTGAATCTCCAGTCTTCTCGTCCAGGTGGCACCACGTCGACGGATCTTTAAATGGGCTCTCGCCTCTGAACCGAGGCAACTCGATCATCAAGTCTGCTAAAAGAGATGACCAAGATTGATGTAGAGAATGAGTAGAATACTTTGTCTCGTTACGTCCAAAGCGATGGACGAACGGTTAATGAAGTTGCCTTTTGGATCGGGTGAAAATGAGAAATGAACTTATGAAATTTCCATGAAGCAAATTTCATACACTTTTTATCAAATGAACAACCATCTCCCATCCCACAAGGGGCCGGCCACTTATGAAGAGGGAGGAGGTGAGTGTAGGAGCTAGGAGGGTGACCATAAGGAATAATATCAAGAAGAAATATCTTAAAGATTACAAAACCTCATTAATGCAAAATCCACCTTGCATAAAACATTAAATGCAACAAGTGAGTCATTAAACCATTAATGCAAAGTGATGACACACTAAACCTAGTCACCTCTTCTAGAAGCTTCCACACTCATGAAGAAAAGATAAATCCGTATTTAACCGAATGTTAAATACGGGTGATTGAAAACTGGAAACTGGCAACTTCCAAAAGCGATCCTGAAACGAATTTCAGGATAACCCCGTAACAGTATAAACATACCCGCATTTGTATTACGACCGAAAACAAATGCAACTGAGACAAAGATATTATATCTACACAGTATAATACTCGGATCCGGCTTAAACCAAAGCCCACCAGTATTATCTGCTCGAAATATGACACATGCGTAAACGCAGGTGTATTTTCCGAACCCTGCCATAAAACCATACGGCCTCTACAACGTTCGCCCGAACTTGGGAAACTGTCTGTGGGGAACTCTAATGACTCATCAACACACTGGCACTGGGTATAACCACTAGCATGTCAGAGGTACAAGCTGTACGTAACGGTTGCCTATGTATCGATTGGAAGGGAAGCTGACGAGCGAACTCATCCAGAAACCCTACTGAGCGTGACAGTGACAATATCCGTGCAGTCTGGTTCATTCGTCTATGAGTATCGCATATAGGGCCTAGGGGGCCGGTAAACGGCAGACCCCCAATAACTGTATAAGTCGTGTCAGAGAGCAGCCCAGAACACCCTGAGATACTTCTGGAATACCTTCCAGTAAATCTCGATTACCCTGGCCAGGGATTTCGTGTAATGGCTCTCCTAAACACAGCGCGATCTCACCCCCAATACCGGGAGAGACGAATCCCCGACGATCTGCTCACTGCCTCCATGTGGCTCGGGACTGTACCCAAAAAATACCTGTTTGCACGACTCCTTTGACCCGTGGTAGGGTATAAATCAAAGCACAGTGGGAACTCACACGAGACAAATGACGACCTCAGGTCGATGAACTAACCTGTACACATGTCACCAGGGAACTGCTATCTAACGCTAGGTATAATACTAACCAGCAAGTTCCCGGCGAGTCCTGTTCGGTGTACACATAACCCAATGAGCACCTGTATACATCTTAGGTGAACCAACTGACACCAATGGCTTGTGAGACCGGACACCGCCACTCGTCGGGGTCTCTACTGTATACACTAGTCTACTCTGGAGTATCGATTCCCTGTCTCGAAACTCCCATGACTAGGGACCAAAATTAAGGATGTGCTTATAGACTACCTAACTCTCACGTATATGATCGGCATCATACTGTTGGTAGTCAAGCAAGATCCTAAGGGCTCTATCAAAGTGTAACAGTGATAAAGATAAACCAGATAGCATACTATCATCTCGAGCAAGACTGTCATATCGGTATAGGTCCTCCCTCAATCATTGCAATCACGTACCTGTGATCCAATAATTGACTTGAGGGCATTATAGCCAACAACTCTCACATGTTGATAAAGCCCTTAGGATATGTACTCGAATACTGGGACTATGATGAGATCATACTAGTGGGGCCACGGTAGTCGATGAGTACATCATATAATTGTTCCCAGTCGAGGGTGTATCGAGACAGGGCATCGATACACCAGAGTAGACTAGCGTATACGCATCTTGACCCATATGATGGGCGATGGATGATCCCATATCCATCGGTGTTTGACATCAAAGATGGTGTACGGGTGCTCAGTGGAGACTGGGTACACTGGACGGACTCGCCGAGAACTCCCAGATGGTATTATACCTCACATCAGATGGCAGTTCTCCGGTGACACTGGTACAGGGTAGTCTGTAGACCCGAGATCGTCATAGAGTCTTGTGTGATTCCCACTGTGCTTTGATTTCCACCTTACCACGTCCAAGAGGGCATGCAAAACGGTGGCTTTTGGGTACAGTCCCGAATCACATGGAGGCAATGAGCGATAGGAGGGGATTCATCTCTCCCGGTATAAGGAGTTGATGTTGTGCTGTGTTCGATTTGCTATAACTGGAAGTCCCTGACCAGGGCTGATATAGAGATTTACTGGTAAGTGTTACCAGTAGTTTCTCGACCTGTTATGAGCCTCACATCGACACGACTTATCGGTTACTGGGGTCTGACGTATACCACCCCCAGACTAGATATGCAACATATCAGACGAAAAGACCGGACTATACGGGAGTGTTACTGTTTGGATTCACAGGAGAATGTACAGGCTTTCTTGTTGATCTTCTGATCGCTCAATACCTGGGTGGCTGTTACGTTTAGCTGACCGCTTGTAGCTTGCGGGTGTTTGATATGATCATCACCTACTGCCGGCGTATTGACGATTCTTTAGAGTCCTACACAGAGGTTTCTTGACTCAGGCAAAACGGAGTAGGGGCACATATGTGATATGTGCAGGACCGAGGATAATACGATATGGGATACCGTATTACATTCTCGTGATATTTTGATATGAGCCGGGTCATCGGATCAAGTGTTGATTCGATGAATCAGTACATGATATATTAGTCGGTTATATTCGATATAGCCGGATTGTCGGATCAAGTGTTGATTCGATAATTTAATGTATAATTATATATATGATATATTGCATTACATTATCTAATATTGGCTCGCTTTATTGATTCATTTTCTCACCGGGTAATACATTGATATATATGCGATATATGTTAAGTGTATTATTTTCTTTTGTTACAAAAATATATTATATATGTGGTATATAATATAGTAATAAGTTATGATTACTAATGCAACATGATTAGTGGAGATTAAACCTAGTTAGGATTTGATTTGGGTTAGCTTTTTCTTGTAGCTTCTAGAAGCTCTTACTTTGTTTCTAGCAAAGATATTATGCTTGATATTTTGCTTGATATTTCTAACCCAACCCAAACCCTTCACCCTAGGTTAAGTCTCTAAAATGGTTAGCCTCTTCATATTCAACCATGGTTGCATTTTTAATCATGATGATATTTTTCATTATTCATCACAAAAGGATTCATTCTTCTTCTTCTTCCTTGAGCCTTGAAAAAGCTTTCTAGGTTTTCTTTATGTGATGATTTAGTGTGAGAATTTGATAATAAAAGAGAGCATAAATCCTACTTCATCATCCTCATCTAGTCTAGCCAATTAGATTAGGGTGTTCACATCATTAATGAGTGAGAGCTTGAGTTAAAGAAACTTCGAGGTAGATCATCAGAGAAAAGGAAGTCTACAAGTAAGCATGGATCATTCAGGTTGTGAAGCCTCTCTTGAGTCCGGGAGATCATGGATCGCGGCGAAGGGACTTCTACTCGGAGCTTATGAAGCGAAGGAGCGGACTACAAAGGTTGTAATCCCTCACTCTTACTTGTAAAGATGTTTACTTGCATATTAAACCCTAATTATCTAGCAAAGATCCTAGCTTTGGGTTGTTCGGAACGTCTAAATTTTAAATCGGGCATGGTTGATGCCTTATAGACCCTTGAATGACTACCAAGGAACCCTACAGCAGAATCTGCCCAGCGGAATCCGGAAGGCAGTATGCTTTTGATCTTCAAGATGCATTTTTATTTGATTATCCTGAAGATCCATCCATGAAGGAGAAGACCTCATGGGTAGTCGTTTTATCGATCATCATCTCGGTAACAGGTACTGGAAAGTCATCTTTCGGGCAAGCTTTGTTGAGGTCCCGAAAGTCCACGCAGATGCGCACCATCCCATTTTTCTTCATCACCGGAACGATGTTGGCGATCCAGTCAGGATATTGAACTTCTTGGATGAAGTCGGATTAGTTTCTTGACCTCAGCATTTGTACTCATCTCAAGTTCGAGCCACATTCTTCTTGGCGCATGTTTGACTGGCTTTATGTCTGGCGATATGGCCATTTATGTATTGCCACCTTTGGATCTAGACCCAGAATCTCGGAATAGTTCCATGAGAAGCAGTCTTTATATTGCATGAGCACGTCTTTTAATGTGGCTACCTGTTTTTCATATAGTAACTCACTGACGGATGTCAGCCTCGGATCATTCTCCGTCCCTAAGTCAATTTTTCTTAGGTTATCGGCCGTGGTGTGTATCCCATCTTCCAGCTCTTTTGGCGCCGGTGGAAACTCTGAGATCACTTCGTCCACGTCTTCATTTGCGAAGCACATGTGGAGGTCATCCATAATCTCGTGCCCTTCCTCTTTTGAGAGTGTTTTCATAAGGCAGGTATGAGTTCGGTTCCATTCTTGATGTTGAGCTAGTCCCATTCTCATGGTATAGATCCTCTTTATCTCATGCTTTTGCGGCGGGGTTACCCTCCAGCTGTCAGATAAGGCGAACCTACCTTGCTGATACTGGTCTTCTACCCAGTCTTTAAAGGTGAAGCATTCTTCAAGGGGATGACCTATTACTTAGTGATAGGAGCAATAATCTGGATGATGGACCTCATTTATTTGTTGGGGATGCCGAGACTCCGAAAGTGTCATCATTTGGTTCTTCATGACAAGGTTGAATATTTTCCTTGTCTTGTCTTGGGAGAAAGAGTATTCCCAACCTATTTTCTTTATAAAGGACGGATTCCAGTCGACCTTTTCTCGATTGCATGGCTACATAGATCCGCTTCGTTGTTTTTGAACGTTGTTTGCGTTCTTTTCCCTATTTTTGCCTTTATTTCGGGATTTTCCCCTTTCGTGAAGACATACAGCGGGTCGGGGATAAATAGCATTATAGTCTTCTTTCTCCGCTGATTGCTGATTGAGGCGCTGCGTCCTGCCCTTTTCATAATGGCCATTTCGCGTCCGTGATCGTCTTAGCTCCTTTAACATGCTTCTTTTGTTAGCTTGTCTATTTTTTCTTCGAACGACGAACTTAACGTTCTTAGAGCGGGCCCACGCTCTGTTTCAACGTCGCGGCCATTCGAAAGAGTGTTTTCCCCTTCGTGGTAGCTTTTTATAACGCGATAGGTGTGGAATTGCTCCCGTTTCTTGGACTGAATATATCCGAGCCCGGTTGTCTCTATCTTCCCATTAGGCATCTTTCGCTGAGACCCGGGAATATCCCAAATCTTATTGTAGGATTGGGTTTGTCGAACAGTTTGTTGGAGGGGTCACCTTGGCATCTTAACAGCCTTTTCAATCCCTCTGCGTAATATCTTGGCAACGGATTGGTTGAAGCCTGTCGAGTGCAAAATCGGCACCATGCCAGACTTCTTTTTCTATTTTGGTCTTCGTAAATTGGTAGAAGAGGATCGCCTTTTCACCTCTTCGCCTGGGAGGGACGTAGAAAGTTTGTAGCTCTTATACGCTGCATGTATGGAGCGCATCAAGTTTCTTGTAATGCCGAGATGGAGACATTGTGATTTGCAGTCTCTGATCTGCTTCGTCGAGGGTTTGCACTGACGGGCAGATGGAGAACACTGCGTTGGCCTTGTCCTCAGAGTCGCTGCCAAACACCAGAATATGGGTAGATTGTTCGGGCCTGTTGTTTTCTTTCTGGGGTTACCCCGAGTAGACTTTTTATTCATCTTCCTCGGAATCGCTCCCAAAGATCGGGATAGTGGCGATGGACTTCTGTTTATCCTCCAGCTTATGAAACGTTTCTGTATCTTCGAAGTCTGGTAGGAAGTACTTTGCGTCTTCATATTTCCGGACCTCGTTTGCGGAGAACGGATTTAGCTCCCCTGTGACAGTGCATTCCAATCCATCCTTAAAACACTTCATACATTGATGTTGTGTAGAAAGGATAACGTTGTACTCATGTAAGCAGGGCCTGTCGAGCAAAGCTTTATAGCAAGTCTTGGCGTCAATGACATGAAATTTGATGTCGGTGACAAGCAACCTGAATCGTAGCATCATTATTATGGACCCGAGCATCCGTGACGACTGTGAATCGAACCTGGAGATGGTAATTTTGTCTCAAGCCAAGTGCTGAACGTTCATGCAAATTTTCTTCAGCACCCTCACGTTGAGAAGGTTGACGGAGAATCCGTTGTCGACAAGGATTTTCCCTATCTTGATGTCGTGGCAGTACCCGGTGACGTATAATGGGCGATTATGTTCGCACGTACCGAGGAGGAAGTCTTCATCGCTGAATGTAATGTCAGCTGTGTGAACTTCTGCCGGCTCATCCTTTATCTTCTCTTCTGCAAGAAAAGCTTGGAACTGATCGGGCACTTGTAATGCCTTGATCAGAGACTCTCGTTCCTCTTTGGACAAGAGGAGAGCATCCAATATGCTCAACTATGAGGGTATTTTCCTCAGATGTTCTAGGATATTATAATCCACCTTATTTTTCCTAGGCGGGTCCCTGGCTACGAGCTCTTTGACAACTCCATCATCGAGGGCAATTTCCTCAGAGATTTTCTCTTTCCCTTTGTCTTTTCTGCTCGAACTTTTGTTTGTAGGTCCGAGATTCTTTTTAGGCAGTGTGCGGTTACGCAGCTAAATATTCTCACAGTTCTTCCTCTCTTCTTCTTTTTCGGAGATGGAGTCTTTGAAGAGAGGGCTGAGGAGTATTTCGTTCTCAGAATCGCTCCTGAAAGTAAGAACTTAGAGTTTTTCCTCTTCTGAACTGATACCAACCATATGACAGTTGCCAGTCGTTTTTTCACACGCATCTGTCGCACTCTTTTTCCGTCGACGAGCTTCACACTTCATCTTTTTGAAGTGTTTTTGATGAGTAATATATCCTTGCCACCACTTCTTGAAGGTATTGCATTCTTCGGTGGGGTGGATAACCCTTCGATGATATAGACAGTAGTTTGGATGTGAATCCTCTCCGTCGAGGCATATGACCCCGGGAGTGTTTCTTACGAGAGGTGGCAGCTTTATCCCCATTGATAGGGATTTGGCGAACCGCTTCTCTGCCTTGATCCTGCTCTTATTTATCGCAGGTATGCTTTGGTTTGGTTGGAGTACTTTATGACTCTTCTTTGCCGCGGCTTTTTCATCCTGACGCTGATACTTAGCCTTTTCGTATATGGCTGTTTGGCGTTCTCGGTCAGCTTTACTTTTTCGAAAGGCTTTGTTTAACAACCTATCGATCGGGTCTTCTGGCAGTTCCTGGGATTTTAGCTCCATCCCTCCGCGTTATTTTCGGACGCTGTGGGAGTTTCTTCATCATTTAACAACGAATGAGAGACCATGTAGCAACTTGCTACATGGTCTTCGGTTTGTTCTGATGATTCATTTTCTTCATCGTTGTCACTATCTTCGTTCTCAAGAATATGCTTGAGGAACACTTCAAGCATGATCAGTTTCCACGCCTTCTGGTTGTACTCCTCCAGTGCGTCAATATACTTTTGTAAGTCTGAACGCATGTCGTCATACTCAGAAGGCTACACAGGCTTCTTGTTCTTCTTCTTTTTCTTCGAAGATTTTGAAGGTTTGACTTGGGGATTTTGCCCTTTGTCAACAATCTTCGGTACGGGACACGGTTTCAGCATCCCTTCGTTGATTTCAGGTTCAAGTAGGCTTTTCCACCTAACCACCGGACATGCATGTAGATCCTTCAGCATTCTTTTGATTTTTGCTGAAAGAACGACTTCCCATGGAGTTTCTTCCACGAGCGAGCATGATGCCCTGGCGTATCCACCTTTTGGGGAATGAGCTTCAGTGGTGGGTTCACCCTACAGTTCTCAGATAGCATGGACTTCCCCTATTGATACTGGTCCTCAGCCCAGTTCTTGAAAACGTAGCAATCCTCAATTGGGTGGCTCACCATTCTGTGATAGGCACAGGAGTTGGGTTGTTGACGTCGCCGGGTTGCGGTGAACGCCGTGGGTCTGGCAATGTGATGAGTTTGTTATGCATTGCCAACTCAAATAGTCTCCTCATCTTATCGCGGGGAAACGAGTAAGCGTGTACTAGCCTTTCTTTCAGGGATAGACGTGGACGTGCGTTGTTTTGGCGAGCAGCCGGTTTTGGGCCACTCGGTTGTTTTTGAGAATTAGCAACAAAGGCCGCTTTCCCTTTTCCCTTGGCGTTTCGAGGGTCTTTACTTGAGGAGGAAGGACCGTGGCCCATCTGGTCCATTTAGGCAAGTTCATCGATCAGAGCCTGGAAGGTTGTTGGTTTGAAGAACGTCATGAACTGGGACACAGTCGTTTGAGTATCAAGGGTCCCGATGAACATGCCTATGGCAGGGGATTCTTCGATGTGTTGTTCGCACTTTGACCATAGGTTCAGCCACCGAATCGCATATTGGACCCAGGTTTCTCCTGGCTTTACCCTGGCATTGATTAATGCCGTGATCGGGGTGCGCTCGCTTGCGCTGGCGAACCGCTGTGTAAACAGCAGTTCCATCTCTGTGAATTTTCTCACAAAGTCATTTGGGAGCTCCGAATACCATTCAAAGGCCGTCTCTGATAGGCTGCCAATGAACTAGCGAATCAACAGTTTGTCATCGTCTCCAGTGTTGCCGCACAGAGCTCTGAACTGCGCAACGTGCTGATGTGGGTCGCCTGTCCCCTTGTACACATAAAACTTGGGGATCGCATATCCCGGTGGGTATTTAATTTGGTCATACCAGTTTGGATACAGTCGCCCAGTTCTGACGATTTGACCTGCGGCTTCATTAGCTTGATGAGCTCGTATTTGTTGAGCGATACAATCATCAAGAGCAGCCTTGGAGATTGTTTCCTCCTTTGCCGCCTGATTCGTTCAAATAGAGAATATAAGTAGTAATAGTAACCGCAATCAATAACGATGTCGCATGTAGCAAGCGTTAGTGAGCATGGGTCGTCCTCTGGGACTCGAGGAATTTGTAAATTTTTGCTTTAGTTGAGTCGAAAGAACTAGTAAAGAAATTCAAGAAATTGTTTGAGATTTGGTTGAATTAATATTTTCAAGAAAATCACGAAATCGTTTTCAAGAAAGGAAATCAAGAAAATATCAAGATCTAATTATCAAGAAAATATGAAGAAGGCTTGTAGGATTCGATCGGATTAGTAGCCATGGATGACTAATAAAGGTAACCCATCTTTTCTATTGACAGTTTAATGCTAAATTGATGGCGATGAATGCGGATTAGTTTTCTGGAAGAAACTAGGGTTTCTTCACTATAGTCCCATGTCCTTTCATTGACCCCATTCATTTTCTAGCCCTTCATAAAAAGATCGTTAATCTTATCTCACATCATGGTCACGATAATCAATAATTTGATATCGTACCCAATGAGGACAAGGTTTGTAAACTTCATAAGACTAAAGAAAAGTATAGAATTCTATCATCCATCGATCTACCCTAATCCTACGGATCCTAGCAAGTGGAGATTTACTCGCGCATCCTGAAAATAGAAGAAAGATTAGAAAAAGAACTCATAATGCGGAATTTTAAAAGAAAGCAAAATTGAAACTAATTATCACATTTATTATTCAACTTCAAATTACAACTTCTTCAATCCGAGATTACAAGAAGAATTGCTCTTGATCACTCCCTTGAAGAGGTAATTTTTCCGTTGATCTTTACGTTGCTCGATCACCATGAGTCTTGGACCTGTCGTGGATTGCGTGATCGATGATGAAGACCGGCTTCGTATAAATGATCTTTTATTGAATCGCTTTATGAACTTCTCGATGATTCTTGATTTTGGATCTTGGATTTGTTGTTGGCTCTTTTCTTGATTTGATTTGATGAATGAATTTGGGGAAAATTAGGAACTAATTGGGAACCCTTTTCTTCATGACCTTGGTCCTTTTTATAGCCCCCTCTTTAAGCTTCCCCAACAAGTTAGGACGTTGAGGAGAAGTTTCCAGAACAAGGTTGTTACAACGAGGCTTCCCCAGTAAGCTAGGACGTTGAGAAGAAGTTTCCAGAGAGTTCCCGACCCCTAAGCCCCTGAATCAGTCGCAGATCCGCGGCGACTCGGCCTGACTCAGCCGCGGTTCTGCGGACAATTGGTCGCTTCATTGCTTCAAAATTCTGTGGTCTTCATCTGTTGATCTATGGGTATTTATGTGATATCTGGAATCTTCTTATCTCTTCTGAATTTCTACCAGAATTTGATTCTTCGACTTTCTTGTATTTTATCGGCAGATTCCTGATTCCCGATATCTGGCCTGAGCTAATCTTGCACAAGATCTCAATGAAGAATGTGAGATACAAAATATTATGCGTAAAAATATTAAACATACAATTTCCTTCATAATATTGATTATAATGTATAACACATGGTAAATGATATTTTGCAGATGAACTTCTAATATGTGTTATATTTATAGAAAATACCTTTAGATGATTAAGAAAAGTAAGGAAATTGTCATGTTAAAAGTGCACTATTTCGATTGAACAAATACCCCCAAACTTGACTTTGATCATCCCGAGAAAAATTTATTTATTCAAGAGAAGGAGAAAAATAGAAAGAAAAAAGAAAAACTAACTAGCACACTTTCGTAGGCAACACGATTGCACTGAGCATGCGCAACAAGCCTTTAAACCTCTAGGTGTCCTTAGTAGGAGGAGTGTTGTCTCCTAGGGTTTTCAGCGGATTGCACCCACAAAATCCTATAATAAAAGAAAGACGGTGAAAGTTACATGTAAAGATAAGAATTATAAAAGAAAGAACTTGAAAATCAGAGTTTCCAACTACACTAGCTTGTCAGTTGTCATGAGCCCTATCTTAATAGTCATGAAAAGATGTTAGAAATCACATCATCCCTCAATAAAACATCGCTTTTATTATTCATCCTTACCTTTCCTCCAAACACCGATCATATACCCCTACGTGTGTGTAAAAGACATCCCTACACTTAGAGAATTCAATTCAAGCTATCATACTCTTGTCCATCAACCTCAGCACTTTTTAGTCGGTGAATATTTTAGATGGAATTGCTCACACATTCTTCATGCGACCGTTAATAATTCTTGAGGTACTAACTGACCTATTACTAAATGTGCTCACATATTAGGCGTAATTAGCAATTTTCTCGTCTTGTAACACCTATGGCTTAGCAGTGACTCCCAAACCAGTTGGTCTAAGGCACTAGGTGATGAAGCACCCTCGCTATATTTTTTTTCTTATGCTGCCTTGGTGATTACAAAACCGTTGTTCATTTTTCTTCACCATTTTATACTTTTATGCTTCATTTAAATTTATTTTCTTCGTACTTTAGCTTTTAGACAAGAGCATTTCAAGGTATCTTCTACTATCCCGAGTTTCAAAATGTGTGTAAGTACGTATAGTAGGGTATCAACGTTCAGATGTTTGGCTTACAGAATAAAAACTATTTTTTAGACTTATTTTTATCCTTGACTTCCTTCATCTTACGAACTCTTGGGAAAATGGCTCATAACTACTTATTAATAGTTTCATTTAAGAAAACATCTAATTTTCTTGGTTTTCTTAAATTCTTCCAATCTTTTAAATGTAGTTTTTTTTCACTTTTTAATCTTTTATTATAAAAGAAAATTTTTGAAAATTTTGTGCTCATGAAAAGTGTATAATGCAAAGTAATGCGTAAATAAGCACAAACCTCCCCCAAACCTGTTTACAGCAATGTCCTTACTGTTGTCATCTTTTAAATCTCAAAAACCTGTAGACTTGGGAGGAAAATTTATTAACGGGGACAAGAATAAATGAAAGTGAAAATCTCCCCCCAAACTTATTTTTAATCATATGGATATTCAGTTAGGTCCTATTTAACTCACCTCCATTCTTACGATGAGACAATATTATCGAGACATAGAGGTGAGGCGGAGGAAATTCAGTTATGATAAAGCGGCTCCTGTAAAAACAGGAGCTCCTTCATGGGGTCAGTTGAAAAATACGGTTTTAATACATGCCCATTCACTTTTAAAATACAACCGTTTTTAATATCTTCAACTTCAACTGCCCCGTGCGGGTATACATACCGCACCACAAATGGTCCTTTCCAATAAGATCTTAGCTTACCCGCATGAAGATGGAGACAGGAATCGTAAAGGACTTGTTTTCTAGGAATGAAAGTTTTTCTTAAAATATTTTTATCGTGAAATACCTTAGTCCGGTTCTTTACTATAACCGCATTATCGTAAGCTTCATCGCGGAGTTCTCTTAGCTCATTTAATTGCAGCTTCCAAAAGTTGCAGGCTTGATTTAAATCAAAGTTAAGCTCTTTAATAGCCCACATTGCTTTATGTTCGATCTCGACTGGAAGGTGGCAAGCCTTTCCAAACACTAGACGATGAGGAGACATACCAAGATCAGTCTTATAAGCGGTACGGAATGCCCAAAGAGCATCCGTCAATTTGGTTGACCAATCTTTACGGTTTTTAGAAACTGTCTTCTCCAAAATTTGTTTGATTTGCCTATTGGAAATCTCAGCTTGTCCGCTCGCTTGGGGATGATAGGGCGTAGAAAGTTTATGGTTGATTGAATATTTCCGCATCAAAGCCTTGAAAGACCGATTATATAAATGCATCCCATTGTCTCTAATTATAATGCGAGGGTGTCCAAATCGCGAAAAAATATTTTCTTTAAGAAACTTAATAACAACCTTGTTGTCATTAGTGCGACATGGTATTGCTTCCACCCATTTTGAGACGTAATCAACCGCTAACAAGATATATAAATTCCCAAAAGAGTTGGGAAAAGGACCCATAAAATCAATACCCCAAACATCAAAATTTCCACAACCAATATAGGTTGGAGTGGCATCTCATTTTTTTGAGAAATCCGGCCCGTGTGTTGACACTGTGGACAAGTTTTGCAATGATCAAATGCATTTTTGAATAATGTAGGCCAGTAAAAACCAAATTGCAAAACTTTCTCCGCCGTTTTACGTGAACCAAAGTGACCACCAAATGCCTGATCATGACAGAAAGACAAAACACTCTTGAATTCATCATTGGGGACACATCTGCGAATGATTTGGTTGGGACAATACTTAAACAAATAAGGTTCATCCAAGTAAAAATGCTTTACTCGAAATAGAAATCGATGATTGTCTCGTTTAGACCATTCGCTGGGAATAAGTCCCATTGCTAGAAAATTCACAATATCCACAAACCAAGGTTCACAGGATACGGTCAAGAGCTGTTCGTCAGGGAAAGAGTCGTTTATTGGCAAGGTCACAGTAGGTGAAGAAGAGATGCGTGAAAGATAGTCGGCTACTACGTTTTCACGTCCTCTCTTATCTCGTATGACAAGATCAAATTTTTGTAATAACAGGATCCAACGTATTAACCTGGCCTTAGCATCCTTCTTAGATAAAAGATATTTTAGGGCGTGGTGATCAGTGTAAACCACAATCGGTGAGCCAATCAAGTATGGCCTGAATTTTTCTAATGCAAACACAACTGCCAAGAGTTCTTTCTCGGTGGTTGTATAATTAATTTGGGCATCATTCAAGGTCTTACTTGCATAATAAATTGCATGTGGCATCTTATCAATGTGTTGTTCTAAGACTGCACCAATAGAAAAATCTGATGTATCACACATTAGCTCAAACAGGTGATTCCAATCAGGAGATGATAGAACAGGGGCTGTAGTGAGAGACCTTTTAAGTGATTCAAAAGCAGCCTCACAATTCGAATCGAAGTGAAATGTAGTATTCTTGGCCAAGAGAAGAGTTAAACGTCTAGCAATTTTGCTAAAATCTTTAATGAATCTCCTATAAAATCCTTCATGACCAAGGAAAAATCGTATATCTTTGACGCATTTAGGATGAGGAAGGTTATGGATGACATCTATTTTAGCTTTGTCTATCTCAATACCTTTTCGTGAAATGACATGTCCAAGCACAATACCTTCTTGGACCATGAAATGGCATTTTCCCCAATTCAAAGTTAAGTTCTTATCCTTACAGCGGGTAAGAACTGCGTCAAGATGACGTAAGCAAACCAATCCTAAAATGAGTCCCTAAATATAGAGAAATCATCCATGAAAATCTTTAGAAAATTCTCGACCATGTCTGAGAATATCCCCATCATACACCGCTCAAATGTAGCGCGAGCGTTGCATAACCCAAAAGGCATGCGTCTATAAGCAAAGGCACCAAAAGGACAAGTAGATGTTGTTTTATCTTGATCCTTTTCGGCGATAGGGACCTGGTTATAGCCAGAGTATCCGTCCATGAAACAATAATATTTATGTCCAGCTAATCGTTCCAACATCTGGTCAATGAATGGTAGAGGGAAGTGATCTTTCCTCGTTGCGGCATTGAGTTTTCTATAATCAATACATACACGCCACTCAGCTTGGGTGCATGTTTGGATCAACTCATTAGCCTCATTAGTTATGACCGTGATGCCAGACATTTTAGGGACCACATAAATATGACTTACCCATTGGCTATCAGAGATTGGGTAAATTATACCACTATCTAGGCACTTGACGATTTCTTTCTTTACCGTCTCCTTCATGAAGGGATTCAACCGTGTTTGTAGGTCTCGGGTTGGTTTGGCTTCATCCATCAAATGTATATGATGTTCTACAATTAAAGGACTAACCCTTTGATGTTTTCCTTTGTCCAACCAAATGTTTGCCAATTTGATCTCAAGACCATCAAAAGAGCATTCTCTTACTCTAAAGCTAGAGAAGCGAATATGATCACGGGTAAAGACCCATTCTCACCCAAATATGCATATTTAAGATGAGAAGGTAACAGTTTGAGAACTAATATCGGCGGAGAAACAATAGAAGGTGGGGTAAGGGAATGATATTCGGATTCCCAAAGAAGTTCATAAACTGCATAGGAAATTGACTCGGAAAGCGCTACTGACTTTTTTGATGAGTCAGAAGGTTCAAACTCAGAGGTGGACTCATCAAAAGTGTCCTCACTATAATAATGTTCTAGATCAAACAATGATGTACTAACGTCGTCGAGATCATTATAGCAAAGTTCATCAACCTTGCAGCTTTCGGGAGCTATCTCGTGGACAGGACAGACATAAAGTAAATGAGCAGAAGGTTCAGATGGTTGACTTTTTAGCTTGTAAATGTTAATCTCAATTATCATTTTCCCAAAGGTTATGTTGGGTTACGGCAGCGCCCCGGCCATCAAACCGTGGCTAAATACGGAATTTTTTTTCTAAACTGGCGCTATCATTACCCGATGCCCGGATCTACCCTAAACCCTAAACTAGCAAGCTAATAAAAAAGATAGGAATGGTTATACCGAGTTGATCCGTGTCCTTCGGTCTTCAACCATCATCCCTAAGCTCCTAGTGGCTCCTTGATCGAATTTGGTTGCCGGTCTTCCTCCATCTACGATGATCCACTTGAAGAAAACGGCGCAAGCTTCAGCCTCGCGAAGCGAGGCAACTGACGCTCCAAGGTTGCTAGCAATGGAGAGTGGAGGTGCAGAAATGTGTCACCATAATTTTCTCTCATCACATATCCTCAATGAGAAACTCAAGAAGATGAAGAGGAGGTGAGGAATCATGTGGCATGAGCAACTTAAGAAAGTTCCAAGTGTTTTCTCCAAGTGAAAAATTAGAGATCAAGTGAAGAGAGCAAGTGTAGAAATCATCAAGTGGAGAAAAGAAAATGAGCAATGGAAAGTCAAGAAAACAAATGAGCAAGCCCCCTTCAAAAATGTAGCTGCCCCCTCTTTCTCACTCACAAAACTATCTCTTTTCCTTTTTCAATAAACAAATCAAGATCAATGCCTCTCTACATGCTCAAGTCTATGCTCATGCCACCTCATCCCTTCTATCTCATTTGTGAAACAAATGAATTTACAAAAAAGGAAAATCATACAAATGAGATGTCCACTTCTCGAAGCTATTCCGTATAAATACGGAATACAACCCGGTACATGTATCGAAATATATATACACGTATTCGTACAAAAATACGAATAACTAAGAGAGAAAATGAATAGTGAACAATAATACTAGAATACAAATATATAAATACATATATATATATATATATATAAATTATTAAATTAAAACCTGATTTAATAATTCGGCATAATCCTAAGCCGCTAGTATTATCAACCGTCCGATTAATGTCTGTGCAGCCTGTACACATATTTAATCGAACACCTGTATGTACCAACATACGTCATCTATACCATATCGCCTGAACCGTGAAAACCCTCTGTGTGGGACTCTAAAGACTCGTCAATACGCTGGCAGTAGGTTTAACCACAAGCACGTCAGCGGCATTAGCTGTACGTAACGGCTACCCAGGTATTGAGCGAAAGGGAGGCCGACGAGCAAACTGATCCTGAACCCCTACTGAGCCTGACAGTGATAATATCCGTACAGTCCGGTCTGTTCTTTTAAGAGTATCGTATATCGAGTCTAGGGAGTGGATAAAGTCATACCCCTAACAACGCGACATTTAGTGTCGGCATGAAACCCATCACCACCTGAGAAACTATCGATCCTGGATCGGTAATTCTTGTCCACCGTAGCCACGGATTTCTGGTGATGGCCACCCGTGCACAACGTGACATCAACCCCCAATACCGGGAGAGATGAATCCCCGACAATCCGATCACTGCCTCCATGTGGCTCGGGACTGTACCCAACTAAAACCTGTTTGCACGATTCCTTTGAGCCGTGGTAGGGTAGTAATCAAAGCACAGTGGGAACTTACATGAGATAAATGATGATCTCAGGTCGACAGACTAACCTTTACACATGTCACCTGGGAACTGATATCTGAAAATAGGTATAATACCAACTAGCAGGTTTCCGGCGAGTCCGTCTAGTGTACTCATAACCCAATGAGCACCTGTATACTATCTTAGGTGAACAAACTAACACCAATGGCTTGTGAGACTTGGCTACCGCCCCTCATCGGGGTCTCGATCAGTACACACTAGTCTACACTGGAGTATCGATGCCCAGTCTCGATACTCCCATGACTAGGGACATTTAAGGATGTGCTTATAGACCCCCAGCTCCCACGTATATGATCGTCATCATAATGCTGGCCAGGCAAGAATCCTTTGGGCTCTATCAATATGTACATGATGATAAAGACAAACCATATAGCATACTATCATCTCGAGTAAGACTGTTCTACCTGTATAGGTCCTCCCTCAATCATCATAATCATCTTTCTGCGATTACGATAATTGCCTTGAGGGCACTATAGCCAACAATCTTCCACTTGCACTTAAGGCCAATTATTGCGATGTCGCATATTCACAGCCCGTGTGATACCGAACACCTAACTTCTCTACTAATTAGTTTCGCAAAGCCCGTTTGCGAAACTATTGCGTTCGAGAAATAGCCTCAGTGAGTGAATCCGCTCCAATGTTTCTTTCTGTATCTCTTTATATTTCAACTTTGCGGAGAAAGTTATCTCCCGAAATGATTAATACCTGTCCTAGAATTTGTCTAGATATCTGATGGAACCCAGTTCATAAATGAACTCCAAATCCAGCAAACTTCTTAGACTATATCGTCCACTGAATTTAATCAGTATCATGTGCCATGCCTTTCCTCAGTATCTGCTTGGACCACCTGTCCAACATACTGTCCCTTAAAAGAGGGAAAACTATAACTCTGACAGTCACTCTGTCATCCAGGTCACCTTGGAAGCCTGAAATGATAATCATCTCCCGAAGGAGGCTGCCGTAATCATTTCCCAAGAACATCCATTTATGTTCAATAACTGCTTCCCAATGTTTCTTCAGGATTGGATTAATATATGTTTATTACAGCTAGTGTAAAAACAACATCTAGTGTGGTACTTGACATTTCATGATTAACTCAATTGCCTAAGCAAGTGATATGCTAATCATGCAGATCCCTCTCCCCTTTAGTCTGTAAGACACCTTTAGAGAGGGTGACTCCATCACCTGCAGGTACACCACCATGCCAGGAGTCGTCCATTCTAAAATACCTTTAGAATAATTTCAAAATACCCAGATTAGGATACTTCCCAAATCTAGATCTAAAACCATAGATCTAGTTACCAGAAATCCTAATATTATATCCATATCCTATGTGGAGAAACAACTTTGTGACAACTGTTGGATATAGTGCCCTCAGAGTCAATTATTGGATCGCAAGCACGTGATTGCAATGATTGAGGGATGACCTATACCGGTAGGACAGTCTTACTCGAGAGGTTTGTATACTATCTGGTTTGTGTTTATCATCGTGTACATGCTTTAGGTGACATTGTAGTTCACTATTACACGTTGATAGAGAATAGTATGCTATCATGGTTTTTCTTTATCATCATGTACTGCTTTAGGTGACCTTACATGTCGCTATTACGCGTTGATAGAGCCCTTAGGATTCTTGATTGACTACCAGCGGTATGATGGCGATCATATACGTGAGAGTTGGGTAGTCTATAAGCACATCCTTAAAGTGGTCCCTAGTCGTGGAAGTTTCGAGACTGGGCATCGATACTCTATTAGTAGACTAGTTTATATACTCGAGACCCTGACGAGGGGCAGTGGCTGGTCTCACAAGCTATTGGTGTCAGTTCGTTCACCTAAGATGTATGCAGGTGCTCATTGGGTTATGAGTACACCGGACAGGACTCGCTGGGAACATGCTAGTTGGTATTATACCTGACGTCAAATAGCAGTTCCCTGGTGAAATTTGTACAGGTTAGTTCATCGACCTGAGATCGTCATTTGTCTCGTGTGAGTTCCCACTGTGCTTTGATTACTACCCTACCACGGCTCAAAGGAGTCGTGCAAATAGGTTTTAGTTGGGTACAGTCCCGAGCCACATGGAGGCAGTGAGCGGATCAGCAGGGGTTTCGTCTCTCTCGGTATTGGGGGTGAGATTGCGCTGTGTCTAGGAGAGCCATTACACGAAGTCCTTGGCCAAGGCAGGAGATTTACTGGTAGGTATTCCAGTAGTATCTCAGGGTGTTCTGGGCTACACTCCGACATGACTTGTACCGCTTTTGGGGGTCTGACTTTTACCAACCCCTAGGCCCGCCATGCGATGCTCATAGACGAACGGACCGGACTGTACGGATATTGTCACTGACAGGCTCAGTAGGGTGTCAGGATGAGTTCGCTCATCGACCTCCCTTTTGGTCAATACCTGGTAGCCCGTTACGTACAGCTAGTACCACTAACGTGCTAGCGGTTAAATCTACAGTCAAAGTATTGACGAGTCTTTAGAGTCCCCCACAGACAGTTTCTCAAATTTCAGGCGAAACGTTGTAGAGGCCGTATGATATATGGCAGGGTCCGATCATATACGTGCAGTAGTGCACGGATCATGATCGGACGGATCATACTAGTGGGCTTTAAGCCGGATCCTAGTATTAGATTTGTTGGATTACTTTAGTCTCATCGCATTCGCATTCAGTCGGAATGCGGATGCATGTATGTATATACAGGTGAGGGGTATCCTTGTGATCCGTCACGAGTTTACTTTAGATGTTGCCGTATCTTTTTATTGTTGTAAACATTTGGGTTAATGTTTACAAATGGAAATTATGAGCTAGAAATCATCATGAGGTGCATTTATTGTGACACATGTAACCTAGTGACTCATGGTCTCTTTTGTTGTGCATATGTCACATTTTGTGATGGATTTGTAAGTTGAAATGAAAGGAAGAGAGAGAAGGGCAGCCATGATAAGGTTAGCTCTTGTATTATTTTCATTCTAACTCTCTCATTTCATCATACAACTCAAGAAAGAAAAGGCTTCTTCTTCTTCCTCTTGCTCTAGCTCACAACCTCCATTAATGGCATCATCTCTAACCTTCATCCATACACTCTCATGTGATGAGAATCAATGGATGCTTGAGGCAAAGTTATCACACACATTCTCTACATCGCCTTGGACACGTCGGCTAGCGAACTTCGTGCCCGAGTTGCTTCGGATGAAGCGGGAGCCCGTAAAAAGACTCGATGATGTGGTGCCCTTTCCGCGAAGATGCCGCGAGGAGCTTAGGATGGTGGCCAAAGACCGAAGGACACGGATCGATCGTTATAGCTTTCCAACCCTTTCTCTAGTTGCTAGTTATAGGTTAATGGTTCGATCCGGATTTAAAGTCTGTGATAGCACCGGTTTCAAGTTTTGAAAAAAGTTTTCGTTTCCGCATTTTGGCCTCGGACCGACGGCCGGGGCGCTACCGTACACTTACATGGTATCAGTGCCACGCCATTAATCTTTACTAGCTTGTTCTAACGTATTTAAAAACATCGATCGGCCGAATTTTCCAAAACCGCGATTCCATTTTAGCAGTTTCTGTCGAAATTTTTTTGTCGTCGAAAAATTATTTTGAGTGTTGCAGAAAAACAGGCAGGCTTTTTTAAGAAATCTGAGAAAATTTGGTACACTGTTTTCACTGTAGCGCGGCGGAACCGCGGCCGTACCCACGTTTTGGCCGCGGTTCCGCCGCCTTACTGTAGATTCACTTCACCAAATTTTCTACAGTGGTTTTTAACTTGGAATTGGGGTTTCTGGAATGTTTATTTTTGGCCCAGATTATTTTGAGTACTGGGAATTGTACTTGGGACCCACTTCGGGAAATTTTGTCGATCGAAAATTTTAAATATATTAGTTCACAGTACTTACATAATATCTGTGACCGTAAATGTCATTTGAGCGGTAAATCTTGTCTAATTGCTATAGTTCTTTTAGACGGATTTGCGAACGTGACATTCACGTTGATGTTCTGTGTTGAGTTGTGATGTTGCGGATTTGTCGTGGTGGATAGCCTAGATGCAATGGTAGTACAGTTTGGTATTATTTGTACATTTGATATTGCGGGGCGAGCGTCCGACATGTGGACTGCCGTCACTGCCTGTTTGTATATTATTCTTTTGGGGCATGACCGGGCTGAGGTCGATGTACCCATTGTATATTTTACTTTCTGTACTAGGATTACCCCAAGGTGGGGTGCATGGATAGCCGGGTTCTAGAGGGCAACGGGCTCGCATCTCATGGCTTTAAGACGGAGGGAGCTTCACTCTAGAATTGTCGGGCTATTCGTCGCACTCGTAGGGGGTACAGGTTGACCCAAGGAGGGGTGCTCAAGTTACCGGATTCCGTGAAGTGCTAGGTGGTCCATTCACTTTGTTGAAGGGGGCTGCCTCGCTTCAGGTTTTGGCGGGTAACTTGCCGCGCCCGTAGGGGTCTAGGATTTCATTGCACAGGCTATCCACACGACCAGGGGAACGTCGGGTTTCAGTAGCGGCTCTATGAAACCCGGGGATCCCAGATTATCTGTATTGTTCTGTGATGCTTATTTCATTTCTGTGATGTTGCATTTTATCATGCCATGAGCGATTATTATATATTGATATATATACTAGTAGATGTTGTATATGTTTTACACCCGTGCTAGTCCAGTCCCCGCTCTGTCGTTAGTTAAGTAACCTAACGGGTGATGACGGGACCCAGTGGCGAATGCGGATGGCATATACGTACATCATATTTTCGTTCTTTATTGGTGTGATCAATTGATAGGACTGCGTTGATTCGGATCAATGCAAGCTAAACAAGCCTATTCTGATGTTGTTGGAACATTTTTTAAAAAGCTGTTATTGCAAGGACGTTATCTTTTGTTTTGCACAATGGTATTCAGTTGGAATATCCTGCACCTCAGTCGACGAGGCAAGGGCCGAGATCCCTTCACCGGGAGTGACCCCTTGGACAGAAGTTTGCGTCAGGGTAATAACTTCACTATAGCCGATTGCCTTTTTGCTTTGCATCGTGGTATTCAGTTGGAATATCCTGCACCTCATTCTACGGGGAAAGAGACGAGATCCCTTCACCGGGAGTGACCTCTTTAGCAAAGATTTTCGCCACTATATTTATAAAAAGCTATCCGGTTCCTTCAATGATATCAAGTTCATTACGTTAAAGGTTTTTCGCCAAAAACCATTCGTAGCCCTCCGTCATTTCAGACGGGTAGCACTTAGTATTCATGCTATGTTTGTTGGCCAAAGTCAAGGCATAGTGTATGGTAGCTATTTGTTACCTTTCTATTGCATAGATAGATGCGTTGGTTTGGGACAGTCGTACTGCTTTGTTGGCCAAAGTCAAGGGTATGTACGGATGGTTTCAAATTAACCTGGATAATGACGGGTATAACTTGACATGTGACTTATGATTTGTTGGCCAAAGTCAAGGTCATAAGAGCACGGGGTAAAAATCACATCGGGAGTTTCTAAAGAAACTGAAACTTGTCAGATATGCGCATACATTCTGGAGTGTGATAACGTGAGTGGATTCCATCACGTTATCATGCGATGATAGTTGGATCCCGATTCCCACTGATGAGTTGGTTTACTCCTCGGGTGATCCCGACTAATTCTTCTTTCAGGTTTGGAGGAGAATTTGAGGTTACAGTAGGAGGTTTCCTGATTAGATAAATTGATAACCATTCTGATCTAGGTTAGAGTGCACGCAGAGTGTTTCTTTTCTCTCTCTCATTGGCAGCGACCATGACCCGACCCTAGACTATGACTCGGTGACCAAGTTGACCGAACCTTCTTAAATACTGGCTTTTGGATTGTCAGAGTTGCATACCTCATTGCCACTCCTACTTTTACCTTTTTCTCCAGAACACCCCGTATTACTACGAACATCCACTTCCATTGGATAAAACCATCGTATGGTTATATACGAACTCGAAGGAACTTGTTCCAGATTCGAGATGGTTTCCGGTTCTGGAGAAAATGAATACGACTATTCAGTTGTCTTTTCCTTTTACCTTCTCTCAGGTTGCGAGTACTCCTTAGATTAGGACGGTACACCTGTTACGCTGATTGGATAGTCTTCATCCAAACCCTAGGCAGCTGCCGAATAGTAGGGCATAAAGAAAACCATTTAGCCTAAAAGGTGTACAGAAGGTATTAAGTAAAGACAAATAAAGGGATTAGTAAGAGGGCAAAGTAAATTGCTACTGCTATTCACGACCAAACCAAGTACTTCTTCGCCAATCCTACATCACCTTTGTATTTATCCAGAACACTCCGTATCACTACGAAGATCCACAGTTTATTGGATACTCCATCGTATGGTTATATACGAACTCGAAGGAACCTGTTCCAGTTCGGGGATGGATTATGGTTCAGGAGAAATAAGAATAAGGTTTATTCAGTTGTCTTAATCTTCACCTTCTCTCAGGTTGCGAGTGCTCCTAGGATTAGGACAATACACCTATTACGCTTATTGGATAGTCTTCTTCCAAACCATAGGCTGGTGTCGAAAGGTAGGGAAGGAAGAAAACCATTTAACCTAAGACGTTGTACAGAAGGTAATAACTAAAGACATATAAAGGGATTTGGAGAGATGGCAAAGAAATATACGGTCACAGTTGTGAATCTGATAATGGAAGAGGCATTACTAGGAATACCCGGATACCCCTTCGAAACATTTACATGTTTCAGTTTCACTGTGTATTGTTAATAGAAAACTGATTTCCTAATTGACACTTGCTCCAGGGTATGTATTTACCAGGTATGATTCTCACATCTGTATGGTTTTACAGATGATGAGTGGGAGTAAGTTATTGGGAATTAGGTGATTGTCCTCATTATATCGGGATTCGTTGTAATTGGTGATATTTAAGGAAATCGCCTGGGTTGTTTGCCGGACGGCAAATATTTGGTTTTGAATATCCATTGTTATGCACCAATTTCAAATTGATATATCTGTACGTTTATTTTAATAAAGTGAGATGTAACTTTTTGAAATTATGTCGATGACATTTACCTATATCAGTTGATGGTTAGGTAAGGAGCATTCAACAGCGGTGTAATTCTTCATAACCATAGTACAGTTTTCAACCTACAACGCACAGGGTTTGAGTTATTCAACTCAGGAGACTTATAGAAAGCATTGTATATTGTCCAGTGTCCATTAGTACAGAGGGGTTGGTCCTCGTACTATATTCTGTTTACTTGTGACTTCTCTGGTTTTTAGACAAGTGTTTTGTAGAAATGCCAGATTTAAGTTTTGAGAAGTTATAGGTATAAGAATAAAGTAGAGAACCAGGTATTGCAAGTATCAGGATTCTTCAAGGTGATCGAAGATGTGGATATTTTTATATGGTATTCAATTGATAGCAATGATTATGAGAACCTGCTTCTCTTTCAGGTTACTTATATCTGGATGTATTCCTAAGTTGAGTAATGATGATCGGCCTCTCTCCATTTAGTTGACATGCACTGGAGACAGTTGCATGATTAGAATCTGGTTCCAATTAAATTAGTGCCTCTGTTTCTATATTGGATATAGAACGGTTCATATCTTAACGATGTTAAGGTACGGGGAGTTGACCGGCTTATGCTTAAAACCAGACTCTGGATAACTCAAGGCACGTTTCTGTAATGGTTGTTTATGGGTTGACCCGGGCTATGACAAGGGTTAACTTTCTACCATCTGGAAGATCAATAATGATATTGTTCTTGACTCGCCACAGTTTTAATAAATATGGATTTTTTCAGAAAACAGTAGTGGGAGTATGGTAGAACTGGAAGTGATTCCAGAACCGCAAACGATTACTGAAAATTTAATAGGACCTAAAGATTCAATCTGGATTGACATTCCATTAGCCACTCCGCAGATATGGTGGGTAACCTCAGGCACTCGAGAGGTACTTCGGTATGCTCAAAGACGGTAACAGGGAGGTTCTTGTTTATCCAGACTTGACACTACTGTTGTTCCAGGCTATGAGACCCGGCAGGAGGATGAGTATAGCGTCGTTCTGAACTGGCTTTGGAAGTGCACGTGTATATTATTCTTCCAGAGGGTTGTCGTAGTCAGTGGGAGCAACGGAAGCATAGTGGACAAGTGGCTTATGTCTATTTATAGACTAAAGCAGATATAGCGGAGATAGATCATCTATTTCTGATGTGACAGTCATAGGTTTGACTTCATCAGAATAGGGGATGGATCTGTTAAGAAGATAGTAGGGTGTGATGTCCTGGTATTTGGATGACATACACAGAGTAGGAAGTGAAATTCCTATACTACGATCGGTTATACTTTGGTTGTCATACAGTGGTTTCTCCACATAGGGCTTGGATATTATATCTGACATTCTGGTTACTAGGTCTATGGTTTTAGATCTAGATTTGGGTAGTTTCCCAATCTGGGTATTTAGACAGTATTCTACAGGTGTTTTAGAATAGACGACTCCTGACATGGTGGTGTACCTGCAGGTGATGGAGTCACCCTCTCTAAAGGTGTCTTACAGACTAAAGGGGAGAGGGATGTGCATGATTGGCGGATCACTTGCGTAGGCAATTGAGTTGATCATGAGATATCAAGTACCACACCAGATGTTGTTTTTGCACGAGCTGCAATAAGTTGATATTGATCCAATTCTGGAGAAACATTCGGAAGCTGTTTTAGAACATAAGTGGATGTTCTAGGGATATGATAACGACAGCCTCATTCGGGAGACGGTTATTATTCCAGGCTTCCAAGGTGACCTGAATGACAGAGTGACTGTCAGAGTTATAGTTTTCCCTCTGACGATGGGCAGTTGTTTGGACAAGAGGTCCAAGCGGATACTGAGGGAGGCATGGCGCAGGATACTGATTAAGTTTAGTTGACGATATAGTCTAAGAAGTTTTGGATTTGGAGTTCATTTATGAACAAGGTCCCATCAGATATCCTAGTATTAGATTTGTTGGATTACTTTAGTCTCATCGCATTCGCATTCAGTCGGAATGCGGATGCAGGTATGTATATACAGGTGAGGGGTATCCTTGTGATCCGTCACGAGTTTACTTTAGATGTTGCCGTATCTTTTTATTGTTCTAAACATTTGGGTTAATGTTTACAAATGGAAATTATGAGCTAGAAATCATCATGAGGTGCATTTATTGTGACACATGCAACCTAGTGACTCATGGTCTCTTTTATTGTGCATATGTCATATTTTGTGATGGATTTGTAAGTTGAAATGAGAGGAAGAGAGAGAAGGGCAGCCATGATAAGGTTAGCTCTTGTATTATTTTCATTCTAACTCTCTCATTTCTTCATACAACTCAAGAAAGAAAAGGCTTCTTCTTCCTCCTCTAGCTCTAGCTCACAACCTCCATTAATGGCATCATCTCTAACCTCCATCCATACACTCTCATGTGATGAGAATCAATGGATGCTTGAGACAAAGTTATCATACACATTCTCTACATCACCTTGGACACGTCGGCTAGCGAACTTCGTGCCCGAGTTGCTTCGGATAAAGCGGGAGCCCGTAAAAAGACTCGACGATGTGGTGCCCTTTCTGACGAGGAGACCGGAGCTCGGAGATGCCGCGAGGAGCTTGGGATGGTGGACAAAGACCGAAGGACACGGATCGATCGGTATAGCTTTCCAACCCTTTCTCTAGTTGCTAGTTATAGGTTAATGGTTCGATCCGGATTTAAAGTCTGCGATAGCGCCGGTTTCATGTTTTGAAAAAAGTTTTCGTTTCCGCATTTTGGCCTCGTACAGACGGCCGGGGCTCTACCGTACACTTACAACAACCACAGTATAACCGATCGTAGTATAAGAATATCTCTTCCTATCAAGTGCATGTCTCCTAATACCTGAACATCACTCTCTACTACCTTCTTAGCAGATCCATCTCCTATTCTGATAAAGTCAAAGCCTATGACTGTCACATCAAAAATAGATGATCTATTTCCTCTATACCTTCTTTAGTCTATAAATAGACATAAGCTACTTACCCACTATACTTCCGCTGCTCCCACTGACTACAACAACCCTCTGGCAGAGTCATATACTCGTGCACTTCCAAAGCTAGTTTAGAACGACGCTATACTCATCCTCCTGCCAGGTCTTATAGTCTAGAACAACAACAATGGCAAGTTTGGGTAAACAAGAACCTCTCTGTCACCATCTCTGAGAAGACCGAAGTACCTCTCGGGTGCCTGAGGTTACCCACCGAATCTGCGGAGTGGCTAATGGAATGTCGAAACTAATTGAATCCTTAGGTTCTATTAAATCTTCGGTGATCGTTTGTTGTTCTGGAATCACTTCCAGTTCTACCATACTCCCACTTCTGTTTTCTGAAAAAATCCATTTTACTAAAACTGTGGCGAGTTTAGAGCAATATAAATATTGATCTTCCTGATGGTAGAAAGTTAACCATCGTTAAAGCCCGGGATAAGCCACAAACAACCATTATCGAAACGTGCCTTGAGTTTATCCGGATTCTGGTTTTAAGCATCAGCCGGACAACTCTCTATACCTTAACATAGTTTAGATATAAATTGATTTTATATATATCCAATATAGAAATAAAAAAACTAATTTAATTGGAACCGGATTCAAAATCATGCAGCTGTCTTCAGTGCATATCAACCAAATGGAAAAAGGTCAATCAGCATTACTCATCTAGGAGTGCATCCATATATGAGTAACCTGAAAAAGAAGAAAGTTCTCAAAACCATTTCTATCAACGAAATACCAAATACAAGTATCTACATCTTTGACTTCGTCAAAGAATCCTGATACTTCCAACAAATGGTTCTCTACTTTATTCTTATACCTATAACTTCTCAAAATCTGAACCTTGTATTTCAACGAAATACTCGTCTAGAACTAGAGAAGTTATGAGTAAACAGAATATAGTATGAGTACCAACCCCATTGTCCTATGGACACTGGACAACATATAATACTTTGTATAAGTCTCCTGAGTTCAATAACTCAAACCCTGTACGTCGTAGATTGAAAAACTGTACTATGGTTAAGAAGAATTACACCGCTGTTGAATGCACCTTACCTAATCACCAACTGATATAGGCAGATGTCATAGACATAATTTCAAAAAATTATATCTTACTTTATAAAATAAACGTACAGATATATCAGTTTGAAATTGGTGCATAATAACGGATATTCAAAACCAAATATTTGCCATCCGGCCAAATCCAGAAGATTTCCTCAAATATCACCAATTACAAAGAATTCCGATATAATGAGGATCTAATCACCCAATTTCCAATATCTTACTCCCACTCACCATCCGTAATAACATACAGATGTGAGAAACTAATCTGGTAAACACATACCCTGGAGTTAGATTCCAATTGGGAAAACAGTTTTCAATTAACATCGCATAGTGAAACTGAAACATGAAAATGTTTTGAAAGGGGTTAACTGGTATTTCTAGTAACGTCTCTTCCATTATCCTGATTCATGACAGTAACCATATACTTACCTGCCCTCACTCCAATCCCTTTATTATGTCTTTACTTATTACTTTCTGTACACCTTCTTTAGGCTAATTAGTTTTCTTCCTTCCCTACCCTTCGGCACCAGCTTAAGGTTTGGAAGAAGACTATCCAATAAGCGTAATAGGTGTACTCTCCTTATGCCAGGAGCCCTCGCAACCTGAGAGAAGGTAGTGGGAAAAGACATCTGAATAATCCTATTCTAATTTCTCCTGAACCGGAAACCATCCTCGAATCTGGAACGAATTCCTTCAAGTTCGTATGTAACTATACGATAGCATATCCAATAGAAGTAGATGTCCGTAGTGATACGGAGTGTTCTGGAGAAATCCAAAGTGGATGTGGGAGTGGCAGGGGTATACACGGTTTTGTCGTGAATGATAGCAGTCGCAATTTTCTTTACCGTTATTCTAATGCCTTTATTTGTCTTTACTTATTACCTTATGTACACCACCTTTAGGCTAATTGATTTTCTTCCTTCCCCACCTTTCGGCACCTACCTATGGTTTGGAGGAAGACTATCTAATAAGCTCAATAGGTGTACCCTTTCCTAATCCTAGGATCCCTCACAACCTGAGAGAAGGTAAAGGGAAAAGACAACCGAATAATCCAATTCAATCTCTCCAGGACCAGAATCCATCCTCAAATCTGGAAAAATTTCTTTCGAGTTTCTATGTAACTATACGATGGATTTATCCAATGGAAGTGGATGTTCATAGTGATACGGGGTGTTCTGGAGAAATGCAAAAGTGATATAGAAGTGGCAAAGATATATGCGACACAGTGACATTCCAAAAGCCAAAGTGTTTTAAGAAGGTTCAGTTAACTTGGTTCATGAGTTTTAGTCAAGGGTCGGGCCATGGTCGCTGCCTAAAAGAGAGAGAAAATAAACACTCAGCATGCACTCTAACCTAGATCGGAATGGTTAATCACATTATCTAATCAGGATGGCTCCCACTGTATCCTTGAATTCTCCTCCAAACCCTAAAGGAGAATTAGTCGGGATCATCTAAAATCACCCGAGGAGTAATCTTACTCAACAGTGGGAATCGGGATCTAACTATCATCGCATGATAACTTGATGGAAGCTACTCAAGTCACCACTGTAAGTGCACGGCGGCGCCCCGGCCGTCGATTCGACGCCGGAAATGCGGAAACGAAAAACTTTGCAAACTAGCAAACCGGCACCACCGCGCACTTTCAATCCGGATCGGGCCATTAACCTAGCTATCAGCAAACTAGAAAAGAGTAAAGAAGCTATACCAAGCGATCCGTGTCCTTCGGTCTTCGTCTCCACTCCGACCTCCCGTGGAATCTCCGTCCGTCACGTCCTCGTCGGAAAGGGCACCACGTAGCCGGATTCTTTTACGGGCTCCCACCTCTGGACCGAGGCAACTCGGGCGCGAAGTTGGCTAGCCGACGCGTCCAAGATTTGCTGTAGAATAGTGTAGTAGCCATTGTCTCTTTGAGGGTTTGAAGTTGCCTTTGGATGGAAGTAGGAATCAAGAACTTTGGAGAGGTGAGAAGGATTTTGTGAGCAAGCCAAATAAGATAATCAAATTTCTCTCATACAAAATGAAACCTCTCTCTAATGAAGTGGCCGGCCCCCCTTTTAACAAAATGGTGGAGGAATGAACAAAAACATCAAGGGAGGTGATGGTAGGAAAAGTAGAGGGTGACCACATCCAAAAAGAAAATGATAACAAAGTCACACTCATCTCACTTATCAATCCTTTCTCAAAAAGCAAAGGAAAAGACCAATATGGAATCTCATGATGAGGAAGCCACAAAATGCAATAAACCCCTCCACAATAAGTTATTTGCAAACTTGCAAATAACCCCCTCCATCGGAAACTCCGGCCGTGAAGGAACAAAGGAAAACCGGCTGGAACGGAATGCAAACTGGCAATTACAGAAAACTGATCCCGTAATAAATTACAGGAAAACCCCACTACTGCATATACATGCCCGCATTTGTATTCCCACTGAACACAAATGCAAAGAGACAAAATCTACACTATCTAATACTAGGATCCGGCTTAAGCCAAAGCCGGCTAGTAAAAACCGTCCGATCACGATCCGTGCAATACCGCACGTATCTGATCGAAACCTGCCATATCTCCATACGGCCTCTACAGCGTTTCGCCCGAAACTTGAGTAACTGAGTGTGGTGGACTCTAAAGACTCGTCAATAGTATGGCTGTGGATTTAACCACTAGCACGTCAGAGGTATCAGCCATACGTGACGGGCCACCAGCTATTGACCAAAAGGGACGTCGATGAGCGAACTCATCCTGACACCCTACTAAGACTGTCAGTGACAAAATCCGTACAGTCCGGTCCGTTCGTCTATGAGCATCGCATGGCGGGCCTAGGGGGTTGGTAAAAGTCAGACCCCCAATAGCGGTACAAGTCGTGTCGGAGTGTAGCCCAGAACACCCTGAGATACTACTGGAATACCTACCAACAAATCTTCTGCCTTGGCCAAGGACTTTTCATGTACTAGCTCTCCTAGACACAGCGCGACCTCACCCCCAATACCAGGAGAGACGAACCCCTGCAGATCCGCTCACTGCCTCCATGTGGCTCGGGACTGTACCCAACTAAAACCTGTTTGCACGTCTCCTTTGAGCGTGGTAGGGTAGTAATCAAAGCACAGTGGGAACTCACACAAGACAAATGACGATCTCAGGTCGATGAACTAACCTGTACACATGTCACCTGGGAACTGCTATCTGACGTCAGGTATAATACCAACTAGCAGGCTCCCGGCGAGTCCTGTCCGGTGTACTCATAACCCAATGAGCACCTGTATACATCTTAGGTGAACCAACTGACACCGGTGGCTTGTGAGACCGGCCACCGCCCCTCGTCGGGGTCTTGACTGTATACACTAGTCTACTCTGGAGAATCGATGCCCTGTCTCGAAACTCCCACGACTAGGGACCTTTTAAGGATGTGCTTATAGACCCCAGCTCCCACGTATATGATCGCCCTCATACTGCTGGTTGTCAAGCAAGAATCCTAGGGGCTCTATCAACATGCAATAGTGACCTGTAGGGTCACCTAAAGCAGTACACGATGATAAAGATAAACCAGATAGCATACTATCATCTCGAGTAAGACTGTCTTACCGGTATAGGTCCTCCCTCAATCATTGCAATCACGTGCATTTGATCCAATAATTGACTCTGAGGGCACTATATCCAACAACCACACTCCAGAAGGTATGTGCAAGCCTGGCAAGTTTCATATATGTTTGAAACTCCCGATGTGATTTTTACCCCAAGCGGTTTATGACCTTGACTAGGTCAACAAACCATAAACCGCTAGTCAAGTTCAACCCATCATTATCCTGGATTGCACTAAACCCACCTGCACATGCCCTTGACTAGGTTAACAAGTCCATACGACTGTCCTAACCAATCGCATTTAAAATACAACAAACAAGCACCACTTAGCTACCGAACACTACGTTTTGACTAGGTCAACAAGCGCAACACAAATACTAAATAATACTCGTAAGAAATTACGGAGGGCTACGGCTGGTTTTTGGCGAAAAACCTTTAACGTAATGAACTTGATATCGTTGAAGGAACCGAGTGGTTTAACAAAATATATAGTGGCGAAAACTTTTGCTAAAGAGGTCACTCCCGATGAAGGGATCTCGGCTCTTTCCTCGTCGAATGAGATGCAGGATATTCCAAACTGAATACCACGATGCAAAGCAAAAGAATCGACTATAGTAAAGTTATTATGTTGACGCAAACTTTTACTCAAGTGGGCACTCCTGATGAAGGGATCTTGGCCCTTGCCTCGTCGAATGAGGTGCTGAATATTCATAACCGAATACCACTGTGCAAAGTAAGAGAGAACGTCTGTAATGTCAGTTTTTAAAAAATTGGTTCCAACAACATCATATAGGTTTGTTTTATCCTTACATTGATAAGAATCAATGCAGTCCCATCAATTAATCACTCCAGAAAAGAACGAAAATATGATGTACGTATATGCCATCCGCATTCTCCACCGGGTCCCGTCATCACTCGTTAGGTTACTTAACTAACGACGGAGCGGGGACTGGACTAGTGCGGGTGCAAAACATATACAACATCTACTAGTATATATATAAATATATATAACAATCATCCCAAGCATGATATAAAGCAACATCACAGAAGCATCACAGAATGGTGGATAATCTTGAAGCCTCGGGTTTCACTTGAGCCGCAAATGAGACCCGACATTCCCTGTCGTGTGGATAGCCTGTGCAATGATAACCTAGACCCCTACGAGCGCGGTAAGTTACCCGCCAAAACCAAAAGTGAGGCAACCCACTTCAACAACGTGAATGGGCCACCCAGCACTTCACGGAATCCGGTAACTTGAGCACCCCTCCGTGGGTCAACCTATACCCCCTACGAGTGCGGCGAATAGCCCGCTAATTCTAGAGTAAGGTCCCCTCCGTCTCAACGCCATGAGATGCGGACCCGTTGCCCTATAGAACCCGGCTATTCGTATACTCCACCGCGGGGTAATCCTAGTACAGAAAAGAAAATAATATACAAGGGTGACATCGACCTCAATCCGGTCGTGCCCTAAACTAATAATATATAAACTGGCAGTGACGACAATCCACATGTCGGACGCTCTCCCCGCAATATCAAATGTACAAATGAAACTAAACAGTACTAACATTGCGCCCAGGCTATCCACCACGACGATCCAACCACAACACAGCACAACACAGAATATCAACGTGAATGTCACGTTCGCAAACTCGTCTAAAAGAAAATATAGCAATTAGACGAGTTATACCGCTCTAATGGCATTCACGGTCGTAGATAGTAATGCATGTACTGATAAACATATAAACAGTGTTAAATTATCGACTTCGAAACACCCTGAATTGCCCCTGAACAAAAGACAACACTATATCCAAACTGGGCAAAACAAGCAATACCACTGAACCAATTTTCCAGAGACCAGACCACACCCAAAATTCCAAACCCAGATCCTCTGAAATAGACAGTCAGCTCGGTTTTTTTGGCTACGTGCTCGAGTCATTTCAGGTGAAATTGGTTCGTATTTGAGGTGCAGTCTAGTGGTCACTATAGTAGTCTTCTGCAATTGCTTAAAAAAAATTTTGAAGACACGGAAAAATTGACAGAAATTGGAATACATCGATTGATGTTTCGGAGTTGTTTCGGTTTCGATAGTTTAACATTGTCTAAAACTGCTAGTTAAGGGTTTAAAGGCTAGCTCTGATACCATGTTGGGTTACGGCAGCGCCCCGGCCATCAAACCATGGCTAAATGCGGAACAAAAATTTTCTAAACTGGCGCTACCATTACCCGATGCCCGGATCTACCCTAAACCCTAAACTAGCAAGCTAATAAAAGAGATAGGAATGGTTATACCGAGTTGATCCGTGTCCTTCGGTCTTCAACCATCATCCCCAAGCTCCTAGTGGCTCCTTGATCGAATTTGGTTACCGGTCTTCCTCCATCTACGATGATCCATCTGAGGGAAACGGCGCAAGCTTCATCCTCGCGAAGCGAGGTAACCGATGCTCCAAGGTTGCTAGCAATGGAGAGTGGAGGTGTAGGAATGTGTCACCATAATTTTCTCTCATCACATATGATTAATGAGCAACTCAAGAAGATGAAGAGGAGGTGAGGAAACATGTGGCATGAGCAACTCAAGAAAGTGCTAAGTGTTTTCTCCAAGTGAAAAATGAGAGATCAAGTGAAGAGAGAGTGTAAAAATCATCAAGTGGAGAAAATAAAATGAGCAATAGAAAGTCAAGAAAACAAATGAGCAAGCCCTCTTCAAAAATGTGGTTGCCCCCTCTCTCTCACTCACAAAAATATCTCATTTCCTTTTTCAATAAAAAAATCAAGACCCATGCCTCTCTACATGCTCAAGTCCATGCTAATGCCATCCCATCCCTTCTACGTCATTTGTGAAACAAATGAATTTCCAAAAGAGGAAAATCATACAAATGAGGTGTCCACTTCTAGAAGCTATTCCGTATAAATACGGAATACAACCCGGTACATGTATCGAAATACATATACGCATATTCATACAAAAATACGAATAGCCAAGAGAGAAAATGAATAGTGAATAATAATACTAGAATACATATATATAAATATTAAATCAAAACCTCAATTAATAATCCGGCTTAATTCTAAGCCGCTAGTATTATCAACCGTCCGATTAAAGTCTGTGCATCCAGTACACATATTTAATCGAACACCTATATGTACCAACATACGTCATCTACACCATATCGCTTGAACCTTGAAAACCCTCTGTGTAGGACTGTAAAGACTCGTCAATACGCCGGCAGTGGGTTTAACCACAAGCACGTTAGCAGCACTAGCTGTACGTAACGGCTACCCAGGTATTGAGCGAAAGGGAAGCCGACGAGCAAACACATCCTGAATCCTTACTGAGCCTGACAGTGATAATATCCGTACAGTCCGGTATGTTCGTCTAAGAGTATCGCATATCGAGTCCAGGGGGTGGATAAAGTCAGACCCCTAAAAACGCGACATTTAGTGTCGGCATGAAATCCATCAGCACCTGAGAAACTATCGATCCTGGATCGGTAATTCTCATCGACCGTGGCCACGGATTTCTGGTGATAGCCACCCGTGCACAACGCGACATCAACCCCCAAAACCGGGAGAGTCGAATCCCAAACGATCCGATCACTGCCTCCATGTGACTCGGGACTGTACCCAACTAAAACCTGTTTTCACGATTCCTTTGAGCCGTGGTAGGGTAGTAATCAAAGCACAGTGGTAACTCACACGAGACAAATGACGATCTCAGATCGACAGACTAACCTGTACACATGTCACCTGGGAACTGATATCTGACAATAGGTATAATACCAACTAGCAGGTTCCCGGCGAGTCCGTCCAGTGTACTCATAACCCAATGAGCACCTGTATACTATCTTAGGTGAACAAACTAACACCAATAGCTCGTGAGACCAGGCCACTGCCCCTCGTCAGGATCTCGATCAATATACACTAGTCTACTCTGGAGTATCGATGCCCAGTCTCGATACTCCCATGACTAGGGACATTTAAGGATATACTTATAGACCCCCAGCTCTCACGTATATGATCACCATCATAATGCCGGTAGTCAGGCAAGAATCTTATGGGCTCTATCAACATATACATGATGATAAAGACAAACCAGATAGCATACTATCATCTCGAGTAAGACTGTTCTACCAGTATAGGTACTTCCTCAATCATCATAATCACCTGCCCGCGATTACGATAATTGCCTTGAGGGCACTATAGCCAACAGGTTAGGTTCATAGAACCGTTACGACAATTAATAACAGCATTGGAAGTGGCTAAGAAGGGTCGACCGAGAATCACCGGAATTTGGTTTCGTGGGTTTGCTACAGGTTGTGTATCTAAAACAATAAAGTCCACAGGGAATATAAATTTCTTGACTTTTATCAACACATCTTCAAGCTCACCCCTGGGTTTGGTGATAGATCGATCTGCTATTTGGAGAGTGCTGTGGGCAGGTTTCAACTCTCCAATACTTAACTACTCATAGACAGAGTAAGGAAACAAGTTAACACTAGCGCCAAGGTCGAGTAGAGCACAGTTAATATTTTTACCCCCAATAGAAATAGAGATTGTAGGACAGCCAGGGTCCTTACATTTCTTTGGTAATTGCTGGGTAAAAGTTGTGCTAACATTACTCGTCATGAACACTTTTTTCGGCACTTGCGTTTTTCTCTTCCTAGTGCACAAGTCCTTAAGTATTTTCACATAAGCCGGAACTTGTTGGATAGCATCTAGGAGAGGGATATTTATGTTAACCTATTTAAACATTTCTATAATCTTCTCTAATTGTGCATTAGGTTTGTTAGCCCTCAACCTATTTGGATAAGGAGCTTTATCAATAATAGTTGGGTCCAACATTTATGGAGAAGTTCGTGTGGGTAGAACGGATCCTAGAATTGGAGTGGGGATCGTTTCAGGTTGACTCAATAAGGTGGGCGGAAGGTTCGAGCCTAGGGGAAAACGGAGAATAGGCTCGGAAGAAGATGGACTAGGGTCAGAAGTGGAAGTGGAAGCCGGGTTGTCATTGATTGATTCATCATTATCAACCTGTTCACCGACTTAGCTATTCAGCACTCTTCCAGATCTCAACGTGGTAATGGCATTCACATTATGATATTGTGAGTGTCCAGAATTCAGTAAAGATTGAGATGGAAGTTTCCCTTTCTCTCTAGCACTCATTGCGGTATTTAATTGTGCAATTTGTGTTTCTATCGATTTTATGCTCTCACCGTGGGAGGCGTAGTCCTTCTTTATGGTATCGATAAAAGACCTTATATCAGCCGACATTTGCATAGAATGTTTCATAAACAAATCCAAATTTTGTTCGAGTGAAGAGGAGTTTTCGGTACCGGCTGTTTGGAAAGAATTATTATAAGGTGCAAAATTGTTGGCTGGATTTTGAAAATTTTATGGTTGAAAGGGGTGCTGATTTTGTGGTGGTTGTTGTTGCTGTAGAGGAACCCTTTGAAAGTTATTTTGGTTTGAACCATATTTTGAGTTTGGTGTTGGTTCTAAGAAAAATTAGGGTGATTCCTCCAACCTTGATTATATGTGGAAGAATAAGGATCGTTTCTAAGTCGTTGCTACAAACAGCATTAGTGTGTTCTTGACCTTGAAACGGAGAATTCAAAGGGCATTCTTCCGTCAGATGTGATGGATCGAAACAGTATCCACACACGGTTTTAGGGAGCGTCACCTGATTTAGGGAGGCTAATAAAAATTTGTTTTCTATAACTTCGAGTTTCTTTTGTAATGCTGCCATTTTGGCTTTTACTGCTATAGAAATATCAATTTGATGGATACCTCCCCTAGATGATGGACTAACGCTTTCCAATTGCAAAGTGTTTTCAGCAAAATCTTCCAAAAATTTCTTAGCTTCACCATCGTCTTTAGACATGAAATTGCCTTAACACATGGTTTCAAGCATCTGTTTTGTCGTTGGATTAATGCCCTCATATATAATTCGGCATAGATCCCATTTATGGATTCCGTGATGATGACATTGGACAAGCACATCCTTGAACCGTTCAGAGCATTTCCAAAATGGTTCATTAGAAAGCTGGGTAAACTGGTTGATTTCACTCCTAACATGGGCGGTCTTATGATTGAGATAAAATTTCTTAAAGAATGCTATAACGAATTCATCCCAATTAGAAATAGAGTGTGCGGTTGTGTTATAAAGCCACTTTTTGGCTAAATCGCACAAAGTAAATGGGAGAAGACGTAAACGCATAGCATCCACAGAAAGTTGTGAAGTGTCCATCATAGCACATACGTTTTTTCATTTGGTGATAAAAACGTATGCGTCTTCACACTCAAGACCGTGAAATTTAGGCAAAATATTGATAAATTATGGTTTGATTTCAAAATTATCCCCATTGGCTGGTGGAATAGAAAGACAAGTAGAAAGATGACCACGTATAGGGTAGCATCTCTCTTGGAGAGATATACGCGGTAGATTCTGTGCACCTGCGGGTGGTGGCAGAGTGGTGTTATTAAAATTTGATGGAGAACCATCCATCACGGTGGATGTTGTGGGTGGTGAGGAAAAAGAAGATGAAGAAATACCGACTTCGGAGTCGATAGAAGAAACGCGGACAAGACGGGCACTAGAATCCCATGTCCAGCCGAGTATGCACTAAGCGGGTTTAGCGGAAGTGACAGCGTATGTGTAAATTAAAAGAAAGGTTTGTTTTGAAAAAGACGGATTTAGACAAATCACAAAAAATGCACAATCAACCCTATATCTAAGGCCACCTAGGTCAAGTCACTAGACCACTCCTAGACTTCCAGATGAAAAATCGCAGGATCAATCCTCTACTACCACTTTATCTCTCTTGTGGCCAGGTAAGTGCCAGGTAAGTGGGAGGTATCCGCTATGTAAATAGCGGGCCTAATTAAGTAACCACTTGCCTTAGACACACTTACCTAGACACCACAAAAGAAATGCGGATAAGCAGTAGATTACCCACAACCTTCCTCTGTCCTAATTGAGCGCGATGGTCCTTAGAGTCTTGGTCTAGATATTTTTTAATTAATGAAGGGTGATGCAGATGCTAGTTTTGTGATTTGTGGGGTTTAGGAAAGGTAATGAAATCTTCACCTAATCTGAATTTGGTCTTTGCCCCTTAATTTCCATATTACAATATGCAAAAACAACCAATATCAAAACACACAACAAGAATTTTTTAAGCGGCGAATTTTTGCAAAGAATCCTGCAGAAAAATTGTTATTGAACTTTTGCAGAGGAGAGAGAAGAAGATAGGAAATATACCAGATAAAGATGAAGCCAAGAATCACTTATCCCACCGTGGTTCCGCCGCGAAAATAGCCCTAATGCTGCGGTTCCGCGGCCAAGTTGAGAGTTCTTGAAAATATTTTTTCCGTACTTGCTTCACTTGCTCCTCTGGTCTTGATGAAATGATCTAAATCTTTATCTTTCTGCTACAATGATTCCAGATTCCCTTGCAAAAATTCATACACTAATCGTTAAGCACACGATGCGTTCTTTAGTTATATTTCTATAGAATAATAATACTTCAACCCAAATAGAAAAAAAAAACAAATTACGCACGTATCAAGAAAGGAAATCAAGAAAATATCAAGATCTAATTATCAAGAAAATATGAAGAAGGCTTGTAGGATTCGACCGGATTAGTAGCCATGGATGACTAATAAAGGTAACCTATCTTTTCTAATGACAGTTTAATGCTAGATTGACGGTGATGAATACGGATTAGGGTTTTCTGGAAGAAACTAGGGTTTCTTCACTATAGTCTCTTGTCCTTTCATTGATCCCATTCATTTTCTAGCCCTTCATAAAAATATCGTTAATCTTATCTCACATCATGGTCATGATAATCAATAATTTGATATCGTTCCCAATGAGGATGTTAACAATTATTTTGCAAAGGTTTGTAAACTTCATAAGACTAAAGAAAAGTATAGAATTCTATCATCCATCGATCTACCCTAATCTTACGGATCCTAGCAAGCGGAGATTTACTCGCGCATCCTGAAAATAGAAGAAAGATTAGAAAAAGAACTCATAATGCGGAATTTTAAAAGAAAGCGAAATTGAAACTAATTATCACATTTATTATTTAACTTCAAATTACAACTTCTTCAATCCGAGATTATAAGAAGAATTGCTCTCGATCACTCCCTTGAAGAGGTAATTTTTCCGTTGATCTTTACGTTGCTCGATCACCGTGAGTCTTGGACCTGTCGTGGATCGTGTGCTCGATGATGAAGATTGGCTTCGTATAAAGGATCTTTTGTTGAATCGCTTTATGAACTTCTCGATGATTCTTGATTTTGGATCTTGGATTTGATGTTGGCTATTTTCTTGATTTGATTTGATTTGATGAATGAATTTGGGGAAAATTAGGAACTAATTGGGAACCATTTTCTTCATGACCTTGGTCCTTTTTATAGCCCCCTCTTTAAGCTTCCCCAACAAGCTTGGACGTTGAGAAGAAGTTTCCAGAACAAGGTTGTTACAACGAGGATTCCCCAGCAAGGTAGGACGTTGAGAAGAAATTTACAGAGAGTTCCCGACCCCTAAGCCCTTGAATCGGCCGCGGATCCGCGGTGACTCGGCCTAACTCGGCCGCGGTTTCGCGGCCAATTGGTGGCTTCATTGCTTCAAAATTCTGTGGTCTTCTTCTATTGGTCTATGGGTCTTTATTTGATATCTGGAATCTTCTTATCTCTTCTAAATTTCTGCCAGTATTTGATTCTTCGACTTTCTTGTATTTTATCGGCAGATTCCTAATTCCCGATATCTAATCTGAGCTAATCTTGCACAAGATCTCAATGAAGAATGTGAGATACAAAATATTATGCGTAAAAATGTTAAACATACAATTTCCTTCATAATGTTGATTATAATGTATAACACATGGTAAATGATATTTTGCAGATGAACTTCTAATATGTGTTATATTTATAGAAAATACCTTTAGATGATTAAGAAAAGTAAGGAAATTGTTTTGTTAAAAGTGCACTATTTTTGACTGAACACCGCCGATAAGGCCAGAAGAGTATTTGATGTTTCCCCTCTGTCATCCTTGATGATTATCGGCGGATCCTCGGCCGGAGGTTCTGGCTGGATCATCATCCCAACCATGTTTTGGAACAAGAGAGCCATCTTCTTTATGTTAGCAGCCTGCTCAGCAGCTTCCTTGTCCTTTCTTTCAAGCACCCTTCGCAGGAACTTTGTATCGGTCTCTTCCTCCTTGCGCTATTCGGCTGTTGTGTCCGGGCTTTCTTTCTGTCCGATAAGCGCTGCCATTTTGGTTAGCATTTCCTAGAGTTTCTGTTATTGCTCCTGAACTTTAGTCAGCGACCGAGTTTGCGGTCGGTGACCCACAGAAGCACGGCTTTCTTCTTTCCCGGAAGCTATATGACCATATGCACGATCATGCTCCCAGACTTATGGCGTTTGGGTCCATCACCTTTGGGATTTGCCACCGGTGGTGAGATTTTCTCTGGCCTCATCCTTTTGTGGGAGGTCAAAGTTGAAGGAGCCGTTGTAACATGCACCTGTGTAGAAGAATCCCCTCGCTGTATGACGGAGGAGTGGTCTTCCACTTGCCGATCCTTCGATTTCTTTGGTCGACGAGAGTAATCGTTGTTGATCACAGAGTCCTGGACTTTTCTCCAGACCCTGTGAATTTGGGATGAGAGCCGTTGATAGGGGTGCTCCGGTTTTTCCTGCACTGTGGTTTCTGCAGACGGGGGCGATTTCTTTAGCACCGCCGTTGGAGAGTTCTTGCGTACCCTCCTGAGCAGATCAAAACGGTTCCTGGTTGGAACAGCAGCATCAACTTCTACCTTTGGAGCTGGTGGGATAAGTTCAGAGGGAGAATTGCCCCCGGCTTTTCTCATTCGGCTCCAGTGACGACGTCGAGCGTGTCTTGCAAACGGGACCGCCTCGGTTTTGGAAGCGGATTCTTTGTGCCCCCGGCTTTGCTGAGGGGCAGTTGTTCGCGTCAACCTGTTGAATACCGATGTCCTTGGCAGAGTTTGAGGAGGGCCGGCCAATCTTTCAAAGACCGACTTTCTGGTAGGGGAAGTACCTTTGATGTCTTCACCTGCAGGAGGAGTTGGGAGGGCTATCCATTTTGGGGCAGCCCCTTCAGGTATTACGAGCCTCTTTGCTGGCTCATTCGAGCTTTTGCTCAGCCTGTTGAAGACTAAGACACCAGATTTGGACGGCCCATTGAGAGGGTCCGTTGTGGTCGTTAGTCAATTGAAGACTGACTTCTTGGGAGCTTCCTTTTGCGGCGCTGAGGCACCGAAACTCATCAGTGGGTGCATGGTCCCAAAGAACAACCCAGTAGTGGCTTGCGTAACTTGCCCCATTGGCATTGAAAAGATAGAGGCTATGTTGGGCCCGTAGGTTACTCCTTCAGCTGGGGTGGAGCGAATGTTGCTGTTTCAAGAAGTGCATTGGGAAGCCATCGATTTCTCTTCTTCTTCACAGGAGCAAGACACCAAATTTTAGTACCTCAGATCCAAGGTCAACCATAGTGAACCGCGATTTCTTTTGCAAAACACGACACACAAAGTGTGGAGTGGAAAGAGGAAAAGGTCCTTCCGGGCGTGCCAGAATCTGTTCACCGCCAAAAACAGAGACGAACTGGGATATATCGTCTTGCCTGAGTTTGGGGGTATATGCTATTTGGATTTATCCATCCACCTCTCCGAAGATGCCAAGTTGATTTATGGCACCATATATCGGAGGTTTGGATAAATGCGGCCGTTGTAGCAGACTTCATCAGATTCCCCCTCATTTTATGAGAGGTTTCTGATTGTGGGGACGCTCTTCCCTGCAAGCGCAAGCCCCTGCAGTTAATTACGTTACAGCATTGCGATAACCACTTTCTCCTTCTCCAGCAGTTCACTTCGTGCCGTGTGTGGTTTTTGTTTGTTTTGGTTGCCCATGGATTGTATACGGAGACTAGTTTATTTCGTCGCCCGTAGGGCGCGGATCAGTCCAAATCCGTATATTTTAGATTTGGGTTTGTTTAAGGACCGTTAATCTAGTTTGATATTAAGATCAACTTAAATGTGTGAGCATTTGGGCTCAATTTATTTTTAACTAAGGCTACGTTAGTCTAATTTGAGACTAAGATCAACTTAGCAAAATTTCAAGGATCATTTTTATTTAAGATCCAAACAACAGAGCATTTTGGGCTCAGCTATAAGAAAGTTGTATAGACTTAGCCAATTTGGGCTTAACATGCTCAGTTTTTTTTGTTCAGAAGTGCTAAGAACTTATTTTGACTCTATTGGTTCAGTCCTCCTTTTTTATGCAAAAGTGCTAAGCAATTGTTTGACGCTCTGACACTTGCATGGGTGTCATGTGAAACATTTAATTATGGGCGCCGCCTAATCAACACTGAGCACTCAGCCATTTTAACTGTTTATAGAGTGTTAAGCACTTTTCTCTCTCTTTTTTTTGGTGGCGTCCACGTGAGGCGATGGACGCTGCCCAATTAGTGGTAAGCACTCAGCCGTTTTAGCTATTTTTGGAGTGCTAAGCACTCTTATTATTTTTATAGCGCCCACGTGAGGCGCTGGACGCTGCCCAATCGGTACTAAGCACTTAGCCGTTTTAGCTATTTATGGAGTGCTAAGCACTCTTATTATTTTTGTGGAGCCCATGTAAGGAGCGCGTGCGGCGCTAGGCGCTGCCCAATCAGTGCTAAGAACTTAGCCGTTTTAGCTATTTATGGAGTGCTAAGCATTCTTATTATTTTTGTGGCGTCCACGTAAGAAGCACGTGCGGCGCTGGGCGCTGCCCAATCAGTGCTAATCACTCATCCGTTTTAGCTATATGTGAAGTGCTAAGCACTTTTTATATGGCGCCCACGTGTGTTTCACGTGAGGCGCTAGGCGCTGTTAAAGAGGGCGTCCACGTGGGAAGCACGTGAGGCGCTAGTTTTTTTATATGGAGATTTAATCTCTATTGATATTTTCAGAGAGGTTAAATCTCTATCAATGTTGCTTTGACTATTAACACTCGCTAAAATCACTATATTTGAGGATTTTAGGTTGAGTTTTTAAAGAACTAAGTTCTCGATTTGAAGGAACTGAGTTCCTGGAGTATTCTGGACTCCCTCTTCTTTCTCTTTAAATTTTTTCTTCCCTGAATGTTTGATTCTCAAGAACAAGATCTTCCCGATGAGAATTAAATTCTCAACTTGTGGGAGACTTGTCTTATGGATCTCGGATCCAGAGAAAGAACTAAGTTCTTTTTAGAAGGGTTAAACCCTTAAATGTGATATTATAGATAACAGAGATATTTTGATCTCTTTTCTTTACCTAGGGTTTTGAGAAGGAAGCACTTCTTCTTTGAGAATTGAATTCTCTGTTCTTTATATTTGTGGTCTTTTTCTGGTAGTCGTTCTTTTTTTCGACTTGAAATCTGGGGTCCTTTATATAGTGGAGGAAAATTATTAATTAGTTTTGAGAAAATCTCTCATTGAGAAATTCTAATTGATTTAATTGGACTCAAAATTAATTTGGGAAATTTTACCCACCGTTGGATTTTTGATCCAAGGACTTCTGTTTTACAGAATATGTTGTTCTTGTTTTTAACAAGATCGGGGAAATATTCTCCCATATACAGAATTTATTCTGTAAAATGGTAATTTTTAATCACCATTGGATTTTTAATCCAAGAGTTCTCTGTTTTACAGATTTCAATCTTTTTTGTTTAGAAAGATTGAGGGTATATATTCCAAAAATTGGATCATTGATCCAACCGAGAGTATCTTTCTTATTTAGAAAGATATGGAAGATATTTTCTCCTAATAGAATTTGATTCTATATTTTGACGATTTATCATCCCCGTTGGATCTTTGATCCAAGGGCTCTATTTAACAGAGAGTATTGTAGAATTTTTATTCTACCTGGGCGCTGGCGCTCACATGTTGTGCACGTGGGTGCCACTTAAGAATTTAATTCTTAAGATAGGTATTCATGTGCTTTGCACATTGGCGCCCGCATGAGGAGCACGTGTGGCGCCATATAAGGATTTAACATTTATTCATGAAGCACTCCTGTGTTTTGCACATTGGTGCCCATGTGAGGAGCACGTGAGGCGCCATCATAGGATTTAATCCTATAAGATTGGTTCTGGTACTGGCGCCCTCGTGGAGAGCATGTGAGGTGCTGCCTCATTCCTATAGAGCTTTGCTCTTTTATTAGGTTAAATATTGGGGGAACAGATACTTGATAAGAAGAAGGGGTGGCGGTTCAACTTCTTTGGGTGGTGGTTGATTCATCACAACATCCATGTGTTTTAGGAATGCGAGTTCTTCGGCAAAAATGTATTCAAAACTTCCATCGATATTCCGAATGATAATCCCATCGGAAAGAAAGGTATGATACTTGGATAGCTCGACTAAATCATTTAACAAGTCAAAGGATTCGGACTTGGGTGTAGACTTGTCGACAGAAGGGTCCTCACGTGTATAATAAATAGCAGGATCAAACAATAATGCATTAGTGGCGTTGAGATCAGTATCGTGAAGCAAGAACTCCTCAAGTTTCAACTGTCGGTAGCTATCTTGTCGAAAGAACATACATCAATTATATGAGCATAAGGTTCGGAGGGTTGACTTCCTAACTTGTAAATGTTAAGCTCAATTGTCATCTTCCCAAAAGACAGGTTCATTGAACCATTACGACAATTGATTATCGCGTTGGAAGTTGCTAGAAAAGGTCGACCTAGAATTACTGGGATTTGGTTCCGTGGGTTTGCTACAGGCTGTGTATCTATAACTATAAAGTCCACAGGGAATATAAATTCCCTGACTTTGATTAACACATCATCTACCTCATCCCTAGGCTGGGTGATAGATCGATCGGCCATCTGGAGAGTGCAGTGCACATGTTTCAACTCTCTTATGCCTAATTGCTCATAAACAGAATACGGAAGCAAGTTAACACTAGCATCTAAATCGAGTAGAGCACGATTGATATTTTTACCCCTAATAGTTATAGATATTGTAGGACAACTGGGGTCCTTACGTTTCGTGATCACCAATTGGATAAGAGAATTACTCATATTACTCGGTAAGAAAACTTTTTTAGACACTTGAATTTTTCTTTTCCTAGTGTACAAGTCCTTTAGAATTTTCGCATAGGATAGAACTTGTTGGATAGCATCTAGGCGAGGAATATTTATGTTAACTTGTTTAAAAATTTCCACAATCTTCTCCATTTGGGGACTTGGTCTGTTGGCCCTTAATCTTTTTGGAAAATGAGCTTTATCAATAAGGGTTGGGTCCAACATTTGAGGAGAAGTTTGTGGGGATGGAATGGATCCCAAAATTGGCTTTGGGATGGTTATAGATGGTAATTCATTCAAAGAACTGGGCTGAGGGTTCGAGCCTAGTGGAAATCGGAGAACAGGCTCGGAAGAAGATGTCGGATTAGACGAAGTAGGAGTAGAAGTAGCAGCCGGGGTTTCATCAATATCATCAACTTCAACTTGTTCCTAAACATGATTATTCAGCACTCTTCCCGATATCAATGTGGTTACGACACTCCCATTATGATTTTGAAGGATGGGATTTGCGCTTTGTGAGTGGCCAGGATTTGGTAGAGGTTGAGATGGGAGTTTCCCTTTCTCTCTCTCACTCATAACGGCATTTAACTGTGCAATCTGTACTTCTATCGATTTTATGCTTTCACCGTGGGAAGGAATGTGTTGCACTAACGTTTGGATATAAGACGTTAAATTAGCCGTCGTTTGGGTGGATTGTTTAATAAACATTTCTAAGTTTCGTTCGAGTGCAAAGATTTTTTCGGTACCTGCCGTCGAAATATTATTATAAGAAGCAAAGTTGTTGGCCGTATTTTTAAAAGATTGCGGTTGAAAGGACTGCTGAATTTGGTGTGGTGGCTATTTTTGCTGTGGGGGAAGCCTTTGAAAGTTATTTTAGCTTGGGAACTGATTTTGATTTTGAGATTGGTTTTGATTCCAAGCAAAATTAGGATGATTCCTCCATCCCTGATTATATGTGGATGAATAAGGGCCATTCCTAAGTTGTTGCTGAAAAGCAGCATTGGTTTGTTCATAACCTTGAGACGGAGGATTCAAAGGACATTCTTCTGTTAAATGTGATGGCTTAAAATAGCAACCACACACGGTTTTAGGGAGCGTAACTTGATTTAAGGAGGCTGAAGAGAAATATTTTTCCATAGTTTCGAGTTTCTTTTCATCGCGGCCATTTTGGCTTTCACTGCGATGGAAACGTCAAGATGATGGATACCTGCCCTAGATGAACACGATATTGGTCTAGTGCTCTTCCATTGTAACGTTTGTTCGGCGAGATCTTCCAGAAATTGCCATGCTTCGCCATTCTCTTTTGACATGAAATGACATTGACAAATGGTTTCAAGCATTTATTTTGTTGCTGGATTAACACCCTCATATATAATGCGGCAAAGTTTCCATCTATCGATTCCGTGATGAAGGCATTGGACAAGAAAATTATTAAACCGTTCAAAGCATTCCCAAAAGGGTTCGTTAGGAAATTGGGCAAACTGGTTGATCTCGCTTCGAATATGGGCAGTCTTATGTTGAGGATAGAATTTCTTAAGGAATGCTATAACGAATTCATCCCATTTAGCGATAGAATGTGTGGCAGTGCTATAAAGACACTTTTCTTCAAGATCGGACAAGGTAAAAGGGAGAAGACGTAATCGCAGGGCATCCCCTGAAAGTTGGGTTGTACTCATCATAACACATACGTTTTCAAATTTGGTTATAAAAACGTATGCGTCTTCGGATTCAAGCCCGTGAAATTTGGACAACAAGTTGATGAAGTAGGATTTAATTTTGAAATTATCCCCATTGGCTGGTGGAAGAGACAGACAAGTAGGAAGGGGTCCACGTACGGGGTAGCATCTTGCTTGGAGAGAGATTCGTGGTGGATTCTGCGCCCCTACGGGTGGTGGCAGGGTGGTATCGTTAAATCCCGATGGAGATCCGTCCATCACGGAAGATGTGGTGGGTGGAGGAGAAATAGAAGATGAAGAAGTACCGATTTCGGAGTCGATAGCAAAAACGCAGACTAGACAGGCACTAGAATCCCGTGTCCAGCCGATCATGCACTAAGCGGATTTAGTGCACGTGGCAGCGTGTGTGAGAACGATTTAAAGAAGGTTTGTTTTGAAAAAATGTCAGACGTGAGGCTTGACTCAACAAATCAAAAAACGCACAATCAATCCCTAGAGCTAAGGTCACCTAGGTCAAGTCACTAGACCGCTCCTAAACTTCCAAAGGACAAGTCGCAGAATCAATCCTCTACTACCTCCTTATCAATCTTGTGGTCAGGTAAGTGGGAAGTATCCGCTATACGAATCACCGAAATAGCGGGCCTAATTAAGTAACCGCTTTCCTTAGTCACACTTGCCTAGACACCACAAGAGAAATGCGGATAAGCAATAGATTACCATGACCCTCCTCTGTCCTAATTGAGCGTGAATGTCCTTAGGGGCTAGGTATAGATATTTTTTATTAATATAGGGTGATAGTATGCTCGTTTGTGATTTGTGGGGCCAAGGAAGGGTGATGAAATCCCCACCTAATCTGAGTTTGGGTTTACTGCCCCTTAAAATCCGGTTTAAATATGCAAAAACAAACCGAAATCAAAACACGCAAAAAGATTTTTTAGCGCGATGTTTGCAAAGAATCCTGCAAATAAAATTAGATTATTGGAGTTTTAGAGGAGAGAGAAAGATAATAGGAGAGTACCTTAGAATTTTGGGGGCCCAATTCCACCAAGAAGCCGTGGTTCCACCGCCAACAGCACTCTATTATTGCGGTTATGCCACCGTGTGGAAGGATCGTGTGCCATTTTTTCTTCAGAGCACCCCTATGCTCCTCTGGTCTACGTTGAAAGTCTTTGAATCTCTGTTTCCTTACTCCAGTTACTCTAGATTCCCTTGCAAAACTCGCACAATAATCGTTAAAAGCAAAAGATGCGGTTTTGGTTCTCTTTTATTTTATGTTTGCTGATTTTAATAAGAAATCAACCCGAATAACAAGAAAAAAATTACGACCGTTTCCCCGGCAACGGCGCCATTTGATTGCTCGTGAAAAAAGGGTGTTTTGTGTAAATAACCGCAATCAAGACGGTGTCGCTAATGGCTAGCCGCGATGAGTACGGATCGTCAGCAGGGAAACACGAACTCTTTTCTTGGTTTAGACGAGTTGATGAAAGATGGGTGATTATTTGGCGTTATATTTTAGAACGGATATAAAATTTATAATAAAAAGTCTTGTAGGGTTCATAGGACTTAGTAGTAATGGATGAATAATTAAAAATGACTCCTTTTATCTTTTAATAGTTTAAAACTAGAGCGATAGTGATGAATGTAGATTAGGGTTCTTGGAGGAAATTAGGGTTTCCCCACTACTAACCCTTGTCCTTTCATTGATCATGTCTAGCCCTTAACAAAATAAGTGTTCAACCAATCTCAAATCGTAGTTGAGTCTATCAATAAATTGATAGCGCGTCCAATAAGGAGGTTAACATTTATTTTGCTAAAGTTTATAAACTTTAAAATGTATAAAAAAAAAAGTTAAAAGGTTTTCCCATCCATTATCCTATCCTATCGTACAAACCCTAGCAAGCTAATAATTACTCGCTCATGGCTAGTGATTTAGAAGAAAGGTTGAAGAAGAATGAAAGCATAATTAAGATGCAGAAAAGTAATGCGAAAAAGTAAGTGAAAAAATTAAATGCAAAAAGAATTAAATTAAAAACTACCTTTATTAATCAACTATTGCATTTACAATTCTCCTTAGAAAGTAGATTACAAAAAGACTAGTTTGCTCTAGATCTCTCTCTTGTTGGAGGTAGATGAATAGATGATGATCACTCGGATACGTGGATCTCTTGATCTCTTCGGTGATGATTTTGAATGTACAGCACTCAGTCCTTTATATAGTATTTGAAACCAGAAACCCTAAATTCCATATTTGAGGATATACAGTTAAGATCAAATCCATAAAATCTCACATCCGATGGCTACCAATGAGCCGCGGTTCCACCGCACATTGCATCCTTTGGCCGCGGATCCGCCGCAACCTAGTAGAATCAGGTTTTGATATTTCTTCTGGTATTTTGTGTTGATATTTGTAGATCCTTATGATATGTAGATTCTGAAAATAATGCTCTGGTTCTCTGTCGTTGCTTGATTTCCTCGATTTGCTTCTAAAATTTGGCAGATTCGGTTCCGATATCCCAATTTGACTTGGATCTCTTACTTGGACCTTTAGACCTGAGCTAATATCTGCACAATATCTCAAATCAAAGTGTTAATAGCATTTGGTATTTTAGAGATATTATTCCAACCATTTAAATGATATAATATCTTAAGAATATTGATTATAATGCATATTTTAATTACTAATATTTCATTTAAATATCATATGCATATATTTTCCCTAATTATATTAATTATAAATGTAGAAATATATGATAATAAACTTTTTATAAATAAACCCATATATGTTCTATATTTACAATAAATACCTTTTAGCACTTAATAATAGTGTCACGCCCCGCTTCCCGGTGTACGGGCAGAGGACGCGATGATGCCGCTATGTATTTACTCAGAAGCAAATACGCTAAGCATAACTAAGCAATATAAAAGAAATATACACAAGAGAAAAATGTAATGAAACAACAACTTTATTTATTAACATTCTTTCTGTACAATGCATAGAAAAGTAAATACATGGAATAAGGCGATGCCTAAACAGTGGCAGAACAGAAATGGAAAATACAGAATGTAAAGGAAATGTACAAGTGTAACTACAGCTCGGGATCTTCAATAAACTGGTCCAAGTCTTCAGTGCTAGGCTCGATCTCTGGAATGTCCGAATCACCTGACGACATTCAAAGAAGAAGAAAGAGAATGCCGTCAGCGAACAAATCGCTCGGTAAGTCTTAAAGATAATGGAGAAATAGAATAGACAGAGGAGAGAGATTGTAACTTTTAAAGTTTTAGTATATGGTTAACGTTGTTGTTTGTAGCTTGGTACAGAAGAGGCCAGTGTATACGAGAGGAATCTCTATATGCCAGAGACTAAAGGCAAATGGAATACAAGGCTCCGTCAATAATACCACGGAACAACGGCATGGATGTAATTATATCTTAAGTGACCATCTCGTGCCACCTTTAACATATTCTGTATCAGTATACCCCTTTATAAATCCTGTGATGTCTTGTTTGTATTGTTGTATTGTTTGAATTATATATTGTATATAGATGGATGACTTTTGTTGTAAATGGAAGACTTGCCGAAACCATGATATCGTATAAATGGAAATGGATGTACTGGATAATTATATAGATGGATGTATATCCATGGTTCGGTTCAGTCAAGTTGTATAGATTGATAGATTGAACAGATTGAATATGTGGATTCATATTGAATTGTAGTTTGTACTTGAATCATATTCAAGTAAGCCTATTTATAATGAGACTCAGTCTGAGTCTGAGTAATTAGAAAATAAATTGAAGTCCTGAATTAGGTTTTGATGTTATCGGTAACCGCTGCACATGAGCGGCAGGATTTGTGTCTTTATCAAAGACGATTACCGTGTTGATAACACCGTTTGTTAAGTTGTCTACCTTAAATAGGCAAGCACCCATATCTCCGGCTCCCTGAGGCTCAAGAGACTGGTCCCGCTTAAACCTATATTTGCTAGGGTCCTTAGGGTAATTTATATAACTTGAGGGGGTTTTATGTAAAAATAATTTTATATACTTTTAAAATTACACATCAAGTAATTAATTATCGTCTTGAGAGTTTTCATAGGTGTAAATTTTATATATGTGACATCTCTAGTGAATTAGACCTAATTTTCATAATATAGGGTACTTATTTGGAATATTGAACTTGTATGGAATTTCATGGTATTATCATGTAAAGTGATTCTTTTGATTTAGGAAGGTTGGAATATTTATATTATATCAAAATTAGATATTTTGATGACACATATACATACATACATACATATATATATATATATATATATATATATATATATATATATATATATTTATAAAAATAATTTAATTTATTATTTTTGTAGAAATCTCATTTTCTTAAGCTATTTGTATTTTTAAATCTCTCGAGACCGAATGCTCCTTGCGGAGGTCTGCATCCCGCACTACTAAACCCAAGGATGTGCGATAATCCGCACCATCCCAAACGGGTTCCTCAAAATGGGTTGTAGCGGCGCTTTACAAAGATTTGTAAAAATACGTGATCTTGTAGAAAATGGTTTTAATAGTAAAAGGTATTTAAGTGTAAATGTGTATTCCCGTATTGTATGTTCCCGAAAGGCATCGTGCTATATTGCATATGAGTGTTGTGAAGATGTAGGTCATTACCTCGTGATCTATTTAAAAGTATAGCAATGAAATATGATGTTTAATGTCAAAACTAAACTACATGGTATTTTACTGAAAAAGTACGATAAAAATTGCAATGTGATATATTTTACTATGAAACTTGTTCATGATGTTTTGTTAATCATTACTAGTCAAGATGTGAGAGTTTGGAATGATTGTGTTTAATGAAAATTGTACTTTTTAAAGAAAACCGAATCGGAAGTCGGATTAACTCCGCTTCCGTCAGGTTTTAGGAATACTAGTTTTAAGAAGAGAATAGAGAAGGGAAAGGTGGGACTTATTGGCTTTTGGTTTAGAGGAGAGGAAGAGGGAGTGGAAGTAGGTTCCGGTGCGTCGTTTCGTCGTCAAAAATTCACCAGAGCTTCGCCCTTCGCTAACTCCACTTGTACACAAAATTTCTAAAGAGTTTTCTTGAGAGTTTGGACAGAATTTTTTAGTGAGGGGGTGTGTTTAGGGGTGGTATTTATAGGAAAAAATTAGGGTTAGGGTAGGTGAAAGAGTGTGAGAAAATGTATTAAAAATTGTATTAAAATGGATTAATGGTTTTTTTTTAATGTCTCTGTTAATGTGCAGAATATTTAAAGTGTAAAGGGGTTTTAAGAAGACCAAGAGGCACAATTCTCATGAAGGGCAAAACGGAGTTGGCGCGGAATTGGCCGGCGCCGCCTGTCGATTTGGCCGATCCGCCGGCTCGATTCGGCCGAGTCGGGCCAGGGCTCGCTGCCATGTGTCCCCCGTCGCTTGTTCTGTCTTGTGGAGTCGTTTATTTTTAGTGTGACCTTTGGGTTTACGGGTTATGCACGTGTGGACCTTTGGGATTCTAAAAGTTTAAAAGAAATTTAATCAAAAATAATATGTGGGTGATGGGATTTGAACTCTGGTTCTTTGGTTCAGTAGTGCAAGGTCTTACAAATGAGCTACAAGATCTTTCTTGCTATTAAAAAGCAAAACGAACTTATAACTTGTGCTCAGGCAAAAGTACCCCTTTCTGTATTTTTGAAAAAATTTGTACAGAAAGTTGTACAGGAAGTTTAGGGTTGTTACAAAATAGTAAGGAAAAAATTTATTCAAATGTGCAATATTTTAGACTAATCGGTGAGCTCACTACATCTTCTTCCTATCAGTTTTAGCAAATTGTAAGAGCAAATTGCTTCACAAAAGTGTTCCTTTGGTGAAGTTGAAACTTAGGTTGTGTTTCTCTCGTAGTGGATCATCTTCGGTAAGGAGGTCCACTTGCAAGCTCGATCTCTACGACGTGGAGTCTAGCTTGGGTCTTCCACTATGTTAGTGGACATACTACAAAGGTTGTAACATTCTAAAACCCTATTTATAGCTTTCAAGATTTTGAGAACCACTTGTGTTTGGATGATTTTAGGATTTGTATTTAGTATTAAGCTCTTGAAATTTTTGTTTGATATTCTGCCATGGTTCATGTCATAGAATGTGACAAAGTTTTACGTTGGCTGTCATAAGTCTACCACAACCCTCACCCTTTCTCATCCGGACTTGGGACTGGCAACGGTGGGTTTATGTGCTGAACCCGGCGTGATATGAAACGATATGGTTGCCAAAGGACTCGTTGAAAGTATATTGTTCGATAGGAGTGAGTGGAGGCGAAGGATTCATGTGCTGGACCCGGCGCGATTCTCATGTTGGTTCATATAGCCTACCCCATATGCTTGGGATAAAAGGCTCAGTTGTTGTTGTTGTATTCCGCCATGGTCCGCAAGTGTTATGACCCTAACACCAATTACTTACATGGTACCAGAGCCGATTCAAATACTAGTAGTTGTTTTTGTGGCTAAATATTTTGAAAACCTAATTTTTTTAAAAACTAGTTTTGAAAATTGCATCAAAATCTCTCATTTTGACTTGTACCTAAGCCCCGGGGTTCTATGGTTCGGACCAAGACTCCACGAGGGCTCGGGAGGCGACCCTGGGACAGCCTCGGGGGGCTAGGGTAGACCCCCCACCCGAGGTCACCACTTGGTGGCCTCAGGAAAGGGGGCCAACCCGAGACCACCAAGTGGTGACCTCGGGTTGGAGGCCCAACCTAATCCCCGAAGGACTCTGTGGGTTGTGCCCGTGATCCCCGTCGGTGTCTCGGGCACTTTTCGGGTCTTTCAGGACTCAAAACTATGAAAAATGAAGGATTTTTGGACTGCCGGGGGAACTTGAAATTCAGTTTTTGGAATTTCAAGTTTGCAACCTTGTGGGTTATGAAATAGTTTGGTCGCGGCTTCAAATTAACCCGATCAAAGAATTTGATCGAGTTAGTTTGAACACATATATTGATATGTGTTGGTAAACGTAGTCTAATTGATGTGTGGTCAATTAGACTGGTTGTACATTAGTGAATATGATATTAGTGTGCTTGATTTCGATCGGATTGTCATGATGTTTAGCCCCTCGTGTGAATGTGAATGTGAATGTATACAAGAGTTGTATGTAATTCATTTATTCTGTGGATTGCCAAATGTATTATTCTTTTATTAGGCCGTGGTCGGGTTGAGACCGGTGAGTCCTTTTATATGTATATGATACAGGTTGCCCCGCAAAGGAGTGCTCGAGCCGTCAGGTTCTATAATGCACTAGGTGACCATCTTAAGAAGATGAGACCGGGTTGCCTCGTTTTAGAATTGGTGGGTTTCTTGCCACTCTTGGAAGGGTTTTACGTTTTAGGTTAGACCCGCGAAGGAGTGCTTAAGCCGCCGGGTTCTAGAATGCGCTAGGATTGGCACGCGGCTTGCCGCACTCGTAGGTGTCTTTTTTTGGCTATGTTATGGTTATTCACACAACTATGAAATGTCACGTTTTGTTTGCGGCTCAAACGAAACACAGGATTGCTAGTATATCCGACTAATCCATTTTTTGTGATATTTATCGTATGCTTGTAATGTATTACTTGCTTGTGATGTATACATACATACATACATACATACATACATACATACACATATATATATAAATGTTTTTATATGTTTTACATTCACGTTGGCCTTGTGTCCGCCCTGCCGTAAGTTAAATAATCTTACGGTGAAGACCCGATGCCCCGTGGCGAATGTGAATGGTATATAAAAACATTGTATTTTCTTTTTCTTATTATGATTTTCTGGTGTGATAGGATACTGGATAATAAGTGTTATTATCTAAATGATAGGAATGCATTAATATGATTAATGTAATGAAAACAAACTCAATTTGATGTTCTAGGAACCAATCCGTATTTCAAAACAAGTTAGTTTTCATATCACTCGATTCCTTCAACGATATCAAGTTCATTACGTTAAAGGTTCTTCAAAACCATCCATAGCCCTCCGTCATTTTAGATGAGTAGAGTACTTAGTATTCGTGTTGCATTTGTTGATTATTCATCAAGGCGTAGTATACGATAGCTAAGTGATGCTTGTCTGCTGCATACGATGTGATTGGTTAGGAAAGTCGTATGACTTTGTTCATCATTCGTCAAGAGTCGTGCGGGTAGGTCTAAATCAATCACGAAATGACGGGTTGAACTTGACTAGGACTCTTTGATTTGTTGATCATTAGTCAAGGTCCTTAAGTCCTAGGGGTAAAAACCATTATCGGGAGTTTCAATTGTTGAAACTTGCAATGTGATTGCATACCTTCTATGGAGTGAGGTGATTTGTTGATTATTCGTCAAGATTACCAATCCATGATAGTTTGGATTCCGCTTCCCACTGTGAGTAATAGTTACTCTCGGGAGGTTTTCACTTCCTAATTAGACGACTTATTAGGTGCCTAGAAAGGTGTTTACGAGGTTACGCCTCTGAGGAAACAGGGTTATTTAATTGGGTCTGTGCGAGAGCACGGGGGACCTCCCTCAAAATACTTACACTGGCCTGGCCGACAGGTTAGCAAATTTGTGGGGTGTACAAGATCCCGGCTAGTTCCCCTTTTAGGGTTTTAAGGAGAATTAAACAAAGCAGTGAGAGTCATCCTGATTAGATAAATTAATAAACCAATCTAATCTTGTAAGAGCACTCATTGAGTTTTTCTTTTCTCTCTCTACTAACAACGACCATGATTGATCTTAAAATAAAACCCGTAAAACCAAATTAACCGAACCTTTTAGTCATGATTGCCCTAATTCACGACAAAGTTGCATATGTCCTTGCCGCTTTTACTTCCCCTTTGATTTCTCCAGAATCCTCCATATCTGATACGGAGATCCATATTGCATGGAAGACCATCTCATATAGTTAGATACAAACTCGAAGAAATTCCTTCAGTCCGAGGATGGCCACTAATTTAAATCTGGAGAAAATGAATTGTATATTGATATAATTGTATTGTCTTCCCCTCCACCTTCTTTCAAGTTGTGAGCTCTTTCTATAAAGAGGATACGCTAGTTATGCTTGTTGGATAGTCTTTTTCTAAACCTAAGACTGAAGCTGAAAGAAAGGAAAAGAAGAAAACCAACCAAACTAAGTATAGTGTACAGAAGTTAAGACGTAGAGATATTTAAAAGGGTTACAGTTGAAGGGAAAGGAGATTGCAACTAATATCATGAGCCTGGGCGTTGAAAGAGGCATTACTGGGAATACCTGGCCACCCCCTTGAAGCATTATGATGCTTTATCCTTTTTTTGCGTCTGTAATTGAAAACTGTTTCTCAATCAACTCTGCCTCATAGGTATATAGATCCCGAATTAGGATCTCACATCTGTAAGGTGTTACAGATCCTGAGAAGGAGTAAAGTATTGAAAAATGGTGATTTGATCCTCAAAGTCGGAAATCGGAATAAATGTTGCTATTGGGGGCTATCATCTGGTTTTGCCTAATAGCAAACTTTTTGTTTTGAATAAATTGTTATTATGCACCAACTTTTAAAAATATTATATCCATCTCTTTATTTGATAACAAAGGATATAAATTTTGAAAATTAGGTTGAGAACATTTACTTTCATCAAATATTGATTGGGTATGGTGTATAGAATAACGGTATATACATTCTTAACTAAAATACAGTTATCAATTTACAACACATGAAGTAAGAGCTAGTGAACTCTTAGGACTTATACATATTGATGTATGTGGTCTAATGTTTATACAGACACGCGGTTGGACTCATACTTCATTTCGTTTACCTATGAGTTCTCTAGTTTTGGACACGCTTTTTTTCTGAAATGCAAAATCCAAAGATTTTGAGAAGTTCATAGAGTATAAGAATAAAGTAGAGAACCAGATGAGCAGAAGTATAAAGATTCTTCGATATGATCGAGGAAGTGAATACTTCGGCTCGGTATTTCTTGATTGTCTAATAGAGAATATGATTCTATCTCAGCTTACTCCTCCGAATATACCATAGTATTATGGAGTATCGAAGAGGAGGATTCGCACCCTATGGGATATGGTGTGCTCTATAATGAGTAATGTTGAGATGCCTTTTTCATTATGGGGGTAAGCACTGGAAATAACTACGTACTGATTGAATAAGGTTCCGTATAAATCTGTGCCTAAGATTCTATTTGTGATGTGGAATGGAAGAAGACAATGTCTTAAGTTTGTTAAGATATGGGGTTATCCGGCTTATCCTGAAAGCAGAATCAATACAAACTTAAGGCACGTTTCAGTAATGAGAAGTTTGTGGGTTGTCCCAAGCATTTGTAAGGATTTAACTTCTACCATGTTCAGGATCAAAATTTGTTTTGTTCTTGACACTCTGTATTTTCTAAAAAAGGAATTTCTTGCAAAATAAATTAGTGAGAGTATGATAGAGCTGGAAGAGATTCCAGAATCACAAACGGTTATTGAATATTTAGTAAAACCTGAAGATTCAATTATACCCGACAAATCTAGCCACTCCGCATATCTAGTAGGTGACCTCAGCCACCCGAAAAATACTACGGTTTCCTCGTAGACGATGACAGTGGGGTTTGCATCATGATTGATAATGACCCTATTAGTTATCAACAGATCATAGGGAGTAGTGACTTTCGACTGATGGCTGGATGCAAAGATATCCAAGTTGAACTCCATGCACTCCAACAAAGTATAGACCATGTTGGATACTTCTGAAGAGGTAAAATCTATTAGGAGCAAGTAGATCTTCCAAAAGAATATCAGAGAAGATAGAAAGATAGTAACCCGATAAGGCTAGACTTGAAGCAAAAGATTTTCGTCAAATACTCGGTGTAGATTGTGATGAAACCTTTTTTTCAAGGTCTATACTGAAGTCCATTCAGATATAACTTGCCATTGTTGCTTTTCATGACTATGAGATTTGGCAGGTGGACGTCAATAACATCTTTCTAAATAGAGATTTGGTAGTGTACGTATATATGACTCTGTCAGAGGGCTTTGTAGTCAATGGAAGCAGCGGAAATGTGTGCTAGTAGCTTTAGTCCATTTATGGACTAAAGCAGAAATCGCGAAGATGGATCAATTGTTTTGATGTGATAGTCAAAGTGTTAGATTTCATCAAAATTATATATGAACCTTGTATTTATAAGAAGGCTGAAAGTCTACCCTAGCACCACCATGAGCTTTTAGTAGTATCAAGCATGCCAAATTTTAATTTTTATTAGGTGCTAAGTTAGACTATACAAGATCTTTGCTAGAATATTAGGGTTTGCTATGATGATATAAACTACTAGAGAGAAGGAAAAGATGTTATACCCTCGTAGATCGAATCCTTCTCTTCTTTAGCTCCGGGTTGTATTCCACGCGACTCCACTAGTCTCCTCTTCGAGTTGAACAGGCCTCCTTTGTGATCTTCATGCCGAAGATGATCCACCCGAAGTCACTCTAGCTCAAGCTACCTCTACACTAAACACTTTTAGTGTAGGAAACACGCTACACTTGATCGCTAGTCAAGTGTAAGATGATGAAGTAGAGGTTTTGAAAGCTCACAAGGGATCACACAAACTCAATGACTCACATCACATGTGAGGGTTTTGAGTTTGGAGATGAGGTGAGAATTTTCGGAGAGCAATAGCTCATCTCAAGAGAGCAACAAAAGAAAATCACAAGTGAAGAATTAAGTGAGTGTGGCTACACCCTTGACCCTCCCTCATTCAAGAATGGAGTAAATTTCAATATATAATTGCAACGATACTTGAATAGTGAGTCAAAAGTAATAAATAAATAATAAAACCCATGCCTCACCCATGCCTCACAAAGTCTCCTCATTTTCCACCTTTTATTCTATTTTCCAAAAATAGAAAATACAAGCCATGCTTCATTATATATATATATATATATATATATATATATATATATATATGTATATATATATATATATGTATATATATATATATTAACATATATATTAATAAAGCAATTAGTGAGCTAATGATATTAGTTAATATATAATTATATCAAATATAATTTATATCAAATTATTAAATCAACACTTGATTTAATAATCCGGTTATATCACATATGGCCGACTAATATCATTTATCTGTGTATCATATTATCAAATCAACACTTGATTTGATAATTTGGTTATATCACGTATAACCTAACCGATAACAGATAACTGTCAGATTACAATACGGTATCACATACTCATATTTAATCAGGCCCACGCACATATCAACATATGTGCCCTACTTCGTTTCGTTTGAACCAGAAAATTTCTGTGTGGGACTCTAAAGACTCGTCAATATGCCAGCAGTAGGTGATGATCACATCAGTCACCTACAAGCCGTCAGCGGTACTAGCTGGATGTAACGGCTACCCGAGTATTGAGCGATATGAAGATCAACAAGCAAGCTCGTCCATACTCTCCATGAAGCCTATCAATAACACTACCGTACAGTCCGGTCTCTTCGTCTGATATGTCGCATATCATATTTAGGGGTGGTAAACGTCAGACCCCAGTAACGTGATAAGTCATGCCGATATCTGTCCTATAACAGTTCGAGAAACTACTGATAACTCTTATCAGTAAATCTCAGCAGCAGCCCTGGCCAGGGACTTCCAGTTATAGCCAATCGAGCATAGCACAACATCAACCCCCAATACCGGGAGAGACGAAACCCCTCCTATTGCTCATTGCCTCCATGTGACTCGGGATTGTACCCAAAATCCACCTGTTTCTACGTCTTCTTTGAGCATGGTAGGGAGGAAATTAAAGCACGGTGGGAGCCACATAAGAATCTATGACGATCTTGGGTCTACAGACTAACCTGTACCAGTGTCACCAGAGGACTGCTATCTGACGATGGGTATATTACCAACTACGAGTCCTCGGCGAGTCCTGTTCGGTGTACCCATTCTCCAATGAGCATCTGTGTACAATCTTTGATGTCACACACCAATGGATTTGGGATCAACCATCGCCCTATAAGGGACAAGAAAAGTACACACTAGTCTACTCTGGAATATCGATGTCCTAGTCTCGATATTCCCTCGACTAGGAACTGATTAAAGGATGTACTTTTGGACCACCCTGGCCCTACTAGTATGATCTCATCATAATCCTGGTAGTCAAGTACATATCCTAAGGGCTTTATCAACATGTGAGAGCAAGACAGTGAAGAATACCAGTCAACATGTTAAGATAAAGAGTAACCAGATAGCATACTATCATGTCGAGTAAGAAAGTCCTCTCTATATATGTTTAAGCATCCTCTATAATATACATCACATGTACAATAATGGCCTCTAGGGCATACATATTCCTAATAATCTCCCACTTGCACTAAGGCCACGTGTAGTAGTATCTTATACCCAACATCCCAAAAAGTCTCTCAAACTATATCTGGAGGAGGGCCTTCGTGAGTGGATCCGCTACGTTGTCCTTCGTGTCAACTCTCCTAACCTCGAACTCCCGGCGATCTACTATCTCCCTAATCAAGTGATACCGCCGCAGAATATGTCTAGATCTTTGATGGGACCTGGGATCCTTGGCCAAAGCCACAGCTCCATTGTTATCACAATACACAGGTATTGGATGCTCAATGGATGGAACCACACCAAGCTCATCAATAAACTTCTTCATCCAGACAGCCTCTTTAGCACCATCGTTGGCAGCGATGTATTTAGCCTCCATCGTCGAGTCTTCTACGGTGTCTTTCTTGGAACTTTTCCAACACACCGCCCCTCCGTTGAGGGTAAAAACAAAATCCGAGACCGACTTACTGTCGTCCTTATCACTCTGGAAGCTCGAATCGGTAAAGGACTCCACCTGGAGTTCACTGTTACCATACACCAAGAACATTTCTTTAGTCATTCTCAAGTACTTAAGAATGTTCTTCACAGCTGTCCAGTGTTTCTCCCCAGGATCTGATTGATACCTACTCACTACACCTAGTGAGTAAGCTACATCCGGTCTGGTACATAACATCGTATACATGATAGAGACTACCGCCAAAGTATAGGGTATCTCTTGCATGCGAGCTCTCTCCAAATCAGTCTTGGGAGACATCTCTTTGGAGAGAGTGATTCCTGGGCAAGCGGGTAAATTACCTCTCTTGGAATCTTCCGTACTAAACCTCTTTAGTATGGTGTCTATGTGCCTGGATTAGGACAATCCCAACATCCGTTTAGATCTATCTCTATAAATTTTTATCCCCAGGATATAGGAGGCATCACCTAGATCTTTCATGGAGAACCTATATGATAAGAAGAGCTTGACCGGGTGTAGTATAGGAATATCGTTCCGTATCAAGAGTATGTCATCCACGTACAATATAAGGAAGACCACCTTACTCTTTGCAGCCTTCTTATATATACATGGTTCATCTACATTTTTGATGAAGTCAAACTCTTTGATAGCTTCATCAAAACAGATGTTCCAGCTCCGCGATACCTGCTTCAATCCGTAGATAGATTTAAGCAGCTTGCACACATTTCCGCTGCTCCCACTGTCCACGAAGCCCTCTGGCTGTGTCATGTACACGCTCTCTTCTAAATCACCATTTAGAAAAGCAGTCTTGACGTCCATCTGCCAGATTTCGTAGTCATGATATGCAACAATGGAAAGTAAGATCCCGATGGACTTAAGCTTAGCGACAGGAGAAAAGATTTCATCATAGTCGACGCCAGGACGTTAACGAAAACCTTTAGCTATAAGTCTAGCTTTGAAAGTCTCAACTTTTCCATCTACACCAATCTTCTATTTGAAGATCCACTTGCTCCGAATGTGTTTTACCCCTTCAGGAGCAACATCCAAAGTCCATACTTTGTTGGTGTATATGGATTCCATCTCGGATCGCATAGTATCCAGCCATTTCACGGAGTCTCCACTTGTGATGGCTTGCTCAAAACTAGTAGGTTCATCATCTTCCATGATCCAATCCTCGCTCCCACCGTCTACGAGAAAATTATAGTATCTCTCAGGTGGATGAGAAACCCTACTAGATCTGCGGAGTGACTGGGATTCGTTGGGCACTATTGGATCCTCTAGTTCCACTAAATCGTCAGTTGTAGTCTGTGCTGCTGGAACTTCTTCCAGTTCTACCTTATTGTCACTAATTTCTTTCATAAGAAATCCCTTTTTCAAAAAGGTGGCATGTCGAGAAACAAACATCTTTTGTTCCTCAGAGTGGTAGAAATATACCCTCGCGAATGTTTGGGATATCCTATAAATTTGCACAGAACTAACCTTGCCTCGAGCTTGTCCGGATTTTGTGTTTTCACATAGGCTGGACAACCCCATATCTTAACATAATTAAGGTATGGTCTCTTTCCTTTCCATATCTCATATGGAGTGGTAGGCACAGATTTGGTGGAAACCATATTCAATAGGTCTGCAGCTGTTTCAAGTGCATATCCCCAAAAAGAAATAGGTAACTCAGCAGTACTCATCATAGAACGCACCATATCTAATAGGATGCGATTTCTCCGTTCCAATACACCGTTGTGATGTGGCTTATACGGAGGAGTAAGCTGAGAGAGAATCCCATTCTCTTTTAGATAATCACGGAATTCCGTGCTCAAGTATTCTCCTCCTCGATCAGATCGTAGGATTTTAATACTTCTACCCATCTGGTTCTCAACTTTGTGCTTATATTCCTTGAATTTCTCAAAAGCTTCAGACTTGTGTTTCATCAAGAACACATGTCCGAACCTTGAGAGATCATCGGTGAATGTAATGAAGTACGAGAAACCATTCCTGGCATGTGTAGATATGGTACCGCATACATCACTATATATTAGTCCCAAGAGTTCCGTAGCTTTTTCTCCGTGTCCAGTAAACGGAGTTATGGTCATCTTGCCTTTGAGAAATGACTGGCAAGTTTCATAAGATGAAAACTCGAACGGATTCAAATATCCATCTTTATGCAACTTAGCCAGTCTTGTCGCATTGATATGACATAGTCTACAGTGCCACAAGAAGACTTCGTTCATTTCTGAACTTTTCCTCTTGTTTTTGTTGTGTACGTTAAGAACTGTAGTTTGATTAAAAACGTATATACCGTTACATAACGTACCAAATCCAATCAACACTTGATTTTGGAAAATGTTCATAACATTATCCTCTAATGTGAGATTATATCCTTCTTTAGTTAGCAAAAAAACCGATATAATGTTGCACATCATCTTTGGTACGTAGTAACAATCGTTCAGAATCAATGTATTACCAGTTGGTAATACAAGGTGATATTCGCCAACCGCCTTGGCTGCAACAATTGCACCATTCCCTACTGTTAGGGATTTATCACCTTTTCCCAGTTCTCTACCTTTCTTTAGCCCATGTAACAAATTACATACGGGGGATCCTGATCCGGTATCCAATACCCAGGACGTAGAACAAACTGAGAAACGGTTCTCGGTAACGAACGCACCCGAAGAAGATGCATCAACATGTTGTTTCTTCGTACGGGTGGCATGGGAATCCTGATATTCCCCTATTCCTAAGGAACCAACGTTCCCCAGCTTAGTATAACAAGCGAGTTCGGTCAATACATCCATATTATTATCTTGATTAAGGCGTGACATTGGTTGCTGCCTGGAGAGAGAGAGAAGGAAACGCATTAGCGTGCACTCTTTGCAAGATTAGATTGGTTATTATCTTATCTAATCAGGATGGCTCCCACTGTTTTTATCAAATCTTTCTTCAAACCATAAAAGGTAAGATTAGCCAGGATTAATTACACCCTACAGGTTCGCCAATCGTTCGGCCAGGCAGGTATCGGTACTCCGAGGGAGGTTCCCCATGCTTTTGCACGGACCTAATTAAAATAAACCTCATTTCCCTATAGGCATAACCTTGTTGATACATTTCTAGAAACCTACTGGATTAGCTAATTGTAAAGTGCAAAACTCTCTCAAGAGTAACTCTTGCTCACAGCGGGTATCGGGATCCAACTATCATATAGAAGGTATGAAATCTCATTGCAAATTTCAACACTTGAAATTCCCAATAATATTTTTACCCCTAGCGTCCTATGACCTTGACGCAGGCCAAACAACCCATAGGGCGCTAGTAAAGTTCAACCTGTTCATTTCTTGATTGAATTAAACCCACCCGTTTGACCCTTGACGCAGGCCAAACAACGTCGTACGATTACCCTAATCCAATCGCATCACATTCTGTAGATAAGCACTAATTCAGCTACCGCACACTACGTCTTGACGCAGGCCAACAAACGTAGCACGAATACTAAAATAACACTTATCTAAAATGACGGAGGGCTATGCAGGTTTTTAAGAAAACCATGAGCGTAATGAAGTTGATATCGTTGTAGAATCTAATGATTTTGAAAAGGAGTGTTTTTTATGCTTTTGCTAGTTTCGCTATAGAGATCACTCGGCTCTTTCCTCATCGAATGAGGTGCAGGATATTCAGGAATACCACTATGCAAAGAAAGAACTAGAGAAGAAATCAAAAGACAAAACTATATGAGTTGTAGCATTTGCTAGTTTCGCTAAAGAGGTCACTCTCGGTAAAGGGATCTCGGCTCTTTCCTCATCGAATGAGGTGCTGGATATTCATCAAGGAATACCACTATGCAAAGCAAAAATTAGAGCTATCCTTTTTGAAAATTTGATTCTATAACATATTTAGGTTTCTTTCTTTTCTTTAATCTCATTAATGAAGTCCCATCATTTAATGTTTCCTAAATATTACTAAAAAATGAAACGAAAATAGAACGTACGCTTATGTCATCCGCATTCTCTACTGGGCCCCGTCATGCACCGTTAGGTTACTTAACTACCGGCAGAACGGGGGTTGGACTAGCGCGAGTGCAAAATATAAGCAACGTTTATTATATATCATATATATAATATAACATTCGTTTCACGCAGTTATATGATCACATCACAAAACCAAGCAGCAGAAGCAACATATGAAATATTGGATATACTAGGATTTCCGTGTTTTAAATTTAGCCAATAATGTAAAACGCGGATTCCACGGTCGTGAAGAATAGCCAAACCCGCATCCCTAGACCCCTACGAGAGCGGCAAGTAACCCTATCAATTCTAGAGTTAGGAGACCCGGTCTCAACTCCTTGAGATGGTCTACCACTGGACTCTAGAACCCGGTTACTTGTGCTCCCCTCCTTGGGTCTATCTTAATGCGAAAAAGTAAATAATATACAACAGTGGTGACATCATCCTCAACCCGGATGTGCCCAAATAAAAGAATATTACATACAGATTTTACATGAATGAAAATAAAAACTCTCATCTCACATAAAAAATCCCGGCTATTCTTACACGACGATCCAATAAATCATATCAACAGCAACACATAATATCATATGTCATCAACGTAAGTAAATATGTGTATCCCGAAAATTCGTTGACATATAGCAACGAGATAGGGATACCCCACATATTACACTTACGGTCGTAGAAAAGAAATGAAAAAATACAATAATTAGAATCCGTAATATCCTTAGACATCAAAAACCCAGAATATCTCATATTCCGGATTTCATGCCTAACTTGTAAAACTTATATTTTAGTCTCAAATTGAAAACCCTTTTCAATAAATTGTCGGATAATTCAACAAGATTACCGAATAAGTGATCTTGTACTATACGCAATTGCGACAAAGTTTTAATCCGAATCAAAATTACGTTGCAATCAATCAAATGAGACTAAACAGCTAGATTTACAATAAACTAACTAGTTTTCACAAAACTAATTATTCCGGATTCTAACAATTGTATCACATATCATCAAGATCTATACGACGTTAAACATTTCGATCGATTTAACAAACGCCCACAAAATCCAGAGACTCAACAACTTGAGTTTCATTAAAAACATCCATAAAGTGTCAAGTAACCAAATAGAGCGGCACAAGAAAAACTGAAACCACAATCCCACTAACCTGTCGCGGAACCGTGGCCAAGCATAGGGTTTGGCCACGCTTTCGCGGCCGTTTGTTGGAATTGGGTGTTCGAATTTCTTGAGGCTCCATTTAATACCCTGCACGATTTTTTGAATATTTTAATCACGAAAATTTCAACTCTTGAAAAATTCAACAGAAAGTATAAAAAATCGGGCGTTTCGAAACCGACTGAACACTTTAACATCTTAAAGACCTACCCAAAAGTTCTAGCTTGGCTCTGATACCATGAAAGTCTACCTTAGCACCACCATAAGGTTTTAGTAGCATCAAGAATGCCAAATTTTAATTTTTATTAGGTGCTAAGTTAGACTATACAAGATCTTTGCTAGAATATTAGGGTTTGCTATGATGATATAAACTACTAGAGAGAAGGAAGAGATGTTATACCCTCGTAGATGGAGTCCTTCTCTTCTTTAGCTCCGGATTGTAGTCCACGCGACTCCACTAGGTCATCTTCGAGTTGAACAGGCCTCCTTTGTGATCTTCGCACCGAAGACGATCTACCAAAGTCCCTCTAGCTCAAGCTACCTCTACACTAAACACTTTTAGTGTAGGAAACACGCTATACTTGATCGCTAGTCAAGTGTAGGATGATGAAGTAGGGGTTTTGAAAGATCACAAGGAATCTCACAAACTCGATGATTCACATCACATGTGAGGGTTTTGAGTTTGGAGATGAGGTGAGAATTTTTGGAGAGCAAGAGCTCATCGCAAAAGAGCAACAAAAGAAAATCACAAGTGAAGAATCAAGTGAGTGTGGCTACACCCTTGACCCTCCCTCATTCAAGCATGGGGTAAATTGCAATATAAAATTGCAACCATACTTGAATAATGAGTCAAGACTAATAAACAAATAATAAAACCCATGCCTCACCCATGCCTCACAAAGTCTCCTCATTTTCCACCTTTTATTCTATTTTCCAAAAATAGAAAATACATGCCATGCTTCATTAACATATATATATATATATATATATATATTAAATATATATATTAACATATATATTAATAAAGCAATTAGTGAGCTAATGATATTAGTTAATATATAAACAACAACAACAACAACAACAACTGAGCCTTTTATCCCAAGCATATAGGGTAGGCTACAAGAACCAACTTGAGAATCACGCCGGGTGCTGTTCATATCATAATTTTGCATTATTATATTCCCCATTCTTATTTATTTTACAAATAAACAGGTGCTTTTGATCCATGTCTGCTATATAGTTGCAGGTTACAGGTTCTCGGAACAAAACAGTGAAAACGATGAGAAAACGATATAAAAGTGAGACTGCGACCAACAAATGGAAAGATCTTGATCATGCCTACAGTTTGAAGACTAAACGAAGATTAATGGACGATTTCATAAACAAAAAAGGCAGCGCAAGGGTTTCTATGTTCTATAAATAGAAACCCTAAAACCTTTTTTAGTTTATGCCTCTTCTTGTACCTCATTTCATCTATCTAAATTCAGATCTGTAAATTTCTATAAAGAAGGAAGAGAGCATCAAATAAAAATTAGGAGTAAGTATTCTTTTCATTGCCCTAGTTAAATTTTATTTCCATACCCTAGGTAATTTCTTTCTTGCCCTAGTATAGATCTTTATTCTCTGCCCTAGTTAGATAGTTAGAAAATGTTTTTCAATACCCTAATGAGTGAGTAGTCTCCTCGCTTGTTAGGGTTAGATATGAGGAAGGCTTGAGAGATGAAGATCTCTCACCCCTTTCTTTCCCATCACACGTTTTTATAGGACTCCATGCATACATGCACACACCGCTCCCTACGGCACCCTGTCCCACGAGGTAGCGGTGATATCGTAGTATAAACGACCGGTTGAGCGTGTTTTCCATGGAGGTTAGGGTAAGGATTAAGAAAGGAAGGACAAGAACCTAGAGGAAGAAACATCGTTTCTTCCCGATGGTACTAATCCCCTTTATTAATAATTACCATAACACCTCATAGATCTTAAACAGGGCATAGAAAGCGGTGAGGAAATCTTTGCATTTCCAAACTTAAGCTAAACCTAACCCTAGCAAGATTCTAGTCCTAGTCTAGATCAATCTTAGTTTTTAGATTTAATCAATCCGACACAAATCGGAATTAACTCGTTAGAACAATTTGAGAATACACAAAATCCCTCTGGACCGACCCGTACTCACCGGCTAGCTACCAAGCGACGTCGTTCTTGATTGCGGTTATAAATATTCTTTGAGATCAAATCAAATGGCGCCATTGCCAGGGATAGCGTAGTATTTTCTTTTTCCAATTTTGGGTTAATATAAAATTGAAAAAACCATAAAAACTGAAAAATAAAAAAAATATATAATTTTTTTTGTTATTTTGTGAAGGGTATTTTCGTGTGAATTTTGCAGGATCGAAGAACAAATTCAGATCTGGAAAAATCCAGAGATCAAAACAGAAAACAGAGGATTGCAACAACAGAAGAGCAGAAGAAATCTGGAGGCTTGAACCGCATCTCAAACCGCGGAACCGCCGCCGGGACCCCCTTTCCGCCGCGCTTCCGCCGCAGGTTGCTGACATCAGCAACCCGAAACTCCACTGTAAGTCTTCTTTTCTCCTTCTCTGCAACCCCCATATCTCCTCTGTAAAATTTTCCTACAGGATTCTTTGCGCTAAAAATTCTCCCCTTCTCAATAACTTGATCTTGTGCAGGATTCTTTGCGCCGTGCTAAAAAAAAATTATTGTTTGCAAGTGATTGTGTTTACTGCTTTGCATATTTTAATTTGACTTTAAGAGGCTTTTTACACCAATCCAGATTAGGTAGGGATTTCATCAACCTTCCCAGGACCCCAGAAATCACATAAGGCATATTGTATTGACCATCAATTAATTAAAAAAGATTAGACTCAGCCCTGAGGACTTCGCGCTCAATAGGACAGAGGAATAGTTGTAGGCATCGACCGTTGATCCTAACCTGACTTTGTGGTGTCTAGGCAAGTGTGTCTAAGGCGAGTAATTACTTAATTAGGCCCACTACTTACGTAGTGAAGAACCTCCCACTTACCTGGCACTTATCTGGCCACAATTGGCGGTGAAGAGGCGGTTTGAGGTCCTACTTCTTGCCCTTTGGAACAGTTAGGAGCTGTCTAGCTGACCTAGGTGACCCTAGATCTAGGCCTGATTGTGCATTTGTGGTTGATTGAACGTGTGTCTAAGCCTTTTATCGAAAATCTTTTTGCAAAAAGCTCCATAAAAAAAACACAAAAAGGAAAAAAATTTACAAAAAAAAGACTTGCAAATTTTTTCGCCAAGAAATCCATTGCACCCCACTTACACCCACCTTCTTTTTCTTCTCCTTCTTACATCATGGGTACCCCACCTCACAAAACCATTGCCGAACTTTGGTACCCTGAACCAAACTTTGCTTCATACACGAATTGTTTTGGTCGAATTACGGACGACCCTTCCATACCCAAAATTTCTTTGAAAGATCGAATAGAAGCGTCTAGGAGAAACAGTTGGACTCCGCAAACCACTTTGTATCAACCGTGTCAACCTTCACCACCTTCTTACGTTGATACTCATTTTTCGAGTCCTATTGTAACTCCGAAACCGATGTCTATTGCTGAGCATATTGAACAATCTCGTAGCCGATCTTTCACTCCTTTCAACACATCCAGTTCTTGGGATCAACAAGTCCATTCACCTTTTTATCCAAATGTTGATCCTACTCCTGTCCAACCATTCAATTCCTACCAGTCCTACCCGACTTCCGCACCTTCCCTAGACATTGCTTCTACACAGCCATTTGGGAGTTTCACGTATCCAAACAATTTTGAATCTTTTACCGAAACCCCTTCACAACCCATGTGTAGTTTGGAATAGTCGTTGGAAGCTTATATTGAAGCGATAAACAAACAAATGAGGAATTTGGATGCGTCCATTGCCGCCCTTATGCAACCTAGTGAACCGGTAGCTAGTTTCCAACTAGCTCCAAATCTTCCAATGTATGATGAGGCGGTTGGACAGAGTGAGAATTTGAGTGGTGAGAGTGAGCTGTACACCCTTCCAAATCAAACCTACCCATTACCAATTGAATCCCACAACTCTGGTTTTGAATGTCAATCAAGTGTCCCAAATGATTCGCCAGTTAAAGATAAAACGTGTAATAAGTTGTGCGACTTTGTAGTGTTTGATTTACCTAATTGTGAAGAGCCCCTTTCGAGTGAAACCGTCACCAATCCTTTTGAACTTTACACCTCCAATCTAGAACCTGAATTGATAAATATCCATGCTTTTGATGAGGTGTCTAAAAAAATTGATTTTCACTTGATCAAGGATATTGACGCCGGGAATATTTTGGATGATGAACCCGCAGATTTGACTGGATTTTTCTCTCCAATTCATCATCCTGAGTCATTAAATGTTTCCCCCGAACTTCATATGTGTCTTGATTTCGAGGATAATTGCATGGATGAGATAACTTTTGAGGGGAATTATGAGGATAGTATTGAGGAGAGTATTGAAGATGAACCAGTTTTGTTTGATGTGTCGTATTTTCCAATTCATCCTCCTGAAACTTTAACTGTTATACTTCCTAAATCACCCCCCTCCTTTCCATTGTTCCGACCACGCAAAAGATCACGCAGGAAGACTGTGAGCTTGAAAAATTTCTGTTTTATCATAACAGTTTTGACGCCACTAGTGCGTTCCTCCTTGAATCTGACACTCTTCTCACAACCGATATCGATTACGAGTGTTTCACTTTTTCGGACGATTTTGAAGACTCACCGCCCGAGTTTGAATACTTTGAATTTTCAGATGAGTTAGTTGAACCATCAGACTCGGTTACTTACAGTCAATTCGAACCATTGATAGAATCCTTCGAGTTCGAGACAGATTACTTAGGTGAGAATAAGACTATCCCTAAATCACTCCCCTTCGTCCTTTCTATCGTTTCGACCGAGCAAGAATCCGTCGCGCTTCCATGTTCAATAGATGGTCTACCAAGTTCGACGTACCCATGTTTTCTTGCGAATCTTGAGGGATTTGACCCCATTTCTCGACGGGTTGATAGATTAGCACAATCGCTTTTAACACATCGGTCATCACAAATTGTGCTAATTTATTCACTCAATTTACACCCTCAAGTTCGTACTACACTTCTTTCTCTCTTCCGCCATTCTTCTCCTCCACCGAGACCATACTGCTTCTATCTCCACACGGTCTCGTGTTCTTCTCATTTCTTTTCTCTACACTCCATTCTTTCACCAACCCTACCATTATCACGATAATATTTTTTAATGGTTGGTGCTAACTTTTGGCCTGTGTAAGGCCTTGTATAGTTTGATTTTTCTCCTCCCTAACTCTGAACTTTAACGCTTAAAACAGTGGAAACATTGTTTTACTTAAGTTTGGGGGGAACCTTGTTGTATATATATTTTGTTTTTTTTTAATAAAAAATAAAAAAAATTATAAATAAATAAACAGGGGAGTGCCAACATTTTGACCCTCTTGGTGTAGCCTGACAGTGAGGACACTGTCAAGTTTAAGTTTGGGGGTGTGCTCAGTAAGCCTTCTTCCTTCGCATTCATATGTATATTTTTGCATTTGCATACTAATTTTAAAATCCATAAAAACTGAAAAATTTGAAAAGTTATAAAAATTAAAACATTCAATTTTGGTCATAATTGACTTGAGTTTGACAAAAAAGTTAACTAGCTAGAAACAACTAGATCTTAGACTTAGGAAATTAAAAACCCTAAAAATAACCTTTCTTAAAATTTAACGGTAGAAAGTATATGTCTTTTTAGTTTATTTAGAAATAGGCAAATTTCGAATTGACTTCTTGGGCTAAGTTAAAACAAGGGAAAAGTATTGATATTTTTATTAAAATATAAGTTTGAAAAATAATTCCTAGACTTAAGTCTAAATTCTGAAAATATATACCCTACAAATTGCACAAACACGAACCTTGAAACTTGGAATAGTAGAAGAGACCTTGAAATGCTCTTGTCTAAAGTCCTTAGTACGAAGAAAAATAAAATAAAAATACAAGTGTGAATAAAGAAATAAAAGAAAATGAATACTGGTTTTTGTAATTACTTAAGGCTGCATAAATAGAAAAAATAATTAGCGAGGGTGCTTCATCACCTAGTGCCTTAGACCAACTGGTTTGGGAGTCACTGCTAAAAGCCTTAGGGATTACAAGACTAGGAATTACGCCTTATTGTGCAAACACGTTTTGTAATCGGTCGTTGGTACCTCAAGAAGTATTAACAGTCGCATGAAGGATGTGTGAGCAATTTCATCTAAAAATTCACCAATTTAAAAGTACTTTGGACAATGAACAAGAGTATGATAGCTTGAATTGAATTTCCAAGTGTAGGGATGATATATACGCACATGTAGGGGTATGTGATTGGGGTTTAGATAAGAGATAGGAATGAAAAACAGGACTTATATCTTTAATAGAGATGATAAAAATTCCTAAGTTGAGATAGAACCCTAGAAGGAAAACTTAAAAGATGCTAAAAGCTAAGTAAGTCTACAGAACATATATAATCTTAAGTTAAACAATAAGGAAGCGTGAAAAATACGGGTGGATAATTTCTGAGTCGAAAATAATAGAGTTTCTTGTTAGAAAACCTAATTGGAGAATAAAAGTCGATAAGCCAAATTGATAGGATTTTATGGGTAGTATCCGCTGAAAACCCTTAGGAGACAACACTCCTCCTACTAGGGACACCTAGAGGTTTAACGGCTTGTTGCACGAGCTCAGTGCAATCGTGTTTCCCTGCGAAAGTGAGGCTAGGTCTTTTTTTTCGAGAATAAAACTAGTTTTGCTCGAGGACGAGCAAAAGATAAGTTTGGGGGTATTTGTTCATATCATAATTTTGCATTATTATATTCCCCATTCTTATTCATTTTACAAATAAACAGGTGCTTTTGATCCATGTCTGCTACATAGTTGCAGGTTACAGGTTCTCGGAACAAAACAATGAAAATGATGAAAAAACGATACAAAAGTGAGACTGCGACCAACAAATGGAAAGATCTTGATCATGCCTACAGTTTGAAGACTAAACAAAGATTAATGGACGATTTCATAAAGAACAAAGGCAGCGCAAGGTTCAAGACTTCAACACGAAGCAACGGTAAAAGTCCACTACATTATTCACTATGGAGATCTGGAAGAGAACTAGAAGACAACCTGAGAAACCAAGCAAAGAAACAAGAAGCTAAAGGCCACCAGAAGATTCCCTAAAATTCTCAGACCAAGATCACTCTATTTGGCCGCGAAACCGCGGCCAAACAGAAGTTTTGGCCGCTGTTCGGCGGCCATGGTGTGCCCGTGTCGGTGCAAAAAGATTCTGTGACGGTGTGGCGCGCGTTGACTAGTCTTCTTAGGGGTAAAATTGTAAAAAAAGCAGATGTGCGTCGATTGTAACCCTAGGCTTTCTATGTTCTATAAATAGAAACCCTAAAACCTTTTTTAGGTTATGCCTCTTCTTGTGCCTCATTTCATCTATCTAAATTCAGATCTGTAAATTTCTGTAAAGAAGGAAGAGAGCATCAAATAAAAATTAGGAGTAAGTTTTCTTTTCATTGCCCTAGTTAAATTTTATTTCCATGCCCTAGGTAATTTCTTTCTTGCCTTAGTATAGATCTTTATTCTCTGTCCTAGTTAGATAGTTAGAAAATGTTTTTCAATTCCCTAATGAATGAGTAGTCTCCTCGCTTGTTAGGGTTAGATTTGGGGAAGGCTTGAGAGATGAAGATCTCTCACCAATTTCTTGCCCATCACACGTTTTTATAGGACTCCATGCATACATGCACACACCGCTCCCTACGGCACCCTATCCCACGAGGTAGCGGTGATACCGTAGTATAAACGATCGGTTGAGCGTGTTTTCCATGGAGGTTAGGGTAAGGATTAAGAAAGGAAGGACAAGAACCTAGAGGAAGAAACATCGTTTCTTCCCGATGGTACTAATCCCCTTTATTAATAATTACCATAACACCTCATAGATCTTAAACAGGGCATAGAAAGCGGTGAGGAAATCTTTGCATTTCCAAACTTAACCTAAATCTAACCCTAGCAAGATTCTAGTCCTAGTCTAGATCAATCTTAGTTTTTAGATTTAATCAATCCGACACCAATCGGAATTAACTCGTTAGAACAATTTGAGAATACACAAAATCCCTGTGGACCGACCCGTACTCACCGGCTAGCTACCAAGCGACGCCGTTCTTGATTGCGGTTATAAATATTCTTTGAGATCAAATCAGGTCCAGCACATGAATCCTCCGTCTCCTCACTCCTATCGAACAATATACTTTCATTGAGGCCTTTGGCAACCATATCGTTTCGTATCACCTCCATCCATGTTTTCTTCGGTCTCCCTTTTGCCCTTTTGCCATTACCTAAATAGAGAGTATCTATTCGTCGAACTGGTGGTTCCATAGGTCTGCGTCGCACATGACCAAACCATCTTAGCTGGTTTTCCCGCATCTTCTCCTCCACAGGTGCTACACCAACTTTTGCACGAATATCCTCATTTCGCACCTTATCTTTTCTAGTGTTACCGCACATCCAACGACGCATGCGCATCTCCACTACGTGCATCTTCTGTGTATGATGCTTCATAGGACCCCAGCATTCTGTACCATATAATAAGGCAGGCCGAATAGCGCTCCAATAAAACTTTCGTTTCAATTTTAACGAAAAGTTACGATCACACAAAATCCCTGTTGCACTCCTCCATTTCAACCAACCAGCTTGGATCATTTGATTAACATCACTATCGATCTCCCCATCCTTTTGGATGATGGAACCTAGATATCTAAACTGGTCGCTCGGTGATATCTCTTGCCCTTCCAATGTTATACTAATATGGTTTTGACTTCTCTGTTTACTAAATTTGCAATGCATATATGTTGTCTTAGACCTGCTCAATCTGAACCCCCGAGATTCCAATGTTTGCCTCCATAATTCCAATTTGGTATTAACCCCTGCTTTCGTCTCATTTACTAGAACAATATCATCAGCGAATAGCATACACCAAGGTAGCTCATCTTGGATAGTTCTAGTAATCTCATCCATCACGATTGTAAACAGGAATGGACTTAATGTAGATCCTTGATGTAAACCAATTGTAATCGGAAAATCACTCGTTAGGCCGCCGCAAGTTCTGACATTTGCCACTACTCTATCGTACATATCCTTGATTATGTCAATATACTTGACGGGGACCCCCTTCTTCATCATTGTCCCCCATAATAGCTCTCTAGGTACCTTGTCGTACACTTTCTCTAAATCAATAAATATCATATGCAAATCTCTTCTCCTCTCTCGAAAACGCTCGACAAGTTGACGAAGCAAATGAATAGCCTCTTTCATCGATTGTCCAGGCATGAACCAAAACTGGATCTCTGTTATCCTAATATCCTTCCTTAGCCTGTGTTCAATCACTCTCTCCCAAAGTTTCATAATGTGACACATAAGTTTTATTTCACGGTAGTTTGAGCAACTTTGAATGTCACCCTTTTTCTTGTAGATAGGTACAAGGATACTTTTCCTCCATTCATTTGGCATCTTTTTTGTCTGCCAAATCTTATTTAAAAGATCTGTCAGCCATTTAATGCATATTTCTCCTAAGCATCTCCAAACCTCGATAGGAATTCCGTCAGGACCAACTGCTTTTCTTAAACTCATTCTGTTCAAAGCTTCTTTAACCTCACATAATCTTATTTTACGTATGAAATCACGGTTTATATCTTGAGATTGAATGACAAGTCCATCCAAATTCTTAGTAAAGCTCTCATTGAATAATTTGTCAAAATAATCTCTCCACTGAGCGATCAGTTTAGATAATTTATAGTTAATATATAATTATATCAAATATAATTTATATCAAATTATTAAATCAACACTTGACTTAATAATCCGGTTATATCACATATGACCGACTAATATCATTTATCTGTGTATCACATTATCAAATCAACACTTGATTTGATAATCTGGTTATATCACATATAACCTAACCGATAACAGATAGCTGCCGGATTACAATATGGTATCACATACTATTATTTAATCAGGCCCACACACATATCAACATATGTGTCCTACTTCGTTTGGCTTGAACCAGGAAACTTCTGTGTGGGAATCTAAAGACTCGTCAATACGCCAGCAGTAGGTGATGATCACATCAGCCACCTACAAGCCGTCAGCGGTACTAGATGTACGTAACGGCTACATGGGTATTGAGCGATATGAAGATCAACAAGCAAGCCCGTCCATACTCTCCATGAAGCCTATCAGTAACACTACCGTATAGTCCGGTCTCTTCGTCTGTTATGTCGCATATCATGTTTAGGGGCGGTAAACGTCAGACCCCAGTAACGTGATAAGTCATGCCGATGTCTGGCCTATAACGGTTCGAGAAACTACTGATAACTCTTATTAGTAAATCTCAGCAGCAACCCTGGCCAGGGACTTCCAGTTATAGCCAATCGAGCATAGCGCAACATCAACCCCCAATACCCGGAACGACGAAACCCCTCCTATCGCTCATTGCTTCCATGTGACTCGGGATTGTACCCAAAATCCACCTGTTTGCACGTCTTCTTTGAGCATAGTAGGGAGGAAATCAAAGCACAGTGGGAGCCACACAAGACTCTATGACGATCTCGGGTCTACATGTTGGATATAGTGCCCTCAGAGTCAATTATTGGATCATAGGCACGTGATTGCAATGATTGAGGGAGGACCTATACCGGTAGGACAGTCTTACTCAAGATGATAGTATGCTATCTGGTTTATCTTTATCATCGTGTACAGCTTTAGGTGACCTTACAGATCACTATTACACATTGATAGAGCCCTTATGATTCTTGCTTGACTACCAGCAGTGTGATGGCGATCATATACGTGGGAGCTGGGGTCTATAAGCACATCCTTAAAGTGGTCCCTAGTCGTGGGAGTTTCGAGACTGGGCATCGATACTCCATTAGTAGACTAGTGTATACAGTCGAGATCCCGACGAGGGGCGGTGGCCGGTCTCACAAGCCATTAGTGTCAGTTGGTTCACCTAAGATGTATACAGGTGCTCATTGGGTTATGAGTACACCGGACAGGACTCGCTTGGAGCATGCTAGTTGGTATTATACCTGACGTCAGATAGCAGTTCCCTGGTGACATGTGTACAGGTTAGTTCATCGACCTGAGATCGTCATTTGTCTCGTGTGAGTTCCCACTATTCTTTGATTACTACCCTACCACGGCTCAAAGGAGTCGTGCAAACAGGTTTTAGTTGGGTACTGTCCCGAGCCACATGGAGGCAGTGAGCGGATCGGCAGGGGTTTCGTCTCTCCCGGTATTGGGGGTGAGATCGCGCTGTGTCTAGGAGAGCCATTACACGAAGTCCTTGGCCAAGGCAGGAGATTTACTGGTAGGTATTCCAGTAGTATCTCAGGGTGTTCTGGGCTACACTCCGACACGACTTGTATCGCTTTTGGGGGTCTGACTTTTACCAACCCTCTAGGCCCGCCATGCGATGCTCATAGACGAACGAACCGGACTGTACGGATATTGTCACTGACAGGCTCAGTAGGGTGTCAGGATGAGTTCGCTCATCGACCTCCCTTTTGGTCAATACCTGGTAGCCCGTTACGTACGGATAGTATCTCTGACGAGCTAGTGGTTAAATCCACAGCCAAAGTATTGACGAGTCTTTAGAGTCCCCCACAGACAGTTTTCAAGTTTCGGGTGAAACGTTGTAGAGGCCATATGATATATGGCAGCGTTCGATCATATACGTGCAGTAGTGCACGGATCATGATCGTACGGATCATACTAGTGGGCTTTGGTTTAAGCCGGATCCTAGTATTAGATTTGTTGGATTACTATAGTCTCATTGCATTTGCATTCAGTCGGAATGCAAATGCAGGTATGTATATACAGGTGAGGGGTATCCTTGTGATCCGTCATGAGTTTACTTTGGATGTTTCCGTATCTTTTTATTGTTGTAAACATTTGGGTTAATGTTTACATATGGAAATTATGAGCTAGAAATCATCATTAGAAGCCTTAATTGTGACACATGCACAAGTGATGACTTATGGTCTCTTTCTTTGCGCATGTGTCACATTATTTGATGGATTTGAATCTTGATATGATAAGGAGAGAGAAAGGGCAGCCATATCCTTTTGGGTTAGCTCTTGTATTTTCTAATTCTTGATCTTATTATCAATTCAACACAAGAAAAGAAAAGAAAAGAGAGCCTCTTCTTCTTCTTCCTCCTCTAGCTCACCATTTCCATGGATGTCATCACCTTCAACCTCCATCCAAACAATGGATGCAAGAGATAAAGTTGTCACACACATTCTCTACTTCACCTTGGACACGTCGGCTAGCGAACTTCGTGCCCGAGTTGTTTCGGATGAAGTGGGAGCCCGTAAAAAGACTCGAAGATGTGGTGCCCTTTCCGACAAGGAGATCGAGACCAGAGATGCCGCGAGGAGCTTGGGATGGTGGCCAAAGACCGAAGGACACGGATCGATCGGTATAGCTTTCCAACCCTTTCTCTAGTTGCTAGTTGTAGGTTAATGGTTCGATCTGGGTTTATAGTGTACGATAGCGCTGGTTTCAAGTTTTGAAAAGTTTTCGTTTCCGCATTTTGGCCTCGGACAGACGGCCGGAGCGCTACCGTAGACTTACACTACAGACTAACATGTACCAGTGTTACCAGAGGACTGCTATCTGACGATGGGTATACTACCAACTAGGAGTCCTCGGCGAGTCTTGTTCGGTGTACCCATTCTCCAATGAGCACCTGTGTACAATCTTTGATGTCACACACCAATGGTTGTGTGATCAACCATCGCCCTCTAAGGGACAAGAAACGTATACATTAGTCTACTCTGCAATATCGATGCCCTAGTCTCGATATTCCCAGACTAGAAACTGATTAAAGGATGCACTTTTGGACTACCCTGGCCCCACTAGTATGATCTCATTATAATCCTGGTAGTCAAGTATATATCCTAAGGGCTTTATTAACATGTGAAAGCAAGACAGTAAAGAATAGCAGTCAACATGTTAAGATAAAGAGTAACCAGATAGCATACTATCATGTCGAGCAAGAAATTCCTCTATATATATGTCCAAGCATCCACTATAATATACATCACATGTACAATAATAGCCTCTAGGGCATACATATTCCTAACAAAGGCTGTAGGGAATATTGTCACATTTTTTATATTGTATGTTGATAACATCCTCCAGATAGAAAGTGATATTCCTATGCTACAATTTGGTCAAACCTTGGTTGCCATAAAGGTTTCTCTATATAGGATTTGGGTAATATATCAATCATTCTGGTGACTAGATCTATAGAGATAGATCTAGATGGGTTTAGGGATTGTCCCAATTCGGGTACTTTGACACCATTCTAAAGTAGTTTACAATGGATGACTCCAAGAGCGGCAGTGTACCCGCATATCATGGGGTCACCCTCTCTAAAGAGTTGTCTTCCAGACTGAAGAGGAGATGGACTCGCATAAATGACATTCCTTAAGTTTCGACGGTAGAGTTTATCATGCGATGTTATGTACCAGACCAGATAAAGCTTATGTAGTTACTGTAGAAAGCCGATATCATTCAAATCCTGGAGAAACAAAAGATAACAGTGAAGAACATCTTCAATTACTTATGATGTACTGAAGAGATGTTCTTGGTGTATGGTAATGGCAGCCTCCAAATGGATGCGATTACCAATTCCAGCTTCTAAAGTGACGTATGTGATAGAATGTCTGTCTTGGGTTAAAAGTTTACCCTCTTTTGAGGAGCAGTATATTGGAAGTGTTTTAAGCAGGATACTGAGATAGACATGATACTGGATGCTGAGTATGACTCGGCGAAGGAAGCACCCTAAAAAGCGATTTGGATAAATAAGTTCATTTCTGAACTTGGTCCTATCAGATATCCAGACAAATTCTAAGACAAGTTTCGCTTGATTTAGGAGATAGTTGATCTCCGCGAGATTAAGATAAAGAGAGAAGAAATTAGAGACATTATAGCGGATTCACTCACTGAGACGGTTTCTCAAATACGGTTTGTGAAACTTTTATTAAAGAAGTTGAGTATGTGATACTGCAATAATTGGCCTTAAGTGCTAGTGGGAGATTGTTGGATATAGGTGCCCTGAAAATAATTATTGTAATTGTATATGGACCTATATGGATAGAACATTCTTGCTCGATATGATAGTTTGCTATCTGGTTTGTCTATATCATTCATGTGTATATATTTTACTTGCTATTACATATCTCTAATACATCATGATAAATCCTTTAGGATCTCTGCTTGATTACCAGGATTATGATGGGGATCATACTATTACGGTCTGGATAGTCCATAAGCACATCCTTAAATCTTCCTAGTCGTGAGAGTATCAAGATCGGTACTCCAGAATAAACTAGTGTGTACGTTTCTTGACTCAGTTGGAGGGCGATGGCTAGTCCCATAGCCATTGGTGTTTGACACCGAAGATTGTATATATGTGCTCATTGAAGAATGAGTACACTGAACAGACTCGCCGACAACTCCTAGATGGTATTATACATATTATCAGATAACAGTTCTCTGGTGACATGATTATAAAGTAGTCTTTTGACCTAAGATTGTCATAGTGTCTTGTGTGTGTTCTTACTGTACTTTGATTATTACCCAACCACAGATTTAAAGAGCCATGCATACAGGTTTTAGTTAGGTACAGTCCCGAAGCACATGGAGGCAGTGAGCGATCGACGAGATTCGTCTCTCCCGGTATATAGAGTTGATGTCACGTTGTTCCTGATTGACTATAACCATAAGTCCCTGATAAAAGCAGTTGAGATAAACTGATAAGTGTTATAAGTTGTATCTCAGATGGTTATGAGTTTGATATCTGCATGACTTATTGGGTTATTGGTGGTCTGAAAATTTCCACCCCCAGACCCGATATGCGACTCTCTGATGAAGAGACCGGATTGTACTGTGATTTTCACTTGTTGACATCTATAAAAATACCAAGTAGATCTACTCTAACTATCTTATTGGATGAGACCGATTCCGCTTTGGGTAAAAACGCTTGTGTTCTCTCCCCAAACTTGCAGTCTCAGAAAGAGTACAACCACTTGATAAAGCTACCTGAGCCATCAAACAGGGTTCAAAAGCTAAGGAAGACACCCAAATGGGGTCCCTAACATGAAGGTCCCCGCTATACCCAAAAAGGGTCCCCGACATGAAGGTCCCCGCTATACCCAAAAGGGGTTCTGGACATGAGGGTCCCCGCCTTGTTTAAAAGGGGTCTCGAACATGAAAGCCCCCGCCATGTTTAAAAGGGTTCGCGACATGAAGGTCCCCGCCATGTTTAAAAGGGTCCCTGACATGAAGGTCCCCGCCATGTTTAAAGTGGTCCTGGACATGAGGGTCTCCTCCATGTCTAAAGGGGGTCTCCGGTGTCGAGGAGGTCCCCGCCAAACGTGGGGAAGTGGTTATAAATGCGCCCCCACGTCCTCATTTCATGGCCTACGCCCATGATTACGTTCTTAACCACCCAGAGGCTATAACTACCCTTCCCATGCAGCCAGCCGAGGGTTAATCACTGAAAACAAATCAAGAACTCAAAAAATCATATTTTCTAAAGGAGGGGAAGAAGAGAAGACTTGAATTCATGTAAACGTAGAGTAATAGGGCTCCTCTTCTCTACAAAATCCCTCTGTTTCAGTGATTCATCTCGAACTTGCTATAGAACATGTTTAAACTTGGGAATGGAAGGATGCTCAAAAGAGTTATCCTAAAATACGAATTCTATAGCCATGTTCTGAACCAATTTGATGGCCTGAAGATCTTTAATAGCCTTATGGTGGTTTTAAAAGTAAAATTATGGGATGCTTACAAAATCTATCCTTTTTGGATGCTCTTCGGAGTTATCCCCGTGAAATTATCCCCATAATGGACTCCATGGGCATATACATAGATAAAAGATGAATAAATGCATAAAATATATCCATATGCATACTGGACATTGTTCCCTTATAAAAAATAAATAATGAACAAAAAGCGATGGAAAAATTATTAGTTATATGTATGCCCTAGAGGCCATTACTGTACATGTGATGCCCTAGAGGACATTACAATCCACGGGCAACCAAAAATAAAACAAACAAACACGACACGAAGTGACCTCCTGGAGTAGGAGAAAGTGGTTATCGTTATGCGGTAACGTAATTAACTGCCGGGGCTTACGCCTGCAGGGGAAGAGCGTCTCCACAATCAAAACCCCCTCACAATGAGGGGGAATCTGACGAAGTCTGCTACAACGGCCGCATCCGTCCAGACCTCCGATACACGGTGCCATAAATCAACTTGGCATCTTTGAACAGGTGGACGGATAAAACTAAATAGCATCTGCCCCCAAATGCAGGCGAGACGTTTGTATTTCCCGGCTTTCGGCGGTAAACAGATTCTGGCACGCTCGGTGGGACTTTTTCCTCTTTCCACTCCACATTTCGTGTGTCGTGTTCGCGAACGAATCGCGGTTCAATATGGTTGCCTCTAGATTCGAGGTACTAAGATTTGGTGTCTTGCTCCGTGCAGAAGAGAAGATGACATCGATGGCTTCTAACTGCACCAATTGCAACAACAACTCCCACTCTGTCCCTGCTGGAGGAGTGAATTATGGGCCCCAAGCGGCCTCCATCTTCGCAATGCCAGTGGAACAGGTGACTCAGGCCACCGTTGGACTGTTCTTCGGAACCATGCTCCCGCCAATGAACTTCAATGCTTCAATGCCATCACAAGAAGCCCCAAAGAAGTCGGTCTTTGATCGGCTCGCAACCACCATGGCCCTTCTCAACGGGTCATCCAAGTCTGCCGCCTCAATCTTCAATAGGCTGAGCCAAAACTCCACTGGGCCCGTAAAGAGACCCGCAATACCTGAAGGGGTTATCCCGAAGCGGATAGCCATTCCAGCTCTGGTAAACGAAGTCATAAAAGGGGCTTCTCCTGCTAAGGGATCGGTCTTCGCAAGATTGGTCGTTCCAACTCCAGCCATGGGTGAGGTCGTTATAAGTGCTTCCCCTATTCAAAAGTCAGTCTTTGACAGGTTAGACGTTTCCTCTCAACGGACATCAGTCTTCGATGGGTTGGCACCAAAAGTAGCCTCTCATCAAAGCCAGGGGCATGACAAGGTCGCTTCTACAACTCAGGTGATCCCATCCGCAAGACACGCTCGACGTCGCTACTGGCGCCGAGTGAGGAAAACTGGGGACAGTTCCTCCTCTGGACTTACCCCACCCACTCCATGGTGGAAATTGACGCTACTGTTCCAACTGGGAACAACTTCGAGCTGCTAAAGAGGGTGCGCAAGAACTCTCCAACCACTGTACTAAAGAAGTCTCCTCCGGCTGTTGAAAACACAACGCAGGCAAAACCGGAACAGCCCCCTCAACGGTTGTCCTCAAAGATCCACAGAGTCTGGCGGAAAGTCCAAGACTTTGTAATTGACAAAGATTACTCTCACCGGCTGAAGAAGACGAAGGCTAGATAAGAGGAGGACCATCCAACCACCATACCACAAAAGGTATTATCTGCATGGGTGCCTGCGGCAACGGCCCCCTCAACTTCGACCTCAAATAAGAGGAGAAGGCCGGAGAAAATCCCCCTGTCCGCGGCAAATTTCAAAGGCAGAGGACCCAAACGCCCCAATTATGGGGGCATGGTTGTACATACCGTCTACATGTCATTCGAAAAAGAGGATAGTCGTGCTTCCATGGATCATCAACCACTCACACGGTCTGTGACGAAAACTCAGGAGCGGCAACAAAAGCTCCAGGAGATGTTGACAAGGATGGCCGCATTTACTGGGCAGAAAGAAAGCCCGGAAGTATCGTTGGAACAACTCTAGGAGCAAGAGACCGACACCGAGTTCGTACGGAGGGTGCTTGAAAAGAAAGATAAAGAGGCCGCGGAACAAGCGGCTAATATAAAATAGATGGCGCTTCTGTTTCAAGACATGGTTAGGATGATGATCCATCCGGATCCTCCAGCTGAAGACTCTCCAGTAATCATTGAAGACGACAGAGGGGAGACATCGAACCCTCTTCCGGCTTTATCAACAGCCAGGGAGGAGTCGATCTCCAAAGCTACCCTTGATAACTATATAGCTCAACAAATATGAGCTCATCAAGCGAACGAAGCGGCAAGCCAGGTCGTTAGAACTGGGCGACCTTATCCAGGCTGGTACGAAAAAATTAAGTACCCGCCAGGATATACGATCCCCAAATTCCATGTGTATAAGGGGACGGGCAATCCGCACCAACACGTTGCTCAATTCAGAGCTTTGTGCGGTAACACCGGGGGCGATGACAAACTATTGCTTCACCAATTTGTCGGCGGCTTGACAGAGACAGCATTTGAATCGTATTCGGAGCTTCCAAATGACTCCATCAAGACATTTACGGAGATGGAACTACTTTTCACACAACGGTTCACAAGCGCAAGTGAGCGCACCCCAATCACGGCATTAATCAATGCCAGAGTGAAGCCGGGAAAAACCTAGGTTCAGTACGCAATTCGGTGGAGGAACCTATGGTCAAAATGCGAACAACGCATAGAAGAAGCTCCTGCCGTGGGCATGTTCGTGGGGACCCTCGACCCTCAGGCAACTATATCCCAATTTATGATGTTCTTCAAGCCGACCACCTTTTAGGCCTTGATTGACAAGCTGGGCCAAATGGAACAGATGGGCCATATGCCATCCTCTTCAAAAACGGATCTCCGGAATGAAAAGGGCAAAAGGAATGCGACCTTCGTCGCCAACGCTCAACAACAACCGGGTGACCCGAAACCGGTTGCTCACCAAAACAATAAACCAAGATCCCTTGGAGAAAAGTTGAGATGTCCTTACTCGTTCCCTCGGGATAAGATGAGGAGACTATTCGAACTAGCGGTGCGCAACAGCCTCATCACTCTGCCCGATCCAAGAAGCCCACTGCAGCATGGCGACGTCAACAATCCCAATTACTGCCTCTACCACTGAATAGTGGGACACCCAATCGAAGATTGCTATGTCTTCAAAAACTGGGTTGAAGACCAGTACCAGCAGGGAAAGTTCGCATTGTCCAAAAACTGGAAGATAAACCCGCCACAGCAGCACGTTCCTAAAAAGGCGGATACGCCGGGGGCATCCTGCTCGTTTTTAAAAGAAGCTCCATGGGAAGTGGTCCTTTCGGCTAAGACTAAAAGAATGCTGAAAGATTTTCAAGCGTGTCCGACGATCAAATGGAAAAGCCCGCTGGAGCCTGAGATTATTGATGGAATGCTGAAACCGCGCCCAACGCTGAAAGTTGGTAGCGATGGGCAAAACCTCCATGCCAAGCCTCCGAAATCTTTAAAGAAAAAGAAGAAGGCCAAGAATCCCATGCGGCTCAACGGCAATCGTACGGGTCTGCAAAAGTACATTGACGAACTGGAGGAATACAACCAAAAAGCGCAGATTCCAGTCACATTGCAAGAATTCTTCAAGCATGTTCTTGAGAATGGAAACAGTGACATTGATGAAGGAGACGATTATTCAGAAGAACCCGAGGATTATGTGGCGAGCTGCCACATGATCTCTCACTCGTCAATAAAGGGCAAAGAAGCTCCTGACGTAGAGAAACTAGGGGCAGATCCATAACCAAAACCCATGGAACCGTCAGATGACCTCATCGACAAGCTGCTGAACGAAGCTCTTCAAAAGAGCAAAGCTGATCGAGAATGTGAGGCGGCCATTTATGAAAACGCCGAATTTCAGTGTCAGGCCGAAAAATCTCCAGTGATGAGAAGCCATAAAGTACCTCAATCGGATCAAAGTGCCCTTGCCACCAGCAGGATCAGAATCAAGATACGGAAGCAGTTCGCCAAAGCTCTGTCAATGGGAATGAAGCTGCCACCTTCCAAAGAAAATACTTCCGGGAGTATGTTCCCCGATGAACCGGATGTACATCTGAACTACTGCTTATACCATCGGAAGGTCACGCACCCTATTGAAGAGTGCAATGCCTTCAAGAAGTGGTGGCAGGGATACGTTGCCCACCGACAAAACTTCAAGCGAATAAAGCGCAAAGCCCATCAGGAGCAGAGAAGCACGACAGATGAGCATAAAGGAACAGCCAGTAACTGTCATATAGTTGATGCCACCCCGACAAGAGCAAAACCTCATATTCTTACCTTCAGGAGCGATTCTGACGAAGAAATAGCCCTCGGCCCTCTCTTCAAGGAATTCACCTCTAAAAAAGAAGAGGAGATGAAGAACTGTGAGAACATTCAGCTGTGTAACCGTACGTTGCCTGAAAAGAATCTCGAACCTTCGAACAAAGGTTTGGGCAAAAGGGACAAAGGGAAGGAAAATGTCCCTGAGGAGATTGCTCTCGATGATAGAGTTGTCGAAGAGTTCACAGCCAAGGACCCGCTCAAGAAGAACAAGGTGGATTATAATGTCCTGGCACATCTAAGAAAGATACCCTCACAATTGAGTATCTTGGATGCCCTTCTCCTGTCTAAAGAGGCATGAGATTCCCTGATCAAGGCGTTACAAGAGCCTGACCAGTTTCAAGCCTTCCTGGTGAAAGAAAAGATGAAGGACGAGCTGGAAGAAGTCCACACGGCTGATATCACCTACATCGATGAAGACCTCCTTCTCGGAACGTGCGAGCACAACCGTCCGCTGTATGTAACCGGGTATTGTCACAATATCAGGATAGGAAAGATCCTGGTCGACAACGGGTCCTCCATCAACCTTCTCAATGTAAGAGTACTGAAGAAGATTTACATGAACGTTCAGCACTTGGCTCGGGATAAAATTACCATCTCCGGTTTTGACTCCCAATCATCATAAACGCTCTGGTCTGTAATACTGACATTACGCTTCGGGCTGCTCGTCACTGATATCAAGTTCCATGTTATTGACGCCAAGACTTGCTACAACGCTTTGCTCGGCAGGCCTTGGTTACATGAGTACAACATCATCCCTTCTACACAACATCAGTGTATGAAGTACTTTAAGGATGGCCTCGAGTATACAGTTACAGGGGAGCTGAACCCATTCTCCATAAATGGAGTCCGCAAATATGAAGACGCCAAGTACTTCTTACCAGACTTCGAAGACATGGAAAGATGTCGCAAACCGGAGAATAAACAAAAAGCCATCGCCACTATCCCGATATTCGGGTGAAGAGGATGAAGAGATGGTCTACTCGGGATAACCCCAAGGCAATAGGCCAGGACCATCTGCTCTTATTCTGGTCTCTGGCAGTGACTCTGAGGACGAGGAAAACGTAGGGTTCTCCGTCCGCCTGCCAATGCAGACCTTTGCTGGAGCTGACCAGAGTTTACAGATTACCCTGGTCCGCAGCGGCATTACAAAAAACTTGATGCTTTTATACGTACAGCGTGCATGAGCTGCAGACCTTCTACGTCCCTTCTAAGCAAAGAAGTGAGAAGGCGATCCTTTTCTACCAATCCACAGAGACTGAAGTGGAGAAAGAAGTATGGCACAGTGCCGAACCTGCGCTCGACAGGCTTAAACCAGTCCGTCTGCCCAGATACTACGCATAGCGACTGAAAAGGCTATTGAGACGCTAAGGCATGCCCTTCAAACAGACTGCTAGACAAGACCAGTTCTATAACAAGATTTAGGACGTTCCCAGGACTCAGCGGAAGATGCCCAATGGGAGAATGGAGACGACCGACCTTGGATACTTTCGGTCCAATAAAAGGGAGCGATTTTATGGCTGCCATGTCATAAATAACTTCGGTGGAGAAACGAATGCATTTCCAGATGGCGTTGATTTCAAACCAAAGTGAGATCCCGCCGTGAGAATACCAAGCCCGTCATTCGAAGAACAGATTGACAAGCTAATAAGAGAAGCAGGTCAAAAGGTTCGGCATGACCATAGCCGCGAAATGGCCATTTACGAGAAGGCCAGGACGCAACGTATCATTCAGCAGGTTACGGAAGGAGAAGATGACGATGCCTTTCACCCCCAGCCCGCTGTGCGCTCTCGTGGCAAGAAAAAAGCCCGACGTAGAAGAAAAAGCAAGGTGAAGAATAGGGACGGTGTCCAAAAACAGCGAAGCGGATCCAAGAAGCAGCGCGAGCGAGAAAAAGTCAACTGGAACCCGTCTTTTATAAAGAAGATGGGTCGGGAGTACTCTTTCCCTCAAGACAAGATAAGGAAAATATTCAACCTTGTCATGAAGTATCAAATGATGATGCTCCCGGAGTCTCGATACCCTAAACAGACGAACGAGGTCCATCACCCGGATTATTGCTCCTACCACCGAATAATGGGATATCCTCTTGAAGACTACTTCACCTTCAAAGACCGGGTTGAGGATCGGTATCAGCAAGGCATGTTTGCTCTATCTGACAGCTGGAGGGTAGTCCCGCCATGAAAGCATGAGCCAAGAGCAACCTACACTGCGAAGGAAAGTCTAGATCGGCATTAAGCTTGGAAATGAGCTTGTACCTGCCATATGATAACATTCTCAAAGGAAGCAGAGCACGAGAATACGAACGACCCCTTCCAGTGCTTCGCAAATGAAGATGAGGACGAGATGATCTCAGAATTTCCACCGGTACCAAAAGAGCTGGAAGATGGAATACACACCACGGCAGACAACTTTAGAAAAATCAACTTGGGGACGGCAAACGACCCAAGGCCAATATTCGTTAGTGAGCTGCTGTCTGAGAAACAGGTAGCCACGTTAAAGGACGTTCTTATGCAGTATAAAGACGGTTTCGCATGGAACTATTCCGAGATGCCGGGATTAGATCCAGAGATAGCTGTGCAGAAACTAGCGATATCGCCAGACGTCAAGCCAGTCAAACAGGCGCCAAGAAGAATGCGGCTCGAGCTTGAGATGAGTATCAATGCTGAAGTCAAGAAGCTAATCGACTCCGGCTTCATCCAAGAAGTTCAATACCCTGACTGGATCGCCAATATCGTTCTGGTAATGAAGAAAAATGGGACAATACGCATCTGCGTTGATTTTCGGGATCTCAACAAAGCTTGTCCGAAAGATGACTTCCCAGTGCCTGTTACCAAGCTGATGATTGATAACACATCCACCCATGAAGTCTTCTCCTTCATGGACCAGGGTACAACCAAATCAATATGCATCCTAAAGACCAAAAGCACACTGCTTTCCGAACCCCGCTAGGCATATTCTGCTACAAAGTGATGCCCTTCGGTCTGAAGAACGCTAGCGCCACTTACCAGAGGGCCATGACAAAGACCTTTGATAACCTCATACACGAGATTGTCGACTGATATATTGACGACCCCATGGTGAAAAGCAAATCGTACGAAGAGCAATGAGAGCATCTGAAGATAGTGTTCCAGCGCCTTCGGAAGTACAACCTGAAGATGAACCCTCTGAAATGCGCATTTGGAGTTTCCTTGGGCAAATTCCTAGGATTCATCATACGACACAAGGGCATCGAAATAGACCCGTCAAAGATCAAGGCAATTATGGAAATGCCATCGCCAAGAACTCTCAAGCAACTGAGGTCTCTCCAAGGAAAGCTCGCGTATATCCGGCGGTTCATAGCTAACCTCTCGGGCAAATGCCGTCCCTACAGTCATCTAATGAAGAAAGGGACCCCGTTCGTTTGGGATCGCAAATGCCAAAGCGCACTAGACGAAATCAAGCAATATTTGCAAAACCCGCCGGTACTGACCGCTTCGGTCAAGGGAAAGCCCCTCATCCTGTACACAACAGCCCTTGAAGGTTCGTTAGGAATGCTATGGGCACAGGAGAACGATCAGGGAAAGGAGAGAGCTCTCTGCTATTTGAGTCGAGTTCTCCTGGGGGCAGAAAACAACTACTCCCCTATTGAAAAGCATTGCTTAGCATTGATCTTCGTGGTAACGAAGCTCCGACATTATACCTTGGCACATAAGGTTCATCTCATATCAAAGATGGATCCTCTCAAATATTTGATGTCGAGAGCTATATTAACAGGAAGGCTTGCTAAATGGGCCCTCCTCTTAATGGAGTTCTCGATAGTATATAGTCATCAAGGCAATAAAAGGCCAGGCCATCGCCGACTTTCTCGCTGAGCATCCGATACCAGCTAATTCTCCCTTAAACTATGAGTTGCCGGACGAACACCCGTTTGACGCAATCGATGGGGAGAAAGAAGGGAGTGATACCCGATGGGAACTCTACTTCGATGGAGCATCGTCTATAAAGAAGCAAAAGCAAAACACCCCCATGATTAAAGCCGGGGTGGGCCTTATCTTTGTGACTCCACAAGGAAGGATAATGCATTTTTCCCTTTCTTTAACAGAGCCGAGAACAAACAATGAGGCTGAATATGAAGCTTTGATAGCAGGTCTTGAGATTGCTGTCGACATGGGCATCGAAAGCCTCCTCATATATGGAGACTCCCAACTGGTCGTTAGCTAAGTAAATGGTGACTACCAGACATGCAATCCCGAACTGATCAGGTATGGTGAAAGAGTGCATCAACTGCTGACAAAAATCCCCTCCAACACCCTGGAAAGCATACTACGTGAGGAAAATTGCAAGGCAGATGCATTAGCCAAGCTCACTAAAGAACTGGCCGACGAAAACCTCGATGAAGGATCATTGTGCAAAGTCGCCGGATTCTCGCACCAGCAGAAACATCTCCGAAGATGTCTAAAGGACAGGAAGCAACCGAACAAGAGGCCTTCCAATTGGGGGATGAAGAAAAGGCGAAGGATTGGAGAGGAGTCTTCATAGACTACTTCAAATCCCATCGAACGACCGAAGACACGTCGTCAAGACATCATCTCATAAAGCGAGCCCTGTCTTTCGCCTTCGTCAATAGTACTGTTTATAAGAGATCGTTCGATTGTCTGTGCTTGTCCAGTGGGTTTGTCTGTCGGTACTCGAATGATCGGGTCGTTCTCCTCTCCGCTAGCTGAGATGCCTGGGACCAGAAGAAGCAAGAAGGGTCGTTCAAGAAACTCATGATGGACTCTGCGGTTCCCATCAAGCTGGGCCAAAGATGAAGTTGAAGATCAAAAGAATGGGTTACTATTGGCCCACGATGATTCAGGACTGCCTCGAATATGCGATGCAGTGTCACCCGTGCCAAATTCATAGGGACTTCATCCACCAGTATCCAAATCCGCTACACCCAACATTGGGTAGCTGGCCATTCGAAATGTAGGAAACCGATATAATCGGGCCCATCAAGCCAACGTCATCCAATGGACATCGGTTCATACTAGAAACAACCAATTACTTCTCTAAATGGGCAGAAGCAATACCATTATGAGAGGTGAAGACGGAGAACATCCTCCATTTCTTCAAGACACATGTCATCTACCGGTTTGGCACTCCACGATGGATCATCTCGGATAATGGGCCGGCCTACAGAGGCCATAAGATCAGTCGCTTCGCACAACAGTATAATATAGATTAGAGATATTCTTCAGTTTATAATCCCCGAGCTAATGGTCTAGCTGAGGCATTCAACAAGACCTTGACAAAGATCATAAAGAAAACGGTGTCCAGAAATAAGAAGGACTGGCATGAGAGATTGCATAAAGCTCTCTGGGCCTATCGGACCACGTTCAAGACGGCAACAAACACAACGCCATTTGAATTAGTATTCGGCACGGAAGCGGTACTTCCTTTGGAAATAGAGCTACCTTCTCTACGAGTGGCGGTTCGGTACGAACTGAAGGATGAAGAAAATGCCCATCTTCGGCTTGAGGAGCTCGATGCCCTCAATGAAACTCGTCTTATGGCGCAGTAAAAACTAGAAGCTTACAAAGCAAGGATGACGCGCTCATACGAAAGATTGACTGGGCCGAAAACATTCCTCCAAGGCGAACTCGTGCTAGTCGTAAAAAGACCTATGATCCCCATTCTTGCTAAACGTGGGAAATTCGAGCCGAACTATGAGAGCCCGTACATCATAGAAAAGGTCTACCAAGGCGGGGCCTACTTGCTCATGGATAAGTATGGCGAAAGACTCTTTAGGCCAATAAACGGCCGGTTCCTTAAGAAATACTAGGCTCGACAAGTTACGGCTCAGGTTAATGATGGATGACGACGCTCGTATCCGCTCGCTATCCCTGAGTCCAAACTCTATAAGTAGTATCCAGCGAAACCTCGTCTTAAATGCTACGGACCGAGATGTCCTTAAACTAGCTACGGACCGAGATGTCCTTAAACTAGCTGTGGACCGAGATGTCCTTAAACTAACAATGGACTGAGATGTCCTTACACTAACAACGGACCGAGATGTCCCTAAACAAACAACGCCACTTCAAACACGGCGATGGTGGAGTTCAAGTCCACAAGTCCCAGTGGTGAGGACTGCAACTCAAATCCCACCGGCAAACAAATGGGCCACATGTGGCGAAATTATTCTTGAGAGTTCAAAAAAAGGGTACGTCCACAAGCGAAATGGGAACAGATGAAAACCCGAAAGGGCTCCGTTAGTAAAAACAACAGGGCTACCGGCGAGTTTATGAAAACCCGAAAGGGCGCAATCCCGTTAAAATAAAAACACCCACAAGGTCCTCTCGACCCTGTAAGGAGAAAACACCTACATGAGATCCTTACGACTCACAAGGGAGCAACACACTTAGGGATCCCCACGATCCCTAAGAAGAAATTACACTTACGAGATCCTCATCACTCGTAAGAAGAATCCCCCCTATGAGACTCTCACGGCTTATAGGATTCAAAAGCCTTAAGCTATAGGGATCTGAACATGTTCTTAAGCCATCACATCCCCCAGTTTGCCCTACAGGCGGTCCGATATCAGCCCTTGTATACAATCCACGGGCTCAAATAGATGTTTCCCCACCAAGTCCCACCAACGACGGGGAATGTCCTCATGTGGTAAACGACACTTGTAAGTCCTCTCGACTTATAAGGAGAAAACACTCTTGTAAGATCCTTACGACTTATAAGAGAACACACACTTAAGAATCCTTACATTTCCTAAGAAGAAAATGCACCTACGAGATCCTCACGACTCATAGGGAGAAACACCTTTATGAGACCCTTACGGCTCATGAAGTCAAAAGCCTTAGTCGACAGGATCCTAACCCTGTTTGCTAAGCCGCCTTTGTTCGAATCAACAAAGGCAAATGATGATTCGCTCCTGGCAATGTCCCAGTGGTAGCAATGCTGATGCCTAAATCGGTATCAAATTCTAGGTCCTTTCACGGCAAATGATGATTCGCTTCTGACAATATTCTAGTCGCAGCGATGCTGATGCTAAGATTGGTATCAGATCTTGAGTTCCATACTCGCAGCAAAAAATCAGCGAGCCAAAAATGCATATGAAATAGCCGAAATGATAGGGCAACTTGCAAATAAAATCAGCATGTAAAATATATGCATATAAAAATAGCCGAAATGATTGGGCAACTCGCAATAAAAAACGGCGAGTAAAGAAAAAGAAAATAGCCGAAATGATTGGGCACCGCGAAAAATAGCCGAAATGATTGGGCGATCGCGACTTTTGCGATATAAAAAGCTGAAATGATAGAGCATCGCGGAAAGAAACAAATAAAATAAAACTTTTGCCCTACAGGTGAGATCACATCGACCCCTGTATACAATCCATGGGCACAAACGAAAAAGGAACCATATTATCCCACCAGGCTCCGTCAAAGGGAAGCCAGATCTCAATGGTTACATCTATAGCCTAGAAATCAACAACGGCGTTCCTTCTCGTTCCAACCTGAAGCAGATACGACGTCAACAAAACGGAGCCATGGAAAAGTCCCTAGTTCCAAATCTCGATGGTTCACAGACAGCCTAGAGATCAACAACGGCGTTTCTTCTCACTCCAGCGGGATGGAGACGCTACATCAACAAAACGGAGCCATGGTAAAGTCCTTAGTTCCAAATCTCGACGGTTCACAGACAACCTAGAGACCACCTCGGAACCATGGCAAAGTCCCTAGTTCCAAGTCTCGACGGCAGCATCCACAGCCTAGAGATCAACAACAGTGTTCTTCCTCCCTCCAGCAGGATATAGACGCTACATCAAAAAATGGAGCCATGGAAAAGTCCCCTAGTTCCAAATCTCGATAGTTCACAGACAACCCAAAAACAACCTCGACATTCATCGCAATATTGCAGACACAATGTCAACCAACAAAGCAATGGAAGATCTCTAGCTTCAGGGTCTTGAAGGCAATTCAAATGAGACCTGAAAGACCATCGGAGATCATCCTGCTCCAGCACGGAGTGATCATGACTTATCGGGGCTCCCAAACTGAGCCTAACCTCAAGTAAAAAGCAATATGGAATATCCCTAACGCTTGCTCTTTCAACGGTAATATTACCTGGAAGATTACTTGAAGACGTCTTGTCTAGCCCCCGAAGGGATCAGAGACACGACAGTTGCGGGGCTATCCGAACAGCAAGATTGCATATCGGGGAATATATCGGCCAACGCGACAGTGCGACGGGTAAAAAACCCTAGTACCATAGACCCTAATGGACTTCTATTAGCAGGAGTTAACTGTGACGTTAGGACACCCTTGCGAGAACTTCTCGATTCGTCTCAACTCGTGAGGAAATTAGTGTCCTTGCGAGAACTTCTCGATTCGTCTCGACTCGTAGGGAAAAGCCTTAGGCAATAGGGATAAGGATATATTTCCTAAGCACTGGGGCCCTGCAAGTCGGTCCAAAATGGACTTGTTCCCGCCAAAATTTCTACGCAAAGGAGCCCAAGGTATCAAATGGCGGCGATACGCTTAAGGAAATATGAACCAGTATCTTCCGGCTTGTATTTTGATAAACTCCCGAAGGAGAAACTATTAAATTCTGATAGTATTGGAAGCATCTCAAAAAACATTTCGATTTGATATATTATGGGCCCCATAATTCATCCGGGAGCAAAAGTTATGAGGTATCACGTGTCCACACGTGATGGACCTTTAAGAACCCGCTGGAGGAGCTAAAAGATATAATAAAAACTCGGAAAAGACCCCAATGGGGCATCACGTGCTCACACGTGACCATGGGTCACGTGCAGACACGTGATGGGCTTTTAAAGCCTCTAAAATAATGAATAGAATTTAATTCTAAAAGTCAGAAATTACCTCAACGAGGTATCACGTGTTTACACGTGACCGATGGTCACGTGTTGACACGTGACGGTTAAAACTGAAACATAAATAAGCGGCTGAGAAAGGAACCCAATTGGGGGTCACGTGCTCACACGTGACCAAAGGTCACGTGCCAGCACGTGACTGGCTTTAAAAGCCTTATAATTTAATAGAATTAAATTCTAAAAGTTCTGAATCTTTCCAAATGAAAAAGAATTATAGGAACCGTTGGATTAAAGATCCAAGGGTGATTAAAAATCACCAATTTATAGAAAAATCTTAAATAAGGAAAGATTCCCCCTAAATCTAACCGAGATAACAAATAGAATATGTTTTGGATTTAAAATCCACGGTGAATAAAATTCACTGAATGATCTAAAGGATCATATTAATTATGAAATCAAATCAAATCTTTCAATGAGAGATTTGCTAAACAAATTGATTCTTTTTCTTCTCCTATAAATAGGAGCCAAGAAAAGAAGGGGGGGTCTACTTTTTTGGGAGAAAAACAGAGAGAGGAGAATTTAATTCTCAAGGGAAGAAAAGAAAGGAGAATTTAATTCTCAACAAACAAAACCCTAGGTAAGAAAAAAGAGGCTTCAAAAGAGAATTTAATTCTCAAAAGAGTTTAACTCTTACATAAAGAAAAGAACTTAGTTCTTTCTCTGGTTGAGGATCTGCAAAGTGCACATCTCCCCATAAATTGAGAATTTAATTCTCATTGGGTTGAGATCCTGCCATGCAGATCTAAAACACAAAGGAGGAATTGAGTTTTGAGAATTTAATTCTCCCAAACTTTCAGGAATTTAATTCCTCCTAAAACAAAACTAGGGTTTAACCCTAATCAAGAATTTAATTCTTTTACATATCTGGGAATTTAATTTCTTTGAAAAGAACTCAGGGTTTTATCCTAAATAAGAATTTAATTCTTTCACGATAGGAATTTTATTCCTCCAAAATCATAATTAGGGTTTAACCCTACAAAGAATTCAATTCTTAAAAGATCTCTGTTCATGAAAAGAACTAGGGTCACGTGCCCCACGTGACCCCTGAACAGATCCCCCAAAAATGAGAAGAGGAAAGCTTTGAGGCAATGCCTCACGTGCTCCCACGTGACCCTCATTATACATGGAACAAAAGCAAAGGCAAAAACAATTCTGGGCGCTCGCACGTGTTACCACGTGACCCCTAATAAATGTTCTAATAAATCAGGGCATGATTATACATCACGTGCCCACACGTGATGGCTATGAAAATTAAAAGTGTTTAACACTTGTTTGCAGAACAAAATAAAGGGGATCTGGCCCCACTTTTTGATGTCATCACGTGCTCCCACGTGACTCCCAAAACGCAGAAAGAAAAAGCAAAGGAAATGAAAGCTTTGGGCGCTCTCACGTGTTATCACGTGACCCCTCAGCAAATGCTTTAACAATTGGCGCACAGATCCCCATCACGTGCCAACACGTGATGCTCTAAAATAAAAATAAAAGTGTTTAACACTTGTTCGCAGATTTGAGGATAAACCAAAAGGAGATCTGGCTCCACATTTAGGGCGCCCTCACGTGTCACCACGTGACCCCTAATGAGCATTCTAACAGACCAGAGCAGGGGCCTCCATCACGTGCTCACACATGATGGCCGCCAGAATTAAAAGAGTTAAACACTTATCTGCAGAATAAAATAAGGGGAATCAGGGCGCTCTCACGTGTCCATACGTGACCCCTCTCACCTTAGTGTTTAACACTAATCTGAAGACTTTGTTCCCAGTGTTTAACACTGATTTTCTTAGTGTTTAACACTAATTTGGAATCTCTGATTATCAGTGTTTAACACTGATTTGCTTTAGTGTTTAACACTGATTTGCTTTAGTGTTTAACACTAATTTGAAAGCCCTGTTGCTAGTGTTTAACACTGATTATCTTTTAGTGTTTAACACTAACTTGCTAATCTTATTCCCAGTGTTCAACACTGTTGATCTTTAGTGTTTAACACTAGCTTTAGCCCAACTGGCTAAGTTTCTAGAGGCAAAGCCTCTCCTTCAATGGACCAGCAGAAGGCCAATATTTCAAACATAATTGGACTTAGCCCAAACTGGCCATAAGTCCTCAAATCATCTTGAACTGAGCACATCTGCTCTTTCAACCAACTCATTGGTTTAGGGTACATCTCGGAACTCCTCTGATATTTGTCGTTGTAATCCTTCAACGTCTTCAGAGAGGTGACGGGTCCCGACAACCACACATCAACACGGACTATGGGGTCCTTAAACTCATGGACTTATGCATTCTTAAACCAAGATACGGACTGCGGGGTCCTTAAACCCGCGGACTTATGCGTCCTTAAACTAACGGACTAATGCATCCTTAAACACACCCATATGGACTGTGGGGTCATTAAACCCATGGACTTATGCGTCCTTAAACTACCATCGGACCACTATGTCCCTAAACTGGCACTTGGACCACCACGTCCCTAAACTGGCGATGGACCACCACGTCCCTAAACTGGCGATGGACCACCATGTCCCTAAACTGGCAATGGACCACTACGTCCCTAAACTGGAACAATAGAGCCCAAATGCTCTTTTGTCGGATCTAAACGATCCCGTTTAAGTTGATCTTAGCCTCAAATATAGCTAACGTGTCCTTAAACCTTCAAACAGACTTTAGTCCCAAATTGGACTCTAGATCCCCCAATCAACTTTGGCTCAAGGGTACATCTCTGAACTCCTCTGACATCTGTCGTTGTAATCCTTCAACGACGTCAGAGAGGTGACGGGTCCCGACGGCCATACATACAATGGACCACCATGTCCCTAAACTGGAACAATCGAGCCTCCAAACGCTCTTTTGTCGGATCTAAACGATCCCGTTAAGTTGATCTTAGTCTCAAACTGGACTAACGTATCCTTAACAAACGTTTGAGTTGATCTTAGCCTCAAATATGGCTAACGTATCCTCAAACCAAAACCCCAAACCCAAATCTAAGAAAACACGGATTTGGACTAATCCACGTCCTACGGGCGACGACATAAATCAGTCTCCGTATACAATCCACGGGCAACCACAAACAAAACAAACACCCACGACACGAAGTGACCAGCTGGAGAAGGAGAAAGTTGTTACCGCGATGCGGTAGCGTAATTAACTGCAGGGGCTTGCGCCTGTAGGGAAGAGCGTCCCCACAATCAAAAAATCCCTTAAGCGAGAGGGAATCTGACGAAGTCTGCTACATCGGACGCATCCATTTAAACCTTCGATACATGGTGCCATAAATCAACTTGGCATCTTCGGAGAGGTGGACGGATAGCACCTATTAGCATCTGCCCCGAACCTCAGGCGAGACAGCCCATGTCTCGGCCGCCGTTCGGAGGGGAACAGATTTTGGCACGCCCGGTGGGACCTCTTCCTCTTTCCACTCCACACTTCGTGTGTCGTGTTCGCGAATGAATCGCGGTTTGCTGTGGTTGCCTGTGGATTCGAGATACTAAGGTTTAGTGTCTTGCTCCGTGCAGAAAACAGAAGATCAATGGCTTCAAACTGCACTACCTGCAATTGCAACTCTCGCTCCGTCCTTGCTGGAGGAGTGACTTATGGGCCCCAAGCGGCCTCCATCTTCGCTAGGCCGGTGGAACAGGTGACTCAGGCCACCACTGGGCTATTCTTCGGGACCATGATCCCACCAATGAGCTTCAATGCCCCATTGCCATCGCAAGAAGCTCCGAAGAAGTCGGTCTTCGATCGGTTTACAACTATCGCGGCCCCTCTCAACGGGTCGCCCAAGCCCAATGCCTCAGCTTTCAGCAAACAGGGCCAAAACTCATGTGGGCCTATGAAGAAGCCTGCAATACCAGAAAAGGTTGTTCCGAAGAGGATAGCCATCCCTGCTCCTGAAGTCATCAAGGCGGCTTCTCCTGCCAAAGGGTTGGTCTTCACAAGACTGACTATTCCGGCTCCCATTCCTGCTCGAAGGTCTGTCTTTGACAGATTGGATACCGCTACTCAAAAGACGTCAGTCTTCAAGAGACTGGCACCAGCAGCACTTCATCTGGACAGGGGGCAAGACAAAGCCATCCCCATCGCTGAACCAACGCCGTCCGTTCGACATGCTCGCCGTCGTCACTGGCGCCGGGTAAGGAAGGCTGGGGGCAACTCCCCCTCTGGGATAACTCCGCCAGCTCCGATGGCAGAAATTAATGCTGCTGTTCCAACCGGGAACAGCTTTGAGCTGTTGAATAAGGTGCGTAGGAATTCTCCTACCGCTATACTGAGAAGGACTCCTCCTCCACTGGAGAAGGCTACGGAAGCAAAGCCAAAACGGTCCCCGCAGCGGTTGTCCTCCAAGATCTACAAAGTCTGGCGGCAGGTCCGAGACTCGGTGATCGATCCAAATTCCTCCCGCCAGCAAAAGAAGCTGAAGGTCCGGCAGGAAGAAAACCGTCCTGTTAAGCCACAAAAGATGACGACCACCTGGGTGCCCACTGCAACGACTCCCTCAACATCAATCACTCAAAAGAAAAGGAGGCCGCGAAAAGCCCCTGTGAACATGGCGAACCGTAAAAGCGCTGAGCACAAACGCCATAAGTCTGGGGGCATAGTGGTGCACACCGTTTATATGGCTTCCGAAAAGGAGGATAGCCGCGCTTCGACGGGTCACCGACCACTCACCCGATCCATGACCAAAGCTCAGGAGCAGCAGCAAAAGCTTCAGGAGATGATGACTGCAATGGCCGCGCTTACCGGGCCAAAAGAAAGCCCGGAGGCATCATCAGAGCAGCGTCATGAACAAGAAACTGATGCTGACTTCTTACGCAGAGTCCTCGAAAAGAAGGACAGAGAAGCCGCAGAGCAAGCGGCTAACATAAAGCAAATGGCGCTCCTCTTCCAAGATATGGTAGGGATGATGCTACAGCCAGACCCTCCAGTTGAAGACCCTCCGATCATTACTGAAAACAATAGAGGAGAGACATCTAATCCTCCTTCGACTCTTTCAACAGCCAAAGATGAAACCATTTCCAAGGCTGCGCTGGATGACTATATAGCTCATCAAATACGGGCTCATCAAGTGAATGAAGCGGCTGCGCAAATTGTTAGAACTGGACGACCCTATCCGGGCTGGTATGACCAAATCAGTTACCCGTCGGGATATACGATCCTTAAGTTCCACGTATATAAAGGGACAGGGAACCCACATCAGCATGTCGCCCAGTTCAGGGCCTTATGCGGCAATACTGGAGGCGATGACAGACTGTTGCTTCGACAATTTGTCGGCAGCTTAGCAGAAGCGGCATTCGAATGGTATACGGAGCTACCTAACGACTCTGTCAAAACATTTGCGGAGATGGAGTTGCTGTTTACACAAAGATTCGCGAGTGCTAGTGAACGCACCCCGATAACAGCACTGATCAATGCCAGGATAAGGCCAGGCGAAACGTGGGTTCAATACGCAACACGATGGCGAAATCTGTGGTCAAAATGCGAACAGCGGATCGAAGAAGCACCTGCGGTAGGTATGTTCGTGGGCACTCTTGATCCGCAAGAAACCATCTCGCAATTCATGATGTTCTTCAAACCGACCACGTTCCAGGCTTTAATTGATAAGTTGGCCCAAATGGATCATATGAGTCACACACCATCTCATTCAAAGATGGATCCTTGGAATGAAAAGGGCAAAGGGAAAGCAACCTCCGTTGCCAATACTCAGCAACTTAAAGCCGAGCAACTTAAAGCCGGTTGTTCGCCAAAACAATGTGCGACCACTCCCGTCCCTCGAGGAGAGACTGGGACGTCCTTATTCGTTTCCTCAGGATAAAACAAGGAGACTGTTCGAGCTGACAGTACGCAACAGACTCATCCATCTGCCGAATCCAAAACGTCCGTTGCAGCCAGGCAATGTCAACGATCTTAATTACTGCCCTTACCACCAAGCGGTAAGCCATCCAATCGAAGATTGCTTCGTCTTTAAGGGATGGATCGAAGATCAGTACCAACAAGGAAAGTTCGCGTTATCCGAAAACTGGAAGGTGAACCCGCCACAGCCTCACACTCCTAAGAAGACAAACACACTGGGGGCAACATGCTCTTTTGTTGAGGAAGCTCCATGGGAGGTGGCTCTTTCGGCCAAGACCAAAAGGATGCTAAATGATCTTCAGACGTGCCCGGCGATTAGATGGAAGAACCCGTTGGAACATGAGATCATCAAGGGGATGCTGAAGCCGCGCCCAATTCCAAATATCGGTGGTGATAGCCAAAGCATTCACACCCAGCCGTCGAAATCTTCGAAAAAGAAGGAGAAATCCAAGAAGCCCGTGAAGCCTGGCGACAAGCGCACGGATTTGCAGAAACAGATTGACGCGCTGGAAGAGGATAACCAGAAGGCGCGGATTCCAATCACGCTCCAAGAGTTTCTCAGCCACGTCCTCGAGGACGAAAACGATGGAGATGACTCATCAGATGAATCTGAGAACTACGTAGCAAGTTGTCATGTGATCTCTCACTCCTTGATAGATGATAAAAAGGCTCCTTGCACCGAGAAACCGGGGGCGGATCCTGAACCAGAACTTCTGTGGCCGTCAGACGAGATGATCGATGCCTTCCTGAATGAGATTCGTCTGAAAAGTAAAACCGACCGAGAGCGTGAGATGACCATATTTGAAAAGGCCAAACGCCGGCGACTGGACGAAAGGGTCGAAACACTCCCACTATGTCAAGGTACATCCGCCGCAAATGAAAGCAGAATTAAGACAAGGAAACGATTCGCCAAAGCCATATCAATGGGGATGAGGCCGCCCTCTTTCAGAGAAAATTCTCCTGGTGGTATACATTTTGATGAAACGGACGTACACCCTAACTTCTGCTTATATCATCAGAGGATCGCACATCCTACTGAAGACTGCAACTCTTTTAAGTGTTGGTGGCAAGGATATGTCGCTCATAGACAACACGTCAATAGAATAAAGCGGGAAGCTCGTAGACAGTGAAAAAATACGACAGATGAGCGTAAAAGAGTTACCGGCAATTGTCATAGGGACGAGCCCGGGGGATCACGAGTTCTCACCTTTGGAAGCGATTCTGATGAAGAAGCCGCCCTCAACCCTCTCTTCAAGGAATTCATTTCTAAAACAAAAGAATTGGAGAGTTGCGAGAACGTTCAGCCTTACAATCTCACTCTACCCGGAAAGAATCTCGGACCCGCAAACGACGGAGCAAATGAAATGAGAAAGGAAAAGGAAAAAACGGCCTTTGTTGTCAACACTCAACAAGAGCCGAGTAACCCGAGACCGTGTTGTCGTCAAAACAACAAGCCGCGATACCTCAATGAGAAGTTGAAACGTCCTTACTCGTTTCCCAAAGATAAAACAAAGAAATTGTTCGAGCTAGCAGTGCGCAGCGGGCTCATCACTCTGCCAGATCCAAAACGTCCATTGCAACCAGGTGACGTTAACAATCCTAACTATTGTCCCTACCACAGAGTAATGGGTCACCCACTCGAAAATTGCTACGTCTTCAAAAACTGGGTTGATGACCAATACCAAAAGGGCAAGTTCGCGCTGCCCGAAAAGTGGAAAGTAAACCCGCCACAACAACATGCTCCGAAAAAGGTAGATATGCCGGGGGCATCATGCTCAGGGAAAGCCCTAGAGACCGAAAAGTCAGTAAACTAGAGATGCGTCTCAAATACGACGACGGCGGACCGAAACGTCCTTAAACTAACGGCGGACTGCAATGTCCTAAAACTTGCAAATGACCGAAACGTCGTTAAACTACTCCCAACCCGCAGCATTTTCAGGCTGACGTGGTAAAAAAAAACAAAAACAAAAAAAAACGGTACGTCCACAAGCAAAATGGGCACGGATGAAAACCCGAAAGGGCTCCGTGAGTAAAAATAGCAGGGCTACCGGCGAGTGTTCGTGAAAACCCAAAAGGGCGCGACCTCGTTTAAAAAAAAGAGAAAGGAAAAAAAAAAGAAAAAAGAAAAAAAGGAATAAAAAAAGAATAAAAAAAACGGTATGTCCACAAGCAAAATGGGCACGGATGAAAACCCGAAAGGGCTCCGTGAGTAAAAACAGCATGGCTACCGGCGAGTGTTTGTGAAAACCCGAAAGGGCGCAATCTCGTTAAAAGACACTTATAGGGTCCTCTCGACCTTGTAAGGAGAAACCACCCGCGTGAGATCCTTACGACTCACAAGGGAGCAACACATTTAGGGATCCTCACGATTCCTAAGGAGAAATTACACTTGCGAGATCCTCACGACTCGTAAGGAGAACTCTCTTATGGGACCCTCACGGCTCATAAGATTTGAAAGTCTTAAGTTACAAAGACCTGAACCTGTTCTTAAGCAACCCCCACAACCTTCGATATGGCCCTACAAGCAGCTCATACTGACCCTTGTATACAATCCACGGGCGCGAATAAACATTTCCCCCAGCAAAGTCCCACCCGTGACTAGGGATATGTCCATATGGTGAACAACCCTTGTAAGTCCTCTCGACTTATAAAGAGAAAACCCTTTTGTAAGATCCTTACGACTTACAGGGGAACATACACTTAGGAATTCTCATGATTCCTAAAGAGAAAACACACCTACGAGATCCTCACGACTTGTAGGGAGAAATATCTTTGTGAGACCCTTACGGCTCATGAAGTCAAAAGCCTTAGTCGACAGGATCCTAACCCTGTTCGCTAAGCCACCTTTGTTCAACATCGACAGAGGCAAATGATGATTCGCTCCTGGAAATATCCCAGTTGTAGCGATGCTGATGCCTAAATCGGTATCAAATTCCAAGTCCGTTCATGGCAAATGACGATTCGCTCCTGGCAACATTCCAGTTGTAGCGATGCTGATGCTGAGATTGGCACCAGATTCCAAGTTCCACACTCGCGATAAAAAAAACAGCGAGCCATACGTGCATACGAAATAGCCGAAATGATGGGGCAACTTGCAATGAAAAGCAGCAAGTAAAAAAATGTATGCATGAAAAATAGCCAAAATGATTGGGCAACTCGCAATAAAAAGCAGCGAGTAAAAATAAAATAAATAGCCGAAATGATTGGGCACCGCGAAAAATAGCCGAAATGATTGGGCAATCGCGATTTTCGCGATATAAAAAGCTGAAATGATAGAGCATCGCGGAATGAATAAAAAAAATGATGAAAGAATGAAACTTTTTGCCCTACAGGTGATGCTACATCAATCCCTGTATACAATCCAGGGGCGCAAACAAAGAAGGAGTCGCACTCCTCCTCCCCAGGTTTCATTAGAAGAAGAAGCCGAATCTCGACGGGCCACAAGCGACCTAGAGATCATCCCAACACTCGTCTCGTAACGACGGACACAACTGCAAGCTAAGCGGAACAGCGGCAACTCCCAGTTCCATGGCTCGGTGGTATACGTATCGCCAACAGTCAAACCTCCATCCCGTGAAATGCGGATATAATCAGCAAAATTCCTGGTCATGTGGAACACGGATAACGTCACTCTTTGACCCCGTGTAAAACGTCCAGAGCGGATCCTGGTCCTCGCAGAGCACGGCAGTGAACCCGTGCGAAGCATCCAGAGCGGAGCCTAGTCCTCGCCTAACACGGCAGTGAACCCGTATGAAGCATCTAGAGCAAAATTCCTGGTCACGTGGAACGCGGATAACGTCACTCTTCGACCCCGTGGGAAACGTCCAGAGCGGATCCTGGTCCTCACACCAACATGGAGTGATCACCACCGCGACATTCGTCTCGATACAGCAGACACGATACCAGCAAACGAAGCGAAGGCCAAATTCCTAGCTTCAGGGTCTTGACGGCAAGTCATATAAAGCCTGAAAGACAATCGGAGATCATCCCACACCAGCGCGGAGTGGTCACCACCTCGACGTTCGTCTCGATACAACAGATGAAATGTCACCCCAGCGTTCTTCCCCCAGCAGGATTCGGAAGCGACAAAGCAAACGAAGCGAAGGCCAAATTCTTAGCTTCAACGTCTTGACGGTAAGTCATATAAAACCGGAAAGACAAACAGAGATCATCCTACATGGAGTGGTCGCCACCACGACATTCGTCTCAATACAGCAGACGAAATGTCACTACAGCGTCCTTCCTCCAACAGGATCCGGACACACCAAAGAAAACGAAGCGAAGGCCAAATTCCTACCTTCAGGGTCTTAACGGTAAGTCATATAAAACCGGAAAGACAATCAGAGATCATCTCACACCAACATGGAGTGATCACCACCTCGACGTTCGTCTCGACACAGCAGACGCAACATCACCGAAAGGAGTCACGGCAAAATCCCTGGTTCCAGACCTCGATGGTTCACCAGCAACCTAGAGACAACCGTGACATTCGTCTCGATACAGAGGACGCAATGCCAGCAAACGAAGCGAAGGCCAAATTCCTAGCTTCAACGTCTTAACGGCAAGTCATATAAAGCCTGAAAGACCATCAGAGATCATCTCACACCAACATGGAGTGATCACCACCACGACATTCATCTCGATACAGAGGACGCAATGCCAGCAAACGAAGCGAAGGCCAAATTCCTAGCTTCAACATCTTAACGGCAAGTCATATAAAGCCTGAAAGACCATCAGAGATCATCCCATACCAGCATGGAGTGGTCACCACCTCGACGTTCGTCTCGATAGAACAGACGAGATGTCACGACAGCATTCTTCCTCTAACAGGATTCGCACATGACAAAGCAAACGAAGCGAAGGCCAAATTCCTAGTTTCAACGTCTTAACGGCAAGTCATATAAAGCCTGAGAGACAATCGGAGATCATCTCGCACCAGTGTGGAGTGGTCACCACCTCGACGTTCGTCTCAATACAGCAGACGCAACATCACCAAAAGGAGCCACGGCAAAACCCCTAGTTCCAAACCTCGACGGTTCACCATCAACCTAGAGACAACCATGACATTCGTCTCGATACAGAGGACGTGATGCCAGCAAACGAAGCAAAGGCCAAATTCCTAGCTTCAGGATCTTAACGGCAAGTCATATAAAGCCTGAAAGACTATCGGAGATCATCCCACACCAGCGCGGAGTGGTTATGACTCATCGAGGCTCTCCAAAATGAGCCTAACCTCAAGTAAAAAGCGGCATGGCAAATTCCTAGCGCTTGCTCTTCCGACGGTCAAACTGCCAAGGAGGATTGCTTGAAGACGTCTTGTCCAGCCCCCGAAGGGATCAGAGACACGGCAGTCGTAGGGCTACTCGAACGGCACGATTGCCTATCAAGGAATATATCAGCTCATGCGACGGTACGACGGCCAAAACCCTAAGTACCACAGACCCTAACGGACTTCTGTCGTAAAGAGCAGAGGTTAACTGTGACGTTAGGATATTCTTGCGAGATCTGTTCGATCCGTTTCGACTCGTAAGGAAATTGATGTCTTTGCGAGAACTTCTCGATTCGTCTCGACTCGTGAGATAAAGCCTTAGGCAGTGGGGATTAAAAACCCTGTTTCCTAAGCACTGGGACCCTGCAAGTCGGCCCAAAACGGTCTCTTGCATACTATCCACGGGTCACACTCTCCAAAGTCGAATCTCGACAAGGAGGAAAACAACCGCTTACGGGTCCTCTCGACTCGTAAGAGGGAAAATTCTCTTATAGGATCCTTACGACTTATGAGAGAAAACACACTTAGGAGTCCTCACGACCCCTAAGGAGAAAATACACCTACGAGATCCTCTCGATCCGTAGGGAGAAAAGTCTTTATGAGACCCTCACGGCTCATAAAGTTGAAAAGTCTTAGGTAGCAGATCCTAACCCTGTCTTCTAAGCCATCACTGCCCTACAAAGAGGTTAAGATGGACCATCTATGAGCCACACTTGCCAAAGCTACATGCCACTGAAATGAAGAAGTTACTCATGAGCATATAAACTACTCCACGCCAGAGTAAGACATAAAGAAATAGAAGGGTGCGGCTCATGGAGTTAAGGGTTTGGAACTATATCCCTTAAGAGTTGAGATTTGAGTCAATGATAAATGACGACGCTTGTGTCCGCTCGTTATCTTCTCATATCAAGATTCTGAAAGTGATACACCAACCTGAAACTGGTCATACGCCATGCATAACTCTGCACTACTTCACCCACGTACATACTTACATGGGCAAAGTAGTGGGGAGCATTTGTTCCCGCCAAAATTTCTACGCAAAGGAGCCCAAGGTATCAAATGGCGGCGATACGCTTAAGGAAATATGAACCAGTATCTTCCAGCTTGTATTTTGATAAACTCCCGAAGGAGAAACTATTAAATTATGATAGTATTGGAAGCATCTCGAAAAACCCTTCGATTTGATATATTATGGGCCCCATAATTCATCCGGGAGCAAAAGTTATGAGGTATCACGTGTCCACACGTGATGAACCTTTAAGAACCCGCTGGAGGAGCTAAAAGATATAATAAAAACTCGGAAAAGACCCCAATGGGGCATCGCGTGCTCACACGTGACCATGGGTCACGTGCAGACACGTGATGGGCTTTTAAAGCCTCTAAAATAATGAATAGAATTTAATTCTAAAAGTCAGAAATTACCTCAACGAGGTATCACGTGTTGACACGTGACCAATGGTCACGTGTTGACACGTGACGGTTAAAACTGAAACATAAATAAGCGGCTGAGAAAGGAACCCAATTGGGGGTCACGTGCTCACACGTGACCAAAGGTCACGTGCCAGCACGTGACTGGCTTTAAAAGCCTTATAATTTAATAGAATTAAATTCTAAAAGTTCTGAATCTTTCCAAATGAAAAAGAATTATAGGAACCGTTGGATTAAAGATCCAAGGGTGATTAAAAATCACCAATTTATGGAAAAATCTTAAATAAGGAAAGATTCCCCCTAAATCTAACCGAGATAACAAATAGAATATGTTTTGGATTTAAAATCCACGGTGAATAAAATTCACTGAATGATCTAAAGGATCATATTAATTATGAAATCAAATCAAATCTTTCAATGAGAGATTTGCTAAACAAATTGATTCTTTTTCTTCTCCTATAAATAGGAGCCAAGAAAAGAAGGGGGGATCTACTTTTTTGGGAGAAAAACAGAGAGAGGAGAATTTAATTCTCAAGGGAAGAAAAGAAAGGAGAATTTAATTCGAAAACAAACAAAACCCTAGGTAAGAAAAAAGAGGCTTCAAAAGAGAATTTAATTCTCAAAAGAGTTTAACTCTTACATAAAGAAAAGAACTTAGTTCTTTCTCTGGTTGAGGATCTGCAAAGTGCACATCTCCCCATAAATTGAGAATTTAATTCTCATTGGGTTGAGATCCTGCCATGCAGATCTAAAACACAGAGGAGGAATTGAGTTTTGAGAATTTAATTCTCCCAAACTTTCAGGAATTTAATTCCTCCTAAAACAAAACTAGGATTTAACCCTAATCAAGAATTTAATTCTTTTACATATCTGGGAATTTAATTTCTTTGAAAAGAACTCAGGGTTTTATCCTAAATAAGAATTTAATTCTTTCACGATAGGAATTTTATTCCTCCAAAATCATAATTAGGGTTTAACCCTACAAAGAATTCAATTCTTAAAAGATCTCTGTTCATGAAAAGAACTAGGGTCACGTGCCCCACGTGACCCCTGAACAGATCCCCCAAAAATGAGAAGAGAAAAGCTTTGAGGCAATGCCTCACGTGCTCCCACGTGACCCTCATTATACATGGAACAAAAGCAAAGGCAAAAACAATTCTGGGCGCTCGCACGTGTTACCACGTGACCCCTAATAAATGTTCTAATAAATCAGGGCATGATTATACATCACGTGCCCACACGTGATGGCTATGAAAATTAAAAGTGTTTAACACTTGTTTGCAGAACAAAATAAAGGGGATCTGGCCCCACTTTTTGATGTCATCACGTGCTCCCACGTGACTCCCAAAACGCAGAAAGAAAAAGCAAAGGAAATGAAAGCTTTGGACGCTCTCACGTGTTATCACGTGACCCCTCAGCAAATGCTTTAACAATTGGCGCACAGATCCCCATCACGTGCCAACACGTGATGCTCTAAAATAAAAATAAAAGTGTTTAACACTTGTTCGCAGATTTGAGGATAAACCAAAAGGAGATCTGGCTCCACATTTAGGGCGCCCTCACGTGTCACCACGTGACCCCTAATGAGCATTCTAACAGACCAGAGCAGGGGCCTCCATCACGTGCTCACACGTGATGGCCGCCAGAATTAAAAGAGTTAAACACTGATCTGCAGAATAAAATAAGGGGAATCAGGGCGCTCTCACGTGTCCACACGTGACCCCTCTCTCCTTAGTGTTTAACACTAATCTGAAGACTTTGTTCCCAGTGTTTAACACTGATTTTCTTAGTGTTTAACACTAATTTGGAATCTCTGATTATCAGTGTTTAACACTGATTTGCTTTAGTGTTTAACACTAATTTGAAAGCCCTGTTGCTAGTGTTTAACACTGATTATCTTTTAGTGTTTAACACTAACTTGCTAATCTTATTCCCAGTATTCAACACTGTTGGTCTTTAGTGTTTAACACTAGCTTTAGCCCAACTGGCTAAGTTTTTAGAGGCAAAGCCTCTCCTTCAATGGACCAGCAGAGGGCTAATATTTCAAACATAATTGGACTTAGCCCAAACTGGCCATAAGTCCTCAAATCATCTTGAACTGAGCACATCTGCTCTTTCAACCAACTCATTGGTTTAGGGTACATCTCGGAACTCCTCTGATATTTGTCGTTGTAATCCTTCAACGTCTTCAGAGAGGTGACGGGTCCCGACAACCACACATCAACACGGACTGTGGGGTCCTTAAACTCATGGACTTATGCGTCCTTAAACCAAGATACGGACTGCGGGGTCCTTAAACCCGCGGACTTATGCGTCCTTAAACTAACGGACTAATGCGTCCTTAAACACACCCATATGGACTGTGGGGTCATTAAACCCATGGACTTATGCGTCCTTAAACTAACATCGGACCACTATGTCCCTAAACTGGAACTTGGACCACCACGTCCCTAAACTAGAACAATAGAGCCCAAATGCTCTTTTGTCGGATCTAAACGATCCCGTTTAAGTTGATCTTAGCCTCAAATATAGCTAACGTGTCCTTAAACCTTCAAACAGACTTTAGTCCCAAATTGGACTCTAGATCCCCCAATCAACTTTGGCTCAAGGGTACATCTCTGAACTCCTCTGACATCTGTCGTTGTAATCCTTCAACGACGTCAGAGAGGTGACGGGTCCCGACGGCCATACATACAATGGACCACCATGTCCCTAAACTGGAACAATCGAGCCTCCAAACGCTCTTTTGTCGGATCTAAACGATCCCGTTAAGTTGATCTTAGTCTCAAACTGGACTAACGTATCCTTAACAAACGTTTGAGTTGATCTTAGCCTCAAATATGGCTAACGTATCCTCAAACCAAAACCCTAAACCCAAATCTAAGAAAACACGGATTTGGACTAATCCACGTCCTACGGGCGACGACATAAATCAGTCTCCGTATACAATCCACGGGCAACCACAAACAAAACAAACACCCACGACACGAAATGACCAGCTGGAGAAGGAGAAAGTTGTTACCGCGATGCGGTAGCGTAATTAACTGCAGGGGCTTGCGCCTGCAGGGAAGAGCATCCCCACAATCAAAAAACCCCTCAAGCGAGGGGGAATCTGACGAAGTCTGCTACATCGGACGCATCCGTTTAAACCTTCGATACATGGTGCCATAAATCAACTTGGCATCTTCGGAGAGGTGGACGGATAGCACCTATTAGCATCTGCCCCGAACCTCAGGTGAGACAGCCCATGTCTCGGCCGCCGTTCGGAGGGGAACAGGACTATTGCATACTATTCACGGGCCATACTCTCCAAAGTCGAATATCGACAAGGAGGGAAACAATCGGTTACGAGTCCTCTCGACTTGTAAGGGGGGAAAATTCTCTTGTGAGATCCTTATGACTCTCAAGAGAAACGCACACTTAGGAGTCCTCGCGACTCCTAAGAAGAAAATACACCTACGGGATCCTCTCGACTCGTAGGGAGAAAAGTCTTTATGAGACCCTCACGGCTCATAAAGTTGAAAAGTCTTTGGTGGAAAATCTGAACCTGTCTTCTAAGCCATCAGTGCCCTGCAAGGAGATCAAGGTAGACTATCTACAAGACGCATTTGCTAAAGGGACACGCCAGTATGAAATAAAATATGTCTTTTATTCATAAATCAAAATGAATACAAGATACTCTCATTTAGGAGTAAATACAAAAAAGGAGGATATACAAAAAAAAAATCTTTAAGCCGACTGGCGCAATAAGTTCGTCGGTTCATCATTCTTCCGCTGGGCCTCGGCTTCAAGCTTTGTTATTGCCACAAGACGGGTCTCCGCCTGAAACTGTTGAGTCTGATACGAAGAGAACTGACTCTCAAGCTCCTTCTCAGCAACTTTATGAGCTTCAACCATCTCGCGGGTAAAGATAACGGCTTTATCAAGAGCTACCACCTCTGTGATAGCTTCTTGAAGCACCCGCCAAATTTTGTACGCACGAGTGGTCTTAGTAGTGAGTTGAGCCTGGAGTTCCCCCAAAGCATTTGAAGCTAGCTCCCTCTCTGAAAATTTCCGGTTGAGCCTCTTCTCACAAGAATGTAGATTAGCGGCGCACCGCTCAGTCTACCCCTGTATGCTCACCTTTGCAGTTAGGAGCTTGGAAGGAAGGCGTATGCACTCAAGGTTATGTAAGCAAGCCTCCACTCGGCGACAATACTCAACCCAAATATGCACAAACCATGTACCATGCAAGGCAATAAGGAAAGCCTTTGGTGCACACCCCACTAAGCATGCATTCACGACTGTATGCCTGCTTAAATGGAAATGGTATCCAAAACGCGCTGATTTGCGGACAACATGACAATAGCGCTCGCACTTAAAAGAAAATTCCTAAGGGTAAAGTATAAATCTCATGTACAGAGGTGGGATACACGTACGAATATATGATGAGCAGAAAACATTCAACAGTCAATAATAAGATAAATACATCGATATAAATATACTACTCTACAGGGAAAAGATCACCGAATATGGAATCAGAGATACAGGGATTAACAAAACAAAATACAAAGTTCTCTAATTCCCCCTCTTCCCTCTCCATCATGTTGAAGCGACGATCTTCGCGAGGATTTTCTCCCTACCAATTAACACCGTGCTCATCAGCAGCGGACATGATGGCCCACCGGGCTCTTATCTGGCTCAGTAAATGAACCGAACGATCCTTTAGAACCTGCGTAATTAAGTGTGCATCGTGGAAACACTCAATTTTGTCCTCCACCGTATCAAGAATCGCTGGAGTCATCTCCGCCGGATGAGGGGGAACATCGGCAAGCACAGACAAGAAAATCATCCTGAGCCAAATGCATAGGAAGAGGAGAGCCCCTACGGGCCAAGAGTTCGTACAATGCCGCATCATATTGGTCATCAGTGAAAAGAGGATCCGCTAACCGCCCAGCAAAACTAGGAATAATCTCCTCGATAGGCACCTCCCATGGTTGTCGACGAGCGTAGGGACGGTTGCAAGCTATAACCTTTGGTTTTTTCTCAAAATGATCACCCTAAGGTCTAAATGGTTCTATCTTTATAAAGAAAGAGGAAGATGTAGCTTCGGGTTATAAAGAGATGCATTCAAAGCTATGCACAGAAAATGTCGTGCATAGTGGAGCTATTCCCAAGGCTAAAAAAGAGGGGCATGGGAAAAGAAAGGGGTGACTTATTGGAATTAGAGTAGAGAGGCGAAACGACCTCATCAGCGGAGCCTCATATGCGTGGCACATGAACACCCGCATTGATCCTTTTGAAAACTAAAGAGGCACCGCATGTGCATAACACGTGAGCGCCGGCACTAGTTCAGGATTAAACTCCCCAACATCGCCTCATGCGCAAAACACGTGAATAACAACAACAGTAAAATAACACTTCATGCAGAATACATGTAAGCATAAAAAAGAGGGGAAGAGGAAGTTTTGTCATTCTTGCTCCAGAAACTTATACATGGTATAAAAACAAAAGAAAATGTTTACAATGGTAAAACACTTAATCCTGGACATGGATTGAGGAATTCAGAAGTAAGGCCAAGTAAAATGCTTCTGGCTTCTTTGACCATTTTCGTGTGCATCTTCTCACGAATGCAAGCGTCAGGATTTTCGCTGATGTCATCTGTCCTCTGATAGGCAGAGATTATCGTCGTCTGTTGGAAAACTTGATGTAAGATATCAACAAGACCATATCGCCGCCTCTTCGAGATTAAGCCCATCAGATATACTGAGTGCACCTTGTCTTCGGCATCATCAAGTGATTCACGCAGCATAACTTCATTAAATTCAGGAAGTGCTTCCTATATCGCCCCCACAATGATCTTCAATAGAGCGGAACGACGGGGGAGTAGTCGACCGTTGTATTCATCGAAGTGACGCATAACCTCAGCGCATTGGGCATTCATAAACTCCTGGTTTTGACAGCGGTCTTGGACGCGAATGTCTTCATAGGAGATAATTTCGTCAAGATCATACAAATAAACGGCCATAGTATCTGAAAAGAAAAATCAGCAAGAGCTTAGCGATCGAGATGATTAAGAAAATGCTTATTATGAGAATCTAAAAGGATTCTCGTTAAACGGACACGGAAGTTTAAACAACTCTTGACATTCTCATAGAGAAAACAAGTTCTATTAAAATACCGAACAAATTTGAATTTGTGTAACTAAGGAAAAATCCTATGAAAATATGCTCAAGAACACCAGGGAATGAAAATCCCGAGGGGACCACTTGATCTTCAGAGCAAAGCTCGTTGGTGAGGAATTAAATTCCTTTTATGCGATGGAATTAAATTCCAGAAACCCCCATGATGAGGAAAAGAAAAATAAAAATGCCATGAATCCTTAAAGATCAGAGGGGGAATGCCCAAGACATTGAGGTTTACTACTCAAAGATCACGTCTTTGGATCTCTGAGAGATGGGTTTCAGAAAGAGAGCAAAGCTCTTATAGTGGATTTAAAATCCCGGAAATTTTTTTTAAGAAAAGGGTTTCTTTGTTATTCAAGATCGTTACCTAAAAGGGTTTCTTTTTCTGACAGGGTTTAACTCTGAAATTGCAATGGGCAGAGAACTAATTTCTGAAGAAGAGAATTAAATTCTCAAAGAAAACAAGGAAGGAAGAAGATGAAATAACAATTGCTTCCCAAAGACCAAACCCTTGCATTTATAAGACGTGACAAGGGCGGTACACCTCCCCTTTCCCCTAGGCAATCTAACGGATGTAAAGGTAACAGCGTTGCACTCACGTGCAAGCTATGTGAGAACAACGATGTGGAGCATTTGTTCCCTTATAAAAAAATAAATAATGAACAAAAATCGATGGGAAAAAATTCCCAAATGGAGCATCACGCGTCCGCACGTGATGCGCCTTGGAGCAAAGATTATAAGTATTGCGCTCAACAAATAAGGCTGAAATTGAGCCTCACGTGAAGGCACGTGAGCATCTATATACAAAGTATATAGGCGCCTTCCTAAAACAAATAACATGCCAGAAAAGCTCACGTGACAACACGTTATGCTTTTCTATGGGACTGCTGCATATAAGCAAACCGGTCTAATGCTATGGGTCACGTGCTACACGTGAGGGTTCCTAATGACTTCTGAGCCGATAGAATTAAATTCTAAATAAGAGAGATCAAAACCCTATTTGAAAAATATTTCCTTGAATCTTTCTAAACAAGAAAGATTATGCTCTGTAAAGCAGAGCACCGTTGGATTAAAGATCCAATAGTGATTAAAAATCACCAAGCTACAGAATAAGCTCTGTATGGGAAAATATTTCCCCAATCTTTCTAAACAAGAAAAAATATGCTCTGTAAAACAGAGCACTGTTGGATTAAAGATCCAATGGTGATTAAAAAATCACCAAGCTACAGAATAAGCTCTGTATGGGAAAATATTTTACCAATCTTGTTAAAAACAAGAAAAATGTCTTCTGTAAAACAGAAATCCCTGGATCAAAAATCCAACGGCGGATAAAATCCCCGAATCAATCAAAAAATCTCCCAATGAGAGATTTCCTTAACTAAATAAAAAAAACGTGCCTCTACTATATAAAGGACTCGAGACTAAAAAGAGAAACAGAGGAGACCCCCCCCCCCATAAGATTTTAAAAAAATAAAGAGGAAGAGTTCTCTTTGAAGAAAAGAAACCCTAGGTAATAAAAAATGACCTAGAGATCATTTTATCTCCTCATACAAGAGTTTAACTCTTCCAAACAAGAACTTAGTTCTTCCTCTAGTTGAGGTCTGCAGAAACAGATCTCCCCACAAGTTGAGAATATAATTCTCATCGGGGAGATTCTGTCATGCAGTTTCAAAACTTAGAGGAAAGAACTAAGTTTGAAGAATTTAATTCTTCCAAAAGATATAGGAATGTAATTCCTCTGACAAAACTAAGGTTTAACCCTGCATATAAAAAAAGAGAACAACTGAGATCGAGTCACGTGATTCCACGTGGCCCCCTAATAGTGCTTAGCACTTTCAAAAGGAAAAGGGAATAAACCCAAAGACAGTCCCCGTTTTAGGGCGCCTCACGTGCTCCCACGTGACCCCCAAACAGTTGTTCAACACTCATATGAGAAAGGGGGAAATTCCAAAGACAATTCCCATTCTGGGGCGCCTCACGTGATCCCACGTGACCCCCAATAGCGCTTATCACTTTTAAAAGGAAAATGGAATAAACCCAAATAATCAGTGCCCAACTCTGGGGCGCCTCACGTGTCCATACATGATGGCCATGAGATTTAAGTGTTTAACACTTATATGTATAGGTGGGGATTTGAACCTAAGGATACTGCTCCAACCCCCGGGTGCCTCACGTGCCACACGTGAGCGCTCCAAATTTCAGTGTTTAATATTGCTTTAGAGCATCACGTGGGAGCACGTGAGCGCCAAGCAAATGTTAGTGTTTAACACTATGAGAAGTCAACCTTAGCCTAAACATAGCCAAGTCTCCCGAGGCCAAAACCCTTTTTCAACTGAGTCTGCCTATGCTCGGATCTCCCTAAATCGATCTTAGTTCCAAATGATGTCCTAACAGATAGTATCTAAAATGGTGCTCATTCCATCATGATCTGTCCCTTCAATCTGGAGTTCGGTTCAAGGGTACATCTCTCCACACCTCTGATGCATGTCGTTGTAATTATTCAACGATGTCAGAGAGGTGGAGGGTCCCGACAACCAACAGCTCTTGGATGCACTCTCAAACCCATGAGCATACCCCTATGGACCGTAATGTCCTTAAACTAGTTGTGGACCGCAATGTCCTTAAACCAAACTATCATCCCAAAAATGGTGACCTATGGACCGTAATGTCCTTAAACTAACTGTGGACCGCAACGTCCTGAAACTAAAATGATAGTGCCCAAATGCTCTTTCTTTGGATCAAAATTGATCCTGAACCCCCGTTAAGTAGATCTTAGTCCAATATCGGATTAACGTATCCTTAACAAATATTTAAGTCGGTCTTAATCTCGAACAAGATTAACGATCCTTAAATCAAACCAAACCCAAATCTAAAAAAATACGGATTTGGACTAATCCACTCCCTACGAGCGACAACACAAATTAGTCTCCGTATACAATCCACGGGCAACCAAAAATAAAACAAACACACACGACACGAAGTGACCTTCTGGAGCAGGAGAAAGTGGTTATCACTATGCGATAACGTAATTAACTGCAGGGGCTTGCGCCTGTAGGGAAGAGCGTCCCCACAATCAAAAAACCCTCACAACGAGGGGGAATCTGACGAAATCTGCTACAACGGCCGCATCCGTCCAGACCTCCGATACACGGTGCCATAAATCAACTTGGCATCTTCGAACAGGTGGATGGATAAAACCAAATAGCATCTGCCCCTAAATGCAGGCGAGACGTTTGTCTTTCCCGGCTTTTGGCGGTAAATAGACATGTCTCATACAACACATATTCAAGTTCTTAAATGACCGGTTGACAAAATAGTCAAAGTTGTGATAAGTGGCCAATCAGACAATAAACAACTAGAAAAAGCCAATGGCAGGCACCCCCAGAAGCCCCTGCCCTATCAAGCCAATGGCAGGTACGCCGAGAGGTCCCCGCCCACTCAAGAAAAAATCATGAAGATTACTATATCGCCCCTCTGTGCCACAAATTACCATATCGCCCCTTTTTGGCATAAATGACCATATTGCCCATCCGCGGCACAAATCCCCAAAACGTCCTTATGTGGCAAATGATATCAAATATCCTTTATCTGTAAATCAAATTTCCCTTATGGAGGACTGCATCATAACAGACTACCATACACAATCCACGGTCGACCACCGTGGTATAGAAACCAACTATATTTGACAATAAAGTCGAACCTGCGATATAAACCAAAATGCTCTACAGGCATCCTTCATGACATGGAAGACAAAAACCCTAAAGACCATATATTTTGCCTTATGGCAAGTAAAATAATTTTTCATATACGATCCACGAGCGTCTATCATGACACGGAAGTCAACAAATTTACCCTATGGCAAGTAAAATAGCTTGTCATATACTATCCACGGGCAACCTTCATGACATTGAACTCAAAAACCCTAAAGATCATATAACTTACCCTATTATAAGTAAAATAACTTGTCATACACTATCCACGGGTTACCATTCGTGACATTGAAGTCAAAAACCTAAAAGACCATATGTTCTGCCCTATGGCAAGTAAAATAACTTGTTATACACTATCCACGGGCTACCATTCGTGGCATAAAAGTCAACATGTGAAATTAAAGTCAACTACACCCAACTCCAAAAATGCCCTATGGGCAACCTTCGTGACATTGAAGTCAAAAATCCTAAAGACCGTATATTTTGCCTTTTGGCAAATAATTATAATTTTTCATATATGATCCACGGGCAATTATCGTAGCACAGAAGTCAACAAATCATGACATTGAAGTCGAACACCTGAAGCATGTTGTATACATGGGAGTATACCAGATTGACTCTCATTGATATTCTCATTAAGTCCCACTGTACATGCTGATCAATGATCGCCGTCTTAAAAACATCTGTCGTTTCGAACAACGTTTGATTTGACCTGAAAGCAATGCTTTCACCATGTCCTATGGCAGGCTATGTTATATTAGTCTCCCGTATACCATCCACAGGCTTCTCCTTATAAGCACATACTACATGTTTTCCATAACTGCCCTACGGTCTGAATAATATATTTTATAAAATCGTATACAATCCACGGGCGTAAATAGCAGTTCGAGTGCATATTTTCCCGATGGCAGAGACATGTATGACATGAGACATATCTTTTTATACAATAAGATGTTTAGAACATGATATGTATTTTATGATGCGGCAGAATAGATGTAAATTGAGATGCACAATGTTGTGTATGATGATTGTGAAATACATATTCCAATTGATGTCTCTATATACTTTTGTTGTTGAATACATATATGCATGCCATTGTCATTCGTGTTGCTTTTGCGTTTAATGCACTTAGAAATAAACCACTTGTAGAAAGTTCTCTCCATTTAATTTGGAGGGGTAATTAACTACAGGGGCTTATGCCTGTAGGAAATCTAGCCTCCACAATTAAAAAGCCCTTTATGAAGGGTGAATCTGTGAAGTCATGTTACATCGGTCGCATCTGCTTAACTCCTTAGCCATATGTGTCATAGTAATGCGTCGTGCTAAGGAGCCAGGCAGATCTGTATCGATCTAACCCCTTAAACCTGGGTCTTCTCCCAGAAAGAGAGACCGGATTTTCGGCGACGAATAGATTCTGGTACTCCCGGTGGGATAAATTTCTATTTCCTTATGGTTTATTTTTGTCATAAAAAGAGCATTTTAACAAATGTTTCATCGAGCAGAACAATGGCATCCACCAACAACACTCGTGCCGCAATTGGAGCAGCCGCTTCCTCTACCTATTTTATGATGATATCGCCGGGGTCTGTGATTCAGCTTCCCCACAGCTATGTCGAAGTCAAAGGATCGGGCTCCACCATCCAATTCGGCACTCAGCAGCCCGTCCACTTCGCAAAGTATGCTATTATACCCAAGACTCCTACTGAGTTCATGGGTTCTAATATGACGAAGGATGGTGCACCTACCATCACTTAGGCCAACCCTACTAAGCTTCCTAGCAGGGGCCACAGGACAAATGTGATCGTCCCCAGCAACTCTCTGGCTGACGGAAACAAAGCACCCAATATGTTCGAGGGCCACAAAGGGAGATCCTCAAGCTGCTAGGCGGTCAGTCTTCACCAGGCTGTCTACTTCCGACTCAGCTGTCCGATTAGTTCAGCCTTTGTATAGGGGAAAAACCAAAAGGGATGTGCGCCGAAGGCAAATGGCATCAAACACCTCCGATGATTCCATCTCGTACCAAGTCAACAAAGACGCGCGCCAGAGAAAAATGTCATCGAACACCCCCGATGACGCCATCACTTATCATCCCAACAAGGATGTGTGCTGGGGGCAAACAACATCCAATACCCGCAATGACGCCATCACTCACTGGACCAATAAGGATGTGCGCCAGGGGCAATAGCGCCCAGTACCCCCGATGAAGCCATCACAATAAAGATAGGAAAGAGAACTCTTCAATGGAGGAACCGCAAATTAAGGGATGCTGCGTCACAGACTCATGATAACAGGGTCCAGAGGTAGTATCAAGGATCTTATGCTGCTAATGTTAGTCTCAGCAATCACTTCGAGGTGTTAAAAATAATTTGAAAGAATGCATCCACCGTGGTTCTTAAACATCCGCTTCCTCCAAACAGAAGAGATGAGGAGCGTAATTCTCACTCTCATGATCAAACTATCTCCTCTCGAGTGTATCATACCCTGAAGACCGTAAGTGGCTAACAATACAAGAGGAACTCCCAATGACACCACGGAGAGAAAAGTCAGCCAGATCCCAAGCCAATTCAAGTCTAGAGGAAGAAGGAAAACAAGGATCCCTCTGATACTGTGGATTCATCACGGTCGTCCATTTTCGTTCGTATAAATGAAAACCGCCGCACTCCTGCTAAGAGGATGCCTTCCTCCATAATTGTTGATGAGAGAGGGAATGAACGATCCTCCTCACCAGAAGTTTATTTTAAGAGGAGCAGTGCCACTAAGGTTCATACAATTTATATGGTTGATGAACAGTCTCAACCTGAATCTTCTGCTTGGGCTGAGCGGTACAATAGGAGGAACGAGTTTGTGAGCGCAGCCGAATTGTCATACGCTCACACAGGCGATGGCAATGAGGATGAGAATGATCTAGCCCGGATTGTTAGTAACCCTATCTTTGAGGCGAGGCAAAAGGATGATGAAATTGCATCTCTGAAACAACAAGTTGGGGATCTTACAGCAATGGTCAAGAACCTGACTGAAATTATAATGGCCCAAGCTGCCAAACAGGATAGGTCTACTCGAGCAGCAACACGCTGCTGGGCCACCGGAAGTGACTCACCCCCAACCCAGGCAACCGACGGAGAGGCCAGCTATCATAACTCCCCCAGCGCCGACCGTCACCTCGGCGCCAGTAATTAATGAAAGAGTTGATACCGGTTCCAGATCCATTCAACATCGAGTCACCTAAACTGGGAACAGCGAAACCATGACTAAGTCGTAGATCAACGACTTGATTGCCGACCAAGTGAAAAGCCTAATGGCATCAGAAATATGATATGCACATATTCCAACCATATTTTTTATTAATTACTAAATGGAGTTATTTATAATTTAAGAACATATGTGGGTTTATGTGTAAAAAAGATTTTATCGTATGTTTCTTAACTTATAATTAATATAATTGGGAGTAATATGTGCATATCATATTTAAATAAAATATCCATTTGATTCTTAATCTTTAAGTAAAATAATTGCAACCATATCTTTTTATATTATTATTTATATGTTTCTTAAACATTAAGTAATTTAATTGTGAGCAAAATTGGTTGGAATATTTTCCCAAATGAAATAAATACTAATAATTTGATTTGAAATATTGTGCAGGTTTAATGGTAGCAAATCAGTTCAAGACTGCAAATAGGATTCAAGAGATCAAATCAAATCATATTCAACAAATCAAGCTCCCAAGTTTAGGAGCAAACTGGAAATCCATGCAACTGCAGAGATACCAGAATATTTGCAAGAAATTATCATCCAAGAAATCTCCAAAAATCAAGAAAAGAAAGCAAAAAAAACCTGGAGAATCAATTTCAAAAGATTTAGTGGAAATCTATTAGAATTAGGATTGAAGATTAATTGGAAAAAAATTGTATTCTCTTGTATCTTTTATTACTTGATCTCCAAACCTATATAAAGAGATGTAATTATAGGGGTGGGGTATCTCTCTCATGGCACAAATTTAGGGTTGATCATTTAGGGTTTTAGTTTTTGTTTTTGTAATGGATTTAATTTTTAATAAAAGGTAGTTTCTCTTTTAATTTTGTCTCTTTACTTTCCGCATTACTTTCTGCATTTATTTTCCGAATTACTTTCTGCATTTATTTTCCGCACTTTTCTTTTGTTTTTCTTATGCTTTTTTTGTTCTTCTATCTTCTTCTTTTACTTCGTTTTTTCCAATGAGCGAGTAAATTCTCGCTTTTTAGGATTTGTAGGAGAGGGTAGTATAATGGATGGAAAAATCCCTTATTTTATTCTTATGTTTTAATTTTTATAAACTTTAACAAAGGGAATCTTAACCCTCTTATTCGGACGTGCTACCAATTCATAATAGGTGCGACCTCAATTTGAGATTCGTTAACACTTACTTTGTTGAGGGCTTGAGATCAATAAGGATGAATAGAAGGAAAAGGGTCGGTAGAGAGAATCCCTAATTCCTCCAAGTTAATCCACATTCATCGCTATTTTTCTAGTATTCAATAATTAAAAGATCAAAAGAATTATTTTTAAAAAACTCCATCATTTAACTACTTAATCTGAAGACTCTAATAAACCTTTTTCTAAATTCTTCTCTTTAAATCTCTTTTAGTTTTAAAACACAACAAAAATCCAACCTTTTCTTAGCAACTCGTCTAAAATAAGATTATTAATTTACCATCTCCTTGTGGACGACCCGTGCTCATCACGGCTAGCTATTTGTGACACCATCTTGATTGTGGTATTTATGACACTTTAAAACTCAATTTTTCACTTCAATCAATTGGCGTCATTGCCGGGGAGACTGTAGTATTATTTTTCTTATTAATCAGGTTGATTTTTTTATTAAAAAAAATAAAAACTAAAAAAAAAATAAAAACCGCATCTTGTTTCTTTTGAGGGCTTGTTGAGTGTGCAAAATTCTTGAGCATCCAGAGCAAGCCAACAGAGAACTTGAACACTGGAAATAGAAGGAAAAAGAAGATGGAAAACAATGCCAAAGTTGTGGGAAGATCAGCCCATCCTTGACTGTGAATCCGTGGCCGTCTATCTTATTCGACAGCGATTCCGCGGCCTTACAGAGAGATCACGTGCTAAATTTTTTTTGGTAAGGTTCTTCTCTTCATAACACTCTCTCTGTAGCTCCAATAAATTGTATTTCTTTGCAGGATTCTATGCAAACAGCGCCGCTAGGAAAAATCTTTTTGCGTGTTTAGATTTTTTGATTGTTTTCGTTTTGTATCAAATAATACGGAGTTAAGGGGCAAGAAACCCAAATCAAGATTAGGTGGGGAGTTCATTACCTTTCAGAAGCCCTAAAAATCACAAATAAGCATAAGCATCACCCTATATTAATTAAAAAAGATCTAGACAAAGCCTTAAGGACATTCGCGCTCAATTAGGACAAGGGAGGGTCGTGGGTAATATATTGCTTATCCATATTTTTCTTGTGGTGTCTAAGGTAAGTGCGACTAAGTTAAGTGGTTTACTTAATTAGGCTCGCTGTTTCGGTGATTCATATAGCGGATACCTCCCACTTACCAACACTTATCTGGCTGCAAGATTGATAAAGAGATGAAAGAGATTTATCATACGTCTTGTCCTTTGGAAGTCTAGGAGCGGTATAGTGATTTGACTTAGGTGACCCTAATTCTAGGTATTGTTTGTGCACGTTTGTAATTGGTTGAGTCGAGTCCCACTTTCCAGGAAAAACAATTTCAAAAATTCAAAAAAAAACTATAAAAAATACTTATGCCATTTCACCATCTTTTCTTTTCATCTCAAATTTTTTTCGCTTCTCTTATGATGGATAACCCAAACCGAACAACTCTTGACGAGCTTTGTCGCACAACCAGATATTTTTTTATATCATTATTGCTTGGTAGAACTTCCGACCCCACCATTTATTTGAGGGACAGGATAGAGGGCTCTAGAAATAACAGTTGGACAACACACTCAAATTCCTATCAACCGTGTCAAAATTCAACATTTTCTTTTGTTGAAACTCCTTTTAAGGCTGGTGAGGCGACTTTTAAACGTATGTCCATTGCTGAGCTTATTGCGAAAGCCCGTAGCCAAAACTTCACGCCTTTCACTACTCCAAAACCCTTAGGATAACAATTACAATCATTTTCATATGAAAATGTTGATATTCCTGATTAGTCAAAAATATTTGTATGAACATTTTTTCTACTATTATTAACTACGAAAATATGTTAATTGTAAATAAAGAACATATGTGGGTTTATTTGTAAAAAGATTATTGTCGTATATTTCTTCATTTATAATTAATATAATTAGGGAAAATATATGCATATCATATTTATGATTGCGGTTATTTACAGCATAAACATACATACACACACCACTACTTTCACGAACAATCAACTGCTTTTGAGACGAATGTAGAAACTTTTAAACTCATGATCATTGCTGAACAAATTGCAAAATCCAGTCACCAACAATTCAACCAATCTCAATCTTCTTCATATCAAAATGTTGATCCTAATTCTATTTATGAAAATTGGATACAACCATATAACTCTTATCAACAGTACCAAACTTTCACACCCTCTCATGTTGATAATTCTCTTGCGGATAATATAGAAATTCGTAAATCCGTTTCTATTGCGGAACACATTGAACAATTAAACAATTTCCAACTATACTCAACTTTTGCACATTATCTAGACAGTGCTTCTGAGCATCAATTAGGAAGTTTCACAGTTCAAAAAGAATTCTTCATTGAAACTTCTTCACAAATCATGTCTAGTCTTGAATTAGAGTTGGAATTGAGTAGTGAGAAATAACCAGGGATCCCTCTTAGTCAAACTAGAACCAATTCTTTTGATCTCAACACTTTCCATCATGAACTCCAACCGAATGTATTTGATGATCAACCGTTTAATAATCTAATTGATGAGGTGCCCAAGTATAACATGTTTGACTTGCCCAATCATGAGTATGAAAAAAAGCTTTATACCATTCCAAATCAAACATATTCTTATCCGACTAATCTTGACATTTCCAGTCTTCCAATCTCATCAAGTGAACCTAGTGATCTATCGATTGAGAATAATATAATTGATGAATTTTTAAAAAAACTATTCGTTTGATTTAACAGATGGTGCTAGTGAGATCGGTGTTGAGAATATTTTTTAGGATGAACTTGCTATGTTGGATGAGTTGGATTCCCCGACTCATCATGTCCCTTCCATTAAAATTGAACATCTTAATGTATTTTTAAGCGATCCTATTCTTACCACCAACTTATCCGATATGCAAAACGATATTCAGCTTTCATCTTCCACATCTGGATCAACAATGATCATCACACAAGTTTGCTTACCTATTTCTTTACACACTTCCTTTTGTGTTTCTTCTCCTCTTCTTTCATTTCCACCGAGTTTTGATGAACCACACTCCGATATCTTTAGTTCTATAATTCTTGACGTAAAACAATCTAAGTTAGATTCTTTTAAGGACGAGATAGACGATCTTTTCGAGTCTCCTACCTCCACAAATCCTGACGACTCGAGTGCTTTGAATTTTGGTGCACAACACATTAAGCTTGAAACTTATAACCTTTCTTGTGAATCTGACTATTCCAATGATATGGATATTGATCCTTTCTTTCTGATGAGATCATCATTAGGGACATCGATGACAGTTTCGAAGATATTTTCGCCAAAAAACTTGCATTTTTTGAAGAATTGGATGTTGTGCTGAATCAAGACCCACCGAAAATTCATGCACCTCCGTTTGAGGCCGAAGAAGTTGAACCGCCACCCTTTCTTCTTATCACATACGAGAATGCGACTATTCCACCCACTCCTTGTCTTTCACATTCTTGTTTTCATTCACACTCACTTTTTATTCTCTACCAACCGAGATAATCTTTCGAATACACTTCTTTTCTTTTCTTCACATCATCTCCTATCGCCACTCGCATTTCCGTTCTTTCCACTCGAGACTTAACATCAATTCTATTCATATACAGTCTCGAGTATTTTTCACGTGTACATCCATTTCAGTTTCTTTCACCAACCATGGGGTCATCGTGATAAAATATTTGAATAGTTGGTGTTAATTTTTGGGCTTTGTAAAGCCTTTGTATATACTAATGCGATTTTCTTCCCTTTTATTTTGAACTTCAAATGCTTAAATAGTGAAAACACCGTTTTAATTAAGTTTAGGGGAGCATTTTTTTTAGTGTATATATTTTGTCCTCTTTAAAAATTAAAAAAAAAACCTCTCCAAAAATTTTGAAAACTCAAAAAAAATTGATCTCTTTGTGTGGCATGACAACAAGGACACAGTCAAGTTTAAGTTTTGGGGGATGCTCGGTGGGCTTTCTATCTTTGCATTCATGTTTACTTTCCGCTTGCATTTGCACGTTTATTTCCGTTATTTTTTCCTTTTCTTTTGCATATTTAATTTCCATATTGCATCATGTTTAAATTCTACACTGCATATATATAAAAAAAACCATAAAAATTGAAAAAAAAAATCCAAAATATATATAAAAAAAACTTTGTCGTCAAGTTAACTAGTAGGAAATTTAGACTCAAAGTCCGACAATTTAAATTGATAGGTTAGAAATAACTAAATTTTAGGACTAGAAATTGAAAACCCGAAAATAACCCTCCTTAAGTTTAACTGTAGCAAATGTATGTCTTTACACCACACTGCACGTGTCATGATATTTTGAGAACTAGATGAAAAGTTTGATATGTCTAAATTAAAATTTTGTGAATGTTCTTAAGATCAAACAAGTTTGTTTGGAAATAAGTAATATTGAGTATGATTCATGAGTGAAGTTAATATAAAAAGAAAAGTATTGAATCTTTAATGGAGAATAAGTCTGAAAAATAACACATCTTGAGCTTGATTGGAGTGATTATACACATTTTTCACACTTACACACCTTTAATTTTGGGATGAAAAGCATAACTTGAAGTATCTCCGTTGGTTTTCTTTCTAAGAATTTTCATGCATAAAAGAAGTCTTTGTTTTGTGGTCTTGGTGACTTGGGCAATTAAGTCCTTAAGGTATCTACACCTAATGCCCTAAAACCATTTGGTTTGGGAGTCATTGACCCAAACCTCATTAAGAAACCTAAAAAGACTAATAAAACAAGCCAACTAAGTATTCTCTCTAAATTAAAAGTCCTCACGGTTCTTTATGAGTGTTGGATATGTATGCTCTAGAGGACATTATTGAATATGTATACATGTGGATGATTGGTCATATGTATCTACAGGACAATCTTGATCAATATGATAGTATGTTATTTGGTTTGTTTTTATCTTAACATGTGCATATGTTTTGCTTGTTATTACTGTAACGGCCCCAAAATTCCTATACCTTCATATCATTCTTCTTTTTATTAAAATACTGTATTTATTTATTTTTAGGTATCCCCGTATATTTTATTCTCTATTAAATATATTGGTTTATCTCTCCTTCTATTTGGGATATTCTATAATTTTTCAAAGCCCAAAACCCAAGCCAAAACAGTTCTACTTAATTTCTTTCTTTTCTTTTTCCTTAACCCGCTTTCTATTCAAACAACAACATATATTCAATTCTTGTTAAATATATGCATGAACAAACTTATAGCTTATTGGTTAAGTCCTTGCATTATTATTCTATAAGCCACATGTTCTCACCTTGAGACTGGCAATTATTTTTATCTATTTTTTAATCCCTCTCATAACCTACAAATGACCTTTCATTTCATCTTCCTTTTAACTCCCAACATAATTAGGATGGTTATGAATTATATTTAAGTAAAATTATTATGAAAAGTTTCAATTTTCTTTTAATACAAATATCTCCCCATCAATTCTTTATCCCACCTTAGCCATTTTCTTTTGATCAATTCTAAAAATAATAATAAAAAATATATCATTTCCCTCGAGCTTGGAGAAGCACCGGTTCCATCAAGATTCAAAGTCTCGGTTGAGAATTTTATCAAAACGGTGAGCCGGTAGTTATACCGACTCACACAACTTGTAAGTCCCTGTTCACTCTCTTATCTCTTTCACTCTCTTTCACCCTCTCCACCTTCTCCATGATTTCATTTTCTTGACCATGGTACCTAATCGAGTGCATAAACATACATACATACATACATACATAAATACATATATATATGTATATAAATGAATATTGTTACATATATATATTTTTAAAATATTGTTTGTTTATACTTAATTTTCATGTTTATTCATTGTTTTCTTATAGAATAAAAATGCCACCATGTCATAGATTTACTTTTACGTTAACTAGGAATATCATGGACTGAATATAAATAAACTATGCACGATAACACAACTTTACATAACCTGTCTTGGAAATTAGTACTTTCCTAGTATAGGATCTTATCGAAATTCATAATCCATATATTAACATTAAGGGATCCAATTTGAAATATATATTGCATGTGCCATCTATTTTATAATTGTTTAAATTTTTTATATAAAATAGAAAAACGAAGCTGCAAATAAATCCAGTAGTTTTGTCATATTTAAATATGGTCCTAAATAACTTTTGTTCTTAAAATAATTTTTAAAAATTAATTTTCACATCTGGAAATCCTAGGAAAATTAGGATAAATAATAGATAGAATTTCAGGTCTACAATGAAAAAAATTTATATCGAACCGAAGAACGGTTTTGAACTTATAACGGTTTTAGTCACCGTTTTTTTTCTGAAATCTGAAAACAGTTTTAATCGATCAACTTCTAAGACTAATAACTCAGTCTACCGATATCCAAATTGATCAAACTCGGCTGTTTTGGATATCTATATCGAAATATCTAGATTTTCTTAGTTTTAAGTTTTTACTGAAAACTAACGTAAAATATAGAAAACTGCGTTACAATATTAAGCGGCGAATCTGGACAGAATCTGTCATGATTCACACACTGTTTTTAAATAGGACATAACTCGAACACCCGATATCCATTCGTAACAAAATTTAGATGTGTGGATGAAAAATTGATAGATCTATAATTTCCTATATATTATATTACTTATAAATGCATGAACCAAATCGATATAGGTTTTGCAATATAACATATAGTTGTTGTCCAGAAATTTGAATTTCTGTTTTAAACGCTGATATTAAAATGATCATAACTAGAGTTTCAGAAATCCAAATCGCGTGAATATTAGTGTTTTGGATAAGTACTCCAAAAGACCTACAATTTTCTGATAATTTTTGTAATCTGAAACCCGATAGAAATTAACTCAAACTGTGTTTTAAAAATGTGTGATGGTGCCGAACAGAGTCTGATCTGTTTTGCACGACGATACGAAAACATATATATCTCCCAAACCGGTAGTCATATTTAGACAAGACTGGAACTCACGTGTGCATAACACTTAAGGCCATGTTTTCTTTTATATTTCCGACTTCAATTGACTTGATTAACTAGTTGTACATATCACATATTTACAACATTGTTTTTGGATGTTACTTGTATACTTATCTCATATCATGTTCTATAATTGCTTATCTATTTTTATCTATATGACTTATGATTAAACAATTACATGCTAGAATTGACTTGATCTTGACACGACTCAATCATAAATACTTGAACCTAATATGTACACTTGATTCGACTTGACCCGAACCATGAATACGTAATGACTTGACATGAACACTTGATATGAATACATGAACAGTTGACTTGAATACTTGAACTCGACTCGATACTTGAATTGCACTCTCTTATGTATTCATGGATTTTGGCAAGACTTGTAACTTTAATCACAGACTAATATACACGGGGTGTTGGGATAGTTTGAGTATGAATCCAATGGAATCTCAGGAGTCCCATTACTAAAATAACGTTGCTGTGGTACCGAGCTGAAACGGTACAAATAATGTTGTTGTGGTACCGGGCTGAAACGGTACATCACGAATTCATGAATGAGGGCCCGTATTTCCAAGCCCTGGATGATAGCCTGTTGGGTTTGGAATACTTCAATAATAATTGAAGTCCCGCTATTTTGGGCCCGTAATTCTTTGCCCCTGGAGGATAGGCTTGGGTTCGAGAATACTCTTGAGATTGGTTGATATCATATTTGAACTGACATTGGGATATATTACCTTGTAGAGACCCCTTAGGACACGGACATCCACTTGTTCGCCATACTTACACTCCATGGTCATGTTATACTTATTTGTCATGCTGACATAGTTGCCATATACATTACCATACTTGTTCACATATTACAATTTCCATTTATACTATATTACATGTTATCTTGCACTCAATTAATATATTACACATCTCTATTGGGACATACCGAGCGCAAGTTTTCTAATGGGCATTCCACATATCTTTTGTTTTTTGGAATGTTCGTCAGGTGACTTGGGATCAAAGGAGGTGGAAGTGATTGCGGAGAATTACAACCAGTTCACACCTGAAGCGGATCATTGGTTTTCTTTCCCGCTTTTATTTTTCAGTAAGTTACATGTTTAAACACTTTCTTTTTATGTTCGGACTTCTTGTATCAGTTAAACTCTGTAAAGTTGAGAATGTAAATATATAAAATGGTTGGATTTTATTTTCACTTGTCTATTCTTGTGTTATTTTTATGTTGCTTATAGACGTTTAACGTATTCTTATAGTAAATACGTTGCGGGCTTACCACGTCACCGTTTTCGTCTACTAAGAAGCGGGGCGTGACAGGTTTTATTGGTAGCCCATGCAGATCTGTTCTGCATAGAGTCATAAGCAATATGATACAAGAAAGATAAAATCCGATAACTTTTACATACCTTTCAATTCCTTTGAGTCTATCATAATCCATCTTTCCTATCCAAGGTGATGGGTTCCTCCGAACCGATCAACATCAACGGTTAGACACCACCACCACCTATTGCTGCAACTCCCCTCACTGAACAGACAGTGTTTATCGAGACTATCAAGAGCCTATTAGAGGGTCAGCAGCAGCAGACTGCTATCCTTATGAACCGCCCCGAGGCCGAAGCACCTGGAGTAAAACAGTTCCAGGCCTTACACCCCAAGAACTTCTCGGGTAAGGAGAGCCCGCTTGAAGCTGAAGAATGGGCTCAGAGTATCGAAGATGACCTAACAGCGGCTCAAGTTTCAGAAGTGTCTTGGGTTCGAGTTGCGAAACTCCAACTTACCGATAATACCAGGGTTTGGTGGAAGGCCGAAGAAAGTCGGATTACCCAGCCTATTGAGTGGAAGACGTTTCGTGAACTTTTTGACGCCAAGTATTTTCCTGAGACTGCTCATTATGAGATGGAGCAACGATTTATCCACCTACAACAAGGATCCATGTGGGACAAGTCAGTATATGAATACGACATCGATTTCACTATGCTCAGCAGGTTCACTGCCTGTCTAATTCCTACCGTCGAGATCCGTGTCAGACGTTTTCAGCAGGGTTTAGATCTTGATATCCAGGCTGCTCTAGCAACGGGAGATTTTCTAACTCATGAAGCAGCTTTAAAGGAATCCCGTCATTATGAAGCTGTTATCAACAAGAAGGGAAGACTGCAGTCGGCCGGAGAAAAATGCCCAGTTAGCCATATTACTAGAAGAGCCTCCTCGATGCTGAAATCTACAGCGCCATCCAGGAGACCAGGAAGGTCGTTTTACAACCATGGATCAAAAGTCTGCAATTACTGCAACAGGTCGGGGCACCTAGCAAAGAATTGCAGAGTAGCTAACGGTCTTTGTATGATTTGCGGATCGCCTATGCACACTTTAAGAGCATGCTCACAATACAGATCTAGCACAACCTCCGCACCTAAACCGATTGTTCAAGCTCACGCTCCTCGTTTAGCTCTTCCTGCTCCAACTCAGCGCAAACAACCCTTAGCCCCTCAGCAACAAGTATACCATCGGGTACAAGAAAAATACCGAGACGCCATGCTTTCACAATGTCGGCCGAAGAGGCCGAAACAATTGATCAGGTTGACACTGGTAAAATTTCTTTCTATCCATTTTAGCTATTTCAAATTCTTTTAGTCTTTTGTCCTTTTTTTCCCTCACGCAATTTCAGTACAATTTTAGTAGTCCCTACCCCCGTCTATACGACTGCTTCAACCTTAAACACCCTTACTCTATTACAATATTCTCTTTGTGTAAATTTCGAGTATGAAATTTTTCTAAGGAGGGTAGGATGTAACGAACCCAAAATTTCTATACCTTCATATCATTCTTCTTTTTATTAAAATACTGTATTTATTTGTTTTGGGTATCTCCGTATATTTTATTTTCTATTAAATATATTAGTTTATCCCTCTTTCTATTTTGCCTATTTTATAATTTTTCAAAGCCCAAAACCCAAGCCAAAACAGTTCTATTGATTTCTTTCTTTTCTTTTCCCTTAGCCCGCTTTCTCTTCAAACAACAACATATATTTAATTCTTGTTAAATATATGCATGAACAAACTTGTAGCTTATTGGTTAAGTCCTTGCATTGTTATTCCATAAACCACATATTCTCGAACCTTAGGACTAGCAATTATTTTTATCTATTTTTTTAAATCCCTCTCATAACCTACAAATGACCTTTCATTTCATCTTCCTTTTAGCTCCAAACATAATTAGGATGGTTATAAATTATATTAAAGTAAAATTGTTATGAAAAGTTTCAATTTTCTTTTAATACAAATATCTCCCCATCACTTCTTCATCCCACCTTAGCCATTTTCTTTTTATCAATTCTATACATATATATCATTTCCCTCGAGCTTGGAGAAGCACCGGTTCCATCAAGGTTCAAAGTCTCGGTTAAGGATTTTATCAAAACGGTGAACCGGTTATTATACCGACTCACACAACCTGTAAGTTCCTTTTCTCCTTTTCCATCTCTTTCACTCTGTTGTTGTGTCTTCTCCATGATTTCATTTTCTTGACCGTGGTACCTAATCGAGTGCATAAACACACACACACACACACACACACACACACACACACACACACACACACACACACACATATAAATGAATATAGTTACATATATATATTTTTAAAATATTGTTTGTTTATACTTAATCTTCATATTTATTCATTGTTTTCTTATAGAATGAAAATGCCTCCATGTCATAGATTTACTTTTACGTTAACTAGGAACATCATGGACTAAATATAAATAAACGATGCGTGATAACACAACTTTACATAAGCTCTCTTGAAATTAGGACTTTCCTGGTGTAGGACCTTGTCGAAATTCATGATCCGTATATTGACATTAGGGGATCCAATTTAAAATATATATTGCATGTGCTGTTTATTTTATAATTGTTTAAATTTTTTATACAAAAGAGAAAAACGAAGCTGCAAATAAATCCAGTAGTTTTGTCACCTTTAAATACGATCTTAGATAACTTTTGTTCTTAAAATAATTTTTAAAAATTAATTTTCACATCTAGAGATCCTAAGAAAATTAGGATAAATAATAGATAGAATTTCAGGTCTACAATGGAAAAAAATTTATATCGAACCGAAGAACGGTTTTGAACTTATGATACTTTTAGTCGCTTTTTTCTGAAATCTGAAAATAGTTTTAATTGATCAACTTCTAAGATACATAACTTGGTCTACCGTTATTTAAATTGAGGAAACTCAGGTGTTTTAGATATCTACATCGAAAGATCTAGATTTACTTAGTTTTATGTTTTTACTGAAAACCAACGTAAAATATAGAAAACTACGTTACAATATTAAGCGACGAATCTGGATAGAATATGTTTTGATTCGCACACTGTTTTTAAATAGGACATAACTCGAACACTCGATGTCCGTTCGTGACAAAATTTAGATGTGTAGATGCACAATTGATAGAGCTATAATTTCCTGTGTATTATATTATTTATAAACGCATGAAACAAATCGATATAGACTTTGCAATATAACATATAGTTGTTGTCCAGAAATCTGAATTTTTGTTTTAAACGCTGATATTAAAACGATCATAACTAGAGATTCAGAAATCCAAATCGCGCGAATATTAGTGTTTTTGATAATTACTCCGAAAGACCTACAATTTTCTGAAAATTTTTGTAACCTGAAACCCGATAGAAATTAACTCAAACTGCATTTTTGAAATGTGTGACGGTGCTGAACAAATTCTGATCTGTTTTGCGCGACGATACGAAAACATATATATCTCCCAAACGGGTAGTCGTATTTAGGCGAGACTGGAACTCACATGTGCATAACACTTAAGGCCATGTTTTCTTTTATATTTCCGAATTCAATTGACTTGACTAACTAGTCGTATATATCACATATTTACAACATTATTTTTGGACGTTACTTGTATACTTATCTCATATCATGTTCTATGATTGCTTATTTTTTTTATCTATATGACTTATGATTAAACCATTACATACTAGAATTTACTTGATCTTGACACGACTCAATCATGAATACTTGAACCTAATATGTACACTGACACGACTTGACCCGAACTATGAATACGTAATGAACTGACATGAATACATGAACAATCGACGTGAATACTTAAACTCGACTCAATACTTGAATTGCAGTCTCTATGTATTCATGGATTTTAGCAAGACGTGTAACTTTAATCACAGACTAATATACGCGGGGTGTTGGGGTGATTTGAGTATGAATCCAACGGAATCTCAGGAATCTCATTACTAAAATAACATTGTTGTGGTACTGGGCTGAAATGGTACAAATAATATTGCTGTGGTACCGGGCTGAAACGGTACATCATGAATTCATGAATGAGGGCCCGTGTTTCCAAGCCCCTGGATGATAGCCTGTTGGGTTTGGAATACTTCAATAACAATTGAAGTCCCGCTATTTTGGGCCCGTGATTCCTTGTCCCTGGACGATAGCCTTGGGTTCGAGAATACTCTTGAGATTGGTTGATATTCACACTTGAACTGACGTTAAGATATATTGCCTTATAGAGACCCCTTAGAACACGGACATCCACTTCATGCTCACTATACCTACACTCCATGGCCATGTTATACTTGTTTACCATACTGACATAGTTGCCATATACATTACCATATTTGTTCACATATTACAATTTCCATTTATACTATATTACATATCATCTTGCACTCAATTTATATATTATACATCTCTATTGGGATTTACCGAACGCAAGTTCACTGACGGGCATTCCACATACCTTTTGTTTCTTGGAATGTTCGTCAGGTGATTTAGGATCAAAGGAGGTGGAAATGATTGCAGAGAATTACAACTGGTTCACACCTGAAGTAGATCATTAGTTTTCTTTCCCGCTTTTATTTTTTAGTAAGTTACATGTTTAAACACTTTCTTTTTATGTTCAGACTTCTTGTATCAGATAAACTCTGTAAAGTTGACAGTGTAAATATATAAAGTGGTTGGATTTTATTTTCACTTGTCTATTCTTATGTTATTTTTATGTTTCTTATAGATGCTTAACGTATTCTTATGGTAAATACGTTGCAGGCTTTTCACATCACCGTTTCTGTCTACTGGGAAGCGGTCGTGACAATTACGTATCATTTATACATGTTGATAAAGCCCGTAGGATTATTGCTTGACTGCCAGCATTATGATGGCGATCATACTTGTAGGAGATGGGTAGTCGATAAGCACATCTTTAAAATGTCCCTAATCATGGGACTATCGAGACTGAGCATCGATATTCCGGAGTAGACTGGTGTATACGTTTCTAGACCCCGATGATGGGCGATGGTTGGTCCTACATCCATTGGTCTTTCTCACCTAAGATTGTATACAGGTGCTCACTAGGTGTGAGTACATTGGATGGACTCGCCGAGAACTTCTAAATGGTACTATATCTATCGTCAGATAACAGTTCTCAGGTGACATGAGTACAGATTAGTCATCAGACCTGAGATCATCATTTGTCTCATGTGAGTTTCCACTGTACTTAGATTACTACCCTACCACGGCTCTACTGAGTCGTGCAAACAGGTTTTAGTTGGGTACAGTCCAGAGCCACATAGAGGTAGTGAGCAATTGTTGGGCATTCGTCTCTCCCGGTATAGGGAGTCAATATTGCACTGTGTTCGATTGGCCAGCACCATAAAACCTTAACCAAGGCAGTTGGAATTTACTGATAGTTAGATCAGTAGTTTCCCGGATTGGTCCTGAGCCACATCGGCATGAATTATCGGGTTATTAAGGTCTGACGGTTACCACCCCTAGACCCAGTATATGATACTCTTAGACAAAGAGACTGGATTGTACAGAGATTGTCACAAATAGGCTCAATAGGGATCCGGGTGAGTTTTCTCATCGGATTTCCTTTTCAACAGGTATCTGGGTAGCCGTTACGTACAGCATGTGCCGGTAACGTACTTGTGGTTATGGATTTATCCAGTAACTCACTGCTGGTGTACTGTCGAGTCTTTAGAGTTCCACATAGATAGTTTTCCTGGTTCAGGCGAAATGATTTAGTAGCCGTATTTTGATACGTACAGGGTTCCGATTGAATGATTGTACTAGTTACCCGGACTTTCGATCGGGATGCGTGTAGGGTTCCGATCGAATGATTGTACTAGTTATCCGGACTTTCAATCGGACGGTTGATAATACTAGCCGGCTTGGGATTGAGCCGGATTATTAAATCAGATATTGATTTGATAATTTATGTATATATATTTCGATATGTATATTCTAATATTATGTTCTTTATGTTATTCTATCTCTTTGAGTATTCGTATTTTAATACGAATACGGGTATGTATATACGGTAGAGTGTATTCTGTATTTATACGGAAAACATTATAGAAGATAGACACCTCATTTTAGTTTTTCCATTTATTAATTTAAATGGAAAATGAGGTGTAAAGGTAGTGAGGTGAGTATGGAGAGAATCATTCTTCAATAGCGTTGACAAATGAATTGAATATTCATTTGTGCAAACTATTCAAGCATGGTTGTGTTTTAATATTGGAAAAATGTTTTTACAAAACTATGGTTCATGTTTTTCTCTCTAATGGATGAAATCATTTCTCACCATTTGCTTATCTCTCATCACTAACCTTTCTTGAGCTCCTCCTCCTTCTTCTTGATCTTCCTCTCTACAATCTCATGTGTTGAGAATCAAGAAAGGAAGATAGATAGATATACACTAAGAACAACTCACTACATTCTAGACACTTTAGATTAGCAATCTAGAGTCTCTACTTTCTCCACTAGATTTTTAGTGTGGAGCTAGAGCCATGAACTACATCTCTGGGGTGGATCATCTTCGACGGAGGAAGACCGGCGGTCAAGCTCGATCAAGGAGACCTCAAGGAGCAAAGGAAGAGGATAGAAGACCGAAAGGCATGGATCTATTGGTAAAACAACTCTATCACAATAGTTAACCTCTTTGTATTTTGCTAGTTTCATATTTGGTTTCGATTCTAGGTAGTTGTTTCTAGCGCCAAGTTTTAAACAACAAAATTTTTCATTCCGCAACGGCCGCGATTAGCGGTTGAGCGCTAGGAACCCCAATAGTGGGAGAATAATCTTGGTTAAGAACGAGTTTCAATTACAAGATGTAAAACTTTAAAAGGGAATTTAACGGAGATATGAAAGTTTAAATTGAAGTTACAAGACTAAAGACTATTGCACGTTCACAAAGGTGTGTATGAACGAAAATAGGTGAAAAGTGGAGTGAAGAATAAGACCAAGTCTTTGTTAAAGAAGATAAAAATCCTAGATTTGAGACTAAGCTGTAGAATGAAAACTCAAGAAAAACTTAGGACTTTATAAACTCGTGAGATACTTTTGAAGTTTTTCTTGGTTTTTATTGAAGGCACGGAGACTTTTATTCGAAAGTTTTGAAACAAAACGACGCTATTTGCACGAGCACATAAAAACATATAGAAGCAAGTTATGTGGATAGGAGATGTGCAGAATAAGAGGTGGATTTTTCTAATTTAGGATGATAGGGTTTCTAACTTAGATATTGAACCTTAGGATTAGAATCAATGGTTAACTTACTAAACTAGTTTAACGGGAATTTGTGGGTGTAATCCGCTGAAAACCCTCAGAAGACAGCACTCCTCCTATTAGAGACACCTAAAGGTTTAAAGGCTTGTGCACGAGCTAAGTGCAATCGTGTTGTCTATGAAAATGTGCTAGATTTTCTTTTTCTTTTAAAATAAAACAGTTTGATCGAGACGACTAACAGATAAGTTTAGAGGTATTTGATCAGTCATATTTATTGCACATTTTTAAGGTCATTTCCATATTTTTTATTAATTACTAAATGGTGTTATTTATAATTTAAGAACATATGTGGGTTTATGTGTAAAAAAAGATTTTGTCGTATGTTTCTTAACTTATAATTAATATAATTGGGAGTAATATGTGCATATCATATTTAAATAAAATATCCATTTGATTTGTAATCTTTAAGTAAAATAATTGCAACCGTATCTTTTAAAATAATTATTTATATATTTCTTAAACATTAAGTAATTTAATTGTGAGCAAAATTGGTTGGAATATTTTCCCAAATGAAATAAATGCTACTAATAATTTGATTTGAGATATTACACAGGTTTAATGGTAGCAAATCAATTCAAAACTGCAAATAGAATTCAAGAGATCAAATCAAATCATATTCAACAAATCAAGCTGCCAAGTTTATGAGCAAACTGGAGATCCATGCAACTGCAGAGATATGAGAATATTTGCAAGAAATTATCATCTAAGAAATCTCCAAAAATCAAGATAAGAAAGAAGAAAAAACCTGGAGAATCAATTTCAAAATATTTAGTGGAAATCTATTAAAATTAGGAATGAAGATTGATTGGAAAAAAATTGTATTCTCTTGTATTTTTTATTACTTGATCTCCAAACTTCCTAACCCTGTATAAAGTGATGTAATTATAGGGGTGGAGGTATCTGTCTCATGGAACAAATTGAGGGTTGATCATTTAGGGTTTTAGTTTTCGTTTTTGTAATGGAGTTAATTTTTAATAAAATATAGTTTCTCTTTTAATTTTGTCTCTTTACTTTCCACACTACTTTCTGCATTTATTTTCCGTACTTTTCTTTTTGTTTTTTTTTATGTTTTTCTTATTCTTCTACCTTTCTTTTTTTACTTCGTTTTTTCTAATAAGCGAGTAAATTCTCACTTGTTAGGGTTTGTAGGAGAGGGTACTATAATGAATGGAAAAATCCCTTATCTTCTTTTTATCTTTTAATTTTTATAAATTTTAATAAAGGAAGTTTTAACCCTCTTATTCGGACGTACTACCAATTCATAATAGTTGCAATCTCGATTTGAGATTCGTTAACACATACTTTGTTAAGGGCTTGAGATCAATAGGGATCAATGGAAGGACAAAGGTCAGTAGAGAGAATCCCTGATCCGTCCAAGTACCTTAATCCACATTCATCACTATTTATCAAGTATTAAATAATTAAAAGATAAAAAAAATATTTTTAAAAAACTTCATCCTTTAACTATTTAATCTGAAGACCCTAATAAACCCTTTTTCTAAATTCTTCTCTTTAAATCTCTTTTAGTTTTAAAACCAAACAAAAATCCAACATTTTCTTATCAACTCGTCTAAAACAAAATTAGTAATTTACCATATCCCTATGGACGAGCCATACTCATCGTGGCTAGCTATTTGTAACACCGTCTTAATTGCGGTACTTAGGACACTTTAAAACTCAATTTTTCATCTCAATCATCACCACTTCCCAAGACCTTATCGATAAAGTAGCGGGTCTTAAGAGCCTCAATCCGGCACACGTGCCATTTCTTCCTAAGAAAGAGTACAAGAAAGATGGCAATAAAGTGGCGTTTGTCACTAATGTGCAGCCGTCTGGGGGAAACTCTGTACCTATCCTTGGGGGAGATCCTAAATCTGTGACGGGACAAAGCTCAAAAACTGGATCGACTCTAAAAGAGAAGATGAATAGAAAGTGCTCATTCCTAAAGGACAAGACGAGGAAAATCTTCGATTACGCACTAAGGAAAAAACTGTTGTAGCTCCCTGAAAGTAAGCGCCCGGATTAATCAAATAAATCGGATGATCCAAAGTTCTGCCCTTACCACGGAGTATTGGGCCACCCTATTAAAGATTGTTATGTCGTCAAGAATTAGGTTGAAAAGCAGTACAAGGCAGGTGTTCTGGCCTTATCCAAAAATTTCCTGGCTGATACCCCTACAGAGCATGCAAATATGGTCGAGGTCGACCCATTTTGGGAGAAGAGCAGACTCAACAAAGAAAAGTGGGAAACGAACCTATCTCCCAAAACAAAGAAAATGCTAAAGAAGCTTCACAAAGCTCTTGGCATCACTTGGAAGGGTTCTTTCCACTTTCAATTAAAGCAGGAAGAATTCCCGGTCAGTGTGTCAACTGACTCTACCTCCATCTTTAAGCCAAAGACGCAAGTATCTTCAACTCTCAAAATAAGAAGAGAAAGGCCAGAAAGTTGGTGACGCCGAAAAGGAGTGAAGAGGTCAATTCGGCACTCCAACAATATTTAGACTGCTTGGAAGAGTATGAACAGGGGCTAATCTCTCCGATCATTTTGGAGGACTTCATGTGACATCTGCTTGAAGATGAGGACTCTGAATCTGAATCTGATGATAAGGCACTGCCAGTGGAAACATGCAATGTTTTAGACGTGCAGTTTGTCCAAAGGCCTACAATATATATATATATATATATATATATATATATATATATATATATATATATATATATATATATATAGTATTATTACTATTACTATTACTATTACTCTTACTATTACTATTATTGTTATTATTTTATAAATATTAAAACATGGCCAAGAAGATAACGAAATATATATATTACTATTACTATTACTATTATTATTTTATAAATGTTAAAACGCCCTTAACCTTTATTTGGGCCCATATTTTGGCCCATTATATCCTCCCAGATTTGATCTACAGATTCTAAGTCTTCTTCTGGAACTTGACCTTCTTGGAGAAAATCATTATTTTTATTCGTCTCTGCATCTTGGCTGTTTTTGTAGATTAAATTGAGACAGTATCTGAATTGTCAAAAGTTTGTTCAAGCTGCTTTTTCATATAATCTAAATATTTTTTCATCAATTTTTCTTCAAAGATATTAGGAAATTTTCTCTGGAAAGAATTCTTCAGTCTCTGCAAGGGATTGTCCGTTGCTAGTTCTTCATTAATCTTTTAATCCAAGATTTTATTATTATTATTTATAGCTGTTTTTATTTCAGCTATCTTGTCTTCCTCAGCTATTCCAGACCACCATTTGATTAGAAATCTTCTGATAAGTATCGGGATATTTCCTTCATCAAACTCGGCAGACAAAGTCCAATTTATGATATAAGGAACTTCGTTTTCAATGAAATAGTGTAAAGTGCTTTCACCTTCTTTTATCATATGTTTTTTCATATTATGGAACAAATGATGAGATTCTATCGATGGCATGAATATATTATGGACTTCGATTGGCAGAATTTTTAATTCTTCTCAAAACTTTCTCCACCAGTGTAAGAACCAGTTGAGTATTACTTATTTTATTACCCCAGGTCTAACCATGATAAACCATGAGTGCTTTTTGTTCGGGCTTTCATAATACATAAAGTTATTAAAAGTATGGATATGATCCCAATAATTACAATTATGCCGAATATTAGCCAATGTAAAAGATCTATCAGACCCTATAGACATTTTTAATTATTACTTTACTGAAGTTTATTATACTTTCTGCCTCTTTTCCCCTGAATAGGAATGTTTAATTTTTACCGAGTTAGAAACTGTTAATAATGCTTCCATAACCTGGCGGGATTTTCCTTCCATAGAAGCATATGAGTTATTCCCGATGTATTTCTCTTTGAGAGGACATGGATCGTTCATTTTGGAAATGTCATTCCCTTTTAAACATATAATAGTTTCAGAAATATTTTTTTGATAGTAATTTTCTTCGAGCCCTAAAGCAGCCTTTTTAAAAGTCTGCGTTTTATCAGAGCTAGACGATTCATCTATGCTTATGTAGCTCTTTCTTTCAGTGTTATTAACACTCTTTTTTGCCGACTTTCTTAGAGTCCGCCATTCTGATGGGGCATATGATGCCTGTGATACAGTTTCCATATTATCTAGCATTGGTCTAGGCTTCTGCATTGTTAGCCAATTAGAACTATTGGAGGAAGAGTTATTACTCCTCCCTCTGCCTCTATCTCTGCCATGGCTATTAGCCCAACCTCGTCCTTGACTCTGCATCGGGAGTCTTGCAGAAATTCCCTGGTTAGAAAGTCAGGCAATTATTAATACTTTTGATATATTCGATATCAAAATCGAAAATAGAAAGTTCAGCTTGCCATCTGGTAGAAATTTGCGTAGAAGCTAAATTTTTAATATCTTTTTGTATAACAGATTTAGCAGCACTACAATCAATTCTTAATAAGAATTTCTGATTTAGTAAATCATCTTGAAATTTATAAATACATTTTATAATAGATTTCTTTCTTTATGGTAAAGTAATTAAATTGGGCAGAATTCTATTGCCGAGAATTGAAACGAATAAGAATTTCTTTATTATTACTTGGATCAATTTGTTTAAGGATAACTCCATAACCAATATTAGAGGCATCGGTTTCAACAATTTTAGGCCAAGTAGGGTTGGCTATATGTAAGCAGAGTAAATTCTTAACTCTCTGCTTAATTTTCTGTACAGTTTTAGTATGTTCACATGTCCAAGGAGAAGGATTCTTTCGACGTCTATTGTATGAAATAGCAGAGTCAATAGCAAAATCTTTATAATAATCTGCTACATAATTTAAAACACCAAAAAATCTTTGTAACTGCTTAATATCTATAATATTATCTGGAAATTTTGAAGCAAATTCTATATTTCTATCAATGGGTATAATTGTTCCATTGTCAATATTATGATCCAGAAATCTAATTATAGTTTGAAATAATTCTATTTTTAGGGCTGATATAACCAAGCCATTCTTTATAACAAGATGATTAAAAATATTAAGATGTTTAAAATGTTGATTTATATTATCAGAAAATATTAAAATATCATCAATATAAGAAAGAATAAATTCCGTGTAGGGAATGAAAATAGAATTCATAATATTCTGAAATTCAGAATGATCATTTTTTAATCCAAACGGCATAACATTCCATTCAAAATACCCAAAAGAAACTATAAAAGCAATTTTGTATTTATCAAATTCTACAATCTGAATTTGCCAATATCCAGATTTAAGATCAAATTTTGAAAAGATCTTAGCATTGCTAATTTTATTAAGTAAATCTCTTTTATTAGGGAGAGAATATCTAATCTATTTAAGCACCTTATTAAAGGGCTTATAATTTATAACAAGACAAGAGACACCTCGTTCTTTCTTAACAACATTATTTACATAAAATATTATGCAACTCTATTGGGAGTAGGATTTTCTAATTAATCCTTTATAAGTAAGGCCTTAAATTTCCTTTTTACAGAGTTTAAGATATTCTCGATTTATTTGGTATGGTCTGGTTTTGGTAGGAATATTATCCTCATTAAATCCTTCAATATATGGAAGAGCAACAATATGCTGCTTTTTATCCCAAAAAGCATTAGGTAGGTCATTACAAGTTTGAGTTAGAAACTCATTTTCTAGCTTTTCAATTCTCTGTTTAACAAGAATGGACTGAAGCTGTTTATTAATATGTATTGAAGATATTTCTTCTTTAATAAAATTAATCTGATTTTCCTTTAGATAAATGTATTTTACCTTATTAAAGATTTTGACTATAAGATCAATTATAAACTGAAAAGTTAAAGGTTTTCCTTTGTAAAGGATATGGATACCTCTAGAATCAATTTTCTCTATAAGCATGATTTTACTTTGGAAAGGAGTTCTCAGTATAATATGTTGAGTAATCTCCTTTACAATTATAAAAGTAGAAGGAAAACAAATATTTTCATTATAAATATTCACATTTGAAACTTTGTAAAGAGTATTTATGGCACTATTATCCGCCGTACTCAAAATATACGTAATTCTTTCGCAATATTTTATTGGAATTATCTCTTCTTTAATGCAATTAAGATCTGCACCACTATTAAGATCTGCACCACTATTAACGAGAACAATTAGATCCGGAATGACTAAATAATTATTAATGATAAGGGTAACCCTGCTATATCACTTTTGGATCAAAACCAGATCAATCTTTAGAAATTGATCAGACGATTCCCTTCTTCTTGTTCAGAGGATTCTCCCTTTTAAGAGGATTCTCCCACAGTTATGTTATTACTTTCAATATTAGAAAGAATAATTCTATTTTGAGCTTTTAATTTTTTCACCTCCAATTTGAGATTATTAATCTCCTTTTGTAAATCTTGAATGGTAACATGCTTATTTTTCCGTTGTCTTTGTCTTTTAAAGATTTCGGATAGTCTATAGACATTCTTGACATTTGGAGATTTCTCCTTTTCGTCTTTTAAAAGAACTTCAATTAATTTAGATTTTAGTTCCTGTTGAAAATCATTGTCTTTAATAATTTTTAAGATAATCCTTCTGTCGTCTTTATTAATGACATTGATGCTAAGACTATTCATTTCAATAATGACCTTCCAATAATTTTCTTTGTTAATATTACAACATTATTGAAACATTCAGGCTCTTCATCGGTAATGGAAGAAAAGATAGAGTGGGAATCAGAATCTTATGATTTAGATGAAAGGTATTAATGGCCAAAACCTACCTCTCTCTCTCTCTCTCTACACACACACACCATTACTATATTATTACTATTAATATTACTATTATTATTATTTTATAAATGTTAAAATACGGCCAAGAATATAAGGAAATGTATTAATGGTCAAAACCTCCCTATCCCTCCCTCTACACACACATACACACCCCATTGCTATATTACTACTATTATTATTATTTTATAAATGTTAAAATACGTCCAAGAATATAAGAAAAGGTATTAATAGTCAAAACCTCTCACTCTGTGTAAGATTATTATTTTATAAATGTTAAAACATGTCAAACACTATAAGGAAAGGTATTAATGGCCAAAACATGTGTGTGTGTTATAAAACATGGCCAAGAATATAAGGAAAGGTATTAATGGTCAAAACATATATAACTGTGTGTGTTATATATAAAATATAAGGAAATGTATATATATATAATAATAATAATGTTTTATATATATGAGTGCTCTATTGCAAACTGGTCCGCGTTTTTTAAAAATGGGAACTCTCAATCTACGATCTATTTTAATGATCCGATCCGTTCAAGTTGATCGCCCTACCCTCAAATATATGTATAAGAAAAATTAAAAGATTTGGAGACATCTACTCTATGCATCGATGGATGCAAAAATGAACATCTTTCGTTTATGCAACATAAACTTCATCCGATTCATAGGTTAGAAGTCTTCAAATCCTTTGTTTTTCATACACATATATTTGATGGTAGGGTGATCAACTTGAACGGATCGAATCATTAAAATATATCCTAGATCGGAGGTCCCGTTTTTAAAAAAATATGAACCGGTTGCAATGGATCACTCCCATATATATATATATATATATATATATATATATATATATATATATATATATATATATATATATATATATATCCTAGATTAGGATTCTTCGTCCTCTCTCTTCCCTCTTCAAAAAATTTATGGCCCCTTCAAATCAAAGCAAAGGGAGGATCTAATCTTTGTATAGTTCTCACACAATAGAAGGTTTTTTTTTCCTCTTTTTTTTAACCCCATTCCTTTGCTTGTTATAATAAAGGGTACAGGTCATAGTGATTTTTCATTTAACACCGTATATAGGTGTAGAGTGCAAGTGTGAACTTTAGGATATTTTGTACAGTGAAATAAATAATAAAATATATAAAGAGGTTAATGGAGGAAAGAGGCCATAGGACGGAATTTCCTCCTATGGCGTCGAAAAAATACACCCTTTCTCATTTTTTCCGACGATCGGCACCCACCATCTTCATCGTTATTATCTAAGATGTCAGTACACCAAATTTCATATGATTCTACAACTTTTTCACCGTTGATTTAGTGGGTTCAAAATTAACGGTTTACGGACAATAGATTTTTTTACATTGCTAAATCAACGGTGAATAGGTTGTAGAATCACATGAAATTTGGTGTATCCACATCTTAGATGATAACAGATGATAACGATAAAGAGAGTGGATGCCGACCGGCGGAAAAAATGAGCGAGGGTGTATTTTCTCGACGCCATAGGAAGAAATTCCCTCGTATGGCATCTTTCCTCCATTATTCTCATATATAAATGCAACATACAGGTGTAGACAAGTTTGAACTTTATGGTATTTTTGTACAGTGAAATGAATAATAAAATATATAAACTCAACTAGGGTGAAGCTTCCTAGGATTACACAGCACTTTACCCATTTTAGTTTTCTTTTCCTAGTTGATGCATAACAACTACTCGAACTAGCTTTTTTGCGCGTATATAATTTAAAAGCTGTGCGTAAAACAGAGTGCAAATTTAGACCTGATAGGGTACTATAGTTTCAGGGGGCCCAAAAAATACAAATTTCCATCCGGTGAACGTACCTAAACATGCACTCCACCAAACCACAACCCATCAATTCATATGCAACCCACTTCTGTACAAAATAAAATTAATATTTTGCGTACTTCACATCCATGCCTACATATGCACCCATCAGGGGGGGAGGGGGGAAGGTGAATCGGTAGCTCCAGAAAATGTACATGTAGCTCCAGAAATGTTTACCAAGATGAATAATAAATTACACGATTTCTAAATTACGACATTTCAAAATGGAAGGTTTGCTTAATTAGCATGTCAACAAACCATATGAAAAGGATCGCTATTTTTTTTAAAACATCTTTAATAATATGCTTTGCTTTTTCAGTAAGCATGAACTGAGCTATTGCATTCCTCCGTCGCTAAACCTCTGCTTGCTTTGATCGAATTGAGCACATAATGATATTCCTTTTGGACACTGCATCTGCAAGAAGAGCCAGCAGACAATAATAAATACGGGAAACTTACGAAAAACAGTAACGTAGTAAATACAGAAAAAATAAAGTATTGGCTTCATCTTGCAACAACACGAGATTATTGACTTCACATCTATTCTTTCAGTGCATCATATCACGTGCATTTTTGTGATGATATCCGTATGTAAATGCTTTCATACTTGAGAACTGACTGCTGAGTGCAAAACTAACAAGGTAGGCCTTAAGACAAGTTATGACTTGCATTGACCAGGGATACGAGTCTTTTATGGATATATTAACATACTTCTTGTGAGATTGCCGATAACAGGTACACACAAAGTCTGCCAAATACAAAAGCTGTGGAACTCCCAACTTCATCTTCCTAGTGTTTCCTAATTAGATCATCCCAATCTAATTCAGGTTGCCCCTACCTAAATTCAACTGTGATGATTATCCTCCTCCAACATCGCCGAATAAATGTCAATACAATAAAAATATCACAAACAAGAACATACAATCAGGAACTATGATAGGCCAAAAGGTTCCTGGTACATGACAAAAGATTGCTGAAACTAACATAAGACGGGGGCTATAACAGGCTGAAGTCCTGTCCCAAGAAGACTATAGCAATACGACAGTGTTCACTGGAAGTCTGGAACAAATAAAGTTCTTATAAGTAACTTACAGGAATCAATAACTACAACAAAGCCCTTAGCCCTAACCTCTAAGGTCTTTATGCCATATGAAATCTTCTCTCTGTATTCAGGTCTATCAAGGGCATCTCCTCAGATAAATTAGTGAACAAATATCTTTCTTTCCAGCCTAAATCAATGTGCCTTTTGGTTTAATCCTTCCAAGCCACTAACTGATCCACTAAGATTGAACCTATGACTGCATATTTACACACTAATTTACAAATAGATTAGTGCACACATATTCAAACCATCACAAGAAATTATCGTGTTATATATCCTATTAATTTAAGTTACACACTTGTTTCTTATGATTTATCCCAAGTGTTGCTAACTTGCTATCCTGCAGCAGTGCAGCCTTATCCACGTAAACATTTTAATTTGAGTCCTCTACGCATTTTCTAGGCTAACTCAATGTGCCTTTTGGTTTAATCCTCAATAGCCACTACCTGATCCACCAAGTATTGAACCTATTACTGCAGATTTATATACTAATTTACAAATAAATTAGTGCACACGTATTCCCATCACAAGAAATTATTGTGTGCTCTATCCTATCAATTCAAGTTACACAGTTGTTTCTTATGATTTATCCTGAGTGTTATTAACTTACTATACCGCAGCCTTATCCACCTAAACATTTTAATCTCTGTGCTCTACTCATTTTCTAGGCATGTTTTGCTCGTAACTCTCCAACGGTCCAATCCGTATGACATGTACAACATGATTCATCATTTAGCCCTCACAAATTCTTAATATATAAATTATCAATATACCGTAAAAGCAGTACTCCACTTTGACCAATTTAGGAAGCGGCCACTCCTCACTGTCATTATCATAGACAATTGTAACTCTTGGTATTAAAAGACATCAAATATGAAGCAGGCTTGTGATTTTTCTAACTTTAAAAAAAATGTAACATATGTTTTTGTCCAATAATATATCCATCGCATTCTACAGGCTTTCCATAATATTTTGTTGCATCCATTAACATTATTAAGCAGCATCATGACATGATCTAGTTATGAATATACCTGCAAACTTCAAACATAACTAATGGATAGAGGTAGGCATAACCAAGGTTCGAGGTTTCAGCTGAAACCACCGATACATGGTGGTTTTGTATCGGTTTCGGTGGATACCGATACGAAACCAACCATACAATATCGTTTCGGCTGAAATCTTTAAAAACTTACTTTTTTTATACCAATTTTTACTGTCATTGTAATCGTTGTAGGCCTTCATTGTTAGAAAACCACAAAAAGGTGAACCCAAACCCTATATTAATACTTATTTAAGTACAATTTTCAATATATTTTGCATCATGACTGAATTTTTAAACACTAGAATCATTGTCTTGTAATATAGAATCATAAATTTAAGTATTTAATATAAGTACACTTATGTATGTTGTATTACCATTGAAACCGAAACCCTAACCGAGATTAGCGAAACTAGCCGAAACCCAACGAAACTAATAAAATTATGAGAAACCGAAACCAAGTTCTTGAACCTTGGGCATAACCCTATGGCAAAACGAAATGAATTCTCCTCGAATTGTTCTCGTGCTATACATTACTCCAACATGCATGCCTTTAATTACATCACTACTGCAACGCTTGAATTTTAATTTTTAAAAAGGGGAGGACAGGGGGAGGAGCATGACTTCCCTATAAAATTAACAGAAAGAATTGTGCAGATCTATTCATTTAGTTCGTTAAAACCAAGTTAGCTTATCCAATATTTTGAAAACATGGGGAGGTTGTACACTTGTTAATAGTGATGCACATTTTGATAAAACTCCGCTATCATGGTCCCATCCTGAACTAATACCTGGGAAGACCAGACTAAGTAGTGTATTTACCAGTCAGCTTAGGTCTCAATTTATTGACCTGATTACCCAGATAACCTTTTTAGGGATAATATTGGAATGTTACTAACCTAATATTCTGACGGTAACAATTATTAGTGGTTTCTGTTTCTAACATTCAAAAAAGGTTTTAAGTTTAATTTCATCTTCAAAGACCTTTTCCTTTGTTAGAAATATAGATATATTAACTGATATTTTATAGATAATAAACAAAAGGCATCTAGTGGTTATGTTGTTTATATATGTGTTTACTGCAACATTTGTAATAGGCTCAAATCCTGAAATTTTCCAAATTATAATTTCCTGGTTTTTTTTTAATGTGCTAAAAAATTTGAAGGTCGAGATCAGGTCTATTAAACGAGTCAAGGTCGTAACTGGCCTCATGTCCACACTAACTCAACTGAAACTAGCCATTTGACATCCCAAATTGAGAAAGAGTTTCATTGCATCAAATATAACCATACCATAAACTTGGAACTTCTAAGCAGCAAATTATATAATGGTAATCTATGGACTGTAGTATTAGTTATAAATTGTGATTCTAGCCAAAGAGGGGGGAATATTCTCTATTCATCAATGTTTTGTTTTTTTCTTTGTTTTTTGTTTATATTTTCGTAGTTGAAACATTAATGGAGGTTTCGTGATGTATACCATTAACAGCACGGTAACGCTACATTTCTTAAAGAAGGGTAAAACGAGGAATCATGAATCTCTCTATCCTTTGTTTTGCACAAGGAGTGAGGTGCTGTCCTGAATAACACCACCCTCATCATCTTATTAACCCAACTTAAGATAAGTAGATTTCAACACAAATTGCCTTTAGCACATTCACTGCATATAATAAAAAAATTAATAAGATCATGCACTAGGACAATTTATCACTCATGATCTAGTTTACATACAATATCTATGCCTTAATATCATTTAAGACAACAAGATCTGTCTAAATGAAGTAGAATCACAATCTATGACATTGAAAAAAACTAATTAGTGAACAGTGACTATAATTAGCTGTACTGGATCAATTAAGACATACCAGCCAAGGAATAAGTATTTCTACTAAGAACTAAATTTCAATGTGACGGGCTTAAACAGCACTAAATAATAGTTATTTTGAATAACATAGGAAAAACCCTACTTCCTAAGTCGTCCATTACCTTCACGAAACACTGCAAAGTTGAAGTAACCTTCAACCTATAAACACTATGCTAATTAAAATAACAATTATAAAATGATAGGTGATTCAAACTAAAAGTCTAGAATGTCATATAAATCAATATCAACATAATTTTCATTCAATCAGAAAAACATCTTTAAGTATGTTTATGCATTCATGGTGATGTAGCATAGGGATTATTTTATCGTATAACAAGAGTCAAAACAACAGAAACATACTTTCACCATGGGGAAGGAGATTGGTGCTTCGCAGAAGGTGACCTCGACCCGAAGCTCCCATCTCTAGACAGCCTCGACAGCTTCTGCTTCGGTGTCCCCACAACTGGGCTGGACCTGCGATAGCTAGCACGAAGAGTCTCATCCACCGACCTCGAAGATTTCGCTATTGCGTTTCTCACAAACTTCTGAGCAGCTGGTGACAGTGTCCTGACACTCGGACTTGCACTCCCTCCTCTAGCCGGGGATGGCAATGGCGGTTTCTGAAACATCTTCGACCTCTCCCTCAATTTTCTTGCAGCCTCTCTCGACAAAGAATGTGCCTTTAAATCTCTTGAAGGCGGCAAAGGAATCCTAAAATGTGGTCCTTCGCTTCTCCCGCCTAAACCGACTGGGCTCTCTTCCAAATCCAATCTTAGAGGTGTTCCCTCAATCTCTCCCCAAGTCATGAAAGGCGATTCATCGACACCCGGAGCAGGGGATGGGGTTTTAACAAAACTATACCCGTTCTCCGCTTTCTTGCTCGATTCCGCAAAGAACTGATTCGGGGTCTTCCTAAGATCCTCTAAATCGTACTTCTTCATCCTTTCCGCTTCTCGATTGACAAAAGGCCATGCTGCGCCGGCAGGGGTAGTCCCCGCCACCGGAGTGTAAAGAATGGAAACCGCTTCCTCCTCTTTGGTTGGTCTCGACTCCGCCACCGACTTCCCATGAAACCGGGTATTCGTTCTGCTGATTTCCTTGGTCAATTGATTCAATCTCTCGGCTCTCTCCTCTTCAGTCAACGGAACCTCACCACGATCCACCGGATTGTACATCAAAAGATTCTTGGCTGTATACTTCCAACTATCTAACGTACTCACGGGCTGACCCGACGTCCCGTACCCATCAGTGATCCTATCTTTCTTGTCGTCCTCCTCTATGGTCAGGGCTAGGGTTTGCTCTTTCTCGCCTCCTTCCAGCAGATGAGAGTACTTCTCCTTCTTCTTCCGATTGACCTTCTCCAGGATCTTGTTGAAGCTCTCGTTGTCCTCGCTCGTGTACCTCTTGAAGAACTCGTCTAGGGTCAAATTAGCGTCCACGTCATCGGATCGAGGATCGTCGACGCCCGATTGGTTCCTGTCGGAGACCGATGGGGTCCGATCGGTGCCAAAGGGGGTGGCAGAGAAACCTAGGGTTTGAGATCGAGCACGAACGGAGGGGGTGGCAGAATTAGGGTTGGCGTTTCTGGAGCGGCGTTCGAGGATCTTCAACTGGGCGTCTCGGATGACGACGGGGTCGCCGGAGCGGACGGCCTCGAGCCAGTCGAGGCGGTCGCGGAGCTTTGGGATATCGGGGAAGAAGTCGCGCTCGATGATCTTTTCGATGGTGGCAACGTACGAGTCCTCGTCGAGGACGGCGGGGCCGCGCTTCCTAGGGTTAGGGGTAGGGTTTCCGGCGGCGGCGGTTGGGGTTAGGGTTTGGGATTGGGAGGCGGAGGAAGGGGTGGGGGTTAGGGTAGAGAGGTGGCGAGGAGAGTGGCCAGGGGAGAGGAGCATCGCTGCTGATTCTAGGTTAGGGCTCGGGATTGAAGAGGGAGAAGAAAGAAGAAAGTTTGGGATTTATTGGGGATGGGGATTGTTAAATAGAAAGAGGAACAAAGGCTAAATAGGATTTGTTTATCACCCCAAAGTAATTTCAAAATGCAACGCCAGAATTTAAAAATACATGTTAATCCGAAATTATTTAAATTTGGAATTTGTATTATTGCTGAAACCGTATTCCTAAATTCTTCCTACGGGTATAACTCGACGAGGTCGAAAATTCGGATTCGGAGAACTATTCGGAAAACATCGGCAGGTATTCGGGAAAGATTCGGTAAATGTTCGGGAAGGATTTTAAGCAAAAAATTAATATATGAGACGCTAGGTTTTGATTTTGTGAATTATTTGCTGTTTTATTTTTGAATTATTCGCTGTTTTTCACATAATTCGGGAATTATTCGCGAATAATTCGCGAATTACTCGGCCAGCCGATTAATTCGGCGATTAAGTCGGCTGATCAAAAATTCGCGAATTATTCGCGAATTCAGCGAATAATTCGTGAATTATATGACTATGGTCGAAACTAGTATTTTAAAATGCGAGAATTTGGATTTTAGAATGTATCGGTCAACCCATAATACAAAAATAATAAAACCAATCAATTTTCAAATCACCATGTATCCCTATATATTCTAAATTGACATAGTATACATAACATATCAAAATTTAAATAAACCATCCCACCGAGTATCGTCACTACCGGCTGCTGCCACCATTTATCCGGACATCGACAGCCGCCGATGCCGTCTCTAGTTGAACTTTCCCACCATTGCCGACAGCCCACCGTCCTGCCGCCGCTACGGGCCAATCCCCTTCGCCAACAGCCACTGGCCAATCGTCCCTGCCTTCGACCGATTAAATCGCCAACGCCACTTGTCAACCGTCCCTGACGCCGACCGTCCCCACCACCACTGCTGGCCGCCACCCGTCCATCCCCGCCGTCGATCATCGCCACCATCGCCGCCGCCGCCCGTCGCCTTCCCCGATCGTCGCCACCATCACCGCTGCCGATCGTCGCCTCCGAACGCCGACCAACCATTCTCGCCGACAATCGCCTTCGCCGCCGCCGATCATCCTTCAAAATCGATAGGCGTCGGTCGAACCTTGTAAATCCTTAGTTTCATGGTACATCTTGTATTTAAAATTTTGGTCCAAATAAATTTTCCATTTAATTCCCAATTTAATTTCCTAAATATTTATTCTAATTTTGTAATTTTTCTATTTCTATATTTTCTTTGTAAACCCCAATCTAAAATTTTTCATATATATATATATATATATATATATATATATATATATATATAACCTAATCCTAAACCCTAACCCTTCCCCAGACCCAGCCCGGCCCAAACCCACGCACCCGACCCGATCCCCTTTCCTTCTCCCTTTCTTTCTCCTCTTGTATCTTTCTCTCTCTCCTCTTTCTTCTCCTCCTTTTAAAATCCCATAACCACTTCCTCCTCCTTCGCTCCACGCCGTGAGAATCGCTCCCACGACGACCTAGCTCGCCAACGACCTCTCCGAGATCCACTCCTCCAAATCCTCACTTTCTCCTCATCTCCCGCAACCGTTCTCTCTCTCTATTTCTCTCATATCTACTATCTCAATCTCACTACTCTCTCCCTCTCCACTGCTCCGCTGATGAACTCCATCGCCGACGAACCTCGCCATCGATCTCTCCTCAACACCACCGCAAGCTCCCCACTCTTCCACCCACTTCTTCTTCTTCCCGTTGAAGCCGAGCTCCCCCACTTCCCCAGCCCATCACTGAGCTCCTCCAATTGCCTCACCGGAGCCACCTCCGACCACCGAGCAGCAGCCATCGACGTCGACGACCCCTTCGTCCCCGCCTCCATGACGCCAGCGCCATCAACACCTCCTTCTATAGCCAGCGACATCAACCCAACCCATCTCCGGCTCACCTCCCGACTACCATTGCTGCCACTGCGGCCCCAAGCCAACTCGTCACTGCCCCGTGCCCAGTGGTGCTCCGCTTCCTCTACCATGCCTAATTAGCGCCACTTCATGCTCAGACCCGAGCCATTACATGCCAACTACCGCATCTACTGTGTACCGACCTCCGCATCACGATCGTGCCCATTACCACACCAGCACCGTGTTCAGTAGCGTCCAGTATCGTGTCGCGTCATGCCTGTAACGCCCTAGTACTATTATACTATATATCTAGGGTATTTCAAATCTTGCGGTAAAATTCTTTCTTATTGTTTATATTGGGCTGCGAATGATGCAATTAGCAACTGTGGTTATTAACCGATCCGACCCGCATGTTTGAAACCCAACATGGTTCGAGATTATATCAAATATTTTGCTCGTACAGTGTATCCATGCAAATCTAGAATATATATACACATAATATATTTTAGAATTTACATATCTTTTTATAATACAATATAAAACAAATAATATTTTTCCCATCTAGCCTTGCATGTCATAGTACCCATGTCAGATGGTTGCACCCATATATCATGTTCGTATCCTAAGGGTTAGACATACTAGTATTTGGATCGCTACATATATTTACGTAGATTTTTATTTGGGGGTATATGATTTTAATTACAGGATATTGTATTATGGTTTAAATCCTTATGTATATTCTTCATATTTAAAAACTATATTTTTAAAAGGATACGGGTAATATTTTTAGTGATTTTATATTATCTAGTTACCCTAATATTATACTGTGTATATTATATTTTTATAATACATCTCTCTGTCTCTTTCACTCTCTCAATCCCCTCCCCCCTCCCCCTAATATTTTCCTAACTAAACCCCCACACTTATATTTATACATCATCTTTTTTTTGAACCTAGAAATCTCCATCATCAAAAATCCCCATCTCCTCCAAGCCCTGCTCCTTCGACCCAAGAAGCCACCGTCGTCATCAAAGTCTTCAAGCCTCGGCACCTTCACCAATATCTCACCACCGATTCTTCAAACCGGAGCTAAGTCTAGGCCGAAATCAAGCCGTGATCTTGTAGTGTGTCGAATCTGTGATCAACATCAAGATAAGTATTTACTATTTGCTTTTACATGCTACTATGGCGACAATTACGTCGTAATATTATTTATCGATAATGATTAAGTTAGTACATGTTAGAGTAGTTTAAATGAAATTAAACATATAATGAACTATATTCACATATACTAATAAGTTTAATGAAACCGTTTGACTAAACTTGAACAGCTTTATAACGGTTGCAATTTAATCTATATCACTTGACTATATTAACTAATTGCACATTATATAGTAGATAATGATTGATTCATATATGCAAATATTTAGTCAGGTCCACTAAAATAAAATAAATATGAACTAACTTACATTTAAACTTAACTTAATATGTACAAATAATACTTTCTAGAAAATGCGCACCATCACTTATGATGATTCGGATGCTTAATGTTACATACGATTAATATTACATATATTTGACATCAATACAATTATAGATTGTTATATAACCTGTTTTTATTAATTATTACAAATTAAAATTATGTCCAAACCGTTCTAGAAATAGCATGCTCTGTTCCATTGAAATATCAAAATTACAGTTTAAAGATATGATGTGAAACTATACACATTATAGTAACTCTGTTTTACTTTAAACCAAGTTCTAAAGTTACAACATGCTATTTTGATTATATCGATATTTATATGCTTGACTATAATGCATACGTTTTAATATTCAGTAAGTAGTAGCGATTTACCGTTTTATAGTATCCGTCGCTATCCGTACCGATAACGGTTTATATAGTTGCATGCCGGATCATCACAATATTATAATACTATTATATCAGTTCAATATATTATCTAGATTGCAATATACATGGTAATGGACGTGAAACGGTTATTACAGATCGATACATATGCATCCTGGCATTAGTTGGGTTAACCGTGGTTTGATATTGGTTACAGTTTTACATTCGGTGTTTATTTGGGTTAAAATACATTACATGACATGTTCACGACACACTACCAGACTTGTGACTTGATCTTATTACTATTGCTGACAATCCTGACTCGTTGTCGTGACGGATGTAACTTGTTGTTTACATAGACAAGATTTGTACCTGCTTGATTCTGTATTGGCATTAGTTTTATATCATCAATACCTAACTTGAACACAAAACCTTGGGGGTAAGGGGAAATCAATAATGAAACCTGACTTGTAACTCAACAGTTCGATGCTCCAGATACTGATTAATCTTTACGGGCTCGGCCAGCCCCGGAATGATACTGTTGATATCATTCATCTATACATGTTACCTGTTTACTGCTTAGCGACACGTTTCGGATTCAACTCGAGAATCTTGACCGTGGTTCCAAGCACGCACGGGATACTATTGGGTTATATCGACGATTCCATTAAATTGATTTCAAAGACTTATAGAATAGATAAGCTAGAGGCACAGACTTTAGGATACACATCACATACCTATACCTCACTCTTTTATACATGTGCTTATTATTCATACGCATGTTTAATAATAGCATTATATCCTAGTTATTACTATTATTTTGATATTTATGACTCACTGACGTCTGGGTTTTGCATGGCCCAGTTCCTCTGACATTATTGCAGGCAAATCAAGAGTACTTTAGCAAGCAAGCAGAGCAATGAGAAGCTGGACGTTTAGTTTAAAGATGCTTAGTTTCTTTTATTTACGTAGTTTTATTTTATCGATGTGAGCCCATAAGGGACATGATATAGAGATTATTTTTATTTGGATCTTGATTCATTTCCACTATATGCATTTCTTGATTTTTATTCACTGTGGCAGACGGACATCTGTTAGTTAGATTTTATTTTACTGTTCTTGATATCACCTTGACGGCCGTAATATGACTATGGAGGGATTATTCCTAGCCATAAGTAGTATGGTTGGCTCTGTTACGTGTCGTGGTTACATATTTTGGGAAGCGGGGCGTGACGGGGTTTGTTTGGTATCAGATCCATAGGTTTTATGTTAGCTGGGTTTGGTTCAATTTGTAGTTAGGTATGATACCCAATACATTGTCTTTAAGACCCAGAATTTTAGGAATATGTCCTGCCACATTATTGTCTTGTCATTCAAATTCTTGAATCTTATCTTTCTCTTAACTCTTTTATCTTGATGATATGAAAATGATATTGTATCTCGGTTTAGAATCCTTTTAGTTTCTTATTGTTTCTCCCATATTATTCCCTTGATTCTGATAGTAGGATTTGGGTGACTTGAATGGAGTTATGTAGTTGTAATTATGTACCGCGGTATGGTTATAATGCGGTACTCTATTTGGGTAACCTGGAATCTTCTTTTGATTCATTTTCTTGACTTATGGTTGTTGCATTACCTTGTTTCCTCTCGGCGTCATTGCTTACGAGTTTATGTCTTATCACGAGCTTGAATCCAGCAACCACGTTATATCTTTCCTCTCGTCCCGTAAGAACCAATCCGTTTTCGTTTCGAAGAATAAGGAGAAATACAGAAGAACATATGATGATTGCAGTAGTTCGAGATTAACCCCAGCGGAAGCTGGTACACACCGCTTTAAGGCCGATCAGATGTAAGATATTTAATTGAAGAAGTTCTAATGAACCCGCCTCAGTTTATCAGAGTAGCGCAGCGGAAGTGTGGTTGGCTGATAACCCACAAGTCTTAGAGCAGACTTGTAAATTCATGATGAAGAGAACTGTTTGTGCGTGTGCCGAAAGGCGAGGTTCGTGAACAGGTTGCAAATGAAGCACTGATAGTTGTTTGGGAATTCATGGAGGTATTCAAGGAAATCTCGGGTGTATTGTTTAAACGAGATGTTGAATTCACGATTGATCTTACTTCTGTAGCAGCGCCATTTTCGAAGGCTTATTATCCGATGACATTGATGGATCTGGAGGAGGTAAAAAACAAGTTACCGAATTACTAGAGAAGAGTTGGATTCGCAGCAGCAGTTCACCCTGAAGAGCTCCAGTTCTTCTAGTCAAGAAGAAGGATGGCACGCGGAGAATGTGCATCGATTATCGAGAATTAAATAGGGTGACTATTAAGAATAAGTACCCAATCCCTCGCATCGGCGAATTATTCAATCAACTCAGTGGCGCGAGTGTATTCTCGAAGCTGGATTTGCGATCTGGATATCATCAAGTTCGGGTGAAATCAGAAGACATTTGCAAGATGGTGTTCCAAACTTGATATGGGTATTACGAGTACTTAGTGATGCCATTTAGAGTTACTAACGCACCGGCAATATTTATGTACTTGATGAACCGAATTTTTTTACCGTACCTGGACCAGTTCATAGTGGTGTTTATTGATGATATTCTGGTCTATTCGAGGAGTAAAGAAGAGCATGCAGAACACTTGAGGATCGCATTGCAAACATTGAAATAAGAAAATTTATATGCTAAGACGAGCAAGTGTGAGTTTTGGCTCGAAAAAGTGAAGTTCTTGGGTCATGTTGTATCCGGAGATGGAATTGCCGTAACCTTGAAAAAATTGCACCTGTTCATGATTGGCCAATTTCAAAAAATGTAGGGGAGATCGGATGTTTTCTTGGGCTTGCCGGATACTATAGAAGGTTTATGGAGAACTTCGCTCGAATAGCGGGACCATTGACCAAGCTAATACAAAAGGAAGTACTGTTCGTATGGACCGAGAAATGTGCGTCAGCTTTTGAAGCGTTGAAGCAAAGATTGACCACCGCTTCTATTCTGACAGTGCCAGACGGTTCCGGAGGGCTGGTTATTCACAGCGACGCATCTAGGAAAAGCTTGGGATGTGTTCTAATGCAGCATGAGAAGGTCATAGTTTATGCGTCAAGATAATTGAAAACTCATGAGAAGAAATACCCAACTCACGATCTATAGTTAGCAGCAGTGATTTTTGCTTTGATGATTTGGAGACACTACTTATTGGGCGGAAAGGTAGAAGTATTCACCGATCACAAAATCCTAAAGTATGTGTTCATACAGAAAGAGCTCATATGAGGCAGCATAGATGGTTAGAGATGATGGCTGACTATGATCTTGATTTAAAATACCATATGGGGAAAGTTGATGTAGTGTCGTATGCTCTAACTCGGTTGCCAGTAATATGGATGTTGACTGCATAGAAGGAGATTGATTGAATGATTCTCGGTGTGTATGTAGAAAATGTATAGAAATCACAACCAAAGAAATTTTTGACCGCAATCAATAACGGTGTCGATTGTAGTGCGTTAGCGAGTGCGGATCGTCCACAGGGAAAGTGAGATCCGTTCGTAATTGAATTAGATGAGTCGAAGATTAAAAAGAAAAGAAAAGACAATTCAATTCAAGATTTAAAAGTGAATTTCAAGAATTATTAAAATCTAGATCTAATAACAAGAAAACATTTAAAAATCAAGAATCAAGAATTGATGATATCCAATCCAAATAGTAATCAAGAATCGAAATGAAGCTCGTCGGAATCGATCGAATCTATAGACGTGATGAAATCTATTGATTATGTTTTCTTATCCATCGATGATTTGACACTAGATCAATGATGATCAATGAGAATTAGGGATTTCTTGCGGAAACTAGGGTTTCATCATCTATCCCTTGTCCTTTCGTTGATTTCATTCACATTCTAGCCTCTAGTAAATTCAAGAATCGATCGTGGATCCCTAATTAAGAGCGAACACAATCAAGAAAGCATCGCTCGAAACTAGGTCGTCGATTCTTTAATTTGCTAAAGTTTACAAAACTCATAGGACTTAAGAATCGTTTCAAGATTTGTAACATCATCATCTATTGATTCTCTCGACTCCTTCACGAGCGGAGTTTTACTCAAACATCATAACAAGAAACACAATCAAGAATTGAGATCGAATCATGATGCAAGAATGTCAAGAAAGCAAGATTAAAGAATTTTCACCTTTATTATTCAACAATTCGTTACACTTCGCTCAAGGATTATAAGAAATTGAGGAGAGAACGAGATCGTCGAAATTAGCGTCGCATCGTCTTCGTGAGTCGCGGATCGTCTTGGATCACTTGCTCGGATGAAGATCGGCTTTGCTCCAAAAGGATTGTTGAATTCTCGCTTGATTTATACTCCGTGTTTTTGATTTTGGCTTGGATTTGATTGGATTAGGGTTAGGGTTACAAGTTGTGTCACTCAACTTGTGTTGGGAGTTGGAGATTGGAGAACTAATGAACAACCCAAAACCCTAGATCTAGGTTTCCTTTTATAGCCATCTTAATCCTAGATCTAGAATTCATATTTCAAATTTCCATCCAAAAGTTTGTTAGAGAGAGACTTCTAGAAGAAGTTTGTGGGAGGGAATATTCTAGAATGAAGAATATTCTTGGGTGAGTTTGTTAGGCCGAGCCTTCTGGATGAAGCCGCGTGGACATCTGGAGTCTTCTGGAAGCTTGTCTGTTACAAGGAAGCCACGTGTGAAAAATTGAAGCGCTGACGTCATCAATGCGCCGCGGATCCGCGGCGGGAAGGGGCTATTAGCCGCGGATCCACGGCGGGAAGGGGCTATTAGCCGCGGATCCGCGGCCCAATAGTGGTATCTGTGCCTGAAACTTCTGGTAGGTGTTGGTGCTGACTTCGTGGTATTTTTCTGACATCTATAATATTATAATTCCTTCTATTTCACTGCCAGATCTCAAATCTTGGACTTGGTGTAATTTTCTCAGCACTTTTGACAATTTTGGCTCTGTTCCTGGAATTCCCTGCACAGATTCTCGAAACAAGTGTTGCGCTATACAAAGATGATGCGATACCATGATAAACACTCAATTTCCCTCAGAATGTCGGTTTTAATTTATAACACATGTTATTTGGTATTTTACGGCTGTTTTACTAATATGTGCTATATTAATACCGAATACCTCTAGATGAGTGCAAATTGTAGGGAAATTGACGTGTTAAAAATGCAATATTTTCGACTGATCAAATTCCCCCAAACTTATTTTCGATCGTCTCGAGCGAACTGTTTTATTAAAAAGAGAAGGAGAAAATAAAGAAAGAGAAAAACTAACTAGCACACTTTCGTAGGCAACACGATTGCACTGAGCACGTGCAACAAACCTTTAAACCTCTAGGCGTCCCTAGTAGGAGGAGTGTTGTCTCCTGAGGGTTTTCAGCGGATTGCACCCACAAAATCCAATAATAAAAGGAAGACCGTGAAAGTTACATTTAAAGATAAGAATTGTAAAAGAAAGACTTTGAAAATTAGAGTTTCCAACTATGCTACCTTTTCGGTTGTCATGAGCCCTATCTTAATAGTCATGAAAAAATGTCAGAAATCACATCATCCCTCAATAAAACATCGTCTTTATTATTCATTCCTATCTTTCTTCCAAACATCGATCATATAACCCTACGTGTGTGTAATAGACATCCCTACACTCGGAGAATTCAATTCAAGCTATCATACTCTTGCCCATCTGCCTCAGTACTTTTTAATTTGATGAATATTTAGATGAAGTTGCTCACACATTTTTCATGCGACCGTTAATACTTCTTGAGGTACTAACCGACCGATTACTCATGTGCTTGCTTATTAGGTGTATTTCTTCGTCTTGCACCACCTAAGGCTTAGCAGTGACTCCCAGACCAGTTGGTCTAAGGCACTAGGTGAAGAGGCACCCTCGCTATATTTTTTTATTGCTGCCTTGGCGATAACAAAACCAGTATTCATTTTTCTCACCACTTTATAATTTTATTCATTTTTTTATTTCTATTCATTTTTTTATTTCCTTCATACTTTGGCTTTTAGACAAGAGCATTTCAAGGTATCCTCTACTATCCCGAGCTTCAAGACGTGTGTAAGTGCGAATAGCAGGGTATCAACGTTCAAATGTTTGGCTTCCAGAATAGGAACTATTTTTCAGACTTATTTTTATCCTCAGATTAGTGACTTTCTTCATCTTACTAATCCTTGGGACAACGGCTCATAACTACTTATTACTAGTTCGTATAAGAAAACTTCTAATTTTCTTGGTTTTCTTAAATTTTTCCAATCTTTTAGATGTAATTTTTCACTATCTAATCTTTTATTATCTTATTTATGTACAAAAATATTTTTATTTTTGAAATTTTTGAAATTTTTATAGGTTTTTAAATGTTTTGTGCTTATGCAAAGTGATATGCAAATGATGCGAAAATAAGCACAAACCTCCCCCAAACTTGTTTTCAACAGTGTCCTTACTGTTGCCATCCGCTAAATCTTAAAAACCTGTAAGCCTGGGAGGAAATTTATTAATGGGGGCAAAATATTTAAGTGAAAATCCTCCCCCAAACTTATTTTTGGCTCACAATTTTGGTGTAAAATTTTTTCTCTTCAGGAGCCAGATTATACCCCCCCACACTTGAGTTAAACAATGTTAATCTTTGAACATCACAAGAAGGGGTCAAAAATTATTGGTCGATACCAAGCTTTGCAAAGACCGAAGGTCAACACCAACCATTCGAAAATTTTATCAATGTAGTGCTCAGGTTGGTGGAAGAAGAAGTGGGGAAAGGGAAAGTGGTGGAATAGAATGTGTTTGCGTCTCATTTTGGAGAGATGATGCAGTGAATGTGATGGATTACTCGCATCCTTTTTACAGTCCAGAAGAAGGGGTGGAGGTTCAATTTCAATGTTTGAGAGATGATTCATTTTAATACCCGTGCTTTTCAAAAATGCGAGTTCATCAGCGAAGATTTCCTCAAAAGTCTCATCAATACCCCGAAGAATAATGTCGTCACAAAGTGCGGGGTGATCTTCAGACTCTAAAAATGGTTCATAATCAGTGTTAGTTGTTGACCCGGACAACTCGGTGGAAGAGTCCGTATGTGTATGATACATAGTTGGGTCAAACAACAATATATGAAAAGAGTCTAGATCGATATCATGAGGATCATCAAATTCGCTGCTGTCGACATCCATTAAGTTGACAGAACAGACTTGAGCAGTAGGTTCGGAGGGTACACTTCCCAACTTGTAAATGTTCAGCTCAATTGACCTATTCCAGAAGGATAGGGCCATAGAGCCATTTCTACAGTTGATTACAGCGTTGGAAGTGGCCAAAAAGGGGCGACCTAAGATCACCGGAATTTGATTCCGTGGGTTCGCTACAGGCTGTGTATCAAGTACAATAAAGTCCACAGGGAATATAAATTCCCCGATTTTTATTAACACATCTTCCAGTTCACCCCTAGGTTTGGTGATTGATCGGTCAGCCATCTGGAGAGTTATGCTCGAGGGCTTTAACACTCCGATACCTAGTTGCTCGTAAACCGAGTAAGGAAGCAAGTTAACACTAGCGCCAAGGTCTAGTAGAGCACGGTTGATGTGTTTTCCCCAATACAAATAGAAATAGTAGGACAGCTAGGGTCCTTACGTTTCCGTGGTAATTGTTGGGGGAAAGCCGTGTCTACAGTTTTTGCCATGAATATCTTCTTGGGCACTTAAGTCTTCCTCTTCCTAGTGCACAAGTTTTTAAGAGTTTTCGCATAGGACGGAACTTGTTGGATAGCATCTAGGAGAGAGATGTTGATGTTAACTTGCTTAAACATGTCCACAAGCTTCTCCATTTGGGCATTGGGTTTGTTGGGCCTCAACCTATTTGGAAATGGAGCTCTATCAATAAGTGTTGGGTCCAACATTTGTGGAGAAGGTTGTGGGGGTGGAAAGGATGAAGTGGGTGGAGGGTTCGAGCCTATGGGAAAATGGAGAATAGGCTCGGAAGAAGACGGTAAATTAGACGAAATAGGGTAAGAAGTAGAAATGTGAGTGGAAGTGGAAGGAGAAGCCTGGGGTTCACTTGATTCCTCAACATCAATCTGTTCACCCACATGATTGTCTAGCACTCTTCCAAATCTCAACGTGGTAAGTGCATTCACATTAGTGTAATGTGAAGGTCCAGGATCAGGTAGGGGTTGAGCTGGAAGATTCCCTTTCTTTCTTGCACTCAATTCGGCTTTTAATTGCGCAATTTGTTTTTCCATCGATTTAATACTCTCACTTTGGGAGTCAGAGTTTTTCTGGATTTTATCGACGGAAGACTGAAAATTCGCCATAAATTGCATGAAATTTGTCAGAAACAAATTCATGGTTTGTTCGAGTGCAGAGGTGTTATTGGTTCCGGCAGAAAAGAATCAAAGTTGTTGGCCGGGTTTTGAAAATTTTGTGGTTGGAAGGGGTGCTGACTCAGTTGTGGTGGTTGCTGTTGCTGTTGCTGTTGCTGTGGAGGGACCCTTTGGAAAGCTTTCTGGTTTAGATCCGTGTATTGAGGTTGGTGTTGGATCCAAGAAAAATCAGGGTGATTCCTCCAATCTTGATTATATGAGGAAGAAGAAGGATCGTTTACAGGTCTTTGCTGAAATGCAGCATTAGTGTGACCTTGAAATGGTACATTCAAAGGACATTCTACTGTCAAATGTGATGGGTTTGAACAGCAGCCACACACGGTTTTAGGAAGTGTGTATTGGTTTAGGGAGACTGAAGAGATTTTGTTTTCTACAGCGTCGAGTTTACTTTGTATTGTAGCCATTTCGGCTCTCATTATGACGGAAACATCGAGCTGATTGACATCTTCCCTAGGCGATGGTGGTCTAGCACTTTCCCATTGTAATGTGTTTTGAGCTAAATCTTCTAGGTATTTCCAAGCTTTACCATCATCTTTAGATAGGAATTGGCAATGACACATGGTTTCAAGCATCTGTCTAGTAGTGAGATCAATACCCTCATAGATAATTCGACACAAATCCCATCTGGAGATTCCGTGATGAGGGCATTGGATAAGAAGATCCTTGAACTGTTCAAAGCATTTCCAGAATGGTTCATTGGGAAGTTGGGTAAATTTGAAGATTTCGCTCCGAACACGGCTGGTCTTGTGATTAGGATAAAATTTCTTTAGGAATGCTTTTAAAAATTCATCCCATTTTGAAATAGAATGTGCGGTTGTATTATAAAGCCACTTCTCGGCTAAGTCGCACAAAGTGAATGGGAGAAAACATAAACGCAGAGCATCCACAGACAGTTGTGACGTTCCAATCATTGCGCATACGTTTTCGAATTTGGAAAGAAAAACGTATGCGTCTTCAGAATCAAGACCGTGGAATTTGGATAACAGTTTGATGAATTGGGGATTGATTTCAAAATTGTCCCCGTTGGCAGGTAGTATAGAAAGACAGGTGGGAAGGGAAACACGTGAAGGATAGCATCTCTCTTGAAGAGAAATGCATGGAGGATTCTGCACACCTGCAGGCGGTGCCAGAGTGGTGTAAAAGTTTGATGGATATCCGTCCATCGTGGTGGTGGTGGGAAAAAGAAAATGAAGAAATACCGACTTTGGGGTTGATGGGGGAAACGCGGACAAAATGGGCACTAGAATCCCGTGTCCAGCCGAGCTTGCACTAAAGGGTTTAGCACAAGTGGCAGCGTTAAGATAATTAGGGAAAATATGAAGTAGTGTTTGTTTTGAAAAAGATACGGATTTTTGAAAAAAATGCAAATCACAAAAATGCACACACAACCCTAAGTCTAATGGTCACCTAGGTCAAGTCTCTAGACCGCTCCTAACTGCCAGAAGACAAATCGCAGGATCAATCCTCTATTGCCTCTTTGTCTCTCCTGTGGCCAGGTAAGTGCCAGGTAAGTGGGAGGTTCTCCACTACGTAAGTAGTGTGCCTAATTAAGTAACCACTTGCCTTAGACATACTTGCATTAGACACCACAAAAGAAACGCGGATAAGCAATAGATTACCCACGACCTTCTCCTGTCCTAAGTGAGCGCGACGGTCCTTAGAGTCAAATCTAGATATTTTTTAATTAATGAGGGTAATGCGGATGCAGTTTTGTGATTTTCGGGGCTTAGGAAGGGTAATGAACTCCCCACCTAATCTGAATTTGGTCTTTGCCCCTTAATTTCCGTATTAATAATGCAAACAACCAAGATCAAACACGGACATTTTTTGCTTTTTGCGGCGCTGCGAATTTTTGCAAAGAAAACCTGCAGAAAATTGTTATTGGAGCAGACAGAGAAGGAGATAAGAAAGTCAAGAAGTCACGAAATTATGTGATTAGGGATGGTTTGGAAATGTAATTAAATCTCCCCGCTTTCAATACCCGAATGAAGATCTATGAGGAGTTATGGTAATTATCAATAAAGTAGATTAGATCCGTTCGGGAAGGTGTTCCTTCCTCTAGGTTCTTGTCCTTCCTTTAGAGATCCTTACCCTAACCTCTATGGAAAACATCACACCCGGGCCTTTATACTACGGTATCACCGCTACCTCGAGAGATAGAGTGCCGTAGGGAGCGGTATGTGCATGTATGCATGGAGTCCTATTGTAAATATTTGGAGGGTAAGAAAAGGATGAGAGATCTCATATCTCAAAATCCTTCCCAAAAGCTAAACCATAAACAAGTTCCTAGGGCATGAAATTAAATCTACCTAGGGCAAGGAATTTAAATCTACACTAAGACAAGAAATTAAATCACTTACAGATGCATCCCTCCAATCATCCATGCAGGGTTGTCAGATCTGAATTTCTGAATGGAGAAGAAACACCGATGCTCTCCAAAAGATTTCTAAATTTTATTCATTAAAGGGAGGCATAAAGAATTACAATGGTTAGAGTTCCTATTTATAAAGAATAGGAAACCCTAAGGTTACATCTGATTCGCATGTCTACAATTACAAAAATAGCCCTTAGGAAGACCGGTCAAAGACATAAAGAATTATGGTAAAAAATTTATTTTCTAACTGCTCCACTCCACCGCGGAACCGCGGCCCAAGGCCCTGTTTGGCCGCGGTTCCGCGGTCAACTAAGAAGATTGGGCTTTGAATTTTGGGCTGCAGCTTTTGGTCATTTTGGGCTTCCTGTATCTATATATCTTTTTCCATTTGGGCTTCTAGGTTGGTTCCGGATCTTCAGTGAACAATTTGCAATGGATTTTTAACTGTTCGCTTTGAGTCGATGTCTTGAATCTTGCTTTGTGAATTGTTCTTTATGTAGGCTTGATCAAGATTCTCTGTTTGTCGGTCAAAACCCACTTTTGCATCGTCTTTTCATCGTTTTCACTGCTTCCTGTCCAAGAACCTGTAACCTGTAACATGTAGCAGACATGCGTCAAAAGCACCCGTTTATTTATAAAAAGAATAAGAATGGGGAATATAATAATACAATATTATGGTGTGAACAAATACCCCCAAACTTATCTTTTGCTTGTCCTCGAGCAAACTTATTTTTTATTCACTAAAATCCTAACCACACTTTCGCAGGGAAACGCGATTGCACTGAGCACGTGCAACAAGCCGTTAAACCTCTAGGTGTCCCTAGTAGGAGGAGTGTTGTCTCCTGAGGGTTTTCAGCGGATACTACCCACAAAATCCTATCAACTCGGCCCATTGACTTTTGTTCTCCAATAAGGTTTTCTAACAAGGAATTCTCTTATCTTTTGACTCGCAAATTATCCACCCATATTCTTCACACTTCCTCATTATTTAACTTAAGATTATATATGTTATGCAGACCTACTTAGCTTTCGGCATTTCTTAAGTTTTCCTTCTAGGGTTCCATCTCCACTTAGGAATTTTTATCAACTCTACTAAAGATACAAGTTCTATTCTTCATTCCTTTCTCTCATCTAAACTCCAATCACATATCCCTACGTGTGTGTATAGATCACCCCTACACTTGGAAATTCAAATCAAGCAATCATACTCTCGTCCGTTGTCCAAAGCACTTCTTAATTGGTGAATTTTTAATTGAATTTTGCTTACACATCCTTCATGCGACCGTTAATACTTCTTGAGGTACCAACGACCGATTACAAAATGTGTTTGCACATTTAAGCGTAATTCCTAGTCTTGCAACACCCAAGGCTTTTAGCAGTGACTCCCAAACCAGTTGGTCTAAGGCACTAGGTGATGAAGCACCCTCGCTAAATATTTTTCTATTTTTGCAGCCTTAAGTAATCACAAAAACCAGTGTCCATTTTTTTTATTCTTCATTCACACTTATGTATTTTTTTTTTATTTTCTTCGTACTAAGGACTTTAGACAAGAGCATTTCAATGTCTCTTCTACTATTCCAAGTTTCAAGGTGCGTGATTGTGCAAATTGTAGGGTATACATTTTCAGAATTTAGACTTAAGATAGGAACTATTTTTCAAACTTATACTCTAATAAGAATATCAATACTCTTCCCTTGTTTCGACTTAACCCAAGAAGTGAACCCAAAATTTACCTATTTCTAAATAAACTACAAGGCATATATTTTCTACCGTTAAACTTTAAGGAATGTTATTTTTAGGGTTTTTAATTCACTAAGTCTAAGATCTAGTTGTTCCTAGCCAGTTGACCTATTCGTCAAACTCAAGTCAATTAGCCAAAATTGAATAAAATAATATTTATAATTTTTTTTTTGAAAATTTTTCAAATTTTTATGGGTTTTCAAATTTGTATGCAAATGCAAAAATATATACAAATGAATGCGAAGGAAGAAGACGTACCGAGAATAAATACCCCCAAACTTGAACTTGACAGTGTCCTCACTGTCATACTAAACCAAGAGGGTCAAATGTCGGCACTCCCCTGTTTATTTATTTACAATTTTTTTTTATTTAATGTTTTGAATTTTTTATTTTTTTTATTTAGAAAAAGAAAACAAAAATATATGTACATATATACAAAGGTCCCCCCAAACTTAAGTTTGGCCTTACACAAGCCAAAGGTTAGTACCAACCATTCAAAAATCTTATCATGGTAAAGATAGAGTTGGTGCAAGAATGGGATGGAAAGAAAAGAGATGAAAAGCACGCGAGACCGTGTGGAAAGAAGAATGGTAGAATATGGTCTCAGTGGGGGAGAAGAAAGACGGAAAGAAGAAAGAAGTGGAGTGCGATCTTGAGGGTGTAAATTGAGTGAATAAATTAGCGCAATTTGTGATGACCGATGTGTTAAAAGCGATTGCGCTAACCTATCAACCCGTCGAGAAATGGGGTCAAATCCCTCAAGATTCACAAGAAAACATGGGTACGCCAAACTTGGTATCGGAGATGAAAGCGTAACGGTCATTTGTACGGTCGGGACAATAGGAGAGACGAAAGGGAGTGAATTAGGGATAGTATCTTTCTCACCGTAGTAAACTGTTTCGAACTTGAAAGATTCCATTAATAGTTCGAAACTACTATAATCAACCGAGTTTGATGGCTCATTTGAAAATGTAAAGGACTCAAACTCGGGCGGTGAGTCATCAACATCGTCCAAAAAAGTGAAACACTCGTAAGTGTTATTATCTGTGAGAACAGTATCTGATTCAAAGGAAAATCTTTCAAGCTCACAGTCTTCAAGTGGGGTCGGAACGATGAGAAAGAGGGAGGCTGATATAACAGTCAAAGGTTCAGGAGGATGAATTGGAAAATCAGACACATCAAACAAAAATGATTCAACCTCAATATTATCCTCAAGACTCTCCTCAATACTATCCTCAATATTTAACTCATCCATGCCATTATCATCAAAATCTAGACGCATATGAGATTCGGGAGAAACATTTAATAACCCAGGATGATGATTTAAACATAAAATTTCAATTAAATCGACAGGTTCATCATCCGAAATATTCCCGGCGTCTATATCCTCAATCAAGTGAAAATCAATTTCTTTAGACACATCCTCAAAAGCATAGATATCTATCGATTTAGGTTCTAGAGTGGAGGTGTAAAGATCGAAAGGATTAGGTGCGGTTTCACTCGAAAGGGGTTCCTCACAATTTGGCAAATCAAACACTTCAAAGTCGCACAACTCATTTTTATTTTGAACTTGTGAATCATTTAGGACATTCGATGGAAAACTGGAGTTGTGGGCTTCAATTGGGTAAGGGTAGGTTTGATTTGGAAATTCTCTCACATTCTCATTCTGTCCAACCGCCGCCTCATACATTGAAAAATTTGGAGCTAGCGGGAAACTAGCTACCGGTTCACTAGGTTGTATAAGGGCGGCCATGGACGTTTCCACATTCCTCATCATTTTATTTGTTGCAGCAATATATGCCTCCAACGACTCTTCCAAACTAGACTTGGGTGGTGAGGGGGTTTCGGTAAAAGATTCAAAATCGTGTGGATATGTAAAACTCCCTAATGGCTGTGTAGAAACGGTGTCTAGTGAAGATAGGAAGGTCGGGTATGACTGGTAGGAAGTGGGTGATTGGACAGGGGTAGGGTCAACATGTGGATAAAAAGGTGAATAGTCTTGTTGATCCCTAGAACTAGATGAGTGGAGAGGGGTGAAAGATCGACTGCGAGATTGAGCGATATGCTCAGCAATGGACATCGACCTAGGAGTGACAGAAGGACTTGAAGAAGTGGTATCAACATATGTAGGTGGTAAAGGTTGACTCGGTTGACATAAGGTGGGTTGAAAAGTCAAACTGTTTCTCCTAGACGCCTCTATTTGATCTTTCAACGAAATTTTTGGAAAGGAAGGATCGTTTTTAAATTGACCGAACAAATTAACGTACGACGCAAAATTAGGTTCGGGATACCAAAGTTCGGCTAATGATTTATTGTGTGGGGTACTCATGTTAAAAGAAGAAAGGTGACAAGAAAGAAGGTTGGGTGGTGCAAGGATTTATTTGGGGCTAAAAAAATTTTGCAAGTTCTATAAAATATTTGTCCTTTTTATTTTCATTTTTCGTTGATTTTTTCTTTCTCTTTATTTGGAAAAATTTTGTTGCAAAAAGATTTTAGAGAAAAGATATGCAACAGTAAAATATTTTATAGAAAAGATATGCAACAGCAAAATATTACTTGCAATCAATTTAGTTCAAGCGGGGCCCAAAAATCCTGCACAAGACTGTTATATGGAAGGGAATATATTTTTGAGCGCAAAGAAATCCTGCAGGCAAATTTACAGAAGATATATCAAGATTTGCAGAGGAGGAGAGAGAAAACTCACAGAAATTTGCAGTGGCGGAACTGTTTTTTTTTTTTATCGCTTCTGCCTTTTTCCAAGCCCTGAATCGACCAGGCCGCGGCGGTTCCGCGGCCGAAAGGGGGCTGGCGCGGCGGTTCCGCCGCGCGTTGGTGGCTTCGGCAAGGTTTTTTTTTTTGCTGGAACAGATCACCACGGTTAACTTGTAGACTCGGTCCTCCAAATTTCTTCTGTTCCTCGGTTGTTATGATCTTCTATTGTTCCGATCTGTTTTTTCCTGTTTTGATCTCTGTAGATTTCCAGATCCGATTTTCGTATATCCTGCAAAATTCAAACAACAAAGTATCCCTTCAAAAAATAACAGATGATATATTTTTTGTGATTTTTCAGATTTTTATAATTTTTTTAAAATTTTGATTAACCCGAAATCGCGAAAAGAAAATTCTACGCCATCCCCGGCAACGGCGCCATTTGATTGAATGATTTAACGTGCTTGCGCTTTCTAAAAGATAGATCAAAAATATTTGTAACCACAATCAAGAACGGCGTCGCATGAAGCTAACCGGTGAGTACGGGTCGGTCCACAGGGATTTTATGAATTTCCGATTCGTTCTTACGAGTTAATTCCGAAGGGTGTTTGGTTGATTATTAAATCTAAAAATCTAATTAACCTAGGGCAATTATCTAGATCTACTCTTGCTAGGGCTAGGTTTAGGGATGGTTTGGAAATGTAATTAAATCTCACCGCTTTCAATATCCGAATGAAGATCTATGAGGAGTTATGGTAATTATCAATAAAGTAGATTAGATCCGTTCGGGAAGGTGTTCCTTCCTCTAGGTTCTTGTCCTTCCTTTAGAGATCCTTACCCTAACCTCCTTAGAAAACATCACACCCGGGCCTTTATACTACGGTATCACCGCTACCTCGAGAGATAGAGTGCTGTAGGGAGCGGTATGTGCATGTATGCATGGAGTCCTATTGTAAATATTTGGAGGGTAAGAAAAGGATGAGAGATCTCATCTCTCAAAATCCTTCCCAAAAGCTAAACCATAAACAAGTTCCTAGGGCATGAAATTAAATCTACCTAGGGCAAGGAATTTAAATCTACACTAAGGCAAGAAATTAAATCACTTACAGATGCATCCCTCCAATCATCCATGCAGGGTTGTCAGATCTGAATTTCTGAATGGAGAAGAAACACTGATGCTCTCCAAAAGATTTCTAAATTTTATTCATTAAAAGGAGGCATAAAGAATTACAATGGTTAGAGTTCCTATTTATAAAGAATAGGAAACCCTAAGGTTACATCTGATTCGCATGTCTACAATTACAAAAATAGCCCTTAGGAAGACCGGTCAAAGACATAAAGAATTATGGTAAAAAATTTATTCTCTAACTGTTAGTGTATATGCCCTAGAGGCCATTACTGTATCATACTAGTTTGTATATTACTTAATGGAAGTTTGGGATATTCACCTTGTATAAACAATCTTGCTCAATATAGTAGTATGCTACTTGGTTTGTTTCTACTTCAATGTGTACATGTGTTTATTTTGCGATATCACCTATACACATTAGTGGAGCCCTTAGGATCTTTGCTTGATTACCAGTGTTGTGATGGCAGTCACACTAGTGGGGGCTGGGTAATCTATAAGCACATCCTTATACAGGTCCCTAGTCGCAGGACTATCAAGACAGGGCATCGATACTCCGGAGTAGACTAGCGTATGCGCTTCTCATCCCAGTGTGGGAGATGGTCTGTCCCACAGCCATCAGTACGTGGTACTGGAGATAGTATACGGGTGCTCGTTGGGTTACGGGTACACTGGACAGGACTCGTCGGGAACTGACAGGTTGGTATTATACCTATCGTCAGTTATCAGTTCCCAGGTGACATGAGTACAGCTTAGTCCGCTGACTTGACACTGGCACTTCGCCTCAAGTGTGTTCCCACTGTACTTTGACTACTACCCTACCACGGCTCAAAGGAGTCGTGCAAACAGGTGGTAGTTGGGTGCAGTCCCGAAGCACTTGGAGGCAGTGCCGGTTAGACATGATTCGTCTCTCCCGGTATTGGGGGTTGACATCGCGCTGTGTTTAGGAGAGCCATTACACGAGTAGTCCCTGGCCAGGGCAAGCGAGATATACTGGTAGGCTTCCAGTGTTATCTCAGGGTATTTTGGGCTTCACTCCGACACGACTTGTACCGCTATTTGGGGACTGACGTTTACCGCCCCCTAGGCCTGACATGCGATGTATCAGACAAACAGACCGGACTGTACGGAGAATGTCACATTCAGACTCAGTAGGAGTTCAGATGGGGTTCACCTCGTCAGCCTTCTTGTCGGCATCTACCTGGGGACCGTTACGCACAGCTAGTGCCGCTTGCGGTCTGTGGTTAAACCCACTGCCAGCGTAGTGTCGAGTCTTTAGAGTCCCACACAGAGGGTATTCGCCTCTGGGCAAAACAGAGTAGAGGTCGCATGGTTTTTGCGGCAGGGTTCGTTCTCATCCGTGCACTTGTGCACTTTTGGAGTCCGGACGGATTATACTAGCAGGCTCTGGTTTGAGCCAGATACTGGTATATGTTTTGGGGTTGCTTTTATCTCTCAGTATTCTTGTTCCTCGGAACGAGAATGCAGGTGTGTATGCACAGTTGTTTGAGGCGGAGGAAGAGTTTTTTCATTAGGGTTTCGGAACGGGTGCGTATGCACAGTTGACAGTCGTCTTTTTCCAAACCCTAATGGAATTATGAAATATCAATTAATAATAGTAATTAAATGAAATTGTGTCATGGTTGATTTTGTTGACTTGTTGACCATGGTTGACTTGTTGACCATGGTTGAATGTTTGACCATCATCATTGCTTTGCAAGGATACTCCTTGATTCTAGCTTACATTCATTTAATGAAGTGATGATAATGGTCATTCCAAATACAACCATCAACTATTTCATTTGAATTATTATTATTAATTAGATAATTCTTTTTCTTTTGTTATGGTTGCAAGAAGAAAAAGAGCCCATTCTATCATAACCATTCTCTCTCCTCACTTGTTCTTCTTCCTCCTCAAGCTCAAGGAGAATCCTTCTCATGTGTTGAGAATCTCTCTCCTTGAAAAGAAAACACCCCTTAGACACTCTCTACTCACTCTAGGATCAAACGTTTAGCAAGCCGAAAATTCTAGTTCTCTCAAAGTTCGAGAAAGAGCCCGAAGGTTGAACCCTCAGGTGGATCCATCTTTGACGGAACAAGGCGACGAGGAAAGCACCATCAACCTCTACAAAAGTTTGAAGAAGAAGGAGTTCAAGTTTAGGTATAACCATCTTTCCGAGTAGCTAACTCTCTTTAGCTTGTTTGCTAGTTTTAGTTTAGGAAAAGATCCCGACTTTGTTAGTCCATGTTGCCCCATGCGCTAAAAATTTGATTTTTATACCGTTTCCGCCTCCCCGCAAGAACCGGGGGTCGCAACGTGGACTTACAGTGGTATCAGAGCCTAACTAAACTTAAACTAGCTTGGTAGCGAAGTGTATGGAAGTTCGAAACCGAAAAATCGCAAAACCGGAAATTCTAAAACCCTAAGTTTCTGTTGAAATTTTTTATGCTCTAAAAGTAAAACTTTTTACTCCTAAAATCGGCTCAGGGTTTTATGAGAACACCCACGAAAAACGATCCCATGAATCCTTCAAACCGCCGCGGATCCGCGGCCTCAGCTATTCTCGTCGCCGCGGATCCGCCGCCGTTTGGGCTCTTCATGTGATCGTGTTTTGTGCAGTGTTCTTCTGGTAGGGTTTTAGGATTTTTCAAATATGTTATATGTGCCCAGATTTTCCAGAAAAGAAATTTTCTTTTGGGGTCCTATAAATCCGTATTTTTTTCGAACTTCGCTACACTTTGGCTATATTGGTTATATCTGTGATGTTTGTATGTATTGAACGTCGGTTAATCGCTATAAGTCGATTAGTCGGGGTTATACATCTCTGTGATCTGTGTTTGATATTGGAATGTGTATATGAATGTGTTGGACTGTCACGGGTGAATAGCCGGGGTGGATGTGAGATGAGCTTTTGTTTTTCTTTCATTCATTTGTAAATGTAAATTGATGTAATAATATTATTTGTATGGCCGCACAACCGGGTCGGGGTTGTAGCCGTCATTGTATAATTCTTTTTACTGTTTTTGCTCCTAGGATAGACCCATGGAGGGGTGCACAAACTACCGGGTACTTGGCGGGTAGTTTGCCGCACCCGTAGGGGTCTTGGGTGGGGTTTTGGCTATTCACCGCGACCGTGTAATCCGCTTTTCGTTGCAGGCTCGAACGGATTGCGGATTCCTAGTATATCCAATGTATTCATCTGTGATCTGTAATGTCTATCATTGCTTTATATTTAGGCGTTGCTTATGTTTTACAGCCGCGCTAGCCCAGCCCCCGCTCTGTCGTTAGTTAAGTAACCTAACGGGTGATGACGGGACCCCGTGGCGAATGCGAATGGCATAAGCGTACGCCATATTTTGGTTGTTTTCTGCAATGGTAGGATTAAATGATGGGACACATTAAAAGAACTAATGCAAGAATATCACGCATTAAAAGAACTAATGCAAGATAATAAACCAAGTTAAAGTCGTTGGAACACTTTCGAAAAACCACTCGGTTCTTTTCAAAACTAACTTTTAAATGCGGAGCTTGAGCCACTCCTTCTAAAAGCTATCTCGTTCCATCGATTATATCAAGTTCACTACGTTCACGGTTTTACCAAAACCATTCGTAGCCCTCCGTCGTTTCACATAAATAGTCAATAGTATTCAAGCTATGTTTGTTGGCCAAAGTCAAGGCATAGTGATTGGTAGCTATTGGGTATTCATGTGCAGCATAGATAGATGCGTTGATTTGGAACAGTCGAACTACCTTGTTGGCCAAAGTCAAGGGTAGGTACGAATGGATTCAAATTAACCTGGAGAACGACGGGCAGAACTTGACATGTGACTTATGATTTGTTGGCCAAAGTCAAGGTCATAAGAGCATGGGGCAAAAATCCACATCGGGAGTTTCATAAGTACTGAAACTTGCTAGATTTGCATACCATTTGGAGTGTGATGATTATGGTAGGATTCCTTCATTTTCGTCACGCGATGATATTTGGATCCCGATCCTACTGTGAGTATATGCTACTCCTCGGGAAATTTCTTACTAAACGATCAATGCTATAAACCTAGTAGGTGCCTAGAAAGGTGTTAGCGGGGCTACGCCCCCAGGGAAAAGAGGTTCTTAAATTAAGGAACTTCGCGAAAGCGTTGGAAAACCTCCCTCGAAGTACCGACACTGGCCTGGCTGAACGGTTAAGCAAGTATTGTGCGGTGGGATTGATCCCGGCTAGTTCTTCCTTTATGGTTTGAGGAGGGATTCGAGAGACAGTGGGAGCCATCCTGTTTAGACAAATTAAAAACCACTCTAAACTTGCAAGAGCATCATGCTAAAGTGTTTCTTCTCTCCCCCCTGCAGTGACCAAATCGAAATGACTGGACTTAAGTTACTTCTCGATAAAAACATTCTGACAGGGCCAAACTACAAAGATTGGCTCAGGAATGTCAAAATGGCAATCACTTACGACAAGCTGGGGTATCTTCTTACCACCAAAGCTCCCCCCGTCCCAGGTCCCACCTCCAGCGTCGCGGATAAGGAAATCTGTAAGACTTGGGAGATTGATTGCGCGAAGGCCAAGTGCCTCGTGCTTACCTCTATGGACAACGAACACCAGAGGAGGCACGAGAATATGGACTTGGAATCCATATTTCTTCATACAAAAGAACTGTATGGAGAGCAGTCTCGTATCGCAAGATACGAAGTGTCGAAGAAGTTATTTTCGGCAAAGTTGGCCGTCGGATCATCGGTAGCGGACCACGTGCTTAAGATGATTGGCTACATTGAGGAGCTCGCGGAACTTGGGACCACGTTGGAAAGTGAACTCTATACGGATTTAGTTCTCCAGTCCCTTCCTTCCACTTACGCCCAGTTCATACTGAATTTCAACTTGCAAGAAAAGAAAGTTGAACTTTCAGAACTCCTCAACATGCTGAGGAGCGCAGAGGGCACCCTACAGAAAGGTAGGAAAACACCCGCTTTGTTTGTAGGAGGATCTTCTTCTTCTAAGTCCAAGGCGAAAGCCAAGGGAAAGAGGAAGAAAGCCCCCGCCAAACCAAGGGGCGGTGTTAGTAAAGTGGGAACGAAGGGAAAGGAAAAGGCAACAAAGATAGCGGGGAAGCTTGTGGGTAAAGAGGAATGCTTCTATTGTCACAAGAGTGGACACTGGAAGAAAGATTGCAGGGCTTGGAAAGCCAGGACACAGAAACTGAAGCAGGTTGTGGCTTCAGCTTCAGGTGTGTATGTTATTGAAAACTGTCTTTCTATAAACTCTACTTCCTGGGTATTGGATACCGGATCAGGATTTCATATCTGTAATTCTTTGCAGGCGTTGAGAAACCGTAGGGTTTTGAAGGCAGGTGACATGACCCTCAGAGTTGCGAACGGAGCTAGCATGGATGCTAAAGCCGTGGGGGACTATCACCTGGGAATGTCAGATGGGCATGTTTTGGTTTTGCGTAATTGCTTTTTTGTACCCAACGCAACTTGTAATATCATTTCTGTATCTTTGGTTTCTAAAGAAGGTTATGAATTTGCGTTTGTAAGTAATGTTGTAAACATTCACCTTAATCAAGTTCTGATTGGGTCAGGTACATTGAGCAATGGTATATATGTATTGAACCAACCACAGATTTTCAATGTCCAGAATACACACAAAAGAAAGTCTCCGGAAATCAATCAGACTTTCTTATGGCATTGTAGACTGGGTCACATCAATGAGAGAAGGTTGACTAAGTTACATACAGAAGGGTATTTGGATCCGTTCGAATATCAATCGTATGCTACTTGTCAATCCTGTCTCAAAGGAAAGATGACAAAGACTCCGTTCACTGGACATGGAGTAAGAGCAAGCGAGCTCTTGGGACTCGTACACAGCGACGTGTGCGGTCCAATGTCTACACATGCACGAAGCGGTTATTCTTACTTCATTACTTTTACGGATGACTTTTCAAGGTACGGTTATGTCTTCTTAATAAAACATAAGTCCGAAGCTTTTGAAAAGTTCCAGGAATATAAGAATGAAGTTGAAAAACAAACCGGCAAAAGTATCAAGATTCTAAGATCGGATCGAGGTGGAGAATACTTAAGTGCCGAGTTCCTGAATTACTTAAAAGAGAATGGGATTCTCTCTCAGCTTACTCCTCCATACACTCCGCAACATAACGGTGTATCGGAGAGACGGAACCGGACCCTATTGGATATGGTACGGTCCATGATGAGTAACGCTGAGTTACCGCGATCATTCTGGGGGTATGCGCTAGAAACAGCTGCATACCTTTTGAACCGAGTTCCTACTAAGACTGTGCCTACCACACCATATGAGTTATGGAGTGGGAAGAAACCCTATCTTCAGTACCTGAAGATTTGGGGATGTCCAGCTTATGTCAAAAAGCAGCATACGGACAAGCTCGAGGCACGCTCAGTACTGTGCAAGTTTGTGGGATACCCAAAGAACTCCAGGGGGTATCTTTTCTATTACGCAGAGGAACAAAAAGTCCTTGTTTCTCGTAATGCCCATTTTCTGGAACATCAGTTCTTAGAAAAAGAAGTAAGTGGGAGCGCAATAGAACTGGAAGAAATTCCAGAACCTCAGACTATTACTGAAAGCTTAGTGGAACCAGAGGGTTCAAAAGAACAAGACATTCCTACGCCGCTCCGCAGGAGTAGTAGGCAGTCTCATCCGCCCGAGAGATACTACGGTTTTCTCATAGATGGGGATAGAGAGGATTGCATCATAGATTATGATGAGCCTACTAGCTTCCAACAGGCCGTTCAGAGCGTTGACTCGGTAAAATGGCTGGATGCAATGCGGACCGAAATGGAGTCCATGTACACCAACAAAGTATGGACGTTGGACATTGCTCCAGACGGGATAAAACCCGTAGGATGCAAGTGGATCTTCAAAAGGAAGATTGGTGTAGATGGACAGGTTGAGACCTATAAAGCTAGACTTGTAGCAAAGGGTTTCCGTCAAAGACCTGGCTTGGACTATGACGAAACCTTTTCTCCAGTGGCTATGCTGAAATCCATTCGGATCCTTCTTGCCATTGCTGCCTTCCACGATTATGAGATTTGGCAGATGGACGTAAAAACCGCTTTTCTAAATGGAAATTTAGAGGAGTGTGTCTATATGGATCAGCCAGAGGGTTTCATTCAGAGTGGGAGCAGCGGAAAGGTGTGCAAGTTGCTTAAGTCCATCTATGGACTAAAGCAGGCATCGCGGAGTTGGAACATCTGTTTTGATGAGACGGTCAAGGAATTTGGCTTTATCAAAAATCCAGATGAACCATGCATCTATAGTAGATTTGTAGCGAGAACTGTAGTATTCCTCGTTTTATACGTGGATGACATTCTCTTAATAGGAAATGACATTCCTATGCTACAATCTGTCAAGGGTTTCTTGTCATACAGGTTCTCCATGAAAGACCTGGGTGATGCCTCTTACATCCTGGGGATCCGGATCCATCGTGATAGATCCAAGAGGATATTAGGACTTTCACAGTCCAGGTACATCGACACCGTACTGAAAAGATTCAGTATGGAAGATTCCAAGCGCGGTAACCTACCGGCTTGTCACGGAATCACCCTCTCTAAAGAGATGTCCCCCAAGACTGATTTGGAGAGGGATCGCATGTCTATTATACCCTACGCTTCTGCGGTAGGCTCTATAATGTATGCGATGTTGTGTACCAGACCGGATGTAGCTTATGCACTGAGTGTAGTAAGCCGGTATCAGTCAAACCCTGGGGAGAAACACTGGATAGCAGTAAAGAACATTCTCAAGTACCTGAGAAGAACTAAGGAGATGTTCTTGGTGTATGGCGGAAAAGACCTCCAGATCGAGGCCTTTGCTGACTCCAGCTTCCAGAGTGACAAGGATGATTCCAAGTCCATGTCGGGTTTTGTCTTTACCCTCAATAGAGGGGCGGTGTGTTGGAAGAGTTCCAAACAGGAAACCGTTGCAGACTAGACGATGGAAGCGGAATACATCGCTGCATCTGATGCCGCAAAAGAAGCTGTCTGGATGAGGAAGTTCTTGAAAGAACTTCAGGTGGTTCCGTCCATTGTTGACCCAATACCTCTGTATTGCGACAACAACGGGGCTATAGCTTTAGCGAAGGAACCCAGGTCCCATCAGAGATCCAGGCACATCTTGAGACGGTATCACCTGATCAGGGAGATCGTGGATCGCAAGGAGATCGAGGTTCGGAGGGTTGCTTCAGAAGAAAACACTGCAGATCCATTCACCAAGGCCCTACCCCAGACTCAGTTCGAGCGGCTGATCGAGATGATAGGTCTTCGATACGCCAGTACATGGCCTTAGTGCAAGTGGGAGATTGTTAGTGTATATGCCCTAGAGGCCATTACTGTATCATACTAGTTTGTATATTACTTAATGGAAGCTTGGGATATTCACCTTGTATAAACAATCTTGCTCAATATAGTAATATGCTACTTGGTTTGTTTCTACTTCAATGTGTACATGTGTTTATTTTGCGATATCACCTATACACATTAGTGGAGCCCTTAGGATCTTTGCTTGATTACCAGCGTTGTGATGGCAGTCACACTAGTGGGGGCTGGGTAATCTATAAGCACATCCTTATACAGGTCCCTAGTCGCAGGACTATCGAGACAGGGCATCGATACTCTGGAGTAGACTAGCGTATGCGCTTCTCATCCCAGTGTGGGAGATGGTCTGTCCCACAGCCATCAGTACGTCGTACTGGAGATAGTATACGGGTGCTCGTTGGGTTACGAGTACACTGGACAGGACTCGTCGGGAACTGACAGGTTGGTATTATACCTATCGTCAGTTATCAGTTCCCAGGTGACATGAGTACAGCTTAGTCCGCTGACTTGACACTGGCACTTCGCCTCGAGTGTGTTCCCACTGTACTTTGACTACTACCCTACCACGGCTCAAAGGAGTCGTGCAAACAGGTGGTAGTTGGGTGCAGTCCCGAAGCACTTGGAGGCAGTGCCGGTTAGACAGGATTCGTCTCTCCCGGTATTGGGGGTTGACATCGCGCTGTGTCTAGGAGAGCCATTACACGAGTAGTCCCTGGCCAGGGCAAGTGAGATATACTGGTAGGCTTCCAGTGTTATCTCAGGGTGTTTTGGGCTTCACTCCGACACGACTTGTACCGCTATTGGGGGACTGACGTTTACCGCCCCCTAGGCCCGACATGCGATGTATCAGACGAACAGACCGGACTGTACGGAGAATGTCACATTCAGACTCAGTAGGAGTTCAGATGGGGTTCACCTCGTCAGCCTTCTTGTCGGCATCTACCTGGGGACCGTTACGCACAGCTAGTGCCGCTTGCGGTCTGTGGTTAAACCCACTGCCAGCGTAGTGTCGAGTCTTTAGAGTCCCACACAGAGGGTATTCGCCTCTGGGCATAACAGAGTAGAGGTCGCATGGTTTTTGCGGCAGGGTTCGTTCTCATCCGTGCACTTGTGCACTTTTGGAGTCCGGACGGATTATACTAGCAGGCTCTGGTTTGAGCCAGATACTGGTATATGTTTTGGGGTTGCTTTTATCTCTCAGTATTCTTGTTCCTCGGAACGAGAATGCAGGTGTGTATGCACAGTTGTTTGAGGCGGAGGAAGAGTTTTTTCATTAGGGTTTCGGAACGGGTGCGTATGCACAGTTGACAGTCGTCTTTTTCCAAACCCTAATGGAATTATGAAATATCAATTAATAATAGTAATTAAATGAAATTGTGTCATGGTTGATTTTGTTGACTTGTTGACCATGGTTGACTTGTTGACCATGGTTGAATGTTTGACCATCATCATTGCTTTGCAAGGATACTCCTTGATTCTAGCTTACATTCATTTAATGAAGTGATGATAATGGTCATTCCAAATACAACCATCAACTATTTCATTTGAATTATTATTATTAATTAGATAATTCTTTTTCTTTTGTTATGGTTGCAAGAAGAAAAAGAGCTCATTCTATCATAACCATTCTCTCTCCTCACTTGTTCTTCTTCCTTCTCAAGCTCAAGGAGAATCCTTCTCATGTGTTGAGAATCCCTCTCCTTGAAAAGAAAACACCCCTTAGACACTCTCTACTCACTCTAGGATCAAAGGTTTAGCAAGCCGAAGATTCTAGTTCTCTCAAAGTTCGAGAAAGAGCCCGAAGGTTGAACCCTCAGGTGGATCCATCTTTGATGGAACAAGGCGACGAGGAAAGCACCATCAACCTCTACAAAAGTTTGAAGAAGAAGGAGTTCAAGTTTAGGTATAACCATCTTTCCGAGTAGCTAACTCTCTTTAGCTTGTTTGCTAGTTTTAGTTTAGGAAAAGATCCCGACTTTGTTAGTCCATGTTGCCCCATGCGCTAAAAATTTGATTTTTATACCGATTCCGCCTCCCCGCAAGAACCGGGGGTCGCAACGTGGACTTACACTAACTGCTCCACTCCACCGCGGAACCGCGGCCCAAGGCCCTGTTTGGCCGCGGTTCCGCGGTCAACTAAGAAGATTGGGCTTTGAATTTTGGGCTGCAGCTTTTGGTCATTTTGGGCTTCCTGTATCTATATATCTTTTTCCATTTGGGCTTCTAGGTTGGTTCCGGATCTTCAGTGAACAATTTGCAATGGATTTTTAACCGTTCGCTTTGAGTCGATGTCTTGAATCTTGCTTTGTGAATTGTTCTTTATGTAGGCTTGATCAAGATTCTCTGTTTGTCGGTCAAAACCCACTTTTGCATCGTCTTTTCATCGTTTTCACTGCTTCCTGTCCAAGAACCTGTAACCTGTAACATGTAGCAGACATGCGTCAAAAGCACCCGTTTATTTATAAAAAGAATAAGAATGGGGAATATAATAATACAATATTATGGTGTGAACAGTCACCTGAGAATTTTAGTGCACTGTAGCCTTTGATACGCGGTGGATCCGCCGCAGATGCTCCTTAATGCCGCGGAAACGCGGTCGTCTTGTGTGATCTCAGCACAAAATTCTCAGAAACTGTTCTTGTTCACCTCCTTAGCTCTCTAGAATATTCAAAATATTTTTCCTCAAACTCCACAGATTCCAGATTTCCTCGCAACAAATCACAACGAATCGTTTAGTGTTTGCGCGAATTTAGATCTAAAATTTTTGATGGAATAAATTTTTCAACTCAAATTTAAAAAACGAACAAATTAGCACACTATCCCCGGCAACGGCGCCATTTGATTGAATGATTCTCGGTGTGTATGTAGAAAATGTATAGAAATCACAACCAAAGAAATTTTTGACCGCAATCAATAACGGTGTCGATTGTAGCGCGTTAGCGAGTGCGGATCGTCCACAGGGAAAGTGAGATCCGTTCGTAATTGAATTAGATGAGTCGAAGATTAAAAAGAAAAGAAAAGACAATTCAATTCAAGATTTAAAAGTGAATTTCAAGAATTATTAAAATCTAGATCTAATAACAAGAAAACATTTAAAAATCAAGAATCAAGAATTGATGATATCCAATCCAAATAGTAATCAAGAATCGAAATGAGGCTCGTAGGAATCGATCGAATCTATAGACGTGATGAAATCTATTGATTACGTTTTCTTATCCATCGATGATTTGACACTAGATCGATGATGATCAACGAGAATTAGGAATTTCTTGCGGAAACTAGGGTTTCATCATCTATCCCTTATCCTTTCGTTGATTTCATTCATATTCTAGCCTCTAGTAAATTCAAGAATCGATCGTGGATCTCTAATTAAGAGCGAACACAATCAAGAAAGCATCGCTCGAAACTAGGTCGTCGATTCTTCAATTTGCTAAAGTTTACAAAACTCATAGGACTTAAGAATCGATTCAAGATTTGTAACATCATCATCTATTGATTCTCTCGACTCCTTCACGAGCGGAGTTTTACTCAAACATCATAACAAGAAACACAATCAAGAATTGAGATCGAATCATGATGCAAGAATGTCAAGAAAGCAAGATTAAAGAATTTTCACCTTTATTATTCAACAATTCGTTACACTTCGCTCAAGGATTACAAGAAATTGAGGAGAGAACGAGATCGTTGAAATTAGCGTCGCATCGTCTTCGTGAGTCGCGGATCGTCTTGGATCACTTGCTCGGATGAAGATCGACTTCGCTCCAAAAGGATTGTTGAATTCTCGCTTGATTTGTACTCGGTGTTCTTGATTTTGGCTTGGATTTGATTGGATTAGGGTTAGGGTTACAAGTTGTGTCACTCAACTTGTGTTGGGAGTTGGAGATTGGAGAACTAATGAACAACCCAAAACCCTAGATCTAGGTTTCCTTTTATAGCCATCTTAACCCTAGATCTAGAATTCATATTTCAAATTTCCCTCCAAAAGTTTGTTAGAGAGAGGCTTCTAGAAGAAGTTTGTTGGAGGGAATATTCTAGAATGAAGAATATTCTTGGGCGAGTTTGTTAGGCCGAGCCTTCTGGATGAAGCCACGTGGACATCTGGAGTCTTCTAGAAGCTTGTTTGTTACAAGGAAGCCACGTGTGAAAAATTGAAGCGCTGACGTCATCAATGCGCCGCGGATCCGCGGCGGGAAGGGGCTATTAGCCGCGGATTCGCGGCCCAATAGTGGTATCTGTTCCTGAAACTTCTGGTAGGTGTTGGTGCTAACTTCATGGTATTTTTCTAACATCTATAATATTATAATTCCCTCTATTTCACTGCCAGATCTCAAATCTTGGACTTGGTGTAATTTTCTCAGCACTTTTGACAATTTTGGCTCTGTTCCTGGAATTCCTTGCACAGATTCTTGAAACAAGTGTTGCGCTATACAAAGATGATGCGATGCCATGATAAACACTCAATTTCCCTCAGAATGTCAGTTTTAATATATAACACATGTTATTTGGTATTTTACGGCTGTTTTGCTAATATGTGCTATATTAATACCGAACACCTCTAGATGAGTGCAAATGGTAGGGAAATTGATGTGTTAAAAATGTAATATTTTCGACTGATCAGAGATTATAGCTGATCTTTAGAGATTCGAATTGGAGATTGTACTACCAAATTTTTCGGGACAGTGGATGCAGTTGCAAGTACAGTCATCCTTAATCGATAAAATTAAAGCAGCATAGTCACACGATCCAAGATTGCGAAAGTTTCGAGAATAAGTAGAAGCGGGACTTTGAACAGATTTGTTAATTCATGAAAATCGTTCGTTACGATATGGGAGACGTTTGTGTTTGCCTAAAGAAGATGCCCGTGAAGAAGTCATGACGGAGGCGCATAGTTCCGTGTATTCAGTACATCCGGAATGCACGAAGATGTACCGAGACTTACGACAACATTTCTGGTGGGAAGCTATGAAAAGAGAGATTGCTTTCTACGTATCAAAGTGCTTGGTGTGTCAGCGAGTCAAGGCTGAACAACAAAGGGTGGCTAGTTTGTTGCAACCACTTTCGACCCCTCAATGGAAGTGAGAACATATAACCATAGATTTCGTGACAGCATTACCACGGAGTCTAAAGGGCAATAACGCAGTTTGGGTCATTGTCGATCGATTGACCAAGGCAGCTCATTTTATACCATTTTGAGTTGCTCAGTCGACGGAGGTTTTGGCAGAACGATACATGCAGAAGATTGTGAGATTGCATGGAGTACTAGTGAACATCGTTTCCGATCGTGATACTCGATTTCTATCACACTTTTGGAGGAGTCTACAGGAAAGTTTGGGAACTCGCTTGAAATTCTGCACGGCCTATCATCCTCAAACAGATGGCTAGTCTGAAAGAACGATCCAAACTCTTGAAAATATGTTGAGAGCATGCATGTTAGACTTCAAGGGTTCATAGGAGGATCATTTACACTTAGTGAAGTTCTCTCACAATAACAGTTTTCAGGCGACTATACAGATGGCTCCATTCGAAGAATTGTACGGTCGTAAATGTCGCTTGTTTGTCTGTAGGTACGATATTGGAGAAAGAAGATTATTGGGACCGGATATTATTGTGCAAATGGTGGAGAAAGTGAACTTAATCTAAAATCATATGAAAGTGGTACAAGATCGGCAAAAAAGTTGGGCTGATACTGGACGAAGACCTCTGGAATTCGCAGTTGGTGATCTTGTATTCTTGAAGATATCACCGACCAGAGGAGTGATCCGATTTTGTAGTCGAGGCAAGCTTAGTCCTCGATTTATGGGGCCTTTCGGTATTATCAAGCGTGTTGGAGAGGTAGCTTATCGATTGGCTATACCGCCATCTTTGGTGGGTGTTCATGATGTGTTTTATATATCTCAACTCCGCAAGTATGTTTGAGATGAGACACACGTTCTAGATCACTCGGAACTGATAGTAAGGAAAGATTTAACGTATGAAGAGCGACCAATGGCGATTATGGATCGACGAGAAAATGTCCTCAAGAATAAAGATATCCCACTAGTACTCGTTTTATAGGGGAATCGTTCACACGGAGAATCTACTTGGGAACATGAAGACGAGATCCGACAGAAGTTTCCACACCTCTTTTCTTAGATCCGTGGCTTCTTGTCCTTTTCCTGTTCCGTGAATTTTGAGGATGAAATTCTTTTGTAGTTGTGTATAATGTAACATCCTAGTACTATTATACTATATATTTGGGGTATTTAAAATCTTGCAGTAGAATTCTTTCTTATTATTACTATTGGGTTGTGAATGATGCAATTAGCAGCTGTAGTTATTATCCGACCCGACCCACATGTTTGAAACCCAACATGGTTCGAGATTACATCAAATATTTGCTAGTACAATGTATCCATGCAAATCTAAAATATATATACACATAATATATTTTAGAATCTACATTTCTTGTTATAATACAATATAAAACCAAATAATATTTTTCCCATCTAACCTGCATGTCATAGTACCACATGTCAGGAGGTTGCGCCCATATATCGTGTTCGTATCCTAAGGGTTAGACAGACTAGTATTTGGATTGCTACGTATATTTACGTAGATCTTTATTTAGGGGTATATGGTTTTAATTACAGGATATTCCATTATGGTTTAAATCCTTATGTATATTCTTCATATTTAAAAACTATATTTTTAAAGGTATACGGGTAATATTTGGAGTGATTTGATATTATCTAGTTATCCTAATATTATATTATATATATATTATATTTTTATAATACATCTCTCTCTCTCTTTCCCTTTCTCAATCTCTCTCTCTCTCTCTCCTCTTCATATATTTTCCTAACTAAACCCCCACACTTATATTTATACATCCCCTTCATCTTTTTTTTGAACCTAGAAATCTCCATCATAAAAAATCCTCGTCTCCTCCAAGCCCTGCTCTTTCGACCCAAAAGCCACCGTCATCTTCAAAGTTTTCAAGCCTCGACACCTTCACCAATACCTCACTACCGATTCTTCAAACCGGAGCAAAATCTAGGCCGAAGTCAAGCCGTGATCTTGTATCGTGTCATTTCTTTGATCAACGTCAAGCTAAGTATTTATTATTCGCTTTTACATGCTAGTATGACGATAATTACGTCGTAATATTATTTATCGATAATGATTAAGTTAGTACATGTTAGAGTATTTTAAATGAAATTAAACATATAATGAACTATATTCACATATACTAATAAGTTTAATGATACCGTTTAACTAAACTCGATCAGTTTTATAACTGCTGTAATTTAATCTATATCGCTTGACTATATTAACCCGTTGCATATTATATAGTAGATATTGATTGCTTCATACATGCAAATATTTAGTCAGATCCACTAAAATAAAATAAATATGAACCAATTTACATTTAAACTTAACTTAATATGTACAAATAATACTTTCTAGAAAATGCGCACCATTACTTATGATGATTATGATGCCTAATGTTACATTCGATTAATATTACATATATTTGACATTAATACAATTATAGATTGTTATATAACCTGTTTTATTAATTATTGCGAATTAAAATTATGTCCAAACCGTTCTAGAAATAGCATACACTGTTCCATTGAAATATCAAAATTACAGTTTAGAGATATGATGTGAAACTGTATACATTATAGTAGCCCTATATTTTTTTAAAGCAAGTTCTAAACTTGCAACATGCTATTTTGATTATATCGATATTTATATGCTTGAATATAGTGCATACATTTTAATATTCAGCAAGTAGTAGCGATTTACCGTTTTATAGTATCCGTCGCTATCCATACCGATAATGGTTTATATAGTTGCATGCCGGATCATCACAATATTATAATACTACTATATTAGTTCAATATGTTATCTAGATTGCAATATATATGGTAATGGACGTGAAACGGTTATTACAGATAGATATATATGCATCCTGGCATTAGTTGGGTTTACCGTGGTTTGATATTGGGTACAGTTTTACATTCGGTGTCTATTTTGGTTAAAATACATTACATGACATGTTCACGACACACTACCAGACTTGTGACTTGGATCTTATTACTAATGCCGACAATCCTGACTCGTTGTCCTGACGGATGTGACTTATTGTTTACATAGATAAGACCTGTACCTGCTTGATCCTGTGTTGGCATTAGTTTTATATCATCAATACCTGACTTGAACACAAAACCTTGGGGGTAAGGGGAAATCAATAATGAAACCTGATTTGTAACTCAACAGTTCGATACTCCAGATACTGATCAGTCTTTACGGGCTCGGCCAGCCCTGGAATGATGCTGCTGACATCTTTCATCTGTACATGTTACCTGTTTACTGCTTAGCGGCACGTCTCGGATTCAGTCCGAGAATCTTGACCGTGGTCTCGGGCACACACGGGATACTATTGAGTTATATCGATGATTCCATTAAATTAATTTCAAAGACTTGTAGAATAGAATACCTAGAGGCACAGACTTTAGGATACATACCACATACCTATACCTCACTGTTTTATACCTGTGTTTATTATTCATACGCATGTTTAATAATAGCATCCTATCCTGCTTATTACTATTATTTTGATATTTATGACGCACTGACGTCTGGGTTTTGCATGGCCCAGTTTTTCTGACATTATTGCAGGCAGATCAGGAGTACTTTAGCAAGCAAGCCGAACAATGAGGAGCTCGACGTTTAGTTTAGAGATGTTTACTTTCTTTTATTTACGTAGTTTTATTTTATTGATGTGAGCCCATAAGGGACATGATACAGAGATTGTTTTTATTTGGATCTTGATTCGTTTCTGCTATATATGTTTCTTGATTTTTATTCACTATGGCAGACGAACATGTGTTAGTTAGATTTTATTTTACTGTTCTTGATATCACCTTGACAGCCGTAATGTGACTATGGAAGGATTATTCCTAGTCATAGATAGTATGGTTAGCTCTGTCACGTGCCGTGGTTATGTATTTTGGGAAGCGGGGCGTGACAGTGCCACATCCGCACCACGCACCGAGCCAAGACCGTGCCCAGTACTGTGTCACGCCGCGTCATCACCACGCTCACTGTCGTATCATGCCCACTGTCGTATCACGCCCGCGTCGCCACCGCGTCTAGTACCGGGTCACCATGCATCGCGCACACGCTACGCACCGTGTCCAGCATCGCGCCGTCTTGTGTGTCGAGACAAATCCTGTACGTTATCTCGCTTCTATATCAGCAACCGAAGGCAAGTGAAACCTCACTTGCTTCTACATGGTACATACTTATAATTGTAGACTCATGTTAACCGTATACTAGATAGATTAATATTAGTCCGTGATAGTTATCTATTATCGTATATTATTCGTAAATTATCATCGTATTTTTATGAAAAACTATACTAATCTAGGATAACTAGTTTGAGTGTAGTAGAATCTGAATCTCACGTTAACATCAGAATTGTAAGCATTTGACACTATTTCCACGTGTTAGACAAAACCAACTTTAATTTGATAATTCTCGATATTGTATGTTGTTAGTTCAATGTGGAGAACTAAACTTAAACCGCGTCGATCATGCTCAAATCTTTTACCCATATCTCCTTTTGCTACTTACGAATGTCGCGTAGAAAATCGAACTCAAAATGATGAAGTATCGCATGTGTAACGACGCCCCCAAAGAGATGATGACAATTCTGATTTTACTGTACATGTCGAGATGTTAAATTGATATAAATTTAGATACATACTGGAATGTAATATTCTATGGCTCATATCGAATCCGACTCGATAAGATATAACCCCTATAGTTTATCCTACGATACTGATATACCACAGAAACGAAGACTGACTTAGAATGCGGCTCTGGACTATAGTCCATAGTAGCATTCCACATTGGTACCTGACTTTATATGAATGTGTAGCGCTGTATGAACATGGAATTATGCGTAACCCTATACCGTAGTAAAGATAATCCCGTTAGGTAACTGTAAGTTTTAGTTTCGTTTGATTTTACTACCTTTTCATATTTTAATTGCAATTTAAACTGTCGAAGTATACTGCAGTCCCAAGCAGGGACAAAACGTATACCCTGACCTTGAACAAAATGTATCTCCCAGTACACAGTGGGTATTGTCAATCCGTATGATATGTTGGAAATTTAATTGAAAGATATAAATTTTACCTAACTGTGGTATCGCCTAATTATGATCCCAACAGGGTGAAAAATGTGTTACGAATTGGACTTTTAGTTCAAAAACTGAATTTCCAGCGATGAAAACTTAAAATGAAACGACCGCATTTCGCCAACTTGAAACTCGATTGATCTGGAACCAATTTTTTTAGATATCTGTTTGAGTTTAATTTTTACCTCTTTTGTAACATTTTGTCTAAACACGATCGTGTAAATCAATATATTTTTCTGAAATCATAAGGTGCATTGTGTTTCATATCGTATATGACTTGCTATGTTGCATCATTTTTGTATTTTACCCAAGCGTGATACCTTTAGTGAAAGCGAACGTTTATAGTGATTTTAGTGAACTTTGCATTGTCGAATGTGAGTAGTACTGGATTAGTTGTGTCGAGTATGCCAATAATAAGAGATTGATTCATGAAAGTGAACAGTGCGGTGAAAGTGAGTAAGACCGTGATTTGGCGCGTGCTTGTATACAATTAGTCATATACTTATAGTTATTGTGACCTGGGGAAATGGGGAAATCAAGATGGAATTGAACTCGTATTTAGCTAGGTACAATGACTTAGAAGATGATCATGTATTTAGCGAGGTACAATGACTTAGAAGATGATCATTCGATATTATATATATATATATATATTAGGTCATGGGCTTAGCGGCACGACTGCAGGGTTATGTCTCGGGCAACAGTGGACCGTAGTCTTAGGCATGCGCGAGCCCTTGTTAAACACGAGCATCCTTTCCACCGATTGATTTCATTTGACTTAGTTACTGATAGGTAATGACACACATATTACGTGGATTGCTAACATGATACATATACCGTACTGTTCATATTCACTTGATATTTCTTATTCTCATGTTATTGTATTCTGTTGTGCATTTCATTTCATGTTTAATAACATAGTACACCCTATATATTTATTGCTATATGTGTTGCCCTGACGACCTGAATGTGCATGCTCAGAGTACGAAGTGGACCCAGCTCAGGAGCAGGACCTGTCATTCGAGATCGCGGAGGTTTAGACCGCGAATCAGTGCTACCGCCTTCTGCTTGCTATCATAACACTATTATTTCTTTGGTTAGTTATTTATTTCATGCAAATAAATGTATCTTGAACTCTGTTGTTCTTGTTAGATATGTATGCCCTAGAGGCCATTATTGTATAGTATAGGATTGTATAATACACTTTGGATGCTTAGGATATATATATGTACAAGACAGTCTTGCTCAATATGATAGTATACTATCTGGTTTGTCTTTATCTTAACATGTCTATATGTTCCTTTTTACGTATCGCTGATACATGTTGATAGAGCCTGTAAGATTTTTGCTTGACTACCAGTATTGTGGTGGCAATCATATGTGTAGGGGTTTTGTAGTCTATAAGTACATCCTTAAATTGTCCCCAGTCATAGGATTATTGAGACTGGGCATCGATAGTCCAGAGTATACTAGTGTATATATTTCTTATTCCCGTCAGGGGAGATGGCCGGTCCTACAGTCATTCGTATACGATACACAAGTGTTTATTGGGTTATGAGTTACATTGGACGGACTCATTGGGAATTGCTTGTTGGTATTATACCTATCGTCGGATAGCAGTTCTTCGGTGATATGAGTATAGGTTAGTCCGATGACCTGACATCACCATTAGTCTCGAGTGTGTTCCACTGTACTTAGATTACTACTCTACCATGGTTTTAAAGATTCGTGCAAACTGGTAGTAGTTAAGTATAGTCCCGAAGCACTTAGAGGCAGTAGATGATAGAAGGGATTCGTCTATCCCGGTATAGGGAGTCGATATCGCGCTGTGTGCAGTTGGCCGATACCACAAGTCCTTGGCCAGGGCAAGTGAGATTTATTGGTAGGATTGTCAATAGTTTCTCAGGTGGTATTAGGTTCCACACTGACACGATTTATCGCACTGCTAGGGATCTGATGTTTACCACCCCCTAGGCCCGATATGCGATATTCTTAGATGAACAAACCGGATTGTACGGAGAATATCACTTATAGGCTCAGCAGGGGTTCGGATGAGTCTTCTTGTCGATTTTCTTATCAACAGATACCTGGGTAGCTGTTACGCACAGCTATTGCCGCTGACGTGCTTGTGAGTTAAGGTTTTGACGATTAACTCACCGCCAGCGTATTGTCGAGTCTTTAGAGTCCCACACAGAGCTTTTCTCTCTTTGGCAAAACGATGTAGTGGTCGTACTGGATGCGTGCAGGGGTCCGTTAGCAAAGCGTGTATTTTCATACACCAATGGCGATCAGACATTTCATAATGCTAGCCGGTCTTTATATAAGACAGATATTAAATCAAGATGGATTTAATATATAATACATGTATTTTTAGTATAAGTATTTTCTAGCATTATATCATATTCATCTCTTTTGTTCTCTTTAATGTTTTAATAAGTAGATTGATAGTGTGTGTGTATTAGTGTATTCACATTAATATGTATATGTATACATATTTATGTATAATACATAGTGTTAATCTATTTGTTAATTAAGTTTGATTTTAAGTGAGGGTTTTGCTTTGCTTATCTTGCTCCATGATTTATATTATCATTTTAGGTTTGTAGGAGCTTGACATTTGGAGAGAAGAGAGTTGGATGGACACTTGGCTAGTTAGGTGAAAATGAAGGGCTATGATGCATTCTTTGTGTATGCTTGATTTATTTAACATACAACCCTTTCTTTTTCCTTCATAACTTTCTTTTAAAAAAACTTAGCCTTCGTCTTTACAAAAAAGGGTTTAAGCCTCCTCCTTCTTCCTCTTTTTCCTCTCTTTTAGAAAGAAAACTCTCATTTAAATCCATTAGAAAATCACAAAGAGGGTAAAAGAGAAGACTACATCATCTAGAACCTCCAAAATAGCAACTTGGATTTTCTAGTTTAATATCTACTTAGAGATTGGTGAGCCAAACCTTGGAGGAGCTCAAGGTGGATCATCTTGAATCTCATCTACAGCAAGAAGACTTTAAGGACCTCTAGGAGCTCAAGAAGTTCAAGTTCAACCTCTATTTCCTTCAAGATTAGCTTAAGAATGTAAGTATAACCTGAACCGAGTAGCTAAAACTCTTCTATTTTAGTTTCTAGCTTTAAGTTTCGATCTTTAGTTCATATTAACTCTTTAGTGGTAGTTTTGCTTACTATATTTTTGAAAATCATGCATGCTTAGCCTCAAATATTATTTCAAGTAGGCAATCTAGACTAACAGTTCTAATATAATTAAGTTGTGAGCTGTGATTCCCTCTATTTTAGTACTGTATTTACTGATTACATATAATGTTAGAAGCTGAAGTGTGACTATAGCGGTGTCACGCCCCGCTTCACAGTAGACGAAAACAGTGACGTAGCAAGCCCGCGACATATTTATCCAGAGAAGGTCATTCCCTAAATAAATATACTAAACGTATTGAAACAATAATACATAATATAAGAATAAATAGAGACTGTAAAATTTTTCAACAAATATCTTTATTTACATTCATCTTCCAATATTTACAAATACATGAGTTTATACTGGAAAGTAAATACAATAAGAAAAATACCTAAACAAGTGGCATACATAAACTGAATGAAAATGAAGCTGAGCTAGCCCTGAGTAGAAATCTGGTTGTAGTCCTCCTCTGTGGCTTCAACTTCCTCCGTCTCGACCGTATCTGACGACCATTCCAAAAGAAGAAAAATGGGTGGAATGCCCGTCAGTGAACTAGCGCTCAGTAAATCCCAATGACAGGTAAGAGTATAGAAAATGACAAGTATAAAATATATATGATGAGTAAGAGTATATGTTCATGGGTAAGTATATACTATAGGTCTCTATATGGTCATTATGTTAACGTTAAGTTCCAAGTGTGAATTTCAACGCAGCCGTAGAAGTATTCATGAGCTCAAGGGTGCCCCTCCTGAAGTAAGGAAACACGGGCCCGTTTCATGTGTTAGAATCGGAGCTCTAGGCTGTTGTTTAGTTGATAAAACTGCACATTTAATATGACAACTTTTCCTACTATTTCTATATAGTAAAAGGTGTTTATTATGAATATGACACATAAGAAGGTTTATTTGCAAAAATAATATTTTCATGTGTTTATATATTATAATTAATATTATATAGGAAAAAGTAAGCATATAATATCCATCTAACATTTGGCCCATTTAAATATGCTTACCTTATTAAATACCTTTGACCAATTCTTAAAACTATAATATCATGACAAATGGTTAAGTTAATACCTCAATTAAAACAAATTCTACTAATATTATTTATTGAGTTATTGTGCAGAATTTTCAGGACTGAAATCAAGGAAATCAAAGTTGGCGAAACAAACCTGCCTAAATAAGAAAGTAAACTAAAGAAATTAATTCTGGTAGTGACGTAGAGAAGATTTTCAGTTTCTAGATATTCAAAGATCACCACGTGTCATCAAGATGAAGCCTCAGAAGATTGAGCCCACGAAGACACTATAAGGCCGCGGAACCGCGGCCAAACCCACCTATTGGCCACAGTTCCACCGCGATAAGGAGGAGTTAGGACACGAGATTTTTTATGTTGGGATCTTAACCACTGGTTTCCATATTAGGAAACTAGGGTAGTTAGGGCACGAGATTTTTTATGTTGGAATCTTAACCACTGGTTGCCATATTAGGAAACTAGGGTTGTTAGGTCATGAGATTTTTTATGTTGGGATCTTAACCACTGGTTTCCATATTAGGAAACTAGGGTTCTGACTCTGGGACTATAAATAAGGACCGAGAGCCTCTTGAAAAAATCATCAAGCTGAAGAGATCACGAAGTCCACGACAGGCTCACGCATCCAGGCTGATCATCAACGGTTCATCTACCTCCTTAGAAGAGATCGAGAAGCAAACTAGCATTTTGTAATCATTTTCTAAGGGAACAAAGTGTAAATGAATTTTGTTGATTAATAAAGGTAGTTGTTTTCTTATTCTATCTCTTTGTAGTTTTAATATGATTTCTCTCTCCATCTCTTCTTCTCCCAACATGCTCGAGTAATTCTTCACTTGTTAGGGTTCATGGGATTAGGGTAGGTTAATGGATGATGAAGATCCTTAAACTCTTTTTAAGTCCTATAAAGTTTATAAACTTTATCAAAAGAATAGTTAACATCCTAATTGGGCGCGCTAACAATTCATTGATAATCGCGACCGCGATTAGAGATTAGATTAACAACTGTTTTGGTAAAGGCTAGATATGAACGGAGCTCCATGTTGAGATAGGGGTTAAGAGTGGGAACCCCTTTTCCCTCCAGAAACCTTAATCTACATGCATCACCGTTGTTCTAGTTTTAAATCTATTAAAGCATAAAAGGAGTAATCTTTAATTAATCATCCATGACTACTAAATCTTAATGAACCCTGCAAGCCCCCTTTTTTTATATAAACCTACATCCGTAGCTAATCTAGATCTATATTTTGCATCCGTGTTTAACGTAGATCGAGAACCTACAACCATTCTTCACCATTTTTATTCTTCCCCTTTTTCAACACGCCTAAAGTAAGATTAAAAATTCAACGTTTCCCAGAGGACGACTCGTACTCATCTCGGTCTAGCTACGCGCGACACCGTTATTGATTGCGGTTACTAAAAACACTTTACAGACCAATCAAATGGCGCCGTCGCCGGGGATATGTGCGTAATTTTTTATTCTTACTATTTGTGTTGAATTTTTATTCGATCTATATCATAAAAATAAAACAAAACCGCATCTTGCATATTTAACGATTAGTGTGCGATTTTGCGAGGGAATATGGAGTCACTTTAGCGAGGAGATAAAGATTCAGAGACATTCATCAAGACCCAGAGGAGCAAAGGAAGCAACAGTGAAAAAAAAATTAAACAAAGAACCCCTATAGCGCAGCGGAACCACGGCTATTGTGTGCAAACGGCGGCGGAACCGCGATGATCTTGGGGAGTCGTGCCCTCAAACTTTTCTGGTATCTTTTCTATCTCTCTCTCTCCTCTGAAAAATCCAATAATATATTTTCTGCAGGATTCATTGCAAAATATCGCCGCTCAAAAATCTTTTTGCGAGTTTTGTTTTGCGGTTTGATTTTGCATATTTTAATACGGATTAAGGGGCAAAGACCAAATTCAGATTAGGTGGGGATTTTATCACCCTTCCTAGGCCGCGCAAATTACAAAACGAGCATCCGCATCAACCCTACATTAATTTAAAAAATATTTAGACAAGACTCTAAGGACTGTCGCGCTCAATAAGGACAGAGGAAGGTCGTGGGTAATCTATCGCTTATCCGCATTAATTTTGTGGTGCCTCGGCAAGTGTGTCTAAAGCAAGTGGTTATTTAATTAGGCCCGCTATTTTCGGTGATTCGTATAGCGGATACCTCCTACTTACCTGGCACTTACCTGACCACAAGAGTAGTAAAGAGGTGGTAGAGGATTGATCCTGCGGCTTGTCCTTTGGAAGTCTAGGAGCGGTCTAGAGACTTGACCTAGGTAACCTTAGTTCTAGGGTTGATTGTGCATTTTGTGTGATTTGTCTCACGTCCGACATTTTTCAAAATAAACCAATTTTAAATAACACACACGCTGCCACTTGCGCTAAACCCGCTTAGTGCATGCTCGGCTGGACACGGGATTTTAGTGCCCGTCTTGTCCGCGTTTCTACTATCGACTCCGAAGTCGGTACTTCTTCATCTTCTTTTTCCGCTCCACCTACCACATCGACTGAGATGGACGGTTCTCCATCAGATTTTACCACCACCATCCTGCCACCACACGTTGGTGCGTAGAATCCACCGCGCATCTCTCTCCAAAAAAGATGTTACCCAATGCGTGGACCCCTTCCTACTTGTCTATCTATTCCACTAGCCAACGGGGATAATTTTGAAATTAAACCCCACTACATCAATATTTTACCAAAATATCACGGTCTCGAGTCTGAAGACGCATACATCTTTATTACCAAATTTGAAAATGTATGCGCTATGATGGATACTTCACAGCTTTCTGTGGATGCTATGAGATTACGTCTTCTCCCATTCACTTTGTGCGATATAGCCGAGAAGTGGCTTTATAACACAGCCGCACATTCTATTTCAAACTGGGGGGAATTCGTCACAACCTTTCTAAAGAAATTCTACCCTAATCATAAGACAGCTCGAGTCCGTAGCGAAATAAATCAATTTACCCAGTTTCCCAATGAACCATTTTCGAAGTGTTTTGAACGCTTCAAGGATCTGTTAGTTCAATGTCCTCATCACGGAATCTGTAGATGGGATCTGTGCAGAATTGTATATGAAGGCATTAATCCTACAACAAAACAGATACTTGAATTCATGTGTCAAGGCACCTTCATGACTAAAGATGATGGTGAAGCCTGGAGATTTCTAGAAGATTTCGCTGAAAAATCTTTACAGTGGGAGAGTGTAAAGCAACCATCGTCTAGGGGTGGTATTCACCAATCTGATATTTCCATCGGAGTTAGAGCTGAAATGGCAGCAATGCAAAAGAAACTCGAAGCTATGGAACATAAATTTTTAGTAGCCTCCCTAAATCAGATGACACTCTCTAAAACTGTCTGTGGATACTGTTCTGATCCATCACATCTTACAAAAGAATGTCCTTTGAATTGTCCGTTTCAAGGTCAAGAGCATACCAATGCTGCTTTTCAACAAAGACCTAGAAACGATCCGTATTCTTCCACTTATAATCAGGGTTGGAGGAATCACCCTAACTTTGCTTGGAACCAACAACAAACTCAAAACACGGTTCCAAACCAAAATAACTTTCAAAGGGTCCCTCCACCACCACAACAACTACTACAATTAAGTCAGCACCCCTATCAATCACAAAACTTTCAAAATTCAGTCAACACTTCTGCACCGTATAACAATTCTTTGCAATTGACTGGTACTGATAACTCCTCTTCACTCGAACAAACCATGAATTTGCTTCTGACAAAATTCATGCAAGTTTCGGCTGAGATGAGGTCTTCCGTTGATGACATACAAAATAACTCTGCCTTCCAAGGTGAGAGTATTAAATCGATAGAAGCACAAATTGCATAATTAAAAGCCGAAATAAGTGCTAGAGAGAGAGAGAGAGGGGGAAGCTTCCAGCTCAACCTGTACCGAATCCTGGCTACTCACATCATGTGAATACTATTTCCACATTGAGATCTGGAAGAGTGCTTGACAACCATGTCGGTGAAGAGATTGATACTACTAATGATGAATCAATTGAAAATACCCCGGCCGAGACTTTTCCTTCCACTTCCACTTCTACTTCTGACCCTAGTTCGTCTACCCCACCATTTTCTTTCGAGCCTATTCTCTGTTTTCCCTAAAGCTCGAACCCTCAGCACACTTCTTCTAGTCCACCAAAGATGATCCCCACTCCTATTCTGGGATCTTTCCTACCCACACCACCTTCTCCACTGTTGGACCCAGCTATTATTGCTAAAGCTCCTTATCCGAATCGGTTAAGGGGAAACAAACCGAGTCCGCAGATGGAAAAAATTATTGACATCTTTAAGCAGGTTAACATCAATATCCCTCTCCTAGATGCTATACAACAAGTCCCGGCTTATGCGAAAATTCTCAAGGACTTGTGCACTAGGAAGAGGAAGACTCAAGTGCCAAAAAAGGTGTTCATGTCGAGTACTGTAAACACAGTTTTTCCCCAACAATTACCAAGGAAACGTAAGGACCCCGGCTATCCTACAATTTCTATTTCTATTGGGGGTAAAAATATTAACCGTGCTCTACTTGACCTTGGCGCAAGTGTTAACCTGCTTCCTTACTCAGTTTATGAGCAGTTAGGGATTGGAGAGTTAAAGCCCTCGAACACAACTCTCCAGATGGCCGACCGATTAATCACTAAACCTAGGGGTGAGCTTGAGGATGCGTTAATAAAGATTGGGGAATTTGTATTCCCTGTGGACTTTATTGTTCTAGATACACAGCCTGTAGTGAACCCACAGAATCAAATTCCGGTGATTCTCGGTCGACCCCTTTTGGCCACTTCCAATGCTATAATCAACTGTCGTAACGGCTCTATGACTCTATCCTTCGGGAAGATGTCAATTGAGCTGAACATTTACAAGTTAGGAAGTGTACCCTCCGAACCTTCTACTCAAGTATGTTCTGTCGAATTAATGGATGTCGACAGCAGCGAATTTGATCAGCTTTATGATACTGATCTAGACTCTTTTCATATGTTGTTGTTTGACCCAACTATGTATTATACACATACAGACTCTTCCATTGAGTTGTCAGGGTCAATATCTAACACTGATTATGAACCTTTCATGGAGTCTGACGATCACCCCGTTTTTTCTGATGGGATTATTCTTCGGGGTATCGATGAAAGCTTTGAGGAAATTTTCGCTGATGAACTCGCATTTTTAAAAGACACGGGTGTTGAGATGAATCAACTCCAAGATAAAGAAATTGAACCTCCACCCATTTTTCTGGACAATCACGATAATGCGAGTAATCCATCATCACTATCACTGTGTCGTCTCTCCAAATTGAGACGCAGTCCTTTTCTTTTACACCACTTATCTCTTCCCCACTTCTTTCTGGCTCCCTACAACATGTTCTTCCACCAACCGGTGTGTTTCACTGATAAAATTTTCGAATGGATGGTTTTGACTTTTGGTATTTTCAAGGCTTTACTTTGACCAATAACTTTTACCCTCCCCAATAATTTTAAATGCTTAATACTATTTTACTCAAGTTTGGGGAGGAGGATATTTTGGCTCTTGAAAGAAAATTTTTACAAAATTACGAGCCAAAAATAAGTTTGGGGGAGAATTTCACTTTCATTATTTCTTGTCCCCTTTGATAACTTTTCCTCCCAAGTCTACAGATTTTGAGATTTAAAAGAGACAACAGTGAGGACACTGCTACAAACAGGTTTGGGGGAGATTTGTGCTTATTTACGCGTTACTTTGCATTATATTATATATAAGCACAAAAAAATTTTGATAATGGAAGTTAGAAAGTGAAAAATTACATTTGAAAGATAGGAATAGTTTAAGAAAAATAAGAAAATTAGATGTTTTTTTAAACAAAACTAGTAATAAGTAGTTATGAGCTGTTGTCCCAAGGGTTGGTAAGATGAAGAAAATTGCTAATCTGAGGATAAAAATAAGTCTGAAAAATAATCCCTATTCTTGAGGCCAAACTTTGGAACGTTGATACCTTACTATATGCACTGTCATACATCTTGAAACTTGGGATAGTAGAGGATACCTTGAAATGCTCTTGTCTAAAATCCTTAGTATGAAGGAAAATAAAAAAATATAGTGAGGGTGAAGAAAAAAATGAACACTGGTTTTATAATTACCAAGGCAACATAAAAAAATATAGCGAGGGTGCTTTATCACCTAGTGTCTTAGACCAACTGGTTTGGGAGCCACTGCTAAGCCTTAGGTGTTGCGAAACGAGGAATTACGCCTAAATATGCAAGCACATTTTGTAATCGGTCGGTTAGTACCTCAAGAAGTATTGACGGTTGCATGAAGAATGTGTGAGCAATTTTATCGATAATATTCACCAACTATAAAGTACTTTGGAAGATGGACAAGAGTATGATAGCTTGAATTGAATTCTCTAAGTGTAGGGATGTATTTTACACACACGTAGGGGTATATGATCGATGTTTGGAAGAAAGATAGGGAGGAAGACTAAAAGGCGATATTTTATTGAGGGATGATGTGATTTCTGATATCTTTTCACGACCATTAAGATAGGGCTCATAGCAACTGAAAAGCTAGTATAGTTGGAAACTCTTATTTTCAAGTTCTTTCTTTTATAGTTCTTATCTTTATATGTAACTTTCACTATTTTTCTTTTATTATGGGATTTTGTGGGTGTAATCCGCTGAAAACCCTCAGGAGACAACACTCCTCCTACTAGGGACACCTAGAGGTTTAATGGCTTGTTGCACGTGCTCAGTGCAATCGTGTTGCCTACGAAAGTGTGCTTAGCTTTCTCCTTTTTTTTTCTCCTTCTCTTGAATAAACTAGTTTGCTCGGGACGATCAAAGATAAGTTTGGGGGTATTTGTTCAGTTGATAAAACTGCACATTTAATATGACATTTTTCCTACTATTTCTATATAGTAAAAGGTGTTTATTATGAATATGACACATATGAAGGTTTATTTGCAAAAATACTATTTTCATATGTTTATATATTATAATTAATATTATGTAGGAAAAAGTAAGCATATAATATCCATGTAACATTTGGCCCATTTAAATATGCTTACCTTATTAAATACCTTTGACCAATTCTTAAAACTATAATATCATGACAAATGGTTAAGTTAATATCTCAATTAAAACAAATTCTACTAATATTATTTATTGAGTTATTGTGCAGAATTTTCAGGACTGAAATTAAGGAAATCAAAGTTGGCGAAACAAACCTGCCTAAATAAGAAAGTAAACTAAAGAAATCAATTCTGGTAGTGACGTAGAGAAGATTTTCAGTTTCCAGATATTCAAAAGATCACCACGTGTCATCAAGATGAAGCCTCAGAAGATTGAGCCCACGAAGACACTATAAGGCCGCGGAACCGCGGCCAAACCCACCTATTGGCCGCCGTTCCGCCGCGATAAGGAGGAGTTAGGGCACGTGATTTTTTATGTTGGGATTTTAACCACTGGTTTCCATATTATGAAACTAGGGTAGTTAGGGCACGAGATTTTTTATGTTGGGATCTTAACCACTGGTTTCCATATTAGGAAACTAGGGTAATTAGGGCATGAGATTTTTTATGTTAGGATCTTAACCACTGGTTTCCATATTAGGAAACTAGGGTTCTGACTCTGGGACTATAAATAAGAACTGAGAGCCTCTTGGAAAAATCATCAAGCTGAAGAGATCACGAAGTCCACGACAGGATCACGCATCCAGGCTGATCATCAACGGTTCATCTACCTCCTTAGAAGAGATCGAGAAGCAAATTAGCATTTTGTAATCATTTTCTAAGGGAACAAAGTGTAAATGAATTTTGTTGATTAATAAAAATAGTTGTTTTCTTATTCTATCTCTTTGTAGTTTTAATATGATTTCTCTCTCCATCTCTTCTTCTCCCAACATGCGCGAGTAATTCTTCGCTTGTTAGGGTTCATGGGATTAGGGTAGGTTAATGGATGATGAAGATCCTTAAACTCTTTTTAAGTCCTATAAAGTTTATAAACTTTATCAAAAGAATAGTTAACATCCTAATTGGGCGCGCTAACAATTCATTGATAATTGCGACCACGATTAGAGATTAGATTAACAATTGTTTTGGTAAAGGCTAGATATGAACGGAGCTCCATGTTGAGATAGGGGTTAAGAGTGGGAACCCTTTTTCCCTCCAGAAACCCTAATCTACATGTATCACCGTCGTTCTAGTTTTAAATCTATTAATGGATAAAGGGAGTAATCTTTAATTAATCATCCATGTCTACTAAATCTTAATGAACCCTACAAACCCCCTTTTTTTTATATAAACCTACATCCGTAGCTAATCTAGATCTATATTTTGTATCCGTGTTTAACGTAGATCTAGAACCTACAACCATTTTTCACCATTCTTTATTCTTCCCCCTTTTCAACACGCCTAAAGTAAGATTAAAAGATTCAACGTTTTCCAGAGGATGACCCGTACTCATCTCGGTCTAGCTACGTGCGACACCGTTATTGATTGCGGTTACTACAAACACTTTACAGACGAATCAGCTGTGGATGAGTCAACCCGACTGATATTCAAGTAAAATAAAAAAAAGATTAATACGGGACTCCTGAAGCTCCGTTGGATTCACATAAGAAACTATCCCAAGCACCCCGAGTATAATATATTATAACAGGTTAATATACTTAATTGATTTGATTAATTGATTATAACATGCCTTGATCGAAATCATAGATTGCAAAAAGTGTAGAATGTAATCGAGTGAGTCGAGTAATATGAGAGTCATGAAAATTGCAATCTTAGTTCGAGTCAAGTTGGTTCGAGTAGTTTGGGTTTGACTTCATATTCGAGTTTAAATTCGAGTTAGATTAGATTTCGGGTTTATGTTCGAGTTTGAGTTCAAGTTTAGATTCGAGTTTGGATTCTAATTCATGTCTTTTCATGTGAATTGATGTAAATTGTTAAAAGTCTTATGTTCGGGAGAAATCGGCAACTGTTGCACATGGACGGCATGATTTGTGTCTTTTTCCAAGATAATTGCCATTTGATAACCCCGTTAAGTTGTCTCATTTGAATAGGAAAGCACTCACTTTCTTCGGCTCTCTAAGGCTCAAGAGAAATGATACCGCTTAAACCTATATTAATTCTAAAGTCCTTAAAATATTGTTTGTTTACATTGTTTATTTCCTCGAGGGGTTTTTATGAAAAATATATTAATATTGTTTAAAAATAAGCTCGAGGGTGATTTATAATGTTTAGGGTTTTCATGATCATGTATTTTAATTATTATGGTATTTTGGTGATAAAACCTAACTTTTTGAAAGTTTAGGATATTTTTGTAAAAATTACTACTTTTGGAAACTTAGTGGTATTTTATTAAAAGATTCTAATCTTTCATTTAAAAAATATGGTTTCTTAATATGCTTTTATTGAAAATACGGATTTCATAATTTTATATAATTTTTCCAAAAAATTGTTTTTTTATTAGAAAAGTCACGTTTCTTAAAAACCGTATTTTTATTTTCTTTCAAGACCGAATACTCCGTAAAGAGTTTTGCATCACTCTCTACTATCTCAAGGATGTCGATAATCTGCACTATCTATTAGCGAGTCCCCTAATAAGGGTTGTAAAGGCGTAATTGCCAAGAATTTCAAAATACCGATTTAAAGAAAACCGTTTTGAAAACGGTGTGGTATTTTAATAAAAAAGTTTTTCTTTAAATTAACTATAGCTCTAGAATATCGTGCTATGGAACCATAGTGTGCGTGTGGGGTAGGTCATTTCCCCGTGAAGTTTTTCTAAAGGTATTTAAACTAATTATCGATGATGGGGTGATACTAAAGTTCATGGTATTTTGCTGAAAAATTTGTTATATATTCATTTCATATGAAAATTTTGTTAAAATTAAAAACTAAAAGATGTGAAATTATGTTAAGATTAAGGTAGCATGTTAGTTTGTTTTAATTTGCTCAACACATGTCATACAAATATTAAAAAGAATGTGATATCGGAGATAACTTCTTTTATGCCGGTTTGTTTTAAAATACAAATTGAGATGAAAGAAATGGAGAGAAGAGGGACTTGCTATTTTTAGATGATTAAGAAGAGATTGAAGAAGCTCTCGGGGGTCGTGGTTTCATCAGAGATGTTGCGGTCGTCGAGTTTGGCTCACTACTTCACTTGAGAGGCTTAACTCCACTTGACACTTAGAGAGTTTTGAGAGAATTTTTGTTAAATTTTCAGAATGGGGGAGAGTTATGGCATGAGGTGGTATTTATACTATAGAATTAGGGTTTGGAAATTAGAAATGTGGATTAAAATGCATTAAAAATTTGTTAAATGGTGAATTGAAGGGTCTCTGTTTGATTGCAGAAAAATCAAACAGTGCAGGGGAGTTATGGGGAGTCGAAGGGACAAGTATGCAAAGCACGGGGTGATTTGGAGCACTTTGGACAGTCGGGACCGGCCAAATCAAGGAAACGAGTGGTCTTATTTTGTCGATCTGTCTCGAGATTTGTGCCATGTGTCAAGTTGGGTGTGTACACCTCATTACGCCTGTTTGATTTTTATGAAACTTTTCGTTTCTCCGTGAATTGCACGTGCAACTCTTGGACTTCTGAAAAATTAAAAATTAAAATCTTAAAAATAATTGGGTTCGATGGGAATCGAACGCACAGGCTATGTCACAGCAGCGCGGGGGCTTTACCAGTGAGCTACAAGTTGCTTCTTGTTTTTATTTAACAAAAATAACTTTTAACTCTTACACATGCTGTAATACCCATTTCTGTACAATAACAAGAAATTTCTGTACAGTGATTTCAGAGTCATTACATTCTACCCTCTTTATAAAAATTTCGTTCTCGAAATTTACAATTACATAGGACTAATTTTCAAAAAAGTAAGGGTATCGTGTATGTATATCTTCTTCACGTTCCCATGTCGATTCTCCTGGCAAGTCTTTTCTCCACATTACTCGGACCAAGTTTACCTCCTTGTTCCGTAATGTTTTCAACTTTCGGTCCAGGATCTCAACTGGTTGTTGCTCGCAGGTTAGGTCAGTTTGTACCATTTTTGAGTGATCAAGTATGTGGCTGGGGTCGCTCACATATCTTCTTAGCTGGGATATGTGGAACACATTATGCACTCTTTCCAATGAGGGTGGTAGTGAAAAACGATACGCCACTTCTCCAACTCGTTCGAGTATGTCAAACGGTCCTATGTATCTCGGAATTAGCTTACCCCTCTTGCCAAAACGGACCACTTCTCTGTTTGGAAAGATCTTTAGGAATACATGGTATCCAGGTTAAAACTCCAGATGTCGATGCTTTGTATCTGCCCAATACTTCTGTCGGTCTTGAGCTATGCGCATCCTTTCCCTGATCGTGCAAACCATGTCCACAGTTGCCACGATCATCTCTGGTCCAAGGAGTTCATGATCTCCAACGTCATCCCAATTCAATGGGGAACGACATTTCCGTCCGTAGAGTGCTACGAATGGTACTATCCCAATGCTTTCCTGATAGCTGTTGTTGTATGAAAACTCCACAAGGTGTAGGTGATCTTTCCACGAACCTCCAAAGTCTAACATACAGGCTCTCAACATATCTTCCAGGATTTGAATTGTTCGCTCGGACTGTCCGTCCGTTTGTGGATGATACGCCATGCTGAAATTTAGACTCATCCCTAGGCTATCATGCAGACTCTACCAAAATTGTAATCGGAATCTTGTATCACGACCCGAGACGATACAAACAGGTACTCCATGTAATCTCATGATCTCCTGCATGAGTTTATGGGTATCTAATATGGTACATCTTGAAGGTTTAAATCTTACTTTAGATTTTTACTCACCTCCATGTACTTCTTTGCTAACGTCTCGATTGACTGGTCAACTCTGAATAGAATAAAGTGAGCCGACTTGGTGAGACGATCCATAATAACCCAAACTGCATCGTTACCCTTCGTGTTGCTATTTCCATTCTGGAATTGGTAACGGCTGAAGTAGACCAGCAATACTGTGATATTTAGCCTTCACTTGCTGACACACCAAGCACTTAGCTACGCTCCTTGCTACTTCGCGCTTCATTCCATACCACCAGTAGTGTTGTCGTAGATCCTTGTACATCTTCGTACCACCTGGGTGTACCGAATACGGAGAGCTGTGAGCTTCTTTTATTAACTCCTCTCAAACAGAGCCGACTGGTACACATAAACGGCTTCCATATCGCAAAGATCCATCTCCATGGATGATGAAGTCAGTTCGTAGTCCACTTTCTACTTGTTCTCGGATCTTTTGTAGCTTGGCATCACTTGCTTGAGCTGCCTTGATCTAATTTACAAGAGTGGACTGTGTAAGTCTACGGTAGCGCCCCGGCCGTCTACAGACGCCAAATGTGGAACAAAAACTTTTTAACTGGCGCTATCGTATACTTTAACCCGGATCTGCCATTATTGCTAAACTAACAAACTGTAAAGAGTGTAGAAAGGTTATACCGAACGATCCGAGTCCTTCGTTCTTTAACCATCATCCCACGCTCCGTTGCGGCTGCTCCGATCTCTTCGATCTTCGATCTGCTCGTCCAGGTGGCACCACGTCGACGATTCTTTAAACGGGCTCCCACCTCTGACTCGAGGCAACTCGGTCGTCAAGTTTGCTAAAAGAGACGACCAAGATTGATGTAGAGAATGAGTAGAAGACTTTGTCTCGTTCCGTCCAAAGCTATGGACGAACGGTTAATGAAGTTGCCAATGGAAATGAAATGGAACGAGAAATGAACTATGAAATTTCCATGTATCCAAAACTTTAGTCTTTTCTTTTTAACAACCATAATTTTCTCAAGTGAGTGAGTGGAGGAGGAGAGGGGGCCGGCCACTTATATCAAGAGGGGGTGAGTGTAGGAGGGAGGAGGTGACCACAAGAAGAAAAGATCAAGAGAAAAAATCTATGGCAAAACAAAACACATTAATGAAATAAATGACTCACTAAACCTAGTCATCCATTCATTAATGCAAACTTAAGGTTCATGAACCTAGTCACCATCCTAGTCACCTCTTCTAGAAACTTCTCGAAGCATCTACACTCATCTCAAGAAAAGATAAATCCGTCTTTAACCGAATGTTAAAAGACGGGCGATAGAAAACTGGAAACTGGCAACTTCCAAAAGTGATCCCGAAACGAATTTCAAGATAACCCCATAACTGTATAAATATACCCGCATTTGTATTACGACCGAATACAAATGCAACTGAGACAAAGATATTATATCTACTCAATATAATACTCGGATCCGGCTTAAACCAAAACCGACCAGTATCATCTGCCCGAAAACTGACACGTGCGTAAACGCACGTGCATTTTCCGAACCCTGCCATAAAACCATACGGCCTCTACAACGTTTCGCCCGAACTTGGGAAACTGTCTGTGGGGAACTCTAATGACTCGTCAGTACCCTGGCAGTGGGTTTAACCACAAACCGTCAGCGGCACCAGCAATGCGTAACGGCTGCCCATGGATTGACCTCAAGGGAGGCCGATGAGCGAACTCATCCGGAAACCCTGCTGAGCCTAACAGTGACAATGTATATACAGTCCGGTCCGTTCGTCTATGAGTATCGCATATCTGCCTAGGGGGCTAGTAACGTCAGACCCCCAATAGCAGTATAAGTCGTGTCAGAGTGTAGCCCAATAACACCCTGAGATACTACTGGAGTACCTACTAGTAAATCTCCTGCCACGGCCGTGGGCTTTGTGTAATGGCTCTCCTAGACACAGCACGATCTCGCCCCCAATACCGGGAGAGACGAATCCCCTGCCGATCCGCTCACGTGCCTCCATATGGCTCGGGACTGTACCCAAAAACTACCTATTTGCACGACTCCTTTGAGCCGTGGTAGGGTAGAAATCAAAGCACAGTGGGAACTCACACGAGACAAATGACGACCTCAGATCGATGAACTAACTTGTACACATGTCACCAGGGAACTGCTATCTGACGATATGTATAATACCAACTAGCAGATTCCCGGCGAGTCCTGTCCGGTGTACTCATAACCCAATGAGCACCTGTATACATCTTAGGTGATCCAACTGACACCAGTGGCTTGTGAGACCGGCCACCGCCCCTCGTCGGGGTCTCGACTGTATACACTAGTCTACTCCGGAGTATCGATGTCCTGTCTCGAAACTCCCACGACTAGGGACAATAACTAAGGATATGCGTATAAACCACCCAACTCTCACGTATATGATCGCCATCAAACTGTTGGTGGTAAAGCAAGATCCTAAGGGCTCTATCAAAGTGTAACATGTAATCAGTCACCTGAACATGTACACGACTGATAAAGGAAAACCAGATAGCATACTATCATCTCGAGTAAGACTGTCCTACCGGTATAGGTCCTTCGCAATCATTGCAATCGCGTACCTGCGATCCAATAATTGACTATGAGGACACTATCTCCAACAATCTCCCACTTGCACTCAAGGCTAATTATTGCGATGTCGACTACTCACAGCCCGTGTGAAACCGAACATCCAACTCCTCTACTAATCAGTTTCACAAAGCCCGTTTGTAAAACTATTGTGTTCAAGAAATAGCCTCAGTGAGTGGATCCGCCTAGATGTTTCTTTCTATATCTCTCTTAATCTCAAATTCGCGGAGAAAGCCATCTCCCGAATTGAGTAATACCTGTCTAAGAATATGTCTGGATATCTGATGGGACCTAGTTCATAAATGAACTCTAAATCCAAACTTCTTAGACTGTATCGATCACTGAACCTAATCAGTATCCTGCACCAAGCCACCCACAGTATCCTCTTGGACTACATGTCCATAATACTGTCCCTCGTCAGAGGGAAAACTAAAACTCTGACAATCACTCTGTCATCCATGTCACCTTTGAAGCCTGGAATGATAATCGTCTCCCGAAGGAGGCTGCCGTCATCAAATCCGTAGAACATGTACTTATGTTCAAAAATGCTTCCTTATGTTTCTCCAGGATTGGATTAATACAAACTTATCGCATCAAGTGCAAAAACAATATCTGGTGTGGTACTTGATATCTCATGATTGACTCAGTTGCCTAAGCAAGTGATCTGTCAATCATGACCATCCCTCTCCTCTTTAGTCTGTAAGACACCTTTAGAGAGGGTGACTCCATTACCTGCAGGTACACCACCATGCTAGGAGTCATCTATTCTAAAAACCATTAGAATACTGTCAAAGTACCTACATTGGGAAACTACCCAAATCCAGATCTAAAACCATAGATCCAGAAACCAGAATGTCAAATATTATATCTATATCCTATCTGGAGAAACAACTGTGTGACGACCACAGTACAACCGATCGTAGTATGGGAATTTTACTTCCTACTCTGTGTATGTCATCCATATACCATGACATCACACCCTACTACCTTCTTAACAGATCCATCCCCTATTCTGATTGAAGTCAAACCCATGACTGTCATATCAAAATTAGATGATCTATCTCCGCTATAACTGCTCAAGTCTATAAATAGATATAAGCATCTTGCCCACTATGCTTCCGCTGCTCCCACTGACTACGACAACCCTCCTACCGGGTCTCATAGCCTGGAACAACAGTAGTGTCAAGTCTGGATAGATAAGAACCTCCCTGTCACCGTCCTTGAGGCTACCGAAGTACCTCTCGGGTGTCTGAGGTTACCCACCATATCTGCGGAGTGGCTAATGGAATGTCAAACTTGATTGAATATATAGGTCCTATTAAATTTTCCGTAATCGTTCGCGGTTCTGGAATCACTTCCAGTTCTACCATACTCCCACTACTGTTTTTTGAAAAAGATCTATTTTACTAAAACTGTGGCAAGTCAAGAACAATATCACTATTGATCTTCCAAATGGTAGAATATCAACCCTCGTCATAGCCAGGGTTAACCCACAAGCAGCCATTACAGAAACGTGCCCTGAGTTATCCAGTGTCTGGTTTTAAGCATAAGCTGGACAACTCCCCGTACTTTAACATCTTTTAAGGTACGAACTATTCTATATCCAATATAGAAACTTTGGCACTTATTTAATTGGAACCATATTCAATCATGCAGCTGTCTCCAGTGCATATCAACTTAATGGAAAGAGGCTAATCAGCATTACTCAACTTAGGAATCCATCCAATTATGAGTAACCTGAAAGAGAAATAAGTTTCTCAAAACCATTACTATCATCTGAATACCAATCACAAGAATCTACATCTTCTATCTCTTTGAAGAATCCCGATACTTGTGATACCTGGTTCTCTACTTTATTCTTATACCCACAACTTCTCAAAACTTAGACCTTGTATTTCTACGAAACACTTGTCTAAATACTAGAGAAGTTATAAGTAAACAGAACATAGTACGAGGACCTATCCCTTTGTCCTGATGGACATTTGGACAACATACAATACTCTGTATAAGTCCGCTGAGTTTGAACAACTTAAAACCTGTGCGTCGTAGGTTGAAAACTGTACCCTGGCGATTTCCTCAAATATCACCAATTGCAACGAATTCCGATATAATAAGGATAATTACCTAATTCCCAATAACTTACTCCCACTCATCATCTGTAAAACCATACAGATACGAGAATGAAACCTGGTAAATACATACCCTTGGAGTAAGTATCTAATCGGGAAAACAGTTTTCCTTTAACAATGCACTGAAACATGAAAATGTTTCGTAGGGGTATGCTTGTATTCATAGTAATGCCTCTTCCATAATCCAATTCATGATTTCAACCGTATATTTTATTGCCATCTCTCCAAATCCCTTTATTTGTTTTTAGTCGTTACCTTCTGTACACCATCGTTAGGCTAAATGGTTTTCTTCCTTCCCTACCGTTCGGCACCAGCCTTTGGTTTGGAAGAAGACTATCCAGTAAGCATAATAGGTGTACCCTCCTAAACCAAGGAGTACTCGCAACTTGAGAGAAGGTGATGATAAAAGACAACTGAATAATACCTTATTCCTATAAAGGTGAAATAGGAGTGGCGATGAAGTACGCGGTTTGGTCGTGAATGATAACAGTCGCAATTTACTTTGCCCTCTTTCTAATCCCTTTATTTTGTCTTTACATATTACCTTCTGCACACCCTACTTAGGCTAATTGGTTTTCTTCATTCCCTACCTTTCGGCACCTGCCTATGGTTTGGAATAAGATTATCCAATAAGCGTAATAGGTGTACTCTCCTAAACCAAGGAGCCCTCGCAACCTGAGATAAGGTGATAATAAAAGACAACTGAATAAACCAATTCTATTTCTCCTGAACTTGGATCCATCCTCGAAAAAGTCCCTTCGAGTTCGTATATAACCATACGATGGATCTATCCAATGGAAGTGGATGTCCGTAGTAATACGGGGTGTTCTGAGAAATCCAAAGGGTAAAAGAAGGAGTGGCAATGACTTATGCAACTCGGACAATCCAAAAGCCAGTATTTTAAGAAGGTTCGGTCAACCTGGTCACTGAGTCATAGTCTAGGGTCGGTCAAAGGTCGCTGCCAAAGAGAGAGAGAAAAGAAACACTCTGCGTGCACTCTAACCTAGATCAGAATGGTTATCACTTTTTCTAATCCGGAAACCTCCCACTGTCCTGTCAAATTCTCCCCTAAACCTGAAAGAAGAATCAATCGGGATCACCCGAAGAGTAAACCAACTCATCAGTGGGAATCGGGATCCAACTCTCATCGCATGATAACGTGATGGAATGTATCCACGTTACTCATACTCCAGAAGGTATGCTCATACTTGGCAAGTTTCAGTTTCTTTAGAAACTCCCGATATGATTTTTGCCCCATGCTCTTATGACCTTGGCGTTGGTCAAAATATCATAAGTCACATGCCAAGTTCTACCCGTCACTATCTTGTCAATTTGAACCCACCCACACATGCCCTTGACGTTGGCCAAAATGGCAGAACGACTGTCCCAAACCAACTCATCTATCTATGCAACAATTGAATACCCAGCAGCTACCAAACACTATGCCTTGGCGTTGGTCAAAATACATAGCTTGAATACTACTGAATACCCAAAAGAAGTGACGGAGGGCTACGGCTGGTTTTTGGCGAAAAACCTTTAACGTAACGAACTTGATATCGCTGAAGCAACCTGATAGCTTTTTAAAATATAGTGGCGAAAAACCTTTAGCTAAAGAGGTCACTCCCGGTGAAGGGATCTCGGCTCTTTCCTCGTGGAATGAGGTGCAGGATATTCCACTGAATACCGCGATGAAAAGCAACATGTAATCGACTATAGTGAAGTTATTACCCTGACGCAAACTTTTGCCCAAGGGGTCAGTCCCGGTGAAGGGATATCGGCCCTTGCCCCGTCGAATGAGGTGCAGGATATTCCACTGAATACCGCTATGCAAAACAAAAGGAAACGTCTTTGCAATAACACTTTTTAAATTTGTTCCAACAACTGCCAAATAGGTTTGCTTTCCTTTGCATTGATCAAAATCAACGCAGTCCCATCATTCAATCACACCAGAAAAGAACGAAAATAAAATGTACGTATATGCCATCCGCATTCGTCACTGGGTCCCGTCATCACCCGTTAGGTTACTTAACTAACGACAGAGCGGGGACTGGACTAGCGCGGGTGTAAAACATATACAACATCTAATAGTATATAAACCAATATACAATAATTACTCCAGGCGTGATAATATGCAACATTACAGAAAATTAATAAGCATCACAGAACAATACAGATAATCTGGGATCCCCGAGTTTCACAGAGCCGCTGCTGAAACCCGACGTTCCCCTGTCGTGTGGATAGCCTGTGCAATGAAACCTAGACCCCTACGGGTGCGGCAAGTTACCCGCCAAAACCTGAAGCAAGGCAGCCCCCTACAGCAATGTGAATGGACCACCCAGCACTTCACGGAATCCGGTAATCTTGGGCACCCCTTCTTGGGTCAACCTGTACCCCCTACGAGTGCGGCGAATAGTCTGCCAATTCTAGAGTGAGGCCCATCTACCTCTCAAAGCCATGAGATGCGGACCCGTTGCCCCCCAGAACCCGGCTATCCGTGCACTCTATCGCGGGGCAAAACCTATTACAGTAATGAATAATAGTACAACAGGTACATCGACCGCAACCTGGTCGTGCCCCAAAAGAATATTATACAACAGGCAGTGACGGCAGTCCACAAGTTGGACGCTCACCCTGCAATATCAAATGTACAAATAAATCCAAACTGCACTACCATTGCACACTGCTATCCACCACGACAAATCCGCAACATCACAGCACAACACATAACATCAATGCGAATGTCACGTTCGCAAACACGTCTAAAAGAACTATAGCAATCAGACGCGGTTTACCGATCAAATGACATTCCCGGTCGGAGATATAATGTAAGCACTGTAAACTAACGTGTTTAAATTTCGATCGACTAAATATCACGAAGTGGGCCCCACGAACAACTGGTGAACAGTAACAAAATCTGGGCCCAAAAGATATGTACCAAAAATCCCAATTTCCAGAGAAGAATACACTGTGCAAGTTTGGGGGCATGATCACTCAGAACGGCCGCGGATGCGCGGCCAAACCATGGGTTTGGCCGCGGTTCCGCGGCAGTCTTGTCGATTCATGTGCCCAAATTTGTACGGTGTTCTTATAAAACCCTGCACAGTTTTCTGAGATATGTAGAATAATTTTAGGACATCATTTAAAATCGACAGAAACTGTGAAGCTTGAAAATTGTGTTTTTCGATATCCGGTTCGATCGATATTTTAAACGCGTTAGCACAAGTTAGTATAGCAAAATGGTGAGGCTTTGATACCACTGTAAGTCTATGGTAGCGCCCCGGCCGTCTACAGACGCCAAATGCGGAACAAAAACTTTTTAACTGGCGCTATCGTATACTTTAACCCGGATCTGCCATTATTGCTAAACTAACAAACTGTAAAGAGTGTAGAAAGGTTATACCGAACGATCCGAGTCCTTCGTTCTTTAACCATCATCCCACGCTCCGTTGCGGCTGCTCCGATCTCTTCGATCTCCGATCTGCTCGTCCAGGTGGCACCACGTCGACGATTCTTTAAACGGGCTCCCGCCTCTGACTCGAGGCAACTCGGTCGTCAAGTTTGCTAAAAGAGATGACCAAGATTGATGTAGAGAATGAGTAGAAGACTTTGTCTCGTTCCGTCCAAATCTATGGACGAACGGTTAATGAAGTTGCCAATGGAAATGAAATGGAACGAGAAATAAACTATGAAATTTCCATGTATCCAAAACTTTAGTCTTTTCTTTTTAACAACCATAATTTTCTCAAGTGAGTGAGTGGAGGAGGAGAGGGGGCCGGCTACTTATATCAAGAGGGGGTGAGTGTAGGAGGGAGGAGGTAACCACAAGAAGAAAAGAACAAGAGAAAAAATCTATGGCAAAACAAAACACATTAATGAAATGAATGACTCACTAAACCTAGTCATCCATTCATTAATGCAAACTTAAGGTTCATGAACCTAGTCACCATCCTAGTCACCTCTTCTAGAAACTTCTTGAAGCATCTACACTCATCTCAAGAAAAGATAAATCCATCTTTAACCGAATGTTAAAAGACGGGCGATAGAAAACTGGAAACTGGCAACTTCCAAAAGTGATCCCGAAACGAATTTCAGGATAACCCCGTAATTGTATAAATATACCCGCATTTGTATTACGACCGAATACAAATGTAACTGAGACAAAGATATTATATCTACTCAATATAATACTCGGATCCGGCATAAACCAAAACCGACCAGTATCATCTGCCCGAAAACTGACACGTGCGTAAACGCACGTGCATTTTCCGAACCCTGCCATAAAACCATACGGCCTCTACAACGTTTCGCCCGAACTTGGGAAACTGTCTGTGGGGAACTCTAATGACTCGTCAGTACCCTGGCAGTGGGTTTAACCACAAACAGTCAGCGGCACTAGCAATGCGTAACGGCTGCCCATGGACTGACCTCAAGGGAGGCCGATGAGCGAACTCATCCGGAAACCCTACTGAGCCTAACAGTGACAATGTATATACAGTCCGGTCCGTTCGTCTATGAGTATCGCATATCTGCCTAGGGGGCTAGTAACGTCAGACCCCCAATAGCAGTATAAGTCATGTCGGAGTGTAGCCCAATAACACCCTGAGATACTACTGGAGTACCTACTAGTAAATCTCCTGCCACGGCCGTGGGCTTTGTGTAATGGCTCTCCTAGACATAGCACGATCTCGCCCCCAATATCGGGAGAGACGAATCCCCTGCCGATCCGCTCACGTGCCTCCATATAGCTCGGGACTGTACCCAAAAACTACATGTTTGCACGACTCCTTTGAGCCGTGGTAGGGTAGAAATCAAAGCACAGTGGGAACTCACACGAGACAAATGACGACCTCAGGTCGATGAACTAACCTGTACACATGTCACCAGGGAACTGCTATCTGACGATATGTATAATACCAACTAGCAGATTCCCGGCGAGTCCTGTCAGGTGTACTCATAACCCAATGAGCACCTGTATACATCTTAGGTGATCCAACTGACACCAGTGGCTTGTGAGACCGGCCACCGCCCCTCGTCGGGGTCTCGACTGTATACACTAGTCTACTCCGGAGTATCGATGCCCTGTCTCGAAACTCCCATGACTAGGGACAATAACTAAGGATATGCGTATAAACCACCCAACTCTCATGTATATGATCGCCATCATACTGTTGGTGGTAAAGCAAGATCCTAAGGGCTCTATCAAAGTGTAACATGTAATCAGTCACCTGAACATGTACACGACTGATAAAGGCAAACCAGATAGCATACTATCATCTCGAGTAAGACTGTCCTACCGGTATAGGTCCTCCGCAATCATTGCAATCGCGTACCTGCGATCCAATAATTGACTATGAGGGCACTATCTCCAACAGACTGGACTTGTAAGTTCATCAAATATAAAGCGTTACCTGGCACAACTACTTCAATCTTCAATCCATGTAGTTCTTGTTGTAGTCTCCACTGAGCGGTGAGGTTCATTGCTAATGGCTGGCGACTAAGGGCATCGGGAACTATATTCACCTTTTCAGGATGATACTGTAGGTTGATGTCAAAGTTCGCCATGAGTTCTAACCATCTTCTCTACCGCATGTTGAGTTCCTTCTGAGTAAATACATATTTAATACTTTTATGGTCAGTGTATCCACTCGTTCTTCCAAAAGATAGTGGCACCAAATCTTGAGTGCAAAGACCACTGCTGCTAGCTCCAGGTTATGTGTTGGATAGTTGCGTTCATGAACTTTTAGTTGACTTGATGCAAAAACCACAACTTTTCCATGCTGGTGTAGAACACATCCTAATCCTTTACCGGACGCATCACAATGAACAACGAATCCGCCAGATTGATCTGGTATTACGAGAATAGGAGCAGAGGTTAATCTCGACTTGAGTTCTATAAAATCCTTTTCACATGCTTCTGACCACACGAATGCTTCGTCTTTACGTGTGAGCTTGGTAAGGGGTGCTGCGATCTTTGAGAAGCCTTCAATGAATCGTCGATAGTATCCTGCTAAGCCCAAGAAACTTCTTATATCTTTCACCGTCTTTGGTGTCGGCCACTCGCTGACAGTTGACACCTTAGCTGGATCTACAAAGATTCCTTCGCCTGAAACAATATGTCTGAGAAATCTGACTTGATCTAGCCAAAACTCACACTTGCTGTACTTGGCATAGAAATGATGTTGTCGTAATATCTCCAGGACAATCCGTAAATGCTCGGCGTGCTCTTTCCAATTCTTTGAATACACCAGGATGTCGTCGATGAATATAACAACAAACCTGTCTAAGTACTCTCGGAAAACTTGGTTCATCAGGTTCATAAAGATGGTAGGTGCATTGGTCACTCTAAATGACATTACGAGATATTTATAATGAGCATAACGAGTCCTAAATGCCTTCTTCGGATGTCGGACTCTTTGACCTTCAACTGATGATAAACCGAACGAAGATCTTGCTTTGAAAAGGCATAAGACCCACTTAATTGATCAAAAAGGTCATCGATGCGTGGTAGTGGATACTTGTTCTTAATTGTTATTTCGTTCAGAGCTCAATAATCCACACACATCCTGTAAGAACCTTCCTTCTTCTTCACCAGTAACACCGGAGATCCCCAGCTCGAAGTACTGGGACGAATCCAACTTTTCTTCAGGAGTTCGTCCAACTGAATGCGGATCTCCTTCAATCCCTCCGGACTTAATCGGTATGGTGCTTTTATTACTGATTGTGCGCTGGGTTGTAAATCGATGCTGAATTCAAGAGCTCGATCGGGAGTCAAACCTGATATATCTTTCAGAAATACATTCTCGAACTCTCGAACTACCTCTCACTACTACAAATAGGGGTTGCCTCTACGGATAAGTCCGTAGGGACAAATCACTGCCCCTACGGATATATCCGTAGGGGCAAAAAAATACCCCATAGGTGCAAAGGCCGCAGGTGCAAGTCTTAGCCTTAAACATGCCCCTACGGTGAAATAATTGCCCCTACGGCTTAATGCATAGGTCCATCTGTCCTTACGAATTTATCTGTAGGGACAAAATATTTATTTAATTTATCGGTTTATAAAATAAAACAGTTGCACCTCCGGATTACTCCGTAGGGACAAATACATGCCCCTACGGCTTAATGCGTAGGTCCATATATGTAGGGGCAAAATATCAGGTATCCTGATATTTTGTCCCTACGGATAAATGTGTAGGGGTAAAGCTAAGGCCCCTATGGATTACTCCGTAGGGACAAGCCTAACCCCTGTTACTGAGTCTATAGGGTCAAAATATCAGGTATCCTGATATTTTGTCCCTACGGATAAATGTGTAGGGGCAAAGTTGGACCCTACTGATTAAATGGTAGGTGCAACATGTGTCCCTACGGATTAATCCGTAAGGACATATTATCAGGGTTTTTTTTATAAAAAAAAGGATGCATGTTTTTTCCTCGCCATGTGCACAATAATATATACATCATATATGAAAGTAATCAACAAGCAGAATATATACCGTAGTATTCATAATCAACATCTTACGCATAATATATAAAATAAATCAACAAGCAGAATACGATATCAATCTAAATCAATATGAATACGCAAACACCACCAATATCGTCCAAAATATATATAATATGTATCATATAAGTAAATATATGTTTAAAATATAAAAATCAAAAAGCTACCCTAGCTCGGTCCAGCTCCATCACTGATAATCGCCGTAATCTGGCGCACCTGCTCCTCGGATAAACGCTGAGTCAACAACTCGAGCAATGCGGACGGTGCGGGAGTCTGAGCGGGCTGTGGAGCTGTAGGAGTGGTATGCGCAACCGCAGCCGAGCTAGTGGCTTGCGGAGCCGCAGCTGTGGGAGTCTGAGCGGGCTGTGGAGCTGTAGGAGTGGTCTGCGCAACGGCAGCCGAGGTAGTGGCTTGCGGAGCCGCAGCCGAAGGAGATGCATATGGAGCCTCAGCCGAAGTACCCTGTCGCGTCTGTTCAGTTTTGCGTGTAATAAACGAGTAAGAACTGTGTATTAGTCGAATTCGTATCATTATCAGGTTATTGCGAGACCCCAATCTATGAATACTTAGGGACTTAGGCCTCGTTTGGATATCTAGTTTGGAAAACCGTAGTTTATTTTAATTAGACAGTTCTATGTATGTATGATTAATCAAAGCTAAGTCTACAACCAAATAAGCTTAGGCTACATACTAATATTGGATATATTGCTATATATAATATGACATAATATTTTACTATTAAGTAGTATACATACCATCATCTCCTTCAACTCCTGGACGGTGGCCTTCAAGGTGTCAAATTCTTACTCTAGACGTCGCTCACGGGAGATAGAGGAAGTAACCACCGGAGTGGAGTCCAACCTCATATGGGCCCTGCTAGGACCCAGTCACTGGCCTCTCTTCCAACCTCCGTGGTGCCCTCCGTGTGCGGCGTCTAGGACTGGGGTTAGCAGTATCAGATCGTTCTGTCCAGTAAAATCGATCCCCGATACCTCCGCCTGCTCAACCACCCACTCCTACACCCACATTAACCAGTAAAATATAAGCATATCATTTAAATTTGAACTTTTCAAAACAAAAATTTCAAATAGGGGTTGAATAAATATTAACACTTACGCAATACTCCTGGGTAGCGGTGTCGGGGTATTGAAGCTACACCCGTGGAGGGATCTGTCGAGGTGCCGTGGACGGCAAGATACGTGGATAGCACGCTCGGTGTACTATCCTGCGCCAGGGTCTGTGCTCTCTGCAATTCGTAAAAAATTTACATATATTATAAAATAACTCTTAATATTACATTATATCACAGTAGATCTATTGTAATTTACCGATGCCTCCATGGCACGAGTAATATTCCTCGAGCCACCTGTATAAGTGGGGCGACCCCTTTTCGTCGACTTCCTATTCTCTTTATTTTGATCCGCCTGTTTCTGCACAACACATTCAGATTTAGTTTTCTAATTAGGCAACACAAAAAAATAAATTATATACTAAACAATGAATTATATTTAAAATACATACCTGTTTGCGCTGAGAGTCGAAATATTGGCACAATAGAGACCATGTATCTACGTCGACTCTCGCAAAGGCCGGAGTATGTAGGAGGGCCGCTCTCTCTGCCTCGGGGGTCGCCATCCACAGCGAATAGCAGTCGATATTCAGCTCGTTCCTATTGTATCGGACCATCGATTGCATGTTCTTCATCAGGCCATGGTACAGAGCGTAAAGATCGAGCACCCTCCCAGGGTGATCAGGGTCGGGTACAGGCTGAAAATCGTAATCCAACTGCAAATACAAAAAAACAATGTTATTAAATTTCAAGTGTTAATAATAAATATATTGGATAAATCAAATGAAAATATATATTAATACCCGAGCCTGATCCCAGAAGAGGGCGAATGAGCGCCGGTGCTGGTCGCCCTACTCAACGTGAAGTGGATACTTCTTCACGAGGCGGCTCTCATCCTCCATATACCGGCCGAACCTCTCGGCATAATCGCCGGTATAGTGATAATCAGGGGTAAAGAAGAAAGGGAATGCTGCCTCCCCCTAGCTCTGTCGGGCCTCAGCCTGTGGGACTGATTCGGGCCTCGAGTCCCCCTCTTGGGATGGGGATGCCCTGCGTCTACAAGAAATATCAAGACAATCAATATTAAGACAAAGTGGTATTAAGAAACCAAGGTTTAACGAAAATTGAAGTGTGATATATACCTCCGGCGACAGAAGCATGAGCCTGGGCCTGGACAGCAGCACGAGCGGGGCGATAGTTCCTCCGGCGAGTAACAGCCGGAGACCCGGACGTGGACGCATCCCCTCCAACTAGAAAATAAACATAAATAAAATTACATGAAGTTCATGTTTATTCTTAAAAGATATGTAAAATGAATAAATATTTTATATTTATTCATACAAACCTACAGACTAAGCGGAGGGTATGGAAGTGACGGGAGTGCCCCCTGCACCAGACGTGGATGCACCACCTATAATTAGACAATCAAATATTGACTATTTAAGTAATTACAAAAAGAATGCGTATATCAATAATATAATATTCTAAATCAACATGTATATACTATAGGATATATAAACATACCTGCAGGTGCGGTGGTGGGCTCTGCCCCTGATGTAAATACGTAAGAGAAAAAAGAATGTATGTGTATTTATGATATAGCATTCTAAATCAATATACATGCACTATATGATATATAAACATACCTGGAGGTGCGGGAGTGACCTCTGTCCCTGATGTGGACGCACCAATAGCTAGACATGAAAAACATTGACTATGTAAGTAATTTTGACATGAATATGCATGTAAATCTATAATATTACATTCAAAATGAATATACGTGCAACATACATGGAGGTGCGGGAGTGGCCTCTGTCCCTGATGTGGGCGCACCACCAACAACTAGAAAATCAAACATTGACTATGTAAGTAATTTTGACATGAATATGCATCTAAATCTATAATATTACATTCAAAATGAATATGCGTGCAATATACCTGGAGGTGCGGCCAAGTCTACACATAAGGAGATATCCGAAGGGGTCTCCGATCGGGGTGCAAGACCGGCCCTCTGAAGCTCCCTACGCAGCTCTCCGGGCGGCAGAACCGGTATGCATTTGCCTATGCCTCTGCCGGTGCCGCGGCTGGAGCTCCTGCTGCCCCTTGCTGCTCCCGTCGTCGTCATCAAATCTAGATAAAACGGTTCGTGGACGCATTAGACAATCATTACATATGCATGCTATATATGTATAGATCGTAAAATGTGAAGTGATAATATAACATTACTGATAACCTTTTTCGTTTCGTGGACGCATTAGACATATCTACTTGGATTTCATCATCGATATCATTTCTAACCCACGTAACTTCATAATCAGCCGAAGACAACCCGTCTTTCGAAACAGACGGTCGGAGCACTCTAAGTCTTCTCTCTTCTTCATCCTCATCACTGTCCTCGAATTCTAGGACATCGTAAACATCCCTGGGTTTCTAACGGCATACGACACTCTATCCCGGATGCTTCAAACACCGTGAGCAGTATACTTGGAACGCTTAGTTCGGAAAGATAAACGGATCTTCCTGACCATAAAATTGAAGTGTGTTCACACTGGTCAATCCATATTCATCTTTCCAAGTCCCGAGATTGCTTCTCCACTTATCCGTATCGGATCGTGTATCGTACCAAGTACACTGAAATATATAAAAGGGTTCTGATCATCCGGGATATTGGATGCCGAGTATACAATTTAAGTATCCATAATAAATCACACCATCCGATCCTACCGTCGCAATCCCACTATTCTGAGTGGTTCTATATGTTTTTATGTCCTTAAGTTCGAATTTGTATCCAAGGACACCGAATCCTTTATAATATGCAACCTCCATACTAGGAAATTAAGCTAAACATCTTGAATCACTCTTTAATGATGCAGACAAGTTTGGATCGTGGATCTAACAAAACAAATTTTACGACAAATACATAACAATATAAGTTTAGATTAAAACTGATAGCAATAACATGTTATTCGAATAACTTATATGATCTGCAACCCAATCGCAAAAATTATCCTGATGATATTTTTCCAATCGTTCATTGTTCCAATCAGGATGCCCCTTACATACCTCGTTAAAATGAATTCTGTTCTCGACAATAAATTATGACATCAATATTATATCATTTCATACACATACAAACACAAATATAACAAGTAATCCAAAAAAACTTACTCTCTAATTTTTTCAAGACATGCGTTATTGAGGAGGATAAACCAGTATATCTTGTTGATAAACATAGTGTCTACCCTCTTATAATTGGCTTTACCATATGGCCCGTCCTGAATTCTTCGAGGCCGATTAAGTCTCGTCTCAATGTTCTCGTCCAGATAGCGGGAACAAAATGTGGTTGCTTCATCTAGAAGATAACCTTGCATGATAGAACCCTCTGGTCAATTTCTATTGCGTATATACTTTTAAGAGTGTAGAGGTACCTAAGGGAAATATGTTAAATAAATAAATACGGGCATACATGACAACAATAATTTTACAAATTACGTGAAACAAAAAATTCCAAGTACCTCTCGGTAGGATACATCCATCGATATTGTACCGGTCCGGCTAACTTATCCTCAGTTGCAAGATGAACCGTCAGGTGTATTATGATATCGAAGAATGACAGTGGGAAAATACGCGCAAACTTGCAAAGTATCAACGCAATAGAAATTTCTAGTTTATCCAGCGTCACAACATCCATTGTTTTAGCGCATAATTCTTTGAAAAAACAACATAGGTCATTGATTAGTAGACCAACCGATTCGGGGAGAGAAGTCCTGAGGGCTAATGGGAGAAGGTGCTCCATAATAACATGGTGATCATGACTTTTCAGCCTATCGATCTTGCCTTTCACAATTTTTATCTTCTTACTGAATGATCCTGAGAAACCTGTGGGAACTTTCAAATCATGCAACACCTGCAGGAATCTTTTCTTCTCCGGTTGTGACATATGATAAGTGGCACTGGGAAGTAAAAACTTGCCTGGTTTACCTGCTACCGGTTTAGGATGCAATTCACTTCTAATCTCCCAGTCCTGTAGATCCATCCGAGCATTAAGGTTGTCTTTCGATTTCCCGTCTTTACAAAAAAGCAAGTTAAGTACGTGCTCGGAAACTCCCTTCTCTATGTGCATGACGTCCAGACAATGACACACTAAATTTGTTGACCAATACAGAAGCTTGAAGAAAATGCTTAACTTGTTCCAGAATGGTGGTTTGACCTGTTTTGTCGGATCCATCCCGAAAGTCACATTATTGTAACCATCCCACTGAGCAGTCACGTCCTCTCCGGACAATGGGGCTGGAGGTCCAAGAAACTCCTGATGACCAACAAAGTGAACAACGTCTAACCTGTAGGGGTGGTCTAGAGGCAGGAAACTTCGATGGCCGCAATAACAAACCTTTCTGCTAAAATTCAAGAATTTCGATGTTGTATGTTGATGGCAATGAGGACATGCTTTGTGACCATGTACGGACCAACCTGATAGCATTCCATACACAGAAAAGTCATTAATTGTCCACATTAAATCCGCACGCAGTATGAAGGTGGTATTTGTGTTTGCATCGTAAGTCTCTACACCATCAATGAATAAAGATTTTAACTCCTCGATCAGAGGTCGTAGATAGACGTCGATATTTTTTCCCGGTGAATTTGGTCCGTTGATAAGAAGAGGCATCATAAAGTATGATTGGTCCATAACCAACCAAGGTGACAGGTTATAAACTATCATTACAACGGGCCATGTGTTGTGGCTTTCAGCCATATAGTTGAATGGGCAGAAGCCATCACTAGCCAGTCCGAGCCTGACATTGCGAGGATCGCTACTGAATATTGCCTGCCTTCTATCGAAATCCTTTCATGCTAGTGAATCTCTTGGATGACTCATTTTTCCATCTTCACTTGGAGGAGCACGGTGATGCCAAATCATTGCCTCGGCTGTTTTCTTGCACTTGAATAGCCTCTGCAGCCTCTGTGTTATGCGAAAGTATCGTGCTATCTTGACAGGTATATCGGGCTTCTTATCAGAATCTTTCGGCTTATACCTGGCCTCTCCGCATGTTGGACACTCTTTCAAATCTGAATTCTATTTCCGGTACAACACGCAATTTTTAGGACGTGCTTGAATCTTTTCACACTTCAGACCCAAATCAGATATCATCTTCTGGGCTCCGTACCAGCTGTCGGGCACGTTATTTCCCGGGGGTATAGAATCTTTCAAGAACGAAAGAAGCGTTGTGAATGAGTTGTTGCTCCATCCATTTAGGCACTTAATCTGGAAAAGTTGGAAGAGCCATGAGAGAGTGGAATACTTTGCATTCTCATAAATTGGTTTTCTAGCATCATTCATGAAATTTTCATACTTATCCGCACGCGGTCCTTGACCGGAAGGAATGTCATCTTCGGTACGAATAGATTCACCTAGGGCAGCTTCTACCATATCCTCCATTTCTTCTGATGGAAAGAAATTACCGTCTTCTTCGTCTGCCGCATTACCGTCTTCTCCTTCTTCTCCTGCCACATTATCGTTTTCTCCTTCTTCTTCTGCCGCATTACTGTGTTCTTCTCCTTCCCCGTGATATAGCCAAGTTGTATAAAGTCTAGTAAAACCATGTTTAACGATATAAAGCTCTGCAAATTATACCTTCTGCCAGTACTTATTCCCACATCTATCGCACGGGCAGAGAATCTTCTCTATCACGATCTTATTATGTGCACGTGCAAATTCAATAAAAGCAGTAACTCCTGCGACAAACTTAGGTTACATACGTTGTTGCCAATCCACATACATCCAGTCCTTAACTCTGACGTACTCATGGTCCATGTTAGACTGTATAACATATAAATTATAGGTTATAATGATTATATTGAGAAATCTAAGAACAGGATGGTTACTGACAAAGGAGAAAATCCGTGTATATGTTTTGTGTGTACGTTTGTCGTTGAAAAGAATAAATTATCGATAATCAAAGTTAGATTTGAGGATACCCATGTATAAGTTGTATTCTATATATGTGTGTTTCAATTTATGATTTCGCTTAAGTGTAGGGTTGTTAGTGTGTATGTGCTGTGTGTGCGTTTGTTATGTATTCGTGTTGTATGTGTGTGTTTCTGCTGTCGGGGGTAAGGCTTCTATCCCATTAAGAATGTATAGAGTAGACACCCGTTCGCTTGTGCTTTCAACCATTTCGAGAAAATTTCGGCAGCACATCCCCGCTGTTCTCCGAGTACACTGTAATAGAATAGATAATCATTTCAAAGCTGTGAAATAACGTTGAAATGAACATATAATCTTTCTTTGTACACGGAGAACCAGCAGAAAAGTACCGATGAAATAACTCGAAACGGATGAAAATACAAGTGAATGCAGGTGTTTGCTTTATACATTCCAAACTTGTCCACACGGGACAAATCTATTGGTTATCATACGATTGAATCTTCTTGATTGAATTGAGATTTCTGATTATGTAGTATTAGAGAAAATGTATAGAATCACAACCAAAAATATTTGACCGCAATCAATAACGGTGTCGGATGTAGCGCGTTAGTAAGTGCGGATCGTCCACAGGTAAAGTGTAATCCGTTCAATTTCCGAATTAGATGAGTTGAAAATTTAGGGAAAAGAAAAGAAAACAATTCATGATTTGCATTTGAAGATCAAGAAATAAGAAAAATCTAGATCTAGAAAAGACATTAAAAGCAAGAATTGAGATGTGTGATAATTTCCAACCAACAATCAAGATTAGAAGTATGGCTCGTAGGAGTAGATCGGATCTATAGATGTGATGAGATCTAAAGATTACTAATTCTTATCCATTAGTGAATTGATACTAGATCGGTGCAAATTCATCGAGGTTTAAGGATCTTGCGAGGGAATAGGGGTTTCGCAACTCATCCTTTGTCCTTTCGATGGATCGCATTCAAATTCTAGCTTCTAGTTAATCAAATGGTCAATAGTTGTTCCCTAGTTTCGAGTGAACACAATCAAGAAAGCATCATCTCGAAACTAGGTTATTAATCATTTGATTCACTAGAATTTCCAAACATTATAGGATTTAAGAATTGTAAAAATATCTAAATCATCATCATTTAAAGATCGTCACAACTCCTACACGAGCGGAGATTACTCAAACATCATGATCGCAAACACAATCACAAATTGAGATCTAATCATTATGCTTGAATTAAAAGATAAGCAAGAATATAGAAAATTCACCTTTATTTATCGACAAATTTCGTTACAACTCTCTTGAATTTACAAAAGGAAGGAACTAGATCGTCGATTTCGGCTTCGCTCGGCTCCTTGAGTCGCGGATCGGCATGGATCTCTTGCTCCGTTGGAATCCGGCGTCGCTTCTAAAGGTTGAAGGCACTCTTGCTTGAATTGCTCTCGGGATCTTGATCTTGATTTTGAATTGGGGTTGAATTTGAGGCACAAGTTTTTGTCACTAAACTTGTGGGTTGAAGATGGTGATGATTCTTGAACAATTTGCACTCTAGATCTAGGCTCCTTTTTATAGACCTCCCAAATCTTAGAACTAGAATTGAAATTTGAATTCCCCCCACAAGTTAGTTATCCAATGGTTTAAATTTCCCTCTAAAAAGTTAGTTAATGCTAAAATTTGAATTTCCCTCCAAGAATTTGTTAAGCCGAGCCTTCTAGATATGCCACGTGGAGTTTCTACAGTATTCTGGAAGCTTTGGCCGCTATAAATAAGCATGTGAGGAAATTTGAACAAGTGATGACGTCATTACGCCGCGGTTCCGCGGCGCAAGCAGGCTCCCGCCGCGGAACCGCGGCGCTTTGGGGGCTTCAGAGCTGGGATTTTCTGCTGTGGGCTTGGGCTGATTTATGAGCCTTGTTTTGATATGTGGATTTTTATTTGGCCTTCTGTATTACTACCAGATCTTCAGCCTTTGAGTTGGCGCATCTTTTATCAGATCTTTTCCCAATTTTGGGCTCTGCTTCCGGAATTTCCTACATAGACTCCAAGACAAGAGTTGCGCAATACAAGGATGATGCGATGCCATGAAACGCAGTTAATTTCCCTTAAAGTGCCGGTTAAAAAGTCTAACACATGCAATTTGGTATTTCAGAGATGATTTGGTAATATGTGCAATTATGAATACCGAACACTTCTATATGAGTGCAAAATGTAGGGAAATTGCCGTGTTAGAAATGCAGTATTTTCGACTGATCAAATTCCCCCAAACTTATTTTCGATCGTCTCGATCGAACAGTTTTATTAAAAAGAGAAGGAGAAAATAAAGAAAGAGAAAAGCACACTTTCGTAGGCAACACGATTGCACTGAGCACGTGCAACAAGCCTTTAAACCTTTAGGTGTCCCTAGTAGGAGGAGTGTTGTCTCCTGAGGGTTTTCAGCGGATTGCACCCACAAAATCCAATAATAAAAGGAAGATCATGAATATTACATTTAAAGACAAGAATTGTAAAAGAAAAGCCTTGAAAATTAGGGTTTTCAACTAAGCTAGCTTTTCGATTGTCATGAGCCCTATCTTAATGGTCATGAAAAGATGTCAGAAATCACGTCCTCCCTCAATAAAACATCGTCTTATTCTTCATTCCTATCTTTCTTCCAAACATCGATCATATCACCCTGCGTGTGTGTAAAGGACATCCCTACACCCGGAGAATTCAATTCAAGCTATCATACTCTTGCCCATCAGCCTCAGTACTTTTTAATTAATGAATATTTTGATTTGCTCACACACTTTCATGCGATCGTTAATACTTCTTGAGGTACTAATCGACCGATTACTCATGTGCTTGCTTATTTGGTGTATTTTCCTCGTCTTGCACCACCTCAGGCATAGCAGTGACTCCCAGACCAGTTGGTCTTAGGGCACTAGGTGAAGAGGCACCCTCGCTAAAATTTTTTATTGCCCTTGGTGATAACAAAGGCCAGTGTCCATTTTTCTCACCACTTTATATTTTTTTATTCATTTCTTTTATTTTATTTCCTTCATACTTTTGACTTTAAGACAAGAGCATTTCAAGGTATCCTCTACTATCCCGGGCTTCAAGACGTGTGTAAGTGCGAATAGCAGGATATCAACGTTCAAAATGTTTGGCTTCCAGAATAGAAACTATTTTTCAGACTTATTTTTATCCTCAGATTAGTGACTTCCTTCATCTTATTAACCCTTGAGACAACGGCTCATAACTACTTATTACTAGTTCGTGTAAGAAAACTTCTAATTTTCTTGGTTTTCTTAAATTTTTCTAATCTCATGGATGTAATTGTTCACTATCTAATCTTTTATTATCATAAATATTAAATATTTTTATATTTTGAAAATTTTTAAAATTTTTATGAGTTTTTGAAAATTTTTGAATTTTTATGGATTTTGAAAATTTTTAAATTTTTATAGGTTTTAATGGGTTTTGAAAAACTATTTACAAAAAATGATGAGCCAAAAATATGTACACAGAATTTTTATGGGTTTTGAAATTTTTTAAATTTGTATGGTTTTTAAAGAAATGTTTTGTGCTTATGCAAATGATATGCACATGATGCAAAACTAAGCACAAACCTCCCCCAAACATGTTTTCAACAGTGTCCTCACTGTTGCCAACCGCTATATCTACAAAAACCTGTAAGCCTGGGAGGAATTTATTAGTGAGGGAAAAATATATAAGTGAAGACCCTCTCCCAAACTTATTCTTGGCTCAAAATTTTTGTAAAAATTTTCTTTCCAAGAGCCAGAAAAAAAATGTCCCCCCCCCCAAACTTGAGTTATGCAATGTTAAGCTTTGAAAATCACCTGAAGGGGTCAAAAATCATTGGTCGATGCCAAGCTTTGCAAAGACCGAATGTCAACACCAACCATCCAAAAATTTTATCAATGCAGTGCTCGGGTTGGTGGAAGAAGAAGTGGGGAAAGGGTGAGGGGTGGAAGAGAGTGTGTGTGCGTCTCATTTTGGAGAGACGAAGCAGTGAATGTGATGGATAACTCGCATTCTTTTTACAGTTCAGAGGAAGAGGTGGAGGTTCAATTTTAGTGATTGGGAGATGAATCATCTCAACACCAGTGTTATTCAGAAATGCGAGTTCATCAGCGAAGATCTCCTCAAAAGTCTCATCAATACCCCGAAGAATAATGTCATCACAAAGTGCGGGGTGATCTTCAGACTCTAAAAGCAGTTCATAATCAGTGTTAATTGTTAACCCGGACATCTCGGTGGAAGAGTCCGTATGTGTATGATACATAGTTGGGTCAAACAATAACGTATGAAAAGAGTCAAGATCGGTATCAGGAGGATCATCAAATTCGCTGCTGTCGACATCCATTAAGTCGACAGAACAGACATGAGCAGTAGGTTCGGAGGGTACACTTCCCAACTTGTAAATGTTCAGCTCTATTGACCTATTCCCGAAGGATAGGGTCATAGAACCATTACGACAGTTGATGATAGCGTTGGAAGTGGCCAAAAAGGGACGACCTAAAATCACCGGAATTTGATTCCGTGGGTTCGCTACAGGCTGTGTATCAAGTACAATAAAATCCACAGGGAATACAAATTCCCCGATTTTTATTAACACATCCTCCAGTTCACCTCTAGGTTTGGTGATTGATCGGTCAGCCATCTGGATAGTGCAATTGGTTGGCTTCAACTCTCCGATTCCTAACTGCTCATAGACCGAGTATGGAAGCAGGTTAACACTTGCGCCCAGATCTAGTAGAGCACAGTTAATGTGTTTTTCCCCAATAGAAATGGAAATAGTAGGATATCCAGGATCCTTACGTTTCCTCGGTAATTGTTGGGGGAAAGCCGTGTCTACAGTCTTTGCCATGAAAATTTTCTTGGGCACTTGAGTCTTCCTCTTCCTAGTGCACAAGTTCTTAAGAGTTTTCGCATAGGACGGAACTTGTTGGATAGCATCTAGGAGAGGGATGTTGATGTTAACTTGCTTAAACATGTCCATAATCTTCTCCATATGTGGACTCGATGTGTTAGCCCTTAACCGATTAGGATAAGGTGCTTTAGCAATAAGCGCTGGGTCCATCATAGGAGAAGGAAGTGTGTGTGGACCTGATCCCGAAATAGAAGTGGGGATCGTCTGTGGAGGAGTAGAAGAGGTGGGCTGAGGTGTCGAGCCTAGAGGGAAATGGAGAATAGGCTCGCGAGAAGGCGGTGGGGTAGAAGAACAAGAATCAGAAGCAGAAGCATGTGTGTGAGGAAAGGTCTCAGCCGGGGTGTTGATAGGATTTTCAATATCATCAACTTCTTCCCCAACATGGTTATCCAGCACCCTCCCAGATCTCAACGTGATGATTGCATTCACATGAGGTGAATAGCCAGGATTGGGCAAAGGTTGAGCTGGGAGTTTCCCTTTCTCTCTTGCACTCATTTCGGCCTTAAGTCGTGCAATCTCAGCTTCCATCGTTTTGATACTCTCAGCTTGAGACGCTGAGTTTTTCTTTATCTCACCAACGGAAGACCTAACCTCGGCCGACACTTCCATGAAATTTGACAGGAGTGATTTCATGGTTTGAGCGACTTGAGAGAACTCGTCAGAACAGGTCGACTGCATAGGATTAGACGGTGCAGGAGTGTTGACCTGGTTTTGGAAATTTTGTGACTGGTAGGGGTGCTGAGTAAGTTGAAGTGGTTGTTGTTGTGGTGGAGGGACCCGTTGGAATTGATTAGGGTTTGGAACCGTGTTTTGGGATTGGTTCCAAGCAAAATTCGGGTGATTCCTCCAACCCTGATTATATGTGGAAGAAAAAGGGTCGTTTCCAGGTCTTTGAAATGCGGCATTGGTATGCTCGAGACCTCGAAACTGAGAGTTTAATGGACATTCTTCCGTCAAGTGAGAAGGATCAGAACAACACCCACAAACAGTTTTGGGAACCGACATTGGGTTTAGGGAGGCTGCTAAGAATTTGTGTTCCATAGCGTCGAGCTTCTTTTGCATTGCTTCCATCTCAGCTCGAACACCTATGGACACGTCTATTTGGTGTACGCCACCCCTACTTGATGGCTGGGTTCCAGTCTCCCACTGTAGTGACTTTTCAGCGAACTCTTCTAAAAATTTCCATGCTTCCCCATCATCCTTGGTCATAAAGGTGCCTTGACACATGTTTTCAAGGTTTTGTTTAGTGGTAGGGTTACTGCCCTCATATATGATTCGGCAAAGTTCCCATCTCGGGATGCCGTGATGTGGGCATTGAACCAAAAGATCCTTGAATCAGTCAAAGTATTTTGAGAATGGTTCAGCCGGAAGCTGGGAGAATTGATATAGTTCGCTACGGATTCGAGCTGTATTTTGCATAGGGTAGAATTTCTTAAGGAATGCTGCAACGAATTCTTCCCAATTCGTTATGGAATGTGCGGTGGTGTTATATAGCCACTTCTCGGCTAAATCGCACAAGGTAAATGGAAGAAGTCGTAGACGCATGGCATCCACAGAAAGTTATGATGTACCCATCATTGCGCATACGTTTTCAAATTTGGTAATGAAAACGTAAGCGTCTTCAGTCTCGAGACCGTGGAATTTGGGTAGAAGGTTGATGTACTGGGGCTTAATCTCAAAGTTATCCCCGTTGGCTGGTGGAATGGATAAGCAAGTCGAGAGAGGACCTCGCAAAGGGTAGCACCTCTCTTGGAGAGAGATGCGGGAAGGATTCTGCGCACCAACGGACGGCGGCAGAGTAATGGTAAAGAGGTTTGATGGAGACTGATCCATCGGTGTGGGTGTGGTGGGGGGTAAAAGAAAGGTAAATGGAGAAATACCGACTTCGGAGTCGATCGAGGGGACGCGGACAAGACGGGCATTAGAATCCCGTGTCCAGCCTATCTTGCACTAAAAGGGGTTAGTACAAGTGGCAGCGTGATTTATAATTAGGGGAATGAAGTGAATGCGGTGTTTGTTTTGAAAAATGATACGGATTTTGAAAATATGATGCGATCACAATAAATGCAACAAGCAATACCCTAAAATTTATGGTCACCTAGGTCAAATCTCTAGACCGCTCCTAACTTCCAAAAGACAAGTCGCAGGATAAAATCCTCCACTGCCTCTTTGTTTCTCCTGTGGCCAGGTAAGTGCCAGGTAAGTGGGAGGTTCTCCACTACGTAAGTAGTGGGCCTAATTAAGTAACCACTAGCCTTCGACACACTTTCCTTAGACACCACAAAAAGAAACGCGGATAAGCAATGAATTACCCACGGCCTTCTTCTGTCCTGAGTGAGCGCGACGGTCCTTAGAGTCATCTCTAGATATTTTTTAATTAATGAGGGTAATGCGGATGCAAGTTTGTGATTTTTGGGGCTTAGGAAGGGTAATGAACTCCCCACCTAATCTGGATTTGGCCGTGCCCCTTAATGTCCGTATTAATTATGCAAACAACCACAAAGATAAAAAAACAAGCACAATTTATTTTGCTTTTTGCGCGGCGCTGCGATTATTTGCAAAGAAACCTGCACAAAATGTTAATTGGAGCAGATTTTAGGAAGGAGATAAGAAAGTTAGAAATTACCTGATAAAATTTTTCCAGAGAAGCCCTCAAACCGCCGCGCTTCCGCCGCAATTGTCGCCTTATACCGCGATTCCGCCGTGCCTCGAGCTCCTCTCTGCACCAAATTTTTCCAGAGCACTCCTAATCACTTCCCTAGCTCTCTGGAATTCTCCAAATAATTTTCCAATTTCACAGCGAGCTCCAGATCTCCTTGCAATTAACCACAACAATACGTATTAGTAATTTGCACGAGTTTTGAAAAATATTGATGGAATAAACTTTTCAACTCAAATTTCAAAAAATGAACAAATAGCACACGATCCCCGGCAACGGCGCCATTTGATTGAATGAGATTTCCGATTATGTAGTATTAGAGAAAATGTATAGAATCACAACTAAAAATATTTGACCGCAATCAATAACGGTGTCGGATGTAGCGCGTTAGTAAGTGCGGATCGTCCACAGGGAAAGTATAATCCGTTCAATTTCCGAATTAGATGAGTTGAAAATTTAGGGAAAAGAAAAGAAAACAATTCATGATTTGCATTTGAAGATCAAGAAATAAGCAAAATCTAGATCTAGAAAAGACATTAAAAGCAAGAATTGAGATGTGTGATAATTTCCAACCAACAATCAAGATTAGAAGTATGGCTCGTAGGAGTAGATCGGATCTATAGATGTGATGAGATCTAAAGATTACTAATTCTTATCCATTAGTGAATTGATACTAGATCGATGCAAATTCATCGAGGTTTAAGGATCTTGCGAGGGAATTAGGGGTTTCGCAACTCATCCTTTGTCCTTTCGATGGATCACATTCAAATTCTAGCTTCTAGTTAATCAAATGGTCAATAGTTGTTCCCTAGTTTCGAGTGAACACAATCAAGAAAGCATCATCTCGAAACTAGGTTATTAATCATTTGATTCACTAGAATTTCCAAACATTATAGGATTTAAGAATTGTAAAAATATCTAAATCATCATCATCTAAAGATCGTCACAACTCCTACACGAGCGAAGATTACTCAAACATCATGATCGCAAACACAATCACAAATTGAGATCTAATCATTATGCTTGAATTAAAAGATAAGCAAGAATATAAAAAAATCACCTTAATTTATCGACAAATTTCGTTACAACTCTCTTGAATTTACAAAAGGAAGGAACTAGATCGTCGATTTCGGCTTCGCTCGGCTCCTTGAGTCGCGGATCGGCGTGGATCTCTTGCTCCGTTGGAATCCGGCGTCGCTTCTAAAGGTTGAAGACACTCTTGCTTGAATTGCTCTCGGGATCTTGATCTTGATTTTGAATTGGGGTTGAATTTGAGGCATAAGTTTTTGTCACTAAACTTGTGGGTTGAAGATGGTGATGATTCTTGAACAATTTGCACTCTAGATCTAGGCTCCTTTTTATAGACCTCCCAAATCTTAGATCTAGAATTGAAATTTGAATTCCCCCCACAAGTTAGTTATCCAATGGTTTAAATTTCCCTCCAAAAAGTTAGTTAAGGCTAAAATTTGAATTTCCCTCCAAGAATTTGTTAAGCCGAGCCTTCTAGATATGCCACGTGGAGTTTCTACAGTATTCTGGAAGCTTTGGCCGTTATAAATAAGCATGTGAGGAAATTTGAACAAGTGATGACGTCATCACGCCTCGGTTCCGCAGCGCAAGCAGGCTCCCGCCGCGGAACCGCGGCGCTTTGGGGGCTTTAGAGCTGGGATTTTCTGCTGTGGGCTTGGGCTGATTTATGAGCCTTGTTTTGATATGTGGATTTTTATTTGGCCTTCTGTATTACTACCAGATCTTCAGCCTTTGAGTTGGCGCATCTTTTATCAGATCTTTTCCCAATTTTGGGCTCTGCTTCCGGAATTTCCTGCATAGACTCCAAGACAAGAGTTGCGCAATACAAGAATGATGCGATGCCATGAAACGCAGTTAATTTCCCTTAAAGTGCCAGTTAAAAAGTCTAACACATGCAATTTGGTATTTCAGAGATGATTTGGTAATATGTGCAATTATGAATACCGAACACTTCTATATGAGTGCAAAAGGTAGGGAAATTGCCGTGTTAGAAATGCAGTATTTTCGACTGATCACTTCTCATTATATAGACTACACGACGGTTGTTAGTACCGAGCTATACCGTCCGATATTTAACAACCTTCGTATAGTTTTATGTCACGACGAACATCGAACGTATGTTAACTGACAGAAGGGGACTAAGTGGCGCTTTGAGTTTCATATAAGAGTATCGATGAGAATATGAAAGTTTCATATTATCATCGAGTATCATATATTGGTTTTAACTTGAACCTTTAACATGAATAGGTTTTACGTTTACGTTTCTTTATTAAGGGTTCGAAATTTCAAGTTTAGGCTAAATTTTTCTTGCGTTTACGGTAAAGTTGTACGTTTACGTTATCATCGAGTATCCTACTACAATGAACTAGTGCACCCTAAACCTTAACCCTAAATAACCCAAATTAACCTAATTAACCACAATTGACCATAATCGTTACCCTAACACAAATTATCCCTAATTAACCCAAACTTAACCTAATTTACCCAAATTAACCTAATTAACCCAAACTTAACCCAATTTACCCAAATTAACCTAATTAACCCTAATCAACACCCTAACCCTTTCAAATTATCACTAATTAACCCAAATTAACCCTACCCTCTAATTAACCCCAGCCTCTAACCCTAAACCTGAACCAAACCCTAACCCTAACCCTAATTACCCTAACCCTAAGCCTAACTAATTAACCCTAACCCCAACCCCAACCCCAACCCAACCCCAACCCCAACCCCAACCCCAACCCCAACCCAACCCTAACCCTAACCCTAACCCCAACCCCAACCTCAATCGAACCTTCACCTTAACCCCAACCCCAACCGAACCCCAACCCCAACCCCAACCCCAACCGAACCCTAACCCCAACCCCAACCGAACCCTAACCCTAACCCTACCCTAAACTGAACCCGATGCCTAACCCTAACCCTAACCCCTACCCGAACCCTGAGCCCTAAACCCTAGCCTAAACATCATCAAAATTATAAATAATTTGAGATTTACTAACCTGTAGCAGGCGGTGGAGGAGACGACGGAGGAGACCGGTGGTCGACGACGCAATCGGCGACGAGTCGCGGGCGGTGGCGACGAGGAAGTCGACGACGAAGTTTTGGGAACGATCGAGGAAGGTGGCGGGCCGCGGGCGGAGGGCGGTGGTGACGAGGCGCGGGATCGAAACGCGGGAACGATCGAGACGCGGGAGAGTGAGAGAGAGAATTTTTGGGAACGGCGAAGGATTTTCTAAGCCTTTTTTTAATTAATAACCCATATATATGCCCGTACGGACTTAACCGTAGGTCATTTGTTTGTGGCTACGTAGGGCCAAATAACAAAATACGATTTAATATTTTTAAATTAAAATGTAGGGCACTGTAGGGACAACCATGGGGACCAACGGACTAATCCGTAGGGGCAATAAAAAGTTGCCCCTACGGATTCCTGTAGCCGTAAGGGCAACCCTATATTGTAGTAGTGTCTGGCTTCGATTCTTCTGCTTGCAATGATGCAATCTCTTCCTTCTTTGGTTTTGCTCGGTAGACGCGAGCTTCCAAGGTTCAGTCTCCACTTTTGAAGTAGAATACTAGATGATCTGGTATTTCGATCACTACCCTCCTTTGGCGATAGTCGATGGTGGTGAAGAAAGTTCCCAGCCAGTCCATTCCCAAGACTACGTCGAAGTTCGGTATGTCTAGCACCTTGAAGTCTGCATAGAATTCTTGACTGTAGACGACCACTGGACATAGATCATATCCTAAAGTTTCTTTTAGAACGTCGTTCCTTGAACTGAAATTTCAGCTGGATACGAGCGGTTTAACTGGGATCGCATGAGTTCGGACAAACCGTTGCGACATAAAGCAATATGATACCCCGGTATCGAAGAGAGCGAGTGCAGGTAGGAAGGTTACTAAGATTGTACCTAAGTCGTGTGGGATAGGTTTAGGTATAACAAATACAAGATGACTGTGAATTGAATGGACTTTAGAAGGGAATAGGGAAGAGATTTACCACTGATAACCAGACCTGTAGCTTCGGCCTCTTCGACCGACATAGTGAATTCTTGGTGTCGCGGTACTTTCCTTTATGACTGGTTAAACACTCGGCGTTGGGGTTGAGCGGTTTGGATGCGGGGAGTTGGAGCTGGTAGAGCTAACCGGGTAGGAGGAGCTTAGATCGCCGGTCTAGCTAGAGGGTTGTTGGGTCCTCGGTTTTGTGGGCATGCTCCAATAGCGTGAGTAGAAGACCCACAGATCAGGCACAAGTTGTTCGCCCCGCGACATTTCTTCACAAGATGCCCCATTCTTTTGCAGTAGATGCAAAAATCTAGCCTTCTGTTGGCGAACGAACCTACGGGCCTCCGAGATGGTCCATTAAAAGCTGGCTTGGAAGAGGCCCCTCCTGTGATCTGATGCATAGGACGTTTCACACCGGCAGTCTGCGGCCTGCCTTTTCTCTTCACAACTGCCTCATAACGTCGGGCAGCCTTTAAAGCAAGCTCATGGATTGGGAAATCCCCTATAGCGAGTGCAGCTTGGATTTCAGGGTCCAACCCTTGCTGAAATCGTCGTGCCCGAATCTCAGCGGTAGGAATAAGGTGTGCAGCGAACCTGTCATGACCTTGTGTTAGCAATGTTGTAATTAAGATAGAAAATTTGAATTTGAGAGTATATCTTATCTGCTGAGCATGGTAAACTCAGCATCATATTCATCCACCGACTTGACCCACCTCGAGCCCTGCTGTAGATCGATGAACTGCTGCTCCATGTCAAAATGGGCAGTCTCTGAGAAGTACTTGGCATCGAAGAGGTCTCATAATGTTCTCCATTCTATCGGTTGTGCGAGACGGCTCTCCTCAGCCTTCCACCATACCATGGAGTTATCGTTCATTTGAAACTTAGCAACTCTCACCCAGGCAATATCTGGCACTTGAGCACCTGCCAGGTCATCCTCGATCACTTGAGCCCATTCATCTGCCTCAAGCGGACTCTCTTTACCCGAGAAGTTCTTTGGGTGTGGTGCCTGAAACCGCTTAACCCCAGGTGCCTCGGCTTCGGGACGGTGTATGAGGATAGCAGTCTACTGCTGCTGACTCTCTAATAGGCTCTTGATAGCCTCAAGCAGTACCATTTGCTCATTGATAGGAGCTGCAACGGTAGGTGGTGGTGGTAGTGTAAGCGGTGGAGTATTGTCATTGACGTTTGTGCTGGTATTGTTTGGAGATTCCATCACCTTGATATAAAAGATATGTTAGGATAGATTCAAGGATTTGAAATGCAAAGAATGTAAATGTTTGTTGAACTCATTAATTCTTGTGGTATATTATTTACGACTTCATGCAGAACTGACCTGCATGGGCTACCAATAAAAACCTGTCACGCCCCGCTTCCTAGTAGACGGAAACGGTGACGTGGCAAGCCCGCGGCATATTTATCCAGAGAAAGTCATTCCCTAAATAAATATACTAAGCGTATTGAAATAATAATACACAATAAAAGAATAAATAGAGACTTTCAAATTTTGAAACAAATATCTTTATTTATATTCAGCTTCCAATATTTTCAAATACATGAGTTTATGCTGGAAAGTAAATACAATAAGAAAAATGCCTATTCCCTCATACAAAAAAGGGGAAAGGGGGAAAATTCCCTACTATTCAAGTCTCACGTGTTAAACACGTGAGCGCCTATATGCAAAGCATATAGGCGCTACAGTTAAAACGGCTCATAGGCTAAATAAGCCTCACTTGTTAAACACATGAGCGCCTATATGCTTTGCATATAAGTCCTGCAGTTAAAAACAAATGGGCTAAAAGAGCCACACATGTTAAACACATGAGTGCTTATATGCAAAGCATATAGACGCTACAATCAAATAATTGGCAAGCCAAACAGGCCTCACGTGTTAAACACGTGAGAGTTTATATGCATATGAGCGCTGAAAATAAAGCATACTGAAACCTATGCTAGGGGTCACGTGTTAAACACGTGAGTTCTTTTGCTACACTCATTGGCAAGATAGAATTAAATTCTATGTGGGAATTATTTTCTTGATTTTTCTCAAACTAGAAAGATCTTCTCTGTTAAACAGATAACCCTTGGATCAAAAATCCAACGGTAATTAAAAAATCACCCACCAATCATCTGATAGAATAAAAATTCTATCTTAGGAAAAAATATTTCCTAATCTTATTAAATAAACAAGAAAACTTCTCTGTTAAACAGAGAGCTTTTGGATTAAAAATCCAATGGTGAATAAAATTCACCAAGTGATCCGAAAGATCATTTTGGATTGATTATGAAATCAATCATGATCTCTCAATCAGAGATTTTCCTAACAAGTTGATATTTTTTCATATCTTATAAATAGAAGAGAAAACGAAAAAAAGGAGAAAAGAAGAAAAATAGCGAGAGAGAGAACTCCCCACAAGCTTCTGCAAAAAAAAAATATAGTGAGCTCTGGAAAAAGAAAGAGAATTTAATTCTCAAAAGAAGAAGAAGACTTGCCTTATTGAAACCCTAGGTAAAAATAACACACACCGAGATCACGGTGTCTCTTCTTTGCCTATCTAAAGGTTTAACCCTTCATATAAGAACTTAGGTCTTCCTCTGATTGAGATTTGCAGAAGCAGATCTCCCCACAAATTGAGAATTTAATTCTCATCGGGAATTGAGAATTTAATTCTCATCGGGGAGATTCTCTTCTGCAGATTCAAAATATAGGGGAAAAGAACTAGGTCATAAAAGAAAAAGAAATAACAGGAGCATATAGGATTTTAATTCCTCCAAAAATTAGGGTTTAACCCTATATAAAGAACTTAGTTCTTCAAAAAAATGATGATGATCCAATATCCTCAAAACAGAAATCTTGATGATCATCAATGACTAAAAATGTCATTAACAGGAGATCAATATCTCTAAGAAAACATAAGAATAACTTAGTGAATCGTTAGTGCTTAGCATTATTCTGAAGCCTCACAAGTTTTCCACGTGAGTTCTTCAAACGAATAAAAGAACAACTAAAACCGCCTTATGTGTTTCCCACGTGAGTACTTAAAAACAAAAAGGAAACAAGCAAAAGTAAAGCCAAACCTACCTCATGTAATTCTCACGTGGGCGCCTAAAAAGGAAAGAAAAATTCCTTTGTCAGTTAGGCAGCTATCCCAAAAGAAAGCACCCACGTGTTTTGCACGAGAGATCTAATCAAGTGCTTAGCACTTCTGTAAAAGAGGGGAAACCCCCCATATTTGGAGGCCTCATGTGTTTCACACGTGAGTACCACAGAACTCTAGTGTTTAACACTAATCCAGTGCCCACGTGAAACGCACGTGAGCATTGTATGTCTCAGTGCTTAGCATCGTGGAGTAATTATATCTCAGCTCAAATCGGCTAAGTTTCTTGAGATTAAACCTCTTTTTTTAAAAATCAATCGAGCTCATATGGCTCATGGTTTCCCAAACTGATCTTAGTCTCAAAAATGACTAATGATCTCTCATTGATGATATCCAAAATTGTCACGACCCGAATATTTCGACTCGTGACCGGCACTTAACCACGCTACGTCTACAGGCGTAACGCGACTAAGTAAGCCGAACCCAGAAATCAAAACCATTTAAAAATAGTGAGTGTTGAAAACATTTAGTTAAAACATTTAGAAAACCATAAATAATTCAACAAGTTCCTTTAAAGTTACTTAATCATTTAAATAATTTTGGCAGCATTTCCTTTGTAAAAGTAGCCCCGAGACCGGGTATAAAAGAGGATATGAATAAAAATGAGATATAATGAAACAAAACATCCCCAAACGGGAGCAATCACGCCCAACGGCGGAAACCATCATCACAAGAGTAATATACGACGCCGTAGCGAAGAATGAGCAATAAGTATACATCACAGAATATAAACTGCATATAAAAACAGTCGGCTCCCACGAGCTCGACACCAGAATACAAAATATACATCATCGTCCTCACACAGTATCTAAGTCCAGTACATAAATGGTAGATGGAGAATACTAGATACAAAAAGGGGTACAATAAAAGTAATCAGATACCACAACCCACCTAAAATGCAAAACAGCTCTCACACCAACTGTAGTGGTATCTGTAGCCAAAAGATGCAAAAGACAGCCAGCCGCGGCTACTCTGAAGGGCAACCTGCAAATACTGTGGCACAACGTGGGTGAGTTGCCAACTCGTGAATAGAGATAACATATAAAGATAATCGCGAGCATACACGTACTGCGCTACTCTATCAAATGCCAGCAAGTAAGATCTATATGCGACAAGCAGTAGGTGCAATAATCATGCAAATGCTCTGTCAAGTAAAATAACTACAGGATGAGATAGATAACAATCAATGCTGAGCATGGGATAAACAACATCTACACGGAATATCAACGTAGAAAATAATCGGTGCCCACAACTGCACCCAAATCCCAAATAACTCAGGCGCCGGCACACCCATCGACCTTCAAATCCTGTAAATCTCTAAGAAATCACGAGTGCCCAATATCGGCACTCAAAATATCATAAAATACTCGTGTCCAGCATCGACACGCAAATCCTCATATATCGGGCTCCGTCAGTCCGGATCGGCCCACGGGCTCCGTCTGCGGTATCGGCCCTAGGCCCCGGCAGTACGGATCATCCCGCATCCATCTCTCGACTCTGGTCAGTATCCTCCGGATAACCGCCAGGTCCAACCAATCACCGGTAGGTACTCGCTACCCTGCTAGGCTCATCGTCTACTCCACGAAAAACATTTCTTGCCCCGGGGAACCATACCGGGTCCACCAAGAACCCGCAAACGGATCATCCAACTCCTCGAATCGGGTTTCAAGCACATGTCTCAGCACCGAGAAAACGCGTGGTGGACGCACCAAAATATTATATCACGAGAAACCGGGTTTTCAAATAGTGCATCTTTTCTTAAAAATCCTACGGTCCTCAAAACCAGAAATCACATGAAAATCCAACACCAAGAAATAAATCCAATGCGATGTGCTATGTACATCAATCCATGATATAGGTATAAGGGAAAACCGCTTTTAAAAATAGTTTCCGTTTTTAAAGGTATCATGCGGCTCCCAATTTCCATGAAAATCATATCGAATCATATGTGAAATGAACTACAGCAATATAATCATGGCAGTTCTACAGTGAGTGTGTCATGGCAATTACTAACGGTATGTGTGTAACATGCATAGTAATGCTCGTGCAACATGAACCGTTAGTAATAGTGTGGTATTCTATCAATTCTAAGCATACATACAGCAGGGAATGCAATATGCAATGACAGTCCATAAGGTAAATGCAACATATAATAATAAGGTCCTATCAGCCCTGACGCATAACGCCATGCGGGCGATATCCTCGTAGATGTTAAATCTACTCACCGAAGTCTCGCGCTAAGTGTAGCCGACGACTTGCTTCCCTTTCTTCGCAGCGTCCGTCTCACTCGCCTGCGAACCTAGAATTACACAGTATATATCACACATAAGCTCAAATCCATAAAAACGTGATATTACGGTCAAACTAGAAACCCGTGTCACAAACCAACCGCGCGTGTGCGCGATACGCTAAAACGTATGATCACGCGCCTGAAACTATCCTAACGCGTCGCGATATGCAGAAACCCCAAACCCACACACGTATCAAGCGTGTCGCGAAGGTTTTAGAAATACGGAAAAACAGGTATTTAGTCCCAGATTTTTATACAGAACTTATTTTACAAAAATATATATCATAAAACTCCACACAGCAGAAGACACCCATAGGACCAAACCCCAACCCAAACCCTACCCATCTGGCCGCAATTTGCGGCCAGATGGAATTTTTCGGCGGCCACTGTACGGAGTTTGGGGGTCGGGTTCTACTTGGGGTCTCTGCACCTAACAACTAGACTGCAGTCTTCTCAAATTTATTCTGAACTCACCGGGTCGATAGCAGTTTTCAGAAACTCAATTTTTTCTTAAAAATGATGAATTTGCATCAAATAGGGATCTGGTGGTATTTTAGTGCAATTGGGGTTTAAGCTGGGTTAATATGGCCCTAACAACACTCTAGCAACTTACTAACACCAAAACATACATCACTTGGCCAAGGTTCCTACTAAACACCTCATATCGCACTAAATCGCATCAATAACCACTAACCGAAGCAAAACTACACTAAACAAGTAAACTAGGGAGTAAGTTTAGGAATTATACCCCACACTCGACCCTAGGGAGCTGGAGGAAGAAGAAGAAGTGAAGGGAAGGAGCTGCAGCTGGAGTTGTGGCCGTTGCTGCTGCTAACTGCTGCTACTGGTGCTGTTGCTGAGATGCTTGCTGCTGCTGCTGTGAAGTCTGCTGCTGCTGCTGCTGTGGATGCAAGGAGCTGCTGCTGCTGAAGAGGTAAGGGTGTGTGTGTGTGTGAGAGTGGGGTTAAGAGAAGGAACAAAACAAATGAGAGGAAATCATAACCCAATGTCAACCCCTCCTCTCTCTCTCTCTTCATTAATAGCAAGCATGGCTTTTGCCATGATGCCTTCTCTCTCTCTCCCTCACCAAGTCAACACCCAAAGGAATTCAAATTAAAGCAACCATTAAATAACTAATTAAACTTAATTAAAACCCAAAAGACTTAATCCCCATGATTAACCCACCATGGTTACTAATCATGGTATTATCTCATTTAAAAACCCTAGTTTACATGCACATATGTGTGCAAGCCTAGGAAAATTCTAGAAAAATATTTATTAAATTAAGAAAAATACTTGAAACACAATTTGGTAAACTTTTTTTTATTGAAAACCTATTATTTAAATATAATAGTCACTAAACATATCCTAAGGTGTTACAATCTCTTCCCCTTAAAGAAATTCGTCCCCGAATTTCAAAATCTAACTACACGTACCTTCGAAAAGATGGGGATACTTCTTCTTCATCTCGCTTTCGGTCTCCCAAGTGACCTCCTCATGGCCCTGACCACGCCAAAGTACCTTGACTGATGGAATGTCCTTTGATCTCAATTTCTTCGCTTGTCGATCCAAGATCATCACCGGCTGCTCTGCATAGGAAAGGTCGCGCTCAAGCTGGATCGTCAGGTGCTGAATCGCATGCGAAGGATCATGAAGATATCTACGGAGCATCGAGACGTGAAATACGGGGTGCACATCTGGAAAACTGGGCGGAAGGGCTAATCGGTATGCAACTGCACCAACACGCTCGAGGATCTCGAAGGGACCCACATATCTGGGACTGAGCTTCCCCTTCTTCCCAAACCTCATCACACCTTTCATTGGGGAGACCCTCAGGAAAACATGATCACCAACAGAAAACTCAAGTCTGCGTCACCGACGGTTCGCATAAGATCTTTGCCTACTCTGGGCTGCTCTCATCCTATCGCGAATCAACTGGATCTTCGCGGTCGTCTCCTCAACAATCTGCGGCCCTAAGATGCTGCTCTCACTGAGCTCTGTCCAACAGGTGGGCGACCTGCATCTCCTCCCATAAAGAGCCTCAAATGGTGCCATCTGAATGATCTCCTGGTAGCTGTTATTGTAGGAGAACTCTACTAAGGGCAAATGATGATCCCAGCTACCTCCGAAATCTAATACACAAGCTCTGAGCATGTCCTCGAGAGTCTGAATAGTCCGCTCTGACTGTCCGTCGGTCTGCGGATGAAATGCCATGCTGAAACTCAAGCGAGTGCCCAAAGCCTCCTGAAGCCTCTGCCATAATCGGCTGGTAAACTGGGTGCCTCTGTCGGACACAATACACGTCGGGACTCCGTGCAGTCGTACTATCTCGTCGATGTAAATCTGGGCGTACTGAGCAAATTCGAAAGTCGTCTTCACTGGTAGGAAGTGAGCCGCTTTCGTCAAACGATCCACGATCACCCAGATGGAATCATACCCTCGACTAGTCCTGGGTAGACCCACAATGAAGTCCATAGAGATCTGCTCCTACTTCCACTCCGGAATGGGTAACGGCTGTAGCTCTCCCGCGGGCCTATGATGCTCAGCCTTGACTTGCTGACAAGTCAGGCATCTCGACACGAAAACTGTGATGTCCCTCTTCATTCCGTCCCACCAGTAAACATCTCTCATATCATGATACATCTTGGTGGAACCGGGATGGACGCTGTACATCGATCGATGTGCCTCTTCAAGAATCTCGCGCCGCAGTCCCTCAGCATCTGGTACGCACAATCTAACTCTAAATCGTAGTACCCCCTGATCATCGATCATGAACTCGGAAAATCTGCCATGTCCAATCTGTGCCATGATCTCCGAACATCGGTCATCACCGCGCTGTGCCTCAAGTATGCGGTCAAGTAACTGTGGGCGTGCACGAACATGCGCGATCTGTCCTCCAATCGGCGTGAACTCGAACTGTATCCGGCTGTCGCATAATATCTGCCAATCTGCCGACGACTGCCCCTGTACTGTGCTCAAACAAGATAGACTACTCCCGGGCCTCCTGCTCAAAGCATCCGCCACTACATTCGCCTTGCCCAGGTGATACAAGATCTCGCAGTCGTAATCCTTTACTAACTCCATCCATCGGCGCTGTCGAAGGTTCAGGTCTCGCTGCTGAAATATATATTTTAGACTCTTGTGATCCGTGAATATCTGGCACGACTCGCCGTACAGGTAATATCGCCAGATCTTAAGTGCAAAGACCACTGCAGCCATCTCCAAATCGTGAGTGGGGTAGTTCTGTTCATGCTTCTTCAATTGTCGTAAGGCATACGCGATCACCCTGTCATGCTGCATCAACACGCACCCTAGCCCCACTCGAGAAGCATCACAATAGACCACAAATCCGCCTGATCCGGAAGGTAAAGATAACACCGGTGCCGTCGTCAGCCGAGTCCGTAGCTGCTGAAAACTGTGTTCGCACTCCTCCGTCCAATCGAAAGGAACTCCCTTCCGGGTCAACCCGGTCAACGGTGTAGCAATACTGGAGAAGTCCTGCACAAAGCGCCTGTAGTAACCGGCCAACCCCAAATAGCTGCGAATCTCCGTAACCGATGTGGGTCTGGGCCAACGCTGAACGGCCTCGATCTTCCTCGGGTCCACACATATACCGTCTCATGAAATCACATGCCCCAAGAAGTCTACGCTGTCCAGCCAGAAAGTACACTTGGAGAATTTCGCATATAGCTGGTGCTCCCTCAAAGTCTGCAGTGTAATCCGCAGGTGCTGCTCGTGCTCCTCACTACTCCGGGAATACACCAAGATATCGTCAATGAACACTATGATGAACAGATACAAATATGGCCGGAAAATACGGTTCATCAAGTCCATGAATGCTGCTAGCGCATTGGTGAGTCCGAACGACATCACCAAAAACTCATAATGGTCGTAGCGCGTACGGAAAGCTGTCCTGGAAATGTCCTCCTGTCGAACCCGCAGCTGATGATAGCCCGATCGTAAATCGATCCTCGAAAAGTATCCTGCCCCCTGGAGCTGGTCGAACAAATCGTCGATACGTGGCAAGGGATACCTGTTCCGCACTGTCACCCTGTTCAGCTGGCGGTAGTCGATACACAGACGCAAACTGCCGTCCTTCTTCTTGACGAACAGGACTGGAGCACCCCAAGGAGAAACACTGGGTCGAATAAGTCCTTTATCCAGCAAATCTTGCAACTGACCCTTCAACTCTCGAAGTTCCGCCGGGGCCATCCGATAAGGCGGTATGGAAATAGGCCCCGAGCCAGGAACCAAATCAATACAGAAAGAAATGTCGCGCTTGGGCGGTAACCCAGGAAGCTCGCCAGGGAACACATCAGGAAACTCGCTAAAAACCGGAACCTAATCCAATGGAACCTCCGTAGCACGAGCATCGCAAACATAGGCGAGAAATCCCTGACATCCCTTCCTCAAAAGCTGTCTAGCACGAAAAGAAGAAATCACACTGTGAGGGGCGGCACCACGGTTCCCCAACACAACAAAAACCGACTCGCCGGGAAAGCAGAATCTAACTGTCTTCTCGCGGCAGTCCACGGAAGCATAGCACGTAGCTAACCAATCCATGCCCAAAAGAACGTCGAAGTCCAACATCTCCAGAAGGATCAAGTCGACAGGCAACTCTCTCTCACCAATACAGACGGTACAGGATCGGAACACGTGCCTAGCAACAAACGACTCTCCTACAGGAGTGGTCACAACAAGCGGCTGATCAAGCAAACCGGACTCTCTACCCAAACTCGGCACGAAGTGTGTGGATACGTACGAGTGCGTGGATCCGGGATCGAACAATACGTGTGCATCAACTGAACATACTGGAAGGATACCTGAAACCACCGCATTGGACGCCTGCGCGTCCTGATGCGTCAAAGCAAAAACCCGCGCCTGTCCTCCACCTGTGACTGACTGCCCTCTGCCTCGGTCATCTTGCCCTCTCTGAGCAACTCCTCCACGTCCACGACCTCTCTGTGTATGAGTCTGGTGCGGAGCAACGGTAGGTAGAACAGGCAATGCCCTATGGGGTGGTGAAGGTGATAAAGTAACATGCGGTGCTGCCGCCTCCCTCCGGTGTGTCTCTGGACAATCTCTAACGAGGTGAAGTATACTGCCGCATCTAAAGCAACCCCGCGACGACTGCTGACTCTCTCGTGGATACGAACTAAACATCTGGCCTCGTCCCGAATCTCTGCCACTCCCCATACCTGAACGATACCTGTCGCGGCATCTGAATGTCTGTCTCCGTGCGGATATACCAGTACGAACTCTCTTCGGCTCTGGAACTGCCGAAGTCTCATCCAGGCGCTCCTCGACCAATAAGGCTGCATCTACAGCTGCTGCGTAAGTCTCGTAGTGCTGCGCGTTGATCGCAAGGAACAATGGTGTAAGCAGGCCTCGAACAAATCTCTTGACTTGCAACTCCTCGGTAGCCACTAAATACGGGGCATAAGCTGCTAGCTCTGTAAACAGCACGTCATACTCTGCCACTGTCATCTCTGGCGTCTGGCGCAAGGACTCAAATCTGCGTGCTCGGGCATCCCTAACACTCTGGGGAAGGAAACGGGCTAGAAATACTGTCACGAACTCCGTCCAGGTCATAGGAGGAAGACCTGCTGCTCTGCCTTTCTCAACTGAATCACACCACTTTTGCGCAAGACCTTCCAGGCGAAAGCTCACGAACTCGACCCATCTCGCATCTGCGCATCTGAGGGAACGGCATATCCGGGCCATCCTATCAATGAAGGACTGGGGGTCCTCGGCTATATCGGTGCCTGTGAAGACCGGAGGCTTCAGCCTCATAAACTCTGATAACGATACAGTAATCACCTCCGTGGCTGCAGGGGCAACTGGCTGTGCGGTCGGTACCATCGCGGTCCCTGCGGCGGGTGGAGCTACCTCTGGTCGCTGTGCTCGAAGTATCTCAACTAGTGATCCTCTCATCTGGCGCATCTCCTGCATACCAGCCCTAAGCGTGGCAATCTGATCTGTCATAGGAGGGACAGTCTGCTCGGGTACAACGGGTGCACTGCCCGGATCAGTCCTCGTCTCGGACGAGTCAACTCGAATCTCGGCCCTCGCGGCCGCTCTCTGTGCCCTACTAGTCTTTGGCGGCATAGTGGCTGAAAAGGAAAGTAGGATCCGATAAGAATACGGAAATCGAATCGCAAGAATGTATGTATCCAAGAAAGAATTTAAATCAATAAACCCTAAGGTCGCGTAGGCGGAGTACCGTGTCGTGAGTATGCCGCGGAATATACACACGCTACGCTACCCTGCCGCAGCTACCTACTCCATCCTACCAGGGTCATCCTACACTCCGAAGGTAAAACCTACGCTCTGATACCAACTTTGTCACGACCCGAATATTTCGACTCGTGACCGGCACTTAACCACGCTACGTCTACAGGTGTAACGCGACTAAGTAAGCCGAACCTAGAAATCAAAACCATTTAAAAATAGTGAGTGTTGAAAACATTTAGTTAAAACATTTAGAAAACCTTAAATAATTCAACAAGTTCCTTTAAAGTTACTTAATCATTTAAATAATTTTGGCAGTATTTCCTTTGTAAAAGTAGCCCTGAGACCGGGTATAAAAGAGGATATGAATAAAAATGAGATATAATGAAACAAAACATCCCCAAACGGGAGCAATCACGCCCAACAGCGGAAACCATCATCACAAGAGTAATATACGACGCCATAGCGAAGAATGAGCAATAAGTAAACATCACAGAATATAAACTGCATATAAAAACAGTCGGCTCCCACGAGCTCGACACCAGAATACAAAATATACATCATCGTCCTCACACAGTATCTAAGTCCAGTACATAAATGGTAGATGGAGAATACTAGATACAAAAAGGAGTACAATAAAAGTAATCAGATACCACAACCCACCTAAAATGCAAAACAGCTCTCACACCAACTGTAGTGGTATTTGTAGCCAAAAGATGCAAAAGACAGCCTGCCGCGGCTACTCTGAAGGGCAACCTGCAAATACTGTGGCACAACGGGGGTGAGTTGCCAACTCGTGAATAGAGATAACATATAAAGATAATCGCGAGCATGCACGTACTGCGCTACTCTATCAAATGCCAGCAAGTAAGATCTATATGCGACAAGCAGTAGGTGCAATAATCATGCAAATGCTCTGTCAAGTAAAATAACTACAGGATGAGATATATGACAATCAATGCTGAGCATGGGATAAACAACATCTACACGGAATATCAACGTGGAAAATAATCGGTGCCCACAACTGCACCCAAATCCTAAATAACTCAGGCGCCGGCACACCCATCGGCCCTGAAATCCTGTAAATCTCTAAGAAATCACGAGTGCCCAACATCGGCACTAAAAATATTATAAAATACTCGTGTCCATCATCGACACGCAAATCCTCATATATCGGGCTCCGTCAGTCCGGATCGGCCCACGGGCTCCGTCTGCGGTATCGGCCCTAGGCCCCGGCAGTACGGATCATCCCGCATCCATCTCTCGACTCTGGTCAGTATCCTACGGATAACCGCCAGGTCCAACCAATCACCGGTAGGTACTCGCCATCCTGCTAGGCTCATCGTCTACTCCACGAAAAACATTTCTCGCCCCGGGGAACCATACCGGGTCCACCACGAAACCGCAAACGGATTATCTAACTCCTCGAATCGGGTTTCAAGCACACGTCTCAGCACCGAGAAAACGCGTGGTGGACGCACCAAAATATCATATCACGAGGAACCGGGTTTTCAAAATGTGCATCTTTTCTTAAAAATCCCACGGTCCTCAAAATCAAAAATCACATGAAAATCCAACACCAAGAAGTAAATCCAATGCGATGTGCTATGTACATCAATCCATGATATAGGTATAAGGGAAAACCGCTTTTAAAAATAGTTTCCGTTTTTAAAGGTATCATGCGGCTCCCAATTTCCATGAAAATCATATCGAATCATATGTGAAATGAACTACAGCAATATAATCATGGCAGTTCTACAGTGAGTGTGTCATGGCAATTACTAACGGTGTGTGTGTAACATGCATAGTAGTGCTCGAGCAACATGAACCGTTAGTAATAGTGCGGTGTTCTATCAATTCTAAGCATACATACAGCAGGGAATGCAATATGCAATGACATTCCATGAGGTAAATGCAACATATAATAATAAGGTCCTATCAGCCCTGACGCATAACGCCATGCGGGCGATATCCCCGTAGATGTTAAATCTACTCACCGAAGTCTCGCGCTAAGTGTAGCTGACGACTTGCTTCCCTTTCTTCGCAGCGTCCGTCTCACTCGCCTGCGAACCTAGAATTACACAGTATATATCATACATAAGCTCAAATCCATAAAAACGTGATATTACGGTCAAACTAGAAACCCGTGTCGCAAACCAACCGCGCGTGTGCGCGATACGCTAAAACGTGTGATCACGCGCCTGAAACTATCCTAACGCGTCGCGATACGCAGAAACCCCAAACCCACACACGTATCACGCGTGTCGCGAAGGTTTTAGAAATACGGAAAAACAGATATTTAGTCCCAGATTTTTATACAGAACTTATTTTACAAAAATATATATATCATAAAACTCCACACAGCAGAAGACACCCATAGGACCAAACCCCAACCCAAACCCTACCCATCCGGCCGCAATTTGCGGCCAGATAGAATTTTTCGGCGGCCACTGTACGGAGTTTAGGGGTCGAGTTCTACCTGGGGTATCAGCACCTAACAACTATACTGCAGTCTTCTTAAATTTATTCTGAACTCACCGGGTCGATAGCGGTTTTCAGAAACTCAATTTTTGCTTAAAAACGATGAATTTGCATCAAATAGGGATCTGGTGGTATTTTAGTGCAATTGGGGTTTAAGCTGGGTTAATATGGCCCTAACAACACTCTAGCAACTTACTAACACCAAAACATACATCACTTGGCCAAGGTTCCCACTAAACACCTCATATCGCACTAAATCGCATCAGTAACCACTAACCGAAGCAAAACTATACTAAACAAGTAAACTAGGGAGTAAGTTTAGGAATTATACCCCACACTCGACCCTAGGGAGCTGGAGGAAGAAGAAGAAGTGAAGGGAAGGAGCTGCAGCTGGAGTTGTGGCTGTTGCTGCTGCTAACTGCTGCTACTGGTGCTGTTGCTGTTGCTGAGATGCTTGCTGCTGCTGCTGCTGTGGATGCAAGGAGCTGCTGCTGCTGAAGAGGTAAGGGTGTGTGTGTGTGTGTGTGAGTGGGGTTAAGAGAAGGAACAAAACAAATGAGAGGAAATCATAACCCAATGTCAACCCCTCCTCTCTCTCTCTTCATTAATTGCAAGCATGGCTTTTGCCATGATGCCTTCTCTCTCTCTCCCTCACCAAGTCAACACCCAAAGGAATTCAAATTAAAGCAACCATTAAATAACTAATTAAACTTAATTAAAACCCAAAAGACTTAATCCCCATGATTAACCCACCATGGTTACTAATCATGGTATTATCTCATTTAAAAACCCTAGTTTACATGCACATATGTGTGCAAGCCTAGGAAAATTCTAAAAAAATATTTATTAAATTAGGAAAAATACTTGAAACACAATTTGGTAAACTTTTTTTTATTAAAAACCCTTTATTTAAATATAATAGTCACTAAACACATCCTAAGGTGTTACAAAAATGCTATTCATCCTTTGTCTCCTAAAGTAATCTTAATCTCAAATACGACTAATGATTCTTAGGTCCAAAACAACCCTTTTCCCCTCAAATTCGAGATTTGGTTCAAAAGGGTACATCTTTCCACACCTCTGATACATGTCGTTGTAATTCCTCAACGTCTTCAGAGAGGTGGCGGGTCCTGATAACCAACAACTTCTTTCGCTGATGCACTTCCAAATTGTCGTTCATGCCTCAAATCGGATCGTGCTCCAAATTGGGCACATTCTATATCTCCATTGTTCACTTCGTCACGTAACAATACACGTGCGCGCAAGATGAATAATGGACCGAAATGTCCTTAAACTAATATTCGCCCCCAAATACGGCGATAAAGAACCAAAACATCCTTAAACTAATACCTCGCCTCAAACATAAAGATAATGGACCGCGATATCCTTAAACTAAAATAATCGAGCCCAAATGCTCATATGTTTAAGCCTATCTTAATTTCAAACCAGATTAACAATCCTTAAATCAACCCAAACCAAAATCTAAAAATATATGGATTTGGACTAATCCACGCCCTACGGGAGACAACATAAAATAGTCTTCGTATACAATCCACGGACAACCAAAATAAAACAAACATACACACGACACGAAGTGAACCTCCGGAGCAGGAGAAAGTGGTTATCGTGATGCGGTAACGTAATTAGCTGCAGGGGCTTGCGCCTGCAGGGAAGAGCGTACCCACAATCAAAAACCCCTCGCAAACGAGGGGGAATCTGATAAAGTCTACTACAATAGCTGCATCCGTTCAAACCTCCGATATATGGTGCTATAAATCAACTTGGTATCTTCGGAAAGGTGGACGGATAAATCCAAATAGCATCTGCCCCCAAAATTCAGGCCAGACATCCCAATGTCTCGGTCTCTGTCTTTTGGCGGTGAACAATGCCTAAACAAGTGGCATACATAAACTTAATGAAAATGAAGCTGAGCTAGCCCTGAGTAGCGAACTGGTTGTAGTCCTCCTCTGTGGCTTCAACTTCCTCCATCTCAACCGCATCTGACGAACATTCCAAGAGAAGAAAAGTGGGTAGAATGCCCGTCAATGAACTAGCGCTCGGTAAGTCCTAAAGATAGGTAAGAGTAAAGAAAATGACAAGTATAGAATATATATGACGAGTAAGAGTATATGTTCATGGGTAAGTATATACTATAGGTCTCTATATGGTCATTATGTTAACGTTAAGTTCTAAGTGTGAATGTCAACGCAGACGTAGAAGTATTCACGAGCTCATGAGTGGGGCCCCAGGAGTAAGGAAACACGGGCCCATTTCATATGTTAGCATCGAGGCTCTAGGCTGTGGATGAGTCAACCCGACTGATATTCGAGTAAAATAAAAAAAAAGAGCTTAATACGAGAATCCTGAAGCTCCGTTGGATTCACACGAGAAACTATCCCAAGCACCCCGAGTATAATATATTATAACTGGTTAATATACTTAATTGATTGATTATAACATGCCTTGATCGAAACCATAGATTGAAAAAGGTGTAGAATGTAATCGAGTGAGTCGAGTAATATGCGAGTCATAACAATTCCAATTTTGGTTCGAGTCAAGTTGGTTCAAGTAGTTTGGGTTCGAGTTTATATTCGAGTTTAGATTCGAGTTAAGTTAGATTTTGAGTTTATGTTCGAGTTTGAGTTCGAGTTTGGATTCTAGTTCATGTCTTTTCATGTGAATTGATGTAAATTGTTAAAATCTTATGTTCGGGAGAAATCGGCAACTGCTGCACATGGACGGCAGGATTTGTGTCTTTTTCTAAGACAATTGCCATTTGATAACTCTGTTAAGTTGTCTAATCTGAATAGGCAAGCACTCACTTTCTCCGGCTTCCTGAGGCTCAAGAGAAATGATACCGCTTAAACATATATTAATTCTAAAGTCCTTAAAATATTGTTTGTTTACATTGTTTTTCTCAATCGAGGGGGTTTTATGAAAAATATATTAATATTGTTTAAAAATAAGATCGAGGGTGATTTATAATGTTTACGGTTTTCATGAACATATATTTTAATTATTATGGTATTTTGGTGATAAAACCTAGCTTTTTGAAAGTTTAGGGTATTTTTGTGAAAATTACTACTTTTGGAAACTTGGTGGTGTTTTATTAAAAGATTCTAATCTTTCATTTAAAAAATATGGTTTCTTAATATGCTTTTATTGAAAATATGAATTTCATAATTTTATATAATTTTTCTAAAAATTAGTTTTTTTATTAGAAAAGTCGCATTTCTTAAAAACCGTATTTTTATTTCCCTTCGAGACTGAATACTTCGTGAAGAGTTCTGCATCTCGCTCTACTGTCTCAAAGATGTGCGATAATCCGCACCATCCATTAGCGGGTCCCCTAATAAGGGTTGTAGAGGCGTAATTGCCAAAAGTTTCGAAATACCGATTTGAAGAAACCCGTTTTGAAAACGGTGTGGTATTTTAATGAAAAAAATTCTTCTTTAAATTAACTATAGCTCTAGAATACCATGCTATGGAACCATAGTGTGCGTGTGGGGTAGGTCATTACCCCGTGAAGTTTTTCCAAAGGTATTTAAACTAATTATCGATGATGGGGTGATACTAAAGTTCATGGTATCTTACTGAAAAAGTTTGTTATATATTCGTTTCATATGAAAATTTTGTTAAAATTAAAAACTAAAAGATGTGAAATTATGTTAAGATTAAGGCATCATGTTAGTTTGTTTTAATTTGCTTAACACTTGCCTTACAAATATTAAAAAGAATATGATATCGGAGATAATTCCTTTTTTTCGGTTTGTTTTAAAATACGAATTGAGATGAAAGAAATATAGAGAAAAAGGACTTACTGTTTTTAGATGATTAAGAAGAGATCGAAGAAGCTCTCGAAGGTCGTGGTTTCGTCGGAGATCTTCCAGTCGTCGAGTTTGGCTCACTACTCCACTTGAGGGGCTTAACTCTACTTGGCACTTAGAGAGTTTTGAGAGAATTTTTGCTAAAATTTCAGAATGAGGGAGAGCTATGGCATGGGGTTGTATTTATAGTGTAGAATTAGGGTCTAAGAATTAAAAATGTGGATTAAAATGCATTAAAAAGGTGTTAAATGGTGAATTGAAGAGTCTCTGTTTGATTGCAAGAAAATCAAACGGTGCAAGGGAGTTTAGGGGAGTCGAAGGGACAAGTGTGCAAAGCACGGGGTGATTTGGAGCACTTTGGATCATCGGGGCCGGCCAAATCAAGGAAACGGGATGTCAGATTTTGTCGATCTTTCTCGAGATTTATACCACGTGTCAAGTTGGGTGTGTACACCTCATTGCGCCTGTTTGATTTTTCTGAAACTTTTTGTTTCTCCGTGAATTGCACGTGCAACTCTTGGTCTTCCGAAAAATTAAAAAGAAAAATCTTAAAAATAATTGGGTCCGATGGGAATCGAATGCACAGGCTATGTCACAGCAGTGCAGGGGCTTTACCAGTGAGCTACAAGTTGCTTCTTGCTTTTATTTAACAAAAATAACTTTTAACTCTTACACAGGCTGTAATACCCTTTTCTGTACAATAACAAGAAATTTTTGTACAATGATTTTAGAGTCGTTACAGGCGGGATTATATCTTGACCGTAAGAGCATGGCTGGCCTAGTCACCCTTTGTATTCCGTATTTTTGGGAAGCGGGGCGTGACATAGTTTTGTTGGTATCAGAGCGCCAGGTTAGGATGAAATTACAGTTCCGTCGAGGGATTCTTAGACTGAGTTACACTCTTAATTTATACTTTATTATATTGCATTTTCACTTCTTACAATCCTCGTTGAATCATCCTATAATCCTTGCTTGAATCTGATTTCTTTCCTTGATCATCTTTCAGAGATATGGACTCATCAGGCTACTCCTCAGGTGCCAATTCCCATGATCGTATAGAGAAGATTCTCAACACACTGACGACCCTAGCACAGGCTCAGGAAAGTAAGACCGATCTCTTGGATGAGGGATTGAATGCGGCGCAAGAGACCGCAATTACCGCTCTGGAGAGATCTACAGCTGTCCCGCCACCTTCGAGGGCACCCTCGTCTGGCTACACAGGCTAGGGATCTACCATTTCTGATTTTAGGAGACTTTATCCAGCGGTATTCATGAGATCAGCAGACCCACTTGAGGCCGAGCAATGGCTAATCAATGTGGAGAATCTTTTGATGGCCGCTCGGGTCCCTGATGACGACAGAGTGAGCATGGTGAAGATCCAACTAAAGGACAAGGCTCGCACGTGGTGGTCCGTAGAGGAAAGCCGGCTAGAGAAACCTATCGGATGGGACACATTCAACGCGTGCTTTCTAGATCACTATTTCTCGGCCACTGCCAAAGCTAAGATGGAGGAGAAATTTATCACGTTGAAGCAAAATGGATGCTCAGTGGATGTCTACGCTGTTGGAGATAGTGCCCTCAGAGTCAATTATTGGATCACAGGCACGTGATTGCAATGATTGAGGGAGGACCTATCCCAGTAGGACAGTCTTACTCGAGATGATAGTATGCTATCTGGTTTATCTTTATCATCGTGTACTGCTTTAGGTGACCTGACATGTCGCTATTACACGTTGATAGAGCCCCTAGGATTCTTGCTTGACTGCTAGCAGTATGATGGCGATCATATACGTGGGAGCTGGTAGTCTATAAGCACATCCTTAAATGGTCCCTAGTCGTAGGAGTTTCGAGACAGGGCATCGATACTCCATTAGTAGACTAGTGTATACAGTCGAGACCCCGACGAGGGGCGGTGGCCGGTCTCACAAGCCACTGGTGTCAGTTGGTTCACCTAAGATGTATACAGGTGCTCATTGGGTTATGAGTACACCGGACAGGACTCGCCGGGAACCTGCTAGTTGGGCTTATACCTGACGTCAGATAGCAGTTCCCTGGTGACATGTGTACAGGTTAGTTCATCGACCTGAGGATCGTCATTTGTCTCGTGTGAGTTCCCACTGTGCTTTGATTACTACCCTACCACGGCTCAAAGGAGTCGTGCAAACAGGTTTTAGTTGGGTACAGTCCCGAGCCACATGGAGGCAGTGAGCGGATCTTCAGGGGTTCGTCTCTCCCGGTATTGGGGGTGAGGTCGCGCTGTGTCTAGGAGAGCCATTACGCAAAGCCCTCGGCCGAGGCAGGAGATTTACTGGTAGGTATTCCAGTAGTATCTCAGGGCGTTCTGGGCTACACTCCGACACGACTTGTACCGCTTTTGGGGGTCTGACTTTTACCAACCCCCTAGGCCCGCCATGCGATACTCATAGACGAACGGACCGGACTGAACGGATATTGTCACTGACAGGCTCAGTAGGGTGTCAGGATGGGTTCGCTCATCGACGTCCCTTTTGGTCAATAGCTGGTGGCCCGTCACGTATTGGCTTATACCTCTGACGTGCTAGTGGTTAAATCCACAGCCATAGTATTGACGAGTCTTTAGAGTCCACCACACTTTCAGTTACTCAGCTTACGGGCGAAACGCTGTAGAGGCCGTATGGAGATATGGCAGGGTCCGATCAGATACGTGCGGTATTGCACGGATCAGGATCGGACGGTTTGTACTAGTAGCCGTATAGTTATATGGCAGGGTTCGATCAGATACGTGCGGTATTGCACGGATCAGGATCGAACGGATATTACTAGCCGGCTTTGGTTTAAGCCGGATCCTAGTTTAGTACAGTGTAGATTTTGTCTCTTTGCATTTGTATCCGGGCGGAATACAGATGCGGGTGTGTATGCACAGTATTGGGGTTTTCCTGTAATTTATTACAGGACCAGTTTTCTGGAGTTGCCAGTTTGCATTCCGTTCCGGCCGGTTTTCCTTTGTTCTTTCCCGGCCGGACTTTTCCGATGGAGGGGGTTATTTGCAGTTTTGCAAATAACACTTTGTGGGGGGGTTTCTTGCATATATATTGATTATGATAGCTTTCATATCTTTTGCTCCATGCTTGCATTAATGTGATTTGAGTGGGCATGGGTTTGATGTGAGAAGAAGCATGGTTCATGTTTTCTTGTCTCTTGATGTGGTCACCACTTCCTTGCTCCTACACTCACCTCCCTCTTGCTTTCATATTGTTTTTCCTCCACCCTTTATTCTCACTTGAATATGATAAGTCTTTCATGGTTATGAGAAAAGAGAGAAGAAGAAAAAGAAAGAGAGAAAGAAAAAGAATGAGAGAGTTCATCTTTGTTATGGGAGGAATTCTTCATCTCCTTCTTCTTCTTGTTTCGGAAAAATGCAAGCACCATTTTTCCTAACCCCAATCCTCCATCATGGCAACAATAAACCCGAAAGGAGACTATGATTCTACACTACACATTCTACAGCACATCTTGAGCATGTCGAGTTGCCGGCTTCATGCTCGAGTTGCCTCGGTATTGAGGCGGGAGCCCGTAAAAGACGAAGGCGATGTGGTGCCATTTCCGGCGAGGAGGCGACGATTTGGAGACTACACTTTCCGCGGGAGATCGGGGCGATGATGAGAAGACCGGAGGACTCGGATCTCGTGGTATACTTCTTTTCCCATCTCTTGTTAGCTAGCGTAGGTTAATGGTTAACGATCCGGGTTTTCTTTGTCCGCGGTAGCGCCGGTTTCCGAGTAAGGAAAATTTTTGATTCCGCTATTTGGCCTCGAGTAAGACGGCCGGGGCGCTGCCGTGGCGCAACATGGTATCAGAGCCACGCCATTAACCTTACCTAGCTTCGTTTGATGTGTTTGCGTTTCCGATCGACCGAAATTTCCAAAAACCGTATTTTTGTTGCACATCAGTTTCTGTCGAAATTTTTTGAAGTCCAAAAATTTTTCAGGTGGTTTCAGAATGATGTGCAGGGAGATATAAGAGATCTGGTAAAAATTGGTAGCATGACTCGTTCTTTTCACCGCGGAAGCGCGGCCAAAGCATTGCTTTGGCCGCTCTTCCGCCGCGAGTTAATTTCTTCACTGTACCAAATTTTTGCAGATTGTCTTGAACATGACAATGGGGTATTTGGAATATTAAAATTGGGCCCATATTTTCTGTAACTGCTACAGTTTTGATTGGGGGCCCACTTGTTAATTTTTGATCAATCGGAATATTTTAAACACATTATTTCACAGTGTTTACATTATATCTGCGACCGTGAATGTCACTCGATCGGTAAATCCGGTCTAACTGCTATAGCCCGGTTAGACGGATTTGCGAACGCGACTTTCACGTTGATGTTCTATGTTTATGCTGTGATGTTGCGGATCGGTCGTGGGGGATAGCCTGGATGCAATGCTAGTACCGTTTTGTTGTATTATGTACATTTGATATTGCGGGGCGAGCGTCCGACATGTGGACTGCCGTCACTGCCTGTCTGTATTATTCTTTTGGGGCACGACCTGGTTGCGGTCGATGTACCCGGTGTATGTATATTTTACTTTCTGTACTAGGATTACCCCGCGGAGGGGTGCACGGATAGCCGGGTTCTGGAGGGCAACAAGCCCGCATCTCATGGCATTGGGACGGAGGGGGCTTCAGTCTGGAATTGGCGGGCTGTTCGACGCACTCGTAGGGGGTACAGGTTGACCCAGGAGGGGTGCCCAAGTTACCGGATTCCGTGAAGTGCTGGGTGGTCCATTCACGGTACTGAAGGGGGCTGCCTCGCTTCAGGTTTTGGCGGGTGACTTGCCGCGCCCGTAGGGGTCTAGGATTTCATTGCACAGGCTATCCACACGACCAGGGGAACGTCGGGTTTCAGCAGCGGCTCTGTGAAACCCGGGGCTTCCAGATATCTGTATTGTTCTGTGATGCTGTACATTTCTGTGATGTTGCATTTTATTCACGCCTTGAGCGAAATTCTATATATTGGTATATATATTAGTAGATGTTGTATATGTTTTACATCCGCGCTAGTCCAGTCCCCGCTCTGCCGTTAGTTAGCTAACCTAACGAGTGATGACGGGACCCAGTGGCGAATGCGGATGGCATATACGTACGTCAGTATATTTTCGTTCTTTGTGGTGTGATCATTTGATGGGACTGCGTTGATTTGGATCAATGCAAGTTAAACAAACCTAATCTGATGTTGTTGGAACTTTTTTTTCAAAAAGCTGTTATTGCAAGGACGTTCACTTTTGTTTTGCATCGTGGTATTCATTTGGAATATCCTGCTCCTCAGTCGACGAGGCAAGGGCCGAGATCCCTTCACCGGGAATGACCCCTTGGACAGAAGTTTGCGTCAGGGCAATAGCTTCACTATAGCCGATTACTTTTGCTTTGCATCATGGTATTCAGTTGGAATATCCTGCACCTCATTCTACGGGGAAAGAGCCGAGATCTCTTCACCGGGAGTGACCTCTTTAGTAAAGGTTTTCGTCACTATATTTTTATAAAAGGCTATGCAGTTCCTTCAACGATATCAAGTTCATTACGTTAAAAGTTTTTCGCCAAAAACTACACGTAGCCCTCCGTCATTTCTTACAAGTATTACTTGGTATTCGTGCTGCGTTTGTTGACTGTGTCAAGGCGTAGTGTGCGGTAGCTAAGTAGTGTTTGTTTGCAGCATATAAATGGGATTGGTTAGGACAGTCGTGCGGCCTTGTTGACTGTGTCAAGGGCTCGTACGGGTGGGTTTAATGCAATCCAGGATAATGACGGGTTGAACTTGACTAGGACTCTTTGATTTGTTGACTGTGTCAAGGTCACTTGGGTCCTAGGGGTAAAACTCACATCGGGAGTTTCAAAAGAACTGAAACTTGCCAGACATGCGCATACCTTCTGGAGTGTGGTGACGTGAGTGGATTCCGTCACGTTATCATGCGGTGATAGTTGGATCCCGATTTCCACTGATGAGTTGGTTTACTCCTCGGGTGATCCCGACTAATTCTTCTTTCAGGTTTGGAGGAGAATTTGAGGTACAGTGGGAGGTTTCCAGATTAGATAAATTGGTAACCATTCTGATCTAGGTTAGAGTGCACGCTGAGTGTTTCTTTTCTCTCTCTCTCTGGCAGCGACCATTGACCCGACCCTGGACTATGACTCAGTGACCAAGTTGACCGAACCTTCTTAACACTGGCTTTTGGATTGTCAGAGTTGCAGACCTCATTGCCACTCCTACTTTTACCCTTTTCTCCAGGACACCCCGTATTACTACGAACGTCCACTTCCATTGGACAAAACCATCGTATGGTTATATACGAACTCGAAGGACTTCGAGGATGGTTTCTGGTTCTGGAGAAAACGAATAGGATTATTCAGTTGTCTTTTCTTTTCACCTTCTCTCGTTGCGAGTACTCCTTGGTTTAGGAGATAGTACACCTATTACGCAAATTGGATAGTCTTCTTCCAAACCTTAGGCTGGTGCCGACCGGTAGGGAATGAAGGAAACCAATTAGCATAACGATGGTGTGCAGAAGGTATTAAGTTAAGACAAAGCAAGGGATTAGTAGGAGGGCAAAGTAAATTGCGACTGATATTCACGACCAAACCAAGTATTTCTTCGCCAAATCCTAAATCACCTTTGTATTTCTCCAGGACACTCCGTATCACTACGAAGATCCACAGTTTATTGGATATTCCATCGTATGGTTATATACGAACTCGAAAGGAACTTGTTCCAGTTCGGGGATGGATTCTGGTTCAGGAGAAATAGGAATAAAGTACATTCAGGTGTCTTTTATCTTCACCTTCTCTCGCATTGCGAGTGCTCCTAGGATTAGGACAGTACACCCTTTATGCTTATTGGATAGTCTTCTTCCAAACCATAGGCTGGTGCCGAACGGTAGGGAAGGAAGAAAACCAATTGGCCTAAAGGGGTGTGCAGACGGTAATGACTAAAGACATATAAAGGGATTTGGACAGGTGGCAAAGAATTATACGGTTACAGTTGTGAATCTGGATAATGGTAGAGGCATTACTAGGAATACCAGGATACCCCATCGAAACATTTCAATGTTTCAGTTTCAACTGTGTACTGTTAATGGAAAACTGATTTCCCAGTTAGACACTTGCTCCAGGGTATGTATTTACCAGGTATGATTCTCACATCTGTATGGTTTTACAGATGATGAGTGGGAGTAAGTTATTGGGAATTGGGTGATCATCCTCATTATATCGGGATTCGTTGTAATCGGTGATATTTGAGGAAGTCACCTGGGTTGTTTGCCGGTCGGCAAATATTTGGTTTTGAATATCCGCTGTTGTGCACCAATTTCAAGTTGATATATCTGTACGTCTATTTTCATAGAGTGAGATATACCTTTTGATATTATGTCGATGACATTTACCTATATCAGTGGATGGTTAGGTAAGGAGCATTAAACAGCGGTGTAATTCTTCTTAACCATAAGTACAGTTTTCAACCTACGACGCACAGTGAGAGAGTTGTTAGACTCAGCGGACTTATACAGAGTATTGTATGTTGTCCAGTGTCCATTAGGACAGAGGGGTTGGTCCTCATACTATATTCTGTTTACTTTTAACTTCTCTAGTTCTTAGACATGTGCTTCGTGGAAACACAGGGTCTAAGTTTTGAGGAGTTATAGGTATTTGAATAGAGTAGAGAACCAGGTGTAGCAAGTATCGGGATTCTTCAAGGTGATCGAAGATGTAGATACTTGTGTATGGTATTCAGTTGATAGTAATGATGAAGACAGATTGCTTCTCTTTCAGGTTACTCATAATTGGAAGCATTCCTAAGTTGAGTAACGCTGATCGACCTCCTTCCATTTAGTTGACATGCACTGGAGACAGCTGCATGATTTGAATCTGGTTCAATTAAATCAGTGCCTCTGGTTCTATATTGGATATAGAACAGTTCATATCTTAACGATGTTAAGGTACGGGGAGTTGTCCGGCTTATGCTTAAAACCAGACTCCGGATAACTCAAGGCACGTTTCTGTAATGGCTGTTTGTGGGTTGACCCAGGCTATGACGAGGGTTGACTTTCTACCATCTGGCAGATCAATAGAAATATTGTTCTAGACTCGCCACAGTTTTATTAAAAAAAAAAAAGGGATTTTTTCAAAAACAGCAGTGGGAGTATGGTAGAACTGGAAGTGATTCCAGAACCGCAGACGATAACTGAAGATTTGATAAGGAACCTAAAGATTCAATCTGGATTTGACATTCCATTGGCCACTCCGCAGATAAGGTGGGTAACTTCAGGCACCCGAGAGGTACTCCGGTAGCCTCAAGGACGGTGACAGGGAAGTTCTTGTTTACCCACACTTGCCATTGTTGTTGTTCCAGGCTGCGAGACCCGGCAGGAGGATGAGTATAGCGTCGTTCTAAACTAGCTTTAGAAGTGCACGTCTATATGACTCTGGCAGAGGGTTGTCGTAGTCAGTGGGAGCAGCGGAAGCATTGGTGGACATCATGCTTATGTCTATTTTATAGACTAAAGCAGATATAGCGGAGTTAGATCATCTGTTTCTGATGTGACAGTCATGGGTTTGACGTCGTCAGAATAGGGGATGGATCTGTTGAGAAGGTAGTAGGAAGTGATATTCCTATACTACGATCGGTTATACTTTGGTCGTCACACAGTGTTTTCTCCACATGGGACTTGGATATTATATCAGGCATACTGGTTACTAGACCTATGGTTTTAGATCTAGATTTGGGTGGTTTCCCAATCAGGGTACCTTGACAGCATTCTATGAGTATTTAGAATGGACGACTCCTGGCATGGTAGTGTACCTGCAGGTAATGGAGTCACCCTCTCTAAAGGTGTCTTACAGACTAAAGGGGAGAGGGATACGCATGATTGACAGATCACTTGCTTAGGCAATTGAGTCAATCATGAGATGTCAAGTACCACACCAGATGTTGTTCTTGCAGCAGGTGCAATAAGTTGATATTGATCCAATCCTGGAGGAACAGTCGGAAGCAGTTTTAGAACATAAGTGAATGTTCTAGGGATATGATAACGGCAGCCTCCTTTAGGAGACAGTTATCATTCCAGGCTTCCAAGGTGACATGGACGACAAGGAGGTTGTCAGAGTTATAGTTTTCCTTCTGAGGAGGGGCAGTATTTTGGACAGGTGGTCCAAGGCAATACTGAGGGAGGCTTGGCGCAGGATACTGATTAAGTTCGGTTGATGATACAGTCTAAGAAGTTTGGATTTAGAGTTCATTTATGAGCTAGGTCCCATCAGACATCTAGACATTCTAAGACAGGTATTGCTCATTTCGGGAGATGGCTTTCTCCGCGAACTTGAGATATAGAGAGACATAGAAAGAAACATCACAGCGGATCCACTCACTGAGGCTATTCCTCGAACGCAATAGTTTCGCAAACGAGCTTTGTGAGACTGACCAGTAGAGGAGTTGGGTGTTCGGTATCACACGGGCTGTGAGTATGCGACATCGCAATAATTAGCCTTGAGTGCAAGTGGGAGATTGTTGGAGATAGTGCCCTCAGAGTCAATTATTGGATCACAGGCACGTGATTGCAATGATTGAGGGAGGACCTATCCCAGTAGGACAGTCTTACTCGAGATGATAGTATGCTATCTGGTTTATCTTTATCATCGTGTACTGCTTTAGGTGACCTGACATGTCGCTATTACACGTTGATAGAGCCCCTAGGATTCTTGCTTGACTGCTAGCAGTATGATGGCGATCATATACGTGGGAGCTGGTAGTCTATAAGCACATCCTTAAATGGTCCCTAGTCGTAGGAGTTTCGAGACAGGGCATCGATACTCCATTAGTAGACTAGTGTATACAGTCGAGACCCCGACGAGGGGCGGTGGCCGGTCTCACAAGCCACTGGTGTCAGTTGGTTCACCTAAGATGTATACAGGTGCTCATTGGGTTATGAGTACACCGGACAGGACTCGCCGGGAACCTGCTAGTTGGGCTTATACCTGACGTCAGATAGCAGTTCCCTGGTGACATGTGTACAGGTTAGTTCATCGACCTGAGGATCGTCATTTGTCTCGTGTGAGTTCCCACTGTGCTTTGATTACTACCCTACCACGGCTCAAAGGAGTCGTGCAAACAGGTTTTAGTTGGGTACAGTCCCGAGCCACATGGAGGCAGTGAGCGGATCTTCAGGGGTTCGTCTCTCCCGGTATTGGGGGTGAGGTCGCGCTGTGTCTAGGAGAGCCATTACGCAAAGCCCTCGGCCGAGGCAGGAGATTTACTGGTAGGTATTCCAGTAGTATCTCAGGGCGTTCTGGGCTACACTCCGACACGACTTGTACCGCTTTTGGGGGTCTGACTTTTACCAACCCCCTAGGCCCGCCATGCGATACTCATAGACGAACGGACCGGACTGAACGGATATTGTCACTGACAGGCTCAGTAGGGTGTCAGGATGGGTTCGCTCATCGATGTCCCTTTTGGTCAATAGCTGGTGGCCCGTCACGTATTGGCTTATACCTCTGACGTGCTAGTGGTTAAATCCACAGCCATAGTATTGACGAGTCTTTAGAGTCCACCACACTTTCAGTTACTCAGCTTACGGGCGAAACGCTGTAGAGGCCGTATGGAGATATGGCAGGGTCCGATCAGATACGTGCGGTATTGCACGGATCAGGATCGGACGGTTTGTACTAGTAGCCGTATAGTTATATGGCAGGGTTCGATCAGATACGTGCGGTATTGCACGGATCAGGATCGAACGGATATTACTAGCCGGCTTTGGTTTAAGCCGGATCCTAGTTTAGTACAGTGTAGATTTTGTCTCTTTGCATTTGTATCCGGGCGGAATACAGATGCGGGTGTGTATGCACAGTATTGGGGTTTTCCTGTAATTTATTACAGGACCAGTTTTCTGGAGTTGCCAGTTTGCATTCCGTTCCGGCCGGTTTTCCTTTGTTCTTTCCCGGCCGGACTTTTCCGATGGAGGGGGTTATTTGCAGTTTTGCAAATAACACTTTGTGGGGGGGTTTCTTGCATATATATTGATTATGATAGCTTTCATATCTTTTGCTCCATGCTTGCATTAATGTGATTTGAGTGGGCATGGGTTTGATGTGAGAAGAAGCATGGTTCATGTTTTCTTGTCTCTTGATGTGGTCACCACTTCCTTGCTCCTACACTCACCTCCCTCTTGCTTTCATATTGTTTTTCCTCCACCCTTTATTCTCACTTGAATATGATAAGTCTTTCATGGTTATGAGAAAAGAGAGAAGAAGAAAAAGAAAGAGAGAAAGAAAAAGAATGAGAGAGTTCATCTTTGTTATGGGAGGAATTCTTCATCTCCTTCTTTTTCTTGTTTCGGAAAAATGCAAGCACCATTTTTCCTAACCCCAATCCTCCATCATGGCAACAATAAACCCCAAAGGAGACTATGATTCTACACTACACATTCTACAGCACATCTTGAGCATGTCGAGTTGCCGGCTTCATGCTCGAGTTGCCTCGGTATTGAGGCGGGAGCCCGTAAAAGACGAAGGCGATGTGGTGCCCTTTCCGGCGAGGAGGCGACGATTTGGAGACTACACTTTCCGCGGGAGATCGGGGCGATGATGAGAAGACCGGAGGACTCGGATCTCGTGGTATACTTCTTTTCCCATCTCTTGTTAGCTAGCGTAGGTTAATGGTTAACGATCCGGGTTTTCTTTGTCCGCGGTAGCGCCGGTTTCCGAGTAAGGAAAATTTTTGATTCCGCTATTTGGCCTCGAGTAAGACGGCCGGGGCGCTGCCGTGGCGCAACATACGCCGCAAAATTTAACCGGCTGAGTCCCTTCACATCGTACATGGTAGCCACCGAAGCCGCCAGGGCCAGACGGTTTCAGCAGGGGCTCGATATCGAGCAGCAGCAGCTTATCGCGTCCCTCGACCTGCAGACCTTCGCACAGGTGTTGAACGCTGCTCGATTACAAGAAAGTTTGGCGGAGAAGCCCAAGGGCCAGCGATCGGTGGACAGGAAACCCCATGTGGTTCCATCATGAGCTACCATTTCCCCTCGTGGAGCGATCCCAGTTTACAGACCGGGTGTTACGCAGATGAAGCATACTTTCTCACCTCAGCAGCTACAGCGGAGGGCTCTGATTTGCAACTATTTCCAGAGGCCAGGGTACATGCAGAGAGATTGTCGCAGAGCCAAAGGGCAGTGTCTGATTTGCGGATCTGGCGAGCACAGGGTCAGCGGGTGTCCCTAGAGATCCAAGCTATAGGGAGGGTCCGGGAAACAACAGTCGTCGTACGACACTTCAGCTTAGAGGGGTCCACCTCTGGTATCCCAGCGGCGATTATTCGATCAGAGGCAGTCTGATACAACTCGGAGTCAAGGGAGGGGTTTCACCCTGACTGCCGAGCAGGCAGAGGCTTCTGGAGAAGTGGTTGCAGGTACTCTCCTTGTTTATTCTGTACCTGCTAGAGTTCTGTTTTATTCGGGTGCTTCGCATTGCTTTATTTCTGCACAGTTTGTTGACACACACTCTATACCTCAAGAGCCATTGACCAAGCGTTGGGAGATACATACAGGTAACGAAATTATTGTATCCAGCCGAGAGTGTAGGTTATGCTTAGTGGTGGTTTGTGGTAGAGAGTTTTATGCAAACTTCCTTTTGATTGGGACTGGTAGCTATGACGCCATTCTAGGAATGTATTGGTTAAGTACGTCCTAAGTTGTTATCAACTTCCGGGCTCAGAGTGTGACTTTTCGCATTCCTAATCATCCGGAGTTTGTGTTCGTGGGCGGTAGCGAGTCTTTGGAGCCATCTAAGTTCCGAGCGAAGCCGAAGACCTTAACAGCTATGGAGATAGATGAGAAGTCAGCACCGGAGGTAGTCCGAGAGTTTCTTGACGTGTTCCCCGAAGATCTACCAGGTATATCCCCGACTTGCATATTCGGTTTCTCGATTGACCTAATTTCAGGTATGGTGCCAGTTTCGAAGGCTCCATACAGGATGATGCTAGTTAAGTTGGCGGAATTGAAGAAGCAGACAGAAGACTTACTGGACAAGAGATTTATCTGTCGGGACCCAGTTCTTGCTCACGGAACAAATTGCCACACGGAAAAAGTGCCACGCCAATTTTCATGCCAAGGGGGCGAGGGCCACCTCTTGAATCCGTGGGGGCCACCTCTTGAGTCCGTGGGACCCACTGTAGAACAATGGGGAATTTTCGGAACACATTCCGAAAGAGGACTGAATTGCATTATAAATGTAATGATACCACTCTCAATTACAGAGGCGCCTTTAAAGTGAATCGGCACTACAGGAGCTTGAGAACTCCGTAGTTAAGCGTGCTCGGGCCAGAGAAGTCTTGGGATAGGTGACCTCCTGGGAAGTGGCCCCTAGTCGGGTCCGGTTCGCTCTAAAGTAAAAAACCGTGCGGTTTCGGCCAGAGCGGACAATACCATCTGTACTGGGGCATATGACGTTACATTATGGTGGCCCATGCAGGCCCCTCAGTAGTATGTCTATGGTTCGAGGACGAACCATTGTTCAGAGATGGGGAGAATGTCGGGATCCGGTTCTTGTTCACGGAACAAAGTGCCATACGAAACAAAGTGCCATGCCAATTGTCATGCCAAGGGGTCGGGGGCCACCTCTTGAATCCATGGGGGCACCTCTTGAGTCCATGGGACCCACTGTAGAACAATGTGGAATCTTCGGAACACATTCCGAAAGAGGACCGAACTGCATTATAAATGTAATGATACCACCCTCAATTACAGAGGCGTATTTTAAGTGAATCGGCACTACAGGAGCTTGAGAACTCCGTGGTTAAGCGTGCTCGGGCCAGGGAAGTCTTGGGATAGATGACCTCCTGGGAAGTGGCCCCTGGTCGGGTCCGGTTCGCTCTAAAGGGCAAAACCGTGCGGTTTCGACCAGAGCGGACAATACCATCTATACTGGGGTGTGGGGTGTTACATTATCCATCCAAGTGCTTCCCCGTGGGGTGCTCCTGTGTTTTTGGTGAAGAAGAAAGACGATTCTACATCGACTACCATGAGTTGAACAGGGTGATCTGGAAGAATAAGTATCTCATTCCCCGCATCGACGACTTGTTCAATCAACTAGGTGGTGCTCGGGTATTTTCTAAGCTGGACCTTCGGTCAGGGTATCACCAAATCAGGGTCAAAGCAGTGGTTGTATGCAAGACGTCGTTCCCAACCCGATATAGCCACTATGAGTTCCTCGTGATGCCGTTTGATGTTACAAATGCACCCGCTATATTTATGAACTTGATGAACAGTGTTTTCTCCAAATACTTGGACCAGTTTGTCGTTGTATTCATCGACGACATTCTAGTCTATTTCAGAAGTCGAGAGGAGCACGCCGAGTATCCACGAATGGTATTGCAGAGAAGCTCTATGCTAAGCTAAGCACGTGAGAGTTTTGGCTCGAAAATGTGCAATTTCTAGGCATGTCATTTAGAGTGATGGTATTTCAGTGGATCCGACGAAAATTGAATCTATCAAGGACTGGCCGACCCCGAAATCGGTAGCTGAGATAAGGAGCTTCTTAGGATTGGCTGGGTACTATCGGTGGTATGTTCAAGATTTCGCCAGAGTAGCAGAACCCTTAACGAAACTCACGCGGAGGGAGGTGCCTTATATTTGGTCGGAGGAGTGCACCCAAGCGTTCGAGATGCTAAAGCTAAAGCTGACCACGGCCCCAATCCTGACTGTGCCAGATAGTTCCGGTGGCTTGGTCGTTCATAGTGGCACATCGGGAAAGGGTTTAGGCTGTGTTTTGATGCAGCACGGACGAGTAGTGGCTTACGCCTCTCGTCAGTTGAAGACCCACGAGAAAAACTACCCCACGCATGACCTGGAGTTAGCGGTCGTTGTGTTCGCCTTAAAGATATGGAGGCGTTCTCCGCCGAAACACAGAGACGCGACCTCGTAGCTTCGTCTTGCCTGAATTTGGGGGCAGATTCTAATTGGTGCTATCCTTCCATCTCTCCGCAGATGCCAAGTTAATTTATGACACCATGTATCGAAGGTTTGAATGGATGCGGCCGATGTAGCAGACTTCGTCAGATTCCCCCTCATGATGAGGGTTTTTTTTTATTGTGGGGACGCTCTTCCCTGCAAGCGCAAGCCCCTGTAGTTAATAACGCTACCATATCATGGTAACCACTTTCTCCTTCTCCAGATGCTCACTTCGTGTCGTGTGTGTTTGTTTTGTTTTTGGTTGCCCGTGGATTGTATACGGAGACTAATTTATGTTGTCGTCCGCAGGGCGTGGATTAGTCCAAATCCGTATCTTCTTAGATTTGGGTTTGGGGGTTGGGTTTAAGGATACGTTAGTCTCATTTGAGACTAAAATCAACTTAAACGTTCGTTGAGGATACGTTGGTCTAATTTTAGACTAAGATCAACTCAACGGGATCATTTAGATCCAACAAGAGAGCATTTGGGCTCTATTGTTTAGTTTAGAGACATTGCGGTCGATTGCCAGTTTAAGGACATGGTGGTCCAATGTTAGTTTAAGGACATCTCGGTCCAGTTTAAAGACATCATAGTCTGTAAAGGTTAAGGACATCATAGTCCATGGGCTTAAGAACCCCGCAGTCCAAGGTTAAGGATATCACAGTCCATGGGTTTAAGGACCCCACAGTCCGAGGTTAAGGATATCATAGTCCATGGGTTTAAGGACCCCACAGTCCGAGGTTAAGGACATCATTGTCCATGGGTTTAAGGACCCCACAGTCCGAGATTAAGGACATCATAGTCCATGGGTTTAAGGGGATCCCACAGTCCGAGGTTAAGGACATTATAGTCCATGGGCTTAAGGACCCCACATTCCGTGGAATGATTGGTTATTAGGACCCGTCACCTCTCTAAAGACGTTGAAGGATTACAACGATAAATATCAAAGGAGTGAAGAGATGTACCCTTGAACCAAAGTTGATTTGGGAAATCTGTAGTCCAATTTGGGACTAAGATCAATTAATTAGATTATGAGCACATGGGCTCAGTTAAATCTGAATTGAGGACTTATGGCCAACTTGGGCTAAGTCCAATTAGGTTCGAAATGTTGGACCTTTGTTTGGACTGTTGAATCATTTTTCTGGGTTCAGCCCCCCCATTATTTAGCAATGCTAAACAGGGGTTAGGGGCTCTGACAACATTTTATCTTTGGCTGAGCACTAGTCATTCATTATAGCTCTGGATTTTAAGGTTCATTTGAAGGGAAGATTTGCCTCTGGAAAAAAACTTAGCCAATTTAGGCTAAGACTGGTTTGAAAATAGTGTTAAACACTAACACATATTTGACGGTTACGTGTTCCCACGTGATGCACTTAAAATAGTGTTAAACACTAGGGATAAAACACTCAAAATAGTGTCAAACACTAAAAATTAGGCGGTCACGTGGAGTCACGTGAGGCGCCAGAGAATTGGGCCAGACTTCCTTTATTTTACTCTCAAAATCTGCCAATAAGTGTTAAACACTTAATCTTTGTAATCATCACGTGTGGGCACGTGACAGTGCCCATGTATTTGGTATTAACTCTTCTGTTTTCCCTCATTTTCCCTTTTAAAAAGGTGTTAGTCAGGGGTCACGTGGAGACACGTGAGGCGTCTTAAATCAGTATTGCCTTTGGCTTTATTCCCTTTAGTTTTGAGGGTCACGTGTGAGCACGTGAGGCATTGCCTCCAAGCTTTTTCTTTCTCATTTTGAGAAGTCTGTTTAAGGGTCATGTGGGGGCACGTGACCTAGTCTTGATCGTTCTTTTCTACTCATTGAGGATGGGGGTCATGTGTTACCACGTGATCAGGTTTACGTGCATGGAGAGTTTATGTCCTTTGTTTGTGAATTAAATTCTTTTATAGGGTTAAACCCTAATTTTATTTAGAGGAATTAAATTCCTATGTATTTGGAAGAATTAAATTCTCTTTAAACTCGATTCTCCCTCTAAGCTTTGGATCTGCATGGCAGAATCTCCCCGATGAGAATTGAATTCTCAACTTATGGGGAGATCTGCTTCTGCAGATCTTCAACCAAAGGAAGAACTAAGTTCTTGTATTAAGGGTTAAACTCTATTTTGTTTGAAGGAATTAAATTCCTGATTGCTTTGATGCGAGAATTGAATTCTCTAAAGTTAGATCTTCTCTTAGGTTTTAGATCTGCCTAGCAGAATCCCCCCGATGAGAATTAAATTCTCAACTTATGGAAAGATCTGCTTCTGCAGACCTTCAACCAAAGGAAGAACTAAGTTTTTATTCAGAAGAGTTAAACTCTTAGTTTGAGAATTAAATTCTCTTTTATTTTGTGAGAGCTTGTAGAATGAAGTTCTCCTTTTTCTTCTCACCTAGAGTTTTTTTCTCTGAAGAGATCTTCTTTTCTCTCTTGAGAATTAAATTCTCCTCTCTTTTTTCTCTCTGTTGTTGTGTATCTCCCCCCAAAAAAGAATCCGATTTCTTCTCTTCTTGGCTCCTATTTATAGGAGAAAGAAAAGAATCAGTTTGTTTAGTTAATCTTTCATTAAAAGATTTTAATTGATTTTGTAACCAACATGATCTTTTAAATCACTCAGTGAATTTTATTCACCATTGGATTTTTAATCCAAAAGATATTCTGTTTGTTATTCTTGGTGAATTTCAGGAAAATCTTTCCTTGTATAGAATCTTTCTATAAATTGGTGATTTTTAATCACCATTGGATTTTTAATCCAATGGTGCTCCACTTTACAGAGCACAAGCTTTTTTTTTGTTTGGAAAGATTTAGAGAAATATTTCTCCAGTTAGGGTTCTCGATTCCCTCTTAATTAGAATTTAATTCTATTAGTTCAGAAGGCTTAAGAGCCTGTCATGTGTTGGTACGCGACCTTCTGATTGACCATTTAATTAGAATTTAATTCTATTAATTAAAGAGCTTAGGAACCCATCACGTGTTGACACGTGACCCCCCTAATTAAACATCAGAATTTAATTATGTTGTTTTAAAGAATAAAGGAATCATCATGTGTCAGCACGTGACCCTTGGTCACGTGTAGACAAGTGATGTCCCATTGGGATCTTTCCTTGCTGTTTTATTATGCCTTTTAATTCCTTCAGTGGTTTTTTAAAGTCCCATCACGTGTGGACACGTGACTCCACTAATTGCTTGCTTGATTAGAATTTAATTCTATTTCAGCAGAATCCCCAGGAAACCATCACGTGTCAGCACGTGACCTCTGGTCACGTGTGGGCACGTGATGCCCCATTGGGGTTTTTCCTGATATTTTATGAGGGAACAAATGCCCCCACAGCGTTGTTCTCACGTGTTTGCACGTGAGTGCAACGCTCTCACCTTTTGTGGCCGTTGGATCTGCCTAGGGAAAGGGGTAGATGAACCGTTTCCCATCACATCCTATAAATGCAGGAGTCCCTTCAGAAGCGCCTCCACTTTTTCCACCTTCTTCCTTGCTCGTTTTCCTATGAGAATTTAATTCTCTTTCCCAGAGATTAGTTCTCTGTTTCAAAAAAATTTCCAGAGTTTAACTCTGTCAACAAAAGATTTTCTTTTTCAGGTAAGGATCTTGAACGGCTAAAGAACTTCTTGTAGAAATTTTCTTTGGATTTTAAATCCACACCAAGGGTTTTTCCCTTTAACAAGAACCCATCTTTCCAAGTTCTTAAAAAAATGCCCAATCTTTTAAATAATAAACTTCTTTTGCTAGGGTTTCTCTGATCTTAGAGGCTTGATGATGATACTTGTCCTCCTTCTGGAATTTAATTCCACTTCAAAAGAGCTTAGCTCTGAAAAGGTTTTCTGGGAATTTAATTCCTCTGTTCAAAAGGAATTCAATTCTTCTAAAGAACTTAGTTCTTAAAAGAAGACTTCTTGGGATTTTTCATCCTGAGTTGTTCTTGCAGAGATCCTTCTTGATTTGCATAGGGTTCTGTAGTGGGTTTTCTTCTTTGGGGAATGTGTAGAGTTGTTTGAAATCCACCGTTCATTTATTGAGAATCTTCTTTTTGTCCTCATAATGATTACCCTGTCTCATCATTAGTGAGCCGCCGTCTTGATTTTGTGGGGCCCCTGTATTTTGTAACCAATGGTCCCATAAAATAAGTTTTCTGTCGCTTTCTTCCACTGTCTTTATATATATATATTTATGAAAATATATATACACGTGTTGGCTTCACTAACAGTTTTCCCTTTCTTTATTTCAGGAACAATGGCTTCTCTTCCCTACTTTCCCTTTACTCGCTCTGAAGCGGCTTTTCTTCAATCACCGTCGGATGAAGAGGTGATGGCGATGATCAGGGCTCACGACCCTAATTGCACCAACTTGCTTTTATAGGGGACCTGGTACGGGCATATCATTCGGGGCTGTCGTGGCTTTCTTTGCGAGATACCCACAGAGCCTACCTACCCATTTTTGCCGATGGAGCGTCCACGGACCGCCTTTGCTGTGGAGATGTTGAATTTGACCCTTACGGGACGTCTTGAGCCGTCGACAACTGGGATTCCAAACCACCCCGTGCCGGCTATAGACATCTTAGGGCGTCGTTTCTGTTAAGGTGAAGCTCCGCCCTGTGGAAAGGTTTACAAAATAGGGCTTACTCCTCGACATCCTACGGGCTACCTTCTCTGGGCTCGTTACATCCTATCTGCCCATCGTACGCGACTGCAGAGGGTGAGGCTCTATCAGGCGGTGTACGCGTCTCTCTTCCACTATCAGTCCTCTCATGTCTGGTGGGTTAAGGCTTTCCTAAATCAATGGAATCTTCCCACCAACACCTTCTTGCTAGGGGACTGTGAAGTTTCAATTTCTCTGGAAGAGTTTCACGAGATCTCGGGGTTGCCGATCAGGGGGACACTCTATGAAGAACTGCTGCCTCCTGATGAGTATGTTTTCGAAGCCGAGCCTGCTATGCTTGACGGCTTGTCGACTGAAAATGTCGTCCGTCATATGCACACAAGTCTAATCAAGGTTCTAGGCATTTTTGAGAAACTGTTCACAGAGTCAGAGGAACAAGGCGTCACTTTCAAAAGCTTTATCGCCTGCTTCCTTCGTGGATACGTTCTATCAAAGACGTCTCTAAAGTTTGCGAATATCACCGACCCCTTCGGGTTTGGTTTAAATAAGCTGCCGGCTAAAGAAGAGAATTTGCCGCAGTTTTACATTCCAATCCTGTCGGTCGTACCCTTTGAGTCAATCGCAGCTCCTGGCATAGATGAAGAGACTTTCTTCGTGGGTTTTATCAGCGTCTGGCTCAGTTGGTTCGTTATTCCAACGCACCATCAATTCATGAGAGCTTCGGTCATTTACCCTACTCATCGCATCGCCGGAGGGACGCAACTAGCTGTGGGTATTGCGGGGCTAGCGCAGTTGTATCATGGGCTAAGCGCTGCAGCCAATACCTCAACCCCAGGCGTGAACGTAGTGAGTTTCTCTCTTCATTACTTTACGTCATGGATTGAGATGCATGTGCTAGGGGCATTTTCCGCGCATCAGAGACCCATCTTTTATGATGCCTACACTTTTCCGCGGCTCATGAGGTTGGTGGATGCCTCTGCTCTTGATCCGACTCAGTCCGGAGCTATTCGCGTGCTGCTTAATCCCTATGCCAATGCGGGTGGGATGGTATTTAACGATCGAGTCCTCTCTGCTCCTTCAGGACCGATTCAACAACTTTGTGACTCGTCGAAAGAGGGAGCACCCTCCCTGAAGCCCAAGGAAGCCATGCACTTATATTCGATCAGACCGGGTTATCTGGTGTTTCGTCAAAACGGTGCGGCTCTTTTTATGCGATACAACCTACACCGCTTTGCTCGGCAACTGGGATATGACCAGGGTATCCCTTTTGAGGCGTTTACAGTGGAGCCCAGCCCGTCGTCGGAAGTTGTTCGTGACGCCGCTCACTACTTCATGCGGCTGAACACCAGCTCTCGCTTCGTGATTCCCGAGGCTGACTACATTCCTCGATGTGTGGGGGCTTTCACGGGCTGGTACCTCCACCGAATCAGTCCTATTATTGTTGAGGAAAGGAGGATGCTCCTTGGATATAGGGTTCCCACTCCGATCCAGGCTACGGGAGTCCCGCCATGACCGCGGGCAGTGGTTCGCCCTCCCCTGAGAGATACTGGTATCGTGCTTATTCCTGAGGTGACGGAAGTGGATCTAACTCCCACAGCTGGTATGCCGCTGCGAACTAGAGCTCAAACAAGGGCCAATAAAGCACCAGTAGTAGTATCATCAGCTGCGGCGTCAGCAATGGCGGTGTCGTCATCGGTAGCACCACCGAGTGAGGATATTGAAGGCGAAGTGGGTCAACGCCGCAGCAAAGCACCGAGGGGAAAGAAGCGATCGTCTTCTGGTGCTAGTTCTGGGTCAAAGAGGCGAAAGAGGACGGTCACCAATCTGCTCGACTTTTTAGTGGAATCCGAGCCCATTCTTCAGGACGAGCCAATAGCCATGCAAGAGCCGGATGGTGTTCTTCTTTTTCCCGGTTCATCTGCCGAGGAAGCCGCGCAATTGGCTGAGGTTATAAGACGCTCCCAGGATGAAGCTGAGAATGTAAGGGTTCCGAAGAGGCCTTATCCTGCCGTCATCTTCTATGAAGATCCTCCATCGATAAGGCGGATATTTATAGGTCCTTTGGAAGAGGGAGGCGAGAGAGCCCTTAAGCATCCTATCTTGGCCGATGCCGAAGATGCGCTGTCGTTGTGGACCGGCGGCCACGAGTCTACCCTCGAACCTCGGCGAGCATACCTCCTCAGAAAGGAACGTCGGCTTGAAAAAGCCATATTAGAATCTCTTTTGCGCATTGGTAAATTTATATTTCCCTTTTTTTGTAGTATTTTGCATTGCTTTATATGTATACATCCTTATCCTCTTGAAAACTTCGCAAGGACTTCGGCAATGGCAGAGGATCTACGTTCGAGTCGCGCCTTGACTATGGACTCCTCAAATATCACCGATGAGACACTAGCAAGTGTGGAAGAGGTCGATACAACTGTTGTTCTTGCCACGGAGCTCCCCTCGGTGACTCCCGTTCCCCCGGTGCTTGCTCCCCCGGAAGAGGCGTCTTCATTGGCCGCGGATTCAATGGACCTTTCTGGGGACGACCCGGAGATTATGGGACAGGTGATCGAGGCCACCGTCCTTTCGTTGCAGCCTGCAACGATGGCCACTGCTCCTCAATCGGAAGTTGTTATACCGGCCTACGTCCCTGATGATGTGCCTGGGGGCATGGAAGAAGTCGCCGAAGCTGCTATCCCTCCAGTCCAGAGTAGGAGGAGTATCGAAGGTATTCTTCTATCTTTTATTTTAATGATCTCTTCATTTTCTGAACCTTCCTGCCTTTTCAGAGCTACGAGGATTGGCGGCGTCCATCGTGGACTTATCCCCAAGGAAGTCTTTTCAGTGTCTGTTAGAGATGGCCGCTCTGCAGGCGATATCCCCTCAACGCATCGTCCTTTCTTATGGTCAAGGTTAGTGTCATTTGCCCTCTCCTCACGACATTATTATTATTTCATATAATAACACTGATGTCTTCTACAGTTCTGGAAGCCGATGACGAAGTTGAGGTTCTTGACGGGCTTGGGGAGCCTTCAGACCCTTCTTGCATGACTGTGGGTAAGTAAAGTTTTGACACTGTTCTACCTGCTCTTTGCTTGCAAGTCTCGCTGATTTCTTTTTATGAATCTTAACAGCTTTTCCAGTTCTTACCATGCTGGAATCTCGCATTGTCATGCCGCCCGGCCCCTACGCTCTACGTGCCTCCGAACGGATGGCAAAGCTAAGCCTTCACTCCTTGTCAGCAGCTCTGATTGAAGACCTTCGTGCTAGCAGTCTGATCACGGCCGAAGCATTTTCCCCTGAAGCCAACGGTTCTCTTACCTTTCTTGCTACTTACCATAGTGAAACATTGGTGCAAGTCTGGGTTGAGTTCTGTCGTCAGGTGGAGGCTTGCTTGCATAGTCTTGAATGTACACGCCTTCCTTCAGAGGTTGTGGCTGCAAAGGCGAGCTTATGGAGGCTGATTGAGAGGTGCGCTGCGAATATGCTATCATGCGAGAAGAGGCTCAGCCGAAAGTTTTCAGAGAGGGAGCTGGCTTCCAAAGCGCTGAGGGAACTTCAAGCTAATCTTACGGCCAAGACCACTCAGGCATATGAACTTTGGCGGGTGCTTCAAGAAGCCATCAGGGAGGTGATAGCCATTGATAAAGCCGTCATTTTCACTCGCGAAATGGTCGAAGCTCATAAGGTTACCGAAAAGGAGCTTGAAAGTCGGCTTGCCTCGTACCGGCCCAGCAGGCTCAAGCGGAGGCCCGTCTCTTAGCGATAATGAATCATGAGGCCGAGGCCCAGCGGAAAAGGGATGAATTGGCAAATCTATTGAATCGTCCGCCGGCTTGAAGAATTGTATGTTTTTCTTTTTTATTTTTCTTTTATACATACTCCTGAATGAGGGTATTTTTTGATTCTTTCATAAATTGTAATTTGTATTCATTTTGATTTATGAATAAAAGACATATTTCGCTTCATGATGGTGTGTCCCTTTTAGTAAATGCATTTTGTGGATAATCTATTTTGATCTCCTTGTGGGACAGCGATGGCTTAGGAGTCAGGTTCAAATCTGCCTCCTAAGGCTTTCCAACTTTATGAGTCGTGAGGATCTCATAAAGGTATTTCTCCTTACGAGTCGAGAGGATCCCGTAGGTGTAATTTCTCTTTAAGAATCGTGAGGATTCCTAAGTTGTTTTCTCTTGAGAGTCGTAAGGATCTCACAAAAGAGTTTTCTCCCTTACGAGTCATGAGGACCCGTAAGTGATGGATGAGGTTGACATTATCTGCATTTCACGGAGTCAGGGGTTGACCTTATCCGCATTTCACGGAGTCAGGAGTTGCTCTGGCCATTTCCCACGGGGTCAAGATTGACTTTAACCGTATTCTATGGGACCAGGATTTGCTCTGGATGCTTCCCATGGGGTCAGGATTGACATTAGCCGTGTTCCGTAAGGACCAGGATCCGCTCTGGACGCTTCCCACGGGGTCAGGATTGACATAAGCCGTGTTCCACGAAACCAGGATTTGCTCTGGACGCTTCCCACGGGGTCAGGATTGACATTAGCCGTGTTCCGCAAGGACCAGGATCTGCTCTGGACGCTTCCCACGGGGTCAGGATTGATATAAGCCGTGTTCCATGAAACCAGGATTTGCTCTGGACGCTTCCCACGGGGTCAGGATTGACATTAGCCGTGTTCCGCAAGGACCAGCATCCGCTCTGGATGCTTCCCACGGGGTCAGGATTGACATAAGCCGTATTCCATGAAACCAGGATTTGCTCTGGACGCTTCCCACGGGGTCAGGATTGACATTAGCCGTGTTCCGCAAGGACCAGGATCCGCTTTGGACTCTTCCCACGGGGTCAGGATTGACATAAGCCGTGTTCCACGAAACCAGGATTTTCTCTGGACGCTTCCCACGGGGTCAGGATTGACATTAACCGTGTTCCGCAAGGACCAGGATCCGCTCTGGACGCTTCCCACGGGTCAGAATTGACATTAGCCATGTTCTGCAAGGACCGAGATCCGCTCTGGACGCTTCCCATGGGATCAGGATTGACATTAGTCGTGTTCTACGAAACCAAGATTGGTTGACTTTTATCCGCATTTCACGGAGTCGGGGGTTGACTCTCGGTTGTCTGTGCACCGCCGAGTCATGGAACTGGGAATTGCCGCGGTTCCGCTTTGCTGATGTTACGTCTGTTGTAATGAGACGAATGTTGGGATGATCTCCAGGCTGTCTGTGAATCGTTGAGATTTGGCTTCTTTTTCTGATAGAGCCTGGTGGGAAGGCATGGTTCCTTCTTTGTTTGTGCCCCTGGATTGTATACAGGGATCGATGTGATCTCACTTGTAGGGCAAAAAAGTTTCATTTTATATATATTTTCTTTCCGCGATGCTCTATCATTTCAGCTTTTATATCGCGAAAGTCGCGATTGCCCAATCATTTCGGCTATTTTTTGCGGTGCCCAATCATTTTGGCTATTTGTTTTATTTACTCGCTGCTTTTTATTGCGAGTTGCCCAACCATTTCGGCTATTTTGTATGCATACATTTTTACTTGCTGATTTTGTTGCAAGTTGCCCCATCATTTCGGCTATTTCATATGCATTTGTGGCTCGCTGACTTTTCGCCGCGAGTTTGAAATTTGATACCGAGTTAAGCATTAGTATCGCTACGACTGGGATATTGCCAGGAGCGAATCATCATTTGCCTTTGTCGATGTCGACAAAGGTGGCTTAGTAAACAGGGTTAGGATCCTGTCGACTAAGGCTTTTGATTTCATGAGCCGTAAGGGTCTCACAAAGGTATTTCTCCCTACGACTCGTGAGGATCTTGTAGGTGCGTTTTCTCCTTAAGAATCGTGAGGAGTCTTAAGTGTATGGTCTCTTATAAGTCGTAAGGATCTTACAAGAGTGCTTTCTTCTTATAAGTCGAGAGGACTTACAAGTGTCTTTTGCCATATGGGCATATCCTCAGTCTCTGGTAGGACTTTGTTAGGGAAATATTTATTCGTGCCCGTGGATTGTATACAAGGGTCAGCATTGAACCGCTTGTAGGGCAGCATTGGAGGTTGTGTGGCTTAAGAACAGGTTCAGATCCCTGTAGCTTAAGGCTTTTGAATCCTATGAGCCGTGAGGGTCTTAAAGGGAAATTCTCCTTACGAGTCGTGAGGATCTCGTAAGTGTAATTTCTCCTTAGGAATCATGGGGATCCCTAAGTGTGTTGCTCCCCTTGTGAGTTGTAAGGATCTCACGCAGGTGGTTTCTCCTTGCAAGGTCGAGAGAGCCTTGCAAGTGTTTTTTAACGAGATTTCGCCCTTTCGGGTTTTCACAAAACTCGCCGGTAGCCCTGCTGTTTTTACTCACGGAGCCTTTTCGGGTTTTCATCCTTGCCCATTTTTCTTATGGATATACCGTTTTTTTTTGTCAGCCTCGGGATGCTGCGGTCCGTAGTAGTTTATCGACGTCTCGATCAACAGCCAGTTTTAGGACATAGTGGTCCATTGTTAGTTTAAGGACGTTTCGGTCCGAAAGCCGGCTACTACTTATAGAGTTTGGGCTTAGGAAGATAGCGAGCGGACATAGGCGTCGTCATCTATAGTTGAGCTAGGCCGTGACTCGTTAGGCGTAGTATTTTTTTAGGAAGCGACCGTTTATTGGCCTGAAAGGTCTTTCACCATGCATGTCCATGAGTAGATAGGCCCCACCCTGGTAAACTTTGTCTATGATATACGGGCCTTCATAGTTCGGCTCAAATTTCCTCCGCTTGGCTCGATTGGGGATCATAGGTCTTTTGACCACTGGTACGAGTTCGCCTTGGCGGAATGTTCTCGGCCTAGTCAATCTCTCATATGAGCGCATCATCTTTGCTTTATAAGCCTCTAAATTTGGTTGTGCCATGAGCCGGGTTTCATCATGGGCACCGAGCTCCTCAAGCCGAAGATGAGCATTTTCTTCGTCTGTTAGCTCGCAGTGAACCGCCACTCGTAGAGAGGGTAACTCTATCTCGAGGGGGAGTATCGCTTCTGTGCCGAATACCAATGCATACGACATTGTGTTCATGGCTATTTTGAACGTAGTTCGATACGCCCAGAGAGCTTCATGCAGTCTCTCGTGCCGGTCCTTCTTATTTCGAGACACCGTCTTTTTCACGATCTTCGTCAAGGTCTTGTTGAAACCCTCAGCTAGACCGTTAGCTCAGGGATTATAGACCGAAGAGTATCTCCAGTCTATATTATGTTGTTATGCGAAGCGGCTGATCTTGTGGCTTCTGTAGGCCGGACCGGTAAATGACGTGTGTCTTGAAGAAATGAAGGATATTCTTAGTCTTTACTTCTCTTAACGGTACTGCTTCTGCCCACTTGGAGAAGAAATCAGTTGTTGCCAGGATGAACAAATGTCCTTTGGACGATGCTGGTTCGATAGGCCCGATTATGTCGGTTCCCCACATTTCGAACTGCCAGCTAGCCACCGTTGGATGTAGTGGATTTGGATGCTGGTGGATAAAGTCCCCGTGAATCCGGCACGAGTGGCATTGCTTCGCGTATTCGAGGCAGTCCTGGATCATCGTGGGCCAATAGTAGCCTATCCTTTTGATCTTCAGTTTCATTTTTGGCCCGGCTTGGTGAGAACCACAGAGTCCGTCGTGAGTTTCTTGAACGACTTTCCTCGCTTCTTCCGGTCCCAGGCATCTTAGCCACAGGGAGTCGAACGATCTCTTATACAGAGTATCATTGACGAAAGCGAAGGATAGAGCTCGTTTTATGAGCTGATGTTTTGAGGATGCATCTTCGGGTGTCCGACGGGATTTGAAGTAGTCTATAAAGACTTCTCTCCAATCCATAGCCTTTTCGTGGTCTTTTACTTGTTGAGTCGTTTGCTCGGTTGATCCTTTTTCTTCGGGCGACTCCGGAGATATTTCTGCCGGTGTAAGAACCCGACGGTTTTGTACCACGATCCTCACGTCATCGAGGTTCTCGTCGGCCAGTTCTTTAGCGAGCTTGGCTAGTGCATCCACCTTCCTATTTTCCGCACGCGGTATGCTTTCCAGGGTATAGGAAGGGATTCGAGTCATCAGTTGCTGTACTCTCTCGCCGTACTTCACCAACTCAGGCTTGCACGTTTGATAGTCGCCATTTACTTGACTAATGATTAGCTGGGAGTCTCCGTATATGAGGAGGTTCTCAATTTCCATGTCGACGGCGATCTCAAGACCCGCTATTAAAGCTTCATATTCGGTTTCATTATTCGTCCTCGGTTCTGTTAAGGAGAAGGCAAAGCGCATTATCCCTCCTTGTGGAGTCACGAAGATGAGGCCTACCCCGGATTTGATTATGGGGTACTTTGTTTGCGCTTCTTCATGGAAGATGCTCCGTCGAAGTAAAGTTCCCACTGGGTATCATTCTCTCTTCTCTCCCCGTCGATCGTGTCAAACGTGTGGTCGTCGGGCAATTCCCAGTTCAAAGGAGAATCGGCGGGTATCGGATGCTCAGCGAGGTAGTCGGCGATGGCCTGGCCTTTCACTGCCTTGAGGGGACGATAAGTTATCAAGAACTCCATCAAGAGGAGGGCCCATTTAACGAGCCGTCCCGTTAATATATCCTTCGACATCAAATATTTGAGAGGATCCACCTTCGATATGAGATAGACCTCATGTGCTAATGCATAGTGTCTGAGCTTCGTTATCATGAAGATCAACGCTAGACAGTGTTTTTCAATGGGGGAGTAGTTGTTTTCTTCCCCCAGGAGAACTCGACTCAAATAGTAGAGGGCTCTATCCTTCCCTTTATCGTTGTCTTGTGCCCACAGCACACCTAAACAACCCTTAAGGGCGGTTGTATACAGAATGAGAGGCTTTCCCTTGACCGGAGCAGTCAGCACCGGCGGATTCTGTAGGTATTGCTTAATTTCGTCCAGTGCGCTTTGGCATTTGCGATCCCAGACGAACGGGGTTCCCTTCTTCATTAGGTGACTGTAAGAACGGCACTTGCCGGAGAGATTGGCTATAAATCGCCGGATATACGCGAGCTTTCCTTAGAGAGACCGCAGTTACGTGAGAGTCTTTGGCGGAGGCATTTCCATGATCGCCTTGATCTTCAAGGGGTCTATCTCGATGCCTCGGTGTCGGACAACAAATCCTAGGAACTTGCCCGAGGAAATCCCGAACGCGCATTTGAGAGGGTTCATCTTCAAGTTGTATTTCTGAAGGCGCTGAAACACGATGCTCAGATGCTCTAAATATTCCTCGTATGATTTTATTTTAACTACGAGGTCGTCGATATAGCATTCGACGATTTAATGTATGAGGTCATCGAAAATTTTCGTCATGGCCCTCTGATAGGTGGCACCGGCGTTCTTTAGACCGAAAGGCATCACCTTGTTGCAGAATATGCCCAAAGGGGTCCGGAAAGCGGTATGCTTCTGGTCTTCAGGATGCATCTTAATTAGATTGTATCCTGATGAGCCATCCATGAAGGAGAAAACTTCATGAGTGGATGTATTATCTATCATCAGCTCAGTGACCGGTACTGGAAAGTCGTCCTTCGGGCAAGCTTTGTTGAGATCCCGGAAGTCCACGCAGATGCGCACCATCCCATTTTTCTTCATCACTGGGACGATGTTGGCAATCCAGTCAAGGTATTGAACTTCTTGGATGAAGCCAGAGTCGATTAGCTTCTTGACCTCAGCGTTGATGCTCATCTCAAGCTCGAGCCGCATTCTTCTCGTTGCTTGTTTGATCGGCTTGACGTCCGGAGATATCGTCAATTTGTGCACAGCAATCTCTGGATCTAGTCCCGGCATCTCGGAATAGTTCCACGCAAAACAGTCTTTATACTGCATGAGCACGTCTATAAGCGTAGCCTCCTTTTCTTCGGACAACAGTTCACTGACGAACGTCGGCCGTGGGTCGTTTGCCGTTCCCAAATCGATTTTTCTGAGGTCATCTTCCGTAGTATGTATCCCATCTTCCAGCTCCTTTGGCGCTGGCAGAAATTCTGAGAGCAACTCATATTCATTATTTTCGAAGCACCAAGAAAGGTCATCCATATTCTCGGGTTCTTCTTCTGATAGCATTATCGCGCGACATGTACGAGATTGTTTCCAAGACCGATGTTGATATGGTTCTACTCTCGCTATATGCGTCGCTTTCGGTTCATGCTTCTGTGGCGGGTTACCCTCCAGCTGCTGGATAGAGCGAACTTGCCGAGTTGATACTGCTCTTCAACCCAGTTCTTGAAGGTGAAATAGTCTTCGAGAGGATGTCCTATTGCTTGGTGATAGGAGCAATAGTCTGGGTGAGAGACCTTGTCTGCTTGCTCGGGGTGCTTGGACTCCGGGAGCGTCATCATTTGATATTTTATGACAAGATCGAATATCTTCTTTGTCTTATCTTGGGGAAAAGAATATGCTCGACCCATCTTCTTTATAAGAGACGGATCCCAGCTGATCGATTCTTGATCGTGTGACTTCTTAGATCCGCTACGCTGCTGTCGAACGTTTTTTCCGTTCTTTGATTTATTTTTGCCTCTGCGCCGGGTCTTTTGTATGACGGGTTAGCGACAAAGAGCATTGTCATTCTCCGCGGCCTATTGAAGGAGGCGCTGCATCCTGGCTTTTTCGTAAATGGCCATTTCGCGGTTATGGTCATCCCAGACCTTTTGACCCGCTTCCCTTATTAGTTTGTCCATCTGTTCTTCAAACGACAGACTTGGCATTTTTATGGCGGGACCTCGTTTTGGTTCAGGGTTAGCGTCTTTTAACAGAACATCTCTTTCTTCGTCAAAGTCATGTATGACATAGCAACCATGGAATCGTTCCCATTTTTTGGATTGAACATATCCAAGCCCGATCGTTTCCATTCTCCCGTTGGGCAATTTTCGCTGAGTTCCGGGGACGTCCCAAATGCTGTTGTAGATCTGAGCTTGTCAAGCAGTCTGTCTGAAGGGTACGCCTTTGTGCCTCAACAGCCTCTTCAATCCTTTTGTGTAGTATCTGGGCAGTCGGATGGGCTGAAGTCTGTCAAGTGTAGAATCGGCACCATGCCAAATTTCTCTCTCCACTTTGGTTTCCCCGGATCGGTAGAATAGGATCGCCTTTTCTCCTGGGAGGGACATAGAACGTCTGTAGTTCTTGCACACTGTAGGTGTCAAGTGCGTCGAGCTCTTTGTAATGTTTTCATGAAACCATGGCGATCTGCAAACTCTGATCATTTCCGACAAAGGCTTGTACTGATGGACGAGCCGAGATACTGCGTTGACCTCGTCTTCAGAGTCACTACCAAAGACCAGAATAGGAGTTGACGGTCCCGGCTTGTTGTATTGGGGCAGTCCCGAATAGACTATCTCTTCTTCCTCTTCGTTATCACTCCCGAAGACCGGAATAGTGGTGATAGCTTTGTTCTTGTCCTCCAGTTTCTGACATCTTTCTGTGTCTTCGAAATCTGGTAGGAAGTACTTGGGATCCTCATATTTGCGGACTTCGTTCACGGAGATTGGGTTTAGTTCCCCCGTCACAGTGTACTCAAGACCATCTTTGAAATACTTCATACACTGATGTTGTGTAGAAGGGATAATGTTATACTCATGTAGCCAAGGCCGGCCGAGCAAAGCGTTATAGCGGGTCTTAGCGTCAATGACGTGAAACTTGATGTCAGTGACTAGCAGCCCAAAGCGCAACGTCAATATCACAGACCCGAGCATCCGTGATGACTGGGAGTCAAACCCGAAGATAGTGATCTTATCCCGAGCGAGGTGTTGAACGCTCATTCAGATTTCCTTCAACACTATTACATAGAGGAGGTTAACGGAGGACCCATTGTCAACCAGGATTTTGCCTATCTTGATATCATGACAGTATCCGGAGACATAGAGGGGACGGTTATGCTCGCACATCCCGAGAAGGAGATCTTCATCACCGAAACTGATATCGGCCGTGTGTACTTCTTCCAGCTCGTCCTTCATCTTTTCTTCGGCGAGGAAAGCTTGGAACTGTTCGGGCTCTCGTAACGCCTTGATCAGAGAATCTCTTGCTTCTTTTGATAACAAGAGGGCATCGAGAATACTTAGCTGCGAAGGTAGCTTCCTCAAGTGTGCCAGAACGATGTAGTCCACCTTGTTTTTCTTTGGCGGGTCCTTGGTTGTCAGCTCTTTGACGACTTGATCATCTAGGGTGATATCCTCAGGGATTTTTCCTTTCCCCTTATCTTTTCTATTCAACCCACTGTTCGCGGGCCCGAGATTCTTTTTGGGCAGCGTACGATTGCACAGCTGAATGTTTTCGCAGCTCTTCGGTTCTTCCTCTTTTCCTGAGATGGATTCTTTGAAGAGAGGGCCGAGAGCCATTTCTTCTTCAGAATCGCTCCCAAAGGTGAGAACTTGCGATCCCCTGCTATCAACTATGTGATAGTTGCCGGTAGTTCTTTTGCGCTCCTCGGTCGTATTTCTTTGTTCCCGACGAGTTTTGCGTTTCATCCACTTTAAATGTTGTCGGTGAGCAACATATCCCTGCCACCAGCTTTTAAAAGCGTTGCACTCTTCGGCGGGGTGTGCAATCTTTCGATGATATAAGCAGTAGCTAGGATGTATATCCGCTTCATCAGGAGTGTTTCCTTCGGAGGGTGGCAGCTTCATTCCCATCGATATGGCTTTGGCGAACCTCTTCCTCATCTTGAATCTGCTTTTATTTGCGGCGGATGTACTTTGATCTGGTGGGAGTGTTTTAACCCTTTCGTCCAGTCGCCGGCGTTTGGTCTTTTCAAATATAGCCATCTCGTGCTCTCGATCAGCTTTGCTTTTCAAAAGAGCTTCGTTTAGGAACGCATCAATCATTTCGTCTGATGGTCCTAGAAGTTCCGGCTCAGGATCTTCCCCCAGTTTCTCTACGTCAGGAGTTTCTCCATCATCTATTAATGAGTGAGAGATCATATGGCAGCTTTCCATATAATCTTCAGACTCATCCGACGAGTCTTCTCCATTGTCATCATCTCCGTCCTCAAGGACGTGGCTAAGAAACTCTTGGAGTGTGACTGGGGTCCGCGCCTTCTGATTATATTCTTCCAGCGCGTCGATATGTTTTTGCAGGTCCGAGCGCTTGTCACCAGGCTTCATGGGCTTTTTGGTCTTCTTCTTTCTCTTTGAAGACTTTGACGGCTGGGTGTGGGCGCTTTGACTATCACCACCAATCCTTGGAGTTGGGCGTGGCTTCATCATTCCCTTGATGACTTTGGGCTCCAGCGGACTTTTCCATTTGATTGCCGGGCATGTCTGGAGATCTTTCAGCATTCTTTTCATTTTGGCTGAAAGAGCGACCTCCTATGGAGCTTCTTCTACAAAAGAGCATGATGCCCCCGGTGTGTCCTCCCTTTTAAGAGCGTGCGGCTGCGGAGGGCTTACTTTCTAATTCTCGGACAGTGCGAACTTGCCCTGTTGGTATTGGTCTTCGATCCAGCCTTTAAAGACGAAGCAATCTTCAATTGGATGGCCTATCGTTTGGTGATAGGGGCAATAATTAGGATTATTAGCCTCACTCGGTTGCAATGGGCGTTTTGGATTCGGCAAATTAATGAGCCTGTTGCACACCGCCAGCTCGAACAATCTCCGCGTTTTGTCCCGGGGAAACGAATAAAGGCGCCTTATTTTCTCATTATAGAATCGCCGTCTCTCGTCTAGGCGATCAGTTAATTTTGGACCACTAGGCTGCTGTTGAGCATTGGCGACGAAGGTCGCTTTCCCTTTCTCTTTTTCATTCTGCGGCTCCGGCTTCGAAGAGGAAGGCCTGTGGCCCATCTGGTCCATTTGGGCCAGCTTATCAATCAAGGACTGGAAAGTGGTCGGCTTGAAAAACATCAGGAATTGGGAGATGTTCGCTTGAGGGTCAAGGTGCCCACGAACATGCCTACTGCAGGCGCTTCTTTGATGCGCTGCTCACATTTTGACCACAGATTCCGCCATCGTATTGCGTATTGAACCCACGTCTCGCCTGGCTTCACCCTGGCGTTAATTAGTGTGGTAATCGGAGTACGCTCGCTAGCGCTTGCGAATCTTTGTGTGAACAACAACTCCATTTCCGCAAATGTCTTGACAGAGTCGTTCGGGAGTTCAGAGAACCATTCGAACGCTGTCTCCGACAAGCTGCCGACGAACTGGCAAAGTAGCAGTTTATCGTCACCTCCAGTGTTGTCACATAGAGCCCTGAACTAGGAGACATGCTGGTGGGGATTGCCCGTCCCTTTATATACATGGAATTCAGGGATCGTATATCCCGGCGGGTACCTTATTTGGTCATACCAGCCCGGATAGGGTCGTCCAGTCTTAATGATCTGCCTGGTCGTTTCGCTCGCCTGATGAGCTCGTATTTGCTGAGCGATGTAATCATCCAGAGCGGCCTTGGAGATGGTCTCCTCCTTGGCTGATGAAAGAGCCGGAGGAGGGTTCGATGTCTCCCCTCTGTCGTCTTTAATGATAATCGGGGGGTCTTCAGCTGGAGGTTCCGGCTGTAACATCATCCCGGCCATGTCTTGGAACAAAAGAGCCATTCATTTTATGTTGGCCGCCTGTTCCGCGGCCTCTTTTTCTTTTCTCTAGAGCATTCTTCGGAGGAATTTAGTATCAGTTTCTTGTTCCCGACGCTGCTCTGAGGTCTCTGGATTTTCTTTTGGCCCAGTGAGTGCGGCCATTGCAGTCAGCATCTCCTGAAGTTTTTGCTGCTGTTGCTCCTGAGCCTTTGTTATCGATCGGGTAAGCGGTCGATGACCCATAGAAGCACGACTTTTCTCTTTTCCAGAAGCCATATAAACGGTATGTGTTACCATGCTCCTAGACTTGGGGCATTTAGGTTCAGCGTCTTTGCGGTTCGCCGCGGTCACAGAGGCTTTCTCCGGCCTCCTTCTCTTGTGAGCGGTTGACGTTGAGGGAGCCGTTGCAGCGGGCACCCAGACGGATGACATCTTCTGTGGTACCACGTGATGGCTCTTTTCTTGCCGAGCTTTAATCTTCTTTGGTCGGCGAGAGTAATCCTGGTCAATCACCGATTCCTGGACCTATTGCCACACTTTGTAAATTTTGGAGGACAACCGCTGAGGGGGCTACTCCGGCTTCTTTTCTGTAGCATTCTCCACAGGTGGGGGAGATCTTTTCAGCATGGCAGTTGGAGAGTTCTTGCGGACCCTCCTAAGTGGTTCGAAGCTGTTCCCGGTCGGAACAGCAGCATCGATTTCCACCGTTGGAGCTGGCGAAGTCAGTACGGAAGGGGAGTTGCCCTCAGCCTTCCTTACTCAGCGCCAGTGGCGACGTCGAGCGTGTCAAGCCGTTGGGATTGTCTCACTTGTAGGGTGACTTCCTCATGCCCCTGTATTGGCGAAGGGTTGTTGCTGGCGCCAGCCTCTTGAAAACTGACGTCCGTTGAGAAGCAATGTCCAATCTGTCAAAGACAAACCTTTGGGCAGGGGAAGCAGCTTTGAGGACTTCTCCTAGAGCGGGAGCCGGAACAGTCAGTCTTGTGAAGACCGACCCTTTGGCAGGAGAAGCCGCCTTGACGACTTCATGAGCAGGAATGGCTATCCGCATAGGGATAACTCTTTCCGGTATCGTGGGCTTCTTCATGGGCCCAAATGAGCTTTGGCCCAGTCTGTCAAAGACTGAGGCGTTGGAGCTGGACGATCCGTTGATAGGGGCCGCAGTAGTGGTATGTCGATCAAAGACCGACTTCTTTGGAGCTCCTATAACGGCAGCGGGGCATTGAAGTTCATGGGTGGGAGCATGGTCCCGAAGAATAGCCCAGTGGTGGCCTGAGTAACCTGGTCCACCGGCATTGTAAAAACAGAGGCCGCCTGAGGCCTGTAGGCCACTCCTCCTGCGGGGACGGAGTGAGAGTTATTGCCATTGTTGCAGCTTGTGCAGTTAGAGGCCATTGATGTTCTTCTTTCTGCACGAGAGCAAAACCAAATCTTAGTACCTCGAACCCAAGGGCAACCATATTAAACCGTGATTCGTTCGCGAACACGACACACGAAGTGTGTAGTGGAAAGAGGAAAAGGTCCCACCGGGTGTCACGCCCCGCTTCCTAAAATACGGAATACGAGGGGTTGACAAGGCCAGCCATGCTCCTACGGTCAAGGAAATATCCTGTCGTAGTCATATTTCGGCTTCTAGCTTTACGTGGTTATCAGTAATACAATGCACAGGTAATGAGAAATGCAGTAACTGAAACAAAGAAAATACAAAGGAACTAACCAGAAGGAGATCAAGGGGGGTATAGCTCTGAGTAGCTGATCAATATGTCCACGATGTCTTCGAGGTACGTCTGGTCTTAATCCAAGCTAGATCCACTTCTCACTCTGAGTATGCATACTCAGGTCGTCAGAGCGACACGATACTAACACACACACACACACACACACACACACACACACACATATATATATAGATGCAAGTGGTAACTCGAACAGTGATAATAGATATGTAACAGTAAATCAAGACAGCAAAGATGTGAGCATGGAGTAACCAATGCGGTGTCTAATAGATCAGGTGAACAGTAAAGCAGTAAAATAGTATGCCAGGTGTGTCGATGCAGTAAGCAATGCATGTCAATGTCACTAACCCTATCAGTCTCTAAGTCTCACTGTACAGGTCACTAAGCCTATCGTCAGTCCAAGTGTGAGAGTCAACCACTCGTGAGTGTCCTCCATCCGAGGGTAGGACCCAAGGGCAAGGGACCACGGGCCCAAAATATATCGCACGGTAATAATCATGTAATATCCCTGTAAATCTCCATATATCTCCATATATATATGCCGGCATGGGACTCCCGAGATTCTGTTGAACTCACACTCAAACTACCCCACACCCCGTGCTCTACATCAAACGCCAACCATAACCTCAAATACCGGTCGGTCCATGGCAAGTCTGCGCGAGAACTGAAGACAGGATCTCCATCGAGCACGTCCCGACTGATACCCGAGATAGATGGACAGTGTCTGGTGTCTTACCTGTGACACCCATACAAGTGCTTCCATAAGTGTCCCATACCACTTATAGTCACACTCATACGCGTCCCACAGACGTCGACAATGCAGTAAATCGATAGGGTCCACTGATTGTGTACAAGTACGTGTCACTTTCACTTATCCATTCATGCACGAATACTAACGTACTTGCCACAATCACCACTAATACCTAACACTGGGTAATGCACATGATCACTAGGTTACCAATGCAATGACATATATATATATATGGTGTGATGAGAAAACAGTATGTAAGGCATGATTAAGATGTCATATGTCGGTATCCTACCACTTGCATAATTTATCATAAATCATACATGCCAAATTTAGCAAAACAATGAACAGGGGATAAGTAGTATATTTGATTATCTATCCAGCAAATTTAATTTCACGTCAATCGGGTTTCGGGATCACTAGATATGGCCATTTCACTTTAAGTGCTCACTGCTGGAAATTCGGTTTCAGAATCGGAAGTCCGTTTCGTAACGCATTTTAATCCCAGTCAGGATCAGAATTAGGCGACGCTACAGTTGAACTATATTTAGGATTTCCAGTCAGGTTTCCACCGCAATTGTCAGATCAGTATTTTATTACTCCAACAGAGAGTTATGGCCATATTAAGTTAGGGGTGTAAACTCTGCTTCTGCAGAATTCAGCAAGACATGTCGTCAAGGTAAAATGAACTAAAAATATCAAACGGTTGAGGAAACCAGTGAGGCCAGTCGAGTAAGAAAGCTACTCCAATTTCCTACGTAACGGTATAGGATTCCGCGCATTCTCTTACATGAGCAGTGATAAACAGAGGTTTAACAACAGGGGCTAACCTGGATTTCCATTCTGGACTGCAGTCCAGAATCATAATCCACCGCAGTTATCTCTATCATAATGTACTACAATTCATTGATCAACAATATTTTACAGTAGGTTAACCAGTTAGATTCATTACGAGCTGTCAAACGCTAAAATCCGGTTTATACACAATTTAATATAAACTTTATAATTTGGGTTGAACGAAGGATTTTAGGTTTCACGACAATCATGGGGGCGCCATTTTATGTGAGCGAACAACCCTATTTTGCAACCAAACTCTTAAGGGGTATTCACTATAATTCGGGCCATCCAAAGTCATCTAGTGCCGTCAATTTAATTGGGTTTGTAGGTTATGGTTCACATCAAACACTCATTTATAATAATTTACATGGAAGGTATGAGTGGGAAATTTTGGTAACTAGAAATGTAATATAGGAAATAGCATGAAGCAAGTATTAAACTTGCCTGAAAACGTGTCGGCGATAGTCCGGCAGCAGCAATAACACGATCGTGTCACGGGCGCAGCCCAGGTTCGGCCTTCGGAATCAGATAATTACACTCATTCCAGTTAATCTCCGTGCAACCATTTTCATCACCGCCCCGAGTTGTTTCTGGTTTTGATCTGAGAGAGAGAGAGATTTAGAGAACAGAGAGAGGGAGATTTATAGAGAGAGAGAGAGAGAGATGTAGAGAGAGACAGAGAGAGAGAGAGAAACAGAAACACAGAGAGAGAGAAACAGAGAGACGGAGAAAGAGACACAAAGAGAGAAACAGAGAGAGAGGGAGAGAGAGAGACAGAGAGAGAGACATGGAGAGAGAGGCTCACCGAGTGTTGGCATGGGGTTGTCAAGGCGGCCGATGGGAGAAGGTCGAGGCGTTGGAGGCATCGGTGGGGCCGACGAGGTGGAGCCTCGGTCATGGCATGGGGCCGTGCAGGGGGGAACTCGGTGGCGAGGAGGGAGACGCGAGGGGACGAGGCGGTCGTAGTTGTCGTCGACGTTGTCGGCGTTGGTAAGGAATGGAGCTGGGAGCGGGGTTCGACTGTCAATGGTGTGAATGAGGAGATTTTGAGAGGGAGAGAGATAGAGAGGTTGGAGGGCGAGAGAGAGTGAGGAGGAGGAGCCGTTGAGGGGAGCGGGTCTTCGGGGATGCGCGCGCGTCGTGAGCGTGAGCGACGTGGTCGCGAGAAAACGGGGTCGCGACGTGGGGGAAGCGCTGAAAAAATGAGCGGGAAAAAAATCCTAACGTTGGGGAAGAAGAAGGTTTGGAGCGGGCCGGGTCGGGTAGTGCGGGGAGCAGGAGCGGGCTCGGGTCGGCTGAAAAAGCTTGGGCCAGAGAAAAAGGAATTGGTTTAATTAATATATTGGTTTGGGCCGGGCTTTGAGGGTAAATCAGAAAAGCAAAAAAGAAGATGGGCTAGGGTTTAGTTTTAAAGGGGAAACGGGCTGGGGATATAAAAGGGAAATTTAATTTAAAAAGAAGGAAATGGAGTTGGGTTAATAGGGAAGGGATTTAGTTTGGAACATTTAGTAAATTGGGATTTTGCTTGGGCTGAACAAGGAAGGTGTCGGGCTTGCTTAGGTTTTAAGGGTTCAGGAAGATTTTAAATACTAAAAAACCTAACAACGGTTTCACACAAAATTTATGAGGGAAGAGGGAACATCGGGGAAACTAGGAAAATAGAAAAACTTTTATTGATGGGAACGGAAAAAAGGAATTAGGGTGGTTGGGGCAAAGAATAAAGGAAGAAAGTAAAAGGGTTAAAACTAAACAAAACAATTTTAAATATAAATAATTAAATTTGTAAGTAGCGTTTTATAAAATACGGTTATTAGTGCGCAAAAGAACCGGGTATTACATCATACCACCCTTACAAAAATTTCGTCCTCCAAATTTAAAGTAAACGATAAGCTACAAACTAATAAGCGAAAGGCTACCACCTCGAACACTAACATATAGTGATTTACTTAAAACAGGTGGATAAAATTTTGAAGGTCTACATATGTAAGAATAACACAACTAAAAGGATAGGTCTAAATAAGTATAAGGCAGTAACAATTATAAGGGCCACCTATACGTACAAAAGAATAACATAGCAATAACGAATAATAACATTCGAGGCGTGCTAGATAAAATCGAAATCCTAAATATGTGCACACATACATAAAAGGTAGCGCAGCTAAAATAATAAGTATAAGTCATAATCAAAATGAAATAGTGAAGGATTTGTCGGTAGGTTAAAACATTTTAGAATAACGTATCAATCAACCAATTTTAACATAACTTAGAAAACCACATGGTGAAAATAAGAAACATAGCCCAAATTAATATGTGCAATATATGGTTATGCTACCGGAAAAATGGGGAGAATAGTAGTGTACTTAAAGTGCATAAAACAAGAGTAGTTAATAACACACACTTTTTGATAAACATAAAATAATGAAAACTAAATTTTCGAATAATGATGTCCCTAAATATAGTCAGGGTAATAGGAAAATAGCACAAAAATGTATAGGGCTAGCTAGGGTAGGGGTTACAATGGAGTATGGCTCACTCAAAAGGTCGGAGTGTGATGGCTTTAGACTGAAGGTCAAAGAGATTGGGGTCGGGTCAGCACGGGAAGTAAGGGTGAGCAACAAAGGACCACAGGGGGAAAAGGGATGTATGGGAAGGAAAACGGTCGATACATCATGTGAATCAAAAATCTGAAGGGTCAGCTAACTCGGAAATTTCACTATCAATTTCTCCTCTAAAAGGATCTCAAACGAGGCACATACGGAGGATGAAGGGTGGCCCATTCAAAAGATCGGGGTGCGGTACTTTTTAATCTAAGTGAGGGTCGAAACGGTACAAGGTGCAGGGGTGGACGGTCAGGGATCTCAGGAGGAAAGTAAATGTATAGGGGAAACGGTCAAGCACCATGTGAACCAAAAATCACAAGATTAGCGAACTCAGCAAATTTATTTCATTCTGGAAAATTTTAAACAAGGCATTCTCGAAAAGTAAAAGATGGCCCTAAACTATACACCGATTTATTTGGCCAGAGGAGACGAAAGCTCAATCATGTCAGTCATGGTTGTGGAGGTTCAGCAGGTTACTGTAGGCTCGTGCGCTCAGATAGGGGCGTCCATTCCCATATCGCCTCGCAGGGATCGCCACTGGAAGTTCTTCTGCCATGGAGTTTTCTTCTTCTGGACGTTCTTCCTCGGCTGGAGCTTCTTCATCAAGGTCTGATTCTACGTGATCTTCTTCTGCTGGATCCTCTTCTATAGGATTCTCCTCCACCGGATTTCCTTCTACCGGGCCCTCCTCGGGATCTTCCTCAATCGGGTTCTCTTCAGGGTCTCCTTCCTTCTCGTCGGGATCACCGATCATACCAACTTCTGGGGCTGCGGCTCCCTCATTCTCGGAATCGCTGTTTCCGAAAATGACCTGGGGGCCGTTGATCTCATCATCCGAACTCACCAGCATGCGGTTTAAGGAAACGCATGACTGTGTGTCCTCATCTAGATGCGGCGCTGCTCCAGGGTGGGCCATGGCCTGAAAGGAAAGAGTCATGATTAGACAGTGGAACATATTAAGAAAATAACCAAGGATACGGAGTACAAGGAAGATATGCGGTAGACAAGGACTGAGAATCAAACTTTAGAATACTAATGAAATGAATAGTATAAATAAAGTGAGAAGCAAGAGAACGATACATACATCACAACTCAAAGTTTTATTGTATTCAACTAAAAGTTCAGCGGGTAAGATCGCAAACGAAAAGAAAATATTTACAAAGGAGTGACAACATTATTATTGAAGGCAGAAAAAGTGATAATTCTTCTTTGATTTCTGGACTGTTGCATTCTCGTCTCGCGAGTTGAATCCTGCACGGGATCCGCACTATCCTCGAAGGTCGAACTATGAAATAACCATCACTTAGTGGAAGTGGAGAGTGTGGACGAACTGCCTCCTTGTAGCTCCTTCCTTTTAGGGCAACTATTGATAAAGTGTTCGCTGGATCCACAAATCAGGCATTTCCCTTTGGCGCGGCGACACTCCCTCTGAAGGTGTCCTGGCTTCTTGCAGTACCTACAACGTTGGGTCTTCTGCTGCTTCTGTCGCGGGGAAATAAGTGGGCGCTTCATCTTCACCTCTTTTCCTCGTCTAACAGGGATCCCTTTACGATTGGAGGGTTCCGCTGGTGCCTGAGTCATCTGCCTTCTTAGTCCTTCAGCTAACAGGTCGTTTGTTCGCTCCTGGGCTTCCTTCAGACTTTGCAGTGCATTTAGAATCTCTACGGTCTGATTCTGGGAAGTGGAGATAGAGGAAGGGTCGTTGGAAGACATGGTCCTGAAACAACAACTTTGAGGACGATATAAGGCACAAGCTATAAGAATCAAAATATAATATGGATTAGGCAAGGAATCAAGAATATCGGATGTGATGAAATTTATTACAAGTGGAAAACGACTGTAGAACTCCAAGTCACCCAAACCCTAGCGGATAGGTCAAAAATGCATAGCCGAATACACTATGTGAATCAAGATTAAGAATAACAACTTTACAATCCAGACCGATTGATGTTTTAGATTGTCAAACACTACACGGAACTGCAATCCCAATCGAAGCAAAACCTGGCTTTGATACCAAAAAAACCATGTCACGCCCCGCTTCCCAAAATACGGAATACGAGGGGTTGATAAGGCCAGCCATGCTCCTACGGTCAAGGAAATATCCTGCCGTAGTCACATTTCGGCTTCTAGCTTTACGTGGTAATCAGTAATACAATGCACAGGTACTGAGAAATGCAGTAACTGAAACAAAGCAAATACGAAGGAACTAACCAGAAGGAGATCAAGGGGGGTATAGCTCTGAGTAGCTGATCAATATGTCCACGATGTCTTCGAGGTACGTCTGGTCTTGATCCAAGCTAGATCCACTTCTCACTCTGAGCATGCATACTCAGGTCGTCAGAGCGACACGATAGTAACATATATATATATATATATATATATATATATATATATATATATATGCAAGTGGTAACTCGAACAGTGATAATAGATATGTAACAGTAAATCAAGACAGCAAAGATGTGAACATGGAGTAACCAATGCGGTGTCTAATAGATTAGGTGAACAGTAAAGCAGTAAAATAGTATGCCAGGTGTGTCGATGCAGTAAGCAATGCATGTCAATGTCACTAACCCTATCAGTCTCTAAGTCTCACTGTACAGGTCACTAAGCCTATCGTCAGTCCAAGTGTGAGAGTCAACCACTCGTGAGTGTCCTCCACCCAAGGGTAGGACCCAAAGGAAAGGGACCACGGGCCCAAAATATAACGCACGGTAATAATCATGTAATATCCCTGTAAATCTCCATATATCTCCATATATATATGCCGGCATGGGACTCCCGAGATTCTGTTGAACTCACACTCAAACTACCCCACACCCCGTGGTCTACATCAAACGTCAACCATAACCTCAAATACCGGTCGGTCCATGGCAAGTCTGCGCGAGAACTGGAGACAGGATCTCCATCGAGCACGTCCCGACTAATACCCGAGATAGATGGACAGTGTTTGGTGCCTTACCTGTGACACCTATACAAGTGCTTCCATAAGTGTCCCATACCACTTATAGTCATACTCATACGCGTCCCACAGACGTCGATAATGCAGTAAATCGATAGGGTCCACTGATTGTGTACAAGTACGTATCACTTTCACTTATCCATTCATGCACGAACACTAACGTACTTGCCACAATCACCACTAATACCTAACACTGGGTAATGAACATGATCACTAGGTTACCAATGCAATAACATTTATATATATGATGTGATGAGAAAACAGTATGTAAGGCATGATTAAGATGTCATATGTCGGTATCCTACCACTTGCATAATTTATCATAAATCATACATACCAAATTTAGCAGAACAATGAACAGGGGATAAGTAGTATATTTGATTATCTATCCAGCAAATTTAATTTCACGTCAATCGGGTTTCGGGATCACTAGATATGGCCATTTCACTTTAAGCGCTCACTGCTGGAAATTCGGTTTCAGAATCGGAAGTCCGTTTCGTAACGCATTTTAATCCCAGTCAGGATCAGAATTAGGCGACGCTACAGTTGAACTATATTTAGGATTTCCAGTCAGGTTTCCACCGCAATTGTCAGATCAGTATTTTATTACTCCAACAGAGAGTTATGGCCAGATTAAGTTAGGGGTGTAAAATCTGCTTCTGCAGAATTCAGCAAGACATGTCGTCAAGGTAAAATGAACTAAAAATATCAAACGGTTGAGGAAACCAGTGAGGCCAGTTGAGTAAGAAATATACTCCAATTTCCTACGTAACGGTATAGGATTCCGTGCATTCTCTTACATGAGCAGTGATAAACAGAGGTTTAACAACAAGGGCTAACCTGGATTTCCATTCTGGACTGCAGTCCAGAATCATAATCCACCGCAGTTATCTCTATCATAATGTACTACAATTCATTGATCAACAATATTTTACAGTAGGTTAACCAGTTAGCTTCATTACGAGCCGTCAAACGCTAAAATCCGGTTTATACACGATTTAATATAAACTTTATAATTTGGGGTGAACGAAGGATTTCAGGTTTCACGACAATCATGGGGGCGCCATTTTATGTGAGCGAACGACCCTATTTTGCAACCAAACTCTTAAGGGTATTCACTATAATTCGGGCCATCCAAAGTCATCTAGTGCCGTCAATTTAATTGGGTTTGTAAGTCATGGTTCACATCAAATACTCATTTATAATAATTTACATGGAAGGTATGAGTGAGAAATTTTGGTAACTAGAAATGTAATATAGGAAATAGCACGAAGAAAGTATTAAACTTGCCTGAAGACGTGTCGGCGATAGTCCGGTAGCAGCAATAGCACGATCGTGTCATGGGCGCCGCCCAGGTTCGGCCTTCGGAATCAGATAATTGCACTCATTCCAGTTAATCTCTATGCAACCATTTTCATCACCGTCCCGAGTTGTTTTTGGTTTTGATCTGAAAGAGAGAGAGAGATTTAGAGAACAGAGAGAGGGAGATTTAGAGAGAGAGAGAGAGAAACAGAAACAGAGAGAGAGAAGAACAGAGAGAGAAACAGAGAGAGAGGGAGAGAGAGAGACAGAGAGAGAGACAGGGAGAGAGAGGCTCACCGAGTGCTGGCGTGGGGTTGTCAAGGCGGCTGATGGGAGGAGGTCGAGGCGTTGGAGGCGTCGGTGGGACCGACGAGGTGGAGCCTCGGTCGTGGCGTGGGGCCGTGCAGGGGGAACTTGGTGGCGAGGAGGGAGACGCGAAGGAACGAGGCGGTCGTAGTTGTCGTCGACGTCGTCGGCGTTGGTGAGGAATGGAGCTGGGAGTGGGGTTCGACTGTCAATGGTGTGAATGAGGAGATTTTGAGAGGGAGAGAGATAGAGAGGTTGGAGGGCGAGAGAGAGTGAGGAGGAGGAGCCGTTAAGGGGAGCGGGTCTTCGGGAATGTGCGCGCGTCGTGAGCGTGAGCGAGGTGGTCGCGAGAAGACGGGGTCGCGACGTGGGGGAAACGCTGAAAAAATGAGCGGGAAAAAATCCTAACGTTGGGGAAGAAGAAGGTTTGGAGCGGGCCGGGTCGGGTAGTGCGGGGAGCGGGCTCGGGTCGGCTGAAAAACCTTGGGCCAGAGAAAAAGGAATTGGTTTAATTAATATATTGGTTTGGGCCGGGCTTTGAGGGTAAATCAGAAAAGCAAAAAAGAAGATGGGCTAGGGTTTAGTTTTAAAGGGGAAACGGGTCGGGGATATAAAAGGGAAATTTAATTTAAAAAGAAGGAAATGGAGTTAGGTTAATAGGGAAGGGATTTAGTTTGGAACATTTAGTAAATTGGGATTTTGCTTGGGCTGAACAAGGAAGGTGTTGGGCTTGCTTAGGTTTTAAGGGTTCAGGAAGATTTTAAATACTGAAAAACCTAACAACGGTTTCACACAAAATTTACGAGGGAAGAGAGAACATCGGGGAAAATAGGAAAATAGAAAAACTTTTATTGATGGGAACGGGAAAAAGGAATTAGGGTGGTTGGGGCAAAGAATAAAGGAAGAAAGTAAAAGGGTTAAAACAAAACAAAACAATTTCAAATATAAATAATTAAACTTGTAAGTAGCGTTTTATAAAATACGGTTATTACTGCGCAAAAGAACCGGGTATTACATCGGGCGTGCCAGAATCTGTTCTTCGCTGAAACACAGAGACGCGACCGCGTAGGTTCGTCTTGCCTGAATTTGGGGGCAGATGCTAATTGGTACTATCCATCCACCTCTCCGAAGATGCCAAGTTGATTTATGACACCATGTATCGAAGGTTTGAATGGATGCGACCGATGTAGCAGACTTCGTCAGATTCCCCCTTATGATGAGGGGTTTTTGATTGTGGGGACGCTCTTCCCTGCAGACGCAAGCCCCTGCAGTTAATTATGCTACCGTATCACGGTAACCACTTTCTCCTTCTCCAGATGGTCACTTCGTGTCGTGTGTGTTTGTTTTGTTTTTGGTTGCCCGTGGATTGTATACGGAGACTAATTTATGTTGTCGCCCGTAGGGCGTGGATTAGTCCAAATCCGTATCTTCTTAAATTTGGGTTTGGGGATTGGATTTAAGGATACTTTAGTCTCATTTGAGACTAAGATCAACTTAAACGTTCGTTGATGATACGTTAGTCTAATTTTAGACTAAGATCAACTCAACAGGATCATTTAGATCCAACAAGAGAGCATTTGGGCTCTATTGTTTAGTTTAGAGACATTGCGGTCGATTGCCATTTTAAGAACATGGTGGTCCAATATTAGTTTAAGGGTATCTCGGTCCAGTTTAAAGACATCATAGTTTGTAAAGGTTAAGAACATCATAGTCCATGGGTTTAAGGACCCCACAGTCCGAGGTTAAGGATATCATAGTCCATGGGTTTAAGGGGACCCCACAGTCCGAGGTTAAGGACATCATAGTCCATGGGCTTAAGGACCCCACAGTCCATAGAATGATTGGCTATCGGGACTCGTCACCTCTCTGAAGACATTGAAGGATTACAACGACAAATATCAAAGGAGTGAAGAGATGTACCCTTGAACCAAAGTTGATTTGGGAAATCTGTAGTCCAATTTGGGACTAAGATCAATTAATTAGATTATGAGCATATGGGCTCAGTTAAATCTGAATTGAGGACTTATGGCCAACTTGGGCTAAGTCCAATTAGGTTCGAAATGTTGGACCTTTGTTTGGACTGTTGAATCATTTGTCTGGGTTCAGCCCCCCATTATTTAGCAATGCTAAACAGGGGGTTTGGGGGCTCTGACAACATTTTGTCTTTGGCTGAGCACTAGTCATTCATTATAGTTCTGGATTTTAAAGTTCAGTTGAAGGGGAGATTTGCCTCCGGAAAAAAAAAACTTAGCCAATTTAGGCTAAGACTGGTTTGAAAATAGTGTTAAACACTAACACATATTTGACGGTTACGTGTTCCCACGTGATGCACTTAAAATAGTGTTAAACACTAGGGACATAACACTCAAAATAGTGTCAAACACTAAAAACGAGGCGGTCACGTGGAGTCACGTGAGGCACCAGAGAATTGGGCCAGACTTCCTTTATTTTACTCTCAAAATCTGCCAATAAGTGTTAAACACTTAATCTTTGTAATCATCACGTGTGGGCACATGATAGTGCCTATGTATTGGGTATTAACTCCTCTGTTTTCCCTCATTTGCCCTATTAAAAAGGTGTTAGTCAAGGGTCAAGTGGGGACACGTGAGGCGGCCTAAATCAGTATTGCCTTTGGTTTTATTCCCTTTAGTTTTGAGGGTCACGTGTGAGCACGTGAGGCATTGCCTCCAAGATTTTTCTTTCTCATTTTGAGGAGTCTGTTTAAGGGTCACGTGGGGGCACGTGACCTAGTCTTGATCGTTCTTTTCTACTCATTGAGGATGAGGGTCACGTGTTACGACGTGATCAGGTTTACGTGCATGGAGAGTTTAAGTTCTTTGTTTGAGAATTAAATTCTTATATAGGGTTAAACCCTAATTTTATTTAGAGGAATTAAATTCCTATATATTTGGAAGAATTAAATTCTCTTTAAACTCGATTCTCCCTCTAAGCTTTGTATCTGCATGGCAGAATCTCCCCGATGAGAATTAAATTCTCAACTTATGGGAAGATCTGTTTCTGCAGATCTTCAACCAAAGGAAGAACTAAGTTCTTGTATTAAGGGTTAAACCCTATTTTCTTTGAAGGAATTAAATTCCTGATTGCTTTGATGCGAGAATTGAATTCTCTAAACTTAGATCTTCCCTTAGGTTTTAGATCTGTCTGGCAGAATCTCCCCGATGAGAATTAAATTCTCAACTTTGGGGAGATCTGCTTCTGCAGACCTTCAACCAAAGGAAAAACTAAGTTTTTATTCAGAAGAGTTAAACTCTTAGTTTGAAAATTAAATTCTCTTTTATTTTGTGAGAGCTTGTAGAATGAACTTCTCCTTTTTCTTCTCACCTAGAGTTTTTTTCCCTGAAGAGATCTTCTTTTCTCACTTGAGAATTAAATTCTCCTCTCTTTTTTCTCTCTGTTGTTGTGTATCCCCCCACAAAAAAAGAATCCGATCTCTTCTCTTCTTGGCTCCTATTTATAGGAGAAAGAAAAGAATCAGTTTGTTTAGTCAATCTTTCATTGAAAGATTTTAATTGATTTTGTAACCAACATGATCTTTTAGATCACTCAGTGAATTTTATTCACCATTGGATTTTTAATCCAAAAGATATTCTGTTTATTATTCTTGGTGAATTTCAGGGAAATCTTTCCTTGTATAGAATCTTTCTATAAATTGGTGATTTTTAATCACCATTGGATTTTTAATCCAACGGTGCTCCACTTTACAGAGCACAATCTTTTTTTTTTTTGTTTGGAAAGATTTAGAGAAATATTTCTCCAGTTAGGATTCTTGATTCCTTCTTAATTAGAATTTAATTCTATTGGTTCAGAAGGCTTAAGAGCCTGTCACGTGTTGGCACGTGACCTTCTGATTGACCATTTAATTAGAATTTAATTCTATTAATTAAAGAGCTTAGGAACCCATCACGTATTGACACGTGACCCCCTGATTAAACATCAGAATTTAATTCTGTTGTTTTAAAGAACAAAGGAATCATCACGTGTCAGCACGTGACCCTTGGTCACGTGTAGACACGTGATGCCCCATTGGGATCTTTCCTTGCTGTTTTATTATGCCTTTTAATTCCTTCAGTGGTTTTTTTAAAGTCCCATCACGTGTGGACACGTGACTCCACTAATTACTTGCTTGATTATAATTTAATTCTATTTCAGCAGAATCCCTAGGAAACCATCACGTGTCAGCACGTGACCCCTGGTCACGTGTGGGCACGTGATGCCCCATTAGGGTTTTTCTTGATATTTTATGAGGGAACATGAGGCATTACTTGTTGGGCGAAAGAGTGGAGGTGTACACGGTTCATAAAAGTTTGAAATACGTGTTCACTTAGAAGTGTTAGTTATATGTATGCCCTAGAGGCCATTGTTGTACATGTGATGTATATTATAATGGATGCTTGGATATATATAGAGCGGACTTTCTTGCTCGATATGATAGTATGCTATCTGGTTTCACTTTATCTTAACATGTTAACGAATACTGTTTTGTGATCACGTGTTGATAAAGCCCTTAGGATGTGTACTCGACTACTAGGACTATGATGAGATCATACTAGTGGGGCCAGGGTAGTCAACGAGTACATCCTATAATTGTTCCTAGTCGAGGGTGTATCGAGACAGGGCATCGATACTCCAGAGTAGACTAGCGTACACGCATCTTGACCCATATGATGGGCGATGGATGATCCCATATCCATTGGTGTTGGACATCAAAGATGGTGTATGGGTGCTCAGTGGAGACTGGGTACACTGAACGGACTCGCCGAGAACACCTGGATGGTATTATACTTATCGTTAGATAGCAGTTCTCCGGTGACACTGGTACAGGTTAGTCTGTAGACCCGAGATCGTCATAGAGTCTTGTGTGATTCCCACTGTGCTTTGATTTCCACCTTACCACGTCCAAGAGGGCATGCAAAACGGTGGCTTTTGGGTACAGTCCTGAATCACATGGAGGCAATGAGCGATAAGAGGGGTTTCGTCTCTCCCAGTATGTGGAGTTGATGTTGTGCTGTGTTCGATTGGCTATAACTGGAAGTCTCTGGCCAGGGCTGATATGGAGATTTACTGGTAAGTGTTATCAGTAGTTTCTCGACCCGTTATGAGCCTTACATCGACACGACTTATCGGTTACTGGGGTCTGACGTTTACCACCACTAGACTAGATATGCAACATATCAGACGAAGAGATCGGACTGTACGGTAGTTTTACTGATTGGATTCATAGGAGAATGTACAGGCTTGCTTGTTGATCTTCTGATCGCTCAATACCTGGGTGGCTGTTACGTTTAGCTGTCCGCTTGTAGCTTGTGGGTGTTTGATATGATCATTACCCACTGCCGGTGTATTGACGATTCTTTAGAGTCCTACACAGAGGTTTCCTGGCTCAGGAAAAACGGAGTAGGAGCACATATGTGATATGTGCGGGACCGAGAATAATACGATATGAGATACCGTATTCTATTCTCGCGATATATGATATCGGCCGGGTATATGTGATATAGCCGGGTCATTGGATCAAGTGTTGATTCGATGAATCGGTAATATTAGTCGGTTATATACGATATAGCCGGATTGTTGGATCAAGTGTTGATTCGATAATTTAATGCATAATTATATATGTGATATATTACATTACATTAACTAATATAAGCTCTCTTTATTGATTCATTTTCTCACCGGATAATACATTGATATATATGCGATATATGTTAATTGTATTATTTTCTTTTGTTACAAAAATATATTATATATGTGATATATAATATTGTAACAAGTTAGGCTTACAAATGCAACATGATTTGTGGAGATTAAACAAGTTAGAGTTTGATTTGGGTTAGCATTTGGGTTAGCTTTTTCATGAAGCTTCATGAAGCTTTCTTTTTGTTTTTAGCTTAGATATTTTGTGTTGATATTTTGTGTAGATATTTTTTAACCCAACCCAAACCCTTTACCCTAGTTTATTCTCTACAAGGGTTAAGCCTTCATTCTTAACCCATGGTTGCAATTGTAACCACAACAATATAATTTTTATTATTCATCACAAAAGCTTTTCTTCTTCTTCTTCCTTGAAAAAGCTTGCTAGCTTTTTACACGTGATGATTTAGTGTGAGAAATTCAAAACAAAAGAGAGCTAAATTCCTACTTCATCATCCTCATCTATTCTAGCCACTTAGATTAGGGCGTTCACTTCTCTAATAAGTTGTTTAGTGAAGTGTAAGCTTGGATTAAAGATTCTTCAAGGTAGATCATTTTCGAAAAGGAAGACTTCAAGCAAGCATGGATCATTCGGCTTGTGGAGCCTCTCTAGAGTCCGGAAGTTCATGGATCGCGGCGAAGGGACTACTAATCGGAGCTTATGAAGCAAAAGAATGGACTACAAAGGTTGTAATCCCTCTCTCTTAGATGTAAAGTTGTTTACATGCATGTTAACCCTAATTCTCTACTTAAGATCCTCGCTTTAGGTTGTTCGGCACTTGAAATTTTTAGATTTGGCATGGTTGATGGCTTATAGATCCTTGTGATAGTGCCTAGTAACCTAACAAGAAGGAGCTGAATATGAGACAGCGCAGGTGGCTGGAGCTGATGGCAGACTATGATATTGATCTGCGGTACCACCCGGGGAAGGTGAACGTCGTTCATGATGCTCTCAATCGCAGGCCGTCAGCTATGTTCCTGACTTGTCAGAAGGAGATTCTCGATGACCTTCACAGACTCGAGTTGGAGGTAGTTACACCGGGTGTGCCCGGACAGCTATGGTAGTTGTAAGTTCAATCATCGCTTATAAATCGCATTAAAGCTGTACAGGCTGGAGACTCTCAGTTGCAAAAGTTCAGAAGGTTAGTTGAGGCTGGTTTGAGGATGGATTTGCAGATTCATGAAGATGGTTCCCTGAGATTTGGCAGTCGGCTGTGTGTTTCAAAGGGGTAATCGAGATGAAGTTCAAGTTGAGGCATACAGTTCTGCTAACTCGGTGCACCCAGGAGGCACCAAGATGTATACATATCTGAGGAAGCACTTCTTGTGGAACGGAATGAAGAGAGAGATTGCTCGCTTTGTCTACAAGTGTCTGGTATGCCAACATGTGAAAACCGAGCATCATAGAATAGCTGGGTTGTTGCAACCGCTTTCAGTGCCAGAGTGGAAATGGGAGCACATCACCATGGATTTTGTGACAGCACTACCTCGAAGTCTGAGGGGCAACAATATTGTCTGGGTTATTATTGATCGTCTCACGAAACCAGCACATTTCATACCTTTTTGAGTGGGACAATCGACGGAGTTACTTGTGGAGAAGTATATGCATTAGATTGTGAGGTTGTATGGAGTGCCCGTTACTATCGTGTTTGATCGAGACACCAGATTCATTTCCCACTTTAGGAAGAGCCTGCAGAAGAGTTTGGGAACTCGTCTCAAGTTCAGCACGGCCTATCATCCGCAGACGGATGGGCTGTCACGTCCCGCTTCCCGGTGTACGGCAAGAGGGCGCGACGAGGCCCGCTACGTATTTACTCAGAAGTAAACACGTTAAGCTTATCTAAGAAATATAGAGTAAAGTACACAAGAGATATGAATGTAAATGAACAGCAACTTTATTTATTAAACATTCTTTTACAGGTACAACTGGAAAGTAAATACATGAATAGAAAGCAATGCCTAAACAATGGCATAACTGAAATGAAATTATGAACAAGTAAAGTCACTGCTCAGGATCTTCTGTGAACTGCTCTACATGCTCCTGGCTGGTCTCGAACTCTAGTGCATCCGATCCACCTGACAACATTCCAAAGAAGAAGAGAAATAGGAATGTCGTCAGCGAACAATCGCTCGGTAAGTCCAAAAAATGAGTAGAGAAGTAGAATAGATAGAAATAGAGTATAATTAGTGATGTTTGGTTGTATTGTTAACGCAATTGTTTATAGCTTGGTACAGAAGATGCCAGTGTATATGAGAGGAGTCCAACTTACACCGTGGACTTTGGTAACCCGTAGTACAAGGCTCCGTCGAAAATACCACGGAACAACGGCATGGATGTAATTATGTCTTAAGTGACCACCTCGTGTCACCTTTAACATATTCCGTACCAGTCTACCCCTTATAAACCCCGTAGTGTATTATTGTATTGATTGTATTGTATTGTCTGTACTAAATGGAAGACTTGCCGAAACTATGATATTAGTAAATGGAATGGACATAAATGGAGAGTCATGTAGACGGAGTATATCCATGGTTCGGTTCAGTCAATATAAATTGATATAGATTGAATAGACGGATTCATGGATTGATGTTGTATTGTAGTTTATACTTGAATCACATTCAAGTCAGATTGATTAGATTGAGACTCAGTCTGAGTTAGACACTTTAAAAAGAACTTGAAATCCTGAATTAGTTTTGATGTTATCGGTAACTGCTGCATATGGACGGCAGGATTTTTGTCTTTTTCCAAGAAAATTTCCGTGTTGATAACACTGTTTGTTAGATTTTCTATCTTAGATCGGCAAGCACCCATATCTCCGGCTCTCTGAGGCTCAAGAGACTGGTCCCGCTTAAACATATGTTTACTAGGGTCCTTATTGTAATTTAGCATAACTTGAGGGGGTTTTATGTAAAAATAGTTTGATATAATTTTCAAAATACACCTTAAGTATTTAATTATCGTCTTTATGGTTTTCATAGATGTATATTTTATAAAAGTGAAATTTCTAGTGAGTAAAACCTAATTTTCATAGCATAGGGTATTTTATTGAAATATCGGTATTGTTTTGTATTTGGATGGTATTTTCATGTAGGGGTGATTCCTTTCGAAAACTTGGAATATTTAGACAATATAATTAAAATAGATATTTTGATAATGTATATATATATATATTTAATGAAAGTAATTTTATTTATTTTCTTGTAGAAATCTCATTTCTAAAGAAAAATGCATAAAAATTCCATCAAGATCGAATGCTCCTTTCGGAGGTCTGCATCTCACTCTACTAGGCCCGAAAATATACGATAATCGGCACCATCCCGAACGGGTCCCCAAAAGTGGGCTGTAGAGGCGCAATTGCAGGGAATTGTTTAATACATCTTTTTATAGAAATGGTTTTATAAATCGATGGTATTTATTTGTAAAGTCGTGTTATCCCATGAATATATTCCCAAAACTTTATCGTGCTATATCAAAGATGTGTGTTGTGATGAGGTAGGTCATTACTTCATGAGTTATCTAAAGGTGATACAAGTTTTATGTTGTTTTGTGTCGAAACTAAAGCTTATGGTATTTTGCTGTAAAAATACGATAAAAGTTGCAATAAAGATTCTTTTGAGATGATTCTTGTTTTAAAGTGTTTGTTAATGTTTGTTAAATATTATATGAGAGTATGTTATTGATTGTTTAACAAAAACAATCTTTTTAAAGAAAAACCGAATCGGAAGTTGAATTAACTCCGCTTCCGTCGGGTTTTAGAAGTGAATGTTTCTAAAATAGAAGATGTGAGGGGGAGGGGGACTTACTGGCTTGGGATCAATAAAAGAGGGAGAGGAAGCTACGGAATGCTTCGGGGCGTCATTTCGTCGACGGAATCTCCTTGGATCGTCGTCGGAACTTCACCCTTCGCTAACTCCACTTGCACACTATTAGGACTTAGGAATTTGGTAGAGTTTTTGTAATGAAATTCTGAGTGAGGATGTGTGAAATGGGGTGTGGTATTTATGGGAAAAACTAGGGTTTGGTGTATTGAATTGGTGAATTAAAATTTGTATTAAAAATGGGATTAAAGAGTGTTTTAATGTTCTCTGGAAATGTGCAGAGTAGATAAACAGCCTAGGGTGAGTAGGGTAGGCCAAAGGGTTGCAGGGGAAAAGAATAGGGGGCATTACCCATGGGGGCCTAGCGGTGCCGGCATTTAGGCCAATCTCGCCGGTCGAGTTGGTGGGGTTGGGGCTTGGATTCTCACCACATGTCAAGGTCGTTTGGTATACTCTCATGAACGTGTTTGTTTATTCATTGTCTTTTCAGTTTACGTGTAGTGCACGTGTAAACCCTTGGGATTCTAAAAGATTAAAAGAAATTAAAATAAAAAGATAATACGGCTGATGGGTTTTGAACTCGGGTGCTATGTCACAGCAGTGCAAGGCCTTACCAGTGAGCTACAAGCTCTTTCTTGCTGTTCAAAAGCAAATCAAACTTATAACTTGTGCTCAGGCTTAGGTGTCCCTTTCTGTATTTTGGAAAATTTCAGTACAGAAAGTTTAGGATTGTTACACGGGCAATCCGAGCATACTATCCAGACGCTTGAGGATATGTTGAGGGCGTGCATGCTTGATTTTCAGGACTCTTGGGAAGATCACCTCCATCTGGTAGAGTTTTCGTATAATAACATCTATCAAGCTAGCATCCGGATTGCACCATTCAAGGCTCTGTATGGACGGAAGTGCCGATCCCATGTTTGTTAGGATGACGTAGGTGAACGAAGGTTGCTGGGCCCTAAGCTTATAGTACAGACGATGAGCAAGGTTCAGGCGATCAGGCAACGTATCAAGGCTGCCCAGGACCAACAGAAGAGTTGGGCAGATGCCGACAAAAGGTCGTTAGATTTTAGTGTTGGTGACCACATATTTATGAAGATATCATCCACTCGGGGAGTGATCAGGTTTGGTAGTCGGGGGAAACTCAGTCCCCGATTCATCGAACCTTTTGAAGTGCTAGAAAGAGTAGGAGAGGTGGCTTATCGACTTGCTTTGCCTTCATCGTTAGCTGGTGTATACAATACTTTTCATGTATCTCAGTTGAGGCGCTACGTTTGGGATGGCAACCATGTCTTGGACCATTCAGATTTGACGTTGGGCACTGATCTGTCTTACTAGGAGCTGCCTACCACCATTATCGATCATAGGGAAAAAGTTATAAAGAATAAAGTCATTCCCTTGGTTCTAGTCTCTTGGGGTGATCGTTCTCCAAGGGAGTCTACCTGAGAGCGTGAGGAGGACATCCGCTCACGATTTCTGCACCTGTTTGAGTAGTTGTTTGTTTGTTTGTTCCATTGTTTTCGTTCTTTAATTTCGAGGATGAAATTTTTTATAAGGAGGGTATGAAGTAAATTCCCAGTTCCATTGTACATCTTGTATTTAAAATTTTGGTCCCAATAAATTTTCCGTTTAATTCACAATTTAATTACCTAAATATTTTTCCTCATTTTCCAATTTTTCTATTTCTATATTTTCTTTGTAAACCCCAATCTAAATTTTTTCCTATATATATATATATATATTTAAAAACCTAACCCTAACCCTTCCCTAGCCCTAGCCCGAGCCCGGCCCAAACCCATGCACCTGACCCGATCCCCTTTCCTTCTCCCCCTCTATCTCCTCTCGTATCTCTCTCTCTCTCTCCTATTTCTTCTCCTCCTTTTAAAAACCCACGGCTACTTCCTCCTCCTTTGCCCCATGCCGCGAGAATCGCTCCCACGACGACCCAGCTCGCCAACGACCTTTCCGAGATCCCCTCCTCTAAATCCTCACTTCCTCCTCATCTTCCTCAACCATTCTCCCTCTCTTTATTTTTCTCATATCTGCTATCTCAATCTCACTACTCTCTTTCCCTCTCCACTGCTCCGCCGGTGAACTCCATCGCCGACGAACCTCGCCGTCGACTTCTCCTCAACACCACCACAAGCTCCCTACTCCTCCACCTACTTTTTCTTCCCCTTGAAGCCGAGCTCCCCTACTTCCCCAACCCATCACCGAGCTCCTCCAATTGCCTCACCGGAGCCACCTCCGACCATCGAGCAGCCGCCATCGACGTCGACGACCCCCTCGTCCTCGCCTCCAGGACTCCTGCGCCACCAGCACCTCCTTCCATCGTCGATGACATTAACCCAACCCATCTGCGGCTCACTTCTCGACTACCACTGTTGCCACTATGGCCCTAAGCCAACTCGTCACAACCCCGTGCCCAGCGGTGCTCCGTCGCCTCTACCGTGCCCAACTACTGTCACTTCATGCTAAGACCCGAGCTATTACGTGCCAACTACCACATCCACTGTATACCCACCTCCACACCACGATCGTGCCCATTACCACACCAGCACCATGTTCAGTAGCGTCCAGTACCATGTCGCGCCGTGCCACATCCGCACCACGCATCGAGCCGAGACCGTGCCCAGTACCGTGTCACGCTGCATCATCACCACTCCCACTGCCGTATCACGCCCGCGTCGCCACCGCGTCTAGTACCAGGTCACCACGTATCGCACACGCACCATGCACCGTGTCCAGTATCGCGTTGTCTCGTATGTCGAGACGAATCCTGCACGTTGTGTCGCTTCTATGTCAACGACCGAAGGTAAGTGAAATCTCACTTGCTTCTACATGTTACATACTTATAATTGTAGACTTGTGTTAACTGTATACTAGATAGATTATTATTAGTCCGTGATAGTTAGCTATTATCGTATATTATTCATAAATTATCATCATATCTTTATGAAAAACTATAATAATCTAGGATAACCAGTTTGAGTGTAGTAGAATCCAAAGAATTGTAAGCATTTGACACTATTTCCACGTGTTAGACAAAACCAACTTTAATTCGATAATTCTCGATATTGTGTATTGTTAGTTCGATGTGGAGAACTGAACTTAAACCCCGTCGATCATGCTCAAATCTTTTACCCTTATCTTCTTTTGCTACTTATGAATGTCGCGTAGAAAACAGAACTCAAAATGACGAAATATCGCACGTGTAACGACGCCCCAAAGAGGCGATGTCAATTCTGGTTTTACTGTACATGTCGAGATGTTAAATTGATATAAATTTAGATACATACTGGAATGTAATGTTCTATGGCTCATATCGAAACCGACTCGATAAGATAGAACCTCTTATAGTTTAGCTTGCGATACTGATATACCATAGCAATGAAGACTGACTTAGAATGTGGCTCTGGACTGCAGTCCAGACCAGCATTCCATATTGGTATCTGACTTTATATGAATGTGTAGTCTATATGAACATGGAATTATGTGTAACCCTATACCGTTATAAATATAATCTCTTTAGCTAACTATAGGTAGTGTACTACAGTCCCAAGCAGGGACAGAACGTATACCCTGACCTTGAACAAAACGTATCTCCCAGAACACAGTGGATATTGTCGATCCATCTGGTATGTTGGAAACATAATTGAAAGATATAAATTTTACCTAACTGTGGCATTGCCTAATTATGATCCCAACAGAGTAAAAAATGTGTTACGAATTAGACTTTTAGTTCAGAAATTAAATTTCCAGCGATGAAAACTTAAAATGAAACGACTGCATCTCGCCAACCTGAAACCTGATTGACTGAAACCAATTTTGTTAGATCGCTGTTTGAGTTTACTTTTTACCTCTTTTATAGCATTTTGTTTAAACACGATTGTGTAAATCAATATGTTTTTCTTAAATCATAAGGTACATTGTGTTTCATATCATATACGAGTTGCTATATTGCATCATTCTTGTATTTAACCTGAGCGTGATACCTTTAGTGAACGCGAATGTTCATAGTGATTTTAGCGAACTTTGCATTGTCGAACATGAGTAGTATTGGATTAGTTGTGTCGAGTATGCCAACGATAAGGGATTGATTTGTGAAAGTGAACAGTGCAGTGAAAGGGAGTAAGACCGTGATTTGGCGCGTGCTTGTATACAATTAGTCTTACACTTATAGTTATTGTGACCTGGGGAAATGGGAAAATCAAGGTGGAATCAAACTCGTATTTAGCGAGGTACAGTGAATTAGAGGATGATCATTCCATATTTTATTTATATATTAGGTCGTGTGCTTAGCAGCACGGCTGCAGGGTTATGTCCCAGGCAACAGTGGACAGTAGTCTCGGACATGCACGGGACCCTTGTTAAACACGAGCATCCTTTCAACCGATTGATTTCATTTGACTTAGTGACTGATAGGTAATGACACACATATTGCGTGGATTGCTGACATGATACATATACCGTACTGTTCATATTCACTTGATATTTCTTATTCTTATATTATTGTATTTTGTCGTACATTTCATATTTAATAACATAGTACGCCCTATATATTTATTGCTATATGTGTCGTTCTGATGACCTGAGTGTACATACTCAGAGGACGAAGTGGACCCAACTCAGGAGCAGGACTGGCATTCGAGATCGCGAAGGTTTAGACCGCGATATCAGCGCTACCACCTTCTGCTTGCTATCAGAACACTATTATTTCTTTGGTTAGTTATTTATTTCATGCAAATAAATGTATCTTGAACTCTGTTATTCTAATGTAATAAAGTTATGGGGTATGATTCTCTCTTGTCACGACCCAAATTTAGGCACGTGACCGGCACTTAAACCACGTGACGTCAACAGTCGTAATGCAATTTAAGTAAGCCGAAAACCCAGAAATCTAAACCATAATAAGAAGTAGGTGATAAAAACATTATTAAAAACATTTGGAAATTTCAAGTAAAAATCTTAAAGCTTAAGTTTATTTTCTTAAAAATTTCGGCAGCACCTCCTTTGTAAAATCTAGCCCCGAAATGGGTACAAACATATGATATAAATAAAGCATCCCCAAACGGGAGCAAATCACGCCCAAAGGCGGAAAAAACCACCACAAGCATATATATACGATGCCGTAGCGAAGAAATAGACAATATAAATGAAAAACAGTATAAAGAGATAAAACTACATAAGAAAGGCCGGCTCACACGAGCACGACGCCCAGAGTCACAAAATATATAATATCGGTCCTCACAAACTCATCTCTAAGTCAATACATGAAAGTGGTAGATGGAGAGTACTGGATACAATGAGATATACAGGAGATATAATCGGATAACCGCAACCGACCTACAACAAAAATGCCTCACAGCCAACCGTAGCGGTATCCGCTGAAATAGATACAATAAGAAGCCTTGCCGCGACTACTCTGAGGGGCAAGCCCGCAAAACACTGTGACACAACGGGGGTGAGTTGCCAACTCGTGAATAGTAAGTAACATCATACAGATAATCGTAGGTATGCACGAACAGCGATAATGTATAACATGCAATCTGATAGCATAAGTATGGCAATATGGATATGCAACAATCATGATCAAGGTACACCATTAGGGTACTACTACATGAAACAATGCATATCAAATAATCCTGAGTGTGGGATAAAACATAACATTATTAATGAATTATAATCGTGGAAAATCCCGGTGTCCATCAACGACACCCCAAATCCCAATACCGCAGGCGCCGTCACTCTGATCGGCCCCCATAGCAGTAAATCTCAAGGAATCTGAGTGCCAAACATCGACACTCGAAATATCATGAAAACCCGTGTTCAATATCGACACGTAAATCCACATAACCCGGGATCCGTCAGTCCGGATCGGCCCACTGGCTCCGTCAGTCCGGATCGGCCCATATCCATCTCACGATTCCGGTCGGTATCCTCCCGATAGCCGCCGGGTCCAAACTATCACTGGTAGGTAGTAGTCCCTCTGCCAGGCTCATTGTCTACTGCACAACATACCTTTCTTGTCCCGGGATACCATACCGGGTCCACCATGAACCCGCAAACGGATCATCCATCTTCTCGAATCGAGTTTCTAATATAATCTCAGAACCGAGAAAACTCATGGTGGACGCATCGAAATATCATATCAAGAGAAACCGGGTTTTCAAAACAATACATACTTTCTTGAAATATCATCATGGTTCTCAAATCCATAAATCACATGAAATCTGTATCTCAATGCGTAAATCCATGAAATATGATGTGGGCAATATAGAACAGTAATATGAGCATATCAAGGGAAAACGGCTCTTTTAAATGAATTCAGTTTTTAAATATATCACGCGGTTCCCAATTTCTCCAAAGTCAAATGCAACATCATATAAAGGTGTATATGTAGCAATAGCAAGGTATGTGTATACACATGTAGGTATGTATGCATGATGCATTTCATATGCGCAATAGAACAAGAATCAACGTCTTAATGTCAATAACGAATACAATACCACATATGTGTATATGTTGTGCGTGTCATGGCAATTACCAACGGTGTGTGTAGCATACAATTTAGTGCTCGTGCAACATGAACCGTCAGTAATGGTGCAGTGTCCAATGGGCACTAAGTCAAGGCACAACAAGTAATGATATGCAATGATGCTCATGCATAATCAACTCATATGCATATAACATGTAGCTATAATATCATATCTAGCCCTCGACGCTTAACGCCATACGAACGATTTCCCCGTAGATGTTAAATCTACTCACCAATGATCTCGAGCTAGGTAAATCCAACCACCTGCTTTCCCTTCTTTGTAGCGTCCGAAGTCCCCGTACTCGCTCCTAATATCACACAAAACATAACAAGTGCAACTTAGAAACCGTTCAATAATACATACAAACCGCGTTTAGATCGACGCACCGACTCCAACAAACTCTCAAGTGTTCGCTTAATGGCTAATGCGTGTAGCAACATCCCAAATCAAACCTAAGTGCAGTAAGCTACACCAAGAACGCGAACCGTGTCGGATAACGTAACACGCGTAGTCGAAACACTAGAATTTAGCAAAGTGTTCCCAGATTTTGACTACAGTCAACACTCAAAAATCAAGCAGTATTAAACACCCCAAAATACCTACAGACAACTACCCTATAAACCACAACCCCCCAATCTCCCAAAAATCCGGCGACGCTGGAATTCCTCTAAATCTCGCCGGGTGAACAGTGAATGGTGGGGTCAGGGTTTCAAGTGAACACTCAGGGCCTCTAGTATAACACTACTATATTGCTAGATTTTACAGTAACAATTCGTGGTGATAGCAGATTACAGTGACCCCAAAACAACACTAAAAATACGATATATGCACAAAACTATATTTTTAGTGTTCTAAACAGCAACTACTAGGTAACACAACCGTATAAAGACCTAATTAACAGTTAGGGATCACTACCTTTCCACACTTGCTCCAAAACACTAGCTTTCCATACTCCAAGTCATCTTTAGTGGCTTAACTAGGCTTGTGAAGGGTTTAGATGAAGTTTTGTGGTGATTTTGCTTGGTTTAGTGATGATTTAGGTAGGGTTTCAGTTTGAAGGGAGATGAAAATGAGAAGGAGAAAATAATGTATGAATGAGAGAGTGAGGTGAGAATGATGGAGTGTATGAGTGAGGGATGAGGGAAATGAGGGTGTGAGGTTAAAGTGAGCCATGCCCCATTCTCTCTCCGCATTAAATGCATCCTATGTTTTTCATGTCTCATCATTTCCATGTCAACCCTCTCTCCCCCTCTCTCTCAAGTCAACCCAATTCAAACCCTTTATTTTAAAAACTAAATAATTAAAATAAATACATACAACTTAATGGAATAAGGGTTAAGGTGATACGGCTACTTAAGCATGGTTAACACTAATTAACCCTAGGTTAACATGCACAAGTGTGTGCAAGCCAAAACAAATAATAATAAATTATTAATTAATTTTTATAAAATATGTGAAAACTATTTTGGTAAAATTTTTACTAAAAACCAGCATTATCGCTTAATTAACACCAATCGCATTTTAAGTTATTACATCTTTACTCTAGTACCGTATTTACTGATTAACATATAATGCTAGAAGCCGAAGTATGACTACGGTGGGATTATTTTTTGATCGTAGAAGTATGGCTGGCCTGATCACCTCTCGTATTCCGTATTTTTTGGAAGTGGGTCGTGACAAACCTCCATCAGTTAAATGTCGGCTAACGTCCACTATTAAATGTACTATCCTAAACTACATATGAATTTTGAAATCAAATGATGAGCATTTTGAATGGAAAAGAATTTTATCAAAATGACGTTCATTTCATTTACAAATTCTGAATTCTAAAATTATTTGGGACTAACACCCCTTAAGAGTTTCGGTATCAAGATTGAGAAATGCGGAGATTGGAATATCTATTTTGTAGCAATTAGTTTAAATAACATGTGCCTACATAGGCTCTACTTCAGTTTTAGAGGTGTCAAGCGGACAGGTCAGCCAATCAGTGGGCGGATCATTACGGGTAGCAGGTAAAATAGGTACAGGTAAAAAAAAATACCTGAATTTAAACGGGTCATTATTTTTGTGCCCAGCATTATACAGCGGGCAAGTGTGTGGGTAACCCGTGTATGGATAAACAGGTTATCCATGAACATGTTAACGGGTTAATAAATGACATATATTATTTTTTATGTTTGTTTTTAAGATAGTTTGCAATTAAATAAAAGAAATTTGATATTAGACTTTTTTGGGGTTTAAACAGATTAACTATTATAATTAAAGATGATAATTGCATGTAATCATAAGGCTCATAAGGAAGATTTAATATTCATGATATAACTTTAAAATGAAAAGTTCATTGAAAATGACTTGAAAAATAATATGATAAGTTGCTTGACTTTTAATATTTGATCCGGGCCGGGTAAAACCAGTGAACCCGCGAGTCAAGTCAACAAATGGGTTAACCCACAAACCTGCGGGCCGGGTCAACCCAATGATACTTTTAATCAGACTGGTTAATAAATAACATATATTATTTGTTATGTTTGTTTTTAAGATAGTTTGCAATTTAATAAAAGAAATTTGATATTAGACTTTTTGAGATTTAAATAGATTAACTATCATAAATAAAGATGATAATTGCATATACATCGTAAGGACGATTTAACATTCATGATATAACTTTAAAATGAAAAAGTTTATTGAAAATGACTAGAAAAATAACATGATAAGTTGCTTGATTTTTTATATTCAATGCGGACCGGATAAAATCAATGAACCTGTGGGTCGGGTCAACAAACGGATCAACCTACAAACCCACGGGCAGGATCAACCCAGTGATACTTTTAATCGGACAGGCCGAGTACGGATAATTTTTAAACGGGTTGTAAAATTTTAACCCATGACCGATCTTTTGTGGGTCGCATGGGCCAAACGGGTCACCGGTTATTCTTAACATCTCTCTCCATCTTCATTTATGTTACATTTTGGACAAGTTAGACATACGCTTGCACGGTAAAACTTTTCTTTTTAATATGAGAGATCACTGGTTCATGTTGAATCAAAGAGATAGAGCGATAGCTCAATAGGTATGACACTTCCGCTCTTAGAAAAAATGCACGTTTTCCTCTGGGTATATGTGAATCATGTTTTTGTATGTGTTGTATCCATGGATTAGATTTGCGGGTCAATTCAAAAAAAATTGGAAAAATAAAAATATAGCTTCCCCCCACATGATGCGGTGAAATTGAGCCTACTTACTTTTTCAAGCACTAGCAAGGGGTCCTGCCTATGGATTCATGATAACTATGTGTAAAATTAAGTAAAATAAAAGCAATAACACATGATAATTATACCAAGGGAACTTCCAAGAGACCAACTATGAAAAATTAAAGAGTTTATGTACCAACCAAGCATATATTTATATACCAACATGCTTGTATTTGTACACGTGCATACGTGTGCAATAAAGTTGGATGTATACACGCAGATTTTGTAAGGTAAGAGCTGGGCATAAGGATCCATCTCGAAAATAATATTAATATTAATAATGAAAAGAGAATTACCGTGTTAACATGAATTACAGAATATCAATTATGTTCAGAACAAAAAGTTGAGAACGAAAAGATAGAGAGAACAAAAATCGATCCATCTGCCGAATACCCTTATTCATTATGAGTCGTTACACTACTCACATTCATATAGTTGATTTTCAGTGTAGTATGCTCTAAGAAGACTTGCAAAATCATTTTTGGTGTTCATCCACTGTCTACACATAGAGGGAACATGTAACTTAATAAAATCAAATTAAGATATAGATTAACACAAGGAAAGTGGATGCTGAATTGGGCTTGAAGAAATAAAAGAAATTTATTTGAAAAGTTGAAACAAACAAATGAGACACATCAACTGCATCAATAATAAAAGGATTTCAGAATGCATTTTTTTTTTCTTTTATCATCTATGATGATGCATATGTCTCTATAAGACACACAAAAAGACCACAATAAACATCTTTCATTGTAGTAACCATTTGATAATTGTACCCATATGATGTAGATAGTTGAAAAGAGATATTTTAGGCTTTATTTAAGCATTTTATCTTCACCGAAAAGAGATTCAGATATTTTTATTGTGGCCTATTAAAAAACTTTCAAATTTTCTAAATGTTTCAACAAAATGAAACAAAAAAACCAAAGTTGGTTTTTCTCATTAAGCCGCAGCCAAATTCAACAAATATGCCGTACGTTTATCATATGTTTTAGCAATATTTCAAATGAAAGAAATTCAGTAAAACTCTATTTCTCATAATACATGAAAGTTCGAGGATTCTTAACTTCAAATACAAAAACCAAATCCAACGATGAAGGCCTTTTCGTAAAGAAAAAATAAATAATTTCTCGTCTCAACCTGTACACACTATAGCTCGTCCGAATTCTGAATTTTTGGGTTTGTGAATAACCCATTGAAGATCCATCAAGTTCGAGCGGGATTTAGGTTTAGGTTTTGAATTTCAGGTCTCTAGTATAAAAAAAAGTTTCCGAAAACCCGGTTAACCTGGCCCGCTTCTGTCCCTAATGATGGAAAATTGTTAGGGACTTAAAAGAGTCAGAAATGGAGTGGATATAGGCGTTACTATATGAAATATATCTTGTAGTTATAATCCGAATTGAATACAAACTCCGATAGCTATTGAAAATGAAAACTTTTTTTCGTATTTTATAAGTATATGACATAAAATGAATACAAAAAAAACTTACTTATAAATTAAAAATTAAATATTTATGTTATTGAATACAGGTCAACTACGAAATAGATTTAGGTGTTACTATATTCGTATCTAATGACCAATGGCAAATTTGGATATGGATGGTAATCGGAAGTAAAAATTACTCTCCGTATTTGATAAAAGTAGCCCAAATATATTTTAGAAAATAAGTTTATAAAAATCTACGGGCATAAATATGGGTAAAAATATATAAGCTTTAGCTTTTTAAGGAAACATAGGTGCCAAATGAGAGGCTAAAACCAATTAGAAATCAAATGAGCGGGGTCTAAGAAATTTTCCAGCCCATTTCAGAGCTTTCTCGCGAAGGAAGCTGGGCGTTCTTTTTTTTTTTTATGGTGGAAAATTATCAAGAGGTCCTTCATTAGCAAGAAGCTCAATATTACTTCATAGGGCTTCGATATATAATATATGGATAGACAGTTAGATTGGTGGCTTGGACATTTTGATGGCATTGTATAAATGCTAAAACATTTCCTTGTTTTTGGCATTTTCTAAAAAAATAAAAATGACAATGATGGCTCAGACTTGTTGGGTGTAACAACACCAATTCTTGTGTATATAAAATTGTTTAAAAGTTAATGTATAATTGGGATATTTACATTTCCTGTGAGTATTATAAGAATTTGTTTTGCTTTATTATAATAAGAAAGAGTTTGTAGCTCATTGGTATGACTTTTCACGGCTGAACCCGCACCCGAGTTCAAATCCTATTAGCCACACATTTTTTTAATTAAATTTTTTTTAATCTTTTTAGAATCCCAAGAGTCTACACGTGCACAACACGTAAAACCAAAAGTCACAAATAAAACAAACATATACACTGAAGAAGCCAACGTGACAAGGACACGCGGCCCAAACCCTAGCCCCAACCATCGGAAATAATCCGGCGACTAGTTCAAAAAATCCGGCACCGCCGGGTCAGACCGTCCCAAATGCTTTCAAACTTCACCCCCTGCACCTCTTCAACTACCCGACTAACCTCACATTGATATTTCCAAAGAGCAATAAAATGCCATTTAATCCCAATTTTAATGCATATTTCAATGCATTCTTTAAACACCATAAATCCTAATTTTTCCTATAAATACCATCCTCATTTCACACCTCCTCACTCACAATTCCCTGTCAAAACTTTCAAGAAATTTCCAAGTTCCCATAGTGTACAAGTGGAGTTAATAAATGGCGAAACTCCGACGAAGTTCTGGCGATGATACAAGGAGTTTCCGGCAACGAAACGAAGCACCGACGAATCCTAGACCTCATTCTATCTCTTCCCTCTCATCAAAGCCAGTAAGTCCCCCTTCTCTATCTCTTTTGCTATTCCCAAACTCTTCATTCTCAAAACGTGTCGGAAGCAGAGTTATCCGGCTTCCGATTCTCTTTTCTTTTAAAAAATACAACTTTTTCTTAATAACAAATCTATAACTTTTGATATATTGTTTAGTAATCATTAAGAAAGACAATAGAATAAATTTGATATCAAAATGATAACCATAGCAAGTTGTATTTCAATTTTACATTAAAATACCTTTATATTTCATATCGACATGTTTATATCTTTTAACCATGTTATCTTTAGAAAACTCATGATGTAATGACATACCTCCTCACAACACATATATCTAACATCGCATGATAGAATTTGGGAACATAGATTCGGGAAAATACGACTTTACATATAACTACCTTTAATTTATAAAACCTTTTTTCTATAAGAAATGTATTTAACAATTCTTTGCAATTGCGCCTCTACAACCCACTATTGGGGACCCCCGTTCGGTATGATGCGGATTATCGCACATCCTCGGGCCTAGTAGAGCGAGATGCAGACCTCCTCATGGAGCATACGATCTCGAAAGATTTTTAATACATTTTTTTCTTTAGAAAATGTGATTTCTATTATAAATAAAAATTATATTTTTAATAAATATATATATATGAAATTAATATCAAAATATTTATTTTTAATATTTATAATATTCCATATTTCCAAAATTCAAGAAAAACATCATATTTACAAGAAAATACCATACAATTCCAATATTTCAAATAAATACCTTATATTTTAAAAATTAGGTCATATTCACTAGAAATTTCATGATGAATAAAAATAACATCTATGAAAACTCTAAAGACGATAATTAAATACTTGAGCTATATTCTGAAAGTATAACAAAACTATTTTACTTAAAACCCCTCAACTTATACTAAATTACAATAAGGACACTAGTAAACATAGGTTTAAGCGGGACCAGTCTCTTGAGGCTCAGGGAGCCGGAGATATGGGTGCTTGCCTATTTAAGGTAGACAATATAACAAACGGTGTTATCAATACGGTAATTGTCTTGGAAAAAGACACAAATCATGTCGTCCATGTACCGCAGTTACCGATAATATCAAAACAAATTCAAGACTTCAATTTCTTTTCAAATGTCTGACTCAGATCGAGTCTCGATATAATCAAACTGACTTGAATACGATTCAAGTATATATTCAACATAAATTCATGAATCCATATATTCAATCTATACAACTTGACCGAACCGAACCATGGATATATTCCATTTATAAGTTTATCCATTATATCCATTCCATTACTGATATCATGGTTTCGGCAACTAATCCATCTATATACAATATACAATTCAAACAATACAAACAATACAATCAAGATATCGCGGTGTTTATAAGGGGTTGATTGGTACGGAAGGTGTTAGAAGTGGCACGAGACAGTAATCATAACACACCTAATTTGAATATCCATTGCCGTTGTACCGTGGTTGAAGCTTATGCTCCGTATACCTTAGTCTCCGGAATAGTGGGACTGCTCTCGTATACACTGGCATTCTTCTGTACTAAGTTACAAACAACAGCGTTAACACTAAATACAACATTATAACAATATACTCTCTATTTCTGTCTATTCTATTCTTGTCTATTTACGGGACTTACCGAGTGATTTGTTCGCTGACGACATTCTCTTTCTTCTTCTTTGGAATGTCGTCAGGTGATTCGGACTCACTGGAGATCGAGCCCAGCAGCGATGACTTACCAGTTTACTGAAGATCCAGAGCTCTAGTTCACTTGTACCTTACATTTCCTTTACATTTCTGTTATGCCACTGTTTAGGCATTGCTTTCATTCCATGTATTTACTTTTCAGTTGTATTATAAAAAGAATGTTGAAATAAATAAAGTTGTTGGTCATTTATATCTTGTCTCTTGTATACATTTAATTTTATATTGCTTAGATACGCTTAGCGTATTTACTTCTGAGTAAATACGTAGCGGCTTCGTCGCGTCCCTTACCCGTATACTGGGAAGCGGGGCGTGATAGGTTTTGTTGGTGGCCCATGCAGGTCAGTTCTGCGTAGACAACCTAAAAGAACCAGCAATTAAAAACATTCTTTATAATTCATATTTCTTAAATCTTACAATTTCATGTACTTTGAATCTGTCATAACCCAAAATTTTCTTTCAAGGTTATAGATTCCCCAAACAATACCAGCACAAATGTCAACAAAACTCCCCTACCACTACCATTCACACCTACCGTCGCTGCTCCGATCAACGAGCAGACGTTTCTGCTTGAGGCAATCCGCAGCCTCTTGGAAGGACAACAACAGCAGATTGCTATTCTAATGAACCGACCAGAAGCGGAAGCCCCAGGGGTAAAGCAATTCCGAGCTTTACACCCCAAGCAATTCTGAGGAAAAGAGAGCCCTTTAGAAGCAGAGGAATGGGCTCAAAGTATTGAAGATGACCTGGCAGCAGCACAAGTGCTAGAGATAGATTGGGTTCGAGTTGCGAAGCTGCAGCTCACGGACAATGCACGGGTCTGGTGGAAGGCGGAAGAATGCCGTCTTACTCAGCCTATCGAATGGAGGACCTTTCGCGATATATTTCACGCGAAGTACTTCCCTAAGACTGCCATATTCGACATGGAACAATATTTCATTCATCTACAACAGGGTTCGATGTGGACCAAGTACGTGGATGGGTATGACGCTGAGTTCACCATGCTTAGTCGGTAAGATATGTCTTGATAATTCGATTTTTAAATATCACATTATACACAGCTAACACAAGTCCTTAACAGATTCGCGGCACATTTAATACCGACCACTGAGATCAGATCCAGACGATTTCAGCAAGGGTTAGATCCGAAAATCCAGGCTGGTTTAGCTACAGGGGATTTCTCGTCCCATGAATCGGCTCTAAAGGCCGCCCGTCTGTCACGCCCCGCTTCTCAGTGTACGGCGAAGGGGACGCGGCGAGGTCCGCTACGTATATACTCAGAAGTACATACGCTAAGCATATCTAAGCAATATAAAATAAATACACAAGACACAAGATATAAAAAGAACAACAACTTTTATTTATTAACATTCTTTGTACAATGCATGAAAGGAAATACAACTGAAATAAAAAGATGCCTAAACAGTGGCATAACAGGAAATGTAAAATACTGAATGGAAAAGTGTACAATGAACTAAAGTGCTGGATCTTCGGCAAACTGCTCCAAGTCTTCTGCAGATGGCTCGACCTCTGCCGGGTCCGAATCACCTGACGACATTCAAAGAAGAAAGAAATAGAATGTCGTCAGCGAACAGGTCGCTCGGTAAGTCCCAAAGGTAAGAGGAAAGTAGAGTAGACAGAATAAGAAGATATTGTTCCCCTCCGAATGGCGGCTTGACGACAGAGAGACGTCATGCCTGAGATTCGGGGCAGATACTATTTGGTTTTATCCGTCCACCTCTCCGAAAATGCCAAGTTGATTTATGGCACCGTGTATCGGAGGTTTAGACGGATGCGGCCGATGTAGCAGATTTCGTCAGATTCCCCCTTGTCTGAGGGGTTTTAGATTGTGGGGACGCTCTTCCCTGCAGACGCAAGCCCCTGCAGTTAATTACGCTACCGCATCGCGGTAACAACTTTCTCCTTCTCCAGAATTTCACTTCGTGTCGTGTGTGTTTATTTTGTTTGTGGTTGCCCGTGGATTGTGTACGGAGACTAATTTATGTCGTCGCCCGTAGGACGTGGATTAGTCCAAATCCGTATTTTCTTAGATTTGGGTTTGGGATTTTGGTTTAAGGATACGTTAGCCATATTTGAGGCTAAGATCAACTTAAACGTTTATTAAGGATACGTTAGTCCAATTTGAGACTAAGATCAACTTAACAGGATCATTTAGATCCAACAAGAGAGCATTTGGGCTATATTGTTTAGTTTAGGGACATTTGGGTCGATTGCCAGTTTAGGGACATGGTGGTCCAATGCCAGTTTAGGGACATAGTGGATTCCCATTTTGGGGAAGGATATTGGTTTAAGGACGCATTAGTCCATGAGTTTAAGGACCCCACAGTCCGTATTACCAGTTTAGGGACATGGTGGTCCAACATTCCCATTTTGGGGACGGATATTAGTTTAAGGACGCATTAGTCCATGAGTTTAAGGACCCTAAAGTCCGTATCAATGTATGGTTGTCGGGACCCGTCACCTCTCTGACGACGTTGAAGGATTACAACGACAAATATCAGAGGAGTTCAGAGATGTACCCTTGAACCGGGTATAAATTGATTTGAGAGAGCAGTTGTGCTCAGTTCAATTTAATTTGAGGACTTATGGCCAGAATTGGGCTAAGTCCAGTTGAGAATATTCAACATTTTATTTGTGTTTGGCCTGTCAGGCCTTTACTAGGGCTCTGCCCTTTTTAATAATGCATAGCATTTGTTTTGGTCCATTGGACCTCTTAATTGGGCTCTGCCCTTTAATAATGCGCTGCATTTAATAGTCTGACAGTTCGCCACATGGCCTGTCAGGCGCTTTGCGCCGATTGAGGAGTGCAAGGCACAAATTGATGTGGAGGTGACACGTGTTGCGTTCTGATGAGCGCAAGTCTGTTAGCGCAGTGCGCTGCGCCAGTGCGCTGCTGACACGTGGCGCATTCTGGTGACTTGCGCCAAACCAAGAGAGCAGTGCTCTGTTTTTAGAAGCGCAAGGCGCAGTTGTTCTGTGATTGACACGTGGCGCTCTCTGGTGGCTTGCGCCAATCCAAGGAGTGCAACAGTGCAGATTTCAAAAGTGCAAGACACTGTTTAATATCTTGATCAAATTTAGATCAAAGAAAACAAGTTTTTCTTTTTCCAGAGAGGTTCTACCTCAAATTTCAAGAACCAGTGGTTCATCAAAAGGCAATGCCTTTATATAGATCAAAGATCTAATAAAGAAGTAACATTACTTCTTTATTATTATTATTATTATTATTTTTTATCCAAGATCTTGATCTTGTTATTAGATTATTGATCTTTTTAGAAGAAAATTTTCTTTTATTCAAAAGGTTTTACCTTTTTTCCTTCTCTTTGAATTCTTCTCAAAGTTTTAGAAGAGTTCTCTATATCTCTTTTTCTCCCCTTTAGACTTGGAGTCTAGGGGCCTTTATATAGTGCCAATTGATTTGTTAAATCAGTTAAAGAGATTTTTCTTTGAGTGATTTAGGGATTTTTCCCCACCGTTGAGTTTTTGATCCTAGGGCTTCTGTTTTATAGAAGGTAATCTTCTTGTTTTTAACAAGATTGGAAAGATCTTCCCAGAATTTTTCTGTTTAAATGCTGGCACAGCAGGCGCAGCGCAACTGCGCTTGACACGTGTCGCGCAGCGCAGAGCGCAAGTCAACTGAAGCGTTGCTTCCTTTATTTTTATTTTAAATAGAGCCTTGCTCTGATTGAGTGCCCTGTCTTGGGCGCAGCGCTGGCGTGTCAGCTTTTGACACGTGGCACGATGCGCGCAGCGCAAGGAATCTGAAGCGCTGCTTCAATTTTTTTTGAATTTTTGAAATTCAAACAGAGCTTTGCTCTGATTGGGGGAAACAAATGCCCTCCCACCGTTACGCTCACGTGGCGCACACGTGAGTGCAGCGGTGGTAATATCCCAACCGTCAGATCAACTCGGGAGTTGAAGGGGCGCATGAGCGCCTATAAATAGGATCCTTGGTCCTTAACAGATGATTATCATCTTCAAGATTTTTAATTTTCAGAGGCTTGCTCTTGCTTTCAAGAACTTCAGAGCCTTGCTCTTGTTTTTCAAGAATCTCAGAGTAAAAACTCTAGTTAAATTTTAGGTAAAATTTAACTTAACTTAAATTAAATTAATTTTAATTAATAGAGCCTTGCTATCATAGATCTTTTGATCTAAAGAAAAAACCCCTTTAGGGTTTCATATATAGGGCTTTGCTCTCAAGAATCCATGGATCTAAAGAGATCTTGTTTCAGGGTTTCTTAACCCATGAACAGAGCTTTGCTCTTGGACAAAATGATGAACTCTGAAGAGTTTTCATGGATCTTTAAGATCCCAAATTTTTATTTTTAATTTTTTAGGAATAAATTTTCTTTTGATGGATTTTTCCATCATTATTACAGAGCCAAGCTCTTTAAGGAATTTTATTCCCTTGAGACCAGAGTTTGACAAGTGTTACTCTGTGACAGAGTTTTGCTTTGAAAGGGGAGATTTTCTCCTTGTCTCTAGGGATTTTTCATTTAATGAGAGTATTCTTTTAGGGATCTTTTCATTAATTGACAGTCTCATCCAATGATGGGGCTGTCTTATTAACTGACACATTGTCATCTAGATTTTGTGGGTCCCTCTTTGGTCCCCCCTACACTGCATTGCGGTGTAGTATCAAGCGTCAGGCTTTTAAAATTAAATTATGACACTGACGGCTGAATTTCGTTTTTCTTTGCAGGCAATCATGTCTGCTGATCTTTCTTTCTCATTTGTTCGCTCAGAGGGAGGATTTCCTGAGGCTCCGGTGGACCGGGAGGTGCTCGCTCTCATTAAGGATCATGACCCCGCGTATAAGAACCTTCACTTGTGGGGTAGGTGGTACAGTGAAATCATCAAGGGTCGCCGAAGTTTTGGTTGCGCGACGCCGTCAGAGCCTATCTCGTCGATCCCCTATGCGGATGAACCCACGGTGAAGTATGCCATGGAGGTCGTGAACTGGAATTCGAAGGATCTTCTCCAGCCTTCGATTGCTGCCATTCCCGTGCAGCCGCCGGCAGCCGTGGACATTTTGGGGCGGCGCATATTCCAGGGTGAGGCACGCCCTTGGGGGCAACCTTATAATATTGGATTGACCCCTCGACAACCGGCCGGATATTTGCAGTAGGCCAGGTACATCCTATCAGTGAAGAGGACGCATTTGATGAAGATTGGTCTGTACTCCACAGTTTACATCTCATTATTCGAGTATCCTGTTCCTCCGACGTGGTGGGTTAAGGCATTCATAGAGCAATGGAACATTCCCACCCATACCTTCTTTCTATCGGACAGGGAAGTCTCCATCTCCTTTGAAGAGTTCGCTAAGATCTCGGGTTTGCCGGTGAGGGGGGAGCATTATGAGGAGCTGCTTCCTCCTGACGAGTATGTCTTCGCCACCAAGCCGCTGGTAATGGGTCTAACAACAGAGAATGATATTCAGCACCAGTTTCCGAGCCTGGTGAAGGTGCTGAATATATATGAAGGTCTCTATTTGGAATCAGGAGTCCGGGGAGTCAGTTTTGCAGATTTCATCGCTCGCTTTCTTCGACCGGAGATTCTATCGCAGCGGAGTGAAAAGTTCGCCAAGCTCGACGACCCCTTCGGCTTCGGCTTAGATCGTCGACCAGTATCGGAAGACGATCAAAAGGATTTCTATCTCCCCGATGGCGCCATCATGCCTTTATCAGAAATCGCCGCCCCCGGCATTGATGAGGAGGCCTTCTGCCTCGGGTTTCTGGGGTTGTGGCTGTGCTGGTTCGTGCTCCCCATGCACCCGTGTTATATGAGGCCGTCTGTCTTCTACCCAGCGCATCGGATGGTGGCTGGTATACAGTTGTCGATCGGAATCGCCGGGTTGGCCCACCTATACCATGGACTAAGTGTGGCGGCAGACGCAAATGAACCTGGGGTGCAACCTGCCAATTTCCCGATGCACTACTTCACTTCATGGATGGAAATGCACGTGCTCAGGGTATTCGGCATTCATAAGAGCCCCTCGTTTTTCGAGAAGTGCAGACTCCCCAGAGTTATGCGGTTGATTGGCGCCTCGATTGTGAATCCGCCTCCGCGGGAGGCTAGGGGGTTGCTTCTTCGTCCGCACCTGGTCGGAACGAGGATTTCTTTCATGGACAAAGTCGTGACTATCGGCTTGGAGACCTCCAAGGCGGTGTTGGCGCTGCGTGATGGTTTCAAGGACGGGGCCTCCGTATTGAAAGCCCGGGAGATTCTTCACCTATACTCCATCCGGCCGGGCTTCCTGGTTTTAAGGAAAAACGACATGGCACTCTTCATGAGGTACAACCCCCATCGGTTCGCCCAACAATCAAGCTATAACCAGAGGGTCCTACTGGAGGCGTTTTGGAAGAGCCCGCAGCCACCAGGGAGGGGATACGGAGTGCGCTGCACCATTTCATGCGGCTGAACACGGGCTCCCACTTTTTTATCAGCGAGCCGAGCTGCGTCCCCCGGGCCCTCCACGTGTACGTGGCTTGGTACGCGCACGCGATGGGTGCCGTCATCCGAGAAGAGAAGCGGTTGTTGGTCGACCGCAAGGGTGTGCCTCTTGGCAGCGACCGCAAAGCTCTCCCGAGGACAAGGATCCCGGTCGTTCCTCCGCTGAGAGATGCCGGAGCTGGACCACCGTGCGTGCTGAGCCTTCCACGCGGACTACCCTGTACTACCGCCGACGTGCCCCCAGCGTCCCGTGCTCCAGTGGAGACGGTGAATGTAGTTTCGCCTGAGTCTGGCGTGGGCTCGGACATCGGGACCTGCCGTCCCAAGGTGCCTGCGAAGCGTAAGCTGATCTTGTCGGCGACCGGGGTCCGCACGCAGAAGAAGAAGAAGAAATCTGTTCTTTCTCTTGACGCCGTCCTTGGCTTAGAGCCTCAGGCCCCTCTCACCGAAGGCTTAATCGAATACGGGAGCAACGAGGGTTTCTTAGTAGATCCAGCAGACACTGATATGGCGGCCGCCATCGCGGCTTCTGAGCGCAGAGCTACTTTGGCCGTGGGAGCGGGCCCAAGCGCTGTTCCTCGTGCTGCTACTCCTTCGGAAGAGTCTTCGGTCACCTTGTCCACTGCTCATAGGCGGGCGGTGCGTGCAGCTCGGGTGGCCAACGATCAATCCACCTCAGGTAATGTGTTTTTTGAGACTTTTGTTGTAAGAATTGTAAACCTATCGGTTCTTATGCATCTCGTCTTGCAGGGCCAAGTCCAACTGAAGGAGCGATGGAAACCGTCGAGCCTGAAGGGACGGTGGAGATGGTGGCAGTTGATCCCGAAGCAACGGCGGGTGACGTAGCCGGGGTTGCTAGACCCGAGCTAGGGGCTGACGAAACTATGCCCGAGAAGGTTGTCGATGTCGAGCCCGAGGTAGCGACAAATGAGACGGCTGCTATAACCGAGCTTGGGGCAATAGCGGATGGGGCGGCTGCGACTGATGAACCCGTGGCAGCGGTGGACGAGACTGCCGCGACCGCTGAGCCCGAGGGAGTAGCGGGTGAGACGGGCATGATTCCCGAGGACAAGCCGGCCGCTCTTTCTCAAGAGTCTGGCAATGCTCCGATCATTGCTCTCTCCGTCTACGGTCCTCCGCCGTCTCCTGGCCTCGTGAGCACGACGACGGTTCTCGTAGAGTCTGGTGATGAGGCGACGGGAGGTGAACCAGCGTCAATGGAGGAGGGAGACGCCACCGTTTCGGCTGGTGACTCATCAGGTAAATTTTAGGTTACCGCCCTTTTCTTTACTCTGTAACTTTTCTGACAGCGCTTATCTTGTTTCTAACGCAGGCGCGGCCAGTGTTGATGCCCCATTGCTCGAGGGAGCGCCGTCAGCTACTGCCTTGACGGTGGCCACCTCTATACCTTCTCTCGCACCGTCGCAAATGCTGGAAGGTATGGATTCGTGACTCATCAGTCTTATCTTTACTGCATAATTTATGTACTGATGTCGTACTATTATGTCTTTGTAGGAGTGCTTTTTATCACCTTTACCAGGTGCTGCACCCATACTTCTCCTTCCCGTCGGAGCCTGCTTCCTCCAGTGGCGCTGGTGAGTACAGTTTTCGATTAATACCCTTTCTTTTTTCAATAATGGAATTATTTCTGATTCTTCCTCGCCCTGATTGTAGTGCTACAATCGAAGGAGGAGATGTTAGATCAGTCGCGCCACCGGTCCTCCCGGCTTTACCGCTTGCTGCAGCTGGTATAGTAAACTCCCTCATTGATGACTTTCTTATATTTCTTGAACCGTCATCTGATTATGTTTTGTTTTTTCAGCTGTTGTTCCGGTTCCGGCCCCTTTCGAGCCTCACATCATAATGCCGGCAGGCCCCTTCTTGAGACGTCCATCTTCGAAGGGTGCTGCGATGAGTTTGAGCATGCTGAGCGGATACGTCGAAGAGCTTGACGTAGACGTTCCCCCATATGCCATAGATTTCGCTGCGGAGGTTAATCCGATACTGGCGACGCTTGTAAATTTTCATAATGAAGGCGTCGTCGAGTCTTGGTTTAATCACTGCAGGGAGATCGAGGCACGCCTGCATCAGCTGGAACTTATGCGTCCTGCCCCCGAGGTTTTGGCCACGAGTACTCAACGGGCGGCATGGATCGAGCAGAGCGCTTCTTACTTCCGCCATTTGGAACAAGAAGCGGCTTTAAGGCGGAGGGAATGCCAAGAGACCTCAAGCGAGACTGCTCGCCTGCGTGTTGAGGTCGATGCGAACGCTGCCCAGGTGAAGGCTATCTTCGAGGGCCTTTTGCAAAGTATTTCTGATGGGCTAACACTGAAGCAGAAGCTCGATACCGTTGAGCGTGATGCCCAAGGTCGCGAAGCCGCTCAACGAGCCGTTGAAGAACAGCTTTCATCCTACTTGCAGCAGCGGGCCCAGGTGGAAGTAGAATTGGCGGTGGTAGCTGATCAGGAGAAGGCATTGAAGGAAGTGCGCGAGCAATTGATGGGGCTATTTAAGACGCTTTCTTCTCAGTAGCTGCCTTTGTATCAATTATACACTTATAATCTTTGAATAATATGTATCCATTCTTTATTCTTTTATTCGATTCGCCTTGTACTTAATTGAATTCATGAATAAAGATACACACATTTTTCTTGCAATGTCTTGTGTCATTTCTCCACTTTCTTCTTTCTTCTATTATCAGCATGCTACCTTACTAAACATGGTTGACAGATGATAGAGCGAGCATCTTGTACTGGCTTCTTTAGGAGGTAATGATGGCTTAGGCCGCAGGTTCAAATCTGCTGCCTAAGACTTTTCAACTTCATGAGCCGTGAGGGTATCATAAAGACTTTTCTCCCTACGAGTCGAGAGGATCTCGTAAGTTATTTTCTCCTTAGGAATCGTGAGGATTCCTAAGTGCGTTTTCTCTTATAAGTCGTAAGGATCTTATAAGAGAATTTTCCCCCTTACGAGTCGAGAGGACCCGTAAGCAGTTGTTTCCTTCCTTGTCGAGATTCGACTTTGGAGAGTGTGACCCGTGAATAGTATGCAAGAGTCCACTTTGGACCGACTTGCAGGGTCCCAGTGCTTAGGAAACAGGTTTTTTTAATCCCCGCTGCCTAAGGCTTTTCCTCACGAGTCGAGACGAATCGAGCATTTCTCGCAAGAATATCCTAACGTCACAGTTAACCTCTGCTCTTTACGACAGAGCTCCGTTAGGGTCTGTGGTACTTAGGGTTTTGGCCGTCGTACCGTCGCGTTGGCTGATATATTCCTCGATAGGCAATCTTGCTGTTCGAGTAGCCTTGCGATTGTCGTGTCTCTGATCCTTTCGGGGGCTGGACAAGACGTCTTCAAGCAATCCTCCTAGGCAGTTTGACCGTCGGAAGAGCACGCGTTAGGAATTTTGCCATGCCGCTCTTTACTTGAGGTTAGGCTCGTTTTGGAGAGCTCCGATGAGTCATAACCACTCCGCGTTGGTGTGGGATGATCTCCGACAGTCTTTCAGGCTTTATATGACTTGCCGTTAAGACCCTAAAGCTAGGAATTTGGCCTTTGCTTCGTTTGCTGGCATTGCGTCCTCTATATCGAGACAAATGTCGCGGTTGTCTCTAGGTTGCTGGTGAACCGTCGAGGTTTGTAACTAGGGATTCTGCCGTGGCTCCTTTTGGTGATGTTGCGTCTGCTGTGTCGAGACGAACGTCGAGGTGGTGACCACTCCGTACTGGTGTGAGATGATCTCCGATTGTCTTTCAGGCTTTATATGACTTGCCGTTAAGACCCTGAAGCTAGGAATTTGGCCTTTGCTTCATTTGCTTTGTCACGTCCGAATCCTGTTGAAGGAAGAACACTGTCGTGACATCTCGTTTGTTGTATTGAGATGGACGTCGAGGTGGTGACCACTCCGCGCTGGTGCGAGATGATCTCCGATCGTCTTTCAGGTTTTATATGAGTTACCGTCAAGACTTGGCTCAGTTTTCTGATGGAGCATGGGGAGGGAAGATGTGTTTCCTTCTTTGTTTGTGCCCCTGGATTGTATACAGGGATTGCTGTGATATCGCCTGTAGGACATAAAATTTCATTATATATATTTTTCATTTTGTTTCCTTCAGCGATGCTCTATCATTTCAACTTTTATATCGCGAAGGTCGCGATTGCCCAATCATTTCGGCTATTTTTCGCGGTGCCCAATCATTTCGGCTATTTATTGCGAGTTGCCCAATCATTTCGGCTATTTATTTTATTTTTACCCGCTGCTTTTTATTGCGAGTTGCCCAATCATTTCGGCTATTTTGCATGCATACATTTTTACTTGCTGATTTTGTTGCAAGTTGCCCCATCATTTCGGCTATTTCGTATGCATGTGTGGCTTGGTGTCTTTTCGCCGCAAGCTTGGGATTAGAAACCGATTTCGGCATCAGCACCGCTACAACTGGGATGTTGCCAGGAGCGAATCATCATTTGCCTCTGTCGATGTTGAACAAAGGTGGCTCAGTAAACAGGGTTAGGATCCTGTCGACTAAGGCTTTTGACTTCATGAGCCATAAGGGTCTCACAAAGGTATTTCTCCCTACAAGTCGTGAGGATCTTGTAGGTGTATTTTCTCCTTAGGAATCATGAGGATTCCCAAGTGCATGTTCCCCTGTAAGTCGTAAGGATCTTACAAAAGGGTTTTCTCCTTATAAGTTGAGAGGACTTACAAGGGTTGTTCACCATGCGAACATATCCCTAGTCACGGGTGGGACTTTGCTGGGGAAATGTTTATTCGCGCCCGTGGATTGTATACAAGGGTCAGTATTGAGCCTCTTGTAGGGCAATATCGGAGGTTGTGGGGGTTGCTTAAGAACAGGTTCAGGTCTCTGTAACTTAAGACTTTCAAATCTTATGAGCCGTGAGGGTCCCATAAGAGAGTTCTCCTTACGGGTCTCGCAAGTGTAATTTCTCCTTAGGAATCATGAGGATCCCTAAGTGTGTTGCTCCCTTGTGAGTCGTAAGGATCTCACGCGGGTGGTTTCTCCTTACAAGGTCGAGAGGACCCTGTAAGTGTCTCTTAACGAGGTCGCGTCTTTTCGGGTTTTCACAAACACTCGCCGGTAGCCCTGCTGTTTTTACTCACGGAGCCCTTTCGGGTTTTCATCCGTGCCCATTTTGCTTATGGACATACCATCTCTTTTATTTTTTATTTATTTATTTTATTTTATATTTTTTAACACCACGTCAGCCTGGGGATGCCGCGGGTTGGTAGTAGTTTAACGACGTTTCGGTCATTTGCAAGTTTTAGGACATTACGGTCCACCGTCACCGTATTTGAGGCGAATCTCTAGTTTACTGACTTTTCGGTCTATGGGGCTTCCCCTATGAATGAGCATGATGCCCCCGGCATATCCATCTTTCTCGGAGCATGTGGTTGTGGCGGGCTCACCTTTCAGTTTTCGGGCAACGCGAACTTGCCCTGTTGGTATTGGTCTTCAACCCAGTTTTTGAAAACGTAGCAGTTTTCGATCGGATGGCCCAATACTTGGTGGTAAGGAAAGTAATTAGGATTGTTGACATCATTCAGTTGTAGCTGGTGTTTCGGCTCCGGTAGAGTGATAAGCCTGTTGCGCACTTCTAGTTCGAACAGCTTCCTTGTTTCATCCCGGGGAAATGAGTACAGACGTTTCAACTTCTCATAGAGGGGTTGTCGCCTGTTGTTTTGGCGAACAACCGGTCTAGGGCCACTTGATTGTTGTTGAGTGTTGGCGACGAAGGTCGTTTTTCCCTTTCCTTTATCCTTTTTGTTCGATCCCTTGTTTGCGGGTCCGAGATTCTTTCCGGGTATCGTGCAATTGCACGGCTGAATGTTCTCACAACTTCTCAATTCTTTCGTTTCAGAGATGGATTCCTTGAAGAGAAGGCCGATGGCTACTTTTTCGTCGGAGTCGCTCCTGAAGGTGAGAACTCATGATCCCCCGGGATCATCCCTATGACAATTGCCGGCAATTCTTTTACGCTCATCTGTCGTATTTTTTCGCTGTCTACGAGCTTCACGCTTTGTCCTGTTGAAGTGTTGCCTGTGGGCGACATACCCTTGCCACCAACACTTAAAGGAGTTGCAGTCTTCAGTAGAATGTGCGATCTTCTGATGATATAAGCAAAAGTTAGGATGCACGTCCGCTTCATCAAGATGTATACCACCAGGAGAATTTTCTCTGAAAGAGGGCAGCTTCATCCCCATCGATATGGCTTTGGCGAATCGTTTCCTTGTCTTGATCCTGCTTTCATTTGCGACGGATGTACTTTGATCTGGTGGGAGTGTTTCGACTCTTTTGTCCAGTCGCCGGCGTTTGGCCTTTTCAAATATGGCCATCTCACGCTCCCGGTCGGCTTTACTTTTCAGATGAATTTCACTCAGGAAGGCATCGATCATTTCGTCTGACGGCCATAGAAGTTCTGGTTCAGGACTTACCCCCCATCTCTCGGTGCAAGGAGCTTCTTTATCATCTATCGACGAGTGAGGGATCACATGACAACTTGCTACGTAACCCTCAGATTCATCCGACGAGCTTTCTCCATCATCTTCCTCCTGAAAGACGTGGCTGAGGAACTCTTGGAGCGTGATGGGAGTCCGCGCCTTCTGATTGTATTCCTCCAGCGCGTCGTTCTGTTTTTGCAGGCTCGTGCGCTTGTCACCAGGTTTCACGGCCTTTTTGGACTTCTTCTTCTTTTTCGAAGATTTTGACGGCTGAGTGTGAGCATTTTGGCTATCACCAATATTTGGAGTTGGGCGCGGCTTCAGCATCCCTTTGATGATCTCAGGTTCCAACGGGTTCTTCCATCTGATCGCCGGGCATGTCTGGAGATCATTCAGCATCCTTTTGGTTTTAGCTGATAGCACGACCTCCCACGGAGCTTCTTCAACAAGGGAGCACGTTGCCCCCGGCATATTCACCTTTTTAGGGGTATGAGATTGCGGCGGTTTCACCTTCCATTTTTCGGACAACGCGAACTTGCCTTGTTGGTATTGGTCTTCATTCCAGTTTTTGAAGACGTAGCAATTTTCGATCGGATGACCCAATACTCGGTGGTAGGGGCAGTAATTGGGATCATTGACGTCGTTTGGCTGCAACGGACGTTTTGAATCTGGCAAATTGATGAGTCTGTTGCGCACTGCCAGCTCAAACAGTCTTCTCGTTTTATCTTAAGGAAACGAGTAAGGACGTCCTAGCCTCTCCTCGAGGGATAGGCGTGGACGCATATTGTTTTGACGGACAACCGGCTTCAAATTGCTCGGCTTTTGTTGAGCATTGGCGACGACGATCGCTTTTCCTTTCCCCTTTTCATTTCGAGAGTCTGGCTTTGGAGGAGACGGTCTATGGCCTATCTGGTCCATTTGAGCTAGCTTGTCAATCAAGGCCTGGAATGTGGTTGGTTTAAAGAACATCATGAACTGTGAAATAGTTGCATGAGGATCTAAGGTGCCCACGAACATGCCCACTGCTGGCGCTTCTTCGATGCCCTATTCGCACTTCGACCGCAAGTTCCGCCATCGGATTGCATATTGAACCCAAGTTTCGCCCGGCTTTAGTCTTACATTGATCAAAGCCGTTATTGGAGTACGCTCACTGGCGCTTGCGAAACGCTGGGTAAACAGCAACTCCATTTCAGCGAAAGTTTTGACGGAGTCGTTCGGAAGCTCGAAGTACCATTCAAACGCCGTCTCCGACAAGCTGCCAACGAATTGGCGAAGCAGGAGCTTATCATCACCGTCGGTGTTGCCACAAAGAGCCCTGAACTGGGCAACATGTTGATGGGGATTGCCTGTCCCCTTGTAGACATGAAATTTTGGGATCGTATAGCCCGACGGGTATTTGATCTGATCATACCAGCTCGGATATGGTCGTCCAGTTCTAATAATCTGCCCAGCCGCTTCATTCGCATGATGAACTCGTATTTGCTGAGCTATATAGTCGTCTAGTGCCGCCTTGGAAATGGTTTCCTCCTTGGCTGCTGAAAGAGCCGGAGGAGGATTAGATGTCTCCCCTCTATCGTCTTCAGTAATGATCGGAGGGTCTTCAGCTGGAGGATCCTGGTGTAACATCATCCCTACCATGTCTTGGAAGAGAAGCGTCATTTGCTTTATGTTAGCCGCCTGCTCTGCGGCTTCTTTGTCCTTCTTTTCGAGAACTCTGCGTAAGAAGTCAGCATCGGTTTCTTGCTCCTGGCGTTGATCCGAGGATTCCTCTGAGCTTTCTTTTGGCCTGGTAAGTGCGGCCATTGCAGTCATCATTTCCTGAAACTTCTGTTGTTGCTCCTGGGCTTTGGTCTCGGATCGAGTGAGCGGTCGGTGACCCGTCGAAGCACGGCTTTCCTCCTTTCTGGAAGCCATATAAACGGTGTGCACCACCATGCCCCCAGACTTGGGGCGTTTAGATTCAGTGTCTTTGCGATTTGCCAAAGACACAGGGATCTTCTCCGACCTCCTTCTTTTTTGAGCGGTCGAAGTTGAGGAGGCTATTGTATTGGGCATCCAAGTAGCTGTCGTCCTTTGTGGCTTGACAGAGTAGTCCTTCTCCTGCCGAACTTTCAACTTTTTCTGTCGGAGGAGGTAGTCTTGATCAACAACCGAGTCTTAGACTTGACGCCAGACCTTATAAATTTTAGAGGACAGCCGTTGAGGGGGCTGTTCCACCTTCACCTTTGGGAATTTCTCCATAGGTGGAGGAGATCTTTTCAGCACAGCAGTTGGCGAATTCCTGCGCACCTTGTTAAGTACTTCAAAGCTGTTCCCGGTTGGAACAGCAGCGTCAACGTCCACCGTTGGAGCTAGCTGAGTCAGTCCGGAAGGGGAATTGCCCCCAGCTTTCCTCACTCGGCGCCAGTGACGACGTCGAGCATGTCGTGCGGATGAGATCACCTCCGTTGTTGGGATAAGCTTCTTCATGCCCCCTGCTTTGAGGAGAGACTGTTATTGGTACTAGCCTGTCGAAGACTGACACCCCTTGAGAGGGGGTAGTCAGTCTTGCGAAGGACGACTTTCGAACAGGGGAAACAACCTTCATGACTTCACGTGGAGTAGGAGCTGAAACGGCCAGTCTTGTGAAGACCGACCCCTTAGCAGGAGAAGCCGCCTTGGGGACTTCAGGAGTAGGAATGGCTATCCGTTTTGGGATAACGCCTTCTGGTATTGCAGTCTTCTTCATGGGCTCGTTGGAGCTCTGGCCCAGTCTGTTAAAAACTGAGGCATTGGACTTGGACGACCCGTTGAGAGGGGCCGTGGTAGTTGTAAGCCGATCATAGACCGACTTCTTTAGAGCTTCTTGCGACGTCATTGGGGCATTGAAGCTCATTGGTGGGAGCATGGTCCCGAAGAATTGTCCAGTGGTGGCCTGAGTCACTTGTTCCGCCGACATCTTGAAAAGGGAGGCCTCTCGGGGCCTGTAAGTCACTCCTCCAGTAAGGACGGAGTGAGAGTTGCAGTTGCAGGTAGTGCAGTTTGAAGCCATTGATCTTCTGTTTTCTGCACGGAGCAAGACACCAAATCTAAGTACCTCAAATCCACAGGCAACCACAGCAAACCGCGATTCGTTCGCGAACACGACACACGAAGTGTGGAGTGGAAAGAGGAAGAGGTCCCACCGGGTGTGCCAGAATCTATTCCCCTCCGAATGGTGGCTCGACGACAGAGAGACGTCTTGCCTGAGATTCGGGGCAGATGCTATTTGGTTTTATCCGTCCACCTCTCCGAAGATGCCAAGATGATTTATGGCACCGTGTATCAGAGGTTTAGACGGATGCGGCCGATGTAGCAGACTTCGTCAGATTCCCCCTTGTCTGAGGGTTTTTTGATTGTGGGGACGCTCTTCCTTGCAGGCGCAAGCCCCTGCAGTTAATTACGCTACCGCATCGCGGTAACAACTTTCTCCTTATCCAGAATTTCACTTCGTGTCGTGGGTGTTTATTTTGTTTGTGGTTGCCCGTGGATTGTGTACGGAGACTAATTTATGTCGTCGCCCATAGGACGTGGATTAGTCTAAATCCGTATTTTCTTAGATTTGGGTTTGGGGTTTTGGTTTAAGGATACGTTAGCCATATTTGAGGCTAAGATCAACTTAAAAGTTTGTTAAGGATACGTTAGTCCAATTTGAGACTAAGATCAACTTAACAGGATCATTTAGATCCAACAAGAGAGCATTTGGGCTATATTGTTTAGTTTAGGGACATTTGGGTCGATTGCCAGTTTAGGGACATGGTGGTCCAATACCAGTTTAGGGACATAGTGGTCCAACATTCCCATTTTGGGGAAGGATATTGGTTTAAGGACGCATTAGTCCATGAGTTTAAGGACCCCACAGTCCGTATTACCAGTTTAGGGACATGGTGGTCTAACATTCCAATTTTGGGGACGGATATTGGTTTAAGGACGCATTAGTCCATGAGTTTAAGGACCCCACAGTCCGTATTAATGTGTGGTTGTCGGGACCCGTCACCTCTCTGACGACGTTGAAGGATTACAACGACAAATATCAGAGAAGTTCAGAGATGTACCCTTGAACCGGGTATAAATTGATTTGAGAGAGCAGTTGTGCTCAGTTCAATTTAATTTGAGGACTTATGGCCAGAATTGGGCTAAGTCCAGTTGAGAATATTCAACATTTTATTTGCGTTTGGCCTGTCAGGCCTTTACTAGGGCTCTGCCCTTTTTAATAATGCATAGCATTTGTTTTGGTCCATTGGACCTCTTAATTGGGCTCTGCCCTTTAATAATGCGCTGCATTTAATAGTCTGACAGTGCGCCACGTGGCCTGTCAGGCGCTTTGCGCCGATTGAGGAGCGCAAGGCGCAAATTGATGTGGAGGTGACACGTGTCGCGTTCTGGTGAGCGCAAGTCTGTTAGCGCAGTGCGCTGCGCCAGTGCGCTTCTAACACGTGGCGCGCTCTGGTGACTTGCGCCAAACCAAGAGAGCAGTGCTCTGTTTTTAGAAGCGCAAGGCGCAATTGTTCTGTGATTGACACGTGGCGCTCTCTTGTGGCTTGCGCCAATTCAAGGAGCGCAACAGTGCAGATTTCAAAAGTGGAAGGCACTGTTTAATATCTTGATCAAATTTAGATCAAAGAAAACAAGTTTTTCTTTTTCCAGAGAGGTTCTACCTCAAATTTCAAGAACCAGTGGTTCATTAAAAGGCAATGCCTTTATATAGATCAAAGATCTAATAAAGAGGTAACATTACTTCTTTATTATTATTATTATTATTATTATTTATCCAAGATCTTGATCTTATTCTTAGATCATTGATCTTTTTAGAAGAAATTCTTCTTTTATTCAAAAGGTTTTACCTTTTTTCCTTCTCTTTGAATTCTTCTCAAAGTTTTAGAAGAGTTCTCTGTATCTCTTTTTCTCCCCTTTAGACTTGGAGTCTAGGGGCCTTTATATAGTGCCAATTGATTTGTTAAATCAGTTAAAGAGATTTTTCTCTGAGTGATTTAGAGATTTTTCCCCACCGTTGGATTTTTGATCCTAGGGCTTCTGTTTTATAGAAGGTAATCTTCTTGTTTTTAACAAGATTGGAAAAATCTTCCCAGAATTTTTCTGTTTAAATGCTGGCACAGCTGGCGCAAGCACACCTGCGCTTCACACGTGTCGCGCAGCGCAGAGCGCAGCGCAACTGCGCTGACACGTGTCGCGCAGCGCAGAGCGCAAGTCAACTGAAGCGTTGCTTCCTTTATTTTTATTTTAAATAGAGCCTTGCTCTGATTGGGTGCGCTGTCTTGGGAGCAGCTCTGGCGTGTCAGCTTTTGACATGTGGCACGGTACAATAGCAACAGAATATAGGCCAGGTGTCTTAATCTGACCACCTCGTGCCACCTTTAACACCTTCCGTACCAATCTACTCCTTAAATCCCGCGATGTCTTGTTTGTATTATTATCTTGTAAATTGTATTCGTTGTATGAGTGATTGACCGACCGACCGAAACCATGATATCAGGAAATAGTTGTAACCGTAGAGTCATGTAAATGGAATAACTGAGAATCATGTAAAAGGAATATATCCTTGGTTCGGTTCAGTCAAGTTGTATAAATTGATAATGGATTCATTGATTCACGTGTTCATATTGAATTAGAATCTTGTAGATTATAGATTGACTTGAATCATATTCAAGTCAGATTAATCAGACTCAAACCCGAGTCAGACAATCAGAACTGTGAATCGAAGTCTTATAATTGCTAGGGTCCTTAGGGTAATTTATAAAACTTGAGGGGTTTTTATGTAAAAACACTTTTATATACTTTTCAAAATATACCTCAAGTATTTATTATTCGTCTTTAGAATTGTAATGAGAGTGGATTTTATATTGTGACATTTCTAGTGAAAATATCCTAGTTTTTATAAATAAAGGTATTTATCTGTAATATTGATTTATTTGAAGTTTATGGTATTTTAGTGTAAAATTTATTCTTGTGATTTTTAGAAAAAGATGGAATACTTGTATCATAATAAAATAGGTATTTTAAGGATAAATATACATATATTTATACAAAAGTAATTTTAATAAATATTTTATATTTCAAAAAATCTCATTTTCTTAAGATGTCGAATTTTAAACCTTTCGAGACCGAATGCTCCTTGCGGATGTCTGAATCTCGCACTACTAAGCCCGAGAATGTGCGATAATCCGCACCATCTCGAACGGGTTCCCCAAAAATGGGTTGTAACGGCGCTTTGCAAAGATTGTAAAATACTAAATCCTTTAGAAAACGGTTTTATAAAGTAAAAGGTATTTATTTGTAAAAATGTCAATTTTCCATATTCTAGATTCTAGGGTTTCCTAAGTCAACTAGCCTATTTCTAAATGGTCTAAACGACAAGTTGTTAGATGCCTCAAATCGCCTCTTCACCGCCAATTGTGGCCAGCTAAGTACAAGTGAGGAAAGGAGGGATCCGCTCACGAATCACCGTGAGTCGGGCTTTTTAAAGTTACCTTTCTCACTTGCCTAGCCTAGACACCACAAAGTCAGGTTTAGATAAACGATCGATGTTCACAACTTATCGTGTTTTCCTAATAAGAGGTATTTATTTAAAAGTGTATCAAAGCTAAAACTTTTAGAAATGGTTTTATTAAGAATATGGTATTTAAATGAAAGTATTGTTTTATCGTATTCTATGTTTTTGATGATATCGTTTAGGGTTGTATTTGCGTGTGTGGGGAGGTAGGTCATTACCTCGTGCTCTACTTTAAAAAGTATAGCAAAGTTAAGGGGATTAAATGTGAAATCGAAACATTGTGGTATTTAAGTGAAAGATACGATAATTTGAGAATGCTATCATTTCATGTGATGAAACTTGTTCAAATTGTTTGTTAAATGTTTAATAGTCAACGTAAAGATGTTTAAGCATGAATGCATTGGTAAGAAGTGAAATTTTATAGAAAACCGAATCGGAAATCGGATTTGTTCCGATTCCGTCGGGTTTTGTAATTTCGTATTTTAGAGAATAAGAAAGAGGGATAGAATGGGACTTACGGGTTTCGATTAAGCAAAGGAGTGAGGGGGGACTAAAGGGGTTGCCGAGGCGTTACTTCGTCGCCGGTTGTTCCTAAAAACGTCGCCGGAATTTCGTCGGAGCTTCGCCGCGAACTTGTTTTCAAATTACACAACTCTTGGAAAATTTTTGAGAGAGTAAGCTTAGGATTTTGGGATGAGAGGGTAAAGGGTAGGGGTGTATTTATAGGGTAGGCTAGGGGTAGGGTAGGTGTAGGGTCTTTTTAAATAAAAATGTAAAAAATATAAGAAAAAGTAATAAAAAATGGAGTAAATGAGTTATAATTGTGCTTCTGGAACCGATCCAAACATTTAAAGTATATAGGCGGGTACAGGAGATGAAGAGCCCCAACTTTCATGTTGGGGACTTAGCCGTCCGGCCGAGTCCGGCCGGCGGCGCCGTCCCGAGTCGGCCGGTCCGCCGGCCGACTCGGCCGATCCCGGCCGACTCGGGACGTCGGAAGGTGGGGAGTCTTCATGTGGGTCCTCTGGTACTTTTACTTTTTCAGGTACAGTTCAACTTTTGGGAGTTATGGTGTGTGGACTGTTGGGCTTCCTAAGAATTTAAAACAAAAACAATATAAAAATAATGTGGGGCAGGGGATTTGAACTCTGGTGGCTTGGTTCAGCAGTGCAAGCTGTTACCAATGAGCTACAAGCTCCTTCTTGTAATTATTGTGGGAAAATAAATACTTAAAATGATAACAACAACATTAAATACCCCAAGTATACTTCAAATTTAAATCAATTTTATGTATACAAAAATTGGAGTTGTTACAATCTACCCTCCTTACAAAAATTTCGTTCTCGAAATTTACAACTTTTATTTGAGGACTAATTTACAAAGAGGTGAGGATATCTTGCACGCATTTCATCTTCCCTTTCCCAAGTGGATTCTCCTGGAGTGTTTTTCCTCCACATTACCCGGACCAAGTTAACTTCTTTGTTCCGAAGTGTCTTCACTTTCCTGTCCAGGATCTCCACAGGCTGTTGCTCACAAGACAAGTCGGGCTGTATAGTGAGCTCGGAATGATCAAGAACATGGCTGGGGCCACTCACATACTTTCTGAGTTGGGATATATGGAATATGTTATGCACTCCTTCCAATGAGGGCGGAAGTGCTAAGCGGTATGCCACTTCACCGACTCGTTCGAGTATGTCGAACGGTCCAATGTATCTCGGACTTAATTTACCCCGTCTTCCAAATCAGATCACTCCACGGTTCGGAGATATCTTCAGGAATACGTGATCTCCTGGCTGGAACTCCAAGTGTCGTCTCTTTGCATCAGCCCAATGCTTCTGTCGATCGTGGGCTATGCGCATCCTTTCCCTGATAGTACGAACCACATCAACGGTCGGTACTATCATCTATGGTCCAAGAAGTTCCCTATCTCTGATGTCGTCCCAACTTAATGGTGATCGACACTTCCTTCCATACAATGCTGCAAAAGGTGTCATTCCTATGCTTGCTTGGTAGCTGTTATTATATGCGAACTCCACAAGATGCAGGTGTTCTTCCCACGATCCTTTGAAATCTAGCATACACACTCTGAGCATATCCTCCAATATCTGAATAGTTCGTTCCGACTGACCATTTGTTTGTGGATGATAAGCCGTGCTGAAGTTTAGACTTGTTCCTAAGCTTGCTTGCAGACTCTGCCAAAATTGCGATCAGAACCTGGTGTCACGATCGGAGACAATGCAGACCGGTACTCCATGAAGTCTCACAATTTCCTGTATGAGTTCATGGGTATCAGAGATAGTACATTATGAAGAGTTTAAATCCTAAATAGATTATTACCTCCATGTACTTCTTTGCTAGTGTCTCAGTTGATTGGCCAACCCGAAATGGGATGAAGTGAGCCGACTTTGTGAGTCGATCCACAATGACCCATATAGCATCGTTACCTTTTGTGCTGCGAGGAAGAGCAGTCACAAAATCCATTGTGATATGTTGCCACTTCCATTCTGAGATTGGTAACGGTTGAAGTAGTCCAGCTGTCCTGTGATGTTCAGCCTTTACTTGCTGACACACCAAGTATTTTGCGACACTTCTGGCCACTTCACGCTTCATTCCATGCCACCAATAATTCTGACGTAGATCTTTTTACATTTTGGTACTTTCAGGATGTACTAAGTAGGGAGAGCTGTGAGCTTCTTTCATTAACTCTTCCCGAACATGACCTTTTGGTACACACAATCTGCTGCCGTATCTCAAAGATCCGTCTTCATGGATGATGAAGTCTGTTCTGAGTCCATTCTCCACTTGTTCTCTGATCCTTTGCAACTTAGCATCACTTGCTTGAGCTGCTTTGATCTGATTGACAATGGTTGATTGAACTTGTAGATTCATCAAACTTGAAGCATTACCTGGCATGACTACTTCAATCTCCATCTGATGCAAGTCTTGCTGAAGCTTCTACTGAGTGGTGAGATTCATCGATAATGGTTGGCGACTAAGAGCATCGGGTACCACGTTCACCTTCCCTGGGTGATAATGCAAGTTGATGTCAAAGTCCGCCATGAGTTCTAACCATCTTCTCTGCCGCATATTTAACTCTTTCTGAGTAAACACGTACTTCAGACTTTTATGATCTGTGTAGATGTTCACTCGTTCACCAAGTAGATAATGGCGCCAAATCTTGAGAGCAAAGATGACGGCTGCCAACTCCAGATCATGCGTCGGATAATTGCGCTCATGAGTCTTCAGTTGTCTTGAAGCATAAGCCACAAACTTACCGTGCTGATGTAGAACACATCCTAATCCCTTACCGGATGCATCACAATGCACTTCGAATCCTCCAGATTGATCCGGTATTACGAGAATAGGTGCAGATGTCAATCTTGACTTGAGTTCTACGAAAGCTTGTTCGCATGCTTCTGACCACACAAATTCCTCATCTTTACATGTGAGCTTGGTCAGGGGTGTTGCTATCTTCGAAAATCCCTCAATGAACCTTCTGTAATATCCAGCTAAACCCAAGAAACTACGAATATCCTTCACTGACTTTGGCGTAGGCCATTCGCTAACTGCTGAAACTTTTGCTGGATCCACAGAAATTCCTTCTCCTGATACGATATGTCCAAGAAAACCAACTTGCTTTAGCCAAAACTCACACTTGTTGTACTTGGTATAGAGCTTATGTTGTCGAAGAGTTTCCAGGACAATTCGTAGGTTCTCTGCATTCTCTTTCCGACTCTTAGAATACACCAGGATGTCGTCGATGAAGATGACAACAAACCTGTCTAAGTACTCCCGGAAAACCTGATTCATTAGGTTCTTGAATATTGCTGGTGCATTGGTCACTCCAAATGGCATCACTAGAAATTCATAATGTCCATAGCGAGTTCTGAAAGCTGTTTTGTGAATATCAGCTTCCTTGACCTTCACTTGATGATAACCTGAACGAAGATCCAATTTAGAGAAAACACAAGATCCACTTAGCTGATCGAATAAGTCATCGATGCGCGGGAGTGGATACTTGTTCTTTATAGTAACTTTGTTCAAGGCTCTATAATCGATGCACATTCTGTATGAACCTTCCTTCTTCTTCACAAGTAGTACAGGTGCTCCCCAACTTGAAGTGCTGGGACGAATCCATCCTTTCAACAATAATTCGTCCAACTGTGTTCGAACTTCCTTCAGACCTTCCAGACTTAATCTATAAGGTGCTTTGATCACCGGTTGTGCTCCTGGTACTAAATCAATACTGAATTCAAGAGCTCGATAGGGAGGCAAACCTGATATATCGTCAGGAAATACATCGTCGAACTCTCGAACTACCTCTGGTCTTGATTCTTCCTCCGCTTGAGCTGCTGCAACTATTGCTTCCCTTGGCTTCGCTTTGTAGGTACTTGGCTCTAGGGTACGGGCTCTGCTCTTGAAATAGAAGACCGGATGGTCTGGAATCTCGAATACTACCCAACTTTGACGATAGTCGATGGTAGCATAAAAAGTTCCAAGCCAATCCATTCCTAGAACCACATCGAAGTTCGGTATGTCCAGTACTTTGAAATCAGCATAAAACTCTCTACTGCAGACGACGACTGGACACAAGCTGTATTCCATGGTTGCCTTTAGAACGCCATTTCCGGAACTGACATTCCATCTGGATACAAGCGGTGAGACTGGAATCGCATGGGTTCGGACGAACCATTGCGACATAAAGCAGTGGGATGCTCCAGTATCAAACAGTGCTAGTGCAGGTAGTGAGGCTACTAAGATTGTACCTAAGGTATGTGAGATATGTTTTAGGTATAGAGAAAGTGTGTAAATAACCAAGACTAAAAGATAAGTTTGAGAAGGAAAGTTTACCAGTGATGACTTGGCCAGTGGCCTCGGCTTATTCCACGGACATCGTGAAAGCCTGGCGCTTTGGTACATTCCTCCTGGCTTGAGGAGCATTCCTCGGAACGTTCCTTTGATCTTGATGGAACTGACGAGGAGGTGGTGCAGCTTGTGGTCCTCTGGGTGGTGCAGGTAGTGCAAGTCTTGGAGCAGGGGCTAGGATGGCTGGGCGCTGTGGGTAATTGTTTGCTGGCCTGGGTGCAGCAACTGGGTTTTGCCTTTGGGGGCAAGACCCAATATCATGAGTAGCTGAGCCGCAGACTAAGCAAAGGCGGTTGGCTTTCCGACAGTCTTTCATCATATGTCCAGCTCTCTTGCAGTAGATACAAAAGGCTGAGCTGGGACGATGGTTCGGTACTCCGGGCCGCCTTGGCACAAAAGGTGGTCTGGACGAGGCTCCACCTGCCATCTGGTTGGCAGGGCATTTGACTCCTGCAGACTGAGGTCTGCCCCTTGCTTTTATTACTGCTTCATAACCGCGGGCAGCTTCCAGAGCATCCTCATGGGTCATCAATTTTCCTGTGGCTAGAGCAGCCTGAATTTTCGTGTCTAGACCTTGTTGAAAGCGACGGGCTCTGATCTCGTCCGTCGGTATCAAGTGTGCCGCGAATCTGTGTAGAGATTGTGTTAGCTGTATAGTATGTGATATTTAAAAATTGAATTATTGTGACATAGCTTACCGGTTTAGCATGGTGAATTCAGCGTCGTACTCATCTACTGATTTGTCCCACATCGATCCTTGTTGTAGATGAATGAACTGCTGCTCCATGGAAAACCTGGCAGTTACAGGGAAGTATTTCGCGTCGAACTTCTCGCGAAAAGTCTTCCATTCAATAGGCTGTACAAGACGGCTTTCTTCCGCCTTCCACCAATTGCAAGCATTGTCCGTGAGCTGTAGTTTCGCCACACGGACCCAAGCTATGTCTGGCACTTGAGCTGCTGCCAGATCATCTTCTATGCTTTGTGCCCATTCCTCAGCTTCAAGTAGGATTCCCTTTCCGGAGAACTGTTTGGGATGTAAAGCCCTGAATTGCTTTACCCCCGGTGCGTCAGTCTCGGGACGGTTCAGGAGTTGTTGCTGTCCCTCAAGAAGGCCGTAGATCGCCTCAAGTAGCACTGTTTGCTCGGTGGGTGGCGCAGGAACAGCTGGTGTGAGAGGTAGTGCTGGAGGTGGAGGTGTGTTGTTGACGTTGGTGCTGGTGTTGTTCGGGGAATCCATAACCTTGAAGAAAAATTTGGGTTAGGACAGATTTAAAGTACATGATTCAAAGAATAAGAAATGATAGGATTCAAGGAACATGAATTGTAAAGAATGTTTTAGTTGCTGGTTCTTGTGTTATATTGCTTAGGTTCACGCAGAACAGAACTGCATGATAGGGATTCATACAGCTCTGACCTGCATGGGCCACCAACAAAACCTGTCACGCCTCGCTTCCCAGTGTACGGCGAAGGGGACGCGGCGAGGTTCGCTACGTATATACTCAGAAGTACATACGCTAAGCGTATCTAAGCAATATAAAATAAATACACAAGAGACAAGATATAAAAAGAACAACAACTTTTATTTATTAACATTCTTTGTACAATGCATGAAAGGAAATACAACTGAAATAAAAAGATGCCTAAACAGTAGCATAACAGGAAATGTAAAATACTGAATGGAAAAGTGTACAATGAACTAAAGTGCTGGATCTTCGGCAAACTGCTCCAAATCTTCTGTAGATGGCTCGATCTCTGCCTGGTCCGAATCACCTGACGACATTCAAAGAAAAAAGAAATAGAATGTCGTCAGCGAACAGGTCGCTCGGTAAGTCCCAAAGGTAAGAGGAAAGTAGAGTAGACAGAATAAGAAGATATCTTTTAAAGTTGTATAACATTGTTGTAATGCTGTGTTAACGCTGTTGTTTGTAGCTTGATACAGAAGGATGCCAGTGTATACGAGGGGGGTCTTTATATGCTAGAGACCAGGGCAAATGGAATGTACAAGGAATAGTTAAGCCACGGTACAACAGCAATGGAATATAGTCTAGGTGTCTTAATCTGACCACCTCGTGCCACCTTTAACACCTTCCGTACCAATCTACCCCTTAAACCCCGCGATGTCTTGTTTGTATTGTTATCTTGTAAATTTTATTGGTTGTATGAGTGATTGACTGACTGACCGAAACCATGATATCAGGAAACGGTTGTAACCGTAGAGTCATGTAAATGGAATAACTGAGAATCATGTAAAATGAATATATCCATGGTTCGGTTCAGTCAAGTTGTATAAATTGATAATTGGATTCATGGATTCATGTGTTCATATTGAATTGGAATCTTATAGATTATAAATTGACTTGAATCATATTCAAGTCAGATTAATCAGACTCAAACCCGAGTCAGACAATCAGAACTGTGAATCGAAGTCTTATAATTGCTAAGGTCCTTAGGGTAATTTATAAAACTTGAGGGGTTTTTTATGTAAAAATACTTTTATATACTTTTCAAAATACACCTCAAGTATTTATTATTCGTCTTTAGAATTGTAATGAGGGTGGATTTTATATTGTGACATTTCTAGTGAAAATATCCTAGTTTTTATAAATAAAGGTATTTATCTGTAATATTGATTTATTTGAAGTTCATGGTATTTTAGTGTAAAATTTATTCTTGTGATTTTTAGAAAAATGTGGAATACTTATATCATAATAAAATAGGTATTTTAAGGATAAATATACATATATTTATACAAAAGTAATTTTAATAAATATTTTATATTTCAAAAAATCTCATTTTCTTAAGATATCGTATTTTATACCTTTCGAGACCAAGTGCTCCTTGCGGGGGTCTGAATCTTGCACTACTAAGCCCGAGGATGTACGATAATCCGCACCATTCCGAACGGATTCCCCAAAAATGGGTTGTAGCGGCGCTTTGCAAAGATTGTAAAATACTAAATCCTTTAGAAAATGGTTTTATAAAGTAAAAGGTATTTATTTGTAAAAATGTCAATTTTCTGTATTCTAAATTCTAGGGTTTCCTAAGTCAACTAGCCTATTTCTAAATGGTCTAAACGACAAGTTGTTAGATGCCTCAAATCGCCTCTTCACCGCCAATTTTGGCCAGGTAAGTACAAGTGAGGAAAGAAGGGATCTGCTCATGAATCACCGTGAGTCGGGCCTTTTAAAGTTACCTTTCTCACTTGCCTAGCCTAGACACCACAAAGTCAGGTTTAGATAAACGATCGATATCCACAACTTATCGTGTTTTCCTAATAAGAGGTATTTATTTAAAAGTGTATCAAAGCTAAAACTTTTAGAAATGGTTTTATTAAGAATATGGTATTTAAATGAAAGTATTGTTTTATCGTATTCTATGTTTTTGATGATATCGTTTAGGGTTGTATTTGCGTGTGTGGGGATGTAGGTCATTACCTTGTGCTCTACTTTAAAAAGTATAGCAAAGTTAAGGGGATTAAATATGAAATCGAAACATTGTGGTATTTAAGTGAAAAAATACGATAATTTGAGAACGCTATCATTTCATGTGATGAAACTTGTTCAAATTAATTGTTAAATGTTTAATAGTCAACATAAAGATGTTTAAGCATGAATGTATTGGTGAGAAGTGAAATTTTATAGAAAACCGAATCGGAAATCGGATTTGTTCCGATTCCGTCGAGTTTTGTAATTTCGTATTTTAGAGAATAAGAAAGAGGGATAGAATGGGACTTACGGGTTTCGATTAAGCAAAGGAGTGAGGGGGGACTAAAGGGGTTGCCTAGGCGTTGCTTCGTCGCCTGTTGTTCCTAAAAACGTCGCCGGAATTTCCGCCGGAATTTCGTCAGAGCTTCGCCGCGAACTTGTTTTCAAAGTACACAACTCTTAGAAATTTTTTGAGAGAGCGAGCTTAGGATTTTGGGATGAGAGGGTAGAGGGTAGGGGTGTATTTATAGGGTAGGCTAGGGGTAGGGTAGGTGAAGGGTCTTTTTAAATAAAAATGTAAAAAATATAAGAAAAAGTAATAATAAATGGAGTAAATGATGTATAATTGTGCTTCTGGAACCGATCCAAACATTTAAAGTATACAGGAGGGTACAGGAGACGAAGAGCCCCAACTTTCATGTTGGGGACTCGGCCGATCCCGGCCGAGTCGGGACGTCGGAAGGTAGGGAGTCTTCAGGTGGGTCCTATGGTACTTTTACTTTTTCAGGTACAGTTCAACTTTTGAGAGTTATGGTGTGTGGACTGTTGGGCTTCCTAAGAATTTAAAACAAAACAATATAGAAATAATGTGGGGCAGGGGATTTGAACTCTGGTGGCTTGGATCAGCAGTGCAAGGTATTACCAATGAGCTACATGCTCCTTCTTGTAATTATTGTGAGAAAATAAATACTTAAAGTGGTAACAGCAACATTAAATACCCCAAGTATACTTCAAATTTAAATCAATTTTATGTTTACAAAAATTGGAGTTGTTACACCGTCGTTATGAAGCAGTAGTAAAGATGAAGGGCAAACCACGATCTACCGGAATGAAGCGTCCTGCCACCCAGATGGCAGGAGGAGCCTTTTCAAGGCCACCATTTGTGCCCAGGAGACCGGGAGTACCAATCATCCGGCCCAACCCAGCCTTTTGTACCTACTGTAGGAGAGATGGACATTTGGCGAAAGACTACCGGCGAGCCAACCGTCTTTGCTTAGTCTGCTGCTCAGCTACTTATGATATTGTGTCTTGTCCCTGAAGACACAACCCAATTGCTGCACCCAGACCAGCAGTTAGTTACCAGCAGCGACCAGCCCTTCAGGCACCTGCACCAAGACTCGCTCTCCCTGCTCCACTACCTAGAGGACCACCGACTGCACCTCCTCCTCGTCAGTTCCATCAAGCTCAAAGGAACGTTCAGAGGAATGCTCCTCCAGCCAGGAGGAATGTACGGCGACAGGCTTTCACGATGACCGTGGAAGAAGCTGAGGCCACTAGCCAAGTCATCACTGGTAACCCTTTCTTCTCAAGCTTTTCTTTCAGCCTTAACACCTACCTACATATTTTCCCTCTACCTAAAACCTATCCACATAATTTAGGTACAATCTTAGTAGCCTCACTTCTTGCACTAGCACTCTTCGATACTGGAGCATCTCATTGCTTTATGTCGCAACGGTTCGTCTGAACACATGCGATTCCAGTTAAATTGCTCGTATCCAGCTGGAATGTCAGTTCAGGGAACGACGTTCTAAAGGCAACATCGGGATACGACTTGTGTCCAGTAGTCGTCTGCAGTAGAGAATTTTTTGCTGACTTCAAGGTGCTGGACATACCGAACTTCGATGTGGTTCTGGGTATGGATTGGCTAGGAACCTTCTACGATACCATCGACTGTCGTCAAAGGAGGGTAGTGTTCGAGATTTCAGACCATCCGGTTTTCTATTTCAAAAATGGAGACCGTACACTGGAGCCAAGTACATACAAGGAGAAGCCCAAGAAGGAAGCAGTGATTGCAACAATTCAAGCGGAGGAAGGATCAAAGCCAGAAATAGTTCGAGAGTTCGATGACGTATTTCCTGAAGACATATCAGGTTTACCTCCTGATCGAGCTTTTTAATTCAGCATTGATATAGTACCAGGATCACAACCGGTGATCAAAGCGCCATATTGCCTAAGTCCAGAAGGTTTGAAGGAGATCAGGACTCAGTTGGACGAATTATTGACGAAAGGATGGATTCGTCCCAGCACTTCGAGTTGGGGATCACCGGTACTACTCGTGAAGAAGAAGGAAGGTTCATACAGAATGTGTATTGATTATAGAGCCTTGAATGAAGTAACGATAAAGAATGAGTATCCGCTACCGCGTATTGAAGATCTGTTCGATCAGCTCTGTGGATCTTGTGTTTTCTCCAAATTAGATATTCGTTCAGATTATCATCAGCTGAAGGTCAAGAAATCTGATATCCACAAAATGGCTTTCAGAACTCGTTATGGACATTACAAATTTCTTGTGATGCCATTTGGAGTGACCAACGCACCGGCGATATTCATGAACCTAATGAATCAAGTTTTCCGGGAGTACTTAGATAGGTTTGTTTTCATCTTCATCGACGACATCCTGGTGTATTCTAAGAGTCGGAAAGAGCATGCCGAGCACCTACGAATTGTCTTGGAAACTTTACGATAACATCAATTATATTCCAAGTACATCAAGTGCGAGTTTTGGCTAGATCAAGTTGGTTTTCTTGGACATATCGTACCAGGCGATGGAATCTCTGTAGATCCAGCGAAAGTTTCAGCAGTAAGTGAATGGCCGACACCAAAGTCAGTGAAGGACATTCGAAGTTTTTTTGGGTCTAGCTGGATATTACAGAAGGTTCATTGAAGGATTTTTGAAGATAGCAATACCCCTGACCAAGCTCACACGTAAAGTTGAAGACTTTGTGTGGTCAGAAGCTTGCGAGCAAGCTTTCGTAGAACTTAAGTCAAGGTTGACATCAGCGCCTATTCTTATCATATCGGATCAAACTGGAGGTTTTGAAGTGCATTGTGATGCATCTGGTAAGGGATTAGGATGTATTCTACATCATCACGGTAAGGTTGTGGCTTATACTTCAAGACAGCTGAAGATTCATGAGCGCAATTACCCGACGCATGATTTGGAGTTGGCGGCTGTAATCTTTGCTCTTAAGATTTGGTGCCATTATCTTCTTGGTGAACGAGTTGACGTATACACAGATCACAAGAGTCTGAAATATGTGTTTACTTAGAAGGAACTTAATTTGTGGAAGAGAAGATAGTTAGAATTGATGGCGGACTTCGACATCAACCTGCAATATCACCCAGGGAAGGTGAATGTAGTACCCGATGCACTTAGTCGCCAACCATTATCGATGAATCTCACCGCCCAGTGGAAGCTTCAATTAGATTTGCATCAGATGGAGATTGAAGTAGTCATGCCAGGTAACGCTTCAAGTTTGATGAATTTACAAGTTCAATCTACCATTGTCAATCAGATCAAAGAAGCTCAAGCAAGTGATGCTAAGTTGCAAAAGATCAGTGAACAAGTAGAGAATGGACTCAGAACAGACTTCATCATCCATGAAGACGGATCTTTGAGATACAGCAACAGATTGTGTGTACCAAAAGGTTCTGTGCGAGAAGAGTTGATGAATGAAGCTCACAGCTCTCCTTATTCAATACTCCCTGGAGGTACAAAGATGTACAAAGATCTGCGTCAAAATTACTGGTGGCATGGAATGAAACGTGAAGTAGCCAGAAGCGTCGCTAAATGCTTGGTGTGTCAGCAAGTAAAGGCTGAACATCACAGGACTGCTGGATTACTTCAACCGTTACCGATCCCAGAATGGAAGTGGCAACACATCACAATGGATTTTGTGACTGCACTCCCTCGCAGTACAAAGGGTAACGATGCGGTATGGGTTATTGTGGATCGACTTACAAAGTTGGCTTACTTCATCCCATTTCGAGTTGGCCAATCAACTGAGACATTAGCAAAGAAGTAAATGGAGGTAAGAATCTAAGTAAGATTTAAACTCTTCAAAATGTACTATCTCTGATACCAATGAACTCATACAGGGAATCATGAGACTTCATGGAGTACCGGTCCGTATTTTCTCCGACCGTGACACCAGGTTCCGATCACAATTTTGGCAAAGTCTCCAAGTGAGCTTGGGAACAAGTCTGAACTTTAGCACGACTTATCATCCATAAACAGATGGTCAGTCTGAGCGAACTATTCAGATCTTGGAGGATATGCTAAGAGCGTGTATGCTAGACTTCAGAGGATCGTGAGAAGATCACCTACATCTTGTGGATTTTTTGTACAACAACAACTACCAAGCAAGCATAGGAATGACACCTTTTGCAGCACCTTATGGAAGGAAGTGTCGATCGCTATTAAGTTGGGACGACATCGATGATAGGGAACTTCTTGGACCTGAGATGATAGTAGCAACTGTTGATGTGGTTCGTACTATCAAAGAAAAGATGCGCATAGCCTAAGATCGACAGAAACACTGGGCTGATGCAAAGCGCCGTCATTTGGAGTTCCAGCCAGGAGAACATGTATTTTTGAAGATATCTCCGAACCGCGGAGTGATACATTTTGGAAGACGGGGTAAGCTAAGTCCGAGATATATTGGACCGTTCGACATACTCGAATGAGTCGGTGAAGTGGCATATCGCTTGGCACTTCCACCCTCATTGTAAGGAGTGCACAACGTGTTCCACATATCCCAACTCAGAAGGTATGTAAGTGACCCCAGCCATATTCTTGATCATTCCGAGCTCACTGTACAGCCAGATTTATCCTGTGGGCATCAACCTGTTGAGATCCTGGATAGAAAAGTGAAGTCACTTCAGAACAAAGAAGTCAACTTGGTTCGAGTGATATGGAGAAAAGACATGCCAGGAGAATCAACATGGGAAAGGGAAGACGAGATGCGTACAAGATACCCTCACCTATTTGTAAACTAGTCCTTAAAATAAATTGTAAATTTCGAGGACGAAATTTTTGTAAGGAGGGTAGATTGTAACAACTATAATTCTTGTGTACATAAAATTGTTTAAAAGTTAATGTACAATTGGGGTATTTACATTTCCTGTGAGTACTATAAGAATTTTTTTTTCTTTATTACAGCAAGAAAGAGCTTGTAGCTCATTGGTAAGACCTTGCACGGCTAAATCATAGCACCCGAGTTCCAATCACATCAGCCACACATTCTTTTTAATTAAATTTCTTTTAATCTTTTTAGAAGCCCAAGAGTCTACACGTGCGCGACACGTAAAACCAAAAGTCACAAATAAAACAAACATATACACTGAAGAAGCCAAAGCGACAAGGACACGTGGCCCAAACCCTAGCCCCAACTGTCAGAAATAACCCGGCGACTAGTTCAAAAAATCCGGCGCCGCCGGGTCAGACCGTCCCTAATGCTTCCAAACTTCACCCCCTGCACCTCTTCAGCTACCCCACTAACCCCATATTGCTTGTTTTCTCTGAATATTTCCAGAGAGCAATAAAATGCCATTTAATCCCAATTTTAATGCATATTTCAATGCATTATTTAAACATCCTAAACCCTAATTTTCCTTATAAATACCACTCTCATTTCACACCTCCTCACTCATAGTTCCCTACCAAAACTCTCAAGAAAATTCCAAGTTCCCATAGTGTACAAGTGGAGTTAACAAAGGGCGAAACTTCGACGAAGTTCCGGCGACGATACAAGGAGTTTCCGGCAACGAAACGAAACACCGACGAATTCTAGACCTCCTCCTACCTCTCCCCTCTCATCAAAGCCAGTAAGTCCCCCTTCTCTCTGTTAGTTATATGTATGCCTTAGAGGCCATTGTTGTACATGAGATGTATATCATAATGGATGCTTGGACATATATAGGGAGGACTTTCTTGCTCGACATGATAGTATGCTATCTGGTTGCTCTTTGTCTTAACATGTTGACTTGTATAAGTGATGTTGTCTTGCTCTCACATGTTGATAAATCCCTTAGGATGTGTACTTGACTACCAGGACTATGATGCAGATCATACTAGTGGGGCCAAGGGACCACAAGTACACCATATAATTGTTCCTAGTCGAGGGTGCATCGAGACAGGGCATCGATATTCCAGAGTAGACTAGCATATGTGCATCTTGACCCAAATGATGGGCGATGGATGATCCCACATCCATTGGTGTTTGGCATCAAAGATGGTATACGGGTGCTTAGTGGTAACTGGGTACACTGAACGGACTCGCCGAGAACTCCTTGATGGTATTATACCTATCTTCAGATAGTAGTTCTCTGGTGACACTGGTACAGGTTAGTCTATCGATCCGAGATCGTCATAGAGTCTTGTGTGTCTCCCACTGTGCTTTGATTTCCACCCTACCACGGCTCTACTGAGTCATGCAAACAAGTGGTTTAGGTACAGTCCCGATTCATATGGAGACAATGAGCGATAGGAGGGGATTCATCTCTCCTGGTATTGGGAGTTGATGTTGCGCTATACTCGATTGGCCATAACAGGAAATCCGTGGCCATGTTTGCTGAGATTTACTGGTAAGTGTTATCAGTAGTTTCTCGAACCGTTATGGACCTTGCATCAGCATGACTTATCAGGTTATTGGGGTCTGACGTTATACCACCCCAGGCTGTGATATGCGACATATCTGACGAAGAGACCGGACTGTACGGTAGTCTTACTGATTGGATTCGCAGGAGTACGAGCATACTTTCTTGTTGATCTTATGATCGGTCAATACCTGGATGGCCATTACGTTTAGCAGACCGCTTGCGGCTTGTGGGTGACTGATATGATCATCACCTACTGCTGGCGTATTGACGAGTCTTTAGAGTCCTACACAGAGGTTTTCTGGTTCATGCGAAACGAAGTAGGAGCACATATGTGATATGTGCGTGACCGAGATTAATGTGCGTATGTGATGCCGTATTCTATTCTAGCGATATGTGATATCAGTCGGTTATATGAGATATAGCTGGGTTATCGGATCAAGTGTTGATTCGATAGATTGTTACTTTTTATATTAGCCGGTTGTATATGATATAACCGGGTTATTAAATCAAGTGTTGATTTAATAATTTAATGTATAATTATATATATGATATATTAATTTACATTAACTAATATTAGCTCACTTAAACATTTCTTTTTCTCACTAGCGTACACTTAGTATATATGTGATATATATTAATGTATATCTTTTGTGTCATGCTTGATGCCACATGTAACATGGTTGTATGAGACTTACACCATGGTTATGATAATCCAAAGTTATTTATTTATCTTGGTAATTCACAAATTAGTGATAATTAGTCACATGGTTGAAGCTTGTGGAACCTTTGACCAAGTCCACTCATTTTGTTTTACTTGAAGCTATTTATTAATCCAACCATTATTATTAACCCATGGTTTATTCTCTATATGAGTTAGTGTATGACACTAACTCACCAATGGTTGCTATTCTCACCTCATGAGTGCATTCTCTTATCTTCAATCTTGATTCTTCATTTTCTTCTTCATGAGAGAAAAAGCTTGCTAGATTTTTCTAAGTGAGAACATATTGTGAGAAAATTAAATCTAAAGAGAGCCCGCTTTCTACTTCATCATCCTCTACTATTAGCCATTTAGTTTAGGGTGTTTGCTTCGCTAATCTACCATTAGTGAAGAGGTAGCATGAGCTTGAGTCTCCTCGACGTAGATCATCTTCGTCCTCGAAGATTTCGAGCAAGCTTGTTCATTTCTTCATGTGAACCCTTACTAGAGTTCGGGAGTTCACTACCGGGAGCGAAGGGACTACTACACGGAGTTTGAGAAGTGAAGGACCGGTCTACAAAGGTTGTATTTCTCATTCACTTAGTATGTAAATATGTTTGCATGTAAATTTGTCTAAATCTCTAGTTAAAGATTCTAGGTTAGGGTTCTTTAGAACGGCAAAAATTTGAAAACGGTATGGACGATACCTCCCGAAACCTTACTGCCGCCCTAGGGAACCCAACAGTGGTATCAAAAACTGGCTAGAGATTTAAACGATATTTGTTAGATTACGAAAACGAAACAACTCCAAAACTTGAAACACTAAATCTAGTTTCTGTCGATTTTTTAAAAGTGTCTAAAATTTTTTTAAACAACTGCAGAATGTTGTATGTGATATAACATGAACACAATATAAAATTTAGCCCCCCTCGACGGTTTTTGGCCGGCCACATAGCTTGTAAAACCGGCCTGCTCGGCCAAGTGAAGAGGAATTGGGTTGAATTTTTTAGTGTGTTCCAGTCTCTGGGTTTTGGTGTTTCAGGTGTTGCTAGTTTTTGCTAAATTTTCATATGATGTTAACTTTCTGTAAAGGAAACTCGGAGTGTTTCGTAGTCGTAATTCTAACATGTATTCGGCTTATTTAGACAACGTTAAAAAGTTTGAACGGATATCAATAGCCCTATTTTTCCCTCGCTGGAAATTTTCCAAGAGTTGGATTTTTTCCGAGTTTAAAATCTTCAGAAAATCTTGCAAGAGATTCTGTGGACCCTCTAGAAGAACGATACCCAAACTCAACTTTTTGGATCGCGGAACCACGGTCATACCCTAGGGTTTTCCGCAGTTCCGTGGCGATATGAGTGAGGCATGGGTCGGCCCTTCTACGGATGATTCATAAGAGTTGTGGCAGTTTCTAGGTACTTTTTGAACTCCGCTCAAGTGTTGAACTTGTTGGGAAATTTTGGGTGCTTGCTTATTCGATCGAAAAGTTTAAGTTCGTCTAGCTATTTTTGATTGTGATACAATATTTGGAATCTACATAATTAGTTATGAGATAACTAGTTTGAATTTTATAAATCTAGCAGTTTAGGCTTATTTGATCGGTTGCCACGGAATTTTGATGTGGATCAAAAGTCCGTCGCAATTACGTAGTGTACGCGGATACTCGCCAGGTAATCTTACTAGATAGCCACGCCCCATAATCTCGACCAAGTTACTGTAGAAGAACCCCGTTGCCAAAAGCATCCGTTCGGGTGCTCGCGGCCGCGGTGTTCCGTCTTAGTGCACTTCGTCAACGGCATCGGGGGTGCGACCGTCTTCTAAAGTTTCCAACGAGCATTCGATCAGGTTATCGGGAATCTTGTTGAATTACCCGACAGTTTATTGGAAAGTGTTTTCAATATCGAGACTAAAATGCGGGGTTTATAATTGTTAGGCATAGGATGTCTAAGGAATTCATTTGGTTAGGTATGAAATCCAAAGTATGTGATACATTGGGTTTATGATGTCTAAGGTGGTTGCGGATTCCAATTGTTATAGTTTTTTCACTTTCTTTTCTGCGACCGTAAGTGTAATATGTGATGTATCACTGGTTTCGTTGCTATATGTCAACGGCAATTGGGATACGCATATTTACTTACGTTGATGACATGTGATGTTATGTGTTGCTGTGATATGTTATATTGGATCGTCGTGTTTTGAATAGCCGTGGGTTTTTATGTGAGATGAGAGTTTTTCATTTTCATTTATGTAAAAGCTTATATGTAATATTCTTTATTGGGGCACTTCCGGATTGAGGATGATGTCACCATTGATGTATATTATTTACGTTTCCGCATTATGATAGACCCAAGGCGGGGAGCATAAGTAACCGGGTTCTAGAGTCTAGTGGGAGACCATCTCGAGGAGTCAAGACCGGGTCTCCTAATTCTAGAATTGGTAGGGTTGCTTGTCGCTCTCGTAGGGGTCTAAGGATGTGGGTTTGGCTATTCATCGCGACCGTGGAATCCGTGTTTTATACTGGCTTAATTTAAAACACGGAATTTCTAGTATATCCAATATTTCATATATGTTCTTCTGCTGCTGATATTCTGTGATGTGATCACTTCATGTTCTGAGATGAATGCTTATATTATATATATATGATATATAATAAATATTGCTACTTTCGTTTCTTATGTGATGCTTAAGAAGCATATTTGATGGGATTTCATTAATGAGATTAATGAAAGAAAAAGAAACCTAAAGATATTGTAGAAACTTGTTTTAAAAAGACTGGTAGCTCTAGTTCTTGCTTTGCATAGCGGTACTCCTTGTAGAATATCCAGCATTATTCGATAAGGAAAGAGCCGAGATCCCTTCACCGGGAGTGACCTCTTTAGCGAAACTAGCAGATACTACAACCCACTCGGTTTGTCTTTTGATTGCTTCTATAGTTTTTGTTTTGCATAGTGGTATTTGTGAAATATCCTGCACCAATAAGGAAAGAGCCGAGATCCCATCACCGGGAGTGACCTATTTAGCAAAACTAGTAAAAGTCTCAAAAACACTTCTTTTCAAAATCACTCGATTCTATGACGATATCAAGTTCAAAGTGTTAAAGGTTTTCATAAAATCCATCCGTAGACCCTCCGTCATTTTAGGATGTAGAGTACTTAGTATTCGTGTTGCGTATGTTGACCATAATTAAGGCGTAGTGTACGGTAGCTAAGTGATGTCTTCCTACACTGCATATGATGCGATTAGTTAGGACATTCATGTGATTATGTCGACCATAGTTGAGGGTCATGTGAGTGGGTCTAATTAATCATGAAATGAAGGGTAGAACTTGACTAGCACTTATGATATGTTGACCATAGTTAAGGTCATAAGTACAAGGGATAAAAACCATTTATCGGGAGTTTCAAGAGTTGAAATTTGTAATGAGATTGCATACCTTCTATGAGGTAGTTGGATCCCGATACCCACTGTGAGTAATTGTTACTCCTGGAAGATTTTTTCACATTACAATTAGCCGATCAAGTAGGTGTCTAGAAAGGTGTTAATAGGGTTACACCCCTAGGAAAGCGAGGTTTATTTTAATTAGGCCCGTGCGAAAGCACGGGGAACCTCCCTCAAAGTACCGACACTGGCCTGACCGAAAAATTGACGAACTTGTAAAGGTGTAATTAATCCCGGCCAGTCTTACCTTTTAGGGTTTGAAGGAAAATTTGATAAAAATAGTGGGAGCCATCCTGATTAGATAAAATAAACAAAACAATCTAATCTTGCAAAAGAGCGCACACAGAGTGTTTTCTTCTCTCTCTCTCCTGATAGCGACCATGTCACGCCTTAATCAAGATAATAATATGGATGCGTTGACCGAACCTTCTTATTATACTGAGCCAGGGAACGTTGGTGCCGCTCTATCTTACAACTGTTATAAGTACCGAGCAGGAAATAGGGGAATATCCGGATTTCCATACCACCCAATCGAAGAAAGTGCATGTTGATGCATCTTCTTCGGGTGTGTTCATTACCGAGAACCGTTTCTCAGTATCCTCTACGTCCTGGGTATGTGATACCGGATCAGGATCCCGCATATGTAATATGTTACATGGGCTACAGATAGGTAGAGAACTGGGAATGGGTGATATGTCTCTAAGTGTAGAGAATGGTGCAAGTGTTGCAGCCAAACCAGTTGGCAAATATCACCTTGTATTAATACATTGATTCTGAACGAATGTTATTACATACAGAACCTGATATACAATATTACATCAGTTTCTTTATTAAGTTAAAGAAGGATATAATTTTGTATTGGAGGATAATGTTGTGAACATTTTCCTGAATCAAGAGTTGATTCGATCAGGCACGTTATATAATAGCATATACGTTCTAAATCAAACCACAGTTCAAAGTATTTAGAACACACACAAGAGGAGTATTTCAGAAATGAACGAATTCTTCTTGTGGTATTGTAGACTAGGTCATATCAATGCGACACGACCTGCTAAGTTACATAAGGATGAATATGAGAATATATTCGAATTTTCATCTTATGATACTTGCCAGTGTTGTCTTAAAGATAAAATGACCAATGCTCCGTTTACTGGAAACAGATAAAGAGTTAGTGAACTCTTGGGACAGATACATGATGATGTATACGATCTTATGTCTACAAATACCAGGGTTGGTTCTTTGTACTTCATTACATTCATCGACTATCTCTCAAGATTCGGACATGTGTTCCTGTTGAAACACAAGTCTGAAACTTTTAAGAAATTCAAGGAATAGAAGATTAAAGTTAAGAACCAGATGGGTAGAAGTATTAAGTCCTTCGATGTGATCAAGGAGAAGAATACTTGGGCATGAAGTTCCTGGATTTTCTAAACAGAGAATGTGATTCTCTCTCAGCTTACTCCTTCGTACACACTATAGTATAACGGTGTATCGGAGTGGAGGTATCGCACCCTATTGGATATGGTGCGCTCTATGATGAGTATTGCTGAGTTACCTGTTTCCTTTTGGAGTTGTGCACTTGAGAAGCTGCATACTTATTGAATGAGGATCCATCCAAATCAGTACCTACCACTCTATATGAGATATGGTATGGGAAGAGACCATGTCTTAAATGAGTTAAGATATGGGGTTGTCCAGCCTATGTTGAAAAGAAAAATCCGGACGAGCTTGAGCCAATGTCAGTTCTGTATAAGTTTGTTAGGATATCCCAAACATTTGTGAGGGAATATCTTCTACCATTCTGAGGAGCAAAAGATATTTTGTTTCTCAGCATGCCACCATTTTAGAAAAAGAATTTCTTGTGAAGAAATTAATGGACATGAGGTAGAACTGGAAGGAGTTACAGCTAGACAAACTAACAACTGATAATTAGGTGAAACCAAAGGATTCAATAGTCTCCAACGAACCTCAGCCTCTCCGCGAATCTTGTAGGGTTCCTCATCCACTTGAGAGATACTACGGTCTTCTCGGTGACAGTGGGAGCGAGGATTGCATCATGGTAGATGATGACCCAACCAGGTTCAGGCAGGCCATCACGAGTGGGGACTCTGTGAAAAGGCTGGATGCTATGCAATCAAAGATGGAATCCATGTATACCAACAAAGTATGACTTTGCATGTTGCACCTGAAGGGGTAAAACCCATTGGGAGCAAATGGATCTTGAGAAGATTCTTAGTATAGATGGAAAAGTTAAGACTTTCAAAGCTATGCTTAAGTTTATCAGGATTAAACAAGCATCGCGGAGTTGGAACATCTGTTTTGTTGTGGCAGTCAAAGATTTTGACTTCATCAAAATGGTAGATAAAGCTTATATATACAAGAAGGTTGTAGAGAGTGAGGATATCTTACACGTAATGTACGTAGATAACATACTCTTGATAGGAAATGGTTTCTTATACTACACTCGGTCAAGCTCCTTTTATCATGAGAATTCTCAATAGAAGATCTGGATGATACCTACTAAATCTTGTAGTTTATGATCTATGGTGATAAATTTAAGTGGATGTTGGGATTTTCCCAGATCCAGGTACATTAACACCATACTAAAGATGTTTAGTATGGAAGATTCTAAGCGTGGTGGTTCGTCCACTTACTCAGGAATCACTCTCTCCAAAAAGATGTCTTCCAAGACTGATTTGGAGAGAGCTCGTGTGCAAGGGATACCCTATGCTTCGGCAGTAGGCTCTATCATGTATGCGATGTTATGAACCAGATGTAGATAACTCAATAGGTGTAGTGATAAGAAATCAATCGGATCTTGGGAGAATCACTGGACAGCTGCGTAGGACATTCTTAAGTACTTGAGAAGCACTAAATGAATGTTCTTGGTTCGAGCTTCCAGAGTGATAAGATCTACTGAAAGTCAGTCACAGGTATTGTCTTTACCCTCAGTGTAGGGACGGTATGTTGGAAGAGTTCCAAGCTAGATACCGAGACATACTAGACGATAAAGGCTAGATACATTGCTACCAACGATGCTACCAAAGTAGATGTCTGGAAATTACTTGTTCATGAGATGAACAAGGTTCCTACCATTGAGCGTCCAATAATTGTTATTGTGACTACAACGGAGTTGTGGCTTTAGCTTAGAAACAACGGTCCCATCAGCGATCCAGACATATTCTGAGGTAAGTATCACCTGATCAAGGAGATGGTTGATCTCCAAAGGATCGAGGTAAGGAGAGTAGATTTTGAGATTAACACGGCGAATCCACTCACCAAGGCCTGCTTCCCCAAATACTATTTGAGAGATTTTGGGATGGTTGAGTATGGGATACTACAACCACTGCTAAATTGTTGGGTATTGGATACTACAACAGATGGCCTTAGTGCAAGTGGGAGATTGTTAGTTATATGTATGCCCTAGAGGCCATTGTTGTACATGAGATGTATATTATAATGGACGCTTGGAAATATATAGGGAGGACTTTCTTACTCGACATGATAGTATGCTATCTGGTTGCATTTTGTCTTAACATGTTGACTTGTATAAGTGATGCTGTCTTGCTCTCACATGTTGATAAAATCCTTAGGATGTGTACTTGACTACCAGGACTATGATGCAGATCATACTAGTAGGGCCAAGGGTAGTCCACAAGTACACCATATAATTGTTCCTAGTCGAAAGTGTATCGAGACAGGGCATCGATATTCCAAAGTAGACTAGCGTATACGCATCTTGACCCATATGATGAGCGATGAATGATCCCACATCCATTGATGTTTAACATCAAAGATGGTATACGGGTGCTTAGAGGAGACTGGGTACACTGAACGGACTGACCGAGAACTCCTAGATGGTATTATACCTATTGTCAGATAGCAGTTCTCTGGTGACACTGGTACAGGGTAGTCTGTCGATCCGAGATCGTCATAGAGTATTGTGCGTCTCCCACTGTGCTTTGATTTCCACCCTATCACGGCTCTACCGAGTCGTGCAAACATTTTTTTTGGGTACAGTCCCGATTCACATGGAGGCAATGAGCGATAGGAGGGGATTCATCTCTCCCGATATTGGGTGTTGATGTTGCGCTATGCTCGATTGGCCATAACAGGAAATCCCTGGCTAGGGTTGCTGAGATTTACTGGTAAGTGTTATCAGTAGTTTCTTGAACCGTTATGGACCTTGCATCGGCATGACTTATCAGGCTATTAGGGTCTGACATTATACCACCCCAGGCTGCGATATGCGACATATCTGACGAAGAGACCGGACTGTACGGTAGTGTTACTGATTGGATTCGCAGGAGTACGAGCATGCTTGCTTGTTGATCTTCTGATCGCTCAATACCCGGGTGGCCGTTACGTTTAGCAGACCGCTTGCGGCTTGTGGGTGACTGATTGATCATCACCTACTGCTGGCGTATTGACGAGTCTTTAGAGTCCTATACAGAGGTTTCCTGGTTCATGCGAAACGAAGTAGGAGCACATATGTGATATGTGCGGGACCGAGGTTAATGCGCGTATGTGATGCCGTATTCTATTCTCACGATATGTGATATCGATTGGTTATATGAGATATAGCCGAGTTATCGGATCAAGTGTTGATTCGATAGATTGTTACATTTGATATTAGCCGGTTTTATACGATATAGCTGGGTTATTAAATCAAGTGTTGATTTAATAATTTAATGTATAATTATATATGTGATATATTAATTTACATTAACTAATATTAGCTCACTTAAACATTTCTTTTTCTCACTAGTGTACACTTAGTATATATGTGATATATATTAATGTACATCTTTTCTGTAATGCTTGATGTCACATGCAACATGGGTGTATGAGACATAAACCATAGTAATGATAATCCTAAGGTTTTTATTTATCTTGGTAATTCACAAATTAGTGGTAATTAGTCACATGGTTGAAGCTTGTGGAACTTTTGACCAAGACCACTCATTTTCTTTTACTTGAAGATATTTATTAACCCAACCATTATTGTTAACCCATGGTTTATTTTCTACATGAGTTAGTGTATGACACTAACTCACCCATGGTTGCTATTCTCACCTCATGAGTTCATTCTCTCATCTTCAATCTTGATTCTTCATCTTCTCTTCAAGAGAGAAAAAAATTGCTAGATTTTTCTAAGTGAGAAAATATTGTGAGAAAATTAAATCTAAAGAGAGCCCACTTCCTACTTCATCATCCTCTACTATTAGCCATTTAGTTTAAGGTGTTTGCTTCACCAATCTACTATTAGCGAAGAGGTAGCATGAGCTTGAGTCTCCTCGACGTAGATCATCTTCGGCCTCTAAGATTTCGAGCAAGCTTGTTCATTTCTTCATGTGAACCCTTACTAGAGTTCGGGAGTTCACTACTTGGAGCGAAGGGACTACTACACGGAGTTTTAGAAGTGAAGGACCGGTTTATAAAGGTTTTAATCCTCATTCACTTAGTATGTAAAGATGTTTGCATGTATGTTTGTGTAAATCTCTAGTTAAAAATTCTAGGTTAGGGTTTTTTAGAACGGTAAAAATTTGAAAACGGTATGGATGATGCCTCTCGAAATCATGCTGCCGCGCTAGGGAACCCAACACTCTCTCTCTTTTGCTATTCTCAAACTCTTCATTCTTAAAACGTGTCGGAAGCCGAGTTATTCGGCTTCCGATCCTCTTTTCTTTTAAAAAATATAACTTATTCTTAATAACAAATCTACAACATTTGATATATTGTTTAGTAATCATTAACAAAGATAATAGAACAAGTTTGACATCAAAATGATAACCATAGCAAGTTGAATTTTAATTTTACATTAAAATACTTTTATCTTTCATATCGACATGTTTATACGTTTAAACCGTGTTATCTTTAGAAAACTCACGAGTTAATGACCTATCTCCTCACAACACACATATCTAATATAGCACGATGGAATTTGGGAACATAGATTCGGGAAAATACGACTTTACATATAACTACCTTCAACTTATAAAACATTTTTCTATAAGAAGTGTATTTAACAAATCTTTGCAATTGCGCATCTACAACCCACTATTAGGGACCCCCGGTATGTTACGGATTATCACACATTCTCGGGCCTAGTAGAGCAGATGCAGACCTCCCTATGGCGTATACGATCTCGAAAGATTTTTAATACATTTTTTCTTTTGAAAATGTGATTTCTATTATAAATAAAACTTATATTTTTAATATATATATATATATATATATATGAAATTAATATCAAAATATCTATTTTTAATATTTATAATATTCCACATTTCCAAAATTCAAGAAAAACATCCCATTTACAAGAAAATATCATACAATTTTAATATTTCAAATAAATACCTTATACTTTAAAAACTAGGTCATATTCACTAGAAATTTCATACTGAATAAAAGAAACATCTATGAAAACTCTAAAGGCGATAATTAAATACTTGAGGTATATTTTGAAACTATAACAAAACTATTTTATATAAAACCCCCTCAAGTTATACTAAATTACAATAAGGACCCTAGTAATCATAGGTTTAAACGGAACCAGTCTTTTGAGTCTCAGGGAGTCGACGATATGGGTGCTTGGCTATTTAAGGTAGACAATATAACAAACGGTGTTATCAACACGGTAATTATTTTCGAAAAAGACATAAATCCTGCCGTCCATGTGCAACAGTTACCGATAATATCAAAACTAATTTAGGACTTCAATTTCTTTTCAAATGTCTGACTCAGACCGAGTCTCGATATAATCAAACTGACTTGAATATGATTCAAGTATATATTCAACATGAATCTATAAAATTCATATATTCAATCTATTCAATCTATACAACTTGACTAAACCGAACCATGGATATACTCCATTTACAAGTTCATCCATTATATCCGTTCCATTACTGATATCATAGTTTTGGCAAGTCATCCATCTATATACAATATATAATTCAAACAATACAAACAATACAATTAAGATATCGCGGGGTTTATAAGGGGTAGATTGGTACGAAAGATGTTAAAAGGGGCACGGAACTGTAACTATAACACACCTAACCTGAATATCCATTGCCGTTGTATCGTAGCTGAACGGTTCCTTGTGCTTCGTATACCTTAGTCTCCGGAATAGTGGGACTCCTCTCGTATACACTGGTATTCTTCTGTACCAAGGTACAAACAACAGCGTTAACACTAAATATAACATTATAACAATATACTATCTATTTCTGTCTATTTCATTCCTGTCTATTTACGGGACTTACCGAGCGATTTGTTCACTGATGACATTCTCTTTCTTCTTTTTTGGAATGTTGTCAGGTGATTCGGACTCACTGGAGATCGAGCCCAGCAGTGAGAACTTGGACTGGTTTACTAAAGATCCAGAGCTCTAGTTCACTTATACATTATATTTCCTTTATATTTCTGTTATGCCACTATTTAGGCATTGCTTTCATTCCATATATTTACTTTTCAGTTGTATTGTAAAAAGAATATTGAAATAAATAAAGTTGTTCATTTACATCTTGTCTCTTGTGTACATTTTATTTTATATTGCTTAGATACGCTTATCGTATTTACTTCTGAGTAAATACGTAGCGGTCTCGTCGCGTCTCCTGCCCGTACACTGGGAAGCGGGGCGTGACATTGGGTTTTGGTTATAATCTTAAAGGATTTTAAAGCTAATTTTAAAGATGATCTAGTGATGAATAATATCACAAATAGATATTTATTCAAGAGTTATAATTGAATATTAGAGGTATATTTAATTTTAAAATAAATAATTTTAGAGCTCCAAAGGCATAGAATATAAAGGGCGCTACTATATTAATCATGGAACTGACATGGAAATAATAACATATTGAGGGGCAAATGATAAATAGGCATTTTAAAGTATCATAGGCTTGGCCGATACGTTTAAACTACATAGGAACTTATAGAATCGGGTTCAGGTATCTATTTTTGGAGTTGTTCAAAAGCAAACAAAGATAATTGCAACTGATGTGGCACATTGTGGCCGGATTTCCATTTTATTTTTCGGAAAAATGTGTGTGCCCCTCTATAACCTAAAAGCAATAGGGTCTAAAATGTTATATTAATAGTTAAAAAATACTATATTTATATTAAAATTGCTATATTTATGCTATATACTACATTTAACGTAAAATACTGTATTTTTACTTTTCAAGAAGTATATGAGAAAAGTATTGGTTTGATGAGTTTTGGAGAGAAAGGTGAGGATGCAAGAGGAAATGAGGTGTTGGGTTTAATAGGTTTTCAAGAGACTTTGGAAGATGAAAAGAAAAACTGTTTTGTGGTTAATTAGTAGGAAAAACTAAGTTCAGGATTTAATAGGATTTTGAAGAGGATGATGAATATGGAGAAAAGAAAAAAGCTAAACAAAAATGAGATAAACATAGCAACTTTATTTATAGATATTAGAATTTTAATGATAGAAGTAGCCGTTCAAGTTAAATATAGTGATTTATATATAACACACACATGAAAGTGTTTATGAGGTGGCGCATTATTCTAAAAAAAGAGACGTCGTCCTAAAATTTCACTTTACACCATTTTTTCGATGAGCGACACCGTTCAACTTGATCTCCATGATTTAGATCATAGGTATACAAAACTTCATATGGTTTCGATAATGTTTACTCTCGTATTGGGTGGTTGCAAAATTAACGGTTTCCCGACAATAGAATATTTAACAAAGCAAGATTAAAAGGCAAATGTTAACGAAATTACATGAAACTTAGTATGCCCATATTTTACACCATTGAGAACAAGATGAACGACGCTGATCATTCACAAAATAGATGAATAGTCTAATTTTAAGACGACACATCATTTCATAGAGGTGTCACCTCATACACACTAACCTTATATATAGAGAGAGAGGGGGGATGAGCAAGCGACACTTTTTTAAAAAAGTGCCCTCACCGCAAAACACACATACCCCCGTATATTTCACCGATTCAAACCGGTTATCTTGACACTATAATAAAATTGTATTTATTCTGTCGACATAAGCCCGACGGATTAAATTGATATCCGACGGAATTATTTTATTCCGTCGGGCATTACCCGACGTATAAAAGCACGACGTAATAAGGTTTATTACGTCGGGTCTTTAACTTATTTCTTCGGCAATTTTTTTTCTTTCGGCTTCATCCAGAAAGAAAAAATTAAAAAAACCTGGGAACGTAAGTCATTTTTTTCCAGGTTTGAAGACTTTCCGTCGCCTATTTACTTTTTCCGTCGGGTAAGGCCCGACGAAATAAATTGGCAACAGAAAGAAAATCTGAAATGCAATTGCTCCGTCGAAAAGATTCGATAAACAAAAATATATATCATCTATATAATGCAGTTCCAAATCTAATTCAAATCCATTTCCATTTCACCAATTCGCGTAAACGATACATATTCAATTCAATATATTGCTATACAAGATATATATTCACCACAAACTCAATTCAATTCATGAAAAATGCGAATCAAATATCCACACAATCAATTCATTTCACAACAAATCAATTCAAATATATACAAATCAATTCAAATATATACAAAATTATGGGCTTACATCCAGTACTTTTTTCTTTTGGTAGGTTAAACTCTGAATGAACACAATTCTATACAACAGCGATTGACTTCATTCTCATCCGACTCTGACAAAGCACATATCATATATTTAATTGTATGCTCAAAATTTTTGTAAATAATAACTATACAACCGTAGCAATTATCTTACCCAGCACAAGTAAAATTTAGTTTTGAAACAAGCCTGTGTTAGTTAAACTTCACAAAAGTGTCTTTAAAGTCACCAACAGTCCTATAAATCAAATTAGATCGTACAAATCAGGTAATGATATCAATGATATTAACAAAAGATGGTCTATATCAAGCAAACATTACCCTTTAAACACAAGTTTCTTGGTCGATTGTCTTATACTGCAGCTAGACTCATGTTCCTTCCAATGCTAGATAGGGAGTGTTACACAAGGCACTAAACAAACTATCTAGTTGATCTCTTGCCGTAAATAAATAAGCAACTATACCAGTACCTCTTCATCTATCCACTCCTTTTTCACATCAAAAAGATAAATAAAGGTGAGACACAATGCACATCACTCGCCAATACTCAATGGCATACTTTCACCTCAATTCCAATTTGAAAAAGTATTTCATCGAAAGTCGACGAGTGCTATGTATTGTGTCTCACTCCCTATCTATCTTTTCGATTTGAAAAATGAGAGGATAGAAGGAGAGAGACTGAAATGGTTGCTTGGTTTTTTTGTAGCAAGAAATCTACTAGATAAATGTGCACAATAAACCGGGGCATTGCAAATAAGGAAGAAATCGACAAATTATCTCAATTTTACTAATTACACTAAAATGCCCTAAACCGTTGATATTTATTCACTTATGTATGTGTGTTTGTGTGTGCACGCTTGTGTGTGTACATATACACACAGACATGCGTGAGCGCACACACACACACACATACACACACATACTCTCTCTCTCACACACACATACTCACACGCAAATGGTTTATTTGTGGCAAGAGACTAGCTAGATATGCATAATAAGCCGGGGCATTGCAAATGAGGAACAGATCGATAAATTAGCTTAATTTTACTATAGTGTTATCCATAAGTATTAATTAGTACACAAAACTATTGATAATTATATGAAAAATGTATATAAATTAAGGATTATCAAACTTACATCCGGTACTTTCTTCCCTCGGTGCCTTAAGAGAGAATGACGACTATTGATTTGTATACCTTGCATATTTCACGCTGAATATGAATCCAAACCATAATCCTTTGGGCGTTAACTCATTTTTCACATCGAAAAGATGAATAGAGAGTATGAGGAGACGAGCAATAACCACAAATCCAAACATTCATATAAATTAAGCGATCCAAGCATTCATAATCCAAGCCTTCACAATATGAAAATTTAAGGAATGATCCAGGAAAAGAATGCGTTATATGCCTTTTCTATCTACTTGAACTCTAGAATTCGTTTTTTTAAATGATCATCCCATCAATATGAAAACCTAAGGCGCGTTTCGATTTTTTGAATGTGAGATCCTCGATGACAACAAGTATATTTCATGTTATCATCGAATTTCATCCACTAAATATAAGATTTTCGTGTTGTTTTGATGTTCAAGATTCAATTTTTTGATTGTGAGATCCTCGATGAAAACAAGTATATTTCATATAATTATCGAGTTTCATCGACTAAGTATAAGATTTTTGTGTTGTTTTGATGTTCAAGTTTCGATTTTTTTGATTGTGAGATCCTCGATGACAACAAATATATTTCATGTTATCATCGAGTTTCATCTCTAACCCTAACTCGCATCCTAATCCAACCCTTGTTAGGAATATGAATGCCCTAGAGGCCATTATTATATGATATAGTGGATGCTTAGACATATATATAGAGGACTTTCTTGCTCGACATGATAATATGCTATCTACTTGCTCTTTATTTTAATATGTACACTAATATTATTATACCGTCTCTCTGATAGATGTTGATTCAGCCCTTAGGATGTTGACTTGACTACCAAGTCATTGATGCAGATCATTCTAGTAGGGCTTGTATGGTCCACAAGCGCATCCTTTAACAGTCCCTAGTCGAGGGGATATCGAGACAGGGTAACGATATTCCAGAATAGACTAGTGTGTACGTTTCTTAACCCTGTATGGGACGATGGATGATCCCACATCCATTGGTGTTTGACATCAAAGATTGTACACAGGTGCTCATTAGAGAATGGGTATACCGAATAGGACTCGCCGAGAACTCCTAGATGGTACCATACCTATCGTCAGATAGCAGTTCTCTGGTGACACTTGTACATGTTAGTCAGTAGACCCGAATTCTTCATAGAATCTTGTGTGGTTCCCACCGTGCTTTGATTTCCTCGCTACCATGGCTTAAAGGAGTCGTGCAAACAAGTGGATTTTGGGTACAGTCCCGAGTCACATGGAGGCAATGAGCGATATGAGGGGTTTCGTCTCTCCCGGTATAGGGAGTTGATATTGCGCTATGCTCGATTAGCTATAACAGCAAGTCCCTGGGTAGGGCTGATGAGATTTACTGGTAAGTGTGATCAGTAGTTTCTCGAACAGTTATAGGCCACACATCGGCATGACTTATCAAGTTACTGGGGTCTGATGATTCCTCCCCTAGACTCGATATGCGACATCAGACGAAGAGACCGGAATGTACGGTAAGTGTTGCTTATAGGTTTTGCAGGAGTTTGGACAAACTTGCTTGTTGATCTTCTGTTCGCTCAATACCTGGGTAGTCGTTACGTCCAGCTAGTACCGCTGACGGCTTGTGGGTGACTGATGTGATCATTACCTACTGCTGGCGTATTGACGAGTCTTTAGAGTCCCACATAGAGGATTCCTAGCTCAAGCGAAACGAAGTAGGGCACATATGGTGAGATGTGCGGGGGTTTGATTAAATACGAGTATGTGATACTATATTCTAATCTCGCGATATTTGATATCGGTTAGGTTTTATGTGATATAACCAGATTGTTGAATTAAGTGTTGATTCAATGATATGTTATATATATATATATTTGATATTGGCCGGTTATATATGATATGACCGGATTATTGAATCAAGTGTTGATTTAATGTAGTATTGAATATTTGTCGATTATATGTGATATGATCGGGTTATTGAACCAAGCGTTGATTTGATAATTTGATATACATATAAATGATATTAGTCAGTTATATATGATATAACCGGATTATTGAATCAAGTGTTGATATAATAATTTAATATATATTTATATATTAACTAATATTTTGCTCACTAATGATTTTCTTCTCTTGATATATATAATTGTATGTGTGTGTGTGTGTGTAATACTATTGTGTCATGGTAGATGATACATAGAACATGGGAGTATGAGACTCACATCAAGGATAAAGATAATTAGGGTGGTTATTTATTAAGAGGAAAATTAGAAATGAGTTGGAAATGAGCATGGCTTAGATACTTGTAGAAGCATGTAGAAGTCATGACTCATCCCACTTATTTTGTCTTACTCTAGATATTTTATCACCCAACCATTATCTTTAACCCTATGGTTAACTCTCTAATACATCACTTGAGATATTTCTTCACCCAAGTTGATCTTCATCCTCTCTAGGTTTTCTTGAGTTGGAAAGGAAAAAGAGAAAAGAATTTCTATATAGAGAAAAATTCCTAGTTCATCAACCTACTCTCATCTAGCCCATAAGATTAGATTGTTTGCTTCATTAATTTTTTATTAGTGAAGAGGTAGCTTGAGTTAGAGAAATTTCAAGGTGGATCATCTTCGGCCTCGAAGACGACATAGCAAGCTTGATCCTTTCTTCAAGTAGAGCCAAGAAGATTCTAAGGACCACTAATTAGAGCTTAGGGACTACTACTTGGAGCTATTGAAGTGAAGGAGTTGGTCTACAAAGGTTGTAACACTCTTCACTTAGTGTAAAACTTGTTTACATGCCCAGAAAACCCTAATTCTCTAGTTAGATTCTAGGTTAGTGTCGCTTAGACCTCTAGTTTTTTTTAAAATTGCATACTTGATGCATGTGGTAATCTAGTAGAGGTGCTAAGACACACTTTCATGGTATCAGAGCCAAAACTAGAGCATTAGACGATGTAAGGAATTACGAAATCGGAACAACTCCGAATACTGTAAACCCAAAACCAAGTTTCTGTAAATTTTTAAAAGTCCTCTAAATTTTTTTTGAATAAGTGCAGAATGTTACATGTGATATAACTAGAACACTGAAGAAAAATGAGACAAAGAATCCACTTTCTGGCTGGCGAGAACTCAAAAATGACCGGCCTGGCCGGCCCCACATAAATGTTTTGGTCTCGTATTTTTTTGGTGTTCTACTGTGTTGGTTTAGGGTTTCAGGTTCTGTTTGTTTTGCCCAGATCACATGTGATGCTATCTTTTCTGTTGGGGCAATTCGGAGTGTTTCGAAGTCGCAATTTAACATCGTTTCGGGTTTATGTTTGATATGTGTTACAATATTTGGAATCCACATTAATTAGTTTTGTGAAAACTAGTTTGTGTTTGGTAAATCTAGCGGTTTAGTCTCGGTTCATCGATTGCCACGGAGTTTCGATTTGGATCAAAACTCCATCGCAATCGCATATTGTACGCGAACACTCGCCGGGAAACACTACTAGATTGCCACGTCCCATTGCATGGACTAAGTGATTATAGGAGAACACCGTAGCCTAAAGCATCCACTCGGGTGCTCGCGGGTGCGGTGTTCCGCCTAAGTGCACTTCGTTGACGGTATCAGGGGTGCTGCAATCTATTAAATTTTCCGACGAGCATTTGATCATTATATCTGGAATCTTGTTGAATTACCCGACTGACTATTGAAAAGTGTTTTCAATTTGAGACTTAAATGCAAAATTTATTGTGTTAGGCATGAAATCCGAGATATGATATATTCTGGGTTTATGATGTCTAAGATTTGATGCGGATTCTGATTATTGTAGTTTTCATTTCTTTTTTGCGACCGTAAGTGTAATATATGGTGTATTCCCAATCTCGTTGCTATATGTCAACAATATTAGGAATACGCATATTTACTTACATTGATGACATGTGATGTTATGTGTTGCTTATGATATGTTATATTGGATCGTCGTGATTGAATAGCCAGGGTTTTTTTACGTGAGATGAGAGTTTTTATATTTTCATTCATGTAAATTTTGTATGTAATATTCTTTTATTAGGACACTTCCGGATTGAGGATGATATCACTATTGATGTATATTATTTACTTTTCCGCATTAAGATAGACCTAAGGCGGGGATCACAAGTGACCGGGTTCTAGAGTCCTGTGGGAGACCATCTCGAGGAGTCGAGACCGGGTCTCCTAACTCTAGAATTGGCAGGGTCACTTGCCATTCTCGTAGGGGTCCAGGGATGTGGGTTTGGCTATTCATCACGACCATGGAATCCGTGTTTTTATTATTGGATTAATTTAAAATACGGACTTCCTAGTAATCCTATATTTCATATGTTTGTTTCTGCTACCTGTGTTATGTAATGTGATCATATAACCGCATGAGACGAATGCTATATATATATGATATATATAATAAACGCTGCTTATGTTTTGCACCCGTGCCAGTCCTTCCCCCGCTCTGCCGTTAGTTAAGTAACCTAATGGTGCATGACGGGGCCCCATAGCGAATGCGGATGGCATAAGCATTCGTTCTATTTTCGTTTCTTTTGTGATGTTTAGGAAACATAAATGATGGGACGTCATTAATGAGATTAATGAAAAGAAAGAAACCTAAAAGATATTGTAGTGTCAAATTTTTCAAAAAGGTAGCTCTAGTTATTGCTTTGCATAGCGGTATTCCTTTATGAATATCCAGCACCTCATTCGATGAGGAAAGAGCGTAGATCCCTTCACCGGGAGTGACATCTTTAGTAAAACTAGTAAATGCTACAACCCACTCAGTTTGTTTTGAAAACTACTCGATTTTAAAAGCGGAGCTTAAACCACTCCTTTTTCAAATCACTGGATTCTACAACGATATCAAGTTCATTACGTTAAAAGTTTTATTCAAAACCAGTTGTAGCCCTCCATCATTTCAGATAAGTTCTATTTAGTATTCGTGCTGCGTTTGTTGACCATAGACATGGCGTAGTGTACGGCAGCTGATTAGTACTTATCTGCAGCATATGATGTGATTGGATTAGAATAGTCGTACGACTTTGTTGACCATAGCCAAGGGTCGTACGGGTGGGTTTAATTCAATCATAAAATGACGGGTTGAACTTGGCTAGTGCTTATGATTTATTGAACATAGCCAAGGTCATAAGTCGCTAGGGGTAAAAACAGATATTGGGAATTTCAAGTGTTGAAATTTGCAATGAGATTGCATACCTTCTATGAGATAGGTGGATCCCGATACCCACTGCGAGTAAGAGTTACTCCTGGAAGAGTTTTGCACTTTATAATTAGCTGATCCAGTAGGTGTTTAAGAAAGGTGTTAACGGGGTTATGGCCCTACGGAAACGAGGTTATTTAATTAGTTCTATGCGAAAGCATGGGAAGACTCCCACGGAGTACCAATACCTGCCTGGCTGACCGATTGGCAAACTTGTAGGGTGTAATTAATCCCGGCTAATCTTACCTTTTAGGGTTTGAAAGAAAATTTGATAAAAACAGCGGGAACCATCCTGATTAGATAAGATAATAACCAATCTAATCTTGCAAGAGCGCATGCTAAATTGTTTTATTCTCTCTCTCTCTCAAGGTAACGACCATGACATGCCTTAATCAAGATAATAATATGGATATATTGACCGAACCCTCTTATTATACTGAACTGGGGAACATTGGTTCCGCTCCATCTTATGACTGTCATAATTCTGAGCAAAGAATAAGGGAATATTTTGATTCCCATGCAACCCGAACAAAAAAAGAGTATGATGATACATCTTCTTCGGGTGTGTTTATTACCGAGAACTGTTTCTCAGTATGCTTTATGTCCTTGGTATTGGATACCGGATCAGGATCCCACGTTTATAATATGTTACATGGGTTAAGAAGAAATTGTGAACTGGGAAAGGGTGATAAGTCTCTCGTAGTAGGGAATGGTGCAATTGTTGCAGCCAAAGCAGCTGGCGAATATCACCTCGTATTACCAAATGGTGATACATTGATTTTGAATGACTGTTATTTCGTACCAAAAATGATGTGCAATATAATATCAATTTGTTTATTAGATAAAGAAGGATATAACTTTGTATTAAAGAAAAATGTTATGAACATTTCCTTAAATCAAGTGTTGATTAAGTTTTGTACATTGTATAACGGTATATATGTTCTAAATCAAACTACAGTTCTAAATATACAGAACACACACAAGAGAAAAAGTTCAGAAATGAACGAATCCTTCTTGTGGCATTGTAGACTTGGTCATATCAATGCGAAAAGACTAGCTAAGTTACATAAAGATGGATATTTGAATCCGTTCGAATTTACATCTTATGAAACTTGCGAGTCATGTCTCAAAGGTAAGATGACCAAAACTCCGTTTACTGGATACGGAGAAAGAGCTACTGAACTCTTGGGACTGATACATAGTGATATATGCGGTCCTATATCTACGCATGCCAGGAATGGTTCCCCGTACTTCATTACCTTCACCGATGATCTCTCAAGATTCGGACATGTGTTCTTGTTGAAACACAAATCTAAAGTTTTCGAGAAATTCAAGGAATACAAGTACGAAGTTAAGAACCAGACAGGAAAAAGTATTAAAATCTTTCGATCTGATCGGGAAGGAGAATACTTGAGCACGGAATTCCATGACTATTTAAAAGAGAATGTGATTCTCTCTCAGCTTACTCCTCCGTATACACTACAGCACAATGGAGTATCGGAGCGGAGGAATCGTACCCTATTAGATATGGTGCGCTCTATGATGAGTATTGCTGAATTACTTATTTCCTTTTGGGGTTATGTACTTGAGACCGCTGCATACCTTTTGAATAGGGTTCTGACCAAATCCGCGCCTACCACTCTATATGAGATATGGATGGGAAGAAACCATCTCTTAAATGAGTTAAGATATAGGGTTGTCCGGCCTATGTTAGAAGGCAAAATCTGGACAAGCTCGAGGCAAGATCTATTTTGTGCAAGTTTGTGGGATATCTAAAGGATTCATATGGATATATCTTATACCATACTGAGGAACAAAATATGCTTATTTCTCAATATGCCACCTTTTTAGAAAATGAATTTCTTGTGAAAGAAATTGGTGGTAATGAGGTAGAACTGGAAGAAGTTCCAGCTATACAAACTACAACAGATGATTTGGTAGAGCCAGAGGATTCGATAGCCTCCGACGAACTTCAGCCACTCCGCAGATCTAGTAGGGTTCCTCATCCAGCTGAGAGATACTACGGTTTTCTCATAGACGGTGGGAGTGAGAATTGCATCATGGAAGATGATGACCCAACTAGTTTCGAGCAGGCCATTATAAGTGGAGACTCTGTGAAATGGCTGGATGTTATGCGATCTGAGATGGAATCCATGTACACCAAAAAAGTATGGACTTTGGAAGTTGCTCTTGAAGAGGTAATACCCATCAGGAGCAAGTGGATCTTTAAGAAGAAACTTGGTGTAGATGAAAAGGTTGAGACCTTCAAATCTATACTTATAGCAAAAGGTTTTCGTCAACGACAAGGTGTCGATTATGATGAAACCTTTTCTCCATTAGCTATGCTTAAATCCATCAAGATCCTAGTTGCCATTGCTGCATACCATGACTACGAAATCTGGCAAATAGACGTCAAAATCTCTTTTCTAATTGGTGATTTAGAAGAGAGCGTGTACATGACACAACCAGAGGACTTCGTAGACAGTGGGAGCAGCGGAAAGGTGTGCAAGCTTCTTAAATCAATTTAAGGATTAAAGTAGACATCGCGGAGCTGGAACATCTGTTTTGATGCGGCAGTCAAAGAGTTTGACTTCATCAAAAACGTAGATGAACCTTGTATATACAAGAAGGTTGTAGAGAGTAAGGTTGTCTTCCTCGTTTTGTATGTGGATGACATACTCTTGATAGGAAATGATGTTCCTATGCTACACTCGGTCAAGCACTTCTTATTACTAAAGTTCTCCATGAAAGATCTGGGTGATGCCTCCTACATCCTGGGGATTAAGATCTATAGAGATAGATATAAGAGGATGTTGGGATTGTCCCAATCCAGATACATTGACTCCATACCAAAGAGATTTAGTATGGAGAATTCTAAGCATGGTAATTTACCTACTTATTCAAGAATTACTCTTTCCAAAGAGATATCTCCCAAGACTGATTTGGAGAGGGCTCGCATGCAAGGGATACCCTATACTTCTGCAGTTAGATCAATCATGTACGCGATGTTATACACCAGACCGGATGTAGCTTATGCACTTAGTATGGTAAGTAGGTATCAATCAGATCCTGGGGAGAAACACTGGACAACTGTAAAGAATATTCTTAAATACTTGAGAATGACTAAAGAAATGTTCTTGGTGTATGGTAACAGAGAACTCCAGGTGGAGTCATTTATTGATTCGAGCTTCCAGAGTGATAAGGACGACAGTAAGTCGGTCTCGGGTTTTGTATTCACCCTCAATAGAGGAGCGGTATGTTGGAAGAGTCCAAGCAAGATACCGTGGCAGACTTGACGATGGAGGCTGAATACATCGCTGCCAACGATATTGCTAAAGAGGCTGTCTGGATGAAGACGTTCATTGCTGAACTTGGTGTGGTTCCAACCATTAAGGATCCAATACCCTTGTATTGTGATAACAATGGAGCTGTAGCTTTGGCCAAGGAACCCCGGTCCCATCAGCGATCCAGACATATTCTTAGGCGGTATCACCTGATCTGGGTGATAGTATAACGCTGGGAGATCGAGACCAGGAGAGTTGACACGAAGGACAACATAGCGGATCCACTCATGAAGGCCCTCTCCCAGACGCAATTCAAGAGAATTTCTGGGATGTTGGTTATGAGATACTGCAACAACTGGCCTTAGTGCAAGTGGGAGATTATTAGGAATATGTATGCCCTAGAGGACATTATTGTATGATATAGTGGATGCTTGAACATATATATAAAGGACTTTCTTGCTCGACATGATAGTATGCTATCTAGTTGTTCTTTATCTTAACATGCACACTAGTATTATTATACCGTCTCTCTGATACATGTTGATAAAGCTCTTAGGATGTTGACTTGACTACAAGGACAATGATGCAGATCATACTAGCGGGGCTTGTGTAGTCCACAAGAACATCCTTTAACAGTTCCTAGTCGAGGGGATATCGAGACAAGACATCGATATTCCAGAGTAAACTAGTGTGTACGTTTCTTGACCCTATATGAGGCGATGGTTGATCCCACATCCATCGGTGTTTGACATTAAAGATTGTATACAGGTGCTCATTAGAGAATGGGTACACTGAACATGACTCGCCGAGAACTCCTAGATGGTACCATACCTATCGTCAGATAGCAATTCTCCGGTGACACTTGTATAGGTTAGTCTGTAGACCCGAGATCATCATAGAGTCTTGTATGGTTCCCACTATGTTTTGATTTCCTCCCTACCATGGCTCAAAGGAGTCATGCAAACAGGTGGATTTTGGGTACATTCCCGAGTCACATGGAGGCAATGGGCAATAGGAGTGGTTTTGTCTCTCCCGGTAGAGGGAGTTGATGTTGTGCTATGCTCGATTGGCTATAACAGCAAGTCCCTGGCCAAGGATGATGAGATTTACTGGTAAGTGAAATCAGTAATTTTTCGAACGGTTATTGGCCACACATCGACATGACTTATCAAGTTGCTGGGGTCTGACGATTTCTTCCCTAGACTCGATATGCAACATATCAGATGAAGAGACCGGACTGTGCGGTAAGTGTTGCTTATAGGCTTTGCGGGAGTTTAGATAAGCTTTCTTATTGATCTTCTATTCACTCAATACCTGGGTAGCCATTACGTCCAGCTAGTACCGCTGATGGCTTATAGGTGACTGATATGATCATTACCTACTGCTAGCGTATTGACGAATATTTAGAGTCCCACATAGAGGTTTCCTAGCTCAAGCGAAATGAAGTAGGGCACATATGGTGATATATGCGGGGGCTTGATTAAATATGAGTATGTGATACCGTATTCTAATCTCACGATATTTGATATCGGTTAGGTTATATGTGATATAACCAGATTGTTGAATCAAGTGTTGATTCAATGATATATTATATGTGTGTGTGTGTGTGTGTGTATTTGATATTGGCTGGTTATATATGATATGACCGGATTATTGAATCAAGTGTTGATTTAATGTAGTATTGAATATTTGTCGGTTATATGTGATATGATCGAGTTATTGAATCAAGTGTTGATTTGATAATTTGATATACATATAAATGATATTAGTCGGTTATATATGATATAACCGGATTATTGAATCAAGTGTTGATTTAATAATTTAATATATAATTATATATGATATATTTATATATTAACTAATATTTTGCTCCCTAATGATTTTCTTCGCTTGCTATATATAATTGTGTGTGTGTGTATAATACTATTGTGTCATGGTGGATGATACATAGAATATGGGTGTATGAGACTTACACCAATGATAAAGATAATTAGGGTGTATGAGACTCAGACCAATGATAAAGATAAATAGGGTGATTATTTATTAAGAGAAAAATTAGAAATGAGTTGGAAATGAGAATGGCTTAGATGCTTGTAGAAGCATGTAGAAGTTATAACTAGTTATGACTCATCCCACTTATTTTGTCTTACTCTAGATATTTTATCACCCAACCATTATCTTTAACCCCATGGTTTACTCTCTAATACATCACTTGAGATATTTCTTCACCCAAGTTGATCTTCATCCTCTCAAGGTTTTCTTGAGTTGGAAAGGAAAAAGAGAAAAGAATTTCTATAGTGAGCAAAATTCCTACTTCATCAATCTACTCTCATTTAGCCCATAAGATTAAGTTGTTTGCTTCACCAATTCTTTGTTTGCTTCACTAATTCTTTATTAGTGAAGAGGTAGCTTGACTAAAAGAAACTTCAAGGTGGATCATCTTCGGCCTCAAAGACGACGTTGCAAACTCGATCCTTTCTTCAAGTGGAGCCAAGAAGAGTTCTAGGGACTACTACTTGGAGCGTAGGGACTACTACTTAGAGCTATTTAAGTGAAGGAGTTGGTCTACAAAGGTTATAACCCTCTTCACTTAGTGTAAAACTTGTTTACATGTCAAGAAAACCCTAATTCTCTAGTTAGATTCTAGGTTAGTGTAGCTTAGACTTCTAGTTTTTTTAAAAATTGAATACTTGATGCATGTGGTAACCTAGTAGAGGTGCTATGACACACTTTCAACCCTAACCCTAACACTAACACTTAACACTTAAATATTGTTACTTTTCACTAAACTGCACAGAAAAATTAACTAAATTACCTATCCCCTAACAACTAACCCTAACCCTAACACTCACCCTCACCCTAACCCTAACACAAGCACTTGACCCTAACCCCCAACCCGAATTGTCCCTAACCCATCAACAACATCAAAGACAACAACATCATCGACAACATCGCAAAAAATTTAAAATTGAATTTTTTTTTTAAAATTAAACCAAAATCAATTAACTCTAGGTCTCGACATCGGTAGATCTCGATGGAGGAGCTCCGGTCGCTGGTCAAGGAGGAAGATAATGACTGCAGATCTTGACGTAGGACTCCGGTTGCCTCTGAGAGGGGGTGAGAGACAGTGTGACGGAGAGAGGAGGGGCTAACCTTTTTGGAGGAGCTCTGGACGCCGGTCGCCACTTCGAGGAGAAGGAGGACGATGTCAGTTCGTGAGAGAGGGGGGAGAGAGACAGTGTGAGAAAGAGAGTGGTAGAGAGAGAAAGAAAGGCTTACCGACTTGGAGGAGCTCCGGGCGCCGTTGTCAGTCGATGAAGAGAAGGAGGAGGAGGAGGAGCTCCGATCGCCTCAGGTTTTTTATTTGGGGAAAATGAGGGAAGAGTCTTGGCTGTTCACCGCCAGAAGACAGAGACCGAGATGTTGGGACGTCTGGCCTGAATTTTGGGAGGAAGATACTATTTGGACTTCTCCATCCACCTCTCCGAAAATACCAAGTTGATTTATGGTACCGTATATCGGAGGTTTGGACAGATGCGACCGTTGTAACAAATTTTATAAGATTCCCCCTTATTTGTGAGAGGTTTTTGATTGTAGGGACGCTCTTCCCTGCAGGCGCAAGCCCCTGCAGTTAATTACGTTATCGTATTGCGATAACCACTTTCTCCAGCTTCGGTATTTCACTTCGTGTCATGCGTATTTTTGTTTATTTTGGTTGCCCGTGGATTGTATACGGAGACTAGTTTATGTCGTCGCCCATAAGGCGCAGATTAGTCCAAATTCGTATATTTTAGATTTGGGATTTTGAACTTATGTTATATTTTTCCTTTAGTTCAAAACTATTTTATTTGGTTTAAAGATCGTTAATCTAGTTTGAGATTAAGATCAACTTAAACATGTGAGCGTTTGGGCCCAATTTATTTTTAACTAAGGATACATTAGTCTTATTGAGACTAAGATCAACTTAGTAATATTTTAAGGATCCTTAAATTTTATTAAGGTCTAACAACAGAGCATTTGGGCTCAACTGCAAGAGACTCAGCCAATTTGGGCTTAGTCTGCTCAGTCTTTTTTTGTTCAAAAGTGCTAAGCACTTATTTGGGGTCTGTTTGTTCAGCCCCCCTTTTTATGCAAAAGTGCTGAGCACTTGTTTGACGCTCTGGCGCTCACATGGGTATCATGTGAAGTCTTAGTTATGGGCGCTGCCCAATCAGTGCTAAGCACTTTTTTTGGCGTCCACATGAAGAGCACGTGCGGCGTTGGGCGCTGCCGAATTAGTGCTAAGCATTCGGTTGTTTTGGCTGTATATGAATTGCTAAACACTTTTGTGAGGCGTCCACGTGAGGCGCCGGACGCTGCCCAATTAGTGCTAAGCACTTAGCGGTTTTGGCTGTATATGAAATACTAAGCACTTTTATTCAGCGCTCACATGTATTTCACTTGAGGCGCTGGCTTTCTACTTTAGGTGCCTGCGTGTTTTTCACATGAGGCGCTGGGCGCTATTGGAAGGGCGCCCACGTTGGAAACACGTGAGGCGCTAATCTCTTTTCTTTTTTAGAGATTAAATCTTTGTAAATGCCATTTTGGCCATTAATAATCATCAAGATCTCTATTTTGAAGACCTTGGATCATTCTTTCTTCATTGGAGGACTAAGTTCTTCTTTTCTTTTTATAAGAACTAAGTTCTTTATGTAGGGTTAAATCCTAATTTCAAAGGAATTAAATTCCCAGGGCACATGTTCTTTTTCTTTTTCTTTCTTTTTAATCTAGTTCTTTTCTGAATTTTTGATTCTCAAGAACAAGATGTTCCCGATAAGAATTAAATTCTCAACTTGTGAGAGACTTGTCTTGTGAATCTCTGAACCAGAGAAAGAACTAAGTTCTTTGAGAAGGGTTAAACCCCTAGATAGGTAAAAAGAGATATTTTGATCTCTGTGTTTTCTTTATCTAGGGTTTTGAGGAGGAAAGTCTTCTTCTTTTATTGAGAATTGAATTCTCTGTATTTTTCAGAAGCTTATGGGGGGTCCCTCTTTATGAGACTTGAAGTCTCGGGTCCTTTATATACTAGAGGCAAGTTTGTTAATTAGTTTTGAGAAAATCTCTTATTGAGATATTCTAATTGATTTAATTGATCTCAAAATTGATTTGGGAAATTTAACCCACCGTTGGATATTTGATCCAAGTGTTTCTGTTTTAAAGAATATGTTTTCTAGTTTTTAACAAGTTTGGGGAAATATTTTTCCATATACATAATTTATTCTGTCAAATGGTGATTTTTAATCACCATGGGATTTTTAATCCAAGAGCTCTCTGTTTTTTAGAGAACAATAGTTTTTTTGTTTGTAAAGATTGAGAACAAATATTCCTCAGAATAGAATTTAATTCTATTGTTTGATGATATATTATTACCATTGGATCTTTGATCCAACGATTCTGTTTAACAGAGAGTATCCCAATTTTTTCAAGGAAATATCCTCATGTAGAATTTAATTCTACTGATATAAACTTGGGTGCCGGCGCTCAAGTATTGTGCACGTAGGTACCACTTAAGAATTTAATTCTTATTTATGATAGGCACTCCTGTGCTTTGCACATTGGCGCCCACATGAACTTCACGTGCGGCGCCACCCTACGATTTAATCCTAAAGGGTTGGCACTGGCGCTGGCATCCTCGTAAGGGGTACGTGAGGTGCTGCCTCAACAAAATTTAACAGAGCTTAGCCCTTTTTATTATGTTTAAATATTGGGGAAATAAATTCCCTCCACCTTTGTTCTTACGTGGCTCACACGTGAGTGCAACGGTGTCACTTTTTCCATTGTTTGATTTTCAAGGGAGTTGAACCATCCCTTCATATCCTATAAATAGGGCCTTTGGCCCTTGAGATGACTGCTGTCTCATCATCTTTCTTGAGTCTTCATCTTTCTTGAGAATTTAATTCTCATCTCATAGCTTAGATCTCTGCCTACATAACTTCATCTGATTAGAGTTAAACACTTAATTGTGGGGGTTATTGATTTTCCTTTAGACTGTAATGATTTTAGTATTTTGATTGCTAACCCTCCACTGGTTTTTCTTTTCAGGTACTATGTCTTCTAATTTGTATGATCTTTAAGAGATTATCTCTTATGAGGAGATTCGCATCTAAGGTCACTGTCAAGGCGAGGAGTTCACTGATGCTCAATGTGCTGAGGTGATGCGTCGCTTCGACGATCACAACGGTCGATTGCTCCCCCGCCGTTCTGCTCTTTTGAAGATCGTTGTTGGGTCGATCTGGGAAGCTATACCCGAGCGTCTTGAAGTTATACCACTCCAAGCGCTCGATGACGCCGAGGTTAAGGTACATTCAGTGTACTTGATGGGGTTGATCTCAAAGAAACGGAGAGATAATCTCGTCGCTATCTTGCACCGCATCTTTCAACAGAAAGCGATAGTATCAGCATATCAGAGGGTGGAGGACATCAGTGGTGACCCTGATGTTTGCATCCGAGAGAAGATGCATAAGAAGATGGTTGATGAGGATGAACGTGCATTGCTCAAGCTTGCTTTTGAGTTTGAGAATCCATGTCCATAGTTTAGCGTTCTGCCATTGTAAATATTTTAATGATGTTTGTTTCTTTTTTTTTTATCACCCTTATCACCAATGTATAAATTTCTTCAAAGTATCAATGACAAAACACGCCGTTTTCTTTATGCCAATGCTCGTATGTGCCTCATGTGAGGTGTTTATATATATATATATATATATATATATATATAGAAAAAACTATCGCCGGCGCTCACATGTTATGCGCGTGAGGCGCTGCTACAGAATTTAATCCTGAAGAGAACTAGCGTCGGTGCCCACATGTCATGCACGTGAGGCACTGCTAGAGGTTCTAATCCTGAAAAGAATTAGCGCTGGCGCTCACGTGTTATGCACGTGAGGTGCTGTTGAAGGAATCGTTTCACCTTCTTTCTCTGATTCCATAAGTCAACTCTTTATTTTCCCATGCCCCTTTTGTCAGGCCTTGGAAATAGTTCAACCATGCACAACATTTTCTGTTCTTAAATTTAAATGCTTCTCTTTATATTATGAAGCAATGATCTTCTTTTTTCACAAGAAAAGAACCATTTTTAGCAGATCAAGAGTTATGGCTTGCAATTGTCCTTATTCTCGTGGGCAACCATGGGAGGTGCCTATCGAAGGAATTGCTCCTTATTTTGCTGCACGATTGGTGGATCCCGTTCTCACAGATGACCAATGTGACATGGTGATGTACGAGCTCCTGACTCGTAGGGGATCTCCTCTTCCTATCGCTCCATTTGGCTCCTGATGATCTTCCTATCTGTGCTTTCCGACATTCCTCCTCATCCGACAGAGATGACTCCGGCGATGCTCGACGCAGCGGAAGACAAAACCGAGTTCTTTCATGAGGCAGATTTGAATACCCAGCCTCTGAAGGATCGCTCTATTCAGTTGCTAAGCTAGATACGGGCTCAGCGGGCCATCATATCTGCCTTTGCTGATGGGCGCGGTGCTGACCGATGGGGAGCGACTCCTCACGAAGATCGTCGCTTCGATATGGTGGAGAAGGCTGAGAGGGTTTTACAAAACCGTATTCATAGTTTTGTAAACCCTTGTACTTTTCATCCTGTGTTCGGTGATCTATTTCCTGCAGAATAAAGTATTTATTTAAATGTGTTTCTTTATTGTTGACTGTTGAATGTTTTATCCCCAACACATATTCATGTGTGCATCTTGCATCTGCACATGTACTTTTACCCTTAGGGTTTTTTAAGTGCTAACATCACTGATGTACTCGTGTCATGCACTGACCCTCCATACACGTATAGAAATCGCCATGCTTCCAACTGAAAGTGTGTCTTACACCTCTATAAGGTTTCCACATGCTTCAAGTATGCAATTTAAAAAAATCTAGAGGTCTAAACTACACTAACCTAGAATCGAACTAGAGAATTTGGGTTTGTAAGCATGTAAACAAGTTCTACACTAAGTGAATAGAGAATACAATCTTTGTAGACCGGTCCTTCTCTTATAAAGCTCTAAGTAGTAGTCTCTTAACTCCAAGTAGTAGTCCCTAGAACTCTTCTTAGGCTCCACTTGGTGAAAGAAATGAGCTTGCTTCGTCGTCTTCGAGGCCGAAAATGATCCATCTTGAATTTACTCCAACTCAAGCTACCTCTTCACTAATTAAAGAACTAGTGAAGCAAAACCCTAATCTAATGGGCTAGATGAGAGTAGGTTAATGAAGTAGAAATTTTGCTCACTTTAGAAAGCTCTTTTTCTTTTTCTTTCTTCAACTCAAGAAAACCTAGAGAGCTCTTGAGAGAAGAAGATGACTAGGGTGAGGAAAAATATCTCAAGTGATAAGTAGAGAGTTAACCATGGGCAAAAGATAAAAGTTGGGTTATAAAATATCTAGAGTAAAACAAAAATTAGTGGGATGAGTCATGACTTCTACATGCTTCTACAAGCATCTTAAGCCATGCTCATTTCCATATAATTTTTGAATTACTCTTAATAAATAAATACCCTAATTATCTTTACACCCATGTTCTATGTATCATCCACCATGACACAATATGTAAATACATATATTAATATATATCACATATATATTAAATGTATTTCAAAGGGAAGAAAATCTTTAGTGAGCACAATATTAGTTAATATATATTAATATATCAAATATAAAAAACATATATCAAATTATTAAATCAACACTTGATTCAATAATCCGGTCATATCATATATAACCGGCCAATATCAAATACACACACACACACAACATATCATTAAATCAACACTTGATTCAAAAATCCGGTTATAACACATATAACCAAACCGATATCACATATCGCGAGATTAGAATACGGTATCACATACTCGTATTTAATCAAGCTCCCGCACATATCACCATATGTGCCTTACTTCATTTCGCTTGAGCTAGGAAATCTCTGTGTGGGACTCTAAAGACTCGTCAATACGCCAACAGTAGGTAATGATCACACCGGTCACCCATAAACCGTCAGCGGCACTAGCTAGATATAACGGCTACCCAGGTATTGAGCGAATAGAAGATCAACAAGCAAGCTTGTACAAACTCCTACAAAGACTATAAGCAACACTTACCGTACAGTCCGGTCTCTTCGTCTGATATGCCGCACATCAAGTCTAGGGGTGGAATCGTCAGACCCCAGTAACTTGATAAGTCATGCCGATGTGTGGCCAATAACCATTCGAGAAACTACTGATAACTCTTACCAGTAAATCTCATCAGCCCTGGCCACGGACTTGCTGTTATAACCAATCGAGTATAGCCAACATCAACTCCCTATATAGGGAGAGACGAAACCCCTCCTATTGCTCATTGCCTCCATGTGACTCGGGACTGTATCCAAAATCCACCTATTTGCATGACTCCTTTGAGCCATGGTAGGGAGGAAATCAAAGCACAGTGGGAACCACACAAGACTCTATGACGATCTTGGGTCTACGGACTAATCTGTATAAGTGTCACCAGAGAACTGCTATCTGACGTTAGTTATGGTACCATCTAATAGTTCTCGGCAAGTCTTGTCCGGTTTACCCATTCTGTAATGAGCACCCGTGTACAATTTTTGATGTCAAACACCAATGGTTATGAGATAACCTATCTCCCCCATACAGGGTCAAGAAACGTACACACTAGTCTACTCCGGAATATCGATGCCCTATCTCGATACTCCATCGACTAGGAACGGTTAAAGGATGTGCTTGCGGACTACACAAGCCCTGCTAATATGATCTGCATCATAGTTCTGGTAGTCAATCTAACATCCTAACGGCTTTATCAACATGTATCAGAGAGACAGTATAATAATACGAGTTACATGTTAAGAGAAAGAGCAACCAGATAGCATACTATCATGTTGAGTAAGAAAGTCGTGTGTGTCTGTGTGTGTGTGTGTGTGTGTGTGTTTCCAAGCATCCACTATAATATACAATAATGGCCTCTACGGCATACATATGACTAACACCAATGCTATCTTCATTCAAGTACGCATGTATTTGCAAGTGAGCGCTTAAACAGGTTCGAATCAAATGCTGTCCTCACTGCCTTGCATAGCATACGTCTGGTTTCGGGATGGCATGCCATACACCTTTTAAAAAAAATTTATTGTTATTTTATTTTTTTAGAATTTTGATCTGAGAAGAAAGCGAGCGGACAAAAGCGTCGTCATCTATCATTAACTCAAGTCTCAATTTTTAAGAAGTGTAGTTCTAAGTCCCGAGACCTATGAGTTGCGCCTTTCTATTTCTTGTTCGGAGTCTCTAGTTTATGTACTTATTTCGGAGTTTGTCGTTTATTCACTCGTTTCGGAGTATCTAGTTTATTCACTCATTTCGGAGTTTGTAGTTTATTCACTCATTTTGGAGTTTATAGTTTATTCACTTGTTTCAGAGTCTCTAGTTTATGTACTCATTTCGAAGTTTGTAGTTTATTCACTCATTTCGAAGTCTCTAGTATATGTATTCATTTTAGAGTTTAGAGTTTATTCACTCGTTTCGGAGTCTCTTTAGTTTACCTTCCTTGGGTTTATAGGCAAACTTGTCCTAACGTTGTATGTAGATAACCCCCATTATTTTTATGACAGAGGTTCGTTAGATTTGTGGTGCTAGGGTTTTAGTCCATGGTACCGCGTTGGCTGATGTATTTCTCGATATGTAGTTTTTAAGCCGCTGTTCGAGTAGCCCCGCAATTGTCGTATCTCTGATCCCTTCGGGGGCTAGACAAGACGTCTTCAAGTAATCTCCTAGATCATATTACCATCGGAAGAGCAAGCATTAGAAATTTTCCATAACGCTTTTTACCTAAGATTAGGCTCAATTCGGAGCCCCGATGAGCCATATGTTGGGATTCCTTAGCACCCTACTGGGTTTTTACAGCAACTACCATGCCAAATTTAAAAATTCTAAGGTGATAATCAATCCTAAGGTAGAATCTAGCTAAGAGTAAATAGACAATATAACATGTAATCTACCATTACACAAAGTGAATGAGGAATACAACCTTTGTAGACCGGTCCTTCACTTCTAAAGCTCCGTGTAGTAGTCCCTTTGCTGCGAGTATTGATCTCCCGAACTCTAGTATGGGTTCTCCCGGAGAAATGAACAAGCTTGCTCGAAGTCTTCGAGGCCGAAGATGGTCTACGTCGAGGAGACTCAAACCCAAGCTACCTTTTCACTAGGTCAAGAACTTTGTGAAGAGAACACCCTAAACTAAATGGAAAGTAGTAAAGGATGATGAAGTAGGAAGTGGTCTCACTTTAGATTTTATTTTCTCACAATATTTCTTCATGTTTCATGAAGCTAGTAAGCTTGAAGAAGGAAGGAGATGAAGAAAGCAACCATGAAAAATGAAGAATGAAAACTAATGAGGTGAGAATAGCAACCATGGGTGAGTTAGTGTCATATACTAACCATTATAGAGACTAAACCATGGCTAATTGAAATGGTTAGGTTCATAAATATCTTAAGTGAGACAAAACAAGTGGACTTTGTCAAAGATGCTTCAAGCTTCTCCAAGCTTCCAAGCATGAAAAAATTCTCACTAATTTTGAATTATTAAGATAAATAAAAACCTTCACATTTTAATTATCATGGTGTAAGTCACACACACACCCATGCTTGCATATATCATCAAACATGATACAAACTATGTACATAAGTATATATCACATATACACTTAATGCACAAATCAAGTGAGAAAAGAAATCTTAAGTGAGCTAATACTAGTTAATGTAAATTAATATATCAAATATATAATTATATATTAGATTATCAAATCAAAACTTGATTTAATAATCCGGCTATATCACATATAACCGACTAATATCATGTGTATCAATTTATCGAATCAACACTTTATTCGATAACCCAGCTATATCACATATAACCGATCGATACGAATAGATCGCGAGAATAGAATACGGTATCTCATACGTGTATTAATCTCGGTCCCGCACATATCTCATATGTGCTCCTACTCCATTTTGCCTGAGCCAGGAAACCTCTGTGTAGGACTCTAAAGACTCGTCAATACGCCGGCAGTAGGTGATGATCATATCAAACATCCACAAGCCGCAAGAGGCATGCCAAACGTAATGGCCACCCGGGTATTGAGCGATCAGAAGATCAACAAGTAAGCCTGCTCATACTCCTGCGAATCCAATCGGTAACACTTACCGTACAGTCCGGTCTTTTCGTCTGATATGTCGCATATCTCGTCTAGGGGTGGTAAACGTCAGACCCTAATAACTCAATAAGTCATGCCGATGTGAGGTTCATAACAGGTCGAGAAACTATTGATAACACTTACCAGTAAATCTCAGAATCAGCCCTGGCCAGGGACTTCATGTTATAGCCAATCGAGCACAGCGCAACATCAACTCCCAATACCGGGAGAGACGAATCCCCTCATATCGCTCATTGCCTCCATGTGACTCGGGACTGTACCCAAAAACCACCGTTTTGCACGTTCTCTTGAATGTGGTAAGGTGGAAATCAAAGCACAGTGGGAATCACACAAGACTCTATGACGATCTCGGGTCGACAGACTAATCTGTACCAGTGTCACCAGAGAACTGCCATCTGACGTGAGGTATAATAACATCTAGGAGTTCTCGGCGAGTCCGTCCAGTGTACCCAGTCTCCACTGAGCACCCGTATATCATCTCTGATGTCAAACACCAATGGATATGGGATCATCCATCACCCATCTACATGGGTCGAGAAGCTACATGCTAGTCTACTCTGGTATATCGATGCCCCGTCTCGATACACCCATGACTAGGGACTTTAAAGGATGTACTCACAGACTACCATTGTCCCACTAGTATGATCCGCATCATAATCCAGGTAGTCAAGTACACATCCTAAGGGCTTTACCAACATGTAATAGAGAGACAATCAGTATACATGTTAAGATAAAGAGTAACCAGATAGCATACTATCATGTCGAGCAAGAAAGTCGTCCCTATATATGTCCAAGCATCCACTACAATATACATCTCATATACAGTAATGGCCTCTAGGGCATACATATAACTAACAATCTCCCACTTGCACTAGGCCATCATATAGCAGTGGTTGTAGTATCTCATACTCAACCATCCCATAAATGTCTCTCTCTAGGAAAATGCCTTTGTGAGTGGATCCGCCGTGTTGTCCTCTAAGTATACTCTACTAACCTCGATCCCCTGAAGATCAACCATCTCCATGATCGGGTGATGCTGCCTTAGAATATGTCTGGATCACAGATGGGATGGGAGTTCCTAGGCATAAGCCATACCTCCATTGTCACATAATGGTAGGAACGAAGTTCATCTCATGAACTAATATACACCCAGACTTCCTCTTTGGTAGTGATGTATCGAGCCTTTATCGTCTAGTTTGCCACGGTATGTAGCTTGGAACTCTTCCAACATACTATCCCTATATTGAGGGTAAAGACAATGCCTGTGACTGACATTCAGTCGACCTTACCACCCTGGAAGCTTTCCAGTGATTCTCCCCAGGATCGATTGATACCATCCCACTACACCTAGTGAGAATCCTAACATCCACTTAGATCTATCTCATAGATCAAAAACCTATGAGGTATCACCTTGATCCTATATGGAGAATCCTTGTGATAAGAGGAGATTGACCGAACGTAGCATATGAAACTCCTTTCCTATCAAGAGTATGTCATCCACGTACAATACAAGGAAAACCAAAATATTTTCCACTACCTTTTTGTATATACAAGGTTCTTATACCATTTTGATGAAGTCAAACGCTTTGACTACCACATCAAAACAGATGTTCCAACTCCGCGATACCTGCTTTAACCCGTAAAGCAACTTGCACATGTTTCCGCTGCTCCCACTATCTACGAAACCCTCTGGCTGTGTACTTATAGACACTCTCTTCTAAATCAATATTTAGAAAAGCAGTCATGGCACCCAACCGCCAGATATCGTAGTCATGGTATGTAGCAATGGCAAGTAGGATCTGGATGGACTTAAGCATAGCCACTGAAGAAAAGGTTTCATTATTTACTTGGTCGATGACGAGAACCTTTTGCAATAAGTCTAGCTTTGAAAGTCTCAACTTTTCCATCTACACCAAGTAATCTTCTCAAGATATATTTGCTCCTGATGGGAATTTAACCCTTCAGATAAAACAACCAAAGTCCATACTTTGTTGGTGTATATAGATTCCATCTCAGATCGCTTAGCATCCAGCCATTCTTACAGAGTCCTCACTCTTGATGGCCTGCTCGAAACTAGTTGGGTCATCATCTCATTATGCAATCCTCGCTCCCACTGTCATTGAGAAAACCGAAGTATCTCTCAGGCGGATGAGGAACCCTACCAGATCGGCGGAGTGGCTGAGGTTCGTCGGGAGCTATTGAATCCTCCGATTCTACCAAATCGTCAGCTGTAGTTTGTATAACTGGAACTCCTTCCAGTTCTACCTCATGACCACAAATTTCTTTCCAAAATAAATTCCTTCTTTAAAAAGATGGCATGCCGAGTAATAAAACACCTTTTGTTTCTCGGTGCGGTAGAAGATATTCCCTTGCAAATGCTTGGGATATCCAACAAACTTCCACAGAACTGACCTTGCCTCGAGCTTGTCCGGATTTTGCTTTTAGACATAGTCCGGACAACCCTAAATCTTAAATTACTTAAGACATAGACTCTTTCCATACCATATCTCATATGGAGTGGTAGGCACCTGATTTGATTGGAACCTAATTCAATAGGTATGCAGCTTCTCAAGTGCATAACCCCCAAAAGGAAATAGGCTACTCAGTAGTACTCATCATAGGGTGCACCATATCTAATAGGGTGCAATTGCTCCGCCCCGATACATCGACGTGCTGTGGTGTATACTGAGGAGTAATGCTGAGAGAGAATCTCATTCTCTTTTAGAATAGTCCAGGAATTCCGTACTCAAGTATTCTTCTCCCTGATCTCATCAAAGGACATAATACTTATACCCGTTTTGGTTCTCTACTTCTGACTTATATTCTTTGAATTTCTCAAAAGCTTCAGACTTGTGTTTCAACAGGAACACATGTGCGAATCTTGAGAGATCATCAGTGAATGTAATGAAGTACAAAGAACCAGTCCTGGCATGTATGGACAGGGAATCTACATACATCATCATGTATCAATCCCAAGAGTTAACTCTATCTCTGTTTCCAATAAACGGAGGTATGGTCATCTTATCTTTGTGACATGACTGGAAAGTTTCACAAGATGTAAATTCAAACTGATTTAAATATGCATCTTAATGTAACTTAGCTAGTTAGGTCGCATTGATATGACCTAGTCTACAATGCCTCAATAAGGATTCATTCATTTCTGAACTATTCCTCTTGTGTGTGTTCTGTACGTTGAGAACGGTGGTTTGATTTAGAACGTATATGTTTTTAGATAACGTGTCTGAACCGATCAACTCTTGATATATGATATGTTCAAAACATAATCCAACAATACAAAATTATATCCTTCTTTAATAAATAAAGAGACTGATATAATATTGCATATCAGGTTCGGCATCTAATAACATTCGTTCAGAATCAATGTATTTGGTAATACAGGGTGATAACTGCCAACATCTTGGCTGCAACAATTGCACCGTTTCCAACTCTTAAAACTTATCACCCATTCTCAGTTTTTTACCTATCTGTAGCCCATGTAACATATTACATATGTGAGATCCTGATCTGGTATCTCATACCCAGGACGTGGAGGATACTGAGAAACAGTTCTCTGTAATGAACACACCCGAAGAAGATGCATCATCATGCACTTTCTTCGTTTGGGCGGCACGGGAATCCTGGTAATCCCTTATTTCCTGCTCGGTCTTATAACAATTATAAGTTGGAGCGGGACCAACATTCCCCAGCACAGTATAACAAGCGGGTTCGGTCAATACATCCATATTATTATCTTGATTAAGGCATGACATGGTCGCTACATGGAGAGAGAGAAGAAAACACTCAGCGTATACTCTTACAAGATTAGATTGGTTATTATTTTATCTAATGAGGATGGCTCCCACTGTTTTTATCAAATCTTCTTTCAAACCCTAAAAGGAAAGACTGGCCGGGATTAATTACACCCTACAAGTTAGCCAATCTTTCAGCCAGGCCAGTGCCGGTACTTTGAGGGAGGTTCCCCGTGCTTTCACACGGACCTAATTAAAATAAACCTCATTTTTCCAGGGGCATAACCCCGTTGACACGTTTCTAGACACCTACTTGATCGGCTAATTGTAAAGTGCAAAACTCTTCCAGGAGTAACTCTTACTCGCAGTGGGTATCGGGATCCAACTATCTCATACAAGGTATGCAATCTTATTGCAAATTTCAACACTTGAAATTCTCGATAATAGTTTGCCCCTAGTGTCCTATGACCTTGACGCAGGCCAAACAACCCATAGTCCGCTAGTCAAGTTCAACCCGTCATTTCCTGATTGAATTAAATCCACCCGCACGATCTTTGACGTAGGCCAAACAACACCGTACGAATACCCTAATCCAATCGTATCGTATGCAGTAGATAAGCACTAGTTAGCTATCGCACACTACGCCTTGACGCAGGCCAAATAACCGTAGCGCGAATACTAAGCAGTACTTATCTGAAATGAAGGAGGGCTACGACAGGTTCTTAAGAAAACTTTTTGCGTAATGAACATGATATCGTTGTAGAATCAAATGATTTTAGATGGAGTGTTTTTGAGGCTTTTGCCAGTTTCGCTAAAGAGGTCACTCCCGGTGAAGGGATCTCGGCTCTTTCCTCGTCGAATAAGGTGCAGGATATTCACAATACCAATATGCAAAGCAAGAAATAGAAAAGCAATCAAAAGACAAACTGAGGGTTGTAGCATCTTCCAGTTATTGCTAATGAGGTCACTCCCGGTGAAGGGATCTCGGCTCTTTCCTTATCGAATAAGGTGGTGAATATTCTACAAGGAATACCGCTATGCAAAGCAAGAACTTGAGCTACCTGTTTTTGAAAATTCGATTCCACAACATCTGTAAGTTTTTTTTCTTTCATTAATCTCATTAATGAATGTCCTATAATTTTAAGTTACCTAAGCATCACAGATAAATACAACGTACGCTTATGCCATCCGTATTCGCCTCAATGTCTCGTCATACACCGTTAGGTTAGGTAACTAACAGCAGAGCGGGGCAGGGCTAGCGTGGGTGTAAAACATAAGCAACGTCTATATAATATCAAATATACTATATGCAGTATCTATCTCAACATATCAAGTGATCACATCACAGAATATCGCAGCAGAAATCAAAAAATGAAATATTAGATATACTAGGATTTCCGGGTTTTAATTTAATCCTGTATAAAACATGGATTCTATGGTCGTGATGAATAGCCAAACCCACATCCTTAGACCCCTACGAGACCGGCAAGCAACCCTACCAATTCTAGAGTTAGGAGACCCGGACTCGACGCCTCGAGATGATCTCCCACTGGACTCTAGAACCCGGCTATTTGTGTTCCCCTCCTTGAGTCTATCCTAATGCGGAAAAGTAAATAATATACAATGGTGACATCATCCTCAACCTGAAAGTGCCCCAATAAAAGAATATTACATACAAGTTTTTACATGAATGAAAATGAAAATCACTCATCTTACATAAAAAAAAACCCGGCTATTCAAACACGACGATCCAATATAACATATCACGGTAACACATAACATCACATGTCATCAACGTAAGTAAATATGCGTATCCCAATTGTCGTTGACGTATAGCAACGAAACCGGCGATACCCCACAAATTACACTTACGGTCACAGAAAAGAAAGTGAAAAATTACAACGATTGGAATCCGCATTGACCTTAGACATCATAAACTCGGAATATCATATATTCTGGATTTCATGCCTAACAATGCAAATTTTACATTTAGGTCTCAACCATGAAAACACTTTTCAAAGGAAGTCGGGTAATTCAATAAGATTCCCGATTCCGTCCGAGGCCGAAATGTTAAACTTGCATGCAACTAGATAGATTCCAATTATTGTATCCCATCACATGATATCCGGACGACGTTAAACTTTTCGATCGATTCATAAAAGTCCCACAATTTCCCGACAGCTCAACACTTGAGCACAGTTTTAATAATACCCGGAACATGCCATAATACCTATGCACCAGCCGTAGAAGGGCAGACCCAAGCCTCACTCATGTCTCTACGGAACTGCGGCAAACCCTAGGGTATGACCGCGGTTCCGTGATCCAAAAAGTTGAGTTAGGATTTCGTTCTTCTAGAGGGTCCACAGAATTACTTGCATGTTTTTTCGAATACGTTAAACTTGGAAAAATGGGTTTTTGACATTCGATCGAAATTTTTAACTTCGCCTAGACAACTTGTGAAAACCCAAATACAATGTTAAACCATGAATACGAAACACTCCGAATTGCTTATAGTGTAAAATTACATCACATGCAAAATTAGCAAAAACAAACAACACCTAAAACACCAAAACCCAGTCTCTGGAACACCCTGCAAATTTCAAGCAAATCCAAGAATTTTTGGCCGGCCACCATACCGATGATCTCAGCCAAAAACCGAGCTTACCCCTTGAAATTTGCATGGTGTTCATGTTGCATCCCATACAACACTCTGCACTTATTTAAAAAATTTTTAGAGCTCATATAAAAATCGACAGAACCTGGATTCTAGGGTTTCAAGTTTCGGATTAGTTTCGGCTTCGTAATCTAACAAACACCGTCTAATACTATAGCCCGGCTCTGATACCACAGTTGGGATTCCTTAGCACCCTACTGGGTTTTCATAGCAACTACCATGCCAAATTTAAAAACACTAAGGTGCTAATCAATCCTAAGCTAGGATCTAGCTAGAGTAAATAGACAATATAACATGTAATCTACCATTACACTAAGTGAATGAGGAATACAACCATTGTAGACCGGTCCTTCACTTCTAAAGCTCCGTGTAGTAGTCCCTTCGCTGCGAGTATCGATCTTCCGAACTCTAGTATGGGTTCTCCCAGAGAAATGAATAAGATTGCTCGAAGTCTTCGAGGCCGAAGATGATCTACGTCGAGGAGACTCAAACCTAAGCTACCTATTCACTAGGTCAAGAACTTTGTGAAGAGAACACCCTAAACTAAATGACAAGTATTAGAGGATGATGAAGAAGGAAGTGAGCATATTTTAGATTTTATTTTTCGCACAATATTTCTTCATGTTTCATGGAGCTAGTAAGCTTGAAGAAGAAAGGAGATGAAGAAAGCAACCATGAGAAATGAAGAATGAAAACTAATGAGGTGAGAATAGCAACCATGGATGAGTTAGTGTTATATACTAACCATTGTAGAGACTAAACCATGGCTAATTGAAATGGTTAGGTTAATAAATATCTTAAGTGAGACAAAACAAGTGGACTTTGTCAAAGATACTTCAAGCTTCTCCAAGCTTCGAAGCATGGCAAAATTCTCACTAATTTTGAATTATTAAGATAAATAAAAACCTTCACATTTTAATTATCATGGTGTAAGTCACACACACACCCATGCTTGCATGTATCATCAAGCATGATACAAACTATGTACATAAGTATATATCACATATACACTTAATGCACAAATCAAGTGAGAAAAGAAATCTTAAGTGAGCTAATACTAGTTAATGTAAATTAATATATCAAATATATAACTATATATTAGATTATCAAATCAACACTTGATTTAATAATCCGGCTATATCACATATAACCGACTAATATCATGTGTATCAATTTATCGAATCAACACTTGATTCGATAACCCGGATATATCACATATAACTTATCGATACGAATAAATCGCGAGAATAGAATACGGTATCTTATACGCGTATTAATCTCGGCCCCGCACATATCTCATATGTGCTCCTACTCCGTTTCGCCTGAGCCAGGAAACCTCTGTGTAGGACTCTAAAGACTCGTCAATACGCCGGCAGTAGGTGATGATCATATCAAACACCCACAAGCCGCAAGAGGCATGCCAAACGTAACGGCCACCCGGGTATTGAGCGATCAGAAGATCAACAAGCAAGCCTGCTCATACTCCTGCGAATCCAATCAGTAACACTTACCGTACAGTCCAGTCTTTTCGTCTGATATGTCGCATAACTCGTCTAGGGGTGGTAAACGTCAGACCCCAATAACTCGATGAGTCTGTAAGTCCATGTCACGCACCCCACGAACTTGCGGGGAGGCGGAATATATGAAAAACGATTATCAAAACTTCGTAACACGGACTTGAGCGCATGAATCGTGTCTAAACCGTTACTAGCAAACTATGAAAGGTTTAACTACTCTGATTCGAAGTTATACCTCACGTTACTTGTCCTTCGGGTCTTTATCGCTGTCCTCCACTCTTCATAGGCTCTTTGGAACGTCGGTACCTCAACGGCCTCCTCGAGTCAAAGACGATCCACCCGAGAGCTCCTACTCCAAGCTTGACCTCTAACTTGAGGTAACTAGGTTTCTCAAAGTGCTAATCTAAGCAACCTAGGTGATATAGAGTTGGATTATGGATTTATTAGTCTAGCTAAGCCTTGATCTCAACACATGAGAGGTTAGGGTTAGGGTTTGAAGAGAGAGAGCTTGAGGAGAGAGAAGGTGAGAATGATAATGAATGAAAAAGCTTCTCACTTCTAATATATTATGAAGCATAAGAAAATATCAAATGAATAAATCAAATGAATTATCATCATGCTTCATTAAATATATGCAATGAATCATCAAGTGAGTCATTAAGCAATAAATGCTTCATTAACTCACTTGAATGATTCATCTAAATGAGTTACTAGATCATTAATTGCTAATGCCACCTTACCCTCTAAGTCATCATCCTTCTAGAAGCTTCCCGACAAATTACGAGAACGCCCCTCTTATCCGTGAAAACACGGAAAAACTTTAGACTGTATAAATCCAATAATCCGATACTAGAATCTGGTTTAAACCAAAGCCGACTAGTAAAAACTGTCCGAACGTCGTACGTGCGTTTAAACACGTATGCGTCCAAACCCTTGTCGTAAAACCATACGACCTCTATATCGTTTCGCCTGAAGCAGGGAAACTCTCTGTATGGGACTCTAAAGACTCGACACTACGCTGGCAGTGGGTTTAACCACAGACCGTAAGCGGCACTAGCTGTACGTAACGGTCCCCAGGTAGATGTCGATAAGAAGGCCGATGACGAAACCCATCCGAACTCCTACTGAGCCTGATGTGACAATCTCCGTACAGTCCGGTCTGTTCGTCTGAGACTATCGTATATCGGGCCTAGGGGGGCGACAAGCATCAGTCCCCTAATAGCGGTATAAGTCGTGTCGGAGCGTAGCCCATTACACCTTGAGAAACTACTGGAACATACCAGTAAATCTCGCTTGCCCTGGCCAGGGACTTTGCGTAATGGCTCTCTGACACAGCGCGATATCAACCCCCAATACCGGGAGAGACGAATCCTGTCTAACCGCCACTGCCTCCAAGTGCTCGGGACAGCACCCAACTGCTACCTGTTTGCATGACTCCTTTGAGCCGTGGTAGGGTAGCAATCTAAGAACAGTGGGACACACTCGAGGCGAAGTAGCAGTGTCAAGTCTGCGGATTATGCTGTACTCATGTCATCTGGGAACTGTTAACTGATGACGGGTATAATACCAACCAACAGTTCCCCGCGAGTCCTGTCCGGTATACCCGTAACCCAACGAGCACCTGTATACTATCTCCAGTACGACGTTGATTAGTATAGGATTTTATCGATCAAAAATATATTACCGCAATCAAGAACGGCGTCGCTTTGCAGCTAGCCGGTGAGTACGGGTCGGTCCACAGGGATGGTGTAATTTTCCTAAGTGTTCTTACGAGCTAATTCCAATGGGTGTTTGGTCTTTTAATTTAAATCTAAAAACTAAGTTGTACGATGGTTAAGAGACTTGCTAGGATTAGGTCTAAGTTGGAGTTTGGTAAGATTAAATTTCACACCTCTTTCAATACCCTCAATTAAATCTTTTAGGAGTTATAGCAATTATTAGTAAAGGGGATTAGGATGATTGGGAAGAAACGAAGTTTCTTCCTCTAGATCCTTGTCCGTCCTTTCCTAATAATTGCTCTAACTTTCATGGAAGACATGCATGTCCGGTCCTTTATACTACGGTTTCACCGTTACCTCGTGGGTAGAGTGCCGTAGGGAGCGGATCATGCATGCATGCATGAAGTTCTAGTTATTACTAATGATTGGGCATGAAAGAAATGAGAGATATTCATCTCTCAATCCCTCCCCTATTCCTAACCCTAACAAGCAATGAAATTACTCGCTCATTAGGGGATCTATTAAAAACATCGTTTTTATTCTGTGTATTTTTAGATCTAATAGATTACTTACCTACTGCAGTTTAAGAGATACTACACTAGATTAAATTAGGGAAAAAGAAACGATTTATCTAGGGCAAGAATTCAATTAGAAAACTAGGGCAAAAAAGAAAAAACAACTTACAAGAATGATGCTCTTTTCAAATGAATCTGAATTTTTATTTATCAAAAAGAGGCATCCTTCATACAATATTTTGAATACATATTTATAAGGAATAGGAAAATTAGGGTTACAATTGCTCGCACATGTGATATTACAGATATACACCCTAAAAATCCCAACAAAAGCACCGACGCACCGCCAGCAGTTTTCTGCACCGACACGTGCAGTAGATGGCCACGGAACCGCGGCATGGGTGGGGGTAGGGCCGCGGTTCCGCGGCCCCTTGGTGAGGTCGTCTGCTTAATTTTTCTGGGTTCTTTTTTACTGCTTTGGGCTTTTTATTTCTTCAGTTCTTTTCTCCATTTGGCTTCTGGGTCTTCTCCAGATCTTTCAGTGAAAACTTGTAGAGGTTTTTTAACCGTTCACTTTGAATTTTTGGACCTTGCGTTGCCTTGAACTGTTCTTCGTCTAGGTTTGAGTAGGATCCTTCTACTTGTGGGTCAAAAGTCCTTCTTTTGTATCATCTTTTGTCTTTTTCACTTTTTTCGCTCCAAGAACATGTAACCTGTACTATGTAGCAGACATGCGTAAAAAGCACCTGTTTTTATTGTAAAATACATAAGAATGGGGAATATAAAATGCAATATTATGCTATGAACAAATACCCCCAAACTTATCTTTTGCTCGTCCTCGAGCAAACTTATTATTTTATTCTCGATAAAACCTAACCACACTTTCGCAGGGAATCGTGATTGCACTGAGAACGTGCAACAAGCCGTTAAACCTTTAGGTGTCCCTAGTAGGAGGAGTGTTGTCTCCTGAGGGTTTTCAGCGGATTACACCCACAAAATCCTATCAATTAGGCCCATTGACTTTTATTCTCCAATTAGGTTTTCTAACAAGGAATTCTATTATCGTCGACATGTAAATTATCCACCCATATTCTTCACACTTCCTCATCATTTAACTTAAGATTATATATAATTTGTAGACTTACTTAGCTTTCGGCATCTCTTAAGTTTTCCTTCTAGGGTTCCATCTCCACTTAGGAATTTTTATCAACTCTGCTAAAGATACAAATTTTATTCTTCATTCCTTTCTCTTATCTAAACTCTAATCACATATCCCCACGTGTGTGTATAGATCACCCCTACACTTGGAAATTCAAATCAAGCAATCATACCCTTGTCCGTTGTCCAAAGCACTTATTAATTGGTGAATTTTTAATTGAATTTTGCTTACTCATCCTTCATACGACCGTTAATATTTCTTGAGGTACCAACGACCGATTACAAAATGCGTTTACACTTTAAAGCGTACTTCCTAGTCTTGCAACACCCAAGGCTTTTAGCAGTGACTCCCAAACCAGTTGGTCTAAGGCACTAGGTGATGAAGCACCCTTGCTAAATATTTTTCTATTTTTTTAGCCATAAGTAATCACAAAAATCTGTGTTCATTTTTTTATTCACACTTGTATAAATTTTCATTTTCTTCGTACTAAGGACTTAAGACGAGCATTTCAAGGTTTCCTCTACTATTCCATGTTTCAAGGTGCGCGATTGTGCAATTTGTAGGGTATACATTTTCAGAATCTATACTTAAGCTAGGAATTATCTTTCAAACGTATACTCTAATAAAAATCAATACTTTTCCTTTATTTCGACTTAGCCCAAGAAGTGAACCCAAAATTTGCCTATTTCTAAATAAACTATAAATACATATACTTTCTACTGTTAATCTTTAAAGAAGGTTATTTTTAGGGTTTTTGATTTACTAAGTTTAAGATCTAGTTGTTCGTAGCCAGTTAACCTATTTGTCAAACTCAAGTTAAATATGGCCAAAATTGAATACAGTAATTTTTATAATTTTTGAAAATTTTCAATTTTTATGAGTTTTCAAATAAATATGCAAATGCAAAAAATATACATATGAATGCGAAGGAAGAGGACGTACCGAACATACCCCCAAACTTAAACTGGACAGTGTCCTCACTATCATGCTGCACCAAGAGGGTCGATAATGTCGGCAATGTCCTGCTTATTAACATATTTACAAATGATACACACCCCCAAACTTATTTGAAATAACGTTTTGGAAAAATTGATTGGAAATTCCGGGGTGAAAGTGGAGGAAAATCAATCAGTGTAAATCGGCTCCTGCAACAACAGGAGCTCCTCCGAATGGTTCGCTGTGAGGAACGGTTTCAATCGATGTCCATTAACTTTGAATAAAGTACCGTCCTCAGAATTTTCAAGATCGACTGCACCGTGCGGATAAACGGTGTGAACTACAAATGGACCTTTCCACCTAGAACGGAGCTTGCCGGGGTGATAATGTAACCGAATATCATAGAGTAAAACCTATTGACCAGGTTTAAATGTTTTACGCAAAAGGTGTTTATCGTGGAACACCTTTGTTCGGTTTTTAACAATTATGGCACTATCATTTCCTCATCCCGCAGCTCTTCAAGTTCATTCAACTGCAGCTTTCGATTGCTGCCCGCATCTCCTAAAGATAAATTCAACTCTTTGATAGCCTAAAATGCCTTGTGCTCAATCTCTACTGGGAGGTGGCAAGCCTTCCCGTAAACAAGCCGGTATGGAGACATACCAAGATCGGTCTTGTATGCAGTACAGAAAGCCCATAGTGCATCGATCAGTTTGAGTGACCAATCTTTACGGTTTTTAGAAACCGTTTTCTCCAAGATTTGCTTGATTTGCCGATTCGAAACCTCGGCTTGCCCACGTGTTTGGGGATGGTATGGCGTTGACAGCTTGTGGGTGATAGAATATTTGCGCATTAAGGACTCAAAAGTCCTATTGCAAAAGTGAGAACCATTATCACTTATTATCGCTCGAGGGTGCCCAAATCGAGAAAAGATGTGTTCTTTAAGAAATCGAACGACAACCTTGTTGTCATTCGTTCGGCTAGGCACAGCCTCGACTCACTTTGACACGTAGTCAACAGCCAAAAGAATATAAACATTCCCAAAAGAATTTGGAAACGGTCCCATAAAGTCTATTCCCCAAACATCAAAAACATCCACAACCAAAATTGGTTGGAGCTGCATTTCGTTTCTCCGCGATATCCGGCCCAAGTGTTGGCACCGGAAGCACGTCTTGCAGTATTCATATGCATCCTTAAAGAGTCGTGGCCAATAGAAACCACACTGCAAGATTTTTTCGGCTGTCTTCTTTGGGCTAAAGTGCCCGCCACATGCTTGATCGTGGCAAAAAGACAGCACACTCTTAACCTCATTTTCCTGTACACACCGACGAATGATTTGGTCGGAACAGTATTTAAAAAGATAAGGTTCATCCCAGTAAAAATCCTTTACTTGGAATAAGAATCGAAGTTTTTCCTGTTTCGACCAATCTTTAAGTATCAAGCCGGTGGCTAAGTAGTTTACTATATCAGCGAACCATGGTTCGCAAGAAACGGTCAAGAGTTGCTCATCGGGAAAAGCATCAGTGATAGAAAGTTCAAGTATAGGCGAAGAAGGAAGTCGTGACAGGTGATCGGCTACTACGTTTTCACATCCTTTTTTGTCCCTTATGACAAGGTCAAACTCTTGTAGCAGGAGGATCCAACGTATTAGCCTCAATTTTGCATCCTTCTTCGCAAAAAGGTGGCGAAGAGCTCAATGATCCGTATACACAATAACTGGAGAGCCGATTAAATAAGGCCAAAATTTTTCAAGTGCAAATACAACTGCTAAAAACTCTTTTTCAGTTGTTGTGTAGTTTAGTTGGGCCTCATTTAATGTACGGCCAGCATAATAAATCACGTGCGGCATCTTGTTAATGTGCTGTCCAAGAACAGCACCAATGGCAAAATCTGATGCGTCGCACATGATTTCGAAGGGGTGCGTCCAGTCTGGAGATGAAAGAATGGGCACAGAAATGAGAGAGTGTTTCAAAGACTCGAATGCTTCCATGCAAGTTGAGTCGAAATCAAATGTTGTGTCCTTGGCCAATAAGAGAGTCAAGGGTCTAGCAATCTTGCTAAAATCCTTGATGAACCGTCTATAAAAACCGGCATAGCCAAGGAAAGCTCGGATGTCTTTGACGCATTTAGGAGGAGGAAGATTAGAAATGACTTCAATTTTAGCTCTATCAACCTCTATGCCGTTTTGCGAGATGACATGTCCTAAGACAATGCCTTCTCGTACCATAAAATGGCACTTCTCCCAATTCAAAGTTAGGTTCTTATCCCTACAGCGGGTAAGAACAGCGTCAAGGTGTAGCAAACACTCATCGAAGGAGTCACTAAAAATGGAGAAATCATCCATAAAGATCTCCAAGAACTTTTCAACCATGTCTGAAAAGATCCCCATCATACACCGCTGAAAGGTAGCAGGTGCATTGCATAACCCAAAGGGCATGCGGCGATAAGCAAAAGTGCCAAAGGGACAAGTAAATGTGGTCTTGTCTTGATCCTCTTTAGCGATGGGGACTTGGTTATAGCCGGAATAGCCATCCAAAAAACAATAGAACTCGTGCCCTGCCAATCGTTCTAGCATTTGGTCAATGAAAGGTAAAGGAAAGTGGTCTTTCCTTGTCGAGGCATTGAGTTTTCTATAGTCGATGCAAACTCGCCACCCAGTTTGGGTGTGAGTAGGAATTAACTCATTTGCCTTATTGGTAATGACCGTGATGACCGATTTCTTTGGCACAATATGAATGGGGCTAACCCATTGGCTATCCGAGATAGGGTAAATGATACCACTATCAAGACACTTAACAATCTCCTTCTTGACAGCCTCTTTCATAATGGGGTTGAGGCGTCTTTGTGGATCCCTTGCCGGCTTGGCATCATCCATCAAGTGTATATGATGTTCGACTATGAGGGGACTAATCCCCTTGATGTCCGCCATAGACCAGCCAAAAGCTTGCCGATTATTGTGTAAGACCATTAAAAGGGCCTTCTCTTGCTCAAGAGCTAGAGAAGCCGATATGATAACGGGTAGGGTCTCATTATCACCTAGATAAGCATATTTTAGGTGCGACGACAAAACCTTTAGTTCGAGTTTAGGAGGTGAAACAATAGATGGTAACAATGGAGTAACTGTTTCAAACTCGAAGGATTTTATCAAAGGTTCAAATCAAGTGTACGCAACCGAGTCGGATGGTTCAACTAACTCATCCGAAAAAGAAAAAGACTCAAGCTCGGGTGGTGAGTCTTCAAAATCGTCAACAAAGGTGAAACACTCATAATCGTTGTCCGCCGTGAAAGCTGTGTCGGATTCTAGGAGGAACACGCTAGTGGTGTTAACATTACTGTGATCGAACAAAAAAATTTCGAACTCACAGTCCTCCTCCGCGATCTCATTGATCGAGCAAACATCAAGTACGCTAGCATTAGGCTCGGCAGGCTGACTCCCCAACTTAAAAATATTGAGTTCAATTGTCATATTGCCAAAAGATAGATTCATTGAACCATTACGACAATTAATCACTGCGTTGGAGGTCGCAAGGAATGGTCGACCAAATATCACCGGAATTTGATTCCGGGGTTTAGCGACAGGTTGTGTATCCATAACAATAAAGTCTACGGGGAAAATGAAATCCCCAACTCTAATTAACACATCCTCCAACTCTCTCCTAGGATGGGTGATTGATCGGTCAGCCATTTAGAGAGTACAGTGAGTGGGCTTAAGCTCTCCAACGCCTAATTGCTCGTACACAGAATAAGGTAGCAAATTGACACTAGCACCAAGATCTAATAGTGCTCTATTGATGTTCTTGTCCTCAATTGTTATCGAAATAGTAGGACAACCGGGGTCCTTTTGCTTTAGGGGTAAAGAATTGACAAGAGCATCACTAATAGCACTAGCCACGAAAACTTTCTTTGGTACTTGTGACTTTCTCTTTTTGGTGCATAAGTCCTTTAAGATTTTTGCATATGAAGGAACTTGTTGGATTGCATCCAAAAGAGGGATATTTATGCTAACCTATTTGAACAAATCGATAATCTTCTCCATTTGTGGAGTTGGTTTATTGGATCTCAACCGGTTTGGAAAAGGAACGTTTTGAAAAGTTGTTGAGTCCAATTTTTGCGGATCAGATTATTGTTGGAACAGAACCCCGTGTAGATGTGTTCGTGTTGTGAGAAGTGGGTCCGTTCGAGCTAGAAGAAGTAGAGTCGTGTGAAGGATGGAGAATAGGCTCTAACGAAGAAGAAGAAAAAAAGGAGAAGGTGAAGAAGATGAAGAAGGGCCACCGGCAGGGGTGTCATTATTAATACCCACATTGTTTTGCAACACTTTTCCCGATCTCAACGTGGTCACAGCATTTACGTTATGATTTTGCTGTTGATATGCAGCATGTGCGTGACCGGGATTTGGCAGTGGTTGAGATGGGAGCTTTTCTTTTTCTCGCTCACTCAATGCTGCATTGGGTCGTGCAATTTGTGCCTCAATAGATTTGATGCTTTGATCGTGTGAGGCACTGTTTTGCACCAAAAATTGAATAGAAGTCTCTAATCTTGCTGTAGATTGTGTAGATTGCTTTAGGAACGCATCTAGACTTCTTTCGAGCGAGCTAACCTTATCATTATTAGGTTGAACAAAATTTTTTGGCGGGTAAGAAGTGTTAGGCACAAAATTGTTCACTTGATTAGGGTAAGGTTGCTGTTGGAAAGGTTGTTGAAATTGAGTTTGTGGAGGTACTTGTTGTTGTGGAAGAGGAGGTCTTTGAAAATTGTTATTTTCTTGGAATTGTTGATTTTGGTTCCAAGCGAAATTTGGGTGACTCCACCAACCCGGATTGTATGTCGAAGAGTATGGATCGTTTCTTTGTCGTTGCTGAAAGGCAGCATTGACTTGATCCTGTCCTTGAGTAGATGCATTGTAAGGACACTCTTCGGTGAGATGTGATGGATCCGCACAACAAGCACAAACAGTTCATGGAGGCATAACAGGGGCAGGAGAAGGCGATAAGATTTTGGTCTTAATCGCTTCTAGCTTTTTCGTAAGAGCGGCCATCTCGGCCTTCATAGCTATCGACATATCTAAGTGATGTATGCCTGCCCTAGATTGACCACTAGAAGAAGATGATATGGTCTTGGTGCTCTCCCACTGAATTGTTTGTTCACTAAGGTCCTCAAGAAACTGCCACGCTTCCTCACTAGATTTGGTTAGAAAGTGACCTTGACAAATAGTTTCTAGCAACTGCTTCGTTGCCGGGTTCAATCCCTCGTATAATGTTTGGCAAAGTTGCCAACTTTCGATCCCATGGTGAGGGCATTGAACGAGTAGGTCTTTGAATCTTTCAAAACACTTCCAAAATGGTTTGAAAGGAAGCTGTGAAAATTGTATAATCTCATTACAGATTCTAGCAGTTTTGTGATGAGAATAGAACTTTTTAAGAAAAGCTTTCACAAACTCGTCCCAATTTCTAATTGAATGTGATGCGGTGCTGTATAGCCACTTCTCGGCTAGGTCACATAAGGTGAAAGGAATGACCCTTAGCCTTATAGCGTCATCACTTAATTGGGTCGTTTTCATCATAGCGCAAACGTTTTGGAATTTATTAATAAAGATATAAGCATCTACGGTTTCCAATCCATGAAATTTTGGCAGAATATTGATGAAGTGGGGTTTTATTTCAAAATTGTCCCCATTTGCCGGTGGGGGTGAAAGACAGGTAGGTAAAGAGGTGCGGACAGGGTAGAAGAGATCCTGGAGCGCGACTCGTGTGGGCGCTTCAACAGGCGGTTGATTCGGGTTATTCGCACCTAACGGAGGTGGAATCATTCCCGTCGGTAAGGTATTGTTAGGATTGTATCCCAACATGCCTTCGGAAGAAGAATTTGAAGGTGGAGGTAAGAAAGTGGACGGAATTTCGACTTCGGTGTCGAAAGGTTCGTCGGTCGGTACCAACGAAACACGGACTAATCGGGCGTTAGTGTCCCTAGTCCAAAGTGACATACACTAAAGGGGTAGTGTAGTCAGAAAAATGAAAGACAGAATGTGGAGGTAAGAAAACGTCAATGAGAGGAAGTGATGTAAGTGAGGTGCAAGATTTCTTTAGCGACAAGTTGCAAGTTTTGAAAAGATTTTTTCTTTTTTTTTTATGTGAGATTTTTGCAAAAAGATTTTTGAAAAGAGACTTTTGACACAAATGCACTCAACCACAAATGCACAATCAGGCCTAGATCTAGGGTCACCTAGGTCAGCTAGACAGATCCTAACTGTTCCAAAGGGCTAGAGATAGGACCTCAAACCGCCTCTTCACCGCCAATTGCGGCCAGGTAAGTGCCAGGTAAGTGGGAAGGAATCACAGTAGTGGGCCTAATTAAAAACCACTTGCCTTTGACACACTTGCCTAGGCACCGCAAAGTCAGGTTAGGATAAACGGCCGATGCCTATACTAGTCCTCTGTCCTAGTGAGCGCAACGTCCTTAGGGCTGAGTCTAATATTTTTTAATTAAGATTGGTCAATAAAAATGCTTTAAATGATTTCTGGGGTCCTGGGAAGGGTAATGAAATCCCCACCCAATCTGAGTTTGGTCAATAGCCCCTTAATGTCCGATTAAAATATGCAAAGCAGTAAATTCACTTGCAATTAATTATTTTTAGCGCGGCGCAAAGAAACCTGCAGAAAATCTTTTATTTAGAAGGGTGAAGAAGATTTTTTTAGCGCAAAGAAATCCTGCAGAAAATTTTGACAAAAGATATATGGAGGTTGGCAGAGGAGGGAAAGAAAAACAAACCGAGAAAATTTCGCGCAACGATGCCACGTGGCGGCCGCGGAACCGCGGTTTGGGGCGCTCCTGAGCCGCAGTTCCGCGGTCTGGTGGAAGGATCGCTTCCCGAGAAATTTTTTCCTATTCTGCTGTGGACTTATCCCTCTGTTTTGATGTACCCTTTTCTGTTTCGCCTTCTATAAATTTCCAGATCCGAGATTCTTCGCTGTTCCTGCAAGATTCAAACGATAGCCCTTCAAACAATAAAAAAAATGATGAAATTTTTTGTACTTTCTATATTTTCAGATTTTTATGATTTTTAAAATTTATATTAACCCGAAATTACAAAAAGGAAGTTTACGCCATCCCCGGCAATGGCGCCATTTGATTAGTATAGGATTTTATCGATCAAAAATATATTACCGTAATCAAGAACGGCGTCGTTTTGCAGCTAGCCGGTGAGTACGGGTCGGTCTACAGGGATGGTGTAATTTTCCTAAGTGTTCTTACGAGCTAATTCCAATGGGTGTTTGGTCTTTTAATTTAAATCTAAAAACTAAGTTGTACGATGGTTAAGAGACTTGCTAGGATTAGGTCTAAGGTAGAGTTTGGTAAAATTAAATTTCATACCTCTTTCAATGCCCTCAATTAAATCTTTTAGGAGTTATAGCAATTATTAGTAAAGGGGATTAGGATGATTGGGAAGAAACGAAGTTTCTTCCTCTAGATCCTTGTCCGTCCTTTCCTAATAATTGCTCTAACCTTCATGGAAGACATGCATGTCCGGTCCTTTATACTATGGTTTCACCGTTACCTCATGGGTAGGGTGCCGTAGGGAGCGGATCATGCATGCATGCATGCATGAAGTTCTAGTTATTACTAATGATTGGGCATGAAAGAGATGAGAGATATTCATCTCTCAATCCCTCCCCTATTCCTAACCCTAACAAGCGAGGAAATTACTCGCTCATTAGGGGATCTATTAAAAACATCGTTTTTATTCTGTGTATTTTTAGATCTAATAGATTACATACCTACTGCAGTTTAAGAGATACTACACTAGATTAAACTAGGGCAAAAGAAACGATTTATCTAGGGCAAGAATTCAATTAGAAAACTAGGGCAGAAAAGAAAAAACAACTTACAAGAATGATACTCTTCCCAACTTCAAATGAATCTGAATTTTTATTTATCAAAAAGAGGCATCCTTCATACAATATTTTGAATACATATTTATAAGGAATAGGAAAATTAGGGTTACAATTGCTCGCACATGTGATATTACAGATATACCCCCTAAAAATCCCAACAAAAGCACCGACGCACCGCCAGAGTTTTCTGCACCGACACGTGCAGTAGATGGCCGTGGAACCGCGGCATGGGTAGGGGTAGGGCCGCGGTTCCGCGGCCCCTTGGTGAGGTCGTCTGCTCAATTTTTCTGGGTTCTTTTTTACTGCTTTGGGATTTTTATTTCTTCAGTTCTTTTCTCCATTTGGCTTCTGGGTCTTCTCCAGATCTTTCAGTGAAAACTTGTAGAGGTTTTTTAACTGTTCACTTTGAATTTTTGGACCTTGCGTTGCCTTGAACTGTTCTTCGTCTAGGTTTGAGTAGGATCCTTCTACTTGTGGGTCAAAAGTCCCTCTTTTGTATCATCTTTTGTCTTTTTCACCGTTTTCGCTCCAAGAACCTGTAACCTGTACTATGTAGCAGACATGCGTCAAAAGCACCTATTTTTATTGTAAATTGCATAAGAATGGGGAATATAAAATGCAATATTATGCTATGAACAGACGTACTGATGGCTGTGGGACAGACCATCTCCCCAACTGGGATGAGAAGCGTATACACTAGTCTACTCCGGAGTATCGATACGACTAGGGACCTGTATAGGATGTTGCTTATAGACTACCCAGCCCCCACTAGTGTGACTGCCATCACGACGCTGGTAATCAAGCAAAGATCCTAAGGGCTCTACTAATATGTATAAGTTATACGTTACAAGAAACATATGCACATATTAAAGTAGACACAAACCAAGTAGCATACTACCATTTTTAGCAAGACTGTCAATACAACTGTGAATATCCCAAGCTTCCATTAAGTAATATACAAACTAGTATGATACAATAATGGCCCCTAGGGCATATACACTAACAGAGTCGTGCCGATGCGTGGCTCATAACAGGTCGAAAAACTACTGATAACACTTACCAGTAAATCTCAGAATCAGCCCTGGCCAGGGACTTTATGTTATAGCCAATCGAGCACATCGCTACATCAACTCCCAATACTGGGAGAGACGAATCCCCTCCTATCGCTCATTGCCTCCATGTGACTGGGACTGTACCTAAAAACCACCATTTTGAACGTTCTCTTGAACGTTGTAAGGTGGAAATCAAAGCATAGTGGGAATCAAACAAGACTCTATGACGATCTCGGGTCGACAGACTAATCTGTATCAGTGTCACCAGAGAACTGCCATCTGGCGTGAGGTATAATACCATCTGGGAGTTCTTGGCGAGTCCGTCCAGTGTACCCAGTCTCCACTGAGCACCCGTATATCATCTCTGATGTCAAACACCAATGGATATGGGATCATCCATCGCCCATCTACATGGGTCTAGAAGCTACACGCTAGTCTACTCTGGTATATTGATGCCCCGTCTCGATACACCCATGACTAGGGTCTTTAAAGGATGTACTCACAGACTACCATTGTCCCACTAGTATGATCCACATCATAATCCAGATAGTCAAGTACACATCCTAAGGGCTTTACCAATATGTAACAGAGAGACAATCAGTGTACATGTTAAGATAAAGAGTAACCAGATAGCATATTATCATGTCGAGCAAGAAAGTCCTCCCTATATACGTCCCTGCATCCACCACAATATACATTTCGTGTACAGTAATGGCCTCTAGGGCACACATATAACTAACACCATAATCATACCCTTATTGGGTTGGATGAACTCTAATGGTCTTTTAGGCATTATTTGAGTTGCCGTCAAGACCCGAAGCCGGGAATATGCCGTCACTTCATTTTTTGCTTTGACGATGTCGTGCCGATTCTTTGCTAAAATAGGGTAGACATCTGTAGGACCACTATGCTGTATGTATTGCAATTGAAGTTTGGAGCTAGGAATATGCCATTGCTTGAATATCATTTAATAGTTGCATTTGCATCCTGCTGAAATGGGGAGGGAAACGCCGGGATAGTCTCTAGGTTGTATATTGTTCACCGCCGAAAACAGAGACGAAACGGAATGGATCGTCTTGCCTGAATTCGGAAGCTGCTATTTAAATTTATCCGTCTACCTCTCCAAAGATTCCAAGTTGATTTATATTACCATATATCTGAGGATTGAACGAATGCGGTCGTTGTAGCAGACTTTATCAGATTCCCCCTCATTTCTGAGGGGTTTTTTGATCGTGGGAACGCTCTTCCCTGCAGGCGTAAGCTCCTACAGTTAATTATGTTACTGCATCGCGATAACCACTTTCTCCTGCTCCGGAGGTTCACTTCATGCCGTGCGTATGTTTTTTGTTTGTTTGGGTTGCCCGTGGATTGTATACGGAGACTAATTTATGTTGTCGCTCGTAGGGTGTTGATTACTCCAAATCTGTATATCTTATATTTGGGACTTTTATTTAAGGACCGTTAATCTATTTTGAGATTAAGATTGACTTAAATGTATGTGAGCATTTGGGGCTCGATTAGCCCAATTTGAGACTTGGATCCACTTAACGAGATTTGAGGATCATTTTTATTTAGGATCCAACAAAAGAGCATTTAGGCTCTATTACTTTAGTTTAAGGATGTTTCGGTCCATTATCGTCATTCTGCGAATATTAGTTTAGGGACATTTCAGTCCATTATCGTCATTTTGGAGGCGAATATTAGTTTAGGGACATTTCGGTCCACTGTTAGTTTAGGGACATCTCGGTCCATTATCGCCATTTTAGAGGCGAATATTAGTTTAGGGACTTCTCGGTCCTTTGTTAGTTTAGGGACATCTCGGTCAATTATCGCCATTTTGGAGGAGAATATTTGTTTAGAGACTTCTCAGTCCTTTATCTATCTTACGCACACGTGTATTTGTTACGCGACGAAACGAATAATGGTGATATGGAATGCACCTAATTTGGGGTGCGATCCGATTTGAGGTGTGCATGTCAATTTGGAAGTGCATCAACGTGGGATGTATCATTCCCAGTCTTGATGAAGTTTTATATCAAGTTGGGACAAGAAAAGAGTTATTGGTTGTCGGGACCCGCCACCTCTCCGAAGACGTTGAAGAATTACAACGACATATATCAGAGGTGTGGAGAGATGTACTCTTAAACTAAATCCCATGTTTGAGGGAAAAAGGGGTTATCGTGGCCTTAAGAATTTTTGTTAAGGATACGTTAGTCCAATTTGAGACTAAGATCCACTTAACAACATTTTAGGATTTTCTTTATTTAAGACCTAGCAACAGAGCATTTGGACTCATTTGTAAGACTTTAGCAACTTAGCCAATTTGGGCTTTAATCTGCTTAGTCTTCCCTCTTTTCTGAAAAAGTGCTAAGCACTTGTTTAGGCTCTGTTTAATCAGTCCCCCCCTTTTTAAGCAGAAAGTACTGAGAACTTATATGAGTTCTGACGCCCACATATGATCATGTGGAGTTTTTAGTCATGGGGATTGCTCAATAAGTGTTGAATACTTTACTCATTTTGTCTTTATACGGAACGCTAGGCACTCTTTATGGCATCCATATGGGGACCGCGTAAGGCACTGGGCGCTGCCCAATGAGTGTTGAACACTAAGCCATTTTGGACTGCTTGTGGAGTGCTAAGCACTCTTTTTTTTCTTTTGCGGCGCACACGTGGGCAGCACGTGAGGCGCTGGGCGCTAGGCTCTCCCTAGTAAGTGCTAAGCACTTTTCCCTTCCGTGGCGCCCACATGAGGAACACGTGCAGCGCTGGGCGCTGCCTAGTGAGTGCTAAACACTCTTCTCTTCTGTGGCGTCCATGTGAGGAACACATGCGGCGCTATGCACTTTCCAGTGAGTGCTAAGAACTCTTCTCTTCTGTGGCGCCCACATGAGGAACACGTGCGGCGCTGGGAGCTTTTATCCTCTGCCGATAGCATTTTTCCCCATTAATGATCAATAGGATCTTTGTTTTGTAGATCTAGGACCAAGCTTCATTTTTAAGAACCAACTTCTTTTACGAGAACTAGGTTTCTCTTATATGCTTTGTTTTGAGGAATTCGATTCCTATTTCTTTTCTGAATCTTTGATTCTCAAGAACAAGTTCATCCCGATGAGAATTAAATTCTCAACTTGTGGGAGACTTGTCTTGTGGATCTCAGATCCAGAGAAAGAACTAAGTTCTTTGAGAAGGGTTAAACCCTTTAGATATGTAAATGAGATGTTTTTATCTCTATATATATTTTTTCGTTTACCTAGAGTTTTTAAAGAGGGAGATCTTCTTCCTTGAGAATTTAATTCTCTATTCCTTTCTGAAACTTTCTGTTTTTGTTTTTGGAAACTTATGGGGGGTTCCTCTCTATCAGACTTGAAGTTTTCGGTCCTTTATATAGTGGAGGCAAGTTTGTTAATTAGTTTTGAAGAAATCCCTCATTAAGAGATTCCAATTGATTTGGAGAATTTTACCCACCATTGTACCTTTGATCCAAGGGTTTCTGTTTTTACAGAACATATTTTCTTGTTTTTAACAAAATTGAGGAAATATTTTTCATATGCAGAGTTTTACTCTGTGAAATGGTGATTTTTAATCACCATTGAATTTTTAATCCGAGAGTTCTCTGTTTTACAGAGGGTATAGAATTTTATTCTATAATCCAACCGAAAGTATCTTTCTTATTTTAGAAAGATTTGGGAATGTTTTCTCCCCAACAAAATATAATTCTGTATCTTGATGATTTATTATCTCCGTTGGATCTTTGATCCAACAACTCATTTTAACAGAGTGTAGAATTTAATTCTACCTGGGCGTCGGCGCTCACGTGTTCCTCACGTGGGCGCCACTTAAGAATTTGGTCCTTAGGATGGGCATTCTGTGCTTTACACACTGGCGCCCGCGTGAAGAACACGTGCGGCATGATATGAGAGTTTTAACTCTTATTTAATCTAATAGATTCTTTTGTACTTTACACACTGGCACAAGCATAAGGAGCACGTGAGGCTCCACCATAGGATTTGATCCTATTAGCGTTGGCGCCCTTGTGGAGGGCACGTGAGGCGCTGCCTCATTAATGAAGGTTTCTTTTCTCCTTCTTTCTCTGCTTTTCCCAAGTGAAACTTTCTTTTCCAATGCCTTCTTTCGTCAGAGCTTGTAAATAGTTCCACCATGCACAACATTTTCTGTGCCGAGACTTAAATACCTCCCCTTATAATCTGAAACAATGCTCCTCTTCGCTCTCACTTTTAGAGAATCATTTTAACAGAGGATATCATGTCTTGTAATCATCCACATGCTCATCGGCAGCCATGGGAGGTGCCCATTGAGGAAATTGTTCATCGTTTTGTTGCACGCTTGGTGAATCCTGCTCTTACGGATGACCAATGTGATATGGTGCTGCACGAGCTCTTGACTCGTAGAGGATCTCCTCTCCCCATCGGCTCCATTTGGCTCTGGATGATCTTCCTGTTTATGCTCGATGACATTCCGCCTCATCCAGCGGAGATGACTCCGGCGATACTTGACACGGCGAAGGACAAGATCGAGTGCTTTCATGAAGCACTTTTGATTACCACGCCTCTGAGAGATCGCTATGTTCAGCTGCTAAGCCAGATACGGGCTTAACGGGCCATCATGTCTGCCTTCGCCGATGGGCACGACACTAACCGATAGAGAGCGACTCCTCGTGAAGATCGCCTCTTCGTCATGGTGGAGAAGGCGGAGAGCGCTTTAGAAAACTTTATTCATAGTTTTGTAAACTTTTGTACTTTTAATCCTATGTTTGGTGATCTATTTCTTGTAGAATAAAATGTTTATTTAAATGCTTTCTTTTTATCGTTGACCACCGAGTGCTTCCTTTCTAACACATGTTTTTCCTCTGATTGTATTGTTGCAACCCACATGTGTGCATGTGCGTATATGAATGAGCCTACTTTCACACATATCTGTAAACAAAAATTAAACCGGTGTAAACATATATGTACCGTCAAAACTTGGAGCTAGGATTTTGCCATTACTTCTTCTTTTTTTGCTTTGACCCTTGGGTCTTTGTTTTTTGATGATGACGTTGCCTCTGCATCCTGCTGGAATGAGAAAGAACGCCGGGATAGTCTCTACGTTGTATGTCTACCGTTAAGACTTGGAGCTCCTTTTGACGAAACGTGTTGGGAGAATATGCTTCCTTTTCTTTCATTTGTACCTACGGATCGTATACAAGAGTCAATAAAGACATACTTGCAGGGCAGGAAAGTTTCGTTTTCCTTTCATCATTTTTTATTTCATTTTTTTAATTTCTTTCTGCGATGCTCTATCTTTTCTGCTTTTATATCGCGAAAGTCGCGATTGCCTAATCATTTCGGCTATTTATCGCGGTTCCCAATCATTTCGAATTTTTTTATTTTTACTCGCTGCTTTTTATTGTGAGTTGCCTTATCATTTCGGCTATTTTTGTTTTTACTCGCTGCTTTTTATTGCGAGTTGCCCTATCATTTTGGCTTTTTTTTATATGCATATTTTTTTGCTTGGTGATTTTTATCGCGAGTTGGGGACTTGGTCCTGATACCCATTGTCACATCAGTATCGCTGCAACTGGAATATTGCCAGGAGCGAATCATCATTTGCCATGATAGAACTTGGAATTTGACACCTGTTTAGGCATCAACATCGCTACAACTGGAATGTTGCTTGGAGTGAATCACCATTTGCCTTTGTTGGTGTGGATAAATGTGTCTTAGCAAACAGGGTTGGGATCCTGTCGACTAAGGCTTTGTGGCTTTATGAGCAGTAAGGGTCTCATAAAGGTATTTCTTCCTATGAGTCATGTGGATCACATAGGTGTATTTTCTCCGTAGGAATCGTGAGGATTCCTAAGTTCATTTTTCTCTTATAAGTTATAAAGATCTTGCAAGAGTGTTTTCTCCTTATAAGTCAAGAGCACTTACAAGTGTCGTTCACCATATGGGGACATTTCTCGTCGTTGGTGGAACTTGGTGAGCGATATATTTATTTATGCCCGTGGATTGTATACAAGGGTCAATATAGGACCGCCTATAGGGCAACTTGGGGAATATGACGAATTAAGAACAGGTTTAGATCCCTGTAGCTTAAGGCTTTCAAATCCTGTGAGTCATGAGGGTCTCATAGAGGGAATTCTCCTTACGAGTCGTATGGATCTCGCAAGTGTAATTTCTCTATAAGAATCGTATGGACTCCTAAGTGTGTTTCTCCTTTGTGAGTAGTAAGGATCTCACGCAGGTATTTTCTCCTCACAAGGTCGAGAGGACCTTGCAAGTGCACATTATTTTTTTTTATTTTACGTGTTTGCGCCCTTTTTCGGGTTTTCACAAACTCGCCGGCAGCCCTTCTATTTTTACTCATGGCGACTTTTGGGTTTTCATCCATGGCCATTTCGCTTGTGAACATACCATTTTTTAACAAGATGAAACTCTCGAGAATGGCTTCGTCACGGGAGACCCCTCTGTTTGCCGGTGGGACTTGGGGGTGGCTTCATTGCTGGAGTAGCTGTGCAGCCCGTGGGACTTGAGTTGCAACCTTTGCCACTAGGACTTTGATTGCAATATAGATCTCAAGGGAGTGTATCGCCGTATTTGGGGCGATGCGCTAGTTTAGGGACGTTCTGATCCATTACTGTCAAGTTTGAGGTGAATTTTTAGTTTAAGGACTTTCCGGTCCAATATTCCCATCTTGGGGACGAATGTTAGTTTAAGGATATTTTGGTCCATTGTTGATTTAGGGACATCTCGGTCCATTGTCACCATTTTTTGAGGCGACGGAGCTTTTTGGATACTACTCTCAGAGTTCTGACTCAGGAAGATAGCGAGCGGACACAAGTACTGTCATCTATCATTGACCTAAGTCGTAACTCGTCAAGGGTAGTATTTGAAAGTGTTTCTTAGCACCACCACTGGGTTTTAACCGACATCAAGCATGCAATTTTAAAAAATTCTTGGTGCTAAGCTACACTAGCCTAGAATCTAACTAGAGTATTAGGGTTTATATAATGATATATCAAGTTCTAAACTAAGTGAAAGAAATAACAACCTTTGTAGACCAAGTCCTTCACTTCTAAATCTCCGGGTAGTAGTCCCTACGACTCTTCGTGGCTCCACATGAAGAAGAATCGAGCTTGCTCTTTGATCTTCCACGCCGAAGATGATCCACCCGAAATTTCTCTAGGTCAAGCTACATCTTCACTAATCTAGTATTAGTGAAGTGAATAACCTAGTCTAAAGTGCTAATCTAGACTAGGATGATGAAGTAGGGTGTTTAGCTTACTAAGAAAAACTCAAAAGCCCTAGGGTTCACAACACATGTGAGGGTTAGGGCTTTGAGAAGGAAGAAGATGAAGAGAGCAAGAGAGTGTGTGAAATGAGCTCAAGAAAAAATACAAGTGAAGAGTGGCTTCTCTCTTGACCTCACTTATTGAAGCATCCAATATTATCAAATAATATATTAGAACCATGCTTCAATAGTGATAACAAATGAATAAACTAAAGAAAAAGCCATGCCTCACCCATTCCACAAATATCTCTCATTTTCCATCTCATCTTTTCTATTTTCTTAAAATAGAAAATCCAATATATATATATATATATATATAAAGAGAATAATAATTAGTGAGCAATAATATTAGTTAATATATAATTATATCAAATATAAATATATATCATATTATTAAATCAACACTTGATTCAATAATATGGTTATATCGCATATAACCGACTGATATCATTTATCTGTATATCACATTATCAAATCAACACTTGATTCAATAATCCGGTTATATCACATATGACCTAACCGATATCATATGATGCCAGATTAGAATACGGTATCACATACTCGTATTTAATCAAGCTCCTGCACATATCAGCATATGTGCCCTACTTTGTTTCGCTTAAACTATGAAACCTCTGTGTGGTACTTTAAAGACTTGTCAATACGCCAGCAGTAGGTGATGATCACATCAGTCACCCACAAGCTGTCAGCGGTACTAGCTGGACGTAACGGCTACCCAGGTATTGAGCGAATAGAAGATCAACAAGCAAGCTTGTCCAAACTCCCGTGAAGCCTATATGTAACACTTATCGTACTGTCTGGTCTCTTCGTCTGATATGTCGCATATCGAGTCTAGGGGTGGATACGTCAGACCCCAGTAACTTGAGAAGTCATGCCGATGTATGGCTCATAACGGTTCGAGAAACTACTGATAACACTTACCAGTAAACCTCATCAGCCCTGGCCAGGGACTTACTGTTATAGCCAATCGAGCATAGCGCAACATCAACTCCCTATACCGGGAAAGAAGAAACCCCTCCTATCGCTCATTGCCTCCATGTGACTCGGGACTGTACCTAAAATTTACCTGTTTGCACGACTCCTTTGAGTAGTCGTAGAGAGGAAATCAAAGCACAGTGGGAACCACACAAGACACTATGATGATCTCGGGTCTACAGACTAATATGTACCAGTGTCACCAGAGAACTACTATCTGACGATAGATATGGTACCATCTAGGAGTTCTCGGTCAGTCCTGTTCGGTGTACCCATTCTCTAATGAGCACATGTGTACAATCTTTGATATCAAACACCAATGGTTATAGGATCAACCATCACCCCATACAGGGTCAAGAAACATACACACTAGTCTACTCTGGAATATCGATGCCCTGTCTTGATATCCCCTCAATTAGGAACTATTAAAGGATGTGCTTGTGGACTATCTAGGCCTCACTAGTATGATCTGCATCATAGTCCTGGAAGTCAAGTCTACATCCTAAGGGCTTTATCAACATGTATAAGAGAGACGGTATAATAATACAAGTGTACATGTTAAGATAAAGAGCAACCAGATAGCATACTATCATGTCGAGCAAGAAAGTACTCTATATATATGTCCAAGCATCCACTATATCATACAATAATGGCCTCTAGGGCATACATATTCCTAACAATCTTCCACTTGCACTAAGGCCAGTTGTTGCAGTATCTCATACCCAACATCCCAAAAAGTCTCTCAAACTGTGTCCGGGGGAGGGCCTTCGTGAGTGGATCCACTGTGTTATCCTTTATGTCAACTCTCCTGACCTTGATCTCCCGTCTATCTACTATCTCCCGGATCAGGTGATACTGCCTAAAAATATGTATGTATCACTGATGAGATCGGGGTTCCATGGCCAAAGCCACAGCTCCATTGTTATTACAATACAAAGGTATTGGATGCTCAATGGATGGAACCACTCCAAGTTCATCTATGAACTTCTTCATACAGACAGTCTCTTTGGCAGCATCGTTGGCAGCGATGTATTCAGCCTCCATCGTCGAATCTGCTACGGTATCTTGCTTGGAACTCTTCCTACATATCGCCCCTCTATTGAAGGTGAAGACAAAACCCGAGACCGACTCACTGTTGACCTTATCACTCTGGAAGCTCGAATCGGTAAAGGACTCCACCTAGAGTTCACCATTACCATACACCAAGAACATTTCTTTAGTCCTTCTCAAGTATTTAAGACTGTTCTTCACAGTTGTCTGGTGCTTTTCCCTAGGATCTGATTGATACCTACTCACTACACCTAGTGCGTAAGCTATATCCGGTCTAGTACATAACATCGCATACATGATAGACCCAATTGCAGAAATATAGGGTATCTCTATCAAGCAAGCCTTATCCAAATTAGTCTTGGAAGTCATCTCTTTGGAGAGAGTGATTCTTGAACAAGCGGTTAAATTACCGCGCTTAGAATCTTTGTCACGCCCCGCTTCCCGGTGTACGGGCAGAGGACTCGACAAGGCCGCTACGCATTTACTCCGAAATAAATACGCTAAGCGTATCTAAACAATATAAAATAAAATGTACACAAGAGACAAAATGTAATTAAACATCAACTTTATTTATTAAATATTCTTTTTACAATACAACTGAAATGAAAGTACATGGAATGAAAACAATGCCTAAACAATGGAATAACAGAAATGAAAATGAAATATAATGTACAAGTGAATCTAAAACTCTGGGTCTTCAATAAACTGATCCAAGTCCTCGCTGGTGGGCTCTGTCTCCAGAAGGCTCGATCCATCTGACAACATTCCAAAGAAAGAAGAAAATGAATGTCGTCAGCGAATAATCGCTCGGTAAGTCCTAAAAGTAAGAAGAGACAGAATAGACAGAAGGAGAATGTAACTTTTAAAGTTGTATTATATTGTTAACGTTGTTGTTTGTAGGTTGGTACAGAAGAGGCTAGTGTATACGAGAGGAGTCTCACTATCCCGGAAACTAAGGTATACGGAGTACAAGGAACCGTTAAGCCACGGTACAACGACAATAGAGATTCAGGTTAGGTGTCTTATGGTTGCAGTTTCGTGCCACTTTTAACACCTTCCGTACCAATCTACCCCTTATAAACCCCGCGATGTCTTGATTATATTATTTGTATTGAATTGTCTTGCCTTGTTATGCATAGATGGATGACTTGCCAAAACCATGATATCAATAATGGAACGGATATAACGGATGAACATGTAGATGGAATATATCTATGGTTCGGTTCAGTCAATATAGATTGAATATATTGAATGGATGAATTCATATTGAGTCATGCTGTATTGTAGTTTGTAGTTGAATCACATTCAAGTCAGATTGATTAGATTGAGACTCAGTCTGAGTCAGACACTTTTAAAAGAACTTGAAATCCTGATTGTCTTGATATTATCGGTAACTGCTGCACATGGACGGCAGGATTTGTGTCTTTTTCAAAAACAATTACCATGTTGATAACACCGTTTGTTAAGTTGTCTACCTTAAATAGGCAAGCACCCATATTTCCGGCTCCCTGAGGCTCAAGAGACTGGTCCCGCTTAAACCTGTGTTTACTAGGGTCTTTATTGTAATTTAGTATAACTTAAGGGTATTTTACATAAAATAGTTTTGTTATACTTTCAAAATATACCTCAAGTATTTAATTATCGTCTTTAGAGTTTTCATAGATGTTTCTTTTATTCAATGTGAAATTTCTAGTGACTATGACCTAGTTTTTAAAATATAAGGTATTTATTTGAAATATTGGAATTGTATGGTATTTTCTTGTAAAAGGATATTTTCTTGAATTTTGGAAATGTGGAATATTATAAATATTAAAAATAGATATTTTGATATTATTACATATATATTTATTTATTAAAAATATAAGTTTTATTTATAATAGAAATCACATTTTCTAAAGAAAAATATATTAAAAATCTTTCGAGATCGTATGCTCCGTGAGGAGGTCTGCATCTCGCTCTACTAGGCCCGACGATGTGTGATAATCCGCACCATACCGAACGGGGTTCCCAATAGTGGATTGTAGAGGCGCAATTGCAAAGATTTGTTAAATACACTTCTTATAGAAAAATGTTTTATAAGTTGAAAGTAGTTATATGTAAAGTCGTATTTTCCCGAATCTATGTTTCCAAATTCCATCGTGCTATTTTAGATATGTGTGTTGTGATGAGGTAGGTCATTACTCATGATTTTTCTAAAGATAACACGGTTAAAAGGTATCAATATGTCGATATGAAACATACAGGTATTTTAATGTAAAATTGAAATACAACTTGCTATAGTTATCGTTTTGATGTTGAACTTGTTCTATTATCTTTGTTAATGATTAGTAAACAATATATCAAAAGTTGTAGGTTTGTTATTAAGAAAAAGTTGTATTTTTAAAAGAAAGAGAATCGGAAGCCGGATAACTCCGCTTCCGACATATTTTAAGAATGAAGAGTTTGGGAATAGCAAAATAGAGAGAGAGAAGGGGGACTTACCGGCTTTGATGAGAGGGGAGAGGTAGGAGGAGGTTTAGGATTCGTCGGTGCTTTGTTTCGTTGCCGGAAACTCCTTGTATCATCGCCGGAACTTCGTCGGAGGTTTACCCTTTGTTAACTCCACTTGTAAACTATGGAAACTTGAAAATTTCTTGAGAATTTTGGCAGGGAATTGTGAGTGAGGAGGTGTGAAATGAGGGTGGTATTTATAAGGAAAAATTAGGGTTTAGGGTGTTTAAATAATGCATTAAAATATGCATTAAAAATTGATTTAAAGGGCATTTTATTGCTCTATAGAAATAATCAGGGTAAACAAGTAATGTGGGGTTAGTGGGGTAGCTGAAAGGTTGCAGGGGTCGAAGTTTGGGGGCAATACCGTCGGTTTAGACCGGCGGTGCCGGTTCTTTGTGTGGGTGTCGCCGGTTTTGTACCGTCGGGTGGGACTAAGGTTTCGGCCACGTGTCGGGGTCGCTTCAATTTTCGTGATGCTTATGTTTATTTATTCTGTAACTTACTCTATTACGTGTGTTGTACGTATAGACTCTTGGGTTTCTAAAAGGTTAAAAGAAAATTAAATAAAAAGATTATATGGCTGATGGGATTTGAACTCTGGTGCTATGTCTTAACAGTGCATTGCTTTACTAATGAGCTACAAGTGTTTTCTTGTTGTTCAAAATTCAATCAAATATTTATAGGTTTCACAGGAATTGTAAATACCTCAAGTGTACATTAAATTTTAAATAATTTTATATACACAGAATTTGGAGTTGTTACAGTCTACCCTCCTTACAAAAATTTCGTCCTCGAAATTTACAAATTTTATTTTAAGGACTATTTTACAAATAAGTGAGGATATCTTGCACGCATCTCGTCTTCTCTTTCCCATGTCGATTCTACTGGAGTGTCTTTTTCTACATCACTCGAACCAAGTTAACTTCCTTGTTCCCAAGTGACTTCACTTTTCTGTCCAAGATCTCAACAGGTTGATGCTCACAGGATAAATCTGGCTGTACAGTGGGCTCAGAATGATCAAGAATATGGCTGGGGTCACTCACATACCTTCTGAGTTGGGATATGACGTTGTGCAGTCCTTCCAATGAGGGTGGAAGTGCCAAGCGATATGCCACTTCACCGACTCGTTCGAGTATGTCGAATGGTCCAATATATCTCAGACTTAGCTTACCCCGTCTTCCAAAATGGATCACTTCGCGGTTCAGAGATATCTTCAAAAATACATGTTCTCCTGGCTGGCACTCCAAATGACGGTGCTTTGCATCAGCCCAGTGCTTCTGTCGATCTTGGGTTATGCGCATCTTTTCTTTGATAGTATGAACCACATCAACAGTTGCTACTATCATTTCAGGTCCAAGAAGTTCCCTATCACCGATGTCATCCCAACTTAATGGCGATCGACACTTCCTTTCATAAAGTGGTGCAAAAGGTGCCATTCCTATGCTTGCTTGGTAGCTGTTGTTGTACGAAAACTCCAAAAGATGTAGGTGATCTTCCCACGATCCTCCGAAGTCTAGCACACGCTCTGAGCATATCTTCCAAGATGTGAATAGTTTGCTCAGACCGACCATCTGTTTGTGGATAATAAGCTGTGCTGAAGTTCAAACTTATTCCCAAGCTAGCTTGCAGACTTTGCCAAAATTGTGATCGGAACCTGGTGTCACGATCGGAGACAATGCAAACCGGTACTCCATGAAGTCTCACAATCTCCTGTATAAGTTCATGGGTATCAGAGATAGTACATATTTGATGATTTAAGAATCTTGCTTAGATTCTTACCTCCATGTACTTCTTTGCTAATGTCTTGGTTGATTGGCCAACTCGAAATAGGATGAAGTGAGTCGACTTCATGAGTCGATCAAAAATAACCCATACCGCATCGTTACCCTTTGTGCTGCGAGGGAGTGCAGTCACAAAATCCATTGTGACGTGTTGCCACTTCCATTCTGGGATCGGTAACGGTTGAAGTAATTCAGCAGTCCTGTGATGTTCAGCCTTTACTTGCTGACACACCAAGCATTTAGCGACGCTTCTGGCTACTTCACGCTTTATTCCATGCCACCAGTAATTTTGACGCAGATCCTTGTACATCTTTGTATCTTCAGGGTGTACTAAGTAGGGAGAGCTGTGAACTTCTTTCATTAACTCGTCTCGCATAGAACCTTTTGGTACACAATCTGCTGCCATACCTCAAAGATCCGTCTTCATGAATGATGAAGTCTGTTCTAAGTCCATTCTCTAATTTTTCTCTGATCTTTTACAACTTAGCATCACTTTCCTGAGCTGCTTTGATCTGATTGACAATGGTAGATTGAACTTGTAAGTTCATCAAACATGAAGCATTACCTGACATGATCACTTAAATCTCCATCTGATGCAAGTCTTGTTGAAGCTTCCACTGAGCGGTGAGATTCATTGCTAATGGTTGTCAACTAAAGACATTAGGTACTAGATTCACTTTCCCTGGGTGATATTGCAGGTTGATGTCGAAGTCCGCCATGATTTTTAACCATCGTCTCTGCCGCATATTAAGCTCCTTCTGAGTAAACACATATTTCATACTCTTGTGATCTGTGTATATGTTCACTCGTTCACCAAGAAGATAATGGCGCCAAATCTTTAGAGCAAAGATAACGGCCGCCAACTCTAAATCATGCGTCAGATAATTGCGCTCATGAATCTTTAGCCGTTTTGAAGCATAAGCCACAACTTTACCGTACTGATGTAGAACACATCCTAATCCCTTACCAGATGCATCACAATGTACTTCGAAACCTCCATATTGGTTCAGTATAACGAGAATAGGTGCTGATGTCAATCTTAACTTGAGTTCTACGAAAGCTTGTTTGCATGCTTCTGACCACACGAATTCTTCATCTTTACGTGTGAGCTTGGTCAGGGGTGTTGCTATCTTCGAAAATCCTTCAATGAACCTTCCGTAATATCCAGTTAGACCCAAGAAACTTCGAATGTCCTTCACTGACTTTGGTGTCAGCCATTCGTTTATTGCTGAAACTTTCGCTGGATCTACAGAGATTCCATCGCCTGATACGATATGTCCAAGAAAACCAACTTTATCTAGCCAAAACTCGCACTTGCTGTACTTGGCATATAATTGATGTTGTCATAAAGTTTCTAGGATAATTCGCAGGTGCTCGGCATGCTCTTTCCAACTCTTAGAATACACCAGGATGTCGTCGATGAAGATGACAACAAACTTGTCTAAGTACTCCAGGAAAACTTGATTCATTAGGTTCATGAATATTGCTGGTGTGTTGGTCACTCCAATGGCATCAAAAGAAATTCATAATGACCATAACGAGTTCTGAATGTCGTTTTATGGATATCGGATTCCTTGACCTTCACCTTATGATAGCCCAAACGAAGATCTAACTTGGAGAAAACACAAGATCCATTTAGCTGGTCGAATAAATCGTCGATGCGCGGGAGTGGATACTTGTTCTTTATCGTTACTTCGTTCAAGACTCTATAATCAATGCACATTCTGTATGAACCTTCCTTCTTCTTTACAAGTAGAATTGGAGATCCCCAACTTGAAGTGCTGGGACGAATCCATCATTTCGCCAATAATTCGTCCAACTGAGTTCAGACCTCCTTCAAACCTTCCGGACTTAATCGATACGGTGCTTTGATCACCGGTTATGCTCCTGGTATTAAATCAATGCTGAATTTAAGAGCTCGATCGGGATGCAAACCTGATATATCATCAAGAAACACATCGTCGAACTCTCGAACCACTTCTGGTTTTGATCCTTCCTCCGCTTGAATTGCCGCAATCACTGCCTTCTTTGGTTTCGCCTTATAAGAACTTGGCTCCAGGGTATGGTCTCCACTTTTGAAATAGAAGACCGGATGGTCTGGAATCTTGAATACTACCCTCCTTTGACAACAGTAGATGGTAGCATATAATGTTCCGAGCCAATCCATACCTAGAACCACATCGAAATTCGGTATGTCCAGCATCTTGAAGTCAGCATAGAATTCTTTGCTGCAGACGACTACTGGACACAGGCTGTATCCCATTGTTACCTTTAAAGCGCCATTCCCTGAACTGACATTCCAGCTGGATACAAGCGGTGTGACTGGAATCGCATGAATTCAGATGAACCGTTGTGACATAAAGCAATGAGATGCTCCAGTATCGAATAGTGCGAGTGCAGGGAGTAAGGCTATAAAGATTGTACCTAGGTTATATGGGATATGTTTTAGGTATAATGGAAAAGATATATAGGTATGTCTATGGACTGAAAGAGAATTTGAAAGGGAAGTGTTACCAGTAATGACTTGGCCGGTGGTTTCAGCCTCTTCCACAGTTATTATGAAAGCCTGTCACCTCAGCACATTCCTCCTTGCTGGAGGAGCAGGTGCCTGAATCACATGTCGAATCTGGCAGTCTCGGGGAATTACTTTACGTCGAACATATCGCGGAAAGTCCTCCAATCGATCGATTGAGTGAGACGGCTTTCTTCCGCCCTCCACCAAAGCCTTGCATTGTCCATGATCTGCAACTTCGCAACACAAACCCAAGCGACCTCTGGCACTTGTGCTGCTGCCAAGTCATCTTCAATATTCTGAGCCCATTCCTCAGCTTCTAAGGGGCTCACCTTTTTTGAGAACTGCTTAGGGTGCAAGTCCTTGAATTGCTTCACCCCAGGTGCTTCTGCCTCGGGACGGTTCATCAAAATAGCAATCTACTGCTGCTGTCCCTCTAGGAAGCTACGGATCGCTTCAAGCAAAACCGTCTACTCATTGATCGGAGCAGCTACAGCACGTGTGAGTGGTAGTGGTGGAGGAGTGTTGTTGACATTCGTGTTGGTGTTGTTTTGGGAATCCATAACCTTGAAAGAAAATTTTGGGTTAGGACAGATTCAAAGTATATGAAATTGTAAGATTCAAGGAATATGATTTGTAAAGAATGTTTTTAGTTGCTGGTTCTTGTGTTATATTGCTTAGGTTGTCCACGCAGAACTGACCTGTATGTCCATGTAGAACTGACCTGCATGTCCACACAGAGCTGACCTGCATGGGCCACCAACAAAATCTGTCACGCCCCACTTCTCGGTATACGGGTAGAGGACGCAACGAGGCCGCTACGCATGTACTCCGAAATAAACACGCTAAGCGTATTTAAGCAATATAAAATAAAATGTACACAAGAGACAAGATGTAATTAAACAGCAACTTTATTTATTAAACATTTTACAATACAACTGAAATGAAAGTACATGGAATGAAAACAATGCCTAAATAATGGCATAACAGAAATGAAAATGAAATATAATGTACAAGTGAATCTAAAAATCTGGGTCTTCAATAAACTGATCCAAGTCCTCGCTGGTGGGCTCTGTCTCCAGAAAGTTCGATCCACCTGACAACATTCCAAAGAAAGATGAAAATGAATGTCGTCAGCGAACAATCGCTCGGTAATTCCTAAAAGTAAGAAGAGACAGAATAGATAGAAGGAGAATGTAACTTTTAAAGTTGTATTATATTGTTAACGCTGTTGTTTGTAGCTTGGTATAGAAGAGACCAGTGTATACGAAAGGAGTCTCATTATCCCGGAGACTAAGGTATACGGAGTACAAGGAACCGTTCAGCCACGGTACAACGGCAATGAAGATTCAGGTTAGGTGTCTTATAGTTGCAGTCTCGTGCCACTTTTAACACCTTTCGTACCAATCTATCCCTTATAAACCCCATGACGTCTTGATTATATTGTTTTTATTGTATTGCCTTGTCTTGTTATGCATAGATGGATGACTTGCCGAAACCATGATATCAGTAATGGAACGGATACAACGGATGAACATGTAGATGAAATATATCTATGGTTCGGTTCGGTCAGTATATATTGAATAGATTGAATGGATGAATTCATATTGAATCATGTTGTATTGTAGTTTGTACTTGAATCACATTCAAGTCAAATTGATTAGATTGAGACTCAGTCTGAGTCAGACACTTTTAAAAGAACTTGAAATCCTGATTGTTTTGATGTTATCGGTAACTGCTGCACATGGACGACAGGATTTGTATCTTTTTCAAAGACAATTACCGTGTTGGTAACACCTTTTGTTAAGTTGTCTACCTTAAATAGGCAAGCACCTATATCTCTGGCTCCCTGAGGCTCAAGAGACTGGTCCCGTTTAAACCTAAGTTTACTAGGGTCCTTATTGTAATTTAGTATAACTTGAGGGGTTTTTATATAAAATAGTTTTGTTATACTTTCAAAATATACCTGAAGTGTTTAATTATCGTCTTTAGAGTTTTCATAAATGTTTCTTTTATTCAATGTGAAATTTCTAGTGAATATGACCTAATATTTAAAGTATAAGGTATTTATTTGAAATATTGGAATTGTATGGTATTTTCTTGTAAATAGGATGTTTTCTTGAATTTTGGAAATGTAGAATATTATAAATATTAAAAATAGATATTTTGATATTATTACATATATATTTATTTATTAAAAATATAAGTTTTATTTATAATAGAAATCACATTTTCTAAAGAAAAATGTATTAAAAATCTTTCGAGATCGTATGCTCCGTGAGGAGGTCTGCATCTCGCTTTACTAGGCCCGAGAATGTGCGAAAATCCACACCATACCGAACGGGGTCCCTAACAGTGGGTTGTAGAGGCACAATTATAAAGATTTGTTAAATACACTTCTTATAAAAAAAATATTTTCTAAGTTGAAGGTAGTTATATGTAAAGTCATATTTTCCCGAATCTATATTCCCAAATTCCATCGTGCTATGTTAGATATGTGTGTTGTGAGGAGGTAGGTCATTACCTCGTGAGTTTTCTAAAGATAACACGGTTAAAAGGTATAAACATGTCGATATGAAAGATAAAGGTATTTTAATGTAAAATTGAAATATAGTTTGCTATGGTTATCGTTTTGATGTCGAACTTGTTCTATTGTCTTTGTTATTGATTACTAAACAATATATTAAAAGTTATTGGTTTGTTATTAAGAAAAATTTGTATTTTTAAAAGAAAGAGAATCCGAAGCCAGATAACTCCGCTTCCGACATGTTTTAAGAATGAAGAGTTTAGGAATAGAGAAAGAGAGAGAGAAGGGGGACTTAGGCTTTGATGAGAGGGGAGAGGTAGGAGGAGGTCTAGGATTCTTCGGTGCTTCGTTTCATTGCCGGAAACTCCTTGTATCGTCGCCGGAACTTCTTCGGAGTTTCGCCTTTTGTTAACTCCACTTGTACACTATGGGAACTTGGAAATTTCTTGAGAGTTTTAGCAGGGAATTATGAGTGACGAGGTGTGAAATGAGGGTGGTATTTATATGGAAAAATTAGGGTTTAGGGTGTTTAAATAATGCATTAAAATATGCATTAAAATTTATTTAAAGGGCATTTTATTGCTCTCTGGAAATAATCAGGGTAAACAAGTAATGCGGGGTTAGTGGGGTAGCTGAAAGGTTGCAGGGGCCGAAGTTTGGGGGCAATACCGTCGGTTTAGACTGGTGTTCATATCATATTTTTACATTTTTATATCGCCCATTCTTAATCACATTGCATATAAGTAGGTACTTTTGATCCAAGTCTGCTAAATAGTTGCAGGTTACAGGTTCTCATCTATTTATAGTGAAATTCATAAAAAGTCACAGCAAATGTGGGACTACGACCAACAAACAGAGAAATACGGGTTTCCGTACACTATACGTATAATGCCGCCTACCAGTTCAAGAAACAAATGGAAAATCATTGAGCATTTCAATGCACATAGCATAAGGGAAGAACAAGATCCAAGACTTCAAACGCGGAGCTTAAGGCAAAAGTCCACTGTTGAATATCTAGAAGAGAACTGAAGAGATTCTGAGATACCAAGTAAAGAAAACAGAAGATAAAAGCAATTTGAAGAAACCCTAAAGAAATGAGCCCATGAACCCACCAAATGGCCGCGGAACCGCTGCCAAACAGGCTCTTCTACCACGGTTCCGCGGTCGTGCTCTGCACGTGTCGGTGGAGTGTCGGTGCTTTGACTCGGTTTTTGGGTTGTTTTGTAATTTCATGTATGGATCAGAATGTAAACCTAGAGTTTTTCCTATCTATAAATAAGAGAGTTTAAAGCCAAATGAAGGGTGCCTCTTTTATGGTGCCTCTTTCTTAGGATGCCTCTCTTTACTTTTATGCCTCGTTTTAATTTCTAGATCTAAATTTCAATTCCATTGTAATGCATTTTTGAGAGGTCATCAATAAAGTAAGTTTTTATTTTTTTTATCTCGCATTTTTTTTATCGTATTTTAAATACCTGAAATTTTAATTTGTTAAATTTAGTGATAGAAATTTATCTGCTTTTTTCCTTATAATGTATTTTATTGTTCTCTCTCTAATGAGTGAGTAATTCCTCACTTGTTAGGGTAGGAGAGGGAATGTTTAAGAGAAGGAAATCTCTCTCACTCCTTTCTTTGCCCAAATAATTTTAAATACAGACTCCCTTTAATTCAACCATAATCCGCTCACTACGGCACCCTATCCTATATGATAGTGGTGATTCCCTAGTTAGACCGGTTGTGGTTGAATTAACCGGAGGTTAGGGCTAAGAGCTAAGAACGGACGGACAAGGACCAAAAAGAAGAAACTAAGTTTCTTCCCAGTCGTGCTAATCCCCGTTGTTGCCGATTACCCTAACACCTTTATTCATAACTAAGGCATTGAAAGATGTGAGAAGATCCCTATCTCGAACTAATCTAATCGTAACTCTAGTAAGTTTTTTATCAACTTATTCTCATCTGTAGATCTTAAAACAAAACCCAACTTAATTGGATTTAACTCGTTAGAATATAAAGAAAAGGATTCCTTCTCTCTGTGGATCGACCCGTACTCAACCGGCTAGCTACCAAGCGACACCATCTTGATTAGGGTAAATTTAAACACAGAAAATCATCTCTACCAATCAAATGGTGCCGTTGCCGGGGAGACGGTAGTTTATTTTTTTATGTAATTTCGGGTTAATTAAAAAAAATTTAAAAATATAAAAATTGAAAAACCAAAAAAATAAAAATAAAAAAAACAAAAATAAAAATCATCTTGTTATTTTTGAAAGGTTTTTGTGCAAGTGTGCAGGCTTGGAGCAAACTCTGTTTCAGATCTGGAGTAAATTCAGTGAACAAATTAATATTCAGGAGATCTAGACAGAAATAGGAAAACAAACTCAGCACATGGAACAACTTTGAAGCAGTTAAACGTCTGAATAGCCGTGGAACCGCGGCATAATCGACAGTTTGACCACGGAACCGCGGTCAAAGGGTGACATCAGCAACCCAAAAATCTCTGTGAGTATCTCATTTCTCATCTACTCTCCTCTGCACTCCACTGAAATATTTTTCCTGCAGGCTTCTTTGCACAAATTCTTCTCCATCTCCAATAAATTGTTCTTGTGCAGGATTCTTTGCGCTGCTAAATAAATAAAAAAAAAATTTGCAAGTGTTTTAGATTTTTGATGTGTTAACTACTTTGCATAATTAATACGGAATTTAAGGGGCTATAACACCAACTCAGATTGGGTGGGGATTTCATTACCCTTCCTAAGACCCAAAAAATCACTAAAAAGCATATGCATCACTCTTGAGTTAATTAAAAAATATCTAGACTCAGCCAATTAAGGACTGTCGTGCTCATTAGGACAGAGAAAGGTTGTGGGCATTCATTCGTTTATCTAAACCTGACTTTGTGGTGCCTAGGCTAGACAAGTGACAAAGGTAATTTTAAAAGGCCCGTCTCACGGTGATTCGTGAGCGGAGCCCTCCTTTCTTCATTTGTGCTTATCTGGCCACAATTGGCGGTGAAGAGGCGATTTGAGGGATATCTCACAACTTGTCACTTTGGAACAGTTAGGAGCAGTCTAGTGGACTTAGAAGACCATAGCTCTAGGTTTGATTGTGCATGTTTTAACTGTGATTGTTTGAAGTAAGTCCGTATACATTCTTGCAAAACTCTTTCAAAAATTTCTAAACTCCAAAAACAAACAATTTTTTTTTACAAAAAAAATTAAAGAAAAACACATTCTTTTTCTTCTCCTTTCTCTCATTACATCATGGGTACCCCACCTCACAAAACTCTTGCCGAACTTTGGTACCCACAACCAAACATTACTTCCTACGGTTCTTATTTTGGTTGAATTTCGAACGATCCCTCCATGCCCGAAATTTCTTTGAAAGATCGGATAGATGCGTCTAGGACAACTAATTGAACTCCGCAATCCACCTTGTATCAATCATTTCAACCTTCACCGCTTTCTTACGTTGATACTCCTTTTTCAAGTCCTGTTGTAACTCCGAAACCCATGTCTATTGCTGAACATATTGAACAATCTCGTAACCGATCTTTCACTCCTTTCACCAATGCGAATTCTTTGGATTAACAATTCCATTCACCTTCTTATCCGTATTTTGATCCTACCCCTGTCCAACCATTCTATTCCTTTCCATCCTACCTAACTTTTACACATTCCCTGGACATTGCTTCTACACAGCTATTTGGGAGTTTTCAGTATCCAAACAAATTTGAATATTTTATTGAAGCTCCTTCACAATCCATGTCTAGTCTGGAACAGTCGTTGGAAGACTTTAGGGTAGTGTCATGCCAACAGATAATGGATCTTAATGCGTCCATGGCCGCCCTCATACAACCCAGTGACCCGGTAGCTGGTTTCCAACTAGCTCTAAAATTTCCAATGTATGATGAGGCGGTTGGACAGATTGATAATTTGAGTGTAGAGAGTGAGCTGTGCACCCTTCCAAATCAAACCTATCCATCCCCAATTGAATCGCACAACTCCGGTTTTGAATGTCTATCAAGTGTCCCAATTGATTCACCAGTTGAAAATAGAACGTTTAATGAGTTGTACGATTTTGTAGTGTTTGATTTACCTGATTGTGAAGGGTCCCTTTCGAGTGAAACCATCACCAATCCTTTTGACCTCTACACCTCCACTCTAGAACCTAATTTGATTAATATCCATACTTTTGATGAGGTGTCTAAGAAAATTGATTTTCGCTTGATTGAGGATATCAACGCTGGGAATATTTTGGATGATGAACCCGCAGATTTGACTGAATTTTTCTCTCCAATTCATCATCCCTAGTCATTAACTGTTTTTCCTGAACTTCATATGCGTCTTGATTTTGATGAGAATTGCATGGATAAGCTAAATTTTGAGGAGAGTATTGAGAAAATTATTGAGAATGAAGCAGTTTTACATGAGGAGTCGGATTTTTCAATTCATTCTATCCCTTTCATTGACTGCGCACACCCTCCTGAATCTTTAACTGATACCATTCCTAAATCACTTCCCTCCATCCTCGCTCTGACCTTGCAAGAAACCGTTACACTTTCATTTTCAATATCTGGTTTACCAAGTTCGACGTACCCATGTTTTCTCATGACTCTTGAGGGATTTGACCTCATTTCTCAGTGGGTTGATAGATTAGCACAATCGCTTTTTACACATCGGTCATTACAAATTGTGCTAATTTATACACTCCATCTCCACCCTCAAGTTCGTATTCAACATCTTTCTCCCACTTTCTCTGGCTCTTCTTCTAATATTCCTTTAATGATAGCGAGTGTTAATGAATCAAAATCCGATATTTTGAGTTCGATAATTCTAGAAAAACAACTTAATTTAGACTCTTTTGAGAATAAGGTAGATGAGCCTTACGAGTCTCCTACCTCCATAATTTTTGAAAAATTAAGTCTGTTGAATTTTGGCGCGACACTTATTGACATTGAAACGTTCAATCGGACTATCGATGAAAGTTTCGAAGATATTTTCGCCGACGAAATCGCATTCTTAAATGACACGGATTTTGTGATTAATCAACCCCCACCTGAAGAAGTCGAACCGCCACCATTTCTTCTTATCCCATACGAGAATGTGACCATTCTTCCTATTCCTAATCATCCACATTCTCGTTTCCGTTCACCATTATTCTTTCGTTTCTACAAATCGAGACGTAAACCTTTTCCATTACACCACTTATCTTTACCCCATTTCTTCCTGACTCTATACAACATATTCTTCCACCAACCGGTGCGCTTCACTGATAAATTCTTTGAATGGTTGGTGCTAACTTTTAGCCTGTGTAAGGCCTTGTATAGCTTGATACCGTGTTTTTCTCCTCCCTAACTCTAAACTTTAACGCTTAAACAGTGGAAACACTGTTCCACTTAAGTTTGGGAGGGACTTTTTTGTGTATATATATTTTGTTAATAAAAAAAATATGGGAGTGCCGACAATTTTGACTCTCTTGATGTAGCCTGACAGTGAGGGCACTGTCAAGTTTAAGTTTGGGGGTGTGCTCGGTAAGCTTTCTTCCTTCGCATTTATGTGTATGTTTTTTGCATTTGCATACTTATTTTAAAATCCATAAAAATCAAAAATTATAAAAATTATAAAAATTGAAAAGTTCAATTTTGGCTATATTTGACTTAAGTTCAACATGACGGTTGACTAGTTAGGAAAAACTAGATCCTAAACTTAGTAAATTAAAATCCTAAAAATAACCTTTCTTAAAATTTAATTGTAGAAAATAGATGTTCTTGTAGTTTATTTAGAAATAGGCAAATTTTGAGTTCAGTTCTTGGGCTAAATCGAAATAAGGGAAGATTATTGAAATGTCTATTTGAAGTATAAGTTTGAAAAATAATTCTGAACCTTAAGTCCAAATTCTGAAAATATATACCCTACTTTACACACTCACACACATCTTGAAACTTGGGATAGTAGAGAATACCTTGAAATGCTCTTGTCTAAAATCCTTAGTATAAAGGAAAATAAAATAAAAGTATAAATGTGAATAAAGAGATAAAAAATGAACACTGGTTTTGTAATTACTTAAGACAGCATAAATAAAAAATATAGCGAGGGTGCTTTATCATCTAGTGCCTTACACCAACTGGTTTGGGAGTCACTGCTAAGCCTTAGGTATTGCAAGACGAGAATTTACGCCTAAATACGCAAGCACATTTTGTAATCGGTCGTTTAGTACCTCAAGAAGCATTAACGGTCGCATGAAGGATGTGTGAGCAATTTCATCTAAAATTCACCAACTAAAAATATTTTGGAAAATGGACAAGAGTATGATAGCTTGAATTGAATTTCCAAGTGTAAGGGTAATAATTACACACACGTAGGGGTATATAATTGGAGTTTGGAGGAGAGATAGGAATAAAAGGTAGGGCTTATATCTTCAGTAGAGATGATAAAATTTCCTGAGTTAAGATTGTACCTTAGAAGGAAAATTTAGGAGATGCTGAAAGCTTTATAAACTTGCAAAACGTATATGATCTTAAGTTAAATGAAAAAGAAGTGTGAAAAATACGGGTTGATGATTTCTAAGTTGAAGATGATAGATTTTCTTGCTAGAATACTGAATTGAAGAATTAGAGTCAACATGCCAAATTGATCGGATTTGTGGGTAGTATCCGCTGAAAACCCTCAGGAGACAACACTCCTCCTACTAGGGACACCTAGAGGTTTAACGGTTTGTTGCACGAGCTCAGTACAATATCGTTCCCTGCGAAAGTGAGGTTAGGAATTTTTGAGAATAAAATTGGCTTTGCTCGGGACGAGCAAAAAATAAGTTTGGGGGTATTTGTTCATATTAGATTTTTGCATTTTTATATCGCCCATTCTTAATCACATTGCATATAAGTAGGTACTTTTGATTCATGTCTGCTAAATAGTTGCAGATTACAGGTTCTCAGCTCTTTACAGTGAAATTCATGAAAAGTCACAACAAATGTGGGACTACGATTAACAAACAGAGAAATACGGGTTTCCGCACACTATACGTATAATGCCGCCTACCAGTTCAAGGAAAAAATGGAAAATCATTGAGCATTTCAATGCACAAAGCATAAGGGCAGCATAAGATCCAAGACTTCAAACGCGGAGCTCAAGGCAAAAGTCCATTGCTGAATATCTAGAAGAGAACTGAAGAGATTCTGAGAAACCAAGTAAAGAAAACAGAAAATAAAAGCAACTTGAAGAGACTCTGAAATGAGCCCATGAACCCACCAAATGGCCGCGAAACCGCGGCCGAACAGGCTCTTCTACCGCGGTTCCGCGGCCGTGCTCTGCACGTGTCGGTGGGGTGTCGGTGCTTTGACTCGGTTTTTGGGTTGTTTTGTAATTTCATATATGGATCAGAATGTAAACCTAGGGTTTTTCCTATATATAAATAGAAGAGTTCAAAGCCAAATGAAGGGTGCTTCTTTTGGGGTGCCTCTTTCTTAGGATGCCTCTCTTTACTTTTATGCCTCTTTTTAATTTCTAGATCTAAATTTCAATTCCATTGTAATGCATTTTTGAGAGGTCATCAATAAAGTAAGTTGTTATTTTTTTTATCTCGTATTTTTTTATCGTATTTTAAATACCTGCAATTTTAATTTGTTAAATTTAGTGATAGAAATTTATCTGCTTTTTCCTTATAATGAATTTTATTGTTATCTCTCTATTGAGTGAGTAATTCCTCACTTGTTAGGGTAGGAGAGGGAATGTTTGAGAGAAAGAAATCTTTCTCACTCCTTTCTTTGCCCAAATAATTTTAAATATGGACTCCCTTTAATTCAACCATAATTCGCTCACTACGGCACCCTATCCTACATGATTGCGGTGATTCCTTAATTAGACCGGTTGTGGTTGAATTAACCGGAGGTTAGGGCTAAGAGCCAAGAACTGACGGACAAGGACCAAAAGGAAGAAACTAAGTTTCTTCCCAGTCGTGCTAATCCCTGTTGTTGCCGATTACCCTAACACCTTTATTCACAACTAAGGCATTGAGAGATGTGAGAAGATCCCTATCTCGAACTAACCTAATCCTAACCCTAGCAAGCTTTTTATCAACTTATTCTCATTTGTAGATCTTAAAACAAAATCCAACTTAATTGGATTTAACTCGTTAGAACATAAAGAAAAGGATTCCTTCTCCCTGTGGATCGATCCGTACTCAACCGGCTAGCTACCAAGCGACACCGTCTTGATTGCGGTAAATTTAAACACAGAAAATCATCTCTACCAATCAACCGGCGTTGCCGATTCTTTGTGTGGGTGTCGCCGGTTTTGTACCGTCGAGTGGGGCTTGGGTTTAGGCCACGTGTCAGAGTCTCTTCAATTTCCCTCGTGCTTATGTTTATTTATTCTGTAAGTTACCATATTGCGTGTGTTGTACGTGTAAACTCTTGGGCTTCTAAAAGGTTAAAAGAAAATTAAATAAAAGGATTATGTGGCTGATGTGATTTGAACTCTGGTGTTATGTCTTAACAGTGCAATGCTTTACCAATGAGCTACAAGTGTTTTCTAGCTGTTCAAAATTGAATCAAATACTTATAGTACTCACAGGAATTGTAAATACCCCAAGTGTACTCTAATTTTTATATAATTTTATTTACAAAGAATCTAGAGTTGTTACAATCTTCCATACTAAACCTCTTTAGTATTGTGTCTATGTACCTAGATTGGAACAATCCTAACATCCCCTTAAATCTATCTCTATAGATGTTTATCCCCAGGATGTAGGAGGCATCACCTAGATTTTTCATGGAGAACTTTTGTGTTAAGAAGAGCTTGACCGAGTATAGCATACGAACATCATTTCTTATCAAGAGTTTGTCATCCACGTACAATACAAGGAAGACAACCTTACTCTCTACAACCTTTTTGTATATACAAGGTTCATCTACATTTTGATGAAGTCAAACTCTTTGACCGCCATATCAAAAAATATGTTCCATCTCCGTGATGCCTGCTTTAATCGGTAGATGGATTTAAGCAGCTTGCACACCTTTCCGCCGCTCCCACTGTCTACGAAGCCTTCTGGATGTGTCATATACATGCTCTCTTCTAAATCACCATTTAGAAAAGCGGTCTTGACATTCATCTGCCTGATTTCGTAGTCATGCTATGCAGCAATGGCATATAGGATCCTGATGGACTTAAGTATAGCCACTGGAGAAAAGGTTTCATCATAGTCGACACCTGGTCGTTGATGAAAACATTTTGTTACAAGTCTAGCTTTGAAGGTTTCAACCTTTCCATCTACACCAATTTTCTTCTTGAAGATCCACTTGCACCCAATGGGTTTTACCCCGACATGAGCAACTTCCAAAGTCCATACTTTGTTGGTGTACATGGATTCCATCTTAGATCTCATAGCATCCAGCCATTTCACTGAGTCTCCACTTGTGATGGCCTGCTCGAAACTAGTCGGGTCATCATTTTCCATGTTGCAATCCTCATTCCAACCATCTATGAGAAAACCGTAGTATCTCTCAGGTGGATGAGGAACCCTACTAGATCTACGGAGTGGCTGAGGTTCGTCAGGGACTATTGAATCCTCCGGTTCTACCAAATCGTCAGTTATAGTTTGTCCAGATGGAACTTCTTCCAGTTCTACCTCATTACGACTAATTTCTTTCACAAGAAATTCCTTTTCTAAAAAGGTGACGTATTGAGAAAAAAATGCCTTTTGCTCTTTAGTGTGGTAGAAGATATATTCATATGAATCCTTTGGATATCTTACAAACTTGCACAAAACAGACCTTGCCTCGAGCTTGTTTGGTTTTTTTCTTTTTAACATAGGCCGGACAACCCCATATCTTAACTCGTTTAAGAGATGGTCTCTTCCCGTACCATATCTCATATGGAGTGGTCGGCACAGATTTGGTCGGAACCCTATTCAATAGGTATGCAACTGTCTCAAGTGCATAACCCCAAAAGGAAATAAGTAACTCAGCAATACTCATCATAGAGCGCACCCTATCTAATAGGGTGCGATTCCTCCACTCCGATACTCCATTATGCTATGGTTTATACGGAGGAGTAAGCTGAGAGAGAATCCAATTCTCTTTTAATGAATCTCGGAATTCCATGCTCAAGTATTCTCCTCTCTGATCAAATCGAAGGATTTTAATACTTTTACCTGTTTGGTTCTCTACTTGTACTTATATTCCTTGAATTTCTCAAAAGTTTCAGTTTTTTGTTTCAACAAGAACACATGTCTGAATCTTGAGAGATCATCGGTGAATATAATAAAGTACGAGGAACCATTCCTGGCATGTGTAGACATAGGACTGCATACATCACTATGTATCAGTCCCAAGAGTTCAGTAGCTCTTTCTCCGTGTCCAGTAAATGGAATTTTGGTCATCTTGCCTTTGAGACATGACTCGCAAGTTTCATAAGATGTAAATTCGAACTGATTCAAATATCCATCTTTATGAAACTTAGCCAGTCTTGTCGTATTGATATGACCTAGTCTACAATGCCACAAAAAGGCTCCGTTCATTTCTGAACTTTTCCTCTTATATGTGTTCTGTATATTTAGAACTGTAGTTTGATTTAGAATGTATATACCATTACATAACGTACCAAACCTAATCAACACTTGATTTAGGAAAATGTTCATAACATTTTCCTCCGATACAAAGCTATATCCTTTTTTATGCAACAAAGAAACTGATATAATATTGCACAACATATTTGGTATTTAATAACAGTCGTTCAGAATTAATGTATTACCATTTGGTAATATTATGTGATATTCACCAACTTCTTTGGCTGCAACAATTTCTCCATTCCCTACTTTGAGACACATATTACATTTTCCCAGTTCTCTACCTCTCATTAACCCATGTAACAAATTACATATGTGGGATCGTGATTCGGTATCCAATACCCGGGACGTAGAGCAAACTGAGAAACAGTTCTCGGTTATGAACACATCCGAAGAAGATGCATCAGCATGCTCTTTCTTTGTTCGGGTTGCATGGGAATTCTGATATTCCCCTATTTCTTGCTCAGACTTATGACAATCATAAGAAAAATCGGAACCAACGTTCCCCAGCTCAGTATAATAAGCGGGTCTGGTCAATACATCCATATTATTATCTTGATTAAGGCGTGTCATTGTCACTACCTAGAGAGAGAGAGAGAGAGAGAGAGAAGGAAACGCTTTAGTGTGCGCTCTTTGCAAGATTAAATTGGTTATTGTCTTATTTAATCAGGATGGGTCCCACCGTTTTTATCAAATCTTCCTTCAAACCCTAAAAGGTAACATTAGCCGGGATTAATTACACCCTATAAGTTTGCCAATCGGTCATCCAGGCAGGTATTGGTACTCCGAGGGAGTCTCCCCATGCTTTCGCATAGAACTAATTAAATAATCTCGTTTCCGCATGGGCGTAACCCCGTTATCATCTTTCTTAGACACCTACTGGATCAGCTAATTGTAAAGTGGAAAACTCTCCCAGGAGTAACACTTACTCGCAATAGGTATCGAGATCCAACTATCTCATAGAAGGTATGCAATCTCATTGCAAATTTCAATACTTGAAATTCCTAATATCTGTTTTTAACCCTAGCAACTTATGATCTTAACTATGGTCAACAAATCATAAGCGCTAGCCAAGTTCAACCCGTCATTTCGTGATTGAATTAAACCCACCCGCACGACCCTTAACTATGGTCAACAAGGTCGTACGACTACCATAATCTAATCGCATTATATGCGGCAGATAAGCACTAATAAGCTACCACACGCTACACCTTGACTATGGTCAACAAACGCAGCACGAATATTAAATAGTCCTTATCTGAAATAATGGAGGGCTACGACTGATTTTGTAGAAAACTTTTAACGTAATAAATTTGATATCGTTGTAGAATCTAGTGATTTGAAAAGGAGTGGTTTTTGTAGCATTTGCTAGTTTTGCTAAAGAGGTCACTCCCGGTGAAGGGATCTCGGCTCTTTCGTCATCGAATGAGGTGCTGGATATTCATCAAGGAATACCACTATGCAAAGCAAGAACTAGAGAAGCTATCGAAACAAAACCGAGTGGGTTGTAGCATTTGCTAGTTTTGCTAAAGAGGTCACTCCCGGTGAATGGATCTCGGCTCTCTCCTCATCGAATGAGGTGCTGGATATTCATCAAGGAATACCACTATGCAAAGCAAGAACTAGAGCTACCTTTTTGGAAATTTTGATTCTACAATATCTTTAGGCTTCTTTTCTTTATATTAATCTCATTAATGAAGTCCCATCATTTATGTTTCCCTAAACATCACTGAAAAGAAACGAAAATAGAAGGTACGCTTATGCCATCCACATTTACCACGGGGCCCCGCCATGCACCGTTAGGTTTCTTAACTAACGGCAAAGTGGGGGCTGGACTAGCGCGGGTGCAAAACATAAGCAACGTTTATTATATATATATATATATAGCATTCGTCTTACACAGTTATATGATCACATCATAGAACTCAAGCAACAGAAGCAAACATATAAAATATTAGATATACTAAGAGGTCCGTGTTTTAAATTCAGCCAGTAATCAAAAACATGGATCCCACGGTCGTGATGAATAGCCAAACCCACATCCCTAGACCCCTACGAGAGCGGCAAGCAACCCTGCCAATTCTAGAGTTAGGAGACCCGGTCTCGACTCCTCGAGATGGTCTCCCACTGGACTCTAAAACCCGGTTACTTGTGCTCCCCATCTTGGGTCCATCCTAATACGGAAAACTAAATAATATACATCAGTGGGGACATCATCCTCAACACGGAAGTGTCCCAATAAAAGAATATTACATACAATTTATTACATGAATGAAAATACAAAAACTCTCATCTCACGTAAAAAAAACCCGGCTATTCAATCACGAAGATCCAATATAACATATCACAGCGACAAAAAAACATCACATGTCATCAACGTAAGTAAATATGCGTATCCCGAATGTCGTTGACGTGTAGCAACGAGATCGGGGATACCCCACATATTACACTTACGGTCGCAGAAAAGAAATGGAAAACTACAATAATTAGAATCCTCATATTCCTTAGACATCATAAACCCGGAATATCACATATTCCGGATTTCATGCCTAACCCTATAAACCTTGCATTTTAGTCTCAAATCGAAAACACTTTTCAATAACATAGTCGGGTAAGTCAACAAGATTCCCGACTACCTAATCGAATGCTCGTCGGGAACTTTAGTAGATGGCTGCACCCCCGATGCCGTCGAAGAAGTACACTTAGGCGGAACAACGCGACTGTGAGCACCCGAGTGGATGCTTTTGGCAACGGGGTTCTCCTATAGTCACATAGTCGGGGCTATGGGGCATGGCTATCTAATAGTGTTTCCCGACGAGTGTTCGCGTACAATACGAGATTGCGACGGAGTTTTAATCCGAATCAAAACTCCGTGACAATCGATCAACCAAGACTAAAACGCTAGATTTATAAAACACTAACTAGTTTTCTCAAAACTAATTATTGTGGATTCCAAATATTGTATCATATATCATCATAATCTAGACGACGTTAAATATTTCGATCGAATTATGAAACACCCAAAAATCACAGAGACCTCAACAACTTGAGCCTCACTAAAAACACCCAAAAAGTTCCAAATAAGACAATGGAGCAGCAAAAGAAGCACGATCCCAAAATTCAACAAACTTGCGGCGGAACCGCGGCCAAACTTGGGGTTAGGCCGCGGTTCCGCGGTGGTTTGAACGAATTAGGTCCTTTTACATCTTGAGTCTCCATAAAATACCCTGCATATTTTTACTCTCAAAATTTTCAACTTTTGAAAAATGGACAGAAACTAGGTGAAATCCTGGTTTCAAAACTCGATCGAACACTTTAACGTCGTAAAGACTTCCCCAAATGTTCTAGCTTGGCTCTGATACCATGAAAGTGTTTCTTAGCACCACCACTGAGTTTTAACCGGCATCAAGCATAAAAAATTCTTGTTGCTAAGCTACACTAACCTAGAATCTAACTAGAGTATTAGGGTTTATATGATGATATATCAAGTTCTAAACTAAGTGAAAGAAATAACAACCTTTGTAGACCAAGTCCTTCACTTCTAAAGCTCCGGCTAGTAGTCCCTATGACTCCTCATGGCTCCACTTGAAGAAGGATCGAGCTTGCTCCTTGATCTTCCACGCCGAAGATGATCCATCCGAAATTTCTCTAGGTCAAGCTACCTCTTCACAAATCTAATATTAGTGAAGTGAACAACCTAGTCTAAAGTGCTGACCAAGATTAGGATGATGAAGTAGGGTGTTTAGCTCGCTAAGAAAAATTCTAAAGCCCTATGGTTCACAACACATGTGAGGGTTAGGGCTTTGAGGAAGAAGAAGATGAAGAGAGCAAGAGAGTGTATGAAATGGGCTCAAGAAAAAAATACAAGTGAAGAATGGCTTCTCCCTTGACCTCACTTATTGAAGCATCCAATATTATCAAATAATATATTAGAACCATACTTCAATAGTGATAACAAATGAATAAACTAAAGAAAAAACCATGCCTCATCCATTCCACAAATATCTCTCATTTTTCATCTCATCTTTTCTATTTTCTTAAAATAGAAAATCCAATATATATATATATATATATATCACATATATACATATAAATATATATATTAAAAGAGTAATAATTAGTGAGCAATAATATTAGTTAATATATAATTATATAAAACATAAATATATATCAAATTATTAAATCGACACTTGATTCAATAATCCGGTTATATCATATATAACCGACTGATATCATTTATTTGTATATCACATTATCAAATCAACACTTGATTCAATAATCCGGTTATATCACATATAATCTAACCGATATCATATGATGCCAGATTAGAATATAGTATCACATACTTGTATTTAATCAGGCTCCCGCACATATCAGCATATATGCTCTACTTCGTTTCGCTTGAACTATAAAACCTCTGTGTGGGACTTTAAAGACTCGTCAATACGCCAGCAGTAGGTGATGATCACATCAGTCACCCACAAGCCGTCAGCGGTACTAGCTGGACGTAACGGCTACCCAAGTATTGAGCGAATAAAAGATCAACAAGCAAGCTTGTACAAACTCCCGTGAAGCCTATAAGTAACACTTACCATACAGTCTGGTCTCTTCGTCTGATATATCGGATATCGAGTCTGAGGGTGGATATGTCAGACCCCAGTAACATAATAAGTCATGCCGATGTATGACTCATAATGGTTCGAAAAACTACTGATAGCACTTACCGGTAAATCTCATTAGCCCTGGTTAGGGACTTACTGTTATAGCCAATCGAGCATAGCGCAACATCAACTCCCTATACCGGGAGAGACGAAACCCCTCCTACCGCTCATTGCCTCCATAAGACTCGGGACTGTACCCAAAATCCATCTGTTTACACGACTCCTTTAAGCCATGGTAGGGAGGAAATCAACGCACAGTGGGAACCACACAAGACACTATAACGATCTCGGGTCTACAGACTAACCTGTACCAGTGTCACCAGAGAACTGCTATCTGACGATAGGTATGGTACCATCTAGGAGTTCTCGGCATGTCTTGTTCGGTGTACCCATTCTCTAATGAGCACCTGTGTATAATCTTTGATGTCAAACACCAATGGTTGTGGGATCAACCATCGCCCCATACAGGATCAAGAAACATACACACTAGTCTACTCTGGAATATCGATGCCCTATCTCGATATCCCCTCGACTAGGAACTATTAAAGGTTGTGCTTGTGGACTATCCAGGCCCCACTAGTATAATCTGCATCATAGTCCTGGAAGTCAAGTCCACATCCTAAGGGCTTTATCAACATGTATAAGAGAGATGATATAATAATACAAGTGTACATGTTAAGATAAAGAGCAACCAGATAACATACTATCATGTCGAGCAAGAAAGTCCTCTATATATATGTCCAAGCATCCACTATATCATACAATAATGGCATCTAGGGCATACATATTCCTAACAGTATTTTTTTAGGAATCGGCCATTTATTGGCCGGAAGGGTCTTTCGCCATGCATATCCATGAGCAGATAAGCTCCACCTTGGTAGACTTTGTCTATAATGTATGGTAGTTTGACTCGAATTTCCCCCGTTTTGCACGATTGGGAATCATTGGTCTTTTGACGACTGGCACGAGTTTGCGTTGGCGGAATGTTCTTGGCCTGGTTAATTTTTCGTATGACCATGTCATCCTTGCCTTATAAGCCTCCATATTTTGTTGTGCTATAAGGCGAGTTTCGTCGAGGGCATCGAGATCCTCAAGCCTAAAATGACTGTTTTCTTCATTTGTCAACTCGTATCGAATCGCTACTCGTAGAGAAGGGAGTTTTACCTCCAGTGGGAGCAAAGCTTCCGTGCCAAACACCAACGCATATGATGTTGTATTTGTGGCCATCTTGAATGTTGTTCGGTACGCCCAGAGAATTTCGAGCAGCCTTTCATGCCAGCCTTTTTTTGTTTCTGGACACTATTTTCTTTATAATCTTTATCAAGGTCTTGTTGAAAGGTTCAGCTAGACCGTTGGCCCGAGAATTATAGACTGAAGAGTATCTTCAATCTATTTTATGCTGTTGTGCGAAGCAGCTTATTTTATGACTTCTGTAAGCCGGCCCATTATCCGAGAAAATTGGTTGCGGAGTGCCGAACCAGTAGATGACATGGGTTCTGAAGAAATGAAGGATATTCTTCGTCTTCATCTCCCTTAGTGGTACTACTTCTGCCCACTTAGAGAAGTAATCGGTCGTTGCCAATATGAACCGATGTCCTTTGGAGGACGCCGGTTCGACAGGGCCAATTATATCAGTTCCCCTCATTTCGAACTGCCAGCTAGCCATTGTTGGGTGTGGCGGATTTAGATGTTGGTGGATGAAGTCCCCGTGAATTTGGCACGAGTGACACTGCTTCTCATATTTGAGACAGTCCTGAATCATTGTGGGCCAATAGTAACCCATTCTTTTTATCTTCAGTTTCATTTTTGGTCCAGCTTGGTGAGAATCGCAGATTCTGTCGGGTATTTCTTGGAAGACTTTCTTTGCTTCCTCCAGCCCCAGGCATCTTAGCCATAGATAGTCGAATGATCTCTTATACAGAGTATCATTGACGAAGGCGAAAGACAAAGCTCGTTTCATGAGTTGATGTCTGGACAACGCATTTTCGGGCGTTCGTCGGAATTTGAAGTAGTCTATGAAGACTTCCCTCCAGTTGATGACCTTTTCTTTGTCCTCTATTTGAAGGGCTACTTGTTCGGTCGTATTTTTTCTTTTGGATGGCTCTATTAGGTCTTTCAAAGATATATTTGTTAGTGCGAGAACCCTGTGGCTTTGCACAATGATCCTTACGCCATCGAGGTCTTCATCGGCCAGTTCCTTAGCCAATCTGGCCAATGCATTCGCCTTGCTATTATCTGTACGCGGTATACTCTCCAGAATGTAGGCAGGGATTTGTGTCAGCAGTTGGTGCACTCTTTCGCCATACCTTATCAGCTCTAGCTTGCACGTCTCATAGTCGGCATTTACTTGGTTAACGATCAGCTGGGAGTCTCCATATATGAAGATGTCTTTGATTCCCATGACCATAGCGATCTCTAGACCTGCTATCAAAGCTTCGTATTCAGTCTCATTATTAGTCCTTGGCACTATTAAGGAGAGGGAATAACGTAATATCCCTCCTTGCGGAGTCACGAAGACAAGGCCGACCCATGCTTTGATTATGGGGGTATTTTGCTTTCGCCGCTTCGTAGAAGATGCTCCATCGAAGTAGAGTTCCCATCGGGAATCATTTTCTTCTTCGATTGTATCAAACGCATGTTTATATGGCAACTGACAATTTAAGGAGGAGTCAGATGGTATCGGATGCTCCACAAGAAAGTCGACAATGGCCTGCCCTTTCACTGCTTTGAGGGGACAATACGTTATCAAGAACTCCATCAGGAGGAGGGCCCATTTGGCATGCCTTCCTGTTAGTATAGCCCTTGACATTACATATTTGAGAGGATCCACCTTTGATATGAGATAGACCTCGTGTGCCAGGGCGTATTGTCCGAGCTTCATTATTGCAGAGATCAGTGCCAGGCAATACTTTTCGATGGGGGAATAGTTGTTTTCTGCCTCCAGGAGAACTCGGCTTAAATAGTATAGAGCTCTCTCCTTTCCCTGATCGTTCTCTTGTGCCCATAGCGCGCCTAGAAAACCCTCAAGGGCCGTTGTGTATAGGATAAGGGGTTTTCCCTTAACAGGAGCGGTTAATACCGGCGGATTTTGCAGGTATTACTTGATTTCGTCTAGTGCGTTTTGGAATTTTTGATCCTAGACGAACGGGGTCCCCTTCTTCATCAAATGACTATAGGTACGACATTTTCCGGAGAGATTGGCTATGAACCGCCGGATATACACGAGCTTTTCTTGAAGTGATCACAACTGTTTGAGGGTTCTTAGCGTGGGAATTTCCATAATTGCCTTGATCTTTAAGGTATCGATTTCGATACCCCGATGACGTATGATGAATCCTAGGAATTGCCTGAGGAGACTCCAAACGCGCATTTTAGAGAATTCATCTTCAGATTATACTTCTGAAGACGTTGGAACACTATTTTAGATGTTCCCGATGTTCACGTGAGATTTGCTCTTTACCATAAGGTCGTCGATGTAGTATTCGACGATCTCATGAATGAGGTCATCAAAGATCTTTGTCATGGCACTCTGTTTAGTAGTGCCACTGTTCTTTAATCGAAAGGCATCACCTTATAACAGAATATACCCAGTGGGGTCCGAAAGGAGGTATGCTTTTGATCTTCTGGATGCATTTTTGTTTGGTTATATCCTGAAGATCCATCCATGAAGGAGAAGACCTCATGGGTAGACGTGTTATCGATCATCATCTCGGTAACAGGTACTGGAAAGTCATCCTTCGGGCAAGCTTTGTTGATGTCCCGAAATTCCACGCAGATGTGCACCGTCCCTTTTTTCTTCATCACTGGAACGATATTAGCGATCCAGTCGGGATATTGAACTTCTTGGATGAAGCCGGAGTCAATTAGTTTCTTGACTTCAGCGTTGATGCTCATCTCAAGTTTGAGTCGCATCCTTCTCGGTGCCTGTTTGATTAGCTTTATTCCCGGTGATATATCCAGTTTATGTATTGCCACTTTTGGATCTAGACTCGGCATTTCAGAATAGTTCCAGGCGAAGCAATCTTTATACTACATAAGCACATCTTTTAACATGGCCACCAGTTTTTCAGATAGCAATTCACTAACGAACATTGGCATCGGGTCGTTTTCTGTCCCTAAGTTAATTTTTCTTAGGTTGTCTACCGTGGTGTGTATCCGATCTTCCCGCTCTTTTGGTGCTGGTGGAAACTCTGAGATCACCTTGTCCTCATCTTCATTTGTGAAGCACCTATAAAGGTCATTCCCTGTCTCGTGCCCTCCCTCTGTTGAGAGTGTTAACATATGGCAGGTACGAGTTTGCTTCCCTTTTTGATGTTGAGCTGGTCCTATCCTGACAGTATAGGTATTTTTTGGCTCGTGCTTTTGTGGCGGGGTTACCCTCTAGTTGTCAGATAACATAAACATGCCTTTTCGATATTGGTCTTCTATCCAGTCTTTGAAAGTAAAGCAGTCTTCAAGGGGATGAATTATTTCTCGGTGGTATGAGCAATAATCCAGATGATAGACCTCGTTTATTTGTTTGGGATGCCGAGACTCCGGAAGCGTCATCATTTGATGCTTCATAACAAGGTTGAATATTTTCATTGTCTTGTTTTGAGAGAAAGAGTATTCCCAACCCATCTTCTTTATAAAGGACGGGCTCCAATTGAGTCTTTCTCGATTGTACAACATCTTGGATCTGCTTTGTTGTTTTTGAACGTTGTTTGCGTTCTTTCCCCTATTTTTTTTCTCCATTTCGGGATTTTCCCCTTTCGCGAGAACATACAGTGGGCCGGGGATGAAGAGCATTATAGTCTTTCTTCTCTGCAGATTGCTGACTGAGACGTTGCGTCCTAAACTTTTCATATATGGCCATCTCACAGTTGTGGTTATCTCGGCTCTTTTGATAAGCTTCTTTTATTAGCTTGTCGATTTGTTCTTTAAGTGACAGACTTAATGTTCTTAGAGCGGGAATTCGCTCTGTTTCAACGTCACAGCTATTTGGAAGATCATTTTTCTCTTCACTGGAGCTGTTTATGACGCGGCAACTATGGAACCGCTCCTTTTTTTGGACTGAACGTATCTAAGCCCGCTTTTCTCCATCTTTCCATTGGGCATATTTCACTGAGTCCCGGGAATGTTCCAAATCTTTTTGTAGAATTGGACTTATCAAAAAGTTTGTTCAAGTGGTACACCTTGACATCTTAACAGCCTTCTCAATCTCTCCGCGTAATATCTTGGCAGACGGTTGGGTTGAAGCCAGTCAAGTGTAAAATCAGCACCATACCAGATTTCTTTTTCTACTTTATTTTCCGTAGATTGGTAGAAGAGAATCGCTTTTTCACCTCTTTGCCTGAGAGGTATGTAGAAAGTTTGCAGTTCTTGAACGCTATGTGTATGGAGCATATCAAGTTCCTTGCAATGCCGAGGCAGAGCCAGTGTAATTTGTATACTCTGATCCATTCCGGCAAAATTTTGCATTGACGGGCGAACGGAGAACACTGAATTTGCCTCATCCTCTGAGTCACTGCCGAAAACCAAAATAGGAGTAGATGGTCCAGGCCTACTGTTTTCTTTATGAAGTTACCCCGATCAGACTATTTCTTCATCTTCCTCGGTATCGCTCCCAAAGATCGGGATAGTAGCAATGAACTTCTTTAATCTCCGGCTTATGACACATTTCTGTATCTTCAAAGTCTGGTAGGAAGTACTTTACATCTTCATATTTCCGGACTTCGTTTACCGAGAACGGGTTTAGCTCTCCTATGATGATGTACTCCGATCCATTCTTGAAATACTTCATACACTGATGTTGTTTAGAAGGGATGACATTGTACTCGTGTAACCAATGCATGCCAAGCAAAGCGTTGTAGCAAGTCTTGGCGTCAATGACATGAAATTTGATGTCAATGACGAGCAGCCCAAAGCGAGCACCAGTATTATGGACCTAAGCATCCATGATGACTATGAGTCGAACTCGAAAACAGTAATTTTATCTCGGGCGAGGTGCTGAACGTTCATGCAAATCTCCTTCAGCACTCTTACATAAGCAGGTTAACGGAGGATTCATTGTCGACAAGAATTTTCCCTATCTTGGTGTCGTGGCAGTACCCGGTGACGTATAACGGGCGATTATGTTCGCACATACCGAGGAGGAGATCTTCATCGCTAAATGTAATGTCAGCCGTGGACCTCTGCCAGTTTATCTTTCATCTTCTCTTCTGCGAAGAAAGCTTGGAACTGATCGGGCTCTTGCAATGCCTTGATCAGGGAATCTCGTGCCTCTTTGGACAGGAGGAGAGCATCCAATATGCTCGGTCGCAAAGGTATTTTCCTCAGATGTACCAGTTCGTTGTAATCTAACTTTTTTTCCTAGGCGGGTCCCTTGCTGCGAGCTCTTTGACTGCTTCTTCATCAAGGGCGATTTTCTCGGGGATTTTCCCCTTTCCTTTGTCCTTTTTGTTCAAACATTTGTTTGTAGGTCCGAGATTCTTCTCAGGCAGTGTACGGCTACGCGGCTGAATATTCTCGCAGTTCTTCTCCTGCTCTTCTTTTTCGGAAGCAGGGTCTTTGAAGAGAGGGATAAGGGGTATTTCGTCCTCAGAATCTCTCCCGAAGATAAGAACTTGGGGGTTTTCCCCTTCCGAACTGGTACCAACCACATGAAAGTTGCCAGTCGTTTCTTCATGCGCGTTTGTCGCACTATTTTGTCATCGATGAGCATGAGCTTCGCTCTTCATCATCTTGAAGTGTTTTTGATGGGCAACATATCCTTGCCACCATTTCTTGAATGCACAACATTTCTCGGTGGGGTGGGTGACCCTCCGATGATATAGGCAGTAGTTGGGTATACATCTTCTCCATCGAGGCATATGGTCCTGGGAGTGTTCCTCGTGAGAGGTGGCAGCTTCATCCCTATTGACAGGGCTTTGGCGAACTGCATCTATGTTTTGATCCTACTCTTATTTGTAGCAGGTATGCTTTGGTTTGGTTGGAGTACTTTACGACTCATCCTTGCCTCAGCTTCTTTGTCCTGACACTGACGCTTAGCCTTTTCGTATATGGCCGTCTCGCGTTCTCCGTCAACTTTGCTATTTTGATAGGCTTTGTTTAACAGCCTATCGATCGGGTCTTCCGGCAGTTCCGGGGATTTTAGCGCCGATTCTGTCCCCAGTTCCTCTGCGTTGTTTTTTGACGCTGAGAGAGCTTCTTCATCATATAACGACGAATGGGAGACCACGTGGCGACTTGCTACACGGTCTTTGGTGTCTTTTAATGAGTCATTTTCCTCGTCACTGTCACCATCTTCATCCTCAAGAATATGCTTGAGGAATTCTTCGACCATGACCGGAGTCCGCGCCTTCTGGTTGTACTCCTCCAGCATGTCAATGAATTTTTGTAGATCTGTGCGCTTGTCTTCATACTCGGTAGGCCGCACGGGCTTCTTTGTCTTCTTCTTTTTCTTTGAAGATTTTGAAAGCTTGACTTAGGGGTTTTTCCCCTCGTCAGCAATTTTTGATGTGGGACGAAGCTTTACCATCCCCTCGATTATTTCGAGTTCAAGTGGGATTTTCCACCTGACTGCTGGACATGCATGTAGATCATTCAGCATTCTTTTGGTTTTTGCTGAAAGAACGACTTCTCATGGAGTTTCTTTCATGAGTGAGCATGATACCCCCTGCGCATCCACCTTCTTGGGAGTGTGCTTCTAGGGTAGGTTTACCATCCAGTTATCAGATAGCATGAATTTCCCTTGTTGATACTGGTCTTCGACACATTTTTTAAAGACATAGCAATCTTCAATTGGGTGGCTCACCATTCTGTGATAGGAGCAGTAGTTAGGGTTGTTGATGTCGCCGGGTTACAGTGGACGCCGCGGGTCTAGCAATGTGATGAGTTTATTACGCATTGTCAATTCAAACAGTCTCCTCGTCTTGTTATGGGAAACGAGTAAGCACATCCTAGTCTTTCCTCCAAGGATGGGTGCAGATGCGCGTTGTTTTGGCAAGCAGCTGGTTTTGGGCCACTCGGCTGTTGTTGTGTATTGGAAATGAAGGCCGCTTTCCCTTTACCCTTAGCGTTTCGAGGGTCCTTATTTGAGGAGGAAGGCTCGTGGCCCATCTGGTCCATTTAGGCCAGTTTATCTATCAGAGCCTGAAGGTCGTTGGTTTGAAAAATGTCATGAATTGGGACACGGTCGTTTGAGGATCAAGGGTCCCGATGAACATGCCGACGGCATGGGATTCTTCAATGCGCTATTCGCATTTAGACCACAAGTTTCGCTATCGGATTGCGTATTGGACCCCGGTTTCTCCCGGCTTTACCCTGGCATTGATTAATATCGTGATTAGAGTACGTTTGCTCACGCTGGTGAAACGCTGCGTGAACAGCAGTTCTATCTCTACGAATGTTTTCACGGAGTCATTAGGGAGCTCCGAGTACCATTCGAAGGATGTTTCTGAAAGGCAGCCAACGAACTGGCGAAGCATCAGTTTGTCATCGCCTCCAGTGTTACCGCACAGAGCTCTGAATTGCGCAATGTGCTGGTGAGGGTTGCATGTTCCTTTGTAAACATAGAACTTGGGGAACGTATATCCCAGTGGGTATTTAATTTGATCATACCAGCCTGGATATTGTCGTCCAGTTCTGAAAATTTTGCCAGCGGCCTTATTAGCTTGATGAGCTCTTATTTGTTGAGCAATATAATCATCAAGCGCGGCCTTGGAGATCGTTTCTTCTTTGGCCGCTGATAAGGCCTGTTTACCGCCGAAAACAGAGATGAACTAGGATTGATCGCTTTGCCTGAATTTGAGGGAAGTTGCTATTTGGACTTATCCATCCACCACTCCGAAGATACCAAATTGATTTATGACACCGTATATCGGAGGTTTAGATAGACGCGGCCGTTGTAGCATGACTTCATCAGATTCCCACTCATTTGTGAGGGGTTTTTGATTGTGAGGACGTTCTTCCCTACAGGCGCAAGCCCCTGCAGTTAATTACGTTACCGCATTGCGATAACCACTTTCTCCTACTCCAGCAGTTCACTTCGTGTCGTGTGTTATTTTTTATTTTGAGTTGCCCGTAGATTGTATACGGAGACTAATTTATGTCGTCGCCTGTAGGGCACGGATTAGTCCAAATCTGTATATTTTAGATTTGGGTTTAGGTCAAGAATTTTTCTTGACGGGGTCCACATTGATAGCTTGATTCGCCAACGAGAATGAACTTAGGACGCAGATCTCATATAAATTAGGTCCATCGGTTCATGGGATATTTGGGTTTGATCTAAGAATCGTTAGTCATATTTGAGACTATGATCAACTTAGAAACAAATAACCATATGGGCTCAATTATTTTAGTTTAAGAACATCAGGGTCCAACATTGCCATTTTTGAGGCGAATATTAGTTTAGGGACATTTCGGTCCAATATTCCCGTTTTGGGGACGAATGTTAGTTTAAGGACGTTTCGGTCCAACATTTCCGTTTTGGGGACAAATATTAGTTTAGGGACATTTTGATCCAACATTCATCTTGCGTGCACGTGTATTTGTTACATGGCGGAGTGAACGATGGTGACATGGAATGCGCCCAATTTGGGACTCGATCCGATTTGAGGCGTGCACGTCAATTTGGAAGTGCATCAATGTGTGATGAAAAGAGTTGTTGGTTATCAGGACCAGCTACCTCTCTGAAGACGTTAAGGAATTACAACGACATATATCACAGGTATGGAAAGATGTACACTTGAACTAAATCCCGTATTTGAGGGAAAAAGGGGTTGTGGTGGACCTAAGAATCATTAGTCATATTTGAGACTAAGATTACCTTAGGAGATATGGGATGAGCATCATTTTGGATATCATCAGTGAGAGGTCATTAGTCATATTTGAGACTAAGATCAGTTTGGAAATCATGAGCAATATGGGCTCGGTTGATTTGAAATCAAAGAGATTTAACCTCAGAAAACTTATCCAATTTGGGCTGAGATTGGGTCTCAATACTACCCAACAATGTTAAACACTAATAGATATAGTGCTCACGTGTGTTTCACGTGGGCGCTGGAGTAGTGCTGAGCACTAATCTTTTCTGGCACTCACGTGTTTTTTACATGAGGCGCTATTATAGTGCTAAGCACTAGTTTTCTCTGGCGCTCACGTGTGAAACATGTGAGGCGCTCAGATATGGGCACTGCCTAATCAGTGCTAAGTACTTTGCATGGCACTCACATAGGAAGCACGTGAGGTTCTAAGCATTGATTTTGGGTTTTGTTTGTTCACCCCTTTTTTTAGACAGAATTGCTAAGCACTTGGTTAGAGTTATGGTGCTCACGTGTGAAACACGTGAGGGCCAGATTTTGGGTCTCCCAGAGTGTTTCATGTGTCTTTCACGTGACTGCTTTATTTTTGGGGTGTTGGGCTGCTTTATTTGGTGACTGACTAATCAACACAAAGGAGACGCTCACATGGGTAGCACGTGAGGTGTTTTAGCTTTTCTTTTGTTTATCTTAGGCACTCATGTAGGAAACACGTGAGGCACTATAATAGTGCTGAGCACTAATTTTGCTCACGTATGTTTCACGTGGGATGCCAAGTTCTTATTTTTTAGATATGTTAATCTCTGTTAATGATATTTTAATCATTGATGGTCATCAAGATTTCTGTTTTGAAAATCTTAGATCATCATTTTTTTAATTAAAGAACTAAGTTCTTCTTTCATTTTTTATAAGAACTAAGTTCTTTAACTAGGGTTAAACCCTAATTTTGGAGGAATTAAATTCTCAAAGCTTGTGTTCTTTTCTTTTTCTTTCTTTTGGACCTAGTTCTTTTATGAAACTTTGATTCTCAAGAACAAGATCTTCCCGATGAGAATTAAATTCTTAACTTATGGAAGACCTGTCTTATGGATCTCTGATCCAGAGGAAGAACTAAGTTCTTTGAGAAGGGGTAAACCCTTATATAACTAAAAAAAGATATTTTTCTCTCTGTCTCTTTTTACCTAGGTTTTTTTTGAGGAGGAGATTCTTCTTTTTTGAGAATTAGATTCTCCTTTCTTTCAAGAGCTCCCTGTATTTCTCTGTTTTTTTTGCAGAAGCTTATGTCCGTGTGTGAGATTTGAAGTCTCGGGTCCTTTATATAGTGGAGGCAAGTTAGTTAATTAAAATCTCTCATTGAGAGATTCCAATTGATTTTATTGGTCTCAAAATCTGTTTGCGGAACTTTATCCACGGTTGGATTTTTGATCCAAGTGTTTCTGTCTTACAGAATATGTTTTCTTGTTTTAACAATATTGGGAGAATATTTTCCCATATATAGAATTTTATTCTATTGAACGGTGATATTTTTATCACCATTGGATTTTTAATCTCAGGGTGCTCGGTTTAACAGAGCTCAATCTTTCTCTGCTTAGAAAGATATGGGAAATATTTTTCATCCCATTGGATCTTTGATCGACCAAATTTCTGTTCAACAGAAAATATTCTTCCCAATAGAATTTAATTCTATACTTAATCACTATTGGATTTTTGATCCAACGGTTCCCTTTTTAACAGAGAGGGTCTTTCTCTTTTAGAAAAATACAGGAAAGTATTTCCCAAGAGTAGAATTTAATTCTACGTAAGGAGGTGCCTTCACGTATTTAACACGTGAGGCTTACTTAGCTTCTCTCATTTGGCGCCCATATGCCTTGCATATGGGCGTTCACGTGTTTAACACATGAGGTCAATTTGGCCTTTAGCCATTTACCGTTAATGCTCATAAACTTTGCATATAAAATTAGAATTTAATTCTATGCATAGAGTTTAACTCTATCTGAAGTTAATACTTTAAAAAGGTATTCTCACGTGTTTAACACGTGGCCCTAGTGTGGATTTTTTTTGTGCTTGCATGCTTTATACATAGGCGCTCACGTGTTTAACACGTGAGGCCCATTTAGCATTTAGTTTTTTAATTACAGCGCCTATATGCTCTGCATATATGCGCTCACGTGTTTAACACGTGAGACTTGAGCCATAGGAATTTTCTCCCCTTTTCTCTCCCCTCTTTTTTTATGAGGGAACAAATACCCCCCAACGTTGCTCTCCCATGTCTTGCACGTGAGTGCAGTGCTGTCCATCCTTACTATCATTGGATTGCCTAGGGGAATGGGAAGATGAACCGCTCCTCATCACGTCTTATAAATGGGGCCTTTGGCCCTTGAGATAACCATTGTTTCTTCATCTTCCTCCTAAATTCTTTTCTTGAGAATTTAATTCTCCTCTCAGATCTTAGCTCTCTTCCCACAGAACTCCGGAGTTAAACTCTGTAAAAACTCTTTTTGGTAAGGATTATGGACGGCAGTCATCTCTTAGGAAACCCCTTTTTTGTTTTGGATTTTAAATCCATTAACGGAGCTTTGCTCTTTTTTAGAACCGTCTCTTAGAGATCTAAAAAAGCTCCTTTTTTAAGTAGACCATAGGTCTTGAATTAATGAGAATCGTTGGTTCCCCTCTTAGGCTTTTACCCTATCACTGATTTTTGAGGATCTTTGGAATTAAATTCCATTTTATTTGTCTCCTACCATGGGGATTTCAGGGATTTAATCCCATTGTTGGAGGAATTTAATTCCATCGTCTTCCAGAGCTTAGCTCTGAGAGGTTTTGGAACTTTTGGGAATTTTATTCTCTTTTCTGTTCTTGAGCATTTTCTTTCTCAGGGTTTTAATACCCTTTTTATAAATTTGAATTTGTTGTTTATTTTTAACAGAACTCGCTTTTCGAGAATATTGAGTGTTTTTTTAAAACCCACTATTTATTTAATGAGAATCCTTTTGGATTCTCACAATACTCATCTTGCCTCATCATTGGTAAGCCGCCATTTTGATTTCGTGGGGTTCACTGGCTTTGTAGTTAGTAGTCCCATAAAACAAACTCACACATTTTATTAATGAGTTTTTTTTGTTTCTCCCCTTTCTTTAGGTACAAGAGCCTCACTTCCCTACTTCCCATACACATGCTCGGAGGTTGCTTTCCCACAGTCGCTATCAGACGAGGAAACTATGGCTATGATTAGGGAACATGATAAGGACAAAATGAGCCTTCTTCTATGGGGGATTTAGTACGGTCATATTATCAGGGGCTGCCGTAGTTTTACATGTGGAGTACCAACAGAACCAATCCGCTCGATTTCATTTACGGAGCGCCCGCGTACTGCTTATGCTGTGGAGGCGGACAATTGGACTCCTGAGGGCCGGCTTGAGCCATCAACGACAGGGATACCCAATCAACCCTTGATGGCCATCGAAATTTTGGGACACTGAATATGCCAAGGTGAAGCTTGACCTTGGGAGCAGGTTTACAAGATAGGCGTTACCCCGCGACATCCAGTGGACTACCTTCCTTGGGCCCGGTACATTCTCTCCTCCCAACGCTCACGGTTGCAGAAAGTTGGGCTGTATCAAGCGGTGTACGCGTCCCTTTTCTACTACCATGCTCCCCATGTCTGGTGGGTCAAGGCATTTTTAAACCAGTGGAATCTTCCAACGAATACATTTCTACTAGGGGACCACGAAGTCTCCATTTCGCTGGAGGAATTTCGAGAGATTTCAGAGCTACCAATTAGGGGAGAGCACTAGAAAGAATTATTACCCCCTGACGAGTATATTTTTGCTACAGTGCCAGCTATGCTTGAAGGCTTGACAACCGTGAATACTATTCAGAACAAGCACCCAAGTCTAATCATGGCCTTAGGTATTTTTGAGAGCCTGTTCGTGTCATTAGAAGGGCAAGGTGTTACAGTTGACACTTTCATCGCTTGTTTTCTTCGTAAAGATGCTCTATCCAAGAAAGCGCTGAAATTTGCAAAGGTCGAGGATCCTTTCGGATTCGGCTTGGAGAAATTGCCGGCTAAAGAAGAAGATCTGCCACAATTTTATATTCCAAATTCGTCAGCCGTGACTTTTGACGCAATCGCTGCTCCTGGCATAGACGAAGAAACATTTTTCATCGGCTTCATCAGTCTCTGGCTCAGCTGGTTCGCCATGCCGGTGCACCGCCGTTTTATAAGAGCCTTCGTCTTCTACCCTGCACATCGCATAACCGAAGGAGCGCGGCTGGCCATTGGCATTGCAGGGTTATCACACCTATACCATGGTTTAAGTACCGCCGCCAGCACTTCAAACCCAGGTGCTGACACCGTGAATTTCTCCCACCACTACTTCACATCCTGGATCGAGATGCATGTGTTAGGTTCATTTGCTGCGCATCGGCGGCCTGATTTCTATGAGTCATACACCATCCCGCGAGTCATGAGATTGGTTGATGCCTCCGCTCCTGATCCGACTCAGTTAGGGGCTTTTCGCGTGTTGCTTAACCCGTATTCAAACGAAGGCGGTATGGTTTTCAATGATCGGGTCCTTTCCGCGCCAGCGGGGTCTATTCAACGGTTATTCGATTTGTTGAAGAATGCGGCACCGGCTTTAGAACACAAAGAGATCATGCATTTATATTCAATAACACTGGGGTACGTAGTGTTATGCCTAAATGACACGGCTCTCTTCATGCGGTATAATCCGCATCGCTTTGCCCAGCAACTGGGTTACAACCAGGGCACCCCTTTGAAGCCTTTTTAGTCGAGCCTACTCTCTCGCTGGATACTGCCTGTAACGTCATTCATCATTTCATGAGGTTAAATACCGATTCCCTCTTCATGATCCCCGAGCCCGACTACCTTCCAAGGCCCGTAGGACCATTCAAGGGTCGGTATCTTCACCGGGTTAGTCCCATCATCGCAGAGGAGAGACGGGTGGTCTTCGAGTGTAAGGCCTCTGCTCCAGCTCAAGCCATCAACGCTCCGTTGCGGCCATGGTCGGTTGTTCTCCTTCCCCTAGGGGACAGCGATTTATTGCTTATTCCTAAAGCCGCTCGAACAGAACCGGTCCCTCGTACTGCTGGTATGCCGGTTCACACTCGGACCGTGGCAGAGACTCTTGATAAAGAACCAACAGTGGCACCACCAAAGTCGGATACCAAAGTCGAGATTGGGCAGTGCCGTGCAAAAGTGCCGAGGGGGAGGAAGCGTCCCTCTACCAATGCTAGCTCAGGCCCTAAAAGAAGGAAAAAATCAGCCGCCCGTTTACTCGATACTTTGCTCAAGTCTGAGCATCTCACTCATGATGAGTCTATATCTGCGCACGAACCGAACGATGGTCTTCTCTTTCCTGGTACATCTGCCGAGGAGGCCGCTCAGTTGGCCGAGGCTTTGAAGCGCTCACATAATGAAACCAAAAACGTACGCCCCAAGAAGGGATGCTTTCCCCCTGTTGAATTCCGGGATGTTAACCCAGCTCCTGCTATGTTACCAGTAGTTTGTTTAACGCTAGAAGAAGAACGGGCTCTCAAACAACTAATATCGGCCGCTTCTGAAGACAAGGCTGCTCTGAAGGCGGGCGGGGATTTATCTTCGATGGAAGGTCGATGAGCGCGATTAACCAGAAAAGAGCAGTGACTCGAAAAGACTATACTTCAGGCTCCCTGGCGTATCGGAATATATCTTTTACATCCCTCTCAATAAATAATTTATATCTCTTTCATATCGCATTCGTCTTTACATATTTTTCTTTTGTAGGGCCTTCTACGGCAGGCACAGTTTCGAGCCCAGATCGCGCCTTAGAGCCTCTGGCGTTCGCTTTTATTCCTTCAGCAAAGGTTGCCGGACCGGCCATAGATTATGTAAATATTTCCACTGACGCACCAGAGGGTGTAGAGGAGATTGTTGAAGCTGCTACCCCTCCAGTCCAGAATGGACGAAGTATCGAAGGTAATCTTATATATATATATATATATATATATATATATATATATATATATATATTAAAGACCTTTCCATATGTCTGACCCTTTCTTTCTCCCAGAACTGCGATAGTTGACGTCCTCTGTCATAGATCGTTCTCCAGAGAAAACCTTCCTTCGTCTACTTAACATGGCGGCCCCGCACGCAATACCCCCCAGCGCATCGTCCTTTCCTCTGGCCAAGGTTGGTATTCCTTTGTCTTCCGTATTATATTTTCATAATGATGCTGATATGCCTTTTACTTTAAACCACAGTCCAACAGGCTGAGGAAGAAGTTGAAGTTCTTGATGGACGTGGGGATTTCTCAAATCTGCCTTCTGTAGCCATGGGTAAGTGACACATTAGTCATGGTATTCTTTTACTTATTCCCCATTCGAAAAGTCAACTAACCATACATGTATCTTCACAACTTTGCTAATCCTGACTCCGCTGGAGTCCTATATTTGCATGTCGCCGAGCCCTTACGCCAAACGTATGTATGAGAGGATGGAGAAACAGAGTATTCATTCATAGGCAACTCTTATTGAAGATCTTCGTGCTGGCACTTCGGTCATGGTTGAGGAATTTACTGTTGAAGCTAACACTTTTTTTTCCATCCTCGCCACCTACCATGACGAGGCGTTGGTGCGTACTTGGGTCGAATATTGCCGTCAAGTGGAGGTTTCTCTACATGGAGTTGAATGCGTACGCCTTCCCTTTGATATCCTATCTGTAAAGGCCCGCTTGCATGAATGGATTGATTGGTGTGCGGCTAATCTCCGGTCTTACGAGAAAAGGCTCAACCGGAAGTTCTCGGAGAGGGAGTTGGCTTTAAAGGCTTTGGAGGAACTTCAAGCCCATCTCACAACCAAGACTTCTCAGGCCTATGAAATCTGGCGGGTCCTTCAGGAGGCAATTACGGAGGTGGTGGCTCTTGATAAAACCGTCATTTTTACACCCGAAATGGTTGAGACCCACAAGACCGACGAGAAAGAGCTTGAGTATCGGTTTTCTTTATACCAAAAGCAACAGGCACAGGCAAGGGCTCAGCTTACAGCGTTGCTAGAGCTTGAGACGGAGGTCCGGCAGAAAAATGATGATCTAGTTGGCCTGTTGAACCGCCCGCCGTCTTAAAATTTTTATCGCTGTATATATTTTTTTTTGTAACTTGTATTCATTTAGATTTATGAATAAAAGACATATTTTATTTCATGCTTGCACCTCTCTATCCTTTGATGTCTTGCTTTGGCGTGAAGTAGTTTATATACTTGTTTCGGAGTTTGTAGTTTATTCACTCATTTTGGAGTTTGTAGTTTATTCACTCGTTTCGAAGTCTCTAGTTTATTTACCCGTTTCGGAGTTTGTAGTTTATATACTCATTTCGGAGTTTGTTGTTTATTCACTCATTTCGGAGTTTCTAGTTTATGTACCCATTTCGGAGTTTGTACTTTATTCACTCATTTTGGAATATCATTAGTTTACCTCCCTTGGGTTTACAGGCAAACTTGTCCTAACATTGTATGTAGATAACCTCCATCCTTTTTACGACAGAGGTCCGTTAGGTTTGTGGTACTAGGGATTTAGTCCGTGGTACTGTCACGTTGGCTGATGTATCCCTCGATATGCAGTCTTTAAGCCACTGTTCGAGTAGCCTAACGACTTTCGTGTCTCTGATCCCTTCGGGGGCTGAACAAGTAGTCTTCAAGTAATCTCCTTAGGTCATATTACCGCTAGAAGAGCAAACGTTAGGAATTTTCCATGATACTTTTTACTTGAGGTTAGACTCAATTTGGAGCCCCGATGAGTCATAACCGTGCCCTTCTGGGGTAGGATGATCTCCAATGGTCTTGTAGACTTTATATGATTTTTCGTTAAGACCCGAAACTAAGAATATGCCGTCACTTCGTTTTTTCTTTTGTTTTGACGTTGTCGTGCCGATTCTTTGCTAAAGTTGGGAAACATCTGTGTGATCTCTATGTTGTATGTATTGCAATCGAGATCTGGAGCTAGAGATATGCCATTGCTCCAATTTCATTTGATAATCGCGTCCACGTCTTTCTGAAATGAGGGGGAACGCCTAGATAGTCCCTAGGTTGTATATGTACCGTCGAGACTGGGAGCTAGGATTTTGCCGTTACTCCATTTTTGCTTTGACCCTTGGGTCTTTATTGACGTTGCGTCTGCATTCTGCTAGCATGAGAAGTGCGTCGAGCTGGTCTCTAGGCTGTAGATTTTGCCATTAAGACCTGGCTCTCCCTTTGACAGAACCTGATGGGAAATATGGTTCCCTTTCTTTCATTTGTGTCCATGGATTGTATACAGGGGTCGGTATGGACCTACCTGCAGGGCAGAGGAAATTTTATTTTATTTTATTTTTTATTTCCGCGATACTCTATCTTTTCAGCTTTTATGTCGCAAAAGTCGCGACTGCCCAATCATTTCGGCTATTTTTCACAGTGCACGATCATTTCGGTTGTTTTTGTTTTTACTCGCTGCTTTTTATTGCAAGTCGCCCTATCATGTCGGCTTTTTTTATTATTTGAAATCTGACACCCATCTTAGCATCAGTATCGCTACCACTGGAATATTGCCAGGAGCAATCATCATTTGTCGTGAGAGGACCTGGGGTTTGACATCTATTTAGGCATCAGTATCGCTACAACTGGAATGTTGCCAGGAGAGAATCATCATTTTCCTTTTTCGATTTGAACAAAGATAGCTTAGTAAACAGGTTTAGGATCCTGTCGACTAAGGCTTTTAACTTTATAAGCCGTAAGGGTCTCATAAAGGTATTTTTCCCTACGAGTCGTGAGGATCTCGTAGGTGTATTTTCTCCTTAGGAATCGTGAAGATTCCTAAGTGCGTTTTCTCTTGTAAGTTGTAAGGATCTTACAAGAGTGTTTTCTCCTTGTAAGTCGAGAGGATTTACAAGCGTCGTTCACCATATTGGGAGATTTTTTACCATAGGTGGAACTCATTGGGGAATATATTTATTTATACCCATGGATTATATACAAGGATCAATATAGGACCCATATAGGGTAACTTAGGGGATATGACGGCTTAAGAACAGGTTCAGATCCTCATAACTTAAGGCTTTTGAATCCTATGAGCCATGTGGGTCTCATGGGAGGGAAATTCTCCTTACGAGTCTTGATGATCTCGCAAGTGTATTACATTTTTTTATAAGACTGTGCCCTTTCGGGTTTTCACAAGCTCGCCGCCGCGTTGTCAGAAGGGGTTCAGTGAGACCCGGACTTAGCTCCGCAGATGTTGAAGGAAGAAGGGCAGGTTGAAAGCTTTAGTCCTGCTGCTTTATGGATACTGCTTTCGGGGTTTTGACTCAGGAAGATAGCAAGCAGACACAAGCGTCGTCATCTATCATTGACCTAAGTCATGACTCTTCAAGCATAGTATTTTTTGAGGAATCAGTCGTTTATTGGCCGAAAGGGTCTTTCATCATGCATATCCATGAGCAGGTAGGCTCCACCTTGGTAGACTTTGTCTATAATATACGGGCCTTCATAGTTTGACTCGAACTTCTCCCATTTTGCATGATTGGGGATCATTGGTCTTTTGACAACTAGCACGAGTTCGCCTTGGCGGAATATTCTAGGTCTGGTCAGTTTTTTGTATGACCGCGCCATCATTGCCTTATAAGCTTCCATATTTTGCTATGCTATAAGGCGAGTTTCATCGAGGGCGTCGAGCTCCTCAATCCGAAGATGAGCATTTTCTTCATTTGTCACCTCGTATCGAACCGCTACTCATAGAGAGGGGAGATCTATTTCCAGTGGGAGCACTGCTTTGGTGCCGAACACCAATGCGTATGGCATTATATTCGTGGCTGTTTTGAACGTTGTTCGGTATGCCCAGAGAGCTTCGTGCAGCCTTTCGTGCCAGTCTTTTTTGTTTCTGGACACCGTCTTTTTCATAATCTTTGTCAAGGTCTTGTTGAAAGCTTCAGCTAGACCGTTGGTCCGAGAGTTATAGACTGAAGAGTATCTCCAATTTATTTCATGCTATTGTGCGAAGCGACTGATTTTATGACTTCTATAAGCTGGCTCATTACCCGAGATAACTCGTCGCGGAGTGCCGAACCGATAGATGACATGTGTTCTAAAGAAATGGAGGATATTCTCCGTCTTCACCTCCCTTAGTGGTATTGCTTCTGCCCACTTGGAGAAGTAGTCGGTCATCACCAATATGAACCGATGTCTTTTGGACGATGCTGGTTCAATGGGGCCAATTATATCGGTTCCCCACATTTCGAACGGCCAACTAGCCACTGTTGGGTGTAGCGAATTTGGATGTTGGTGGATGAAGTCCACATGAATTTGGCACGAGTGATACTGCTTCGCATATTCGAGACAGTCATGAAGTATTGTGGGCCAATAGTAACCCATTCTTTTTATCTTCAGCTTCATTTTTGGCCCAGCTTGATGAGAGCCGCAGAGTCCGTCATGAGTTTCTTGGATGACTCTCTTCGCTTCTTCTGGTCCCAGGCATCTTAGCCACAGATATTCGAACGATCTCTTACACAGAGTATCATTGATGAAGGTGAAAGACAGATCTCGTTTCATGAGCTGATATCTAAACGATGCATTTTTGGGCATTCGTTGGGATTTGAAGTAGTCTACGAAGACTTCCCTCCGATCCTTGACCTTTTCTTCGTCCTCTATTTGAAGGGCTACTTGTTCGGTCTCTTCTTTTTCTTCAGATGGCTTTATTAAGTCTTCCGAAGATATATCTATTGGCATGAGAACCCGTCGGCTTTGCATAATGATCCTTACGTCATCGAGGTCTTCATCGGCCAGTTCCTTAGCCAGTTTGGCCAATGCATCCGCCTTGCTATTTTCTGCACACGGTATTCTCTCCAGGATGTAGGAGGTGATTTGTGTCAGCAGTTGCTGCACTCTTTCGCCATACTTTATCGGATCTAGCTTGCAAATCTGATAGTCGCCATTTACTTGGCTAACGATCAGCTGGGAGTCTCCATATATGAGGATGTTTTTTATTCCCATGTTGACAACAATCTCGAGACCTGCTATTAAAGTTTCATATTTAGCTTTGTTATTAGGCCTTAGCTCCGTTAAGGAGAAGGCATAACGTAATATCTCTCCTTGCGGAGTCACGAAGATAAGGCCCATCCCGGCTTTGATTATGGGGGTATTTTGCTTTCACCTCTTCATGGAAGATGCTTCATCGAAGTAGAGTTCCCATTGGGAATCATTTTCTTCTTTCTCTTCTTCGATTGCGTCGAACTCATGTTCGTCTGGCAATTCGCAATTTAACGGGGATTCGACTGGTATCGGATACTCCGCAAGAAAGTCGGCTATGGACTGACATTTTACTGCTTTAAGCGGTGGACACGTCACTGAGAACTCCATCAGGAGGAGGGCCCATTTGGTAAGCATTCCTGTTAGTATGGCCCTTGATATCAAATATTTGAGAGAATCCATCTTTGATATGAGATGGATCTCATGTGCCAAGGCGTAATGTCTGAGCTTCGTTATCGCGAAGATCGGTGCCAGGCAATACTTTTCGATGGGGGAGTAGTTGTTTTCTGCCCCCAGGAGAACTCGACTCAAATAGTACATAGCTCTCTCCATTCCCTGATCGTTCTCTTATGCCCATAACGCACCTAGTGAACCCTCAATGGCCGTTGTGTATAGGATAAGGGGTTTTCCGTTAATTGGAGCGGTCAATACCAGAGGATTTTGCAGATATTGCTTGATTTCGTCTAGTGCATTTTGGCACTTTTGATCCCAGACGAACGTGGTCCCCTTCTTCATCAAATGACTATAAAGATGGCATTTTCCAGAGAGGTTGGTTATGAACCGCCGGATATACGCAGGCTTTCCTTGAAGAGACCATAGTTATTTGAGGGTCCTTGGCGTGGGCATTTTCATAATCGTCTTGATCATTGAGGGGTCGATTTCGATACCTCGATGACGTATGATGTATCCTAGGAATTTTCCTGAGGAGACTCCAAACGTGCATTTTAGAGGATTCGTCTTCAAACTATACTTCTGAATACATCGGAACACTATTTTTAGACGTTCCCAAAGTTCCTCGTGAGATCCGCTCTTTACCACAAGGTCGTCAATGTAGCATTCAATGATCTCGTGTATGAGGTCATCGAAGATCTTTGTCATGGACCTTTGGTAAGTACCGCCAGCGTTCTTTAAACCGAAGGGCATCACCTTAAAGCAGAATATGCCCAGCGGGGTCCGGAAGGCGGTATGCTTTTATTCTTCAGGATGCATTTTTATTTGATTGTATCCTAAAGATCCATCCATGAAGGAGAAGATTTCATGACTAGACGTGTTATCGATCATCAGCTCGGTAATAGGTACTGGGAAATCATCTTTCGGGCAAACTTTTTTAAGGTCCCAAAAGTCTACGCAGATGCGTACCATCCCATTTTTCTTCATCACTGGAACAATATTAACGATCCAGTCGGGATATTGAACTTCTTGGATGAAGCCGGAGTCGATTAGTTTCTTGACTTCGGCGTTGATACTCATCTCAAGTTCGAGTCGCATTCTTCTTGGTTCCTGCTTGACTGGCTTTATGTCTGGCGATATGGCCAATTTATATACTGCTACCTTTGGATGTAAATCTGGCATTTCGGAATAGTTCCATGCGAAGCAATCTTTATACTGCATAAGCACATCTTTTAACGTGGCCACCTGTTTTTCAGATAGCAGCTCACTGACGAAAGTTGGCCTCGGATCATCTTTTGTCCCTAAGTCAATTTTTCTTAGGTTGTCTGTCGTGGTGTGTATCTTATCTACCAGTTCCTTTAGTGCCGGTGGAAACTCGGAGATCACCTCATTCTCGTCTTCATTTGCGAAGCACATATGGAAGTCATTCATAATCTCGTGCCCTCCCTCGTTTGAGAGTGTTATCATATGGCAGGTACGAGTTCGCTTCCATTCTTGATATCGAGCTAGTCTTATCCTCACGGTATAGATCCTCTTTGGCTCATGCTTTTGCGACGGGGTTACCCTCCAGCTATCGGATAAAGTGAACTTTCCTTATTGATAGTGGCCTTCTATCCAGTCTTTGAAGGTGAAGCAGTTTTCAAGGGGATGACCTATTGCTCGGTGGTAGAAGCAATAACCGGATGATGGACCTCGTTCATTTGTTCGGGGTGCTGAGACTCTAGAAGTGTCATCATTTGGTGCTTCTTGACAAGATTGAATATTCTCCTCATCTTGTCTTGGGGGAAAGAGTATTCCCGACCCATCTTCTTTATAAAGGAAAGGTTCCAATCGAATTTTTCTCGATTGCACGGCTTCTTGGATCCGCGTTGTTTGCATTCTTTGCCTTGTTTTTGCCTCTATTTTGGGACTTTCCCCTTACGTGAGGACATACAGTGGGCGGAGATGAAGAGCATTATAGTCTTCTTTCTCCGCAGATTGCTGATTGAGGCACTGCGTCCTGGACTTTTCATAAATGGCCATTTCGCGACTGTGATTGTCTCGGCTCTTTTGACAAGCTTCTTTTATTAGCTTGTTTATTTGTTCTTCGAGCGACGAACTTAACGTTCTTAGAGCGGGATTTCGCTCTGTTTCAACTTCATGGCCATTTGCAAGTGTGTTTTCCCCTTTGCTGGAGCTGTTTATGATGTGGCAACTGTGTAACTGCTCCCGTTTCTTAGACCGAACGTATCTGAGCCCGGTTGTCTCCATCTTTCCGTTGGGCATCTTTCGCTGAGTCCCGAGAATATCCCAAATCTTTTGTAGAATTAGGCTTGCCGAACAGTTTGTTCGAGAGGTACACCTTGGCGTCTTAACAGCCTTTTCAATCCCTAGGCATAGTATCATGGCAGATAGATTGGTTAAAGCTTGTCAAGTGCAATATTGGCACCATGCCAGACTTCTTTTTCTACTTTGGTCTCCGTAGATTGGTAGAAGAGGATCGCATTTTCACCTCTTCGCCTGGGAGAGACGTAGAAAGTCTATAGTTCTTGTACGATGTATGTATCGAGCGCATCAAGTTGTTTGTAATGCCGAGGCGGAGCCATTGTGATTTGCAGACTGTGATCTGCTCCGGCGAGGGTTTGTACTGACGGGCGGATGGAGAACACTGCGTTGGCCTCATCCTCAGAGTCGCTGCCAAAGACCAGGATAGGAGTAGATGGTCTGAACCTATTGTTTTCTTTCTGGGGTTGCCCCGAGTAGACTATTTCTTCATCTTCCTTGGTATCGCTCCCAAAGATCGGGATAGTGGTGACAGACTTTTGTTTATCCTCCGGCTTATGATATCTTTCCGTATCTTTAAAGTCCGGTAGGAAGTACTTTGCGTCTTCATATTTTCGGACCTCGTTTACGGAGAATAGATTTAGCTCTTCAGAGACGGTGTATTCCAAGCCATTTTTGAAATATTTCATACATTTATGTTGTGTAGAAGAGATGATTTTGTACTCATATAACCAAGGCCTGCCGAGCAAAGCGTTATAGCTTTTCTTGGCGTCAATTAAAGGAAATATGATGTTAGTGACGAGCAACCCAAAGCGCAACGTCAATATTACGGACCCGAGCGTCCGTGACGACTGTAAGTTGAACCTAGAGATAGTAATTTTGTCTCGGACCAGGTGCTGAACGTTCATGCAAATATCCTTCAGCACTCTCACGTTGAAAAGGTTGACGGAGGATCCGTTGTCGACAAAGATTTTCCCTATCTTGATGCCGTGGCAGTACCCGGTGACGTATAATGGGAGATTATGTTCGCACGTACCGAGGAGGAGATCTTCATCGTTGAATATAATGTCAACCGTGCGGACCTCTGCCAGTTCATCTTTCATCTTCTCTTCCGCGAGAAAAGCTTGGAATTGATCAGGATCTTGTAATGCCTTGATCAGAGAATCTCGTACCTCTTTAGACAGGAGGAGAGCATCCAATATGCTCAGTTATGAGGGTATTTTCTTCAGATGTGCTAGGACATTGTAATCCACCTTATTTTTCCTAGGAGGGTCCCCTACTGCGAGCTCTTTGACAACTTTATCGTCGAGGGCAATTTTCTCAGAGATTTTTTCTTTCCCTTTGTCCTTTTTGCTCGAACCTTTGTTTATAGGTCTGAGGTTCCTTTCAGGAAGTGTGCGGTTACGTAGCTGAATATTCTCGCAGTTCTTCTCCTCCTCTTCTTTTTTGGAGGTGGAGTCTTTAAAGAGAGGGCTGAGGAGTATTTCATCCTCAGAATCACTCCTGAAAGTAAGAACTTGGGTTTTTTCCCCTTCCGAATTGGTATCAATCATATGACAGTTGCCAGTCATTTTTTCATGCGCATCTGTTGCACTTTCTTGCCGTCAACGAGCTTCGCGCTTCATCTTCTTGAAGTGTTTTTCATGGGCAACATATCCTTACCACCACTTCTTGAAGGTACTGCATTCTTCAGTGGGTGGGTAACCCTCCGATAATATAGGCAGTAGTTTGGATGTGAATCCTCTCTGTCAAGGCATATGACCCCGGGAGTTCTTCCTACGAGAGGTGGCAACTTCATTCTCATTGGCTGGGATTTGGTGAACCGCTTCTTTATTTTGATCCTGCTCTTATTTATCGCAGGTATGCTTTGGTTTGGTTGGTGTACTTTACGACTCATCATTGCCGCAGCTTCTTTATCCTGATGCAGACGCTTAGCCTTTTCGTATATGGCTGTTTCGCATTCTCTGTCAGCTTTGCTTTTTTTAAAGGCTTCGTTTAACAGCCTATCGATCGGGTCTTCTGGCAGTTCCGAGGAATTAAATGCCGATTATGCCCCCAATTCCTCTGCGTTGTTTTCCGACACCGAGGGAGTTTCTCCGTCATTTAACGACGAATGTGAGACCATGTAGAAATGTCACGCCCCGCTTCCCAGAGTGCGCTAAGATTGGCACATGACAGAGCCAACCATGCTACCTGTGGCTAGGAAACATCCTTCCACAGTCACATTACGGCTGTCTATAAGATATCAAGAACAATAGAAAGAAAATAAACTATCTAGTACATGTCCATGAGCCAGAATAAACGAGTCAAAAATAATATGCGGAAGCAATAAATCCAATGAGCAAAACATCTGGAAAGTAAAACTGGATACTAACTGGATACTAACAGGATCCTCGCTGCTCGTCCTAACGGCGGAAGTACTCCTGATCGGCCTGCGACAAAGGTAGAGGATCTGGGCCATGCAAAGCCCAGACGTCAGTGCGTCATAATATCAACAATAATATAATCAGGAGGTAACAAGTCATGCAGGCATGAGTATAAACAGTAATAAGAGTATAACAGTATCACGAATAAGGAACAGTGAAGGGTATAAGCACATATGACGTGCGATGAGTAAAACTAAACCGTGCTACTGGGTTAACTACTCTCAAGTCTGTGAAATCAATTTATCGAATCATCGATGTAACTCAATAGTATCCCGTGCATGCCCGGGACCATGGTCAAGATTCTCGGGCTGAATCTGAGATGTGCCGCTAGGCAGTAAACAGGTAACACGTACAGATGAATGATGTCAGCAGCAGCATCCCGGGGCTGGCCTAGCCCGTAAAACTGATCAGTATAAGTATCGAACTGTCGAGTTACAAGTCAGGTTTCATCATTGATTTTCCCATACCCCCAAGTTATGTGTTCAAGTCAGGTATTGATAAATCTGAAGCTAATGCCAATACAGGATCAAGCAGGAACATGTTTGTCTATACAGACAACATGATATGTCCATCGGGACAACATGTCAGGATTGTCGGCATTAGAAACAGGATCAGGTAACATGTCAAGTGGTGATATATCAGGTCATGTCAAGTAGTGCACAGGTATCAAACGGGTGCTCATAATCAAACTGTAGCAAGTATTGAATTAGGGTGAAAATACGGATGTACAATAAAAGCATGGATGCACAAATATCGATTAAGGGTTACATTTACAGTTCCAATACTAATTAGGATGCACTTTATTAAGCATAGGGTGTTACTAAAATAATAATATGAATTAATGTGATCTATAGATGCAGTTATATATATTTTAAATGATATTGATGCAAACGGGTATCCGAAAACAATAAAACTTCAGTATGGATGTACAATATGATAAATGGGTAACATTTTACTCATATGGATGCATAATACTATACCTAAGATGTAGCAAGATGATTTAGCATGCGACTAGACATGTAAATAATGATACGGATGCACACGAACATCATATAACAATAAAAATGATAAACTGGTAAATGCAGGAGGCACAACTAAATACCATGAGATGTAAATATTCCATTGGTGCAGTATATAGTAATATAGTATGTAACAAGATAGGTTTGCAGGCACTAGATGTGAAATAACTTGTACGGATTCATACGGATGTCGTAAAACTGTAAAACTAAACATGTGATGCATAATTTAAAATACAACTGTTATATTTATTCAAATAGATATAAATACAATAACATAGCATGTAGCAAGATAAACTTGCCTCGATGGATCACGATACAGATACGCACGGCACGTCCGACGTCGGTAAAATGTCGCAACGCACGCACGGCACACGGGATGGGTCCAAGCAATGCAAGAGGGTGATCACGCAGGTAAGGTACTGTTAGTTATATGTATGCCCTAGAGGCCATTACTGTACATTGGATGTATATTATAGTGGATGCTGGGACATATATAGGGAGGACTTTCTTGCTCGACATGATAGTATGCTATCTGGTTACTCTTTACCTTAACGTGTACATTGATTGTCTCTCTGTTACATGTTGGTAAAGCCCTTAGGATGTGTACTTGACTACCTGGACTATGATGCGGATCATACTAGTGGGGACATGGTAGTCCATAAGTACATCCTTCAAGGTCCCTAGTCGTGGGTGTATCGAGACAGGGCATCGATATACCAGAGTAGACTAGCGTATACCTTCTCGACCCATACAGATGGGCGATGGATGATCCCATATCCATTGGTGTTTGACATCAGAGATGATATACGGGTGCTCAGTGGAGACTGGGTACACTGGACGGACTCGCCGAGAACTCCCAGATGGTATTATACCTTACGTCAGATGGCAGTTCTCTGGTGACACTGGTACAGAGTAGTCTGTTGACCCGAGATCGTCATAGAGTCTTGTGTGATTCCCACTGTGCTTTGATTTCCACCTTACCACGTCCAAGAGGGCGTGCAAAACGGTGGTTTTTGGGTACAGTCCCGAATCACATGGAGGCAATGAGTGATAGGAGGGGATTCGTCTCTCCCGGTATAGGGAGTTGATGTTGCGCTGTATTCGATTGGCTATAACCGGAAATCCCTGGCCAGGGTTGCTGAGATTTACTGGTAAGTGTTACCAGTAGTTTCTCGAATTGTTATAGACCTCATATCGACACGACTTATCGAGCTACTGGGGTCTGACGTTTACCACCCCTAGGCAAGATATGCGACATATCAGACGACGAGACCGGACTGTACGGTAAGTGTTACTGGTTGGATTCACAGGAGTGTGAGCGGGCTTGCTCGTCGATCTTCTGATCGCTCAATACCCGGGTGGCCGTTACGTTTAGCAGACCGCTTGCGGCTTGTGGGTGTTTGATATGATCATCACCTGCTGCCGGCGTATTGACGAGTCTTTAGAGTCCTACACAGAGGTCTCCTGGCTCAAGCGAAACGAAATAGGAGCGCATATGAGATATGTGCGGGACCGAGAATAATGCGTATATGTGATACCGTATTTCATTCTCGCGATGAATGTATCAAATGGTTGTATGCGATATAACCTAGTTATCGAATCAAGGATTGATTCGATAAGCCGATACATTGGATATTAGTCGGTTATATGCGATATGACCGGATCGTTAAATCAAGTGTTGATTTAATGATTTAATGCATAATTATATATTTGATATATTACTTTGCATTAACTAGTATTGGTTCACTTTATATGGTTTTTCTCACTTGTTTGTGTACATTGTATATGTGATATATTTTTGTGCACAAGTTTGTATCATGTTTGATGATGCATGCTAACTTGGGTTTGTGTAAAGATTAAACCATGGTTATATGAATGGTTAGGGTTTTGGTTTCTTATTTATTTATTTATTTATTCTTTTTTGGAAAATAATAAGTATAAAGAGAAAATGGTGGCTTTCTTTGTTTGTATATTGAAGCTTCATGAAGCTTTGAACTAGTCCACCATTTTTGTCTCATGCTTAACCCTAACCATTCCACTTAACCATGATTCATTCTCTACACTTGACCATGGATAAATATATGATAAGTATTATTTTTCTTTTAAATGATGATTAACTTATCATATTCATCTTCTTCTTCTTCTTCATCTTTACAAAGAAGAAAAGCTTGCACCATCAATGGTGATTTGATGAAAAGAGTGAGAAATCCAATTCTAAAGTGAACCCACTTCCTATTTCTTCATCCTCTACCTCTTGCCAAGTAGTATAGGGTGTTTTCTTCACAAGTTTCATGACTTGGTGAAGTGGGAGCTTGATCTTGTGATGCCTCGACGTAGATCATCTTCGGCATCGTAGTCGATGACCTAGCCCGCCCATTTCTCCGATGAAGCCGACGCTAGAGCCCGGGATTGGATTTGGACAGCAAGGGGACTTCATCATGGAGCTATGGAGGTGGAGAACCGGATCTACAAAGGTTGTATTTCCGTTCACTTAGTTAAATTGTTAACTAGCTTCTTGTTTCGCCTAAACTCTAGTTAACGATCCGTATTAGGGTTTCTCGGTACTTGTAAAATTTAAAATTGGCATGGTTGATGCCTTGTGAGACCTCATTAGTGTGCCAAGGAACCCTACAGTGGTATCAGAGCCTAGCTAGAGCCTTAGGCGATGCGTAGACGAAGTTTGAAACCCGAACGAACCCGAAACCCTAAAATTTCACGCTCTCTGGACTTTTTTCAAAAACTGGGTTTTTTCCATATTAAAAATGCTTAAAAAATTCAGCAGGGAATTATAAGAATTACGGTGCAAAATTTGACCAATGATACCTCAAACATGCGGCGGAACCGCGGCAGAAGCCTAGCTTCTGCCGCGGTTCCGCGGCTCTCTGGTGACATCAGCCTTCCATATTTGCACAGTAATTCCTCTTTCACAGTGCTGAGTTTTATGGGAATTTTTAATATTTATTCAAGAGTTGAATTTTCTGGGGTTGTTTTGGGGATTCGATGATTCGATCAGATTATCAGACTTTGTCTTTGTGGCTTTCCGGATATTTTAGAATATGTTAAAAAGTTCGACCGGATATAAATACCCACCTTTTCCCCTGTCGGAAAATTCCAAGTGTTGGATTTTTCTGTGGTTTAAGGACGTTCTAAGTAGTGCATGTAACGTGATGGTCCCTCTAGAAGACAACAAACCTTAACTCGATTATGTGACCGTCTTGAACTGCCCTTTGAACCTTCGGGTTTGGGGCAGTACGGCGTGCCACATGTGAGGTGTTGGCTTGACCCTTCTACGGCTGGACCGTTGGTACTGAGGCACGAAGTGAATGTCTTTGAACTTATTTCATGAGTTGAGCTGTTTCGGGAAAACTTGGGTGTTCGATTGTTCGATCGGAAAGTTTAACATTTTCTATCTTATTCGGAATGTGATACAACATTTGGAATTCACAAGTAGTTATGAGATAATTGAATGAATGTTATAAATCTAGCGGTTTAGTCTCACTTGATCGGTTGCCACGGAATTTTGATGTGATCAAAAGTCCGTCGCAATCACGTAGCGTACGCGGATACTCGCCGGGTAAACTTAATAGACAGCCTCGCTCCATAGCCCCGACCAAGTGACTGTAGGAGAACCCCGTCGCCGAAAGCATCCGTTCGGGTGCTCGCGGCAGCGGTGTTCCGCCTTGGTGCACTTCGTCGATGGCATCGGGGGTGCAGCCGTCTACTGAAGTTTGCGACGAGCATTCGATCAGGATGTCGGGAATCTTGTTGAATTGCCCGACTTGATATTGAAAAGAGTTTTCGATAATGAGACTAAAATGCGGGGTTTATAATTGTTAGGCATGTGATATCTAAGGAATTCATTTGATTAGGCATGCGATGTCTATGTAGGTTGCGGATTCCAACTGTTGTAGTTTTACACTTTCTTTTCTGTGACCGTAAGTGTAATATGTGATATCGCCGGTTTCGTTGCTATATGTCAACGACAATTGGGATACGCATGTTTACTTACGTTGATGACATATGATGTTATGTGTTGCTGGATATGTTATATTGGATCGTCGTGTTTGAATAGCCGGGGTTTTTTATATAAGATGAGTGTTTTTCATTTTCATTCATGTAAAAACTTGTATGTAATATTCTTTTATTGGGGCACTTCCAGGTTGCGGAAGATGTCACCCTCTGTATATTATTTACTTTTCCGCATTAGGATAGACCCAAGGAGGGGAGTACAAGTAACCGGGTTCTGGAGTCCAGTGGGAGACCAACTCGAGGAGTCGAGTCCGGGTCTCCTAACTCTAGAATTGGCAGGGTTGCTTGCCGCTCTCGTAGGGGTCTAGGGGTGTGGGATTGGCTATTCATCGCGACCGTGGAATCCGTGTTTTATACTGGCTCGTATTGAAAACACGGACGTCCTAGTATATCCAATATTTCATATGATTCTTCTGCTGCGATATCTGTGATGTGATCATGTGATGTTCTGTGATGGATACTATATATAGTATATATGATATATTATATAGGCGTTACTTATGTTTTACACCCGCGCTAGCCCTGCCCCGCTCTGCCGTTAGTTATCTAACCTAACGGTGCACGAGGGGACATCGAGGCGAATGCGGATAGCATAAGTGTACGTCGTATTTATCTGTGATGTTTAGGTATTTAAATGATGGGACTTCATTAATGTGATTAATGAAATAAAAGAAACCTAAAGATGTTGTAGAATCAAATTTCAAAATAAAATAGGTAGCTACAGTTCTTGCTTTGCACAGCGGTATATATGATATATCCTGCACCTTATTCGATGAGGAAAGGACCGAGATCCCTTCACTGGGAGTGACTCCTTTAGCAATAACTGGCAGATGCTACAACCCTCGGTTTGTCTTTTGATTGCTTCTATAGTTTCTGCTTTGCACAGTGATATATATGATATATCCCGCACCTCATTCGACGAGGAAATGGCCGACGATCCCTTCACCGGGAATGACCCCTTTAGCAAAACTAGAAAAGCCTCGAAAACACTCCATTTTAAAATCATTTGATTCTACAACGATATCAAGTTCATTACGCAATAGGTTTTCAGAAAAACCTGTCGTAGCCTTCCGTCATTTCAGATAAGTCCTGTTTAGTATTCGTGCTGCGTTTGTTGACCTTGTCAAGGCGCAGTGTGCGGTAGCTAACCAGTATTTATCTGCTTATGCATATGATGCAGATTGGGTTAGGGTAGTCGTGCGGCCTTGTTGACCTTGTCAAGGGTCGTGCAGGTGGGTTTGATTCAATCAAGAAATGACGGGTTGAACTTGACTTGCGATCTATGGTTTGTTGACCTTGTCAAGGTCATAGATCGTTCGGGGCAAAATATTATCGGGAATTTCAAGTGTTGAAATTTGCAATGAGATTGCATACCTTCTATGAGATAGTTGGATCCCGATACCCGCTGCGAGTAAGAGTTACTCCTGAAAGAGTTTACACATTACAATTAGCCGATCTAGTAGGTGTCTAGAAAGGTGTCAACGGGGTTACGCCTCTGGGAAAACGAGGTTTACATTAATTAGGTTCGTGCGAAAGCACGGGGGACCTCCCTCAAAGTACCGACACTGGCCTGACTGAAAGATTGGCGAACTTGTAGTGTATAATTAATCCCGGCTAGTCTTTCCTTTTAGGGTTTGAAGGAAGATTTGATAAAAACAGTGGGAGCCATCCTGATTAGATAAAATAATAACCAATCTGATCTTGCAAGAGCATACGCTGAGTGTTTTCTTCTCTCTCTCTCCAGGTAGCGACCATATCACGCCTTAATCAAGATAATAATACGGAATATTGACCGAACCCGCTTATTATACTGAGCTGGGGAACGTTGGTCCCACTCCAACTTATAATTGTTATAAAACAGAGCAGGAAATTGGGGATTACCAGAATTCCCGTGCCGCCCAAACGAAGAGAGTACATGATGATGCATCATCTTCGGGTGTGTTCATTACAGAGAACTGTTTCTCAGTATCCTTTACGTCCTGGGTATGTGATACCAGATCAGGATCCCAGTTATGTAATCTGTTACATAGGGCTACAGAAAGGTAGAGGACTGAGAACGGGTGATAAGTTTCATGAGGCAGAAAACGGGGCAAGAGTTGCAGCCAAGTCTGTTGGTCACTGTCACCCTGTATTACCAATACATTGATTCTGAACGAATGTTATTAGATACCGAACCTGATATACAAAATCATATCAGTCTCTTTATCAGTAAAGAAATGATAAAATTTTGTATTGTTGGATAATGTTTTGAACATTTCCTATATCAAAAGTTGATCGGTTCAGGCACGTTATCTAAAAAGCATTGATGTTCTAAATCAAACTACAGTTCTTAGTATACAGAACACACACAAGAGGAAAAGTCCAGAAATGAACGAATCCTTCTTGAGGTATTGTAGACTAGGTCATATCAATGCGACCCGACTAGCTAAGTTGCACATAGATGCATATTTAAATCTGTTTGAATTTACATCTTATGAAACTTGCCAGTCATGTCACAGAGATAAGATGACCACAGCTCTGTTTATTGGTAACAGAGAAAGAGTTGGTAAACTCTTGGGATGATACATGTTGATGTATGTAGGTCCCCTGTCTACACATGCCAAGACCGGTTCTTTGTACTTCATTACATTCTCTGATGATCTTTCGAGATTCAGACCTATGTTCCTGTTGAAACACAAGTCCGAACCTATTGAGATATTCACAGAATATAAGTTAGAAGTAGAGAACCAAATACGGGTAAAAGTATTATGTCCTATGATGAGATCAAGGAGGAGAATACTTGAGCACGAAATTCTTGGACTTTTCTAAAGGAGAATGAGATTCTCTCTCAGCATTACTCCTCCGTATACACCATAGCACGATGGTATATCGGGGTGGAGCAATCACACCCTATATGATAAGGTGTGCTCTATGATGAGTACTACTGAGTTACCTATTTCCTTTTTGGGAGTTATGCACTTGAGAAGCTGCATACCTATTGAATAGGGTTCAAATCAAATCAGTTGCCTACCACTTTATATTTGATATGATAAGGGAAGAGCCCATCTCTCAAGTTAGTTAAGATTTGGGGTTGTCCAGCCTATGTCTGAAAAGCAAAATCCGGACAAGCTCGAGACAATATCTGTTATGTAGAACTGGAAAGGTTCCAGCTATACAAAACTGCAGCTGATGATTTGACAGAACCAAAGGATTCAATAGTTACCAACGAACCTCAGCCTCTCCGCCGATCTAGTAAGGTTCCTCACCCGCCTGAGAGATACTTCGGTTTCTCTATGACAGTGGGAGCGAGGATTGCATCATAAGATGATGACCCAACTAGTTTCGAGCTGGCCATCAGGAGTGGGACTCTGTAAGAATGGCTGGATGCTTAGCGATCTGAGATGGAATCCATGTACACCGACAAAGTATGGACTTTGGTTGCTATATCTGAAGGGTTAAATCCCCATCAGGAGCAAGTATATCTTGAGAAGATTACTTGGTGTAGATGGAAAAGTTGAGACTTTCAAAGCTAGACTTGTTAAAGATTTTTCGTCATCGACCAGGCGTGGATAATGATGAAACCTTTTCAAGTGGCTATGCTTAAGTCCATCCAGATCCTACTTGCCATGGCCACATACCATGACTACGATATCTGGCGGTTGGGTGTCATGACTGCTTTTCTAAATAATGTTTTAGAAGAGAGAGTCTATAAGTACACAGCCAGAGGGCTTCGTAGACAGTGGGAGCAGCGGAAACGTGTACAAGATGCTTTATAGGATAAAGCAGGTATCGCGGAGTTGGAACATCTGTTTTGATGTGTTAGTCAGAGAGTTTGACATCATCAAAATGGTAGATGAACCTTGTATAAACAAAAAGATAGTAGGGAGTATAGTAACGATCCTCGTAGAGTACGTGGATGACATACTCTAGATAGAGAAGGAGTTTTCTATGCTACGCTCGGTCAATCTCCGCTTATCACAATGATTCTCCATATAGGATCAAAGTTATACCTCCTAAATCCTGGGTTTTGGATCTATGAGATAGATTTAATTGGATGTTAGGATTCTCACTAGTTGTAGTGAGATGGTATCAATCGATCCTGGGGAGAATCACTGGAAGGGTTCCAGGGTGATAAAGACGACTGAATGTCAGTCGCAGGCATTTTCTTTACCCTCAGTAAAGGGACGGTATGTTGGAAGAGTTCCAAGCTAGATACCGTGGCTAACTAGACGATAAAGACAGGATACATCGCTACTCAAGATGCTACCAAAGAGGATGTTTGGGTGTATATTGGTTCATGAGATGAACTACGTTCCAACCATTGTGAGACAATGGAGTTGTGGCTTATGCCAAGGAACGCCGGTCCCATCAGTGATCCAGACATATTCTAAGGCAGTGTCACCTGATCATGGAAATGGTTGATCTCCAGGGTGATCGAGGTTAGGAGAGTAGACTCAGAGGAAAACACGGCGGATCCACTCACAAAGGCCTTTTCCCAGAGAGAGACTTTTATGGGATGGTTGAGTATGAGATACTACAACCACTGCTATCAGATGGCCCTAGTGCAAGTGGGAGATTGTTAGTTATATGTATGCCCTAGAGGCCATTACTGTACATTGGATGTATATTGTAGTGGATGCTGGGACATATATAGGGAGGACTTTCTTGCTCGACATGATAGTATGCTATCTGGTTACTCTTTACCTTAACATGTACATTGATTGTCTCTCTGTTACATGTTGGTAAAGCCCTTAGGATGTGTACTTGACTACCTGGACTATGATGCGGATCATACTAGTGGGGACATGGTAGTCCATAAGTACATCCTTCAAGGTCCCTAGTCGTGGGTGTATCGAGACAGGGCATCGATATACCAGAGTAGACTAGCGTATACCTTCTCGACCCATACAGATGGGCGATGGATGATCCCATATCCATTGGTGTTTGACATCAGAGATGATATACGGGTGCTCAGTGGAGACTGGGTACACTGGACGGACTCGCCGAGAACTCCCAGATGGTATTGTACCTTACGTCAGATGGCAGTTCTCTGGTGACACTGGTACAGAGTAGTCTGTTGACCCGAGATCGTCATAGAGTCTTGTGTGATTCCCACTGTGCTTTGATTTCCACCTTACCACGTCCAAGAGGGCGTGCAAAACGGTGGTTTTTGGGTACAGTCCCGAATCACATGGAGGCAATGAGCAATAGGAGGGGATTCGTCTCTCCCGGTATAGGGAGTTGATGTTGCGCTGTGTTCGATTGGCTATAACCGGAAATCCCTGGCCAGGGTTGCTGAGATTTACTGGTAAGTGTTACCAGTAGTTTCTCGAATTGTTATAGACCTCATATCGACACGACTTATCGAGCTACTGGGGTCTGACGTTTACCACCCCTAGGCAAGATATGCGACATATCAGACGACGAGACCGGACTGTACGGTAAGTGTTACTGGTTGGATTCACAGGAGTGTGAGCGGGCTTGCTCGTCGATCTTCTGATCGCTCAATACCCGGGTGGCCGTTACGTTTAGCAGACCGCTTGCGGCTTGTGGGTGTTTGATATGATCATCACCTGCTGCCGGCGTATTGACGAGTCTTTAGAGTCCTACACAGAGGTCTCCTGGCTCAAGCGAAACGAAATAGGAGCGCATATGAGATATGTGCGGGACCGAGAATAATGCGTGTATGTGATACCGTATTTCATTCTCGCGATGAATGTATCGAATGGTTGTATGCGATATAACCTAGTTATCGAATCAAGGATTGATTCGATAAGCCGATACATTGGATATTAGTCGGTTATATGCGATATGACCGGATCGTTAATTCAAGTGTTGATTTAATGATTTAATGCATAATTATATATTTGATATATTACTTTGCATTAACTAGTATTGGTTCACTTTATATGGTTTTTCTCACTTGTTTGTGCACATTGTATATGTGATATATTTTTGTGCACAAGTTTGTATCATGTTTAATGATGCATGCTAACTTGGGTTTGTGTAAAGATTAAACCATGGTTTTATGAATGGTTAGGGTTTTGGTTTCTTATTTATTTATTTATTTATTCTTTTTTGGAAAATAATAAGCATAAAGAGAAAATGGTGGCTTTCTTTGTTTGTATATTGAAGCTTCATGAAGCTTTGAACTAGTCCACCATTTTTGTCTAATGCTTAACCCTAACCATTCCACTTAACCATGATTCATTCTCTACACTTGACCATGGATAAATATATGATAAGTATTATTTTTCTTTTAAATGATGATTAACTTATCATATTCATCTTCTTCTTCTTCTTCATCTTTACAAAAAAGAAAAGCTTGCACCATCAATGGTGATTTGATGAAAAGAGTGAGAAATCCAATTCTAAAGTGAACCCACTTCCTATTTCTTCATCCTCTACCTCTTGCCAAGTAGTATAGGGTGTTTTCTTCACAAGTTTCATGACTTGGTGAAGTGGGAGCTTGATCTTGTGATGCCTCGACGTAGATCATCTTCGGCATCGTAGTCGATGACCTAGCCCGCCCATTTCTCCGATGAAGCCGACGCTAGAGCCCGGGATTGGATTTGGACAGCAAGGGGACTTCATCATGGAGCTATGGAGGTGGAGAACTGGATCTACAAAGGTTGTATTTCCGTTCACTTAGTTAAATTGTTAACTAGCTTCTTGTTTCGCCTAAACTCTAGTTAACGATCCGTATTAGGGTTTCTCGGCACTTGTAAAATTTAAAATTGGCATGGTTGATGCCTTGTGAGACCTCATTAGTGTGCCAAGGAACCCTACAGGTACGTCCTCTGGGTCGTCTAGAACGGCAGTGACGTCACGGCTCCGGCGATCGCTGGAAATGAGATTCAAGAAAATAAAGAAAAAGAAAGAATAGGAAGAAGAAGAAGAAGAAGAGAGGCGATTGAGGCTTACTGTGGTTTAAGGTGTGTTGTGGTTTCAGGGAGAGGTGATGGTGTTGAGGAGATCAACGGCGGCGAGCTAGGGCTTGGCTTCGAAGAGTTAGGGTTAGGTTAGGATTTAGGCCAATGAAGGTGCTCGGGTGTGCTGGGGTCTCGGGCTCAGGTTTGGAGAGAGGAGGAAGAGAAGGAGTTGAGGAGAGGGAGAGGAGAATGGGGTGGTGACGGTGAGGTCTAGGGATCGCCGGCGATGAGGAGATGGGTTCTGTGGGTTTGTGGGTGTGCAGGTAAGAGCTCGAGAAGGAGGAAGAAGGAGAAGAAGATGGCGAGGAGGAGGAGGAGGCTCGGTTAAGGGAGATGGAGTCGAGGGTTGAGGGTAGTAAGGCACGGGGAGCTAGGGTTTCGATGATGCAATGGGTTCTCGTAGCTAGGGCTCGGGGGTTTTTATAGAAAAGAAGAAGAGAGAAAGAAGGAAGGTGATGCTAAGCTTTGGGGAGGTGACCACACTCGAGAAAGCTACAGGGATCGTGAGAGGAGTGAGAGTGGCGCGAGAGGAGAAAGAAAGTGGAGAGAGAAAGAGAGAGCTGCGGGGAGAGAGAGAAAAGAGAGAGAGAGAGAGAAAGAAAGAGGAGAGAGAAGGAGTGGGGCTGGGTTTGTTAATTAGGTTAGGATTTAAATTTTAACAGATTTGTAAGTTATAAATATTTTAAACTGTCGATTTATTTTATTAATAAAATTTGATTTTCCGGTAAATACAAACTTAGTCTAAAATAAGCCCGGGTCGGGTCTAAAAATTCAGTTTCGAAATATGAAAAATATATGCGACGACCAAAATTAAAAATGAATTTCCGGGTAACTAAAATGCATACCCCCAAGAACGGATGCCCGTACGTGCGCGTAGCCTTCTAAACAGATCCGTTTCACTTAACGGGACGAGAACAAGATGCGCGGATGCTACCACGGGGTTAGGGGTATCACACAGGCCATGCAATGTGTTTTCAAAATATTTTATGTGACTTAATGTTATATTGTAAAAATGCAAATGCCAGATAAAATGTCAGTATGCAGTATTCATGAAAGTGCACAAGTTTACGTAACAAGTCAGGATAAATCATAAACATGAATCAAGACAGGTTTCAAGCAAGCGGGTCGGGTCGGATGCAAATACAAATGTCAAATACACTATTCGCACCCAAAACATAATAAATCAGGAAAATTCCATAAATAAAGAAAATACTAGAATTAGAACTGGTATAAATGAACTAGGGTGTTACATTATACCCAACTACAAAAAGAATTTCATCCTCGAAATTCCCAAGACAAGAAAAGATAAACAATTATGAAACTACAAGAAAAGGTGTCGAAACTTCTGTCGAAACTTATCTTCTCGTTCCCAAGTCGATTCTCCATGCAAGCGATTCCCCCAAGAAACAAGTACGTAAGGGATAACCTTGTTCTTAAGGTCCTTTTCTCTTCGATCAACAATTGACATCGGTTGTTCCTCAAAGGTTAAATCCTCCCTTACCATCAGCTCCGAATGATCTAGCACGTGTGTTTCATCTCGAACATACTTACGGAGTTGAGATACATGAAACACGTCATGAACATTCACCAAAGATTGTGGTAAAGCCAATCGATAAGCCACTTCTCCAACATGCTCCAAAATCTCAAAAAGCCCCACGAATCGAGGACTAAGCTTGTCTCGACTCCCAAAACGAATCACTCCTCTAGTCGGTGATATCTTTAAGAACACAAGATCACCAACAATGAACTCTAGGGGTCTTCTCGATGTATCGGCCCAACTCTTCTGCCGATCTTGTGCTGCCTTCATATGATTCCGGATAGTATTAACCTTCTCTACTGTTTTGCACGATCAAATCCGATCCCAACAATCTTTGCTCTCCAACATCGTCCCAACAAACGGGTGAGCGACACTTGCGACCATACAACGCTTCGAATGGAGCCATCTGAATAGTCGCCTAAAAGTTGTTGTTGTAAGAAAACTCCACCAAGTGTAGATGATCCTCACATGAATCCTTGAAGCCTAACATGCAAGCTCTCAACATGTCTTCAAGAGTTCAGCATGCTCTTCAATGCTCCTTGAGTAGACCAGAATATCATCAATGAACACCACTATAAACTGTTCCAAGAACGGTGAAAAGATTCGGTTCATCAAGTCCATAAATATTACCAGTGCATTCGTGACTCTGAATGGCATCACTAAATACTCGTAATGTCCATACCGAGTTCGGAACGCGGTCTTGCAAATATCTTCTGATTTAACTCGGACCTGATGATATCCGGATCGCAAATCCAGCTTCGAGAATACCTTCGAACTACTGGGTTGCTCGAATAATTCGCCAATGCGAGGGATCGGGTACTTGTTCCTAATAGTCACCAGGTTTAATTCTCGATAATCGATGCACATTCTCCTTGTGCCATCTTTCTTCTTGACTAGAACTGGAGCTCCCCAAGGTGAATTACTGCTACGAATCCAACCCTTCTCTAGCAATTCAGTAACATGCTTCTTGACTTCTTCCAACTCCACTAGTGCCATTGGAAAGTACGCCTTTGAGATTGGCGCTGCACCAGGAACAAGATCGATCTCGGACTCTACATCTCGTTTTGGCAGTAAACCCGAGATGTCCTCGAACACGTCCATGAACTCTTGAACTACAGCTGGCGCTTCCTCCTTATCAACTTCCATCGACGAAAGGACGTTGTTTGTCGGCCTAGCCCTAAACTCGACTGGCCCGACAAAACTGCTTCCTCCAGCAAAAACAAACTCCGGATGTCCAGGAATCTAGAAAATCACTTTCTTTGCCCTACAATCAATGTGAGCGTGGAAAGTGCCGAGAAAGTCCATTCCCAAGACAACTTCATAACTGCCGGTATCGATCACCAAGAAATCTGCAAAACATGAACTGGTAAGCAATGAAACTGAGAGAACCAAGGTGATACGACCATGAAACAAGGAATTGAATCAAGAATAGGACTCCAAGTTACTTAAATAGAGTACCGCATTGTAACCATACTGCAGTTCATAGTTACAATCACATAACTCCACTCAAGTCGTCCAAATCCTACTATCAGAATCAAAGGAACAAGGAGAAACAATAGGGAACCAAAAGGTTTCAAGCCGAGATGCAAAGAGGTTTGCACATCGTTAAGGTAAGGATCAGGAGGAAGTTAAGATTCAAGAATGACAAGATGGTAAAGTGGCAGGACATGTTCCTAGTCACGAGTATTCTGATTCGTGTATTGGGTCCAATACCCAACTACAAAAGAATCAAACCCGATTAACCTAAATCCTATGGCTCTGATACCAAACAAACCCTGTCATGCCCCGCTTTCCAGAGTGCACTAAGATCGGCACGTGACAGAGCCAACCATGCTACCTGTGGCTAAAAAACATCCTTCCGCAATCACATTACGGATGTCTATAAGATATCAAGAACAGTAGAAAGAAAATAAACTATCTAGTACATGTCCATAAGCCAGAATAAACGAGTCAAGAAATAATATGCGGAAGCAATAAATCCAATGAGCAAAATATCTGGAAAGTAAAACTGGATACTAAATGGATACTAACAGGATCCTCACTGCTCGGCCTAACGATGGAAGTACTCCTGATCGTCCTGCGACAAAGGTAAAGGATCTGGGCCATGCAAAACCCAGACGTCAGTGCGTCATAATATCAACAATAATATAATCAGGAGATAAGAAGTCATGCAGGCATGAGTATAAACAGTCATAAGAGTATAACAATATCACGAATAAGGAACAGTGAAGGGTATAAGCACATGTGACGTGCGGTGAGTAAAACTAAACAGTGCTACTGGGTTAACTACTCTCAAGTCTGTGAAATCAATTTAATGAATCGTCGATGTAACTCAATAGTATCCCGTGCATTCCCGGGACCACGGTCAAGATTCTCGGGCTGAATCCGAGACGTGCCGCTAGGCAGTAAACAGGTAACATGTACAGATGAATGATGTCAGCAGCATCATCCCAGGGCTGGCCTAAAACTGATCAGTATAAGTATCGAACTGTCGAGTTACAAGTCAGGTTTCATCATTGATTTCCCCATACCCCCAAGTTATGTGTTCAAGTCAGGTATTGATAAATCTGATGCTAATGCCAACACATGATCAAGCAGGAACAGGTTTGTCTATACAGACAACAGGATATGTCCATCGGGACAACATGTCAGGATTGTCGGCATTAGAAACAGGATCAGGTAACATGTCACGTAGTGATATATCAGGTCATGTCAAGTAGTACACAGGTATCAAACGGGTGCTCATAATCAAACTGTAGCAAGTATTGAATCAGAGTGAAAATACGGATGTACAATAAAAGCATGGATGCACAAATATCGATCAGGGGTTACATTTACAGTTCCAGTACTAATTAGGATGCACTTTATTAAGCATGGGGTGTTACTACAATAATAATATGAATTAATGTGATCTATAGATGCAGTTATATATATATTAAATGATCTGGATGCAAACGGGTATCCGAAAACAATAAAACTTCAGTATGGATGTACAATGTGATAAACGGGTAACATTTTACTCATATGGATGCATAATACTATACCTAACATGTAGCAAGATGATTTAGCATGCGACTAGACATGTAAATAATGATACGGATGCACACGGACGTCATATAACAGTAAAAATGATAAACTGGTAAATGCAGGAGGCACAACTAACTACCATGAGATGTAAATATTCCATTTTGTGCAGTATATAGTAATATAGTATGTAACAAGATAGGTTTGCATGCACTAGATATGAAATAACTTGTACGGATGCATACAGATGTCGTAAAACTGTAAAACTAAACATGGGATGCATAATTTAAAATACTAGTATTATATTTATTCAAATAGATGTAAATACAGTAACATAGCATATAGTAAGATAAACTTGCCTCGATGGATCACGATATGGATATACACGACACGTCCGACGTCGGTAAAACTTCGCAACGCACGCACGGCACACGGAACGGGTCCAAACAATGCAAGAGGGTGATCACACAGGTAAGGTATGTCCTATGGGTCGTCTGGAACGGCAGTGACGTTACGGCTCCGACGATCGCTGGAAATGAGATTGAAGAAAATAAAGAAAAAGAAAAAGAAAGAAGAGGAAGAAGAAGAAGAAGAAGAGAGGGGATTGAGGCTTACTGTGGTTTAAGGTGTGCTGTGGTTTTAGGGAGAGGTGATGGTGTTGAGGAGATCAATGGCGACGAGCTAGGGCTTGGCTTCGAGGAGTTAGGGTTAGGTTAGGATTTGGGCTGATGAAGGTGCTCGGGTGTGCAGGGGTCTCGGGCTCAGGTTTGGAGAGAGGAGGAAGAGAAGGAGTTGAGGAGAGGGAGAGGAGAATGGGGTGGTGACGGCGAGGTCTAGAGATCACCGGCAACGAGGAGATGGGTTCTGTGGGTTTGTGGGTGTGCAGGTAAGGGCTCGGGAAGGAGGAAGAAGGAGAAGAAGATGGCGAGGAGGAGGAGGCTCGATTGAGGGAGATGGAGTCGAGGGTTGAGGGTAGTGAGGCACGGGGAGCTGGGGTTTGATGATGCAATGGGTTCTCGTGGCGAAGGCTCGGGGGTTTTTATAGAAAAGAAGAAGAGAGAAAGAAGGAAGGTGATGCTAAGCTTCGGGGAGGTGACCACACTCGAGAAAGCTACAGGGATCGCGAGAGGAGTGAGAGAGGAGAGAGAAAGGAGTGAGAGAAAGAGAGAGTTGCGGGGAGAGAGAGAAACAGAAAGAAAAAGAGAGAGAGAAAAAGGAGAGGAAGGAGTGGGGCTGGGTTTGTTAATTAGGTTAGGATTTAAATTTTAAAAGATTTGTAAGTTATAAATATTTTAAACTGTTGATTTATTTTATTAATAAAATTTGATTTTCCGGTAAATACAAACTTAGTCCAAAATACGCCCGGGTCGGGTCTAAAAATTCAGTTTCGAAATATGAAAAATATATGCGACGACCAAAATTAAAAATGAATGTCTGGGTAACTAAAATGCATACCCCCAAGAACGGATGCCCGTACGTGCGCGTAGCCATCCAAATAGGTCCGTTTCACTGAACGGGACGAGAACAAGATGCGCGGATGCTACCACAGGGTTAGGGGTATCACGCAGGCCATGCAATGTATTTTCAAAATATTTTATGTGACTTTAAATGTTATATTGTAAAAATGCAAATGCCTGATAAAATGCTAGTATGCAGTATTCATGAAAGTGCACAAGTTTACATAACAAGTCAGGATAAATCATAAACATGAATCAAGACAGGTTTCAAGCAAGCGGGTCGAGTCGGATGCAAACACAAATGTCAAATACACTATTCGCACCCAAAACATAATAAATCAGGAAAATGCCATAAATAAAGAAAATACTAGAATTAGAACTGGTATAAATGAAATAGGGTGTTACAAGAAATTTGCTACACGATCCCCGGTGTCTTCTGATGAGTAATTTTCCTCATCGTAGTCACTATCTTCGTTCTCAAGAATATGCTTGAGGAACTCTTCGAGAGTGACCGGCGTCCGTGCCTTCTGGTTGTACTCCTCCAGCGCGTCGATGTAATTTTGTAGATCTGTGCGCTTGACGTCATACTCAACAGGATGCACAGGCTTTTTGGTCTTCTTCTTTTTCTTCAAAGACTTTGTAGGCTCAACTTGGGGATTTTGCCCTTTGTCAACAAATTTCGGTACGGGATGGGGTTTCAGCATCCCTTCGATGATTTCGGGTTCAAGTGGGGTTTCCACCTCACTGCTGGACATGCATGTAGATCCTTCAGAATTCTTTTGGTTTTTGCTGAAAGGACAACTTCCAAGGAGCTTCTTCCACGAGTGAGCATGATGCCCCCGGTATATCCACCTTTTTGGGAGTGTGCTTTTGGAGTGGGTTTACCCTTCAGTTATCAGACAGCGTGAATTTCCCCTGTTGATACTGATCTTCGACCTAGTTCTTGAAGACATAGCAATCCTCAATTGGTGGCTCACCATTCTGTGATAGGAGCATTAGTTAGGGTTATTGACGTCGCCGGGTTGCGGTGGACGCCGTAGGTCTGGAAATATGATGAGTTTAATATGCATTGCCAACTCGAACAGTTTCCTCGTCTTGTCGCGGGGAAACGAGTAAAGCGCCCTAGTCTTTCCTCCAAGGACGGGCACAGACGCGCGTTGTTTTAACGAGCAGCCGGTTTTAGGCCATTTGGTTGTTGTTGCATGTTGGCAATGAAGGCCGCTTTCCCTTTACCCTTGTTATTTCGAGGGTCCTTATTTGAGGAGGAAATCACGTGGCCCATCTGGTCCATTTGGGCCAGTTTATCGATTAGAGCCTGAAAGGTCGTTGGTTTGAAGAATGTCATGAACTGGGACACAGCTGTTTGAGGATTTAGGGTCCCGATGAATATGCTCACAGCGGGAGATTCTTCAATGCACCGTTCGCACTTAGACCATAGGTTCCGCCACCGGATCGCGTATTGGACCAAAATTTCTATTGGCCTTACCCTGGCATTGATTAATGCCGTAATCGGGGTGCGCTGGCGAAACACTGTGTGAACAGCAGTTCCATCTCTCTGAATGTCTTTACTGAGTTATTTGGGAGCTCTGAGTACCATTCAAAGGTCGTTTTTGACAGGCTGCCAACAAACTGGCGGAACAACAGTTTTTCGTCGCCTCCAGTGTTGCCGCACAGAGCTCTGAACTGCGTGATGCGCTAGTGAGGATTGCATGTCCTTTTGTACACATGTAACTTGGGGAGCATATATCCCAGTGGGTACTTGATTTGGTCATACCAGCCTGGATACGGTAGCCCAGTTCTGACGATTTAGCCAGCAGCTTCATGGGCTTGATGAGCTCTTATTTGTTGAGAGATATAATCATCAAGAGTGGCCTTAGAGATTGTTTCCACTTTGGCCACCGATAAGGCTGGAAGAGGGTTTGATATTTCCCCTCTATCATCCTCGATAATTATCGACGGATCTTCGGTTGGGGGTTCTGATTGGATCATCTTTCCAACCATGTTTTGAAACAAAAGCGCTATCTGCTTCATGTTAGTAGCTTGTTCAGCGGCTTCTTTATCTTTTCTTTCAAGGACCCTTCACAGGAACTCTGTATCGGTCTCCTGCTCCTGGCGCTGTTCGGCCGCTGGATCTGGACTTTCTTTCTATCCGGTAAGTGTTGCCATTTTAGTCAGCATTTCCTGGAGTATTTGTTGTTGCTCCTAAGCTTTTGTCAGCTACCGAGTTTTCAGTCGATGACCTACGGAAGCACAGCTTTTTTCTTTCCCGGAATCCATGTGGACCATATATACGTTCATGCCCCCAGACTTGAGGCATTTGGGTCCATCGCCCTTAGAATTTGCCGCCGGCGGTGGGATTTTCTCCAGCCTCATGATTTTGTGGGAGGTTGAAGTTGAAGGAGCCATTGTAACAGGCTCCAATGTAGAAGAAGCCCCTCACTGTATGACGGAGGAATGATCTTCCTCTTGCTGAGCCTTTGATTTCTTCGGTCGACAAGAATAGTTTTGATCAATCACAGAGTCCTGGACTTTTCGCCAGACCCTATGAATTTGGGAGGAGAGCCACTGATGGGCGCGCTCTGGTTTTGCCTGCGCTATGACTGAAGGTGTTTGTTAGCACCACCATTGGGTTTTACTAGCATCAAGCATGCCAATTAAAAAAATTTCGGGATGCTAATCAACACTAAAAAAGATCTTAAACTAGTTGATTATGGTTTTAAGCATGATATCAAAAACTATACTAAGAGAAAGAGGCTACAACCTTTGTAGACCGTGTCCTTCTCTTCTCAAGCTCCGTGTTGTAGTCCACACGACTCTACTAGGCTCCACTTGAAGTTGGATCGAGCTTCCTTTACGATCTTCGTGCCGAAAATGATCCACCCGAAGCTCCGCTAATCCAAGCTACCTCTTCACTAAACTCTTTAGTGAAAGAAACACACTACACCAAAGGGCTAATCTAGTGTAGGATGGTGAAGTAGGGGTTTTGTTTACTCACTAGGGTTCTCACAAGCTCAAGGATTCACAACTCATGTGAGGGATTGAGCTTGGAGAAGGTGAGGAAGAAGATGGAGAGAGCTAGAGAGGAGAACTCAACACATGAGCTCAAGTCAAGAAAATGAACAAGTGTTCAAGCATCAAGTGAAAAAGGAAGTGAAGAATGGCTTATATCTTTTTTCAATAATTGAAGCATCCATTTTTAAACTATAATAAAATAGAACCATACTTCAATAGTGAGTCAAGACCAATATAATAATCATTAAAGCCATGCTTCACCCATTCCATAAAAGTCTCCCCATTTTCCACCTCTTTTTCTATTCTATAAAAATAGAAAATCAACCATGCTTCATATAATATATATATATATATATATATATAAAGATAAGCAAATAATTAGTGAGAAATTATATTAGTTAATATATAATTATATCAAATATAAATATATATCATATTATTAAATCAACAATTGATTCAATAATCCGATTATATCACATATAACCTATTAATATCATTTATCTGTATATTACATTATCAAATCAACACTTGATTCGATAATCCGGTTATATCACATATAACCTGATCGATAAAAGATAACCACAAGATTAGAATACGGTATCTCATACTCGTATTCAATCAGGCCCCCGCACATATCATGTGCACTACTTCGTTTCGCCTGAACTAGGAAACTTTTGTGTAGGACTCTAAAGATTCGTTAATACGCCAACAGTAGGTAATGATCACATCAGTTACCCACAAGACGTCAGCGGTACTTGCTGGACGTAATGGCTACCCAAGTATTGAGCGATAAGAAGATCAACAAGCAAGCTTGTCTAAACTCCCATGAAGCCTATAGGTAACACTTACTGTACAGTCCGGTCTCTCCGTCTGATATGTCGCATATCAAGTCTAGGGGTGGAATCATCAGACGCTAATAACTTGATAAGTTATGCCGATGTGTGGCCTATAACGGTATGAGAAACTACTGATAACACTTACCGGTAAATCTCATAAACAGCTCTGGCCAGGAACTTCCTGTTATAGCCAATTGAGCATAGCGCAACATCAATTCTCTATACTGGAACAGACGAAACCCCTCCTATCTCTCATTGCCTCCGTGTGACTCGGGACTGTACCCAAAATCCACCTGTTTGCATGACTCCTTTGAGCCGTGGTAGGGAGAAAATCAAAGCACGGTAGGAATCACATAAGACTCTATGATGATCTCGGGTCTACAGACTAACCTTTACCAGTGTCACCAGGGAACTGCTATCCGACGATAGGTATAGTACCATCTATGAGTTCTCGGCGAGTCATGTTCGGTGTACCCATTCTCTAATGAGCGCCTGTGTACAATCATTGATGTCAAACACCAATGGATATGGGATCAACCATCGCCCTATACAGGGTCAAGAAACGTACAGACTAGTCTACTCTGGAATATCGATGCCCTGTCTCGATACTCCCTCGACTACAAAATGTTAAAGGATGTGCTTGTAGACTACACAAGTCCTGATAGTATGATCTGCATCATAGTCTTGGTAGTCAAGCCAACATCCTAAGGGCTTTATCAACATGTATATGAGAGACAGTATAATAATACCAGTGAATATGTTAAGATAATGGCAAGCAGATAGAATACTATCATGTCGAGCAAGAAAGTCCTCTCTATATATATCCAAGCATCCACTATATCATACAATAATGGCCTCTACGGCATACATATTCCTAACAATCTCCCACTTGCACTAAGGCCAGTTGTTGTAGTATCTCATACCCAACATTCCAAAAAGGCTTTCGAATTGCATCTAGGGGAGGGCCTTCGTGAGTGGATCCACTGTGTTATCCTTCGTGTCAACTCTCCTGATCTCGATCTCCCGGCGATCTACTATCTCCCTGATCAGGTGATACCGCCTAAGAATCGTCTGGATCACTGATGCGATCGGGGTTCCTTGGCCAAAGCCACAGCTCCATTTTTATCACAATACAAAGGTATTGGATGCTCAATAGATGGAACCACACCTAAACTTCTTCATTCAGACAGCCTCTTTGGCAGTATCATTGGCAGCAATGTATTCAGCCTCTATCGTCAAGTCTGCTACAATATCTTGCTTGGAACTCTTCTAACATATTTCCCCTCTATTGAGGGTAAAGACATAACCCGAGACCGACTTACGGTCGTCCTTATCACTTTGGAATCTCGAATCGGTAAAGGACTTAACCTGGAGTTCGCCATTACCATACACTAAGAACATCTCTTTTGTCCTTCTCAAGTACTAAAGAATGTTCTACAGAGCTGTCCCGTATTTCTCCCCTGGATCTGATTGATACCTACTCACTACACCTAGTGAGTAAGCTACATCTGGTCTGGTACATAAAATCGCATACATGATATACCTGACTGCCGAAGCATAGGGTATCCCTTGCATGCGAGCCCTTTCCAAATTAGTCTTGGGAGACATCTCTTTAGAGAGAGTGATTCCTAAACAAGCGGGTAAATTACCACGCTTACCACTTAGAATCTTCCATACTAAACTTCTTTAGTATGGTGCCTATGTACCTAGATTAGGACAATCCCAACATCCATCTAGATCTATCTCTATAGATCTTTATCCCCAAGATGTAGGAGGCATCACCTAGATCTTTCATGGAGAACTTGTGGGATAAGAAGAGCTTTACCGACTGTAGCATATGAACATTGTTTCCTATCAAGAGTATCTCATCCACGTACAATACGAGGAATACAACCTTACTCTCTACAACCTTCTTGTATATACAAGGTTCATCTACGTTTTTGATGAAGTCAAACTCTTTGATAGCTTCATCAAAACAGATGTTCCAGCTACACGATACCTGCTTTAATCCATAGATTGATTTAAGCAGCTTGCACACCTTCCGCTGTTCCCACTGTCTACGAAGCCCTCTAGCTGTGTCATGTACACGCTCTCTTCTAAATCACCATTTAGAAAAGCGGTCTTGACGTCCATCTTCCAGATTTCGTAGTCATGGTATGCAGCAACGACAAGTAGAATCCTGATGGACTTAAGCATAGCGACAGGAGAAAAGGTTTCATCATAGTCGACAACTGGTCGTTGACGAAAACCTTTTGCTACAAGTCTAGCTTTGAAGGTCTCAACCTTTCCATCTACACAAATTTTCTTTTTAAAGATCAACTTGCTCTTGAAGGGGTTTACCCCTTCAGGAGCAACTTCCAAAGTCTATACTTTGTTAGTGTACATAGATTCCATCTCAGATCGCATAGTATCCAGCCATTTCATAGAGTCTCCACTTGTGATGGCCTGCTCGAAACTAGTTGGGTCATCATCTTCCATGATGCAATCCTCGCTCCCATCGTCTATGAGAAAACCGTAGTATCTCTCAGGTGGATGAGGAACCCTACTAAATCTGCGGAGTAGCTGAGGTTCGTCGGGGACTATTGAATCTTCCGGTTCTACCAAATCGTCAGTTATAGTTTGTGTTGCTATAACTTCTTCCAGTTCTACCTAATTACCACTAATTTATTTCACAAGAAATTCCTTTTCTAAAAAGGTGGCATGTTGAGAAACAAACACTTTTTATTCCTTAGAATGGTAGAAGATATATCCATAAGAATCTTTTGGATATTCTACAAACTTGCACAAAACAGACCTTGCCTCGAGCTTGTCCGGATTTTACTTTTTAACATAGGCCGGACAACCCCATATCTTAACTCGTTTAAGAGATGGTCTCTTCCCATTCCATATCTCATATGGAGTGGTAAGCAATGAATTTGGTCGGAACTCTAATCAATAGGTATGCAGATATCTCAAGTGCATAACCCTAAAAAGAAATAGGCAACTCAACGTTACCCATCATAGAGCACACCATATCTAATAGGGTGCGATTCCTCCGCTCCGAAACTCCATTGTATTGTGGTGTATACATAGGAGTAAACAGAGAGAGAATCCCATTCTCTTTTAAGTAGTCTCTGAATTCCGTGCTCAAGTATTCTCCTCCCCGATCAGATCGTAGGACTTTAATACTTTTACCCGTTTGGTTCTCAACTTCGTACTTATATTCCTTAAATTTCTCAAAAGATTCAGATTTGTGTTTCATCAGGAACACATGTACGTATCTTGAAAGATCATCGGTGAATGTAATAAAGTACGAGGAACCATTCCTGGCATATGTAGATGATTAGTCGAAAATATTGCAATTTTAACGCATCAATTTCCCTGCTATTTGCAATCATCTAAAGGTGTTCGGTATGAATATAGCACATATTAGCAAAACATCTGTAAAATACTAAATAACTTGTGTTATACTTTATAACAGGTATTTTGAGGGAAATTGTGTGTTTATCATTGCATGCATCATCTTTGTATAGCGCAACACTTGTCTCGAGAATCTGTGCAGGAAATTCCAGGAAAAGAGCCGAAACTGTTAAAAGTGCTGATAAAAATACACCAAGTTCAAAGACTTGTGATCTGGCAGTGATATAGAAAGAAATATGAGATTCCACACATCAGAAAAGTGCCACAAATTCAGCACAAGAATACCACAGAAGTTTCACACAACAAGGCTACCAATAGGCCGCGGATCCGCGACCAAAGGGCCCTTCCCGCGGCGAATCCGCGGCCACGTCAGCATGACATCAGCAGAGCTTCGCTTCAAACTTCTTCTTTCAAGGCCCACACTCATTTAAGCCAATGCAAACTCCGTAGATCTCCAGAAGCTTCTGTCCGAACAGCAAAGCTTTTTGTTCAAGCTAAACACTTCCAAGCTTCATAAGCAAGCCACATAACTACATAAGCCTAGAAGCTTCTTCCTAACCTCCAAGCTTTCAAAGGAAGCTAGCTCTAACTAACTAACTCTAGAACCTTCTACCTAACTACCAAGCTTGCAAGTGAAGCTAACCCTAATCAAGCTTCTAAAGGAAGCTAATCCTAATCAAGGCTATAAAAAGGACCCTAAAGCTTCTTCTCAAATGTTGTTGAAAATTGAGCCAAAATCCCACAAGTTGAGTGACACAACTTGTGCATTCAAACCCTAACCCTAATCCAAATCCAAAACCCAAATTCAAGATCTCCGAGTACAAATCAAGCAAGAAGTCTTCAACCTTTTAGAAGCGACGCCGATCTTCAACCGAGCAAGTGATCCAAGACGATCCGCGACTCACGGAGACGGTGCGGAGCTATGTCGACGATCGAGTTCTTTCCTCGAATCTTATAGATCTTGAGAGAATTGTAACAAAATTGTTGATTAATAAAAGGTGAAATTTCTTTATCTTGCTTATCTCTATATTTGAGCATTATAATTAGATCTCGATTCTTGATTGATTTCTTTGTTATGATGCTTGAGTAAAAACTCCGCTCGTGGAGGAATCGAGAGAATAGATAGATGATGATGATTACAATCTTGAAACGATTATTAATTCCTATAAATTTTGTAAACTCTTGTAAATTGAATCATCGACAATCTAGTTTCGAGCGAGATGCTTTCTTGAATGGTTTTGCTCTTAATTAGAGATCGACGATCGGTAATTCAATTTACTAGAGGCTAGCTTTTGAATGAGAATCAACGAAAGGACAAAGGATGAGATGAAGAAACCCTAGTTCCTTCAAAAGATCCTTAAACCTCGTTGGTCGTCATCGATCTAGCAACAAATCATCAATAGATAAGAATACGTAATCACAAGTCTTCATCATTCACTATCGATTCGATCGATTCCTACGAGCCTCATTACAAATCTTGATTACTCATTTGATTTGGATATCATCAATTCTTGATTCTTGATTTTTAGTATTCTTGACATTAGATCTAGATTTTGATAATTCTTGAAATTCACTTTTAAATCTTGAATCGAATTCTCTTTTCTTTTCTCTTTAATTTTCAATTCATCTAAAACAAATACGATCAAATCTCACTTTCCCTGTGGACGATCCGCACTCGCTAACGAACCTACATCGACACCGTTATTGATTGCGGTTTACAAATTTCTTTGATTGTGATATTTTACATTTTCCATACATATCGAGAAAATTCATTCAATCAGTAGACATAGGACTGCATACATCACTATGTATTAGTCCCAAGAGTTCAGTAGCTCTTTCTCCGTGTCCAGTAAACGGAGTTTTGGTCATCTTGCCTTTGAGACATGACTGGCAAGATTCATAAGATGTAAATTCGAACATATTCAAATATTCATCCTTATGCAACTTAGCCAGTCTTGTCACATTGATATGACCTAGCCTATAATGCCATAAGAAGGCTTCGTTCATTTCTGAACAGTTCCTCTTGTATGTATTCTATATACTTAGAACTGTTTTGTGATTTAGAGCGTATATACCGTTATACAATGTACCATACCCAATCAATACTTGATTTAAGAAAACATTCACAATATTTTTGGTACGAAATAACAGTCGCTCAGAATCATTTTGTTACCACTTGATAATATAAGGTGATATTCGCCAACTGCTTTGGCTGCAACTATTCCACCATTCCCTTCTCTAAGGGACATATCACCTTTTCCCAGTTCTCTACCTCTACTTAACCCATGTAACAAATTGCATACGTTGGATCCTGATCCGGTATCCAATACTTGGGACGTAGAGAAAACTGAGAAACGGTTCTCGGTAACAAACACACCCGAAGAAGATGCATCAGCATACCCCTTCTTCGTTCGAGTGGCGTGGGAATCCGGATATTCCCATATTTCTTGCTCAGACTTATGACAATAATAAGAAAAAGTGGAACCTAGCCCAGTATATTAAGTGGGTTCGGTCAATACATCCATATTATTATCTTGATTAAGGCGTGTCATTGGTCCCTACCAGGAGAGAGAGAAGGATAATCACTTTTGCGTGCGCTCTTTGCAAGATTAGATTGGTTATTATTTTATCTAATCAGGATGGCTCCTACTGTTTTTATCAAATCTTCCTTCAAACCCTAAAAGGTAAGATTAGCCGGGATTAATTACACCCTACAAGTTCGCCAATCGGTTAACCAGACAGGTTTTGGTACACCGAGGGAGTCTCCCCATGCTTTCTCATGGAACTAATTAAATAACCTCGTTTCCGCAGGGGCATCACCCAGTTAACACTTTTCTTAGACGGCTAATGGATCGGCTAATTGTAAGGTGAAAAACTCTCCTAAGAGTAATACTTACTCGCAGTGAGTATCGGGATCTAACTATCTCATAGAAGGTATGCAATCTCATTGCAAATTTCAACACTTGAAATTCCCAATATCTTTTTTTACCCCTGGCGTCCTATGATCTTGACACATGCCAACAAACCATAGGTCGCTAGTCAAGTTCAACCCGTTCATTTCTTGATTGAATTAAACCCACCCGTACGACCCTTGACGCAGGCCAAACAACATCGTACGACTGTCCTAATCCAATCGCATCAAATGCGGCAGATAAACATTAATCAGCTACCGTACACTATGCCTTGACGCAGGCCAACAAAAGCAGCACGAATACTAAATAGTACTTATCTGAAATGACGGAGGGCTATGGCTGGTTTTGAAGAAAACCTTTAACGTAATGAACTTGATATCGTTGTAGAATCTAATGTTTTGAAAAGGAGTGTTTTTTGTAACTTTTGCTAGTTTTGCTAAAACGGTCACTCCCGGTGAAGGGATCTCGGCTCTTTCCTCATTGATAAGGTGCTGGATATTCATCAAGGAATACCACTATGCAAAGCAAGAACTAGAGATGCTATAAAAAAACCGAGTGGGTTGTAGCATTTGATAGTTTCGGTAAAGAGGTCACTCCCGGTGAAGGGATCTCGGCTCTTTCCTTATCGAATGAGGTGCTAGATATTCATCAAGGAATACCACTATGCAAAGCAAGAACTAGAACTACCTTTTGAAAAAAATTTGATTTTACAATATCTTTAGGTTTCTTTTCTTTTCATTAATCCCATTAATAAAGTCCCATCATTTATGTTTCCCTAAACATCACAGAAAAAACGAAAATAGAACGTACGCTTTTGCCATCCGCATTCGCCACGAGGCCCCGTCATGTACCATTAGGTTACTTAATTAACGGCAGAGTGGGGGATGGACTAGCACGGATGCAAAACATAAGCAACATTTATTATATATATTATATATATAGCATTCGTCTCACGCAGTTATATGATCACAAGTAGTTTACCGGACAAATTGATTCATAGAACCAAGCAGCAGAAGTCAACATATGAAATATTGGATATAGTAGGAGTTCCGTGTTTTAAATTAAGCCAGTATGAAAAATATGGATTCCACGGTCATGATGAATAGCCAAACCCATATCTCTAGACCCCTACGAGAGCGGCAAGCAACTCTGCAAATTCTAGAGTTAGGAGACCCGGTCTCGACTCCTCGAGATGGTCTCCCACTGGACTCCAGAACCTGGTTACTTGTGCTCCCCGCCTTGGGTCTATCCTAATGCGTAAAATTAAATAATATACATCAATGGTCACATCAACCTCAACCCGAAAGTGTCCCAATAAAAGAATATTACATAAAATTTTTACATGAATGAAATTGAAAACCTTTCATCTCACGCAAAAACCCCCGGCTATTCATTCATGATGATCTAATATAACATATCACAGCAACATATAATATCACATGTCATCAACGTAAGTAAATATGTGTATCCCAAATTCCGTTGACATATAGAACCGAGATTTGGGATACCACACATATTACACTTACGGTCGCAGAAAAGAAATGAAAAACTACAATAATTAGAATCCGCATTTCCTTAGACATCATAATCCCGGAATATCTCATATTCCGAATTTCATGCCTAACCCTATAAACCTTGCATTTTAGTCTTATATCGAAAACACTTTCCAATAACTTAGTCGGGTAATTCAACAAGATTCCTGACTACCCGATCGAATACTCATCAGAAACTTTAGTAGATGGTCGCACCCCCGATGCCGTGGACCAAGTGCACTTAGGCGGAACACCATGGCCGCAAGCACCCGAGTGGATGCTTTTGGCAACGGGGTTCTCCTAAAGTCACTTAGTCGGGGCTATGGGGCATAGCTACCTAGTAAAGTTATCTGGCGAGTATTCGCGTATAATATGCGATTGCGATGGAGTTTCGATTCGAATCGAAACTTCATGGCAATCTGTCACGTCCCGCTTTCCAGTATACGGGCAGAGGACGTGACGAAGCCGCTGCGTATTTACTCTGAAGTAAACACGCTGAGCGTATCTAAGCAATATAAATAAAATGCACAAGAGACAAAAACAATAGATATAAATTGAACATCAACTTTATTTATTAACATTCTTTTGTACAATGCATCTGAAAAGTAAATACATGGAATGAAAAGCAATGCCTAAACAGTGGCATAACAGAAATGAAAAGTACTTAAATGAAATGTACAAGTATCTAAAGTTCAGGGTCGAAGGCTAGCTGGTCCAAGTCCTCGCTGGTGGACTTGGTCTCCTAAAGATCCGAATCACCTGACGACATTTTATGGTGGTTCATGCAGGTCCGAGCTGTATGGAACCCTACCATGCAGTTCAGTTCTGCATGAACAACCTAAACAATATAGCATAAGAATCAGCAATTAAAACACTCTTTACAATTCCTTGAATCTTATCATTTTAATAAACTTTGAATTTTTCCTAACCCAAAATTTTTCATTCAAGGTTATAGATTCCCCGAACAACACCAGCACTAATGTTAACAACACACCTCCACCACTACCACTCACACCTGCCGTCCCTGCTCCGATCAATGAGCAGACGGTTCTGCTTGAGGCGATCCGCAGTCTCCTATAAGGACAGCAACAACAGACTGCTCTTTTAATTAACCGTCCCGAGGCAGAAGCACCTGGGGTGAAGCAATTCAGGGCTTTGCACCCCAAGCAGTTCACAGGAAAAGAGAGCCCTCTAGAAGTTGAGGAATGGGCTTAGAGCATTGAAGATGATCTGGCAGCAGCACAAGTGCTAGAGATAGCTTAGGTCCGTGTTGCGAAGCTGCAACTCACGGACAATGCACGGGTTTGGTGGAAGGCGGAAGAAAGTCGTCTTGATCAACCCATCGAATGGAAGACTTTCCGCGATATTTTCGACGCAAAGTACTTCCCTGAGACTGCCAGGTTCGACATGGAACAGCAGTTCATCCATCTGCAACAAGGTTCAATGTGGACCAAGTCAGTAGATGAATATGATGCTGAGTTCCCCATGCTCAGTTGGTAGGATATGTCTCGATAATTCGATTTTTCAACATATCACATACTACACAGCTAACACAATACTTTAACAGATTTGCGGCACACCTGATACCGACGGATGAGATCAGAGCCCGTTGATTTCAACAAGGGTTAGATCTGGAGATCCAGGCTGCACTAGCCACAAGAGATTTTCCGACCCACGAATCGGCTCTGAAAGCTGCCCGCCGTTATGAGGCAGTGGTAAAGATGAGGAGCAGATCTCAATCTGCTGGAGTTAAGCGCCCTGCTAACCAGATGGCAGGAAGAGCCTCATCAAGGCCATCTTTTGTGCCAAGGAGACCGGGAGTACCAATCAACAGGCCCAGCCCAGCCTTTTGTACCTACTGCAAAAGGAATGGACATCTGATGAAAGACTGCCGGAGAGCCAACCATCTTTGCTTAGTCTGTGGCTTAGCTATACATGATATTGGGTCTTGTTCCATAAGAAACAACCCAATTGCTGCACCCCCAGCACTTCAGGCACCTGCTCCAAGACTCGCTCTCCCTGCTCCACAACCTAGAGGACCACCGACTGCACCTCCTCCTCGTCAGTTCCATCAAGCTCAACGGAACCGGCTAGGAGGAATGTACCACGGCGACAGGCTTTCACGATGACCGTGGAAGAAGCTGAAGCCACTGGCCAAGTCATCACTGGTAACCCTTTCTTCTAAATTTTTTCTTTCAGTCATAACACCTACTTACATATTTTCTCTATACCTAAAACATATCCCACATACCTTAGGTACAATCTTAGTAGCCTCACTTCTTGCACTAGCACTCTTCGATACTGGAGCATTTCATTGCTTTATGTCGCAACGGTTCGTCCGAACTCATGCGATTCCAGTCACACCGCTCGTATCCAGTTGGAATGTCAGTTCAGGAAACGGCGTTCTAAAGGCAACAATGGGATACAATTTATGTCCAGTAGTCATCTGCAGCAGAGAATTCTATGCTGACTTCAAGGTGCTGGACATACCGAACTTTGATGTGGTTCTAGGTATGGATTGGCTCGGAACCTTCTACGCTACCATCGACTTTCGTTAAACGAGGGTAGTATTCGAGATTCCAAACCATCCGGTCTTTTATTTCAAAAGTGGAGACCGTACCCTGGAGCCAAGTACTTACAAGGCAAAACCAAAGAAGGCAGTGATTGCAGCAATTCAAGCGGAGGAAGGATCAAAGCCAGAAGTGGTTCGAGAGTTCGACGATGTGTTTCCTGACGATATATCAGGTTTGCCTCCTGATCGAGCTCTTGAATTCAGCATTGATTTAGTACCAGGAGCACAATCGGTGATCAAAGAACCTTATCGATTAAGTCTGGAAGGTTTGAAGGAAGTCCGAACTCAGTTGGACAAATTATTGGCGAAAGGATGCATTTGTACACGTCAAGTTGGGGATCATCAGTACTGCTTGTGAAGAAGAAGGAAGGTTCATACAGAATATGCATCGATTATAGAGCCTTGAACGAAGTCACGATAAAGAACAATTATCCGCTACCGCGTATCGACGATCTATTCGATCAGCTAAGTGGATCTTGTGTTTTCTCTAAATTAGATCTTCGTTCAGGTTATCATCAGGTGAAGGTCAAGGAATCTGATATCTACAAAACGGCTTTCAGAACTCGCTATGGTCATTACGAATTTCTTGTGATGTCATTTGGAGTGACCAACGCACCAGCAATATTCATGAACTTAATGAATCAAGTTTTCTAGGAGTACTTAGACAAGTTCGTTGTCATCTTCATCGACGACATCCTGGTGTATTCTAAGAGTCGGAAAGAGCATGCCGAGCACCTACGAATTGTCTTAGAAACTCTACGACAACATCAACTCTACGCCAAGTACAGCAAGTGCGTGTTTTGGCTAGATCAAGTTGGTTTTCTTGGACATATTGTATCAGGCGAAGGAATCTCTGTGGATCCAGCGAAAGTTTCAGCAGTAAGCGAATGGCCAACACCAAAGTCAGTGAAGGACATTCGAAGTTTTTTAGGTCTAGCTGAATATTACCGAAGGTTCATTGAAGGCTTTTCGAAGATAGCAACACCCCTGACCAAGCTCACACGTAAAGATGAAGACTTTGTGTGGTCAGAAGCATGCGGACAAGCTTTCGTAGAACTCAAGTCAAGGTTGACATCAGCGCCTATTCTCGTTATACCGGACCAATCTGGAGGTTTCGATGTGCATTGCGATGCATCCGGTAAGGGATTAGGATGTATTCTATATCAACACAGTAAGGTTGTAGCTTATGCTTCAAGACAGCTGAAGACTCATGAGCGCAATTATCCGACGCATAATTTGGAGATAGCAGCAGTAATCTTTGCTCTCAAGATTTGGCGCCATTATCTTCTTGGTGAACGAGTGAACATATACACTGATCACAAAAGTCTGAAATATGTGTTTACTCAGAAGGAACTTAATATGCGGCAGAGACGATGGTTAGAACTCATGGCGGACTTTGACATCAACCTGGAATATCACCCAGGGAAGGTGAATGTGGTACCTGATGCCTTTAGTCGCCAACCATTAGCAATGAATCTCACCGCTCAGTAGAAGCTTCAACAAGACTTGCATCAGATGGAAATTGAAGTAGTCATGCCAGGTAACGCTTCAAGTTTGATAAACTTACAAGTTCAATCTACCATTGTCAATCAGATCAAAGCAGCTCAAGCAAGTGATGCTAAGTTGCAAAAGATCAGAGAACAAGTGGAGAATGGACTCAAAACAAACTTCATCATCCATGAAGATGGATCTTTGAGATACGGCGGCAGATTATGTGTACCAAAAGGTCCTGTTCGGGACGAGTTAATGAAAGAAGCTCACAGCTCTCCCTACTCAGTACACCCTGGAGGTACAAAGATGTACAAAGATCTACGTCAAAATTACTGGTGGCATGGAATAAAGCGTGAAGTAGCCAGAAGTGTCGCTAAATGCTTGGTGTGTCAACAAGTAAAGGCTGAACATCACAGGACTGCTTGATTACATCAACCAACCCCGATCCCAGAATGGAAGAGGCAACACATCACAATGGATTTTGTGACCGCACTTACTCGCAGCACAAAGGGTAACGATGCGGTATGGGTCATTGTGGATCGACTCACAAAGTCTGCTCACTTCATCCCATTTCGAGTTGGCCAATCAACTGAGACATTAGCACAGAAGTACATGGAGGTAAGAATCCAATTAAGATTTTAACTCTTCAATTATGTACTATCTCTGATACCCATGAACTCATACAGGAAATTGTGCGACTTCATGGAGTACCGGTCTGCATTGTCTCCGATCGTGACACCAGGTTCCGATCGCAATTTTAGCAGAGTCTGTAAGCCAGCTTGGGAATAAGTCTAAACTTCAGAACGGCTTATCATCCACAAACAAATGGTCAGTCTGAGCAAACTATTCAGATCTTGGAAGATATGCTCAGAGCATGTATGTTAGATTTCGGAGGATCGTGGGAAGACCACCTACATCTTGTGGAGTTTTCATACAACAACAGCTACCAAGAAAGCATTGGAATGCCACCTTTTGCAGCGCTTTATGGAAGGAAGTGTCGATCACCATTAAGTTAGGACGACATCGGTGATAGAGAACTCCTTGGACCTGAAATGATAGTAGCAACTGTTGATATGGTTCGTACTATCAGGGAAAGAATGTGCAAAGCCCAAGATCGACAGAAGCACTGGGCTGAGGCAAAGCAACGTCACTTGGAGTTCCAGCCGGAAGATCACGTATTCTTAAAGATATCTCCGAACCGCGGAGTGATTCGATTTGGAAGATGGGGTAAGTTAAGCCTAAGATACATTGGACCGTTCAATATACCCGAACGAGTCGGTGAGGTGGCTTACCGCTTGGTACTTACACCTTCATTAGAAAGAGTGCACAATGTGTTCCATATATCCCAACTCAGAAGGTATGTGAGTGACCCCAGCCACATTCTCGATCATTCCGAGCTCACTGTACAGCCCGACTTATCTTGTGAGTAACAACCTGTGGAGATTCTGGATAGGAAATTGAAGTCACTTTGGAACAAGGAAGTCAACTTGATTCGAGTGATGTAGAAAAAAGACACTCCAAGAGAATCGACATGGGAAAGGGAAGATGAGATGCGTGCAAGATACCCCCATTTATTTGTAAACTAGTCCTTAAAATAAAAATTTGTAAATTTTGAGGACGAAATTTTTGTAAGGAGTGTAGACTATAACAACTCCAATTTTAGTGTACAAAAATTTGTTTAAAAGTTAATGTATACTTGGGGTATTTGCATTTTCTGTGAGTACTATAAGTATTTGATTTGCTTTTTAATAGCAAGAAGGAGCTTGTAGCTCGCTGGTAATACCTTGCACTGCTGAACCAAAGCACCAGAGTTCAAATCCCATTAGCCATATTATTTTTTAATTAGTTTTATTTTAAATTTTTAGAAGCCCAAGAGCCTACACTTGCGGTTTCGGGATCGATCGGCCATCTGGAGAGTGCAATGCATAGGTTTCAACTCTCCTATCCCTAATTGCTCTTAAACAGAATATGGAAGTAAGTTAACACTAGCACCTAAATCGAGTAGAGCACGATTGATATTTTTACCTTCAATGGTTATAGATATTGTTGGACAACCGGGGTCATTACGTTTCGTGGGCACCAATTGGGTAAGAGAATTTCTCATAGTATTCGCTGAGAAAACCTTTTTAGGTACTTGAGTTTTCCTCTTCCTAGTATACAAGTCCTTTAAAATTTTCGCATAGGACGGAACTTGTTTGATAGCATCGAGGAGAGGAATATTTATGTTAATTTGCTTAAAGATGTCCACAATTTTCTCCATTTGGGGACTTGGTTTGTTGGCCCTCAACCTATGTGGAAAAGGAGCTTTATCAATAAGGGTTGGGTCTAACTTTTGAGGAGAAGTTTGTGGGGATGGAATGGATCCCAGAATTGGAGTTGGAATCCTTTTAGGTTGACTCAAGGAGGTGGGATGAGGGTTTGATCCTAGTGGAAAATGGAGAATAAGCTCAAAGGAAGATGGTGACGAATTAGGGTTAGAAGAAGAAGCGGGGGTTTTATCTGATTCAACATCATCAACTTGTTCGCCGACTTGATTATTCAACACTCTTTCCAATTTCAACATGGTTACGGCACTCACATTATGAATTTGTGAGTGGCCGGGATTCAGTAGAGGTTGAGATGGAAGTTTCTCTTTCTCCCTCTCACTCATCGCGGCATTTAACTGTATAAGTTGTGGTTCTATCGATTTTATGCTTTCACCGTGGGAAGCGGTATGCTGCACTAACGTTTAGATAGAAGATATTAAATTAGCCATCGTTTGCGTGGAATATTTAATAAACGTTTCCAAGGTTCCTTCGAGTGCAGAGGATTTTTCGGTACCGGCCATTGGGAAAGAATTATTATAAGATGCAAAGTTGTTAGCTGGATTCTGAAAAGTTTGCGGTTGAAAGGGGTGCTGACTCTATTGTGGTGGTTGTTGCTGCTGTGGAGGAGGTCTTCGATAGTTATTTTAGCTTGGGAACGTATATTGAGTTTGAGTTTGGTTTTGGTTCCAAGCAAAATTAAGATGATTCCTCCATCCCTGATTCTATGTGGAAGAATAAGGATCATTTCTAGGTCGTTGCTGAAAAGCAGCATTAGTTTGTTCATGAACTTGAAATGAAGGATTCAAAAGACATTCTTCTATTAAATGTGATGGGTTAGAACAGAAACCACACACGGTTTTGGGAAGCGTAACTTGGTTTAGGGAGGCTTAAGAGACTTTGGTTTCTATAGCTTTGAGTTTCCTTTGTATCGCGGCCATTTCGGCTTTTACTACGATGGAAACATCAAGATTATGGATACCTCCCCTAGACGGTGTTGGTCTAACGCTTTCGCACTGCAAAGTTTGTTCGGCGAGATCTTCCAGAAATTGCCAAGCTTCACCATCGTCTTTAGACATGAAATGATATTGACAAATGGTTTCAAGCATCTGTTTTGTCGCTGGATTAACACCCTTATTTATAATTCGGCAAAGATCCCATATATTGATTCCGTGATGAGGGCATTGGAGAAGAAGATCTTTACACCGTTCAAAGCATTTCCAAAATGGTTCGTTGGGAAATTGGGTAAACTGGTTAATCTCGCTTCGAACACGGGCGGTCTTATGATTTGGATAAAATTTCTTAAGGAATTCTATAACGAATTTATCCCATTTGGCAATAGAGTATGCGGCAGTGTTATAAAGCCATTTTTTTGCTAGATCGCACAAGGTAAAAGGGAGAAGACGTAATCTCATAGTATCCACAGAAAGTTGTGTAGTGCCTATCATTGCGCATACGTTTTTGAATTTGATTGTAAAAACGCATGCGTCTTTGGATAGAAGCCCATGAATTTTGGGCAACAGGTTGATGATGTGGGTTTTAATTTCGAAATTATCTACATTGGCTGGTGGAATAGATTGACAAGTATGAAGGGGACCGTGTATCGGGTAACATCTTTCTTAAAGAGAGATGTGTGGTGGATTCTGCGCACTTACGGGTGGTGGCAGGGTGATGTTGTGAAGATCTGATGAAGAAACGTCCATCTCGGTCTATGTGGTGGGTGGAAAGGAAATAGAAGATGAAGAAGTATCGACTTCGGAGTCGATAGCAGAAACGAGGACAAGCCGTGCACTAGAATCCCGTGTCCGGTCGATCATGAACTAAGCGGGTTTAGCGCACGTGACAGCGTGTGTGAGAATGATTTTTAGAAAAGGTTTGTTTTGAAAAGTCGGACTTGAGGCTTGACTTAACAAATCACAAAAATGCACAATCAACCCTAGAACTAAGGTCATCTAGGTTAAGTACTAGACCGCTCCTAGACTTCCAAAGGATAAGCCGCAGGATCAATCCTCTACCACCTCTTTATCACTCTTATGGCCAGGTAAGTGGCAGGTAAGTGGCAGGTATTTGCTGTACGAATTACCAAAAATAGCGGGCCTAATTAAGTGACCACTTTCCTCAGTCACACTTGCCTAGACACCACCATAGAGATGCGGATAAGCGATAGATTACCTACGACCCTCCTCTGTCCTAATTGAGCACGACGGTCCTTATAGGCTTAGTCTAGATATTTTTTAATTAATGTAGGGTGAAAGCATGCTCGTTTTTTGATTTGTGGGGCCGAGGAAGGGTGATGAAATCCCCGTCTAATCTGAATTTGGGTCATTGCCCCTTAAAGTCCGATTAAAATATGTACAAACAAACCAATATCAAAACATGCAAAAGATTTTTGACCGGCGATATTTGCAAAGAATCCTGCAGAAAATATCAAATTATTGGATTGTAGAGGAGAGAGAAGATTCAGAGAAAGATGCCTAAAAATTTTGGGGGCACAAATCCCCAAATCCGACGCGGTTCCGCGGTCAATTGCTTGTTTCTGTCGCGGTTCCACCGCAGGGTAGAGGGTTCTCTTGATAATTTTTCCACAGTGCTCCCCTATGGTCCTCTAGACTATGTTGAAAGTCTCTGAATCTCTTTTTTCTCGCTCCAGTGACTCCAGATTCCCTCGCAAAATTTGCATACTAATCGTTAAATACACAAGATGCGGTTTTGATTATTTTATTATATGGATTAATAAGAGTTCAATCCGAATAGCAAGAAAAAAAAATTACAGTCGTTTTCTCGGCAACGGTGCCATTTGATTGATCTACCCTAGCCTACGAACCCTAGCAAGTGTAGAATTACTTATGAATGTTTTGAGAAGAAGAAGAAAAGATAGAAGGGGATCATAATGTAAATGCAGAAAATAATGCAGAAATTAAATGCAGAAAGTAAAATGCAAAGAATTAAAACTAAAGATCTACCTTTATTAATCAACTTTAATATGTACAAATCCTTTGAAATTAGAATACAAAGAACTCTTGTGTTGCTCTCGATCTTTATCTCGTAGGAAGTAGATATTCAGTCAATTGATCACGTCAATTTATCATGTCGATTCATGGACCTGTCTTGGATCTCTTGATCTTGTCAATGATTCTGGTGATGTAAATGGTGATTATTTCTAAGTTTAGCTCTCGGTCCTTTAAATAGCCCTAGAAGCAGAAATCCTAGATCCTATGTGTGATTATTTGTTGTTTTGATTACACTAAAAAATCCTAAATCCTACGGCCACAATATGGCCGCGGATCCGCCGCGTATATAGCTCTTTGGCCGCAGTTGGGCGGCACTTTGGTGGAATCTTGCTTTGAATATTCCTCTGCTTCTAGGTGTTGACACGTGAAAATTGTTGTGATGTCTGGATTCTTTATATTTTCCTCTGAGTCTCTGCCGTATTATGATTTACGATTTGTTTCAATTTTATCGGCAAATTTTATTCCCGACATCTCGGATATCTCGATCTCCAGACCTGAGCTAAATCTGCACAATATCTCAATTCATAGTATTAGTAATATTTGTTATACTTGAGATATTATCCAAATCATTTTATATATGATACAATATTTAAGAATATTGATTAGAGATATTTGATATGATATGCATATTTAAATTATCAAAATATCATATAAATATTATATGCATATATTTTCTTTCATAATGTTAATTATAATATATAAACATATAATAAAGAGTATTTTGCAGATAAACCCACATATATTCCATAATTACAATAAACACATTTACGTACTTAACAAAAGTAAGAAAAATTTTCATCAAATGTGCAATATTTTCGACTGAATATCCTCCAAGTCGGTCTACACCGAATAATTATAGAAAGAAAAATTTTGAGGAGACTATTGAATTTGACGGGTATGGTTTTGACATACTGTTCGAGAAAATTAAGAATAAGGAACCCACGACTCTAGTTTTACCAATTGATAAAGTTTTTGACGAATCTCTAAAGTGGGAATCTACATTTTTGGATGACATGGACCTATCCATAAGTCAATGTGATGAGTGAGAACTTGAATTGGGGGATGAAAGCTGTAATGATATTCATGAGAATACGATTGTAGAAGGCTATAGGGAGAAAGTTAACATCGTCAAACATTCTTTCACGCCGAATTTTGAGAAGATTTATGCGGATTAACTTGCTTTTCTTGATGAGTTTGAGTCACGATTAGTTTGGGAATATCCTAAATACCTCTTTTTTGATGAACTTTTTAAGAATGAACTCCAGTTTTTAGACGAATTTGACTATGAAACTCAACACATGATTCTTGTAAACAAAATTTATCCGAACAATACTCATTTGACTCTTTAAAAATTTCATCTTCTTCGTTAACTTTTTCTGATCCCTACATCCATGCACTCATGCCTTACACTAACATCTAACCATTACATTTTCTTTTTCTTTTTATATACTATTCATTTTGTTAGTCTTGGTCTTACAAGGACAAATTTTTGATTTGCTGGTACTAACTTTTGGACTAACACAATCTTCTAACTTTAAACTGCTGTAATTAGTTAACATTTTGTAAATAGATTTTTAGCTTTTTAGTTCTTCGGTTATCTTTTTGTGAATAAAAGCTCACCCTATATGTCTAAGTCTAGCAATCGGAGACGGAAGCAACGATGAGGACATCGTCAATCTCAGGTTTGGGAGTGAGCACCCTGTTTGTTTTTTCTGCATGTGCATCATGTGTATATTCTGCACTGCATAATATACAATGGCAGCTACAACCTCAACCCGGATATGCGGCCATAAAATAATATTACATCAAATTACAAATTTTATATTGAATGAAAAATGAAAACCCTCATCTCACATCCCCGGCTATTCATCACGATAATCCAATAAGTTCATATACACAAACCAACATCACAGATCACGGATATGCGCAACCCCCACTAATCGACGTATAGCGATTAGTAGACGTTCAGTACATATATCACATCACAGAAGATCCGATTAGCTAAAGTACTTAGAATTTCGATTGATTACCAGATTTGAATCTACCCCAAGCACAACACAGTACTCAACAAAATCTGGGCAGAAACAAAATATCAGAGAAATCACAAAACAACAAGATAGACATTCTGCAGGAAAAACGAGATGACTCAGAGTCGACTCGGCCGCGGATCCGTGGCGAAACCCATGGCTTCGCCGCGCTTCCGCGGCGGTCTCACCGAGTCACGATCTCGTTTTTCTTGGGTCTTCTTAAAAAATCATGCACGTATTTTTAAGGTCCCTGGAAAAATTTTTGGACTAGTTTTTAAAAACGACAGAAAACGTGCTTTTTTGACGTGTTTTTGCGATTTCTCCGGCGATCGAGTTTCTAACACTTTGCTAACAAGTTAGTAATGGTTTAGCGAGGCTCTGATACCACTATAAGTCTACGTTACCCATCCCGGTACTTACGGGGAGGCGGAATAGGTAATAAACAAATTTTTAACACAAGGTAACATAGACTAAAACTTGAGGATCTTTGCCAAACCATTTCTAACAAACAACTTGAGGTTCTATCTACTATGCTTAGGAGATTATACCTCATGCAACAAGTCCTTCGGGTCTTCTCTCCGTTTTCCTCCTTGTCCATGCAAGCTCCGAGGATAGATCCGGATCTTGGTCACCGCCGCGGCCTCCTAGAGTCGAAGACGATCCACCTGAGAGTCTGTAGTCTAAGCTCCACCTCAAGCCGAGGTAACTAGGGCAACAAGTTTGCTACTCTTGATGTCCTAGGTGATGTATAGGAAGGAGATGGATTTTTTTGTCTATTTATATCCTTATTTTCTCAACACATGAGAGCTAAAGGATTTTGTAGTGAAGAAGAAAATGAAGCAACCATGGGAGCTCTCAATTGAAGAGAAAGAATGAGAAGAAGATAATGATGCCCTTAGAAAAATAATTACCATTCTTTTGTCATGATAAAGTGTGATGGTTACCATTGATTTGACCATTATCATGTCAAATTAAATCTAAAGCCAAAGAAGGGTCTAGAGCTCACAAGAAAGATCCAAGTCAACAATGGTCAACTAGGTCAAATTGTCAACATGGTCAAATGGTCAAAACAATTAGCCATAACACAATTATCATTAAAAAGATTAGTAAATATTTTCCTCACCTCATAATGGTTTTGACAGAATCAACGGTCAAAACCCTAATGAGGCAACTCCTTCATCGCTCCTCACAACCGTGCATACACACCTGCATCTGCATTCCATAGAATGCGAATGCACAGAAGACAAAACTTATCCATCTATATAATACTAGGATCCGACTTAAACTAAAGCCCACTAGTATCGTCTGCCCGAACATCATACGCGCACAAGTGCACGTAAGTGATCGTAGCCTTGCCGTAAAACCATACGGCCTCTATACCTTTTGCCCAGTGCAGGGAAACTCTCTGTGTGGGACTCTAAAGACTCGACACTACGCTGGCAGTGGGTTTAACCACAGACTACAAGCGGCACTAGCTGTACGTAACGGTCCCCAGGTAGATGTCGATAAGAAGGCCGATGAGGTAAACCCAACCAAACTCCTACTGAGCCTGAATGTGACAATCTCCGTACAGTCCGGTCTGTTCTTCTATGAGTATCGCATGTCGGGCCTAGGGAGCGGTAAACGTCAGACCCCTAATAGCGGTACAAGTCGTGCCGGAGTGTAGCCCAGAACACCCTGAGAAACTACTGGAAACACTACCATTAATTCTCGCTTGCCCTGGCCAGGGACTTTGTGTAATGGCTCTCCTAGACACAGCGCGATATCAACCCCCAATACCGGGAGAGACGAATCCTATCTAACCGCTACTGCCTCTAAGTGCTTCGGGATTGCACCCAACTACTACCTGTTTGCACGACTCTTTTGAGCCGTAGTAGGGTAGTAATCAAAGTACAGTGGGAACACACTCGAGGCGAAGTAGCAGTGTCAAGTCGACGGACTAAGCTGTACTCTTGTCACCTGGGAACTGTTATCTGACGATAGGTATACTACCAACCAACAGTTCCCTACGAGTCATGTCCAGTGTACTCGTAACCTAACGAGCACCCGCATACTATCTCCAGTACGACGTAATAATGGCTGTGGGACAGACCATCTCCCCTGCTGGGATGAGAAGCGCATACGCTAGTCTACTCTGGAGTATCGATGCCCCGTCTCGATAATCCTACGACTAGGGACCTGTATAAGGATGTGCTTGTAGATTACCCAGCCCCCACTAGTGTGACTGCCATCACAATGCTGGTAATCAAGCAAAGATCCTAAGGGATCCACTAATATGTATAAGTGATATGCTAAAAGAAACACATGCACATATTGAAGTAGAAACAAACCAAGTAGCATACTACCATTTTGAGCAAGATTGTCTATACAACTGTGAATATCCCAAGCTTCCATTAAGTAATATACAAACTAGTATGATACAGTAATGGCCTCTAGGGCATATACACTAACAATCCTCCTTATGAGTCGTGGGGATCTTGTAAGTGTAATTTCTCCTTAGGAATCGCAGGGATCCCTAAGTGTATTGCTCTCTTGTGAGTCGTAAGGATCTCACGCAGGTGTTTTCTCCTCACAAGATTGAGAGGACCTTGCAGATGTTTTTATTTTAACGAGATTGTGCCCTTTCGGGTTTTCACAAACTCGCGGGTAGCCCGCTGTTTTTACTCACGGAGTCCTTTCGGGTTTTCATCCGTGCCCATTTCTCTTGTGGACATACCATTTTTTTTTACAACGAAATTATGCCCTTTCAGGTTTTCACAAGCTCGCCGGCAGCCCTGCTGTTTTTACTCACGGCGCCCTTTCGTGTTTTCATCCATGCTCATTTCGCTTGTGGACATACCCTTTTTTTACCCCTCTATTTTCCAATGGAACTTATGAGGGACTTCTCCACCGGGGCAGCTGTGCAGCAAGCGGGACTTGAGTTGCAATCCTCGCCGCTGGGACTTATGGACTTGAATTCCACTGTCGCCGTGTTTAAGGCGACGTATTTAGTTTAAGGATATCTCGGTCCATTGTTAGTTTAGGGACATCTCGGTCCATTTTTAGTTTAGGGACATCTCGGTCCAAGTAGCTTCAAGGCGAAGTTTTGCCGAATACTACTTATAGAGCTTGGACTCAGGAAGACAGCGAGCAGACACGAGCGTCGTCATCTATCATTAACCTGAGCCGTGACTTGTCAAGCGTAGTATTTCTTAAGGAACCGTCCATTTATTGGCCGGAAGGGTCTTTCACCATGCATATCCATGAGCAAGTAGGCCCCACTCTGGTAGACCTTATCTATGATATACGGACCCTCATAGTTTTGCTAGAATTTCCCCCGTTTTGCACGGTTGGGGATCATAGGTCTTTTTACGACTTGCACGAGTTCACCTTGGCGGAATGTTCTAGGCCTAGTCAGTCTTTCGTATGAGCGCATCATCCTTTCCTTATAAGCTTCCAGGTTTTGCTGCACCATGAGACGAGTTTCATCGAGGGCATCGAGCTTCTCAAGCCGAAGATGGGCATTTTCTTCATCCGTTAGCTCGTATCGAACTGCTACTCGTAGAGAAGGTAGCTCTATCTCCAAGGGAAGTACCGCTTCCTTGTTGAATACCAACGCGAATGGCGTTGTATTCGTGGCCATTTTGAACGTGGTTCGATACGCCCAGAGAGCTTCATGCAGTCTCTCGTGCCAGTCCTTTTTATTTCTGAACACCGTTTTCTTTATGATCTTCATCAAGGTCTTGTTGAAAGTCTCAGCTAGACCGTTAGCTCAGGGATTATAAACCGAAGAGTATCTCCAATCTATATTATGCTGCTGTGCGAAGCGGCTGATCTTATGGCTTCTGTAGGCTGGCCTATTATCCGAGATGATTCGTCGCGAAGTGCCAAAACGATAGATGACGTGTGTCCTGAAGAAATGGAGGATGTTCTCCATCTTCACTTCTCTTAGCGGTACTGCTTCTGCCCACTCAGAGAAGTAATCAGTCGTCGCTAATATGAACCGATGTCCCTTAGACGATGCTAGTTCGATGGGCCTGATTATATCGGTTCCCCACATTTCGAACGGCCAGCTAACCAATGTTGGGTGTAGCAGATTCGGATGCTGGAGGATGAAGTCCCCATGAATTTGGCACGAGTGACACTGCTTCACATATTCGAGATAGTCATGGATCATTGTCTTGATCCACAGAATCCGTCGTAAGTTTCTTGGACGACCTATTTTGCTTCTTCTGGTCCTAGGCATCTTAGCCACAGACAGTCAAATGATCTCTTATAAAGAGTGTCATTGACGAAGGCAAAGGACAGGGCTCGCTTCATGAGCTAATGTCTTGACGACGTATCTTCAGGTGTTCGATGGGATTTGAAGTAGTCTATAAAGACTTCCCTCCAGTCCTTGACCCTTTCTTCATCTTCTATTTGGAGGACCGCTTGTCTGGTCGTTTCTTTTCTTTCAGACGACTCCAGAGATATTTCTGCTGGCGCGAGAATCCGGCGGCTTTGTATAATGATCCTTACGTCATCAAGATTTTCATCATCCAGTTCTTTAGCAAGTTTTGCTAATGCATCTGCCTTGCTATTTTCCGCTCGCGGTATGCTTTCCAGGATGTAGGATGGAATTCGAGTCAGTAGTTGCTACACTCTTTTGCCATATTTTACCAACTCTGGCTTGCACGTTTGATAGTCGCCATTTACTTGGCTAACGACCAGCTGGGAGTCTCCATGTATGAGAAGGTTTTCAATCCACATGTCGACAGCGATCTCAAGACCTGCTATCAAAGCTTCATATTCCACTTCGTTGTTTGTTCTCGTCTCTGTTAAGGAAAGGGCAAACCCATTATCCCTCCTTGTGGGGTCACAAAGATAGGGCCTACCCCGACTTTAATTATGGGGGTGTTCTGCCTTCTCTTTCTCATGGAAGATGCTCCATCGAAGTAGAGTTCCCATCGGGCATTATTTCCTTCCGTCTTCCCTTCGATTGGGTCGAACGCGTGTTCATCTGGAAATTTGCAATTTAAGGTAGAATCAGCCGGTATCGGATGCTCAGCGAGAAAATCGGCGATGGCCTGGCCTTGTACTGCGTTGAGGGGTCGATATATGATCGAGAACTCCATTAAGTGGAGGGCCCATTTGGCAAGCCTTCCTGTTAATATGGATCTTGACATCAAATATTTGAGAGGATCCACCTTTGATATGATATGGACTTCATGTGCCAGGGCATAATGCCGAAACTTCGTTATCGCGAAGATCAGTTATAGGCAATGCTTTTCAATGGGGGAGTAGTTGTTTTCTGCCCCTAGAAGGACTCGACTCAAATAGTAGAGAGCTATCTCCTTCCCCTGGTCGTTCTCTTGTACCCATAGCGCGCCTAAAGAACCTTCAAGAGTTGTTGTGTACAGGATGAGAGGCTTTCTCCTGACCGGAGCGGTCAGTACCGGCGGGTTCTGCAGATATTGCTTGATTTCGTCTAGTGCACTCTAGAATTTACGATCCCAAAAGAACGGGGTCCCTTTCTTCATTAGATGGCTGTAGGGGCGGCATTTGCCAGGGAGGTTAGCTATGAATCGTCGGATATACGCGAGCTTCTCTTGGAGAGACCGCAGTTGCTTAAGAGCTCTTGGCAAGGGCATTTCCATAATCGCCTTGATCTTTGATGGGTCTACTTCGATGCCTCGGTGCCATACGATGAATCCCAGGAATTTTCCTGAGGAAACTCCAAACGTGCATTTCAGGGGGTTCATCTTCAGGTTGTACTTCCGAAGGCACTGGAATACTATTTTCAAATGTTCCCAGTGTTCCTCGTACGATTTTCTTTTCACCACAAGGTCGTCGATATAGTATTCAACAATCTCACGGATGAGGTCATCAAAGATCTTTTTCATGGCCCTCTGGTAGGTAGCGCCTGCGTTCTTCAAGCCGAAGGGCATCACCTTATAGCAGAATATACCTAGCGGAGTCCGGAAGGCTGTATGCTTTTGGTCTTCAGAATGCATCTTTATTTGATTGTAGCCCGAAGATCCATCCATGAAGGAGAAGACCTAATGGGTAGATGTGTTATCGATCATCAGCTCGGTAACCGGTAATGGGAAGTCATCCTTCGGGCAAGCTTTGTTGAGGTCCCGGAAGTCCACACAGATGCGTACTGTCCCATTTTTCTTCATCACTGGGACAATGTTGGCGATCCAATTGGGATAATGAACTTCTTAGATGAAGCCGGAATCGATTAGCTTCTTGACTTCAGCATTGATACTGATTTCAAGCTCGAGCCGCATTCTTCTTGGCACTTGCTTGACTGGCTTGACGTCCGGCGATATAGCCTGTTTATGCACAGCTATTTCTGGATCTAGTCCCAGCATCTCGGAATAGTTCCATGCGAAGCAGTCTTTATACTGCATAAGCACGTATTTTAGTGTAGCTACCTGCTCTTCGGATAGCAGCTCACTGACAAACGTTGGCCTCGGATCGTTTGTCGTCCCTAAGTCGATTTTCCTCAGATTGTCCGCCATGGTATGTATCCCGTCCTCCAGCTCTTTTGGCGCCGGTGGAAATCTGAGATCACCTCATCCTCATCTTTATTTGTGGAGCGCTGGGAGAGGTTGTCCATATTCTCATGCTCTCCCTCTTTCGACAGTGTTATCATGTGGCAGGTACGAGCTCGTTTCCAAGCTCGATGTTGATCTGGACTTGCCCTCGCAGTGTAGGTTGCTTTTGGCTCATGCTTCCGTGGTGGGGTTACCTTCCAACTGTCGGATAGAGCAAACTTGCCTTTCTGATACTGTTCTTCGACCCAGTCTTTGAAGGTGAAGCAATCTTCAAGAGGATGTCCTATTGCTCGGTGGTAGGAGCAATAAGCCGGATGATAGACCTTGTTTATTTGCTTAGGGTTCCGAGACTCCAAAAGTTTCATCATTTGATACTTTATGACAAGGTTGAATATTTTCCTTGTCTTGTCTTGATGGAATGGGTATTCCCGACCCATCTTCTTCATAAAAGACGGGTTCCAGCTGACTTTTTCTCGATCGCGTAACTTCTTGGATCCGTTTCACTGTTTTTGAACGTCATTCCCATTCTTCACCTTGTTGTTGCTTCTACGTCGGACTTTTTCCTTACCACGAGAGCGCACAGCAGGCTGAGGGTGAAGGGCATCGTCGTCTTCTCTTCCGTAGCTTGCTGAATGAGACGTTGCATCCTGGCTTTCTCGTAAATGACCATTTCGTGGATATGGTCATTCTAAACCTTTTAACCCACTTGCCTTATTAGCTTATCAATCTGTTCTTCGAATAATGGACTTGGTATTCATACGGCGGGGTTTCGCTCTGTTTCAATATCAGCACTATCTGGAAGGGCATTCCCTTCTCCGCCGGAATCATTTATAACATGGAAGCCACAGAATCGATCTCGTTTCTTGGACCGAACATATATAAGTCTTATCGTCTCTATCCCCCCATTGGGCATTTTTCGCCGAGTCTCAGGAACGTCCCAAATCTTGTTGTAGAACTCGGCTTGTCGAGCAGTTTGTTTGAAAGGTACACATTAGCATATTAATAGACTTTTCAATCCATCTACGTAATATCTGGGCAGACGGATTGGTTAGATCCTATCGAGTGCAGAATCGGCACCATGCCAGACTTCTTTTTCCACTTTAGTCTCCGTGGATTGGTAGAAGAGGATTGCCTTTTCACCTCCTCGCCTAGGAGGAACGTAGAAGGTCTGCGGCTCTTGCACGCTGTATGTATCGAGCACATCAAGTTTCCTGTAATGCTGTCGCGAAACCATGGTGATTAGCAAACCCTGATCAACTCCAATGAAGGTTTGTATTGATGGAAGAACAGAAAACACTGCGTTGATCTCATCTTCAGAGTCGCTGCCAAAGACCAAAACAGGAGTAGATGGTCCTGGCCTGCTGCCTTGGGGTTGCCCCGAGAAGGCTATCTCTTCATCCTCCTTGGTATCGCTCCCAAAGATCGGGATAGTGGCGACGGCTTTTTGTTTATTCTCCGGTTTACGACATCTTTCCGTGTCTTCGAAGTCTGGTAGGAAGTACTTAGCGTCTTCATACTTGCGGACTTCATTTACGGAGAATGGGTTTAGCTCCCCTGTAACTGTATACTCGAGGTTGTCTTTGAAGTACTTCATACACTGATGTTGTGTAGAAGGGATGATGTTGTACTCATGTAACCAAGGCCTGCCGAGCAAAGCGTTGTAGCAATTCTTAGCCTTGATGACATGAAACTTGATGTCAGTGACGAGCATCCCGAAGCGTAATGTCAGTATTACGGACCCAAGCGTCCGTGATGACTGTGAGTCGAACCCAGAGATAGTAATTTTGTCCTGAGCCAGGAGTTGAACGTTCATGCAAATCTTCTTTAGCACCTTTACATTGAGAAGGTTGATGGACGACCCGTTGTCGACCAGAATCTTCCCTATCTTGATGTCATGGCAGTAACCGGTGACATATAAATGACGATTGTGCTTGCACGTTCCGAGGAGGAGATCTTCATCGCCGAATGTGATGTCAGCTGTATGAACTTCTGCCAGCTCGTCCTTCATCTTTTCTTCCGCAAAGAAATCCTGGAACTGATCAGGCTCTTGCAGCACCTTGATTAGAGAATATCATACTTCTTTGGACAGGAAGAGAGCATCCAGTATGCTCAGTTGTGAGTTGTGAGGGTATCTTCCTCAGATGTTCCAGGACATTGTAATCCACCTTGTTTTTCTCAGGCGGGTCTTTGGCTGCGAGCTCTTTGACGACTCTATCATCGAGGGTGATTTCCTCAGGGACTTTTTCCTTTCCCCTGTCACTTTTGGTTAAATCCTTGCTTGTAGACCCGAGGTTCTTTTCATACAACGTACGATTACGCAGCTGAATGTTCTCGCAGTTCTTCTCCCCTTATTCTTTTTCTGAGGTGGATTCTTTGAAGAGAGGGACGAGGGTTATTTCTTCGTCAGAATTGCCCCCGAAGGTAAGAACTTGAGATTTCCTGGTATCAACCATATAACAGCTGCCAGTCGTTTTTCCGCGCTCATCTGTCACAAATTTTCGCCGTCGAAAAGCTTCACGCTTCATCCTCTTGAAATGTTGTTGGTGGGCTACGTATCCCTGCCACCACTTCTTGAAGGCGCTGCACTCTTCGGTGGGCTGTGTAATCCTCCGATGGTATAAACAGTAGTTTGGGTGTACATCCGCTTCATCGAGGCACGTACTTCCAGGAGCATTCCCTTTGATAGGTGGCAGCTTCATCCACATTGACAGGGCTTTGGCAAACCATTTCCTCATCTTAAACCTGCTTTTGTCTGCTGCGGGTGTGCTTCGATCTGGTTGGAGTACCTTGTGACCCTTCCTTGCCGCGGCTTCTTCGTCCTGACGCCGACGCTTGACCTTTTCATATATGGTTGTTTCACGCTCTCGGTCAGCTTTGCTCTTTTAAAGGGCTTCGTTCAGCAGTTTATCGATCAGGTCGTCTGACGGTTCTAGGGATTTTGACGACGGTCCAGCCCCCAGTTCCTCTGCGTTTCTTTCTAACGCTGATGGAGGTTCTTTACCATTCACTGATGAATGAGATATCATGTGGCAACTCGCGACATAATCTTCAGGTTCTTTTGACGAGTTATCTCCCTCGTCAAAGTCACTGTCTCCGTTCTCAAGAATATGCTTGAGGAACTCTTCAAGTGTGACTGGCGTCCGTGACTTTTGGTTGTATTCCTCCAGTGCGTCGATGTATTTATGCAGATCCATACGATCGTCGTCGAGCTGCACGGGCTTCTTGGTCTTCTTCTTTTTCTTCAAAGACTTTCAAGGCCCGACCTAAGTGTTTTGCCCATCGCTACCAACTTTCGATGTTGGGCGCGGTTTCAGCACCCCGCCAATGATCTCGGGCTCCAGCGGGATTTTCCACCTGATTGCTGGGCATGCTTGAAGATCCTTCAACATTCTTTTAGTTTTAGCCGAAAGGACAACTTCCCACGGAGCTTCTTCTACAAATGAGCATGATGCCCCCGACGTATCCACCTTTTTAGGAGCGTGCTGCTGTGGCGGGTTTACCTTCCAGTTTTCGGATAGCGCGAATTTTCCTTGTTGGTACTGGTCCTCAACCCAGTTTTTGAAGACGTAGCAGTCTTTGATTGGGTGGCCCATTACTCTGTGGTAGGGGCAGTAGTTGGGACTGTTGACGTCACCAGGCTGCAGAAGGCGTCTCGGATCCGGCAGAGTGATGAGCCTGTTGCGCACCGCCAGTTCGAACAGTCTCCTCGTTTTATCCCAGAGAAATGAGTAAAGACGTCTCAACTTCTTTTTGAGGGATCGGCGTGTGTTGTTTTGTCGAGCAACCGGTTTCGGGTCAATCGATTGTGGTTGAGAGTTGGCAACGAAGGTCGCTTTCCCTTTGCCCTTTTCATTCCTGAGATCCGTTTTTGAAGAGACGGCCTATGGCCCATCTGGTCCATTTAGGCCAGCTTGTCAATCAAGGCCTAGAAGGTGGTCGGCTTGAAGAACATCATAAATTGGGATATAGTTGCCTGAGGATCAAGGGTCCCCACGAACATGCCCACGGCAGGAGCTTCTTCTATGCGTTGTTCGCATTTTGACCATAAGTTCCGCCATCGAATTGCGTATTGAACCCAGGTCTCTCCTGGCTTCACCCTGGCATTGATTAATGCGGTGATCGGGGTGCGCCCACTTGCGCTTGCGAAACGCTGCGTAAATAGTAGCTCCATTTCTGTAAATGTTTTGATGGAGTCATTCGGAAGCTCCGAGTACCATTCAAATGTTGTCTCCGCCAAGCTGCCGACGAACTGGCGAAGCAGCAGTTTGTTGTCGACTCCGGTATTACCGGATAGAACTCTGAACTAAGCGATGTGCTGATGGGGATTGCCTGCCCCCTTATACACATGGAATTTAGGGATCGTATATCCCGGCGGGTACTTGATTTGATCGTACTAGCCTAGATAAGGTCGCCCAGTTCTGACGACTTGGCCAGCCACTTCACTTGCCTGACGGGCTCGTATTTGTTGAGCTATGTAGTCAGCAAGGGCGGCCATGGAGATCGTTTCTTCCTTGGCTGCTGAGAAAGCCGATGGAGGATTTGATGTTTCCCCTCCGTCGTCTTCGATAATTATCGGAGGGTCTTCAGCTGGAGGTTCCGGCTGGATCATCATCCCAACCATGTCTTGGAACAGAAGCGCCATCTGCTTTATATTAGCGGTCTGTTCTGCGGCTTCCTTATCCTTTCTTTCTAGTACCCTCCGCAGGAACTCGGTGTCGGTCTCCTGCTCCCGGCACTGTTCAGACGATACCTCCAGGCTTTCTTTTTGCCCAGTGAGTGCTGACATCCTCATTAGCATTTCTTGGAGCTTTTGCTGCTGCCCTTGAGCTTTTGCCACAGACTGTGTGAGTGGTCGATGACCCGTGGAAGTACGGATTTCCTCTTTCCCTAAAGACATGTACACCGTGTGTACTATCATGCCCCCAGACTTAGGGCGTTTGGGTTCATTGCCTTTAAAATTTGTTGCAGGTGTGGTTGATTCTCTGGCCTTCTCTTTTTGTGGGAGGTCGAAGTTAAGGGGGCCATTACAGCAAGCACCCATGCAGACGATACCTTCCGTGGTATGACAGCGGGATGGTCCTCCTGCCGAGCCTTCGTTTTCTTTAGTCAGCGAGAGTAATTATTGTCAATTACAGAGTCTTGGACCTTCCGCCAGACCCTGTGGATTTTGGAGAACAGCCGCTGAGGGGGATGCTCCGACTTTGCCTGCGTTGTGTTTTCAACAGGCGGAGGAGACTTCTTTAGTACAGCGGTTGGAGAGTTCTTGCGCACCCTCCTGAGCAGCTCGAAGCTGTTCCCAGTTGGAACAGCAGCGTCAATTTCCACCATTAGAGCTGGTGGGGTAAGTACAGAGGTGGAACTACCCCCAACTTTTCTCACTCGGCGCCAGTGACGACATCGATCATGTCGTGCAGACGGGACCACCTCTGTCGTGGGAGCGGCTTCATCATGCCCACTGCTTTGGTGAAGGGCTACAGCTGGTGTGAGCCTGTCGAAGACTGACGTCCTTCTGGAGGGGACGGTCAATCTTTCGAGAGCCAACCTTTTGCTAAGGGGAGCAGTCTTGATGACTTCGCTGGAAGCAGGAGTTAGAATGGCCAGCCTTGAGAAGACCGATCCTTTAGTAGGAGAAGCCCCTTCAACGACTTTATCTGCTGGAACTGGAATGGCTATCCGCTTCGGGATAACCCCTTTAGGTATCACGAGCCTCTTTGCGGGCCCACTGGAGCTTTGGCTCAGTCTGTCAAAGACCGAGGTGGAATACTTGGATGACCCATTGAGAGGGGCCGTGGTGGTTGCAAGTCGATCAAAGACCAACTTCTTTGGAGCTTCTTGCAATGGCACTGGGGCACTAAAGCTTGATGGCGGGATCATGGTCCTAAAGAACAGTCCAGTGATGGCCTGAGTCACCTGTTCCACCGGCATTGCAAAGATGGAGGCCACTTGGGGCCCATAAGTCACTCCTCCGGCAGGGACGGAATGAGAGTTGTTATTGCAGTTGGTGCAGCTGGAAGCCATCGATGTTATCTTCTGCACAGGAGCAAGACGCCAAATCTTAGTACCTTGAATCCTGGAGCAACCATATGTCATGACCCGAAATGGTACGTGACTGGCACTTGAATCATATGAAGTCTATAGGACCCCATCCGATTCAAGTAAGCCAAAATCCCAGAAATCTAAACCATTTAAAAGAAGAAAGAAGGAAAATTTTAGTTTTAAATCAAGTAGTTTAACAATCATAAGCCGAAGTATTGCATTTTTAAAACTTCTAATCTTTTCTGAAAATTTCGGCAGAGTTTCCTTTGTAAATACTGGCCCCAAAAGGGTACAACACGTGAAATATATAAAGGCATCCCCAAGCGGGAGCTAGCTCTTCGCCAATTGGCGGTCACAATCACGCAAGCAATATAATATACAACGCCGAAGGGCGAGGATCAAAACTCAAAAGGAAACTCAAAATCATCAAGAAAACCATAATAATACAAGCGCGGCTCTAAGGTCGAAAGAATAAACATTGGTCTTCTAAGTCTAAACAATAAACAAGTCTGGTTGATGGAGTTACTAGATACAACTGAATATAAATAAATACAAGGGTGGTCACGATACGAGTGAACCCACCTACCAAAGCAATCACCCGGAAAGAAGCAATGTGCCAGTAAAGCCGCCAAGGAAACCTGTACGGCAAAATCTGCAAGAAACTGTGGCACAACGGGGTTGAGTTGCCAACTCGTGAGTAGAAAACATCACCGAGCAGAAATCACATGTATGACTCAATCCTAGGTCATACGATAATAATATCCTCAATATATAACCTGAAGCATATAATAATGGCAAGGGTAAACATCTATACATAAGTGTAATACCAAGTGCTCATGTAAATGCCTCAGGTAGCAACACGTCATATATATGATGTATGAATGCATGAAAACAGAATACATCTAAATGAGAAAAACTGTTTTCTTGTCTTAGTGAAATTTCTGTATAAAAATTGAAGTATCATCAATGAAATCATCAGAGAATCAGTGTCAAGCATCGACACAAATATATATATCCCAATATCTTAATATCTCAGGCTCCGGCAAACCGGACTGGCCTGTATCATCAAATCTCAATATCTAGGGCTCCGGCAATCCGGACTGGCCTATATCATCAAATCTCAAGACCTCATCGGTATCCTCCGAATATCCGGCGCGTCACAATAAAAACACCGGTCGGTAGTGCTCCCCTGCCAGGCTCAACGTCATCATCTGTGACCATCTTTTCCTGGGGTACCGCACCGGGTCCACCATGCACCCACAGACGGTTCCTCCTCCTCCTCGAATCGGGTGTATGATATCACTCAAGAGCCGAGAAAACTCATGGTGGACATCTCTCAAATCATATCATGAGAAACCGCAATTTTATCTTTAGAAATGATAATCAGTTTATAAAATCCTTGCGGTTTCTCCAAAATCATAAATCTCATGGAAATCCGAAATCTCAAATCACGATGTCAATAGACAGTGAATACTGGCATAAATCTCCATAATATTTCATGACAAACGAATATATAAATGCATGAAGTATCTCAATAATAAATGCAATGTCTAATCTAGCACAGTAATGATATATCGGAACTATCAGCTAGTAAGCAATATCAATGAATTAATATTTTCTAAAGTGTACATGACATGGCAATTACCGATGATTATGTGTGTGAGCCGGCAAGTAAGTGTTCGTAGACATACGCATCATCGGTAATGGTGCTGGTGTCCTGATAACATGGGTTCAATATAACAATGAAAACACATTTAAACATGCAATGCGATGCGAATAGCAAGAATATGCGGAAAATGAATAATAAGCGCAACAATAAGGAATCTACATTAATATACACGAGTCATACCGTTTGGCATTGAAATAGCACGAATCGTGGTGTTCAGAAAATAGGGGCTACGGTGTTTTTAAGAAAAGGTACGTCCTTTAAAATATCCGTAGTACCCCTTAGCCTGTCTTTAAAATACTCACGATTCATTAGTTTTGGAAATAGGTATGACTCGAGCTCAGTCTAACATCTACTAAGTAAACTACAGGACTAAACTAACAGACTAATCGAAAGGGTAAGGAAACCCACATAAGTCTGAGTCGATATATATATACATCTAGTAGTCGGTGATCCCGCCTCAATAGTATCACGTACGATACAATATATATAATATGACATCCTCGAGTCAAGAGTATGGATCTATCATCATAATTATAGATCGTACGGTAAATCCATCTTACGGCATCCCAAATCAGGGTACGTGTCAACTATCACATTTATCTCATTATTTATCTGGTATCATTATTATTAAATCCTGTATTAGGGGTACTAATCTAAAGTCTAGTTTATACAGATACCATCAACATAAATATATGCGTGCGTATGAAAACACATCGCCTAAGGACCCACTATAATATTATGTCGTATCTCATAATACGAACCAAGTCACATCATCGATCTCGTGGCATCATGCCCAATCACATTGACTCATCTCCAAGTACCATATACTATCCTCATAAACCATGTATATGTATGTATGCATATATATATATATATATATATATATATATATATATATATATATATTTATATATATCCCCATATACGCACAAGTAAAACCGATGTAAGCGTGTGTGTGTGAGTGCGTGCAACCTTATTCTGGGGTTCGCGACTAAGAAACTAACTAACGACACAATCAACCAATTATACTAGAATTAACCCATGATCATCTAAGATCTTACTTACTAACTATCCAAGTTTCACAACACATAATCATATATAACTATAATATATATCAAAGGATACACTACGAGCTGCGGGGGTGCTATACGCCATCCACCCGACTTCCCCCGTAGATATATATCTACTCACCTTGATGTCGATGATGCCAACCTCTTCTTCATCATCCGAAGTCCACATGGGGGTACCTATAATTCAATGAATATCGTATCGTAAACGAGAATCAAATACGAGAAATCCGGTATGGCATACGAAGGGTACATAGGTTAGAACCTACGAACTTCGCACGCAAGAAAAGCCAAACAAATCCTCGATGTCAATGTACTAACTGTAAGACTACGGTAGCGCCCCGGCCGTCTGTCCGAGGCCAAAATGCGGAAACGAAAACTTTTTCTAAACTAGAAACCGGCGCTATCGTATACTTTAAATTCGGATCGAACCATTAACCTATAACTAGCAACTAGAGAAAGAGTTGGAAAGCTATACCGATCGATCCGTGTCCTTCGGTCTTTGGCCACCATCCCAAGCTCCTCATGGCATCTCCGGTCTCGATCTGCTCGTCGGAAAGGGCACCACATCATCGAGTCTTTTTTCGAGCTCCCGCTTCATCCGAAGCAACTCGGGCATGAAGTTTTCTAGCCGACGTGCCCAAAGTGAAGTAAAGAATGTGTGTTATCAATTTGTCTCTTGAGAATTTATTGGATGCCATTAATGGAGATAGTGAGCTCCAAGAGAAGAAAAGAGAAAAAGATGATGAAGCCTTTTGTTATTCTTATGTGAGATAATGTTGTGAGAGCTTGAATCAAAAAAACAAGAGCTAACCACACTATAATGTGGCTGTCCTCTCTCTCCTCTTATCACAATCTCACACAATAATCAACCATGACATGATAGCATGCACAAAGAATAATACCATAAGTCACTACCCTTGCACATGCCACTTTTAATGCACTCCATCATGACTTTGAGCTCACAATTTCCATTTGTAAACATTTATCAAAATATTTATCACAATAAAAAGAGAATAGCATCTACTAAAGTAAACTCGTGACGGATCACAAGGATACCCCTCACCTGTACATGCATACCTGCATCCGCATTCCGACTGAATGCGGATATGATGAGACTAAAGTAATCCAACAAATCTAATACTAGGATCCGGCTTAAACCAAAGCCCACTAGTATGATCCGCCCGATCATGATCCGTGCACTACTGCATGTATATGATCGAACCCTGCCATATATCATACGGCCTCTACAACGTTTCGCCCGAAACTTGAGAAACTGTCTGTGGGGGACTCTAAAGACTCGTCAATACTTTGGCTGTGGATTTAACCACCAGCACGTCAGAGGTACTAGCCGTACGTAACGGGCTACCAGGTATTGACCAAAATGGAGGTCGATGAGCGAACTCATCCTGACAACCTACTGAGCCTGTCATTGACAATATCCGTACAGTACGGTCCGTTCGTCTCTGAGCATCGCATGTCGGGCCTAGGGGGTTGGTAAAAGTCAGACCCCCAAAAACGGTACAAGTCGTGTCAGAGTGTAGCCCAGAACACCGTGAGATACTACTGGAATACATACCAGTAAATCTCCTGCCTTGGCCAAGGACTTCGTGTAATGGCTCTCCTAGACGCAGCGCGATCTCACCTGTAAGTCGATGTACTACACCCCACGACTTGCGGGGAGGCGGAAAAATGAAAAACGATCTTGTTCTTTGCGTAAACATCGACTAACCGAAGAATCTTTGCTAAACTATAACTAACAAAAACATAGAAGTTGTTAACTACTATGAGAAGTGATTATACCTAATGAACCGTGTCCTTCTCCTTTTCATTATCCACTTCCTTCTCGACCTCCTCCATGTAATAGATGATCCACCCGAGAGCTATACTCCAAGCTTCACCTCTAACTTGAGGTAACTAGGTTTCTTAAAGTGCTAATCTAGGCAACCTAGGTGATATAGAGTTGGATTATGGATTGATTAGTCTATCTAATCCTTGATCTCAACACATGAGAGGGGAGGATTAGGGTTTGAAGAGAGAGAGCTTGAGGAGAGAGAAGGTGAGCATGAGAATGAAATGGAAACTGATTCATTTGTGTATATATATGAAGGATAAGATATTTTGCACAAATATCTCTTTGCACAAATATCTTCATGCTTCATTTAATACATAATGAATCATCAAGTGAGTCATTAAAAGCATTAATGCTTCATTAACTCTCTTAATGAATCATCTCCATAAATCACAAAACCATTTAATGCATATGCCACATAAGCCCTCCACCTCATCAACCTTCTAGAAGCTTCTCGACAATTTACGAGAACGCCCCTCCTATCTGTGAAAACACGGAAAAACTTTAGACTGTATAAATCCAATAACCCGATACTAGAATCTGGCTTAAACCAAAGCCGGCTGGTAAAAACTATCCGAATGTCGTACGTGCGTAAACACACGTATGCGTCCGAACCCTTGTCGTAAAACCATACGACATCTATATCGTTTAACCTGGAGCAGAGAAACTCTCTGTGTTGGACTCTAAAGATTCGACTACTACGCTGGCAGTGGGTTTAACCACAGACCGCAAGCGGCACTAGCTGTACGTAACAGTCCCCAGGTAGATGTCGATAAGAAGGCCGATGAGGAAACCCATCCGAACTCCTACTGAGCCTGATGTGACAATCTCCGTACAGTCCGGTCTGTTCGTCTAAGACTATCGCATATCGGGCCTAGGGGCGGCAAGCGTCGGTCCCCTAATAGCGGTATAAGTCATGTAGGAGCGTAGCCCATTACACCCTGAGAAACAACTGGAACCTACCAGTAAATCTCGCTTGCCCTGGCCAGGGACTTTGCGTAATGGCTCTCTGACACAGCGCGATATCAACTTCCAATACCGGGAGAGACGAATCCTGTCTAACTGCCACTGCCTCCAAGTACTCGGGACTGCACCCAACTGCTACCTGTTTGCATGACTCCTTTGAGCCGTGGTAGGGTAGCAATCTAAGAACAGTGCGACTCACTCGAGGCGAAGTAGCAGTGTCAAGTCTGCGGACTATGCTGTACTCATGTCACCTGGGAACTGTTAACTGACGACTGGTATAAAACTAACCAACAGTTCCCTGCGAGTCCTGTCCGGTGTACCCATAACCCAACGAGCACCTATATACTATCTCCAGTACGACGTACTGACGGCTGTGGGACAGACCATCTCCCCAACTGGGATAAGAAGCGTACACACTAGTCTACTCCGGAGTATCGATGCCCTGTCTCGATAATCCTACGACTAGGGACCTGAAAAAGGATGTGCTTGTAGACTACCCAGCCCCCACTAGTGTGACTGCCATCACAACGCTGGTAGTCAAGCAAGATCCTAAGAGCTCTATCAATACGTATACTCACTTATTAAGATAGATAAAAACCAAGTAGCATACTACCATGTTTAGCAAGACTGTTATATAACTGTAAATATCCCAAGCTTCCATTAAGTAATATACAAGCTAGTATGATACAATAATGGCCCCTAGGGCATATACACTAACAATCTCCCACTTGCACTAAGGCCATGTACTGGCATATCGAAGACCGATGATCTCGAGTAGCCTCTCGAACTGAATCTGAGGTAGGGCCTTTGTGAATGGATCAGCAATGTTCTCTTCAGTAGCAACTCTCCGGACCTCGATCTCCCGGCGATCTATGATCTCCCTGATCAGGTGATACCGCCTTAAGATGTGTCTGGACTTCTGATGGGACCTTGGTTCCTTCGCAAAAGCTATATCTCCGTTGTTGTCGCAATACAGAGGTATTGGATCAACAATGGTAGGAACCACCTGAAGTTCTGTTAGGAACTTCTTCATCTAGACCGCTTCTTTTGCGGCATCGCAAGCAGCAATATACTCCGCTTCCATCGTCGAGTCAGCAACGGTGTCCTGCTTGGAACTCTTCCAGCACACTGCCCCTCCATTGAGGGTAAACACATAACCTGACATGGACTTGGAATTGTCCTTATCACTCTGGAAGCCGGAATCAGCAAAGGCCTCCATCTTGAGGTCTTTTCCGCCGTAAACCAAGAACATCTCCTTAGTCCTTCTCAGGTACTTGAGAATGTTCTTTACTGCTATCCAGTGCTTCTCCCCTAGGTCTGACTGATACCGGCTTACCACGCTCAGTGCGTAAGCTACATCTGGTCTGGTGCACAATATCGCATACATTATAGAGCCTACCGCAGAAGCGTAGGGTATAATAGACATGCGTTCCCTTTCCAAATCAGTCTTGGGAGACATCTCTTTGGAGAGGATGATTCCGTGACAAGCCGGTAGATTACCGCGCTTAGAATCTTCCATACTGAATCTTTTCAGTATAATGTTGATATATCTGGACTGCGAAAGTCCCAACATCCTCTTAGATCTATCACGATAGATCCGGATCCCCAGAATGTAAGAGGCATCACCCAGGTCTTTCATGGAGAACCTGTGTGACAAGAATCTTTTGACAGATTGTAGCATAGGAATGTCATTACCTATCAATAGAATGTCATCCACGTATAATACGAGGAATGCGACAGTTCGTGCTACAACTTTACTATATATACATGGTTCATCTGGATTTTTGATAAAGTCGTATTCTTTGACCGTTTCATCAAAACAGATGTTCCAACTCCGCGATGCTTGCTTCAGTCCATAAATGGACTTATGCAACTTGCATATTTTCCCGCTGCTCCCACTCTAATTGAAACCTTCTGGCTGATCCATATAGACGCACTCTTCTAAATTACCATTCAGAAAAGCCGTCTTTACGTCCATCTGCCAGATTTCATAATCATGGAAGGCAGCAATAGCAAGAAGGACCCGAATGGATTTGAGCATAGCCACTGGAGAAAAAGTTTCGTCATAGTCCAAATCAGGTCTTTGACGAAAACCCTTTACAACAAGTCTAGCCTTATAGGTTTCCACCTGTCCATCTACACCAATCTTTTTCTTGAAAATCCATTTGCATCCTATGGGTTTTACCCCATCTGGAGCAAAGTCCAAAGTCCATACTTTGTTGGTGTACATGGACTCCATTTCGGTCCGCATTGCATCTAGCCATCGTATCGAGTCGCCGCTCTGGATGGCCTGCTGGAAGCTAGTAGGTTCATCATCATCAATGATGCAATCCTCTCTATCCCCATCTATGAGAAAACCGTAGTATCTCTTAGGCGGATGAGACGGCCTACTACTTCTGCGGAGGGATGCGGGAATGTCCTGTTCTTCTTGAACTACTGGTTCTACCAAACTTTCAGTAGTAGTTTGTGGTTCTGGAATTTCTTCCAGTTCTATTTTGCTCCCACTTGTTTCCTTTTCTAAAAACTGATGTTCTAGAAAATGGGCATTACGAGAAACAAAAACCTTTTGTGCCTCTGCGTAATAGAATAGATACCCCCTGGAGTTCTTTGGATATCCCACAAACTTACACTTTACTGATCGTGCCTCGAGCTTGTCCACATGCTGCTTTTTAACAAAAGCTGGACATCCCCATATCTTTAGATACTGAAGATAGGGTTTCTTCCCACTCCACATCTGATATGGCGTGGTAGGCACAGTCTTGGTAGGAACTATGTTCAAAAGATATGCTACTGATTCTAGCGCATAACCCCAGAAAGATCGCGGTAACTCAGCATTACTCATCATGGAACGTACAATATCCAATAGGGTTCGATTCCGTCTCTCCGATACACCGTTATGCTGTGGAGTGTATGGAGGAGTAAGCTGAGAGAGAATTCCTTTCTCTTTTAGGTAACCTAGGAACTCGGCACTCAAGTATTCACCACCTCGATCAGATCTTAGTGTCTTGATACTTTTGCCGGTTTGGTTTTCTACTTCATTCTTATACTCCTGGAATTTCTCAAAAGCTTCGGATTTATGTTTTATCAGATAAATGAATCCGTACCTTTAGTAATCATCCGTAAAAGTAATGAAATAGGAAAAACTACCTCTTGCATGTGTAGATATTTGACCACATACATCGCTGTGTATGAGTCCTAAGAGCTCGCTCGCTCTTACTCCATGTCCAGTGAATGGAGTCTTTGTCATCTTTCCTTTGAGACATGATTGACAAGTGGCATAAGTTTGATATTCGAACGAGTCCAAATATCCTTCTCTATGTAACTTAGTTAACCTTGTCTCATTGATGTGACCTAGTCTACAATACCATAAGAAAGCCTTATTTAAATCTAGAGACTTTCTTTTTAGTGTGTTCTGGACATTGAAAATCTGGAGTTGGTTTAAGACATATATACCGTTATCCAGTGTACCGGACCCAATCAAACTATGATTAAGGTGGATGTTAACAACATCGCTTACAAACGTGAAATCATAACCTTTATTTGATAACAAGGAAACTGATATGATATTACACGTTAAACTAGGTACACAAAAACGGTTATGTAAAACCAAAATATGTCCACTCGTCAATCCCAGGTGATAATCCCCTACGGACACAGCTCCCACGCTAGCTCCGTTAGCAACCATCAGGGTCATATCACCATCCTTCAGCACCCTACGGTTTCTCAGTGCCTGTAATAAATTGCATATATGAGATCCTGATCTGGTATCCAATACCCAGGAAGTATAGTTGATTGACAAACAATTCTCAATTATAAACACACCTGAAGTCGAAGCCACAGCTTGCTTCGGTCCCTGGTTCTTGGCGTTCCACGCCTTGCAATCTTTCTTCCAGTGCCCTTTCCTGTAACAATGGAAGCACTCATCCTGGGCCACTACTGGCACCGCAATCTTTTTCTTTCCCTTTGCTCCCACTTTACACCTCCTCTAGGTTTGGTGGCGGCCTTCTTCTTCCTTCCTTTGGCCCTAGCCTTGGACCCGGAAGAAGAAGCTCCGCTAACAAACATAGCGGGTGTTTCCCTTGCCTTCTGCAAGATGCCCTCTGCACTCCTCAACATGTTAAGGAGTTCTGGAAGTTCAACTTCTTTTCTTTGAATGTTGAAATTTAGAATAAACTGGGCGTAGGTGGAAGGAAGGGACTGGCGAATCAGGTCTGTATAGAGCTCATTATCCAAAGTCGTCCCAAGGTCTGCGAGCTCTTCAATATAACCTATCATCTTTAGGACATGTTCTCCTACTGATGATCCGACGCCCAACCTCGCTCGAAACAAGTTCTTTGAGGTCTTGTATCTTGCTATACGAGACTGCTCTCCATAAAGTTCCTTTGTATGAAGAAATATGGCATCTAGTTCCATATCCTCGTGCCTCCTCTGATGTTTATTGTTCATCGAGGCAAGCACGATACACTTGGCCTTCGCGCAATCGAAATCCCAGGTTTTGTGGATTTCCTTATCCGCATTACTGGATTTGGGACCAGGGACAGCAGGTGCCTTAGCGGTGAGGACATACCCCAATTTGTCATAGGTCAAAGCCATTTTGACATTCCGCAGCCAATCTTTATAGTTTGGCCCTGTCAGTATATTTTTTTCTAAAAGTAACTTAAGTCCAGTCATTTTCAGGGTCGCTGCAAATAGGAGAGAGAGAAGAAAACTTTAGCATGATGCACTTGCAAGTTTAGAGTGGTTTTTAGTTTATCTAAACTGGATGGCTCCCACTGTTTCTCGAATCCCTCCTCAAACCAAAAAGGAAGAACTAGCCAGGACTATTCTCACCGTACAATACTTGCTTAACCGTTCAGCCAAGCCGGTGTCGGTTCTTCGAGGGAGGTTTTCCAACGCTTTCGCGAAGTTCCTTAATTAAATAACCTCTTTTCTCTGGGGGCGTAGCCCCGCTGACACCTTTCTCGGCACCTACTTGGTTTATAGCATTGATCATTAAGTGACGAATCTCCTGATGAGTAGCATATACTCACAGTAGGATCGGGATCCAAATATCATCGTATGATAATGTTGAAGGAATCCTATCAACATTCATCAAACTCCAAATGGTATGCATCTCTTTGCAAATTTCAGTTTCTTTAGAAATTCCCGATATTAATTTTTGCCCTATGCTCTTATGACCTTGGCGTTAGGTCAAAATGTCATAAGTCACATGTCAAGTTCTACCCATCATTATCTTGTTAAGTTGAACCCATCCATACATATCCTTGACGTTCGGCCAAAATGATAATACGACTGTCCCAAACTAACTCATCTATCTATGCAACAAATGAATACCCAGCAGCTACCAAACACTATGCCTTGGCGTTAGGTCAAAATACATAGCTTGAATACTACTGAATACCCAAATGAAATGACGGAGGGCTACGAATAGTTTTGGCGAAACCGTGAACGTAGTGAACTTGATATGACCAAAGGAACCTGATAGCTTTTAAAAGGAGTGGTTAAAGCTCCACAATTAAAAATATCTTCTGTTTTAAAAATAACCGAGTGGTTTCTTTTAAACTGTTCCAACGATTCAACTTTGGTTTATTTTCTTTGCATTAATAATAATGCGTCCCATCATTAACCTATCATTGCAGAAAACAACGAAAATACAACGTCCTTTTATGCCATCCGCATTCGCCACTGGGTCCCGTCATCACCCATTAGGTTACTTAACTAACGGCAGAGCGGGGGCTGGGCTAGCGCGGGTATAAAACAAAAGTGATGTCTAAATAGCTATCATATATAGATATTGTACATTCGTCAGACGCAATAATAGGCATTCCAGATCTCAGATGAACATTATTGGATATACAAGCAATCCGCGTTTGCTTTGAGCCTGCAACAAAAGACGGATTACACAGTTGTAATGAATAGCCATTACCCCACCCTAGACCCCTACGGGTACAGAAAACTACCCGCCTAGTACCCGAAGTGAAGCGGTCTCCCTCAACAACGTAAGTAGGCCACTAAACACTTCAAAGTACCCGGTAGTTTGTGCACCCCACCTTGGGTCTATCCTAGGAGCAAAAACAGTAAAATGAAATAATACAACGGTGGTTACAACCGCAACCTGGATGTGCCCCGCAAAATAATATTACAACATATTACAATTACATCGAATGAATGAATATAACAACCCATCTCAAACCCCGGCTAATCATCACAACAATCCAATACAGTTCATAACCACAAACAGTAAAAACCATTACAGAAATGTGCAACCCCCTGCCAACCGATATACTAGCAGTTAGGGGAGGTTAACGAACACATTATACAATCACAGATATAATCAAATTAGCAAACATCGTAAAATTTCGATCGAGCAAACACATCAGATTCTACTCCCAAAACTTCTCTGTGCACCTAAGACTTGAGCAGAAAATAAACATTCCAGAAAACACAAAAATATCACAGAAGAGCCACTGGAAAAACTTGGGCTGAATCGGCTCCAACTCGGCCGCGGATCCGCGGCGGATCGGTGGGATCGGCCGCGGTTCCGCGGCTGTATGGCCGATTCATGAACCCAATTTTTTTCAGTGTTCTTATATTTCTCTGTAGGTTATTCTGCAGGTCCCTGAAAAAATTTTAGACCTTATTTTAAAATCGACAGAAACTATGTGATATCGATGATTTTTCCGGTTCGTTTCGCGTTCGAAATTGTAACGACTTTGCTAATAAGTTAATTATTGTTTAGCGAGGCTCTGATACTACTGTAAGTCGATATACTATACCCCATAACTTGCTGGGAGGCTGAAAAATGAAAAACGATCTTGTTCTTTGCGTAAACATCGACTAACCGAAGAATCTTTGCTAAACTATAACTAACAAAAACATAGAAGTTGTTAACTACTATGAGAAGTGATTATACCTAATGAACCGTGTCCTTCTCCTTTTTGTTATCCACCTCCTCCTCGACCTCATCCACGTAATAAATGATCCACACGAGAGCTATACTCCAAGATTCACCTCTAACTTGAGGTAACTAGGTTTCTTAAAGTGCTAATCTAGGCAACCTAGGTGATATAGAGTTGGATTATGGATTGATTAGTCTATCTAATTCTTGATCTCAACACATGAGAGGGGAGGATTATGGTTTGAAGAGAGAGAGCTTGAGGAGAGAGAAGGTGAGCATGAGAATGAAATGGAAATTGATTCATTTGTGTATATATATGAAGCATAAGATATTTTGCACAAATATCTCTTTGCACAAATATCTTCATGCTTCATTTAATACATAATGAATCATCAAGTGAGTCAATAAAAGCATTAATGCTTCATTAACTCTCTTGATGAATCATCTCCATGAATCACAAAACCATTTAATGCATATGCCACATAAGCCCTCCACCTCATCAACCTTCTAGAAGCTTCTCGACAATTTACGAGAACGCCCCTCCTATCCGTGAAAACACGGAAAAACTTTAGACTGTATAAATCCAATAACCCGATACTAGAATCTGGCTTAAACCAAAGTCGGCTGGTAAAAACTGTCCGAATGTCGTAAGTGCGTAAACACACGTATGTGTCCGAACCCTTGTCGTAAAACCATACGACCTCTATATCGTTTCGCCTGGAGCAGGGAAACTATCTGTGTGGGACTCTAAAGACTCGACTACTACGCTAGCAGTGGGTTTAACCACAGACCGCAAGCGGCACTAGCTGTACGTAACGGTCCCCAGGTAGATGTCGATAAGAAGGCCGATGAGGAAATCCATCTGAACTCCTACTGAGCCTGATGTGACAATCTCCGTACAGTCCGGTCTGTTCGTCTAAGACTATCGCATATCGGGCCTAGAGGACGGCAAGCGTCAGTCCCCTAATAGCGGTATAAGTCGTGTCGGAGCGTAGCCCATTACACCCTGAGAAACAACTGGAACCTACCAGTAAATCTCGCTTGCCCTGGCCAGGGACTTTGCGTAATGGCTCTCTGACACAGCACTATATCAACTCCCAATACCGGGAGAGACGAATCTTGTCTAACTGCCACTGCCTCCAAGTGCTCGGGACTGCACCCAACTGCTACCTGTTTGCACGACTCCTTTGAGCCGTGGTAGGGTAGTAATCTAAGAACAGTGGGACACACTCGAGGCGAAGTAGCAGTGTCAAGTCCGCGGACTATGCTGTACTCATGTCACCGGGGAACTGTTAACTGACGACTAGTATAAAACCAACCAACAGTTCCCTGCGAGTCCTGTCCGGTGTACCCGTAACCCAACGAGCACCTGTATACTATCTCCAGTACGACGTACTGACGGCTGTGGGACAGACCATCTCCCCAACTGGGATGAGAAGCGTACATACTAGTGGCTCAGGACTGTACCCAACTAAAACCTTGCCGACATACTAGGGCCTCTAGGGCCCCTAGGGCATATACACTAATATCACCCCCAATACCGGGAGAGACGAAACCCCTGCCGATCCGCTCACTGCCTCCATGTGGCTCAGGACTGTACCCAACTAAAACCTTTTTGCACGACTCCTTTGAGCCGTGGTAGGGTAGTAATCAAAGCACAGTGGGAACTCACACGAGACAAATGACGATCTCTGGTCGATGAACTAACCTGTACACATGTCACCAGGGAACTGCTATCTGACGTCAGGTATAATACCAACTAGCATGTTCCCGGCGAGTCCTGTCCAGTGTACTCATAACCCAATGAGCACCTGTATACATCTTAGGTGAACCAACTGACACCAATGGCTTGTGAGACCGGCCATCGCCCCTCGTCGGGGTCTCGACTGTATACACTAGTCTACTAATAGAGTATCGATGCCCAGTCTCGAAACTCCCACGACTAGGGACCACTTTAAGGATGTGCTTATAGACTACCCAACTCTCACGTATATGATCGCCATCATACTGCTGGTAGTCAAGCAAGAATCCTAAGGGCTCTATCAATGTGTAATAGTGACCTGTAAGGTCACCTGAAGCAGTGCACGATGATAAAGATAAACCATAGTAGCATATTATTCTCTATCAATGTGTAATAGTGAACAACAATGTCACCTAAAGCATGTACACGATGATAAAGACAAACCAGATAGTATACAAACCTCTCAAGTAAGACTGTCCTACCGGTATAGGTCCTCCCTCAATCATTGCAATCACGTTCCTGTGATCCAATAATTGACTCTGAGGGCATTATATCTAACAATCTCCCACTTGCACTCAAGGCTAATTATTGCGATGTCGCATACTCACAGCCCGTGTGATACCGAACACCCAACTCCTCTACTAATCAGTCTCACAAAGCCCGTTTGTGAAACTATTGCGTTCGAGGAATAGCCTCAGTGAGTGGATCCGCCCTGATGTTTCTTTCTATGTCTCTCTTCATCTCAAGTTCGTGGAGAAAGCCATCTCCCGAAATGAGCAATACCTGTCTTAGAATATGTCTGGATATCTGATGGGACCTAGCTCATAAATAAACTCCAAATCCAAACTTCTTAGACCGTATCGACAACTGAACTTAATCAGTATCCTGCGTCATGCCTCCCTCAGTATCCGCTTAGATCACCTGTCCAAAACACTGCCCCTCGTCAGAGGAAAAACTATAACTCTGACAGTCACTCTGTCATCCAGGTCACCTTGCAAGCCTGGAATGATAACTGTCTCCCGAAGGAGGATACAGTTATCATATCCCTAGAACATCCACTTATGTTCTAAAACTGCTTCCGATCGTTTCTCCAGGATTGGATCAATATCAACATATTGCATCTCGTGCAAAAACAACATCTGGTGTGGTACTTGACATCTCATGATCAACTCAATTGCCTAAGCAAGTGATCTGCCAATCATGCACATCCCTCTCCCCTTTAGTCTGTAAGACACCTTTAGAGAGGGTGACTCCATCACTTGCAGGTACAGTACCGTGCCAGGAGTCGTCCATTCTAAAACACCTTTAGAATGCTGTCTAAGTACCCAGATTGGGATACTACCCAAATCTAGATCTAAAACCATAGATCTAGTAACCAGAATGTCTGATATAATATCCAAGTCCTATGTGGAGAAACCACTGTGTGACAACCAAAGTATAACCGATCGTAGTATAGGAACATCACTTCCTACTCTGTGTATGTCATCCAAATACCAGCACATCACACCCTACTACCTTCTTAACAGATCCATCCCCTATTTTGATGAAGTCAAACCCATGACTGTCACATCAAAAATAGATGATCTATCTCCGCTATTACCGCTTTAGTCTATAAATAGACATAAGCCGCTTGTCCACTATGCTTCCGCTGCTACCACTGACTACGACAAACCTCTAGAAGAATAATATACACGTGCACTTCTAAAGCCAGTTCAGAACGACGCTATACTCATCCTCCTGCCGGGTCTTATAGTCTGGAACAACAGTAGTGGCAAGTCTGGGTAAACCAGAACCTCCCTGTCACCGTCTTTGAGCACACCGAAGTACCTCTCGAGTGCCTGAGGTTACCCACCATATCTGTGGAGTGGCCAATGGAATGTCAAATCAGATTGAATCTTTAGTTCTTATCAAATTTTCAGTAATCGTTTGCGGTTCTGGAATCACTTCCAGTTCTACTATACTCCCACTATTGTTTTCTGAAAAAGTCCATTTTACTAAAACTGTGGCGAGTCAAGAACAATATCACTATTGATCTTCCAGATAGTAGAAAGTCAACCCTCTTCATAGCCCGGGTCAGCCTACAAAAAGCCATTACAGAAACGTGCCTTGAGTTATCCAGAGTCTGGTTTTAAGCATAAGCCGGACAACTCCCCGTACCTTAACATCGTTAAGATATGAACCGTTCTATATCCAATATAGAAACAGAGGCACTGATTTATTTGGAACCAGATTCAAAACATGCAGCTGTCTCCAGTGCATGTCAACTAAATGGAAGGAGGCCGATCAACATTACTCAACTTAGGAGTGCATCCAAACTTGAGTAACCTGAAAGAGAAACAAGTTTCTCAATAACCATTAGTATCAATTGAATACCATATACAAGAATCTACATCTTCGATCATCTTGAAGAATCCCGATACTTGCAATACCTGGTTCTCTACTTTACTCTTATACATATAACTTCTCAAAACTTGGACCTTGTGTTTCTACGAAACACTTGTCTAAAAACTAGAGAAGTCATAAGTAAACCGAATATAGTACGAGGACAAACCCCTCTGTCCTAATGGACACTGGACAATATACAATACTCTGTATAATTCCTTTGAGTCTAATAACTCATTCCCTGTGTGTCGTAGATTGAAAACTGTACTTATGGTTAAGAATAATTACACCGTTGTTTAATGCTCCTTACCTAACCATCCACTGATATAGGTAAATGTCATAGACATAATTTCAAAAAGTTATATCTCACTTTATAAAAATAAACGTACAGATATATCAATTTGAAATTGGTGCATTACAACGGATATTCAAAACCAAATATTCGCCGTCCGGCAAACAACCCAGGTGATTTCCTTAAATATCACCAATTACAACGAATCCCGATATAATGAGGATGATCACCCAATTCCCAATAACTTACTCCCACTCATCATCTGTAAAACCATACAGATGTGAGAATCATACCTGGTAAATACATACCCTGGAGCAAGTGTCTAATTGGGAAATCAGTTTTCTATTAACAATACACGGTGAAACTGAAACATGAATATGTTTCGAAGGGGTATCCGGGTATTCCTAGTAATGCCTCTTCCATTATCAGATTCACAACTGTAACCGTATATTTCTTTGCCATCTCTCCAAATCCCTTTATTTGTCATTAGTCGTTACCTTCTGCACACCATCGTTAGGCTAAATGGTTTTCTTCCTTCCCTACCGTTCAGCACCAGCCTATGGTTTGGAAGAAGACTATCCAATAAGCGCAATAGGTGTACTGTCCTAATCCTAGGAGCACTCGCAATCCGAGAGAAGGTAAAGATAAAAGACAACTGAATAAACCTTATTCCTATTTCTCCTGAACCAGAATCCATCCCCGAACTGGAACAAGTTCCTTCGAGTTCGTATATAACCATACGATGGAGTATCCGATAAACTGTGGATCTTCGTAGTGATACGGAGTGTTCTGGAGAAATACAAAGGTGAAGTAGGAGTGGTAATGAAATACTTGGTCTGGTCGTGAATAGCAGTCACAATTTACTTTGCTCTCTTTCTAATCCCTTTATTTGTCTTAACTTATTACCTTCTGTACACCATCGTTAGGCTAATTGGTTTTCTTCATTCCCCACCGTTCGGCACCTGCCTATGGTTTGGAAGAAGACTATCCAATTAGCGTAATAGGTGTACCGACCTGAGAGAAGGTAAAAGGAAAAGACAACTGAATAGTCCTATTCGTTTTCTCCAGAACCAGAAACCATCCTCGAATCTGGAACAAGTTCCTTCGAGTTCGTATATAACCATACGATGGTTTTATCCAATAGAAGTGGATGTTCGTAGTAATACGAGGTGTTCTGGAGAAAATGGTAAAAGAAGGAGTGGCAATGAGGTATGCAACTCAGACAATCCAAAAGCCAGTGTTTTTAACAATGTTCGGTTAACTTGGTCACTGAGTTATAGTCTAGGGTCGGTCCATGGTCGCTGCCAAAGAGAGAGAGAAAAGAAACACTCTGCGTACACTCTAACCTAGATCAGAATGGTTACCAATTTATCTAATCAGGAAACCTCCCACTGTATCCTCAAATTCTCCTCCAAACCTGAAAGAAGAATCAGTCGGGATCACCCGAGGAGTAAACAAACTCATCGGTGGGAATCGGGATCCAACTATCATCGCATGTTAACGTGATGGAATCCACTCACGTTATCACACTCCAGGAGGTATGCGCATATCTGGCAAGTTTCAGTTTCTTTAGAAACTCCCGATGTGATTTTTACCCCATGCTCTTATGACCTTGACGAAGGTCAACAAATCATAAGTCACATGTCAAGTTCTACCCGTCATTGTCCAGGTTAATTTGAACCCACCCGTACAAGCCCTTGACGAAGGCCAACAAGGCTATACGACTGTCCCAAACCAATGCATCTATCTATGCAGCAGAAAGGTAACAAATAGCTACCATACACTATGCCTTGACGAAGGCCAACAAACATAGCATGAATACTAAGTGCTACCCATCTGAAATGACGGAGGGATACGAATGGTTTTTGGCGAAAAACCTTTAATGTAATGAACTTGATATCGTTGAAGGAACCAGATAGCTTTTTATAAAAATATAGTGGCGAAAACCTTTGCTAAAGAGGTCACTCCCGATAAAGGGATCTCGGCTCTTTCCCCGTAGAATGAGGTGCAGGATATTCCAACTGAATACCACGATGCAAAGCAAAAGGAAATCATCTATAGTGAAGTTATTACCCTGACGCAAACTTCTATCCAAAGGGTCACTCCCGGTGAAGGGATCTCGGCCCTTGCCTCGTCGACTGAGGTGCTGGATATTCATAACCGAATACCACTGTGCAAAACAAAAGAGAACGTCCTTGCAATAACAGCTTTTTGAAAAATATTCCAACAACATCAAACATGTTTGTTTAGCTTGCATTGATCCGAATCAACGCAGTCCCATCAATTGATCACACCAATAAAGAACGAAAATACTATGTACGTATATGCCATCCGCATTCGCCACTTGGTCCCGTCATCACCCGTTAGGTTACTTAACTAACGACAGAGCGGGGACTGGACTAGCGCGGGTGTAAAACATATACAACATCTACTAGTATATTTATCAATATATAATAATCTCTCAAGGCGTGATAAAATGCAACATCACAGAAATGTAATAAGCATCACAGAACAATACAGATAGTCTGGGATCCCCGGGTTTCATAGAGCCGCTACTGAAACCCGACGTTCCCCTGGTCGTGTGGATAGACTGTGCAACGAAAACCTAGACCCCTACGGGTGTGGCAAGTTACCCGCCAAAACCTGAAGAGAGACATCCCCCTTCAACAAAGTGAATGGACCACCCAGCACTTCACGGAATCCGGTAACTTGTGCACCCCTCCTTGGGTCAACCTATACCCCCTATGAGTGCGGTGAATAGCCCGCCAATTCTAAAGTAAAGCCCCCTCCGTCTCAAAGCCATGAGATGCGGGCCCGTTGCCCTCTAAAACCCGGCTATCCGTACACCCCACCGCGGGGTAATCCTAGTACAGAAAGTAAAATATATACAACGGGTACATCGACCTCAGCCCGGTCGTGCCCCAAAAGGATAATATACAAACAGGCAGTGACGGCAGTCCACATGTCGGACGCTTTCCCCGCAATATCAAATGTACATATACAACCAAACTGTACTACCATTGCATCCAGGCTATCCACCACGACAAATCCGCAACATCACAGCACAACACAAAACATCAACGTGAATGTCACGTTCGCAAATCCGTCTAAAAGGGCTATAGCAATTAGACACGATTTACCGCTCGAATGACATTCACGGTCACAGATATAAAGTAAGCACTGTAAACTAAAATGTTTAAAATTTTCGATCGACAAAATTTCCCGAAGTGGGCCCCAAGCACAATTCCCGGTACTCAAACAAATCTGGGCCCAAACAAAAAATTCCAGAAACCCCATTTCCATGTCAGAGACCACTGTGGAAATTATGGTGGACTGATGCTACAGTACGGCGGCAGAACCGCGGCCAAAACGTGGGTACAGCCGCGGTTCCGCCGCGCTACAGTGAAATCAGCCTACAAAATTTCTGCAGTTTTCTTAGAAAAGCCTGCCTGATTTTCTGCAATACTCAAAATAATTTTTTGACGACAATAAAAATTCGATAGAAACTTCATGATTGGAAATGCAGTTTTGGAAAATTTCGTTCGATCAAAGTTCTAAACACGCTAAAGCAAGCTAGTAAAGGTTAATGGCCAGGCTCTGATACCATGTAAGTCTACGGTAGCGCCCCGGCCGTCTGTCCGAGGCCAAAATGCGGAAACGAAAACTTTTTCTAAACTAGAAACTGGCGCTATCGTATACTTTAAATCCGGATCGAACCATTAACCTATAACTAGCAACTAGAGAAAGGGTTGGAAAGCTATACCGATCGATCTGTGTCCTTCGGTCTTTGGCCACCATCCCAAGCTCCTCGCGGCATCTCCGGTCTCGATCTCCTCATCGGAAAGGGCACCACATCATCGAGTCTTTTTTCGGGCTCCCGCTTCATCCGAAGCAACTCGGGCATGAAGTTTTGCCCGAAACTTGAGAAACTGTCTGTGGAGGACTCTAAAGACTCGTCAATACTTTGGCTGTGGATTTAACCACCAGCACGTCAGAGGTACTAGCCGTACGTAACGGGCAACCAGGTATTGACCAAAATGGAGGTCGATGAGCGAACTCATCCTGACACCCTACTGAGCCTGTCAGTGACAATATCCGTACAGTTCGGTCCGTTTGTCTATGAACATCGCATGTCGGGCCTAGGGGTTGGTAAAAGTCAGACCCCCAAAAGCGGTATAAGTCATGTCAGAGTGTAGCCCAGAACACCCTGAGATACTACTGGAATACTTACCGGTAAATCTCCTGCCTTGGCCAAGGACTTCGTGTAATAGCTCTTCTAGACACAGCGCGATCTCACCCCCAATACCGGGAGAGAAGAAACCCCTGCCGATCCGCTCACTGCCTCCATGTGGCTCGGGACTGTACCCAACTAAAACCTGTTTGCACGACTCCTTTGAGCCGTGGTAGGGTAGTAATCAAAGCACAGTGGGAACTCACACGAGACAAATGACGATCTCAGGTCGATGAACTAACTTGTACACATGTCACCAGGGAACTGCTATCTGACGTCAGGTATAATACCAACTAGCATGTTCCCGGCGAGTCCTGTCCGGTGTACTCATAACCCAATGAGCACCTGTATACATCTTAGGTGAACCAACTGACACCAATGGCTTGTGAGACCGGACACCGTCCCTCGTCGGGGTCTCGACTGTATACACTAGTCTACTAATGGAGTATCAATGCCCAGTCTCGAAACTCCCACGACTAGGGACCACTTTAAGGATGTGCTTATAGACTACCCAACTCTCACATATATGATCGCCATCATACTGCTGGTAGTCAAGCAAGAATTCTAAGGGCTCTATCAACGTGTAATAGTGACCTGTAAGGTCACCTGAAGCAGTGCACGATGATAAAGATAAACCATGGTAGCATACTATTCTCTATCAACATGTAATAGTGAACAACAATATCACCTAAATCATGTACACGATGATAAAGACAAACCAGATAGTATACAAACCTCTCGAGTAAGACTGTCCTACCGGTATAGGTCATCCCTCAATCATTGCAATCACGTGCCTGCGATCCAATAATTGACTCTGAGGGCACTATATCCAACACCAACGTCAAACCATCAAGTTAAAACCCAAATACTAAGATCCAAGTTAAAACAAAGTCGCAAAACAAAGCAGCAACTCAAGAAAACACCTCCAGATTTTACCCTAAGTGAAATTAGTCAATTTTGCACAAATGAGGGGTCTAGTTTACTGAAGATAAAGCCATGGACCAAACAATAAGGCAAACACTCCCACCCTGGCCGCAAATTGCGGCCAGAAGGAATAAAATTGCGGCCATGGGAGAAGAGTATGGTCTCGGGTCTTCAGGATAGCTTCTAGGTTGCCTGCACGTCTCACTGTGATCGCTATAAAATTTTCAGGTTCCCCGGGTCATAGCAGATTTCAATTTCTCATCACAAATTCCAAAAAATACAATATCGGGGATTTCTAAGTTTGCTAAATGGGGTTCTAGTCTCTGGTTTAGTCCAATATACCATCACTACAGGTGTTGTATGGCCTCTACTAACCTCAATTACACCTTCACAACTCAAGAATTTCTCAAACCTCATCTAGGAATTTTCTAAGTTCACTAAACCAAACTAAAACACTTCTAAACATGCATAGAAGCAAAAGTGAATGAAATACTACACTAATGGTGTATGAATTACCTCATTTGGAAACTCAAGATTCTTGAGTTGCCCCAAGTCTTCAAAATCCAAACTTTCTTGGTCCAAAGTGCTTGTAGTGAGCTTGTGCATGTTTTTAATGAAAGGGGGATGATGTTTTGATGTGGATTTAGTGTTGTTGTAAGCAGGTAGAGGAAGGAGGAGATGGAGGGCAGCCATGATGAAAGAGGAGAGGAAAAATGATGAAGAAAAATGAGGGGGAAACAAATGAGGACTTGGTCAAATGACCCCTTACCCCTCTCTCTCTCTCTCTCTCTTACCCATACCCAATATTCTAATCCTTCCATTTTCTTTTCTTTTGTAAACCAAAATAAAAACAAAGCCATGCTATAAATAAAAGAGAAAGACATGGTAAAATAAATGTAACAAATGCTAGCAAATATGATATGGTGCATGACACATGCACAAAACACAATCAATGTGTGATTAGCGAACACTAATTGAGTTTAGAAATAAACTTGTATATAATTAATTATAAAAATTTATAATTTGCCTAAATCACATAAATCCATCCAAAAATCACTATTCAATTTAATTTTCCAATATTTCCCAAATTATCGGTATATAATTATACCGCATCATTAAAATATTCATAATATTTATTATTTAATTATATAAATTCCCAAAAATAATATTTTATTTTCTGAAATGTTACACCATATTAAACTGCAATTTGTTCGCGAACACGACACACGAAGTGTGGAGTGGAAAGAGGAAAAGGCCCCACCAGGCGTACCAGAATCTGTTTACCGTCGAAAATGGGAGACGTAACCGCGTAGGTCGTCTTGCCTGAATTTGGGGGCAGATGCTATTTGGTTTTATCCGTCCACCTCTCCGAAAATACCAAATTGATTTATGGCACCGTGCATCGGAGGTTTGGACGAATGCGGCCGTTGTAGCAGACTTCGTCAGATTCCCCCTCATTTCTGAGGGGTTTTTGATTGTGGGGACACTCTTCCCTGCAGGCACAAGTCCCTGTAGTTAATTACATTACCGCGTAGCGATAACCACTTTCTCCTGCTCCAGAAGGTCACTTCGTGTCATGTGTGTTTGTTTTATTTTTGGTTGCCCGTGGATTGTATACGGAGACTAATTTATGTTGTCGCCCGTAGGGCGTGGATTAGTCCAAATCCGTATATTTTTAGATTTGCGTTTGGGTTGATTTAAGGCTCGTTAATCTCGTTTGAGATTAAGATCAACTTAAATGTTTGTTGAGAATACGTTAGTCTAATTTTAGACTAAGATCTCTTCAACAGAATTTTGGGATCATTCAGACCCAACAAAAGAGCATTTAGGCTCCATTGTTTTAGTTTAAGGACGTTATGGTCCGTTGTTAGTTTAAGGACGTTTCAGTCCATAGCTAGTTTAAAGACTTTGCGGTCCGTTGAAGTTTAAGGACGTTACGGTCCATTGGGATGTGCTCATCGGTTTGGGGGTGCACCGAGAGTTGTTGGTTGTCGGGACCTTCCACCTCTCTGAAGACGCTGAAGAATTACAACGACATGTATCAGAGGTGTGGAAAGATGTACCCTTGAAATTAATTCCAGATTGAGGGGAGAGATCATGGTGGACCATCTGAGAATCATCGGTTACTTTTGGAAGACTAAGATCAACTTAGGAAATGTGTGATTGACATCGCTCTAGTAAATTAGTTTGGGAAGTCATAGGCATAGAGACTCTATCTATTTAGAGATCCAAGATGCTTTAATCCCAAGAGGACTTAGCCAATTTGGGACTGAAGTTGGCATATTATAGTGTTAAACACTAATATATGCTCCGTGCTCGCGTGCTCCTACATGAGACTCAAAACCAGTGTTAAACACTGAAATTTAGGACGCCCACGTGTGGCATGTGAGGCACCTGAAAGTTGGTGTTGTGTCCTTGGGTTCAAATCCCCGTCTATATATACAAGTGTTAAACACTTAAGTCTTGTAGCCATCATATATGGACACGTGAGGCGCCCCAAAGTTGGTCACTGCTTCTTTAGGTTTGTTCCCTCTTCTTTTTATAAGTGCTAAGCACTTTGCTCATATGATGCTCACGTGCGAACACGTGAAGCACTCAAAATGTGAGCATTGTCTTTGGAATTTCCCCTTTTCCATATAAGTAATAAGCAAATGCTTGGGGGTCACGTGGGAACACCTGAGGCGCCCTGAAATGGGAACCGTCTTTGGGTTTATTCCCTTTTTCATGTAATTGCTGAGCACTCATTTTAAGGGGTCACGTGGGAACATGTGATTTGATCTTAGTCCTTTCTTTTTGTTCCTCAAAGGTGCTCACGTGGGAACACATGACCAGTCTTTTCTTTTATATACATGGAGATTATGATCTGAGTTTTAAGAATTTCAGGTCCCTTGTTATTAAATTCTTTTATAGGTTAAACCCTAGTTTTATCAGAGGAATTAAATTCCTATATCCTTTTGGAAGAATTAAATTTTTTGAACTTAGTTCTAAGTTTTGAATCTGCATAACAGAATCATCCCGATGAGAATTAAATTCTCAACTTGTGGGGAGATCTGCTTCTGCAGACCTCAACCAGAGGAAGAACTAAGTTCTTTGAGAAGAGTTAAACTCTTGGTTTGAGAATTAAATTCTCTGTACTTTCTTCTTACCTAGGATTTTTGTTTAAGAAGGGGATTTTCTTACTCTAGAGAATTGAATTCTCTTTTTCTCTCTTTTTTTTTTGTTTCTCAAAGCTTATGGGGGGTCTCCTTCTGTATAAGACTTGAAATCTTGGGTCCTTTATATAGTAGAAGCAAGTTTGTTAATTCAGTTAAAGAAATCTCTCATTGAGAGATCTTAATTGATTTGGGGATTTTGTCCACCGTTGGATCAAAGATCCAAGGATTTCTGTTTTACAGAAGATATTTTTCTTGTTTTTAATAAGATTATGGAAATATTTCGCCATACAGAATCTTTCTGTATATAGGTGATTTTTAATCACCATTGGATTTTTTAATCCAACGGTACTCTGTTTTACAGAGTGTAATCTTTCTTGTTTAGAAAGATTTAAGGAAATATTTTCCAAATAGGCTTTTGATCTCTTTATTTAGAATTTAATTCTATCAGCTCAGAAGGTGTTTAGAACCACTCACGTGTAGCACGTGACCCCCACTAAGTTAAACTTGTTTGTTTATACGCAACAGCCTAATAGGGCATCACGTGCTAACACGTGATCTTCCCTGGCCTGCTATTTGTTTTAATATGGCGCCTATATACTTTGTATATAGATGCTTGCGTGCTTACACGTGAGGCTCAATTTCACCCTGTCAATTATTTAAGCGCAGCGCCTATAATCTTTGTTCATAGGAGATCACGTATGGGCACGTGATGCTCTATTAGTGGGAAATTTTCCCATCGCATTTTCTCTCTTTGTTTTCTTTTCCCTCTCCCTGTTTTTATAGGGGAACAATGATTGTCACATCAAGAGTAGATAACCCATCTCCGCTCTCCATGCTTAGTCTATAAATAGACATAAGCATCTTACCCACAACACTTCCGCCGCTCCCACTGACTACAACAACCCTCTGGCAGAGTTATATATACACGTGCACTTATAAATTCAATTTAGAATGACGTTATAGTCATCCACCTGCCAGATCGCATAGTCAAAGAAAGCAGCAGTGGCAAGTAAAGTTCATCATCGAGATGATGCATACCTCCCTATTACCATCTACGAGGAAACCAAAGTATCTCTCTGGTGGCTGAAGTTACTCACTGAATTTGCGGAGTGGGTAATAGATTGTCGAATCCAATTGAATCCTTAGGTTTTACAAAATATTCAATAACCGTTTGTGGTTCTGGAATCACTTCCAGTTCTACCATACTCCCACTAATGTTTTTTAAAAAGAATTCATTTTACTAAAAAAGCGGTCAGTCAAGAACAATATAAGTATCGATCCTGCAAATGATAGAAAGTTAACCCTAGTCAAAACCCGGGATAACCCACAAACAGCCATTATTGAAACGAGCCTTGAGTTTATCCAGATTCTGGTTTTAAGCATAAGCCGGACACTTCCATATACTTTAACATCATTAAGATATGAATCCATTCTATATCCAATATAGAAACAAAGGTATTAATTTAATTAGAACCAAATTTAAAAATCATGCAGCTGTTTCCAGTGCAAATAGACTAAATGGAAGAAGGCCATGCAGCATTACTCATCAAGGAGGGCACCCACGGATGAATAAGCTGAGAGAGAAGTAGTTCTCAAATATAGTACTTACAACGGAATACCTAGCACAAGTATCTACATCTTCGATAACTTCGAAGAATCCTGATGCTTCCAATGTATGGTTCTCTAGTTTATTCTTATACCTATAACTTCTCAAAATTTGGGCCTTGTATTTCAATAAAATGCATGTCTAAAACCAGAGAAGTCATAAGTAAACGAAATATAGTATGAATACCAACCCCTTGTCCTAATGGATATCGGACAACATACATTACTTTGTATAAGTCCTCTGAGTTTAATAACCCAAACCCTATGTGTCATAGGTTGAAAACTGTATTATGATTAAGAAGAATTACATAATTATTGAATGCACCTTACCTAATCATCAACTGATAAAGGTAAATGGTATAAACATAATTTCAAAAGGTTATATCTCACTTTATAAAATAAACATACAGATATATCAGTTTAAAATTAGTGCATAACAACAGATATTCAAAACCAAATGTTTGTCGTTAAGCAAAACCCAAGTGATTTCCTCAAAAATTACCAATTACAAAGAATTCTGATATTGGGGATCTAATCATCCAATTCCCAGTATTATACTCCCACTTCGCATCTGTAACGCCATACAGATATGAGAATCAAGTCCGGTAAATATATACCCTGAAATCAGAATCTAATTGGAAAAATAATTTTCAATTAACACCGCACAGTAAAACTGAAATATGAAAATGTTTCGAGGGGGTGGCCGGATATTCCTAGTAATGCCTCTTTCAAAACCAGACTCATGACATTAGTTACAATTGTTTACAGCTGAAGACAGGGACGAAGTATTAGTTTAAGGATGTTTCGGTCCAACATTCCCGTGTTTTGGACGAATATTAGTTTAAGGACATTTCGGTCTAACATTCCCATGGTTCAGGACGAATTATTAGTTTAAGGAAGTTTCAGTCTACATTTCCGTGTTTGGAACGAATATTAGTTTAAGGACATTTCAGTCCAACATTCCAGTATTTGGGACAAATTATTAGTTTAAGGATGCTTCGGTCCATCATTCCCGTGTTTGAGACGAATATTATTTTAAGGGCATTTCGGTCCAACATTCCCGTGGTTTGGGACGAAGTATTAGTTTAAGGACGTTTCGGTCCATCATTCCCGTGTTTGGGACGAATATTAGTTTAAGAACATTTCGGTCCAACATTCCCGTGTTTGGGATGAATTATTAGTTTAAGAACTCGGTCCATCATTCCTATGTTTGAAACGAATATTAGTTTAAGGACATTTCGGTCCAATATTCCCATGGTCAGGACAAAGTGATAGTTTAGGGACATTTCGGTTTATGGACGTTTCGGTCTAACATTCCCGTATCTGGGATGAATATTAGTTTAAGGAAATTTCGGTCCAACATTCATGTGGTTCGGGACGAAGTATTAGTTTAAGAACGTTTCGGTCCATCATTCTCTTGTTTCGGACGAATATTAGTTTAAGAACATTTCGGTCCAACATTCATCCTGCGCGCACGTGTATATTTTACGTAGCGAAGTGAACGATGGTAATATAGGATGCGTCCAATATTGGGGTGCGATCCAATTTGAATGAATTTATATTTCCCTCAAATATTTACATATACACATATGTATAAAGCCGGAGCTTTATATGAGATTCGCATCTATATAGGATGCATGTCAATATGAGATGTGCACATCAATATGGAAGTGCATAAATATGGGGTGTATCAATATAAGGATTAGGACATTCCCTGTCTTGATGAAATTTCATATCTTTCATTAAGTTGGGACGAGGAGTTGTTGATTGGGACCCGCCACCTCTCTAAAGACGTTGAGGAGTTATAACGACGTATATCAAAAGTGTGGAAAGATATACCCTTGAACCAAATCCCATATATGAGGAAAGAAAACATAGTGGGTCTAAGAATTTTTAGTCTTATATGAGACTAAAATTAACTTAGAAGATATGGGATGGAGATCATTAGTCGTATATTGGACTAAGATCAATTTGGTTGATCGATCATTAGTCATATATGAGACTAGGATCAAATGGATGAAAAATCGATGAAAGATTATTAGTCGTATATAAGACTAAGATCATCATGGATGAAAGATCTTTAGTCATATACCCGACTAAGATCAGCTTAGAAATATGATTGATGATCATTAATCTTGTTTGAGATTAAGATCAACTTAAACCTGTGAGCATATGAGCTCAAAGAAGTTTTCACTTAACAGACTTAGTCAATTTAGGGCTAAAGATTGGGTTTCTATGTCATCCAGCAGTGCTAAGCACTTAGTCATTTAGGACTATGGATATAATATCCAAATCATGTTCTGGCGCTCATGTGAGTATCACGTGAGGCATGGTCTTCATGTGCGCTCACGTGATCTTCACATGAGGGATGGTCTTCAGGTCTTCTATGGTCGCTCACGTGTGTATCACGTGGGCTGCTGTCTTCAAATGCTCACGTTATCTTAGATGCTCACGTAATTTGCATGCAGTCTGACTTCTTTGATGCTCACATGATTTGAACGTGGGTTGACTCTTCTGAGTGCTCACATGGTTTTCACATGAGATGTGCACTTTGGTGCTTATATGGATATCACGTGAGATGCGCACTTGAATGATAATTTTTACCAACTGCACTCACGTGGATATCACGTGACGCGCATGCCTTTAGGCAATGAAGTGCACACACGTGCTTTTCACGTGATGTGCATCTTCCTTAGAGATTAAATCTATGTTCATCGTTTTAAAGAAATTTAATTTCTGTTAATGGAATTTTGGCCATTAACGATCACCATGATCAATATTTTGAGAATCTGGAATCAAGTTTTTAAGGACAAAGTTCTTGATTATGAGGAAACTAAGCTCCGGGAGTATGAACTCTATCTTCTTCATGTTCTTCTTTCATCATTATTCTTTTCAACTTTGTTCTCCTCTGAATCATTGATTCTCAAAACCAAGATCTTTTCGATAAGAATTAAATTCTCAACTTGTGCGAGACTTGTCATGTGGATCTCATATCCAGAGAAAGAACTAAGTTCTTTGAAGGGTTAAACCCTATTTTTATATGCATGATAGGTAAAAAGGAGACATATTTCTCCCTTATTTTTACCTAGGGTTTGAGAGTAGGAAGATCTTCTTTGAAGAGAATTAAATTCTCCATTTTTTATGGAATCTTTTGGAGAGATTTCTGTATTTTTACAGAAGCTTATGGGGGATCTCCTTTATCTGAGATTTAATATCTTTGCACCTATTTATAGGAGAAGAGAAAAATCAATCTGTTTGAAGAAATATCCCATTGAGAGATCATGATTGATTTCATAATCAATCAAATTGATCTTAAAGATCAACCGGTAAATTTTATTCACCGTTGGATTTTTAATACAAAAACTCTCTGTTTAACAGAGAAGATTTCTTGTTTGTTTTAAAAAAATTAGAAAAATATTTTCCTAACATAGAATTTTATTCTATCATATGAATATCTTATTAGTTTAACAAGATTAAAAAAATATTTTCCTAACATAGAATTTTATTCTATCATATGAACATCTTTTAGAGAGATATTTTCATAACCATAGAATTTAATTCTGTTTAACATAGAAGATCTTTTTTTATTTTAGAAAGATTAGGGAAATATTTCCCATATAGAATTTAATTATATCAGATGGTTTAATTGGTGATATTTTATCACCATTGAATTTTAAATCCAATCATTCTCTGTTAGTGAAAGATCTTTTCATATTAGAAAGATCAGGAAAAATATTTCCCAAATAGAATTTAATTCTATCACATAGAATTTAATTTAATTCTATCAGATGAGAGCGTTTTAAATTGGGGAGCTCACGTGCTATCACGTGAGTGCTATCATATGCATATATGGCAGTGGCGCTCACGTGCTTTGCAGATGAGCCAAAAGAATGCAGCAAGGGAGCTCACGTGTTTAACACGTGGGTGCTTACGTGTTTAACACGTGGGTGCTCACGTATCATAAAATTTAATCATATCTGAAACCGGTACTCACATGCTTTGTATGTGAGTGCTCATGTGTTTAACACGTGGGCGCTGCTATAGGATTTAATCCTATCTGCAGCAGATACTCGCGTGCTTTGCACGTGAGTGCTCACGTGCTTCACACATGGCGGCTGTTATAAGATTTCTATCTGAAACCGCTACTCACATGCTTTGCATGCAAGTGATCACTTGTTTAACACGTAGAGGCTGCCCTCTATTTTTATAAAAGGAACAGTAAGGTTTGAGCCAAAAATTTTGGCAGGAACAACAATTTCTATTTCCCTTACTCCAATTCTTTTATATGTTTTTACTTCTTACCTTCTGTACACCATACTCTGCCTATTTGGTTTCCTTCTTTCCTTACCTTTTGACACCAGCCTAAGATTTGGAAGAAGACTATCCAATAAGTGTAACAGGTGTACTCTCCTAATACAGGAGCCCTCGCAACCTGAGAGAAAATAAAGAGAATAGAAAACCGAATAATCCTATTGAATTTTCCCAGAACTGGAATCCATTCTCGAACTAAAATAAATTTCTGCGAGTTCGTATGTAACTATACGAGATGGTTTTACCCATTCTATGTGGATCTTCGTAGTGATACGGAATGTTCTAAAGAAAGCAAAGGGTAAAGCAAGAGTGGCATGGATATATGAGATTTTGTCATGAATCATGATAAAACAAAATCAGATATGAAAAAACATTCGGTCAACTTGGTTTACGAGTTTTAGTTTAAGGTTGATCATTGGTCGCTGCCAAAAAGAGAGAGAAAAGAAATACTCAGCGTGCACTCTATAAAAATTAGATTAGTTAATCACTTTATCTAATCAGGATGGCTCCAACTTGTTCACCGCCGAAAAACAAAGACCGAGACGTTGGGACGTCTAGCCTGAATTTGGGGGCAGATACTATTTGGACTTCTCCATCCATCTCTCCGAAGATACCAAGTTGATTTATGGCACCGTATATCGGAGGTTTGAATAGATGCGACCGTTGTAGCAGACTTCATCAGATTCCCCCTCATTTGTGAGGGGTTTTTGATTGTGGGGACGCTCTTCCCTGCAGGCGCAAGCCCCTGCAGTTAATTACGTTGTCGCATTGCGATAACCACTTTCTCCTGCACCAGGGGCTCACTTCATGTCGTGTGTTATTTTATTTGTTAAAGTTGCCCATGAATTGTATACGAAGACTATTTGATGTTGTCTCCCGTAGGGCGCGAATTAGTCCAAATCCATATATTTTAGATTTGGGTTTTGAACTTAGGTTATATATTCCTTTAATTCAAAAATATTTTGTTTTATTTAAGAAACGTTAATATAGTTTGAAATTAAGATCAACTTAAATATATAAGCATTTGGGCTCAATTTATTTTTAACTAAGGATACGTTAGCTATATTTGAGACTAAAATCAACTTAGCAAAATTTTAAGGATCATTTTTATTTAAGAACCAACAACAGAGCATTTGGGCTCAGCTGTAAGAAAACTTCTCAAAGAAACTTAGCCAATTTGGGCTTAGTCTGCTCAGTCTTTTTTTCTTTTGTTCAAAAGTGCTAACCACTTATTTGGGATCTGTTTGTTCAGCCCCCCCTTTTATGCAAAAGTGATAAGCACTTGTTTTATAGCTCTGGCGCTCACATGGGTATCATGTGAAGCCTTCAGTTATGGACGCTGCCCAATTAGTGCAAAGCACTCAGTCATTTTGACTGAATACACACACGCACGCACACACACACACATGGTGCTAAGCACTTTTTATATGGCGTCCACGTGAGGAGCACATGCGGCGCTATCCTATTTATTTTGTTGAGTGCCCATGTGTGTTTCACGTGAGGCGCTGGGCACTGCCCAATCAGTGCTAAGCACTTAACCGTTTTGGCTGTATATGAAGTGCTAAGCACTTTTATTCAGCGCTCACGTGTATTTCACGTGAGGCACTGGCCATCTGCTTTGGGCGTCCACATGTTTTTCACGTGAGGCGCTGGGCGCTGTTGGGGGCGTTTATATGGGAAACACGTGAGGAGCTAAGTTCTTTTCTTTTTCAGAGATTGAATCTCAGTTAATGGCATTTTTACCATTAATGATCACCAAGATCTTTGTTTTGAAGATCTGGGATCAAGTTTTCTTCAAGAACTAAGTTCTTATGTTTTTTTCTTTATAAGAACTAAGTTTCTTTTTAGGGTTAAACCCTATTTTTAGGGGAATTGAATTCTTATAGGATATGCTCTTTTCCTTTTTCCTAGTTCTTTTCTGAATTTTTTGATTCTCAAAAATAAGATCTTCCCGATGAGAATTAAATTCTCAACTTGTGGAAGACTTGCCATGTGGATCTCAGATCCAGAGAAAGAACTAAGTTCTTGAAAAGAGTTAAACCCTTAGATATGCTATAATAGGTAAAGGAGATGTTTTAATCTCTGTGGTTTTTTTACTTAGAGTTTGAGAGAGAAAAGATCTTCTTCTCTTTTGAGAATTAAATTCTCTATTGTTTTTTAGAGCCTTATGTATTTTTATTTTATTTTTTTGCAGAAGCTTATGCCGGGGTTCTCTCTATATGAGACTTGAAGTCTCGGGTCCTTTATATAGCAGAGGCAAGTTTGTTAATTAGTTTTGAGAAAATCTCTCATTAGAGAGACACCAATTGATTTAGTTGGTCTCAAAATTGTTCGGAGGATTTTATCCACCGTTGGAATTTTGATCCAATGATTTTTGTTTCATAGAATATATTGTCCTGTTTTTAACAAGATTGGGAAAATATTTTCCCATATACAGAATTTTATTCTGTCAAACGGTGATTTTTAATCACCGTTGGATTTTTAATCCAAGATTTCTCTGTTTCACAAAGGACAATTTTTCTTTATTTAGAAAGATTGGGGAAATATATTCCCAAAATAGAATTTAATTCTATCATTGGATTTTTGATCCAACCGAGAGTATTTTTCTCATTAAGAAAGATTTGGGAGATATTTTCTCCTAATAGAATAATTTTATTATTTGATGATTCATCATCACCATTGGATATTTGATCCAACGGCTCTGTTTAACATAGAGTATCTCAATTTTTAGGGAAATATCCCCATATAGAATTTAATTCTACTTGAATTTAACTTTGGCACCGGCGCTCACGTGTTGTGCATGTGGGCGCCACTTAAGAATTTTATTCTTATATGTGATAGGCGCTCTTGTGCTTTGAACTTTGGCGCCCAACGTACGGCGCCACCATAGAATTTAATCTTAAGGGATTGACGCTGACGTTGGCGCTGGCGCCCTCATGGGGAGCACATGAGGCACTGCCATATTAAAATTTAACAGAGCTTACCCCTTTTTTTATTATGTTTAAATATTAGGAGAACAAATGCCCCCCGCCGTTTTTCTCACGTGGCATACACGTGAGTGCAACGGTGTCACTTTTACCATCGTTTGTTCTTCTAGGGAGTAGAACCGTCCCCCCATATCTTATAAATAGAGCCTTTGGCTCTTGAGATGACTGTCGTCTTATAATATTCCTTAAGTTTCTTTCTTCCTAGAGAATTTAATTCCCAGTTCAGAGTTTAGATCTCTGCCCACAGAACTCCTTCTGATTAGAGTTAAACTCTGCCAAAAAAATTTGGTAAGGATTATGAACAGAACTTAGCTCTTAAAAGACCCCCCTCCCCCTTTCGTTTTGGATTTTTAAACCATTAACAGAGCTTGGCTCTTTTCTTAAAATAATCTCTTAGAGATCTCAAAATAACTTTTTTTTCCCTTTTATGAGTAGACCGTGGGTCTTAAATCAATAGGCAATCTTGAGAATCGTTGGTTCATTGCTTAGGGTTTTACCCTTTCATTGATCCTGATTTTCGAGGGTTTCTGGATTTCAATTCCATTATATTTCCCATCTGTCTTCCAACAAGGGGTATTTCTGGGATTTAATCCCATTATTGGAGGAATTTAATTCTATTTTGTCTTATAGAGCTTAGCTCTGAGAAATTTTGGAACTTTTGAGAATTTTATTCTCCTTCCTATTCCTTTTTAGGATTTTAATACCCTTTTTACAGATTTGAATCTGTTGTTATTTTTAACAGAACTCGCTTTTCAAGAACATTAGGAGTTTTTAACTCCACTGCTTAATGGGACTATTCGTTTAATGAGAATTCTTTTGGATTCTCATAATGGGTGCATGTCTCATCATTGATGAGCTATCACCTTGATTTTGTGGGGCCCACTGTTTTTCCTTTAGACAATAGTGAATTTAATATGCCAATTGCTAACTCTCCACTGGTTTTTCTTTTCAGGTACTATGGCTTCTGGTTCCTTTTTTCCTTATGTTCGTTCAGAGAGTGCTTTTGCTGACGCCCCTACTGATCATGAAGTCCTTGCTTTGATCCGAGACTACGATCCGGAATAGAAATCTCTTCACCTATAGGGGGCGTGGTATAGCTATATTATCTATAGTCGGCGCAGCTTTACTTATGCAGCGCCATCAGAACTGATCCCTTCGATTCATTATGCTGATCCTCCACAGGTTGCTTATGCTGTGGAAGAGGTCAATTGGACAGCGGAGGTTCGTCTCCAACCTTCCATGGGGTCGATATCAGTCCAGCTGTCTATGGCCCTAGATATTTTGGGGCGTCGCATGTGTCAAGGAGAAGCGCGTTCTTAGGGTCAGGTTTACACAATAGGAGTAACCCCTCGACATCTTGCTAGTTACCTTCAATGGGCCCGTTACATTTTATCGGTCAAGAAATCGCTACTACTGAAAACCGGGTTATACCCATGGTCTACGCGTCTCTCTTCTATTACCACACTCCTCATGTGTGGTGGGTTAAATCCTTCCTGAAATAGTGGAATATTCTGACCCACACATTTCTTTTATCGGACCGTGAGGTATCGATTTCGTTGGAAGAATTCACAGAAATTTCCGAGTTACATGTCAGAGGGGAGCATTATGAAGAGATACTTCCTCCGGACGAGTATATCTTTGCAACCGAATTGGTAGTCATGGGCCTCACTCCAGAAAATGCTATTCAGCACAAGTTCCCGAGTCTGATCAAAATGTTAAATATATATGAAAGCTTGTTTTTGGAGTCCGGAGGGCATGGAGTTAGCTTTACGGATTTTGTTGCTTGTTTCCTTCGTCCGGAGGTTTTATCGAAGAAGGCTGCGAAGTTTGCCAAACTTGATGATCCGTTTGGGTTTGGCTTGGACAAATTGCCGACTGCAGATGCGGATTTAAAGCAGTTCTTTATTTCGGACACCCCTATCGTCCCTTTTGCAGAGATTGCCGCTCCGGATATTGATGAGGAAATGTTTTTCATGGGCTTTATTGGTTTGTGGCTGAGCTGGTTTGCACTCCCAATGCACCCTCACTACATAAGACCGTTTGTTTTCTATCCGGCTCATCGCATTGCGGCGGGGACGCTTATGGCTGTTAGGGTTGCAGGATTGGCCCATTTGTATCATGGTCTAAGTATAGCGGCTGACACCACCCAGTCGGGTCAGAAGCCCGTAAATCTCCCTTTGCATTATTTCACCTCATGGATTAAGATGCATGTGTTGGGTGCTTTTGGTGTGCATAAAAGACCTAGATTTTATGAAGGGTACAATTTCCCCCGGGTCATGCAATTGGTCGATGCTTCTTCTCTGGACCCAACACAGCGGGAGGCTCGACGATTTCTCCCACGTCCGCGCATGGTTGGGGACAGCATGACTTTTGTTGATAGGATCTTGACCATTGGTAAAGAACCCTCTAAAGTAGTCCAGCCACTTCATGATGTCTTTAAGGATGGAGTTTCTGCTTTGAGGGCCAGGGAGATCGTGCATCTATATTCCATCAGGCCGGATTGTATTCAGGCAAAATGTCTCGGTGTTATTCATAAGGTATAACCCGCATCACTTTACTCAGCAATCTGGTTATAACCAAGGCGTTCCTCTCGAAGCATTTCTCATCGATCTGGTTACTTCAGGGGAGAGCGTTCGCAGCGCAGTGCACCATTTCATGCGGCTAAACAAGAGGTCTCATTTTATGATTTCTGAGCCGAGTCATATTCCGAAGGCCTCAAACGCCTATATAGCCTGGTACCAACATACTACGGGTGCCGTTATCAAAGAAGAAAGGTGGATGCTCTTTGATCACAAGGATTTTGTCCCGGACAGTAACCCCGCGATTCCACTGAAACGGCGAGCAATTGTTCGTCCTTCCTTTAGAGTGGGTGACGCGGTTGTAGTTCCGCGAGCCTTTCCAGTAGTTTCGACGGCTAAGCCACGACCGTACGCAAGTGCTCCTGGTGATGTGATGGCTGCAGCGTCTCCGGAGTCGGGTATCGGCTCAGAAATCGGGAATTGCGGTCACAAGAGGCCTGTAAAGCGCAAGCTTCTATCGTCAAGTGTAGCTGTCGGCTCTCGGAAGAAGAAGAAATCCATGTTTTCGGCTGATGTTGTATTTGGTCAGGAACCTTATGCTCCCTATAGCGAAGGCTTATCCGAATACGTCACCAACGACAATCTGTTTGAAGCTTCTACTGATGAGAATGCCGCAATAAATCTTCAAGCTGCTATTGAGGCTTCTGAGAGATTGGCCCGCGAGCAAGCAGCGTTTGCTTCTCTTGCAGCGTCAGGTATATCTCATTTATACTCTTTTGTATATTTTAGCGTTTATTACATTTTATTAACGCTCTTTTCTTAGCAGGCATCTCCACCGAAGAGGCTCTTTTGGCGTCCCTCAAAACATTCGAGGAAGAGGAGAGGCTTCGCGCTTCTATGGGCCTCGGTATGATTCGATTTGTGATGCTTTTGAATACACATATTTAGCTCATTTTGTTCACACCCCGACTCCCCTCCTTTTTTTATTACAGGAACCACCGCACTTGTGTCATTCCGAGCGCGATACCCTCGTTAGGTGGTGGTGCGGAAGATACCCCTCCCTTAATGATCCTTCAGAGCTACCGACTACCGTTGAGACCACCCTAGGGACACTACGGGAGGCGTCGCTAATGAAGCCAATGACGGACATTGTAGCGGATCCGAAGGCTGAGCCTGATTCAGATGAAGACGTTTCTCTGTCTGTGGTTCTGGAGAGCTCTCTTCGCAAAGCTAAAGCCAACAAGAAGCGCCGGAAGCATGCAGCGAGGGAGTGTCAGTATAACTTGGCCACAGGTGCGGGTTCGAGTGAGATACTACCCCCTGATGATCCCATGGAGGACATTCCTTCTTCCTTGTCGACCGCTCATAGGCAGATTGCACGTGCAACTCGTGAAGAGGCTGAGCGGTTACTTCAAGGCAAGACAGCACAGAAACCTAGTAGGACTTATTTACTTCTCCAAGTTTCTTTCCATAGTAGTTTCTTTTATAATTATGACACGTTTTTTCCTTGAATGATACAGCAGGGGACGTTTCTCTGTCTTTGGTTCTGGAGAGCTCTCTTCGCAAAGCTAAAGCCGACAAGAAGCGCCAGAAGCATGCAGCGAGGGAGCGTCAGTCTAACTTGGCCACAGGTGCGGGTTCGAGTGAGATACGACCCCCTGATGATCCCATAGAGGATATTCCTTCTTCCTTGTCGACCACTCATAGGCAGATTACACGTGCAGCTCGTGAAGAGGCCGAGCGGTTACTTCAAGGCAAGACAGCGCACGATATCTTAATGAAACCTAGTAGGACTTATTTACTTCTCCAAGTTTCTTTCCATAGCGGTTTTTTTAGAATTATGACATGTTTTTCCTTGAATGATACAGCAGGGCCGAGTTTAGGTGTTAACGCTGCGGATGAGGTGCCAGCATCTGGGGACTCTGGGGCATCGGGCCTTCATTTTGAATCTGAGACTATTCCAGCTGCCACTTCATCTCCTTGTAGATCCTCAACATCGGCGGGTGATGCTAGCATAATGACAGCCCTTATCGATTCGGGAGATGAGGGTGCAGATGTTGAATCTATCTTCTCAATGGTGGTGGACGTCGAAGAAGCTGTCGCAGCTAGTGATGCTCTAGATACAACTATAGTTTCGGCACCGCTGGGTATCTTCCATTCTATTACTTTCAAATTCTCGATTCTGCTAGACACATTTGCTAATATCTCCTTTATTTCAAATATAGGTGCGGTAAACCCTGGCGCTATGCTGATTGAAGAACCCCCAACAGCTGGTACCCTGACCGTTGTTGTTCCATCCATCTCTTTTGCACTTTCCCGAGTTTTCTCGGGCCCAACGATGGAAGGTAAAGGTCTTTTATTTCCTCGTTTTAGTATTGATATCACTCATTGGATTAATTTCTTACCATATATTGTTGTAATCTTGTAGAAGTGCTTTTTAACCACTTGTGTCAAATGTTAAACTCGCACTTCGCCTTCCAATCAGGATTCGTCCCTCCTTTAGGCGTTGGTTAGTATATTTTTCATTTCTTATTTCATCTTTCTATGAGTAATCTCTTTTTTTATAAGCTTTTCCTATATTGACCACGGTCTTACAGCTTGAAGGAGAGGACGAAGAAATAGCTGAGCCTTCTATGCTCCCTGATTTGCCACTTTCGACTATTGGCAGGTTAGATCTCATTCATCATCAATTTTTTAGGTTAAAATCTGACCCTTCTTTGTACGTTTATTATTCTGTAGCAGCTACACCGGCTTTGGTTCCTTTCGAGCCTCATATTTCCATGCCCGCAATGCCTTTCGCTAAACGTCGGTCTTCTAGAGGTGCGGCAAATAGCAAGCGCATGCTAAGTGGGTTTATTGAAGACTTTGAGGTTGAAGCTCTCACTTCTGCTGCGGACTTTGCGGATGAAGTCAACCCCATGCTGGCGACTCTTGTGACTTTCCACAATGAAGATTTCATCGGCATCTGGGTTGATTACTATAAGTGAAACGAGGCTTGCCTCCATAAGATCGAGCACAAACGTCTCACGCCTAAGGCATTATCCTCGAGGGATCAATTAGTCGTATGGCTCGAACAAAGTGCCGCTTTCGTTCACTATTTCGAGCAGAAGCTAGTCCTGAAGCAGAAGGAGCACGAGACGTCTTTTAGCGAATCAAGAAAATTACGTGCCCAGGTTAAAGCGAATGCTACGCAACTCCAAGTTATCTTTAAAAATCTTCAACAATGCATTTCTGAAAGAGTGGCGCTGAGACAGGACCTTGACTCTACTGAGCAAGGAATGCGAGACTGCGAAATTGCTAAGCAGAAAATTTCTGAGAAGCTTTCTTCATGCTTGCAACAACGGGCTTAAGTCGAAGCAATGCTGGCCGCAATAGTGGAGCGTGAGAAAGAGATGCGGCAGGAGAGTGAATGGATCGCCACTTTATTGAAAGCCCCGCCCTCTTAGAGGCTAGAATTGTTTCTGTTGGGATACAGCAGCGCCCCGGCCGTCAATCCGAGGCCAAATGCGGAATAAAAACTTTTCAAACTTGGCGCTACCACAACCAAATACCCGGATCGAACCATTAACCGTTAACTAGCAAAACTATAAAAGAGTTTCAAAAATTATACCGATCAATCTGTTTCCTTTGGTCTTCAATCTCCGTCCCGTGCTTGTCGCGGCTGTCCCGACGAAGTTCGCTCTTCGGTGTCGCTTGTCGAAGTGGCACCACGTCGAGGAATCTTTATAGGGGCTCCCGCTTCAAACCGAAGCAACTCGGACATGAAGTTTTCTAGCCGACATGTCCAAGGTGAAGTAGAGATAGGTGTGATTACTTTGTCTCATGACACTCTAAGATTCTCAACACATGAGAGGGATAGAGTGGAGGTTGAAGAAGAAGCCATTGATGGAAGATGTGAGCTCAAGAAAGAGAAGCAAGTGAAGTAAAATGACTTGTTAAATTGTGTGAGATATTTTTGATAGCAAATATATATATATATATATATATATATATCAAACCCAAGAGAATAATCCCATGCCATCACATGGCAGCCCTCTCTCTCCAAAAATATCCCCACAATCATAATTAGCTCCAAAATCAATCCATGTCACATTTAATCAACGCTAGACCCAATACCATGAGTCACCATGTGCATGTGACATGAATTTATGCATATGAACAAAACTTGCACTCACATTTTGCTCCACTAAACATTTAAACTAAATGTTTAATCCAACAAAAGAAATGGAATCAACTAAAGTAAACTCGTGACGGATCACAAGAATTCCCCTCATCTGTATATACATACCCGCATCCGTATTCCGACTGAATAAGAATACCACGAGACTAAAGTAATCCAACCATCTAATACTAGGATCCGGCTTAAACCAAAGCCCACTAGTATGATCCGTCCGATCATGATCCGTGCACGAGTGCACGTATATGATCGAACCCTGCCATAAAACCATACGGCCTCTACAACATTTCGCCCGAACTGGGAAACTTTTTGTGGGGGACTCTAAAAACTCGTCAATACGCTGGCAGTGGGTTTAACCACAAGCACATCAGTGGTACTAGCTGTACGTAATGGCTGCCCAAGTATTGAGCAAAAGGGAGACCGATGAGCGAACTCATCCTGGAACCTTACTGAGCCTATCTGTGACAATCTTCGTACATTCCGGTCTGTTCATCTAAGAGTATCGCATATCGGGCCTAGGGGGATGGTAAATGTCAGACCCCCAATAGCGGTATAAGTCGTGTCGGAGTGTAGCCCAGAACACCTTGAGAAACTACTGGAACACCTACCAGTAAATATCACTTGTCTTGGCCAAGGACTTTGTGTAATGGCTCTACAGACACAGCGCGATATCAACCCCCAATACCGGGAGAGACGAATCATGTCTAACCGCTACTGCCTCCAAGTTCTTCGGGACTGTACCCAACTACTATCTGTTTGCACGACTCCTTTGAGCCATGGTAGGGTAGCAATCAAAGAACAGTGGAAACACACTTGAGGCGATGTAGCAGTGTCAACTCAACGGACAAAGCTGTACTCATGTCACCTGGGAACTGCTCCTGACGATAGGTATAATACCAATCAGCAGTGCCCCTGCGAGTCCGTCCGGTGTACTCATAATCCAATGAGCACCTGTATACTATCTTAGGTGAACCAACTGACACCAATGTCTTGTGAGACCAGCCACCGCCCTTCGTCGGGTTCTCGATCCGTATACACTAGTCTACTATCGGAGTATCGATGCCCAGTCTCGAAACTCCCATGACTAGGGACACTTTAAGGATGTGCTTATAGACTACCCAACTCTCACGTATATGATCGCCATCATACTGCTGGTAGTCAAGCAAGAATCCTATAGGCTCTATCAACATGTAATAGTGAATTGTAATGTCACCTGAAGCATGTACACAATGATAAAGACAAACCAGATAGCATAATATCATCTCGAGTAAGACTGTTCTACCGGTACAGGTCCTCCCTCAATCATTGCAATCACGTCCCTGCGATCCAATAATTGACTTGAGGGCACTATAGCCAACAATCTCTCACTTGCACTTAAGGCTAATTATTGCAGTGTCGCATACTCACAGCCCGTGTGATACTGAACACCCAACTCCTCTACAAATCAGTTTCACAAAACTCGTTTGTAAAACTATTGCTTTCGAGAAATAGCCTCAGTGAGTGGATCCGCTCTGATATTTCTTTCTATGTCTCTCTTTATCTCAAGTCACGGAGAAAACCATCTCCCGAAATGAGCAATACCTGTCTTAGAATATGTCTGGATGTCTAATGGGATCCAGTTCACAAATGAACTCCAAATCCAGTAAACTTTTTAGACTGTATCGTCACCTGAATTTAATCAGTATCATCCGCCATGCCTCCCTCATTATCCGCTTAGACCACCTGTCCAAACTACTGTCCCTCGTCAAAGGGAAAACTATAACTCTTACAATCACTCTGTCCTCCAGGTCACCTTGGAAGCCTGGAATGATAACCGTCTCCCGAAGGAGGCTGACATTATCAAATCCCTAGAACATTCACTTATGTTCTAAAACTGCTTCCGAACGTTTCTCCAGGATTGGATTAATATCTCAAATTATTACGTCTAGTGTAAAAACAACATCTGGTGTGGTACTTGACATCTCATGATTGACTCAATTGCCTAAGCAAGTGATATGCTAATCATGCACATCCCTCTCCCGTTTAGTCTGTAAGACACCTTTAGAGAGGGTGGCTCCATCATCTGCAGGTACACTACCGTGCCAGGAGTCGTCTATTCTAAAATACCTTTAGAATACTGTCTAAGTACCCAGATTGGGATACTACCCAAATCTAGATCTAAAACCATAGATCTAATAACCAGAATGCCCGATATTATATCCATGTCCTTTGTGGAGAAACCAATGTGTGACAACCACAGTATAACCGATTGTGGTATAGGAATCTCACTTCCTACAACGTGTATGTCATCCAAATACCAGTACATACCTGTTCAGACTATAATATTGCATTATTATATTCCCCATTCTTATTCTTTTTATAAATAAACGGGTGCTTTTGACGCATGTCTGCTACATGTTACAGGTTACAGGTCCTTGGACAGAAAACAGCGAAAAAGATGTAAAGACGATGTAAAAGTGAGACTTTGACCAACAAAGTGAAGGATCTTGATCAAGCCTACATAAGGAATAGTTCACAAAGCAAGATTCAAGACGTCGACTCAAAGCGAAGGGTTAATGTTCACTACAATTATTCACTGTAGGATCTGGAACAAACCTAGAAGCCAAACTGAGAAAAGAACCAAAGAAATAGGGAGACAAAAACATCCTGAAGCTATGAAGAAAAAATGAAGAAATGATCTCCCTACTTGGCCGCGGTTCCGCGGCCAAGTCATGCCTTTGGCCGCGGAACCGCGGCCGTCTAAAGCCCGTGTTGGCGCGGAAAATGATGGCGGTGCTCTGGAGTTGATTAGGTCTTTTCTTAGGGGGTATTTTTGTAATTGCGGACATGCGAAACAAATGTAACTCTAGGGTTTCCTATTCTTTATAAATAGGAACTCTACAGATTGTAATTCTTTATGCCTCCCTTTAATGAATAAAATTTAGAAATCTTTTGGAGAGCATCGGTGTTTCTTCTCCATTCAGAAATTCAGATCTGACAACCCTGCATGGATGATTGGAGGGATGCATCTGTAAGTAATTTAATTTCTTGCCTTAGTGTAGATTTAAATTCCTTGCCCTAGGTAGATTTAATTTCATGCCCTAGGAACTTGTTTAGGATTTAGCTTTTGGGAAGGATTTTGAGAGATGAGATCTCTCATCCCTTTCTTACCCACCAAATATTTACAATAAGACTCCATGCATACATGCACATACCGCTCCCTACGGCACTCTATCCCTCGAGGTAGCGGTGATACCGTAGTATAAAGGCCCGGGTGTGATGTTTTCCATGGAGGTTAGGGTAAGGATCTCTAAAGGAAGGACAAGAACCTAGAGGAAGGAACACCTTCCCGAACGGATCTAATCCACTTTATTGATAATTACCATAACCCCTCACAGATCTTCATTCGGGTATTGAAAGTGGTGAGATTTAATTACATTTCCAAACCATCCCTAAAGCTAGCCCTAGCAAGAGTAGATCTAGATAATTGCCCTAGGATAATTTAGATTTTTAGATTTAATAATCTGTCCGAACACCTTTCGGAATTAACTCGTAAGAACGAATCGGATACTCACAACATCCCTGTGGACCGACCCGTACTCACCGGCTAGCTTCAAGTGACGCCGTTCTTGATTGCGGTTACAAATATTTTTGATCTATCTTTTAGAAAGCGCAAGCACGCTAAATCTCTCTTTTAAATCAAATGGCGCCGTTGCCGGGGATGGCGTAGAATTTTCTTTTCGCAATTTCGGGTTAATCATAAAATTTAAAAAAAATCATAAAAATCTGAAAAATCATAAAATATAAAAATATATATCATTTGTTATTTTTGGAAGGGATACTTTGTTGTTTGAATTTTGCAGGATATACGAAAATCGGATCTGGAAATCTACAGAGATCAAAACAGGAAAAAACAGATCGGAACAACAGAAGATCACAACAACCGAGGAACAGAAAAAATTTGGAGAGCAAAAAAAAAAAAAAGCGCCGAACCCACCAAAGCGCGGCGGAACCGCCGCGCCAGCCCCCTTTTGGCCGCGGAACCGCCGCGGTCTGGTTGATTCAGGACTTGGAAAAAACGGCAGAGCGCGATAAAAAAAAAAAAAACAAAACAAAACAAAAAACAGTTCTGCCACTGCAAAATTCTGTGAGTTTTCTCTCTCTCCTCCTCTGCAAATCTTGATATATCTTCTGTAAATTTGCCTGCAGGATTTCTTTGCGCTCAAAAATCTTTTCCCTTTCAAATAACAATCTTGTGCAGGATTCTTTGCGCCGCGCATAAAATAAAAATATTTGATTGCAAGTGATTTACTGTTTTGCATATCTTTAATTGGACTTTTAGGGGCTTTTTGACCAATTCAGATTGGGTGGGGATTTCATCACCCTTCCCAGGACCCCAGAAATCACATAAGGCATTTGCATTGACCAATTTTTAATTAAAAAATACTAGACTCAGCCCTAAGGACTTCGAGCTCAATAGGAAAAGGACTAGTATAGGCATCGACCGTTTATCCTAACTGACTTTGCGGAGTCTAGGCTAGTGGTTATTAATTAGGCCCACTGTAGTGGTGGTTCCTTCCCACTTACCTGGCCGTACTTGTCCGTGAAGAGGCGGTTTGAGGTCCTATTTCTAGCCCTAGTTAGGAGCTGTCTAGTAGACCTAGGCGACCCTAGATCTAGGTCTGATTGTGCATTTCTGGTTGATTACATTTGTGTTTAAGCCCTTTATCGATATTTTTTTTTTCTGCAAACAGTCTCAAATAAAGAAAAAAAAAAGGAAAATTTTTATAAAATCTTGCAAAAATTTTGTCGCTAAGAAATCCTTGCACCCCACTTGCACCACCTACCTTCTTTCTTTCCCTCTTCTTCTAACATGGGTACTCCACATAAAAAATCATTAACCGAACTTTGGTATCCCGAACCTAATTTTGCGTCATATGTTAATTTGTTCGGTCAATTTAAAAACGATCCTTCCTTGCCAAAAATTTCGTTGAAAGATCAAATAGAGGCGTCTAGGAGAAATAGTTTGACTTTTCAACCTACCTTGTGTCAACCGAGTCAACCTTTACCATCTACATATGTTGATACCACTTCTTCAAGTCCTTCTGTCACTCCTAGGCCATGTCCATTGCTGAGCATATTGCTCAATCTAACAGTCGATCTTTCACCCCTCTCCACTCGTCTAGTTCTAGGGATCAACACAACTATTCACCTTTTTATCCATATGTTGACCCTACCCCTATCTTACCACCCACTTCCTACCAGTCATACCCGACCTTCCCACCTTCACTAGACACTGTTTCGACACAGCCATTAGGGAGTTTCACATATCCAACCAATTTTGAATATTTTACTAAAACCCCCTCACCACCTAAGTCTAGTTTGGAAGAGTCGTTGGAGGCTTATATTGCTGCAACAAACAAAATGGTGAGGAATGTGGAAGCGTCCATGGCCACCCTTATGCAACCGAGTGAACCTGTAGCTAGTTTCCCGCTAGCTCCAAATTTTTCAATGTATGAGGAGGCGGTTGGACAGAGTGAGAATGAGAGAGGATTTTCAAATCAAACCTACCCTTACCCAATTGAAGCCCACAACTCATGTTTTCCATCGATTGCCCTAAATAGTTCACCTGTTGAAAATAAAAATGAGTTGTGTGATTTTGTAGTGCTTGATTTGCCAAATTGTGAGGAACCCCTATCGAGTGAAACCGCACATAATCCTTTCGATCTTTACACCTCCCATCTAGAACCTAAATCGATAGATATCCATGCTTTTGATGAGGTGCCTAAGAAAATTGATTTTCACTTGATTGAGGATATAGACGCCGGGAATATTTCGGATGATGAACCTGTCGATTTAATTGAGATTTTATGTTCAAATCATTATCCCGAGTTATTAAATGTTTCTCCCGAATCTCATATGCGTCTAGATTTTGATGATAATGGCATGGATGAGTTAAATATTGAGGATAGTATTGAGGATAGTATTGAGGAGAGTCTTGAGGATAATATTGAGGTTGAATCATTTTTATTTGATGTGTCTGATTTTCCAATTCATCCTCCTAAACCTTTGACTGCTATATCACCCTCCCTCCTTCCCATCGTTCCGACCCCGCTTGAAGACTGTGAGCTTGAAACCTTTTCCTTTGAATCTGACAAAATTCTCACAGACGATAACACCTACGAGTGTTTCACTTTTTCGGACGATGCTGATGACTCACCGTCCGAGTTTGAGTCCTTTATATTTTCAGATGAGCCATCAGACTCGGTTGATTATAGTAGTTTCGAACCATTAATGGAATCTTTCAAGTTCGAAACAGTTTACTACGGTGAGAAAGATATTATCCCTAATTCACTCCCTTTCGTCTTTCCCCTTGTTCCGACCGAACAAATGACCGTTACGCTTTCATCTCCTATACCAAGTTCGGCGTACCCATGTTTTCTTACGAATCTTGAGGGATTTGACCCCATTTCCCGACGGGTTGATAGGTTAGCGCAATCGCTTATAACATATCGGTCATCACATATTGCGCTAATTTATTCACTCAATTTACACTCTCAAGATCGTACTCCACTTCCTTCTTCTTTTCGCCATTCTTCTCCCCCACCGAGACCATATTCTACCATTCTTCTTTCCACACGGTCTCGCATGCTTCTCATTTTCTTGCACCAACTATACCATTTCCACGATAAGATTTTTGAATGGTTGGTGCTAACTTTTGGCTTGTGTAAGGCCAAGCTTAAGTTTGGGGGGAAAGTTGTTGTATATATGTATATATATTTTTGTTTTCTTTTTCTATAAAAAAAATTAAAAAAAATTCAAAACAATAAAAAGGAAAAAAATTTTGTAAATAAATAAACAGGGGAGTGCCGACATTTTGACCCTCTTGATTTAGCATGACAGTGAGGACACTGTCAAGTTCAAGTTTGGGGGTATGCTCGGTTCGTCTTCTTCCTCCGCATTCATTTGTATATATTTTTGCATTTGCAGATTTATTTGAAAACCCATAAAAATTGAAAAATTTCAAAAATTATAAAAATAAATGTATTCAATTTTGGCTAATTGACTTGAGTTTGACAAATAGGTCAACTAGCTAGGAACAACTAGATCTTAGACTTAGTAAGTTAAAAACCCTAAAGATAATCTTCCTTAAAGTTTAACGGTAGAAAGTATATGCCTTGTAGTTTATTTAGAAATAGACAAATTTTGGGTTCACTTTTTGGGCTAAGTCGAAACAAGGGAAGAGTATTGATGTTCTTATTAGAGTATAAGTTTGAAAAATAGTTCCTAGCTTAAGTCTAGATTCTGAAAATGTATACCCTACAACTTGCACAATCACGCATCTTGAAACTTGGAATAGTAGAAGAGACCTTGAAATGCTCTTGTCTAAAGTCCTTAGTACGATGAAAATAAAAGAAAAAAAATGTGAATGAAGAAAAAAAAATGGACACTGGTTTTTGTGATTACTTAAGGGTGCAAAAATAGAAAAATATTTAGCGAGGGTGCTTCATCACCTAGTGCCTTAGACCAACTGGTTTGGGAGTCACTGCTAAAGCCTTGGGTGTTGCAAAACTAGGAAGTACGCTTTAAAGTGCTAACGCATCTTGTAATCGGTTGTTGGTACCTCAAGAAGTATTAACAGTCGCATGAAGGATGTGTAAGCAAATTTCATTTAAAAATTCACTAATTAATAAGTGCTTTGGACAATGGACGAGAGTACGATTGCTTGATTTGAATTTCCAAGTGAAGGGGTGATATTTACACACACGTGGGGATATGTGATTAGAGTTTAGATGAAAGAAAGGGATGAAGAATAGAACTTGTATCTTTAGTAGAGTTGATAGAAAAATTCCTAAGTGGAGATGGAACCCTAGAAGGAAAACTTAAGAGATGCCGAAAGCTAAGTAGGTCTACATAACATATATAATCTTAAGTTAAATAATGAGGAAGTGTGAAGAATGTGGGTGGATAATTTGCGGGTCAACGATAATAGAATTCCTTGTTAGAAAACCTAAGTGGAGAACAAAAGTCAATGGGCTGAGTTGATAGGATTTTGTGGGTGTAATCCGCTGAAAACCCTCAGGAGACAACACTCCTCCTACTAGGGACACCTAGAGGTTTAACGGCTTGTTGCACGTGCTCAGTGCAATCGCGTTTCCCTGCAAAAGTGCGGTTAGGATTTTAGTGAATAAAAATAAGTTTGCTCGAGAACGAGCAAAAGATAAGTTTGGGGGTATTTGTTCAGACCATAATATTGCATTATTATATTCCCCATTCTTATTCTTTTTATAAATAAACGGGTGCTTTTGACGCATGTCTGCTACATGTTACAGGTTACAGGTCCTTGGACAGAAAACAGCGAAAAAGATGTAAAGACGATGTAAAAGTAAGACTTTGACCAACAAAGTGAAGGATCTTGATCAAGCCTACATAAGGAATAGTTCACAAAGCAAGATTCAAGACGTCGACTCAAAGTGAAGGGTTAATGTTCACTACAATTATTCACTATAGGATCTGGAACAAACCTAGAAGCCAAACTGAGAAAAGAACCAAAGAAATAGGGAGACAAAAACATCCTGAAGCTATGAAGAAAAAATGAAGAAATGATCTCCCTACTTGGCCGCGGTTCCGCGGCCAAGTCATGCCTTTGGCCGCGGAACCGCGGCCGTCTAAAGCCCGTGTTGGCGCGGAAAATGATGGCGGTGCTCTGGAGTTGATTAGGTCTTTTCTTAGGGGGTATTTTTGTAATTACGGACATGCGAAACAAATGTAACCCTAGGGTTTCCTATTCTTTATAAATAGGAACTCTACAGATTGTAATTCTTTATGCCTCCCTTTAATGAATAAAATTTAGAAATCTTTTGGAGAGCATCGGTGTTTCTTCTCCATTCAGAAATTCAGATCTGACAACCCTGCATGGATGATTGGAGGGATGCATCTGTAAGTAATTTAATTTCTTGCCTTAGTGTAGATTTAAATTCCTTGCCCTAGGTAGATTTAATTTCATGCCCTAGGAACTTGTTTAGGATTTAGCTTTTGGGAAGGATTTTGAGAGATGAGATCTCTCATCCCTTTCTTACCCACCAAATATTTACAATAGGACTCCATGCATACATGCACATACCGCTCCCTACGGCACTCTATCCCTCGAGGTAGCGGTGATACCGTAGTATAAAGGCCCGGGTGTGATGTTTTCCATGGAGGTTAGGGTAAGGATCTCTAAAGGAAGGACAAGAACCTAGAGGAAGGAACACCTTCCCGAACGGATCTAATCCACTTTATTGATAATTACCATAACTCCTCACAGATCTTCATTCGGGTATTGAAAGTGGTGAGATTTAATTACATTTCCAAACCATCCCTAAAGCTAGCCCTAGCAAGAGTAGATCTAGATAATTGCCCTAGGATAATTTAGATTTTTAGATTTAATAATCTGTCCGAACACCTTTCGGAATTAACTCGTAAGAACGAATCGGATACTCACAACATCCCTGTGGACCGACCCGTACTCACCGGCTAGCTTCAAGCGACGCCGTTCTTGATTGCGGTTACAAATATTTTTGATCTATCTTTTAGAAAGCGCAAGCACGCTAAATCTCTCTTTTAAATCAATACCACCCTACTACCTTCTTAACAGATCCATCTCCTATTCTGATGAAGTCAATGCCTATGACTGTCACATCAAAAATAGATGATCTATCTCCGCTATATCTACTTTAGTCTATAAATAGACACAAGCTACTTGTCCACTATGCTTCCGCTGCTCCCACTGACTACAACAACCCTCTGGCAGAGTCATATATACATGCACTTCTAAAGCTAGTTTAGAACGACGCTATACTCATCCTCCTACCGGGTATCATAGTCCGGAACAACAGTAGTGTCAAGTCTGGGTAAACAAGAACCTTCCTATCACCGTCTTTGAGGCTACCGGAGTACCTCTCGGGTGCCTGAGGTTACCCATCATATCTGCGGAGTGGCTAATGGAATGTCAAACCTGATTGAATCTTTAGGTTCTTGTCAAATTTTCAGTAATCGTTTGCGGTTCTGGAATCACTTCCAGTTCTACCATACTCTCACTACTGTTTTCTGAAAAATTCCATTTTACTAAAACTGTGGCGAGTCAAGAACAATATCACTATTGATCTTCCAGATGGTAGAAAGTTAACCTCGTCAAAGCCCGGTTAACCCACAAACTGCCATTACAGAAACGTGCCTTGAGTTATCCAGAGTCTGGTTTTAAGTATAAGCCGGACAAATCCATATACCTTAACATCGTTAAGATATAATCAATTCTATATAAAATATAGAAACAGAGGCACTGATATAATTGGAACCAAATTCAAATCATGCGGCTGTCTCCAGTGCATGTCATCCAAATTGAGAGAGGCCAATCAGCATTACTCAACATAGGAGTGCATCCAATTATGAGTAACCTGAAAGAGAAACAAGTTTCTCAAAACCATTATTATCGACTGAATACCAAACACAAGTATCTACATCTTCGATCACCTTGAAGAATCCCGATACTTGCAACACGTGGTTCCTACTTTATTCTTGTACTTATAACTTCTCAAAACTTAGACCTTGTATTTCTACGAAAAACTTGTCTAAAAACTAGAGAAGTCACAAGTAAACAGAATATAGTACGAATACCAACCTCTCTGTCCTTATGGACACTGGACAACATACAATACTTTGTATAAGTCCCCTGAGTTTAATAACTCAAACTCTATGCGTCGTAGGTTGAAAACTGTACTATGGTTATGAAGAATTACACCGCTGTTGAATGCTCCTTACCTAACCATCAACTGATATAGGTAAATGTAATGGATATAATTTCAAAAAGTTATATCTCACTTTATAAAATAAACGTACAGATATATCAGTTTGAAATTGGTGCATAACAACGAATATTCAAAACCAATTATTTGCTGTCCGGCAAAAACCCAGGTGATTTCCTCAAATATCACCAATTACAACGAATCCCGATATAATGAGGATGATCACCTAATTCCCAATAAATTGCTCCCACTCATCATCTATAAAACCATACATATGTGAGAAGCATACCTGGTAAATACATACCCTGGAGTAAGGATCTAATTGGAAAATCGATTTCTATTAACAACGCACAGTGAAACTGAAACATTAAAATGTTTCATAGGGGTATCCAGGTATTCCTAATAATACCTCTTCCACTATCAGATTCATGACTGTAACCGTATATTTTCTTTCCATCTCTCCAAATCCCTTTATTTGTCTTTACTCATTACCTTCTGTACACCCCCTCAGGCTTAATGGTTTTCTTCCTTCCCTACCATTCGGCACCAACCTAAGCCTATGATTTGGAAGAAGACTATCCAATAAGCATAATAGGTGTATTCTCCTAATCCTAGGAGTACTCGCAACCTGAGAGAAGGTGATGATAAAAGACAACTGAATAAACCTTATTCTATTTCTCCTGAACCAGAGAAAAGCAAAGGTGAAGTAGGAGTGGCGATGAAATACGCGATTTGGTCATAAATGATAGCAGTCGCAATTTACTTTGCTCTCTTTCTAATCCCTTTATTTGTCTTTACTTATTACCTTCTGTACACCACACTTAGGCTGATTGGTTTCTTACGTGGAAAAGATTCCATATTTTATGCCAATAGGGGAGTTCCATCATGTAGCTAGGTACAAATAAGCCAGTGCTTTCCTCTTGTTCTAAGAATCAGATCAGTTCTATTAACATATATTTTGGTTTGTATGAGTTTAAATACGTTATTGTCCCCATTTCAGATGATCACTTATCCACCTTTCGGCATCTGCCTATGGTTTGGAAGAAGACTATCCAATAAGCGTAATAGGTGGTGTACTCTCCTAATCCTAGGAGTACTCACAACCTGAGAGAAGGTAAAAGGAAAAGACAACTGAATAATCCTATTCAATTTCTCCTGAACCAGAATCCATCCTCGAATCTGGAACAAGTTCCTTCGAGTTCGTATATAACCATACGATGGATTTATCCAATGGAAGTGGATATTCGTAGTGATACGGGGTGTTCTAGAGAAATGCAAAGGGTAAACGAAGGAGTGGCAATGATGTATGCAACTCAGAAGATCCAAAAGCCAGTGTTGTAAGAAAGTTCGGTTAACTTGGTCACTGAGTTATAGTCAAGGGTCGGGCCATGGTCGCTGTCAAAGAGAGAAAGAAAAGAAACACTCTGTGTGCACTCTAACCTAGATCAGAATGGTTAATCACTTTATCTAATCAGGTGTCTCCCACTGTATCCTCAAATTCTCCTCCAAACCTGAAAGAAGAATTAGCCGGGATCACCCGAGGAGTAAACCAACTCATCAGTGGGAATTGAGATCCAACTATCATCGCATGATAATGTAATGGAATCCACTCACGTTATCACACTCCAGAAGGTATGCACATGCCTGGCAAGTTTCAGTTTCTTTAGAAACTCATGATGTGTGTTTTTACCCTTAGGACCTAAGTGACCTTGATGAAGTCAACAAATCAAAAAGTCCTAGTCAAGTTCAACCCATCATTATCTTGATTGCATTAAACCTACCCGCACGAGCCCTTGACAGAGTCAACAAGGCCGTACGACTTTCCTAACCAATCACATATCCATACTACAAACAAGCACCACTCAGCTACCGTACAATACGCCTTGACGGAGTCAACAAACACAGCACGAATACTAAGTAATACTAATCTGAAATGACGGAGGGCTACAGCTGGTTTTTGGCGAAAAACCTTTAACGTAATGAACTAGATATCGTTGAAGGAATCCAAGTGGTTTTACAAATATATAGTGGCGAAAACTTTTGCTAAAGAGGTCACACTCGGTGAAGGGATCTCGGCTCTTTCCTCGTAGAATGAGGTGCAGGATATTCCTAACTGAATACAACGACGCAAAGCAAAAAGTAATCGCCTATAGTGAAGTTATATCACAACCCGAAATATTAGCTCGTGACAGGCACTTAGATCACGCAACGTCTACAGGCGTAACGTAACTTAAGTAAGCCGAAACCCAGAAATCTAAACCTTTCAAAAGAAGTAAGTAATGAAGGCATTGATACAACATTTGGAAACCTTAAGTAAAATTCCTTAAATCTCTTTTTTTTTTGAAATTTCGGCAGCACCTTCTTTGTAAAAACTAGCCCCGAAACGGGTACAACATAGAATATAAAGAAAGCATCCCCAAACGGGAGCAAATCACGCCCTATGGCGGAAACAACCACCACAAGCATATATATGTATACGAAGCCCAACGGCGAAGATCAACATAAAGGAAAATGAAAAGCAAGAGATCAAACCCACCAAGCGAACATATAACCCATCGCTCTAAGTATCGCAACTACAAGTCTTGCTAAGTCTTCACTTATACAAATACTAGTTTCTGATTGATGGAGGTGACTAGATACAATAGGAATAATAATAATGCAAGAGGGGCACGATCCAACATGTACCATCTACCAAATCAAATCACCCGAATGCAAGTTGTGTGCCAGCGATGCCACTACTGATCCATGCTGTCAACCTGCAAGAACTGTGGCACAACGGGGGTGAGTTGCCAACTCGTGAGTAAAAAATATAAGCAGGTAGAAATCGAATAAAACAACGATTTCCTAGGTCAACTATATCATAAAGGTAATACTATGATATCTAGGGTAACCGTGTCTACATATATGCCAATAATAATCAATGTCTGTATGCATATGGATCTCGTCCAACAATATAATCAATGCATGTTTGCAGGTGGATCCCGTCCAATAATATAATCAATGCCTGTAAATATATGAGGATATCAAAGAACGTGTGTCCATCAATGACACATCAAATCATGGAACCTGAGTGTCCAACACCGACACTCGAAACATCATGAAACCCGTGTCCAGCATCGATACGTAAATCCTCATATCTCAGGCCCCGCATCCTCGGATCGTCTCTCAGGCGCCGCATACTCTGGTCGGCCCTCATCTCCATCTCATGACTCCGGTCGATATCCTCCGGATAACCGCCGAGTCCAAATACTATCACCGGTAGGTAGTGCTCCCCTGCCAGGCTCAACGCCTAACAATACGAGTCTTCTTGCCCCGGGATACCTCGCCGGGTCCACCATGTACCCGCAGACATTTCCCCCTCGCTTCTCGAATCAGTATCTAACACAAGTCTCAGAACCGAGAAAACCCATGGTGGACGCATCGAAATACCATATCAAAAGAAATCAGGTTTTCAAACAATACATAAATTTCTTGAAATACCCCCACGGTTCTCAAATCCATAAATCATATGAAAACTGATGTATGCAACATAAAACAGTAATATGAGCATATTAAGGGAAAACTGCTCTTTTAAATGAATCCAGTTTTAAAATATATCATGCGGTTCCCAATTCCTCCAAAATCAAATGCAACATCATATAAAGGCGTACATGTAGCTCTAGCAAGATGTGTGTATATACATGTAAGTATGTAAGCATGATGCATTTCTGTAATACCCGGTTCTTTTGTATACCAATATCCGTATTTTTAAAAGAAGGGTTACTTACAAATTTATTTATTTATATTTACAAATTATTTTTGAGTATTTCAAACTCCCGGCCCTTTTATTTTCCTTATATATTTTTCCCTCTCTCTTTTCCCAAACCCTAACCCCAGTTTCATTTCCCTTGCTTTTCCTATGACCCCTTACAACCCAACCCAAATTCTTAACATACCCAAATTAATTCCCCAGCCCAAATCAATTAATTAAAAGCAAAGAAAATAAATAATAAAACACAGCCCAGCAACCTAAGCCGGCCCACTCCCCTCCTTATAAATTAAACCTATAATAAAATCCTCAATTTCCCGAGCCCGGCCTACTTGCCCCCTACTCCGTTTTATTTTTGTTTTATTTCTACTTGGCCGGCCCAGCCCAACTTCCCCTCTTTCTTCTTCCTTCGTAATTTCCTTCCCGCTCGTTTCTCTTTCCTCCACGTCGCGGCCACGTTCCCCTGCACCCGCCTCTCTCGCGCCCACGACGCGCACGCTTCCCCCTACGACCCGCTCCCCTCAACGGCCCCTCCTCCTTCTCTCTCTCTATCTCTCCAACCTCTCTTTCTCCCCCCCTCAAAATCTCCTCCATCACAACCCACCAACAGCCGAGCCCAACTCTACCAAACTCCATCACCGACCTCGATACCGACGAGCTCCCCACTGCCCCTGAGCCGCCTCGTCGACCCTAGCACCACCTCCTCATCACCACCGAGCCCTCTCTTTCTCTCTCCCTCTCTCACTGCACTTCCCTCTCTCCCTGCACACCGGCTCCAACCCCCAACCACAACCCCCTCTCTCCTGCGAAGCCCCAAGCTCCCCTTCACAGCCGCCTGCAACCACCACTGTCACCATCCCCTCTCTTCAAACTCATCTCGACCGCCCCCTCTCCTCTACTCCGAACCCACGTCCCCGACAACATCCCCGCAACCAACCCAAGAAAACCTATCATCACCGCCGACTACGGCCGCCTCTCCCCAGCAACCCGAGCCGTCGAACTCGAGCCAAGTCGAGTTCCCGTGCCGCGCCTGTGTCGCGCCACGCCTGCGCCCGTGCCCAGTCTCCGTGTCACCGCAGACCCACTCCCGTGTCGCGCCGGTGCCCAGTCTCCGTATCACCGCAGACCCACTCACGTGTCGCGCCCCGTGGTCAGTTGCTGTGCCGCGCCTGTGTCGCATCGTGCCCACCTCCGGAGCAGGTCCCGTGCCGTACCGTGCCTGCCACCGTGTCATCACCAGGCCCAGCACCGCGTCGCGCCCGCATCATCACCAGGCCCAGTTCCGTGCCGCGCCGTGCCGCGCACCAAGCCAGGACCACGCCCACTGCCGTATCACGCCCGCGTCGCCACCGCGCCCAGTACTGGGTCACCGCGTACCGCGCTCCCGCCGCGCGCCGTATCCAGCATCACGCCGTCCCATGTGTCGGAACAAACCCTGCGGCGGCGGCGCTTCCATATCAAGCAACCGAGGCAAGTGATTTCCACTTGTTTTACATGCTACTATTGTTATATACATAATCATTTATATTCTTGCATTACCGAAACTTTGATCACCTTACGTATAAACGAATATTTGATATTAAACTCTAAATGAAAACCTAGCCTTAAATGGCGGAACTTGTGACCCTTGGACCCTTCTACTGTATACTGTTGTGCTGTGGTAATTTGGTGGAAAACCACGTTCGTTTCATCTTTGAAATGTTAACCTCAATAATCATTTCGAATTCTGAATTTTCCTGAACGTGCCAAACTATAAAATTTATATTAAATTGTGTATAAAGCGGATTTTAGCGTTCGATGGCTCGTAACGAAGATAACTGGTTAACCTACTGTAAAATATTATTGATAACTGAATTTTAGTACACTATGATGGTGATAAATGTGGTGGATTATGATTCTGGACTGCAGTCCAGAATGGAAATCCAGGATAACCCCTATTATTAAACCACTGTATATCACTGCTCATATAAGAGAATGCGTGGAATCCTATATTGTTACGTAGGAAATTGGATTAGATTTCTTACTCGACTGGCTTCACTGGATTCCTCAACCGTTTGATATTTTAATTCATTTTACCTTGTCGGCATGTCTTGCTGAATTCTGCAGAAGCAGATTTTACACCCCAAACTTAATCTGGCCATAACTCTCTATTGACGTAATATAATACTGATCCACTAATTGAGTTGGAAACCTTATTGAAAACCCTAAATTTCTTTCAACTGTAGCGTCGCTAAATTCTGATCCCAACTGGGATTAAAATGCGTTACGAAACGGACTTCCGATTCTGAAACCGGATTTCCAACAGTGAACGCTTAAACTGAAATGGTCATATCTAGTGATCCCGAAACCCGATTAACGTGAAACAAATTTTGATGGTTATATAATCAAACATACTACTTATCCCCTGTTCATTGTTTCGCTAAATTGTGCATGTATGATTTATTGAAGAATTATGCAAGTGGTAAGACACCGAGTGATGACATCTTAATCATGCCTTAAATACAGTTTTCTCATCACATCACATATATGTCATTGCATTGGTAACCTAGTGATCATGTGCATTACCCAGTGTTAGGTATTAGTGGTGATTTTGGCAAGTACGTTAGTATTTGAGCATGAATGGATAAGTGAAAGTGGCACGTACTTGTACACAATCAATGAACCCTATTGATTTATTGCATTGTCGATGTCTGTGGGACGTGTATAAGTGTGACCATAATTGGTATGGGACATTATGGAAGAACTTGTATGGGTGTCACGGGTAAGACACCAAACACTGTCCATTTATCTTGGGTATCAGTCGAGACATGCTTGATGGAGCCCCTGTCTTCAGTTCTCGCGTAGACTCGTCATGGACCGACTGGTATTTGAGTTTATGATTGGCGTTTGATGTAGACCACGGGGTGTGGGGTAGTTTGAGTGTGAGTTCAACAGAATCTCGGGAGTCCCATGCCAGCACATATGGAGATATATGGAGATATATAGGGATATTACTGATTATTACCGTGCGTATTTCGGGCCCGTGGTCCCTTGTCCTTGGGTCCTACCCTTGGGTAGGGGATACTCCTGCGTGGTTGACTCTCACACTTGGACTGACGATAGGCTTAGCTACCTGTACAGTGAGACTTAGAGACTGATAGGGTTAGTGACATTGACATGCATTGCTTACTGAATCAATACACCTGACATACTATTTTGCTGCTTTACTGTTCACCCGCTCTATTAGACACCCGCATTGGCTACTACATGTCCACATCTTTACTCTCTTGTTTTACTATTACATTTCATTATTATTACACGAGTTACTATTTGTACCATATATATATTGCTATCGTGTCGCTCTGACGACCTGAGTATGCATGCTCAGAGTGAGATGTGGATCTAGCTTGGACCAGGACCAAACGTACATCACGGACATCTTGATCAGCTACCCAGAGCTATATTCTCTTGATCTCCATCTGGTTAGTTCTTTGGTATCTGTTTTGATTTAGTTACTGCATTTCTCATTATCTGCGCATTGATTACTGATTACCACGTAAAGCTAGAAGCCGAAGTGTGACTACGGAGGGATATTTCCTCGACCGTAGGAGCATGGCTGGCCTTGTCAACCCCTCGTATTCCGTATTTTGGGAAGCGGGACGTGACAATTTCATATGCGTAATAGCACAAGAATCAACGTCTAAATGTCAATAATGATACAATACCATATATGTGTATGTACAGCTATAGCAGGGTATGTCATGCAACATAGCATAATGATGTAAGCATAGCAAGTATATCATAGCATGATATAGCAATTCTATTGTGTGAGTGACATAGCAATTATCGATGATGAAGTGTGTGAGCCGGCAATCTGTATAAGTGTAACATACGCATCATCGATAATGGTGTAGGTGTAATAGCATAGATACATATATAATGCAATGAGAATATTATAAACGTAGCATAAGGTACATCGTACGCGAAATGCTATCAGGTATACGTATCTACAATATATCCGGGTCGGTGAATCTATCAATCGGCATCCAGCCTCACAACACCACGTATGGTATAATCTATCGTACGGCATCCTCTAATCAAGGGTATAGATCAATCAACAGGTAAAACTCATCGCATACGGTAATCCATCATACAGCGGCATTAAACAATTAGGGATTCTATCAACCTATACAACAACAGGGGTACGGATCTAAGTCTCGTACAGCATATCACTCATTATACACATCATTATCCATATATAAATATACCTATCTCTCAGGTCCCATCCGTGTCAATCTCATATCAGGGGACCGGCAAGGTATCAATTATTTCTTATCGATTCGCATCCATATGACGACATATCAACCAAGTCATCATATCTCATCGTATACTCTTTTCATCGCATCAATCTCTCACATCAAATCATTTTACATATGCATTCTATCATATAAATCTCCAAGAGTTATGTCCCTATAGCTTTCATCTCGTATCTCGATATATATACTGAATCATTAATATCACCTCTAACTATCTTTTTAACCATATCTATAGTTTTATAATGTAGGTTTCTCCGACTGTACTCTATATACATCTATCTCCATTCATAATTTGCGGGGGTGCTATATGCAATCCACCCAACTTCCCCCGTAGATATAAATCTACTCACCTGCTAAACTCCTCGCTTAGCCGTAGTCGATGCGCTTCATCGTCTCGGAATCCACGCGAATGTACCTACAATCAATATGAAATCGCAAAGTTATTAACATCAAGTTCCGAAATCCAAATACGGCACGCGGTGTGCTCATAGGTTAGAACCTATAGCCTACACATGCAAAACAACCCAACAACCCTCGTTGTTGACGTACAAACATCCAACGACCAAATACAATATCAAATTTCAAAACCAAGAATCCCAATACCGGGAAACATAGCCAAAACCCTAACTAGGGTCGCTATTCATGAAAACCGCCAAGCCTAAAACCCAATCGTACCAATACTCATTCACAACACAATAAATATCGTACAAGACAATATATTTTTCATCACTACGCCAAATAAAACTCACATCTAATTTTACCGAAAACCTAGTAAGCATCTTTTAACAATTTTAGCACCAATCTAGATATTTAAACAAATCTAGTGGACACAATCATCACATAATAACTTAATTAAGCCACCCAAACCCTTACTAACTTTTTAATCTCACCCAATTTAGATTTAGTAAAAGTTAGTTTCCAAATCAAGCTTAGTTTGGACAATTAGAAAATAACAAATTACAATTTCACAACTAGGTTAGATTTTCCATGTCTAAATATGTTAACCTACACATAAACCATAACTAATTAATCAAAACCCTCTCTTGAATTTCAAAACTTGCTAATTAATACTATATTTAAACACCCCATAAGCTAAATTAGAGTATTTAAATAACAACTAAAGCTTAGGATTAGGATTTATACCTCACAAACTTGCTATCAAACTTGCAAATTTTCACCACCAAAATGGCCTCCAAAATGCTAACTTTCATCTTGATCCAAGCTAGATTAGGCTAATGGATAATGGGTAGGGATTTAATTTAGAGTTTGTGGGATTTTTCTTTGACTTTTTATGAATTTTTGAAGCTTTTAGAAGTGAAAAATGAAGTGGGGAAATGTTTTGGGCAACCAAGGGGGGTCGGCCAATATTGAAGGGAAAGGAAAATTGTGGGTGAGTGTGGAAAGTTCTAGGTTAAAATGCATTAAAGCTCAATTAAAGCACCTCCCATCCATACCACCTCTTAATCTTTTTCTTTTCTAATTTTATTTAAACCCTAGAAATATCTAGAACACTTAGATATTTTGAAAACAAGACAAAAATGCTTAATCTTGTAATTAAGTTGTCATGGTTCACTTTTGTATAATTAACCCAAACCAAATTGTAATTACTACTAATTAAGTGTATAATTAAAAGCTTATGATAATATTTATTTAAGGAAAAATATTGAAGTGAACTAAAATTTTACAAGCAACAATCAAAACCCGCATACTAGCGATTTCCTAGTTAAACTAGGTGCAGTTAAGTCTATGTTGAAAAAAGATCACAACTTGATTTTTACGGAAAACCCAAATTATTTACCGATTAAAGGAAAATTTTGCCTAAACGATTTCTGAAACGTTACAAGTTATTACCCTGACGCAAACCTCTGCCCAGGGGTCACTCCCGATGAAGGGATCTCAGTCATTGCCTCATCGAATGAGGTGCTGGATATTCAGAACTGAATACCGCTGTGCAAAGCAAAAAGGAACGTCCTTGTAACAACAGCTTTTTGAAAAATGGTCCAACAACATCGAATAGGTTTTTTTCCTTGCATTGATCGGAATCAATGCAGTCCCATCAATTAATCACACCACAAAAGAACGAAAATAAAATATACGTATATGCCATCCGCATTCGCCACTGGATCCCGTCATCACCCGTTAGGTTACTTAACTAACGACAGAGCGGGGACTGGATTAGCGCGGGTGTAAAACATATACAACATCTACTAGTATATATATAACAATATACAATAATCGCTCCAGGAGTGATAAATGCAACATCACAGATAAGTAATAAGCATCACAGAACAATACAGATAATCTGGGAGCCCCGGGTTTCCTTTGAGCCACAAATGAAACCCAACGTTCCCCTGGTCGTGCGGATAGCCTGTGTGTTCATATCAGAATTTTTCATTATTATATCACACATTCTTAATCATATTACATATAAATAGGTGCTTTTGATCCATGTCTGCTAAATAGTTGTAGGTTACAGGTTCTCAGAACATTACAGTGAAATTCATGAAAAGTCACTTCAAATGTGAGACTACGACCAACAATAGATAAATCCGTATGATACTGCTTACCAGTTCAAGGAACAAATGAAAATCAGTAGACAGTTCAATACACAAAGCACAAGGGCAGCACAAGATTCAAGACTTCAACGCGAAGCTCACGGCAAAAGTCCATATCATTTTGCACTGTTGGAAATATGGAAGAAAATAGAAGAGATTCTGAGGAACCAAGTGAAGAAAACAGAAGATAAAAGCAACATGAAGCAACCCTGAGAAATTGAACCCATGATCCCACCAATTGGCCGTGGAACCGCGGCCAAACAGGCCTTTCTGCCGCAGTTCCGCGGCCGTATAGTGCACATGTCGGTGCATGTGTCGGTGGGTGTCGGTGCTTTGACCCGGCTTTCTTAGGGTAGTTTGGTAAATTCATGTATAGATCAGATTGTAACCTAGGGTTTTTTCCTATCTATAAATAGGAAAGTTGAAAGCCAAATGAAGGCATGCCTCTTTTTAATTTCTAGATCTAAAATTTTAATTTCCCTTGTAATCGTTGAGAGGTCATCAATAAAGTGAGTTTTTATTTTTATCTTGCATTTTTTATCTGCAATTTATTACCTGCAAATTTTTACCTGTTCTTTTATTATCTGCAAGTTAGTTTGTCTATTAAAAAGCAAAAAAAAATGAATTTTATTGTCACTTTCCTAATGAGTGAGAAATTCCTCACTTGTTAGGGTTATGATAGGGAAGGTTTGAGAGAAGGAAATCTCTCACTCCTTTCTTTTCCCATATAATTTTTAAAATACGGACTCTTTTTAAATCAACCACACACCGCTCACTACGGCCCCCTATCCTACATGATACAGTGATTCCCTAGTTAGACCGGTTGTAGTTGAATTAACCGGAGGTTAGGGCTAAGAGTTAAGAACGGACGGACAAGGACCAAAAGGAAGAAACTAAGTTTCTTCCTATTCGTGCTAATCCCCGTTGTTAACTATTACCCTAACACCTATATTCTTAACTAAGGCATTGATAGAAGTGAGAAGAATCTTTGTTTCGAACTAACCTAATCCTAACCCTAGCAAGCCTTTATTTCAATTTATTCTCATTCTTAGATCTTAAATCAAAACTTACCAAAGTTAGGACTTAACTCGTTAGAACTTAAAGAAAAGAACACCATTTCCCTGTGGATCGACTCGTACTCAACCGGCTAGCTACCAAGCGACACCGTCTTGATTGCGGTATTCTTAAATTTAAAACGCACGCAAATTCTCTCCAACAATCAAATGGTGCCGTTGCCGGGGAGACGGTAGTTTATTTCTTTTTGTAATTTCGGGTTAATTAAATAAAAATTTAAAAAATTTAAAAAATAAAAAATACATAAAAAATCATCTTGTTATTTTTTATTGGTTTTGTGTGAATTGTGCAGGAAAAGAAGATGGATTGATTTAGATCTGGAGCAACCCCAGTGAACAAATCAAGAAACAGAGGATCTGAACAGACAGAGGAGAACCATAACAGCACACAGAAAAATTTTGGAGGCCTAAACCAACTGAACCGCCGTGGAACCGCGGCTAAAGCAGGGGTTTGACCATGGAACTGCGGTCAAACAGGTGACGTCATCGTTTTGAAAACTCTCTGAGAGTATATTTTTTCTCCTTCTACCCCCTGAACTCCACTGAAAAATTTTCCTTCAAGTATTCTTTGCACAGCAACTTCTTCTCCCTCTCCAATAAATCATTTTTGTGCAGGATTCTTTGCGCCGCAAATAAAAAGGAAAAAAAAATTTGGCAAGTGTTTTAGATTTTGTGTGTTACTGCTTTGCATATTTAAAACAGAATCTAAGCGGCTTTAATACCAATTAAGATTAGGTGGGGATTTCATTACCCTTCCTAAGACCCCAGAAATCACAAAAAGCATATGCATCACTCTTGAGATAATTAAAAAATATTTAGACTCAGCCAATTAAAGACTGTCGCGCTCATTAGGACAGAGGAAGGTTGTGAGCATTCAGTCGTTTATCTAAACCTAAGTTTGTGGTGCCTAGGCTAGAAAAGTGAGAAAGGTAACTTTAAAAGGCCTGTCTCACGGTGATTCGTGAGCATAACCCTCCTTTCTTCACTTGTGCTTACCTGGCCACAATTGGCGGTGAAGAGGCGATTTGAGGGATATCTCACAACTTGTCGTTTTGGAGCAATCTAGTTGACTTAGGAGACCCTAGCTCTAGGATTGATTGTGCATGCTTAAATTGTGACTGTTTGAAAGTGTGTCGTAGTTTCGTACAAATTTTTTTGCAAAACTCTTTATAAAAAAATTAAACACAAAACAAAATTTTTACAAAAACTTGCCATTTGTCGCTAGAATTCCATTGCACCCAACCTTCATTCACATTTCCCCATTAACATTTTCTTACCCTCGCATTCTACGTTTTGACTACACTACAACTCGTTTAGTGTATGTCCGGTTGGACTAGGAACACTAGCGCCCGCTTAGTCTGTGTCTCGTTAGTCGCTACTGACGACGCGTTCGACTCCGAAGTCGAAACTCCCTCCACTTCTTTTTCATCTTTACCTTCATCTTCACATTCATCATCTTCTAAAGAGGTGTCAGGATTCAATCCTAACAACCCTTTGCCTACCTCGGGACGGATTCCACCTCAACTGGGTGCGAATAACCCGCAACAACCTCCTGTTGAAGCGCCACAGCGAATCGCGCTCCAGGATCGTTTCTATCCCACCCGCTCCGCACTTCCTACTTGTCTTTCACTCCCGCAGGCAAATAGGAATAATTTCGAAATTAAGCCCCACTTCATCAATATGTTGCCCAAATTTCACGGGCTGGAATCCAAAAATGCCTATATCTTTAGTAACAAATTCCAGAATGTTTGTGCAATGATGAAGACCACCCAACTGTCCGATAATGCTATAAGGCTACGAGTCATTCCTTTCAGATTATGTGACCTAACTAAAAAGTGGCTATATAGTACTGCATCGCATTCCATAAACAGTTGGGAAGATTTTGTTAAAGCATTTATTAAAAAGTTTTACCCACATCACAAGACCGCGAGAATTCGTAATGAAATTAACCAATTTTCCCAGCTTCCTTCCGAACCTTTTTGGAATAGTTTTGAACGATTTAAAGACCTTCTTGTTCAGTGCCCACATCACGGTATCGAGAGATGGCAACTTTGCCAAAATTTATACGAAGGACTGAACCCAGCAACTAAGCAGTTGCTGGAAACCATTTGTCAAGGCCACTTCCTAACCAAATCTGACGAGGAAGCTTGGCAATTTCTCGACGATCTTGCTGAACAAACGCTTCAGTGGGAAAGCACTAGATAGACCACTTCGTCTATTTCATCTACTTCATCCGGTCCATCTAGGGCAGGCGTTCATCAACTTGATATGTCAATTGCAATGAAAGCCGAAATGGCCGCAATTACACGAAAACTAGAAGCAATTGAGAGCAAATTCTCATCGCCTTCTCATGCCCCTGCTTTACCCCCTCGCACTATATGTGCTTGTTGTTCGGATCCATCCTATTTAACCGAAGAGTGTCCTTACAACCCGCCTGCTCAAGGACAGGATCAAGTCAATAATGCCTTTCAGCAAAGACAAAGAAATGATCCATACTCTTCAACTTACAATCCTGGTTGGAGGAACCACCCTAATTTTGCTTGGAATCAAAATCAACAACAATTCCAATGCAACAACAATTTCCAGAGGCCTTCTTCTCAACAACAAGCTCCTCAACAAACTCAATATCAGCAACCTTTCCAACCCTAACCTTACCAAAATTAAACGAACAATTTTTCACCAAACAACTCTTTTTCTCAAAACAATTTTGTTCCACCAAATAACGATAAGGTTTCCTCGTTAGAACGAAGTCTGGAGGCGTTTTTAAAACAATCAACTCAATTCTCAGCCAACATCCAGTCTTCCATTCAGTCTTTGGTGCAACACACTGCATCACATGGGCAAAGCATCAAAACCATTGAAGCCCAGATTGCACAACTAAATGCTGCTTTAAGCGAGCGAGAGAAGAGCAAGCTTACATCTCAACCACTCCCAAATCCTGGTCACCCACAAAATGCACATGGTGCTCTTGAACAAAAAAACCATAATGTGAGTGCCGTGACTACATTGAGATCTGGAAGGATGTTGCACAACAATGTTGGCACTGATGATGACACCCCGGCCTCCGCTTCTTCTACTTCATCATCTTCATCTTCTTCGTCTTCAGAGCCTGTTCTCCATTCTTCATAAGGCTCTATTTTTTCTACTACTTCGAACGGACCCACATCTCACTCCACGAAAACACCAGCACTGGGATCCGTTCCAACTCCGCAATCTCCTCCACAAACATTGGACTCAACAAATTTTCAAAATGTTCCATTTCCAAACAGGTTGAGATCCAATAAACAAAATCCACAAATGGAGAAGATTGTGGAGTTATTTAAACAGGTTAGCATTAACATTCCCCTCTTGGATGCAATCCAACAAGTCCCTTCTTACGCTAAAATCTTGAAGGACTTATGCACCAAGAAGAGGAAATCACAGGTACCTAAGAAAGTTTTCTTGGCTAGTGCAATTAGTGATGCTCTTACCCAACCTTTATCTCAAAAACGAAAGGACCCTGACTGTCCTACAATTTCAATAACTATTAGGGATAAGAAAATAAACCGCGCACTTTTAGATCTTGGTGCCACTGTTAACCTGCTTCCTTATTCAGTATATGAGCAACTAGGCGTTGGAGAGTTGAAACCCACACTTTATACTCTCCAAATGGCTGACTGATCCATCACCCATCCTAGGGGTGAGTTAGGGGATGTGTTGATTAAAGTAGGGGACTTCATATTCCCCGTTGATTTCATTGTTATGGACACACAGCCTGTAGCTAACCCCCGGAATCAAATTCCGGTGATACTCGGTCATCCATTCCTTGTAACTTCTAATGCGGTGATCAATTGTCGAAATGGTTCAATGAACCTATCTTTTGGAAACATGACAATTGAACTCAACATTTTTAAGTTGGGGAATCAGCCCTCCGAACCTAATGCTAATATACTTGATGTTTGCTCGATCCAAGAGATCACCCAGGAGGACTGTGAGCTCGATAAATTTCTGTTCGATCACAGCAATTTTGACACCACTAGTGCGTTCCACCTTGAATCCGATACTGTTTTCACGCCCGATAATGACTATGAGTGTTTCACTTTCTCGAACGATCTTGACCAATCACCACCCGAGTTTGAATCCTTTGAATTTTCGGATGAGTTAGTTGAACCATCCAACTTGGTTACTTACACTCGTTTTGAACCTCTGTTAGAATCCTTCAAGATTGAGACGATTTCACCGATTTTACCTTCAATTATTTCGCCTCCAACACTCGAACTCAAGCTATTGGTGTCTCACCTTAAATACGCTTACTTAGGTGAGAATGAGACCCTACCTGTTATCATCTCGGCATCTCTAGCCCCGAGCAAGAGAAAGCCCTTTTGACGGTCTTGCACAGCAATCGACAAGCTTTTGGTTGGATTATGGCGGACATCAAGGGGATTAGTCCCCTAATAGTTGAACATCATATTCACATGATGGATGATGTCAAGCCAGCAAGGGATCCACAGAGACGACTCAACCCAGTCATAAAGGAGGCTGTTAAAAAGCAGATCGTAAAATGTCTTGATAGTGGTATCATTTACCCTATCTCAGATAGCCAGTGGGTTAGCCCCATTCACGTTGTCCCAAAGAAATCAGGCATAACGGTCATAACTAATGAGGCGAATGAGTTAATACCTACTCGCACCCAAACTGGGAGGCGAGTATGCATCGATTATAGAAAACTCAACCCTGCGACACGAAAAGACCACTTTCCATTACCTTTTATTGACCAAATGCTAGAACGATTAGCTGGGCATGAATATTATTGATTTTTGGATGGCTACACCGGCTATAATCAAATTCCCATCGCCGAAAAAGACCAAGACAAGACAACATTCACTTGTCCTTTCGGTACGTTTGCTTACCGCCGCATGCCCTTTGGGTTATGCAATGCACTCGCTACCTTCCAGCGGTGTATGATGGGTATTTTTTTAGACATGGTGGAAAAATTCTTGGAGATCTTCATGGATGATTTTCTCCATTTTCGGTGACTCCTTTGATGAGTGTTTGCTACATCTAGACGCAGTCCTTACCCGGTGTAAGGATAAGAACCTTACATTAAATTGGGAGAAGTGCCACTTCATGGTTCGAGAAAGTATTGTCTTAGGACATACCATCTCGCAAAATGGCATTGAGGTAGATAAAGCGAAGATTGAAGTCATTTCTAATCTCCCTCCTCCTAAATGCGTCCGAGACATTCCAGCCTTCCTTGGCCATGCCGGTTTCTATAGACGGTTCATCAAGGATTTTAGCAAAATAGCTAGACCCTTGACTCTTTTGTTGACCAAGGACACCACATTTGATTTCGACTCGAGCTGTATGAAGGCATTCGAGTCACTGAAAAACTCACTTGTTTCTGCTCCCATTCTTTCGTCTCCTGACTGGACGCATCCATTTGAAATTATGTGCGATGCTTTTGATTTTGCCATTGGTGTTGTCCTTGGACAGCACATCGAGAAGATGCCGCATGTAATTTATTACGCTAGCCGAACCTTGAACGAGGCCCAATTAAATTACACAACAACCGAGAAGGAATTCTTAGCTGTTGTGTTTGCATTAGAAAAGTTCAGGCCCTATTTAATCGGCTCTCCAGTCATCGTATACACTGACCATTCAGCTCTTCGCCATCTTTTTGCGAAGAAGGATGCTAAATCTTGGTTGATACGTTGGATCCTCTTACTATAAGAGTTTGACCTTGTCATCAAAGACAAAATAGGATGCGAAAACGTAGTCGCCGACTATCTTTCACGCCTCCCTTCTTCACCGACGCTTCAAGTTCCTATAAAAGACGTTTTTCCAAATGAGCAGCTCTTGACTATATCATGCGAACCTTGGTTTGCAGATATTGCGAATTATTTGGTCACCGGACTTATACCAAATGAATGGTCAAATCAAGACAGACTTCGATTCCTATCCCAGGTAAAACATTTTTACTGGGATGAACCTTATCTATTCAAATACTGTCCTGACCAAATTATTCGTCGGTGTGTCCCCGATAATGAATTTAAGAGCATGCTGTCATTCTGCCACGATCAAGCTTGTGGCGGGCATTTTGGCCCTAAAAAGACAGCCGAAAAGATCTTGCAGTGTGGTTCTACTGGCCACAACTTTTTAAAGACACACATGATTACTGCAAGACATGTTCCCGGTGCCAACACTTGGGCCGAATATCTCGGAGAAACGAAATGCCGCTCCAACCAATATTGGTTGTAGAAATTTTTGATGTTTGGGGGATAGATTTTATGGGACCGTTTCCCAATTCTTTTGGGAACGTGTATATTCTCCTCACTGTTGATTATGTTTCTAAGTGGGTCGAGGCTGTGCCCAGCCGGACTAATGACAACAAGGTTGTCGTTAGATTCCTCAAAGAAAATATTTTCTCTCGGTTTGGGCACCCCCGCGCAATCATCAGCGATAATGGAACACATTTCTGTAATAGGACTTTCGAGTCCTTAATGCGGAAATATTCCATTAATCACAAGCTATCAACGCCCTATCATTCCCAAACGTGTGGGCAAGCTGAGATTTCAAATCGGAAAATTAAACAGATATTGGAGAAAACGGTTTCCAAAAACCGTAAGGATTGGTCTTCAAAACTTATTGATGCTCTTTGGGCATTTCGAACTGCCTATAAGACCAATCTTGGCATGTCTCCTTATAGGCTTGTCTATGGAAAGGCTTGCCACCTTCCAGTTGAGATTGAGCATCGCGCATTTTGGGCGATAAAAGAATTGAATCTATCTATCGAAGATGCAGGCAGCCATAGAAAGCTGCAATTAAATGAATTAAGCGAGCTTCAGGATGAAGCTTACGAGAACGCGGTTGTCGTCAAAAACCGAATGAAAGTGTTTCACGATAAACACCTTATGCGCAAATCATTCAAACCTGGTCAACAGGTTTTACTTTACGACACCCGGCTACATTTCCATCCCGACAAGCTCAAATCTCGATGGAAAGGGTCATTTCTTGTATGCACTGTATATCCGCAAGGTGCGGTCGATTTAGAAAATCCTGAGGACGGTTCACTATTTAAAGTGAACGGACATAGACTTAAACCGTTCCTCACCGCGGACCCTTCGGAGGAGGTCCTGCTGTTGCGGGAGCCGATTTACATTGACTGATCTTTTTCCATCTACTCCCAAATTTCGGTTATCCAGCCATAAACAGTGGAAACACTGTTTCAAATAAGTTTGGGGGTATGTCACACTTGTAATTATATAAAAAATAAAAAAAATTATAAAAAGAAAAAGAAAATAAAAAAAATCAAATTTTGGGGGTATTTTTGTAAATTTTCAGCTTTAGTAAATATTAAATAAAAAAAATTATTTACAAATAAATTCCTCTTTTTAAGAGGTCCCTTTTGCAAATAAAAAAACACCCCCTATAAATATAACCCGACCCCTCTTCTGATTTTACCAAACCCTAAATTATTCCTCTCTAAAAACCCTAGCCGCCGCAGCAGACAGAGCAGGGAGATCTCTTCAATCCGCCGCGCAACCGCCGCCGACGCCTGCTTCCTGCCGCGCTTCCGCCGCCTTTTAGTGTCGTCGTCCTCTGAAATCTTCAAAGGAAGTTTGCAGTTCTCTGATCCTCTCTGTTAAATTTAAAATTTCTAAATTAGCTCTCTGTAATGGCACCCACTTTGCAATTCGAAAGAGATTTCTCGCAAATGTTTGCATACACGATCTATGGTAGCTATTTCGGTGATGAGATCCGAAGGCGTGGGTGGAACTTTTTACTTTTTAATCATCCAAATTCCTTCGCGCTTCCAGATCTTGTCATCCAATTTTATGAGTGCATGGAGGATGGTTGCCACTCACAACACGGTTACATTAGGTTAATTTGGGGGTATAGGGAAATAATAATCGATAGGGACTTCATCCATGAAGTCACCTTAATACCTAGATTACCTATTCATGACCAACCCCTCCGTTTCGAGGACTACCTACCCTTGATGGGTAATGATTGTTTGAGGGAGCCACGCAAAGGCATTCAGGCTAGAACCCTTTTTGCGAACGAGTTAACTGTGTGTTGTTGGACACAAAATAATATTTTTGGTAGTTCACAAAATACTACATTTTTCACACCATCCCTTCATATCGTGCACACTTTGATGACCAGAAACCCCAGCTATGATATATGCACGGTATTACTTCACTCAATTGGTGCAGGCAAAAGGGCTGCCAACTATCCATGCCCTATGCTGGTGACACAACTATGTCGCTATTTCCTCCCTGTTGAGGAATTCGAGTTTTATATGCATGGAGGGATCCCTGTTAGACCTCTTCTTGAGGGTGTATCCACGTCCTACACACGCTTACATGATGTATAGTCGCGCACCGAGCCGGCCGAGGACGTACCCGCCAAGACACCCAGCTCTAGCTCGACCGCGAGTGACGAAGAGCTTACCCCTGCGGCACAAGCACGCTTACGTAGGAGAGCCAATAGGGGGATAGAAAGATTGATAGGGATGGTGTCCAACCTGGATCAGCGAGTCATATTGGAGCAGGGCATGACTACCCTGCTGGCAAGAGAAGAACGGTCCCGCTCAAGATCGAGGGGACGGCGAGGCCATGAGCAGTGAGGACACTGCTTTTGATAAGTTTGGGGGTGGAGGTGGTTTGTAAATAGTTATCTTTGCATTGCATTTGCATATTTTTATTCTTTGTACATATTTGTTTTTTCTTTCTTTCTTTGCATATTTAATTCCGCATTGCATCTTTATAAAAATAAATAAAAATAAAAAAAATTATAAAAAAATAAAATTGAAAAAATTGAAAAATAAAACAAAATTATAAAAATTGAAAAATTCAATTTTGGTTATATTTGACTTAAGTTCAACATGACGGTTGAATAGTAGGGAAAAACTAAATCCTAAACTTAGTAAATTAAAAACCCTAAAAATAACATTTCTTAAAGTTTAACTGTAGAAAATATATGTCCTTGTAATTTATTTAGAAATAGGCAAATTTTGAGTTCAGTTCTTGGGCTAAGTCAAAATAAGAGAAGAGTATTGAAATTTTTATTTGAAGTGTAAGTCTGAAAAATAATTCTGAACCTTAAGTCTAAATTCTGAAAATATATACCCTACAACTAGCACAAACATGCACCTTGAAACTTGGGATAATAGAGAATACCTTGAAATGGTCTTGTCTAAAATCCTTAGTATGAAGGAAAATAAAATAAAAGTACAAGTGTGAATAAAGAGATAAAAAAAATGAACACTGGTTTTGTAATTATTTAAGGCTGCATAAATAAAAAAAAATATAGCGAGGGTGCTTTATCACCTAGTGCCTTAGACCAACTGGTTTGGGAGTCACTGCTAAGCCTTGGGTATTACAAGACGAGGAATTACGCTTAAATGCGCAAGAACATTTTGTAATCGGTCGTTTAGTACCTCAAGAAGTATTAACGGTCGCATGAAGGATGTGTAAGCAATTTCATCTAAAATTCACCAACTAAAAGTACTTTGGACGATGGACAAGAGTATGATAGTTTGAATAGAATTCCAAGTGTAGGGGTGATACATACACACACGTAGGGGTATATGATTGGGGTTTGGATGAGAGATAGGAATGAAAGATAGGCCTTATATCTTCAATAAAGATGATAAAAATTCCTGAGTTGAGATTGCACCTTAGAAGGAAAACTCAAAAGATACTGAAAGCTTAGTAAATTTGCAGAACATATACGATCTTAAGTTAAATGAAAAGGAAGTGTGAAAAATACGGGTTGATGATTTCTAAGTTGAAGATAATAGAATTTCTTGCTAGAATACCGAATTGAAGGATGAAAGTCAACAGGCCAAATTGATCGGATTTTGTGGGTATTATCCGCTGAAAACCCTCAGGAGACAACACTCCTCCTACTAGGGACACCTAGAGGTTTAACGGCTTATTGCACAAGCTCAGTGCAATCGCGATTCCCTGCGAAAATGAGGTTAGGTTTTTTCGAGAATAAAATTGGCTTTGCTCGGGACGAGCAAAAGATAAGTTTAGGGGTAATTGTTCATATCAGAATTTTGCATTATTATATCACCCATTCTTAATCATATTACATATAAATAGGTGCTTTTGATCCATGTCTGCTAAATAGTTGCAGGTTACAGGTTCTCAAAACGTTACAGTGAAATTCATGAAAAGTCGCTACAAATGTGAGACTACGAATCCGTATAATGCCGCCTACAAGATCAAGGAACAAATGAAAATCAGTAGACAGTTCAATGCAAATGCACAAGGGCAGCACAAGATTCAAGGCTTCAACGCGAAGCTCACGGCAAAAGTCCACATCATTTTGCACTGTTGGAAATCTGAAAGAAAATAGAAGAGATTCTGAGGAACCAAGTGAAGAAAACAGAAGCAACCCTGAGAAATTGAACTCATGATCCCACCAATTGGTCGCGGAACCGCGGCCAAACAGGCCTTTCTACCGCGGTTCCGCGGCCGTATAATGCACGTATCGGTGCATATGTCAGTGGGTGTCAATGCTTTGACACGGCTTTCTTAGGGTAGTATGGTAAATTCATGTATGGATCAGATTGTAACCTATGGTTTTTTCCTATCTATAAATAGGAAAGTTGAAAGCCAAATGAAGGCATGCTTCTTTTTAATTTCTAGATCTAAAATTTTAATTTCCCTTGTAATCGTTGAGAGGTCATCAATAAAGTGAGTTTTTATTTTTATCTTGCATTTTTTATCTGCAATTTATTACCTGCAAATTTTTACCTGTTCTTTAATTATCTGCAAGTTAGTTTGTCTATTAAAAAGAAAACAAAAATGAATTTTATTGTCACTTTCCTAATGAGTGAGTAATTCCTCACTTGTTAGGGTTAGGATAGGGAAGGTTTGAGAGAAGGAAATCTCTCACTCCTTTCTTTGCCCATATAATTTTTAAAATACGGACTCTTTTTAAATCAACCACACACCGCTCACTACGGCACCCTATCCTACATGGTAGCGGTGATTCCCTAGTTAGACCGGTTGTGGTTGAATTAACCGGAGGTTAGGGATAAGAGTTAAGAACGGACGAATAAGGACTAGAAGGAAGAAACTAAGTTTCTTCCTAATCGTGCTAATCCCCATTGTTAACTATTACCCTAACACCTATATTCTTAACTAGGGCATTGATAGAAGTGAGAAGAATCCTTGTTTTGAACTAACCTAATCCTAACCCTAGCAAGCCTTTATTTCAATTTATTCTCATTCTTAGATCTTAAATTAAAACCTACCAAAGTTAGGACTTAACTCGTTAGAACATAAAGAAAAGGACACCATTTTCCTGTGGATCGACTCGTACTCAACCGGCTAGCTACCAAGCGACACCGTCTTGATTGCGGTATTCTTAAATTTAAAACGCACGCAAATTCTCCTCAACAATCACTGTGCAATGAAAACCTTGACCCCTCGAGTGCGGCAAGTTACCCGCCAAAACCTGAAGCGAGGAAGACCCCTTCAGCAAAGTGAATGGACCACCCTGCACTTCACGGAATCCGGTAACTTGAGCACCCCTCCTTGGGTCAACCTGTACCCCCTACGAGTGCGGTGAATAGCCCGCCGATTCTAAAGTGAAGCCCCCTCCGTCTCAAAGCCATGAGATGCGGGCTCGTTGCCCTTTAGAACCCGGCTATCCATGCACTCCACCATGGGGTAATCCTAGTACAGAAAAGAAAATATGTACAACGGGTACATCGACCTCAACCCGGTCGTGTCCCAAAAGAAAATATACAAACAGGCAGTGACGGCAGTCCACATGTAGGACGCTCACCCCGCAATATCAAATGTATAAATATAACTAAATTGTACTAACATTGCATCCAAGCTATCCACCACGACAATCTGCAATATCACAGCACAACACAGAACATCAACGTGAATGTCACGTTTCGCAAACCCGTCTAAAAGGACTATAGCGATTAGACAAGTTGTACCGATCAAATGACATTCACGGTCGCAGATAAAAATGTATGTACTGCAAACTTTAAACAATTTTAGAAAATATCGACTTCGAAATAACCCCTGAATAGCCCCAAACAACTAGGTAAAACCATATCCAAACTGGGCTAAACAAATAATACCACTGAACCAACATTCCAGAGACAAGACCACACCCCAAAAATGAAGTCCAAAAGCCCCTAAAGAACCGGCCTCCTCGGTTTTAAGAGCATTCTACTCGGCAAAAAACAGGTGGATTTGGTTCGTGTTTGGGGTGATGTCTAGTGGTCATGTCAGTAGTCTTCTGCAGTTGTTTAAATAATTTTTGAAGACACTTTTGAAATCAACAGAATCTGGAATGTGCAGGGGTAGTGTATCGGGTTTGTTTTGATTTCGATAGTTTAACATTGTCTAAACAAGCTAGCTAAGGGTTAATGGGATGGTTTTGATATCATGTTGGGATACGGCAGCACCCCGGCCGTCAATCCGAGACCAAATGCGGAACAAAAACTTTTCAAACTTGACGCTAGCATAACCAAATACCTGGATCGAACAATTAACCGTTAACTAGCAAAACTGTAAAGGGGTTTCAAAGATTATACCGATCGATCCATGTCCTTTGGTCTTCAATCTCCATCCCATGCTTGTCGCGGCTGCCCCGACGAAGTTCACTCTCCGTTCTCGCTTGTCGAAGTGGCACCACGTCGAGAAATCTTTATACGGGCTCCCACTTCAAACCGAAGCAACTCGGACATGAAGTTTTCTAGCCGACATGTCCAAGGTGAAGTAGAGATAGGTGTGATTACTTTGTCTCATGACACTCTAGGATTCTCAACACATGAGTGGGATAGAGTGGAGGTTGAAGAAGAAGCCATTGATGGAAGATGTAAGCTCAAGAAAGAGAAGCAAGTGAAGAAAATGACTTATTAAATTGTGTTATATATTTTTGAGAGCAAATATATACATATATATATATATATATGAATATATATCAAACCCAAGAGAATAATCCCATGCCATCACATGGCAGCCCTCTCTCTCCAAAAATATCCCCACAATCATAATTAGCTCCAAAATCAATCCATGTCACATTTAATCAACGCTAGACCCAATACCATGAGTCACCATGTGCATGTGACATGAATTGATGCATATGGACAAAACTTGCACTCACATTTTGCTCCACTAAACATTTAAACTAAATGTTTAATCCAACAAAAGAAATGGAATCAACTAAAGTAAACTCGTGACGGATCACAAGAATTCCCCTCATCTGTATATACATACCCACATCCGTATTCCGACTGAATACGAATACCACGAGACTAAAGTAATCCAACCATCTAATACTAGGATCCGGCTTAAACCAAAGCCCACTAGTATGATCCGTCCGATCATGATCCGTGCACGAGTGCACGTATATGATCGAACCCTGCCATAAAACCATACGTCCTCTACAACGTTTCGCCCGAACTGGGGACCTTTCTGTGGGGGACTCTAAAGACTCGTCAATATGCTGGCAGTAGGTTTAACCACAAGCACGTCAGTGGTACTAGCTGTACGTAACGGCTGCCCAGGTATTGAGCAAAAGGGAGATCGATGAGCGAACTCATCCTGGAACCCTATTGAGCTTATCTGTGACAATCTCCGTACAGTCTGGTCTGTTCGTCTAAGAGTATTGCATATCGGGCCTAGGGGGATGGTAAACGTCAGACCCCCAATAGCGGTATAAGTCGTGTCGGAGTGTAGCCCAGAACACCTTAAGAAACTACTGGAACACCAACCATTAAATCTCACTTGCCTTGGCCAAGGACTTTGTGTAATGGCTCTACAGACACAGCGCGATATCAACCCCCAATACCGGGAGAGACAAATCATGTCTAACCGCCACAACCTCCAAGTGCTTCGGGACTGTACCCAACTACTACATGTTTGCACGACTCCTTTGAGCCGTGGTAGGGTAGCAATCAAAGAACAGTGGGAACACACTTGAGGCAATGTAGCAGTGTCAACTCAACGGACTAAGTTGTACTCATGTCACCTGGGAACTGCTCCTGACGATAGGTATAATACCAATCAGCAGTGCCCCTGCGAGTCCGTCCGGTATACTCATAATCCAATGAGCACCTGTATACTATCTTAGGTGAACCAACTGACACCAATGTCTTGTGAGACCAGCCACCGCCCTTCGTCGGGTTCTCGATCCGTATACACTAGTCTACTATCGAAGTATCGATGCCCAGTCTCGAAACTCCCACGACTAGGGACACTTTAAGGATGTGCTTATAGACTACCCAACTCTCACGTATATGATCGCCATCATACTGCTGGTAGTCAAGCAAGAATCTTATGGCTCTATCAACATGTAATAGTGAACTGTAATATCACCTAAAGCATGTACACGATGATAAAGACAAGCTAGATAGCATAATATCATCTCGAGTAAGAGTGTTCTACCGGTACAGGTCCTCCCTCAATCATTGCAATCACGTGTCTGCGATCCAATAATTGACTTGAGGGCACTATATCCAATAGTTTCCCCTCCTTTTTTTATATAAATTGTATCTTTCAAAGATTTTGATTCATAAATAAAGAATGTACTTTTTTTATTTACATGTACTCTTGATGTCTTAATATGGCATGAAGTAGTTTATGCACTCATTTTGGAGTCTGTAGTTTATTCACTCGTTTCGGAGTCTCTAATTTATGTACTCGTTTCAGAGTTTATAGTTTATTCACTCGTTTCGGAGTCTCTGGTTTATATACTTGTTTCGGAGTTTATAGTTTATTCACTTGTTTCGGAGTCTCTGGTTTATGTACTCATTTCGGAGTTTATAGTTTATTCACTCGCTTCGGAGTCTCTAGTTTATTCACTCGCTTCGGAGTCTCTAGTTTATGTACTCATTTCGGAGTATTTTTAGTTTACCTCCCTTGGGTTTACAGACAAACTTATCCTAACGTTATATATAGATAACCCACATTCTTTACGACAGGGGTCCGTTAGGTTTGTGGTACTAGGGTTTTAGTCCGTTGTACCGTCGCGTTGGCTGATGTATTCCTCTATATGCAGTCTTTAAACCGCTGTTAGAGTAGCCCCGCGACTGTCGTGTCTCTAATCCCTTCGGGGACTGGACAAGACGTCTTCAAGTAATCTCCTTAAGTCATATTACCGTCGGAAGAGCAAGCGTTAGGAATTTTCCATGATGCTTTTTACCTGAGATTAGGCTCAATTTGGATCTCCGATGAGTCATAACCACACCCTTCTGGGATGGGATGATCTCCAATGGTCTTTTATGTTTTATATGAGTTGCCATCAAGACCCGAAGCTGGGGATAATCCGTCACTTCGTTTTTTGCTTTGACGATATCGCGTCGATTCTTTGCTGAAATAGGGTAGACATCTGTACCTCTATACTGTATGTATTGTAATTAAATTCCAGAGCTGGGAATATGCCATTTGATAGTTACATCCGCACCCTGCTGAAATGAGGGGGAACGCCGAGATAGTCTCTAGGTTTTATATGTACCATCAAGACTTGGAGCCATTACTCCATTTTTTGCTTTAACCCTTGGGTCTTTCTTTTTTGATGAAGACGTTAAGTCTGCATCCTGCTGGTACGAGAAGGAATGCCGGGATAGTCTCTAGGTTATATATGTACCATTAAGACTTGGTTCTCCTTCTGACGAAGCGTGGTGGGAAAATAAGGTTCTCTTTCTTTCATTTATACCCATGGATTGTATACAAGAGTCAATATAGATATACTTGCAGGGTAGAAAAGTTTCGTTTTCATCATTTTTTTATTTCTTTCCATGATACTCTATCTTTTCAGCTTTTATGTCGCCAAAGTCATGATTGCCCAATCATTTCGGCTATTTATCGTGGTGCCCAATCATTTCGGCTATTTTATCATCATTTTTTTTTTGAAATCTGATACCAATCTTGGCATCAGCATCACTACCACTGAAATATTGCCAGAAGCAAATCATCATTTGCCATGAGAGGACTTAAAATTTGATACATATTTAGGCATCAGTATCGCTACCACTGGGATATTGTCAGGAGCGAATCATCATTTGCCTTTGTCGATTTTAACAAAGATGCCTTAGTAAATAAGGTGAGGATCCTGTCGACTAAGACTTTTTGACTTTATGAGCCGTAAGGGTCTCATAAAAGTATTTCTCCCTACGAGTCGTGAGGATCTCATAGGTGTATTTTCTCCTTAGGAATCGTGGGGATTTCTAAGTGTGTTTTCTATTGTAAGTCGTAAGGATCTTCCAAGAGTGTTTTGTCCTTATAAGTCAAAAGGACATACAAGTGTGGCTTACCATATGGGGGACATTTCTCGTCATTGGTGGAACTTGGTGGGAGAATATTTATTTATGCCCGTGGCTTGTATACAAGGGTCACTATTAGATCGCCTGTAGGGCAAAAAGGTTTTGTAGGTGTGTTTTTTTATGCCTTAAGAACAGATTTAGATCCCTCTAATATAAGACTTTTGAATCTTATGAACCGTGAGGGTCTCATGGGGGGAAATTCTCCTTACGGGTCATGAGGATCTCACAAGTGTAACTTTTCCTTAGGAATCGTGGGGATTCCTATGTGTGTTGCTCCTTTATGGGTCGTAAGGATCTCACGCAGGTACTTTTTTCTTTTTTCTTTTTTTTAAAGCGGCCTTCAAGGTAACGCACCATTAGCTATAGGCCCCGGTCTTCTTCAAAGGACTACATCATGTGGGACCAAGGAGATTATGAATCGTTTATGCCCGTGGATTGTATACGGTAATCGATATAAGGGTTTACCGTAGGCTAAACGTGTGAGTTTAAGGAAATGACAGTCCTTCATCGCCATATTTTGAGGCAAAATACTAGTTTAAGGACATTCCAGTCCAACATTCCCATTTTAGGGATGAAGATTAGTGTAGGGACGTTTCGGTCTAGTATTAGTTTAAGGACGTTTCGGTCCAGTATTCCTGTTTCGGGGACAAATATTACTTTAAGTACATTTCGGTCCAGCATTAGTTTAAGGACGCTTCGGTCCATTATTAGTTTAAGGATGCTTCGATCCATTATCACCGTGTTTGAGGTGATGCTCTAGTTTAAGGACATCTCGGTCCATTATCAGTTTAGTGACATCTCGGTCCATTATCACCATTTTTTAGGCGAGTATTAGTTTAATGACGTTTCGGTCCAACGTTCCCGTTTTTGGGACGAATATTAGTTTAAGGATGTTTCGGTCCATTATCACCATTTTTTAGGCGACGGAGCATTTGGATACTACTTTCAGGGTTCTGACACAGGAAGATAGCAAGAGGACACAAGTATCGTCATCTATCATTGACCTAAGTCGTGACCCGTCAAGAGTAGTATATTTTGAGGAATTGGCCGTTTATAGGCCAGAAGGGTCTTTCGCCATGCATATCCATGAGTAGGTAGGCTCCACCTTGGAAGATTTTGTCTATGATGTACGGGCCTTCATAGTTCGGCTCAAACTTCTCCTGTTTTGCACGATTGGGGATCATTGGTCTTTTGACGACTAGCACGAGTTCACCTTGGCGGAATGTTCTCGTCCTGATCAGTCTTTCGTATGACCGTGTTATCTTTACCTTGTGAGCCTCCAGATTTTTCTGTGCTATAAGGCGAGTTTCATCAATGGCGTTGAGCTCCTCAAACTTAAGATGAGCATTTTCTTCATCTGTCAGCTAGTATCGAACTGCTTCTCATAGAGAGAGGAGTTCTATTTCCAACGGGAGCACTGCTTCCGTGCCGAACATCACGCATATGGTGTTGTATTCATGGCCATCTTAAACATTGTTCGGTATGCCTAGACAGTTTCATGCAACCTTTTGTGCAAGTCTTTTTTGTTTCTGGACATCGTCTTTTTTATAATCTTTATCAAGGTCTTGTTTAAAGCTTCAGCGAGACCGTTGGCCCGAGAATTATAGACTGAAGAGTATCTCTAATCTATTTTATACTGCTATGCGAAGCGGCTTATTTTATGACTCCTATAAGCTAGCCCATTATCCAAGATTATCCGTCGTGGAGTTCCGAACCGATAGATGACGTGGGTTTTGAAGAAGTGGAGGATATTCTCCTTCTTCACCTCCCTTAGTGATGCTGCTTCCGCCCACTTAGAGAAGTAATCGGTCGTTGCCAATATAAACCGATGTTTTTTAAAGGATGCTGGTTCGATAGGGCCAATTATATCGATTCCTCACATTTTGAATGGCCAGCTAGCCACTGTTGGGTATAGTGGATTTGGATGTTGATGGATGAAGTCCCCGTGAATTTGGCATGAGTGACACTGCTTCGCAAATTCGAGGCAGTCATGAATCATTGTGGGCCAATAGTAACCCATTCTTTTTATCTTCAGCTTCATTTTTAGTCCAGCTTGATGAGAACCGCAGAGTCCGTCGTGTATTTCTTGGACGACTTTCTTTGCTTCCTCCGGCCCCAGGCATCTAATCCATAGACAATCGAACGATCTCTTATATAGAGTATCATTGACGAAGGCGAAAAACAATGCTCTTTTCATGAGCTGATGTCTAAACGACGCATTTTCGGGCGTTCGTTGGGACTTAAAGTAGTCTATGATGACTTCCCTCCAGTCCTTGACCTTTTCTTTGTCCTCTATTTGAAGAGTTACTTATTCAGTTGTTTCTTTTTCTTCGGATGGCTTTATTAGGTCTTCCAAAGATATTTCTTTTGGTGCGAGAACCCTGCGGCTTTGCACAATGATCCTCACGTCATCAAGATCTTCATCGGCCAATTCTTTAGCCAATTTGGCCAATATATCTGCCTTGCTGTTTTCTGCATGTGGTATACTTTTTAGGGTATAGGTAGGGATTTGTGTTAGTAGTTTCTACACTCTTTCGCCATACTTTATCAGCTATGGCTCGATCAGCTGGGAGTCTCCATATATGAGGAGGTCTTTGATTCCCATGTCGATAGCGATCTTGAGACCTGCTCTCAAAGCTTCATATTCAGCTTCGTTATTAGTCCTTGGCTCTGTTAAGGAGAGGGCATAACGCAATATCCCTCCTTGCGGAGTCACGAAGATAAGGCCCACCCCGGCTTTGATTATAGGAGTGTTCTGCTTTCGCTGCTTCATGGAAGATGCTCCATTGAAGTATAGTTCCCATTAGGAATCATTTTCTTCTTCAATTACATCGAACGCGTGTTCGTCTGACAACTCGCAATTTAAGGGGGAGTCGGCTGGTATCAGATGCTCTATTAGAAATCCAGTTATGGCCTGACCTTTCACTGCTTTAAGGGGGCGATACTTTATCGAGAATTCCATCAGGAGGAGACCCTATTTGGCAAGCCTTCCTATTAGTATGGCTCTTGACATTAGATATTTGAGAGGATCCACTTTCGATATGAAATGGACCTCATGTGCCAAGGCGTAATGTCTGAGCTTCGTTATTGCGAAGATCAGTGCCAGGAAATGCTTTTCGATGGGGAAATAGTTGTTTTCTGCCTCCAGGAGAACCCGACTCAAATGGTACAAAGCTCTCTCCTTTCCCTGATCGTTCTCTTGTGCCCACGATGCGCCTAGAGAACCCTCAAGAGCTGTTGTATATAGGATAAAGGGTTTTCCCTTAACCGGAGCGGTCAATACCGGCGGATTTTGCAGGTATTGCTTGATTTCGTCTAGTGCATTTTGGCACTTTTGATCCCAGATGAATGGGGTCCCCTTCTTCATCAACTGATTGTAGGGATGGCATTTTCCGGAGAGGTTGGCTATGAACCGCCGGAAATATGTGAGCTTTCCTTAGAGAGACCTCAATTGTTTGAGGGTTCTTACCGTGGGCATTTCCATAACCGCCTTGATCTTTGACGGGTCGATTTCAATACCTCGGTGACGTATGCTAAATTCTAGAAATTTGCCTGAAGAAACTCCAAACGCGCATTTTAGAGAGTTCATCTTCAGATTATACTTCCGAAGACGTTGGAACACTATTTTTAGATGTTCCCAATACTCCTCGTGAGATTTGCTCTTTACTACAAGGTCATCGATATAGCATTCGACGATCTCGTGTATGAGGTCATCGAAGATCTTTGTCATTGCCCTCTAGTAGGTAGCATTAGCGTTCTTTAAACCAAAGGGCGTCACTTTATAGCAGAATATGCCCAATGGGGTTCGGAAGGCAGTATGCTTTTGGTCTTCACGAAGCATTTTTATTTGGTTGTATCCTAGAGATCCATCCATGAAGGAGAAGACCTCATGGGTTGATGTGTTATCGATCATCAGCTCGGTAACAAGTACTGGGAAGTCATCCTTTGGGCAAGTTTTGTTGAGCTCCCGAAAATCCACACAGATGCACACCGTCCTATTTTTCTTCATCACTGGAACGATGTTAGCGATCCAATCGGGATATTGAACTTCTTGGATGAAGCCGTCGATTAGTTTCTTGATCTCAGCATTGATGCTCATGTCAAGTTCGAGTCGCATTCTTCTCGGTGCATATTTGATTGGTTTTATTCCCGGTGATATAGTCAGTTTATGTACTGCCACCTTTGGATCTAGACCTGGCATTTCAGAGTAGTTCCAGACGAAACAATCTTTATACTGCATAAGCACGTCTTTTAACATGGCAACCTATTTTTCAGATAGTAGTTCACTGACGAACGTGAGCCTCGAATCATTTTCCGTCCCTAAGTCATTTTTTCTTAGGTTGTCCGCCGTAATGTGTTTCCTATCTTCCAGCTCTTTTGGTGCTGGTGGAAACTCTGAGATTATCTCGTCCTCATCTTCATTTGCGAAGCACCTGTAGAGGTCATTCATAGTCTCGTGCCCTCCCTCTTTTGAGAGTGTTATCATATGGCAGGTACGAGTTCGCTTCACTTTTTTATGTTGAGTGGGTCCTATCCTGACGGTATAGGTCCTTTTTGGCTCGTGCTTTTGTGGCGAGGTTACCCTCCTGCTGTCGGATAATGTAAACGTACCTTGTCGATAATGGTCTTCTACCTAGTCTTTGAAGGTGAAGCAGTCTTCAAGAGGGTGACCTATTACTCAGTGATATGAGCAATAATCCGGATGATGGACCTCGTTTATTTGTTCAGGGTGCCGAGACTCCGGAAGTGTCATCATTTGGTGCTTCATGACAAGATTGAATATTTTCCTTGTCTTGTCTTAAGGGAGAGAGTATTCCCGACCCATCTTCTTTATAAAGGACAGGCTCCAATCGAGTTTTTCTCGATTACACGACGTCTTGGATCCGCTTTGTGATTTTCTAACATTGTTTGCGTTCTTTGCCCTATTTTTACCTCCATTACGGGATTTTACTCTTTCGTGAGAACATACAGTAGGTCGGGGATGAAGACATTATAGTCTACCTTCTCTGCAGATTGCTGACTAAGACGCTGTGTCCCGGCCTTTCCATAAATGGCCATTTCGCGGCTGTGATTGTCCTGGCTCGTTTGACAAGTTTCTTTTATTAACCTGTCAATTTGTTCTTCCAGCGACGGACATAACGTATTTAGAGCGGGATCTCGCTCCAATTTGACATCATGGCTATTTGGAAGAGCGTTTTCCGCCTCACCGGAGCTGTTCATGATGCGGCAATTATGGATCTGCTCCCGTTTCTTGGACCGAACATATCCGAGCCTGGTTGTCTCCATCTTCCCGTTGGGCATCTTTCGCTGAGTCCCGGGAATATACCAAATGTTTTTGTAGAATTGGGCCTGTCGAACAGTTTGTTCGAGGGGTATACCTTGGTATCTTAACAGCCTTTTCTATCCCTCTGCGTAATATCTTGGCAGAAGGATTGGTTGAAGCCTATCGAGTGTAAAATCAGTACCATGCCAGACTTCATTTTCTACTTTGGTCTCCATAAATTGGTAGAAAAGGATCGCTTTTTCACCTCTTCGCCTGGGAGGTACGTAGAAAGTGTGCAGTTCTTGTATGCTGTATGTATGGAGCGCATCAAGATCCTTATAATGCCGAGGCGGAGCCATTGTAATTTATAGACTCTGATCTGCTTCGGCAAAAGTTTGTATTGACGGGCGGACGGAGAACACTGCATTGGCCTCGTCCTCTGAGTCGCTGCCAAAGAACAAAATAGGAGTAGATGGTCCGGGCTTATTGTTTTCTTTTTGGGGTTGCCCCGAGTAGACTATTTCTTCATCTTCCTTGGTATCGCTCCCAAAGATCGGGATAGTGGCGACAGACTTCTGTTTATCCTCCCATGACGGTGTACTCCGAACCATCCTTAAAATAATTCATACACTGATATTGTGTAGAAGGGATGACGTTGTATTCGTGTAACCAGGGCCTGTCGAGCAAAGCGCTATAGCAAGTCTTGGCGTCAATGACATGAAATTTGATGTCAGTGACGAGAAAACCGAAGCATAACGTCATTATTATGAACCCAAGTGTCCGTGATGACTGCGAGTCGAACCCGGAGATGGTAATTTTATCTCTAGCAAGGTGCTAAACGTTCATGCAAATTTCTTTCAGCACCCTCACATTGAGAAGGTTTACGGAGGATCCGTTGTCGATAAGGATTTTTCCTATCTTTATGTCGTGGCAGTACCCGGTGACGTATAACGAGCGATTATGTTTTCACATACCAAGGAGAATATCCTCATCGCTGAATATAATGTCAGCCGTGTGGACCTCTGCCAGTTCATCTTTCATCTTCTCTTCTGGGAAGAAAGCTTGGAACTAATCGGGCTCTTGTAATGCCTTCATCAGAGAAACTCGTGCCTCTTTAGACAGGAAGAGAGCATCCAATATACTCAGTTGCGAGGGTATTTTCCTCAGATGTTCTAGGACATTGTAATCCGCCATGTTTTTCTTAGGCGTATCTCTTGCTGCGAGCTCTTTGACTGCTTCTTCATCGAGAGCAATTTCCTTAGAGATTTTCTCTTTCCTCTTGTCTTGTTTGTTCGAACCCTTGTTTGTAGGTCCGAGGTTCTTCTCAGGAAGCATGCGGTTACGCAGCTGAATATTCTTGCAGTTCCTTTCCTCCTCTTATTTTTTGGAGGCGGGGTCTTTGAAAAGAGGGATGAGGGGTGTTTCGTCCTCAGAATCGCTCCCGAAATTAAGAACTTGGGGGTCTTCCCCTTCTGAACTGGCACCAACCATATGATAATTGCCAGTCGTTTTTTCATACGTGTTTGTCGCACTATTTTTCCATCGACGAGCACGAGCTTCGCGCTTCATTCTCTTGAAGTGTTTTTGATAGGCAACGTATCCTTGCCACCACTTCTTGAAAGCACTGCATTCCTCGGTGGGGTGGGTGACCCTCCGATGATATAGGAAGTAGTCTGGATGTGATTCTTCTCCATCGAGGCTTATGATCCCGGTTGTGTTCCTTATAAGAGGTGGTAGCTTCATCCCCATTGACAGGGCTTTGGCGAACCACTTCACTATTTTGATCCTGCTTTTATTTGTAGCAGGTGTGCTTTGGTTTGGTCAGAGTACTTTACGACTCGTCCTCACCATAGCTTTTTTATCCTAACATCGACACTTATCCTTTTCGTATATGTTTGTCTCGCGTTCTCGGTCAACTTTGCTTTTTTGAAAGGCTTCGTTTAGCAGCCTATCGATCGGGTCTTCTGGCGGTTTCAGGGATTTTAGCGCCAATTCTACCCCCAGTTCCTCCGTATTTTTTTCTGACGCTGAAGGATCTTCTTCGTCATATAACGACGAATGGGAGACCATGTGGTAACTTACTACGTGATCATCGGTATCCTCTGATGAGTCATTTTCCTCATCGTTGTCACTATTTTCGTCCTCAATAATATACTTGAGGAATTCTTCGAGCGTGACTGGTGTCCGCGCCTTTTGGTTGTACTCCTCCAGCACGTCAATGTATTTTTGTAGATTTGTGGACTTGTCGTCATACTCGGCAAGCTGCACAGGCTTCTTGGTCTTCTTCTTTTTCTTCGAACACTTCGAAATCTTGACCTGGGGGTTTTTCCCTTCGTCGACAATTTTCGGTACAGGACGTGGTTTCAGCATCCCTTCGATGATTTCGGGTTCAAGTGTGCTTTTCCACCTGACTGTCGGATATGCTTGTAGATCTTTCAGCATTCTTTTGGTTTTTGCTGAAAGAACGACTTCCCATGGAGTTTCTTCCACGAATAAGCATGATGCCCCCTACGCATCCACCTTTTTTGGGGTGTGCTTCTGGGGTGGGTTCACCCTCCAGTTTTCAGATAGCGCGAATTTGCCCTATTGATACTGGTCTTCGACTCAGTTTTTGAAGACATAAAAATCTTCAATTGGGTGGCTCACCATTCTATGGTCGGAGCAGTAGTTAGGGTTGTTGACGTCGCCGGGTTGCAGTGGACGCCCCGTGTCTGTCAATGTGATGAGTTTATTACGCATTGCCAATTCGAACAGTCTCCTCGTCTTGTCGCAAGAATACGAGTAAGAACGTCCTAATCATTCCTACAAGGATGAGCACGGACGCGCGTTATTTTGGCGAGCAGACGGTTTTGGGTCACTCAGTTGTTGTTGAGTATTGGCAACAAAAGCCACTTTACCCTTGTTATTTCGAGGGTCCTTATTTCAGGAGGAAGGCACGTAGCCCATTTGGTCCATTTAGGCCAGTTTATCTATCAGAGCTTGGAAAATAGTTGGTTTGAAGAATGTTATAAACCGGGACACGGTCGTTTGAGGATCAAGGGTCCCGATGAACATGCCCACGATGGGAGATTCTTCAATACGCTGTTCGCACTTAGACCATAAGTTCCGCTACCAGATCGCGTATTGGACCCATATTTCTCCCGGCCTTATCCTGGCATTAATTAATGTTGTGATCGGAGTGCGTTCGCTAGTGCTGGCAAACCACTGCGTGAATAGCAGCTCCATTTCTGTGAATGTTTTCACGGAGTCTTTGGGAGCTCCGAGTACCATTCGAAGGCTGTTTCTGACAGGCTTCCGACGAACCGGCAAAGCAACAATTTCTCATCGCCTCCAGTGTTGCCGCACAGAGCTCTGAATTGCGTGACTTGTTGATGAGGGTTTCGTATCTCTTTGTATACATGGAACTTGGGGATCGTATACCCCAGCGGGTACTTGATTTGATCATACCAGCCTGGATATGGTCACCCGGTTCTGACAATTTGGCCAGCAGCTTCATTAGCTTGATGAGCTCTTATTTGTTGACCAATGTAATCATCAAGGGCAGACTTGGAGATCATTTCCTCCTTGACTGCCGATAAGGCTGGATGAGGGGTTTGATGTTTCCCTCTTGTCATCCTCGACAACTATCGGCGGATATGCGGTCGGGGGTTCTGGTTGGATCATCATTCCAACCATATCTTGGAACAAGAGAGCAATCTGTTTTATGTTAGCAGCTTGCTCAGCAGCCTCTTTGTCCTTCCTCTTTAGCACCCTTCGCAGAAACTCTGTATCGGTCTCCTGCTCCTGGCGCTGTTCGGCCTCTTTATCTGGACTTTCTTTCTGTCTGGTAAGTGCTACCAATTTGGTCAGCATTTCCTGGAGCTCTTGTTGTTACTCCTGAGCCTTTGCCAGTGACCGAGTTTGCGGTCTATGACTCACCGAAGTACGGCTCTCTTCTTTCCCTTAAGCTATGTAGACCGTATGTACGATCATACCCCCAGACTTGTGGCGTTTAGGTCCATCTTCTTTGGAATTTGCCATGGACGGTAGAGTTTTTGCCGGTCTCGTTCTTTTATGAGAGATTGGAGTTGAAGGAGCCGTTGTGACAAGCACCTATTTAGAAGAAATCCCCCTTTGTATCACGGAGGAGTGGTCTTTTTCTTGCCGAACCTTCAATTTCTTTGGTCGACGAGAGTGATTTTCGTCAATCATGGAGTCTTGGACCTTTCGTCAGACCCTATGAATTTGCAAAGAGAGACGCTGATAAGGCCGCTCCGACTTTGCCTGCACTATAACTTTTGCAAGTGGGGGTGATTTCTTTAACACGTACGTACACTCCTGAGCAGATCAAAGCTGTCCCTGGATAGAACAGCAGCGTCGACTTCCACTATTGGAGCCGGTGGGGTGAGTCCAGAGGGGGAGTTGCCCCCAGCTTCTCTCACTCGGAGCCAGCAGCGACGTTGAGCGTGCCTTGTTAATAGGACTACCTTAATTTTGAAAGCGGCTTCATCACGCCCCTGGTTTTGCTGAGGAGCTGCAATTGGCGTCAGCCTGTTAAAGACCAACGTCCTTGTTAAAGTTTGAGGAGGGCCGACCAATCTTTTGAAGACCGACTTTCTGATGGGGGAAGCACTTCTGACGGCTTCACCTATAAAAGGAGTAGGGAGGGTTATCTGTTTTTGGGTATCCCCTTCAGGTATCATGAGCTTCTTTGAGGGTTTGAGTTCTTACACAGCCTGTTCAAAACTGAGACGCCAAATTTGGACGGCCAGTTGAGAGAGACCGTTGTGGTTTCCAGTAGATCGAAGACCGGCCTTTTCGGAGCTTATTCTTGCGGCGCTGAAGCATCGAAACTCACAGGTGGGAGCATGGTCCCAAAGAACAATCCAGTAGTGTCTTGTGTGACTTGCTCCACTGGCATTGAGAAAATAGAGGCCGCGTTAAGCCCATAGGTCACTCCTCCAGTTGGGGTGGAGCGAGAGTTGCTGTTGCATGCAGTGCATTGAGAAGCCATTGATTTTCTGCATAGGAGCAAAACACCGAGTTTTAGTATCTCGAATCTGAGGGCAACCATAGTGAACCGAGATTTTGTTTGCGAAACACGACACATGAAGTGTAGAGTGGAAAGAGAAAAAGGTCCCACCGAGCGTGCCAGATTCTGTTCACCGCCGAAAGACAGAGACCGAGATGTTGCTGTAGGGTTACTAGGCACTGTCACAAGGTTCTACAAGGCATCAACCATGCCCGATTTAAAATTTAGAAGTGCCGAACAACCCAAAGCGAGGATCTTTGCTAGATAATTAGGGTTAAACATTCAAGTAAACATCTTTACATCTAAGAAAGAGGGATTACAACCTTTGTAGTCCACTCCTTCGCTTCATAAGCTCCGAGTAGTAGTCCCTTCGCCGCGGTCTATGATCTCCCGGACTCAAGAGAGGCTCCACAACCCGAATGATCCATGCTTGCTTGAAGTCTTCCTTCTCGAAGATGATCTACCTTGAAGTTTTTTTAACTCAAGCTCTCACTCACTAATCAAGTATTAATGGAGTGAACACCCTAATCTAATTGACTAGATTAGATGAGAATGGTGAAGTAGGAATTATGCTCTCTTTTATTATCAAAATCTCACACTAATCCATCATAAAAGAAAAACCTAGAAAGCTTTTCAAGAGCTCAAGGAAGAAGAAAAAGAATGAATAATCCCATTTGTGATGAATAATGAATTGTTATTCTAATTACAAATGCAACCCATGGTTAAAGATGAAAGGGATAACGATTGTAGAGATTTAACTAGGGTCAAGGGTTTGGGTTGGGTTAGGAAATATCTCCACAAATATCAGCACATAATATCTTAGCTTAAAACAAAACAAAAGCTTCTAAAAGCTTCTTGAAAAAGCTAACCCAAATCAAACCCTAATCATGTTTAATCTCCACTAATCATGTTGCATTAGTAATCATAACTTGTTACAATATTATATATCACATATATAATATATTTTTTTAGCAAAAGAAAATAATACAATTAACATATATCGCATATATATATCAATGTATTATCCAATGAGAAAATGAATCAATAAAGCGAGCCTATATTAGATAATGTAATGTAATATATCACATATATATTTATACATTAAATTATCGAATCAACACTTGATCCGACAATCCGGCTATATCGCATATAACCGACTAATATATCATGTACCGATATATCGAATCAACACTTGATCCGATGACCCGGCTGATATCAAATATCGCGAGAATAGAATACGGTATCTCATATCGTATTATTCTCGGTTCCGCACATATCACATATGTGCTCCTACTCCGTTTTGACTGAGTCAAGAAACCTCTGTGTAGGACTTTAAAGAATCGTCAATACGTCGGTAGTAGGTGATGATCATATCAAACACCCACAAGCTGCAAGCGGTCAGCTAAACGTAACAGCCACCCAGGTATTGAGTGATCAGAAGATCAACAAACAAGTATGTACATTCTTCTGTGAATCCAATCAGTAACACTCCCGTACAGTCCGGTCTCTTCGTCTGATATGTTGCATATCTAGTCTAGGGGTGGTATACGTCAGACCCCAGTAACCGATAAGTCATGTCGATGTGAGGCTCATAACGGGTCGAGAAACTACTGGTAACACTTACCAGTAAATCTCTAAATCATCCCTGGCCAGGGACTTCCAGTTATAGCCAATCGAACACAGCACAACATCAACTCCCTATACCGGGAGAGACGAATCCCCTCCTATCGCTCATTACCTCCATGTGATTCGGGACTGTACCCAAAAGCCACCGTTTTGCACACCCTCTTGGACGCGGTAAGGTGGAAATCAAAGCACAGTGGGAATCACACAAGACTCTATGATGATCTCGGGTCTACAAACTAACCTGTACCAGTGTCACCGATGAACTGCCATCTTACGTGAGGTATAATACCATCTGGGAGTTCTCGGCGAGTCCGTCCAGTGTACCCAGTCTCCACTGAGCACCCGTACACCATCCTTAATGTCAAACACCGATGGATATGGGATCATCCATCGCACATTATATGGGTCAAGATGCGTATACGCTAGTCTACTCTGGTGTATCGATGCCCTGTCTCGACACACCCACGACTAAGAACAGTTATAGGATGTACTCGTTGACTACCCTGGCCCCACTAGTATGATCTCATCATAGTCCCAGTAGTCGTGTACATATCCTAAGGGCTTTATCAACATGTGAGAGTAAGACAGTAAACTAATACAAGTCAACATGTTAAGATAAAGTGAAACCAAATAGCATACTATCATGACGAGCAAGAAAGTCCTCTCTATATATATCCAAGCATCCATTATAATATACATCATATGTACAACAATGGCCTCTAGGGCATATACATAACTAACAATCTCCCACTTGCACTAAGGCCAGCTGTTGTAGTATCTCATACCTATCATCCCGAATAATCTCTCAAACTGTATCCGAGGAATGGCCTTCGTGAGTGGATCCGCAATGTTGTCCTTCGTATCAACTCTCCTGACCTCGATCTCCCGGCGATCAACTATCTCCCTGATCAGGTGATACCGCCTCAGAATATGTTTGGATTTCTGATGGGACCTGGGTTCCTTGGCCAAAGCCACAGCTCCATTGTTATCGCAATACAAAGGTATTGGATGCTCAATGGACGGAACCACACCAAGTTCAGTGATGAAATTCTTCATCCATACAGCCTCTTTGGCAGCATCGTTGGCAACGATGTATTCAGCCTCCATCGTCGAGTTTGCAACGATATCCTGTTTGGAACTCTTCCAACACACCGCCCCTCCATTGAGGGTAAAGACAAATCCCGAGTGCGACTTAGAGTCGTCCTTATCACTCTGGAAGCTGGAATCGGTAAAGGACTCCACCTGGAGTTCTCCGTTACCATACACCAAGAACATCTCTTTAGTCCTTCGTAAGTACTTGAGAATGTTCTTCACAGCTGTCCAGTGATTCTCTCCAGGATCTGCTTGATACCGACTCACTACACTTAGTGAGTATGCTACATCGGGTCTGGTACATAGCATCGCATACATGATAGAGCCTACTGATGAAACATAGGGTATCCCTTGCATGCGAGCTCTCTCCAAATCAGTCTTGGGAGACATCTCTTTGGAGAGAGTGAGTCCAGAGATCGTAGGTTGGTTACCACGCTTGGATTCTTCCATACTAAACCTTTTTAGTATGGTGTCAATATACCTGGATTGGGACAATCCCAATATCCGTTTAGATCTATCTCTATAGATCATAATTCCCAGTATGCAAGAGGCATCACCTAGATCTTTCATTGAGAATCTTTGTGATAAGAAGAGCTTGACCGATTGCAGCATAGGAACATCATTTTCTATCAAGAGTATGTCATCGACGTACAATACGATGAAGACAACCTTACTCTCTGCAACCTTCTTATAAATACAAGGTTCATCTACGTTTTTGATGATGTCAAACTCTTTGACTACAACATCAAAACAGATGTTCTAACTCCGCGATGCCTGCTTTAACCCGTAGATGGATTTAATCATCTTGCACACCTTTCCGCTGCTCCCACTGTCTACGAAGCCCTCTGGCTGAGTCATGTACACGCACTCTTCTAAATCACCATTTAGAAAGGCGGTCTTAACATCCATCTGCCAGATTTCGTAGTCATGGTATGCAGCAATGGCAAGTAAGATCCGGATGGACTTAAGCATAGCTACTGGAGAAAAGGTTTCGTCATAATCCACACCTGGTCGTTGACGAAAACCCTTTGCAACAAGTCTAGCTTTGAAAGTCTCAACTTTTCCATCTACACCAAATTTCTTTCTAAAGATCCATTTGCTCCCAATGGGTTTTACCCCTTCAGGAGCAACTTCCAAAGTCCATACTTTGTTGGTGTACATGGATTCCATCTCAGATCGCATTGCATCCAGCCACTTCACAGAGTCACCACTCGTGATGGCCTGCTCGAAACTAGTCGGGTCATCATCTTCCATGATGCAATCCTCGCTTCCACCATCAAGGAGAAAACCGTAGTATCTCTTAGGTGGATGAGAAACCCTACTAGATCGGCGGAGAGGCTGGGGTTCGTTGGGAACTACTGAATTCTCTGGTTCCAATAAATCATCAGTTGTAGTTTGTGGTGCTGGAACCTCTTCCAGCTCTACCTCTTCGCCACTAATTTTTTTTGCAAGAAATTCCTTTTCTAAAAAGGTGGCATGTTGAGTAACAAACACTTTTTGTTGTTCACCGTGGTAGAATAGATATCCATAAGAATTGCTTGGATATCCTACAAACTTGCAAAGAACTGATCGTGCCTCGAGTTTGTCCGGATTTTGCCTTTTGACATAAGCCGGACAACCCCATATCTTAACTCGTTTAAGATACGGTCTTTTCCCACTCCATATCTCATATGGTGTGGTAGGTACAGATTTAGACGGAACTTGATTCAATAGGTATGCTGCTATCTCAAGTGCATAACCCCAGAAGGAAATAGGTAACTCAGCATTGCTCATCATAGAGCGCACCATATCTAATAGGGTGCGATTCCTCCGCTCCGATACACCGTTGTGCTGTGGTGTATAGGGAGGTGTAAGCTTAGAGAGAATCCCATTCTCTTTTATATAATATAGGAACTCATTGCTTAAGTATTCTCCTTCTCGGTCAAATCGAAGGATCTTAATACTTTTGCCCGTTTGGTTCTCTATTTCGTGCTTATATTCTCAGAATTTCTCAAAAGCTTCAGACTTGTGTTTCATCAGGAACACATGTCCGTATCTTGAGAGATCGTCAGTGAATGTAATGAAGTAGGAAGAACCGTTCCTGGCATGTGTAGACATGGGACAACATACATCACTATGTACCAGTCCTAAGAGTACCTCAACTCTTTCTCCGTGTCCACTAAATGGAGTTTTGGTCATTTTACCTTTGAGACATGAATGGCAAGTATCATAAGATGATAATTCGAACGTATTCAAATATCCATCCTTATGTAACTTAGCTAGCTGTGTCGCATTGATATGACCAAGTCTACAATGCCATAAGAAGGATTCGTTCATTTCTGAACTCTTCCTCTTGTGTGTGTTTTGTATATTAAGGACTGTATTTTGATTGAGAATGTATATGCCATTATGTAACGAGTCTGATCCAATCAACTTTTGATTTAGGAAGATGCTCATAACATTATCCTGTATTACAAAATTATATCCTTCTTTACTTAATAAAGAAACTGATATAATGTTGCACATCATGTTCGGTATATAATAGCACTCGTTCAGAATCAATGTATTACTACTTGGTAATACAAGGTGATATTCACCAACTGCTTTGGCTGCAATATTTGCACCATTCCCTACTTGTACGGAACAATCACCTTTTCCCAGTTCTCTACCTTTACGTAGCCCACGTAACAATTTACATATGTGGGATCCCGATCCAGTATCTAATACCTAGGACGTAGGGTGAACTGAGAAACAGTTCTCAATAACTAACACACCCGAAGAAAATGCATCAGCACGCTTGTTCTTCGTTTGGGTGGCATAAGAATCCAAATATTCTCCTGTTTCCTGCTCAGTCTTATAACTCTTATAAGAAAGAACGGGACCAATGATCCCCTGCTCAGTATAATAAGCGGGTTCGGTCAATACATCCATATTATTATCTTGATTAAGGCCTGACATGATCGCTACCTGGAGAGAGAGAGAAGAAAACACTTTAACGTATGCTCTTGCAAGATTAGATTGGTTATTATCTTATCTAATCAGGATGTCTCCCACTGTTTTTATCAAATCTTCCTTCAAACCCTAAAAGGTAAGATTAGATGGGATTAATTACACCGTACAATTTTGTCAATCTTTCAGCCAGATCAGTGTTGGTATTTGAGGGAGGTTCCCCATGCTTTTGCATGGACCTAATTAAAATAAACCTCGTTTTCCCAGAGGCATAACCCCGTTAACACTTTTCTAGACACCTACTTGATCGGCTAATTGTCTTGTGTAAAATTCTCCCAGGAGTAACTCTTACTCGCAGTGGGTATCGGGATCCAACTATCTCATAAGATGTATGCAATCTCATTGCAAATTTCAACACTTGAAATTCCCGATAATATTCTGCCCCTAGCGATCTATGACCTTGATAAGGTCAACAAACCATAAATCGCAAGTCAAGTTCAACCCGTCATTTCCCGATTGAATTAAACCCACCCGCATGACCCTTGACAAGGTCAACAAGGCCGTACGAATACCCTAATCCAATCACATCTCATGTTTTAGCAGATAAACACTAATTAGCTACCGTACACTGTGCCTTGACAAGGTCAACAAACGCAGCACGAATACTAAGTAGGATTTATCTGAAATGACGGAGGGCTACGACAGGTTTTTCAGAAAACCTATTGCGTAATGAACTTGATATCGTTGTAGAAACAAGTGATTTTGAAAAGGAGTGTTTTTGAGGCTTTTCTAGTTTCGCTAAAGAGATCACTCCCGGTGAAGGGATCTCGGCTCTTTCCCCATCGAATAAGGTGCAGGGTATATCATATACACCGCTGTGCAAAGCAAGAACTATATAAGCTGACAAAAACTAAACCACGAGTTTGTAGCATCTGCCAGTTTTGCTAAAGAGGTCACTCCCTGTGAAGGGATCTCGGCTCTTTCCTCATCGAATAAGGTGCAGGGTATATCATATATACCGCTATGCAAAACAAAACTGTAGCTTCCCTTTTTATAAAGTTTTGATTCTACAACATCTTTTAGATTTCTTTTCTTTTATTAATCTCATTAATAAAAATCACATCAGTTAATGCTTCCTAAGCATCACAGAAGAAACGAAAGCGGTAATATTTATATATCAACATATATATATAGTATAAGCATTCGTCTCAGACAGTAATATGATCTCATCACAGAACATTGCAGCAGAAGATAACTTATGAAATATTGGATATGCGAGGACGTCCGTATTTTATTTCGAGCATGTATAAAATACGGATTCCACGGTGGCGATGAATAGCCAAACCCACATCCCTAGACCCCTACGAGAGCGGCAAGTAACGTTGCCAATTCTAGGGTTAGGAGACCCGGTCTCGACTCCTCGAGATGGCCTCCCACTGTACCCTAGAACCCGGTTACTTGTGCTCCCCTCCTTGGGTCTACCTAATGCGGAAAAGTAAATAATAAACAATGGTGACAACAACCTCAACCCGGAAGTGCCCCAATAAAAGAATATTACATACAATGAATTTTACATGAATGAAAATAAAAATCCTCATCTCACATAAAAACCCCTGGCTATTCAGAACACGACGATCCAATACAACATATCACAGCAACACATAATATCTCATATCATCAACGTAAGCAAGTATGCGTATCCCGATTGTCGTTGATGTATAGCAACGAAGCCGGCAATACACCACATACTACGCTTACGGTCACAGAAAAGAAAGTGTAAAACTACAACATTTGGAATCCACAATCACTTTAGACATCATAAATCTGAAATATCACATACTTCGCATTTCATGCCTAACTATATTAATTCCACATATTTATCACATTCCAGATAAATAGACAAAGTTAAACTTTCCGATCGAATAATCAAACACCCAAGATTTCCCAAATAGCTCAACACTTGAGCGGAGTTCAAAATAATCCCAGAACATATCACAGCCCCAGTGAACCAGCCGTAGAAGGGTCAAACCAACGCCTCACATGTGGCAACGCCAAACTACCACAAACCCAAAGGTTCAGTGGAAGTTTTGACGGTCACATAATCGAGTTAAGGTTACGTTCTTCTAGAGGGTCCACAGATATGCTTGCATTTTTTTTCCGAAAGTTTTAAACTCAAGAAAAATTCAACACTTGAAAGTTTTTTATGTCGGGAAAAAGTGAGTTATTGATATCCGTTCGAACATTTTAACACGTTCTAAATTATCCGGAAAACTAAACGAAATTAAACTTTCCGATCGAATCAACGAATACAAAGGATCTCCAGAAAACTCGACACTTGAGTAATATTAAAAATTCCCAGAAGTATGTACTAATACCTACGGATTAACCCTTCAAATACGAGCCCCTAACACCCAAGTTCGGCCGCGGAACCGCCACGCGAAGCATGCTCCTGCCGCGGTTCCGCGGCGACTTTAGGGTATTATGGGTTCGTATTTTACAGTTATCCTTAGAATTGCCTGCTGAATTTTCTGAGTATTTTTAATACGGAAAAAATCATATTTTAAAAAAATTTCCAGAGAGGGGTCAAATTTTGACGTTTCGGGGTTCGATCGGACTTTTAACTTCGTATACACGTCGCCTAATGCTCTAGCTTGGCTCTGATACCACTGTAGGGTTACTAGACACTGTCACAAGGTTCTACAAGGTATCAACCATGCCTGATTTAAAATTTAGAAGTGCCGAACAACCCAAAACGAGGATCTTTGCTAGATAATTAGGGTTAAATATGCAAGTAAACATCTTTACATCTAAGAGAGAGGGATTACAACCTTTGTAGTCCGCTCCTTCGCTTCATAAGCTCCGAATAGTAGTCCCTTCGCCACGATCCATGATCTCCCAGACTCAAGAGAGGCTCCACAACCCGAATGATCCATGCTTGCTTAAAGTCTTCCTTCTCGAAGATGATCTACCTTGAAGTTTCTTTAACTCAAGCTCTCACTCACTAATCAAGTATTAATGGAGTGAACACCCTAATCTAATTGGCTACATTAGATGAGAATGATGAAGTAGGAATTATGCTCTCTTTTATTATCAAAATCTCACACTAATCCATCACAAAAGAAAAACCTAGAAAGCTTTTCAAGAGCTCAAAGAAGAAGAAGATGAATGAATAATCCCATTTGTGATGAATAATGAATTGTTGTTCTAATTACAAATGCAACCCATGGTTAAAGATGAAAGGGAAAACCATTGTAGAGATTTAACTAGGGTCAAGGGTTTGGGTTGGGTTAGGAAATATCTCCACAAAATCAACACATAATATCTTAGCTTAAAACAAAACAAAAGCTTCTAGAAGCTTCTTGAAAAAGCTAACCTAAATCAAACCCTAATCATATTTAATCTCCACTAATCATGTTGCATTAGTAATTATAACTTGTTACAATATTATATATCACATATATAATATATTTTTGTAACAAAAGAAAATAATACAATTAACATATATCGCATATATATCAATGTATTATCCGGTGAGAAAATGAATCAATAAAGCGAGCCTATATTAGATAATGTAATGTAATATATCACATATATATTTATACATTAAATTATCGAATCAACACTTGATCCGACAATCCGGCTATATCGCATATAACTGACTAATATATTATGTACCGATACATCGAATCAACACTTGATCCGATGACCCGGCTGATATCAAATATCGCGAGAATAGAATACGGTATCTCATATCGTATTATTCTCAGTTCCGCACATATCACATATGTGCTCCTACTCCGTTTTGCCTGAGTCAAGAAACCTCTGTGTAGGACTCTAAAGAATCGCCAATACGCCGGTAGTAGGTAATGATCATATCAAACACCCATAAGATGCAAGCGGTCAGCTAAACGTAACAGCCATCCAGGTACTGAGCGATCAGAAGATCAACAAGCAAGCCTGTACATTCTCCTGTGAATCCAATCAGTAACACTCCCGTACAGTCCGATCTCTTCGTCTGATATGTCGCATATCTAGTCTAGGGGTGGTATACGTCAGACCCCAGTAACCGATAAGTCGTGTCGATGTGAGGCTCATAACGGGTCAAGAAACTACTGGTAACACTTACCAGTAAATCTCTAAATCAACCCTGGCCAGGTACTTCCAGTTATAGCCAATCGAACACAGCATAACATCAACTCTCTATACCGGGAGAGACGAATCCCCTCCTATCGCTCATTGCCTCCATGTGATTCGGGACTGTACCCAAAAGCCACCGTTTTCCACGCCCTCTTGGACGTGGTAAGGTGGAAATCAAAGCACAGTGAAAATCACACAAGACTCTATGACGATCTTGGGTCTACAGACTAACCTGTACCACTGTCATTAGAGAACCGCCATCTGACGTGAGCACCCGTACACCATCCTTGATGTCAAACACCGATGGATATGGGATCATCCATCGCCCATCATATGGGTCAAGATGCGTATACGGTAGTCTACTCTGGTGTATCGATGCCCTGTCTCGACACACCCACGACTAGGAACAGTTATAGGATGTACTCGTTGACTACCCTGGCCCCACTAGTATGATCTCATCATAGTCCCAGTAGTCAAGTACATATCCTAAGGGCTTTATCAACATGTGAGAATAAGACAGTAAACTAATACAAGTCAACATATTAAGATAAAGTGAAACCAAATAGCATACTATCATGACGAGCAAGAAAGTCATCTCTATATATATCCAAGCATCCATTATAATATACATCATATGTACAACAATGGCCTCTAGGGCATATACATAACTAACAGTTGGGACATCTAGCCTGAATTTGGGGGCAGATGCTATTTGGACTTCTCCATCCACCTCTCCAAAGATACCAAGTTGATTTATGGTGTCGTATATCAGAGGTTTGGATAGATGCGACCGTTGTAGCAAACTTCATCAGATTCCCTCTCATTTGTGAGGGGGATTTGATTGTGGGGACGCTCTTCCCTGCAGGCGTAAGCCCTTGCAGTTAATTACGTTATCGCGATAACCACTTTCTCCTACTCTAGTGGTTCAGTTCGTGTCATGTGTTATTTTGTTTGTTAAAGTTGCTCATGGATTGTATACGAATACTATTTGATGTTGTCGCGGATTAGTCCAAATCCGTATATTTTAGATTTGGGTTTTGAACTTAGGTTCTATATTCTTTTAGTTCAAAAATATTTTGTTTTATTTAAGGACCGTTAATCGAGTTTGAGATTAAGATCAACTTAAATATATAAGCATTTTGGCTCAATTTATTTTTAACTAAGGATACGTTAGCCATATTTGAGACTAAGATCAACTTAGCAAAATTTTAAGAATCATTTTTATTTAAGATCCAATAACAGAGCATTTTGGCTCAGCTGTAAGAAAACTTTTCAGAGAGACTTAGCCAATTTGGGCTTAGTCTGCTCAGTCTTTTTTTTTCTTTTGTTCAAAAGTGCTAAGCACTTATTTGGGCTCTGTTTGTTCAGCCCCACCTCCCTCTTTTTTATGCAAAAGTGCTAAGTATTTGTTTGGAGCTTTGGCGCTCACATGGGTATCATGTGAAGCCTTCAGTTACGAGCGCTGCCCAATCAGTGCGAAGCACTCAGTCATTTTGATTGAATATATATATATATATAGTGCTGAGCACTTTTTATATGGCGTCCACATGAGCAGCACGTGCGGCGCTATCCCATTTATTTTGTTGAGCGCCCACGTGTGTTTCACGTGAGGCGCTGGGCGCTGCCCAATCAATGCTAACCACTTAGCCGTTTTGGTTGTATATGAAGTGCTAAGCACTTTTATTCAGCGCTTACGTATATTTCACATGAGGCACTGGCCTTCTGCATTGGGCGCCCGCGTGTTTTTCACGTGAGGCACTGGGCGCTGTTGGGGGCATCCACGTGGGAAACAAATGAGGCTCTAAGTTCTTTTCTTTTTAGAGATTGAATTTCTGTTAATGGCATTTTGACAATTAATGATCACCAAGATCTTTGTTTTAAAGATCTGGGATTAAGTTTTCTTCAAGAACTAAATTCTTGTGTATTTTTTCTTTTATAAGAATTAAGTATTTTTTTAGGGTTAAACCCTATTTTCAGGGGGAATTGAATTCTTATAGAATAGGCTCTTTTCCTTTTTCCTAGTTCTTTTCTGAATCTTTTGATTCTCAAGAACAAGATCTTTCCGCTGAGAATTAAATTCTCAACTTATGAGAGATATGTCTTGTGCATCTCAAATCCAGAAAAAGAACTAAATTCTTGAGAAGGGTTAAACCCTTAGATATGCTATGATTTGTAAAGGAGATGTTTTGATCTCTGTGGTTTCTTTACCTAGGGTTTGAGAGAAAAAAGATCTTCTCTATTGAGCATTAAATTCTCTTATGTTTTTAAAGCCTTCTGTATATTTTTGCAGAAGCTTATAGGGGGTTCCCTCTATATGAGATTTGAAGTCTCGAATCCTTTATATAATAGAGACAAGTTTGTTAATTAGTTTTGAGAAAATCTCTCATTTGAGAGACACCAATTGATTTAATTGGTCTCAAAATTGTTCGGAGGATTTTATCCACTGTTGGATCTTTGATCCAGTGATTTTTGTTTCACAGAATATATTTTCTTGTTTTTAAGAAGATTGGGGAAATATTTTCCCATATACAGAATTTTATTCTGTCAAACGGTGATTTTTAATCACCGTTGGATTTTTAATCCAAGAGCTCTCTGTTTTACAGAGCACAATCTTTCTTTATTTAGAAAGATTGGGGAAATATATTCCTAAAATAGAATTTAATTCTATCATTGGATCTTTGATCCAACCGAGAGTATTTTTCTCATTTAGAAAGATTTGGAAGATATTTTCTCCTAATAGAGTTTAATTCTATTATTTGATGATTCATCAGCACAATTAGATCTTTGATCCAACGGCTCTGTTTAACAGAGAGTATCCCAATTTTTAGGGAAATATCCCCATGTAGAATTTAATTTACTTGATTTTAACTTGGACGCCGGCGCTCACGTATTGTGTACATGGGCACCACTTAAGAATTTTATTCTAATATGTGATAGGCGCTCCTGTACTTTGCACATTGGCGGCCACGTGAGTTTCACGTGCAGCTCCACCATAGGATTTAATCCTAAGGGGTTGGCGTTGGCGCTGGCACTCTCGTAGAGAGCACGTGAGGTGCTGCCTCATTAAAATTTAACAGAGCTTAGATCTTTTTTTATTATGTTTAAATATTAGGGGAACACCACTATTTCCTCGAATTATCCTTCAAACCCTAAAAAGAGAACTAGTCGGAATCATTTACACCTATAAATTCGCTAACCGTTCAGTTATGCCGGTGTTGGTACTCCGAGGGAGGCTCCCCATGCTTTCGCACGGACCTTATTGAATAACCCCGTTTCCGCAGAGGCGTAATCTCGTTAACACTTTCTAGACACCTAATGGGTTAGCTAGTTGTGAAGTGAAAATCTCCCGAAAGTAATCCTACTCATCATTGGAATCGGGACCCAACTATCATTGTGTGATAATCTTGATGGAAGCTATTCAATTCACCACACTGCAGAAGGTATGCACAAACCTTGCATGTTTCCTTTATATTTGAAACTCCTGATATGATTTTTACCCCTATGACCCAAGTGACCTTGACTGAGCCAACATATCAAAGGGTCATAATCAAGTTCAACATGTCATTATCTTAATTGCATTAAATACATCCGTATGAGTCCTTGACTGAGCCAAAATAATTGTACAGCTGTTCTAACCAATCGCATCTAATACTGTAGAAAAGCACTACATAACTACCGAACACTACGTCTCGGCTGAGTACGACATACGTAGCACGGATACTAAGCAATACTAATCTGAAAATACAGAGGGCTACGGCTGGTTTTTGGCGAAAATCTTTAACGTAATGAACTTGATATCGTTGAAGGAACTCGAGTGGCTTTGAAAACGGGTGGTTTAGGCTCCGTTTTTAAAATAAGTGGTTTTGAAGAAAACCGAGTAGTTTTAAAAATGGTTCCGACAACATCATTTAGGTTTGTTTTTCTTGCATTAAACCTATAATACGATCATATCAATTAAGTTCCTATACATCACAGAAACAGCCAAAAATAGAATCTACGTATATGCCACCCGCATTCGTCACGAGGTCCGGGAACTTCACGGTAAGGTTACTTAACTTACGACAGTACATGGGCAGGGCTATCGCGGGTGCAAAACATATACAATATTTATATATATCATCGCAAGTAAGTAATAAACATCACAGGCATGCGATAATCAAAATATAATAGCGGTTAAATTAGGAACCCTGTGTTTCGTTTGAGCTGCAAACGAAAACCAACGTTCTCCGGTCATATGGATAGCTCGAACATCGCCTAAAACAAAGACCCCTACGAGCGCGGAAAGTTATCCATCAATTCTAGAAGTGAGACAACCATTATTCAATGGCATGAGTGGGCCACCCGGCACTTCATAAAATCTGGTGACTTGAGCACTCCACCGTAGGTCTATCCTAAACCCCTACAAGTGCGGCAAATAGCCCGTCAATCCTAGAGCGAGGCGGCTCGAAATCATCACCATGAGACGACCACCTAACACACTCTAGAACTCGGCTACTCAAGCACTTCTTTGTGGGTTATCCTAATACAAGAATAAATGAATATACAATGGTAATATCGACCTCAACCCGGTCGTGTTCCAATAAAACAATATACAACAAGCGGTAACGACGGCCACAATCCGGCCGCTCGTCTCGAATAAACAAATATACAAACATTCTACGATAAGTGGCTATCCACGATAATTATCCAGCTAAACCATCATAAGATATACATCATCATAGAACAAGAAAGAATGCGCAACCTCTTTAATTGACCTATAGTAATTAAACGACGTTTAAAACACATATACAACCACAAAGATATAAACGATGCAAAAGTTTCGATTTTAAAACTTTCCGTGTTGCCCGAATACAAAGATAACACCAAATGAAATCTGGGCCAAAACAAATATAACCAAAAACCAAGTTTACCATAGAATAAGACCCTGGAAAAGATCAGGGACCAGAAGTAAAAAGAAAACCGACCAGGTCGGGGAAAACAAAAATTTGGGCAGTTTTGTAAGAGTAGTAGGTCCCCGTTTTTCTTTCCAAGTTTTTATATCTCATAACAAGATCTCTGCACTTGTTTAAAAAAATTTCATAGATCAAAAAAAATTCGAACAGAAACTTAGTTTTCATGGTTTAAATGGAAATTTTTAGTTTCGAAACGTAAATATCGTCTAATACTAATTTAAGTATTTTGGTGGCTCTGATACCATGATAAGTAGACGCTCGTGTTCATGTCGCAAACTTGCAGCCAAATCGGAATGCAAAACGAAAAATTTTGATAACAAGAGCACGATCTACTACAACCTAGAATCGATTCCAAACACTAAACCAGCAAACTAGAAGAAGTTCAACTACTCGATTAGGTGTTAGCTACTTTTGAAGTCGTGTCCTTCTTCTTCTTTCCACTTCTTTAGCTCTTAGGTCCACCGGGAACAACTTTGGATGCCGGTCTTCCTTGTCGAAGATGATCCACCCGAAGAAACCCTAACTAAAACTCTAGCTTCACACTAAAAATCTAAGTGAAGAAACTAGTGAACAAAACTTGCTAAGAATTGATCACTAGAGATGTAATAATGGTTAATCTCTATATTTTCTCTCTTTTTCTTTTTCCTTTTTCAACTTATAAAATTTTAAGAGAAGAGGAAGAAGAAGCTAAGGGTGATGGTGATGAAAAGAGCAGGCGTGACTAATAATAAAAATCTATATCATTTTCTTATTCTCTTCTCATTTAAGTGTTTGAATGGGTTGAATTGTGACTCGTCATGGTGAGTCACAAGTCTACACCATTCTCACAAAAACAAGAAAAAATGAGAAGAGAAAAGAGCTACCTTATTTGTACACATATACATATGTGTGTACACACACTAATACAAGTATATGCTATAAATACATACACATGTATTCATATCAAAATACATACACCTGTATTCGTATAAAATACGAATATCCATATTTGTGTTAAAATATAAATACCCGCATTTATATCAAAACACAAATACTCATATTTATACAAATACTCATATTCGTATAAATACAGTATTCATATTAAAATACAAACACCGAAAGAGTGATATCAAAAGAGATATATAATACTAGCTCACATGTCATCCAAATGTGATAATCTGACTATCTTTCAAACCGGATAGTATTAATAAAATTTCCAATTAAAAGTACGTGTACAAAAACACGTATTTAATCGAATCTAAGTGCGTATCAAAATACGTACACTATATCGTTTCTCCTGAGCTGGAAAACCCTCTGTGTGGGACTCTAAAGACTCGACAATACGCTGGCAGTGGGTTTAACCATAAACACGCCATCGGTACTAGATATACGTAACGGATGCTCAGGTATTGAACGAAAAGAAGGTCAACAAGTAAACACGTATGTATCCCTACTGAGCCTAAAAATGACAATTTTCGTACAGTCCGGTCTCTTCGTCTGAGAGTGTCATATACCGAGTCTAGGGGATGGAAAACGTCAGACCCCTAATAACGTGATAAGTCGTTTCGGTGTGAAGCCCATCACCCACAGAGAAACTACTGATCCAAATCAGTAAATCTCGTCCACCTTGGCCAAGAATTTCTAGTGATGCCCACCCGTGCACTGCGCGACATCTACCTCGAATACCGGGAGAGAAGAATCCATGGTGATCCGCTCACTGCCTCCATCTGGCTCGGGACTGTACCCAACTAAAACCTATTTGCACGACTCCTTTGAGCCATGGTAGGATAGTAATCAAAGTACAGCGGGAACTCAGACGAGACAAATGACGATCTCAGATCGACAGACTAATATGTACTCATGTCACCAGAGAACTGCTATCTGACAATAGATATAATACCATCTAGTATGTTCCCGACGAGTCTGTCCAGTGTAACTCATATCCCAATAAACAATATATACAATTTTTGGTGACTAACTAACACCAATAGCTGTGAGACCAGCCATCGCCCCTCGTCGAGGTCAAGAAACGTATATATCAGTCTACTCTGAAATATCGATGCCCAGTGTCGATATTCTCACGACTATGGACATTTAAGGATTTGCTTATAGACTACCCGGCCTCACTTGTATGATCGTTATCATAACCCTAGTAGCCAAGCAAGAATCTTATGGGCTCTATTAACATGTAATAGTGATCCGTAATACCACATAATGCATATACATGATAATAAAGTTAAATCAGATAGTATACTATCATCTCGAGTAAGACTGTTCTATCCGTATAGGTCTTCCATCAATCATCACAATCGCATGCCTACGATTACAATAATTGCCTTGAGGGCACTATAGCTAATAGTAGATACAACAATTTCATATATTTCTAATATTATGACTTGAGACTTAAATCCAACCTAAAATGGGGGAGTTGAATCATAGCAATACCTATCTCTGCTTTGAGCTTTTTACGGAACTACTCCAAACATGTTTGCCATAAAATAGATAAAGAAACACTTTCTCTCTTAAGAATAAAATCAGGATAAGGAAATTATTAGCCCTACCTGAGCCCAAACCAATTAGGATATATATATATATATATATATTGGATAAGCTAATGGGTTGAACCCATCATGCCTTTATCTCAACTCATCTGCGATGTAATTATTGTGTGTTGATTTGAAATTTTGTATAGTACTTAATAAATTGTGTAATTATCAATTGAAACTATTTTTTATAAATAATCTACTTTTAGCTTAAGAGATACACCAGTGAGCAATGGTTCAGTTGGTATGGCACTTCCCCTCTTAGGAAGAGTATGGAGTTCGATCCTCAGGACGGGAAATAGTCGCAAAATAACGTTTTCGGAAAAAATTCATGAGTTTCTTGGGTACGCATGTGTGTTGTGTGCGTGGGTGTGGTGTGTGAAATTCTTTGGTTAGGCTTTAGGGGGCCAATTCAAAAAGAAAAAAAGATGTCATTCCATTATATTTGTATGGTTGAGGAGATTATATGTATCCTAGGGGTACTGTCTTGAGTCTCGACCGAACAAACTTTAGACAACTTTAATATCCGGCCGGAATTCTAAACCTTAAATTAAAATCTCTACTTGCACAAATGTGGCAAGTATGTTACCGAAAGACAAAGAAATCACCAATTTCCCCCCTTTTTTTCTCTCTCTCATCTTTTCTTTTCTTGTACCTATTCTTGGGTTCATATAAACTTTCTCTATAGAAATAGAGCTTAAGAAAAGAATATTACGATCGAATGCAATTTCAACCTTCATCTGATTTCTTGACGAAAGCGATTGCTATAATCCAAAATGATCGGTCAAACTTATTTCAAATACAAGGGTAATTTATAAAACAAAGGGTAAGAACGGAAAGATTTACACAGCCGAAACTTTATGATTTCCTAATATTTTTAAAAAGCATCACTGGGAACAAAGGCTCATGGAACACCATACTCAAAGAGAGCTTGAAGATAACATCAACCACCCCCCCCCCCCCACCCCCACCCCCACGCCCCTCTTTAATCTCTTTGATAACATCAAAACCCTCCTCTTTAATCTCTTTGTTGCTTTGTACAAGGCCATGATAAAAGCTGAGGGATACCAAACTAAAGCTGAGGTTACATAAAGCAAGGATAAAGGATAAGAATCTTGATGGCAAAAAAGGACTAAAAAGTTGAAGCTAATGAAGGGTTGATGAGGAACATACATGAATGTATGTCACTAAAGTTTTGACCAGTTTAATTACATGATTAGGGTGTTATGAAAGGGAAATATCTCAATCTAGGAGACCTTGTCTAGAGTTAACATTGCAACAAAAATAAGAATACCAAGTGGATAAAGAAAATTCTAATCAAAAGATAAACCATTAGCATTTTTTTCCAAAGAAAATTTTGGGGAGTGTCTTGCAGCAAACAATCAATTGTCATACATCACAACATTAGCAGAACTGAAATCTGTTACATGGATCCAGCCTTATATGTAAAAGAGATAATATCACATCATCTTGTAATTGTATCCCTCCTTAAATTCTTTCCCATTTAATACTTTAAGACATTGATCAATCTTGGCAATAAAATAAATAAAACAAAATAAACCCCAACTGCTACATTTGTAAGTAAGATCCTGGGGTTGTTCATGCATCAAAGTTTAAGACTGAAAGGTACCATAACAAAATGTATAAGCAAAAGTGCAACAGATATCCCTTGAATCTCTATACGTGTCCATAACTTTCATGGACTTGATAGAATTTAAAAGCATAGCCTCAATGGTGGTCCATATGATCACTTTTGGAACCCCATTTTTTGGCACAATGGTCAGACATTCATGGGACCACTTGCATTATCAGTATAACAACATATCTCATGAGTCAATTAATAAACAAAGCTAATATTAGCCAGAATATTATCATATCTTCATTGATAAAATAGGAGGAACTTCCTAAGGAACTAAGAAGCCCTTCTCCAAAAGAGACATACAAGGACACTTAAAACAACAGCACAAACTTTCAAAAGCAAACAAAAGGGACAAAAGAAAAAGACACTTCCATCAGGGAACTCAAGAAAGAAGAAGAAACATTATAAAAAAAAAAAAGCTAGAGATGAAGATGGGCCGCTGGCAAAACGAGTCATGACTTGAGATTACTACTAGCTATTTTATTATCATGATCATTGGTCTCTTCTTCGCAATCTCTTTAGACTTCAGTTCCTGAAATCAACCAAACAGCCACAAAAGATTGTATCAGGGTATGAAACATAATATCTCAACCTGCATTAAAAATCTTATTAATCTTAGGGGGTAAAAATAAAAATTTAAAATTTAAAACCAATACCCGAATCTCGAGGTGCATTGCATCGAAAGCATTCCATCCTGCTAGCAAAGTTGTGCTCATTGCAGCCAGACCTGTTGACAAAGCTAATTAACATACAGATAAACTTTAAGGTTTGGTAGCACATCCCTTCCTCTTTTTTCCCCATACTTTCTTTAAAAAGAATTTCATTATATCGTTTGATTCCATTTTTGTGATGTAGGCAGGTATTGAATCCAGCACTATAGCTCAACAGCAAGAAGATTTACCGATATACTTGACGGTGAGAATGATTACATCTCCAAGACATGCATCAATTTATAAATTCCAAAAGCTTCAAACAACTTATTTTATAAAAAAAAAAAAGGAAAACGGGTTATTTGGAGTATGTGGCACATACTGAGAAGACTAACACCGGAGTTTGGTAGTGGTTGCCAAGTAGTTGATTTAATTTAATGTAAACCACAAGTGCATACTTATGTAGCTACTAGTAAGATATAAACAAGATCTTATACCACCACCAATGTAATCTGTCCCTTTTCCTTTTCCGCTCTCTTATCAATCACCTGCTTTGTATTTTTGCCCACAAAAGCAGCAAAAAAGCGTGCAAAAATGACATCTATATGGAAAGAAAATTTACGAAGAGAATCCATATGGAGGCAAATGGCCTTGCATTGCACTCTCTCTGTACTTGATATCCCTATCGTTTTATTATCTACTTTGTTATGGAACCGGATGGTTATATGTTAGATCTTACATTAGAAATAATAATGAGGTTAAATTACACTAGCTATGTTAATTATGACGCCTTTCTATTCCAGTAAGCTCCCTTAAAACCGAAGTTTAAGGGAGTTTACTGTAGTAAAAAAACATTCAGTAAGTTCAGTGAAAAATCCCCATAGTTAAGGCAGTATAGTTTAATTAGCCTAAAAATCACAAGAAATAGAGCGTCACCTGTTGCAAATCCAGTCACCGGACTTCCACCCGCTGCGGGCTCCACCACCACCACCAAACCCAAATCCCCTAGGCCGAGCCACATCACCATCGAATCCACCGCTAACAGCAGATTCATCCTTGAAAGCGTTGCACTTGAAGCAGCTGGAGCGGCTGGCAAAGTTGTGGGCTCCGCACTGGCAGTACCAGTCCCCCGGCCTCACGTCCGACCCGCTGAACCCGAACGAGGACCCCCCGCGGGACCCACCAAAGCCTGCATAGTCCGACCGGTCGCTGCCAATCAACCTTGGGTCGCCGCACCGCTGGCATGAGTCGCGGCGGCTGAAATTGAGGTGCTGGCATGACCTGCAGTTCCAGTCTCCTGGCTTCCTGTTCATCTTCTCAAGCCCTATTCAATAATATAAGAGAAAATTTGTATCAAAAAGATCGTAATGAAAGACGATTTAGTAGGCTAAATATCATCTGGAAAATTACGCTCTGCTTCCTATTCATCTTGTCAAGTCCTACCATTTAAACTACTTTTTTCAGGAAAAAAAGTGGGCTTCATTAAAAGGATCATGATGAAACAGGATAGATTGAAACAACATAAAATATGAAATATATACTTCAAAAGAGAAACAATAGTACATACGTTCAACACAATAAAAAAACTACTGAATCATAAGGGAGTCAGACACGCTCTATCAATCTCACCTAATGCGTCCGCTACTCAAAATTCTGAGTTATAAATCATATATTGTGTCGGAACTTCGTGATTGATGTTATTAGAAGAAACCTTCATAAATGAAGCAAAATATTTCATGTTATAGCTTATAGCAGAGAACATTATGGAAACAGTTAATTACTAGAACCACTAAAAACTACTGCATCTTCGTCATAACTACACTAGTTGCTGATAGGAACATTGAAAATAGAGGTGAGGGTACTTACCCTGAAGATGGACAAAAAAATGAGATAAAGGATAGCACTGATAGCTTCGAAAGAGCTTGGGCTGGTTGATGTTTGAGTGCTTAAATTTGAGAGGGTTGGGGTGGCTTTTATACAATGGCAAAGCCTCAATAATTGAGAATCAAAATTTGGGTGTGGAGGCCCGGGGGTGTTCTCTATCTCCTTTTTCTTTTTCATTCTTTAAAAAAATTACTATGGTTCTGTTCTTGAACAATGGGATCACAGAACACTAAAAGAAGAAAGAAAAGAAGAGAAAGGTCATTGAGAGTAATGCTAAAGATAGAAAACTATGTTGAGAGAGTTTTAAAGGGGTTTCTTTACTACATCTTTTTAGACATAGAAAACTATGTAGAGGGTGAGTTGCATGTGCATTATGATGAGAGGAATATTGCATTGATTACCTCCAAAACACCCTCATGCTTTTGCATGATTCCCACCTAAATATATTATATGTTATAAAAAAATTCACTAAATCTCAATTAATACCAGAATGATGCTCAATCAGTGAGGTAAATCTCAATTTCTACTAGGATGATGCTCAATCAATGAGGTAAGTGGGGGATGGATGTCAATTAATTAGTTACAAAGGAAGATATTCTTTCTGTGACAAATTCTAAGCTGTAGTGCTTAACACAATGTTACCAGATAATGCTCAGCGTCACATTTGGTAGCCAAGAATTAGTAATAATTTAATACTAGCCATATTCTTCTAGACTGTCTTTTCTTATACTATTTAGCAGTTTGAGAATTCTGAAAATAGAATTATGCTCACTGGTTATTGTAATTTTAATCCTTATTGGACCAAGCAAAAAATGCTGAGGTGTAGCAGGAATTTCTTTTAACTATTTCCTGAATAATTCTGAAGAATGGCGATCACACTTGCTATTTGTAGAGGTGGAATATCACCTTCCCTGGGTGGTACATGGCTTTAGATGCCAAGCAGTTTCCGAAGAATAAATTCTCTATATGGGCAAAACCTATTCCAATCTTATATTCGTAATATATCCCCCGTCTCTTTAGAAATAATTCAAAAGGGCCATAGATTCACGCCTACAACTTTTTCCTAAGCTATTGGCTTCTACTAAGCATCCTTCACATGTGTGAGGATGGCATTTCTACTATTCTAACACACCGGTCAATAGATATATCAGATAACATTGAGATCTCAACAGCTCAAATCCAATCAAGTAATTTCTAGTCCCTACACAATAATAGAATAATCCATTAACCTAAAAGGTTCTATATATGGGCTCCTCAAGGCTAAGTCGGCACCACAAGGTCTATTCCATGCGTGCGCAATAGCAGCAAAGGTGTGTTTCATGCTGACCTAGGATTAGATAAGAAGGAACAAGTTAGCACATAACCCCTAAATCTCACCAGACCAGGTGAATATTCCACACATTGGAAACCTATGAAAGGAAAGACCCACACCCTGTTGTTCCATTCCTGAAGATCCTGAGCAAGGACAATGGTTTTTAAAATTTTAAAAAAAAAAATCAGGGTGAATATTCCTACATAGAGGAAAATGTTCTCAACTATGGACCGTCTAGAATTATGTTTGCCCATAAATAACAGTGAGCTTTTTATTGACAATTTGACGAATTTTCTCTAATATTAAGTATTGACAATTTGACGGATTTTGTGTTATACAAAAGAAATTTAACTCTTACAATCATCCCTTTCCTTTTAATACAGGCTAATGTAGCACGAGGCCGGGGCCGGGATACGGGATACGAAATGGATACGTGATTCGCAATTTTCAAAGAACCTAGTATACGGGAAACGTTTTATATTGGATATTTTAATCAATTAAATATACATACCAATTAATATATGCATGTAAATATATATAACAATAAGGGGATTTAGTCTAGTGGTATGATGCTCGCTTTAAGTGCGAGAGGCCCGAGTTCGATTCTCGAAGTGCCCACACAAGATATACAACAAAAAAGATCCATATATCATATACCATAAAAAGTTTTGAACAAGTCATTAAACACATACTTCAATAGTTGTTAAGATTAGAGAAAAGCTAGAGTGTTTAAGGAATGTAAAATGTATACATTGGCCTAAACCTAATCATCCTCTTTATATAGGCAAACCCATTTTGCTATTACACCCTTATTAAGTATCTAATTACATATAATAAATCCGTGTACACTGTGGGTATTCTAACACTCCCCTCAAGTTGGAACATACATATCAAACATGCCCAGTTTGTTACAAAAAACTGCACTTTATTCCTTGCTAAGGGCTTTGTGAATAAATTTGTTAATGGGCAGATTGAATATAGCAAGTATCGATAATCTCGTCTTCAATCTTCTTCCTCAAGAAGTGGCAATCCACCCAATGTATTTCGTTCGCCCATGAAATACAGGATTAAAGGCAAAATAGATTGCAGCTTTATTATCACAATATAGACGCATAGAGGAAGTGGGCTCAAAACCAAGCTCTCCCAGCAGAAAGCGAATCCATACAAACTCACAAGTGGTATACGCCGTGGCTCGGTACTCTGACTCGGCGCTGGAGCGAGACACTACGCTTTACTTCTTACTTTTCCAAGAGACTAAATTACCTCCTACAAACACGCAATATCCTGTAGTAGATCTGCGATCGGATGGAGACCCGAACAAATCTGCATCAGTGAAGTCTACTACTTGAGAATGTCCATAATCCGAGTACAGTAGACCCTCCCCTGGAGCATTCTTCAAATAACGAAATATTCGAATCGCCGCATCCTAATGAGCCACTTGAGAATCGCTATGAATTAGCTCAGAACGCTAACTTGGTATGAGATATCAGGTCGAGTGACGATGAGATAATTCAACTTACCGGCCAACCATCGATATCTTCCGGGATCTTCAACTGAGTTACCTTGTCCCGAAAGTATTTTAGTATTAGGATCCATTATAACCTCTATGGGTTTGCACCCTAACATCTCTGTTTCGGTCAGCATATCAAGTAGATACTTCCGCTGTGAGATGTTGATGGCATCCTTCGATCGAGCAACTTCGATACCCACAAAGTATTTAAGTCTCCCAAGGTCCTTAGTCTGAAACTTTGTTTGAAAGTGGTGCATAAGTTGTACAATACCAACTGCATCATCGCCAGTAATCACTATGTCATCGATCCCTTTGTCTGACTCTCTTTGTCCAACTCGTGTATCAACGTATAAGAAGATTCCGTGATGAGAGATGAGGTAGCCGACCCAGAAATATGATATAAGAAAGATCGGTTTCAACGGTCGGTCTGTAAAGCAAGATGGCAGGGCCGATAGCCTTCTCTACTTATCTGACAAGAAGTGGAGTATACGAGTTCCACTTTTGCACTGTCATTTTGGTAGCCGTTGTCCGTGTTTGATTGGGAAGTCCAAGCAAAGTAACTCTCCAAAAGAATGCGAAGACCGTTGGAGGGTAGAAAACCGAATGGTCATGTGCACATCGTCTGAGACCAAACGAAATATCCACCTCGGTAAATTTCCCAAACCACCTCAAAAAAACTGTTTCAAGCCATACAATGACTTTTTCAATCGGCAAACTAGACCAGACTCCCCCAAAACAACAAAACCATGTGGTTGCTCCATATAGACCTCCTCGACCTAAGATCACATTTTTCACATCAAGCTGATGCAATGGCCAATGATTGGTAACCGCAAAAGATATAAGTACACAAACATAAGTCATCTTGGCCATCGGAAAAAAGGACTCCTCATAATCAATATCGTAAGCCTGTGAATACCCTTTAACAATCAAAATTGCTTTCAAACGGGAAAGAATGCCATCGGGGTGAAGCTTTACAATGTATACCCAGCGGCACCCTACGGCCTTCTTCTCGGCGGGAAGAAGAACCAAATCCCACGTTTGATTTAGTTCGAGGGCAAGTATCTCATCAATCATAGCCTTGGTCCATCCTTTATAAGACAAAGCATCAGAAAGGGACTTGGATAGAGCATAAGAGTCGAGGGAGAAGATAAATGCTCGATATGCTGAAAATAAATGAGAAGCAGCCACATGATGAGCTATAGGGTGAGAAGTACAATTCCGGATACCTTTCCATAAGGCAATAGGAAGATCAATGTCAGCCTTTAGTGGAGTTGGAAACTCCAGAAGCTCAGCAGCAGAAGCCGGAGGTGCAGCAGTTGGACGTTCCTTTCGAGAATAGACTCTTGTAACAGGTGGTGTAAGGCCCAATGACCATGAATCAGGAATCAGATCGATAATAGTTATATGGGTGATTTCCAAAACAGGAGGTGGAGTATCAGCTGTTGTAGATAGAGTGTCATCAGAAGCTAAGACATGTGAAACATTCAAGGGAAAATCATTATTCAAATCCAACGATGTGCGTGTCGGAGCAAAGGGGTAAATTCATGAAAGGTTATATTGGCTGAGATAAACCGACAGCGTAACACATGACTGTAACATCGATACCCTCTTTGCGTCTGAGAGTAACCAAGAAAACACTCTTGATGGCCTTAAGGTCTAGTTTAAAGCATCTCGATTGAAGATCGTGAACAAAACACACATTCAAAGACCCTAAGAGTTACATGAAATGTAATGGCCCAGGGAAACAAAACAGAGTGAGGAACTAGCATGTCTAATACAGACAAAGGCACACGGTTTATCAAGTAGTTAGCAGTAAGTACCGCTTCCCTCCAATAATGCTTAGACACCCGCATATGAAACAAGAGAGTATGAGTAACTTCCGAAATGTGCATATTCTTTCTCTCAGCCATCCCATTTTGTTGAGAATTATACGGCAAGATGATTCATGGATAATTCCAAGTTTCTTCATGTATTCTCTAAAGGGTGCACTGAAATATTCCCGTGCATTATCGCTCCTGAGAGTACCAATGCTAATTTCAAATTGATTCTTGATTTCGGAACAAAAGTTTTGGAAATGAGAAAATACCTCATTTCTAGATTCAAGTATAACCATGAGACTCGAGAAAAATCATCAATAAACGTAACAAAATAACAAAAAACCCCTTATGCGATATCTGGACATGGCCCCCAAACATCTGAATGCACTAACTGAAAAGCATTGTCGACCATTTTATTAACATGAAAGGGTAGCTTGAGCGATGATATTTACCCATCTCACATGATTCACATTCTAGAATATACAAAGAACCAAGAGATGGAACTATCATCATCAATGTTTGTAAAGAAGGGTGGCCAAAACGGCAATGAGCATCAAAGGCTGGTATAAGGCTCGAGGTTGGATAGGCTATATAGTGTGGGTGCTCGTCAAGGTGGTACAACCCATCAACCTCAGTCCCGGCGCTAATCGTTCGATTCGTCCTAAGCTTCTGAAAAACAAATCCTCCAGGAAAAAAGGTGGCACTACAATTCAATTGTCGATTCAGTTGACTAATAAAAAGCAGGTTGAAGGGAAATCGAGAAAGGTATAGAATAGAAGTTAGGGATAATTGTAATCTAACCATAACTAAACTCATTCCTTTTATAGAAGAGGTAGTACCATTTGCTAAAGTTATCAGGTGAGTCCAGATTTCTGCTAATAGGAAGACAATATATTTTGCTCTCCTGTCATGTGATCGATAGCTCCAGTATCAATAACCCAAGAAAGTGAAGCATGTGTCGGCGAGAAGCAAGATACATGAGCATCTCTTGCCTTAATCAAATCTGAAGTGGGTGAGGACAAAAGAAGACGAAGTCTCTGTATTTCGTTATTTATCGATGCTCCTTCTAAAATAGGAGAAGATGCAGCTGATGTCATCATCATAGCTACTCGTAAACACCAAAGGTGAAAGATACTTCTCATTCAATCTATCGAACACCTGATGGGGGTAGCTTAAGCTCACCGGTTCCAACGACCAAATAACAAGAAATAGATCTTCAAAGATCCAACCTAAAGAATCGTAGTTGATCTCCTAAGATCCAACTACTGATCTAATAACAACTCCAACCTTCTCAAACTACAAGTTCGAAATCAATAAACTCGGTCTTCGATAAGAAAACAATAAACTCGATCTCAAATAGCAAATTCATGAGAAGGGACAGCAATGTCATCACAAATAAGGATGATAATGAAGGGGTAACAAGTATCGTAGATGAGAAAATTCGAATAACTCCTTGAGGCAACAGCTCTCGAAATCAAGGCAACTCTCGAAATAATGCTCATATCCTCAAACGGGCTTGAATCCACACACCAAAAAAAAAGATCTCCTAAGAACTTTATCCATATACAACCAAGAATGTCAACCAACCAACCAAAGAAAGGAATCTTAAAAGATTCCTCCCAAAAATTTAATCGATCTTCCAAGATCTGATCCACAACCAACACAAACACAAATCAATTACTCAAACGGATCCAATCAGGGATTCCGACAATCCCGGAAGATCGATAACACAAACACAATCAACGTAGCGATCCATAGCAAAAGTAAACATAGAATACTATAAAGGATCACAAGAGATCACCTTGTTCTCTCGGTTACTGTATCAAAGTCTGAAATCGAGCCCCAAATCACCTAATTCGAGTAGAAATTGAACCTTCCAAACACCAAATTCGAGCACAAAACTGCACTCAACACTCTCCAAGAGAAAATTGAGCCCTTATACCTCCAGATCCAGCACCAAAACTCCATATCAGCGCTGATCAAAAGATGCTGGAAACAGCCAAGTCGAGGTCATGAGAGGGGTTTGAGTGAAGAGGGGATGGAGCTCGAGCTAAGAAATCGATCAAGTGAGGTCGAGAGAGGTCTCAGATCTCGAATCATGGCTACCACTGCAGGCTCGAGCATCGCGAGCTTGGATCGAGTCAAGATGCAGCCATCGATGATGTTGGGCTCCGGTAAGATTCGATGAAGGTCGACGAAGCTCCGGCGAGGGTCGACGAAGCTCCGGCGAAGCTGTGGTTATGACGAGCAAGGTGGTCGACGGTGATTCCTAGGGAAGCGGCGGCTATAGTGAGAAGATGTTAGGGTTTGTGTTGTGTTATTGGATGGATGGCTATGATTAGATTGAGAGAAGATCAATGGTCCAGATATGCTCTGATACATGTTAAGATTAAAAAAAAAAGTGTGTGTTTAGGCTATATTATTGGTTCTGAATTCTTAAATCCCAGTAGGATAATTGTCCTAATGGAACTTTTACTTGGATTTTTCCTTAACTTTTTCTTGAACTTAAACTCGGACAATATTGCAGGACTTTTGTATAACATAGAATTATTCTTCTATTTTAATTTTATGATATATTATTATTTAATGCATATTAATAAATGAAGAAATAACACCAAAGATAAATAGCATCATAATGTTAAATTGGTTACTGATGAAAATCAAAGTGGGTTCCCTTCAATCTCATCATCCAATAAAACCATATTACAAATCAACACCCAATCCAACAAATTCCAAACACCAACACAAAATCTCAAATTGGGCATTACCTGAAATTGGGTACCAATTGAAATCAACATGGGTTCCATTCAATCTCATCATCTAACAAAAACCACACACTACAAATCAACAACCAATCTAACAACAGGAGGAAGATGAAGACAGAGAGAAGTTTTTCTTGAATCTCCAATAGAGAACATGGCCTGGGACGCAGAGAACTGGGTCGGAGGCGAGGTCGGGGTCTGAGTCGGGTCGAAGGCAAGGTCAGGGTCATGGTCGGGGGCAAAGGCGAGGCTGGGGTCTGGGGCATGGTCGAGTATCTGGCTGATTTGGGGCAAGTCCAAAGATTTTTCACTTTTTTCTTGGACTTTTTTTGGGAGAGAGTTTATATAGTAGGGCTGAAAACAAGGACTTTAATAATCCAGCCCGTCCAAGCAACCAATAACACATAACTTTGAAATCCAAATTCAAGTTCAAAACCAATAACACAAAAAGATAAAATCCACAAAAAATTCCAAGTCCAAATGAAAAGTCGTGAACCAATAACCCCCTAAGGAATGTAAAATGGATAGATTGCCCTAAGCATAATCCTCCTCTTTATATTGGTAAAGTCATTTTGCTATTACACACATATTAAATATCTAATTATATATAATAAATCCGTGTACACTACGGACTAACAATAGTTAAATCTCATTAGATATTTACATATAGCCAAAGAGGCGGCACTTGGTGCACTATGAGCACCACAATTTGATACCATCTTAATACAAAATCAATCTAACGTTAACAATATAGAAATGCTTAATATTATAAACAGTAACAACTAATAAATAAATAAAAACACTCAAAATTTAAACTATCAACAACTAAGAAATAAATAAAGCACATAATTTAAATTATCGAAAGCAAAGAAACAAAAAAAGCACACTTTGTATTATTATAAATAGTGTGAACGTGTATGTAACTGTGTGTGTGACATGTGTCATGTGCGAACTTAAAACATAACAACAACAACAAAGCATATATTATATTAAAAAAACAAAATAAAAAAGTAGAAGATTTAGAAGTGTGTATGAGACAGTGAGATGGGAAAAGGGGTCGTCTGTGAGATAGAGAAAGACTACAATTTATCTTTTTGAGAGAGAGAGAGAACCTGAGAACGAGTTAAGCACGAGATCAAGGTGGCGAGTTGAAACCGAGATCGAATTCAAAAAACGCTAGATTTCGAATCTGCTCAATTGGTGAGGTGGAGTCGACGGCGAAATGGCATCGACGACGAGATAGAGGAGCTTAGTGGATGCAGAGAGGCTACGAGTTTGGAGGAGGAGGCAGAGAGGCTTCGTTCGAGCATGGAAGCCCTAGAATTTGGGGATTTCTGAGTAAGTAGTAGGCTATTGGGTTATTGGGTTCGAACTCGGCCCATTTAACCTTTTCAAAACCAAAGTTCTTTTCTCCTGACCCGATCCGCAACTCGGGAACATGAATTGGCGCAGGCACCGAGCGTTTCCATCTATTTTCTTATATAAAATTGAAAGAAAATGCTGATTCTGTAAGTCGATGTCGCGCACCCTACGCACTTGTGGAGAGGCGGAATTTATATGAAACGATTTTCTTACTTCGCAACACCGACTGTAACTCCAAGATCTTTACAGAAAGCTTAACTAGTTATGTCTACTAGAAGGTTCTAACTACTATGTTAGGATTTATACCTCCTTATTTACAAGTCCTTCGGGTCTTCTTCTTCTCCTTCTCTTCTTGAGCTCCTCAAAGATCGGATCGCGCTTGAAACATCGGCCTCCTCGTACCGAAGACGATCCATCCGAGAGTTTATGGCTCAAGCTCCAACCTCTAAACCGAGATAACTAAGGTACCTAGCTCGCTAAATTAGATAGCTTAGGAGATGTAGGGTGTTTAATGAAGTGTTTTATCTCATATAACCTATGTCTCACAACACATGTGAAGGTTAGGGTTTTGAGAAAAGAGGAGAAAATGGAAAGAGAAAGGAAATGAGCAAATGATCAAGTGTTTGGCCAAGTGAAGAATGGTTCATACTCATTCACCCATCAAGCATGCATTATTTCACAATAAGAAATAACAACCATACTTGAATAGTGAGTCCAAACAAATAAACAAATGCATAAGCCATGCTTCACTCCCATGCCTCAAATATCTCCATTTTCCATCTCATTAATCTATTTCCAAAATAGATAAATCCAAATAATAAGGTGTCCCCTTCTAGAAGCATCTCTTGTGAAATTACAAGAATACCCTCACCGTATATACATACCCGTATTCGTATTCCGAAAAATACGAAAATGAGATAATAACAATCCAATAATATAATATTAGGATCCGGTTTAAACCAAAGCCCAATAGTAATATCCATCCGAACAACATCCGTGCTACTAGTACACGTCTATGATCGGAACCCTCCACGTAAAATCATACGGCCTCTACATCATTTCGTCTGAACCAGAAAAACCCTCTGTGTGGGACTCTAAAGACTCGACAGCATGCTGGTAGTGGGTTTAACCACAAGTCCGTCAGTGGAACTAGCTGTACGTAACGGCTACCCAAATATCTGTCGATAAGAAGGCCGACGAGCAAACTCATCCGAACTCCTACTGAGCCTATCTGTGACAATCTCCGTACAATCCGGTCTGTTCGTCTAAGAGTATCGCATATCGAGCCGAAGGGGTAGTAAATGTCAGGCCCCTAACAGCGCAATAAGTCATGTCGGTGTAGAGCCCAATACACTATGAGAAACTACTGAAGTACTTACCTGTCACGCCCCGCTTCCCAGTATACGAGCAGAGAACGTGACGAGTCCGCTACGTATTTACTCAGAAGTAAACACACTAAGCGTATCTAAGCAATATAAGTAAAATACACAAGAGACAATGTCAATGGATATAATTGAACAGCAAATTTATTTATTAACATTCTTTTTACAATACATCTGAAGAGTAAATACATAGAATGGAAAGCAATGCCTAAACGGTGGCATAACAGAAATAGATAATACAGAATGTAAATGTGTATAAGTAACTAGAGCTCTGGATCGAAGGCTAGCTGATCCAAGTCCTCGCTGGTGGGCTCGATCTCCTGAAGGTCCGAAACACCTGACGATATTCCAAAGAAGAAGAAGAAAGAGAATATCGTCAGCGAACAAATCGCTCGGTAAGTCCCAAAAGTAAGAAGAGACAGAATAGACAGGAAGAGAGAGTAACTTTTAAAGTTGTATTATATTGTTACAATGTTGTATTTAGTGTTAACGCTGTTGTTTGTAGCTTGGTACATAAGATGTCAGTGTATACGAGAGGAGTCTCAATAGACCAGAGACTAAGGTGGACGGAATCAAGAGTACAAGGCTCCGTCGATAATACCACGGAGCAACGATATGGATGTAATTACGTCTTAAGTGACTACCTCGTGCCACCTTTAACATGTTCCGTACCAGTCTGCCCTTTTAAAACCCCGTAGTGTTTATTGTATTGATAGTATTGATTGTACGAATTGTTTTGTATTGTCTTGTATTGTAAATTATATAGATGGATGACTTGCCAAAACCATGATATCAGTAAATGGATGTAACTGGAGAATCATGTAAATGGATGTATATCCATGGTTCGGTTCGGTCAAGTTGTATAGATTGATAGATTGAACAGATTGAATATATAGATTCATTGATTCATATTGTAATGTAGTTTTATACTTGAATCTCATTCAAGTCAGATTGTATATATTGAGACTCGGCCTGAATCAGACAATTAGAAAAGAAATTAAATCCTGAATTATGTTTTGGTACTATCGGTAACTGCTGCACATGGACGGCAGGATTTGTGTCTTTTACAAAGACGATTACCGTATTGATAACACCGTTTGTTAAGTTGTCTACCTTAAATAGACAAGCACACATATCTCCGGCTCCCTGGGGCTCAAGAGACTGGTCCCGCTTAAACCTATATTTACTAAGGTCCTTATTGTAATTTAGTATAACTTGAGGGGGTTTTATGTAAAAATAATTTTGTATAATTTTCAAAATACAGCTCAAGTATTTTATTATCGTCTTTAAAGTTTTCATTGTTGTATATTTTATCATTGTGACATTTCTAGTGAATAAAACATATTTTTCATAATACATGGTATTTAATTGTAAAGTATTGAACTTGTATGGAATTGCATGGTATTTTCATGTAAAGTGATTCTTTTTTATTTAGAAAAGTTGGAATATTTATACTATATCAAAAATAGATATTTTGATGATACATATATATATTTATAAAATAATTAAATTTATTATTTTTCTAGAAATCTCATTTTCTTAAGATATTTGTATTTTTAAATCTTTCGAGACCGTATGCTCCTTGCGGAGGTCTGCATCTCGCACTACTAAGCCCAAGGATGTGCGATAATCCGTACCATCCCGAACGGGTTCCCCAAAATGGGTTATAGCGGCACATTGCAAAGATTTGTTAAAAATACATATCTTGTAGAAAAAGGTTTTGTAGTTTATGGTATTTATTTGTAAAAATCGTATTTCCGTGTTCTAGTTTCCGAAAAAATATCGTGCTATGATAGAGATGTATGTTGTGAGGAGGTAGATCATTACCTCGTGAACTATCTAAAGATATAGCAAGGGCTAATAATGTTTTATGTCGAAACTAAACTACATGGTATTTTTCTGTAAAGTGCTCTAAAAATTGAAATATAAATTCTTTTGATTTGAAACTTGTCAATATGTTTTGTTAATATTTAATGATTATGATGTGAGAGTTTGGTATTCTTGTGTCTAAGAAAAATATGATTTTTAAGGAAAAAACAGAATCGGAAGTCGTATTAACTTCACTTCCGTTGGGTTTTAGAATTCTAAGTTTTTAGAATAGTAAAGAGAAGGGGGAGAAAGGACTTACAGGATTAGAGTCAAGAGAAGAGGAAAAGGAAGAAGTAGGAGGCGCCGGTGCGACGTTTCGTCGCCGGAATCTCCTCGGATCGTCGTCGGAAGTTCGACGGAGCTTCGCCCTTTGCTAACTCCACTTGCACACAAAAAGTCTAAGGATTTTTCTTGAAAGTTTGGACAGAGATTTGGAAGTGAGGAGGGGTGAGTTTGGGGGTGGTATTTATAGGATAAATTAGGGTTAGGGTGTGATAAAAAATGCATTAAAAAGAGTTTTAATTGGATTTTTTAAGTCTCTGGAATAATGCAGGGAATTTAAACAGTGTGGGGGTTATGGGTAGATCAAAAGACACAGAACAAATAAAGAAAACTCAGATTTTGGGCTGAGTCGGCCGGCGGCGGCGGCCGATTCAGGCGAGTCGCCGGCCGAATCGGGCCGAGTTGGGCCGAGTCTCCCCGCCACGTGTCCCCGTCGCTTCGCCTACTGCAGTGGACTCGTTTGATTTTAGTGTGACTTTTGGTTTTACGGGTTATGCACGTGTAGACTCTTGGGCTTCTAAAAAGATTAAAAGAAAACTAATTAAAAAATAATGTGGCTGATGGGATTTGAACTCTAGTGCTTTGGTTCAGCAGTGCAAGGTCTTACCAATGAGCTACAAGCTCCTTCTTGCTGTTCAAAAGCAAATCAAACTTATAACTTATACTCAGGAAAAAATACCACTTTCTGTATTTTTGAAAAAAATTGTACACGAAGTTTAGGGTTGTTACATTCTACCCTCCTTATAAAAATTTCGTCCTCGAAATTTGTAAAAGGAAAGTGTAACAGATTCAAGGAAAATTTGGTAGTGTATGAAGAATAACAAAGTGATACAAGGATTTGAGAATGTGAAAGAGAATTACCAGTGTTACCTTGACCTACAGGCTCGGCTTCTACGGCTGCTAATGTGAAAGTTTGATGCCGTGGTACATTCCTCCTAGCTGGAGGCACATTCTGTCCTTGGGGCATGTTTCTCTGCCCTCGAGGCATGTCCCTCATTTCCTGTTGGAATTAGCGAGTAGGTTGTGCAGGTGTGTCACGACCCGAAATATTAGCTCGTGCCCAGCACTTAAATCACACAACGTCTAAAGGCGTAATGTAATCCAAGTAAGCTGAACCCCAGAAATCTAAACCTTTTTAAGAAAATAAAAGAAGTGAAATTTTGAAATAAAGGTATAATGAAATCAAGTTTCCTTAATGCGTAGAAAAGGAACATGAAAATGCAAGTAAAATTTACTAGTTTGAAAACATATTTCGTCTTTTAAAAATTTGGGCAGCATCTCCTTTGTATGTTTTGATCTAAAACCATAAATACATAATAGTGATAAAAACATCCCCAAGCGGGAGCTAGCTCTTCACCAATCGGCGGATCCACAACCACGCAAAACATAAATATAAGTATACGACGCACAACGACGAAGTTCACCACAAAAGTTAAAGAAATAAGCAAGACATCAAAACCACAAGCAGCGGAAATACCCTCGCTCTAAGTCTCGCAACCACAAATCTCACTAAGTCTCATTACTTAAACAAATACTAGTTTGATTGATGGAGTTGACTAAATACAATATGAATAGTAAATACAAGAGTGGGCACGATACAAATGTCCTACCTACCAATGCAAAACACCCGAATGCAACTGCGTGCCAGCAATACCGCTACTGATCCATGCGGTCAACTTGCAAGAACTGTGGCACAACGGGTGTGAGTTGCCAACTCGTGAATAGAAAAACATCAGAAAGTAGAAATCGAATAAATAGCGACTCCTAGGTCAACTGTATCATAAAGGTAATACTATGATATTTAGGGTGACCGTATCAGCATATGTGCCAACAACAGAAAATAAATTCCTAACAGCATATGGATAACATCCAACAATATAATAAATGCATGTATGCATGTAGATATCGTCCAACCATATAATCAATGTATGTATGCATGTGGATCTCGTCCACATGTCAACCACTGACACAACAATATCATGCATGTAAATATCATAAAAGCATATGCATGAAAGTATGAGAATATAAATCAATGTGTGTCCCTCGCGACACATCAAAATCATGGAATCTGAGTGCCCAGTATCGACACTCGAAATATCATGAAAACCCGTGTCCAGCATCGACATGTAAATCCTCATATCTCGGGCTCCATCAGTCCGGATCGGCCCTAGGGCTCCGTCAGTCCGGATCGGCCCATCTCATCTTTTGACTCCGGTCGGTATCCTCCGGATATCCGCCGAGCCCAAATGCTATCACCGGTAGGTAGTAGTCCCTCTGTCAGGCTCACCGTCTACTGCACAGCAATCCGTTCTCGTCCCGGGATACCATACCGGGTCCACCATGTACCCGCAATCGGCCTCATCCAGCTCCTCGAATCGAGTATCACTGTCACACGTCTCAGAAATGAGAAAACGCATGGTGGACGTACTGAAATATCATATCAAGAGAAACCGAGTTTTTAAAACAATACATACTTTCTTTTTGAAATCGCCACGGTTCTCAAATCCAGAAATCTCATGAAAACATCATATCTCAATGCGTATAATCGTAATGCATGATGTATGCGACATATAACAGAAATGTAAGCATATTCGTATATCATGCAACATGGAACAGTAATATGCACATATCGAGGGAAAACCGCTCTTTTAAATGAATCCAGTTTTTAAATATATCATGCGATTTCCAAATTCTCCAAAGTCAAATGCAACATCGTATAAAGGTGCATATATAACTATAGCAAGTAAATTATACAAGGAGTTATATCATGATGCAGCAATTCTACTGTGTAGTGACATGGCAATTATCGATGATGAAGTGTGTGAGCCGGTAAAACTGTGTAGGTATAACATACGCATCATCGATAATGGTGTAAGTGTACTAGCACAGGTATAAGCAATGAAATGAAAAATAGCGGGAATGCAGCATAAGGTAAATCATCAGCTAAAAGCTATAAGGTATACGTATCTAATATGATCGAGTCAGTGAATCGATCAATTGGCATCCAGCCTCACAACATCACATACGGTATAATCTATCGTACGGCATCCTCTACTCAAGGGTATGAATCAAATATCAAGTCAAACTCATCACGTACGGAAAATCATCGTACGGCGGCATTAAACGATAAGGGATCCTATCAGCCTATACGACTTTGAGGGTACAGACCTAATGTCTCGTACGGCCTATCATTCAAGATTCACAACATTATATATATATATATATATATATATATATATATATATATATATATATATACCTATGTCCCAGGTCACATCCATAACAATCTCATATCAGGGGACCGGCAAAGGTATCAATCCTCTCAATCGACTCGCATCCGTATACCGACATATCAATAAAGTCATCATATCACATCGTATATCCTTTTCATCGCATTAAGTCATCTTACATCAAGTCAATTTTATATATACATTCTAACTTATTAATTTAGTTTCATGTTACTCTAAAACTCAAAGCTTATTCTAGTGTAACTACCTATCTATAAGTCGTAATTCACTTTCACTTTTCATATTCCTAAAGCTTTCATCTCATATCTCAAAATACATATTCCATCATTCATATCATCTCTAACTATCTTTCTAACCCTATCCACAGTTTTCTAATTTAGATTTCCTTAACCATATTCTATGAATCGGTTTCCATCAAAAGCTTGCGGGGGTGCTATACGCCATCCACCCGACTTCCCCCATAGATATAGATCTACCCACCTTGGTCCTCACTTGCTGGAGTCGATGACGCCACGCTCATCCTCGTCGTCTCGAAGTCCACGTGGGGGTACCTACACATATACACATATAGCATCGTAAACGGAAATCATGCACGAAAACCAAAATGTCGTACGAATCACACATAGGTTAAAACCTATAGTTTACGCATGCAAGAATAACCAACAACTCTCGACGATTGACGTATAAACGTGAATCGACCGATAAAAACACGAATATCAAAACTTCAATTCATTAAAAGCCGCAAAACAAAATCAGAAACTACGTAAAACACTTCTAGATTTTACCCTAGGTGAAATTAGTCAATTTTGCATATGTGGAGGGTCTAATTTACAGGTAACAAAGACATGGACCAAACACGATGCCATACCTCCCTGCTCTGGCCGCAAATTGCGGCCAGAATGGATTAATCTAAGGCCTGGGTTTGGAGTTGGGGTCTCGGGTCTTGGGGTTAGCTTCCAGGTGGCCTGTTTGTCTCACTGTGTTTGCTAAATATTTTTCAGGTGTCTCGGGTGATAACAGATACCAATTTTCCATTACAATTTCCCAAAAAATACGATATCGGGGAATCTAAGTTTTCTAACTGGGGTTTTAGTCTATGGTTTAGCCCAAAATACAATCATTACAGGGGTAGAAGTTCACTATAAACCCTCAATTACACTTTTAGATTCAAATCAAACCCTAAGCTCTTCTAGAAATTTTCAAAGTTCACCAAACATCACTTAATCACTTCTAAACTTGCATGGAAGCTAAAGTAAACCCAATACTACACTAATGGTGCAGAATTTATCTCATTTGGAAACTCAAGAAATTTCTTGAGTTGCCCCGAGTCTCCAAAAATCCAAACTTTTTTGGTCCAAAGTGTTTGTAGTGGGCTTGTGCACATTTTTATTGAAGAGGAGATGATGTTTTGGAGTGTTTTTGGGTGTGTGGTGTGGTGTTTTGATGAGGGGGAAACAAGGGGGCAGCCATGGATGAAGGAGAGGGAGAGAAGATGAAGAAAATGATGAGGGAAAAGAAATGGCCAAGTCAACATAACCCTTCACCCTCTCTTCTCTCTCTTGCCCATACCCCATATTCTAATGTTTTCCCTTTTCTTTTCTTTTCTTTTCTTTTTCTATTAAACAAAATTCAAAACCAAGCATGAAGAAAAAGGAAAAAAGCCATGGTAGGAAAAATGTAACAAGTGTGAAAAATAACTTGGTGCATGTCGCATGCACAAAATAAGCTTAATACACGATTAGTGATATTTAATCGCGATTAGCATTCAAATGGAATATAATTAATTATAAAAATTTATAATTTGCCTAAATCACATAAATCCCTCCAAAATCACCCTTTAATTTAATTTTCCAATATTTTTCAATTTATCGGTATTTAATTGTACCGCATCATTAAAATATTCATAATATTTATTTTTTTCAATTATAAAATTTCCCAAAAATAATATTTTATTTTTCTGAAATGTTACAATCTCCCCTCCCCCTTAAAGAAATTCGGTCCCCTAATTTAAATTTAAACTCCCAAATACTAAAACATTTCAATAGACAGCTCAAATCAACGGGGTTCCGAAATCCCGGATGACACAGAAATAACACAGCGCATCGCGTGTGCCTGAAAATGAGTATGAAACTAAAAAATCGAACTCCGTCAAGCATCACGCAAATCATCGGATTCGCACGCATATCATCGGAGTTACCATCGAGATACAGATCTCGAAATCCGCCACTGAAATCCAATATGCACTAGTCAAATACTATAATACGTGTATAGTACGCATCCTTGGAAAAAAAATCTTCTAAAATGGAATAAAACACATGCAAAATCTTTTCTGAATCGCCGTGTAATGCGTAACTCAAACCCACCGTTGCCGGTCCCAAGTCCGGATGAGAAAGGGTGAGGGTTGTGGTAGGCTTGTGACAGCCAACGTAAAACATTGTCACATTCTATGACATGATATGACAATGCGTAACTCACGGCACATGTGATGAACACTCATTGTAAAGTAGTAAATATACTTACATATATGTTTTGCTCAAATATACGTTCCGCCTTTATGAAATATCCCAAAATGTTTTTCTTATAAACGTTCGTGTCGCTCACGGACACGTAAGAAATAGCAAGACTATAGCTCATTTTTGAAAATCTCTTGTTAAACTTTTAATACATGCGAAAAACTCAGGTATTGTTTTCAGATCAGCCATGTTCGGCCACTACATAGTAGAGTGCCCATCAAGAAAACAAGCGCCCAAGCGCAAAATTAGCCTCAAAAGGCGTATCCAACAATCGCGTGCGTCTAGTACGCACGGAAATCAAATCCAAATACAAGTGCTACGAATGTTCACAAAATCAAAACTAAGTGCAACGGGTATGCACAAAAACATCTGTCCAGTGCAACGGGTGTACACGACAATAATATCAAGTGCATCTATAGTGCACGAAAATCTCAATCCAGTGATCCGGTGTGCACAAAATCATATCCCGTATCATGCGCCCAACATGCGCGAAATCCAAATCAAATGCATCCATCATGCACGAATAAAATCTAAGTCAAGTGCATCCAACATGCACGAAAGAAATCGCATCCAAAATGCACGGATAAAAATCTAATTCAAGGACATCCAACATGCACGAGCAAAATCTCACTCAAGTGCATCCGATGCACACAAAATCCAATATCAAGCGCCTAATACGCGCAAAAATCCTGCCCAAACGCGTCGGGTCCGTAAAAGCATATAGTGCAGTAGCATGCATGAAAACGAATGGCAAGTGCCCACGCGCACGAAAACACAAATCTAGTAAAACGAATGCTCAAGGCATAAATCGGGTGCAACCAATGTACGGAGTATAAATCTAGTGCAAACAACGCACGAAATAACCAGCTGGTGCAACAAACGCATAAAATGCAAATCTAGTGAAACAAATGCACGAAAAACCCATCAATAACTCAAATGCGTATAAAAACAACACCGAGTGTACGAAGATGTATAAAATCATAAACGTATGCAACTGCGTGCACGAGACACGTATCAATGCACTGCAAGCACATGTGAGCTGTACCGAGTGCAAAAATCAAATCGAGTGCATACCACACGCACAAAATCAATCAACTGAATGAAATCCACGAAATCATAAACATGTGCAGCCAAGGCACAAAACCGATATCAAGTGCAATAGATATGCACAAAAAAGTAAATGCCCAGTAAATGCAGCCATGGTGCGCGAAATCAATATCAGGAAACTCATCATCAAAACTCAAACCCAAGCGATATAAGCGTGATACTCAGATCACTAGCGCAATCGCAACAAATGACATTGAGGTACACCTCCTACAATGTCAAAAAAAGGTCGGTGCGCCCAAAACTGGCAGAGCAAGAACATCCGTTTGCCTCCTGCTCACGGTCTGGCGTCTTCTTTCTCTGGGTCTTCATTTTCTCTGTGGATTACCAATCTCACAATCTATCGGCTCGTCGGCCCGGTCAGGTGTGCTAACGGAAACGATCCCGCTCTGGCACTTCTCTGGTCAACTCTCGGCCAATTAGCATGACCACTCGCAAAGCAGCACGTCACTGGAGTCGGCCTCTGGCTCTCTGAATACACGTCTCACATCTGATCCTTGGTGCAAATCTGATTGCAGCAGTGTCCTGGAAGGAACCTGCTCAGGGTCTCTTCCAATCTTGCCTATGCCGAACTATACGGAGGCTGGTACTCTTGCATAATCTTTTCTCGTCTTCTGAACATCTGCGTTCTCAGCACAGCAATTTGTCACGCCCCGCTTCCCAGAGTACGCTAGATTGGGCACGTGACATAGCCAACCATGCTACCTGTGGGTAGGAAGTATCCATCCACAGTCACATTACGGCTGTAGAGATATCAAGAACAAAATAAAACTATCTAAAACATATCCATAATCCAGAATAATAGGAGTCAATAATAAATAAATGCGGAAGCAAATGATCCAATACAAATAAATGAAATGTATGTCCCATAATGCGGGCTCACATCAGGAAATAAATGCAGGAAATAAAACTAACTACTACTGAACTCACAGCTCAGCCTGCTGGCTGAAGTACTCCTTCTCGGACTGCAACAGCGGTACGGGATCTGGGCCATGCAAAACCCAGACGTCAGCGCGTCATGTCATCAAGTAATATAATATGAACAGTGTAACAGGCAATGCAATATCAACATGAATACAACGAGAGTAGCAATAATGTGAATCAAGCAATGCAGGGTAGTGTGCAGTGGGTAACTAAACTGTTCTATCAGGTTTTCTATTCTAGAGTCTTTGAAATCAATTGATGAATCATCGATATAACTCAATAGTATCCCGTGCGTGCTCGGGACCACGGTCAAGACTTTCGGGGCTGAATCCGAGACGTGCCGCTAGGCAGTAACAGGCAGCAGGATGGGCGGGTGATGTCAGCATCATCACTCCGGGGCTGGCCTAGCCCGTAAGACTGATCAGAACAGGTATCGAACTGTTGAGTTACAAGTCAGGTTTCACCTTTGATTTCCCCATACCCCCAAGTTATGTATATCAAGTTAGGTATTCAGTAATCAAGAACTAATGCCAACACAGGATCAGGTAAAAGCAGGTTTGTCTGGATAGACAACAGGAACGGTCCATGAGGACTGCATGTCAGGTTTGTTGGCATTACACACAAGATCAAGTAACGGGTCGGGTCATGGTACATCAGGTCAAGTCAACAGTATACGGCACCATGTCAGGTATATCAATATATATATATATATATGTGTGTGTGTGTGTGTGTGTGTAGCAATGTCAGGTCAAGATGTAAACAATATCGTGGGTGTGCTCACAATCAGATATATAATCAAACATGGGTATTAACAACATGAGATAAGCAATGAATTAAGTAATAAGCAGTTTCATTCAATTTGCAATACAGATATCAATTTGTTACAGAGATGATTACAAGAGTGCAGTAAGACAAATATAGCCGTTTAGTCATGTTAACAGGTTTAAGAACCCTTAGAGGTGCAATAATTTATGTAACGGTTCAGTACAGCTATTTCAAGTTAAATGCATACGAGTGTCCGAATGTAACAGAACTACAGGGATAAATGCCACAAGCTATTTTAACAGTAAAATGTGATTGAACAGGTAAATATGATTATTAGGTTCAATTTGCAAACTGTAAGTTCCATGTTTAACAGTAAAACGATATAATGCAATATTGTACCCGAAAATAGGAAACGATTGTACCAAGTTAAATTTTACAGGTTTAGGGTGTCAATATATATATGTAAATATTGTATAGCATGTAGCAAAGGGTACTTGCCTCGACGGGTCGTGAACCGGGGAAAACGGAACGTAAACGTCGGCGGGGAAACTCGCGACGGACGCACGGTTCACGGATTGAACCTAAACAACGAACAGTGGAACCACACGGATCGGGGGTACCTCACTGGAATGTCGGGTCACGTCGTCGGCACGGCCGGATTCCGGCGAGAAGGTGAACAGTGAATTGTCAAGAACTTTGCAACAAGAAAGGAATAAAGAAGAAGAAGAGGAGGCTTACAAGGGCTGCTCTGTGGTTACAGAGAGGAGACGCGAGAACGACGACGAGGTCGACGGCTCCGGCGGTGGCCTACAGTGACCGCGGCGAGGGGTCAGCAGATCAAGAAAATCTCTACAGATCAGAGAAAAGCAGAAATGAAGAGAGGAGGGGAGGTGAAACTTACCGAGGAGTGTGTGAGGTCGGGGGCAAGAGGACGGGGTCGTCGGCAGCGACAGACGGCGGTCCGACGGTGTGCAGGGGGCTGCAGGTGGCTGCGGCGGCTAGGGCAAGGTCGCGGTGAGGGTGCAGGCGCACGGGAAAGGAGGAAGAGACGGCCTAGCTGCGATGAGGGCGCGGAGACGACTAGCCCGGCAGTGTTGGTGCCGGCGACGGGGTTGCGGCGGCGACGGGGGACGAGGCGGCCGGGGGTTCGCTGGGCTCGTGATGGGTCTCTGTGTTCTTTTTTAAAAATAAAGGAGGGGGAAAATTAATATAAGAGAAAGAGAGAGAATAAAGTTTGATAGAGAGAGATTTGAGGGGTAGAGAGAGAGAGAGAGAGAGAGAGATAGAGACGGTGAGGGGGAGAGAGAGAGAATAATGAGGTGGGGCCCACGGGTTAAATGGAGAGATTGGATTGGTTGATGAATGATTTAGGAAAATATTAATATGATTTAATATGATTTTAAGTAACAGTAGAATATATATATGGTTAGGAAAATATTCGACGTTTTAAATTAATAAAATTTGGGATTTTGGCGCCAAATAAAACATTTCCAAATCGCGCCCGGGTCGGATCCAAAAATTTGAAATTGAAATAATAGGATTTTAAGCGGGATCCAAATTTTAAAATTAAGTGTTTTATGATTAAAAAGCATACCCCCAAAACGGACACACGTACGCGCACGTAGCCATCCAAACTCGCCCGTTTCACTGAACGGGACGAGAACACGATGCACGGACGCTACAACGGGGTTAGGGGTGTCAAGTAGGCCAAGATGAATATTTTTAATTTTACTTTAGATGCTATAATTTGTTATATGCAGAAATGAATTTACCGGGTAAAATTTTACAGTAAGCAACAAACAAGCAAGCTAAATGAAATGAATACCACATTATGCTCAAACAGTAACTGAAAATAGTAGCATTGGGCTCGGGTGTTACACAATTCCTCGGGAACTGGTCGTATCTCACGCCTTTGTATATATATCAGATCTCCAACCTCAACGGGGAGTAACAACAACTCGTCAGTATCTCGCACGAACCTCTGGTTCCACTCGTCTGTATCATCGTCCACTTCGATGTCACGTCATGCTATCTGTGTACTGCAATTGTCCTCGGCAACAGTCAATCCAAAGCCTCTCACACGGACTCGAAATCACGAACTCGGTATTTTCATCACTCTGTAGAAGATATCAAGCCGAACACGTCCTCGGGAACTCATCCCAACCCTCGGAGGAATACTCAATACTCTTCCGTCCTCAATCAACTCACAACGCATCTCGGTGAGGTCCTCTATCCGAAACTGGTCAGCTTACTGGTCTCCTATCACATGATATCCGGACGACGTCAAACTTTTTGATCGAGTCATCGAGGTCCCAAAATTTCCCGAAAGCTCAACACCTGAGCACAGTATAATAATATCCGGTACATACCACGGTACATACCATAGTACCTACAGACCAGCTGTAGAAGGGCAAACCCAAGCCTCACTGATGGCACCGCTAAACTGCCGCAAATCCTAAGGTTCAAAAGCGGTTCCATGGTCATCATGTCGAGTTAGGGTTTCATTCTTCTAGAGGGTCCACAGAATTACTTGCATGTTCCTCCGAATACTTTAAACTTGGAAAATGGGTTTTCTGACATTCGTTCGAACTTTTTAATTTCGCCTTGACGACATACGAATACCCTTCGTCCGCATCCTAAACAATGCCTCAATCCTCCAGGAAAGACGATGCATCAACGGTCATCTCTGGATCGGTTTACTCTAGATCTGAGTAATACTCTCCACATTGAAAATTTTCAACTCAACTGGGCCTGCGTCGGCGCATCAATCTGACGAATCACCTTCGTCTCTCAATTCTGGATAGACTAGCTATCACATGTCGCATCTCTGCCTGGAAGCGCCAGCGATCTCATCTCGTAAAGTATGGAGGCGGCATCCAATCAATCTCAGCAACAGCTGGGTCATCTTTCTGCACGGTAGGCGACATCACGATCTCTGAGGTACGTTGTACATCAATAGTCCTCTCACAACTGACAGCCTCTATCAATGGCCCGATCATCCAGTGCAAAACCGAACACTCGCCTCAAACGAGAGGTCACAACACATGCACTACATCAAGACGTTCCCATATCACCAGAAAACACAATGGTCGGTCCTCGTACCAGACGAGCTCGCTCTAACCGCATCACTAGCAACAACTCAATCTGCGCTCAAACCATGATGACAGGAACCTCAATTGTGTAAATCGATGAAAACAGATCAAGGGCATAAAAGGAAGCGACAGATCCAGAATGGATACATGATCATAAGAAGGAACAACATCAATGAGAGTATGATCATGGAAACAAATAGAATCAAGGATCTCAAATGGATGTATAATCATGGGTATAAAAGGAATCACAGATCTCAAAATATGTACATCCTAAGGTTTCTTAAGTGGAGTATCATATCGTAAATATGCCGCGGAACATACGTACGGTACGTCACTCTACCCAAGCTACCTACTCCATCAATTAGGGTCAGCCTATGTAACGAAAGTTCGGATCTAATACCCCCCTGTTCAAGTCTAAGTTCCGTAAGGTCAAGCCTAGGTTCCGAAATACATACCCGTCCTAGACTCCGTATAGTCAAACATAGACTCGAACCAAGGTTAAACTTAGCGCTCTGATACCAACTTTGTCATGACCCGAAATATTAGCTCGTGACCAGCACTTAAATCACGCAACGTCTAAAGGCGTAACGTAATCCAAGTAAGCTGAACCCCAGAAATCTAAACCTTTTTAAGAAAATAAAAGATGTGAGGTTTTGAAATAAAAGTATAATGAAATCAAGTTTCCTTAATGCGTAGAAAAGGAACATGAAAATGCAAGTGAAATTTACTAGTTTGAAAATATATTTCGTCTTTTAAAAATTTGGGCAGCACCTCCTTTGTATATTTTGATCTAAAACCATAAATACATAATAGTGATAAAAGCATCCCCAAGCGGGAGCTAGCTCTACGCCAATCGGCGGATCCACAATCACGCAAAACATAAATATAAGTATACGACGCCCAACGGCGAAGTTCACCACAAAAGTTAAAGAAATAAGTAAGACATCAAAACCACAAGTAGCGGAAATACCTTCGCTCTAAGTCTCGCAACCACAAATCTCACTAAGTCTCATTACTTAAACAAATACTAGTTTGATTGATAGAGTTGACTAGATACAATATGAATAGTAAATACAAGAGTGGGCACGATACAAATGTCTCACCTACCAATGCAAAACACCCGAATGCAACTGCGTACCAGCGATGCCGCTACTGATCGATGCGGTCAACCTGCAAGAACTGTGGCACAACGGGGGTGAGTTGCCAACTCGTGGGTAGAAAAAAAAAACTAGTAGAAATCGAATAAACGACGACTCCTAGGTCAACTGTATCATAAAGGTAATACTATGATATCTAGGGTGACCATATCAACATTGTGCCAACAACAGAAAATAAACGCCTAACATCATATGGATAATCAATGTATGTATGCATGCGGATCTCGTCCACGTGTCAACCACTGACACAACAATATCATGCATATAAATATCATAAAAGCATATGGATGAAAGTATGAGGATATAAATCAACGTGTGTCCCTCGCGACACATCAAAATCATGGAACCTGAGTGTCCAGCATCGACACTCGAAACATCATGAAAACCCGTGTCCAGCATCGATACGTAAATTCTCATATCTCGGGCTCCGTCAGTCCGGATCTGCCCTCGGGCTCCGTCAGTCTGGATCGACCCATCTCATCTCTCGACTCCGGTCGGTATCCTCCGGATATCCACCGAGCCCAAATGCTATCACCGGTAGGTAGTAGTCCCTCTGTCAGGCTCACCGTCTACTGCACGACAATCCGTTCTCATCCCGGGGTACCATACCGGGTCCACCATGTACCCGCAATCGGCCTCATCCAGCTCCTCGAATCGGGTATCACTGTCACACATCTCAGAACCGAGAAAACGCATGGTGGACGCACTGAAATATCATATCAAGAGAAACCGGGTTTTTAAAACAATACATACTTTCTTTTTGAAATCGCCACGGTTCTCAAATCCAGAAATCTTATGAAAACAGCATATCTCAATGCGTATAATCGTAATGCATGATGTATGCGACATATAACAGAAATGTAAGCACATTCGTATATCATGCAACATGGAACAGTAATATGCACATATCGAGGGAAAACCGCTCTTTTAAATGAATCCAGTTTTTAAATATATCATGCGGTTCCCAAATTCTCCAAATTCAAATACAACATCGTATAAGGGTGCATATGTAACTATAGCAAGTAAATTATACAAGGAGTCATATCATGATGCAGCAATTCTACTGTGTAGTGACATGACAATTATCGATGATGAAGTGTGTGAGCCGGCAAAACTGTGTAGGTGTAACATACGCATCATCAATAATGGTGTAAGTGTACTAGCACAAGTATATGCAATGAAATGAAAAATAGCAGGAATGCAGCATAAGGTAAATCATCAGCTAAAAGTTATAAGGTATACGTATCTAACATGATCGAGTCAGTGAATCTATCAATCGGCATCCAGCCTCACAAAATCACGTACGGTATAATCCATCGTACGACATCCTCTAGTCAAGGGTATGGATCAAATATCAAGTCAAACTCATCACGTACGGAAAATCATCGTACGACGGCATTAAACGATAAGGGATCCTATCAGCTTATACGATTCTGAGGGTACGGACCTAATGTCTCGTACGGCCTATCATTCAAGATTCACAATATTATATATATCTATATACCTATGTCCCAGGTCGCATCCGTAACAATCTCATATCAGGGGACAGGCAAAGGTATCAATCCTCTCAATCGACTCGCATCCGTATACTGACATATCAATAAAGTCATCATATCACATCGTATATCCTTTTCATCGCATTAAGTCATCTTACATCAAGTCAATTTTATATACACATTCTACTTTATTAATTTAGTTTCATGTTACTCTAAAACTCAAAGCTTATTCTAGTGTGACTACCTATCTATAAATCGTAATTCACATTCACTTTTCATATTCCTAAAGCTTTCATCTCATATCTCAAAATACATATTCCATCATTCATATCATCTCTAACTATCTTTCTAACCCTATCCACAGTTTTCTAATCTAGATTTCCTTAACCATATTCTATGAATCGGTTTCCATCAAAAGCTTGCGGGGGTGCTATACGCCATCCACCCGACTTCTCCCGTATATATAGATCTACCTACCTTAGTCCTCGCTTGCTGGAGTCGATGATGCCACGCTCATCCTCATCGTCTCGAAGTCCACGTGGGGGTACCTACACATATACACATATAGCATCGTAAACGGAAATTACGCACGAAAACCAAAATGTCGCACGAATCACCCATAGGTTAAAACCTATAGTTTACGCATGCAAGAATAACCAACAACTCTCGACGATTGATATATAAACATGAATCGACCGATAAAAACACGAATATCAAAACTTCAATTCATTAAAAGCCGCAAAACAAAATCAGAAACTACGTAAAACACTTCCAGATTTTACTCAAGGTGAAATTAGCCAATTTTGCATATGTGGAGGGTCTAATTTACAAGTAACAAGCCATGGACCAAACACGATGCCATACCCTGCTCTGGCCGCAAATTGCGGCCAGAATGGATTAATCTGCGGCCTGGGTTTGGAGTTGGGGTCTCGGGTCTTGGGGTTAGCTCCCAGGTGGCTTGCTTGTCTCACTGTATTTGCTAAATATTTTTCAGGTGTCTCAGGTGATAGCAGATACCAATTTTCTATCACAATTTCCAGAAAAATACGATATCGGGGAATCTAAGTTTTCTAACTGGGGTTTTAGTCTATGGTTTAGCCCAAAATACAATCATTACAGGGGTTTAAGGTCACTATAAAGCTTCAATTACACTTTTAGATTCAAATCAAACCCTAAGCTCTTCTAGAAATTTTCAAAGTTCACCAAACATCACTTAATCACTTCTAAACTTGCATGGAAGCTAAAGTAAACCCAATACTACACTAATGGTGCAGAATTTATCTCATTTGGCAACTCAAGAACTTTCTTGAGTTTCCCCAAGTCTCCAAAAATCCAAATTTTCTTGGTTCAAAGTGTTTGTAGTGGGCTTGTGCACATTTTTATTGAAGGGGAGATGATGTTTTGGAGTGTTTTTGGGTGTGTGGTGGGGTGTTTTGAGGAGGGGGAAACAAGGGGGCAGCCATGGATGAAGGAGAGGGAGAGAAGATGAAGAAAATGAGGAAGGAAAAGAAATGACCAAGTCAACACAATCCCTCACCCTCTCTTCTCTCTCTTGCCCATACCCCATATTCTAATGTTTTCCTTTTTCTTTTCTTTTCTTTTTCTATTAACCAAAATTCAAAACCAAGCATGAAGAAAAGGAAAAAAACCATGGTAGGAAAAATGTAACAAGTGTGAAAAATGACTTGGTGCATGTCGCATGCACAAAACAAGCTTAATGCACAATTGGTGTTATTTAATCGCGATTAGCATTCAAATGGAATATAATTAATTATAAAAATTTATAATTTGCCTAAATCATGTAAATCCCTCCAAAATCACCCTTTAATTTAATTTTCCAATATTTTCCAATTTATCGGTATTTAATTGTACCGCATCATTAAAATATTCATAATATTTATTTTTCAATTATAAAAATTCCCAAAAATAATATTTTATTTTTCTGAAATATTACAAGGTGGTGGAGCTGGGAGTGCAAGACGAGGTGCAGGAACCTGGATAGCTGCCCGCTGCAGGTAGTTGGTGGGTGTGTAAGTTGGATTGTGTCTATAAAGACAGTTTCCAATTCCATGTTTGGACGCGCCACAAACTAGGCACAAGCCTTTTGTGCGCCTACAGTCTTTCCACAAGTGTCCTTCTCTCTTTCAATAGAAGCAAAAGTCGGGACTCGGCTGGTTATATGTTACTTCCGGTTTTCTCGGTTCAACAGTTGGTCTTGAAGAGGCTCCTCCTGCCATCTGAGTGGCAGGGCATTTCACTCCGGCAGATTGAGGTTTGCCCTTCCTCTTCACCACTGCCTCATATCGTCGGGCAGCCTTTAAAGCCAAATCATAGGTTGGGAAATCCCCTGTAGCTAATGTAGCTTGGATTTCCGGGTCCAACCCTTACTGAAATCTTGTAGCTCTGATCTCAGCAGTCGATATGAGATGGGCCGCAAACCTATTACGGTCTTGTATTAGTTGTGTAGTATGTGATATAAAATCGAATATTGAGACATATCTTACCTACTGAGCATGGTAGACTCAGCATCATACTCATCTACTGATTTGGTCCACATTGAACCTTGTTGCAGATGGATGAACTGCTGCTCCATATCAAAGCGGGCAGTCTCAGGGAAGTACTTTGTATCGAACATGTCACGGAAAGTCTTCCATTTGATGGGTTGATCAAAACGGCTTTCTTCCACCTTCCACCAAACCCGTGCATTGTCCGTGAGCTGTAATTTCGCAACACGAACCCAAGCTATCAATCCGCCTTTTTTGGTAAACCTCTGGCACTTGTGCCGCTGCCAGATCATCTTCGATACTCTGAGCCCATTCCTCAGCTTTTAGAGGGCTCTCTTTTCCTGAGAAGTTCTTGGGGTGAAAGGCCCGGAATTGGTTCACTCCGGGTGCTTCCGCTTCTGGACGGTTCAAGAGAATAGCAGTCTGCTGCTGCTGTCCTTCCAGGAGGCTGCGGATTGTCTCAAGCAGAACTGCCTGCGCGTTGATCGGAGCAGCTACGGTAGGTGTGAGTGATAGTGGTGGAGGTGTGTTGTTGACATTTGTGCTGGTGTTGTTTGGGGAATCCATAACCTTGAAAGAAAAATTTGGGTTAGGACAGATTCAAAGTATATGAAATGATAAGATTCAAGAAATATGAATTGTAAAGAATATTTTCAGTTGCTGGTTCTTGTGTTATATTGTTTAGGTTGTCCATACAGTGCTGAACTGCATGGTAGGGTTCCATACAGCTCTGACCTGCATGGGCCGCCAACAAAACTGTCACGCCCCGCTTCCCGGTGTACGGCGAAGGGGACGCGACTGGCCGCTACGTATTTACTCAGAAGTAAACACGCTAAGCGTATCTAAGCAATATAAGTAAATGCACAAGAGACAATGTCAATGGATATAATTGAACAACAACTTTATTTATTAACATTCTTTTTGCAATAATCTGAAGAGTAAATACATGGAATGGAAAGCAATGCCTAAACAGTGGCATAACAGAAATGGAAAATACAGAATGTAAATGTGTACAAGTAACTAGAGCTCCGGGTCGAAGGCTAGCTGATCCAAGTCCTCGCTGGTGGGCTCGATCTCCTAAAGGTCCGAAACACCTGACGGCATTCCAAAGAAGAAGAAGAAAGAGAATGTCGTCAGCGAACAAATCGCTCGGTAACTCCCAAAAGTAAGAAGAGACATAATAGACAGGAAGAGAGAGTAACTTTTAAAGTTGTATTATATTGTTATAATGTTGTATTTAGTGTTAACGCTGTTGTTTGTACCTTGGTACAAAAGATGCCAGTGTATACGAGAGGAGTCTCAATAGACCAGAGATTAAGGTGGACGGAATCAAGAGTACAAGGCTCCGTCGATAATACCACGGAACAACGGCATGGATGTAATTACGTCTTAAGTGACCACCTCGTGCCACCTTTAATATGTTCCGTACCAGTCTACCCCTTTAAAACCCCGTAGTGTTTATTGTATTGATAGTATTGATTGTACGGATTGTTTTGTATTGTCTTGTATTATAAATTGTATAGATTGATGACTTTTCGAAACCATGATATCAGTAAATGTATGTAACTAGAGAATCATGTAGATGGATGTATATCCATGGTTCAGTTCGGTCAAGTTGTATAGATTGATAGATTGAACAGATTGAATATATGGATTCATTGATTTATATTGTAATGTAGTTTTATACTTGAATCTCATTCAAGTCAGATTGTATATATTGAGACTCGATCTGAGTCAGACAATTAGAAAAGAAATTGAATCATGAATTATGTTTTGGTGCTATCGGTAACCGCTGCAAATGGACGGCGGGATTTGTGTCTTTTTCAAAAACGATTGCCGTATTGATAACACCGTTTGTCAAGTTGTCTACCTTAAATAGGCAAGCACCCATATCTCCGCCCCCCTGAGGCTCAAGAGACTGGTCCCGCTTAAACATATATTTACTAGGGTTCTTATTATAATTTAGTATAACTTGAGGGGGTTTTATGTAAAAATAATTTTGTATAATTTTCAAAATACGCATCAAGTATTTTATTATCGTTTTTAAAGTTTTCATTGATATATATTTTATCATTATGACATTTCTAGTGAATAAAATCTATTTTTCATAATACATGGTATTTAATTGTAAAGTATTGAACTTGTATGGAATTGCATGGTATTTTCATGTAAAATGATTCTTTTTTATTTAGAAAAGTTGGAATATTTATACTATATCAAAAATAGATATTTTGATGATACATATATATATTTATGAAATAATTAAATTTATTATTTTTCTAGAAATCTCATTTTCTTAAGATATTTGTATTTTTAAATCTTTCGAGACCGTATGCTCATTGCGGAGGTCTGCATCTCGCACTACTAAGCCCGAGGATGTGCGATAATCCGCACCATCCCGAACGGGTTCCCCAAAATGGAATATAGCGGCACATTGCAAAGATTTGTTAAAAATACATATCTTGTAGAAAAATGTTTTGTAGTTTATGGTATTTATTTGTAAAAATCGTATTTCCGTATTCTAGTTTCCCAAGAGATATTGTGCTATGATAGAGATGTGTATTGTGAGGAGGTAGGTCATTACCTCGTGAACTATCTAAAGATATAGCAAGGGCTAATAAAGTTTTATGTTGAAACTAAATTATATGGTATTTTTCTGTAAAGTGCTGTAAAAATTGAAATAAATTCTTTTGATATGAAACTTGTCAATATGTTTTGTTAATGTTTAATGATCATGATGTGAGAGTTTGGTATTTTTTGTCTAAGAAAAATAAGATTTTTAAGGAAAAAACCGAATCGGAAGTCGGATTAACTCTACTTCCGTCGGGTTAGAATTCTAAGCTTTTAGAATAACAAAGAGAAGGGGGAGAAGAGACTTACAGGATTAGAGTCAAGAGAAGAGGAAAAGGAAGAAGTAGGAGGCGCCCGTGCGACGTTTCGTCGCCGGAATCTCCTCGGATCGTCGTTGGAAGTTCGCCGGAGCTTCGCCCTTTGCTAATCCACTTGCACACAAAAACTCTAGGGATTTTTCTTGAGAGTTTGGACAGAGATTTGGAAGTGAGGAGGGGTGAGTTTGGGGGTGGTATTTATAGGATAAATTAGGGTTAGGGTGTGATAAAAAAATGCATTAAAATATGGATTAAAAAGAGTTTTAATTGGATTTTTAAGTCTCTGGAATAATCCAGGGAATTTAAATAGTGTAGGGGTTATGGGTAGATCAAAAGACACAGAACAAAAAAAGAAAACTCGGATTTAGGGCTGAGTCGGCCGGCGGCGGCGGTCGATTCAGGCGAGTCGCCGGCCGAGTCGGGCCGAGTCTCCCCGCCACGTGTCCCCGTCGCTTCGCCTACTACAGTGGACTCGTTTGTTTTTAGTGTGACTTTTAGTTTTACGGGTTATGCACGTGTAGACTTTTGGGCTTCTAAAAAGATTAAAAGAAACTAATTAAAAAATAATGTGGCTGATGGGATTTGAACTCTGGTGCTTTGGTTCAGCGGTGCAAGGTCTTACTAATGAGCTACAAGCTCTTTCTTGCTGTTCAAAAGCAAATCAAACTTATAAGTTATGCTCAGGCAAAGATACCCCTTTCTATATTTCTGGAAAAAAATTGTACATGAAGTTTAGGGTTGTTACACTACCAGTAAATCTCGCTTGACCTGAACAGAGACTTTTTGTATTGGCTATCTGAACACAGCGTAATATCAACCCCCAACACCGGGAGAGACGAATCATATCTAACCACTACTGCCTTCAAGTGCTTTGGGACTGCATCCAACCACTACCTGTTTTCACGACTCGTTTGAGCCATGGAAGGGTAGTAATCTAAGTATAGTGGGAACACACTCGAGACGAATATTGATGTCAAGTCAACGGACTAACATGTACTCATGTCACTCGGGAACTACTAGCTGACGATAGATATAATACCAACCAGCAGTTCCTATCGAGTCCGTCCAGTGTAACTCATAACCCAATGAGCACCTGTATACTATCTCCGATATCGCATACCAATGGCTGCGGGATAGGCCATCTCCCAGACTGGTATTAGAAGCGTATACACTAGTCTACTCTGTAGTATCGATACCCTATCTTGATAATCCTACGACTAGGGACAAGTATAAGAATGTGCTTATAGACTACCCAGCCCCCACTAGTGTGACTGCCATCACAACGCTGGTAGTCAAGCAAAGATCCTAAAGGATCTATCAATATGTATTAGCGATATGCTAAAAGAAACATATACATATATTGAGATAGAATCAAACCAGATAGCATACTATCATTTTGAGCAAGACTGTTACTATATCAGTGTATATCCTAAGCTTTCGAAATGTAATATACAATACAATACTATACAATAATGGCCTCTAGGGCATATATCACTAACAATCTCCCACTTGCACTAAGGCCATGTATTGGTATATCGCAGACCTATCACCTCGAATAGACTCTCGAACTGCGTTTAAGGGATGGCCTTTGTGAATGGATTTGCAGTGTTGTTCTCCGTATCTACTCTCCGCACCTCGATCTCCTGACGATCCACGATCTCCCTGATCGGGTGATACTGTCTCAAGATATGTCTAGACTTCTGATGGAACCTGGGTTTCTTCGCTAAAGCTATAGCCTCATTGTTGTCACAATACAAAGGTATTGGATCAACAATGGACGGAACCACCTAAAGTTCTGTTATGAACTTTCTCATCCAGAATGCTTCTTTTGCGGTGTCACATGCAGCGATATACTCCGCTCCCATCGTTGAGTCAGCAACGGTGTCCTGCTTGGAGCTCTTCCAACAGACCGCCCCTCTATTGAGGGTAAAAACATAACTCGACATGGACTTGGAATCATCCTTGTCACTCTGGAAGCTGGAGTCAGCGAAGGCCGCTATCTGGAGGTCTTTACATCCGTACACCAAGAACATCTCCTTAGTCCTTCTCAGATATTTGAGAATGTTCTTAACTGTTATCCAATGCTTCTCCTCAGGGTTTGACTGATACCTGCTTACCACGCTCAGTGCGCAAGCAACTTCTGGTCTGGTACACAACATCGTATACATTATAGAGTCTACCGCAGAAGCGTAGGATACAATACTCATGCGATCCCTTTCCAAATCAGTCTTGAGAGACATCTCTTTGGAGAGGGTGATCCCGTGACAAGCCGGTAAGTTACTGCGCTTGAAATCTTCCATACTAAATCTTTTCAGTATGGTGTCGATATACCTGGACTGTGAAAGTCCCAACATTCTCTTAGATCTATCACGATAGATCTGGATCAACAGAATGTAGGAGGCATCACCCAGATCTTTCATGGAGAACCTTTGTGACAAGAATCCTTTGACTGATTGTAGCATAGGAATGTCATTTCCTATCAGGAGAATGCCATCCACGTAAAGACGAGGAATACCACAGTTCTCGCTATAATCTTACTATAAATGCATAGTTCATCTGGAATTTTGATAAAGTCGAATTCTTTGACCGTCTCATCAAAACAGATGTTCCAACTCCGCGATGCCTGCTTTAATTCATAAATTGATTTAACCAACTTGCACTCTCTTCCGCTGCTCACTCTCTATGAAACTCTCTGGCTAATCCATATAAACACACTCTTCCGAATTTCCATTCATAAAAGCGGTATTTACGTCCATCTGCCAAATTTCATAATCTTGGAAGGCAACAATGGCAAGTAGGATCCGAATGGATTTAAGCATAACCACTGGAGAAAAAGGTTTCATCATAGTCCAAACCAGGTCTTTGATGAAAACCTTTTGCAACAACTCTAGCCTTATAGATTTCAACATGTCCATCTGCACCAATCTTCTTTCTGAAGATCCATTTGCAGCCTACGGGTTTTACCACTTATGGTGCAATGTCCAAAGTCCATACTTTGTTGGTGTACATGGATTCCATTCCGGTCTGCATTACATCCAGCCATTTTACCGAGTGTCTGCTCCTCATGGCTTACTAGAAACTAATTGGCTCATCATCGCCGATGATGCAATCCTCTCTATCTCCGTTTATGAGAAAACCGTAGTATCTCTTGGACGGATGAGACTACCACTAGATCTGCGGAATGGCGCAGGAACGTCCGGTTCTTTGAACCTTCTGGTTCCACCATGCTTTCAGTAATAATTTGCGGTTCTGGAATTTCTTCCAATTCTATTACGCTCCCACTTATTTCTTTTTTAAGAAATTGAGTCTCCATAAAGTGGACATGCCGAGAAACAAAGACCTTTTATTCCCCCGCATAATGGAAAAGATAACCCCTAAAGTTCCTTGAGTATCCCACAAACTTACACAGTACTGAGCGTGTCTCGAGCTTTTCCGCATGCTGCTTTTTGACAAAAGCTGGACATCCCCATATCTTTAGATACTTAAGATAGGGTTTCTTCCCACTCCACTTTTCATATGGTGTGGTAGGCACAGTCTTGGTAGGAACCTTATTTAAAAGATATGCAGCAGATGCTAGTGCATAACCCCAGAAAGGTCGCGGTAACTCTGCGTTACTCATCATGGAACGTACCATATCCAATAAGATGCGGTTCCGCCTTTCCGATACACCGTTGTATTGAGGTGTGAATGGAGGAATAAGCTGAGAGAGAATTCCATTTTATTTTAAGTAATCCAGGAACTCGGCACTTAAGTATTAACCACTACGATCGGATCTGTTGGGGTAAAAATTTACACCCCCGTTGACCGAGTCAAAGTCAAGGTCAACCCCAAGCCAGGTGGGCCCATGCCCAAGTCGAGCCCGCGGCCAGCCTCCTCCATGCCAACAACAAAAATCATGTAACAAATAATTTTTATGTAATTTTTGTGCATGAATGTATGCAAAATGGGCATAAAGCCAAATTTTTGTAAGCTCATGGCTTATGTGCAAAAACAAATGACACATAAGCCATGGGATAGGCAAAAAGCCATTTTGAAAAGCCCAAGGGGCTATATGTAAATGTGTAACCCTATAAAAGGCAACATGATGATGAATAATAAGGACAACCTTTTCCATCCCCTCAAAAAAACCTAGGGTTCTTTGTGCCTCCTGCTTCTTCTCCAAGGTTCAAAACCTTCTCATTTCTTTTGAATTAAATCAAGAGTTTTACTCTTTCTTTTCCAAAACTAAGTGGTTTTCCACCACAAAACCCACAAAGAGGAACTCAGATCTCCCATCAGATCTCAAAAAGGAGTGATTTTTAAAATCTCCTACTTCTTGATCTTCAAGATCCGGCCAAACAACAGGAGGAAGAAGAAGAACCCCCTTTATCAGCTTCAAAACATCATAGGAGTTTAACTCCATACATATATACATAATAAATATTTCATTTCTGAAGCACAGCTTCTGTTTCTTAGGCTAAAAGCCTCTTGTCCTCTCCAGCGCGCAGCGCAAGTGCGCAAAGCGCCTGCGTGCCGACACGTGGCGCGCGCGCGCTTGCGCTCCAACGCGCATTGCGCAAAGCGCCCACGTGACCGACACGTGGCGCGCGCGCGCTTGCGCACCTGCGCGCAACGCGCATTGCGCAAAGCGCCCACGTGCCGACACGTGGCGCGCGCGCGCGCTTGCGCACCTGCGCGCAGCGCTCTTGCGCAAAGCGCCCACGTGCCGATACGTGGCGCGTGCGCTTGCGCACCTGCGCGCAGCGCTCATTGCGCAAAGCGCCCACGTGGCGCGCTTGCGCCTGAGCGCACAGCACCTAAACGCACAGCGCTCAAGGCGCTGGCCCCCCACGCATCCTTTGGATGCCTTTGCCCCTTTATTCATATATATATGTATATATATACATTTTTATATAAATGTACACATACACATACTCCGCAACATTCTCCCCCTCAAAAAAATTTTCGGGCCGGGGCGCTGCCCCGAACCCCGCAAGGGGGTTGCTAGCCCCCTTGACCCCCAGCCCGCTATCCGGGTAGCGGGACCCCCGTAAAAACTCTGCGTGGCTCCCGATATATCCAAAACCCCCCTTTCAAAACAGAACACACGCACACCGCACATTGGGTTCGCATGACCAGTTTAACCCGTTAATCGGAGGTTCCCTCGCCCCAAAGGCAAGGGGTAATTAACGGCAGCTTAGTCCGCGGCTGCCGGAGATTCGGATCCCCACAATCATTAAACCCCGGCCTACCCTAGGCAGGGGGAATCTGTAGTACGCCTGACAAGCGCGCGCGTATTCCCATCTCAATGGGGTGACGAAAAACACCCTACAGGATCGAAGTGTCTTGATATTTTTGCCTGTTTGTTTTTCCACTTCATTCTTATATTCCTAGAATTTCTCAAAGGCCTCGGATTTATGTTTCATCAAAAATACATGTCCATACTTTAAGAAATCATCCGTAAAAGTAATAAAATAGGAATAACCACTTCTTGCATGTGTAGACATTGGACCACACACATCGCTGTGTATAAGTCCCAAGAGCTTGCTTGCTCTTACCCCGTGTCCAGTGAACGGAGTCTGTCATCTTTCCTTTGAGACATGATTGACAAGTTGCATAAGACATATATTCAAACGGATCCAAATATCACTCTTTATGTAACTACGTCAACCGTGTTTCATTGATGTGACCCAGTCTACAATGCCATAAGAAAGCTTGATTTAATTCTGGAGACTTTCTTTTAAATGTGTTCTGGACATTGAAAACTTGGTGTTGATTTAATACGTTTATATCGTTATCTAGTGTACCGGACCCAATCAAACCATAATTAAGGTGGATATTCACTATATCGCTTACAAATGTAAAATCATAACATTCTTTAAATAGTAAAGATACAGAGATGATATTACATGTCAAAATAGATACACACAAACAGTTACGTAAGATCAAAATGTGTCCACTTGTCAATCCTAAATGATATTCCCCTATGGATATAGCATCCACGCTCGTTCCGTTAGCAATCCTTAGGGTCATATCACCTGTCTTGATAACTCTACAATTTCTCAATGTCTACAATGAATTACAGATATGAAATCCTGATCCGGTATCAAGTACCCAGGAAGTACAGTTAATTGACAAACAGTTTTCAATTATAAACACACCTGAAGCCGAAATCACAACGTGCTTCAAATTCTGGTTTCTGGCTCTCCAAGCCCTGCATACCTTCTAATGGCCTTTCCTGTGACAATAGAAGCATTCCTCTTTCCCTATTGTCGGCCCTGAAACTTTTGCCTTACCCTTTCCCTCTACCTTACTGACACCACCTTTCGGCTTGGTGGGGGCTTACTTCTTCTTCCCCTTGATTTTCGTCTTAGATCTAGAAGAGGAAGATTCCCCAATAAGCAGAGCGGATGTCTTCCTGGTTTTCTGTAGTGTGCCCTCTGCACTCCCCAACATGTTGAGAAGTTCTGGAAGTATAACTTTCTTCTCTTGAATATTGAAATTCAAGATAAACTGGACGTAGCTAGAGGGGAGGGACTGTAGAACCAAGTCTGTATATAACTCATTCTCCAACGTGGTCTTAAGGTTCGCGAGCTCTTCAATGTAGCTAATCATCTTAAGGACGTGATCCCCTACAGATGACCTGATAACCAATCTCGCCTGAAACAATTTCTTCGAGATCTCATATTTTGCGATACGAGATTGCTCTTTATATAATTGTTTGGTATGAAGGAAGATGGAAGCTAAGTCCATCTGTAGTATAGATAGATGCGTTAATCTAGGACAGTCGTGCAGCTTGAATACTAGTGAATACCATCTGAAATGACGGAGAGCTACGGCTGGTTTTGGCGAAAACCGTGACCGTAATGAACTTGATATAGTCGAAGGAAGCATGATAGCTTTTAAAAGGAGTGGTTTAGGCTCTGCATTTAAAAGTTGTTTTTCAAGAAAACCGAGTGATTTTGAAATTGTTCCAACGATTTAACTTTGGTTTGTTTTCATTGCATTAATCAATATTAATGTGGTCCCATCATTTAACTCTATCATTGCAGAAAGAAACGAAAATAGAACGTATGCTTATACCATCTGCATTCGCCATGGGGCCCCGTCATGCACCGTTAGGTTACTTAATTAACGGCAGAGCGGGGGCTGGACTAGCGCGGGTACAAAACATAAGCAACGTTTATTATATATAATATATATCCATTCGTCTCACGCAATAATAGGCATTCCAGATCACAGCAACACAAATGGATATATTGGATATATTAGGATTTCCGTGTTTCGTTTTAGTCTAGAACGAAAGACGAATTATATGGTCGTGATGAATAGCCAAACCCCATCCTAAACCCCCACGGGTGCAGCAAACTACCCGCCAAATTTCCGAAGTGAAGAAATCTCTCTCAATAAAATGAGTAGGTCACTTGACACTTCAAGAACCCGATAGTTCGTGCACCCCACCTTGGGTCTATCCTAGGTGCAAGAAAAATAAATGAAATAATACAACGGTAGCTACAAGCTCAATCCGGATGTGCCCCGCAAAAATAATATTACATCAATTTATAAATTTACATGAATGAAAGAAAATAACACTCTTCTCACATCCCCGGGCTATTCATTCACGACGATCCAATACTTCATATACACAAACCATCATCAAGATACTGATATGTGCAACCTCCACTAATCGACATATAGCAATTAGCAGACGTTTAGCAACACATACAAATACAGAATCACATATTACCCAAGAACTTAAAATTTCGATCGATAATTACTTTCCGTGTCTACCCCATGTACAAACCAATACACAAACAAATCTGGGTAGAAACCAAATATGCCAAAAATCATAATTCCAAAGACCAGACCCACAGGAAAAATTGTGAGTGAATCGGCCTTAACTCGATGGCGGATCCGAGGCCAAATGGCATGTTTCGCCGCGGTTCTGCGGTCTAGTTAAGGGATTAAGATCTGAAAAAATTTCTTTGTTCTTAGAAATGTCTGCATGTATTTTTAAGGTCACTGAAAAGATTTTTCGAACAGCTTTGAAAAACGACAGCAAGCATGTTTTGAAATTGTGATTTCGTGCAATTTTTCATCGATCGAAGTTCTAATCACTTGCTAATAAGCTGATTAAGGTTTAGTGGGTTCTGATACCACTGTAAGTCGATGTCGCGCACCCCATGCACTTGTAGGAAGGTAGAATTTACATGAAACGGTTTTCTTATTTCGTAACACCGACTTTAACTCTAGGATCTTTACAGAAACCTTAACTAGCTATGTCTACTAGGAGGTTCTAACTACTATGTTAGAATTTATACCTCCTTGTTTACATGTCCTTCGGGTCTTCTTCTTCTCCTCATCTTCTTGGGCTCTTCGAAGATCGGATCGCGCTTGAAACGTCGGCCTCCTCATATCGAAGACGAACCATCCGAGAGTCTATGGCTCAAGCTCCGACCTCTAAACCGAGGTAACTAAGGTACCTAGCTCGCTAAACTAGGTAGCTTAGGAAATGTAGAGTGTTTAATGGAGTGTTTTATCTCATATAACCCTATAGCTCACAACATATATGAAGGTTAGGGTTTTGAGGAAGAAGGAGGAGAAAATGGAGAGAGAAAGGAAATGAGCAAATGATCGTGCCAAGTTTAGAATGACTCATACTCATTCACCCATCAAGCATGCATTATTTCACAATAAGAAATAACAACCATGCTTGAATAGTGAGTCTAAACAAATAAACAAATGCATAAGCCATGCTTCATTCCCATGCCTTCCGCGTATCTCAAACTAACCCTATTTCATTTTTCCACCTCATTAATCTATTTCCAAAATAGATAAATCCAAATAAGGAGGTGTCCCCTTCTAGAAGCATCTCTTGTGAAATTACAAGAATACCCTCACCGTATATACATACCCGTATTCGTATTCCGAAAAATATGAAAATGAGATAATAACAATCCAATAATATAATATTAGGATCCGGCTTAAACCAACGCCCACTAGTATTATCCGTGTGAACAACATCCGTGCAACTAGTACACGTATATGATCAGAACCCTACACGTACAATCATACGGCCTCTAAATCGTTTCTCTTGAATCAGGAAAACTCTCTGTGTGGGACTCTAAAGACTCGACAGTACGCTGGCAGTGGGTTTAACCACAAGTCCGTCGGTGGCACTAGCTGAACGTAACGGCTACCCAGGTATCTGTCGATAAGAAGGCCGACGAGCAAACTCATCCGAACTCCTACTGAGCCTATCTATGACAATCTCCGTACAGTCCGGTCTGTTCGTCTAAGAGTATCGCATATCAGTCCTAGGGAGTGGTAAATGTCAGGCCCCTAATAGCGCAATAAGTCGTGTCGGTATAGAGCCCAATACACCCTAGAAACTACTGGAGTACCTACCAGTAAATCTCGCTTGCCCTGGTCAGGAACTTTATGTATTGGCTATTCGAACACAGCGCGATATCAACTCCCAACACCGGGAAAGACGAATCCTATCTAACCACTACTGCCTCTAAGTGCTTCGGGACTGCACCCAACCACTACATGTTTGCACGACTCATTTGAGCCATGGTAGGGTAGTAATTTAAGTACAGTGGGAATACATTCGAGATGAATAGTGATATCAAGTCAACGAACTAATCTGTACTCATGTCACCCGGGAACTACTAACTGACGATAGGTATAATACTAACCAGCAGTTCCCATCGAGTCCGTCCAGTGTAACTCATAACCCAATGAACACCTGTATACTATCTCCGGTATCGCATACCAATGGCTGCGGGACATGCCATCTTCCATACTGGGATGAGAAGCGTATACACTAGTCTACTATGGAGTATCGATACTCTATCTCGATAATCCTACGACTAGAGACAAGTATAAGGATGTGCTTATAAACTACTCAGCCCCCACTAGTGTGACTATCATCACAACGCTGGTAGTTAAGCAATATTCTGAGGGCTCTATCAATATGTATTAGCGATATGCTAAAAGAAATATATACACATATTGAGATAGAATCAAACTAGATAGCATACTATCATTTTGAGCAAGATTGTTACTATATCCGTGTATATCCCAACCTTCCAAAATGTAATATACAATCCAGTACTATACAATAATGACCTCTAGGGTATATATCACTAACAAATTCACGATTCCGGGACGCGTTTTCGACTACGAAACGCGTTCGGGGACGATACATGAGGTGATTAGGAGTATCCGTGCTTCATAGAATACAGGTTCTTATTTGTTCTTTTTGTGCATACGTTAAGCATACACATGCATTCATGACACCCCCACCCCACCCACACACACATGCATGAATGATAGCAGATATACATGTAGTTTTATACGTCTGTTTTGTGTATTTAGGCCTAAGAAGAAAATACAAGGCAAGGGGGAAAACAATTATTAAAGTTCGGTTTAGCTAATCATATAGCCCTATGGGTTGGTTGTAGCTGTAATCAATTTAAGCTTCATCTTCTTTTTCTTCACCATAAGTTGAGAGAGACTGGCGGAATTTTTGAATATGGAGAAGGCATCTTGTGTCATGTGTTTCCATGAATAAATGAAATGCTAAAAAGAAAGGTAACTAAAGGAAAACTTGGTGTTTCGATAAAGATGGTTATAAGTAGATCTTCGAGGGGTGTTTTGACCATCTTTAATTCATCTGTCCCTTCTGTTTTAAACTCTTACTTGTTAATCTTTCCATTCCTGATATATTCACTTCTCTCCAGCCCTTTTATTTTTCTGACCATTTTTCACTTTTGCTTTTGCTCTCACTTCTTTCTATCACGGGGGTAATTATAGGGGAGTTCAAAACCATAGAGGATGATATGCCCTCCATTCTCTTGGGGACCATAAAAGAGGAAGAGGTGAACTGAGAAAAAGAAAGTAAAAGAAAGAAAGAAGGGAAATGCTTCCATGCAATGACTATAACCTAAAAACATCAAGTGGGTTTCAATGAAACTGCATTCTTTCTCTTTTTTTCCTTCACCACCCTCCTTCCTTTGCCTTTAATGGTGACTCATCATTTTATGGCAACTCATCATACCATAATTACCACCATTGTGCCTTCTCTGCAGCCATGCACCTTTTGCTCTATCTCCATCTTTTCAGTATACATATATTTATTTATATATTCATCCATCCAAATATCAATAAAATACAATCATTCATACATAGATGCATAATTCAATGGAACTAAAGTAACAGAAATATCATGCAAAAATGAAACTCTGTAAATACTCAACAAAACATATCCGCAATAGTTTGCTTATATAAACCCAGTAATATGCATAATTCAATAGTACTAAATCTAACAGAAACATCATGTAACAAATGAAACTCTGTAAAACAATCAAGTAAATATAACAGCCAATCCGCTATAATTTGCTAAGAAAACAAGAAATTTGAATAATGAATTGAATTAAATATATCAGAAATATCATGATGTAGCTCTGTAAATGCTCAACTGGATCATATAACAGCTAATCCACTACAGTTTGCTGGAGAGAAAAAAACTAGTAATATAATGCATCTGTTTCTTAAAAGGCACGGGAAAAATCATTGATCTAAAACACATAGTAAATTAGATATCAATCCGGGCATATGCTAGATTTTGGTTGAGAATGTACGGCCTTAATTCATGCAGTAAAGATTAATGTAACTCCCAGTAGAAAATCTAATCTCTATTTCCTTCAATCGTTCTAGATTTATACTCTAATCTAGAAATTTTGGAGAATAATAACAAATCTATGATTCAGAATCGGATAACGACTTAACATTAATTAAAAGAGAATTAGTTGATCGTAAAACTTTGCCAAATCGTTTATGAAACCTTATGTGATACTCTTAGCTAGGGTTGTGCTGCATATACATGTCACGCCCCGCTTCGCAGAATACGGAAATTCAGAAAGTAACAAAGCCCAGCCGTGCTACCTACGATAAGTAAAGATCCTTCCATAATCACATAAAAACTGTCTAGCTAAACCTATCAATATAATATTCAAAACAAAATAGATAACACTGATAATCATGCTGCAACGAAATTACAAAAAATACTAATAATAGATTCATAAGATAAAAAGAGGCAAAAATAAGGTTATGATCCAATAGGTCCGAAATAATAAAAAATCTGAAAAGACACATAAATCCTAATGTCTCGTAAGGGCGCACATGCTAAATACTTATTGAAAAGAAATAAACCTACGGCTACCGATCTTCTGTAAACTCTTGATAATCGCTCTGATCCTGCTCGGCCTGAAAATCCGTCTCTAAACCTAAGATGGCAAATCTCAGGGATGTCAGAACATCCCAACAAGTACTCAACGTAAAAGTGTGTGTATGTGTGTGATGGCATGAATATGTGAGTGCAGTGAAACTTGCGTGCACATGTAGATATAGATATAGCAGTAATATGAAGTAAGCAAGTAAACAGGTCAAGTCGGTCAAGTCATATCCTAGTTAGTCGCTAAAAGGGTAATCTATCCTATCGTGATTTTGAGTGTGTATGTCAATCTCTGCAGGAGTATTCCCAACCCAATGGCCCTAGGGGTAAGAAAACACGGGCCCAACCGTGGAATGAACAAGCGACCGATATAGCCCTGTACGAGTTGTAGTAACAGACGACCGATATAGCCCGGTATGAGTGGTAGTAACAAGCGACCGATATAACCCGGTACGAGCTGCCGGTATGGGACTCCTAAGATCCTGTTGTATGAACGCACACTCAAACTATCCCAACACACCGTGTATTCATATCTAATATGGTAATAACTGAATCACTAATTAAGAATGCTGAATAGACTGGAACTTGTAATATCATGTTAATTGTATAGAAAGAAAACTTGTAGACAGTATAGGTTATGTCATGGTATGTAATTCAGCATTCTAATTAAAGATCTCGTTTTAATATAAGAAAACAATAGTCGTGAACAAGCATGTCATGTCAAGGTGTTTTCGTACACGTCAATCAATAATGGTCTCGTATAAATAAAGCATGTTAAAAAGTGTTCTCGTGCACGTCAATGATAACAATAAGCATGGCATAGCATCAATATTTAACAAAGTTATTTACACAATATCATTTTAAAGAGGGTTCGATTCTAATCGAACAATTCCAATAGCTGTGTTATTTCACAAAAATTATTTGTAATTAAATATGAATGCATTATTATAATATATACTATACAACTATTTGAATTGACTAAAACTGAGACTTGTACTGTTATATTTATAATATATGTATATATATACCCCTACTTAATCATTATTTGCAATACTCACACCACCGTGTGTCGTGTTAATAATTACTAATATTGTACACTATATACATAAAATATATTATACTGTTTTAGTGTATTATATATGACAATCGTCAATATGTACTAATAATCTATATATGTTATAACTTATCATATCCACAACTATTCTAACTAAATATATTAATAATTTACCTACTGTATTAACATATTATTTATAACTACACTTCATGTTGTATATTTAAGTGTATTAATTATATATATACAAACTTATTTAAGCTATATGATAGTTACAATAAAAAAAAATCACAGTAGACAATTATATACATGAATATGAATAATTAATAGCACATACAAGCAATATGAGTTTAAATTTACATTATATATTAGTTAAGTAAATATGATCACATGATATTTTTATATAAAACAATAATAACAAATCAAAAATATAATATATCAATATGAACGAAGATTATATATACATACAGTGTGGATACAAATAGTTATGTATATAATTTGTATAATAATATTATTAATCAGCAATAGTTGAGAGATTCGCCAATGTTGTATCGACGAAAAATAAATGAGCAAGAGTACTTGTCTCGGAGACGGATAAACATGACGACACGAGCGCAACTCCAAGTTTTGATGACTTGGTTAATTTTGAAGAAGAAGAAAATATTGTGATGGGAAAAAAAAAGAAGGTTGATTATAGAAGAAGGAGAGATAATGATAATGAATATATATAAAGTTATTATAAGGTAGGAGAATAAAATATGGCAAAAAACATATTTGAAGAGAACCAAATACTGTTAAAAGAGATTATGTGGGAGCTTGTAAAGGTTGTTTGCTATATATATATTAGGGTTTGTTATTATATAAGATAATAGAAAATATTTATATAAATATATATAGGGTTTTAAATAGATATGATGTATATAGATTAGTTTAAATGTGTATGATTAAAATAGGTATAAATTTGTTTGGGAAGATAAAATATATTTGGAGAGAGAATATAAGAATATATATATATAAGTTTAGGAAAATAATTCTCATAACTCTCAATAATTTAATTTGAAAGATTTAAAATAGGATTTAAAAATTAAAACATTATTAATAATATATCATGGTAGACAAAATATTGTACAAGAATATAAATAATATATTATTAGATTTAGTAAAATAAAACTTTAAAAGTTAAATATCACATACTTAACTAACTTAAATAACCATAATATTTTTGTTTACGTATTTAGTATTTGAAAATACATTAGATGCAAATTAAAATAAGATATTAATAAATTATCAAACAAGCTTAAATACTAAATATTTTTTGTTAAGATAACCATACTAATATTATCTATTTAGTTATGAAACTAATGTTAGACAAATAAATATTATATGTATATAAATTTAAGATATTAATCAAATAGTAAACAAACATAAATATTAATAATATACTTATTTAACAAATATGGAAAACCATAACTATAACAAACTTAAAACATCCATAATAATATGTTCTATCTTAACTAAAAAGTATTAAACTCCAATTTAAAATAATAATAATAATAATAATAATAATAATAATAATAATAATAATAATAATAATAATAATAACAAAACCTAATACATTCAAAAGAAAAGGAAAAGAAAAAACTTACGACCGGGCTAAGGATATTACAATACACATCATGCTATTGTTTATTATGGCACTTGAAGCCTGTGAGCTAGATTGAACTTCACATGGAATGATCATTGATGAATGTGCATCGGATGAAGTCATGGCTATGATAAAATCCTCTCTTTTCTGTGGCACCATCCTTTAAGGCTGACAGCATCAGCCACTTATGCACACCTCCCAACCCCCCCCCCCCCAACCCACCCAACCCCCACCTCCCCAACTCAATCTCGTAGATGTGACTGTTTTTTAATATAAGGAACTTCGATTGGTTAAGGTGTATCCCATATTGTATCATACACACAAGTTTGAGCAGCAGTCGAGGGATATAGTATTTCAGATGTGTTACTAATAATCTAAAGTAGAACTGTATACATTGGAAATTTATTCTACTAGAACCCACTTAACTATTCCGAACATTAATCTATCAGTTAAATTATTTTTTAAGAAACATGGTCAGTGAAAAGACCTCTCACATTTCACTAACAAAGTACTTACCGACAAGAGGTAAAATCCATCAAGACAAGTAGAAACTCATACATAGTTTGTGTCTCTGTGTCTCACATAAGAGACTAATGGAAAAGTAATAAATACTATGGGCTACCCACAAAAAAAAGAAGCTTAATGGTCACTAAATTGACAGGTTGGCTTCCCTGTTTAAATTCTACCCATGTCCCTCACTGTCACACCCAGAGTGCAAAATAAGCCAACTGAAACATCATGGAGCTCACATATATATAAAGGAATGAGTCATTCGCTACCCTCGCAAGGAAAATTAATCTTCTGTTCACAAAATCTACCACGACAACGCAGCCTAGGCTGCCTAGCCTCTACGGCTGTTGTAAATATGAGGTGAATGCAAAACCCCAGAATCCATGCTGTAACTGAAACTCCCAGAATAGAAGGTTATAGGATTTACACCTACCCATCAAAATGTCATTAGAGTTTTCCTCTGTTATCACTAATTGATGGCAGTAGTAACACAAAAAACTAAGTCTAGTAATATGCTTTATGTTTTCAAACAATTGCTTGCAGATAATGCAAGATCTTAGTCCTCATGTCTAACCTAAATCACAAAATGAGTTCTTTCACTCAACAAAAATGCATTTTTAAGAGCTATAGAAGGTTAGAGTTGGAATGTTGCAGATAATGCACCAATTGTCATCATCATCAACCTGATGGTTAATCTTCTTCTTGTTGCTGTTGCTGTTGCTGTTGCTGTTGTTGTCATTATTATCATAATTATTTTTATTATCTTTATTATAATTATATATTTGACAACATAAACATCACTTATGCTTGGCAAAATGGATAAATGAACAGGATAGTTTTAAAGTATGTTTTGCCATTGTAAGAAGAAGAGGAGGGGAAACGAAAAAGAAAAATAAGTATATGTAATCCTTCCGGATGATTGATGCCGTGTGCCAACAATTCACTGCGAAAATATTGGGTTTTCTTTCAACCGTAAGACCATGCATCATAAGTTGTAGTTTGTCTTCAGATATTGTTTTGGTTCAAAAGAAATTAACACGCACGTCTTCCCTCCCAGAAATTGGTAATCAAAGAAACATAATAGTTCTTTTCCCAAAAAAGAATAAAAAGGAATGGGCTGGTTTTCATTGCTGATAACAGCAATATATATATATATATATATATATATATATATATATATATATATATATATAATGGAGGAAAGATGCCATAGGAGGGAATTCCCTCCTATGGCGTCGAAAAAATACCCCCTTCCTAGTTTTTTCCGACGATCGACATCCACCATCTTCATCGTCATCATCTAAGATGTGGGTACACCAAATTTCATGTGATTCTACAACTTTTTTACCGTTGATTTAGCAATGTAAAAAGTTCTATTGTCGGTAAACCATTAATTTTGAACCCACTAAATCAACAATGAAAAAGTTGTACAATCACATAAAATTTGATGTACGCATATCTTAGATGATGACGATGAAGATGGTGGATACCGGTCGTCGGAAAAAACTAGGGAGAGGATATTTTTTCGACGCCATAGGAGGGAATCCCCTCCTATGGCCTCTCTCTCTCTCTCTCTCTATCTATATATATATATATATATATATATATTATTTCAATGATTTTTTGATATCCTCATCAGTCCAACCACTGTATGATGGTACGATAACAAGCTCTTGTATCCCATATTGTTACCAACTACCACAATCAGTTCCACACGGTTGCAAACATAAACGAAACTGACTGGGTAATATACTCATAGAGCAAGGTAGAAGAAACTTGAAGGTAACCAAAATAATATTGTCGATTTCTTTTCTTTTCTTTTCTTTTCCTTGAAATATAAATCTTCTAATGAAGACTTGACCAGTTTATACAATCTGCCATAACTTTGAGGTTTGGTAGTTGATGTAGTTTGGATTGGCTACAAGATCACAATATGTCAAGATTAAAATATGGTGCAGAGAAGTTTCTTCTCCAAATAGAAGAGAAAGGAGTTGGGAGTCACACTCCTTATAAATTTCAAATAAAAATTGTATGGTTAATCATGTCACAAGGTTCCTTTAAGTTCGAGAAAGATAACTGTAAACTTGTTGTGCTTGGTTCCCTTAGTTGTGAAATTCCTCATTCTAGTTCTACAGACAAGGCATGGAAGCTGCATTTAACTGGTGGGCAATTTTGACTTTTTTTATTGGTTCAAGTTCACTCTTCCTTTTCTTATCATTTTTTGCCCTCCTTACAGCTTTTCTTTTCTATTATTTTCCTACAACAGTTGCACAATTTGATGGACCAAAAAACTAAAAAATGCACAACCAAGGTAATCTGATACAGGGAATGAAAGAGCTTTTACATGTCATCAACTATTTTGTGTATTTCTAAGATATTTTGGGATAATAAGTTGGATAACTTCCACCCTCTTCTTCGTATACAAAGAGGGGGAAATTCATTTTGTTGGAACCTAGAATCAGACCTATGCCCACCTCTACCGCAACCAAGTGTTTTCGTCCAACTTCGCTCCAGATACATCTTTCTGACACAAGTATTTGGCAAAAAAGCTTTCGAACACAAGTGAGTTGAGAAGGATCAAGGATGATAGTCATGCTAATCGTCAAGTCTTCCATTTTCTTTTCCCTTGCTTGATTTGTGATCTACAGAATGGGCAATCTTGTGACTTAAATAGATGAGAGGAGTGAAAACTCAGGTGTTAGTTTTTCCATCCTTGACCATTAGACCACGATCCATCCCCTTTTCAAAGGATGAATTTATAAAGCATGACCCTAAAGTGAGAAGGCTTCAAGAAAAGTTTAATGAACTTTAGAGCATTTATTTCTAGGGTCAAACTTGTGATTTCATTACCCGCTTCTTTATATATGAGGTTGGTAAGGGTAACTAGCACATATGAAAAGCAACCTCAGGTAATGTGAACATACACAACCCAAGATTAAAAACTTACGCTATGTCTCTTCATTAAAGAAAAACGTGAGAAGTTTGCTAATGCAGAATCGCATACGATGTTGGGGGCAAAACAAAGGCAGTGTTTGCTACAACGTCCATCATACATGCCATAATTATATGAAGTCCAAAAGGGACATGAAATTTTTGTAAATCCCTGAAGAAGTTGGAATCCCACCAAGAAATGACAAACAGACTCAAACTAACACATATCTGAATGAGCTTCCGAAGGGGCAAATGCCCAGGAACCAAGATGCCCCACTGATAATGCTCGATATTGGCGACCTCCAAGAACAGGACACGTGGCAGATGACGTGTCCCAAGGCTCAGAGGAAAGGCCCGCAGGGGCCGACGGGCCACCCGGAGCCCGACCTGCAAGCATGAACTGGGCCCTCTGAAAATCAGCCTCCTCAGCCATTCAGCTCGCCCCGAGCCGCCATAGGACCAAGACTCCTCGTCCTCCCTGCTCGTTCCCGAGCTCCCTGCCGAGGCCGTCCTCCTCGGCCCTCCAACCAGCTCCACCACTCACAGGCATAACCGCCGTTCCGCGAATCTCGACATGCGCAGATTCTACGCCAACAACATCCCACGTTCAACGCTATCACGATCCCCATTAATGGGCGATCCGCTCTCTGTGCGAGCGTGACGTCGGGAGCGTAACTGCCGGCGAAATTCTCCCGCCTGCCGCTGCGTGCCACCACCGCTATATAAACCCCCATCACAGAGGGGTCAGGTAAGCCATTCTTTACACTTACGCCGTTACTCTGCTCGGATATCGTCACTGACTTGAGCGTCGGAGGGTCCTCGGTGGTACCAAACCATCCCGGGACTTCTTTGCAGGTACACGGCGGCAGCCTCCTCATCCCACTTTGTCCTCTCAAAACCCATTGAGACTCACACGTGACGAAGGACAATCAACCCAGTTCACCTCGAGATCAACGGAAGACAACATCTGACGGAGGCCCGAAAAGGAGCTCCATCAGTTGGCACCGTCTGTGGGAAACTAACTCCCCAAAATACAAAGTTGGCCTTCCGATCTCCGCCCGCATGGTAACCGACTCCCCTAAGGATCCAAACGCCCGCTACCGCCCCCCGCGCAACTGGGGCGCGGACGGACCCTCGCCTGAGGTCGTCGGCCTCCCTGCAGGCTGCCACCCCACACGCTCCGGCGGCCGCCCGACTAAAAGAGCTAGGGGCCGGGAGCCCATTATCTTTGGCGACGAGGATCTCCACGGCATATCTGTGCCCCATAGCGACCCACTGGTGATCGTAGCACGAATTCACCGATACGAGGTCCATCGAATACTCATCGATTCAGGCAGCTCGGCGGACATTCTCTTCCACGACTGCTTTCTGCGTATGGGGCTGACCCCGGCGGACTTGAGGCCGACCTCCCACGTCCTCTCGGGATTCACCAACCACTCCATCCCGGCGTAAGGGATGGTCACCCTGCAGTTCACGATCAGGGACCCCGGCCACACGCGCACGCTGTCGGTAGACTTTATCGTGGCTAGGGTCCCTTCGGCCTACAACGTCCTCCTCGGCCGGCCGACTCTGAACTCCCTCCAGGCCCAGATCTCGACGTACCACCTAGCGATAAAATTCCCCCTCGACCAAGGTGGGGTAGGCAGGGCCTACAAGAGCCAACGGGTCGCGGAGATGGGTCTGGCAGAGGCATCTTCCCCCGAGCAGCACGCGGATAGAGCCGATGCGTGCGACGACATGGAGGGGTCCCTAAACACCAGGGACGAGCGGAAGGAGGTCCGTGGGGCACCGGTCGAGCCACTGACCGAGGTGCCCTTAGCGGAAGGAGACCCAGGGAAGGCCGTCCAGGTCGGGTCACTCCTGACGGGAACCCAGCGGGAGGACCTGACCGAGTTCCTCCGAAGCAATTCCGACGTCTTCCCCTGGGCCCCAGCCGACATGCCTGGGATCGACCCCAAAATCATCTCCCACAAGCTCGGGGTTGATCCCGCGGCCCGACCCGTCCGTCAGAAAAAGAGAAGTTTCGTCCCGGTCAAACAAAAGGCCATCAAGGAAGAAGTTGACCAACTCCTTGCCGCCAACTTCATCAGGAACGTGTCCTACTCGGAATGGCTGGCCATCGTGGTCCTGGTCAAGAAATCGAGTGGGAAGTGGCGTATGTGCGTCGACTTCACCGACCTCAACAAGGCCTGCCCCAAGGACAACTTCCCGCTTTCCCGCATAGACCAGCTCGTCGACAGCTCGGCCGGGCACGAGCTCCTGAGCTTCATGGACGCTTTCTCCGGCTACAACCAAATCCGCATGAACCCTGACGACGAAGACATGACCGCATTCACGACGGACCGGGGGGTGTGCTGTTATAGGGTGATGCCATTCGGCCTCAAGAATGCCGGGGCCACATACCAGAGGCTGGTCAACCGCATGTTCAAGCCGCAGATCGGTAGAAACATGGAGGTCTACGTCGACGACATGCTCGTCAAGTCCGTCTCGTCGACCGACCATGTCAAGGACCTGGGCGAAGCGTTCAAGGTGCTCCGCAAGTTCAACATGAAGCTGAACCCCGCAAAGTGCGCGTTCAGAGTGACCGGAGGGAAATTCCTCGGGTTCATGGTCACCCACCGCGGGATTGAAGCTAACCCGGAGAAGATCGACGCCATCCTGAACATGACTGCGCCCCGGACCAACGTCGAAATCATACGGCTCACAGGGCGGATCGCCGCTCTGAGCTGTTTCATGTCCAGGTCGGGGGAGAAGTGCCTCCCGTTCTTCAAGGCGCTGAGGAAAATCCCAAGGTTCGAGTGGTCGGAGGATTGCCAAGCCGCCTTCGACCAGCTGAAGAGGCACCTCGCAACGCCACCCCTACTCAACCGACCCGCGGAAGGGGACAAGCTGTCGCTGTACCTGGCGGTATCCGACCAGGCAGCAGGGTCGGTGCTCGTCCGAGAGGCCGAGGGGGTGCAGAGGCCAGTGTATTATGTGAGCCACGTATTTAAAGACACGGAGACGAGATACCCCGCCATAGAGAAGATCATCCTGGCCCTCGTGGTAACCTCGCGGAAGCTGCGGCACTACTTCCAGGCACACACCATCGTCGTCCTCACTGAGCGCCCCTTGGGGGCTATCCTGGCATCGCCAGAATCCTCTGGCCGCCTAGAGAAATGGAGATGGGAGCTGTCTCAATTCGACATAAGGTATCGCCCGAGGCAAGCCATCAAGGCGCAGGCCCTAGCCGATTTCGTCGTCGAATGCACCATCCCCAGTAGTAAGCTGGATCCCGCGCCGCCCCTCGCAGCCCGGCATCCCGACCAGGAAGGCCGTAGCTCAGCCCCAGAGTGGATCATCTACGTTGACGGGTCTTCCACCGAGGATGGCTGCGGTGCCGGCCTCATTATCCGAGGCCCAAACGAAACCGAGATGGAGTATTCCTTGAGGCTCGGTTTCAAAGCATCAAACAACGCGGCGGAGTACGAAGCCCTCCTAGCCGGTCTGCGCATGGCCGTCGGGCTGGGGCTGAAGGTCGTCCGGGTCCGCAGCGACCCGGCCCTGGTCATCGGCCAAGTAATCGGCCGCTTCGAGGCAAGGGAGCCCCTAATGATGAGATATCTAGACGAGGTGAGAAAGCTCCGAAGAAACTTCGACGAAGTCCAGGTGGAACAAATACCCAGACAAATGAATACTCAAGCAAACGCCCTGAGCAAGTTGGCTTCATCATACTCGGCCAGCAACAGACGCTCGATACTCTTCGAAACCTTGGCCCGACCCAGCGTTGAAGACGAGGCAGCGACGCTCTAAGTGTACGCGACACAGGAGAATGACCCAGATTGGAGGAAGCCCCTCGTGGAATTCCTGAAAGACGGCACGCTCCCGGAAGACAGGGCAGCCGCCCGCCGCCTCCGGGCCAGAGCCACCCATTTCGTCTGGAGCAACGGGAACCTCTACAAGAAGGCCTTCACTCAGCCCCTGCTCCGGTGCGTTGACCCCCACGAGGCCGACTACGTCCTGCGGGAAATCCATGAAGGGGTGGGCGGCGCACACCAGGGGGCTCGAACCCTGACCCAAAAGGCACTACTTCAGGGGTACTATTGGCCCACCATGCACGAAGACGCCCTGAAGCTGGTCAGGAGGTGTAAGAGCTGCCAACTCCACGGCAGTATCCCCCGCCTCCCGGCTATCGAGCTAACGGCCCTGGCGTCCCCGTGGCCATTCGCCCAATGAGGGTTAGATATGATCGGCCAGTTTCCCACGGGGACTGGCGGACACAAGTTCGTCCTCGTCGCGGTGGACTATTTCACCAAATGGATCGAGACCGTTCCCATCAGGAAACCGGACGCCGCCACAACCATCAAGTTCCTCCAAAACAACCTGATTCACTGGTTCGGGATCCCAAGGTGCATCATCACCGACCACAGGAAGAAGTTCAAGAACGAGAAAGTAAGGGACTTCTGCAAAGAATACCACATCCTCATGAAGTTTGCCGCGGTCGCGCACCCCCAATGTAACGGGCAGGCCGAGGTCGCTAACCGGGACATCCTCAGGGGCCTCCGAACCCGCCTGGAAGGGAGGCAAGGCAGTTGGGTCGAGGAACTACCCTGGATCTTATGGGCCCTGCGCACGTCAAAAAAGACTCCTACCGGGAAGACCCCTTTCAGCCTCTGCTACGGGACCGAAGCAATGGTCCCAGCAGAGATCGGGCTACCCAGCCACCGAGTCGAGGACTTTGACGATGAAGCAAACACCATGGCACTACGAACCAATCTCGACGTATTGTTGGAGAAAAGGGATCGGGCCCAGATCAGAGCCGCCGCCTACCAACAGCAAATGGCCCGGTACTATAACGCTCGGGTAAAGCACCGATCCTTCAAGGCCGGGGATCTAGTCCCGCGGCGGAACGAGTTCATCGACCAGGGCAGGCTTCATAAGTTCTCCCCAAAGTGGGAGGGTCCCTTCCTCGTCTACGAAGCGCTCCCCGGCGGAGCCTACCACCTGCAAGATGTGGACGGATGGAAGCTACCTCGGCCTTACAATGCGGAGAAGCTCAAGCTATACCTATGAAGTCAAAACTAGCAAAACACCGTGCCCCGGCCACCGCTTAAAATCTCCCTTTGAAATGATGATGTATAGCGTTATCTAAAATTCATATCCATACGAATAAAGAAACTTTCGAACCTTCTTTCCCGGTAGGGTTCCCCCTGTACAACGAGAAGGATCCCCCAGAGATGGTCGGGCCCGAGGTTCCCTCGCTCGACTATCTCCAGCGGGCAGCTCCCCTGCCACGGCGCCAGGAACCAAAAGCCCTCTCAGAGACAGCCGAGCCCGAGATTCCCTCGCTCGGATATCCCCTGCGGGCAGCTTCCTTACCACAACGCCGGGGATTAAAAAGCCCTCCCAGAGGCAGTCGAGGCCAGAGGTTCCTTCGCTCGGCTATCCCCCGCGGGCAGCTTCCCTGCCACAATGCCGGGGATCAAAAAGCCCTCCCAGAGGCAGTCGAGGCCAGAGGTCCCCTCGCTAGGCTATCCCCCGTGGGCAGCTCCCCTGCCACAACATCGGGGATCAAAAAGCCCTCTCAGAGGCAGTCGGGCCAGAGGTTCCCTCACTCGGCTATCTTTCAGGACAAAAGCCCTCGCCAAGAGGCACCGGGCAGTAACCCTGCCCGGCCAAGGGTCCTTGGTGGCTTCCTACAACCTTATAGCTTTCCTCGCGCCAAGGGCCAAAGTCCTCCCAGAGGCAGTCGGGTCCTCGCCCGGCTATCCCCGGCTAGTAGCTTCCTACCACAACCGACAGGGATCAAAGTCTTCGCCAAGAGGCACTGGACAGTAACCCTGCTCGGTCCCCGTCCTGAAGGATCTGAAAGCCCTCCCAGAAGCGGCCGAGCCCGAGGTTCCCTCGCTCGGCTATCCCCAGCAGGCAGCTTCCCTGCCACACGTTGAGGATCAAAATTCCTCCCCGAAGCGATTGGGTCCTTACCTAACCATCGATGGCCGGTAGCTTCCTACCACCGTCCTGAAGGATCAAGAGCTCTCGCAAGGGGCAACCGAGCAGCTACTCTGCTCGTCAAAAACTCCGGCTGGTAGTTGCCTAACCCCGACGCCAGAGATCTGGTCCTTCACCAAGCGGCAACCAAACGACCACCCTGCTCGGCCGAACCCGGCGGCTACCCTGTGGCTGCGCTCAAGGATCTGAGACACCCGGAAGAACGGCTGGTTCATCCAAACCCGAACGATCTCCCATCGACCTAGCGGGTACACGAGGATACCTCCACGGCAGCGCTTGGTGCCCTCGCCGGCTGGCAGACTCGGCAGGAGATCGCCGGACATATGGCCAAACTTACACGGAAACACAACAATACAAACAAGGGCATCCTATGAACGTCCTTCACACAAAAAAGAGAAGAGAAAAAACTTCTCGGGAAACACAAACCGACGAATTAAGAGTTCTTTTTTCATTTTATTGCCAAAATCAAGATCTTTATAAAGGGTACCCTGGGGGAGGCCCAGCCCTACATACTGCCCGGAGGCTTGCTTCGGCCACTTCGTCGTTGGCCTCACGGCCCAAGACCCTACCACCGAAGACCTTGCCACCAAGGGCGCGCCAGGCTCCCTTCGTCATCCCTCGCCGGAGACCTCATCGCCGGAAGCGGGACCCGAGCGCGGAGTTCACCATCGTCGAACTCGGGAAGCTGTCCCTTCACGACATCCAAAGCCTTATTCCACGCAACAGCAGAATACTCCCCGAGCTCGGTGTAAAACTGCTCTGATGCCTTGTACTCAGCTACAACTTTCTTAGCCCGAGCCTCGGCAACCTGAGCCCTCAGCAGCACGGACTCAGCATCCCCCCTGCTTGCGTCCCTCTCCTTCTCCAGTGCCGCAAAGCGTCCGGCCAGGTCCGCCAGCTTCCTATCAGCGACCCGGAGTGACGCGTTCAGACGGCGAAGGGCACCCCGAGTCGCCGAGTTGGCGAGCTCCACGGCCTCCGCCGGCCTGTCACGACGTCAGCCTTATCCCTCTCCCGGCGCAGGTCACGTTGCAAGATCTCGACCTCCGAAGGAAATGCCTCCACTGGCCTCGGGGCGTGGAACGCTCCCTCGGCCTCCATGCGAATAGCGAGGGCGCAGTGCTGAAAAACCTGACAGAAAGCCAATGAGAAACCAAGGAAAGGCATACCAAGGCGAATGCGCGTAGAAGGGTCATACCTGGACCGTCCCTTGGGCCATGGCCTCCAATTGATCCCTCAAGGAGCCACACGGGAGCCTTCCCCCGGCCGATTCCTCCATCCCGGCGAGCAGACCAGTGGCAACGGAAAGCCCAGATGGAACAGTGAAGACGGAGCCCCCATCCCGCACGGGAATCCCTTCGGGGGCCTTCGACGGCTGCGCGCGAGAAACCGTCCTCTTCCTCTTAGAAAGGGGCCGGCCCTCGCCCTTCCTCCCGTCACCAGTCTGAGACTCGGGTGACGGCTGACGACTGCGGCCGCCGCCAGAAAGGCTCCCAGGTGCCGCTGACGAGATGGACGGCCCGGCCATCGACGGAGAATCAGACGGAGGGCGCAAGTTAGCCGGGGGCTCGGCCATGCCACTGGCTTCCCCCCGGCGCGAGCCGGCCGAAAAATAGGAACAAACCATGTCTCGCGAAGGAGGAAGAAAGCCGGGCGATAGCGACTCAAGGAAGGAAGGAGATGAAAGGTTGGGGGCCCTGGGGCGGGCCCCGCCACCGTTTTATCGCCGCATCCAATGGCGCCCGTCAACTCCCGCCGAAACGACTCCTCATGATCGGCGGCTCCGATCGACCCGCGTGTCGGCCCGCTTACGTCACACCGGCCAGTCGCCCTTTGACACGTGGACCATTGCTTCAGTCACGTAGTGCTCGAACCGACACCCCCCCTTAAGGTGCGAAGACCTCGCCTCGTTTCGCTAACAGAAAAGACGACCAATAGACCGAAGGCTCGCCCCGACGAAACCGTAGAATGGATCTCGCCTCAGGAGGCCCGGCAGTCCACTCCTGGCCCGACCACTATCTAGTCGGGACAAGAGTGGGGGGCTAATGATAATGCTCGATATTGGCGACCTCCAAGATCAGGACACGTGGCAGATGACGTGTCCCAGGGCTCAGAGGAAAAAGCCCGCAGGGGCCGACGGGGCCACCCGGAGCCCGAACTGCAAGCACGAACTGGCCCGCCACGGGGCCCTCTGAAAATCAGCCTCCTCGGCCATTCAGCTTGCCCCGAGCCGCCATAGGACCAAGACTCCTCGGCCTCCCTGCTCGTCCCCGAGCTCCCTGCCGAGGCCGTCCTCCTCGGCCCTCCGACCAGCTCCACCACTCACAGGCGTAACCGCCGCTCCGCGAATCTCGCCATGCGCAGATTCTACACCACGTTCCACACAATCACGATCCCCATTAATGGGCGATCCGCTCTCTGCGCGAGCGTGACGTCAGAAGCGTAACTGCCGACGAAATTCTCACACCTGCCGCTGCGTGCCACCACCGCTATATAAACCCCCATCACAGAGGGGTCAGGTAAGCCATTCTTTACACTTACGCCGTTACTCTGCTCGGATATCGTCACTGACTTGAGCGTCGGAGGGTCCTCGGTGGTACCACACCATCCCGGGACTTCTTTGCAGGTACACGGCAGCAGCCTCCTCATCCCACTTTGTCCTCTCAAAACCCATTGAGACCCACACGTGACGAAGGACAATCAACCCAGTTCACCTCGAGATCAACGGAAGACAACATCTGACGGAGGCCCGAAAAGGAGCTCCATCACCCACATAAAAAAATTGCATCAAAGGCCTAAAAGATTGATTAGTCTGATGACCGCTATTGTGGGAAAAATAATATGTTTTACATTTGTGCGTCACTTTATTTGTGCCTTAAGTTCAACTTGATTTTGTATAGCTGCTCTATCAAGTTCCTTTTTATCCTAGGAGTATTTGGATGACACGCATATGATTTAGGGTTTATGGCAAGCATGTCTTGTTCACGATTTCTCTCATGTAGAAAATTTGCACTTGTTAACACTGAAGTTTAAAGTGTGGTCGGCAACTTGTCTTAAAACCATATACAATCTTTAGTGGAGCAATATTTCTTAGTCTACCCCATTTTGGTGTGTTCTTATTTAAGAGACTTAAAGCTGTAACTTTCTTGTTTAGTCCCCATTATTTCAATAAATTTTTATGCTCTTATAATCTCTCCTATTTAATAATCCATTGGACTGACATGGAATTGTTGACCTACAACATCAATATAATATGAAGATAAAGCATAGCATTCAGTCAACAAGTTATAAAACTACTGCAAAGGAGAAATGGAGAATAGATGAGGTAGACACAATTATTTATGAAGATTGAAAAGGATAAAACCTTATCAAATGAGAATAAGTTTTGTTCTATAAAATTCAAGGTAACTTTCGGTAGTTGCAAACACCATGGGATTCTTTTCAACGGGCAAAATGTGATGAGGCATAAATACCTGCATTTGCTCGAAGCCCACGAGATGGCAAACATCTAGGAGTATTAGTGAATGTGACCCTACCAGAAGAAATAATTACACGTTCTCCATTTGTTGTGCATTAAAACTCAATGATAGCAGACTGGTGTTTCCTTCAAGCACACTGGATGATGATGCACATTATTAGCGGTCTCCAAGATATGGACACACGTGGCAGATGACCTGTCCCGAGACTCGGAAGGAAGGGCCACAGAAGCCGACCAGGCAATCCCTGTACCCGGCCCACAAGCACAAGCCGGCCCTCCTCGGGGCCCTCTGCAAGTTGGCCTCCTCGACCCCCCTTGCTCATCTCCGAGCTCGCTAGCCGAGGCCGTCTTCCTCGGTCTCTCCGACCAGCTCCACCACTCACAGGCGTAACCGCCGCTCCGCGAATCTCGCCATGCGCGGATTCTCCACCAGCAACATCCCACGTTCCACGCCTCCGCGATCCCCATTAATGGACGATCCGTTCTCTACGCGGGCGTGATGTCGAGAGCGTAACTGCCTGTGAGATTCTCACGCCTGCTGCTGCGTGCCATCACCGTTATATAAACCTCCATCACAGAGGGGTCAAGTAAGCCATTCTTCACTCTACTAAGCCGTTACACTGCTCGGATCACATCACTAACTTGATCGTCGGAGGGTCCTCGGTGGTACCAAACCACCCCGAGACTTCTTTGCAGGTACTCGGCGTCAAACTCCTCATACCACCTTTCTCACCTAAACCCATTGAGATCCACACGCAACAGAAGATCACCGCCAAGATCCACCGGGAGATCTACGGAAGACAACATCTGACGGAGACTTGAAAAGTACCTCCATCACTGGAGCATCTCAAACTGCAAAATAGAAGATTAAGAAAGTGATACCCCCTAAGTTTTAGAAGAGAACTATATCATAGAACAATAACTGAATTCTATAAGCATTCATCCTAGCATGGCATTAACTTCAGCACAGAAGTTTGTCAGTGAACTTCGCAAAGCATAGGCTTCTCCAACTAACAGCAGCAAAATCAAACAAGCATGAATATTCCTTCCAAAGTATATGCACGATGTTTAATGTTTAACGTCTGGTGATACTTTTAGTTCTCTGCTGATCCTTGCCACACAAACAGGACATGCATGCTGCAACTCCATGACAAGTTGAGAGGTTTGGAGATGATTTTGCTAGTCACCAGACACCAAGTAGTTCAAGACATACATGGATATCATAGCACATAATAAATCATGCAGAGACTGACTCCTGAAGATGGGCTGTGAAAAGGATCTCAATGGGTTGCTGGAGGTTTCTGCAGAGTTAACAAAAGTATTACTTCAAAAAGGAGAACGCCTGCAATATAACTATCTGAGACAAAAGTTCAATGAATAACAAAATAATTGCCCGGACAAGAGGGAAATCATAGAAAACTGTTGAGAAATTAGATTATCATTCAAGGGGATCAGCATTAGGTATAAAATGTTACAACAAAAGCATTCTTAATTTATAAAACTCAAATTAACTTATAATCTGAAAGAAGGCCAATACACGGCCACGAACAATGCATCAGAAAGTATAAAATTTTCTGGTATGCAGTTGGTACAGTAAAAGAAATTAATTCGCCTCATGCCTCCTCCAATAAAAACAAAGTGCATTAACAAAAGAGATGAGAGTTCTTCCTCCTTTGCCGATCCAAAACCTTGCAATCTAATTTTCATAAACCTATCCAGCTGGACAGTATATCTGCACGTTGAGAGTATCGAATGCATAACTGGCAAATTATTCGTTAGATGAATGATGAATTTTGGCGCACAGATATGTTAGCCAGTCAGAAGATTTAATTGGTAACTTTTCCTCAAATCATATTGTTGACGAGATAAATTAACGATCTACTGCTGGAGAATAGTGGGCTTCTTCTTCATTTAGAAGAATAAGTGTGTTAATTACTGGACCCGATGATAACAACCATGAGTCCGTAAATTATACCTGAACAATGAAAGATCATAGTTAAGAGTTATATTATCTTGGTGTACATTGGCAATCCAAAATCAATTAGCTCGAGAATTTGCCAATTTGGTAAACTGGTTCTTAACATAGTATGAACACTGACCATGTTCAAGACGTCTTGGGTCCAAACATTGTCATTGATATTTTTTTTTAAAATCTATATATTCACTCTCATTTATTATGTGTTTTCAAGAGAGTGATGTTTCAGCTAGAGGCCTTTCGATCTGGGCTGAGTAGTGGTAAGGCCGTAAGGGTTAAACTAGTAAACTATCTTGCTATAAATAATTAATCCAGAACCCAACAGCTTAACCCCTTGGGTAAAGTTGTACTTGAGGATCCTATAAATCTGTGGTATTAAAAAAATTTGTAAAAAAAACTGGATGCAATTCATACTGAATTATTTTAATTTCTTCAAACATGAAAGCAATACATACAATGATTAGCTTTCAGCTTTTACAGAGATGTTCCAGAATAAATCCAGCTATGGGGAAGCAAAAAATTTGGTAGTTACTCAGAGATTCAACCCACACATACAATGATTCTTTTGTTTACGAGATTCAGTAGCATGCATAAATAACTACATATGCTACAGATGACTGCTTAAGTCCATAAAAAATTGTATCACCTCATATACTTGTACTTCTGGAGAAGCACTAAAAGCATCCATAATAGGGACACCCCAATGATTCAGCCATTTTCTGTTCAGTAAAAGCAGTAAATACATCATTCAGTTATGAACAACCACGACAATTATTATATATTAAGTAATTTGCCAAGTCAACAAAGAACACTAATTATTTAATGAACGGATAGTGGGCATGAGTTTCATCTGCAATTTGCAGATAAAAGAGGAACATTTTAAATATATGGCTTTTTTAACTCATATGGCTAATTATCAGGTTCAGAACCAGTTCAGAGATGTACCCAAACTGGTTGAATCATGTCATTATTCACAATAACAGGACTCATTAATATGTGGCAAGACAAAGATTAAGGTCACAAGGTTGTAGCTGACAATTTTTCCATGACTTCGAACAAAAATGATATCCAGAATAGAAGACAGAGAGACATGGACATGGCTTTTGAACGTCAACAGGGCATATATAGAATCTCGCACTGATAATTAGAATACAGATTAACACTGATTCAAGATTAGAACCACCTTGCCCTACCATTCACTCAAATGAAGTATGTGCTGGTCTCCTTTGGCCATAATAAAAATGCATCAAAAAGCAGATTACTATTCAAATTTTGGGCAATGAGATGGCCTGACCAAACCAGATGAGTGTAATAGAAAAGAGAATGATATGTGGTCATAATCAACTGAATAAGCAGAGTTATGAGTTAACCATCGGTGTAGAAGTCCACCGAGGATGAGGTAATGGATTAAAGATTGAATGGACATGTATTTTAAAGGGTGTGCAGATGATTAAAAAATATGAGGCAAAAGTAAAGAATTTTGTTACACTAGTCAATCACTTTACATGAACAAGTCCAAAAAGGACTCCCTTTACAACCGAACTCTTCATAAGCATGAAAGCGAGTAGGAAATTTTTTAGGAAGCTTGTGCAATCTGAAATCCAAAGCTTTGCGTCACTTAATTCTCTCTTGCTAATTTGCAAGCCTTGGAAGTATACTCTTGAAGAGACCACTGTTTATGGCCCTCTCACAAAACGCACACTAGCTAAATTATGCTCACTGATTTCAGCAAATGCGTTGTTAGATAATATGATTAGGGTTCAAGTTAGAAGCAGATTCATTCAAAAAATAGAAGTCATTGGGGATATTTGAGGTAGGCGGGCATTTTTTTAATTTTTGGGGAGGGGGGGGGGAAGAGAGTGATGATACTCAATATCGGTGATCTCCCAGATCGTGACACGTGGCAGATGACGTGTCCCGAAGCTTGCAAGAAAGGACCTACAGTGGCCGACCAGACCACTCCTATACCCGTCCTATTGGCTCGCATCCGAGCCCTCTGCACAATCGGCCTCCTCGGCCCCCTCAGCTCGTCTCCGAGCTACCGCAGAACCAAGATACCTCGGCCTCCCGCTCATCCCCGAGCCTCCCGCCGAGCTCGTGTTCCTCGGTCTCGTCGACCGACCAACGGCACCTATCGCAAGCGCAACCGCCTCACCTCCGCGAATCTCGTCATGCACGAGATATCCGCTGGCCACGTCCCGCGTTCCACGCCATCACGATCCCCCATTAACGAGCCTGTCTCGTCATTAATGGAAGATCCCGCCCATCACGCGGGCGTGACGCCGGGAGCGTATCAGACGGCGTGATTCTCATGCCTGCCTGTCTGCTGCCACCACTATATAAACCCCTCCTTCAAACGGTTCAAGTAAGTCATTTTCTCCTCACTTGGTCGTTACTCTGCTCAAATATCTGGTCTAACTTGATCGTCGGAGGGTCCTCGGTGGTACAACCATCCCGGGATTTTGTTGCAGGTAGCTCGGCCTCAACCACCTCAAACTCATTGAGATCCAAACGCTTCAGAAATCAACCTCCAACCTAATCTCAGCCGTCCATCGTCGCCAACAGGAGATCTACGGAAGATAACATCTTGACGTGATTCGAATCCATCAGCTGGCGCCGTCTGTGAGAAAGTCTTGATTCCACTGAACAAAGTTCATCTTCCGATCTCAATCCAATGACGAGCGATCACCGCGAAGATCCGAGCACTAGCCGCCGCCTCCCTCACAACGGAGGCGCGGACGAATCTCCTCCTCCGAACTCCATCAACGCCCTAACTGTCCGGATAGATCGACCCGCATCCGTCGTGGATGCGCTCGTCCGTGTCCAAACGGCAGGGCAAGCTCCTCGGGTCGCCGCTCCCCCACTTCAGGACCAGGACCCCTGCAGGGGGAGAGAAGACTCTACTCGCGTCGACACGGCCGACCACCGCCTCCCTGCCTCCCACGGCCGCAGATCTCCCTGGCCAACATATTCTATGACCCGCTGGGCGCCCCACAGTTCAACACCGAGGTCCGTCGCCAGAGCGCCTCGTCCCGAGCCCCTTCGCGCCCCCGTCCCTCCTGAGGAGATGTCGGTTAGCTAGCCTGCTCCCAGGCATGACCGACACCCCCTCCCTCGACGGGGTCGCACGGACGGGACTCGTCAAGGCAGCTCGAAGACTACCTTGCCAGGGGACCTAAGGAACCTCATCGAGAGGAACCGGGACCGCGGCCAGACACAGGTCTCCAACAGCGGAGGCCAAAGATCAGAATGCGCCGAATCGTCGAGATAGTATGGCCAACTCAACGCCCTCGAAAAGAAGATCGAGGGTATGCATCGGGAAGATCATCACTCGAGTGACGGGGCTAAGTAGCCGCCTACTCTCTCAAAAAACGCTTCACCGAGGAGCTGCTCGTCGTCCATTTCTCCTCCCGGAACAAGCCCCCAAAGGTTTCTCTCTTCGACGGTTAGTCCGACCCGAAAGACCATTTGGACGCATTCACCGCAGGAATGAGCTTCCAAGACAACTCCGATGCCGCCTAATGCCGAGCTTTCCCGGCCAGTCATTCGCTTCGGACGAGACTGGTTCCGAGGACTCGCGCCACGCTCGATCTCAACCTTCGACGAGCTGGTCACCCAATTTCTTGGCCACTTCATCGGGAACAGACGGCAGAAACGGACCGTCGACCATCTCTCCACAATAAAGAGCGGAGACAAAGAAACGTTCAAAGTGTACGCCACCTGCTTCTACAACGCCCTTCTCGAGATCACAGAGCACCGGGACGAGACGGTCATTACAGCACTTAGGTCTGGTCTTAGGCATAAGGAGTGGTTACGCTCCTTTGCATTAGCGCAACCTAAGACCATGGCCGAGGTAAAGGCCTGGACCGAGCGTGAGATCCAGCTCGAGTCTGAGGTAAACGCAAATCTTCCCGGGGCAGAGCTAACCGACCAAAAGAAAAGGGCGAAGGAAGAGACAAAGAGACTTGAGCGGCCAAGCCCTACTCCCCGAAATTTCAAGAGTACACCCCGCTCAACGTCTCCCAGACGGTACTGCTAGAAGAAACTAAGGGCGAAGGGTTCTTCAAGCTCCCCTCGGTCTCACGCATGGCGGCAAAACGCACCCGAGGCCCATACTGTGGTTTCCACAGGTCGCAATGCCATTCCACAGAGAGCTGTAAGTAACTCCGAGACTACATCGGGGAGCTCATCCGTTCGGGACACCTAGCAGCGTACTTGCGGGACAAGCGGCAAGCTGACCGCGAGCAGGAGCAGCGTCCCCCTCCCAGTGGGTTGACAATCGGCCAAATCATGGTCATGTCGGCGGGGGGTACGTCGGATACCTACGAGGCTAAGCCCCCCACGACGGTCGTGGAGGCCAACAGACGTCCGAGGAACTCCAACTGTACCAATAAAAAGAATATCTACTAGCGTGTACTTCTTTTTACTAAGGCAATGTAAAGTTTCCCAAAGATCTATTTGTTTATACAATAAGAAGGGATCAATAAAACATTGCAAAAAGAAGAGTTTTGTTTATTCAAAAGGATACTATAGGCTCCTCAGCCGTACACCGAAAAAGAAAAATTACAATAGCGGGGGAAGAGGGTGCAAAGAACATTGCTCGTGGTACTCCGAGGATATTTCCGCCTACCTAGCCCTCGCGGCCTCATACCTCTGCCTCTGATGCCGCCGGGGGACGTCGGCATCATGCCTCAATTGGTAGCACTCAAGGATGAGCGCCACCGAGCGATCCCACCGACCTGCGGAGATCAGGCCGAAGCGCCACAAAGAATTTAGCCTACCAACCGCCTCGTCCTTCAGCTATTCGGACAAGGGGTTGTAGAGCCCCGACGATGCCCTCCAAATGGAGTACATCAACAGCTGGAGCAGGAGGAGCGCCGGGGAAGCAGTCGCCGAAATGATCCTCAATGTGGCCTATCACTAACTACACCATGTCCTCGGTACAATGCTGATCGTAGAGGTACACGTTCTCGAAGTTTACGATGTCGGGATGGTGAAAGGGAAGTCCTCCATTCTTACGTTTTGGATGCGAAAGAAGGCGTGATCAACGCTCCCTCCGTTTTATAGCCCACAACGCCAAGGAGTCCAACAATCGCTCGTTTCACTCACAATTGTACCGCCACACGGCAGACACCGAACCTTTCTCGACGAAGTCGAAACGACGCGGCTCCGACGCTTCGCCTCCCCCACGCGTTCATGGCGCGTGTCGCCCGCGACTGTCCCTCTTCCCGATACGCATGCCGGGAAGGCCGGACAGAACGCCAAGGGGCAACTGAGCAGCTTCACTGCTCGGTCCATCCTTAGCAGGCCTCTTACGGCCCCTCCTGCGCTAAGGATCGAAGCTCTCGCCGAGAGGCAACCGGGCTTGCCCTTACTCGGTTATCTCCGGCCGGTAGTTCCCTACCCCTAACCCTGCTCCGTCCGTCCTTAGCAGGCCTCCTACGGCCCCTCCCGCGCTAAAGATCGAATCCCTCGCCAAGAGGCGGCCGAGCGGCTACCCTGCTCGGCTATCCCTGACTGGTAGTTCCATACCCCGCAACGCCAGGGATCGAATCCCTCGCCAAGAGGCAGCGGGCAATAACCCTGCTCGGCTCGTCCTTAGCAGGCCCATTACGGCCCTTCCCGTGCTAAGGATCAAAGCTCTATCCAAGAGGCACCGGGCAGTAACCCTGCTCGGCCAGTCCTTAAAGATCAAAGCCTCGCCAAGAGGCACCGGACAGTAACCCTGCTCGGCACGTCCTTAGCAGGCCGTTTACGGCCCCTCCCGCGCTAAGGATCAAAGCCCTCATCAAGAGGCAATCGGGCAGCAACCCTGTTCGGTTATCCCTGGCTAGTAGCTCCCTACCCCACGATGCCAAGGATCAAAGCCCTCGCCAAGAGGCACCGGGCAGTAACCCTGCTTGGCCCGTCCTTAAGGATCAAAGCTCTCGCCAAGAGGCACCAGGTAGTAACCCTGCCCGGCCCGTCCTTAGCAGGCCCCTTACGGCCCCTCCTGTGCTAAGGATCAAAGCCCTCACCAAGAGGCAATCGGGCTCGCCCTTGCTCGGTTATCCCTGACTGGTAGCTCCCTACCCCATGATGCCAGAGATCTAGGCCCTCGCCAAGAGGCACCGTGCAGTAACCCTGCCCGGCTCGTCCTTAGCAGGCCCCTTACGGCCCCTCCTGCGCTAAGGATCAAAGCCCTCGTCCAGAGGCGATCGAGCAGCTACCCTACTCGGTCATCCATGGCTAGTGTTACTACCCACCGAAGCCACGGTCTGAGCCCTCGCCAAGAGGTCATCCACGTCTAAGCGCTCCACGCCTCGACTTCGGGGCCATAGGGATATCGACCCTTCACCGGTCTTTGCACAATTGGCAAATGGTCAGATTCAACTCGACGTATGATCACCAAACTAAGAACCGACCTGACATGAAAGCTGAACTGTGCAAATAACGAATGTTCTTCACAAACAAAAAGATAATGTGCGCACAAAGAAACTGCAAAAATATTTTTATTCACATAAATCAAAAGTCTCTACAAAGGTATTATGGGCTCTCCAGCCTAACAAGTGTCCGGAAGGTTACAAAATTTCAGTGCAAAGGATAGAAATAAGAAGACGTGGGGCTTCAAGCCTCAGGGACGGGGACAACCTCGGCGTGCGGCGCCTCCCCTACGACCACCGGGGCGACATCTTCAGGGTCGGCACCAGCGACGGGGACTTCGGCGCCGGCAGCCGGGGCGACCGACAATTCCTTCTTGCACTCCCACCGGGGGCCACTTTCTCTGCATCGTCGTCAAGAGGGTACAAGGCCTGGAGCTCGGCATCGGGGAACTCCGGCATCTGAGCCTTGACAGAGTCGAGGGCGTCGTACCAAATGACGCCCCCGGCACTGGCAAGGTCGGCGTAGAACTAATCCGACTTTTTGTAGCTTTCCACCGCCTTCCGCGCCCGGTCCTTTGCCGCCTCGTTCTCCTTCCGGAGAGTGCTCACCATCTTCTTCATGGTAGCAACGAGCACCCGGGAGTCCTCCAACTAGGACTCAGCGGTTCGGGTGGCCTCTCGGTACCGAGCGACTTCTCTTGTTCCCAGCCTCCATCCGGTCCTCAAGGGCAGCAGCCCTCGCCTGTGACCCGCATCGCCGGAGCAATCTTCTCGTCCTCCATGTGGACGACGAGAGCGACGTGCTGGAGGACCTGAAGAAAGAAAAAAGGTCAAAAGGTGGAGGAAAGCACCCGACCACGCAGACAAAATGTTGGATGAAGAACCAGATGAAGTGCGAGCACTAGCCTGCACGGCCTCCTGAGTTATCGCCGCCGTTTGGGTCCGGAGAGTTCCTCGAGGGACCATGCCTCCGGCCGACCTCTACATATCCGAGAGCAGGCTGTCGGCGACGGAAAGCCCCGAGGGCACCTCGAAGCAAAGCTCCCTATCATCCACTAGGATCGGGGAAGCCGGGGAGCGGAGCGCCCTCCTGTGAGACCTCTTGAGGGACGGCGTGGGAGAACCCTCCTCGTCTCCCACCTCGGGGTCCCGAGGCTCTTGCGTCCGAGCACGCTTTCGAACCGGCGCACGACTAGACTCGGGGGCCCGGGGCTCACTTGGGCACCTGAGCGAAAGGACCATCGGCGGGGCCGAAACGGACGGCGGGCAAGAAGGGCCAGCGCCTTAAGACTTCTTCCCCCTCTTCACGTCGGTCACTGCCGCGGAACTTGCTCATATCCATTGGTCCTGCATAATACAAAAATCCGAGTCAGCGATGCCAGGAAAAATAGAAAAATTGCACAAGTCTAAACATGTCGCCTGAGAGCTCCCAACTTACTCGTGTACTCGGCGGGGCTGAGCCCGGCCCAACTGAGGGCCCGCTCAAACAGCAACACATCAACCCGAGGGAGGGGCTCCCACTTTGACACCGCCACCACGTCGGGATCATTCGACCGCCCCATCCGCGGACAGCTGGCCCTTTCCCACAGGGTGGACACGGGCCAATCCTCACCCTCGGACAGCGCGATAAAGAAAAAAAATTTCTTCCAATCATGGATGGAAGAAGGTACTACGACAATTCCCGACCCGGCAGCATCCCCCGTTGTTTTCTAAAGGAAATATATACCCAGCTCGGCTCGCCCTTACGAGCGCCGGGATGGTTTTTGTAGCAAAGGGAGGAAATAAGGAGGCTCAGGCCGAAAGGGATCTGACTCAATCTCAACTGGACCAGAAACCCGAGAAGTATCCTCCAGGAGTTCGGCATCAGCTGGCCCGGGGCTAACCCAAAACAGTTCAACGCCGCAACCATCTCGGGGGCGAAGGGCAGACGCAACCCGGCCCAAAAGGCCTTCAGGTACAGAGCAATCTCATTACCCCATACCTGGTTTGCCCTCTCTCCCTCCTCGGCCAGCCGAATCGAATAGCCGGGAGGAATAAGGAAACGAGTCTTGATGTTGACAAGCTCCTCCGCACGCCTTAGCAAGGACCGTACGCCAAGAACACCTAAGACCTGTGCTCTGGGGACTGCCCCCGTCGCATGACCCCGGTAAGCATTAAACCCCTAGCTTCCCGGAAGGACTCCGACTCAGAAGAGGAAGCCCCAGAGGACTCCCTAGAATCTACCCAGACGATATCTACAGACTCCTCAGAAGAAGACATCTAACCTGATGAGAAGGAGTCCTCGAACGAGAAAACACAGAGATCCGACCTAAAAAGGAGAGTGACGAGCTAACGAGACTCTGGACGAGGAAATTATGAAGAGGTACGGGCCCTAATGGGGACTCCACCTCTATTTATAGCTACCGGCGTACACATCCAACGGTGACAGAGATCTCCCGCCAAAACGACTCATCGCATTCGACGGCCACCATCACTCCACCTGTCGCACGTGCATTGGTCGTACCCCAACGGACGCCGGAAATCTTCGACCCGTCGCATCATCCAACCAGCGCCAGACACGTGGGCTGTCGCTTCGATGAACGTACGCACGATCCGGCGCTTCCTCTTTAATGCAAAATCTGACCCCTGATTCGCTGACGTCATCCAGAAAATACAACTGATTGCCCGGGCGTGCACGCTCACGATATCTATGGAAAGGAGCTCACCTCGGATGACCCGGCAGACCACTCGCGACCCGACCCGTGAATAGGTCGGGACGAGAGTGGGGGGCTAATGATGATACTCGATATCGGTGTTCTCCCATATCGTGACACGTGGCAGATGACATGTCCCGAAGTTTGCAAGAAAGGACCTACAGTGGCCAACCAGACCACTCCTATACCCGTCCTACAAACAACCGTTGGCTCGCCTCCGAGCCCCCTGCACAATTGGCCCCTTCAGCTCGTCTCCGAGCTACCGCAGAACCAAGATACCTCGGCCTCCCGCTCGTCCCCGAGCCTCCAGCCGAATGTTCCTCGGTCTCATCGACCGACCAACGGCACCTATTGCAGGCGTAACCGCCTCACCTCCGCGAATCTCGCAACGCACGAGATATCCGCCGGTCACGTCTCGCGTTCCACGCCATCACGATCCCCCATTAACGAGCCTGTCTCGTCATTAATGGGAGATCCCGCCCATCACGCGGGCGTGACGCCGGGAGCGTAACGGCCAGCGTGATTCTCACGCCTGCCTGCTTGTTGCCACCACTATATAAACCCCTCCTTCAGACGGTTCAAGTAAGTCATTTTCTCCTCATTTGACCGTTACTCTACTCAAATATCTAGTCTAACTTGATCGTCGGAGGGTCCTCAATGGTACAACCACCCCGGGACTTCCTTGCAGGTAGCTCGGCCTCAACCACCTCAAACCCATTAAGATAGACACGCTTCAGGAGTCAAGCTCCAACCTGATCTCAGTCGTCCATCGTCGCCAACAGGAGATCTACGGAAGGTAACATCTTGACGTGATTCGACATCCGTCAGAGAGCCTCATCATTGAGCATACTCTCATCAAAGAGAGGCCATCGGGATTGCTACAAAGAAAAGAACGGCGAGCCTGCTGGTTTACACACCAAAAAAGGTCATCAATTCTTTTCCTCTTTTTCATTTATTTGTCGTTATTGGAAGGAAATGTTTTTTTTATAAGATCAATGCTTGTTTAATTTTTAATATCAAATTCTTTAGACATAGACTGCAGAAGTACAGAGTCTCATAAGATGAAACTTGGTAAATTACGTGAATGATGAGTAAAATAAGCATGAATTCATACATGAGAACTTGCTCGGAAGGAAAGATAAACTAGTGACAGGAGTGGAGTAGTCGTTTCACCGGTATGGGTAGCACTTTGTCAAGTTGTGATTGGTATCTTAGAAGTTGGGACTGCTACATCAGACAAGTTTTCTTCCATATAAGGGATCATGATTTGCTGCTAGAGACGGGATAAGCGTTTTATATGCAATAGTAATCTACAAAAGTTTAGTGATCAGAATAACTTCAAGTATTAATATCACTTTGATTCTAAATGGACATGCAGGAAGTCAAGACCAGATCACAAAATAAAAGATACTCTGGACCTCAACACTGATTCCCAAACAACTACAAGTTGATCAGATATATCTACTAATGTTTTGCAGCAGCATGCAAAACATCAGTACCATATGCTCCATAAGCTTGGTTCATGTTAAACAACAGCATGCATCAAGGCATACATAATAAAAGAATCTGCGATCAAAACATATTATTTATAGTTTTAAGGATTGGGCATTAAAAAAAACCTAGGTGGAAAGAAGTAGCTATAATTATACACATCTGACAATTCTAGGCATGAAGGAAAGATGACAAGAGTACCCTTGCCTGCCTCAAGAACACAAACTGTTGCAGAATGCAGAATACAGAATACAGAATATAAGATGTGATTGAGAAATCTAGAAAAAGAAATTTGCTCTGCACCTTCTAATAGAAATTAATATAATTGAAATCTGAAATGAAGAAAGAATAATATTTTGAAGATATGCAAAATGGGTTCTTATACTGAAAGATATAAACATATTCAGAACAGTGGGACTAGCGCTAAAAGTGGGCAAAATTGATGCAGGACGGAAAATTAGGGGCTTTACTAAATGTATCTGGGGAAGCACATGATGAAGGGCCATGCAAGCTATGATGCATATGAAAATTATGAACAGGATATTACAAACAGAAGGAATGCAAATTAAAATCGATGTCTGATCTTTATGATCAAGATACGCACACAAGCGATCCGAAATCAATAAATCGTGATAAATAAACTACATAACTTTAAGCATGTTAATCACAATTGACTTTCAGAGTTTAAAGCGCTTGATTCAACGTTGATGATCAATAAGCCCAAAAAAAGGTAAATAGACTACAAAAACTTTGTAGAAGATTCGAATATGATGTTTAAAAAAAAAATGAGTTCCACATAATCTAGATCTAGTTTTCAGAGAGGTGTCAATGTAAAGTTTGTAAGCAAAATGATAGCTAATTAATTATTCTAGCTAAGAAACCAAAGCAATCAATTCAAACCTTTATACTATAGTTTAACCTTTCTTGTTCCTATCCTTTATGCAAAACGTGATGCATAATTAAGTAGATGCATAACATAAACAAAATGGAAAGGGAGATGATCAGTTGAGTCTCTCCAAAATTTCGCTTTGTGAAGTCGGGTGGGTTGCCTGAAGGAATCAGGACTCCTACGGGGACAGATTTAAAATGAATATGGAGATTCTGGACTAAAGCCATCTCAGGTTCAGATCTGAACTTCAAAGTATGATCAGAATGATGAGCTTCTTGCAAGTTGTGTACTCTGATGTTGATGTTGCACGATCCGTTGATCATACTTAAAATCTGTCACTTCTTAGAGATAGGAGCTGAAACAGAGCAGTTTTTGGATTGAAGCTGGCTGTTTTAGAGAATCTGGCTGGGTATTGTGCTATCTTAATTAGATCTCACATGTTTACACGTAAGCCTTCAAATATATTCTTGAAGAGACCGTTGCCTGTAGTAATCTGATCTAACAAACCCTGCAACTTTCGAATTAAAGCTTAAGAGTTCTTGGGTTGATAGTTGAAACCTCATAATAGTTGCAGAAAAATATTTATTTACCCCCATTTATTCCAAGGAAGTCATGTGTCAACGGGAGGCCTTTCAAACATGGCCTCAGGAGCATTGAGAGCTAACTAATCAAAATAGACATTATTATTCTGAATTCCATCAGCTTAAGCTTCTGGCAAAAGTAGTTCTTGATAATCCTCCAGTTATTGTAGTAAAATACAAATTCCTGAATGTAAATACACAATAAAAAAAATTATACGAAATTCTTTGAAGTTCCGCATAACAGTGATCAGCTTTCAGCATTTACAAAGATGTGTAGAGAGGAGGCAGCCAGTCAGGCAGATCCTCAAAAATTCCATGCATACGATGACCAGCCAGGTAGGCTATTTTGTTTGACTAAGAGATTTGAGCTACATGCATGATTACCTACATATGCTACAAATGGCTGTTTATGCTAAGAACATATTGTATCACCTCAATACTCGACTTCCACAGAAGCATTCATAAAAAGAACACTCCATGATACATCCATTTTCTGTTCCGTAAAAACAGTAACCACTATTTCAGTCATGAACAACAGACCAATTTCCTAAGATTTAGTCATATGAACATAGTCAACGAAGACAAAATTATTTTATAATTAGGACAATGATATATGAATTTTATCTGCACAACTGCAGATATCATAGGAACATTTGAAACGAATGACTTACAACTCAAATGGTTGATATCAGAGTAGATATATCAGTTAAAAAGTGTGACTAAACAGGGGGAAAACCATGTCTTGATCCATTAAAAAGGGTTCTGATAAGATGTGATAAGATCTGTTCGAGATTAAGGTGATAAGGTTGCAACTGACCGATTTTCTAGTAATTTTAAACCAAAAAGGTATCCATAAATTATAGGGGGAAATGGGTCCAACTCCCTAGTCTTTGAAAATCAACAGATTTAGGTACCTGGCCCAAAAAAGTTGTTAAAAACTCCCTAAACTTAAAGATTCTTGCGTTTTAGTCCCTATAGTACATTTCCTATTGTTTTATGCCATCTCTGCCCTTTTAGGTAAACTACTGCATTTATCTTTTAAACCATAAATATCTTTCAAAGACTACATTTATATTAAAAAGTACTACATTTGTATTAAAATACTATTTTTGACATGAAAACTACATCATTTACCTTTTAAAGTACTATAATTATTTTTCAAAATACTATATTTATATTATATAGTACTACATTTATGTTAAAATACTACATATTATATAGTACTACATTTATGTTAAAATACTACATTTGACATAAAACTATAACATTTTTTTAGTAAAATTACTATATCTATTACATTTGATCAATTTCAATACAAATGTAGCATTTTAGAAGATAAATATAGCACTTTAAAAGACATATGTGGCACTTTAAAGGGTAAATATAGTAATTTACCTAAAAGGTCAGTATTGTCATAAAGAATGATAAATGTACTATAGAGACCTAAACCTATTTCTTTCTGGGCCAGCGACCTAAATCTATTGTTTTTCAAAGCAAGGGAGTTAGACCCATTTCCCCCTAAATTATAATAGAAAATAGAAGGCAAGGACATGACTTTTGATGTTTAATTGAGCACATATACAACTGCAATGTATTGGCGCTAATTCACATTTCATAACACCTTACCTACCCCCATCTTCAAAACAGTATGCTCTATATTAGCCCTTAATAGTAACACATCACAAAGTACACTGGCAGTCAAATTTTGCACAATGGAAATGTGGATGAAGTGTGTTAAAAATCAGGTGGATATGATGACGAATGAATATATTACATATACAGCAGATTAAATAATTGTGAGCAGCAGAATATATTATAGAATTTAACACGAGTAGTTATGCATTTTTATATGAATAAATCCAAAAGGATTTCCTTTGTAAGCAAATCTTCACAAATCACAAGTATTGTAGAGAATTGGAAATTTGTGAGAGAGCTTATGGGATCTGAAATTCGAAACTGTCACTTAGCTCTCTCACCTAACTTGCATGCCTTGGAAGTTTATTCTTGACGAGATTGCTGACTACGGCCATCTGATCTGACATGACCCACAACATTCAAACGTCAAGGCTTAATTATGCTCGCTGATTTTGACATGTGCAGCTCAAGGTGGCAAATGGGCCGGGCGGCCTGCTGCCGGCCCGGTTTTTGGCACGGCAAGGTGCCATGTAGGGGGCCTTGACCGGCCAGGCTGCTGGCCAGGGCCCGCCTAGGGCCGGGCTGGGTTCGGCAGGGGCAGCCCGACGGCCCGGCCCGCCATGAGCCTGATTTGGGCTGGCCTGGGCCGGAAGTAAATTCAAAAAAAATTGAAGGGCCTAGTAAAATTTTGAATTTTTTGGTTTAAAAAAAATTTGTGGGGCCCGTTGCCCATGCTTTGTACTGGCTGGTGGAATCAAAATGATGGGATTTCAAGGGGGTGGGGAATCCAAGAAGGGAAAGTTGAAATAAAAGGAAGGGGGCCTATGGGAAAGATGGGGAGATGGGGGGTTTGAAAGTTTGACCGTTGCCTAAGTCGACGGTCAAAATTTTAAATTTTTTCAGAACCCTCCATTCAAAATTTTACATCCCCATTCCCCCTCATTCAAAACTCTATAAATACCTTCTTACACTTCTCATTTTCATCACAATTCACAACAATACTATTTTCAATCTCTACATCTCTTTAATTTCCGAAAAGTTTACTATTAAAATTTGGAATCAAGCAATTTTCATTCCTATAATCTCAATCTTCACTTCAGTCTTCGGTAATTTGATTCTGCTATTTGAAATAGGGTTTTTTGGTATTGGTTATATATTTTTCTCATCTAAATTTTTTTATCATATTTCTCTCTTATTAATTTTTTTTAATTAAGCATGACCGGTTCATCATCATCACATAGACGTTCTCTTCAACTTGATTCAAACTCATAAGAGGCAATTAGATTAAAAAATATGACCGTCGGTGCATCATTATATAGGCGTTCTTTTCAAATTGACTTGAGTATACAAGAGGCAATATGATACTAATAACTGATTCTTATTCTGCTAATTTTGAGATGCCTGCTAATTTTTAAACGCCTACGCCACAAAGTCACGCCTTTGAAGAAGTTCCTGCTCCTAATGTTCCTGAAACTGGTACTTCTGCTCCCAGACCCTAAAGAACAGAACTTCTAAAGTTTGGAAATGTTTTACAAAAAAGGTAGTTGAAGGTAAAGGCGAACGGGCTATTTGTAAGAATTGCGGAAAAGATTTTTACTTGTGTCCCTAAAGATGGAACTAACCATCTAAGAAGACATCTAAACACCCATCAAAAAGCATATTCTCGGAAAATGACTAAAAGTATGGAATCTAACTCTGTAACTAATTTTTCCTATTCTCAAGATACTAATTGAAAAGAACTTGATAGATATGCTATATATGTTGAACAACTATTTAGGTTTACTGAAAATGAAAATTTTGATAGATTAGTAAAAACTGCATATAAGCATGCATTTCAAAGGGTACCAAGAAATACACTTAGAAGTGAGACTTTTAAATATTTTTACGAAGCCAAAACTAATTTAGTTAATATTTTTGCAAATCTTAAAGGTAAAATTGCATTAACATCTGATCTTTGGCCAACAAAATAGGGCAATAGTATATTCGTGTTACTGTACATTTTATTGATAATGGTTGGTTTTTACAAAAAAGGATTATTGGTATTTCGAAAATGGAGCATCCGCATTCTGGAAACAATATAAGTAATTGTATTTTGACCAATTTACATGAATATGGTATTCAAAATAAAATATTTTTGTTTAGTTTTGATAATGCTACTAATAATACTTTTGTTGCAACAATTTTAAAAAATAATTTAAATCCTATTTTAAACGGAGCATTATTTCATCAAAGATTTGCATGCCACATTTTAAATTTAATTGTATGAGATGATCTTAGAATTATTGATCCTCGTTTATCAAAATTTAAAGACGCAATGAAATTTATTGAAACCTCTAAACCCAAAAAATAATTTTTTAAGCAATTTTGTACTCAGTTAAATTTAAAATTTAGATCTTTTAAATTCAACATTCCAACTAGATGAAATTCTACATATGAAATGTTGAAATATATTTTAAAATATAAGATTCCTATTGCTTTATTTTTCAAGAACAAATGCCCGCTGATAATTTAGAGAAGTTTGATTGGTTTGTTTGTGGATATGTTATGGAATTTTTAAAAATATTTTATACTGCAACTAAAGCTTTAACTGGTGTTTATTACCCAAATACATGTTTATCAGTAAAACAACTATTTTATGTTAGTAAAGTTATTAATGAATATTTATTTCACCCTGAAAATACATTTTCTGGAATGTTAAATACCATGGTTTCCAAATTGAATAACTTTTGGGGGGAAATTCCCTCATTGTTTTGTTTAGCTACAGCCTGGAATTAAAATAGATAGTTTATTTGTTTTGTTAAAGGAATACCATGATAACTTGGAACTGATATAGAAGATTATAAAAATGTTTTAAATTCTTATTTGCAGGATATGTATACCATGTATGACACACGGTACAGTCTAAACAGAACATCTTCTTCATCTTTCTCTTCACTTCAAACTTCTAAAAAGAGAATTTTTGCATTTATAAGTAAAAAAGAAACAAAAAACCATTGTTTCTAGTACTTATTCTTCTAATGAACTTACAATATATTTACAAACTGATTTCAATAGTTATCGCACTACTGAACAAATAGATAATTTTGATATTTTAGATTGGTGGAAAACACATAGACACATGTATCCTGTGCTTTCTACCATGGCTCGTGATTTGCTAATTCCGGTGTTCATCGTAGCTTCAGAGTCTGTTTTAGTGCAGGTAAAAGAGTTCTGAGCAGTAAGAGAGCGAGATTGTCAGATGAAGCAATGGAGATCACAGTGTGCCAACAACATTGGTTTGATGCAGAACCTAGAGAACGCATTAAATGTATTGAAGACTCCGACACTGATGAAGAGTAAAGACTGATAGGAGTTCACTAATTTTTTTTTTATGAATTATATTTTTTTTTTGGCAATTGTATGAGGGGCAAGGTTTGCCAAATTATGTCCCCCTCAAAAAAAATTTAAATCGATAGAATAGCTAGGTCTAACCCAGGATCTAAACAAAGTTCGGGCTAAAAAATCAAGAAAAAAAACCAAATTTGAAAAAAATCACTGAAATTGCAGTCGAGCAGGCCCAACACGGGCCTAGGGCCAGGCTAGGCTCGGGTTTAGGGCACCCGGGCCGGCCCAACCCGAGGCCCGGTCAACTCGGACTTGGTCCGGCCCGAAGACCGGGCAAGCCCGCCTGGCTTAGGACCGGGCCGGCCCGACCCGTTTGCCACCTTGTGCGGCTAATACCTTGTAAAATTTATACCTATATAGACTTCCGCTTGTAATCATATGGAGGTACCAGAACTTCTGAGTTCTGACAGAAGTCCTTGGTCAACTACTTTGGGAAACATATTATCTAGGTTTATAGTATATTCATGCAGGTTGATGTTGTTTCTTTAGACTTATATTACAGAAATTCATAATATAAATTTTACTAATACTAGGAGAATGATGAATAAAGTAAGCATACTCTCATACCTGAACTTCCTTGGAAGTATGCCTTTCATTTGTCAGTAGCACCTTGCCCAGACGCTATTTGTAATATAAGACTGCCTACCATCAGACAAGTTCACTTCCAGATTAGGGAACTTAATTGCTGCTAGAGATGGGATAAGAGTTTTATTTTCCACAGCAATCTGGAAGAGTTTATAGCCTGTGATAAGAATAACTTTTAGAGATAATATTATTTTTTAACTCTAAATGGGCAAGCAGGTAAGATAACAGATTCTATGGACTTCAACACCGATTCTTCGAAAACGGTTACGAATTAATCAGATATGTCTACACAATGAGTAGGCATCTTGCAAAACTTAAGTGCCATATGCTCCATTACTACCTAGGTTCATGTTAAACAACAGCATGCATCATGGCAAACATAATAAAGGAATTTCCAATCATAACTTATTAATTATAGTTTTAATGGTTGGTCATAAGAATCCCTAGGTGGAAAGAAATTTTTGTATTTATACACATCTTAACATTCTAGGCGTGAAGTCAAGATGACAAGAATATTCTAGTCTGCTTCAAGGACACAAACTGCAGCAGAGTACAGAATATAAGAAATCTAAATGAGAAAAAGAAAATTGTGCAGTAACTTATAACAGAAACTAATGTGACTGAAATCTGAAAAGAAAAAAAATGCTGATTTCCAATTATGCTTAGAAGAGATGCAGATGGCTTTTCATATAGAAAGTTTGAAACCGTTTAGAACAGTAGGACCAGCATTAACAATGGGTAAATTTACGGCCTTTGTCAGGGTTACAAGGTTTTGAACCACATTAATGAACGTGGATGTGACAATTCTAAAAAGGATATATACATATAAACGCTCCGAAATTACATTAAGAGGGAATTGAAGAACAATGTGTTGTATCTGTAGGGTAAAATGTACATTCAAGAACCATAGATCATATGATGTGCTTTGCTCATATTAAATCAGATAAAAGTCAAACAAGATCTAAAGACTTGAGAGAGAGTCGTGACCAATTTCTGTATGCATTACAATCTTTAGAAATTCTTAAATTCTTTATCAGCAAGTGATTTATTTTATTAATTTAATTTAAAAGATGTATTAAGGCTTAAACTATGGGAGTTTCTATGTTCCATTTTTTGTTAGAAATTTATTCATTTTGACTCTAAATAGGCAGCTATCCACCGGGTTACATTGATACAAATACAATTTGAGTGTGGATACAAAATAATTGGATATGTATATATGTAATGAATTACTAAGATTAAAATGGTTACATAAAACGAGTCGGTAATCAGAGAGAAAATTACATCATTGTGTCTATAAATTAAGCTGATTATGAACCCTGTCAATTCATGATTTAAAGCTTAAATTATTATTTTCTTAGGCATTGATACATCTCCAATACATCTAAATTATGTTTAAAGAGTTAGAAAATACCCAAATAGTAACCAATAACTATCCAATACAGACCAGACACAAGAAAAAAATAGGTAACTCATGTTTTTTTTAAAATGAACTGGTTAGATTGTTATATTATCGTAAGTGTATCTTGATATGGATTTACACGGATTGCTCCTACTTCCTAGCATAATCCAAAATTTAACCTCGCTTGGATAGATATCTTTACATTTCCTAATCATATGTTCCTCTTTAATTTCAAGCTTGTTACTCACTCAAAACTGATGTGTGAATATGTGCTCAACTTTAGTATTTCCATCTTTTATAAGAGGAACAATCTATCCTCATAAAAAAAAATTAATCTATCCTTGTATTAGAGCTAACATTTATTCTATGATTTTCCAATTAACCGTGGAAATTTATAATAGTTTGTAGGAAGTGAAACTAGAAAAATATTAGTGGATTAAACCTCTTGGTGAAGTTTTAAAATACATAGATGAAAATATTGCATGTATTTTGTGAAATACAGAAGTACAGAATATCAACATAATTGTAAAGAGAATCTATATGTGGGCTAGATGACCAGAGTTATGGGAGAAAGCACTGGCCGACTAAGAAATATGCCCAAAAAATTGTTGAAAGTGAAATGATGGAAGAGCAAAATGCTAAAAGATGAATAAGAAATACACGCATCCATAATAAATTGGAGATGGCTTCTGAGGGTAAAATTGGGTTACGTCTGGTTTGGCTGTAATTTTTTTTTGGGGGGGGGGGGGGGAGGGGGTTGTTAGGGTTGGAGGGGTTGGAAAAGAGGGTGATTAATGCATATATTATGGAGAATATGTACAACGCAGACTGAGGCAGTAAAAATTGATAAGGTAACTATTAATTTAACTGAGACGGCCCTTAAAATTGTGCATGGAGGAAAATGATTTATGTTATGGACTCCAAATATTATTGACAAAGACTCTGTAGGTGGTGTTGCTGTTGTCATGTTGCACTGCACGGTTTACTAATACCTATAAAACAATTTATAGTGCAAGGATAACACATCAATTTCACATCAATATATAGCAAAATTGGATGACATTGGACATCGTGTTCTTGATGTATTCTACTATGAGGTCACTTGGGTTTAATATAACATTTGTTCCTAATGCCCACAGAGCGGTGAAAGGAAGCAGTCGAGCTGTATTACAATGGCTCATAATGTATTGTAGATTAAATACTAAAGGCAAATATTAAAAGGGGGATTAAGAAAGATCACATTTAGTAGATTAAATGTACTGCACACACAGGGAGGGGGGAGAGAGAATAGGATGCTATTGATAGAATTTGGAAACAAGTACTATTAACTTTTTTATGATTGGATACACTTTGGGATTTGTGCAAACAGTTACAAAGAGCTCACTCATTCTTTCCAAAAATCTTGTTATTGTTTGGACACATCCCAATGTGCGTCTAATGGTAAAAGGTAGATTGGATTTAATTCCAAATCCTATCAAGAGCATCCTAAACTGTCTCATATGGTGTACATCTCCAATTTGATACAGGTTTGGGAGATAATTTCAGAAAAGAAGGGGATATGTCAGAATTATATTATCAAAGTTGCAGAAGTGATGCATTCTTTCGTTGGCAGCTTGGTGAATCTCATAGCTTGTCAATGAGATTAAGAGCAACTTCCCAATTGCAGCAACAAAACAGTCGCAGCATATGCAGCAGAATAATGAAAATACAAATACTGCAAGAATTAAAGTAAAAGTGAGGCAGATGTGTGGTGTTAACTTTAAGGTGCAGAGCTACGAATAGGTACCCTGAGTAAACCAGCAATAGTTTTATAAAGATGAATCAAAAGTCCACAGCAATAAACACTATTTAGGATGCATGAAAGGGCCAATAAAGAAAAGTTAATGCAAACATCCTTTATGTGGAGAGTTGTGAGGAAGCTTATTACCAACTCAATGTCATGTGCAGACTCCATGCTCGTGAAAGAAGAGTATAGATAAGAACTTACATACGAAGAGAAAATTTGAGATTTACATGAAAAAAAAGTAATTGCAATAAAGGGGCTTAACATACTAGACACAATCATGAAACATTACTCCCTTTTTGTCTTCACATTAACGATCTCTATTTTTTTCAACTCTCTCATTCGTTATAGTAAAAGCCAAAATGCATAATATCTTGAATTATACGTGATGAGTAAAGACTCTCTGAGATGTAACAAAATCTATACACTTCACAAGAGTTATTGTAGACGGGTATCTTGAAAGAAAAATAATCGGGAAGTTAGGTGGGCAAAGCAATGCATCTCTTAAAGCAGTCGTGGCTTTGAGACAATAGCGACGGGCCAACGGCATCATCGAAAGATTCAAGAATTGATTTACACAGTCTAGAATGGATTTATATTAATCAAAGGGGTGAGTTTATCGAGCATTAATTTTTATTTAAGATCCGAGTATCCACGATTTCAGGCTGTCATCCCAACCAACCCACAAGATAGTTCAGATATAGCTACCCTCATAAAAAAATCAGTCCCCTATTCATAGAATATATAACACAGTAATGCTAACAACCCTCGATCATTCCCCAATTATGGGATGAAACCGAAAACACTCAAAAAACCCATTCAAAACAGCAAGAGTCGCAATAAAGGTTATAGGTCTATAATCACCATTGATCAGAGGTTATGGGTCTACAAATTCCCATCTAGATGTCAGGGGTTACATCTGGTATACTTCTCCTTGATAACACTCGTAGCACATAAAAATAAGGTTGTAAATAGTAATATGTTTTATATTTTCAATTCTTTGCTTGCAGATAAATGCAAAATCCTGTTTCCTATATCTGAACTAAATTACAAGAAAATAAAAAACTTTTGCTCTAAAAGATGCCAATTTTTTTATTAAAAAAATAAGAGATGCTATTTAAGAACCTTTAAATGGCTATAGTTAGAACATAATGCATATCAATAACATCTTGCAAACAAACAAATAGATGAAAAATAAAGTTTGGTATGTATGTTTTTTACTACTATATGCACAAAAAAGGTGTTATATTTGGTGTCAAAATAATTCACTAAAAAAGGGGATTTTTTTTTCAATTCTAAGACCTACCATAGGTCCCAGAATTCCGTTAGTTAAAACTTATAAGAGACATTAAAAAGCCAATTTTTATCTCCTCAGAACTTAATACTACAATGTAATAGTTTTACCCAAATAAATTGATGAAAAACAATAGGATGGTTGTTATTGTTTCTCACATTTAAGTGAAAGATTTGATATTGTTATTAGTAACTAAATAATGATGGCGACAAAACAAGCTGGTATTTACCATATTGCTCTCAATTTTGGCAATTTACTTAACATGGTAATAGGCATAGTTTCGCAAAGATAATTGAGAAATTTGTATCATTCCCTAGTTTTTGGGGATCATATGTTGGACAATTTCCATCTTCTTCTTTGAATACCGAGAAGAAAATCAATCGGTTGAGGCTAGAATTGGAGATATGCCCACTGCTATCAAGTTTTCTTACCAACTCTGTCGCAAATTCCTCTTTCTGACACAAGTGAGTTCAAATTATCAATAATGTTTTGCATGTTGATCTACATGTCTTCCATCGTTCTTCCTTTCCTTGAATCGTGGTCTGCTAAACAGATTATTATGTGACTTAAGTCCTTAACTACATAAGAAAAGTGAAATTTCAGGTGTTGAGTGTCACCCTTGATCATATACCACAATCTCATAGTGAACGATGGATAATTGGATATCATGGATTTATAAAGTATATGACCCCAGGGTGTTCAAGAAAATATCATTTGTTCCTAGAGTCAATCTGTGATTAGTCCCCAAACCACATGATACAATAGGCAGCTAGGGAGAAGTAACAGGTAAGGAAACCATCTTAAAGTCCTTTGGGCCCTCCCTTGACGCCCAAGAGTAAAACCTTAGGAATTCTACGAGGCTAAGAAGATAGAACACACTTGAGAAAAACGAAAGTTTCCTATGCCGATCTGGATTCAATGTTGGGGACAAATCGAAATGTGTCATTCATTAACAGAACTCACAAGACAACAGAATATCTCGAAAGGGTTGCGAAATGTTGTAAGCCCTAGTACAAATTGCCATTCCTTATAGAAACAAGGAAACAGGCTCAAATTAACACCAATGTGAGTGAGCCTCTCCAGTGGTAACCTGCCCTGGGCCATCTAAGACCCACGCGCAGGGGGAAGAACCAAGGGTCTTAAGAGAGAGAAATCAAGGAGTAAACAAAGATTTATGGCATTGTTTTCCATTACATAGCCGCTTCATGTGACTGAACTGTCATGTGGTGCGACTGGCATTGTGGAAATATACTCTGATTCATGCTTTGATTTCTTTCTTCCTTCGAGTTCAACATTATTTTTTTATAGCAAATATGTTGACCTTTTCCACTCTAAATCAAGATTGTAAAAGTGCTGGGCGGTGTTAGGCGGTAGGGGTACCACCTAAGTTCCTAGGCGATGTGACGACATGAATATTAAGCATCAGGTTAACATATACCATCCAAAACAACATTTTATTAAAACTATGAAGTAGAATACAAGAGATACATACAATATATACAGTATAGGAACATACAAAATAACAACAAAAATTGTTCTGTAAAAATCAAGATGAATTTCTGAAGTTGCAGCACTACTGGATTGCTTTCAACAGATGCATGTTAGAGGCAAAAATACCTGCATTTGCTGGGAGCCGAGAAATGGTGAACCGTCTAGAAGAATTCGTGATGGAGACCCATATGGGCTTCCATCTCAAATTTCTTTCTCAAATAATTTAGCTTCATCTGGTAGCAAAACCAGCTGCTTTGCAGAAAAATGATCTCAAAGTCCTGCTTATTCTTCACTTAAGCTCCGCATATGATCTGCTATTTCCTTCAAGCAGTTTAGAGCTGCAAAATATAGTATCAAAAAGGCGATACCTCTTCAATTCTAATAGATATGCTGTATAATGGTAAGCAAAATTTTACAACTTGGTGCAGAAAGCATTTTTGATATATTGGCATTATAGAAATGTCTGTGAATAATGAAACAAGAAAAAGTAATTGGTTGTTCCCACTAAACAAGGCAAAGTTCAACTACAAGCATGGATATTTCAAATAAATTACAAGAACGATATGATACAACTGCTGATACTTAGCTCTAATGCTAGTCCATTCTCCACGAACATGATATGCTGAAATTCCATGAAGAGCTGAGAGGTTTGGAGATGAATATTTAGACGAACCTTCAGGAGACGAAATAGGAACTTCACGGACATCTGCAGACACAGTAGACTAAGCAGAGGCCTGATTTTTGAAGGTAAGCTGTGAAATTGGATCTCACTGAATTCTGCGGAGGTATATGCAGAATTAACAAAATGTACAACGGCAAAAAAAGGATTTAACACCTGACAAAATAACCAAACCAAAGTTTAATCATAACAAAATGATTGCCAGATGAGGGTGAAAATCATTCAAAACTGTTCAGAGAAAAATTATTATTCCAAAGATCCGGGTTCAGTATAAATTTCCTGAACAAAAGTATTCTCAGTTTCTAAGGCTAAAAAATACTTAAGATCTTGAAAGACCTATGAACAACCATGGGGTATGCATCAGAATTACAAAATTTTCTGTTATACAGTACATGGCATTAATTTTCCTCATTTCTCGTCTAATAGAAGCGAGGTACATGACAAAAGAGATGACAGTTCTTCCTCTGTTGCTGAACCAAAACCTAACCATCTAATTCTTCCAAACCTGTCCAGCAGGAAAATATATCTGCAAATTGAGAAAATATCACATGCGTAACTGCCAAATATATCATGTAGAAGAATAATGAATTCAGTTATGTGTATATATTAATATTACCCAGTCAAAAGATTTAAGATTTGCAAATTCTTCCTTAAATAATAGTGGTCACCAAATGAATAAACAATCTGCCTCTTGGGAGTAGTGGATTTCTTCATCATTTTGAGGAATATGTTCCTTACTGGACCCAAAGACAACAACCAAGAGTCCACAAAAGATACCTGAACAATGATAGATCCTTGTTAAGAGCAAAATAATCTTCATATATATTGTTCATCCACAACCATTAGTTAGAGCATTTGGGTAAACCGATTCTTGACATAGTATGAGCACTAGTTTCAAGAGTGCTTGGATTTAAATATCATCATTGATACAGAAAATTATATATTTACCCCCATTTCTTATGTTGTTCCAAGGGAGTCAAGTTTCAACTGGACCAAGGTCTGATATCTCAATATTACAATTGTTATCAGACGGTCACTTTTTGGATCGGAATTGGCAATTTTAGTCGTATTGGATTGGAGATTTTATATCATTTGAGAAAAAGAATTTTTAAGAATTGGGATTTTTTTTAAATTAACCTTTAAAGTGTACACAATTTGTCATATTCTTCTGTGATTTGATGATGTCTAAAGTCAAACTAACTTTGATAACCCAATAAACTATAATAAACCCATTAAACCATTAACGATTAACCCATTATTAAACCCAATAACCATTAATAAACTCGATACAAAAACCCGATTATAGGATGGCAAACACAATATTACTTGGCATTTGGTCTCGGGACATGGATGGTCATTTTTGGAATCAGAATCGGCCATCTCGAATCGGTATTTGGCAGAAACTACAAAACATGGACTGAAGAGAGTTTCGGCCCCTTCCACATGGGAGGGGGGCATTAAGAGCTAAGCTATCTTGATAGACACGGCTAATCTTAAATTCCATCAACCTAAGCTTTTGAGTAAAGGAGTTCTTGAACAGTCTCTTAGTTTATCATATTAGAATATGGACAAATGAAATTACATAATGAAAAATCTCATAAGAAATTCTTTATGGATGGCCCGCATGCAGTGATCAGATTCAGCTTGTAATGAAATGCGTGCAGGGGGAAAAGGTGAAAGTGGTGCAAAAATATTGGCAATTACACAAGGTTCATCCATACATGCACGAACCAGCCCGGCAGGCTATTTTCTGTCTAAGGAGATTCCAGTAACGTACATAAATACCTACGTTAATTACAGGTGGTTGCTTATGTTAAGAAAAAATTGCATCACCTCATATACTTGGACGTCTGCAGAAGCATCAAAAGCATCCATAAAAGGAACACTCCATGATTCAACCATTGTCTGTTCAGTAAGAACAGAAAACCACTATTTAGATCTGAACAGACCAATTTCCTATTGTTATGTCTTTTTTATCTAGTCAGCAAAGAACAACAATTATAATTGCAGATAAAAGACCATTATATCGTTGATACGATAACCAGTTAAATAGTGTGACCAAAGTGAAAAAGCCATGTCTATAAGTCAAGTAGTAGTGCAGGAGTCTTATCTGCAAATATGCAGATAAAACAGGAACATTTTAAATGATGACATATAAATCATATAGCTGGTATCAGGATGAGAACCAGTTAAAGTGTGACCAAACTGGAATAACCGTGTCTTGATCCATTAAAGCAGGATTTGTTAAAATGTGACGGGAGTAAGGACATTCAAAATTAAGGCCACAAGGTTGTGGCTGTCAAATTTTCCTTGTAATCTAAAAACAAAAATGTAATAAGATAATAGAAGACACAAAGGCAGGGACATGACTTTTGGTTTCTTAGCAACGCACATATACGATAGCACATTGACTTGGCGCTATTACCCATTACCCTATGCCCTACCCCTCAACTCAGGTGCAGCATGTATTCCTCTATGTTGGCCCTGATAGTAACACATCACACAGTGCACTGATATTCAAATATTGGGTAACAAAGCCTGACCAATCCAGATGAGTGTAATAGAAATGAGAATGATGTGCTAAGAAAATCAGATAAATATGGTGAGGAATGAGTATACAACAGGTAGAGAAGGTCCAACAACTACAAATGAGGTGGTGGATAGTTGATAAAGATTGTCTGGCACGTACTCCAAAGGGTTTGCAGGCGACTAGATAATATGAGGCAAATATTATAGAATTTTGCCAAACTAGTGAAATCAGTTTACATGAAGAAAGCCAAATAGGACATCCTTTGTAATCAAAATCTCCACAAGTGTTGACGATGAATAGGAAATCTTTTAGAAATCTTTGGGATCTGAAATCTAAGCCTTATGTCACTTGGTTATCTCATGTTAACTTCCATGGCTTGGAAGTATATACTTAAAAGGACCACTGCCTATGGTCATCTGATCTGACAAAACCCACAACTTTCAAATGCCAAGGCTTATTTATGTTCATTGGCTGTAATAATTACATAACCCATTTCAAAATCAAGTGCAATGTTGGTGTTCTCATATTGAGAAAGTAAATTCCTGTATAGACTTCCACTTCATATAAAGGCACCATAACTTCTGACAGAATTCCTTGTGAACTACTTTGGAAAAGCTAGTTATCTGATTATAAAATATTTTCAGGTTTGTTGATGTTTATTTAAATTCACACAGTTACACTACAAAAACTCGTAAGATAAAGCTTAGATAAGGGAAGGATGGGCAGGGGCGGAGCTAAAGGGGGACGGGCTGGGGCCCGGGCCCCAGCGGCGGCAGAGATTTGGAAACCCAATGTAGAAGTTATACGGCCCAGCATTTAGAATACACATAAAACTGTTATTTTCATATTTAGTTACGAATTGCATGTTTGGAATAGAGGAAAATGCATGAGATTTTGTTTTTGGAGGTCTTGTGTTCGATTCCTTGTAGGGTATTTTTCAAATTTATTTTTTCTTCATACCACATATTAACGTTTTCATACCTTGAATAATATATCTTGGTATATTTGATGCTATACTCAAATTTCAACCAAGCAAATGAGTTTTATATGGAATAATTTGACTAGATTCTAAAAAGGCCTAATGTGAATTAAACTATTTTTATTAATCATATACTATTTTAGATCTTCCAAAATAGGAAAGCATGGTGCCCTCCTAAATTATAGAAACATCAACTCAAAAAATTTAAATTTATATGGTAACTTTGCATCATTTGCTATGTGTGTTTTTTCCTAATATGATAATTTGTATTGTTATTACAAAATCGGCAAATAAGAATTATTATTAATATACTACAACTAATAAATAAACATGCATGCTTATCAGTTATCACATTTGATAGTTAAACCTATTTTTTTATTATCATGCCTATAGATTACAAAAACGATGGTTTTCTCATAAGTGAACTTGAATTCTGATCATTTTGGCTATCTTTATATAAGAGAACACGAAAATATTGATTTTTCTTGACTTTTTCCAGAAATAATTCTGGAAAATTTAATCTATAAAATATTTTTCAAGTTAAAAACCTATAATATATGTTCAATGCGTAATATACTTGGGCCCCTCCAAGAACAATTTCATGGCTCCGCCCCCGAGGATGAGTAAGGTAAACATACTCTCATACCTGAGAACTTGCTCGGAAAGAAAGGCATAATAGTGACACGAGGGGAATAGGCTTTTCACTTGTATCGGGAGCACTTTGTCCAGATGCAATTGGTAACTTCAGACTGCTACCATCAGATAGGTTTACTTCCAGATCAGGGAACTTAATTGCTGCTACGGATGGGATAAGAGTTTTATTTGCCATAGCAATCTGCAAGGGTTTATAGCCCATGATCAGAACAACTCCAGTAGTGATATCACTGCAATTCTAAATGGACATGTAGGTAGTCAAGACAAGTATGCAAGATAACAGATTATCCGTACCTCAATGTAGATTCTTTGAAGAGCACTACAAATTAATCAGATATGTCTACACATTGCGTAGGCATCTTGCAAAACTTTCAAACCATATGCTCCATTACTAGCTTGGTTCATGTTAAACTACAGCTTCCAATACATAATGAAGGAGTTTTAGATTGTAACTAGTCGAATTTAGTTTCAAGGATTGGTCATACAAATATCTCGGAGTAGAAAAAAGAAGTTGCTGTATTTACATGCACCAGACAATTTTAGGGCACGAAGGCAAGATGATGAGAATACCCTAATCTTCCTGAAGGACACAAGCTATTGAAGAAAACTGATTAATCGAAAGTATTCGACTGAGATATCTAGAAAATGATTCCTTTAGGGGGACAATAAAGAAGATGCTCAATAACTTCTAATAGAAATTTATGTCCCTGTAAAAATATAGGAAAAGAATTACTCGAATTGCAGTAACGTTTTGAAGAGATGCAAATGCTTCATAACATTGAAAGTTTGAAACAGTTTACAACATAACCAGTATTATGTGTGGCTTAGAGCCCTTAAGCGAGATGCAAGGTCAACACATTAAATGAGCGACAAAAGGTAACTAAAAATATGACAAGATGTACATGTGACAAAACTATAAAAAATAATATTAACATAAAACATTCAGAAGTTAAATCATGGATGCTAATGTAAAAAAAAAGAAAATAATGTACAATGTGTTGCATTATAGGTTAATGTGCACTCAAGGACCGTAAATTACATGATGTACACTGCACATATTAATTCCCATTAAACAAAAAAGTCAAACAAGATCTACAGACTTATGATGGAGTTGTTACCACTGTTGCTACTATAAGATATCTAAGACCAAAAATGTTGATGTTATAAACATCGACTTTTTGGTAACTAAAAAAAAGGTTTAAGAATTAGGAGCGCACCTTACCACCATTTTTACGAATCTCCGCAATGTCAGCAAAATATCCTCTACTTAACTCATCTGAACTGCATTAAAACATATGTATAATCGTACTATATGAATTGGGATCGAATTAAATCAAAAGTAGATAAAACCTTCTATAAACTATAAGCTATGAGAACAGTTTATACCGCGATTCAGCACAAAAAATGGAAGAAAAAAATAACAGCATGTATACATGAAAGTACATGATCCAAATGTATATAATAAATCATGTCCAAATAAAGAACATTATGAATTGCTAGTTACGAATGCTTATATAAGTTTTTATTATAAAAAAAATTCATGCCTTTGTGGCCTCTATGATCCATTAACAAAAAGCATGAAAATACACTAATAAAAAAGCATAACTAAAATATTAAAAATGGACTTACAGAAATATTTGTATTCAAAGTGTTGGTGACCACTTTACGCAAAAGTGTTGGTGACCACTTAGTGACTGGTGGTTAAAAACCATCTAACACTGCCGTAAAAGTTGAAGAGAATGCACATTTGTTTCACGCGTGAAGGAAACATAAAAAGCAGGTGACGGCTTATTATAATGTTTACGGGAGAGTTTGAACAAAGGATCTTTTACACATTGATCGTTGGTGCTCTGAATTTGCTTCGAACTACTAATCCCCTCCTCTCTCTTCATGCGGAAGTAGGCACATGTTTTAAATTTGGAAGACAACACTATAATGCCTATAGAGTATAGAAGGATTACACATCACAAATATTGTCTAGACTACTACAGGAAAAGCCGGTTGGCGGGTATCTACGTAGATTCTGTTTGTCCAAATTTCCCAAACAGAGGAAATAATTGGTTGATATTCAGAACTTTTAGCACACCATTCAGTAAAGCTGATTATTTCCAAAAAAAAATCATGTTCCATATTTTGGGGAGAAAATTCTCCATTTGGACTCTGAACAGACAGCTAACCACTATGTTCCATTGATACAAATACAACCACCATTATGTTGCATTGATACAAATACAATTTATATATGTGGATACACAAAATCTAAAAAAATTCAAGATATGAATGTCTATATGTAATGAAATAGTAATTTTAAAATGATTAGGTAAAACAATACACAAACAATGAGTTATGAAATCCAGCAAACCCATCATTGCCGGTCCCAAGTCCGGATGAGAAAGGGTGAGAATTGTGGTAGGCTTGTGACAGCCAACGTTAAGCTTTGTTACATTCTATGACATGAACCACTATAAAAATATCGTTGGGGTGTCCCCTACTCGGCGACGCACTATATCGGATTTCGGGTGTAGTGTTAAGTATACAAGGACTTCTAGATCGTCGTCCGGAAGCGGCGCACTACATCGGACCTCAGGTGTAGTGTCAAATAAACAAGGGTTTTATAGGATCTGTTTAACCTCTTGGAACATAAGTTCCCTTACAGGTAGATTAACGGAATTAGTGGAGGCGATGATTAGGAGGAGAGTTGGTATTATGTGTTTGCAAGAAACTAAGTGGGTAGTTGAAAATGGTAGGGTTATAAAGCCCTGAGGTTATAAGATTTGGGTATACGGGTAGAAATAAAAATCGTAATGGGGTAGGTGTTATCATAGATTGACGGTTGCTTGATGATATAATTGAGATTATGAGAAAAAATGATAGGATTTTACTAGTTAAGCTTATTTTAGATGGGGAGATCCTTAATATTATTAGTGCTTATGCACCACAAATAGGGTTTGATGATACTAGTAAGCGTCAATTTTGAGAGGATTTAGACGGGGTGGTGCAAAGAATACCCAGTAAAGAGAAATTATTTATTGGCGGTGACCTCAATGGACATGTAGGTACTAATCATAGTAGGTTTGATACTATCCATGAAGCTTTCGGTTTGGGACAAAGGAATGAAATAGGTAACTCGATTTTAGATTTTGCTGTCTTATGACTTGATCTTGACAAATACTTGGTTTAGGAAAAAAGAGACTCAGTTGAACACCTTTCGGAGTGGATCGAGTTCTAGTCAAAAAAACCTTTTTTCTTACTAGAAGGATAGATAGAAGCTGTTATATCGATTGTAAGATAGTGCCAGGTAAGAGTGTAACCATTCAACATAGACTTTTAGTTCTAGATGTTCAGTTTAGAAGAGGACCTAGGAAGATTAGACATAAATTAGAGCCTAAAATTAAGTGGTGGCGATTGAAGAAAAGTAACAAAGAAGGCTTTGTAGATCGTGTGGTTCAAGAGGCTGATTGAAAGTCCGAAGATGATTCAGACATAACATGAAACATGATGGCTAGTTGCGTTAAGAGAGTAGCTAAAGGCCTGCTTGGTGAGTAGAAGGATGATGCTCCACTATTTAAGAACGCGTCATGGTGGAATAAAGAAGTAAAGGTTGCTATTAAAATCAAAAGGGATTCTTATAGAGATTTGAAGAAGAGCATAGATGTAGAGAGATTTGGAAAGTATAAGATAACTAAAAAGAAAGTTAAAAAAGTTGTTCGGAAAGCCAAAACTAAGGTCTACAAAGAGATGTACGAGAAGTTGGACACCAAGGAGGCTAAAAATAACATATACAGGATCGCTCGGATGAAGGAAAAGAAGCTCAGAGACCTGTGTGCGGTGAAGTATGTCAATGATGAAGATCAGAAGATTTTAGTTTGAGATGGGGATATTAAGAAAAGGTGGAGAGATTATTTTGATAAATTGTTCAATGAGAGTTTTGCTAAGGATTTGGATGGACTTGTCTCAAAATATAAACCGTGATTTCATGCATATGATTAGAATACTTGAGATTGAAGAGCCTTTGAAGAGGATGAAATCAAATAAAGTTGTTGGTCCAGACGGAATTCCTATTGAGGTTTGGACGTGATTCCTATTGAGGTTTGGAGATGTCTAGGAAAGATATGCATTAGATGACTGACCAACCTGTCTAATAAGATTTGGCAAACCAAAAAATGCCAAATGAGTGAAGGAAAAGTACTTTTGTATCTCTCTACAAGAACAAGGATAACAATTAAAGTTGCTCAAACTACCGTGAAATAAAACTCATGTATCACACCATGAAGTTTTGGGTCAGGGTGATTGAACACAGGCTAAGATACAATGTTAAGATAACAGAGAACCAATTTGGGTTCATGGCTGGACGATCGATGACAGAGGCTATTCATTTGCTTCGTCAACTTGTCAAACATTTTCGAGAGAGAATGAATTTGCATATGGATTTTATTAATTTAGATAAATCTTAAAACAAGATACCTAGAGATATTATGGCGGACAATGATAAAGAAGAGAATCCCAATTAAGTATATTGACATAATTAAGGACATGTATGATGGAGTATTGGCAAATGTAAGGCTTGAGGCGGCCTAACGAAAATTTTCCGATCATAACTCGCTTGTATTAAGGATCTACATTAAGTCCATTCTTATTTGCTATAGTGATAGATGAGCTTACTAGAACTATCCAGAATGAGATACTTTGATGTATGTTATTCGCTGATGATATTATTCTGGTAAATGAGACGAAAGCATGGGTTAATACCAAATTGGAGTTATGAAGGCAAATATTGGAATCCAGAAGGTTTAGATTGAGTAGGTCCAAAACAGTATATATGCAATGCAAATTTAATAAACAGAGAAGTCGAGATCACGGTGGTATAACACTGGATGAGCAAGAGATATCACCGAACGAACAGTTTAGATATCTAGGTTTCGTCATCCAAAAAGATGGGAAGATCGATAGCGATGTCAACCAGAGAATTCATACTACTTCGTTGAAATAGATGAGTGCAACGGGAATTTGTGCGATCGTAATTTTCCGTTAAGATTGAAAAAGCAGTTTTATCGAAGCGTTATTCAACCTGACTTATTATATGGTACGGAACGATGGGCTCCTAAGAAACATCATGCACAGAAGATGCATATAGCAAAAATATGCATGCTTCGTTGGATGTGTGGTAACACTATAAAAGATAATGTGTGAAATGAAGATATTCGTGCAAAAGTTAGTGTAGCACCTATGGAGAAGAAGATGTGGGGCACCCGTCTAAGATGGTTTAGTCATGTGCGGTGCAGATTTACAGAAGCACCGGTTTGGCGAATGAATATTCTCGATTTAGGCCAAGTCAAAAGAGCGAAGGGGAGACCGAAGAAAACGTGGATGGAGACGATATGAAAAGATATGGATATCAAAGGCCTTAATGAAAGTATATTGTTCGGAAGGAGTGAGTGGAGGCACAGGATTCATGTGGTTGATCTGGCGTGTTTTCATGTTGGTTCATGTAGCTTACCCCATATCCTTGGGATAAAAGGCTATGTTGTTGTTGAGTTATGAAATCCAGCAAGAAATTTTACATCCCCACACACATGCATACATACATGTACACACATGCATGCTTACACACATGAATGCATGCATACATACATACATATAAATCAACCTCATTATGAACACCTGCCCTTCCGGTTTAAAGCTTTTCTTAGTCAGCGATGTGCTGATACATCTCCAATACATCTAAATAATGTTTAAAAATAAGAAAGTATCCGATCTGTATCTACTAAGTATCCAGCACATATCAGATGATGGCTATGTCCTTTTTGAAGTATTTGTGCAACATAAGTAGTAATTCATGAGTTTTTAAGATCGAATTTCAGAAGCAGGCAGATTGTTATACTATCTTTGGTTAAGTGTATGATTTGAATCCATTATAAGGATGGATTAATATTAATCCAGACTTCAGTGCTGCTTGGATAGATGTCATTTTCACTCCCTATCATATGCTCCTTTGCACATTTAAGTTTGTTATTTAATTAAGTCAAATATATTCCTCATCATGTGCTTAACTAATTTTCTCTAAGGAACAACCTATCCTAGAAACATTTATATTGTGATTTGATAATAATTTTATGACGTGACTACTGACAAAATCGGTGGATTAAATAGTAAAGGATTATAATGATTAGGTGAAAATGGTGCATGCATTTTGAGAGTTTTAAAGCATCTATACAATTAAGGAGAAGATAAAATTTTATAAGTTGGCTATATGATCACCATGCTTTATGGGACAAAACATTAGCCAGTTAATAACATGCCAAACAGGTAAGTGTTGAAGTGAAAATGCTAAAATATAGAAAAAGAGAGATGTGCATTCATAAGAAATTAATGGTAGCTTCAATTGAACGTAAAATCAGGGGGATGGGTTGGAAATGATGAAGATTTTCACATGTATGATGGAGAATATGAAAGTATTTTTAAGAAGAAACATGAATGAAAATGCATCATTACATTGAGGCACTTAAAAAATAAAAATTATAAGGTAGCTATTAATATTACAGAGGAGATGGCCCTTGAAAAATCTAAATGGAGAATTATGATCTGTGAAACCTACTCCAAATGCATGGGATAAAGGCTTTGTTGATGTTGTTGTTGTGTTGTACTGCATGGTTCACTGAATTTTTTATAGAAAAAGTAAGGTGGAAGGATAAAACATCACTTTCACATTAATATATAGCAAAATCGAATTGCAATAAACCTCGTATTCTTGAGGTACTCTAGAATTGGCTTTCTTAGAGTCAAACATAGTATTAAATCATAATAGCTGAATAAAGGATATGTTCTTGGTTGGTAGCTCGGTGCTCTGTGATTGATTGTAAATGGGTCCAGAGAAAACTTACCAAATACAGCAAATTTCAGGCATAGCATATACACACAGCGATGAAACAAAAATGTGCTAGTACCCAAAAATAAGAGTATAAAAATAATGAGGTCATGTGGTGAAACTCTAAAGTGTAGACCTAAGAATGGGTACCCCAAGTAAGCCTGTACAAAATCATATAAAGATGAAGATATATCATATATTATAAGGTCTTCAACAATAAACCTCGTCAGGATGTGTGAAAAAGCCAACAAAGAAGGTTATTGCAAACATCTCCTGATGGCTATTAATGGTTCAGTGACCTTCATGATGAGAGTTCGTGAGGTAACTTTTCGCTAATTAAATGTCGTGCGCATACTCCATACTTCAAATAGAAAAATAAATCATGTTGAATATCCATATCCATATCCATATCGGATTCATCGAAAATATGTATCAACCGCTAGGGCGTCAACAATCTATGCATTAAAACTAATAAATGATGTGTATCCGTCGTATACTCGAATTTTGCACATGCAAATGGATGTGTATTAGAGTATGTTTTAATTAGGGTCTGAGTGGTTAAATATGACAGGAGAAAAAAAGATCTATTTAGTATTTGTGAGATGTTTTCATACCATCAAATTTCTTAGGGTAAACTACACTAGAGCACCCTTAACTATGGTGGTTTTCACTAATATAACTTACAGGTTTTTCTTAAAATAAAATACCTTGAACTATAGTTTTCAAGGAAAGTTTTTCCCACTGGCGCTTACCGTACTTTACTGTAATAGAACTTCTTTAAGAAAGTTTAGAGAAAACTTATGATGGTTAAGGGCGTTTTTCGTATAATATACCCTTTTCTATAGATAGTTAAGATGACTTGATAATTTATACTTTCGTATGGACTTATGTAAGAAATAGCATAAATGGAGATAATAAATATAAACCGAAAAGCTAAGAAATTGAGTTTGGTCAATGCTTTAAAAAAAACATTGTTTCTTTGCAACTATGTTTCTTTTATTTATTTTTTTGAACAGTAGGTGAAATTAAACCCCAGATTGTTAACATCTATCACATTTATTGTTATAATATTCAAATAATCTACCACTGCTGACCTTCTTTAATTTGCCCACGCGCCATGTAGATTTGAATATGTATATTTTGCGCACCCACGCTCACACACATGCAACATGTTTAATATATGTTGGGTTTCAAGAAGACATACAAACTCTGAATATGATGAAAAATAATGGATATTGTGAATAAGCTGAAAGGCAGGTTAACATAAAATTAGTTGTTGATGAATCTATTATTGTTATCATGTATGAAAAATATTTATATGTTAACGACCTTCATACAAAGAGGGGTTGGATAATTGGCACTGCATCAAGGCTTGGAAATGACACCCAAATAAAATAAATCCCACATGATACTTCCATGGGGCACATAACTCTTCATTTCTAACTTCTCATGTACACCCTCCTTAGCAAGCCCAATTCAGTAGGAGCCTATATATAAGGAAAAGGGTTTTGGGGAGATATATACAACTTTACCTCTTTATTTGTGATTTCCCAGAGCCATGTGGCCCCATCCAGCTTACTTGTGACCAATACTCAAACACGAACTCTTACGATTCCCCAAGAGTTCACGTTATATTAGTATAGACTATAGATACTGCTACTAAAATGGTAATTTCACGCACGCATGCACACACATACATTTGAACAAAGCATCAGCATATCCATATGATTTGTATCCTAGACTTTTATCGAAAATTGTCAATCCGGAATCCGCAAATCCGGCTCATTGTTTCCCATAACTAAATCCAAATCCATGCTACAAAGGGTTAAGTTAAAGGAGGAAAACACAAATTTCGATCACAAAAATAAGAGCTAGTTGCAACGAGGTGGCTTTGCATGCTCTCCTGGAATGTCACTCCCTTTTCTCACTCTATTAGACTCATACAGATTTCCTTCTTCTTTCGCCTCGGTTACCCTATAGTCAAAGTTCATATATAGGTTGAAATCTGCGGATTGAGATAGAGCTCTATATGTGGTGTAACAGCATCTACAGTCTAGATATTGTGCAAGTTCTCCTGTCACCAGTTTCAATTGTATCTTGAAAAAACTAAATGGCAAGTTAGTTGGAAAAAACAATGTATCTGCAAACGGTCACGATTAGCTATGCCATCCTTGCAAGCTTAAGGCCTTAAAGCATTGATTTACATAGTCTATGGTAGATCAATAGAGATCAAAGCGGTGGATCAATAGGGATCAAAGCGGTTATCTAGCCTTAATTTTTATTTAATTTTCTGCTTGCATCAGGTTCAAGCTGTGGTCTCAAACAATCAACAAATATTAAAAATTAAAAATTAAAAAAAAAGATCTTCGAATGCAGGATAACGAGGTGAACTTACAGTCTAGCCTTCTCCTTCTCGATTGCCTCCTTGCTGCCCATCTGCGAAGAAAACCCTAAATCTTAGGAAATCGAGAATCGCGTCCATAGATAACAGATCGAATCTTATAACGAACCTTATAGAGATCTATGAAGTGTCGATGAGGGATCTTGAGATGAGGGTTGAAAGGGGCAGAGCTCTCTCTGATTGCGGGAACGATGAATTTCTCTGAAGCTCGAATGAGAGGAGAAGCCATGCGATTGTAACGAAGCATCATCGATAGGCCCAACCCAATGAGGTGCTCGGACAACGTTGATGATAAACCCTTATTTTGTCCTGCGGAGTAAATATGTAACCCTCTCACTGCCGTTTCTATTTTCCATTTTTCAAAAGCATAAGCCCCGGTTTGGATACGGAGTTAGATACCTATGGTTTATGTTCAGCCAGAGACATTTCCATGCAAACTGGTTTGCAAGTCTCGAACTTCAATAAATGGTGTTTATAAGGGTCATCTCAATTTTTGAACTGTATGTTCCGAAATGATTGTCAAAAACAAAATTGGCATTTTGGAGTTAACTTTGACTAACTTTATAAAACTGCGGTTTAGTTAACTTAGCTCCATTCCCAAACAGGGCCTAAGCTAAGTAACCAAACAACCAGCTATCACGAATATCTTTAAAGTTCTTACCTTACAGTAAAATAAAATACCTGAGGCTATGGTTTTTAGGAATTTGATTTCACTGTAAAAAAAACCCAGATACAGCACTTAGGTATTTTTGTGTGGAGGTTGTTGGGCCTGAGGTATGCCTTGGCTGATTAGCTGAGGTATACGTGTTGAGTCGGCCAGCGCAGCGGAAGTTCGTCGTGGCGTCCAAAGGTCACTCAGCAGCGACTTTTTACGCTGCCCTTTCGCGATGGACTACAACCCGTCGGACCCTCCGTACGGGATATCCTGGAGGTAAGATCATGCGCCTTGCCGCACTGTCACACAATGAGAACCCCTCATGGGTCGACACTGCCTAATAGCTTTGATACTTTGTTTATGAACGGGGGCTAGGGCCGCGACACTCGCGGCCGCAGCGGAATTGCACACAAAAAATAGCAGTAAGCATAGTCTCAATCCAAACAAAAATTTATCGAAATAACAATACAATTGACTAAAATTCTAAACTAGTGAACTAAAGGAGATGAGACTACAACCTTTTTAGGGTCTTCACATGCTTTAATAGAGAATTCGGATTCATTCTAGACTCCGCAAGCTCTCGGAAGCATCCTCTCGCCTACTGTCTCACCGTAGATGATCCGCAGTGAAAACGTGATGCCCGTAACTTCAACACCTCCGTCTTGAAAAGTTACTCCACTTGGTCGCTTGCTATACGCTAATGGAGGAGGGTGGATTAATCGGCACTCTCCTAATTTTGATTTGAGCCAACTGTTGCAACATTTGCCATTAAAATGGAGAGCTTGGAGCTCGCAAGCTCAAGCAAGAAAAAGATACTATTTTGAGAGTGTAGAAAAAATGAATTTGATTTTTAATTCCTTCATCCATCTTATCTTATCCCTCATGCACGTATCCTTCTCTCTTATGTGTCATTCATACAATAGAGGGGGTCCCGCCATTTAATAATATGTTAACATAATATATGTTATGTTAGTGTATATATACATTAATATATATATACAATGACGTATATACACACACATTTATATATAAAGAGAATAATGGAGGAAAAATGCCATAGGAGGGGATTTCCTCCTATGGCGTCGAAAAAATACACCTTCCATCGTGTTTTCTGACGATTGGAACTCATCATCTTCATTGTTACCATCTAAAATGTGGGTATGCCAAATTTCATATGATTCTACAACTTTTTCACTGTTGAATTAGTGGGTTCAAAATTAACGGTTTACGGACAATAGAACTTTTTACATTGCTAAATCAACGGTGAAAAGGTTGTAGAATCACATGAAATTTGGCGTACCCACATCTTAGATGGTAACGATGAAGATGATGGGTTCCGATCGTCGGAATACACGATGGAGAGCGTATTTTTTCGACGCCATAGAAAGAAATTCCCTCCCATGGCCTCTTTCCTCCATTATTCCCATATATATATATATATATATATATATATAAATGAGAGTATATTTATATATACATCATATACATATAACCTAACCGTAGCTAAACCGGTTGAGTGAAGCGAAGGACCTCCGAGCGTAACGACGGTTGTCTGAAAAACGTCATGTATCCTATACAAGACCGGTCGATAATATCTGTAACAACTCCAAATTCTATGTGCATAAAATTGTTTAAAAGTTAATGTACACTTGGGATATTTACAATTCCTTTGAGAACTATAAGTATTTTATTCAATTTTGAACAACAAGCAAGAGCTTGTAGTTTATTGGTAAAGGCATTGCACTGTTAAGACATAGCACCAGAGTTCAAATCTCATCGGCCACATTATTTTTATTTTGTATTCTTTTAATCTTTTTAGAAGCCCAAAAGACTACACGTAAACTGAAGAGACACAAGATAATCAAACGCGTGCACTGTAGAATACCAAACGATCCCGACCCAAGACCCCAACACCGACCCAGACTGTCGGCATTGGGCCGGCGACACTTGCCTTGGGGCCGGCGATGTCGGTCTCCCCCGTCCCAAATGCTTCCAAACATCACTCCCTGCAACGTTTGGCCTACCCCACTACTCCCTTATTGCTCGTTTACTCTGAATTAATGCAGAGAGCAATAAAATGCCCATTTAATCTCATTTTAATGCATATTTCCATGCATTCTTTAAATACCCTAAACCCTAATTTGTCCTATAAATACCCACTTCATTTTGCATCCCTTCACACTGAAAATTCTATACAAGAACTCTCAAGAATTCCCAAGTCTCTAATAGTGTGCAAGTGGAGTTAACAAAGGGCGAAACTCTGACGATGTTCCGGCAACGATATAAGGAGTTTCCGGTAATGAAACGAAGTACCGATGAATCCTGATCTCCTCCTACCTCTCCCCTCTCATCAAAGCCAGTAAGTCCCCCTTCTCTCTCTCTTTTGCTGTTTCCAAACTCTTCATTCTTAAAACGTGTAAGAAGCGGAGTTATCCGGCTTCCGATTCTCTTTTCTCTTAAAAATACAAATTTTTCTTAATAACAAACCCTACAACTTTTAATATATTGTTCAGTAATCATTAACAAAGACAATAGAACAACTTTGACATCAAAATGATAACCATAGCAAGTTGTATTTCAATTTTTCATTAAAATGCCTTTATGTTTCATATTGACATGTTTATACCTTTTAACCGTGTTATCTTTAGAAAACTCAAGAGGTAATGACCTACCTCCTCACAACACACATATCTAACATAGCATGATGGAATTTGGGAACATAAATTCGGGAAAATACGACTTTACATATAACTACATTCCACTTATAAAACCTTTTTCTATAAGAAGTGTATTTAACAAATCTTTGCAATTGCGCCTCTACAACCCACTATTGGGGACCCCCGTTCGGTATGGTGCGGATTATCTCACATTCTCAGGCCTAGTAGAGCGAGACGCGGATCTCCTCACGGAGCATACGATCTCGAAAGATTTTTAATCATTTTTCTTTAGAAAATGTGATTTCTATTATAAATAAAACATATATTTTTAATAAATAAATATATATGTAATTAATATCAAAATATATATATTTTTTTATTTATAATATTTCACATTTCCGAAATTCAAGAAAAACATCCCATTTACAAGAAAATACCATACAATTCCAATATTTCAAATAAGTACCCCATACTTTAAAAACAAGGTCATATTCACTAGAAATGTCACATTTATAAAATATATATCAATGAAAACCCTAAAAACGATAATTAAATTCTTGAGGTGTATTTTGAAATTATACCAAAACTATTTTTACATAAAACCCCCTCAAGTTATACTAAATTACAATAAAGACCCTAGTAAACATAAGTTTAAGCAGGATCAGTCTCTTGAGCCTCAGGGAGCCGGAGATATGGGCGCTTGCCTATTTAAGGTAGACAACCTAACAAATGGTGTTATCAACACGGTAATTGTCTTGGAAAAATACACAAATCCTGCTGTCCATGTGCAGCAGTTACCGATAACACCAAAACAATCAGGATTTCAAGTTCTTTTAAAAGAGTATGACTCAAACCGAGACTCAAACCAATCAATCTGATTTGAATGTGATTCAAGTACAAGCTATAATACAATATGATTCAATATGAATCTATCTATTCAATCTATATCGATTTATCTTGACCGAACCGAACCATGGATATACTCCATCTACATGTACATCCATTATATCCATTCCATTTACTGATATCATGGTTCCGGCAAGCCATCCATATACAATACAATACAATACAAACAATACAATCAAGATATCGCGGGGTTTATAAGGGATAGATTGGTACGGAAGGTGTTAGAAGTGGCATGAGACTGTAACCATAACACACCTAATCTGAATATCCATTTCCGTTGTACCGTGGCTGAACGGTTTCTTGTGCTCCGTATACCTTAGTCTCCGGAATAGTGGGACTCCTCTCGTATACACTGGCATTCTTCTGTACCAAGCTACAAATAACAGCGTTAACACTAAATATAATATTATAACAATATACTCTCTATTCTGTCTATTCCATTCTTATCTATTTATGGGACTTACCGATATTCTCTTTCTTCTTCCTTGGAATGTCGTCGAGTGTTTCGGACTTACTGGAGATCGAACCCAGCAGCGAAGACTTGGACCAGTTTACTGAAGACCCGGAGTTTTAGATTCACTTGACCAATACATTTCATTTTTAATTCTGTTATGCCATTGTTTAGGCATTGTTTTCATTCCATGTATTTTCATTTCAGTTGTATTGTAAAAAAAAAAGGAATGTTTAATAAATAAAGTTGTTGTTTATTTACATCTTGTCTCTTATGTACATTTTATTTTTATATTGCTTAGATACGCTTAGCGTGCTTATTTCAGAGTAAATACGTAGTGGCATCGTCGCGTCCTCTGCCCGTACACTGAGAAGCGGGGCATGACAATATCACCTCAGTATCGCATATTGCGGAGAGTGCATGTATAATATACCACATACCAGAAACCATATCAACTATACAATCATCAAATCAATACTTGATTTGATATTCCGACTTTTAAATCGGCTAGCATATCCTCGATTAAATCAACCATTTAATCAAAGTCCTGTACGTATCACATGCGCATGCCACATCACATTTTGCCTGGGCAAGCACCTTCGTTGCGAGACTCTAAAGACCTGTCAATACACTGACAGTGGGTTATGCAGAATCATATCTGATCGAATCCGAAACACTTTCGAATCCAATCCTCTGACGGGATAACCCACAAGTACGTCAGTGGCGCACCTGTACGTAACGGTTACCCAGGTACGATCAAGATAAAAGTAGGTCGATGAGCGAACTCATCTGGACTCGACAAAGTCTATAAGTGATAGTCACTGTGTTGGGGTTGAAATATACACCAAATTGACTAAATGTCAAAGTCAAACCGTAGACAAATAAGCGAGCCCTACCGTCAAATTAAAGCCGGGCCACGTCCAAACCCAAGTACAAGCAGGTGGGCCCAAATCGAGACCGGTCTCATGCCAAGAAATTACAACAAATAAATGTAATATTTTATAGGCAAAAAACCAAATTTTTGTAAAGCCCATGGCTCATGTGCTAAAAGAAATAAACACATGAGGCATATGTTGGGCAAAATGACATTTTGTAAAGCCGAAAGGGCTATGTGTAAATTTGTAAGCCTATATAAGGTAACATTATGATGAAATGAAATAATAATCCATTTTCCCATATAAAAAAAAGCACCAACACATCACATTGATTTCGCATGACCAGTTTGACCTATCAATCGGAGATTTTCTCGCTCCAAAAGCAAAGGATAATTAACGGCAGCTTAGTTCGCGGCTGCCGGAGATCTGGATCCCTACAATTAATAAAACCCCTGCCTACCCCAAGCAGGGGGAATCTGTATATGCCTGACAAGCGCGTGCATTTCCATCTCAATAGGGTGACGAAAAACACTCTACAGATTCCGGCACGCCCGGTGAGACTTTTTCTCTCCTCCCATATTTCGGGTTAAACGCTCATGCGAACTCAAACAACATATATATCGATATTTATACTAAAATAGTGCTCTTTTATGCAGCCTTTCAAGCATTCAATTCTCAACAATATCTCTAAAGATGAACTCAGCTCTCAAGACAGCTCTCGTCTCCTACACGATTAAGACGGACGCTCGAATAATTCTTCCGGCAAGTCTCGGGTGGCAGTGGGAGGAACCGCTGTTACAATTTGGCTCTATTTTATTTGTCTCGGCTAACACTATTCCCGCTCCTCAAGCCCCCGTGATGTTGGATATAGCGTCCTCAAGGAAATTATTGTGATCGCAATTAGACGATTATGATAATTGAGGGAAGACCTATACAGGTATAACAGTCTTACTCGAGATGATAGTATACTATCTGGTTTGTCTTCATCATTGATGAAACTCGTAGGATTGTTGCTTGACAACCAGCATTATGATGGTGATCATATATGTGAGAGTTGGGTTGTCCATAAGCACATCCTTAAATGTTCCTAGTCATAGGAGTATCGAGACTGGGCATCGATATTCCGGAGTAGACTAGTGTATACGCTTCTAGACCCCGACGAGGGCGGTGGCCGGTCTCATAAGCCATTGGTGTTCTCACCTAAAATGGTATACATATGCTCACTGGAGGTGAGTATACTGGACGAACTCGCCGAGAACTTCTAGATGGTCTTATATCTATCGTCAGATGGAAGTTCTCAGGTGGCATAAGTACAGGTTAGTCCTTTGACCTGAAGTCGTCATTTGTCTCATGTGAGTTCCTACTGTGCTTTGATTACACCCTACCACGGCTCAAAGGAGTCGTGCAAATAGGTTTTAGTTGGGTACAGTCCTGAGCCACATGGAGGCAGTGGTCGACTGTCAGGGATTCGTCTTTCCTGGTATTAGGAGTTGATACCGCACTATATTCAGTTGGCTATCACCAAAAATCTGTGGTCACGGTGGATGAGATTTACTGATAGTTGATCAGTAGTATCTCAGTTGGTGATGAGCTTGACTCAGACACGACTTATCAGGTTAGTAGCGGTCTGATGTATCCACCCCTAGACCCGATATGTGATACTCTTTGACGAAGAGACCGGACTGTACGTAGATTGTCACATTCAGGCTCAGTAGGGTAAGGACATACTTAATTGTCGACCCCCCTTTCAATAAGTACCTGGGTAGCCATTACATACAGCTTGTGCCGCTGACGTGCTTGTGGTTAAACCCACTGCCAGCGTATTGTCGAGTTTTTAGAGTCCTATACAGAGGTTTTTCCCTGTTCAGGCGATGTCACGCCCCGGTTCCTAGTGTACGGGCAGAGGACGCGACGGGTCACGCGATGCATTTACTCAGAAGTAAACACGCTAAGCGTATCTAAGCAATATAAGGTAAAATACACAAGAGACAAGATGTAAATGAACAACAACTTTATTTATTAAACATTCTTTTTTACAATACAGCTGAAAATGTAAATACATGGAATGAAAGCAATGCCTAAACAATGGCATAACAGAAATGAAAATATGTACAAGTAATCTAGAGCTCTGGATCGAAGGCTATCTGATCCAAGTCCTCACTGCTGGGCTCTGCCTCCAGAAGGTCCGATCCACCTAACAACATTCCAAAGAAAGAAGAAAGGAATGTCGTCGGCGAACAATCGCTCGGTAAGTCCCAAAGAATAAGTATAGACAGAATAGACAGAAGGAGAACGTAACTTTTAAAACTGTATTATATTGTTAACGCTGTTGTATTATATTATTAAAGTTGTATTATATAGGTATAGACAGAATATACAGAATGTAACTTTTAAAGTTGTATTATATTGTTAACGCCGTTGTTTGTAGCTTGGTACAGAAAATGCCAGTGTATACGAGAGGAGTCCCACTATTCTGGTGACTAAGGTATACGGAGCACAAGAAACCGTTCAGCCACGGTACAACGACAATGGATATTCAGGTTAGGTGTATTATGGTTACAGTCCCGTGCCACTTTTAACACCTTTCGTACCAATCTACCCCTTATAAACCCCGCGATGTCTTGATTGTATTGTTTGTATTGTATTGTCTTGTATTATAAATTGTATATGGATGACTTGCCAGAACCATGATATCAGTAATGGAACGGATATAATGGATGTACATGTAGATGGAGAATATCCATGATTCGGTTCGATCACTATAGATTGATATAGAATGAATAGATGAATTCATATCGAATTGTAGTTTATACTTGAATCATATTCAAGTCAGATTGATTAGATTGAGACTCGGTCTGAGTCATACACTTTAAAAAGAACTTGAAATCCTGAATTAGTTTTGATGTTATCGGTAACTGTTGCATATGGACGACAAGATTTGTGTTTTTTTCAAAACAATTACCGTGTTGATAACACCGTTTATTAGATTGTCTAGCTTAAATAGGCAAGCACCCATATCTCCGGCTCCCTGAGACTCAAGAGACTAGTCTCGCTTAAACCTATGTTTACTAGGGTCCTTATTGTAATTTAGTATAATTGAGGTGGTTTTATGTAAAAATAGTTTGATATAATTTTCAAAATACAGCTCAAGTATTTAATTATCGTCTTTAGGGTTTTCATAGATGTATATTTTATAAAAGTGAAATTTCTAGTGAGTAAAACCTAACTTCAAAATATATGGTATTTTATTGAAATATTGGAATTGTGTTGTATTTGGATGGTATTTTCATGTAATAGTGATTCCTTTGATTTAGAAAACTTAGAATATTTATATAATTAAAATAGATATTTTGATAATATATATATATATATATTTAATGAAAGTTATTTATTTATTTTCTTGTAGAAATCTCATTTTCTAAAGAAAAATGTATAAAAATTCCATCGAGATCGAATGCTCCTTTCGGAGGTCAGGATCTCGCTCTACTAGGCCCGAGGATGTGCGATAATCCGCACCATCCCGAACGGGGTCCCTAAAAGTGGGTTGTAGAGGTGCAATTGCATGGAAATGTTTAATACATGTTTTTATAGAAATGGTTTTATAAGTTGAAGGTATTTATTTGCAAAGTCGTTTTATCCCAAGAATAAATTCCCAAAAATGCATCGTTCTGTGATAGAGACGTGTGCTGTGATGAAATAGGTCATTACCTCGTGAACTATCTAAAGGTAATATGTTGTTTATGTCGGAAACTAAAGTATGTGGTATTTTACTGTAAAACTGCGATAAAAATTGCAATATAAATTCTTTTGATGTGAAACTTGTTTAATATGTTTGTTAATGTTTATTGAACATGATATGAAAGTTTGGTATTTTCTTGTTTAAGAAAAATAGGATTTTTAAAGAAAAACCGAATCGGAAGTCGAATTAACTCCGCTTCCATCGGGTTTTAGAAATGAAAGTTTTTAAAGAAGAAGAATAGAGAGGGAGAGGGGACTAACTGGTTATTTAGGAGGAAGAGAGGTAGGGGAAGAATAGGGAAGCGTCGGGACGTCATTTCATCGCCGGAATCTTCTCGGAATTTCGTCGGAGGTTCGCCCTTCGCTAACTCCACTTGTACACAAAAAGAACTTGAAAGTTTTTGAGAGTTTTGGCAGGGAATTGTGAGTGAGAATGTGTGAAATGGGGTATGGTATTTATAGGGAAAATTAGGGTTTAGGGGGTGAAAGAAATGCATTAAAATTTGCATTAAAATGGATTAAATGGGCATTTTATTGCACTCTGGATAAATTCAGAGTAAACAAGCTGTATGGGGTTAGTGGGGTAGGCCAAGGGTTGCAGGGATTTAAATATGGAGGCATTACCGTCGGTTTAGACCGGCGGTGCCGGGGATTTTGTGGGTTTTCCCAGGTCTTTGCCAATGGGTGGGGTAGGGGTTTAGGCCATGTATTGGTGTTGCTTGGTTTACTCTCGTGCACATGTTTGATTAATAAGTGTCTTTTCAGTTTACGTGTAGTGCACGTGTAGACTCTTGGGCTTCTAAAAAGATTAAAAGAAAATTAAATAAAAAGTTAATGTTGCTGGGGGGATTCGATCACAGGGGCTACGTCACAGCAGTCCAAGGCTTTACTAATGTTGTCACGTCCCGCTTTCTAGTGTACGGGCAGAGGCCGCGACTAGGCCGCGACGTATTTACTCAGAAGTAAATACTCTAAGCGTAACTAAGCAATATAAAAGAAATATACACAAGAGATAAATGTAATGAACATCAACTTTATTTATTAACATTCTTTTACAGTACATAGTAAAGTAAATACATGGAATGGAAAGCAATGCCTAAACAGTGGCATAACAGAAATGGAAAGTACTGAAATGAAATGTACAAGTATCTAGAACTCCGGGTCGAAGGCTAGCTGATCCAAGTCCTCGCTGGTGGGCTCGATCTCCTGAAGGTCCGATCCACCTGACAACATTCCAAAGAAGAAAGAGAAGGAATATCGTCAGCGAACAATCGCTCGGTAAGTCCCAAAAATAAGGGAGAAGTAGAATAGGCAGAGAGAGAGAGTGAGTGTGGCTTTTAAAGTTGTATTATATTGTTATAATGTTGAATTTAGTATTAACGCTGTTGTTGACGTAAGTTCAAGGTGAATGTCAACCAATCTCAAGAGTGTTCTCGAACCCAATAGGCTGTAATCCATGGGTAGGAAACCACGAGCCCGAATCAAATGTTAGTAACGGGGCTTCAAACTAGTGTTGAAGTATTCCAAACTCAATAGGCTGTAATCCAGGAGCAAGGAAACACGGGCCCTCATGATAGCTTGCTTGTGTTAGTATACATGGATTCATGATCTAGGGGGACTCTTGAGATTCTGTTGGATTCACGCATGAACTATCCCAATACCCCGTGTATTTATTTTATTGAGAGTAAATGATTTTACTGATGGTATTGTATTGTATTGTATTGTATTGTATTGTATTATAGATGGTATAGATGGATGACTTGCCAAAACCATGATATCGTATAAATGGAAATGGAGTACTGGATAATCATGTAAATGGAATATATCCATGGTTCGGTTCGGTCAAGTTATGTAGATTGTATAGATTGAACAGATTGAATATATGGATTCATGGATTCATGTTGAATTATAGTTTAATACTTGAATCATATTCAAGTTAGATTGATTATATTGAGACTCGGTCTGAGTCAGACAATTATAAAAGAAATTAAAATCCTGAATTAAGTTTTGATGTTATCGGTAACCGCTGCACATGAACGGCAGGATTTGTGTCTTTTTCAAAAACGATTACCGTATTGATAACACCGTTTGTTAAGTTGTCTACCTTAAATAGGCAAGCACCCACTTCTCTGGCTCCCTGAGGCTCAAGAGATTGGTCCCGCTTAAACCTATAATTACTTGGGTCCTTATTGTAATTTATAAAACTTGAGGGGGTTTTATATAAAAATAATTTTGTATAATTTTCAAAACACACCTCAAGTAATTAATTATCATCTTTAGAGTTTTCATAGATGTAGATTTTATCATTGTGACATTTCTAGTGAATAAAACCTAATTTTCATAATATAGGGTATTTATTTGCAATATTGAACTTGTATGGATTTGCATGGTATTTTCTTGTAAAGTGATTCTTTTGATTTAGAAAAGTTGGAATATTTATATTATATCAAAAATAGATATTTTGATGATACATATATATATATTTATAAAATAATTTAATTTTATTATATTTTTTTTCTAAAAATCTCATTTTCTTAAGATATTTGTATTTTTAAATCTTTCGAGACCGAATGCTCCTTGCGGAGGTCTGCATCTCGCGCTACTAAGCCTGAGGATGTGCGATAATCTACACCATCCCGAACGGGTTCCCCAAAATGGGTTGTAGCGGCACTTTGCAAAGATTTGTTTAAAATACATAATCTTGTAGAAAAAGGTTTTAATAGTAAAAGGTATTTATATGTAAAATTGCATTTTCCCGTATTCTATATTCCCAAAAGGTAACATGCTATGTTGCATATGAGTGTTATGAGGAGGTAGGTCATTACCTCGTGATCTATTTACATGTATAGCAAGGAGTTATGATGTTTAATGTCGAAACTAAACTACATGGTATTTTACTGAAAAAGTACGCTAAAAATTACAATATGCAATATTTTGCTATGAAACTTGTTCATAATGTTTTTTTAATGTTTAATAGTCAAGATGTGAGGGTTTGGTATTGTTGTATTTAAGAAAATGGAACTTTTAAAGAAAAACCGAATCGGAAGTCGGATTAACTCCGCTTCCGTCGGGTTTTAAAATTATGAGTTTTCAGAATAGAAAAGAGAAAAGGGAGGAGGGACTTACGGTATTTTAGATTAGAAAAGAGGAAGAGGGAGCGGTAAGAGGTGCCGGTGCATCGTTTCGTCGCCGGGAGCTCCTAGGGCCGTCGTCGGAAAATCGTCGGAGCTTCGCCCTTCGCTAACTCCACTTGTACACAAAAGTTCTAGGGATTTTTCTTGAGAGTTTGGACAGAGTTTGTGAGTGAGGGGTGTGTGATTTGGAGTGGTATTTATAGGAAAAGATTAGGGTTAGGGTTTGATACAAAATGCATTAAAAATTATGCATTAAAATGGTTTAATTGGATTTTATTAGTCTCTGTTAATGTGCAGAGGATTTAAACTATACAAGGGTTTCAAGAATACCAAAAGGCACAGAACTCCAGAAGAACAAGTCGGATTTTGAGGTGAATCGGCTGGCGGCGCCGGCCGATTCAGGCCGAGTCGGGCCGAGTCTTGTCGTCATGTGTCCATCACCGCTTGATCTACCCCGTGGACTCGTTTGTTTTTAGTGTGACCTTTGGGTTTACGGGTTAAATACGTGTAGACTCTTGGGCTTCTAAAAATTTAAAAGAAAACTAATTAAAAAATAATATGGCTGATGGGATTTGAACTCAGGTGCTTTGGTTCAGCAGTGTAAGGTCTTACCAATGAGCCACAAGCTCTTGCATGCTATTAAAAAGCAAAACAAATTTATAACTTGTACTCCGGCAAAAGTAACCCTTTATGTATTTTTGAAAAAAAAATTGTACAGAAAGTTTAGGGATGTTACAAATGTGCTACCAGTACTTTCTTGCTGCTCTAAATTAAAACAAATACTTATAGTATACACAGGATTGCAAATAGCCCAATTGTACATTAACTTTTACACAATTTTATGTACATCGAAATTGGAGTTGTTACAGTCTACCTTCCTTACAAAAATTTTGTCCTCGAAATTTATAATTCATTTTAAGGAATAGTTTACAAATAAATGAGGATATCTTGCACGCATCTCATTTTCTCTTTCCCATGTTGATTCTCCTGGTGTGTCTTTTCTTCACATCACTCGAACCAAGTTAACTTCCTTGTTCTGAAGTGACTTCACCTTTCTATTAAGGATCTCAACAGGTTGTTGCTCACAAGATAAATCCGGCTGTACAGTGAGCCCGTAATGATCAAGAATATGGCTGGGGTCACTCACGTACCTTCTGAGTTGGGATATGTGGAACACATTGTGCACTCTTTCCAATGAAGGTAGAAGTGCCAAGCGATAAGCCACTTCACCGACTCGTTCGAGTATGTCGAACGGTCCAATGTACCTTAGCTTACCCAGTCTTCCAAAACGTATCACTCCGCGGTTTGGGGTATCTTCAAAAATACATGTTCTCCCGGTTGAACTCCAAGTTACTGCACTTTGCATCAGCCCAGTGTTTCTGTCAATCTTGGGCTATGCACATTCTTTCCCTGATAGTGCGGACCACATCCACAGTTGCTACTATCATCTCAGGTCCAAGGAGTTCTCTATCTCCGATGTCGTCCCAACTTAATGGTGATCGACACTTCCTTCCATAAAGCGCTGCAAAGGGTTCCATTCTTATGCTTTCTTGGTAGCTATTATTGTATGAAAACTCCATAAGATGTAGGTGATCTTCCCACGATCCTCCGAAATCTAGCATATACGCTCTTAGCATATCTTCCAAGATCTGAATAGTTCGCTCCTGACCATCTATTTGTGGATGATAAGCCATAATGGAATTCAGACTTGTTCCCAAGCTCGCTTGCAGATTTTGCTAAAATTGTGATCAAAACCTGGTGTCACGATCGGAGAAAATGCAGACCGGTATCCCAAGAAGTCTCACGATTTCCTATATGAATTCATGGGTATCAGAGATAGTACATATTTTGAAGAGTTTAAAATCTTACTTAGATTCTTACCTCCATGTACTTCTTTGCTAGAGTCTCGGTAGATTGGCCAACTCGAAATGGGATAAAGTGAGCCGACGTTGTGAGTCGATCCACAATAACCCATACCGCATCGTTACCTTTTGTGCTGCGAGGAAGTGCAGTCACGAAATCCATCGTGATGTGTTGCCATTTCCATTCTGGGATATATAACGGTTGAAGTAATCCAGCAGTTCTGTGATGTTCAGCCTTTACTTGCTGACACACCAAGCATTTAGCGACGCTTCTGGCTACTTCACGCTTCATTCCATGCCACCAGTAATTTTGACGCAGATCCTTGAACATCTTTATAGCTCCAGGGTGTACTGAATAAGGAGAGCTGTGTGCTTCTTTCATCAACTCTTCTCGCACATAACCTTTTGGTACACACAATCTGCTGCCATATCTCAAAGATCCATCTTCATAGATGATGAAGTCTGTTCGAAGTCCACTTTCCACTTGTTCTCTGATGTTTTGCAACTTAGTATCACTTGCTTGAGTTGCTTTGATCTGATTGACAATGGTAGATTGAACTTGTAAGTTCATCAAACTTGAAGCGTTATCTGGCATGACCACTTCAATCTCCATTTGATGCAAGTCTTGTTGAAGCTTCTACTGTGCGGTGAGATTTATTACTAATGGTTGGCGACTAAGTGCATCAGGTACTACATTCACCTTCCCTGGGTGATATTGCAGGTTGATGTCAAAGTCCGCCATGAGTTCTAACCATCTTTTCTGCCGCATATTAAGCTCCTTCTGAGTAAACACATATTTCAGACTCTTGTGATCTGTGTATATGTCCACTCGTTCACAAAGAAGATAATGGCGCCAAATCTTAAGAGCAAAGATTACGGCCGCCAATTCCAAGTCATGCGTCGGATAATTGCGCTCATGAATCTTCAGCTGTCTTGATGCATAAGCTACAACTTTACCGTGCTGATGTAGAACACATCCTAATCCTTTACCGGATGCATCGCAATGCACTACGAAACCTCCAGATTGGTCCGGTATGACGAGAATATGCGCTGATGTCAATCTTGACTTGAGTTCTATGAAAGCTTGCTCAATTCCGACAGCTACGAGCTTAGAGGAGTCTTCCACAATTAGGTGGACACGCGACAAAGGTTGTATTTTCTCAGCCTTTAGCACTTGTAGATTAGCTAGTTTAGGTCTATGGACCGTATCCTCGGTTTTACGGGAGTACGGTGCTCGTTTGAAAAAAAATTCGATTCCGCCTCGGCCGCGGCTTCTGCGGCGCGGGCACCGGATCCCAACATGGTATCAGAGTCACCCCATAAACCTTAACTAGCTAGTTTGCACAAGTTTAAAGTCTTGATTGACGAAATTTTCCGAATCGCATTTCCGATTACATGCCCGCTGTCCGAATTTGAAAGTTGTTTAAAAAATCATTCTGGTTGCTTTAAAATTACGTGCATGCATTTTTACAGAACCTAGAGAAACTTGAGCACATGAGCCCAACATACGGCCGCAGAACCGCCACCTTACATGACTATTGGCCGCGGTTCCGCGGTCGAAGTATGGCTGTTGTGCTCTGTTCATACCATAATTTTGCATTCTTATAAACCCCATTCTTATGCATTTTACAAATAAACAGGTGCTTTTAACCCATGTCTGCTACATAGTTACAGGTTACAGGTTCTCGGAACAAAAACAGTGAAAAAGACAAAAGATGATACAAAAGTGAGACTACGACCAGTAAATGGAAGAATCTTGACAAAGCCTACAGTTGGAGAATAAATGAAGATCAGTTCACAAAGTACAAGGCAGCATAAGGTTCAAGACTTCGACACGAAGTAACGGTAAAAGTCCACTACAATTATTCACTGTGGAGATCTGGAAGAAACCTAGAAGCCAATCTGAGAAAAGAACCGAAGAAAATTGAAGAAAACATGCACCAGAAGCAGCCAGGAGAAAATGATACCACAAGTCCCATATATGGCCGCGGAACCGCGACCAAACCTGGCCTATGGCCGCGGTTCCGCGGCCGTCTATTACATGTGTTGGTGGAAAATGTGTCGGTGCGCTAGAGGGTGTTGACTAGGTCTTTTTCTTAGGGGGTATTTTTGTAAAAGCAGATGTGACGCGATTGTAACGTAGGGTTTCTATGAATCTATAAATAGAACCCTAAAAACCTGATTTAGGTCATGCCTTTTTTCATTTCATAAATTCAGATCTATAATTCTTGTGTTGATGTTTGGAGAGAGCCATCAATAAAATTAGTAAGTTTTCTATTTCATTGCCTTAGTTTACTTTTAATTATTTGCCTTAGTTAGATAGTTAGAATGTTTTTCAATTTCTTAATGAGCGAGTGGTCTCCTTGCTTGTTAGGGTTAGCTTTAGGGGAAGGCTTGAGAGATGAAATCTCTCACCCCTTTCTTACCCCATCACACATAATAATTAGGACTCCATGCAAACATACACAACCGGTCCTTTATACTACGGTATCACCGTTACCTCGAGTATTCTGGAATATGAAAATATGATTTTTGGGACGTATGGTTTTGGCCCAGATTTGTTTGAGTACTGTTTTGTACTTGGGTCAATGCGGAAAGTTTTAATCGATCGAAATTCTGAATTCGTGTTTATCAGTGCATATGTTAGTTTCTGCGACCGTGAATATCATAGAGCGGTACAATCCGATTAGTTGCTATATGTACAATCAGACGGGTTTACGAACATAATATTCACGTTAATATTCTGTGTTGCACTGATGTTATGGATGGATTGTCGTGATGGATAGCCTTATGTACAATGTTAGATGTACAGTTCAGATTCATTTGTATATTATTTATTGCGAGGAGAGCGTCTGACATGTGTGTTGGGTTGCGGCAGCGTCCCGACCATCGAAACGCGGCCAAAATGTGGAACAAAAATTTTCTAAACTGGCGCTACCGCTACCCGATTTATGGATCGATCTTAAACCCTAAAATAGCAAACTAACTAAGAGTTAGAATCGTTATATCGAGTTGATCCGTGTCCTTCTGTCTTCATTCCAAGCTCCTAGCAATCTTTTGATGACGTTTGGTTGCCGGTCTTCCTCCATCTCCGATGATCCACCCGAGAGATGTAGCTCCGGCTCTAGCTCCTCAACATGATGCATATAGAGCAACTAGGGTCTCTAGGATGCTACCCTAGAGAGCCTAAGAAGTAGTGTGTAGTATCTTTAGTGTTAGCTATCTCAAAACAAAGAAGGTGATAGCATCCATGGAAATTTAGAGGAGGTGAAGCAAATGGTGAGGGAGGAGCTCAAGAAGAAAATCCAAGTGAAGAAAAACTATCATGCTTCCAAAAATGAGCCCTCCTAGGAAAGAGAAAATAGCATGATAGGTTTTGTAAAAACAATTTTTCCAATTTTAAAATCCTCCCATACTTGAATAGTGGACACAAATGAATTAACAATTCATTTGTGTGCACTATTTCAAGTATGGTTCTCACCATACCTCCATTTCCAAATATCCACCTTATTAACCATTTTATGTAAATGGTCAAATCAAGAAATGAGGTGGCACTTTCTAGAATGTTATCCGGTAAAAAATACGGATTATATTCTACTGTAAATATATCTACATTCGTACCGAAATACGAATACCCAATGAGATAGAATAACACAAAGAATATAATATTAGAATATACGTATCGAAATACATATACGTAAATTATTAAATCAATACCTGATTTAATAATCCGGCTCAAGTCCGAGTCGGCTAGTACTATCAATTGTCCGATCGAAAGTCCTGGTACAAAGTACACCAATCGATTGGAATCCTGCACGTATCCAATACGGCTACTACATCATTTCGCCAGAACCAAGGAAACCCTCTGTGTGGGACTCTAAAGACTCGTCAATACGCTGGCAGTGGGTTTAACCACAAGCACGTCAACGGCACTAGCTGTACGTAACGGCTACCCAGGTATTGAGCGAAAGGGAGGCTGACGAGCAAACTCATGCAGAACCCCTACTGAGCCTGACAGTGACAATATCCGCACAGTTCGGTCTGTTCGTCTAAGAGTATTGCATATCGAGTCTAGAGGAGTGGATAAAGTCAGACCCCCAACAACACGACATTTAGTGTCGGTATGAAACCCCATCACCACCTGAGACTATCGATCCTGGATCGATAATTCTCATCCACCGTGGCCACGGATTTATGGTGATGGCCATCCGTACACAACGCGACATCAACCCCCAGTACCGGGAGAGACGAATCCCCGGTGATCCGATCACTGCCTCCATGTGGCTCGGGACTGTACCCAACTAAAACCTGTTTGCACGACTCCTTTGAGCCGTGGTAGGGTAGTAATCAAAGCACAGTGGGAACTCACACGAGACAAATGACGATCTCGGGTCGACAGACTAACCTGTACACATGTCACCAGGGAACTGCTATCTGATAATAGGTATAATACCAACTAGCAGGTTCTCGGCGAGTCCGTCCAGTGTACTCATAACTCAATGAGCACCTGTATACTATCTTAGGTGAAGAAACTAACACCAATGGCTTGTGAGACCTGGCCATCGCCCCTCGTCGGGGTCTCGATCAGTATACACTAGTCTACATTGGAGTATCGATGCCCGATCTCGATACCCCTACGACCAGGGATATTTAAGGATGTGCTTATAGACCCCAGCTCCCACATATATGATCGCCATCATAATGCTGGCAATCAAGCAAGAATCCTATGGGCTCTATCAACACGTACATGATGATAAAGACAAACCAGATAGCATACTATCATCTTGAGTAAGACTGTTTTATCGGTATAGGTCCTCACTCAATCATCATAATTACAAGTCCGCGACTATGATAATTGCCTTGAGGGCACTATAGCCAACAATGTGGACCGCCGTCACTGCCCGTTATGTATATTCTTTTATTGAGGCACGACCGGGTTGAGGTCAGTGTCACCGTTGTATATATGTTTTCTTTTCTATACTAGGATTACCCCGCGGAGGAATGCTCGAATAGTCGGGTTTTAGAGAGCAACAGGCCCGCATCTCATGGCGTTGAGACAGGGGAGCCTTACTCTAGAATTGGCGGGCTATTTGTTGCACTGGTAGGGGGTATAGGTTGACCCATGGAGGGGTGCTCAAGTTACCGGATTCCATGAAGTGCTGGGTGGTCCATTCACATTATTAATTGAGGTTGCCTCACTTCGGGATTGGTGGGTAACTTGCCGCACTCATAGGGGTCTGGGATCTTCATTGCACTGGCTTTCTACACGACTGGGGAACGTCGCGTCTCATTTATGGCTAAAATGAAACGCGGGGCTCCTAGATTATCCGCTATTCCATATTATTGTTCGCATGCTTGTGATGATTTTTATCTGTCTGCGATATTAATATATATTATATATATTTAGTAGATACTTCTATATGTTTTACATCCGTGCTAGTCCTGCTCCCACTCTGCCGTTAGTTAAGTAACCTAACGGTGCATGACGAGGCCCCGTGGCGAATGCGAATGGTATATAAAAAGCATGTTATTTTGGTTGTTTCTTTTGTTGCTTGGAACATAAAATGATGGGAACACGTTATCGATATAATACAAGGAAAATAAACCTAAAGGATGTCGTCGGAACAAATTTTAAAACTATTAAGTTTTCTTTAAAACTCAAAGTCGTATTCTTTTGCTTTGCATAGAGGTATTCGGTTAGGAATATTTCGCACCTCATTCTATGAGGGAAGAGCCTTAATCCCTTCATTGGGAGTTTGCTCTTAAGCAAAAGTTTATGTTACTAATTTTAAAATGCGGAGCTTAAACCACTCTATTTCAAAGCCATTCGAGTTCCTTCAACGATATCAAGTTCATTACGTTAAAGGTTTTTCGATAAAAACCAGCCGTAGCCCTCCGTCATTTCAGATCAGTATTGCTTAGTATTCGTGCTATGTATGTCGTGCTCAGCCGAGGCGTAGTGTTCGGTAGCTCTGTAATACTTTTCTGTCGTAAGGAGATGCGATTGGTTAGGACAGTCGTACGGTCATGTTGACCTAGTCAAGGGCTCGTACGGGTGGGTCTTATTAATCTAGGATAATGACGGGTCGAACTTGACCTGCGACTTATGATATGTTGATCTAGTCAAGGTCATAAGTTGTTAGGGGCAAAAACCATATCGGGAGTTTCAAACATACGGAGAACTTTCCAGGCATGCGCATACCTTCTGGAGCGTGGTGACTTGAGTGGATTTCGTCAAGTTATCACATGATGATAGTTGGGTCCCGATTCCCACTGATGAGTATGTATTATTTCTTGGGAGATTTTTCACTTCACAATTAGCTAACTTATTAGGTGTCTAGAAAGTGTTAACAAGCTTACGTCTCTGCGGAAACGGGGTTATTAATTAGGTCCATGCGAAAACACGGGGGGCCTCCCTCGGAGTACCAACACAGGCCTGGATGAACGGTTAGCGAACTTGTAAAAGTGTAAATGATCCCAACTAGTTCTCCTTTTAGGGTTTGAAGGAGAATTCGAGGATACAGTGGGAGCCATCCTGATCAGATAAAGTGATAACCAATCTGATCTTGATAGAGTGCACACTCAGTGTTTCTTTTCTCTCTCTGGTACGGCAACCCATGACTTACCTTACAAACCCATGAACCAATTTAACCGAACCTTTTTACACCCTTGGCTTTGGCTTGTATTGATTCACGACAAAATCACATATATCCCTGCCACTCCTACTCTACCCTTTGCATTTCTTCAGAATACATCGTATCACTACGATGATCCATATTGCTTGAAACGGCCATCGTATAGTTAAATACGAACTCGAAGAAGTTACTTCAGTCGAGAATGGCCACAGGTTTTGAAGAAATTGAATAGGATTATTCGGTTGTCTCTTCCCTTTATCTTCTCTCAGGATGCGAAAGCTCCTTGCATTAGGAGAGTACACCTATTACGCTTATTGGATAGTCTTCTTCCCAACTCCAGGCTAGTGCCGAAAGGTAGGGAAGGAAGAAAACCAGTTAGCGTAGGGACGGTGTGTAGAAGGTAAGAAGTAGAGATATATAAAGGGACTGAAGTGGGGGAAAAGGAAATTACGACTACTGTCAAGAATCTGGATAATGGAAAAGGGATTACTAGGAATACCTGACCATCCCCTATGAAACATTTTTATATTTCAGTATTTCTGTGTACTTGTAAAAGAGAACTGTTTTCCCAATCAATTCTTACTCCAAGGTATATATTTACCAGGTTTAGATCTCAAATCTGTACGGTGTTACATATGAAGAGCAAGAGTAGAATATTGGGAAACGGGTGATTTGATCCTCAATATCGGAATTCGTTGCAATTGGTGATATTGGATTAGATCGTCTGACTTTTGCCTGACGGCAAATATTTGGTTTCGAATAACCATTGTTATGCACCAAATTTTAAAATGAAATATCTGTATTTATTTTTATAAAGTGAGATATACATTTTGAAAATTGTGTTGTAAACATTTACCTTTATCAGTAGAGAATAAGGTAAGGTATATGTTCACCGCCGATATCAGTAGAGAATAGCAGTGTAATATATTCTTAACCAAGATACAGTTTTCAATTTACAAAACACAGAATTTGAGTTGGTATATGTTCACCGCCGAAAGATAGGGACCGAGACGTTGGGACGTCTCGCCTGAATTTGGGGACATATACTGTTTGGACTTCCCCATCCATCTCTCCAAAAATACCAAGTTGATTTATGGTACCGTATATCGGAGGTTTGGACAGATGCGGCCGTTGTAGCAGACTTTTTTAGATTCCCCCTCATTTTATGAAGGGTTTTTGATTGTGGGGACGCTCTTCCCTGCAGGCGCAAGCCCTTGCAGTTAATTGCGTTATCACATTACGATAACCATTTTCTCCTGCTCCGGCAGTTCACTTCGTGTCGTATGTATTTTTGTTTGTTTTGGTTGCCCGTGTATTGTATACGGAGACTAGTTTGTGTCGTCGCCCGTAGGGCGCGGATTAGTCAAAATCCGTATATTTTAGATTTGGGTTTGGGTTTATTTAAGGACCGTTAATCTGGTTTGAGTTTAAAATCCGCTTAAAACATATGAGCATTTGGGCTTAATTATTTTAGTTTGAGAACATCACGGTCCATTATCGCCATGTTTGAGGCGAAATTTTAGTTTAGGGACATTTCGGTCCAACATTCCCATTTTGGGGACGAATGTTAGTTTAAGGACATTTCGGTCCAACATCCCTTATATAGGACGAATATTAGTTTAAGAACGTTCCGGTCCATTATCGCCGTATTTGGGGCGAATATCAGTTTAAGGGCATTTCGGTCAATTATCGTCATATTTGGGGCGAATATTAGTTTAAGGACATTTCGGTCCATTATCGCCGTATTTGGGGCGAGTATTAGTGTAAGGACATTTCAGTCCAATGTCCATCTTACGTGCACGTGTATTTGTTACGTAGCGGAGTGAATGATGGTAATAAGAAATGTACCCAATTTGGGTGCGATCCGATTTGAGGTGTGCACGACAATTTGGAAGTGCATCAATGTGGGATATATCATTTCCTATCTTGACGAAATTTTATATAAAATTAGGACGAGAAAGGAGTTGTTGGTTTTCGGGACCCGACACCTCTCTGAAGACATTGAGGAATTACAACGACATATATCAGAGGTGTGTAGAGATGTACCCTTAAACCAAATCCCGTATTTGAGAGAAAGGTGGTGATGGACCTAAGAATTGTTAGTCATATTTGAGACTAAGATTATCTTAGAAGATATGGGATGAATATCATTTTGGATATCATCAATGAGAGATCATTAGTCATGTTTGAGACTAAGATCGGTTTGGAAATCATGAGCAATATGGGCTCAGTTAATTTAGAATCAAAGAGGCTTAACCTCAGGAAATTTAGCCCATTTAAGTTGAGATTGGGTTTCTATACTACCCAGTAGTGTTAAACACTAATATATGCAGTGCTCACGTGTATTTCACGTGGGGCGCTGGAATAGTGCTGAGCACTAATCTTCTCTGGCGCTCACGTGTAAAACATGTGAGGTGCTCAGATATGGACGCTGCCCAACCAGTGCTAAGCACTTAGTCATTTTGACTGAACATGGAGTGCTAAGAACTTTGCATGGCACCCACGTGGAAAACACGTGAGTACTGAGCATTAGTTTCAGGTTTTATTTGCTCACCCCCTTTTTTGACATAAGTGCTTAGCACTTGGCTGGAGCTCACGTGTGAAGCACGTGAGACACCAGATTTTGGGTTTCCAAGAATGTTTCACGTGTATTTCACGCGATTGCTTTATTTTGGGGTGTTGGGCTGCTTTATTTGGTGGTTGCCTAATCAACACAAAGAAGTTTTTCTTTACTCTTTGGACGCTCACATGGGAAGCACGTGAGGCGTTTTAGTCTTTCTTTTGTTTGTTTTAAGCACTCACATGGGAAACACATGAGGCAATATAATAGCGCTAACCACTAATTTTACTCACGTGTGTTTCATGTGAGATGTCAAGTTCTTCTTGTTTTTAGAGATGTTAATCTCTGTTAATGACATTTTAGTCATTAATGATCATCAAGATTTCTGTTTTGAAGATCTTGAATTATCATCATTGTTTTTATTAGAGAGCTAAGTTCTTTTTTTATTTTTGTAAGAACTAAGTTCTTTATGTAAGGTTAAACCCTAATTTCGGGGGAATTAAATTCGCAGAACATATGTTCTTTTTCTTTTTCTTTCTAACCTCGTTCTTTTCCCTAAGTTTTGAGTCTGAAGAACAGAATCTCCCTGATGAGAATTAAATTCTCAACTTGTGGGGAGATTTGCTTTTGCAAATCTCAAATCAGAGGAAAAACTGAGTTCTTGTATGAAGGGTTAAACCCTTATATCCATTATACTAGACAAGAGAGATACTTTTAATCTCTATTTTTTTATTTACCTAGAGTGTTTTGAAGGAGGAAAGTCTTCTTTCTTTGAGAATTAAATTATCTATTCTTTCAAGAGTTCACTGTATTTTGGCAGGAGCTTATAGGGTTTTTTTTCATATCGAGACTTGAAGTCTCGGGTCTTTTATATAGTGGAGGCAAGTTTGTTAATTAATTTTGAGAAAATCTCTCATTGAGAGATTCCAATTGATTTAATTGGACTCAAAATTGATTTGAGAAATTTTACCCACCGTTGGATTTTTGATCCAAGTGTTTCTGTCTTATAGAATATGTTTTTTTGTTTTAACAAGATTGAGTGAATATTCTCCCACATATAGAATAAAATTCTATTGAACGGTAATATTTTTATCACTATTGGATTTTTAATCCAAGAGTGCTCGGTTTAACAGAGCACAATCTTTCTTTGTTTAGAAAGATATGGGAAATATCTTCTATCTCCTTGGATGTTTGATCCACCAATTTTCTATTTAACAGAAAATATCCTTCCCAATAGAATTTAATTCTATACTTAATCACCATTGGATCTTTGATCCAATGGTTCTTTATTTGAGTAGAATTTAATTCTACGTAAGGAGGCGCCCTCACGTGTTTGACACGTGAGGTTTATTTAGCTTCTCTGATTTGGCGCCCATATGTCCTGCATATGGGCGCTTACATGTTTAACGCGTGTGGCCAATTTGGCATATAGTTATTTGACTGCGGCGTTTATATGCTTTGCATATAGGCGCTCAGGTATTTAACATATGAGGCTTATTTAGACTATTAGTTGTTTGATTGCAGCGCCTATATGCTCTGCGTATAGGCGTTTACGTGTTTAACATGTGAGGTTTGAGTTGTGGGGAATTTTCTCCCCTTTTTCTTTTTTATGAGGGAACAAATACCCCCCAGCGTTGTTCTCACGTGGCTTGCACGTGAGTGCAACGCTGTCTATCTTTATCACCGTTGGATTGCCTAGGGGAATGGGAAGCTGAACCGCTTCCCATCACGTCTTATAAATGGGGTCTTTGGCCCTTCAGATGACCACCGTTTCTTCATCTTCTTCCTTAACTCTTTTCTTGAGAATTTAATTTTCTTTTCAGAGCTTAGCTCTCTGCCCATAGAACTTTAGAGTTAAACTCTGCAAAAACTCTTCTTGGTAAGGATTATGAATGGAATTCATTTCTTAGGAAACCCTTTTTGTTCTTGTCTTGTATTTTAAATCCATCAGCAGAGCTTTGCTCTTTTCTTGGACTGATCTCTTAGAGATCTAAAAAAACACTTTTTTTAGTAGACTATGGGGTCTTGAATCAATGAGGATTGTTAGTTCTCCTCTTAAGGTTTTACCCTATCACTGATCTTTGAGGATCTTAGGAATTTAATTTCATTTTCTTTGTTTCCCCACCATGGGGGTTTCTGGGATATAATCCCACTATTGAAGGAATTTAATTCCATTTTCTTACAGAGCTTAGCTCTGAGAGATCTAGGGACTTTTGGGAATTTTATTCCCCTTCTGTTCTTGAGCATTTTCCTTTTTAGGGTTTTAATACCCTTTTCACAGATTTGAATCTGTCGTCTATTCTTAACAGAACTCATTTTTCGAGGACGTTAAGAGTTTTTTAAACTCCACTATTTATTTAATGAGAATCCTTTTGGATTCTCACAGTGATTATCTTGCCTCATCATTGGTGAGCTGCCATTTTGATTTCATGGGGCCCACTGGCTTTGTGGTTAGTAGTCCCATGAAACGAACTCACACTTTTTATTAATGGGGGTTTTCCCCTTCCTTTAGGTACAATGACCTCACTTCCCTACTTCCCTTACATACGCTCGGTGGTCGCTTTCCCACAGTCGCCATCGGACGAGGAAGTTATGGCAATGATTAGGGAACATGATAAGGATAATAAGAGCCTTCTCCTATGGGGAGTTTGGTATGACCACATTATCAGGGGTCGCCATAGTTTTACATGCGAAGTAATAACAGAACCCATATGTTCAATGTCATTCACGGAGCGTCCGCATACTGCTTATGCGGTGGAGGCGGCTAATTGGACCCCGAGGGCCGGCTTGAGCCATCAACGACAGGGATACCCAATCAACCTATGATGGCTATCGATATTTTAGGACGCCGAATATGTCAGGGTGAAGCTCGACCATAGGGGCAAGTCTATAAGATAGGTGTTACCGCGCGCCATCCAGTAGGCTATCTTCCCTGGGCCCGGTACATTCTTTCCTCCCAAGGCTCATGGCTGCAGAAAGTTATGCTGTATCAGGCGGTGTATGCGTCGCTGTTCTACTACCATGTTCTCCACGTCTGGTGGGTCAAGGCTTTTTTAAACCAGTGGAATCTCCCAACAAATATGTTCCTGCTAAGGGACCGCGAAGTCTCTATTTCACTGGAGGAGTTCCGTGAAATTTCCGGGTTGCCGATTAGGGGATAGCATTATGAAGAATTATTATCCCATGACGAGTATATATTTGCTACAGTGCCAGCTATGCTTGAAGGCTTGACGACCCAGAATGCTGTTCGGCACAAGCAACCGAGTCTAATTAAGGCCTTGGGCATTTTTGAGAGACTGTTCGTGTCACGCCCCGCTTCCTGGTGTACGGGTAAGGAGACGCGATGGGTCACGCGACGTATTTACTCATAGGTAAACACGGTAAGCGTATCTAAGATATATAAAGTAAAATGTACACAAGAAGAGATGTAAAAGAACAACAACTTTTATTTATTCAACAATTCTTTACAAATACAACTGGAAATGTAAATACAAGAATAGAAAGCAATGCCTAAATAATGGCATAACTGAAATGAAAAATATATACAAGTAAAGTAAATGATCAGGGTCTTCTGTGAACTGCTCTAACTACTCCTGGCTGGTCTCGAACTCCTCAGAGTCGGGTCCTCCTGACAACATTCCAAAGAAGAAGAGAAATAGGAATGTCATCAGCGAACAATCGCTTGGTAAGTCCCAAAGAAAGAAGGAGAAGAATAGACAGAGAATAGAACAGGTGAAGTAGATATATTATATTTGTTATACTAACATAGTTGTTGTAGCTTGGTACAGAATATGCTAGTGTATACGAGAGGAGTCCAACTTACACTGTGGACTTTGGTAACCCGTAGTACAAGGCTCCGTCGATAATACCACGGAACAATGGCATGGATGTAATTACGTCTTTTAATGACCACCTCGTGCCACCTTTAACATGTTCCGTACCAGTCTACCCCTTTTATAAACCCCGTAATGTTTATTGTATTAATTGTATTGATTGTATTGATTGTATTGTATTGTCTTGTAATAAATGGAAGACTTGCCAAAACCATGATATCAGTAAACGGAATAGATATAATGGATAGTCATGTAATCAGAGTATATCCATGGTTCGGTTCGGTCAAGTTCATGTTGATATGAATTGTATTCTGGTATAAATGGATTCATGTTGTATTGCAGTTATACTTGAATTGAATTCAAGCCAGATTGATTATAATCAGATTTGACTGTGACTCTAACTGAGTCAGACTTTTAAACAGAATTGAAGTCCTGATTGTTTTGGTGTTATCGGTAATTGCTGCATATGGACGGGAGGATTTGTGTCTTTTTCTAAGACAATTACCGTGTTGATAACACCGTTGTTAGGTTGTCTACCGTAGATAGGTAAGCACCCTTATTCTCCGGCTCCCTGAGGCTCAAGAGAACTGGTCCCGCTTAAACCTATGTTTACTAGGATCTTTATTGTAATTTAATATAACTTGAGGTGTTTTTATGTAAAAATAGTTTGATATATTTTCAAAATACACCTCAAGTATTTAATTATCGTCTTTAGGGTTTTCATAATTGTTATTTTTATAAAAATGAAATTTTCTAGTGAATAGAACATAGATTCCATTGTATATGGTATTTTAATGTAAACTTGGAATGGTATTGAATTGTAAAGATAGTTTCATGAAATTGTGATTCTTTTGATTTAGAAAACATGGAATATTCATATATTATATTTAAAATAGATATTTTGATAATAGTTATATATATATATATTAATAAAATAAAGTTTATTTATTTTGTAGAAATCTCATTTTCTTAAAAATTGCATCAAAATTCCATCGAGATCGAATGCTCCTTGCGGAGGTCTGCATCTCGCTCTACTAGGCCCGAGGATATGCAATAACCCGCACCATCCCGATCGGGGTTCCCCAAAATGGGTTGTAAAGATGCAATTGCACGGAATTAAATAAAACACTTTTTAAAGAAAATGGTTTTTGAATGTTCTAGGTATTTATTCGTAATCTCGTATTTTCCCATAAACTAGAGTCCCAAAATTCAGCGTGCTATGTCAAAAATGTGTGTTGTGATGAGATAGGTCATTACCTCGTGAGTTATCTAAAGGTAATACAGTTAAATTGAACAATTATAAGTTGTATATAATATGATGTTATTTTACTGTAAAGGTGAAATAAAAATTGCAACACTTATTATTTTGAGGTCAAACTTGTTCTAATGTGTTTATTTATATTTGTTAAACATTATGAGAGAATATGGTATTTTATTATTTAAGAAAAATGGAGTTTTAAAGAAAAACGAATCGGAAGTCGGAATAACTCCACTTCCGATGAGTTTTCGAAATAAATTGTTTTAGAATAGAGATGGAAGAGGGGAAATGGGACTTACTGGCTATTAAGAAGGAAGGGAGAAAGAAGAAGCTTTCGGGACCGTCGGGACGTCGTTTCGTCGTCAGATTCTCCTCGAAACTTCACCGGAACCTTGCCCTTTGCTAACTCCACTTGCACAACTCAGGACTTGGAAATTTTAGAGAGTTTTTGTAATAGAATTTTGAATGAGAAGGGGTGAAATATGGTGTGGTATTTATAGGGAAAATTAGGGTTTAGGGTAATGAAGAATGGAATTAAAATGTGTATTAAAAATGAATTAAAGAGAGGAATTATCACTCTCTGGATATTTTCAGAGTAAATAAACAACATGAGGGTAGTGGGGTGGGCGAGGTGGTTCAGGGGTAAAATTTTGGGAGCATTTGCAACGGGGGGTCTGGCGGCGCCGGCCCCAAGCCCGATCTCGCTGGTCGTTTAGTGGGGTCGGGGGCTTGGATCTCCACCACGTGTCAGAGTCCGTATGAATAGTGTTTTGCACATGTTTGTTTTCTGTGTGACTTTTCATTTTACGTGTTGTGCACGTGCAAACTTTTGAGCTTCTAAAAGTTTAAAAGAAAATACAATAAAAATAATATGGATCTGATGGGATTCGAGCACAGGGGCTACGTCACAACAGTGCAAGGGTTTACCAATGAGCTACAAGTGGTTTCTTGCGGTTCAATAGCAAATCAAATTTATAACTTATGCTCAGGCTTAGGTATTCCTTTTTGTATTTTGGAAAAAATTTGTACAAAAAGTTTAGGTTTGTTATAGTTCGTGGCATCGGAAGAACAAGGTGTCACTTTTGACACTTTTATTGCTTGCTTTCCCCGTAAAGAAGCTCGATCCATGAAAGCTCTGAAATTCGTGATGGTTGAGGATCCTTTCGGATTCGGTTTGGAGAAATTGTCGGCCAAAGAAGAAGATCTGCCGCAGTTTTACATTCCAAATTCGTCAGCCGTGACCTTTGACGCAATCGCTGCTCCTGGAATAGACGAAGAAATATTCTTTGTAGGCTTCATCAGTCTCTGGCTTAGCTGGTTTGCCATGCCGATGCACTGCCGTTTTATGAGATCCTCCATTTTCTATCTTGCCCATCGCATAGCCGAAGGAGCGCGATTGGTCGTTGGCGTTGCACGGTTATCGCACCTATACCATGGTTCAAGTACTGCCGCCAACACTTCAAACCCAGGTGCAGACGCCGTGAATTTCTCCCTCCACTACTTCACGTCGTGGATCGAGATGCATGTATTAGGCGCATTTGTTGCATACCGGCGGCCTGATTTCTATGAGTCATACATACACCTTCCCGTGAGTCATGAGGTTGGTTGATGCCTCCACTCCTGATCCGACTCAGTTAGGGGCTCTGCGCGTATTTCTTAATCTATATTCAAACGAAGGCGGGATGGTCTTCAATGATCGAGTCCTTTCTGTGCCAGTGGGGCCCATTCAACAGGTATTCGATTTTTCAAAGAGTGGGGCTCCGGCTTTAAAACACAAAGAGATCATGCATTTATATTCAATCAGGCCGGGGTACTTAGTGTTCCGCCTAAATGACACCGCTCTCTTCATGCGGTATAATCCGCATCGCTTCGACCAGCAGCTAGATTACAACCAGGGCGTCCCCCTCAAAGCCTTTTTAGTTGAGCCTGCTCTCTCGGTGGAGGCCGCCCGTGACGTTATCCATCATTTCATGCGGTTAAATACTGGTTCCCTCTTCATGATTCCCGAGCCCGACTATCTTCCAAGGCCCGTGGGACCTTTTAAGGGCTGGTATCGCCACCGGGTTAGTCCCATCATCGCAGAGGAGAGAAGGGTTCTCTTCGAAGGTAAAGCCCCTGCTCCAGCTCAAGCCGTCAGTGCTTCGTTGCGGCCACGGTCGGTTGTTCGCCCTCCTCTGAGGGACAGTGATTCAGTGCTTATTCCTAAAGCCGCTTGCGCAGAGTCAGTCCCCCGTACTGCTGGTATGCCGGTTCGCACTAGATCCGGGGCAGAGATTCCTGATAAAGTACCAGTAGCGGCATCACCAAAGGTGGATACTGAAGGCGAGGTTGGGCAGCGCCGTGCAAAAGTGCTGAAGGGGAGGAAGCGCCCTTCTATTAGTGCTAACTCGGGCCTTAAAAGGAGGAAGAAATCGGCCGCCGGTTTACTTGATGCCTTGCTCGAGTCTGAGCCTCTTCATGATGAGCCTGTATTTGCGCATGAACTGGACGAAGATCTCCTCTTTCCTAGTACATCGGCCGAGAAAGCCACTCAGTTGGCCGAGACTTTGAAGCGTTCACAGGATGAAGTCGAAAACGTGTACCCCAAGAAGGGATGCTTTCCTCCTATTGAATTCCGAGATGTTGATCCAGTCCCGACTATGATACCAGTGGTTCCTCTGACGTTGGAAGAAGAATGGGCTCTCAAACAGCCAATCTCGTCCGCTTCTGAAGACGACGCTGCTCTGAAGGCGGGCAGGGATTTATCTTCGATTGAAGCCCGACGAGTGCGATTAACCAGAAAAGAGGATCGGCTCGAAAAGGCTATACTTCAGGCTCCCCGGCATATTGGTATGTATCTTTTACGTTCTTCTCAGCAGATAATTTATATTAGTTTCACATCGTATTCGTCAGTACATATTTTTCCTTTGTAGGGCCTTCTATAGCAGGCGCCGCTTCGAGTCCAGATCGTGCCTCAGAGCCTCCGGTGACGGCCTTTATTCCTTCAGCGGAGGTCACCGGCCCGGCCATAGACTCTGTAAATATTTCCAGTGACGCACCGAAGGGTGTAGAGGAGATTTCTAAAGCTGCTATCCCTCTAGTCCAGAATGGATGAAGTATCGAGGGTAATCTTGTATATATATTTTTGTTTTAACGATCCTTCCATATGTCTGACCCTTTCTTTCTCTCAGAATTGCGAGAATTGGCGTCTTCTATTGTAGATCGTTCTCCGGAAGAAACCTTCTTGCGTCAACTTAATATGGCGGACCCACACGCGGTACCCCCTAGAGCATCGTCTTTTCCTCCGGCCAAGGTTGGTATTCCTTTGCCTTCCGTATCATATTTTCATAATGATGCTGACGTGCCCCCCTTTTTTTATTTTAAACCACAACCCTACAGGCTGATGACAAAGTTGAAGTTCTTGATGGGCCTGGGGGCTTCTCAGATCCGTCTTCTGTGGCAATGGGTAAGTGACGCTTTAACCCTGGTGTTCTTCTACGTATTCTCTGTTCGGAAAGGTGACTAACCATACATGTATCTTCACAGTTTTGTCAACCCTGACTCTGCTAGAGTCCCGTATTTGCATGCCGTCGGGCCCTTATGCCAGACGTGTGTCTGAGAGGATAGCAAAACAGAGCATTCATTCATTGGCAACCCTCATTGAAGATCTTTGCGTTGGCACTTCTGTCATGGCTGAGGAATTTGCCGTTGAAGCCAATACTTCTTTGTCCGTTCTTGCCACTTATCATGACGAGACGCTGGTGCGTACTTAGATTGAATACTGCCGTCAAGTGGAGGCTTCCCTACACGGAGTTGAGTGCATGCACCTTCCCTCTGATATCCTATCTGTAAAGGACAGCTTGCGTGGATGGTATTGGTGGGACTTTGTTAGGGAAATGTTTATTCGCGCCCGTGGATTGTATACAAGGGTCGATATTGAGATGCTTGTAGGGCAGCATTGGAGATTGTGATGGCTTAAGAACAGGTTCAGATCTTTGTAGTTTAAGGCTTTTGAACCCTATGAGCCGTGAAGGTCTCAAAGGGGAATTCTCCTTACGAGTCGTGAAGATCTCGTAAGTGTAATTTCTTCTTAGGAATCGTGAGGATCCCTAAGTATGTTGCTCCCTTGTGAGTCGTAAGGATCTCACGCAGGTATTTTCTCCTCACAAGGTCGAGAGGACCTTGCAAGTGTCTTTTAACGAAATTGCGCTCTTTCGGGTTTTCACAAAGCTCGCCGGTAGCCCTGCTGTTTTTACTCACGGAGCCCTTTCGGGTTTTCATCCGTGCCCATCTTGCTTATGGACATACCGTTTTCTTTCTTCTTCTTCTTTTTTAATTTTTTAATTTTTTAATTTCTTTTTTTTGTGTCAGCCTTGGGATGCTGCGGTCCATAGTAGTTTATCGACGTCTCAGTCAACAGGCAGTTTTAGGACATAGTGGTCCATCATTAGTTTATGGACGTTTCGGTCTGTTTGCCGGCTACTACTTATAGAGTTTGGGCTTAGGAAGATAGCGAGCGGACATAAGTATCGTCATCTATCGTTGACCTAGGCCGTGACTCGTCAGGCGTAGTATTTTTTCAGGAAGTGACCGTTTATTGGCCTGAAAGGTCTTTTACCATGCATGTCCATGAGTAGATAGGCTCCACCTTGGTAAACTTTGTCTATGATGTACGGGCCTTCATAGTTTGGCTCGAATTTCCCCCGTTTGGCACGATTGGGGATCATAGGTCTTTTGACCACTAGCACGAGTTCGCCTTGGCGGAATGTCCTTGGCCTAGTCAATCTCTCGTATGAGCACGCCATCTTCGCTTTATAAGCTTCCAGGTTTTGTTGCGCCATGAGCCGGGTTTCATCGAGGGCGTCGAGCTCCTTAAGCCGAAGGTGAGCATTTTCTTCGTCTGTTAGCTTGTAGTGGACCGCCACTCGTAGGGAGGGTAGCTCTATCTCCAAGGGGAGTACCGCTTCAGCACCGAATACCAATGCATACGGCATTGTGCTTGTGGCCGTTTTGAATGTGGTTCGATACGCCCAGAGAGCTTCATGCAGTCTCTCGTGCCAGTCCCTCTTATTTCTGGACATCGTCTTTTTCACGATCTTCGTCAAGGTCTTGTTGAAAGCCTCAGCTAGACCGTTAGCTCGGGGATTATAGACCGAAGAGTATCTACAGTCTATATTATGCTGTTGTGCGAAGCGGCTGATCTTGTGGCTTCTGTAGGCTGGCCCGTTATCGGAGATAATCCGTCGCGGAGTGCTGAACCGGTAAATAACGTGTGTCTTGAAGAAATGGAGGATATTCTCCGTCTTCACTTCCTTAGCGGTACTGCTTCTACCCATTTGGAGAAGTAATCAGTTGTCGCCAAAATGAATAGATGTCCTCTGGATGATGCTGGTTCGATGAGCCCGATTATGTCGGTTCCCTACATTTTGAACGGCCAGCTAGCCACCGTTGGATGTAGTGGATTTAGATACTGATGGATAAAGTCCCCGTGAATCTGGCACGAGTGGCACTGCTTCGCGTATTCGAGGCAGTCTTGGATCATCGTGGGCCAATAGTAGCCTATCCTTTTGATCTTCAGTTTCATCTTCGGCCCGGCTTGGTGAGAACCGCAGAGTCCGTCGTGAGTCTCTTGGACGACTCTCCTTACCTCTTCAGATCCCAGGCATCTTAGCCACAGAGAATCAAATGATCTCTTATACAGAGTATCATTGACGAAGGCAAAAGATAGAGCTCGTTTCATGAGCTGATGTCTTGAGGACGCATCTTCAGGTGTCCGACGGGATTTGAAGTAGTCTATAAAGACTTCTCTCCAATCCCTAGCCTTTTCCTGGTCCTTTATTTGTAGGGTCGTTTGCTCGGTAGCTCCCTTTTCTTCGGACGAATCCGGAGATATTTCTGCCGGTGCAAGAACCCGATGGCTTTGCACAACGATCCTTACGTCATCGAGGTTCTCGTCGGCCAGTTCTTTAGCTAGCTTGGCTAGTGCATCCGCATTGCTATTTTCCGCGCGCGGTATGCTTTCCAGGGCGTAGGAAAGGATTTGAGCTAGCAATTGTTGTACCCTTTCGCCGTACTTTACCAACTCCGGTTTGCACGTCTGATAGTCGCCGTTTACTTGACTAACGACCAGCTGGGAGTCTCCGTATATGAGGAGATTTTCAATTCCCATGTCGACAGCGATCTCGAGACCTGCTATCAAAGCTTCATATTCGGCTTCATTGTTCGTCCTCGGCTCTATTAAGGAGAAGGCAAAGCGCATTATCCCTCCTTGTGGAGTCACGAAGATGAGGCCTATCCCTGATTTGATTATGGGGGTGTTTTGTTTGCGGTTCTTCATGGAAGAAGTCCATCGAAGTAGAGTTCCCACTGGGTATCATTCTCTCTTCTCTCCCTGTCGATCGTGTCAAATGCGTGCTCGTCGGCCAATTCACAGTTCAAAGGAGAATCAGCAGGTATCAGATGCTCAGCGAGAAAGTCGGCGATGGCATGGCCTTTCACTGCCTTGAGAGGACGATAAGTTATCGAGAACTCCATCAAGAGCAGTGCCCATTTAGCGAGTCGTCCTATTAATATGGCTTTTGACATCAAGTATTTGAGAGGATCCACTTTTGATATGAGGTGGACCTCATGTGCCAAAGTATAGTGTCTGAGCTTCGTTATCGTGAATATTAACGCCAGGCAGTGTTTTTCGATGGGGGAGTAATTTCTTTCTGCCCCCAGGAGAACTCGACTCAAGTAGTAGAGGGCTCTCTCCTTCCCTTGGTTATTCTCTTATACCCACAGCGCGCCTAAAGAACCTTCGAGGGCTGTTGTATACAGAATGAGAGGCTTTCCCTTGACCGGAGCGGTTAGCACTGGAGGATTCTGTAGGTATTGCTTGATTTCGTCGAGTGCGCTTTGGTATTTATGATCCCAGACGAACGGGGTTCCCTTCTTCATCAGGTGACTGTAGGGACGGCATTTGCCGGAGAGATTGGCTATGAATCGCCGGATATATGCGAGCTTTCCTTGGAGAGACCGCAGCTGCTTGAGAGTCCTGGGCGGAGGCATTTCCATGATCACCTTGATCTTTGACGGGTCTATCTCGATGCCTCGGTGCCGTACGATGAATCCTAGGAATTTTCCCGAGGAAACTCCGAACGCACATTTGAGAGGGTTCATCTTCAAGTTGTATTTTTGAAGAAGTTGGAACACGATCTTCAGATGCTCTAAATGTTCCTCGTATGATTTGCTTTTAACTACGAGGTCGTCGATATAGCATTCGACGATTTCATGTATGAGGTCATCGAAAATCTTCGTCATGGCCCTCTGATAAGTGGCACTGGCGTTCTTTAGACCGAAGGGCATCACCTTGTAGCAGAATATGCCTAAAGGGGTTCGGAAAGCGGTATGCTTCTGTTCCTCGGGATGCATTTTTATTTGATTGTATCCTGATGAGCCGTCCATGAAGGAGAAAACTTCGTGAGTGGATGTATTATCTATCATCAGCTCGGTAACCGGTGCAGGAAAATCGTCCTTCGGGTAAGCTTTATTGGGGTCCCGAAAGTCCACGCAGATGCGTACCGTCCCATTTTTCTTCATCACTGGGACAATGTTGGCAATCCAATTAGGGTACTGAACCTCTTGGATAAAGCCTGAGTCGATTAGCTTCTTGACCTCGGCGTTGATGCTCATCTCAAGCTTGAGCCGCATCCTTTCGGTGCTTGTTTGACCGGCTTGACGTCTGGAGAAATCACCAATTTGTGGACAGCAATCTCTGGATCGAGTCCCGGCATCTCTGAATAGTTCCATGCGAAGCAGTCTTTATACTGTATGAGCACGTCTTTTAGCATAGCCACCCTTTCTTAAGACAACAGCTTACTGACGAATGTCGGCCGTGGTTCACTTGCCGTCCCCAAGTCAATTTTCTTGAGATTATCTGCAGTAGTATGTATCCCATCTTTTAGCTCTTTTGGTGCCCATGGAAACTTTGAGATCACCTCGTCATCATCGTTTTCGAAGCACCAGGAGAGGTCATTCATATTCTCGGGTTCTTCTTCTGATAGCGTTATCACGTGACAGGTACGAGATCGCTTCTAAGACTGATGTTGATCTGGTTCTACCCTCACTGCATATGTGGCTTTCGGTTCATACTTCCGTGGCGGACTTACCCTCCAACTGTCGGATAGAGCGAATCTGCCGAGTTGATACTGGTCTTCAACCCAGTCTTTGAAGGCGAAGCAATCTTCAAGGGGATGTCCTATCGCTCGGTGATAGGAGCAATAGTCTGGGTGAGAGACCTCGCCTGCTTGCTCGGGGTGCTTGGGCTCCGGAAGGGTAATCATTTGATGTTTTATGACAAGATCGAGTATCTTCCTTGTCTTGTCTTGGGAAAAAGAATACGCTCGACCCATCTTCTTTATAAAAGACGAATCCTGGTTGCTCGATTCTCGACCGCGTGGCTTCTTAGGCCCGCTTTGTCGCTGTCGAACGTTTCTTCCGTTTTTGGGTTTATTTTTGCCTCTGTGTCGGGTCTTTTGTATGACGGGCTGGTGACGAAAAGCATCGTCATTTTCCGCAGCCTGCTGAAGGAGGCGCTGCGTTCTGGCTTTCTCGTAGATGGCCATTTCGCGATTATGGTCGTCTTGAACCTTTTGACCCGCTTCCCTTATAAGCTTGTCCATCTGTTCTTTGAATGACGGACTTGGCATTATCACGGCGGGACCTCGTTTTGGTTCAACGTTAGCATCTTCCCACAGAGCATCTCCTTCTTCATCGAAGTCATGTATTACGTAGCAGCCGCGAAATCGCTCTCGTTTCTTGGATTGAACATATCCAAGCCCGATCATTTCCATTCTCCCGTTGGGCAGTTTCCGCTAAGTTCCGGGGACGTTCCAGATCCTGTTGTAGAACTGGGCTTGTCGAGCAGTCTATTTGAAAGGTACGTCTTGGCGCCTCAACAGCCTTTTTAATCCTTCTGTGTAGTATCTGGGCAGACGGATGGGCTAGAGCTTGTCAAGCGTAGAATCAGTACCATGCTAAATTTCTTTCCCCACTTTGGTTTTCATTGATCGATAAAAGAGGATCGCCTTTTCATCTCTTCGCCTGGGAGGGACGTAGAATGTCTGCAGTTCCTGCACACTATAGGTATCAAGTGCGTCGAGCTCTTTGTAATACTCTCGCGGAACTATGGCGATATGCAAACTTCGATCATCGTCAGCGAAGGCTTGTATTGACGGTCGAACAGAAAATACAGCATTGACCTCATCTTCCGAGTCGCTGCCGAAGATCAACATAGGGGTGGACGATCTCGGTTTGTTGCATTGGGGCGGCTCTAAATAAACTATCTTTTCTTCCTCCTCGGTATCACTCCCGAAGACCGGAATGGTAGTGATAGCTTTTTGCTTGTCCTCCGGTCTACGGCATCTCTCCGTGTCCTCGAAGCCTGGTAAGAAGTACTTTACATCTTCGTACTTTCGGACTTCATTCACGGAGAATGGGTTCAATTCCCCTGTCACGGTATATTCAAGCCCATCTTTGAAGTACTTCATACACTGATGCTGTGTAGAAAGAATGATGTTGTACTCATGTAACCAAGGCCGGCCGAGCAAAGCGTTGTTGCTGGTCTTGGCGTCAATGACGTGAAATTTGATGTCCGTGACGAGTAGCCCAAAGCGTAACGTCAGTATCACAGACATGAGCGTCCGTGATGACTGGGAGTTAAACCCGGAGATGGTGATTTTATCACGAGCGAGGTGCTGAATGCTCATGCAGATTTCCTTCATCACTCTTACATTGAGGAGATTGACGGAGGACCCATTGTCAACCAGGATCTTGCTTATTTTGATATCATGACAGTATTCGGAGACATAAAGGGGACGGTTATGCTCGCATGTCCTGAGGAGGAGATCTTCATCGCCAAAAGTGATGTCAACCGCGTACACTTCTTCCAGCTCGTCCTTCATCTTTTCTTCGGTAAGGAAGCTTGGAACTGTTCGGGCTCTTGCAGTGCCTTGATCAAAGAATCTCTCGCCTCTTTAGATAGCAGAAAAGCGTCGAGAATGCTTAGCTGTGAGGGTATTTTCCTCAGGTGTGCCAGAACGTTATAATCCACCTTGTTTTTCTTAGGCGGATCCTTGGCTGTCAGCTCTTCGATGGCTTGGTCATCGAGGGCGATAGGGACCTTTTCTTTTCCCTTATCTTTTTTGTTCAACCCCTTGTTTACGGGTCCAAGATTCTTTTCAGGAAGCGTGTGACTGCGCAGCTGAATGTTCTAGCAGCTCTTCGGTTTTTCCTCTTTTCCTGAGGTGGATTCTTTGAAGAGAGGGCCAAGAGCCATTTCTTCTTCAGAATCACTTCCGAAGGTGAGAACTTGCGATCCCCTACTATCAACCATGTGGCAGTTGCCGGCAGCTCTTCCTCGTTCGTCTGTCGCATTTTTCCGCTATCGACGAGCTTCACGCTTCATCCTCTTGAAGTGTTGCCTGTGAGTGACATACCCTTACCACCAATTTTTAAAAGCGTTGCACTCTTCGGTGAGGTGCGCAATCCTTCGATGATATAAACAGTAATTAGGATGCACATCCTCTTCATTAAGGTGTATTTCATCAGAAGTGTTTCTTCCGGAGGGTGGCAGCTTCATTCCTATTGATATGGCTTTGGCGAACCTTTTCCTCGTCTTGAACCTATTTATATTTGCGGCGGATGTGCTTTGATCTGGGGGGAGTGTTTTAACCCTTTCGTCCAGTTGCCAGCATTTGGCTTTTTCAAATATGGCCATTTCGCGCTCTCGATCGGCTTTGCTTTTCAGAAGAGCTTCATTCAGGAATGCGTCAATCATCTCGTCTAATGGTCCTAGAAGTTCCGGCTCAGGATCTGCCCCCAGTTTCTCTGCATCCAGAGCTTCTTCATCATTTATCGACGAATGAGAGATCACATGGCATCTTGCCACATAATCCTCAGGTTCATCCGACGAATCTTCTCCATTATCATTATCTTCGTCCTCAAGGACGTGGCCGAGAAATTCTTGGAGTGTGACTGGAGTCCACGCTTTCTGATTATATTCTTCCAGCGCGTCGATATGTTTTTGCAGGTCCATGTGCTTGTCATCATCCTTCACGGGTTTTTTGGTCTTTTTTTTCTTCTTCGAAGACTTTGACGGCTGGGTGTGGGCGCTTTGACTATCACCACCAATTTTTGGAGTTGCGCGCGGCTTCAGCATTCCCTTGATGACTTCGGGTTCCAGCGGATTTTTCCATTTGATTGCCGGGCATGTTTGGAGATCCTTCAGCATTCTTTTCGTTTTGGCTGAAAGAACGACCTCCCATGGAGCTTCTTCGACAAAAGAGCACGATGCCCCCGGTGTGTCCCCCCTTTTAAGAGCGTGCGGTTGAGGCGGGCTTACTTTCCAATTCTCGGATAGTGCGAATTTGCCCTGTTGGTATTGGTCTTCAATCCAACCTTTAAAGACGAAGCAATCTTCAATTGGATGGCTTATCGCTTGGTGGTATGGGCAATAATTGGGATTATTAGCCTCACCGGGTTGCAATGAGTGTTTTGGATCCGGCAAGTTGATGAGCCTGTTGCTCACCGCCAGCTCAAACAATCTCCTCGTTTTGTCCCGGAGAAACGAATAAGGGCGCTTCATTTTCTCATTAAAGAATCGCCGTTTCTCGTCTTGGCGATCAGTTAGTTTTGGACCACTGGGCTGCTGTTGAGCATTGGCGACGAAGGTCGCTTTCCCTTTCCTTTTTTCATTTCGAGATTCCAGCTTTGAAGAAGACGGTTTATGACCCATCTGGTCCATTTAGGCCAGTTTGTCAATCAAGGCCTGGAAAGTGGTCGGCTTGAAAAACATTATGAATTGTGAAATGGTCGTCTGAGGGTCGAGAGTACCCACGAACATGCCTACCGCAGGCGCTTCTTCAATGCGCTGCTCGCACTTCGACCATAGATTCCGCCACCGTATTGCATACTGAACCCGTGTTTCTCCATGCTTCACCCTGGCATTGATCAATGCCGTGATTGGGGTGCATTCGCTAGTACTTGCGAAACGCTGGATGAATAGCAAATCCATCTCCGTAAAAGTTTTGACGGAATCATTGGGAAGCTCTGAATAATATTCGAACGTCGTCTCTGCCTAGCTGCCGACGAATTGGCGAAGCAGTAGCTTATCATCCCCTCCAGTGTTGCCGCAGAGAGCCCCGAACAGCTTCATTCCCATTGATATGGCTTTAGCGAACCTTTTCCTCGTCTTGAACCTGTTTTTATTTGCGGCGGATGTGCTTTGATCTGGGGGGAGTGTTTTAACCCTTTCGTCCAGTCGCCAGCGTTTGGCTTTTTCAAATATGGCCATTTCGCGCTCTCGATCAGTTTTGCTTTTCAGAAGAGCTTCGTTCAGGAATGCGTCAATCATCTCGTCTAATGGTCCTAGAAGTTCCGGCTCAGGATATGCCCCCAGTTTCTTTGCATCCAGAGCTTCTTCATCATTTATCGATGAATGAGAGATCACATGGCAGCTTGCCACATAATTCTCAGGTTCATCCGACGAATCTTCTCCATTATCATTATCTCCGTCCTCAAGGACGTTGCTGAGAAATTCTTGGAGTGTGACTGGATTCCACGCTTTCTGATTATATTCTTCCAGCGCGTCGATATGTTTTTGCAAGTCCGTGTGCTTGTCATCAGGCTTCACGGGCTTTTTGGTCTTTTTCTTCTTCTTCGAACACTTTGACGGCTGGGTGTGGGCGTTTTGACTATCACCACCAATTTTTGGAGTTGCGCGTGGCTTCAGCATTCCCTTGATGACTTCGGGTTCCAGCGGACTTTTCCATTTGATTGCTCCCAAAAGCGAGGAAGATCCATCAATTTCATGCACACGACCCATATATGTAGCGCGCATTCATTGATCGAGGCAATTTGTTGGGGTTGAAATTTACACCCAAATGACCAAATGTTAAAGTCAAAGTCAAACCGCGGACAAGTAAGCGGGCCCTACTGTTGAATCCAGGTCGGGCCCACGTTCGAACTCAAGCCAGGACCACGCTCAAACCCAACTATAGGTAGGTAGGCTTAAGCCCAGACCGGTCCCATACCAAGAAAGTAAAACAAATAAATGTAATATTTAATAGGCAAAAAGCCAAATTTTTGCAAAGCCCATGGCTCATGTGCAAAAAAGAAATAAGCATAAGAGGCGTGTGATGGGCAAAATGCCATTTTGTAAAGCCCAAGGGGCTATGTGTAAATTTCTAAGCATATATAAAGTAACATTATGATGAAATGAAACAATAATCCATTCTCCCCAAAAAAATACCAACACATCACATTGATTTCGTGTGACCAATGTCACGCCCCGCTTCCCAGAGTGCACGAACTACGGCACGTGACAGAGCCAACTATGCTATCTGTGGTTAGGAAACATCCCTCCATAGTCACATCACGGCTGTCTATAGGATATCAAGAACAGTAAAATATAAAATCTATCTACTACATGTCCATTTTCCAAATAAAAGAGTCAAGAAAATGTATAAGCGAAAACGATAATAACTTTAATAAACAACATCCGGAGAAAACGTCCCAATATGGGCTCACATCAAGAAATAAAAGTGCGGAAAAATAAGCTGAGAGTCTAAGAGCTAAACATCTCTAAATCACACATAATCAATTCCTCACTGCTCGGCTTGACGGCTAAAGTACTCCTGTTCTGCCTGCGATAAAGATAGAAGAACTAGGCCATGCAAAATCCAGATATCAGTGCGTTATAACATCATAATAATAGTAATAACCCAGATATAACGATATAGGTAAATATGAATATAAAGAATAACACGGATATGAACAGTGAGGTATGTATGGGTATGTGAAGTGCGATGAGTAATCTAAACTGTGCTACTGGGTTATCTACTTAAAGTTTTTGAAATCAATTTAATGGAATCGTCGATGTAACTCAATAGTATCATGTGCGTACCCGGAACCACGGTTAAGACTCTCGGGTTGAATCCGAGACATGACGCTAGGCAGTAAACAGGAAACTTGTACAGACGAATGATGTCAGCAGCATCATTCCGGGGCTGGTCTAGCCCGTAAAAACTGATCAGTATAAGTATCGAACCGTTGAGTTACAAATCAGGTTTCATCATTGATTTCCCCTTACCTACAAGGTTATGTGTTCAAGTCAGGTATTGATAATGTAAGTCTAATGCCAACACAGGATCAAGCAGGTACATGTTTTGTCTATGTAGACAACAGGTTACGTCCGTCAGGACAACAAGTCAGGATTGTTGGCATTAGTAACAAGATCAGGTAACAAGTCAAGTAGTGTGTCAGGACATGTAATGTGGTGCATATGTATCAAATGGACACCAAATGTGAAACTGTAAACGATATCGTAATTACGGTAAATAGTGCTGATATTAGGATGCATATGTGTCTATCTGTAATAACCTATATATATATATCCATGACTACGTATGATGCACATTAAAAAGTATTTTGTACTAAGATAATAGTAATATGATATAATGAGGTTCTGGAATGCAACTAGATATGCAATTAACAGTACGGATACGAACGAATATCGAAAAACGATAAAACTATAGCATTGGATGCATAATTAAAATACATGTATTATTTTTATTCATATGGATATAAATATATTAACATAGCATGTAGAAAGATAAACTTGCCTTATCGGATCTCACGTCAGGGTACGTACGTCGCGGTCGACGTTGGGTAAACATCGCGATGCACACACGCGCGTGCAAGACTGGACCAGGCTAATCCAAGACGTGACCACACTGGATGAGGACGACGACTGGGTCGCTTGGATCATCGGCGACATGCACGACTCCGACGATGGCCAAGGACAGAAAGAAAAGAGAGAAAGAAAGAAAAGAAGAAGAAAGAAAGAAGAGAAGAAGGAGAAGAGTGGGGGTATGGTTTGGCTTGGGGTTCTGGGACAGAGGAGGCGCGGGGGTAACGACAGTAGGCTGTCGATGGCGATGGGTAACGGCGGTGGTGGGTTTCTTAGGTTGGTTGCAGCGGTTGCAGGTTCTTGGGTGACGGTGGTGTTGGGGTTGAAGAGAGATGAGGAGAAGGAGGAGAGGGGTGAAAGGTGATGAAGGTGAGGGTGTCGACGGCGAGGTGAAGGGCGGTTCTTGGGTTGCTCGGGGAGTTGCAGGGTTGTGGTAGGGTTTGTAGGGAAAGAAGAGGAAGTGGTGGGTGCTCGGGAAGGTTGCTGGGATGGAGAGGGAGAAGAGATGAAGAAGGTGACGAGGTCGGGATGCTGTTGTCGAGGAGATTGGCGGTGAAGGGGAAAGTCGAGATCGGGATTTCTTCGGTTGTGGGTGTTGGGTACACAGGTGAAGCCACTGGGGGTCATGGTGGTGGCGTTGAGTGCTTGGGAGAGGGGAGAGGGTGACGAGGGGTCGAGGACGAAGGAAATGTGATGTTGGGATGGTCGGCGACGAGGGCTAAAGCTCGGCAAGAGTTAGGACGTGGGTTCTCACGACAGAGGATGTGAAGAAAGAAGAGAGGTGAGAGAGAGAGGTGTTGTAAATGATTAGGGGGGGTTAAAATAAATATATATAGTAGAGAGAGATGAGGAATAGAGAGAGAGACGTAACCAAAAGGAAAGAGAAAGAGTGCAAGAGGAGAGAAAGACGTGAGGAACAATATTAGTTAGTTAATAATATATATATATATATATATATATATATATATATATATATATATATAAACTGTTAAGGTATAGAAATATATTATAATATATATTATAGGATTTATAACTAATATCAAATATACTCCGAAAAATACCTGGGTTCTGTCTAAAAATCTAGTTTTAAAATACGGATAATATACGTATCAGCCAAAACCATAACGCGATGTCCAGTTAAAGAAAATTCATGCCCCTATGAACGGATACACATAAATGCACATAGCGATCCAAACGAGTCTGTTTCACTAAACCGGACGTGAACACTGTTCTCGCCAAAAAAAGTTGGCTCAGAGCTTGCTATTCCCTTATAAAAATAAAGGGAAAGCTCCACGTGTTACATACGTGCACCCACATGCAAAGCATGTAACTATCACTTCAGATAGCGCCGCACGTGAAGTTCACGTGGGCGCCAATGTGCAAAGCACAAGAACGCCTGTTCCCCTAATATTTAAACATAATAAAAGAACTAAGCTCTATTAAAAATTTTTTGAGGCAGCGCCTCATGTTCCCCTCATGAGGACGCCAGCGCCAGCGCCAATCTTGTAGGATTAAATCCTATGGTGGCATCGCACGTGCTCCTCACTTGGGCGCCAATGTGCAAAGTACAGGAGTGCCTATCATAAATAAGAATTAAATTCTTAAGTGGTGCCCACGTGGACAACACGTGAGCGCCAGCGCCCAAATTAAAAGCAAGCATAATTAAATTCTACATGGGGATACTTCCCAAAAAACTGAGATATTCTCTGTTAAACAGAGCCATTGGATCAAAAATCCAATGGTGATAATAAATCATCAGATGATAAATTCTATTTGGGAAATATTTTCCTTCTAATATGGAAAGATCTTCTCTAATAGAGAATCTTGGATTTAAAATCCAACTGTGATAAAAATATCACCAATTAATCCATCCGATAGAATTAAATTCTATGTGGGAAATATTTTCCCGATCTTCCTAAAATAAGAGAGATCTTCTCTGCTAAACAGAATTAAATTTTATGATTAGGAAAATATTTCCTAATTTTGTTAAACCAACAAGATATTCATATGATAGAATAAAATTCTATCTAAGGAAAATATTTCTTAATCTTGATAAACAAATAAGAAGGATCTTCTCTATTAGATAGAATAAAATTTTATATTAGAAAAATATCTTCCTAATCTTATGATAGAATAAAATTCTAATCTTTTTAAATTAACAAGATATTCATATGATAGAATAAAATTCTATCTTAGGAAAATATTTTCTAATCTTATTAAACAAACAGGAAATATTCTCTGTTAAACAGAGAGATTTTGGATTAAAAATCCAACGGTGAATAAAATTCACTGATTGATCTAAAATATCATTGTTGATTGATTATGAAATCAATCATGATCTCTCAATGAGAGATTTTCTCAACAAATTGATTTTTCTCTTCTCCTATAAATAGGAGCAAAGAGATTAATCAAAGAAAGGAGGGAGGAAAAAAGGAGAGGAGACCCCGCATAAGGTTCTGTAAAAATACAGAAGGCTCTCAAACAACAGAGAATTTAATTCTCTCAAAGAATAAGATCTCTCTCCTAAAAACCTTAGGTAAAAAAAAAGAAAAGATCAAAATATCTCATTTACCTAACATTCCATATCTAAGGGTTTAACCCTTCTAAAAAGAACTTAGTTCTTTCTCTAGATTTGAGATCCACAAGACAAGTCTCCCACAAGATGAGAATTTAATTCTCATTGGGAAGATCTTGTTCTTGAGTATCAAAGATTCAGGGAAGAACAAAATTGAAAAGAAAGAAGATGGAGTTCATAAACTCCAGGAACTTAGTTCATTCAAATCAAGAACTTAGTTCTTTAAAGAACCCGATCCAAGATCCTCAAAATAGTGATCTTGGTGATCCAAATGGTCAAAATACCATTAAAAGAGATTTAACCTCTCTGAAAACATGAACATGGAAAACATGGAGTTCATAATACTCCAGGAACTTAGTTCCTTCAAATCAAGAACTTATTTCTTAAAGAACATAATCCCATATCTTCAAAATAATGATTTTTGTGATCGTTGATGGTCAAAATACTATTAATAGAGATTTAAGTTCTCCAAAATATCAACAGAAATTAAATCTTCAAAAGAACTCAGCGCCTCACGTGAAAAGCACGTGAGCGCTCAAGACCAAGTTACATAGCGCCTCACGTGAAACGCACGTGGGTGCCTGAAAAAGCTAGTGCTTAGCACTAGTGCAGCGCCTTATGTGAAACATACGTGGGCGCCAAAAAAAGCTAGTGCTTAGCACTAGTGCAGTGCCTTATGTGAAACACACGTAGGCGCCACAAAAAACTAGTGCTTAGCACTATTTCAGCGCATCACGTGAAACACACGTGAGTGCTGTATAACTGAGTGCTTAGCACTGCTGGGTAGTACAGAAACCCAGTCTTAGCCCAAATTGGCTTGGTTAAACCTTTTTGATTCTTCAAGCGAGCCTATATGCTCGTGATTTTCAAACTGATCCTAGTCTCAAACATGACTAATGATCTCTCATTGATGATATCTATAAGGATATTCATCCCATATCTCTTAAGATAATCTTAGTCTCAAATAAGGCTAATGATTCATAAACGATCCACCTTGATCTTTTCCCTCAAATACGGGATTTGGTTTAAGGGTACATCTCTCCACACCTATGATATATGCCGTTGTAATTTCTCAACATCTTCATAGAGGTAGCGAGTCCCAACAGCCAACAACTCCTTACATCCTACATTGATGCACTTCCAAATTGACGTGCACGCCTCAAATCAGATTACACCCCAAACTGGGCGCATTCCATGTCACTATCGTTCAACCACGTAACAAATACACGTGCGCGTAAGTGGATAATGGACTGAAACGTCCTTAAACTAATATTCGTCCCAAATATGGGATTGTTGGACCGATATGTCCTTAAACTAACATTCGTCCCCAAAATGGGAATATTGGACCGAAATATCCTTAAACTAACATTCGTTCTCAAAATAGGAATGTTGGACCGAAATGTCCCTAAACTAAAATTTCGCCTCAAACATGGCGATAATGGACCGTGATGTCCTTAAACTAAAATGATTGGGCTCAAATGCTCATATGTTTTAAGTCGACTTTAATCTCAAACCAGATTAACGGTCCTTAAATAAACCTAAGCCCAAATCTAAAATATGTACGGATTTGGACTAATCCGCGCCCTACAGACGACGACATAAACTAGTCTCCGTATACAATCCACGGGCAACCTAAACAAACAAAAACACACACGACACGAAGTGAACTGCCGGAGCAGAAGAAAGTGGTTATCGTAATGCGGTAACGTAATTAACTGTAGGGGCTTGTGCCTGCAGGGAAGAGCATCCCCACAATCAAAACCCCTAATAAAATGAGGAGGAATCTGATAAAGTCTGCTACAACGGTCGCGTCTGTCTAAACCTTCGATATATGGTGCCATAAATCAACTTGGTATTTTCGGAGAGGTGGAAGGATAAATCCAAATAGTATCTGCCCCCAAATTCAGGCCAGACGTTCCAACGTCTCGGTCCGGTCTTTCGGCGGTGAACAGATTCTGGCACACCTGGTGGGGCCTTTTCCTTTTTCCACTCCACACTTCGTGTGTCATGTTTCGCGAACAAAATCGCGGTCCGCAATGGTTGCCTTTGGATTTGAGGTACTAAAATTTGGTGTCTTGCTCTTGTGCAGAAGAAGAAAATCGATGGCTTCCCACCGCACCTCTTGCAACAGCAATTTTCGCTTCACCCCAACTGGAGGAGTGACCTATGGGCCCAACGCGGCCTCCATCTTTTCAATGCCGATGGGGCAAGTAACGCAAGCCACTACTGGACTATTCTTCGGGACCATGTTCCCACCAATGGGTGTAAGTGCCTCAGCGCCCAGGAAAAAGCTCCCAAGAGGTCGGTCTTTGATCGACTAGAGACCACAATGGCCCCTTTCAATGGGCCGTCCAAAGATGACGTCTCAGTCTTCAACAGTCTGGGCATGAACCTAAACGGGCCCGCAAAGAGGCTGGTGATACCTGAAGGGGCTACCCCAAAATGGATAGCCCTCCCAACTCCTGCTACGGGTGAAGCCGTTAAAAGTACTTCCCCATCATAAGATCGGTCTTTTGGAAGATTGGCCGTTCCTCCTCAAACTCTGCCAAGGATGTCAGTCTTCAATAGGAGCCCCTCAGCAAATCTAGGGGCACGAAGAAGCCGCTTCCAAATCTGAGGCGGTCCCGTTTGCAAGATAGGCTCGATATCGCCACTGGCGCCGAGTGAGAAAATCTAGGGGAAACTCCCCCTCTGGACTTACCCTACCAGCTCCAATGGTGGAAGTTGGCGCAGCTGTTCCAACTGGAAACAACTTTGATCTGCTCAGGAGGGTACACAAGAACTCTTCAACGGCGGTGCTAAAGAAATCGCCCCCGCCTGCAGAAACCACAGTGCAGGCAAAGCCGGAGTGCCCCCCATCAACGAATCTCCTCCCAAATTCACAAGGTCTGGCAAAAAGTCCAGGACTCCGTGATTGATCAAAACTATTCTCTTCGATCGAAGAAATCGAAGGCTCGGCAAGAGAAAGATCATCCCTCCGTCATACAATGAGGGGCTTCTTCTACACAGGCGCTTGTTACAATGGCTCATTCTGTAGGGTTACTAGGCACACGCAAAAGGGTCTATAAGGCATCAACCATGCCCGATTTAAAATTTAGCCGTGCCGAACAACCCTAAACCAAGATCTTAGACTAGAGATTAGGCGAAACAAAGCATGTTAAACACTTTAACACTAAGAGTTTGGGATTACAACCTTTGTAATCCGGTCCTTCACTTCATAAGCTCCGTGTTGTGGTCCCTTCGCTGCGATCATCAAGTTCCGGACTCTCGAGAGGCTCCACGAAGAGAAAGATGCAAGCTTACTTCCGATCTTCGATAACAAAGATGATCCACCTTGAAGTTTCATTAACACAAGCTCTCACTCACTAAATGAAGTGAATACCCTAATCTAAATGGCTAGGATAGATTAGGATGATGAAGTAGGATTTTAGCTCTCATTTGTTTTCTTAATCTCACTCATTTTCATCACTAATGAAAAAGCTAGTAAGCTTTTCTATGAAAGAAGAAGAAGGAAGAAGAAGATCATTTTCTTTTGTGATGAATAATGAAAAATATGGTGAGGTTAGAAATGCAACCATGGGTTAAGAATGATGTCTTAACCCATGTAGAGAGTTAACTATGGTGAAGGGTTGAGTTGAGTTAAGCAAATATCTACACAAAATATCCAAAGTCAAAGTCAAAGCTTCAAGAAGCTTCTTGAAAGCTTCATGCTTGCTTAACCCTAATCCAAACCCTAACCACAATTAAACTCCTCAAAACATGTTGCATTTATAACCATAATATGTTACAATATTATATATCACATATACAATATTTATTGTAACAAAATAAAATAATACAATTAACATATATCGCATATATATCAATGTATTACCCGAGTGAGAAAAAGAATCTTTTAGTGAGCTTATATCAGTTAATGTAATTTAATATATCAAATATATAATTATACATTAAATTATCGAATCAACACTTGATCCGATAATCCGGCTATTTCACAAATAACCGACTAATATTATCTGTATCAGTTCATCGAATCAACACTTGATCCGATGACCCGGCTATATCACATATACCCGGCCGATATCTCATATCGCGATAATCTAATACGGTATCACATACACGTATTGTTCTCGGTTCCGCACATATCACATATGTGCTCTTACTCCATTTTGCCTGAGCCAAGAAACCTCTGTGTAGGACTCTAAAGAATCGTCAATATGCCGGCAGTAGGTGATGATCATATCAAACACCCACAAGCTGCAAGCGGTCAGCTAAACGTAACAGCCACCCAGGTATTGAGCGCTCAGAAGATCAACAAGCAAGCCTGTACATTCTCCTGTGAATCAAGTCAGTAACACTCCCGTACAGTCCGGTCTCTTCGTCTGATATGTCGCATATCTCGCCTAGGGGTGGTAAACGTCAGACCCCAGTAGCTTGATAAGTCGTGTCGATATGAGATCCATAACAGTTCGAAAAACTAATGATAACACTTACCAGTAAGTCTCAGCAATCCTGGCCAGGGATTTCCAGTTATAGCTAATCGAACACAGCGCAACATCAACTCCCTATACCGGAAGAGACGAATCCCCTCCTATCGCTCATTGCCTCCATGTGATTCGGGACTGTACCCAAAAGCCACCTTTTTGCACGCCCTCTTTGACGTGGTATGATGGAAATCAAAGCACAGTGGGAATCATACAAGACTCTATGACGATCTCGGGTCTACAGACTACTCTGTACCAGTGTCACCAGAGAACTGCTATCTGACGTGAGGTATAATACCATCTGGGAGTTCTCGGCGAGTCTGTCCATTGTATCCAGTCTCCATTGAGCACCCGTATACCTTCTCTGATATCAAACACCAATGGATATGAGATCATTCATCGCCCATCATATGGGTCAAGAAGCGCATACGCTAGTCTACTCTGGAGTATCGATGCCCTGTCTCAATACTCCCACGACTAGGAACATTTGAAGGATGTACTTGGCGACTACACTGTCCCCACTAGTATAATCCGCATCATAGTCCTGGTAGTCAAGTACTCATCCTAAGGGCTTTATCAACATGTAACATAGAGACAATCAGAGTACATGTTAAGATAAAAAGTAAGCAGATAGCGTACTATCATGTCGAGCAAGAAAGTCCTCCCTATATATGTCTAAGCATCCACAACAATATACATCATATGTACAGTAATGGCCTCCAGGGCATACATATAACTAACAATCTCCCACTTGCACTAGGGCCATCTGTTGTGGTATCGCATACCCAACATTTAGCTGTGGTTGAAGTATCTCATACTTAACCTTCCCATAAAAGTCTCTACTGGGAAAAAGGCCTTTGTGAGTGGATCCGCACTATTGTTCTCTGTGTCTACTCTCCTAACCTCGATCTCCCTGGAGATCAACCATCTCCATGATCAAGTGATACTGCCTAAGAATTATATCTGGATTTTTGATGGGACGGGGGTTCCTCGGCAAAAAGCCACAATTCCATTGTCACACAATGGTAGGAACGAAGTTCATCTCATGAACTTATATATATCCAGACTGCCTCTTTGGTAGAATCCTTGGTAACGATGTATCTTGCCTTTAATCATCTAGTAAGTCAAGGTATCTAGCTTGGAACTCTTCCAACATACCGTCCCTCCACTGATGGTAAAGACAATGCCTGCGACTGACATTCAGTCGTCCTTATCACCCTGGAACCTTTCCAGTGATTCTCTCCAGGATCGATTGACATCTCACTACAACTAGTGAGAATCCTAACATCCAATTAGATCTATCTCATATATCCAAAACCTAGGATTTAGGAGGTATCACCTTGATCCTATATGGAGAATCATTGTTATAAGAGGAGATTGACCAGCGTAGCATAGGAAACTCCTTCCCTATCAAGAGTATGTCATCCACGTACTCTACGAGGATCACTACATACTCTCTACTACCTTTTTGTATTTACAAGGTTCATCTACCATTTTGATGAAGTCAAACTCTTTGACTACCACATCAAAACAGACGTTCCAACTCCGCGATGCCTGATTTATCACATAAAACATCTTGCTCACGTTTCCGCTGCTCCCACTGTCTACGAAGCCCTCTGGCTGTGTACTTATAGACGCTCTCTTCCAAATCATCATTTAGAAAAGCAGTCATGACACCCAACCGCCAGATATCGTAGTCATGGTATGTAGCCGTGGCAAGTAGGATCTGGATGGACTTAAGCATAGCTTTGAAAGTCTCAACTTTTCCATGTACACCAAGTAATCTTCTCAAGATATACTTGCTCCTGATGGGGATTTAACTCTTCAGATAAAGCAATCAAAGTCTATACTTTGTTGGTGTATAAGGATTCCATCTCAGATTACTAAGCATCCAGCCATTCTTACAGAGTCCCACTCCTGATGGCCTGCTCAAAACTAGTTGGGTCATCATCTCATGATGCTATCCTCGCTCCCACTGTCAAAGAAAAACCAAAGTATCTCTCAGGTGGGTGAGGAACCCTACTAGATCGGCGGAGAGGCTGAGGTTCGTTGGAAACTATTGAATCCTTTGGTTCTACCAAATCATCAGCTGCAGTTTGTATACCTGGAACTCTTTCCAGTTCTACCTCATGACCAATAATTTCTTCACAAGAAATTCCCTTTCACAAAGGTGGCATGCTGAGAAACAAAATATCTTTTGTTCCTCGGTTTGGTAGAAGATATTCCCTTGCGTATGCTTGGGATATCCAACAAACTTCTACAGAACCGCCTTTGCCTCGAGCTTGTCCGGATTTTGCTTTTAGACATAGGCCGGACAACTCCAAATCTTAACTTACTTAAGATATGGGATCTTCTCATTCCATATCACATATGAAATGGTAGGCAACTGATTTGATTTGAACCCTATTCAATAGGTATGCAGCTTCTCAAGTGCATAACTCCCAAAAGGAAATAGGAAACTCAGTAGTACTCATCATAGAGCTCACCATATCTAATAGGGTGTGATTGCTCCGCCCTGATACACCTACGTGCTGTGGTGTATACGGAGGAGTAATGCTGAGAGAGAATCTCATTCTCCTTTAGAATAGTCCAGGATTTCCGTGCTCAAGTATTCTCCTCCTTGTTCTCATCAAAGGACATAATACTTATACCCGTTTTTGGTTCTCTACTTCTAACTTATATTCTGTGATTATCTCAAAAGTTTCAGACTTGTGTTTCAACAGGAACATATGTCTGAATCTTGAGAGATCATCAGTGAATGTAATGAGGTATAAAGAACCGGTCCTGGCATGTGTAGACAGGGGACTCACATACATCATCATGTATCAATCCCAAGAGTTCACTAACTCTTTCTCTGTTTCCAATAAACGGAGCTGTGGTCATCTTATCTCTGTGACATGACCGACAAGTTTCACAAGATGTAAATTTAAACTAATTTAAATATGCATCTAAATGTAACTTAGCTAGTCGGGTCGCATTGATATGATCTAGTCTACAATACCTCAAGAAGGATTTGTTCATTTCTGAACACTTCCTCCTATGTGTGTTCTGTACATTAGGAACTGTGGTTTGATTTAGAACGTCTGTGTTTTTCGATAACGTGTCTGAACCGATCAACTTTTGATATAGAAAATGTTCAAAACATTATCCAACAATACAAAATTATATCCTTCTTTACTAATAAAGAGACTGATATGATGTTGCATATCAGATTCGGTATCTAATAACATTCGTTCAGAATCAATGTATTCTGGTAATACAGGCTGATAACTACCAACAGACTTGGATGCAACACTTGCACCGTTTCTATCTCATGAAATTTATCACCCGTTCTCAGTTCTCTACCTATCTGTAGCCTATGTAATTAATTACATATGTGGGATCCTGATCCGGTATCAAATACCCAGGACGTAAAGGATATTGAGAAACAGTTCTGTGTAATGAACACACCCGAAGAAGATGCATCAACATGTACTTTCTTCGTTTGGGCGGCACGGGAATTCTGGTAATCCCCTATTTTCTGCTCTGTCTTATAACAATTATAAGTTGGAGCAGGACCAACGTTCCCTAGCACAGTATAGCAAGCGGGTTCGGTCAATACATCCGTATTATTATCTTGATTAAGGCGTGACATAGTCGTAACCAGGAGAGAGAGAGAAGAAAACACTCAGCGTGCGCTTTTACAAGATTAGATTGGTTATCAATTTATCTAATCAGGATGGCTCCCACTGTTTTAGTCAAATCTTCCTTCAAACCCTAAAAGGAAAGACTAGCCGGGATTAATTACACTCTACAAGTTCGCCAATCTTTCAGCCAGGCCAGTGCCGGTACTTTGAAGGAGGTTCCCCGTGCTTTCGCACGGACCTAATTAAAATAAACCTCGTTTTCCCAGGGGCGTAACCCCGTTAACACCTTTATAGACACCTACTTGATCGGCTAATTGTAATGTGTAAAACTTTCCCAGGAGTAACTCTTACTCGCAGCGGGTATCGGGATCCAACTATCTCATAGAAGGTATGCAATCTCATTGCAAATTTCAACACTTGAAATTCCCGATAATATTTTACCCCAAGCGATCTATGACCTTGACTAAGTCAACAAACCATAGACCGCAAGTAAAGTTCAACCTGTCATTTCCCGATTGAATTAAACCCACTCGCACGACCCTTGACTAAGTCAACAAGGCCGCACGACTACCCTAATCCAATCGCATCATATGCTTTGCAGATAAGCACTAATCAGCTACCGCACACTACGCCTTGACTAAGTCAACAAACGCAGCACGAATACTAAAAACTACTTATCTGAAATGACGGAGGGCTACGACAGGTTTTTAAGAAAACCCTTTGCGTAATAAACTTTATATCGTTGTAGAATCGAGTGATTTTAATAGGAATGCTTTTGAGGCCTTTTCTAGTTTTGCTAAAGAGGTCACTCCCGGTGAAGGGATCGTCGGCTTTTTCCTTATTGAATAAGGTGCAGGATATTTCACAAATACCGCTATGCAAAGCAAAAACTATAGAAGCAATCAAAAGACAAACCGAGTTTGTAGCATCTGCTAGTTTCACTAAAGAGGTCACTCCCGGTGAAGGGATCTCGGCTCTTTCCTTATCGAATAAGGTGCTGTATGTTCTACAAAGAACACCGCTATGCAAAGCAAGAACTAGAGCTACCAGTTTTGAGACAAGTTTCTACAACATCTTTAGGTTTCGTTTAGTTTCATTAATCTCATTAATGAAGTCCCATTTTATTATGCTTCACAAGCATCACATTTGAAACGAAATCTGCAATATAACATATATCTCATATATATAATATAAACATTCGTCTCAGGCAGTAATATGATCTCATCACAGAACATTGCAGCAGAAGAACATATATGAAATATTGGATATACCAGAACGTCCGTGTTTTAATACGAGCCAGTATAAAACACGGATTCCACGTTCGCGATGAATAGCCAAACCCATATCCCCAGACCCCTACGAGAGCGGCAAGCAACACTGCCAATTCTAGGGTTAGAAGACCCGGTCTCGACTCCTCGAGATGGTCTCCCACTGGACCCTAGAACCCGGTTACTTGTGCTCCCCGTCTTGGGTCTACTTAATGCGGAAAAGTAAATAATATACAATGGTGATATCATCCTCAGCCCGGAAGTGCCCCAATAAAAGAATATTACATACAATGAATTTTACATGAATGAAAAAGAAAAACTCTCATCTCACATAAAACCCCCGGCTATTCAAAACGCGACGATCCAATATAACATATCACAGCAACACATAATATCTCATATCATCAATGTAAGCAAGTATGCGTATCCCGATTGTCGTTGATGTATAGCAACGAAGCCGGCGATACACCACATACTACGCTTATGGTCACAGAAAAGTAAGTGTAAAACTACAACAGTTGGAATCCGCAACCTCCTTAGACATCTCATGCCTAACCAAATGAATTCCTTAGACATCGCATGCCTAACAATTATAAACCCCGCATTTTAGTCTCAATTACCGAAAACTCTTTTCAATATCAAGTCGGGCAATTCAACAAGATTCCAGACATCCTGATTGAATGCTCGTCGCAAACTTTAGTAGACGGCCGTACCCCAGATGCCGTTGACGAAGTGCACTAAGGAGGAACACCGCTGCCGTGAGCACCCGAACGGATGCTTTTGGCGACGGGGTTCTCCTACAGTCATTTGGTCGGGACTATGGGGCGTGGCTATCTATTAAGTTTATCCGGCGAGTATCCGCGTACGCTACGTGATTGCGACGGACTTTTGATCGCATCAAAATCCCGTGGTAACCGATCAAATGAGACTAAACTGCTAGATTTATAACATTCAAATTAGTTATCTCATAACTACCTGTGGATTCCAAATATTGTATCACATTCCAGATAAAAAGACAATGTTAAACTTTCCGATCGAATAATCAAACACCCAAGATTTCCCAAATAGCTCAACACTTAAGCGGAGTTCAAAAAATATCCATCACATGCCACAGTACCAATGGTCCAGCCGTAGAAGGGTCAAGCCAACGCCTCACATGTGGCAATGCCGTACTGTCCCAAACCCTAAGGTTCAGAGGCGGTTCAGACGGTCACATAATCGAGTTAAGGTTTGTGTTCTTCTAGAGGGTCCACTGCGTTACTTGCATGATTTTCCGGAAGTTTCAAACTCGAGAAAAAATCCAACTTTTGAAAAATTTTCCGACAGGGGAAAAAGTGAGTTATTGATATCCGTTCGAACTTTTTAACAGTTTCTAAAATTATCCGGAAAAAACATAAAACGAAGTTAAATTATCCGATCGAATCAACGAGTCCCCAATACAACGCAGAAAACTCAACACTTGAGTACAAATTAAAAATACCCAGAAAAAAGAAGAAACACCTACGGATAATACTGTACAAACACGTGTCCCCAGTTCACCTTTTTGGCCGCGGAACCGCCGCGGCAAGCATGTTCTTGCCGCGGTTCCGCGGCCCTTTGAGAGCCTTGGGGGCACGTGTTTTAGGGTTATCCTTAGAATTCCCTGCTGATTTTTTAAAGTATTTTTAATATGAAAAATCAACATTTTTGAAAAATTTCCAGAAAAGGGTATAAACCGGGGTTTCGGGGTTTGATCGGATTTTAAACATCGCCTAGACTTCGCCTAAACCTCTAGCTTGGCTGTGATACCACTGTAGGGTTACTAGGCACACGCAAAAGGGTCTATAAGGCATCAACCATGCCCGATTTAAAATTTAGCCTTGCCGAACAACCCTAAACCAAGATCTTAGACTAGAGATTAGGCGAAACAAAGCATGTTAAACAATTTAACACTAAGAGTTTGGGATTACAACCTTTGTAATCCGGTCCTTCACTTCATAAGCTCCGTGTTGTGGTCCCTTCGCTGCGATCATCAAGTTCTGGACTCTCGAGAGGCTCCACGAAGAGAAAGATGCAAGCTTGCTTCTGATCTTCGATAACAAAGATGATCTACCTTGAAGTTTCATTAACTCAAGCTCTCACTCACTAAATGAAGTGAATACCCTAATCTAAATGGCTAGGATAGATTAGGATGATGAAGTAGGATTTTATCTCTCATTTGTTTTCTTAATCTCACTCATTTTAATCACTAATGAAAAATCTAGTAAGCTTTTCTATGAAAGAAGAAGAAGGAAGAAGAAGATCATTTTCTTTTGTGATGAATAATGAAAAATATGGTGAGGTTAGAAATGCAACCATGGGTTAAGAATGAAGTCTTAACCCATGTAGAGAGTTAACTATGGTGAAGGGTTGAGTTGAGTTAAGCAAATATCTACACAAAATATCCAAAGTCAAAGTCAAAGCTTCAAGAAGCTTCTTGAAAGCTTCATGCTTGCTTAACCCTAATCCAAACCCTAACCACAATTAAACTCCTCAAAACATGTTGCATTTATAACCATAATATGTTACAATATTATATATCACATATACAATATTTATTGTAACAAAATAAAATAATACAATTAACATATATCGCATATATATCAATGTATTACCCGAGTGAGAAAAAGAATCTTTTAGTGAGCTTATATCAGTTAATGTAATTTAATATATCAAATATATAATTATACATTAAATTATCGAATCAACACTTGATCCGATAATCCGGCTATTTCACAAATAACCGACTAATATTATCTGTATCAGTTCATCGAATCAACACTTGATCCGATGACCCGGCTATATCACATATACCCGGCCGATATCTCATATCATGATAATCTAATACGGTATCACATACACGTATTGTTCTCGGTCCCGCACATATCACATATGTGCTCCTATTCCGTTTTGCCTGAGCCAAGAAACCTCTGTGTAGGACTCTAAAGAATCGTCAATATGCCGGCAGTAGGTGATGATCATATCAAACACCTACAAGCTGCAAGCGGTCGGCTAAATGTAATAGCCACCCAGGTATTGAGCGCTCAGAAGATCAACAAGCAAGCCTGTACATTCTCCTGTGAATCTAGTCAGTAACACTCCCGTACAGTCCGGTCTCTTCGTCTGATATGTCACATATCTCGCCTAGGGGTGGTAAACGTCAGACCCCAGTAGCTTGATAAGTCGTGTCGATATGAGATCCATAACAGTTCAAGAAACTACTGATAACACTTATCAGTAAGTCTCAGCAACCCTGGCCAGGGATTTCCAATTATAGCCAATCGAACACAGCGCAACATCAACTCCCTATACCGGGAGAGACGGATCCCCTCCTATCGCTCATTGCCTCCATGTGATTCGGGACTGTACCCAAAAGCCACCTTTTTGCACGCCTTCTTGGACGTGGTATAATGGAAATCAAAGCACAGTGGGAATCACACAAGACTCTATGACAATCTCGGGTCTACAGATTACTCTGTACCAGTGTCACCAGAGAACTGCCTTCTGACGTGAGGTATAATACCATCTGGGAGTTCTCGGCGAGTCCGTCCAGTGTATCCAGTCTCCACTGAGCACCCGTATACCTTCTCTGATGTCAAACACTAATGGATATGAGATCATCCATCGCCCATCATATGGGTCAAGAAGCGCATACGCTAGTCTACTTTGGAGTATCGATGCCCTGTCTCAGTACTCCCACGACTAGGAATATTTGAAGGATGTACTTGGCGACTACACTGTCCCCACTAGTATGATCCGCATCATAGTCCTGGTAGTCAAGTACTCATCCTAAGGGCTTTATCAACATGTAACATAAAGACAATCAGAGTACATGTTAAGATAAAGAGTAACCAGATAGCGTACTATCATGTCGAGCAAGAAAGTCCTCCCTATATATGTCCAAGCATCCACTACAATATACATCATATGTACAGTAATGGCCTCTAGGGCATACATATAGCTAACACCTTCAACTTCAACCTCCCACAAAAGGATGAGGCCAGAGAAAATCCCACCGCCTGCAGCAAAATCCAAAGGTGATGAACACAAACGCCCCAAGTCTGGGGGCATGATCGTGCATACGGTCTACATGGCTTCCGGGAAATAAGAAAGCCGTGCTTCCATAGGTCATCGACCGCAAACTCGGTCACTGACAAAAACTCAGGAGCAACAATAAAAGCTCCAGGAAATGCTGACCAAAATGACAACACTTACCGGGCAGAAAGAAAGCCCGGACACAACAGCCGAACAACACCAAGTGCAGGAGACCGATACAGAGTTCCTGCGAATAGTGCTTGAAAGAAAGGACAAGGAAACTGCTGAGCAAGCTGCTAACATAAAGCAGATGGCTATCTTATTCCAGGATATGGTTGGAATGATGATCTAGCCAGAACCCCCGGCCAAGAATCCGCCGATAATCATCGAGGATGACAGAGGGGAAACATCGAACCCTCTTCCGGCTTTATCGGCAGCTAAAGAGGAAACAATCTCCAAGGCTGCTCTTGATGATTAAATCGCTCAAAAAATACGAGCTCATCAAGCTAATGAAGCCGCAGGCCAAATTGTCAGAACTGGTCGACCATATTCGACCTGGTACGATCAAATACAGTACCCGCCAAAGTACACACATCCAAAGTTCCACATGTATAAAAGAAATGGGAATCCTCGTCGGCACATTGCGCAATTTAAATCCATGTGCGGCAATACTAGAGGAAATGATATACTCCACCGACATTCGTCAGCAGTCTGGCGGGCATCGCCTTCGAATGGTATGCAGAACTCCCAAATGATTCCGTGAAGACTTTCGACGAGATGGATATGCTCTTTTGTTAGAGATTCGCTAGTGAGAATGAACACACTACCGTGGCGGCGTTGGTCAACAAAAGGGTTGGACAGAATGAAACCTGGATTCAATATATTACCCGATGGCGAAATCTCAAGTCAAAATACGAGTAACGCATCGACGGGGCTACAGCCGTGGGAATGTTTATAGCCACCCTTGACCCAAATTCAAAGGTGTTCCCATTTATGGCCCTTTTCAAGCCGACGGCCTTCCAAGAGCTCATGGATAAAATGACTCGATTAGATCAGATGGGTCAAGACCTTTCGTCATCTGATGTATATGAATGAAAAGCGGAGGCAAGGTGGCATTTGTCACCAATGCTCAACAAAAAATGAGCGGCTCTGAAGCAACCTGCTGCCAAAATAGTGACGGCGTAGGTACTCGCTTCCCCCGAGATATACACAAAAGGTATTTCTCACTGGTGGAAGAATCCCTATGTGGGATGGTCCTTTCTTCTCAAAAAACAGAAAGGATATCAAGGGACTTACAAGCGGGTCTTGCAATCAAGTAGAATATCCCACTTGAACTAAAAAACCATGGGAGGGATGTGAAATCCATGTCCAATCCGAATCAGACGATGAGGGGAAAACCCCCCATGTCAAGTTCATTCTTCCAGGGAAGAAAAAGAATCGGCAGAATGAATGACGTTATATCTCGTTCCTTCATATATGAAGAAGATGCTCCATCAGTATCGGAAAGCGATAGTGATCAGCAGGGGATATGTGCCGTTTAAAATACCTGGTACTTCCCGCAAAACAACCCGATGGGCACGATGATAGATGAAGCAGTCCAAGAAGGTGAAGATAGTCTAAGGCGTGAAGTTTCCATTCATACAAAAAACATGCAGCAACGCCTCGGCAAGCAAGCGTTGGAAGGAATGAGTTATGTAACTCCCCGACCAAACGACGATAATGGACCAAGAAGTCTCTAAACTAGTGCACCGTCCCAAACATGGCAATGTTGGACCGAGATGTCCCTAAACTAGCATTTCGTCCCGAACATAGGAATGATGGAACGAAACGTCCTTAAACTAGTGCATAGCCTCAAACACGACACGTCGCCTCAAACACGGTGATAATGGATCGAAACGTCCCTAAACTAGTGCGTCGTCTCAAACATGGCGATAATGGACCGAAACGTCCCTAAACTAGTGCGTCGCCTCAAACACGGCGCATCGCCCCAAACACGGTGATAGTGGACCGAGAAGTCCCCAAACAAAAAATCCACCTCAAACATGGCGATAATGGACCGAAATGTCCTTAAACTAACGTTCATCCCCAAAATGGGAATGTTGGACAGAAAAGTCCTTAAACTAGAAATTCGTCTCAAACATGGCGATAATGGACCGAAACGTCCCTAAACTAATGCGTCGCCTCAAACATGGTGCATCGCCCCAAATACGGCGATATCCTCCCTAGTGATCTATATTGTAATCGAAGTCTTAACGGTGAGAGTTGCAACTCAAGACCTACCGGCTACACAGCTACTCCAGCGATGAAGCCACCCCTAAGTCCCACCGGCAAACAGATGGGTCACCTGCAGCGAAACTACTTTCGAGAGTTCCATCGTTCGCAAAAAAACATGGTATGTCCACGAGCGAAATGGGTACGGATGAAAACCCGAAAGAGCGCCGTGAGTAAAAACAGCAGGACTGCCGGCGAGTTTGTGAAAACCCGAAAAGGGTGCAAATTCACAAAATAAAAAATTCATATGCACTTGCAGGTCCTCTCAACTTTGTGAGGAAAGAAAAAAAACTGCGTGAGATCCTTACGACTTACAAAGGAGCAACACACTTAGGAATCCCCACGATTCCTAAGCAGAAAATACACCTACGAGATCCTCACGACTCGTAGGGAGAAATACCTTTATGAGACCCTTATGGCTCATAAAGTCAAAAAGTCTTAGTCGACAGGATCCTAACCCTGTTTGCTAAGCCACCTTTGTTCAAATCAACAAAGGCAAATGATGAGTCACTCCTGGCAATATTCCAGTCGTGGCGATGCTGATGCCTAAAAAGGTATCAAACTTCAAGTCCTCTCAAGGTAAATGATGATTCGCTCCTGGCAATATCCAAGTTGCAGCGATGCTGATTGCCTAAGCAGGTGACAAACTCCAAGTCCTTTCAAGGCAAATGATGGTTCGCTCCTGGCAATATCCCAGTTGCAGCGATGCTGATGCCTAAACAGGTGTCAAACTCTAAGTCCTTTCACGGCAAATGATGATTTGCTCCTGGCAGTATTCCAGTCGTAGCAATGCTGATGCCAAGGATGGTATTAAATTCCAAACTCGCAATAAAAACAGTAGCGAGTAGCAAAAAAATGCATATGAAATAGCCGAAATGATGGGGCAACTCGCAATAAAAATCAGCGAGCAAAAAATATGCATATAAAAACAGCCGAAATGTTTGGGCAACTCGCAATAAAAAGCAGCAAGTAAAAATATAAAAAAAATAGCCGAAATGATTGGGCACCGTGGATAAAAAGCCGAAATAATTGGGCAATCGTGACTTTCGCGTATGAAAAGCTGAAAAGATAGAGCATCGCGGTAACAAAAAATAAAATAAAATAAAATTTTCTCTGCTCTGCAAGTACGTCCATATTGACTCTTGTATACGGTCCATGGGCACAAATGAAAGAAAGGGAACCATATTTTCCCATCAGGCTCCGTCAAAGGGAGAGCCAGATCTTGATGGTAACATCTACAGCCTAAAGATCAGCTCGGCGCTCTTCTTATCCTAACAGGGTGCATACGTGACATCAGCAAAGCTCTAAGGAGCCAAATAAAAAAGGAGTAATGGCAAAATCCCAGCTCCAACTCGACGTTCCTTCTCGGTGCAGATGCAACATCAACAAACAAAAGTGGAGTAACGGAAAAATCCTAATTCCAGCTTGACGTGCTTCTCATGCCATCAGGATGTAGACGCAACGTCATCAAAGACCTAAGAGTCAAACAAAAAAGGAGTACTGGTAAAATCCCAGCTCCAGCTCGACGTTCCTTCTCAGTGCAGATGCGACTTCAACAAAGGCTCCAGCTCGACATGCTTCTCATGCCAGCAGGATCCAGATGTAACGTCAATAAAAGACCCAAGGGTCAAAGCAAAAAGGGAGTCACGGCAAAATCCTTGCTCCAAGTCTTGATGGTTCATATACAATCCATAGACTATCTCGACGTTCCCCCTCATTTCAACAAGATTCGGACACAACTATCAAATGAAATTGGAGCAATGACATATTCCTAGCTCCGGACTTCAATTGCAATACATACAACATGGAGGTCCTACAGATGTCTACCCTAGTTCAGCAAAGAAATAACACGACATCGTAAAAACAAAAATGAAGTGACGACATATTCCCAGCTTCGGGTTTTGATGGCAACTCATATAAAGCCTAAAATACTATCGGAGATCATCCCACACCAGAGCGGAGTGGTTATGACTCATCGGGGCTCCAAATTGAGCCTAACCTCAAGTAAAAAGCGTTATGGCAAATTCCTAACGTTTGCTCTTCCAACGGTAATATGACCTAAGGAGATTACTTGAAGATGTCTTGTCCAGCCCCCGAAGGAATCAGAGACACGACAGTCATGGGGCTACTCAAACAACAGCTTAAAGACTGCATATCGAGGAATACATCAGTCAATACGACAGTACCACGGACTAAAACCCTAGTAACACAAACCTAACGGACCCTTGTCGTAAAGAATATGGGTTATCTATATTTCACGTTAGGATACACCTGCGAGATCCTCTCGACTCATCTCGACCCGTAGGGAAAAAAATCTTTATGAAACCCTTACGGCTCATGAAGGTGAAAAGCATAAGGCGACGGGGATACCAACCTATTTCCTAAGCACTGTGGCCCTACAAGCAGGTCCAAATTGACTCTTTTATACTATCTACGGGCCACATTCTGCAAAGTCACATACCGATCAGGAGGAGAAACCACTTACGAGTCCTCTCGACTCGTAAAGGGAAAATTCTTTTGTGAGATCCTTACGACTCTCAAGAGAAAACGCACTTAGGAGTCCTCACGACTTCTAAGGAGAAAATACAGCTATGAGATCCTCTCGACTCGGAGGGAGAAATATCTTTATGAGACCCTCATGGTTCATAAAGTTGAAAAGCCTTAGACGACAGATCTAAACCTGTTTCCTAAGCGATCGCTACCGTATAAGAAAGTCCAAACTGACTCTTGTATACTATCCGTGGGTTATATTCGCCAATAAAGTGAAGAAGCTACTTACGGGTCCTCACGACTAGTAAGGAAAAATATCGGAGTGAGATCTTTACGACTCACGGAGGAACACTTAGGAATCCTCACGATTTCTAGGGAGAATATGCACCTATGAGATCCTCACGACTCATAGGGAGAAAAAGCCATCTTGAGACCCTTACAGCTCATGAAGATAAAAAAGCCTTAGGCTACAAGGACCCTAAACTTGTCTCCTACGCTATCAATTTAATGGTCATGCATAACTTTGCACTACTTCACCCACGTACATACTTACGTGGGCAAAGTAGTGGGGCATTTGTTCTCGCCAATTTTTTTGGCTCAGAGCTTGTTGTTCCCTTATAAAAATAAAGGGAAAGCTCCACGGGTTAAATACATGCACCCACATGAAATGCATGTAACTATCACCTTAGGTAGCGCCGCACGTGAAGTTTGCGTGGGCGCCAATGTGCAAAGTACAGGAGCGCCTGTTCCCCTAATATTTAAACATAATAAAAGAGCTAAGATCTGTTAAAATTTTGTTGAGGCAGCGCCTCACGTGCCCCTCACGAGGACGCCAGCGCCAATCTTGTAGGATTAAATCCAATGGTGGCGCCGCATGTGCTCCTCACATGGGCACCAATGTGCAAAGCACAGGAGCGCCTATCATAAATAATAATTAAATTCTTAAGTGGCGCCCACGTGCACAACACGTGAGTGCCGGCGCCCAAATTAAAAGCAAGCAGAATTAAATTCTACATGAGGATACTTCCTAAAACTGGAATATTCTCTGTTAAACAGAACCGTTGGATCAAAGATCCAATGGGGATAATAAATAATTAGATAATAAATTCTATTTGGGAAATATTTTCCTTATAATATGGAAAGATCTTCTCTAATAGAGAATCTTGGATTTAAAATCCAATTGTGATAAAAATATCACCAATTAAACCATCCGATAGAATTAAATTCTATGTGGAAAATATTTTCCTGATCTTCCTAAAATAAGAGAGATCTTCTCTGCTAAACAGAATTAAATTCTATGGTTAGGAAAATATTTCCTAATCTTGTTAAACTAACAAAATATTCATATGATAGAATAAAATTTTATCTTAGGAAAATATATCCTAATCTTGATAAACAAATAAGAATGATCTTCTTTATTAGATAAAATAAAATTCTATATTAGGAAAATATCTTCCTAATCTTATGATAGAATAAAATTCTAATCTTGTTAAATTAACAAGATATTTATATGATAGAATAAAATTCTATTTTAGGAAAATATTTCCTAATCTTGTTAAACAAACAAGAAATCTTTTCTGTTAAACAGAGAGCCTTTGGATTAAAAATCCAACGATGAATAAAATTCACCAATTGATCTAAAAGATCATTGTTGATTGATTAAGAAATCAATCATGAACTCTCAGTGAGAGATTTTCTCAACAAATTGACTTTTCTCTTCTCCTATAAATAGGAGCAAAGAGATTAATCAAAGAAAGGAGGGAGGAAAAAAGGAGAAGAGATTTCCTATAAGTTTCTGTAAAAATACAGAAGGCTCTCAAAATAACAGAGAATTTAATTCTCTCAAAAAAGAAGATCTCCCTCCCAAAAAACCTTAGGTAAAGAAAAAAGAAGAGATCAAAATATCTCTTTTACCTAACATACCATATCTAAGGGTTTAACACTTCTAAAAAGAACTTAGTTCTTTCTCTAGATTTGATATGCACAGGACAAGCTCCCACAAGTTGAGAATTTAATTCTCATCGGGAAGATCTTGTTCTTGAGAATCAAAGATTCAGGGAAGAACAAAATTGAAAAGAAAGAATATGGAGTTCATAATACTCTAAGAACTTAGTTCCTTCAAATCATGAACTTAGTTCTTTAAAGAACCCGATCCAAGTTCCTCAAATAGTGATATTGGTGATCCTTAATGGTCAAAATACCATTAAAAGAGGTTTAACCTCTCTGAAAACATGAACATGGAAAACATGGAGTTCATAATACTCCAGGAACTTAGTTCCTTCAAATCAAGAACTTAGTTCTTAAAGATCATGATCACAAATCTTCAAAATAATGATCTTGGTGATCGTTGATGTTCAAAATACCATTAACAGAGATTTAAGTTCTCCAAAAACATCAACAGAAATTAAATCTCCAAAAGAACTCAGCGCCTCACATGAAAAGCATGTGAGCGCTCAAGGCCAAGTTATATAGCGCCTCATGTGAAACGCGCGTGGGCGCTACAAAAAGCTAGTGCTTAGCACTAGTGTGGTGCCTCATGTGAAACACATGTGGGCGCCACAAAAAACTAGTACTTATCACTATTTCAGCACCTCACGTGAAAGACACGTTAGTGCTGTATAACTGAGTGCTTAGCACTGTTGGGTAATATAGAAACCCATTCTTAGCCCAAATTGGCTAAGTTTCCTGAGGTTAAACCTCTTTGATTCTTCAAGCGAGCCTATATGCTCGTGATTTCCAAATCGATCCTAGTCTGAAACATGACTAATGATCTCTCTTTGATGATATCCAAAAGGATATCCATCCCATATCTCCTAAGATAATCTTAGTCTCAAATAAGGCTAATGATCCTTAATGATCCGCCATGATTTTTCCCCTCAAATACGGGATTTGGTTTAAGGGTACATCTCTCCACACCTCTGATATATATCGTTGTAATTCCTCAACATCTTCAGAGAGGTAGCGGGTCCTGACAACCAACAATTCCTTACATCCCGCATTGATGCACTTCCAAATTGACGTGCAAACCTTAAATCGGATTACACCCCAACTTGGGTGCATTCCATTTCACTATCGTTCACTCCGCCACTTAATAAATACACTTGCGCGTAAGATGGAAAACAGACCGAAACGTACTTAAACTAATATTCATCCTAAATATGGAATTGTTGGACCGAAATGTTCTGAAACTAACATTCGTCCCCAAAATGGGAATATTGGACCGAAATATCCTTAAACTAACATTCATCCTCAAAATGGGAATATTGGACCGAAATGTCCCTAAACTAAAATTTCGCCTAAAAAATGTCGACAATGGACCGTGATGTCCTTAAACTAAAATGATTGGGCCCAAATGCTCATATGTTTTAAGTGGATATTAATATCAAACCAAATTAACGGTCCTTAAATAATACTAAGCCAAAATCTAAAATATATAAGGATTTGGACTAATCCGCGCCCTACGGGCTGTAGAGTGTTTTCGTCACCCTATTGAGATGGGAATACGCGCGCGCTTGTCAGGTGTACTACAGATTCCCCCTGCCTAGGGTAGGCTGGGGTTTATTGATTATGGGGATCCGAATCTCCGGCAGCCGCGGACTAAGCTGCCGTTAATTACCCCTCGCACTTGGAGCGAGGGAACCTCCGATTGACGGGTTAAACTGGTCATGCGAACTCAATGTGCAGTGTACGCGTGTTTTGTTTTTGAGGGGGCTTGGATATATCGGGAGCCACGCAGAGTTTTTACGGGGGTCCCGCCACCCGGATAGCGGGCTGGGGGTCAAGGGGGATAGCAGCCCCCTTGCGGGGTGCGGGGCAGCGCCCCAGCCCAATTTTTTTTTGAGAGGGACAGTGTTCTAGAGTATGTGTGTGTGTATGTATATATATACATATATAAAAATAAAAAAAGAAGGAAAAGGGCATCCAAAGGATGCATAGGAAAAAGTGCCAGTGCTTTGAGCGCAAGAGCGCTAACGCCCAACGTGCCAGGCACGTAGGCGCTAGCACTTTGAGCGCAAGAGCGCTAGCGCTCTGAGCGCTAGTGCCCCACATGTCAGCACGTGGGCGCTCGGGCGCTAGCGCTTTGGGCGTAAGGGCGCTAGCGCTTTGAGCGCTAGCGCTCCATGTGTCAGCACGTGGGCGCTCGGGCGCTAGCGCTTTGGGCGCTAGCACTCTGAGCGCAAGGGCGCTAGCGCTTTGACCGCTAGAGCCTCACGTGTCAGCACGTGGGCACTCGGACGCTAGCGCTTTGGGCGCTAGCGCTTTGAGCGCAAGGACGCTAGCACTCCACGTGTCAGCACGTGGGTGCTCGGGCGCTAGCACTTTGGGCGCTAGCACTCTGAGCGCAAGGGCGCTAGCGTTTTGAGTGCTAGCGCCCCACGTGTCAGCACGTCGACGCTCGGGCGCTAGCGCTTTGGGCGCTAGCACTCTGAGCACAAGGGTGCTAGCATTTTGAGCGCTAGCGCCCCCACGTGTCAGCACGTGGGCGTTCGGGCTGCAAAAGAGACTTGGTCCCTGCAATGGGAGTTGTACTCCCAGAAAGGAGCGCTTATTATTATTTTTTTTGTGTGTGTATATATATATATGAGGAGTTAAAATCCTAGGATGTTTTGAAGCCGATGAAGGGCTTCTCCCCTTGAGCCCTAGTTCTTCCCCAAGCTAGGGTTTCTGGAGATGGGTCTCCTTCTTCCTTCTTTGTTGGCAGGATCTTGAAGATCAAGGGATGTGAGATTTTAAAAATCTCTTCTTTTTGAGATCTGATGGAAGATCCGAGTTCTCCTTTGTGGGTTTTGTGGTGGAAAACTATTTAGTTTTATAAAAGGAAAAGTAAAACTCTTGATTTAATTCAAAAGAAAGAAGAAGGTTTCAGAAGCTTGAGGAAGGAGAAAGATCTCAGATCTGGATTTGTTTTTGGAGAGAGAAAAAAGTTGTTGGGATATTTTCATTATCCTTGCCTTTATAGGCTATACACTTTACACATAGCCCTTTGGGCTTCACAAAATGGCATTTTGCCTATCCCATGGCTCATGTGCCATTTCTTTTTGCACATAAGCCACGGGCTTTACAAAAATTCGGGTTTATGCCCATTTTTCTTACATTTATTCATAAAATAAAATAAAAGAAATACAACAAAATTATTTATTACAAAATTTTTATCTTAAGATGGGGGGAGGCCGGCCGCTTCATGTTCGGGCTCGACCCGGGCATAGGCCCACTTGATCTGGGCTTGGGCTCACTTGGCTTGGGGTTGACTTTGATTTTGACTTGGTCAACCGGGGTGTAAATTTTTACCCCAACAAATTTCCCCGCATCAATAAATGCACACCACACATGTGGGTCGTGTGCATGAAATTGATGGATCTTCTTTCAGGTGGAGGCGACTTGATTTGGTTCCCGCTTTCGGGAAGCTGGCACTGCCCTTTTTACGACATGGACGGTCGATTCTGCCCTTTTTGCGACTTGGGCGGTCGATGCTGCCCTTTTAGCGACTTGGACGGTCGATGCTGCCCTTTTAGCGACCTGGACGGTCGGTTTTGCCCTTTTTGCGAAGTGGACGGTCGGTGCTGCCCTTTTAGCGAGTTGGACGGTCGGTTCTGCCTTTTTTACGACTTGGACAGTCGATGCTGCCCTTTTAGCGATGTGGACGGTCGATTATGCCCTTTTTGCGACTTGGACGGTCGGTTCTGCCCTTTTAGCGACTTGGACAGTCGGTTATGCCCTTTTAGCGACTTAGACGGTCGATGCTGCCCTTTTTGCGACGTGGACGGTCGATTTTGCCCTTTTTGCGACTTGGACGGTCGGTTCTGCCCTTTTAGCGACTTGGACGGTCGGTGCTGCCCTTTTTACGACGTGGACGGTCGGTTTTGCCCTTTTTGCGACGTGGACGGTCGGTGCTGCCCTTTTAGCGACTTGGACGGTCGGTTCCGCCCTTTTTGCGACTTGGACGGTCGGTGCTGCCCTTTTTGAGACGTGGACAGTCGGTTTTGCCCTTTTTACTACGTGGACGGTCGGTGCTGCCCTTTTAGCGACTTGGACGGTCGGTTCTGCCCTTTTTGCGACTTGGACGGTCGGTGCTGCCCTTTTTGCGACGTGGACTGTCGGTGCTGTCCTTTTAACGACTTGGACGGTCGGTGCTTGATTTGACTTGCTCCGCTTCTTGCGGTGTCAGGGTTGAAGTTGACTTGCTGATTCAATGTGATTTAGGTTGACATCAGCACCGCTGCACTGGAATATGGTACCGGGAGCGAATCATCATTTGTCATGAGGCGATTTCCCTCATTCCCAGTTTAACGACTTAGGGGTCATCTGTTCCCATTTTAACGACTTAGATGTCATATGTTCCCAGTTTAAAGACTTAGGGGTCTATTGGATTGGAGTTTGGAATTTTGGGGTTAGGGTAGGCATCAGCGTTGCTAACACTAAAGCACATATGCCCGGAGCAATTCATCATTTGCCTTTTCCTGTTGGGAAGCGGTGGCTTAGGAGACAGGTTTAGGTCCCTATCACCTAAGACTTTTCAATTTTATGAGCCGTAAGGGTCCCATAAAAGCATTTTCTCCCTACGAGTCGAAAGGATCTCGTAGGTGCACTTTCTCCTTAGGAGTCGTGGAGACTCCCAATTGTGTTTTTCCTTTGTGAGTCGTAAGGATCCCACGAAGGTGTTTTCTTACGAGTCGTGAGGATCCTGTAAGTTGGTTCTCCTCATGTATCATGAGGACACATGAGTGGGTCTTCCAAAATGGAGCATAAGTCCAAGGGCGAAGACCGACCGCTGGACTGGTAATTGCGGTGGGGTATGTGTATGATGAGAATTATTTAAGCCCGTGGATTATATACGGTAGTCGATTTGGGGACTAACCGTAGGGCCGGGAGAATTTTGAGAAATTGGGTTTTGGTTGGCGTCTACATCGCCGCACTGACATATGATACCAGGAGCGACTTATCATTCGCCGTTTGGGGACTTGGAATGTGGATCTTGTTTGGCATCAGCATTGCTGCACTGGAATAATGCCAGGAGCAACTCATCATTTGCCCCGGGAGGACTTGGGATTTGGTTTTTGGGTTGGCATCAGCACCGCTAACACTGAAGCGTAACGCCAGGAGCGACTCATCATTTGCCATTTCCCGTTGTGGAGCGATGGCTTAGGAGACAGGTTTAGGACCCTGTCACCTAAGACTTTTCAATTTTATGAGCCGTAAGGGTCTCATAAAAGCATTTTCTCCTTATGAGTCGAGAGGATCTCGCAGGTGTATATTCTCCTTAGGAATCGTGAGGATTCTTAAGTGTGTTGCTCCTTTGTGAGTCGTAAGGATCTCACGCAGGGATATTCTCCTCACAAGGTCGAGAGGACTTTGCGAGTGTATTTCATCTCTTTTCATGAGTTTGCGCCCTTTCGGGTTTTCACAAACCCGCCGGTATTCCTGCTGTTTTTATTTATGAAGCCCTTTTGGATTTTCATCCGTGCCCGTTTTGCTTGTGGATATACCTTTTTTTTGCCGCTGGTAGGACTTTAAAAGTAGTCTCACCAGCAGGATTTTGGAGAGATAGGGGTTGTTTACGCCTGTGGATTGTGTACGGTTTTGCAGGATGTATGATCCAGACCGTAGGGACGGTGTGCTCAATTCGCCTGTGACTTGGAGCATTCACGCGTAGTATTTTTTGAGATATCGGCCATTGATGGGTGGCATGGGCTTTTCTACCTCGGCACTTATTAGTTGGTAGGATCCTCCATCGAACACTTTCTCGATGACGTATGGTCCTCCCCAGTTTGGCTCGAATTTTCCCTTGGCATGTCGATTGGGGATGATCGGTCTTTAGAGGACCAACACCAATTCGCCTTTCTTGAAAGCGCGGAGACGGGTTATCTTGTCATAGTCCCGTGACATTTAGGATCGGTATAGCTCTAGATTTTGCTGCACCGCGAGCCTCTTTTATTTGAGGGCTTCGAGCTCTTCAAGCCGAAGGAGCACGTTTTCCTCCTCCGTCAACTCATGCTGAACGACCATTCTTAAGCTTGGAACTTCGACTTCGAGGGGGAGGACCGCCTCCACTCCAAAGAGCAATGAGTATGGAGTGGACTGAGTTGGAGTACGGTGTGTGGTACGATATGCCCACAACGCCTCGTGAAGTTTGAGATTCCAGTCTCTCTTGTTGGCTGAAGCATTTTTCCTCAGGAGCTTGCATAGAGTGTTATTGAAGGTTTCGGCTAGTCCATTGGCTCTTGGATTATAGATGGAGGAATTTCTCCAGTCTATCTTGTGCTGAGTAGCGAACCTTGAGGCTTTGAAGCTCTTGTAAGAAGGCCCGTTGTCAGAAATGATTCTTCTTAGTGTACCGAAGCGGTATAGAATATTATACTGGAAGAATGTCAGAATATCTTCTGTCTTGACTTCTTTTAGCGGGACAGCTTCAGCCCATCTGGAGAAGTAGTCTGTTGCAGCCAGTATGAACCAGTAGTTTTTGGATGACGGAGGATCAATTGGGCCAACTATGTCGGTTCCCCAGACTTCGAAGGGCCAGGACGCCACTGTAGGATGCAACGAATTGGGGTGCTTGTGAATGAAATCACCGTGAATTTAGCAGATATAACATTTCTTTGTATGCTCTCCGCAATCCCGTATCATGGTGGGCCAGTAATACCCAAGCCGTTTAATTTGAAGTCACATCTTGGGGCCAGATTGGTGAGCACCGCAAACGCCTGAGTGAATTTCTTTCATGACTTTTTAGGCTTCAACCGATGACAGGCACCTAAGCCAGAGTTGGTCATATGACCTGCGATATAGCGTGTCATTTACAAACACGTATCGGAGAGCTCTTCTTCCGCTAAACCTTCGCAGACCTTCCTTCGGGCAGCTTGTCTTATCGGAAGTACTTTATGAAGGGTTCTCTCCAATCGGGCTCGTCTTGAACGATCGAAGCTTCTTTGGCGGGACCGCTCTTCTGTTCCGCGCTTTCCTCTTCTCGTAGAGAGACAGGGGGTAGAATTTGCCGGCTCCTGACTGTGATCAGAATTTCGTCCATGTCAGGATCAGCCAGCTCCTTGGCTAAGCGAGCGAGTACGTCAGCCTTTCCGTTCAACGCTCTAGGGACTCTCGTTAGTTCAATGTGAGTGAACCGTTTCATGAGTTCCACCACCCGGCTTCTGTACCGAGCTAACTCGGGTTTGTATATCTTATAGTCGCCGCTTACTTGGTTGACGACAAGCTGGGAGTCACCGTAAACCTGTAGCCGAAGGATTTCCATTTCTATGGCGAGCTCCAAACCAGTTATCAGAGCTTCATACTCGGCCTCATTGTTTGTGCGAGGCTCGGTGAGAGCAAAAGAACGCCGTAGGGTTCCTATTGATGGCGTGATGAACACCAATCCTATCCTTTCTTTTATCTCCGGGATGCTTGATTTACTGGAGGTCCTTATCGATGAGGCCCCATCGAAGTAGAGCTCCCAACATGGATCGTCATTCTTGAGGTGCAGCACTTGTTCGTCGGGTAACTCGCAATTGAGTGGTGACCCTTTTGGTATGGGATGAGCAGCGAGAAAGTCTGCAAGAGCTTGCCCTTTTACTGCTTTCTGAGAAGTATAAACTATGTCAAACTCAAGTTGCATGACAGCCCATCTTGCCATTCTGCTGGCTAGGCTTGCTTTGGTTATCAAGTGTTTGAGCGGGTCGACCTTGGAGATCAGTATAACCCGATGAGCAAGCAGATAGTGCCTCAGCTTCTTCACAGCAAATATCAGAGTCAGGCATTGCTTTTCGATTGGGGAATAGCTATGTTCTGCCCCGACTAGAGTTCGACTGAGGTAGTAGAGGGCATTTTCTTTTCCCTCCTCGTTATTCTGGGCAAGGAGCGCACTGAGTGACTCATCTAGCGCGGCAGTGTAGAGAATCAGCGGTTTATTTGGAATGGGAGCGGCCAGCACTGGAGGGTGCAACAAATATTGTTTGATGCTTTCGAACGCTGCTTGACATTCGGCATCCCAGATAAAAGGTGCTCCTTTCTTCATGAGCTTTGAGAAAGGCCTACATCTTCCCGATAAATTTGAGATAAACCTCCGTATATAATCGAGCTTGCCTTGAAAAGATCTTAGCTATGTCAGGCTCTTTGGAGGGGGCATCTCCATGATGGCCTTTATCTTTAATGGGTCAACTTCGATCCCTCGATGTCGGACTATGAAGCCTAGGAATTTTCCCGATGACACGCCAAAAGCGCACTTTAAAGGATTCATCTTCAGATCATATTCCCTCAGTCTGGTGAGAACGGTCCTAAGACCTTGGATGTGATCGGCCTTGGCTTTAGTCTTGACGACCAGATCATCAACATAACATTCAACGACTTTATGAATTAGGTCATCAAAGATATTGGTCATCGCCCTTTGGTATGTAGCACCTGCGTTCTTCAGTCCGACCGGCATGACCTTGTAGTGATATATTCCGATCGGGGTTCGAAATGCTGTGTGTTTCTCATCCTCAGGGAGCCATCCATAAAGGTGAATAGTTCGTAATTTGAGGTGTCATCGACCATCATTTCCATGACCGGTAGCAGAAGTCGTCTTTAGGACAAGCCTTGTTGAGGTCCCTGAAATCGACACAAACTCGGATCTGCCAATTTTTCTTCTTCACTGGGACTGTGCATGCGATCCAATCCGCATATTTCTCCTCCCTGATGAAGCCGGCATCGATGAGCTTCTTGGTTTACTCAATGACCTTTTCTTTTAGTTCCCTTCTCATTCTTCGAGGAGCTTGTTTGACTGGCTTAGCATCAGGAGATATAGCCAGTTTATGCACGGCTACTTAGGGGGAAAGTCCAGGCATTTCTTTATACGTCTACGCGAAGAAATCGACGAACTCATGCAACAGGGCGATTATCTACGCTTTCATTTCCTCTGATAAGAGTGAGCTGATGTAGGTCGGCCTTGGATCATCGGGCGTTCCTAAGTCAATCTCATCTAGTTCGTCGAAGGTTGCTTGTCTGCCATCTTCGAGCTCCTGAGGAGCTTCTTCTGGCTCGGCTATCTCGTCATCATCATTTGATCTTTTGCTGGCTTCACCAACATGGATCATGTAGCACGCTTTGGAATCAGGTTGAATGAACCCTATGCCCCGTCTATCTGGAATTCGTCCATCGATGAGTGCTCGGACCTGGGGCGGATGCCATAGCCCTTTGTAAAACTTTGCTTCGGAATCCGTTTGATTTAACTGGCATCCGCACTTTTTAAAGTATTCCCGCATCTCGGGCGCATAGTATCTGGGATTAAAGACGGACCTTATGCCTCTCTCATAGGGAAGGCATGCGACAGACAAATCGTCCGGGTGCACAACAGGGTTTGACCCATAAAACAGGATGCCCTTCTGTCCATTCTTCCTTCCGGGAACGTAGAAAGTTTTCAGCTGGTCAGCGGTGGAGACTGACAATGCATCGAGCTCTTTGCACATCTGCTCCGGCACCCTTGTGACAGCTAGGGGCCCTTCTGCAATTTTGAAGGTCTCTCGTAGTTTTGTTTGTTGCATAGGGGTCCAATCTGCACAGCTGTTGCACGACAGGTCCTCTTCCTCCGACTTTTCTGTGTCGTTGCCAAGATGAGGGCGGACTTTGCTGCTAGATGGGGCCTCAGTAACAGATTCGTCCGTATCGCTACTGAAACGAGGGCGAGTTTTACGGAAGGACGGACTTCTAGCGTCGGACTCATCAGTGTCGCTACCGAAACGCAGGCGCACTTGGGCGTTTTTGCTTTTGAAAGTGACAGCCGGCTCAGATTTGCTTTTGAGTCTTGGGGCCGCTCTATCCTCAGTCAGCTGTGGCTTAGCATTTTGGTGGTTCATAAAGTACCGAGAATCTTCATATCGGACTTCATGCACACCGAACGGCTGGATGTCTCCGTCAATGCGTCTTTCTTCGCCATTTTTAGTATACTTCATTCATTGATGGAGAGTTGAAGGAACGATGCCGTAATCGTGGAGCCACGGCCGTCCCAAGAGAATCTTATAAGACGTGTCGGTGTCGATCACGTATATCTTAGCTTCAGTTTGCAGATCCCCGAATTTGATTGGCAAAGCTATAGACCCCAGAACTTGCTGGCAGTTTTGATTGAAGCCTTGAATGGCAATCCTTTCCCATGACAGGTGTCGGACGTCCATTAACAAACTCTTCAGTGTAATGATGTTCATTGAGGACCCCGGATCAATCAATATGCGATTAATCTGATCTCCGTCGCTGTACCCGGTCACGTAAAGCGGCCGATTATGCTCTGCCGTTCCCAGTAGCAAGTCTTCATCCTTAAACGTGACTGCGGCGGCTTGCAAAGTGTACTGAGCTTCTTTCATATTAATTTCCGCAAAGCGAGCCTGATACCGCTCAGGGTTTTGTAGAGCATGAATGCGAACATCTCTAAGCTCTTGAGATAGAACCAAGGCATCGTAAATGCTAAGGAGAGACGGAAGCTTTCAGAGGTGAGCCAAAACATTATAGTCTACTAGGGAAGGACTCGAATCTTCATGAGCAAGTTCTCTACCATCTTCTTCATTAGCGACTTGTTTTTCCTTCCCTTTTGGGACATTGCCCTGATTTGGCGGTAGAGCCCTGCCGCTTCTAAGCTAGATTTGGTTGGCCTTTGTGGCGAGCTCCTCGTCCTCTTCGGGAAAAAGAGCTCCTCCTTAGAGTTGCTGCCAAGATGGATGGCGTAGCAGGTCACTACTGAGATCTCTTCATTGGAGTCTTCTTCTAACTCCTCCAGAATTTCAGCCGCTCGTACAGGGAGGAACTCCTTCAATTGAATCAGAGTTCTTTCCTTCTGTTCATCTTCTTCGAGGGAATCGATATATTTTTGAATGGTCGATCTCCCTGCAGACTCCATTTCGCGCCGAGCTGCACTTTTCTTCTTCTTGAGCTTTTTGGATTTTGAGCCTGACAGCTGGAAAGGTAGGCTTCTTCTGACCTTCCCATTCCGTCCTGGGCTCTTTCCGAAGTAGCTTTATCATCTTCTTCGTCTTATTAGATACGTGCGTACTCCACGGAGGCCGCAATGAGTCCGTTTCATTTCTCAGGGCAGCGGGTTCGGCTGTCTGCTCCCAGAAGGTTTCAGCTTCTGTCTGTATAAAGTTGGTGGTTGCAACTTGATTGTTCACCAACACACTTTGGGACAGCTCGATCTCTCTGGCCTTGTACTGTTTCTCGACCCAGTCCTTGAAGATATAGCAATCCTCGATCGCATGGCTCATTACTCGGTGGTACGGGCAATACAGGGGATTGTCGGTCATTTTTGCTTCTTGGGGTCTTTTCGACTCCGGCAATTGTAGGCCGTTGTTCAAGGCATCTTTAAATATCTTGCGGACCTTGTCCCTTCTGAAAGAGTAAACCTTGTTCTTCTTCTCCTCTAGGGAAGGCCCATCTCCTCCCAGCAATGGCTTTCGAGATCGGTTGGTTTGGGATTCGCTCGCCCTTCGCTTTTCTTCATTGTCGGACGCATTAAAGACATTGGTACTGCTGGAACTCTCGCTTCTACGGTTGTCGTCCCGCTTGCTTTTCCAAGTTTTTTCTTTCTGAGAGTCCGGGATAGACTCTTGGTTCGAGCGTTCCAGCATTTAAACTTTCTTGGTTAGCTCTTGAAACGTCTTGAGGCCTGCTGTACACAAGAACGGGACCATCCAATTGCTGAGGTTCCTAATGAGAAGGCTGACGGAATGGTCCTACTCCAGCGGCGGTTCGCACTTGACTGTGAGATTACGCCATCGGGCGATAAAGTCGGTCTTGCTTTCATTCTTCCACGGCTTGGTCCTCACAAGGTCGGCAATGGAGATTTTATCACTGACACTCATGAACCTTTGCCGAAACAGAGACTCCATTTGGGCAAAGGTAATGACAGACCCGTCTGGTATACTCGCGTACCAGTCGAAGGCGACACAGGTCAGGCTGTTGACAAACTGACGAAGAAGGATCGCGTCATTGCCCCCTGTAATTTCGCACGATGATTTGAAGTGGGCGACGTGCTGATTTGCATTCCCCGTTCCGTCAAATCTTCCAAACTTAGGAATGACGTAGCCGATCGGGAACTCGATCAGATCGTACTGTGCGAGATATGGCCGCCCACTACTGCCAATTTCTTTCCGGGCTTCAGTTTCGGCCACCAATGTTTTAACCTTGCTGGTGACCAAATCCATTATCCGATCTTGTGTTAGCGGGACGGTGTTATCTTGGGCCAAGGCGTCCCCAGAAGTGGAATGCGGCTGGCTTTTGTGTGGCTCGACGAATCTTGGACCCAGAGGGACAAGTATCGGCCGCTTCGGATTATCATCATCTGGCTCATGAGTAGCGACTTGTGCTTGATTGGGAGGCGCTCGAGCAATTTGAGCCGTAAGTTGCATCACAACGTTTGTTAGGTCGTCAATTTTCTAATAGAGCTTGGCCATCTCTTTATCTTTGCTCTTGAGCTGTTTCCGAAGCTCTTGAAGCAGCTCTTGCTCCACGGTCCTGGGGCGGAAAGTCGGCTCTTCCTCGCTGTCCGAGTTTGACTCTGCCTGGACCGAAGGGTCCTTCTGCCTATCGTCTTCATCGAGAGGGTTTTCATCATCCAGCGGAGGCGGCTATTCTTGGAAAGCGGCAACCACACTCAAGCCAGATTGGGCTTGGGATATGGTGGCCCCTTCCTTGCTTTTGCTGCGAAGGTTGTCGCCGGGGCGCCCTCCTGCCATATAGACCGTATGGATAATATATCTGGCCGTCTTTTTATCATTGGCGGCTGATTTCATAGATCGCTGTCTTGACCCCCTGTTTCGGTAGCGGGCAGTCGATTGAAGGCGGCTGGCCTGACCAGGTTCTTGAATGGTGCTGGCGCTTCTTTTCTGGATTTACCCCGCTGCTTTCGTGCGGCACAGAGCGCTTGATAGACTCTTGAAGGGACAGTGTCATACTTTTTCTGTTGGGGCTGGGACACGTCTCTTTGTAGCGACGTTCGAACCGCTGTCTTCTTGATTCTGGCGGTCATGGCATTTCTTTGAACCCACTTCAGAGGTTTGAAGGAATTGCTGATTTTTACGGCCGACTCAGCCGTCGTCATAGAGTAACCCTGCTCTTGGAACTTCCCAAGATTCCACTTGGCCGAAGCCCTGGCCCTCTTGTTGGTTCGATACCTAAGCCGCTTCTGCCTTAACTTTTCTGTTCTAAGCACCTGGCAGACTTTGGCTCTTTGGGAAGACACCGTAGACTGGGCGATGGAGGATTTTGGAGATACGCTCGATTGTGCCTTTGTTGGAGTCATCACCTGAGCTCGTCCACAACATTTGATGTTGCCCTTTGTACCGGAAGTCTTGCCCCCAGCTGAAGCGCCAGAGAGTCATTCAGACACCGTCTTAAGCTTCGGTTGTGGTGCCTTAGCGATCACAACATTCGGCCTCTTGCCCCTTGAGACCGGCTTGGCTACCTGTTTTGCTGGGATTTCTGCCAGATGAGCGCTTTCGGCAGGGTAGATGATGATGGAGCCAAACTGGCGGGGCAGTTCCTCCCACTGTCGACTGAGGCTTGTGGGGAGAACCACACGAGCATTGACCTTGACCACGTACGGGATCGGGGTCACGTTGGAAGCTGAATTCGTCTTGGGAGACATTGTCGTCAAAAGTTGATTGCTGCACGAAAAAACAACATCATTTCAGTATAGGCAATCGATATGTATATTGATTGAGTTCGCATGAACGTTTAACCTGAAATATGGGAGGAGAGTTTGTCCCACCAGGCGTGCCAGAACCCGTAGGGTGTTTTTCGTCACTCTATTGAGATGGTAATATGCGCGCACTTGTCAGGCGTACTACAGATTCCCCCTGCCTAGGGTAGGCTGGGGTTTATTGATTGTGGGGATCCGAATCTCCGGCAGCCCGGACTAAGCTGCCGTTAATTACCCCTCGCACTTGGAGCGAGGGAACCTCCGATTGACGGGTTAAACTGGTCATGCGAACTCAATGTGCAGTGTATGTGTGTTTTGTTTTGGAGGGGGCTTGGATATATTGGGAGCCACGTAGAGTTTTTACGGGGGTCCCGCCACCCGGATAGCGGGCTGGGGGTCAAGGGGGATAGCAGCCCCCTTGCGGGGTGCGGGGCAGCGCCCCGGCCCAAATTTTTTTGAGAGGGACAGTGTTCTAGAGTATGTGTGTGTGTGTATGTATATATACATATATAAAAATAAAAAAAAGAAGGAAAAGGGCATCCAAAGGATGCGTAGGAAAAAGCGCCAGCGCTTTGAGCGCAAAAGCGCTAGCTCCCCACGTGCCAGGCACGTGGGCGCTCGGGCGCTAGCACTTTGAGCGCTAGTGTCTTACATGTCAGCACGTGGGCGCTCGGGCGCTAGCACTCGGGCGCTCGCGCTTTGGGCGCCAGCGCTCCATGTATCAGCACGTGGGCGCTCTGGCGCTAGCGCTTTGGGCGCTAGCACTCTGAGCGCAAGGGCGCTAGCGCCCCACGTGTCAGCACGTGGGCGCTATCACTCTGAGCGCAAGGGCGCTAGCGCTTTGAGCGCTAGTGCCCCCACGTGTCAGCACGTGGGCGTTCGGGCTGCAAAAGGGACTTGGTCTCTGCAATGGGAGTTGTACTCTCAGAAAAGAGCACTTATTATTTTTTTTGTGTGTGTGTGTGTATGAGGAGTTAAACTCCTAGGATGTTTTGAAGCCGATGAAGGGCTTCTCCCTTTAAGCCCTCGTTCTTTCCCAAAGTGGGGTTTCCGGAGATGGGTCTCCTTCCTCCTCCTCTGTTGGCAGGATCTTGAAGATCAAGGGATGTGAGATTTTAAAAATCTCTTCTTTTTGAGATCTGATGGAAGATCCGAGTTCTCCTTTGTGGGTTTTGTGGTGGAAAACTATTTAGTTTTATAAAAAAAAGAGTAAAACTCTTGATTTAATTCAAAAGAAAGAAGAAGGTTTTAAAACCTTGAGGAAGGAGAAAGATCTCAGATCTGGATTGGTTTTTGGAGAGAGAAAAAAGTTGTTGGGATATTTTCATTATCCTTGCCTTTATAGGCTATACACTTTACACATAGCCCCTTGGGCTTCACAAAATGGCATTTTGCCTATCCCATGGCTCATGTGCCATTTCTTTTTGCACATAAGCCACGGGCTTTACAAAAATTCGGCTTTATGCCCATTTTTCTTATATTTATTCGTAAAATAAAATAAAAGAAATACAACAAAATTATTTATTACAAAATTTTTATCTTGGCATGGGGGGAGGCCGGCCGCTTCATGTTCGGGCTCGACCCGGGCATGGGCCCACTTGATCTGGGCTTGGGCCCACTCGGCTTGGGGTTGACTATGATTTTGACTTGGTCAACCGGAGTGTAAATTTTTACCCTAACACGGGCGACGACATAAACTATTCTCCGTAGACAATCCACGGGCAACCTAAACAAACAAAAACACACACGATACGAAGCGGACAGCCGGAGCAGGAGAAAGTGGTTATCGCAATGCGGTAACGTAATTAACTACAGGGGCTTGCGCCTGCAGGGAAGAGCATCCCCACAGTCAAAAACCCCTCATAAAATGAGGGGGAATCTGATAAAGTCTGCTACAACGGTCGCGTCTGTCCAAACTTCCGATATATGGTGCCATAAATCAACTTGGTATTTTTAGAGAGGTGGACGCATAATTCCAAATAGTATCTGCCCCCAAATTCAGGCCAGACATCCCAACGTCTCGGTCCAGTCTTTCGGCGGTGAACAAACACGATGTCTAGATGCACACACAGGGTATGGAGTGTGATACATGCCATGCTATATGCTTAAAAAAATATAGTTTGGTTATAATTTGTATTATATAAAGTATATGCAGATACTAAAATATGATACATGCATATATCAAATCTAGATGTGCACCGATCCTCTGTACTAGCAAGGATATGTCCTAATCTTGAAGCATAAAGGGTTTCAAACATGCAGGTCAGGTCAGATACTATCCGCAGATACCAAAAGTACTATCCGCACCCAAAACAAATAATAATCAAGAAATAGTCACAAGATTAGGAAAAACCTAAATAGAATATGGTATAAATTAACTAAGGTGTTACATTATACCTAACTACAAAAGAATTTCGTCCTCGAAATTCCCGGAACAAGAAAAGACAAGAAACCTTAATCTAAGAAAAGAGGTGTAGAAACTTTTATCGAATCTCATCTTCTCGTTCCCAAGTTGATTCTCCGTGCGAACGATTCCCCCATGAAACAAGTACTAGAGGGATAACCGTGTTCTTGGGGACCTTTTCTCGTCGATCTACAATCGCCATTGGTCGTTCTTCATATGTCAAGTCCTCCCTCACTGTCAGCTCCGAATGATCTAGGACGTGCATCGCATCTCGAACATACTTGCAGAATTGAGATACATGAAACACATCATGAACACTCGCCAAGGATGGTGGTAAAGCCAATCAATAAGCTACTTCTTCCACGCGCTCGATAATAACGAAAGACCCCACAAATCGAGAACCGAGCTTACCTCGACTACTAAATAGAATCACTCCTCTGGTCAGTGATATCTTCAAGAATACAAGATCACCAACTGCGAACTCCAAAGGTCTTCGCCCTATATCGGCCCAACTTTTCTGTCGATCTTGCGCCGCCTTCATATGATTTCGGATCACGTTAACTTTCTCCAGTGTTTACACAATAAGATCCGGGCCTAATAATCTTCTTTCTCCAACATCGTCCTAACAGACAGGCGAGCAACACTTACGACCATATAATACTTCGAATGGAGCCAACTGAATAGTCGCCTGAAAACTGTTATTATACGAAAACTCCACCAAGTGCAAACGATCCTCCCATGAACCCTTGAAGTATAACATGCATGCTCTCAACATATCTTCAAGAGTTTGGATCGTTCTTTCTGAATGTCCATTTGTATGCGGATGATAAGCGATGCTAAACTTCAATCGAGTCCCCAAACTTTCCTGTAAACTCCTCCAAAAGTGCGATAAAAATCGGGTATCACGATCGGAAACGATTCTCACAGGTACTCCATGCAATCTAACAATCTCCTGCATGTACCGTTCAGCTAAAGCTTCCATTGACTGACCAACTCGAAACGGTATGAAATGAGCTGTATTGGTCAATCGATCAACAATCACCCAAACTACATTGTTGCCCTTAGACTCCGTAGTAATGCTGTCACGAAATCCATGGTTATATGTTCCCACTTCCACCAAGGAATCGGAAGTGGTTGCAACCCTTTGATGTTCAGCCTTGACTTGCTGGCACACCAAGCACTTCGAAACATAGCGAGTGTTTCCCCCAATCAGAGCAAAACTCTGTTGAAATTCAAAATTCAAATTTTAAAGCAACGCTTCAAATACCGGGCGCAACGCGCCACGTGTCAGGCGCTGATACGTCAGCGCAGCGTCCAAGGCAGCGCCCCCAATCAGAGCAAAGCTCTATGAAAAAACAAATAGAAGCAAAGCTTCAGTTGCGCAAGCGCTGCTCTACGCGACACGTGTCAGCGCAGTCGCTTTTGCCCAAGCGCTGCGCTGCGCGACACGTGTCAGCGCAGGTGCGCAAGCGCAGCTGCGCTGCGCTTTGCGCTGCGTGACACGTGTCACACGCTGGGGCATTTGCGCCAAACAGAATTAAAATTTTAAAGAAATCTTTCTGTTCTTGTTAAAACAAGAAGATTTTCTTCTGTAAAACAGGAGCCCTTGGATCAAAGATCCAACGGTGGGGAAAATTTCCCAAATCACTCAGAGAAAGATCTCTTTAACAAATTTAACTAATTTATGGGCACTATATAAAGGACCCTAGACCCCAATTCAAGATCATCAACATTATCATTGAGAACTCTGAAGAATTGGAGAGAATTCCTCAAGAACAAAAAAGGTAAAAACCTTTAGAAAAAAGAGAAAATTCTCTTATAAACAGATCATTGATCTGAGAAGAAGATCAATGATCTTCAATAAAAAGAAAAATAAGTAATAATAGTGCTTTGCACTTTCTTATGAACCATTGATTCTTTGAAAACAAAAAAAACTTGTTTTCTTTGATTTAAAATCGATAAAAAAAAATAAAATAAAACAGTGCTTTGCACTTGAAAAATTGCACTGTTGCGCTCCTGTGTTGGCGCAAGCCACCAGGGAGTGCCACGTGTCAGCAGCGCAACAGCGCAGCGCACTGACACAGCGCACTGCGCTGTTGCGCTTGCTCTCCTCAGATCATGACATGTGTCGTCACCACAAGCACTTGTGCTCAGTGATTATCGCAAAGCGCCTGACAAATGCAATGCATTTCTTTTGTTAAAGGGCCAGGCCCAAATCAAAAAGACCTAGTCGGCCAAAATAAATTGCAAAGCAATAAATGGGCAGAGCCCAGGTAAAATTGATGCTCTGCATCTTTTATAAAAGGGCAGAGCCCAAGTAAAATTGGTGTTCTGCATCATTTATAAAATGAGCAGAGCCCAAAACAAATTGATGCCCTGCATCCTTTATGGGCAGAGCCTAAACAAAAATAAAAAAAAACAAATAAAAGTGTTGAACTTTTCTCAACTAGACTTAGCCTAATCATGGCCGTAAGTCCTCAAATTAAATTGACTGAGCAAAATTGCTCTCCTAAATCAATTTACCTCCGGTTCGAGGGTACATCTCTGCACTCCTCTGAAACCTATCGTTGTAATCCTTCAACGACGTAAGAGAGGTGACGGGTCCCGACGACCACACATCAACAAGGACTGCGGGGTCCTAAAACTCGCGGACCGAAACGTCCTTAAACTAATATCGGACCGAAACGTCCTTAAACTAATAATGGACCACCACGTCCCTAAACTGGCGATGGACCACCACGTCCCTAAACTGGAACAGTAGAGCCTCCAAATGCTCTTTTGCCGGATCTAAACGATCCCGTTTAAGTTGATCTTAGCCCTAAACACGGCTAACGTATCCTTAAACATTCAAATGGACTATAAAACTTCAAATCAACTCTGGTTCAAGGGTACATCTCCTAACTCCTCTGACACCTATCGTTGTAATCCTTCAACGACGTCAGAGAGGTGACGAGTCCCGACGGCCATATATTAAATGGATCACCACGTTAAGTTGATCTTAGTCTCAAAACAGGACTAACGTATCCTTAACGAATGTTTAAGTTGATCTTAGCCTCAATACGACTAACGTATCCTTAAACTAAAAACACCAAACCCAAATCTAAGTAAATACGGATTTGGACTAATCCACGTTCTACGGGCGACGACATTACTCAGTCTCCGTATACAATCCACGGGCAACCACAAACAAAACAAACGCACACGACACGAAGTGAAATTTTGGAGAAGGAGAAAGTGGCTGCCGCGATGCGGTAGCATAATTAACTGCAGGGGCTTGCACCTGCAGGGAAGAGCGTCCCCACAATCAAAACCCCCTCTAGCGAGGGGGAATCTGACGAAGTCTGCTACATCGGCCGCATCCGTTTAAACCTCCGATAGACGGTGCCATAAATCAACTTGGCATCTTCGGAGAGGTAGAAGGATAAAACTATATAGCATCTGCCCCGAATCTCAGGCAAGACGTCCTCAAGTCGTCTCGGCCGCCGTTCGGAGGGGAACAGATTCTGGCACGCCCGGTGGGACCTTTTCCTCTTTCCACTCCTCACTTCATGTGTCGTCTTCGCGAACGAATCGCGGTTTGTTAATGGTTTCCTTTGGGTTTCAAGTTACTAAGATTTGGTCTTTTGCCTGGCGCAGAAAAAGAAATCAAGCATCGATGGCCTCTACCTGATCGAAGTGCTCCAACTGCAGCTGCAGCTCGTGTCCGGCCTCAACTGGGGGCATAACCTACGGGCCCCAAGCGGCCTCTTTGTTCACCATGCCCGTGGGGCAGATTACTCAAGCCACCGCGGGGTTGTTTTTCGGAACTATGCTTCCGCCAACAAGCTTCAGCACCCCCGTGCCTGTACAAGAAGCTCCTAAGAAGTCGGTCTTCGATCGACTTTCAGTTACTGCGGCCCCTCTCAACGGGTCGCCCAACACTAGTGCCTCGGTCTTCTCCAGGCTGGGACAAAACTCCTACGGGCCCACAATGAAGCTTGCAGTCCCAGAGAAGGTTATTCCAAAAAGAATAGCCAAACCTGCTCCTGAAGTCGTCAAGGCGGCTTCTCCTGCTAGGAGATCGGTCTTTATAAGATTGACCATCCCAACCCCCACTCCTGCTCCTGCCGCTCAAAAGACCTCAGTCTTCCATAGGCTGATGCTGGCAACGGCCCCACACCTAAACAGGGGGCAAGAAGAAACTGTTTCTATCTCTGAACCAATACCGACGACTCGTCGCGCCCGACGACGCCACTGGCGCCGGGTAAGGAAGACTGGGGGCAACTCCCCTTCTGGGATGACTCCACCAACTCCAACGGCGGAAGTCAATGCTGCTGTTCCAACTGGGAACAGCTTTGAGCTGCTGAATAGGGTACGCAGGAACTCGCCAACTGCGGTCCTTAAAAGATCTCCTCCACCGGTAAAGACCGCCGTGGAGACAGAAAAGCCGGAGCAGCCTCCTCAATCGCTGTCCTCCAGGATTTACAGGACGTGGCGACAAGTCCGAGAATCTGTGATTGATCCTAATTTATCTCGCCAACACAAAAAATCGAAAGGTCGGCAAGAAGAAAATCCCCCGGTCAAGCAACGAAAGGCGACGACCGCTCGGGTGCCCAAAGCAACGGCTCCCTCAACTTCAACGGCCCATAAGAGAAGAAGGCCGGAGAAAGTCCTTACGCCGACGGCAAATATTAAAGGTGGTGAACTTAAACGCCCTAAGTTCGGGGGCATCATAGTTCATACCGTCTACATGGCGTCCGGCAAAGAAGACAGCCGCATCTCAACAGGTCATAGACCGCTTACACGGTCGGTGACCAAAGCTCAGGAGCAACAACAAAAGCTCCAAGAAATGATGAATGCAATGGCTGCACTCACTGGGCCAAAAGAAACCCCTGAGACGTCCTCGGATGAACGTCAGGAACAGGAAACTGACGCTGATTTCCTTCGTCGCATATTGGAGAAGAAGGATAAAGAAGCTGCGGAACAAGCAGCCAGCATAAAGAAAATGGCCCTCCTGTTCCAGGACATGGTGGGTATGATGATCCAACAAGATCTACCTGCTGAAGATCCCCCGATCATCCTTGAAGATGATAGGGGAGAAACGTCGAATCCTCCTCCGGCTCTGTCAACAGCCAAGGAGGAGGCAATCTCCAAAGCCGACCTGGACGAATATATAGCTCAGCAGATCCGGGTTCATCAAGCGACTGAAGCAGTGGGTCAGGTCGTAAAAATGGGGCGACTGTATCCGGGCTAGTACGACGAGATCAAGTACCCGCCAGGTTATACGATACCAAAATTCCATGTGTATAAGGGGACTGGCAATCCCCACCAGCATGTCGCCCAGTTCAGGGCGCTTTGCGGCAACACTGGCGGTGATGATAAATTGCTGCTCCGTTAGTTTGTTGGTAGCTTATCGGATACAGAGTTCGAGTGGTATTCCGAGCTCCCGAATGACTCTATCAAGACCTTTGCAGAGATGGAGTTGCTGTTTACCCAACGTTTCGCGAGTGCGAGCGATCGTACCCTGATAACGACATTGATTAATGCAATGGTGAAGCCGGGCGAGACATGGGTCCAATATGCTATACGGTGGCGTAATTTATGGTCAAAATGCGAGCAGCGCATAGAAGAAGCTCCTGCAGTGGGAATGTTTGTGGGAACCCTCGATCCGCAAGCAACCATCTCGCAATTTATGATGTTCTTCAAACCGACCACCTTCCAGGCACTAATCGACAAGCTGGCGCAAATGGATCAAATGGGCCATAAACCTCCTCTTCCAAAGCCGGACTCCCGAAATGAGAAGGGAAAGGGGAAAGCGATCGTTGTCGCTAATGCTCAACAGCAACCGAACAACTCGAAGCCGGTCGTTCGTCAAAATAATATGTGCCCGTACGTAGCCCTTGAGGAGAGAATGGGACGTCCTTACTCGTTTCCCCGGGATAAAACGAGAAGGTTATTCGAGCTGGCATTGCGCAACCGACTCATAAATCTGCCGGATCCAAAACGTCCGTCGCAACCAAGTGACGTTAATGAGCCCAACTACTGTCCTTATCATCGAGTACTGGGTTATCCGATCGAGGATTGCTACGTCTTCAAAAATTGGCTTGAAGACCAGTATCGACAGGGCAAGTTTGCATTGTCCGACAAATGGAAGGTGAATCCACCGCAGCCCCACACCTCTAAGGGAATGAATACGCCGGGGGCAACATGCTCTGTCGTTGAAGAAGCTCCTTGGGAGGTTGTATTATTAGCCAAGACAAAGAGGATGCTAAATGACCTTCGATTCTGCCCAGCAATCAAGTGGAAGAACCCGGTGGAGCCGCAGATCATTGAAGGGATGTTGAAGTCTCGTCCAATTCAAAAGATCGATGGAGGTGGCCCAAGCATTAACAACCAGCCGTCGAAATCTTCAAAGAAGAAGAAAAAGAAGTCAAAGAAGCCCGTGAAGCCTGGCGACAAGCGCACGGACTTGCAAAAACAAATTGACGCGCTGGAGGAATACAACCAGAAGGCACGGACTCCCATTACATTCCAAGAATTCCTCAATCACGTCTTTCAAGAGGAAGATGAGGAAGAAAGTTCATCTGATGAATCTGAAGAATACGTGGCGAGCTGTTATGTGATTTCCCATTCGTTCATGGGCGATGAGTAGACTCCTTGTACTGAAACGCTAGGGACAGATCCCGAACCAAAAATTCTGGGGCCCTCGGACGAAGTAATCGACGCATTCCTCAATGAAGCTCTCTTAAAAAGCAAGGCTGATTGGGAGCGCGAGGCGGTCATATTCGAAAAGGCCAAGCGCCAGCGCCTTGATGAAAGAATTGAGATACTCACACTGGAGCGAAGTACACCCACTGCGGATAAAATAAAATTCAAGATGAGGAAGAGGTTTGCTAAAGCCGTGTCAATAGGTATGAAACTACCATCCTCTGAGGGAAGCGTTACGGGTGAAGCGGAAATGCACCCCTCCTATTGCTTGTATCATCAGAAGATTTCGCACCCCACTGAAGAGTGCCAAGCTTTCGATAGATGGTGGCAAGGATATGTTGCTCACCGGCAGCATTTTAAGCGGGAAAAGCGCAAGACTCGCCGAGAACGGAACAATACGACCGAAGGGCTTAACAGAACCACCGGCAATTGTCGCATGATCAACGCTGGGGGATCGCAAGTGCTCACATTCGGGAGCGATTCTGATGAGGAGCTGGAGCTTGGCCCCCTCTTTAAAGAGTCCACTTCGGGAAAAGAAGAAGAGCCGATGATTTGTGAAAATATCCGGCTGCGTAATGGCACGTTGCCCGAAAAGAATCTCGGACCCCCCAACAAAAGAGATAAAGGGAAAGAAAAGGTCTCTGAGGATATCGCCTTAGATGACCAAGTCATGGAAGAGCTAACTGCCAAAGACCCGCCGAAGAAAAATAAGGTAGATTACAACGTCTTAGCGCATCTGAGGAAGCTACCCTCGCAGCTCAGCATTCTTGACGCCCTTTTACTATCAAAGGAGGCGAGAGATTCATTAATTAAGGCACTACGGGACCCGGAGCAGTTCTAAGCTTTCCTAGCCGAAGGAAAGATGAAGGATGAATTGGAGGAAGTACACACGGCCGATATCACTTTTGGCGATGAAGACCTTCGCCTTAGGACGCGCGAACACAATCGCCCCCTCTATGTCTCGGGATACTGCCATGATATAAAGATAGGCAAAATCCTGATCGATAACGGGTCGTCTGTTAATCTCCTTAATGTGCAGGTGTTAAAGGAAATCTGCATGAGCGTCCAGCACCTTGCTCGGGATAAGATCACCATCTCCGGGTTCGACTCCCAATCATCAAAGACTCTTGGATCTGTGATACTGAAGCTACGCTTTGGGCTGCTCGTCACAGACATTAAATTCCACGTCATAGATGCCAAGACGTGCTACAACGCTCTGCTCGGCCGACCATGGTTACACGAGTATAACATCATCCCTTCTATACAGCATCAGTGTATGAAATATTTTAGGGATGGTCTCGAGTATACCGTAACGGGAGAACTGAATCCGTTTTCCGTAAACGAAGTTCGCAAATATGAAGATGCCAAATACTTCTTACCGAGTTTCGAAGACACGGAAAGGTGTCACAAGCCGGAGAATAAAACTAACGCTACCATCCCTGTTTTCGGCAGTGATACCAAGGAGGAAGAGGAGATAGTTTATTCGGGTCTGCCCCAATACACCAAGCCGGGACCATCCGCTCCTACATTGATCTTTGGTAGTGATTCGGAGGATGAAGTCCATGCCGTATTCTCTGCTTGACCTTCAATACGAGCTTCCGCTGACGAAGAGCAAAGTCTACAAGTCGCTATGGTGCCGCTTAAACATTATAAAGAACTGGATGCGCTTGATACCGACAGTGTAGAGGAGCTGCAGACGTTCTATATCCCTCCCAGGCGAGAAGGCGATAAGGCAATTCTATTCTACCGCTCTGAAGAAAACAAAGTGGAGAAAGAAATCTGACACGGTGCGGATCCTACGCTGGACAGGCTTCAACCCATCCGTCTACCCAGATATTATACAGAAGGCTTGAAGAGGCTGTTGAAGCGCCAAGGGATACCCTTCAAACAGACCAGTAGAAAGGCCAAATTCTATGACAGGGTCTGGAACGTCCCCGGAACTCAGCACAAGCTGCCTAGTGGGAGGATGGAGACGATCGGGCTCGGATACATTCGCTCCAAGAAACGAGAGCTGCTCCGTGACTGTTACGTCGTGCACGACTTCAATAAAGAAGCAGATGCTCAACGGGAGGACACTAATCCTGAACCAGTAAAAGTTCCTGATGCAAAAGTGCCCAGTCCGTCGTTTGAAGAACAAATGGATAGGCTTATAAGGGAAGCTGGTCAAAAAGTCCGAGATGATCACAACCGCGAAATGGCCATCTACGAGAAAGCCAAAACGCAACGTCTCCTTCAACAAACCGTGAAAGATGAAAGTGCCGCCCCCTGTCAACCTGTTATAAAAAAGGCTCGACGCAGAGACAGAAACAAGTCGAAAGGCTAAAAAAGCGCTCAACAGCAACAAAGCGGGGCTAAGAAGCCACACAAGCGGGAGTCGAGCGTTATTGATCTATCCCTCATGAAGAAAATGGGTCGAGCGTACTCGTTTCCTCGGGACAAGACGAAGAAGATACTTGATCTTGTTCTAAAACATCAAATGCTTACACTGCCGGAGTCCAAAAACCCCGAACAAGCAGGCAAAGTCTCTGACCCAAACTATTGCTCTTACCATCGAGTAATAGGGCATCCTTTTGAAGATTGCTTCACCTTCAAGAATTGGGTTGAAAATCAGTATCAGCTTGGCAAATTCGCTCTGTCTGACAACTGGAGGATAGCGCCGCCACAGAAGCACGAACCTAAAGCCACAAGAACAGAACCAACTCCACATTGGGATTGGAAGCGGATTCGCACTTGTCACATGATAACAATATTAAAAGAAGAGCCCGAGAACATGGACAGCCTTCCCTGGTGCTTCGAAAACAGCAATGATGAGGTGATCTCAGAATTTCCGCCAGCTCCGAAAGAACTGGAGGATGGAATACATACCACTGCAGATAACCTCAAGAAAATTGAGTTGGGAATGGCGAACGATCCGCGACCGACATTTGTCAGCGAGCTACTATCTGAAGAAAGGGTGGCTACATTAAGAGACGTCCTTGTACAGCATAAAGATTGCTTCATATGGAACTATTTCGAAATGCTGGGACTAGATCCAGAAGTTGCTGTGCATAAATTGGCGATATCCCTAGGCGTCAAGCTAATCAAACAGGCGCCGAGGAGAATACGGCTCGAGCTTGAGATGAGCATCAACGCCAAGGTCAAGAAGTTAATCGACTCTGGCATTATCCAGGAGGTTCAATATCCTGAATGGATCGCTAACATCGTCCCGGTGATGAAAAATGGGACGGTGCGCATATGCGTGGACTTTCGGGATCTCAACAAAGCCTGCCCGAAGGATGATTTCCCGGTGCCAGTCACCGAACTGATGATAGACAATACGTCCACTCATGAGGTTTTCTCCTTCATGGATGGCTCATCAGGGTATAATCAGATAAAGATGCATCCCGAAGACCAGAAGCATACCGCTTTCCGGACCCCTTTAGAAATATTTTGTTACAAGGTGATGCCCTTCGGTCTAAAAAACGCCGGTGCCACCTATCAAAGGGCCATGACGAAGATCTTCGATGACCTTATACATGAAATCGTCGAGTGCTATATCGACGACCTCGTGGTTAAGAGCAAATCATACGAGGAACATCTCGAGCATCTAAAGACTGTATTTCGACGCCTTCGACAATACAACTTGAAGATGAACCCTCTCAAGTGTGCATTCGGAGTTTCTTCGGGAAAGTTCCTGGGATTCATCGTTCGACACCGAGGCATCGAGATAAATCCGTCAAAGATCAAGGCGATCATGGAAATGCCTCCGCCGAGAACTCTCAAACAGTTGCGGTCTCTCCAGGGGAAGCTCGCATATATTCGGCGATTTATAGCCAACCTTTCTGGCAAGTGCCGCCCTTACAGTCACCTGATGAAGAAGGGGACTCCATTCGTCTGGGATAAAAAATGCCAGGGTGCGCTGGATGAGATTAAACAGTACCTGCAGAACCCGCCAGTGTTGGCTGCTCCAGTTAAGGGAAAGCCTCTCATTCTTTATACCACCACCCTCGAAGGTTCTTTAGGTGCATTATGGGCGCAAGAGAATGACCAGGGGAAAGAAAGAGCACTCTACTATTTAAGTCGAGTTCTTCTGGGGGCTGAAAGCAACTACTCTCCTATCGAAAAACACTGCCTGTCGTTGATCTTTGCGATAACAAAACTCAGGCACTATGCATTGGCACATGAAGTCCGTCTCATCTCGAAGGTGGACCCTCTTAAATATTTAATGTCGAAGGCCATATTGACGGGACGACTCGCTAAATGGTCCCTGCTCTTGATGGAGTTTTCAATAACCTATCAACCTCTCAAGGCAGTGAAAGGCCAGGCCATTGCCGACTTCCTCGCTGAGCATCCGATACCCGCCGATTCTCCTTTGAATTGCGATCTTCCAGATAAACACGCGTTTGATGCGACCGATGGTGGTGATACTCGATGGGAACTTTATTTCGATGGAGCATCTTCCCTGAAGAAGCGCAGACAAAACGCCCCTATAATCAAGTCGGGGGTAGGCCTCATCTTCGTGACCCCACAAGGAGGAATAATGCGCTTCGCTTTCTCCTTAACAGAGCCAAGGACGAATAATGAAGCCGAATATGAAGCCTTGATTGCAGGTCTCGAGATCTCCATCGACATGGGAATTGAAAACCTCCTCATATACGGAGATTCTCAACTGGTCGTTAGTCAAGTAAACGGCGACTACCAAACGTGCAAACCGGAATTGGTGAAGTACGCTGAAAAGGTGCAACAACTGTTGACCCAAATTCCCTCCTATACTTTGAAAAGCATACCACGCGCAGAAAACAGCAAAGCAGACGCGTTGGCCAAGCTTGCTAAAGAACTGGTTGACGAGAACCTCGATGACGTAAGAATCGTGGTACAAAGCCGTCGGGTGCTTGCCCCAGCAGAAATACCTCCGGAATCATCCGAAGAGAAGGGAGCGACTGAACAGACGACCTTGCAAATAAAAGGCCGGGAAAAGGCTGAGGATTAGAGAGAAGTCTTTATAGACTATTTCAAATACCGTCGAATGCCCGGAGATGTGTCCGCAAGACATCAGCTCATGAAACGAGCTCTGTCTTTCGCCTTCGTCAACGATACTCTGTACAAGAGGTTGTTTGATTCTCTGTGGCTGAGATGCCTAGGGCCTGACGAAGCGGGAAGAGTCGTTCAGGAAGTGCATGACAGACTCTGTGGTTCTCACCAAGCGGGCCCGAAGATGAAGTTGAAGATCAAATGGATGGGCTACTACTGGCCCACGATGATTCAGGACTGCCTCGAATATGCGAAGCAATGCCACTCATGCCAAATCCATGGGGACTTCATCCACCAGCATCCAAATCCACTACATCCAACGGTGGCTAGCTGGCCGTTCGAAATGTGGGGAACTGACATAATCGGCCCTATCGAACCAGCGTCGTCCAGGGGACATCGTTTCATCCTGGCGAAGACCGATTACTTCTCCAAATGGGCAGAGGCAGTACCGCTGAGAGAAGTGAAGACGGAAAATATCCTCTATTTCTTCAGGACGCACGTCATATATCGGTTTGGAACTCCGCGACGGATCATCTCCGATAACGGGCCAGTTTACAGAAGCCACAAGATCAGTCGCTTCGCGCAACAACACAATATAGACTGGAGATATTCTTCAGTTTATAATCCGCGAGCTAATGGTCTAGCCGAGGCCTTCAACAAGACCCTAACGAAGATCATGAAAAAGACGGTCTCCCGAAATAAGAAGGACTGGCATGAGAGGCTGCAAGAAGCTCTTTGGGCGTATCGAACTACGTTCAAGACAGCCACGAACGCAATGCCATATGCGTTGGTATTCGGTACGGAAGCAGTACTCCCCCTCGAGATAGAGCTACCCTCTCTACGAGTGGCAGTCCACTACGAGCTGACGGACGAAGAAAATTCTCACCTTCGGCTTGAGGAGCTTGATGCCCTTGATGAGACCCGGCTCATAGCGCAACAAAACCTGGAAGCTTATAAAGCAAAGATGACGCGCTCATATGAAAGATTGACCCGGCCGAGGACATTCCGCCAAGGCGAACTCGTGCTAGTAGTCAAAAGGCCTATGATCCCCAATCGCGCCAAACGGGGGAAATTCGAGCCGAACTATGAAGGCCCGTACATCATAGATAAGGTCTATCAGGGTGGGGCCTATCTACTCATGGACATGCACGGTGAAAGGCCTTTCAGGCCAATAAACGGTCGCTTCCTAAAGAAATACTACGCTTAATGAGCCATAGCCTAGGTTAATGATAGATGACGACGACTATGTCCGCTCGCTATCTTCCTAAGCTCAAGCTTTATAAACAGTAGCCAGCCTTCTTCATGACGGACCGAAACGTCCTTAAACTAATAGCGGACCGAAACGTCCTTAAACTAATACCGCAGCATCCGTAAGCTGACGAGATAAAAAAAGAAGAAAAATATAATAAATAAAAACGGTATGTCCATAAGCAAAAAAGGGCACGGATGAAAACCCGAGAGGGCTCCGTGAGTAAAAACAGCAGGGCTACCGGCGAGTGTTCGTGAAAACCCGAAAGGGCGCGGCCTCGTAAAAAGAAAGAGAGAGAAGAAAATAAAAAGAATAAAAAAAAAACGGTATGTCCATAAGCAAAATGGGCACGGATGAAAACCCGAAAGGGCTCCGTGAGTAAAAACAGCAGGACTACCGGCGAGTGTTTGTGAAAACCCGAAAGGGCGCAACCTCGTTAAAAGACACTTATAGGGCCCTCTCGACCTTGTAAGGAGAAACCACCCGCGTGAGATCCTTACGACTCACAAGGGAGCAACACACTTAGGGATCCCCATGATTCCTAAGGAGAAAATACACTTGCGAGATCCTCACGACTCGTAAGGAGAACTCTCTTATGAAACCCTCACGGCTCATAAGATTTGAAAGTCTTAAGTTACAGAGACCTAAACCTGTGCTTAAGCAACCCCCACAACTTCCGATATTGCCCTACAAGTGGCTCAATACTGGCCCTTGTATACAATCCACGGGCGCAAATAAACATTTCCCTAATCAAGTCCCATCCGAGACTGGGGATATGATCGCATGACGAACAACCCTTATAAGTCCTCTCGACTTACAAGGAGAAAATCCTCTTGTAGGATCCTTACGACTTACAGAGGAACAAACACTTAGGAATCCTCACGATTCCTAAGAAGAAAATACACCTACAAGATCCTCACGACTTGTAGGGAGAAATACCTTTGTGAGACCCTTACGGCTCATGAAGTTAAAAGCCTTAGTCGACAGGACCTTAACCCTGTTCGCTAAGCCACCCTTGTTCGACGTCGATAGAGGCAGATGATGATTCGCACCTGGCAATATCCCAGTTGTAGCGGTGCTGATGCCAAAATCGGTGTCTAATTTCAGGTTTACGGCGAAAAGCCAGTAGGCCACACATACATATGAAATAGCCGAAATGATGAGGCAACTTGCAATAAAAAACAGCAAGTAAAATGTATGCATGCAAAATAGCCGAAATGATTGGGCAACTCGCAATAAAAAGCAGCGAGTAAAAATAAAATAAATAGCCGAAATGATTGGGAAACTCGCAATAAAAAGCAGCGAGTAAAAATAAAATAAACAGCCGAAATGATTGGGCACCGCGAAAAATAGCCGAAATGATTGGGCAATCGCGACCTTCGCGATATAAAAACTGAAATGATAGAGCATCGCGGAAATAAATGATAAAACTTTGGCCCTACAGTTGAGATCACATCGATCCCTGTATACAATCCAAGGGCGCAAACAAAGAGGGAACCATACTTTCCCAACAGGCTCCGCCAGAAAACGAAGCCAAATCTCGACAGTTCATCCCAACCCTGAAGAAATCAGTGTCTTCGGCAAAATATCTCAACTCAGGGAAACCAGCGTCCTTGATGAGAGCCTCCTGATTCGCGTCGACTCGCAGAGCAACCAATGTCTCCGTGGGAAATTCTCGATTCGTTTCAACACCAGGGAAACAAATAATCCTTGGCAAATACCTCAACTCAGGGAAACCAGCGTCCTTGACGAGAGTCTCCTGATTCGCGTCGACTCGCAGAGCAACCAGTGTCTCTGTGGGAAATTCTCGATTCGTTTCAACACCAGGGAAACAAATAATCCTTGGCAAATATCTCAACTCAGGGAAACCAGCGTCCTTGACGAGAGTCTCCTGATTCGCGTCGACTCGCAGAGCAACCAGTGTCTCCGTGGGAAATTCTCGATTTGTTTCAACACCAGGGAAACAAATAATCCTTGGCAAATACCTCAATTCAGGGAAACTAGCGTCCTTGATGAGAGCCTCCTGATTCGCGTCGACTAACAGAGCAACCAGTGTCTCCGCGGGAAATTCTCGATTCGTTTCAACACCAGGGAAACAAATAATCCTTGGCAAATACCTCAATTCAAGGAAACTAGCGTCCTTGATGAGAGCCTCCTGATTCGCGTCGACTCGCAGAGCAACCAGTGTCTCCGTGGGAAATTCTCGATTCGTTTCAACACCAGGGAAACAAATAATCCTTGGCAAACACCTCAATTTATGGAAACTAGCGTCCTTGATGAGAGCCTCCTGATTCGCGTCAACTCGCAGAGCAACCAGTGTCTCCGTGGGAAATTCTCGATTCGTTTCAACACCAGGGAAACAAATAATCCTTGGCAAATACCTCAATTCAGGGAAACTAGCGTCCTTGATGAGAGCCTCCTGATTCGCGTCGACTCGCAGAGCAACCAGTGTCTCCGTGGGAAATTCTCGATTCGTTTCAACACCAGGGAAACAAATAATCCTTGGCAAATACCTCAATTCAAGGAAACTAGCATCCTTGATGAGAGCCTCCTGATTCGCGTCGACTCGCAGAGCAACCAGTGTCTCCGTGGGAAATTCTCGATTCGTTTCAACACCAGGAAAACAAATAATCCTTGGCAAATACCTCAATTCAAGGAAACTAGCGTCCTTGATGAGAGCCTCCTGATTCGCGTCGACTCGCAGAGCAACCAGTGTCTCCGTGGGAAATTCTCGATTCGTTTCAACACCAGGGAAACAAATAATACTTGGCAAATACCTCAATTCAGGGAAACTAGCGTCCTTGATGAGAGCCTCCTGATTCGCGTCGGCTCGCAGAGAAACCAGTGTATCCGCAGGAAATTCCCGATTCGTCTCAACTTGCAAGATGAAGCCTAAAAAACTTGCTTACTGAACAATGGGACCCTGCAAGTCGGTCTAAAACGGTCTCTTGCATACTATTCACGGGTCTCACTCTCCAAAGTCGAGTTTCGATAAGGAGGGAAACAACCGCTTATGGGTCCTCTCAACTCGTAAGAGGGAAAATTCTCTTATAGGATCCTTACGACTTATAAGAGGAAACGCACTTGGGAATCCTCACGATTCCCAAGGAGAAAATCCATCTATGAGATCCTCTCGATCCGTAGGGAGAAAAGTCTCTATGAGACCCTCATGGCTCATAGAGTTGAAAAGTCTTAGACGGCAGATCTGAACCTGCGGCCTAAGCCATCGCTATTTCTTGAGGAAATCAAGATGCGTGCTCTATTATCTGTCAACCATGTTTACTAAGGTAGCATGCTGATAATAAAAGAAAGAAAAGGTGAAGAAGTGATACAAGACATTACAAAGAATTACAAATGATACAAAAAGGGATAGCTACTGAGGAGGAAGTCTCTTTAACAAATCCGCAAGCTGCTCTCGCACTTCCTTCAGCACCTCCTCCTGAATGGCTCCCGCGGCCACTTCCGCTTCCATCTGGGCCCGCTGCTGCAAAAAGGATGAAAGTTGCTCCTCCGCCGCCTTCTGGACTGCTTCCTGGTTAGGTGCATCCCACTCAACAACGTCAAGCTGTTGCCTCAGTGATAACCCTTCGGAAAGGCAGTGCAGAAGGCCCTCAAAGATAACCTTCAGCCGTGCAACGTTGGCCTCCACCCGAGCATGCAGTTGGGCAGATTTGCTCGAAGTCTCACCGCGCTCCTTACGCCTTGAAGTAACTTCTTGTTCGAGATGACGGAAGTAAGAAGCACTCTGTTCAATCCACGCTGCTCTTTGATGGCTGGCAGCTAAGGTCTCGGGAACGGGACGCATCGACTCCAGCTGATGCAGGCGAGCCTCGATCTCCCTGCAATGGTTAACCCAAGACGTGATGACGCCCTCGTTATGGAAGTTCACGAGTATCACCAGCATCGGGTTAACCGCCGTAGCAAAGTCTGCAGCAGATATAGGAGTCTCGACGTCGAGTTCCTCAACGTAATCGCTCAACATGCGCAGACTATTCGCGGCGCCTTTCGAAGATGGACGTCTCAGATAAGGACCTGCCGGAATTGTGATGCGAGCCTCGAAGGGCGCCGAGACCGGAACGACAGCTAAAAAGAAACAAGATGTGATCAGATAACAGTTCAGGAAATAAAAAAGGGCGGAGTTATCAATGTGATAGTCGCTGTACCAGCTGAGGCAGGTGGCAAGGCCGGAAGGGCCGGTGGCGCAGCCGATCTTTCATCCCCTCCTTCAATTTGTACCACTGCAGTCGGGACGAGAAAAAAAGTTAGAAGTAATTCCATCAATGAAAAAGAAAAGATATCAATGGAAATCATACTCACCAGCGCCACCATAGGAAGAAGCGAATTCAGATGGGGAGGAGAAGTGTGGGAGCAACACTTGATAAAGATGGTCAAAGAGCACTCCTAAAAAGACATAACATTACGATTTTAGTACACAAATTATACGTCTGAAAGATAAGATTAATAAGTTACAAACCCATACCTTCCAACATCTTCGATGGTATGGAGAGGGTTGAGAGGTGACCACCGCCAAGACAGTCGTTGAAGGCGCTCCCTCGAGCAGTGGGGCATCGGCGCTGGCTGCACCTGCGTTACGAACAAAGGTGAACTTGTCAAAAAGGATTGTAAGGTAAAGAAAGGCAGCAACTTGGGATTTACCTGATGAGCTGCCGGCTGAAACGGAGGCGACTCCCTCCTCCATCGACATGAGGCCACCGCCTGTGGCCTCATCACTCGACTCAATGGGGGCCGTCGTCGTGCTCGCGCGGACAGGAGACGGCGGAAGATCGTAGGTGGGGAGGGCAATGATCGGAGCATTGCCGGACTCTTGAGAGAGAGCGGCTGACTCTTCCCCAAGAGTCGTGCCCATCTCACCCGCTACTTCTTCAGGCTCCGCGGTCTCCATCGGCTCATCCACCGTCACCATGAGGTCTCCGGCCTCAAGCGCCTCGTCCGCCACTACCCTGGGCTCAGTTATAACGATCATTTCATCTGCCGCCACTTCAGGCTCGGCATCAATGACCTTTTCGGCTGCAGATCCCTCAACCTCCATCTCAGGCTCCGCAGCCCCAGCGACGTTGCCCACCGTCAGCTCGGGTTCGGCAGGTGCCGCCTCCTCTGTTTCCTTGGGATCGACGGTCTCCGCCTCCCCCTCGGCCGGACTTTGCCCTGCAGGATAGAATATATAAGAGCCAGCAGCTTTATGATTCTTACAACAAAATTCTAAAAAAAGAGATACTACCTGAGGTGGACTTATTGTTAGCCTCCCTACTGGCGCACACCTCCTGCCTATGAGCCGTAGACAAGGCGACTGGGTGCTCTTCTGATGGAGTATCGGCACGAGGGATGGTGCTTGGGCCCGCTCCAATGGCCAAGGCAGCCCTTCGTGCCTTCGCTTCGCGCCTTGATCGTTTCCTCTCCTCCCGAGCTGTCGCGATGGATCTCTTCGACGCTTCCTTCATCAAGGCGTCGTCGTCCTCGTTTAGAGATGCCTCCAGAGCCTTTAAGGCATCTCTCATCGGCTTTTCAAGACGGACCTCCCACGGTAGCCCCGAGGAAGCAGGAACATCGGCAGCTGGCAGAATGTCCGCATCGCTTGGCGGGAACGGCATTGAGGTTCCTGCGATAAAAAGGGAGAGGTTAGATCGACCATAACACAAGGGAAATGAAAACTTGATGAATTGAAACCTACTAAGGCCTAAAGACGCTCTAAGGCGTTCCTCCTCTTGGAAAGTCTTGAGGGAAGCGGCAATGGTTTCTTCAGTGGTGATGCCTGTTGGAAGAAAAGAAGGAAAAATGTTAGTCACAGGCAATAATAAAAATATGATGCAATAAAAAAAATACGACTAGTGATTACCTGATGCTGCAAGCTTAGCCAGCCACGCATCGCGCCTCGCCAACCGCTCCGAAGCTTCGAGGGCGGCCTCCAAGTCCGTGTCATCCGGCGGCATGACTAATCCCTTGTTAGTCCCATATTCACTCAGGCCCTCACCATAGGGAGCGTGGGGTTCCTGACCGAACGCGACGTCTGCGGCGAAGAGCGACTTCTTTTTCTTCTGCCCGCCAACCCTAGGTGCACGCGGGATCGACTTGCGCTTGGCAGACACCTTGGGGCGGCGGGTCCCGATGTCCGCACCCACATCAGGCTCTGGCGAAGCTACAACTACTGTCTCCACTGGAGCACAGGGAGCTGGTGGTGCATCCGCAATATTGGGAAGCGGCAATCCGGGTAGAGGACTCTGCGCACGCGGTGGTCCGACTCTATCATCTTTCAATGGAGGCACTACCGGGGTCCTCGGCACTAGAGGAGCTTTGCGGTCGCTGCCGAGAGGTGTACCTTTACGGTCGACCAACACTTGCCTCTCTTCCTTTATAACGACTCCCGTTGAATGATTGTACCATTCTCTATATACATTGAGGAGTCGTGGAGCGCAGGAGGCGCACTGATAAAAAAATGAGAACCCGTGTTCAGGCGCATGAAGTGATGCAACGTGTTCTTCATCCCTTCTTCAGTAGCAGCGGGTTCCAGTAGGAAAGCTTCCAAGGGTACCCCTTGATCATAGCCCAGTTGTTGGGCGAAACGATGCGGGTTATATCTCATGAAAATCGCCGCACCGTTCTGCCTGAAGACTAGGAAGCCCGGTCTGATGGAATATAGATGGAGGGTCTCCCGGGCCGTCAAACTGAGGCTCCATCTTTGAAGGAGTCTTGTAATGGTCGCACCGCAGTGGTGGACGCCTTTCCAATAGTCAATACCTTGTCGATGAAGGACATCCCGTCTCCAACGGTGTGAGGGCGAAGGAGTAAACCCCTGGCGTTCCGTGGTGATGGAGTCACAATTGATGCGCCGATCAGCTGTATGATGCGAGGGAAACCGCACTTGTCGAAGAACGAGGTCCTTTTGTGCATGCCGAAGACACCCGCCGTGTGTAGCTCGAGCCATGATACGAAGTAGTGCATCGGGAAGACCACGTGCAGTACCCCAGGCTCATTAGCATCCGCTGCTCGACTGAGGCCATGATATAAGTGTGCCAAGCCGGCGATCCCAACAGCCACTTTTACCCCAATGGTCATCCGGTGGGCTGGGGTAAAAGACAGAGGGCCGCATATGGCGAGAGTGCATTGGGATCGCAAACCAACTCAGCCATAACCCAAGAAATCCTAAGAAAAAGGCCTGCTCGTCCATCCCAGGGGCTGCAATTTCTGCAAAAGACATGGTCGGGAAGTCCGGAAGGAAAAAACCCTTTTGGTCTATTTCCTTCACCGGCAGGTTATCCAAACCTAGACCGAAAGGATCATCAAGGGTAGCAAACTTGGCAGATTCTGATGAGAGGATGCTTGGGCGAAGGAACTGAGTGATAAAATCCTCAAAGCTAACTCTGCGACTCCCATGTTCGATGAAAAGGGCCTCATAGATGTTCAACACTTTAATCAAGCTTGAGAATTGGTGTTGAACAGCATTCTCCGGCGTAAGCCCCCTTACCACCGGCTTAATACCGAAGACATACTCATCTGTCGGAAGCAATTCCTCATAGTGCTCCCCAATAACCGGTAAACCGGAGACCTCTGTAAACTCCTCCAGAGAAATTGACACCTCCCGATCCATTGCAAGGAAAGTGTGGGTAGGAATGTTCCACTGCTCCAGGAAAGCCTTGAACCACCAGGTGGGAAGCGTGGGATACTGGAAGAGGGAGACGTAAACCGCAGTATATAATCCTAACCTTATCAATTGCGACTTCTTCGTCGACAGGATATACTAGGCCCACGGCAGATAGCCGATCGGGTGGCGGAGGATCAGACCGATGTTATATGATTGCCCCCAAGGTCGCGCCTCGCCTTGACAGATCCGGCGTCCTAAGATATCCAAAACCATAGGACGCTGGACCGGAATCGCATCTATGGCGGGATGAAGAAAGCCCTTCGAGGTCCAATCAACCATCTCCACGGCATACTACACCGAGGGTGGGGTGGCATAATGAATCACCGTAATCGGTTCTGACGGTACGGCGCACGTGAAGCTCCGTCGGCCCATGATAATCTAATTATACCACGACCCCCAGAGGTGGAGACTCTTATACTCCGGGTCGTGGTCCTTGATCATAGCCAGGACTTCGCGGTCCAAGGGCGCTTCAGGAAATCCCTCTTCCGAACGAGCGAACGGGAACGAAGTGTCGAAAGACATAGTCACTGCAAGAGAAAGGAAATTAGCTATTAGTGTTGTAATTCCAACGCTTGGCGTTTGAAGAAATTAATTAATTAATTAATTAATTAAATTAAAGATTAATTAAATTAAAATTAATTAATTACACCACACAGCAGTGTAGTGGGTAGGGGACCAAATGGGGACCCACAAAATCTGGATGACAGTGCCTCATGTAATAAGACAGCCCCATCATTGGATGAGACTGTCAATTAATGAAAAGATCCCCAAGAGAATATTCTCAACAGTGGGGAATCCCTAGAGACAAGGAGAAAATCTCCTCTTTCAGAGCAAAGCTCTGTCACAGAATGACACTTGTCAAAATTCTGGTCTCAAAGGGACAAAATTCCTTAAAAAGAGCTTAGCTCTGTAATGGTGATAAAAAAAATCCATCAAAAGAAAATTTTAACTCTCAAAGAAATTTAAAATTAAAAATTTTTGGGATCTTGAAAATCCAAGAAAAACTCTTAAGAGTTCATCATCAGAAGATCCAAAGATCTATATTCTGTCAATGAGCAAAGCTCTGTTCATGGGTTAAGAAACCCTAAAACAAATTCTTGAGAGCAAAACTCTGTTTATGAAACCCCAATGGGGATTTTTTTAGATCAAAAGATCTATGAGAGCAAAGCTCTTTTGGTTAAGATTGATTTAAATTAATTTGATTTAAATTAATTTTACCTAAAAGTTTTCTAACTTTGGAAACGAGCAAAGCTATGAAGTTCATAAGCAAGAGCAAAGCTCTAGAAAATCAAAATCTTGAAAAATGGTGAAGATTTTCTAAGGGCAAGAGGTCCTATTTATAAGGCGCTTGTGCCCCTTCAGCTCACCCGTTGATCCAACGGTCAGGAGCTTGCCACCGCTGCACTCACGTGCGTGCCACGTGAGCGCAACGGTGGGGGGGCATTTGTTTCCCCCAATCAGAGCAAACCTCTGTTGAAATTCAAAATTCAAATTTTAAAGCAACGCTTCAAATCCCGGACGCAACGCGCCACGTGTCAGGCGCTGATACGTCAGCGCAGCGCCCAAGGCACCGCGCCCAATCAGAGCAAAGCTCTATGAAAAAACAAATAGAAGCAAAGCTTCAGTTGCGCAAGCGCTGCTCTACGCGACACGTGTCAGCGCACTCGCTTTTGCGCAAGCGCTGCGCTGCGCGACACGTGTCAGCGCAGGTGCTCAAGCGCAGCTGCGCCGCGCTTTGCGCTGCGTGACACGTGTCACACGCTGGGGCATTTGCGCCAAACAGAATTAAAATTTTAAAGAAATCTTTCTGTTCTTGTTAAAACAAGAAGATTTTCTTCTGTAAAATAGGAGCCCTTGGATCAAAGTCCAACGGTGGGGAAAATTCCCCAAATCACTCAGAGAAAGATCTCTTTAACAAATTTAACTAATTTATGGGCACTATATAAAGGACCCTAGACCCCAATTCAAGATCATCAACATTATCATTGAGAACTCTGAAGAATTGGAGAGAATTCCTCAAGAACAAAAAAGGTAAAAACCTTTAGAAAAAAAGAGAAAATTCTCTTATAAACAGATCATTGATCTGAGAAAAAGATCAATGATCTTTAATAAAAAGAAAAATAAGTAATAATAGTGCTTTGCACTTTCTTATGAACCATTGATTCTTTGAAAACAAGAAAAACTTGTTTTCTTTGATTTAAAATCGATCAAAAAAAAAAAATAAAGCAGTGCCTTGCACTTGAAAAATTGCACTGTTGCGCTCCTGTGAAGGCGCAAGCCACCAGGAAGCGCCACGTGTCGGCAGCGCAACAGCGCAGCGCACTGACACAACGCACTGCACTGTTGCGCATGCTCTCCTCAGATCGTGACACGTGTCGTCACCACAAGCACTTGTGCTCAGTGATTAGCGCAAAGTGCCTGACAAATGCAATGCATTTCTTTTGTTAAAGGGCCAGGCTCAAATCAAATAGACCTAGTAGGCCAAAATAAATTGCAAAGCAATAAATGGACAGAGCCCAGGTAAAATTGATGCTCTGCATCTTTTATAAAAGGGCAGAGCCCAAGTAAAATTGGTGTTCTGCATTATTTATAAAATGAGCAGAGCCCAAAACAAATTGATGCTCTGCATCCTTTATGGGCAGAGCCCAAATAAAAAAAATAAAAATAAATAAAAGTGTTGAACTTTTCTCAACTGGACTTAGCCCAATCATGGCCGTAAGTCCTCAAATTAAATTGACTGAGCAAAATTTCTCTCCTAAATCAATTTACCTCAGGTTCGAGGGTACATCTCCGAACTCCTCTGACACCTATCGTTGTAATCCTTCAACGACGTCAGAGAGGTGACGGGTCCCGACGACCACACATCAACACGGACTGCGGGGTCCTTAAACTCGCGGACCGAAACGTCCTTAAACTAATATCGGACCGAAACGTCCTTAAACTAATATCGGACCGAAACGTCCTTAAACTAATAATGGACCACCACGTCTCTAAACTGGCGATGGACCACCATGTCCCTAAACTAGAACAGTAGAGCCTCCAAATGCTCTTTTGCCGGATTTAAACGATCCCGTTTAAGTTGATCTTAGCCCCAAACACGGCTAACATATACTTAAACATTCAAATAGACTATAAAACTCCAAATCAACTCTGGTTCAAGGGTACATCTCCTAACTCCTCTGACACCTATCGTTGTAATCCTTCAACGACGTCAGAGAGGTGATGAGTCCCGACGGCCATATATTAAATGGATCACCACGTTAAGTTGATCTTAGTCTCAAAACAGGACTAACGTATCCTTAACGAATGTTTAAGTTGATCTTAGCCTCAATACGGCTAACGTATCCTTAAACTAAAAACACCAAACCTAAATCTAAGTAAATACGGATTTAGACTAATCCAAGTCCTACGGGCGACGGCATTACTCAGTCTCCGTATACAATCCACGGGCAACCACAAACAAAACAAACGCACACGACACGAAGTGAAATTCTGGAGAAGGAGAAAGTGGCTGCCGCGATGCGGTAGCGTAATTAACTGCAGGGGCTTGCTCCTGCAGAGAAGAGCGTCCCCACAATCAAAAACCCCTCTAGCGAGGGGGAATCAGACGAAGTCTGCTACATCGGCCGCATCCGTCTAAACCTCCGATACACGGTGCCATAAATCAACTTGGCATCTTCGGAGAGGTAGAAGGATAAAACCATATAGCATCTGCCCCGAATCTCAGGCAAGACGTCCTCACATCGTCTTGGCCGCCGTTCGGAGGGGAACAACGAGCAATCTCTCTTTTCATGCCTTCGTTGTCGTAGATCTCAGTACAACTTCGTGCCTCCCAGATGTACGAAATATATGGAACTATGCGCCTCCCTCATAACTTCTTCGTGAATATCTCCTTTCGGCCCATATAAACGGCTCCCATATCGTAACGAACCATCTTCATGAATCAACAAGTCCGTTCGAAGTCCCGCTTCTACCTGTTCTCAAAACTTCTGTAATCTTGGATCGTGCGACTGCGCTGTTTTAATATTATCGATCAAAGACGACTGTACTTACAGCTGCATCAACTGTCCCGAAGAATGCGGTAATACGATCTCCAACTCGAATATCTGAAAATCATCTATAAGCTCCTTTTGTGCTGTCAACATCCGTATTGCCGGCAACCGACTTAGCGCATCCGGCACTATATTAACTTTCCCCAGATAGTATTTTAGATCAAGATCATAGTCAGCCATCAACTCCAACCATCTACGCTGCCTCATATTGAGCTCTTTCTGTGTGAACACATACTTTAGGTTTTTGTGATCGGTAAATACTTCTACCCTTTCACCTAATAAGTAGTGTCTCTAAATCTTCAAAGCGAAAATCTCTGCTGCAAGCTCCAAATCATGAGTTGGGTAATTCTTCTCATGGGTCTTCAATTGTCTCGATGCGTCGGTGATTGTTAAGGATTTTGTATGTGCGTTTTAAAGTTTAAAGAATACCACAATCAAGACGGTGTCACTTGGTAGCTAGCCGGTTGAGTACGGGTCGGTCCACAGGGAAAAGGTGTTATTTTCTTTATGTTTTAACGAGTTAAGTCCTATTTTTGGTAGGTTTTGTTTTAAAAACTAAGAATGAGATTCGATTGATTTAAAGTCTTGCTAGGGTTAGGATTATATTAGTTTGGAAAAGGAAATCTATTCTCTGCTTTTAATACCCTAGTTAAGAATATAGGTGTTAGGGTAATAGTCAACAAAGGGGATTAGCACGACTAGGAAGAAACCGAGTTTCTTCCTTTTGGTCCTTGTCCGTCCTTTCTTGACTCTTAGCCCTAACCTCCGGCTAATTCAACCACAACCGGTCTAACTAGAGAATCACCGCTATCATGTAGGATAAGGTGCCGTAGTGAGCGGTGTGTGGTTGAATTAACTAGAGTCCTAATTAAATTATATGGGTAAAGAAAGGAGTGAGAGAGATTTCCTTCTCTCAAAACTTCCCTAGCCTAACCCTAACAAGTGAGGAATTACTCACTCATTAGGAAAGTAATGATAAAATTCATTTTTATAATTTTTCTTTTTAATAAACTAACTAACTTGCAGAAAATAAAAGACAGATAAAAAATTGCACGAATTAAATTCAAATAAAAATGCAAGATAGAAAAAGAACATACTTTATTGATACCTCTCAAAAACGCATTACAACTGAATTAAAATTTTAATCTAGAAAAATAAAAAGAGGCATAAAATATTAAAAGAGGCATAAAATATTAAAGAGAGGCATGCCTAATTAGGCTTCTGGCTTTCCTATTTATAGATAGGAGAAACCCTAGGTTTTACATCTGATCCATACATGAAATTACAAGACTACCCTAAGAAAGCCGGGTCAAAGCACCGACACCCACCGATACGTGCACTGCATGGGCGTGGAACCGTGGTAGAAAGCCATGTTTGGCAGCGGATCCGCGGCCGTATTGTGGGCTCTTGGGCTCAATTCTTCAGTGATGCTTCATGTTGCTTTTTCCTTCTGTTTTCTTCACTTGGTTCCTCAGAATCTTTTCTACTTTCTTCCAGATTTCCAACAGTGCAGAATTTATGTGGATTTTTACCGTGAGCTTCGCTTTGAAGTCTTGAATCTTGTGCTACCCTTATGCCTTGTGCATTTGAACTGTCTACTGATTTTCATTTGTTCCTTGAACTGGTAGGCGGCATCATACGGATTAATCTATTGTTAGTCGTAGTCTCACATTTGTAGTGTCTTTTCATGAATTTCACTGTAATGATCTGAGAACTTGTAACCTGCGACTATTTAACAGACATGGATCAGAAGCACCTATTTATTTGTAATATTATTAAGAATGGGCGATATAATAATGCAAAATTCTGATATGAATAAATAACCCCAAACTTATCTTTTGCTCGTCCCGAGCAAAACCATTTTTATTCTCAACAAAATTCTAACCTCACTTTCGCAGGGAATCGCGATTGCACTGAGCTCGTGCAACAAGCCGTTAAATCTCTAGGTGTCCCTAGTAGGAGGAGTGTTGTCTCCTGAGGGTTTTCAGCGGATACTACTCACAAAATCCGATCAATTTGGCCTGTTGACTTTCATTCTTCAATTCGGTGTTCTTAGCAAGAAATTCTATTATCTTCAACTTAGAAATCATCAACCCATATTTTTCACACTCACTTATCAATTAACTTAAGATTGTATATGTTCTGCAAATTTATTAAGCTTTCAGCATCTTTTGAATTTTCCTTCTAAGGTTCCATCTCAACTTAGGAATTTTTATCATTTCTACTGAAGGTATAAGCCTTATCTTTCATTCCTATCTCTCATCCAAACCCCAATAATATACCCCTACGTTGTGTGATTATCACCCCTACACTTGGAAATTCAATTCAAGCTATCATACCCTTGTCCATCGTCCAAAGTACTTTTAGTTGGTAAATTTTAGATGAAATTGCTCACACATCCTTCATGCGACCGTTAATACTTCTTAAGGTACTAACGACCGATTACAAAATGTGTTCGCGTATTTAGGCGTAATTCCCCGTCTTGTAATACATAAGGCTTTAGCAGTGACTCCCAAACCAGTTGGTCTAAGGCACTAAGTGATAAAGCACCCTCACTATATATATTTTTATTTTATGCAGCCTTAAGTAATTACAAAACCAGTGTTCATTTTTTATATCTCTTTATTCACACTTATGCTTTTATTTAATTTTTTCTCATACTAAGGATTTTAGACAAGAGCATTTCAAGGTATCCTCTACTATTCCAAGTTTCAAGGTGCGTGTTTGTGCAAGTTGTATGGTATATATTTTCAGAATTTAGACTTAAGCTTCGGAATTATTTTTCAGACTTACACTTCAAATAAAAATTCATTACTCTTCCCTTATTTTGACTTAGCCCAAGAACTAAACTCAAAATTTGCCTATTTCTAAATAAACTATAAGGACATATATTTTCTACCGTTAAACTTTAAGAAAGGTTATTTTTAGGGTTTTTAATTTACTAAGTTTAGGATCTAGTTTTTCCTAGCTAGTCAACCGTCTTGTCGAACTTAAGTCAAATATAGCCAAAATTGAATTTTTAAATTTTTATAATTTTAAAAAAAATTTCAATTTTTTATTTGATTTGATTTTTATATTTTTATTTTATTTTTTTAAATTTTTAATTTTTATATATTTTTTTTAAAAAGATGCAATGCGGAATTAAATATGCAAAGAAAGAAGAAACAAATATGTACAAAAAATTAAAATATGCAATGCAATGATAACTATTTACAAACCACCTCCACCCCCAAACTTATCAAAAGCAGTGCTCTCATTGCTCATGGCCTCGCCGTCCTCTCGAACGTGAACGGGAACGTTCTTCTCTCGCCAGCAGGGTGGTCATGCCATGCTCTATTTCTGTCACTCGCTAATCCAGGTTGGTCACCATCCCTATCAATCTGTCTATCATCCTAGTGGCTCTCCTAAGTAAACGTGCATGTGCCGCGGGGGTAAGCTCTTCCTCGCTCGCGGTCGAGCTGGAGCTGGGTGTCTTGGCGGGTACGTTCTCGGCCGGCTCAGTGCGCGACCATACATCATTTAAGAGTGTGTAGGACGTCGATACGCCCTCGAGAAGAGGTCTAATGGGGATACCTCCATGCATATAAAACTCAAATTCCTCCACAGGGAGGAAATAGCGACATAATTGTGTCACCAACATAGGGCATGGGTAATTGGCAGCCCTTTTGCCCGCACCAATTGAATTAAGTAATACCGTGCACATATCATAGCTGGGGTTCCTAGTCATCAAAGTGTGCACGATATGAAGGGATGGTGTGAAAAATGTAGTATTGTGCGAACTACCAAAAATGTTATTTTGTGCCCAACGGCACACATTCAATACGTTCGCAAAAAGGGTTCTAGCCTGGATACCCTTACGTGGCTCCCTCGAACAGTCATTACCCATCAAGGGTAGGTAATCTTCGAATTGGAGGGGTTGGTCATGGGTAGGTAGTCTAGGTATTAAGGTGACTTCATGGATGAAGTCCCTATCGATTGTTATTTCCCTATCCCCCCAAATTAGCCTATGTTGGAGATAGTGCCCTCATAGTCAATTATTGGATCGCAGGTACGTGATTGCAATGATTGCGGAGGACCTATACCGGTAGGACAGTCTTACTCGAGATGATAGTATGCTATCTGGTTTGCCTTTATCAGTCGTGTACATGTTCAGGTGACTGATTGCATGTTACACTTTGATAGAGCCCTTAGGATCTTGCTTTACCACCAACTGTATGATGGCGATCATATACGTGAGAGTTGGGTGGTTTATACGCATATCCTTAATTATGGTCCCTAGTCGTGGGAGTTTCGAGACAGGGCATCGATACTCCGGAGTAGACTAGTGTGTACAGTCGAGACCCCGACGAGGGGCGGTGCCCGGTCTCACAAGCCACTGGTGTCAGTTGGATCACCTAAGATGTATACAGGTGCTCATTAGGTTATGAGTACACCGGACATGACTCGCCGGGAATCTGCTAGTTAGTACTATATCTATCGTCAGATAGCAGTTCCCTGGTGACATGTGTACAGGTTAGTTCATCGACCTGAGGTCGTCATTTGTCTCGTGTGAGTTCCCACTGTGCTTTGATCTCTACCCTACGGCTCAAAGGAGTCGTGCAAACAGGTAGCTTTTGGGTACAGTCCCGAGCCATATGGAGGCACGTGAGCGGATCGGCAGGGGATTCGTCTCTCCCGGTATTGGGGGCGAGGTCGTGCTGTGTCTAGGAGAGCCATTACACAAAGTCCATGGCCATGGCAGGAGATTTACTGGTAGGTACTCCAGTAGTATCTCAGGGTGTTTTTGGGCTACACTCCGACACGACTTATACTGCTATTGGGGGTCTGACGTTACTAGCCCCCTAGGCAGATATGCGATACTCATAGACGAACGGACCGGACTGTATATACATTGTCACTGTTAGGCTCAGTAGGGTTTTCGGATGAGTTCGCTCATCGGCCTCCCTTGAGTTCGCTCATCGGCTTCCCTTGAGGTCAGTCCGTGGGCAACCGTTACGCATAGCTAGTGCCGCTGACGGTTTGTGGTTAAACCCACTGCCAGGGTACTGAAGAGTCATTAGAGTCCCCCACAGACAGTTTCCTAAGTTCGGGCGAAACGTTGTAGAGGCCGTATGGTTTTATGGCAGGGTTCGGAAAATGCACGTGCGTTTACGCACGTGTTATTTTTCGGGCAGATAATACTGGTCGGCTTTGGTTTAAGCCGGATCCGAGTATTATATTGAGTAGGTATAATATCTTTGTCTCAGTTGCATTTGTATTCGGTCGTAATACAAATGCGGGTATATTTATACAGATACGGGGTTATCCTGAAAGTTGTTTCAGGATCACTTTTGGAAGTTGCCAGTTTCCAGTTTTCTATCAGCCGTCTTTTAACATTCGGTTAAAGACGGATTTATCTTTTCTTGGATGAGGGTGAGTCATGCTTCTAGAAGGTTCTAGAAGGTTCTAGATTTGGCGAGGTGTCTTGTGACTCATGCTTTGATTTCTAAACATTCTTGTTTTCCTTAAGATATTTATTTTGTGTTCACACATGATATTTACTTAAGGTTACTCTCCCCTCTCCTACACTCACCTCCCTCTTTGCCCTATAAATGGCCGGCCCCTCCTCTCTCTCTCTGACTTGATGTTTGATTTGTGAAAAGATTATGATAGCATTTGGGGTGTATGGAATTTCACAGCTCATTTCATTCCAACACCCAATTCGAGTGGCAACTTCATTAACCGATCGTCCACGGACTTGGACGAAGTGAGACAAAGTCATCTACTCTTTCTCTACATCATTCTTGGTCGTCTCTTCTAGCAAACTTGACGACCGAGTTGCCTCAAGTCAGAGGCGGGAGCCCGTTTAAAGAATCAGTGATGTGGTGCCACCTGGACGAGCAGATCGGAGATCGAAGAGATCGGAGCAGCCGCAACGGAGCGTGGGATGATGGTTAAAGAACGAAGGACTCGGATCGTTCGGTATAACCTTTCTACACTCTTTACAGTTTGTTAGTTTAGCAATAATGGCAGATCCGGGTTAAAGTATACGATAGCGCCAGTTAAAAAGTTTTTGTTCCGCATTTGGCGTCTGTAGACGGCCGGGGCGCTAGCGTAGACTTACAGTGGTATCAGAGCCTCACCATTTTGCTATACTAACTTGTGCTAACGCGTTTAAAACATCGATCGAACCGGAAATCAAAAATCATAATTTTTCACCTTGACAGTTTCTGTTGATTTTAAACGGTGTCCTAACAATATTTCACACATCTCAGAAAACTGTGCAGGGTTTTTTAGGAATACTGCAGAAATCCGACTAAGTAATTCCACTGTTCAGCCGCGGATCCGCGGCCCCAGCTAGGGTTTTGCCGCGGATCCGCCGCAGAAAAGTGAGATCACTCACTCAATTTTCTACAGTGCATTCCATATTGGATTTTGGGGTTTTTGGTATATATCTTTTGGGCCCAGGTTTTATTACTGTTCTCCAGATTTGCGTGGGGCCCACTTTGTGATATTTTGTCGATTGAAATTTAAACATGTTAGTTTACAGTGCTTACATTATATCTCCGACCGGGAATGTCATTTGATCGGTAAACCGCGTCCGATTGCTATAGTTCTTTTAGACGGGTTTGCGAACGTGACATTCGCGTTGATGTTCTGTGTTGTGCTGTGATGTTGCGGATTTGTCGTGGTGGATAGCAGTGTGCAATGGTAGTACAGTTTGAGTTTATTTGTACATTTGATATTGCGGGGCGAGCGTCCAACTTGTGGACTGCCGTCACTGCCTGTTGTATAATATTCTTTTGGGGCACGACCAGGTTGCGGTCGATGTACCTGTTGTACTATTTTTCATTACTGTACTAGGTTTTGTCCCGCGACAGAGTGCACGGATAGCCGGGTTCTGGAGGGCAACGGGTCCGCATCTCATGGCTTTGAGAGGCAGAGGGGCCCCACTCTAAAATTGGCAGACTATTCGCCGCACTCGTAGGGGGTACAGGTTGACCCAAGGAGGGGTGCTCAATTTACCGGATTCCGTGAAGTGCCGGGTGTTCCATTCACTATGCTGTGGGGACTACCTCGCTTCAGGTTTTGGCGGGTAACTTGCCGCACCCGTAGGGGTCTAGGTTTCATTGCACAGGCTATCCACACGACAGGGGAACGTCGGGTTTCAGCAGCGGCTCTGTGAAACCCGGGGATCCCAGATTATCTGTATTGTTCTGTGATGCTTATTACTTTTCTGTAATGTTGCATATTATCACGCCTGGAGCGATTATGTATATTGGTTTATATACTATTAGATGTTGTATATGTTTTACACCCGCGCTAGTCCAGTCCCCGCTCTGTCGTTAGTTAAGTAACCTAACGGGTGATGACGGGACCCAGTGACGAATGCGGATGGCATATACGTACATTTTATTTTCGTTCTTTTCTGGTGTGATTGATTGATGGGACTGCGTTGATTCTGATCAATGCAAAAAGATAAACAAACCTGTTTACAGTTGTTGGAACAATTTAAAAAGTGTTATTGCAAAGACGTTTCCTTTTGTTTTGCATAGCAGTATTCAGTGGAATATCCTGCACCTCATTCGACGGGGCAAGGGCCGATATCCCTTCACCGGGACTGACCCCTTGGGCAGAAGTTTGCGTCAGGGTAATAACTTCACTATAGTCGATTACATGTTGCTTTGCATAGCGGTATTCAGTGGAATATCCTGCACCTCATTCCACGAGGAAAGAGCCGAGATCCCTTCACCGGGAGTGACCTCTTTAGCAAAAGGTTTTCGCCACTATATTTTAAAAAGCTATCAGGTTCCTTCAGCGATATCAAGTTCACTACGTTAAAGGTTTTTCGCCAAAAACCAGCCGTAGCCCTCCGTCACTTCTTTTGGGTATTCAGTAGTATTCAAGCTATGTATTTTAGCCAAAGTTAAGGCATAGTGTTTGGTAGATGCTGGGTATTCAATTGTTGCATAGATAGATGAGTTAGTTTGGGACAGTCGTTCTGCCGATTGGCCAAAGTCAGGGGCATGTGCGGGTGGGTTCAAATTGACAAGATAGTGATGGGTAGAACTTGGCATGTGACTTATGACATTTTGACCAAAGCCAAGGTTATAAGAGCATGGGGCAAAAATAAGATCGGGAGTTTCTAAAGAAACTGAAACTTGCCAAGTATGCGCATACCTTCTGGAGTATGAGTAACGTGGATGCATTCCATCACGTTATCATGCGATGAGAGTTGGATCCCGATTCCCACTGATGAGTTGGTTTACTCTTCGGGTGATCCCGATTGATTCTTCTTTAGGTTTGGAGGAGAATTTGACAGGACAGTGGGAGGTTTCCGGATTAGATAAAGTGATAACCATTCTGATCTAGGTTAGAGTGCACGCAGAGTGTTTCTTTTCTCTCTTTCTCTTTGGCAGCGACCTTTGACCGACCCTAGACTATGACTCAGTGACCAAGTTGACCGAACCTTCTTAAAATACTGGCTTTTGGATTGTCTATGTTGCATAAGTCATTGCCACTCCTTCTTTTACCCTTTGCATTTCTCAGAACACCCGTTTTACTACGGATATCCACTTCCATTGGATAGATCCATCGTATGGTTATATACGAACTCGAAGGGACTTCTTCGAGGATGGATCAAGGTTCAGGAGAAATAGAATTGGTTTATTCAGTTGTCTTTTATTATCACCTTCTCTCAGGTTGCGAGAGCTCCTTGGTTTAGGAGAGTACACCTATTACGCTTATTGGATAGTCTTATTCCAAACCATAGGCAGGTGCCGAAAGGTAGGGAATGAAGAAAACCAATTAGCCTAAGTAGGGTGTGCAGAAGGTAATATGTAAAGACAAAATAAAGGGATTAGAAAGAGGGCAAAGTAAATTGCGACTGATATCATTCACGACCAAACCGCGTACTTCATCGCCACTACTATTTCACCTTTAAAGGAATAAGGTATTATTCAGTTGTCTTTTATCGTCACCTTCTCTCAAGATACGAGTACTCCTTGGTTTAGGAGGGTACACCTATTATGCTTACTGGATAGTCTTCTTCCAAACCATAGGCTGGTGCCGAACGGTAGGGAAGGAAGAAAACCATTTAGCCTAACGATGGTGTACAGAAGGTAACGACTAAAGACAAATAAAGGGATTTGGAGAGATGGCAAAGAGATATACGGTTGAAGTCATGAATTGATTATGGAAGAGGCATTGCTATGAATACCAGGATACCCCTACGAAACATTTTCATGTTTCAGTGCATTGTTATAGAAAAACTGTTTTCCCGATTAGATACTTACTCCAAGGGTATGTATTTACCAGGTTTCATTCTCATATCTGTATGGTTTTACAGATGATGAGTGGGAGTAAGTTATTGGGAATTAGGTGATTATCCTCATTATATCGGAATTCGTTGTAATTGGTGATATTTGAGGAAATCGCCAGGGTACAGTTTTCAACCTACGACGCACAGATTTTGAGTTGTTCAACTCAGCGGACTTATGCAGAGTATTGTATGTTGTCCAGTGTCCATCAGGACAAAGGGGTAGGTCTTCGTACTATGTTCTGTTTACTTATAACTTCTCTAGTATTTAGACAAGTGTTTCGTAGAAATACATGGTCTAAGTTTTGAGAAGTTGTGGGTATAAGAATAAAGTAGAGAACCAGATATCACAAGTATCGGGATTCTTCAAAGAGATCGAAGATGTAGATTCTTGTGATTGGTATTCAGATGATAGTGATGGTTTTGAGAAACGTGTTTCTCTTTCAGGTTACTCATAATTGGATGGATTCCTAAGTTGAGTAATGCTGATTAGCCTCTTTCCATTAAGTGATATGCACTGGAGACAGCTGCATGATTTGAATATGGTTCCAATTAAATAAGTGCCAAAGTTTCTATATTGGATATAGAATGGATCGTACCTTAAAAGATATTAAGGTATGGGGAGTTGTCCAGCTTATGCTTAAAACCAGACTCTGGATAACTCAGGGCACGTTTCTGTAATGGCTGTTTGTGGGTTGACCCTGGCTATGACGAGGGTTGATATTCTACCATTTGGAAGATCAATAGTGATATTGTTCTTGACTCGCCACAGTTTTAGTAAAAATGGATCTTTTTCAGAAAACAGTAGTGGGAGTATGGTAGAACTGGAAGTGATTCCAGAACCGCGAACGATTACGGAAAATTTAATAGGACCTATATATTCAATCAGGTTTGACATTCTAATAGCCACTCCGCAGATATGGTGGGTAACCTCAGACACCCGAGAGGTACTTCGGTAGGCTCAAGGACGGTGACAGGGAGGTTCTTATCTACCCAGACTTGACACTACTGTTGTTCCAGGCTATGAGACCCGGTAGGAGGGTTGTCGTAGTCAGTGGGAGCAGCGGAAGCATAGTGGGCAAGTAGCTTATGTCTATTTATAGACCTGAGCAGTTATAGCGGAGAAAGATCATCTATTTTTGATGTGACAGTCATGGATTTGACTTCAATCAGAATAGGGGATGGATCTGTTAAGAAGGTAGTGGGGTGTGATGTCATGGTATCTGAATGACATACACAAAGTAGGAAGTAAAATTCCTATACTACGATCGGTTGTACTGTGGTCGTCACACAGTTGTTTCTCCAGACAGGATATGGATATAATATTTAACATTCTGGTTTCTGGATCTATGGTTTTAGACCTAGATTTGGGTAGTTTCCAATGTGGGTACTTTGACAGATATTCTAATGGTTTTTAGAATAGCTGACTCCTAGCATGGTGGTGTACCTGCAGGTGATGGAGTCACCCTCTCTAAAGGTGTCGTATAGACTAAAGGGGAGAGGGAAGTGCATGATTGGCAGATCACTTGCTTAGGCAATTGAGTCAATCATGAGATGTCAAGTACCACACCAGATGTTGTTTTTGCACTAGATGCAATGAGTTTGTATTAATCCAATCCTGGAGAGACATAAGGAAGCAGTTTTAGAACATAAGTGCATGTTCTACGGATTTGATGACGGCAGCCTCCTTCGGGAGACGATTATCATTCCAGGCTTCAAAGGTGACATGGTTGACAGAGTGATTGTCAGAGTTATAGTTTTTCCCTTTGACGAAGAGGGACAGTATTATGAACAGGTGGTCCAAGAGGATACTGTGGGTGGCATGGTGCCTGATACTGATTAGGTTCAGTGATCGATACAGTCTAAGAAGTTTGGATTTGGAGTTCATTTATGAACTATGTCCCATCAGATATCCAGACATATTCTAAGACAGGTATTACTCAATTCGGGAGATGGCTTTCTCCGCGAACTTGAGATTAAGAGAGATATAGAAAGAAACATCTAGGCGGATCCACTCACTGAGGCTATTTCTCGAACACAATAGTTTTACAAACGGGCTTTGTGAAACTGATTAGTAGAGGAGTTGGATGTTCGGTTTCACACGGGCTGTGAGTAGTCGACATCGCAATAATTAGCCTTGAGTGCAAGTGGGAGATTGTTGGAGATAGTGCCCTCATAGTCAATTATTGGATCGCAGGTACATGATTGCAATGATTGCGGAGGACCTATACCGGTAGGACAGTCTTACTCGAGATGATAGTATGCTATCTGGTTTGCCTTTATCAGTCGTGTACATGTTCAGGTGACTGATTGCATGTTACACTTTGATAGAGCCCTTAGGATCTTGCTTTACCACCAACTGTATGATGGCGATCATATACGTGAGAGTTGGGTGGTTTATACGCATATCCTTAATTATGGTCCCTAGTCGTGGGAGTTTCGAGACAGGGCATCGATACTCCGGAGTAGACTAGTGTGTACAGTCGAGACCCCGACGAGGGGCGGTGGCCGGTCTCACAAGCCACTGGTGTCAGTTGGATCACCTAAGATGTATACAGGTGCTCATTAGGTTATGAGTACACCGGACAGGATTCGCCGGGAATCTGCTAGTTAGTACTATACCTATCGTCAGATAGCAGTTCCCTGGTGACATGTGTACAGGTTAGTTCATCGACCTGAGGTCGTCATTTGTCTCATGTGAGTTCCCACTGTGCTTTGATTTCTACCCTACCACGGCTCAAAGGAGTCGTGCAAACAGGTAGCTTTTGGGTACAGTCCCGAGCCATATGGAGGCACGTGAGCGGATCGGCAGGGGATTCGTCTCTCCCGGTATTGGGGGCGAGGTCGTGCTGTGTCTAGGAGAGCCATTACACAAAGTCCATGGCCATGGCAGGAGATTTACTGGTAGGTACTCCAGTAGTATCTCAGGGTGTTTTTGGGCTACACTCCGACACGACTTATACTGCTATTGGGGGTCTGACGTTACTAGCCCCCTAGGCAGATATGCGATACTCATAGACGAACGGACCGGACTGTATATACATTGTCACTGTTAGGCTCAGTAGGGTTTTCGGATGAGTTCGCTCATCGGCCTCCCTTGAGTTCGCTCATCGGCTTCCCTTGAGGTCAGTCCGTGGGCAGCCGTTACGCATAGCTAGTGCCGCTGACGGTTTGTGGTTAAACCCACTGCCAGGGTACTGAAGAGTCATTAGAGTCCCCCACAGACAGTTTCCCAAGTTCGGGCGAAACGTTGTAGAGGCCGTATGGTTTTATGGCAGGGTTCGGAAAATGCACGTGCGTTTACGCACGTGTTATTTTTCGGGCAGATAATACTGGTCGGCTTTGGTTTAAGCCGGATCCGAGTATTATATTGAGTAGGTATAATATCTTTGTCTCAGTTGCATTTGTATTCGGTCGTAATACAAATGCGGGTATATTTATACAGATACGGGGTTATCCTGAAAGTTGTTTCAGGATCACTTTTGGAAGTTGCCAGTTTCCAGTTTTCTATCAGCCGTCTTTTAACATTCGGTTAAAGACGGATTTATCTTTTCTTGGATGAGGGTGAGTCATGCTTCTAGAAGGTTCTAGAAGGTTCTAGATTTGGTGAGGTGTCTTGTGACTCATGCTTTGATTTCTAAACATTCTTGTTTTCCTTAAGATATTTATTTTGTGTTCACACATGATATTTACTTAAGGTTACTCTCCCCTCTCCTACACTCACCTCCCTCTTTACCCTATAAATGGCCGGCCCCTCCTCTCTCTCTCTGACTTGATGTTTGATTTGTGAAAAGATTATGATAGCATTTGGGGTGTATGGAATTTCACAGCTCATTTCATTCCAACACCCGATTCGAGTGGCAACTTCATTAACCGATCGTCCACGGACTTGGACGAAGTGAGACAAAGTCATCTACTCTTTCTCTACATCATTCTTGGTCGTCTCTTCTAGCAAACTTGACGACCGAGTTGCCTCAAGTCAGAGGCGGGAGCCCATTTAAAGAATCAGTGATGTGGTGCCACCTGGACGAGCAGATCGGAGATCGAAGAGATCGGAGCAGCCGCAACGGAGCGTGGGATGATGGTTAAAGAACGAAGGACTCGGATCGTTCGGTATAACCTTTCTACACTCTTTACAGTTTGTTAGTTTAGCAATAATGGCAGATCCGGGTTAAAGTATACGATAGCGCCAGTTAAAAAGTTTTTGTTCCGCATTTGGCGTCTGTAGACGGCCGGGGCGCTAGCGTAGACTTACAGCCTAATGTATCCATGTTGTGAGAGGCAACCATCCTCCATGCACTCGTAAAATCAGGTGATGAGATCCGGAAGCGCGAAGGCATTCGGATGGTTAAACAGTAAAAAATTCCATTCGCGCCTTCGGATCTCTTCACTGAAGTAACTTCCAAAGACCGTGTGTGCAAAGATTTGGGAAAAGTCCCTCTCGAACTGCAGAGTTGGAGCCATCACAGAGAACAAATTTAAAAAAATATAGATTTTACAGAGAGGGAAAAGAAAGTGCAAACCTCCTCTGAAGTTTTCAGAGGGTGACGTAGCAAGGGTGCGGCGGTTGCACGGCAAGGAGGCACGTTCGGCGGCGGTTGCACGGCGGAGTAAGGAGATCTCTCTGCGCGATCTTCAGCGGCGGCTAGGGTTTTCTGAAGTTGGAAATTAGGGTTTGGTAAAAATCGTGGAGGGGTTGGGTTCTATTTATAGTGGGGTGTTTTTCGTTATTCAAAAAGGACCTCTTAAAAGAGGAATTTATTTGTAAATAAAAATTTTATATTATTATTTTTATTTATTATTTATTAAAACTGAAATTTACAAAAATACCCCCAAAATTGGATTTATTTTATTTATTTTATTTTTATATATATATTTTTATAATTACAAGCGGTACATACCCCCAAACTTATTTGAAACAGTGTTTCCACTGTTTATGCAGTGAAGTTCAGGATTAGGGGGGAAAAGAGAACAGTATCAATCTATACAAGCCTTACACAGGCCAAAAGTGAGCACCAACCATTCAAATATTCTATCTCTGTAGTGTGTTGGTTGGTGAAAGAATGCGGAGAGAAAAGAATTGGAGAATACGCGAGACCGTATGGGAAGAAAGGTGAAATACGGTCTCGGTATATTAGGAGAAGAATGGCGGAAGAGAGAAAGAAGTGTAGTACGAACTTGAGGGTGTAAATTAAGTGAATAAATTAGGACAAATTATGATGACCGATGTGTAAAAAGCGATTGTGCTAATCTATCAACCCGTCGAGAAATGGGGTCAAATCCCTCAAGATTCGCGAGAAAACATGGGTACGTCGAACTTGGTAAACCAGATATTGAAAATGAAAGTGTAACAGTTTCTTGCAAGGTTGGAACGAGGATGGAGGGAAGTGATTGAGGAAGGGTATCGGGTAAAGATTCAGGAGGGTGTGCACAGTCATTGAAAGGGATAGAATGAATTGGAAAATCCGACTCCTCAAGTAAAACTTCTTCATCCTCAACAATTTCCTCAATACTCTCCATGCAATTCTCATCAAGACGCATATGAAGTTCGGGAAAAACATTTAATGACTCGGGATGATGATTGGAGAAAAAATTCAATCAAATCTACGGGTTCATCATCCAAAGTATTCCCAGCGTCGATATCCTCAATCAAGTGAAAATCAATTTTCTTGGACACCTCTTCAAAAGCATGGATATTAATCAATTCAGGTTCTAGAGTGGAGGTGTAGAGGTCGAAAAGATTGGTGATTGTTTCACTTGAAAGGGACCCTTCACAATCAGGTAAATCAAACACTACAAAGTCGCACAACTCATTAATCGTACTATCTTCAACTGGTGAATCATTTGGAACATTTGATAAACATTCAAAACCGGAGTTGTGGGATTCAATAGGGGATGAGTAGGTTTGATTTGGAAGGGTGTACAGCTCACTCTCACCACTCAAATTCTCAATCTGTCCAACCGTCTCATCATACATTGGAAAATTTAGAGTTAGTTGGAAACCAGTTATCGGGTCACTAGGTTGTATGAGGGTGGCCATGGACGCATTCAAATCCATCATCTGTTGGCTTGACGCTACCATAAAATCTTTCAATGATTGTTCCAGACTAGACATGGGTTGTGACGGGGTTTCAGTAAAAGATTCAAAATTGTTTGGATACATGAAACTCCTAAATGGCTGTGAAGAAGCAATGTCTAGGGAAGGTGCAAAAGTCGGGTAGAACTGGTAGGAATTGAATGGTTGGACAGGAGTAGGATCAATATTTGGATAAGAAGGTGAATGGAATTGTTGATCCAAAGAATTCGCAGTGGTGAAAGGAGTGAAAGATCGGTTACGAGATTGTTCAATATGTTCAGCAATAGACATGGGTTTCGGAGTTACAACAGGACTCGAAAAAGGAGTATCAACGTAAGAAGGTGGTGAAGGTTGAAATGGTTGATATAATGTGGATTGCGGAGTCCAACTGGTTGTCCTAGACGGGTCTATTCGATCTTTCAAAGCAATTTTGGGCATGGAGGGGTTGTTCGAAATTCGACCAAAACAAGAAGCGTAGGAAGTAATGTCTGGTTGAGGGTACCAAAGTTCAGCAAGAGTTTTGCGAGGTAGAGTACCCATGATGTGATGAGAGAAAAGAAAAGAATGTGAATTTTTTATTTTTTTTTATTTTTTTTTCAAAAAAAAATTGTTTATTTTTGGAGTTTTGAAATTTTTGAAAGTGTTTTTTTAGAAAGAGTTTTGCAAAAATTTGTACGGAACTATGGAATAATCACAATTTAAGCATGCACAATCAAGCCTAGAGCTAGGGTCTCCTAAGTCAACTAGACTGCTCCTAATTGGTCCAAAGCGACAAGTTGTGAGATATTCCTCAAATCGCCTCTTCACCGCCAGTTGTGGCCAGGTAAGCACAAATGAAGAAAAGAGGGAATCACCGTGAGACGGGCCTTTTAAAGTTACCTTTCTCACTTGTCTAGCCTAGGCACCACAAAGTCGGGTTTAGATAAACGAATGAATGCTCACAACCTTTCTCTGTCCTAATGAGCGCGACAGTCCTTAATTGGCTGAGTCTAGATATTTTTTAATTAGCTCAAGAGTGATGCATATGCTTTTAATGATTTCTGAGGTCTTAGGAAGGGTAATGAAATCCCCATCAAATCTTGATTGGTGTTAAAGCCCCTTAAAAGTCCGTATTAATTATGCAAAGCAGTTAACACACTAAAAACACTTGCAAATTTTTTTTATTTGGCAGCGCAAAGAATCCTGCACAAAAACAATTTGTTGGAGAGGGAGAAAGATTTTGCGCAAAGAACCCTGCAGGAAAATTTTTCAGTAAAGATCAGGGTAGGAGAGGGGACAAAAATACTTACAGAAAATTTTGGGGTGTTGACGTCAGCAATTGACCGCGGAACCGTGGTCAAACTCCTTTTTATGCCGCATTTCCGCGGCAGTTTGATTGGTTTGGATCTCCAAAATTTTCCTGTTTACTGTTATGGTTCTCCTCTGTCTGTTTAGATCCTCTGTTTCTTGATTTGTTCACTGGTTTGCTCCAGATCTGAATCAGTGTTTGCTCCAACCCTGCACACTTGCACAAAAACCTTTCAAAAATAACAAGATGATTTTTATTTTTATTTTTATTTTTTTTGTTTTTTCATTTTTTATAATTTTTTAAAATTTCAATTAACCCGAAATTATAAAAAGAAAATAACTATCGTTTCCCCGGCAACGGCGCCATTTGATTGTTAAGGATTTTGTATGTGCGTTTTAAAGTTTAAAGAATACCGCAATCAAAACGGTGTCGCTTGGTAGCTAGCCGGTTGAGTATGGGTTGGTCCACAGGGAAAATGTGTTATTTTCTTTAAGTTCTAAGAGTTAAGTCCTATCTTTGATAGGTTTTGTTTTAAAAACTAAGAATGAGATTCGATTGATTTAAAGTCTTGCTAAGGTTAGGATTATGTTAGTTTGGAAAAGGAAATCTATTCTCTGCTTTTAATGCCCTAGTTAAGAATATAGGTGTTAGGGTAATAGTCAACAAAGGGGATTAGCACGACAAGGAAGAAACTGAGTTTCTTCATTTTGGTCCTTATCCGTCCTTTCTTGACTCTTAGCCCTAAACTCTGGCTAATTCAACCACAACCGGTCTAACTAGAGAATCACCGCTATCATGTAGGATAGGGTGCCGTAGTGAGCGGTGTGTGGTTGAATTAACTAGAGTCCTAATTAAATTATATGGGCAAAGAAAGGAGTGAGAGAGATTTCCTTCTCTCAAACCTTCCCTATCCTAACCCTAACAAGTGAGGAATTACTCACTCATTAGGAAAGTAATGATAAAATTCATTTTTATAATTTTTCTTTTTAATAAACTAACTAACTTGCAGATGATAAAAGACAGATAAAAAATTGCACGAATTAAATTCAAATAAAAATGCAAGATAGAAAAAGACTTACTTTATAGATACCTCTCAAAAACGCATTACAACTGAATTAAAATTTTAATCTAGAAAAATAAAAAGAGGCATAAAATATTAAAGAGAGGCATAAAATATTAAAGAGAGGCATGCCTAATTAGGCTTTCCTATTTATAGATAGGAGAAACCCTAGGTTTTACATCTGATCCATACATGAAATTTCAAGACTACTCTAAGAAAGCCGGGTCAAAACACCGACACCCACCGACACGTGCACCGACACGTGCATTGCACGGCCGCGGAACCGCGGCAGAAAGCCATATTTGGCCGCGGATCCGCGGCCGTATTGTGGGCTCTTGGGCTCAATTCTTCAGTGATGCTTCATGTTGCTTATTCCTTCCGTTTTCTTCACTTGGTTCCTCAGAATCTTTTCTACTTTCTTCCAGATTTCCAACAGTGCAGAATTTATGTGGACTTTTACCGTGAGCTTCGCTTTGAAGTCTTGAATCTTGTGCTACCCTTGTGCCTTGTGCATTTGAACTGTCTACTGATTTTCATTTGTTCCTTGAACTGGTAGGCGGCATCATACGGATTCATCTATTGTTCTTCGTAGTCTCACATTTGTAGTGTCTTTTCATGAATTTCACTGTAATGATCTGAGAACCTATAACCTGCAACTATTTAGCAGACATGAATCAAAAACACCTATTTATTTGTAATATGATTAAGAATGGGCGATATAATTGTCACAACCCGCAAGGTACGGAACGCGACCGGCACTTAAGTTACGAAACGTCTCAAGGCGTCCGTAAATAAGTAAGCCGAAGCCCAGAATACAAAACCCAATTAAGAATTTGAGTGAAGGAAAACCAATTTATTTAAAACATTTTCACCATTAATCCACATCAAGTCCCTTTTTAAAATATCCTTCCTCTTTCCAAAATTCCTGCAGAATTTCCTTTGTAAACCAGGCCCCCAACGGGCGCAAAACCGAAATATAAATAAATAACATGAATATGGCATCCCCAAGCGGGAGCTAGCTCTTCGCCTCAAGGCGGTCACAAATCCCACGCAATGTAAAACAACAATATAAATAAATAAGTATGAAGCATGGGTAAAATAACATGTCGACTCAAGTGAGCTCGACCCCAAATAACATATCATAAAATCCCCAAGTCTCACAACCTCGTCTCTAGGTCAATATACAGTAATCCAAATAACTGGTACAGCTGAAATAGTAGTAGTAGCAGTGGCAGCAGTAGATGGAGTACTCTAGATACAATGAGCATATATAAGGTGGTACAAAATGATAACAACCCACCTATGAGCAAAAACCTCGAGTCCAGGCAAAAAGGGCAAAATGAGCAAAAGTGTCCGCTGCTACAGTGCTGACGGAACGGACCTGCAGAAAAGCTGGGGCACAACGGGGGTGAGTTGCCAGCTCGTGAGTAATAAATAACATTTACTAAGTCTATCGTATGCATGCACACAAGAATCCTAGCATCCCTAAAACAGATATGGCTATATGTACTAGCAGGTATGTATGCATCATCAGGGTTCTAACCAGTATGTCACATGGGTGCAATAACAGGTATGTATGCCACATGAGTCAACTCAGGATCTCATCATGAAGGTATAAAAATTGTTCCTTCATTTGTTTTGAAAACTTCTTTTAAACATCAACATAATATCCATGAAATCAATAAAATCCATGTCCAGCAACGACACCTCAAATCTGTCTAAATCTCATATATCCATGTCAAGCATCTCTGGCCTCAGCCATCCGGCTGATCCATGTCAAATATCCATATCTCAATCTAGCGGCCACGGTCGGTATCTTCTGGATATCCGCCGTGCCAAATGAAGTCACCAGTACGTAATCCGTCCCCTGCCAGGCTCAACGCCATCTCCTGCGATCTTCTTGCCCCGGGGTACCATACCGGGCCCACCATGTACCCGAGACGGTTCATCCACCTCCTCGAAACGGGTCTAGAAAACCACAGCAAACTCATGGTGGACGATACTTTACATCACTAGAAAACCGCAACTTTTATATTTAAAAGATCGTAAGTTTTGGAAATCTTGCGGCTTTCCCCGAAATCCATAAATATCATAAATCTCATGAAATCTTCATGGGTGCATATGTCAATGATAATGAATGCATAAGGTATCAATTTGCAATGTATGATTTATACTAAGCATGAGCAAGTGAATTAATGCATTTGCACGAGAATAGCAATTCTTATGATTTCATTTTAAATATTTATTGCAATACCACAATTCTAAGCAATTAACATGTTTCAGATTTGCAGTTATCTAGTGTTGTGACATGGAAATTACCAGGGTGTGTGTCCACATGAATAGTACTCGTGCTACATATAAAAACCTGGTAATGGTGCATGTGTCCTACAAATGAGTTTGTGTATATGGGTATAACATATTGATCTAATTGCAGCAATTATCATGCCAGTATTATTATTCTAATGTCACGAGTGATTATCCAGTTTACTATTTTCCAGTTTACTAAATCTATCGGGCGACTTGCGCCATCCAAACGATCGTCCCCCGTAGATGTTAAATCTACTCACCCGTGGTCCCGTGTTAGGTATGCCCGACCACCTGCTTCCCTTTCTCCCCTGCGCTCGAAGTCCCTGCCGACGAACCTAGAATTTACAAAAGTCACCATATAAGGAAAAATCCTGCAAAATATGATATATCGATAAAAAGGATACGCGTGCATGAAACTAAAACGCGCGTGCTCACAGCACGTCGCGACGCGCACAAACCCACCAGAACCTACACCGACGCGCTGTGTCGCGCAGTGCGCCACAGAACCACGCGTATCACGCGCGTGTCGCACGAGACTTAAAACATCAGAAACACGTTATTAGCTCCAGATTTTGCCTCTGGACCAAACTTAAAAAGTTACATATGCCAACAGACCAAGCTACTCAGCAGAGCCCCACACCCAAAATCCCAACACCCCACCCCCTACTCTGGCCGTAAATTGTGGCCAGATTGAATAAACCGGCGGCCTCCAATGTGAGGTGGGTCCCCGTGCTTTGTGTGTGTGTCTCTGCTAGTCTCACTATGCTACAGTCTCCTCAATTTTTACCTGAGTGGATCGGGTCAAAAGCATATTTCAGAAAGGCTAAAAAGTCACTAAAACCGCTAATTTACGCCAAGTCGGATAAATCGGGTATTTTTGTGAAATCTGTAACCAAACTTGGGTGTTCTAGTCTCAACAGCACCTAATAGAGCTACTCTAACCATCACAACCATTACTTAGCCAAAATTCTCTTAATTCACCCAAAATTACCACTAAAGCATGCAATAAATACCAACTAAGCTAGATGACCACAATTTTAGCAATTTAGAGTCGGGTTAAGGGGGTTATACCTCAAAAGACCCTAGATGAAGGAGAAGAGAGGAAGTAGAAGAGTGTGTGCTGTTGCTACAGCTCCTGGTGCTGCAAAACTTGACTGGAAATGAGCTGTGATGGGCAGCAGAGGCTGATCTTTAACTGGCTGAAGCTGATGCTGTTTCAGTTGCTTTGTTTTGGAGCTGAAATGTTGCTGTTGTTGTTTGTTGCAGTGGCAAGGGTTGAGGTAATATTAAGGGAAGGGTTGTGTGTTGTGGGGGAGGTGTTATGTAAAGAGTTGGGGCTGATGTAACAGCTGTTGCTGCTGAAAATGTGTTGCTGCTGTTATTGGCTGATGAAGTTGATGTGAGTGTTGTTGTAGCTGAAACGTGTTGTTGTGAGTGTTGTTGTGGTATGGTGTGTGGTGTTTTGTGTTGAAGCTATGGGCTGGTGTGATGCTATGGGCTGGTATGGGGTTGATGCTGCTGCTGTTTTTATGGAGTTAGGTGGCTGTTGCAGCAGCTATAGCTGACTTTGTGGCTGAAATTGGGCAGAAATTGGACAGATGTAATGATGGTGCTGCTGTTGATGTAGTTACGGCTGAGCTATGGGGTTATAGGTGTTGCTGAAGCTGACTTTTGGTGGCTGAAAAGATGTGATATGGCTGATTTTTTTCTTTGGGCTGATTTGATGTTGGTCAAGGGTTGAAATGTGCTGATGTGTGGGGCTGAAATGAGCTGTTTTGGTAAACTTTTTACCAAAAGACCCCACATTAACACGCAACTACTACTAAATACAGACTCAGGTGTTACAATAATAATGCAAAATTCTGATATGAACAGTAGACTATAACCTTCCCATACTGCATCAGAACACATCCCAAGCCATTCCCAGATGCGTCGCTATGAATAACCAAACTGTCTGGCACTGTCAAAATAGGAGCGGTGGTCAATCTTTGCTTCAATGCTTCGAAAGCTGACGCACATTTATCCATCCATACGAACAGTATCTCCTTTCGCGTTAGCTTGGTCAATGATTCTGCTATTCGAGCGAAATTCTCCACGAATCTTCTATAATATCCGGCAAGCCCAAGAAATCTTCTGATCTCCGCTACGTTCTTCGGAATCGGCCAATCTTGAACTACTGCAATCTTTTCAGGATCAACGACAATTCCATCCCCAGATACGACATGACCCAAAAACTTCACTTCTTCGAGCCAAAACTTGCACTTGCTCATCTTCGCATATAATCTTTCTTACCTCAATGTTTACAGTGCGATCTTCAAGTGTTCTGCATGCTCTTCTTGGCTCCTCGAATAGACCAGAATGTCATCAATAAACACTACTATAAATTGGTCCAAAACGGTGAAAAGATTCGGTTCATCAAGTCCATAAATTTCTCCGGTGCGTTCGTGACTCCGAATGGCATCACTAAGTACTCGTAATGCCCATATCGAGTTCGGAACGCAGTTTTGCAATATCTTCTGATTTCACCCAAACTTGATGATATCCGGATCGCAAATCCATCTTCGAGAATACCCTTACACCACCGAGTTGGTTGAATAATTCGCTGATGCGAGGGATCAGGTACTTGCTCTTAATAGTCACCCGGTTTAATTCTCGATAATCGATGCACATCCTCCGTGTGCCATCCTTCTTCTTGACTAGAAGAACTAGAGCTCCCCAGGGTGAAATGTTACTGCGAATCTAACCCTTCTCTAGTAATTTGGCGGCCTGTTTCTTGACTTCTTCTTGCTCCACCGGTGCCATTGGATAATACGCCTTTGAGATCGGCGCTGCTCCAGGAACAAGATCAATCGCAAACTCCACATCTCGTTTTGGCGGTAAATCCGAGATGTTCTCGAACACGTCCATAAACTCTCGAACTACTGCTGGCGCTTCCTCCTTATCTGCTCCCATTAACGAAAGAACGGCGCTTGTCGGCCTAGCCCTAAATTCGACTGGCCCGACAGATCTGCTACCTCCTGAAAATATAAACTTCGGATGTTCGGGAATCTGGAAAATCACTTTATTTGCCCTATAATCGATGTGAGTGTGGAAAGTGCCGAGAAAATCCATTCCCAAGACGACATCATAGCTGCTAGTATCAATTACCAAGAAATCCGCGAATAGCTCTCGTCCGCATATAACAATCGGACAATCCTTGCACTCACTACTAGATATAATTTTCCCATTCCCAGTGTGTATGTCCCAGCAACTAGACATGGCCGCGTGTAGAATCGAGTGTGCAGTAATAAACTTGGACGATATAAAACAATGGGATGCACCTGAATCGAATAATGCTAATGCGGGAAAATTATGAACGAGTAGGATACCTGAAACGACTTCATTTGAAGCCTTATCCTCCTCGGCCGTCAAAGTAAAGGCCCGTGCTTGATTAGGCCCCTGTGTAATTTGCTTCTGCCCCTGAATCTGCTTCTGCGGTGGCTTCTGAGTATCGTCCTTCAATCGTAGTTTTGAAGGACAAGCATTGATGGTATGGTTAGCCGATCCGCAAACAAGACAGAGTCCAAGCCTCCTTCGACAGTCCTTCTGTAGGTGCCCGGGTAGACGGCAGAAGCCACAAATCATGCCCCTTTTCTGATCGGATACGACGGGCTTCTTCATAGGCACAATGCCTCGTCTGTTCACCGGGATGCCTCTGCATACAGGAGCTCTGTTCGGCGTAAACGCCGGCTTCCGCATTACGATGGCCTGCTCTTGAGTATTCTTCGCTTTTTCCGATAAGCTCTGCTACTCCCTGGCTGCCTTGATAACTTGGGAGAAGGTGGTCAATCCCGGAGATATAATATGTCTCTGAATGTCCACGTCCAAGCTACGCATGAACCTTCGTGCCCTATCTGTATCGTTGGCAACCAAAGGTTCTGCAAATCGACTAAACCGCCTCCACTCAGCCGCATGTGCATCAACGGATCCGCTATTTTGCTTCATGTTAATAAACTTTTCTTCCATTTTTTCTCGAGCAGTTTAAGGAAATAACTTCTCCAAGAAACTCCATGAAAACGCTGCCCAACTGATCGTCTTGGGCAGACGGGTCTCCTCTACGAGCCACCACTCGCGAGCGTATTCCACCAGTTGGATACGTACTACATCCACCCTCTTGTCATCTTGAATCTGCGGGTGATGAGCAGATTCTCCGTGTCTACTAGCCACTGCTCCGTTGGCAGTGGCTCCTCCAATCCAGTAAATGTGGACGGACCAAGCCTCCTGAAGTCTGCCACAGTGCTCTCACGCTGTGCTGGCCTGGGTGCTACTGCGTCTATAGATTGCTGGACTATCTGCAAACTTTCCTGGAAAGCTTCGGCTTGCCGCTGATTCAGCTCAGTTTGCCGCTTCTGGTTTTCCAGCATTCCATGTATAACTTCAAGCAATGCGGCGTTATCAACACGCCTCTTGTACGATCGTAAATCTCTTTCCGCCATTATTCTGAAGCCAAGACACTGAAGAGGATTGGCAACGATAAACAGGATTCAATAAATAAGATAGTTATAGATTCAAGAATGGAAGGGTAGTAATGTGGCAGGACATGTTCTTAATTACGGGTTTCCTGGTTAGTGTATTGGGTCCAATACCCAACTATAAAAAAAAACCCGATTAACCTAAATCCTATGGCTCTGATACTAAAACAACCCTGTCACGCCCCGCTTCCCAGAGTGCGCGAACTAGGCACATGACAGAGCCAACTATGCTACCTGTGGCTAGGAAATATCCCTCCACAGTCACATTACAGCTGTCTATAGGATATCAAGAACAGTAAAATATAAAATCTATCTACTGCATGTCCATTTGCCAAATAAAAGAGTCAAGAAAATGTATAAGCGGAAACGATAATAAATTCAATAAACGGCATATGGAGAAAACGTCCTAATATGGGCTTACGTCAAGAAATAAAAGTGCGGAAAAATAAGCTAATAGTCAAAGAGCTAAACATCTCTAAATCACACATAATCAATTCCACACTGCTCGGCTTGACGGCTAAAGTACTCCTGTTCAGCCTGCGATAAAGATAGAGGAACCGGGCCATGCAAAATCCAGACGTCAGTGCGTCATAACATCACAATAATAGTAATAACTCGATATAACGATATAGGTAAACATGAATATAAAGAATAACACGGATATGAACAGTGAGGTATGTATGTGTATGTGAAGTGCGGTGAGTAATCTAAACTGTGCTGCTGGGTTATCTACTCTAAAGTTTTTGAAATTAATTTAATGGAATCATCGATGTAACTCAATAGTATCCCGTGCATGCCCAGGACCATGGTCAAGACTCTCGGGCTGAATCCGAGACGTGCCGCTAAGCAGTAAACAGGTAACATGTATAGACGAATGATGTCAGCAGCAGCATCTCGGGGCTGGCGTAGCCCATAAAGACTGATCGGTATAAACATCGAACTGTTGAGTTACAAGTCAGGTTTCATCATTGATTTCCCCTTACCCCCAAGGTTATGTGTTCAAGTCAAGTATTGATAATGTAAGTCTAATTCCAACACAGGATCAAGTAGGTACGGGTTTTGTCTATGTAGACAACATGTTACGTCCGTCAGGACAACAAGTCAAGATTGTTGGCATTAGTAACAAGATCAGGTAACAAGTCAAGTAGTGTGTCAGGACATGTCATGTGGTGCATATGTATCAAATGGACACCAAATGTGAAACTGTAAACGATATCTGGATCACGATAAATAGTGCTGATATCAGGATGCATATGTGTCTATCTGTAATAACCTATATAATATATATCTATGATTACGTATGATGCACATTAGAAAGCACGTTGTACTAATATAATAGTAATATGATATAATGAGGTTCCGACATGCAACTTGATATGCAATTGACAGTACGGATACGAACGGATATAAAAAAACGGTAAAACTAAAGCATTGGATGCATAATTAAAATACATGTATTGTTTTTATTCATATGGATATAAATATATTAATATAGCATGTAGCAAGATAAACTTGCCTGATCGGATCTCACGTCGGGATACGTACGTCGCGTTTGACGTCGGGTAAATATCGTGATGCACACACGCGCGTACAAGACTGGATCTGGCTAATCCAAGACATTATCACGCTAGATGAGGATGACGACTGGGTCTTCCGGATAGTCGGCGACGTGCGTGACTCCGACGACGGCCAAGAACAGAAAGAAAAGAGAGAAAGAAAGAAAAAGAAGAAGAAAGAAGAGAAGAAGGAGAATAGTGGGGGTGTGGCTTGGCTTAGGGTTCTGGGACAGAGGAGGCGAGGGGGTGACGACAGTGGGTTGTTGACGGCGATGGGTAACGGTGACGGTGGGTTTCTTGGGTTAGTTGCAGGGGTTGCATGTTCTTGGGTGATAGTAGTGTCAGGGTTGGAAAGAGATGGGGAGAAAGAGGAGAAGGGTGAGAGGTGATGAAGGTGAGGTCGACGGCAAGGTGAGGGGCGGTTCTTGGGTTGCTCGGGGCGTTGCAGGGTTATGGTCGGGGTTTGTAGGGAGAGAGGAGGAAGTGGTGGGTGCTCGGGAAGGTTGCTGGGATGGAAAGGGAGAGGAGATGAAGAAGGTGACGAGGTCGGGGTACTGTTGTCGAGGAGATCGACGGTGAGGAGGAAAGTCGAGATTGGGGTTTTCTTAGGTTATGGGTGTTGGGCTCACGAGGGAAGCCACTGGGGGTCGTGGTGGTGGCGTTGAGTGCTTAGGAAAGGAGAGAAGGTGACGAGGTGGTCGAGGGCGAGGGAAAGGTGAGATTGGGATGGTCGGCGACGAGGGCTAGGGCTCGGCTAGGGTTAGGGCGTGGGTTCTCACGGCAGAGGAGGTGAAGAAAGAAGAGAGGCGGGAGAGAGAGGTATTGTAAATGATTAGGGGGTTAAAATAAATATATATAGTAGAGAGAGAGATGAGGAATAGAGAGAGAGAAAGACATGAGCGAGAGGGGAAAGAGAGACGTGAGGAACGATATTAGTTAGTTAATAATATATATATATATATATATATATATATATATATATAATTGTTAAGGTATAGAAATATATTATAATATATATGAGAATAATGGAGGAAAGATACCATAGGAGGGAATTTTCTCCTATGGCGTGAAAAAAACACACCCTCCATCGTGTTTTCCAACGACCGGAATGCATCATCTTCATCGTTATCATCTAAGATATGGGTACACCAAATTTCATGTGATTCTACAACTTTTTCACCGTTGAATTAGTGGTTTCAAAATTATCGGTTTACCGACAATAAAACTTTTTACATTGCTAAATCAACGGTGAAAAAGTTGTAGAATCACATGAATTTTGGCGTACCCACATCTTAGATGATAACGATGAAGATAATGCATTCCGGTCATCGGAAAACACGATGAAGGGTGTGTTTTTTCGACGCCATAGGAGGAAATTCCCTCCTATGGCCTCTTTCCTCCATTATTCTCAATATATATTATAAGATTTATAACTAATATCAAATATACTCCGAAAAATACCCAGGTTCTGTCTAAAAATCTAATTTAAAATACAGATAATATACGTATCAGCCAAAACTATAATTCGATATCTGGTTAAAGAAAATGCATGCCCCCCAAGAATGGATACACATAAATGCATGTTACGATCCAAAAGAGTCTGTTTCACTAAACTGGACGTAAACACGATGTCTGGATGCACACACAGGGTATGGGTATGATACAGGCCATGCTAGATGCTTTAAAAAAATATAGTTTGGTTATATTTTGTATTATATAAAGTATATGCAGATACTAAAATATGATGCATGCATATATCAAATCTAGATGTGCACGGATTCTCTGTACTAGCAAGGATATGTCGTAATCTTGAAGCATAAAGGGTTTCAAGCATGCGGGTCGGGTCGGATACTATCCACAGATACCAAAAGTATTATCCGCACCCAAAACAAATAATAATCAAGAAATAGTCATAAGATTAGGAAAAACCCAAATAGAATATGGTATAAATGAACTAGGCTGTTACAACCAGTTTGACCCGTCAATCAGAAGTTTCCTCGCTCCAAAAGCGAGGAGTAATTAACGGCAGTTTAGTCCGTGGCTGCCGGAGATTTAGATTCACACAATCAATAAAACCCTAACCTGTCCTGAGCAGGGGGAATCTGTATATGCCTGACAAGCTCGCGCATTCCCATCTCAATAGGGTGACGAAAAACACTCTACACACTGCGGAGTCCGGTCTCTTCGTCTAAGAGTATTGCATATTGGGTTTAGGGTTTGAAATCTGTCAGACCCCAATAACTCGATAAGTCGCGCGGCAGAGGGCTCATAACCAACCGGAGATACAACATATGACACTTATCAGTTCATCTCCACTGCGGCGGCAACCGACATGTGATTGTAGTCATGTCTCGCACAGCGCGACATCAACTCCTATATCGGGAGAGACAAATCCTCTTTTCCACTCACTGCATCCACACGCTTCAGGACTATGCCCAACAAAAATCTGTTTGCACGACTCATTTGAGCCATGGTAGGGTAGAAATCTCAGTATAGTGGGAGCATACATGAGACACTATAGCAATCTCAGGTCCTAGGGACTATCCTGCACTCATATCACCAGAGAACCGTTGTCTGACATTGATATATTACCAATTAGGAGTTCTCGTTTAGTCCGTTCAGTATAACTCATACAATGATCACATGTATACAATTCTCGGTGTTAAACACCAATAGCTATAGGATCAGCTATCGCCCTCCAACCGGGTCAGGAAACGTACAGACTAGTCTAAACTGGAGTACCGATACCCAGACTCGATACTCCTACGACTAGTGACATTTAAAGATGTGCTTATCGACTACCCATTCCCACTAGTATGATCTCCATCATCGTCCTGGTAGTCAAGTAAAATATTAAGGGTTTTATCTCATGTCTAAACGATCCGTGATAATGAATAAAACACATCACATGAAAGATAAAGACAAACCAGATAGCATACTATCATCTTGAGTAAGACTATTCTCTGTGTAAGTCCTTCTTCAATTACATAATTGATATCTTACAATTACAATAAGTGCCTTGAGGGCACTATCTCCAACAATACAAACCCGGTTTTTGTAACAACTCTGAATTTAATGTATTGAATTTTCCATTTCAATGTACAGAAATGAGTTTACAGTCTGAGATTGAGTTATAAGTCAATTTTGTCAAATAACGGCTAGAAACAACTTGTAGCTCACCGGTAAAGCCTTGCACTGCTGTGACGTAGCCCCTGTGTTCGATTCCCATCAGACACGATTATTTTTCTAAATTTTTTTAACTTTTTGGAAGCCCAAAAGATTACACGTGCAATACATGGGTAAATGAAAAGTTCAGAAAAATCAAACATGTGCAAAATAGTTTAAACACAGAAAAATCCACGTGGCACGAATCTCGATGCCCAAAACTCTAGATCGACCGGTGGAAAGCTCAATAAGGCCGGCGGGGACGGGTGAGATGAAGCCAATTGTTCATATCATAATTTTGCATTATTATATTCCCCATTCTTATTCATTTTACAAATAAACAGGTACTTTTGATTCATGTCTGCTACATAGTTACAGGTTACAGGTTCTCGGAACAAAAATAGTGAAAAAGATAAAAAGACGATACAAAAGTGAGACTACGACCAACAAATGAAAGAATCTTGATCAAGCCTACAGTTTGAAGACTAAACGAAGATCAATGGACAATTTCACAAAGCACAAAGGCAGAGCAAGATTCAAGACTTCGACACGAAGCAAACGGTAAAGTCCACGACATTATTCACTGTAGAAATCTGGAAGAAATCTAGAAGACAATCTGAGAAACCAAGTGAAGAAACGAGAAGAAAAATGCAACCAGAATCATCCCTAGAAAGTACAGCCAACAAGCTCCCTATATGGCCACGGATCCACGGCCAAACAGGGGTTTTGGCCGCGGTTCCGCGGCCGTGCGTCGCCCGTGTCGGTGCAAAAAGTTGTGGCGGTGCGTCGGTGCTTTGACTAGTCTTCTTATGGGGTAAAATTGTAATTGCAGATATGACTCGATTGTAACCCTAGGGTTTCTATGCTCTATAAATAGAAACCCTAAAACTTGTTTTACATTATGCCTCTTTTTATTTCATCTATTCAGAATTCTAAATTCCTGTGTAAATGTTTGGAGAGAGCCATCAATAAAGTAAGTAATTTTATTTCATTGCCCTAGTTAATTTTTATTCTGCCTTAGTATAATTTTATTATCTGCCCAGTTAGATAGTTAGAAATGTTAATCAATTCCCTAATGAGTGAGTAATTCCTCACTTGTTAGGGTTAGGAATAGGGAAGGCTTGAGAGATGAAAATCTCTCACCCCTTTCTTGCCCATCACATATAATTAATAGGACTCCATGCATACATACACACACCGTTCCCTACGGCACCCTATCCCATGAGGTAGCGGTGATACCGTAGTTTAAACAACCAGTTGCGTATGTTTTCCATGGAGGTTAGGGTAATAATTAAGAAAGGAAGGACAAGAACCTAGAGGAAGAAACATCGTTTCTTCCCGATGGTACTAATCCACTTTATTAATTATTACCATAACACCTAAAGAAATCTAAATTAGGGCATTGAAAGCGGTGAGGAAATCTTCAATTTCCAAATTTAACCTAAACCTAACCCTAGCAAGATTCTAGTCCTAGATTAAATCAGTTTAGTTTTTAGTGATAATCCATCCACACCGTTTGGAATTAACTCGTTAGACCAAATTAGGAAATACACAATATCCCTGTGGACCGGCCTGTACTCACCGGCTAGTTACCAAGCGACGCCGTTCTTGATTGCGGTAAAATTAATTCTTTGATTCATCTTTTAAAAGCGCATACGCAAAATAATTTCAATCAAATGGCGCCGTTGCCGGGGATGGCGTAGTATTTTCTTTTTATAATTTCGGGTTGATATAAAATTGAAAAATCATAAAAAACCGAAAAATAAAAAAATATAAAAAATTTATCATTTTGTTATTTTGTGAAGGATATTTCGTTTGAATTTTTGCAGGACCGACGAGCGAATTCAGAACTGGAAAAATTCAGAGAGCGAAACAGAAAACACCAGATCTGAACAACCGTGGAGTACCATAACAGAGCAACAGAAAAGATTTGGAGATCTGAACAGAGCAACTGACCGCGAAACCGCCGCCGGAGGCCTCCTTCTGCCGCGGAACCGCCGCGCCTTGATGACGTCATCATTCCAAAACCCCTCTGTAAGCTTCTTCTCTTATTCTTTGTAACCCTATTATCTCCTCCGTAAAAAAAAAAATCCTGCAGGATTCTTTGCGCCAAAAAAATTTCTCCCTTCTCCAAAAATTGTTTGCAAGTGATTGTTTACTGCTTTGCATATCTAAACTGACTTTAAGGGGCTTGAAACTAATCCAGATTGGGTGGGGATTTCATCACCCTTCCCAGGACCCCAGAAATCACATAAGGCATATTGCATTGACCATCAATTAATTAAAAAAGATTAGACTCAGCCCTAAGGACTTCGCGCTCAATAGGACAGATGAACAGTTGTAGGCATTGTCCGTTGATTCTAACCTGACTTTGTGGTGTCTAGGCAAGTGTATCTAAGGCAAATGGTTACTTAATTAGGCCCACTACTTACGTAGTGGAGAACCTCCCACTTACCTGGCATTTATCTGGCCACAATTGGCGGTGAAGAGGCGGTTTGAGGTCCTACTTCTTGTCCTTTGGAACAGTTAGGAGCTGTCTAGCTGACCTAGGTGACCCTAGATTTAGGCCTGATTATGCATTTGTGGTTGATTGAACGGTTTCTAAGCCTTTTATCGAAAATCTTTTTTGCAAAAAGCTCCACATAAAAGAAAACACAAAAAGTTTTACAAAAACTTGCAACTTGTCGCTAAGAAATCCGTGCACACCACTTACACCCACTTTCTTCTCATTGACGTTTTCTTACCCCCACATTCTGTTTTTCACTTTTTGACTACACTACCTCTTTAGTGTATGTCCGGTTGGACTAGGGACACTAGTGCCCGATTAGTCCGTGTCTCGTTGGTACCGACCGATGAAGCTTTCGACTCCGAAGTCGAAATTCGTTCCACTTCCTTACCTTCACCTTCACATTCTTCCTCCGAAGGGATGTCGGGATATAATCCTAACAACACCTTACCCACGGGACTGATTCCACCTCCGTTAAGTGCGAATAACCCGCAACACCCGCCTATTGAAGCGCCCCAATGAATCGCGCTCCAGGATCTTTTCTACCCTGTCCACACCGCTTTACCTACTTGTCTTTCACTCCCACCGGCAAATGGGGACAATTTTGAGATCAAACCCCACTTCATCAACATGTTGCCAAAATTTCACGGACTGGAATCGAAGATGCCTATATCTTCATAAACAAATTCCAAAATGTTTGCGCAATGATGAAAACAACCCAATTATCAGATGATGCTATAAGGCTAAGGGTCATTCCTTTCACCTTATGTGACTTATCCGAGAAGTGGTTATACAGCACCGCATCACACTCTATTAAGAATTGGGAAGAGTTTGTTAAAGCTTTTCTTAAAAAGTTTTATCCACATCACAAGACCGCGAGAATTCGCAATGAGATTATCCAATTTTCCCAGCTTCCTTCCGAACCCTTTTGGAAGTGTTTTGAAAGATTCAAAGACCTACTTGTTCAATGCCATCACCATGGTATCGAAAATTGGCAACTTTGCCAAACTTTATACGAGGGATTGAACCTAGCAACGAAGCAGTTGTTGGAAACCATTTGTCAATGTCACTTTCTAACCAAATCTAGTGAGGAAGCTTGGTAGTTTCTCGAGGATCTTGCTGAACAAACACTTCAGTGGGAAAGCACTAAGACCACCTCATCTTCTTCTGTTGGTCAGTCTAGAGCAGGCATACATCAATTAGATATGTCGATTGCAATGAAGGCCGAAATGGCCACACTTACGAAAAAGCTAGAAGCAATTGAAACCAAAATCTCATCGCCTTCTCCTGCCCCTGTTTTACCCCCACGAACTGTTTGTGCTTGTTGTTCGGATCCATCACACCTTACCGAAGAGTGTCCTTACAATCCACCTGTTCAAGGATAAGATCAAGTCAATGCTGCCTTTCAGCAAAGACAAAGAAATGATCCATACTCTTCGACTTATAATCCGGGTTGGAGGAGTCACCTCAATTTTGCTTGGAATCAAAATCAACAATTCCAAGAAAACAACAACTTTCAAAGGCCTCCTCCTCCACAACAACAAGCACCCCAACAAACTCAATACCAGCAACCTTTCCAACCACAACCTTACCTAAATCAAACGAACAATTTTGTGCCTAAAATTTTTTGCCCTCAAAACAATTTTGTTCAACCAAATGATGATAAGGTTACATCGCTAGAAAGAAGTCTAGATGCGTTTCTAAAACAATCTACACAATCCGCAGCAAGGTTGGAGACTTCCATTCAGTCTTTGGTGCACAACAATGCTTCACATGATCAAAGTATCAAATCTATTGAGGCCCAAATTGCACAACTAACTGCTGTGTTGAGCGAGCGAGAAAAGGGAAAGCTTCCATCTCAACCAATGCCAAATCCCGGTCACACACACAACATACATGTTGCATATGAACAACAAAATTATAATGTAAATGCTGTGACCATGTTGAGATCTGGAAGAGTGTTGCGTAATAATATGGGTAATAGTGATGACACCCCTGCCGGTTCTTCTTCTTCTTCTTCTTCTTCTTCATCTTCATCTTCGTTAGAGCCTAATCTTCATTCTTCACAGGGCTCTACTTCTTCTACTTCGAATGGACCCACTTCTCACTTCACGAACACACCACGCTGGGATTCGTTCCAACTTCGCAATTTAATCCACAAAAATTGGACTCAACAGATTTTCAAAATGTTCCATTTCCAAACAGGTTGAGATCCAATAAACCAACTCCACAAATGGAGAAGATTGTGAAGTTATTTAAACAGGTTAGCATAAATCTACCTCTCTTCGATGCAATCCAACAAGTCCCTTCGTATGCGAAAATCTTAAAGGGCTTATGCACCTCGAAAAGAAAGTCTCAGATACCCAAGAAAGTGCTAGTAGCTAGTGCCGTGAGAAATGCTATTAACCAACGTCAACCCTTACCCTAAAAACGAAAGGACCCTGCCTGTCCTACAATTTCAATAACAATTGGGGATAAGAACATCAATCGAGCACTTTTAGATCTTGGGTCTAGTGTTAACCTGTTTCCCTACTCCGTGTACGAGCAATTAGGTGTTAGAGAGTTGAAACCCACTCGTTGTACTCTCCAAATGGCTGATCGATCAATCACCCATCCTAGGGGTGAGTTAGAGGATGTGTTGATCAAAGTAGGAGACTTCATATTCCCCGTTGATTTTATTTTTATGGACACACAACTTGTTGCTAACCCACGGAACCAAATTCCGGTGATCCTCGGTCGACCATTTTTGGCCACTTCCAATGCCGTAATCAATTGTCGCAATGGTTCCATGACTCTATCCTTCGGGAAGATGTCTAGTGAGTTCAATATTTACAAGTGAGTTCAATATTTACAAGATAGGAAGTCTGCCCCCCGTGCCTAAAACTAGTACACGAGAAGTTTGCTCTATTCACGAAATCACGCAGGAGGACTGCGAGCTTGAAAAATTTCTATTTGATGACAACAGTTTTGACGCCACTAGTGCGTCTCTCCTTGAATCTAACACAGTTGGCACAACCGATATTGATTATGAATGTTTCACTTTTTCGGACGATTTTGACGACTCACCGTCCGAATACGAGTCCTTTGAATTTTTGGATGAGTTAGTTGAACCATCCGATTCGGTTGTTTGCAGTGATTTCGAACCATTGTTGGAATCCTTTGAGTTCGAAATTGCCTCCCCAATTTTACCTTCAATTGTTTCGCTTCCGAAACTCGAACTCAAGCCTTTACCGTCTCAGCTTAAATACACTTACCTAGGTGAGAATGAGACCTTTCCCGTTATCATATCAGCCTCTCTAGCCCTTGAGCAAGAGAAAGCTCTTTTAATGGTCTCGCAAATAATCGGCAAGTTTTTGGCTGGACTATGGCGGACATCGAGGAAATTAGTTCCCTCATAATTAAATATCATATGCATATGATGGATGATACTAAGTCAATAAAGGATCCATTGAAACATCTCGGGGATTGTGCGGATAATCAACCTCCTCCTTTAGAAGTTGAACCACCCCCTTTTCTTTTAATAAACTACAAGAATGCCAATATTCCACTGATTTCTGATCATTCACATTCTCGTTTTGATTCATCATCACCTCCTATCTCTTCACTTCCACGTACATACAGACACTTTCCATACCACCAGTTATCTCTTCCCCAATTCTTCTTGGCTCGGTACAACATGTTTTTCCACCGACCGATACTCTACACAGATAAATTTTTCAACTGGTTGGTGTTGATTTTTGATCTTTGCAAAGTTTGGCATTGACCTGTAACATCGTTTCACTTAAGTTTGGGGGTGACCTTTTTGTATATATATTTTGTTTTCCTTTTAACAATAAAAAAAACTATAAAAATAAAAAAATAAACAGGGGAGTGCCGACATTTTGACCTTCTTGGTGTAGCCTGACAGTGAGGACACTGTCAAGTTTAAGTTTGGGGGTGTGCTCGGTAAGCCTTCTTCCTTCGCATTCATGTGTACATTTCTGCATTTGCATACTTATTTTGAAATCCATAAAAATTGAAATTTTTTAAAATTTATAAAAAAATTGAAGAATTCAATTTTGGCCTTAACTGACTTGAGTTTGCCAAATAGGTTAATTAGTTAGGAACAACTAGATCTTAGACTTATTAAATTAAAAACCCTAAAAATAACCTTTCTTAAAATTTAACGGTAGAAAATATATGTCTTTGTAGTTTATTTAGAAATAGGCAAATTTTGAGTTGACTTCTTAGGCTAAGTTAAAACAAAGGAAAAGTATTAATATTTTTATTAAAGTATAAGTTTGAAAAATAATTCCTAAGCTTAAGTCTAAATTCTGAAAATATATACCCTACAAATTGCACAAACACGAATCTTGAAACTTGGAATGGTAGAAGAGACCTTGAAATGCTCTTAAATCCTTAGTATGGAGGAAAATAAAATAAAAACATAAGTGTGAATAAAGAGATAAAAAAATGAACACTGGTTTTATAATTACTTAAGGCTGTATAAATAGAAAAAAAAATATTTAGCGAGGGTGCTTCATCACCTAGTGCTTTAGAACAACTGGTTTGGGAGTCACTGCTATAAGCCTTAGGTATTACAAGACTAGGAATTACGTTTAAATGCGCGAACACATTTTGTAATCGGTCGTTGGTACCTCAAGAAGTATTAACGGTCGCATGAGGAATGTGTGAGCAATTTCATCTAAAAATTCACCAATTGAAAAGTACTTTGGACGATAGACAAGAGTATAATAGCTTGATTTGAATTTCCAAGTGTAGGGGTGATATATACACACACACGTAGGGGTATGTGATTGGGGTTTAGATGAGAGATAGGAATGAAGAATAGGACTTATATCTTTAATAGAGATGATAAAAATTCCTAAGTTGAGATAGAACCCTAGAAGGAAAACTTAAAAGATGCCAAAAGCTAAGTAAATTCATAAGAATATATATAATCTTAACTTAAATGATAAGGAAGCATGAAAAATACGGGTGGATAATTTCTAAGTCGAAAATAATAGAGTTCTTGTTAGAAGACCTAATTGGAGAATAAAAGTCGATAAGCCAAATTGATAGGATTTTGTGGGTAGTATCCGCTGAAAACCCTCAGGAGACAACACTCCTCCTACTAGGGACACCTAGAGGTTTAAGGGCTTGTTGCACGAGCTCAGTGCAATCGCGTTTCCCTGCGAAAGTGAGGCTAGGTTTTTTTCGAGAATAAAACTAGGTTTGCTCGAGAACGAGCAAAAGATAAGTTTGGGGGTATTTGTTCTATCATAATTTTGCATTATTATATTCCCCATTCTTATTCATTTTACAAATAAACAGGTGCTTTTGATTCATGTCTGCTACATAGTTGCAGGTTACAGGTTATCGGAACAAAAACAGTGAAAAAGATAAAAAGACGATACAAAAGTAAGACTACGACTAACAAATGGAAGAATCTTGATTAAGCCTACAATTTGAAAACTAAACGAAGATCAATGGACAATTTCACAAAGCACAAAGGCAAAGCAAGATTCAAGACTTTGACACGAAGCAAACGGTAAAGTCCACGACATTATTCACTGTAGAAATCTGGAAGAAATCTAGAAGACAATCTGAGAAACCAAGTGAAGAAACGAGAAGAAAAATGCAACCAGAATCATCCCTAGAAATTACAGCCAACAAGCTCCCTATATGGCCGCGGATCCGCGGCCAAACAGGGGTTTTAGCCGCGGTTCCGCGGCTGTGCGTCGCCCGTGTCGGTGCAAAAAGTTGTGGCGGTGCGTCGGTGCTTTGACTAGTCTTCTTAGAGGGTAAAATTGTAATTGCAGATATGACTCGATTGTAACCCTAGGGTTTCTATGCTCTATAAATAGAAACCCTAAAACTTGTTTTAGGTTATGCCTCTTTTTATTTCATCTATTCAGAATTCTAAATTCCTGTATAAATGTTTGGAGAGTGCCATCAATAAAATAAGTAATTTTATTTCATTGCCATAGTTAATTTTTATTCTGCCTTAGTATAATTTTATTATCTGCCCTAGTTAGATAGTTAGAAATGTTAATCAATTCCCTAATGAGTGAGTAATTCCTCACTTGTTAAGGTTAGGAATAGGGAAGGCTTGAGAGATGAAAATTTCTCACCCCTTTCTTGCCCATCACATATAATTAATAGGACTCCATGCATACATACACACACCGTTCCCTACGACACCCTATCCCACGAGGTAGCGGTGATACCGTAGTATAAACAACCGGTTGCGTATGTTTTCCATGGAGGTTAGGGTAATAATTAAGAAAGGAAGGACAAGAACCTAGAGGAAGAAACATCGTTTCTTCTTGATGGTACTAATCCACTTTATTAATTATTACCATAACACCTAAAGAGATCTAAATTAGGGCATTGAAAGCGGTGAGGAAATCTTCAATTTCCAAATTTAACCTAAACCTAATCCTAGCAAGATTCTAGTCCTAGATTAAATCAGCTTAGTTTTTAGTGATAATCCATCCACACCGTTTGGAATTAACTCGTTAGACCAAATTAGGAAATACACAACATCCCTGTGGACCGACCCGTACTCACCGACTAGCTACCAAGTGACGCCGTTCTTGATTGCGGTAAAATTAATTCTTTGATTCATCTTTTAAAAGCGCATACGCAAAATAATTTCAATCAAATGGCGCCGTTGCCGGGGATGGCATAGTATTTTATTTTTCTAATTTCGGGTTGATATAAAATTGAAAAATCATAAAAAATAAAAAATAAAAAATATAAAAATATAAAAATTTTATCATTTTGTTATTTTGTGAAGGGTATTTTGTTTGAATTTTTGCAGGACCGACGAACGAATTCAGATCTGGAAAAATCCAGAGAGCTCGGATCCACCTAAGTATAACTAAGCAATATAATAAAGTACACAAGAGATGTAATTGAACATCAACTTTTATTTATTAAACATTTCTTTACAATACAATTGAAAAGTAAATACAATGATGAAAGCAATGCCTAAACAATGGCATGAACATGAAACTAAAGTATGTACAAGAGTCTAGAGCTCGGGGTCCTCGCTGAACTGATCCAAGTCCTCTGAACTGAGCTTTATCTCTAGTGAGTCGGATCCACCTGACAATATTCCAAAGAAAGAAGAGAGAAGGAATGTCATCAGCGAACAATCGCTCGGTAAGTCCCAAACAAAGGTAGAGATAGAATAGACAGAAAGAATATAACTATATACTATTTGATTGTTATGTTAACGCAGTTGTTTGTAGCTTGGTACAGAATATGCCAGTGCATACGAGAGAAGTCTAACTATTCCGTGGACTAAGGTATACGGAGCACAAGGAACTGTTAAGCCACGGAACAACAACAATGGATATTCAGGTTAGGTGTATTAAAATGACCGTCTCGTACCACTTCTAACACATTCCGTACCAGTCTACTCCTTTAAAAAATCCGTGATGTATTATGTATTGATTTGTATTGTTTTGTATAATAGATGTACGACTTGCCGAAACCATGATATCATGTAAACGGAATGGATATAAATGTAATCAGAGTATATCCATGGTTCGGTTCGGTCGAGTCATGTTGATATAGATTGAATTCTGGTATAAATGGATTCATGTTGAAAAATAAGTTATACTTAAATTATATTCAAGGATAGATTGATTGATTGATTGATTTCAGATTAGACCGAGACTCTGTCTGAGTTAGACACTTTACAACAAATTGAAGTCCTGAATTAGTTTTGATGTTATCGGTAACTGCTACACATGGACGGCAGGATTTATGTTTTTTTCCAAGACAATTACCATATTGATAACACCGTTTTTAGGTTGTCTACCTTAGATAGGCAAGCGCCCTCCATGAGGTTCAAGAGAACCGGTCCCGCTTAAACCTATATTTACTAGGGTCCTTATTGTAAATTAATATAACTTGATGGGGTTTTATGAAAAATAGTTTTGATATATTTTCAAAATACACCTCAAGAATTTATTTATTGTCTTTAAGGTTTTCATAGTTGTAATTCTTATAAAAATGAAATATTCTAGTGGATATAACATAACTTGAATAATATATGGTATTTTAATGTAATATTGGAATTGTATTGGTAGTTTCATGAAATTTACGATTCCTTTGATTTAGAAAACGTGTAATATATATATAGTTTATTTAAAGTAGATATTATGATAATATATATATATATATATTTATAAAAATAGAACTTATTTATTAAATAGAAATCACATTTTTCTTAAAAATTGCATTAACAATTCCATCGAGATCGAATGCTCCGTGAGGAGGTCTGCATCCCGCTCTACTAGGTCCGAGGATGCGCGATAATCCGCACCATCCCGATCGGAGTTCCCCAAAATGGGTTGTAGAGGCGTATTTGCAAGGAATTAAATAATACACTTTTTGAAAGTTTATGGTATTTAAATGTAATTTCGTATTTTGTCCCACAAACTAATGTTCCAAAAGTTATCGCGTTAGGTCAAGAATGAGTGTTGTGATGAGGTAGGTCATTACTGTTGGGGCCGAAATTTACACCCCGGTTGACCAAGTCAAAATCAAAGTCAACCCCAGGTCAAGTGGGCCAATGCCCGGGTCGAGCCCGAACATGAAGCGGCCGGCCTTCCGCCATGCCAAAATAAAAATTTTGCAATAAATAATTTTGGTGTATTTCCTTTTTTTATTTTTTGAATGAATGTAAGAAAAATGGGCATAAAGCCAAATTTTTGTAAAGCCATGGCTTATGTGCAAAAAGAAATAACACATGAGGCACGGGATGGGCAAAATGCCATTTTTGTAAAGCCCAAGGGGCTATATGTAAAGTGTATAGTCTATAATGGTAAAGATAATGAAAATATCTCAAGAACTTTTTCTCTCTCCCCAAAAGAATCAAGATCTGTGCTCTTTCTCCTTCCTCAAGGTTCTAAAACCTTCTTCTTTCTTTTGAATTAAATCAAGAGTTTTACTCTTCCTTTTCCAAAACTAAATAGTTTTTCACCACAAAACCCACAAAGGGGAGCTTGGATCTTCCATCATATCTTAAAAAGGAGAGATTTTTAAAATCTCACCCCTCTTGTTATCCAAGAGCTGGCCGACAAAGGAGAAAAAAGGAGACCCATCTCCAAAGACCCCACTTTGGAGAAGATCCAGGGCTCAAGGAGAGAAGCCCCTTCATCAGCTTCAAAATATCTTAGGAGTTTAACTCCTCTCTCTCTCACACACACACACACACAAAATAATAAGTATTTCTTTCTAGGAGTACAACTCCCAGTGCAGGGACCAAGACCCTTTTGCCGCCCAAGCGCCCATAGCGTGAGCGCCCGAGCACCCACGTGCCTGGCACGTGTGGCGCTAGCGCCCAAAGCGCTAGCGTCCGAGCGCCCAAGGCGCGAGCACCCACATGCTTGGCACGTGAGGTGCTAGCGTCCAAAGCGTTAGCGCCCGGGTGCCCAAAGCGCTGGCGCCCGAGCGCCCACATGCCTGGCATGTGAGGAGCTAGCGCCTGAGTGCCTACGTGCCTGGCATGTGAGGCGCTAGCGCCTGAGTGCCTACGTGCCTGGCATGTGAGGCGCTAGCGCCCTAGGCGATAGCGCCAGCGCCCGAGCGCCCGAGCGCCCGCGTGCCGCGCACGTGAGGCGCTGGCACTTTCTCCCATGCATCCTTTGGATGCCCTTTCCCTTACACACACACACACACACACACACACACTCTACAAGACTGTCTCCTGTTAGAAAAAAATTTCTAACGGGGTGCTGTCTCGCACCCCGCAAGGGGGCTGCTAGCCCTCTTGACGCCAAGCCCGCTATCCGGGTAGCGGGACCCCATAAAAACTCTGCAGGGCCCCCGATATATCCAAAACTCCTTTCAAAACACAACACACGTACACTGCACATCGAGTTCGCATGACCTGTTTGACCCAGTAATCGGAGGTTCTCTCGCTCCAAAGGCGAGGGGTAATTAACGGTAGTTTAGTCCGCGGCTGTCGGAGATTCGGATTCCCAAATCAATAAACCCTACCTATCCTAGGCAGGGGGAATCTGTAATGCGCCTGACAAGCGCGCGTGCATTCCATCTCAACGGGGTGACGAAAAACACCCTACAGATTCTGGCAGCCCGGTGGGACCTTTCTCTCCTCCCATATCTCGGGTCAAGCGTTCATGCGAACTCATTTAACATATATGCCTATATTTGTACTGAAATAATGTTTTTTTTTCGTGCAGCAATCAATTTTCAACGACAATGTCTCCTAAGATGGATCCAGCTTCTGATGCGACCCCGATTCCGTACGTGGTCAAGATCAATACTCGTGTACTTCTCCCCGCAAGCCTCAGTCGACAGTGGGAGGAACTGCCCCGCCAGTTTGGTTCTGTCATCATCTACCCTACCGGAAGCGCTCATCTGGCAGAAATCCCGGCAAAACAGGTGGCCAAGTCGGTCTCAAGGCATAAGAGGCCGAATGTTGTGATCGCTACGGCACTACAACCGAAACTTAAGACGGTGTCTGAACGACTCTCTGGTGCTCCAGCTGGGGGCAAGACTTCCGGTACAAAGGGAAACATCAAACGTTGCGGACGAGCTCAGGCGATGACTCCAACAAATGCATTATCAGGCGTATCTCCAAAGTCCTGCATCGCCCGGTCTACGGCGGCTTCCCAAAGAGCCGTAATCAGCCAAGTGCTCAAAACAGAAAGGCTAAGACACAAGCAGCTCAGGTATCGAGCCAACAAGAGGGCCAGAACTCCGGCCAAGTGGAATCTTATGAGATTCCAAGAGTAGAGTTATCCTGCGATGACGACTGAGCTGACCGTAAAAGTCAGCAATTCTTTCGAACCTCTGAAGTGGGTTCAGAAAAACGCCATGATCGCCAGAATTAAGAAGACGGCAGACTGAATGTTGCTACAAAGAGACATGTCCCAGCACCAACAGAGAAAGTATGACACTGTCTCTTCAAGAGTCTATCAGGCGCTTTGTGCCGCACGAAAACAGTGGGGCAAAACCAAAAAAGAAGCGTCTGCACCATTCAACAATCCGGCCAGGCCAGCCGCCTTCAGTCGACTGCCCGTTACCAAAACAAGAGGGTCAAGACAGCGAGCCGTGAAATTAGTCGCCGATAATAAAAAGATGGCTGGATATATTATCCATATGGTCTATATGGCGGGCGGGCTTCCCAGCGACAACCTTCGCAGCAAAAGTAAGGATGGGGCCACCACATCCCAAGCCCAATCTAGCTTGAATGTGTTGCCGCTTCCTAAGAACAGCCGCCTCTGCTGGATGATGAAAACCCTCTCGATGAGGATGATAGGAAGAAAGACCCCTCAGTCCATATAGAGTCAAGCTCGGACAGCGAGGAAGAGCCGACTTTCCGCCCCAGGACCGTGGAGCAAGAGCTACTTCAAGAGCTTCGAAAAAAGCTCAGGAGCAAAGATAAAGAGACGGCCAAGCTCTATTCGAAAATTGACGACTTATCGAACGTTGTGATGCAGCTTATGGCTCAAATTGCTCGAGTGCCTCCCAATTAAGCATAAGCCTTCACTTATGAGCTGGGTGATGACAATCCAAAGCAGCCGATGCTTGTCCCTTTGGGTCCAAGGTTGGTCGAGCCGCACGAAAGCCGGCCACATTCCGCTTCTGGGGATGCCTTGGCCCCAGATAGCACTATCCCGCTAACACAAGATCGGATAATGGATTTGGTCACCAGCAAGGTTAAAACATTGTTGGCCGAAGCTAAAGCTCAGAAAGAAATTGGCAGTAGTCGGCGGCCATATCCAACACAGTACGATCTGATCGAGTTCCCGAGCGGCTACATCATTCCTATGTTCGGAAGATTTGACGGGACAGGAAACGCAAATCAGCACGTCGCCCACTTTAAGGTATCGTGCGGAAATACAGGAGGCAATGATGTGCTCCTTCTTCGTCAGTTTGTCAACAGCCTGATCGGTGTCGCTTTCGACTGGTATGCGAGAATACCAGACATGTCCGTCTTACCTTTGCCCAAATGGAATCTCTGTTTCGGTAAAGGTTCATGAGTGTCAGTGATAAAATCTCCATTGCTGACTTTGTGAGGACCAAGCCGGGGAAGAATGAAAGCAACACCGACTTTGTCGCCCGATGGCGTAATCTCACGGTCAAGTGCGAACCGATGCTGGAGCAGGACCAGTCCGTCAGCCTCCTCATTGGGAATCTCAGCAATTGGATGGTCCCGTTCTTATGTACGGCAGGCCTCAAGACATTTCAGCAGCTAACCAAGAAAATCCAGATACTGGAACGCTCGAAGCAAGAGTCTACCCTGGACTCTCAGAGAGACAAGACTTGGAAAAGCAAGCGGGACGACAACCGTAGAAGCGGAAATCCCAGCAGTACCAATGTCTTCAATGCGTCCGACAATGAAGAAAAGCGAAGGGCGGGCGAATCCAAAACCAACCGGTCTCGAAAGCCAGTGCTGGGAGGAGAAGGGCCTTCCCTAGAGGAGAAAAAGAGCAAGGTTTACTCTTTCAGGAGGGACAATGTCCGAAAGATATTTAAAGATGCCTTGAACAACAGTTTACAATTGCCAGAGTCGAAAAGACCTCAAGAAGCAAAAATGACTGACAATCCCCTGTATTGCCTATACCACTGAGTAGTGAGCCATGAGATCGAGGATTGCTATTGTCACGACCCGAAATATTAGCTCGTGACCGGCACTTAAATCATGCCACGTCTAAAGGCGTAACGTAATTCAAGTAATCCGAAACCCAGAAATCTAAGCCTTTTTAATAAAATAAAAGAGGTGAAGTTTTGAAATAAAGGTAGGGTGAAATCAAAGTTTTCTAAATGCATAAGTAAAGGAACATGAAAAATGCAAGTGGAATTTATTAGTTGAAAAACATGTTTCGCTTTTTTTAAAAATTTGGGCAGCACCTCCTTAGTATTTTTTTGATCCAAAACCACATATGCATAATAATGATAAAGGCATCCCAAGCGGGAGCTAGCTCTTCGCCAATCGGCAGATCCACAACCACGCAAAGCATAAATATAAGTATACGACTCCCAATGGCGAAGATCACCACAAATGATAAGGAAATAAGCAAGACATCAAACCACAAGTAGCGGAAAACCCCTCGCTCTGAGTCTCGCAACCACAAGTCACACTAAATCTCATTACTTATACAAATACTAGTTTGATTGATGGAGTTGACTAGATACAATATGAAATATAAATACAAGAATGGGTACGATACAAATGTCCCACCTACCTAGCGAAGCACCCAAATGCAACTATGTGCCAGCGAAGCCGCTACAGATCCGTGCGGTCAACCTGCAAGAACTGTGGCACAATGGGGGTGAGTTGCCAACTCATGAGTATAAAAACATCAACAAGTAGAAATCGAATAAACAACGACTCCTAGGTCAATTGTATCATAAAGGTAATACCATGATATCTAGAGTGACCGTATCTGTATATGTGCTAACAAGGTAATCAATGCCTATAAGCATGTGGATATCATCCAACAATGTAGTCAATGTATGTATGCATGTGGATTTAGTCCAACCACAGAATCAATGCATGTATGCATGCGGATTTCGTCCCCGTGTCAACCAATGACACAACAATATCATGCATGTAAATATCATAAAGGCATATGCATGAAAGTATGAGGATATAAATCGTGTGTCCCCCGCGACACATCAAAAATAATGGAACCTGAGTGTCCAACATCGACGCTCGAAATATCATGAATCCCGTGCCCAGCATCGACACGTAAATCCTCATATCTCGGGCTCCGTCATTCCGGATCGGCCCACGGGCTCCGTCTGGGGGATCGGCCCTCGGGCTCCGGCAGAACGGGTCAGTCCCTATCCATCTCTCGACTCCGATCGGTATCCTCCGGATAACCGCCGGGTCCAACCAATCACCGGTAGGTAGTAGTCTCTCTGCCAGGCTCACCGTCTATTGCACAACAATCCGTTCTCACCCCGGGGTGTTAGTGATATGTATGCCCTAGAGGCCATTACTGTACATACGATGTATATTGTAGTGGATGCTTGGACATATATAGGGAGGACTTTCTTGCTCGACATGATAGTATGCTATCTTGTTACTCTTTATCTTAACATGTACTCTGATTGTCTCTATATTACATGTTGATAAAGCCCTTAGGATGAGTACTTGACTACCAGGACTATGATACAGATCATACTAGTGGGGACAGTGCAGTCGCCAAGTACATCCTTCAAATGTTCCTAGTCGTGGGAGTACCGAGACAGGGCATCGATACTCCGGAGTAGACTAGCGTATGCGCTTCTTCACCCATATGATGGGCGATGGATGATCCCATATCCATTGGTGTTTGACATTAGAGAAGGTATGCGGGTGCTCAGTAGAGACTGGATACACTGGACGGACTCGCCAAGAACTCCCAGATGGTATTATACCTCACGTCAGATGGCAGTTCTCTGGTGACACTGGTACAGGTTAGTCTGTAGACCCGAGATCGTCATAGAGTCTTGTGTGATTCCCACTATGCTTTGATTTCCATCATACCACGTCCAAGAGGGCGTGCAAAACGGTGGCTTTTGGGTACAGCCCCGAATCACATGGAGGTAATGAGCGATAAGAGGGGTTTCGTCTCTCCCGGTATAGGGAGTTGATGTTGCGCTGTGTTCGATTGGCTATAACTGGAAATCCCTGGCCAGGGTTGCTGAGATTTACTGGTAAATGTTATCAGTAGTTTCTCGAACTGTTATAAACCTCATATCGACACGACTTATCAAGCTACTGGGGTCTGACGTTTACCACCCCTAGGCGAGATATGCGACATATCAGACGAAAAGACCGGACTGTACGGTAGTGTTACTGATTGGATTCACAGAAGAATGTACAGGCTTGCTTGTTGATCTTCTGATCGCTCAATACCTGGGTGGCTGTTACGTTTAGCTGACCGCTTGCAGCTTGTGGGTGTTTGATATGATCATCACCTACTGTCGGCGTATTGACGATTCTTTAGAGTCCAACACAAAGGTTTCCTGGCTCAGGCAAAACGGAGTAGGGGCACATATGTGATATGTGCGGGACCGAGAATAATACGTGTATGCGATACCGTATTAGATTCTCGCGATATGTGATATCGGCCGGGTATATGTGATATAGCCGGGTCATCGGATCAAGTGTTGATTCGAGGAACTGATACTTATTATATTAGTCGGTTATATGCGATATAACCGGATTATCGGATCAAGTGTTGATTCGATAATTTAATGTATAATTATATATGTGATATATTAAGTTACATTAACTAATATAAGCTCACTAAAAGATTCTTTTTCTCATTTGGATAATACATTGATATATGTGTGATATATGTTAATTGTATTATTTTATTTTGTTACAAAATATGTTATATATGTGATATATAATATTGTAATAGGTTATGATTACAAATATAACATGATTTGTGGAGATTAAACATAGTTAGGGTTTGATTTGGGTTAGCTTTTTCTTGAAGTTTCTAGAAGCTTTATTTTGTTTTAAGCTAAGATATTTTGTATTGATATTTATTAACCTAACCCAAACCTTTTAACCATGGTTTATTCTCTACATGAGTTAAGCCCATCATTCTTAACTCATGGTTGCAATTGTAACCACAACAATGAATTTATTATTCATCACAAAAGGATTTGCTTCTTCTTCTTCCTTCTTCTTGCATGAAAAAACTTTCTAGCTTTTTGACATGTGATGATAATGAGTGAGAAATTGAAAACAAAAGAGAGCTAAATTCCTACTTCATCATCCTCATCTATTCTAGCCACTTAGATTAGGGTGTTTGCTTTGCTAATACTTGATTAGTGAAGCATGAGCTTGGGTTTGAGATTCTTCAAGGTAGATCATCTTAGTTGTTGAAGATTGAAAGCAAGCTTGCATTTTTCTCTTCATGGAGCCTCTCTTGAGTCCAGGTACTCGATGATCGCAGTGAAGGGACCTCAACACGGAGCTTTTGAAGTGAAGGAACGGACTACAAAGGTTGTAATCCCTAACTCTTATATGTAAAGTTGTTTACATGCTTGTTTATCCTAATACTCTAGTTAATATCTTGGTTAGGGTTTGTTTAGCACCCCAAAATTTTTAAAGTAGCATGATTGATGCTTGGCAAAACCTTGCTAGGTGCTAAGCTAACCCTACACGGGGTACCGTACCGGGTCCACCATGTACCCGCAATCGGCCTCATCCAGCTCCTCGAATCGGGTATCACTGTCATACATCTCAGAACCGAGAAAACGCATAGTGGATGCACAGAAATATCATATCAAGAGAAACCGGGTTTTTAAAACAATACATACTTTCTTTTAAAATGACCACGGTTCTTAAATCCAGAAATCTCATGAAAACAGCATATCTCAATGCGTTTAGTCGTAAAGCATGATGTATGCGACATATAACAGAATGTAAGCATATCCGTATATCATGCAGCATGGAACAATAATATGCACATATCAAGGGAAAACCGCTCTTTTAAATGAATCCAGCTTTAAAATATATCATGCGGTTCCCAATTTATCCTAAGTCAAATGCAACATCGTATACAGGTACATATGTAACTATAGCAAGTAAATTATGCAAGGAGTCATATCATGATACAACAGTCCTACTGTGTAGTGACATGGAAATTATCGATGATGAAGTGTGTGAGCCGGACAATCTGTGTAAGTGTAGCATACGCATCATCGATAATAGTGCAGGTGTACTAGCACAGGTATATGTAATACAATGAGAGTGACATGAACGTGGCATAAGTAAATCGTATGCGAATGTTGACAAGTATACGTATCTAACATGACCGAGTCGGTGAATCTAACCATTGGCATCTAGCCTCACAGCATCACGTACGGTACAATACATCGTACGGTATCCTCTAGTCAAGGGTATGGATCAATCATTACAAAACTCATCACGTACGGTAAATCATCGTACGGCGGCATTAAACTATTAGGGATCTTATCAACCTATATGACACTGAGGGTACGGACCTAACGTCTCGTATGGCATATCATTCATGATTCACAACATTATATATATCTATATACCTATGTCCCAGGTCACATCCATAACAATCTCATATCAGGGGACCGGCAAAGGTATCAATCATCTCAATCGACTCGCATCCGTATACCAACATATCATCAAATCATCATATCACATCGTATTTTCTTTTCGTTTCCTTATCTCCCACATCAAGTCAATTCTACCAATATATTCTACCATTACTATAAGCATACGTATCTAATCTAACATACACACCCGAACCATACAATCGGTTTTAGAAGATGCAAATCGTAGTTTTGAAAGTAGGGGCTACGGTGTTCTAAGGAAAATATATCATTTGAAAATCCGTAATGTCTCTCAAGGCATCTGTTTAAAAGATGCATACAATTCTTCAGTTTGAAATAGGTATGGTTCGGTTGATACATCTACGTCGGTTATCTAGTCCTATAATATCCAATACGGCAATATCATCGAACATCATCCTCAAATCTCGTCATCACGTATTAATCGTATCATATCACTTCTAACTAAACCTTAGTTTCTAATATGGTTTCTCTAATTATCTTTTAATTCTATCCATAGTTTTCTATTAAAGGTTTCCTTAACCATATTCTATATATAAATTGGTTTCCATCAAAGTTTGCGGGGGTGCTATACGCCATCCACCTGACTTCCCCCGTAGATATAGATCTACTCAGTTGATCTTTACCTGCCAAAATCAATGACGTTACGCTCATCTTCGTCGTCTCGAAGTCCATGTGGGGGTACCTACAATTTCCAATGCGTCATATAGTATCAAGAATCGAACATGAAAACCAAAACTGCATGTGAATCGCTTATAGGTTAGAACCTATAGCATACGCCTGCAAAACCACTAAACAACCCCCGTCACTGACGTAAAAACATCAGATGACGGAACACAATATCAAATACCAAATCTCAAATTAAAACAAAGTCGCAAAATAATGCAGCAACTCTAGAAAATGGTCCCAAATTTTTCCCTAGGTGAAATTAGCCAATTTTGCACACATGGAGGGTCTAATTTACTGAAGATAGAGCCATGGACCAAACACGGATCAATTTGGTTGTACCCAGGCCGTAAAGTGCGGCCCAAATCATTAAATTTGTAGCCAAGATGAATGGGTTGGGGCTCACGTTTCAGGGGGTGATTCATGGTTACCTGGACGTCTCATGGTTAAGGGAACTTCTTTTACAATGGTCTCGGGTCATCCCAGATCTCTAAATATCATCACTAAAACCACAAAACCCGATATCGAAAAATCTAAAGTTCGTATTTTGAGGTTTGGTCACTGGTCCAGGTCAAGAATCGACCACTATGGTCTTGTAAACATCCACTAGGCATCACCCAATCCACACAACACTCAAACCCTTCTCTAGGAATTTCTAACTTCACCATATCACACTAAATCAACTAGTAACCATACTATAATGCTAGGAAAACATAAACTAAACTATGTGAAGGGAATTTTACCTCATTTGGGCAACCCAAGAAAAATCCTAGCTGTCCCAAGTCATCAAAATCCAACTTTGCTTGGTCCATTGAGTAGAGGATGAGGCGGGGACCATTTTTAATGAAAGGGGTTTAGGGTTTTGACAAGATTTTTGAGATGGATCTTTGGGTTGAAGGTGGAGGGAAGTGAGCATGAAGGAGATGAAGAAAATGATGGGGGAGAAAAGAATGTAGTTGCCCTCTCTTTCTCTCTCCTTTATTCTCACCCACTCTCTCACTAATTTACCCTTTTGCCCTTTTCTCTATTTCTTTTCTTTTTTCCTCACAAAACCAAACACATTATGAAACCAACAACACAAATGAACCACATGCAACCAAATACAACATGACATGGTGCACTAGCCACGGAAAACTGTAGAAACACGGATTTGGCTTAATCGCGATTAGCAGTGCACTAATCGGGTTCTCATTTAAACTGCATATAATAAATTTAAAAAATGCCAAATCCGATAAATATCTTTTTAAATGAATAAATCATTTTAATTCCCAATTATTTCACAATTATTGGTATATTTTTATACTTTTTTTTGAAAACCCTAATTTCGTAAATCGGGCAGTTTTTTCGGGAAATATATTATTTTAATATTAAAATTCCAAAAATAATATTTTATATTTTCTGAAATTTTACAGCTATATCTTCAAAGATTGGGTCGAGAAGCACTACAAGGCAGGAGAGATCGAGCTGTCCAAAAGCGTGTTGGTGAACAATCAAGTTGCAACCACCAACTTTATACAGACAGAAGCTGAAGCCTTCTGGGAGCAGACAGCCGAACCCGCTGCCCTGAGAAATGAAACCGACTCACCGCAGCCTCCTTAGAGTAAACACATATCTAATAAGACGAAGAAGATGCTAAAGCTACTTCAGAAAGAGCCCAGGACGGAATGGGAAGGGCAGAAGAAGCCTACCATTCCAGTTGCCAATGCGGCTCCATCAGGCTCAAAATCCAAGAAGCTCAAGAAGAAGAAAAGTGCAGCTCGACGTGAAAAAGAGTCTGCAGGGAGATCGACCATTCAAAAATATATCGATTCTCTCGAAGACTATGAACAGAAGGAACGAACTCTGATTCAATTGAAGGAGTTCCTCCCTATAGAAGCGGCTGAAATTCTGGAGGAGTTGGAAGAAAACTCTAATGAAGAGATCCCAATAGTGACCTGCTATACCATCCATCTTGGCAGAGGCTCTGAGGAAGAGCTCTGTTTTCCCGAAGAGGACGAGGAGCTCGCCACAAAGGCCAACCAAATCCAGCTCAGAAGCGGCAGGGCTCTACCGCCAAATCAGGGAAACGCCCCAAAAGGAAAGGAAAAACAGGTAGCCAATGAGAAAGATGGCAGAGAACCGGCTAATGTAAACTCAAGTCCTTCCTCAGTGGACTACAATGTATTGGCTCATCTCCGAAAGCTCCCGTCTCTCCTGAGCATCTACGCTGCCTTGGTCCTATCTAAAGTGCTTAGAGAGGTTCTCATTCATGCTCTACAGAACCCCGAGCGGTATCAGGCTCGCTTTGCGGAAATTAATATGAAAGAAGCCTAGTACGCTCTGCATGCCGTCGCAGTCACGTTTAAGGACGAAGACTTGCTGCTAGGAACGGCTGGGCATAATCGGCCACTTTACGTGACAGGGTACAGCGACGGAGACTGGATTAATCGCATATTAATTGATCCAGGGTCCTCAATGAACATCATGAACTTGCGAACTCTGAAGAGTTTTTCAATGGACGTCTGACACCTATCAAGGGAAAGAATTGTCATTCAAGACTTCAACCAAAATTTCCAGCAAGTTATGGGGTCTATAGCTCTGCCAATCAAATTTGGGGATCTGCAGACCAAAGCTAAAATATACGTGATCGACGCTGACACGTCTTATAAAATTCTCTTGGGGTGGCCGTGGCTCCACGATTACGGCATCATTCCGTTAACTCTCCATCAATGCATGAAGCATACTAAAAATGGCGAAGAAAGACGCATTGACGGAGACATCCAGCCGTTCGGTGTGCATGAAGTCTGATATGAGGATTCTCGGTACTTTATGAACTACCAAAATGCTAAGCCACAACCGACTGAGGATAGAGCGGCATTAAGACTCAAAAGCAAATCTGAGCCAGCTGTCACTTTCAGAAGCAGAAACGCCTAAGTGCGCCCGCGTTTCGGTGGTGACACCGATGAGTCCGACGCTGGAAGTTCGTCCTTCCGTAAAAGTCGCCTTCGTTTTGGTAGCGATACAGACGAATCTGATACTGAAGGCCCATCTAGCAGCAAAGTCCGCCCTCATCTTGGCAGCGACACTGAAGAGTCGGAGGAAGAGGACCTGCCTTGCAACAACTGTGCAGATTGGATCCCCATGCAGCAAGCGAAACTATGAGAGACCTTCGAAATTGCAGAAGGGTCCCTGGCCATCATAAGGGTGTCGGAACGAATGTGCAAAGAGCTCGATGCATTGTCAGTCTCAACCGTGGACCAGCTAAAAACTTTCTACGTTCTCGGGAGGAAAAGTGGACAGAAGGGCATCATGTTTTATAGGTCAAATCCTGATGTGCACCCGAACGATTTGTCTGTCGCGTGCCTTCCCTATGACAGAGACATAAGGGCCGTCCTCAATCCCAGATACTATGCGCCCGAGATGCGGGAATATTTCAAAAGGTGTGGATGCCGGCTATATCAAACGGAGTCCGAAGCAAAGTTTTATGAAGGCTATGGCATCCGCCTCAGGTCCGAGCACTCATCTATGGACGAATTCCAGATAGACAAGGCATAGGTTTCATCTAGCCTGATTCTAAGGCATGATACATGATCCATATTAGGGAAGCCAGCGAAGAGTCAAATGATGAAGACGAGCCAGCCGAGCCAGAAGAAGCTCCTTAAGAGCTCGAAGATGGCGGAAAAGCAACCTTCAATGAGCTAACCGAGATTGATTTGGGAACGCCCGATAATCCAAGGCCGACCTATATCAGCTCATTCTTGTCAGAGGAAATGAAAGAGCAGATAGTAGCCCTGCTGCATGAATTCGCTGACTGCTTCGCGTGGGCATACAAAGAAATGCCCGGCCTCTCCCCTGAGGTAGCCATGCATAAGCTGGCTATTTCTCCAGATGTCAAGCCAGTCAAACAAGCTCCCCGAAGAATGAGAAGGGAGCTAGAAGAAACGGTCATCGAGGAAACTATGAAACTTATCGATGCTGGATTCATCAAAGAAGAGAAATATGTGGATTGGATCGCATGCATAGTCCCAGTGAAGAAGAAAAATGGGCAGATCCGAGTTTGTATCGATTTCATGGACCTCAACAAGGCATGTCCTAAAGACGATTTCCTTCTTCCGGTCATGGAAATGATGGTCGATGACACCTCAAATTACGAGCTGTTCACCTTCATGGATGGCTTGTCTGGATATAATCAGATCAAGATGTCGCATGAAGATGAGAAACACACAGCATTTCAAACCCCGATCGGAATATACTGTTACAAGGTGATGCCGTTCGGACTGAAGAACGCAGGTGCTACATATCAAAGGGCAATGACCAATATCTTTGATGACCTAATCCATAAAGTCGTTGAATTCTATGTTGATGATCTGGTCGTCAAGACTAAAGCCAAGGCCGATCACATCCAAGATCTTAGGACCGTTCTCACCAGACTGAGGGAATACGATCCAAAGATGAATCCTCTAAAGTGCACTTTTGGCGTGTCATCGGGAAAATTCCTGGGCTTCATAGTCCGACATTGAGGGATCGAAGTTGACCCATCAAAGATAAAGGCCATCATGGAGATGCCCCCTCCAAAGAGTCTGACGCAGCTAAGATCTTTTCAAAGCAGGCTTGCATATATACGAAGGTTTATCTCAAATTTATCGGGGAGATGTAGGCCCTTCTCAAAGCTCATGAAGAAAGGAGCTCCTTTTGTCTGGGATGTCGAATGTCAAGAAGCGTTCGAAAGCATCAAAAAGTACTTGTTGCACCCTCCAGTGCCGGCCGCTCCCGTTCTAAATAAACCGCTGATTCTCTACACTGCTGCGCTAGATGAGTCACTCGGTGCGCTCCATGCCCAGAACAACGAGGAGGGAAAAGAGAATGCCCTCTACTACCTCAGTCGAACTTTAGTCGGGGTGGAACACAACTATTCCCCGATCGAAAAGCAATGCCTGGCTCTGATGTTCGCCGTGAAGAAGCTGAGGCACTATCTGCTCGTTCATCGGGTTATGTTGATCTCTAAGGTCGACCCGCTCAAACACTTAATGACCAAGGTAAGCCTAACCGGTAGAATGTCAAGATGGGCTATCATGCTGCTTGAGTTTGACATAGTTTATACTCCTCAGAAAGCAGTAAAAGGGCAAGCTCTTGCAGACTTCCTCGCCGCTCATCCTATACCAGAAGGGTCGCCGCTAAATTGTGAATTACCCGACGAACAAATATTGCACCTCGTGGATAGTGAGCCATGTTGAGAGCTCTACTTCGATGGAGCCTCATCAATAAGGACCTCCAGCAAATCAACCATCTCGGAGAAAAAAGCAGAGATAGGATTGGTGTTCATTACGCCATCGATAGGAACCCTACGGCGTTCTTCTGCTCTCACCGAGCCTCGCACAAACAATGAGGCTGAGTATGAAGCTCTGATAGTTGGTCTGGAGCTCGCCATAAAAATGGAAATCTTTCGGCTACGGGTTTACGGTGACTCCCAGCTTGTTGTCAACCAGGTTAGCAGCGACTATAAGATATACAAACCCGAGTTAGCTCGGTACAAAAACCGAGTGGTGGAACTCATGGAACGGTTCACTCACATTGAACTAATGAGAGTCCCTAGAGCGTTGAACGGAAAAGCCGACATACTCGCTCGCCTAGCTAAAGAGCTGTAAGTCCATGTCACGCACCCCACGTGTTCGAGGGGAGGCAGAATATATGAAAAATAATTATCAAAGCTTCGTAATACGTACTTGAGCACATGGATCGTGTCTAAACTATTACTAGCAAACTACGAGAGGTTTAACTACTCTGATTCGAAATTATACCTCATGTTACTTGTCTTTCGGGTCTTCATCGCTGTCCTACACACTTCGTCGGCTCTATGGAACATGGGTACCTGATCTCAAAAATTATCTATTACCGCAATCAAGAACGACGTCGCTTGGTAGCTAGCCAATGAGTACGGGTCGATCCACAGGGATGGTGTTAATTTCCTAAATGTTCTTACGAGCTAATTCCGATGGATGTTGGAACTTCTAATTAAATCTAAAATCTAAGTTGTACGAGAATTAAGAAACTTGCTAGGATTAGGTCTATGTGGAGTTTGGTAATATTAAATTTCACACCTCTTTCAATGCCCTAAATTAAACCTTTTAGGAGTTATAGCAATTATTAGAAAAGGGGATTATGATGATTGGGAAGAAACAATGTTCCTTCCTCCAGATCCTTGTCCGTCCTTTCCTAATAATTGTTCTAACCTTCATGGAAGACATGCATGTCCGGTCCTTTATACTACGGTTTCACCTTTTTCTCGTGGGTAGGGTGCCGTAGGGAGCGGATCATGCATGCATGCATGAAGTTATAATTATTGCAAATGATTGGGCACGAAAGCGATGAGAGATCTTCATCTCTCAAACTCTTCCCTATTCCTAACCCTAACAAGCGAGGAAATTACTCACTCATTAAGGGATCTATTAAAAACATCATTTTTATTATATGTATTTTTTTAGATCTAATAGATTAATTACCTACTGCAGTTTAAGAGATTCTACACTAGATTAAACTAAGGCAAATCAATAATTTATCTAGGGCAAGAATTTAATTATAAAACTAAGGCAGAAAATAAAGATGAACTTACAGAATGATGCTCTCCCAACTTCAACTGAATCTGAATTTTTATTTATGAAAAAGAGGCATCTCTCATACAATATTTAGAATACATATTTATAGGGGATAGGAAAATTAGGGTTACAATGACTCGCACATGTGCTATTACAAAATTGCCCCTAGGACGATTAGTCAACGCACCGCCAGAGCTCCCGTGAAGTTTTCCACCGACGTGCGCTATACACGACCGCGGAACCGCGGCCCGAGGCCAGGTTTGGCCGCGGTCCCGCGGCCAAAAGAAGGCTTCGGGTTTTGAATCTTCTGGGCCTGGCTTCTATTGACTCTTGGTTCCTGTTTATATATGTCCTTTTTCAATTGGGCTTCTAGGTCTTCTCTAGATCTCTAGTGAATATTGTAGCGGACTTTTACCGTTGCTTCGTGACGAAGTCCTGAACCTTGCGCTGTTTTGTACTGATCTCTGTGTAGGCTTGATCAAGATTCTCTGTTTGTTGGTCAAAGTCTCACTTTTGCATTATCTTTTATCTTTTTCACTGTTTTAGATCCAGGAACCTGTAACCTGTAATATGTAGCAGTCATGCGTCAAAAGCACCTGTTTATTTATAAAATGAATAAGGATGGGGAATATAATAATGCAATATTATGGTGTGAACAGTACCTCAACGGCCTCCTCGAGTCAAAGAGATCGACCCGAGAGTCTATAGTTCGAGCTCCTATCTCGAATCTGAGATAACTACGGCTTCTAGTTTGCTAATCTTGAAGTCCTAGAGGGTGTAGAGTATTTAGATGGATTACTTAGTCACTTAAACCCTAGGATTCTCAACTTATGAGAGCTTTTAGGGTTTTGGGAAGAAGATGGAGGCTTGAGGAGAAAGAAGTGTTTTGTGATAATGAATGAACTATTCTCATTTGTGAATATCATGAAGCATAATAATATCATCAAAATAAATATCTAGCTAATACTCATCATGCTTCAATTAATTCACAAGATGAATCATCTAATGAGTCACCTAATGAGTCATAGATCATTTAATGAAACCTACACCTCATCCTCTACCTCATTTGTTTAAATCCAAAAAAGAATTAAACACAAATGAGTCACCTTCTTCTGGAAACTTCCCGAGAAATTACGAGACTGCCCCTCCCATCCATATTTCCGAAAAACATGGATAATCTTTGACTGAATAAATCCATCTGTATAATACTAGAATTTGGCTTAAACCAAGACCCGCTAGTATTATCTGCCCGATCATAGTACGTGCACAAGTGTACGTAAGTGATCGTGGCCCTGCCGTAAAACCATACGGCTGCTACACCTTTTGCCCGGTGCAGGGAAACTCTCTGTGTGGGACTCTAAAGACTCGACACTACGATGGCAGTGACTTTTTAACCACAGGCCGTAAGCGGTACTAGCTGTACGTAACGGTCCCCAGGTAAATGTCGATAAGAAGGACGATGAGGAAACCCATCCGAACTCCTACTGAGTCTGATGTGACAATCTCCGTACAGTCCAGTCTATTCGTCTAGGACTATCACATATCGGGCTTAGGGGGCGGTAAACGCCAGACCCCTAATAGCGGTATAAGTCGTGTCGGAGTGAAGCCCATTACACCTTGAGAAACTATTGGAACCTACCAGTAAATCTCGTTTGCCCTGGCCAGGAACTTTGCGTAATGGCTCTCCATACACAGCACGATATCAACCCCCAATACCGGGAGAGACGAATCCTGTCTAACCGCCACTGCCTCCAAGTGCTTCGGGACTGCACCCAACTACTACCTGTTTGCACGACTCCTTTGAGCCATGGTAGGATAGTAAACTAAGTACAGTGGGAACACACCTGAGGCGAAGTAGCAGTGTCAAGTCGACGGACTAAGCTGTACTCATGTCACCTGGGAACTTCTATCAGACGATGGGTATAGAACCAACCTGCAGTTCCCGGCGAGTCCTGTCCGGTGTACCCGTAACCTAACGAGCACCTGCATACTATCTCCAGTACGACGTACTGATGGCTGTGGGACAGACCATCTCCCTATGCTGGGATGAGATGCGTATACACCAGTCTACTCCGGAGTATCGATACCCTATCTCGATAATCCTACGACCAAGGACCTGTATAGGATGTTGCTTATAGACTACCCAGCCTCCACTAGTGTGACTGCCATCACAATGCTGGTAATCAAGCAAAGATCTTAAGGGCTCTACTAATATGTATAAGCGATATGTTAAAAGAAACATATGCATATATTAAAATAGAAACAAACCAAGTAGCATACTACCATTTTTAGCAAGACTGTCAATACAACTGTGAATATCCCAAGCTTCCATTAAGTAATATACAAACTAGTATGATACAGTAATGGTCTCTAGGGCATAAACACTAACAAGAGCTAGCTGATCCTGACATGGATGAAATTCTAATCACAGTCAGAAGCCAGCAAATTCTGCCTCCAGCCTCTTTGCTTAAAGAAGAAAGCGTAGAATAAGAGAACAATCCTGCCGAAGAAGCTTCGATCATCCAGGACGAGCCCAATTAGAAAGAACCCTTCATAGAGTACCTCCGATACGACAAGCCGCCCGAAGGAAAATCTGCGAGGATTCAACTGAAGAAGAGAGCTCTCCGATACATGTTTGTAAATGACACGCTATACCGCAGGTCATATGACCAACTCTGGCTCAGGTGTCTGTCATTGGCCAAAACCCAAAAGGTCATGAAAGAAGTTCACTCGGGCGTTTGCAGTGCTCACCAATCTGGCCCCAAGATGCGACTTCAAATTAAACGGCTTGGGTATTACTGGCCCACCATGATACGGGATTGCGGAGAGCATGGAAAGAAATGTCATATCTTCCAAATTCACGGTGATTTCTTTCACAAGCATCCCAATCCGTTGCATCCTACGGTGGCGTCGTAGCCCTTCGAAGTTTGGGGCACCGACATTGTTGGCCTAATTGATCCTCCATCATCCAGAGGCCACCAGTTCATATTGGCCGCAACTGACTATTTCTCCAGATGGGCTGAAGCTGTCCCGTTAAAAGAAGTCAAGACAGAAGATATTCTGACGTTCTTCCAGCATAATATTCTATACCGCTTCGGTACACCAAGAAGAATCATATCTGACAACGGGCCTTCTTTCAAGAGCTTCAAAGTCGCAAGGTTCGTGACTCAACACAAAATAGACTGGAGATATTCCTCCATCTATAATCCAAGGGTCAATGGACTGGCTGAAGCCTTTAATAAAACTCTGTGCAAGCTCCTGAGGAAAAATGCTTCAACCAACAAGAGAGACTGGAATCTCAAACTTCATGAGGCGTTGTGGGCATATCGTACCACGCACCGCACTCCAACTCAGTCCACTCCATACTCACTACTCTTCGGAGTGGAGGCGATCCTCCTCCTCGAATTCGAAGTTCCAAGCTTAAGAATGGCCGTCCAGCATGAGTTGACGGAAGAGGAAAACGTGCTCCTTCGGCTGGAAAAGCTTGACGCCCTCGAAGAAAAGAGGCTCGCGGTGTAGCAAAATATGGAGCTATACCGAGCCCAAATGTCACGGGCTTATAACAAGATGACCCGTCTCATCGATTTCAAGAAAGGTGAATTGGTGTTGGTCCTCAAAAGACCAATCATCCCCAACCGACATGCCAAGGGAAAATTCGAGCCAAACTGGGAAGGACCATACGTCATCGAGAAAGTGTTTGATGGAGGATCCTACCAGCTGATAAATGCCGAGGGAGAAAGGCCCATGCCACCTATCAATGGACGATATCTCAAGAAATATTACGCGTGAATGCTCCAAGTCGCAGGCGAATTGAGCACAAAAGCCCTACGGTCTGGATCATACATCCTGCAAAACCGTATACAATCCACGGGCCTAAACGACCCCTATCTCTCCAAGTCCTGCCAGTGAGACTACTTCTAAAGTCTCACTAGCGAAAAAAACAAAAAATAAAGAAAAACAAAAAAAACTGTAGGTCCACAAGTAAACCGGGCAGGGATGAAAACCCGAAAGGGCTCCGTAAGTAAAAACAGCAGGACTGCCGGCAAGTTTGTGAAAACCCGAATAGGCGCAAACTCGTGAAAAGAGATAAAATACACTCGCAAAGTCCTTTCGACCTTGTGAGGAGAAAATCCCTGCGTGAGATCCTTACGACTCACAAAGGAGCAACACACTTAGGGATCCCTACGATTCCGAAGGAGAACATACACCTGCGAGATCCTCTCGACTCGTAGGAAGAAAATGTTTTTATGAGACCCTTACGGCTCATAAAATTGAAAAGCCTTAGGTGATAGGGAACTAAACCTGTCTCCTGAGCCATCGCTCCCCAACAGGCAACGGCAAATGATGAGTCGTTCTTGGCATTTCGCTTCAGTGTTAGCGGTGCTGATGCCGAACAAAAACCCAAATCCCAAGTTTTCCCAACGGCAAATGATGAGTCGCTCCTGGCATTGCTTCAGTGTTCGCGGTGCTGATGCCAACCCAAAAACCAAATCCAAAGTCCTCCCGGGGCAAATGATGAGTTGCTCCTGGCATTATTCCAGTGCAGCAATGCTGATGCCAAACAAGATCCAAATTCCAAGTCCCCAAACGGCGAATGATGAGTCGCTCCTGGTACCATATTCCAGTGCAGCGATGCAGACGCCAACCAAAATCCAATTTCTAAAAATTCTCCCGGCCCTACGGTTAGTCCCCAAATTGACTACCATATACAATCCACGGGCTCAAATAATTCTCATCATATCCATACCCTACCGCAATCACCAGTCCAGTGGCCGGTCTCTGCCCTTGGACTTATGCTCCATTTGGGAAGACCCACTCATGTGTCCTCACGATACATGAGGAGAACATACTTACGAGATCCTCTCGACTAGTAAGAAAACACCTTCGTGGGATCCTTATGACTCACAAAGAAAAAACACACTTAAGAGTCCTCACGACTCCTAAGGAGAAAGTACACCTACGAAATCCTTTCGACTCGTAGGGAGAAAATGCTTTTATGAGACCCTAACGGCTCATAAAATTAAAAAGTCTTAGGTGATAGGGACCTAAACCCGTCTCCTAAGCCATCGCTCCCCAACAGGAAAAGGCAAATGATGAATTGCTCCTGGCACATGTGCTTCAGTGTTAGCAACGCTGATGCCTACCCTAATACCAAAATTCCAAACTCCAATCCAATAGACCCCTAAGTCTTTAAACTGGGAATAGATGACCTCTAAGTCGTTAAACTGGGAACAAATGACCCTATGTCGTTAAACTGGAAACGAAGGAGATCCCCTCATGGCAAATGATGATCAGCTCCTGGTACCATATTCCAGTGTAAGCGGTGCTGATGCCAAACCAAAACCAAAATCCCCAAATCCACTCATGGCAGATGATGATTCGTTCCTGGTACCATATTCCAGTGTAGCGATGCTGATGTCAACCCAAATCACATCAAATCAGCAAAACAACCAACGACCTCCCTGGCGGAATCAGGAAACAAGTCAAATCCCTGACACTGCAAGAAGCGGAGCAAGTCAAATCAAGCACCGACCGTCCAAGTCACTAAAAAGGAAGCACCAGCCGTCCAAGTCGCAAAAAGGGCAGCATCGACTGTCCAAGTCGCAAAAAGGGCAGCATCGACTGTCCAAGTCGCAAAAAGGCCAGCACCGACCATCCAAGTCATGAAAATGGCAGCACCGACCGTCCAAGTCGCAAAAATGGCAGCACCGACCATCCAAGTCATAAAAAGGGCAGAACTGACCGTCCAAGTCGTTAAAAGGGCAGAACCGACCGTCCAAGTAGCTAAAAGGGCAGCACCGACCGTCCAAGTCGTGAAAATGGAAGCACCGACCGTCCAAGTCGCAAAAAGGGCAGAATCGACCGTCCACGTCGCTAAAAGGGCATCACCGACCGTCCAAGTCATGAAAATGGCAGCACCGACGTCCAAGTCGTGAAAATGGCAGCACCGACCGTCCAAGTCCCAAAAAGGGCAGCACCGACTGTCCAAGTCGCAAAAAGGGCAGAACCGACCGTCCAAGTCGTAAAAAGGGCAGAACCGACCGTCCAAGTTGTTAAAAGGGCAGAACCGACCGTCCACGTCGCAAAAAGGGCAGCACCGACCATCAAAGTCGCAAAAAGGGCAGCATCGACCGTCCAAGTCGTGAAAATGGCAGCACCGACCGTCCAAGTCGTGAAAATGGCAGCACCGACCGTCCAAGTCGCTAAAAGGGCAGCACCGACCGTCCACGTCGCTAAAAGGGCAGCACCGACCGTCCAAGTCACAAAAAGGGCAGTATCGACCGTCCAAGTTGCAAAAAAGGCAGCATCGACCGTTCACGTCGCAAAAATGGCAGCACCGACCTCCACGTCGTTAAAACGGGAACCAGATCAAGTCGACCTCCACATGAAAGAAGATCCATCAATTTCATGCACACGACCCACATATGCTGTGTGTATTTATTGATGGGGGGTATTTTGTTGGGGTCGAAATTTACACCCCGGTTGACCAAGTCAAAATCAAAGTCAACCCCAGGTCAAGTAGGCCAATGCCCGGGTCGAGCCCGAACACGAAGCGTCCGGCCTTCCGCCATGCCAAAATAAAAATTTTGTAATAAATAATTTTGGTGTATTTCTTTTTTTTATTTTTTGAATGAATGTAAGAAAAATGGGCATAAAACCAAATTTTTGGAAATCCCATGGCTTATGTGCAAAAAGAAATAGCACATGAGGCATGTGATGGGCAAAATGCCATTTTTGTAAATCCCAAGGGGCTATATGTAAAGTGTATAGCCTATAAAGGAAAAGATAATAAAAATATCTCAAGAACTTTTTCTCTCTCCCAAAAAGAATCAAGATCTGTGCTCTTTCTCCTTCCTCACGGTTCTAAAACGTTCTTCTTTCTTTTGAATTAAATCAAGAGTTTTACTCTTCTTTTTCCAAAACTAAATAGTTTTTCACCACAAAACCCACAAAGGGGAGCTTGGATCGTCCATCAGATCTTAAAAAGGAGAGATTTTGAAAAACTCACCTCTCTTGTTATCCAAGAGCCGGCGGACAAAGGAGAAAGAAGGAGACCCATCTCCAAAGACCCCACTTTAGGGAAAATCCAGGGCTCAAGGGGAGAAGCCCCTTCATCAGCTTCAAAATATCTTAGGAGTTTAACTCCTCACACACACACACACACACACATATACACACACAAAATAATAAATATTTCTTTCTGGGAGTACAACTCCCAGTGCAGGGACCAAGTCCCATTTACCGCCCAAGCGCCCATAGCGCGAGCACCTGAGCGCCCACGTGCCTGGCACGTGAGGCGCTAGCGCCCAAAGCTCTAGCGCTCGAGCGCCCGCGTGCTTGGCACATGTGGCGCTAACGCCCAAAGCGCTAGCGCCCGAGCGCACGTGTGGCGCTAGCGCCCAAGCGCCCACGTGCTTGGCACGTGAGGCGCTAGCGCCCAAAGCGCTGACACCCGAACGCCCAAAGCGCTGGCACCCGAGCGCCCACGTACCTGGCACGTAAGGCGCGAGTGCCCAAAGCGCTGGTGCCCGAGCGCCCACGTGCCTGGCATGTAAGGCGCTGGCTCCCAAGGCGATAGCGCCCGAGCGCCCGAGTGCCGCGCACGTGAGGCGCTGGCGCTTTCTCCCACGCATTCTTTGGATGCCCTTTCTCTTATATATATATACATACATACATATATACATACATATACACACACACATACTCTACAACACTGTCCCCCGTATAAACTCTGCGTGGCCCCCGTAAAAACTCTGCGGGGCCCCCGATATATCCAAAACCCCTTTCAAAACATAACACATGTACATTGCACAACGAGTTCGCATGATCTTTTTGACCCGTTAATCGGAGGTTCTCTCACTCCAAAGGCGAGGGGTAATTAACGGCAGCTTAGTCCGCGGCTGCCGGAGATTCGTCCCTACAATCAATAAACCCCAGCCTACCCTAGGCAAGGGAAATTTGTAATGCGCCTGACAAGCCCACGCGTATTCCCATCTCAATGGGGTGACGAAAAACACCCTACAATTACCTCGTGAGTTTTCTAAAGGTATGAGCAAAAAGATAAGGTAATGTAGTATGCAAACTTAAGGGTATTTTACTGTAAAAGTGAAATATAATTTGTTTAACAAAATATTTTGAATTGAAACTTTGTCCAATTGTTGTTTAATGGTTACTAAATAATATATAATTAAAATATTGATTTGTTGTTTAATAAAAATTGAGTTTTTAAAGAAATGAGAATCGAAAGTCGGATTAACTCTGCTTCCGACGTGTTTTGAAAATAGGATTCTTTTTAATAGAGAGAGGAGAGGGAAGAGGGGTCTTACGGATTGATTATACAGAGGGGAGGTAGAGGAAGCTTTTGAAGGTGTCGGGGAGTCGTTTCGTCGCCGGATTTGTCCCGAAACTTCGCCGGAAGTTTGCCTTGAGCTAACTTCTTGAACTTAGGAATTTTAGAGAGTTTTGGCAATGAAATTCTGAATGAGGAGGCTATGGTGCAGTATGGTATTTATAGGAGAAATTAGGGTTTAGAGTAATGAAGAATAAATTAAAAATATGCATTAAAATTTGGATTAATGCCTCATTTTAATTCACTGGAAATGTGCAGGGAAATCAAATAGACTAGGGTTAGTAGGGAGAGTCTAAGGGTTGCAGGGTACAATTTTGGGAGCATTTTCCACAGGGGGACCGGCGGCGCCGGCCCCAAGTCTGATCTCGCTGGTTGTTTGGTGGGGTCGGGGGCTTGGATGCTTGCCATGTGTCATGTTCAGTGTGTACGACATTTTCCACATGTTTGTTTTCTGTGTGACTTTTCATTTTACATGTAGTGCACGTGTAAACTTTTGAGCTTCTAAAAGTTTAAAAGAAAAATCAATAAAAATAATATGTGGCTAATTGGATTCGAACACTGGGCCTACGTCACGGCAGTGCAAGGGTTTACCAATGAGCTACAAGTGCTTTCTTGCTATTCAAAAGCAATTTAAATTTATAACTTGTGCTCAAGCTAAGATATTCCTTTCTATATTTTGAAAAAATTCTGTACAGAAAGTTCAGGGTTGTTACATTAGGTTTAAGCGGAATCAATTCTCTTGAGCCGTAGAGAGTCGGAGAAAGTGAGTGCTTGCCTATTTAAGGTAGACAACTTAACGGAGTTATCAATGGTAATTGTCTTGGAAAAAGACACAAATCCTACCGTCCATGTGCAGCAGTTACCGATAACTCCCAAACCTAATTCAAGAGCTAAATCTGTTACAAGTGTCTGACTCGGTCTGAGTTTAAACTCAAATCTGAATCTAATTCAAATCTGAATCCAAAATCAAACCTGTATACTTGAACATGAACATGAATACTTGAATCAAACACCCATATCAAACATGTATACTTGACCTGACTTGACCGAACCATGATTATAACTTGACTTGACTACTTGTTTACATCCTGAACATGACTACTTGCACAAATTGTATCCATGGTGGCAAGACCTGCAAATATAATCTACATAATACATTACGCGGGGATAAAAGGGTAGATTAGTACGGAACGTATATCATGGGATGAGAGGTCACTTAAAAGACACCTGCATGAATTCTCGTACCTTATCCCGTGGGTTATGACGGAGCCTTGTACTACATGTTACCATAGTCCACGGGGTAATATGAACTCCTCTCATATACATGAATACTTTTTGTATCAAACTACAAATAATCACGTTAGAATAACATGTTGGGTTACGGAAGCGCCCCGGCCATCAATCCATGGCTAAATGCGGAATAAAAACTTTTAAAACCCAGCGCTAACGAAACCCTAATCGACGGATCGTACCATTAACCCTATACTAGTTCTATAAAAGGAGTTTAGAGAGGTTATACTGATCGATCCGTGTCCTTCGGCCTTCAACCTCTGTCCCAAGCTTCCCGTGGCTTCCCCGATCAAGTTTGATCTCCGGTCTCCCTCCGCCGAAGAAGATCCACGTCGAGGGTTCGTAATACGGGCTCCCGCCTAAAAACTAAAGCAACTCGAGTATCCAGTTTGCTAGCCTAGATACCCAAGATGAAGTAGAGATAGTGTGTGAATACTTTGTCTCAAAACATCCATGGATTCTCAACTCATGAGAGGGATGGGTGGAGGTTAAAGAAGATGCCCATGAGAGGAAAGTGTGAGCTCAAGAAAGAAGCAAGTGAAGAAAATGACTTAAGTGTTGTGTGTGATATTTTGTGAGCACTTAAAGAAAAGCAAGGCAAGAAAAAGATCTGCCTCTTCTCACTAAAAAACTCCTACACAACAATAATAGCCCCATAAAACAATCTATGTCACAATGAATGATCACAAGACCCAACACCATGAGTCACCAAGTGCATGTGCTATGAATCAATGCATAAGGCCAAGACTTGCACTCACACTTTCCACCCAGTTAAACATTTAAACTAAATATTTAATCCCAAAAAAGAAATGGCATCAACTAAAAAAATCTTGTAACGAATTACAAGAATACCCCTCATCCGTATATACATACCCGCATCTGTATTCCGACTGAATACGAATACTACGAGCCAAAAGCAATCTAACAATATAATACTAGGATCCGGCTTAAACCAAAGCCTACTAGTATTATCCGTCCGATCAAGATCCGTGCACAAGTGCACGTATATGATCGAACCCTGCCATAAAACCATACGGCCTCTACAACATTTCGCCCGAACCAGGAAAACCCTCTGTGTGGGACTCTAAAGACTCGTCAATACGCTGGCAGTGGGTTTAACCACAAGTACGTCAGTGGCACTAGTTATACGTAACGACTACCCAGGTATTGAGGGAAAGGGAGGCTGACGAGCAAACTCATCCTGAAACCCTATTGAGCCTGACAGTGACAATATCCGTATAGTCTGGTCCGTCCGTCTATGAGTATCGCATATCGAGTCTGGGGGGTGGATAAAGTCAGACCCCTAATAACTTGATATTCAGTATCGGCATGAAATCTATCACCGCCTGAGAAACTACCGATCCTAAATCAGTAATTCTCGATTACCTTGACCAAGGATTTCTGGTGATAGCTACCCATGCACACCGCGGCATCAACCTCCAATACCGGGAGAAACGAATCCCCTGACGATCCGCTCACTGCCTCCATGTGGCTCGGGACTGTACCCAACTAAAACCTGTTTGCACGACTCCTTTGAACCGTGGTAGGGTAGTAATCAAAGCAAAGTAAGAACTCACACGAGACAAATGACGATCTCAGGTCGATAAACTAACCTGTACACATGTCACCAGGGAACTGCTATTTGACAATAGGTATAATACCAACTAGCATGTTCCCGGCGAGTCTGTCCGGTGTATCCAATGAGCACCTGTATACATCTTAGATGAACCAACTGACACCAATGGCTTGTGAGACCGGCAACCACCCCTCATCGGGGTCTCGATCCGTATACACTAGTCTACTCTCGGAGTATCGATGCCCAGTCTCGAAACTCCCACGACTAGGGACACTTTAAGGATGTGCTTATAGACCACCCAACTCTCACATATATGATCGCCATCATACTACTGGTAGTCAAGCAAGAATCCTATGGGCTCTATCAACATGTAATAGTGATCTGTAATGTCACCTGAAGCATGTACACGATGATAAAGAAAAACCAGATAGCATACTATCATCTCAAGTATGATTGTTCTACCGGTATAGGTCATTCCTCAATCATTACAATCGCGTGCCTGCGATCCAATAATTTACTTGAGGGCACTATAGCCAACAATTTTCCATTTGTACTTAAGACTAATTATTGCGGTGTCGCATACTCACAGCCCGTGTGATACCGAACACCCAACTTCTCTACTAATCATTTTCACAAAGCTCGTTTGTAAAACTATTGCGTTCGAGAAATAGCCTCAGTGAATGGATCCACTCCAATGTTTCTTTCTATATCTCTCTTTATCTCAAGTTCGCGGAGAAAGCCATCTCCCGAAATGAGCAATACCTGTCTCAGAATATGTCTGGATGGGACCCAATTCCCAAATGAACTCCAAATCCAGCAAACTTCTTAGACTGTATTGTCAACTGAAATTAATCAGTATCCTGCGCCATGCGTCCCTCAGTATCTGCTTGGACCACCTTTCCAAACTACTACCCCTCGTTAAGAAGGAAAACTATAACTCTGACAGTTACTCTGTCATCCAGGTCACCTTGGAAGCCTGGAATGATAACCGTCTCCCGAAGGAGACTGTCATTACCATATCCCTAGAACATCCTCTTATGTTTATAAGCTGCTTCCGAACGTTTCTCCAGGATTGGATTAATATATCAACTTATTGCATCTAGTGCAAAAACAACATCTTGTGTGGTACTTGACATCTCATGATTGACTCAATTGCCTAAGCAAGTGATATGCCAATCATGCACATCCCTCTCCCCATTAGTCTGTAAGACACCTTTAGAGAGGGTGACTCCATCACCTGTAGGTACACTACCATGCCAGGAGTCGTCCATTCTAAAACACCTTTAGAATACTTTCAAGTATCCAGATTGGGAAACTACCCAAATCTAGATCTAGTTACCAGAATACCTGATATAACATCCATATTCTATATGGAGAAACCACTGTGTGACAACCACAGTATAACTGATCGTAGTATAGAAATTTCACTTCTTACAAAATGTATGTCATCCAAATACCAGGACATCACACCCTACTACCTTCTTAATAGATCCATCTCCTATTCTGATGAAGTCATAGCCCATGACTGTCACATCAAAAATAGATGATCTATTTCTTCTATACCTGCTTTAGTCTATAAATAGACATAAGTTACTTTTCCACTATACTTCCGCTGCTCCCACTGATTACAACAACCCTCTGGCAGAGTCATATACACATGCACTTCTAAAGCTAGTTTAGAACGACGATATACTCATCCTCCTGCCGGGTCTCATAGTCTAGAACAGTAGTAATGGCAAGTCTCGGTAAACAAGAACCTCCCTGTCACCGTCTTTGAGGATACCGAAGTACCTCTCGGGCGCCTGAGGTTACCCACCATATTTGCGGAGTGGCTAATGGAATGTCAAATCCGATTGAATCTTTAGGTTCTATTAAATTTTCAGTAATCGTTTGTGGTTCTGGAATCACTTCCAGTTCTACCATACTCCCACTACTGTTTTCTGAAAAAGTCCATTTTACTAAAACTGTGGCGAGTCAAGAACAATATCTGTCACGACCCGAAATTTAGTTTGTGACTGGCACTTAAATCATGCCACGTCTAAAGGCGTAACGTAAATTAAGTAAGCCGAAGCCCAGAAATCTAAACCTTTTAAAGAAAATAAAAGAGGTGAAGTTTTGAAATAAAGGTATGATGAATCAAATGTTTTCTTAAATGCATAGATAATGGAACATGAAAAATGCAAGTAGATCTTACTTGTTGAAAAACATGTTTCGTCTTTTAAAAATTTGGGTAGCACCTCCCTTGTATATCCAAAACCACATATACATGATAATATAAAAGGCATTCCCAAGTGGGAGCTAGCACTTCGGCAATCGGCGGAATCACAACCACGCAAGTCAAAATATATGTATACGATGCCAAACGGCGAAGATCAACACAAGAATAACAAATAAAGCAAGACATCAACCCACCAAGCGAATATATAACCTATCGCTCTAAGTCTCGCATCACAAGTCTCTTCTAAGTCTTACTACTTATACAAATACTAGTTTCTGATTGATGGAGTTGACTAGATACAACAGGAATAATAATACAAGAGTGGGCACGAAACAAAATGTCCCACCTACCAAAGCAAATCACCTGAAAGCAAGTTGTATGTCAGCGATACCGCTATTGATCCACACAGTCAAACCTGCAAGAACTGTGGCACAACGGGGGTGAGTTGCCAACTCGTGAGTAGAAAACATTAGCAGGTAGAAATCGAATAAAACAACGATACCTAGGTCAACTATATCATAAAGGTAATACTATGATATCTAGGGTGACCATATCTGCATATATGCCAACAATATAATCAATGCCTGTATGCATGTGGATATCATCTACGTGTCCATCAATGACACAACAACATGAAAACATATGCATGTAAATATTAGGATATCAACTACGTGTGTCTATCAACGACACAACCCATATCATGAAAACGCATATCTGTTTGTATGAGGATATAAACTATATGTGTCTATAAACGACACATCAAAATCATGGAACCTGAGTGTCCAACACCGACACTCGAAACATCATGAAAACCCATGTCCAACATCGACACGTAAATCCTCATACCTCAGGCGCCGCATCCTCAGATCGACCCTCATATCCATCTCATCTCAGGCGCCGCATACTCTGATCGGCCCTCATCCATCTCATGACTCCGGTCGGTATCCTCCGGATAACCGACGAATCCAAATACTATCGCCGGTAGGTAGTGCTCCCTCTGCCAGGCTCATCGTCTACACCACGAAAATCATTTCTCGCCCCGGGGTACCATACCGGGTCCACCATGTACCCGCAGACGGTGCCTACCGCTCCTCGAATCGGGTTTCTAACACAAGTCTCAGAACCGAGAAAACTCATGGTGGACGTCTCGAAATATCATATCAAGAGAAACCGGGTTTTTAAAATAATACATATTTTCTTTTGAAATATAACCACGGTTCTCAAATCCAGAATCTCATGAAAACAGCACATCAATGCGTACAATCATAAAGCATGATGTACGCAAACATAGAACAGAAATGTGAGCATATCAAGTATATCATGCGACATAGTATATGTTTCCCCCAATCAGAGCAAAGGTCTATTTGAAATTTAAATTTCAAAATGAAGCAACGCTTCAGATGCAGCGCCAAGTGCGTTGCGCCCTAAGCAGCGCACTACGTGTAAGACACGGATGCGCTAGCGCTAAGTGCGCTGCGCTCTGAGCAGCACACCACGTGTAAGATACGGGTGCGCTAGCGCTAAGCAGCACATCACGTGCAAAGCACGGGTGCGCTAGCGCTGGAACTAAAAGCTCCTCACCGTTAGATCAAAGATCTAATAATAATGATAAATCATTAATTAATCAGAATTAAATTTTGTTAAGGAATGATTCCTCAAAATCTTTCCAAATAATAATATTGTGCTCTGTAAATCAGAACACCGTTGGATCAATGATCCAATGGTAAATAAAAATTACCAAAATACAGAATAAATTATGTATGGAAAGATTTATCAATCTTGTTAAAAATAAGAAGATTGCCTTCTGTAACACAGAAGCCCTAGGATCAGAGATCCAATGGTGAGGAAATATCCCCAAATCAATCAGAGAAAGATCTCTTTAACTGATTCAACAAATCAGCTTGCCCTATATAAAGGCCCCAAGACTTCCAGTCTTAGACAGAACCCCCCCCATAAACTTTGAGAAACTCAAAGATAAAGAGCAAGCTCTTGCAAGAAGATCTTTCTTCAAGGTAAAAATGATAATGATGAACATAGAGATGAAATCATCTCATAAAAAGAAGAATTTACTTATTTAAAGATCATAGATCTACAAGATCAAGGTCTTTCACCAAAAGATCAAGAGATCTCATCATAAAATAATAAGAAGAAGAACATAATTCTTCTCACGGATCATGGATCTATAAAGGCAAAGCCTTTAATCAATATAAGAGATTGGAAATATCTCCTGCAAAATAAGAACTGTTGTTCTTAGATCTTGAGACAAAGTCTCTTTTAAAAGAACATAAATTTGTTGCTCAGATCATAAAATTAATCAAATGCGCTTTGCGCTCTTGAATTGCACTTCTGCGCTCTCTGGACTGGCGCTCAACGCCAAATGCGCCACGTGTCAATCACATATGCGCCAATTAACCACTAGCGCTTTGTGCTATTGAAATAGTGCACTGCGCTCATGGGCTGGCGCTCAGCGTCAAGCGCACCACGTGTCACTCACGTGTGCGCCACTAAACTGAAAGCGCAATGCGCTCATGAACTAGCGCTCAGCGCTCATAAACTGGCATCATGTGCTCATCATCTGGCGCCTAGCGCCAAGCGCGATACGTGTTCCTTACATGTGCGCCACGTGGCAGAAGCGCACTGCTTTCTTTAACTAGCGAAAAGTGCCTAGCGCGCCACGTGTTGTGCTGACAGAACATAAATTGTTCTTTAATAAGCCCAGAGCTATGATGAATGCTCAGCATTCAATAAAAGACAAACATTGTTAAGATATAAATCAATGCTCAGTATCGTTAAAAGGGCCAAGCCCAAATAAAGACTCAACAGCCCAAAATCAAATGTTAAACATTTTAACCTGATTGAACTTAGCCCAATATTGGCCATACGTGCTCAACTTATATTAATTGAGCCCATCTGCTCATAAATATTTTAACAGATCTTAGCCCCAAATTGGACTACAGATCTTTCAACCAACTCACATCGGTTCGAGGGTACATCTCTTTACTCTTCTGATATTTGTCGTTGTAATCCTTCAACATCTTCAAAGAGGTGACGGGTCCCGACAACCAAACGTTCTACGGACTGTGGGGTCCTTTAAAACCCACGGACTATGATGTCCTTAACCTTGATTGTGAGGTCTTTAAACTCACGGATTATGATGTCCTTAACCTTGACTGTGAGGTCTTTAAACTCACGCACTATGATGTCCTTAACCTTGACTGTGAGGTCTTTAAACTCACAGACTATGATGTCCTTAACTTGGACCGAGATGTCCTTAAACTAACGCTGGACCGTAATGTCCTTAAACTAATCGACCGCAATGTCCCTAAACTAAAAAATAGAACCCAATTGCTCTCTTGTTGGATCTTAAGTTGATCTTAGTCTAAAAATTGGACTAACGTATCCTTAACAAACGTTTAAGTTGATCTTAGTCTCAAATGAGACTAACGTATCCTTAAACCCAAACCCCAAACTAAGAAGATACGGATTTGGACTAATCCACGCCCTACGGGCGACAACATAAATTAGTCTCCGTATACAATCCACGGGCAACTAAAAATAAAACAAACACCCACGACACGAAGTGACCATCTGGAGAAGGAGAAAGTTGTTTCCGTGATGCGGTAGCGTAATTAGCTGCAGAGCCTTGCGCCTGCAGGGAAGAGCGTCCCCACAATCAAAAAACCCCTCAAATGAGGGGGAATCTGACGAAGTCTACTACATCGGCCGCATCCATTTAAACCTTCGATACATGGTGTCATAAATCAACTTGGCATCTTCGGAGAGGTGGACAGATAGCACCAATTAGCATCTGCCCCGAAATTCAGGCGAGACGGACCCGTGCGGTCGCGTCTCCGTGTTTTCGGCGGGGAACAGATTCTGGCATGCCCGGTGGGACCTTTTCCTCTTTCCACTCCACATTTCGTGTGTCGTGTTCGCGAACGAATCGCAGTTTGCTATGGTTGCCCTTGGGTTCGAAGTACTAAGATTTGGTGTCTTGCTCGGTGCAGAAAATGAAAGATCAATGGCGTCTACCTGCACAAAATGTTCCAGCTGCAACTTCAACTCCCGTTCCGCCCCATCTGGGGGTGTAACCTACGGCCCCCAAGCGGCCTCCCTTTTTACGATGCCGGTAAAGCAAGTAACGCAGGCTACCACCGGATTGTTCTTCGGGACCATGCTCCCAACAGTGAGCGTTAACATCCCACTGCCGCAAAAAGCGCAGAAGAAGTCGATCTTTGATCGGCTCACTACCACCACGACCCATCTCAACGGGTCATCCAATGCCAAGCCGACAGCATCAGTCTTTGATAGGCTGAGCCTGAACTCTAATAGGCCCGTCAAGAAGCCCATGATACCTAAAGCGGCTATCCCAAAACGGATAGCCATTCCTGTTCTCGAGGTCACTAAAGAAGCTTCTCCCGTCAAAGGATCAGTCTTTACGAGGATGGCCACTCCGGCTCCTGTTCCTGCTCAAAGGTCTGTCTTTGACAGATTGGATACTGCTGCTCAACGGACGTCGGTCTTCAAGAGGCTGATACCAGCAGTGCCTGACCAGAACAGGGGGCATGACAAAGCCATCCCCATACCTGAACCAACACCATCTGCGCGACATGCTCGCTGTCGCCACTGGCGCCAAGTAAGGAAGGCCAAGGGCAACTCCCCTCTGGGCTAACTCCGCCAGCCCCCATGGTGGAAATAAATGTTGCTGTCCCAACTGGGAATGGCTTTGAACCGCTTAGGAGGGTTCGCAAGAACGCTCCGACCATTGTGCTGAAGAAATCTCCTCCACCTATGGAGATTACTACAGAAAAGAAGACGGAGCAGCCCTTTCAGCGGCTGTCCTCCAAAATTTATAAAATCTGGCGACAGATCTAGGAATCGGTGATTGACTAGGACTACTCTCGCCGATCAAAGAAGCTTAAAGCTCGACAAGGAGAAAACTATCCTGTCAAGCCACAAAAGGCGACAGCCGTTTGGGTGCCCGCTGCAACGGCTCTCTCCACTTCAACTGCTCACAAGAGAAGGAGGCCAGAGAAAGCCCCCGTGAATGCGTCAAGCCGCAAAGACGTTGAATCTAAACGCCCCAAGTCTGTGGGCATGATTGTGCATACTGTTTATATGGCTTCCGGAAAAGAGGAAAGTCGTGCTTCTATGGGTCATCGACTGCTTACCTGATCGATAACGAAGGCTCAGGCACAACAGCAGCAGAAACTTCAGGAGATGCTGACTGCAATGGTCGCACTCACTGGGCCAAAAGACAATCCGGAGACCTCGGAACAACGTCGGGAATAAGAAACTGATACTGAATTCCTCCGAAGAATGCTCGAGAGGAAAGAAAAAGAGGCCGCAGAACAGGCGGCCAACATAAAACGAATGGCTCTTTTGTTCCAAGACATGGCCGGGATGATGTTACAGCCGAAACCACCAGCTGAAGACCCCCAGATCATTATTGAAGACGACAGAGAGGAGACATCGAACTCTCCTCTGGCTCTTTCAGCAGCCAAAGAGGAAACCATCTCCAAGGCCGTTCTGGATGACTACATTGCTCAGCAAATACGAGCTCACCAGGCGAATGAGGCGGCCGGCCAAGTTGTTAAAACTGGGCGACCATATCCAGGAAGGTATGACCAAATAAAGTACCCGCCGGGATATACGATCCCTAAATTTCATGTATATAAAGAGACGGGGAATCCACATCAGCATGTCGCTCAATTCAGAGCCTTGTCCGGCAACACCGGGGGTGATGATAAACTTCTACTCCACCAGTTTGTTGGTAGCTTGTCGGAGACGACATTCGAGTGGTATTTTGAACTTCCAAACGACTCTGTCAAGACGTTTGCGGAGATGGAACTGCTGTTTACGCAGAGATTCGCGAGCGCTAGCGAGCGTACCCCGATTACTGCATTAATTAACGCCCGGGTGAAACCAGGTGAGACTTGGGTACAATACGCAATACGGTGGCGAACTTTGTGGTCGAAATGTGAGCAGCGTATTGAAGAAGCGCTGGCAGTGGGCATGTTCGTGGGCACTCTTGACCCTCAAGCGACCATCTTGCAATTTATGATGTTCTTCAAGCCGACCACGTTCCAGGTCTTGATCGACAAACTGGCCCAAATGGACCGGATGGGTCATAGACCGACTCCTCTAAAGCCAGAGATGCGAAACGAAAAGGGTAAAGGGAAGGCGACATTCATTGCGAATACTCAATAGCAGCCCAGTGGACCAAAACTAACGGACCAACTGGACGAGAGACGGCGATACTATAATGAGAAAATGAAGCGTTCTTATTCGTTCCCCCAGGACAAAACGAAAAGATTGTTCGAGCTAGCGGTGCGCAACAGGCTCATCAATCTGCTGAATCCAAAACGACCGTTGCAACCCGGCGAGGCTAATAGTCCCAATCATTGCCCCTACCATCAAACGGTAAGCCATCCAATTGAAGATTGCTTCGTCTTCAAGGGCTGGATTAAAGACCAGTATCAACAGGGCAAATTTGCCATGTCCGAGAATTGGAAGGTGAACCCGCCGCAGCCACACGCCCCCAAGAAGACGGATACACCAGGGGTATCATGCTCTTTCATAGAAGAAGCTCCATGGGAGGTCGCTCTTTCGGCCAAGATGAAAAGAATGCTGAAGGATCTCTAAACATGCCCGGCGATCAGGTGGAAAAATCCACCGGAACCCGAGATCATCGAGAGAATGCTGAAACCGCGTCCATCTCCATAGATTGGTAGTGATAGCCAAAGCACTCATATCCAGCCGTCAAAGTCTTCGAAGAAGAAGAAGAAGACCAAAAAGCCTGTGAAGCTTGGTGACAAGCGCACGGACCTGCAAAAACAGATTGACGTGTTGGAAAAATATAATCAAAAAGCGCTGACTCCAGTCACACTCCAAGAATTTCTCAGCCACGTCCTTGAGGACAGAGATGATGATAATGGAGAAGACTCATCGGACGAATCTGAAGGTTATGTAGCAAGTTGCCATGTGATCTCTCACTCGTCGATAGACTATGAAGAAGCTCCTTACACAAAGAAACTGGGGGCAAATCCTGAATCGGAACTTCTACGGCCGTCAGACGAAACGATTGATGCATTCCTGAACGAAGCTCTTCTTAAAAGCAAAGCTGCTCGAGAGCATGAGATGGCCATATTTGAAAAAGCCAAACGCCAGCGACTGGACGAAAGGGTTGAAACACTCCCGCCAGATCAAAGTACATCCGCCGCAAATAAAAGCAGGTTCAAAATGAGAAAGAGGTTCGCCAAAACCATATCGATGGGAATGAAGTTGCCACCCTCCGAAGGAAACATTCTTAGTGAAGCGGAAATACATCCTAGCTACTGCATATATCATCGAAAGATCGCGCACCCCACCGAAGAGTGCAACGCTTTTAAAAGATGGTGGCAGGGATATGTTGCTCACTGGCAACATTTCAAGCGGATGAAACGCAAAACTCGTCGGGAGCAAAGAAACACGTCCGAGGAGCGTAAAAGAACTACCGGCAACTGTCGCATGGTCGACGTTGGGGGACCGCAAGTTCTCACCTTTGGGAGCGACTCTGACGAAGAAATGACTATTGGCCCTCTCTTCAAAGAATCCACGTCAGGAAAAGAGGAAGAACCGAAGAACTGCGAGAACATTCAGCTGCGTAATCGCACGCTGCCCGAAAAGAATCTTGGGCCCTCGAACAGTGAGTCAAATAGAAAAGATAAGGGAAAAGAAAAAGTCCCTGAGGATATCATCCTTGATGACCAAGCCATCAAAGAGCTAACGGCCAAGGACCCGCCAAAGAAAAACAAGGTGGAATATAACGTTCTGGCACACTTGAGAAATCTACCTTCACAGCTAAGCATTCTTGACGCCCTTCCGCTATCCAAAGAGGCGAAAGATTCGCTGATCAAGGCATTACAAGAGCCGGAACAATTCCAAGCTTTCCTCGCCGAAGAAAAGATGAAGGACGATTTGGAAGAAGTGCACACAGCCGATATCACCTTCGGCAATGAAGATCTTCTTCTTGGGACATGCGAGCATAACCGTCCCCTTTATGTCTCCGGATACTGTCATGACATCAAGATAGGAAAAATCCTGGTTGATAATGGGTCCTCCGTCAATCTCCTCAATGTGAGAGTGTTGAAGGAAATCTGCATGAGCGTTCAACACCTCGCTCGGGATAAGATCACTATTTCCGGGTTTGACTCCCAGTCATCACGGACGCTCGGGTCTGTAATATTGACGCTGAGCTTTGGGCTGCTCGTTACGGACATTAAATTTCACGTCATTGAAACCAAGACTTGCTACAATGCTGTGTTCAGCCGGCCTTGGTTACACGAGTACAACATCATCCCCTCTACACAACATCAGTGTATGAAATATTTCAAGGATGGTCTCGAATACACCGTAACAGGCGAACTTAATCCGTTCTCCGTCAACAAAGTTCGCAAATATGAGGATGCAAAATACTTCCTGCCAGATTTCGAAGACACAGAAAGATGTCGTAAATCGGAGGACAAGAACAAAACCATCACCACTATCCCTGTAACAACTCTATTTTTAGTGTACATAAATTTGCTTTAAATTTAAAGTATACTTGGAGTATTTAATGTTGCTGTTACCATTTTAAGTATTTATTTCACTCCTTAATTACATGAAGGAGCTTATGGCTCATTGGTAATACCTTGCACTGCTGAACCAAGCCAGCAGAGTTCAAATCCCATACCCCACATTATTTTTAATATTGATTTTTTTAAAACCTTTAGAATACCAAGGGTTTACACGTGCATATCTCACAAAAACCCCCACTACACCCAAAAATGTAACATTGCCAGAGGTTAGATGAACCGTCGGAAGGGATCCCGGCAGCCTGACTCGGCCAGGAATCGGCCAGCTCGGCCTCGACTCGGCCGACTCAGTCCTCCGACCGAGTCACGACCGAGTCACCCCCGAGTCGGCCGATTCCGGCGACGGCCCCAACATGAAAATTGTGTCTTTTCACATTCCCTATGCACCTGCAAAATTTTAGCCTCAGACCATTTCCAGAGCTCTTTTAAGACCCCAATTACTCCACTTTTAATACATTTTATCACATTTTTCATTTTAACCTTTCATCTACCCTAACCCTAGCCTAACCCTATAAATACCACCCCTACCCTCTACCCTCTCACCCTAAAACTCTGAGCCAACTCGCTAAAATTCTCAAGAGATCTTGTGTAATTTAAAAACGAGCACGAAGCGAAGCTACGGCGAAATTCCCGGCGAACTTCCGGCGATCGTTCTGGGAGCTCTCGGCGACGAAGAGACGCACCGGCGATCCCTCTCCTTCCATCTCACTCTCATTATTTTCTAAAAACCCGTAAGTCCCATTTTCTATCTCTCTTTTCTATTTAAAAAAATACGGATTTACAAAACCCGACGAAATCGGAACAAATCCGATTTCCGCTTCGGTTTCTTCATAAAACTCCACTTCTCGTTAATAAAATTATGATTAAACTCTCTCATGTTGACTATTAAACACTAATCAACCAAATTGATTAAGTTTCATTTCAAAAAATGATGGCTATTTCAATTTATCGTATTTTTCACTTAAATACCACATTATTTCAATTCTACATTTAACTCCATTAAACTTGCTATACCTTTAAGTAGATCATGAGGTAACGACCTACCTCCTCACACACTCATATGTAACATAACACGATATCCTCGAGAACTTAGAATACAGGAAAACAAACATTTTCATTTAAATACCATTTACATAATAAAACCATTTCTAAAAGATTTATTATTGATACATCTTTATAAATAAATACCACTTATTATGAAAATAGGATAAGGTTGTGGGCATTCAGTCGTTTATCTAAACCTGACTTTGTGGTGTCTAGGCTAGACAAGTGAGAAAGGTAACTTTAAAAGGCCCGTCTCACGGTGATTCGTGAGCGGATCCCTCCTTTCTTCACTTGTACTTACCCGGCCACAATTGGCGGTGAAGAGGCGATTTGAGATATCTCACAACTTGTCGCTTTGGACCAGTTAGGAGCAGTCTAGTTGACTTAGGAGACCCTAGAACATAAAATACGGGAAAATGACACTTTTTCATTTAAATACCATAATTAATAAACCGTTTTCCTTAATGATTAGTATTTATACAAATCTTTGCAAAGCACCGCTACAACCCATTTTAGGGAACCCATTCGGGATGGTGCGGATTATCGCACATCCTCGGACTTAGTAGTTCCGCAAGGAGCATTCGGTCTCAAAAGATTTAAAATACGACATCTTAAGAAAACGAGATTTCTAGAATATTATAGATATATACAAAAATTATTTTCATATAAATATATGTATATGTAACATAAACATATCTATTTTTGAAGTATTATAAATATTCCACCTTTTCTACAATATCACAAGAATCAATTTTACACTAAAATACCATGAATTCCATATAAATCAATATTACAAATAAATACCTTTATTTCTGAAATTAGGATATTTTCACTAGAAATATCACAATATATAATATACATTCATTACAACTCTAAAGACGAATAATAAATGCTTGGGGTGTATTTTGAAAAGTATATAAAAGTATTTTTATATAAAACCCCCTCAAGTTCTATAATTTACCATAAGGACCCTAGTAAACATAGATTTAAGCGGGACCAATCTCTTGAGCCTCAGCGAGCCGGAGAAGTGGGTGCTTACCTATTTAAGGTAGACAACTTAATAGTGGTGTTATCAATACGGTAATCATTTTTGAAAAAGACACAAATCCTGCCGTCCATGTGCAGCGGTTACCAATAACATAAAAAACAATCAGGACATCAATTTACTTTTCTGACTCAGAGTAAGTCTCATTATAATCTGACTTGAATATGATTCAAGTACAATCTACAATCTACAATCTACAAATCTTCAATATTACAACTCAACATGAATCCATGAATCCAATTATCAATTTATACAACACCGAACCGAACCATGGATATACATTCCATTTACATGATTCTACGGCTACATCCGTTTACTGATATCATGGTTTCGGTCAGTCAATCAATTATACCATCAATATAATTTACAAAACAAACAAACAAACAAGACATCGCGGGGTTTAACGGGTAGATTTGTTAGTTATATGTATGCCCTAGAAGCCATTACTGTACATACGATGTATATTTGTAGTGGATGCTTGGACATATATAGGGAGGACTTTCTTGCTCAACATGATAGTATGCTATTTGGTTACTCTTTATCTTAACATGTACTCTGATTGTCTCTATGTTACATGTTGATAAAGTCCTTAGGATGAGTACTTGACTAGTAGGACTATGATGCAGATCATACTAGTGGGGACAGTGTAGTCGCCAAGTACATCCTTCAAATGTTCCTAGTCGTGGGAGTACCAAGACAGGGCATTGATACTCCAGAGTAGACTAGTGTATGCGCTTCTTGACCCATATGATGGGCGATGGATGATCCCATATCCATTGGTGTTTGACATCAGAGAAGGTATGCGGGTGCTCAGTGGAGACTGGGTACACTGGACGGACTCGCCGAGAACTCCCAGATGGTATTATACCTCACGTCAGATGGCAGTTCTCTGGTGACACTGGTATAGGTTAGTCTGTAGACCCGAGATCGTTATAGAGTCTTGTGTGATTCCCACTGTGCTTTGATTTCCATCATACCACGTCCAAGAGGGCATGCAAAACGGTGGCTTTTGGGTACAGTCCCGAATCACATGGAGGCAATGAGCGATAAGAGGGGTTTCGTCTCTCCTGGTATAGGGAGTTGATGTTGCGCTGTATTCGATTGGCTATAACTGGAAATCCCTGGCCAGGGTTGCTGAGATTTACTGGTAAGTGTTATCAGTAGTTTCTCGAACTGTTATAGACCTCATATCGACACGACTTATCAAGCTACTGGGGTCTGACGTTTACCACCCCTAGGCGAGATATACGACATATCAGACGAAGAGACCGGACTATACGGGAGTGTTACTGGTTGGATTCACAGGAGAATGTACAGGCTTGCTTGTTGATCTTCTGATTGCTCAATACCTGGGTGGCTGTTATGTTTAGCTGACCACTTGCAGCTTGTGGGTGTTTGATATGATCGTCACCTACTGCCGGCGTATTGACGATTCTTTAGAGTCCTACACAGAGGTTTCCTGGTTTAGGCAAAACGGAGTAGGAGCACATATGTGATATGTGCAGGACCGGGAATAATACGTGTATGCGATACCGTATTAGATTCTCGTGATATGAGATATCGGCCGGGTATATGTGATATAGCCGGGTCATCGGATCAAGTGTTGATTCGATGAACTGATACAGATTATATTAGTCAGTTATATACGATATAGCCGGATTATCGGATCAAGTGTTGATTCGATAATTTAATGCATAATTATATATGTGATATATTAAGTTATATTAACTAATATAAGCTCACTAAAAGATTCTTTTTCTTACTTGGATAATACATTGATATATATATGATATATGTTAATTGTATTATTTTATTTTGTTACAAAAATATATTATATATGTGATATATAATATTGTAACAAGTTATGATTACAAATGCAACATGATTTGTGGAGATTAAACATGGTTAGGGTTTGATTTGGGTTAGCTTTTTCTTGAAGTTTCTAGAAGCTTTATTTTTGTTTTAAGCTAAGATATTTTGTGTTGATATTTATTAACCCAACCCAAACCCTTTACCCTAGTTGACTCTCTACATAGGTTAAGTCTTCATTCTTAACCCATGGTTGATTTGAAACCATAACAATGATTATGATTATTCATCACAAAAAAAAAAAATCCTTCTTCTTCTTCCTCATGAAAAAGTTTACTAGCTTTTTGGTATGTGATGATTTTGAGTGAGAAATTGAAAACAAATGAGAGCTAAATTCCTACTTCATTATCCTCATCTATTCTAGCCACTTAGATTAAGGTGTTTGCTTTGCTAATACTTGATTAGTGAAGCAAGAGATTGGGCTTGAGTTTCTTCAAGGTAGATCATCTTTGTTATTAAAGATTAGAAGCAAGCTTGCATTTTTCTTTTCATGGAACCTCTCTTGAGTCCGGGTTCTAGATGATCGCAGCGAATGGACCTCAACACGGAGCTTTAGAAGTGAAGGAACGGACTACAAAGATTGTAATCCCTAACTCTTAGATGCAAAGTTATTTACATGCTTTGTTATTCCTAATTCTCTAGTTAAGATCTTAGTTAGGGTTTGTTTAGCACCCCAAAATTTTTAAAGTAGCATGATTGATGCTTGCCAAAACCTTCACAAGGTGCTAAGCTAACCCTACAAGATTGGTACGGAAGGTGTTAGAAGTGGCACGAGACTGTAAGTCTTAATACACCTAACATGAATCCAGTTGTTGTTGTACCGTGGCATAAACGGTTCCTTGTTCTATACTTGTCTCTAGTCTCTGGCATATAGAGACTCCTCTCGTATACACTGGTATTCTTCTGTACCAAGCTACAAACAACAGCGTTATTACAACATTACAACAAAATAATACAACTTTAAAAGATACCTTTTTATTCTGTCTATTCCACTTTCCTTTTATCTTTGGGACTTACCGAGCGACCTGTTCGATGACGACATTCTCTTTCTTTCTTTGTTGAATGTCGTCAGGTAATTTGGACACGTCAGAGATCGAGCCTACTGCTGAAGACTTGGATCAGTTTGCTGAAGAAGTAGAGCTATAGTTTCATTGTACACATTTCCTTTCAGTACTTTACATTCCTGTTATGCCATTGTTTAGGCATCGCTTTTATTTCAGTTGTATTTACTTTTCATGCATTGTACAAAAGAATGTTAATAAATAAAGTTGTTGTTCAGTTTATATATCTTGTCTCTTATGTATTTACTTTTATATTGCTTAGATATGCTTAGCGTATTTAGTTCAGAATAAATACGTAGCGGACCAGTCCTGTCCTCTTCGCCGTATACCGGGAAGCGGGGCATGAAAATTCCAGTCTTCAGGAGTGACACTGAGGAGGAAGAAGAAATGGTTTATTCAGGTCTGCCCCAGTGCAACAAGCCGGGACCGTCCACTCCTATGTTGATCTTCGGCAGCGACTCGGAAGATGAGGTCAATACCGTATTCTCTGCTCGGTCATCAATACAAGCTTTCGCTGATGAAGATCAAAGTTTGCAAGTTTCCATAGTTCCGCCAAAGCATCATAAAGAGCTAGACGCGCTTGATACCTACAGTGTGGAAGAACTGCAGACATTCTATGTCCCTCCCAGGCGAAAAGATGAAAAGGCGATCCTATTCTACCGATCCGGGGAAACCAAAGTGGAGAACGAAATTTGGCATGGTGCGGATTCTACACTTGACAGGCTCCAGCCCATCCGTTTGCCCAGATATTACACAGACGGACTAAAGAGACTCTTGAGACGCCAAGGTGTACCCCTTAAGCAAACTGCTCGACAAGCACGGTTCTATAACAGGATCTGGAACGTTCCCGGAACTCAATGAAAGTTGCCCAACGGGAGAATGGAAACGATCGGACTTGGATATGTTCGATCCAAGAAACGGAAACTATTCCGCGACTGCTACGTCATACATGACTTTGACGAAGAAGGAGATGCTCTGTGGGAAGATGCTAACCCTGAACCAAAACGAGCCCCCGTCGTGAAAATGCCAAGTCCGTCGTTCGAAGAACAGATGGACAAGCTTATAAGGGAAGCGGGTCAAAAGGTTTGAGACGATCATAATCGCGAAATGACCATCTATGAGAAAACCAGAATGCAGCGCCTCCTTCAGCAGGTTGCGAAAAATGAAAATGCTCTTCCTTGTCAACCCGTCATACAAAAGGCCCGACGCAGAGGCAAAAATAAATCAAAAAGCGGGAAAGGCGTTCGACAGCAACAAAGCAGGACCAAGAAGCCACGTGATCGGGAATCGAGCAACTAGGATTCGTCTCTTATAAAGAAGATGGGTCGAGCGTACTCTTTTGCCCAAGAGAAGACAAAGAAGATACTTGATCTTACTATAAAACATCAAATGATTATCCTCCCGGAGTCCAAGCACCCCAAGCAAGCAGGCGAAGTCTCTCACCCGGACTATTGCTCCTATCACAGGGCAATAGGACATCCTCTCGAAGACTGCTTCGCATTTAAAGACTAGGTAGAAGACCAGTATCAGCAAGGTAGGTTCGCTTTATCCAGCAGCTGGAGGGTAACCCCGCCGCAGAAGCATGAACCCAAAGCCACGAGAGTAGAACCGGATCAACATCGGTCTTGGAAGCGATCCCGTACCTGTCACGTGATAACGCTGTCGGAAGAAGAACCCGAGGATATAGATAAACTCCCCTGGTGCTTCGAAAACGATGATGACGAGCTAATCTCAGAGTTTCCACCGGCGCCAAAAGAGCTGGAAGATGGAATACATACTACTGCAGATAACCTTAAGAAAATTGATTTGGGGACGGCAAGTGACCCGCGGCCGACGTTCGTCAGTGGGCTGTTGTCTGAAGAAAGGGTGGCTACGCTAAAAGACGTGCTTATGCAGCATAAAGATTGCTTCGGAACTATTCCGAGATGCCAGGACTATATCCAGAGATTGCTGTACACAAATTAGCAATATCCCCGGACGTCAAGCCAATCAAACAATCACTGAGAAGAATGCGGCTCGAGCTTGAGATGAGCATCAATGCCGAGGTCAAGAAGCTACTCGACTCCGGCTTCATCCAAGAGGTTCAATATCCTGACTAGATCGCCAACATCGTCCCAGTGATGAAGAAGAATGGAACGGTGCGCATTTCTGTGGACTTTCGGGATCTCAACAAAGCTTTCCCAAAGGACGACTTCCCAGTACTAGTCATTGAGCTGATGATAGATAATACGTCCATTCACGAAGTTTTCTCCTTCATGGACGGCTCATCAGGATACAATCAGATAAAGATGCATCCCGAAGACCAGAAGCATACCGCCTTTCGGACTCCTTTGGACATATTTTGCTACAAGGTGATACCTTTTGGTCTAAAGAACGCCGGTGCCACCTATCAGAGGGCCATGACGAAGATTTTCGATGACCTCATAGATGAAATCGTCGAATGCTATATCGACGACCTCGTAGTTAAAAGCAAATCATACGAGGAACATTTAAAGCATCTGAAGATCGTGTTTCAGCGCCTTCGGAAATACAACTTGAAGATGAACCCTCTCAAATGCGCGTTCAGAGTTTCCTCGGGCAAATTCCTAGGATTCATCGTCTGACACCGAGGCATCGAGATTGATCCGTCAAAGATCAAGGCGATTATGGAAATGCCTCCGCCAAGGACTCTCAAGCAACTGCGGTCTCTCCAAGGGAAGCTCGCGTATATCCGGCGATTTATAGCCAACCTCTCCGGCAAGTGCCGCCCCTACAGTCACTTGAGGAAAAAGGGAACCCCGTTCGTCTGGGATCATAAATGCCAAAATGCACAGGATGAAATCAAGCAGTACCTGCAGAATCCGCCAGTGTTGGCCGCTCCCGTTAAAGGAAAACCTCTCATCTTGTATATGACCGCCCTCGAAGGTTCTTTAGGTGCGCTGTGGGCATAAGAAAACGACCAAGGGAAAGAAAGAGCCCTTTATTATTTGAGTCGAGTTCTACAGGGGGCAGAAAGTAATTATTCTCCCATCGAAAAACACTGCCTGGCGTTGATCTTCGCGATAACAAAGCTCAGACACTACGCGTTGGCGCATGAGGTCCGTCTCATATCAAAAGTGGATCCTCTGAAGTATTTGATGTCGAAAGCCATATTAACGGGACGTCTCGCTAAATGGGCCCTGCACTTGATGGAATTCTCGATAACTTATCGACCTCTTAAGGCAGTGAAAGGGCAGGCCATCGCCGACTTCCTCGCTGAGTACCCGATACCCGCCGATTCTCCTTTGAACTGCGAATTGCCAGACGAACACGCGTTTGACACGATCGCCGGGGAGAAAAAGGAAAATGATACCCGATGGGAACTCTATTTTGATGGGGCATCTTCCATGAAGAGGCGCAAACAAAGCATCTCCATAATCAAATCAGGGGTAGGCCTCATCTTCATGACTCCACAAGGAGGGATAATGTGCTTTGCCTTCTCCTTAACAGAGCCGAGGACGAACAACGAAGCCGAATATGAAGCTTTGATAGCAGGTCTTGAGATCGCCGTCGACATGGGAATTGAAAACCTCCTCATATGTGGAGACTCCCAGCAGGTCGTTAGTTAAGTAAATAGCGACTATCAGACGTGCAAGCCTGAGTTGGTGAAGTACGGCGAGAAAGTGCAACAACTGCTGACTCAAATTCCTTCCTACACCCTGGAAAGCATACCGCGTACGGAAAATAGCAAGGCAGATGCATTAGCTAAGCTCGCTAAAAAATTGGCCGACAAGAACCTCAATGACGTGAGGATCGTTGTGCAAAACCATCGGGTTCTCGCACCAGCAGAAATATCTCCGGAGTCATCCGAAGAAAAGGAGCGACCGAGCAAATGGCCCTACAAATAAAAGACCAGGAAAAGGCTATGGATTGGAGATAAGTCTGTATAGACTACTTCAAATCCCGTCGAACACCTAAAGATGCGTCCTCGAGACATCAGCTTATGAAACGAGCTCTGTCTTTCGCCTTCGTCAATGATACTCTGTATAAGAGATCATTTGATTCTCTATGGCTAAGATTCCTGGGACCTGAAGAAGCAAAGAGAGTCATCCAAGAAACTCATGACGGACTCTGCGGTTCTCATCAAGCCGGGTCGAATATGAAACTGAAGATCAAAAGGATGGGCTACTATTGGCCCACGATGATCCAAGACTGCCTTGAATACGCGAAGAAGTGCCACTCGTTCCAGATTCACGGGGACTTCATCCATCAGCATCCAAATCCACTACATCCAACGGTGGCTAGCTGGCTGTTCGAAATGTGGGGAACTGACATAATTGGCCCCATCGAGCCAGCATCGTCTATAGGACATCGGTTCATTTTGACGACAACTGATTACTTTTCCAAGTGGGCAGAAGCAGTACCGCTGAGGGAAGTGAAGATGGAGAATATTCTCCATTTCTTCAAGACGCATGTCATTTATCGGTTTGGAACTCCGCGACGGATCATCTCCGATAACGGGCCAGCCTACAGAAGCCACAAGATCAGCTGCTTCACACAATAACATAACATAGACTAGAGATACTCTTCGGTCTATAATCCCCGAGCTAACGATCTAGCCGAGGCTTTCAACAAGACCTTGACGAAAATCATGAAAAAGACGGTGTCTCGAAATAAGAAGGACTGGCATGAGAGACTGCATAAAGCTCTCTGGGCATATCGAACTACGTTCAAAACGGCCACGAACACAACGCCGTATGCATTGGTATTCGGCACAGAAGCGGTACTCCCCCTCGAGATAGAGTTACCCTCTCTATGAGTGGCGGTTCACTACGAGCTAACAGATGAAGAGAATGCCCACCTTCGGCTTGAGAAGCTTGATGCCCTTGATGAAAACCGGCTTGTGGCGCAACAAAGTCTGGAGGCTTATAAAGTAAAGATGACGCGCTCACATGAAAAATTGACTAGGCCGAGAATGTTCCGCCAAGGCGAACTCGTGCTAGTGGTTAAAATACCTATGATTCCTAATCACGCCAAGCGGGGGAAATTCGAGCCGAATTATGAAGGCCGATATATCATAGATAAAGTTTACCAGGGTGGTGCCTACATACTCATGGACATGCATGGTGAAAGACCTTTCAGGCCAACAAACGGTTGCTTCCTAAAGAAATACTACGCCTGACGAGTCGCGGCCTAGGTCAACGATAGATGACGACGCCTATGTCCGCTCGCTATCTTCCTAAGCCCAAAGTCTATAAGTAGTAGCCTTTTAATGGACCAAAATGTTCTTAAACTAACAACGGACCGAAACGTCCTTAAACTAACAACGGACCGAAATGTCCTAAAACTAACGACGGACCGAAATGTCCTAAAATTAACGATGGACTACTATGTCCTAAAACTGGCGTCGGACCGAAACGTCCTTAAACTAACGATGGACCACTATGTCCTAAAACCGGCGTCAGACCGAACGTCCTTAAACTATCGATGGATCACTATATCCTAAAACTAGCTGTTGACCGAGACGTCGATAAACTACTATGGACTGCAGCATCCCAAGGCTAAAAAAATGAAAGAATAAATAAATAAATAAATAAAATAAGAAAACGTTATGTCCATAAGCAAATAGGCACGGATGAAAACCCGAAAGGGCTCCGTGAGTAAAAACAGCAGGGCTGCCGGCGAGTTTTTGTGAAAATCCGAAAGGGCGCAACCTCGTTAAAAGACACTTGCAAGGTCCTCTCGACCTTGTGAGGAGAAACCACCTGCGTGAGATCCTTACGACTTACAAGGGAGCAACACACTTAGGGATCCTCACGATTCCTAAGGAGAAATTACACTTACAAGATCCTCACGACTCGTAAGGAGAACCCTCTTATGAGACCCTCACGGCTCATGAGATTCAAAAGTCTTAAGCTACAGGGATATGAACCTGTTCTTAAGCGGCCACACAACCTCCAATGCTGCCCTACAAGCGGCTCAATGCTGACCCTTGTATACAATCCACGGGCGCGAATAAACATTTCCTTAACAAAGTCCCATCCATGACTAGGGATATGTTTGCACAGTGAACAGCTCTTGTAAGTCCTCTCGACTTAGAAGGAGAAAATACTCTTGTAAGATCCTTACGACTTACGAGAAGACATACACTTAGGAGTCCTCACGATTCCTAAGGAGAAAATGCACCTACGAGGTCCTCACGAATCGCAGGGAGAAATACCTTTATGAGACCCTTACGGCTCATGAAGTCAAAAGCCTTAGTCGACAGGATCCTAACCCTGTTCGCTAAGCCACCTTTGTACGACATCGACAGAGGCAAATGATGATTCTCTCCTGGCAATATCCCAGTTGTAGCGGTGCTGATGCCGAAATCGGTGTCTAATTCCAAGCTTGCAGCAAAGAGCCAGTGAGCCACACATGCATACGAAATAGCCGAAATGATAGGGTAACTTGCAACAAAATCAGCAAGTAAAAATATATGCATGCAAAATAGCCAAAATGATTGGGCAACTCGCAATAAAAAGCAGCGAGTAAAAATAAAACATATAGCTGAAATGATTGGGCACCGCGAAAAATGGCCGAAATGATTGGGCAGTTGCGACTTTCGCGATATAAAAGCTGAAATGATAGAGTATCGCGGAAAGAAATAAAAAAAATGAAATCTATGCCCTACAGATGATATCACATCAATCCCTGTATACAATCCAGGGGCGCAAACGAAGAAGGAATCACACCTTCCCTCCCCAGGCTCCATCAGAAGAAGAAGCCAAATCTCAACGGTTCACAGACAGCCTGGAGATCATCTCAACATGCGTCTCATTACAACAGACGCAACATCAAGCAAAGCGGAACCGCGGCAATTCCCAGTTCTATGACTCGGCGGTGCGCAGATGACAGAGAGTCAAACCCTAACTCCGTGAAATACGGATAAAGTCAACCCTTCCTGGTCATATGGAACACGGCTTATGTCAATCCTGACCCCGTGGGAAACGTCCAGAGCGGAGCCTGGTCTTCGCAGAACACGGCTATGACCCCGTGGGAAGCATCCAGAGCAAATTTCTGGTCACGTGGAATGCGGCTTATGTCAATCCTGACCCCGTGGGAAACGTCCAGAGCGGAGCCTGGTCCTCGCAGAACATGGCTATGACCCAGTGGGAAGCATCCAGAGCAAATTCCTGGTCATGTGGAATGCGGCTTATGTCAATCCTGACCCCATGGGAAACGTTCAGAGTGGATCCTTGTCCTCGCAAAACACGGCTATGACCCCATGGAAAGTATCCAGAGTGGAGCCTAGTCCTCACAGAACACGGCTATGACCCCGTGGGAAGCATCCACAGCAAATTCCTGGTCATGTGGAACGCGGCTTATGTCAATCCTGACCCCGTGGGAAACGTCCAGAGCGGATCCTGGTCCTCGCAGAACATGGCTATGACCCCGTGGGAAGTATCCAGAGCGGATCTTGGTCCTCGCAGAACACGGCTATGACCCCGTGGGAAGCATCCAGAGCAAATTCCTGGTCACGTGGATCGCGGCTTATGTCAATCTTGACCCCGTGGGAAATTTCTAGAGCGGAGCCTAGTCCTCGCGGAACACGGCTATGACCCCGTGGGAAGCATCCAGAGCAAATTACTGGTCTCGTGGAACACGGTTAAAGTCAATCCTAACCCCGTGGAAATGCCCAGAGCAACTCCTGACTCCGCAAAGTGCGGATAATGGCAACACCATCAATCACTTACAGGTCCTCTCGACCCGTAAGGAAGAAAACTCTCTTGTAAGATCCTTACGACTTACAAGAAAAAACGCGCTTAGGAATCCTCACGATTCCTAAGGAGAAAATACACCTACGAGATCCTCTCGACTCGTAGGGAGAAAAGTCTTCATGAGACCCTCACGGCTCATGAAATTGAGAAGTCTTAGGCGGCAGATCTGAACTGGGTTTCTAAGCCATCACTACCTCTCGAAGAATTCAAAACGGGATACTCTCTCTATCATCTGCAGGCTATGCTTACTAAAGTGACATGCTGGTAACGAAGAAAAGAAGAAAGCAAAGAGATGACACAAGACATTACGAAAGAAATGTATCTTTTATTCATAAATTCAATTGGGTACAGAATACATCTTATGAAAAAAATGGATACATTTTATTCAAAATTACAAATGGTACAAAAACAATTATTGAGAGGGAAGCGCTTTCAATAAACCAATCAGCCGCTCGCGTACTTCCCTCAACCCCTTGTCTTGGTCAGTTGCCGCGGCCAACTCCACTTCAACCTGAGCCCATTGCTGCAAATAACATGAAAGTTGCTCATCTATGACCCGCCGAGCTGCCCCACGACTTTGTGCATCTCGCTTGATGAGGTCGAGCTTCTGCCTTAGCGTTAGCCCGTCGGAAATACATCGTAGACGGCTTTCGAAGATAACTTTCAACTGTGCAGTGTTTGAATCAACTTGAGCATGCAATCGAGAAGATTCGCTTGAAGGCTCTTCGCACTCCTTACGCTTCAGGGCCGCTTCCTGTTCAAGATGGCGGAAGTAAGGAGTGCTCTCCTCCACCCATACAGCCCGCTGGGAGTTCACAGCCAAGATCTCGGGGGCAGGACGTCTAAACTCGAGCTCATGCAGACAGGCCTCGATTTTCCTGCAGTGATTAACCCAGGACTCCACGACGCCTTCGTTATGAAAGTGCACGAGCGTCGCCGGCATGGGATTAACCTCAGCAGCAAAATCGGTAGCAAGGGCAGGAGTCTCCACATCAAGCTTCTCGAGGTGATCGATCAACATGCGCAGGCTATTCACAGCACCTTTGGAAGAGGGACGTCGAGAGAAGGGCCCTGCTGGCATTACAACTTGAGACTCGAATGGAGCTGAAGTCGATGTCACAGCTACAAAGCAAATCACAGTCAAGTAACGGTTCGAGAAATAAAGGAGGTTCATGAACAACAGAGTTTACTATACCGGCTGCAGCAGGGGGCAAGACTGGGAGTACCGGCGGTGCAACTGTTCTTTCGTCTCCCCCTTCGAGCTGTAAGGCTGTAATTAAAACAAAGAAGAATTAGAAACGATTTGACTACCCGTCAAAGAAAAGAAGAGACGTTAGCTAAAAACGGTACTCACCAGCTCCGCTAGAAGAGGCAATCTCTGACTGAAAGGAGAAGTGTGGGTGTAGCACCTGATACAGGTGATCAAAAAGGACTCCTGCAAGGATATAATAATGCAATGTCAGTACATGAAGTATACTGTCTATAATGAAGCCGATGGGTCACAAATCCGCACCTTCCATCATTTGAGAGGGTACGAGAGAAGGTAAAGGAGCGGTCTCCGTCAAAGCAGCAACTGGCGACGCTTCCTCGGGTGGCACAACCTCAACGCCCACCGCAGCTGCATTCGAAACAAAAGTACTGTCAGAAAAGGTCGAAAAGGGATTGCAGAATAAAATAGAAAGCAATAACCTAAAATTTACCTGGTAAGTCGCCGGTCAAGACCGCGATAAGGGCATCACTGGATGTAGCGACTACCTCACCCTCCTCCAAAAAAATGGTCTCGCCTCCCATCGTCTCATCCCCTGACTCTACGAGAGCCGTCGTAACGCTCGCGACGCCAGGAGATGGCAGAGAACCGCAGGTGGAAAGAATGACGATTGGAGCAGTGCCCGACTCTTGAGAAGGAGCAGCTACCTCGGACTCGGCGATTGTAGCCATCTCACCTATCGCTACCTCGGACTCGGCGATTGTAGCTGTCTCACCTACCGCTACCTCAGGCTCGATGGTTGCTGCCATGACACCCACCACCTCCTCGGCAAGACTCGGCCCTGCGAGATAGGATATATGAGAACCTGAAAATTAAAACTTTGACAAAAGAACCCAATGTCACGTTACCTTGAGTCGGTTTTCTGATTGCTTCCCGAGTAGCACGTGCTGCCTGTCTGTGGGCGGTGGACAAGGCAGCCGAAATATCCTCTGAAGGAGTAGGGGCAGAGGTAGCAGCGCTCGAACCTGCACCCGCGGCCAAGGGGCACTATGCTCCCTTGCCGCGCGCATTCTACGCTTCCTTTTCGCTCGGGCCGTGAGAGCGGATCTCTAGAAGCCTCCATCAATAGGACGTCATCGTCCGCGCCAAGGGTTATCTCTGGAGCCGTTATGGCATCCGTCATCGGTCGTTTGAGTAAGGCCTCTTTTGGCAGTGCTGAGGAGGCCGGGACTTCGATGGCTGGCCCTGGAAGCATCTCCGCATCACCTTACGGGATTGGCATTGTAGTCCCTGCGATAAGATAAGAAGGGGGTCAGATTACCCATAAGAAATGGGAGCAGAGACGCGGTGAGCCGAAATATACCAACGCCTAGCGAAGCGCGAATCCTCTCCTCCTCCTCAAAGGTCCTAAGGGAAGCCGCGAGAGCCTCTTCACTAGAAATGCCTGTTAAAGAAGGAAAACTGTCAGTCAAAACATGATAATAAAAATATAATGCAATGACAAAAGGCACGGCTGATATTTACTTGATTGCGCGAGGATGGCCAATCCTGCTTTGTGGCTTGCTGATCGCACAGAAGCTGCAATAGCAGCCTCGAGGTTGGTATCGTCCGGCGCTACGAATAGACCCTCGTTGGTCCCATATTCGCCCAAGCCCTCACTATACGGAGCATGAGGCTCCTGACCAAATACAACGTCGGCAGAGAGGATCGACTTCTTCTTCCTCTTCTGTGAGCGAGCTCCGGTCGCCGCAAGCACAAGTTTACGTTTAGTGGGCACCTTGGGGCGACGAGTCCCGATATCTGAACCCACGCCAGAATCGGGGGAAGCTACAGTCACCGTTTCTATAGGAGCCCGGGGTATCGGTAGCTCGGGCCTGTCGTGTGGGACTTCGATCACGGCAGCTTCTCTTAGCGGAGGTGGGACAATGGTCCGTCGCTTCAGGGGGACGTTTCGATCGCCAGCAGGGGTGCACCTTTGCGATCGAGCTGCAGTCGCTTGTCTTCCCTGATGACGGCGCCCATTGAATGCTGGTACCATGCCACGTACACACTAAGGGCCTTCGGGACACAGCTCGGTTCGCTGATAAAGAAATTGGACCCTGTGTTCATGCGCATAAAATGATGCAGCACGTTTCGCATCCCCTCTTCGGTGGCAGCAGGTTCTAGCAAGAAAGCCTCCAGCGGAACTCCCTGATTATAGCTCAATTGTTGGGCGAAACGATACAGATTGTATCTCATGAATAATGCCGCATCATTTTGCCTAAACACTAGAAATCCCGGTCTGATAGAATATAAATGGAGGATTTCCCGAGCTTTCAAAACAGAGGCTCCATCTTTAAAAATGTCCCACAATGGCTGCACCGTTGTTGCGGACGCTTTGCCGATGGTCAAAATCTTGTCGGTGAAGGTCATGCCATCTCCAACCGTGCGAGGACGAAGGAGCAAACCTCTAGCTTCTCGCGGTGACAGATTTACAATAGATGCGCCGACTAATCGCATAATCAGGGGGAAGCCGCACCTGTCATAGAATGAAGGCCTTTTATGGATACCAAAAACGCCAAGTGCATGTAGCTCGAAACATGACATGAAGTAATGCATCGAGAAGTTCACATGCTGCACTCCGGGTTCAGTAGTATCCGCCGCTTGACTAAGGCCATAATACAAATGAGCTAAACCGGCGACCCCGACAGCCACTTTCACCCCAATAATCATTCGGTGAGCCGGATAGAAGACAGACGGCCTCATACGACATCGGGAGCGCAAACCAGCTCAGCCATAGCCCAAGAAACCCCAGAAAGAACATTTCCTCATCAATCCCAGGGACTGCGACCTCCGCGAAAGAAACAACTGGAGTGTTGGGAAGGAAGAAACTCTTCTGATCTGCCTCCGCCGTTGGCAGGTTGTTTAAACCTAAGCCAAAAGGGTCGTCAAGCATGACGAATTTAGCAGCCTCCTTCGAGAGGACCTCCGGATGAAGAAAACGAGCGATGAAGTCCTCAAAATTAACTTCGTGGCTCCCAGATTCGAGGAAAAGGCCCTTATAAATATTCAACACTTTGATCAAACTAGAAAATTGGTGTTGAATGGCGCTCTCCGGGGTAAGGCCGGTCATCACTGGCTTGGCACCAAAAACATATTCATCTGTAGGAAGCAGTTCCTCATAATGCTCCCCCATAACCGGTAAGCCAGAAACTTCTGCAAATTCCTCTAAGGAGATCGATACTTCTCGGTCCAGCGAAAGGAAGGTATGGGTAGGAATATTCCACTGCTCCAGAAAGGCCTTAACCCACCAAGCGGGAAGCGTAGGATACTGGAAGAGAGAAGCATAAATTGCGGAATACAACCCAAGCCTTAGCAATTGCGACTTCTTCGCCGACAAAATATAACGGGCCCATTGCAGATAACCAGTCGGATGACGAGGAATTAGGCCAATCATATATGGTTGTCCCCACGGTCGCGCCTCGCCTTGACAAATACGTCGCCCCAGGGTATCCAAATCCATTGGAGGCTGAACGGGTATCGAAGCCATAGCAGGCTGAAGAAGACCTCCTGAAGTCCAGTTGACTTCTTCCACGGTATAGTTCACCGGGGGTGGGTCGACGTAATGGATCGCCATGATGGGCTTTGAGGGTACCGTGCACGAAAAGCTTTGCCGACCCTTAATAATCTAATTATACCATGTCCCTCAAAGGTGAAGATTCTTATGTTCCGGATCATGATCTTTGATCAAAGCTAGGACTTCCCGGTCTACAGGCGCTCTAGGGAATCCTCCTTCTGAACGAACAAACGGGAAAAAGGGATCGAAAGACATGTCGCCTGCGCAAAAGGGACAAAAGTCAATTGTCAGTGCTATAATTTAAATTCCGACATTTGGTACTTTAAAATTTATACCGCACTGCAATGCAGTAAAAAGGGGACCAATGGGGGACCCACAAAATCTAGATGACAGTTCATCATTAATTAAACAGCCTCATCATTTGATGAGACTGTTGATTAAGTGTGGAAATCCTCAAAAAAATTCTCATTAAATGAGAAATCTCTCGGGTAGAGGAGTAAATCTCCCTTTGAGAGCAATGCTCTGTGACAGAGTGACACTTGTCAAACTCTGATCATGAAGAAATAAAAATTCCTCAAGAACCTTGCTCTGGAAAAAATGATGATGAAAGAATCCATCAGAAAAATTAAAATCAATTTTTTATGAATTAAAAATTCTGAGATTTTCAAGATCTATGAACAAACTCTAAGAGTCTTTATGAGCAAAGCTTTGTTCATGGGTTAAGAAACCCTGAAAGAAGATCTCTTTAGATCTATGGTTTCGAAAGAGCAAAGCTCTATTAATGAAACCCTAAAAAAGGGTTTCCTTTAGATCAAAGATTTATGAAGAGCAAGGCTCTATTAATAGGTAAAACTCCAGATCGTTAAAAAAAATTTATCTAAATTTTGGCAGAGTTTTGACTCTTGAAAATTTCTTAATGAAGAGCTATGCTCTATGGAAGAATAAAAATTCTTAGAAAACAAGAGGAAGATGAACAGAATCATCTAAAGGACTAAAGGTCCTATTTATAGGCATTGAAATGCCTTTTCAACTTCTGAGTTGATCCAAGGACGCAGATGCTGCCACTGTTGCACTCACATATGGGCCACATGAGCATAACGGTGGGGGGCATTTGTTTCCCCCAATTAGAGCAAAGCTCTATTTGAAATTTAAATTTCAAAATGAAGCAACGCTTCAGATGCAGCGCCAAGTGCATTGCGCCCTAAGTAGCGCACCACGTGTAAGACACGGATGCACTAGCGCTAAGTGCGCTGCGCTCTGAGCAGCGCACCACGTGTAAGACACGGGTGCGCTAGCGTTAGGTGAGCTGTGCTCTAAGCAGCGCACCACGTGCAAAGCACGGGTGCGCTAGCGCTGGAACTAAAAACTCCCCACCGTTAGATCAAAGATCTAATAATAATGATAAATCATTAATTAATCAGAATTAAATTCTGTTAAGGAAAGATTCCTCAAAATCTTTCCAAATAACAAGATTGTGCTCTGTAAATCAGAACACCGTTGGATCAATGATCCAATGGTAAATAAAAATTACCAAAAGACAGAATAAATTTTGTATGGAAAGATTTATCAATCTTGTTAAAAACAAAAAGATTGCCTTCTGTAACACAGAAGCCCTAGGATCAGAGATCCAATGGTGGGGAAACATCCCCAAATCAATCAGAGAAAGATCTCTTTGACTGATTCAACAAATCAGCTTGCCCTATATAAAGGCCCCAAGACTTCCAGTCTTAGACAGAACCCCCCTAAATTTTGAGAAACTCAAAGATAAAGAGCAAGCTCTTGCAAGAAGATCTTTCTTCAAGGTAAAAATGATAATGATGAGCATAGAGATGAAATCATCTCATAAAAAGAAGAATTTACTTCTTTAAAGATCATAGATCTACAAGACCAAGGTCTTTCACCAAAAGATTAAGAGATCTCATCATAAAATAATAAGAAGAAGAACATAATTCTTCTCACAGATCATGGATCTATAAAGGCAAAGCCTTTAATCAATATAAGAGATTGGAAATATCTTCTGCAAAATAAGAACTGTTGTTCTTAGATCTTGAAACAAACTCTCTTTTAAAAGAACCTAAATTTGTTGCCCAGATCATAAAATTGATCAAATGCACTTTGCGCTCTTGAACTGCGCTTCTGCGTTCTCTGGACTGGCGCTCAACGCCAAATGCGCCACGTGTCAATCACGTATGCGCCAATTAACTACTAGCGCTTTGCGCTCTTGAAATAGCGCACTACGCTCATGGGCTGGCGCTCAGCGCCAAGCGCACCACGTGTCACTCATGTGTATGCCACTAAACTGAAAGCGGAATGCGCTTATGAACTAGCGCTCAGCGCTCATAAACTGGCATCATATGCTCATCATCTGGCGCCAAGCGCGATACGTGTTCCTTACATGTGCGCCACGTGGCAGAAGCGCACTGCGCTCTTTGACTGGCGAAAAGCGCCTAATACGCCATGTGTTGCGCTGACAGAACATAAATTGTTCTTTAATAAGCCCAGAGCTATGATGAATACTCAGCATTCAATAAAAGACAAAAACATTGTCAAGATAAAAATCAATACTCAGTATTGTTAAAAGGGCCAAGCCCAAATAAAGGCTCAACAGCCCAAAATCAAATGTTAAACATTTTAACCTGATTGGACTTAGCCCAATATTGGCCATAAGTCCTCAACTTATATTAATTGAGCCCATTTGCTCATAAATATTTTAACAGATCTTAGCCCCAAATTGGACTACAGATCTTTCAACCAACTCACATCAGTTCGAGGGTACATCTCTTTACTCCTCTGAAATTTGTCGTTGTAAACCTTCAACGTCTTCAGAGAGGTGACAAATCCCGACAACCAAACATTCTACGAACTGTAGGGTCCTTTAAAACCCACGGACTATGATGTCCTTAACCTTGACTGTGAGGTCTTTAAACTCACGGACTATGATGTCCTTAACCTTGACTGTGAGGTCTTTAAACTCACAGACTATGATGTCCTTAACTTGGACCGAGATGTCCTTAAACTAACGCCGGACCGTAATGTCCTTAAACTAATCGACCGCAATGTCCCTAAACTAAACAATAAAGCCCAATTGCTCTCTTGTTGGATCTAAACGATCCTGTTAAGTTGATCTTAGTCTAAAAATTGGACTAACGTATCCTTAACAAATGTTTAAGTTGATCTTAGTCTCAAATGAGACTAATGTATCCTTAAACCCAAACCCCAAACCCAAATCTAAGAATATACGGATTTGGAATAATCCACGCCCTACGGGCGACAATATAAATTAGTCTCCGTATACAATCCACGGTCAACCAAAAACAAAACAAACACCCACGACACAAAGTGACCATCTGGAGAAAGAGAAAGTTGTTACCGTGATGCGGTAGCGTAATTAACTGCAGGGGCTTGCGCCTGCAGGGAAAAGCGTCCCCACAATCAAAAAACCCCTCAAATGAGGGGGAATCTGACGAAGTCTGCTACATCGGCCACATCCGTTTAAACCTTCGATACAAGGTGTCATAAATCAACTTGGCATCTTCGGAGAGGTGGACGGATAGCACCAATTAGCATCTGCCCCGAAATTCAGGCGAGACGGACCCGTGCGGTCGCGTCTCCGTGTTTTCGGCGGGGACCAGTATAGTGATGTTCAAATAGCAAGTATATCATGCAACATAGCAAAATGATGTGAGCATAGCCATATATCATGCAACATAGCATAGTGATATGAGCATAGCAATATATCATGCAACGTAGCAAAATGTAGCAACTCTACTGTGTAAGTAACATAGCAATTATCGATGAAGAAAGTGTGTGAGCCAGCAAATCTGTGTAAGTGTAACATACGCATCATCAATAATAGTATAGATGTACTAGCACAGGTATATATATAATGAAATGAGAATATCATGAACGTAGAAGCAAGTAAATCGTAAGCGCAATGCTAATAGGTACACGTATCTAATCCAACATCTACGTAAATGTTAAACTAAGCGGTATAGACAGGGATTAAATATCTATAACCTATCCGAGTCGGTGAATCTGTCAATCGGCATCCAGCCCCACAACATCACGTACGGTACAATCCATCGTACGGCATCCTCTAATCAAGGTTATGGATCAATCATCAAGTAAAACTCATCACGTACGGTAATCCATCGTACGGCGGCATTAAACAATTAGGGATTCTATCAACCTATACAACAATGAGGGTACGGATCTAAGTCTCGTACGGCATATCACTCATTATTATCATAATTATATATAAATATCTCGTTTTACCGATCTCATAACACATCCATCTCAATCTTATCATATTCATTGATCTCATGTCATATCCTTATACATCTCATTGCATATCTCATCGTATACTCTTTTCATCACATCAATATCTCACATCAAGTCATCTTACATATACATTCTATCTTATTAATCTCATGTCGTAATTATCGATCTCAATCATGCTACTCTAAATCTCATACTTATTCTCTTCCATTACATATATATATCGTGATTCACATTCACGTTTCACATCCTTATATATCAATTTGAGACATCATTTCTATCATATCATGTCACACTAAACCATACACTATAACCTAAAGTCGTGGTATGTCTTGTCTCCTACTAATTCTTTAACCATATCCATAAGTTCCTAACATGGTTTATTTAACCATATTCTATCTCTCTCTCTCTCTATATATATATATATATATATCGGTTTCCATTATAGTTGCGGGGGTGCTATACGCCATCCACCCGACTTCCCCCGTAGATATAAATCTACTCACCCGCTGAACTCCTTGTTCAGCCATAGTCGATGTGCTTCGTCGTCTCGGAATCCACACGAAGGTACCTACAAATCAACACATATCGCCACGTTATGAAAACCAAATCCGGAAAACCGATACGGCACATGGTGCGCTCATAAGTTAAAACCTATAGACTATGCATGCAAAAACGACCAAACAACCCTCGTCGTTGACGTACAAATATCAAACAACCAAATCTCATAACTAATATCAAAATTAAGAATTCCAAAATACGGAAAACATAAACCAAAACCATCCCAATATGCTCCCAGATTTTGGCTCAGATAATCTGGGACAAAAAGAAAAATACATTAGCTATGTTATAAGGTATGTGAGCTACTGCCAAAATCCCAGCACCAAAACTGCTGCAGTAACCGACCAAGTGGCTACAATAACCGACCAGGCTGGCCCCACCTTGGAATTTAGGCCTCGTCTTCTCGTGGTGGTCTCCTATTGGTCTAGGGTAATGCATATTTTTTATTTTTTTATAAAGGTCCCGGGTTGCTCCAGATTCCCTGTAGATCTCCAAAAATGTCATAAAACCGACACGGGAAGTTTCTAAGTTCGTATTTTGCATGTCTTAGGCAAGAAAATCATCACTAGGGGTCTTGTAAACAGCCACTAAACATCACAAGTCCACACAATCACCCAAACCCTCTCTTGATATTTCCAAACATCGCTAAACTAAATCGATTTAACTCTAAACTACTATAGGGTGCTAGGAAACTAAAAATCTAAACTAGAAGTGTAGGAATTATCTCGTTTGGTAACTCAAGAATTTTCTTGAGTTGTTCAAAGTCTTCAAAATCCAATTTTGAAAAGTCCAAAGTGTTGAGGATAAAGTTGGGCATCTTTTTAATGAAGGGAGTATAGGGTTTTGGTAAAGGGTTGGAGATGAGACATGAGGGTAGAGGTGGTGGAGGGAGAGATGAAGATGATGAAGGGAAATAATGAGGTCAAAGTCTCTCTCTCTCTCACCCTCACTCTCTTATGTGGCATGCTATGCCACATGGGTCCCCCTTTCTCTCTCCTTAATTATACTCTCTTATCTTTTCTTTTTCTTTTCTTTTTCCCTCACTCAATTAAAACCAAACACATAGCACAAATAAAATGAAACAACATGCAACAAAATGCAACATGTCATGGTGCACTAACCATGCAAAATATAGAAACACGGATTTGGCCTAATCGCGATTAGTAGTGTACTAATCAATTTTTATTTAAACTGCATATAATTAATTATAAAAATGTCGAATCCAATAAATATATTTTTAAATGAATAAATCATTTTAATCTCCAATTATTTCACAAATATTGGTATATATTTATACCATTTTACGAAAACCCCAAATTCGCAAATCAGGTAGTTTTCACGAAATATATTACTTTAATATTAAATTCCAAAAATAATATTTTATATTTTCTGAAATGTTACAATATCACTATTGATTTTCCAGATGGTAGAAAGTTAACCCTCGTCATAGCCCGGGATAATCCACAAACTGCCATTACAGAAACGTGCCTTGAGCTATCCAAAGTCTGGTTTTAAGCATAAGCCGGACAACTTCATATACCTTAACATCGTTAAGATATGAACCATTCTATATAGAATTTAGAAATAAAGGCACTGATTTAATTAGAACCAGATTAAAATCATGCAGCTGTCTCCAGTGCATGTCAACTAAATGGAAAGAGGCCGATCAGTATTACTCAACTTAGGAGTGAATCCAGATATGAGTAACCTGAAAGAGAAGCAAGTTCTCAAAACTATTACTATTAACTGAATACTAAACACAAGTATCTACATTTTCGATCATCTTGAAGAATACTGATACTTGCAACACATGGTTCTCTACTTTATTCTTGTACCTATAACTTCTCAAAACTTGGACCTTGTATTTCTACGAAACACTTGTCTAAATCTGGAGAAGTCATAAGTAAACAGAATACAATACTAGTACCAACCCCTATGTCCTAATGGACACTGGACAACATACAATACTTTTTATAAGTCCCCTGAGTTCAATAACTCAAACCATGTGCGTCGTAGGTTGAAAACTGTACTATAGTTAAGAATTATACCACTGTTTAATGCTCCTTACCCAATCATCAACTGATATAGGTAAATGTCATGGACATAATTTCAAAAAGTTATATCTCACTTTATAAAATAAACGTACAGATATATCAGTTTGAAATTGCTGCATAACAACGGATATTCAAAACCAAATATTTGCCATCAGGCAAAACCCCAGATGATTTCCTCAAATATCACCGATTACAACGAATTCCGATATAATGAGGATATAATCACCTAATTCCCAATAACTTACTCCCACTCATCATCTGTAAAACCATACAAATGCGAGAATTAAACCTGGTAAATACATACCCTGGAGTAAGGATCTAATTGGGAAATCAGTTTTCAATTAACAATGCATAGCGAAACTGAAACATGAAAATGTTTCGAAGGGGTATCCGGGTATTCCTGGTAATGCCACTTCCATTATCCAGATTCATGACTGTAACCATGTATTTCCTTACCATCTCTCCAAATCCCTTTATTTGTCTTTACTCATTACCTTCAGTACACCATCCTTAGGCTAAATAGTTTTCTTCCTTCTCTACCGTTCGGCACCAGCCTATGGTTTGGAAGAAAACTATCCAATAAGCGTAATAGGTGTACCCTCCTGATCCTTAGGAGCCCTTGCAATCTGAGAGAAGGTAAAGATAAAAGACAACTGAATAAACCTTATTCTATTTCTCCTGAACCAGAATCCATCCTCGAACTGGAACAAGTTCCTTCGAGTTCGTATATAACTATACGATAAATTGTCCAATAAATGTGGATCTTCGTAGTGATACAGGGTGTTCTGGAGAAATACAAAGGTGAAGTAGGAGTGGCGATGAAATACGCAGTTTGGTCGTGAATGATAGTAGTCGCAATTTACTTTGCTCTCTTTCTAATCCCTTTATTTGTCTTTACTTATTACCTCATGTACACCCAACTTAGGCTAATTGGTTTTCTTCCTTCCCCACCTTTCGGCACCTGCCTATAGTTTGGAAGAAGACTATCAATTAAGCGTAATAGGTGTACCTTCTCCTAATAGTAGGAGCCCTCACATCCTGAAAGAAGGTAAAAAGAAAAGACAACTGAGGTGGGGATCAACTTTAATGAAGGGAGTGTAGGTTTTTGAGAAGGAAATTGAGATGATGCTTGGAGGTGGAGGGAATATGAGTTGAAGAAGATGAAGGAAGAACAATGGGGTGAGGAAATGATGGCTGCCCTCTCTCTCTCTTTCTTATTCTCACCCTCTCACAACTCATGTCTCACTCTCTCTCTCCAATAAATACAAGATTGGTACGATCCAACATGTACCACCTACCAAAGCAAAACACCCGAATGCAGCTGTGTGCCAGCGATGCCGCTACTGATCCATGCGGTCAACCTGCAAGAACTGTGGCACAACAGGGGTGAGTTGCCAAATCGTGAGTAGAAAACATCATCAGATAGAAATCGAATAAAACAACGATTCCTAGGTCAACTATATCATAAAGGTAATACTATGATATCTAAAGTGACCGTATCTGCATATGTGCCAACAATATAATCAATGCATGTAAGCATGTGGATAACATCTACGTGTCCATCAACAACCTCATGCATGTAAATATCATAAAAGAATATGCATGTAAATATGAGGATATCAATCAACGTTGTTCTCCGCCGAAAAGACGTGACCAGGACGTTGGGACGTCTGTCCTGAATTTGGGGGCAGATGCTATTTGGTTTTATCCGTCCACCTCTCCGAAGATGCCAAGTTGATTTATGGCACCTTATATCGGAGGTTTAGATGGATGCGGCCGTTGTAGCAGACTTCGTCAGATTCCCCCTCGTTTGAGGGGTTTTTGATTGTGGGGACGCTCTTCCCTGCAGGCGCAAGCCCCTGCAGTTAATTACGCTACCGCATCGTGGTAACCACTTTCTCCTTCTCCAGATGGTCACTTTGTGTCGTGTGTGTTTGTTTTGTTTTTGGACACCCGTGGATTGTATACGGAGACTAATTTATGTTGTCGCACGTAGGGCGTGGATTAGTCCAAATCCGTATTTTCTTAGATTGGGTTTTGCCTAGGGTTTAAGGATACGTTAGTCTCATTTGAGACTAAGATCAACTTAAACGTTTGTTAAGGATACATTAGTCTAATTTTAGACTAAGATCAACTTAACCATTTGTTAAGGATGCGTTAGTCTAATTTTAGACTAAGATCTACTTAACAGGATCATTTATATCCAACAAAAGAGCATTTGGGCTCTATTGTTTTAGTTTAGGGACTTTGCGGTCCATAAGTTTAAGGACATCTTAGTCCAGTTTAAAGACGTCATAGTCTGTAATGTTTAAAGACATCATGGTCTATGAGCTTAAGGACCTCACAGTCCATGGTAGTTTAGAGACATCATAGTCTGTAAAATTTAAGGACATCATAGTCCATGAGTTTAAGGACCCCACAGTCCATGGTAGTTTAGAGATATCATAGTCTGTAAAGTTTAAGGACACAATAGTCCATGAGTTTAAGGACCCCACAGTCCGTGGAATGTCTGGTTGTCGGGACCTGTCATCTTTCTGAAGATGTTGAAGGATTACAACGACAAATATCAGAGGAGTGAAGAGATGTACCCTTGAACCAATATTGGTTGAGAGATCTTTCGTCCAATTTGGGACTAAGATCAAAGATTTATGAGCATATGGACTCAATTAATCTGAATTAGAGATTTGTGGACAACTTGGGCTCGACCCATTCATTTAAAATGTTAGACATTTAATTAGGCTCGGTCCTTTTCATTTAACAATGCTGAGCATTGGTCCTGACAACTTTTTGTCTTTTATTGAATGCTGGGCACTCATTATGGCTCTGGGCTTTATCACTTAAAGAACAATTTATGTTCTCTCAGTGCACACGTGAGGAGCACGTGGCGTGCTTGGCGCTGAGCGCCAGTCAATGAGTGCAGAGCGCTTCTGTTAAGTAGCGCAGAGCACTTCTGTTAAGTAGCGCACACGTAAGGAGCATGTGGCGCGCTTGGCGCTGAGCGCCAGACTATGAACGCAGAGAGCTTCTGTTAAATAGCGCACACGTGAAGAGCACGTGGCACGCTTGACGCTGAGCGCCAGACTTGAAGCGCTGAGGTGCTTCTTTAAACTTGGAGCGCTAAGGCTCTTTTTAGGCAGCTTTGCGCTCTGAGAATTAAATTCTCTCTTATAAGAGACTTTATCTCGTGGATCTAAGAACAAAGTTCTTATTTTATAGGAGATGTTTCAATCTCTTATGTTTTTGGTGAAAGGCTTTGCCTTTATGGATCTGTGATCCTAAGAGAATTGAATTATTCTCCCCCCTTTTTATAATGAGATGTTATGATCTCTTTTGTGAAAGACAATTTATCTTAAAGATCTATGATCTAGCATAAGAACTAAGTTCTTTTTCTGATGAGATGGTTTGATTTCTTTATTTTACCTTGAAGAAATTCTTCTTCTGCTGAGAGCTTGCTATTCTCTCTGAAATTTCTCAAAGTTTATGGGGGGTTCCTCTCTATGAGACTTGAAATCTTGGGGCCTTTATATAGGGTAGGCTGATTTGATGAATCGGTTGAAGAGATCTTTTCTCTGATTGATTTAGGGATTTCCCCACCGTTGGATCTTTGATCTTGGGGCTTCTGTTTTACAGAAGGCAATCTTCTTGTTTTTAATAATATTGGGAAATCTTTTCCCATACAGAATTTATTCTGTATTTTGGTGATTTTTAATCACCATTGGATCATTGATCCAACGGTGCTCTGATTTTCAGAGCATAATCTTTCCGGTTTGGAATGATTCTAAGGAATGTTTCCTTAACAGAATTTTATTCTGGTCAATTGATGATTTTTAATCATGTTCGTTGGATTTTTGATCCAAGGGGCCAAGAATATTTTGTTCTATCGCTAGCGCTCACGTGCTTTGCACGTGGTGCGCTACTTAGAGTGCAGCGCTTTTAGTGCTAGCGCTCATATGCTTTGCATGTGGTGTGCTGCTTAGAGTGCAGCGCTCTTAGCGCTAGCGCTCACATGCTTTGCACGTGGTGCGTTGCTTAGAATGCAGCACTCTTAGCGCTAGTGCTCATGTACTTTGCACGTGAGCGCTGGCGCTGCTATGAAACGCTGCTTCATTTTAAATTTCAAAATTTGAACAGAGCTTTGCTTTGATTGGGGAAACAAATGCCTCCCCACCGTTGCGCTCACGTAGCCTACACGTGAGTGCAGCGGTGGCAGCATCTATGCCATTGGATCAACTCAAAAATTGAAACGGCTCTCAGTGCCTATAATAGGGCCTTTGGCCCTTGAGATGATCTCTGTTCATCTTCTTTCTTGTTTTCTGAGAATTAATTCTCCCTCAGAGCCAAGCTCTTTCCTTTAAGAAATTTCTTAAGAGTCAAAACTCTGCCCAACTTAGGTAAGAATTAAACTTTTTAATAGAGCTTTGCTCTCCTTCGATCATAGATCTAAAAAAATAAATTTTTAGGGTTTTACCCATTAACAGAGCCATGCTCATCTTTAGATCATAGGTCTAAAAACTTTAGGGTTTTTTACCCAGAGCCATGCTCATCTTTTAGATCAGAGATCTTCAAGAGATAATCTTTTTTAGGGTGATTTTAACCTATGAACTGGAACATTGTTCATGAAGAACTTTTAGAGTTCACAGATCTTGAAGATCTCCGAATTTTTAATTCATTAAAAGCTTTACTTTAAGTTTTCTGATGGGTTATTCCATCATTTTTACAGAGCATGGCTCTTCAGAATTTTTCTTGAGGGATTTTTATTCTTTTCATCATCAGAGCTGACAGATGTCACTCTGTTGTAGAGCGCTGCTCTCAATGGGAGATTTACTCCTTGGCCCAAGGAGCCTTCCTTAAATGAGAATCCTTTGAGGATTTCCTCATTTAATACCAGTCTCATCAAATGATGAGACTGTTTTATTAATGATGAGCCATCATCTAGATTGTGTGGGTCCCTTTTGGTCCCCTTTCACTGCGTTGCAGTGTGGTACGAAATTAAAGTACCAAGTGCCAGAACTTGAGCTGTAGCATTGACGGCTGAAAATTTTGTTTCCAGCACAGGTACTATGTCTTTCAACACTTCATTCCCATTTGTCCGTTCGGAAAGCGGATTCCCTAAAGCCCCTATCGATAGGGAGGTGTTCGCGCTGATCAAAGATCATGACCCGGAGTGAAAGAATCTTCATCTGTGGGGCAGATGGTACAGTCAAATCATCAGGGGCCGACGGAGCTTTTCTTGTGCGGCACCTTCGGAGCCTATTTTGGCGATCCCTTATGTTGACGCGCCTCCGATGAACTATGCCATGGAGGAGGTTAACTGGACCTCAGAGGGCCTCCTTCAGCCTGCTATGGCTGCAATACCCGTACAGCCGCCGACGGCTTTGGGTACTCTAGGGCGGCACATATGTCAGGGCGAGTTGCACCCTTGGAGGCAACCGTACATGATAAGCCTAACTCCTCGCCATCCAGCCGGGTATTTGCAGTGGGTCCGCTACATCTTGTCGGCCAAGAGTCACAGATGCTGAAGCTCGGGTTGTATCCCGCGATTTACGCTTCTCTCTTTCAATATTCCGCGCCTCCTGCAAGGTGGGTCAAGGCTTTTCTGGAGCAATGGAATATTCCGACCCACAACTTCCTTCTGTCGGATCGAGAAGTCTCAATATCTTTGGAAGAGTTTGCAGAGGTCTCTGGATTACCCATTAGAGGAGAACATTACGAGGAGCTGCTTCCTCCGGACGAGTACATCTTTGCCACCAAATCAGTGATAATGGGTCTCACCCCAGAGAACGCCATTCAACACCAATTTCCGAGCTTGATCAAGGTGTTGAATATCTATGAAAGTCTATTTCTGGAGTCCGGAGGGCATGAAGTCGGCTACTCAGACTTCGTCGCTCACTTTCTTCGTCCGGAAGCCTTATCGAAACAAGCTGCGTTGTTCGCCAAGCTTGATGATCCGTTTGGCTTTGGTTTGGATAACCAACCCACGGCGGAGGCGGGCTTAAAAAGTTTCTTTATTCCGGCTGCTCCTGTCGTTCCCTTCGCGGAACTTGCTGCTCCGGACATTGACGAAGAGACGTTCGTGTTGGGGTTCATTGGCTTATGGCTGAACTGGTTCGTTCTTCTACCGCACTCTCGTTATATGAGGCCATCAGTCTTTTACCCAGCCCATCGTATGGTTGCGGGAATACAAGTGGCTATTGGAATTACTGGGTTAGCACACTTGTACCATGGTCTCAGCTTAGCGGCGGACACCACTCAGCCAGGGATACAGCCCGTCACTTTCTCGCTGCATTATTTTATGTCATGGATCGAGCTACACATACTTAGCGCTTTTGGTGTCCATAAACGACCTCGATTCTATGACAGTTACAACTTCCCTCGGATTATGCGCCTACTTGACGCGTCCGTTGTAAATCCGACACAGCGGGAGGCTAGAGGTGTTCTCCTTCGTCAACATACGGTTGGAGATGGCATGACCTTTGTCGATAAGGTTTTAACCATCGGCAAAGAGTCCACAAAAACGGTGCAGCCACTGCGGGACACTTTTAAAGATGGGGCCTCTACCTTGAAAGCTCGGGAGATTCTTCATCTATACTCCATCAGGCCGGGCTTTCTCGTGTTTAGACAGAACGATTCGGCGTTGTTCATGCGGTACAACCCGCACCGCTTCTCCTAGCAATCAAGTTATAATCAGGGTGTCCCACTCGAAGTCTTCCTAGTTGAGCCAGCTGCCACAGAAGAAGGTATTCCAAATGCATTGCACCATTTTATGCGGTTGAACACCGGCTCCAATTTCTTTATCAGTGAGCCGAGTTGCGTCCCGCGAATCTTGAACGCATATGTGGCATGGTATCAACATTCGATGGGCGTCGTTATTAGATAAGAAAAGCGACTGCTGCTTGACCGCAAGGGCACCGCCCCAGCGGGTAATCCAAACGTTCCTCTGAAGCGACGGACCATCGTCCATCCTCCCTTGAGAGAATTCGTTGTGGCTGTGGTACCACGTGTTATACGTGAACTGCCCCTACCCCGTGTGCATGAAAAAGCAGTAGCTGCGGCATCACCCGAGTCCAGTGTGGGTGCGAAGATAGGGACTCGTCACCCTAAATTGCCCGCCAAGCGCAAGCTTGTGTTATCGGCTCCTGGCACTCGCTCACAGAAGAAAAAGAAGTCGATGTTTTCTCTCGACGTCGTACTTGGTCAAGAGCCCCATGCTCCCTATAGCGAGGGTTTGAGTGAGTACGGGACCAATGAAGGTTTATTCATGGCGCTGGATGATACCGATCTGGAGGCTGCTATCGCGGTTTCAGCGCAATTGGCTCGCAATGAGGCAGCACTGATCACCATTGCTCAATCAGGTATACTTCAGTTTTATCTTTCCATGGTCATTTTAATTACTATGCTTTGGCTAACGCTTTTTTCTTCAACAGGTATCTCCGCCGAAGAAGCTCTTGCAGCTTCCCTCAAGACTTTCGAAGAGGAGGAAAGGCTTCACGCTTCCTTGGGCCTCGGTATATTTCGGCTCATTGTGCCTTCATTACCCTTTTTTATGGGTAAACTAACTCTTATTTTTCATCTTATTGTTGGAACTATCTCGACTCAGGTTATCCCAAGTGCAGTGCCGATCGCGAGTGGTGACGCAACGGCATCGTTAGCGCCGACCACTGCAGCTACGGCTATCCCTAAGTTGCCACCAGGGGTCTCACAGAAGCAGCCGATGATGGACGTCGTAACGGCGCCAGAGGCAGAACTTGGTTCAGATGACGGTCTACCTTTATCGGAAGTCCTGAGGAGGTCAGCTCTCGCGGCTCAGGCTGAAAGGAAGCGCAAGAGGCGTGCAGAGAAAGAACGTGACGCCGCCTTGGCTATAGGTACAGGCTCGAGCATTGTTTCCCCTGTCCCTATTTCTACAGAGGGTGCTCCGGCTTTCCTGTCTACCGCTCATAGACAGGCGGTACGCGCGGCTCGGGAGGCAATTGAAAGGCCGTCCCAAGGTAACATAACACTGGGTCCTTTTGTTAGAGTTTGATCTTCAGATTCTCATATATTATACCCTGCAGGGCCAAGTCCTAATGAAGAGGTGGTGGGTGAGATGATGCAATCACCGAACCCGAAGTAGCCACTCTTTCTCAGGAGTCCGGGATTGCCCCAACTGCCACTCTTTCCCCTTGCGGTTGCCTGCCATCGCCTGGCATTGCGAGTGTCACGACGGCCCTCGTAGAATCGGAGGATGAAGCCACGGGAGGTGAAACCATTCCAATGGAGGAGAGCGAAGCAGTCGCTGCGCCTGGTGATGCTCTTATCGCGGTTTCGATTGGCGATTCATCATGTAGATCTTGGGTCATTATTTTCCTTTTTATTCCGCGATCTCTTTCAATCCCTTCTGACAGCATTTCTTTTGTTTCTAATACAGGTGTGGTGAGCGTTGAGGTCGGGCCACCCGAAGCAGCATCACTGGTTGCTACTCTGACGGCCGCCGACCCTTCGCCTTCTCTCGTGTCCTCTCAAATGCTAGAAGGTATGGGTTTGCGATTTGTCTAATTTAAATTGTGGATGTCATCTTCCTTGTACTGACCATGCATCGTCGGAACCTTGTAGGAGTTCTCTTCGATCATCTATATCAAGTGTTGAACCCGCACTTCTCCTTCAAGTCGAAAGTTAGTCTGCCTGCTGGTGCCGGTGAGTATCTTTTCTAACCGACGTCTTTTCTTTTCTTTAATGGGTGACCCTGCCGTTGTTAACTTTAAATTGATTACAGCGCTACAAATTGAAGGAAGAGACAAGAGAATTGTCGCGCCACCAGTACTCCCAGCTCTGCCACCTGCCGTAGTCGGTATAGTAGCCTTCATCGTTCTTGCATCTTCTTTGTCTCTTAAGCCAATATCTGACTATGATTTTTTTTGCAGCAATCGCGCCGACTCCAGCTCCCTTCGAGTCTCACATCTTAATGCCGGCAGGGCCCTTTTCCAGACGTCCATCTTCCAAGGGCGTTGTGACCAACCTGCGCATGTTAAGTGAGTACATTGAGGAGCATAACGCGGAGTTCCCTGCATTTGCTGAAGATTTTGCTGCCGAGGTTAATCCCATGCTGGCGACGCTCGTGAACTTCCATAGCGAAGGCGTCGTTGAGTCTTGGATTAATCACTGCAGGAAGATTGAGGCATGCCTGCATGAGCTTGAGCTTAGGCGTCCTGCTCCGGAGGTGTTGGTTTCGAACTCCCAGCGAGCTGCATGGGTTGAGCAGAGCGTTCCGTTCCTTCGCCATTTCGAACGAGAGGCGACCCTTAAGCAAAAGGAACATGAGGCGACTTCCGCTGAATCTGTCCAACTGTATGCTGAGGTCGCAGCGAATGCTGCCCAGCTGAACTCCATCTTTGAAAACCTTCAACGATATATTTCTAACGAGCTGGTGCTGAGGAAGAAGCTTGATCTTAGTAAGAAGGTTGCGCAGAGTCAGGAGGCTGCTCAGCAGGAAATTGATGAGAAACTTTCATCCTGTCTGCAGCAATGGGCCCAAGTTGAAGCAGAGCTGGCCGCGGCGGCTGATCGTGAAAAGGAGTTAAGAGGAGTGCGCGAGCAACTGGCTGACCTATTGAAAATGCCTCCTTCTCAGTAACTACCTTTGTATCAATTAAACATTTGTAATCCTTGAATAATATGTATCCATTTTTTTATTCTTTTATAGATACGTCTTGTACTCAATTGAATTCATGAATAAAAGATACACATTTTTTATCTCCCACTGTTGCTTTCTTATCTTTGCTGTGTTGTTGCCATGTGATTTTAGTGAGTGTGGCCTGTAGATAGTGGGTAACTGTCCATCTTGGACTCTTTGCAGGGTAGCGATAGCTTAGGAAACAGGTTTAGATCTGCCGCCTAAGACTTTTCAATTTTATGAGTCATGAGGGTCTCATAAAGATTTTTTCTCCCTACGAGGCGAGAGGATCCCGTAGGTGTATTTTCTCCTTAGGAATCGTAAGGATTCCTAAGTGTGTTTTCTCTTGAGAGTCGTAAGGATCTCACAAGAGAATTTTCTTCCTTACAAGTCGAGAGGACTCGTAAGTGATTGATGAGCTGACCTGCTCCCGAGTCAAAGCATTGCTTCGATGGGGGAGGTCGAGGGTTGACTTTGTCCATACGGGGTCGGTTGATGACGTATTTTCGAGACGGGGTCATTTGCTGACGTGTTTCCGCGACGGGGTCATTTGCTGACGTATTTCTGAGACGAGGTCATTTGCTGACGTGTTTCCATAACGGAGTCATTGGCTGACGTATTTCCTCGACGAGGTCATTGGCTGACGTATTTCCGCGACGGGGTCATTGATGACGTTGCGTCTGTTGTAACGAGATGAATGTCGAGGTGGTCTCTAGGTTGTCTATGAACCGTCGAGATTTGGAACTAGGGACTTTGCCGTGGCTCCGCTTTGCTGACGTTGCGTTTGCTGTAACGAGACGAATGTCGAGGTGGTCTCTAGGTTGTTTGTGAACCGTCGAGATTTGGAACTAGGGATTTCGCCGTGGCTCCGCTTTGCTGACGTTAAGTTTGCTGTAACAAGACGAATGTCGAGGTGATCTCTAGGTTGTTTATGAACCATCGAGATTTGGAACTAGGGACTTTACTGTGGCTCCGCTTTGCTGATGTTGCGTCTGCTGTAATGAGAGGAATGTCGAGATGGTCTCTAGGTTGTTTGTGAACCGTCGAGATTTGGAACTAGGGACTTTGTCATGGCTCCACTTTGCTGACATTGCGTCTGCTGTCACGAGACGAATGTCGAGGTGGTCTCTAGGTTGTCTATGAATCGTTGAGATTTGGAACTAGGGACTTTGCTGTGGCTCCGCTTTGCTGACGTTGCGTCTGCTGTAACGAGATGAATGTCGAGGTGATCTCTAGGTTGTCTGTGAACCGTTGAGATTTAGAACTAGGGACTTTGCCGTGGCTCCGCTTTGCTGACGTTGCATCTACTGTAACGAAATGAATGTCGAGGTGGTCTCTAGGCTGTCTGTGAACCGTCGAGATTTGGAACTAGGGACTTTGCTGTGGCTCCGCTTTGCTGACGTTGCATCTGCTTCTGGTTGGAACGAGAAGGAACACTGTTGTTGATCTCTTGAGATGCAGATGTTGCCATCAAGACTTGGCTCTCTTTCTGATGGAGCCTGATGGGATGATATGGTTCCTTCTTTGTTTGTGTCCCTGGATTGTATACAGGGATCGATGTGATCTCATCTGTAGGGCAAAAGTTTCATGTTATATGTATTATTTTATTTTTTTGTTTTCTTTCCGCGATGCTCTATCATTTCAGCATTTTGTATCGCGAAAGACGCGATTGCCCAATCATTTCGGCTATTTTTCACGGTGCCCAATAATTTCGGCTATTTTTCTTTTTCTTTACTCGCTGATTTTTATTGCGAGTTGCCCAAACATTTCGGCTATTTTTATATGCATATATTTTACTCGCTGATTTTCATTGCGAGCTGCCCAAACATTTCGGCTATTTTTATATGCATCTATTTTATTACGGAACTCAAGATCCGATATCAATCTCGGCTCAGCATCGCTGCGACTGGAATGTTTCCAGGAACGAATCATCATTTGCCATGAAAGGACTTAGAGTTTGATACCGATTTAAGCATCAGCATCGCTACAACTGGGATATTGCCGGGAGCGAATCATCATCTGCCTTTGTCGACTCGAACAAAGGTGGCTTAGCAAACATGGTTAAGATCATGTCGACTAAGGCTTTTGAATTAATGAGCCGTAAGGGTCTCATAAAGGTACTTCTACCTATGAGTCGTGAGGATCTCGTAGGTGCATTTTCTCCTTAGGAATCGTAAGGATTCCTAAGTGTGTGTTCTCCTATAAGTTGTAAGGATCTTACAAGAGTGTTTTCTCCTTATAAGTCGAGAGGACTTACAAGGGTCGTTCACCATGTGAGCATATCCCTAGTCGCTGGTAGGACTCTGTTAGGGAAACGTTTATTTGTGCCCGTGGATTGTATACAAGGGTCAATATTGAACCGCTTGTAGGGCAAAATCGGGATGTATGACGGCTTAAGAACAGGTTCAGATCCCTGTAGCTTAAGGCTTTTTGAATCCTACGAGCCGTGAGGGTCTCAAAGGGGAATTCTCCTTACGAGTCGTGAGGATCTCGTAAGTGTGTTTTCTCTTTAGGAATCGTGGGGATTCCTAAGTGTGTTGCTCCCTTGTGAGTCGTAAGGATCTCACGCAGGTAGTTTTCTCCTTACAAAGTTGAGAGGACCTTGCAAGTGTCTTTTAACGAGATTGCGCCCTTTCGGGTTTTCACAAACTCGCCGGTAGCCCTGCTGTTTTTACTCACGGAACCCTTTCGGGTTTTCATCCGTGCCCATTTTGCTTATGGACGTACCTTTTTTTTTGCGTCAGCCTTGGGATGCTGCGGTCCGTAGTAGTTTATAGACGTCTCGGTCAGGCGCAGTATTTCTTTAAGAAACAGCCGTTTATTGGCCTGAAGGGTCTTTCGCCATGCATATCCATGAGCAAGTAAGCCCCACCTTGGTAGACTTTGTCTATGATGTACAGGCCTTCATAGTTCGGCTCGAATTTCCCTCGTTTGGTACGATTGGGGATCATAGGTCTCTTGACCACTAGCATGAGTTCGCCTTGGACGAATGTTCTCGGCCTAGTCAATCTCTCGTATGAGCGCGTCATCTTTGCTTTTTAAGCTTCTAAGTTTTGCTGCGCCATAAGCCGGGTTTCATCGAGGGCATCAAGTTCCTCAAGCCGAAGATGAGCATTCTCTTCGTCTGTTAGCTCGTAATGGACCGCCACTTGTTAGGAGGGTAGCTCTATCTCTAAGGGGAGTACTGTTTCAGCGCCGAATACCAATGCATACGGCGTTGTGTTTGTGGCCGTTTTGAATGCAGTTCGATACGCCCAGAGAGCTTCATGCAGTCTCTCATGCTAGTCCTTTTTATTTTTGGGCACCGTCTTTTTCACGATCTTCGTCAAGGTCTTGTCTCAGCCAGACCATTAGCTCGGGGATTATAGACCAAAGAGTATCTCCAGTCTATATTATGTTGCTGCGCGAAGCGGCTGATTTTGTGACTTCTGTAGGCCGGCCCGTTATCGGAGATAATCCGTCACGGAGTGCCGAACCGATAGATGACGTGTGTCTTGAAGAAATGGAGGATATTCTCCGTCTTCACTTCTCTTAGTGGTACTGCTTCTGCCCACTTAGAGAAGTAATCAGTTGTCGCCAGTATGAACCGATGTCCTCTGGACGATGTTGGTTCAATGGGCCCGATTATGTCAGTTCCCCACATTTTGAACGGCTAGCTAGTCACCGTCGGGTGTAGCGGATTTGGATGATGGTGGATAAAATCCTCGTGAATTTGGCACGAGTGGAACTGTTTCGCGTATTCGAGGCAGTCTTGGATCATTATGGGCTAATAGTAGCCCATCCTTTTGATCTTCAGCTTCATCTTTGGCCCGGCTTGATGAAAACCGCAGAGTCCGTCATGAGTTTCTTGGACGACTCTCCTCTCTTCTTCCGGTCCCAGGCATCTTAGCCACAGGGAGTCGAACGATCTCTTATACAGAGTATCATTGACGAAGGCGAAAAACAGAGCTCTTTTCATAAGCTGATGTCTCGAGGACGCATCTTCAGGTGTTCAACGGGATTTGAAGTAGTCTATAAAGACTTCTCTCCAATCCTTGACCTTTCCCTGGTCCTCTATCTGTAGAGCTGCTTGCTTGGTCGCTTCCTTTTCTTCAAACGACTCCGGAGATATTTCTGCTGGTGCGAGAACCCGACGACTTTGCACAACGATCCTCACGTCATCGAGGCTTTCATCAGCCAGTTCTTTAGCAAGTTTGGCTAACGCATCTGCTTTGCTATTTTCCACACGCGGTATGCTTTCCAGGGTGTAGGAAGGGATTTTAATCAGCAATTGTTGCACTCTCTTGCCGTACTTCACCAACTCTGATTTGCACGTTTGATAATCGCCGTTTACTTGGCTAACGACCAGCTGGGAGTCTCCGTATATGAGGAGGTTTTCGATCCCCATGCCGACAGCGATCTCAAGACCTGCTAACAAAGCCTCATATTCGGCTTCATTATTTGTCCTCAGCTCTGTCAAGAAAAGGCAAAGCGCATTATCCCTCCTTGTGGAGTCACGAAGATGAGACCTATCCCAAATTTGATTATAGGGGTGCTGTGCTCTCACTTCTTCATGGAAGATGCCTCGTCGAAGTAGAGTTCCCATCGGGTGTCACTCTCTCCTTTCTCCCCATCGATCGTGTCAAACGCGTGCTCGTCTGGCAATTCGCAATTTAGGGGTGAATCGGCAGGTATAGGATGCTCGGCGAGGAAGTCGGCGATGGCCTATCCTTTCACTGCCTTGAGAGGACGATAAGTTATCGAGAATTCCATTAAGAGTAGGGCCCATTTAGCGAGCCGCCCTGTTAGTATAGCTCTTGACATCAAATATTTGAAAGGATCCACCTTTGATATGAGATGGACCTCATACGCCAACGCATAGTGCCTGAGCTTCGTTGTCGCGAAGATTAACGCCAGACAGTGTTTTTCAATGGGGGAGTAATTCTTTTCTGCCCCCGGGAGAACTCGACTCAAGTAGTAGAGGGCTCTTTCCTTCCCTTGGTCATTTTCTTGTGCCCATAGCACGCCTAAGGAACCCTCAAGGGCGGTTGTGTACAGAATAAGGGGCTTTCCATTGACCGGAGCGGTCAGTACTGGCGGATTCTGCAGGTATTGCTTGATTTCGTCCAGCGCGCTTTGGCATTTGCGATCCCAAATGAACGGGGTTCCCTTCTTCATCAAGTGACTATAGGGACGGCATTTGCCAGAAAGATTGGCTATGAACCGCCGAATATACGCGAGCTTCCCTTGGAGAGACCGCAGTTGCTTGAGAGTTCTTGGCAGAGGCATTTCCATAATCGCCTTGATCTTCGACGGGTCTATTTCGATACCTCTGTTGGGGTAAAAATTTACACCCCGGTTGACCGAGTCAAAGTTAGGGTCAACCCCCAAGCTAGGTGGGCCCAAGCCTAGGTCAAGCGGGCCCATGCCCAAGTCGAGCCTGCGGCCAGCCTCCTCCATGCCAAAATATAGACCATGTAATAAATAATTTTTATGTAATTTTTTATACATGAATGTATACAAAACGGGCAGAAAGCCAAATTTTTGTAAGCCCACGGCTTATGTGCAAAAATGAAATGGCACATGAACCATGGGATAGGCAAAATGCCATTTTGTGAAGCCCAAGGGGCTATATGCAAATATGTAAGCCTATAAAAGGCAACATGATGAATAAAAAAGATAACACTTTCATTCTCTCAAAAACCTAGGGTTTGTATTTCTTTCCCTTTTCTGAAGGTCTCAAACCTTCTTCTTTCTTCTGAATTAAATCAAGAGTTTTACTCTTCCTTTTCAAAAACAAAATAGTTTTTCACCATCAAACCCATAAAGTGGAACTTAGATCTGTCTTTAGGTCCGCAAAAGGAGAGATTTTGAGATCTCACATCTCTTGATCTTCAAGATCCAGCTAACAGAGGAGGAGGAAGAAGAACCCCTTTCACTAAACCCAAGAGAAAAAAAGAAAACACACTCAGGAGTCCAACTCCTCTCTGATTTCTCTTCCCAGAAATTTTTTTAGGCTGAAAGCCTCTTTTTCTCGCCGGCACTTAAGCGCAGAGCGCCCGCGTGCCGACACGTGGCGCGCTTGCGCTCAAGCGCTCAACGTTCGAGCGCAAGTCGCCTAGGTGCCGACACGTGGCGCGCTTGCGCTCGAGCGCAAGCGCTCGAGAGCAAGTCGCCCCGGTGCCGACACGTGGCGCGCTTGCGCTCAAGCGTAAGCGCTCAGGCGCAAGTCGCCCCTGTGCCGACACGTGGCGCACTTGTGTTCAAGCGCCCAGCGCTCAAGCGTAAGTCACCCCCGTGCCAACACGTGGCGCACTTGCGCTCGAGTGTCGAGCGCTGAAGCGCAAAGCGCCCACGTGCCGACACGTGGCGCGCTTGCGCTACAGCGCCCTGCGCTCAAGCGCGGAGCACCCACGTGCCGACACGTGGCACGCTAGCGCCTGAGCGCACAGCGCCCAAGGTGCTGGCCCCACGCATCCTTTGAATGTCTTTTCCCCCTCTTTTTATGTACATACATATACATATACATATGTATACATATTTGCACACACACGTGCTCCACGACACTGTACATGTTAAAAAAAATTCTAACGGGGCGCTGCCCCGCACCCCGTAAAGGGGCTGCTAGCCCCCTTGACCCCCAGCCCGCTATTCGGGTAGCGGGACCCCCGTAAAAACTCTGCGTGGCTCCCGATATATCCAAAACCCCTTCAAAACACAACACTGCATATTGAGTTCGCATGACCAGTTTAACCCGTCAATCGGAGGTTCCCTCACTCCAAAGGCGAGGGGTAATTAACGGCAGCTTAGTCCGCGGCTGCCGGAGATTCGGATCCCCACAATCATTAAACCCCAGCCTACCTTAGGCAGGGGGAATCTGTAGTACGCCTGACAACCGCGTGTGTATTCCCATCTCAATGGGGTGACGAAAAACACCCTACAGATTCTGGCACGCCCGGTGGGACCAATCTCTCCTCCCATATTTCGGGTTAAACGTTCATGCAAACTCAGTTAATATACATACCTATATTTATACTAAATAATGCTTTTTCATGCAGTTTTTCAAGCAATCACCTTCCGACGATGTCTTCAATGATGAACTCAGCTCCCGTCTCCTACACGATGAAGATAGACTCCTGGACAGTCCTTCCGGCCAGTCTCGGGCGACAATGGGAGGAGCCGCTGCTACCATTCAGCTCTATTATGTTCATGCCTGTTGGCGCCATCCCGGCTCCTCAAGCCCCGGTGGCAGACAAACTAGTCTCGAAAGGCAGGAGACCAAATGTGGTAATCTCGAGGGCACCACTACCCAAACGAAAGTCGGTGTCTGAACGACTTTCCTTGGCCCCAGCTGGGGGCAAGGCCATCAACACCAACAAAGCTAAAACGCGTCTTGAGCAAGCTCCGGCGGTGCCCCTAACAACTGCTCGATCGGGTGTCTTCTCTAAGCTCCCCGCTAATCGACTCACAATGGCATCCCAGGAAATGGATGCCCGCCAAGCCCTTAAAGCTGAGAAGATAAGGCAGAAAAGGCTCAGGTATAGAGCCAACAAAAGGGCTAGGGCTCCTGCTATGCTGAACCTCATGAGGTCTGAGGAACAGGGTTACCCCTCCAAAGATGAGGGGATGGCTGAATATGTGGTCCACACTATCTACATGGTGGGCACGCGCAGCAAGAGCAAGGACGGGGCCACCACATCTCGAATCCAATCTGGCTTGAATGTGGTTGCCGCTTCCCAAGAACAGCCGCCTCCGCTGGGTGATGAAAACCCTCTCGATGAGGATGATAGGCAGAATGACCTTTCGGTCCATGAGGAGTCGGGCTCGGAAAGTGAAGAGGAGCCAATCTTCCGTCCCAAGAATGCAGAGCAGCAACTTCTCCAAGAGCTCCGAAAACAGCTCAGAAGCAAAGACAAGGAGATGGCCAAACTTTACTCCAAAATTGACGACTTGACGAACGTCGTCTTGCAGCTCACGGCCCGACTTGGCTCTCAGCCGCCCAATCAAGCGCAGGGCTCTGCTCGTAAACCGGGAAACGGTGTCCCAACGCAGCCGACGCCTATTCCCTTAAATCCAAAAGTGGGCGAACCGCATGAAAATCAGTCGCATCCTATCTCGGGAAATGTCTTAGCTACCGATGACAGTAGCCCGCTAACTCAAGATCAAATCATAGATTTGGTTGCCAGCAAAGTCAAAACATTGGTGGATGAAGCCGAAGCGCAAAAAGATATCAGCAGTAGTGGGAGACCATATCCTGCTCAGTATGATCTGGTAGAATTTCCTAGCGGCTATGTCATCCCCAAATTCGGAAGATTCGATGGGATGGAAAATGCGAATCAACACATCGCCCACTTCAAAGCCTCATGCGGGAATACTGGGAGCAATGATGCGCTTCTCCTCCGCAAGTTCGTTAATAGCTTGACAGATGTTACTTTCGACTGGTACGCGAGCATATCGGATGGCTCCATTACTACTTTCGTCCAAATGGAATCTTTGTTTCAACAAAGATTCATGAGCGTCAGCGATAAGATCACCATTGCCGAGCTCGTAAGGACCAAGCCCAAGAACAACGAAAGCAGCACGGATTTTATAACCCGATGGCGCAATCTCTCTGTCAAATGCGAACCGCCGATAGAGCAGGACCAATCTGTCAGTCTCCTCGTCGGAAATCTCAACAATTGGATGACCCCGTTTCTATGCACCGCGGGTCTCAAAACATTCCAAGAGCTGACCAGGAAAGTTCAGATGCTGGAGCGCTCAAAACAGGAGTCCTCCCCGGATTCCCAAAATAACAATAGGTCCTGGAGAAACCGAAAGGATGATAATCGCAAAGGCGGAAACTCCGATGATTCTGAATCTTTCAACACTTCGGCTAACCAAAATAAGCAAGGGATGAGCGGGCCTAGCGCCAACCAGCCTCGGAAGCCAATGTTCGGAGAGGGAGGAGAATCTCCACTGAAAGAGAAGATGGATAAGGTCTATTCCTTCAGAAGGGACAAAATCCGTAAAATATTCAAAGACGCCCTGAAGAACGGTCTACAACTGCCAGAGTCAAAAAGACCGCAGGAAGCGAATAGGACCGACGACCCCAAATACTGCCCCTATCACAGAGTGATAGGTCATGCCATTGAAGATTGCTTCGTCTCCAAAGATTGGGTCGAAAAGCAATACAAGGCAGGAAAGATAGAACTGTTTAAAGGCGTGTTAACAAACAGTCCAGCTGCGACCGCCAATTTCATACAAACGGAGACCGAAGTTCTTCAGGCACAACGTTTGCTTACTCGTGCGTTAGGGTAAGGATAATGAACTTAGTCCTTTAGGGCCATTTGAATGGTGCGGTAGACCAAGCAACGGAGTGAGCGCCTAGCGCGAAAGCCGTTGCGCGGTAGCGCTCATTCTGTCAGACATCTGCCTTTCTCTGAAAACAGTCGACCACCACGTCATTAAACTGGGAATAATCGACCTCTAAGTCGTTAAACTGGGAATGTAAAAAAATGTGTAAATAAAAGAAAAATAAAGAAAAACCGAAATGATGGGGCAACTCGCAATAAAAATCAGCGAGTAAAAATGAAAATGAAAATAAAGCCGAAATGATGGGGAAACTCGCAATAAAAATCAGCGAGTAAAATAAAGATGAAAATAAAACCGAAATGATGGGGCAAACGCGAATAAAAGCCGAAATGATGGGGCAATCGCGATCTTCACGATAAGAAGCAGAAATGATAGAGCAATAGCGGTAAAAAAAAACAAAAACAAAAAAAACAAACAAAACAAAAGCGAATGATGAGTCGCTCCCGGTACCATATTCCAGTGCAGCGATGCAGACGCCAACCAAAATCCAATTTCTCAAAATTCTTCTAGCCCTACGGTTGGTCCCAAAGTTGACCATCGTATACAATCCACGGGCTCAAATAATTCTCATCATACCCATGCCCCACCGCAATCACCAGTTACGCGGCTGGTCTCCGCCTTTGGAATTATGCTCCATTGAGAAGACCCACTCATGTGTCCTCACGATGCATGAGGAGAACAAACCTTCTTGGGATCTTTATGACTCACAAAGGGAAAACACACTTGGGGTCCTCACGACTCCTAAGGAGAAAATGCACCTGCGGGATCCTTACGACTCGTAGGGAGAAATGCTTTTATGGGACCCTCACGGCCCATAAAATTGAAAAGCCTTAGGCGATAGGGATCCAAACCTGTCTCTTAAGCCATCGCTCCCCAATCCCCAAGTGGGGAATGATGAGTCTCTCCTGGTACCATATTCCAGTGTAGCGATGCAGACACCAACCAAATTCCAAATCCCATACCCAATGGCGAATGATAAGTCTCTCCTGGTACCATATTCCAGTGTAGCGATGCAGACGCCAACCAAATTCCAAATCCCATACCCAATGGCGAATGATGAGTCGCTCCTGGTACCATATTCCAGTGCAGCGATGCAGACGCCAGCCAAATTCTAAATCCAAATCCCCAAGTGGCGAATGATGAGTCGCTCCTGGTACCATATTCCAGTGCAGCGATGCAGACGCCAATAAAGTTCTGAAATTTTTATGGCCCTACGGTCTGGATCATACATCCTGCAAAACCGTATACAATCCATGGGCGTAAAACAATCCCAATCTCTCCAAAAATAATAAAGTAAAAATAAAAAAAAGGTATGTCCACAAGCAAAATGGGCACGGATGAAAACCCGAAAGGGCTCCGTGATTAAAAACAGCAGGACTGCCGGCGAGTTTGTGAAAACCCGAAAGGGCGCGGACTCGTAAAAAAGAAATGAAATGCACTCGCAAAGTCCTCTCGACTTTGTGAGGAGAAAATTGCCGCGTGAGATCCTTACGACTCACAAAGGAGCAACACACTTGGGAGTCCCCACGACTCCCAGGGAGAAAATGAACTTACGGGATCCTTACGACCCGTAGGGAGAAAATGCTTTGTGAGACCCTTACGGCTCACAAAATTGAAAAGTCTTAGGTGATAGGGACATGTCGTTTCCTGTTTGCAATTGTTGTTATTTCCTTTTTAACTTCCATGTCGTTTCCTGTTTGCAATTGTATCCTATCTATTCTAGCAAAAACGAACTATTTCGATAAATCAAGTTAAGATACAAGTTACCTCTTTGGTACCACTCTCGATTGAGACTCGGGTAGGAGCAAGTCACGAATCTGTTCATTATAAACTTCCAATACGCTAACAGTTAGTTCATATTTGAACACCTCTTGTCTCTCTCTAATAACTCGAAACAGTTCCTCGAGAGTCCTATAGTTTACTCCTCGGGCTTCTCCGGTTCCTTCCATTGTAAATGTTTTGCCCATGCCCGTTTGCCCATAAGCGAATATGCACACATTGTATCCATCCAACACAGACACAGCCAAAGGTGAAGTCTTTTCAAAAACCATTTCTGTTCGTAAACCACGCATAAGATCATTAATCATTATTCCTTAGCGAAAGAAAACGGTAAATTTGTAAGGGTTAATTGCACCCCAAAAAACCCTATAGTTTACTCCATACGGCACTCGTACCTCTCTGTTCATCGACTAAAACCCTCAAAAACAGTCAAACCTATCTCCTAAGCCATCGTTTCCTAATAAGCAAACGCAAATGATGATTCGCTCCTTGTGCCATATTCCAGTATAGCGATGCTGATGCCAAACAAAAAAAACCAATCCCCAAATCCTCTCATGACAAATGATGATTCGCTCCTGGTACCATATCCCAGTGTAGCGATGCTGATGTCAACCCAAATCAAATCAAACCAACAACCTCTGCGGCGGAATCATGCTTCATCCCAGAATTTACCCCGTGTCGAAATCATGCTTCGCCTCGGGATAACGACCTCCTTGTCGGAATTATGCTTCGTCTCAGAATACACCCCGTGTCGAAATGATGCTTTGTCTCGGTGTACCTGCCTTCCCTGTCGAAATTATGCTTCGTCTCGGAATCAAGTCAGCCAACAAGCTCTGCGCCGGAATCATGCTCCGTCTCAGAATATACCCCGTGTCGAAATCATGGTTCGCCTTTGAATATTTGCCTCCCTTGTCGGAATTATACTTCGCCTAGGAATCTACCTCTGCATCGAAATCATGCTTCGGTCAGAATGTCTGCCGATCATCGAAATGATGCTCCGATCTCTGGAATTATGCTCCGCCCATCGGAACGATGCTCCGATCTCTGGAATTATGTTCCGCTCTTCGGAAAGATGCTCCGAGCTCTGGAATCATGCTCCGCCCTTCGGAATGATGCTCCGAATCCTGGAATTATGCTCCGCTCTTCGGAATGATGCTCCGAACCCTGGAATCATGCTCCGCTCATCGGAATGATGCTCCGATCCCCTGGAATCATGTTCCGCTCTTCGGAATGATGCTCCGAATCCTGGAATCATGTTCCGCTCTTCGGAATGATGCTCCGAATACTGGAATTATGCTCCGCTCTTCGGAATGATGCTCCGAATCCTTGAATCATGCTCCGCTCATCGGAATGATGCTCCGATCCCCTGGAATCATGTTCCGCTCTTCGGAATGATGCTCCGAATCCTGGAATCATGTTCCGCTCTTCGGAATGATGCTCCGAATACTGGAATTATGCTCCGCTCTTCGGAATGATGCTCCGAATCCTTGAATCATGCTTCGCTCATCGGAATGATGCTCCGATCCCCTGGAATCATGTTCCGCTCTTCGGAATGATGCTCCGAATCCTGGAATCATGTTCCGCTCTTCGGAATGATGCTCCGAATACTGGAATTATGCTCCGCTCTTCGGAATGATGCTTCGAATCCTGGAATTATGCTCCGCAATTCGGAATGATGCTCCGAATCCTGGAATCATGCTCCGCCCTTCGGAACGATGCTCCGATCTCTGGAATTATGCTCCGCCCTTCGGAACGATGCTCCGAACCCTGGAATTATGCTCCGTCCTACGGAATGATGCTCCGATCTCAGGAATTATGCTCTGCCCTCGGAACGATGCTCCGAACCCTGGAATTATGCTCCCCCTATCGGAATGATGCTCCGAACCCTGGAATTATGCTCCGCCCCTCGGAACGATGCTCCGAACCCTGGAATTATGCTCCCCCCTTCGGAATGATGCTCGGAATCCTGGAATTATTCTCCGCTCTTCGGAAAAATGCTCCGAATCCTGGAATTATGCTCCGCCCTTCGGAAAGATGCTCCGCCCTTCGGAACGATGCTCCGATCTCTGGAATTATGCTCCGCCCTTCGTAACGATGCTCCGAACCCCGGAATTATGCTCCCCCCTTCGGAACGATGCTCTGATCTCTGGAATTATGCTCCGCGAATCAGAATGATGCTCCGATCCCCGGGAATCATGCTTCCCGGGATGATGCTCCGCCCCTGGAATGATGTTCTACCTCGAAGTCCAACTTCAAGATCCATCAATTTTATGCACACAACTCAAATGTGCGGTGTGCATTTATTGATGGGGGCACTTTTTTGGGGTAAAAACTTACACCCCGGTTGACCGAGTCAAAGTCAGGGTCAACCCCCAAGCTAGGTGGGCCCAAGCCCAGGTCAAGCAGGCCCATGCCCAAGTCGAGCCCGCGGCCGGCCTCCTCCATGCCAAAATATAGACCATGTAATAAATAATTTTTATGTAATTTTTTATACAAGAATGTATACAAAACGGGCAGAAAGCCAAATTTTTGTAAGCCCATGGCTTATGTGCAAAAATGAAATGGCACATGAGCCATGGGATAGGCAAAATGCCATTTTGTGAAGCCCAAGGGGCTATATGCAAATATGTAAGCCTATAAAAGGCAACATGATGAATAAAAAAGATAACACTTTCATTCTCTCAAAAACCTAGGGTTTGTATTTCTTTCCCTTTTCTGAAGGTCTCAAACCTTCTTCTTTCTTCTGAATTAAATCAAGAGTTTTACTCTTCCTTTTAAAAAACAAAATAGTTTTTCACCATCAAACCCACAAAGGGGAACTTGGATCTGTCTTTAGATCCCCAAAAGGAGAGATTTTGAGATCTCACATCTCTTGATCTTCAAGATCCAGCTAACAGAGGAGGAAGAAGAAGAACCCCTTTCACTAAACCCAAGAAAAAAAAAGAAAACACACTCAGGAGTCCAACTCCTCTCTGATTTCTCTTCCGAGAAATTTTTTTAGACTAAAAGCCTTTTTTTCTCGCCGGCGCTTAAGCGCAGAGCGCCCGCGTGCCGACACGTGGCGCGCTTGCGCTCAAGCGCTCAACGTTTGAGCGCAAGTCGCCCAGGTGCCGACACGTGGCGCCCTTGCGCTCGAGCGCAAGTCGCCCCGGTGCCGACACATGGCGCGCTTGCGCTCGAGCGGAAGCGCTCGAGCGCAAGTCGCCCCGGTGCCGACACATGGCGCTCTTGCGCTCAGGTGCAAGTCGTCCCTGTGCCGACACGTGGCGCACTTGCGTTCAAGCGCCCAGCGCTCAAGCGCAAGTCGCCCCCGTGCCGACACGTGGCGCACTTGCGCTCGAGTGTTGGGCGCTGAAGTGCAAAGCGCCCACGTGCCGACATATGGCGCGCTTGCGCTACAGCGCCCTGCGCTCAAGCGCGAAGCGCCCACGTGCTGACACGTGGCACGCTAGTGCCTGAGCGCACAGCGCCCAAGGCGCTGGCCCCACGCATCCTTTGGATGCCTTTCCCCCCTCTTTTTATGTACATACATATACATATACATATGTATACATATTTGCACACACACGTGCTCCACGACACTGTCCCTGTTAGAAAAAAATTTCTAACGGGGCGCTGCCCTGCACCCCGCAAGGGGGCTGCTAGCCCCCTTAACCCCCATCCCGCTATCCGGGTAGCGAGACCCCCGTAAAAACTCTGCGTGGCTCCCGATATATCCAAAACCCCTTCAAAACACAACACTGCACCTTGAGTTCGCATGACCAGTTTAACCCGTCAATCGGAGGTTCCCTCGCTCCAAAGGCGAAGGGTAATTAACGGCAGCTTAGTCCACAGCTGCCGGAGATTCGGATCCCCACAATCATTAAACCCCGGCCTACCTTAGGCAGGGGGAATCTGTAGTACGCCTGACAAGCAAGCACGTATTTCCATCTCAATGGGGTGATGAAAAACACCCTACAACCTCGATGTCATACGATGAATCCTAGGAATTTTCCTGAGGAGACTCTGAACGCGCATTTGAGAGGGTTCATCTTCAGATTGTATTTCCGAAGACGTTGGAACACTATCTTCAGATGCTCCCATTGCTCCTCGTGCGATTTTCTTTTCACCGCTAGGTCGTCGATATAGCATTCGACGACTTCATGTATGAGGTCATCGAAAATCTTCATCATGGCCCTCTGATAGGTATTACTTTGTAGCAAAATATCCCCAGCGGAGTCCGGAAAGCGGTATGCTTCTGGTTTTCGAGATGCATCTTTATTTGGTTGTACCCCGATGCCGTCCATGAAGAAGAAGACTTCGTGAGTGGATGTGTTGTCTATCATCGGCTCAGTAACCGGTAAGCGAAAATCATCCTTCAGGCAAGCTTTATTGAGGTCCCGAAAGTCTACGCAGATCCGCACCGTCCCATTTTTCTTCATCACTGAGACAATGTTGGCGATCCAGTCAGGATACTGAACTTCTTGGATAAAGCCGGAGTTGATTAGCTTCTTGACTTCGGCGTTGATACTCATTTCAAGTTCGAGCCGCATTCTTCTTGGTGCTTGCTTGACTGGCTTGACGTCCGGAGATATCGCCAATTTATGCATTGCTATTTCCGGATCTAGCCCTGTCATCTCGGAGTAGTTCTATGCGAAGCAGTATTTATACTGCATGAGCACGTCTTTGAGCGTAGCTACCTGTTCTTCGGACAGCAGCTCACTGACAAACGTAGGCATTGAGTCGTTTTCCGTCCCCAAGTCGATTTTCCTTAGGTTGTCCGCAGTAGTATGTATCCCATCATCCAGCTCTTTTGGCGCTGGTGGAAACTCTGAGATCACTTCGTCATCATCGTTTTCGAAGCACCAGGAGAGGTCATCCATATTCTCGGGCACTCCTTCTTCTGTCAGCATTATTTCGTGACAGGTACGAGATCGCTTCCAAGACCAATGTTGATCCGGCTCTACTCTCGCTGCATACATAGCTTTTGATTCATGCTTCTTGTTTCCCCCAATCAGAGCAAAGCTTTGTTTTGAAATTTAAAATTCAAAAATTGAAGCAACGCTTCAGATCCAGTGCTAAGCGCGCTGCGCGCCACGTGTCAAACACGGATGCGCTAGCGCCAGGTGCGCTGCGCCCTAAGCAGTGCACCCCCAATCAGAGCAAAGCTCTGTTTTAAAATTCAAAATTCAAAAATTGAAGCAACGCTTCAGATCCAGCGCTTGGCGCGCTGCGTGCCACGTGTCAGACATGGATGCGCTAGAGCCAGGCGCGCTGCGCCCTAGGCAGTGCACCATGTGTGCGCTAGTGCTAGGCGCGCTGTGCGCCACATATCTGACACGAATGCGCTAGCGTAGGCTGCGCTGCGCTCTGGACAGCGCACCACGTGTCAAACTTAGGTGCGCTAGCGCAAAGTGCGCTGCGCTCTGAGCACCGCACCACGTGCAAAGCACGGGTGCGCCAGCGCTGGAATTATAAAATTCCCCACCCTTAGATCAAAAGATCTAATAAATAATGATAAATCATTAATTAACCGGAATTAAAATTCTGTTATGGAAAGATTTTCTAATCTTGTTAAAAACAAGAAGATTGCCTTCTGTAAAACAGAAGCCCTGGGATCAAAGATCCAACGGTGGGAAACATCCCCAAATCAATCAGAGAAAGATCTCTTTAACTGATTTAACAAATTAACTTGCCCTATATAAAGGCCCCGAGACTTCAAATCTGATATAGAGAAACCCCCCCCCCCCGTAAACTTTGAGAAATTCAAAGAAAGAAGAGCAAGCTCTCAGCAAAAGAAGATTATTTCTTCAGGGTAAAGATCATGAATGATGAACACAGAGATGAAATCATCTCATAAAAAGAAGAATTATCTTCTTAAAAGATCATAGATCTACAAAGACCAAGATCTTTCATAAAAGAGATCAAAAGATCTTATCATAAAAACAAAGAAGTACTTACTTCATTCACAGATCATTGATCTATAAAAGAAAAGCCTTTTAAAAATAAGAATTGTTGTTCTTGAATCTTGAGACAAAGTCTCTTTTAAAAGAATATAAATTCGTTCACAGATCATAAAAATTGATCAAATGCGCTTTGCTCCATTGAAATGTGCCTTGCACTCTTGAACTGCGCTTCTGCGCTCTCTGGACCGGCGCTCTGCGCCAAAATGCGCCACGTGTCAATCACGTATGCAACTTGCGCTTTGCGCTTCTGAAATAGCGCACTGTGCTCATGGGCTGGCGCTCTGCGCCAAGCGCGCCACGTGTCACTCACGTATGCGCCACTAAATTGATAGCGCAATGCGCTCATGGACTAGCGCTTAGCGCTCATAAACTGGCACAATGCGCCCACCACCTGGCGCTTAGCGCCAAGCGTGACACGTGTCCTTCTCGTGTGCGCTACTTGACAGAAGCGCACTGCGCTCTTTAACTGGCGCAAAAGGCCTGGTGCGCCACGTGTCGCGCTGGCAGAACATAAATTGTTCTCATGAATGCTCTGCATTCAATACAAGACAAAAAAGGTGTCAAGATCTAATGCTCAGCATTATTAAAAGGGCCAAGCCCAAATAAAGGCTCAATAGCCAGAATAAAAATGTTTAAACATTTATTGGACTTAGCCCAATATTGGGCATAAGACCTCAACTTATATTTAATTGAGCCTGTCTGCTCATAAATATTTAACAGATCTTAGTTCTAAATTGGACTACAGATCTTTCAACCAACTCACACCGGTTCAAGGGTACATCTCTTTACTCCTCTGATATTTGTCATTGTAATCCTTCGACGTCTTCAGAGAGGTGACGGGTCCCGACAACCACACATAACCTGGACTGTGGGGTCCTTAAACTCATGGACTATGATGTTCTTAACCTGGACTGTGGGGTCCTTAAGCCCATGGATTACGATGTCCTTAACCTGGACTGTGGGGTCCTTAAGCCTATGGACTACGATGTCCTTAACCTTGACTGTGAGGTCGTTAAACTCACGGACTACGATGTTTTTAACCTGGACCGCAATGTCCTTAAACTAATCGACCGTAATGTCCCTAAACTAAACAATAGAGTCCAAATGCTCTTTTGTTGGATCTAAACGATACTGTTAAGTTGATCTTAGTCTAAAAAAATTAGATTAACGTATCCTTAACAAACGTTTAAGTTGATCTTAGTCTCAAATGAGGCTAACGTATCCTTAAACCCAACCCCCAAACCCAAATCTAAGAAGATACGGATTTGGACTAATCCACGCCCTACGGGCGACAACATAAATTAGTCTCCGTATACAATCCACGGGCAACCAAAAACAAAACAAACACCCACGACACGAAGTGACCATCTGGAGGAGGAGAAAGTTGTTACCGCGATACGGTAGCGTAATTAAGTGCAGGGGCTTGCGCCTGCAGGGAAGAGCGTCCCCACAATCCAAAACCCCTCAAATGAGGGGGAATCTGACGAGTCTGCTACATCGGCCGCATCCGTTTAAACCTTCGATACATGGTTCCATAAATCAACTTGGCATCTTCGGAGAGGTGGACGATAGCACCAATTAGCATCTGTCCCGAATTTCAGACAGGACGCCCTCCGCGTCTTGGTCCGCGTCTTTCGGCGGGGAACGGATTCTGGCACGCCCAGTGGGACCTTTTCCTCTTTCCACTACACACTTCATGTGCCGTGTTCGCGAACGAATCGCGGTTTGATATGGTTGCCCTTGGGTTTGAGGTACTAAGATTTGGTTTCTTGCTTGGTGCAGAAAACGAAATATCAACGGCGTCTACTTGCACGAAGTGTTCCAGCTGCAACTGCAACTCGCGTTCCGCCTCATCTGGAGGCATAGCTTACGGGCCTCAAGCGGCCTCCCTGTTCATGATGCCGGTGGACCAAGTAACTCAGGCCACCACTGGGCTGTTCTTTAGGACTATGATCCCACCCATGAGCTTCAATGCCCCGATGTTGCCGCAAGAAGCCCCAAAGAAGTCGGTCTTCGATCGACATTCCACTACTGCGACCCCTCTCAACGGGTCATCCAGCTCCGGCGCCTCAGTCTTCTCCAGATTAGGCCAAAGTTCATGTGGGCCCATGATGAAGCCTGCAATTCCAGAAAAGGTTATTCTGAAGAGGATAGCCATCCCTGCTCCCGAAGTCGTCAAGGCAGCTTCTCCTGCCAAAGGGTCGGTCTTCACAAGACTGATTGCTCTGGCTCCCACTCTAGTCGAAGTCCTCAAAGCTACTTCCCCCGCCCAGAGGTCTGTCTTTGACGGGTTAGACACTGCTGCTCGACGGACATCGGTCTTCAAGAGGCTGGTACCAGCAGCGCCTCACTAGAATAGGGGGCATGACGAAGTCACCCCTCAACCTGAAACAATCCCAGCGGCTTGACATGCTCGACGTCGCCACTGGCACCGGGTAAGGAAAGCTGGGGGAAACTCCCCCTCTGGGCTAACTCCACCAGCCCCAACGGTGGAAATCAATGCTGCTGTTCTAACCGGGAACAACTTTGAATTGCTGAACAAGGTGCGCAGGAACTCTCCTACCGCCGTACTGAAAAGATCTCCTCCACCCGTGGAGAATGCGCCGAAGGCGAAGCCGAAACAGCCCCCTCAGCGCTATCCTCCAAAATCTACAAAGTGTGGTGACAGGTCCAGGAGTCGGTGATTGATCAAGATTACCCTCGCCGACAGAAAAAGGTGAAGGTTCAACAGGAAGAGAACCGTCCTGTCAAGCCACAGAAGATGACAACTACCTGAGTGCCCGCTGCAACAGCCCCCTCAACGTCAACTGCTCAAAAGAGAAGGAGGCCAGAGAAAGCCCCTATGACTACGGCAGACCACAAAGACGCTGAGCCCAAACGCCCCAAGTCTGGGGGCATAATGGTGCATACTGTTTACATGGCTTCCGGAAAAGAGGAAAGCCGCTCTTCGACGGGTCACCGTCCGCTCACCCGATCCGTGACAAAAGCCCAGGAGCAGCAACAGAAGCTTCAGGAAATGCTAACGGAAATGGCCATACTTACTAGGCCAAAAGAAAGCCGGAGGCTGTAAGTCCACGTTACCTGTCCCGGTTCTTTCGGGGTTGCGGAAATGGTGAAAAACTATTTTTAGGGTTAGGGTAACATGGACTAGAAACCGGATCTTTGCTAAACAACACACTAGCAACTAACTACAAGCTTTACCTACTCGGTTAGAGGGTTATACCTAGTCTTGAACTCCTTCTCTTCTTCTCCTTGGAGTGGGTTGAAGGGTTCCTCCTCGTCTCCTTCTCTTGCCGAAGAAAGATCCATCCGAGGGCCTCTACCTTGAGCTCCTTCCTCAAACTTGAGGTAACTAAGGTGTTAGGTTTGCTAAACCTTCAACCTTAGGATGAGTAGAGATGAGTTTTGGTGTTTTATCTCAAAGGCAAATGGTTCTCAACTCATGAGAGAAATTTTGCATTTAGAGAGAGGAAGAGGATGAGAGAGAATGAGAATGAGAGAATGAAAAGAATTTTGCAACCATATCACATATATGTGAATTATCAATTAACAATATTAATTAAAAAGAAAAAGGTGATGGTTGATTTGATAAGACCATTATCATTTCACATTTAATGATTTTTGCAAAGATCAAAGAGCATCTTTTGTGTGAAATGATGATGGTCAACTTTTCAACTTGGGTCAACAAGTCAACCATGGTCAAATGGTCAACAACCCTAACCATAACACAATTTCCTTTTAATTAACATTATTAATTATATTTCACATATTCATTAGGGTTTGGAAAAAGACAACAGTCATCAACCCTAATGAGAATCCTCTGCCTCTGCCTCAGTCAACTGTGCATACACATCCGCATCCATGTTCCGAGGAACATGAATACAATGAGATAAAACCAATCCCAAAACATATACTAGGATCTGGCTTAAACCAAAGCCCGCTAGTAATAACTGTCCGGACACCAAACGTGCACAAGTGCGTGGATGTGAACGAACCCCGTCGCAAAACCATACGACCTTTACTCTGTTTTGCCCAAAGGTGAATAACTCTCTGTGTGGGACACTAAAGACTCGACACTACGCTGGCAGTGGGTTTAACCACAGACCGTAAGCGGCACTAGCTGTACATAATGGTCCCCAGGTAGATGCCGATAAGAAGACTGATGAGGTGAACCCATCCGAACTCCTGCTGAGCCTGTATGTGACAATCTCCGTACAGTCCGGTCTGTTCGTCTGAGAGTATCGCATGGCAGGCCTAGGGGGTGGTAAATGTTAGTCCCCTAATAGCGGTACAAGTCGTGCCGGAGTGTAGCCCAGAACACCCTGAGATATCATTGGAAACGCTACCAGTATATCTCGCTAGCCCTGGCCAGGGACTTTGTGTAATGGCTCTCCTAGACACAGCACAATATCAACCCCCAATACCGGGAGAGACAAATCCTGTCTAACCGTCACTGCCTCCAAGTGCTTCGGGACTGCACCCAACTACTACCTGTTTGCACGACTCCTTTTAGCCGTGGTAGGGTAGTAATCAAAGTACAGTGGAAACACACTCGAGGAGAAGTGACAGTGTCAAGTCAGCGGACTAAGCTGTACTCATGTCACCTGAGAACTGATAACTGACGATAGGTATAGTACCAACCAACAGTTCCTGACGAGTCCTGTCCGGTATACTCGTAACCTAACGAGCACCCGCATACGATCTCAAGTACGACGTACTGACGGCTGTGGGACAGACCGTCTCCCCTGCTGGGATGAGAAGCGCATACGCTAGTCTACTCCGGAGTATCGATGCCCCGTCTCGATAATTCCACGATTAGGGACCTGTATATAAGGATGTGCTTGTAGATTACCCAGCCCCCACTAGTGTGACTGCCATCACAGCACTGGTAATCAAGCAAAGATCCTAAGGGCTCCACTAATGTGTATAGGTGATATGCTAAAAAAAACACATATACACATTAAAGCAGAGACAAACCAAGTAGCATACTACCATTTCGAGCAAGATTGTCTATACAACTGTGAATATCCCAAGCTTCCATCAAGTAATATACAAACTCGTATGATACAGTAATGGCCTCTAGGGCATATACACTAACAATCTCACACTTGCACTAAGGCCATGTACTGGCGTATCGAAGACCTATCATCTCGATCAGCCGCTCGAACTGAGTCTGGGGTAAGGCCTTCGTGAGTGGATCTGCAGTGTTATCTTCTGAAGCAACCCTCCGAACCTCGATCTCCTGGCGATCCACGATCTCCCTGATCAGGTGATACCACCTTAAGATGTGTCTGGACTTCTGATGGGACCTGGGTTCCTTCGCTAAAGCTATAGCCCCGTTGTTATCACAATACAGAGGTATTGGATCAACAATGGACAGAACCACCTGAAGTTCTTTCAAGAACTTCCTTATCCAGACGGCTTCTTTTGCGGTATCAGAAGCAGCGATATATTCCGCTTCCATTGTCGAGTCAGCAACGGTTTTCTGTTTGGAACTCTTCCAACACACCGCCCCTCCATTGAGGGTAAAGACATAACCCGACATGGACTTGGAATCATCCTTGTCACTCTGGAAGCTGGAGTCAGCAAAGGCCTCGATCTGGAGGTCTTTTCCGCCATACACCAAGAACATCTCCTTAGTTCTTCTCAGGTACTTGAAAATGTTCTTTACCCCTATCCAGTGCTTCTCCCCAGGTTTGACTGATACCTGCTTACCACACTCAGTGCATAAGCAACATCTGGTCTGGTACACAATATCGCATACATTATAGAGCCTACCGCAGAAGCGTAGGGTATAATAGACATGCGATCCCTTTCCAAATCAGTCTTGGGAGACATCTCTTTGGAAAGAGTGATCCCGTGAGAAGCCGGTAGATTACCGCGCTTGGAATCTTCCATACTGAATCTTTTCAGTATGGTGTCGATGTACCTGGACTGTGAAAGTCCTAATATCCTCTTGGATCTATCACGATGGATCCGGATCCCCAGAATGTAAGAGGCATCACCCAGGTCTTTCATGGAGAACCTGTGTAACAAGAACCCTTTGACAGATTGTAGCATAGGAATGTCATTTCCTATCAAGAGAATGTCATCCACGTATAAAACGAGGAATACAACAATTCATGCTACAATTTTACTATAGATGCATGGTTCATCTGGATTTTTGATAAAGCCAAAATCTTTGACCGTCTCATCAAAACAGATGTTCCAACTCCGCGATGCCCGCTTTAGTCCGTAAATGGACTTAAGCAACTTGCACACCTTTCCGCTGCTCCCACTCTGAATGAAACCCTCTGGCTGGTCCATATAGACACACTCCTCTAAATTTCCATTTAGAAAAGCGGTCTTTACGTCCATCTGCCAAATCTCATAATCGTGGAAGGCAGCAATGGCAAGAAGGATCCGAATGGATTTGAGCATAGCCACTGGAGAAAAGGTTTCGTCATAGTCCAAACCAGGTCTTTGACGAAAACCCTTTGCAACAAGTCTAGCCTTATAGGTCTCAACCTGCCCATCTACACCAATCTTCCTCTTGAAGATCCATTTGCATCCTACGGGTTTTACCCCTTCTGGAGCAACATCCAAAGTCCATACTTTGTTGGTGTACATGGACTCCATTTCGGTCTGCATTGCATCCAGCCATTTTACCGAGTCAACGCTCTGAATGGCCTGCTGGAAGCTAGTCGGCTCATCATTATCAATGATGCAATCCTCTCTATCCCCGTCTATGAGAAAACCGTAATATCTCTCGGGCGGATGAGACTGCCTACTACTCCTGCGGAGCGGTGTAGGAATGTCCTGTTCTTTCGAACCCTCTGGTTCTATTAAGCTTTCAGTACTAGCTCGTGATTCTGGAATTTCTTCCAGTTCTATTGCGCTCCCACTTATCTGATTTTTTAAAAATTCAGTTTCCAAGAAGTAAGCATGATGAGAAACAAAAACCTTTTGTTCCTCTTCGCAATAGAAGAAATATCCTTTGGAGTCCTTTGGATATCCCACAAACTTGCACTGTACTGAGCGTGCCTCGAGTTTGTCCGCATGCTGCTTTTTGATAACAGCTGGACATCCCCATGTCTTAATGTGGTTAAGATAGGGTTTCTTCCCACACCACATCTGATATGGTGTGGTAGGCACAGACTTAGTTGGAACTCGGTTCAAAAGGTATGCAGCTGATTCTAGTGCATATCCCCGGAATGATCGCGGCAACTCAGCATTACACATCATGGAACGTACCATATCCAATAGGGTTCGGTTCCATCTCTCCGATACACCGTTATGTTGTGGAGTGTATGGAGGAGTAAGCTGAGAGAGAATTCCATTCTCTTTTAGGTAATCCAGGAACTCGGCACTCAAGTATTCACCACCTCGATCAGATCTCGGTGTCTTGATACTTTTGCCTGTTTGTTTTTCTACTTCATTCTTGTATTCCTGGAATTTTTCGAAAGCTTCGGATTTATGTTTCATTAAGAAGACATATATGTACCTCGAAAAGTCATCCGTAAAAGTAATGAAGTAAGAATAACTGCTTCGCGCATGTGTAGACATTGGACCGCACACATCACTGTGTACGAGTCCCAAGAGCTCGCTCACTCTTACTCCGTGTCCAGTGAACGGAGTCTTTGTCATCTTTCCTTTGAGACAGGATTGACAAGTTGCATATAAATGATATTCGAATGGATCCAAATATCCTTCTGTATGCAACTTAGTCAACCTTCTCTCATTGATGTGACCCAGTCTACAATGCCATAAGAAAGCATGATTTATTTCTGGAGACTTTCTTTTGTGTGTATTCTGGACATTGAAAATCTGTGGTTAGTTTAATACGTATATACCATTGCTTAATGTACCCAACCCAATCAGAACTTGATTAAGGTGAATGTTTACAACATTGCTTACAAATGCAAATTCATAACCTTCTTTAGACATCAAAGATACAGATATGATATTACAAGTTGCATTGGGTACAAAATAACAATCACACAAAACCAAAACATGTCCATCTGACAACCCCAAGTGATAGTCCCCAACGGACTCAGCATCCATGCTAGCTCCGTTTGCAACTCTGAGGGTCATATCACCTGCCTTCAAAATCCTACGCTTTCTCAGTGCCTGCAAAGAATTACAGATATGAGATCCTGATCCGGTATCCAATACCCAGGAAGTAGAGTTTATTAATAGACAGTTTTCAATAACATACACACCTGAAGCTGAAGCCACAACTTGCTTCGGGTCCTGGTTTCTGGCCTTCCAAGCCCTGCAATCCTTTTTCCAGTGTCCACTCTTGTGACAGTAAAAGCACTCTTCCTTTCCCACAAGCTTTCCCGCTACCTTTGTTGCTTTTGCCTTTCCCTTCGTTTCCACTTTACTAACACCGGCCCTTGGTTTGGTGGGGGTTTTCTTCTTCTTTCCCTTGGCTCTCGCCTTGGACCTAGAAGAGGAAGGTCCTCCAACAAACAAAGTGGATGTTTCCCTACCTTTCTGTAGGGTGCCCTCTGCACTCCTCAACATGTTCAGAAGTTCGGAAAGTTCAACCTCTTTTCCTTGCATGTTGAAGTTCAGGATAAACTGGGCGTAAGTGGAAGGAAGGGACTGGAGAATCAAGTCAATGTAGAGCTCGTTCTCTAACGTGGTCCCTAGGTCCGCGAGCTCTTCAATGTAGCCAATCATCTTAAGCACGTGTTCCGCTACGGATGATCCGATGGCCAATCTCGCCGAAAATAACTTTTTCGAGACTTCGTATCTGGCGATACGGGATTGCTCTCCATACAGTTCTTTTGTATGAAGAAATATGGATTCTAGGTCTATATTCTCGTGCCTCCTCTGATGATCATTGTCCATAGAGGTAAGCACGAGGCACTTGGCCTTCGCGCAGTCGATCTCCCATGTCTTACGGATTTCTATATCCGCGACGCTGGAGGTGGGACCTGGGACAGGGGGAGCTTTGGTGGTAAGGAGATACCCCAACTTGTCATAAGTGATTGCCATTTTGACATTCTTGAGCCAATCTTTGTAGTTTGGCCCTGTCGGTATATTTTTATCTGGTAGTAACTTAAGTCCGGTCATGACGATTGGTCGCTGCAATTAGAGAAACACTTTAGCACGATGCTCTTGCAAGTTTAGAGTGGTTTTTAGTTTGTCTAAACAGGATGGCTCCCACTGTCTCTCGAATCCCTCCTCAAACCAAAAAGGAAGAATTAGTCGGGATCAATCTCACCGTACAATACTTGCTTAACCGTTCAGCAAGGCCAGTGTCGGTACTTCGAGGGAGATTTTCCAACGCTTTCGCGGAGTTCCTTAATTAAAGAACCTCTTTTCCCTGGGAGCGTAGCCCCGCTAACACCTTTCTAGACAACTACTTGGTTTATAGCATTGATTGTTAAGTGAGAAATTTCCCGAGGAGTAGCATATACTCACAGTAGGATCGGGATCCAAATATCATCGTGTGACAAAACTAAAGGAATCCTACCAGAATCATCACACTCCAAATGGTATGCAGCACTAGCAAGTTTCAGTTTCTTTAGAAACTCCCGATGTGGATTTTTGCCCCATGCTCTTATGACCTTGAATTTGGCCAACAAATCATAAGTCACATGTCAAGTTCTACCCGTCATTCTCCAGGTTAATTTGAACCCATCCATACCTACTGTCACGACCCGAGTATTTCGACTCGTGACCGGCACTTAACCACGCTACGTCTACAGGCGTAACGCGACTAAGTAAGCCGAACCCAGAAATCAAAACCATTTAAAAATAGTGAGTGTTGAAAACATTTAGTTAAAACATTTAGAAAACCTTAATTAGTTCAATAAGTTCTTTTAAAGTCACTTAATCATTTAAATAATTTTGGCAGCATTTCCTTTGTAAAAGTAGCTCCGAGACCGGGTACAAACAGGATATGAGTAAAAATGAGATATAATGAAACAAAACATTCCCAAACGGGAGCAATCACGCCCAACGGCGGAAACCATCATCACAACAGTAATATACGACGCCGTAGCGAAGAATAAGCAATAAGTAAACATCACAGAATATAAACTGCATATAAAACAGTCGGCTCCCACGAGCTCGACACCAGAATACAAAATATACATCATCGTCCTCACACAGTACTAAGTCCAGTACATAAATGGTAGATGGAGAGTACTAGATACAAAAAGGGATACATTAAAAGTAATCAGATACCACAACCCACCTAAATGCAAAACAGCTCTCGTCGCAACTGTAGTGGTATCTGTAGCCAAAAGATGCAAAAGACAGCCTGCCGCGACTATACTGAAGGCAACCTGCAAATACTGTGGCACAACGGAGGTGAGTTGCCAATTCGTGAATAGAGATAACATATAATGGTAATCGCGAGCATGCACGTACTGCGCTACTCTAACAAATGCCAGCAGATGATATCAATGTGTGATAAGCAGTATGTGCAATAATCATGCAGATGCTCTGTCAGGTAAAATAACTACAGGATGAGATATATGGTAATCAATGCTGAGCATGGGATAAACAACATCTACACGGAATATCAACGTGGAAAACAATCGGTGCCCACAACTGCACCCAAATCCCAAATAACTCAGGCGCCGGCACACCCATCGGCCCTCAAATCCTGTAAATCTCTGAGAAATCACGAGTGCCTAACATCGGCACCCAAAATATCATAAAATACTCGTGTCCAGCATCGACACGCAAATCCTCATATATCGGGCTTCGTCAGTCCGGATCAGCCCACGGGCTCCGTCTGCGGTATCGGCCCTCGGCCCCGGCAGTACGGATCATCCCGCATCCATCTCTCGACTCTGGTCAGTATCCTCCGGATGACCGCCAGGTCCAACCAATCACCGGTAGGTACTCGCCACCCTGCCAGGCTCATAGTCTACTCCACGAAAAACATTTCTCGCCCCGGGGAACCATACCGGGTCCACCACGAACCCGCAAACGGATCATCCATCTCCTCGAATCGGGTTTCAAGCACACGTCTCAGCACCGAGAAAACGCGTGGTGGACGCACCAAAATATCATATCACGAGGAACCGGGTTTTCAAATAGTGCATCTTTTCTTAAAAATCCCACGGTCCTCAAAACCAGAAATCACATGAAAATCCAACACCAAGAAGTAAATCCAATGCGATGTGCTATGTACATCAATCCATGATATAGGTATAAGGGAAAACCGCTTTTGAAATTAGTTTCCGTTTTTAAAGATATCATGCGGTTCCCAATTTCCATGAAAGTCATATCGAATCATATATGAAATGAACTACAGCAATTAATCATGGCCGTTCTACAGTGAGTGTGTCATGGCAATTACTAACGGTGTGTGTGTAGCATGCAGATTAGTGCTCGTGCAACATGAACCGTTAGTAATGGTGTGGTGTTCTATCAATTCTAAGCATACATACAGCAGGGAATGCAATATGCAATGACAGTCCATGAGGTAAATGCAACATATAATAATAAGGTCCTATCATCCCTGACGCATAACGCCATGCGGGTGATATCCCCGTAGATGTTAAATCTACTCACCGAAGTCTCGCGCTAAGTGTAGCCGACGACTTGCTTGCCCTTCTTCGCAGCGTCCCTCTCACTCGCCTGCGAACCTAGAATCACATAACATATATCACACATAAGCTCAATTTCACAAAAACGTGATATTACGGTCCAACTAGAAACCCGTGTCGCAAACCAATCGCGTGTGTGCGCGATACGCTAAAACGTGTGATCACGCGTCTGAAACTATCCTGACGCGTCGCGATACGCAGAAACCCCAAACCCACACACGTATCACGCGTGTCGCGAAGGTTTAGAAATACGGAAAAACAGGTATTAAGCCCCAGATTTTTCTGCAGTAAGAACCAAACAAAATTGCACTTGCCAGAAGTCTAAGGGTTGCAACAGACACCTATAGGACCAAACCACAACCAAAACCCTACCCATCTGGCCGCAATTTGCGGCCAGATCGAATATTTCGGCGGCCACTGTACGGAGTTTGGGGGTCGGGTTCTACCTGGGGTATCAGCACCTAACAAGTATACTGCAGTCCTCTCAAAATTAATCTGAACTCATCGGGTCGATAGCAGTTTCCAGAAACTCAAATTTTGCTTTAAAACGACGAATCTGCCTAAAAAGGAGATCTGGTTGTATTTTAGTGCAATTGGGGTTTAAGCTGGGTTAAAATGGCCTTAACAACACTCTATCAACCTACTGAAACCACAACACACATCACTTGGCCAAGGTTCTCACTAAACACCTCATATCGCACTAAATCGCACCAAAAACCACTAACCGAAGCAAAACTACACTAAACAAGTAAACTAGGAAGTAAGTTTAGGAAATATACCCCACACTCGACCCTAGGGAGCTGGAGGAAGAAGAAGAAGTGAAGGGAAAGGGGCTGCAGTTGAAGTTGTGGCAGTTGCTGCTGCTAGCTGCTGCTACTGGTGCTGTTGCTGTTGCTGGAATGCTTGCTGCTGCTGTTGTGGAGTCTGCTGCTGCTGCTGAGGATGCAAGGGAGCTGCTGCTACTGCTGAAAGGTAATTGTGTGTGTGTGTGAGAGAGAGTGAGGTTGAGAGAAAAGAACAAAACAAATGAGAGGAAATCATAACCACCAATGTCAACACCCCACTCTCTCTCTCTCCTCATTAATTGCAAGCATGGCTTAAGCCATGATGCACTCTCTCTCTCTCTCACCAAGTCAACACCCAAAGGAATTCAAATTAAAGCAACTATTAATTAACTAATTTAACTTAATTAAAACCCAAAAGACTTAATCCCCATAATTAACCCACCATGGTTACTAATCATGGTAATAACTCATTTAAAAACCCTAGTTTACATGCACATGTGTATGCAAGCCTAGGAAAATTTTAGAAAAATATTTATTAAATTAGGAAAAATATTTGAAACACAATTTGGTAAACTTCTTATTAAAAACCCTTTCTTTAAATATAAAAGTCACTAAACACATCCTAAGGTGTTACAATCTCTCCCCCTTAAAGAAATTCGTCCCCGAATTTCAAAATCTAACTACACGTACCTTTGAAAAGATGGGGATACGTCTTCATCATCTCGCTTTCGGTCTCCCAAGTGACCTCCTCACGGTTCTGACCATGCCAAAGTACCTTAACTGATGGGATGTCCTTCGATCTCAACTTCTTCACTTGTCGATCCAAGATCATCACCGGCTGTTCCGCATAGGAAAGGTCGTGCTCAAGCTGGATCGTCGGGTGCTGAATCGCATGCGAAGGATCATGAAGATATCTACGGAGATTCGAAACGTGAAATACGGGGTGCACATCTGGAAAACTGGGCGGATGGGCTAATCGGTATGCAACTGCACCAACACGCTCGAGGATCTCGAAGGGGCCCACATATCTGGGACTGAGCTTCCCCTTCTTCCCAAACCTCATCACACCTTTCATTGGGGAGACCCTCAAGAAAACATGATCACCAACAGAAAACTCAAGTCTGCGTCGCCGACGGTCCGCATAAGATCTCTGCCTACTCTGGGCTGCTCTCATCCTATCACGAATCAACTGGATCTTCACGGTCGTCTCCTCAACAATCTGTGGCCCTAAGATACTGCTCTCACTGAGCTCTGTCCAACAGGCGGGCGATCTGCATCTCCTCCCATAGAGAGCCTCAAACGGTGCCATCTGAATGGTCTCCTGGTAGCTATTATTGTAGGAGAACTCTACCAAGGGTAAGTGATGATCCCAGCTACCTCCGAAATCTAATACACACGCTCTGAGCATGTCCTCGAGAGTCTGAATAGTCCGCTCTGACTGTCCGTCGGTCTGCGGATGTATTTGAAACACAATTTGGTAAACTTCTTATCAAAAACCCTTTCTTTAAATATAAAAGTCACTAAACACATCCTAAGGTGTTACAATCTCTCCCCCTTAAAGAAATTCGTCCCCGAATTTCAAAATCTAACTACACGTACCTTTGAAAAGATAGGGATACATCTTCATCATCTCGCTTTCGGTCTCCCAAGTGACCTCCTCACGGTTCTGACCACGCCAAAGTGCCTTAACTGATAGGATGTCCTTCGATCTCAACTTCTTCACTTGTCGATCCAAGATCATCACCGGCTGTTCCGCATAGGAAAGGTCGTGCTCAAGCTGGATCGTCGGGTGCTGAATCGCATGCGAAGGATCATGAAGATATCTACGGAGCATCGAAACGTGAAATACGGGGTGCACATCTGGAAAACTGGGCGGAAGGGCTAATCGGTATGCAACTGCACCAACACTCTCGAGGATCTCGAAGGGGCCCACATATCTGGGATTGAGCTTCCCCTTCTTCCCAAACCTCATCACACCTTTCATTGGGGAGACCCTCAAGAAAACATGATCACCAACAGAAAACTCAAGTCTGCGTCGCCGACGGTCCGCATAAGATCTCTGTCTACTCTGGGCTGCTCTCATCCTATCGCGAATCAACTAGATCTTCGCGGTCGTCTCCTCAACAATCTGTGGCCCTAAGATATTGCTCTCACTGAGCTCTGTCCAACAGGCGGGCGATCTGCATCTCCTCCTATAGAAAGCCTCAAACGGTGCCATCTGAATGGTCTCCTGGTAGCTGTTATTGTAGGAGAACTCTACCAAGGGTAAGTGATGATCCCAGCTACCTCCGAAATCTAATACACACGCTCTAAGCATGTCCTAGAGAGTCTGAATAGTCCGCTCTGACTGTCTGTCGGTCTGCGGATGAAATGCTGTGCTGAAACTCAAGCGAGTGCCCAAAGCCTCCTGAAGCCTCTGCCATAATCGGCTGGTAAACTGGGTGCCTCTGTCGGACACGATACATGTCGGGACTCCGTGTAGTCGCACAATCTCGTCGATGTAGATCTGGGCATACTGAGTAAATACGAAAGTCGTCTTCACTGGTAGGAAGTGAGCCGCCTTCATCAAACGATCCACGATCACCCAGATAGAGTCATACCCTCGACTAGTCCTGGGTAGACCCACAACGAAATCCATCAAAATCTGCTCCCATTTCCACTCTGGAATGGGTAACGGTTGTAGCTCTCCCGCGGGCCTCTGGTGCTAGCCTTGACTTGCTGACAAGTTAGGCATCTCGACACGAAATCTGTGATGTCCCTCTTCATTCCGTCCCACCAATAAACATCTCTCATGTCATGGTACATCTTGGTGGAACCGGGATGAACACTGTACACCGATCGATGTGCCTCCTCAAGAATCTCGTGCCGCAGTCCCTCAGCATCTGGTACGCACAGTCTAACTCCAAATCGTAGTACCCCCTGATCATCGATCACAAACTCGGAAAATCTGCCCTGTCCAATCTGTGCCATGATCTCCGAACATCGGTCATCACTGCGCTGTGCCTCATGTATGCGGTCAAGTAACTGTGGGCGTGCACGAACATGCGCGATCTGTCCTCCAATGGGCGTGAACTCGAACTGTACTTGGCTGTCGCATAATATCTGCTAATCTGCCGACGACTGCCCCTGTACTGTGCTCAAACAAGCTAGACTACCCCCGGGCCTCCTGCTCAAAGCATCCGCCACCACATTCGCCTTGCCCGGGTGGTACAAGATCTCGCAGTCGTAATCCTTCACTAACTCCATCCATCGGCATTGCCGAAGGTTCAGGTCTCGCTGCTGAAATATATACTTTAAACTCTTGTGATCAGTGAATATCTGGCATGACTCGCCGTATAGGTAATGTCGCCAGATCTTAAGTGCAAAGACCACTGCAGCCATCTCCAAGTCATGAGTGGGGTAGTTCTGTTCATGTTTCTTCAATTGTCGCGAAGCATACGCGATCACCCTGTCATGCTGCATCAAAACGCACCCTAGCCCCACTCGAGAGGCATCACAATAGACCATAAATCCGCCTGAGCCTGAAGGCAAAGATAACACCGGTGCCGTCGTCAGCCGAGTCCGCAGCTGCTGAAAACTGTGCTCGCACTCCTCCGTCCAATCAAAAAGGACTCCCTTCCGGGTCAACCCGGTCAAAGGGGTAGCAATACTGGAGAAGTCCTGCACAAATCGCCTGTAGTAACCGGCCAACCCCAAAAAGCTGCGAATCTCCGTAACCGATGTGGGTCTGGGCCAATGCTGAACGGCCTCGATCTTCCTTGAGTCTACACATATACCGTCTCGTGAAATCACATGCCCCAAGAAGTCTATGCTGTCCAGCCAAAAAGCACACTTGGAGAATTTCGCATAAAGCTGGTGCTCCCTCAAAGTCTGCAGTGTAATCCGCAGGTGCTGCTCGTGCTCCTCACTACTCCGGGAATACACCAAGATATCATCAATGAACACTATAATGAACAGATCCAAATATGGCCGGAAAATACGGTTCATCAAGTCCATGAATGCTGCTGGCGCATTGGTGAGTCCGAACGACATCACCAAAAACTCATAATGGCCGTAGCGCGTACGGAAAGCTGTCCTAGGAATATCCTCCTGTCTAACCCGCAGCTGATGATAGCCCGATCGTAAATCGATCCTCGAAAAGTACCCTGCCCCCTGAAGCTGGTCGAACAAATCATCGATGCGCGGCAAAGGATACCTGTTCCGCACTGTCACCCTGTTCAGCTGGCGGTAGTCGATACACAGACGCAAACTGCCGTCCTTCTTCTTGACGAACAGGACTGGAGCACCCCAAGGAGAAACACTGGGTCGGATAAGTCCCTTATCCAGCAAATCTTGCAACTGTCCCTTCAACTCTCGAAGTTCCGCCGGGGCCATTCGATAAGGCGGTATGGAAATAGGCCCCGTGCCAGGAACCAAATCAATACAGAAAGAAATGTCGCGCTCGGGCGGTAGCCCAGGAAGCTCGTCAGGGAACACATCAGGGAACTCGCTAACAACCAGAACCTGATCCAACGGAACCTGTGTAGCACTAGCATCGCAAACATAGGCGAGAAATCCCTGACATCCCTTCCTCAAAAGCTGTCCACCACGAAAAGAAGAAATCACACTGTGAGGGGCGGCACCACGGTCCCCCAACACAACAAAAACCGACTCGCCGGAAAAACAAAATCTAATTGTCTTCTCACGGCAGTCCACAGAAGCATAGCACGTGGCTAACCAATCCATGCCCAAAAGAACGTCGAAGTCCAACATCTCGAGAAGGATCAAATCGACAGGCAACTCCCTCTCGCCAATACAGACGGTACAGGATCGGAACACGTGCCTAGCAACAAATGACTCTCCCACAGGAGTGGTCACAACAAGCGGCTGATCAAGCAAACCGGACTCTCTACCCAAACTCGGCACGAAGTGTGTGGATAGGTACGAGTGTGTGGATCCGGGATCGAACAATACGTGTGCATCAAATGAACATACTGGAAGGATACCTGAAACCACCGCATTAGACGCCTGCGCGTCCTGATGCGTCAAAGCAAAAACACGCGCCTGTCCACCACCTGCGACTGACTGCCCTCTGCCTCGGTCATCCCGTCCTCTCTGAGCAACTCCTCCACGTCCACGACCTCTCTGTGTGTGAGTCTGGCGCGGAGCAACGGTAGGTACAACAGGCAACGCCCTCTGGGGTGGTGAAAGTGGTAAGGTAACATGCGGTGCTGCCGCCTCCCTCCGGTGTATCTCAGGACAATCTCTAACTAGGTGAAGTAGACTGCCGCATCTAAAGCAACCCCGCGGCGACTGCTGACTCTCCTGGGGATACGAACTAAACATCTGGCCTCGTCCCGAATCTCTACTACTCCTCGTACCAGAACGATACCTGTCGCGGCGTATGAATGACTGCCTCCGTGCGGATATACTGGTACGAACTCTCTTCGGCCCTAGAACTACCGAAGTCTCAGCAAGGTGCTCATCGACTAATAGGGCTGCGTCTACAGCTGCTGCATAGGTCTCGTAGTGCTGCGCGCTGATCGCAAGGAACAGTGGTGTAAGCAAGCCTCGAACAAATCTCTTGACTCCAACTCCTCGGTAGCCACTAAATATGGGGCATAGACTGCTAGCTCTGTAAACAGCACGTCATACCCTGCCACTGTCATCCCTGGCGTCTGGCGCAAGGACTCAAATCTGCGTGCTCGGGCATCCCTAACACTCTGGGGAAGGAAACGGGCTAGAAATATTGTCACGAACTCCGTCCAGGTCATAGGAGGAAGACCTGCTGCTCTGCCCTTCTCAACTGAATCACACCACTTCTGCGCAAGACCTTCCAGGCGAAAGCTCGCGAACTCAACCCATCTCGTATCTGCGCATCTGAGGGAACGGCATATCCGGGCCATCCTGTCGATGAAAGACTGTGGATCCTCGGCTGTATCGGTGCCTGTGAAGACCGGAGGCTTCAGCCTCATGAACTCTGATAGCGATATTGTAATCACCTCCGTGGCTGCAGGGGCAACTGGCTGTGCGGTAGGTACCATCGCGGTCTCTGGAACGGGTGGAGCTACCTCTGGTCGCTGTGCTCGAAGCGTCTCAACTAGCGATCCTATCATCTGGCGCATCTCCTGCATGCTGGATCCCACGGTCTGGTGTATCTCCTGCACACCAGCCCCTAGCGTGGCGATCTGATCTGTCACAGGAGGAACAGTCTGCTCGGGTACAACGGGTGCACTGCCCGGATCAGTCCTCATCTCGGACGAGTCAACTCGAATCTCGGCCCTCGCGGCAGCTCTCTGCGCCCTCGTAGTCTTTGGCGGCATTATGGCTGAAAGAAAATTAGGATTCGATAAGAACACGGAAATCGAATCACAAGAATATACATACTCAAGAAGGAATCTAAATCAATAAGTCCTAAGGTCGCGTAGGCGGAGTACCGTGTCGTGAGTATGCCGGGGAACATACACACGCTACGCTACCCTGCTGCAGCTACCTACTCCATCATACCAGGGTCATCCTACACTCCGAAGGTAAAACCTACGCTCTGATACCAACTTTGTCACGACCCGAGTATTTCGACTCGTGACCGGCACTTAACCACGCTACGTCTACAGGCGTAACGGGACTAAGTAAGCCGAACCCAGAAATCAAAACCATTTAAAAATAGTGAGTGTTGAAAACATTTAGTTAAAACATTTAGAAAACCTTAATTAGTTCAATAAGTTCTTTTAAAGTCACTTAATCATTTGAAAAATTTTGGCAGCATTTCCTTTGTAAAAGTAGCCCCGAGACCGGGTACAAACAGGATATGAGTAAAAATGAGATATAATGAAACAAAACATTCTCAAACGGGAGCAATCACGCCCAACGGCGGAAACCATCATCACAAGAGTAATATACGACGCCGTAGCGAAGAATAAGCAATAAGTAAACATCACAGAATATAAACTGCATATAAAACAGTCGGCTCCCACGAGCTCGACACCAGAATACAAAATATACATCATCGTCCTCACACAGTATCTAAGTCCAGTACATAAATGGTAGATGGAGAGTACTAGATACAAAAAGGGATACAATAAAAGTAATCAGATACCACAGCCCACCTAAATGCAAAACAGCTCTCGTCACAACTGTAGTGGTATCTGTAGCCAAAAGATGCAAAAGACAGCCTGCCGCGACTATACTGAGGGCAACCTGTAAATACTGCGGCATAACGGGGGTGAGTTGCCAACTCGTGAATAGAGATAACATATAATGGTAATCGCGAGCATGCACGTACTGCGCTACTCTAACAAATGCCAGCAGATGATATCAATGCGTGATAAGCAGTATGTGCAATAATCATGCAGATGCTCTGTCAGGTAAAATAACTACAGGATGAGATATATGGCAATCAATGCTGAGTATGGGATAAACAACATCTACACGGAATATCAACGTGGAAAACAATCGGTGCCCACAACTGCACCCAAATCCCAAATAACTCAGGCGCCGGCACACCCATCGGCCCTCAAATCCTGTAAATCTCTGAGAAATCACAAGTGCCCAAAATCGGCACGCAAAATATCATAAAATACTCCTGTCCAGTATCGACACAGAAATCCTCATATATCGGGCTCCGTCGGTCCGGATCAGCCCACGGGCTCCGTCTGCGGTATCGGCCCTCGGCCCCGGCAGTACGGATCATCCCGCATCCATCTCTCGACTCTGGTCAGTATCCTCCGGATTACCGCCAGGTCCAACCAATCACCGGTAGGTACTCGCCACCCTGCCAGGCTCATCGTCTACTCCACGAAAAACATTTCTCGCCCCGGGGAACCATACCGGGTCCACCACGAACCCGCAAACGGATCATCCATATCCTCGAATCGGGTTTCAATCACACGTCTCAGCACCGAGAAAACGTGTGGTGGACGCACCAAAATATCATATCACGAGGAACCGGGTTTTCAAATAATGCATCTTTTCTTAAAAATCCCACGGTCCTCAAAACCAGAAATCACATGAAAATCCAACACCAAGAAGTAAATCCAATGCGATGTGCTACGTACATCAATCCATGATATAGGTATAAGGGAAAACCGCTTTTGAAATTAGTTTCCGTTTTTAAAGATATCATGCGGTTCCCAATTTCCATGAAAGTCATATCGAATCATATATGAAATGAACTACAGCAATTAATCATGGTCGTTCTACAGTGAGTGTGTCATGGCAATTACTAACGGTGTGTGTGTAGCATGCAGATTAGTGCTCGTGCAACATGAACCGTTAGTAATGGTGCGGTGTTCTATCAATTCTAAGCATACATACAGCAGGGAATGCAATATGCAATGACAGTCCATGAGATAAATGCAACATATAATAATAAGGTCCTATCAGCCCTGACGCATAACGCCATACGGGCGATATCCCCGTAGATGTTAAATCTACTCACCGAAGTCTCGCGCTAAGTGTAGCCGACGACTTGCTTGCCCTTCTTCGCAGCGTCCGTCTCACTCGCCTGCGAACCTAGAATCACATAACATATATCACACATAAGCTCAATTTCACAAAAACGTGATATTACGGTCCAACTAGAAACCCGTGTCGCAAACCAATCGCGCGTGTGCTCGATACGCTAAAACGTGTGATCACGCGTCTGAAACTACCCTGACGCGTCGCGATACGCAGAAACCCCAAACCCACATACGTATCACGCATGTCGCGAAGGTTTAGAAATACGGAAAAACAGGTATTAAGCCCCAGATTTTTCTGCAGTAAGAACCAAACAAAATTGCACATGCCAGGAGTCTAAGGGTTGCAACAGACACCTATAGGACCAAACCACAACCAAAACCCTACCCATCTGGCCGCAATTTGCGGCCAGATCGAATATTTCGGCGGCCACTGTACGGAGTTTGGGGGTCGGGTTCTACCTGGGGTATCAGCACCTAACAAGTATACTGCAGTCCTCTCAAAATTAATCTGAACTCATCGGGTCGATAGCAGTTTCCAGAAACTCAAATTTTGCTTTAAAACGACGAATCTGCCTAAAAAGGAGATCTGGTTGTATTTTAGTGCAATTGGGGTTTAAGCTGGGTTAAAATGGCCTTAACAACACTCTATCAACCTACTGAAACCACAACACACATCACTTGGCCAAGGTTCTCACTAAACACCTCATATCGCACCAAATCGCACCAAAAATCACTAACCGAAGCAAAACTACACTAAACAAGTAAACTAGGGAGTAAGTTTAGGAAATATACTCCACACTCGACCCTAGGGAGCTGGAGGAAGAAGAAGAAGTGAAGGGAAAGGGGCTGCAGTCGAAGTTGTGGCAGTTGCTGCTGCTAGCTGCTGCTACTGGTGCTGTTGCTGTTGCTGGAATGCTTGCTGCTGCTGCTGTGGAGTCTGCTGCTGCTGCTGAGGATGCAAGGGAGCTGCTGCTGCTGCTGAAAGGTAATTGTGTGTGTGTGTGTGTGAGTGAGGTTGAGAGAAAAGAACAAAACAAATGAGAGGAAATCATAACCACCAATGTCAACCCCTCACTCTCTCTCTCCTCATTAATTGCAAGCATGGCTTAAGCCATGATGCACTCTCTCTCTCTCTCACCAAGTCAACACCCAAAGGAATTCAAATAAAGCAACTATTAATTAACTAATTTAACTTAATTAAAACCCAAAAGACTTAATCCCCATGATTAACCCACCATGGTTACTAATCATGGTAATAACTCATTTAAAAACCCTAGTTTACATGCACATGTGTGTGCAAGCCTAGGAAAATTTTAGAAAAATATTTATTAAATTAGGAAAAATATTTGAAACACAATTTGGTAAACTTCTTATTAAAAATCCTTTCTTTAAATATAAAAGTCATTAAACACATCCTAAGGTGTTACACCTACCCTTGACTTTGGCCAACAAGGCAGTACGACTGTCCCAAACCAATGCCTCTATCTATGCTGCATATGAATACCCAATAGCTACCAAACACTGTGCCTTGACTTTGGCCAACAAACACAGCTTGAATACTATTGACTATTCATATGAAATGACGGAGGGCTATGAATGGTTTTGGCGAAACCGTGAACGTAGTGAACTTGATATAATCAATGGAACGAGATAGCTTTTAAAAGGAGTGGTTCAAGCTCCGCGTTTAAAAGTTGGTTTTTGAAAAGAACCGAGTGGTTTTGAAAGTGTTCCAACGACTTAACTTTGGTTTATTTTCTTGCATTAATTTTAATGCGTCCCATCATTTAATCCTACCATTGCAGAAAACAACGAAAATATGACGTACGCTTATGCCATCCGCATTCGCCACGGTGCCCCGTCATCACCCGTTAGGTTACTTAACTAACGACAGAGCGGGGGCTGGACTAGCGCGGATACAAAACATAAGCAACACCTAAATAGATATCATATATAGATATATACATTCGTCAGATGCAATAATAGCCATTCCAGATCACAGATGAACACATTGGATATACTAGGAATCCGCGTTTCGTTCGAGCCTGTAATGAAAAGCGGATTACACGGTCGCGATGAATAGCCAATACCCCACCCTTGACCCCTACAGGTGTGGCAAACTACCCGCCAAGTATCCGAAGCGAAGCAACCTCCCTCAACAACGTGAGTAGGCCACTCGGCACTTCGAGATACCCGGTAGTTTGTGCACCCCACCTTGGGTCTATCCTAGGAGAAAAAAAAGTAAAAAGAAATTATACAATGGCGGCTACAACCTCATTCCGGATGTGCGGCCATACAAATAATATTATATCAATTTACAAATTACATGAATCGAAAGATAAAGAAAACTCTCATCTCACAACCCCCTGGCTATTCATCCGCGACAATCCAACGAATTCATATACACAAACCATTAACATTACAGATCACAGATATGTATAACCCCCACTAATCGACGTATAACGATTAGCAGACGTTCAATACATATATCACATCACAGATATAACCCATTAGCTAAAGTCTATAGAAGTTCGATCAAAATATGGATTTGTAACCATCCCAAACACAAATTTGTTTTCTGGAAAATCTGGGCAGAAACAACATATTCCAAAAATCCCAAAACACCTTTCTAAGAACACTGCAGGAAAAATGACCTACGGCCGAGTCAACTCGGCCGCGGATCCGCGGCGCGTTGACCAAGTCAGTGGACCATTTTTCTTATGTGTACTTTAAAAACCCTGAGCCGATTTTTAGTGTATGTTAAATTATTTTTTTGAACAGAAATAAAAATCGGCAGAAAGTTCACATTTTGTGCGTGTTTTGCGGTTTTTTTCTCCGATCGAAATTCTAGATACTTTGCTAACATTCTAGTGTGTGTTTAGCTAGGCTCTGATACCACTGTAAGTCCACGTTACCTGTCCCGGTTCTTTCGGGGTTACGGAAACGGTGAAAACGATTTTTAGGGCTAGGGTAACATGGACTAGAAACCGGATCTTTGCTAAACAACACACTAGCAACTAACTACAAGCTTTACCTACTCGGTTAGAGGGTTATACCTAGTCTTGAACTCCTTCTCTTCTTCTCCTTGGAGTGGGTTGAAGGGTTCCTCCTCGTCGTCTTCTCTTGCCGAATAAAGATCCACCCGAGGGCCTCTACCTTGAGCTCCTTCCTCAAACTTGAGGTAACTAAAGTGTTAGGTTTGCTAAACCTTCAACCTTAAGATTAGTAGAGATGAGTTTTGGTGTTTTATCTCAAAAGCAAATGGTTCTCAACTCATGAGAGAAATTTTGCCTTGAGAGAGAGGAAGAGGATGGGAGAGAATAAGAATGAGAGAATGAAAAGAATTTTGCAACCATATCACATATATGTGAATTATCAATTAACAATATTAATCAAAAAGAAAAAGGTGATGGTTGATCTGATAAGACCATTATCATTTCACATTTAATGATTTTTGCAAAGATCAAAGAGCATCTTTTGTGTGAAATAATGATGGTCAACTTTTCAACTTGGGTCAACAAGTCAACCATGGTCAAATGGTCAACAACCCTAACCATAACACAATTTCCTTTTAATTAACATTATTAATTATATTTCACATATTCATTAGGGTTTGGAAAAAGACAACAGTCATCAACCCTAATGAGAATCCTCTGCCTCTGCCTCTGCCTCAGTCAACTGTGCATACACACACGCATCCATGTTCCGAGGAACACGAATACAATGAGATAAAACCAATCCCAAAACATATACTAGGATCTGGATTAAACCAAAGCCCGCTAGTAATAACTGTCCGGACACCAAACGTGCACAAGTGCGCGGATGTGAACGAACCCCATCGCAAAACCATGCGACCTCTACTCTGTTTTGCCCAAAGACGAATAACCCTCTGTGTGGGACTCTAAAGACTCGACACTACGCTGGCAGTGGGTGGGTTTAACCACAGACCGCAAGCGGCACTAGCTGTATGTAACGGTCCCCAGGTAGATGACGATAAGAAGACTGATGAGGTGAACCCATCCGAACTCCTACTGAGCCTGTATGTGACAATCTCCGTACAGTCCGGTCTGTTCGTCTGAGAGTATCGCATGGCGGGCCTAGGGGGTGGTAAACGTCAGTTCCCTAATAGCGGTACAAGTCGCGCCGAAGTGTAGCCCAGAACACCCTGAGATATCACTGGAAACGCTACCAGTATATCTCGCTAGCCCTGGCCAGGGACTTTGTGTAATGGCTCTCCTAGACACAGCGCGATATCAACCCCCAATACCGGGAGAGACGAATCCTGTCTAACCGTCACTGCCTCCAAGTGCTTCGGGACTGCACCCAACTACTACCTGTTTGCACGACTCCTTTGAGCCGTGGTAGGGTAGTAATCAAAGTACAGTGGGAACACACTCGAGGTGAAGTGACAGTGTCAAGTCAGCGGACTAAGCTGTACTCATGTCACCTGGGAACTGATAACTGACGATAGGTATAGTACCAATCAACAGTTCCCGATGAGGCATGTCCAGTGTGCTCGTAACCTAACGAGCACCCGCATACGATCTAAAGTACGACGTACTGACGGCTGTGGGACAGACCGTCTCCCCTGCTGGGATGAGAAGCGCATACGCTAGTCTACTCCGGAGTATCGATGCCCCGTCTTGATAATCCCACGACTAGGGACCTGTATATAAGAATGTGTTTGTAGATTACCCAGCCCCCACTAGTATGACTGCCATCACAACGCTGGTAATCAAGCAAAGATCCTAAAGGCTCCACTAATGTGTATAGGTGATATGCTAAAAGAAACACATGTACACATTAAAGCAGAGACAAACCAAGTAGTATACTACCATTTCGAGCAAGATTGTCTATACAACTGTGAATATCCCAAGCTTCCATCAAGTAATATACAAACTAGTATGATACAGTAATGGCCTCTAGGGCATGGACACTAACAGAGGCGTCATCAGAGCAGCGTCATGAACAAAAAACCGATGCTGACTTCCTCCACAGAGTCCTCGAAAAGAAGGACAGAGAAGCAGCAGAACAAGCGGCTAATATAAAACGAATGTCGCTTCTTTTCCAAGACATGGTCAGGATGATGTTATAGCCGGATCCTCCAGCTGAAGACCCTCCGATCATTATTGAAGACGACAGAGAGGAGACATCGAACCCTCCTCCGGCTCTTTCAGCAGCCAAAGAGGAAACCATTTCCAAGGCCGCTCTGGATGACTATATTGCTCAGCAAATACGAGTTCACCAGGCGAATGAAGCAGCCAGCCAAGTTGTTAAAACTGGGCGACCATATCCAGGCTGGTATGACTAAATAAAGTACCCGACAGGGTACACGATCCCTAAATTCCATGTGTACAAGGGGACAGGCAATCCCCACCAACATGTCGCTCAGTTCAGGGCTCTTTGCGGCAACACCGGGGGTGATGATAAACTTTTGCTCCGTCAGTTTGTTGGCAGCTTGTCGGAGACAGTGTTTGAATGGTACTCTGAACTTCCAAATGACTCCGTCAAGACTTTCGCAGAAATGGAGCTATTATTCACGCAAAGATTTGCAAGCGCTAATGAACGCACCCCAATAACGGCGTTGATCAATGCTAGGGTGAAGCCAGGTAAAACATGGGTTCAATATGCAATACGATGGCGGAATCTGTGGTCGAAATGCGAACAACGCATCGAAGAAGCGCCGGCGGTGGGCATGTTCGTGGGCACTTTGGACCCTCATGCAACTATTTCCCAATTCATGATGTTTTTCAAGCCGACCACGTTCCAAGCCTTGATCGACAAACTCGCCCAAATGGACCAGATGGGTCATAGACCGTCTCCTCCAAAGCCGGAGCCGCGGAACGAGAAGGGAAAGGGGAAAGCGACCGTCGTCGCTAATGCTCAACAGCAGCCTGGTGGTCTAAGACCAGTTGATCGCCAAAATAATAGAACTCGATCTCTCGAAGATAAAATGAGACGCCCTTACTCATTCCCTCGAGACAAGACGAAGAGGTTATTCGAGCTCGCACTGCGCAACAGGCTCATCACTCTGCCGGAGCCAAGACGCCCAGCGCAACCATGCGACATTAGCAATCCTAACTATTGCCCTTATCACCGAATGTTGGGCCATCCGATCGAAGATTGTTACATCTTCAAAAGCTGGATAGAAGATCAGTACCAGCAGGGCAAGTTCGTATTATCCGAGAATTGGAAGCTGAACCCGCCTCGGCCACACACTCCCAAGAAGACGGATACACCGGGGGCATCATGCTCTTTCGTAGAAGAAGCTCCATGGGAGGTCGCTCTTTCAGCCAAGACAAAAATAATGCTGAAGGATCTCCAAACATGCCCGGGGATTACGTAGAAGAATCCACTCGAACCCGAGGTCATCAAAGGAATGTTAAAACCGCGTCCAACTCCAAAGATCGGTGGTGATAGCCAAAGCACTTACACCCAGCCATCGAAATCTTCAAAGAAGAAGAAAAAATCCAAGAAGCCCGTGAATCCTGGTGATAAGCGCACGAACCTGCAAAAGCAGATTGACGCGCTGGAATAGTATAACCAGAAGGCGCGGACTCCAGTCACACTCCAAGAGTTTCTCAGCCACGTCCTTGAGGACGGAGATGATGGGGAAGACTCGTCAGATGAATCTGAAGATTACTTAGCAAGTTGCCATGTGATCTCTCACTCGTCGATAGACGATGAAGAAGCTCCTTGCGCCGAGAAACTGGGGGCAAATCCTAAACCAGAACTTCTAGAGCCGTCTGACGAAATAATTGATGCATTTCTGCACGAAGCTCTTCTTAAAAGCAAAGCTGCTCGAGAGCGTGAGATGGCCATATTTGAAAAAGCTAAACACCGGCGGCTGGACGAAAGGGTTGAAACACTCCCGCTAGATCAAAATACATCCGTCGCAAATAAAAACAGCTTCAAGACGAGGAAGAGGTGCGCCAAAGCCATCTCAATGGGAATGAAGCTGCCACCCTCCGAAGCGAACGCTCTCGGTGAAGCGGAAATGCATCCTAGCTACTGCTTATATCATCGAAAGATTGCACACCCCACCGAAGAGTGCAACGCTTTTAGAAGATGGTGGCAGGGATATGTTGCCCACCGACAACATTTCAAGCGGATGAAACGCAAAGCTCGTCGGGAACAAAGAAATACGATCGAGGAGTATAAAAGAACTACCGTCAACTGTCACATGGTCGGCGCTGGGGGATCGCAAGTTATCGCCTTTGTGAGAGATTCTGATGAAGAAATGACTCTTGGCCCTCTCTTTAAAGAGTCCACCTTGGAAAAAGAGGAAGAACCGAAGACCTGTGAAAATATTCAGCTGCGCAATCGTACGCTGCCTGAAAAGAATCTTGGGCCCTCGAACAGTGGGTCGAGTAGAAAAGATAAGGGAAAAGAAAAGGTCTCTGAGGATATCATCCTTGATGACCAAGCCGTCAAAGAGTTGACAGCCAAGGACCCGCCAAAGAAAAAAAAGTTGAACTACAACGTTCTCGCACACTTGAGGAAGATACCCTCGCAGCTCAGTATTCTCGACGCCCTTCTGCTATCCAAAGAGGCGAGAGATTCTTTAATCAAGGCATTGCAAGAGCCCAAGCAATTCCAAGCTTTCCTCGCCGAAGAAAAGATGAAGGACGAGCTGGAAGAAGTACACACAGCCGATATCACCTTCGGTGATGAAGATCTCCTCCTTGGAACATGCGAGCACAACCGTCCCCTATATGTCTCCGGATACTGTCATGACATCAAGATAGGAAAAATCCTGGTCGACAATGGGTCCTTCGTCAACCTCCTTAACGTAAGGGTGCTAAAGGAAATCTGCATGAGCGTTCAGCACCTCGCTCATGACAAAATCACCATATCCGGGTTCAACTCTCAGTCATCACGGACGCTTGGGTCTGTGATATTGACACTACGCTTTGGGCTACTTGTCACGGACATTAAGTTTCACGTCATTGACGCCAGGACATGCTACAATGTTTTGCTCGGCCGGCCCTGGTTACACGAGTACAACATCATCCCTTTTACACAACATCGGTGTATGAAGTATTTCAAAGATGGTCTCGAGTATACCGTAACAGGAGAGCTGAACCCATTCTCCGTGAACGAAGTCTGAAAGTATGAAGATGCAAAATACTTCTTACCGGATTTCGAGGACACGGAAAGATGTCACAAACCGAAGAACAAATCTATCACTACTATTCCGTTCTTCAGGAGTGATACCGAGGAGGAAGAAGATATAGTTTACTTAGGTCTGCCCCAGTGCAATAAGCCGGGACCGTCCGCTCCTATTTTGATCTTCGGCAGCGACTCGGAAGATGAGGTCAATGCCGTATTCTCTGCTCGGCCATCAATACAAACCTTCGCTGATGAAGATCAAAGTTTGCAAGTTGCCATAGTTCCGCCCAAGCATCATAAAGAACAAGACGCGCTTGATACCTACAGTGTGGAAGAACTGCAGACATTCTACATCCCTCCCACACGAAAAGGTGAAAAGGCAATCATATTCTACCGATCCGGGGAAACCAAAGTGGAGAAAGAAATCTTGCATGGCGCGGATTCTACACTTGACAGGCTCCAACCTATCCGTTTACCTAGATATTACACGAACGGACCAAAGAGACTCTTGAGACGCCAAGGTGTACCTCTTAAGCAAACCACGTGATAACCACGATTCTATAACAGGATCTGGAACGTTCCCGGAACTCAACGAAAGTTGCCCAACGGGAGAATGGAAACGATCGAGCTTGGATATGTTCAATCCAAGAAACAGGAGCTATTCCACGGCTGCTACGTCATACATGACTTTGACGAAGAAGGAGATGCTCTGTGGGAAGATGCTAACCCTGAGCCAGAAAGAGCTCCTGCCGTGAAAATGCCCAGTCTGTCGTTCGAAGAACAAATGGACAAGCTTATAAGGGAAGCAGGTCAAAAGGTTCGAGATGACCATAATCGCGAAATGGCCATCTACGAGAAAGCCAGGACGCAACGCCTCCTTCAACAAGCTGTGAAAAATGAAGATGCTCCTCCTTGTCAACCCGTTATACAAAAGGCCCGACGCAGAGGCAGAAACAAACCAAAGAACGGGAAAGGCGTTCAACAGCGACAAAGCAGGTCTAAGAAGCCGCGCGATCAGGAATCGAGCAGTCTGGATTTGTCTCTTATAAAAAAGATGGGTCGAGCATATTCTTTTCCCCAAGACAAGACAAGGAAGATATTCGATCTTATCATAAAATATCAGATGCTGACGCTCCCGGAGTCTAAGCACCCTGAGCAAGTAGGCGAAGTCTCTCACCCGGACTATTGCTCCTATCACAGGGCAATAGGACATCCTCTCGAAGACTGCTTCACATTTAAAAGCTGGGTAGAAGACCAGTATCAGTAAGGCAGGTTCGCTCTATCCAGCAGCTGGAGGGTAACCCCGCCGCAGAAGCATGAACCCAAAGCCGCGAGAGCAGAACCAGATCAACATCGGTCTTAGAAGCGATCTCGTACTTGTCATATGATAATGTTGTCAGAAGAAGAGCCCGAGAATATGGATGACCTCCCCCGGTGTTTCGAAAACGATGATAACGAGGTAATTTCATAGTTTCCACCGGCACCAAAGGAGCTGGAAGATGGGATACATACTACTGCAGATAACCTCAAGAAAATTGATTTGGGGACGGCAAGTGACCCGCGGCCGACGTTCTTCAGTGAGTTGTTGTCTGAAGAAAGGGTGGCTACGCTAAAGGACGTGCTCATATAGCATAAAGATTGCTTCGCATGGAACTATTCCGAGATGCCAGGATTAGATCCAGAGATTGCTGTACACAAATTGGCGATATCCCCGAACGTCAAGCCGATCAAACAGGCACCGAGAAGAATGCGGCTCGAGCTTGAGATGAGCATCAACGCCGAGGTCAAGAAGCTAATCGACTCCGGCTTCATCCAGGAGGTCCAATATCCTGACTGGATCGCCAACATCATCCCAGTGATGAAGAAAAATGGGACGGTGCGCATATGTGTGGACTTTCGAGATCTCAATAAAGCCTGCCCGAAGGACGACTTCCCAGTACCAGTCACTGAGCTGATGATACATAACACGTCCACTCATAAAGTTTTCTCCTTCATGGATGGCTCATCAGGATATAATCAGATAAAGATGCATCCCGAAGACCAGAAACATACTGCTTTCCGGACCCCTTTGAGCATATTCTACTACAAAATGATGCCCTTCGGTCTAAAGAATGCCGGCGCCACCTATCAGAGGGCCATGATGAAGATTTTCGACGACCTCATACATGAAATAGTCGAATGTTATATCGACGACCTCGTGGTTAGAAGCAAATCATACGAGGAACATTTAGAGCATCTGAAGACCGTATTTCAACGCCTTCGGCAATACAACTTGAAGATGAACCCTCTCAAATGCGCGTTCGGAGTTTCCTCGGGCAAATTCCTAGGATTCATCGTCCGACACCGAGGTATCGAGATAGATCCATTAAAGATCAAGACGATTATGGAAATGCCTCCGCCAAAGACTCTCAAGCAGCTGCGATCTCTCAAAGGAAAGCTCTCATATATCCAGCGATTCATAGCCAATCTTTCCGGCAAGTGCCGCCCCTACAGTCACCTAATGAAGAAGGGAACCCCGTTCATCTGGGATTACAAATGCCAAAGCGCACTGGACGAAATCAAGCAATACATACAGAATCCGCTAGTACTGGCCGCTCCCGTTAAAGGAAAACCCCTCATTCTGTATACGACTGCCCTTGAAGATTCATTACGCGCATTATGGGCACAAGAGAACGACCAAGGGAAGGAGAGATCCCTCTACTACTTGAGTCGAGTTCTCCTGCGGGCAGAAAGCAACTGCTTCGCCATTAAAAAACACTGCCTGGCGTTGATCTTCGCAATAACGAAGCTCAGGCACTATGCGTTGGCACATGAGGTTCATCTCATATCGAAGGTGGATCCTCTTAAGTATTTGATGTCAAAAGCCATATTAACAGGGCGGCTCGCTAAATGGGCCCTGCTCTTGATGGAATTCTCGATAACTTATCGGCCTCTTAAGGCAGTGAAAGGCCAGGCCATCACCGACTTCCTCGCTGAGTATCCAATACCTGTCGATTCTCCTTTGAATTGCGAACTGCCAGACGAACATGCATTTGACACGATCGACGGGGATGATACCCGGTGGGAACTTTACTTCGATGGAGCATCTTCCATGAAGAAGAGCAAACAATGCACGCCCATAATCAAATCGGAGGTAGGCCTCATCTTCGTAACTCCACAAGGAGGGATAATGCGCTTTGCTTTCTCCTTAATAGAATCGAGGACAAACAATGAAGCCGAGTATGAAGCTTTGATAGCAGGTCTCGAGATTGTTGGAGATAGTGCCCTCAAAGTCAATTATTGGATCGCAGGCACAAGATTGCAATGATTGAGGCAGGACCTATACCGATATGACTGTCTTGCTCGAGATGATAGTTTGCTATCTGGTTTGTCTTTATCATCGTATACATGCTTTAGTTCACTATTGCATGATGATAGAGCCCATAGGTTTCTTGCTTGACTACCAGCAGTATGATGGCGATCATATACGTGGGAGCTGGGGTCTGTAAGCACATCCTTAAAGTGTCCCTAGTCGTGGGAGTTTCGAGACAGGGCATCGATACTCCAGAGTAGACTAGTGTATACAGTTGAGACCCCGACGAGGGGCGGTGGCCGGTCTCACAAGCCACTGGTGTCAGTTGGATCACTTAAGATGTATGCAGGTGCTCATTGGGTTATGAGTACACCGGACAGGACTCGCCGGGAACATGCGAGTTGGTATTATACATATCGTCATATAGCAGTTCCCTGGTGACATGTGTACAGGTTAGTTTGTCGACCTGAGATCGTCATTTGTCTCGTGTGAGTTCCCACTGTGCTTTGATTTCTACCCTACCACGGCTCAAAGGAGTCGTGCAAACAGGTCTTTTTTGGGTACAGTCCCGAGCCACATAGGAGGCAGTGAGCGGATTGTCGGGGATTCGTCTCTCCCGGTATTGGGGGTTGATGTCGCACAGTGCACGGGTGGCCATCACTTGAAATCCTTGGCCAAGGTAGTGGAGAATTACTGATTTGGGTCAGTAGTTTCTCAGATGGTGATGGGCTTCATACCGACACGAATTATCGCGTTATTAGGGGTCTGACTTTATCCACCCCCCTAGACTCGATATGCGATACTCTTCAGACGAACGAACCGGACTGTATATACATTGTCACTGTCAGGCTCAGTAGGGTTTATAGATGAGTTCGCTCGTCAGCTTCCCTTCCAATCAATACATAGGCAAACGTTGCGTACAGCTCGTACCTCTGACGTGCTAGAGGCTATACCCAGTGCCAGTGTGTTGATGAGTCATTAGAGTCCCCCAGAGACACTTTCCCAAGTTCGGGCGAAACGATGTAGAGGCCATATGGGTTTATGGCAAGGTTCGGAAAATGCACGTGCGTTTTCGCACGTGTCATTTTTCGGGCAGATAATACTGGTCGGCTTTGGTTTAAGCCGGATCCGAGTATTATACTGTGTGGTCACCCCCCTCTCCTACACTCACCCTCCTCCTTCTATTAAAGTGGCCGGCCATTCTATGATGAGGATCATGGTTGTGTTAGAAAAAGAATAAGGTTTTTGGTGCATGGAAATTAGAATAGACAATTCTCATTTCACCCGATTCCAAAAGGCAACTTCATTAACCGTTCGTCCGTAACCTTGGACGTAACGAGACAAAGTGTTCTACTCATTCTCTACTTCATCTTGGTCGTCTCTTTTAGCAAACTTGACGACCGAGTTGCCTCGGTTCAGAGGCGGGAGCCCGTTTAAAGATCCGTCGACGTGGTGCCACCTGGACGAGAAGACTGGAGATTCAGGAGATCGGAGCAGCCGCAACAAAGCGTGGGATGATGGTTGAAGACCGAAGGACTCGGATCATTCGGTATAACTCTTCTACCCACTTTGTAATTTGTTAGTTTAGCTTTAATGGCAGATCCGGGTTACGGTACACGATAGCGCCAGTTTGTAAAATGTTTTTGTTCCGCATTTGGCGTCTGTTAGACGGCCGGGGCACTACCGTGGACTTACAGTGGTATCAGAGCCTCACCATTAAGCTATACTAACTTGTGCTAACGCGTTTAAAAGATCGATCGAACGGAATTTCCGAAACTACATTTTTCTGTACAAAAGGTTTCTGTTGATTTTTAAACTGTTCTAAAAATTATTTTGTATGTCACAGAAAAACAAGCAGGCTTTTTTAAGCAATCTGTACAAATTTGGTCACGTGATCCTATAGAACCACCGGGGAACCGTGGTCAAACCTAGGGTTTGACCGCGCATCCGCGGCGGTTTAGTAGGAACAGTGCTCCAAAATTATACAGGGGCTTCTACACAGGGAATTGTGGTTTCTGGTATATTTCTTTTGGGCCCAGATTTTGTTACTGTACAGCAAATGTACATGGGGCCCACTTCGGAAAATTTGGTCGATCGAAATTTTAAATTTGTTAGTATGCAGTATTTACATTGTATCTCCGACCGGGAATGTCATTTGATCGGTAAACCGCGTCTAATTGCTATAGTTCTTTTAGACGGGTTTGCGAACGTGACATTCGTGTTGATGTTCTGTGTTGTGCTGTATTGTTGCGGATATGTCGTGGTGGATAGCAGGGTGCAATGATAGTGCAGTTTGGATTTATTTGTACATTTGATATTGCGGGACGAGCGTCCAACATGTGGACTGCCGTCACTGCCTGTTTGTATAATATTCTTTTGGGGCACGACCGGGTTGAGGTCGATGTACCTGTTGTACATATTTTTATTTCTGTACTAGGTTTATCCCGCGAAGGAGTGCACGGATAGCCGGGTTCTGGAGGGCAACGGGTCCGTATCTCATGGCATTGAGAGGCAGAGGGCCTCACTTCAGAATTAGCAGACTATTCGCCGCACTCGTAAGGGGTACAGTTTGACCCAAGGAGGGGTGCTCAATTTACCGGATTCCGTGAAATGCCGGGTGTTCCATTCACTATGCTGTGGGGAACTACCTCGCTTCAGGTTTTGGCGGGTAACTTGCCGTGCCCATAGGGGTCTAGGTTTCATTGCACAGGCTATCCATACGACCAGGGGAACGTCGGGTTTCAGTAGCGGCTCTGTGAAACCCGAGGATCCCAGATTATCTGTATTGTTCTGTGATGCTTATTACTTTTCTGTAATGTTGCATATTATCACGCCTGGAGCGATTACTGTATATTGGTATATATATTATTAGATGTTGTATATGTTTTACACCCGCGCTAGTCCAGCCCCCGCTCTGTCATTAGTTAAGTAACCTAACGGGTGATGATGGGACCCAGCGGCGAATGCGGATGGCATATACGTACATTTTATTTTCGTTCTTTTCTGGTGTGATTGATTGATGGGACTGTATTGATTCTGATCAATGCAAGGATAAAACAAACCTATATTTGATGTTGTTGGAACAAATTTTAAAAAAGTGTTATTACAAACATGTTTCCTTTTGTTTTGCATAGCGATATTCAGTCAGAATATCCCGCACCTCATTCGACGAGGCAAGGGCCGAGATCCCTTCACCGAGAATGATCCCTTGGGCAGAAGTTTACGTCAGGGCAATAACTTCTATATAGTCGATTACAAGTTGCTTTGCATCGCGGTATTCAGTTGGAATATCCTGCACCTCATTCCACGAGGAAAGAGCCGAGATCCCTTTACCGGGAGTGACCTCTTTAGCAAAGGGTTTTTTGTCGCTATATTTTTATAAAAAGCTATCAGGTTCCTTCAACGAGATCAAGTTCATTACGTTAAAGGTTTTTCGCCAAAAACCAGCCGTAGCCCTCCGTCATTTCTTTTGGGTATTCAGTAGTATTCAAGCTATGTATTTTGACCTTCGCCAAGGCATAGTGTTTGGTCGCTGCTGGGTATTCATTTGTAGCATAGATAGATGTGTTGGTTTGGGACAGTCGTACTACTATTTTGGCCTTCGTCAAGGGTATGTGCGGGTGGGTTCAAATTGACCTGGACAATGACGGGTAGAACTTAGCATGTGACTTATGACATTTTGACCTTCGCCAAGGTTATAAGAGCATGGGGCAAAAATCATATCGGGAGTTTCAAACATACAGGAAACTTGCCAGGCATGCGCATACCTTCTGGAGTATGATAACTTGAGTGGCTTCCATCAAGTTATCATGCGATGATAGTTGGATCCCGATTCTCACTGATGAGTTGGTTTACTCTTCGGGTGATTCCGACTAATTCTTCTTTCAGGTTTGGAGGAGAATTTGAGATAACAGTGGGAGGTTTCCTGATTAGATAAAGTGATAACCATTCTGATCTAGGTTAGAGTGCACGCAGAGTGTTTCTTTTCTCTCTCTCTCCCTCTGGCAGCGACCTTTGACCGACCTTAGACTATGACTCAGTGACCAAGTTGACCGAACCTTCTTAAAATACTGGCTTTTGGATTGTCCGAGTTGCATAAGTCATTTCCGCTCCTTCCTTTACCCTTTATATTTCTCAGAACACCCCGTATTACTACGGACATCCACTTCCATTGGATAGATCCATCGTATGGTTATATACGAACTCGAAGGGACTTCTTCGAGGATGGATCCAGGTTCAGAAGAAATAGAATTGGTTTATTCAGTTGTCTTTTATTATCACCTTCTCTCAGGTTGCGAGGGCTCCTTAGTTTAGGAGAGTACACCTATTACGCTTATTGGATAGTCTTATTCCAAACCATAGGCAGGTGCCGAAAGATAGGGAATGAAGAAAACCAATTAGCCTAAGTAGGGTGTGTAGAAGGTAATAAGTAAAGACAAAATAATGGGATTAGAAAGAGGGCAAAGTAAATTGCGACTGTTATCATTCACGACCAAACCGCGTACTTCATCGCCACTACTATTTCACCTTTGATTTTTTCCCAGTTCGGGAGAAATAGAATAAGGTATTATTCAGATTGTCTTTTATCATCACCTTCTCTCAAGATACGAGTACTCCTAGGTTGAGGAGGGTACACCTATTATGCTTACTGGATAATCTTCTTCCAAACCATAGGCCAGTGCCAAACGGTACGGAAGGAAGAAAACCACTTAGCCTAAAAGGGTGTACAGAAGGACATGAATAAAGACAAATAAAAGGGATTTGGAGAGGTGGCAAAGAGATATACGGTTAAAGTCATGAAAAGGATTATGGAAGAGGCATTACTAAGAATACCAGGATACCCCTACGAAACATTTTAATGTTTCAGTTTCACTGCGCATTGTTAAAAGGAAAACTGATTTCCCGATTAGATACTTACTCCAGGGTATGTATTTACCAGGTTTTATATTCTCATATCTGTATAGTTTTACAGATGATGAGTGGGAGTAAGTTATTGGGAATTAGGTGATCATCCTCATTATATCGGAATTCGTTGTAATTGGTGATATTTGAGGAAATCACCTAGTTACAGTTTTCAACCTATGATGCACAGGTTTTGAGTTATTCAACTCAGCGGACTTATACAGAGTATTGTATGTTGTCCAGTGTCCGTCAGGACAGAGGGGTAGGTCCTCGTACTATATTCTGTTTACTTGTGACTTCTCTAGTTTTTAGACAAGTGTTTCGTAGAAATACAATGTCTGAGTTATGAGAAGTTGTGAGTATAAGAATAAAGTAGAGAACCAGATATCGCAAGTATCGGGATTCTTCAAAGAGATCGAAGATGTAGATTCTTGTGATTGGTATTCTGTTGATAGTAATGGTTTTGAGAAACTTGTTTCTCTTTCAGGTTACTCATAATTGGATGGATTCCTAAGTTGGGTAATGTTGATTAGCCTCTCTCCATTCAGTTGATATGCACTGGAAACAGCTGCATGGTTTGAATCTGGTTCCAATTAAATTAGTGCCTCTATTTCTATATTGTATATAGAATGGTTCATATCTTAACGATGTTAAGGTAAGGGGAGTTGTCCAGCTTATGCTTAAAACCAGACACTGGATAACTCAAGGCACGTTTCTGTAATGGCTGTTTGTGGGTTGACCCTGGCTTCGACGAGGGTTGACATTTCTACCGTCTGGAAGATCAATAGTGATATTGTTCTTGATTCGCCACAGTTTTATTAAAATAGATTTTTTCAGAAAACAGTAGTGGGAGTATGGTAGAACTGGAAGTAATTCCAGAACTGCAAACGATTACGGAAAATTTAATAGGACCTATATATTCAATTAGGTTTGACATTCCAATAGCCACTCCGCAGAAATGGTCGGTAACCTCAGACACCCGAGAGGTACTTCGGTAGCCTCAAGGACGGTGACAGGGAGGTTCTTGTTTACCGAGACTTGACACTACTGTTGTTCCAGACTATGAGACCCGGCAGGAGGATAAGTATAGCATCGTTCTAAACTAGTTTTAGAAGTGTACGTATATATTATTCTGCCAGAGGGTTGTCGTAATCAGTGGGAGCAGCGGAAGCATAGTGGGCAAGTAGCTTATGTCTATTTATAGACTTAAGCAGTTATAGCGGAGATAGATCATCTAATTTTTGATGTGACAATCATAGGTTTGACTTCATCAGAATAGGGGATGGATCTGTTAAGAAGATAGTAGCGTATGATGTCCTGGTATTTGGATGACATACACAGAGTAGGAAGTAAAATTCCTATACTACGATCGGTTGTACTGTGGTCGTCACACAGTTGTTTCTCCAGACAGGACATGGATATAATATCAGACTTATGGTTACTAGATCTACGGTTTTAGATCTAGATTTGGGTAGTTTCCCAATGTGGGTACTTTGACCATATTCTAAATGGTTTTTAGAATAGATGACTCCTGGCATGGTGGTGTACCTGCAGGTGATGGAGTCACCCTCTCTAAAGGTGTCTTAGAGACTAAAGGAGAGAGGGATGTGCATGATTGGCAGATCACTTGCTTAGGCAATTGAGTCAATCATGAGATATCAAGTACCACACCAGATGTAGTTTTTGCACTTGATGCAATAAGTTTATATTAATCCAATCCTGAAGAAACATAAGGAAGCAGTTTTAGAACATAAGTGTATGTTCTACGGATTTGATGACGGCAGCCTCCTTCGGGAGACGGTTATCATTCCAGACTTAAGAGGTGACATGGATGACAGAGTGATTGTTAGAGTTATAGTTTTCCCTATGATGAGGGACAGTATTATGGACAGTTGGTCCAAGAGGATACTGTGGGAAGCATAGTGCTGGATACTGATTAGGTTCAGTTATCGATACAGTCTAAGAAGTTTGGATTTAGAGTTCATTTATGAACTAGGCCCCATCAGATATCCAGACATATTCTAAAACAGGAATTGCTCAATTCAGGAGATGGCTTTCTCTACGAACTTGAGATTAAGAGAGACATAAAAAGAAACTTCAGGGCGGATCCACTCACTGAGGCTATTTCTCGAACACAAGAGTTTTACAAACTAGCTTTGTGAAACTGATTAGTAGAGGAGTTGGAAGTTCGGTATCACACGGGCTGTGAGTATGCGACATCGCAATAATTAGCCTTAAGTGCAAGTGGGAGATTGTTGGAGATAGTGCCCTCAAAGTCAATTATTGGATCGCAGGTATGTGATTGCAATGATTGAGGCAGGACCTATACCGATATGACAGTCTTGCTCGAGATGATAGTTTTCTATCTGGTTTGTCTTTATCATCGTATACATGCTTTAGTTCACTATTGCATGATGATAGAGCCCATAGGATTCTTGCTTGACTACCATCAGTATGATGGCGATCATATACGTGGGAGCTGGGGTCTGTAAGCACATCCTTAAAGTGTCCTTAGTCGTGGGAGTTTCGAGATAGGGCATTGATACTCCAGAGTAGACTAGTGTATACAGTCGAGACCCCGACGAGGGGCGGTGGCCGGTCTCATAAGCCACTGGTGTCAGTTGGATCACCTAAGATGTATACAGGTGCTCATTGGGTTATGAGTACACCAGACAGGACTCGCCGGGAACATGCTAGTTGGTATTATACATATCGTCAGATAGCAGTTCCCTGGTGACATGTGTACAGGTTAGTTTGTCGACCTGAGATCGTCATTTGTCTCGTGTGAGTTCCCACTGTGCTTTGATTTCTACCCTACCACGGCTCAAAGGAGTCGTGCAAACAGGTCTTTTTTGGGTACAGTCCCGAGCCACATAGGAGGCAGTGAGCGGATCGTCGGGGATTCGTCTCTCCCGGTATTGGGGGTTGATGTCGCACAGTGCACGGGTGGCCATCACTTGAAATCCTTGGCCAAGGTAGTGGAGAATTACTGATTTGGACCAGTAGTTTCTCAGGTGTTGATGGGCTTCATACCGACACGAATTATCGCGTTATTAGGGGTCTGACTTTATCCACCCCCTAGACTCGATATGCGATACTCTTTAGACGAACGAACCGGACTGTATATATATTGTCACTGTCAGGCTCGGTAGAGTTTATAGATGAGTTCGCTCGTCAGCTTCCCTTCCAATCAATACATAGGCAAACGTTACGTACAGCTCGTACCTCTGACGTGCTAGAGGTTATACCCAGTGCCAGTGTGTTGATGAGTCGTTAGAGTCCCCCACAGACACTTTCCCAAGTTCGGGCGAAACGATGTAGAGGCCGTATGGGTTTATGGCAAGGTTCGGAAAATGCACGTGCGTTTTCGCACGTGTCATTTTTCGGGCAGATAATACTGGTCGGCTTTGGTCTAAGCCGGATCCGAGTATTATACTGTGTAGATATAATATCTTTGTCTCAGTTGCATTTGTATTCAGTCGTAATAAAATAAAAATACGGGTATGTTTATACCATTACGGGGTTATCCTGAAATTCGTTTCAGGATCACTTTTGGAATTTGCCAGTTTCCAGTTTTCTATCAGCCGTATTTTGACATTCGGTTAAATGCGGATTTATCTTTTCTTAATAAGGGTGAGTCATGGTCCTAGAAGGTTCTAGATTTAGGTGACAAGGCTTGATGATTCATTGTTAGCATTAATTGGTCATTTAATGGATGGATGACTAAGGTTGTGAGTCATTGTTTCCATTAATGCTTTTTGGTTTTGCTTAGGATATTTTGATCAAGATCTTTTGCTTTGTGGTCACCCCCCTCTCCTACACTCACCCTCCTCCTTCTATTAAAGTGGCCGGCCATTCTATGATGAGGATCATGGTTGTGTTAGAAAAAGAATAAGGTTTTTGGTGCATGGAAATTAGAATAGACAAATCTCATTTCACCCGATTCCAAAAGGCAACTTCATTAACCGTTCATCCGTAGCCTTGGACGTAACGAGACAAACTGTTCTACTCATTCTCTACTTCATCTTGGTCGTCTCTTTTAGCAAACTTGACGACCGAGTTGCCTCGGTTCAGAGGCGGGAGCCCGTTTAAAGATCCGTCGACGTGGTGCCACCTGGACGAGAAGACTGGAGATTCAGGAGATCGGAGCAGCCGCAACAAAGCGTGGGATGATGGTTGAAGACCGAAGAACTCGGATCATTCGGTATAACTCTTCTACCCACTTTGTAATTTGTTAGTTTAGCTTTAATGGCAGATCCGGGTTACGGTACACGATAGCGCCAGTTTGTAAAAAGTTTTTGTTCCGCATTTGGCGTCTGTTAGACGGCCGGGGCGCTACCGTGGACTTACAGAGATCGCCATCGACATGGGAATTGAAAACCTCCTCATATACGGAGACTCCCAACTGGTCGTTAGTCAAGTAAATGGTGACTATCAGACGTGCAAGCCTGAGTTGGTGAAATACGGCGAGAGAGTACAGCAACTGCTGACTCAAATTCCTTCCTACACCCTATAAAGCATACCGTGTGTGGAAAATAGCAAAGCGGATGCATTAGCCAAGCTCGCTAAAGAACTGGCTGACGAAAACCTCGATGACGTGAGGATCATTGTGCAAAGTCGTCGGGTTCTCGCACCAGCAGAAATATCTCCGGAATCGTCCGAAGAAAAAGGAGCGACCGAGAAAACGGCCCTACGAATAAACGACCAGGAAAAGGTTACGGATTGGAGAGAAGTCTTTATAGACTACTTCAAATCCCGTCGAACACCTGAAGATGCGTTCTCAAGACATCAACTTATGAAACGAGCTCTGTCTTTCGCCTTCGTCAATGATACTCTGTATAAAAGATCATTTGATTCTCTGTGGTTAAGATGCCTGGGACCTAAAGAGGCAAAGAGAGTCGTCCAGGAAACTCATGACGGACTCTGCGGTTCTCACCAGGCCGGGCCGAAGATGAAGCTAAAGATCAAACGGATGGGTTATTATTGGCCCACGATGATCCAAGACTGTCTCGAATACGCGAAACAATGCCATTCGTGCCAGATTCACGGGGACTTTATCCATCAGCATCCAAACCCACTACATCCAATAGTGGCTAGCTGGCCGTTCGAAATGTGGGGGACTGACATAATCGGCCCCATCGAACCAGCATCGTCCAGAGGACATCGATTTATTTTGGTGACAACTGATTACTTCTCCAAATGGGCAGAAGCAGTACCGCTAAGGGAAGTGAAAACGGAGAATATCCTCCATTTCTTCAAGACACATGTCATTTATCGGTTTGGAACTCCTCGACGGATTATCTCCGATAACGGGCCAACCTATAGAAGCCACAAGATCAGCCGCTTCACACAACAGCATAATATAGACTGGAGATACTCCTCAGTCTATAATCCCCGAGCTAACGGTCTAGCTGAGGATTTTAACAAGACCTTAAAGAAGATCATGAAAAAGACGGTGTCCCGAAATAAGAAGGACTGGCATGAGAGACTGCATGAAGCTCTCTGGGCGTATCAAACTACATTCCAAATGGCCACGAACACAACGCCGTACGCATTGGTACTCGGTACAGAGGCAGTACTCCCCCTCGAGATAGAGTTACCCTCTTTACGAATAGCAGTTCATTACGAGCTAACGGACGAAGAGAATGCTCACCTTCGGCTTGAGGAGCTCGATGCCCTTGATGAAACTCGGCTCATGGCGCAACAAAATCTGGAGGCTTATAAAGCAAAGATGATGCGCTCATATGAAAGATTGAATAGGCCGAGAACATTCCACCAAGGCGAACTCATGCTAGTGGTCAAAAGACCTATGATCCCCAATCGTGCCCAACGGGGGAAATTCGAGCCGAACTATGAAGGCCCGTATATCATAGACAAGGTCTACCAGGGTGGGGCCTATCTACTGATGGACATGCATGGCGAAAGGCCCTTCAGGCCAATAAATGGTTGCTTCCTGAAGAAAAACTACGCCTGACGAGTCACGGCCTAGGTCAACGATAGATGACGACGACTATGTCCGCTCTCTATCTTCCTAAGCCTAAACTCTGTAAGTAGTAGCCGGCCTCCTTTTCGCAGACCGAAACGTCCTTAAACTAACAACGGACCGAAATGTCCTTAAACTAACAATGGACCGAAACGTCCTTAAACTAACGATGGACCACTATGTCCTAAAACTAGCTTTTGACCGAGACGTCGATAAACTACTGTGGACTGCAGCATCCCAAGGCTGACACAAAAAAAAGTGAAAAGAATAAAAACGAATAAAAAGAAAAAGAAAAAGAAAAAAACCGGTATGTCCATAAGCGAAAAGGGCACGGATGAAAACCCGAAAGGGCTCCATGAGTAAAAACAGCAGGGCTACCGGCGAGTTTTGTGAAAACCCGCAAGGGCGCAATCTCGTTAAAAGACACTTGCAAGGTCCTCTCGGCTTTGTAAGGAGAAACCTCCTGCGTGAGATCCTTACGACTCACAAGGGAGCAACACACTTAGGGATCCCCACGATTCCTAAGGAGAAATTACACTTGCGAGATCCTCACGACTCATAAGGAGAACCCTCTTATGAGACCCTCACGGCTCATAAGATTCAAAAGTCTTAAGCTACAGGGATCTGAACCTGTTCTTAAGCGGCCACCGCAACCTCCAATTTTTCCCTACAAGCGGCTCAATACTGACCCTTGTATACAATCCACGGATACGAATAAACATTTCCCTAACAAAGTCCCATCCGTGACTAGGGATATGTCTACACGGTAAATAGCCCTTCTAAGTCCTCTTGACTTAGAGGGAGAAAATACTCTTGTAAGATCCTTACGACTTACAAGAAGCCATACACTTAGGAATCCTCATGATTCCTAAGGAGAAAACGCACCTACGAGATCCTCATGACTCGCAGGGAGAAATACCTTTATGAGACCCTTACGGCTCATGAAGTCAAAAGCCTTAGTCGACAGGATCCTAACCCTGTTCGCTAAGCCACCTTTGTTCGATATCGACAGAAGAAAATGATGATTCGCTCCTGGAAATATCCCAGTTGTAGCGGTGCTGATGCCGAAATCGGTGTCTAATTCCAAGCTTGCAGTGAGAAGCTAGCGAGCTACACATGCATACGAAATAGCCGAAATGATGGGGCAACTTGCAAACAGAATCAGCAAGTAAAAATGTATGCATGCAAAATAGCCGAAATGATTGGGCAACTCGCGATAAAAAGCAGCGAGTAAAAATAAAATAAATAGCCGAAATGATTGGGCGCCGCGAAAAATAGCCGAAATGATTGGGCAATCGCGACCTTCGCGATATAAAAGCTGAAATGATAGAGCATCGCGGAAAAAAATAAAAAATATATAATAAAATTTATGCCCTACAGGTGATATCACATCAATCCCTGTATACAATCCAGGGGCACAAACAAAGAAGGAATCACTCCTTCCCTCCCCAGACTCCATCAGAAAACGAAGCTAAATCTCGATGGTTCAAGGATAGCCTAGAGATCATCAACAGCATTCCTCCCCAAACCAGTAGGATTCAGACGCTGCAATCAACCCAGGAGCTATGGCAAAGCCCCTACTCCGAATCTTGATAGTTCCCAGACAACCTGGAGGCCACTTCGATATTAGTCTCATTACAACGGAAATACGTTATCCATATGACCCCGTCGCGGAAATACGTCATCCACATGACCCCGCTGCGGAAATACGTCATCCACATGACCCCATCGCGGAAACATGTCATCCACATGACCCCGTCGCGGAAATACGTCATCCACATGACCCCGTCGTGGAAATACGTCATCCACATGACCCCGTCGCGGAAATACGTCATCTACATAACCCCGTTTCGTAAATACGTCATCCACATGACCCCGTCTCGTAAATACGTCATCCACATGACCCCATCGCGGAAATACGTCACCCACATGACCCCGTCTCAGAAATACGTCATCCACATGACCCCGTTGCGGAAATACGTCATCCACATGACCCCGTCTCGGAAATACGTCATCCATATGACCCCGTTTCGGAAATACGTCATCCACATGACCCCGTCGTAGAAATACGTCATCCACATGACCCCGTCTCAGAAATACGTCATCCAAATGACCCCGTCTCGGAAATACGTCATCCACATGACCCCGTCTCGGAAATACATCATCCAAATGACCCCGTCTCGGAAATACATCATCCACATGACCCCGTCGCGGAAATACGTCATCCACATGACCCTATCTCAGAAATACGTCATCCAAATTACCCCGTCATAGAAACACGTCATCTACATGACCTCGTCGCGGAAACACATCATCTACATGACCCCGTCGTGGAAACACATCATCTACATGACCCCGTCGCAGATATACGTCATCCACATAACCCCGTCTCGAAAATACGTCATCCACATGACCCCGTCTCAGAAATACGTCATCCACATGACCCCGTCATGGAAATACGTCACCCACATCACCCCGTCTCGGAAATACGTCATACACATGACCCCGTTGCGGAAATACGTCATCCACATGACCCCGTCTCGGAAATACGTCATCCACATGACCCCGTTTCGGAAATACATCATCCACATGACCCCGTCTCGAAAATACGTCATCCACATGACCCCGTCGCGGAAATACGTCATCCACATGACCCCGTCTCGGAAATACATCATCCACATGACCCCGTCTCGGAAATACGTCATCCACATGACCCCGTTGCGGAAATACGTCATCCATATGACCCCGTTTCGGAAATACGTTATCCACATGACCCCGTCTCGAAAATACGTCATCCAAATGACCCCGTATCGGAAATACGTCATCCACATGACCCCGTTTCGGAAATACGTCATCCACATGACCCTGTCTCGGAAATACATCATCTACATGACCGCGTCACGGAAATACGTCATCTACATGACCCCGTTTCGGAAATACGTCATCCAAATGACCCCATCACGGAAATACGTCATCCACATGACCCTGTCGCGGAAATACATTATCCACATGACCTCGTTTCGGAAATACGTCATCTACATGACCTCGTCTCGGAAATACGTCATCCACATGACCCCGTCGCGGAAATACGTCATCCACATGACCCCATCACGGAAATACGTCATCTACATGTCAATCTCATTAAACATTTACGGGTCCTCTCGATTCGTAAGGAAGAAAACTCTCTTATAAGATCCTTACGACTTATAACGGAAAACACACTTAGGAATCCTCACGACTCCTAAGGAGAAAAGACACCTATGAGATCCTCACGACTCGTAGGGAGAAAAGTCTTTATGAGACCCTCACAGCTCATAAAGTTGAAAAGTCTTAGGTAGCAGATCTGAACCTGCTTCCTAAGCCATCACTGCCTCTTGAAGAGTTCAACATGAAATGTTCTTTATTATCTACAGGCCACACTTGCCAGAGTAACATACCAACAACACAGCAAAGGAAAGAAAACGACAATGGGAGATAAGAACAATGTATCTTTATTCATGAACTCATTTGAATACAAGATACATCATATAAAAGAATAAAAAATGGATACATGTTATTCAAAGATTACAAGTGTGTAATTGGTACAAAACAGCTACTGAGAAGGAAGCATTTTCAACAAGTCAGTAAGCTGCTCTCGCACTTCTTTCAGTGCCTTCTCATGATTAGCCGTCGCGGCCAGCTCCGCTTCGATTCGAGTCCTTTGTTGCAAGCATGATGAAATCTTCTCATCGATTTCCCGTAGGGCAGCTTCGCGACTCTGCGTAACCCGCTCGATAGAGTCGAGCTTCTGTCTCAATAAAAGCCCATCCGAGATACATTGCTGCAAGGTGTCAAAGACGGCTCTCAGTTGTGCGGCGTTTGCTTCGACCTGGGCACGTAATTGGACAGACTCAGCGGAAGACTCCTCGCGTTCCTTCCGCCTCAAGGTCACTTCTTGTTCGAAATGGCGGAGGAAGGACACGCTCTGCTCGACCCATGCGGCCCGCTGGGAGTTCAAAGCCTGAATCCCAGGGGCAGGACGCATAAGCTCAAGCTCATGCAGGCAGGCCTCAATCCTCCTACAATGATTAACCCAAGACTCAACGACGTCTTCATTATGGAAGTTCACAAGCGTCGCCAGTATTGGATTGACCTCGGTCGCGAAATCTGCGGCAGATGTAGGAGCCTCCGCGTCAAGCTCCTCGACGTATTCGCTCAGCATACGCAGACTGGTCACAGCACCTTTTGAGGATGGACGTCTAGAAAAGGGCCCTGCCGGCATTATAATACGAGACTCGAAAGGGGCTGGAATCGATATGACCGCTACAAAACAAATCACAATCAGATCTCGGCTCAAGAAATAAAGAAAAGTACACCAACAGTAGAGTCTACTATACCGGCTACAACAAGGGGCGGAGCTAGGAGTTCCGGTGGCGCAACAATACCCTCGTCCCCTCCTTCAATTTGTAAGGCTATAAGCAATGTAAAGAAGAATTAGCAATAACATGACTGCCCGTTAAAAAGAAGGACGTCGGTCAGGAAAAAAAATATACCCACCGACACTAGCGGGCAGGCTAATCTCTGACTGAAAGGAGAAGTGTGGCTGTAGCACCTGATACAGGTGGTCAAAAAGGACTCCTGCAAGGACGCGATAATGCAATGTCAGTACATAAATTATACAGCCTAGAAGTAAGACTGATGGGTCACAAATCTGTACCTTCTAACATCTGAGACGGTACGAGAGAAGGTAGAGGAGGGGTCACCATCAAAATGGTAACTGATGGCGTTGCCTCGGGTAGCGCAACCTCAGCGCTCGCCACGCCTGCATTAGGAACGAGATAAATACTGTCAGGAAAGATTGAAAAGGATTGCAGAATAAAAAGAAAAGCAATGACCCAAGATCAACCTGGTGAGTCGTCGGTCGGAACCGCGACGAGGCCGTCACTTGATATAGCGACTGCTTCACCCTCCTCCATCGGGATGGTCTCACCTCCCATCATCTCATCCCCTGACTTTACGAGAGCCGTCGTAACGCTTACGACGCCAGGAGATGGCAAAGAGCCGCAGGCGGAAAGAGCGACGATCGGGACAGTGCCTGACTCTTGCGAAAGAGTGACTACCTCGGGCTCGGCGGCTGTAGCCGTCTCACCCATCACCACCTCGGGCTCGGCAATGGTAGCCATCGCAGGCTCAGCGATCGCGACTGGCTCACCCACCGCTACCTCGAGCTCGGCAATGGTAGCCATCTCACCTGCCGCCATCTCAGGCTCGGCGATCGCGACTGGCTCACCCACCGCTACCTCGAGCTCGGCAATTGTAGCCATCTCGCCTACCGCTACCTCGGGTTCGGCGATCATGGCTACCTCCTCTACCGCTTCCCCAAGCTCAGTGGTCGCCTCCACTTCTTCGGTAAGACTCGGCCCTGCAAGATAAGGTATATGAGAACTGAAAGTTAAAACTTTGACAACAGAACCCAATGTCATATTACCTTGAGTTGGTCTTCCGATGGCTTCCCGAGCCGCACGTGCTGCCCTTCTGTAGGTAGTGGACAAGGCAGCCGGAGATTCCTCTGTAGGAGTAGGGGCAGGGGTAGCGGTGCTAGAACCTGCACCCGTGGCCAAGGAAGCATTACGCTCCCTTGCCGCGCGCATTCGGCGCTTCCTTTCTGCTCGGGCCATCAAAGCGGATCTTCTGGAAGCCTCCATCAACAGGACGTCATCGTCCATGCCAAGGGTTACCTCTGGAGTCGTCGAGGCATCCGTCATCGGTCGTTTGAGTAGGGCCTCTTTCGGCAGTGCCGAGGAGGCCGGGACTTCGATGACTGGCCCGGGAGGAATCTTCGCATCACCTTGCGGGATTGGCATCGTAGTCCCTACGATAAGATAAAGAAGGGGTTAGATTGTCCATAAGAAAGGATAATGAAGATGCAATGAGCCGAGACATACCAATGCCCAGCAAAGCACGATTTCTATCCTCCTCCTCGAAGGTCCTGAGGGAAGCCGCCAGAGCCTCTTCAGTGGTAAAGCCTGTTACAGAAGGAAAAATGTCAGTCAAGACATGAAAATAAAAATAAAAATATAATGCAATAACAGAAGTTTTGGCTTATACTCACTTGATTGCGCGAAGATGGCCATTTCCGCTTTGTGGCTTGCGGATCGCACAGAAGCTGCAATGGCGACCTCAAGATCAGTATCTGCCGGCGCTATGAAGAGACTCTCATTGGTCCCATACTCGCTCAGGCCCTCATTATAAGGAGCATGAGGCTCCAGCCCGAGTACAGCGTCTAGAGAGAGGACCGACTTCTTCTTCCTCTTCTGCGAGCGAGCTCCAGTCGCAGCCAACACAAGCTTACGCTTGGTAGGCACTTTGGGGCGACGAGTCCCGATATCTGAGCCCATGCCAGATTCAGAGGAAGCTACATTTACCGTCTCCACGGGAGCACGGGGCACCGGGAGTACATCCGCCGTCTCCACGGAAGCACGGGGCACCGGTAGCTCAGGCCTGTCGTCGGGGACTTCGATCACAGCAGCTTCTCTTAGCGGAGGAAGGACAATAGTCCATCGCTTCAAAGGGAGGTTTCGGTCACTAGCAGGGGGTGCACCCTTGCGGTCGAGTAGCAGCCGCTTCTCCTCCCTGATAACAGCACCCATTGCATGTTGATACCAGGCCACGTGCACATTAAGGGCCCTCGGGACACAACTTGGTTCGCTAATAAAGAAGTGAGACCCCGTATTCAAGCGCATGAAATAATGCAGCGCGCCCCGCGTTCTCTCTTCGGTGGAAGCGGGTTCTACTAAGAAAACCTCCAGCGGGACTCCCTGATTGTAACTCAGCTGCTGGGCAAAACGATGGGGGTTGTATCTCATGAATAGCGCCACATCATTTTACCTGAAGACAAGAAAGCCCGGCCTGATGGAGTATAAATGAAGAATCTTCCGGGCTTTCAACACGGAGGCCCCGTCCTTAAAAATGTCTTGCAGTGATAGCACCGCCTTTGAAGTTTCCTGGCCGATGGTCAAGACTTTGTCTATGAAAAACATACCATCTCCGACTGTGCGCAGACGAAGGAGCAAGCCCCTAGCTTCCCGCTGTGACGGACTCACGATGGAGGCGTCAACTAGCCGCATGATCCGAGGGAACTTGCATCTCTCGTAAAACGAAGGTCTCTTATGAATGCCAAAGACCCCGAGCACGTGCAGCTCCATCCATGAAGTGAAGTAATGCATCGGGAAGTTGGCAGGATGCACCCCCGGTTCAGTGGTATCCGCCGCTATGCTAAGACCATGGTATAAATGGGCTAACCCGGCGATCCCGATGGCCACTTGTATTCCGGCAACCATGCGATGCGCGGGATAGAAGACGGAAGGCCTCATGTAACAAGGATGCATAGGGAACGCGAACCAACTCAACCATAGCCTAAGAAACCCAAGAAAAAATGCCTCTTCATCAATGCCCGGGGCGGCGATTTTTGACAGAGGGATGATCGCAGCGTCAGGAAGAAAGAAGCCCTTCTGATCAGCTTCCACTACCGGCTGACGGTCCAAGCCAAAGCCGAAGGGATCATCAAGTTTAGAAAACTTTTCGCCTCGTCGCGACAAAATCTCCGGGCGAAGAAAACGGGCAATGAAGTCCGCAAAACTGACCCCCCGGGCCTCCGGATTCAAGGAAGAGGCTCTCGTACAGGTTCAACAACTTTATCAGGCTAGGGAACTGATGCCGAATGGCGTTCTCTGGCGTGAGGCCCATCACCACTATCTTGGTGGCAAAAACATATTCATCAGGAGGAAGTAGCTCCTCGTAGTGCTCCCCCCTGACCGGTAGACTAGAAACCTAGGCGAATTCTTCCAAGGAGATGGAGACCTCTCTATCCAACAGGAGGAAGGTATGAGTCGGGATGTTCCACTGTTCCAAGAATGCCTTGATCCACCATGTGGGAAGTGCAGAATACTGGAACAACGAAGTGTAGACCGCAGGGTATAAGCCGAGATTTAACAGCTGCGATTTCTTCACCGACAAGATATACCGGGCCCACTGCAAGTACCCGGCCGGATGACGGGGAGTTAGCCCGATGTTGTAGGGCTGTCCCCAAGGGTGCGATTCACCCGGGCATATGCACCGTCCTAGGGTGTCCAAAGTCGCCGGTGGCTGCATGGGTACGGCGGCGATCGAAGGTTGAAGGAGACCCTCCGAAGTCCAATTAACAACTTCCACGGCATAGTTCACTGGGGGTGCATCTGCATACGGGATCGCCGAGATGGGCTCCGAAGGCGTCGCACAAGAGAAGCTTCGACGACCTCTGATAATCTGGTCGTACCATCTACCCCATAAGTGAAGATTTTTGTGTTCCAGGTCACGGTCATTGATGAGCGCGAGAACCTCCCGGTCCACAGGTGCCTCAGGGAATCCTCCCTCTGAACGGACGAATGAAAACGTAGTATCGAAAGACATGTCGCCTGCAAAAAAAGGGGGACAGAAGTCAACTGTCAGTGCTATAATTTAATTTTAAATTTTGACACTCGGTACTTTAAAATTTGTACCACACTGCAATGCAGTGGAAAGGGGACCAAAGGGGGACCCACAAAATCTAGATGACAATACATCAATTATTAAAATAGCCTCATCATTGGATGAAATTGTTAATTAAATGAGGAAATCCTCAGGAAAATTCTCATTAAATGAGAGATCCCTCGGGAAAAGGAGATAATCTCCCTTTGAGAGCAAAACTCTATGACAGAGTGACACTTGTCAAACTCTGATCATGAAGGAATAAAATTCCTTAAAGAGCCTGGCTCTGTAATGATGATGGAAAAATCCATCAGAAAAGAATTAATTAAAATTAATTTTTATGAATTAAAAAATTCTGGAATCTTCAAGATCCATGAAAAAACTCTTAAGAGTTCTTCATCAAAGATTAAGAAATCTACATGTTATCAAAAGAGCAGAGCTCTGATTCATTGGCTAAGAAACCCCAAGAAAAGATCTCTTTAGATCTATGAGTTCATGAGAGCAAAGCTCTGTTGATGAAACCCTAAATGGGTTTTCTTTAGATCAAAGATCTACGAAGAGCAAGGCTCTGTTAATGGGTAAAACTTTAATTTATTAAAAAAATTAAACTTTACCTAAGTTTTGATAGAGTTCTGACTCTTGAAAAGTTCTTAAACTGAAGAGCAATACTTTGAATAAAAATTCTCAAGAAGAAGATGAAAATCATCTAAGGGACCAAAGGTCCTATTTATAGGCATTGAACCGCCTCTTCAACTTCTGAGTTGATCCAAGGGCACAGATGCTGCCACCGCTACACTCACGTGTGCGCCACGTGAGCGCAACGGTGGGGGGCATTTGTTTCCCCCAATCAGAGCAAAACTCTATTTTGAAATTTAAAATTCAAAAATTGAAGCAATCAGAGCAAAACTCTATTTTGAAATTTAAAATTCAAAAATTGAAGCAACGCTTCAGATCCAGCGCTAAGCGCCACGTGTCAAACACGGATGCGCTAGCGCCAAGTGCGCTGCGCCCTAGGCAGTGCACCCCCAATCAGACCAAAGCTCTGTTTTGAAATTCAAAATTCAAAAATTGAAGCAACGCTTCAAATCCAGCGCTAAACGCGCTGCGCGCCATGTGTCAAACATGGATGCACTAGCGCCAGACGCGCTGCGCCCTAGGCAGTGCACCATGTGTGCACTAGCGCTAGCGCTAGGCGCGTTGCACGCCATGTATCTGACACGGCTGCGCTCTGGGCAGCGCACCACGTGTCAAACGTAGGTGCGCTAGCGCAAAGTGCGCTGCGCTCTGAGCACCGCACCACGTGCAAAGCACGGGTGCGCCAGCGCTGGAATTATAAAATTCCCCACCCTTAGATCAAAAGATCTAATAAATAATGATAAATCATTAATTAACCGGAATTAAAATTCTGTTATGGAAAGATTTTCCAATCTTTTTAAAATAAGAAGATTGCCTTCTGTAAAACAGAAGCCCTAGGATCAAAGATCCAACGGTGGGAAACATCCCCAAATCAATCGGTGAAAGATCTCTTTAACTGATTTAACAAATCAACTTTCCCTATATAAAGGCCCCAAGACTTGAAGTCTGATATAGAGAACCCCCCCCCCCCGGTAAACTTTGAGAAATTCAAAGAAAAAAGAGCAAGCTCTCAGCAAAAGAAGACTATTTCTTCAAGATAAAAATCATGAATGATGAACACAGAGATGAAATCATCTAATAAAAAGAAGAATTATCTTCTTAAAAGATCATAGATCTACAAAGACCAAGGTCTTTCATAAAAGAGATCAAAAGATCTTATCATAAAAACAAAGAAGTACTTACTTCATTCACAGATCATTGATCTATAAAGGCAAAGCCTTTCAAAAATAAGAACTGTTGTTCTTGAATCTTGAGACAAAGTCTCTTTTAAAAGAACATAAATTCGTTCACAGATCATAAAAATTGATCAAATGCGCTTTGCTCCATTAAAATGTGTCTTGCACTCTTGAACTGCGCTTCTGCGCTCTCTGGACCGGCGCTCTGCGCCAAAATGCGCCACGTGTCAATCACGTATGCAACTTGCGCTTTGCGCTTCTGAAATAGCGCATTGCGCTCATGGGCTGGCGCTCTGCGCCAAGCGCGCCACGTGTCACTCACGTATGCGCCACTAAATTGATAGCGCAATGCGCCCACCACCTGGCGCTTAGCGCCAGGTGCGACACGTGTCCTTCTCGTGTGCACTACTTGACATAAGCGCACTGCGCTCTTTAATTGGCACAAAGCGCCTGGTGCGCCATGTTCATATCGTAATTTTGCATTATTATATTCCCCATTCTTATTCATTTTACAAATAAACAGGTGCTTTTGATCCATGTCTGCTACATAGTTGCAGATTACAGGTTCTCGAAACAAAAACAGTGAAAATGATGAAAAGATGACACAAAAGTGAGACTACGACCAACAAATGAAAGAATCTTGATCATGCTTACAGTTTGAAGAATAAACGAAGATCAATGGACAATTTCACAGAGCACAAAGGCAGCGCAAGGTTCAAGACTTCGACACGAAGCAAAGAGTAAAAGTCCATGACATTATGCACTGCGGAAATCTGAAAAAGAACTAAATGACAATCTGAGAAACCAAGTGAAGAAATAAGAAGACAAATGCAACCAGAAGCAGCCCAGAGAAATTCAGTCAACAAGACCACCAAATGGCCATGGATCCGCGGCCAAACATGGCTCTTGGCCGCGGTTCCGCGGCCGTGCTAGGAACGTGTCGGTGCGAACTTTGACGGTGTGGTGGTGCGTTGACTAGGCTTCTTTAGGGTAAAATTGTAAATGCAGATATGAATCGGATGTAACCCTAGGGTTTCTATAATCTATAAATAGAAACTCTAAACCTCTTTTTGAGGTATGCCTCTTCCTATGCCTCATTTTATTTATCAAATTCAGAATTTATTCTTGTAATGTTTGAAGAGTGTATCAAATAAAAAGTAAGTCTTTTTTACCTTGCCCTAGTTAATTTTTCCTTTCTGCCCTAGTTAATTTTATTTATCTACCCTAGTTATAACATTTATTTATCTGCCGTAGTTGTTAAATTCAAATCATAAAAACAAAATCTTTTATCAATTCCCTAATGAGTGAGTAGTTCCTCACTTGTTAGGGTTAGGAATGGGAAAGGTTTGAGAGATGAAAATCTCTCACCCCTTTCTTGCCCGTCATATTTTTTATATAGGACTCCATGCATATATACACACACCGCTCACTACGGCACTCTATCCTACGAGGTAGCGGTGATACCGTAGTTTAAAAAGACCGGTTGTGTATGATTTCCATAGAGATTAGGGTAAGAGTTAAGAAAGGAAGGAAAAGGACCTAGAGGAAGAAACATCGTTTCTTCCCGATGGTACTAATCCCCTTTGTTAAATATTACCTTAACACCTAAATAGATCTTAATTAGGGCAAAGAAAGCGGTGAGAAATATTGACTTTCCAAACCTAACCTAAACCTAACCCTAGCAAGATTTTAATCATAATCAACTCATTTCAGTTTTCATTGATAATCCAATCCACCACAATTGGAATTAACTCGTTAGAACAAATAGAAAATGCACAAAATCCTTGTGGACCGACCCGTACTCACCGGCTAGCTACTAAGCGACGCCGTTCTTGATTGCGATTAAATATTCTTTGATTCATCTTTCGAAAGCGCAAGCACGCGTAAATCCCACATCAATCAAATGGCGCCGTTGCCGGGGATGGCGTAGTTATTTTCTTTTTGTAATTTCGGGTTAATATAAAATTGAAAAATCATAAAAACTGAAAACATATAAAAATATAAAAAAATTATCATCTTGTTATTCTTTGAAGGGTGCTTCGTTTGAATTGTGCAGGATCGACGAACGGATTCAGATCTGGAAAAATCCAGAGATCGAAACAGAAAACAGCAGATCTGAACAACAGAGGAGTACCACAATAGAGCAACAGAAGAAGTTTGGAGGCCTGATCCTTCTTCCTGACCGCGGAACCGCCGCCAGAAGCTACTTATTACCGCGAATCCGCCGCTCTCTGCTGACGTCAGCACGAGAAAATCTCTCTGTGAGCTTCTTTTCTTCTTCTGAACTCCCTGATATCCTCTGAAAAATTTTCCTGCAGGGTTCTTTGCGCAAAAACTTCCTCTCCCTTCTCCAATAACTTGATCTTTTGCAGGATTCTTTGCGCCGCAATAAAAAAAAAATTTGGCAAGTGTTTGATTGTATTTACTGCTTTGCATTTTTAAAACTGACCTTAAGAGGCTTTAACACCAATCCAGATTGGGTGGAGATTTCATTACCCTTCCTAGGACCCCAAAAATCATAAAAAGCATATTGCATTGAATATTGAGTTAATTAAAAAAGATTAGACTCAGCCTTAAGGACTGTCGCGCTCAATAGGACAAAGGAATAGTTGTAGGCATCGATCGTTTATCTAAACCAGATTTTGTGGTGCCTAGGCTAGACAAGTGGGGAAAGGTAATTTTAAAAGGCCCGTCTCACGGTGATTCATGAGCGGATCCCTCCTTTCTTTACTTGTGCTTACCTGGCCACAATTGGCGGTGAAGAGGCGATTTGAAGTCCTCCCAACTTGCCCTTTGGAACAGTTAGGAGCAGTCTAGTTGACCTAGGTGACCCTAGATCTAGGCTTGATTGAGCATATTGTGATTGATTGAACGTGTTTCTAAGCTTTTTATTAAAAATCTTTTTGCAAAAAGCTCCTTATAAAAAAACACAGAAAATTTTACAAAAAGACTTGCCACTTGTCGCTAAAAAATCCATTGCACCCCACTTACACCCACATTCTTTTTCTTCTCCTTTCTTACATCATGGGTACCCCACCTCACAAAACTCTAGCTGAACTTTAGTACCCTCATCCAAACATTGCTTCCTACGCGAATTGTTTTGGTCGAATTACGGACAACCCCTCCATACCTAAAATTTCTTTGAAAGATCGAATAGAAGGGTCTAGGAGAAATAGTTCGACTCCGCAATCCACTTTGTATCAACCATTTCAACCTTCACCGCCTTCTTACGTTGACACTCCTTTTTCGAGCTCTGTTGTAACCCCGAAACCCATGTCTATTGCTGAACATATTGAACAATCTCGTAACCGATCTTTCACTCCTTTCAACACTTCCAGTTCTTGGGATCAACAAGTCCATTCACCTTTTTATCCAAATGTTGATCCTACTCCTGTCCAACCATTCAATTCCTACCTGTCCTACCCAACTTTCGCACCTTCCCTAGATATTGCTTCTACACAACCATTTGGGAGTTTCACGTATCCAAACAATCTTGAATCTTTTACTGAAACCCCTTCACAACCCATGTCTAGTCTGGAACTGTCGTTGGAAGCTTATATTGTAGCAACAAACAAACATATGAGGAATTTGGATGCGTCCATTGCCGCCCTTATGCAACCTAGTGACCTGGTAGCTAGTTTCCAACTAGCTCCAAAAATTCCAATGTATGATGAGGCGGTTGGACAGATTGAGAATTTGAGTGGAGAGAGTGAGCTGTGCACCCTTCCAAATCAAACTTACCCATCGCCAATTGAATCCCGCAACTCTAGTTTTGAATGTCTATCAAGTGTCCCAAATGATTCACCGGTTGAAAATAAAACGCTTAATGAGTTGTACGACTTTGTAGTGTTTGATTTGCCAGATTGTGAAGGGTCCCTTTCGAGTGAAACCATCACCAATCCTTTTAACCTCTACACCTCCAATCTAGAACCTGAATTGATAAATATCCATGCTTTTGATGAGGTGTCCGAAAAAATTGATTTTCACTTGATTGAGGATATTGACGCAGGGAATAATTTGGATGATGATCCCGCAGATTTGACTGAATTTTTCTCTCCAATTCATCATCCCGAGTCATTAAATGTTTCTCCCGAACTTCATATGCGTCTTGATTTTGATGATAATTGCATGGATGGGATAACTTTTGAGAAGAATTATGAGGAGAGTATTGAGGATAGTATTGAGGATGAACCAGTTTTGTTTGATGAGTCGGATTTTCCAATTCATCCTTCTGAACCTTTAACTGGTATACTTCCTAAATCACCCCGCTTCATCCGTTCCATCATTCCGACCACGCAAGAGATCACGCAGGAGGACTGTGAGCTTGAAAAATTTCTGTTCGATCACAGCAGTTTTGACGACACTAGTGCATTCCTCTTTGAATCTGACACAGTTCTCACAACCGATAACGATTACGAGTGTTTCACTTTTTCGGACGATTTTGAAGACTCACCGCCCGAGTTTGAGTCATTTGAATTTTCAGATGAGTTAGTTGAACCATCAGCTCGGTTGCTTACAGTCAATTCAAACCATTGATGGAATCCTTCGAGTTCGAGACAGTTTCACCAATTTCACCTTCAATTGTTTCACCTCTGAAACTCGAACTCAAGCTGTTACCGTCCCACCTTACATATGTTTACTTAGGTGAGAATGAGACCCTTCCTAAATCACTCCCCTTTGTCCTTTCGATCGTTTCGACCGCGCAAGAATCCGTCACGCTTCCATTTTCAATGTCTGGTTTACCAAGTTCAACGTATCCATGTTTTCTCGCGAATCTTGAGGGACTTGACCCTATTTCTCAACGGGTTGATAGATTAGCACAATCTCTTTTAACACATCGGTCATCACAATTTGCGCTAATTTATTCACTCGATTTACACCCTCAAGTTCGTACTACACTTCTTTCTCTCTTCCGCCATTCTTCTCCTAATATACCGAGACCATATTCCACCTTTCTTCCCATACGGTCTCGAGTGCTTCTCATTTCTTTTCTTTACACTCCATTCTTTCACCAACCACACCATTATAACGATAAAAATTTTGAATGGTTGGTGCTAACCTTTGGCCTGTGTAAGGCCTTGTATAGCTTGATACTGTGTTTTTCTCCTCCCTAACTCTGAATTTTAACGTTTAAACAGTGGAAACACTGTTTCACTTAAGTTTGGGGGGGACCTTTTTGTATATATATATTTTTTTTCTGTTAACAATAAAATAAAAATATATATAAAAAATAAATAAATAAACAGGGGAATACCGGCAATTTTAACTCTCTTGGTGTAGCCTAACAGTGAGCACACTGTCAAGTTTAAGTTTGAGGGTGTGCTCGGTAAGCTTTCTTCCTTTGCATTCATATGTATATTTTTGCATTTGCATACTTATTTTAAAACCCATAAAAATTGAAAATTTAAAAAACTATAAAAATTAAAAATTCAATTTTGGCCATAATTAACTTAAGTTTGTCAAGACGATTAACTAGCTAGGAAAAACTAGATCCTAGACTTAGTAAATTAAAAACCCTAAAAATAACCTTTCTAAAAAGTTTAACCGTAGAAAATGTATGTTCTTGTAGTTTACTTAGAAATAGGCAAATTTTGAGTTCACTTCTCGGGCTAAGTCAAAATAAGGGAAAAGTATTGATATTTTTATTAAAGTATAAGTCTGAAAAATAATTCCTAAGTTTAAGTCTAAATTCTGAAAATATATACCTTACAAATTGCACAAACACGAATCTTAAAACTTGGAATAGTAGAAGAGACCTTGAAATGCTCTTGTCTAAAGTCCTTAGTATGAAGGAAAATAAAATAAAAATACAAGTGTGAATAAAAGAGAGAAAAAATGAACACTGGTTTTTGTAATTACTTAAGGCTGCATAAATAGAAAAAATATTTAGCGAGGGTGCTTTATCACCTAGTGCCTTAGACCAACCGGTTTGGGAGTCACTGATAAAGCCTTAGGTGTTACCAAACTAGGAATTACGCCTTAATGTGCAAACACATTTTGTAATCGGTCGTTGGTACCTCAAGAAATATTAACGGTCGCATGAAGAATGTGTGAGCAATTTCATCTAAAAATTCACCAACTAAAAGTACTTTGGACGATGGAAAAGAGTATAAGAGCTTGAATTGAATTTCCAAGTGTAAGGGTGATACATACACACACGTAGGGGTATGTGATTGGGGTTTAGATAAGAGATAGGAATAAAAAATAGGACTTATATCTTTAGTAGAAATGATAAAAATTCCTAAGTTGAGATGGAACCTTAGAAGGAAAACTCAAAAGATGCTAAAAACTAAGTAAATTTACAAAACATATACAATCTTATGTTAAATGATAAGGAAGCGTGAAAAATACGGGTTGATAATTTCTGAGTTGAAGATAATAAAGTTTCTTGTTAGAAAACCGAATTGAAAAATAAAAGTCAATAGGCCGAATTGATAGGATATTGTGGGTAGTATCCGCTGAAAACCCTCAGGAGACAACACTCCTCCTACTAGGGACACCTAGAGGTTTAACGGCTTGTTACACGAGCTCAGTGCAATCGCGTTTCCCTGCGAAAGTGAGAGTAGATCTTTTTCGAGAATAAAACTGTTGGATATAGTGCCCTCAAAGTCAATTATTAGATCGCAGGCACGTGATTGCAATGATTGAGAGAGGACCTATACCTGTAGGACAGTCTTACTAAAGATGATAGTATGCTATCTGGTTTATCTTTATCATCGTGTACATGCTTTAGGTGACATTACAGGTCACTATTGCACGTTGATAGAGCCCTTAGGATTCTTGCTTGACGGCCAGCAGTATGATGGCAATCATATACGTGGGAGCTGGGGTCTATAAGCACATCCTTAAAAGGTCCCTAGTCGAGGGAGTTTCGAGAAGGGCATCGATACTCCAGAGTAGACTAGTGTATACGGATCGAGACCCCGACGAGGGGCGGTGGCTAGTCTCACAAGCCATTGGTGTCAGTTGGTTCACCGAAGATGTATACAGGTGCTCATTGGGTTATAAGTACACCGGACAGGACTCACTGGGAACATGCTAGTTGGTTTTATACCTAGCGTCAGATAGCAGTTCCCTGGTGACATGTGTACAGGTTAGTTCATCGACCTGAGATCATCATTTGTCTCGTGTGAGTTCCCACTGTGCTTTGATTACTACCCTACCACGGCTCAAAGGAGTCGTGCAAACAGGTTTTAGTTGGGTACAGTCCTGAGCCACATGGAGGCAGTGAGCGAATCGGCAGGGGTTTCGTCTCTCCCGGTATTGGGGGTGAGATCGCGCTGTGTCTAGAAAAGCCATTACACGAAGTCCTTGGTCAAGGCAGGAGATTTACTGGTAGGTATTCCAGTAGTATCTCAGGGTGTTCTGGGCTACGCTCCGACATGACTTGTACCGTTTTTGGGGGTCTGACTTTTACCAACCCCCTAGGCCCGACATGCGATACTCATAGACGAACGGACCGGACTGTATGGATATTGTCACTGACAGGCTCAGTAGGGTGTCAGGATGAGTCCGCTCATCGACCTCCCTTTTGGTCAATACCTGGTAGCCCGTTACGTACGGCTAGTACCACTGACGTGCTAGTGGTTAAATCCACAGCCAAAGTATTGACGAGTCTTTAGAGTCCCCCACAGACAGTTTCTCAAGTTTCGGGCGAAACGTTGTAGAGGACGTATGGTATTATGGCAGGGTTCGATCATATACGTGCAGTCGTGCACGTATCATGATCGGACGGATCATACTAGTGGGATTTGGTTTAAGCCGGATCCTAGTATTAGATTTGTTGGATTACTTTAGTCTCATCGCATACGCATTCAGTCGGAATGCGGATGCAGGTATGTATATACAGGTGAGGGGTATCCTTATGATCCATCACGAGTTTACTTTATATGTTGCCATATCTTTTTATTGTTGTAAACATTTGGATTAATGTTTACAAATGGTGGAAATTGTGAGTGGATTTCATCATGAGGTGCAATTAATGTGGCATGTTAATTTTGGTGACTCATGGTCTCTTTTCTTGTGAACATGTCATGTTAATTGAGTGATTGGAATGTTGAAATGAGAGGTAGAGAGAGAGGGCGGCCATATGAGAGGGGTTAGCTCTTGTATTATTATGCTAGCTCTCTTTTTCTTCATCTCAACACAATAATAGAAAATGCTTCTTTTTCTTCTTCTTCCTCTAGCTCACCATTTCCACCAATAGCATCATCTTCAACCTCCATCCATACACTCTCATGTGTTGAGAATCAATGGATGCTTGAGACAAAATGATCACACACATTCTCTACTTCACCCTGGACACGTCGGCTAGCAAACTTCGTGTCTGAGTTGCTTCGAACGAAGCGGGAGCCCGTAAAAAGACTCATTGATGTGGTGCCCTTTCCGGCGAGGAGACCGGAGATCGGAGATGCCGCGAAGAGCAAGAGATGGTGGCTAAAGACCGAAGGACACGGATCGATCGGTATAGCCTTTCTAACCCTTCTCTAGTTTGCTAGTCATAGGTTAATGGTTCGATTCGGGTTTAAAGTATACGATAGCGTCAGTTTCAAGTTTATGAAAAGTTTTTGTTTCCGCATTTCGGGCTCGGATCGACGGCCGGGGCGCTACCGTAGACTTACATTGGTATCAGAGCCACGCCATTAACCTTTACTAGCTTGTTCTAACATATTTAAAACATCGATCAAACAAAATTTCCGAAACCGCATTTCCAATAGTAAAGTTTCTGTCGAATTTATTTTGTCGTCGAAAAATTATTTTGAGTGTTTCAAAAAATCAGGCAGGCTTTTTTAAGAACACTGTTGAAATTTGGCAAGGTGATCCTACAGTAATGCCGCGGAACCGCGGCCATACCGACGTTTTGGCCGCTGTTCCGCCGCGGTTAAGGGGATTCTCTGCACCATTTTTCTACAGTGGTCTTTAACTTAGAATTGGGGTTTCTGGAATATTTTGATTTTGGCCCAGATTATTTTGAGTGCTGGAATTGTACTTGGGGCCCACTTCGGGAAATTTTGTCGATCGAAATTTTAAATATGTTAGTTCGTAGTACTTACATTACTATCTGTGACCGTGAATGTCATTCGAGCGGTAAATCTTGTCTAATTGTTATAGCCCTTTTAGACGGATTTGCGAACGTGACATTCACGTTGATGTTCTGTGTTGTGCTGTGATGTTGCGGATTTGTCGTGGTGGATAGCTTGGTGCAATGTTAGTACAGTTTGGTATTATTTGTACATTTGATATTGCGGGGCGAGCGTCCGACATGTGGACTGCCGTCACTGTCTGTTTGTATATTATTCTTTTGGGGCACGACCGGGCTGAGGTCGATGTACCCGTTGTATATATTTTATTTTCTGTACTAGGATTACCCCGCGGTGGGATGCACGGATAGCCGGGTTCTAGAAGGCAACGGGCCGGCATCTCATGGCTTTGAGACGGAGGGGGCTTCGCTCTAGAATTGGCGGGCTATTCGCCTCACTCGTAGGGGGTACAGGTTGACCGGGGTGCTCAAGTTACCGGATTCCGTGAAGTGCTGGATGGTCCATTCACTTTGGTGTAGGGGCTGCCTCGCTTCAGGTTTTGCGGGTAACTTGCCGCACTCGTAGGGGACTAGGTTTCACTGCACAGGCTATCCACACGACCAGGGGAACGTCGAATTTCAGTAGCGGCTCTATGAAACCCGGGGATCCCAGATTATCTGTATTGTTCTGTGATGCTTATTACTTTCTGTAATGTTGCATTTATCATGCCTTGAGCGATTATTATATATTGATACATATATACTAGTAGATGTTGTATATGTTTTGCATCCGCGCTAGTCCAGTCCCCGCTCTGTCGTTAGTTAAGTAACCTAACGGGTGATGACGGGACCCAGTGGCGAATGCGGATGGCATATACGTACATCATATTTTCGTTCTTTTGTGGTGTGATTAATTGATGGGACTGCATTGATTCAGATCAATGCAAGCTAAACAAACCTGTTTGATGTTGTTGGAACATTTTTAAAAAAAAGCTGTTATTACAAGGACGTTCTCTTTTGTTTTGCACAGTGGTATTCGGTTATGAATATCCAACACCTCAGTCGACGAGGCAAGGGCCGAGATCCCTTCACCGGGTGTGACCCCTTGGACAGAAGTTTGCGTCAGGGTAATAACTTCACTATAGTCGATTACTTTTTGCTTTGCATCGTAGTATTCAGTTGGAATATCCTGCACCTCATTCTACGGGGAAAGAGCCGAGATCCCTTCACCTGGAGTGGCCTCTTTAGCAAAGGTTTTCGCCACTATATATTTAAAAAAAGCTATCCGATTCCTTCAACGATATCAAGTTCATTACGTTAATGGTTTTTCGCCAAAAACCATTCGTAGCCCTCCGTCATTTCAAACGGGTAGCACTTAGTATTCATGCTATGTTTGTTGACCTTCGTCAAGGCATAGTGAATGGGCTACTTGTTACGTTTCTGTTGCATAGATAGATGCGTTGGTTTGGGACAGTCGTATAGCCTTGTTGACCGTCGTCAAGGGCTTGTACGGGTGGGTTCAAATTAACCTGGACAATGACGGGTAGAACTTGACATATGACTGTTTACCCCAATCAGAGCAAGGCTCTGTTCAAATTCCGAGGCGGGAGATAAAGCAACGCTTCATCTTCCACCAATCAGAGCAAAGCTCTGCTTTGAAAATTTGAAAATTTGAAAATTTAATAAATGAAGCAACGCTTCAGATTATTTGCGCTGCGCAACACGCCACGTGTCCGGCGCTGATACGTCAGCGCAGCGCCCAAGGCAGCGCATCCAATCAGAGCGAAGCTCTATTTAAAGAAAAATTAAATGAAGCAACGCTTCAGTTGCGCAGGCGCTGCGCTGCGCGACACGTGTCAGCGCAGTTTCGCTGCGCTGTGCGCTGTGCGACACGTGTCAGCGCAGATGCGCTAGCGCAGTTGCGCTGCGCGACACGTGTCAGCACAGATGCGCTAGCGCAGTTGCGCTGCGCTGTGCGCTGCGTGACACGTGTCACGCGCTGGGGCATCTGCGCCAAACAGAATTAAAATTTCAAGAAATCTTTTCTGTTCTTGTTAAAACAAGAAGATTTTCTTCTGCAAAGCAGAAGCCCTTGGATCAAAGATCCAACGGTGGGGAAAATTCCCCAAATCACTCAGAGAAAGATCTCCTTAACAAATTTAACTAATTTATAGGCACTATAAAAAGAACCCCAGACCTCAATTAAAAGGCATCAACATCTTTCTAAAAAAAAGAAGAGAACTCTCGAGAACTCCTCAAGAACAACAGAAGGTAAAAACCTTTGAAAGAAGAGGAAATTCTCTTATGCACAGATCAGTGATCTAAAAACAAGATCATTGATCTTTAAACATAACTAAATAAATGAATAAATAAAATAAAAATAGTGCTTTGCACTTTTTCATGAACCTTTGGTTCTTTAAGATAAGAAAAAACTTATCTTTTTCTTTGATCTAAATTAGATCAAAAAATATAACTGTGCTTTGCACTTCTGTTCATTGAATCTAAAAGATTCTTAAATCATAGTGCCTTGCACTTGCAAAACTGCACTGTTGCGCTCTTGGATTGGCACAAGCCATCAGAGAGCGCCACGTGTCAGCATCTGAACCAAATGCGCTATGCGCTTTTGAAACAGAGCCTTGCTCTCTAAAACTGGCGCAATTCACCACAGTACGCCACGTGTCAGCAGCGCAAGCGCAGCGCACTAGAACAGCGCTGTTGCGCTTGCGCTCGCCAGAGCATGACACGTGTCATCGCCATATGAGCTTGCACTCATTACTTGGCGCAAAACGCCAGACAAATGCACTGCATTGTTTACAAAAGGGCCAAGCCCAATTAAAGAAGGCCTAACAGGCCTAATAAAATGCAATGCATTATTTAAAAAAAAGGGACAGAGCCCAAACCAAAACAGATGCTCTGCATCATAAATAAAGGGACAGAGCCCAAATCAGAAAGGCCTAGCAGGCCAGAATAAAATGCAGTGCATTATTAAATATGGGCAAAGCCCTAACACAGGCCTAATAGGCCAAAGATCAAGAAAAATGTTGAATATGCTCAACGGGACTTAGCCCAATCATGGCCGTAAGTCCTCAAATTAAATTGACTGAGCAAGATTGCTCCTTTAAATCAATTTATATCCGGTTCGAGGGTACATCTCCGAGCTCCTTTGACACCTGTCGTTGTAATCCTTCAACGACGTCAGAGAGGCGACGGGTCCCAACGACCACGCATGAATATGGACTGCGGGGTCCTTAAACTCGTGGACCGAAACGTCCCTAAACTAATATTGGACCGAAACGTCCCTAAACTAATATCGGACCAAAACGTCCTTAAACTAATATTGGACCGAAACGTCCTTAAACTAATGTCGGACCACCACGTCCCTAAACTGGAACACGGACCACCACGTCCCTAAACTGGAATATTGGACCGAAACTGTAACGTTTTAAAAATAATTAAATAAATAATTAAATGAATAAAATTGTTTAAGTGAATTTTAGGATTTTCGGTAAAGTAAAATGTATTTTTCGTAAAACCTAGCCGTGATTGTTTTTCATTATAATTTCAAAAATACCTATTTTAATTATGTAATTACTAGTAAATGGTGTTTATTTAGCCACTTATAAATTTTTAGTTTAATTAAATATTTTTCCTAAATTAATTATTTTAAATACTAACATAAGCTTTATTTTTACACTAAATTAGTGTAAATTACAAATTTAAATGGTTTTAATTTGTAAAAATGAACCATGGCATGTTAAAATTTAGTGTGTATCATGCAAAATTTATTTGCAAATTTTTCCTATTTTCTAGAGCTTTCTTGAGTTGCTATAGTAAAGAAATAAAAGAAAAATAAAGAATTGCATGAAAAGAAATAATGAAGTGATATTTTGGTGGAGACTTCTACACAACTTTTGTCACTCTCTTCATTCTCTCCCTCACCTCCAAAAATGGCCGGCCTCACCCCCCATGGTAGCCCCCATTTTCCTCATTTTATTTTGCTCCAAAATTCATCAAAAATACATCAAAAATTCAATTAAAATTCCACAAAATCCTAATAAATTCCTACCCTTTGTTCTTTGCTCTTCTTTACATGGATTTTGGAGTGGGAAAGCATGCATTTTGGAGGCTCATTTTCATCTTTGGATTTCATATTTTGAAGGTATAAATTTCCTTCTTTTGTTTTATTTCTATTAGATGTTTCTTTTAAAGCATAATTAGATTTATTAAATTAATTCTAGTTGCAAATTTTAAAATTCAAGTTAGGGTTTGTAAATTCAAGTTGTGGTTTTTATTAATTAAATAAGGTTATAATAGCTAGTTTATAATCTTTTAGAGTGGAAAAATCTTGCATGGTTGTTGTATAATAAATTGTTTATTCAAATTGTTTTAATCAAGCTATTTAGCTAACTAGATTTTTCTAAAATGTGTTTGTGGGTAAAATAAAATTCTTATTAAGGTTGTTATCATTAGATGGTAGTTTTAATGAGAATATTAGCATGTTAATGGAAAGAAAAACTTAGTTTGATCACTAGTTTCCTTTGATAATTGGAAAATAGTAATAAAATGCTAGTATTTTGTAAACTAGATTTTGGAAATTCCTATATAAATGAAATTAAAAATATAATCATGGTTTCATTATATCATTATCATCATGAATTGTAGTTTAATACATTAATTCATGCAAAATCACGTTTTGTGGTGGAATTGTGGTATTTTGCTTGAAAAATGTTGAAAATTGTTAAAGGTTGCAAACTAGAAATTTCAAATTAATACAAATTTGTGTAATAAAAATATAGTAATGGTTTGTATAGTCTAGTTATGCTATTTAATGAGTTTTATGACCATTGGTTTCATTTAAATATCAAGTTTTGATGAAAAACGGTAAATTGGTATTTCGGCTTTTACGAAATTGGACGGTTTGATGGATTTTAGGGTTTCGATGGATTTAATCATGTTCTATAATATAATTAATGTGTTTTAAAAATACGAGTTATTTGTTGATATTATTTCGATCCATCAGAGTTTGTACGCCGATATCGAGCGATATTTGGTTCTTTTGCATGGACGGGAAATAGGTTTTAACCTATGCTTGTTCCTTGCATCGTTTTTACTTTTGTATGTGATTCAGTTTACGATACTATTTGTATGTTTGCATTTAGGTACCCTTCACGTGGACCGCGGGCGATGAAGAGGAGGATGGCGACACCGTCTTCGGCAGACATGGACCAGGTGAGTAGATGCATATCTACGGGGGGAAGTCGGGTGGATGGCGTTTAGCACCCCCGCAACGTAGAATAGGAATAGTACTTATTGACATTAGGAAACCAGATGTGACCCTAGATTCTTAATGAGTAGGTCCCTAGTAATGACCCTAGGCTGGACTAGACTGATTTAGGAAAACCATATCAGAGGATGAGTACCTTGGAAGAGGTTCGTAGGTTTCAGGTAGAAACACACACACGCACACACTGAAACTCAACATGGTGTATACGTGCATGTGTATATATATATAGGACGAGGTATAGGTATATATATATACAACACATATATGGGATACATTGATGTGATATGATATCCGAGGTATGATGAAACAGTGTAACTGGGCTTGATGCCGTGATTCTTGGCTATACAGTCGTATTAAGTGTTAGCGGATCATTAGAGAATGAGATAATGAACATGTATACTTAAATTATAATGGGTGGTGATGATATTGAGGTACATGGGACTCTAAAATAGTACCCGGACTGTAACTTGTGACTGATCACGATATGATATATGTATGACTTGATTACGACATCATATAGGTGTAACCTGATGTCGATATCATAGAGGTGTGACTTGAGGACGATATGATATCAGTATGACTTAATCACAATATGATACATATGACATGATATTTCTGAGGATAAACTAATGATGCATATTATGATGGCAATGATATATGATTGGTGTATGCGATTACAGTTTAGCACCTTGATCATGAGATGTGTTGATGATGACATTATACGAATGATGAGACACCTAGGAGACACTAGACCCGTATCCCGATATTGGGATGACGTACGATGGATTTTACCGTACGAGGCATAGATATGATGATTGATCCGCACTCTTGTTTTGAGGATGTCGTACTATGTACGTGACGCTATTGAGGCTGGATCGCCGACTATTAGAGATATTGATTCAAACCTAGGTAGACTCTTGTTTCTTAATGACTAGTTTCTTAGGTTTAGTTCCTTAGGAGGTTAGATGGACACTAGGTTAGGTTCGATTCATATAGTGGTAGTGATAATTGTATATCAAATGAGTGGATAACACACATCCGTCTTTATTTTCACACTGTAATCATAATGTTGCATGTTCATACATATGTTGCTATAATCAGTATAAACTATACCTGTTAGGACACCAGCACCATTACCGATGATGCGCATATTCCACGTACACTTTAGATCTTATTATCTTTTATTGATAGAATCAGCTAGCAACTAGATCGATATATAATATTGTGATTACTCTCAGATGCTAGTATAGACATGGCATTTATTACTTAGACATTCATGCATTCATATTCTCATGTTATCATGCAGTTTTATGGGGCATATGCCGACACTTATCATTTACTTACTCATGATTTTGATATTTGGATTTCTATGAGATTTCTGGATTTTGGGGAAAACCGCAAAGAATATATAAAAACTTCTCTCTCTCCTCCTCCTCTCTTTTTAAAAACATAAGATGCGGTTTTCTCGTGATGTATGTGTCGTCCACCATGAGATTTCATGTTTTCTGATGGATTTCGAGACCCGATTCGAGGAGTGGATGAACCGTCTCGGGTACATGGTGGGCCCGGTATGGTATCCCGGGGCAAGAAGATCGAGTTGTAGACGATGAGCCTGGCAGGGGAAGGCTACCTACCGGTGATGTCTGGCACGGCGGATATCCGGAGGATACCGACCGTTGTCGTGAGATTTGATGATATGGGCCGATCCGGACTGACGGAGCCCGAGGTATTGAGACTATGAGACTTGAGATTTACATGTTTGTGTCGATGCTTGACACGGATTTCCATGGATTTTATTGTTGAGATTTCAGATTCCTATACACATTTTACTATAATAACAGTTAAAGATTTCTTATACAGATATATCTGGATTTCAGGATTGATTATTTTATATTCATGGTGCATGCATATCCATTCATATGGCATAGTATTATATGAGGCACTGACACGAGCACGGAGTATCTGCATTTACACGTAGTTTTACCCTGCTATTACTAGATGATTGGGATATTATAGTGTATTATTATGACCTAGGATAGCGTCGTGCATTCGATTTCTTTTCGTAGATGTCTTCTACTCATGAGTTGGCAACTCACCCCCGTTGTGCCAAATTTTATTACAGGTTCGGTGTACAGGTTTCCCTGGCAGCTTGCTGGCACATCTATTCTTTCAGGGTGATTTGCACGGTAGGTTGGTTCACTTGTATCCGAACCACCATTGTACTTTTATTCATTCATTTGTATCTAGTAAGCTCCATCAACCATACTTGTATTACTTGATAAGTTTATTGGACCAGTCTTTTATTTCGACCTTAGAGTCGCGCATGTATTATTCTGATCTGGTGGTTTTGTTTTCTTTTGAGTTTTGAGCCTCGCCCTTTGGCGTTGTATATTATTGTGCTTGTTGTGGTTGTTTCCGCCTGTTGGCGTTGAGCTAGCTCCCGTTTGGGGATGCTTTTTACTGTTTATGTATATTATACTTGTTGTACCCATTTGGGGGCCAGTTTTTATAGAGGAGACTCTGCCGAAATTTTTGAGAAAATTTGCTGATGCTTTTAAACTTGTTTTCTTCTTCTTCTTCTTTTATGGTTTAGATTTCTAGGCTTCGGCTTACTTAGGTTACGTGGCGCCTCTAGACGCTTCGTAATCTAAGTGCCGGTCACGTTCTGTACTCTCGGGTCGTGACAAAGTTGGTATCAGAGCGCTAGGTTTAACCTTGTATAAGTCTAGGTGACCCTTGGTTGATGGAGTAGGCGATTTAGGTAGAGTAACGTACCGTGGGTATGGTCCGCGGCATACTTACGATACGCTACTCTGCTTAAGGAGCCTTAGGATGTACAATTGTTTGCACCGTATTCCATTCGTTCTTTTGATCTATCTTCATCAATGTTGGAGGGTGGTTTCTGTTACCACGGGCACACTGGCAGAGGGAGCTGCGGCTCGAATACGATAACCATTAGGGTATCGTTCATTCTTGAGGATTGGAGCATTGTTTAGCGTGCGGATGAAGGGTATTCACATGGTGTCCAAGCGAAGTTAAAAGGTTCGAACGATTATCAGAAAAACCATTTTCCTAAGTTTAAAGTATTCGGAAGAACATGCAGGTATTTCGATGGACCCTCTAGAAGAATGAAACCCTAACTCGACATAATGACCACGAGAACGCCCTTGAACCTTAGGGTTTACGGCAGTTCCGCGGTGTCATTAGTGAGGCTTGGGTTTGCCCTTTTACGGCTGGATCATCGATGCTGGGGTATGTACCGGATATTTTTAAGCTGTACTTGAGTGTTGAGCTCTCGGGGAATTATGGGATTTTGATGGATCGATCGAAAAGTTAATGTAGTCCGGATATCAGGTGAAGGGATCGATTACGTGGGAGATCTAGATATGAGTATTGCCGTGGGTAGCACAGTCAGCACAGCTACGAAGAGACGAATTCGAAGCAATCGACATCAGAGGAAAGAGGCGGATATTGACGATAGTGTTTACGATTGTGATTTAGTGATTTGAATTTCATATTTTCGTTGATTGGATTTTGGTATTTTGAGGACTTTGTTCTACGATTGGTATTTCTTATGTATACCTTCATTACATTCTATTTGTGTTTCATATATCAGTTGTATGGATGTTGTTTGGTACACACCCAGTACACTCGATTTGGTTTTATACATTTTGAGATTTTTGATTCGATTTCGTGCATATGGGTTACATATGATTTTGACATATGCTTCGACCTAGTTTTCATGCATTTAGTACTGTGATTCCGATTTTGATATTCGGCGTATGTTTTCGTGCACCATGTGCACCTGATTGAGATTCTTGCGCACACTTGGCGCACTTGATGCGATTTTGTGCACACCGGATGCACTAAATCGGGGTTTTGTGCAGATTAGATGCACCTGATATTGAGTCGTGCATGCCCGTTGCACTTGACAGATGTTTTTGGTGCACACCTGTTGCACTGAGTTTTGTTTTTTGTGTATTTATGGCATCTGTATTTGGTTTCGATTTCAGTGCGCACCGGACGCACATGATATTTTTATGATATTATTGGGATTGATTTCAGTTTGAGCAGTATGTTTCATAATCATTATTATTTGATTTAGTAACCAGGCGGGACGTGTATGTTAAATAAAAGATATATATATATATATAGCTATTTTTTTTTTAAAAAAAAATAAACGTCCGCTACTTATGCCGTGACACGTGCATTGCACGGCGATTTTCAAGAGGGGTTTTTGTATGCTTCTTTATTATGATGTTTAGGCGATTTTACTAGGATACGAACCATATATAAGTTATAGATTGATGTATATTATGATGGTTTTCATACTGGGTTTTGATATTTTATTCTCACCATAACTCCGATGATTGCGTTATGCTTGACGGAGTTGATTTTAGTTATGTATTGATGATTTCGGAGCCCCGACGATTTGAGTGTTTACTAAATATTTTAATATTTGGAGGGGGAGTTTTAATTTAAATTCGGAGACCAAATTTCTTAAAGGGGGGAAGATTGTAACGTTTTAAAAATAATTAAATAAATAATTAAATGAATAAAATTGTTTAAGTGAATTTTAGGATTTTCGGCAAAGTAAAATGTATTTTTCGTAAAACCTAGCCGTGATTGTTTTTCATTATAATTTCAAAAATACCTATTTTAATTATGTAATTACTAGTAAATGGTGTTTATTTAGCCACTTATAAATTTTTAGTTTAATTAAATATTTTTCCTAAATTAATTATTTTAAATACTAACATAAGCTTTATTTTTACACTAAATTAGTGTAAATTACAAATTTAAATGGTTTTAATTTGTAAAAATGAACTATGGCATGTTAGAATTTAGTGTGTATCATGCAAAATTTATTTGCAAATTTTTCCTATTTTCTAGAGCTTTCTTGAGTTGCTATAGTAAAGAAATAAAAGAAAAATAAAGAATTGCATGAAAAGACATAATGAAGTGATATTTTGGTGGAGACTTCTACACAACTTTTGTCACTCTCTTCCTTCTCTCCCTCACCTCCAAAAATGGCCGGCCTCACCCCCCATGGTAGCCCCCATTTTCCTCATTTTATTTTGCTCCAAAATTCATCAAAAATACATCAAAAATTCAATTAAAATTCCACAAAATCCTAATAAATTCCTACCCTTTGTTCTTTGCTCTTCTTTACATGGATTTTAGAGTGGGAAAGCATGCATTTTGGAGGCTCATTTTCATCTTTGGATTTCATATTTTGAAGGTATAAATTTCCTTCTTTTGTTTTATTTCTATTAGATGTTTCTTTTAAAGCATAATTAGATTTATTAAATTAATTCTAGTTGCAAATTTTAAAATTCAAGTTAGGGTTTGTAAATTCAAGTTGTGGTTTTTATTAATTAAATAAGGTTATAATAGCTAGTTTAACATCTTTTAGAGTGGAAAAATCTTGCATGGTTGTTGTATAATAAATTGTTTATTCAAATTGTTTTAATCAAGCTATTTAGCTAACTAGATTTTTCTAAAATGTGTTTGTGGGTAAAATAAAATTCTTATTAAGGTTGTTATCATTAGATGGTAGTTTTAATGAGAATATTAGCATGTTAATGGAAAGAAAAACTTAGTTTGATCACTAGTTTCCTTTGATAATTGGAAAATAGTAATAAAATGCTAGTATTTTGTAAACTAGATTTTGGAAATTCCTATATAAATGAAATTAAAAATATAATCATGGTTTCATTATATCATTATCATCATGAATTGTAGTTTAATACATTAATTCATGAAAAATCACGTTTTGTGGTGGAATTGTGGTATTTTGCTTGAAAAATGTTGAAAATTGTTAAAGGTTGCAAACTAGAAATTTCAAATTAATACAAATTTGTGTAATAAAAATATAGTAATGGTTTTTATAGTCTAGTTATGCTATTTAATGAGTTTTATGACCATTGGTTTCATTTAAATGTCAAGTTTTGATGAAAAACGGTAAATTGGTATTTCGGCTTTTACGAAATTGGACGGTTTGATGGATTTTAGGGTTTCGATGGATTTAATCATGTTTTATAATATAATTAATGTGTTTTAAAACTAAGAGTTATTTGTTGATGTTATTTCGATCCATCAGAGTTTGTACGCCGATATCGAGCGATATTTAGTTCTTTTGCATGGACGGGACATAGGTTTTAACCTATGCTTGTTCCTTGCATCGTTTTGACTTTTGTATGTGATTCAGTTTACGATACTATTTGTATGTTTGCATTTAGGTACCCCTCACGTGGACCGCGGGCGATGAAGAGGAGGATGGCGACACCGTCTTTGGCAGACATAGACCAGGTGAGTAGATGCATATCTACGGGGGGAAGTCGGGTGGATGGCGTTTAGCACCCCCGCAACGTAGAATAGGAATAGTACTTATTGACATTAGGAAACCAGATGTGACCCTAGATTCTTAATGAGTAGGACCCTAGTAATGACCCTAGGCTGGACTAGACTGATTTAGGAAAACCATATCAGAGGATGGGTACCTTGGAAGAGGTTCGTAGGTTTCAGGTAGAAACACACACACGCACACACTGAAACTCGACATGGTGTATACGTACATGTGTATATATATATAGGACGAGGTATAGGTATATATATACAACATATATATGGGATACATTGATGTGATATGATATCCGAGGTATGATGAAACAGTGTAACTGGGCTTGATGCCGTGATTCTTGGCTATACAGTCGTATTAAGTGTTAGCGGATCATTAGAGAATGAGATAATGAACATGTATACTTAAATTATAATGGGTGGTGATGATATTGAGGTACATGGGACTCTAAAATAGTACCCGGACTGTAACTTGTGACTGATCACGATATGATATATGTATGACTTGATTACGACATCATATAGGTGTAACCTGATGTCGATATCATAGAGGTGTGACTTGAGGACGATATGATATCAGTATGACTTAATCACAATATGATACATATGACATGATATTTCTGAGGATAAACTAATGATGCATATTATGATGGCAATGATATATGATTGGTGTATGCGATTACAGTTTAGCACCTTGATCATGAGAGGTGTTGATGATGACATTATACGAATGATGAGACACCTAGGAGACACTAGACCCGTACCCTGATATTGGGATGACGTACGATGGATTTTACCGTACGAGGCATAGATATGATGATTGATCCGCACTCTTGTTTTGAGGATGTCGTACTATGTACGTGACGCTATTGAGGCTGGATCGCCGACTATTAGAGATATTGATTCAAACCTAGGTAGACTCTTGTTTCTTAATGACTAGTTTCTTAGGTTTAGTTCCTTAGGAGGTTAGATGGACACTAGGTTAGGTTCGAGTCATATAGTGGTAGTGATAATTGTATATCAAATGAGTGGATAACACACATCCGTCTTTATTTTCACACTGTAATCATAATGTTGCATGTTCATACATATGTTGCTATAATCAGTATAAACTATACCTGTTAGGACACCAGCACCATTACCGATGATGCGCATATTCCACGTACACTTTAGATCTTATTATCTTTTATTGATAGAATCAGCTAGCAACTAGATCGATATATAATATTGTGATTACTCTCAGATGCTAGTATAGACATGGCATTTATTACTTAGACATTCATGCATTCATATTCTCATGTTATCATGCAGTTTTATGGGGCATATGCCGACACTTATCATTTACTTACTCATGATTTTGATATTTGGATTTCTATATGATTTCTGGATTTTGGGGAAAACCGCAAAGAATATATAAAAACTTCTCTCTCTCCTCCTCCTCTCTTTTTAAAAACATAAGATGCGGTTTTCTCATGATGTATGTGTCGTCCACCATGAGATTTCATGTTTTCTGATGGATTTCGAGACCCGATTCGAGGAGTGGATGAACCGTCTCGGGTACATGGTGGGCCCGGTATGGTACCCCGGGGCAAGAAGATCGAGTTGTAGACGATGAGCCTGGCAGGGGAAGGCTACCTATCGGTGATGTCTGGCACGGCGGATATCCGGAGGATACCGACCGTTGTCGTGAGATTTGATGATATGGGCCGATCCGGACTGACGGAGCCCAAGGTATTGAGACTATGAGCCTTGAGATCTACATGTTTGTGTCGATGCTTGACACGGATTTCCATGGATTTTATTGTTGAGATTTCAGATTTCTATACACATTTTACTATAATAACAGTTAAAGATTTCTTATACAGATATATCTGGATTTCAGGATTGATTATTTTATATTCATGGTGCATGCATATCCATTCATATGGCATAGTATTATATGAGGCACTGACACGAGCACGGAGTATCTGCATTTACACGTAGTTTTACCCTGCTATTATTAGATGATTGGGATATTATAGTGTATTATTATGACCTAGGATAGCGTCGTGCATTCGATTTCTTTTCGTAGATGTCTTCTACTCACGAGTTGGCAACTCACCCCCGTTGTGCCAAATTTTATTACAGGTTCGGTATACAGGTTTCCCTGGCAGCTTGCTGGCACATCTATTCTTTCAGGGTGATTTGCACGGTAGGTTGGTTCACTTGTATCCGAACCACCATTGTACTTTTATTCATTCATTTGTATCTAGTAAGCTCCATCAACCATACTTGTATTACTTGATAAGTTTATTGGACCAGTCTTTTATTTCGACCTTAGAGTCGCGCATGTATTATTCTGATCTGGTGGTTTTGTTTTCTTTTGAGTTTTGAGCCTCGCCCTTTGGCGTTGTATATTATTGTGCTTGTTGTGGTTGTTTCCGCCTGTTGGCGTTGAGCTAGCTCCGGTTTGGAGTTGCTTTTTACTGTTTATGTATATTATACTTGTTGTACCCATTTGGGGGCCAGTTTTTATAGAGGAGACTCTGCCGAAATTTTTGAGAAAATTTGCTGATGCTTTTAAACTTGTTTTCTTCTTCTTCTTCTTTTATGGTTTAGATTTCTGGGCTTCGTCTTACTTAGGTTACGTGGCGCCTCTAGACGCTTCGTAATCTAAGTGCCGGTCACGTTCTGTGCTCTCGGGTCGTGACAGAAACGTCCTTAAACTAATATCGGACCACCACGTCCCTAAACTGGAATATTAGACCGTAACGTCCTTAAACTAATATCGGACCGTAACGTCCTTAAACTAATATCGGACCGAAACGTCCCTAAACTAATAATGGACCACTACGTCCTTAAACTGGTATTGGACCACCATGTCCCAAAACTGGCAATGGACCACTATGTCCCTAAACTGGAACAATAGAGCCCCCAACTGCTCTTTTGTCGGATCTAAACGATCCCGTTTAAGTTGATCTTAGCCTCAAATATGGCTAACGTATCCTTAAACCTTCAAACAGACTTTAGTCCCTTAAACTAATATCGGACCACCACGTCCCTAAACTGGAATATTGGACCGTAACGTCCTTAAACTAATATCGGACCGTAACGTCCCTAAACTAATATCGGACCGTAACGTCCCTAAACTAATATCGTACCGAAACGTCCATAAACTAATATTGGACCGAAATGTCCCTAAAATAATAATGGACCACTACGTCCTTAAACTGGTATAGGACCACCATGTCCCAAAACTGGCAATGGACCACTATGTCCCTAAACTGGAACAATAGAGCCCCCAACTGCTCTTTTGTCGGATCTAAACGATCCCGTTTAAGTTGATCTTAGCCTCAAATATGGCTAATGTATCCTTAAACCTTCAAACAGACTTTAGTCCCAAATTGGACTATAGATCCCTCAATCAACTCTGGCTCAAGGGTACATCTCTGAACTCCTCTGACATCTGTCGTTGTAATCCTTTAACGTCGTCAGAGAGGTGATGGGTCCCGATGGACAACATTCAATGGACCACCATGTCCCTAAACTGGCAATCAACCGCAATGTCATTAAACTAAACAATAGAGCCAATTGCTCTTTTGTTGGATCTAAACGATCCTGTTAAGTTGATCTTAGTCTCAAATTAGACTAACGTATCCTTAACAAACGTTTAAGCTGATCTTAGTCTCAAATATGGCTAACGTATCCTTAAACCAAAACTCAAAACCCAAATCTAAGAAAATACGGATTTGGATTAATCCACGTCCTACGGGCAACGAAATAAATAGCCTCCGTATACAATCCACGGGCAACCACAAACAAAACAAACACCCACGACTCAAAGTGACCAGCTGGAGAAGGAGAAAGTTGTTACCGCGATGCGGTAGCGTAATTAACTACAGGGGCTTGCGCCTGCAGGGAAGAGCGTCCCCACAATCAAAAACCCCTCAAACGAGGGGGAATCTGACGAAGTTTGCTACATCGGCCGCATCCGTCTAAACCTTCGATACATTGTGTCATAAATCAACTTGGTATCTTCGGAGAGGTGGACGGATAGCACCAAATAGCATCTGCCCCGAATCTCAGGCAAGACACCAGTGCCTTCGCCGTCTTTCGGAGGGGAACAGATTCTGGCACGCCCGGTGGGACCTTTTCCTCTTTCCACTCCACACTTCGTGTGTCGTGTTCGCGAGCAAATCGCGGTTTGCTGTGGTTGCCTGTGGATTCAAGGTACTAAGATTTGGTGTCTTGCTCCGTGCAAAAAACAGAAGATCGATGGCTTCGAACTGCACCGCCTGCAGCTGTAACTCTCGCTCCGTCATTGCTGGAGGAGTGACTTATGGGCCCCAAGCGGCTTCCCTTTTCAAAATGCCAGTGGAGCAGGTGGCTCAAGCCACCACTGGACTATTTTTTGGGACCATACTCCCACCAATGAGCTTCAACGCCCCAATGACATCGCAAGAAGCTCCGAAGAAGTCGGTCTTCGATCGACTTACCACTGCCGTGACCCCTCTCAACGGGTCGCCCAACTCCACTGCTTCAGTTTTTAACGGACTAGGCCAGAGCTCTAACGGGCCCATGAAGAAGCCTGCAATACCATAAGGCGTTATCCCGAAGCGAATAGCTTTCCCTACTCCAGTTTCAGGTGAAATCACCAAGGTTGCTTCCCCTGCTCGGAAGTCCGCTTTTGACAGGTTGGCCGTCCCTGTTCAACGGTCGTCGGTCTTTAAAAGGCTGGTACCAGCATATTCTGACCAACACAGGGGGCATGAGGAGGTCACCCCTATAGCTGAAACAACTCCATCAGCACGACATGCTCGACGTCGCCACTGGCGCCGAGCGAGGAAGGCTGGGGGCAACTCCCCCTCTGGGTTTACTCCTCCAGCTCCAACGGTGGGGATCGAGGCTGCTGTTCCAACCGGGAATAGCTTTGAGTTGCTGAACTCGGTGCGCAGAAACTCTCCTACCACGGTGTTGAAGTGAACTCCTTCGCCTGTAGAAAATACTCCAGAGAAGAAGCTAGGACAGCCCCCTCAATGGCTATCCTCTAAAATTTACAAGGTCTGGCGACAGGTCCAGGAGTCGGTGATTGATGAAAACTATCTCCACCGACAGAAAAGGACGGAGGTTCGGTAAAAGAAAGATTACTCTGTCAGACCAGAAGAAGCAACGGCTACTCGAGTGTCTACTGCAGCGACACCCTCAACGCCAATCACTCAAAAGAGAAGGAAGCCGCAAAAAGCCCCTGTGAACAAGGCACACCGTGAAAGCGCTGGACACAAACACCCCAAGTCTGGGGGCATGGTAGTGTACACGGTTTATATGGCTTCTGGAAAGGAGGAAAGCCGCGCTTTGACGGGTCACCGACCGCTCACCCGATCAGTAACGAAAGCCCAGGAGCAACAGCAAAAACTCCAGGAAATGATGACTGCAATGGCCGCACTCACTGGGCCAAAAGAAAGCTCTAAAACGTCCTCTGATGAGCGTCAAGAACAAGAAACCGACGCTGAGTTTCTTCGCCGGATATTGGAAAAGAAGGATAAAGAGGCTGCGGAATAAGCGGCCAGCATAAAGAAAATGGCCCTCCTCTTCCAAGATATGGTAGGGATGAGGTTACAGCCAGACCCTCCAGCTGAAGACCCTCCAGTCATTATCGGAAATGACGGAGGGGAAACATCCGATCCTCCTCCGGCTCTTTCAGCAGCCAAGGAAGAAACCATTTCCAAGGCCGCGCTTGACGACTATATAGCTCAGCAAATACGAGCTCATCAGGCGAGTGAAGTGGTTGGGCAAACTGTTAGAACGGGACGACCCTATCCAAGCTGGTATGACCAAATCAGTTACCCGCCGGGATACACGATCCCTAAATTCCACGTATATAAAGGGACAGGAAATCCACATCAACATGTCGCTCAATTCAGGGCCTTATGCGGCAACACTGGAGGCAATGACAAACTGTTGCTTCGCCAATTCGTCGGCAGCTTAGCAGAAACAGCATTTGAATGGTATTCGGAGCTACCTAACGACTCTGTCAAAACATTTGCGGAGATGGAGCTGCTGTTTACACAAAGATTCGCGAGTGCTAGTGAACGCACCCCGATAACAGCACTGATAAATGCCAGGATAAGGCCAAGCGAAACGTGGGTCCAATACGCAACACGATGGCGGAACCTATGGTCGAAATGCGAACAACGCATAGAAGAGGCACCTGCGGTAGGCATGTTTGTGGGCACTCTCGATCCGCAGGCGACCATCTCACAATTCATGATGTTCTTCAAGCCGACCACCTTCCAGGCCTTGATTGACAAATTAGCCCAAATGGACCAGATGGGCCATAGACCGTCTCCTCCAAAATCAGATTCCCGAGATGAGAAAGGAAAAGGGAAAGCGATCGTCGTCGCCAATGCTCAACAACAGTCGAGCAACTCAAAGCCGGTCGTTCGCCAAAACAACGTGCGTCCATGCCCATCCCTCGAAGAGAGGCTAGGACGTCCTTACTCGTTTCCTCAGAATAAAACGAGAAGACTGTTTGAGCTGGCAGTGCGTAACAGACTCATCAATCCGCCGAGTCCAAAGCGTCTGTCGCAGCCAGGCGATCTTAATAATCCCAATTATTGCCCTTACCACCAAACAGTAAGTCACCCGATTGAGGATTGTTTCATCTTTAAGGGATGGATCGAGGATCAATACCTGCAAGGCAAGTTCGCGCTGTCTGAAAGCTGGAAGGTAAACCCACCACAGCCGCACTCTCCAAAGAAGACGGACACGCCGGGGGCAGCTTGTTCTTTAGTCAAGGATGAAAACAATGGAGAAAACTCATCGGATGAATCCGAAGACTACGTAGCGACTTGTCATATGATTTCTCATTCACTGACGGATGATAAAGAGGCTCCTTATGCTGAGAAACCAATGGCGAATCCTGAGCCGGAGATTCTACAGCCATCAGACGAGTTGATCAATGTCTTCCTAAGTGAAATTCGTCTGAAAGCAAAAGCCAATCAAGAGCGTGAAATGGCCATACTAGAAAGAACCAAGGTATTCCCGTCAAATCAAAAGCCATACACTGCGGGTAAAAACAAATTCAAGACGATGAAACGGTTCGCCAAAGCTCTATCAGTAGGAATGAAGCTACCGCCCTCTAAAGAAAATTCTCTCTCTGAGGTAGAGATGCACCCTAACTTCTGTTTATATCATCAGAAGATCATACATCCTACCGAAGACTGCGAGTCCTTTAACTGTTGGTGGCAAGGATATGTCGCTCAAAAGCAACACTTCGACAGGACAAAGTGTGAAGCTTGTGGACATCGGAAAAATGTGATATATGAGCGCAAAGGAGCCGCCGCAAACTATCATATAGCCGACTTCAAGGGATCACAAATTATCACCTTTGGAAGCGACTCTGACGAAGAAGCTATCCCCAACTTTTCCCTCGGGGAATTTATTTCGAAAATAAAGGAATTGAGAAGCTGCGAGAACGTTCAGCCATGTAATCGCACGCTATTCGAAAAAAATCTCGGCCCCGTAAACAAGGGACCGAACAAAAAGGATAAAGGAAAAGGAAAAACGGCCTTCATCGCTAGCGCTCAACAACAATTAAGTGACCCTAGACCGGTTGCTCGCCAAAGCAACAAACGGCAACCCCTCCAGGAAAAGTTGAAACGTCCTTATTCGTTTCCGCAAGATAAAACAAGGGGACTGTTCGAGCTGGCAGTGTGCGACAGACTCATCAATATGCCGAGTCCAAAATGTCTGTTGCGGCTAGGCGATGTTAATAATCCTAATTATTGCCCTTACCATCAAACGGTAGGTCATCTGATCGAGGATTGCTACGTCTTCAAGAACTGGGTTGAAGACCAATACCAACAAGGCAAGTTCGCGCTGTCCGAAAATTGGAAGGTGAACCCGCCACAACCGCATGCTCCGAGAAAGATGGATACGCCGGGGGCATCATGGTCAGTCATAGAGAAAGACCCATAGACCGAAAAGTCAATAAACCAGATATTCACCTCAAATACGGCGACGGCGGACCGAGATGTCCTTAAACTAATGATGGACCGCAATGTCCTAAAACTTGCAAATGACTGAAATGTCTTTAAACTACTACCGCAGCATCCTTAGGCTAACGAGATAAAAAAAAATATAAAAAATATATATATATATATAAAGAATAAAAAAAAAGAAATAAAAAAAAGTAAAAAATGGTATGTCCATAAGCAAAACGGGCACGGATGAAAACCCGAAAGGGCTCCGTGAGTAAAAACAGCAGGACTACCGGCGAGTGTTCGTGAAAACCCGAAAGGGCGCGACCTCGTAAATAAAAAAAAAGACGGTATGTCCATAAGCGAAACGGGCAAGGATGAAAACCCGAAAGGGCTCCGTGAGTAAAAACAGCAGGGCTACCGGCGAGTGTTCGTGAAAACCCGAAAGGGCACAACCTCGTTAAAAGACACTTATAAGGTCCCCTCGACCTTGTAAGGAGAAACCACCCGCGTGAGATCCTTACGACTCACAAAGGGAGCAGCACACTTAGAGATCCCCACGATTCCTAAGGAGAAAATACACTTGCGAGATCCTCACTACTCGTAAGGAGAACTCTCTTATGGGACCCTCACGGCTCATAAGATTTGAAAGTCTTAACTTACAGAGACCTAAACCTGTGTTTAAGCAACCCCCACAACTTTCGTTATGGCCCTACAAGTGGTCCAATACTGGCTCTTGTATACAATCCACGGGCGTGAATAAACATTTCCCTAACAAAGTCTCATCCGTGACTAGGGATATGCTCGTACAGCAAACAACACTTGCAAGTCCTCTCGATTTACAAGGAGAAAACCCTCTTGTAGGATCCTTACGACTTACCGAGGAACATACACTTAGGAATCCTTACGACTCCTAAGGAGAAAATACACCTACAAGATCCTCACGAGTTGTAGGGAGAAATACCTTTGTGAAACCCTTACGGCTCATGAAGTCAAAAGCCTTAGTCAACAGGACCTTAACCCTGTTCGCTAAGCCACCTTTGTTCGACATCGACGGAGGCAGATGATGATTCGCTCCTGGCAATATCCCAGTTGTAGCGATACTGATACCTAAATCGGTATCAAATTCCAAGTCCTTTCATGGCAGATGATGATTCGCTCCTGGCAATATCTCAGTTGTAGCGATACTAATGCCTAAATCGGTATCAAATTCCAAGTCCTTTCATGGCAGATGATGATTCGCTCCTGGCAATATTCCGGTTGTAGCGATGCTGATGCTGAGATTGGCACTAGATTCCAAGTTCTACGCTCGCGATAAAAATCAGCGAGCTGAAAATGCATATTAAATAGCCGAAATGATGGGGCAACTCGCAATAAAAAACAGCGAGTAAAAAAAATATATATAGCCGAAATGATTGGGCAACTCGCAATAAAAAACAGCGAGTAAAAATAAAATAAACAGCCGAAATGATTGGGCAACTCGCAATAAAAAGCAGCGAGTAAAAACAAAATAAACAGCCGAAATGATTGGGCAACTCGCAATAAAAAGCAGCGAGTAAAAACAAAATAAACAGCCGAAACGATTGGGCACATGAAATAGCCGAAATGATTGGGCAACTCGCAATAAAAAACAGCGAGTAAAAATAAAATAAATAGCCAAAATGATTAGGCAACTCGCAATAAAAAGCAGCGAGTAAAAAGAAAAAATAGCCGAAATGATTGGACACCGCGAAAAATAGCCGAAATGATTGGGCAATCGCGATTTTCGCGATATAAAAAGCTGAAATGATAAAGCATCGCGGAAAGAATAAAAAAATGAAAGAATGAAACTTTTTGCCCTACAGGTGAAATCACATCGATCCCTGTATACAATCCAGGGGCACAGATAAAGAGGGAACCATACCTTCCCAACAGGCTCCATCAGAAAGCGAAGCCAAATCTCGACGGTTCATAGACAACCTAGAGACAATCTCGACATTTGTCGCAATATTACAGACACGATGTCAACAAATGAAGCAAACGAAGATCCCGAGCTTCAGGGTCTCGACGTCAACATCGACAACTTAGAGATCACCAACGGCGTTTCTCCTCACTCCAACTAGATGCAGACATGACGTCAACAACCGACCTCAGAATCGCAACGAAACGGAACCATGGCAAAGTCTCTAGTTCCAAATCTCAATGGCCACATCTGCAGCCTGGAGACCAACAACGGTGTGCCTCCTCATTCCAGCAGGACACAGATATTACACCATCAAGCGGAGCGATGGCAAAATCCCAGCTTCACCTCAGCATTCGTCTCGATACAGTAGACGCAATGTCAACAACAGCGTTCCTCCGCAGTCCAGCTGGAGGCAGATGCAACGTCAACAAAAGACCTCACGGTCGAAACAAAGCGGAGTAACGGCAAAATCCCAACTCCACCTTAGCATTCGTCTCGTTACAGCAGACGCAATGTCAACAACGGCGTTCCTTCGCAGTCCAGTAGGGTGTACATGCAAAGTTAACAAAAGACCCCATGGTCGAAACCAAGCGGAGTGATGGCAAAATCCCAGCTCCACCTCAGCATTCGTTTCAATACACCAGACGCAGTGTGAGCAAATGAAGCGAATGCCAAATTCCTAGCTTCAAGGTCTTAACGGCAAGTCATATAAAGCCTGAAAGACCACCGGAGATCATCTCACATGGAGTGGTCACCTCCTCGACGTTCGTTTCGATACAGCAGACGAGTTGTCACCCCAGCGTTCTTCCTCCAGCAGGGATTCGGACGTGACAAAGCAAACGAAGCGAAGGCCACATTCCTAGCTTCAACGTCTTTATGGTAACTCACATAAAACCGGGAAGACAATCGGAGATCATCTCGCACCAGCACAGAGTGGTCACCACCTTGACGTTCGTCTCGATACAGTAGACGAAATGTCAACCCCAGCGTTCTTCCTCCAACAGGATTTGGACACACCAAAGCAAACGAAGCGAAGGCCACATTCCTAGCTTCGACGTCTTAACGGTAACTCATATAAAACCGGAAAGACAATCGGAGATCATCTCGCACCAGCACAGAATGGTCACCACCTCGACGTCCGTCTTAATACAGCAGACGAGATGTCACCCCAATGTTCGTCTCGACACAGCATACGCAACATCATTAAACGAATGGAGCCACGGCAAAATCCCTAGTTCCAAACCTCGACGGTTCACCAGCAACCTAGAGACAACCTCGACGTTCGTCTCGATACAGTAGATGAGATGTCACCCCAATGTTCGTCTCGACACAGCAGGCGCAACGTCATTAAACGAATGGAGCCACGGCAAAATCCCTAGTTCCAAACCTCGGCGGTTCACCAGCAACCTAGAGACAACCTCGACGTCCGTCTCGATACAGCAGACGAGATGTCACCCCAACGTTCGTCTCGACACAGCAGACGCAACGTCATCAAACAAACGGAGCCACGGCAAAATCCCTAGTTCCCACCGCAACATTCGTCTCGATACAGCAGACGCAATGCCAGCAAACGAAGCAAAGGCCAAATTCCTAGCTTCAGGGTCTTGACGGCAACTCATATAAAGCCCGAAAGACTATCGGAGATCATCCCCACACCAGCGCGGAGTGGTTATGACTCATCGGGGCTCACCAAAATAAGCCTAACCTCAAGTAAAAAGCGTCATGGCAAATTCCTAACGCTTGCTCTTTCGACGGTCAAACTGCCAAGGAGGATTGCTTGAAGACGTCTTGTCCAGCCCCCGAAGGGATCAGAGACACGGCAGTCGCAGGGCTACTCGAACAGCACGATTGCCTATCGAGGACTATATCAGCTTATGCGACGGTACGATGGCCAAAACCCTAAGTACCACCAACCTTAACGGGCTTCTGTCGTAAAGAGCAGAGGTTAAATGCGACGTTAAGATGTTCTTGCGAGAAACGCTCGATTCGTCTCGACTTGCGAAAAAAATTGTTGAGGCGGCTCGACTCGTGAGATAAAGCCTTAGGCAGTGGGCATAAAAGAAGCCTGTTTCCTAAGCACTGGGACCCTGCAAGTTGGCCCAAAACGGTCTCTTGCATACCGTCCATGGGTCTCACTCTCCAACATCGAACTTAGACAAGGAGGGAAACAACCGCTTACAAGTCCTCTCGACTCGTAAGAGGGAAAAATTCTCTTGTAGGATCCTTACGACTTATAAGAGAAAACCACACTTAGGAATCCTCACGATTCCTAAGGAGAAAAACCCACCTACGAGATCCTCTCGATCCGTAGGGAGAAAAGTCTCTATGAGACCCTCACGGCTCATAGAGTTGAAAAGTCTTAGGCAGCAGATCTGAACCTGCGGCCTAAGCCCTCGCTATCTCATGAAGAAATCAAGAAGCTTACTCTATTACCTGCTAATTGTGACGACATGCTGAGAAAGAGGAAAAGCAACAGAAAGAGCATCCGATTTACATTTGATCAAGCGTTCAAGACACATTTATTCATGCATGGGAAAAAAGACTCAGGACAAAAGATATATAATAAAGACAAGCTGGGATAAAAAAAAAATTCCATTAATATTGCCCGAAGTTCTTACAGTCATAAAAACAATAAACGAAAGTTACAATGGAATAACCTCAGATCCAGGGGCATGGATTGAGGAATTCAAAAGCGACCCTATCTATGACTTTCCAAGCCTCGCGGACCATCCTAGTGTGCTTCCTTTCGCGAGCACAACCGTCAGGGTCCCTCCCGATGTCTTCCACCCTCCGATAAGCAGCGAGTATGGCAGACTATTGAAAGACCTCGTGCAAGAGGTCGATAAGACTGTCTCGCCGTCTCTTCGAGATAAATTTCAATAGGTACACAGAGTGCACCTTGTCCTCAGCGGCATCCAACGCCCTAAGCGGCATGCCGGAACAGAATAGGGGAAGCGCTTCCCAGATAGCTCCCACGATAAGTTTAAGAAGAGAGGAACGTCGGGGAAGCAGTGGACCATTGTATGCGTCGAAGCGACTCATTATTTCAGCACACTCCTCGTTTGTGAACTCCCGATTTTGAGAGCGGCCAAGTCGGCGGATGTCCTCATGAGAGATGATCTCGTTAAGAGCATACATGTGGACGTTCATTGTTCCTGTGAAAGAGGATCAACAGAATTATCAGAAAGACTGATTAAGCAAAACGATATAATGCACTGAGGAATAAAATGCCATCTTTAAGTTCCAAGATCCATGAAGAATTCTTAAGAGTTCTTCTATATGATTTGGGAGGAGCAAAGCTCCATTAATGAATTAAGAAAATCCAAGGAAAATCTTTCAGAGAGCAGAGCTCTATGGAACCCTAATAGGGTCCCCTTTAGTTCTCTTTAGATCCCTTTAAGACCTGTAGAGCAAAGCTCTGCTAAGTGAAACCCTAAGTAGGTTTCCTTTAGATCAGGGATCTATTGAGAGCGAGGCTCTATCAATGAAAATTAATTTAAATTTAATTTAATCCAAATTAAAATTTTCACCTAAAAGTTTTAAGAATTTAACTCTTAAAGTTCTTGAAAATAAAGAGCAAAGCTCTGCTGGTTAAGATTAATTAAAATTAATTTAATCAAAGAATCAATTTTACCTAAAGTTTTTCTAAAAACTTTGGAAAGGAGAGCAAAGCTCTGGAGTTCTTGAAGGCAAGAGGAAAACTCTGAAGTTTTTTTTGAAAATAAAAATCTGAAAGATGATAAGCATCTGTGGGGGACCAAAGGTCCTATTTATAGGCATCAAATGCCTCTTCGACTTCCGAAAGTTGTCACGGCGGTTGGAATTCCGCCACCGTTGCGCTCACGTTTGGGGCCACGTAAGCGCAACGGTGGGGGGGCATTTGTTTACCCCAATCAGAGCAAAGCTCTGTTCAAATTCCGAGGCGGGAGATAAAGCAACGCTTCATCTTCCACCAATCAGAGCAAAGCTCTGCTTTGAAAATTTGAAAATTTGAAAATTTAATAAATGAAGCAACGCTTCAGATTATTTGCGCTGCGCAACACGCCACGTGTCCGGCGCTGATACGTCAGCGCAGCGCCCAAGGCAGCGCACCCAATCAGAGCGAAGCTCTATTTAAAGAAAAATTAAATGAAGCAACGCTTCAGTTGCGCAGGCGCTGCGCTGCGCGACACGTGTCAGCGCAGTTGCGCTGCGCTGTGCGCAGCGCGACACGTGTCAGCGCAGATGCGCTAGCGCAGTTGCGCTGCGCGACACGTGTCAGCACAGATGCGCTAGCGCAGTTGCGCTGCGCTGTGCGCTGCGTGACACGTGTCACGCGCTGGGGCATCTGCGCCAAACAGAATTAAAATTTCAAGAAATCTTTTCTGTTCTTGTTAAAACAAGAAGATTTTCTTCTGTAAAGCAGAAGCGCTTGGATCAAAGATCCAACGGTGGGGAAAATTCCCCAAATCATTCAGAGAAAGATCTCTTTAACAAATTTAACTAATTTATGGGCACTATAAAAAGGACCCCAGACCTCAATTAAAATGCATCAACATCTTTCTAAAAAAAAAAAAAGAAGAGAACTCTCGAGAACTCCTCAAGAACAACAGAAGGTAAAAACCTTTGAAAGAAGAGGAAATTCTCTTATGAACAGATCAGTGATCTAAAAACAAGATCATTGATCTTTAAACATAACTAAATAAATGAATAAATAAAATAAAAATAGTGCTTTGCAATTTTTCATGAACCTTTGGTTCTTTAAGATAAGAAAAAACTTATCTTTTTCTTTGATCTAAATTAGATCAAAAAATCTAACAGTGCTTTGCACTTCTGTTCATTGAATCTAAAAGATTCTTAAATCATAGTGCCTTGCACTTGCAAAACTGCACTGTTGCGCTCTTGGATTGGCGCAAGCCACCAGAGAGCGCCACGTGTCAGCAACTGAACCAAATGCGCTATGCGCTTTTGAAACAGAGCCTTGCTCTCTAAAACTGGCGCAATTCACCACAGTACGCCACGTGTCAGCAGCGCAAGCGCAGCGCACTAGAACAGCGCTGTTGCGCTTGCGCTCGCCAGAGCATGACACGTGTCATCGCCATATGAGCTTGCACTCATTACTTGGCGCAAAGCGCCAGACAAATGCACTGCATTGTTTACAAAAGGGCCAAGCCCAATTAAAGAAGGCCTAACAGGCCTAATAAAATGCAATGCATTATTTAAAAAAAAAGGGACAGAGCCCAAACCAAAACAGATGCTCTGCATCATAAATAAAGGGAAAGAGCCCAAATCAAAGAGGCCTAGCAGGCCAGAATAAAATGCAGTGCATTATTAATTATGGGCAAAGCCCTAGCACAGGCCTAATAGGCCAAAGATCAAGAAAAATGTTGAATATGCTCAACGGGACTTAGCCCAATCATGGCCGTAAGTCCTCAAATTAAATTGACTGAGCAAGATTGCTCCTTTAAATCAATTTATATCCGGTTCGAGGGTACATCTCTGAGCTCCTTTGACACCTGTCGTTGTAATCCTTCAACGACGTCAGAGAGGCGACGGGTCCCAACGACCACGCATGAATATGGACTGCGGGGTCCTTAAACTCGTGGACCGAAACGTCCCTAAACTAATATTGGACCGAAACGTCTCTAAACTAATATTGGACCGAAACGTCCTTAAACTAATATTAGACCGAAACGTCCTTAAACTAATGTCGGACCACCACGTCCCTAAATTGGAACACGGACCACCACGTCCCTAAACTGGAATATTGGACCAAAACGTCCTTAAACTAATATCGGACCACCACGTCCCTAAACTGGAATATTGGACCGTAACGTCCTTAAACTAATATCGGACCGTAACGTCCTTAAACTAATATCGGACCGAAACGTCCCTAAACTAATATCGGACCGTAACGCCCCTAAACTAATATCGGACCGAAACGTCCCTAAACTAATAATGGACCACTACGTCCTTAAACTGGTATTGGACCACCATGTCCCAAAACTGGCAATGGACCACTATGTCCCTAAACTGGAACAATAGAGCCCCCAACTGCTCTTTTGTCGGATCTAAACGATCCCGTTTAAGTTGATCTTAGCCTCAAATATGGCTAACGTATCCTTAAACCTTCAAACAGACTTTAGTCCCAAATTGGACTATAGATCCCCCAATCAACTCTGGCTCAAGGGTACATTTCTGAACTCCTCTGACATCTGTCGTTGTAATCCTTTAACGTCGTCAGAGAGGTGATGGGTCCCGATGGCCAACATTCAATGGACCACCATGTCCCTAAACTGGCAATCAACCGCAATGTCATTAAACTAAACAATAGAGTCAATTGCTCTTTTGTTGGATCTAAACGATCCTGTTAAGTTGATCTTAGTCTCAAATTAGACTAACGTATTCTTAACAAACGTTTAAGTTGATCTTAGTCTCAAATATGGCTAACGTATCCTTAAACCAAAACCCCAAACCCAAATCTAAGAAAATACGGATTTGGATTAATCCACGTCCTACGGGCAACGAAATAAATAGCCTCCGTATACAATCCACGGGCAACCACAAACAAAACAAACACCCACGACTCGAAGTGACCAGCTGGAGAAGGAGAAAGTTGTTACCGCGATGCGGTAGCGTAATTAACTGCAGGGGCTTGCGCCTGCAGGGAAGAGCGTCCTCACAATCAAAAACCCCTCAAGCGAGGGGGAATCTGACGAAATTTGCTACATCGGCCGCATCCGTCTAAACCTTCGATACATGGTGTCATAAATCAACTTGGCATCTTCGGAAAGGTGGACGGATAGCACCAAATAGCATCTGCCCCGAATCACAGGCAAGACACCAGTGCCTTCGCCGTCTTTCGGAGGGGAACAATGACTTATGATTTGTTGACCTTCGTCAAGGTCATAAGAGCATGGGGTAAAAATCACATCGGGAGTTTCTAAGGAAACTGAAACTTGCCAGATATACGCATACCTTCTGAAGTGTGATAACGTGAGTGGATTTCATCACATTATCATGCGATGATAGTTGGATCCCGATTCCCACTGATGAGTTGGTTTACTCCTCGGGTGATCCCGACTAATTCTTCTTTTAGGTTTAGAGGAGAATTTGAGGATACAGTGGGAGGTTTCCTGATTAGATAAAGTGATAGCCATTCTGATCTAGGTTAGAGTGCACGCAGAGTGTTTCTTTTCTCTCTCTCTTTGGCAGCGACCATGGCCCGACCCTAGACTATGACTCAGTGACCAAGATAACCGAATCTTCTTAAAATACTGGCTTTTGGATTGTTTGAGTTGCATACCTCATTGCCACTCCTACTTTTACCCTTTTTCTCCAGAACATTTCGTATCACTACGAAGCGTCCACTTATATTGGATAAAACCATCGTATGGTTATATACGAACTCGAAGGAACTTGTTCCAGATTCGAGAATGGTTTCCGGTTCTGGAGAAAATGAATAGGACTATTCAGTTGTCTTTTCCTTTTATCTTCTCTCAGGTTGCAAGTGTTCCTTGGATTAGGACGGTACACCTATTATGCTTATTGGATAGTCTTCTTCCAAACTATAGGCAGGTTCCGAAAGGTAGGGAAGGAAGAAAACCAATCAGCCTAAGTGAGGTATACAGAAGGTAATAAGTAAAGACAAAATAAAGGGATTAGAAAGAGGGCAAAGTAAATTGCGACTGCTATTCACGACCAAACCAAGTATTTCATCGCCACTCCTACTTCACCTTTGTATTTCTCCGGAACACTCCGTATCACTACGAAGATCCACAGTTATTTGGATACTCCATCGTATGGTTATATACGAACTCGAAGGAACTTGTTTCAGTTCGGGGATGGATTCTGGTTCAGGAAAAATAGGAATAAGGTTTATTCAGTTGTCTTTTATCTTTATCTTCTCTCGCGTTGCGAGTGCTCCCAGGATTAGGGGAGTACACCCATTATGCTTATTGGATAGTCTTCTTCCAAACCATAGGCTGGTGCCGAACGGTAGGGAAGGAAGAAAACCATTTGGCCTAAAAGTGGTGTACAGAAGGTAATGACTATAAACATATAAAGGGATTTGGAGAGATGGCAAAGAAATATACGGTTACAGTTGTGAATCTGATAATGGAAGAGGCATTACTAGGAATACCCGAATACCTCTACGAAACATTTTTTATATTTCAGTTTCACTGTGTATTGTTAAAAGAAAATTGATTTCCCTATAAGCCCTTACTCCAGGGCATGTATTTACCAGGTATGATTCTCACATCTGTATGGTTTTACAGATGATGAGTGGGAGTAAATTATTGGGAATTGAGTGATCATCCTCATTATATCGGGATTCGTTGTAATTGGTGATATTTGAGAAAATCGCCTGGGTTGTTTGCCGGACGGCAAATATTTGGTTTTGAATATCCGTTGTTATGCACCAATTTCAAATTGATATATCTGTACGTTTATTTTTATAAAGTGAGATATATCTTTTTGAAATTATGTCCATGACATTTACCTATATCAGTGGATGTTTAGGTAAGGAGCATTAAACAGCGGTGTAATTCTTCTTAACCATAGTACGGTTTTCAACCTACGATGCACAGGATTTGAGTTATTCAACTCAGGGGACTTATACAGAGTAATGTATATTGTCCAGTGTCCATAAGGACAGAGGGGTTGGTCCTCGTACTATATTCTATTTACTTATGACTTCTCTAGTTTCTAGACAAGTGTTTCGTAGAAATACAAGGTCTAGATTTTGAGAAGTTATAGGTATGAGAATAAAGTGGAGAATCAGGTGTTGCAAGTATCAGGATTCTTCAAGGTGATCGAAAATGTAGATACTTGTGTTTGGTATTCTGTTGATAGTAGTGGTTTTGAGAACTTGCTTCTCTTTCAGGTTACTCATATCTGGATGTATTCCTAAGTTGAGTAATGATGATCGGTCTCTCTCTATTTAGTTGACATGCACTATAGACAGCTGCATGATTTGAATCTGGTTCCAATTAAATCAGTGTCTCTGTTTCTATATTGGATATAGAATAGTTCATATCTTAACAATGTTAAGGTACGGGGAGTTGTCCGGCTTATGCTTAAAACCAGACTCTGGATAACTCAAGGCACGTTTCTGTAATGGTTGTTTGTGGGTTAACCCGGGCTATGACGAGGTTTGACTTTCTACCATCTGGAAGATCAATAGGTATATTGTTCTTGACTCGCCACAGTTTTGATAAAAATGGATTTTTTTCAGAAAACAATAGTGGGAGTATGGTAGAACTGGAAGTGATTCCAGAACCACAGACGATTACTGAAAATTTAATAGGGACCTAAGGATTCAATCAGGATTGACATTTCATTAGCCACTCCGCAGATATGGTGGGTAACCTTAGGCACCCGAGAGGTACTCCGGTAGCCTCAAAGACGGTGACAGGGAGGTTCTTGTTTATCCAGATTTGTCATTGCTGTTGTTCCAGACTGTAAGACCCGGCAGGAGGATGAGTATAGCGTCGTTCTAAACTAGCTTTAGAAGTGTACGTGTATATGACTCTGCTAGAGGGTTGTCGTAGTCAGTGGGAGCAGCGGAAGTATAGTGGACAAGTAGCTTATGTCTATTTATAGACTAAAGCAGATATAGCGGAGATAGATCATCTATTTCTGATGTGACAGTCATAGATTTGACTTCATCAGAATAGGGGATGGATCTGTTAAGAAGGTAGTAGGGTGTGATGTCCTGGTATATGGATTACATACACATAGTAGGAAGTGAAATTCCTATACTACGATCGGTTATACTTTGGTTGTCACACAATGGTTTTTCCACATAGGATATAGATATAATATCAGACATTCTGATTATTAGATTTATGGTTTTAGATCTAGATTTGGGTAGTTTCCCAATCAGGGTACTAAGACAGCATTCTAAAGGTGTTTTAAAATGGACGACTCCTGGCACGGTAGTGTACCTGCAGGTGATGGAGTCACTCACTCTAAAGGTGTCTTACAGACTAAAGGGGAGAGAGATGTGCATGATTGGCAGATCACTTGCTTAGGCAATTGAGTCAATCATGAGATGTCAAGTACCACACCAGATGTTGTTTTTGCACTATATGTAATAAGTTGATATTAATCCTATCCTGGAGAAACGTTCGGAAGATGTTTTAGAACATAAGTGGATGTTCTAGGGATATGATAACAACAGCCACTTTTAGGAGACAATTATCATTCCAGGCTTCCAAGGTGACCTGGATGACAGAGTGACTGTCAGAGTTATAGTTTTCCCTCTGACGAGGGGCAGTGGTTTGGACAGGTGATCCAAGCGGACACTGAGGGAGGCATGACGCAGGATACTGATTAAATTCAGTTGACGATACAGTCTAAGAAGTTTGGATTTAGAGTTCATTTATGAACTAGGTCCCATCAGATATCCAAACATATTCTAAGACAGGTATTGCTCATTTCGGGAGATGGCTTTCTCCGCGAACTTGAGATAAAGAGAGACATAGAAAGAAACATTAGGGCGGATCCACTCACTGAGGCTATTCCTCGAATGCAATAGTTTCGCAAACGGGCTTTGTGAAATTGATTTGTAGAGGAGTTGGGTGTTCGGTATCACACGGGCTGTGAGTCTGCAACATCGCAATAATTAGCCTTGAGTGAAAGTGGGAGATTGTTGGATATAGTGCCCTCAAAGTCAATTATTGGGTCGCAGGAACGTGATTGCAATGATTGAGGGAGGACCTATACCGGTAGGACAGTCTTACTCAAGATGATAGTATGCTATCTGGTTTATCTTTATCATCATGTACATACTTTAGGTGACATTACAGGTCACTATTGCACATTGATAGAGCCCTTAGGATTCTTGCTTGACGGCCAGCAGTATGATGGCGATCATATACGTGGGGAGCTGGGGTCTATAAGCACATCCTTAAAAGGTCCCTAGTCGAGGGAGTTTCGAGACAGGGCATCGATACTCCAGAGTAGACTAGTATATACGGATCGAGACCCCGACGAGGGGCGGTGGCTGGTCTCACAAGCCATTGGTGTCAGTTGGTTCACCGAAGACATATACAGGTGCTCATTGGGTTATGAGTACACCGGACAGGACTCGCCAGGAACATGCTAGTTGGTTTTATACCTAGCGTCAGATAGCAGTTCCCTGGTGACAAGTGTACAGGTTGTTAGTTATATGTATGCCCTAGAGGCCATTACTGTACATTGGATGTATATTGTAGTGGATGCTGGGACATATATAGATAGGACTTTCTTGCTCGACATGATAGTACGCTATCTGGTTGCTCTTTGTCTTAACGTGTATGCTTTCTGTCTCTCTGATTACATGTTGATAAAGCCCTTAGGATGAGTACTCGACTTCCAGGACTATGATGCAGATCATACTAGTGGGGCCTGGGTAGTCAATGAGTACATCCTTCATTGTTCCTAGTCGTGGGAATATCGAGACGGGGCATCGATATTCCAGAGTAGACTAGCGTGTATCTTCTCGACCATGTGATGGGCGATGGATGATCCCATATCCATTGGTGTTTGACATCAGAGATGGTATACGGGTGCTCAGTGGAGACTGGGTACACTGAACGGACTCGCCAAGAACTCCCAGATGGTATTATACCTCACGTCAGATGGCAGTTCTCTGGTGACACTGGTACAGCTTAGTCTGTTGACCCGAGATCGTCATAGAGTCTTGTGTGTCTCCCACTGTGCTTTGATTTCCACCCAACCACGGCTCTACTGAGTCGTGCAAACAGGTGGTTTTTAGGTACAGTCCCGATTCACATGGAGGCAATGAGCGATAGGAGGGGATTCGTCTCTCCCGGTATTGGGGGTTGATGTTGTGCTATGCTCGACTGGCCATAACAGGAAATCCCTGGCCAGGGTTGCAGTTGTTAGTTATATGTATGCCCTAGAGGCCATTACTGTACATTGGATGTATATTGTAGTGGATGCTGGGACATATATAGGGAGGACTTTCTTGCTCGACATGATAGTATGCTATCTGGTTGATCTTTACCTTAACGTGTACACTGATTGTCTCTCTGTTACATGTTGGTAAAGCCCTTAGGATCTGTACTTGACTACCTGGACTATGATGCGGATCATACTAGTGGGGACATGGTAGTCCATAAGTACATCCTTGAAAGTCCCTAGTCGTGGGTGTATCGAGACGGGGCATCGATATACCAGAGTAGACTAGCGTATACCTTCTCGACCCATACAGATGGGCGATGGATGATCCCATATCCATTGGTGTTTGACATCAGAGATGATATACGGGTGCTCAGTAGAGACTGGGTACACTGGACGGACTCGCCGAGAACTCCCAGATGGTATTATACCTCACGTCAGATGGCAGTTCTCTGGTGACACTGGTACAGAGTAGTCTGTTGACCCGAGATCGTCATAGAGTCTTGTGTGGTTCCCACTGTGCTTTGATTTCCATCTTACCACGTCCAAGAGGGCGTGCAAAACGGTGGTTTTTGGGTACAGTCCCGAATCACATGGAGGCAATGAGCGATAGGAGGGGATTCGTCTCTCCCGGTATAGGGAGTTGATGTTGCGCTGTGTTCGATTGGCTATAACAGGAAATCCCTGGCCAGGGTTGCTGAGATTTACTGGTAAGTGTTACCAGTAGTTTCTCGAACAGTTATAGACCTCATATCGACACGACTTATCGAGCTATTGGGGTCTGACGTTTACCACCCCTAGGCGAGATATGCGACATATCAGACGATCAGACCGGACTGTACGGTAGTGTTACTGGTTGGATTCACTGGAGTGTGTGTAAGTCCATATTGCGACCCCCGGTGCTTACGGGGAGGCGGAAACGGTATAAAAAACGAATTTTTATCGCAAGAGGCAACATGGACTAAACTTGGTCGGGATCGTTGTCTAAACTAAAACTAGTGTTCTTGCTAAAGAGAGTTAGCTACTATGGAAGATGGTTATACCTAAACTTGAACTCCTTCTTCTTCAAACCTTGTAGAGGTTGATGGTTCTCTTTTCGTCGCCTTCTCCCGTCGAAGATGGATCCACCTCGAAGGTTCGACTTTGGGCTCTTCCTCGATCTTTGAGTGAACTAGGGTTTCCGGCTTGCTAAACCTTCATCCTAGAATGAGTAGAGAGTGATTAGGGTTTGCTTTTGTTTCTAAAGAGAATGAATCTCAACACATGAGAAGGTTTCTCTTTTCAAGAGGAAGAAGAAGATGAAATGAGGAGAGAGAGAGGTTATGATAGAATGAGCTCAATTATTTCTTTCTTGCAACCATATTGCAAAAGAAATGAATTATCTAAATGATAATAATGGAAATAAGAATAGTTGATGGTGAATATGGAATGACCACTATCATACCTCTTTTAATGAAGTGTAAGCATGAATCAAGGAAGACTTTCAAGGCATGAAAGTGGTCAATGGTCAACAAGTCAACCAAGGTCAACAAGTCAACAAAAAAATAACCATAACATAATTCTTATTTAATTACTATTATTAATAGATAATATACAAATCCATTAGGGTTTGGAAAATGATAACTGTCAACTGTGCATACGCACCCGATCCGAAACCCTAATGAAAAACCTCATTCTCCGCCTCAAGCAACTGTGCATACACACCTGCATTCTCGTTCCGAGGAACAAGAATACCAAGATATAAAAGCAACCCCCAAAACATATACCAGTATCTGGCTCAAACCAGAGCCTGCCAGTATAATCCGTCCGGACTCCAAACGTGCACAAGTGCGCGGATGAGAACGAACCCTGTCGCAAAACCATGCGACCTCTACTCTGTTTTGCCCAGAGGCGAATACCCTCTGTGTGGGACTCTAAAGACTCGACACTACGCTGGCAGTGGGTTTAACCACAGACCGCAAGCGGCACTAGCTGTGCGTAACGGTCCCCAGGTAGATGCCGACAAGAAGGCTGACGAGGTGAAACCCCATCTGAACTCCTACTGAGTCTGAATATGACATTCTCCGTACAGTCCGGTCTGTTCGTCTGATACATCGCATGGCGGGCCTAGGGGGCGGTAAAACGTCAGTCCCCCAATAGCGGTACAAGTCGTGTCGGAGTGAAGCCCAAAACACCCTGAGATAACACTGGAAACCTACCAGTATATCTCGCTTGCCCTGGCCAGGGACTACTCGTGTAATGGCTCTCCTAGACACAGCGCGATGTCAACCCCCAATACCGGGAGAGACGAATCCTGTCTAACCGTCACTGCCTCCAAGTGCTTCGGGACTGCACCCAACCACCACCTGTTTGCACGACTCCTTTGAGCCGTGGTAGGGTAGTGATCAAAGTGCAGTGGGAACACACTCGAGGCGAAGTGTCAGTGTCAAGTCAGCGGACTAAGCTGTACTCATGTCACCTGGGAACTGATAACTGACGATAGGTATAATACCAACCTGTCAGTTCCCGACGAGTCCTGTCCAGTGTACTCGTAACCCAACGAGCACCCGTATACTATCTCCAGTACGACGTACTGATGGCTGTGGGACAGACCATCTCCCACACTGGGATGAGAAGCGCATACGCTAGTCTACTCCGGAGTATCGATGCCCTGTCTCGATAGTCCTACGACTAGGGACCTGTATAAGGATGTGCCTATAGATTACCCAGCCCCCACTAGTGTGACTGCCATCACAACGCTGGTAATCAAGCAAAGATCCTAAGGGCTCCACTAATGCGTATAAGTGATATACTGAAATAAACACAAGTACACATTGAAGTAGAAACAAACCAAGTAGCATACTACTATGTTGAGCAAGATTGTTTATACAAGGTGAATATCCCAAGCTTCCATCAAGTAATATACAAACTAGTATGATACAGTAATGGCCTCTAGGGCATATACACTAACAATCTCCCACTTGCACTAAGGCCATGTACTGGCGTATCGAAGACCTATCATCTCGATCAGCCGCTCGAACTGAGTCTGGGATAGGGCCTTGGTGAATGGATCTGCAGTGTTCTCTTCTGAAGCAACCCTCCGAACCTCGATCTCCTTGCGATCCACGATCTCCCTGATCAGGTGATACCGCCTCAAGATGTGCCTGGATCTCTGATGGGACCTGGGTTCCTTTGCTAAAGCTATAGCCCCATTGTTGTCGCAATACAGAGGTACTGGGTCAACAATGGACGGAACCACCTGAAGTTCTTTTAAGAACTTCCTTATCCAGACAGCTTCTTTTGCGGCATCAGATGCAGCGATGTATTCCGCTTCCATAGTCGAGTCTGCAACGGTTTCCTGTTTGGAACTCTTCCAACACACCGCCCCTCCGTTGAGGGTAAAGACAAAACCCGACATGGACTTGGAATCATCCTTGTCACTCTGGAAGCTGGAGTCAGCAAAGGCCTCAATCTGGAGGTCTTTTCCGCCATACACCAAGAACATCTCCTTAGTCCTCCTCAGGTACTTGAGAATGTTCTTTACCGCTATCCAATGTTTCTCCCCAGGGTTTGACTGATACCGGCTTACTACACTCAGTGCATAAGCTACATCCGGTCTGGTACACAACATCGCATACATTATAGAGCCTACCGCAGAAGCGTAGGGTATAATAGACATGCGATCCCTCTCCAAATCAGTCTTGGGAGACATCTCTTTAGAGAGGGTGATCCCGTGACAAGCCGGTAGGTTACCGCGCTTGGAATCTTCCATACTGAATCTTTTCAGTACGGTGTCGATGTACCTGGACTGTGAAAGTCCTAATATCCTCTTGGATCTATCACGATGGATCCGGATCCCCAGGATGTAAGAGGCATCACCCAGGTCTTTCATGGAGAACCTGTGTGACAAGAAACCCTTGACAGATTGTAGCATAGGAATGTCATTTCCTATTAAGAGAATGCCATCCACGTATAAAACAAGGAATACCACAGTTCTCGCTACAAATCTACTATAGATGCACGGTTCATCTGGATTTTTGATAAAGTCAAATTCCTTGACCGTCTCATCAAAACAGATGTTCCAACTCCGCGATGCCTGCTTTAGTCCATAGATGGACTTAAGCAACTTGCACACCTTTCCGCTGCTCCCACTCTGAATGAAACCCTCTGGCTGATCCATATAGACACACTCCTCTAAATTTCCATTTAGAAAAGCGGTTTTTACGTCCATCTGCCAAATCTCATAATCGTGGAAGGCAGCAATGGCAAGAAGGATCCGAATGGATTTCAGCATAGCCACTGGAGAAAAGGTTTCGTCGTAGTCCAAGCCAGGTCTTTGACGGAAACCCTTTGCTACAAGTCTAGCTTTATAGGTCTCAACCTGTCCATCTACACCAATCTTCCTTTTGAAGATCCACTTGCATCCTACGGGTTTTACCCCGTCTGGAGCAATGTCCAACGTCCATACTTTGTTGGTGTACATGGACTCCATTTCGGTCCGCATTGCATCCAGCCATTTTACCGAGTCAATGCTCTGAACGGCCTGCTGGAAGCTAGTAGGCTCATCATAGTCTATGATGCAATCCTCTCTATCCCCGTCTATGAGAAAACCGTAGTATCTCTCGGGCGGATGAGACTGCCTACTACTTCTACGGAGCGGCATAGGAATGTCCTGTTCATTTGAACCCTCTGGTTCCACTAAGCTTTCAGTAATAGTCCGTGGTTCTGGAATTTCTTCCAGTTCTACTGTGCTCCCACTTATCTGGTTTTCCAAAAACTCAGTTTCCAAGAAGTAGGCATGACGAGAAACAAGGACTTTTTGTTCCTCTTCACAGTAGAAGAAATATCCCTTGGAGTTCTTTGGATATCCCACGAACTTACACTGTACTGAGCGTGCCTCGAGCTTGTCCGCATGCTGCTTTTTAACAAAAGCTGGACATCCCCAAGTCTTGATGTGACTGAGATGGGGTCTCTTCCCACACCACTCCTCATATGGTGTAGTAGGCACAGTCTTAGTAGGAACTCGGTTCAAAAGGTACGCAGCTGATTCTAGTGCATACCCCCAGAATGATCGCGGTAACTCAGCGTTACTCATCATGGACCGTACCATATCCAATAGGGTTCGGTTCCGTCTCTCCGATACACCGTTGTGTTGCGGAGTGTATGGAGGAGTAAGCTGAGAGAGAATCCCATTCTCTTTTAAGTAATTCAGGAACTCGGCACTTAAGTATTCTCCACCTCGATCCGATCTTAGAATCTTGATACTTTTGCCGGTCTGTTTTTCTACTTCATTCTTAAATTCCTGGAACTTTTCAAAAGATTCTGACTTATGTTTCATTAAGAAGACATAACCGTATCTTGAAAAAATCATCCGTAAAAGTAATGAAGTAAGAATAACCGCTTCGTGCATGTGTAGACATTGGACCGCACACGTCGCTGTGTACGAGTCCCAAGAGCTCGCTCGCTCTTACTCCGTGTCCAGTGAACGGAGTCTTTGTCATCTTTCCTTTGAGACAGGATTGACAAGTGGCATATGATTGATATTCGAACGGATCCAAATATCCTTCTGTATGTAACTTAGTCAACCTTCTCTCATTGATGTGACCCAGTCTACAATGCCATAAGAAAGTCTGATTAATATCTGGTGACTTTCTTTTGTGTGTATTCTGGACATTGAAAATCTGTGGTTGGTTTAATACGTATATACCATTGCTCAATGTACCTGACCCAATCAGAACTTGATTAAGGTGAATGTTAACAACATTACTTACAAACGCAAATTCATAACCTTCTTTAGAAACCAAAGATACAGAAATGATATTACAAGTTGCGTTGGGTACAAAAAAGCAATTACGCAAAACCAAAACATGTCCATCTGACATTCCTAGGTGATAGTCCCCCACGGCTTTAGCATCCATGCTAGCTCCGTTCGCAACTCTGAGGGTCATGTCACCTTCCTTCAAAAACCTACGGTTTCTCAACGCCTGAAGCTGAAGCTGCAACCTGCTTCAGTTCCTGTGTCCTGGCTTTCCAAGCCCTGCAATCTTTCTTCCAGTGTCCACTCTTGTGACAATAGAAGCATTCCTCTTTACCAACAAGCTTCCCCGCTATCTTTGTTGCCTTTTCCTTTCCCTTCGCACCCACTTTACTAACACCGCCCCTTGGTTTGGCGGGGGCTTTCCTCTTCTTTCCCTTGGCTTTCGCCTTGGACCTAGAAGAAGAAGATCCTCCTACAAACAAAGTGGATGTATCCCTACCCTTCTGTAGGGTGCCCTCTGCGCTCCTCAGCAGGTTGAGGAGTTCTGAAAGTTCAACTTCCTTTTCTTGCAAGTTGAAATTCAGTATGAACTGGGCGTAAGTGGATGGAAGGGACTGGAGAATTATATCTGTGTAGAGTTCACTATCCAACGTGGTCCCAAGTTCCGCGAGCTCCTCAGTGTAGCCAATCATCTTAAGCACGTGGTCCGCTACCGATGATCCGACGGCCAACTTAGTCGAAAATAACTTCTTCGACACTTCGTATCTTGCGATACGAGACTGCTCTCCATACAGTTCTTTTGTATGAAGAAATATGGATTCCAAATCCATATTCTCGTGCCTCCTCTGATGGTCATTGTCCATCGAGGCAAGTACGAGGCATCTGGCCTTCGCGCTGTCAATCTCCCAAGTCTTACGGATTTCCTTATCCGCGACGCTGGAGGTGGGACCTGGGACGGGGGGAGCTTTGGTGGTAAGAAGATACCCCAGCTTGTCGTAAGAGATTGCCAATTTGACATTCCTGAGCCAATCTTTGTAGTTTGGCCCTGTCAATATGTTTTTATCTAGAAGTAACTTAAGTCCAGTCATTTCGATTTGGTCGCTGCAGGGGGAGAGAAGAAACACTTAGCACGATGCTCTTGCAAGTTTAGAATGGTTTTTAATTTGTCTAAACAGGATGGCTCCCACTGTCTCTCGAATCCCTCCTCAAACCACAAAGGAAGAATTAGCCGGGATCAATCCCACCGTACAATACTTGCTTAACCGTTCAGCCAGGCCAGTGTCGGTACTTCGAGGGAGGTTTTCCAACGCTTTCGCGAAGTTCCTTAATTTAAGAACCTCTTTTCCCTGGGGGCGTAGCCCCGCTAACACCTTTCTAGGCACCTACTAGGTTTATAGCATTGATCGTTTAGTGAGAAATTTCCCGAGGAGTAGCATATACTCACAGTAGGATCGGGATCCAAATATCATCGCGTGACGAAAATGAAGGAATCCTACCATAATCATCACACTCCAAATGGTATGCAAATCTAGCAAGTTTCAGTACTTATGAAACTCCCGATGTGGATTTTTGCCCCATGCTCTTATGACCTTGACTTTGGCCAACAAATCATAAGTCACATGTCAAGTTCTTCCCGTCGTTATCCAGGTTAATTTGAATCCACCCGTACATACCCTTGACTTTGGCCAACAAGGCAGTACGACTGTTCCAAATCAACGCATCTATCTATGCTGCACATGAATATCCAATAGCTACCAATCACTATGCCTTGACTTTGGCCAACAAACACAGCTTGAATACTATTGACTATTTATGTGAAACGACGGAGGGCTACGAATGGTTTTGGCGAAACCGTGAACGTAGTGAACTTGATATAATCGATGGAACGAGATAGCTTTTAGAAGGAGTGACTCAAGCTCCGCATTTAAAAGTTAGTTTTGAAAAGAACCGAGTGGTTTTTCGAAAGTGTTCCATCGACTTAAACTTGGTTTATTATCTTGCATTAGTTCTTTTAATGCGTGATATTCTTGCATTAGTTCTTTTAATGCGTCCCATCATTAAATTCCTACCATTGCAGAAAACAACCAAAATATGACGTACGCTTATGCCATTCGCATTCGCCACGGGGTCCCGTCATCACTCGTTAGGTTACTTAACTAACGACAGAGCGGGGGCTGGGCTAGCGCGGCTGTAAAACATAAGCAACGCCTAAATAGAAAGCAATGATAGACATTACAGATCACAGATGAATACATTGGATATACTAGCAATCCGCATTTCTTTCGAGCCTGAAACGAAAAGCGGATAACACGGTCGCGGTGAATAGCAAATACCCCACCCAAGACCCCTACGGGTGCGGCAAACTACCCGCCAAGTTCCCGGTAGTTTGTGCACCCCACCATGGGTCTATCCTAGGAGCAAAAACAGTAAAAAGAATTATACAATGACGGCTACAACCCCGACCCGGTTGTGCGGCCAAACAAATAATATAATTACATCAATTTACATTTACAAATGAATGAAAGAAAAACAAAAGCTCATCTCACATCCACCCCGGCTATTCACCCGCGACAGTCCAACACATTCATATACACATTCCAGCACATTACAGATCATGTATAACCCCGACTAATCGACTTATAGCGATTAGCCGACGTTCAATACATGCAAACATCACAGATATAACCAACATAGCCAAAGTGCAGTGAAGTTCGGAAAAAATACGGAATTATAGGACCCCAAAAGTGAATTTCAGTTCTGGAAAATCTGGGTACATATAATATATCTTAAAAATCCCAAAACCAACACAGAAGAACACTGCACGAAAAACGATGCAAAGATGACACCAACTTGCGGCGGTTCCGCGGCGAGATGAGTAGCTCAGGCCGCGGAAGGGCGGCGGTTTTGATGAAACATGCTATCGTTTTTCTTGTGTGTTCTTAGAAAACCCTGAGACAATTTTACAAGTATAAAGTTTTTCATTTTGAGCAGAAAAAAATTTAACAGAAAGTTAGGGTTTTGATTTTCCGGTTTTGCGATTTTTCGGTTCCGAACTTCGTTACACTTTACTACCAAGCTAGTTTAAGTTTAGTTAGGCTCTGATACCACTGTAAGTCCATATTGCGACCCCCGGTGCTTACGGGGAGGCGGAAACGGTATAAAAAACGAATTTTTATCGCAAGAGGCAACATGGACTAAACTTGGTCGGGATCGTTGTCTAAACTAAAACTAGTGTTCTTGCTAAAGAGAGTTAGCTACTATGGAAGATGGTTATACCTAAACTTGAACTCCTTCTTCTTCAAACCTTGTAGAGGTTGATGGTTCTCTTTTCGTCGCCTTCTCCCGTCGAAGATGGATCCACCTCGAAGGTTCGACTTTGGGCTCTTCCTCGATCTTTGAGTGAACTAGGGTTTCCGGCTTGCTAAACCTTCATCCTAGAATGAGTAGAGAGTGATTAGGGTTTGCTTTTGTTTCTAAAGAGAATGAATCTCAACACATGAGAAGGTTTCTCTTTTCAAGAGGAAGAAGAAGATGAAATGAGGAGAGAGAGAGGTTATGATAGAATGAGCTCAATTATTTCTTTCTTGCAACCATATTGCAAAAGAAATGAATTATCTAAATGATAATAATGGAAATAAGAATAGTTGATGGTGAATATGGAATGACCACTATCATACCTCTTTTAATGAAGTGTAAGCATGAATCAAGGAAGACTTTCAAGGCATGAAAGTGGTCAATGGTCAACAAGTCAACCAAGGTCAACAAGTCAACAAAAAAACAACCATAACATAATTCTTATTTAATTACTATTATTAATAGATAATATACAAATCCATTAGGGTTTGGAAAATGATAACTGTCAACTGTGCATACGCACCCGATCCGAAACCCTAATGAAAAACCTCATTCTCCGCCTCAAGCAACTGTGCATACACACCTGCATTCTCGTTCCGAGGAACAAGAATACCAAGATATAAAAGCAACCCCCAAAACATATACCAGTATCTGGCTCAAACCAGAGCCTGCCAGTATAATCCGTCCGGACTCCAAACGTGCACAAGTGCGCGGATGAGAACGAACCCTGTCGCAAAACTATGCGACCTCTACTCTGTTTTGCCCAGAGGCGAATACCCTCTGTGTGGGACTCTAAAGACTCGACACTACGCTGGCAGTGGGTTTAACCACAGACCGCAAGCGGCACTAGCTGTGCGTAACGGTCCCCAGGTAGATGCCGACAAGAAGGCTGACGAGGTGAAACCCCATCTGAACTCCTACTGAGTCTGAATATGACATTCTCCGTACAGTCCGGTCTGTTCGTCTGATACATCGCATGGCGGGCCTAGGGGGCGGTAAAACGGCAGTCCCCCAATAGCGGTACAAGTCGTGTCGGAGTGAAGCCCAAAACACCCTGAGATAACACTGGAAACCTACCAGTATATCTCGCTTGCCCTGGCCAGGGACTACTCGTGTAATGGCTCTCCTAGACACAGCGCGATGTCAACCCCCAATACCGGGAGAGACGAATCCTGTCTAACCGTCACTGCCTCCAAGTGCTTCGGGACTGCACCCAACCACCACCTGTTTGCACGACTCCTTTGAGCCGTGGTAGGGTAGTGATCAAAGTGCAGTGGGAACACACTCGAGGCGAAGTGTCAGTGTCAAGTCAGCGGACTAAGCTGTACTCATGTCACCTGGGAACTGATAACTGACGATAGGTATAATACCAACCTGTCAGTTCCCGACGAGTCCTGTCCAGTGTACTCGTAACCCAACGAGCACCCGTATACTATCTCCAGTACGACGTACTGATGGCTGTGGGACAGACCATCTCCCACACTGGGATGAGAAGCGCATACGCTAGTCTACTCCGGAGTATCGATGCCCTGTCTCGATAGTCCTACGACTAGGGACCTGTATAAGGATGTGCCTATAGATTACCCAGCCCCCACTAGTGTGACTGCCATCACAACGCTGGTAATCAAGCAAAGATCCTAAGGGCTCCACTAATGCGTATAAGTGATATACTGAAATAAACACAAGTACACATTGAAGTAGAAACAAACCAAGTAGCATACTACTATGTTGAGCAAGATTGTTTATACAAGGTGAATATCCCAAGCTTCCATCAAGTAATATACAAACTAGTATGATACAGTAATGGCCTCTACGGCATATACACTAACAGTGTGAGCGGGCTTGCTCGTCGATCTTCAGATCGCTCAATACCCGGGTGGCCGTTACGTTTAGCAGACCGCTTGCGGCTTGTGGGTGTTTGATATGATCATCATCTGCTGCCGGCGTATTGACGAGTCTTTAGAGTCCTACACAGAGGTTTCCTGGCTCAAGCGAAACGAAATAGGAGCGCATATGAGATATGTGCGGGACCGAGAATGATACCAGTATGTGATACTGTATTCGATTCTCGCGATTTGTGACATTGATCGGTTATATGCGATATAGCCGGGTCATCGGATCAAGTGTTGATTCGATAAGTTGTTACTGTTGATATTAGTCGGTTATATACGATATGACCGGATCATTAAATTAAGTGTTGATTTAATGATTTAATGCATAATTATATATTTGATATATTACTTTGCATTAACTAGTATCGGTTCACTTTAAATGGCTTTTCTCACTCGGGCGTGCGCATTGCATATGCGATATGATTTTGTGCACTTGTTTGTATCATGTTTGATGATGCAAGCATGCTAGGGTTTTGTGTAATGAGTTAAACCTAGGTTAAGTAAATGATTAGGGTTTTCTTTTATTAATTCATTTATCTTTTCATTTGGATATAAAAGATAAATGAGAAGAAGAAAACAAAAGGGTTTCTTTCATGAAGCTAAGTGAAGCTTCATGAAGCTTTGACCAATCTAACCTTTTTGTCTTCATCTATCAAACCCTAACCATTCATTTAACTATGGTCAACTCTCTACACATTACCATAGTTAAATTATGATAAGAAATGATTATTCATTTTCTAATATTATTCTTATCATAATACTTTCTTCTTCTTCTTCATCTTCTTCCATGAAGAAACCTTCACTTCATCAATGGCAACTTGATGAAATGAGTGAGAAATCCAATTCTAAAGTCTACCCACTTCCTATTTTCTCATCCTCTACCTTTTGCCAAGTAGTAGAGTGTGTTTCCTTCACAAGTTTTCATGGCTTGGTGAAGGTGGAGCTTGATTTAGCGATGCCTCGACGTAGATCATCTTCGGCATGGACATCGACGACTTAGCTCGCCTGTTCTCCGATGAAGCCGACGCTAGAGCCCGGATTCTTTTTGGACAGCAAAGGACTTCGTTGCGGAGCTATGGAGGTGGAGCACCGGATCTACAAAGGTTGTATTTCCGATAACCCATTAGTTAAGTTGTTAACTATATTGTTTTTCGCCTAGATTTCTAGCAAACGATCCGTAGTCGGGTCTCTCGGCACCTAGATTTTTTGAAATTGGCATGGTTGATGCCTTGTGAGACCTCATTAGGGTGCCTAGGAACCCTACAGTGGTATCAGAGCCTAGCTAGAGCCTTAGGCGAAGTCTAGACGGAATTTGAAGCCCGAACGAACCCGAAACCAACCCGGCAAATTGCTCTCTGGACGATTTCTGAAATCTGGTCTTTTTCAAAATTAAAAATATGTAGAAATATCAGCAGTAATTTCTAAGGGTTACTGTAAAATTTGTACGCCTAATTCTATCATTGTACCGCGGATCCGCGGCACGAGCATGGCTCGTGCGGCGGTTCCGCGGCAGTATTGTCTTATGTGGCGTAGAATTTTCCACAGTAATTCATTGTTTCAGGTGCTGAGTTCTCTGGGTATTTTTAAAATTTATTCCAAAGTTTTATTTTCTTGGACGATTTGGGGATTCGGTGTTTCGATCGGATTATCAAATTTTGTCTGTGTGGTTTTCCGGATAAATTTTAGAATATGTTAAAAAAGTTCGACCGGATATAAATACCCAATTTTTCCCCTGTCGGGAAATTTCCAAGTGTTGGATTTTTCCGTAGTTTAACGACGTTCTAAGTAGTGCAAGTAACGCGATGGACCCTCTAGAAGACAACAAACCTTAACTCGATTATGTGACCGTCTTGAACTGCCCTTTGAACCTTCGGGTTTGGGGCAGTACGGCGTGCCACATGTGAGGCGTTGGCTTGACCCTTCTACGGCTGGACCGTCGGTACTGAGGCACGAACTGAATGTTGTTAGACTTATTTCATGTGTTGAGCTGTATCGGGAAAACTTGGGTGTTCGATTGTTCGATCGGAAAGTTTAACATTTTCTGTTTATCTGGAATGGGATACAATAATTGGAATTCACAATAGTTATGAGATAACTGAATGAATGTTATAAATCTAGCGGTTTAGTCTTACTTGATCGGTTGCCACGGAATTTTGATGTGATCAAAAGTCCGTCGCAATCACGTAGCGTACGCGGATACTCGCCGGGTAAACTTAATGGACAGCCTCGCTCCATAGCCCCGACCAAGTGACTGTAGGAGAACCCCGTCGCCGAAAGCATCCGTTCGGGTGCTCGCGGCAGCGGTGTTCCGCCTTGGTGCACTTCGTCGACGGTATCGGGGGTGTAGCCGCCTACTAAAGTTTGCGACGAGCATTCGATCAGGATGTCGGGAATCTTGTTGAATTACCCGACTTGGTATTGAAAAGTGTTTTCGATAATGAGACTAAAATGCGGGGTTTATAATTGTTAGGCATGTGATGTCTAAGTAATTCATTTTGTCAGGCATGCGATGTCTGAGGTGGTTGCGGATTCCAACTGTTGTAGTTTTACACTTTCTTTTCTGTGACCGTAAGTGTAATATGTGATATCGCCGGTTTCGTTGCTATATGTCAACGACAATTGGGATGGACATATTTACTTACGTTGATGACATGTGATGTTATATGTTGCTGGATATGTTATATTGGATCGTCGTGTTTGAATAGCCGGGGGTTTTTATGTGAGATGAGTGTTTTTCATTTTCATTCATGTAAAAACTTGTATGTAATATTCTTTTATTGGGGCGCTTCCAGGTTGCAGAAGTTGTCACCGTTTGTATATTATTTACTTTTCCGCACTAGGATAGACCCAAGGAGGGGAGCACAAGTAACCGGGTTCTGGAGTCCAGTAGGAGACCAACTCGAGGAGTCGAGTCCGGGTCTCCTAACTCTAGAATTGGTAGGGTTGCTTGCCGCTCTCGTAGGGGTCTAGGGGTGTGGGTTTGGCTATTCATCGCGACCGTGGAATCCGTGTTTTATACTGGCTCGTATTGAAAACACGTACGTCCTAGTATATCCAATATTTCATATGTTTCTTCTGCTGCGATATCTGTGATGTGATCATGTGTTGTTCTGTGATAGATACAGTATATAGTATATATGATATATTATATAGGCGTTACTTATGTTTTACACCCGCGCTAGCACTGCCCCGCTCTGCCGTTAGTTACCTAACCTAACGGTGCACGAGGGGACATCGAGGCGAATGCGGATGGCATAAGTGTACGTCGTATTTATCTGTGATGTTTAGGTACTTAAATGATGGGACTTCATTAATGTGATTAATGAAATAAAAGGAAACCTAAGATGTTGTAGAATCGAATTTCAAAATAAAACAGGTAGCTACAGTTCTTGCTTTGCACAGCGGTATATATGATATATCCTGCACCTTATTCGATGAGGAAAGGACCGAGATCCCTTCACCGGGAGTGACTCCTTTAGCAATAACTGGCAGATGCTACACACTCGGTTTGTCATTTGATTGCTTTTAAGTGTTTTTGCTTTGCACAGTGATATATATGATATATCCCGCACCTCATTCGACGAGGAAAGGACCGACGATCCCTTCACCGGGAGTGACTCCTTTAGCAAATCTAGAAAAGCCTCAAAAGCACTCCATTTTAAAACCATTCGATCCTACAACGATATCAAGTTCATTACGCAATAGGTTTTCATAAAAACCTGTCGTAGCCCTCCGTCATTTCAGATAAGTGCTGTTTAGTATTCGTGCTGCGTTTGTTGGCCTCCGTCAAGGCGCAGTGTGCGGTAGCTAACCAGTATTTATCTACTTATGCATATGATGCAGATTGAGTTAGGGTAGTCGTGCGACCTTGTTGGCCTCCGTCAAGGGTCGTGCGGGTGGGTTTGATTCGATCAAGAAATGACGGGTTGAACTTGACTAGTAGCCTATGGTTTGTTGGCCTCCGTCAAGGTCATAGGGTGCTAGGGGCAAAATATTATCGGGAATTTCAAGTGTTGAAATTTGCAATGAGATTGCATACCTTCTATGAGATAGTTGGATCCCGATACCTGCTGCGAGTAAGAGTTACTCCTGGGAGAGTTTTATACATTCCAATTAGCCGATCAAGTAGGTGTCTAGAAAGGTGTTAACGAGGTTACGCCTCTGGGAAAACGAAGTTTACATTAATTAGGTTCGTGCGAAAGCACGGGGGACCTCCCTCAAAGTACCGACACTGGCCTGGCTGAAATATTGGCGAACTTGTAGTGTGTAATTAATCCCGGCTAGTCTTTCCTTTTAGGGTTTGAAGGAAGATTTGATAAAAAGCAGTGGGAGCCATCCTGATTAGATAAAATAATAACCAATCTATTCTTGCAAGAGCGCACGCTGAGTGTTTTCTTCTCTCTCTCTCCAGGTAGCGACCATATCACGCCTTAATCAAGATAATAATACGGATAATTGACCGAACCCGCTTGTTATACTGAGCTGGAGAACGTTGGTCCCGCTCCAACTTATAATTGTTATAAGACAGAGCAGGAAATTGGGGATTACCAGAATTCCCGTGCCGCCCAAACGAAGAGAGTGCATGCTGATGCATCATCTTCGGGTTTGTTCATTATACAGAACTGTTTCTCAGTATCCTTTACGTCCTGGGTATATGATACCAGATCAGGATCCCAGATATGTAATCTGTTACATAGGGCTACAGAAAGGTAGAGGACTGAGAACGGGTGATAAGTTTCATGAGACAGAAAACGGGGCAAGAGTTGCAACCAAGTCTGTTGGTCACTGTCATCCTGTATTACAAATACATTGATTCTGAACGAATGTTATTAGATACCGAACCTGATATACAAAATCATATCAGTCTCTTTATTAGTAAAGAAATGATAAAATTTTGTATTGTTGGATAATGTTTTGAACATTTCCTATATCAAAAGTTGATCGTATCAGGCACGTTATCTAAAAGCATTGATGTTCTAAATCAAACTACAGTTCTTAGTATATGGAACACACACAAGAGGAAGAGTTCAGAAATGAACGAATCCTTCTTGAGGTATTGTAGACTAGGTCAGATCAATGTGACCCGACTAGCTAGAGTTACATAAAGATGCATATTTAAATTAGTTTGAATTTACATCTTGTGAAACTCGCCAGTCATGTCACAAAGATAAAATGACCATAGCTCCGTTTATTGGAAACAGAGAAAGAGTTATGTAAACTCTTGGGATAATACAGATTGATGTATGTAGGTCCCCTGTCTACACATGCCAAGACCGGTTCTTTGTACTTCATTACATTCTCTGATGATCTCTCAAGATTCAGACCTATGTTCCTGTTGAAACACAAGTTCGAACCTTTTGAGATATTCACAGAATATAAGTTAGAAGTAGAGAACTAATAACAGGTATAAGTATTATGTCCTTTTGATGAGATCGAGGAGGAGAATACTTGAGCACGGAAATCCTGGATTATTCTAAAGGAGAATGAGATTCTCTCTCAGCATTACTCCTCCGTATACACCATAGCACGATGGTATATCGGGGTGGAGCAATCACACCCTATATGATAAGGTGTGCTCTATGATGAGTACTACTGAGTTACCTGTTTCCTTTTGGGTGTTATGCACTTGAGAAGTTGCATACCTATTGAATAGGGTTCGAATCAAATCAATGCCTACCACTTCATATGTGATATGGAAAGGGAAGAGCCCATGTCTTAAGTTAGTTAAGATTTGGGGTTGTCCGGCCTATGTCTAAAAGCAAAATCCGGACAAACTCGAGGCAAGGTTAGTTATGTAGAACTGGAAAGGTTCCAGCTATGCAAACTACAGAAGATGATTTGATGGAACCAAAGGATTCAATAGTTACCAACGAACCTCGGCCTCTCCGCCGATCTAGTAGGGTTCCTCACCCACCTGAGAGATACTTCGGTTCCTCTATGACAGTGGGAGCGAGGATTGCATCATGAGATGATGACCCAACTAGCTTCGAGCAGGCCATCGAGAGTAAGACTCTGTAAGAATGGCTGGATGTTTAGCGATCTGAGATGGAATCCTTATACACCAACAAAGTATGGACTTTGGTTGCTATATCTGAAGGGTTAAATCCCCATCAGGAGCAAGTAAATCTTGAGAAGATTACTTGGTGTAGATGGAAAAGTTGAGACTTTCAAAGCTAGACTTGTTAAAAGTTTGCATCATTGACCAGGTGTGGATAATGATGAAACCTTTTCAAGTAGCTATGCTTAAGTCCATCCAGATCCTACTTGTCACGGCTACATACCATGACTACGATATCTGGTGGTTGGGTGTCATGACTGCTTTTCTAAATGATGTTTTAGAAGAGTGCGTCTATAAGTACACAGCCAGAGGGCTTCGTAGACAATGGGAGCAGCGGAAACGTGTGCAAGATGCTTTATAGGATTAAAGCAGGCATCGCGGAGTTGGAACATCTGTTTTGATGTGTTAGTCAAAGAGTTTGACATCATCAAAATGGTAGATGAACCTTGTATAAACAAAAAGGTAGTAGGGAGTATGGTGACGATCCTCGTAAAGTACGTGGATGACATACTCTTGATAGGGAAGGAGTTTCCTATGCTACTCTCGGTCAATCTCCGCTTATCACCATAATTCTCCATATAGGATCAAAGTGATACCTCCTAAATCCTGGATTTTGGATCTATGAGATAGATCTAATTGGAAATTAGGATACTCGCTAGTTGTAGTGAGATGGTATCAATCGATCCTGGGGAGAATCGCTGGAAGGGTTCCAGTGTGATAAAGACGACTGAATGTCAGTCGCAGGCATTGTCTTTACCCTCAGTAAAGGGACGGTATGTTGGAAGAGTTCCAAGCTAGATACCGTGGCATACTAGACGATAAAGGCTGGATACATCGCTACTTAAGATGCTACCAAAGTGGCTGTCTAGGTGTATATTGGTTCATGAGATGAACTTAGTTCCTCCCATTGTGTGACAATGGAGTTGTGGCTTATGCCAAGGAACGTCCGTCCCATCAGTGATCCAGACATATTCTAAGGCAGTATCACTTGATCATGGAGATGGTTGATCTCCAGGGAGATCGAGGTTAGGAGAGTAGACTCAGAGGACAACACAGCGGATCCACTCACAAAGGCCTGTTCCCAGAGAGAGACTTTTATGGGATGGTTGAGTATGAGATACTACAACCACTGCTACAGATGGCCCTAGTGCAAGTGGGAGATTGTTAGTTATATGTATGCCCTAGAGGCCATTACTGTACATTGGATGTATATTGTAGTGGATGCTGGGACATATATAGGGAGGACTTTCTTGCTCGACATGATAGTATGCTATCTGGTTGATCTTTACCTTAACGTGTACACTGATTGTCTCTCTGTTACATGTTGGTAAAGCCCTTAGGATCTGTACTTGACTACCTGGACTATGATGCGGATCATACTAGTGGGGACATGGTAGTCCATAAGTACATCCTTGAAAGTCCCTAGTCGTGGGTGTATCGAGACGGGGCATCGATATACCAGAGTAGACTAGCGTATACCTTCTCGACCCATACAGATGGGCGATGGATGATCCTATATCCATTGGTGTTTGACATCAGAGATGATATACGGGTGCTCAGTAGAGACTGGGTACACTGGACGGACTCGCCGAAAACTCCCAGATGGTATTATACCTCACGTCAGATGGCAGTTCTCTGGTGACACTGGTACAGAGTAGTCTGTTGACCCGAGATCGTCATAGAGTCTTGTGTGGTTCCCACTGTGCTTTGATTTCCATCTTACCACGTCCAAGAGGGCGTGCAAAACGGTGGTTTTTGGGTACAGTCCCGAATCACATGGAGGCAATGAGCGATAGGAGGGGATTCGTCTCTCCCGGTATAGGGAGTTGATGTTGCGCTGTGTTCGATTGGCTATAACAGGAAATCCCTGGCCAGGGTTGCTGAGATTTACTGGTAAGTGTTACCAGTAGTTTCTCGAACAGTTATAGACCTCATATCGACACGACTTATCGAGCTATTGGGGTCTGACGTTTACCACCCCTAGGCGAGATATGCGACATATCAGACGATCAGACCGGACTGTACGGTAGTGTTACTGGTTGGATTCACTGGAGTGTGAGCGGGCTTGCTCGTCGATCTTCAGATCGCTCAATACCCGGGTGGCCGTTACGTTTAGCAGACCGCTTGCGGCTTGTGGGTGTTTGATATGATCATCATCTGCTGCCGGCGTATTGACGAGTCTTTAGAGTCCTACACAGAGGTTTCCTGGCTCAAGCGAAACGAAATAGGAGCGCATATGAGATATGTGCGGGACCGAGAATGATACCAGTATGTGATACTGTATTCGATTCTCGCGATTTGTGACATTGATCGGTTATATGCGATATAGCCGGGTCATCGGATCAAGTGTTGATTCGATAAGTTGTTACTGTTGATATTAGTCGGTTATATACGATATGACCGGATCATTAAATTAAGTGTTCATTTAATGATTTAATGCATAATTATATATTTGATATATTACTTTGCATTAACTAGTATCGGTTCACTTTAAATGGCTTTTCTCACTCGGGCGTGCGCATTGCATATGCGATATGATTTTGTGCACTTGTTTGTATCATGTTTGATGATGCAAGCATGCTAGGGTTTTGTGTAATTAGTTAAACCTAGGTTAAGTAAATGATTAGGGTTTTCTTTTATTAATTCATTTATCTTTTCATTTGGATATAAAAGATAAATGAGAAGAAGAAAACAAAAGGGTTTCTTTCATGAAGCTAAGTGAAGCTTCATGAAGCTTTGACCAATCTAACCCTTTTGTCTTCATCTATCAAACCCTAACCATTCATTTAACTATGGTCAACTCTCTACACATTACCATAGTTAAATTATGATAAGAAATGATTATTCATTTTCTATTATTATTCTTATCATAATACTTTCTTCTTCTTCTTCATCTTCTTCCATGAAGAAACCTTCACTTCATCAATGGCAACTTGATGAAATGAGTGAGAAATCCAATTCTAAAGTCTACCCACTTCCTATTTTCTCATCCTCTACCTCTTGCCAAGTAGTAGAGTGTGTTTCCTTCACAAGTTTTCATGGCTTGGTGAAGGTGGAGCTTGATTTAGCGATGCCTTGACGTAGATCATCTTCGGCATGGACATCGACGACCTAGCTCGCCTATTCTCCGATGAAGCCGACGCTAGAGCCCGGATTCTTTTTGGATAGCAAAGGACTTCGTTGCGGAGCTATGGAGGTGGAGCACCGGATCTACAAAGGTTGTATTTCCGATAACCCATTAGTTAAGTTGTTAACTAGATTGTTTTTCGCCTAGATTTCTAGCAAACGATCCGTAGTCGGGTCTCTCGGCACCTAGATTTTTTGAAATTGGCATGGTTGATGCCTTGTGAGACCTCATTAGGGTGCCTAGGAACCCTACAGCAGTGATATACTGGTAAGAGTTATCAGTAGTTTCACGAATGTTATGGACCTCAAGTCGGCATGACTTATCGAGCTACTGGGGTCTGACGTTTACCACCCCTAGGCGAGATATGCGACATATCAGACGAACAGACCGGACTGTACGGTAAGTGTTACTGGTTGGATTCACAGGAGTGTGAGCGGGCTTGCTCGTCGATCTTCTGATAACTCAATACCCGGGTGGCCGTTACGTTTAGCAGACCGCTTGCGGCTTGTGGGTGTTTGATATGATCATCATCTGCTGCCGGCGTATTGAAGAGTCTTTAGAGTCCTACACAGAGGTTTCCTGGCTCAAGCGAAACGAAATAGGAGCGCATATGAGATATGTGCGAGACCGAGAATAATGCGTGTATGTGATACCGTATTTCATTCTTGCGATGAATGTATCGATTGGTTATATGCGATATAACCTAGTTGTCGAATCAAGGATTGACTCGATAAGCCGATACATTGGATACTAGCCGGTTATATGCGACATGACCGGATCGTTAAATCAAGTGTTGATTTAATGATTTAATGTAGAATTATATATTTGATATATTACTTTGCATTAACTAGTACTGGTTCACTTTAAATGGATTTACTCACTTGGTTTGTGCACATTGTATATGTGATATATTTTGTGCACATGATTGTATCATGTTTGATGATACATGCAAGCTAGGGTTAGTGTAAAGAATTAGACCATGGTTAAGTTTATGATTAGGGTTTTCTTTTTATTTACTTTTTCATTTATTTATTCTTTTTGTTTATTTTGGAAAAGGGAAATGATAAAGAAAATAGAATGGTGGCTTGATTTGTTTGTAGTTGAAGTTTCTTGAAACTTTGACTAAGTCACCATTCTTGTCTCATCCTTAACCCTAACCATTCAAGTTAACCATGGTCCATTCTCTACAACTAACCAAGGGTTAGTAAATGATAAGTATTGATTTATTTATCATTTACATAACACTTATCATAATTCTTTATCATCTTCTTCTTCATCTTCAACTTGAAGAAAGCTTGCACCATCAATGGCAACTAGCCAAAATGAGTAAGAAATCCAAATCTAAAGTCTACCCACTTCCTATTTCTTCATCCTCTACCTCTTGCCAAGTTGTATAGGGTGTTTTCCTTCACAAGTTTTCAAGGCTTGGTGAAGTTGGAGCTTGTTCTTGTGATGCCTCGACGTAGATCATCTTCGGCATCGAACCGACGATCAAGCCCGCCCATTCTTCGATGATGCCAATGCTAGAGTCAAGGGTTCGATTTGGACAGCGGAGGGAGATCATCGCGGAGCTTAGGAAGTGGTAGACCGGATCTACAAAGGTTGTAGTCACTTTCCCTTAGCATTTAATTCGATTACATGCTTGCTTCGCCTATATATCTAGTTAACGATCCGTATTAGGGTTTGTAGGAACAAGGAATTTTTTGATTTGTGCATGTTTGATCACTTATGAGACTCCATTAGAGTGCCTAGGAACCCTACACAGGTTAGTTCATCGACCTGAGATCGTCATTTGTCTCGTGTGAGTTCCCACTGTGCTTTGAATACTACCCTACCACGGCTCAAAGGAGTCATGCAAACAGGTTTTAGTTGGGTACAGTCCCGAGCCACATGGAGGCAGTGAGCGGATCGGCAAGGGTTTCGTCTCTCCCAGTATTGAGGGTGAGATCGTGCTGTGTCTAGGAAAGCCATTACACGAAGTCCTTGGCCAAGGCAGGAAATTTACTGGTAGGTATTCCAGTAGTATCTCAGGGTGTTCTGGGCTACACTCCACACGACTTGTACCGCTTTTGGGGGTCTGACTTCTACCAACCCCTTAGGCCTGACATGTGATACTCATAGACGAACGGACCGGACTGTACGGATATTGTCACTGACAGGCTCAGTAGGGTGTCAGGATGAGTCCGCTCATCGACCTCCCTTTTGGTCAATACCTGGTAGCCTGTTACGTACGGCTAGTACCGCTGACGTGCTAGTGGTTAAATCCATAGCCAAAGTATTAACGAGTCTTTAGAATCCCCCACAGACAGTTTCTCAAGTTTCAGGCGAAACGTTGTAGAGGCCGTATGGTATTATGGCAGGGTTCGATCATATACGTGCAGTCGTGCACGTATCATAATCGAACGGATCATACTAGTGGGCTTTGGTTTAAGCCGGATCCTAGTATTAGATTTGTTGGATTACTTTAGTCTCATCGCATACGCATTCAGTCGGAATGCAGATGCAGGTATGTATATACAGGTGAGGGATTTCATCATGAGGTGCAATTAATGTGGCATGTTCATTTTGGTGACTCATGGACTCTTTTCTTGTGAACATGTCATGTTAATTGAGTGATTGGAGTGTTGAAATGAGAGGTAGAGAGAGGGGGCAGCCATATGAGAAGGGTTAGCTCTTGTATTATTATGCTAGCTCTCTTTTTCTTCATCTCAACACAATAATAGAAAATGCCTCTTCTTCTTCTTCCTCCTCTAGCTCACCATTTCCATCAATGGCATCATCTTCAACCTCCATCCATACACTCTCATGTGTTAAGAATCAATGGATGCTTGAGACAAAGTGATCACACACATTCTCTACTTCACCCTGGACACGTCGGCTAGCAAACTTCGTGTCCGAGTTGCTTCAGACGAAGCGGGAGCCCGTAAAAAGACTCATTGATATGGTGTCCTTACCGACGAGGAGACCGGAGATCGGAGATGCCGCGAGGAGCAAGAGATGGTGGCTAAAGACTGAAGGACACGGATCGATCGGTATAGCCTTTCTAACCCTTCTCTAGTTTGCTAGTCATAGGTTAATAGTTCGATCCGGGTTTAAAGTATACGATAGCGCCAGTTTCAAGTTTATGAAAAGTTTTTGTTTCCGCATTTCGGCCTCGAATCGATGGCCGGGGCGCTACCGTAGACTTACAAAAACTAGTTTTGCTCGAGGACGAGAAAAAGATAAGTTTGAGGGTATTTGTTCGTATCGTAATTTTGCATTATTATATTCCCCATTCTTATTCATTTTACAAATAAACAGGTGCTTTTGATCCATGTCAGCTACATAGTTGCAGATTACAGGTTCTCGAAACAAAAAAAGTAAAAATGATGAAAAGACGACACAAAAGTGAGACTACGACCAACAAATGAAAGAATCTTGATCATGCTTATAGTTTGAAGAATAAACGAAGATCAATGGAAAATTTCACAGAGCACAAAGGCAGCGCAAGGTTCAAGACTTCGACACGAAGCAAAGGGTAAAAGTCCACGAAATTATGCACTGTGGAAATCTGGAAGAGAACTAGATGACAATCTGAGAAACCAAGTGAAGAAACAAGAAGACAAATGCAACCAGAAGCAGCTTAGAGAAATTCAGTCAACAAGACCACCAAATGGCCGTGGATCCACAGCCAAACATGGCTCTTGGCCGCGGTTCCGCGGCCGTGCTAGGCACGTGTCGGTACGAACTTTGACGGTGTGGCGGTGCGTTGACTAGGCTTCTTTAGGGTAAAATTGTAAATGCAGATATGAATCGGATGTAACCTTAGGATTTCTATGATCTATAAATAGAAACTCTAAACCTCTTTTTGAGGTATGCCTCTTCATATGCCTCATTTTATTTATCAAATTCAGAATTTATTCTTGTAATGTTTGAAGAGTGCATCAAATAAAAAGTAAGTCTTTTTTACCTTGCCCTAGCTAATTTTTCCTTTCTGCCCTAGTTAATTTTATTTATCTGCCCTAGTTATAACTTTTATTTATCTACCGTAGTTGTTAAATTAAAATCATAAAAATGAAATCTTTTATCAATTCCCTAATGAGTGAGTAGTTCCTCACTTGTTAGGGTTAGGAATAGGAAAGGTTTGAAAGATGAAAATCTCTCACCCCTTTCTTGCCCGTCATATTTTTTATATAGGACTCCATGCATACATACACACACCGCTCACTACGGCACCCAATCCCACGAGGTAGCGGTGATACCGTAGTTTAAAAAGACCGGTTGTGTATGTTTTCCATGGAGGTTAGGGTAAGAGTTAAGAAAGGAAGGACAAGGACCTAGAGGAAGAAACATCGTTTCTTCCCGATGGTACTAATCCCCTTTGTTAAATATTACCTTAACACCTAAATAGATCTTAATTAGGGCAAAGAAAGCGGTGAGGAATATTGACTTTCCAAACCTAACCTAAACCTAACCCTAGCAAGATTTTAATCCTAATCAACTCATTTCAGTTTTCATTGATAATCCAATCCACCACAATTGGAATTAACTCGTTAGAACAAATAGAATATACACAAAATCCCTGTAGACCGACCTGTACTCACCGGCTAGCTATCAAGCGACGCCGTTCTTGATTGCGGTTAAATATTCTTTGATTCATCTTTCAAAAGTGCAAGCGCGCGTAAATCCCACATCAATCACGCCACGTGTCGCGCTGGCAGAACATAAATTGTTCTGATGAATGCTCTGCATTCAATACAAGACAAAAAAAGGTGTCAAGATCTAATGCTCAGCATTATTAAAAGGGCCAAGCCCAAACAAAGGCTCAATAGCCAGAATAAAAATGTTTAAATATTTATAGGACTTAGCCCAATATTGGCCATAAGTCCTCAACTTATATTTAATTGAGCCCGTCTGCTCATAAATATTTAGCAGATCTTAGTTCTAAATTGGACTACAGATTTTTCAACCAACTCACACCGATTCAAGGGTACATCTCTTTACTCCTCTGATATTTGTCGTTGTAATCCTTCAACGTCTTCAGAGAGGTGAGGAGTCCCAACAACCACACATAACCTGGACTGTGGGGTCCTTAAACTCATGGACTACGATGTCCTTAACCTGGACTGTGGGGTCCTTAAGCCCATGGACTACGATGTCCTTAACCTTGACTGTGAGGTCGTTAAACTCACGGACTACGATGTCCTTAACCTGGACCGCAATGTCCTTAAACTAATCGACCGCAATGTCCCTAAACTAAACAATAGAGTCCAAATGCTCTTTTGTTGGATCTAAACGATCTCGTTAAGTTGATCTTAGTCTAAAAAAATTAGACTAACGTATCCTTAACAAACGTTTAAGTCGATCTTAATCTCAAATGAGGCTAACGCATCCTTAAACCCAACCCCCAAACCCAAATCTAAGAAGATACGGATTTGGACTAATCCATGCCCTACGGGCGACAACATAAATTAGTCTTCGTATACAATCCACGGACAACCAAAAACAAAACAAACACCCACGACACGAAGTGACCATCTGGAGAAGGAGAAAGTTGTTACCGTGATGCGGTAGCGTAATTAACTGCAGGGGCTTGCGCCTGCAGGGAAAAGCGTCTCCACAATAAAAAAAACCCTCAAATGAGGGGGAATCTGACAAAGTCTGCTACATCAGCCGCATCTATTTAAACCTTCGATACATGGTGCCATAAATTAACTTGGCATCTTCGAAGAGGTGGACGGATAGCACCAATTAGCATCTGCCCCGAATTTCAGGCAGGACGCCCGCCGCGTCTTAGTCTGCGTCTTTCGGCGGGGAACACTTCTGTGGCGGGGTTACCCTCTAACTGCTGGATAGAGCGAACATGCCTTGCTGATACTGGTCTTCTACCCAGTCTTTGAATGTGAAGCAGTCTTCGAGAGAATGTCCTATCGCTCGGTGATAGGAGCAATAATCCGGGTGAGAGACCTCGCCTGCTTGTTCGGGGTGTTTGGACTCCGGGAGCGTAATTATTTAATGTTTCATGACAAGATCGAATATCTTCCTGTCTTGTCTTGGGAAAAAGAGTATGCTCGACCCATCTTCTTTATAAGAGACGAATCCCGGCTGCTCAATTTTCGATCGCGAGGCTTCTTGGACCCGCTTTGCTGCTGTCGAACATTTTTTCCGTTCTTCAGTTTATTTTTGCCTCCGCGTCAAGTCTTCCGTATGAAGGGTTGGCGACGAAGGGCATCGTCATTTTTCGTAGCCTGCTGAAGGAGGCGCTGCGTTCTGGCTTTTTCATAGATGGCCATTTCGCGGCTATGGTCATCCCGGACCTTTCGACCCACTTCCCTTATTAGCTTATCCATCTGTTCTTCGAACGACGAACTTGGCACTTTCATAGCGAGACCTCGTTTTGGTTCAGGGTTAGCGCCCTCTAACAGAGCATCTCCTTCTTCATCAAAGTCATATATAACGTAGCAGCCAAGGAATCGCTCCCGTTTCTTGGATTGAACATATCCAAGCCTGATCGTTTCCATTCTCCCGTTGGGAAATTTTCGCTGAGTTCCAGGGATGTTCCAGATCCTGTTGTAGAACTAAGCTTGTCACGCGGTCTGCTTCAAGGGTACGCCTTGGTGCCTCAACAGCCTTTTTAATCTTTCTGTGTAGTATCTGGGCAGACGGATGGGCTGGAGCCTGTCAAGCGTAGAATCGGCACCATGCCAGATTTCTTTCCACTTTAGTTTCCGCGGATCGATAAAAGAGGATCGCCTTTTCATCTTTTCGCCTGGGAAGGACGTAAAATGTCTACAATTCTTGCACACTATAGGTATCAAGTGCGTCGAGCTCTTTGTAATGCTGTCGCGGAACCATAGCGATTTGCAAGCTTTGATCTTCTCCAGTAAGGGTCTGTATCGATGGCCGAACAGAAAATACTACATTAACCTCATCTTCAGAATCGTTGCCGAAGACCGGAATAGGGGTGGACGGTCCCGGCTTGTTGCATTGGGGCGGTCTTGAATAAACTATCTCTTCCTCCTCTTCGGTATCGCTCCCAAAGACCAGAATGGTGGTGATAGCTTTTTTCTTATTCTCCGGCTTATGGCACCATTCCGTGTCTTCAAAGTCTGACAGGAAATACTTCGCATCCTCGTATTTTCGAAATTCATTCACGGAGAATGGGTTCAGCTCTCCTGTCACAGTGTATTCAAGCCCATCTTTGAGGTACTTCATACACTGATGCTGTATAGAAGGGATAATGTTGTACTCGTGTAACCAAGGTCGGCCGAGCAAAGCATTGTAGTAAGTCTTGGCATCAATGACGTGGAATTTGATGTCAGTGACGAGCAACCCAAAGCGTAATGTCAGAATTACAGACCCGAGCGTCCGTGATGACTGGGAGTCGAATCCGGAGATAGTGATTTTATCCCGAGCGAGGTGTTGAACGCTCATGCAGATTTCTTTTAGCACCCTCACATTTAGGAGATTGATAGAGGACCCATTGTCAACTAGGATCTTCCCTATCTTAATGTCATGGCAATACCCGGAGACATATAGGGGACGGTTGTGCTCGCATGTTCCGAGGAGGAGATCTTCATCGCCGAAAGTGATGTCAACTGTGTGAATTTCTTCCAACTCGTCCTTCATCTTTTCTTCGGCGAGAAAAGCTTGAAACTGGTCAGGCTCTTGTAATGCCTTGATCAGAGAATCTCTCACCTCTTTGGATAGCAGAAGGGCGTCGAGAATGCTTAGCTGCGAGGGTATCTTTCTCAGGTGTGCTAGAACGTTGTAATCCACCTTATTTTTCTTGGACGGGTCCTTGGCTACCAGCTCTTCGACGACTCAGTCATCGAGGGTGATATCATCAGGGACCTTTTCTTTCCCCTTATCCTTTTTGTTCGATCCCTTGTTTGCGGGTTCGAGATTCTTTTCAGGTAGCGTGTGATTGCGTAGCTGAATGTTCTCGCAGGTCTTCATCTCTTCTGTTTCAGAGATGGATTCCTTGAAGAGAGGGCCGAGGGCTATTTCTTCATCATAATCACTCCCGAAGGTGAGAACTTGCGATCCCCTGGAATTAACCATGTGACATTCACTGGCAGTTCTTTTATGCTCATTTGTCATGCTTCTTTGTTCCCGACGAGTTTTGCGCTTCATCCGCTTAAAATGCTGCCAGTGAGCAAACGTATCCCTGCCACCAGTTTTTAAAGGCCATGCACTCTTCGGTAGAGTTTACAATTCTCATGGTATAAGCAGAAGTTAGGATGTACGTCTGCTTCATCAAGATGTATACCGCCAGGAGAATTTCCTCTGAAAGAGGGCAACTTCATTCCCATTGACAGGGCTCTAGCGAATCGTTTCCTCGTCTTAAGTTTGCTTTTGTCTGCGGCGGACATGCTTCGATCTGGTTGGAATGCCTCAACCTTTTCATTCAGTCGCCGGCGTTTGGCTTTTTCGAAAATAGCCAGTTCGCGCTCTCGATCAGCTTTGCACTTTTGACAGGCTTCGTTCAGCAGCATGTCAATCATCTCGTCTGACGGTTCTAGGAGTTCCGTTTCGGGATCTGCCCCCAGTTTTTCTGCATCAGGAGCTTCTTTGCCATTTATCAAGTGAGAGATCATGTGGCAGCTCGCCACATAGTCTTCAGGCCCTTCTGAAGAATCGTCTCCTTCGTCAGCGTCAGCGTCTTCATTCTTAAGAACATGCTTAAAGAATTCGTCCAACGTGATTGGGGTTCGTGCCTTCTGGTTATATTCTTCCAGTGCATCGATGTATTTCTACAGACCTGTACAGCTGTCTTCAGGTTGGATGGGCTTTTTGGTCTTCTTCTTCTTCTTCGAAGACTTTGACGGCTGGGCCTGAGCGTTTTGATTATCGCTACCAACTCTTGGCGTTGGGCGCGGCTTCAGCATTCCTTCAATGACCTCAGGTTCTAGCGGACTTTCCACCTGATTGCCGGGCATGTGTGAAGATCCTTCAGCATTCTTTTCGTCTTAGCTGAAAGAGCGACCTCTCATGGAGCTTCTTCTATAAAAGAGCACGATGCCCCCGGTGTGTCCACCTTTTTAGAAGCGTGCGGCTAGGGCGGGCTTACTTTCCAATTCTCGGACAGTGCGAATTTGCCTTGTTGGTATTGGTCCTCAATCCAGCCTTTGAAAATGAAGCAATATTCGATTAGATGGCTTACTGCTCGGTGGTAGGGGCAGTAATTAGGATTGTTGGTATCGCCTGGCTGCAGCAGACGTCTTGGATCCGGCAAGGTGATGAGCCTATTGCGCACTGCCAGCTCAAACAGTCTCCTTGTTTTATCCTGGGGAAACGAGTAAGGACATCCCAGTCTCTCCTTGAGGGATTGGCGTGGACGCACGTTGCTTTGACGAACAACAGGTTTTAAGTCGCTCGGCTGTTGTTAAGCATTGGCGACAAAGGTGGCTTTCCCTTTGCCCTTTTCATTCCGCGGTTCTGTCTTTGAAAAGGAAGGCTTATGACCCATCTAGTCCATTTGAGCCAGCTTATCAATCAAGGTCTGAAAGGTAGTCGGCTTGAAAAATATCATGAACTGGGATATTGTCGCCTGCGGATCGAGGGTTCCTACAAACATGCCCACTGCAGGAGCCTCTTCTATGCGTTGTTCGCATTTCGACCATAGGTTCCGCCACCGTATCGCGTACTGAACCCATGTTTCGCCAGGCTTCACCCTGGCGTTAATTAGTACGGTGATAGGAGTGCGCTCGCTAGCAATCGCGAATCTTTGCGTAAACAGTAGCTCCATTTCTGCAAATGTCTTAACAGAGTCATTCAGGAGCTCAGAGTACCATTCAAATGTTGTTTCCGACAAGCTGCCAACAAACTAGTGAAGCAGTAGCTTATCGTCACCTCCGGTGTTGCCGTACAGAGCCCTGAATTGAGCCACGTGTTAGTGTGGATTTCCTGTCCCCTTATGTACGTGAAATTTAGGGATCGTATATCCTGGCGGGTACTTTATTTTATCGTACCAACCCGGATAGGGTCGTCCAGTCTTAACAATTTGGTCGGCCGCTTCGTTCGCATGATGAGCTTGTATCTGTTGAGCGGTATAGTCATCCAGGGCGGCTTTAGAAATGGTCTCCTCTTTGGTTGCTAAACAAGCTGGAAGAAGGTTTGATGTCTCTCCCCTATCGTCTTCAAGAATAATCGGAGGGTCTTCAGCTGGAGGATCCGGCTGTAAAATCATCCCGACCATGTCTTGGAATAAAAGCGCCATTCGTTTTATGTTGGCAGCTTGTTCCGCTGCCTCTTTGTCCTTCTTCTCGAGGATTCTGCGAAGGAACACAGCATCAGTTTCTTGTTCATGACATTGTTCTGACGACGTCTCCGAGCTTTCTTTTGGCCCAGTGAGTGCGGCCATCTGTGTTAACATTTCCTGAAACATCTGTTGTTGCCCCTAGGCCTTTGTTACGGATCTGGTGAGCGGTCGATAGCCCATAGAGATACGGCTATCCTCTTTTCCGGATGCCATATAAACAGTGTGCACCACCATGCCCCCAGATTTGGGGCGTTTAGATTTAGTGTTCTTAAGATTCATCGCGGACATGGAGACTTTCTCCGGCCTTCTTCTTTTGTGGGCGTTCGAAGTTGAGGGAACCGTTGCAGCGAGCACCCAAATAGACGACACCTTCTGCGGTACAATAGGGTGGTCCTTCTTTTGCTAAACTTTCATCTTCTTTGATCGGCGGGAGTAGTCTTGAGTGATCACCGAGTTTTGGACCTATCGCCAGACATTGTGAATTTTAGAGGACAGCCGCTGAGGGGGCTGCTCCGGCTTCACCTTTGTAACGTTCTCCATACGTGGAGGAGATCTTTTCAGCACGGCAGTTGGAGAGTTCTTGCGGACCCTCCTGAGTGGTTCAAAGTTGTTCCCAGTTGGAACAGCAGCATCAATTTCCACTATTGGAGCTGGCTGAGTCAGTCCAGAAGGAGAGCTGCCCCCAGCCTTCCTTACTCGGCGCCAGTAAAGACAGCAAGCATGTCGAGCGTCCGGGACCACTTTTGCTGTTGGGTGAGCTTCTTCATGCCCCCCGCTCTGATGAGGGGTTGTTGTTATAGTTAGCCTGTCAAAGACCGACGTCCGCTAAGAAGGGATGGCCAATCTGTCGAAGGCAGACTTTCGCGCAAGGGAAGCGGTTTTGATGGCTTCGCCTGGAGTGGGAGCTGAAATGGCCAGTCTTGCAAAGACCGACCCCTTAGCAGGAGAAGCCGCTTTGATGACTTCAGGAGCAGGAATGGCTATCCGCTTTGGGATGGCCGCCTCAGGTATCGCGGGCTTCTTCATGGGCCCACTTGAGCTTTGGCCCAGTCTGTTGAAAACCGAGGCACTAGATTTGGGTGACCCGTTGAGAGGGGCCGCAGTAGTTGCAAGCCGATCAAAGACCGACTTCTTCGGAGCTTCTTGCGACGACAATGGGGCGTTGAAGCTCATTGGTGGGAGCATGGTCCCAAAGAATAGCCCTGTGGTGGCTTGCGTCACCTGGTCCACCGGCATCGTAAAAAGGGAGGCCACCTAAGGACCGTAAGTCACTCCTCCAGCGAGGACAGAGTGAGAGTTATTGCAGCTGTTGCGGTTTGTGCAGTTGGAAGCCATTGATCTTCTATTTTCTACACGGAGCAAGATGTTGGATATAGTGCCCTCAAAGTCAATTATTGGATCGCAGGCACGTGATTGCAATGATTGAGGGAGGACCTATACCGGTAGGACAGTCTTACTCAAGATGATAGTATGCTATCTGGTTTATCTTTATCATCGTGTACATGCTTTAGATGATATTACAGGTCACTATTGCATGTTGATAGAGCTCATAGGATTCTTGCTTGATGGCCAGCAGTATGATGGCGATCATATACGTGGGAGCTGGGGTCTATAAGCACATCCTTAAAAGGTCCTTAGTCGAGGGAGTTTCGAGACAGGGCATCGATACTCCAGAGTAGACTAGTGTATACGGGTCGAGACCCCGACGAGGGGCGGTGGCTGGTCTCACAAGCCATTAGTGTCAGTTGGTTCACCTAAGACGTATACAGGTGCTCATTGGGTTATGAGTACACCGGACAGGACTCGCCGGGAACATGCTAGTTGGTTTTATACCTAGCGTCAGATAGCAGTTCCCTGGTGACATATGTACAGGTTAGTTCATCGACCTGAGATCGTCATTTGTCTCATGTGAGTTCCCACTGTGCTTTGATTACTACCCTACCACGGCTCAAAGGAGTCGTGGAAACAGGTTTTAGTTAGGTACAGTCCCGAGCCACATGGAGGAAGTGAGCGGATCGGCAGGGGTTTCGTCTCTCCCGGTATTGGGGGTGAGATCATGTTGTGTCTAGGAGAGCCATTACACGAAGTCCTTGGCCAAGGAAGGAGATTTACTTGTAGGTATTCCGGTAGTATCTCAGGGTGTTCTGGGCTACACTCCGACACGACTTGTACCGCTTTTGGGGGGTCTGACTTTTACCAACCCTCTAAGCCTGACATGCGATGCTCATAGATGAACGAACCAGACTGTACGGATATTGTCACTGACAGGCTCGGTAGGGTGTCAGGATGAGTTCGCTCATCGACCTCCCTTTTGGTCAATACCTGGTAGCCCGTTACGTACAGCTAGTACCACCGACATGCTAGTGGTTAAATCCACAGCCAAAGTATTGACGAGTCTTTAGAGTCCCCCATAGACAGTTTCTCAAGTTTCGGGCGAAACGTTGTAGAGGCCGTATGGATTTATGGCAGGGTTCGAAAATACGCGTGCACTTGTGCACGTGTCATGGTTCGGACGGATAATACTAGCGGGCTTTGGTTTAAGCCGGATCCTAGTATTATACTGTGTAGATTTTGTCTCATTGCATTTGTATTCGGTCGAAATACAAATGCGAGTATGTATATACAGTTGCGGAGTTATCCTGTAATTTTGTTACCAGATCGCTTTTTGAAGTTGCCAGTTTGCATTCTTTATTTGGCCATTTTTCCATTCTTCTCTCTTATGGCTGAATTTTCCATTGAGGGGGGCTTTTTGTAAAAGTGAAGATTTACTAAATGGAGGGGCTTTTCTGTGGCTGTTAGGGCTCCGGCAGCATGTGGATGGTTCATGAGGTTTCTAGATGTGTTTGGTTCAATGTTTGCATTAATTGAGATTGGATTGACTTGGATATTAGATGTGAGGTTTTCTTTTTGCTTATGGTCATCTCCGTTTGCTCCTACACTCACCACCACCATTCTTTTGTGGCCTTGGCCGAGCACAATATTAGGGAGCCCCCCCCCATCTTGGTGTGAGTATGATTCATTTTTCATTTGCACTAAAAATCCTTAGTTCATCTCCAAAGCTCATTTCTCCACCTCCACTCCAAAAGGCAACTTCGATTAACCCTTGAGACAAAGTGTTCTACGTATATTCTACAGCAATCTTGGACACATCGGCTAGCAAACTTCGTGTCTAAGTTGCCCCGGTTCAGAGGCGGGAGCCCGTAAAAAGACTTCTTGATGTGGTGCCTTTTCGACGAGGAGACCGGAGACCGGAGATGCCGCAAGGAGCTTGGGAAGGTGGCCAAAGGCCGAAGGACATGGATCGATCGGTATAGCTTTTCTAACCCTTCTCTAGTTAGCTAGTTATAGGTTAATGGTTCGATCCGGGAGAAAGACTACGATAGCACCGATTTCAAGTTTATGAAAAAGTTTTTGTTTCCACATTTTGGCCTCGGATCGACGGCCGGGGCGCTACCGTAGACTTACATTGGTATCAGAGCCACGCCATTAACCTTTACTAGCTTGCTCTAACGTATTTAAAATATTAATCGAACAAAATTTCCAAAACCGCATTTCCAATACTAAAGTTTCTGTCGAAATTTTTTTTGTGGTCTAAAAATTATTTTGGGTATGTCAGAAAATCAGGCAGGCTTTTATAAGACCACTGTAGAAATTTGGAAGTGAAATTCCACCATAGCGCCGCGGAACCGCGGCGTTACCCATGTTGTAGCCGCGGTTCCGCCGCGGTACTATAGCTTCAGTGCACCAATTTTTCTACTGTTGTCTTTGACATGGAATTGGGGTTTCTGGAATTTTTGGTTTTGGCCCAGATTATTTTGAGTGCAGCAGTTTTGCTTGGGGCCCACTTCGGGAAATTTTGTCGATCGAAAATTTTAAATAAGTTAGTTCGCAGTACTTACATTACTATCTGTGACCGTGAATATCATTTGATCGGTAAATCTTGTCTACTTGCTATAGCTCTTTTAGACGGATTTGCGAACGTGACATTCACGTTGATGTTCTGTGTTGTGCTGTGATGTTGCGGATTTATCGTGGTGGATAGCCTGGATGCAATGGTAGTACAGTTTGGTTGTATTTGTACATTTAATATTGCGAGGCGAGTGTCCGACATATGGACTGTCGTCACTGCCTGTTTGTATATTATTCTTTTGGGGCACGACCGGGATGAGGTCAATGTACCCGTTGTATATATTTTACTTTCTGTACTAGGATTACCCCGCGGTGGGGTGCACGGATACCCGGGTTCTAGAGGTCAACGTGCCCGCATCTCATGGCTTTGAGACGGAGGGGGCTTTACTCTAGAGTTGGCGGGCTATTCACCGCACTCGTAGGGGGTATAGGTTGACCCAAGGAGGGGTGCTCAAGTTACCGGATTCCATGAAGTGCTGGGTGGTCCATTCACTTTGTTGAAGGGGGCTGCCTCGCTTCAGGTTTTGGAGGGTAACTTGCCGCACCTGTAGGGGTCTAGGATTTCATTGCACAGGCTATCCACACGATCAGGGGAACGTCGGGTTTCAGTTGCGGCTCTATGAAACCCGGGGCTCCCAGATTATTTGTATTGTTCTTTGATACTTATTACATTTCTGTGATGTTGCATTTTATCACGTCTTGAGCGATTATTATATATTGATATATATACTAGTAGATGTTGTATATGTCTTACACCCACGCTAGTCCAGCCCCCGCTCTGTCGTTAGTTAAGTAACCTAACGGGTGATGACGGGACCCAGTGGCGAATGCGGATGGCATATACATATATCGTATTTTCGTTCTTTATTGGTGTGATCAATTGATGGGACTGCATTGATTCGGATCAATGCAAGCTAAACAAACCCGTTCGATGTTGTTGGAATAATTTTCAAAAAGCTGTTATTACAAGTACGTTCTCTTTTGTTTTGCACAGTGATATTCGGTTATGAATATCCAGCACCTCAGTCGATGAGGCAAAGGCCGAGATCCCTTCACCGGGAGTGACCCCTTGGGCAGAAGTTTGTGTCAGGGTAATAACTTCACTATAGTCGATTACTTTTTGCTTTGCATCGTGGTATTCAGTTGGAATATCCTGAACCTCATTCTACGGGGAAAGAGCCGAGATCCCTTCACCGGGAGTGACCTCTTTAGTAAAGGTTTTCGCCACTATATTTTTATAAAAAGCTATCCGGTTCCTTCAACGATATCAAGTTCATTACGTTAAAGGTTTTTCACCAAAAACCATTCGTAGCCCTCCGTCATTTCAGATGGGTAGCACTTAGTATTCATGCTATGTTTGTTGGCCTTCGTCATGGCATAGTGTATGGTAGCTATTTGTTACTTTTCTGCTGCATAGATAGATGCGTTGGTTTGGGACAGTCGTACTACTATTTTGGCCTTCGTCAAGGGTATGTACGGGTGGGTTCAAATTAACCTGGATAATGACGGGTAGAACTTGACATGTGACTTATGATATATTGGCCTTCGTCAAGGTCATAAGAGCATGGGGTAAAAATCACATCGGGAGTTTCTAAAGAAACTGAAACTTGCCAGATATGCGCATGCCTTCTGGAGTGTGATAACGTGAGTGGATTCCATCACATTATCATGCGATGATAGTTAGATCCCGATTCCCACTGATGAGTTGGTTTACTCCTCGGGTGATCCCGACTAATTCTTCTTTCAGGTTTGGAGGAGAATTTGAGGTTACAGTGGGAGGTTTCCTGATTAGATAAATTGATAACCATTCTGATCTAGGTTAGAGTGCACGTAGAGTGTTTCTTTTCTCTCTCTCTCTTTGGCAGCGACCATGGCCCGACCCTAGACTATGACTCAGTGACCAAGTTAACCGAACCTTCTTAAAACACTGGCTTTTGGATTGTCTGAGTTGCATACCTCATTGCCACTCCTACTTTTACCCTTTTCTCCAGAACACCCCGTATGACTACGAACATCCACTTTCATTGGATAAAACCATCATATGGTTATATACGAACTCGAAGGAACTTGTTCCAGATTAGAGAATGGTTTCCGGTTCTGGGGAAAATGAATAGGACTATTCAGTTGTCTTTTCCTTTTACCTTCTCTTAGGTTGCGAGTGCTCCTTGGATTAGGAGACAGTACACCTGTTACACTTATTGGATAGTCTTCATCCAAACCATAGGCAGGTGCCGAAAGGTAGGGAATGAAGAAAACCGATTATCCTAAGAGAGGTGTGCAGAAGGTAATAAGTAAAGACAAATAAAGAGATTAGTAAGAGGGCAAAATAAATTGCGACTGCTATTCACGACCAAACCAAGTATTTCATCGCCACTCCTACTTCACCTTTGTATTTCTCCAGGACGCTCCGTAGCACTACGAAGATCTACAGTTATTTGGATACTCCATCGTATGGTTATATACGAACTCGAAGGAACTTGTTCCAGTTCGGGGATGGATTCTGGTTCAGGAGAAATAGGAATAAGGTTTTATTCAGTTGTCTTTTATCTTCACCTTCTCTCAGGTTACGAGTACTCCTAGGATTAGGAGAGTACATTCATTATGCTTATTGGATAGTCTTCTTCCAAACCATAGGCTGGTGCCGAACGGTGGGAAGGGAAGAAAACCATTTAGCCTAAAGGGGTGTACAGAATGTAATGACTAAAGACATATAAAGGGATTTGGAGAGATGGCAAAGAAATATACGGTTACAGTTGTGAATATGATAATGGAAGAGGCATTACTAAGAATACCCGGATACCCCTTCGAAACATTGACATGTTTCAGTTTCACTGTGTATTGTTAAAAGAAAACTGATTTCCCGATTAGTCCTTGCTCCACGGTATGTATTTACCATGTTTGATTCTCATATTTGTATGGTTTTACAAATGATGAGTGGGAGTAAGTTATTGGGAATTGGGTGATCATCCTCATTATATCGGGATTCGTTGTAATTGGTGATATTTGAGTAAATCGCCTGGGTTGTTTGCCGGACGGCAAATATTTGGTTTTGAATATCCGTTGTTATGCACCAATTTCAAATTGATATATTTGTACATTTATTTTTATAAAGTGAGATATAACTTTTTGAAATTATGTCTATAACATTTACCTATATCACTAGATGATTAGGTAAGGAGCATTAAACAGCGGTGTAATTCTTCTTAACCATAAGTACAGTTTTCAACCTACGACACACAGGGAATGAGTTATTAGACTCAGGGGACTTATACAGAGTATTGTATGTTGTCCAGTGTCCATGAGGACAGAGGGGTTGGTACTCGTACTATATTCTGTTTACTTGTGACTTCTCTAGTTCTTAGACATGTGTTTCGTAGAAATGCAAGGTCTAAGTTTTGAGAAGTTATAGGTATAAGAATAAAGTAGAGAACCAGGTGTTGCAAGTATCAGGATTCATCAAGGTGATCGAAAATGTAGATACTTGTGTATGGTATTCAGTTGATAGTAATGATTATGAGAACTTGCTTCTCTTTCAGGTTACTCATATCTGGATGTATTCCTAAGTTGAGTGATGCTGATCGGCCTCTCTCCATTTAGTTGACATACACTAGAGACAGCTGAATGATTTGAATCTGGTTCCAATTAAATCAGTGCCTCTGTTTCTATATTGGATATAGAATAGTTCATATCTTAACAATGTTAAGGTACGGGGAGTTGTCCGGCTTATGCTTAAAACCAAACTCTGGATAACTCAAGGCGCGTTTCTGTAATGGCTGTTTGTGGGTTGACCCGGGCTATGACGAGGTTTGACTTTCTACCATCTGGAAGATCAATAGTGATATTGTTCTTGACTTGCCACAGTTTTGATAAAAATGGATTTTTTCAGAAAACAATAGTGGGAATATGGTAGAACTGGAAGTGATTCCAGAACCACGGACGATTACTGAAAATTTAATAGGGACCTAAGGATTCAATCAGGATTGACATTTCATTAGCCACTCCGCAGATATGGTGGGTAACCTCAGGCACCCGAGAGGTACTCCGGTAGCCTCAAAGACGGTGACAGGAAGGTTCTTGTTTACCCAGATTTGTCATTGCTGTTGTTCCAGACTGTGAGACCCGGTAGGAGGATGAGTATAGCGTCGTTCTAAACTAGCTTTAGAAGTGTATGTGTATACGACTCTGCCAGAGGGTTGTCGTAGTCAGTGGGAGCAGCGGAAGCATAGTGGACAAGTAGCTTATGTCTACTTATAGACTAAAGCAGATATAGCGGAGATAGATCATCTTTTTCTGATGTGACAGTCATAGGTTTGACTTCATCAGAATAGGGGATGGATCTGTTAAGAAGGTAATAGGGTGTGATGTCCTGGTACATGGATGACATACACATAGTAGGAAGTGAAAATCCTATACTACGATCGGTTATACTTTGGTTGTCACACAATGGTTTCTCCACATAGGATATAGATATAATATCAGACATTCTGGATACTAGATCTATGGTTTTAGATCTAGATTTGGGTAGTTTCCCAATCTGGGTACTTAGACAGCATTCTAAAGGTGTTTTAGAATGGACGACTCCTGGCACGGTAGTGTACCTGCAGGTGAGGGAGTCACCCTCTCTAAAGGTGTCTTACAGACTAAAGGGGAGAGGGATGTGCATGATTGGCAGATCACTTGCTTAGGCAATTGAGTCAATCATGAGATGTCAAGTACCACACCAAACGTTGTTTTTTGCACTAGATGCAATAAGTTGATATTAATCCTATCCTGGAGAAACGTTCGAAAGTAGTTTTAGAACATAAGTGGATGTTCTAGGGATATGATAACAACAGCCTCTTTTAGGAGACGGTTATCATTCCAGGCTTCCAAAGTGACCTGGATGACAGAGTGACTGTCAGAATTATAGTTTTCCCTCTGACGAGGGGCAGTGGTTTGGACAGGTGATCCAAGCGGACACTGAGGGAGGCATGACGCAGGATACTGATTAAGTTCAGTTGACGATACACTCTAAGAAGTTTGGATTTGGAGTTCATTTATGAAATAGGTCCCATCAGATATCCAAACATATTCTAAGACAGATATTGCTCATTTCGGGAGATGACTTTATCTGCGAACTTGAGATAAAGAGAGACATAGAAAGAAACATTAAGGCGGATCCACTCACAGAGGCTATTCCTCGAATGCAATAGTTTCGCAAACGAGCTTTGTAAAACTGATTAGTAGAGGAGTTGGGTGTTGGGTGTTCGGTATCACACGGGCTGTGAGTATACGACATCGCAAAAATTAGCCTTGAGTGCAAGTGGGAGATTGTTGGATATTGTGCCCTCAAAGTCAATTATTGGATCGCAGGAACGTGATTGCAATGATTGAGGGAGGACCTATACCGATAGGACAGTCTTACTCAAGATGATAGTATGCTATCTAGTTTATCTTTATCATCGTGTACATGCTTTAGGTGACATTACAGGTCACTATTGCACGTTGATAGAGCCCATTGGATTCTTGCTTGACGGCCAGCAGTATGATGGCGATCATATACGTGGGAGCTGGGGTCTATAAGCACATCCTTAAAAGGTCCCTAGTCGAGAGAGTTTCGAGACAGGGCATCGATACTCCAGAGTAGACTAGTGTATATGGGTTGAGACCCCGACGAGGGGCGGTGGCTGGTCTCACAAGCCATTGGTGTCAGTTGGTTCACCTGAGATGTATACAGGTGCTCATTGGGTTATGAGTACACCGGACAGGACTCACCGGGAACATGCTAGTTGGTTTTATACCTACCGTCAGATAGCAATTCCTTAGTGACATGTGTACAGGTTAGTTCATCGACCTCAGATCGTCATTTGTCTCATGTGAGTTCCCACTGTGCTTTGATTACTACCCTACCACGGCTCAAAAGAGTCGTACAAACAGGTTTTAGTTGGGTACAGTCCCGAGCCACATGGAGGCAGTGAGCGAATCGGCAAGGGTTTCGTCTCTCCCGGTATTGGGGTGAGATCGCGCTGTGTCTAGGAGAGTCATTACACGAAGTACTTAGCCAAGGTAGGAGATTTACTGGTAGGTATTCCAGTAGTATTTCAAGGTATTCTGGGCTACACTCCGACACGATTTGTACCGCTTTTTGGCGGTCTGACTTTTACCAACCCCCTAGGCCTGACATGCGATGCTCATAGATGAACGGACCGGACTGTACGGATATTGTCACTGACAGGCTTAGTAGGGTGTTAGGATGAGTTCGCTCATCGACCTCCCTTTTGGTCAATACCTGGTAGCCCGTTACGTACATCTAGTACCACCGACGTGCTAGTGGTTAAATCCACAGCCAAATTATTGACGAGTCTTTAGAGTCCCCCACAGATAGTTTCTCAGGTTTCGGGCGAAACGTTGTAGAGACCGTATGGATTTATGGCAGGGTTCGAACATACGCGTGCACTTGTGCACGTGTCATGGTTCGGACGGATAATACTAGCGGGCTTTGGTTTAAGCCGGATCCTAGTATTATACTGTGTAGATTTTGTCTCATTGCATTTGTATTCGGTCGTAATACAAATGCGGGTATGTATATACAGTTGCGGAGTTATCCTGTAATTTTTTTACCGGATCGCTTTTTGAAATTGCCAGTTTGCATTCTTTATTTGGCCATTTTTCCATTCTTCTCTCTTATGGCTGAATTTTCCATTGAGGGGGCTTTTTGTAAAAGTGAAGATTTACTAAATGGAGGGGCTTTTCTGTGGCTGCTGGGGGCCCAGCAGCATATGGATGGTTCATAAGGTTTCTAGATGTGCTTGGTTCAATGTTTGCATTAATTGAGATTGGATTGACTTGGATATTAGATGTGAGGTTTTCTTTTTGCTTATGGTCACCTCCAATTGCTCCTACACTCACCACCACCATTCTTTTATGGCCTTGGCCGAGCACAATATTAGAGAGCCCCCCCATCTTGGTGTGAGTATGATTCATTTTTCATTTGCACTAAAAATCCTTAGTTCATCTCCAAAGCTCATTTCTCTACCTCCACTCCAAAAGGCAACTTCGATTAACTCTTGAGACAAAGTGTTCTACGTATATTCTACAGCAATCTTAGACATGTCGGCTAGCAAACTTCGTGTCCGAGTTGCCCCAGTTCAGAGGCGGGACCCCGTAAAAAGACTTCTTGATGTGGTGCCTTTCCGACGAGGAGACCGGAGATGCCGCGAGGAGCTTGAGAAGGTGGCCAAAGACCGAAGGATACGGATCGATCGGTATAGCTTTTCTAACCCTTCTCTAGTTAGCTAGTTATAGGTTAATGGTTCGATCTGGGAGAAAGACTACGATAGCGCCGATTTCAAGTTTATGAAAAAGTTTTTGTTTCCGCATTTTGGCCTCGGATCGACCGCCGGGGCGCTACCGTAGACTTACATAAGACACCAAATCTTAGTATCTTAAATCCAGGGGCAACCATAGCAAACTGCGATTCGTTCGCGAAACACGACACACGAAGTGTGGAGTGGAAAGAGGACAAGGTCCTACCGGGCGTACCAGAATCTGTTCTCCGCCGAAAATACGCGACCGGGACGTTAGGACGTATGGCCTGAATTTAAGGGCAGATGCTATTTGGTTTTATCCGTCCACCTCTCCGAAGATGCCAAGTTGATTTATGGAACCTTATATCGGAGGTTTAGACGGATGCGGCCATTGTAGCAGACTTTGTCAGATTCCCCCTCGTTTGAGGGGTTTTTGATTGTGGGGACGTTCTTCCCTGCAGGCGCAAGCCCCTGCAGTTAATTACGCTACCACATCGCGGTAACCACTTTCTTCTTCTCCAGATGGTCACTTCGTGTCGTGTGTGTTTGTTTTGTTTTTGGTTGCCCGTGGATTGTATACGGAGACTAATTTATGTTGTCGCCCGTAGGGCGTGGATTAGTACAAATCCGTATTTTCTTAGATTTAGGTTTTGGCTTGGGTTTAAGGATACGTTAGTCTCATTTGAGACTAAGATCAACTTAAACGTTTGTTAAGGATACGTTAGTCTAATATTAGACTAAGATCGACTTAACCATTTGTTAAGGATGTGTTAGTCTAATTTTATACTAAGATCTACTTAACAGGATCATTTAGATCCAACAAAAGAGCATTTGGGCTCTATTGTTTTAGTTTATGGACTTTGGGGTCCATAAGTTTAAGGACATCTTAGTCCAATTTAAAGACGTCATAGTCTATAATGTTTAAAGATATCATGGTCTATGAGTTTAAGGACCTCACAGTCCATGGTAGTTTAGAGATATCATAGTCTGTAAAGTGTAAGGAAATCATAGTCCATGAGTTTAAGGACCCCACAGTCCATGGTAGTTTAGAGACATCATAGTCTGTAAAGTTTAAGGACGTCATAGTCCATGAGTTTAAGGACCCCACAGTCTGTGGAATGTCTGGTTGTCGGGACCCGTCACCTCTCTGAAGACGTTGAAGGATTACAACGAGAACCAATATTGGTTGAGAGATCTGTAGTCCACTTTGGGACTAAGATCAAAGATTTATGAGCATATGGGCTCAATTAATCTAAATTAGAGATTTGTTGCCAACTTGGGCTCGGCCCATTCATTTAAAATGTTAGACATTTAATTAGGCTCAACCTTTTTCATTTAACAATGCTGAGCATTGGTCCTGACAACTTTTTGTCTTTTATTGAATGCTGAGCACTCATTATGGCTCTGGGCTTTATCAATTAAAGAACAATTTATGTTCTCTCGACGCACACGTGAGGAGCACGTGGCGTGCTTGGCGCTGAGCACCAGTCAATAAGCGCGGAGCGCTTCTGTTAAGTAGCGCACACGTGAGGAGCACGTGGCGCGCTTGGCGCTGAGCGTCAGTCAATGAGCGCAGAGCGCTTCTGTTAAGTTGCGCACACGTGAGGAGCACATGGCGCGCTTGGCGCTGAGCGCCAGACTATGAGCGCAGAGCGCTTCTGTTAAGTAGCGCACATGTGAGGAGCATGTGGAGCGCTTGGCGCTGAGCGCCAGACTTAAAGCGCTGAGGTACTTTAAACTTGGAGCGCTAAGGCTCTTTTTAGGCAGCTGTGCGCTCTGAGAATTAAATTCTCTCTTATAAGAGACTTTGTCTCGTGGATCTAAGAACAAAGTTCTTATTTTATAGGACATGTTTCAATCTCTTATGTTTTTGGTGAAAGGCTTTGCCTTTATGGATCTGTGATCCTAAGAGAATTGAATTATTCTCCCCCTTTTTATAATGAGATGTTATGATCTCTTTTGTGAAAGACAATTTGTCTTAAAGATCTATGATCTAGCATAAGAACTAAGTTCTTTTTCTGATAAGATACTTTGATCTCTTTATTTTACCTTGAAGAAATTCTTCTTCTACTGAGAGCTTGCTCTTCTCTCTGAAATTTCTCAAAGTTTATGGGGGGTTCCTCTCTATGAGACTTGAAGTCTTGGGGCCTTTATATAGAGTAGGTTGATTTGTTGAATCGGTTGAAGAGATTTTTTCTCTAATTGATTTAGGGATTTCCCTACCGTTGGATCTTTGATCCTAGGGCTTCTGTTTTACACAAGGCAATCTTCTTGTTTTTAACAAGATTGGGAAATCTTTTCCCATACAGAATTTATTCTGTATTTTGGTGATTTTTAATCACCATTGGATCATTGATCCAACGGTGCTCTGATTTTCAGAGCATAATCTTTCCCGTTTGGAAAGATTCTAAGGAATGTTTCCCTAACAGAATTTTATTCTGGTCAATTGATGATTTTTAATCATGTTCGTTGGATCTTTGATCCAAGGGCCGAGAACATTTTATTCTATCGCTAGCGCTCACATAGTTTGCACGTGGTGCGCTGCTTAGAGTGCAGCGCACTTAGCGCTAGCGCTCACGTGCTTTGCACGTGGTGCGCTGTTTAGAATGCAGCGCTCTTAGCGCTGGCGCTCATGTGCTTTGCACGTGAGCGCTGCCTCAGAGTCTTTGACTCTCAGCGCTGGCGCTGCTTCATTTCAAATTTCAAAATTTGAACAGAGCTTTGCTCTGATTGGGGAAACAAACGTGTGTCCATCAACGACGCATCAAAATCATGGAACCTGAGTGTCCAATATCGACACTCGAAATATCATGAAACCCGTGTCCAACATCGATACGTAAATCCTCATATCATTGGCCCACGGGCTCCGTCAGTCCGGATTGGCCCACGGGCTCCGTCAGTCCGGATCGGCCCATATCATCTCACGACTCCGGTCGGTATCCTCCAGATAACCGCCGAGTCCAAATACTATCACCGGTAGGTAGTGCTCCCCTACCAGGCTCACTGCCTAACTATACGAGTTTTCTTGCCCCGGGGTACCTCACCGGGTCCACCATGTACCCGCAGACGGTGCCTACCGCTCCTCGAATCGGGTTTCACATACAAATCTCAGAACCGAGAAAACACATGGTGGACGTCTCGAAATATCATATCAAGAGAAACCGGGTTTTTAAAACAATATATACTTTCTTTTGAAACATAACCATGGTTCTCAAATCCAAAATCTCATGAAAACAGCATCTCAATGCATATAATCGTAAAGCATGGTATATGCGACATATAACAGAAATGTAAGTATGTCCGTATATCATGCAACATGGAACAGTGATGTGAGCATATTAGTATATCATGCGACATATCATAATGATGTGAGCATAGCAAGTATATCATGCAACATAGCATACGATGGGGCAATTCTACTGTGTAGAGATACATAGCAATTATCGATGATGAAAGTGTGTGAGCCGGCAAATCTGTGTAAGTGTAACATACGCATCCTCGATAATGGTGTAGGTGTACTAGCACAGGTATATATAATGCAATAAGAATGTCATGAACATAATATAAGGTACATCGTACGCAAAATGCTAACAGGTATACGTATCTACGATATATCCGAGTCGGTGAATCTATCAATCGGCATCCAGCTTCACAATATCACGTACGGTATAATCCATCGTACGGCATCCTCTAGTCAAGGGTATGGATCAATCATCAAGTAAAACTCATCACGTACGGTATCTATCGTACGGCGGCATCAAACCATTAGGGATCCTATCAACCTATATGACAATGAGGGTACGGACCTAACGTCTAGTACGGCATATCACTCATGATTCACAACATTATATATATCTCTATACCTATATCCCAGGTCACATCCGTATCAATCTCATATCGTGGACCGACAAAGGTATAAATTATCTTATATCGACTCGCATCCATATAACGGCATATCAAACCAAGTCATCACATCAGATAGTATACTCTTTTCATCACATCAATATCTCACACTTATTCTCTCGCAACTACATATATATCTATCGTGATTCACATTCACGTTTCATATCCATATATATCAACTCGAGACATCTTTTATATCATATCATTTCACACTAAAACCATTAATTATAACCTAGGTCATGGCATATCTTGCCTCCTACCAATCCTTTAACCATATCCATAAGTTCTCACATGGTCTCTCTAACCACATTATATATATATATACACACTCACCTGCGGAACTCCTTGTTCAGCCGTAGTCGATGTGCTCCGTCGTCTCGGAATCCACACGAAGATACCTACAATCAATACACAATCGCAATGCTTATTAAAATCAAACTCCGAAATCCAATACGGCACACGAATTGCCTATAGGTTAGAACCTATAACCTACGCATGCAAAAACAACCAAACAACCCTCATCGTTGACATACAAACATCAAACGACCCAATACAATATCAAATACCAAATCCCAAATTCATAAATCACAAATACCATTTTCCAGCAACTTAGGAAACCACTCCCAGATTTCATCTCAAGCTAAATGGGATTAAACTAGCAAGTACAGGGGATTGTTTATAAGGATTAGGAGCTACAGACCAAATCCTGGCCGGTGACAATGCCAAGAAATCTGGCCTGCTCGGCCATATGAGAGAAACAGGGGCTCGTATTTTGGTAGTGGGTTCCTAAGGGTTTATCTAGGTCTGTGGACTTGCTAGATTTTCTCATAAACATTCCAGGGTGCTCCAGATTCCCTATAGGCCACAAAACGTCACAAAACCGACACGGGGAAAAATTCTAAGTTCATATTTTGGTTTCTATTCAGTGTTCTAGGCCATACAACCCACACTAAGGTCTTACAACAGCCACTATCCATCACCACAACACAACTCAAACCCTAATCTCAACTTGGAAAATTCCAAGATCACTAATCCATACTAAACCAATTCTAAACTAAACTAGAAACTAAAGAAACTAAATTACTAAGCTAATGGTGTAGGAAATACCTCATTTGGCAACTCAAGAATTTTCTTGAGTTGCTCAAAGTCTTCAAAATCCAACTTTGATTGGTCCAAAGTGTTGAGGATGAGGTGGGGATCAACTTTAATGAAGAGAGTGTAGGGTTTTGAGAAGGAAATTGAGATGATACTTGGAGTTGGAAGGAATATGAGTTGAAGAAGATGAAGGAAGAACAATGGGGTGAGGAAATGGTGGCTGCCCTCTCTCTCTCTCTCTCTTTCTTATTCTCACCCTCTCACAACTCATGTCTCACTCTCTCTCCAATAATTGTCTCCTTTTTTCCCTTTTCTCTTTTTCTTTTCTCTAAAAGTCAAATATCAACAAATACCAATGAAACAACATGCAACCAAATGCAACATGTCATGATGCACTAACCATGGAAAAATATAGAAATACGGATTTGGTTTAATCGCGATTAGTAGCGCACTAATCAATTTTTATTCAAACTGCATATAATTAATTATAAAAATGCCAAATCCGATAAATATATTTTCAAATTAATAAATCAATTTAATCTTCAATTATTTCCCAATTATTGGTATATATTTATACCATTTTACGAAAACCCCAATTTCGCAAATCGGGTAGTTTTCGCGAAATATATTATTTTAGTATTAAATTCCAAAAAAATATTTTATAATTTCTGAAATGTTACACCACTCCTCGAATCGAGTTTCTAACACAAGTCTCAGAACCGAGAAAACTCATGGTGGACGTCTCGAAATATCATATCAAGAGAAACCGGGTTTTTAAAACAATACATACTTTCTTTTGAAATATAACCACGGTTCTCAAATCCAGAATCTCATGAAAACAGCACCTCAATACGTACAATCATAAAGCATGATGTATGCAAATATAGAACAAAAATGTGAGCATATCAAGTATAGCATGCGACATAGTATAGTGATGTTCAAATAGCAAGTATATCATGCAACATAGCAAAATGATGTGAGCATAGCCATATATCATGCAACATAGCATAATGATGTGAGCATAGCAATATATCATGCAACATAGCAAAATGTAGCAACTCTATTGTGTAAGTAACATAGCAATTATCGATGAAGAAAGTGTGTGAGCCGGCAAATCTGTGTAAGTGTAACATACGCATCATCGATAATGGTGTAGGTGTACTAGCACAGGTATATATATAATGAAATGAGAATATCATGAAAGTAGCAACAAGTAAATCGTAAGCGCAATACTAATAGGTACATGTATCTAATCCAACATCTACATAAAGGCTAAACTAAGCGGTGTAGACAGGGATTAAATATCTATAACCTATCCGAGTCGGTGAATCTGTCAATCGGCATCCAGCCTCACAACATCACGTACGGTACAATCCATCGTACGGCATCCTCTAATCAAGGGTATGGATCAATCATCAGGTAAAACTCATCACGTACGGTAATCCATCGTACGGCGGCATTAAACAATTAGGGATTCTATCAACATATACAATAATGAGGGTACGGATCTAAGTCTCGTACGGCATATCACTCATTATTATCATAATTATATATAAATATCTCGTTTTACCGATCTCATAACACATCCATCTCAATTTTATCATATTCATTGATCTCATGTCATATCCTTATACATCTCATTTCATATCTTATCGTATACTCTTTTCATCACATCAATATCTCACATCAAGTTATCTTACATATACATTCTATCTTATTAATCTCATGTCGTAATTATCGATCTCAATCATGCTACTCTAAATCTCATACTTATTCTCTTCCATTATATATATATATATATATATATATATATATATATATATATATATATATCGTGATTCGCATTCACGTTTCTGTTGGATATAGTGCCCTCAAGGTTAATTATTGGATCGCAGGTACGTGATTGCAATGATTGAGGGAGGACCTATGCCGGTAGGACAGTCTTACTCAAGATGATAGTATGCTATCTGGTTTATCTTTATCATCGTGTAGTGATATCACAGATCACTATTACACATTGATAGAGCCCTTAGGATTCTTGCTTGACTACCAGCAGTATGATGGCGATCATATACATGAGAGTTGGGTAGTCTATAAGCACATCCTTAAAGTGGTTCCTATTCATGGGAGTTTCAAGACTGGGCATCGATACTCCACCAGTAGACTAGTGTATACAGTCGAGACCCCGACAAGGGACGGTGGCCGGTCTCACAAGCCATTGGTGTCAGTTGGTTCACCTAAGATGTATACAGGTACTCATTAGGTTATGAGTACACCGAACAGGACTCGCCGGGAACATGCTAGTTGGTATTATACCTGACGGCAGATAGCAGTTCCCTGGTGACATGTGTACAGGTTAGTTCGTCGACCTAAGATTGTCATTTGTCTCGTGTGAGTTCCCACTGTGCTTTGATTACTACCCTACCACGGCTCAAAGGAGTCATGCAAACAGGTTTTAATTGGGCACAGTCCCGAACCACATGGAGGCAGTGTGCGGATCGGCAGGGGTTTCGTCTCTCCCGGTATTGGGGGTGAGATCGCGCTGTGTCTAGAAGAACCATTACACGAAGTCTTTGGCTAAGGCAGGAGATTTACTGGTAGGTATTCCAGTAGTATCTCAGGGTGTTCTGGGCTATACTTCGATACGACTTGTACCGCTTTTGGGGGTCTGACTTTTACCAACCCCTTAGGCCCGATATGCGATACTCATAAACGAACGGGCCGGACTGTACGGATATTGTCACTGACAGGCTCAGTAGGGTTTCTGGATGAGTTCGCTCATTTTTCCCTCGCGGTACATAAACAAAGTTCACATAGTGTAACCAGCAAGCTTGCTTGAGTTCTTTCTTCAGAGTCTTTATCTATATCGGAAGTCAAAGCCTTAAGCTAAGCAGCATCATCGTTAAAAGATTCAAGTATGACCTTCTCTTAGGACAACCATTCCTAATGCAGCTTCCCTTTTGGTCAATACAAAGGTAGCCGTTACGTATAGCTAGTACCACTGACGTGCTAGTGGTTAAATCCACAGCCAGTGTATTGACGAGTCTTTAGAGTCCCCCACAGACAGTTTCTCAAGTTTCGGACGAAACGTTGTAGAGATCGTATGGTATTATGGCAGGGTTCGATCATATATGTGCAGTCGTGCATGGATCATGATCGGACGGATCATACTAGTGGGCTTTGGTTTAAGCCAGATCCTAGTATTAGATTTGTTGGACTACTTTCTTCTAATCGCATTTGCATTTGGTCGGAATGCGGATGCATATATGTATATACAGGTGAGGGGTATTCTTGTGATCCGTCACGAGTTTACTTTAGTAGATGCCATTCTCTTTTTATTGTTGTAAGCATTTGGATAAATGTTTACATATGGAAATTGTGAGCTCAAAGTCATGATTAGGAGCATTAATTATGACACATGCACAAGTGATGACTCATGGTCTCTTTATTTGTGCATATGTCACATTATTGTTTGTTTAATGTGTTGAAATGATAAGAGGAGAGAGGGAGGGCAGCCATGAGGCAAGGGGGTTAGCTCTTGGATTCATTATTCTAGCTCTCACAACATTATTATTCCAACACATTAAGAAAAGAAACTTCTTATTCTTCCTCTTTCTTCTTGAGCTCACTATCTCCATTAATAGCATCCACTTAAACCTCCATCCATACACTCTCATGCGTTGAGAATTAATGGATGCTTGAGACAAAGTGATCACACACATTCTCTACTTCACCTTGGACACGTCGGCTAGCAAACTTCGTGTCCGAGTTGCTTCGGTTCGAAGCAGGACGTGGTGCCCTTTCTGACGAGGAGATTGGAGATCGAGCGAGATCGGAGATGCCGCAAGGAGCTAAAGATGGTGACTAAAGACCGAAGGACTCGGATCGATCGGTATAGCTTTTCTAACCCTCTTTAGATTGCTAGTTTAATATTGATGGTTCGATCCGGATTAAAGTCTGCGTTAGCGCCGGTTTCAAGTTTATGAAAAGTTTTTGTTTCCGCATTTTGGCCTCGGATTGACGGCCGGGACGCTACCGTAGACTTACATGGTATCAGAGTCACGCCATTTACCTTAGATAGCTTGTTTAAACAATGTTAATGTATCGAAATCGAAACGACTACAAAACACTGCACTGAAATTGATAGTCTCTGTTGTTTTTAAAAAGGTCTAGAAAAAATTTTCAAACATGTGCAGATGACTACTGAAGGGAACCCAAGCCTGCACCCCAAAAAGACCCCTACCCCTCAGTTTTTGGCCGAGCACTTGGCTCCAAAAACCAAGGAGGCCGGCCTTTTCTGGGTGTTTGGGGTTGTAATTTTGGGTGCATGCAGGTCTCTGGAAAGTTAGTGCAGTGGTATTGTTTGGTTAGCCCAATTTGGATATGGTTTTATCAGTTTATTTAGGCTATTCGGGGGTTATTTCGGAGTCGATATTTTCTAATATTGTTTAAAGTTTGCAGTGCATTATATTGCTATCTGTGACCGTGAATGTTATTCGATTGGTAAATCTTGTCTAATCGCTATAGCCCCTTTAGACGGATTTGCGAACGTGACATTCACGTTGGTGTTCTGTGTTGTGCTGTGATGTTGCGGATTTGTCGTAGTGGATAGCCTGGATGCAATGGTAGTACAGTTTGGTTATATTTGTACATTTGATATTGCGGGACGAGCGTCCGACATGTGGACTGCCGTTACTGCCTGTTTGTATATTATTCTTTTGGGGCACGACCGGGCTAAGGTCGATGTACCCGTTGTACATATTTTATTTTCTGTACTAGGTTTACCCCAAGGTGGAGTGCACGGATAGCCAGTTCTAGAGGGCAACGGGCCCGCATCTCATGGCTTTGAGACGGAGGGGGCTTCACTCTAGAATTGGCGGGCCATTCGCCGCACTCGTAGGGGGTATAGGTTGACCCAAGGAGGAGTGCTCAAGTTACCGGATTCCGTGAAGTGCTGGGTGGTCCATTCACTTTGCTGAAGGGGGCTGCCTCGCTTCACGTTTTGGCGGGTAACTTGCCGCACCCGTAGGGGTCTAGGTTTTCATTACACAGGCTATCCACACGACCAGGGGAACGTCGGGTTTCAGTTGCGGCTCTATGAAACCCGGGGCTCCCGGATTATCTGTATTGTTCTGTGATGCTTATTACTTTTCTGTAATGTTGCATTTATCATGCCTGGAGCGATTATTATATATTGATATATATACTAGTAGATGTTGTATATGTTTTACATCCACGCTAGTCCAGTCCCCGCTCTGTCATTAGTTAAGTAACCTAACGGGTGATGACGGGACCCAGTGGCGAATGCGGATAGCATATACGTACATCGTATTTTCGTTCTTTATTGGTGTGATCAATTGATGGGACCGCATTGATTCGGATCAATGCAAGCTAAACAAACCTGTTTGATGTTGTTGGAACATTTTTTAAAAAGTTGTTATTACAAGGACGTTCTTTTTTGTTTTACACAGTAGTATTCGGTTATGAATATCCAGCACCTCATTCGACGAGGCAAGGGCCGAGATGCCTTCATCGGGAGTGACCTCTTGGACAGAAGTTTGCGTCAGGGTAATAACTTCACTATAATCGATTACTTTTTGCTTTGCATCGCGGTATTCAGTTGGGATATCCTGCACCTCATTCTACGGGGAAAGAGCCAAGATCCCTTCACCGGGAGTGACCTTTTTAGCAAAGGTTTTCGCCACTGTATATTTATACAAAGCTGTCCGGTTCCTTCAACGATATCAAGTTCATTACGTTAAAGGTTTTTCGCCAAAAACCATTCGTAGCCCTCCGTCATTTCAGACGGGTAGCACTTAGTATTCATGCTATGTTTGTTGGCCTTCGTCAAGGCATAGTGTATAGTAGCTGCTTGTTACCTTTCTGTTGCATAGATAGATGCGTTGGTTTGGGACAGTCGTACAGCCTTGTTGACCTTCGTCAAGGGCTTGTACGGGTGGGTTCAAATTAACCTGGACAATGACGGGTAGAACTTGACATGTGACTTATGATTTGTTGACCTTCGTCAAGGTCATAAGAGCATGGAGCAAAAATCACATCGGGAGTTTCTAAAGAAACTGAAACTTGCCAGATATGCGCATACCTTCTGGAGTGTGATAACGTGAGTGGATTCCATCACGTTATCATGCAATGATAGTTGGATCCCGATTCCCACTGATGAGTTGGTTTACTCCTCGGGTGATCCCGACTAATTCTTCTCAGGTTTGGAGGAGAATTTGAGGATACAGTGGGAGGTTTCCTGATTAGATAAAGTGATAACCATTCTGATCTAGGTTAGAGTACACGCAGAGTGTTTCTTTTCTCTCTGTCTTTAGCAGCGACCATTGCCAGACCCTAGACTATGACTCAGTGACCAAGATTAACCGAACCTTCTTAAAACACTGGCTTTTGGATTGTCTGAGTTGCATACCTCATTGCCACTCCTACTTTTACCCTTTTTCTCCGGAACATTTCGTATCACTACGAACATCCACTTCCATTGGATAAAACCATCGTATAGTTATATACGAACTCGAAGGAACTTGTTCCGGATTCGAGGATGGTTTCCGGTTCTGGAGAAAATGAATAGGACTATTCAGTTGCCTTTTCCTTTTACCTTCTCTCAGGTTGCGAGTGCTCCTTGGATTAGGACGGTATACCTATTACGCTAATTGGACAGTCTTCCTCCAAACTATAGGCAGGTGCTGAAAGGTAGAGAATAAAGAAAACCGATTAGCCTAAGTGAGGTGTACAGAAGGTAATAAGTAAAGACAAATAAAAGGATTAGAAAGAGGGCAAAGTAAATTGCGACTGCTATTCACGACCAAACCAAGTATTTCATCGACACTCCTACTTCACCGTTGTATTTCTCCAGAACACCCCGTATCACTACGAACATCCACAGTTATTTGGATAATCCATCGTATGGTTATATATGAACTCGAAGGAACTTGTTCCGGTTTGGGGATGGATTCTGGTTCAGGAGAAATAGGAATAAGGTTTATTCAGTTGTCTTTTATCTTTACCTTCTCTCGCATTGTGAGTGCTCCTAGGATTAGGAGAGTACACCCATTATGCTTATTTGATAGTCTTCTTCCAAATCATAGGCTGGTGCCGAACGGTAGAGAATGAAGAAAACCATTTGGCCTAAAGGTGGTGTACAGAAGGTAATGACTAAAGACATATAAAGGGATTTGGAGAGATGGCAAAGAAATATACGGTTACAGTTGTGAATCTGATAATGGAAGAGGCATTACTAGGAATACCCGGATACCCCTTCGAAACATTTACATGTTTCAGTTTCACTGTGTATTGTTAAAAGAAAACTGATTTCCCAATTAGCCCTTACTCCAGGGTATGTATTTACCAGATTTGATTCTCACATCTGTATGGTTTTACAGATGATGAGTGGGAGTAAGTTATTAGGAATTAGGTGATCATCCTCATTATATCGGGATTCGTTGTAATTGGTGATATTTGAGGAAATCGCCTGGGTTATTGTCGGACGGCAAATATTTGGTTTTGAATATCCGTTGTTATGCACCAATTTCAAAATGATATATCTGTACGTTTATTTTTATAAAGTGAGATATAACCTTTTGAAATTATGTCCATGACATTTACCTATATCAGTTGATGGTTAGGTAAGGAGTATTTAACAGCGGTGTAATTCTTCATAACCATAGTACATTTTTCAACCTACGACGCACAGGGTTTGAGTTATTCAACTCAGCGGACTTATACATGTTAGTTATATATATGCCCTAGAGGCCATTGTTGTACATATGATGTATATTATAGTGGATGCTTGGATATATATAGAGAGGACTTTCTTGCTCGACATGATAGTATACTATTTGGTTTCAGTTTGTCTTAATATGTTGACTTGTATTAGTTTACTGTCTTGCTCTCACATGTTGATAAGCCCTTAGGATATGTACTCGACTACTGGAACTATGATGAGATCATACTAGTGGGGCCACGATAGTCTATGAGTACATCCTATAATTGTTCCTAGTCGAGGGTGTATCGAGACAAGGCATCGATACACCAGAGTAGACTAGCGTATACGCATCTTGACCCATATGATGGGCGATAGATGATCACATATCCATCGGTATTTGACATCAAAGATGGTGTACGGGTGCTCAGTGGAGACTGGGTACACTGAACGGACTCGCCGAGAACTCCTAGATGGTAATATACCAATCGTCAGATAGCAGTTCTCCGATGACACTGGTACAGGTTAGTCTGTAGACCCGAGATCGTCATAGAGTCTTGTGTGATTCCCACTGTGCTTTGATTTCCACCTTACCACGTCCAAGAGGGCATGCAAAACGGTGGCTTTTGGGTACAGTCCCGAATCACATGGAGGCAATAAGCGATAGGAGGGGTTTCGTCTCTCCCGGTATAGGGAGTTGATGTTGTGCTGTGTTCGATTGGCTATAACTGGAAGTCCCTGGCCATGGCTGATATAGAGTGCTACTGGTAAGTGTTATCAGTAATTTCTCAACCTGTTATGAGCCTCACATCGACACGACTTATCGGTTACTGGGGTCTGACGTATACCACCCCTAGACTAGATATGCAACATATCAGACGAAGAGATCGGACTGTACGGTAGTGTTACTGATTGGATTCACAGGAGAATGTACAGGCTTGCTTGTTGATCTTCTGATCGCTCAATACCTGAGTAGCTGTTACGTTTAGCTAACCGCTTGCAGTTTGTGAGTGTTTGATATGATCATCACCTACTGCCGGCGTATTGACGATTCTTCAGAGTCCTACACAGAGGTTTTTTGACTCAGGCAAAACGGAGTAGGAGCACATATGTGATATGTGCAGGATCGAGAATATTACGATATGAGATACCGTATTCTATTCTCACGATATTAGATATCGGCCGGGTATATGTGATATAGCCGGGTCATCGGATCAAGTGTTGATTCGATGAACTGATACAGATTATATTAGTCGGTTATTTGAGAAATAGCCGGATTGTCGGATCAAGTGTTGATTCGATAATTTAATGTATAATTATATATGTGATATATTACATTACATTAACTAATATAAGCTCGCTTTATTGATTCATTTTCTCACCGGATAATACATTGATATATATGCGATATATGTTAATTGTATTATTTTCTTTTGTTACAAAAATATATTATATATGTGATATATAATATTGTAACAAGTTATGATTACAAATGCAACATGATTTGTGGAGATTAAACATAGTTAGGGTTTGATTTGGGTTAGCATTTTCATGAAGCTTCTAGAAGCTTTATTTTTGTTTTATGCTTAGATATTTTGCTTAGATATTTTGAGTTGATATTTCTTAACCCAACCCAAACCCTTTACCCTAGTCAATTCTCTACAAGGGTTAAGCCATCATACTTAACCCAAGGTTGGATTTGTAACCATGGACAATAATTCATTATTCATCACAAATACTTTTCTTTTTCTTCTTCCTCCATGAAAAGCTTGCTAGCTTTTTTCAAGTGATGAATAAAAGTGAGAAATTGAAATAAAAAGAGAGCTAAATTCCTACTTCATCATCCTCATCTATTCTAGCCACTTAGATTAGGGTGTTCACTTCACTAATACTTGATTAGAGAAGTGAGAGCTTGAGTTAAAGATTCTTCAAGGTAGATCATCTTCGAAAAGGAAGACTTCAAGCAAGTATGGATCATTCGGCTTGTAGAGCCTCTCTAGAGTCCGGAAGTTCATGGATCGCGGTGAAGGGACTACTACTCGGAGCTTATGAAGCGAAGGAGCGGACTACAAAGGTTGTAATCTTTTTTCTTTAGATGTAAAGTTGTTTACATACTTTGTTAACCCTAATTATCTAGCAATGATCCTCGCTTTAGGTTGTTCGGCACTTGTAAATTTTAAGTTCGGCATGGTTGATGCCTTATAGACCCTTGTGATAGTGCCCAGTAACCCTACAATACAAAGTATTGTATGTTGTACAGTGTCCATTAGGACAGAAGGGTTGGTCCTCGTACTATATTCTGTTGGCTTCTCTAGTTTTAGACAAGTGTTTCGTAAAAATACAATGTCTATGTTTTGAGAAGTTATAGGTATAAGAGTAAAGTAGAGAACAACGTGTTGCAAGTATCAGGATTCTTCAAGGTAATCGAAAATGTAGATACTTGTGTATGGTATTCAGTTGATAGTAATGGGTTTGAGAAACTTGTTTCTCTTTCAAGTTAATCATGTTTGGATGCACTCCTAAGTTAAGTAATGCTGATCGGTCTCTCTCCATTTAGTTGATATGCACTAGAGACAGCTGCATGATTTGAATCTGGTTCCAATTAAATCAGTGCCTCTGTTTCTATATTAGATATAGAATGGCTCATATCTTAACGATGTTAAGGTATATGGAGTTGTCTGGCTTATGCTTAAAACCAGACTCTGGATAACTCAAGGCACGTTTCTGTAATGGCTGTTTGTAGGTTGACCCGGGCTATGACGAAGGTTGACTTTCTACCATCTGGAAGATCAATAGTGATATTGTTCTTGACTCGCCACAGTTTTAATAAAAATGGATTTTTTCAGAAAACAGTAGTGGGAGTATGGTAGAACTGGAAGTGATTCCAGAACCACAAACGATTACTAGAAATTTGATAAGAACCTAAAGATTCAATCAGGACATTCCATTGGCCACTCTGAAGATATGGTGGGTAACCTCAGGCACTCGAGAGGTACTTCGGTATGCTTAAAGACGGTGACAGGGAGGTTCTTGTTTTCCCAGACTTGACACTACTGTTATTCTAGGTATGAGACCCGGCAGGAGGATGAGTATAGCGTCGTTCTAAACTATCTTTAGAAGTTCACGTGTATATGACTCTGCCAGAGGGTTGTCGTAGTCAGTGGGAGCAGCGGAAGTATAGTGGATAAGTAGCTTTTGTCTATTTATAGACTAAAACAGATATAGCAGAAATAGATCATCTGTTTTTGATATGACAGTCATGGGTTTGACTTCATCAAAATAGGGGATGAATCTGTTGAAAAGGTAGTAGGGTGTGATGTCCTGGTATATGGATGACATACACAGAGTAGGAAGTAAAATTCCTATACTACGATCGGTTATACTGTGGTTGTCACACAGTGGCTTATCCACATAGGGCTTGGATATTATATCAGACATTCTGGTTACTAGATCTATGGTTTTAGATCTAGATTTGGGTAGTTTCCCAATCTGGGTACTTAGACAGCATTCTACAGGTGTACCTACAGGTGATGGAGTCACCCTCTCTAAAGGTGGCTTACAGACTAAAGAAGAGAGGGGTGTGCATGATTGGCATATCACTTGTTTAGGCAATTGAGTCAATCATGAGATGTCAAGTACCACACCAGATGTTGTTTTTGCACTAGCTGCAATAAGTTCAGATATTAATCCAATCCTAGAGAAACATTCGGAAGCAGTTTTAGAACATAAGTGGATGTTCTAGAGATATGATAACGACAGCCTCCTTCGGGAGACGGTTATCATTTCAGGCTTCCAAGGTGACATGGATGACAGAGTGACTGTCAGAGTTATAGTTTTCCCTCTGACGAGGGGAGTAGTTTGGACAGATGGTCCAAGCAGATATTGAGGGAGGTATGGCGTAGGATACTGATTAAGTTCAGTTGACGATACAGTCTAAGAAGTTTGGATTTAAAGTTCATTTATGAACTAGGTCCCTTCAGATATCCAGACATATTCTAGGACAGGTATTGCTCAATTCGGGAGATGGCTTTCTCCGCGAACTTGAGATAAAGAGAGACATAGAAAGAAACATCAGGGCGGATCCACTCACTGAGGCTATTCCTCGAACGCAATAGTTTCACAAACAGGCTTTGTGAGACTGATCAGTAGAGGAGTTGGGTGTTCGCTATCACACGGGCTGTGAGTATGCGACATCGCAATATTTAGCCTTGAGTGCAAGTGGGAGATTGTTAGATATAGTGCCCTCAAAGTCAATTATTGGATCGCAGGCACGTGATTGCAATGATTGAGGGAGGACCTATGCCTGTAGGACAGTCTTACTCAAGATGATAGTATGCTATCTGGTTTATCTTTATCATCGTGTACATGCTTCAGGTGATATCACAGATCACTATTACACATTGATAGAGCCCTTAGGATTCTTGCTTGACTACCAGCAGTATGATGGCGATCATATACGTGAGAGTTGGGCAGTCTATAAGCACATCCTTAAAGTGGTCCCTAGTCGTGGGAGTTTCGAGACTGGGCATCGATACTCCACCAGTAGACTAGTGTATACAGTCGAGACCCCGACGAGGGGCGGTGGCCGGTCTCACAAGCCATTGGTATCAGTTGGTTCACCTAAGATGTATACAGGTGCTCATTAGGTTATGAGTACACCGGACAGGACTCGCCGGGAACATACTAGTTGGTATTATACCTGATGTCAGATAGCAGTTCCCTGGTGATATGTGTACAGGTTAGTTCGTTGACCTGAGATTGTCATTTGTCTCGTGTGAGTTCCCACTGTGCTTTGATTACTACCCTACCACGGCTCAAAGGAGTCATGCAAACAGGTTTTAGTTGGGCACAGTCCCGAGCCACATGGAGGCAGTGAGCGGATCGGCAGGGGTTTCGTCTCTCCCGGTATTGGGGGTGAGATCGTGCTATGTCTAGGAGAGCCATTACACGAAGTTCTTGGCCAAGGCAGGAGATTTACTGGTAGGTATTCCAGTAGTATCTCAGGGTGTTCTGGGCTACACTCCGACACGACTTGTACCTTTTTTGGGGGTCTGAATTTTACCAACCCCCTAGGCCCGACATGCAATACTCATAGACGAACGGACCGGACTGTACGGATATTGTCGTTGACAGGCTCAGTAGGGTTTCTGGATGAGTTCGCTCATCAGCTTTCCTTTTGGTCAATATAAGGGTAGCCGTTACGTACAGCTAGTACCACTGACGTGCTAGTGGTTAAATCCACAGCCAGTGTTTTGACGAGTCTTTAGAGTCCCCCACAGACAGTTTCTCAAGTTTCGGGCGAAACGTTGTAGAGGTCGTATGGTATTATGGCAGAGTTCGATCATATATGTGCAGTAGTGCACGGATCATGATCGGACGGATCATACTAGTGGGCTTTGGTTTAAGCCGGATCCTACTATTAGATTTGTTGGATTACTTTCTTCTCATTGCATTTACATTCGGTCAGAATGCAGATGCAGGTATGTATATACAGGTGAGGGGTATTCTTGTGATCCGTCACGAGTTTACTTTAGTAGATGCCATTCTCTTTTTATTGTTGTAATCATTTGGATAAATGTTTACATATAGAAATTGTGGGCTCAAAGTCATGATTAGGAGTATTAATTGTGACACATGCACAAGTGATGACTTATAGTCTCTTTATTTGTGCATATGTCATATTATTGTTTGTTTAATGTGTTAAAATGATAAGAGGAGAGAGGGAGGGCAGCCATGAGGCTAGGGGGTTAGCTCTTGGATTCATTATTCTATCTCTCACAACATTATTATTCCAACACATTAAGAAAAGAAACTTCTTCTTCCTCCTATTTCTTCTTGAGCTCACTATCTCCATTAATGGCATCCACTTAAACCTCCATCCATACACTCTCATGCGTTGAGAATCAATGGATGCTTGAGACAAAGTGATCACACACATTCTCTAGTTCACCTTGGACACGTCGGCTAGCAAACTTCGTGTCCGAGCTGCTTCGGTTCGAAGCGGGAGCCCGTAAAAGGATTCATCGACATGGTGCCCTTTCCGACGAGGAGATTGGAGATCGAGCGAGATCGGAGATACCCCAAGGAGCTAAAGATGGTGGCTAAAGACTGAAGGACTCGGATCGATCGATATAGCTTTTCTAACGCTCTTTAGATTGCTAGTTTAATGTTGATGGTTCGATCCGGATTAAAGTCTGTGTTAGCGCCAGTTTCAAGTTTATGAAAAGTTTTTGTTTCTGCATTTTGGCATCGGATTGACGGCCGGGGCGCTACCGTAAACTTACAGTTTCACATCCTTATATATCAATTCGAGATATCATTTCTATCATATCATATCACACTAAACCATACACTATAACCTTAAGTCGTGGTATATCTTGTCTCCTACTAATTCTTTAACCATATCCATAAGTTCCTAACATGGTTTCTTTAACCGTATTCTATATATATATATATCGATTTCCATTATAGTTGCGGGGGTGCTATACGCCATCCACCCGACTTCCCCCGTAAATATAAATCTACTCACCTGCGGAACTCCTTGTTCAGCCGTAGTCGATGTGCTTCGTCATCTCGGAATCCACGCGAAGGTACCTACAAATCAACACATATCGCCACGTTATGAAAACCAAATCTGGAAAACCGATACGGCACACGGTGCGCTCATAGGTTAGAACCTATAGCTTACGCATGCAAAAACGACTAAACAACCCTCGTCGTTGACATATAAATATCAAACGACCAAATCTCATAATTAATATCAAAATCAAGAATTCCAAAATACGGAAAACATAAACCAAAACCATCCCAATATGCTCCCAGATTTTGGCTCAGATAATCTGGGACAAAAAGAAAAATACAGTAGCTATGTTATAAAGTATGTGAGCTACTGCCAAAACCCCAGCACCAAAACTGCTACAGTAACCAACCAAGTGGCTACAGTAACCGGCCAGGCCGGCCCCACCATGGAATTTAGGCATCGTCTTCTCGTGGTGGTCTCCTATTAGTCTAACTAGGATAATGTATATTTTTGATTTTCTTTATAAAGGTCCCGGGTTGCTCCAGATTCCCTGTAGACCTCCAAAAATGTCACAAAACCGACACGAGAAGTTTCTAAGTTCGTATTTTGGTTTTTATTCCGTGTCTTAGGCCATAAAATCATCACTAGGGCCTTGTAAACAGCCACTAAATATTACAAGTCCACACAATCACCCAAACCCTCTCTTGAAATTTCCAAACATCGCTAAACTAAATCGATTTAACTCTAAACTACTATAGGGTGCTAGGAAACTAAAAATCTAAACTAGAAGTGTAGGAATTATCTCGTTTGGTAACTCAAGAATTTTCTTGAGTTGCTCAAAGTCTTCAAAATCCAATTTTGAAAGGTCCAAAATGTTGAGGATGAAGTTGTGCATCTTTTTAATGAAGCGAGTATAGGGTTTTGGTGAAGGGTTGGAGATGAGACATGAGGGTAGAGGTGGTGGAGGAAGAGAAGATGATGAAGGGAAATAATGAGGTCAAAGTCTCTCTATCTCTCTCACCCTCACTCTCTTATGTAGCATGCCATGCCACATGGGTCCCCCCCTCTCTCTCCTCAATTATACTCTCTTATCTATTCTTTTTCTTTTCTTTTTTCCTCACTCAATTAAAACCAACCACATAGCACAAATAAAATTAAACAACATGCAACAAAATGCAATATGTCATGGTGCACTAACCATGGAAAAATGTAGAAACACGGATTTAGCCTAATCGCGATTAGTAGTGCACTAATCAATTTTTATTTAAACTGCATATAATTAATTATAAAAATGTCGAATCCAATAAATATATTTTTAAATGAATAAATCATTTTAATCTCCAATTATTTCACAAATATTGGTATATATTTATACCATTTTACGAAAACCCCAAATTCGCAAATCAGGTAGTTTTCACGAAATATATTATTTTAATATTAAATTCCAAAAATAATCTTTTATATTTTCTGAAATGTTATAATATCACTATTGATCTTCCAGATGGTAGAAAGTTAACCCTCGTCATAACCCGAGATAACCTACAAACTGCCATTACAGAAACGTGCCTTGAGCTATCCAGAGTCTGGTTTTAAGCATAAGCCGGACAACTCCATATACCTTAACACCGTTAAGATATGAACCATTCTATATACAATATAGAAACAGAGACACTGATTTAATTGGAACCAGATTCAAATCATGCAGCTGTCTCCAGTGCATATTAACTAAATGGAAAGAGACCGATCAGCATTACTCAACTTAGGAGTGAATCCAGATATGAGTAACCTGAAAGAGAAGCAAGTTCTCAAAACTATTACTATCAACTGAATACCAAACACAAGTATCTACATTTTCGATCATCTTGAAGAATCCTGATACTTACAACACATGGTTCTCTACTTTATTCTTGTACCTATAACTTCTCAAAACTTGGACCTTGTATTTCTACGAAACACTTGTCTAAAACTGAAGAAGTCATAAGTAAACAGAATACAGTACGAGTACCAACCCCTATGTCCTAATGGACACTGGACAACATACAATATTTTGTATAAATCTCCTGAGTTCAATAACTCAAACCCTGTGCGTCGTAGGTTGAAAACTGTACTATGGTTAAGAAGAATTACACCGTTGTTTAATGCTCCTTACCCAATCATCAACTGATATAGGTAAATGTCATGGACATAATTTCAAAAAGTTATATCTCACTTTATAAAATAAACGTACAGATATATCAGTTTGAAATTGGTGCATAACAACGGATATTCAAAACCAAATATTTGCCATCAGGCAAAACCCCAGGTGATTTCCTCAAATATCGCTGATTACAACGAATTCCGATATAATGAGGATATAATCACCTAATTCCCAATAACTTACTCCCACTCGTCATCTGTAAAACCATACAAATATGAGAATCAAACCTGGTAAATACATACCCTGGAGTAAGGATCTAATTGGAAAATCAGTTTTCAATTAACAATGCATGGCAAAACTGAAACATGAAAATGTTTCGAAGGGGTATCCGGGTATTCCTGGTAATGCCTCTTCCATTATCCAGATTCATGACTGTAACCGTATATTTTCTTGCCATCTCTCCAAATCCCTTTATTTGTCTTTACTCATTACCTTCTGTACACCATCCTTAAGCTAAATGGTTTTCTTCCTTCCCTACCATTCGGCACCAGCCTATGGTTTGGAAGAAGACTATCCAATAAGCGTAATAGATATACCCTCCTGATCTTAGGAGCCCTTGCAACCTGAGAGAAGGTAAAGATAAAAGACAACTGAATAAACCTTATTCTATTTCTCCTGAACCAGAATCCATCCTCGAACTGGAACAAGTTCCTTCGAGTTCGTATATAATTATACGATAGATTGTCCAATAAATGTGGATCTTCGTAGTGATACGGGGTGTTCTGGAGAAATACAAAGGTGAAGTAAGAGTGGCGATGAAATATGTGGTTTGGTCGTGAATGATAGTAGTCGCAATTTACTTTGCCCTCTTTCTAATCCCTTTATTTGTCTTTACTTATTCCTCATGTACACCCAACTTAGGCTAATTGGTTTTCTTCCCTCCCCACCTTTCGACACCTGCCTATGGTTTGGAAGAAGACTATCAAATAAGCGCAATAGGTGTACCTTCTCCTAATCCTAGGAGCCCTCACAATCCTGAGAGAAAGTAAAAGGAAAAGACAACTGAATAGTCCTATTCAATTTCTCCAGAACCGGAAACCATTCTCGAATCTGAAACAAGTTTCTTCGAGTTCGAATGTAACTATACGATGGTCTTATCTAATAAATGTGGATATTCGTAGTGATACAGAATGTTCCGGAGAAAAGCAAAGGGTAAAAGTAGGAGTGGCAATGAAGTATGCAACTTTGACAATCCAAAGGCCAGTGTTTTCAGAAAGTTCGGTTAACTTGGTTACTGAGTTATAGTCTAGGGTCGGGACATGGTCGCTGCCAAAGAGAGAGAGAAAAGAAACTCTCAGCGTGCACTCTAACCTAGATCAGAATGGTTAATCACTTTATCTAATCAGGATGTCTTCCACTGTATCCTCAAATTCTCCTCCAAACCTAAAGGAAGAATTAGTCGGGATCATCTAAAATCATCCGAAGAGTAAACCAACTCATCAGTGGGTATTGGGATCCAACTATCATTGCATGATAATCTGATGGAATCCACTAAAGTTATCACACTCCAGAAGGTATGTGCATATCTGGCAAGTTTCCTGTATGTTTAAAACTCCCGATGTGATTTTTACCCCATGCTCTTATGACCTTGACTAAGGCCAACAAATCATAAGTCACGTGTCAAGTTCTACCCGTCATTGTCCAGGTTAATTTGAACCCACCCATACTCGCTCTTGACTAGGGCCAACAAGGTTGTACGACTGTCCCAAACCAACGCATCTATCTATACAACAGAAAAGTAACAAATAGCTACCATACACTATGCCTTGACTAAGGCCAACAAACATAGCATGAATACTAAGTGCTACCAGTCTGAAATGACGGGGGCTACGAATGGTTTTTGGCGAAAAACCTTTAACGTAATGAACTTAATATCGTTGAAGGAACCGGATAGCTTTTTACAAATGTATAATGGCGAAAACCTTTGCTAAAGAGGTCACTCCCGGTGAAGGGATATCGGCTCTTTCCTCGTGGAATGAGATGCAGGATATTCTTACTGAATACCGCGATGCAAAGCAAAAAGTAATCGACTATAGTGAAGTTATTACCCTGACGCAAACTTCAGCCCAAGAGGTCACTCCCGGTGAAGGGATATCGGCTCTTGCCTCGTCGAATGAGGTGCTGGATATTCATAACCGAATACCTCTATGCAAAACAAAAGAAAACGTCCTTGTAATAATAGCTTTTGAAAATTTGTTCCAACAACATCGAATAGTTCTGTTTTCCTTGCATTGATCTGAATCAACGCAGTCCCATCAATTAATCACACCAGAAAAGAACAAAAATATAATGTACGTATATGCCATCCGCATTCGCCACTGGGTCCCGTCATCACCCGTTAGGTTACTTAACTGACGACAGAGCGGGGACTGGACTAGCGCGGGTGAAAAACATAAACAACATCTACTAGTATATATGTAGCAATATATAATAATCGCTCCAGGCGTGATAAACGCAACATCACAGATAAGTGATAAGTATCACAGAACAATACAAATAATCTGGGAGCCCCGGGTTTCCTTTGAGCCGCAACTGAAACCCAACGTTTCCCTGATCGTGTGGATAGCTTGTGCAATGAAAACCTAGACCCTTACGAGCGCGGCAAGTTACCCGCCAAAACCAGAAACGAGGCAGCCCCCTTCATCAAAGTGAATGGGCCACCCGGCACTTCACAGAATCCGGTAACTTGAACACCCCTCCTTGGATCAACCTGTACCCCCCACGAGTGCGGCGAATAGCCCGCCAATTCTAGAGTGAGGCCCCTTCCTTCTCAACGCCATGAGATGCGGCCCCGTTGCCTTCCAGAACCCGGCTATCCATGCACTCCATCGCGGGGTAATCCTAGTACAGAAAAGAAAATATGTACAACGGTGAAATCGACCTCAACCCGTTCGTGCCCCAAAAGAATAATATACAAACAGGCAGTGACAGCAGTCCACATGTCGGACGCTCGCCCCGCGATATCAAATGTATAAATAAATCCAAACTGTACTACCATTACACACAAGCTATCCACCACGACGATTCCGCAACAACACAGCACAACACAGAATATCAACATGAATGTCACGTTCGCAAACTCGTCTAAAAGAACTATAGCAATTAGTCAAATTGTACCGCTCTAATAAAATTCACGGTCGCAGATAGTAATGTAAGTACTGTAAAACTTTAAACAATGTTAGAAATATCGACTTCGAAATAACCCCGAATAGTCCCAAACAAATAGATAAAACCATATCCAAACTGGGCTAAACTAGCAATACCACTGAACCAATATTCCAGAGACTAGACAGCACAACAAAACTCAAGTCCCAGATCCCCTAAAAAACCGGCCAGGTTGGATTTTACCTCAATGTGGCCGGTCCAATAGTAGAGTTAGGGGCTCATGTTTGGTGTGTAGTCTAGTTGTCACCTAGGTAGTCTTCTGCAGTTGCTAAAATATTTTTAGAAGACCATTTAAAATTCGACAGAGAATGGAATATTCAGGGTATTGATTTGGAGTTGTTTCGGTTTCGATACTTTAACATCGTCTAAACCAACTAGTATGTGGTTAATGGGTTGGCTCTGATACCATGTTGGGTTACGGCAGCGTCCCGGCCATCAATCCGTGGCCAAATGCGGAACAAAAACTTTTAAAACCCGGCGCTAACGGAACCCTAATCGACGGATCGTACCATTAACCCTCTACTAGTTCTATAAAAGGAGTTTATAGAGGTTATACCGATTGATCCATGTCCTTCGGTCTTCAACCTCTATCCCAAGTTCCTCGCGACTTCCCCGATCAAGTTTGATCTCCGGTCTCCCTCGCCGAAGAAGATCCATGTCGAGGGTTCGTAATACGGGCTCCCGTCTCAAAAACGAAGCTACTCGAGCATCCAGTTTGCTAGCCTAGATACCCAAGATGAAGTAGAGATGGTGTGTGAATACTTTGTCTCAAAACACCCATGGATTCTCAACTCATGAGAGGGATGGGTGGAGGTTGAAGAAGATGCCCATGAGAGGAAAGTGTGAGCTCAAGAAAGAAGCAAGTGAAGAAAATGGCTTAAGTGTTGTGTGTGATATTTTGTGAGCACTTAAAGAAAAGCAAGGCAAGAAAAAGATCTGCCTCTTCTTACTAAAAAAATCTCACACAACAATAATAGCCCCATAAAACAATCTATGTCACAATGAATGATCACAAGACCCAACACCATGAGTCACCAAGTGCATGTGCTATGAATCAATGCACAAGGCCAAGACTTGCACTCAGACTTTCCACCCAATTAAACATTTAAACTAAATGTTTAATCCCAAAAAAGAAATGGCATCAACTAAAGAAATCTTCTAACGAATTACAAGAACACCCCTCATCCGTATATACATACCCGCATCCGTATTCCGACTGAATACGAATACTACGAGACGAAAGTAATCCAACAATATAATACTAGGATCCGGCTTAAACCAAAGCCCACTAGTATTATCCGTCCGATCATGATCCGTGCATAAGTGCACATATATGATCGAACCCTGCCATAAAACCATACGGCCTCTACAACGTTTTGCCCGAACCAGGGAAACCCTCTGTGTGGGACTCTAAAGAGTCGTCAATACGCTGGCAGTGGGTTTAACCACAAGTACGTCAGTGGCACTAGCTGTACGTAGCGGCTACCCAGGTATTGAACGAAAGAGAGGCGGACGAGCAAACTCATCCTGAAACCCTACCGAGCCTGACAGTGACAATATCCGTATAGTCCGGTCCGTCCATCTAAGAGTCGCATATCGAGTCTAGGGGGTGGATAAAGTCAGACCCCACTTGATATTCAGTGTCAGCATGAAACCTATCACCACCTGAGAAACTACCAATCCTAGATCAGTAATTCTCGACTACCTTGGCCAAGGATTTTTGGTGATGGCCACCCGTGCACACCGCGACATCAACCCCCAATACCGGGAGAAACGAATCCCCTGACGATCCGCTCACTGCCTCCATATGGCTCGGAACTGTACCCAACTAAAACCTGTTTGCACGACTCCTTTGAACCGTGGTAGGATAGTAATCAAAGCACAGTGGGAACTCATACGAGACAAATGACGATCTCAGGTCGATAGACTAACCTGTACACATGTCACCAGGAAACTACTATCTGACAATAGGTATAATACCAACTAGTATGTTCCCGGCGAGTCCGTCTGGTGTACTCATAACCCAATGAGCACCTGTATACATCTTAGGTGAACCAACTGACACCAATAGCTTGTGAGATCGGCCACCGCCTCTCGTTGGGGTCTCGATCCGTATAAACTAGTCTACTCTTAGAGTATCGATGCCCAGTCTCGAAACTCACGACTATGGACACTTTAAGGATATGCTTATAGACCACCCAACTCTCACGTATATGATCGCCATCATACTGCTAGTAGTCAAGCAAGAATCCTATAGGCTCTATCAACATGTAATAGTGGTCTGTAATGTCACCTGAAGCATGTACACGATAATAAAGACAAACCAGATAGCATACTATCATCTCGAGTAAGACTGTTCTACCGGTATAGGTCCTCCCTCAATCATTGCAATCACGTGCCTATGATCCAATAATTGACTTGAGGGCACTATAGCCAACATAATAATCATATGCTTGTACAACTCACCTGTTCATTTCACATTACTTTTTTTATTCCATTTTTTCTTTTGGGACTTACCGAGTGCTAGTTCGCTGACGACATTCTTTCTATTTCTTTCTTTGCAATGTTCGTTAGGAGGACCGGACTCTCAGGAGATCGAGCCTAGTCAGGAGGACTTGGATTAGCTCGCGGCATAGCCTGACTTCTAGCTCCTTGTACTTAATTTTCCTGTATGCCATTGTTTAGGCACTGCTTATTATCATTGTATCTTTTCTTTTTAAACGGTTGTATGTAAAGAAGAATATAAATAAAGTTGTTGTTTATTTTAATACCTTTGTCATTCTTGTACATTTTATATATTATTTAATTATGCTTAACGTATTTATTTCTTAGTAAATACGTTGCGGCCTGCCACGTTATCGTTTCCGTCTACTGAGAAGCGGGACGTGACAGTTTTTGTGTAAGAGGGCCCGTCTAAATTAACCGAGGTCCCCATTTATCCCTTTAGCTGTGTTGCCACACATCAAAGTATCAATCTCCGAAGGCTACGTTTTTAAATTGCTTGCTTTATAGGATAATATTTTATAGCAAACTAAATTTAAATAATAACTATAAAAAAACACTTTAAAAAATAATTACAAAAAGAAACACTTTTTCTCTCGTAGACGCCACGTCAGCACCGGCTTAGCACCGATGCTGGCGTGAAATAATTTTTTTTATGGACGCGGTTTGAAACTGCGTCTATAGCATTTGTATGGGGTGCAGTTTGAAACCGCGCCCTGTACATTTGTTATGGTCGCAGTTTGAAACTGCACCCTTTATTAGTGAATGTTGCACACCCTCACAACACTTGTGAGGAGGCGGAAGTGGTAAACAAAAATTTTTCTTGCATGTAACACCCACATAACCCAAGATTAGTGCTTAAACCCTAACTAGCAAAAACCATCAAGAGATCTAATCTACTGTGATAGTATTTATACCTAATAGAACCGATCATTCGGGTCTTCACTTGAATGTGACTCCTAGGCTCCTTGTGGTTGCAATAAGCTCGATCTCCGGCCACCTCAAGATCCAAGACGATCCACCCGAGAGCTATCGAACAAACTACAAACTCTTCACAAGAGTTCAACTTAGAGATCAAGTTTGCTAGAAGAGATCACTAAGATGATGTAGAGATTAAATATTGGATTAAGATTTTTGTCACGCCCCGCTTCCCAGAGTACGCTAAGATAGGCACGTGACATAGCCAACCATGCTACCTGTGGATAGGAAAAATCCTTCCACAGTCACATTACGGCTGTAGAGATGTCAAGAACAGGAAAGTAAACTAAACTATCTAGTACATGTCCATGAGCCAGAATAAATGAGTCAAGAAATGATAATATGCGGAAGCAAAAGATCCAATAAATAAAACACCAGGAAAGTAAAACTGCCTACCAACAGGATCCTCACCGCTCGGTCTAACAGCGGCAATACTCCTGATCAGTCTGCAACAAAGGTAGAGGATCTGGGCCATGCAAAACCCAGACGTCAGCACGTCATAACATCAAGCAATACTATATAAATAGGGTAGCAAGACATGCAAGTATTGTAACATTTTAAAAATAATTAAATAATTAATTAAATAAATAAAATCGTTTAAGTGAATTTTATAATTTTCGGTAAAGTAAAACGTAGTTTTCATAAAACTAAACCGTAATTATTTTTCACTATAAATTTAAAAATACCTATTTTAATTATGTTATTACTAGTAAATGGTGTTTATTTAGCCACTTATAAATTTTTAGTTTAATTAAATATTTTTCTTAAATTAATTATTTTAAATATTAACATAAGCTTTATTTTTACACTAAATTAGTGTAAATTACAAATTTGAATGGGTTAAATTTGCAAAAATGAACCATTGCATCTTAGAATCATGTGTGTTTCATGCAAAATTTATTTTCAAAATTTTACAATGGTTCTAGACCATTCTAGGTCAAATGGAATGAAGAAAATAAAGAATTTTTAAATAAATTCATGAAAAGACTTAATTGTGTGATATTTTTTGTGAAACCTTCTACACTTTTTTTCACCTTTTCTCACTCTCCTCTCTTTTCCTCACCTCATGGCCAGCCTCACCACCATGGGCAGCCCCAAAAATTTTCCCCCATCATTTTTTTATTAAAAATCATCAAAATTCATCAAAAATTCAATAAAAAACCCATAAAATCCTAATTAATTCCTACCCTCTATTCTTTGCTCATCTTTACATGGATTTTGGAGATGGAAAGCATTCGTTTTGGAGGCTTATTTTCATGTTTGTATTTCATGTTGTGGAGGTATAAATCTTCTTCTTTTGATTTATTGTTATTAGATGTTTCATTTAAGCATAATTAGATTTAATAAATAATTTCTATCTACAAGTTTTAAAATTCAAGTTAGGATTTATAAAAATTAAGTTATGGTTTTTATTAATTAAGTAGGGTTATAATAACTAGTTTAACATTTTTAGAAGTGGAAAATCTTGTATGGATGATATATTGTAAATTGTTTATCCAAAATTGTTTAAATTAATCCATTTTGCAAACTAGATTTCTATATATTGTATATATTGGTGAGATAAAATTCCAATTAATATTTGTAACACTAGATTGTGGTTTTAATGAGGATATTAACTTGTTAGTGGAATGAAAAACTTAAATTGGTTACTAGTTTCTATTGATAATTGAAAAATACTAATAAAAATGCTATTTTTGCTAACTAGATTTTGGAAATTCTTAAATAAATGAGGTTTAAAATATAATTTATGGTTTCATTATATTATTATCATCATGAATTGTAGTTTAATGCATTAATTCATGCAAAATCTAGTTTAGATGTGATATTGTGAAATTTTCCTTAAAAGTATCGAAATCGGGCAAGTTTGCAAACTAGAATTTTCAAACTAATATAAATTAGGGTGTTAAAAATTGTCACGACCCGAAAGTACGGAACATGACCGGCACTTAAACTACGAACGTCTCGAGGCGTACGTAATCTAAGTAAACCGAAAACCCAGAAATCCAAACCAAGAAAATAGTAGAGTGCAGGAAAAACCAACTTAAAGCAAGTAGTTTCAATAGCATAAGCCGAATTATGCGGTTTTTTAAAAACATCAAAATTTTACTGAAAATTTCGGCAGAGTCTCCTTTGTAAATACTGGCCCCCAAACGGGATACAACATGAATAGTATACGAAATCAAGAAAAAGGCATCCCCAAGCGGGAGCTAGCTCTTCGTCAAACGACGGTCACAACCACACAAGCAATATAATATACAACGCCAACGGCGAGGATCAAAACTCAAAAGGAAACTCAAAACCACCAGAAATCCACAGAAATAAAACGCGCGACTCTGAGGTCGAAAGAATAACATCACGGGTCTCTATCTCAAAAATAAATACATGTTTGGTTGATGGAACTTCTAGATACAACTGAATAATAATATGCAAGATATAAGGATGGGTAAGATACAAATAACCCACCTACTAGCAAGCCACCCGGAATGGAAATAGTGCCAGCAAAGCCGTAATGAAACCTGTACGGCAAACCTGCAAGAAACTGGGGCACAACGGGGGTGAGTTGCCAACTCGTGAATAGAAAAATATCTACGCACAGAAATCGCATAAATAACGCAATCCTAGGTCAATGATCATAATATATCCTCAAATATATGAATAACACGTAACCTATAACAAGGCTAGGGTAAATATCTAACCCGAATGTAATCTCATGTGCCCGTGTCAGTGCCTCAGGTAGCAATATATCATATGGATGATGTATGAATGCATAAAACAGAATGCATGTACTGAATAAAACTGGTTTCATAAATCAGTGAGATTTCTGTATTTTAAAAGAAATGAGGTACCATATATGAAATCAGCATAAAACAGTGCCCAGCATCGACACAAAACAAGTGTCCAAATACCTCGATATCTCTGTGTCACAATTTATGTACCTCAAGTCTCAATCTCAATGTCTCAATCACAATATCTAGGGCGCCGTCAGTCCAGACCGGCCCCTACCATCCATCTCAAGACCACGACGGTATCCTCCGGATATCCGACGCGTCGGGTAATATCACCGGTAGGTAGTGCTCCCCTGCCAGGCTCACATCGTCATCATCACGCGCTTCTTGCCCCGGGGTACCTTACCGGGTCCACCATGTACCCGAAACGGTTCATCCGTCTCCTCGAATCGGGTCTCGAAATCCATCAGCAAACTCATGGTGGACGACTCATACATCATGGGAAAACCGCACTTTTTATTTTAAAAAGAGAGAAATCAGTTCATATAAGTTTTTGCGGTTTTCCTCCAAATCCAGAAAATCTCATGGAAATCCGAATCCAAAACCTCAATAACACGTAAAATAATGAATATATGCATGAGAATCCAGGAATGCGGCATAACAATGAATAACAGTATGCATGAAGTAGCTGGTAATAACTACAATGTCTAAACTAACATAGAAGGCAAGTACACTAATATCATGTCTAACTATCAGCTAACAGGCTACGTCAAGCAATAATATTTTCTAAGGTGTACGTGACATGGCAATTACCGATGAAGATGTGTGTGAGCCGGCAATTAAGTGTACGTGGTACATACGCATCATCGGTAATGGTGCTGGTGTCCTAACAACATGATATCAATAATGGAGTATGAAACATAAAATAAGCATACGATGCAAAGCGGACCACAAAAATGAGCGGGAGCTGAGAACTAGACGCAACTATAACTAATCTGCATTAATCTAATATCAGTCCTATAAATGGTGCCTTTTGAAATAACACGAATCATGGGGTTTTGAAAATAGGGGCTACGGTGTTTTTGTGAAAAGATACGTCTTTTGAAATATCCGTAGGATCCCTTGGGCTGTCTTTAAAAATGCCCACGACTCGTTAGTTTTTGAAATAGGTAAGAAGTCTAATCTAATCTAACAATTACACTAAACTATACGGCTGAACTAACAAGCTGAACTACAGGTAAGGAAACCGCCTAACATCTGAGTCGATACATATACATACCTGTATATATATATTAGTCGGTGATCCCGCCTCAATAATATCATATCCGATACCATATCTATAATCAGGCATCCCAAGTCAAGAGTGCGGATCAATCATCAATATAGCTCGTACGTAAATCCGTCGTACGGCATCCCAATCTGGGTACGGGTCAAAGTCACATCAATCACACTATTCATTTGGTATATTCTTTATCAAATATCATGATCCGGAATAATGTCCTACGTCTAGTACAATATTGATGCCATCTATGTATGCATGCGGGTGTAAGAATTACTACGTCAGAAGACCCGCTAAAACATCATGTCGTATCTCAATACGAACCAAATCACGTCACCGATCTCCTGGCCTCAAGCCCAATCTCATCGACTCATCTCAAATTCCAAATACTATCCTCAAATCCAGTATATGAACACATAGTCCCATACCCATGTGAACACATAAATATATATTCCCATACACGCACATATGAAATAAGGAATGTATGCAAGTATGTATGTGTGTATGTGTAGTGCAACACTACCCTAGGGTTCGCAACACTAAAGTAATCCAACACACCAATATCCATCCTAAGCATCGTTATTAATCCCAAATAACATATAATAAATGTTGGTGTGTATACGCATCCGTATACACCACCACGGACTGCGGGGGTGCTATACGCCATCCACCCGACTTCTCCCCGTAGATATAAATCTACTCACCTGGTCCTCGCTAGCCGGTGCCGACGTCACCACGCGCTTGCTTGTCGTCTCGAAGTCCACATGGGGGTACCTACATATCATAACGCACCATATCGCATTAAAACTAAATTCGAAATCGAAACGGCATACGAAAATCAAATCGGCACGCATATCACGCATAGGTCCAAACCTATCGCCTACGCATGCAAGAATAGTCAAACCAACCCTCGATGTCGATGTACAAACGTCAAACCATCGAGAAAAATCCAATCACACTCATTTGCACATTCACGAACACTAATTTTAATATAAACTAGGTTAAAACTCACAAAAACCCCAATTTCACTTAAAAAGTCATTTTTCCGCAAATCTAGCAAGCACAATTCGCCGTTTTTGTACAAAACATGATATTTAAATGAATGTAGCGGCCAATATACTTATTAAATATCTTAAATAAGTCATAGAAAAAATTTCCGGAATTTAATCTCATTAAATTCCAAAAACCCTAATATTCTAGTTTACAAAATACCCTTTTTTTAACAATTTCATAGCAAAAATGCACAAACTACAATTTAGGTTGGATTTCCATGAACTAAAGTGTTAAACTACACTTAATAAAGTTAATAATATGATAAAAACCCTAACCATATTTTTAATCTCATGTTTCGAATTAAATCAAAAAAACTAGTTTGCAACAAAAAGCTTAATTTGGACATTTTTCAAGTAACAACTTGTAATTAACAACTAGATTAGTTTTCTACAAAACTAAATATGTTAATCCACCTCACTAAACCATACACAATCAAACACAACTCATTTCCACAACAAACCCTAACTTAGTAATCAAAACCCTTTCTTTAAATTTCAAAACTTGAAATTTAAAACCCTAATTTAACACCTAATAGCTAGATTCAAGTAATTTAACAACAAATTAAGCATAAGGTTATGATTATACCTCACAAGCTTGAGATCAAACTTGCAAAAATCTTAGCCTCCAACAATGATTTCATGCTCCAAGATCCATGCTTGAATAGCTAAAGAATAATGGGTAAAGCTTGGATTTAGAATTAGCTTTGAATTTTTGAGAAAAAGGGTGGATTTTTGATAGAAATTTTGGGGATTTTGATGGAAAAATGAGATGAAGTATTTGGGGCTGTTTTGGTTCAGGTTTGGGCCAGAAATCTTGGGGGATTGGGTGAGGGAGGAGAGAGAGTGAGGTGGGGAAAGTTAGTTCAAGTCAAAGTCAACTCAAATTATACCATTTTCTACTCTTTTTTCTTTTCTTTTCTTTCATTTCTTTTCTTTAAAATCCAAGTGGGGACAAAAGAGGGGGCTGCTAAATTCTTCAAGGGGATAAGTGAATGGGGGTGTGTGGGTGTGGGTACGGGTGTGGGGTGATGAAAAATGATAAATACAATACCCCAAACATCCATTTACGCTAAAAAAAAAGCCTTTTTTCTTCAATAATTTCTAAACCGTTTTGGCAAATGATTTCGTTCCAAAAACCACATGATAAAATTTTATTTAATGTTTTATGATGCACAAAATTTGTTTCAACTCATTCCAATTTGTAATTTTCCCTAATTAAATGTATTAGTGACGGCTTAAAATAATAATAAAATAATATTTTTTTCAGAAAATTTGAAATTTCACCAACGGCTCAATAAACACCAAATAATAGCAATTACATAGCTAGAATGTGTATATTTAATTTTTATAATAAGATATTTGTATTTTAACTTTTTACAGAAAACCCCCTTATTTTACCGATTTTTTTCGAAATTTCACCGAAACGATTTTCAAAACGTTACAAAAATATAGTGTTGGTTTATATAGTCTAGTTATGCTAATTAATGAATATTATGACCATTAGTTTCTTTTAAACATCAAGTTTTGAAGTAAAACGGTAAATTGGTGTTTTCAGGTTTTACGGAATCGGACGATTTGATCGATTTTTAGGGTTTCGATGGATTAAATCATGTTTTATATTACAAGTAATGAGTTTTATAACTATGAGTTGTTTGTTGATGCTTATCTCGATCAATCGGCGTTTGTACGCCGATATCGAGCGATATTTGGTTCTTTTGCATGAGCGGGACATAGGTTTTAACCTATGCGCATTTCGTGCGTCGTTTTGATGTTGCCCGTGATTCAGTTTACGATATTATATGTGTTTGCGTATAGGTACCCCTCACGTGGACTGCGGGCGATGAAGAAGAGGATGGCGACACCGTCTTCGGCAGACAAGGACCAGGTGAGTAGATGTATATCTACAAGGAAAAGTCGGGTGGATGGCGTTTAGCACCCCCGCAAACGTAGAATAGGGATAGTACTTATTGTCATTAGGAAGCCAGACGTGACCTTAGAATTTCGGTGAGTAGGACCCTAGTAGTGACCTTAGGTTGGACTAGATTGATTTAGAAAGACCTTACCCGAGGATGAATATCTTGGAGGAGATTCGTAGGTTTCAGATAGATACACACACGAACACACTGAGACTCGACGTGGTGTATACGTGTATGTGTATATATATATAGGACTAGGTGTAGGTATATATATATATATACACAATACGTATATGTGATACAAGGATGTGATATGATACACGGGGATGAAACAATATAACTGGGCTTGATGCCGTGATTCTTGGCTTTACGGTCGTGTTATGATGTTAGCGGATTATTAGGAAATGAGATAATGAATAGGTATACATAAATAATAAAGGGTGGTGATGATATTGAAGTATATGGGACTCTAAAATATAACTCGGACTGTAACCTGTGCCTGAAATTCTGATATGATATCATATAGGTGTGACTTGATTACGACATCATATAGGTGTGACTTGATTTCGATATCATATATGTGTGACTTGATTACGATATCATATAGGTGTGACTTGATTACGATATGATCTAAGTGTGACTTAATCACAATATGATACATATGACATGATATTTCTGAGGATAAATTAACGATGTATATTTATGTTGACAATGATATATGATTGATGTATGCGATTACAGTATAGCACCTTGATCTTGACATGTGTTGATGATGATATTATACGAATGATGAGACACGTAGGTGATACTTGACCCGTACCCCGATATTGGGATGCCGTACGATGGATTTTACCATACGAGGCATAGATATGATGATTGATCCGCACTCTTGATTCAAGGAAGCCGTACTACGTACGTGACGCTATTGAGGCTGGATCGCCGACTATTAGAGATATGGATTCAGACCTTAGACGGACTCTTATTTCTTATTGACTAGTTTCTTAGGTTTAGTTCCTTAGGAGGTTAGATGGACACTAGTTTAGGCTCGAGTCATATAGTTGTAGTTATACTTGTATATCACAGATGAGTGGTTATTACACATCCGTCTTTACATTCATACCGTAATCATAATGGTGCATTTTCATTCATATGTTTCTATAATCAGAATAAAACTTTGCCTGTTAGGACACCAGCACCATTACCGATGATGCGCATATTCCACGCACACTTATTTGCCAGCTCACACACATCATCATCGGTAATTGCTATGTCACGTACACTTTAGATCATATTATCTTTTATTGATACAATCAGGTAACAGCTAGATCGATATAATATTGTGATTATTCTCTGGTGTTAGTATAGATATGGAATTTATTACTTAGACATTTCATGCATTCGCATTTTAATGTTATCATGCAGTATTATGGGGCATATGCCGACATTTATCATATACTTACTCATGATTTTGGGATTTTGGATTTCTATGAGATTTCTGGATTTTTGGGGAAAACCGCAAGAATATATAAAAACTTCTCTCTCTCTCCTCCTCTCTTTTTAAAACATAAGATGCGGTTTTCTCGTGATGTATGTGTCGTCCACCATGAGATTTCATGTTTTCTGTTGGATTTTGAGACCCGATTCGAGGAGTGGATGAACCGTCTCGGGTACATGGTGGGCCCGGTATGGTACCCCGGGGCAAGAAGATCGAGTTGTAGACGATGAGCCTGGCAGGGGAGGACTACCTACCAGTGATGTCTGGCGCGGCGGATATCCGGAGGATACCGACCGTTGTCGTGAGATTTGATGATATGGGCCGATCCGAACTGACGGAGCCCGAGATATTGAGACTATGAGACATTGAGATTATGAGGTATTGAGACTTGAGATTTACATGTTTTGTGTCGATGCTTGACACGGATTTCCATGGATTTCATCGTTGATATTTCAGATTTCTATACACATTTTACCATGATAAAAGTTAAAGATTTCTTATACAGATATATCTAGATTTCAAGAATGGTTATTTCACATTCATGGTGCATGCATACTCATTCACATGATATAGTTCTATATGAGGCACTGATACGAGCACGGAGCATTTGCACTTACACGTAGCTTATTATCCTGTCTTTACTTGATGACTAGTAGTATATTAGTATATTATTATGACCCAGGACAGCGTCGTGCATTCGATTTCTTTTCGCAGATATCTTCTACTCACGAGTTGGAAACTCACCCCCGTTGTGCCAAATTTTATTACAGGTTCGATGTACAGGTTTTCCTGGCAGCTTGCTGGCACATCTTTTCATTCAGGGTGATTTGCACGGTAGGTTGGTTCACTTGTATCTGGACCGCCATTGTACTTTTATTATTTCATTTGTATCTAGAAAACTCCATCAACCAAACTTGTATTACTTGATAGGTTACTGGATCAGTTGTTTATTTCGACCTTAGAGTCGCGCTTGTATTATTATGATATCTGGTGGTTTTGTTTTCTTTTGAGTTTTGAGCCTCGCCCTTTGGCGTTATATACTATTGTGCATTGATGTGGTTGTTTCCGCCTTTTGGCGTAGAGCTAGCTCCCGTTTGGGGATGCTTTTTATTGTTTGTATATATATTATTCTTGTTTGTACCCGTTTGGGGCCAGTTTTTACAAAGGAGACTCTGCCGAAATTTTTGAGAAAATTGGATGTTGCTTTTAAACTTGTTTTCTACATGTTTTCCTTTACTTCTTCTTCTTTTTATGGTTTAGATTTCTGGGCTTCGGCTTACTTAGGTTACGTTGCGCCTCTAGATGCTTCGTAATCTAAGTGTCGGTCACGTTCCGTACTTTCGGGTCGTGACAAGTATGATCATAAAAGGTAAAGCAGGTGTAACAGCAATATAAATCAGGGCAGTGAAAGGTAGTGTGCAGTGAGTAATCTAAACTGCTCTATTGGGTTAACTACTATCAAGTCTTTGAAATCAATTTGATGAATCATCGATGTAACTCAATAGTATCCCATGCGTGCCCGGGATCACGGTCTATGACTCTCGGGCTGAACCTGAGACGTGCCGCAAGGCAGTAAAGGATGGTAGGTAATGACGAGTGATGTCCGTATCATCACTCCGGGGCTGGCCTAGCCCGTAAGACTGATCAGAACAGGTATAGAACTGTTGAGTTACAAGTCAGGTTTCATCATTGATTTCCCCATACCCCCAGGTTATATGTATTCAATTCAGGTATTAAGTAATCTAGAGCTAATGCCAACACAGGATCAAGCAGGTACAGGTTTGTCTGGATAGACAACAGAAACTGTCCATAAGGACAACAGATCAGGTTTGTTGGCATTAGACATAAGATCAAGTAACAGGTAACGCTATGGTACAACAGGTCAAGCCAGGTAGTATATAGATATCATGTCATGTCTAGAGGTGCACGGTACCATGTCGTGTCGAGCAGGAAGTGTAACAAGTCGTGTCAGGATGTACAAGATGTCATATGGGTGCTCATAATCAAACTACACAAGCATGGGTATATATAAACAAGCATAGGTACTTATGAAACAATAAAATGAAACATGGTGATGATATATGCAAGGGTACAGATTAAAGCATGGGGATGCACAGTTATAGATTAGAGTTAGGGTTGAGGTTCCAACGTTAAGTAAAATACACTTAAACCAGTATGGAATTGTTAAATCTCGTTATTATGGGTTAAATGATCTAGGGATACAATGATATATAAAATATGTTCAATGGATGCAACCGGGTATTCGAGGTAGAAACTATTTAAAAGTGCTATGGGTTATGCAGATAATTATTAAGTAATTTAAACACAGATGTGGGTACACGATATTGTACTCTAACATGCAACAAGTTATAATTCAAGATCCGAATCTAACATGATATATGGAACATCGAAACGGAAAATGGAACATGTAACGCTATATGTAATCTATAGTTTTACCATGCAGTTTAATAGGTATAAATAATATTATAGATAGCATGTAGCAAGTTTCACTTGCCTTGATCGGATCACGATACGGGATGCGCACGCAGCGTCCAATGTCGGCAAATGTTGCAACATCCACACGCGCACACGGGAAGGTCCAGGCAACTCAAGAAGTTAACCACGCACATAGGGGACGTCCACGGAGTTGCCCGGATCAGCGGCAGCGAGCACGGCTCCGGCGACGGTCGGAAACCGAGAAAGTAGAAAGAGAAGAAGAAGTTGTAGGAGAAGAAGAAGAAGAATGGAGGGTTTTGGGTTGTGGTTTTGGCTTGGTTGGGTTCTGGGACAGAGGAGAAGACGACGAGATTAGGGTAATCATCGGCGATGAGGGGTGCCGGCGTCGGGGTGTAACGACAAGGCGGCGGGATTCTTGGGTCGTGGGTGTTGGGCTTGTAGGGTGTTCTCGGGTCGTCGGGGATTGGAGAGAGGTGAGGGAGATGAAGAAGGTGAGTGTGAGGAGATGGTGAGGGGAGGTCGTCGACGAGGCTAGGGCTCAGGCGTGGGTAGGGTTTTTCTGTGGGTTCTCGGGTGATGGGTTCGTCGGGGCTGCAGGTGTGGGTGATGGTGGTATCGGGGTTAGAGAGGTGAGGAGAAGGAGGAGAGGGATGAGCGGTGATGGAGGCGAGGTCGACGAGGGTGTCGACGGCGAGGTGAGGGTAGCCGGCGGTGAGGGGTTTCTTAGGTTGAGATGGGTGTGCAGGGGTTGCAGGGTGCTCAGGATGTGGAGGAAGGAGGAGAAAGAAGGAGGAAGGAGATGGAGATGGGGAGGAGAAGAGGATGGAGACGAGGGTTGAGGAGTTAGGGTTAGGATTTGAGGAGGCGGCGGAGTCTGCTAGGGTTTCTCGTGGCGAGCTCGGGTTTAAAATAGAGAAGAAGGGAGAAATAAGAAGGGAAGTGACCATATCGTGGACGCAGTGACCCGACTCGAGGAACACACAGTGTTCGTGAGAGGAGTGAGAGAGAGCGCGAGAAGAAAGAGAAAGAGGAGAGAGAGAGAGAGAGACTGTGGTGGGGAGAGAGAAGGAGAGAGAAAAGAAAGAAAGAGAGATTTTGAGTAGGGCCGGTGCAATAAGGGAAATAATTTGATTGGCTGAAACAAAAGAAAGGAAGAGAGAGAATAGGGGATTGGTTTAAAAAAAATTTAAAAGATTTTATATATTTTTTTTAAAACCAAAAGGATTGTTCTGTTAACGAAACTTTAAAGAAAAAGTTTAAAATAAAATCAATAAATTTGAATTTAGGCGGATACAAAAATATTCCAAAACGCGCCCGGGACGGGTCCAAAAATTTAGATTTAAAATACGAAAATTAAATGCGACTTCCAAATTTTAAAAAGAATGAATAGGTAACTAAAATGCGTACCCCCAAGAACGGACGCACGTACGTGTGCGTAGCCATCCAAACACGTCCGTTTCACTGAACGAGACGAGAACACGATACGCGGATGCTACCATGAGGTTAGGGGTATCATGCAGGCTACGAAAGGCAATTTTAATTTATTTTACGTGATCTAGAATGTTATATGTAAAACATGCGATATCAGATGAAATGCCAGTATGTACCAAACATGAAAGTGTACCAGTCTACGTAACAAATCAGGATAATCCATAAATATAAATCAAACAAACTCAAGCAAGCGGTTCGGGTCGAACGCAAAGTAAAATGTAAAATACCATTCGCACCCAAACACGATAAATCAAGAAAATACCACAGATAATCAAATACGGAAACTGAATTGGTATAAGTGAACTAGGTTGTTACATTATACCCAACTACAAAGAATTTCGTCCTCGAAATTCCAAGAACAAGGAAAAGTAAACAATCAAGAACTACAAGAATAAGCGCGGAAACTTCTGTCGAATTTCATCTTCTCGTTCCCAAGTTGATTCTCCATGCGAGCGATTTCCCCAAGAAACAAGCACAAGAGGGATAACTCTGTTCTTAAGAAACTTTTCCTTTCGATCCACAATCGACATTGGTCGCTCCTTAAAAGTCAAATCTTCACGTACAGTCAGCTCCGAATGATCTAACACATGTGTTTTATCTCGAACCTACTTACGGAGTTGAGATATGTGAAACATGTCATGAACATTCGTCAAGGATTGCGGTAACGCCAATCGTTACGCCACTTCTCCAACACGCTCCAAAAACTCAAAGGTCCAACGAATCGAGGACTAAGCTTTCCTCGACTTCCGAAATGGATCACCCCTCTAGTCGGTGATAACTTCAAGAATACCAAATCACCCACGGCGAACTCTTGAGGTCTTCTCGATGTATTTGCCCAACTCTTCTGTCGGTCTTGAGCTGCTTTCATATGATTCCGGATAGCGTTAACCTTTTCCACTGTTTGTACCACCAGATCTGGTCCCAACAATCTTCGTTCACTGACATCGTCCCAACAAACAGGTGAACGATACTTGCGACCATAAAAATCCTCGAATGGAGCCATCAGAATAGTCGCCTGGAAACTGTTATTGTAAGAAAACTCCACCAAGTGTAGATGATCTCATGAACCCTTGAAGTCTAACATGCAAGCTCTCAAAATGTCTTCAAGAGTTTGGATCGTTCTCTCCGACTAGCCATCTGTCTGAGGATGATAAGCTGTGCTAAACTCAATCGCGTCCCCAAACTTTCCTGTAAGCTCCTCCAAAAGTGTGATAAGAAACGGGTGTCTTGGTCGGACACGATGCTCACCGGTACTCCATGCGATCTTACAATCTCCTGTCTGTACTGTTCTGCCAAACCTTCTGTTGATCGACCAACTTGAAATGGTATGAAATGAGCTGCCTTGGTCAATCACGCAACTGCATTATTGCCTTTCGGACTCCTCGATAGAGCCGTCACAAAATCCATGATTATATGTTCCCACTTCCATTGAGGAATCGGAAGTGGCTGCAACAAACCAGCAACTCTTTGATGTTCAGCCTTGACTTGCTGACACATCGAGCACTTTGCTACGAAGCGGGCAATCTCCCGTTTTATGCCTTCCCACCAGAAATGCTATCGTATATCACGGTCAATCTTCGTGCCTCCTGGTTGTACGGAATATGCTGAATTGTGCGCCTCCTTCACAACTTCCTCGCGAATATCTCCTTTTGGCACACACAAACGGCTACCATATCGCAACGAACCATCTTCATGAATTAACAAGTCCGTTCGAAGTCCAGCTTCAATCTGTTCTCGAATCTTCTGTAACCTTGGGTCCTTCGACTGTGCCTCTTTAATAATCTCGATCAATGATGACTGTACTTGCAGCTGCATCAACTGTCTTGAAGAACGCGGTAGCACGATCTCCAACTCGAATCTCCGAAAATCTTCGATAAGCTCCATCTGTGCAGTCAACATCCGAATTGCTGGCAACCGACTAAGCGCATCCGGCACAACATTAATTTTACCCCGGATGGTTCTTAAGATCAAAGATTGTAGTCAGCCACTAGCTCCAACCATCTACGCTGTCTCATATTTATCTCCTTCTGAATGAACACATACTCCAAGCTTTTGTGATCAGTAAATACTTCGACCCTTTTGCCCAATAAGTAGTGTCTCCAAATCTTCAAAGCGAAATCACAGCTGCTAACTCCAAGTCATGAGTTGGGTAATTCTTCTCATAGGTCTTCAACTGTCTCGATGCGTAAGTTGTAACCTTCCTATGCTGCATCAAAACACAACCCAATCCTTTCTCAGGTGCGTCGCTGTGAATCACCAATCCTCCGGAATTGTCTGGCATGGTCAGAATAGGAGCGGTTATCAACTTTTGCTTCAGCGCCTCAAAAGCTGACTCACACCTATCCGTCCACCCAAATGATACCTCCTTGCGCGTAAGCTTGGTCAAAGGCTTATCCAAACGAGAAAAATTCTCCACGAACCTTCTATAATACCCGGCAAGTCCAAGAAAGCTTCTTATCTCCGCAACATTCTTTGGAATCGGCCAATCTCGAACTGCTGTAATCTTTCGGGATCAACGGCGATTCCATCTCCAGCCACAACGTGCCCCAAAACTTCACTTTTTCAAGCCAAAACTCGCACTTGCTTATCTTTGCATACAATTTTCTTGCCTCAATGTCTGCAGTGCGATCTTCAAGTGTTCTGCATGCTCTTCAGTACTCCTGGAGTAGACCAGAATATCATCAATGAACACCACTATAAACTGGTCCAAGAATGGTGAAAAGATTCGGTTCATCAAGTCCATAAATATCGCCGGTGTATTCGTTACTCCGAAGGGCATCACTAAATACTCGTAATATCCATACCGAGTTCGGAACGTCGTCTTGCAAATATCTTCTGTTTTAACTCGGACCTGATGATATCCGGATTACAAATCCAGTTTCGAGAATACCCTCGCGCCACTAAGCTGCTCAAATAATTCGCCAATGCGAGGGATCGGATACTTGTTCTTAATAGTCACCCTGTTTAATTCTCGATAATCGATGCACATTCTCCTTATGACATCATCTTCTTTACTAGAAGAACTGGAGCTCCCCAAGGTGAGTTACTGCTGCGAATCCAACCCTTCTCAAGTAATTCAGCAATCTGCTTCCAACTCCACTGGTGCCATTGAATAATATGCCTTTGAGATTGGCGCTGCACCAGGAACAAGATTAATCGCAAACTCCACATCTCGTTTTGGCGATAAACCCGAGATGTCTTCGAACACGTCCATGAATTCTCGAACTATAGCCGGCGCTTCTTCCTTAATAACTTCCATCGACGAAAGAACATTGTTTGTCGGCCTAGCCCTAAACTCAACTGGCCCGACAGAACTGCTTCCTCCAGCAAAACAAACTCCGGATGTCCGGGAATCTGGAGAATCACTTTCCTTTCCTTACAATCAATATGAGAGTGGAAAGTGCCGCGAAAATCCATTCCCAAGACAACAACAAACAAAGGGGTGCACCAGAATTGAATAATTTTAATGCGGGGAAAACATGAACAAGTAAGATACCGAAATAACTTCATCCGAAGTCAAGATACTGAAGAGGATTAAGCGCGGTAAACATGATTCAAGCTGGCGATAAAATAAGAACTGGTAGGCAATGAAACCGATAGAAGCAAGGTAATATAACGATCATGAAACAAGGAAGTGAATAAAGACCAGGACTCCAAGTTACTTAAATAGAGTACCGCATTGTAACCATGCTGCAGTTCATAGTTACAATCACATAACTCCACTCAAGTCGTCCAAATCCTAGTATCAGAATCAAGAAACGGTGAGAAACAATAGAGAACCGAAAGGGTTTCAAGTCGAGATGCAAAGTGGTTTGCATATCATCAAGGCAAAGGATAAGAGAAAGATATAATTCAAGAATCACGATAACAAGGTGGCAGGACATGTTCCTAAACACGAGTATTCTGATTCGTGTATTGGGTCCAATACCCAACTACAAAAGAATCAAACTCGATTAACCTATATCCTATGGCTCTGATACCAAAAGAACCATGTCACGCCCCGCTTCCCAGAGTACGCTAAGATAGGCACGTGACATAGCCAACCAAGCTACCTGTGGATAGGAAAAATCCTTCCACGGTCACATTACGGCTGTAGAGATGTCAAGAACAGGAAAGTAAACTAAACTATCTAGTACATGTCCATGAGCCAGAATAAATGAGTCAAGAAATGATAATATGCAGAAGCAAAAGATCCAATAAATAAAAAACCTAGAAAGTAAAACTGCCTACCAACAGGATCCTCACCGCTCGGTCTAACAGCGGTAATGCTCCTGATCAGTCTGCAACAAAGGTAGAGGATCTGGGCCATGCAAAACCCAGACGTCAGCGCGTCATAACATCAAGCAATACTATATAAACAGGGTAGCAAGACATGCAAGTATGATCATAAAAGGTAAAGCAGGTGTAACAGCAATATAAATCAGGGCAGTGAAAGGTAGTGTGCAGCGAGTAATCTAAACTGGTCTATTAGGTTAACTACTCTCAAGTCTTTGAAATCAATTTGATGAATCATCGATGTAACTCAATAGTATCCCGTGCGTGCCCGGGATCACGGTCTATGACTCTCGGGCTGAACCCGAGACGTGCCGCAAGGCAGTAAAGGATGGTAGGTAATGACGAGTGATGTCCGTAGCATCACTCCGGGGCTGGCCTAGCCCGTAAGACTGATCAGAACAGGTATAGAACTGTTGAATTATAAGTCAGGTTTCATCATTGATTTCCCCATACCCCCAGGTTATATGTATTCAAGTCAGGTATTAAGTAATCTAGAGCTAATGCCAACACAGGATCAGGCAGGTACAGGTTTGTCTGGATAGACAACAGGAACTGTCCGTAAGGACAACAGGTCAGGTTTGTTGGCATTAGACATAAGATCAAGTAACAGGTAACGCCATGGTACAACAGGTCAAGCCAGGTAGTATATAGATATCATGTCATGTCTAGAGGTGCACGGTACCATATCGTGTCGAGCAGGAAGTGTAACAAATCGTGTCAGGATGTACAAGATGTCATGTGGGTGCTCATAATCAAACTACACAAGCATGGGTATATATAAACAAGCATGGGTACTTATGAAACAATAAAATGAAACATGGTGATGATATATGCAAGGGTACGGATTAAAGCATGGGGATGCATAGTTATAGATTAGAGTTAGGGTTGAGGTTCCAACGTTAAGTAAAATACACTTAAACCAGTATGGAATTGTTAAATCTCGTTATTATGGGTTAAATGATCTAGGGATACAATGATATATAAAATATGTTCAATGGATGCAACCGGGTATTCGAGGTAGAAACTATTTAAAAGTGCTATGGGTTATGCAGATAATTATTAAGTAATTTAAACACAGATGTGGGTACACGATATTGTACTCTAACATGCAACAAGTTATAATTCAAGATCCGAATCTAACATGATATATGGAACATCGAAACGGAAAATGGAACATGTGACGCTATATGTAATCTACAGTTTTACCATGCAGTTTAATAGGTATAAATAATATTATAGATAGCATGTAGCAAGTTTCACTTGCCTTAATCAGATCACGATACGGGATGCGCACGCAGCGTCCAATATCGGCAAATGTTGCAACATCCACACGCGCGCACGGGAAGTTCCAGGCACCTCAAGAAGTTAACCACGCACATAGGGGACGTCCACAGAGTCGCCCGGATCAGCGGCATCGAGCACGGCTCCGGCGACAGTCAGAAACCGAGAAAGTAGAAAGAGAAGAAGAAGTTGTAGGAGAAGAAGAAGAAGAATGGAGGGTTTGGGGTTGTGGTTTTGGCTTGGTTGGGTTCTGGGACAAAGGAGAAGACGACGAGGTTAGGGTAATCATCGGCGATGAGGGGTGCCGGCATCGGGGTGTAACGACAAGGCGGCGGGATTCTTGGGTCGTGGGTGTTGGGCTTGTAGGGTGTTCTCGGGTCGTCGGGGATTGGAGAGAGGTGAGGGAGATGAAGAAGGTGAGTGTGAGGAGATGGTGAGGGGAGGTCATCGACGAGGCTAGGGCTCAGGCGTGGGTAGGGTTTTTCTGTGGGTTCTCGGGTGATGGGTTCGTCGGGGCTGCAGGTGTGGGTGATGGTGGTATCGGGGTTAGAGAGGTGAGGAGAAGGAGGAGAGGGATGAGCGGTGATGGAGGCGAGGTCGACGAGGGTGTCGACGGCGAGGTGAGTGTAGCCGGCGGTGAGGGGTTTCTTAGGTTGAGATGGGTGTGCTTGGGTTGCAGGGTGCTCGGGATGTGGAGGAAGGAGGAGAAAGAAGGAAGAAGGAGATGGAGATGGGGAGGAGAAGAGGATGGAGACGAGGGTTGAGGAGTTAGGGTTAGGGTTTGAGGAGGCGGCGGAGTCTGCTAGGGTTTCTCGTGGCGAGATCGGGTTTAAAATAGAGAAGAAGGGAGAAATAAGAAGGGAGGTGACCATATCGTGGTCGCGGTGACCCGACTCGAGGAACACACAGTGTTCGCGAGAGGAGTGAGAGAGAGCGCGAGAGGAGAGAGAAAGAGGAGAGAGAGACTGTGGTGGGGAGAGAGAAGGAGAGAGAAAAGAAAGAAAGAGAGATTTTGAGTGGGGCCGTTGCAATAAGGGAAATAATTTGATTGGCTGAAACAAAAGAAAGGAAGAGAGAGAATAGGGGATTGGTTAACAAAAAAATTTAAAAGATTTTATATATATATTTTTAAACCAAAAGGATTGTTCTGTTAACGAAACTTTAAAGGAAAAGTTTAAAATAAAATCAATAAATTTGAATTTAGGCGGATACAAAAATATTCCAAAACGCGCCCGGGATGGTTCCAAAAATTTAGATTTAAAATACGAAAATTAAATGTGACTTCCAAATTTTAAAAAGAATGAATAGGTAACTAAAATGTGTATCCCCAAGAACGGACGCACGTACGTGCGCGTAACCATCCAAACACGTCCGTTTCACTGAACGGGACGAGAACACGATACGCGGACGCTACTACGGGGTTAGGGGTATCATGCAGGCTATGAAAGGCAATTTTAATTTATTTTACATGATCTAGAATGTTATATGTAAAACATGCGATGTCAGATGAAATGCCAGTATGTACCAAACATGAAAGTGTACCAGTCTACGTAACAAATCAGGATAATCCATAAATATAAATCAAACTAAATCAAGCAAGTGGTTCGGGTCGAACGCAAAGTAAAATGTAAAGTACCATTCGCACCCAAACACGATAAATCAAGAAAATACCACAGATAATCAAATACGGAAACTGAATTGGTATAAGTGAACTAGGTTGTTACAATTTTGCTCTATACTTTTGATTCACAACTCATGTGAGGTTAAAGCAAAGAGGAGGAAGAAGGAGAGAATGTGAGAGTGATAATGAAAATTTCAAGCATGGAAAAATATCATATGGCTCAAAATGAAATAATTGAAGCATGTAATAAAAAATTGCACCATACTTCAATAGTAACTCCAATTGAATAAAATATGAAAGAAGCCATTCCTTCATCCATGCTTAGACTTTCTTAAATTCCACCTCATTTATTTATTTTCACAAAATAAATATCTAATAATGAGGCGTCTCCTTTTAGAAGGTATTCATGTAACAATTACAAGAATACCCATCCACCGTATACCGTATAAGTATACCCATATTCGAATTCCGAAAAATACGAATACAATCAATCCAATAATATAATACCGGTATCCGGCTTAAACCAAAGCCTACCAGTATTATCCTTCCGATCATTATTCCTGTAACAATTACACGAACATGATCGAAACCCTGCCGTAACAACTTACGGCCTCTACATCTTTCGCCTGAACCAGGGAACTCTCTGTGTGGGACTCTAAAGACTCGACAGTACGCTGACAGTGGGTTTAACCACAAGCATGTCAGCGGAACTAGCTTTGCGTAATGGCTACACAGGTACATGATGAAAAAGAGGTGGCCGACAAGCGAACTCATCCCAACCCTAATGAGCCTGTAAGCAACACTTACCGTACAGTCCGGTCTCTTCGTCTGATACGTAGCATATGAAGTCTAAGGGTGGTAAATGTCAGACCCCAGTAAGTTTATAGGTCATGCTGATTTACGGCTCATATCGGTTCGAGAAACTACTGATAACTCTTATCGGCAAATCTATAGAACCCTGGCCAGGGATTTGCTGTTATGGCCGATCAAGTATAGCGCGACATCAACTCCCTATACTGGGAGAGACGAAACCCTTCCTATCGCTCACTGCCTCCATGCGATTCGGGACTATACCTAAAATGCACCTATTTGCATGACTCGGTAGAGCCGTGGTAGGGAGGAAATCAAAGCACGGTAGGAATCACACAAGACACTATGACGATCTCGGGTCTACAGACTAACCTGTACAAGTGTCACCGGAGAACTGCTATCGGACAATAGGTGTATATATACCATCTAGGAGTTCTCGGCGAGTCCTGTTCGGTGTACCCATTCTCCAATGAGCACCTGTGTACAATCCTTGATGTCAAATACCAATGGTTGTGGGACAACCATCGCCCCAGGGTCAAGAAACGTACACACTAGTCTACTCTGGTAATATCGATGCCCTGTCTTGATATACCTTCGACTAGGAACTATTAAAAGATATGCTTATAGACTACCCAGGCCCCACTAGTATGATCTCCATCATAATCCCGGTAGTCAAGCATAATCCTAAGGGCTTCATCAACATATATATAAAGATATGAAACACAACACATCACACGTCAAGATGAAGATAAACCAGATAGCATACTATAATTTCGAGCAAAGATTGTTTCTGTACATATACATGCTTAGCATCCTATACAATACAGGCCTCTAGGGCATACATATCTAACAATCTCCCACTTGCACTAAGACCGGTAGTTGGTGCAATAAGTACCCACTGTCTACACTAGAACCAGTTGCCGGCGTACCGCATGCCCAACATCTCGAACAGTTTCTCAAACTTGACTTGAGGGATGGCCTTGGCGAATGGATCTACTTTGTTGTCTTTCATGTCTGCTCTCCGTACCTCGATTTCCTGGCAATCCACTATCTCCAGGAAGATGTGATACCGCCTCAAGATATGTCTGGATTTCTGATGGGACCGCGATTCCTTTGCCAAAGCCATGGCTCCATTTTTATCGCAATACAGAGGTATTGGATTAGCAATGGATGGAACCACCTGAAATTCAGAAATGAACTTTCTCATCCAGACTACCTCTTTTGCGGCATCATTAGCAGCAATATACTCAGCTTCCATCATGGAGTCTGCGACGGTATCTTGTTTGGAACTTTTTAAACATACCGCCCCTCCATTTAGGATAAATACAGACCCTACGATAAGAATAATTTGACCGATTGTAGTATAGGAACATCATTTCCTATCAAGAGAATGTTGTCCATGTACATTACAAGGAATGTAACAGTACTCTCTACATGGTTCATCTATATTTTTGATAAAACCAAACTTTTTTATTGTATCATCAAAGCAGATGTTCCAGCTCCGTGATGCCTGCTTTAATCCATAGATGGATTTAAGCAACCTGCATGCTTTTCTGCTGCTCCCACTATCAATGAAGCCTTCTGGCTGATCCATAAAAACGCATTCTTCTAAAACACCATTTAGAAATGCCGTTTTAACATTCATCTTCCAGATGTCATAATCATAGTGAGCAGCTATAGCAAGCAAGATCTGAATGGATTTGAGCATTGCGACTGGTGAAAATGTTTCATCATAGTCCAAACCTGGTCTTTGACGAAATCCTTTTGCTACTAGTCTAGCTTTATAGGTCTCAAGCTGACCATCCACACCGATCTTTCTCTTAAAGGTCCATTTGTACCCTATGGGTTTTACTCCAGAAGGTGCAACCTCCAAAGTCCATACTTTGTTGGTGTGCATGGATTCCATTTCGGATCTCATAGCATCCAGCCACTTCACTAAGTCACCACTCGTGATAGCTTGCTGAAAACTAGTAGGATTATCATCATCCATAATGCAATCTTCTCTATCACCATCAATTAAAAAACCGTAGTATCTATCAGGTGGGCGAGAAGTCCTACTAGATCTACGGAGTGGCTGAGGTTCGTCAGGTTCTATTGAAATCTCGGGTTCAACCAAATCATCGGTAATTGTTTGTGTATCTGGAATTTCTTCCAGTTCTACCGCATTACCAACAGTATCATTTGTAAAAAATTCATTTTCTAAAAATGTGGCATACTGAGAAACAAACACCCTTTATTCCTCCTTGTGGTAGAAAAGATATCCATACGAGTGTTTTGGATATCCCACAAATTTACACAAAACCGATCATGTCTCGAGTTTTTTCGGATTCTGTTTTTTCACATAAGCCGGACAACCCCATATCCTAACTCTTTTAAGAGATGGTCTCTTCCCACACCATATCTCATATGGAGTGGTAGACACAGTTTTGGTCGGAACCCTATTCAATAGATAAATCGCAGTCTCCAATGCGTGCCCCAAGAATGATATCGGTAACTCAGCATCACTCATCATAGATAGTACCATATCTAATAGGGTACAATTCCTCCTTTCCGACACACCGTTGTGTTGTGGTGTGTACGGAGGAGTGAGCTGAGAGAAAATCACATTCTCTTTTAGGAAATCTAGAAACTCTGAGCTTAGATACCTCCTTGATCCGATCGAAGTTTCTTGATACTTAAGCCTATTTGTTTTTCTACTTCAGATTTATACTCCTTGAACTTTTCGAAGGCTTCAGACTTATATTCCAACAAGAACACGTGTCCGAATCTCGAGAAGTCATCAGTAAAAGTTATGAAGTAGGAAAAACCATCTCTCGCATGTGTAGACATTGGTCCACATACATCACTGTGTATGAGACCTAAGAGTTCAGTAACTCTCTCACCGTGTCCACTAAACGGAGTTTTGGTCATTTTACCTTTGATACAAGACTGGCAAGTCGCATAAGATTTATAATCAAACAGGTTTAAATATCCATCTTTATCTAGCTTGGTTAGTCTTGTTTCGTTAATATGACCAAATCTACAATGCCAAATGAAAGCTTCATTTATGTCTGAAACCTTTCTTTTGTTTGTGTGTTATATATTGAAAACTGTGTGCTGGTTTAGGACGTATATCCCGTTATTTAATGTACCAGACCCAATCAACTCTTGATTAAGGTTAATGTTCATAACATCATATTGTAATACAAAATTATATCCAGTATTGTCGAACAACGATACAGATATAATATTACATAACATCGAAGGTACAAAATAACATGGGTTCAAAACCAAGATACAACCCGACAGCAAACCAAGGTGATACTCTCCCTTTGCTGTAGCTTGTACTGAGGAACCATTCCCTTCCCGGAGAGTGCGATCATCTTTCTTCAAAACCTGCTATTTCTAAGCCCCTGCACACAATTGCAGATGTGAAATCTTGACCTGGTATCTAATACCCAGGAAGCAGAGTTAATTGAAAATCAGTTTTCTGTTACAAACACACCTGAAGTGGAAGCATCACCATGCTTCTTCTTCTTGAGGCCGACCAGATATCTAACGCAGTTTCTCTTCCAGTGCCCAGTCTGGTGGCAGTGGAAGCATTCCCCTCGTCCTGTCGCAGCAGCCCCCATCTTGTCCTTTCCCGGTGCCTTTTTCACTCTGCCTCTCGGCTTGATGGGATTCTTCTTCTTCTTTCCCTTGGCCTTGGCTTTCGGGACGAGGAGGAAGATGGCCGAGCAATTAGAGCGATAGTTTTCGCTACCTTTAGCATGCTCTCTGCACTCCTCATATTGAGGAGTTCAGGTAAGGACTTCTCCATGTTGTGCATGTTGAAGTTTACAATGAACTGAGCAAAGGCAGGGGGAAGGGACTGTAGAACAATATCAATATACTGTTCATTCTCCATGGTCCAACCCAGGTCCTCTAGATCTTCGATAAGTCCAATCATCTTCAATACATGGTCACCTACAGACGTGCCAGTAGCCATACACATCTGAAACAACTTTCGAGATGCCTCGTATCGGAGAGTACGAGATTGCTCTCCATACAACTCCTTTGTATAGAGAAAGATGGATTGTACATCCATCTTCTCGTGCTGCTTCTGATGTTCATTGTTCATAGAAGCAAGCGCGAGGCACTTGGCTGTTGCGCAGTCTATATCCCATGTCTTGCGGATTTCTTTATCCGCAACTGAAGAATCAAGGCCTGGGCTAGGAGGGGTTGGAGTAGTCAGGACGTATCCGACCTTATCATAGGTCAGGGCAATATTTACGTTCCTTAGCCAGTCATTATAATTCGGTCCCGTGAGTTTATTCTTTTCTAATAAAAGCTTAAGTCCCGTCATAGGTATCTGCCATTAGGAGAGAGAAAAGAAGACACTCAGCGATTGCTCTTGTATAATTAGATTGGTTATTAATCTTATCTAATCGATATCTCCCACTGCTTTTTATCAAATTTTCCTTCAAACCTTAAAAAGAAATTTAGCCAGGATTAATTGCAATTTACAAGTTCGCCAACCGATCAGCCAGGCCAGTGTCGGTACTCCGAGAGAGGTTCTCCGTGCTTTCGCACAGACCTAATTAAAATAAATCTCATTTTCCTAGAGGCGTAACCCCATTGACACCTTTCTAGACACCTACTGGATTAGCTAATTGTAAAGTGCAAAACTCTCCCGGGAGTAACTTTTACTCACAGTGGGATCGGGATCCAACTATCATATAGAAGGTACGCAATCTCATTGCAAATTTCAACTCTTGAAATTCCCGATATGATTTTTACCCCTAGTGTCTTATGACCTTAACTATGGTCAACAAATCATAAGCACTAGTCAAGTTCTACCCGCCATTTCGTGATTGATTTAGACCCGCCCGCATGACCCTTAACTATGGTCAACAAAGTCACACGAATATCCTAATCGATCGCATCAAATGCTCTGTAGGAAGACATCACTTAGCTACCGTACACTACGCCTTAACTATAGTCAACAAACGTGGCACGAATACTAAATACTCTACTTTCTAAAATGGTGGAGGGCAACGGATGGTTTTTATTAAAACCTTTAACATTTTGAACTTGATATCATTGTAGAATCTAGTGAAAATAGTGGTTTAAGCTCCAGTTTTAAAAGTCGAATGGTTTTGTAGTATCTTTCTAATTTCGCTAAAGAGGTCACTCCGGGTGAAGGGATCTCGGCTCTTTCCTCATCGAATGAGGTGCTGGATATTCATGAATACCATGATGCAAAGCAAATGTTATATCAACTATAAAAACAATCGAGTGCTTTGTAACATTTGCTAGTTTCGCTAAAGGGGTCACTCCCGGTGAAGGGATCTCGGCCCTTTCCTCATCGAATGAGGTGCTGAATATTCATCAAGGAATACCACTATGCAAAGCAAAAACTAGAGTTGCCCATTTTAAAAGTTTTATTCTACAACATCTTTAGCTTTCTTTTGCTTAACATTAATCACATTAATGTTGTCCCATCATTTATGTTTCCTAAACATCACAGAAAAGAAACGAAAATAGAACGTACGCTTATGCCATCCGCATTCGCCACTGGGCCCCGTCATGCACCGTTAGGTTACTTAACTAACGGCAGAGCGGGGGCTGGACTAGCGCGGGTGCAAAACATAAGCAACATTTATTATATATCTCATATATAAATATAGCCATTTCAGATCACAGATGAATACATTGGATATACTAGGAATTCCGTATTTCATTCAAGCCCTTAATGAAAGACAGGTTCCACGGTCGTAATGAATAGCCAAAACCCCACCCTAGACCCCTACGGGTGTGGCAAACCACTCGCCAAATTCCCGAAGTGAAGCAACCTCTCTCAACAAAGTGAGTAGGCCACTCAGCACTTCGAGAACCCGGTAGTTTGTGCACCCCACCTTGGGTCTATCCTAGGAGCAAAAACAGTAAAAAGAAATTATACAACTGTGGCTACAACCTCAACTCGGATGTGCCCCGCAAAAATAATATTACACTGCTTTTTACAAATTACATTGAATGAAAGAAAAGAAAAACGTTCATCTCACATACCCCGGCCATTCATCACGACGATCCTACACATTCATATACACATACCATCTCATGATATCAAAACCGATGTGTGCAACCCTGACTAATCGTCGTATAGCAATTAGTCGACGTTTCTAAACACACATCCACATCACAAAGCAAGTAAAGAAGTCGCAACATTAGAATTCCGCATGAGATTTGCAAACTAAACCATTTTCCAACTCTTGAAAAAATCCAGTGAGCAGCCTTTTAAAAACCGATCTTTTGAGCCAATCCGGGACTTTGCGGAGGCGAAAACCAACATATTAACATTCGAATGGGGGTCCTAGAGGGGTACCCCACCCCTGAGGCCACCACGAGGTGGCCAGGAGGCGAGGCTGACCCGAAACTGTCTATGGTGGAGCAGTTTCGGGTCCCCACCGCCAAGACCACCTTGTGGTGGTCTTGGGGAATGGGCCCAGCCGTTCGGTCCCCGCCTTCAGGGTGTCCCCGGGGTGCACACGCTCCACCTCACGGCTTCTCGGTTCAAACCGTGAACCCGCGGGGTGTGCAAACATCTCAAAACTTCGATTTTCAAAACTGTTTTTCGGCAGTTTTTGCACGACGAAAAACGACGGAATTCTAACGTTGCTACAAGCTATTTAAGGTTTAAGATAGGCTCTGATACCATGTTAGTGGATGTTGCACACCCTCACAACACTTGTGAGGAGGCGGAAGTGGTAAACAATAATTTTTCTTGCATGCAACACCCACATAACCCAAGATTAGTGCTTAAACCCTAACTAGCAAAAACCATCAAGAGATCTAATCTACTATGATAGTATTTATACCTAATGGAACCGGTCCTTCGGGTATTCACTTGAATGTGACTCCTAGGCTCCTTGTGGTTGCAATGAGCTCGATCTCCGGCCACCTCAAGATCCAAGACGATCCACCCGAGAGCTATCGAACAAGCTACAAACTCTTCACAAGAGTTCAACTTAGAAATCAAGTTTGCTAGAAGAGATCACTAAGATGATGTAGAGATTAAGTATTAGATTATGATTTTGCTCTAAGTTTTTGATTCACAACTCATGTGAGGTTAAAGCAAAGAGGATGAAGAAGAAGAGAAATAAAGTGAGAGAATGTGAGAGTGATAATGAAAATTTCAAACATGGAAAAATATCATATGGCTCAAAATGAAATAATTGAAGCATGTAATAAAAAATTGCACCATGCTTCAGTAGTAACTCCAAATGAATAAAATATGAAAGAAGCCATTCCTTCATCCATGCTTAGACTTTCCTAAATTCCACCTCATTTATTTATTTTCAAAAAATAAATATCTAATAATGAGGTGTCTCTTTCTAGAAAGTATTCATGTAACAATTACAAGAATACCCATCCACCGTATACCGTATAAGTATACCCGTATTCAAATTCCGAAAAATATGAATACAATCAATCCAATAATATAATACCGGTATCCGGTTTAAACCAAAGCCTACCAGTATTATCTTTCCGATCATTATTCCTGTAACAATTATACGAACATAATCGAAACCCTACCGTAACAACTTATGGTCTCTATATCTTTCGCCTGAACCAGAGAACTCTCTTTGTGGGACTCTAAAGACTCGACACCACGCTGGCAGTGGGTTTAACCACAAGCACGTCAGCGGCACTAGCTGTGCGTAACGGCTACCCAGGTACGCTGGCAGTGGGTTTAACTACATTCTTGATTTATTGTGTTTTGGGTGTAAATAGTGTAATTGGTATCTGTATTTGCATCCGACCCGACCCGCTTGCTTAAAACCCGTCTTGATGCCTGTTTATGATTTATCCCGGCTATTTATGAGGATCCGTGCACTTTCATATTTATTTTATATATATATATACTGCATACTGACATTACATCTGGCATCTGCATTTTTTTTAGTAAAACAAATAAAGTCAAATAAAATATTTTAAAAATATCTAGCATGACCTGCATCATACCTCTAACCCTGTCGTAGCGTCCGTACATCGTGTTCTCATCCCGTTCAGTGAAACGTACTCATTTGGATAACTACGTGCACGCTACGTGTATCCGTTCTTGGGGGTATACTTTTTCGTTACCCGGATATCCTATTTTAGTTTTGGTTGACACGTATATTGACCGTATTTTCAAACCATAATTTGAGATCCGATCCGGACGTGTTTTAAACTATTTTTGTATTAGCCAAAATCTCAAATATTATCAATATTATATTCTAATACTATTCTAACTGTTAATATACTAAAAATATTTTCAAAATATTTTTAAATCCTTTTAAAATATCACAGCTCAATCTCTCTCTCATGACTACTCTCTCTCTCTCTCCTCTGCATATTTATGTATATATTCTTTTTTTATTATTAAACCTAATTTATTAATACCCAAACCCATGTCGTTCTTTCTCTTCCTCATCTTCTCAAAAAATTTCTTCCTTTCCCGCCTCCCGCCGCTCGCGAACCCACGCCCCCTGCCTCGCCATCGCCACCACCGACGACGACTTCGCTCACCTCACCTCTCTCGCCTCCATCTCTTCCTCATCTTCCTTCACTCTCCTTTCCCGAGCAAACCCACTAACCCTGCACACCCGCAACCTTTGTCGGCACCCTCATGTTGCCAACCCATTGCCTCCGCCTCGTCATCGCCTTTCCCCGCTCGTCTCCCTCTCCCCAACACCAGAGCCTCCTCCCTGCACCCCCGACCAGAACCCTGCACACTAGGAACCCATCACCCGAACCCCCTAGCCTCGCCTGAACCCTCGTCACCAGAGCTCCGACCTTTCCGTCGCCTCCTCGTCATCACAACAACCTTCTCGCCTTCTCCCAAACCCAGAACACCAAACCCCGGTCTCCTTCTTCACTTCTTTCTTCTTCTTCTTCTTCTTTCTTTCTCTTTTCTTTTCTTAATCCGGTTTCCGACCTTTCCGTCGCCTCCTCGTCATCACAACAACCTTCTCGCCTTCTCCCAAACCCAGAACACCAAACCCCGGTCTCCTTCTTCACTTCTTTCTTCTTCTTCTTCTTCTTTCTTTCTCTTTTCTTTTCTTAATCCGGTTTTCCCGGCCATAACCGGAGCTATGCCGTCACTGTCGATCAGGATGACCCAGTGGGCATCCCTAGCCAACGTGGTCACCTTCTTGCTTTGCCTAGACCTGTCCCGTGTGCGCGTGTGTACGTTGCGACGTTTACCCGACGTCGGACGCTGCGTATACACCCCGTCGTGAGATCCGTTCAGGCAAGTTCATCTTGCAACATGCTATAATACATATTTTGCATCCATATGAATAAAAATATCACATGTTGATAGCATTGTACACCCATATTAATGTTTTACTGTTTTCAGATAACCGTATGCATCTATATCATTTATCATATATGTAGCTGCATCTACAGATCATATTATTTCATGTTACTGTTGTATTAACACCCTAATTGTTCGCATTTTTACGTGTTCCTTAAATTTAAATTTACCGCAATCAAGACGGTGTCGCTTGGTAGCTAGCCGATTGAGTACGAGTCGATCCACAGGGAAATGGTGTACTTTTCTTTAAGTTCTAACGAGTTAAGTCCTAATTTTGGTAGGTTTTGTTTTAAAATCTAAGAAAGAGAATAAATTGATATAAAGGTTTGCTAGGGTTAGGATTAGCTTAGTTCGAAATAGGGATTCTTTTCACTTCTTTCAATGCCCTAGTTAAGAATATAGGTGTTAGGGTAATGGTCAACAACGGGGATTAGCATGACTAGGAAGAAACTTAGTTTCTTTCTTTTGGTCCTTGTCCGTCCGTTCTTGGCTCTTAGCCCTAACCTCCGATTAATTCAACCACAACCGGTCTAACTAGGGAATCACCGCTATTATGTAGGATAGGGTGCCGTAGTGAGCGGTTTATGGTTGATTTAAAGAGAGTCCTTAATTAAAATTATTTGGGCAAAGAAAGGAGTGAGAGAGATTTCCTTCTCTCAAACCTTCCCTCTCCTATCCCTAACAAGTGAGGAATTACTCACTCATTAGGAAAATAACAATAAAATTCATATTTTTTTTATTTTAATAGATGAACTAAATTGCAAATAATAAAAGAACAGACAAAAATTGCAGGAATTAAAATTCAGATAAAAAAGAATGCGAGATAAAAAAAAAACTTACTTTATTGATGATCTCTCAACAATGCATTACAATTGGAATTAAAATTTAGATCTAAGAATTAAAAAGAGGCATAAAAACTAAAGAGAGGCATGCCTTCATTTGGCTTTCAACTCTCCTATTTATAAATAAGAAAAACCCTAGGTTACATTCTGATCCACACATGAATTTACAAAACTACCCTAAAAAAACGGGTCACCGACACCTCCACCGACACGTGCACCATACGGCCGCGGTTCCGTGGCAGAAAGGCCTGTTTGGTCGCGGTTACGCGGCCATTTGGTAGGATCTTAGGCTCAATTCTTCAGGGTTGCTTCATGTTGCTTTTACCTTCTGTTTTCTTCACTTGGTTCCTCAGAATCTCTTCTATTTTCTTCCAGATTTCCAATAGTGCAGAATGATGTGGACTTTTGCCTTGAGCTTCACATTGAAGTCTTGAATCTTGTGCTGCCCTTGTGCTTTGTGCATTGAACTGTCTAATGATTTTCATTTGTTCCTTGAACTGGTAGGCGGTATCATACGGATTCATCTATTGTTTGTCGCAGTCTCACATTTGTAGCGACTTTTCATGAATTTCACTGTAACGATCTGAGAACCTATAACCTGCAACTATTTAGCAGACATGGATCAAAAGCACCTATTTATATGTAATGTGATTAAGAATGGACGATATAATAATGCAAAATTCTGATATGAACAAATACCCTAAACTTATCTTTTGCTTGTCCCGAGCAAAACCAATTTTATTCTCAAAAATTCCTAACCTCACTTTCGCAGGGAACGCGATTGCACTGAGCTCGTGCAACAAGCCGTTAAACCTCTAGGTGTTCCTAGTAGGAGGAGTGTTGTCTCCTGAGGGTTTTCAGCGAATACTACCCACAAAATCCGATCAATTTGGCATGTTGACTCTAATTCTTCGATTCAGTATTCTAGCAAGAAATTTTATTATCTTCAACTTAGAAATTATCAACCCGTATTTTTCACACTCCCTCTTCATTTAACTTAAGATCGTATATATTTTGCAAATTTATTAAGCTTTCAGCATCTTTTGAATTTTCCTTCTAAGGTGCAATCTCAACTCAGGAATTTTTATCATCTTTACTGAAGATATAAGGCCTATCTTTCATTCCTATCTTTCATCCAAACCCCAGTCATATACCCCCTACGTGTGTGTGATTTTTACCCCTACACTTGGAAATTCAATTCAAGCTACCATACTCTTGTCCAACTTCCAAAATACTTTTAGTTGGTGAATTTTAGATGAAATTTCTCACACATTCTTCATGCGACCGTTAATACTTCTTAAGCTACTAAACGACCGATTACAAAATGTGCTTGCGCATTTAGGCGTAATTCCTCGTCTTGCAATACCTAAGGCTTAGCAGTGACCCCCAAACCAGTTGGTCTAAGCCACTAGGTGATAAAGCACCCTCGCTATATTTTTTTATTTATGCTGCCTTAAGTAATTACAAAACCAGTATTCATTTTTTTATCTCTTTATTCACCACTTATACTATTATTTTATTTTCCTTCATACTAAGGATTTTAGACAAGAGCATTTCAAGGTATCCTCTACTATCCTAAGTTTCAAGATGTATGTGAGTGCGTAAGTAGGGTATATACTTTCAGAATTTAGACTAAAGGTTCAGAATTTATTTTTCAGACTTACACTTCATATAAAAATTTCAATACGTTTCCCTTATTTTGACTTAGTCCAAGAATTGAACTCAAAATTTGCCTATTTCTAAATAAACTGTAAGGACATATATTTGCTACAGTTAAACTTTAAGAAAGGTTATTTTTTGTGTTTTTAATTTACTAAGTTTAGAATCTAGTTTTTCCTAACTAGTCAACCGTCTTGTTGAACTTAAGTCAAATATGGCCAAAATTGAATTTTTAAATTTTTATAATTTTTTTTTAAATTTTTAAATTTTTTATTGATTTTATTTTTTATATTTTTTTTTCATTTTCATTTTTTTATTTTTTATATTTTTTATAAAGATGCAATGCGGAATTAAATATGCAAAGAAAGAAAGAACAAATATGTACAAAAATAAAAATATGCAGATGCAAAGATAACTATTTACAATCCACCTCCACCCCCAAACTTATCGAAAGCAGTGTCCTCACTGCTCCCAGCGGCGTCTACCAGAAGCAGCCTCACTGGTCTCACCCCCCCGTCCCCTTGATCGTGAACGGGAACGTTCCTCTCTTGCCAGCAGGGTGGTCATACCCTGCTCCAAACTCGTCACTCGCTGACCAAGGTTGGTCATCATCCCTATCAATCTTTCTATCCCCCTATTTGTTCATCGCATCAAGCGCGCTTGCGCAGCGAGGGTAAGCTCTTCATCGCTCGCGGTCGAGCTGGAGCTGGGTGTATTTGCGGGCACGTCTTCGACCGGCTCGGTGTGTGACCATAAATCATGTAATCGTGTATAAGACGTGGAGATACCCTCAAGAAGGGGTCTAATTGAAATTCCACCATGCATATAAAATTCGAATTCCTCAACAGGGAGGAAATGACGACACAGTTGTGTCACCAACATAGGGCATGGATAGTTGGCAACCCTCTTGCCCGCACCAATCGAGTGAAGTAAAACAGTGCATATATCATAACTAGGGTTTCGTGTCATCAAGATATGCGCTATATGGAGGGATGGTGTGAAAAATGTCGTGTTGTGCGAACTACCAAAAATATTATTTTGTGCCCAACGGTACACAGTTAACACGTTCGCAAAAAGTGTTCGTGCTTGAATACCCTTTCGGGGTTCCTTAGAACAATCGTTACCCATCAAGGGTAGGTAGTTCTCGAATCGGAGGGGTTGGTCGTGAATAGATAGTCTAAGTATTAAGGTGACTTCATGGATGAAGTCCCTATCAATTATTATTTCCCTATCCCCCCACATTAATCTAAGGTACCCGTGTTGGGCAAGACTACCCTCATCCATGCATTCATAAAACCAGGTGACAACATCTGGAAGCGCGAAGGAATTTGGATGGTTAAATAGTAAAAAGTTCCATCCGCGCCTTCGGATCTCATCACCGAAGTAGCTACCATAAACAGTGTGTGCAAACATTTGGGAAAAATCCCGTTCAAACTGCAGAGTTGGTGCCATTACAGATAGTGCAGATATTTCTAAAAAAATTTAACAAAGAGGATCAGAGAATGCAAACCTCCTCTGAAGATTTCAAAGGGAGAGGAGTCCAATAGGCGGCGGTTGCGCGGCAGAAGAGGGTATTGGCAGCGGAAACGCGGCGGCTTGAGGCGATCTTCCTGCAGAAATTGAAGCTGCGGCTAGGGTTTTGAGGAAATGAGAAATTAGGGTTATGAAAATTCAGAGGAGGGGTCGGGTTCTTTTTATAGGGGTTTATTGGTTATTTATAAAAAAAGTCCCATTAAAAAGAGGATTTTATTTGTAAAAATTTTTTTTTTTTTATTTATTGAAACTGAATATTTACAAAAATGCCCTCGAAAATTTAAAAATTTTTTATTTTTATTTTGTTATAATTACAAATTGTACATACCCCCAAACTTATTTGAAACAGTGTTTCCACTGTTTATGGCTGGATAACCGAAATTTGGGGGTAGATGGAGGAAGATCAGTCAATGTAAATCGGCTCCTGCAACAGCAGGAGTTCCTCCGAAGGGTCCGCGGTGAGGAACGGTTTTAATCTATGTCCGTTCACTTTGAATAGTGAACCGTCATCAGGATTTTCTAAATCGACCGCACCGTGCGGATATACGGTACGTACACAAAATGGCCATTTCCATCGAGATCTGAGTTTGCCGGGATGGAAATGTAGCCGGGTGTCGTAAAGTAAAACCTATTGACCAGGTTTGAATGTTTTGCACATAAGGTGTTTATCGTGAAACACTTTCGTTCGGTTTTTTATGACAACCGCGTTCTCGTAAGTTTCATCCCGAAGCTCGTTCAATTCATTTAACTGCAGCTTCCGATGGCTGCCCGCATCTTCAAAAGATAGATTTAGCTCCTTTATCGCCCAAAATGCATGATACTCTATTTCTACTGGAAGGTGGAAAGCCTTTCCGTAAACAAGCCGATAAGGAGACCTGCCAAGATCGGTCTTATAGGCAGTTCGAAATGCCCAAAGAGCATCAGTAAGTTTTAAAGACCAATTCTTAAGGTTTTTGGAAACCGTTTTCTCCAATATCTGCTTGATTTGCCGATTTGAAATCTCGGCTTGCCCACATGTTTGGGGATGATAGGGCGTTGATAGCTTATGATTAATGGAATATTTCCGCATTAAGGACTCGAAAGTCCTATTACAGAAATGAGTTCCATTGTCGCTAATGATTGCTCGGGGGTGTCCAAACTGGGAGAAAAAGTTTTCTTTGAAGAATCTAACGACAACTTTGTTGTCATTAGTCCGGCTGGACATAGCCTCGACCCACTTAGAAACATAATCAATAGCAAGGAGAATATACAAGTTCCCAAAAGAATTGGGAAACGGCCCCATAAAATCAATCCCCCAAACATCAAAAATTTCCACAACCAATATTGGTTGGAGCGGCATTTCGTTTCTTCTGGATATCTGGCCCAAGTGTTGGCACCGGGAGCACGTCTTGCAGTAATCATGTGCGTATTTAAAGTGTTGTGGCCAGTAGAAACCATACTGCAAGATCTTTTCGGCTGTCTTTCTAGGCCCAAAATGCCCGCCACAAGCTTGATCGTGGCAAAATGACAGCACGCTCTTGAATTCATTGTCGGGGACACACCGACGAATAATCTGATCGGGACAGTATTTAAACAGATAAGGTTCGTTCCAGTAAAAGTGTTTTACCTGGGAAAGGAATCGGAGTCTGTCCTGTTTTGACCATTCATTCGGCAGTAGTCCGGTAGCTAGATAGTTCACAATATCTGCGAACCAAGGTTTGCATGATACTGTCAAGAGCTGCTCATCCGGAAAAATGTTGTTTATCGGAAAATGAAGTGTTGGCGAAGAAGGGAGGCGTGAAAGATGGTCGGCGACTACGTTTTCGCATCCTCTTTTGTCTTTGATGACAAGGTCAAAATCTTGGAGTAAGAGGATCCATCGGATCAGCCGAGATTTTGCGTCCTTCTTCGCAAAAAGATGGCGAAGAGCAGAATGGTCAGTGTATACGATGACTGGAGAGCCGATCAAGTAGGGCCTGAACTTTTCTAAGGCGAACACAACAGCCAAGAATTCCTTCTCGGTTGTTGTGTAATTTAATTGGGCATTGTTCAAGGTTCGGCTAGCATAATAGATTACATGCGGCATCTTATCAATGTGTTGTCCAAGGACAGCACAAATGGCAAAATCAGATGCACCGCACATAATCTCAAATTGATGCGTCCAGTCAGGAGAAGAAAGAACAGGAGCAAAAGTGAGTGAGCTTTTTAATGACTCGAACGCATTCACACAGCTCGAGTCGAAATCGAATGTGGTGTCCTTGGCCAGCAAAAGAGTCAAGGGCCTAGCAATCTTGCTAAAGTCCTTGATGAACCGGCATGGCCAGGGAAGGCTCGAATGTCTCGGACGAATTTGGGAGGAGGGAGATTGGAAATGACTTCAATTTTTGCTTTATCTACCGCAATGCCATTTCGCGAGATGATATGTCCTAAGACAATACCTTCACGCACCATGAAGTGGCACTTCTCTTAATTTAAAGTAAGGTTCTTATCCTTACACCGGGTAAGGACTGCGTCTAGATGTAGCAAACACTCATCAAAGGAGTCGCCGAAAATGGAGAAATCATCCATGAAGATCTCCAAGAATTTTTCCACCATGTCTGAAAAAATACCCATCATACACCGCTAGAAGGTAGCGGGTGCATTGCATAACCCAAAGGGCATGCGACGGTAAGCAAACATACCGAAAGGATAAGTGAATGTGGTCTTGTCTTGGTCTTTTTCGGCGATGAGAATTTGATTATAGCCGGAGTAGCCATCCAAAAAGCAATAGTATTCATGCCCAGCTAATCGTTCTAGCATTTGGTCAATGAAAGGTAATGGAAAATGGTCTTTCCGTGTCGCGGCGTTGAGTTTTCTATAATCGATGCATACTCGCCATCCAGTTTGGGTGCGAGTATGTATTAACTCATTCGCCTCATTAGTTATGACCGTTATGCCCGATTTCTTGGGAACAACGTGAATGGGGCTAACCCACTGGCTATCAGAGATAGAGTAAATGATACCACTATCAAGACATTTTACGATCTCCTTCTTAACAGCCTCCTTCATGACTGGGTTGAGTCGTCTCTGTGGATCCCTTGCTGGCTTGGCATCATCCATCATATGAATATGATGTTCAACTATTAGGGGACTAATCCCCTTGATGTCCGCCATAGTCCAGCCAAAAGCTTGCCGATTGCTTTGCAAGACCGTCAAAAGGGCTTTCTCTTGCTCTGGGACTAAGAAGCCGAGATGATAACAGGAAGGGTCTCGTTCTCACCTAAGTAAGCGTATTTAAGGTGAGACGGCAATAGCTTGAGTTCGAGTGTTGGAGGTGAAACAATTGAAGGTAAAATCGGTGAAATTGTCTCAAACTCAAAGGATTCCAATAGAGGTTCAAAACGAGTGTAAGCAACCGAGTCGGATGGTTCAGCTAACTCATCCGAAAATTCAAAGGATTCAAACTGGGGTGGTGATTGGTCGAGATCGTTTGAGAAAGTGAAACACTCGTAGTCATTATCGGGCGTGAAAGCAGTATCAGATTCAAGGAGGAACGCACTAGTGGCGTTAAGATTGCTGTGATCGAACAAAAATTTCTCGAGCTCACAGTCCTCCTGGGTGATCTCTTGGATCGAGCAAATATCAAGTATATTAGCATTAGGTTCGGAGGGCTGATTCCCTAACTTAAAAATGCTGAGTTCAATTGTTATGTTTCCAAAAGATAGGTTCATCGAACCATTTCGACAATTGATCACAGCATTCGAAGTCGCAAGGAATGGTTGACCGAGTATCACCGGAATTTGATTCCGGGGGTTAGCCACAGGCTGTGTATCTAAAACAATGAAATCAACGGGGAAAATGAAGTCCCCTAATTTGATCAACACATCCTCTAGCTCACCCCTAGAATTGGTGATGGATCGGTTGGCCATTTGGAGAGTACAATGTGTAGGTTTTAGCTCTCCAACGCCCAGTTGCTCATATACCGAATAGGGAAGCAGGTTAACACTGGCACCAAGATCCAAAAGTGCGCGGTTGATATTCTTATCCCCAATAGTTATTGAAATCATAGGACAGACAGGGTCCTTTCGTTTTTGAGATAAAGGTTGGGTAAGAGCATCACTCACGGCACTAGCTAAGAAAACTTTCTTAGGTACCTGTGATTTCCTCTTCTTAGTGCATAAGTCCTTCAAGATTTTTGCGTAAGAAGAGACTTGTTGGATTGCATCCAAGAGGGGAATGTTAATGCTAACCTGTTTAAACAACTCCACAATCTTCCCTATTTGTGGATTTTGTTTATTGGATCTCAACCGGTTTGGAAATGGAACATTTTGAAAATTGGTTGAGTCCAATGTTTGTGGAGGAGATTGCGGAGTTGGAACGAATTCCAGTGCTGGTGTTTTCGTAGAGTGAGATGTGGGTCCGTTCGGAGCAGCAGAAGAAGTGGAGCCTTATGAAGAATGGAGAACAGGCTCTGAAGACGAAGAAGAAGAAGAAGAAGAAGAAGCGGCGGCCGGGGTGTCATCATCAGTGCCAACATTGTTATGCAACATCCTTCCAGATCTCAATGTAGTCACGGCACTCACATTATGGTTTTGTTGTTCAAGAGCAACACGTGCATTTTGTGGGTGACCAGGATTTGGGAGTGGTTGAGATGGAAGCTTTCCTTTCTCTTGCTCGCTTAAAGCTGCATTCAGTTGTGCAATCTGGGCTTCGATGGTTTTGATACTTTGCCCGTGTGAAGCAATGTGTTGCACCAAAAACTGAATGGAAGACTGGATGTTGGCTGAGGATTAAGTTGATTATTTTAAAAATGCCTCCAGACTTCGTTCTAACGAGGAAACCTTATCGTTATTTGGCGGAACAAAATTGTTTTGAGGAAAAGAGTTTTTGGGTGCAAAATTGTTCGTCTGATTTTGGTAAGGTTGGGGTTGAAAAGGTTGCTAATATTGAGTTTGTTAAGGAACTTGTTGTTGAGGAGGAGGCCTCTGGAAATTGTTGTTGTCTTGGAATTGTTGTTGATTTTGATTCCAGGCGAAATTGGGGTGATTCCTCCAACCAGGATTGTAAGTAGAAGAGTATGGATCATTTCTTTGTCGTTGCTGAAAGGCAGCATTGACTTGATCCTGTCCTTAAGCAGGTGGGTTGTAAAGACACTCTTCGGTCAAATGGGATGGATCAGAACAACAAGCGCATATAGTGTGAGGGGGAAGAGCAGGGGCAGAAGAAGGCGATGAGAATTTGCTCTCAATTGCTTCTAGTTTTCGTGTAATTACTGCCATTTCGGCTTTCATTGCAATTGACATATCAAGTTGATGAACGCCTGCCCTAGATGGACCGGAAGAAGTAGATGAAGTGGACGAAGTGGTCGGTCTAGTGCTCTCTCACTGAAGCGTTTGTTCAGCAAGATCGTCGAGAAATTGCCAAGCTTCCTCGTCAGATTTGGATAGGAAGTGGCCTTGACAAATGGTTTCCAACAACTGCTTAGTTGCTGGGTTCAGTCCTTCGTATAAAGTTTGGTAGAGCCGCCATCTCTCAATACAGTGATGAGGGCATTGGACAAGAAGGTCTTTATATCGTTCGAAACACTTCTAAAAAGGTTCGGAAGGAAGCTGGGAAAATTGGTTAATTTCATTTCGTATTCTCGCAGTCTTATGATTTGGATAAAACTTTTTAAGAAATGCTTTAACAAACTCTTCCCAACTGTTTATGGAATGCGATACAGTACTATATAGCCACTTTTCAGCTAGGTCACATAGAGTGAAGGGAATGACTCGTAGCCTTATAGTATCATCGGACAGTTGGGTTGTCTTCATCATTGCACAGACGTTCTGGAATTTGTTAATGAAGATATAGGCATCTACGGATTCCAGTCCGTGAAATTTAGGTAACATGTTGATGAAGTGGGGCTTAATTTCGAAATTGTCCCCATTTGCCGGCGAGAGTGAAAGATAGGTAGGAAGTGCGGAGTGGGTAGGATAGAAACGATCCTGGAGCGCGATTCGCTGTAGCGCTTCAACAGGAGATTGTTGCGGGTTATTCGCACCCAGTTGAGGTGGAATCAGTCCCGAGGTAGGTAAAGAGTTGTTAGGATTGAATCCTGACATCCATTTAGAAGATGATGAATGTGAAGATGAAGGTGAATGGACAGAATTATGGTCAACGTTGGAGTTGGCCAGCAAAGATAAAGATGAAAGAGGTGTGGAGGGAGTTTCGACTTTGGAGTCGATCGCGTAGTCGGTAGCGACCAACGGAACACGGACTAAACAGGCACTAGTGTCCCGAGTCCAACCGGACATATACTAAACGAGTTTTAGTGTAGTCAAAACGTAGAATGTGAAGGTAAGAAAACGTCATTGGGGAAATGTGGATGAAAGGTGGGTGAAATGGAATTCTAGCGACAAAGAGCAAGTTTTTATAAAAATTTTGTTTTTTTTATTTTATAAAGAGTTTTGCAAAAATTTGTACGGAACTACAGCTCAATTTCAAACAACCACAATTTAAACATGCACAATCAAACCTAGAGCTAGGGTCTCCTAAGTCAACTAGACTGCTCCCAACTGTTCCAAAATGACAAGTTGTGAGATATCCCTCAAATTGCCTCTTCACCGCCAATTGTGGCCGGGTAAGCACAAATGAAGAAAGGAGGGTTCCGCTCACGAATCACCGTGAGACGGGCCTTTTAAAGTTACTTTTCTCACTTGTCTAGCCTAGGTACCACAAAGTCAGGTTTAGATAAACGACTGAATGCCCACAACCTTCCTCTATCCTAATGAGCGTGAAAATTCTTAATTGGCTGAGTCTAAGTATTTTTTAATTAACTCAATGGTGATGCATATGCTTTTTAGTGAGTTTTGGGGTCTTAAGAAGGGTAATGAAATCCCCACCCAATCTTAATTGGTGTTATAACCCCTTAGATTCCGTTTTAAATACGCAAAGCAGTAACACACCAAAATCTAAAACACTTGCCAAAAATTTTTCTTTTTATTTGCGGCGCAAAGAATCCTGCATAAAATGATTTATTGGATAGGAGAAAGATTCAGTGCAAAGAACCCTGCAGGAAAAAAATTTCGGTGGAGCTTAGGGGATGGAAGAGAAGAAAAAAGATACTTACAGAGATTTTCAGTTGCTGACGTCACCTTTTTGACCGCGGTTCCGCGATCAAATGCCTACTTCTGCCGCGGTTCCGCGGTGGATCAGTAGGTTCAGATCTTCAAAAATTTTCTCTGTGCTGATTTGGTTCTCCTCTGTCTGTTCAGATTCTCTGTTTCTGGATTTGTTTACTGAGTTTGCTCCAGATCTGAATCAGTCCGTCTTCCTTTCCTACACAATTCGCACAAAAACCAATCAAAAATAACAAGATGATTTTTTTTATGTTTTTTTATTTTTTATATTTAATTAACCCAAAATTACAAAAAGAAATAAACTACCGTTTCTCCGGCAACGGCGCCATTTGATTGTTCGCGTTTTTACGTGTTCCTTAAATTTAAATTTACCGCAATCAAGATGGTGTCGCTTGGTAGCTAGCCGGTTGAGTACGAGTCGATCCATAGGGAAATGATGTCCTTTTCTTTAAGTTCTAACGAGTTAAGTCGTAACTTTGGTAGGTTTTGTTTTAAAATCTAAGAATGAGAATAAATTGATATAAAGGCTTGCTAGGGTTAGGATTAGGTTAGTTCGAAATAGAGATTCTTCTCACTTCTTTCAATGCCCTAGTTAAGAATATAGGTGTTAGGGTAATAGTCAACAACGGGGATTAGCACGACTATGAAGAAACTTAGTTTCTTCCTTTCGGTTCTTGTCCGTCCGTTCTTGGCTCTTAGCCCTAACCTTCGGTTAATTCAACTACAACCGGTCTAACTAGGGAATCACCGCTATCATGTAGGATAGGGTGCCGTAGTGAACGGTTTATGGTTGATTTAAAGAGAGTCCTTAATTAAAATTATTTGGGCAAACAAAGGAGTGAGAGAGATTTCCTTCTCTCAAACCTTCTCTCTCCTATCCCTAACAAGTGAGGAATTACTCATTCAATAGGAAGATAACAATAAAATTCATATTTTTTTATTTTAATAGCTAAACTAAATTGCAGATAATAAAAGAACAGATAAAAAATTGCAGGAATTAAAATTCAGATAAAAAAGAATGCGAGATAAAAAAAATAAAACTTACTTTATTGATGATCTCTCAACAATGCATTACAATTGGAATTAAAATTTAGATCTAGGAATTAAAAAGAGACATAAAAACTAAGGAGCGGCATGCCTTCATTTGGCTTTCAACTCTCCTATTTATAGATAGGAAAAACCCTAGGTTACATTCTGATCCACACATGAATTTACAAAACTATCCTAAGAAAACCGGGCCAAAGCACCGACACCTCCACGGATACGTGCACCGACACGTGCACCATACGGCCGCGGTTCTGCGGCAGAAAGGCCTGTTTGGCCGCGGTTCCGTAGCCATTTGGTGGGATCTTGGGCTCAATTCTTCAGGGTTGCTTCATGTTGCTTTTACCTTCTGTTTTCTTCGCTTGGTTCCTCAGAATCTCTTCTGTTTTCTTCCAGATTTCCAATAGTGCAGAATGATGTGGACTTTTGCCTTGAGCTTCGCGTTGAAATCTTGAATCTTGTGCTGCCCTTGTGCTTTATGCATTGAACTGTCTAATGATTTTCATTTGTTCCTTGAACTGGTAGGCGACATCATACAGATTCATCTATTGTTGGTCGTAGTCTCACATTTGTAGCGACTTTTCATGAATTTCACTATAACGATCTGAGAACCTGTAACCTACAACTATTTAGCTGATATGGATCAAAAGCACCTATTTATATGTAATGTGATTAAGAATGGGCAATATAATAATGCAAAATTCTGATATGAACACACCCCATACTTGATAATGTGCATCCTACATAGTAATGGAGCTATAGATGTAACCCCTGATAGATATTTGTGCATCCGTATTTTATTGTGCATCCATACCATTAATTATATATCTAATTGCATGTCATGTCACATTATTCCATGTTACTATTATATTAACACCCCATACTTGATAGTGTGTGTCCTACATAGTCATAGGGCTGTAGATGTAACCCCTGATAGATATTTGTGCATCCATACTTTTATCGTACATTCGTACTTGCTACAGTTTTATTATGAGTATCCGTTTGATACCTGTGCACTATTGACATGATCTAATACACCACTGCTTGACTTGATACCTGATCTTGTTACTAATACCGACAATCCTGACTTGTCGTCCCGACGGACGTATCCTGTTGTCTGCATAGACAAACCTATACCTGCTTGATCCTGTGTTGGTATTAGCTCCAGACTTCTCGATACCTAACTTGAACACATAACTTGGGGGTAAAGGGAAATCAATGATGAAACCTAATTTGTAACTCAATAGTTCGACGCTTAAACTGATCAGTTTTGGGGGGTAGGCTAGTCCCGGGATGATGATGCTGACATCATTCATCTGTATATGTTCCTGTTTTGTGCTTAGTGGCACGTTTCGGTTTCAGCCCGAGAGTCTGGACCGTGGTCCCGGGCATGCATGGGATACTATTGAGTTACATCGACGATTCATTAAATTGATTTCAAAGACTTGAGAGTAATTAACACAGTGGTATAGATTACTCACCGCATGCACATACATTTCACTGTTCCATATCATGTTACTGTTATACGCTCATTACTGTTCATACTCATGCCTGCATATCTTGTCACCTTCTAATTATATTTTATTGTTTGATATTATGACGCACTGACGCCTGGGTTTTGCATGGCCCAGATCTTTTATCTCTTTCGCAGGCCGACCAGGAGTACTTCAGTCGACAGGCCGAGCAGTGAGGATCCTGTTAGTATTTTTAGTTTAGTTTTCTTTCAGCACTTCCATTTCCTGATGTGAGCCCGTATTTGGGACGTAACTTCCAGATATTATTGTTATTTGGATTTTATTGCTTCCGCATATATTATTTCTTGACCCGTTTATTCTGGCATATGGGCATATACTAGATAGTTTTATTTTTATTTTCATATTCTTGATATCTTCTAGACAGCCGTAATGTGACCGTGGAGGGATGTTTCCTAACCACAGGTAGGATGGTTGGCTCTGTCGCGTGCCGATCTTAGCGCACTCTAGGAAGCGGGGCGTGACAGAACTCACCCCAACCCTAACGAGCCTGTAAGCAACACTTACCGTACAGTCCGGTCTTTTCGTCTGATACGTCGCATATGAAGTCTAGAGGTGGTAAATGTCAGACCCCAGTAATTTTTTAAGTCATGCTGATTTACGGCCCATAACAGTTCGAGAAACTACTGATAACTCTTATCGGTAAATCTCGAGAACCCTGGCCATGGATTTGCTGTTATGGCCGATCAAGCATGGCGCGACATCAACTCCCTATATCGGGAGAGACGAAACCCCTCCTATCGCTTACTGCCTCCATGCGATTCGGGACTGTACCCAAAATCTATCTGTTTGCACGACTCGGTAGAGCCGTGGTAGGGAGGAAATCAAAGCACGGTAGGAATCACACAAGACACTATGACGATCTCGGGTCTACAGACTAACCTGTATAAGTGTCACCAGAAAACTGCTATCTGACAATAGGTATATATACCATCTAGGAGTTCTCGGCGAGTCCTGTTCGGTGTACCCATTCTCCAATGAGAACCTGTGTACAATCTTTGATGTCAAACACCAATGGCTGTGGGATCAACCATCACTGTCAGGGTCAAGAAACGTACACACTAGTCTACTCTGGTAGTATCGATGCCCTGTCTCGATATACCCTCGACTGGGAACTATTAAAGGACATGCTTATAGACTGCCCAGGCCCCACTAGTATGATCTCCATCATAATCCCGGTAGTCAAATATAATCCTAAGGGCTTCATCAACATATATATAAAGATATGAAATACAACACATCACATGTCAAGATGAAGATAAACCAGATAGCATACTATAATTTCGAGCAAAGATTGTTTTTGTACATATACATGCCTAGCATCCTATACAATACAGGCCTCTAGGGCATACATATCTAACACCCTTTACATTTGTATGGGGCACGGTTTGAAACTGTGCCCCATACAAATGTATTGGGCGCGGTTTCAAACTGCGTCTATTACAAATGTTATGGGCGCAGTTTCAAATAACGCCATAATTCATAACTAAAATTTCAAAATAAATTCTCTTTTGAAACTACACCCAATACATTTGTAATAGGCACAGTTTCAAAACTGTGCCCCATACAAACGTAAAGGGCACAGTTGTTGCGCCCATAACAAATGTATAAGACACGGTTTCAAATTGCGTCTCTTTGTGTGGTTATTTTTTAAAGTGGATTTTTTATAATTTTTATTTAAATTTGGTTTTCTATATAAAAAAATTGTAAGCGTTGTTATCGTCTCACTACGGATGTTGTGCTCAGATTCTCAATGCCGGGATAAAAGTTTATGCTTGCTGGGGGTCTGATTTCCCAGCACGATAAAAAAAGAAGGTATCTTGCTATGATATAAAAAGGTAAGTATTTTTTGCCTAAAACTGGGGCAGTTATGGGTGTTTTGGGGCAGCTAACCCAATAATTTCTTACAAAACAAAAAGGCCATGTTTTGATATGGTTTAGAATAACCGTGGTTTATCTTTAATTGGAGATAGAAAGGATGCAACCGTGATTTGCAAACTCCAAAAGTAGAGTTTACAAAAATTTGATCGGATTAGAACCGGGATAACTTCAGTCATCTCAAGTTTTGGGCGGAGATAACCGTAGTTATCTCAACTTCAAAATGTTTGCCGAATAAGGCAAAGCCAGCATTTTGGAGTTAAGTTTTGCCAACTTTATGAAACTGCTGTTTAGAAAACCCAACTCCATTCGCAGATAGGCCCTAAACATTTGTTTCTGTTTTTTATTTGGTTCGTGGAACAATAATGCCTCGATGTTTCACTTTTTATTGTAAATAAATACCCTTCTCTTCAACGCCGCCGTTGTCACCACCATCATCAACACCATTTTCTTCTTCAACCCACAACCGCCGCCACCGCCGCCATCAAGAACACGCCGCCGCCATCCTTCTTCCTCTTCAACCCGTCTTCGCCACCGCCTCCTTCTTCCGGTGGCGGTGGCGGGTTGAGGAGGAGGAGGAAGAAAGATCGCGGCGGCGGCGGCGTGTTCTTAATGATGGTGGCGGTTGTGGGTTGAAGAAGAAGAGAAAGAAGAAGGTGGTGTTGATGATGATGGTGATGGCGGAGGCGGCGGCGGCGGCGGCATCGAAAAGGAGGAGGAAGAAGGAGGTGTTAATGGGTTGAAGAAGAAAAGGAGGAGGAGGAAGATGGTGGTGGTGTTGTCGGCAACGGTATTGAAGCAGAAGAGAAAGAAGGTGACGGCGGTGGGGACGGCGGCGATGGCCGGGAGAAGAGGAATCATATTCAAAAGTGAAGTAGGGGACTGCAGGAGAGTAAGTTATAAGTATAGGGGGTTAGAGATAAATACTAACGATGGGAAACAAAGAAAAATATTGAAGCATGGAAAGGTGAATGGAAAAAAAACCCTGACCTTTAATATAACCTGCAAATGCAATCATATATTTTTAATTAAAAGTTTGGCTAAATCGGTGCCAGGGAGCATGTTGCAAAATTGAATGGACACCTTTTTCTTTTGTGCACTAACGATATACATTGGGATAGATTGTCCTTGCCCAATTCGTTGCATTCAGAGACATTTGAGTCAAGAAAATATCAAAACCAATAGATTGGATGTACCACACATATTCCTCACCTGCAATGACATTATAGTAAAATATATATATTTTACAATAACAAATAACAAAGGACAACAATTTAAAATTTACATTTGCGAGTCCTGCAAAAACATTGGTCACATGTTCCGAACGCCAAGCATGGAGCCATGCTCACTTCAATAATTACCAGCAAAAGCCACAACCATGATCGTTGTTTTACAAGTGCAGAAACTACCTTTTGTGCATGAAACATGCACGACCATAGTTGAATAAACTTATTACTCTACAAGCAAAAAAACATTTAGAAGCCGGAGAAAATATCAAATGACGTGGTTCGTTTTGTAAAAAAGCAACAATTTTCCATTTCCCGCTCCTTCCTCCCAATTTAATTACACCCCGTCTATATTTTATCGCCAGCCAATTTCGATTAAAAAGAAAGGAACTCTAAATTAAAAAGAAAGGAAAAACATGAGGAAAATGGCGTACAAATGACACTCCCATTCTCACACAAGCAAACTGAGACTCGAAGGCTAGGGTTAGGGTTAGGGTTAGGGTTACGGTGAGATGACTTCCCCCGAGAGTGACAAGCCCGCCGCTAAATCTCCTCCTGTTAAGGTACTCGTCGATCTCCCTCCCTCTCCCCCCTGCTCGATCACGATCTCTCTCTCACAAATCGTTATTTCCATTTGTAAATGCGAGTTATTTAATGTATGTAGAGTGATCTGATCGTTGTAATGTCCTTAGATACTAATTTGAAGGGGTTTGGTAATCAATTGATGTTTCTATTCTAAATCTGTGTTGTTGTCTGCTCTAAATTGGATGAAATTGTGGAATGATGGGGTTATTTGATGCGTCGATCGTGTTATAAGGCTGTTTATTGGCTTGATTCAGTAATTAGGGCCTGGGATTTTATGGTTGGAAATGGTACTGTTCGATTGCTGGGTTTGGCTTCTTTGAATCGAGGTTCGGTTTTGATTGAAGTGCAGAGTTAGAATGAGCAGAAGTGATTAGATTCTAGAAAAATCCCTTTGTTGTTTCTCAGTACAATAATTTTATGCATCAGAAAAATGACCAGAAATAATTAAGTGGATTCCTTGGGGCTTTCGAACACATTATTCAAGGTAATCTGTGTTTGTTTGTTATTATTTTAACAGATATTTCTTTTTCGTCTTGCAAACCGCCATCGAAGATTGTCTTTGAGATTAAGATGCATTATTAGTGAAGTGGTTCATAGATTATTGTGTGTTATGATAGTCTTTTTTTGACAGGGAAAAGTTGCAACTTGCTATAAATACATATACATGGAAAAATGATTCTTCTTTGTGTTTGTTTAATGCTATTCTGATCCGTGCAATTAATCTTTAGCTGAATTAACTTTTAGCTATATTGTAAAGATTACTGTTTTTCACTCTCTTCAGAAAGATGTTTGTTTATGGGGAAAAAATATAACTTAATAATGCCCTACAATAACCCATCATGGTCTCGGCTCATTTTGCGGATATTGATAGACGAATCGGTAATAGTAGATGTTATCTTGATATTTCTTTTTGGGCCTCTTGGTTTCTTATGTTTGGGTTTCTCTTACTCATCTTCTCGTAGGATTCGCCTACCTTTGGCTACGTTAATAGCTTGTCTCCTATAAAGCCAGTCAATGCCGGGCAACTTTATGAAAGCATTGATGTTCCATCACCACAACTAGTGTTTAAAACACCAAATTTTAGTCGCCCAATAAAGTCAATTTTATTGGAAAGGTATGGATTGTCTTACACATTGTTGCATCAGGATGATGATGTTTCAAATGACTGTCTAAATTTATCTATTTGCTCATTTTATGGTTCTTCGTAGATCCCAACTCACGGCCTTGGCTGGTGCAGAGAATCTCTCTCCTGGATATGCTAACACCCTTAGAGAATTATCGGAAAATTTGGACATAACTGGGGCATCTTGTTCCCTGACAATGGCCCAATTAATTCCTTATAGCAGCAAACAATGCATTATGGCCGACCCTTCTCCAAATCATTCATCCATGAGTCCTTCAAAATGTGTTGACGCGTTTCTTGCTGATCCTTCAGAGAACTGTGACATTTCTTCTAGTTCGCCGGAGTTCTGTGTCAAGCGAACCACTAAAGATATAGAAAATGAATGCGCTAATTCATGTGGGAATTTAACGAAAAGCTTAGAGGAGGATCTTCCACAAGACCATTCTCATTCTTCTACAATTTTGGCTAATGAGCAGACAGATATTAGCATGGAAACTTCAAGTTCCATGATTTCACCTCATCTTCACTCAAAGCAAGATTCCTATCTAACTCATACTCTTTCAATTGATATTATCACTAAAGAATCCGAAGAAGATCCTGGGAACACGTCTGTGACTGCGGAGACCATGGAAATTAATAAGGAATCAATCACTGAGCAGCTGGAACCAGCATCTAAGAATGTCAACAGCTATACTTCTATTAATCTTCATGAAAACAGTTCACTGTATCAGCATGCAATAGATCATGACCTTGCCTATCACGAGAAACCAAACACAACCACTTCAGACTTTCTATGCCATGGTGAACAAGATCTGAAGTGGCAAACTTCCAAAGCAGGACAATCAGATGAATTGGACTGTACCCCTGAATTGTGTCTAGATTCCCCTCAGAGCATCCAAACAGGCGACAAGCATATTGATAACTCAGCAAACATGTCCTCCACATCTACTCAGGAAGTACTGTTTATACTGAATATCTGCATGCTTTATCCTTTAGGCTCATATATCACATCTTTTATTACAGGCCCTTATCTTTTTTTCTTAGTTTAATAATTTTTTAAATCTAAATGTAGACTTGCTGCAACTTTCAGTCTGAGTTAAACCTTGTTAGTTGGTGAATCTGATTACAAATTTGACATGCCCATCTAATTAGGAAGAATATGAGGTTGTAGATATAGAAGTATGCTCCTTTAGTGGCAGTGTTGCAAAATTTAGAACAATATATATTTCCCCCCATTCTTTCCCCATGTTTAGAAACTACATCGATTCTCGAGAAGCTGCTAGCAGTACTATTCAACAGGATACCAATAAAGAAATGTTAGTCAGACTCGCGGGCCATGAAAATTGATATGTGCTGCATTTACATGCCATTTGAACGGAAGAACAATGTTAAGAGCACTTGAAGAAAAAGCACAGTTTACATTAGCAGGGATAACGCAGAATAGGAAGACATATGAAATTATATATATATTTTATCTGTTGGACATGAAAGGGTGAACGAAACACACTTTAGGACTATCTATTCGAATTTGAATTTATCAAAAAAGCACACAAGTAGAGAATAACCATTATTTTGAGTTAAAGATGGAAATGCAGTATACCTTTTTCACGAACGAACTTTTGATGACATAAATGTGTTCACTTTAAGACACTTTCCAATTAAGCAATTTCAGGACTAAACTCTAATGCACTAGATATTAAGTGATTCATGGAAACATACGAGGATAGGAAATGAAACACATAATTTCCTTTTATTGAAAGAAAGGATCTCATACAAAGCTTAGGTACTAGCACTTTGAGCCCGAGAGATATATGTTGTGGGTATTTCGACAGAAACAAGTTCTTGAAATGATATTAAATGTGATGGAGCAATGACTAGTGTGAGAACAATTGGAGGGAAACTATGCTACCCTTCACAATGTCATAGGCTAACACCATAGTCTGGCATCAACTTATTTATCAACGCTCCAAGGTTGTCAAGAATTATAAGATCATTTGCTATCATGTCTGCTATTGAGCACATGCTTTTGTCTTATTTCTTCCAAAACATTCTAACAGTTGTCTGTTTCCATTCTATTTGGAGAGTTTTGGGCTGTGTGCAACTCTTATAAGTCAACAATCTACATATTCATATCACCTTTTAGGATGTCTTTTATACTGCCCGTAGGGTTGAGGAAAGCATCTGGCTTCAATATGGAATGTGGGAGTTTTAGTGCAGCCAGCTTGAATGCCCTTTCTTAGAGAGCAAAAGCCATAATTCATTGCCAACATCTTAACTTTAAGCAATTAAGGTTTGCTACTGCTATTCAGATTTAGTTCGTTTTTCTTATTTAAATTACCTTGAAATTAGTAGAACCAAATGTTTTAAGCGGAGGTAAACTGAAGCAGCCAACTTATCTGGTCATAGAAAGGGTCGTCTAGGGATTGTCAGCGGTCTATTCTAGAGAACTGCCTTGGTAAAGTCATCATCCCATTTGATTTAAGCAAGGTTCGAGAACTTGGTTTTGGTCTCGCAAAATTTTATTAGTTTCGATGGGTTTTGGTTAGTTTCGCTAATCTCGGTTTTGATAGTAATGCATGCATGCATACATATATGCATATATATTAAATTTATGGTTCTATATCACAAGGCAAATTTAAAAATCCAGCCAAGACAAAAATTGATGCAAAATATATTGAAAAGTGTACTTAATTAGATGCGTATTAACATAGGGGTTGGGTTCACTCTTATGGCATTCTTAGGATGAAAATAACGAGACTGTACCACAAATGAAAGCTATGGTCCCAATCTTGGGTTTGTAATTGGTCCTAAAAAAAGGTCAGGTACCCCTGAATGCTGTTTCAATTAAAATAGGCTTGACCAGCTGTTTTTTCAATCCCTCCCTCTCACATCCCTCTATCTCTATCAGCCATGAGTTTTCTTCTTTTTGTATCTTTCTCAATAGTCAAGATCCATCATCTTCGGCGATCAAGTCGCGACTTGTCATCACGAAATCAAATCATCTTAGATCTAACGATAAAAGCCTATAGTGATCTCGATGACGGGCAAAACGGTAAAAAAAATTAATTATTTCAGGTTTTGGCTGAAACGATATTGTATGGTTGGTTTCATATTGGTCTCCAACGATACGAAACATATCAATCTCGAACCTTGGATTTAAGCCTTTTTCATCAAAATGAGATCGAATATTAGCAAGTATCCATGAGAGATTTGAAAAAGTTTTACAATTGGTTATAGTTCAAAGCCCATCGTATCTTAATTAATACCAAAAATTCTTGGCTAATTAAAAAAAATTAAGAGAGAGGTTTTCCATGATTCTAAATGACCAATTTGGCGTCCTCCAATTCGAGACCAGCGATAAAAGTGTAGAAGAAGGGATAAGTGAGAGGCTCGCAGTAAGAAATTATGCTCTTTTGTAAGCACAAATAAAGCCAACAACGAAACTAAACATGTTCATAAACATTTTACATGCATATCCCATTGTTCAAGATAATAGTTAAGTCACAGTAATACTATATACTAGTTTAACGTGTTCACAAAATAAAGAAATAAGAGAAGAAATAAGAATACTGCCAACAGAAAACCAAAGAGAGTAAGAAAGAATATAGGAAGACGAGAAAACGTGGTAGAAAGAAAAGATGGAAGAAAATTATGATAAAGATAGGAACCTCTAGAAAGAAAAATAAAAATATACTGGGTTTGCTGAGTCGAAGGTTGCCTCATTGGAGTCGAAAGTGATCACCAGAGGCAGTAGTGGAGGTGTTTCTCTAGGATTGAGAACTAAAGTATTGGTGTGGTTAGGTTAGGTGGAAGGTGTGCTAGATCATGGTATGAGAAGTAGCGAAACTCGAGAATTATTTTTACTCACATTACAATTCATAGCACTGGGATAAAAGGCTCAGTTGTTGTTGTTGTTGTTGTTGTTGTACAATTCATAGCACTGGGGTGGTGTTCTTTTTATACTGTGAGGGACAATTGACAATGATGATGCCACTATTAATATATTGAACATACACTCCTAATAAGATATCAACGTTTGGAATCATTAAATTCACAGGTGGAGGATAAACTGCCTGCCTATCTTAATAAGAGAAGCAATCAACACTGAAAAACATCCTAGGCAATCACTTTTTTAGAACACTGGTAGAACCTGATACGTGACATAATCTCATATGCAAAGCCATCCAACAGAAATGTCAAGGAAATTTTTATATACATGAAAACAAAGTAGTTTCTTCCTAAAACTTCAGATTCTTATTTTCCCCAAAACGCTGATTGAAAATATTGCACATTTATAAATGGCTTTTATCTGTAATGGAGAATCTTGAGTGTAAGATTCAACAATCTCAACTTCATATGTAAGATACATTGTTAACCATCATTTTTTGGGGGACAATGCTATTCCTATAATCATGCTTGGCATTTGTACTTGACATCACAGTGATAGTTTCTCCGACTTTATCCATATCTAAGTATATAACTTCAAATGTTTAAAGAATTCATACTGCAATATTTTTTGCTTACTTATGTTGTTTAGAAGGGTATTCAGGGATAATGTCAATATTTAATGTAGGATGGTGTTCAACATCAACATGGCAAGCGCAAGCGTCTTCGCTTTGAGGCATCCGAGAATCTTAAAATAAGCAACAAATTCTCTTTCACCTATACAACCAAAGCTTCCAACTTGAATTTGTCTACTGCTCCTGCTCCTTCAGAAATGCAGACTGTATATGCTTCTCTTGCTGAATCAATCACAATGCCTGGCAACTATCATATCATTCAGCCAGTCCCTGAGAATGCTCCATGTAGATTTTCGGTTGAGGTTGATAGATCTGCACCACGCAAAGAAAATACTCATATGACAACAACTAGGCGAGCTGGAATTGGATTACATTTGAATAGTATTGGAAGTGCTGCATCCATGAACTGCAATGCAAACATGCAGTTATTAGAAAGGAGTGCAACTGTACAAGAAGAGAAGGAACATGTTGCAGATAATAATCAGGTGTTCGAGAAGTCGATGAATTGTCCGGCTTCAATGAGCCTATCAGATCCGACAAATTCAAGTTTTAGTTCAGAGGAGCTCTTGCATTACACTAGCAACGAGAAGAATGAAGTGAAGCAACAAGGAAATCAAATATATCAACAACATTCTTCTGTTAATTATCCGACTCCATTGGGTGTGAAACCACTAAACAGCTCTGTGCCGTCAAAGCTCATCGATCGCTACATGACACCATGTATTATGAAAATACTGCCTTCAGACGAGACTAATAAATCTGAGGAGTCCACTGCGACAAGTCCTAGGAAGAAGAGGTAAGTTCAAAGTTTATCACTTTGGTGTCTCCTGCATCTCTTTTCCCTAATTCCCGTGTTCTTGTTATTACTGAACTTGGGATTGACAGGAAGAAGGCTTTCCAAAATGACAGCGAACAAAAACGGTGCAATTGTAAGAGGTCAAAGTGTTTGAAACTGTAAGCGCTTTGTGATATTCATATGTATGTGTATACTCTTCAGCGCTGATCCTAAACATTTTTGCTTTATCTTCTATTTCGCAGCTACTGCGACTGCTTTGCTGCAGGCTCATTTTGTTCCGAAGCCTGTGCCTGCCAAGACTGTTCTAATAGAGTTGAATATAAAGAAACAGTCCAGGAAACTAGGCAGCAAATTGAGTCTCGTAATCCACTAGCATTTGCTCCTAAGGTTGTTGTGCGTACCACCGAACCCCCCAAAACCAGTGGAGTAAGCTACTTTTATGCCGGTTTGTGCATTATTCCTTTCTTTGTAGTGAATATAACCGAATACTCCTGCATTTTACAGGATATTAAGCCAATAACTCCAACCTCAGCTAGACATAAAAGAGGATGCAATTGCAAGAAATCGCTCTGTCTGAAGAAATACTGTGAATGCTTTCAGGTATCGCAATTGGTTGAACGCTTATATATATTGGTGTTTTATGATTCCTTTTAGTTTCTGCCTAGTATTGTATTTGTCATTTTGCTATGAAGGCTGGCGTTGGGTGCTCCTTGGGATGCAGATGTGAAGGGTGTAAGAACACTTTCGGCACAAAAGATGGTAAGCAAAATAAGCTTGTGCTGTAAATGCAGTAATTTGATGAGAACAATTTCCACGGATACCTTTTTTCCATGACATGAACAGTTGCCAAACTCTGATTTCACAACAATAGCTTAAAACATTTTTCCATTAACGATTGAGTAATGAACCCTTGTCTATAGGTTTACCTTCTTTTAATTTGTTATGTCATATTGATACTATCATAGGGCTCCAATTGGTAATGGCAGTTTCAGCAAATGTCATTAGTCAAATCTGATCAAACTAAGTGTAGGAGAATGGCAGCAAAGTAGATGTACCTTATTTAACTATTTTCTTGCGAATTATAGTAACAGTTGATCAGATCACTTTTATTCTCTTAAATTATATTAATATATATAAATTTATTCATTCTCCATCACTTCAATTTGGCTAAAAAATGTTTATGATGCGCACATGGTTTAGAAAAGGTTTATGTTGTACATTAGTTATAGATATCTGTAATTTAATTGTGGTACATTGTCCAAACATCAAGATGGGTACTAGTAAGCTATGACTGATTTGGAATTTTGAGTATTTTCTTTGGTTAATAGTTGTTTGGCCTACGTCCAAAAAAAACAAGCAGCTTGGAGAAAGAATATTAATTGGCTGGTTTACACAAACAGGACACTGCTTAATTAATTATCCTCTAGAGCATTTGATATGAGCTTCCGAAAGACTGAAACCTCTCACTCACCTCACTCTATTATATCTCGAACTCCAGCTCCCTCCCATGACTGCTCTCTTACCTATCTATTCCAGTCCTTCACCGATTATCATGTCAGCCTTTTTTTATTTAATAAAAGAAACCTTGACATTTCTTTGTTGTGGGGCCTTAAACGCTGAAACTACATCCAACATTAAAGGCTTCAAGCCTTTGAACTTTTGCTATTCATTTTATCTCCATTGTCCTTGTGCTCATCTTCGATAGAATTAGGCACCAACTGATCTATACTAGATTCAGATCTCCTTTCTAGATCTGAGGCCTGTATCATCTCATCTTTGATCCTGTTCATTTTTAAAAATCTTTGGCATTGCTTCACACTGAGGTATTATGCTACACTGGGATTTTGGTAGGATTAGTTCTCTGTAGTTTGTTTGTTTGTTTTTCTTTTATGGGTTGGCGCGGGGGAGGGTAAATATAGGGCGTTTTAAATATTTTGAGGAAATTTAGGCATTGACTTATAATAGTTGCTGTTTATGTCGTTTCTGCTGCTGCTGAATATTTTATGATCTAATTCTGGGTGTCTGTTACTATGGTCATTTGCCTTTTCATTTTATCTGTTGTGTTGTGGCCATGCGCATCTAGTTGGCAGAAGAAAATTTGCATATTCTTCAATTTTTTACTGCTAATTCTGGGTGTCTGTTAGTAATTTTGTTGCTTACATTTAGATGTTTGGATTTGGATAATCCGGAGCTTGCTTTGGGTAAAAAATATTGCACGTTTTTGTATGACCTACCAAAATCTGCCCAAACCTTTTGGATTGATTGGAAACCAGACTTGAACCCGAAACACCAGCTACCAGTCGAACTTTGATATAGCAACCCGATGGTTGGGAAGGTCGGATGCTCTCAAATACTGCCTGAGGATTTTGGTTGTTGTACAGGTTAAAACCTGCCCAACCTGACCTGAGACAACCCCATCATCTCTCTGTCATTTTCACTAGCCTTTGAAGGGCTTTTGCTGTATGGTCAGCGATTGATGGTGGTATATTAGAATATTGGTTGATGTTTGATTGAATACGAAGTGGCAGACTTCTGTAGCCCCTATTATTTACGTCATATATCCATCTTATATTTTTACCCTTTCTTTTTTGTCTTTTCTTCTCTCAACTTGAGTTACTCCATTATTTCTTCGTTCTTCCCTCTGTTTAATTGACCGTCTTCTCTTTTGCTCTCAAGAGAATATATCGCTTTCTGGTGTCTTTGTGAGAATTTAGCACATGTATTATTCTTATTAGGTGGTTTATAAAAGATTTCATTCGTCTTGGAAATCATTCTATTTCATGCTGACACAAAAATATTCACTGTGATGAGTACTTATCATGAAAAACGTGAAATAAACAGTCAAGCTTTGCGGAAATGGTGAAATGCAGTCCACCGCACAACGCTAGCTATTCTTATCACTTTAATACTTTATCGCAGAGTGGCTGTTCCAACGGCTCTCTTCCCATGTATTTGATCACCCTATAAAAATGGCAATATCACAAATAGAATGCAACATGTATTTTAGGTTCTAATCAACTGTTAGTGAGTGTAATTTAATGAATCTTCAAGAATCTTCTTGTTACAATCATTTAGAGTAAGGCCATGTTTGGGTATTTAGGGTTAAAGTTCATCCGTTTCATTTGGGAGAATATCTTGTAAGGCACCTATGTTCTTTTAAGTGAAAAATCATAGGGATTTTTATCTAAATGCATGTTTGGGTAATTTGGGATACCTTATTGTCTTTATCATTGTGCTAAAGATATTGGAAATATAAAATAAAGAAATATATTTAATGGATGAGATTGGTTAATTATTCAAGATTCAGTTGAGGTCTACAAGAATACTTTGTGATGCATTTGCCAAAATGCGAGATAAAACAATATTGTGATGAAAACTCACAATGATATTAATTAAGCAGGTTGCCGTTCTCTAAGATCATTGATCATTTAGACTGTGTTTGTGGAGGGATATTCAGGGTGTCCTATTTTACAACTTGTTAGGCTTATGCATATGATATAGATCCCTGTTAGGCACTATGCATTTTTCCAGAATGATACATGTGCCAACGGTGTACGAGCTCAAATTATATGTTATGCAACCTCATCCTACTCATATGTGTTTACACATGCAATGAAAGTTGTTAAACAAGTCATCTGCTCATAACTTATAAATGACCGTGTAAATAAATCTCCGACTAACTTAGTGGCAGAAACTGAAGTGTCGTTTTAGCTGAAGTGGTTGATAAACCGTTTTTCTCTTCTCTGCTTTAACCTCTCTCTTTTATCATCTTATCTCGTTTGTCTGTTCACAGCCTCCAGCTCTCTATTGTGACTTTCCTTCTCTGCATTACGTCTGTCCACCACGAACATGGCCTGCTCCATCCTTTGGGTTCCAGCCTTCCACCCCCATCTCGTTTATGATCCATCTTTTCTATTTTTGTAACATCCCATTCAGATAAAATAATTCATGTGAGACTTAATTTATAAAAATTAGAGTATGAGATGGCAGTATGCAAATTTTATCTAGTATCTTGATTATTTAAATTCAACATATGCTAGTTTTTTCTTTAAGAAAATTACACCGCTTAAATATGTAAAGATGTGCATGGCTAGAATGGTTTTGGACCAAATCCCATCTCTCAATGAAGAAATTTGAACAAGATTAAGGCCCACACTTGTAACAACTTGTATTTGGAGTATCCTTTTCTTACCCTCCTGTATTGAATTGAAGAGAATTTAAAACTTATTTGAATTAGACTATGGTATCTTTTTAAAAAAAAGGAATTTGTTTTAAGTAAAGCAGGCCTACTAACATGCATTCGTTAAGCACAACCTGATTATTTAATATGAGCAAGGTTTTAAGTCAAAACCTGTGCGTGACCTTTTTACTTGTATCTATCAGCATTGTTGTTCTGAAGTTGAGCATATTTTTTGTTTATTCAAATTCTCTTCTTTGTTTTCGTCTTTTTAGTAGTCATGTATGCTGGGCAATCCATAGATGAGAAAATTCAGGTGTTTTGCTTTTGTCTTTCTAGCAGTTGTCTATGCTGGGCAATCCCTTCTCTCATTCTTTCTTTACTGATAGAAGACTGCAGTGTCTCAACTGTAGCATCTTGATAGATTTCTAAATTCTTATGCGACCAAGAGGACTTTGACATGTCCTTTCTGGTTCGTTGTTGATCTTTCATGTGGTGAGAAAGGACAACAGTAAGACTCTATGAGTCTCATAGACGACCAGATAGGGGTCAGCAAGGATCTTCTCATCTTTGTCTGCTTTGTTCAGTGTGCTTTTGTAGTTTACTTGGTCAAACTAAACAGATCATCACATTACCTGGCATTGTATGGCAATTCTAAACATAAGTGTTCTTTAGTACTTTATAAGAAACAAGGCTAATTAATTGGATATTACTTGATCGTTTAGTTATTCATATGAATTTGTCATTTTGTGTCTTTTGTTAATTATCTTGACTTAGTGCCAAGGTTTAAAATCTCGGTATCGGGCAGTCACTATTGGGATTGGAATCAGCCATCTCGCCCGTATTGGCTGTCTTGGATCGGAAATATAGGATTTTATATTGTTTGAAAACAAATTTAGAAAGTTATAAAATTCTTGTAATAAATAGTAAAAGCAACCAGAAAATTCGTTAGCAAATAATGATTTCTAAAATGATTGTTTTAATACTTGGCAAAAATAACTACAATATTTTGATATAGTTTTGAGTAATGAATGATGTCAAATAAACTGTGCGCCACTAATCCACTAACCTATCAATAAACTTGAAACTACAAGACTACTAATCAAATGGTACTTAATTTAACCCGGTAGTGGACAGTATCGATGTTGAACCTTGAAGGTTATTTTTTAGATAGGAATCGGCCATATTGGATCGGGATCGGCAATTCAAACCCTGCTTAGTATGTCTAGTAGGCTACTTGTTCAGTTTTCTTTGTTAAACTAAACAAAATATCACATTTTCTCATCATTGTACGGCCATTCTAATTATCAGTGTTTTTCTAATATGTACACAAGGAAGAAAGTTAGTTGATGGGATATTGCTTGATTGTTCAGTTATTCACCTGATTTTCATTTTGTGTGCCTTTTGTTAATTATCTTGATTTAGTACATCTAATCTGGCTGCTTGTTCAGTGTACTTTTTGTAGGTTACTTGGTCAAGCTTAACAAATTATCACACTGCACATCATTGTATGGCCTTCTAATTGTCAATGTTCTTCAATACTTCAAAAAGAAAAAGGTTAATTGATGGGATATTGCTTGATTGTTCAGTTATTCACTATCTTGACATAGTTCATCTGATAGGCTTCACCTTTCTCTGTGCAAACAAACCTGATCATTCTCTGTTTTTTTTCTGGATATAAAGATTTTGGGATGGGTGTGGTTTCTCCAGAAATAAAAAGAAAACTACAGGATTCAGATAACCACTTTAAAGGATGTTAAGATGGAAGACATAACTCCAGCTTCCCCTGCTACTTAGCTTTCGTTCTATTTTTCATTCGCAAGTTGCTTGAGATTATTGTTATTTATTAAATCCATTTTTGTGGTTACATTTTTTCTTTATGATCACCATTATCATGTCAGGGACTCGGGTAGATAAAACAAGTCCTTGTTGAGTTAAAAATGATATCCTGCAGGATAGTTAGTTTGATCGATGCATTTTTCTGCTTATTGATCTATTAATGGGTATATTCAAATACTTATACAGTAGACAGTAAGGCACAGAACTCCAGTTATTTTGACATTTAATTACCTTTTTCCGAGTTTGGTTATGCTATAATTCTCTCATGTTTCTCTGTCTGTGATGTTTCAAAACACTCCTACATAGGATGTGAGATACCTGGATTGGTAGTAGAACATAAAAGGCCAGACGAGGGGGTCTTGGAGAAGGATCTCTATGGCGAACTGGAGGGCATAGAGGTCAATAGACACACAGCGAATACTAAGCACTGCCATTCACAGCTCTCCCCATTAACTCCGGTGGTCCAAAGCTCAATGTAAGGCCTTATGCCTGCTTTCTACGCATTCACACCTTCTGCGCTAGTTTTTAGCATGTGCATGAAAATCATACCCAAGTTCATTATTTTTAGGACAACTTCTAGTTCTGATCTATAAATTCGTAATGGAATTTTCTTGTCTAAAAGGGCGTTTAAGCAAAAGAAAGCAATTCAAGTACATTCTTATTAAATATTTTACATTGCAATCTTTACACATTTTGAAAGACTTGTATAAAAGATCGATAGATTTTGTTCCATAATGGAATGAGAGACTGCCATTGTCATCATCTTCACTATCTAAGCCTCTTATAGTTATTGCCAAATTCATTATAAATGAAATATTGACGAAAGAGGGCTTTCTACAATCCTATATAAAAAAATATGAACGGAAGAGAGCTTTCTATAATCCTAACTGGAAGAGAAGGCATAAAGAGGTGGAAATATGATATAGGACATTTAAATAGATGGCCACATGTCGCATTCAAAGGGATGCATTTGAAGATTGCATGAGATGGTTGCGTTAGCAAACTTCAAGAGCTTGCATAAAATGCTAGGCGAATTACATAAAACACATGAAGCTTTTATTTATTTTTATTTTAATAAAATGAATAGAACGGCATTGAACTTTAAAACATAAGTTGGTAGGGTTCTTAACATTACACTTTTCATTGGCGTTTCACGTAATTTTCCAATTTTTCAAATAACCAACGGAGATATTTCAATAGTATTATTATATGTAACTTACCCTGAACTGTTTGTCCTTAACAAATATCATCCTGATCTGTCTTTCCTGATGTGTAGGGGAAGTGATGTGCCTAAACCTCAGTTCCCTTCTAGCTATTACCCTTCTCCGGACTCTGTTGCATCTATGGTACGATCTTTCGATCCCTCAACTGCTGATATTGATGCGTCTGGGTCTTCATCCTTTAATCCCTCCGGTCTCAAGACTGAATATCAAAATGAAGGGAAAATTGGCCCATTTTCCCCAGGATGGGAGGGATTTCCTGAGTTATGCAACCTAAGCCTGTTGCTTAAAACCACCCCCAATGCCAGTGACTCCTCATCCGCAGCCAAAACAGGAGAAGGCAAAACATTACGGGCAACACTTTTTCAAGGAAAGACTCGAATATCACTTGAGCCCCTTTGTTGGCGAGCCTCCCCTATGACCCCAATGCCTCAGTTTGGTGAAGCCAGGTTCTTGCGTTGTAATCCTGATGATGATACTCCTGAGGTTTTGAAAGATGCACACGTGCCTATAAAGCCGGTAAAGGCTACTTCTCCTAATCAGAAGCGAGTGTCTTTACCACAACCAGTTGTGGGTGGTTCAAATACACAACCTCCGTCTTGTGTCAGGAGCGGCCGGAAATTTGTATTGCGGTCCTTGCCAACATTCCCTCCTCTTTCGCCTTATTCTAAGAGTAATCGAGAAGATGGAACTTGAAATTGGGAACACAGTTGTGGCAAGCATTCATCCTGAAATCAAGTAAGTATTGCATTTTTTTAACCTATTGTTTACAGTTAATGAGCATCAGATGGCATAGGAAGAAATTTCCAAAAGTCACTCCAGCACTGTTTTGGATTTTCGGTTTATGTTCATCTTGATGTCCATGACTAGAAGATAGATACAAAAGAAGTTATGTTGTTTCTAAGTTAATGGTTGCAAATTGTGCACGGATAATAAGGCATTCTCAATTTGTAGATAAATGGCCAATGAGAAGGAAAATCAAATAAAATTTTGTGTAATGCATGTTTTAGGCCATGAAGAACAGAATAGACGGTGTTGATCATCCTTAAAACAGTGGAGTTGCTTTTTGACTAAAAAGGAGGAAGATTACCTATTTTTCTTTCATGTATAAATATAATCTTACAATAATTGAGGAATTGGGTATTGCTGTTTCATTGCAGGTTGTTATCTTGCGATAAGAAGCGACACCTGCATTGTTGAAGATGATTGACACCCACATTGTTTAAGGTGTTTAACAGGGATCCCTAGTGGTGCTGAACCGAGAGCCGTGATATGAAAGAGAAGATAACTGCAAGGAGAAGAGGTAGCAAGACTGATATGAAGAAGGAAAGAAGATTTTTTATTTCTTGCGTTATGCTTGTTATTCTCTATAGTCTCTGTATTGTAATTTGAGCTGTCTTCAATGATATATATGTGTACTTGGGTTGCTGAAAATGTGAGCACTCAACTTGTTTAATCAATGTTTTTTCTTTCCACCCCTTGTGATCTGCTGTTCCTATGGTAGATAATCATGCACTTGAGACAATTTGGACAATTATTTATTTACTTTACTCAACTTTACGATTGTTGCTTTATTTGAATTACTTATAATCTATGCATGTTGCAAGTTCGCGTTTTGTGCGCGCATGCCATTTTTAAAATGTATTTTTAAGCTCTTGCAGCGAAGCATTGTAACAAGGCTCTAGAAAATAGAAGATGAAAATGATAAATAAATAAAGGGAAATTTTACTAACACCACCATTCATCATAGCATATGTTTTTAAAACCATCTTGGAGATTTTTTGTCCACAGAAACCTCTCAAAATTTTCTCCCTTACAGTTAAAATTTAAATTTTTTAAGTTAAAATTTTACCTTTTTCTTCCAAACATGCCCTTTCATCCCTTTTTAAGAGTCTACTATATTGCAGGGTATTTTGGTCATTTCATAAAAAAAATTAACGGCAAGTGGTCTTGAGGGGGTCGTGTTCTCAAGGATGGTTTTGGGAACATATCCTGCGTGGTTTTGATGAAATTTCCTATAAATAAATAAGAATAACTAAATAAAATATCCTTCACTTAAACAGGTGGAGTGATGCTGGAGGTCCTTTTCGGGTCTCCGTCAGATGTTGTCTTCCGTTGATCTCCCGGTGGACTTTGTTGATTATCTCCTGTTGCGTGTGGGTCTCAATGGGTTTTGGAGGAAGAAGTGGAATGAGGAGTTTGGTGCCAAGTACCTGCAAAGAAGTCCCGGGGTGGTTTGGTACCACCAAGGACCCTCCGACGATCAAGTTAGTGATGGGATCCGAGCAGGGTAACGGCTTAGAAGAGTAAAGAATGGCTTACTTGACCCCTCTGTGATGGGGTTTTTTATAGTGGCGGCAGCACACAATAGAAGGCACGAGAATCTCGCCGGCGGTTACGCTTCCGACGTCACGCCCGTGTAAAGAGCGGATCGCCCATTAATGGGGATCGTGATGGCGTGGAACGTGGGACGTTGCTGGCGGAGAATCTGCGCATGGCGAGATTTACGGAGCGACGGTTACGCCTGTGAGTGGTGGAGTTGGTCGTTCGGAGGGACCGAGGAAGATGGTCTCGGCAGGAGAGCTCGGGAACGAGCGGGAGGGCCGAGGTATCTTGGTCCTGCAGTAGCTCGAAGGCGAGCTGAGAGGCCGAGGAGGCCAATTTGCAGGGGGCCCTGAGATGAGCCAACTTTGTGCTTGTAATACCCAGTCCTCTCGTATATCAACATCCGTATCGTGTTACTCTCAAATTTACTTATTTTAATATTATCATTCATTTATTATTTTCAAAAACCCCGAACCCTTTCCCTTCCATCCTTCTTTTCCTTTTATTGCTCCGTTTCCAACTCTTCAAATTATTCTTCTACTTTTTCCCCTCTATATTTTCTTTCCTCTTATTATTCCGGCCCAAATACCCAATTCTATAACTCCATTTAATTCCCAAATTCCATGCCCGGCCCGGCCCATCTCTTTCCCTACCCCTTCTTCCTATGTTTAAATCCTTAAATCCAAACCCAGCCCAACATAAATTAATTCTAATTAACATTAATTCCCCAGCCCAATTCCTAAATCCCTTTTGTTTTCTTTTATAGTTTTCAGCCCAGCAGCCCGGCCCCTTTTCTATTTCCCTTATTGTTTTTTTTACCGGCCCAGCCTAGCAGCCCGGCCCCCTTCTCTATTTCTCTCATTTTATTTTTTGGTCGGCCCAAGCCCGCCCGCGCCCGCCTAACCCTACCCGACCCGCCTCTCTCAAACCTTTCTTCCCCAACGTAACTTTCTCCCGCCTCGTTTTTTTCCAGCGCGTTCCCCACGTCGCCGCCTGCCTCGCCAACGCTTCGCTCCTCGCGCCCACGACGCGCGCACTCCCCCTAAGACCCGCTCCCCTCAACGACCTCAAACTCCTCCTTCTCTCTCTCTCTCCACAGAAAACTCCTCACTCGAGCCCCTGCACCCCGCTCCCCTCGACGACGACGACGACTACACCCCTCATCCTTCCTCCCTCGCTCTCCTCTCTCCAAACTTCAAACCCCACCGAGCTCAATCCCCTCGCCTAACTCCCCACTGCACCATTCTCTGCACCAATCCACCGCCGAGCTCCTCTGCATCACTTCGGCCACCACCTGCGCGCACCTCGTCGACGAGTCCCCACCACCATCGTCGACGCCCCTCTGAGCACCACGATGAACTCCCCTCGCTGCCGCCGTCGACACCCCAGCACGACCACCGACGCCTCCAATGCCTCGGCCTCCTCCCATCGGCCGCCTTGACTACCCCGACGGCGCCTCCGTCGACCCCACGCCGGCACTCGGTAAATTTCTCTCTAAGTCTCTCTCTCTCTGTTTCTCTCTAAGTCTCTCTCTCTCTAAATCTCTCTCTCTCTCTCTCTCCCTCTCTGCATCACTAAGTCTCTCTCTCTCTCTAAATCTCTCCCTCTCCCTCTTTCTCTAGATCTCTCCCTCTCTGCATCTCTAAGTCTCTCTCTCCCTCTAAATCTCTCTCTCTCCCTCTCTGCATCTTTAAATCTCTCCCTCTCTCTCTAAATCTCTCTCTCTGTCTCCCTCTAAGTCTCTCTCTCTCCGTCTCTCTAAATCTCTCTCTCTCTCTCTCAGCACCTCTACCTCCCTTACATCAAAACAAGAAATAACTTGGAGCAGTGAAGAAAAGGAGGGCACGGAGATTAACTGGATTGAGTACAATTGTCTGATTCCAAAGGCCGAACCTGTGCTGCCCCCGTGACGCGATCGTGCTGTTGCCGCTGCCGGACCCTCGTCGACACGTCTTCAGGCAAGTTTAATACTTGCTTCATGCTACTTGTATATGTTACAATTCTAATTACTATAATTGTCGCATACTCTTTTTCGTGAACCGTATAATTCAAGTACTCGATGCACGGTCGAATGGGAAACTCATGTTAAATTGATGGCAAAATATGAAATGTGATGGCCCGAGTAGTTAGAAATGTTCCTTGAGACTTTGGTTCCAAAACTATGTCGTTTACTCACATAAAATGTGGTCTCGGTTTCTGTTGTAAAACCTGAAAACCTTCGTCTACCCCAAACTATAAAATTTATATTAAATTGTGTATAAACCGGATTTTAGCGTTTGACGGCTCGTAACGAAGCTAACTAGTTAACCTACTGTAAAATATTATTGATCACTGAATTGTAGTACGTTATGATAAAGATAACTGCGGTGGATTATGATTCTGGACTGCAGTCCAGAATGGAAATCTAGGTTAACCCCTCTTATTAAACCCCTGTTTATCACTGCTCATGTAAGAGAATGCGTGGAATCCTATATAATTACGTTGGAAATTGGATTATCTTTCTTACCCAACTGGTTTCACTGGTTTCTCCCACCGTTTGATATTTTTAATTCATTTTATCCTATCGACATGTCTTGCTGAATTCTGCAGAAGCAGATTTCACACCCCAAACTTGATCTGGCCATAACTCTCTATTGGCGTAATATAACACTGATCCTCTAATTGCGTTGGGAACCTTATTGAAAACCCTAAATTTCATTCAACTGTAGCGTCGCTAAATTCTGATCCCAACTGAGATTAAAATGCGTTACGAAACAGACTTCCGATTCTGAAACCGGATTTCCAGCAGTGAACGTTTAAAATGAAATGGTCATATCTAGTGATCCCGAAACCCGATTAACGTGAAACCAATTTTGATGGTTAGATAATCAAACATACTACTTATCCCCTGTTTATTGTTTCGCTAAATTGTGCATGTATGATTTATTGAAGAATTATGCAAGTGGTAAGACACCGAGTGATGACATCTTAATCGTGCCTTAAATACTGTTTTCTCATCACATCACCTATATGTCATTGCATTGGTAACCTAGTGATCATGTGCATTACTCAGTGTTAGGTATTACTGGTGATTGTGGCAAGTACGTTAGTGTTTGAGCATGAGTGGATAAGTGAAAGTGGCGTACTTGTACACAATCAGTGAACCCTATTGATTTATTGCATTATCGACGTCTGTGGGACGTGTATAAGTGTGACTGTAATTGGTATGGGAAAATTATAAAAGCACTTGTATGGGTGTCACAGGTAAGGCACCAAACACTGTCCATTTATCTTGAGTATCAGTCGGGACATGCTTGATGGAGATCCTGTCTGCAGTTCTCGCGCAGACTTGTCATGGACCGACCGGTATGTGAGGTTATGGTTGGCGTTTGATGTAGACCACGGGGTGTGGGGTAGTTTGAGTGTGAGTTCAACAGAACCTCGGGAGTCCCATGCCGGCGTATATGGAGATATATGGAGATATATAGGGATATTACTGATTATTACCGTGCGTGTTTCGGGCCCGTGGTCCCTTACCCTTGGGTCCTACCCTTGGGTGGGGGATACTCCTGCGTGGTTGACTCTCACACTTAGACTGACGATAGGCTTAGCGACCTGTACAGTGAAACTTAGAGACTGATAGGGTTAGTGGCATTGACATGCATTGCTTACTGAATCAACATACCTGACATGCTATTTTACTGCTTTACTATTCACCTGCTCTGTTAGACACCTGCTTTGGCTACTTCATGTTCACATCTTTACCCTCTTGATTTACTGTTACATATTCATTATTACTGTATGAGTTGCTATTTGTATATACATATATATTGCTATCGAGTCGCTCTGACGACCTGAGTATGCATGCTCAGAGCGAGAGGTGGATCTAGCTTGGACCAGGACTAGACGGACATCGCGGATATCTTGATCAGCTACCCAGAGCTATACTCTCTTGATCTCCATCTGGCTAGTTCTTTTGTATTTGTTTTGATTTAGTTACTGCATTTCTCATTACCTGCGCGTTGATTACTGATTACCATGTAAAGCTAGAAGCCGAATTGTGACTACGGCAGGATTTTTCCTTGACCGTAGGAGCATGGCTGGCCTTGTCAACCCTCGTATTCCGTATTTTGGGAAGCGGGGCGTGACATGGTTTTGTTGGTATCAAAGCCAGGTTTGCTTCGATTGGGATTGCAGTTTCCGTGTAGAGCTTGACAATCTAAGATATCCTTCGGTTTAGATTGTAAACTTATTATTGATCTTGATTCACATAGTGTATGCTGCTATCCATCCGCTAGAGTTTCGAGTAACTTGGCAGAGTTACGTGGTTGTAATTGTGAGCTGCATCACAGTCACAATACCGTACTCTGTTTGAGTGACTTGGAGTTCTACAGTTGATTTCCACTTGTTTGAATTTCACCACACCCGATATTCTTGATTCCTTGCCTAATCCATATTGTATTTTAATTCTTATAGCTTGTGCCTTATATCGTCCTCAACATTGTTGTTTCAGGACCATGTCTTCCAACGACTCTTCTTCCATCTCCACTCCCCAGAATCAGACCGTAGAAATTCTGAATGCACTGCAGGGTCTGAAGGAAGCCCAGGGACGAACAGATGACCTGTTGGCTGAAGGATTGAGAAGGCAGATGACTCAGGCACCAGCGGAAGTCTCCAATCATAAAGGGATCCCTGTTAGGCGAGGAAAAGAGGTGAAGATGAAACGCCCACTTGTTCCCCAGCAACAGAAGCAACGGAAGACCCAACGTTGTGGGTACTGTAAGAAGCCAGGACACCTTCAGAGAGATTGTCGCCGCGCCAAGGGGCAATGCCTGATTTGCAGATCCAGTGACCATCCTGTCAATGGCTGCCCTAAAAGGAAGGAGCTACAAGGAGGAGATTCGTCCGTACTCTCCACTCCAGCTAGGTGATGGTTATTTCGTAAGTTCGAGCTTCGAGGGTAGTGCGGATCCCGCGCAGGATTCAACTCGCGAGACGAGAATGCAACAGTCCAGAAATTAAAGAAGAATTATCGCGTTTTCTGCTTTCAATAATAATGTTGTCACCCTTTTGTAAATATTTCTTTTCGTTTGAAATCTTGTATCTGTCGAACTTTTAGTTGAATGCAATAAAACTTTGAGTCGTGATGTATGTATCATTTTCTTGCTTCTTCCCTTATTTATACTATTCATTGCAACAACATTTTTAAAATTTTAATTTTTCAGTCCCTGCCTACCATATATTTTCTTGTACTCCGTATCCTTGGTTATTTTCTTAATGTAATCCACCGTCTAATCATGACTCCTTCTTTTCAGGCCATGACCCACCCTGGAGCAGCGCCGCATCTAGATGAGGACACACAGTCATGCGTTTCTTTAGACCGCATGCTGGTGAGTTCGGATGACGAGATCAAAGGCCTTCAGGTCATTTTCGGAAACAGCGATTCCGAGAACGAGGGAGCCGCAGCCCCAGAAGCTGGCATGATCGGTGATTCCGACGAGGAGGAAGGAGACCTCGAAGAAGACCCAATAGAGGAAGATTCCGAGGAGGACCCGATAGAAGAAAATCCAGGAGAGGAAAACCCTGGGGAAAATCCAGTGGAAGAAAATCCTTTAGAAGAGGATCCAGAAGAAGAGAATCATATGGAAGCAGACCTCGATGAGGAAGCCCCGGCCGAGGAAGAAGGACCGGAAGAATAAGACCCCGCGGTGGAAGAACTCGCAATGGCGGCCCCTGCGAGGCGCTATGGAAATGGACGCCCCTATCTAAGCGTGTGAGCCTACCGTAACATGCTGAACCTCCACAACCACGACTGACATGATTTAGCTTTTGTCTCCTCTGGCCAAATAAATCGGTGTATAGTTTAGGGCCATCTTTTACTTTTCGAGAATGCCTTGTTTAAAATCTTCTGGAATGAAATAGAATTGCTGTGTTCGCTAATCTTTTGATTGTTAGTTCACGTGATGCTTTGAATGTCTCCTCTATACCCTTCTTTTCTCCTGAGATTCATTACTGTCCTTCACTCCTGCACCCTGTGCTGACCCGACCCCAGTCTCTTTGACTTTCAGTTGGAAGTACCACTTTCCGATCTTTTGAGTGGGCCATACTCCATTATAATCACTACCCCGGCTAACCCTAAACACTTTTGTGCTATCTTCTGCTACCATTTTTGCATTCAGTGACATTGTGCTCGAAATTTAGCTTCCACTACCTTGTGTTTACAAAAAAAAATCGTGTAATTGACTACTTCCGTTCTACCCATTTTAAGTGCTTTACTACTCCACATTTTCAATAGCGCAAAAATAAGTCGCGCATGTTATTTTTTTCCATGCCCCTTATTTTCACCATGTGGGTTTTCTAAGTTATTTTAAAATTGTTTTATCGATACATTTGTTCTAAAATGTTTTAACCTATCGGTAAATCCTTCACTATTTTTTTTACTGTCACTTTATTTTCCCGGGTATTGTGCTTATAGTTTACTATTATAAATAGTTATGTCTGATGCCATTATTGTTAGCAGCGCTATTTTGATATACGTATGTATGCATATTTAGGATTTTCAATTTTATCTAGCATACCTCGAATGTTATTGTTCGTTATTGCTATTTATCCGCTTATACATATAGTTTGCCTTATAGTTGTTTCTGCCTTATACTTATTTAGACCTATCCTTTTAATTGTGTTGTTTTTATACATATATAGACCCTCAAAATTTTATTCACCTGTTTTAAGTAAATCATTATGTGTTAGTGTTCGATGTGGTAGCCTTTCACTTGTTATTTCGTAGCTTATCGTTTATTTTAAATTTCGAGGACGAAATTTTTGTAAGGGTGGTATGATGTAACACCCAGTCCTCTCGTATATCAACATCCGTATCGTGTTACTTTCAAATTTACTTATTTTATTATTGTCATTCATTTATTATTTTGAAAAACCCCGAACCCTTTCCCTTCCATCCTTCTTTTCCTCTTATTACTCCGTTCCCAACTCTTCAAATTCTTCTTCTACTTTTTCCCCTCCATATTTTCTTTCCTCTTATTATTCCGGCCCAAGTATCCAATTCTATAACTCCATTTAATTCCCAAATTCCATGCCCGGCCCGGCCCATCTCTTTCCCTACCCCTTCTTCCTATGTTTAAATCCTTAAATCCAAACCCAGCCCAACATAAATTAATTCTAATTAACATTAATTCTAATTAACATTAATTCCCCAGCCCAATTCCTAAATCCCTTTTGTTTTCTTTTATAGTTTTCAGCCTATGCTTTCACCCAGCCTAGCAGCCCGGCCCCCTTTTCTATTTCCCTTATTGTTTTTTTTACCGGCCCGACCCAGCAGCCCGGCCCCCCTTCTCTATTTCTCTCATTTTATTTTTTGGTCGGCCTAAGCCCGCCCGCGTCCGCCTAACCCTACCCGACCCGCCTCTCTCAAACCTTTCTTCCCCAACGTAACTTTCTCCCGCCTCTTTTTTTTCCAGCGTGTTCCCCACGTCGCCGCCTGCCTCGCCAACGCCCCGCTCCTCACGCCCACGACGCGCGCACTCCTCCTAAGACCCGCTCCCCTCAACGACCTCAAACTCCTCCTTCTCTCTCTCTCCACAGAAAAACCCTCACTCGAGCCCCTGCACCCCGCTCCCCTCGACGACGACGACGACTACACCCCTCATCCTTCCTCCCTCGCTCTCCTCTCTCCAAAACTCAAACCCCACCGAGCTCAATCCCCTCGCCTAACTCCCCACTGCACCATTCTCTGCACCAATCCACCGCCGAGCTCCTCTGCATCACCTCGGCCACCACCTGCGCGCACCTCGTCGACGAGTCCCCACTACCATCGTCGACGCCCCTTTGAGCACCACGACGAGCTCCCCTCGCCGCCGCCGTCGACACCCCAGCACGACCACCGACGCCTCCAACGCCTCGGCCTCCTCCCATCGGCCGCCTTAACTACCTTGACGGTGCCTCCGTCGACCCCACGCCGGCACTCGGTAAATTTCTCTCTAACTCTCTCTCTGTCTTTCTCTCTCTCTCTAGATCTTTCCCTCTCTGCATCTCTAAGTCTTTCTCTCTCTCTCTCTCTCTCTCCCTCTCTCTAGATCTCTCCCTCTCTGCATCTCTAAGTTTCTCTCTCTAAATCTCTCTCCCCCTCTCTTTAGATCTCTCCCTCTCTGCATCTTTAAATCTCTCTCTCTCTAAATCTCTCTCTCTCTCTCTGTCTCCCTCTAAGTCTCTCTCTCTCTGTCTCTCTCTCCGTCTCTCTAAATCTCTCTCTCTCTCTCTCTCTCTCTCAGCACCTCTACCTCCCTTACATCAAAACAAGAAATAACTTGGAGCAGTGAAGAAAAGGAGGGCACAGAGATTAACTGGATTGAGTATAATTGTCTGATTCCAAAGGCCGAACCTGTGCTGCGCCCGTGACGCGATCGTGCTGTTGCCGCTGCCGGACCCTCGTCGACACGTCTTCAGTTAAGTTTAATACTTGCTTCATACTACTTGTATATGTTACAATTCTAATTACTATAATTGTCGCATACTCTTTTTCGTGAACCGTATAATTCAAGTACTCGATGCACGGCCGAATGGGAAACTCATGTTAAATTGATAGCAAAATATGAAATGTGATGGCCTGAGTAGTTAGAAATGTTCCTTGAGACTCTGGTTCCAAAACTATGTCGTTTACTCACATAAAATGTGGTCTCGGTTTCTGTTGTAAAACCTGAAAACCTTCGTATACCCCAAACTATAAAATTTATATTAAATTGTGTATAAACCGGATTTTAGCGTTTGATGGCTCGTAACGAAGATAACTGGTTAACCTACTGTAAAATATTATTGATCACTGAATTGTAGTACGTTATGATAGAGATAACTGCAGTGGATTATGATTCTGGACTGCAGTCCAGAATGTAAATCCAGGTTAACCCCTGTTGTTAAACCCCTGTTTATCACTTCTCATGTAAGAGAATGAGCGGAATACTATATCGTTACGTAGGAAATTGGATTAGCTTTCTTACCCGACTGATTTCACTGGTTTACCCCACCGTTTGATATTTTTAATTCATTTTATCCTATCGACATGTCTTGCTGAATTCTGCAGAAGCAGATTTCACACCCCAAACTTGATCTGGCCATAACTCTCTATTGGCGTAATATAACACTGATCCTCCAATTACGTTGGGAACCTTATTGAAAACCCTAAATTTCATTCAACTGTAGCGTCGCTAAATTCTGATCTCAACTGGGATTAAAATGCGTTACGAAACGGACTTCCGATTCTGAAACCGGATTTCCAGCAGTGAACGATTAAAATGAAATGGTCATATCTAGTGATCCCGAAACCCGATTAACGTGAAACCAATTTTGATGGTTAGATAATCAAACATACTATTTATCCCTTGTTCATTGTTTCGCTAAATTGTGCATGTATGATTTATTGAAGAATTATGCAAGTGGTAAGACACCGAGTGATGGCATCTTAATCGTGCCTTAAATACTGTTTTCTCATCACATCACCTATATATCATTGCATTGGTAACCTAGTGATCATGTGCATTACCCAGTGTTAGGTATTACTGGTGATTGTGGCAAGTACGTTAGTGTTTGAGCATGAGTGGATAAGTGAAAGTGACGTACTTGTACACAATCAGTGAACCCTATTGATTTATTGCATTGTCGACGTCTGTGGGACGTGTATAAGTGTGACTGTAATTGGTATGGGACAATTATAGAAGCACTTGTATGGGTGTTACAGGTAAGGCACCAAACACTGTCCATTTATCTTGAGTATCAGTCGGGACATGCTTGATGGAGATCCTGTCTCCAGTTCTCGCGCAGACTTGTCATGGACCGACCGGTATGCGAGGTTATGGTTGGCGTTTGATGTAGACCACGGGGTGTGGGGTAGTTTGAGTGTGAGTTCAACAGAACCTCGGGAGTCCCATGCCGGCATATATGGAGATATATGGAGATATATAGGGATATTACTGATTATTACCGTGCGTGTTTCGGGCCTGTGGTCCCTTATCCTTGGGTCCTACCCTTGGGTGGGGGATACTCCTGCGTGGTTGACTCTCACACTTAGACTGACGATAGGCTTAGCGACCTGTATAGTGAGACTTAGAGACTGATAGGGTTAGTGGCATTGACATGCATTGCTTACTGAATCAACATACCTGACATGCTATTTTACTGCTTTACTGTTCACCTGCTCTGTTAGACACCTGCTTTGGTTACTTCATGTTCACATCTTTACCCTCTTGATTTACTGTTACATATTCATTATTACTGTATGAGTTGCTATTTGTATATACATATATATTGCTATCGAGTCGCTCTGACGACCTGAGTATGCATGCTCAGAGCGAGAGGTGGATCTAGCTTGGACCAGGACCTGACGGACATCGCAGACATCTTGATTAGCTATCCAGAGCTATACTCCCTTGATCTCCATCTGGTTAGTTCTTTTATATTTGTTTTGATTTAGTTACTGCATTTCTCATTACATGCGCGTTGATTACTGATTACCATGTAAAGTTAGAAGCCGAAGTGTGACTACGGCAGTATTTTTCCTTGACCGTAGGAGCATAGCTGGCCTTGTCAACCCTCATATTCCGTATTTTGGGAAGCGGGGCGTGACAGTGCTTGTAGGTCGGGTACAGAGGTGGCCTTATCAGCCCCTATGGGCCCTCTCTTCTGAGTTCTGGGACACGTCATCTGCCACGTGTCCTGATCTGGAAGGTCGCCAATATAGAGTATCATCATTAGCCCCTCACTCTTATCCCGACCAGCTGACGGGTCAGGCCAAGAGTGGACTGTCGGGCCGCCCGGGGAGAGCTCCCTCCTAAGGTTTCGTCAGGACGCGTCCCCGGGCTATGAGCTGCCTTTTCTGCCAGCGAATCAAGGCAAAATCTCTGCATTTAAGGAAGGTGCGCCGGTTTGTGCATACTGTCACTGAAGCGACTGTCTGCGTATCAAGCGTCGGTTGGCCGACACGACGTGTGCAGACCTGCGGCGTCTGATGGGATACAGCCCAGTGCGGGAATGACAAGCGGAGCGATCGGTCGCCGAGTTGATTTCGATCACTTGCCAAGTGTGCCAAGGCTGCTGAGAAGGAGGCATCTCCATGGCCCTGAAGTCGAGGGGGGATTACTCGAACTTGGATAGACCTAATGTCTCTTGTTGGGTAGGAAGCTACCCGCTGGGGATGTGCCGAGCAGGAAGAAACTCGGCGGCCTCGCGATGAGGGCTTCAGATCCTCAGCGTCTGATGGGCAGGAGGATGCCTGCTGGGGGTGCGCCGAGCAGGAAGGAATTTGGCGGCCTCGCGACGAGGGCTTGAGGTCCTCATCATTTGATGGGCAGGAGGATGCCCGCTGGGGAGGCACCGAGCAGAAAGGAATTCGGCGGCCTCGCGATGAGGGCTTGAGGTTCTCATTATCTGATGGGCAGGAGGATGCCCGCTGGGGATGCGCCGAGCAGGAATGGACTCGGCGACCTCGTGATGAGGGCTTGATCCCTGGCGTTGTGGGGGTAGGGAAGCTACTAGCCAGGGATAGTCGAGCACGGTAGCTGCAGGGCCGCCCTTTCGTGAGGGCTTTGATCCTTGGCACTGGAGGGGCCGTTTGAGGCCTGCAAAGGATGGCCGAGCAGGGTAACTTCTCGGTGCCTCTTGGTGAGGGCTTTGATCCTTGACACTGGAAGGGCCATAAGAGGCCTGCGAAGGATGGCCGAGCAGGGTAGCTGCTCGGTGCCTCTTGGCGAGGGCTTTGATCTCTGGCATCGTGGGTAGGCAACTACCAGCCTTGGATGATCGAGCGGGGTAGCCGCTCGGATGCCTCTTGTGAGGGCTTTGATCCCTGGCGTCGTGGGTAGGGAGCTACCAGACGGAGATGATCGAGCAAGGGTCGGGCTCGGTTGCCTCTTGCGAGAGCTTTTGATCCTTCAGGATGGGGACTGAGCAGGGTTACTGCCCAGTGCCTCTTGGCGAGGACTTTGATCCCTATCGGTTGTGGTAGAAAGCTACCAGCTGGGGATTGCCGAGCAAGGACTCGACTACCTCTGGGAGGACTTTGGTCCTTAGCGCGGGAGGGGCTGTAAGAAGCCTACCAAGGACCCTTGGCCTGGCAGGGTTACTGTCTGGTGCCTCTTGGCGAGGACTTTTGTCCTGAAGGATAGCCGAGCGAGGGATCCTCGGGCTCGACTGCCTCTGGGAGGGCTTTCTGATCCCTGGCATTGCGGTAGGGAAGCTACCCGCCAGGGATAGCCGAGCGAGAGATCCTCGGGCTCGACTGCCTCTGGGAGGGCTTTCTGATCCCTGGCGTTGCAGTAGGGAAACTACCCGCCAGGGATAACCGAGCGAGGGATCCTCGGGCTCGACTGCCTCTGGGAGGGCTTTCTGATCCCAGGCGTTGCGGTAGGGAAGCTACCCGCCAGGGATAGCCGAGCGAGGGATCCTCGGGCTCGATTGCCTCTAGGAGGACTTTCTGATCCCTGGCATCGCGGTAGGGAAGCTACCCGCCAGGGATAGCCGAGCGAGGTTCGGGCTCGACTGCCTCTGGGAGGACTTTCTGATCTCTGGTGTTGCGGTAGGGAAGCTATCCGCCAGGGATAACCGAGCAGGGTAGCTGCTGGGCTGCCTCTTAGTGAGGGCTTAGATCCTTAGTGGTGGAGGGGCCGTAGGAGCCCTGCTAAGGATAACCGGGCAGTGAAACTGCGCGGTTGCCTCTTGGCGAGGGCTTTGATCCCTGGCGTTGCGAGTAGGGAAGCTACCGGTCAGGGATAGCCGAGCGGGGAAGCCGCTCGGCCGCCTTTAAGGAGGACTTTGATCTTTAGCGTTGGAGGGGCCGTAGGAGGCCTGCTAAGGATAACCGGCAGTGAAGCTGTGCGGTTGTCTCTTGGCGAGGGCTTTGATGCCTGGCGTTGCGAGTAGGGAAGCTACCGGCCAGGGATAGCCGAGCAGGGAAGCCGCTCGGCCGCCTCTAAGGAGGACTTTGATCCTTAGCGTTGGAGGGGCCGTAGGAAGCCTGCTAAGGATAACCGGGCAGTGAAGCTGCGCGGTTGCCTCTTGGTGAAGGCTTTGATCCCCGGGCGAGGTGGTCCTCGAGCCGCCGTGGCGAGCCCGGCGTGGAGCTGTGGAGCGCCCAGCGGGCCTCAGAGAGTATCGGCCCGTGAAACCTGTGGCCATAGGACGTAGCTTGCCGGTGGTCAATCGTGCCGACGAGGGCAGAGTCTCCTGGAAGAGGAGCGGCGATTTGGGGCCCTGGCCCGGCCGTTTGGACGCGGACGAGCGCCTCCACGATGGACTGTAGTCGGTCTATTCGGCCGGCGAGGGCGTTGATGACGGTCGCCGGAGGAGGTTCATCCGCGCCTCCGGTGGGGGGGGAGCGGAGGCAGGTATCTAGATCTTCAGGGTGATCGCATGCCATGTGGATGGAGATCGGAAGGCCAACTTTTGTTCTTATGGAGTTTTAGTTCCCACATACGGCGCCAACTGATGGAGGTCCTTTTCGGGTCTCCGTCAGATGTTGTCTTCCGTTGATCTCCCGGTGGACTTTGTTGATTATCTCCTGTTGCGTGTGGGTCTCAATGGGTTTTGGAGGAAGAAGTGGAATGAGAAGTTTGGTGCCGAGTACCTGCAAAGAAGTCCCGGGGTGGTTTGGTACCACCAAGAACCCTCCGACGATCAAGTTAGTGATGGGATCCGAGCAGGGTAACGGCTTAGAAGAGTAAAGAATGACTTACTTGACCCCTCTGTGATGGGGTTTGTTTACCCCAATCAGAGCAAATCTCTGTTCAAATTCCAAGGCGGGAAACGAAGCAACGCTTCTGTTTCCCCCAATCAGAGCAAAGCTCTGCTTTGAAATTAAAATAAAAATAATTGAACCAACGCTTCAGCTGACTTGCACTCTGCGCTGCGCGACACGTGTCAGCGCAGTTGCGCTGCGCTCTGCGCTGCGCGACATGTGTCAGCGCAGTTGCGCTGCGCTCTGCGCTGCGCGACACGTGTCAAGCGCAGGTGCGCTTGCGCCAACTGTGCCAGCATTAAAACAGAATTAAATTCCAGAAAGATCTTTCCAATCTTATTAAAACAATAAGATTATCTTCTGTAAAACAGAAACCCTTGGATCAAAGATCCGACGGTGGGAAAAAATCCCTAAATCACTCAGAGAAAGATCTCTTTAACTGACATAACAAATCAATTGGCACTATATAAAGGCTCCTAGACTCCAAGTTTAAAAGACATTGACATCAAGATAGAGAGATACAGAGCTCTTAAAAATAAAACTTTGAGAAGAAACTCAGAGAGATAAAAGAAGGTAAAACCTTTAGAAAAAAGAAAAATTTCTTCTAAAAAGATCTATGATCTAAGAACAAGATCAAAGATCTTCAATAAAAAAAAGAAAGATAATATTAATAAAAAAAAGAAGTAATTTACTTCTTTACTAAATCTTCTGATCTATATAAAGGTATTGCCTTTTGATGAACCACTGGTTCTTGAAATTTAAGGTAGAACCTCTCTGGAAAACAAGAAAAATTTGTTCCCTTTGATCTAATTTGATCCAAATATTAAACAGTGCCTTGCACTTTTGAGTTTGCACTGTTGCGCTCCTTGGATTGGCGCAAGCCATCAGGGAGCGCCACGTGTCAATCACAGAATAACTGCGCACAGCGCTTCTAAAAACAGAGCACTGCTCTCTTGGTTTAGCGCAAGTCATCAGAGCGCGCCACGTGTCAGCAGCGCGCCAGCGCGGCGCACTGGTGCAACACAATGCGCTAACAAACTTGCATTCACCAGAGCGTGACACGTGTCACCCCACATAAGTTTGCGCCTTGCGCTCCTCAATCAGCGCAAAGCGCCTGACAAGCCACGTGGCGCACTATCAGAACAATAAATGCTCTGCATTATTAAAGAAGGGATATAGCCCAATTAAAAGGCCTAACAGGCCTAATAAAAATGCAGTGCATTATTAAAAAGGGGAAGGGCCCAAATAAAGGTCTAACAGACCAATTTAAATACTGTGCATCATTTAAAAAAGGGCAGAGCCCAATCAAAGGCCTAACAGGCCAAATGTGAATAAATGCTAGACATTTTCTAATTGGACTTAACCCAATTCTGGCCATATGTCCTCAAATTAAATTGAACTGAGCACATTTGCTCTCTCAAATCAATTTACACCCGGTTCAAGGGTACATCTCTGAACTCCTATGATATTTATCGTTGTAATCCTTCAACGTCGTCAGAGAGGTGACGGGTCCCGACGGCCATACATTAAATGGACCACTATGTCCCTAAACTGGAACAATAGAGCCCCTAAATACTCTTTTGTCGGATCCAAACGATCCCGTTAAGTTGATCTTAGTCTCAAATTGGAATAACGTATCCTTAACAAACGTTTAAGTTGATATTAGCCTCAAATATGGCTAACGTATCCTTAAACCAAAGCCTCAAACCCAAATCTAAGAAAATACGGATTTGGACTAATCCACGTCCTACGGGCGACGACATAAATTAGTCTCCGTATACAATCCACGGGCAACCACAAACAAAACAAACACCCACGACACGAAGTGAAATTCTGGAGAAGGAGAAAGTTGTTACCGCGACGCGGTAGCGTAATTAACTGCAGGGGCTTGCGCTTGCAGGGAAGAGCGTCCCCACAATCAAAAACCCCTCAAGCGAGGGGGAATCTGACGAAGTCTGCTACATCGGCCGCATCCGTCTAAACCTCCGATACACAGTGCCATAAATCAACTTGGGATCTTCGGAGAGGTGGACGGATAAAACCAAATAGCATCTGTCCCGAATCTCAGGCAAGACGTCCCTGTCTTGGCCGCCTTTCGGAGGGGAACAGATTCTGGCACGCCCGGTGGGACCTTTTCCTTTTTCTACTCTACACTTCGTGTGTCGTGTTCGCGAACGAATCGCGGTTTGCTGTGGTTGCCTGTGGATTCGAGGTACAAAGATTTGGTGTCTTGCTCCGTGCAGAAAACAGAAGATCAATGGTTTCAAACTGCACTACCTGCAACTGCAACTCTCGCTCCGTCCTTGCTGGAGGTGTGACTTATGGGCCCCAAGCGGCCTCCCTTTTAAAGATGCCAATGGAGCAGGTAACTCAAGCCACCGCTGGACTATTCTTTGAGACCATGCTCCCACCGATGAGATTCAATGCCCCAATGACGTCGCAAGAAGCTCCAAAGAAGTCGGTCTTTGATCGACTTACCACTGCCGCTGCCCCTCTTAATGGGTCGCCCAACTTCAATACCTCGGTTTTCAACAGATTGGGCCAGAACGACTACAAGCCCGCGATACCCGAAGCTGCCATCCCAAAGCGGATAGCCATCCCGGCTCAAGCGGACGAAATCATTGGAAAGGCTCCTCCTTCCAAGAAGTCAGTTTTTACAAGGCTGGCCATTCCGGTTTCTGCTCCAGGCGAGGTCCTCAAAGCTGCTTCCCCTGCCCAGAGGTCTGTCTTTGACTGATTAGACATTGCTTCTCAACGGGTGTCAGTCTTCGACAGGCTAGCACCAATAACAGTCTCTCCTCAAAGCAGGGGGCATGTCGAAGTCACCCTTATAACTGAAACAACTCCATCCGCACGACACGCTCGACGTCGCCACTGGCGCCAAGTGAGGAAGGCTGGGGGCAACTCCCCCTCTGGATTTACTCCACCAGCTCCAACGGTGGGGATCGATGCTGCTGTTCCAACCGAGAACAGCTTTGAACTGCTCAACAAGGTGCGCAGAAACTCTCCTACTGCAGTGCTGAAGAGAACTCCTTCACCTGTGGAGAATACTCCAGAGAAGAAGCTGGAGCAGCCCCCTCAACGGCTGTCCTTTAAAATTTACAAGGTCTGGCGGCAGATTCAGGAGTCGGTGATTGATCAAGACTATCTCCGCCGATAGAGAAAGATGAAGGTTCGGCAGGAGAAGGATTACTCCATCAAGCCACAAAAAACAACAGCTACTTGGGTGCCCACTACAACGGCCCCCTCAACTTCGACCACTCAAAAAAGAAGGAGGTCGGGGAAGATCCCTGTGTCTTTGGAAAATCGCAAAGACACTGAATCTAAACGCCCCAAGTCTGGGGGCATGGTGGTGCATACTGTTTATATGGCTTCCGAAAAGGAGGAAGGCCGTGCTTCGACGGGTCACCGACCGCTCACCCGATTCGTCGAAGCACGGATTGTGTCCCGCTCACCTGCTCCTGGGCTTTTGTCACGGATCGGGTGAGCGGTCGGTGACCCGTCGAAGCACGACCTTCCTCCTTTTCGGAAGCCATATAAACAGTATGCACCACCATGCCCCCAGACTTGGGGCATTTAGATTCAGTGTCTTTGCGATTTTCCAAAGACACAGGGATCTTCCCCGACCTCCTTCTTTTTTGAGTGGTCGAAGTTGAGGGGGCCGTTATAGTGGGCACCCAAGTAGCTGTTGCTTTTTGTGGCTTGACGGAGTAATCCTTCTCCTGCCGAACCTTCATCTTTCTCTATCGGCGGAGATAGTCTTGATCAATCACCGACTCCTGGATCTGCCGCCAGAACTTGTAAATTTTAGAGGACAGCCGTTGAGGGGGCTGCTCCAGCTTCTTCTCTGGAGTATTCTCTACAGGTGAAGGAGTTCTCTTCAGCACTGCAGTAGGAGAGTTTCTGCGCACCTTGTTGAACAATTCAAAACTGTTCTCGGTTGGAACAGCAGCATCGATCCCCACCGTTGGAGCTGGTGGAGTAAATCCAGAGGGGGAGTTGCCCCCAGCCTTCCTCACTTGGCGCCAGTGGCGACGTCAAGCGTGTCGTGCGGATGGAGTTGTTTCAGCTATAAGGGTGACTTCGTCATGCCCCCTGCTTTGAAGAGAGACTGTTATTTATGCTAGCCTGTCGAAGACTGACACCCGTTGAGAAGTAATGTCTAATCTGTCAAAGACAGACCTCTGGGAAGGGGAAGCGGCTTTGAGGACCTCGCCTGGAGCAGAAACCGGAATGGTCAGTCTTGAAAAAACTGACTTCTTGGAAGGAGGAGCCTTTCCAATGATTTGGTCTGCTTGAGCCGGGATGGCTATCCGCTTTGGGATGGCAGCTTCGGGTATCGCGGGCTTGTAGACGTTCTGGCCCAATCTGTTGAAAACTGAGGTATTGAAGTTGGGCGACCCGTTGAGAGGGGCCGCGGCAGTGGTAAGTCGATCAAAAACCGACTTCTTTGGAGCTTCTTGCGACGTCATTGGGGCATTGAAGCTCATCGGTGGGAGCATGGTCCCGAAGAATAGTCCAGCAGTGGCTTGAGTTACCTGCTCCACTGGCATCTTGAAAAGGGAGGCCGCTTGAGGTCCATAAGTCACTCCTCCAGCAAGGACGGAGCGAGAGTTGCAGTTGCAGGTAGTGCAGTTTGAAGCCGTCGATCTTCTGTTTTCTGCACGGAGCAAGACACCAAATCTTAGTACCTCAAATCCACAGGCAACCACAGCAAACCGCGATTCGTTCGCGAACACGACACACGAAGTGTGGAGTGGAAAGAGGAAAAGGTCCCACCGGGCGTGCCAGAATCTGTTCCCCTCCGAACGGCGGCCAAGACAGGGATGTCTTGCCTGAGATTCGGGGCAGATTCTATTTGGTTTTATCCGTCCACCTCTCCGAAGATGCCAAGTTGATTTATGGCACCGTGTATCGGAGGTTTAGACGGATGCGGCCGATGTAGCAGACTTCGTCAGATTCCCTCTCGCTTGAGGGGTTTTTGATTGTGGGGACGCTCTTCCCTGCAGGCGCAAGCCCTTGCAGTTAATTACGCTACCGCATCGCGGTAACAACTTTCTCCTTCTCCAGAATTTCACTTCGTGTCTTGGGTGTTTGTTTTGTTTGTGGTTGCCCGTGGATTGTATACGGAGACTAATTTATGTCGTTGCCCGTAGGACGTGGATTAGTCCAAATCCGTATTTTCTTAGATTTGGGTTTGAGGTTTTGGTTTAAGGATACGTTAGCCATATTTGAGGCTAAGATCAACTTAAAAGTTTGTTAAGAATATGTTAGTCCAATTTGAGACTAAGATCAACTTAACGGGATCGTTTGGATCCGAAAAAAGAGCATTTAGGGGCTCTATTGTTCCAGTTTAGGGACATAATGGTCCATTTAATGTATGGCCGTCGGGACCCGTCACCTCTCTGACGACGTTGAAGGATTACAACGATAAATATCAGAGGAGTTCAGAGATATACCCTTGAACCAGGTGTAAATTGATTTAAGAGAGCAGATGTGCTCAGTTCAATTTAATTTGAGGACTTATGGCCAGAATTGGGTTAATTCCAGTTAGAAAATGTCTAACATTTATTCACATTTGGCCTGTTAGACCTTTGATTGGGCTCTGCCCTATTTTAAATGATGCACAGCATCTAAATTGGTCTGTTAGACCTTTATTTGGGCTCTGCCCCTTTTTAATAATGCATTGCATTTTTATTAGGCCTGTTAGGCCTTTTAATTGGGCTCTGTCCCTTCTTTAATAATGCAGAGCATTTATTTTTCTGACAGTGCGCCACGTGGCTTATCAGGCGCTTTGCGCTGATTGAGGAGCACAAGGCGCAAACTCATGTGGGGGGTGACACGTGTCACGCTCTGGTGAGCGCAAGTCTGTTAGCGCAGTACGCTGCGCCAGTGCGCCGCGCTAGCGCGCTGCTGACACGTGGCGCGCTCTGTTGACTTGCGTCAAACCAAGAGAGCAGTGCTCTGTTTTTAGAAGCGCAGTGCACAGTTATTCTGTGATTGACACGTGGCGCTCCCTGGTGGCTTGCGCCAATCCAAGTAGCACAACAGTGCAAACTCAAAAGTACAAGGCACTGTTTAATATTTGGATCAAATTAGATCAAAGGGAACAAATTTTTCTTGTTTTCCAGAGAGGTTCTACCTCAAATTTCAAGAACCAGTGGTTCATCAAAAGGCAATACCTTTATATAGATCAAAAGATTTAGTAAAGAAGTAAATTACTTCTTTTTTTTTTATTAATATTATCTTTCTTTCTTTTTTTATTGAAGATCTTTGATCTTGTTCTTAGATCATTGATCTTTTTAGAAGAAATTCTTCTTTTTTCTAAAGATTTTACCTTCTTTTATCTCTCTGAGTTTCTTCTCAAAGTTTTCTTTTTAAGAGCTATGTATCTCTCTATCTTGATGTCAATATCTTTTAGACTTGGAGTCTAGGGGCCTTTATATAGTGCTAATTGATTTGTTACGTCAGTTAAAGAGATCTTTCTCTGAGTGATTTAGGGATTTTTCCCCACCGTCGGATCTTTGATCCAAGGGCTTCTGTTTTACAGAAGATAATCTTATTGTTTTTGTTAGTTATATGTATGCCCTAGAGGCCATTATTATACATAGGATGTATATTGTAGTGGATGCTTGGACATATATAGGGAGGACTTTCTTGCTCGACATGATAGTATGCTATCTGGTTACTCTTTACCTTAACGTGTATACTGATTGTCTCTCTGTTACATGTTGGTAAAGCCCTTAGGATGTGTACTTGACTACCTGGACTATGATGCAGATCATACTAGTGGGGACATGGTAGTCCATAAGTACATCCTTCAAGGTCCCTAGTCGTGGGTGTATCGAGATGGGGCATCGATATACCAGAGTAGACTAGCGTATACCTTCTCGACCCATACAGATGGGCGATGGATGATCCCATATCCATTGGTGTTTGACATCAGAGATGATATACGGGTGCTCAGTGGAGACTAGGTACACTGGACGGACTCGCCGAGAACTCCCAGATGGTATTATACCTTACGTCAGATGGCAGTTCTCTGGTGACACTGGTACAGAGTAGTCTGTTGACCCGAGATCGTCATAGAGTCTTGTATGATTCCCACTGTGTTTTGATTTCCACCTTACCACGTCCAAGAGGGCGTGCAAAACGGTGGTTTTTGGGTACAGTCCCGAATCACATGGAGGCAATGAGCGATAGGAGGGGATTCGTCTCTCCCGGAATAGGGAGTTGATGTTGCGCTGTGTTCGATTAGCTATAACCGGAAATCCCTGGCCAGGGTTGCTGAGATTTACTGGTAAGTGTTACCAGTAGTTTCTCAAACTGTTACAGACCTCATATCGACACGACTTATCGAGCTATTGGGGTCTGACGTTTACCACCCCTAGGCGAGATATGCGACATATCAGACGACGAGACCGGACTGTATGGTAAGTGTTACTGGTTGGATTCACAGGAGTATGAGCGGGCTTGCTCGTCGATCTTCTGATCGCTCAATACCCGGGTGGCCGTTACTTTTAGCAGACCGCTTGCGGCTTGTGGGTGTTTGATATGATCATCACCTGCTGCCGGCGTATTGACAAGTCTTTAGAGTCCTACACAGAGGTTTCCTGGCTCAAGCGAAACGAAATAGGAGCGCATATGAGATATGTGCGGGACCGAGAATAATGCGTGTATGTGATACCGTATTCTATTCTCGCGATTTGTATCATCGGAAGGTTATATGTGATATAGCCGGGTTACCGGATCAAGTGTTGATTCGATACATTGATACACTTGATACTAGTCGGTTATATGCGATATGACCGGATCATTAAATCAAGTGTTGATTTAATGATTTAATGCATAATTATATATTTGATATATTACTTTGCATTATCTAGTACTGGTTCACTTAAGATGGATTTTCTCACTTGAAGTTCACAAGTTGTATATGTGATATACTTTTGTGCACTTGTTTGTATCATGTTTGATGATGCATGCTCACTTGGGTTTGTGTAAAGAATTAAACCATGGTTAAGTTAATGATTAGGGTTTACATTTTTCTTATTCATTTATTTATTTTTTTCATTTTGGAAAAGATAAATAAGGAATGGTGGCTTTCTTTGTTTGCTTGTTGAAGCTTCATGAAGCTTTGAACAAGTCCACCATTCTTGTCTCATACTTAACCCTAACCATTCAAATTAACCATAGTCTATTCTCTACACCTAACCAAGGTTAGTATATGATAAGTATTCATATTATTTTCCTTTTAAAAAGGAACTAATCATATTATCTTTTCTTCTTCTTCTTCTTGAACAAAGAAGAAAACCTTGCTTCCATCAATGGCAACTTGAGAAAAAGAGTGAGAAATCCAATTCTAAAGTAAACCCACTTTCTATTTCTTCATCCTCTACCACTTGCCAAGCAGTATAGGGTGTTTTCTTCACTAGTTTTAAGGCTTGGTGAAGTTGGAGCTTGATCTTGTGTTGCCTCGACGTAGATCATCTTCGGCATCGAAGTCGACGACCTAGCCCGCCCATTTCTCCGATGAAGCCGATGCTAGAGTCCGGGATTCGATTTGGACAGCGGAAGGACGTCATCACGGAGCTATGGAGGTGGAGGACCGGATCTACAAAGGTTGTATTTCCGTTCACTTAGCACTAAAGTAGTTTAGTAGCTTGTAGTTTCGCCTAAACTCTAGTTAACGATCCGTATTAGGGTTTCTCGGCACTTTTAAAATTTTAAATTGGCATGGTTGATGCCTTGTGAGACCTCTAGTGTGTGCCTAGGAACCCTACGGTGGTATCAGAGCCTAGCTAGAGCCTTAGGCGATGCGTAGACGGAGTTTGAAGTCCGATCGAACCGAAACCCCAATTCCAAAATGCTCTCTGGACTTTTTTCAAAAACTGGGTTTTTTCAGATTAAAAATGCTTAAAAAATTCAGCTGGGAATTATAAGAATTACGGTGCAAAAATTACCTAATGATGTGTCTAAAGCGCGGCGGAACCGCGGCATTAGCATGGCTAATGCGGCGGTTCCGCGGCCAGTTAGTCTCTTCAGTCAACCATTTTTGCACAGTAACTTCTTAAATTGAATGCTGAGTTTTATGGGAATTTTTAATATTTACTCAAGAGTTGAATATTTTGGGTGTTTTGGAGCTTCGTTGATTCGATCGGAAATTTCAAACTTTGTCTATGTGGCTTTCCGGGTATTTTTAGAAACTGTTAAAAAATTCGACCGGATATAAATACCCACTTTTTCCCCTGTCGGGAAATTTCCAAGTGTTGGATTTTTCCGTGGTTTAAAGACGTTCTAAGTAGTGCAAGTAACGCGATGGACCCTCTAGAAGACAACAAACCTTAACTCGATTATGTGACAATCTTGAACTGCCCGTTGAACCTTAGGGTTTGGGGCAGTACGGCGTGCCACATGTGAGGCGTTGGCTTGACCCTTCTACGGCTGGACCGTTGGTACTGAGGCATGAACTGGATGTTTTTAAACTTGTTTCATGTGTTGAGCTGTTTCGGGAAAACTTGGGTGTTTGACTGTTCGATCGGAAAGTTTAACATTTTCTGTTTATCTGGAATGTGATACAATACTTGGAATCCACAAGTAGTTATGAGATAACTGAATGAATGTTATAAACATAGCAGTTGAGTCTCACTTGATCGGTTGCCACGGAATTTTGATGTGATCAAAAGTCCGTCGCAATCACGTAGCGTACGCGGATACTCGCCGGGTAAACTTAATAGACAGCCTCACTCCATAGCCCCGACCAAGTGACTGTAGGAGAACCCCGTCGCCGAAAGCATCCGTTCGGTTGCTCGCGGCAGCGGTGTTCCGCCTTGGTGCACTTCGTCGACGGCATCGGGGGTGCGGCCGTCTACTGAAGTTTGCGACGAGCATTCGATCAGGATGTCGGGAATCTTGTTGAATTGCCCGACTTGATATTGAAAAGTGTTTTCGATAATGAGACTGAAATGCGGGGTTTATAATTGTTAGGCATGCGATGTCTAAGGAATTCATTTGATTAGGCATGCGATGTCTATGTAGGTTGCGGATTCCAACTGTTGTAGTTTTACACTTTCTTTTCTGTGACCGTAAGTGTAATATGTGATATCGCCGGTTTTGTTGCTATATGCCAACGACAATTGGGATGCGCATATTTACTTACGTTGATGACATGTGATGTTATGTGTTGCTGGATATGTTATATTGGATCGTCGTGTTTGAATAGCCGGAGGTTTTTATGTGAGATGAGTGATTTTCATTTTCATTCATGTAAAAACTTGTATGTAATATTCTTTTATTGGGGCACTTCCAGGTTGCGGAAGATGTCACCTTTTGTATATTATTTACTTTTCCGCACTAGGATAGACCCAAGGAGGAGGGCATAAGTAACTGGGTTCTGGAGTCCAGTGGGAGACCAACTCGAGGAGTCGAGTCCGGGTCTCCTAACTCTAGAATTGGTAGGGTTACTTGCCCCTCTCGTAGGGGTCTAGGGGTGTGGGTTTGGCTATTCATCGTGACCGTGGAATTCGTGTTTTATACTGGCTCGTATTGAAAACACGGACGTCCTAGTACATCCAATATTTCATATGTTACTTCTGCTGCGATATCTGTGATGTGATCATGTGATATGTTCTGTGATAGATACAGTATATAGTATATATGATATATTATATAGATGTTACTTATGTTTTACACCTGCGCTAGCCCTGCCCCGCTCTGCCGTTAGTTACCTAACCTAACGGTGCACGAGGGGACATCGAGGCGAATGCGGATGACATAAGTGTACGTCGTATTTATCTGTGGTGTTTAGGTAACTTAAATGATGAGACTTCATTAATGTGATTAATGAAAGTAAAAGAAACCTAAAGATGTTGTAGAATCGAATTTCAAAATAAAAAAGGTAGCTACAGTTCTTGCTTTGCACAGAGGTATATGTGATATATCCTGCACCTTATTCGATGAGGAAAGGACCGAGATCTCTTCACCGGGAGTGACTCCTTTAGCAATAACTGGCAGATGCTACACACTCGGTTTGTCTTTTGATTGCTTTTAAGAGTTTTTGCTTTGCACAGTGATATATATGATATATCCCGCACCTCATTCGACGAGAAAAGGGCCGACGATCCCTTCACCGGGAGTGACCTCTTTAGCAAAACTAGAAAAGCCTCAAAAACACTCCATTTTAAAAACATTTGATTCTACAACGATATCAAGTTCATTATGCAATAGGTTTTCAGAAAAACCTGTCGTAGCCCTCCGTCATTTCAGATAAGTCCTACTTAGTATTCGTGCTACGTTTGTTGACCTCCGTCAAGGCGTAGTGTGCGGTAGCTAACTAGTATTTATCTGCTTATGCATATGATGCAGATTGGATTAGGGTAGTCGTGCGGCCTTGTTGACCTCCGTCAAGGGTCGTGCGGGTGGGTTTAATTCGATCAAGAAATGACGGGTTGAACTTGACTAGTAGCCTATGGTTTGTTGACCTCCGTCAAGGTCATAGGACGCTAGGGGCAAAATATTATCGGGAATTTCAAGTGTTGAAATTTGCAATGAGATTGCATATCTTCTATGAGATAGTTGGATCCGATACCCGCTGCGAGTAATTGTTACTCCTGGGAGAGTTTTACACATTACAATTAGCCGATCAAGTAGGTGTCTAGAAAGGTGTCAACGGGGTTACGCCTCTGGGAAAACGAGGTTTACATTAATTAGGTCCGTGCGAAAGCACGGGGAACCTCCCTCAAAGTACCGACACTGGCCTGGCTGAAAGATTGGCGAACTTGTAGTGTATAATTAATCTCGGCTAGTCTTTCCTTTTAGGGTTTGAAGGAAGATTTGATAAAAAAAACAGTGGGAGCCATCCTGATTAGATAAAATAATAACCAATCTATTCTTGCAAGAGCACACGCTGAGTGTTTTCTTCTCTCTCTCTCCAGGTAGCGACCATATCACGCCTTAATCAAGATAATAATACGGATGTATTGACCGAACCCGCTTGTTATACTGAGCTGGGGAACGTTGGTCCCGCTCCAACTTATAATTGTTATAAGACAGAGCAGGAAATAGGGGATTACCAGAATTCCCGTGCCACCCAAACGAAGAGAGTGCATGCCGATGCATCATCTTCGGGTGTGTTCTTTATACAGAACTGTTTCTCTATTCTCTACGTCCTGGGTATTTGATACCGGATCAGGATTCCAGATATATAATATGTTACATAGGGCTACAGAAAGGTAGAGAACTGAGAACGGGTGATAAGTTTCATGAGACAGAAAACGGGGCAAGTGTTGCAGCCAAGTCTGTTGGTCACTGTCACCCTGTATTACCAATACATTGATTCTAAACGAATGTTATTAGATACCGAACCTGATATACAAAATCATATCAGTCTCTTTATTAGTAAAGAAAGGATATAATTTTGTATTGTCGGATAATGTTTTGAACATTTCCTATATCAAAAGTTGATCGGTTCAGGCACGTTATCTAAAAGCATTGATGTTCTAAATCAAACTACAGTTCTTAGTATACGGAACACACTCAAGAGGAAGAGTTCAGAAATGAACGAATCCTTCTTGAGGTATTGTAGACTAGGTCATATCAATGCGACCCGACTAGCTGAAGTTAATTGTAGATGCATATTTAAATCAGTTTGAATTTACATCTTGTGAAACTTGCCAGTCATGTCACAAAGATATAATGACACCAGCTCTGTTTATTGGAAACAGAGAAAGAGTTAGTGAACTCTTGGGATGATACATGTTGATGTATAAAGGTCCCCTGTCTACACATGCCAAGACCGGTTCTTTGTACTTCATTACATTCTCTGATGATCTCTTTAGATTCAGACATATGTTCCTGTTGAAACACAAGTCCGAACCTTTTGAGATATTCACAGAATATAAGTTAGAAGTAGGGAACCAATAAGGGTATAAGTATTATGTCCTTTGATGTGATCAGGGAGGAGAATACCTGAGCACGGAATTCCTGGACTATTCTAAAGGAGAATGAGATTCTCTCTCAGGATTACTCCTCCGTATACACCATAGCACGATGGTATATCGGGGCGGAGCAATCACACCCTATATGATAAGGTGTGCTCTATGATGAGTACTACTGAGTTACCTATTTCCTTTTTGGGAGTTATGCACTTGAGAAGCTGCATACCTATTGAATAGGGTTCAAATCAAATCAGTTGCCTACCACTTCATATGTGATATGGAAAGGGAAGAGCCCATATCTTAAGATGGTTAAGATTTGGGGTTGTCCAGCCTATGTCTAAAAGTAAAATCCGGACAAGCTCGAGGCCAGGTCTGTTATATAGAACTGGAAAGGTTCCAGCTATACAAATTACAGCAGATGATTTGGTAGAACCAAAGAATTCAGTAGATTACCAACGAACCTCAGCCTCTCCGCCGATCTAGTAAGGTTCCTCACCCGCCTGAGAGATACTTCGGTTACTCTATGACAGTGGGAGCGAGGATTGCATCATGAGATGATGACCCAACTAGTTTCGAGCAGGCCATCGAGAGTAGTGACTCTGTGTAAGAATGGCTGGATGCTTTGCGATCTGAGATGGAATCCATGTACACCAACAAAGTATGGACTTTGGTTGCTATATCAGGAGGGTTAAATCCCCATCAGGAGCAAGTATATCTTGAGAAGATTACTTGGTGTAGATGGAAAAGTTGAGACTTTCAAAGCTAAACTTGTTAAAAGGTTTGCATCGTTGACCAGGTATGGATAATGATGAAACCTTTTCCAGTGGCTATGCTTAAGTCCATCCGGATCCTACTTGCCATGGCTACATACCATAACTACGATATCTGGCGGTTGGGTGTCATGACTGCTTTTCTAAATGATGTTTTAGAAGAGAGAGTCTATAAGTACACAGTCAGAGGGCTTCGTAAACAGTGGGAGCAGCGGAAACGTGTACAAGATGCTTTATAGGATAAAGCAGGCATCGCGGAGTTGGAACATCTGTTTTGATGTAGTAGTCAAACAGTTTGACATCATCAAAATGGTAGATGAACCTTGTATATACAAAAAGGTAGTAGGGAGTATGGTGATGATCCTCGTAGAGTACGTGGATGACATACTCTTGATAGGGAAGGAGTTTCCTATGCTACGCTCGGTCAATCTCCGCTTATCACAATGATTCTCCATAAAGGATCAAAGTGATACCTCCTATCCTGGGTTTTGGATCTATGAGATAGATCTAATTGGATGTTAGGATTCTCACTAGTTGTAGTAAGATGGTATCAATCGATCCTGGGGAGAATCACTGGAAGGGTTCCAGAGTGATAAGGACGACTGAAAGTCAGTCACAGGAATTGTCTTTACCCTCAGTAAAGGGATGGTATGTTGGAAGAGTTCCAAGCTAGATACCGTGGCTAACTAAACGATAAAGGCAGGATACATCGCTACTTAAGATGCTACCAAAGAGGATGTTTGGGTGTATATTGGTTCATGAGATGAACTACGTTCCAACCATTGTGAGACAATGGAGTTGTGGCTTATGCCAAGGAACGCCGGTCCCATCAGTGATCCAGACATATTCTAAGGCAGTGTCACCTGATCATGGAGATGGTTGATCTCCAAGGGATCAAGGTTAGGAGAGTAGACTCAGAGGACAACACGGCGGATCCACTCACAAAGGCCTTTTCCCAGAGAGAGACTATTATGGGATGGTTGAGTATGAGATACTTCAACCACTGCTATCAGATGGCCCTAGTGCAAGTGGGAGATTGTTGGTTATATGTATGCCCTAGAGGCCATTACTATACATAGGATGTATATTGTAGTGGATGCTTGGACATATATAGGGAGGACTTTCTTGCTCGACATGATAGTATGCTATCTGGTTACTCTTTACCTTAACGTGTATACTGATTGTCTCTCTGTTACATGTTGGTAAAGCCCTTAGGATGTGTACTTGACTACCTGGACTATGATGCAGATCATACTAGTGGGGACATGGTAGTCCATAAGTACATCCTTCAAGGTCCCTAGTCATGGGTGTATCGAGATGGGGCATCGATATACCAGAGTAGACTAGCGTATACCTTCTCGACCCATACAGATGGGCGATGGATGATTCCATATCCATTGGTGTTTGACATCAGAGATGATATACGGGTGCTCAGTGGAGACTGGGTACACTGGACGGACTCGCCGAGAACTCCCAGATGGTATTATACCTTACGTCAGATGGCAGTTCTCTGGTGACACTGGTACAGAGTAGTCTGTTGACCCGAGATCGTCATAGAGTCTTGTGTGTTTCCCACTGTGCTTTGATTTCCACCTTACCACGTCCAAGAGGGCGTGCAAAACGGTGGTTTTTGGGTACAGTCCTGAATCACATGGAGGCAATGAGCGATAGGAGGGGATTCGTCTCTCCCGGTTTAGGGAGTTGATGTTGCGCTGTGTTCGATTGGCTATAACCGGAAATCCTTGGCCAGGGTTGCTGAGATTTACTGGTAAGTGTTACCAGTAGTTTCTCGAACTGTTATAGACCTCATATCGACACGACTTATAGAGCTATTGGGGTCTGACGTTTACCACCCCTAGGCGAGATATGCGACATATCAGACGACGAGACCGGACTGTACGGTAAGTGTTACTGGTTGGATTCACAGGAGTATGAGCGGGCTTGCTCGTCGATCTTCTGACCGCTCAATACCCGGGTGACCGTTACGTTTAGCAGACCGCTTGCGGCTTGTGGGTGTTTGATAGGATCATCACCTGCTGCCGGCGTATTGACGAGTCTTTAGAGTCCTACACAGAGGTTTCCTGGCTCAAGCGAAACGAAATAGGAGCGCATATGAGATATGTCCGGGACCGAGAATAATGCGTGTATGTGATACCGTATTCTATTCTCGCGATTTGTATCATCGGAAGGTTATATGTGATATAGCCGGGTTACCGGATCAAGTGTTGATTCGATACATTGATACACTTGATACTAGTCGGTTATATGCGATATGACCGGATCATTAAATCAAGTGTTGATTTAATGATTTAATGCATAATTATATATTTGATATATTGCTTTGCATTAGCTAGTACTGGTTCACTTAAGATGGATTTTCTCACTTGAAGTTCACAAGTTGTATATATGATATACTTTTGTGCACTTGTTTGTATCATGTTTGATGATGCATGCTCACTTGGGTTTGTGTAAAGAATTAAACCATGGTTAAGTTAATGATTAGGGTTTATATTTTTCTTATTCATTTATTTATTTATTTTATTTTGGAAAAGATAAATAAGGAATGGTGGCTTTCTTTGTTTGCTTGTTGAAGCTTCATGAAGCTTTGAACAAGTCCACCATTCTTGTCTCATGCTTAACCCTAACCATTCAAATTAACCATAGTCTATTCTCTACACCTAACCAAGGTTAGTATATGATAAGTATTCATATTATTTTCCTTTTAAAAAGGAACTAATCATCTTATCTTTTCTTCTTCTTCTTCTTGAACAAAGAAGAAAACCTTGCTTCCATCAATGGCAACTTGAGAAAAAGAGTGAGAAATCCAATTCTAAAGTGAACCCGCTTCCTATTTCTTCATCCTCTACCACTTGCCAAGCAGTATAGGGTGTTTTCTTCACTAGTTTTAAGGCTTCGTGAAGTTGGAGCTTGATCTTGTGCTGCCTCGACGTAGATCATCTTCGGCAACGAAGTCGACGACCTAGCCCGTCCATTTCTCCGATGAAACCGATGCTAGAGTCCGGGATTCGATTTGGACAACGGAGGGACGTCATCACGGAGCTATGGAGGTGGAGGACCGGATCTACAAAGGTTGTATTTCCGTTCACTTAGCACTAAAGTAGTTTAGTAGCTTGTAGTTTCGCCTAAACTCTAGTTAACGATCCGTATTAGGGTTTCTCGGCACTTGTAAAATTTTAAATTGGCATGGTTGATGCCTTGTGAGACCTCTAGTGTGTGCCTAGGAACCCTACGGTTTTAATAAGATTGGAAAGATCTTTCTAAAATTTTAATTCTGTTTTAGTGCTGGCACAGTTGGCGCAAGCACACCTACACTTGACACGTGTCGCGCAGCGCAGAGCGCAGCGCAACTGTACTGACACGTGTCGCGCAGCGCAGAGCGCAGCGCAACTGTACTGACACGTGTTGCGCAACGCAACTGCGCTAGCGCAACTGCGCTGACACGTGTCGCGCAGCGCAGAGCGCAAGTCAGCTGAAGCGTTGCTTCAATTATTTTAACTTTAATTTCAAAGCAGAGCTTTGCTCTGATTGGGGGAACAGAAGCGTTGCTTCGTTTCCTGCCTTAGAATTTGAACAGAGCTTTGCTCTGATTGGGGTAAACAAATGCCCCCCCACCGTTGCGCTTACGTGGCCCCAAACATGAGCGCAGCGGTGGCAGAATTCCAACCATTGCGCCACCTTTTGGAAGTTGAAACGGCTCTCAATGCCTATAAATAGGACCTTTGGTCCCTTAGATGATTTTCATCTCTTTTCTTAAGAATTTTTTTTCAGAGCCTTACTCTTCAATTTAAGAACTTTTCAAGAGTAAAACTCTGTCAACACTTTGGTAAAGTTTAATAACTTTTAAGAATCCAGGGTTTTACCCATTAATAGAGCTTTGCTCTTCATAGATCTTTGATCTAAAGAAAACTCATTTAGGGTTTCATTAATAGAGCTTTGCTCTCTTCAGATCATGATCTTTTCTTGGGGTTTCTTAGCCCATGAATCAGAGCTCTGCTCTCTTGATACATGTAGATTTCTTAATCTTTTGTGAAGAACTCTTAAGAGTTTGATCATGGATAATGAAGATCAAATATGGAGTTTTATCTTTGATTGATTATATCATCTTTTCATAGCAAGGCTCTCAGCGTTCTCGGGGAATTTCTTTAAATTCCCCTCATTGCTGAATTTGATAGGTGTCACTCCTGTTTGCGGAGCATTGCTCTCGAGGAGTTTAACTCCATGTGCCTGTTTTTAATAAGAATTCGCTTAATCAGTCTGTCTGCTAATTCTGTTAATTTTCTTTTACAGGAGCAATGGACGCCCACATGTACGATCTCAATGAAATCATCTCTTACGGAGACAACCGCCGACTCGGCCGTTCTCAGAACCGAGAATTTACCAACGCCGAGTGTGCCGAAATCATGAGCCGCTTCGACGCATACAATGGTCAACTGCTTTCTCGGCGCTTCCCTCTCCTGAAGCTTATTGTAGGAGCAATTTGGGAAGCGCTTCCTCTATTCTGTACTGGTGTGCCACTTGGGGCATTGGATGCCGCCGAGGATAAGGTGCACTCAGTGTACCTGATGAACCTAATCTCGAAGAGACGGCGAAACAATCTTGTTGATCTTCTGCACCAGACCTTTCAACAGTCCGCCATACTTGCTGCTTATCGGAGGGTGGAGGACATCAGCGGGGATCCCGACGCTCGTGCTCGCGAAAGAAAGCACACTAGGATGGTTCGCCAGGCTTGGAAAGTCCTGGACAAGGTCACTTTCGAGTTCCTCAACCCATGTCCTGGATTTGAGGTTTTGCCATTGTAATAGCTTTAGTAGCATCTTCATTTATCGCTTTCGTAATTGTAAGAACCTTTTTGCAATATGAATGGCAAATTTCTCGTTTCAGCATGTTTTATTTCTCGTGCTGAATCTTTTGCACATGCATGCATGGGTATGTCTCGAACGCTTAATCAAATGCAAATCGGATGTTCTTTCTGTCGCTTTCTTCTCTTTGCTGTGTTGTTTTCCATGTGATTTCAGCAAGTGCGATCCATAGATGGTATATAACTGTCAATCTTATGCTTTTTGCAGAGTGGCGATGGCTTAGAAAACTGGGTTAAGGTCTCTCTCCTAAGACTTTTCAACTTTATGAGCCGTGAGGGTCTCATAAAGACTTTTCTCCCTACGAGTCGAGAGGATCTCGTAGGTGTATTTTCTCCTTAGGGGTCATGAGGACTCCTAAGTGTGTTTTCTCTTGAGAGTCGTAAGGATCTCACTAGAGAATTTTTCCTCTTACAAGTCAAGAGGACTCGTAAGTAGTTGTTTCCCTCCTTGTCGAGATTCGACTTTGGAGAGTGTGTCCCGTGAATAGTATGCAAGAGTCCGTTTTGGGACGACTTGCAGGGCCCCAATGCTTAGGAAACATGTTTTTTAATTCCTGCTGCCTAAGGCTTTTCCTCACGAGTCGAGACGAATCGAGCATTTCTCGCAAAGACACTAATTTCCTCACGAGTCGAGACGAATCGAGCATTTCTCGCAAGAATATCCTAACGTCACAGTTAACCTTTACTCTTTACGACAAAGGTCCGTTAGGGTCTGTGGTACTTAGGGTTTTGTCCGTCGTACCGTCGCGTTGGTTGATGTATTTCTCTATAGGCAATCTTGCTGTTCGAGTAGTCTTGCGATTGTCGTGTCTCTGATCCCTTCGGGGGCTGGACAAGACGTCTTCAAGAAATCCTTCTAGGCAGTTTGACCGTCGGAAGAGCAAGCGTTAGGAATTTTTGCCATGTCGCTTTTTACTTGAGGTTAGGCTCATTTTGGAGAGCCCCGATGAGTCATAACCACTCCGCGCTGGCGTGGGATGATCTCCGATAGTTTTTCAGGCTTTATATGACTTGCCGTTAAGACCCTGAAGTTAGAAATTTGGCCTTTGCTTCGTTTGCTGGCATCGCGTCCTCTATATCGAGACGAATGTCGCGGTTCTCTCTAGGTTGTTGGTGAACCGTCGAGGTTTGGAACTAGGGATTTTGCCGTGGCTCCGTTTGGTGATGTTGCGTCTGCTGTGTCGAGACGAACGTCGAGGTGGTGACCTCTCTGCACTGTGGCGAGATGATCTCCGATTGTCTTTCAGGCTTTATATGACTTGCCGTTAAGACCCTGAAGCTAGGAATTTGGTCATTGCTTCATTTGCTTTGGTGCGTCCGAATCCTGCTGGGGGAAGAACGCTGTGGTGACATTTCGTATGCTATATCGAGACGAATGCTGATGTGGAGTTGGGGTTTTGCCATCACTCCGCTTTGTTTCGACCGTAAGGTCTTCTGTCGGTGTTGTATCCGTATCCTGCTGGACTGCGAAGGAACGCCGTTGCTGATTCTTATGCTGTAGATATTGCCGTTAAGATTTGGAACTAGGGACTATGCCGTGGCTCCGTTTCTTTGCGACTCCGAGGTCGGTTGTTGACGTCATGTCTGCATCTGGTTGGAATGAGGAGAAACGCCGTTGGTGATCTTTAAGTTGTCGATATTGACGTCGAGACCCTGAAGTTAGGGATCTTCCTTTGTTTCGTTTGTTGACATTGTGTCTGCAATATTGCGACAAATGTCGCGGTTGTCTCTAAGTTGTCCATGAACCGTCGAGATTTGGCTTCGCTTTCTGGTGGAGCCTGTTGGGAAGGTATGGTTCCCTCTTTGTTTGTGCCCCCAGGATTGTATACAGGGATCGATGTGATCTCACCTGTAGGGCAAAAAGTTTCATTCTTTTAATAAATTTTTTTATTCTTTCCGCGATACTCTATCATTTCAGCTTTTTATATCGCGAAAATCGCGATTGCCCAATCATTTCGGCTATTTTTCGCGGTGCCCGATCATTTAGGCTATTTATTTTATTTTCACTCGCTGCTTTTTATTGCGAGTCGCCCAATCATTTCGGCTGTTTTTTTTTATTTTACTCGCTGCTTTTTATTGCGAGTTGCCCAATCATTTCGGCTATTTTTTTTTATTTTACTCGCTGCTTTTTATTGCGAGTTGCCGAATCATTTCGGCTATTTTGCATGCATACATTTTTACTTGCTGACTTTGTTACAAGTTGCCCCATCATTTTTGCCATTTTGTACGCATTTTTGGCTCGTTGATTTTATTTTTTATCGCGAGTGTGGAACTTGGAATCTGATGCCAATCTTAGTATCAGTATCGCTACGACTGGAATATTGCCAGGAGCGAATCATCATTTGCCATGAAAGGACTCGGAATTTGATACCGGTTTAGGCATCAGCATCGCTACAACTGGGATATTGTCAGAAGCGAATCATCATTTGCCTTTGTCGATGTCGAACAAATGTGGCTTAGTAAACAGGGTTAGGATTCTGTTGACTAAGGCTTTTGACTTCACGAGCCGTAAGGGTCTCACAAAGGTATTTCTCCCTACAAGTCGTGAGGATCTCGTAGGTGTGTTTTCTCCTTAGGGATCGTGAGGATTCCTAAGTGTATGTTCCTCTGTAAGTCGAAAGGATCTTATAAAAGGGTTTTCTCCTTATAAGTCGAGAGGACTTATAAGGGTTGTTCACCATATGGATATATCTCTAGTCACGGGTGGGACTTGGTTAGGGAAATGTTTATTCGCGCTCGTGGATTGTATACAAGGGTCAGTATCGAGCCGCTTGTAGGGCATTAGTGGAAGGTTGTGGGGGGTTTGCTTAAGAACAGGTTCAAGTCTCTGTAACTTAAGACTTTCAAATCTCATGAGCCGTGAGGGTCCCATAAGAGAGTTCTCTTTACGAGTCGTGAGGATCTCGTAAGTGTAATTTCTCCTTAGGAATCGTAAGGATCCCTAAGTGTGTTGCTCCCTTGTGAGTCGTAAGGATCTCACGTGGGTGGTTACTCCTTACAAGGTCGAGAGGACCCTGCAAGTGTCTTTTAACGAGGTTGCGCCCTTTCGGGTTTTCACAAACACTCGCCGGTAGCCCTGCTGTTTTTACTCACGGAGCCTTTTCGGGTTTTCATCCGTGCCCAGTTTGCTTATGGACATACCGTTTTTTTATATCCTTTTTTTATTCTTTTTATTCTCTTTTTTTTCTAACGAGGTCGCGCCCATTCGGGTTTTCACGAACACTCGCCGGTAGCCCTGCTGTTTTTACTCACGGAGCCCTTTCCGGTTTTCATCCGTGCCCATTTTACTTATGGACATACCGTCTCTTTTTTTAATCTTTTTTTATTCTTTATTCTTTTTTTTTTTATCTCGTCAGCCTGAGGATGCTGCGGTAGTAGTTTAAAGACGTTTCGGTCATTTGCAAGTTTTAGGACATTGCGGTCCACCGTCGCCGTATTTGAGGCGAATCTCTAGTTTACTGACTTTTCGGTCTATGGGGCTTTCCCTATGAATGAACATGATGCCCCCGGCATATCCATCTTTCTCGGAGCATGTGGTTGTGGCGGGCTCACCTTCCAGTTTTTGGACAACGCGAACTTGCCCTGTTGGTATTGGTCTTCAACCCAGTTTTTGAAAATAGCAGTTTTCGATTAGATGGCCCAATACTTGGTAGTAAGGGCAGTAATTAGGATTGTTGATATCATTCAGTTGTAGCTGGTGTTTCGGCTCCGGTAGAATGATAAGCCTGTTGCGCACTGCCACTTCGAACAGCCTCCTTGTCTCATCCTGGGGAAATGAGTAAGGACGTTTCAACCTCTCATAGAGGGGTTGCCGCTTATTGTTTTGGTGAACAACCGGTCTAGGGCCACTCGATTGTTGTTGAGTGTTGGCGACGAAGGCCGTTTTTCCCATTCCTTTATCCTTTTTGTTCGCTCCGTTGTTTGTGGGTCCGAGATTCTCTCTGGGTATCGTGCAATTGCACGGCTGAATTTTCTCGCAACTCCTCAATTCTTCGGAGATGGACTCCTTGAAGAGAAGGCCGAGGGCTACTTTTTTGTCGGAATCGCTCCCGAAGGTGAGAACTCGTGATCCCCCAGGATCATCCCTATGACAATTGCCGGCAACTTTTTTATGCTCATCTGTCGTATTTTTTCGCTGTCTATGAGCTTCAAGCTTTGTACTGTTGAAGTGTTGCCTGTGAGCGACATACCCTTCCCACCAACACTTAAAGGAGTCGCAGTCTTCAGTAGGATGTGCGATCTTCTGATGATATAAGCAGTAATTAGGATGCATCTCTACTCCACCGAGAGTGTTTCTTCAGAGGGTGGTAGCTTCATTCCCATTGATATGGCTTTAGCAAACCTTTTCCTCGTCTTGAATTTGTTTTTATCGGCAGCGGATGTCTTTTGATTTGACGGGAGTGCCTCGACTCTTTCGTCTAGTCGCCGGCGTTTGGGTCCTTCCAATATGGCCATTTCATGCTCCTGATTGACTTTACTTTTCAGACGAATCTCATTCAGGAAGGCATCGATCATCTCGTCTGACGGCCACAGAAGTTCTGGTTCAGGACCCGCCCCCGGTTTCTCGGTGCCAGGAGCCTCTTTATCATCTATCAATGAGTGAGAGATCATATGACAACTTGCTACGTAGTCCTCAGATTCATCTGATGAGTCTTCTCCATCATCTCCGTCTTCAAGGACGTGGCCGAGGAATTCATGGAGCGTGATGGGAGTCCGCGCTTTCTGGTTATACTCTTCCAGCGCGTCGATTTGTTTCTGCAAGTCCATGCGCTTGTCGCCAGGTTTCACGGGCTTTTTGGATCTTTTCTTCTTCTTTTTTGAAGATTTCGACAGCTGGGTGTGAGTGCTTGGGCCATCACCACCGATCTTTGGAGTTAGGCGCGGCTTCAGCATCCCTTCGACGATCTGGGGTTCTAGCGGGTTCTTCCATCTGATCGCCGGGCATGTCTGGAGATCATTCAACATCTTTTCGGTTTTGGCGGAAAGCACGACCTCCCATGGAGCTTCTTCAATAAGGGAGCACGTTGCCCCCGGCATATTCACCTTTTTAGGGGTATGAGGTTGCGGCGGGTTCACCTTCCATCTTTCGGATAACGCGAACTTGCCTTGTTGGTATTGGTCTTCAATCCAGTTTTTGAAGACATAGCAATCTTCGATCGGATGACCCAATAATCGGTGGTAGGGACGGTAATTGGGATCATTGACGTCATTTGGCTGCAACGGACGTTTTGAATCTGACAGATTGATGAATCTGTTGCGCACTGCCAGCTCGAACAGTCTTCTCGTTTTATCTTGAGGGAACGAGTAAGGACGTCCTAGCCTCTCCTCGAGGGATAGGCGTGGACGCATATTGTTTTGACGGACAACCGGCTTCAAGTTGCTCGGCTGTTGTTGAGCATTGGCGACGACGATCGCTTTTCCTTTCCCCTTTTCATTTCGAGAGTCCGGCTTTGGAGGAGACGGTCTATGGCCCATCTGGTCCATTTGAGCTAGCTTGTCAATAAAGGCTTGGAACGTAGTTGGCTTGAAGAACATCATGAATTGTGAGATGGTCGCTTGCGGATCAAGATTGCCCACGAACATGCCCACCGCCGGCGCTTCTTCGATCCACTGTTCACATTTCGACCATAGATTCCGCCATCGGATAGCGTACTGGACCCACGTCTCGCCTGGCTTCACCCCGGCATTGATCAGTGCTGTTATCAGGGTGCGTTCACTAGCACTCGAGAATCTTTGTGTAAACAATAGCTCCATCTCCGCAAATGTTTTGACAGAGTCGTTAGGTAGCTCCGAATACCATTCAAAGACCGTTTCTGCTAAGCTGCCGACGAATTGGCGAAGCAACAGTTTGTCATCGCCTCCAGTGTTGCCGCATAATACCCTGAATTGAGCGACATGCTGATGTGGATTCCCTGTCCCCTTGTACACATGGAATTTAGGGATCGTATATCCCGGCGGGTAACTGATTTGGTCATACCAGCCCGGGTAGGGTCGTCCAGTTCTAACAATTTGCCCAGCCGCTTCATTCGCCTGATGAATTCGTATCTACTGAGCAATATAATCATCTAGGACGGCCTTGGAAATGGTTTCTTCCTTGGCTGCTGAAAGAGTCGGAGGAGGATTAGATGTCTCCCCTCTATCGTCTTCAGTAATGATGGGAGGGTTTTCAGCTGGAGGGTCCGGCTGTAACATCATCCCGACCATATCTTGGAAGAGCAACGCTATTTGCTTTATGTTAGCCGCTTGCTCTGCGGCTTCTCTGTCCTTCTTTTCGAGGACTCTGCGTAAGAAGTCAGCATCAGTTTCTTATTCGCGACGCTGCTCTGATGATGCCTCCAGGCTTTCTTTTGGCCCGGTGAGTGCGGCCATTGCAGTCATCATCTCCTGAAGCTTCTGTTACTGCTCCTGGGCTTTTGTCACGGATCGGGTGAGCGGTCGGTGACCCGTCGAAGCACGGCCTTCCTCCTTTTCGGAAGCCATATAAACAGTATGCACCACCATGCCCCCAGACTTGGGGCGTTTAGATTCAGTGTCTTTGCGATTTGCCAAAGACACAGGGATCTTCCCCGACCTCCTTCTTTTTTGAGTGGTCGAAGTTGAGGGGGCCGTTGTAGTGGGAACCCAAGTAGCTGTTGATTTTTGTGGATTGACGGAGTAATCCTTCTCCTGCCGAACCTTCATCTTTCTCTGTCGGCGGAGATAGTCTTGATCAATCACCGACTCCTGGATCTGTCGCCATACCTTGTAAATTTTAGAGGATAGCCGTTGAGGGGGCTGCTCCAGCTTCTTCTCTGGAGTATTCTCTACAGGTGAAGGAGTTCTCTTCAGCACTGCAGTAGGAGAGTTTCTGCGCACCTTGTTGAGCAGTCAAAGCTGTTCTCGGTTGGAACAGCAGCATCGATCCCCACCGTTAGAGCTGGTGGAGTAAATCCAGAGGGGGAGTTGCCCCCAGCCTTTCTCACTTGGCGCCAATGGCGACGTCGAGCGTGTCGTGCGGATGGAGTTGTTTCAGCTATAAGGGTGACTTCGTCATGCCCCCTGCTTTGAGGAGAGACTGTTATTGGTGCTAGCCTGTCGAAGACTGACACCCGTTGAGAAGCAATGTCTAATCTGTCAAAGACAGACCTCTGGGCAGGGGAAGCAGCTTTAAGGATCTCGCCTGGAGCAGAAACCGGAATGGACAGCCTTATAAAAACTGACTTCTTGGAAGGAGGAGCCTTTCCAATGATTTCGTCCGCTTGAGCCGGGATGGCTATCCGCTTTGGGATGGCAGCTTCGGGTATCGCGGGCTTGTAGACGTTCTGGCCCAATCTGTTGAAACTGAGGTATTGAAGTTGGGCGACCCGTTGAGAGGAGCCGCGGCAGTGGTAAGTCGATCAAAGACCGACTTCTTTGGAGCTTCTTGCGACGTCATTGGGGCATTGAAGCTCATCGGTGGGAGCATGGTCCCGAAGAATAGTCCAGCGGTGGCTTGAGTTACCTGCTCCACTGGCATCTTGAAAAGGGAGGCCGCTTGGGGCCCATAAGTCACTCCTCCAGCAAGGACGGAGCGAGAGTTGCAGTTGCAGGTAGTGCAGTTTGAAACCATTGATCTTCTGTTTTCTGCACGGAGTAAGACATCAAATCTTAGTACCTCGAATCCACAGGCAACCACAGCAAACCGTGATTCGTTCGCGAACACGACACACGAAGTGTGGAGTGGAAAGAGGAAAAGGTCCCACCGGGCGTGCCAGAATCTGTTCCCCTCCGAAAGGCGGCCAAGACAGGGGCGTCTTGCCTGAGATTCGGGGCAGATACTATTTGGTTTTATCCGTCCACCTCTCCGAAGATGCCAATTTGATTTATGGCACCGTGTATCGGAGGTTTAGACGGATGCGGCCGATGTAGCAGACTTCGTCAGATTCCCCCTCGTTTGATTTTTGATTGTGGGGACGCTCTTCCCTGTAGGGGCAAGCCCCTGCAGTTAATTACGCTACCTCATCGCGGTAACAACTTTCTCCTTCTCCAGAATTTGACTTCGTGTCGTGGGTGTTTGTTTTGTTTGTGGTTACCCGTGGATTGTATACGGAGACTAATTTATGTCGTCGCCTGTAGGACGCGGATTAGTCCAAATCCGTATTTTCTTAGATTTGGGTTTGAGGTTTTGGTTTAAGGATACGTTAGCCATATTTGAGGCTAAGATCAACTTAAACGTTTGTTAAGGATACGTTAGTCCAATTTGAAACTAAGATCAACTTAACGGGATCGTTTGGATCCGACAAAAGAGCATTTAGGGGCTCTATTGTTCCAATTTAGGGACATAGTGGTCCATTTAATGTATGGCCGTCGGGACACGTCACCTCTCTGACGACGTTGAAGGATTACAACGATAAATATCAGAGGAGTTCAGAGATATACCCTTGAACCGGGTGTAAATTGATTTGAGAGAGCAGATGTGCTCAGTTCAATTTAATTTAAGGACTTATGGCTAGAATTGGGTTAATTCCAGTTAGAAAATGTCTAACATTTATCTACATTTGGCCTGTTAGGCCTTTGATTGGGCTCTGCCCTATTTTAAATGATGCACAGCATCTAAATTGGTCTGTTAGACCTTTATTTGGGCTCTGCCCCTTTTTAATAATGCATTGCATTTGTTAGGCCTTTTAATTGGGCTATGTCCCTTCTTTAATAATGCAGAGCATTTATTTTTCTGACAGTGCGCCACGTGGCTTATCAGGCGCTTTGCGCTGATTGAGGAGCACAAGGCGCAAACTCATGTGGGGGGTGACACGTGTCACGCTCTGGTGAGCGTAAGTCTGTTAGCGCAGTGCGCTGCGCCAGTGCGCCGCGCTAGCGCGCTGCTGACACGTGGCGCGCTCTGATGACTTGCGCCAAACCAAGAGAGCAGTGCTCTGTTTTTAGAAGCGCAGTGCACTGTTATTCTGTGATTGACACGTGGCGCTTCCTGGTGGCTTGCGCCAATCCAAGAAGCGCAACAGTGCAAACTCAAAAGTGCAAGACACTGTTTAATATTTGGATCAAATTAGATCAAAAGGAACAAATTTTTCTTATTTTCAAGAGAGGTTCTATCTCAAATTTCAAGAACCAGTGGTTCATCAAAAGGCAATGCCTTTATATAGATCAGAAGATTTAGTAAATAAGTAAATTACTTTTTTTTTATTAATATTATCTTCTTTTTTTTTTATTGAAGATCTTTGATCTTGTTCTTAGATCATTGATCTTTTTAGAAGAAATTCTTCTTTTTTCTAAAGATTTTACCTTCTTTTATTTCTCTGAGTTTCTTCTCAAAGTTTTCTTTTTAAGAGCTATGTATCTCTCTATCTTGATGTTAATGTCTTTTAGACTTGAAGTCTAGGGGCTTTTATATCGTGCCAATTGATTTGTTACGTCAGTTAACGAGATCTTTCTCTGAGTGATTTAGGGATTTTTTCCCACCGTCGGATTTTTGATCCAAGGGCTTCTGTTTTACAGAAGATAATCTTATTGTTTTAATAAGATTGGAAAGATCTTTCTGAAATTTTAATTCTGTTTTAGTGCTGGCACAGTTGGCGCAAACGCACCTGCGCTTGACACGTGTCGCGCAGCGCAACTGCGCAGACACGTGTCGCGCTGCGCAGACACGTGTCGCGCAGCGCAGAGCGCAGCGCAACAGCACTAGCGCAACTGCGCTGACACGTGTCGCGCAGCGCAGAGCGCAAGTCAGCCGAAACGCTGCTTCAATTATTTTTATTTTAATTTTAACTTTAATTTCAAAGCAGAGCTTTGCTCTGATTGGAGGAAACAGAAGCGTTGTTTCGTTTCCTGTTTTGGAATTTGAACAGAGCTTTGCTCTGATTGGGGTAAACAGGGTTTTTTATAATGGCGACAGCACGCAGTAGAAAACGCAAGATTCTCACCGGCGGTTACGCTCCCGACGTCACGCCCGCATAAAGTGCGGATCGCCCATTAGTGGGGATCGTGATGGCGTGGAACGTAGGACGTTGCTGGCGAAGAATCTGCGCATGGCGAGATTTACGGAGCGGCGGTTACGCCTGTGAGTGGTGGAGTCGGTCGGTCGGAGGGACCGAGGAAGATGGTCTCGGCAGGAGAGGTCTGGAACGAACGAGAGGGCCGAGGCATCTTGGTCCTGCGGTAGCTCGGAGATGAGCTGAAAGGCCGAGGAGGCCAATTTGCAGGGGACCCTGAGGTGAGCCAGCTTTGTGCTTGTAGGGCGGATACAGGGGTTGCCTGATCGGCTTCAATGGGCCCTCTCTTCTGAGTTCTGGGACACGTCATCTACCACGTGTCCTGATCTGGAAGGTCGCCAATATAGAGCATCATCAAGTGAGATGCACTTAAATAAATTTAACCAATATTTCTTAACAAAAAATGAACCCCGTGCATAACCGGCCTGATACTCGTGCCTTAAAAAGCTGTCAGCAACAAAAGCTAAATCAGTCGCTACAAGAAAAGCTATATTACCCGATAAAGAACATGAAACCAAGTAAAATGATATAAGAATGGAACGCAACAACAATGGTGGAAACATTCCAAAAGAACACACAGGTGGAGCCAGACATGGACATTTTATGTCGTTGCTACCAAAATATCCTCTAGAAAAGTCGCCGTTTTCGTAAATGTCTATGTAATTGGACACCTCATGAACTAAAAAAACACTTCCTAGTAACACATTGTACTTGATGGAGGTCCTTTTCGGGTCTCCGTCAGATGTTGTCTTCCGTCGATCTCCTAATGGATTTTGGAGGTGGTCTCTTGTTGCGTGTGGGTCTCAATGGGTTTTGAGGAGATTGGTGATTTGAGGAGCTTAGTGCCGAGTACTTGCAAAGAAGTTCCGGGATGGTTTGGTACCACCGAGGACCCTCCGACGATCAAATTAGCATGAGATCCGAGTAGAGTAACGGTTAAGTGGAATAAAAAATGGCTTCCTTGACCCCTCTGTGATGAGGGTTTATATAGCGGTGGCGGCACGCAGCAGCAGGTGCGAGAATTTCGCCGGCAGTTACGCTCCCGACGTCACGCCCGCGCAGAGAACGGATCGCCCATAAATGAGGATCGTGATGGCATGGAACGTGGGATGTTGCTGGCGGAGAATCCGCGCATGGCGAGATTTGCGGAGCGACGGTTACGCCCGTGAGCGGTGGAGTTGGTCGGAGGACAGAGGAAGACGGCCTCGGCCGGGGGCTCGGGGACGAGCGAGAAGGCCGAGGAGTCTTGGTCTTGTGGCAGCTCGGGGCGAGCTGAGGGGCCGAGGAGGCCAATTTGCAGGGGGCCCCAAGGAGGTCCAGCTTGTGCTTGCAGGTCGGGTACAGGGGTGGCCTGATCGGCCTCTGTGGGCCCTTTCTTCTGAGTTTTGGGACACACCATCTGCCACGTGTCCGTGATCTTGGGGATCGCCAATATTGAGCATCATCAGTACTCGTTTATGAGTTCTATTTTCCTAACTGGTTGATTAGTGTGAGTAATTATAATGTAACTTTTACATTGATAAATAATAAAAACAATATCATTTGTGAAAAAAGGAAGAGTAAATCCGAACTCTTTGCAGCCTACGTTACATACTAGGTTTGGATGATATAGTTGATGTTTACTGCCATGTGATTTGTACTTTTGTAGAGTAGCAATTTTAATTTTCTTCTTTGAATGGATGCAGAAATAAAGTACTCGGTTTTAGAGAAGCACCATATGCCTTTATTCTTTAAGGGTAAATTGTCAAAAAGCCCCCGGCATGCATCAAACTTGTGTAAGAACCCTTGGACCTTTTGCCCTTGTTAAAAAAACCCTAAGCCCAATTAAAACCCCTTTTATACTTTTATACCGGCTGGCTATAATATTTAAGCAGTTGGAGAAAATAAATGCCTAAATGAAATGCAGCCCAGGGTTTTGTCGCAGATATTTGAACAGTAGGCTCTTTCCAATAATTTCAAAGATATCAGAGGTTTTTAGACAAGGCTGGCGGCTTTTTGACAATTTACCCTTTCTTTAAGGATCCTCCAAGAAAAATCTAGGAAAACACCCAACCAAAAATGTATATGGTTTGGGATCACCACAGACACGAAAACAATGTTACAGCGTATTTGACATTACGGCGAATACAGAAACCCAGTTATCATTAGTACCATAGAGCAACTTTGGTTGACACCAATCGGGTGTTGTCGCCGCATATCTCTAAACCAAAATGGATTGTGGGTGCATTCATTTATCTTAATTAATTTATTTTGACAAACACTCGAGGAAATCTCAGTTCATAAGAATCGCAACATTGATTACATAGCTAAATTACATTGTTGGTGTCTGATGCCGCACATCTGTCAAAGACAAAAAGTTTAATGACATGAAATATTCCTAACTTTTGACTCAATGGCAGTAAATACTCCCAACTTTATAAAACTTTGTCCACATCAACTTTAATTTATCCCCAAAATGCTCTTTATTTAGATATTTAATTAAAATATTTTTTCCTTTATTTCTTATTTCGTTTAAATATTTTAAAATGACTGACATTTCATAAATAAATTAAAGAGGAATAAAAGAGCAGGTTTTAGAAAGTCGTGTATTTTTGTATGCTATTAGGCAAAATCATGGGTGTTTCCCGCAATTTAGCCAATTCAAAATATTTATAGAAGGAATTGGTTTGATTTACGAGCCTTAACACGTAAACTCATGGCTTTTATTTATGGGCCTTAACGCATAAAACTCATGTTTATTCAAGCCCAACCTAACAAATTTATGGCCTAATCAGGTTCTTAATACATGAGCACTAACTAAGTCCGTAAGAAAAACGATTATGAAAAGGTAAATGATAATAAATTAAAAAAATAGGGTCTATTGGGTAAATTGTCAAAATAAACACGCACTTTTTCTGCTGTCAAAAACCCTCCGGCCTCGAAATAGTAGTCAAAAAACCCTTGTAAATTTTTGCTGCGATATCTACTTAGTAGCCTGCTATATTTAACCAATTCATACAATCCATTTAGATATCGCAGGTAGCAGTTTAGATATCGCAGATAGCGATTTAGATGTCACAAGCAACTGCTTAGATGTCGCAAGAAACTAGCAGGCAGCCACTAGATATCACAGATAAGAGGTTTATTGACAACTAAAAACTTTTCTGGAGGGGTTTTCACTAACATTTCGAGAACGACGGGTTTTAACAACATAAAAAAGTGCGTGGGTGTTTTTTTGACAATTTACCCAAACAAATATCCTTCACTTTCGTCCGACTTAAGACCAAATCGATCTAGCCTTTAGAAAAAAGAAATGCCGGTTTCCTCCTGCCATTAAATATTTTAAGAATAAAGTCTATTTTTTTCACGCAAATACATTGTACTAAAGATATTAACTGTGAACAATATTGGTCTCTGGATTTTTATTTTATTTTAAAATGTGGGTTCATCTTTCCTTTTGAACCCGCCACGTATGCAAAAAATTGGATTTTGGGTCCAAATAATCCCTTTTGGTCTACAAACTGAAGAAATATGATGATAGAATGAAATGTGAAATTGATAGGGGATAAGATCGATTAAGCAAGACTATATCTAAGCATGTATGATACATCTTTTCTATCTTAGTTGCATAAATGATGATCGGAGGCGTGCGGTCGAGATGAAAAGTAAAAACAAACAAACAGATAAAAACACAAACCACCCCCTTCTTGACCCACAGAATACTAGAAAAGACGCTCTTTATGAAAATCAGTTTCTTGTCCACAGAATAACTTTTTAGCAAAACTTTTGAAAACAAACCATGAAACAAAGCCTAAAAATAACGAGGAAAAGCATGATTTTGCTGTGTTTTCAACACGTGTGTAAAATGATGTATGGGCCTAAGCCCAAGGCTAATTTTCTATGCAGGAGTGTGAAGGCTTTAGCCTGTTCCTCTTTGAACCCTTCTTTAAATGAATCGCAGAACTTGATGTTTTCCTACGAAGGCACCCAGTATTTAAATTTTAGTTTTATGTTCCTCAAGTTTTTTTGTTTTGGGGGTGGAAAGAAAAGAAACGTCCGTGTACAAAAAATCTCAAAATGTAATACAATTGATATCACATCGGGTAACTTTAATGGACTACCACAAAACTAAAACTCTACCCGTCTCCAAGGCAGGATGGGTTATCTGTCATTCATCAATATCGATCGGCTTAGTTTGACAATTTACTTTTAATCTCAACCTAAAAGTTGCATTCAAAGACCTTTTTGCCTAAACCTTGAAATTACCAAAGATCTTATAATTTTCGGCTATATGAATCATCTGACAACATAACATGGCTAAACCAACTATGTATAGCTCGTATGGTACCAATTTTCTCTCCAATATGAGAGCTCATAAGTTCAAACTCCGAAAAGGTTGATTTCAAAAAAAATAAATAAAAAATAAAACAGAAAAAGGGTTTGAGGTGGCGGTCCTTTTTTCAAAGAAAGGCCCCCGCCTCACAATACACCTACCCCATGTATTTCACCGATCCAAACCGATCCTATTGATCTGCGTATCATGAAACTATGTATAAAGAAATCTCGGGATTTAAAGACCTTTTACACGTCCATCAAGTGATTGTATTTTTCCTACATCGATATGCCGTTAATTTTTCTATCCGTTTGATGAATGCGATATCGGTATTTAAATCACAAATTTTTTTTGTACATAAGGGTTTTCAAATAAGTAGTTTAAGATAGCCGGTTTGGATCGGTGAAAAACAAGAGGATAATGTGTGTTTGAGACGAGGCTTCCTCTTTAAAGTAGGGGCCGCGGCCTCATGTCCCTTTAATGTGCGTTTGAGACGAGGCTTCCTTTTTAAAGTAGGGGCCGCGGCCTCATATCCCTTTCCGCAGAATAAAATTACATTGTTGGTTTGTTCCTTATATCAACATAAATATTCATGTCTGACCAGACTAACCATGATATGGGACATGTCAGCTTCTTAATACATACATGGTCAAAAAAGAAAAAAATTTAAATGAAAATGAAACATCCTCTGATGCTATTGAAGGACTCATCAGGTTTTTTTAAAATAAAAAATTGCATTTCTCATCAGGGTAAGGCCATAATGACCCTATTTTTTTCTGAAGGGGAAAAAAAATCACAGCACTTTTAGATGGCCGATATTTTTTTATGAATAAAGTCAGCCTTTTTAGCACAAATACATTGTAGTAAAGATATTATTATGAACATTCATGCAAATAAAAAGAATGATAAAATTTCTTGAAACTGAACAATAAGAATTTTTCCAGTGTAAGGTGTGTAGGTGTGTGTGCCTCGACTCCATGAACATTTTTCAAAGATTAGAATAAAAAAATAAGAATTCTTTTTTATTTGATTAGTTTTAATCATGAGAAATTCTTGAGAAATATCATTTTAGCCTAATGAGAAAAAAAATAATAAAAACCAAATAATTAAAAAGAAGTTAGCTCGTAAATAAATTTTTCTTTGTTCTTGGGCTTCATAAGCCTTTTAGGAATAAAGAAGGGAAAATGATATAGAGATAAATATGGATAAAGGGTTGAGAAAAGGGGATTCTAAAAATAGCTTTTTAACTTGCAAAAGATTTCTTGATCTACCCAGCTTTGTATGAGAGTAACTAGATTTTGACCCCACACGTAACGCGGAAGACCAAAGACGATCTAAAATTTTTATAGCTGGATGTGTACTTTACACAAAGTCGTTACAACTTAACATGTAAGTAATATGAGATAAAAGTATGTATGAATCTGGCTTCTTCTAGCTCAAAATAATATTCATGAATTGAAGGTTTTATGGATTGTAATATTTCTTCATAAACAATGTAGGTTTGGAAAAATTAATAAAGTCAACATTTTTATTTAGTTTTGTATGAATTATAACTATATTATTGGTTTCTGATGGAAAAAAATTATTATCGAATGCAATTAAAAAAAGGAATAATTAGATATTTTATACTATGCATTATAAGTAATTTAATATGATTTAAACTAAAACTATCAAAAATATTATTGGATATCCATATAAAAAAAATTTAGTAAATTTTCTTACATGATTCAACATTTTATCATTTTATAGAAATGAATAATAGCGCGTCAACAACTCATGATTAATAATTAACAACATATCAACATATCAACATATACATGGACTTTAATAACCAAAAACATTTTAGCATATGATTGTTTGTAATAATTGGAAAAAAAAATTAACGGGTCATTAGCAAAGGAAATGAAAAGAAATATGGGTAAAGAGAAGGGCAAAATAGAAAATACAAAACTTAGTGTTTTGACTTGCAAAAGATTTCTTGACCAACTCAATCTTGTATTAGAGTAAGAGGCTGTGGTTATCCAGAAATAACGGAAGCGCCGGAAGAAATCTTGAAGTAATTTCCAAAAAACATGCCATGAAATTAAACTTAAATCTCATTTCTATTGTTTGTTTGTATATTTTTCGAAGATGAAAGCAAAAATTGAAACAACTTCATATGTTTCTTTCATAAACAAAACAAAAAAAACTTATTTTTTTAATGGTAATAAATTATTTTCTATTGGAAGTAATAGAGAGAAGCATTAAATAATTATTTTTTTCCTTATTCCTTATGCTCTGCGATTACTTTCAATCAAAAATGAGGGGAAGAAAATTTTGAAAGTAACCATTCCACGTAGGATCCACATCACCATCTTGAAACGACTTTCAAGTTTTACTTCCGTGCAAACAAACAACCGAAATACTTGAAATAGCCTTACTTCCAGTACTTCCATATTACTTCCGTGCAAACAAACATGCCCTAATAGAAGATAGATAGGTAGTTTGGCTTATTCCGGAACATGATGCAAAATCTCGGAAAACACAATGTTATGGTCCGCTTTCTGCATCTCTGTGATGGACAACTATACACACTCGACTAAGAATCTTCGATAATATCGCAACAAAAATGTATTTCTATTGTTATTTTGCATATATTCATACCTGCTGGTTTATCTTCCCTTTAGCCCAGCTAAGAATGTGTGCAAAAACTTGGATGTAGGATCTAGATATATAATCACTAGGGGTGCACATTTATTACAATATTAGACAACTTAAGCTTGGATTTAGGATCGAGATAATTCATATGAGTACATCTTTATATTCAGTCTTATGATACTCTGAATTAAGAAAATTTAAAACCCAATTAAGGATAATAATGAGACCTCAAATAAATTCCAGGAAGCTAAATTGCTTATCCAAGGATCGTGGACTAAAGGATTAAAAAGCATCAATTTACTCGGAAAAGTTTAGATATCATTAAGGCCAGGACCAGGCCTGAACACAAATAAATTACTAGAATACGTGTTTGTATTGAGATTATGGCTGTAGAGTCCTACATGAGATATGAACATCGAGTGTTGGTTTGAAAAAAATCCATATTTTAAACAGGATAATAATGAGACCTCAAGTCAAATGAAATATATATATATATATATATATATATATATATATATATATATATATATATATATGAACCATGGAATTTAACATCCCATCCACTTCATGGAACAATATTAGAACATTTCATACATCTTATAAAGCATCTTAATTAAAATATATGCAAACATTAATATCCATGAAGAATAAAATAACATTTCTTTTCTCTGGCTAGAAGACACACATAAGATTACACAGATTTTAAGAAACACTACCAAAGCCCAAAATCCAAAACAAAAATTCCAATTCCCCATTACTGAATTTAAAAGAAACGTTAAAAAAGAAAGGATAAAAAGCAAAGGCAACTTTTGCAGCAGCATGGCAAAGAAACTAGAAGCCAACCATATATAAAACATGATAGCTGTGACCAGAAACAAGTTAACGATGATATTATGTATTCCTTCCAGTATCTGTCTGCATGGCTCCATACTGCAGACCTCAGTTCGTGAAATCATCAAGGATATACACGCCGATATGAGACAGAGATAAACCACAGAAAAGGATACCTGAAATTCAAACTCGGCCGCCGTGATGGTTGTTGTTCTAGTTAAAGAGTAGACTGGACTGTCAACCAAAATGAATATCGCAGCTAGAAACATAAGTAAGACACTGTTTGGAACTGATTCATTGTAAATTATTATAACTGTTGAACAAAGAAAAGGAACTGTTAGAGCAATAGATCATATACAATTAAACTGCATCTTGTTGGCATTAAACAAGAGTGGAAATGCTAATTTGAAGGTGTTTATGGGGTTTTATAGTTGCAAGGGAAATTTCACCCAAACCACCATCTCGTGGTATGGCATATGTTTGAAGTGTCATCCGAAACTTTTTTCCCATCACAGCTCTCCCCAACGTTTCACTCTGTTACTCCCGACCCTCCTGCAACCCCCTTCCCGTTTAAGTTGCTTATCGAATGACCGAAATACCCTTGTTTATTTTATATATTTTCAAAAGGGCTTCTCATCTAAATAAAAAGAAATGGGAAAAGGTTCTCAATTGAAAAAAGCGGAAAGAAATTTGGACGTCGATTTGAGCGCTTTCGGCTTCGATTTGCGAGCTTTCGAAGTTGACTTCTTCGAATTGAGGATATCTTGCAAAGTGAAGCATGCGAAGAATTTTTTGGTCGGCAATCTGGAGGAACTCGGTATAAAGATAATCGATTTTGGCAATCAAGATGAGTTTTTAAACATTGAAACCCCAACTCCATATTTTCCCTAATTTAGCATCTTTTTGTTGTCATGATGCATTGTTTAGCTCTTGTTATCGCAATGATCTTGCAGGCAGGGGTCAATGGTTCACATGCATTACTTGGATATATGAATCCATCTTATTGTCATTTCAATTATTTTATTGATATATCTTTTGTATACTTGAGTTGTTCCTATTATTAAAAATTTCTGTATTTTCACGGATGTCTGAACCTGAAATTAAAGTAATTTTCATATATATGGGAAAATTAACCCAGAAGTGGGTAAACGAGTTGTGTATGCAGAATTTTTATACAAATTCTCTTATCAAAAGATTCTTGAGAAGGTCCATGACATGGGTTATGAAAGCTGCAAAATCATGTATCTATCTGAATCTGGACAGCCATCAGAGGACCTTGATAATAAGATAATATAAGAGTTTAAGACTAAGATGCAAAATAATACTGAAATTTACTTTGTTTTGAAGAACTGCTAAGAAAAACAAAGTCAAAAAAGTCCTTACATAGAGTTATCTGTGCCGGTAAAAAACGAAGTTATTCAAGATGGAAATGAACATGGAACCATTAATACTAAGAAAGATGTGGTTATTTTCTAAATTCATCTTATATTAAACTTCATTATACAGTCCAGTTGGATTCAATAGCAGTTAGTTGCAATATTTTTCATGTTTTTTCTATCAAATGCTAAAATGTGTGATATTTTGATTATGGACAGACCAACAACGAAAAAATGGGGATGCAATTGGAACATGAAAGAAAAGAAAATGTTGGCCATGGAACATTTAATACTGCGCAAGAGTTGGTTAGTTTCTAAAATCAACTTGCATTGTTTAGCTCTATTATTCTAGTGATCCTTAGTTTTTTTTCATGTTTTTCACAGATGGTTGAACCTGCTATCAATGTAATTTTTTGCAATGCTGGAAAACTTAACACAAAAAAGACTATATATGAAGAAGGTACAAGAACTGTTTATCAAGACTTTTTTACACAAGTTCCCCTATTGAATTATTCTTGAGATGGTCCATGACATGGATTATGAAAGCTGTAAAATTATGTATCTATTTAGACCTGGACAGCTATCAGAGGTTGATGATAAGATGATACAAGAGTTTAAAATTGTGATGCAAAAAAGCTCTGCAATTTACTTCTATTTGAAGAACTGCATAGAACTAAAAAGAGAGAAAGGTTATGAGATAGGGTTATACGTGCCTGTCATAGAAGAGAAAATTCAAGATGAAAAAGTAAGGTAAATAAATGTCTCTATACTAAAATGAAAGTATGTCTTAGCATCTCTACAATGTTTCTATGAGCATCGAGTATGCAATTTTAAAAATTTAGAGCTCTAAGTATACTAAATAAGAATCGAACTAGAGAATTATGATTTTATAGTAAAACAAACAAGTTCTAATCTAAGTGAAGAGAGTTTACAACCTTTGTAGTCAAGTCCTTCACTTCTAAAACTCTAAGTTGTAGTCTCTAGAACTTTTCTTTGACTACACTTGAAAAATGGATCGAGCTTGCTTATAGCTTTCGTCGTCGAAGATAATCCACCTTGAGGCAACTCTCACTCAAGCCCACACTTTACTAATCAAAGTATTAGTGAAGTTAACAAGCTATACTAATGGGTTAGAGTAGTGTAGGTTAATGAAGTAGGAATTTTGCTCACTAAAAATTTCTTTCTCCTTTTCTTTTACTCAACCCTAGAAAACCAATAAAGAGATGAAGAAGATGAACATGGAAGTGAGAGGAACCATTAGCTCAAGAGATAAGATGAGATTGAGAATGATAAATATCAATGAATAAAACAAGACAAGAAGGTGGGTCATGGTCTCTCCAAGCTTCTTAAAGCATCCAAACCATGACCCATTCTTCTTTTTCTTAATTCATAAATATAAATCTTTATCTTCTCATTTTTTTTCTCATTTGTGATTCTCATACATTCTAGTTCTATGTATCATCAACCATGATACAATATAAATAGAAGAAAATCTCAAGTGAGCTTAATATTAGTTATATATATATATATATATATATATATATATAAATCAAATTATTAAATCAACACTTAATTCAATAATCCGGCTATATCATATATAACCCGGCTAATATCAAATATATATGCGTGTGTGTGTATGTGTGTGTGTTTGTGTCAAATTATTAAACCAACACTTGATTCAATAATCCGGTTACATCACATATAACCGGCAAATATTCAATATTAGTTTATATATATATATATATATATCAAATTATTAAATCGACACTTAATTCAATAATCCGATTATATCATATATAACCTGGTTAATATCAAATATATTAACATATATATAAGTCAAATCATTAAATCAGCACTTGATTCAATAATCCGGTCATATCATATATAACCGGCTGATATCTGCAAGGTTGCCTAGCACGGCAGCAAGGTTTCAGGAGGCATCGTCCATACCAAATTCAATAATTTTCCGTTCTAGCTAACCCTAACCCTAGAATCATATACTAGAAATCGACAGAAATGTAAATGCAAACACTTTGCAAGTAAAGTGAGCTAGGAATACAAGCTTTGTAGACCGGTCCTTCACTTCAATAACTCCGTGTAGTAGTCCCTTCGCTGCGATCGTAATCTCCGGACTCTAGAGAGGCTCTCATGAAGAAACGAGCATGCTTGCTTCGAAGTCTTCGAGACCGAAAATGATCTACGTCGAGGAGACACTAACCCAAGCTATTTCTTCACTAATCATGAAATTAGTGAAGCAAACACCATATACTAAATGGCAAGTAGTAGAGAATGATGAAGTAGGAAGTGAGCTCACTTTAGATTTAATTTTCTCACAATTTATCTCATATCTCCATTGAAGTTAGAAAGCTTTTTAGGAAGAAGAAGAAGACAACTCTCATGATAATATCAAGTGAATGAAAAAATAAAATCATGAGATTAGAAAATAAACCATGGTGAGTATATGACATCCCTTAACCTTTGTAGAGAGTTAACCATGGCTAGCTATGATGGTTGGGTTTATAAATATCTTAAGCTAAACAAAAATGGAAGACTAAGTCAATGCAACCTTAAGCTTCTCAAACCTTCTTGCCATGACAAAATCCAACACATTTTTGAATAACTTTAAATAAATAAAACCCTAGATCAACCCTAGCATGGTGTAAGTCATACACACACCCATGTCCATGTATCATCAAACATGACACATAATAATGTACACTTGCATATATGACATATATACAATATGCACAAAACTAGTGAGAAAAGAAATCATAAGTGAGCTAATACTAGTTAATGTAAATTAATATATCAAATATATAATTATACATTAAATTATTAAATCAACAATTGATTTAATAATCCGGCTATATCACATATAACCGACTAATATCATGTGTAACAACTTATCGAATCAACACTTGATCCGATAACCCGGCTATATCTCATATAACCGACCAATGTCACAAATCACGAGAATAGAATACAGTATCTCATATCGTATCAATCTCGGTCCCGCACATATCACATATGTGCTCCTATTCCGTTTCGTTTGAGCCAGGAAACCTCTGTGTAGGACTCTAAAGACTCATCAATACGCCGGTAGTAAGTGATGATCATATCAAACATCCACAAGCCGCACGCGGTCTACTAAACGTAACGGCCACCCAGATATTAAGCGATCAGAAGATCAACAAGCAAGCATGCTCACACTCCTGCGAATCCAATCAGTAACACTACAGTACAGTCTGGTCTCTTCGTCTGATATGTCGCATATCTCGTCTAGGGGTGGTAAACGTCAGACACCAGTAACTCAATAAGTCGTGTCGATATGAGGCTCATAACGGGTCGAGAAACTACTGATAACACTTTCCAGTATATCTCTGAAGCAGCCCTGGCCAGGGATTTTCTGTTATAGCCAATCGAGCACAGTGCAACATCAACCCCCAATACCGGGAGAGACGAAACCCCTCCTATCGCTCATTGCCTCCATGTGATTCGGGACTGTACCCAAAAGCCACCGTTTTGCACGTTCTCTTAAACGTGGTAAGGTGGAAATCAAAGCACAGTGGGAATCACACAAGACTCTATGACGATCTCGGATCTACAAACTAACATGTAATCGTGTCACCAGAGAATTGCCATCTGACGTTAGGTATAATACCATTTAGGAGTTCTCGGCGAGTCCGTCCAGTGTACCCAGTCTCCACTGAGCACCCGTATACTGTCTCTGATGTCAAACACCAATGGATATGAGATCATCCATCGCCCGTCTACATGGGTCGAGAAGCTATACGCTAGTCTACTTTGGTATATCGATGCCCTGTCTCGATACACCCACGACTAGGAACATTTGAAGGATGTACACCCACGACTAGGAACATTTGAAGGATGTACTTAGCGACTATCCTGTCCCCACTAGTATAATCTGCATCATAATCCCGGTAGTCAAGTACTCATCCTAAGGGCTTTATCAACATGTAACATAGAGACAATCAGCGTACATGTTAAGATAAAGAGCAACCAGATAGCATACTATGATGTCGAGCAAGAAAGTCCTCCATATATATGTCCAAGCATCCACTACAATATATATCGTATGTACAGTAATGGCCTCTAGGGCATACATATAACTAACAATCTCCCACTTGCACTAAGGCCATCTGTTGTAGTATCTCATACCCAACAATCAGCAGTGGTTGAAGTATCTCATACTCAACCATCCTATAAAAGTCTCTTTTGGGAAAAGGCCTTTGTGAGTGGATCCGCCCTGTTCTCTTCTGTGTCTACTCTCCTAACCTCGATCTCCCTGGAGATCATCCATCTCCATGATAAGGTGATACTGCCTAAGAATATGTCTGGATCATAGATGGGACGGGGGGTTCCTAGGCAGAAGCCACAACTCCATTGTCACATAATGGTAGGAACGAAGTTCATCTCATGAACTTTTATACATCCAGACTGTCTCTTTGGTAGCATCCTTGGTAGCAATGTATCCAGCCTTTATCGTCTAGTTTATCACGGTATCTAGCTTGGAACTCTTCCAACATACCGTCCCTCCACTGAGGGTAAAGACAATGCCTGTGACTGACATTCAGTCGACCTTATCACTCTGGAAGCTATCCAGTGATTCTCCCCAGGATCGATTGATACCATCTTACTATACCTAGTGAGAATCCTAACATCCACTTAGATCTATCTCATAGATCCAAAACTCTAGATTTAGGAGGTATCACCTTGATCCTATATGGAGAATCCTTGTGATAAGAGGAGATTGACCGAGCGTAGCATAAGAAACTCCTTTCCTATCATGAATATGTCATCCACGTACAATACGAGGATCACTACCATACTCCCTACTACTTTTTTGTATATACAAGGTTCATCTACCATTTTGATGAAGTCAAACTCTTTGACTACCACATCAAAACAGACGTTCCAACTCCGTGATGCCTGCTTTAACCTGTAAAGTAACTTGCACACGTTTCCGCTGCTCCCACTGTCTACGAAGCCCTTTAGCTGTGTACTTATAGACGCTCTCTTCTAAATCACTATTTAGAAAAGTAGTCATGACACCCAACCGCCAAATATCGTAATTATGGTATGTAGCAGTGGAAAGTAGGATCTGGATGGACTTAAGCATAGGGACTAGAAAAGGTTTCATCATTTTCCACTCCTGGTCGATGACGAGTACCTTTTGCAACAAGCCTTCGCTTTGAAAGTCTCAACTTTTCCATGTACACCAAGTAATCTTCTCAAGATATACTTGCTCCTGATGGGGATTTAACCCTTCAGATAAAGCAACCAAAGTCCATACTTTGTTGGTGTATATGGATTCCATCTCAGATCGCTTAGCATCCAGCCATTCTCACAGAGTCCTCACTCTTGATGGCCTGCTCGAAACTAGTTGGGTCATCATCTCATGATGCAATCCTCGCTCCTACTATCATAGAGAAAATCGAAGTATCTCTTAGGTGGGTGAGGAACCCTACAAGATCGGCGAAAAGACTGAGGTTCGTTGGGAGCTATTGAATCCTCCAGTTCTACCAAATCATCAGCTGCAGTTTGTATAGCTGGAACTCCTTCGAGATCTACCTCATAACCACTAATTTCTTCATAAGAAATTCCTTTTCTAAAAGGTGGTATGCTGAGAAACAAAACACCTTTTGCTCCTCAGTGCGGTAGAAGATATTCCCTTGCGAATGCTTGGGATATCCAACAAACTTCTACGGAACTGACCTGGCCTCGAGCTTGTCCGGATTTTGCTTTTCACATAGGCCGAACAACCCCAAATCTTAACATCCTTAAGAGATGGGCTCTTCCCATACCATATCACATAAGGAGTGGTAGGCACCTGATTTGGTTGGAACCCTATTCAATAGGTATGCAGCTTCACAAGTGCATAACCCCCAAAAGGAAATAGGCAACTCAGTAGTACTCATCATAGAGCACGCCATATCACATAGGGTGCGATTGCTCCGCCCCGATACACCGACGTGCTGTGGTGTATACGGAGGAGTAATGCCGAGAGAGAATCTCATTCTCCTTTAGAATAGTCCAGGATCTCCGTGCTCAAGTATTCTCCTTCCTGATCACATCAGAGGACATAATACTTATACCCGTTTTGGTTCTCTACTTCTGACTTATATTCTTTGAATTTTTCAAAAGCTTCAGACTTGTGTTTCAACAGGAACACATGTGCGAATTTTGAGAGATCATCAGTGAATATAAAGTACAAAGAACCGGTCATGGTATTTGTAGACAGGGGACCTACAAACTTCATCATGTATCAATCCCAAGAGTTCTCCAACTCTTTCTCTGTTTCCAATAAACGGAGCTATGATCATCTTATCTTTGTGACATGACTGGCAAGTTTCACAAGATGTAAGTTCAAAATGATTTAAATATGCATCTTAATGTAACTTAGCTAGTCGGGTCGCATTGATATGACCTAGTCTATAATACCTCAAGAAGGATTCGTTCATTTCTGAACTCTTCCTCTTGTGTGTGTTTTGTACGTTAAGAACTGTGGTTTGATTTAGAATGTATATGCTTTTAGATAACGTGCCTGAATCGATCAACTCTTGATATAGGAAATGTTCAAAACATTATCCAACAATACAAAATTATATCATTCTTTACTAAATAAAGAGACTGATATGATATTGTATATTAGGTTCGGTATCTAATAACATTCGTTCAGAATCAATGTGGTAATACAGGGTGATAACTGCCAACTGCTTTGGCTGCAACATTTGCACCGTTTCTAACTCTTAAAACTTATCATCCGTTCTCAGTTCTCTACCTATCTGTAGCCTATGTAACAGATTACATATGTGGGATCCTGATCCGGTATCTCATACCCAGGACGTAAAGGATACTGAGAAACAGTTCTCGGTAATGAACACACCCGAAGAAGATACATCATCATGCACTTTCTTCGTTTGGACGGCACGGGAATCCTGGTAATCCCCTATTTCCTGCTCGGTCTTATAACAATTATAAGTTGGAGCGGGACCAACGTTCCCCAGCTCAATATAACAAGCGGGTTCGGTCAATACATCCATATTATTATCTTGATTAAGACGTGACATGGTCGCTACCTGGAGAGAGAGAAGAAAACACTCAGCGTATGCTCTTGAAAGATTGGATTGGTTATTAATATATCTAATCAGGATGGCTCCCACTGTTTTAGTCAAATCTTCCTTCAAACCCTAAAAGGAAAGACTAGCCGGGATTAATTACACTCTACAAGTTCGCCAATCTTTCGGCCAGGCCAGTGTCGGTACTTTGAGGGAGGTTCCCCGTGCTTTCGCACGGACCTAATTAAAATAAACCTCGTTTTCCCAGGGGCGTAACCCCGTTAACACCTTTCTAGACACCTACTTGATCGGCTAATTGTAATGTGTAAAACTCTACCAGGAGTAAGTCATACTCGCAGTGGGTATCGGGATCCAACTATCTCATAGAAGGTATGCAATCTCATTGCAAATTTTAACACTTGAAATTCCCGATAATATTTTACCCCTAGCATCCTATGACCTTTGATGAAAGCCAACAAACCATAGGCTACTAGTCAAGTTCAACCCGTACATTTCCTGATTGAATTAAACCTACCCGCACGGCCCTTGATGAAAGCCAACAAAGTCGCATGACTACTCTAACTCAATCGCATCATATGCTTATGCAGATAAGCATAAATAGCTACCGCACACTACGCCTTAACGAAAGCTAACAAACGTAGCACGAATACTATGAAGTACTTATCTGAAATGACGAAGGGTTACGACAGGTTTTTAAGAAAACCTTTTGCGCAATGAACTTGATATCGTCATAGAATCGAGTGATTTTGAAAAGGAGTGTTTTTTTAGGCTTTTACTAGTTTTGCTAAAGAGGTCACTCCCGGTGAAAGGATCTCGGCTCTTTCCTTATCGAATAAGGTGCAAGATATTTCACAAATACACTATGCAAAGTAAAAACTATAAAAGCAATCAAAAGACAAATCGAGTTTGTAGCATCTGCTAGTTTCGCTAAAGAGGTCACTCCCGGTGAAGGGATCTCGGCTCTTTCCTTATCGAATAAGGTGTTGGATATTCTACGAGGAATACCGCTATGCAAAGCAAGAGCTAGAGCTACCAGTTTTTAAAACAACTTTCTACAACATCTTTAGCTTTCTTTTTCTTTCTTTCATTAATCTCATTAATGAAGTCTCATCTTAATATGCTTCCTAAGTATCACATATGAAACGAAAGCAACAATATATAATATATATCATATATATATAATATAAGCATTCGTCTCAGAACATAATCAATGATCACATCACAGAATATCGTAGCAGAACACAACATATGAAATATTGGATATACTAAGATTTTTGTGTTTTAAATTAAGCCTGTATAAAACACGGATTCCACGGTCGTGATGAATAGCCAAACCTACATCCCTAAACCCCTACGAGAGCGGCAACCAACACTAATTCTAAAGTTAGGAGACCCGGTCTCAACTCCTCGAGATGGTCTCTCACTGGATCCTAAAACCTGGTTACTTGTGCTCCCCGCCTTGGGTCTATCCTAATGCGGAAAAGTAAATAATATACAATGGTGACATCATCCTCAACCCGGAAGTGCCCCAATAAAAGAATATTACATACAATGAATTTCACATGAATGAAAATAAAAACCCTCATCTCACATAAAACCCCCGGCTATTCAAAACACGACGATCCAATATAACATATCCCAGCAACACATAACATCGCATGTCATCAACGTAAGTAAATATGCGTATCCCAATTGTTGTTAACGTATAGCAATGAAACCGGCGATACACCACATATTACACTTACGGTCGCAGAAAAGAAAGTGAAAAACTACAACAGTTGGAATCCGCAACCACCTTAGATATCATAAACCCGAAATATCTCATATTCTGGATTACATGCCTAACCAAATGAATTTCTTAGACATCACATGCCTAACAATTATAAACCCCGCATTTTAGTCTCGATATTCAAAACACCTTTTAATATCTAGTCGGGCAATTCAACAAGATTCCCGATATCCTGATCGAATGCTCGTCGGAAACTTTAGCAGATGGCCGCACCCCCGATACCGTCGACGAAGTGTACTAAGGCGGAACACCGCTGCCGCGAGCACCCAAACGGATGCTTTTGGCGATGGGGTTCTCCTACAGTCACTTGGTCGGGGCTATGGGGCGTGGCTATCTAATAAGATTACCCGACGAGTATCCGCGTACGCTACGTGATTGCGACGGACTTTTGATCACATCAAAATCCCGTGGCAACTGATCAAATGAGACTAAATTGCTAGATTTATAACATTCAAATTAGTTATCTCATAACTGTTCGCTCACGGGAACTGAATAAAGCAGCAAGGAAATACACAAGAGGAGCATCACGTGTCCACACGTGATCGGGCATCATATGAGGACACGTGATCTTCTACGAGCAAAGTTATAGGTGCTGAGATACACAATTTGAGATGGGGTCACGTGCTAGCACGTGATGGATTCCTGAACCCTTTGAACTAATAGAATTGAATTCTGATAAAAAAGGGTCACGTGCCCACATGTGATGGGCCTTTAAACCCACTGAAAGGAATTAAAATGTATAATAAAACAGCAAGAAAAAACTTCAATGGGGCATCACGTGCCCACACGTGACAGGGGGTCACGTGCCAACACGTGATGGGTTCCTAAGATCTCTGAAATAATATAATTAAATTCTAATTAAATGGTCAATCAGTGGGGTCTCGTGCCAACACATGACAGGCACTTAAACCTTCTGAACTAATAGAATTAAATTCTAATTAAGAGGGAATCAAAAACCCTAATTGGAAAAATATTTCTCTAGATCTTTCCAAATAAAAAAGATTGTGCTCTGTAAAGTGGAGCACTGTTGGATTAAAAATCCAATGGTGATTAAAAACCACCAATTTATAGAAAGATTCTATATAAGGAAAGATTGTCCTAAAATCTACCAGGAACAACAAACAAAATATCTTTTGGGTTAAAAATCCAATGGTGAATAAAATTCACCGAGTGATCTAACAGATCATGTTGGTTATAAAATCAATAAAATCTTTCAATGAAAGATTGACTAAACAAACTGATTCTTTTCTTTCTCCTATAAATAGGAGCCAAAAACAGAGAGAGAGAGAAAAGGAGATACAACAAGAGAGAGAGAATACAAAAAAAAAATTAATTCTCCAGAGAGAAAAGAAGGTCTCTTGAGAAAAGAAAGAAATCTTAGGTCGGAGATCATCTTATAAGCTCCCACAAAAGAAAAAAGAAAATTTAATTCTCAAACTAAGAGTTTAACTCTTCTGAATAAGAACTTAGTTTTTCCTTTGGTTGAAAATCTGCAGAAACAGATCTCCCCATAAGTTGAGAATTTAATTCTCATCGGGGGGATTCTGCCATGCAGATCTAAAGCCTAAGGGAGGACCTAAGTTCAGAGAATTTTATTCTCCCGCAAGGCACATAGGAATTTAATTCCTCCAACAAAGATAGGGTTTAACCCTTAATATAAGAACTTAGTTCTTCTTCATGGTTGAAGATCTGCAGAAGCAGATCTCCCCATAAGTTGAGAATTTAATTCTCATCGGGGAGATTCTGCCATGCAGATCCAAAACTTAGAGAGAGAACTGAGTTTAAAGAATTTAATTCTTCCAAATACATAGGAATTTAATTCCTCTAAATGAAATTAGGGTTTAACCCTACAAAAAAATTTAATTCTTAAATAAGGGACTCCGACTTTTCATGCATGTAAAAAGATCAAGTACCCAATATGATCACGTGGCAACACGTGACCCTCCCCTCAATGGTTAAAAAAAAAGAATGAATGAGATGGGGTCACGTGCTCCCACGTGACCCTTGGATAAATTCCTTAAAATAAAGAGAACAAAGCCAAGTCAGGACAGATTTTGGACGCCTCACATGTCCCCACGTGACCCCTGACAAACACCTCTTTAAAAAAGAGAAGATGGAAAGAATTGAAAGATTAAAATTCAATGCATGGGAGCTCTCACGTATCTCCACGTGACCTCTAGCAAATTCTTTTAATATCCAGTACATGGGTACCCATCACGTGCCTACACGTGATGGCCGTGAAGACTAAAGTGTTAACACTTACTTGCATATTTTGAGAATAAAATAAGGGAAGTCTGGCCCAATACTCAAGCGCCTTACGTGACCCCACGTGAGCGTCTTTTTTTTAGTGTTTAACACTATTTTGTGCGTTGCATCCTTAGTGTTTAACACTATTTTAAGCACGTCGCGTGGGAGAACATGATAGAAGAGTCTACTCTAGTGTTTAACACTATATCCAAGCCAATCTTAGCTTAAACTAGCTAAGTCTTCCAGAGGCAAGATCTCCTGAAACTGAACTCCAACCATACTCTTGACATTCAAAATAATTCCCAGAACCCTTTCAATCAACTTTGGTTCGAGAGTACATCTCTTCACACCTCTGATATATGTCGTTGTAATTCTTCAATGTTTCCAGAGAGGTGGTGGGTCCCAATGACCTATAACCATCTGGTGCATTTCCAAACCCATGTTGGCATCTGAATTTGGACCGCAATGTCCCTAAACTAAACAACAGAGCCCAAATGCTCTTTTGTTGGATCTAAATGATCCTGTTAAGTAGATCTTAGTCTAAAATTAGACTAACGTATCCTTAACAAATATTTAAGTTGATCTTAATCCCAAACGAGATTAACGATTCTTAAATCAATCCAACTACAGATCCCCCAACCAATATTGGTTCAAGGGTACATCTCTTCACTCCTCTGATATTTGTCGTTGTAATTCTTCAATGTCTTCAGAGAGGTGACGGGTCCCGACAACCAGCAAATCTTACAGACTATGATGTCTTTAAACTATGGACCGTGGGGGTCCTTAAACCCATGGACTATGTTGTCCTTAATCTTGGACTGTGGGGTCCTTAACCCCATGGACTATGATGTCCTTAACCTCGGACTGTGGGGTCCTTAAACCTATGGTCTATGATGTCCTTAACCTTTACAGACTATGATGTCTTTAAACTAGACCGAGATGTTCTTAAACTAACATTGGACTGTAACGTCCTTAAACTAACTATGGACCGCAAAGTCCCAAAACTAAAACAATAGAGCCCAAATGCTCTTTTGTTGGATCTAAACGATCCCGTTAAGTTGATCTTAGTCTAAAATTAGATTAACGTATCCTTAACAAACGTTTAAGTTGATCTTAGTCTCAAATGAGATTAACGATCCTTAAACCCAACCCAAAACCAAATCTAAGAAAATACGTATTTGGAGTAATCCATGCCTTACGGGCGACAACATAAATTAGTCTCCGTATACAATCCACGGGCAACCAAAAACAAAACAAACACACACGACACGAAGTGACCATCTGGAGAAGGAGAAAGTGGTTACTGTGATATGGTAGCATAATTAACTGCAGGGGCTTGCGCTTGCAGGGAAGAGCGTCCCCACAATCAAAAACCCTTCACAATGAGGGGGAATCTGACGAAGTCTGCTACGTCGACTGCATCCGTCTAAACCTCCGATACACGGCGCCATAAATCAACTTGGCATCTTCGGAGAGGTGGATGGATAAAACCAAATAGCATCTGCCCCCAAATTTAGGCAAGACGTCTGTCTTCCTGGTTTTCGGCGGTGAACAATAACTACAGTTGTGGATTCCAAATATTGTATCCCATCACATGATACCCGGACGAATTTTAAACTTTTCGATCGATTCATCAAAGTCTCACAATTTCCCAACAGCTCAACACTTAAGCACAGTTCAATAATACCCATAATATGCCACAGTACCTATACACCAGCCGTAGAAGGGCAAACCCAAGCCTCACTCATTTTGCCACGGAACTGCGGGAAACCCTAGGGTATGACCGCGGTTCCGCGATCCAAAAAGTCGAGTTAGGGTTTCATTCTTCTAGAGGGTTCACAGAATTACTTGCATGTTTTTCCGAATACGTTAAACTTGGAAAAATGGGTGTTTGACATTCGATCGAACTTTTTAATTTCGCCTAGACAACATACGAATAACCCGAAACAATGGTAAAATAACGAATACGAAACACTCCGAATTGCTTATAGTGTAAGATCACATCACATGCAAAATTAAAAAAACAAACACCTGAAACATAAAAACCAAGTCACTGGAACACACAAAAAATTTCAGGGTGTGAGCTCGGATTTTGGCCGAGATCAGCTAGGTGGTGGCCGGCCAAAAAATCTTGTTTTTTCCTCAAATTTTCATGGTGTTCTTGATATATCTCATACATCATTCTATACCTGTTTAAAAAAATTTTGAACTTTTAAAAATGACAGAAACGTCATTTTCCCATTTCAAGTTTCGGAGTATTTCGGTTTCGTGATCCTAACAAAATCCGTCTAAATTTCTAGCATGGCTCTGATACCACTGCAGGGTTGCCTAGCACGGCAGCAAGATTTCGGGAGGCATCGTCCATGCCAAATTCAAAAATTTGTCGTTCTAGCTAACCCTAATTCTAGAATCGTATACTAGAAATCGATGGAAATGTAAATGCAAACACTTTGAAAATAAAGTGAGTTAGGAATACAACCTTTGTAGACCGGTCCTTCACTTCAATAGCTCCATGTAGTAGCCCTTCGCTGCGATCATGACCTCCGGACTCGAGAGAGGCTCCCATGAAGAAACGAACATGCTTGCTTCGAAGTCTTTGAGGCCGAAGATGATCTACGTCGAGTAGACACTAACCTAAGCTATCTCTTCACTAATCATGGAATTAGTGAAACAAACACCCTATACTAAATGGCAAGTAGTAGAGGATGATGAAGTAGGAAGCGGGCTCACTTTTGATTTAATTTTCTCACAATTTATCTCATATCTCCATTGAAACTAGAAAGCTTTTTAGGAAGAAAAAGAAGATAACTCTCATGATAATATCAAGTGAATGAAAGAATAAAATCATGAGATTAGAAAATAAACCATGGTGAGTATATGACATCCCTTAACCCTTGTAGAGAGTTAACCATGGCTAGCTATGATGGTTGGGTTTATAAATATCTTAAGCTAAACAAAAATGGAAGACTAAGTCAATGCAACCTTAAGCTTCTCAAAACTTCTTGCCATGACAAAATCCAACACATTTTTGAATAACTTTAAATAAATAAAACCCTAGATCAACCCTAGCATGGTGTAAGTCATACACACACCCATGTCCACGTATCATCAAACATGACACATAATAATGTACACTTGCATATATCACATAGAACTAGTAAGAAAAGAAATCATAAGTGAGCTAATACTAGTTAATGTAAATTATTATATCAAATATATAATTATACATTAAATTATTAAATCAATAATTGATTTAATAATCCGACTATATCACATATAACCGACTAATATCATGTGTAACAACTTATCGAATCAACACTTGATCTGATAACCCGGCTATATCTCATATAACTGATCAATACCACAAATCACGAGAAAAGAATACGGTATCTCATATGGTATCAATCTCGGTCCCGCACATATCACATATGTGCTCCTACTCCATTTCGCTTGAACCAGGAAACCTCTGTATAGGACTCTAAAGACTCGTCAATACGCTGGCAGTAGGTGATGATCATATCAAACACCCACAAGCCGCAAGCGGTCTGCTAAACGTAACGGCCACCAAGGTATTGAGCGATCAGAAGATTAACAAGCAAGCCTGCTCACACTCCTGCAAATCCAATCAGTAACACTACCGTACAGTCAGGTCTCTTCGTCTGATATGTTGCATATCTCATCTAGGGGTGGTAAACGTCAGACCCCGGTAACTCAATAAGTCGTGTCGATATGAGGCTCATAACGGGTCGAGAAACTACTGATAACACTTACCAGTATATCTCTGAAGCAGCCCTGGCCAAGGACTTCCTGTTATAGCCAATCGAGCACAGCGCAATATCAACCCCCAATACCGGGAGAGACGAAACCCCTCCTATCGCTCATTGCCTCCATGTGATCCGGGACTGTATCCAAAAGCCACCGTTTTGCACGTTCTCTTAAACGTGATAAGGTGGAAATCAAAGCACAGTGGGAATCACACAAGACTCTATGACGATCTCGGGTCTACAGACTAACCTGTTCGTGTCACCAGAGAACCGTCATCTGACGTTAGGTATAATACCATCTGAGAGTTCTCGGCGAGTCCGTCCAGTGTACCCAGTCTCCACTGAGCACCCGTATACTGTTTCTGATGTCAAACACCAATGGATATGCGATCATCCATCGCCCATCTACATGGGTCGAGAAGCTATACGCTAGTCTACTCAGGTATATCGATGCCTGTCTCGATACACCTACGACTAGGAACATTTGAAGGATGTACTTAGCGACTACCCTATCCCCACTAGTATGATCTGCATCATAATCCCGGTACTCAAGTACTCATCCTAAGGGCTTTATCAACATGTAACATAGAGACAATCAGCGTACATGTTAAGATAAAGAGCAACCAGATAGCATACTATCATGTCGAGCAAGAAAGTCCTCCATAGATATGTCCAAGCATCTACTACAATATACATCGTATGTACAGTAATGGCCTCTAGGGCATACATATAACTACCAATATCATTTAACGCTGGATTAGAATACGGTATCATATACTCGTATTTAATCATGTTCCCGCACATATCTCCATACGTGCCCTACTTCGTTTCGCTTGAGCTAGGAAATCTCTATGTGAGACTCTAAAGATTCGTCAATACAACATTAGTAAGTAACGATCACATCAGATACCCAAAAGTCGTCAGCGGTACTAGCTGGACGTAACGGCTACCTAGGTATTGAACAAATAGAAGATCAACAAGCAAACTTGTCCAAACTCCCGTAGAGCCTATATGCAACACTTACGGTATAGTCCGGACTCTTCGCCTGATAAGTCGCATATCGAGTCTGGGTGGGTATAATCGTTAGACCCCAATAACTTGATAAGTCATGCCGATGTGTGGCCTATAACCTTTCGAGAAACTACTGATAACACTTACTAGTAAATCTCATCAGTCCTGACCAGGGACTTGCTGTTATAGCCAATCGAGTATAGCGCGATATCAACCCCCAATACCGGGAGAAACGAAACCCCTCCTATCGCTCACTACCTCCATGTGATTCGGGACTGTACCCAAAAACCACATGTTTGCACGACTCCCTTGAGCTGTGGTATGGAGGAAATCAAAGCACAGTGGGAACCACATAAGACACTATGACGATCTCAGGTTTACAGACTAACCTGTACAAGTGTCACCAAAGAACCGCTCTCTGAAGATAGATATAGTACTATCTAGGAGTTCTCGGCGAGTCCTGTTCGGTGTACTCATTCTCCAATGAGCATATGTGTACAATCTTTGATGTCAAACACTAATGGTTATGGGATCAACCATCGCCCCATACAGGGTCAAGAAACGTACACACTAGTCTACTCTGGAATATCGATATCCTGTCTCGGTACTCCCTCGACTAGGTACTGTCTACACAAGCCCCACCAGTATGATCTGCATCATAGTCTTGGTAGTCAAGCCAACACCCTAAGGGCTTTATCAAAATGTATCAAAAAGACAGTAAAGTAAAATAAGTGTACATGTTAAGATAAAGAGCAACCATATAGCATACTATCATATCGAGCAAGAAAGCCCTCTATATACATGTCCAAGTATCCGCTATAATATACAATAATGGCCTCTGGGGTATACATATTCCTAACAATCTCCCACTTGCACTAAGACCGGTTGTTGTAGTATCACATACCCAACATCCCAAAAAGTCTCTCGAACTGTGTATGGAGGAAGGCCTTCGTGAGTGGATCCGCCGTGTTGTCCTTCATGTCTACTCTCCTGACCTCGATCTTGCGGTGATCAACTATCTCTCAGATCAGGTGATACCACCTCAGAATATGTCTGGATCGCTGATAGAACCGGGGGTCCTTGGCCAAAGCCACAGCTCCATTGTTATTACAATACAAAGGTATTAGATTCTCAATGGATGGAACTACACCAAGTTCAATAACGAACTTCTTCATCCGGACAGTCTCTTTGGCAGCGTCGTTAGAAGTGGTGTATTCAGTCTCCATCATCGAGTCTGCAACAATATATTGCTTGGAACTCTTCCAACATACCGCCCCTCTGTTGAGCGTGAAGACAAAACCTGAAATGGACTTGTTGTCATCTTTATCACTCTGGAAGCTCGAATCGGTAAAAAATTCCACTTGGAGTTCTCCGTTAGCATACACCAAGAACATTTCTTTAGTCCTTCGCAAGTATTTAAGAATTTTCTTCATAGCTTTTTAGTGCTTCTCCCTGGGTCTGATTGATACCTACTTACCATACTAAGTGCGTAAGCTACATCCGGTCTGGTACATAACATCGCGTAAGAGGCATGGAATTTGATACGAACATGCAAGCCATCTCCAAATCAGTCTTTGGAGATATCTCTTTAGAGAGGGTGATTTCTGAGCAAGCGTGTAAATTACCACGCTTAGAATCTTCCATACTAAATCTCTTTAGTATGGTGTTTATGCACATTGATTGGGACAATCCCAACATCCTTTTAGATTTATCCCTATAGATCTTTATCCTCAGGATGTAAGAGGCATCACTGTCACGACCCACCCCCAAACACAGATAGTATTGTCCGCTCTGGCTGAAACCACACAGTTTTGTCCCTTTAAATAAAACCCGGGCTACTTCCCAGTAGGTCACCCATCCCAGAATTTCTCAGGCTCAAGCACGCTTAACTACGGAATTTTTCAAACACCGGAGTTCCGATTCATCCAAAAGGTGCATCTGTGTTATAAGAGTGGTATCATTCCATTTATAGTTCAGATTGTGCCCTCTTTCGCAATGGAATTCGATACCCCCCATTGTTTTGGTATGTCCCCGTATGCATCTGTATCGGTTACATCCCCACCTCGATACCGGATAACACCACACTTCTCACGGGGTAGGTGGTATTCAGCCCCAACTCCACCTGGGGTATTACATTTCCCCCACTTAGAACAATGGTTTGTCCTCGAACCACAGACCTATTTTGTCACGTCCCGAAAGGCACGTGACTGGCACTTGAATCATGTGAAGTCTATAGGACTCCACCTAATCTAAGTAAGCCAAAAGCCCAAAAGTCTAAACCTTTTAGGAAAAATAGTGGAGGTGGAGTTTTGAAAGAATGGTATAATGAAACCAAGTTCTTTCTACAAAACATAGATAATAGTATACGAAAACACAATGTTTATATTTAACCTGAAAACATTTTTGTCATTGAAAATTTGGGTAGCACCTCCTTTGTAAAACTTAAGCCGAAAACGGTACAAACAATATAATATAAGGCATCCCCAAACGGGAGCTAGCTCTTCGCTAATTAGCGGAAACAACCACGCAAGTAAAGCAATATACAACGCCAAAGGGCGAGGATCAAAACACAGAAAGAAAACAAGAAAACTAAAGTATCATCAAGAAATCCAAATGATAATGAAAATACATGAGCGCGGCTCTAAGGCCGAAAGAATATACAGTAATGGTTTCTAAGTCCACGAATATACATAGTCTGGTTGATGGAACTTTTAACTAGATACAACTGAAATAATATACACAAGTATAAAAATGGTGGTCATGATGCAATGTATCCCACTTACCAAGCAAACACCCGAAAGAAAGTGATGTACCAGCAAGTCGCAATGGAACCTGTACGGCCAAACCTGTAAGAACTGTGGCACAACGGGGGTGAGTTGCCAATTCGTGAGTAAAAGGCATCACCGAGTAGAAATCGCATGTATGACGATCTCTTAGGTCATACAGTTATATACTATTAATAATAATAATACACTGACATCGAATAAAAGCAAGGTAACAGTAGCATAAAAGTGATACCCAGGTCCTCGTGTCCATGTCATAAGATGTGAATCATGTATGAATGCATTATCAGGTGGGTGTGTCCAGCAACGACACACAAGAATCATAATAAAACTGGAGTGTCCAACACCGACACTCGAACATCATGAAACCCGTGTCCAGCATCGATATGTAAATCCCCGGATCTCAGGCACCGTATCCTCTGATCGGCCCTCATATCTATCTCACGACTCTGATCGGTATCCTCCGGATAACCGCCAGGTCCAAACTATCACCGGTAGATAGTGCTCCCCTGCTAGGCTCATCGTCTATAACTCGAGCTTATTGTCCCGGGATACCTTACCGGGTCCACCATGTACCTGCAGACAGTTCATCCTACTCCTCGAATCGGTCTCGAAAACCAAGCTCAGAATCGAGAAAACATCACGGTGGAATCAAGGAAAACCGCATCATTCCCTTTTAAAATAATCATAAGTTTATAAAATTTCACATGCGGTTTCCCAAATCCAGAAATCTCATGAAAGATCCGAAATCTCAAAAACGAGTCAGTGACAGCGAATATCGGCGTAAAACCACACAATAGTACATAACAGAATGAATATATGAATGCATTGGGTATTTAAGTAAGGAATGCAATATCTAGGCTAGCATATGAGACCAAGCATACTAATAATATGTTTAAACTGCCAGCTAGCAGGTTATACCAATGAAGTAACATTTTCTAAGGTGTACGTGACATGGCAATTACCGGTGATGATGTGTGTGAGCCGGCAAGCAAGTGTACGTGCAACATACGCATCATCAGTAATGGTGCTGGTGCCCTACAAGTCGAGCTCATAGTAGTTAAAGATAACACATGTATAAATGCAACGCAAATAGAACAACATGAGTATAACAGAAAATGAATAGTAAACGCAAAATTATAGAATATACTTATCTGTATACGGGTCATACAGTTTTAGTGTTTGAAATAGCACGAATCGTGGTTTTTAGAAAAGTAGGGGCTACGGTGTTTTTGAGAAAAAATATGTCCTTTGAAAATCCGTAGCATCCCTCGGTTTGTCTTTTGAAAATACTCATGATTTGTTAGTTTTGAAAATAGGTATGACTCGAGCCTAATCAAGCATTTACCTAAACAACTAAAAGAATAAACTAAGAAACTAGTCGAAAGGTAATAGGAAATATATATTATCCCGAGCCGATATATCTAATAGTCGGCGATCCAGTCTCATATCATCACGTGCGGTAATATCTATCGTATGGCATCCCCGAGTCGAGAGTGAGGATCAATCATCATATATACATCGTACGGTAATATCCATCGCACGACATCCTCAAAATCGAGGGTACGGGTCAAATATCATATATACATCATCATCTATACGTTATCATCATCGTATATTCAAATCTATCATCGGATCACATGTTATCGCATGTATGAATACATATCGCCCAACGATCCATCATAACATCATATCATATACAATATCACGACTCAATCACATATCGAAATCCTATGGCATCATGCCCGATCATATCGACTCATCTCCACATATCACATAGTATCCTCATCACCCGTGTACACACACACACAAAAACAAGTGTGTGCGTGTGTATGACTACATATAACTTGCGATTCGCCACCAAGGTAATCATCCTATGGATAGGTATTCCTAGATCAACCTAATCTAAGCTAAGGTCTTCTAAAAAAAACCTACTCGCTAAGTATCCAATATCGCATCCAAACTCATAATAATATAGTAATAACCCTATTCAACGTTTGCGGGGGTGCTATACGCCATCCACCCGATTCCCCTCGTAGATATACATCTACTCACTTTAAATCCTCATTTGCCGAAGTCGATGACGCCTTGCTCTCTCTTGTCGTCCCGAAGTCCATGCGAAGGTACCTTGTCATCAACATCAGTGAAATTCCTCATATAAAAGACTTCAAAATTTAAATGCTGCAGATACCTGACAAAAAGTTCAAAGGATATAGTGACAAGATGATAATTCGAAATTAATTGATTAGCACAACCAAAGATAATATTTACCTTATTTGCAACTATTGTAATGTCTGTTGATATAGTACAAATATTTATAGCTTACAAAAATTCAGATGCATAAGTAGGAACATGATGAATAAAAGCTAACCAATGAAACAATAATCAAGAAAACTAGTCTAAAATTGAGATGTTTTACAGTGACCAGCAAGGAAATGTTTGTAAACAAAAACCAAGGAAGCTAGTATGGTATAAATAGAACAGTGACCAGCAAAATTTAGAGAGCAATGCAATCGCAGATCCTATTCTTACAGTAGTGCGAATTCCTATTTGCTCAAACTTTGGCTTGAGCAAATAATTTGATGTTTTACAGTCATTTTAAGTATTTTTTTAAAGTTGAAATGACCAAAATCTTCAAGTTGCTCCAAGCCTATGCATTATCAAGAATCAAGATACTTTTTAGGTAATTTACAAGCCAACTAAATTGGCTAACTCCAGCATTTTAAGTTTAGTTTTGATGAAAGGGAGAGAAAAGAAAAGAAAACCGAGTATGCTTTCGAACATTCTTAGTTGATATAATGATATGTCTACAAACATTTCCACACAAACACCTTAGGACTGCTGGGTTCATACTGTGACTGCAAAAAAACTAAAAAGTTTGGCATAATTTCAAATTTTTTAAAAAAAAATTCTCCCCTTCCTCATAATTTCAACATCTCACAACTTACTGATTTCAATTTCTTTAAAGCAGTCGCCTTTTCATGATAACAAGCAGATTGACAAAAAATTAACAAAATTAATTGACACTCCCACTAAATTTTGATAAAGATGCTGCCTTTTCCATGAAAACAAACATGTCGGCAATTTAAATCAAATGGGTATTCAATAAATTACCTATAGAGAACATCAAAGGTGACATAGACCCTAGCATGCCCAATACGGCAGAAATCGTAAGCAGTCACCACACACACATACATTCCCACTTTCCCTTCGACTCTGGGCTTGAACAACTCCTTGGTTCTCGACGTTGTGTTGTAGAGATGGAGCTCATATGATAATCTCCCATTGTTCGCACCACCACCACCACCATTAATAGCAACATTAGAAGCTGTGGCCTTTGTCGAAAAAGAAGAGGGCTTTGGATTTGGTGGCATTGATTTGAGGAAGAGAAAGCGGAGAGTTGAGTTGAGCTGGGTTTTTGTTGTTCTTGAGATTGATAGAGAAGAACAGAAAAGGATTGAATTTTTCAGGAACGCTGTTGTTGCCATCCTCTCTCTCTCTCCTTAGCCCATGCCCCGTGTCTCCCATCAAAATATCTTTCATTTTCTTCTCTTTTCTTTTTACTTAAAAACAAAACAAAAAAACCAAGTAAAGGAAAACGAAGTATGGTTCAAAATATGTAACAAGTGTTTTGCAACAAGTTTTGTTGCATGCAATATACATAAACAAGATTAATGCATAATTAGTGAATTATTAAACAAGTTTAGCATTAACTTGTATACAATCAATTGTATAATAATTCATAAAATGTCCAAATAACATAAATTCTTTCATAAACAATAATTCTTATTAATTTTCCAAATTATATATATATAATTATACCATATCATTAAAACCAATTTCCATATGTTTATAATATTCATGAAATTTATTATTTTATTTATTTAAATTCTCAAAATAATATTTTATTTTGTGAAATGGTACAATCACCCAGATCTTTCATAGAGAACTTTTATGATAGGAAGATTTTGACCGAGTGCAGCATAGAAACATCATTTACTATGAAGAGTATGTCATTCACGTACAATATGAAGAAGACAACCTTACTCTCTACTACCTTTTTATATATATAAGGTTCATCTATATTTTTGATGAAGTCAAACTCTTAGACTGCTACATCAAAACAAATTTTCCAGCTTCACGATGTCTGCTTTAATTTGTAGATTGATTTAGCAGCTTGCACATCTTTTCACTGCTCCCGCTGTCTACGAAGTCCTATGGCTATGTCATATACACGCTCTCATCTAAATCATCATTTAGAAAAGTGGTCTTGACGGCCATCTGTCAGTTTTCATAGTCCTGGTATGCAGCAATGGCAAGCAGGATCCTGATGGACTTAAGCATAACCACTGGAGAAAAGGTCTCGTCATAGTCGACACCTGGTCGTTGATGAAAACCTTTTGCTACAAGTCTAGATTTGAAGGTCTCAACCTTTCCATCTACACCAATTTTCTTCTTGAAAATCCACTTGCTCCCAATTGATTTTCCCTCTTCAGGAGCAACTTCCAAAGTCCATACTTTGTTGGTATACATGGATTCCATCTCAGATCGCATAGCATCCAGCCATTTCACAGAGTCCCCACTTGTGATGGCCTACTCGAAACTACTTGGGTCATTGTTCATCATGAAAAAATGCATTTCAATACCGCTCATTCATTATCATTTTTGTAATATATCGGTACTACTAACTCGCTTCTGCTCAATAAATACAGATTACATGTATTCGTGACAAAACACTGGAAATACAATTAAATGCACGGATACAACATTTGTGAGCCGACACTGCAACCAGAACAGAAAGCCGATCAATATTTAAAGGGCTTCTTTTTGCAACATGCATGTGTACACTTTTTTTCAAGACAAATGCAACAAATACAAGTGTGAACACATAACCCTTTGTGATGCATGAACCTAGGTGAGGGCTGCCTAGCACAAGCGGGCACATATAAATCATGACTTATGCAAGTGGAGAGGCAAGTGGGCATGAGTTATGAGTGAATGAAAAGTTGTGATGTGATTTAAAGTCACATTTTCCCTCCAAAATCTACTGAGTTAAACCTAAGCTTATATAGAGAAATCAAACATTACCAGTGAGATGATGGAGAGCACACATGATCAGCATAAAAAAACGAGCCTCATTTGTCAACACTAAACCGGTGAGAGCTTCAAAATAGCCAGCGCCGCCGGCCCCACCATGTTGAAAATGCTCTATCTTTCTTCTGGTCATCCCTTGTTGTCACAACATTCTTATTTTATTGTTTGTTTATTCTGATTTTGTGCCTATATAAACAAGAACGGAGAGGAAAGAAAAGATATACTTTTGGCAATAGTTTAACTCTTTGTTTTCATTTTCATTTTGAAACTTTGTAAATATTAGTTAGTTACCTTGAGTTCCTTACCTTCTCCTGATCTTGCAACCTCTTCATTGAGCTTGCAAGATCATTTGATTTGTAGATATTTCGCGTGTCGTATCTTAAGTTCTAAAGTTAACCGCAATCAAGACGGCGTCGCGTGTAGCTAGACGTGATGAGTACGGGTCATCCGCAGGGAGATGTAGCTTTTTCAGTTCTTGTTCTCACGAGTTAAGCCGAAGGTTGGAATGGTTCGATTCTAACCTAAGTGTTTGTATATGCAAAATATAAGCTTGTCAGGGATAGAGATAGGTTAGTGTAAGTTAGGGAAGTCCATACTCGTTCCTTTGTGCCGAACTTGACTACTGAAGCTAGAGTAATCGGCAACAACGTAAATTAGGGTGCTTAAGCACGGTATTGGTGAAATACGGCTTATTGACCCTTGTCCATCCGTTCTTGTCTCTTGACTTTCGCCTCCGGCCAAACCAAACGCAACCGGTCACGGTTAGAGATCACCGATACCTTGGTAGGGTAGGGTGCCTAACAGAGCGCTTGCGTAAGATTTGAGTAGAGTTCAATTAGCAAATATCGGGCAAAAGAAATGAGCAAATGGACTTCTTAACATACATAACTATTCTCTTTCCCTAACAACATCACTATTCACAAATCATAACCAACATAAAAAAGAAGATATAAAAAGAGAAGACATTAAGGAAGAACATTGCAAGTAAGTAAATGGCACGAAATGAAATTGCAAGAAGGTAAAAGAGATAGAAATACTAAGAACCCAAGAGCACAAATGAAAGCTTCATTAACTTCAAATTGATGATACAAACCATGAGTTCAATAACCAAAAGCTAATCTTGTAAGCTCAATGAAGAGGTTGCAAGATCAGGAGAAGACAAGGAACTCAAGGTAACTAACTAATATTTACAAAGTTTCAAAATGAAAATGAAAACAAAGAGTTAAACCGTTGCCAAAAGTATATCTTTTCCTTGCTCTCTGTTCTGGTTTATATAGGCATAAAATTAGAATAAACAAACAATAAATTAAGAATGATGTGACAATAAGGGATGACCAGAAGAAAGATGGAGCATTTTCAACATGGTGGGGCTGGCGGCGCCGGCTATTTTGAAGCTCTCGCCGGTTTAGTGTTGACAAATGGGGCTCGTTTTTTTGTGCTGATCATGTGTGCTCTCCATCATCTCACTGGTAATGTTTGATTTCTCTATATAAGCTTAGGTTTAACTCGGAAGATTTTGGAGAGAAAATGTGACTTTAAATCACATCACAACTTTTCATTCACTCATGACTCATGCCCACTTGCCTCTCCACTTGCACAAGTCATGATTTATATGTGCCCACTTGTGCTAGGCAGCCCTTGTTAGTGATATATGCCCTAGAGGCCATTATTGTATCATACCGGTTTATATATTACATATTGGAATCTTGGGATATACAAGGATATAGTAACAGTCTTGCTCAAAATAGTAGTATGCTACCTGGTTTGTTTCTACCTCAATATGTGCATGTGTTTCTTGCAGCATATCGCTTATACATATTGGTAGAACACTTAGGATTTTTGCTTGATTACCACCGTTGTGGTGGTAGTCGCACTAGTGGGGGTTGGGTAGTCTATAAGTACATCCTTATATAGCTCCCTAGTCGTAGGATTATCGAGACGGGGCATCGATACTCCAGAGTAGACTAGTGTATACGCTTCTCATCCCAGCATGGGAGATGGTATATCCCACAGCCATTAGTACGTTGTACTGGAGATAGTATGCAGGTGCTCATTGGGTTATGAGTACACTGGACAGGACTCGTAGGGAGCTGCTGGTGGGTATTATACCTATCGTCGGGTACCAGTTCTTAGATGACATGAGTACAGCTTAGTCCGTCGACTTGACACTGCTACTTCGTCTCGAGTGTGTTCCCACTGTTCTTAGATTACTACCCTACCACGGCTCAAAGGAGTCGTGCAAACAGGTAGTAGTTGGGTGCTGTCCCAAAGCACTTGGAGACAGTGGCGGTTAGATAGGATTCGTTTCTCCCGGTATGGGGGTTGATATCGCGCTGTGTTCGAAAAGCCATTACACAAAGTCCCTGGCCAGGACAAGCGAGATTTACTAGTAGGTACTCCAGTGGTTTCTTAGGGTATTTTGGGGCCCTACTCCGACACGACTTATTGCGCTATTAGGGTCTGACGGCTACCGCCCCTAGGCCCGATATGTGATACTCTTAGACGAACAGACCGGACTGTACGGAGATTGTCACAGATATGCTCAGTAGGAGTTCGGATGAGTTTGCTCATCGGCCTTCTTATCGACAGATACCTGGGTAGCCGTTACGTGCAGCTAGTACCGCTGACGTGCTTATGGTTAAACCTACTGCCAGCGTAGTGTCGAGTCTTTAGAGTCCTACACAGAGCGTTTCCATGCATTGGGCAAAAGATGTAGAGGTCGTATGGTTTTACGACAGGGTTCGAACATATACGTGTACTTGTGCACGTATCATGTTTGGACGGATAATACTAGTTGGCTTTGGTTTAAGCCGGGTCCTAGTATTATATTGATAGATTATTTTCGTCTCTTTGTATTCGTATTTTTCGGAATACGAATACGGGTATGTATATACGGATGATGGCATTCTTGTAATTTACTCAAGATTGTTTCTAGAAGAAGATACATCGTATTTGTATTAACCATTTAGATTAAATGGTTATGAGGTGGAGAAAATGAGGTGGAGGTTTACATTAAGTGAAGCATAGCTATTTGGTGACTCATGGCATGACTCACTAGGTGGCTCCTGAAGTATGCTAGATATTTTGGTGAGATATTTTCTTGCTTGAATTATTGGATGCTTCATTAGTCACAACTCTTAGGCATCTTCATTCACTTGCTCATCTTCACTCTGTTTTCCTCAAGCTCCCATTCTTCTTCCTCATACCTTTCATGTCTCATGTGCTGAGAAACCTAGGGTATTTAGAGACAAAGTAATCCATTTACACCCTCTACATCATCTAGGAAATTTAGTTTAGCGAACTAGGTGCCCTAGTTATCTCGGATTTGAGGTAGGAGCTCGGACTATAGACTCTCGAATGGATCGCCTTTGACTTGAGAGGACCGACGAGGAGGCCCGATCCGTGTATGATCCGAGGAGCCTATGATGAGAAGAAGGACAACAAGAAGACCCAAAGGACATGGTTCTGTGAGGTATAACTTTCTATCCGAGTAGTTAACCTCAAACAGTTTTGCTAGTTAGGGTTCAAGTATCGATCCTGGAGTTTAAGTCGGTGTTGCGAAGTATAGAAAAATTATTTTTTGCGTATTCCGCCTCCCCGCGAACTCGCGGGGTGTGCGACATAGACTTACAGTGGTATCAGATCCTACTAAACCTTAGCTAACAGTTTAGACAACGTGTAAAACTACGAAACCGAAATAACTCCGAAACACGAAACAAGAAATCCAAGTTTCTGTCGATTTTTTCAGATGCTCTAAATTTTTTTTAAACAATTGCAGAGTGCTCCTTTGCTTGTAAGATGAACATAGAACAAAAACGATGCAATTCCACCTTACTGTGGCCGGCCAAACACTCAAAAATCCCGTCCTCACTGGTTGAGTTGTGTGGGATTGTGTTGATTTCTGTTCTGTGTTCTTGTTACTTGGATTTAGGGTTTCAGGTGGTGTTTGATTTTACCAATTTTGATTATGCTGTGAATTCTTTGTTGTGGCAATACAGAGTATTTCGAAATCGCAGTTTTAACGTCGTTTAACAAGTTTCGGCTTTATATATGATGCGAACGTCTACTAATCGCTATACGACGATTCTGTGTTGGTTTGTGTATATGAACTTTATTGGATTGTCCTGATGGAATAGCCGGGGGATGTGAGAAGAGTGTTTTCTTTTCTTTCAGTCGATGTAAAATTGTAAAGTGATGTAATATTATTTTGCGGGGCACATCCGGGTTGAGATTGTAGCCACCGTTGTATTATTTCATTTACTGTTTTTGCTCCTAAGATAGACCCAAGGTGGGGTGCACAGACTACCGGGTTCTTTGAAGTGCCGAGTGGCCTACTAATTTTACTGAGGGAGGTTGCTTCACTTCAGGAATTTGGCTGGTAGTTTGCCGCTCCCGTAGGGGTCTAGGGTGGGGTTTGGCTATTCATCACGACCATGGAATCCGTCTTTCGTTACAGGCTTAAACGAAACACGGAATTCCTAGTATATCTAATATGTTCATCTGTGATCTGGAATGTCTATTATTGCGTGAGACGAATGGATATTATATATATGCTATATAGTAGACGTTGTTTATGTTTTGCACCTGCGCTAGTCCAGCCCCCGCTCTGGTGTTAGTTAAGTAACCTAACGGTGTTAGACGGGGCCCAGTGGCGAATACGGATGGCATAAGCGTACGTGGTATTTTCGTTTCTTTCTGCAATGGTAGATGTAAACACTACTAAAATAGGGGGTTGCCCCTACGGATAACGACATCCGTAGGGGCAATTTTAGTTTGGCCCTACGGATTAATCCGTAGGGCCAAAAGGTTGCCCCTACGGTCCTTACATATTTATTTAAAAATTATTAAATCTTAAATTGTTGTTTGTCCCTACGGAGCCGCAAACCAAGAACCTACGGAATTATCCGTAGGGGCATCTAAATAGGGATTTAAGTTAAAAGCTCAGATCGATCCCTACGCTCATTATTCCTAATTCTCGCGCAAAGAAAAAATTCCCAAACCCTCGTTCCCGCCGATCAATCGTCGTTCTCGTCGTCGCCAGCGCCGCCGATTCGTCATAGCCACTGCCTGTTTTCGTCGTCGCCAGCGCCGGCTCATCTCCGTTCTCGTCGTCGCCTCTGCACAGGTAAGGAAATTTTCAATTACTCAAATTTTTGATTGGGGCTGGGGCTGGGGCTGCGGGCTGGGGCTAGGGCTAGGGCTCGGGCTGCGGTTGGGGTTGGGGCTCGGGCTCGGGCTCGGGCTGCAGTTAGCATTAGGGTTGGGGCTGGGGCTCGGGCTCGGGCTCGGGCTGCGGTTGGGGTTGGGGTTCGGCAGGGGGTTGCTGTTGGGGTTGGGGTTGGGGTTAGGGTTAGGATTGGGGTTGGGGTTTTGGATTTCAGGGTCTAAATTAATTTCCATTCTAATTAGCATTAAGCTCGTTAATTGAAATGTTGATGATGATCATAAGAGGAAAATGTGTCTAGTTTGAGAAGGTGTTGGAAACTGGACTAATAATGTGGGTAAAGCCCAGTTTAATTAATAATCTTATTTGTCATTCTCAAATTTTCTTGGAAACGGAAACTGTTTTATGGAACTTTTAGCCGTTAGGCATGTTGGGGTTTTGTTTTTGGAGTCATGGGACCTGGCATTTGGTAGGTATCCAAAGACCTCGTGTCTGATTTTGGATATTTTTGATTGATTTAAACTGTGGGTCTGAGTAGTCCTTTAATTTGATCTGGTTGGGGTTTGAGTATGCAAAGGATTTGTAGTCTGGTGGAAATTTTGAGGGTGTTTTCGGTTGAATATGTTTGCTAATTGCATAAGATGCTCATAAGATTCTGGATTTTGAGGATGGGCCGTTGTAATTGGAAATGCTTAGAATTGTAGGACCTTCTTTGTTTTAGCTATATATAATTGCAAAAAAAAAGACACATTTCTGATTTGAAGAAAAGGAAGGGCAAGGTAGGGATTTAGTTATGGATTTTACTTGGGCGTCTCCTCTTTTAATACATGTCTATCTTTACAAGAATATCGTGTCACATATTCGGTTTTAGCATCTGTACGCAACTGCTTTGATTATCATCATGTTATTAACATCTTTAACTTCTATCCTTTTTCTAATATGTTTCATAGTTAATATAATAATCCTTTGTCTATATTTGTTGACAATGGCCTTTCTTTTGGATGAACATGTTTTTTGATGCATGTTTCAGTCATGTGAATTCATATGTTGCGTATAACGCTTTATGATATCAGTATCCTACATTTGTAGTTTTAATTGTTGATTGTTATAGATGAATGCCATTGCAATAATAGTTTTTGGTAGATGAATACCATTGCAATGTAGGATGATCAGTTCTATCAATCTTGATCTCAATGTTTAAAATCATGTTACACATACAACACGAATGCACAACAAACGCATCATTAGAGAGTGGTTCGAGATGTTCAAATTAAAACTAATATATGATACTCGATGATAATATGAAACCTTCATATTCTCATCGATACTCATATATGAAACTAAAAGTGCCACTTAGTCCCCGTCTATCGGTTAACATACGTGCGATGTTCGTCGTGACATAGAACTATACGAAGGTTGTTAAATATCGGACGGTATAGCTCGATACTAACAACCGTAGTATAGTCTACGCGACGAGAAAATTCAATCGTATGGTAACCCATAGATTTATCCCGTGTGGAAAAGTTAAGAATGTATAAAGCAAACGCCTTCATTCACTTGTGTTTTCATCCGTTTCGAGATATTTCGTCGGTACCTTTCCGCTGGTTCTCCGTGTACAAAGATAGATTAGATGTTCATTTCAACGTTATTTCACTTTGAAATGATTATCTATTCTATTACAGTGTACTCGGAGAACAGCGGGGAGGTGCTACCGAAATTTACTCGAAACGGTTGAAAGCACAAGTGATGGGCGTTCGCTCTATACATTCTTAATGGGATAGAAGCCTACCCCCGACAGCCGGAACACACACATACAACAAGAATACACAACAAACGCATAATTAGAGAGTGAATCGAGATGTTGAAGTTAAAACCAATATATGATACTCGATGATAATATGAAACCTTCATATTCTCATTGATACTCATATATGAAACTAAAAGCGCCACTTAGTCCCCGTCTATCGGTTAACATACATGCAATGTTCGTCGTGACATAGAACTATACGAAAGTTGTTAAATATCGGACGGTATAGCTCGATACTAACAACCGTCGTATAGTCTACGCGACGAGAAAATTCAATCGTATGGTAACCCATAGATTTGTCCCGTGTGGACAAGTTAAGAATGTATAAAGCAAACGCCTTCATTCACTTGTGTTTTCATCCGTTTCGAGATATTTCGTCGGTACCTTTCCGCTGGTTCTCCGTGTACAAAGATAGATTAGATGTTCATTTCAACGTTGTTTCACAGCTTTGAAATGATTATCTATTCTATTACAGTGTACTCGGAGAACAGCGGGGAGGTGCTGCCAAAATTTACTCGAAACGGTTGAAAGCACAAGTGATGGGTGTTTGCTCTATACATTCTTAATGGGATAGAAGCCTACCCCCGACAGCCGGAACACACACATACAACAAGAATACACAACAAACGCATAATTAGAGAGTGATTCGAGATGTTCAAGTTAAAACCAATATATGATTCTCGATGATAATATGAAACCTTCATATTCTCATCGATACTCATATATGAAACTAAAAGCGCCACTTAGTCCCCGTCTATCGGTTAACATACGTGCGATAATTTATTCTTTTCAACGACAAACGCACACACAAAGCATATACACGGATTTTCTCCTTTGTCAGTAACTATCCCGTTCTTATATTTCTCAATATAGTCAGCATAACCTACAATTTATATGTTATACAGTCTAACATGGCCCATGAGTACGTCAAAGTTAAGGACTGAATGTATGTGGATTGGCAACAACGTATGCAACCTAAGTTTGTCGCAGGAGTTGCTGCTTTTCTTGAATTTGCACGCGCACATAATAAGATCATAATAGAGAAGATTCTTTGTCCGTGCGATAGATGTGGCAATAAGTACTGGCAGAAGGTAGAATTGGCAGAGCTTCATATTGTAAAATATGGGTTTACTAGACTTTATACAACTTGGAAATATCACGGGGAAGGAGAAGAATGCAGTACTGCGGCAGAAGAAGAAGGAGAACACGATAATGCGGCAGGAGAAGAAGAAGAATTCGGTAATGCGGCAGAAGGAGAAGACGGTAATTTATTTCCATCAGAAGAAATGGAGGATATGGTAGAGGCTGCCCTAGGTGAATCTATTCGTACCGAAGATGACATTCCTTCCGGTCAAGGACCGCGTGCGGATAAATATGAAAATTTCATGAATGATGTTAGGAAACCGATTTATGAGAATGCGAAGTATTCCACCCTCTCATGGTTCGTCCATCTTTTCCAGATTAAGTGCCTAAATGGATGGAGCAACAAGTCATTCACAATGCTTCTTTCGTTCTTGAAAGAATCTATGCCTCCGGGAAATTACGTGCCCGACAGCTGGTACGGAGCCCAGAAGATGATGTCTGATTTGGGTTTAAAGTGCGAGAAGATTCAAGCATGTCCTAAAAATTGCGTGTTGTACCGGAAAGAGAATTCAGATTTGAAAGAGTGTTCAACATGCGGAGAGGCCAGGTATAAGCCGAAAGATTCTGATAAGAAGCCTGATATACCTGTCAAGATAGCACGATACTTTCCCATAACACAGAGGCTACAGAGGCTATTCAGGTGCAAGAAAACAGCCGAGGCAATGATTTGGCATCACCGTGCTCCTCCAAGTGAAGATGGAAAAATCAGCCATCCAAGAGATTCACTGGCATGGAAGGATTTCGATAGGAGGCACGCAATATTCAGTAGCGATCCTCGCAATGTCCGGCTCGGACTGGCTACTGATGGCTTCTGCCCATTCAACTATATGGCTGGAAGTCACAGCACATGGCCCGTTGTAATGATAATTTATAATCTGTCGCCTTAGTTGGTTATGGACCAATCATACTTTATGATGCCTCTTCTTATCGATGGACCAAACTCACCGGGGAACAATATTGACGTCTATCTCCGACCTCTGATCGAGGAGTTGAAATCTTTGTTCATTGATGGTGTAGAGACATATGATGCAAACACAAATACAACCTTCATAATGCGTGCGGCTCTAATGTGGACAATTAATGACTTTCCTGCGTATGGAATACTATCAGGTTGGTCCGTACATGGTCACAAAGTATGTCCTCATTGCCATGAACACACAACATCGAAATTCTTGAATTTTAGCAGGAAGGTTTGTTATTGCGGCCATCGACGTTTCCTGCCTCCAGAACACCCTTATAGGTTAGACACGGTTCACTTTAATGGTCATCAAGAGCTTCTTGGACCTCCATCCCCATTGTCCGGAGAGGACATGACTGCTAAATGGGATGGTTACAATAATGTGACCTTCGGGATGGATTCGACGAAACAGGTCAAACCACCATTTTGGAACAAGTTAAGCATTTTCTTCGAGCTTCCGTACTGGTCTACAAATTTAGTGCGTCATTGTCTAGACGTCATGCATATAGAGAAGGGAGTATCAGAGCACATACTTAACTTACTTCTTTGTAAAGACGGGAAATCGAAAGACAACCTGAATGCTCGGATGGATCTACAAGAGTGGGGAATAAGAAGTGAATTGCACCCTAGACCGGTAGCGGGTAAACCGGGCAAGTTTGTACTTCCTAATGCCGCTTATCATATGTCACAACCGGAGAAGAAAAGATTCCTGCAGGTGTTGCATGATTTGAAAGTTCCCACAGATTTCTCAGGATCATTCAGCAAGAAAATAAAAATTGTGAAGGGCAAGATCGATGGGCTGAAAAGTCATGATCACCATGTTATCGTGGAGCGCCTTCTTCCATTAGCCCTCAGGACTTCTCTCCCCGAATCGGTTAGTCTAGTAATCAACGACCTATGTTGTTTTTTCAGGGAGTTGTGTGCTAAAACACTGGAGGTTGTGACGCTGGATAAACTAGAAAATTCTATTGCGTTGATACTTTGCAAGTTTGAGCGTATTTTCCCACCGTCATTCTTCGATATCATAATACACTTGACGGTTCATCTTGCAACTGAGGCGAAGTTAGCCGGACCGGTACAATATCGATGGATGTATCCCGTCGAAAGGTACGTGTAATTTTTCGTTTCGCGCAATTTATAAATTTATTGTTGTCCTGTATGCCCATATTTATTTATTCAACATATTTTCATTAGGTACCTCTACATTCTTAAGAAGTATATACGCAATAAAAATCGACCAGAGGGTTCTATCATGCAAGGTTATCTTCTTGATGAAGCAACCACATTTTGTTCCCGCTATCTGGACGAGAACATTGAGACAAGACTTAACCGGCCACGAAGAATTCAAGACGGGCCATATGGTAAAGCCGAGTATAAGAGGATAGACACCATGTTTATCAACAAGATATACCGGTTTATCTTGCTTAATTGCGCATGTCTTGAACAAATTAGAGAGTAAGTTTTTTTGGATTAATTGTTATATCTGTGTTTGTGTGTGTATGAAATGATATAATATTAATGTCACCATTATTTGTCGAAAACAGAATTCATTTTAACGAGGTACGTGAGGGGCATCCTGATTGGAACGAAGAACGATTGGAAAAATATCATCAGGATAATTTTTGTGATTGGGTCATAGATCATGTAAGTTATTCGAATAACATTTTATTGCTATCAGTTTTAATCTAAACTTGTATCGTTATGTATTTGTCGTAAAATTTGTTTTGTTAGATTCATGATCCGAACTTGTCTGCATCATTTGAGAGTGATTCAAGATGTTTAGCTCAATTTCCTAGTATGGAGGTTGCATATTACAAAGGATTTGGTGTCCTTGGATACAAATTCGAAGTTAAGGATATAGAAACATCTAGAACCACTCAGAATAGTGGGATTACGACGGTAGGATCGGACGGTGTGATTTATTATGGGTACTTAAATTGTAAACTCGGCATCCACTATCTCGGACGATCAGAACCCCTTTATATATTCCAGTGTACTTGGTACGATACGCGAACCGATACGGACAAGTGGAGAAGCAATCTTGGGACTTGGAAAGATGAATATGGATTGACCAGTATGAACACATTTCGATTTTACGGTCAGGAAGATCCGTTTATCTTTCCGAACCAAGCGTTCCAAGTATACTACTCACAGTGTTTGAAGCATCCGGGATGGAGTGTTGTATGCCGATGGAAACCCAGAGATGTCTACGATGTCCCAGAATTCGAGGACAGCGATGAGGACGAAGAAGAGAGAAGGCTTAAAGTGCTCCGACCGTCTGTTTCGAAGGACGGGTTGTCTTCGACCGATCATGAAGTTACGTGGGTTAGAAATGACATCGACGATGAAATCCAAGTAGATATGTATAATGCGCCCACGAAACGAAAAAGGTTATCAGTAATGTTATATTATTACTTCACATTTTACGCTCTATACATATATAGTCAATACTTTTAATAATTGTCTAATGCGTCCACGAACCGTTTATCTAGATTTGATGACGATGTCGGGAGCAGCGAGGGGTAGGAGCTCCAGCCGCGGCAGAGGCAGAAGCAGAGCGGTTCTGCCGCCCGGAGAGCTGCGTAGGGAGCTTCAGAGGGCCGGTCTTGCACCCAGATCGGAGACCCCTTCGGATGCCTCCTTCCGTGTGGATTTTGCCACACCTCCAGGTATATTGCACGCATATCTATTTTGAATGTAATATTACAGATATTCATGCATGTTTATGTCAAAATTACTTATATTGTCAATGTTTGATTGTCTAGTTGTTGGTGATGCGTCCACATCTGGGACAGAGGCCACTCCCGCTCCTCCAGGTATGTTTATATATCATATAGTGCATGTATATTGATTTAGAATGCTATATCATAAATACACACACATTCCTTTTGCTCTTACTTAGCAATTTTTATTATTGTCTAGCTGTAGGTGGTGACACCACTGCACCTGCGGGTATGTTTATATATCCTATAGTGCATGCATATTGATTTAGAACGTTATATTATTGATCTACACATTCTTTTTGCAATTATTTATATAATCTATTTTTAATTGTCTAATTATAGGTGGTGCGTCCACATCTTCCGCAGGGGCCACTCCTGCCGCTTCCATACCCTCCGCATCGTCTGCAGGTTAGTATGAATAAATATAAATATTTATTCATTTTACATATGCTCTATAGAATAAATATGAACTTCATGGAAATTTAGCGTCAATGTTTATTTTCTAGTTGGAGGGGATGCGTCCGCATCCGGGACCCCGGTTGTTCCTCACCGGAGGAACTATCGTCCCGCTCGTGCTGCTGCCCGGGCCCAGGCTCGTGCGATAGTCGCCGGAGGTATATATCACACTTCAATTTTCGTTTAAGCTTGATTTCTTAATACAACTTTGTCTTAATATTGATTGTCTTGATATTTCGTGCAGACGCAGGGCCTCCCCATCCCCAGAGGGGGACTCGAGGCCCGAATCAGTCCCATAGGCTGAGGCCTGACAGAGCTAGGGGGGAGGCAGCATTCCCCCTCTTTTTTACCCTTGACTATCGCTATACCGATCCTCATGCCGAGAGGTTCGGCCGGTATATGGGGGACAAGAGCCGGCTCGTGAAGAACTATCCACTTCACGTTGAGTGGGGCGAGCAGCACCGGCGCTTGTTCAGACCATAATATTGCATTTATCATTCCCCTATTCTTATCCATTTTATAAATAAACAGGTACTCTTGACGCACTTTTGTTGCATGTTACAGGATACAGGGCTTGGATGCGAATACAGTGAAAAAAGACGAAAGATGATACAGAAAATGGACTTTTGACCAACAAGCAGACCGATCCTAGTCAAGCCTAGTCGAAGAACAGTGCAAGGTCCAAAAAGTCAAGTGAACGGTCAAAAGATACGAACAAGTTTTCACTGAAGACCTGGAGAAGACCCAGAAGCCCAACAGAGAAAATACATATGGAAATAGGAAGCCCAAGAATATAGGAAGGAGTCACAGAAGTTTGGTGAGCCAAGGCCACCAATGGGCCGCGGAACTGCGGCCCAAGCGCCTTATTCCCGCGGTTCCGCGGCCATTCTAAGCCCGTGTCGGTGGATTTTTGGCGTGTCGGTGCGTCGGTGCGGGTGTTGGGATTTTTAGGGGTCAAATCTGTAATTGCATGTCTACGAGAGTCTGTAACCCTAGTTTTCATGTTTTCCTATAAATTGTATTCCCAGATCTGTAAAAACCTATGCCTCTTTTCAATCAATAAATTTCAGAATTTCTGGGAGTTATATTCAGATCTGTTCTATATCGTTTGGAGGGAGCCGTCAACCGAGTAAGTATTTTATGTCTTCAATTCTTTTAATTAGTATGCCTTATCATCCCCTAATGAGCGAGTAGTCTCCTCGCTTGTTAGGGTTAGCCTTAGGGAAAGGGTTGAGAGATGAGATCTCTCACCCCTTTCAATGCCACATTCACTTAATGAATTAGAACTCCATGCATACGCGCACAATCGCTCCCTACGGCATCCTACCCCTCAAGGTAACGGTGAACCGTAGTATAAAAGGCTGGTTGCGCGCGTTTTCCATGGGGGTTAGGGTAATTATCAACAAAGTAAGGATACAAATCTAGAGGAAGAAACATATTCCCAAAAGATTTGGATCCACTTTATTGATAATTACCGTAACATCTAATAGATCTAAAAAAAGAAGGCATTGAAAGCGATGAAGAAAAACGTTAATCTCCAAAACTTCCCTTAAGCCTACCCCTAGCAAGACTTTTAAATTAGATTAATTAGATCCAGTTTTCTTAGATTTTTATAAACCAACCAAAACGACACTTTGAATCAACTCGTTAAAATACATAAAAGGAATTTACCCATCTCTGTGGATCGACCCGTACTCACCGGCTAGCTGCAAAGTGACGCCGTTTCTGATTACGGTAAATACAAGTTTTCATACTAATCAAATGGCGCCGTTGCCGGGGATGGCGTAATTTTTCTTCTTGTGAATTTTCGGGTTGATATAAATTTTAAAAATTATAAAAATCTGAAAATATAAAAAAAAATACAAAAATTATCAATTTTGATCTGTTTGAAGGGTTATCTTTTGAATCTTGCAGGAACAACGAAGCATCGCGGATCTGAAATTTTACAGAAAGCAAATCAGGAAAGTGAACATCAGAACAGAGGAGGAGTGGAACAAGGGTGCAGTAGAAATTTTTGCAGAGCCTGATCCCTCTATCCGACCGCGGAACCGCGGCTTAGGAGTGCCCCAGACCGCGGAACCGCGGCCTTCTGTGCTCTTCTCTGCGCGAATTTTTTTTTTCAGTTTGTTTCTCCTTCTCCCCTCTGCAACCTCCATATTTCTCTCTGTAAAAATTTTCTGCAGGAATTCTTTGCGCTAAAAATTCTTTCTCCCCCTTCTAAATAACAGATTTCTGCAGGTTTCTTTGCGCCGCGCTAAAAATTGATTGCAAGTGAAATTTTATTGTTTTGCATAATTTAACCGGACTTTAAGGGGCTAATTGACCAAACTCAGTTTGGGTGGGGATTTCATCACCCTTCCCAGGACCCCAGAAAACACCTAAAGCATTTTGCATCGACCACAATTAATTAAAAAAGACTAGACTCAGACCTAAGGACATCGAGCTCAATAGGAAAAGGACTAGTATAGGCATCGACCGTTTATCCTAACCGACATTGCGGTGTCTAGGCTAGTGGTTATTAATTAGGCCCACTGTAGTGGTGGTTCCTTCCCACTTACTTGGCCGTACTTGTCCGTGAAGAGGCGGTTTGAGGTCCTATTTCTAGCCCTAATTAGGAGCTGTCTAGCAGACCTAGGCGACCCTAGATCTAGGCCTGATTGTGCATGTGTGGTTGATACATTTGTGTCACGAGTCTCTTTTCAAGACATCTTTGCAAAACTCTCACATAAATAAAAAAAAGGGGAAAAATCTTTTCAAAACTTGCAACTTGTCGCTAAGAAATCTTGCAACTCACTTCCATCACTTCCCTCCATTGACGTTATCTTACCCCCACATTCTGTTTTTTCTATTTTTTCTGACTACACTACTCCTTTAGTGTATGTCATTTTGGACTAGGGATACTAACGCCCAATTAGTCCGTGTTTCGTTGGTACCGACCAACAAACCCTTCGACGAACCCTTCGTCGACATTCCGTCCATTTCCTTACCTCCACCTTCAAATTCTTTCGAAGGTATGTCGGGATTCAACCCCAATGATACCTTACCGACGGGAATGATTCCACCTCCGCCAGGTGCGAATAACCCGAATCTACCGCCTGTTGTAGCGCCCGCACGAGTTGCGCTCCAGGATCTCTTCTACCCCGTCCGCACTTCTTTACCCACATGTCTTTCACCCCCACCGGCAAATGGGGATAATTTTGAAATAAAACCACATTTCATCAATATGCTGCCGAAATTTCATGGTTTGGAATCTGAAGATGGGTATATTTTTATTAATAAATTTCAAAATGTATGCGCTATGATGAAAACAACCCAATTAAGTGATAAGGGTCATTCCTTTTACCTTATGTGACCTAGCCGAGAAGTGGCTATACAGCACCGCATCACATTCCATTAGAAATTGGGACGAGTTTGTGAGAGCTTTTCTGAAAAAGTTCTATCCTCATCACAAAACTGCTAGAATCCGAAACGAGATAATACAATTTTCACAGCTTCCTTCCGAACCATTTTGGAAGTGCTTCGAGAGATTTAAAGACCTACTCGTTCAATGCCCTCATCATGGGATCGAAAGTTGGCAACTTTGCCAAACATTATACGAGGGATTGAACGCAGCAACGAAGCAGTTGCTAGAAACAATATGTCAAGGTCATTTTCTCTCCAAGTCTAGTGACGAAGCATGGCAGTTTCTTGAGGATCTTAGTGAGCAAACAATTCAGTGGAAGAGCACCAAGACCACATCATCCTCTTCTGTTGGTCAATCTAGGGCAGGCATACATCAAATAGATATGTCGATTGCTATGAAGGCCGAGATGGCCTCACTTATGAAAAAGCTAGAAGCCATTGAGACCAAAATCTCATCGTCTTTTCCTGCCCCTACTCTACCCACACGAACTGTTTGTGCTTGTTGTGCGAATCCATCGCATCTAACCGAAGAGTGTCCTTATAATGCACCTATTCAAGGACAGGATCAAGTCAATGCTGCATTTCAGCAACGACAAAGAAATGATCCATACTCTTCGACATACAATCCGGGGTGGAGGAGTCACCCGAATTTCGCTTGGAACCAAAATCAACAAGTCCAAGGGAACAATAATTTTCAAAGACCTCCTCCACAACAACAACAAGCACCCTTACAAACTCAAAACCAGCAACCTTTCCAACAACAACCTTATACAAATCAAACGAACAATTTAGTTCAACCAAATGATGATAAGGTTAGCTCGCTCGAGAAGAGTCTAGAAGCATTTCTCAAGCAATCTACAGAATTCGCAGCAAGATTTGAAAGTTATGTTCAATCTTTAATGAATAACAATGCCTCACACGATCAAAGTATCAAATCTATTGAGGCACAAATTGCACAATTAACTGCTGCGTTGAGCGAGAGAGAAAAGGGAAAGCTTCCATCTCAACCATTGCCAAATCCCAGTCACCCACAAAACGCATATCACAATCACAATGTAAATGCGGTGACCACGTTGAGATCCGGAAGAGAGTTGCAAAATAATGTGGGAACTCATGATGACATCCCCGCCGGTGGTTCTTCTTCTTCTTTTTCCTCGTCTTCTCCATCGTCACCTTCCCCTTCTTCATTTTCTTCACCTTCTTCTTCACCTTTTTCTTTAGAGCCTATTCTCCACCCTTCACATGGCTCTACTTCTTCTAGCTCGAACGGACCCATTTCTCACAACATGAACACATCTACACCGGGATCCGTTCCTAATCCACAGTCTACTCCATAGACATTTGACTCAACTAATTTTCAAAATGCACCATTTCCAAACAGGTTGAGTCCCAATAAACCAACTGCACAAGTGGAGAAGATTGTGGAGTTGTTTAAGCAGGTTAGCATAAATATACCTCTCTTGGATGCCATCCAACAAGTCCCTTCATACGCGAAAATCTTAAAGGGCTTATGCACCTCGAAGAGAAAGGCATCTCAAGTACCCAAGAAAGTGCTAGTGGCTAGTGCAGTGAGCAATGCTATTAACCACCATCAAACCTTACCCCAAAAACGAAAGGACCCCGGCTGTCCTACGATTTCAATCATAATTGGGGATAAGAAAATTAATCGAGCACTTTTAGATCTTGGGTCTAGTGTTAACCTGATTCCCTACTCCGTGTACGAACAATTAGGGGTTGGAGAGTTGAAACCCACTCGTTGCACTCTCCAAATGGCTGATCGATCAATCACCCATCCAAGGGGTCAACTAGAGGATGTGTTGATCAAAGTCAGGGAGTTCATATTCCCCGTTGATTTTATCGTTATGGATACACAACCTGTTGCTAACCCAAGAAACCAAATTCCGGTGATTCTCGGTCGACCATTTTTGGCCACTTCCAATGCTGTTATAAACTGTCGCAATGGCTCCATGACTCTATCCTTTGGGAAGATGTCTAGTGAGTTCAATATTTATAAGATGGGAAGTCTGCCCCCCGTGCCTAAAACTAGTACACGAGAAGTTTGCTCTATTCACGAAATCACGCAGGAGGACCGCGAGCTTGAAAGATTTCTATTTGATGAAAACGGTCTTGACGCCACTAGTGCGTCCCTCCTTGAGCCTACCACCGTTGACACAACCGATATTGATTATGAATGTTTCACTTTTTCGGATGATGATGACTCACAACCTGATTATGAGTCTTTTGAATTTGTGGATGAGTTAGTTGAATCATCCGAATCGGTTGTTTGCAGTGATTTCGAACCTGTGTTGGAATCCTTTGAGTTCGAGGTAGATTCCGCAATGATTCTTTCGCCTCCGAAACTCGAACTCACGCCCTTGCCGTCTCACCTTAGATATGCTTACATAGGTGAGAATGAGACCTTTACCATTATCATATCGGCCTCTTTAGCCCTCGAGCAAGAGAACGCTATTTTAAAAGTCTTACAAGAGAGGCGGCAAGTTTTCGGTTGGACTATGGCGAACATCGAGGAGATAAGTTCCCTCATAATTGAATATCATATACAATTGATGGATGATGCCGAGTCAATAGAGGACCCACAGGAACATCTTGGGGGTATTGTGGTGAGTCAACCTCCTTTAGAAGTTGAAATACCCCCATTTCTTTTAATAAGTTACGAGAATGCCAATACTCCACTGATTGCTGATCATTTACATTCTCGTTTTGATACATCACCATCGCCTGTATATTTACCTCCACACCTCCCTTACCACTACTTCTATCTTCCCCAATTCTTTGCGGATCGCTACAACTTATTCTTCCACCAACCAGTACTCTTTACTGATAAATTTTTCAACTGGTTGGTATTGACGTTTGGTCTAGGCAAAGTTTGGCGGTCATGTCTAACATAGTTTAAATGAAGTTTGGGGGAGGGCCTTTTTGTATATATTTTCGTTTTTCTTAGCAATAAAAAATTTATAAATAAACAGGGAAGCGCCGGTATTTTGACCCTCTTGGTTTAGCATGACAATGAGGACACTGTCAAGTACAAGTTTGGGGGTATGCTCGGTATGTCTTCTTCCTTCGCATTCATTTGTATATATTTTTGCATTTGCATATTTATTTGAAAAAACCATAAAAATTTGAAAAAATTTCAAAAATTATAAAAATTATTGTATTCAATTTTGGCTAATTGACTTGTGTTGACTAATAGGTTAACTAGTTAGGAGCAACTAGATCTTAGACTTAGTGAATTAAAAACTCTAAAAATAACCTTCCTTAAAGTTTAACGGTAGAAAGTATATGCCTTGTAGTTTATTTAGAAATAGGCAAATTTTGGGTTCACTTCTTGGGCTAAGTCAAAATAAGGGAAGAGTATTGATGTTTTTATTAGAATATAAGTTTGAAAAATAGTTCCTAGCTTAAGTCTAGATTCTGAAAATGTATACCCTACAACTTACACAATCACGCACCTTGAAACTTGGAATAGTAGAAGAGACCTTGAAATGCTCTTGTCTAAAGTCCTTAGTACAATGAAAATAAAAAAAAGTGTGAATAAAGAATAAAAAAATGGACACTGGTTTTTGTGATTACTTAAGGCTGCAAAAATAGAAAAAATATTTAGCGAGGGTGCTTCATCACCTAGTGCCTTAGACCAACTGGTTTGGGAGTCACTGCTAAAAGCCTTGGGTATTGCAAAAACTAGGAAGTACGCTTTAAAGTGCTAACGCATCTTGTAATCGGTTGTTGGTACCTCAAGAAGTATTAACAGTCGCATGAAGAATGTGTAAGCGAAATTCAAAATTAACGAATTAATAAGTACTTTGGACAATGGACGAGAGTACGATTGCTTGATTTGAATTTCCAAGTGTAGGGGTGATATTTACACACACGTGGGGATATGTGATTAGAGTTTAGATGAGAGAAAGGAATGAAAGATAGAACTTGTATCTTTAGTAGAGTTGATAGAAATTCCTAAGTAGAGATGAAACCATAGAAGGAAGACTTAAGAGATGCCGAAAGCTAAGTAAATCTATAGAACATATATATAATCTTAAGTTAGATGATAAGGAAGTGTGAAAAATGTGGGTGGATGATTTGCGAGTCAAAAGATAATAGAATTTCTTGTTAGAAGACCTAATGGGAGAACAAAAGTAAATGGGCCGAATTGATAGGATTTTGTGGGTGTAATCCGCTGAAAACCCTCAGGAGACAACACTCCTCCTACTAGGGACACCTAGAGGTTTAACGGCTTGTTGCACGTGCTCAGTGCAATCGCGTTTCCCTGCGAAAGTGTGGTTAGGATTTTAGTGAATAAAAAAATAAGTTTGCTCGAGGACGAGCAAAAGGTAAGTTTGGGGGTATTTGTTCAGACCATAATATTGCATTTATCATTCCCCTATTCTTATCCATTTTATAAATAAACAGGTACTCTTGACGCACTTTTGTTGCATGTTACAGGATACAGGGCTTGGATGCGAATACAGTGAAAAAAGACGAAAGATGATACAGAAAATGGACTTTTGACCAACAAGCAGACCGATCCTAGTCAAGCCTAGTCGAAGAACAGTGCAAGGTCCAAAAAGTCAAGTGAACGGTCAAAAGATACGAACAAGTTTTCACTGAAGACCTGGAGAAGACCCAGAAGCCCAACAGAGAAAATACATATGGAAATAGGAAGCCCAAGAATATAGGAAGGAGTCACAGAAGTTTGGTGAGCCAAGGCCACCAATGGGCCGCCGAACCGCGGCCCAAGCGCCTTATTGCCGCAGTTCCGCGGCCATTCTAAGCCCGTGTCGGTGGATTTTTGGCGTGTTGGTGCGTCGGTGCGGGTGTTGGGATTTTTAGGGGTCAAATCTGTAATTGCATGTCTACGAGAGTCTGTAACCCTAGTTTTCATGTTTTCCTATAAATTGTATTCCCAGATCTGTAAAAACCTATGCCTCTTTTCAATCAATAAATTTCAGAATTTCTGGGAGTTATATTCAGATCTGTTCTATATCGTTTGGAGGGAGCCGTCAACCTAGTAAGTATTTTATGTCTTCAATTCTTTTAATTAGTATGCCTTATCATCCCCTAATGAGCGAGTAGTCTCCTCGCTTGTTAGGGTTAGCCTTAGGGAAAGGGTTGAGAGATGAGATCTCTCACCCCTTTCAATGCCACATTCACTTAATGAATTAGAACTTCATGCATACACGCACAATCGCTCCCTACGGCATCCTACCCCTCGAGGTAACGGTGAACCGTAGTATAAAGGGCCGGTTGCGCGCGTTTTCCATGGGGGTTAGGGTAATTATCAACAAAGTAAGGATACAAATCTAGAGGAAGAAACATATTCCCAAAAGATTTGGATCCACTTTATTGATAATTACCGTAACATCTAATAGATCTAAAAAAAGAAAGCATTGAAAGCGATGAAGAAAAACGTTAATCTCCAAAACTTCCCCTAAGCCTACCCCTAGCAAGACTTTTAAATTAGATTAATTAGATCCAGTTTTCTTAGATTTTTATAAACCAACCAAAACGACACTTTGAATCAACTCGTTAAAACACATAAAAGGAATTTACACATCTCTGTGGATCGACCCGTACTCAGCGGCTAGCTGCAAAGTGACGCCGTTTCTGATTACGGTAAATACAAGTTTTCATACTAATCAGCGCTCATTCGCCCTCTTCTTTGATCAGGCTCGGGTACGTATTAATATATATTTTCATTTGATTTATCCAATATATTTATTATTAACACTTGCAATCTAATAACAATGTTATTTTTGTATTTTCAGTCGGATTACGATTTTCAGCCTGTACCCGACCCTGATCACCCTGGGAGGGTGCTCGACCTTCATGCTCTGTACAATGGCCTGATGAAGAACATACAAACCAAGGTCCGATACAACAGGAATGAGCTGAAGGCCGACTGCTACTCCCTGTGGATGGCGACCCCCGAGGCAGAGAGAGTGGCCCTCCTATCTACTCCGGCATTTGCGAGAGTCGACGTAGAGACATGGCCTATATTGTGCGAATATTTCGACTCCCAACGCAAACAAGTATGTATTTTAAATGTAATTCATTGTTTAGAATATAATTTATTTTTTTGTGTTCCTTAATTAGAAAACTTAATGTTAATGCGTTGTGCAGAAACAGGCCGCTCAGAATACAGAGAATAGAAAGTCGGTGAAGAGGGGTCGCCCCACTTACACAGGTGGCTCGAGGAATATACTCAAGCCATGGAGTTATCGGTAAATTACAATAGACCGACCTTTGTGATATTCTGCAATATTAAGAGTTATTTTCTAATATTTTTAATATTAAGAGTTATTTTCTAATATTGCAGACAGTTTACACCATGGCGCAAGGTGGTACACCGAGCGTGCTGTCCGCATATCTTGCCGTCCACGGCACCTCGACAGATCCCGCCACGGGCGAGCTTCGATATCCCGACGACGCTACCCAGGAGTATTGCGTAAGTGTTAATATTTATTCTACCCATATTTGAAATTTTAGTTTTGGAAGGTTCAAATTTAAATTTTATACTTATACTTTACTGCTTAATGTGGGTGTAGGAGCGGGTAGTTGAGTAGGCCGAGGCCTCGGGGATCGATTTTATCGGACAGAGCGATCCGAGGCTGCTGACCCCAGTCCTGGACGCCGCACACGGAGGGCACCACGGAGGTTGGGAGGGAGGCCGGGGACTGGGCCCTAGCAGGGCCCATATGAGGTTGGACTCCACCCCGGCGGTTACTTCCTCCGTCTCCAGTGAGCGACGTGTCCAGCAGGAACTGGAGAGCTTGAGGGCCACCGTTCAGGAGTTGAAGGAGATGCTGGTATATATACTACTTTATAGTAAAATATCATATCATATTATAGATATCAACATATCCATAATTAGTAAGTAGCCTGAGCTTATTTGGTTGTAGACTTAGGTTTCATTAATCATACATACATATTTAATTAAAATAAACAACGGTTTTCCAAACTAGATGTCACGCCCCGCTTCCCAGAGTACGCTCGAATAGGCACGTGACATAGCCAACCATGCTACCTGTGGATAGGAAAAATCCCTCCACAGTCACATTACGGCTGTAGAGATATCAAGAACAGTAAAGTAAACTAAAAATATCTAGTACATGTCCATGAGCCAGAATGAATGAGTCAAAAAATAATGATATGCGGATGCGAAGATACAATAAATGAAACACCTGGAAAGTAAAACTACATACCGACAGGAACTTCACCGCTCGGTCTAACAGCGGCAATACTCCTGGTCAGTCTGCAACAAAGGTAGAAGATCTGGGCCATGCAAAACCCAGACGTCAGCGCGTCATAACATCAAGCAATAATATAAGCAGGGGTAGCATTACATGCAAGTATGAACAAAAAGGTAAACAAGCATAACCGTGATACGAGTAAGGACAGTGGGGTAATGTGTAGTGAGTTATCTAAACTGGCCTAATGGGTGAACTACTCTCAGGTCTTTGAAATCAATTTGATGAATCATCGATGTAACTCAATAGTATCCCGTGCATGCCCGGGACCACTGTCAAGATTCTCGGGCTGAATCCAAGACGTGCCGCTAGGCAGTAAAAGGTAACATGTACAGATGAGTGATGTCAGCATCATCACCCCGGGGCTGGCCTAGCCCGTAAGACTTTTCAGAACAGGTATCGAACTGTCGAGTTACAAGTCAGGTTTCATCATTGATTTCCCCATACCCCCAAGTTATATGCGTTCAAGTCAGGTATTTAAGTAATCAAGAACTAATGCCAACACAGGAGCAGGTAGGTGCGGGTTTGTCTGGATAGACAACAGGAACGGTCCGTAAGGACTACATGTCACGTTTGTTGGCATTAGACACAAGATCAGGTAACAGGTCAACCCATGGTACATCAGGTCAGGTCAAGTGGTGTATTTAGGTGTCATGTCATGTCAAGAGTGTACGGTACCATGTCATATCAGATAGGAAGTGCAACATGTCATGTCAGGAAACACAAATAATATGTGGGTGCTTACAAATCAACTAATATAAACATGGCTATCAATAAACAAGCATGGGTATTATCAGAACAATAAAATGGCACACGCAATATGATATGCGAATAGGTGCAGATTAAACTACTTAGATGCACGGTTATCAGTTTGAGTTTAAAGGATAGTTTTAATATTTCATGAAGGCGGTATAACAAATGTGGATGATAAGATCATATTAATATGTACCAAAACAATCTAGGTGTGAAATAGAATATGAATTAGACTAGATGTATGCAACCGGTCGTCCGATAGGGTATAAACTACAAAAGGGTATTGAGGGCTATGCAAATAATTGTTATAAGATTTAAGTATGAATGCGGGTACTATGTATAATAGAACTAAATGCGACATGGTATGTTCCGTGCGATGAATCTATAATGATATAACGGAACGTCAAACTGTTAAAAGGAAATTATGGTATTAAATGTAACCACAGGTTTAACGTGCATTCAAATGGATATATAGAACCTTAAATAGCATATATAGTAATTCAAATAGCATGTAGCAAGTTTTCACTTGCCTGATGGATCGCGATACGGATACACGCTGCGACGTCCAAAGTCGGTAAAAGCTGCGATGCACCCACGCGTGCCCGGAACGGAACCAGCCAATGCAAGAAGACTTGGAACCATAAGAAATCTTGTAAAAGCCAAGCTCATGGCACACATAATCTTGTTAACTGTTGGAGAGACTTGTCCTCTGCAGTAACATATTTTGTAAAGCCTTTTCCAAGCAAGTCGGGCTTGATATCCTGGAACACTCCAAGTTTCCAATTGTAGTCAGACTCAGGCAACAATAATGAGACCGTCAGTTTCAGCTTGTGATTTGGCTGTACAAGGTGACAATCCGCGTGTTTCCCAACTTCCACCTCTCCTGCAGCATCCAGTTTAAAAGAAACGCTATCCAGTTTTCCCAATTCAACAAAAGCATCAGGGCTAGCTTTTGCGTAGTCGAAACTTAAATCCTTCTTCAACCCTTTGTATGAACATGCTTCCCACCAGAAAAGCCAGCAGCAGCAAGCCTGAAAGAACCAACAGGACATAGAAAGACCAGAAGATTCCACAAGCCATCCTTTTAAGCTCCTCATAAAGTTTAGGGCAGATTATCTTCAATAAACCTTTTGAAATCCACAGAATCTTCTCCATTAGGCTCTCTCTTACATGTCTTAACGTTATAAGGGGATTTACCAATACAAACAAACTGCAATGCAGCAACCAAATCGGGAAGGTGAAGGGATTGATCAAAAGATTGATCTGGAGCAAGAAGACTTAGATCACCAATCCTGTGGCAAAACCGATAGAGCTTCTAAGTTCATCGCCATTGCGCCGATTTGCGCTGGATCCGCCGCCTGAAACGATGGGGATCGAGTCCTCCACTGAAGAAGGGGGAAGGGATGATGAAGGGAGTGAGAATGGGTGAGATGATGCAGATGAAGGCGAGGGTGGCGATTGGGTCTCGACTTCGACGAAGGAGTGGGTGTTGATGGAGATGGTGTCGAGGGTTGTGTTCGGAAGAGGTTGAGGAAACAAGGACGAGGGAAGGCCGACGAGGGTGATCGGCGGCGAGGCGAGCTCCGGCGATGAGGGCTGCAGAGACTCGAGTCGGGTCCAGGGGTCGCCGGCTCGTCGAGGGGAGGAGTAAGGAGGAGAGAGGAGGGAGGTGAAGACGAGGAGATGGGGAGGCCGGCGGTGAAGAGACGGCGACGAGCGCGAGGCTGGGTGGCATGGGTTAGGGTTAGGTTTCATGAGGGAGGCGGAAAGGGAAAGAAAGAAGATGAAGGGAGAGGAGAGAGATAATCTTTAAAATATAAAATATATTTTCTTTAGAGAGATATATAAATCTGTTAAGGGAAAATCTAATAATTATTTTATGAGTTGAACAGTTACAATGAAATATAGAATATAATATTAGTCCGATTTGAGATTTTGGCAAATACAAACTTACTCCAAAACACGTCCGGGTCGGGTCTAAAAATTCAGATTTAAAATATTAAAAATACATGCAACTTCCAAATTTCAAAATGGATACTCAGTTAAAGAAAATGCATACCCCCAAGAACGGATGCACGTACGTGCGCGTAGCCATCCAAACACGTCCGTTTCCCCAAACGGAACGAGAACAAGATGCGCGGATGCAACCACGGGGTTAGGGGTATCATGCCGGCCATGAAATGCAATTTTAATTTATTTTACGTGATTTAAATTGTTATATGCAAAAGATGCGCTACTAGATAAAATACCAGTATATACTAAATTATGAGATGCACTAGTCCATACAACAAGTCAATATAATCTATAAATAAAAGTCAAACAGGTTCAAGCAAGCGGGTCGGGTCGAATGCAAAGTAAAGTGTAAAAAATACTATTCGCATGCACAAAACGTTAAATTAAGAATATCATGAATAAAGAAATACGAGAACAGGAATTGGTATAGATGAACTCGGGTGTTACATTATACCCAACTACAAAAGAATTTCGTCCTCGAAATTCCAAGAACAAGAAAGGATAAACAAACAAGAAACTTTAAGAATAGATATGGAAATCTCTGTCGGTTTTCATCATTTCGTTCCCAACCTGGTTCTCCATGCGAGCGATTACTCCAAGAAACAAGTACATGAGAGATAACTTGTTCTTAAGAACTTTTTCTCTTCGATCCACAATTGACATCGGTCGCTCCTCAAAGGTTAAATCTTCTCGTAGTCTGCTCCGAATGATCCAACACCTGTGTTTCATCTCGACCATACCTACGGAGTTGAGGTACGTAACACACGTCATGAACATTCGCCAGGGGTTTCGGTAACGCCAAACGATAAGCCACTTCTCCAATACGTTCCAAGATCTCGAAAGGTCCAACAAATCGAGAACCAAGCTTTCCTCGACTTCCGAAACGGATCACCCCTCTGATCGGTGATATCCTCAAGAATACCACAATACCAGCGGCGAACTCTAGAGGTCTTCTAGATGTGTCGGCCCAACTTTTCTGTCGATATTATGCTGCTGTCATGTGATTCCTTATAGCATAACTTTCTCAACTGTCCGGACCACCAAATCTGATCCCAACAATTTTCGTTCACCGACATCGTCCCAACAAACAGGTGAACGACACTTGCAACCATATAAAACTTCGAATGGGGCCATCTGAATAGTTGCCTGGAAACTATTGTTGTAAGAAAACCCTACCAAAAGCAGATGATCATCTCATGACCCTTGAAGTCCAACATGCAAGCTCTCAACATACCTTCAAGAATTTGGATCGTTCTCTCCGACTGGCCATCTGTTTGAGGATGATAAGCCGTGCTAAACTGCAATCGGGTCCCCAAACTTTCCAGTAAACTCCTCCAAAAGTGTGACAAGAAACGAGTGTCACGGTCGGACACGATACTCACTGGTACTCCATGCAATCTTACAATCTCCTGTATGCACCGTTCTGCCAAAACTTCTGTTGATTGATCATCTCGAAAAGAGATGGAATGAGTTGCCTTAGTCAATCCATCAGCAATCACCCAAACTGCATTGTTGCCCTTTGGACTCTGCGGTAGAGCAGTCACGAAATCCATGGTTATATGTTCCCACTTCCACTTGAGGAATCGGAAGTGGTTGCAATAAACCAGCAACCCTTTGATGTTCAGCCTTAACTTGCTGACACACCAAGCACTTTGCCACAAAGCGGGCAATCTCCCGTTTCATGCCTTCCCACCAGAATTGCTGTCGTAAATCTCGGTACATCTTTGTGCCTCCTGGATGTACGGAATATGCGGACCTGTGCGCCTCCATCATAACTTCTCCGCGGATGTCTCCCTTTGGCACACACAACGACTACCATAGTGCAACGAACCATTTTCATGGATCAATAAATCTGTTCGAAATCCAGCTTCAACCTGTTCTCGAAATTTTGCAATCTAGGGTCCTACGATTGCGCTGCGTTAATATTCTCGATTAACGACGAATGCACCTGCAGCTACATCCACTGTCCCGAAGAATGCGGTAGCACAATCTCCACCTCGGATTTCCGAAAATCTTCAATAAATTCCTTATGCGCAGTCAACATCTGAATTGCTGGCAACCGACTAGCACATCCGGCACAGCATTAACTTTTCCCGGATGGTACTTAAGATCAATATCCTAGTCAGCCATCAGCTCCAATCATCTACGCTGTCTCGTAAATAGCTCCTTCTGAGTGAACACTCACTATAGGCCTTTGTGATCGGTGAATACTTCAACCCTTTCGCCCAATAAGTAGTGTCTCCAAATTTTCAAAACGAAAAACCCAATTGTTAACTCCAAGTCATGAGTTGGGTAATCCTTCTCATGGGTCTTCAACTGTCTCGATGCGTAAGTTGTAACCTTCCCATACTGCACCAAAACACATCCTAATTCTTTCTCCGGTGCGTCGCTGTGAATCACCAATTCTCCGGAACCATCTAGTATGGTTAAAATAAGAGCGGTTATCCATCCTTGCCTCAACACCTCAAGGGCTGACACACACTTATCCGTCCACACCAATGGTACTTCCTTGCACGTAAGCTTGGTCAAGGCTCAGCCAAACGAGCAAAATTCTCCACCAACCTTCTATGTATCCTGCAAGTCCAAGAAAACTTCTGATCTCTACAACGTTCTTCGGAATCGGCCAATTTTGAACTGCTGCAATCTTCCCTGGATAAACGGCGATTCCACCTTCAGCTACGATATGCCCCAAAACTTTACTTCTTCAAGCCAAAACTCGCACTTGCTCATCTCTGCATACAATTTTTCTTGCATCAATGTCTGCAGTGCGATCTTCAAGTGTGCCGCATGCTTTTCAATACTCCTCGAGTAGACCAGAATATCTTCAATGAACACCACTATAAACTGGTCCAAGAATGGTGAAAGATTCGGTTTATCAAGTCCATAAATATTGCCGGTGCATTCGTTACTCCGAAGGTCATCACTAATACTCGTAATGTCCATACTGAGTTCGGAACGCAGTCTTGCAAAGATCCTCTGACTTAACTCGGACCTGATGATATCCAAATCGCAAATCCAACTTCGAGAATACCCTCGCGTCACTAAGCTGCCCAAATAATTCGTCAATGCGAGGGATCGGGTACTTATACTCAATAATCACCTGGTTTTAAATTCTTGATAATCGATGCACATCCTCCTTATGCCATCTTTCCTCTTGACTAGAAAAACTGGAGCTCTCCAAGGTGAGTTACTTCTGCAAATCCAACCCTTCTCAAGTAGTTCAGCAACTTGCTTCTTGACTTCTTCCAACTCCGCTGGTGCCATTGGATAGCCCGCCTTTGTGATTGGCGCTGCACCAGGAACAAGATCAATCGCGAACTCCACGTCTCGCTTCGGTGGTAAACCTGATATGTCTTCATGCACGTCCATGAATTCTCGAACTACAGCCGGCGCTTATTTCTTATCAACTTCCATCGACGAACGAACACTGTTTGTCGGCCTAGCCCTAAACTCGACTGGCCCGACAGAACTGCTTCCTCTAGCAAAACAAGCTCCGGATGTCCGGGAATCTGGAGAATCACTTTCCTTTCCTTACAATCAATATGAGCGTGGAAAGTGCCGCGAAAATTCATTCCCAAGACAACAACAAACAAAGGGATGCACCAGAATTGAATAATTCTAATGCGGGGAAAACATGAACAAGTAAGATACCGAGATGACTTCATCCGAAGTCAAGATACTGAAGTGGATTAAGCACGGTAAACATGATTCAAACTGGCGATGAAACAATAACTGGTAAGTAAAGAAACCGAGAGAAGCAAGGTAATATAACGACCATGGAATAAGGGAGTGAATCAAGACCAGGACTCCAAGTTACTTAAATAGAGTACCGCATTGTAACAATACTGCAGTTCATGGGTATAATTACATAACTCCACTCAAGTCGCCCAAATCCTAGTATCAGAATCAAGGAACATGGAGAAACAATAGAGAATCCAAAAGGTTTCAAGTCGGGATGCAAAGTTGTTTGCATAACTTCAAGACGAAAGATAAAGAAGGATATGATTCAAGAATCACGATAACAAGGTGGCAGGACATGTTCCTAATCACGAGTATTCAGATTCGTGTATTGGGTCCAATACCCAACTACAAAAGAATCAAACTCGTTTAACCTATATCCTATGGCTCTGATACCAAAAAACCATGTCACGCCCCGCTTCCCAGAGTACGCTCGAATAGGCACGTGACATAGCCAACCATGCTACCTGTGGATAGGAAAAATCCCTCCACAGTCACATTACGGCTGTAGAGATATCAAGAACAGTAAAGTAAACTAAAAATATCTAGTACATGTCCATGAGCCAGAATGAATGAGTCAAAAAATAATGATATGCGGAAGCGAAGATACAATAAATGAAACACCTGGAAAGTAAAACTACATACCGACAGGAACTTCATCGCTCGGTCTAACAGCGGCAATACTCCTGGTCAGTCTGCAACAAAGGTAGAAGATCTGGGCCATGCAAAACCCAGACGTCAGCGCGTCATAACATCAAGCAATAATATAAGCAGGGGTAGCATTACATGCAAGTATGAACAAAAGGGTAAACAAGCATAACCGTGATACGAGTAAGGACAGTGGGGTAATGTGTAGTGAGTTATCTAAACTGGCCTAATGGGTGAACTACTCTCAGGTCTTTGAAATCAATTTGATGAATCATCGATGTAACTCAATAGTATCCCGTGCGTGCCCGGGACCACGGTCAAAATTCTCGGGCTGAATCCGAGACGTGCCGCTAGGCAGTAAAAGGTAGCATGTACAGATGAGTGATGTCAGCATCATCACCCGGGGGCTGGCCTAGCCCGTAAGACTGATCAGAACATGTATCGAACTGTCTAGTTACAAGTCAGGTTTCATCATTGATTTCCCCATACCCCCAAGTTATATGCGTTCAAGTCAGGTATTTAAGTAATCAAGAACTAATGCCAACACAGGAGCAGGTAGGTGCAGGTTTGTCTGGATAGACAACAGGAACGGTCCGTAAGGACTACATGTCAGGTTTGTTGGCATTAGACACAAGATCAGGTAACAGGTCAACCCATGGTACATCAGGTCAGGTCAAGTGGTGTATTTAGGTGTCATGTCATGTCAAGAGTGTACGGTACCATGTCATATCAGATAGGAAGTGCAACATGTCATGTCAGGAAGCACAAATAATATGTGGGTGCTTACAAATCAACTAATATAAACATGGCTATCAATAAACAAGCATGGGTATTATTAGAACAATAAAATGGCACACGCAATATGATATGCGAATAGGTGCAGATTAAACTACTTGGATGCACGGTTATCAGTTTGAGTTTAAGGGATAGTTTTAACATTTCATGAAGGCGGTATAACAAATGTGGAAGATAAAATCATATTAATATGTACCAAAACAATCTAGGTGTGAAATTGAATATGAATTAGACTAGATGTATGCAACCGTTCGTCCGATAGGGTATAAACTACAAAAGGGTATTGAGGGCTATGCAAATAATTGTTATAAGATTTAAGTATGAATGCGGGTACTATGTATAATAGAACTAAATGCGACATGGTATGTTCCGTGCGATGAATCTATAATGATATAACGGAACGTCAAACTGTTAAAAGGAAATTATGATATTAAATGTAACCACAGGTTTAACGTGCATTCAAATGGATATATAGAACCTTAAATAGCATATATAGTAATTCAAATAGCATGTAGCAAGTTTTCACTTGCCTGATGGATCGCGATACGGATACACGCTGCGACGTCCAATGTCGGTAAAAGCTGCGATGCACCCACGCGTGCCCGGAACGGAACCAGCCAATGCAAGAAGACTTGGAACCATAAGAAATCTTGTAAAAGCCAAGCTCATGGCACACATAATCTTGTTAACTGTTGGAGAGACTTGTCCTCTGCAGTAACATATTTTGTAAAGCCTTTTCCAAGCAAGTCGGGCTTGATATCCTGGAACACTCCAAGTTTCCAATTGTAGTCAGACTCAGGCAACAATAATGAGACCGTCAGTTTCAGCTTGTGATTTGGCTATCCAAGGTGACAATCCGCGTGTTTCCCAACTTCCACCTCTCCTGCAGCATCCAGTTTAAAAGAAACGCTATCCAGTTTTCCTAATTCAACAAAAGCATCAGGGCTAGCTTTTGCGTAGTCGAAACTTAAATCCTTCTTCATGTTGGAGATAGTGCCCTCAGAGTCAATTATTGGATCACAGGTACGTGATTGTAATGATTGATGGAGGACCTATCCCGGTAGGACAGTCTTACTCGAGATGATAGTATGCTATCTGGTTTACCTTTATCATCGTGTACTGTTTTAGGTGACCTGACACGTCGCTATTACACGTTGATAGAGCCCCTAGGATTCTTGCTTGACCACCAGCAGTATGAGGGCGATCATATAAGTGGGAGCTGGGGGTCTATAAGCATATCCTTAAAAGGTCCCTAGTCGTGAGAGTTTCGAGACAGGGCATCGATTCTCCAGAGTAGACTAGTGTATACAGTCGAGACCCCGATGAGGGGCGGTGGCCGGTCTCACAAGCCACTGGTGTCAGTTGGATCACCTAAGATGTATACAGGTGCTCATTGGGTTATGAGTACACCGGACAGGACTCGCCGGGAACATGCTAGTTGGTCATATACCAGACGTCAGATGGCAGTTCCCAGGTGACATGTGTACAGGTTAGTTCATCGACCTGGGGATCGTCATTTGTCTTGTGTGAGTTCCCACTGTACTTTGATTAATACCCTACTACGGCTCAAAGGAGTCGTGCAAACAGGTTTTAGTTGGGTACAGTCCCGAGCCACATGGAGGCAGTGAGCGTATCTTCAGGGGTTCGTCTCTCCCGGTATTGGGGGTGAGGTCGTGCTGTGTCTAGGAGAGCCATTACACGAAGCCCTCGGCCGAGGCAAGGAGATTTACTGGTAGGTATTCCAGTAGTATCTCAGGGTGTTCTGGGCTACACTCCGACACGACTTGTACCGCTTTTGGGGGTCTGACTTTTACCAACCCCCTAGGCCCGCCATGCGATGCTCATAGACGAACGGACCGGACTGTACGGATATTGTCACTGACAGGCTCAGTAGGGTTGTCAGGCTGAGTTCGCTCACAGACGTCCCTTTTGGTCAATACCTGGTAGCCCGTTATGTATTGGCTTATACCTCTAACGTGCTAGTGGTTAAATCCACAACCAAGGTGTTGACGAGTCTTTAGAGTCCCCCACATTCAGTTACTCAGCTTTCGGGCGAAAAGTTGTAGAGGCCGTATGGAGATATGGCAGGGTCCGATCAGATACGTGCGGTATTGCACGGATCAGGATCGGACAGTTTGTACTATAGGCCGTATGGTTATATGGCAGGGTTCGATCAGATACGTGCGGTATTGCACGGATCAGGATCGAACGGATATTACTAGCCGGCTTTGGTTTAAGCCGGATCCTAGTATAGTACAGTATAGATTTTGTCTCATTGCATTTGTATTTCGGTCGAAATACAAATGCGGGCGTGTATGCACAGTATCGGGGTTTTCCTGTAATTTATTACGGGACCAGTTTTCTGGAGTTGCCAGTTTGCTTTCCGTTTCGGCCGATTTCCATTGTTCCGTTCATTGGCCGAAGATTGGTGGAGGAGGGTTTATTTGCATTGTTGCAAATAGGCATTAGTGGAGGGGGTTCTTTGCATCTTGTTGCATCATGATAGTTTTCATGTGGTGCACCATCCATTGACCTTGAATTCTTGACTTCTTCATGATGGCTTGACTTTTTGAAGTCATCATGCTTGATGATGGGTTATGATATGGTTGTGGAGTGTTGTTTTTAGTTTGTTATCATGTTTTTGCATGATAGTTTTTCTCCCTCTCTCTCTTGCATTATGAGGTTGATTTTATCTTTTGATACATCTATCTTCACTCTCATTCTCTCCTCCCCTTCGAGTTATGGCCGGCCAAGCTTGGAGGAGGGGTTGCCCATTTTTGTAGTGGGGATTTTTGCTCTCTTGATGTTAGAAAAATCCCCAAGTTCCTCCACATTGTTCTTGTATCATCCCTCCACCTAAAATGGCATCTCCATGAACCCCAAAGTGAGACTCGAGGACTACACATTCTACAGCGAACCTTGGGCACGTCGAGTAGCCGGCTTCGTGCCCGAGTTGCCTCGGCATTGAGGTGGGAGCCCGTAAAAGAAGTAGGCGATGTGGTACACTTCCGGCGACGAGGAGGAGACGGGACATTCCGCAGGAGATCGGGACGATGATGAGAAGACCGGAGGACTTGGATCGTCGGTATATCTCTTTCCCATCTTGTAGTTAGCTAGGACTAATTAATGGTTCGATCCGGGTATTAGTGCGCGGCGGTTTGCCAGTTCAAGAAAAATTAAAGTTTATCTCCGCTTCCGCATTTGGCCGTCGGATTGACGGCCGGGGCGCCGCCGTGCACTTACAGTGGTATCAGAGCCTCGCCATTAACTTAGTCTAGCTTGGTTTAATGTGTTTGCAATTCGGATCGATCAAAAATCCCAAAACCCGCATTTCCTTCAGCATCAGTTTCTGTTGAAAATTTTTGGTCCCGAAAAATTTTTCAGGTTGTAAAATATTGATGTACTAGAAATTGTAAGACTACTGTACAAATTCGACGCACTGATCTTCTAACCAGAGCGCGGAACCGCGGCCAAAACCCACTTGTTGCCGCGGTTCCGCCGCAGTATGGAGGAATCAGTGGGTTGGGTTTTTACAGTGGGCTTCTGGGGAGATTTTAGGGGTTTTGGAATAATAACATTGGGCCCAGAATTTCCTGATCTGCTACAGTAGTACTTGGGGCCCACTTATTATAATTTTGATTGATCGGATATTTTAAACACATTATTTCACAGTATTTACATTATATCTGCGACCGTGAATGTCACTTGATCGGTAAATCCAGTCTAACTGCTATAGCCCGGTTAGACGGATTTGCGAACGTGACTTTCACGTTGATGTTCTGTTTTTGCTGTGATGTTGCGGATCGGTCGTGGGGATAGCCTGGATGCAATGCTAGTACAGTTGTGGTTGTATTATGTACATTTGATATTGCGGGGCGAGCGTCCGACATGTGGACTGCCGTCACTGCCTGATTGTATTATTTTTTTGGGGCACGGCCAGGTTGCGGTCGATGTACCCGTTGTATGTATATTTTATTTTCTGTATTAGGGTTGCCCCGCGGTGGGGTGCACGGATAGCCGGGTTCTGGATGGCAACAAGCCCGCATCTCATGGCATTGGGACGGAGGGGGCTTCGCTCTAGAATTGGCGGGCTATTCGCCGCACTCGTAGGGGGTACAGGTTGACCCAGGAGGGTGCCCAAGTTACCGGATTCCGTGAAGTGCTGGGTGGTCCATTCACGGCGCTGAAGGGGGCTACCTCGCTTCAGGTTTTGGCGGGTGACTTGCCGCGCCCGTAGGGGTCTAGGTTCTCATTGCACAGGCTATCCACATGATCAGGGGAACGTCGGGTTTCAGCGGCTCTGTGAAACCCGGGGATCCCAGATATCTGCATTGTTTCTGTGATGCTGTACATATCTGTGATGTTGCATTTTATTCACGCCTTGAGCGAAATATAATATATTGGTATATATATTAGTAGATGTTGTATATGTTTTGCATCCGCGCTAGTCCAGTCCCCGCTCTGTCGTTAGTTAGCTAACCTAACGAGTAATGACGGGACCCAGTGGCGAATGCGGATGGCATATACGTACATCAGTATATTTTCGTTCTTTTTGGTGTGATCAATTGATGGGACTGCGTTGATTCGGATCAATGCAAGTTAAAAACAAACCTAATCTGATGTTGTTGGAACACTTTTCAAAAAGCTGTTATTGCAAGGACGTTCACTTTTGTTTTGCATCGTGGTATTCAGTTGGAATATCCTGCTCCTCAGTCGACGAGGCAAGGGCCGAGATCCCTTCACCGGGAGTGACCCCTTGGACAAAAAGTTTGCGTCAGGGCAATGACTTCACTATAGCCGATTACTTTTGCTTTGCACCGTGGTATTCAGTTGGAATATCCTGCACCCCATTCTACGGGGAAAGAGCCGAGATCCCTTCACCAGGAGTGACCTCTTTAGCAACGGTTTTCGTCACTATATTTTTTAAAAGCTATCAGTTCCTTCAACGATATCAAGTTCTTTACGTTAAAGGTTTTCGCCAGAAACCATTCGTAGCCCTCCGTCGTTTCATATGGGTAGTCAATAGTATTCAAGCTGTGTTTGTTGGCCAAAGTCAAGGCACAGTGTTTGGTAGCTGTTGGTTATTCATATGCAGCATAGATAGATGCGTTGGTTTGGAACAGTCGTATAGCCTTATTGGCCAAAGTCAAGGGCTTGTGCGGGTGGATTCGAATCAACCTGGAGAATGACGGGTAGAACTTGACATGTGACTTATGATTTGTTGGCCAAAGTCAAGGTCATAAGAGCATGGGGCAGAAATCACATCGGGAGTTTCAAAAGAACTGAAACTTGCCAGATATGCGCATACCTTCTGGAGTGTGATACCGTGAGCGGATTCCGTCACGTTGTCATGCGATGATAGTTGGATCCCGATTCCCACTGATGAGTTAGTTTACTCCTCGGGTGACCCCGACTAATTCTTCTTTCAGGTTTGGAGGAGAATTTGAGGTACAGTGGGAGGTTTTCAGATTAGATAAATTGGTAACCATTCTGATCTAGGTTAGAGTGCACGCTGAGTGTTTCTTTTCTCTCTCTCTTTGGCAGCGACCATTGATCCGACCCTAAGACTATGACTCAGTGACCAAATTAACCGAACCTTCTTGACACCGGCTTTTGGATTGTCAGAGTTGCGAACCTCATTGCCACTCCTACTTTTACCCTTTTCTCCAGGACACCCCATTTTACTACGAATGTCCACTTCCATGGGACAAAACCATCGTATGGTTAGATACGAACTCGAAGGGATTTATTCGAGGATGGTTTCCGGTTCTGGAGAAAACGGATAGGATTATTCAGTTGTCTTTTCCTTTTGCCTCCTCTCCGGTTGCGAGTGCTCCTTGGTTTAGGAGTAGTACACCTGTTACGCAAATTGGATAGTCTTCTTCCAAACCTTAGGCTGGTGCCGACCGGTAGGGAATGAAGAAAACCAATTAGCCTAACGATGGTGTACAGAAGGTATTAAGTTCAGACAAAGCAAGGGATTAGTAAGAGGGCAAAGTAAATTGCAACAGATATTCACGACCAAACCAAGTATTCCTTCGCCAATCCTAAATCACCTTTGTATTTCTCCAGGACACTCCGTATCACTACGAAGATCCACAGTTTATTGGATACTCCATCGTATGGTTATATACGAACTCGAAAGGAACTTGTTCCAGTTCGGGGATGGATTCTGGTTCAGGAGAAATAGGAATAAGGTTTATTCGGTTGTCTTTTATCTTCACCTTCTCTCGCATTGCGAGTGTTCCTAGGATTAGGACAGTACACCTATTATGCTTATTGGATAGTCTTCTTCCAAACCGTAGGCTGGTGCCGAATGGTAGGGAAGGAAGAAAACCATTTGGCCTAAAGGGGTGTGCAGAAGGTAATGACTAAAGACATATGAAGGGATTTGGAGAGGTGGCAAAGAACTATACGGTTACAGTTGTGAATCTGGAAGAGGCATTACTAGGAATACCAGAATACCCCATCGGAACATTTCAATGTTTCAGTTTCACTGTGTAATGTTAAAGGAAAACTGATTTCCCGATTAGATACTTACTCCAGGGTATGTATTTACCAGGTACGATTCTCACATCTGTATGGTTTTACAGATGATGAGTGGGAGTAAGTTATTGGGAATTGGGTGATTATCCTCATTATATCGGGATTCGTTGTAATCGGTGATATTTGAGGAAATCACCTGGGCTGTTTGCCGGTTGGCAAATATTTGGTTTTGAATATCCGCAGTTATGCACCAATTTCAAATTGATATATCTGTACGTCTATTTTCATAGAGTGAGATATACCTTTCTGAAATTATGTCTACGACATTTACCTATATCAGTGGATGGTTAGGTAAGGAGCATTAAACAGCGGTGTAATTCTTCTTAACCATAAGTACAGTTTTCAACCTACGACACACAGTGAATGAGTTATTAGACTCAAGGGACTTATACAGAGTATTGTATGTTGTCCAGGGTCCATCAGGACAGAGGGGTTGGTCCTCGTACTATATTCGGTTTACTTATGACTTCTCTAGTTTTTAGACAGGTGTTTCGTAGGAAACACAGGGTCCGAATTTTGAGAAGTTATAGGTATTTGAATAGAGTAGAGAACCAGGTGTAGCAAGTATCGGGATTCTTCAAAGAGATCGAAGATGTAGATACTTGTGTATGGTATTAAGTTGATAGTAATGACTAAGAGAACTTGTTTCTTTTTCAGGTTACTCATAATTGGAAGCATTCCTAAGTTGAGTAACGCTGATCGGCCTCCTTCCATTTAGTTGACATGCACTGGAGACAGTTGCATGATTTGAATCTGGTTCAATTAAATCAGTGCCTCTGGTCCTATATGGGATATAGAACAGTTCATATCTTAACGATGTTAAGGTACGGGGAGTTGTCCGGCTTATGCTTAAAACCAGACACTGGACAACTCAAGGCACGTTTCTGTAATGGCTGTTTGTGGGTTGACCCAGGCTATGACGCGGGTTGATTTTCTACCATCTGGATGAACAATAGCGATATTGTTCTAGACTCGCCACAGTTTTATTAAAAAAATTGGATTTTTTTTTTCAGAAAACAGTAGTGGGAGTATGGTAGAACTGGAAGTGATTCCAGAACCACAAACGATTACTGAAAATTTGATAAGGAACCTTAAGATTCAATCCGGTTTGACATTCCATTGGCCACTCCGCAGAAACGGTGGGTAACTTCAGGCACCCGAGAGGTACTCCGGTAGCCTCAAGGACGGTGACAGGGAAGTTCTTGTTTACCCACACTTACCATTGCTGTTGTTCCAGACTGTGAGACCCGGCAGGAGGATGAGTATAGCGTCGTTCTAAACTTGCTTTAGAAGTGTACGTCTATATGACTCTGCCAGAGGGTTGTCGTAGTCAGTGGGAGCAGCGGAAGCATTGGTGGACAGGTAGCTTATGTCTATTTATAGACTGAAGCACCAGTAGCGGAGATAGATCATCTATTTCTGATGTGACAGTCATGGGTTTGACTTCACCAGAATAGGGGATGGATCTGTTGAGAAGGTAGTAGGGTGTGATATCCTGGTATTTGGATGACATACACAGAGTAGGAAAAGATACTCCTATACTACAATCGGTTATACTTTGGTCGTCACACAGTGGTTTCTCCACAAAGGAAATGGATTTTATATCAGACATTCTGGTTACTGGATCTATGGTTTTAGATCTAGATTTGGGTAGTTTCCCAATCTGGGTACTTAGACAGCATTCTAAGAGTATTTAGAATGGACGACTCCTGGCACGGTAGTGTACCTGCAGGTGATGGAGTCACCCTCTCTAAAGGTGTCTTACAGACTAAAGGGGAGAGGGATGTGCATGATTGGCAGATCACTTGCTCAGGCAATTGAGTCAATCATGAGATGTCAAGTACCACACCAGATATTGTTCTTGCACTAGATGCAATAAGTTGACATTGATCCAATCCTGGAGAAGCAGTCGGAAGCAGTTTTAGAACATAAGTGGATGTTCTAGGGATATGATAACGACAGCCTCATTCGGGAGACAGTTATCATTCCAGGCTTCCAAGGTGACATGGACGACAAGGAGGTTGTCAGAGTTATAGTTATTCCTTCTGACGAGGGGCAGTATTTTGGACAGGTGGTCCAAGGAAATACTGAGGGTGGCATGGCGCAGGATACTGATTAAGTTCAGTTGACAATACAGTCTAAGGAGTTTGGATTTGGAGTTCATTTATGAGCTAGGTCCCATCAGACATCCAGACACATTCTAAGACAGGTATTGCTCATTTCGGGAGATGGGTTTCTCCGCGAATTTGAGATATAGAGAGACATGGAAAGAGACAACAAAGCGGATCCACTCACTAAGGCTATTCCTCGAACGCAATAGTTTCGCAAACGAGCTTTGTGAGACTGACTAGTAGAGGAGTTGGGTGTTCGGTATCACACGGGCTGTGAGTATGCGACATCGCAATAATTAGCCTTGAGTGCAAGTGGGAGATTGTTGGAGATAGTGCCCTCAGAGTCAATTATTGGATCACAGGTACGTGATTGTAATGATTGATGGAGGACCTATCCCGGTAGGACAGTCTTACTCGAGATGATAGTATGCTATCTGGTTTACCTTTATCATCGTGTACTGTTTTAGGTGACCTGACACGTCGCTATTACACGTTGATAGAGCCCCTAGGATTCTTGCTTGACCACCAGCAGTATGAGGGCGATCATATAAGTGGGAGCTGGGGGTCTATAAGCATATCCTTAAAAGGTCCCTAGTCGTGAGAGTTTCGAGACAGGGCATCGATTCTCCAGAGTAGACTAGTGTATACAGTCGAGACCCCGACGAGGGGCGGTGGCCGGTCTCACAAGCCACTGGTGTCAGTTGGATCACCTAAGATGTATACAGGTGCTCATTGGGTTATGAGTACACCGGACAGGACTCGCCGGGAACATGCTAGTTGGTCATATACCAGACGTCAGATGGCAGTTCCCAGGTGACATGTGTACAGGTTAGTTCATCGACCTGGGGATCATCATTTGTCTTGTGTGAGTTCCCACTGTACTTTGATTACTACCCTACCACGGCTCAAAGGAGTCGTGCAAACAGGTTTTAGTTGGGTACAGTCCCGAGCCACATGGAGGCAGTGAGCGTATCTTCAGGGGTTCGTCTCTCCCGGTATTGGGGGTGAGGTCGTGCTGTGTCTAGGAGAGCCATTACACGAAGCCCTCGGCCGAGGCAAGGAGATTTACTGGTAGGTATTCCGGTAGTATCTCAGGGTGTTCTGGGCTACACTCCGACACGACTTGTACCGCTTTTGGGGGTCTGACTTTTACCAACCCCCTAGGCCCGCCATGCGATGCTCATAGACGAACGGACCGGACTGTACGGATATTGTCACTGACAGGCTCAGTAGGGTTGTCAGGCTGAGTTCGCTCACAGACGTCCCTTTTGGTCAATACCTGGTAGCCCGTTATGTATTGGCTTATACCTCTAACGTGCTAGTGGTTAAATCCACAACCAAGGTGTTGACGAGTCTTTAGAGTCCCCCACATTCAGTTACTCAGCTTTCGGGCGAAAAGTTGTAGAGGCCGTATGGAGATATGGCAGGGTCCGATCAGATACGTGCGGTATTGCACGGATCAGGATCGGACAGTTTGTACTATAGGCCGTATGGTTATATGGCAGGGTTCGATCAGATACGTGCGGTATTGCACGGATCAGGATCGAACGGATATTACTAGCCGGCTTTGGTTTAAGCCGGATCCTAGTATAGTACAGTATAGATTTTGTCTCATTGCATTTGTATTTCGGTCGAAATACAAATGCGGGCGTGTATGCACAGTATCGGGGTTTTCCTGTAATTTATTACGGGACCAGTTTTCTGGAGTTGCCAGTTTGCTTTCCGTTTCGGCCGATTTCCATTGTTCCGTTCATTGGCCGAAGATTGGTGGAGGAGGGTTTATTTGCATTGTTGCAAATAGGCATTAGTGGAGGGGGTTCTTTGCATCTTGTTGCATCATGATAGTTTTCATGTGGTGCACCATCCATTGACCTTGACTTCTTGACTTCTTCATGATGGCTTGACTTTTTGAAGTCATCATGCTTGATGATGGGTTATGATATGGTTGTGGAGTGTTGTTTTTAGTTTGTTATCATGTTTTTGCATGATAGTTTTTCTCCCTCTCTCTCTTGCATTATGAGGTTGATTTTATCTTTTGATACATCTATCTTCACTCTCATTCTCTCCTCCCCTTCGAGTTATGGCCGGCCAAGCTTGGAGGAGGGGTTGCCCATTTTTGTAGTGGGGACTCTCTTGATGTTAGAAAAATCCCCAAGTTCCTCCACATTGTTCTTGTATCATCCCTCCACCTAAAATGGCATCTCCATGAACCCCAAAGTGAGACTCGAGGACTACACATTCTACAGCGAACCTTGGGCACGTCGAGTAGCCGGCTTCGTGCCCGAGTTGCCTCGGCATTGAGGTGGGAGCCCGTAAAAGAAGTAGGCGATGTGGTGCACTTCCGGCAACGAGGAGGAGACGGGACATTCCGCAGGAGATCGGGACGATGATGAGAAGACCGGAGGACTTGGATCGTCGGTATATCTCTTTCCCATCTTGTAGTTAGCTAGGACTAATTAATGGTTCGATCCGGGTATTAGTGCGCGGCGGTTTTCCAGTTCAAGAAAAATTAAAGTTTATCTCCGCTTCCGCATTTGGCCGTCGGATTGACGGCCGGGGCGCCGCCGTGCACTTACACTTCAACCCTTTGTATGAACATGCTTCCCACCAGAAAAGCCAGCAGCAGCAAGCCTGAAAGAACCAACAGGACATAGAATGACCAGAAGATTCCACAAGCCATCCTTTTAAGCTCCTCATAAAGTTTAGGGCAGATTATCTTCAATAAACCTTTTGAAATCCACAGAATCTTCTCCATTAGGCTCTCTCTTACATGTCTTAACGTTATAAGGGGATTTACCAATACAAACAAACTGCAATGCAGCAACCAAATCGGGAAGGTGAAGGGATTGATCAAAAGATTGATCTGGAGCAAGAAGACTTGGATCACCAATCCTGTGGCAAAACCGATAGAGCTTCTAAGTTCATCGCCATTGCGCCGATTTGCGCTGGATCCGCCGCCTGAAACGATGGGGATCGAGTCCTCTACTGAAGAAGGGGAAAGGGATGATGAGGGGAGCGAGAATGGGTGAGATGATGCAGATGAAGGCGAGGGTGGCGATTGGGTCTCGACTTCGACGAAGGAGTGGGTGTTGATGGAGATGGTGTCGAGGGTTGTGTTCGGAGGAGGTTGAGGAAACAAGGACGAGGGAAGGCCGACGAGGGTGATCGGCGGCGAGGCGAGCTCCGGCGATGAGGGCTGCAGAGACTCGAGTCGGGTCCAGGGGTCGCCGGCTCGTCGAGGGGAGGAGTAAGGAGGAGAGAGGAGGGAGGTGAAGACGAGGAGATGGGGAGGCCGACGGTGAAGAGACGGCGACGAGCGCGAGGCTGGGTGGCATGGGTTAGGGTTAGGTTTCGTGAGGGAAGCGGAAAGGGAAAGAAAGAAGATGAAGGGAGAGGAGAGAGATAATCTTTAAAATATAAAATATATTTTCTTTAGAGAGATATATAAATCTGTTAAGGGAAAATCTAATAATTATTTTATGAGTTGAACAGTTACAATGAAATATAGAATATAATATTAGTCCGATTTGAGATTTTGGCAAATACAAACTTACTCCAAAACACGTACGGGTCGGGTCTAAAAATTCAGATTTAAAATATTAAAAATACATGCAACTTCCAAATTTCAAAATGGATACTCAGTTATAGAAAATGCATAACCCCCAAGAACGGATGCACGTACGTGTGCGTAGCCATCCAAACACGTCCGTTTCACCAAACGGAACGAGAACAAGATGCGCGGATGCTACCACGGGGTTAGGGGTATCATGCCGGCCATGAAATGCAATTTTAATTTATTTTACGTGATTTAAATTGTTATATGCAAAAGATGCGCTACTAGATAAAATACCAGTATATACTAAATTATGAGATGCACTAGTCCATGCAACAAGTCAATATAATCTATAAATAAAAGTCAAACAGGTTCAAGCAAGCGGGTCGGGTCGAATGCAAAGTAAAGTGTAAAAAATACTATTCGCATGCACAAAACGTTAAATCAAGAATATCATGAATAAAGAAATACGAGAACAGGAATTGGTATAGATGAACTCGGGTGTTACACTAGATATCCAAATGGGGTTTCGAAATAACTTGATAATGATACGAATTCGAATAATACATAGTTCTTACACGCTTATTACACACGTTAGGTCCAGACGCGACAGGGTATATCGGCCGAGCCTCCACATGCATCTCCTTCGGCCGCGGCTCCGCAAGCCACTACATCGGCTGCGGTTCCGCAGACAGCTCCTATAGTTCCACCGCCCGCTCAGACTCCCGTAGCCACGACTCCGCAAGCTACTACCTCGACGGCGGCTGCGCAGACCACATCGCCAGCTCCACAGGCCGCTTAGACTCCCGCACGTGCCGAATTGCATGGTTTATTGACCGAGGGGCAGGCGCGCCAGATTCTAGCGTTTATCAGAGGTGGAGCTGGACCGAGCTAGGGTAGCTTTTTGATTCTTATTTTTTGAAACATGTATTTATTTATATGATATATATTTTACTACATTTTGAAACGATATTGATATTGATATTGGTTTATATTTATATCATATTCAGTTTTTTGGTTTCTTTTGTATATTATATTCGTGAGATGTGATTATGAATACTGCGATATATGTTGTGTGATGATTAATTTTATATTTGATTGATGTAAATATTATTGTGCACAGTGCAAGAAAAAATCAGGCAGCCCCTTTTTTAAAAAAAACAGATAATATGTACCTACGGATTAATCCGTAGGTACATATGTTGCCCCTACGGATTCAACCATAGGGGCAAAATATCAGCATTAACTGATATTTTCCCCCTGATCTTAGTATCAGGGGGTTGGGAGTGCCCCTACGGATATATCCGTAGGGGCAAACAACAGCCCCTACGGAGTTATCCGTAGGGGCAAAATATCAGGATTTCTGATATTTTGCCCCTACGGATATGTACCTACGCATGTATCCGTAGGGGCTATGACTTAGACCTACGGATTCATCCATAGGTACAAGTAATATATTTAAAAAAACCGTAAATAAAATAATGTTTTTGCCCCTACGGCCTACTCCGTAGGAGATAACGGACCTATAGTGAAATCCGTAGGGGCAGGTTTTTATCCGTAGGGACAAGTTCAGGGCTTCAACTTGCACCTACGGCGTTTGCACCTACAGGTTATTTTCTTGCCCCTACGGACATATCCGTAGGGGCAGTGGTTTGCCCCTACGGGTTAATCCGTAGGGGCAACCCCTATTTGTAGTAGTGAAATGACGGGACTGCATTATGTAGGGTTGCGTAACACCACCATAAGATTTAGGAAGGCATCACACATGCCATATTGAAAATTTTTGGGGTGTTATAAAACCCTAACCAAGATCTTAACTAGAGAATTAGGGTTAACTTTGCATGTAAACAACTTTACATCTAAGAGAGAGGGATTACAACCTTTATAGTCTGTTCCTTCGCTTCATAAGCTCCGAGTAGTAGTCCCTTCGCCGCGATCCATGAATTCCCGGACTCTAGAGAGGCTCCACAAGTCAAATGATCCATACTTGCTTGAAGACTTCGAAATCCAAGATGATATACTTCGAGGAAACACGAACTCAAGGTATGACTTCACTAATTATGAATTAGTGAAGCTAACACACTAATCTATATGGCTAGTATAGAAGAGGATGATGAAGTAGGAATTTTGCTCACTTTATTATTTAATTTCTCACTATTTTCTTCTTGATCTCAAAAGCTAGAAAGCAAAATAAGAATGAGGAGGAAGAAGAAGAAGAATGAATGAGATTAAGGTTAGAAATGCAACCATGGGTCAAGTATATTATCCTTAACCATTGTAGAGAGTTAATCATGACTATGTGTCATGGTTGGGTTAGAAATATCTAGGGCAAAACAAAAAGGGTGGACTTGGTCAATGGTAATCTACAAGCTTCATGAAGCTTCATCCATGACTCATTTCCACAATTTGAATTACTTAGATATTTAAACCCAAACATTACATATAGCATGGTATAATTCTCATACATACATGTTGCATGTATAACCTAGCATGCTACAATATTATATATCACATATATAATATTTATGTAACAAAAGAAAACAATACAATAAATATATATCACATATATATTAAATGTATCACAAGTGAGAATAATAAATATATAAGTGAGCACATAATATATATTCATATATATATATATATATATATATTATATATTTAATTGAATCAACACTTGATCCGAAAACCCGGCTATATCATATATAACCGGCCGATATCACATATCGCGAGAATCGAATACGGTATCACATACACATATCAATCTCGATCTCGCACATATCACATACGTGCTCCTACTCCGTTTTGCATGAGCCAGGAAACCTCTATGTAGGACTCTAAAGACTTGTCAATACGCCGGCAGTAAGTGATGATCATATCAAACACCCACAAGCTGCAAGAGCTCAGCTAAACGTAACAGCCACCCGGGTATTGAGCGACCAGAAGATCAACAAGCAAGCCTGTACATACTCCTGCGAATCCAATCAGTAACACTCCCGTACAGTTCGATCTCTTCGTCTGATATGTTGCATATCCAGTCTAGGGGTGGTAAACGTCAGACCCCAGTAACCGATAAGTCGTGTCGATGTAAGGCTCATAACGGGTCGAGAAACTACTGATAACAGTAAATCTCCATATCAGCCCTGGCCAGGGACTTCCAGTTATAGCCAATCGAACACAGCGCAACATCAACTCCCAATACCGGGAGAGACGAAACCCCTCCTATTGCTCATTGCCTCCATGTGATTTGGGACTGTATCCAAAAGCCACCGTTTTGCATGCCCTCTTGGACGTGGTAAGGTGGAAATCAAAGCACAGTGGGAATCACACAAGACTCTATGACGATCTCGGGTCTACAGACTAACCTGTACCGGTGTCACCGAAGAACTGCTATCTGACGATAGGTATAATACCATCTAGGAGTTCTCGGCGAGTCCGTTCAGTGTACTTAGTCTCCACTGAGCACCCATACACCATCTTTGATGTCCAACACCAATGGATATGGGATCATCCATCGCCCATCATATGGGTCAAGATGCGTGTACGCTAGTCTACTCTAGTGTATCGATGCCCTGTCTTGATACACTCTCGACTAGGAACAGTTATAGGATGTACTCGTTGACTATCCTGGCCCTACTAGTATGATCTCATCATAGTCCCAGTAGTCAAGTACATATCCTAAGGGCTTTATCAACATGTGAGAGCAAGACAGTAAACTAATACAAGTCAACATGTTAAGACAAAGTGAAACCAGATAGCATACTATCATGTCGAGTAAGAAAGTCCTCTCTATATATATCCAAGCATCCATTATAATATACATCATATGTACAACAATAGCCTCTAGGGCATATACATAACTAACAATCTCCCACTTGTACTAAGGTCAGCTGTTGTAATATCTCATACCCAACAACCTGAAGTGTCTCTCAAAATGTATCTGGGGTATGGCCTTCGTGAGTGGATCCGCAGTGTTGTCCATCGTATCAACTCTTCTGACCTCGATCTCCCGGCGATCAACTATCTCCCGGATCAGGTGATGCCGCCTAAGAATATGCCTGGATCTCTGATGGGACCTGGGTTCCTTGGCCAAACCCACAGCTCCATTGTTATCATAATACAAAGGTATTGGATGCTCAATGGACAGAACCACACCAAGTTCAGTGATGAATTTCTTTATCCAGACAGCCTCTTTGGTAGCATCGTTGGCAGCGATGTATTCAGCCTCCATCGTCGAGTCTGCCACGGTTTCCTGTTTGGAACTCTTCCAACACGCCGCCCCTCTATTGAGGGTAAAGACAAAACCCGAGTGCGACTTAGAGTCGTCCTTATCACTTTGGAATCTCGAATCGGTAAAGGACTCCACCTGGAGTTCTCCGTTACCATACACCAAGAACATCTTTTTAGTCCTTCTTAAGTACTTGAGAATGTTCTTCACAGCTGTCCAGTGATTCTCTCCAGGATCTGCTTGATCCTACTCACTACACTTAGTGAGTATGCTACATCGGGTCTGGTACATAGCATCGCGTACATGATAGAGCCTACTGCCGAAGCATAGGGTATCCCTTGCACGCGAGTTCTTTCCAAACTAGTCTTAGGAGACATCTCTTTGGAGAGAGTGAGTCCAAAGATCATGGGTAAGTTCCCACGCTTGTATTCTTCCATACTAAACCTCTTTAGTATGGTGTCAATGCACCTGGATTGGGACAATCCCAGTATCCGTCTAGATCTATCTCTATAGATCTTGATTCCCAAAATGCAGGAAGCATCACCTAGATCTTTCATTGAGAATCTATGTGATAAGAAGAGCTTGACCGAGTGCAGCATAGGAACATCATTTCCTATCAAGAGCATATCATCTACGTACAATACGAGGAAGACAACCTTACTCTCTGCCACCTTCTTGTATATACAAGGTTCATCTATATTTTTGATGAAGTCAAACTCTTTGACTACAACATCAAAACAGATGTTCCAACTTCGCGATGCCTGCTTTAACCCGTAGATGGATTTAAGCAGCTTGCACACCTTTCCGCTGCTCCCACTGTCTACGAAGCCCTCTGGCTGAGTCATGTACACGCACTCCTCTAAATCACCATTTAGAAAGGCGGTCTTAACATCCATTTGCCAGATTTCGTAGTCATGGTATGCAGCAATGGCAAGTAAGATCCGGATGGACTTAAGCATAGCCACTGGAGAAGAGGTTTCGTCATAATCCACACCTGGTCGTTGACGAAAACCCTTTACAACAAGTCTAGCTTTGAAAGTCTCAACTTTTCCATCTACACCAAGTTTCTTCTTAAAGATCCATTTGCTCCCAATGGGTTTTACCCCTTCAGGAGCAACTTCCAAAGTCCATACTTTGTTGGTGTACATGGATTCCATCTCAGATCGCATTGCATCCAGCCATTTTACAGTCACCACTCGTGATGACCTGCTCGAAACTAGTCGGGTCATCATCTTCCATGATGCAATTCTCGCTCCCACCATCGATGAGAAAACCGTAGTATCTCTCAGGTGGATAAGGAACCCTACTAGATCGGCAGAGAGGCGGGGGTTCGTCGGGAACTACTGAATCCTCTGGTTCCACCAAATCTTCTGTTGCAGTTTATGTAGCTGGAACTTCTTCTAGTTCTACCTCCTTGCCACTAATTTCTTTTTCAAGAAATTCCTTTTTCAAAAATGTGGCATGCCGAGAAACAAACACTTTTTGTTCCTCGATGTGGTAGAAGACATACCTTTGTGAGTTTTTGGGATATCCTACAAACTTGCACAGGACAGACCTTGCCTCGAGTTTGTTCCGATTGTGCCTTTTGACATAGGCCGGACAACCCCATATCTTAATATAATTAAGACTTGGTCTCTTCCCCTTCCATATCTCATATGGAGTGGTAGGCACTGATTTGGTAGAGACCATATTCAATAGGTGTATGGCTGTCTCAAGCGCATACCCCCAAAAGGAAATAGGCAACTCAGCAGTACTCATCATAAAGCGCACCATATCTAATAGGGTGTGATTCCTCCGCTCCGATACACCGTTGTGCTGTGGTGTATAAGGAGGAGTAAGCTGAGAGAGAATCCCATTCTCTTTTAGATAGTCCAGGAACTCATTGCTCAAGTATTCTCCTCCTCGATCAGATCGAAGTGTCTTAATACTTTTACCCGTTTGGTTCTCGACTTCGTGTTTATATTCTTTGAATTTCTCAAAAGCTTCAGACTTGTGTTTCAACAGGAACACATGTCCGTATCTTGAGAGATCGTCAGTGAATGTAATGAAGTACGAGGAACCATTCTTGGCATGTGTAGATATAGGACCACATGCATCACTATGTATCAGTCCTAAGAGTTCCGTAACTCTTTCTCCGTGTCCACTAAATGGAGTTTTGGTCATTTTGCCTTTGAGACATGAATGGCAAGTTTCATAAGATGAAAATTCGAACGGATTCAAATATCCATCCTTATGCAACTTAGCTAGTCGTGTCGCATTGATATGACCTAGTCTACAATGCCACAAGAAGGATTCATTCATTTCTGAACTCTTCCTCTTGTGAGTGTTTTGTACATTAAGAACCGTAGTTTGATTTAGAACGTATATGCCATTATTTAACGAGCCTGATCCAATCAACTTTTGATTCAGGAAGATGTTCATAACATTATCATGTACTACAAAATTATATCATTCTTTACTTAATAAAGAAACTGATATAATGTTGCATATCATTCTCGGTATATAATAGCATTCGTTCAGAATCAATGTATTACCACTTGGTAATACAAGGTGATATTCGCCAACTGCTTTGGCTGCAATATTTGCACCATTCCCTACTCTTACGGAATGATCACCTATTCCCAATTCTCTACCTCTCTTTAGCCCATGCAATATATTGCATATGTGGGATCCTGATCCGGTATCTAATGCCCAGGACGTAGAGTGAACTGAGAAACAGTTCTCGGTAACTAACACATCCGAAGAAGATGCATCAACATGTTTATTCTTCGTTTGGGCGGCGTGTGAATTCTGGTATTCCTCTATTTCCTGTTCAGTCTTATAACAATTATAAGAAAGAACGGAACCAACGTTTCCCTGCTCAGTATAACAAGCGGGTTTGGTCAATACATCCATATTATTATCTTGATTAAGGCCTGACATGGTCGCTACCTGGAGAGAGAGAGAGAAGAAAACACTTTAGCGTGCGCTCTTGCAAGATTAGATTGGTTATTATCTTATCTAATCAGGATGGCTCCCACTGTTTTAATCAAATCTTCCTTCAAATCCTAAAAGGTAAGACTAGCCGGGATTAATTACACTTTACAAGTTCGCCATTCTTTCGGCCAGTCCAGTGTTGGTACTTTGAGGGAGGTTCCCCGTGCTTTCGCACGGACCTAATTAGAATAAACCTCATTTTCGTATAGGCATAACCCCGTTAACACCTTTCTAGACACCTACTTAATCGGCTAATTGTCCTGTGTAAAATTCTCCCAGGAGTAACTTTTACTCGCAGTGGGTATCAGGATCCATCTATCTCATAGAAGGTATGCAATCTCATTGCAAATTTCAACACTTGAAATTCCCGATAGTGCTTTTACCCCTAACGTGCTATGACCTTGACGAATGCCAACAAACCATAGTCCGCTAGTCAAGTTCAACCCGTACATTTCTTGATTGAATTAAACCCACCCGCACGCCCCTTGACGAAAGCCAACAAAACCGTACGACTACCCTAATCCAATCGCATCATATGCTTGCAGATAAGCAGTAAACTGCTACCGCACACTACGCCTTGACGAAAACCAACAAACGTAGCACGAATACTAAATATTATTTATCTGAAATGATGGAGGGCTACGCAGGTTTTTCAGAAAACCATGAGCGTAATGAACTCGATATCGTTGTAGAATTAAGTGATTTTGAAAAGGAGTGTTTTTAGGCTTTTCTAGTTTCGCTAAAGAGGTCACTCCCGGTGAAAGGATCTCGGCTCTTTCCTTATCGAATAAGGTGCAAGGTATATCATATATACCGCGGTGCAAAGCAAAAACTATAGAAGCAATCAAAAACTAAACCGTAAGTTTGTAGCATCTGCCAGTTTTGCTAAAGAGGTCACTCCCGGTAAAGGGATCTCGGCTCTTTCCTTATCGAATAAGGTGCTGGATATTCTACAAGGAATACCGCTATGCAAAGCAAAATCTAGAGCTACCCATTTTATTAAAATTTGATTCTACAATATCTTTTAGGTTTCTTTTATTTCCATTAATCTCATTAATGAAATCCCATCATTTAAGCTTCCTAAGCATCACAGAAGAAACGAAAGCAGTAATATTTATATATCATATATATATGTATAAGCATTCGTCTCACGCAGTAATATGATCTCATCACAGAACATTACAGCAGAAGTCAACATATGAAATATTGGATATACTAGGACGTCCGTGTTTTATTTTGAGCCTGCATAAAACACAGATTCCACAGTCGAGATGAATAGCTAAACTCACATCCCTAGACCCCTACGAGAGCGGCATGTAACCCTACCAATTCTAGGGTTAGGAGACCCGGTCTCGACTCCTCGAGATGGCCTCCCACTGGACCCTAGAACCCGGTTACTTGTACTCTCCGTCTTGGGTCTATCCTAATGCGGAAAAGTAAATAATATACAATGGTGACATTATTCTCAACCCGGAAGTGCCCCAATAAAAGAATTTTACATACAAATGAATTTTATATGAATGAAAAAGAAAACTCTCATCTCACATAAAACCCCCGGCTATTCAATACACAACGATCCAATATAACACATCGCATCAACAAATAATCATCACAGATAACAAGGCGAAGTTAGATAATTCGATAGATACAACGAATTCCCAAAAATTCCCAGAGAGCTCAACACTTGAGCACAGTTAAAATTAACCAGAGACATACCACGGTACCTACGGACCAACAGCTGAAGGGCCGACCCAAGCCTCTTAAGTGGCACCGCGGATCCGTCGCCAAAACCAGGTCTTGGCCGCGGATCCGCGGTCACTTAGACGAGTTAGGGTTTCGTTCTTCAGGTGTGTCCATAGAATTCCCTGCATGATTTTCTGAGTATTTTTAAAATGGAAAAATTCAGCTTTTTGAAAAATTTCCAGAAAAGGGGTCGTTTCGGGGTTTCGGGGTTCGATCGGACTTCTAACATCGTCTAAACAACGCCTAATGCTCTAGCTTGGCTCTGATACCACTGTAAGGTTGCGTAACACCATCATAAGGTTTAGGAAGGTATCACACATGCCATATTGAAAATTTTTGGGATGCTATGAAACCCTAACCAAGATCTTAACTAGAGAATTAGGGTTAACTTTGCATAAAAACAACTTTACATCTAAGAGAGAGGGATTACAACCTTTATAGTCTGTTCCTTCGCTTCATAAGCTCCGAGTAGTAGTCCCTTCGCCGCGATCCATGAACTCCCGGACTCTATAGAGGCTCTACAAGTCGAATGATTCATACTTGCTTGAAGACTTCGAAATCCAAGATGATCTACTTCGAGGAAACACGAACTCAAGCTATGACTTCACTAACTATGAATTAGTGAAGCTAACACACTAATCTATATGGTTAGTATAGAAGAGGATGATGAAGTAGGAATTTTGCTCACTTTATTATTTAATTTCTCACTAATTTCTTCTTGATCTCAAAAGCTAGAAAGCAAAATGAGAATAAGAAAGAAGAAGAAGAATGAATGAGATTAAGGTTAGAAATGCAACCATAGGTCAAGTATATCATCCTTAACCATTGTAGAGAGTTAACCATGGCTATGTGTCATGGTTGGGTTAGAAATATCTAGGGCAAAACAAAAAGGGTGGACTTGGTCAATGGTAATCTACAAGCTTCATGAAGCTTCATCCATGACTCATTTCCACAATTTGAATTACTAGATATTTAAACCCAAACATTACATATAGCATGGTATAATTCTCATACATACATGTTGCATGTATAACCTAGCATGCTACAATATTATATATCACATATATAATATTTATGTAACAAAAAAAAATAATACAATAAATATATATCACATATATATTAAATGTATCACAAATGAGAATAATAAATATATAAGTGAGCACATAATACATACATATATATATATATACATATATATATATATATATATTATATTTAATCGAATCAACACTTGATCCGAAAACCCGGCTATATCATATATAACCGGCCGATATCACATATCGTGAGAATCGGATACGGTATCACATACACGTATCAATCTCAATCCCGCACATATCACATACGTGCTCCTACTCCGTTTTGCCTGAGCCAGGAAACCTCTATGTAGGACTCTAAAGACTCGTCAATACGCCGGCAGTAAGTGATTATCATATCAAACACCCACAAGCTGCAAGCGGTCAGCTAAACGTAACAGCCACCCGGGTATTGAGCGACCAGAAGATCAACAAGCAAGCCTGTACATACTCCTGCGAATCCAATCAGTAACACCCCCGTATAACCCAATCTCTTCGTCTGATATGTTGCATATCCAGTCTAGGGATGGTAAACGTCAGACCCCAGTAACCGATAAGACATGTCGATGTAAGGCTCATAACGGATCGAGAAACTACTGATAACTCTTACCAGTAAATCTCCATATCAGCCCTAGCCAGCGAATTCCAGTTATAGCCAATCGAACACAACGCAACATCAACTCCCAATACCGGGAGAGATGAAACCCCTCCTATCGCTCATTGCCTCCATGTGATTCAGGACTGTACCCAAAAGCCACCGTTTTGCACGCCCTCTTGGACGTGGTAAGGTGGAAATCAAAGCACAGTGGGAATCACACAAGACTCTATGACGATCTCGGGTCTACAGACTAACCTGTACCGGTGTCACCGAAGAACTGCTATCTGACGATAGGTATAATACCATCTAGGAGTTCTCGGCGAGTCCGTTCAGTGTACTTAGTCTCCACTGAGCACCCATACACCATCTTTGATGTCCAACACCAATGGATATGGGATCATCCATCGCCCATCATATGGGTCAAGATGCGTGTACGCTAGTCTACTCTAGTGTATCGATGCCCTGTCTGGATACACTCTCGACTAGGAACAGTTATAGGATGTACTCGTTGACTACCCTGGCCCTACTAGTATGATCTCATCATAGTCCCAGTAGTCAAGTACATATCCTAAGGGCTTTATCAACATGTGAGAGCAAGACAGTAAACTAATACAAGTCAACATGTTAAGACAAAGTGAAACCAGATAGCATACTATCATGTCGAGCAAGAAAGTCCTCTCTATATATATCCAAGCATCCATTATAATATGTATCATATGTACAACAATGGCCTCTAGGGCATATACATAACTAACACATTATATGATTAATGCAAAGCAAACAAACCAAAACTGAATCGTTGAAACAATTTCAAAACCACTCGGTTTTTTCAAAAAGCAAACTTTTAAATGCGGAGCTTAAACCACTCCTTTAAAATCTATCAGGTTCCTTCGATTAAATCAAGTTCATTACGTTCATGGTTTTGCCAAAAACATTCGTAGCCCTCCGTCATTTCAGTTGGGTATTCAGTAGTATTCAAGCTATGTATTTTGACCTTCGCTAAGGTATAGTGATTAGTAGCTGCTGAATATTCGTCTGCAGTATAGATAGATGCGTTGGTTTGGGACAGTCGTACTACTATTTTGGCCTTCGTCAAGGGTATGTACGGGTAGGTTCAAATTAACCTGGACAATGACGGGTAGAACTTGACCTGCGGCTTATGATATGTTGGCCTTCGTCAAGGTCATAAGAGCCTGGGGCAAAAATCCACATCGGGAGTTTCTAAAGAAACTGAAACTTGCTAGTGTTGTATACCATTTGTAGTGTGATAATTTTGGTAGGATTCCTTCAGGATTATCACACGATAATATTTGGATCCCGATTCTACTGTGAGTATCCGCTACTCCTCGGGAGATTTTTCACTAAACAATCAATGCTATAAACTAAGTAGGTGTCTAGAACGATATTAGCGGGGCTACGCCTCCAGGGAAAAGAGGTTATGTAATTAAGGAATTTCGCGAAAGCGTTGGAAAACCTCCCTCGAAATACCAACACCAGCCTGGCCGAAAGGTTAAGCAAGTATTGTAAGGGTGGGATTAATGCTGACTAATTCTTCTTTTATGGTTTGAGAAAATATTTGAGATACAGTGGGAGCCATCCTGTTTAGATAAACTAAAAACCAATCTAAAATTGCAAGAGTATCATGCTAAGTGTTCTCTTTCTCTCCTAATTGCAGCGACCAGGTGACCAGACTTAGGTTACAGCTAGATAATAAATTGACTGAGCCAGACTATACTGATTGACAAAACTTTGTCCAGATGTCCATTACCTATGACAAGCTGGGCCACCTCCTTACTACTAAAACTCCCACCGTCCCAGGTCTGGTTTCCACCGTCGCGGATGTTGATATCCATAAGACAAGGGAAAAAGACTACGTGAATGCCAAGTGCCTCGTGTTGGCCTCAATGGATAGTGAACACCAGAGGCAACACGAGAAAATGGACTTAGCTTCTATCTTCCTCCATAACAAAAATTTATATAGAGAGCAATCTCGTATCGCAAGATTTGAGACCTCGAAGGAATGCTTCAAGTGAGGTTGGCTGTCGGGTCATCTGTAGGGGACCACGTCCTTTCAATGATTAGCTATATTAAAGAGCTCATGGACCTGGGGACCACGTTGGAGAACGAGTCATATACTGACTTGATTTCACAATCCCTACCTTCTACTTACACACTGAAGGAAACCAGGGAGACACCCGCTCTGCTTATTGAGGAATCTTCCTCTTCTAGATCTAAGGCAAAAGCCAGGGGAGAGAAGAAGAAGGCATCCACCAAGCCGATAGGCGGTATCAGTAAGATAGAAGGAAAGAGCAGGGCAAAAGTTTCGGGGCTAATAGTAGGGAAGGAGAGATGTTCCTATTGTCACGGAAAAGGACATTGGCAGAAGGAATGCAGGGCTTGGAAAGCCAGAATCCAGAATCCGAAGCACGTTGTGGCTTCGGCTTCGGGTGTGTTTGTGATTGAAAACTGTATGTCAATTAACTCTACTTCTTGGGTACTAAATACCATATCAGGATCTCATATTTGTAATTCATTACAGGCTTTGAGAAACCGTAGAGTTATCAGGGCAGGTAATATGACTCTCAGGGTTGCTAACGGAATGAGCGTGGACGCTGTATCCGTAAGAGAATATCATCTAGGATTGACAAGTGGGAAGATATTGATTTTACGTAACTGTTTGTGTGTACCTAGTCTAGCTTGTAATATCATATATGTATATTTACTTTCTAAAGAAGGATATGATTTTACATTTGTAAGCGATGTGGTCTACATCCATCTTAATCATGGTTTGATTGGGTCAGGTACACTAGATAACGGTATATACGTGTTTGTTCCCTCATGGGAATTAAATAAAATACAGATAAAGCAGCAAAGGAAACCTCAAATGAGGCATCACGTGTCTACACGTGACCGGGCATCGCGTGCCCACACATGACCAGGCCTCACGTGCAGACACGTGACCATTTACAGGCAAAGCCTGTAGACACTGAATAAAATAAACAAATTGGAAATGCTGTGTCAGTGAGGTCACGTGTCAACACATGACCAGGTCTCACATGCAGACACGTGACCATTTACAGGCAAAGCCTGTAGACACTGAATTAAATTCTAAATTGAATGCTTAATCAGTAGGGTCACTTGCCAACACATGATAGGCTCTTAAACCCTTTGAAAAAATATAATTAAATTCTAATTTGAAAGCTTTATCAAATGGGGTCACGTGCCAACATGTGATAAACTCCTAAACCATCTGAATTAATAGAATTAAATTCTAATTAAGAGGGAATCAAAAACCCTAATTGGAAAAATATTTCTCTAGATCTTTCCAAATAAAAAGATTGCGCTATGTAAAGTGGAGAACCGTTGGATTAAAAATCCAATGGCGATTAAAAATCACCAATTTATAGAAAGATTCTATATAAGGAAATATTTTCCTAAAATTTGCTAAGAACAACAAACAAAATATCTTCTGGGATTAAAAATCCAATGGTCAATAAAATTCACCGAGTGATCTAAAAGATCATGTTGGTTATAAAATCAATCAAAATCTTTCAATGAAAGATTGACTAAACAAACTGATTATTTTCTTTCTCCTATAAATAGGAGTCAAGAAGAGAAGAGGAAGATATACAACAACAGAGAGAGAATACAAAAGAAAAGAGAATTTAATTCTCCAGAGAGAAAAGAATGTCTCTTCAGGAAAAGAAGCCTTAGGTAAGAGAGGGAAAGGGATCATCTTATAAGCTCCCACAAAATAAGAAGAGAATTTAATTCTCAAACTAAGAGTTTGACTCTTCTGAATAAGAACTTAGTTCTTCCTTTGGTTGAAGATCTGCAGAAGCAGATCTCCCCATAAGTTAAGAATTTAATTCTCATCGGGGAGATTCTGCCGTGCAGATCTAAAACCTAAGGGAAGAACTAAGTTCAGAGAATTATATTCCCCCACAAAGCATATAGGAATTAAATTCCTCCAACAAAGTAGGGTTTAACTCTTAATATAAGAACTTAGTTCTTCTTCATAGTAATAGATCTGCAGAAGCAGATCTCCCCATAAGTTGAGAATTTAATTCTCATCGGGGAGATTCTGCCATGCAGATCCAAAACTTAGAGGGAGAATTGAGTTTAAAGAATTTAATTCTTCCAAATACATAGGAATTGAATTCCTCTAAATAAAATTAGGGTTTAACCCTATAAAAGAATTTAATTCTTAAACAAGGGACTTAGACTTTTCATGCATGATCACGTGGCAACACGTGACCCTCCCCTCAATGGTCAAAACAGAATGAATGAGATGGGGTCACGTGCTCCCACGTGACCCTTGGATAAATTCCTCAAAATAAAGAGAACAGAGCCAAGTCAGAACAGATTTTGGGCGCCCTCACGTGTCCCCACGTGATCCCTAGCAAATACTTTCAATATCCAGTGCATGGGTACCCATCATGTGCCCACACGTGATTGCCATAAAGATTAAGTGTTTAACACTAATTTGAATATTCTGAGAATAAAATAAAGGAAGCCTGGCCCAATCCTCAGGTGCCTCACGTGACCCCACGTGAGTGCTTCACTTTTAGTGTTTAACACTGTTTTGAGTGCATCACGTGGGAACACGTGATCGCCAAATATATGCTAGTGTTTAACACTATATTCGAACCAGTCTTCCAGAGGCAAGATTTCCCTTTGACTGAACCTCAAATACACCCTTGTCTTCTAAAATTGATCATCTCATATGGCATACGAGTGCTCAGTACTCAATAAAAGACGAAAATATTGTCAGAACCCAGACCCATGATTAGCATTGCTAAGTAAAAGGGGGGCTGAGCCCAGACAAATGTTCAGCAGCCCAAACAAATGTCCAACATTTTAAACCTAATTGGACTTGGCCCAAGTTGGCCATAAGTCCTCAATTCAGATTCAACTGAGCCCATGTGCTCATAATCTAATTAATTGATCTTAGTCCCAAATTGGACTACAGATCTCCCAACCCACATCGGTTCAAGGGTACATCTCTTCATTCTTCTGATATGTGTCGTTGTAATTCTTCAACGTCTTCAGAGAGGTGACGGGTCCTGACAACCAGCAAATCTTACAGACTATGATGTCTCTAAACTGGACTGTGAGGTCCTTAAACTCATGGGCTATGATGTCCTTAACCTTATGGACCGTGATGTCCCTAAACTAAAACCTACAGACTATGATGTCTCTAAACTGGACTTTGAGGTTCTTAGGCTCATGGACTATGATGTCCTTAACCTTTACAGACTATGATGTCTTTAAACTGGACCGAGATGTCCTTAAACTAATATTGGACCGTAATGTCCTTAAACTAACATTGGACCGCAATGTTCCTAAACTAAACAATATAGCCCTAATGCTCTTTTGTTGGATCTAAATGATCATGTTAAGTAGATCTTAGTCTAAAAATTAGATTAACGTATCCTTAACAAACATTTAAGATGGACTGTGAGGTCCTTAAACTCATGGACTATGATGTCCTTAACCTCTATGGACTGTGAGGTCCTTAAACTCATGGACTATGATGTCCTTAACTTTTATAGACTGTGAGGTCCCTAAACTCATAGACTATGATGTCTTTAAACTTTACAGACTATGATGTCTTTAAACTGGACCGTGATGTCCTTAAACTAATTATAGACCGCAATGTCCCTAAACTAAAACAATAGAGCCCAAATGCTCTTTTGTTGGATCTAAATGATCCTGTTAAGTAGATCTTAGTCTAAATGAGACTAACGTATCCTTAATAACCATTTAAGTTGATCTTAATCTCAAACGAGATTAACGATCCTTAAATCAATCCAATTACAAATCCCTCAACTGACATTGGTTCAAGGGTACATCTCATCACACCTCTGATATATGTCGTTGTAACTCTTCAACGTCTTCAAAAAGGTGGCGGGTCCTGACAATCAATAAACCCAATGAAAACAGCAGTGTCCAAATACTCTTTTGTTGGATCTAAATGATCCCGTTAAGTTGATCTTAGTCTAAAATTAGACTAACATATCCTTAACAAACATTTAAGTTGATTTTAGTCTCAAATGAGATTAACGATCCTTAAACCCAGACCAAAACCCAAATCTAAGAAAATGCGGATTTGGACTAATCCATGCCCTACGGGCGACAACATAAATTAGTCTCCGTATACAATCCACGGGCAACCGAAAATAAAACAAACACACACGACATGAAGTGACCATCTTGAGAATGAGAAAGTGGTTACCGCGATGCAGTAGCGTAATTAACTGCAGGGGCTTGTGCCTGCAGGGAAGAGCGTCCCCATAATAAAAAAAACCTTACAAAGAGGGGGAATCTGACGAAATCTGCTACAACGGCCGCATCCATTTAAACCTTCGATAAATGGTGCCATAAATCAACTTAGCATCTTCGGAGAGATGGACGAATAGCACCAAATAGCATCTGCCCTCAAAATTTAGGCAAGGCGTACCTACGCGGTTTCGTCTCTGTATTCGGTGGAGAACAGATTCTGACACGCCCGGTGGGACCTTTTACTCTTTCCACTCCACACTTCGTGTGTCGTGTTTCATGAACGAATCGGGTTTGCTATGGTTGCCCCTGGATTCGAGGTACTAAGATTTGGTGTCTTGCTCCGTGCAAGAAAACAGAAGATCAATGGCTTCCAACTACACAAACCGCGACAGCAGCAACAACTCTCACTCTGTCCTCGCTGGAGGAGTGACTTACGGGCCTCAGGCGGCCTCCGTTTTCAAGATGCCAGTGGAATAGGTGACGCAAGCCACTACTGGGCTGTTCTTTGGGACCATGCTCCCACCCATGAGCTTCAACGCCCCATTGTCGACACAGGAGGCTCTAAAGAAGTCGGTCTTTGATCGGCTTACCACCACTGCGGCCCCTCTCAACGGGTCGTCCAAATCCAGCACCTCGGTTTTCAACAGACTGGGCCAAAGCTTAAGTGGGCCCGTGAAGAAGCCCGCGGTACCTGAAGCGGCCATCCCAAAGCGGATTACCATTCCGACTCAAGCAGACGAAATCATCAGAGGGGCTTCTTCCAAGGGGTCAGTCTTCTCAGACTAGCCGTTTCAGCTCCCGCTCCAGGCAAAATCATCAAAACTGCTTCCCCTGCTCAGAGGTCTGTTTTTGACAGATTGGACGTTCCCTCTCAGCGGACGTCTGTCTTTGACGGACTAGCGCCAATAACAGCCTCTCCTCAAAACAGGAGGCATGGAAAAGCTGATCCAACAATGGAGGTGATCCCGGCTGCTCGCCATGCTCGCCGTCGTCACTACTGGCGCCGAGTAAGGAAGGCTGGGGGCAACTCTCCTTCTTGACTGACTCCGCCAGCTCCAACGGTGGAAGTTGATACTGCTGTTCCAACTGGGAACAGTTTTGAACTACTTAACAAGGTGTGTAGGAATTCGCCAACTGCCGTGCTAAAAAAGTCTCCTCCACCTGTTGAAAAGATCACAAAGGCAAAGCTGGAGCAGCCCCCTCAGCGGCTGTCCTCCAAAATTTACAAAGTCTGGCGACATGTCCAAGACTCGGTGATTGATCAAGACTATCCCCGCCGACAGAAAAAGATGAAAGTTCGGCGAGAAGGGGATCACCATGTCAAGCCATAGAAGGTGTCATCTGTTTGGGTGCCCGCTGCAACGGCTCCCTCAACTTCGACCGCCTACAAAAGAAGGAGGCCGGAGAAGATCTCTGCGTCTTTGGCAAATCGCAAGGACACTGAATCTAAATGCCCTAAGTCTGGGGGTATGGTGGTGCATACCGTCTGTATGGCATCCGGAAAAGAGGATAGTCATATCTCCACAGGTCATCGACCACTTACGCGATCAGTGACTAATGCTCAGGAGCAACAACAACAAAAGCTCCAAGAGATGCTAACAGCTATGGCCGCACTCACGGGACCAACAGAAAGCCCAGAGACATCGTCAGAGCAGCGTCATGAACAAGAAACTGATGCTGAGTTCCTTCGCAGAATCCTTGAGAAGAAGGACAAAGAGGCAGCGGAATAAGCTGCCAACATAAAACGAATGGCACTTTTATTCCAAGACATGGTCGGGATGATGTTACAGTCGGATCCTCCAGCTAAAGACCCTTCGATTATTCTTGAAGACGATAAGGGAGCGACATCGAACCCTCTTCCGGATTGTTCAGCAGCCAAGGAAGAGACCATTTCCAAAGCCGCCCTGGATGACTATATCGCTCAGCAGATACGAGCTCATCAGGCGAGCGAAGCGGCCGGGCAAATTGTTAAGACTGGACGACCCTATCCGGGATGGTACGACCAAATAAAGTACCTGCCGGGATATACGATCCTTAAATTCCATGTATATAAGGGGATGGGGAATCCACACCAACACGTTGCTCAATTTAGGGCTTTGTGCGGCAACACCGGAGGTGACGACAAATTACTGCTTCGCCAGTTTGTTGGCAGCTTGTCAGAGACGACGTTTGAATGGTACTCCGAGCTCCCGAATGACTCTGTTAAGACATTTGCGGAAATGGAGTTACTGTTTACACAAAGGTGTAGGGTTACTAGGCACTCTCACAAGGGTCTACAAGGCATCAACCATGCCCGATTTAAAATTTAGACGTGCCGAACAACCCTTAACCAAGATCTTTAAACTAGAGATTAGGTGAAACAAAGCAAGTAAACAACTTTACTTCTAAGAGTTTGGGATTACAACCTTTGTAGTCCGGTCCTTCACTTCTAAAGCTCCGTGTTGAGGTCTCTTCGCTGCGATCATCGAGTACCTGGACTCTAGAGAGGCTCCACGAAGAGAAAGATGCAAGCTTACTTCCGATCTTCGATAACAAAGATGATCTGCCTTGAAGTTTCATTAACACAAGCTCTCACTCATAAATGAAGTGAACACCCTAATCTAAATGGCTAGGATAGATTAGGATGATGAAATAGGAATTTAGCTCTCATTTATTTTCTCTAACTCACTCATTTTCATCACTAAGCAAAAAGCTAGAAAGCTTTTCAAGCAAGAAGGAAGAAGAAGAAGAAGCTAACTCCTTTTGTGATGAATAATGAATAACTCAAGTGTGAGGTTAGAAATGCAACCATGGTATATGTAACCCTTGTAGAGATTTAACTAAGGTTAAAGGGTTGGGTTGGGTTAAACAAATATCTTGCAAAATATCAAAACAAATATCTTTGCAAGAAACAAAAGCAAAGCTTCTAGAAACTTCTAGAAAAGATTAACCCAAATCAAACCCTAACCATGTTTAATCTCCACTAAACATGTTGCATTAATAACCCTAACATGATACAATATCATATATCACATATACAATATTTATTGTAACAAAATAAAATAATACAATTAACATATATCTCATATATATCAATGTATTACCCGAGTGAGAAAAAGAATCTTTTAGTGAGCTTATATCAGTTAATGTAATTTAATATATCAAATATATAATTATACATTAAATTATCGAATCAACACTTGATCCGATAATCCGGCTATTTCACAAATAACCGACTAATATAATCTGTATCAGTTCATCGAATCAACACTTGATCCGATGACCCGATCATATCACATATTCCCGGCCGATATCTCATATCGCGAGAATCTAATACGGTATCACATACACGTATTGTTCTCGGTCCCGCACATATCATATATGTGCTCCTACTCCATTTTGCCTGAGCCAAGAAACCTCTGTGTAGGACTGTAAAGAATCGTCAATACGCCGGCAATAGGTGATGATCATATCAAACACCCACAAGCTGCAAGCGGTCAGCTAAACGTAACAGCCACCCAGGTATTGAGCGATCAGAAGATCAACAAGCAAGCATGTACATTCTCCTGCGAATCCAATCAGTAACACTCTCGTACAGTCCGGTCTCTCCGTCTGATATGTCGTATATCTCGCCTAGGGGTGGTAAACGTCAGACCCCAGTAGCTTGATAAGTCGTGTCGATATGAGGTCCATAACAGTTCGAGAAACTACTGATAACACTTACCAGTAAATCTCAGCAACCCTGGCTAGGGATTTCTAGTTATAGCCAATCGAACACAGCGCAATATCAACTCCCTATACCGGGAGAGAAGAATCCCCTCCTATCGCTCATTGCCTCCATGTGATTCGGGACTGTACCCAAAAGCCACCTTTTTGCATGCCCTCTTGGACGTGGTATGATGGAAATCAAAGCACGGTGGGAATCACACAAGACTCTATGACGATCTCGGGTCTACAGACTAACCTGTACCAGTGTCACCAGAGAACTGCCATATGACGTGAGGTATAATACCATCTGGGAATTCTCGGCGAGTCCATCCAGTGTACCCCGTCTCCACTGAGCACCTGTATACCTTCTCTGATGTCAAACACCAATGGATATGGGATCATCCATCGCCCATCATATGGGTCAAGAAGCGCATACGCTAGTCTACTCTGGTGTATCGATGCCCTGTCTCGATACACCCTCGACTAGGAACAGTTATAGGATGTACTCGTCGACTACTGTGGCCCCACTAGTATGATCTCATCATAGTCCCAGTAGTCGAGTACATATCCTAAGGGCTTTATCAACATGTGAGAGTAAGACAGTAAACTAATATAAGTCAACATGTTAAGATAAAGAGCAACCAGATAGCGTACTATCATATCGAGCAAGAAAGTCCTCCCTATATATGTCCAAGCATCCACTACAATATACATCGTATGTACAGTAATGGCCTCTAGGGCATACATATAACTAAAAAAAGGTTCGCAAGCGCTAGCGAACGCACCCCCATTACAGCATTAATTAACATCTGGGTGAAGCCAAGAGAAACATAAGTGCAGTACGCGATACGGTGGCGGAATCTATGGTCGAAGTGCGAACAACGCATCGAAGAAGCTCCTGTGGTAGGCATGTTCGAGGGTACTCTTGATCCACAGGCGACCATATCCCAGTTCATGATGTTCTTCAAGCCAACCACCTTCCAGGCCCTGATAGACAAGCTGGCCCAGATGGGCCACAGGCCTTCCTCTTCGAAGTTGGAGCCGCGAAGTGAAAAGGGGAAAGGTAAAGCGACCTTCGTCGCCAACGCTCAACAACAACCGAGTGGCCCGAGACCGGTTGTTCGCCAAAGCAACAAGCGGCAATCCCTCGATGAGAAGTTGAGATATCCTTACTCGTTTCCCCGGAATAAAACAAAAAAACTGTTTGAACTGGCAGTGCGCAATGGGCTCATTACTCTACCGGAGTCGAGACACCCACTGCAACCGAACGACGTCAACGATCCCAATTACTGCCCCTACCACCGAGTATTGGGCCATCCGATCGAAGATTGCTACGTCTTCAAAAACTGGGTTGAAGACCAATACTAACAGGGCAAGTTCACACTATCTGAAAACTGGAAGGTGAGTCCCCAACAAGAGCACACTCCTAAAAGGGTGAACACACCGGGGGCATCGTTCTCTTTTATAGAAGAGCTCTATGGGAGGTCTCTCTTTCAGCCAAAACGAAAAGAATACTGAAGGATCTTCACACATGCCCGGCAATCAGGTGGAAAAGCCAGCTAGAGCCTGAGATCATTGAGGGAATGCTAAAACCGCACCTGACGCCGAGAATTGGTAGCGATGGTCAAAACGTTCAGAGCCAGCCATCAAAGTCTTCGAAGAAGAAGAAGAAGCCCGTGAAGCCTGATGACAAGCGCACGGACTTGCAAAAGCATATTGACGCGCTGGAGGAATACAACCAAAAGGCGTAAATCCCGGTCACACTCCAAGAATTTCTCAACCATATCCTGGAGGACGGAGATAGCAATGATGATGACGGAAAAAACTCGTCACAGGAACCAGAAGATTATGTAGCAAGTTGCCACATGATCTCTCATTCGTCACTAAATAACAAAGAAACTCACTCGGCATCAGAAGATAATGTAGAGGAGCTGGGGGCAGGATCAATGCCAAAATCCTTGGAACCGTCAGACGAGATGATCAACATGCTACTGAACGAAGCCCGTCAGAAGAGCAAAACTGATTGAGAACGCCAAATGGCCCTATTCGAAGGGGCAAGGCGTCGGCGTCAAGTTGGAGAAGCCGTGATAGGGATGGGTCACAAAACACTCCAACCATATCAAATCACACCCTAAATGGGTGTATTCCACATCAGCGTCATGTATCCTGTCACATGACAAATGCACATGCATACAAGATAAACGATGGACCGCAATGTCCTAAAACTAACAACGGACCGAAACGTCCCTAAACTAACAATGGACCGCAATGTCCTAAAACTTGCAACTGACCGAGACGTCTATAAACTACTACGGACCGCAGCATCCCAAGGCTGACGCACCACCAAAAAACGGTATGTCCATAAGCGAAATGGGCACGGATGAAAACCCGAAAGGGCTCCGTGAGTAAAAACAGCAGGACTACTGGCGAGTTTGTGAAAACCCGAAAGGGCGCAATCTCGTTAAAAAACACATGCAAGGTCCTCTCGACCTTGTAAGGAGAAACTACATGCGTGAGATCCTTACGACTCACAAAGGAGCAACACATTTAGGAATCCCCATGATTCCTAAAGAGAAAACACACTTACGAGATCCTCACGACTCGTAGGGAGAAACACCTTTATAAGACCCTTACGGCTCGTAAAGTCAAAAGCCTTAGTCGACAGGATCCTAACCCTGTTTGCTAAGCCACCTTTGTTCGAACCGACAAAGGCAAATAATGATTCGCTCCTGGCAATATCCTAGTTATAGCGATGCTGATGCCTAAATCGGTATCAAATCCCAAGTACTTTCACGGCAAATGATGATTCGCTCCTGGCAATATTCCAGTCGTAGCGATGCTGATGCTGAGATTGGCATCAGATTCCAAGCTCCATACTCGCAGCAAAAATTCAACGAGCTATAAATGTATATGAAATAGCCGAAATGATGGGGTAACTTGCTACAAAATCAGCAAGTAAAATTTATGCATACAAAATAGCCGAAATGATTGGGCAACTCGCAATAAAAAGCAGCGAGTAAAAAACAAAAATAGTCGAAATGATTGGGCACCGCGAAAAATAGCCGAAATGATTGGGCAATCGCGACTTTCACGATATAAAAAGCTGAAATGATAGAGTATCCCGGAAAGAAATTAAAAAAATGAATGAATGAAACATTTGCCCTACAGGCCGTCTATACTGACCCCTGTATACAATCCATGGGCATAAACGAAAAGGGAACCGTATGTCCCCCATCAGATCCTGTCAAAAGGGAAAGTCAGATCTCAACGGTAACATCTGCATCCCAGAAGATCAACAACGGCGTTTCTTCTTATGCCAGCAGGGCACGGAAGCAACACAACGAAACAGAGTCATGACAAAGTCCCTAGTTCCAAATCTCAACGGCAATATCTACAGCCTAAAAAATCAGCAACGATGATCCTCCTCATTCCAACAGGATTCGGACGCAACATCACCAAACGGAGCCAGGGCAAAGTCCCCAGTTCTAAGACTCCATGGTTCACGGACAACCTAGAGTCAGCCAATGATTCCATTTCAGAAATACGTCATCCAATGACTCCGTTGCGGAAACAAGTCAACTGACCTCCAGGGAAATCAGTGTCCTTGGCAAATACCTCGATTCAGGGAAATCAGCGTCCTTGACGAGAGCACCTCGATTCACGTCGACCCGCAGAGAGATCGGTGTCTTTGCAGAAATACCTCGATTCGTCTCAACCCCCAAGGAAATCAGCGTCCTTGGCAAATACCTCGATTCAGGGAAATCAGCGTTCTTGACGAGAGCACCTCGATTCACGTGGACCTGCAGAGAGATCAGTGTCTTTGCAGGAATACCTCGATTCGTCTCAACCCCCAGGGAAATCAGCGTCCTTGGCAAATATCTCGATTCATGGAAATCAGCGTCCTTGACGAGAGCACCTTGATTCGCGTCGACCCGCAGAGAGATCGGTGTCTTTGCAGGAATACCTCGATTCGTCTCAACTCCGAGAAAATCAGTGTCCTTGGAAAAATACCTCGATTCAGGGAAATCAGCGTTCTTGACGAGAGCATCTCGATTCGCGTCGACCCGCAGAGAAATCAGTGTCTTTGCAGGAGTACCTCGAGTCGTTTCAACCCCCAGGGAAATCAGTGTCCTTGGCAAATACCTCGATTCAGGGAAATCAACATCCTTGAAGAGAGCATCTCGATTCGCTTCGACCCGCAAGGAAATCAGTGTCTTTGCAGGAATACCTCGATTGGTCTCAACTCCGAGGAAATCAGTGTCCTTGGCAAATACCTCGATTCAGGGAAATCAGCGTCCTTGACGAGAGCATCTCGATTCGCGTCGACCCGCAGAGAAATCAGTGTCTTTGCATGAGTACCTCGATTCGTTTGAACCCCCACGGAAATCAGTGTCCTTGGAAAATACCTCGATTCAGGGAAATCAGCATCATTGACGAGAGCATCTCGATTCGCGTCGATCCGCAAAGAAATCGGTGTCTTTGCAGGAATACCTCGATTCGTCTCAACTCCGAGGAAATCAGTATACTTGGTAAATACCTCGATTCAGGGAAATCAGCATCCTTGGCGAGAGTATCTCGATTCGTGTCGACCCGCAGAGAAATCAGCGTCTTTGCAAGAATATCTCGATTCGTCTCAACCCCAGGGAAATCAGTGTCCTTGGCAAAAACCCCGATTCAGGGAAATCAGCATCATTGACGAGAGCATCTCGATTCGCGTCGACCCGTAGAGAAATCAGCGTCTTTGCAGGAATACCTCGATTCGTCTCAACTCCGAGGAAATCGGTGTCCTTGGCAAATACCTCAATTCAGGGAAATCGATGTCCTTGACGAGAGCATCTCGATTCGCGTCGAACCGCAAGGAAATCAGTGTCTTTGCAGGAATCTCTCGATTCGTCTCAACCCCCAGGGAAATCAGCATCCTTGGAAAATATTTTGATTTAGGGAAATCAGCGTCCTTGACGAGAATATCTCGATTCGCGCCGACCCGCAGAGAAATCAGTGTCTCTGCAGGAATAAACGACGTCAACAACGGAGCCATGGCAAAGTCCCTAGTTCCAGGTCCCGACGGTTCACCAGCAATCTAGAGACCACCTCGACGTTCGTCTCGATACAGTAGACACGATGTCACCACAGCGTTCTTCCTCCAACAGGATTTGGACACGCCAAAACAACGAAGCGAAGGCAATATTTCTAGCTTCATGGTCTTGACGGCAACTCATATAAAACCTGAAAGACTATCGGAGATCATCCCACACCAGCGCGGAGTGATCACCACCATGACATTCGTATCGATACAGCGGACGCAATACCAGCAAACGAAGCGAAGGCAATATTCCTAGTTTCAGGGTCTTGACGGCAACTCATATAAAACCTGAAAGACTATCGGAGATCATCCCACACCAACGCGGAGTGATCACCACCGCGACATTCGTCTCGATACAGCAGACGCAATGCCAGCAAACGAAGCGAAGGCAATATTCCTAGCTTCAGGGTCTTGACGGTAACTCATATAAAACCTGAAAGACTATCGGAGACCATCCCACACCAGCGCAGAGTGATCACCACCGCGACATTCGTCTCGATACAGCAAACGCAATGCCGGCAAATGAAGCAAAGGCGATATTCCTAGCTTTAGGGTCTTGACAGCAACTCATATAAAACCTGAAAGACTATCGGAGATCATCCCACACTAGCGCGGAGTGGTCACCACCTCGACGTTCGTCTCGATACAGCAGACGAGATGTCACCGCAGTGTTCTTCCTCCAGTAGGATTCAGACGCGACAATCAAACAACAGAGCCACGGTAAAGTCCCTAGTTCCAAACCTCGACGGTTCACCAACAACCTAGAGACAACCGCGACATTCGTCTCGATACAGCAGATGCAATGTCAGCAAACGAAGCGAAGGCAATATTCCTAGCTTCAGGGTCTTGACGGCAACTCATATAAAACCTGAAAGACTATCAGAGATCATCCCATACCAGCGCGGAGTGGTCATGACTCATCGGGGCTCCCAAACTGAGCCTAACCTCAAGTAAAAAGCGAAATGGAATATCCCTAACGCTTGTTCTTTCGACGGTAATACTACGTGGAAAATTGCTTGAAGACGTCTTGTCCAGCCCCTGAAGGGATCAGAGACACGATAGTCGCAAGGCTACTCAAACAGCAAAATTGTCTATCGAGGAATACATCAGCCAACGCGGCAGTACGACAGACACAACCCTAGTACCACAGACCCTAACGGACCTCTGTCGTATAGAGCAGAGGTTAACTGTGACGTTAGGACATCCTTGCGAGAACCTCTCGATTCGTCTCGACTCGTAAGGCAAAGCCTTAGGTAATGGGGATTAAAAAACATGTTTCCTAAGCACTGGGGCCCTGCAAGTCAGTCCATCTTGGACTCATGCATACTATTCACGGGTCACACTCTCCGAAGTAGAACATCGACAAAGAGGGAAAGAACCACTTACGAGTCCTCTCGACTTGTAGGCGGGAAAATTCTCTTGTGAGATCCTTACGATTCTCAAGAGAAAACGCACTTAGGAATCCTCACGATCCCTAGGGAGAATATGCACCTATGAGATCCTATCGACTTGTAAGGGAAAACCCCCCCTTCTTGAGACCCTTACGGCTCATGAAGATGAAAAAGTCTTAGGCTACAAGGACCCTAAACACGTCTCCTAAGCCCTCAATTCTATTGCCATGCATAACTCTGCACCACTTCACCCACGTAAATGCTTACGTGGGAAAAGCAGAGGGAGGCATTTGTTCCCTCATGGGAATTAAATAAAATACAGATAATGCAGCAAAGGAAATCTCAAATGAGGCATCACGTGTCTACACGTGACCGGGCATCACGTGCCCACACGTGACCAGGCCTCACATGCAGACACGTGACCATTTATAGGCAAAGCCTGTAGACACTGAATAAAATAAACAAATTGGAAATGCTGTGTCAGTGGGGTCACGTGTCAACACGTGACCAGGTCTCACGTGCAGACACGTGACCATTTACAGGCAAAGCCTGTAGACACTGAATTAAATTCTAAATTGAATGTTTAATCAGTAGGGTCATGTGCCAACTCGTGATAGGCTCTTAAACCCTCTGAAACAATAGAATTAAATTCTAATATGAAAGCTTTATCAAATGGGGTCACGTGCCAACACATGATAAACTCCTAAACCATCTGAACTAATAGAATTAAATTCTAATTAAGAGGGAATCAAAAACCCTAATTGGAAAAATATTTCTCTAGATCTTTCCAAACAAAAAGATCGTGCTCTGTAAAGTGGAGCACCGTTGGATCAAAAATCCAATGGTGATTAAAAATCACCAATTTATAGAAAGATTCTATACAAGGAAATATTTTCCTAAAATTTGCCAGGAACAACAAATAAAATATCTTCTGGGATTAAAAATCCAATGGTGAATAAAATTCACCGAGTGATCTAAAAGATCGTGTTGGTTATAAAATCAATCAAAATCTTTCAATGAAAGATTGACTAAACAAACTGATTCTTTTCTTTCTCCTATAAATAAGAGCCAAGAAGAGAAGAGGAAGATATACAACAACAGATAGAGAATACAAAAGAAAAGAGAATTTAATTCTCCAAAGAGAAAAGAAGGTCTCTTCAGGAAAAGAAACCCTAGATAAGAGAAGGAAAGAGATCATTTTATAAGCTCCCACAAAATAAAAAGAGAATTTAATTCTCAAACTAAGAGTTTAACTCTTCTGAATAAGAACTTAGTTCTTCCTTTGGTTGAAAGTCTGCAGAAACAGATCTCCCCATAAGTTGAGAATTTAATTCTCATCGGGGAGATTCTGCCATGCAGATCTAAAAGCTAAGGGAAGAACTAAGTTCAGAGAATTATATTCTCCCACAAAGCCTATAGGAATTTAATTTCTCCAACAAAGTAGGGTTTAACCCTTAATATAAGAACTTAGTTCTTCTTCATAGTAATAGATCTGCAGAAGCAGATCTCCCCATAAGTTGAGAATTTAATTCTCATCGGGGAGATTCTGCCATGCAGATTCAAAACTTAGAGAGATAATTGAGTTTAAAGAATTTAATTCTTCCAAATACATAGGAATTTAATTCATCTAAATAAAATTATGGTTTAACCCTATAAAAGAATTTAATTCTTAAACAAGGGACTTAGATTTTTCATGCACGATCACGTGGCAACACGTGACCCTCCCCTCAATGGTCAAAAAAGAATGAATGAGATGGGGTTGCGTGCTCCCATGTGACCCTTGGATAAACTCCTCAAAATAAAGATAACAGAGCCAAGTCAGAACAGATTTTGGGCGCCCTCACGTGTCCCCACGTGACCCCTAACAAATCCTTTCAATATCCAGTGCATGGATACCCATCACGTGCCCACATGTGATTGCCAAAAAGATTAAGTGTTTAACACTTATTTGAATATTCTGAGAATAAAATAAAGAAAGCCTGGCCCAATCCTTAGGTGCCTCACGTGACCCCACGTGAGCGCTTCACTTTTAGTGTTTAACGCTGTTTTGAGTGCATCACGTGGGAACACGTGATCGCCAAATATATGCTAGTGTTTAACACTATATTCGAACCAGTCTTCCAGAGGCAAGACTTCACTTTGACTGAACCTCAAATACACCCTTGTCTTCCAAAAATGATCATCTCATATGGCATACGAGTGCTTAGTACTCAATAAAAGACGAAAATATTGTCAGAACCCAGACTCATGCTTAGCATTGCTAAGTAAAAGGGAGGCCGAGCCCAGACAAATGTTCAGAAGCCCAAACAAATGTCCAACATTTTAAACCTAATTGGACTTAGCCCAACTTGGCCATAAGTCCTCAATTCAGATTCAACTGAGCCCATGTGTTCATAATCTAATTAATTGATCTTAGTCCTAAATTGGACTACAGATCTCCCAACCCGCATCGGTTCAAGGGTGCATCTCTTCATTCCTCTGATATGTGTCATTGTAATACTTCAACGTTTTCAGAGAGGTGACGGGTCTAGAAAACCAGCAAATCTTACAGACTATGATGTCTCTAAACTGGACTGTGAGGTCCTTAAACTCATGCACTATGATGTCCTTAACCTTATGGACCGTAATATCCCTAAACTAAAACCTACAGACTATGATGTCTCTAAACTGGACTGTGAGGTCCTTAAGCTCATGGACTATGATGTCCTTAACCTTTACAGACTATGATGTCTTTAAACTGGACCGAGATGTCTTTAAACTAACATTGGACCGTAATGTCCTTAAACTAATATTGGACCGCAATGTTCCTAAACTAAACAATAGAGCCCTAATGCTCTTTTGTTGGATCTAAATGATCCTGTTAAGTAGATCTTAGTCTAAAAATTAGACTAACGTATCCTTAACAAACATTTAAGATGGACTGTGAGGTCCTTAAACTCATGAACTATGATGTCCTTAACCTCTATGGACTGTGAGGTCCTTAAACTCATGGACTATGATGTCCTTAACCTTTATGGACTGTGAGGTCCCTAAACTCATAGACTATGATGTTTTTAAACTTTACAGACTATAATGTCTGTAAACTGGACCGTGATGTCCTTAAACTAATTATGGACCGCAATGTCCCTAAACTAAAACAATAGAGCACAAATGCTCTTTTGTTGGATCTAAATGATCCTGTTAAGTACATCTTAGTTTAAATGAGACCGACGTATTCTTAACAACCATTTAAGTTGATCTTAATCTCAAACGAGATTAACGATCCTTAAATCAATCCAATTACAAATCCCTCAACTGACATTGGTTCAAGGGTACATCTCATCACACCTCTGATATATGTCGTTGTAACTCTCCAACGTCTTCAGAGAGGTGGCGGGTCCTGACAATCAATAAACCCAATGAAAACAGTAGAATCCAAATACTCTTTTGTTGGATCTAAACGATCCCGTTAAGTTGATCTTAGTCTAAAATTAGACTAACGTATTCTTAACAAACGTTTAAGTTGATCTTAATCTCAAATGAGATTAACGATCCTTAAACCCAAACCAAAACCCAAATATAAGAAAATACGGATTTAGACTAATCCACGCCCTACGGGCGACAACATAAATTAGTCTCCGTATACAATCCACGGGCAACCGAAAATAAAACAAACACATACGACACGAAGTGACCGTCTGGAGAAGGAGAAAGTGGTTACCGTGATGCGGTAGCATAATTAACTGTAGGGGCTTGCGCCTGCAGGGAAGAGCGTCCCCACAATCAAAAAACCCTCACAAAGAGGGGGAATCTGACGAAGTCCCGCATTCGTTTAAACCTTCGATAAATGGTGTCATAAATCAACTTGGCATCTTCGGAGAGGTGGACGGATAGCACCAAATAGCATCTGCCCTCGAAATTCAGGCAAGACGAACCTACGCGGTTTCGTCTCTGTATTCGGCGAAGAACAGTGTTAAATCAAGCTCAGGTTTTCAACGTCCAGAACACACTTAAAAGAAAGTCTCCAGAATTAAATCTGGCTTTTTTATGGCATTATAGATTGAGTCACATCAATGAAACACGGTTGACGAAGTTACATAGAAAGGGATATTTGGATCCGTTCGAATATCAGTCTTATACAACTTATCAATCTTATCTCAAAAGAAAGATAACAAAGACCCTGTTCACTGGAAACGGAGTAAGAGCGAGCAAGTTCTTGGGACTCATACACAACGATGTGTGTAGTCCAATGTCTATACATGCATGAAGTGGTTATTCCTATTTCATTACTTTTAAGGATGATTTCTCTAGGTATGGACATGTTTTTTGATGAAACATAAATCCGAGGCCTTTGAGAAATTCCGGAAATATAAGAATGATGTGGAAAAACAAACAGGCAAAAGTATCAAGACACTGAGATCTGATCGAGATGGTGAATACTTAAGTGCCGAGTTCCTGGGTTACTTAAAAGAGAATAGAATTCTCTCTCAGCTTACTCCTCCATACACACTTCAACACAACGATGTATCGGAAAGGCTGAACAGAACCCTATTGGATATGGTACGTTCCATGATGAGTAATGCTGAGTTATCGCGATCTTTCTGGGGTTATGCACTAGAATCAGCTGCATATCTTTTGAACAGGGTTCCTACCAAGATTGTGCCTACCACACCATATCAGATGTGAAGTGGTAAAAAACCCTATCTTCAGTATCTAAAGATATGGGGATGTCCAGCTTTTCTAAAATAGCAGCATGCAGACAAGCTCGAGGCACGCTCAGTACTGTATAAGTTTGTGGGATACTCAAAGAACTCCAGGGGGTATCTTTTCTATTACGCAGAGGAACAAAAGGTTTTTGTTTCTTGTCATGCCCATTTTTTGGAAAATCAATTATTGAAAAAAGAAACTAGTGGGAGCGCAATAGAACTGGAAGAAATTCCAGAACCACAAGCTATTACTGAAAGTATGGTAGAACTAGAGGTTTCGAAAGAACAGGACATCCCCGCGCCACTCCGCAAGACTAGTATGCAGTCTCATCCGCCCGAGAGATACTACGGTTTTCTTATAGACGGGGATAGAGAGAATTGCATCATTGACAATGATGAACCAACTAGCTTCCAGTAAGCCATTCTGAGTAGTGACTCGGTAAAATGGATGTATGCAATGCGGACCGAGATGGAGTCCATGTACACCAACAAAGTATGGACTTTGGACATTGCTCCAAAAGGGGTAAAACCCGTAGGCTGCAAATGAATCTTCAGAAAGAAGATTGGTGCAAATGGACAGGTTGAAACCTATAATGCTAGACTTATTGCAAAAGGTTTTCGTCAAAGACAGGGTTTAGACTATGATGAAACCTTTTCTCCAGTGGCCATGCTCAAATCCATTCGGATCCTTCTTGCCATTGCTGCCTTCCGCGATTATGAGATTTGGCAGATGGACGTAAAGACCGCTTTTCTGAATGGACGTTTGGAGGAGTGCGTCTATATGGATCAGTCAGAGGGTTTCATTCAGAGTGGGAGCAGCGGGAAAGTATGCAAGTTGCTTAAATACATTTATGGATTACAGCAGGATCGCGGAGTTGGAACATCTGTTTTGATGAGACGGTCAAAAAATTCGACTTTATCAAAAATCTAGATGAACCGTGCATTTATAGTAAGATTGCAGCGAGAACTGTGGTATTCCTCGTCTTGTACGTGAATGACATTCACTTGATAGGAAATGATATTCTTATACTACAATCAGTCAAAGGATTCTTGTCACGGAGGTTCTCCATGAAAGACCTGGGTGATGCCTCCTACATTCTGAGGATCCAGATCTATTATGATAGATCTAAGAGAATATTGGGACTTTCGCAGGTACATCGACACCATACTAAAAAGATTTAGTATGGAAGATTCAAAGCGCGGTAGTCTACCGGCTTGTTACAGAATCACCATCTCCAAAGAGAAGCCTTCTAAGACTGATTTGGAAAGAACTTGCATGTCAATTATACCCTACGCTTCTGCGGCAGGCTCTATAATGTATGCGATGTTATGTACCAGACCAGATGTTCCTTACGCACTTAGCGTGGTAAGCCGGTATCAGTCAAACCCAAGGGAGAACCATTGAATAGTAGTAAAGAACATTCTCAAGTACCTAAGAAGGACTAAGGAGATATTCTTGGTGTATGTCGGAAAAGACCTCCAGATCGAGGCCTTTGCTGACTCCAGCTTCCAAAGTGATAAGGATGACTCCAAGTCCATGTCGGGTTATATCTTTACCCTCAATGAAGGAGCGGTATGTTGGAAGAGCTCCAAGCAAGACACCGTTGCTGACTCGACGATGGAAGCGGAGTATATCGTTGCTTGTGACGCCGCAAAAGAAGCAATCTGGATAAGGAAGTTCCTAACAGAACTTCAGGTGGTTCCATCCATTGTAAATCCAATACCTCTGTATTATGACAACAAAAGCGCTATAGCTTTAGCGAAGGAACTTAGGTCCCATCAGAAGTCCAGACATGTCTTGAGGCGGTACCACCTGATCAAGGAGATCGTTGATCGCCGGGAGATCGAGATGCGGAGAGTTGATTCGGAGAACAACAATGCAGATCCACTCGTAAATGCCATCCCTCAGACACAGTTCGAGAGGCTATTCGAGATGATAGGTCTGCGATATACCAATACATGACCTTAGTGCAAGTGGGAGATTGTTAGTGATATATGCCCTAAAGGCCATTATTGTATCATACTGGTTTGTATATTACATATTGGAAGCTTGGGATATACACGGATATAGTAACAGTCTTGCTCGAAACGGTAGTATACTACCTGGTTTGTTTCTACCTCAATATGTGCATGTGTTTCTTTTAGCATATCGCTTATACATATTGGTAGAGCCCTTAGGATCTTTGCTTGATTACCACCGTTGTGATGGCAGTCACACTAGTGGGGGCTGGGTAGTCTATAAGCGCATCCTTATACAGCTCTCTAGTCATAGGATTATCGAGATGGGACATCGATACTCCAGAGTAGATTAGTGTATACGCTTCTCATCCCCGCATGGAAAATGGTATGTCCCACAGCCATTAGTACGTCTTACTGGAGATAGTATGCAGGTGCTCATTGGGTTATGAATACACTGGACAAGACTCGTAAGGAGCTGTTGGTGGGTATTATACCTAGCATCGGGTACCAGTTCTCAGGTGACATGAGTACAGCTTAGTCCGTCGACTTGACACTGCTACTTCGCCTCGAGTGTGTTCCCACTGTTCTTAGATTACTATCCTAGCACAATTCAAAGGAGTCGTGCAAACAGGTAGTAGTTGGGTGCGGTCCCGAAGCACTTGGAGACAGTGACGGTTAGATAGGATTCGTCTCTCTCGGTATGGGGGTTGATATCGCGCTGTGTTCGGAAAGCCATTACACAAAGTCGCTGGCTAGGGCAATCGAGATTTACTAGTAGGTACTCTAGTAGTTTCTTAGTGTGTTTTTGGGCTCTACTCCGACATAACTTATTGCGCTATTAGGGATCTGACGGCTACCGCTCCTAGGACCGATATGCGATACTCTTAGACGAACAGACCAGACTGTACGGAGATTGTCACAGATAGGCTCAGTAGGAGTTCAGATGAGTTTACTCATCGGCCTTCTTATCAACAGATATCTTGGTAGCCGTTACGTGCAGCTAGTACCGCTGGCGTACTTGTGGTTAAACCCACTGCCAGCGTAGTGTCGAGTTTTTAGAGTCCCACACAGAGGGTTTCTCTACATCGGGCAAAAGATGTAGAGGTCGTATGGTTTTACGACACGGTTCGAACATATACGTGTACTTATGCACAAATCATGTTTGGACAGATAATACTAGTTGGTTTTGGTTTAAGCCGGATCCTAGTATTATATTGATGAATTATTTTCGTCTCTTTGTATTCGTATTTTTCGGAATACGGATACGGGTATATATATACGGATGAGGGGCATTCTTGTAATTTTCTCAAGATTGTTTCTAGAAGAAGACGCCTCATATTTGTATTAACCATTTAGATTAAATGGTTATGAGGTGGAGATTTGCATTAAGTGAAGCATGGCTACTTGGTGACTCATGGCATGACCCACTAGGTGACTCATGAAGCATGCTAGATATTTTGGTGAGATATTTTCTTGCTTGAATTATTGGATGCTTCATTAGTCACAACTCTTAGCCATCTTCATTCACTTGCTCATCTTCACTCTGTTTTCCTCAAGCTCCTCTTCTTCTTCCTCATACCCTTCATGTCTCATGTGTTGAGAAACCTAGGGTATTTAGAGATAAAGTAATCCATCCACACTCTCTACATCATCTAGGACATCTAGTTCAGCGAACTAGGTGCCCTAGTTACCTCGGATTTGAGGTAGGAGCTCGGACTATAGACTTTCGGGTGGATCGTCTTTGATTTGAGAGGATCGACGAGGAAGCCCGATCCGTGTACGATCCGAGGAGCCCATGACGAGGAGGAGGACAGCAAGAAGACCCGAAGGACATGGTTCTGTGAGGTATAACTTTCTATCCGAGTAGTTAACCTAAAACGGTTTTGCTAGTTAGGGTTCAAGTATCGATCCTGGAGTTCAAGTCGGTGTTGTGAAGCGTAGAAAAATCATTTTTTGCATATTCCGCCTCCCCGCGAACCCGCGGGGTGCGCGACATCGACTTACAGCACTCAGGTTCATGCATCACAGAGGGCTATGTGTTCACACTTGTATTTGTTGCATTTGTCTTGGAAAAAAGTGTATACATGCATGTTGCAAAAAGAAGCCCTTTAAATATTGATCGGCTTTCTGTTCCAGTTGCAGTATCGTCTCACAAATGTCATATCCGTGCATTTGATTGTATTTCCAGTGTTTTGTCACGAATACCTGTAATCTGTATTTATTGAGCAGACACGAGTTAATAGTACCGATATATTACAAAAATAATAATGAATGAGCGGTATTGAAATGCAGTTTTTCGTGATGAACAGTCATCATCTTCTATGATGCAATTCTCGCTCTCAACGTATATGAGAAAACCGTAGTATCTCTCAAATGGATGAGGAACCCTACTAGATATGCGGAGTGGCTGAGATTAGTCTGGGACTATTGAATTCTCCGGTTCTACCAAATCTTTAGTTGTAGTTTGTGTATTTAGAACTTCTTCTAGCTCTACCTCATTACCACTAATTTCTTTTATAACAAATTACTTTTCTAAAAAGGCGGCATATTGAGCAACAAACTCCTTTTATTCCTCGGTGTGGTAGAAGATATATCCTCGCGAATGTTTGGAATATCTAACAAACTTACATAAAACAGACTTTGTCTTGAATTTGTCCGGATTTTGCTTTTTGACATAAACCGGACAATCCCATATTTTAATGAAATTAAGACACAGTCTCTTCCCCTCCTATATCTCAGATAGAATAGTAGGCGCAGATTTAGTAGGAACCCTATTCATATGCAGCTGTCTCAAGTGCATAACTCCAAAAGGAAATAGATAACTTAGCAATACTCATCATAGAACGCACCATATCTAATAGGGTACGATTCCTCTTCTCTGATACACCATTGTGCTATGATGTATACGGAGTAGTAAGCTGAGAGAATCTCATTCTCTTTTATATAATCTCAAAATTCTGTGCTTAAGTATTTACCTTCTCGGTCAGATCGAAAGATTTTATTACTTTTACCCGTCCAGTTCTTTACTTCGCTCTTATATTTCTTGAATTTCTCAAAAGTTTCAGATTTGTGTTTCAACAAGAACACATGTCCGGATTTTGAGAGATCATCGCTGAATGTAATGAAGTACGATGAACCATTCCTGACATGTGTAGACATATGACCGTATACATCACTATGTATCAGTTCCAAGAGATCAATAACTCTTTCTCCATATCCCGTAAACGGAGTTTTGGTCATCTTTACTTTGAGACGTGACTGACAAATTTCATAAGATGTAAATACAAACGGATTCAAATATCCATTTTTATGCAATTTAGCTAGTCTGGTCGCATTGATATGACCAAGTCTACAATACCACAAGAAGGCTCGTTTATTTCTGAATTTTTCCTCTTGTGTGTGTTCTGTATATTTATCGAGAGCAAAAGGCCTAGTGCTTAGTACACAGGTGTGCAGTGGACTGTGTTGATTTTGACAATTTACCTTTGGATTTATTATAGCTAGACTGGGCTTATTATTAATTCTTTTTCACTGTCTGTTTTATTAATCGAACAATTAGAGCCCAGGCTTTTATTACTGATAACATTAATTTTACTATGATGATGAATGTGATAAATATTTATGATCTTCTTCCGATGTTGTGTGAGTTTACACTTAATCAAAAGGTTTTCAATGCTGGTAGTTCTTTGTGAGAAATGAAATCAAAAGGCTCATTTTTTATTTCTTTATTTTTATTTAGCTGCTTGTTAAGATCAAAGAAAGAAGCAGCTTCGAATGACTTTTGAGTTTTGATTACAATAAACGAAAGTAGAATATTTTCTTTCGAGAATAAAACGAGAGAAAATATCATTTTCCCATTTTCTGTTTTGCACTTAACTTTACATGAAAACACATATGCTGTGTTATTCCAAATTTGTCTTTCTCCTTACCACTACTATAATGAGGGGTTGCCCCTCCGGATAGAAGAATTCGTAGGGGCAACTTTTTATTGCTCCCACATTTTACTCCGTAGGGGCATTGTTTGCCTCTACGGCTAAATCCGTAGAGCCATAAATAAATTAAAAAATATTAAAATGCAATATCTTTATTTGGCCCTATGGTGCCGCAAAAAAAAGCCCTACGGATTAATCCGTATGGGCAAAAAAGGGTTATTTAAAAAAAATAAAGCTAAGAATTTTCCTACTGTCCCCCAAAATTTCCCATCAACCCGCGCCACAGGCATCGTCGTCCATCCTTGCCCATCGTCGCCGAGTTCCTTCTCAATCGCCGTCGATCGAGCTCGTCATGGAGTTCCTTGTCGCCGCCAACACCACTTCGAGCTCTATCTATCCGACCTCCTCCACCTCGTCGAAGCCTTACTCTCCACCTTCTCGAAGAAATTTACTCGTCGGCAGAGATGAGTTAATTTTGATTTTAATGTATAATTTTTTTTGTTTTCAATTGGTGTTATTGTTATTGATTTTAGGGTTAGGGTTACGGTTACCTGGCCGGAATAATTGGGGGTTAATTTGGGTCAGGGTTATGTTTTGGATGATGATTAGAGTTAAGGTTATAATTAGGTAAAATAAGGTTAGGGTTAGATTTATAGGGCTGGGTTAATTAGGGGTTAATTTGGGTTTGGGTTTGGGTTAATTAGGTAAAATAGGGTTAGGGCTTGGGTGATGATTAGGGTTAGGGTTAGGGTTAATTTTGGTTAATTAGATAAAATAGAGTTAGTGATGATTAGGGTTAGGGTTAGGATTAATTGGATTAATATAGCTAATTTTGGTTTGGGCTAGGGTTAATTTGGGTTAGGGTTTAGGTGATGATTAGGGTTAGGGTTAATTTGGGTTAATTAGGTAAAATAGGATTAATTTGGGTTTGGGTGATGATCAGGGTTAGGATTAATTTGGGTTAATTAGGTAAAATAGGGTTAATTTGGGTTAGGGTGCTGATTAGGGTTAATTTGGTTTAATTAGCTTAATTTTGGGTTAATTTGGGATAATCTGAGCTAGGGTGGTGAGCAAGGTTAATTTGGTTAATTTGGGTTCGTTAGGGTTTAGGGTGCACTAATTCCTTCAGTAAGATACTCAATGATAACGTAAACGTAAGAAAACCTTACCCTAAACTAAAAACTTCAAACCCTTAAAAAAGAAACGTAAACGTAAAACTTATTCATATTAAATGTTCAAGTTAAAACCAATATATGATACTCGATGATAATATGAAACTTTTATATTCTCATCGATATTCATATGTGAAAATCAAAAGGCGACTTAGTCCCCGTCTATCGGTTAACATATGTTCGATGTTCATCGTGACATAGACTATACGAAAGTTGTTATATATCGGACGGTATAGTTCGGTGCTAACAACCTCGTGTAGTCTATGTGAAGAGAAGATTCAATCGCATGATAACCGATAGATTTATCCAGTGTGGACAAGTTAGGAATGTATAAAGCAAACATCTGCATTCACTTGTGTTTTCATTCGTTTCGAGTTATTTCGTCGGTACTTTTCCGCTGGTTCTCCGTGTATAAAGATAGATTGGATGTTCATTTCAACATTGTTTTACAGTATTGAAATAATTATCTATTCTATTACAGTATACTCGGAGAACAGCGGGGAGGTGCTGCTGAAATTTACTCGAAACGAATGAAGGCACAAGCGAATGGGTGTCTGCTTTATACATTCTTAATGGGGTAGAAGCTTTACCCCCGACAGCCGAAATACACACATACAATACGAATACACAACAAACGCACACACAAAGCACATACACACTGATAACCCTACACTTAAGCGAAATCATAAATTGAAACACACATACACAGAATACAACTCATACTTGGGTATCTTCAAATCTAACTTTGTTAATCGATAATTTATATTTTTAAACGACAAACTTGCCTCTACGGATTTTCTTCTTTGTCAGTAACCCTCTCGTTCTTAGATTTCTCAATATAGTCATCATAACTTACAATTTATATGTTATACAGTCTAACATGGTCTATGAGTACATCAGAATTAAGGACTGGATGCATGTGGATTGGCAATAACACATGCAATCTAAGTTTGTCGTAGGAGTTGCAGTTTTCATTGAATTTCCACGCGCACATAGTAAAATCGTGTTAGAGAAGATTCTCTGCCCGTGCGATAGATGTGGGAATAAATTCTGGCAGAAGGTAGAAATCGTAGAGCTTCACATCGTTAAACATAGTTTTACTAGACTTTATACAACTTAGCTATATTACGGGAAAGGACAAGAAGAAGACGGTAATGCGGTAGAAGAAGAAAGAGAAGACAGTAATGCGGCAGAAGAAGAAGAAGACGATAACTTATTTTCAGGAGAAGAAATGGAGTATATGGTAAAGGATGTCGTAGGTGATAGTATTCCTACAAAAGATGACATTCCTTCCGGTCAAGGACCGTGTGCGGATAAGTATGAAAAGTTTATGAATGATACTAGAAGACCAATTTATGAGAATGCAAAGTATTCCACCCTATCATGGTTCGTCTAACTTTTCCAGATTAAGTACCTAAATAGATGGAGTAATAAGTCATTCACGATACTTCTAAAGTTCCTAAAAGATTCTATGCCCCTGCAAAATAACGTGCCCGACAACTGGTACAAAGCCCAAAAGATGATGTCTGATTTGGGTCTGAAGTGTGAGAAGATTCATGCATGTCCTAAAAATTGCGTGTTGTACCGGAAAGAGAATTCATATTTGAAAGAGTGTCCAGCATGCGGAGAGACCAGTTATAAGCCGAAAGAATCTGATAAGAAGCCCGATATACCTGTCAAGATAGCACGATACTTTCCCATAACACAGAGGCTGCGGAGGCTATTCAGGTGCAAGAAAACAGCGGAGGCAATGATTTGGCATCACCGTGCTGCTCCAAGTGAAGATGGAAAAATGAGCCATCCAAGAGATTCACCGACATGAAAGAATTTCGATAGGAGGCACGAAATATCCAGTAGTGATTCTCGCAATGTCAGACTCGAACTCGCTAGTGATGGCTTCTGTCACGACTCGGAAAAGGGCACATAACCGGCACTTGAATCACGTGAAGTCTATAAGACCTCACCTAATCCAAGTAAGCCAAAAGCCCAGAAATCTAAACCTTTTAGGGAAAATGGTGGAGGTGAAGTTTTAAATAAAGGTTTAATGAAATTGAGTTCTTTCTTTAAAAACATAAGTAATATTATATGAAACACAAGTGGATTATATACCGTAGTTAAAACATTTTCGTCATTATAAATTTGGGCAGCACCTCCTTTGTAAATTTTAACCCGAAAGCAATACAAGCAATAATAAAAAACATACCTAAGCAGGAGCTAGCTCTTCGCCAAATTGGCGGAAACAACACACAAATACAGGTATACGACGCCAAGGGCAACGATCAAACACAGAAAGAAAATAAAGAAAACAAAATATCACCAAGAAATCAGAAATAAGAATAGATACATGAGCGTGGCTCTAAGTCCGAAAGAATATACAAACTGTGGTTTCTAAGTCTACAAATATGCATAGTCTGGTTGATAGAGTTTTAACTAGATACAACTGAAATAAATATACAAGTACAGCTGGTGGTCACGATGCAAGTGTACCCCACCTACCAAGCAATCACCCGGAAGAAAGCGGTGTGCCAGCAAAGCCGCTATGGAATCTGTGCGGTCAAACCTGTAAGAAAACTGTGCCACAACGGGGGTGAGTTGCCAACTCATGAGTAGAAGACATCACCGGGTAGAAATCGAATGTATGACGATCTCCTAGGTCATACAATATTATAATAATAATACAGTGACATCGAGTGATAACAAGGATAACAGTATAAGCATAAGAATAATACCCAAGTACTCGTGTCCATGTCATAATGTGGTAACATGTCATGTATATCATGTATAAATGCATCATCCAGCATGTATCCAGCAACGACACACCAAATCATGATAAAATCTGAGTGCCCAGCATCGACACTCGAAAGTATCATGAAAACCGTGTCCAGTAGCGAAACATAATCTTCATATCTCAGGCTCCGTCTCATTGGATCGGCCCCATATCCATCTAATCTCACGGCTCCGGTTGGTATCCTCCGGATATCCGCCGAGCCAAACTATCACCGGTCGGTACTGCTCTCTTGCCGGGCTCAACGTCTCTCTATACGATCTTCTTGTCCCGGGATACCACACCGGGTCCACCATGTACCCGCAGACGGTGCCTCCTCTCTCCTCGAATTGGGTATACATATATCTCAAGAACTGAGAAAACTCATGGTGGACGCCACACATCATATCAAGGAAAACCACATCTTTCTTTTAAAATGATCATAAATATTCAAAGATCACATGCGGTTTCCTAAATCCAGAAATATCATGAAAACCGAAATCTCATAAACATGAGCGAATAATGAAATCAATGAATACCGGCACAAAGCCAATCTACAGTGCATAACCATAATGTATATATGAATGTGGCATCTAACTAAGTAAGAAATGCAATATCTAAACAAGCAGGTGAGATAAAGAGTGCTAAGCAATGCTATTTAGCTACAAGTTATCAGGTTGTACGATTGAAATGTCGAATTCTAAAGTGTACGTGGCATGACAATTTCCGATGATGATGTGTGTGAGCCGATAAGTAAGTATACGTGCAACATACGCATCATCGGTAATGGTGCATGTGTCCTAGTAGACGAGACTATAACAACTAAAGAAAGAACATGTGTATGTATAAAATGCAATGAGAATAATATGAGCATAGCAGAAAAGTAAATAGTAAACGCAACAATATAAAATATATATCTATATACGAGCCATACAGTTATAGTATTTAAAATAGCACGAATCGTCGTATTTAGAAAAATATGGGCTACGGTGTTTTTGAGAAAAATATACCATTTGAAAATCCGTAGCGTCCCTTGGGTTTTGTCCTTTGAAAATGCATACGATTCGTTAGTTTTGAAAATAGGTATGGCTCTAGTTATATTCTAATGTGTACTAAGTGATTAAAAAGCTAAACTAATCCCGAGTCGAAAGTGAATAGAAAATCTAAAACATTTCCGAGTCGATATATCCATCAGTTGGTGATCCAACCTCATAGTATCACGTACGGTATAGTTCATCATACGGTATTCTCAAGTCAAGAGTGCGGATCAATCATTATATATATCATATCTCGTACGGTATAATTCGTCGTACGATATCCTCGAATCAAGAGTACGGGTCAATCATCATATATAGCATATCCCGTACGGTATCATCCGTCGTACGATATCGTCATTCAAGGGTACGGATCCATGGTCACATACATTCTATAATCTCATATAGTCACATGTCATCACATGTTATATGTATATCGCCCAAAAATCATGTAATATCTCATATCATGACATGGTGTTTCGGTCTCAAATCATATATCATGACCTCGTGACATCATGTCCGATCATATCGACTCATATCCTTCTCACATATCATATATATATATATATATATATATATATGTATGTATGTATGTATGTATGTATATATATATATATGTATGTATGTATATATATATGTATGTATATATATATGTATATGAACATATACATATACACACATATCATACTAAGTGTGTGTGCGCGCGCGCGTGTGTGACAGCATATCTCCTAAGGCTCAAAGCTAAGAAAAATAAGGCTAAGGGTATACCTCACTACGAATACGCTTATTCTAATCTATAGTCTCCTAGAATCCTATTTGCTAAGTATCCGTATCCAACATCGAAAGATATATATATAAATATATATAAGTACCTTGATTTACGGTTGCGGGGGTACTATACGCCATCGCCCGACTTCCTCCGTAGATATACATCTACCCGCCTACTATTCTCGCTTTATCCGGAGTCGATGAACGCCTTACTCTCCCTTGTCAACCAGAAATCCACGCGAAAGTACCTACAGTTCAACGCAGAATGTATCGACATCAAAATAAGGTCTGAAAACCGATACGGCAAACGAGACATACATAGGTTAGAACCTATGGTCTATGCATGCAAGAATAACCAAACAACTCTCGACATTGACGTACAAACGTCAAACGACCGAGCCAAAACTCAAGTCAATAAAAGTCGCAAAACAAAAAAAACAACTTGGGAAAAACACTCCCAGATTTTGACTCAAGTAAAATTGGGACATTTTGCATATGTGGTGGGTCTAAATACCAGCTAATAGAGCCATGAACCAAACAACAAACCCAGAATCCATGCCCAGGTCGCAAATTGCGGCCTAACAGGATATTTTGGCGGCCAACCAAGGGATTTGGGGTCTCGGGTTCCTGGGGTAGTCTCTAAGTGGCCTGCATATCTCTCTATGTTCGCTAATTATTTTTCAGAATTTCCGGGTCATAGCAGATCCTAATTCATCATCACATTTTCCACAAAACCCGATATCGGAAAACTTAGTTTTCAAGTTTGGGGCTTCTAATCTGTCCAGAATTCTTACACTAGAAGGGTTGTGGTTGTTAACTAAATCTCAAATACACCTTCACAACTCAAAACATTCCCTAAACCTCATCTTAGAATTTTCCAAGATCATAACCCTTCACTGGTTTAGCTCTAAATCACGATAAGAGGTTAGGAAAACAAATTACTTAACTAAAAATGTAGAATTTACCTTCGAAGGGCAACCCAAGAAACTTCTAGGATGGCCAAAGTGCTCAAAACCTCAACTTGATCCTACCATAGTGTTTGGAGTGATTTTTGTGAAGGTTGTATGGGATTTTATTGAAAGATTGGAGGGCTTGTATGGTGGTAGTGAGGTGGTGGAGGAGGAGTTAGAAAAAAAATGGAGATGAGGAATGAAGAAGAGAATGAAGATGAAGGATGAAGACAACAAAGAGGAGTGCGTAGAACTTTCTCTCTCTCCCTCTCTCTTTCTCCCTCTCTCAACCATGCCCCCATGCCCCCACCATTTTTATCTTTTCTTTTTCTTTTCTAAATAAAACCAAAACCATTTAAAAACAACATAAGGGGAATGAAGCCATGGTTCATCAAATATGGACAAATGTTGCAGCATGTTATATTGCATGTCATGATACATGAATAAGATTAATGCATAATTTGTGAAATATTAATTGAGTTTAGCATTAAACTTGTATACAGATAATTATATAATAATTTATAAAATGTCTAAATCAATAAATACTTTCAAAATCAACAATTCATATTAATTTTCAAATATTTTCCAAACTATATGTATATAATCATACCATTCCATTAAAACTAATTTCTATACTTTTATAATATTCATCAAATTTATTATTTTATTTATTTAAATTCCAAAAATAATATTTTATTTTTCTGAAATGTTACAGCTTCTGTCCATTCAACTATTTGGCTGGAAGCCACAGCACATGGCCCATTGTAAGAGATTTAAGATGTTTAGCTCAGTTTCCTAGTATGGAGGTTGCATATTATAAAGGATTCGGTGTCCTTGGATACGAATTTGAAGTTAAGGACATAGAAATATCTCGAACCACTCAGAATAGTAGGATTGCGACCGTAGGATCGGATGGTGTGATTTATTATGGATACTTAAATTGCATACTTGGCATCCAATATTCCAGACGATCAGAACCGTTTTATATATTCCAGTGTATTTAGTACGATACACGAACCGATACGGATAAGCGGAGAAACAATCTCGAGACTTAGAAAGATGAATATGGATTGACTAATGTGAACACATTTCGATTTTACGGTCAGGACGATCCATTTATCTTTCTGAACCAAGCGTTCCAAGTATACTACTCACAGTGCTTGAAACATCCGGGATGGAGTGTCGTATGCCATTGGAAACCCAGGGATGTTTACGATGTCCCAGAATTTGAGGATCGTATGGAGGACAGCGATGATGATGAAGAAGAGAGAAGACTTAGAGTGCTCCGACCGTCTATTTCAAAAGACGGGTTGTTTTCGGCTGATCGTGAAGTTATGTGGGTTAGAAATGATATCGATGATGAAATTCAAGTAGATATGTCTAATGTGTCTACGAAACGAAAAAAGTCATCAGTAATGTTATATTATTACTTCACATTTCTACGATCTATACATATATTGCATGCATATGTAATGATTGTATTCTTATCTAGGTCTGATGACGATGCCCGGAGCAGCGAGGGCAGCAGGAGCACCAGCCATGGAAGAGGCAGGGATAGAGTGGTTCTGCCGTCCGAGGAGCTGCGTAGGGAGCTCCAGAGAGCTGGTCTTGCATCCCGATCGGTATCCCCTTCGGATGACTCCTTCCGTGTGGACTCTGCTACACCTCCAGGTATATTGCACGCATATTCATTTTGAATGTAATATTATAGATATACACGCATATTTATTTCAAAAGTACTTATATAGTCAATATTTAATTGTCCAGCTGTTAGTGGTGCGTTCACATCAGAGGCAGATGCCACTACTGCACCTACATGTATATTTATATATCCTATAGTGCATGCATATTGATTTAGAATGGTATATCATAAATACACACACATTATTTTTGCTTTTACTTAGATAATCATTTTTTGATTTTCTAGCTGTAGGTGGTGCCACCACATCTCGAACAGAGGCCACCACCGCACCTGCGGGTTTATTTATATATCCTATATTGCATGCATATTGATTTAGAATGTTATATTATAGATATACACATTCTTTTTGCAATTACTTATATAATCTATTTTTAATTGTCTAATTATAGGTGGTGCATCCACATCTGGCGCAGAGGCCACCCCCGCCACTTTCATACCCTCCGCTCAGTCTGCAGGTTGGTATGAATAAATATAAAATATTTAGTCATTTTACATATCCTCTGAGAATAAACACGAACTTCATGTAATTTTACCGTTAATGTTTATTTTCTAGTTTGAGGGGATGCGTCCACGTCCGGGTCACCGGCTGTTCCTCACCGGAGGAACTTTCGTCCCGCTCGTGCTGCTGCCCGGGCCCAGGCTCGTGCTGCTGTCACCGGAGGTATATATCTATAACGCCCCAACGCCCCAGTACATATGGTATTGTTCGCTCTGGCCGAAACCGTATGGTTTTGCCCTTTAGAGCGAACCGGACCCGACCATGGGCCACTTCCCAGGAGATCACCCATCCCAAGACTTCCCTGGCCCGAGCATGCTTAACTACGGAGTTCTCAAATTCCTGTAGTGCCAATTCACTTAAAATGCGCCTCTGTAATTGAGGGTGGTATCATTACATTTATAATGCAGTTCGGTCATCTTTCGGAATGTGTTCCGAAGATTCTCTATTGTTCTACAGTGGGTCCCACGGACTCAAGAGGTGGCCCCCGCCCCCTTGGCATGACAATTGGCGTGGCACTTTATTACGTGTGGCACTTTGTTCCATGAGCAAGAACCGGATCCGGACATTCTCCCTACCTTTGAACAATGGTTCGTTCTCAAACTATAGATCTACTACTGAGGGACCTGCATGGGCCACCATAAATGTAACGCCATAAGCTCCAGTACAGATGGTATTGTCCGCTCTGACTGAAACCGCACGATTTTGCCTTTTAGAGCGAATCGGACCCGACCAGGGGCCACTTCCCAGGAGAACACCCATCCTAAGACTTCCCTGGCCCAAGCACGCTTAACTACGGAGTTCTCAAACTCCTGTAGTGCCGATTTACTTAAAAGGCGTCTCTGTAATTGAGGGTGGTATCATTATATTTATAATACAGTTCAGTCCTCTTTCAGAATGTGTTCCGAATATTCCCTACTGTTCTACAGTGGGCCCCACGGACTCAAGAGGTGGCCCCCACGGATTCAAGAGGTGGCTCTCGTCCCTTTAGCATGACAATTGGCGTGGCACTTTATTCCGTGAGTAAGAATCGGGTCCCGACAATATTGTAGCTTAATTTTCGTTAATCCTTGATTTCTTAATACCGTTTTTTTCTTAATATTGCTTGTTTTGATATTTCTTGTAGATGCAGGGCAGCCCCATCCCGAGAGGGAGACTCGAAGGATGAATCAATCCCACAGGCCGAGGCCTGATAGAGCTAGAGGGGAGGGACCATTCCCCCTCTTCTTTACCCCAGATTATCGCTATACTGGCGATTATGCCAAGCGGTTCAGCTGGTGTATAGGGGATGAGAGCCGCATTCAAAAGAAGTATTCACTTCACGTTGAGTGGGGCGATCAGCACCGGTGCTCATTTGTCCTCTTCTGGGATCAAGCTCGGGTATCAATATATATTTTCATTTGACTTATCCAATAAATTTATTATTATTTAACACATGCAATTTAAATACATTATTTTTTTTGTATTTGCAGTTGGATTACGACTTTCAGCTTGTACCCGACCCTGATCACCCTGAGAGAATGCTCAATCTTCACGCTCTGTACCTGAACCTGATGAAAAACATGCAATCAAAGATCCGATACAATAGGAACAAGATGAAGATCGACTGCTATTTGGTATGGCTGGTGACCCCCGAGGCAGAGAGAGCAGCTCTCCTACATACTCCGGCCTTTGTGAGAGTCGACGTAGATACATGGCCTCTCTTGTGCCAATATTACGAATCTCAGCGCAAACAAGTTTGTAATTTAAATGTAATCTATTATTTAGTATATAATTTATATTTTTGTGTTGCTTAATTAGAAAACTAAATCTGAATGTGTTATGCAGAAACAGGCCGATCAAAATAAGGTGAATAGGAAGTCGGTGAAGAAGGGTCGCCCCACTTATACAGGTGGCTCGAGGAACATTACTTGTGCCATGGAGGCATCGGTAAATTATAATATATCTGTTTTGATGTAATGTAATATTAAGAGTTATTTTATAATATATGTAATTTTTTGGAAAGCTTATGGTATTTTACTGTAGAGCTTGACTTTTGTTAGTATCTTGATAGTATTTTGATGAAACTTGTAATTCTTTCATTTGAAAAATATAAGGTTATTATATTTTGAAAATATATGGATTTTTTTAAATATTTATATAATTATTAAAAATTAATTTTTTTTATTAAATAGAAAAATGCGTTTTTCTTAAAAACCGTATTAAAAACCTTTCGAGACCGAATACTGTGTGGGGAGGTCTGCATCTCACTCTACTAGCCCAAGGATGTGCGATAATCCGCACCATCCAATAGCGGGTCCTCTAAAAAGGATTGTAAAGGCTTATTTCCAAAGGAATTTTAAAATACAATTCCAAAGAAAACCGTTTTTATAGTAAATGGTATTTTAATGAAATATTTTCTCGAAACACAAATCTATATGAAAGAGTTATCGTGCTATGGAGTTATCGTGCTATGGAACCATGCGTGTTTGTGAGGGGTATGTCATTACCCCGTGAGGTTTTCTAAAGGTAAAATATTAACAACAATGTGATATGTAAAGTTCATGGTGTTTTAACGAAAAGGTTAAATTGTGATTGTTTTACAAAAACATTCTTGGATAAAATTTATTCTCGACATGAGTATTAAACTTATAAGTGAAGTGCTACAATTTGTTTGATCAAAAGGTAATGGAAGATGGAGTTATATGCTTTAGAAAAAAATGAACATCGGTAATTACTCCGCTTTTTACCGATTTTGATTAAAAAGAAATTCAAGAAACAGAAAGGAATATTTGGAGGGACTTACAAGTTGATTAGATTAAGAGAAAGTAGAAGGAGGGAGGGTTGTCGTCATGGTGTCGCAGGGCCGACGGAATTTGTTTCGATACTCGCCGGAACTTGCTTCGATCCTCGCGCAGAACTTGATCGCTTGCTAACTCCTCTTCTACTCCACTTGTAGTTGAGAAATTTTGAGAATTTTGGCTATAATTTTCAGAATGATGAAGGGCTGAGGTATGAGGTAGTATTTATAGTGTGCAATTAGGGTTTTGAAATTAAAAAGATGAATTAAAATGTATTAAAATGAGGATAGATGGGTAATTCAAAGGTCTTTGTTTGATTGCAGAGCAATCAAACAGTGCAAGGGAGTTAGGGGTAGGGGAAGGGTCATGTGTGCAAAGCTCGGGCCTTTTTAGCCACAGGCCGACCGTCGGTACCGGCCCTAGGAGCTTTTCCGCCGGACGATCTAGGGAGATGAGTTGTTGGATTCTTGCCACATGTTCATATCGGTATTAATACTCTTTTGCACATGTTTATTTCTTCAGGCTTTTCATTTTTATGTGCATTGCACGTGTAAACTTTTGGGCTTCTAAAAAGTTTAAAAGAAAAATCAGAAAAAATATAATGTGTCTGATCGAGTTCGAACACAGGGGCTACGTCACAGCAGTACAAGACTTTACCAGTGAGTTACAAATTGTTTCTTGCTGTTCTTAAACAAAAATTAATTTATAAATTGTACTCATCTTTATAAACTCCTTTGTGTACATTAAACTGAAAATTTTTGTGCAGTAAATTCAGAGTTTTTACATAGAGGGCACCACGGAGGTTGGGAGAAAGGCCAGGGACTGGGTCCTGGCAGGACCCATATGAGGTTGGTCTCCACTCCGGTAGTTATTTCCCCTACCCTCCGTGAGCAACGTCTGGAGCATGATGTAGCCGCCTTGAAGACCACCGTAGAGAAGTTGAAGGTGGTGTTGGTACGTATATTACTTAATAGTAAAATATTATATCACATTATAGATAGCAACATATGCAATAATAGTAGCCTGAGCTTATCTGGTTGTAAACTTAGTTTTGATTAATCATATTTACATCAAACTATCTAATTAAAATAAACTACGGTTTTCCAGACTAGATACCCAAACCAGGCTGTAACAACCCTAAACTTTCTGAACAATTTTTTCAAAAACTACAGAAAGGGGTACTTGAACCTGAGCACAAGTTATAAGTTTGATTTGCTTTTAAACAGTAAGAAGGAGCTTGTAGCTCATTGGTAAGACCTTGCACTGCTGAACCAAAGCACCAGAGTTCAAATCCCATCAACCACACATTATTTTTAATTTGATTTTTTTAAATCTTTTTAGAAGCCCAAGAGTCCACACGTGTATAACTCATAACAACTAAGAGTCACAGCTTAAACAAACGGGTCCACGAAGTAGACCAAGAGGCAAGAGATACGTGGCGTCGAGACCCGGCCCGACTCGGCCGACTCGGGCAGGCGACTCGGCCGAATCGACCGCAGCCGCCGGCCTGACTCGGTCGAAACCCTAATTTTCTTCTTTTCTCCGTGACTCTTGAACTCCCCTATAACCCCTGTATTGTTTAATTTCCCTGCACATCTACAGAGCAATTTAAATCACACATTTAATCCATTTTAATACAATTTTTATCACACCCTTTCATCTACCCTAAACACTAATTTTTCCTATAAATACCACACCTAAAATCACCCCTCTTCACTTCCAAATCTCTGTCCAAACTCTCAAGAAAATTCCATAGACTTTTTGTGTGCAAGTGGAGTTAGCAAAGGACGGATCTCCGACGAACTTCCGACGACGATTCGAGAAGATTCCGGCGCCTCCCACTTCTTTCTTTTCCTCTCCTCTACCCTACAATCCAGTAAGTCTCTTTTTCCCCTTCTCTTTATTTTTCTAAAAACCTAGAATTCTAAAATCCGACGGAAGTGGAGGTAATCCGACTTCCGATTCGTTTTTTCCTTAAAAATCATATTTTTCTTAAACATAATAATACCAAATTCTCACATCATGATCATTAAATATTAACAAAATATATTGACAAGTTTCATATCAAAAGAATTCATATTTCAATTTTTATAGCACTTTTAAGGAAAAATACCATATAGTTTAGTTTCGACATAAATCTTATAATTCCTTGCTATACCTTTAGATAGTTCACGAGGTAATGACCTACCTCCTCACAACACACATTTCTATCATAACATGATATCTTTTGGGAACTTAGAATACGGAAATACGATTTTTACAAATACCATAAACTACAAAACCTTTTTCTGCAAGATGTGTATTTTTAACAAATTTTTGCAATGCGCCGCTACAACCCATTTCGGGGAACCCGTTCAAGATGGTGCGGATTATCGCACATTCTCGGGCTTAGTAGTGCGAGATGCAGACCTCCGCAAGGAGCATACGGTCTCGAAAGATTTAAAAATACAAATTTCTTCAGAAAGATATTATTTCTATTATAAATAAAACTTATATTTTTAATAAATAAATATATATGTAATTAATATCAAAATATCTATTTTTAATATTTATAATATTTCACGTTTCCAAAATTCAAGAAAATATTCCATTTACATGAAAATATCAAACAATTCCAATATTACAAATAAATACCATAAATTATGAAATTAGTTTTTATTCACTAGAAATGTCACGTATATAAAATATACATTAATGAAAACTCTAAAGACAATAATAAAATACTTGAGCTGTATTTTGAAAATTATACAAAATTATTTTTACATAAAAACCACTCAAGTTATACTAAATTACAATAAAAACTCTAGTAAACATAGGTTTAAACGGGACCAGTCTCTTGATCCTCAGCGAGTCGGAGATATGGGTGCTTGCCTATTTAAGATAGACAGCTTAACAAATGATGTTATCAACACGGTAATCGTTTTTGAAAAAGACACAAATCCTGCCGTTCATGTGCAGCGGTTACCGATAACACCAAAACCTAATTCAGGATTCAATTTCTTTTCTAATTGTCTGACTCAGACCGAGTCTCAATATAATCAATCTGGCTTGAATATGATTCAAGTATCAAATTACAATTCAACATGAATTCATGAATCTATATATTCAATCTGTTCAATCTAATCAATCTATATTGACTGAACCGAATCATGGATATACATCCATCTACATAATTCTCCAGTTACATCCATTTACTGATATCATGGTTTTGGTAAGTCATTCATTTATACAATTCAATTTACAAGACAATACAATACTGTCATGACCCGAAATAGCCCGTGACGGGCACTTGAATCATATGAAGTCTATAGGACCCCATCTAATCCAAGTAAGCCAAAAAGCCCAGAAATCTAAAACCATTTTTAAGTAAAAAATAATGCAAATAGTTTTAAGAAGTGAAGAAAACAAGTTTTTAAAACAAGGGTTTTTAAATAAGTAAACCGAATATGCATTTTCAAAATCTATATTCTTTTCTGAAAATTTCGGCAGAGTTTCCTTTGTAAATAATGTCCCGAATGGGGTACAACAAGAATAATATATACACAATGATAAAAGGCATCCCCAAGCGGGAGCTAGCTCTCGTCAATCGACGGTCACAACCACGCAAGCAATATAATATACAACGCCAAAGGGCGAGAATCAAAACTCAAAAAGAACTCAAAATCAGCATGAAAACCATAATACTACAACACGCGACTTTAAGGTCGAAATAATACATAACTGGTTTTCTAAGTCTGAAACAATATACAAGTTTTGGTTGATGGAATTACTAGATACAACTGAATAAAATAATACAAGGGTGGTCACGATGCGAGTGAATCCACCTACCAATGCAATCACCCGTGAGGGAAGCAGTGTGCCAGAAAAGCTGCAATCAAACCTGTACGGCAAAACCTGCAAGAACTGTGGCACAACGGGAGTGAGTTGCCAACTCGTGAATAGAAAACATCGCAGAGTAGAAATCGTATGCATGTCATAATCCTAGGTCAATACGATCAGTATATATAAAGCTCAATATGAATAGGTCTGAAGCATGATAAGGTGGCTAGGGTAAACATCTATACATAAGTGTAGTACCAAAAGCTCGTGTCGGTGCCTCAGGTAGCAATATATCATAAATATGAGGTAAGATCAATGTAATCAATGTCAATATATATATGTGGAAATCGTCCAACTATATAATCAATGTCTACATGCATGTGGATCCCGTCCACGTGTCAACCAATGACATAGTAACATCATGCATGTAAAAGTCATAAAAGCATATGCATGAAAGTATGTGGATATAAATCAACGTGTGTCCCTCGCGACACAACAAAATCATGAAAACATCATGAAATCCGTGTCCATCATCGACACGTAAATCCTCATCTATCAGGTGCTGCCACCACGACTAGCCCTGATAGGTACGTATCATACGCTATCTCGAAAACCCGAGTGCCCAGCTTCGACCCTCGAATTTCAACGTATCCATACGTACATAACTCCGGTCGGTATCCCCACGATAACAGCCGAGTCCAAATATTATCACCGGTAGGTAGTGCTCCCCTGTCAGGCTCACCGTCCAACATATACGAGTCTTCTTGCCTCGGGGTACCTCATCGGGTCCACTATGTACCCGTAGACGGTGCCTACCGCTCCTCGAATCGGGTTTCACATGCCACTCTCAGAACCGAGAAAACACATGGTGGACGCACTGAAATATCATATCAAGGGAACCGGGTTTTTAAAACAATATATACTCTCTTTTGAAATACCCACGGTTCCCAAATCCAGAAATATCATAGAAACAACATATCTCAATACATATAATCATAAAGCATGATGTATGCGACATGTAAAGGAAATGTAAGCGTATCAGTATATCATGCGGCATGGACTAATAATATGGACATATTGAGGGAAACCGCTCTTTTGAAATGAATCAGTTTTAAAAGTATCTTGCGGTACCCAAATCTCTAATCAAGCCAGAATCATCTATGTATGTGCAATGGGTATGTGCACAAGTATGAGTGTACAATAAGTATGTGCACAAGTATGACATGCAAGGGATCATATCCTGATACAATAATCCTGCTGTGTAGTGACATGGCAATTATCGATGATGAAGTGTCTGAGCCGGCAAGCAGGTGTACGTGGAACATATGCATCATCGATAATGGTGCTGGTATCCTAACAGCATGAGTTTAATATAATAATAACCATTTACACATGCAATGCGATGCGAATAACAAGAATATGCAGGAATCGACTAATATATGCAACAGTGACGCATCTGCATCAATATAAAAAGTCATACAGTTTGCCATTTGAAATAAAACGAATCGAGGTTTTTAGTAAAATAAGGGCTACGGTGTTTTTAAGAAAAGATGCGTCTTTTGAAAATATCTGTAGAATCCCTTTGCCTGTCTTTAAATACTCCCGATTCGTTAGTTTTTGAAATAGGTATGACATCAACCTGGCCTAACATCTACTAGCAAAACTGCAGCTCTAACTAACAAGTTAATCAGGAGGGCTATGGAAACCACCTAAATCTGAGTCGATATAATATATATATGTAAATATAATAGTCGGTGATCCCGTCTCAAAGGTACCGCATACGATACAATATCATATGACATCCTCGAGTCATGAGTGCGGATCTATCATAAATATAAAGCTCGTACGGTAAATCATCGCACGGCATCCCAATAGCTGGGTACGGGTCAATATCACATTCATCTCATCAATTATCTGGTATCCTTATCGTCATATCACATAATCTGGGGTACTGATCTAAGTCTAGTACAATCGATACCATCTATATAAATATATGTGCGTGTATGAAAACACGCCAAAAGGCACGCTAAAATCTCATGTCGTATCCCAAATACGAATCATAATATATCACCGATCTCATGGCACTATGCCCAATCTCATTGACTCATCTCCCAATATCATCCACAATCTTCATCATCTAGGTATAACCATAACAGATAAGCATGTGTGTGCGTGTAGGTGTAAACCTATTCTAGGGTTCGCAACTAGGTACTATACTAGTTTACTTCTACGCCCTAATCTAATCATAGTACACCTAATCTCATCTCAAATATCCACGACACACAATAATCTATCATAAATATAAATATAGTATATAACTAGCATACTAAGTATCGAACTACGGGGGTGTTATACGCCATCCACCCGACTTCCTCCGTAGATATAATCTACTTACCTTCATCTTCTTCATCGTATGGAATCCACATGATGGTACCTACATAGATAACATAATCGAAACGCGTATTAAAATCACATCGGGAATACCCAAAACGACACGCTAATGCCTATAGGTAAGAACCTATAGACTACGCTTTCAAAACCATCAAACAATCCTCGATATCGTCGTATAAACGCCAAGTAATCGAGGTAAAACGCAATTATACAAACCCAGAATTTAAAATACGCAATACGGAAACATGAATCCAAAACAGCAACTATAGAAAAGTGTCCCAGATTTCACCCTAGGTCAAATCAGACAATTTTGCATATACAAAGGGTCTATTGTACATGAAATAAAGCTACAGAACCAACACGAGGCCAAATGGCCTAGGTCTGACCGCAATTTGCGGCCAGGCAGAATAAATCTGCGGCCAAGGAAGGGAACTAGGGGCTGGGGTCTTGGGGTTAGCTTCCTGGGTGTCTGCACATCTCGATGTATTCACAAAATAATTTTCAGAGTCTCGGGGTGATAGCAGATTCCATTTAACCCTCACAGATTCTACAATTCTTCCGATATCATTTTCTAAATCCGTATCCCGGGTTTCAAGTCTTTGGTTTAGGCCTTTATTCTAGCACTAGGGGGGTCGTGTGGCCTCTACTGAGCTTAATTGTCCAACACAACTCTCAATTTCCACTAATCCTAACTAGGTTTTCCTAAGTCCACAAAACCACCCGATATCGGTTCAAATCTAACATGGGGGTATAAGTAATAGAAAAACTAAGCTCATGGATCAGAAATTATCTTATTTGGCAACTCAAGAAAATTCTTAAGTTGCCCCAAGTGGCCAAAATCCTTGCTTTCTTGGTCCAATGCGCTTCCCTTGAGCTTGTGCATCTTTTTTGTGAAAAGGAGATAAGGTTTTGGAGTGATATTCATGGTGTTTTGGGGGATTTTATGAAGAGGGAGAGAGGGTGCAGTAGCAGCAGCAGCAACATCAAAGGAGGGGAGAGAAATGAGAGGGAGAAATGAAGGAGAGAATGCCCAAGGTCAAAGTTAACCCCTCACTTTCTCTCTCTCACCCATGCCTACATATTCTAATCCTTTTCTTTTCTTTTCTTTTCTTATTCCCTTCTGACATCAATAGTAACCCCAAAATAACAAGCCATGCACCCAAAACATGTAGGAAAATGCAACAAGTGTAGAAAAAGAAATGGTGCGTGTTTTGCACAAAATACGCTTAAAGCGCGATTAGCGATTTTTAATCGCGATTAGCACTAAATTAGCATATAATTAATCATAAAAACTTAAAAATTGCATAATTCACATAAAACACGTTCTTTTAGTAATTTCTAAAATTTTCAAAATTTCCCCCCAATTTATCGGTATTTAATTATACCGAAATATTAAAATATTCATTTAAAATTAATATTAAATTAAAAAAATTCCCAAAAATAATATTTTATTTTTTTTGAAATGTTACAATCTTCCCCCCTTAAAGAAATTCGGTCCCCGAATTTTAATTTAAACCCCTCAAATACTAAAACATTTCAGTAAAAGTCCAAGTTGTCGGGGCTCCGAAATCATCAATAGATAAAAACGCATCATAGCGCAATGCATGCGCATGAGAAATGAGCAGATAACTCAAAATCAAAACTCTGTCAAGCATCCCGCAATCATCGGAGTTATGGTACAGACACACTGTCAAATCCAAAACAAAACCAATATGACATAAATCAGAACTATACATGTAGACATCAAATCTATACGTGTAAATAGCTGAAGTAAATGCATGCTAAATCTTTTTAACTCCCTATGCAATGCGCATAACACTGCACAGTGGCGGACGTCTATTATAATAAAATAACCATATACGTATATATCCTTTGTTTAATATGTACGTTCCGCCTTTTTGAAAACAATTTAGAAGGGTTTCCTGGTTTTAAACGTTTCGTGTCATATCGGACACATAGGTATATAATGAGACTATAGCTCGCCCCTTTTTTTTTGGAAATCCCTTCAATAACTATCAATGCAAGAAAAGTATATCCAGGCACTGTCCTCCGACTAGTCCTGCTCAGTACGAAAACAAATAGCAAATATCATAAAAATGTACTGGTCCATAAGGAATAAATCCCAAAAATGTGCATGTAAATGATACGTGCGTCTGGTGCGCACGGAAATCAAAATCCATATATGTGCCATACATGTGCACAGAAATGTCATCTAGGTGCAACGGGTGTGCACGAAACATCTGCCAAGGGCAACGGGCGCGCCTGACAGCAAAATCAGGTGCATCTGACATACACAAAGAGTCCCGATTTAGTGTATCTGGTGTGCACCAAAATCGTATATCAAAACATGCGCTCAACAAGCGCGAAAATCCAAATCAAATGCACGGAGTGCAAGAAATCAACATCAATATCAGAATCAAAATCGACGGTATATAATACGGCTCAATCAAAAGCAGGTATACCGCGGTGTATAAGCTCACAACCATGTGCATCAGCGTGCACAAGTCAAATCAAAACACTAAAAGTGCATGAAAACTATGCTGGAAGAATAAATCAAATCACCGGCATAAAATAGGCATGAAATCACAATCAATACCTCAAGCGTAATAACTATGCGCAAAATATAAATACCCAGTAGGTGCAACCATGGTGCACGAAAACAAATATCATGGAGCTCAGCCATCAAGACTAAATCATGCGAATAGATCGCCCAAAATACCGAAATCCAAGGTGACAGATACGTTATAATCGAATCACAAAATCACAAATCATAAATACCGCCGTCGATATTTTCTCCTTCGCAGTCGAGAAGGTGTCGGTGCATCCAATGCTAGCAGCGTAAGATATCTACTTGTCTCATGCTCACGGTCTAGCGTCCTTTGTCTCTGGGTCCCTATCTTCTCTGTGGATTACCTATCTCGCAATCAATCGGCTCATCGGCCCTGTCAGGTGTGTTAACGGGGGCGATTCCGTCCTGGCACTTCTCTGGTCATCTCTCGGCCAATTCTTACGACCACTCGTAAAGCAGCAGTGTCCTGGAAGGAATCCATATATATAACGCCTCTACATGCGTATCACATCTCTGATGTCGGCGGAGTGGAACGTCATTTCATCAAGATCTCGTACGAACTCTTACTCCACTTTTCTCTGCTGTCGACTACTTTGGACTCGTCTCATTATGGCTGCATGGACTGTGCTCCATCGGCTATACTCGTATCTGGAGTCTCCTAAAAATCCATCCCACCACATGGCATCCGGAAGATGTCGAGCCTTTTGATCGATTCGTCAAAACCTCATAATCCCTAAGAGCTCAATATCTTGGGCACAGTTTAATAGTATCGAGTACATACCACAGCGTCGGTGGTCCAACCGTAGAAGGGCAAACCCAAGCCTCACTAATAGTGCCGCGAAACTGCCGCAAACCCTAAGGTTCAAAGGCTTTCACACGGTCATTATGTCGAGTTAGGGTTTCATTCTTCTAGAGGGTCCATAGAATCGCTTGCATGTCTTTCCGAATACTTTAAACTTGGAATCGAGTTCCTGACATTCGATCGTCTCTATCGACTCTCAACGAATCTACGTGAAGTCGTCTCGAGCTGGAATCAATCTATCTGATGACCTCGCATCGGGGTAAGAGAACGAACCACATGTCCTAGTCATTCACCCTCGAGTAACTAGCGACTTACCATCGTATCTCTAAGTATATACTCATGCTGCAGTAGCTCCAACATCTGGGCGATATCTTGTCATTTGCAGCAACAACTGGCTCATTCGTCTGTACACTAAACAGCGCCTCCATCATCCTGAGTAAGCGATATATCAATGGTCATCACATTCTGGCTGGCCTCTAGCAATAGCCTGATCCTTTGGTGCCGATCAGCACATGCGGGAAATCTCGTTAAAGCGATCTGTCAAACGCTCATGGCGCGAAAACACACTAAGATGACGCCTTTATATGCAATCGTATGTCCCTGGAATCACGCCCTGGTCAGTGCTCGTCCGTGACGAGCTCAAGCTGACGCAACTCTAGCCGTAGCTCTCTCTGCCCTGTAATCGTGGCAGCAAAATCATAACCAGTATCGATGAGGATAGATCATAGGAATGAATATAATACTGTGCAAGGAAATGTACATCCTAAGATCTCTTAAGCGGAGCAGCGTATCGTAAATATGCCGCGGAACATACGTACGGTACGTCACTCTACTCAAGCTACCTACTCCATCAACCAAGGGTCATCCTACGCTCCGAAGGTAAAACCTAACGCTCTGATACTAACTTTATCACGACCCGAAATAACCCATGACGGGCACTTGAATCATATGAAGTCTATAGGACCCCATCTAATCCAAGTAAGCCAAATAGCCCAGAAATCTAAAACCATTTTTAAGTAATAAATAAAGGAAATAGTTTTAAGAAGGGAAGAAAACAAGTTTTTAAAACAAAGGTTTTTAAATAAGTAAGTCGAATATGCATTTTCAAAATCTATATTCTTTTCTGAAAATTTCGGCAGAGTTTCTTTTGTAAATAATGTCCCGAACGGGGTACAACAAGAATAATATATACACAATGATAAAAAGCATCCCCAAGCGGGAGCTAGCTCTTCGTCAATCGACGGTCACAACCACGCAAGCAATATAATATACAACGCCAAAGGGCGAGGATCAAAACTCAAAAAGAACTCAAAATCAGCATGAAAACCATAATACTACAACACGCAACTCTAAGGTCGAAATAATACATAACTGGTTTTCTAAGTCTGAAATAATATACAAGTTTTAGTTGATGGAATTACTAGATACAACTGAATAAAATAATACAAGGATGGTCACGATGCGAGTGAACCCACCTACCAATGCAATCACCCGTGAGGGAAGCAGTGTGCCAGAAAAGCCGCAATCAAACCTGTACGGCAAAACCTGCAAGAACTGTGGTACAACGGGGGTGAGTTGCCAACTCGTGAATAGAAAACATCGCAGAATAGAAATCGTATGCATGACATAATCTTAGGTCAATACGATCAGTATATATAAACCTCAATATGAATAAGTCTGAAGCATGATAAGGTGGCTAGGGTAAACATCTATACATAAGTGTAGTACCAAAAGCTCGTGTCAGTGCCTCAGGTAGCAATATATCATAAATATGAGGTAAGATCAATGTAATCAATGTCAATTTATGTATGTGGAAATCGTCCAACTATGTAATCAATGTCTATATGCATGTGGATCTCGTCCACGTGTCAGCCAATGACATAGCAACATCATGCATGTAAAAGTCATAAAAGCATATGCATGAAAGTATGCGGATATAAATCAATGTGTGTCCCTCGCGACACAACAAAATCATGAAAAAATCATGAAATCCGTGTCCATCATCGACACGTAAATCCTCATCTATCAGATGCTGTCACCACGACTGGCCCTGATAGGTACGTATCATACGCTATCTCGAAAACCCGAGTGCCCAGCTTCGGCCCTCGAATTTCAACGTATCCATACGTACATAACTCCGGTCGGTATCCCCACGATAACCGCCGAGTCCAAATACTATCACCGGTATGTAGTGCTCCCCTGTTAGGCTCACCGTCCAACATATACGAGTCTTCTTGCCCCGGGGTACCTCACCGGGTCCACCATGTACCCGCAGACGGTGCCTACCGCTCCTCGAATCGGATTTCACATGCCACTTTCAGAACCAAGAAAACACATGGTGGACGCACTGAAATATCATATCAAGGGAACCGGGTTTTTAAAACAATACATACTCTCTTTTGAAATACCCACGGTTCCCAAATCCAGAAATATCATGGAAACAACATATCTCAATGCGTATAATCATAAAGCATGATGTACGCGACATGTAAAGGAAATGTAAGCATATCAGTATATCATGCAGCATGGACTAATAATATGGACATATTGAGGGAAACCGCTCTTTTGAGATGAATCAGTTTTAAACGTATCTTGCGGTTCCCAAATCTCTAATCAAGCCAGAATCATCTATGTATGTGCAATGGGTATGTGCACAAGTATGAGTGTACAATAAGTATGTGCACAAGTATGACATGCAAGGGATCATATTCTGATGCAATAATCCTACTGTGTAGTGACATGGCAATTATCGATGATGAAATATGTGAGCCGGCAAGCAGGTGTACGTGGAACATATGCATCATCGATAATGGTACTGGTGTCCTAACAGCATGAGTTTAATATAATAATAACCATTTACACATGCAATGGGATGCGATTAACAAGAATATGCAGGAATCGACTAATAAATGCAACAGTGACGCATCTGCATCAATATAAAAAGTCATACAGTTTGCCATTTGAAATAAGATGAATCGGGTTTTTTAGTAAAATAAGGGTTACGGTGTTTTTAAGAAAAGATGTGTCTTTTGAAAATATCCGTAGAATCCCTTTGCCTGTCTTTAAATACTCCCGATTCGTTAGTTTTTGAAATAGGTATGACATCAATCTAGCCTAACATCTACTAGCAAAACTGCAGCTCTAACTAACAAGTCAATCAAGAGGGCTATGGAAACCACCTAAATCTGAGTCGATATAATATATATATGTAAATATAATAATCGGTGATCCCGCCTCAAAGGTGCCGCGTACGATACAATATCATATGACATTCTCGAGTCATGAGTGCGGATCTATCATCAAAATAAAGCTCGTACGGTAAATCATCGCACGGCATCCCAATAGCTGGGTACGAGTCAATATCACATTCATCTCATCAATTATCTGGTATCCTTATCGTCATATCACATAATCTGGGATACTGATCTAAGTCTAGTACAATCGATACCATCTATATAAATATATGTGCGTGTATGAAAACACGCCAAAAGGCCCGCTAAAATCTCATGTCTTATCCCAAATACGAATCATAATATATCACCGATCTCATGGCACTATGCCCAATATCATCGACTCATCTCCCAATATCATCCACAATCTTCATCATCTAGGTATAACCATAACAAATAAGCATGTGTGCGTGTGTGGGTGTAAACCTATTCTAGGGTTCGCAACTAGGTACTATACTAGTTTACTTCTACGCCCTAATCTAATCATAGTACACCTAATCTCATCTCAAATATCCACGACACACAATAATCTATCATGAATATAAATATAGTATATAACTAGCATACTAAGTATCGAACTGCGGGGGTGCTATACGCCAGCCACCCGACTTCCCCCGTAGATATAATCTACTCACCTTGCATCCTGCGTGCAGGTGACGATTTCGCCTTCATCTTCTTCATCGTATGGAATTCACATGATGGTACCTACATAGATAACATAATCGAAACGCGTATTAAAATCACATCGGGAATACCCAAAAACGACATGCTAATGCCTATAGGTTAGAACCTATAGACTACGCTTTCAAAACCATCAAACAATCCTCGATATCGTCGTATAAACACCAAGTAATCGAGATAAAACGCAATTATACAAACCCAGAATTTAAAATACGCAATACGGAAACACGAATCCAAAACAGCAACTATAGAAAAGGGTCCCAGATTTCACCCTAGGTCAAATCAGACAATTTTGCATATACCAAGGGTCTATTGTACATGAAATAAAACTACAGAACCAACACAAGGCCAAATGGCCTAGGTCTGGCCGCAATTTGCGGCCAGGCAGAATAAATCTGTGGCCAAGGAAGGGAACTAAGGGCTGGGGTCTTGGGGTTAGCTTCCTGGGTGCCTGCACATCTCGATGTGTTCACAAAATAATTTTCAGAGTCTCGGGGTGATAGCAGATTCCATTTAATCCTCAAAGATTCCACAATTCTTCCGATATCGTTTTCTAAATCCGTATTCCGAGTTTCAAGTCTCTGGTTTAGGCCTTTATTCTAGCACTAGGGGGGGTTGTGTGGCCTCTACTGAGCTTAATTGTCCAACACAACCCTCAATTACCACTAACCCTAACTAGGTTTTCCTAAGTCCACAAAACCACCCGATATCGGTTCAAATCTAACATGGGGATATAAGTAATGGAAAAACTAAGCTCATGGTTCAAAAATTATCTTATTTGGCAACTCAAGAAACTAAGCTCATGCAAATCTAACAGAGGGAGAAATGAAGGAGAGAATGCCCAAGGTCAAAGTTAACCCCTCACTTTCTCTCTCTCATCCATGCCTACATATTCTAATCCTTTTCTTTTCTTTTCTTTTCTTATTCCCTTCTGACATCAATAGTAACCCCAAAATAACAAGCCATGCACCAAAAACATGTAAGAAAATGCAACAAGTGTAGAGAAAGAAATGGTGCATGTTTTGCACAAAACACGCTTAAAGCGCGATTAGCGGTTTTTAATCGCGATTAGCACTAAATTAGCATATAATTAATCATAAAAACTTAAAAATTGCATAATTCACATAAAACACGTTCTTTTAGTAATTTCTAAAATTTTCAAAATTTCCTCCCAATTTATCGGTATTTAATTATACCGAAATATTAAAATATTCATTTAAAATTAATATTAAATTATAAAAATTTCCAAAAATAATATTATATTTTTTTTGAAATGTTACAAATACAAATAATACAAATAAGATATCGCGGGGTTTATAAGGGGTAGATTGGTACGGAAGGTGTTTGAAGCGGCACAAGACCGCAACCATTAAGACATCTAACCTGAATCCAATTGACGTTGTACCGTGGCTGAACGGTTCCTTGTATTCCGTCTACCGTAGTCTCTGGTCTATTGAGACTCCTCTCGTATATGCTGGCCTCTTCTGTACCAAGCTACAAATAACAGCGTTAATAATATAATACAATTTTAAATGTTACACTCTCTCTTTGTCTATTCTATTTCTCTCCCATCTTTGGGACTTATCGAGCGATTTGTTCGCTGACGGCATTCTCTTTTTTCTTCTTTGGAATGTCGTCAGGCGATTCACTGGAGATCGAGTCCACCAGCGAGGATTTGGACCAGCTAGCTTTCGACCCGGAGCTCTGGTTACTTGTTATGCCACTGTTTAGGCATTGCTTTCCATTCCAGTATTTACTTTTCAGATGTATTGTAAAAAGAATATTAATAAATAAAGTTGTTGTTCAATTATATTTATTATCCCTGTCTCTTATGCATTTTACTTATATTGCTTAGATACGCTTAGCGTGTTTACTTTAGAGTAAATACGTAGCGGCCTCGTCGCGTCCTCTGCCCGTATACCGGGAAGCGGGGCATGACACATGCCTAAGTTCCTAAGTATTCTTAGATTGTGGTTTCGTAATAACCTGATAATGATACGAATTCGACTGATATCTAATACACCGTTCTTACCCGTTTATTACACAAAATTTAACAGATTGGACAGGCTATTTCGGCTGCGGCTCCGCAAGCCACTATTTCGGCTGTGGTTGCGCAGGCCACTCCTGCAGCTCCACTGCCCTCTCAGACTCCCGTACAGTCCGCTCCTTCATTAGTCGAGTTTTTGACGACTCAAGGTTGTACCGTGGAGCAGATGCACTAGATTACAGCGATTATCGGAGGTGGAGGAGCTGGACCGAGCTAAGGTGATTTTTTTTAAAAATATTTTTGAAGATGCATGTACTTATCTGATACATATTGTATATATTTTGGACGATATTGGTGGTTGTTTGTTCGTTCACGATGATTTAGATTGATATCGTATTGTGTTTGTTTATTTCTTTTATATATTATGCCTGAGATGTTGATTATGAATATTTTTGTATTTGGTTATATGATGTATATATTATTGTGCACAGGAAGGGGAAAAAACAGAAAGCCCCCTTTTATTAAAAAAAACCTTGATATCTTGTCCCTACGAATTAATCCGTAGGACCGGCTGTTGCCCCTACGGATTAATCCGTAAGTGCAATATTTGCCCCTACACGGTTCGCCGTAAGGACAAAATATTAAGATACATGATATTTTGTTCTTATGGATTCAGTAATAGAGGTAAAACTTGTCCTTACGGATTAATCCGTATAAGCATTTATCTGGACCTACAGATAAATCCGTAGAGGAGTCTATCAGGCCCTACGGATAAATTCGTAGGGACAGGTATTTTATTTTATAAACCAATAAATTAAATAAAGATTATGTCCCTACGGAGTAATTCATAGGGATAAATGCCTTTACGGAGTAAGACGTAAGGGCAATTATTATTCCGTAGGGGCATATTCAAGACGAAAACTTGCAACTGCGGTCTTTGGACTTACGGTGGAGTTTTATGTCCCTACGAAGATGTCTGTAGGGGCAGTGGTTTTCCCCTACGACTAAATCCGTAGAAGCAACCCGTTATTGTAGCAGTGTGTTGCAGAGAAAGTGCTCAAGGAAGTTCAATATCTACACTGTGAACGTCAGCCTTAACGTAAAACTGATGCTATAGATAATGTTAAATGTATAGGATAGGGGACTCCAGTTAATAAGAAGGAAGAAGGGTAAGGGTAAATGCTAAAACCCATTTTGACAACGGCTAGGATTTGGGGATGATGTTTGAAATACCTAAGTTTTGAGGCTGCATAGAAAAACCCTTTTTCAATTTTTATATTTTTAAATACTCTTTTTCTAAGAATCTCCACAAATTCATCTGTTTATATCTTCTCCACGGCGTAAGTTTTTTTCTTCCTGCCACACGCATGGCACATGCATTTATAGTATATATTGGATGAAACAGTATTGCTTAAACCAATATGCTGAACAAATCTTGTAGAAACTAATATTTGCATGCATACGGCAGGTTTCTAACTTTCTACAAACCAATAGTAGAATTAATATAGCGTATAGCTTTTTTTCTTTCCGAAATGGTCCCTCGAAACTTGGCTGGTTGCTAAAAATCCCCATATACATGATAATTGCCATTTACTCTTTCAAGCCTTTAAGTCGTTAGAAATTTTTAATTTTTAATGCCTCAATTACTTTCGACTTCATTTGGGAATCGATCTTCTTTTCGAATTCAAGGCCTTTTCCCTGATTGTCCTTGATTCTCTCTCGATTTGGGTTTTTCGCTTATCTAACATTGTGAATCTGATCATATTCGCATTCCATCAGTACATGAGAAGAGAGGGTTAAGGAAGTAGATCCTGCTTCCATGACTGGTTGAGTTTTAATAGAGCAAATGCTTAATCCTAATTTTGATTTAGGACCGAACTTAAGGATTTTAGACGTAGGAGAGGAGTATGAGGTTTTAAGACCCTAGGCCTGATATCTCTCTATAAGATGGCTAACGCAGAAGAAATTGAGTATTTTTGGCAAGTTCGTGAGACCACTTAGAAACCATTTAGAACCTCACGGGAGCAAACAGTAATCATCAGCATTTGTTTTTAAGTGATTAGAACATTTAACAAAAAGCTAGGTAAGGATAATTAAATGCATATTATATTGTAAACATATTTCTCAAGAAGCATATGCTGCAAACCTAAGAATTTTACAAGATTTCAAACTTCTCTGGGGCATGTAGAGTCTTTTGCAAGCTTTCGGATGGACTTTGAGATTTGTATGCCAGAATCTCAAAACCCATCCAAAACCTTGTATCTATAAAGATCTTTTGAGATTCGTGAAACGGTCAAGATACTAGATACTTATAAGGGGTTTGTTGGGGAGAAGATTTTTAACATTAAAATAACCCATTAAAATAAGGGTTTCAAACCCGGAATCATCCCACCATCAAATCACCATACAATCCCCAAAAAAACGAGAGAAAAGTTTCCATCCTTTTTGTTTATTTCATCCGCAGAAAAATCGCAAGTCTCTTCAAATTCCAATTTGAGGGGGAAAAGGACATGATTTGGGCGGGAAAAAAGCCATAGCATTTATTCCCTTGAGCTAAACGATCCTTGAGTTAATCAGCAGACGATCAAACGCTTAGGAGTTGAATCAATGGAATCAGCAGGAAGAAGACCAAGGCAAAAGCCCAAGCTTTACGAAGACGATCCAACGGTAATAACAAAAAGGAAATTCTTATCTTTCTCAAAATTTACAGTTTTTAAAAACTTTCTTTCTTACGTTTTTTAAATAAGAAAATTCGATCCAGGTATTAGCTAAACCCAAGAAAGGCAGAGGAGGGCCAAAGATGAAAACTTTTTCATCATCAGAAGAGAATGGAAATGTAAAAATCGTATTTTCTCCCTTCAATAAAAAAGCTGTTTTTTATAATAGAAATTTAAAATTTTTAAATCACCAGAAGCCAAGAAACTCAAAGGGTGCATCAAGAAAGAGGAAAGCAACTATTGTTACAGAGGAGAAGAACCCCAACGATGAGGTGAATACTTAATGATATTGGTTATTTTGGTGGCTTTCTTTGTTTATTTGTTTGTTTATATGAAAATAAGAAATGGGTGAAATTGATAGGTACTTGAGAAAAAGAAGAGGGTTCTGCTGAAGGGTGAGGATGCCCTTATGTGCCATCAGTGCCAAAGGAATGACAAAGGGAGGGTTGTCAGGTGCACCAGATGCAAGACGAAACGATTCTGCAACCCTTGTTTAAAATGGTATGATGATTCTATTTTTTACTTCGTTTTTTCAATTTCAATCATATAGCGTTTTATTTTGTTTTCATTGCTTATCAGTCAAAATTCTTTGTCAAAATCATAATTCATAACAGTCTGAAACAATGCCGTTGAAAAATTGGTAGAAGTAGGCAACGAATTTGATGGAATAGTCTTAAGATGAATTTCTTGTTGGGGTAAAATTAGAATTTTAAACTTCTGTTAAAGTTTGAAGTTGTACTAGGTTGTTCCTTGGTAACGGGTAAACATAAGGATTGTTCCTCCATTTTATTTTTCGACTGATACGTTTTTGTTATGTTTAGCTTCATGCTGTTTTCGGGTGTTTGAGATGTAAATATATGGATTCTCCCTGCATTTTATCACATTGGTTTAAAACTTGCACTTTATTCCTAACTGATTTTCAAGCATCCTACCAATTTGTCTTTGGATTACATCCCTCAACAGATGTATGGAATACATGATATCATGGGAAAGCCAGTAGAGAAAAGTAACTTGAGACGTGATGGCATAATTTAGGAAAGATTATGTTAAACGTTCCAATTTGTACTAGTTGTTTTCTTGCTAATTGCAAAAGTTTGAAATTTGCAATGACATGGATTTGGATTTGTTGTAGAAACAAATTGATATGGGATTTTGTGTAGGTATCCTGAATTAACTGAAGCTCAGATCGCAGAAAAGTGTCCTGTTTGCTGTAACAATTGCAATTGCAAGCTATGCTTGAGAATGATGGGAGTACCTAAGGTCTGGCTCGTGTATGTGTTTTAAAACTTGGAAAAATCAGTTAATAATACAAAACCTCCATATAGTTTACCCCATATAGCACTTATACCGCCCTCTATTTAAAAACCCTAAAAAAACGCTCCAACCAACTAAAATGGCTGTCTAATATAACTCTAGAACTTGTCTGTGTTGTTTAGATAAATTTTTAGGGTTTTGGTTAATCAATACACAGTTTATGATGGGTATAAGTGCTGTACAGGGTAAACTTCATGGGGGATTTGTGCAATTAACCTACAAAATATATAGTTTAGAAGGTAACTTGCTATTTTCTTTTGTGAACTTAGCCTCCAATGAAAGAAATTTCTGATGGAAACAAGTTTAAGTATTGGTGTTACACTTTACAAAAGCTGCTTCCTTGGTTTGAAGAATTTCACCGGGACCAGATTTTAGAGAAGGAACTTGAAGCTAAGATCCGAGGTCAATAATTTCTGTTTATAATTTGTTTCCCATGCCCTGTTCATGATATTGATACTCTATTTATTTTATCCAATACTTTGTTCCATCAAATAGGGCTCAAGTCCACGGAGTTTAAGTTGAATCAAGCTATGTGTAATGAGGATGAACGTGTTTACTGGTAAAACTCTACTGCTTCTAAATTGCATGGCTAAATTTCACTACAATACAATGAAACTTCAGTGTTTTTCAGATAGAAAACCATGAACTTTATATATGTTATGAGAGAAACACGATGAACTTTCAGTATTTTTTCAATCCAGCATAATACACCATTTTTCAATTTAATTTAAGGTTATGTTAAACAATTGTGTACGTTACAAAACAGAGGCATGCTGAAACTCATGGTCTTTAGCAACCAAGTTTGTGGTATTTTGCAATTTATAAATTTCATGCTCTTTTTTAAAAATAACCCCTGATCATTCATTGTATTTCTTTAAATTTTTAGCCTAACTGCATTTTAACCTTAACTCATGTCTGCTCCTTTTGCAAACAATGATCTTCAGCAATATGTGCAGCACATCAATAGCTGATTATCACAGAAGTTGTCCTAGCTGTTCATATGATTTATGCCTATATTGTTGCCGTGAACTTCGTGAAGGCCTTTTACGTAAAAATAATTCTATGCAACTCCCCAAGTATATCGATAGAGGCAAAGAATATTTGCATGGAGGAGCTGCAAATCCTTCCTCTTCAATTGGCCTTGCCAATGTTGATGTCTCTGAAGTTGAAGTCGAATGGAAAGCTAACAGTGATGGAAGCATCCCTTGCCCCCCAAAAGACATCGGCGGTTGCGGCGCTGCAATTCTAGAGCTAAAGTGCATGTTTGCAGAAAAAGAGCTTCAAGATTTGTTGGAAACCACTGAATTTATCATTAGCAGTCGTAATTTTGCGAAAAATACCTCCCAGAGTTTATTTAGTAATAAAAAACATGGCAATGAGTTTCGTGTGGCTGCAAATAGGGATGGTTCTAATGATAATAGTTTGTATTGTCCTGCTGCTAGAGACATTGAGGGAGAAGAACTAGGGCAATTTCAAAAGCATTGGGTTAATGGTGAGCCAATTATCGTTCGTGACGTGCTTGAATTTACCTATGGTTTGAGCTGGGCGCCAATGGTAATGTGGCGCGCCCTTCGGGAGCAAAAACCTACAGCCGAAGAGGAGAAGCTCGCAGTAAATGCGATGGATTGCTTAGATTGGTGTCAGGTTAGTTTTTTCCTTTATCTTGTATAACATGAGTCCCATGACAAGGTTAAGGCTTATTTGTGCCATAATAAATTATGGTTATTCTAGTTAGGATTTGTTTTGTTCTGTAATTTGGGATTTGTATGATACGCATGTTAGATATCAAACCTTTTAATTGAATGTTGTACTTTTTGGCTTTGATGCCCATAGCATTGCTGAATATGTAAATGCATTATAGCTTTATTGATGCTAACCACTGATATTTGACTGTTAAAGCATCCTTTTTGATTTAGCTCATAGAAACTTTTGTGTAGACTATTGCATTTGTTTTGGATGATTTGCAAACCCCTGTATAGTACAAAACTATTTTTAATTTTGAAAATCTGTACTTTGCCCCTCTGACTAAAAGTTTCTAACAACGTTAATATTTCCATTAATTATTCTCCAAACACCCTAAAGTTTTATCATATTTCTGTCATTGTTTCATTAATTGTTTGTAATTACATTTTTATGCAGGGTTTTTTTGGAATAAAAAACAATATAAACAGAGATTTTTTGTAAATTAGATGGAAAAATGCATCTTTTTAAAACTCAAGTTGGTATCCTGCTAATTGGGTTAAAGTAGGGGAATTTGATGCAATACCGTTTTTTTTGTTGCAAATGATAATAGCTGTGTGCATGTTTTTATCCATTAAAACAAGGCAAGATAAAAATTCTGACATTTTGCAGGTTGAGATAAACATACGTCAATTTTTCACGGGATATGCTGAAGGAAGATGGGACAGCAAAGGATGGCCTGAAATGCTTAAACTGAAGGACTGGCCCTCATCTTCTTCCTTTAACACCCGTTTGGCTCGCCATGGAGCTGAGTTTATCATGGCCTTGCCTTTTAAAGAATATACTGATCCTCGATGTGGGATACTTAATCTCGCGGTTAAGTTGCCTATGAATGTGATGAAGCCTGACCTGGGTCCAAAAACATATATCGCTTATGGATTTCGACAAGAGCTTGGAAGGGGTGATTCTGTCACTAAACTTCACTGTGATATGACTGATGCGGTACACAAATTGTTAATTACACCACAATATATTGCTGCTTTTAGTATGCTATCTCTCTCTCTCTCACACACACACATACATTTTCAAAGATTACAGAGCTCCCTTAAAGCGCTGCAAATTTCACTGAAAACAACCCGTTAAGGGATTTTTCTGTATTAAAAACCTTTAAAGTAGTTTAGTGTAAAACAACCATAGTTAAGGAATTTTAGTGCTGTTTATCCTAATTATTTTAAGCCTTAAGTTTATACCAGTTACTTGAATTCAAATACATACCACGTTCCTTCAACATTATTTAGAGTAAATCATAAATTGTTTTTGGTGGGAGCCAGTTTACTTTTATACATGCGCCCCTTTCTTTATATCACTATAACAGTGTATGATATGAGACTGATAAAAGTTGAACAGCGGTGTTCTTGTAAAAATCACGAAGTTCGCTTGTATTTTATAATACATACGGTAATCATCTGAATGTTGACATATCATGCTATCTTAGGTTAAATTTAGCCTAATTTCAGTTCGTGTTGATTTCAATTATGTTAGAGGATATGGTTCAGATTGTTTTCACTGTGATATACAGTTTTAACCTAAATCTTATTTTACCATTGTGGCTCATCTTGCTGAACTGCTGCTGTATCAGTTTAATGATATAATTTTATCTGATGTCTTAATGTCAGAAAAGGGATATTCTAAATGAATATATTGTTTTAAAACTAATTCAGATTTAATTATAAAATACTAAAGGTGGTATTTCATGATGGTGATTATTCCGGGTGTTATCACTGTTGTGTTTATCAGTATACTATAGGTAAATACACCAGATTTACTATTGGTGTTTTTATCTTGTGGATGCATGACATCTTAACAATACTTACATCTGTTAGCTAGTAGGTTGTAACGAATTTGTTATATATAAAGAGGTTGTTACATATTAAGTATATCGTATCCTGCCAATAAATTCTAGTAGGTGGCAACCACGTAACAACCTACTATCATCATACACTCAACACATGTCAACCAGTCAATTGACTAGAAGCCTAATCAAACTTGTCTTCCTCTTTTAGTGTTAAGAGATCAAGCCAAAGTTGGCTTATATTTTCAATGGTTTTCTCATTGACCTTCATTGATTCTGAATCCACAAACAACCAGCATACCAACTTCTGCGCTTTCTCCTAAGGGTAACATTCATCACTTGCCTCTCAACTCTCCTAACGACCTTGTGGGTCAGGTCGATGGATGCAAAACATGTCTGGTAGCTTTCATCCTGATTGACGACAATGTATATTTTTGTTGTCGAGAAAAATGGATCCTAAAAGGCTCTAGCCATATAAAACATTTCATTAAAATTATGAAATGTTAGAAAATACAGGATAAAAATAAAATAAGAAATAAAAAACAGAAAAAAGATATAGTATATGAATCTCATAATAATTTACCTTTCAAGAAAGGTGAATATAAATAACATTCTACCAAGGAGATTCAAAGCTATTTTACATAGAAGATATCCGTTTTCCATTCAAACTGCTAATCCAAAACTCTAGGAGCATATTAATTTTATGACGGACTGCCTAAGAAGATGCTTTTTTCCCTTTGAAATCTCTTTCATTCCTTTCAACCTAAATACACCATCAAAACGCCAAGACAAACATATCCCGAACATCTCTAATCTTCTTCTTATCCCATTTAGTCCACAACGAGAACAATAAACCTGGTGTTCCTTTGATTTTCCATAAATGTTTTTTATTAGCTCGTATGGACTTTACAAAAGAACATTTTAGGAAAATTTGTTCCGCAGTTTATATGATTACTCATAATCCTGCTTATGCCTCATGGGTTCGATGAGATCAACAACTTAGGGTTTGCTTATTGCTTCATTATCATAAGACATCTCTCTCAAGTTGGCCTTACTATCCATTACAATAGGTGTGTCAAATCGGTTTGTAGGGACCTAAACAGGTCAGACCAAGCTTGATCCATCCTGTATACAGGTTCGGGTCAACCTGACTTGAATAATATAGTTATCTATATATATGGACCCGAAACTGACCTATGAAAAGTCGGCCCTCCCACCTGACCCGACTTGACCGGTTTAATATTGGATCGGGTCGATCTGACCTGACCCAAATTGATCCGTTGATTTTTCTCTAAAGATAAGACATTAGAAATTATTTTGATATGAAATTTAAAATAATAAAACATCGATGTAAATTTTATATGTAAAATTTATAAAAAACATTGTAAATCAATTGTTTTACTTTTTACTCATTAAAATCATAGCTTCCATAATTTTCCATTACTTAATATTCAAACTTTCGGGTATTTGGGGGTTTCGAACGAGTTATTGGGTATTTGGGTTTAACAGACTGATAAATAATTAATATATGTAGATTGATAAGAGGTCATGTGTGATGGAGTGATGGGCTAATGTTAATTTTTTTAATAGCAATCGTATACGGGTTGGAGTGGGTCAAATCAGGTCATGACCCATACCCGACCCAACCCGTTGATAAATGGATCAGGTCGGGTTAACCCGATTAAAAAAATATCGTGTTCGGGTCGGGTTTTGGTCGCTTTTTTGGTCAGGTTCGGGTCGAGTAATCGGGTTTGGGTGTGTTTGGCAGGCATGTCCTACAACATTTGCGATTGATTTGCTCGAGCATTTGGTTATACCTGCATTCTTTAACCCTTCAATTACAAAATCTAAAGAAACTTGATTTGTTTGTCTTTGCTTATCGTTGTCAAGGTAAATATATTGTTGATGAGCTTGTTGTTGGTTGCTTGACACTTTGTGTCAACTTCAACCCAATTGTCTACAAAAACTTAGGAGATGAATTCCATGAGATGGTGTTTGTACTTTCCACTAATCCTAGCCTGTTAAGTTTCCTAAGTTGCACAATCTGTTGATGAGCTATGAGATTCGGCTTGCCACCCAATAACGCACTCTTTCTGCTGTTAGTTACAAATTTGGTGCAACTACATTCTTCTATAAAAAGGCAAAGGACCTACATGTTTTGTATTGATTCCTCTTCCAACAACACATGTGGGTGTGGATGTGGTTGAGGGCGTGATAGGTGTTGTGATCATTATCCGGTCGGTGGTGTCTATGGCCTGACATATACATGTTTTGTATTGATTCCTCTTCCAACAATACATGTGGGTGTGGATGTGGTTGAGGGCGTGATGAGCGTTGTGATCGTTATCCGGTCCGTGGTTTTTGTGACCATAGTCATATCTTCATGTTTTGTATTGACTCTTCTTCCAACAACACATGTGAGTGTATTCGCGTGAACGTGATTAAGGGCGTGATAGGTGTTGTGATCGGTATCCGGTATCCGGCCTGTGGTGTCTAAGGCCATAGTCCTTATTGTTGTTTTTGCCACCAAAATGGTTACTTACCAAATGCTCATGCCGCATCCACATGTGCGGACTGGTTTCCAGAGACTGGAGCTACTCATCACAGTCAGATCTTCTCTATCCATTACAGATGATACATGTGAATCGATTAAGTGCAAGTTGGTAATGGTGCATGTTTGCATATTCCACATATTCATGACTTCACTCTTCTGCTAAAATTTTCATCTAACGCACTTCATTTTCCATATTTCCTTCTATCGCTGAATCTGGATCTCTTGCTATCTATGAAGTTGGCAATACATGTATGCCTACTGAAGATCATTGGGGGTATGTAATACGCATTCTTTATTACATTAAGCATACCTTGCCCAGTGTTTTAAATTCAGATGGCGGCATCTTATCAGCAGGAAATCGGATGTTGGATATTGCGATATATATGGTGATATTTTCTAAATGTTGGATTATGAATTTCGACCTTAACAGAGTTAACATACATTAAGTATAATAAATATCATTAATTTAACTTAGTGTAGAAAGTTATTCTTTTTAAATGAGATTTTCTTCAATAGCTTAGTATGCTATCAAAAGATAGGTTCGAAGCCTATTTGAGGAAATTTGATGTTAAACATGTATGGAAACATTAGTTTTAAGTATTTATAATCGATAATGTTAATAAAAAATACCCATAAAACGCTAGTACAAATTCCACTTTTATTGAAAAGCCAAAATTGCTGGAAATTCCACTTTTATTGAAAAGCCAAAATTGCTGGAAATTCCACTTTTATTGAAAAGCCAAAATTGCTGGAAACCCCTACACTTTTCCCTGCAAAGTGGGAAACCCTTTTAACCTTGAAAAACATGCATTTTACCCAAAAATTTTTACACCGTTAGTTTTTTGTGTATGTTTCTCATATTGTCTCGCAAATCTTTCTTCTCCAATTTCCCCACTTTTTGTTCACTAAATTTTTTTCCTCACCAGTCTTTTTTCTTCTCATTTCTTTCCTAAAATCTGTAATTCAAAACACCGACCCTATTTTCTTTACTCCAAAAAGTGCGCAAAAATTTAAGAGAGCAAGGGTTTGGAAAAAATGAAGAAAAAGAAAAGTGAGTATTATGTTTGTCAATTAAATTTATTGGTGGGGCATTTTTGGCATAAAATAATCTTATGGTTGGAAAATTTAACACCGTTTGGGTTTTTAGTGTAATGTGCATGTTTTTCAAGTTTAGGGGTTTTCCCCACTTTGTAGGTGAAAGTGAAGGGGGTTTCCCGCATTTTAGCCTTCTAATATTTTTTAACATATTCTTACTTTGATTCTTAATAAGAAATGGATATGGATCATTTGAAAAATATTTGTTGAGAGTGCATATGAGAATTTTAAAGTCAAGTTCAATCTAGGTATATGCCTTATCTTTCAACAAACTATATAAACCTTTTGAAAATTAGTAAATAATTTTTTACTATATGTAATATAATTGCTCACTTCATGGTAGAATTCTTCAGGGACCAATGCTTCTTATTTGAGAAAAAATGCGATGATAGAGTTGGACTACCAACTCTTTGGGATGCAAGATGAATTGTGTGTATTTGAGATGACTATAAACTCGAAATAGTTTTTGTTAAAAAATCGACATTTTAACTAATAACTATAGTACGATATATATTGGCTTATATTTCTTCATAACTACCGAACGATATGAAGTTGATATACTTTCTACATAACAAAACATAGAACAAAAAAATAATTACAATTTATGAACAATTCAAAAATGTAAATTAAAAATGGTAGGCACCATTTGTTGGCAACTAACCCTAATTAGCATGTGCTAAAAAATTCGAAAAATTCAAAAATTTTGTGTGTTACCACAATCAGATACCTGCACTAGATGAATTTTCCATCAGCTGGATCTCTTTTGGTGTAAATTTTAAGGAGAGGAGTTTGATGATGCAACAAGGAAGAACATTTTGTGACAAGGAAGTTAAGTTGTGCTTGCGTGATTCCTTCCTTGGTTTCAAGAAAATTCTCAATATCATTTTGAGTTTTTCCATCATCATCTAACTCGTCTGCAGCCACATTGCTATTCTCATGAGTCTCATGATCTGGCTCGCTCTCTTGCGGTTCTGTTTTGAGCATTTGAAATGCAACCCTTGGGGATTTTTGTTGTAAAAAGACATCCGCATAACATCCCCACAAAGGCTTGTGATTTGGCTCTCTTGCGCTTCTATGTTGTGCACTAAAATGCAACCGTTGGGGATTTCTGTTGTGCAAAGACATATTCGCATAATTTCCCTGCAAAAATGAACCCCCATTTCTTTGAGACCCTGTTCTCCCCAAGACTCGATCTGAAATTCCATTAGAAACCGTTTGTTCCCCTATATTTGATGACACCATAGAACACATTTCACCTGAGTTTCCATAAACTAATCGCTGCATATCTCCTTGAGCTGTGATTTGTGTATGGTCTAGTTGTCTTGCTAAAGAAGTTTATTGAATCTGCTGATTCGTTTGCATACCAACAGAATTGATCGCTTACAGATTGTTCCAGGATCGATTTTGCAATTTTTCCATATGGTTTGTATTTGTTTTGCATCATAGAGGGCCTCATATTTGGAGAAATCGCATATTGCTTGTCAGAATTGAAGAAAGCTCCAGTTTGCGTCATTGTGTGCCTCATGTTTGGAGAATTTGCAATTTGCGCATTAAACTGAAGAAAACTTCATTTTGAATAACAGTTGGCATAGGAGCTTGAGAAGGATGTTGAGTTGAAGCAGCAAGTCATTGGAGATAGAAGCCATCAGATGAACAAATTGGATTCAATGATGTATGAGCTCCTTCTCGATGTTGCGGTTGACTTAATTTCTTGAAACATTAGCGATATTTCAGCAAATGGTTAGCAACATTATCACTGGTGAGATCTGGGACATTCATGAACTCTAGGATTTTCCTAGGAACAGAATCATCGATTCCCAAGCTCAGGACCCCAAACAAATCTCTTTCTCATATGTGTCGGAGAATCTTCGGTTTCATTGACCTCTATTTTCTATTCACCTTCCCTTTATCTCTTAGCATCATTCAATTTCTCCTCACTTGCAGTAGATGTATTGTCACTATCGTCCGACGGCTTTTTCTCCTCACTGCCATTGTCCTCGATATTTTCAGATTCTTCATATCTTTCTAAGTACATGTTGCCATATGTTCTTTAACTCCACAGGCACGGGCTGTGTAAGGTAATTCAGGCCCCACAAGTGTTGCCTTTCATCACTGAATCTTTACTATCGTCCTCCGACATCAAAAGAATGGGAATGTCCGTTTCCGACCCGATAAGAACAAGGGGCTTGAACCCATCCATATCGGGCATGTGCACCTCACATATCACAATATCAAATCCTCCTTTGTTCTCGTGGAGAGTCTCCAATGCTTGCATTGCCCACGAACAAGTACCGATTTGAGTAGAACAATTCTTGAGGATGGTCTCAATGTCTTGGAGGGTGATGTAATAATTGTCAATATGGAGAACACGGAGCCCTTCAGGGAATTTTGCATCCATTTTCGTGAATCAAAAGGTTTTCACCTTCAAATTTGGGGTGGGGGTGGGGGTGGGGGGTGGGGGAGGTCCGTTTTCATTTTCTTGAGAAAAATTGAGAATAGGTGTCTGTTTCTGATATGAAGTTGATATTTCACAAATTGGACAAATCTTTTGACGTAATAAATTTCTCTCCGAAGCAAGGTTGCCGGTTCGATTCCTGAAGGGGCCGCATCTGGAAAAATTCGCTTTCAGCTAGTTTGCTGCATCTAGGTTCTTTGAACTTGAGTGGTTGTGAGTTAATAGGTCTTTATTTGTAGGCTAGGATCCCGTAGTTACTATGTATCGACTTGTGCAAGCATGCCTTATATATTCAAAGCACTATAACTATTGAATTGGTTGGAGGCCTATTTGAATTTCTTTTTCACCTTTTGTTTTGTTACATGTTATACTTTTTTCTATCAAACCACCAAATCTGAAAGAGCAAGTGTGTCCTTTTTAATATATGTTTTGGCTGTATTGGCAGCCGCTCCTAATTTAGTAGTTAGAACATTGCTTTCTTTTACTCATTCTAATTTGCCCAACAAATCAAAACTAATCTCTACTTAAACATTGACTTTACAGAAATTTTACATTGCCTTCACGACTAAAATTTACAAAATTTCATGATGTGAACTTATGAGTTGTATAAATCAAAAAAGTGATGGAGGCATGGGGTTTTTGATCTCGGATCCTTTAGTTTGGTGTTATTGGCAAAGCAAGGATGCTTGGCGACTGGTACTTCTTTATGTGCCAGATTACTTGGCGCTAGATTAGTTAAGGAGCTTTAATTTTCCTTAAAGTTCATTTTTATTTGCACCATTGGGTTCGAATCCTAGTTTTGTTTGGAGATGCGAAATGTCTCTTCTACTGCACCAAAACATCGAAGGTGTGATAAGGGATTTATTTTTATTTTCTAATACGGCTTCGTAGGTCGAAGACTTTTTGGGCCGAAACTCGGGCTTTTGTGCAGTGGTATGTTTAATTTATTAAACTTCCATTTAATACGCGTCCAGTGGGAATTTAACTTGTGTTGCTTTGATCTCTTGTGAAATGTCCCTTCCACTACACAAATTTTTTGAAGTTATGACGAAGGTTGTGGGATTTGTTTTGATATTCTAACACGCCCCGCAGGTCGAAGGTCCTTTGGGTTGAAACCTGGGTTTTTGTGCAGTGGTATTTTTAATTTTATAAAACCGCATTTAATTTGCGTCTGATGGGAATCAAACCTGGTTTGCCCCTGCACCAAATCTCTGAAGTTATAATGAGGATTGAGGGCAAGTATTTTATATTCTAATAGGAGAAATATTTGTGAAGCTGCAACATTGCTTTGGTGGATAGGCATTGGTCACTATTCGAATTTGAATGACAAGTGGATTTCGGTACGTCATACATTTTGTTAGTTCACTCTAAATTTATTATCAGCAGAAGCTACCGTTAGTGAGTTGATTGACATTGATAGTTGTCTAGCACATAAAGAAGCATAGTATATGTGGCACGGTAGGAAAGCTTCATGTGGTATAAAAATATTGGAAATCAACTTCTTATTCCTAGAACTCACATTGGCGGGTATATTTGCAGTAAAGTCTGTTTGTAGGGTTGAAATATTGAGTTCCATTTGCAAGCTATACTTCATCTATTGATAATTTTGTGTGGAAGATAATATGCGCTTCGAAAGTTCCTTCTAAAATCAAACTTCATTTGGTGGAGAGCTTGCAAATATATTTTATCTAATCAGGAGAATTTAAGGAAGGGAACTATTCATGTCGAACTGGATTGTGTTGTGTGGCAAGGGTATTGAAACAATTTCCTTTGTGCTGATGGGGTTGTGATTGGGTTCGACGGGTGTGGTTTTGTTCTCCTCTAAGCTTGCATAAATTGTCGATATGGATTTTATTGATTGCTTGTGGCATATGGATGAAGGGCTAGATGGAGAAGCATTGGATTGCTGTAATTGCATGGTTTATTTGAACTAATTGTGGACCCGCGGTGTGGTTCTTCATCAAAATTTTAAGCAAAACCCTATAAATGTTGCTATGCAATCTATTTCATTCTCGTCTAAATTTGCGGATGCACAATGAAAGGAATTGATTCCTTCTCCTGTCCAACCTCGCTTATGGACAGCTCGAGATGGTTGGGTGATGGTCAATGTAAATGCTGCAACGTTAGTTGAGGTTGTGAATAACGGAGCCGGTGTTTGTTTAAGAGATCATCAAGGGGAGATCCTAGCAGCGGTAGGTTTTTTTTTTTCTTGGATGCGACCCTTTCGGGAATCTAACCTGTGACCTCTCATTTTGGAGAGGAAAGTTATACCAAGCTAGGCCCAGTGGGTTGGCAGCAGTAGCGTTGTGTTTACATAGATGGAAGCCATTTTCATCTCTTTGTTATGAGATCCTATATCAATCTCTATCGGCGTTGATGTGCTATGGGCCTACTGAAGTTGAAGCCATGGCTTTAATGCGGGGTGTGAATTTGGCTGTTGAGTTGGTTTTTCTAATATCATCCTCGATTCGCATTGCCTAGAGCTTGTTGGTGCGTTACAAATTCCAGGAATAATTTTTCCTTGTATGGTTTTCTTGTTGATGATATCAAAGAGTTTCAGTAATACATGTTTGTCGTGGTGGCAAAACAGTTGCTACATGTTTGTCGTGGTGGCAAAACCTTTGCTCACGCTTTATCCAAATATGCACCAACTATTGTAAAAGATGTATGGGTTGAAGAACTACCAAACTTAGTAATTCCCTTGTTCTTTTTGGATTTATCTCAGTTTTATTTAATTTCTTATTATGCTCAATAGAATACACAATTTTTGAGTGTTTCCATAAATTATGATTCCCTCCCATAAATTTTCTTTTGCAGGTAAACATCTTGATGCACACTGAAGAAGTAAAACCTTCTGCCAAACAACTTACCATAATCGAAAATTTGAAGAAGAAGCATCGTGTGCAAGATGTTATGGAACTGCTTACTATGGCAGAAACTGATTCAAATCCAATTTCAGATTCAAACTGTGAAATGTTAAATTTAGAAAATGAAGCTCAAGAGGTTAGCAAGGAAAATTACTTAGATGGAGGTGCTGTATGGGACATTTTTCGAAGAGAAGATGTTCCGAAGCTTGAAGGCTACCTTAGAAAGCACTGCAGGGAGTTCAGAGATGTCTTTTGCTGTCCAATTGAGGAGGTAAAAATGCCAATTTTTCATTGTATAAAAATGCAAATAAACACCATGGATTTCATCTCTTGCGAATAAAGAGCATGATCTTTCAGCATGCTTCAAATTAGCAGCATGCACCGTTCAACGTAATACTTTTGAATATTTGCAATTGGAAACTGGTGTATAGGATTAAATTGAAAAGAGTTGAAAATGTGTGGTATTTACTTGCAATGTTCAAAATATATGATATATATGCAAATATTCTTTAAGCTTTTGCTAATTGAGTTCAATATTGCCTAGCATCAATGTACTGATTCATGGTAATAATTATTTTCAATTATTAGGTGGCTCATCCTATTCATGACCAATCTTTCTATTTAAACTTGGAACATAGAAGGAAGTTGAAGAAAGAGTATGGTTAGTATCATTACCATCGTTTTGCTTTTCAAATTTTATTTATACAGTAGCCCCTTACTATTAGTATTTGTTAAGGGATTGAACCTTGGACATTTGAGCAAAAGATTGGTGAAGCTGTGTTGATCCCTGCTGGATGTCCTCATCAAGTCAGAAATATGAAGGTATAATAATGTTCAAGGAGTTGCATTTTCGCCCCTTTATAGTATAATTATACCTGTTTGGAACTTTAATTACTTTGAATAATTTGTCTTAAGCTTATGTAATTCTCTTTCCAGTCCTGTATAAAGGTTGCCCTCGATTTCGTCTCGCCTGAAAATGTTTCGCAATGTGAGCGACTTGCTAAGGAATTCCGTCTACTCCCTGAGGGTCATCGAGCAAAAGAAGACAAACTTGAGGTCTTATCCTGATTTTTTATAAAATGCTTTATCAAATCGAATGCTTGTGCTTGAAAACTTTATAATTTTAGTATCATTGTAACTGTTTTTGATAATCTGCATCAGGTAAAGAAAATTGCTATTTATGCACTCATCCAAGTGGTGAAAGATATTAAAGACCACATGGCCGAATCAAAGTAAGCTTAGTTGAACTCTTCATATTTTTGCTAGTTCAGAGTTGTTTTTTATTTTGTTAAAATTTTAAATAAATTCTTTTATGTTCCAATTAACCTGTTTGCTCCATAACTGCAGGTAATGATGGAGGAATCCCACTTTTGGTTTTGATGATTTTGGCAAGTTGTCATTTGACTTGCAACTTACCATGCAAATGCGCTTTTTGAATGTTTTTTGATATAAAGAGTCTTAGTATGACTTGTTTTTAGCTAAATTTTACTAGGAATTTGTCTAAGCTGATGAATCTGTAGTAAGCTTAATGAGAGAGTACCACTTGCAATTTGTAAAGCTCTTTTGATCCTTTTGGCATGTAAATGTCTCCTAGTTGTTCTTTAGGTCGCTTTTTTGGATTTTGTACATGCTTGTGCAGCTGTAGTAGATAAATACCCTACAGTTAGTTGCTTTGCGCCTTTTACTGTTGCCTTGAAATATAAAACGTTGAAGAAAAGTTGAGTTGATGTCTTAATTATTGAGGGTGTTTTTCAGAAGAAAACACATTAGTGCATGTTTTAGGTAAGTGAGTGAGAAGATGGAAATTCGAGAGGATAGTGATTAAGATATCGGTATGTTTGTTTAACTGTTAATCTGAGCCTCGGTACAATTTCTAACAAGCATAGCATGTCCTGTTTTGAATCAACCTATTAGGAGTTGTGAAGATTTATGAGATTACTTTCGGGTCATGAGTAATTTATGGGACCTATACCAAAATTTGATTTCTCACAATTGATTGGCGAGCTGAGCTATATATAGCTAACTATATTATGACTTGCTTGTTGATGGAATTCTCCATCTGCATGTTTATCAGCAGTATTTTTGCTGCACGGTTCAAAGGTCTTGTATCACATTCTGCAGGGTTTAAAAATATTTATATATATTTGTGATGCCAGCTTCAGCACAACACGATATATAACGAAACCATTGTCGTATTATGTACTAAAATGAAAAAAAATTCTTGCAAATGATAGCTAATATAAAGAATTTAACCAGCATAAATTCAAAGCTTATATAGAAATCTGGCCCCAGAAGGTAATTAATTTTATATCTATTGTTTCCACCACTGTCCCATTTGTCTACATTTTAATTAGCTGGTGAGTTTTTCCCTTGCATTAAGACTAATTTTTTGTTGTTTTCCGGCTGTATACAATAGAACCAAATTTAAATTAAATCGTATAAAATACAATGAAATTTAGGTAGTGGAATAAAATAATAAATAAATATGATTTGGTTGGTGCAGCCGTCGGCCAAGGAACATGTATCTCGCTTTCTATAAGGCAATTCGGGCCACCGCGGTGAGAAACTAGTAGTGGATCTCGACACGTTGCCTCCAGGATACAATAGGAAGTAGAAGATTGTTTTATGCACATAACAATCCAGGTGTCTAATCGAGCCCTTAAGCCAGCACGTTTCGGTCTTTTGCTTGATCCTGGTTTTCATGAGTTGTTTCAGAGAATAAGCCCATATTCTTTTAAGGGAGCGGCCTCATTCTTAGACTCGTATAGGTGAAATCCGTCATGAGTGTTCCTGTAACATTTTGCACTCCGCTTATAAAAGACACAGATTTCATTAAGAGATAAACTCAACCCTTTACTCGTTACAGGATAGAAGCACCCACACCCTATGGATGGATTGCGAGTGTAAACTCGAAATTGGTGCAACCAAACTCCGACTTGCTTTATGATTCTTTTTCCCCGATGAACCCAGTTCTCAGGATCTCTGGTTCCCGGGTTAGGTATCCTCATAGATGGTATATTATTATTGGGCTTAAGTCCAATAACCCTTGATGTTATCCGTACCATTATTGTCACGCCCCGCTTCCCAAAATACATAAATATGGTACGTGACAAAGCCGACCATGCTACGTATTGCTAGGAAAGATCCCTCCATAGTCACGTTATGGCTGTCAATCATGTATCAAGAACAGTAACTAAATTCTAACTAACACATGTCCATCTGCCACAATAGATAAAAGTCAAGAAATGTATATAGTGGAAACGAATAATTATCCAATAAAGAAATAATATCCTAACCACATCCCTTATGGGATCACATTGATAAATTTAAAATACAGAAATAAAATAAATAAGAATTTCTAAAACTAATCACCAAGCTCCTCACCGCTCAACTTATTTGTTAAAATACTCCTGATTTTCCTGCGACAAGGTCAAAGGAACCGGGCCATGCAAAACCCAGATGTCAGTGTGTCATAAACATCAATAATGATAATAATAACCAGAATAGAAAGTTATGATGAAATATGAGTATAAATAATTATCGTAAGTATAGAACAGTGAGTTATAGGTATGTCATGTATATCCTAAAATCTGTGCTTCTAAATTATCTATTCTACAAGATTTTGAAATCAATTAATGTAATTCTCATCGTAACTCAACAGTATATATCTCGTTCATACTCCCACGGGATCACGGCACAATATATCCCGTTCATACCCCCACGGGACCACTGTACAATAAACAATGATTATTCCGTTCACGCCCGGAATCACGATAAATAATAATAATATTCTCTTGAGTTACGTTTCGGTTACATTCTTGATTTCCCCTTTGCCCCAGGTTTCGTATTCAAGTCAGGTATTAACAATATTTTCCTAATGCCAACACAGGATCAATCAGGTACAGGTCTTGTCTGTATAGACAATAAGTCACAACGATTCAGTTTAGTCGGCATTGGTAATAATCCGAGTAACAAGTTTTATAACACGTCATGAACATGTCAAGCAGTGTTTAACATGATAAAATACTAGATGGAAAATAATAACCAGTTCATTTAAACATTGTAGGAATATCCAATGCAATTTATTTAAAAAAAATTAGAATTTATTAATTAGTTACCTGCGTGTAGTAATATTCACATATGCTACTAAACCTACTGTCATACATGTAACAGATCTCGAACTGCAATGGACTTATAATTAACTATAACGAACTAGCATGCAACCAGATAAAAGATATGGATTAATAGTATGCCATTGTAAAGTGATGTTACTTGCTAAATAATATGATGCGTATAATATACATAATTGTATAATATTGGTATAAATAAAATAGCATGTCGCAAGTTTAGGAACTTGCCTTGATAGATATACTCACGATGAAATACGGATTTTCCGAACGACGGCGACGTTCGAACACGACGTATACACGACCTTGGCCACAAACGACTGCGTAATGCTCTGGGTGAACCTTGATACTCTGTGGAATTGGCTGGTGGTCAGGGTCGAATGCGACGGCGACGAGCCGGGGTTCGCCGACAACAAGATAAGGTCGGGTTTTGAACTTGGAAAGAAGAAAAGAGAGAGGAAGTAATGAAGGAGGGTCTGGGTTTGAAGAGATGATGACTGGTGATGAAGTCTGGGTCATTTTCGTCGGCGGGGACTAGGGTGGCGACGACGGTCGACTACGGTGAGTAACTGGCAGATAACAAATGGAAGAAGAAGAAGATGATGATGTCGGGGATGGTTGCTGGGTTTTGGGTTGAGGAAGGTAACGAGAAGAGGTTGCTGAGTCGACGACGAAGAGCTGGGACGTCGATGAAGACGAGGTCTGGAAAACGAGGAGGTGAGATGATCTGTCACGACCCAAAGTTTGGCCCGTGACCGGCACTTAACCACGTAACGTCTACAGGCGTGACGCGACTAAGTAAGCCGGAAACCCAGAAATCAAACCAATAAAAGTATAGAGTGAATTAAGCATTTAATAGAACAAATTACTAAGATAACAATATACGACGCCGTAGCGAAGAAAATGAGCAACAGGTGGGAAACATCACAGATAGAATAAACTGCATAAGTAGAGTCGGCTCACAACGAGCTCGACACCAGAATACAAAATAATATACATCGTCCTCACAACTGGTCTCTAAGTCAATACATAAGTGATAGATGGAGAGTACTAGATACAACAATGTACATAACTGAAAGATAACCAGATACCGTACAAAACCCACCTATCAGCAAAAGAGCTAGTACACCAACTGTAGGGGTATCTGTGTCAAAAGATGCAAGAATGCAGCCTGCCGCGACTACTCCGAAGGGCAACCTGCAAACACTGTGGCACAACGGGGGTGAGTTGCCAACTCGTGAATAGAAGATAACATATAAAGGTAATCGCGAGTATGCACGTGCTACTATACTCTAACCTATATCAACAGATAACATCTATATGATGAACTGGATGCTCAAGCATGCAACAAGTGCGACCTAATAACATCTCCATGTAATGAGCAAGAAATGTGATGATCATGTATAGCAATGCAATCTAACAACCCTATATAGAATGAACAGGGTATGCAATGATCAGGTATAGCAATGCAATCTAACAACCCTATATAGAATGAACAGAGTATGCAATGATCATGTATAGCAATGAAATCTAACAACCCTATATAGAATGAACAGGGTATGCAGTGATCAGGTATAGCAATGTGTACTATATCAGGTACAATAGGTACAGGATGAGATATCAATTACTACATACTGAGCATGGGAAATATAACATCTACACGGAATGTCATCGTGGAAAGTATAATCGGTACCCATCAATGTACCCAAAACCCAATACTACTCAGATGTCGTCATCCTCCTCGGTCCTCCAATCCTGTAAATCTCATATAACCGTGAGTGCCCAACATCGGCACCCAAAATATCAAGAAATACTCGTGCCAAGCATCGACACGCAAATCCTCCTGTATAGGGCATCCGTCAGTCCGGATCAGCCCACGGGCTCTGTCTGCGGTATCGGCCCTCGGCCCCGGCAGTACGAGTCATCCCGTATCCATCCATAGCCTCTGGTCGGTATCCTCCGGATAACCGCCAGGTCCAACCAATCACCGGTAGGTAGTAGTCCCTTTGCCAGGCTCACCGTCTACTACACAGCGAAACCGTTCTCGCCCCGGGGTACCATACCGGGTCCACCATGTACCCGTAATCGGCCTCATCCAACTCCTCGATTCGGGTTCACATATATGTCACTCTAGTACCGAGAAAACACATGGTGGACGCACCGAAATATCATATCAAGGGAAACCGGGTTTTTAAATAATTAACTATTCTCTTTGAAATATCCACGGTTCCCCAAATCCAGAATTAACATGGAAACAACATATCTCAATGCGTAATCTAAGCAAGTATGAAGATATCAATATATGTGTGCACTGGTATGAATATACAGTGTGCATGTGCGCGGGTATGAACATCTCAATATGTGTGCATTGGTATGAATATACAGTGTGTATGTGCGCAGGTATGAACATATCAATATATGTGTGCACTGGTATGAATATACAGTGAGCAAGTGCGCAGGTATGAAGATATCAATATATGTGTGCACTGGTATGAATATACAGTGTGCATGTGCGCAGGTATGAACATCTCAATATGTGTGCACTGGTATGAATATACAGTGTGCAAGTGCGCAGGTATGAAGATATCAATATATGTGTGCACTGGTATGAATATACAGTGTGCAAGTGCGCAGGTATGAGCATATCAATATATGTGTGCACTGGTATGAATATACAGTGTGCATGTGCGCAGGTATGAACATATCAATATATGTGTGCACTGGTATGAATATACAGTGTGCATGTGCGCAGGTATGAAGATATCAATATATGGATATAACATATGCTGTTATGCGGCAATTCATGACAACATCAATAGGGTGGAATCAGTATGATATATGATTTATAGCAATCCTATAATGTGTGTGTCATGGCAATCACTAACGGTGTGAGTGTGGCATATCAATCGTGCTCGTGCGACTTGAACCGTTAGTGACAGTGCAGTGTTCTGTGCTATCATTTCTATATGCAACAATAATGTATGCTACTATAGTCCATATGAACATCTACAATCTAATATCCTAACTCGCCCTGACGCTTAACGCCATACGGGCGATTTCCCCGTAGATGTTAAATCTACTCACCTGGTCGTACGCTACTCGTAGCCGACCACCTGCTTCCCTTTCTTAGCTCCGTCTGACGTACCAGCCTGCGAACCTGGAATTACACAAGAATCCATATATAAGCAACTATCTCGCAAAACGCGATATCGAAGCCAAACGATACGCTCGCGTCGCGAACTAAACGCGCGTGTGTACGATACGCTAAACGTGTGCACGCGTCTAAAACTAACCCCGACACGCCGCGATACGCTGAATCATGGAACCCTCTCGCGTATCGCGCGTATCGCGCGAACCAAACGTACTAGAAATACGATATAACGTCCCAGATTCTACCCAGGCTAACAACTTAGAAAACTATACATACCACTGGCCTAGAAATAACAACAGACTCCTACCCATCCAAACATCACCTAAAAATTCCCCTATCTGGCCGCAAATTGCGGCCAGAATGAATAAATTGGCGGCCTCTCTATGGGGTGGGGGTCTCGGGCTCTGGTGGTGTGGTCTATACCTTGTATACATGCTCCAGTTAACTCAATTTCAACCTGAACTACTCGGGCCTATAGCAGATCACAGAAATCCAATTTGTTCACTTAAAAACACTAAATTTGCACAATTTGAAATCCTATGGTTTTTGTTGTAATCTGGGGTCTAACTAGGTTTATATGGTCTTAATAACACCTAATTAGGCTAGGTTAACCAATACTAACAGCACTAAACCATAAGTCCACACAATCACCATTTCAAGCACAAAATCTCACCTTTTTACACAAACCGAAGCAATTCCTACGTAAGTTAAGTAATTTAGAGGGTTAGGCTCAAAGGTTATACCTTACTAGACCTATGAAGCAGGAAGAGGGAGGAGGAGGAGAAGAGGTGAGCTGCTGTGGCTGCTGCTGCCTGCTGTGCTGCTGCTGATGCTGTAGCTGCTGCTGATGCTGTGGTTGCTGCTGATGTTGATGCTTCTGCAGCTGATGTTGGTGCTGTGGCCGCTGATGCTGCTGCTGCAGCTGCTTCCTCTCTCTCTCTCAGCTGAGTGTGTGTGGGTGTGTGAGAGTTGGGAGAATGAGAAGTGAGAGTGAGAGAATGAGGCCCCAAGTCAACAACCCCCTCTCTCTTTCCCTCTCTCTTCATTTAATGAGCATGGCTCAAGCCATGCCCATACTCCCTCTCTCATGCACCAAGTCAACAAAAGAAAAGAAAAGAAATTCAAATAACAAAATACACAACTAAATAAAACCCAATTAAATCCCAAAACACTTAATACAAATAGGTTAACCCATCATGGTTGCTAATCATGGTTTTAACCCCAAATCTAAACCCTAGTTTACATGCACAAGTGTGTGTGTGCCTAGAAAAATCCTAATAAAATATTCATTAATTAGAATAAAATATCTGAAACTTAATTTGGTAAACTTTTTACCAAGAACTATCTATTAAAATATAATTAACCCTTAAACACGACCTAAGGTGTTACAATCTTCCCCCCTTAAAGAAAATTCGTTCCCGAATTTTAAAATACAATGCTACGCATACCTTCAGAGGGATGAGGGAACTTCTGCCGCACCTCGCCCTCAGCCTCCCAGGTGACCTCTTCTCTGTTTGGAATGCACCAAAATACCTTCTGTGATGGCAAGACCTTCGATCGAAGTTTCTTCACCTGCCGGCCCAAAATTACGGCTGGCTGTTGGGTGAACGAAGGATCACACTCGAACTTAATTGGTCTGGCGCTGAATCCAATGAGAAAGGTCATGAAGGTAATTGCAAAGTATCGACATAGGAAATACGGGATGAATATTCAATAATCTGGGTAGAAGTGCCCAACTTAAGGCAACGAACCAACTCGCCTTAGGAATCCTAAAAAGACTTACTATCCTGGAAAACTTCCCAAAACTCAACATGTCATTTATCGGAAATTTCCGTGGGAATACATGATTTGCCATTGCGAACTCAAATCCGCGACCCTCTTGGTCAGCATCTGATCTCTATCCGCAATAGACCATTCTCATCCTGACCCAAAACAACCGGGTCATTTCCGAAATTTCTAAACTAGCTGAGGTCCAATAATTCCTATAACACGGAGTTAGGAAAAACAGACTGGTGATCGACATGACATGACCTCTAATCCTAAAGGTTACCAATTGGAGTGTCTCCTGATAACTGCTATCAAAGGAGAACCCTATCGATGGTAAACGATGATCCCCAACTGCCGACAACAATTTCTACATACGCACAACTTAACAATAACATCTGAGCAAACTGAGTATCACCGGATGACAAACATCCGAATGGAGTCACATCCTGACAACTCCTGGGTGAACACCATAACGAAATTTCGGGGAGATCTGCTCTCGTTCCCTCATCGAAACGGTTAAAGGTTGCAACTCTCCCGTCAGTCTCAGTTGCCCAGCTCAACACACAACAAGACAGACACTTGAAACGAATCCCAAGACTTCTCTTTCTATCCCTGCCCCCCCGTAACTACCTTACAAGTCACGTTAACAGTTGGTGGGGCTTGAATGAGTACAGAAAGTTGACTGATGTGCCTGCCCTAGGATTCCACGTCTCTTTCCCATAATATTGGGTACACAAGTGCCTCTCTAACCTAGCACACCCTTGCCACAAGTCAAGGATTCCAAATCATTACCCAGCCGAGTAGGCTCCAATATCTCTGACGAACGAGCGTCGGCGGGCAGTGCCTCGCGAAAGCGATTTAAGAAAAGTGGTCGGGCGCGGACATGAGCAAGCTGTCTCCTCAGTAGAGACGAACTTAAGCTGCACTCAACGATCGCACAAGGACTGTGAATCTGCGGAGGACTATCACAACAATCACATTCCGCCGCAGGAAGGTGTACCTTTAACTCTGGTGGTCCATGAAAGTCTGACACGAATCTCAACAAGTGGTGTCTCTAATCTCCAACGCAAAACCATCGCGGCCATCTCCAGATCATGAGTGAGATATCCTTCTCGTACTTCCTCCAAATGTAAAGAAGCAAAAGCGATAACTCCATTGTGTCACCTCAGTACACATTCGAGTCCTACTCACGAAACATCACAGTTAAACCACAAAGTCGCCCGAACCAAAGAGCAAGGAAAGGGCTGAAGCAGTTGTTATCCGAGCCTTCAACTGCGGAAACTCCGCACGCAAGCCTCAGTCTACAGAAAAGAAATCTCCATTCCCGTCAATTTAGTCAACGGGGCAGCATTACACTAGCAATCCTGCATGAGACGGCGGTAACACCTGCTAAGCCAAAAAAAATATGCGGACCTCCGTCCGGCTCACAAATTTGGGCCTAAGCTGTATGGCCACGATCTTCCTCAAAACCATACCAATTCGGCTCGGTAACTACAGAACCTAGGAGTCAACACCACAAGCTTGAAGGGAACACTCCGAGAATCTAGTAAACCGCTGGGGCTCTCCCAGTATCCGTATAACAGATCCTCAAGTGCTTCTCCTATTCCTCAAGACACACTAAAAAGACTAGGATGTCGTAAATGACACAACAATAACTAGTCGCGGAACGGCCCGAAGAAAACTAGTTCATCACACCTACGAATGCTGCTAGAGCATTGGTGAGTCCAGTGACACACCCAAAACACACAAAGCCCGTAGCACGCACAAGGCAGTCTTCGGAATGTCATCATTTCGGACCCGCAACAATGATGACCCGATCCCAAACGAACCTAGACAAAGTCTCGCACTCTGGTGCTGATCGAAGAATTCGTCAGTGCGAGGTACAGGACACTTATCCGCACCGTAAGCCGATTCAAGTGACGATCCATTAAAACAACCTCAATCTGTCGTTTTCCTCCTGGACGACCAGAAATAGGAGCTTCCTAAATGCGAAACACTCAGACGCACAACTCCCTCAACAACCACTCTGCAGAAGATCCTTAGCTCCTTAAGCTTCGCCGGCTCATCTTGGAATGACGTCGGAAAAATTCTCGCACGAAAGAAAACCGGTCCAACAAACCAACTGTGGATACCGCATCACGAAAAACGCCAAGAATCCACGACATCTCCTCAGAGCCGACTAGATAACAAGGCTGAATTCAAGCTGTAAGAGGTGGCACCACTATCCATCTGCACAACCAGATCTGACTTGCCCAGAAAAACAAAACCTAACTGTTTCCTCACGGTAGCCCACAACGCCTAACACGTAGCTAACCAGTCCGTGCCCAGGAGATCGCCAAATCCAACATCTCTAGGAGGATCAAAATAGCAGATAAATCTCTATCTCCTATCCGATCGGCACAAGACCGAAGTACGTGTTGCACAACAAAAGGATTGCTGACGGAAGTTAACACAACAAACGGCTAATCTACCCAGCACGACTCCCGTTCTAAACCCGGCACGAGGTGTGTAAACATACGAGTGCAACAGAAGAACATACCGAAAGAGTACCTGAACCCACAGCATTGGACGCCCGCGCGTCCCGATGTGTCGAAGCGAAAACTTGTGCCTGTCCTTCATCTGCGACTGATCGAACTCCTCCTCTACTAGCCTGACCCCTTTGTGCAAACCCTCCGCGTCCACGACGTCTCAGAATACGACCCTGACGTGCTGTGAAGGAACACTGCCTGATGAGGTGCTGAAGGCTTCCGCATCGTAAACACCTACGCGCTGCCTGCTGTCCTGCCTGGGGATGGAAGCCAAACGACTGTCCTCGTCCTAAGCCTCTGCTCTGGGCTGATACACCAGTACGATTCCACAACTGTTCCGGAACTCTCACGGTCTCTGGAAGACGTGTCTCGTAAACTGGGGCTGCCTCCACCGGTGCTATGTAGGGGACGGAATACTGCATGATGATCGCAAGGAACAACTGGTTAACAGGGGTGACAACCACCTGTCGCTGCGCTCGAACGACCTCTACCAATGAGCTCATCGTCTGGCGCAAGCTCTGCATCTCTGCCACTAGTCTAGCGATCTGACCCGTCGTAGGAGAAACAATCTGTCCTGGTACAACATGGGCACTACTCGGATCAGTCCTCGTCTCAGATAAATCAACTCGAACCTCGGCTCTCCCGGCCTCTCTCTGCACCCTCGTAGTCCTTGGCGGCATAATGGCTGGAAAGAAGGTAGGATTCGATGAGGATATGAAAATCGAATCACAAGGATGTATACGATCATAAAGGAAATTTAATCAATAAGTCCTAAGGTCGCTTAGGCGGAGTACCGTGTCGTGAGTATGCCGCGGAACATACGCACGCTACGCCACTCTGCTGCAGCTACCTACTCCATCATACCAGGGTCATCCTATACTCCGAAGGTAAAACCTACGCTCTGATACCAATTTTGTCACGACCCAAAGTTTGGCCCGTGACCGGCACTTAACCACGTAACGTCTACAGGCGTGACGCGACTAAGTAAGCCGGAAATCCAGAAATCAAACCAATAAAAGTATAGAGTGAATTAAGCATTTAATAGAACAAATTACTAAGATAACAATATACGACGCCGTAGCGAAGAAAATGAGCAACAGGTGGGAAACATCACAGATAGAATAAACTGCATAAGTAGAGTCGGCTCACAACGAGCTCGACACCAGAATACAAAATAATATACATCGTCCTCACAACTGGTCTCTAAGTCAATACATAAGTGGTAGATGGAGAGTACTAGATACAACAATGTACATAACTGAAAGATAACCAGATACCGTACAAAACCCACTTATCAGCAAAAGAGCTAGTACACCAACTGTAGGGGTATCTGTGTCAAAAGATGCAAGAATGCAGCCTGCCGCGACTACTCCGAAGGGCAACCTGCAAACACTGTGGCACAACGGGAGTGAGTTTCCAACTCGTGAATAGAAGATAACATATAAAGGTAATCGCGAGTATGCACGTGCTACTATACTCTAACCTATATCAACAGATAACATCTATATGATGAACTGGATGCTCAAGCATGCAACAAGTGCGACTTAATAACATCTCCATGTAATGAGCAAGAAATGTGATGATCATGTATAGCAATGCAATCTAACAACCCTATATAGAATGAACATGGTATGCAATGATCAGGTATAGCAATGCAATCTAACAACCCTATATAGAATGAACAGAGTATGCAATGATCATGTATAGCAATGAAATCTAACAACCCTATATAGAATGAACATGGTATGCAGTGATCAGGTATAGCAATGTGTACTATATCAGGTACAATAGGTACAGGATGAGATATCAATTACTACATACTGAGCATGGGAAATATAACATCTACACGGAATGTCATCGTTGAAAGTATAATCGGTACCCATCAATGTACCCAAAACCCAATACTACTCAGATGTCGTCATCCTCCTCGGTCCTCCAATCCTGTAAATCTCATATAACCGTGAGTGCCCAACATCGGCACCCAAAATATCAAGAAATACTCGTGCCAAGCATCGACATGCAAATCCTCCTGTATAGGGCATCCGTCAGTCCGGATCAGCCCACGGGCTCTGTCTGCGGTATCAGCCCTCGGCCCCGGCAGTACGAGTCATCCCGTATCCATCCATAGCCTCTGGTCGGTATCCTCCGGATAACCGTCAGGTCCAACCAATCACCGGTAGGTAGTAGTCCCTCTGCCAGGCTCACCGTCTACTACACAGCGAAACCGTTCTCGCCCCGGGGTACCATACCGGGTCCACCATGTACCCGTAATCGGCCTCATCCAACTCCTCGATTCGGGTTCACATATATGTCACTCTAGTACCGAGAAAACACATGGTGGACGCACCGAAATATCATATCAAGGGAAACCGGGTTTTTAAATAATTAACTATTCTCTTTGAAATATCCACGGTTCCCCAAATCCAGAATTAACATGGAAACAACATATCTCAATGCGTAATCTAAGCAAGTATGAAGATATCAATATATGTGTGCACTGGTATGAATATACAGTGTGCATGTGCGCAGGTATGAACATCTCAATATGTGTGCACTGGTATGAATATACAGTGTGCATGTGCGCATGTATGAACATATCAATATATGTGTGCACTGGTATGAATATACAGTGGGCAAGTGCGCAGGTATGAAGATATCAATATATGTGTGCACTGGTATGAATATACAGTATGCATGTGCGCAGGTATGAACATCTCAATATGTGTGCACTGGTATGAATATACAGTGTGCAAGTGCGCAGGTATGAAGATATCAATATATGTGTGCACTGGTATGAATATACAGTGTGCAAGTACGCAGGTATGAGCATATCAATATATGTGTGCACTGGTATGAATATACAGTGTGCATGTGCGCAGGTATGAACATATCAATATATGTGTGCACTGGTATGAATATACAGTGTGCATGTGCGCAGGTATGAAGATATCAATATATGGATATAACATATGCTGTTATGCGGCAATTCATGACAACATCAATAGGGTGGAATCAGTATGATATATGATTTATAGCAATCCTATAATGTGTGTGTCATGGCAATCACTAACGGTGTGAGTGTGGCATATCAATCGTGCTCGTGCGACTTGAACCGTTAGTGACAGTGCAGTGTTCTGTGCTATCATTTCTATATGCAACAATAATGTATGCTACTACAGTCCATATGAACATCTACAATCTAATATCCTAACTCGCCCTGACGCTTAACGCCATACGGGCGATTTCCCCATAGATGTTAAATCTACTCACCTGGTCGTACGCTACTCGTAGCCGACCACCTACTTCCCTTTCTTAGCCCCGTCTGACGTACCCGCCTGCGAACCTGGAATTACACAAGAATCCATATATAAGCAACTATCTCGCAAAACGCGATATCGAAGCCAAACGATACGCTCGCGTCGCGAACTAAACGCGCGTGTGTACGATACGCTAAACGTGTGCACGCGTCTAAAACTAACCCCGACACGCCGCGATACGCTGAATCATGGAACCCTCTCGCGTATCGCACGTATCGCGCGAACCAAACATATTAGAAATACGATATAACGTCCCATATTCTACCCAGGCTAACAACTTAGAAAACTATACATACCACTGGCCTAGAAATAACAACAGACTCCTACCCATCCAAACATCACCCAAAAATTCCCCTATCTGGCCGCAAATTGAGGCCAGAATGAATAAATTGGCGGCCTCTCTATGGTGTGGGGGTCTCGGGCTCTGGTGGTGTGGTCTATACCTTGTATACATGCTCCAGTTAACTCAATTTCAACCTGAACTACTCGGGCCTATAGCAGATCACAGAAATCCAATTTGTTCACTTAAAAACACTAAATTTGCACAATTTGAAATCCTATGGTATTTTGTTGTAATCTGGGCTCTAACTAGGTTTACATGGTCTTAATAACACCTAATTAGGCTAGGTTAACCAATACTAACAGCACTAAACCATAAGTCCACACAATCACCATTTCAAGCACAAAATCTCACATTTTTACACAAACCGAAGCAATTCCTACGTAAGTTAAGTAATCTAGAGGGTTAGCTATGAAGCAGGAAGAGGGAGGAGGAGGAGAAGAGGTGAGCTGCTGTGGCTGCTGCTGTCTGCTGTGCTGCTGCTGATGCTGTAGCTGCTGCTGATGCTGCGGTTGCTGCTGATGTTGATGCTTCTGCAGCTGATGCTGGTGCTGTGGCTGCTGATGATGCTGCTGCAGCTGCTGCCTCTCTCTCTCTCAGCTGAGTGTGTGTGGGTGTGTGAGAGTTGGGAGAATGAGAAGTGAGAGTGAGAGAACGAGGCCCCAAGTCAATAACCCCCTCTCTCTTTCCCTCTCTCTTCATTTAATGAGCATGGCTCAAGCCATGCCCATACTCCCTCTCTCATGCACCAAGTCAACAAAAGAAAAGAAAAGAAATTCAAATAACACAATACACAACTAAATAAAACCCAATTAAATCCCAAAACACTTAATACAAATAGGTTAACCCATCATGGTTGCTAATCATGGTTTTAACCCCAAATCTAAACCCTAGTTTACATGCACAAGTGTGTGTGTGCCTAGAAAAATCCTAATAAAATATTCATTAATTAGAATAAAATATCTGAAACTTAATTTGGTAAACTTTTTACCAAGAACTATCTATTAAAATATAATTAACCCTTAAACACGACCTAAGGTGTTACATGATCGGAGAAGAAAAGAAAGAGAAGGTGATGTCGACGATGGGGTAGGTGGTGAAAGGAGTGCTGGCGACGACGAGAGGAAATGAGTGATGAGGGTGATAGCGGTGGTGATCGGGTTCAGACGACGGCGAGAGGGGAAGACGAAGAAAGTGGGATCGGTTGTAGGGGTCAAAACTACGGCGAGGTCTCGAGAAGGAGGAGGTGGCGATGACAAGGAAGAGGAGGTAAGGGTGAAGGGGGTGGTGACGACGAGGTGGGAATGACGACGGGGTGGAAAGGGCACGGGTTAGGGCTCGATGAGAAAGAAGAAGAAGAAGAACGAGAAGAGAGAGAGGGTACTGCGGGGAGACGGGAGAGAGAGAGAGCGTTTTATAATTATGAAAAGGTTTATAATAATATATATACAGAATATATGTATTATAGATCTATATATTATAATTTGTAGATAATCTTAATTGTTACTAAAGTTTTATCTGAAATTCTCTAAAAATATATTTTCGGAAGATATACCCATACGTAAGATCTTAAATCATAATGCAATATTCCAATATTAAATACATATGCCCCAAGTAAAATTTAAATAACCATATATAAAGTTTTAATTAAAGATATAAAGACTATTAAATATTTTATTAATTTATATTTTAGTATATGCATATAAAAGATAAGAATGAAAAGATGTATGGGTGATATACCATGCAAAATTAGGTAGCAACAGAAATATTTTATTCATAATTTTAGATATATAAATATATTAAGATCTAAATATATATGATGTGGGTATGATTCTAGATTCACATAAATATACTTCACTGGCAAATTTTAGATACGATCTTGCTCCATACTGGGTTCTAAACATACGGGTTGAGTCGGATAACGAATTCTACTATTCGAATCATTCGCAGCCCAAAAGATAAAATGAAAGAATTATAAAGAAAAACTTAAAGTACCAAGTCATATTGTATAAACGTATTAGGGTGTTGCAATTATATAGCTAGCTTTTATTTCAAATATGTAAGATTATCATTTAATCTTACATGAACAACACATATTTTATATCAACAAATACGAGCTCATAGCACTATATTTATGAGTTTGGATTTACCATTAAAAAATGTTATTGCACTTATTATTGCAGAATGTATTAATTTGGGTAGTATAAAACATTTCTTGAAATAAGGTATTCACTCAATATAGGGCCTGTTTGGATGAGCTTATATTTAAGTGATTATTTGCCATTATTTATGGAAACAGTAAAAAAATCACTTATAAGTGTTTATAGCAAATAAGTTGTTTGTGTTTGGATGATTTTATATGAAAAATTATTATAAGTAGATAGTGTGTTTGGATGAAGAGATAGATAAGTGATTATTGAATGTAAAATGTCCAAAAAGACGTATCATTAATGCCATAGTAAAATTGGGATGAAAAGATAAGGGGTATCATGATATATTATTTGGTCAACTCTACCATTTCATTATCATTTATGGAATAAGCTAGAAATTCCTAATTTATTTTTTAGTGGGAAAAAATGCCATTTTTAAGCCAGTCATGTTGGGACCTATGGTAAAATAATCACTCATTAAATAGTAAAAAGATCCAAACACCTTATCTATTTGGGGCACAACCTTAAAGTGATTTTTAACCACTTGTTGACAAAAAATAATCCAATCCAAACATGCCCATAATCAACCAGTATTTTACTAGTTGATATCAATACAATTCATTGCCTTCATAAAAGCATTGCGGTGTTATTTTCTAAACATCCAACAAATAAATTTCTTTTTACCCATGATTAATATACAAATATTGGTTTCATTGTTGACATGCTACCAAATTAAGAATAAATTTTGGTAAACTAATCAACGAAAATAATTCATAATAAATTCATTTATTCGCCAATTATGAAAATCGGGTTTGCAGAAAACCTCCACTAGTTTTGAATTTTGAAGCATAAAGATTGGGTTTTACATAAAACACCTAATACTTTTATTTTTTTGAATTTAGGAAAAAAATATTTTTAATTTGAGCACCTCACTTGACTCTATATTCATTATATAGAGTAGATCAAAATATTCTCAATTCCATGTCATATGTGGAAATTTAAAATTTCTCAAAACCATCACTTTATGTTTATATGCAAAGCGATAAGCTGGTTTAAAAAAGAAAAAACCATAGATAAAAATATCACATGAAGATCAATTAACATAATGTTTTTAACCTCCAAGCCTCCATAAACATTTGAATTCTTTTTCAAATATCTTTGTTTTCAAAATCCCACAAATCCACTTTTCATGAATTAATGAGTCGTAAATGGTATCATATTTAAAATCGATCCACGGTGCATTTCAAATATATGAATAATTAATTGACAAATTTATTTTTCAACTCAAAAAGGTGAACCCATAAAAGAATAATATTTTAATCAATTTTTCTTTCTTTCAAATTAAGCATGGTGAAACATGCTTAAATTTTAACATTATTGAAGAGAAGTCGATATAAGAATTTTACTCATAATGAAGTGTCCCAAAAAAATTCTTTAATTTTCCAAAATCCTAAATGAAAGTTCAATTGTACTTTTCAATCACCCAAATTTTAATGAACATGAAATAACCTAGCACGACCCTCTTTAAAAGTCATATGAAGCATATGTTGAACATATCAAATTTGTTTAATAATTAGCACCAAATTTGCTTATCATCGTATAGTACACTCCATCATATTTGTTTATGACATCATATCCATAAGTGGCTTTACATGGCGTAAGTGTAACACCCTAGCACTGTTATACTATATTTATTTGGGGTATTTCAAATCTTGTGCCAAAATTCCTTACTATTGTTGCTTTTGGGTTACGGATAGTGCAATTGGTAGTTATAGTTATTATCCGACCCGACCCGCATGTTTGAAACCCATCATAATTCAATATTTTATCAAATATTTGCTAGTACAGAATATTCATGCAAATCTAGATTTTATATACGTATGCAATATATTTTAGCATCCACATGTACTTTTAAAAATACAATATAAAATCAAATAACATATTTTCTTATCTTGCCTTGCATGTCATAGTATCCCATATGCGCCCATATATCATGATTCATGTCCTAAATGTTAAATAGACTCGTATTTGATCGCTACGTATATTTACGTAGATCCGTATTTGGGGGTATAGGTTTTTATTGACAGGATATCACATCATAATTTAGATTCTTACGTATAATCTCTATATTGAAAAACTAGATTTTTGAACGGTTACGGGTAATATTCGGAATAATCTGGTAATATCTGTAATTTATATATATATATATATATTATATAATATTATAACTAATAATATAACTAATAATATTATATATAATATATAATATATTAATTATATTAACTATTAAAAAATCTCTCTCTCTCTCTCTCTCTCTCCGTCTCACTCTCTGTCCCCACCTCATTCTCTCTCTCTCTAATATATATTATATAATATATAATAAAACTATATTACTCTCTCTCCCCCTCATGCTTCTCCTCAACACCGAACCCGAACCCTAACCCTCGTTCCCCCGTCACCTCGTTGCCACCCCTCGTCTCCGTTCGTCCCCCTCCCGTCTTCACCTCTTCTTCCTTACCTCCATCACCTTCTTGTCTCTCCAGCAACCCCTGAACTCCATACACCACCACCACCGACCCCTGCTACTTTCCCCGATCACCTTTCACCCCTCGTCCACGACGACCTTACCGCCGACGATTTTACATCGTCGCCGTCATCTCCTCTGTTCTTGACAGAACACTAGCAAACCCCAACTTCTTCTTCTTCTTCTTCTTCTTTCTTTTCTTTTCTTGATCCCCGATCGTCTCGCCGGAGTTGCACACGTCGCCGACGACCCAGCCACCGCTGTCATCTAGCCCTGTCACCACGTCACGTAGCTGCTCAGCCAGGTCCAGTCCTGCGTGCGTAAGTTTGCACCGTAACTTTATTTCGATATCGGAACGTGACATCCGTATCTCGACGCGAGATCCGATCAGGCAAGTTCTAAACTTGCAACATCCTATTTTGATTATATCGATATTTATATGCTCGATTATAGTGTATGTGTTTTACTATTCAGCAGTAATTATTGATTTACAAGTTTACAGTATCTGTACTGATAACAGCTTATCCAGTTGCATGCCGGAATATCACGATAATATCGTACTATTATATCAGTTCAATATGTTATCTAGATTATATCATATATGGTAATGGACGTATAATGGTTATTACAGATAGATACATATGCATTTTGTCAGTAATTGTGTTTCTATATTGATTACAGTTTTATATTGGTATTTATTTTGGTTAATATACAGTATATGGCATGTTCATGACACATTATCAGACTTATTACTTGGATTTTATTGCCAATACCAACAATCCTTATTGTTGTCCTGACGGACGTAACTTATTCTCTGTATAGACAAGACCTGTACCTGCTTGATCCTGTGTTGGCATTAGATTTATATCATCAATCCATGACCTGAACACAGAACGTTGGGAGGAAAGGGGAAATCAAGAATTTAACCGAAACGTAATTCAAGAGGATATTATTATTGTTTGCCGTGATTCCGGATGTTACGGAATAAATCATTGTTTGCCATGATTCTGGGCGTTACAGAATAATCATTGTGTCGTGGTCCCATGGGGGTTTGAACGGGATATATACTGTTGAGTTACGATGAGAATTACATTAATTGATTTCAAAGACTTGTAGAACAGATAACGTCGAAGCACAGACTTTAGGATACACATCACATACATATAGCTTACTATTTATATCTGTGTTTATTATTTATATTCATATTTAATCATAACATCATATCCTAGTTATCACTATTATTTTGGTATTTATGACGCACTATGTCTGGATTTTGCATGGCCCAGTTCCTCTACCTTTATCGCAGGCAGATTAAGAGTACTTTACCAATCAAGCCGAGCAATGAGAGCTAGCTATTTAGTTTAGAGATGATTAGTTTATTTATTTCAGAAGTTTTATTTCTAGTGATGTGAGCCCATATTGGGACGTGATTCAGATGTTATTGTTTAATGGATCTTGATTCGTTTCCGCTGTATGCATTTCTTGATTTTATATATTGTGGCAGATGGACATGTGTTAGCTAGATTATCTTTTACTGTTCTTGATATCCGATTGACAGCCATAATGTGACTGTGGAGGGTTGATTCCTAAGCACAGGTAGCATGGTTGGCTATGTTACGTGCCGTGTTTGCGTATTTTGGGAAGCGAGGAATGACAGGGTTTGTTTGGTATCAGAGACATAGGTTTTAGATTAGATGGGGCTTGGTTAAATTTGTAGTTGGGTACGGTATCCAATACATTATCCTTAAGACCCAAAATTTTAGGAACATGTTCTGCCACATTATTGTCTTGTAATTCAAATTCTTGAATTTTATCTTTTCCTTAACTCTTTTATCTTGACGATATGAAAATGACTTTACATCTCAACTTAGAATCCTCATGATTTCTAATTGTTTCTCCCTTCTTATTCTTTCTATTCTAATAGTAGGATTTGGGCGATTTGAATGGAGTTATGTGATTGTAACTATGTACCGCGGCATGGTTACAATGCGATACTCTATTTAGGTAACCTGGAGTCCTATTTTGATTCATTTATTGACTTATGGTCGTTGTATTATATTGTTTTCTCTCGGCATCATTGCTTACGAATTTATGTGTTATCGCGAGCTTGAATCCAGCAACCACGTTATATCTTTCCTCTCGTTCCGTAAGGACCAATCCGTTTGCGTTTCGAATAATAAGGATAAACACATGAGAAGATTTTGATGATTGCAGTAGTTTGAGATTAACCCCTGCGGAAATTGATACAGACTGCTTCAAGGCCGATCAGATGTAAGATGTTTGATTGAAGAAGTTCTGATGAACCCACCTTAGTTTATCAGAGTAGCACAGCAGAAGTGTGGTTGGCCGACAAGTTTTAGAACAGACTTGTAAATTCATGATGAAGGGAACTGTTTGTGTGTGTGCCGAAAGGTGAGGTTCGTGATCAGGTTGCAGATGAAGCACCGATAGTTGTTCGGGAATTCATGGAGGTATTCAAGGAAATCTCGGGTGTATCGTCAAAATGAGATGTGGAGTTCGCGATTGATCTTATTTCTGGAGCAGCGTCAATTTCAAAGGCTTATTATCCAATGGCACCGGTGGAACTGGAAGAGGTAAAGAAATAAGTTACCGAATTTCCAGAGAAGGGTTGGATTCGCAGCAGCGGTTCACCATGGGAAGCTCCAGTTCTTCTAGTCAAGAAAAAAGATGGCACGCGAAGAATGCGCATCGACTATCGGGAATTAAATCGGGTAACTATTAAGAACAAGTATCCAATTCTTTGCATAGACGAATTATTCGATCAACTCAGTGGCGCGAGGGTATTCTCGAAATTAGATTTGCGATCTGGGTATCATCAAGTTCGGATGAAAGAAGAAGACAATTGCAAGACAACGTTCACAACTCGTTACGGGCATTACGAGTATTTAATGATGCCATTTGGAGTTACTAACGCATTGACAATATTTATGGACTTGACAAACTAGATCTTTTCACTATTTCTAGATCAGTTCGTGGTAGTATTCATTGATATACTCTGGTCTATCCGAGGAGCATGAAGAACACTTGAGGATCGCACTGCAAACGTTGAGTTAAGAAAAGTTATTGGCTCGAAGAAGTGATGTTCTCGGGTCATGTGGTATTCGGAGATGGAATTGCAGTTGACCCTGAAAAGATTGCAGCTGTTTATAATTGGCCAATTCCAAAGAACGCAGGGGAGATCAGAAGTTTTCTTGGGCTTGCCGGATACTATAAAATGTTTGTGGAGAATTTCGCTCAAATAGCAGAACCATTGACCAAGTTAATACGAAAGGAGGTGCCGTTCGTATGGACCGAGAAGTGTGCGTCAGCTTTTGAAGCGCTAAAGCAAAGATTGACAACCGTTCCTATTTTGACTGTGCCAGACGGTTCCGGAGGGTTGGTTATTCACAGCGACGTATCTGGGAAAGACTTGAGATGCGTTCTAATGCAGCACGGGAAGGTCACAGCATATACGTCAAGACAATTGAAAACTCATGAGAAGAACTACCCAACTTATGATCTGGAGTTAGTAGCAGTGATTTTTGCTCTTAAGATTTAGAGACACTACTTATTGGACGAAAGGGTAGAAGTATTTACCGATCAAAAGAGCCTAAAGTATGTGTTCACACTGAAAGAGCTCAACATGAGACAGCGTAGATGGTTAGAGCTGATGGCTAACTATGATCTTGATCTACAATACCATCCGGGAAAATTTAATGTAGTGCCAGATGCTCTACATCGGTTGCCAGCAATACGGATATTGACTGCACGGAAAGAAATTATAGCCGATCTTCAAAGATTCGAGTTGGAGATTTTACTACCAAATTCTTTGGGACAGTTGATGCGGTTGCAAGTACAGTCATCCTTGATCGATAACATTAAAGCAACACAGTCACACGATCAAAGATTGCAAAAGTTTCGAGAATAAGTAGAAGTGGGACTTCGAACGGATCTGTTAATTCATGAAGATGGCTCGTTACGATATGGTAGTCGTTTATGTGTGCCCAAAGGATATGTTCGTAAAGAAGTCATGAAGGAGGGTCATAGTTCCGCGTATTCCGTACATCCGGGAGGCATAAAGATATACCGAGACTAACGACAACACTTCTGGTGGGAAGGCATGAAAAGAGAGATTGCTCGCTACATATCGAAGTGCTTGGTGCGTCAGCAGGTCAAGGCTGAACATCAAAGGGTAGCTAGTTTGTTGCAACCACTTCCGATTTCTCAATGGAAGTGCGAATATATAACCATGGATTTTGTGACAGTTTTATCACGGAGTCCGAAGGGCAATAATGTAGTTTGGGTCATTGTTGATCGATTGACTAAGGCAGCTCATTTTATACCATTTCGAGTTGGTCAGTCGACGGAGGCTTTGGCAGAGCGGTACATGCAGAAAATTATGTGATTGTATGGAGTACCCGTGAGCATTGTTTCGGATCGGTATACTCGATTTATATTACACATTTAGAGGAGTCTACGGGAAAGTTTGGGAACTCGCTTGAAATTTAGCACAACCCATCATACTTAGACAGATGGCCAGTCATAAAGAATGATCCAAACTCTTGAAGATATGTTGAGAGCATGTATGTTAGACTTCAAGGGCTCATGGAAGGATCATTTGCACTTGGTGGAGTTTTCATACAATAACAGTTTTAGGCGACTATACAGATGGCTCCATTCGAAGCATTATACGATCGTAAGTGTCGCTCACTTATCTGTTGGGACGATATTGGAGAAAGAAGATCATTGGGACCGGATATTATTGTGCAAACGGTGGAGAAAATTAACATGATTTGAAATCATATGAAGGTGGCACAAGATCGGCAGAAAAGTTGGGCTGTTACTGGACGAAGAGCTCTGGAGTTTGACGTTGGTGATCTTGTATTCTTGAAGATACCACTGACCAGAGGAGTGATCCGATTTGGTAGTCGAGACAAGCTTAGTCCTAGATTTGTGAGGCCTTTCGGTATTATCGAGCGCGTTGGAGAGGTAACTTATCGATTGGCTTTACGACCATCCTTGGCGGGTGTTCATGACGTATTTTATGTATCTCAACAACGCAAGTATGTTAGAGATGAGTCGCACGTCCTATATCACTCGGAACTGACAGTAAGGGAATATTTGACATTGAAGAGCGACCAATGGAGATTGTGGATCGACGAGAAAAGGTCCTTAAGAATAAAGTTATCCCACCAGTACTTGTTTCATAGGAGAATCATTCACACGAAGAATCTACTTGAGAACGTGAAGATGGGATTCGATAGAAGTTTCCACACCTCTTTTCTCAGATCCGTATTTTCTTTTTTTTCTTGTTCCGGGAATTTCGAGGACTAAATTCTTTTGTAGCTGGGTATAATTTAATACCCTAGCACTGTTATACTATATTTATATGGGGTATTTCAAATCTTGCGACAAAATTCCTTACTATTGTTGCTTTTGGGTTTCGGATAGTGAAATTGGTAGTTATGGTTATTATCCGACCCCATCCACATGTTTGAAACCCATCATGGTTCAAGATTATATCAAATATTTGCTAGTACAGAATATTCATGCAAATCTAGATCTTATATACGTATGTGATATATTTTAGCATCCACATGTCCTTTTAAAAATACAATATAAAATCAAATAATATATTTTCTTATCTAGACTTGCATGTCATAGTATCCCATATCATGTGGTTGCGCCCATATATCATGATTCATGTCCTAATTGTTAAACAGACTCGTTTTTTATCGCTACGTATATTTGGGTAGATCCGTATTTGGAGGTATAGGTTTTTATTGACAAGATATCACATCATGGTTTAGATTCTTAAGTATATTCTCCATATTGAAAAACTAGATTTTTGAACGGGTACGGGTAATATTCGGAGCAATCTGGTATAATCTGTAAAATCCTATAATATATATTATAATATTATAACTAATAATATATATAATACTGTTATATATGCAGGGTTGCCTAGCACGGCAGCAAGGTTTCGGGAGGTATCGTCCATGCCAAATTAAAATTTTGCCGTTCTAGCTAAGCCTAACCCTAGAATCGTATACTAGAAATCGACGGAATAACATTTGTAAACACTTTACATCCTAAGTGAGGAAGGAATAAAAACTTTGTAGACCGGTCCTTCACTTCATTAGCTCCATGTAGTAGTCCCTTCGCTGCGATCAAGAAGTCCCGGACTCTAGAGAGGCTCCGATGAAGAAACGAACATGCTTGCTTCGAAGTCTTCGAGGCCGAAGATGATCTACGTCGAGGAGACACTAACCCAAGCTATCTCTTCACTAATTACGGAATTAGTGAAGCAAACACCCTGTACTAAATGGCAAGTAGTAGAGGATGATGAAGTAGGAAGTGGGCTCACTTTAGATTTGATTTTCTTACACCTTTTCTCATACCTCCATTGAAGCTAGAAAGGTTTGAGGAGGAGGAAGAAGAAGAAGAATGAACTCATCATATGAATTATTGTGTGAGGTTAGAAATGCAACCAAGCGTTAAGCATGTCATGCTTAACCCTTGTTGAGAGTTAATCATGAGCTAGGGTTAAAGGTTAGGTCAAAAAATATTTTAAGCTAGACAAAGAGAGTGGACAAAGTCAAAGATGCCTTGAAACTTCTACAAGCTTTCAAAAAATATCATCCATGACAAATATCCACAATATTTGAATTACTTAATGATAAATTATAAACCTTAACCTTAACCCTAGCATGGTTTAACCCTCATTAACCCTAGTTGCATTTGTAACCTAGCTTGATACATTTAACATATATCACATATACATCAATGTATCCAAACTGAGAAAAGAAGTGAGCTAATACAAGTTAATATAATGTAATATATCAAATATATAATTATACATTAGATTATCAAATCAACTCTTAATTTAATAATCCGGCTATATCACCTATAACCGACTAATATCATATGAATCAACTTGTCGAATCAACACTTGATCCGATAACCCGGCTATATCATATATAACCGATCGATATCTCATATCGCGAGAATAGAATACAGTATTTCATATCGTATCGATCTCGGTCCCGCACATATCATATATGTGCTCCTACTCCGTTTCGCTTGAGCCAGGAAACCCCTGTGTAGGACTCTAAAGACTCGTCAATACGCCGCAGTAGGTGATGATCATATCAAACACCCACAAGCCGCAAGCGGTCTGCTAAACGTAACGGCCATCCGGGTATTGAGCGATCAGAAGATCAACAAGCAAGCCTGCTCACACTCCTGCGAATCCAATCAGTAACACTACCGTACAGTTCGGTCTCTTCGTCTGATATATCGCATATATCGTCTAGGGGTGGTAAACGTCAGACCCCAGTAACTCGATAAGTCGTGTCGATATGAGGCTCATAACGGGTCGAGAAACTACTGATAACACTTACCAGTATATCTATGAAGGAGCCTTGGCCAAGGACTTCCTATTATAGCCAATCGAGCACAGCGCAACATCAACTCCCAATACCGGGAGAGACGAAACCCCTCCTATCGCTCATTGCCTCCATGTGACTCGGGACTGTACCTAAAAGCCACCGTTTTGCATGTTCTCTTGAACGTGGTAAGGTGGAAATCAAAGCACAGTGGGAATCACACAAGACTCTATGACGATCTCGGGTCTACAGACTAACCTGTACCAGTGTCACCAGAGAACTGCCATCTGACGTAAGGTATAATACCATCTGGGAGTTCTCGGCGGGTCTGTCCAGTGTACCCAGTCTCCACTGAGCACCCGTATACTATCTCTGATGTCAAACACTAATGGATATGGGATCATCCATCGCCCATCTACATGGGTCGAGAAGCTATACGCTAGTCTACTCTGGTATATCGATGCCCTGTCTCAATACACGCTCGACTAGGAACATTTGAAGGATGTACTTATCGACTACACTGTCCCCACTAGTATGATCTGCATCATATTCCTTGTAGTCATGTACTCATCCTAAGGGCTTTATCAACATGTAACATAGAGACAATCAGCGTATATGTTAAGATAAGAGCAACCTGATAGCATACTATTATGTCGAGCAAGAAAGTCATCCCTATATATGTCCAAGCATCCACTACAATATACATCGTATGTACAGTAATGGCCTTTAGGGCATACATATAACTAACAATCTCTCACTTGCACTAGGGCCATCTGTTGTAGTATCTCATACCCAACAATCAGCAGTGGTTAAAGTATCTCATACTCAACTATCCCATAAAAGTCTCTCCTGGGAATAGGCCTTTGTGAGTGGATCCGCCGTATTGTCCTCTATAGTTTATTCTCCTAACCTCGATCTCCCTGGAGATCATCCATCTCCATGATCAGGTGATACTGCCTAAGAATATGTCTGGATCACTGATGGGACGGGTGTTTCTAGGCATAAGCCACAACTCCATTTTCACACAATGGTAGGAACGAAGTTCATCTCATGAACTTATATACATCCAGACTACCTCTTTGGTAGCATCCTTGGTAGCAATGTATTCAGCCTTTATCGTCTAGTTTGCCACAACATCTAGCTTGAAACTCTTCCAACATACCGTCCCTCCACTGAGGGTAAAGACAATGCCTGTGACTGACATTCAGTCGTCCTTACCACCCTGGAAGCTATCCAGTGATTCTCCTCAGGATCGATTGATACCATCTCACTACACCTAGTGAGAATCCTAACATACACTTAGATTTATCTCATTGATCCAAAACCCAGGATTTAGGAGGTATCACCTTGATCATATATGGAGAATTCTTGTGATAAGAGGAGATTGACAGAGTGTAGCATTGGAAACTCCTTTCCTATCAAGAGTAGGTCATCCACGTACAATACGAGGATCACCAGCATACTCCCTACTACCTTTTTGTATATACAAGGTTCATCTACCATTTTGATGAAGTCAAACGCTTTGACTACCACATCAAAACAGATGTTCCAACTCCGCGATACCTGTTTTATCCCATAAAATAACTTGCACACGTTTCCGCTGCTCCCACTGTCTACGAAACCCTCTGGCTGTGTACTTATAGACACTCTCTTCTAAATCACTATTTAGAAAAGCAGTCATGACACCCAACCGCCAGATATCGTAGTCATGGTATGTAGCAATGGCAAGTAGGATCTGGATGGACTTAAGCATAGGGACTAGAAAATGTTTCATCATTATCCACATATGGTCGATGACAAGAACCTTTTGCCTCAAGTCTTAGCTTTGAAAGTCTCAACTTTTCCATGTACACCAAGTAATCTTCTCAAGATATACTTGCTCCTGATGGGGATTTAACCCTTCAGATATAGCAACCAAAGTCCATACTTTTTTGGTGTATATGGATTCCATCTCAGATCGCTTAGTATCCAGCTATTCTCACAGAGTCCCCACTCCTGATGGCCTGCTCGAAACTAGTTGGGTCATCATCTCATGATGCAATACTCGCTCCCACTGTCATAGAGAAAACCGAAGTGTCTCTCAGGTGGATGAGGAACCCTACTAGATCGGCGGAGAGGCTGAGGTTCGTCGGGAGCTATTGAATCCTCCGGTTCTACCAAATCATCAGCTGTAGTTTATATAACTGGAACTCCTTCCAGTTCTACCTCATGACCACTAATTTCTTCACAAGAAAATCCTTTGCTAAAAAGGTGGCATGCCGAGAAATAAAACACATTTTGTTCCTCGGCGTGGTAGAAGACATTCCCTTGCGAATGCTTGGAATATCCAACAAACTTTCCACAGAACTGATCTTGCCTCGAGCTTGTCTGGATTTTGCTTTTGATATAGGCCGGACAACCCAAATCTTAACATACTTAAAAGATGGGCTCTTCCCATTTCATATCACATATGGAGTGGTAGACACCTGATTTGATTGGAACCCTATTCAATAGGTATGCAGCTTCACAAGTGCATAACTCCAAAAGGAAATAATCAATAGGTAGAGCACACCATATCAAATAGGGTGCGATTGCTCCGCCCCGATATACCAATGTGCTGTGGTGTATTCGGAGGAGTAATGCTGAGAGAGAATCTCATTCTCCTTTAGAATAGTCCAGGAATTCCGTGCTCAAGTATTCTCCTCCCTGATCACATCAAAGGACATAATACTTATACCCATTTTGGTTCTCTACTTCTGACTTATATTCTTTGAATATCTCAAAAGGTTCAGACTTGTGTTTCAACAGGAACACATGTGCGAATCTCGAGAGATCATCAGTGAATGTAATGAAGTACAAAGAACCAATCCTGGTATGTGTAGACATGGGACCTACATACATTATTATGTATCAATCCCAAGAGTTCACCAACTCTTTCTCTATTTCTAATAAACGGAGCTATGGTCATCTTATCTTTGTGACATGACTGGCAAGTTTCACAAGATGTAAATTCATACTGATTTAAATATGCATCTTTATGTAACTTCAGCTAATCGGGTCGCATTGATATGACCTAGTCTACAATGCCTCAAGAAGGATTCATTCATTTCTGAACTCTTCCCCTTGTGTGTGTTCTGTACGTTAAGAATTGTGGTTTGATTTAGAATGTATATGCTTTTAGATAACGTGCCTGAACCGATCAACTCTTGATATAGGAAATGTTCAAAACATTATCCAACAATACAAAATTATATTCTTCTTTACTAAATAAAGAGACTGATATGATATTGTATATTAGGTTCGGTATCTAATAACATTCGTTCAGAATCAATGTATTTGGTAATACAGAGTGCTGCCAACTTCTTTGGCTGCAACACTTGCACCGTTTCCAACTCTTGAAACTTATCACTTGTTCCCAGTTCTCTACCTTTCTGTAGCCCATGTAACATATTACATATACGGGATCCTGATCCGGTATCACATACCCAGGACGTAGAGGATATTGAAAAACAGTTCTCGGTAATGAACACACCCGAAGAAGATGCATCAGCATGCACTTTCCTCGTTTGGGCGGCACGGGAATTATGGTATTCCCCTATTTCTTACTCGGTCTTATAACAATTATAAGTTGGAGCGGGATTGTTTACCCTAATCAGAGCAAAGCTCTGTTCAGATTCCAAAGCGGAAGATGAAGCAACGCTTCATCTTCCCCCAATCAGAGCAAAGCTCTACTTTGAAAATTCAAACTTTAATTAAAGAAGCAACGCTTCAGCTGGCCTGCGCTCTGCACTGCGCCACACGTGGCAGCGCAGTTGCGCTGCGCTGTGCTCTGCGCGACACGTGTCAGCGCAGTTGCGCTGCGCGACACGTGTCAGCGCAGTTGCGCTGCGCTGTACGCTGCTTGACACGTGTCACGCGCTGGGGCATTTGCGCCAAACAGAATTAAGATTTTAAAGAAATCTTTCTGTTCTTGTTAAAACAAGAAGATTTTCTTCTGTAAAACAGAAACCCTTGGATCAAAGATCCAACGGTTGGGAAAATTCCCCAAATCACTCAGAGAAAGATCTCTTTAATAAATTTAACAAATTTATGGGCACTATAAAAAGGACCCTAGACCTCAAATCAAAGGGGATCAACATTTCTTGAAAAATCAAGAGCTTCAAACAGAGAGAACTCTGAGAAAAATTTCAAGAAAAAGGTAAAAACCTTTACAAAAGAGAAGAAACTTCTTCTGATAGATCATTGATCTAAAAACCAGATCAATGATCTTCACATAATAAACAGCGCTTTGCACTTCTTATGAACCACTGGTTCTTTAAAAAAACAAAACAAAAAAATAAATAAATAATAAAGAACAGTGCTTTGCACTTTTATGAACCTTTGGTTCCTAAAATAAAAAGAAAAAAACTTGTTTTTTCTTTGATCTAAATTAGATCAAGGAAACGAATAGTGCTTTGCACTTCTTTTATGAACCATTGGTTCCTGAATCTAAAAGATTCTTGAATCATAGTGCCTTGCACTTGCAAACTGCGCTGTTGCGCTCTTGGATTGGCGTAAGCCATCAGAGCGCGCCACGTGTCAGCAGCGCAGGCGCAGCGTATTAGCGCAGCGCACTGCGCTTGCGTGACACGTGTCAACACTATAAGCGCTTGCGCTCTCTCATTGGCACAAAGCGCCTGATAAATGCAAGGCATTTCTTAAAGGGCCAGGCCCAAATCAAAAAGTCTAAACAGACCAAAATGATGCTATGCATCATTTAAAAGGGCAGAGCCCAATTGAGAGGCCCAATGGACCAAAACAAATGCCCTGCATTATAATAAGAAGGGCAGAGCCCAGTCAAAATGGGCATAAAGGGCCTGAAGTAATGCTATGCATTATTCTAAAAAGGGGAAAGCCCAGACAAAGGCCAAATGCAAACAAAATGTGGACATTTTTAACTGGACTTAGCCCAATTTTGGCCGTAAGTCCTTAAACTAAATTGACTGAGCAAGATTGCTCTCTTAAATCAATTTACGACTGGTTCGAGGGTACATCTCCGAACTCCTCTGACACCCATCGTTGTAATCCTTCAACGACATCAGAGAGGCGACGGGTCCCAACGACCACACATGAATATGGACTGCGGGGTCCTTAAACTCGTGGACCGAAACGTCCTTAAACTAATATTGGACCGAAACGTCCTTAAACTAATGATGGACCACTACGTCCTTAAACTGGTGATGGACCGAAACGTCCTTAAACTAATAATGGACCACCACGTCCCTAAACTGGAATATGGACCACCACGTCCCTAAACTGGAGCAATAGAGCCTCCAAATGCTTTTTTGTCGGATCTAAACGGTCCCGTTTAAGTTGATCTTAGCCCCAAATACGGCTAACGTATCCTTAAACATTTAAATGGACTATAAAACTTCAAATCAATTTTGGTTCGAGGGTACATCTCTGAACTTCTCTGACACCTATCGTTGTAATCCTTCAACGACGTCAGAGAGGTGATGAGTCCTGACGGCCATATATTAAACAGATCACCACGTTAAGTTGATCTTAGTCTCAAACAGGACTAACGTATCCTTGACGAACGTTTAAGTTGATCTTAGCCTCAATACGGCTAACGTATCCTTAAACTAAAAACACCAAACCCAAATCTAAGTAAATACGGATTTGGACTAATCCACGTCCTACGGGCGACGGCATTACTCAGTCTCCATATACAATCCACGGGCAACCACAAACAAAACAAACACCCACGACACGAAGTGAAATTCTGGAGAAGGAGAAAGTTGTTATCGCGATGCGGTAGCGTAATTAACTGCAGGGGCTTGCGTCTGCAGGGAAGAGCGTCCCCACAATCAAAAACCCCTCAAGCGAGGGGGAATCTGACGAAGTCTGCTACATCGGCCCCATCCGTCTAAACCTCCGATACACGGTGCCATAAATCAACTTGGCATCTTCGGAGAGGTAGACGGATAAAACCATATAGCATCTGCCCCGAATCTCAGGCAAGACGTCCTCACGTCGTCGCCGTCTTTCGGAGGGGAACAGAATCTGGCACGCCCGGTGGGACCTTTTCCTCTTTCCACTCCACACTTCGTGTGTCGTCTTCGCGAACCAATCGCGGTTTGTTAACGGTTGCCTTTGGATTTCAAGTTTACTAAGATTTGGTCTATTGCTTGGCGCAGAAAAGAACTCGCATCAATGGCCTCTAGCTGCACCAACTGCTCGAAGTGCCACTGCAACGGACGCTCCACCTCCCCCGGAGGTGTAGCATATGGGCCCCAAGCGGCTTCCTTCCTCGCTCTGCCGATGGACCAGGTGACCCAGGCCACCACCGGCCTGTTTTTCGGGACCATGATCCCACCTACAAGCTTCTCTATGCCAATACCTGCATTGGAAATGAACAAGAAGTCGGTCTTCGACCGGCTCACTGCTACGACGGCCCCTGTCAACGGGTCGTCCACTACCAAACCAACAGCCTCTGTTTTCGCCAGGCTGGATCAGAACTCTAAATTGGCTGTCCCAAGGAAGGCAATAATTGCTGCTCCAGAAGTCGTCAAGGCGGCTTCCCCTGTCAAAGAGTCAGTCTTTTCAGGACTGACGATTCCTGCTCCTGCCCCTGCTCGAGGATCTGTCTTCGACAGGTTGAATATCACCCCTCAAAAAACAACCTCAGTCTTTAAGAGGTTAACACCGGCGGCTCATTCAGACAGGGGGCAAAAAGAAGCTATTTCAGGGTTTTCTTTTGGCCCTGTAAGTGCGGCCATAGCGTTCATCATCTCTTGGAGCTTCTGCTGCTGCTCGGACATAGCGAAAATAGCTTCTTTTTGCCCCCTGTCTGAATGAGGCATCGCCGGTGTTAACCTCTTAAAGACTGAGGTTGTTTTTTGATGGGTGATATTCAACCTGTCGAAGACAGATCCTCGAGCAGGGGCAGGAGCAGGAATCGTCAGTCTTGAAAAGACTAACTCTTTGACAGGAGAAGCTGCCTTGATGACTTCTGGAGCAGCAGTTATTGCCTTCCTTGGGACAGCCAATTTAGAGTTATGATCCAGCCTGGCGAAAACAGAAGCTGTTGGTTTGGTAGTGGGCGAACCGTTGACAGGGGCCGTCGTAGCAGTGAGCCGGTCGAAGACCGACTTCTTGTTCATTTTCAATGCAGGTATTGGCATAGAGAAGCTTGTAGGTGGGATCATGGTCCCGAAAAACAGGCCGGTGGTGGCCTGGGTCACCTGGTCCATCAGCAGAGCGAGGAAGGAAGCCGCTTGGGGCCTATATGCTACACCTCCGGGGGAGGTGGAGCGTCCGTTGCAGTGGCACTTCGAGCATTTGGTGCAGCTAGAGGCCATTGATGCGAGTTCTTTTCTGCGCCAAGCAATAGACCAAATCTTAGTAAACTTGAAATCCAAAGGCAACCGTTAACAAACCGCGATTGGTTCGCGAAGACGACACACGAAATGTGGAGTGGAAAGAGGAAAAGGTCCCACCGGGCGTGCCAGAATCCGTTCCCCTCCGAAAGACGGCGACGACGTGAGGACGTCTTGCCTAAGATTCGGGGCAGATGCTATATGGTTTTATCCGTCTACCTCTCCGAAGATGCCAAGTTGATTTATGGCACCGTGTATCGGAGGTTTAGACGGATGCGGCCGATGTAGCAGACTTCGTCAGATTTCCCCTCGCTTGAGGGGTTTTTGATTGTGGGGACGCTCTTCCCTACAGGCGCAAGCCCCTGCAGTTAATTACGCTACCGCATCGCGGTAACAACTTTCTCCTTCTCCAGAATTTCACTTCGTGTCGTGGGTGTTTGTTTTGTTTGTGGTTGCCCGTGGATTGTATACGGAGACTGAGTAATGCCGTCGCCCGTAGGACGTGGATTAGTCCAAATCCGTATTTACTTAGATTTGGGTTTGGTGTTTTTAGTTTAAGGATACGTTAGCCGTATTGAGGCTAAGATCAGCTTAAACGTTCGTTAAGGATACGCTAGTCCTGTTTGAGACTAAGATCAACTTAACGTGGTGATCTGTTTAATATATGGCCATCAGGACTCATCACCTCTCTGACGTCGTTGAAGGATTACAACGATAGGTGTCAGAGGAGTTCAGAGATGTACCCTCAAACCAAAATCGATTTGAAGTTTTATAGTCCATTTAAATGTTTAAGGATACGTTAGCCGTATTTGGGGCTAAGATCAACTTAAACGGGACCGTTTAGATCCGGCAAAAGAGCATTTGGGGGCTCTATTGCTCCAGTTTAAGGACGTGGTGGTCCATATTCCAGTTTAGGGACGTGGTGGTCCATTATTAGTTTAAGGACGTTTCGGTCCATCGCCAGTTTAAGGACGTAGTGGTCCATCATTAGTTTAAGGACGTTTCGGTCCAATATTAGTTTAAGGACGTTTCGGTCCACGAGTTTAAGGACCCCGCAGTCCATATTCATGTGTGGTCGTTGTGACCCGTCGCCTCTCTGACGTCGTTGAAGGATTGCAACGATGGGTGTCAGAGGAGTTCGGAGATGTACCCTTGAACCGGTCGTAAATTGATTTAAGAGAGCAATCTTGCTCAGTCAATTTAGTTTTAGGACTTACGGCCAAAATTGGGCTAAGTCCAGTTAAAAATGTCCACATTTTGTTTGCATTTGGCCTTTGTCTGGGCTTTCCCCTTTTTAGAATAATGTATAGCATTACTTCAGGCCCTTTATGCCCATTTTGACTGGGCTCTGCCCTTCTTATTATAATGCAGGGCATTTGTTTTGGTCCATTGGGCCTCTCAATTGGGCTCTGTCCTTTTAAATCATGCATAGCATCATTTTAGTATGTTTAGACTTTTTGATTTGGGCCTGGCCCTTTAAGAAACGCCTTGCATTTATCAGGCGCTTTGCGCCAATGAGAGAGCGCAAGCGCTTATAGTGTTGACACGTGTCACGCAAGCGCAGTGCGCTGCGCTAATGCGCTGCGCCTGCGCTGCTGACACGTGGCGCGCTCTGGTGGCTTGCGCTAATCCAAGAGCGCAACAGCGCAGTTTGCAAGTGCAAGGCACTATGATTCAAGAATCTTTTAGATTCAGGAACCAATGGTTCATAAAAGAAGTGCAAAGCAATATTCGTTTCCTTGATCTAATTTAGATCAAAGAAAAAACAAGTTTTTTTCTTTTTATTTTAGGGACCAAAGGTTCATAAAAGTGCAAAGCACTGTTCTTTATTATTTATTTTTTTTTTTGTTTTGTTTTTTTAAAGAACCAGTGGTTCATAAGAAGTGCAAAGCACTGTTTATTATGTGAAGATCATTGATCTGGTTTTTAGATCAATGATCTATCAGAAGAAGTTTCTTCTTTTTTATGAAGGTTTTTACCTTTTTCTTGAAATTTTTCTCAGAGTTCTCTCTGTTTGAAGCTCTTGATTTTTCAAGAAATGTTGATCCCCTTTGATTTGAGGTCTAGGGTCCTTTTTATAGTGCCCATAAATTTGTTAAATTTGTTAAAGGTTCTTTCTCTGAGTGATTTGGGGAATTTTCCCCACCGTTGGATCTTTGATCCAAGGGCTTCTATTTTACAGAAGAAAATCTTCTTGTTTTAACTAGAACAGAAAGATTTCTTTAAAATCTTAATTCTGTTTGGCGCAAATGCCCCTGCACGTGACACGTGTCAAGCAGCGTACAGCGCAGCACAACTGCGCTAGCGCAACTGCGCTGACACGTGTCGCGCAGCGCACAGTGCAGCGCAACTGCGCTGCCACGTGGCGCGCAGCGCAGAGCGCATGCCAGCTGAAGTGTTGCTTCTTTAATTAAAGTTTGAATTTTCAAAGTAGAGCTTTGTTCTGATTGGGCATCCTCCGCTTTGGAATTTGAACAGAGCTTTGCTCTGATTGGGGTAAACAAATGCCCCCCCACCGTTGCGCTTACGTGGCGCCAAACGTGAGCGCAACGGTGGCGGAATTCCAACCGTTGCGGCAACTTTGGAAGCTGAAAGGGCACTTGATGCCTATAAATAGGACCTTTGGTCCTTCTCAGATGATCATCATCTCCAAAAATTCTCATTTTCAGAAACTCCAGAGCTTTGCTCTTGCCTTCAAGAACTCTCAGAGTTAGATTTTCTTTAAGAGAAATTATTTGAGTAAGAATTAGTCTTAAATTAAATCAATTTTAATTAATAAAGCTTTGCTCTCATAGATCTTTGATCTAAAGAAAATCCTTTTGGGGTTTCACCAAATAGAGCCTTGCTCTCAGGAATCTGTTTCAGGGTTTCTTAACTCACGAACAGAATTTTGCGTCTTTGGCCAAACATAGATCTCTTTGATTTAAAAAAAAATGAACTCTTAAGAGTTCGAATATGGACAATGAGAATTAAAAATGGAGTTTTGTATTTAATGGATTATATCATCTTTTAATAGTAACAATCTTAGAGTTCTCGGGGGATTTATTTAAATTCCCCCTACTAGGATTTTGGTAGTCACTCCTGTTTGCAGAGCGTTGCTCTCGAGAAGTTTAATTCTCTGTGTATTTTTTTATCGCTAATCTTCCTGTGATGTTTCCTCCAGGCATAATGGCGGTGCGTCTATACAGTTTGCACGAGTTCATTACCTACGAGGATATTCGCGCACAGGGCCGTCATCAAAACCAGGAGTTTACGGACGCCCAGTGTGCGGAGGTCATGGGTCGCCTCAACGCAAGCGGTGGTTGGCTGCTTCCTCGTCGTTCAGCTCTCTTGAAGGTCGTGCTGGGAGCAATATGGAGAGCACTTCCGGGGTTTCACGAGGCCCTACCGCTCAATGCGCTGGATGATGCCGAAGACAAGGTGCATTCAGTGTACCTGACATGGCTGATTTCGAAGAAACGGCGGGACAGCCTCATCGACATCCTACATCAAATTTTCCATCAGACGACGATAGTCGCTGCTTATTGAAGGCTGGGAGGGCTTGCCGAGGATCTTGACACACAGGAGCGCGAGAAGCTGCGTACAAGAATAATCAGAAAGGCCAGAAGAACTCTAGATGGCCTTACTTTTGAATTCCTCAATCCGTGCCCTGGATCTGAGGTTATTCCATTATAATAATATTTTTCGTTTATTGCTTTTATGATTGTAAGAACTTTTGGCAATATTAATGGAAAATTTTTATCTCAGCTTGTCTCTATTTTTCGTTGGGAATCTTTTGCTTATGCATGAACGAGTGTGTCTCGAACGCCTGATCAAATGTAAATCGGATGCTCTTTCTGTCGCTTTCTTCTTTCTCTTATTATCCGCATGTTACCTTAGTGAACATGGTTGACAGACAATAGAGTAGGCATCTCGATTTCTTCAAGAGATAGTGATGGCTTAGGTCGCAGGTTCAGGTCTGCTGCCTAAGACTTTTCAACTCTATAAGCCGTGAGGGTCTCATAGAGACTTTTGTCCCTACGGATCGAGAGGATCTCGTAGGTGGATTTTGTTAGTGTATATGCCCTAGAGGCCATTACTGTATCATACTAGTATGTATATTACTTAATGGAAGCTTGGGATATTCACAGTTGTATAAACAATCTTGCTCAAAATGGTAGTATGCTACTTGGTTTGTTTCTACTTTAATGTGTACATGTTTTTATTTTATTATATCATCTATACGCATTAGTGGAGCCCTTAGGATCTTTGCTTGATTACCAGCGTTGTGATGGCAGTCACACTCGTGGGGGCTGGGTAATCCATAAGCACATCCTTATACAGGTCCCTAGTCGCAGGACTATCGAGACAGGGCATCGATACTCCGGAGTAGACTAGCGTATGCACTTCTCATCCCAGCAGGGGAGACGGTCTGTCCCACAGCCGTCAGTACGTCGTACTTGAGATAGTATGCGGGTGCTCGTTAGGTTACGAGTACACTGGACAGGACTCGTCGGGAACTGAATGGTTGGTATTATACCTATCGTCAGTTGTTCAGTTCCCAGGTAACATGAGTACAGCTTAGTCCGCTGACTTGACACTGTCACTTCGCCTCGAGTGTGTTCCCACTGTACTTTGATTACTACCCTACCACGGCTCAAAGGAGTCGTGCAAACAGATAGTTTTTGGGTGCAGTCCCGAAGCACTTGGAGGCAGTGACGGTTAGACAGGATTCGTCTCTCCCGGTATTGGGGGTTGACATCGCGCTGTGTCTAGGAGAGCCATTACACGAGTAGTCCCTGGCCAGGGCAAGCAAGATATACTGGTAGGCTTCCAGTGTTATCTCAGGGTGTTTTGGGCTTCACTCCGACACGACTTGTACCGCTATTAGGGGACTGACGTTTACCGCCCCCTAGGCCCGCCATGCGACGTATCAGACGAACAGACCGGACTGTATGGAGACTGTCACATTCAGGCTCAGTAGGAGTTCAGATGGGTTTCACCTCGTCAGTCTTCTTGTCGGCATTTACCTGGGGACCGTTACGCACAGCTAGTGCCGCTTGCGGTCTGTGGTTAAACCTACTGCCAGCGTAGTGTCGAGTCTTTAGAGTCCCACACAGAAAGCTATTCGCCTTTAGGCAAAAGAGTAGAGGTCACATGGTTTTGCGACAGGTCGCATGGTTTTGCGACAGGGTTCGGTCACATCCGTGCACTTGTGCACGTTCAGTGTCCGGACAGTTAACACTAGCAGGCTTTGTTTTAAACCAGATCCTAGTGTACGTTTTGGGATTGATTTTATCTCGTATGTATTCGTGTTCCTCGGAACGCGGATGCGGGTGTGTATGCATGTAGGGTTCCTAGGCATACAAGTGAAGTCTCACAAGGCATCAAACATGGCTAATTCAAATTTTTACAAGTGCCTACAAACCCTAATACGGATCGTTAACTAGATATATAGGCGATGCGAGCATGTAAACGAATTTAATGCTAAAGGAAAGGGGCTACAACCTTTGTAGATCCGGTCCACCACTTCCTAAGCTCCGCGATGATCTCCCTCCGCTGTCCAAATCGAACCCATGACTCTAGCATCGGCTTCATCGAAGAAATGGGCGGGCTTGATCGTCGGCTTCGATGCCGAAGATGATCTACGTCGAGGCATCACAAGATCAAACTCCGACTTCACCAAGTCATGAAACTTGTGAAGAAAACACCCTATACTACTTGGCAAGAGGTAGAGGATGAAGAAATAGGAGGTGGGTTCACTTTAGAATTGGATTTCTCACTTGTTTTGGCTAGTTGCCATTAAAGGTTGCAAGCTTTTTCTTTTGTTGAAGAAGAAGAAGATGAAGAAAAAGAATATGATAAGTATATTTAAATTATCAAATAAAATGATACTTATCATGATAGTAACCATAGTTAGGTGTAGAGAATAAACCATGGTTAGGGTTAATGGTTAGGTTTAGGAAAAGAACAAGAATGGTCAAGATTTCAACATTTCATGAAGTTTCCACAAAACTACAAAAAAGCCACCATTCTCTTTATCCTTTCCAAAAAGAAATAAATAAATAAATCAATAGATAAATGAATAAGATAAAAGTAAACCCTAACCACTAACTTAACCATTGTTTAATTCTTTACACAAACCTAAGCTTGCATGTATCATCAAACATGATACAATCTTGTGCACAAAAATATATCACATATACAATGTGCATTTCAAGTGAGAAAATCCATTAAAGTGAACAAATACTAGTTAATGCAAAGTAATATATCAAATATATAATTATGCATTAAATCATTAAATCAACACTTGATTCAACGATCCGGTCATGTCGCATATAACCGGCTAGTATCCAATGTATCGGCTTATCGAATCAATCCTTGATTCGATAACTAGGTCATATCGCATACAACCATTCGACACATACATCGCGAGAATGAAATACGGTATCACATACACGCATTATTCTCGGTCCCGCACATATCTCATATGCGCTCCTATTTCGTTTCGCTTGAGCCAGGAAACCTCTGTGTAGGACTCTAAAGACTCGTCAATACACCGGCAGCGGATGATGATCATATCAAACATCCACAAGCCGCAAGCGGTCTGCTAAACGTAACGGCCATCCGGGTATTGAGCGATCAGAAGATCGACGAGCAAGCCCGCTCACACTCCTGTGAATCCAACCAGTAACACTTACCGTACAGTCCGGTCTGTTCGTCTGATATGTCGCATATCTCGCCTAGGGGTGGTAAACGTCAGACCCCAGTATCTCGATAAGTCATACCGACGTGAAGTCCATGACATGTGTGAAACTACTGATAACACTTACCAGTAGGTCACTGCAACCCTGGCCAGGGATTTCCTGTTATGGCCAGTCGAGCATTGCGCAACATCAACCCCCAATACCGGGAGAGACGAATCCCCTCCTATCGCTCATTGCCTCCATGTGAATCGGGACTGTACCCAAAAACCACCTGTTTGCACGACTCAGTAGAGCCGTGGTAGGGTGGAAATCAAAGCACAGTGGGAGACACACAAGACTCTATGACGATCTCGGGTCAACAGACTAAGCTGTACCAGTGTCACCAGAGAACTGCCATCTGACGTGAGGTATAATACCATCTGGGAGTTCTCGGCGAGTCCGTTCAGTGTACCCAGTCTCCACTGAGCACCCGTATACCATCTCTGATGTCAAACACCAATGGATATGGGATCATCCATCGCCCATCGCATGGGTCGAGAAGATATACGCTAGTCTACTCTGGAATATCGATGCCCCGTCTCGATATTCCCTCGACTAGGAACATTGAAGGATGTACTCATGGACTATCCAGGCCCCACTAGTATGATCTGCATCACAGTCCTGAAAGTCGAGTACACATCCTAAGGGCTTTATCAACATGTAACAGAGAGACAGAAAGTATACACGTTAAGATAAAGAGCAACCAGATAGCGTACTATCATGTCGAGCAAGAAAGTCCTACCTATATATGTCCCAGCATCCACTACAATATACATCCAATGTACAGTAATGGCCTCTAGGGCATACATATAACTAACAATGCACAGTTGACAGAGAGACAGAGGCAGAGGATTCTCATTAGGGTTGTTGACTGTTGACTGTTGACCATTGACTTTTTGCTAAACCATAATGAGAATTTGATATGTGATTAGCAATAATATTAATTAAGTATTATAGTGACATGGTTGTTGAGGGGTTGACTTTGTTGACTTGTTGACTTTGTTGACCGGTTGACTAGGTTGGACTAGTTGACCATCATCATCACAATGGTTGTCATTTTTATCCAAAGACTTTTGCTTGCTTGTTGTGGTTTGCAAAATGAGTGCATGGAAATGATATTGCCTTTGACATGATATGAACCATCACATAATACTTGATTAACATTATGGCTCATGAAGCTTTTGGATTATGAGAGGGTGTATGACAAAAGAGAGGCTCATTCTTTCTTTGTCTTTCTCTCTCTTGGTTTTGAGCTCTCTCATTCTCTTACTCTTACCCTCTTCCTCTTTCTCTCTCTCTTGTCTGTGGTTCACTTGTCTCATGTGTTGAGAAGCAAGAATCATAGAGAAAATCCCATCACACTCTCCTCTACTCACTCTAGTTCACAAGGTTTAGCAAACCAAGTGAACTAGTTTCTTCAAAGTTCGAAGAAGAAGCCAAAGGTAGAAGCTTTCGGGTGGATCGATCTTCGGCGCAAGGAGACGACGGGGTGAAACCGATCCGTACACCATCAAGAGATGAAGACGAAGGAGTTCAAGAAAGAAAGGTATAACCCCCTAACCTAGTAGTTAACAACTCGTAGTTAGGTTGTTAGGTAGATAGTTTAACAAAGATCCGTTTTGAGTCCATGTTACCGCCTCTAGAAAATTGTTTTTCACCAAATTCCGCAAGCCCGTAAGTACCGGGAGAGGTAGCATGGACTTACAGTGGTATCAGAGCCAGGTTAAACACTACCTAACATGTTAGCATAGTAACTAGAAATTCGATCGGAGAAAAAGTCGCGAAATACACCCAAAAATCCAACTTGCTGTTGATTTTTTTACGTCCGTAAAAATAATAAATCATGCTTTAAAAATCGACTCAGGGTTTTTTAAAGATACTGTAGAATAACGATGCAGAGATTCCATCAAACCGCCGCGGAAACGCGGCAATAGCTTGCTATTGCCGCGGTTCCGTGGCCATCTTGGCTCTTCTCTGGATCGTCTTTGCTGAAGTATATTCAGTGGGGTATTTTAGGAATTTTGGCATATGTTTTTTTAGCCCAGATTTTCCAGAAAGAAAAATTTATTTTTGGGGCTTTAAAAACCGTATTTTGATCGAGTTTCTAAAGACTTAAGCTGACGGGTATTTATCTGTGATGTGATATTTGTATTGAACGTCTGCTAATCGCTATATGTCGATTAGTGGGGGTTATACAAATCTGTGATCTGTAATGTTGCTGGAATGTGTATATGAATCCGTTGGATTGTCGCGGGTGAATAGCCGGGGGTTGTGAGACGAGAGTTTTTCTTTTCTTTCAATTCATGTAAATTTGTAAATTGATGTAATATTATTTGTATGACCGCACAACCGGGTCGGGGTTGTAGCCGTCATTGTATAATTTCTTTTTACTGTTTTTGCTCTTAGGATAGACCCATGGAGGGGGTGCACAAATTACCTGGTATCTCGAAGTGCCGAGTGGCCTACTCACGGTGTTGAGGGAGGTTGCTCCACTTCGGGTACTTGGCGGGTAGTTTGCCGCACCCGTAGGGGTTTTGGGTGGGGTATTGGCTATTCACCGCGACCGTGTAATCTGCTTTTCGTTACAGGCTCGTACGAATTGCGGGTTCCTAGTATATCCAATGTGTTCATCTGTGATCTGAAATGGCTATCATTGCAATATATCTATATATGATATTATTTAGGCGTTGCTTATGTTTTACAGCCGCGCTAGCCCAGCCCCCACTCTGTCGTTAGTTAAGTAACCTAACGGCCCCGTGGCGAATGCGAATGGCATAAGCGTACGTCATATTTTGGTTGTTTTCTGCAATGGTAGGATTAAATGATGGGACGCATTAAAAGAACTAATGCAAGAAAAATATGCATTAAAAGAACTAATGCAAGAAAATAAACCAAGTAAAAGTCGTTGGAACATTTTGAAAACCACTCGGTTCTTTTCAAAACCAAACTTTTAAATGCGGAGCTTGAGCCATTCCTTTTAAAAGCTATCAAGGTTCCTTCGATTATATCAAGTTCACTACGTTCAAGGTTTCGCCAAAACCATTCGTAGCCCTCCGTCGTTTCATATGAATATTCAACAGTATTCAAGCTGTGTTTGTTGGCCTTAGTCAAGACACAGTGTTTGGCAGCTGGTGGATATTCATATGTTGCATAGATAGATGCATTGGTTTGGGATAGTCGTATTACTTTGTTGGCCATAGTCAAGGGTATATACGGATGGGTTCAAATTAACCTGGACAACGACGGGTAGAACTTGACATGTGACTTATGATTTGTTGGCCTTAGTCAAGGTCATTAGAGCATGGGGCAAAAATCCACATCGGGAGTTTCATAAGTACTGAAACTTGCTAGCGCTGCATACCAATTGGAGTGTGATGATTCTGGTAGGATTCTTTCAGTTTTGTCACGCGATGATATTTGGATCCCGATCCTACTGTGAGTATATGCTACTCCTCGGGAAATTTCTCACTTAACGATCAATGCTATAAACTTAGTAGGTGTCTAGAAAGGTGTTAGCGGGGCTAAGCCCCCAGGGAAAAAAGGTTCTTAAATTAAGGAACTTCGCGAAAGCGTTGGAAAACCTCCCTCGAAGTACCGACACTAGCCTGGCTGAACGGTTAAGCAAGTATTGTACGGTGAGATTGATCCTGACTAATTCTTCCTTTTTTGGTTTGAGGAGGAATTCGAGAGACAGTGGGAGCCATCTTGTTTAGACAAATTAAAAACCAATCTAAACTTGCAAGAGCATCATGCTGAGTGTTTTCTTCTCTCTCTCTTAATTGCAGCGACCCTGTGACCGCACCTAGGTTACATCTAGATAATAAAATGACTGAATCTAACTGTCATGACTGGCAAAGGTCTGTCCAGATGTACATTGCCCATGACATGCTGGGACACCTCTTGACTAATCCAAACCCTGCCGTCTCAGGTCCAGTTTCCCCTGTCACGGATATTCATATCCGCAAGACATCGGAAAAGGAATGTGCGAAAGCCAAGTGCCTCGTGTTAGCCTCAGTTGATGGTAAATGCCAGAGGCAGCACGAGAAGATGGACTTAGTATCTATCTTCCTCCATAACAAAGATTTATATGGAGAGCAATCTCGTATCGCAAGATATGAGACCTCGAACGAATTGCTTCAAGCGAGGTTGGCTATCGGGTCATCTGCAAGGGACAACGTCCTTGCAGAGACCAGCTATTTTGAGCTCACGGACTTGAAAACCACGTTGAAGAACGAGTCAGGTATTGACTTGATTCTACAGTCTCTACCTTCTACCCTGAAGGAAACCAGGGAAATAGGAGGAAAGGGAAGGGCAAAAGTTTCGGGAATGGATGTAGTGAAAGAAGGACGTTCCTATTGTTGTGAGAATGAACATTGGCAGAAGGATTGCAGGGCTAGCAAAGCCAGTAGCCAGAATTCGAAGCATGTTGTGGCTTCGGCTTCGGGTGTGTTAGTGATTGAGAACTGTATGTCAGTTAACCCTACTTCCTGGGTATTGGATACCGGATCAGGATCTCACATCTGTAATTCGTTACAGGCTTTAAGAAACCGTAGGGTTATCAGGAAAGGTGATATGACTCTCAGGGTTGCTAACGGAATGAGCATGGATGCTGTATCCGTAGGGAATATCACCTTGGACTGACAACTGGGCAGATATTGATTCTGCGTGACTGTTTGTATGTACCAGGTGCGACTTGTAATATCATATCTGTATCCTTACTTTCTAGGGAAGGATATGATTTTACTTTTGTAAGCGATGTAGTAAACATCCACCTAAATCAAGTTCTGATTGGGTCAGGTACATTAAATAACGGTATATACGTATTGAATCAAGCTCAGATATTCAGTGTCCAGAACACACTTAAAAGAAAGTCTCCGGAATTAAATCAGGCTTTCTTATGGCATTGTAGACTGGGTCACATCAATGAGAAAAGATTGACTAAGTTACATAAAGAAGGATACTTGGATCCGTTCGAGTACCAGTCTTATGCCACTTGTGAATCTTGTCTCATGGGAAAGATGACAAAGACTCCGTTCACTGGACATGGAGTAAGAGCGAGCGAGCTCTTGGGACTCATACACAGTGATGTGTGTGGTCCAATGTCTACACATGCACGAAGCGGTTATTCATACTTCATTACTTTCACAGATGATTTCTCTAGGTATGGACATGTCTTCTTAATGAAGCACAAATCCGAGGCCTTTGAGAAATTTCGGGAATACAAGAATGAAGTTGAAAAACAAACAGGCAAAAGTATTAAGACACTAAGATCTGATCGAGGTCGAGAATACTTGAGTGCCGAGTTTCTGGACTACTTAAAAGAGAATGGAATTCTCTCTCAGCTTCCTCCTCCATACACGCCACAACACAACGGTGTATCGGAAAGACGGAATCGGACCCTATTGGATATGGTCCGTTCCATGATGAGTAAGGCTGAGTTACCGCGATCTTTCTGGGGTTATGCACTAGAAACAGCTGCATATCTCTTGAACCAAGTTCCTACTAAGACAATGCCTACCACACCATATCAGATGTGGAGTGGAAAGAAATCCTGTCTTAAACACTTTAAGACATGGGGGTGTCCAGCTTTTGTTAAAAAGCAGCATGCGGACAAGCTCGAGGCACGCTCAGTACAGTGTAAGTTTATGGGATACCCAAGGAACTCCAAGGGGTATCTTTTCTATTACGCAGAGGAACAAAAGGTTTTTGTTTCTCGTCATGCCCGCTTCTTGGAAACTGAGTTTTTGGAAACCCAGATAAGTGGGAGCGCAATAGAACTGGAAGAAATTCCAGAACCACAAACTATTACTGAAACCTTAGTAGAACCAGAAATTTCAGGAGAACCGGACATTCCTGCGCCACTCCGCAGGAGTAGTAGGCAGTCTCATCCGCCCGAGAGATACTACGGTTTTCTCATAGACGGGGATAGAGATGATTGCACCATGGATTATGGTGAGCCTACTAGCTTCCAGCAAGCCATTCAGAGCGGTGACTCGGTAAAATGGCTGGATGCAATGCGGACCGAAATGGAGTCCATGTACACCAACAAAGTTTGGACTTTGGACTTTGCTCCAGAAGGGGTAAAACCCGTAGGCTGCAAATGGATCTTCAGAAAGAAGATTGGTGTAGATGGGCAGGTTGAAACCTATAAAGCTAGGCTCGTTGCAAAGGGTTTTCGTCAAAGACCTGGTTTGGACTATGACGAGACCTTTTCTCCGGTAGCCATGCTCAAATCCATTTGGATCTTTCTTGCCATTGCTGCCTTCCACGATCATGAAATCTGGCAGATGGACGTAAAGACGGCTTTTCTAAATGGAAATTTGGAAGAGTGCGTCTATATGGATCAGCCAGAAGGATTCATTCAGAGTGGGAGCAGCGGTAAAGTGTGCAAGGTACTCAAGTCCATCTATGGACTGAAGCAGGCATCGCGGAGTTGGAACATCTGCTTTGATGATACTGTCAAGGAATTCGACTTTATCAAGAACCCAGATGAACCATGCATCTACAGTAAGATTGTAGGGAGAATTGTGGTATTCCTCGTCTTGTACGTGGATGACATTCTCCTAATAGAAAATGATATTCCTATGCTACAGTCAGTCAAAGGATTCTTGTCGCAGAGGTTCTCCATGAAGGACCTGGGCGATGCCAACTACATTCTGGGGATCCAGATCTATCGTGATAGATCTAAAAGGATGTTGGGACTTTCACAGTCCAGGTACATTGACACCATACTGAAAAGATTCAGTATGGAAGATTCCAAGCGCGGTAATTTACCGGCTTGTCACGGGATCACCCTCTCCAAAGAGATGTCTCCCAAGACTGATTTGGAAAGGGATCGCATGTCTATTATACCCTACGCTTCTGCGGTAGGCTCTATAATGTATGCGATGTTATGTACCAGACCAGATGTAGCATACGCATTGAGCGTTGTAAGCCGGTATCAGTCGAACCCAGGGGAGAAACACTGGATAGCAGTAAAGAACATTCTCAAGTACCTGAGAAGGACTAAGGAGATGTTCTTGGTGTATGGCGGAAAAGACCTCCAGATTGAGGTCTTTGCTGACTCCAGCTTTCAGAGTGACAAGGATGACTCCAAGTCCATGTCGGGTTATGTCTTTACCCTCAATGGAGGGGCGGTTTGCTGGAAGAGTTCCAAGCAGGAAACCGTTGCTGACTCAACTATGGAAGCGGAGTACATAGCTGCTTGCGATGCTGCAAAGGAAGCTGTCTGGATGAAGAAGTTCCTCACGGAGCTTCAGGTGGTTCCTACCATTGTTGATCCAATACCGCTGTATTGCGACAACAACGGCGCTATAGCTTTAGCGAAGGAACCCAGGTCCCATCAGAAGTCCAGGCACATTTTGAGGCGGTTCCACCTGATCAGGGAGATCATTGATCGCCGGGAGATCGAGGTAAAGAGAGTAAATTCAGAAGATAACACCGCAGATCCACTCACGAAGGCCCTTCCCCAGACTCAGTTCGAGCGGCTGATCGAGATGATAGGTCTTCGATACGCCAGTACATAGCCTTAGTGCAAGTGGGAGATTGTTAGTGTATATGCCCTAGAGGCCATTACTGTATCATACTAGTATGTATATTACTTAATGGAAGCTTGGGATATTCACAGTTGTATAAACAATCTTGCTCAAAATGGTAGTATGCTACTTGGTTTGTTTCTACTTTAATGTGTACATGTGTTTATTTTATTATATCACCTATACGCATTAGTGGAGCCCTTAGGATCTTTGATTGATTACCAGCGTTGTGATAGCAGTCACACTCATGGGGGCTGGGTAATCCATAAGCACATCCTTATACAGGTTCTTAGTCGCAGGACTATCGAGACAGGGCATCGATACTCCGGAGTAGACTAGCGTATGCACTTCTCATCCCACCAGGGGAGACGGTCTGTCCCACAGCCGTCAGTACGTCGTACTTGAGATAGTATGCGGGTGCTCGTTAGGTTACGAGTACACTGGACAGGACTCGTCGGGAACTGAATGGTTGGTATTATACCTATCGTCAGTTGTTCAGTTCCCAGGTGACATGAGTACAGCTTAGTCCGCTGACTTGACACTGTCACTTCGCCTCGAGTGTGTTCCCACTGTACTTTGATTACTACCCTACCACGGCTCAAAGGAGTCGTGCAAACAGGTAGTTTTTGGGTGCAGTCCCGAAGCACTTGGAGGCAGTGACGGTTAGACAGGATTCGTCTCTCCCGGTATTGGGGGTTGACATCGCGCTGTGTCTAGGAGAGCCATTACACGAGTAGTCCCTGGCCAGGGCAAGCGAGATATACTGGTAGGCTTCCAGTGTTATCTCAGGGTGTTTTGGGCTTCACTCCGACACGACTTGTACCGCTATTAGGGGACTGACGTTTACCGCCCCCCTAGGCCCGCCATGCGATGTATCAGACGAACAGACCGGACTGTACGGAGACTGTCACATTCAGGCTCAGTAGGAGTTCAGATGGGTTTCACTTCATCAGTCTTCTTGTCGGCATCTACCTTGGGACCGTTACGCACAGCTAGTGCCGCTTGCGGTCTGTGGTTAAACCCACTGCCAGCGTAGTGTCGAGTCTTTAGAGTCCCACACAGAAAGCTATTCGCCTTTAGGCAAAAGAGTATAGGTTGCATGGTTTTGCGACAGGTCGCATGGTTTTGCGACAGGGTTCGGTCACATCCGTGCACTTGTGCACGTTCAGTGTCCGGACAGTTAACACTAGCAGGCTTTGGTTTAAACCAGATCCTAGTGTACGTTTTGGGATTGATTTTATCTCGTATGTATTCGTGTTCCTCGGAACGCGGATGCGGGTGTGTATGCACAGTTGACAGAGAGACAGAGGCAGAGGATTCTTATTAGGGTTGTTGACTGTTGACCATTGACTTTTTGCTAAACCCTAATGAGAATTTGATATGTGATTAGCAATAATATTAATTAAGTATTATAGTGACATGGTTGTTGAGGGGTTGACTTTGTTGACTTGTTGACTTTGTTGACCGGTTGACTAGGTTGGACTAGTTGACCATCATCATCATAATGGTTGTCATTTTCATGCAAAGACTTTTGCTTGCTTGTTGTGGTTTGCAAAATGAGTGCATGAAAATGATATTGCCTTTGACATGATATGAACCATCACATAATACTTGATTAACATTATGGCTCATGAAGCTTTTGGATTATGAGAGGGTGTATGACAAAAGAGAGGCTCATTCTTTCTTTGTCTTTCTCTCTCTTGGTTTTGAGCTCTCTCATTCTCTTGCTCTTACCCTCTTCCTCTTGCTCTCTCTCTTGTCTATGGTTCACTTGTCTCATGTGTTGAGAAGCAAGAACCATAGAGAAAATCCCATCACACTCTCCTCTACTCACTCTAGTTCATAAGGTTTAGCAAACCAAGTGAACTAGTTTATTCAAAGTTCGAAGAAGAAGCCAAAGGTAGAAGCTTTCGGGTGGATCGATCTTCGGCGCAAGGAGACGATGGGGTGAAGCCGATCCGTACACCATCAAGAGATGAAGACGAAGGAGTTCAAGAAAGAAATGTATAACCCCCTAACCGAGTAGTTAACAACTTGTAGTTAGGTTGTTAGGTAGATAGTTTAACAAAGATCCGTTTTGAGTCCATGTTACCGCCTCTAGAAAATTGTTTTTCACCAAATTCCGCAAGCCCGTAAGTACCGGGAGAGGTAGCATGGACTTACAGATTTTCTCCTTAGGAATCATGAGGATTCCTAAGTGTGTTTTCTCTTATAAGTCGTAAGGATCTTATAAAAGAACTTTCTCTCTTACAAGTCGAGGGGACTTGTAAGCGGTTGTTTCCCTCCTTGTCGAAATTCGACGTTGGAGAGTGAGACCTGTGGATAGTATGCAAGAGACCGTTTTGGGCCGACTTGCAGGGTCCCAGTGCTTAGGAGACAGGCTTCTTTTATGCCCACTGCCTAAGGCTTTATCTCACGAGTCGAGCCGCCTCAAGAATTTCTCGCAAAGACATCAATTTCTTCACAAGTCGAGACGAATCGAGCGTTTCTCGCAAGAACATCCTAACGTCGCATTTAATCTCTGCTCTTTATGACAGAAGTCCGTTAGGGTCTGTGGTACTTAGGGTTTTAGTCATCGTACCGTCGCATAAGCTGATATATTCCTCGATAGGCAATCGTGCTATTCGAGTAGCCCTGCGACTGCCGTGTCTCTGATCCCTTCGGGGGCTGGACAAGATGTCTTCAAGCAATCTTCCTAGGCAGTTTGACCGTCGGAAGAGCAAGCATTAGGAATTTTCCATGTCTCTTTTTACTTGAGGTTAGGCTCATTTTGGCGAGCCCCGATGAGTCATAACCACTCCGCGCTGGTGTGGGATGATCTCCGATAGTCTTTCAGGTTTTATGTGAGTCGCCGTCAAGACCCTGAAGCTAGGAATTTGTCCTTTGCTTCGTTTGCTGGCATCGCGTTTGCTGTATCGAGACGAATGTCGCGGCGGGAACTAGGGATTTTGCCGTGGCTCCGTTTGTTTGATTGTCGCGTCTGAACCCTGTTGGAGGAAGAACGCTGGGGTAACATCTCATTTGCTGTGTCGAGACGAATGCCGAGGTGGAGCTGGGATTTTGCCGTGGCTCCGTTTGTTTGATGATGTTGCGTCTGAACCCTGTTGGAGGAAGAACGCTGGGGTAACATCTCGTCTGCTGTATCGAGACGAATGCCGAGGTGGAGCTGGGATTTTGCCGTGGCTCCGTTTGTTTGATGATGTTCCGTCTGCTGTGTCGAGACGAACGTCGAGGTGGTGACCATTCTACACTGGTGTGAGACGATCTCCAGTTGTCTTTCTGGCTTTATATGGGTTGCCGTCAAGACCTTGAAGCTAGGAATTTAGCCTTTGCTTCGTTTGCTTTGTCATGTTCGAATTCTGTTGGAGGAAGAACGCTGTTATGATATCTCGCCTGCTGTATCGAGACGATTATTGAGATGAATCTGGGATTTTCTCGTCGCTTCGTTTTGTTTTGACCGCGAGGTCTCTTGTTGGCGTTGTATCTGCATCTTGATGGCCTATGAAGGAGCGCTATTGTTAACATTTCATCTGCTGTATCGAGACGATTGTCGAGATGAAGCTGGGATTTTGCCATCGCTTCGCTTTGTTTTGACCGTGAAGTCTTTTGTTGGCGTTGTATCTGCATCTTGATGGACTGCGAAAGAGCGCCATTTGTTGATTCTTAGGCCGTAGATGCCGTTAAGATTTGGCTCCGTTTTCTGATGGAGCATTAGGAGGGAAAGGGTGCCTCCTTCTTTGTTTGTGCCCCTGGATCGTATACAGGGATTGCTGTACTATCGCCTGTAGGGCCAAAGTTTCATTCATTCATTTTTTTTATTTCCGCGATACTCTATCATTTCAGCTTTTATATCGCGAAGGTCGCGATTGCCCAATCATTTCGGCTATTATTTGCGGTGCCCAATCATTTCGGCTATTTTTCGCGGTGCCCAATCATTTCGGCTATTTATTTTATTTTTACTCGCTGCTTTTTATTGCGAGTTGCCCAATTATTTCGGCTATTTTGCATGCATACATTTTTACTTGCTGCTTTTTATTGCAAGTTGCCCCATCATTTCGGCTATTTCGTATGCATGTGTGGCTCGCTAATTTTTTATCGCGAGTGTGGACCTTGGAATCTGACACCAATCTCAGCATCAACATCGCTACAACTGGAATATTGCCAGGAGCGAATCATCATTTGCCATGAAGAGACTTGGAATTTGATACCGTTTTAGGCATCGACATCGCTACAACTGGGATATTGCCAGGAGAGAATCATCATTTGCCTTTGTCGATGTCGAACAAAGGTGGCTTAGTAAATAGGGTTAGGATTCTGTCGACTAAGGCTTTTGACTTCATGAGCCGTAAGGGTCTCACAAAGGTATTTCTCCCTACAAGTCGTGAGGATCTCGTAGGTAAGTTTTCTCCTTAGGGATCGTGAGGATTCCTCAGTGTATGTTCCCATGTAAGTCGTAAGGATCTTACAAAAGGGTTTTCTCCTTATAAGTCGAGAGGACTTGCAAGGGTTGTTCACCGTATGGACATATCCCTAGTCACGGATGGGACTTGGTTAGGGAATGTTTATTCGCGCCCGTGGATTGTATACAAGATCCAGTATTGAACCACTTATAGGGCAATATCGAAAGTTGTGGGGTTTGCTTAAGCACAGGTTTAGGTCTCTGTAACTTAAGACTTTCAAATCTTATGAGCCGTGAGGGTCCCATAAGAGAGTTCTCCTTACGAGTCATGAGGATCTCGCAAGTGTATTTTCTCCTTAGGAATCGTGGGGATCCCTAAGTGTGTTGCTCCCTTGTGAGTCGTAAGGATCCCACGCGGGTGGTTTCTCCTTACAAGGTCGAGAAGACCCTGTAAGTGTCCTTTAACGAGGTTGCGCCCTTTCGGGTTTTCACAAACACTCGCCGGCAGTCCTGCTGTTTTTACTCACGAAGCCCTTTCGGGTTTTCATCCGTGCCTATTTTGCTTATAGACATACCGTTTTTCTCTTTCTTTCTTTCTTTTTTTTAACGAGGTTGCGCCCTTTCGGGTTTTTACAAGACTCGCCGGTAGCCCTGCTGTTTTTACTCACGGAGCCCTTTCGGGTTTTCATCCGTGCCCATTTTACTTATGGACATACCGTTTTTATATATATATATATTTTTTATCTCGTCAGCCTGAGAATGCTGCGGTAGTAGTTTTAAGGACGTTTCGGTCCGCTTGCAAGTTTTAGGACATTGCGGTCCATCATTAGTTTAAGGACGTTTCGGTCCGCCGTTAGTTTAAGGACGTTTCGGTCCGTCATCGCCGTATTTGAGGCGAAGCTCTAGTTTACTGACTTTTCGGTCTATGGGTCCTTCCCCATGAATGAGCATGATGCCCCTGGCTTATCCATCTTTCTCGGAGCGTACGGTTGTGGCGGACTCACCTTCCAGTTTTCAGACAGCGCAAACTCGCCCTGTTGGTATTGGTCTTCAACCCAGTTTTTGAAGACGTAGCAGTCCTCGATCAGGTGACCTACTGTTTGGTGGTAAGGGCAATAATTAGGATTATTAATATCGCCTGGCCGCAACGGACGTTTTGGACTCGGCAGGTTGATGAGTCTGTCGCACACTGCCAGCTCGAATAGTCCCCTTGTTTTATCTTGCGGAAACGAGTAAGGACGTTTTAACTTTTCCTGGAGGGGTTGCCGCTTGTTGCTTTGGCGAGCAACCGGTCTAGGGCCACTCGATTGCTGTTGAGTATTGGCTACGAGGGCTGTTTTTCCCTTTCCTTTATCCTTTTTGCTCGATCCTTTGTTTATAGGGCCGAGATTTTTTTCGAGTAGCGTGTGATTGCACGGCTGAACGTTCTCGCAACTTCTCAATTCTTTCATTTTCGAAATGGATTCCTTGAGGAGAGGGTTGAGGGCAGCTTCTTCGTTAGAGTCGCTTCCAAAGGTAATAATTTGCGATCCTTTGGAGTCGGCTATATGACAGTCGGCGACGGCTCTTTTGCGTTCATTTATCACATTTTTCTGATGTCTATGAGCTTCACACTTTGTCCTATTGAAGTGTTGCTTTTGAGCGACATATCCCTGCCACCAACACTTAAAGGATTCGCAGTCTTTGGTAGGATGTATGATCTTCTGATGATATAAGCAGAAGTTAGGATGCGTCTCTGCTCCATCGAGAGTATTTTCTTCAGAGGGTGGTTGCTTCATTCCCACTGATAAGGCTTTAGCGGACATTTTCCTCGTCTTGAATTTGTTTTTATCCGTGGTGGATGACTTTTGATTTGACGGAAATGCCTCGACTCTTTGTCCTAGTAGTCGGTGTTTGGCTCCTTCCAGTATGGTCATCTCATGCTCTTGATTAGCTTTAACTTTCAGACGAATCTCATTCAAGAAGGCATCGATCAACTCGTCTGACGGCTGCGGAATTTCTGGTTCAGGGTCCGCCTTCGGTTTCTCGGCGCAAGGAGCCTCCTCATCATACTCCCATGAGTGAGAGATCACATGACAAGTCATTAGGTAATCTTCGGATTCACCTGATGAGTCTTCTCCATTGTTTTTGTCTTCGACAAAAGAACAAGTTGCCCCCGGCGTGTCCGTCTTCTTTGGAGTATGCGGCTGTGGTGGGTTTACCTTCCACTTTTCAGACAGCGCAAACTTTCCTTGTAGGTACTGATCCTCGATCCATCCCTTAAAGACGAAACAATTCTCGATCGGGTGACTTACCGTTTGGTGGTAAGGGCAATAATTGGGATTGTTAAGATCGCCCGGCTGCGACAGACGCTTTGGACTCGGCAGATTGATGAGTCTGTTGCGCACTGCCAGCTCGAACAGTCTTCTTGTTTTATTATGAGAAAACGAGTAAGGACGTCCCAGTCTCTCTTCGAGGGATGGGCGTGGACGCACGTTATTTTGGCGAACGACCGGCTTTGAGTTGTTCGGCTGTTGTTGAGCATTGGCGACGACGATCACTTTCCCTTTTCCTTTCTCATTTCGAGAATCTGGTTTTGGAGGAGAAGGTCCATGGCCTATCTGGTCCATTTGGGCTAATTTGTCGATTAGTGCCTGGAAGGTGGTCGGCCTGAAGAACATCATGAATTGCGAGATAGTCGCCTGCGGATCGAGAGCGCCCACGAACATGCCTACTGCAGGTGCCTCTTCTATGCGTTGTTCGCATTTCGACCATAGGTTCCGCCATCGTGTTGCTTATTGGACCCACGTTTCGCCGGGCCTTATCCTGGCATTAATCAGTGCCGTTATCGGGGTGCGTCCACTAGCACTCGCGAATCTTTGTGTAAACAGTAGCTCCATTTCCGCAAATGTTTTGACGGAGTCGTTAGGTAGCTCCGAATACCATTCAAAAGCTGTTTCTGCTAAGCTGCCGACGAATTGGCGAAGCAGCAGTTTGTCGTCGCCTCTAGTGTTGCCGCATAAGGCCCTGAATTGAGCGACATGCTGATGTGGATTCCCCATCCCTTTATATACATGGAACTTAGGGATCGTATATCCCGGCGGGTAATTGATTTGGTCATACCAGCTCGGGTATGGTCGCCTAGTTTTGACGACTTGGCTGGCCGCTTCACTCGCCTGATGAACTCGTATTTGTTGGGCTATGTACTCGTCCAAATCAGCTTTAGAGATTGTATCTTCTTTAGCCGTGGACAGAGCTGGCGGAGGATTTGATGTCTCTCCCCTATCGTCTCCAAGGACGATCGGGGGCTTTTCAGCCGGAGGATCTTGTTGTATCATCATCCCTATCATGTCTTGGAAGAGGAGGCCCATACGCTGTATGTTGGCTGCTTGTTCAGCAGCCTCTCTGTCCTTCTTCTCCAATATCCGACGAAGGAATTCGGCGTCGGTTTCTTCCTCTTGGCGTTCATCCGAGGACGTTTCAGGGTTTTCTTTTTGCCCTGTAAGTGTGGCCATAGCGTTCATCATCTCTTGGAGCTTCTGCTGCTGCTCCTGCGCCTTGGTCACTGATCGCGTAAGCGGTCGATGACCCGTAGATATGTGACTGTCCTCTTTACCAGACGCCACATAGACGGTATGAACTACAATGTCCCCTGACTTAGGGCGTTTGGGTGCACCACCCCTGATATTTGTTGCCGGCGCGGGGGTTTTCTCTGGCCTCCTTCTTTTGTAGGCCGTTGAAGTTGAACGGGCCGTTGCAGTGGGCACCCTAGCGATCATTGTCCCCTGTTGTTTAATAGGACGGTCTTTTTCTTTTTGCGCCTTCATCTTCTTTTGTTGACGAGAGTGATCTGGGTTGATCACGGAGTCTTGAACCTTTCGCCAAACCTTGTATATTTTTGAGGACAGCCGTTGAGGGGGCTATTCCTGCTTCGTTTCTGGAATTTTCTCCGCAGGTGGAGGAGATCTTTTTAGTGTAGCGGTTGGAGAATTCTTACGTACCCTCCTCAGCAGTTCAAAGCTGTTCCCAGTTGGAACAGCAGCGTTGACTTCTACCACTGGAGCCGGTGGAGTTAGCCCTGAGGGGGAGTTTCCCCCTGCCTTCCTCACTCGTCGCCAATGGCGACGTCGAGCATGACGAGCCGTTGGGACTGGCTCGGAGATAGAAATAGCTTCTTTTTGCCCCCTGTCTGAATGAGGCGCCGCCGGTGTTAACCTCTTAAAAACTGAGGTTATTTTTTGAGGGGTGATATTCAACCTGTCGAAGACAGATCCTCGAGCAGGGGCAGGAGCAGGAATCGTCAGTCTCGAAAAGACTGACTCTTTGACAGGGGAAGCCGCCTTGATGACTTCTGGAGCAGCAGTTATTGCCTTCCTTGGGACATCCAATTTAGAGTTCTGATCCAGCCTGGCGAAAACAAAGGCTGTTGGTTTGGTAGTGGGCGACCCGTTGACAGGGGCCGTCGTAGCAGTGAGCCGGTCGAAGACCGACTTCTTGTTCATTTCCAATGCAGGTATTGGCATAGAGAAGCTTGTAGGTAGGATCATGGTCCCGAAAAACAGGCCGGTGGTGGCCTGGGTCACCTGGTCCATCGGCAGAGCGAGGAAGGAAGCCGCTTGGGGCCCATATGCTACACCTCCGGGGGAGGTGGAGCGTCCGTTGCAGTGGCACTTCGAGCAGTTGGTGCAGCTAGAGGCCATTGATGCGAGTCCTTTTCTGCGCTAAGCAATAGACCAAATCTTAGTAAACTTGAAATCCAAAGGCAACCGTTAACAAACCGCGATTGGTTCGCGAAGACGACACACAAAGTGTGGAGTGGAAAGAGGAAAAGGTCCCACCGGGCGTGCCAGAATCTGTTCCCCTCCGAAAGACGGCGACGACGTGAGGACGTCTTGCCTGAGATTCGGGGCAGATGCTATATGGTTTTATCCGTCTACCTCTCCGAAGATGCCAAGTTGATTTATGGCACCGTGTATCGGAGGTTTAGACGGATGCGGCCGATGTAGCAGACTTCGTCAGATTCCCCCTCGCTTGAGGGGTTTTTGATTGTGGGGACGCTCTTCCCTGCAGGCGCAAGCCCCTGCAGTTAATTACGCTACCGCATCGCGGTAACAACTTTCTCCTTCTCCAGAATTTCACTTCGTGTCGTGGGTGTTTGTTTTGTTTATGGTTGCCCGTGGATTGTATACGGAGACTGAGTAATGCCGTCGCCCGTAGGACGTGGATTAGTCCAAATCCGTATTTACTTAGATTTGGGTTTGGTGTTTTTAGTTTAAGGATACGTTAGCCGTATTGAGGCTAAGATCAACTTAAATGTTCGTCAAGGATGTGTTAGTCCTGTTTGAGACTAAGATCAACTTAACGTGGTGATCTGTTTAATATATGGCCGTCAGGACTCATCACCTCTCTGACGTCGTTGAAGGATTACAACGATAGGTGTCAGAGGAGTTCAGAGATGTACCCTCGAACCAAAATCGATTTGAAGTTGTATAGTCCATTTAAATGTTTAAGGATACGTTAACCGTATTTGGGGCTAAGATCAACTTAAACGGGACCGTTTAGATCCGGCAAAAGAGCATTTGGAGGCTCTATTGCTCCAGTTTAAGGACGTGGTGGTCCATATTCCAGTTGACGTGGTGGTCCATTATTAGTTTAAGGACGTTTCGGTCCATCGCCAGTTTAAGGACGTAGTGGTCCATCATTAGTTTAAGGACGTTTCGGTCCAATATTAGTTTAAGGACGTTTCGGTCCACGAGTTTAAGGACCCCGCAATCCATATTCATGTGTGGTCGTTGGGACCCGTCGCCTCTCTGACGTCGTTGAAGGATTACAACGATGGGTGTCAGAGGAGTTCGGAGATGTACCCTCGAACCGGTCGTAAATTGATTTAAGAGAGCAATCTTGCTCAGTCAATTTAGTTTAAGGATTTACGGCCAAAATTGGGCTAAGTCCAGTTAAAAATGTCCACATTTTGTTTGCATTTGGCCTTTGTCTGGGCTTTCCCCTTTTTAGAATAATGCATAGCATTACTTCAGGCCCTTTATGCCCATTTTGACTGGGCTCTGCCCTTCTTATTATAATGCAGGGCATTTGTTTTGGTCCATTGGGCCTCTCAATTGGGCTCTGCCCTTTTAAATCATGCATAGCATCATTTTGGTCTGTTTAGACTTTTTGATTTGGGCCTGGCCCTTTAAGAAATGCCTTGTATTTATCAGGCGCTTTGCGCCAATGAGAGAGCGCAAGCGCTTATAGTGTTGACACGTGTCACGCAAGCCCAGTGCGCTGCGCTAATGCGCTGCGCCTGCGCTGCTGACACGTGGCGCGCTCTGGTGGCTTGCGCCAATCCAAGAGCGCAACAGCGCAGTTTGCAAGTGCAAGGCACTATGATTCAAGAATCTTTTAGATTCAGGAACCAATGGTTCATAAACGAAGTGCAAAGCACTATTCGTTTCCTTGATCTAATTTAGATCAAAGAAAAAACAAGTTTTTTTCTTTTTATTTTAGGAACCAAAGGTTCATAAAAGTGCAAAGCACTGTTCTTTATTTTTTTTTTGTTTTGTTTTTTTAAAGAACCAGTGGTTCATAAGAAGTGCAAAGCACTGTTTATTATGTGAAGATTATTGATCTGGTTTTTAGATCAATGATCTATCAGAAGAAGTTTCTTCTCTTTTGTGAAGGTTTTTACCTTTTTCTTGAAATTTTTCTCAGAGTTCTCTCTGTTTGAAGCTCTTGATTTTTCAAGAAATGTTGATCCCCTTTGATTTGAAGTCTAGGGTCCTTTTTATAGTGCCCATAAATTTGTTAAATTTGTTAAAGAGATCTTTCTCTGAGTGATTTGGGGAATTTTCCCCACCGTTGGATCTTTTATCCAAGGGCTTCTGTTTTACAAAAGAAAATCTTCTTGTTTTAACAAGAACAGAAAAATTTCTTTAAAATCTTAATTCTGTTTGGCGCAAATGCCCCAGCGCGTGACACGTGTCAAGCAGCGTACAGCGCAGCGCGACTGCGCTTGCGCAACTGCGCTGACACGTGTCGCGCAGCTCGACTGCGCCTGCGCAACTGCGCTGACACGTGGCGCGCAGCGCAGAGCGCAGGCCAGCTGAAGCGTTGCTTCTTTAATTAAAGTTTGAATTTTCAAAGTAGAGCTTTGCTCTGATTGGGGGAAGATGAAGCGTTACTTCATCTTCCGCCTTGGAATTTGAACAGAGCTTTGTTCTGATTGGGGTAAACAGGGACCAACGTTCCTTAGCTCAGTATAACAAGTAGGTTCGGTCAATACATCCGTATTATTATCTTGATTAAGACGTGACATGGTCGCTACCTGAAGAGAGAGAGAAGAAAACACTCAGTGTATGCTCTTGCAAGATTAGATTGGTTATTAATTTATCTATTCAGGATTGCTCCCACTGTTTTTGTCAAATCTTCCTTCAAACCCTAAAAGGAAAGACAAGCCGGGATTAATTACACCCTACAATTTCGCATATCTTTCAGCCAGGCCAGTGCCGGTACTTTGATGGAGGTTTCTCGTGCTTTCGCACGGACCTAATTAAAATAAACCTTGTTTTCCCAGAGGCATAGCCCCGTTAACACCTTTCTAGACACCTACTTGATCGGCTAATTGTAATGTGTAAAATTCTCCAAGGAGTAACTCTTACTCGCAGTGGGTATCGGGATCCAACTATCTCATAGGAGGTATGCAATCTCATTGCAAATTTCAACACTTGAAATTCCCAATAGTATTTTACCCCTAGTATCCTATGACCTTGACGAAAGCCAACAAACCATAGGCTGCTAGTCAAGTTTAACCCGTATATTTCCTGATTGAATTAAACCCACCCGCACGACTCTTGACGAAAGCCAACAAAGTCGCACGACTACCCTAACTCAATCGCATCATATGCTTCATGAAGATGTTGATCATTATTCCCAACAAGTTTAATTAGCAAGTTGCTTCATGAAGATGTTGATCCAGTGGAGCTAGAGTTTAGGTTGGGTTATCTCTTGGTGGATCATCTTCGACGAGAAGTATTTCGTGCAAGCTCGATCCGGATTAAGTGGAGGCTAGAAGGGGTCTTCCGCGATTAGGTGGATACGCTACAAAGTTTGTAGCACTCAATCCTTTGGAATTAGCTCTCTTTCTCGTGACAAGTTTAGTCTTTTGGATAGATTCTAGGGTTATTGTTTATATAGCTTTCTAGTTTTTTTAAAATTATTTACTCCGCTGCGTTTTAAATCACTACTAGATGATTTTAGCATCCTAATAATGGTATCATAGCCACCCCAAAAGGCTCTAACTTGTTTTGACGAAGTTACGGTTTCGGATCAAGAAATTTTGTCGTTTCCAATTTCCTATTTTAAGCCTCTGTTCGTTCCAATTTCCTATTTTAAGCCTCTGTTCGTTTTAAAACCTTCACCTGATTTTTTTTTGAATGGTACAAGTAGTCCTTATTCCTTTTGAAAATGATATGAATCGAACCTGGAGGCCATACTCTTTGGTCTGGCTGACCGGGTCGGCCAGACCAAAGGGTCTAGCTTCCAGGTTCTTGCAGGAGCTTAACAACTTGGAAATAGGATTTTTGGGGCATTTCTTTTTGTCCCAGATTTTGATTTGATCATCCTTGGTTTGTGAGTTGTTCGGAAAACTTCTTGATCGAAACTATAGCTTCGTATTTGTTTCACAATTAAAGAGTTGTGTTGGTAAATATCACCTAATTGCTGTATGTAGGATATAGTGCCCTCAAGGCAATTATTGTATGGTAGACGATTATGATAATTGAAGGATGACCTATACAGGTAGAACAGTCTTGCTCGAGATACTAGTATGCTATCTGGGTAGTCTATAAGCACATCCTTAAATGTCCCTAGTCGAGAGAGTATCGAGACTGAGTATCGATATTTCGGAGCAGACTAGTGTATACGTTTCTAGACCCCGACGAGGGGCGGTGGCCGGGCTTACAAGCCATTGGTGTTTTAGCACCTATGATAGTAAACATGTGCTCACTTGAGGTGAGTACACCAGACGGACCCGCCGAGAATTTCTAGATGGTATTATACTTATCATCAGATAGCAGTTTTCAGGTGACATGAGTACAGGGTAGTCTTTTGACCTGAGACCGTCATTTGTCTCTTGTGAGTTTCTATTGTACTTTGATTACTACCCTACTACGGCTCCAAGGAGTCATGCAAACAGATTTTAGTTGGGTACAGTCTCGAGCCACATGGAAGTAGTGAGCAATCGTCCGGGATTAGTCTCTCCCGGTATAGGGAGTTGATGTCGCCCTGTGTTCGGTTGGCCATCACCATTAATCCATAGTCAGGGTGGATGAGATTTACTGACAGAAGATCAGTAATTTTTCTGTGGGTGATGAGCTTGACACCCCACGACTTATCTGGTCATTAGCGGTCTGACGTTATCTACCTCTAGACCCGGTATGCAACACTCTCAGATGAAGAGACTGGACTGTATGGAGATTGTCACTTATAGGCCAAATAGGGTACTGACGGATTTGATTGTCGATCTCCCTTCGACATATACCTGGGTAGCCGTTATGTACAGCTAGTGCCACTGATGTACTTATGGTTACGGATTTATCCAGTAACTCACTGCCAGTATATTGTCGAGTCTTCAGAGTCCCACACAGAGGGTTTTACCAGTTCAGACGATTTGATGTAGAGGCCGTATATTGATACATGCAGGGGTCCGATTAAATACGTGTACTGGATATACAGATTTTAATCGGACCGTTGATAATACTAGCCGGCTTAGAATTAAGCCGGATTATTAAATCAAGTATTGATTTAATAATATATATATATATTGATATATATATATATATATATATTCTAGTATTATGTTCACTATTCATTTTCTCTCTTTTGGCCGGCTTAGAATTAAGCCGGATTATTAAATCAAGTATTGATTCAATAATTTACATACATACATACATATATATATATATATTCTAGTATTATATTCACTATTCATTTTCTCTATTTTGGGTATCCGTATTTTTATACGGATACACATATATGTATTCGATACATATACCAGGGTTGTATTCCGTATTTATACGAAATACTTTTAGAAGGAGGACACCTTATTTAGGGATTTCTTTTTTGAAGGAAGTTAGGAAATGTGGTGGAGGATGAGGTGGCATGAGAGTATGATAGAGAGGGATGGGCTCATTTTAAAATGGTAAAATGGCATAACATATTTTTTAAGGGTTTGGAAAAATATCTCTCACTTGCTCATTTGGTTATGACACATTCTCTCTCCTCTCATCCTCTCCTTCTTCTCTCTTGAGTATTCTTCTCTTGATTTTAGAAATGAGAGTGAAAATGATGTGATAAAATCTCCACATCCCTAATATTCTATTCCTAGCAAGCTCAGAGTGTTAGTTGCTTCACTTGTAGATTTAGATGTGGACCCTATTCCCGACGGCTTACGGAGCATAGAGGGGTCTTCCACGATTGGGTGTCACATTCCTGTTGGGTTACGCTAGTGCCTCGGCCATCAATCCATGGTCAAATGCAGAACAAAAACTTAAAAAAAACGGCGCTAACGGAACCCTAATCTACGGATCGACCATTAACCCTAAACTAGTTATATGAAAAGGAGTTTAGAGAGGTTATACTGAATAATCCGTGTCCTTCGGTCTTCAACCTCTGTCCCAAGCTCTAGTAATATGCCTGATATAATATCCATATCCTATGTGGAGAAACAACTGTGTGACAACCACAGTATAGCCGATCGTAGTGTAGGAATTTTACTTCCTACAAAGTGTATGTCATCAAAAAACCAGGACATCACACCCTACTACCTTCTTAATAGATCTATCTTCTATTCTGATGAAGTCAAAGCCTATGATTGTTACATCAAAAATAGATGATCTTTCTCCGCTATACCTGCTTTAGTCTATAAATAGACACAAGTTTCTTGTCCACTATGCTTTCGCTACTCTCACTGACTACAACAACCCTCTGGCAGAGTTATATACACGTACACTTCTAAAACTAGTTTAGAACGACGCTATACTCATCCTCCTGCCGGGTCTCACAGTCTAGAACAACAGTAATGGCATGTCTGGGTAAACAAGAACCTCCCTGTCACCATCTTTGAGGATACCGATGTACCCTCGGGTGCCTGAAGTTACCTACCATATCTGCGGAGTGGCTAATAAAATGTCAAACCCGAGTGAATATTTAGATTCTATTAAATTTTCAGTAATCGTTTGTGGTTCTGGAATCGCTTCCAGTTCTACCATACTCCCACTACTGTTTTATGAAAAAGTCCATTTTGTTAAAATTGTGGCGAGTCAAGAACAATATCATTATTGATCTTCCAGATGGTAGAAAGTTAAGCCTCGTCATTGCCCGGGATAACCCACAAATTGCCATTATAGAAACGTGCCTTGAGTTATCCAGAGTCTGGTTTTAAGCATAAGCCGGACAACTCCATATACCCTTACATCGTTAAGATATGAATCATTCTATATACAATATAGAAACAGAGACACTAATTTAATTGGAACCAGATTCAAATCATGCAAGCTGTCTCTAGTGCATGTAAACTAAATAGAAGGAGGCCGATCAGTATTACTCAACTAGGAGTGCATCCAAATAAGAGTAATCTGAAAGAGAAGTAAGTTCTCAAAACCATTACTATCAACTGAATACCAAACACAAGTATCTACATCTTCGATCACCTTGAAGAATCCTGATACTCGCAACACATGGTTCTCTATTTTATTCTTATACCTATAACTTCTCAAAACTTGGACCTTGTATTTCTACGAAATACTTGTCTAAAACTGGAGAAGTCATAAGTAAACAAAATATAGTACGAGTACCAACACCTTTGTCCTAATGGACACCGGACAACATACAATACTTTGCATAAGTCCCCTGAGTTGAATAACTCAAACCCTGTGCGTCGTAGATTGAAAACTGTACTATGGTTAAAAAGAATTACACCGCTGTTTAATACTTCTTACCCAATCATCAACTAATATAGGTAAATATCATGGACATAATTTCAAAAAGTTATATCTCACTTTATAAAATAAACGTACAGATATATTATTTTGAAATTGGTGCATAACAATGGATATTCAAAACCAAATATTTGCCGTCAGGCAAAACCCTAGGTGATTTCCTCAAATATCACTAATTACAACGAATTCCGATATAATGAAGATATAATCACCTAATCCCCAATAACTTACTCCCACTCATCATCTGTAAAAGTATACAGATGTGAGAATCAAACCTGATAAATACATACCCTGGAGTAAGGATCTAATTGGGAAATGAGTTTTCAATTAACAACGCATAGTGAAAATGAAACATGAAAATGTTGTTCTCCGTCGAAAGACTGGGAAGACAAACGTCTTGCCTGAATTTGGGGGCAGATGCTATTTGGATTTATCCGTCCACCTCTCCGAAGATGTCAAGTTGATTTATGGCACCGTATATCGGAGGTTTAGACGGATGCGGCCGTTGTAGCAGACTTCGTCAGATTCCCCCTCGTTTGAGGGGTTTTTGATTGTGGGGACACTCTTCTCTGCAGGCGCAAACCCCTACAGTTAATTACGCTACTGCATCGCGGTAACCACTTTCTCCTTCTTCAGATGGTCACTTCGTGTCGTGTGTGTTTTATTTTTGGTTGCCCGTGGATTGTATACGGAGACTAATTTATGTTGTCGCCCATAGGGCGTGGATTAGTCCAAATCCGTATTTTCTTAGATTTGGGTTTTGGTTTTGGTTTAAGGATCGTTAATCTCATTTGAGACTAAGATCAACTTAAACGTTTATTAATGATACGTTAGTCTAATTTTAGACTAAGATCTACTTAACATGATCATTTAGATCCAACAAAAGAGTATTTGAACTCTATTGTTTTAGTTTAGGGACATTGCGGTCCATAAGTTTAAGGACATCATAGTCCGTGATAGTTTAAAGACGTCATAGTCTATAAAGTTTAAAGACATCATAGTCTATGAGTTTAAGGACCTCACAGTCCATGGTAGTTTAGAGACATCATAGTCTGTAAAGTTTTAAGGATATCATAGTCCATGAGTTTAAAGACCTCACAGTCCGTGGAATGTCTGGTTGTCGGGACCCGTCACCTCTCTGAAGATATTGAAAGATTACAACGACATATATCAGAGGTATGAAGAGATGTACCCTTGAACCAATGTTGGTTGAAAGGCTCTGGGAATTACTTTGAATGCCATATGAGATGATCAATTTTGGAAGACAAGAGTATAGTTGGGGTTCAGTTGAAGGGGAAGTCTTGCCTCTGGGAAACTTAGCTAATTTGGGCTAAGATTGGTTTGAATATAGTGTTAAACACCAGAGTATACTCAGCGCTCACGTGTTCCCACGTGAGGCGCTTAAAGTAGTGTTAAACACTAAGAATGAAGCGCTCACGTGGGGTCACGTGAGGCACCTGAAGATTGGGCCTTACTTCTTCTATTTTACTACCAAAATATGCATATAAGCATTAAAACTTGATCTTTATGATCCTCATGTGTGGACACGTGAGGGTACGCATGCGTTGGATATTAATCCTTCAGTTTTACCCTATTTTCTCTTTAAGAAGGTGTTTGTCAAGGGTCACATGGAGACACGTGAGGCATCCTTTAGGCGGGCATTGCCTTTGGGTAGAATCCTCTTTTTTATGAGTGTTTGATAATTGCTAGGGGTCACGTGGGAACACGTGAGACGCCCAAAAAATGAAACTGCCTTGGCTTTACTCCCTTTTTATTTTGAGAAGCTTGTTCAAGGGTCACGTGGGAGCACGTGAGACGCCAAAAAATGAAATACTTCTGCTTTACTCCCTTTTTATTTTGAGAAGCTTATTCAAGGGTCACGTGGGAGCACGTGAGACGCCAGAAAGTGAAATGTCTCGGTTTTACTCCCTTTTTATTTTGGGAAGCTTATTCAAGGGTCACGTGGGAGCACGTGACCTAAACTTATTCATTCTCTTTTGATCATTGAGGGGGGCTCACGTGGACACACGTGATCATGTTGGGTACTGATCTCTTTTACGTGCATGAAGAGTTAAATCCCTTATTTAAGAATTAAATTCTTTTATAGGGTTAAACCCTAATTTTATTTAGAGGAATTAAATTCCTCTGTGTTTGAAAGAATTAAATTTTTTAAACCCAATTCTCCCTCTAAGTTTTGGATCTGTATGGCAGAATCTCCCCGATGAGAATTAAATTCTCAACTTATGGGGAGATCTGCTTCTGCAGATCTTCAACCAGAGAAAGAACTGAGTTCTTATTTAGAAGAGTTAAACTCTTGGTTTGAGAATTAAATTCTCTTTTATTTTGTGGGAGCTTATAGAATGATCTCCTTCCTTCTCTTACCTAGAGTTTCTTTCTTCTCTGAAGAGATTTTCTTCTCTATTTCTCTCTCTTCTATTCTCTCCTCTCTCTTTTCTTCTTGGCTCCTATTTATAGGAGAAAGAAAAGAATCAGTTTGTTCAGCCCATCTCTTATTGAGAGATTTTGATTGCTTTTATAACCAACATGATCTTTTAGATCACTCGATGAATTTTATTCACCATTGGATTTTTAATCCATAAGATATTTTATTTGTTGTTCCTGGGAAATTTTAGGAAAATATTTCCTTGTACAGAATCTTTCTATAAATTGGTAATTTTTTAATCACCATTGGATTTTTAATCCAACGGTGCTCCACTTTGCAGAGTGCAATCTTTTTTGTTTGGAAAGATCTAGGGAAATATTTTTTCCAATTAGGGCTTTTGATTCCTTTTAATTAGAATTTAATTCTATTGGTTCAGAGGGTTTAGGAACCCATCACGTGTTGGCACGTGACTCCACTGATTAAGCATTTAATTAGAATTTAATTCTATTAGTTCAGAGGGCTCAGGAACCCATCATGTGTTGGTACGTGACCCCACTGATTAAGCATCTCCAATTGTTTATTTCAGCGCCTATAGACTTTGCCCATAAAAGGTCACGTGTCCTCACGTGAGGCCCGATCACGTGTGGGCACATGATGCTCCATTTTGGGGGTTTTCCTTACTGCTTTATTCGTATTTTATTCAGTTCCCATGAGAGAACAAATGCCCCCACAGCGTTGTTCTCATATGTTTGCACGCGAGTGCAACGCTGTCACCTTTGTGGCCGTTGGATTTGCCTAGGGAACGGGGAAGATGAACCGTTTCCTATCATATCTTATAAATGCACGGGTCTCTTCAGCAGCGCCTCCGTTCCTTCATCTTCTTCCTTCCTCATTTTTGCTTTGAGAATTTAATTCTCTTCCTCAAACCTTAGTTCTCTGTTCAACAAAACAAAATCCAGAGTTTAACTCTGTCAACAAAGAATTCTTTTTCAGGTAAGGATCTTGGACGGCTGAGGAACTTTTTCTTCTCCTTTTATAAAATTCTCTTTGGATTTTAAATTCGCACCAAGGGTTTTTTCCTTTAATAAAAACTCATCATTCCGAGCTCTAAGAATGCACGATCTTTAGGTAGTAAGCCCCCAATATTAGGCGTTTTTCTGATCTTAGGGGATTGATGATGGTACTTGTTTTTCTCTGGAATTTAATTCCACTCCAAAGAGCTCAGCTATGAAAATTTTCTTGGAATTTAATTCCTCTATTCAAAAGGAATTTAATTCTCCCTAGAGAACTTAGTTCTAATGATCAAGAAGACCTCTTGGGATTTACTTTTAGCCGTTCTTGACAAAAATTTTTATGAGAGATTCTTCTTTGATTTGCACAGAGTTTGTGATGGGTTTCTTTCCTTAGGGGAATGTGCAGAGGTGTTTAAACTCCACTATTCATTTATTGAGAATCTCCCTTTTGTTCTGATAATGATTACCCTGCCTCATCATTAGTGAGCCGCCATATTGATTTTGTGGGGCCCATGTGTTTTGCAATCAATGGTCCCATGGAATAAGCTGCTTGTCATTTTCTTCCATTATGTTTATATATATATATATATATATATATATATATATATATATATATATATATGCACGTGTGGGTTTCATTAATAGTTTTTCCTTCCTTTATTTTAGGAACAATGGCTTCTCTTCCATACTTTCCTTTTACCCGCTCGGAGGCTGCTTTTCCTCAGTCACCATCTGACGAAGAAGTGATGGTAATGATTAAGGCCCATGACCCGGATTGCACCAACTGCTTTTATAGGGAACCTGGTATGGTCATATCATCTATGGTCGCCGAAGTTTTATTTGCGAGGAGCCTCTTCATCCTATATTGCCGATGGAACACCCACAGACTGCTTACGCAGTGGAAGTGACCAATTGGACTCTTTCGGGCCGGCTGGAGCCCTCTACCTCTGGGATACCTAACCAGCCCCTGCCAGCTATAGACATCTTGGGGTGTCGGAATTGCCAAGGTGAAGCTCGACCTTGGGGGCAGGTTTATAAAGTGGGTATCACCCGCCGGCACCCAGTGGGCTACCTTATTTGGGCTCTCTATATTCTTTCTGCCCACCGCGCAAGATTGCAGAAGGTTGGATTATATCAGGCGGTATATGCATCGTTCTTTCATTACCATGCTCCTCACGTCTGGTGGATCAAAGCCTTCTTGAACTAGTGGAATCTGCCCACCAACACCTTCCTGCTAGGGGATCGAGAGGTATCTATCTCATTGGATGAATTTCGTGAGATTTCAGGACTGCCCATTAGGGGGGAGCATTACGAGGAACTGCTGCCTCCAGATGAATATGTTTTCTCCACCATGCCGGCTATTCTCGATGGTCTGACAGCCGAAACCGCCGTTCGTCATAAGTATCCTACTCTGATCAAGGCCCTGGGAATTTTCGACAGATTGTTTGCGAAGTCAGAAGGGAAGGGTGTCACTTTCGAGAGCTTTATCGCCTGTTTCATTCGGGGGGATATTTTATCCAAGGAAGCCCCGAAGTTTGTGAGCATTGATGACCCTTTTGGGTTTGGTCTGGATAGACTGCCGGCTAAAGCAGAAGATCTACCACAGATTTACATCCCGATCTTGTCAATCGTTCCTTTTGGTTCGATTGCGGCTCCCGGCATGGACGAAGAGACCTTCTTTGTTGGTTTTTTCAGCCTTTGGCTCGGCTGGTTTGTGATACCGTCACACCGACGCTTCATGAGAGCTTCTGTCTTTTATCCCGTCCATCGTGTAGCTGAAGGGGCGAAGTTGGCCGTTGGCATTACGGGACTATCGCATCTTTATCACGGGTTAAGTGTTGCGGCCAACACTTCGACTGCAGGTGTAGATGTTGTGAATCTCTCCCTTCATTATTTCATATCTTGGATTGAAATGCATGTGCGGGGGGCATTCGCGGCACATCAACGGCCGAACTTCTATGACTCCTACACCTTCCCTTAAGTTTTGAGATTAGTGGATGCCTCCGCTCCCGATCCGACTCAATTAGGGGCCCTTCGTGTTCTGCTCAATACATATACCCATGAGGGAGGAATGGTGTTTGTTGATCGCGTTCTTTCTGCTCCAGCGGGGCCTGTCCAGCAGCTATTCGACTTGTCGAAAGGGGGAGCACCCTCTTTAAAGCCTAGGGAGATCATGCATCTATACTCAATCAGGCCGGGCTATCTGGTGTTCCGCCAGAATGATACGACTCTCCTTATGCGGTATAATTCGCACCGCTTTGCCCGGCAACTGGGCTATAATCAGGGCGTCCCCTTTGAAGCGTTCTTGGTTGAGCCTACTTCATCATCGGGAGTTATTCGCGACGTTATTCATCATTTTATGCGGCCGAATACTGGCTCCGTGTTCATGATCCCCGAACCTGACTATCTTCCCAGGTCTGTGGGCTCCTTCGTGGGATGGTATCGCCACCGGGTTGGTCTTATCATTGCTGAGGAAAGGCAAGTACTCTTCGAATATATGGCTCCTGCCCTGACCCAAGCTGCTCACGTTCCGTTACGACCGCGGTCAGTCGTTCGCCCTCTTTTGAGGGATGGTGGTGCGGTCGTCATCTCGCAGGCCGCAGAAACTAAGCCGATCTCTCCAAGCATGATAAATGCAATATCACAGATAAGTAATAAGCATCACAGAACAATACTGATAATCTGGGAGCCCCGGGTTTCCTTTGAGCCGCAAGTGAAACCCGACGTTCCCCGGGTTGTGGGGATAGCCTGTGCAATGAAAACCTAGACCCCTACGAGCGTAGCAAGTTACCTGCCAAAACTAGAAGTGAGGTAACCCCCTTCATCAAAGTGAATGGGCCACCCGATACTTCACGGAATCCGGTAACTTGAGCACCCTTCCTTGGGTCAACCTGTACCCCCTACGAGTGCGGCGAATAGCCTGTCAATTCTAGAGTGAGGCCCCCTCCGTCTCAACGCCATGAGATGCGGACCCGTTTCCATCTAGAACCCAGCTATCCGTGCACTCCATCACAGGGTAATCTTAGTACAAAAAAGAAAATATGTACAACGGTGACATCGACCTCAATCCGGTCGTGACCCAAACAAATAATATATAAACAGGCAGTGACGGCAGTCCACATGTCGGACGCTCGTCCCGCGATATCAAATGTACAAATAAAACTAAACTGTACTATCATTCCACCCAAGCTATCCACTACGATGATTCAGCCACAACACAGCACAACACAGAACATCAACGTGAATGTCACGTTCGCAAACCCGTCTAAAAGAACCATAGCAATTAGACAAGTTGTACCGCTCTAATGACATTCACGGTCGCAGATAGTAATGCATGTACTGTAAAACTTTAAACAGTGTTAGAAATATCGACTTCGAAACACCCTGAATAGCCCCAAACTTATAGATAAAACCATATCAAAACTAGGCTAAACAAACAATACCATTGAACCAATATTCTAGAAACTAGTGCACACCTAAAATTCCAAACCCAAAAACCAATTATAGACCATCCATGCCGGATATTTTCTTAATGTGGCCGGGTCAGAACCGGTGGATTGGGCTTGTATTTGAGGAGTGTTCTAGTAGTCGCCAAAGTAGTCTTCTGCAGTTGCTTAAATATTTTTAGAAGACTAAATAAATTCGACAGAAACTGGAATGCTAGTTGGTATTGTTTCGGAGTTGTTTCGGTTTCGATACTTTAACATCATCTAAAACAACTAGTATGTGGTTAATGGGTTGGCTCTGATACCATGTTGGGTTACGCCAGCGTCCCGACCATCAATCCGTGGCCAAATATGGAACAAAAACTTAAAAAAAACGGCGCTAACGGAACCCAAATCTACGGATCAACCATTAACCTTAAACTAGTTATATGAAAAGGAGTTTAGAGAGGTTATACCGAATGATCCGTGTCCTTCGGTCTTCAACCTCTGTCCCATGCTCCTTGCGGCTTCCTCGATCATGTTTGATCTTCGGTCTCCCCCATCGAAGACGATCCACCTTGAGAGTTAGTAATACGGGTTCCGACCTCAAAACCGAAGCAACTCGAATATCTAGTTTGCTAACCTAGATAGCCAAGATGAAGTAGAGAGTGTGTGTGATTAGATTGTCTCAATACACCCTAGGTTTTTCAACATATGAGACATGTAGGGTTGAGCTTGAAGAAGATGCCAATGGGTGAAAGTGTGAGCTAAAAAAAAGGCAAGTGAAGAAATGGCTTGTGTTATGAGGTATTTTATTATGAGCTTTCTTCTTAGAAACTCAAGAAAAACCCCACTTGAAAAAGTCTGCCATCTCCTCATGTCTCACCACAAAATATCTCATAACCCAAACAGTGAATCTCATCATGCCACCACGACTCATCACAATGAGTCACCAAGTGCACATGCATGAATCAATGCATAAAAGAATCAATGCCAAAACTTACACTCACACTTTCCACCTCACTAAACATTTAAACTAAATGTTTAATAGAAAAAGAAATGGTATCTTCTAAAGTAAACTTGTAACGAATTACAAAATACCCCTCTTACGTATATACATACCCGCATCCGTATTCCGAAAGAATACGAATACTACGAGATGAAAATAATCCAACAATATAATACTAGGATTCGGTTTAAACCAAAGCCCACTAGTATTATCCGTCCGAATCATGATCTATGCACAGGTGCATGTATATGATCGAACCCTGCCATAAAACCATACGGCCTCTAAAACGTTTCGCCCGAAGCAGGAAAACCCTCTGTGTGGCTCTAAAGACTCGTAAATACGCTGGCAGTGGGTTTAACCACAAGCACGTCTGTGCTACTAGCTGTACGCAACGGCTACCGAGGTATTGAGCGAAAGGGAGGCCGACGAGCAAACTCATCCTGAAACCCCTACTGAGCCTGACAGTGACAATATCCATACAGTCCGGTCTGTTCATCTATGAGTATCGCATATCGAGTCTAGGGGGATGGATAAAGTCAGACCTCTAATAACTTGACATTTAGTGTCGGTATAAAACTTATCACCACCTGAGAAACTACCGATCCTAGATCAATAATTCTCGACTACCTTGGCCAAGGATTTCTGGTGATGACCACCCGTGCACACCGCGACATCAACCCCCAATACCGGGAGAGACGAATCCCCTGACTATCGCTCACTGCCTCCATATGGTTCGGTACTGTACCCAACTAAAACCTGTTTGCGTGACTCCTTTGAGCCATGGTAGGGTAGTAATTAAAGTACAGTGGGAACTCACACGAGACAAATAACGATCTCAGGTCGATAGACTAACCTGTACACATGTCATCTGAGGACTGCTATCTGACAATAGGTATAATATCAACTAGCATGTTCCCGGCGAGTCCGTCCGGTGTACTCATAACCCAATGAGCACCTGTTATACATCTTAGGTGAACAAACTAACACCAATGGCTTGTGAGACCGACCACTGCCCCTCATCGGGGTCTCGATCATTATACACTAGTCTACTCTTGGAGTATCAATGCCCAGTCTCGAAACTCCCACGACTAGGGACATTTTAAGGATGCGCTTATAAACCACCCAGCTCCCACATATATGATAGCTATCATACTGCTGGCAGTCAAGCATGAATCCTATGGGCTCTATCAATATGTAATAGTGATCTGTAATGCCACCTAATACTGCACATGATGATAAAGACAAACCAGATAACATACTATCATCTCGAGTAAGACCGTTCTACCGGTATAGGTCCTCCCTTAATTATTGCAATCACGTGCCTGCGATCCAATAATTGACTTGAGGGTATTATAACCAACAATTACAAAGGTTGTAGTCTCTATAATCTTGTTTTTTTGTTGCTACTTTAAGTTTATGGTTTGATTTCCTTAGGAATTGGTGTCTTGTGGTGTCTTGTGCTGCATAAATTTGATTGAAATCCATTCCGCGTTGGCCACGGTTCTCGCGTTGCGAGAAAAACACACTAACTTGGTATCAGATCCAATCTATACGCCTAGACTAGCTTGGATGACTTAAGAGTTCATCATAACAACGTTTTCGAAAACGACAGTTTTCAGCCTAGAAAATCAGCAACTATTTTTGAAACTTTTTGGATGTTTTCGTGCTTGTTTTCGATCCCCAGATCTCTCGTTTTGGAACGGGGACTCTGTATAGGTTCGATGGCGACTCGTAGATCCTCGAGAAGCCAATTTTTCCAAACTACATCGAGATTAGCGGCTATTTTTTCCAAGTTGAAAACTATTAATAATGGCTATCCCAAAACTGAACTATTTTGCGTTTCTCCGATCCCCGTGGGCTCTTGGTCGGGACCAAGAACCCGTGAGATGGATCGGGGGCATTCTGGGGAGTCCTCGGGGGCCTAGGAAGGTACCCACCATCCAAGACCGCCAATAGGTGGTCTTGGGAAGTGCGTGAAGCCGTGAGAACCCTTGTGGTGCTCTCGGGTTTTGCTGCTTTCCCGAGACCACCTCATGGGGGTCTCGGGTAGGGGCACCCTCCTTAAGCCCTTAGGCCTCTCTTGAGTCATACCCGAGCATCCGTCAGGCATTCGGGCACATTAGGAGTCATTCGGGATTCATGTTTTGGCAAAATTTTTGATTTTGGGATGGCGGAGTGCACTTGATTTTTGTCGTTTGGAAAATTCGAGTGTTAACTTCGCGGGTGATGAATTCTATGGTCATGGTTTTCGTATCTGTGATATGTGTTATTGAACATCGTTTAATTGCTATATGTTTGTGTTTACCGCTGGAAACAGAGACGAACTGGGATCGTCTTGCCTGAGTTCTGAGGGCATATGCTATTTGGATTTATCCGTCCACCTCTCCGAAGATTCCAAGTTGATTTATGGCACCGTACATCGGAGGTTTGGACGGATGCGGCCGTTGTAGCGGACTTCGTCAGATTCCCCCTCGTTTTATTGTTAGTTGTATGTATGCCCTAGAGGCCATTATTGTACATGATTGTATATTATAATGGATGCTTGGACATATATAGGGATGGCTTTCTTGCTCGACATGATAGTTCTGGTTGTTCTTTATCTTAACATGTAGACTAGTATTGTGATACTGTCTTTTTTCTCACATGTTGGTAATGCCCTTAGGATGTATAATTGACTACCAGGATTATGATATAGATCATACTAGTGGGGCCAGGGTAGTCCATAAGTTCATCCTCTAATTGTTCCTAGTTGTGGGAGTATCGAGATAGGGCATCGATATTCCAGAGTAGACCAGTGTGTACGTTTCTTGACCCTGTATGGGGCGATGGATGATCCTACAACCATTGGTGTTTGAAATAAAAAATTGTACACAGGTGCTCATTGGAGAATGGGTATATCGAACAGGACTCACCAAGAACTCCTAGATGGTATTATACCTATCGTTAGATGGCAGTTCTCTGGTGACACCGGTACAGGTTGGTCTGTAGACCCGAGATCGTCATAGAGTCTTGTGTGATTCCTACTGTGCTTTGATTTCCATCCTACCATGTTCAAGAGAGCGTGCAAACATGTGGTTTTTGGGTACAATCCCGAGTCATATAGAGGCAATGAGCGATAGGAGGGGTTTCGTCTCTCCCGGTATTGGGGATTGATGTTGCGCTGCACTTGATTGGTTATAACAGGAAGTCCCTGGCCAGGGCTGATGATGAGATTTTCTGGTAAGTGTTATCAGTAGTTTCTCGACCCGTTATGAGACTCACATCGGCATGACTTATCAAGTTATTGGGGTCTGACGTTTACCACCCGCAGACTCGATATGCGACATATCAGACGAAGAGACCGGACTGTACGGTAGTGTTACTTACTGGATTCACAGGAGTATGGACAAGATTGCTTGTTGATCTTCTGATCGCTCAATACATGGGTAGTCGTTACGTCCAGCTAGTACCGTTGGCGGCTTGTGGGTGACTGATATGATCATTACCTACTGCTGGCGTATTGACGAGTTTTTGGAGTCCTACACAGAGGTTTCCTGGTGTTCATATCAGATTTTTGCATTTTCATACCGCCCAATTTTTATCACATTGCATATCATTAGATACTCTTGAGCCGTGTTTGCTAGTCAATTGCAGGATACAGGTTCTCGGTTCTAAAACGGTGGAATTCATGGAAAACACGACAAAATCCGGGTTCCTGCCAACCACAGATAAAACACGGTCTCCGCTCTTCATCCGTATGTTGCCAGATACCAGTTTAGGAAGACAAAATGGCAAATCGATTGTCACCTTCATGCACAAGGCTCAATGGCAACAACAAGTTCCAAGAAATCTACGCGGAGCTCGAGGCAATCATGCCAAATCTTGACAAAAAGTCCACCTTTCCCTCAACAGAAATTCTGGAAGAAATGTGGAAGTATTTTCAGAAAACACATATGCCAAACTACAGAGAAAAGCAAACCAGGGGGCCACAAGAAAAACGAGACCCCAACTCTACTATAGGGCCGCGGATCCGCGGCCAATAAGGGGTCTAGGCCGCGGATCCGCGGACATATGGTGGCGGCAGATGAAGAATTTTCAGGGGTATTTTGGTATTTGTATTTGGGTTCTGGTGGTTGCCCTAGGTTTTCATTTTTTGGCCTATAAATAGCCCAGAACTTTGTGAAGGAAAGGGTCCATTCTTGTATTTTCATTTTGCTAGGATTAGTTGTGTTTCTTCTTCCCCTTCTCACCTCTTCTCCATTGAAACTTGTAGTGAGCTTGTGAGTGAAGAGTGATGAATAAAGAAGAACCATTTATTATCATGCTTGTCTCTTTATCTTGTTAATTGTTGTAATTTTAATTTGTTAAGTAGTTGTTGTTATTTTCTTGTTGTTTCTTTCTTCTCTCTTTTTCTTTATCCTTAATACGACAATGATGCTTACGCTCGATCCTCGCCAAGGTGAGGTCGCAAATAGCTAGTCGTATTCTTCTAATCTCCTTCTTTCTATCTTCCTCTTTTGTTTTGTTTTATTTTTCCGTATCATGATGTGTGAGTAGTTCATACTTGTTAGGGTAGGATAAGGGAAGTTTGAGAGAAGGAAATCTCTCTCACTCTTTCCTTGCCCAACAGCTTAAATCGACTCCCGTTAATTGAACCACAATCCGCTCCTTACGGCACCCTATCCTACATGATAGCGGTGATTCCGTAGTGAGACCGGTTGTGGTTGAATTAACCGGAGGTTATGGCTAAGAGCCAAGAACGGACGGACAAGCACCAAAAGGAAGGACTTATGCGTTGGAAAGCCTAGCTTATACTCGCAAGTTCCTTCCTAGTCGTGCTAATCCCCGTTGCTGCCGATTACCGTAACACCGATATTAAGAGGGGCAACGAAAGATGTGGAGACTCCTAACTCAAACTAACCTAATCCTAACCCTAACTAGCTCTCTTTAAATATCAACTCAACACTTAGATAACCACAACAAAATCTGAAAAACCGGACTTAACTCGTTAAAGCACATAGAAAAAGATTCCCATCTCCCTGCGGACGACCCGTACTCAATCGACTAGCTACAAGCGAAACCGTCTTGATTGCGGTATTTAACTAAAACTTGAACACGCAGAACCTCTATCAATCACCTGGCTCAAGCGAAACGAAGTAGGGCACATATGTGATATGTGTGGGACCGAGATTAATACATGTATGTGATACCGTATTCTAATCTCACGATATATGATATCAGTCGGTTATATGAGATATAGCCGGGTTATTGAATCAAGTGTTGATTCGATAAGTTGATATAAATGATATTAGTCAGTTATATATGATATAGACGGATTATTAAATCAAGTGTTTATTTAATAATTTAATATATAATTATATATTTGATATATTAATATATATTAACTAATATTAGCTCACTTAAGAATTTCTTTTCTACTAGTACATTTAAATATATATATGTGATATATATTAATGTATTTATTTTTGTGTCATGCTAGATGATACATTGGACTTGGGTGTATGAGACTTATACCTAACTAAAGATAATTTAGGTGTTTAATTATTAAGGGAAAAATCAAAATTAGGTGGAAATTTGTATGGCTTGAGATGCTTGTGGAAGTATGGAGAAGTTTTGACTTAGTCCACTAATTTTGTTTTACTCTAGATATTTATTAACCCAACCATTATTTTTAGCCATGTTTAAGTCTCTACTAATATCACTTGTGATATTCTCTCACCCAAGGTTTAGAGAAGGGTTCTCATTTTTGGTTCATCTTCTTCATCTCCTTCTTGCTCTCTAGCTTTGTGTGAGGTGAAGAAAGAAAGAGAGAAAAAATATTCTAAAGCGAGAAAAATTCTTACTTCATCAATCTATACAAAATTAGCCATTTAGTATTGCTTGTTTGCTTCACTAATTCCTCAATTAGTGAAGAGGTAGTTTGAGTTAGAGATTCTTCAATGTAGATCATCTTCGGCCCCGAAGATCCTTAAGCAAGCTCGTTCCTTTCGTCTAGTGGAGCCTAAGAAGAGTTTGGGAGACTACTACTTGGAGCAAAGAGACTACTACACGGAGGTTTATAAGTGAAGGACCAGTCTATAAAGGCTGTATTCCCATTTCACTTAGTGTAAAGTTGTTTACATATTTTAAAAACCCTAATTCTCTAGTGATCCTTGGTCGGGCTCGCTAGGCACCCTAGATTTTTTAAAATAGCATACTTGATACTTGCCAAAAACCGTCGGGGGTGCTAAGCGAACCCTTCAGTGGTATCAGAGCCAAACTATAGCATTAGGATTTGTCTAGGCAAAATTAAAGTGTTCGATCGACTATTCGAAACCGAAAAATCCCACTCTCTCGAAATTTTTTCAAAAGTTGGAAATTTTCTAATTAAAAATATTCAGAAAATTATGCAGGGTTTTCTATGGACCCACAAGAAAAACGATGGCCCAACTCGACCAAAAGACCGTGGAAGCGCAGCCAAAACAAGCTTTTGGCGGCGGTTCCGCGGCGCCGTTGGTGATGCAGGGAGCGTGCTTTCTTGTGTTGGTCCGTAGGTACTTGAGCCACTCTCTAGGTATTTTTAACCGTGACTCAAGTGTTGAGATCTCTGGGAATTTTGGGTGTTTGATAAATCGATCGAAATGTTTCACATCGTCTAGATATCTGTGATTTGTGATACAATCTTTGGAATCCACAATAATTGGTTTTGTGAAAACTAATTAGTGTTTTGTAAATCTAGTAATTTAGTCTCTTTTGATCGGTTGCCACGGGGTTTTGATTCGGATCAAAACTCCGTCTCAATCACGTAGTGTATGCAAACACTCGTCGGGTAACAATAATGATAGCCACGCGCCATCACCCCGACTAAGTGACTGTAGGAGAACCCCGTTACCAAAAGCATCCGCTAGGGTGCTCGCGGTCATGGTTTTCCACTTAAATGCACTTCGTCGATGACATCGGGGGTGCGGCCGTTTACTAAAGTTTCCGACGAGTATTCGATCATATATCGGGAATCTTATTGAATTGCCCGACTGGTTATTGAAAAGTGCTTTCAATTTGAGACTAAAATGCCGGGTTTATAATGTTAGGCATGAAATTCGGAATATGTGATGTTCCGGGTTTATGATGTATAAGGAATTTATACGGTTATGTATGAAATCCGAAGTATGTGATATTTCGGGTTTATGATATCTAAGGTGGTTGCGGATTCCAATTATTGTAGTTTTCATTTTTTTTTCTACGACCGTAAGTGTAATATGTGGTGTATGACATGTGATATTATGTGTTGCTGTGATATATTATATTGGATCGTCGTGTTTGAATAGCCGGGGTTTTTTGCGTGAGATGAGAGTTTTTCATTTTCATTCATGTAAAAACTTGTATGTAATATTCTTTTATTAGGATACTTCCGGGTTGAGGATGATATCACCATTGATGTATATTATTTACTTTTCCGTATTAGAATAGACCCAAGGCGGGGAGCACAAATGACCGGGTTCTAGAGTCCAGTAGGAGACCATCTCGAGGAGTCGAGACCGGGTCTCCTAATTCTAGAATTTGTAGGGATGCTTGACGCTTTCGTAGGGGTCTAGGGATGTGGGTTTGGCTATTCATCACGACCGTAGAATCCACGTTTTTTACTGGCTTGTTCTCCACCGAAAACCGGGAAGACAAATGTCTTGCCTGAATTTGGGGGCAGATGCTATTTGGTGCTATCCGTCCACCTCTCCGAAGATGCCAAGTTGATTTATGACACAATGTATCGAAGGTTTAAACGGATGTGGCCGATATAGCAGATTTCGTCAGATTCCCCCTCGTTGAGGGGTTTTTGATTGTGGGGACGCTCTTCCCTATAGGCGCAAGCCCCTGCAGTTAATTACGCTACTGCATCGCGGTAACCGCTTTCTCCTTCTCCAGATGGTCATTTCGCGTTGTGGGTGTTTGTTTTGTTTTTGGTTGCCCGCCGATTGTATATGGAAACTAATTTATGTTGTCGCCCGCAGGGCGTGGATTAGTCCAAATCTGTATTTTCTTAGATTTGGGTTTGGGGGTTGGGTTTAAGGATACGTTAGTCTCATTTGAGACTAAGATCAACTTAAACGTTTGTTAAGGATACGTTAGTCTAATTTTAGACTAAGATCAACTTAACAGTTTGTTAAGGACACGTTAGTCTAATTTTTGACTAAGGTCAACTTAACCATTTGTTAAAGACACGTTAGTCTAATTTTAGACTAATGTCTACTTAACAGGATCATTTAGATCCAACAAAAGAGCATTTGGGCTCTATTGTTTTAGTTTAGGGACTTTGCGGTCAATTACCAGTTTAAGGACATGGTGGTCCAAGGTTAAGGACATCATAGTCCGTGGGTTTAAAGGGACCCCACAGTCCGAGGTTAAGGACATCATAGTCCGTGGGTTTAAAGGGACCCCACTGTCAGAGGTTAATGACATCATAGTCTATGAGTTTAAGGACCTCACAGTCCATGGAATGATTGGTTATCGGGACCCGTCACCTCTTTGAAGACGTTGAAGGATTACAACGAAAAATCTCAAAGGAGTGAAGAGATGTACCCTTAAACCAAAGTTGATTGAGAAATCTGTAGTCCAATTTAGGACTAAGATCAATTAATTAGATTATAAGACATTGGCTCAGTTAATCTGAATTAAGGACTTATGACCAACTTGGGCTAAGTCCAATTAAGTTTGAAATGTTGGCCCTTTGTTTGACTGTTGAACATTTGTCTGGGTTAAGCCCTCCTATTATTTAACAATTGTCATGCCCCGCTTCCCAGTGTACGGCGAAGGGGACGCGACGAGGTCCGCTACGTATATACTCAGAAGTACATACGCTAAGCGTATCTAAGCAATATAAAATAAATACACAAGAGACGAGAGATAGTAAAAACATCAACTTTTATTTATTAATATTTTTTTGTACAATGCATGAAAAGGAAATACAACTGAAATAAAAGATGCCTAAACAGTGGCATAACTGGAAATGAAAAGTACTGAAAAGAAAAGTGTACAATGAAACTAAAGTGCAGGGTCTTCGGCAAACTGCTCTTACTCTTCTACAGATGGCTCGATCTCTGCTGAGTCCAAATCACCTGATGACATTCAAAGAAGAAAGAAATAGAATGTCGTCAGCGAACAGGTCGCTCGGTAAGTCCCAAAGGTAAGAGGAAAGTAGAATGTACAGAATAAGAAGATATCTTTTAAAGTTGTATACTATTGTTGTAATGTTGCGTTAATGCTGTTGTTTGTAGCTTGGTACAGAAGGATGCCAGTGTATACGAGGGGGGTCTCTATATGCTAGAGAGCAGGGCAAACGGAATGTACAAGGAACCGTTAAGCCACGGTACAACAGCAACGGAATATAGGTTAGGTGTCTTAATCTGACCACCTCGTGCCACCTTTAACACCTTCCGTACCAATCTACCCCTTAAACCCCGCGATGTCTTGTTTGTATTGTTATCTTGTAAATTGTATTGATTGTAAGATTGATTGACCGACCGAAACCATGATATCAGGAAACGGTTGTAACCGTAGGGTCATGTAAATGGAATAACTGAGAATCATGTAAAAGGAATATATCCATGATTCGGTTCAGTCAAGTGGTATAAATTGACAATTGGATTCATGGATTCATGTGTTCATATTGAATTGGAATATTGTAGATTGTAGATTGATATTCAAGTCAGATTAATCAGACTCAAGCCCGAGTCAGACAATCAGAAATATGAATCGAAGTCTTATAATTGCTAGGGTCCTTAGGGTGATTTATAAAACTTGAGGGGTTTTTATGTAAAAATACTTTTATATACTTTTCAAAATACACCTCAAGTATTTATTATTCGTCTTTAGAATTGTAATGATGGTGGATTTTATATTGTGACATTTCTAGTGAAAATATCCTAGTTTTATAAATAAGGAATTTATCTGTAATATTGGTTTATTTGAAGTTCATGGTATTTTAGTGTAAAATTTATTCTTGTGATTTTTAGAAAAAGGTGGAATATTTATATCATAACAAAATAAATGTTTTAATGATAAATATACATATATTTATACAAAAAATAATTTTAATAAATATTTTATATTCTAAAAATCTCATTTTTCTTATAATATCGTATTTTAAATCTTTCGAGACCGAATGCTCCTTGCGGAGGTCTGAATCTCACACTACTAAGCCCAAGGATGTGCGATAATCCGCACCATCCCGAACGGGTTCCCCAAAAATGGGTTGTAGCGGCGCTTTGCAAAGATTGTAAAATATTAATTCTTTAGAAAACGGTTTTATAAATTAAAAGGTATTTATTTGTAAAAATGTCAATTTTTCGTATTTTAGATTCTAGGGTTTCCTAAGTCAACTAGCCTATTTCTAAATGGTCTAAACGACAAGTTGTTAGATACCTCAAATCGCCTCTTCACCGCTAATTGTGGCCAGGTAAGTACAAGTGAGGAAATGAGGGATCCGCACACGAATTACCGTGAGACGGGCCTTTTAAAGTTACCTTTCTTACTTGCCTAGCTTAGACACCACAAAGTCAGTTTTAGATAAACGACCGATGTCCACAACTTATCGTGTTTTCCTAATAAGAGGTATTTATTTAAAAGTGTATCAAAACTAAAACTTTTAGAAATGGTTTTATTAAGAATATGGTATTTAAATGAAAGTATTGTTTTATCGTATTCTATGTTTTTGATGATATCGTTTTAGGTTGTATATGCGTGTGTGTGGAGGTAGGTCATTACCTCGTGCTCTACTTTAAATGTATAATAAGGTTAAGGGGGTTAAATGCGAAATCGAAACATTGTGGTATTTAAGTGAAAATACGATAATTTGAAAAGGCTATCATTTCATGTGATGAAACTTATTCAAATTATTTTTTAAATGTTTTATAGTCAATAATAAGATGTTTAAGCATGATTGAATTGGTGAGAAGTGAAATTTTATAGACAACCGAATCGGAAATCGGATTTGTTCCGATTCCGTCGGGTTTTGTAATTTCGTATTTTAGAGAATAAGAAAGGGAGATAGAATGGGACTTACGGGTTTCGATTAAGCAAAGGAGTGAGGGGGGACTAAACGGGTTGCCGAGGCGTTGCTTCGTCACCGGTTGTTCCTAAAAACGTCGCCGGAATTTCGTCGGAGTTTCGCCGCGAACTTATTTTCAAAGTACACAACTCTTGAGAAGGTTTTGAGAGAGTGGGCTCAGGATGTTGGGATGAAAGGGTAGAGGGTAGGGGGTGTATTTATAGGGTAGGCTAAGGGTAGGGTAGGTGAAGGGTTTTTAAATAAAAAATGTAAAAAATATAGGAAAAGTAATAAAAAATGGAGTAAATGAGGTATAATTGTGTTTCTGGAACCGATCCAGACATTTAAAGTATGCAGGAGTGTACAGAAGACCAAACGACACAACTTCCCTGTTGGGGACTCGGCCGTCCGGCCGAGTCCGGCTATCGGCTCCGGCCCGAGTCGGCCGGTCCGGGCCGAGTCAGGTGGTCGGGGGGTGGGGGGTCGTCAGGTGAAGGCTCTGGTATTTTTAGTTTTCTAGGTTTAGTTCAAGTTTTGGGAGTTATGGTGTGTGGACTGTTGGGCTTCCAAAGGATTTAAAACAAAAACAATATAAAAATGATGTGGGGCAGGGGATTTGAACTCTGGTGGCTTGGCTCAGCAGTGCAAGGTATTACCAATGAGCTACAAGCTCTTTCTTGTAATTATTGTGGGAAAATAAATATTTAAAGTGGTAACAGCAACATTAAATACCCCAAATATACTTCAAATTTAAATCAATTTTATGTATACAAAAATTGGAGTTGTTACAATCTACCCTCCTTACAAAAATTTCGTCCTCGAAATTTACAACTTTTATTTGAGGACTAGTTTACAAAGAGGTGAGGGTATCTTGCACGCATTTCATCTTCCCTTTCCCAAGTGGATTCTCCTAGAGTGTCTTTCCTCCACATTACCCGGACCAAGTTAACTTCCTTGTTCCGAAGTGTCTTTACTTTCCTGTCCAGGATCTCCACAGGCTGTTGCTCACAAGACAAGTCGGGCTGTATAGTGAGCTCGGAATGATCAAGAACATGCCTGGGGTCACTCACATACTTTCTGAGTTGGGATATGTGGAACACGTTATGCACTCCTTCCAATGAGGCCGGAAGTGCTAAGCGGTATGCCACTTCACCGACTCGTTCGAGTATGTCGAACGGTCCAATGTATCTCGGACTCAATTTACTCCGTCTTCTAAATCGGATCACTCCGCGGTTCGGAGATATCTTCAAGAATACATGATCTCTTGGCTGGAACTCCAAGTGTCGTCTCTTCGCATCAGCCCAGTGTTTCTGTCGATCTTGGGCTATGCGCATTCTTTCCCTGATAGTATAAACCACATCAACGGTCGCTACTATCATCTCTGACTCAAGAAGTTCCCTATCTCCGATGTCATCCCAACTTAATGGTGATCGACACTTCCTTCCATACAATGCTGCAAAAGGTGCCAATCCTATGCTTTCTTGGTAGCTGTTATTGTACGCGAACTCCACAAGATGTAGGTGATCTTCCCACGATCCTTTGAAGTCTAGCATACTTGCTTGTTCATACCATAATATTGCATTATTATATTCTCCATTCTTATGCATTTTACAAATAAACAGGTGCTTTTGACCCATGTCTGCTACGTAGTTACAGGTTACAGGTTCTCGGAGCAAAAACAGTGAAAAAGATAAAAGACGATGCAAAAGTGAGACTACGACCAACAAATAGAAGGATCTTGATCAAGCCTACACGAAGATCAGTTCGCAAAGTATAAGGCAGTGCAAGGTCCAAGACTTCAACACGAAGCAAATGGTTAAAGTCCACTACATTACTCACTGTGGAGAATTGGAAGAAACCTAGAAGCCTTTCTGAAGAACAAAGCAAATAAATAGGAAGCCAAAGACACCAGGAACCAGCACAAGAAAATTCAGCAGCCAAGACCCTCTTTTGGCCGCGGAACCGCGGCCAAACCAGGGCTGCGGCCGCGGTTCCGCGGCCGTGTGATGCCCGTAGTGGCTAAAAATTTTACCATGTTGCTTGGCGGCGCTGACTAGTCTTCCTAGGGGCATTTTTGTAATAGCAGACATGCGACGATTGTAAACCTAGGGTTTTCTATGTCCTATAAATAGAAGCCCAATTTCTTGTATTAGGTCATGCCTCCTTTCATTAATAAAATTCAGAATTCTTTTTGGAGAGCATCAATTTGTAAGTTCTTAATTTATTTTCTGCCCTAGGTTAAATTTCTTATCTGCCCTAATTAAATTTAATTCTTTACCCTAGTTAGATAGTTAGATCTTTTATTCTCTGCCTTAGATAAATGTTTTTCTATTCCCTAATGAGCGAGTAGTCTCCTCGCTTGTTAGGGTTAGTTTTGGGGAAGGCTTGAGAGATGAAGATCTCTCACCCCTTTCTTGCCCGTCATATATTTTCATAGGACTTCATGCATACATGCACACACGGCTCCCTACGGCACCCTATCCCACGAGGCAGCGATGATACCGTCGTATAAAGTCCCGGTTGCGCGTGTTTTCCATGGAGGTTAGGGTAAGGATTGATAAAGGAAGGACAAGAAGCTAGAGGAAGAAACATCTTCCCAAATGGTTCTAATCCCCTCTATTAATAATTAGCATAACTCCTAAAAGATCCTAATATGGGTATAGAAAGCGTTGAGATTTACCGACTTTCCAAACTTAACCCAAACCTAAGCCTAGCAAGATTTAGATCTAGATTAATTTAGTTTTTAGATTTAATCAATCCGTTCACACCGTTCGGAATTAGCTCGTTAGAGCAATTAGGAAATTCACAAGATCCCTGTGGACCGACCCGTACTCACCGGCTAGCTACCAAGCGACGCCGTTCTTGATTGTGGTATAGAAATATCTTTGACATACAATCAAATGGCGCCGTTGCCGGGGATGGCGTGTTATTTTCTTTTTGCAATTTCGGGTTAATATAAAATTGAAAAATCATAAAAACTGAAAAAAATATAAAAATTTACCATCTTTTATTTTGTGAAAGGTATTTTTCGTGTGAATTTTGCAGGACCGCAGAACAAATTCGGATCTGGAAATCTATAGAGATCAAAACGGAAAATAGACGATTCTAACAACAGAAGATTACAACAACAGAGGAGCGTCAAAGATTTGGAGAACTGAAAAGGCAGGAAGACCGCGGAACCACCGCCGTATCCCCACTCAGACCGCGGAAGCGCGATGCTCTGGTAAAATCATCATCTAAATTTTTTTTTCGGGATCCGAGCTGTCTAGAAAACCGCGGAACAGCGGCGTTATGCATGCTTTGGCCGCGGAAGGGCGGCGCCGTGGTGACGTCAGCAAGCTAAAATTGCACTGTAATCTCCCTTTCTCTCTCCTCTGCAAATCTCAATATATCTTCTGTGAAATTTCCTGCAGGATTCTTTGCGCTTAAAAAAATCTTTCCCCTTCCAATAATAAATCTTGTGCAGGATTCTTTACGCCGTGTTTAAAATAATTTTTTTTGATTGCAAGTGATTGTTACTGCTTTGCATATTTTTAATCGGACTTTAAGGGGCTTGAGACCAATCCAGATTGGGTGGGGATTTCATCACCCTTCCCTGGACCCCAGAAATCACATAAGGCATTTGCATTGACCAATACTTAATTAAAAAATACTAGACTCAGCCCTAAGAACGTCGAGCTCAATAGGACAGAGGACTAGTTATAGGCATCGACCGTTGATCCTAACCTGACTTTGCGGTGTCTAGGCAAGTGTGTCTAAGGTGAGTGGTTACTTAATTAGGGCCACTACTTGTGGTGGAGAGCCTCCCACTCACCTGGCACTTACCTGGCCGTAATTGGCGGTGAAGAGGCGGTTTGAGGTCCTATTTCTAGCCCTTTGGAACAGTTAGGAGCTGTTTAGCTGACCTAGGTGACCCTAGATCTAGGCCTGATTGTGCATTTTTGGTTGATTAAAAGTGTGTTTAAGCCCATTATCGAAAATCTTTTTTGCAAAAAGTTACAAATAAAAAAAAAGGGAAATTTTTATAAAAAGACTTGCAACTTTTGTCGCTGAGAAGTCCGTGCACCCCAACCTTCTTTATCTTCTCCTTCTTATATCATGGGTACCCCACCTCATAAATCTCTTGCCGAACTTTGGTATCCTGAACCTAACTTTGCCTCGTACGTCAATTGTTTCGGTCGATTTAAGGACGATCCCTCCATGCCCAAAATTTCTTTGAAAGATCAAATAGAAGCGTCTAGGAGAAACAGTTCGACATTGCAATCCACTTTGTATCAACCATGTCAACCTTCACCACCTTCGTACGTTGATACCACTTTTTCGAGTCCTGTTGTAACTCCTAAACCCATGTCTATTGTTGAGCATATTGCACAATCTCGTAGCCGATCTTTCACTCCTCTCCACACATCCAGTTATAGGGATCAACGAGTCCATTCACCCTTTTATACAAATGTTGATCCTACTCCTGTCCAACCATCCAATTCCTACCAGTCCTACCCGACTTTCCCGCCTTCACTAGACATTGCTTCTACACAGCCATTTGGGAGTTTCACGTATCCAAACAATTTCGAATCTTTCACCGAAACCCCTTCACAACCTATGTCTAGTTTGGAACAGTCGTTGGAAGCTTATATTTTAGCAACAAACAAAATGATGAGGAATGTGAATGCGTTCATTGCCGCCCTTCTGCAACCTAGTGAACCGGTAGCTAGTTTCCAACTAGCTCCAAAAATTCCAATATATGAGGAGGCAGTTGGACAGAGTGAGACTTTGAGAGGAGAAAGTGAGTTCTACACCTTTCCAAATCAAACCTACCCATACCCAATTGAAACCCACCACTCCGGTTTCCCATCGATTGTCCCAAATGATTCACAAGTTGAAAATAAAACATCTAACGAGTTGTGTGACTTTGTAGTGCTTGATTTGCCGGATTGTGAAGAAACCCTTTCGAGTGATACCACACCTAATCCTTTTGAACTTTACACCTCCACTCTAGAACCTAAATTGATAAATATCCATACTTTTGATGAGGTGTCAGAAAAAATTGATTTTCACTTGATTGAGGATATAGACACCGGGAATATTTTGGATGATGAACCCATAGATTTAATTGAAATTTTATGTCCAATTCATCATCCCGAGTCATTAAATGTTTCTCCCGAACTTCATATGCGTCTTGATTTTGATGATAATGGCATGGATGAGCTAAATTTTGAGGAGAATATTGAGAAAATTATTGAGGATGAACCAGTTTTGTTCGATGAGTCGGATTTCCCAATTCATCATGTCCCTTCCACTATTTGTGTACACCCTCCTGAATCTTTAACTGATACCCTTCCTCACTCACTTCCCTCCGTCCTCGTTCCAACCTTGCAAGAAACCGTTACGCTTTCATCTCTAATACCAAGTTCGACGTACCCATGTTTGCTCACGAATCTTGAGGAATTTAATCTCATTTTTTCGCGGGTTAATAGATTAGCACAATCGCTTTTTACACATCGGTCATTACAAATTGTGCTAATTTATACACTCCATCCCCACCCTCAAGTTCGTATTCCCACTTTCTTTGGTTCTTCTAATCTTCCTTTAATGATACAGAGTGTTGATGAATCACAATCCGATATTTTGAGTTCGATAATTTTCAATTGGACCTTCGATGAAAGTTTTGAAGATATTTTCGCCGACGAATTCGCATTCTTAAACGATACGGATTCTGTGATTAATCAACCTCCACTCGAAGAAGTAGAACCACTACCATTTCTTTTTTCCCTCTGCCATGCTCCTCCACCGAGACCGTATACCGTTTCTATCTCCACACGGTCTCGTATGCTTCGCATTTCTTTTCTTTACACTCCATTCTTTCACCAACCCCACCATTATCACGATAGAATTTTTGAATGGTTGGTGCTAACTTTTGGTCTGTGTAAGGTCTTGTTTAGTTTGGGGGAACCTTGTTGTATATATGTATATATATATTTTGTTTTTCTTTTAACAATAAAAAATATTTTTTTTTTAAATAAACAGGGGAGTGCCGACAATTTTGACCCTCTTGGTGTAGCATGACAGTGAGGACACTGTCAAGTTTAAGTTTGGGGGTATGCTCGGTAAGACTTCTTCCTTCGCATTCATATGTACATTTTGCATTTGCATACTTATTTTAAAACCCATAAAAATTGAAAATTTCAAAAAATTATAAAAATTAAAGTATTCAATTTTGGCCATAATTGACTTGAGTTTGACAAAAAGGTTAAATAGTTAGGAACAACTAGATCTTAGACTTTGTAAATTAAAAACCCTAAAAATAACTTTTCTTAAAATTTAACGGTAGAAAGTATATGTCTTTGTAGTTTATTTAGAAATAGGCAAATTTTGAGTTCACTTCTTGGGCTAAGTTAAAACAAGGGAAGAGTATTGATATTTTTATTAGAGTATAAGTTTGAAAAATAATTCCTAGCTTAAGTCTAAATTCTGAAAATGTATACCCTACAACTTGCACAAACACACACCTTGAAACTTGGAATAGTAGAAGAGACCTTGAAATGCTCTTGTCTAAAGTCCTTAGTACAGAAAAAAATGAAATAAAAATTCAAGTGTGAATAAAGAGATAATAAAAAAATGAACACTGGTTTTTGTGATTACTTAAGACTGCAAAAATAGAAAAATATTTAGCGAGGGTGCTTTATCACCTAGTGCCTTAGACCAACTGGTTTGGGAGTCACTGCTAAAGCCTTAGGTGTTGCAAGACTAGGAATTACGCTTTAATGTGCAAACATATCTTGTAATCGGTTGTTGGTACCTCAAGAAGTATTAATGATCGCATGAAGGATGTGTGAGCGAAATTCATCTAAAAATTCACCAATTAAGAAGTGCTTTGGACAATGGACAAGAGTATGATTGCTTGATTTGAATTTCCAAGTGTAGGGGTGATTTATACACACACGTAGGGGTATGTGATTGGAGTTTAGATAAGAGATAGGAATGAAGAATAGGACTTATATCTTTAATAGAGATGATAAAAATTCCTAAGTTGAGATAGAACCCTAGAAGGAAAACTTAAGAGATGCCGAAAGCTAAGTAGGTCTATAGAACATATATAATCTTAAGTTAAATGATAAGGAAGCGTGAAATATGGGTAGATAATTTACGAGTCGAAGATAATAGAATTCCTTGTTAGAAAACCTAATTGGAGAATTAAAGTTAATGGGCCTAATTGATAGGATTTTGTGGGTGTAATCCGCTGAAAACCCTCAGGAGACAACACTCCTCCTACTAGGGACACCTAGAGGTTTAACGGCTTGATGCACGTGCTCAGTGCAATCGCGTTTCCCTGCGAAAGTGAGGTTAGGTTTTTGTCGAGAATATAACTAGGTTTGCTCGAGGACGAGCAAAAGATAAGTTTGGGGGTATTTGTTCATACCATAATATTGCATTATTATATTCCCCATTCTTATGCATTTTACAAATAAACAGGTGCTTTTGACCCATGTGTGCTACGTAGTTACAGGTTACAGGTTCTCGGAGCAAAAACAGTGAAAAAGATAAAAGACGATGCAAAAGTGAGACTACGACCAACAAATAGAAGGATCTTGATCAAGCCTACACGAAGATCAGTTCACAAAGTACAAGGCAGTGCAAGGTCCAAGACTTCGACATGAAGCAAATGGTTAAAGTCTACTACATTACTCACTGTGGAGAACTGGAAGAAACCTAGAAGCCTTTCTGTAGAACAAAGCAAATAAATAGGAAGCCAAAGACACCAGGAACTAGCACAAGAAAATTCAGCAGCCAAGACCTTCTTTTGGCCGCGGAACCGCGGCCAAACCAGGGCTGCGGCCGCGGTTCCACGGCCGTGTGATGCCCGTAGTGGCTAAAAATTTTACCATGTTGCTTGGCGGCGCTGACTAGTCTTCCTAGGGGTATTTTTGTAATAGCAGACATGCGGCGATTGTAAACCTAGGGTTTTCTATATCCTATAAATAGAAGCCCAATTTCTTGTATTAGGTCATGCCTCCTTTCATTAATAAAATTCAGAATTCTTTTTGGAGAGCATCAATTTGTAAGTTCTTAATTTATTTTCTGCCCTAGGTTAAATTTCTTATCTGCCCTAGTTAAATTTAATTCCTTGCCCTAGTTAGATAGTTAGATCTTTTATTCTCTGCCTTAGATAAATGTTTTTCAATTCCCTAATGAGCGAGTAGTCTCCTCGCTTGTTAGGGTTAGCTTTGGGGAAGTGTTCCCCTCCGAAAGACGGCGCGACGCAGGGACGTCTTGCCTGAGATTCGGGGCAGATGCTAATTGAAGCTATCCGTCCACCTCTCCGAAGATGCCAAGTTGATTTATGGCACCATGTATCGAAGGTTTAAACGGATGCGGCCGATATAGCAGACTTCGTCAGATTCCCCCTCGCTTGAGGGGGTTTTGATTGTGGGGACGCTCTTCCCTGCAGGCGTAAGCCCCTGCAGTTAATTATGTTACCGCATCACGGTAACAACTGTCTCCTTCTCCATATGGTCACTTCATGTCGTGTGTGTTTGTTTTGTGTTTGGTTGCCCGTGGATTGTATACGGAGACTAAGTTATGTTGTCGCCCGTAGGGCGTGGACTAGTCCAAATCCGTATTATCTTAGATTTGGGTTTGGGGGTTTGGGTTTAAGGATACGTTAGCCTCATATGAGACTAAGATCAACTCAAACGTTTGTTAAGGATACGTTAGTCTAGTTTTAGACTAAGATCGACTTAACGGGATCGTTTAGATCCAACAAGAGAGCAATTAGGGGCCCTATTGTTTAGTTTAATGACATTGCGGTCGATAGGTAGTTTAAGGACATTGCGGTCCAATGTTAGTTTTAAGACATTGCAGTCAAGGTTAAGGACATCATAGTCCGAGGATTTAAGGACTCCACAGTCCGGCGTTAGTTTTAAGACATCACGGTCATGGTTAAGGACGTCATAGTCTGTTGTTAGTTTTAAGACATCCCGGTCAAGGTTAAGGACATCATAGTCCATGAGTTTAAGGACCCCACAGTCCATTGTTAGTTTTAAGACATCCCGGTCAAGGTTAAGGACATCATGGTCCATGAGTTTAAGGACCCCACAGTCCGTATCAATGTGCGGTTGTTGGGACCTGTCACCTCTTTGAAGACATTGAGGAATTACAACGACAAATATCAAAGGAGTGAAGAGATGTACCCTTGAACCAAGGCAGATTAGATGATCTGTAGCCCAATTTGGAACCAAGACCAATTAATTATATTATGAGCCCATTGGCTCAGTTAAATTTGAATTGAGGACTTATGGCTTTCTTGGGCTAAGTCCAATCATGTTTGAAATATTGGCCCTCTGTTGGTCCATTAGACATATTCAATTGTAGGGGAGGCTTTGTCTCTAGAAACTTAGCCAATTGGGCTAAAGCTAGTGTTAAACACTAAAGACCAACAGTGTTGAACACTGGGAATAAGATTAGCAAATTAGTGTTTAAACACTAAAAAAAGTCGTGATTCTCAAATTAGTGTTAAACACTAACAGATAATAGTGTTAAACACTGGCAACAGATTAGTGTTAAACACTAGAAAGAGGGGGGGGGGATCACGTGGGAGCACGTGATAGCATCAAAAGGTGGGGCCAGATCCCCTTCAGTTTGTTCTGCAGATAAGTGTGTAACACTTTTGATTCTCACAGCCACCACGTGCGGGCACGTGATGGGTGCTCATGCCTTGATTTATTAGCATATTCATTAGAGATCACGTGATGACATGTGAGGGCGCCCAGCGCTTGCTTTTTCTCCTTTGTCACGTGAGGGCATGTGAGGCGTTGCCTCAAAGTTCTTTTTCTGTGGATCTTTACAAGGGTCACGTGGTAGCACGTGACCCTGGTTCTTTGCTTGTTTAGAGATCTGTTCATCTTTTATGAATTAAATTCTTCATAGGGTTAAACCCTAGCTATAATTTTAGAGGAATTAAATTCCTACTTTCTTTTTGAAGAATGATATTCTTGGATAGGGTTAAACCCCAATTTACATTCTGTAGGAATTAAATTCCCATATATGTGAAGAATTAAGTTCTGGCATAAGGAATTAAATTCCTGTAAGTTTTGAGAGAAATAAGTTCTCAATTAGGATTAAACCCTAGTTCTGTCCATTTTGAAGGAATTAAATTCCTATAATTTTGGAGAATTGAATTCTCATATAGGGTTAAACCCTAATTTTATCTTGGAGGAATTAAATTTCTATAACTTTGTGAGAATTAAATTCTCAGAACTCAATTCCTCCTCTATATTTTAGATCTGCATGGCAAGATCTCGACCTAATGAGAATTAAATTCTCAATCTATGGGGAGATGTGCACTTTGCAGATCTTCACCAGAGAAACAACTAAGTTCTTTTCTTTATAGAAGAGTTAAACTCTTTATTTTTGAGAATTAAGTTCTCTTTTTGAAGCCTTTTTCCCCTTTCTTTTCTTACCTAGGGTTTTTCTTTTCAGAGAATCAAATTCTTCCTTCTGAATTTTCAGGATTCCAAGGCTCTATATCTCTCTCTCTCTCTGTATATATCTCTGTATCTCTCTGTCTCTAAAACTTTCCCCTTTGGCTCCTATTTATAGGAGAAGGAAAAGAATCAATCTGTTTAGTAAATCCCTCATTGAAAGATTTGATTTGTTTATTGAGAGATTTGATTTGTTTTCATCATTGATCTGGGCCTTTAGATTATTAGGTGAATTTTATTCACCGTTGGATTTTAAATCCAAAGATATTTCTTTGTTATTTCGGTGAGATTTGGGAGAAATCTTTCCATGTCCAAGATCTTTCCATAAATTGGTGATATTTAATCACCCTCGGATTCTCAATCCAACGGTTTTACATAATTCTTCTCTATTTTGGAAAGATTTAAATGATCTTGTTCAGAATTTAATTCTGTTGAACAGCAGGACTTTTAAAGCCAGTCACTTGCGCGTGACCCCCGGTCACGTGCGCGTGCGTGACCCTCGGTCACATGCGAGCGCGTGACCCCCTGAACTCTTTCTCCTCTTTTTTGCTCTGTTCTTTGCCGCTGCTTAACCATCACGTGCCAACACGTGACCACTGGTCACGTGTGAGCATGTGATGCCTCTTCTGAAGCTTTTCCTGATTTTAAATCAGGGAACAAATGCCCCCACAGCGTTGCTCTCACGTGTCTGCACGTGAGTGCAACGCTGTCACTTTTGTGACCGTTGGATCTGCCTTGGAAGTAGGGTAGATGAAACGTTTTCCATCCCATCCTATAAATGCCCATGTCCTTTCAGAAGAGCCTCCACTTTGTTCATCTTCCTCCTTGCGAACTTTTCCCTTTGAGAATTTAATTCTCCTTCTCAGAGCTTAGTTCTCTGTTCCAAAATTTTCAGAGTTTAACTCTGTTCAAAAGACCCTTTCTTCTGGTAATGATTTTTGAACGATCGAAGAATCCTCACATAAACCTTCACTTGATTTTAAATCCGCACCAAGGGTTTTCCCTTTTAACAAGAACCCATTTTTTCTTTAAGTTCTTCAACAGAAATATAAAACCATTTAATCTTCAACAGTAGGTCTCTTTAGGGGTCATCTGATCTTTTAGGGAGATGATGATGTTGGTTGGTTTTTATGGAATTTAATTCCATCCCCAAGGAGCTTCGGCTCTGGAACAGAACTTTTCTTGGAATTTAATTCCCTTTTTCAAAAAGGAATTTAATTCCTACAAAGAACTAAGTTCTTCCTAGAGAACTTCATGGGTTTTCCTGCCCTGAGTCATCTTCTTCACAATTTAGAAGAAGTTTGCACTGTTGGTCTTTGGGAATTTAATTCCCTTGATTCTGTTTGATTTATCACGGAGTCCAAGATGGATCTGTCTTTTAGGGGAATGTGTAGGGTCACTTGAAACCCACTGCCTATTTAATGAGAATATTCCCTTTGTCTCATTATAATTGTTGTGCCTCATCATTAGCCAGCCGCCATCTTGATTTCGTGGGACCCACATGTTTTGTAACTAATGGTCCCACCAAACAAGTCCTCTGTCACTTTCTTCCACTGCCTTTATATATATATGCATTCATAACCATACACACACACACACGCACACACACACACACACACATTGTCGGCCTCGCTTTAACAGTTTCCCCTTATTCTATTTCAGGTGCGATGGCTTTCGTTCCGTACTTTCCTTTCACTCGCTCGGAGGCCGTTTTCCTCAGTCACCATCGGATGAGGAAGCGATGGCGATGATCCGGGCTCATGACCCGAACTGCACCAACTTACTTCTATGGGGAACTTGGTACAGCCATATCATCCGGGGTCGCTGGAGATTCCTCTGCGAAATGCCGACAGAGCCCACTTTCCCGTTCTTACCGATGGACCCTCCGAAGACGGTTTTCGCTGTGGAGATGCCAAATTGGACTCCAACGGGGCGGCTCGAGCCTTCGACAACCGGTATCCTGAACCATCCGATCCCAGCTATAGATATCTAGGGACGACGTATCTGCCAGGGTGAGGCCCACCCATGGGGACAGATCTATAAGGTAGGGCTCACTCCTCGACACCCCACGGGCTACCTCCTCTAGGCTCGCTATATCCTTTCTGCCCATCGTGCACGGCTGCAAAAGGTCAGGCTTTACCAGGCAATATATGCATCGCTCTTCCACTATCAATCCCCGCATGTCTGGTGGGTTAAGGCGTTCTTGAATCAATGGAATCTCCCCACCAACACTTTTCTTCCAGGGGACAGAGAGGTTTCGATCTCTTTGGAAGAATTTTATGAGATCTCGGGGTTACCAATTCGGGGGACATTTTACGAGGATTTGTTGCCTTCCGATGAATACGTCTTTAAACCCGAGCCTGCACTGCTTGACGGCTTGTCTGCTGAGAACGCCGTCCGCCACAAGCGTCCCAGCTTAATCAAGGCGCTAGGCATCTTTGACCGATTGTTCACCGAATCTGAGGAGCAGGGCGTCACTTTTAAGAGCTTCATTGCCTGCTTCCTTCGCGAGGGCGTCTTGTCGAAGACAGCTCCGAAGTTCGCAAATGTCAAAGACCCCTTTGGGTTTGGTCCGAAGAAGCTGTCGACCAATGAATCGGATCTACCGCAGTATTACATCCCCATTATGTCGCCGATGTCTTTCGAATCCATTACAGCTCCCGGCATGGATGAGGAGACATTCTTCGTGGGCTTTGTCAGTGTCTAGCTCAGCTGGTTTGTCATCCCTATGCATCGCCGCTTTATGAGAGCCTCGATTATCTACCCGGCCCATTGTATTGCTGAGGGGGCATGGTTGGCCATCGGCTTCCCGGCGCTGGCGCATCTATATCATGGGTTAGGCGCTGCGGCTAATACCTCGACTCCTGGCATGAATTTAGTAAACTTTTCTCTCCATTATTTCATGTCTTGGATCGAGATGCATGTGTTGGGGGCTTTTGCTATACATCAGAGGCCTGCATTTTATGATGCTTACACCTTTCCGCGACTTATGCGATTGGTGGATGCTTCTGCGGCTGACCAGACTCAATTCGGGGCTATTCAGGTGTTGATTTCTCCTTATGCTACTGCTGGCGGGTTGGTATTCACTGATCGGGTCTTATCTTCTCCCTCGGGTTCAGCTCAGCCGCTTTGGGACCGGTCAAAAGATAACGTGCCCTCTTTGAGGCCCCGGGAGGCCACGCACTTATACGCAATCAGACCGGGTTACCTGGTATTTCGTCAGGATAGCGCGGTCCTCTTCATGCGGTACAATCCGCATCGCTTTGCCCGGCAGCTTGGCTACGATCAAGGCGTCCTTTTTGAGGCTTTCATAGTCGCACCGGTTCCTTCGCTCGAAGCCGTTCGCGATGCTGCCCATCATTTTGTGAGGCTGAACACCGGTTCCTAGTTCATGATCCCCGATGCTGATTACATGCCCCGATGCGTGGGGTCGTTTACGGGCTGGTATCTCTATCGGGTCAACCCGATTATTATTGAGGAAAGAATGGTACTTCTTGGCCACGGTGCCCCTACTCAGGTTCCGGTCCCAGGAGCTACGCTGCGACCGCGCGCGCCGATCCATTTTCCTTTAAGGGATACCGGTGTTGCGCTCATTCCGGGGGAGTCGGGGGTGGATCTTACCCCAACGGCTGGTATGCCATTGGGTACCTGGTCGCGGGGTAAACGGGCTTTGGTAGCAGCAGCACCACCCGTGGCATCGACAATGGCGGTGTCATCCTCGGTTGTGGCACCAAGCAAGGGTGATAGGGATGAGGGTGTTGAAGGTGACGTGGGCCGGCGCCGCACTAAGGCTCCACGGGGGAAGAAACGGTCGTCTTCGGCGGCCGGTTCTGGATCTAAGAGGCGGAGGAGGGAGGGCCACCAACTTACTTGATTCTTTAACAGAGTCTGAGCCCATACTTCCAGATGAGCCGTTGGTCGTGCAAGAGTCGGACGCTGGTCTTCTCTTCCCGGGCTTGGCTGCCGAGGAAGCCGCACAATTGGCTGAGGCCATAAGACGTTCTAAAGATGAGTCTCAGAACACAAGGGTTTCGAAGAAACCTTATCCTGCCGTGATCTTCTATGAAGACCCCTCATGGATCCAGCGACGGTTTATTGGCCCTTTGGAGGAATGGGGAGAACGGACCCTGAAGCAGGCTGCTTCGGAGGATGCCACGGATGCACTTTCCTTATGGACCGGCGGCCACGAGTCCACCCTCGAACCCCGGTGAGCACGCCTCCTTGAGAAGGAGCATCAGCTTGAAGAAACCATATTGAAGGCTTCGTTACGTATTGGTATGTTTTTATACTTCTTTGTAGCATTTCAGGTTGTTTATACCTGTATGTATCCTTATTCTTGCGTGAATTGTGCAGAGTCTTTAGCGATGGGGGAGGTCCCTACGGGCTTGTTGAAGATAAAACCTGTTGACGTCCCCAATGAAGCATTGCTCGATGTGGAGGGGGTCAATGACGCTGCGCTTCTCACGATAGAGCCTCCTGTGGCGGTTGTTGATCCTGGAGCACTTGCTCCTTTGGGGGAGGCACCTTTGGTAGTCGCCGTCCCACCGGCTCTTCCTGAGGGCGTTCCCGAGGCTGGGGTGGAGGTAGTCAGGATCATCCTCCCTTCGTTGGAACCCGAGGCCACGGCGGAGGCCGCTGAAACTGCTATCCCCCCGGCTCAGAATGGGAGGAGTGTCGAAGGTAACCTTCTATATTTTAACTTAGTGATCTTTCTGTTATCTGAACTCTTTTGTTTTTTTAGAATTGCGCGGACTAGCGGCCTCTATTGCCGCTCTGTCTCCCCGGCAATCCTTTCAGCGTCTGCTGGAGATGGCTGCTCCGCAGGCGATATCTCCTCAACGCATTGTCCTCTCATCTGGACAAGGTTAGCGTCGTTCTCCATTTTTTATTATAGCATGGTTGTTATTTTGCGGAATGACATTGATGTCTTTTACAGTTTTGGAAGCCGATAACGAGGTCGAGGTTATTGAAGGGCAGGGGAATCTTCAGCTCTTACTTGCATGACTGTAGGTAAGTGACGTTTCAATGTGGTCCCACTTGTTCCTTTGCTTAAGAGTTTCACTGACATTCTTCAAATCTGAACAGCCTTGCCAGCTCCCGCAGCGCTGGAATCGCGTATCGCCATGCCGCCCGGCCTTTATGCTTTGCGAGCTTTAGAACGCTTAGCCCAATTAAGCCTTGTCTCCCTATCATCATTGATCGAGGAGCTCCGTGCTGGTAGCGCAACCACAGCTGAAGCATTTGCTGCTGAAGCTAATGGTTCTCTTCCTTTTCTTGCCACCTACCATAGCGAGGCGGTGGTGCGAGTCTGGGTGGAGTTCTGTCAGCAGGTGGAGGCTTGCTTGCACGCACTTGAGTGTTCCCGTCTCTCTTTGGAGGCCGTGGCTGCAAAGACGGACCTGCGGAAGCTGATAGAGCGGTGCGCGGAAAACATGGTATCATGCGAGAAGAGGCTCGGTCGCAAGTTCTAGGAGAGGGAGCTGGCCTCTAAAGCACTGAGCGAGCTCCAAACCAGCCTTACAGCCAAAGCCAACAAGGAGTATGACCTCTAGCGAGTGCTTCAGGAGTCTATCAAAGAGGTGGTGGCCTTCGATAAGGCTGTCGTGTTCACCTGCGAAAGGGTCGAGGCTCACAAGGCTACCGAAAAAGAGCTCGAAGGCCGGCTTGCCTCGTATCAGGCCCAGCAGGCTCAGGCGGAGGCCCGTCTTCTGACGATACTGAATCACGAAGCCGTGACTCAGCAAAAGAAGGATGAGCTAGTAAAATTGCTAAATTGTCCGCCGGCTTGAAGACTTGTATCTTTTCCTTTCTTTTTGTACATACTCCCGAATGAGAGTATACTCTTTTTGTTTTTTCATGAATTGTACTTTGTATCCATTTTGGTTTATGAATAAAGACATATTTTTTCTTCTCAATGGTGTGTCTCTTTTTATTGAATGTGTTCTGCGGACATTTTATCTTGGTCTCCTTGCAGGGTAGCGATGGCTTAGGATTCAGGGTTAAGATCTGCCTCCTAAGACTTTTGAACTTTATGAGCCGTGAGGGTCTCATAAAGAGTTTTTCTCCCTACAGGTCGAGAGGATCCCGTAGGTGTAAGTTCTCCTTAAGAATCGTGAGGATTCTTAAGCGGGTTTTCCCTTGGGAGTCGTAAGGATCTCACAAGAAAGTTTTCTTTCCTGCAGATCGTGAGGACCCGCAAGTGCTGGGTGCGGTCGCCCTTGTCCGTATTTCACGGGGTCAGGGGTTGCTTTGGAATGTTTTCCAGGGTATCGTAGTTTAAAGATATCGCGGTCAAGGTTAAGGACATCATAGTCCGTGGGTTTAAGGACTCCACAGTCCAATGTTAGTTTTAAGACATCACGGTCAAGGTTAAGGACATCATAGTCCGTGGATTTAAGGACTCCACAGTCCGATGTTAGTTTTAAGACATCACGGTCAAGGTTAAGGACATCATAGTCCGTGGATTTAAGGACTCCACAGTCCGATGTTAGTTTTAAGATATCACGGTCAAGGTTAAGGACTTCATAGTCCGTGGATTTAAGGACTCCACAGTCCGATGTTAGTTTTAAGACATCACGGTCAAGGTTAAGGACATCATAGTCCGTGGATTTAAGGAACACACAGTCCGATGTTAGTTTTAAGACATCACGGTCAAGGTTAAAGATGTCATAGTCTGTGGATTTAAAGACTCAACAGTCCGATGTTAGTTTTAAGACATCACGGTCAAGGTTAAGGACATCATAGTCCATGGATTTAAGGACTCCAACGTCCACGAAACGTGTGGTTACCGGGACCCGTCACCTCTTTGAAGACGTTGAGGAATTACAACGCCAAATATCAAAGGAGTGAAGAGATGTACCCTTTAACCAAGGTAAAATCAGTCTAGAATCATCATGGTCGATCATTAGTTTTAAGACATTACGGTCGAGGTTAAGGACATCATAGTCCGTGGATTTTAAGGACTCCACAGTCCAATGTTTGCTCTGGATGCTTCACACGGGTTCACTGCCGTGCTCTGCGAGGACCAGGCTCCGCTCTGGACGTTTTCCGCGGGGTCAAAGAGTGACGTTATCCGCGTTCCACATGACCAGAAATTTTGCTCTGGATGCTTCCCACGGGTTCACTGCCGTGTTCGGCGAGGACCAGGCTCCGCTCTGGACGTTTTCCATGGGGTCAAAGAGTGACGTTATCCGCGTTCCACGTGACCAGGAAGGTCATTTTTCCGTTTCCTTTATCCTTTTGGTTCGCTCCGTTGTTTACAGGGCCGAGATTTTTCCCGAGTAGCGTGCGATTGCACGGCTGAACGTTCTCGCAACTTCTTAATTCCTTCATTTTTGAAATAGATTCCTTGAGGAGAGGGTTGAGGGCAGCTTCTTCGTCAGAGTCGCTTCCAAAGGTGATAATTTGCGATCCCTTGGAGTCGGCTATATGACAGTCGTTGAGGGGGGCTTTTCCGGCTTCACCTTTGTAGCGCTCTCCATAGGTGGAGGAGATCTTTTCAGCACAGCGGTCGGAGAGTTCTTGTGGACCTTCCTAAGTGGTTCAAAGCTGTTTCCAGTTGGAATAGCAACATCAATTTCCGCCGTTGGAGTCGGCGGAGTCAGTCCAGAAGGAGAGTTGCGCCCGGTCTTCCTTACTCGACGCCAGTGGTATATCCCTAGTAGGAGGGGTGTTGTCTCCTGAGGGTTTTCAGCGGATTACACCCACAAAATCGTATAATAAAAGAGAGATGGTGAAAGTTATATAAAGATAAGAACTATAAAAGAAAGAACTTGAAAATAAGAGTTTTCAACTCTACCAGCTTTTTAGTTGCTATGAGCCCTATCTTAATAGTCATGAAAAGATGTTAGAAATCACATCATCCCTCAATAAAACATCGCCTTTAGTTTTCATTCCTACCTTTCTTCCAAATATTGATCATATACCCCTACGTGTGTGAACTGGACATCCCTACACTCAGAGAATTCAATTCAAGCAATCATACTCTTGTCCATCTACCTCAGTACTTTTTAATAGATATTTAGATGGAATTTGCTCACACATTCTTCATGCGACCGTTAATACTTCTTGAGGTACTAACCGACCGATTACTCATGTACTTGCTAATTAGGTGTTTTTCCTCGTCTTGCAACACCTAAGGCTTAGCAGTGGCTCCCAAACCAGTTGGTCTAAGGCACTAGGTGATAAAGCACCCTCGCTATATTTTTTTATTGCTGCCTCGGTGATAACAAAACCAGTGTTTATTTTTCTTTTCGCCATTTTATCTTTTATTCTCCACTTTTATTTTCTTCATACTTTGGCTTTTAGACAAGAGCATTTCAAGGTATTCTCTACTATCCCGAATTTCAAGATGTGTGTAAGTGCGTATAGTAGGGTATCAACGTTCAAATGTTTGGCTTCCAGAGTAGGAACTATTTTTCAGGCTTATTTTTATTCTCAGATTAGTTATTTTCTTCATCTTACTAACCCTTGGGACAACAGCTCATAACTACTTATTACTAGTTTCATTTAAGAAATCATCTAACTTTCTTGTTTTTCTTAAACTATTCCTATCTTTTAAATATAATTTTTCACTTTCTACTATTTTATTATCACAATTTTTTTGTGAGTGCTTATATATAGTATAATGCAAAGTAAGGCGTAAATAAGCACATGGGCGCTGAAAAACGGTTTCTTGGGAGCTTCTTGCGATGGTACAGGAGCGATGAAGCTCGTTGGCGGGAGCATGGTCCCGAAGAAGAGCCCAGTGGTGCCTTGAGTTACCTGCTCCACTGGCATAGTGAAAAGGGAGGCCGCTTGGGGCCCGTAGGCTACTCCTCTAGATGGGACAGAGCGAGAGTTGCTGTTACAGTTAGTGCAATTTGATGCCATTGATTTCTTGAATAGCTTGAATATTCTGCCCCCTGTGTCGACCTTGGTCTTTGGTATGTGCCAGCTGTTTGAAGACCGATTCCGTCGGCAAGGCTGCTGCTTGGGGAGCCTGCCTGTGGGCGACAGACATCCTCTGGGCTTCCTCCATCGGCGTTGAGGCACCGAGGGTGGGAGGTGGGAGCATCGACCCAAAAAGAAGCCCGTTAATTTCTTGAAAAGCCGGATTGCAGAGATTTGAGGCTGCAAGTGACCCATACTTGACTCCGCCGGGTATGACAGAGCCTGAGTTGCTAGGGTGGGAGCAAATGCCATTCTTCATAGAGACGAAATGCCGGCTTCAATATCCACTCCCCTAAGGGCAACCAAAAACATACACACCGCGATTATTTGATCGCGGGAAAAACACGACACACGAAGTGTGGAGGGGAAAGAGGAAAAGGTCCCACCGGGCGTGCCAGAATCTGTTCCCCTCCGGAAGACGGCGCACAGGACTGCGAAGTCCTGACACTGAGATTCGGGGCAGATGCTAATTGGTTTTATCCGTCCACCTCTCCGAAGATGCCAAGTTGATTTATGGCACCGTGTATCGGAGGTTTAGACGGATGCGGCCGATGTAGCAGACTTCGTCAGATTCCCTCTCGCTTGAGGGGTTTTTGATTGTTGGGACGCTCTTCCCTGCAGGCGCAAGCCCCTGCAGTTAATTACGCTACCACATTGCGGTAACAACTTTCTCCTTCTCCAGAATTTCACTTCGTGTCGTGTGTGTTTGTTTTGTTTGTGGTTGCCCATGGATTGTATACGGAGACTAAGTTATGCCATCGTCCGTAGGACGTGGATTAGTCCAAATCCGTATTTACTTAGATTTGGGTTTGGTGTTTTAGTTTAAGGATACGTTAGCCATATTGAGGCTAAGATCGACTTAAACTTTTGTTAAGGATACGTTAGCCTAATCTCCAGACTAAGATCAACTTAACGAGATCGTTTAGATCCAACGAAAGAGCAATTGGCTCTATTATTTAGTTTAATGACGTTGTGGTCAATTTCCAGTTTAGGGACATGGTGGTCCATTACCAGTTTAGGGACATGGTGGTCCATGTTCTTTGTGGCCGTCGGGACCCGTCACCTCTCTGACGTCGTTGAAGGATTACAACGACAGGTGTCAGACGTGTTCAGAGATGTACCCTTGAACCGGACGTAAATTGATTTAGGAGAGCAGTCTTGCTCAGTCAATTTAATTTGAGGACTTACGGCCATGAATGGGCTAAGTCCGGTTGAAAAAAGAATGTTCAACGCTTTTATTTGTTTTTGTCCTAATAGGCCTGTGCTAGAGATTTGCCCCTTTTAAATAATGCATTGCATTTTTTTATTTTGTTTGGGCTCTGCCCTTTTATAAATGATGCAGAGCATCAATTTTATTTGGGCTCTGCCCTTTTATTGCATCGCAATTTATTTTGGCCTACTAGGCCTTTTTGATTTGGGCCTGGCCCTTTAGTAAACAATACTTTGCATTTGTCAGGCGCTTTGCGCCAATCACTGAGCGCAAGCGCTTGTGGTGATGACACGTGTCACGCAAGCGCAGTGCGCTGCGCCAGTGCGCTGCGCTTGCGCTGCTGACACGTGGCGCGCTCTGGTGAGTTGCGCCAATTTTAGAGAGCAAGGCTCTATCTTAATAGCGCATAGCGCAAGTGGTTCAGGTGCTGACACGTGGCGTTCTCTGGTGGCTTGCGCCAACCCAAGAGCGCAACAGTGCAAATTTTATAAGTGCAGGGCACTGTTTAATTTCTTGATCCAATTTAGATCAGAGAAAACAAGTTTTTCTTATTTTTTCTTATTTTTAGAGAGCCAGTGGTTCATAAAAAGTGCAAAGCACTTATTATTATTTGAAGATCATTGATTTGTTCTTAGATCAATGATCCATTAGAAGAAATTCTTCTATTTTATGAAGGTTTTTACCTTTTTCTTGAACTTTCTTCAGAGTTCTCTCTGTTTTGAGGTTCTTAATCTCTCACAATGTTGATCATCTTTTGAGTTGGGGTCTAGGGGTCTTTATATAGTGCCCATAGGTTTTTTAAGTTTGTTAAAGAGATCTTTCTCTTAGTGATTTGGGGAATTTTCCCCACCGTTGGATTCTTGATCCAAGGGCTTCTGTTTTACAGAAGACAATCTTCTTGTTTTAACAAGAGCAGAAAGATCTTACTAGAATTTTAATTCTGTTTGGCGTAAACGTCCCAGCGCGTGACACGTGTCACGCAGCGCAGAGCGCAGCGCAACTGTGCTAGCGCAACTGCGCAGCCACATGGCGCGCAGCGCAACTGCGCTGCCACGTGTCGCGCAGCGCAGAGCGCAAGTCATCTGAAGCGTTGCTTCTTTTAATATTTGTTTTAAATAGAGCCTTATTCTGATTGGGCGTGCTGCCTTAGGCGCTGTGCTCCCTGCGCTGGCGTGCCTGATTTTGACACGTGGCGCTCTGCGCGCAGCGCAGGGGATCTGAAGCGTTGCTTCATTTATTAAAATTTAAATTTTCAAAATAGAGTTTTGCTCTGACTGGGGGAATCAGAAGCGTTGCTTCATTTCCCGCCTTGGAATTTGAACAGAGCTTTGCTCTGATTGGGGTAAACAAATGCCCCCTCGCCGGTGCGCTTACGTGGCCCCGAATGTGAGCGCAACGGTGGCAGAATTCCAATCGTCGCGGCAACTTTTGGAAGCCGAAAGGGCACTTGATGCCTATAAATAGGGCCTTTGGCCCCCTAAGATGACTTTCATCCCTTCATAAGCATTTGCCCAGAGCCCTGCTCTCTCTGTTCAAGCACTCTTAAGAGTTAAAACTCTATAACATTTTAGGTAAAAATTAATTTGGATTAAATTAAATTAATTTTAAGAGCCTTGCTCTCAATAGATCCCCTGATCTAAAGGAGACCCATTTTAGGGTTTCACTTAGCAGAGTTTTGCTCTATAGATCTAAAAAGATCTAAAGAGAACTAAAGGGGATCCTATTAGGGTTCCATTAATGGAGCTTTGCTCTTAGAAGATTTTCCTTGTATTCTCTACAGAAGAACTCTTAAGAATTCTTCATGGATCTTGGGGATTAAAGATGGCATTTTTATATTATTATTATTATTATTATCTTCTTAAAGCAAAGCTCTCAATGTTCTTAGGGGATTTTCTTCAAACTCTCCTCACCTCTGAATTTGATAGGTGTCAATCCTGTTCGTAGAGCATTGCTCTCGAGGAGTTTAACTTCCTGTGCCTCGATGAAATCATCTCTTACGGAGACATCCGCCGACTTGGTCGTTCTCAGAACTGAGAATTCACGAATGCGGAGTGTGCCGAGATCATGAGCCTCTTCGATGCCTATAACGGTCAATTGCTTCCCCGACGTTCTTCTCTCCTGAAGCTTATCGTGGGAGCCATTTGGGAAGCACTTTCCCTATTCTGTTCCGGCGTGCCGCTTGGGGCATTGGATGCTGCTGAGGACAAGGTGCACTCGGTGTATCTGATGCACCTAATCTCGAAGAGACGGCGAGACAATCTTGTCGATCTCCTGCACCAGGCTTTCCAACAGTCCGCCATACTCGCTGCTTATTGGAGGGAGGAAGACATCAGGGGGGACCCCGGCGCTTGTGCTCGTGAAAGAAAGCACACTAGGATGGTCCACGAGGCTTAGAAAGTCTTAGATAGGGTTACCTTTGAGTTCCTCAACCCATGTCCTGGGTCTGAGGTTATACCATTGTAGACATTTTAATAATTTTGTTATTTATTTCTTCATGATTGTAAGAATCCTTTTGCACTATGAATGGAAAAAATTCTATCTCAGCTTGTCTCATTTCTCATTCTGAGTCTTTTGCACACACATGAATGGATGTGTCTCGAACGCTTGATCAGATGCAAATCGAATGTCCTTTCTATCGCTTCCCTCTTTCTTTTATTATCAGTATACTGCTTTAGTAAACATGGTTGATAGATGATAGAGCGAGCATCCTGTATTGGCTTCTTCAAAAGGCAGCGATGGCTTAGGCCGCAGGTTCAAGTCTGCTGCCTAAGACTTTTCAACTCTATGAGCCGTGAGGGTCTCATAGAGACTTTTCTCCCTACGGATCGAGAGGATCTCGTAGGTGTATTTTCTCCTTAGGAATGGTGAGGATTCCTAAGTGCATTTTCTCTTATAAGTCGTAAGGATCTTATAAGAGAATTTTCCCTCTTACGAGTCGAGAGGACCCGTAAGCGGTTGGTGAGTTGACTTGTTTCCGAGTCGAAGTATTGCTCCGACGGGGAGGTCGTTGGCTGACTTGTTTCCGGGTCGGAGCGTTGTTCCGACGAGGAGTTATTTGCTGACTTGTTTCCGAGACGGAGGTCATTGGCTGACTTGTTTCCGCGACGGAGGTCATTTGCTGACTTGTTTCCGAGACGGAGGTCACTGGTTGACTTGTTTCCGATACGGAGGTCACTGGTTGACTTGTTTCCGAGACGGAGGTCATTGGCTGACTTGTTTCCGCGACGGAGGTCATTTGCTGACTTGTTTCCGCGACGGAGGTCATTTGCTGACTTGTTTCCGCGACGGAGTTCATTGGCTGACTTGTTTCCGAGACGGAGGTCATTGGCTGACTTGTTTCCGAGACGGAGGTCATTGGCTGACTTGTTTCCGCGACGGAGGTCATTGGCTGACTTGTTTCCGAGACGGAGGTCATTGGCTGACTTGTTTCCGAGACGGAGGTCATTTGCTGACTTGTTTCCACGAAGGAGGTCATTGGCTGACTTGTTTCCGAGACGGAGGTCATTGGCTGACTTGTTTCCGCGACGGAGGTCATTGGCTGACTTGTTTCCGAGATGGAGGTCATTGGCTGACTTGTTTCCGAGATGGAGGTCATTGGCTGACTTGTTTCCGAGACGGAGGTCATTGGTTGACTTGTTTCCGCGACGGAGGTCATTGGCTGACTTGTTTCCGTGACGGAGGTCATTGGCTGACTTGTTTCCGCGACGGAGGTCATTTGCTGACTTGTTTCCGCGACGGAGGTCATTTGCTGACTTGTTTCCGCGACGGAGGTCATTGGCTGACTTGTTTCCGAGACGGAGGTCATTGGCTGACTTGTTTCCGAGACGGAGGTCATTGGCTGACTTGTTTCCGCGACGGAGGTCATTTGTTGACTTGTTTCCGTGATGGAGGTCATTGGCTGATTTGTTTCCGAGACGGAGGTCATTGGCTGACTTGTTTCCGCGACGGAGGTCGTTGGTTGACTTGTTTCCGCGACAGAAGTTATTGGCTGACTTGTTTCTGAGACGGAGGTCATTGGCTGACTTGTTTCCGTGACCGAGGTCATTTGCTGACTTGTTTCCGAGATGGTGGTCATTGGCTGACTTGTTTCCGCGACGAAGGTCATTTGCTGACTTGTTTCTGAGATGGAGGTCATTGGCTGACTTGTTTCCGCGACGGAGGTCATTGGTTGACTCTAGGTTGTCTGTGAACCGTGGAGTCCTGGAACTGGGGACTTTGCCGTGGCTCCGATTGGTGATGTCACGTCCATGTCCTGCTGGAATGAGGAGGAACGCCGCTGTTGGTCTCCAGGCTGTAGATGTGGTCATCGGGATCTGACTTCCCTTTGACGCAGCCTGGTGGGGAAATGTAGTCCCCTTTCCTTTTTTTTTTCCTTTGTTTATGCCCATGGATTGTATACAGGGGTCACTATGGACTTACCTGCAGGGCAAAAGTTTCATTCTTTCATTTTTTTTATTTCTTTCTGCGATGCTCTATCATTTCAGCTTTTTACATCGCGAAAGTCGCGATTGCCCAATCATTTCGGCTATTTTTCGCGGTGCCCAATCATTTCGTCTATTTATTTTATTTTTACTCGCTGCTTTTTATTGCGAGTTGCCCAATCATTTCGGCTATTTTGCATGCATACGTTTTTACTTGCTGCTTTTTATTGCAAGTTGCCCCATCATTTCGGCAATTTCGTATGCATGTGCGGCCTACTGGCTTTTCGCTGTAAGCCTGGAATTAGACACCGATTTCGGCATCAGCACCGCTACAACTGGGATATTGCCAGGAGCGAATCATCATTTGCCTCTGTCGATGTCGAACAGAGGTGGCTTAGCGAACAGGGTTAATGTCCTGTCGACTAAGGCTTTTAACTTTATGGGCCGTAGGGGTCTCACAAAGGTATTTCTCCCTACAAGTCGTGAGGATCTTGTAGGTGTATTTTCTCCTTAGGAATCGTGAGGATTCCTAAGTGTATGTTCTTCTGTAAGTCTTAAGGATCCTACAAGAGGGTTTTCTCCTTGTAAGTCGAGAGGACTTATAAGGGTTGTTCGTCATGCGTACATATCCCCAGTCATGGATGGGACTTGGTTAGGGAAATGTTTATTCGCGCCCGTGGATTGTATACAAGGGTCAGTATTGAACCACTTGTAGGGCAATATTGAAAGTTGTGGGGGGTTGCTTAAGCACAGGTTTAGGTCTCTGTAACTTAAGACTTTCAAATCTTATGAGCCGTGAGGGTCCCATAAGAGAGTTCTCCTTACGGGTCATGAGGATCTCGCAAGTGTGTTTTCTCCTTAGGAATCGTGGGGATTCCTAAGTGTGTTGCTCCCTTGTGAGTTGTAAGGATCTCACGCGGGTGATTTCTCCTTACAAGGTCGAGAGGATCTTGTAAGTGTCCTTTAACGAGATTGCGCCCTTTCAGGTTTTCACAAGCACTCGCCGGTAGTCCTGCTGTTTTTACTCACGGAGCCCTTTCGGATTTTCATCCGTGCCCATTTTGCTTATAGACGTACCGTTTTCTTTTTTTTTTTTATTCTTTTTATTTTTATATTTTATATTATTTCTTTTTTTTACGAGGTCGCGCCCTTTCGGGTTTTCACGAACACTCGCCGGTAGCCCTGCTGTTTTTACTCACGGAGCCCTTTCGGGTTTTCATCCGTGCCCATTTTGCTTATGGACATACCGTTTATTTTATTTTATTTTATTTTTATCGGCTTTGTGATGTTTCAATCCACCGCAGTTTATCGACATCTCGGTCAACAACTAGTTTTAGGACGTAGTGGTCCGCCATTAGTTTAAGGACGTTTCGGTCCGCCATTAGTTTAAGGACGTTTCGGTCCGTCGTTAGTTTAAGAACGTTTCGGTCCGGTATCCAGTTTTAGGACGTAGTGGTCCGGTATCCAGTTTTAGGATGTAGTGGTCCGCCATTAGTTTAAGGACGTTTCGGTCCGCCATTAGTTTAAGGACGTTTCGGTCCGTTATCCAGTTTTAGGACGTAGTGGTCCGCCATTAGTTTAAGGACGTTTCTGTCCGTGGGGCTTTCTCTATGAATGAGCATGATGCCCCCGGCATATCCATCTTTTTCGGAGCATGTGGTTGTGGCGGGCTCACCTTCCAGTTTTCGGACAGCACGAGTTCGCCTTGTTGGTACTGGACTTCAACCCAGTTTTTGAAGACGAAGCAATCTTTGAGCGGATGACTTACTACTCGATGGTAGGGCAGTAATTAGGATCGTTGACATCTCCCGGCTGTAGCGGACGTTTCGGATTCGGCAGATTGACGAATCCGTTGCGCACTGTCAGTTCAAACAGTTTCCTCGTTTTATCTTGGGGAAACGAGTAAGGACATCCCAGTCTTTCCTCGAGTGATGGGCGTGGGCGCATGTTGTTTTGGCGAACAATCGATTTTGAGTTGCTCGGCTGTTGTTGAATGTTGGCGACGAAGGTCATTTTTCCTTTTCCTTTATCCTTTTGGTTCGCTCCGTTGTTTACGGGGCCGAGATTTTTCCCGAGTAGCGTGCGATTGCATGGCTGAACGTTCTTGCAACTTCTCAATTCCTTCATTTTTGAAATAGATTCCTTGAGGAGAGGGTTGAGGGCAGTTTCTTCGTCAGAGTCGCTTCCAAAGGTGATAATTTGCGATCCCTTGGAGTCGGCTATATGACAGTCGTCGGCGGCTCTTTTGCGCTCATCTATCGCATTTTTCCGACGTCTACGAGCTTCACACTTTGTCCTGTTGAAATGTTTCTTTTGAGCGACATACCCTTGCCACCAACACTTAAAGGAGTCGCAGTCTTCGGTAGGATGTATGATCTTCTGATGATATAAACAGTAATTAGGATGCATCTCTACTCCACTGAGAGTGTTTTCTTCATAGGGTAGTAGCTTCATTCCTATTGATATGGCTTTAGCAAACCTTTTCCTCGTCTTGAATTTGTTTTAGGTTGGCAGATTGTTCCGCTACCTCTTTGTCCTTCTTTTCGAGAATTCTCTGAAAAAACTCGGCATCAGTTTCTTGCTCATGGCGCTGCTCCGAGGATGTCTCCGGGCTTGCTTTCGGTTCCGTAAGTGCGGCCATGGCTGTCAGCATTTCTTAGAGCTTTTGTTGTTGTTGCCCGTGAGCCTTAGTCACTGATCGCGTAAGCGGTCTATGACCTGTGAAGACATGGCTATCCTCTTTTCTGGATGCCATATAGACGGTATGTACCATCATGCCCCCAGACTTGGGGTGTTTGGGTTCAGTGGTCTTGCAGTTCATCGCAGACCCAGGGATTTTCTCCGGCCTTCTCCTCTTTCGTGGGCGGTCGAGGTTGAGGGAGCCGTTGCAGCGGGCACCCAAGTAGCTATCGCCTTTTGTGGCTTGATAGGATGGTCCTCTTCCTGCTGAACTTTCACCTTTTTTTGTCGGCGGGGATAATCTTGATCAATTACCGAGTCTTGGACTTGACGCCAGATCTTGTAGATTTTAGAGGACAGCCGTTGAGGGGGCTTTTCCGGCTTCTCCTTTGTAGTGCTCTCCATAGGTGGAGGAGATCTTTTCAGCACAGCGATCAGAGAGTTCTTGTGGACTTTCCTAAGTGGTTCAAAGTTGTTTCCAGTTGGAACAGCAGCATTAATTTCCGCCGTTGGAGTCGGCGGAGTCAGTCCAGAAGGAGAGTTGCCCCCAGTCTTCCTTACTCGGCGCCAGTGGTATATCCTTAGTAGGAGGGGTGTTGTCTCCTAAGGGTTTTCAGCGGATTACACCCACAAAATCGTATAATAAAAGAGAGACGGTGAAAGTTATATAAAGATAAGAACTATAAAAGAAAGAACTTGAAAATAAGAGTTTTCAACTCTACCAGCTTTTCAGTTGCTATGAGCCCTATCTTAATAGTCATGAAAAGATGTTAGAAATCTCATCATCCCTCAATCAAACATCGCCTTTAGTTTTCATTCCTAACTTTCTTCCAAACATTGATCATATACCCCTACGTGTGTGAACTGGACATCCCTACACTCAGAGAATTCAATTCAAGCAATCATACTCTTGTCCATCTACCTCAGTACTTTTTAATAGATATTTAGATGGAATTTGCTCACATATTTTTCATGTGACCGTTAATACTTCTTGAGTTACTAACCGACCGATTACTCATGTACTTGCTAATTAGGTGTTTTTCCTCGTCTTGCAACACCTAAGGCTTAGCAGCGGCTCCCAAACCAGTTGGTCTAAGGCACTAGGTGATAAAGCACCCTCGCTTTATTTTTTTTATTGCTGCCTCGGTGATAACAAAACCAGTGTTCATTTTTCTTTTCGCCATTTTATCTTTTATTCTCCACTTTTATTTTCTTCATACTTTGGCTTTTAGACAAGAGCATTTCAAGGTATCCTCTACTATCCCGAGTTTCAAGATGTGTGTAAGTGCGTATAGTAGGGTATCAACGTTCAAATGTTTGGCTTCCAGAATAGGAACTATTTTTCAGGCTTATTTTTATTCTCAGATTAGTAATTTCCTTCATCTTACTAACCCTTGGGACAACAGCTCATAACTACTTATTACTAGTTTCATTTAAGAAATCATCTAACTTTCTTGTTTTTCTTAAACTATTCCTATCTTTTAAATATAATTTTTCACTTTCTACTCTTTTATTATCACAATTTTTTTGTGAGTGCTTATATATAGTATAATGTAAAGTAAGGCGTAAATAAGCACAGGAGCGCTAAAAAATGGTTTCTTAGGAGCTTCTTGCGATGGTACAGGAGCGCTGAAGCTCATTGGCGGGAGCATGGTCCCGAAGAAGAGCCCAATGGTGCCTTGAGTTACCTGCTCCACTGGCATAGTGAAAAGGGAGGCCGCTTGGGGCCCGTAGGTTACTCCTTCAGATGGGACAGAGCGAGAGTTGCTGTTGCAGTTAGTGCAATTTGAAGCCATTGATTTCTTGAATAGCTTGAATATTCTGCCCCCTGCATCGACCTTGGTCTTTGGCATGTGCCAGCTGTTTGAGGACCGATTCCGTCGGCAAGGCTGCTGCTTGGGGAGCCTGCCTGTGGGCGACAGACATCCTCTGGGCTTCCTCTATCGGCGTTGAGGCACCGAGGGTGGGAGGTGGGAGCATCGACCTAAAAAGAAGCCCATTAATTTCTTGAAAAGCCGGATTGCAAAGATTTGAGGCTGCAAGTGACCCATACTTGACTCCGCCGGGTATGACAGAGCCTGAGTTGCTAGGGTGGGAGCAAATGCCATTCTTCATAGAGACGAAATGCCGGCTTCAATACCCACTCCCCTAAGGGCAACCAAAAACATACACACCGCGATTATTTGATCGCGGGAAAAACACGACACACGAAGTGTGGAGTGGAAAGAGGAAAAGGTCCCACCGGGCGTGCCAGAATCTGTTCCCCTCCGAAAAACGGTGCACAGGACTGCGAAGTTCTGACACTGAGATTCGGGGCAGATGCTAATTGGTTTTATCCATCCACCTCTCCGAAGATGCCAAGTTGATTTATGGCACCGTGTATCGGAGGTTTAGACGGATGCGGCCGATGTAGCAGACTTCGTCAGATTCCCCCTCGCTTGAGGGTTTTTTGATTATGGGGACGCTCTTCCCTGCAGGCGCAAGCCCCTGCAGTTAATTACGCTACCGCATTGCGGTAACAACTTTCTGCTTCTCCAGAATTTCACTTCGTGCCGTGTGTGTTTGTTTTGTTTGTGGTTGCCCGTGGATTGTATATGGAGACTAAGTTATGTCGTCGCCCGTAGGACGTGGATTAGTCCAAATCCGTATTTACTTAGATTTGGGTTTGGTGTTTTAGTTTAAGGATACGTTAGCCATATTGAGGCTAAGATCAACTTAAACTTTTGTTAAGGATACGTTAGCCTAATCTCCAGACTAAGATCAACTTAACGGGATCGTTTAGATCCAACGAAGAGCAATTGGCTCTATTGTTTAGTTTAATGACGTTGCGGTCAATTTCCAGTTTAGGGACATGGTGGTCCATTGCCAGTTTAGGGACATGGTGGTCCATGTTCCAGTTTAGGGACATGGTGGTCCATGTTCTTTGTGGCCGTCGGGACCCGTCACCTCTCTGACGTCGTTGAAGGATTACAACGACAGGTGTCAGACGAGTTCAGAGATGTACCCTTGAACCGGACGTAAATTGATTTAGGATAGCAGTCTTGCTCAGTGAATTTAATTTGAGGACTTACGGCCATGATTGGGCTAAGTCCAGTTGAAAAAAGAATGTTCAACGTTTTTATTTGTTTTTGGCCTAATAGGCCTGTGCTAGGGCTTTGCCCCTTTTTAAATAATGCATTGCATTTTTTTATTTTGTTTGGGCTTTGCCCTTTTATAAATGATGCAGAGCATCAATTTTATTTGGGCTTTGCTCTTTTATTGCATTGCAATTTATTTTGGCCTACTAGGCCATTTTGATTTGGGCCTGACCCTTTAGTAAACAATGCTTTGCATTTGTTAGGCGCTTTGCGCCAATCACTGAGCGCAAGCGCTTGTGGTGATGACACGTGTCACGCAAGCGCATTGCGCTTTGCCAGTGCGCTGCGCTTGCGCTGCTGACACGTGGCGCGCTCTGGTGAGTTGCGCCAATTTTAGAGAGCAATGCTCTATCTTAAAAGCGCATAGCGCAAGTGGTTCAGGTGCTGACAAGTGGCGCTCTCTGGTGGCTTACGCCAACCCAAGAGTACAACAGTGCAAATTTTATAAGTGCAGGGCACTGTTTAATTTCTTGATCCAATTTAGATCAGAGAAAACAAGTTTTTCTTGTTTTTTCTTATTTTTAGAGAGCCGGTGGTTCATAAAAAGTGCAAAGCACTTATTATTATTTGAAGATCATTGATCTTGTTCTTACATCAATGATCCATTAGAAGAAATTCTTCTATTTTATGAAAGTTTTTACCTTTTTCTTGAACTTTCTTCAGAGTTATCTCTGTTTTGAGGTTCTTAATCTCTCACAATGTTGATCATCTTTTGAGTTGGGGTCTAGGGGTCTTTATATAGTGCCCATAGGTTTGTTAAGTTTGTTAAAGAGATCCTGTAGGGTTCCTAGGCACACTAATGAGGTCTTACAAGGCATCAACCATGCCAATTTCAAAATTTACAAGTGCCGAGAAACCCTAATACGGATCGTTAACTAGAATTTTAGGCGAAAAAGAAACTAGTTAACCATTTAACTAAGTGAACGGAAATACAACCTTTGTAGATCCGGTTCTCCACCTCCAGAGCTCCATGATGAAGTCTCCTTGCTGTCCAAATCGAATCCCGGGCTCTAGCGTCGGCTTCATCGGAGAAACGGGCGGGCTAGGTCGTCGACTTCGATGCCGAAGATGATCTACGTCGAGGCAACACTAGATCAAGCTCCAACTTCACCAAGTCAAGAAACTTGTGAAGAAAACACCCTATACTACTTGGCAAGAGGTAGAGGATGAAGAAATAGGAAGTGGGTTCACTTTAGAATTGGATTTCTCACTCTTTTCATCAAGTCACCATTGATGGTTGCAAGCTTCTTCATCTTGAAGAAGAAGAAGAAGAAGATAATGATATGATTAGTATTATATTCAAAAGAAAATAAAGAGAATACTTATCATATATCAACCATAGTTAGGTGTAGAGAATAAACTAGGGTTAGGTTGAATGGTTAGGGTTAAGCATGAAACAAAAATGGTGGACTTTTTCAAAGCTTCATGAAGCTTCAACTACAAAACAAAGCAAGCCACCATTTCTCTTTTATGCAAAAGAAATAAATAAATAAATGAATAAATAAATAAAAACAAAACCCTAACCATTACATAACCATGGTTTAATCTAAACATACACCCAAACATGCATGTATCATCAAACATGGTACAAGCAAGTGCACAAAAATATATCACATATACAATGTGCACACCAAGTGAGAAAATCCATCTTAAGTGAACCGATACTAGTTAATGCAAAGTAATATATCAAATATATAATTATACATTAAATCATTAAATCAACACTTGATTTAACGATCCGGTCATATCGCATATAACCGACCAATATCCAATGTATCGGCTTATCGAATCAATCCTCGATTCGATAACTAGGTTATATCGCATACAACCATTCGATACATTCATCGCGAGAATAGAATACGGTATCACATACACGCATTATTTTCGGTCCCGCACATATCTCATATGCGCTCCTATTTCGTTTCGCTTGAGCCAGGAAACCTCTGTGTAGGACTCTAAAGACTCGTCAATACGCCGGCAGCAGGTGATGATCATATCAAATACCCACAAGCCGCAAGCGGTCTGCTAAACGTAACGGCCACCCGGGTATTGAGCGATCAGAAGATCGATGAGCAAGCCTGCTCACACTCCTGTGAATCCAACCAGCAACACTTACCGTACAGTCCGGTCTCGTCGTCTGATATGTCGCATATCTCGCCTAGGGGTGGTAAACGTCAGACCCCAACAGCTCGATAAGTCGTGTCGATATGAGGTCTATTACAGTTCGAGAAACTACTGGTAACACTTACCAGTATATCTCAGCAACCCTGGCCAGGGATTTCCGGTTATAGCCAATCGAACACAGCGCAACATCAACCCCCTATACCGGGATAGACGAATCCCCTCCTATCGCTCATTGCCTCCATGTGACTCGGGACTGTACCCAAAAACCACCGTTTTGCACGCCCTCTTGGACGTGGTAAGGTGGAAATCAAAGCACAGTGGGAACCACACAAGACTCTATGACGATCTCGGGTCAACAGACTACTCTGTACCAGTGTCACCAGAGAACTGCCATCTGACGTAAGGTATAATACCATCTGGGAGTTCTCGGTGAGTCCGTCCAGTGTACCCAGTCTCCACTGAGCACCCGTATATCATCTCCGATGTCAAACACCAATGGATATGGGATCATCCATCGCCCATCTGTATGGGTCGAGAAGGTATACGCTAGTCTACTCTGGTATATCGATGCCCCGTCTCGATATACCCACGACTAGGGACTTTGAAGGATGTACTTATGGACTACCATGTCCCCACTAGTATGATCCGCATCATAGTCCAGGTAGTCAAGTACACATCCTAAGGGCTTTACCAACATGTATCAGAGAGACAATCAGTATACACGTTAAGGTAAAGAGCAACCAGATAGCATACTATTATGTCGAGCAAGAAAGTCCTCCCTATATATGTCCAAGCACCCACTACAATATACATCCTATGTATAGTAATGGCCTCTAGGGCATACATATAACTAACAATCTCCCACTTGCACTAGGGCCATATGATAGCAGTGGTTGTAGTATCTCATACTCAACCATCCCTTAATAGTCTCTCTCTGGGAATAGGCCTTTGTGAGTGGATCCACCGTGTTTATCCTCTGAGTCTACTCTCCTAACCTCGATCACCCTGGAGATCAACCATCTCCATGATCAGGTGATACTGCCTTAGAATATGTCTGGATCACTGATGGGACGGACGTTCCTTGGCATAAGCCACAACTCCATTGTCACACAATGGGAGGAACTTAGTTCATCTCATGAACAAATATACATCCAGACTGCCTCTTTGGTAGCATCTTAAGTAGCGATGTATCGAGCATTTATCGTCTAGTATGCCACGGTATCTAGCTTGGAACTCTTCCAACATACCGTCCCTATACTGAGGGTAAAGACAATGCCTGTGACTGACTTTCAGTCGTCCTTATCACTCTGGAACCCTTCCAGTGATTCTCCCCAGGATCGATTGATACCATCTCACTACAACTAGTGAGAATCCTAACATCCAATTAGATCTATCTCATAGATCCAAAACCCAGGATTTAGGAGGTATCACTTTGATCCTATATGGAGAATCATTGTGATAAGCGGAGATTGACCGAGCGTAGCATAGGAAACTCCTTTCTTATCAAGAGTATGTCATCCACGTACTCTGCGAGGATCATCACCATACTCCCTACTACCTTTTTGTTAATACAAGGTTCATCTACCATTTTGATGATATCAAACTCTTTGACTAACACATCAAAACAGATGTTCCAACTCCGCGACACCTGCTTTATCCTATAAAGCATCTTGTACACGTTTCCGCTGCTCCCACTATCTACGAAGCCCTCTGGTTGTGTACTTATAGACGTTCTCTTCTAAAACATCATTTAGAAAAGCAGTCATGGCACCCAACCGCCAGATATCGTAGTCATGGTATGTAGCCATGGCAAGTAGGATCTGGATGGACTTAAGCATAGCGACTTGAAAAGGTTTCATCATTATCCACGCCTGGTCGATGACGAAAAGTTTTAACAAGTCTAGCTTTGAAAGTCTCAACTTTTCCATCCACACCAAGTAATCTTCTCAAGATATACTTGCTCCTGATGGGGATTTAACCCTTCAGATATAGCAACCAAAGTCCATACTTTGTTGGTGTACATGGATTCCATCTCAGATCGCTAAGTATCCAGCCATTCTTACAGAGTCCCACTCCTGATGGCCAGCTCGAAACTAGTTGGGTCATCATCTCATGATGTAATCCTCGCTCCCACTGTCATAGAGTAACCGAAGTATCTGTCAAGCGGGTGAGGAACCTCACTAGATCGGCGGAGAGGCTGAGGTTCGTTGGTAACTATTGAATCCTTTGGTTCTATCAAATCATCAGCTGCAGTTTGTATAGCTGGAACATTTCCAGTTCTACATAACAGATCTTGCCTCGAGCTTGTCCGGATTTTGGTTTTAGACATAGGCCGGACACCCCCAAATCTTAACTAACTTAAGATATGGGCTCTTCTCTTTCTATATCTCATATGGAGTGGTAGGCAACTGATTTGATTTGAACCCTATTCAATAAGTATGCAGCTTCTCAAGTGCATAACTCCCAAAAGGAAATAGGTAACTCAGTAGTACTCATCATAGAGCACACCTTATCACATAGGGTGTTATTGCTCCGCCCCGATATACCATCGTGCTATGGTGTATACGGAGGAGTAATGCTGAGAGAGAATCTCATTCTCCTTTAGAATAATCCAGGATTTCCGTGCTCAAGTATTCTCCTCCTCGATCTCATCAAAGAACATAATACTTATACCCGTGTTTTGGTTTTCTACTTCTAAATCATATTCTGTGAATATCTCAAAAGGTTCGGACTTGTGTTTCAACAAGAACATATGTCTGAATCTAAAGAGATTATCAGAGAATGTAATGAAGTACAAGGAACCGGTCTTGGCATATGTAGACAGGGGACCTTACATACATCAACATGTATCATCCCAAGAGTTCACTAACTCTTTCTCTGTTTCCAGTAAACGGAGCTATGGTCATCTTATCTCTGTGACATGACTGGCAAGTTTCACAAGATGTAAATTCAAACTGATTTAAATATGCATCTAAAATGTAACTTCAGCCAGTCGGATCGCATTGATATGACCTAGTCTACAATACCTCAAGAAGAATTCGTTCATTTCTGAACTCTTCCTCTTATGTGTGTTCCGTATACTAAGAACTGTAGTTTGATTTAGAACATCAATGCTTTTAGATAACGTGCATGAACCGATCAACTTTTGATATAGGAAATGTTCAAAACATTATCCAACAATACAAAATTTTATCATTTCTTTACTTATAAAGAGACTGATATGATTTTGTATATCAGGTTCGGTATCTAATAACATTCGTTCAGAATCAATGTATTTGGAATACAGGGTGACAGTGACCAACAGACTTGGCTGCAACACTTGCCCCGTTTTCTGCCTCATGAAACTTATCACCCGTTCTCAGTTCTCTACCTAGCTGTAGCCCTATGTAACAGATTACATATCTGGGATCCTGATCTGGTATCACATACCCAGGACGTAGAGGATACAGAGAAATAGTTCTGTGTAACGAACACACACGAAGGAGATGCATCATATGCACTTTCTTCGTTTGGGCGGCACGGGAAATCTGGTATTCCCCAATTTCTTGCTCTGTCTTATAACAATTATAAGTTGGAGCGGGACCAACGTTCCCCAGCTCAGTGTAACAAGCGGGTTCGGTCAATATATCCGTTTTATTATCTTGATTAAGGCATGATATGGTCGCTACCTGGAGAGAGAGAGAAGAAAACACTCAGCGTGCGCTCTAACAAGAATAGATTGGTTATTATTTTATCTAATCAGGATGGCTCCCACTGTTTTAATCAAATCTTCCTTCAAACCTTAAAAGGAAAGACTAGCAGGGATTAATTACACGCTACAAGTTCGCCAATTTTTTAGCCAGGCCAGTGTTGGTACTTTGAGGGAGGTCCCCCGTGCTTTCGCACGAACCTAATTACAGTAAACCTCGTTTTTCCCAGAGGCGTAACCTCGTTAACACCTTTCTAGACACCTACTTGATCGGCTAATTGTAATGTGTAAAACTCTCCCAGGAGTAACTCTTACTCACAGCGGGTATCGGGATCCAACTATCTCATAGAAGGTATGCAATCTCATTGCAAATTTCAACACTTGAAATTCCCGATAATTTTGCCCCTAACCTCCTATGACCTTGACAAAGGCCAACAAACCATAGGATGCTAGTCAAGTTCAACCCGTCATTTCCTGATTGAATTAAACCCACCCGCACGGCCCTTGACAAAGGCCAACAAGGTCGCACGACTACCCTAATCCAATCTGCATCATATGCATAAGCAGATAAGCACCAGTCAGCTACCGCACACTACGCCTTGACAAAGGCCAACAAACGTAGCACGAATACTAACTACTACTTATCTGAAATGACGGAGGGCTACGACAGGTTTTTCTGAAAACCTATTGCGTAATGAACTTGTGTCACGACCCGAAAGTACGGAACGCGACTGGCACTTAGATTACGAGACGTCTAAAGGCGTACCGTAACCTATGTCAGCCAAAGCCCAGAAGAATCTAAACCAAAATCAAGAGAGAGTGAAGGAAAACCTTAAATGAAAACGGTTTTTAAATCAATTAAGTTGCATAGAATCCAAAAAAAAACATCAAAAATTCCCGAAAATTTCGGCAGAGTCTTCTCTGTATTTTTCCACCCCCCAAAATGGGTACAACAAGATAATAAACCTGTAATCATAAAATGGCATCCCCAAGCGGGAGCTAGCTCTTCGCCCAAGGCGGATCACAACCACATGCAATATAATAGTAGTATCAAGAAAAGAGCAATAAAGAGATGCAAAATATCAGAAAACACATCGCCGGCTCAAGTGAGCTCGATCCAAAAGAAACCACAAATATACATATCTCTCAGTCTCATCACTAGGTCGCATATACAATAAAAAGTGGTAGATGGAGAATACTAGATACAATGATAAAGCAAAAAGAAATAAAGTATACTCGCAACCCACCTACGGGCGATGTCGCGAGTCTGAGCAAAAGAAGCTGATGATAAGATAGCCCGCCGCTACAAGGGTGACGGGTCCGACCTGCAAGATACTGTGGCACAACGGGGGTGAGTTGCCAGCTCGTGAGTAAATATAACATCTAATAAGGCAATCGTAAGAATGCACGCAATGCACCACAACATGCATGTCCGTATGTGATATAATATCTCTAGTATGCATGCACAGGTATGCAATGTCATTATTAAGTCTTTAAGTGTTTTAAATGCTGCGGGTATTGAATTCTTAACTTTAGAACATGAATATCTGTATAATAGCTAAATACCATCAAGAAATCATCTGAAAACCCGTGTCAAGCATCGACACCAAATAGGAATCATATCTGTCTCAATATCGGGCTCCGTCAGTCCGGATCGGCCCATATCATAAATCTCACGACAACGGTCGGTATCCTCCGGATATCCGCCGCGCCAGACATCACCGGTAGGTAGTCTTCCCCTGCCAGGCTCATCGTCTACAACTCGATCTTCTTGCCCCGGGGTACCATACCGGGCCCACCATGTACCCGAGACGGTTCATCCACTCCTCGAATCGGGTCTCGAAATCCAACAGAAAACATGAAAACTCATGGTGGACGACACATACATCACGAGAAAACCACAACTTTGTTTTGAAAATGATAAATATAAGGTTTTGTTAAATTCTTGCGGTTTTCCCCAAAAATCCAGAAATCGCAGAAAAACTGAAATCATCAAGAAAATCATAGTGTCCACATATTATATATGATAAATGTCTATGATATCAATGTATATGATGTGAGTTTTGGTAGAAATCTATATAAATATGATGATGATGCGAGGTATACGTATGCTATGCAAATTTCATATATCATGTATGAATGCAAATGGCGATATTAAGTTAAACAGGTTTTCTAGTGCACGTGGCATGGCAATTACCAAAGGCGTGTGTGTCACATGAATAGTGCGCATGCAACAGATGCCAATGGTAATGGTGTTCGTGTCCTACGAAGTGTTATCGCATATGAGCATATGGATATCCATGCAATCTAGCATACTATTAACTATAAGGGTATGCAATGTCAATGAAGGGGTAAGCTAACTAACAACATGAATCTTACAAGAGATAAGGAAATCCTAACTAGGGGGCGCATCGCGCCATCCAGACGATTCCCCCATAGATGAATACATCTACTCACCTGAAATCCCCGCTAATCCGATCCGGCCACCGCCTTGCATTTTCGCGCCGTGTCCGAAGTTTCCCCGACCGATCCTATATTTGCACAATATCAAGCATAAGATTACAAAACCTAACACAATGCAAGTCACAACAAACAATTATCCACGCTCTCGTATTAATCATAGCATGCACTCGGTGCGCGGGAAAACGCACGAAAATCGCCAACCTTTAACTAGAATCGTCATTTCGGGAAAATCGACTAAACTACAACCCGACTAGACGAAACCCCGCGTTCGCGCACTCTAATAGTCCTATACGAAGCTAATTATATCGCTAACATAACGCATTTTGATCGCATTCTAATTTTCGTAAAAATCTAGCAAGCAATTTCAATACCGATTCGATGCAAACATCGAAATTTAACGATATCGCGATCACAATCCAACTCTAACATCCAATTTAAACTACTAGATGGCCACAACACAATTTTAACCCAATTATCATACTTCAAACCCTAATCTAGAACTTCATCCCTTTCTTGAAATTTCATAAACAATAATTTATAACTAAAATTCACACTTAAACTTTCTAATCTAGCATAATTAAACTACAATTAAACAACTAGATTAGAATTTTACCTTACAAGTGTTGATTCTCTTGCACTAAACCTCTAAAGTGGCCTCTTTTCTCTTTACTTTAAACCAATTTGGGGTTGAGAAGGGATGGCTTAAGGTTTTGGGTTGAATTATAGAAGGATTTAGTGAATTTCGGTGGGTTTTTGTGGATTTTTCAAGAGTTTTAAGCTAAACAAAAATGGGGAAAATGGGGGGAAAAACCTGAAGCATTTCGGCCAGCAGGTGAGGGAGGGAGTTGTGGGGAAATTTTAATAAGTTTCTAGGTCAATAAACATCATATGTTATCATTTAATGCTTTCATGTCAACCTTTTTTAAAAAAAACCCATTTTTACTTCATTTTTTCACAAATTTTCCCACCCTAAAACCAAAAGTTTGCAAGACATGATATAATTTTATTAACACCATATTTTAGCTTATAAAGACTCCTAATTATGAAATTTACCTAATTACATTTGTATTTATCACTAATTTAATGTATTTAAAAAGGCTTAAAATAATAAAAAAATAATTAATTACGAATTTTTTTTTATTTAACTAGAAAATTATAAGTGACATTTTAGTGAAAAAATTATAGTAATATCTTATCTAAATTTTGTATAATTAGGTCTACAATGAAAAATACCTATTTTGACTTTTTACGGAAAAAGCCGAAAAATTAGCCGATTACCGAAAAACTGCCTAAACGATTTTCGAAGGGTTACAATCTTCCCCCCTTAAAGAAATTCGGTCCCCGAATTTGGAATTTAACTACGCGTACCTTCAAAAAGATGGGGATATCTCTTCCTCATCTCGACCTCGGTCTCCCAGGTGACCTCCTCGCTGTTCGGGCCACGCCAAAGGACCTTGACGGACGGTATAACCTTCGACCTCAATTTCTTCACCTGCCGATCCAAAATGACAACCGGCTGCTCGGTGAAAGAAAGATCACGCTCTAGCTGGATCGTTTGGTGCTGAATCGCCTGGGAAGGATCATGAAGGTACTTGCGGAGCATCGAGACATGGAATACGGGGTGAACATCGGGGAAGCTGGGCGGAAGAGCTAACCGATAAGCGACTGGACCAACACGCTCTAGGATCTCGAAAGGACCAACATATCTAGGACTCAGCTTTCCTTTCCGCCCAAATCTCATCACACCCTTCATCGGAGAGACCTTCAGGAAAACATGATCGCCAACAGCGAACTCGAGTCGGCGACGACGCTTGTCAGCATATGATTTCTGCCTGCTCTGTGCCGCTCTCATCCTGTCCCGAATCAGCTGTATCTTCTCGGTCGTCTCCTGTACGATCTGAGGCCCCAAAATACTGCTCTCCCTGAGCTCTGTCCAACATACAGGCGATCGACATCTCCTCCCATATAAAGCCTCGAAAGGTGCCATCTGAATCGTCTCCTGGAAGCTATTATTGTAGGAAAACTCGATCAAAGGCAAATGACGATCCCAGCTACCACCGAAATCTAAAACACAAGCTCTGAGCATGTCCTCAAGAGTCTGAATAGTACGCTCCGACTGACCGTCAGTCTGCGGATGAAAGGCTGTGCTAAAACTCAATCGGGTGCCCAAAGCTTCCTGGAGTTTCTGCCACAATCGGCTGGTAAACTGGGTGCCACGGTCGGACATGATGCAAGTCGGAACACCATGCAGTCGCACTATCTCATCAATATAAACCTGGGCGTACTGAGAAAATCCAAAAGTGGTCTTCACTGGCAGAAAGTGAGCCGCTTTCGTCAGTCGATCCACAATCACCCAAATAGAGTCGTACCCTCGACTGGTCCTGGGTAGACCCACAACGAAGTCCATGGAGACCTGCTCCCACTTCCACTCAGGGATGGGCAAAGGCTGTAACTCGCCGGCTGGCCTCTGGTGCTCGGCCTTGACTTGCTGACAAGTCAGGCATCTGGACACAAAGTCTGTAACATCCTTCTTCATCCCGTCCCACCAGTAAACCTCTCTCAAATCACGGTACATTTTGGTGGAACCCGGATGCACACTGTATACTGATCTATGTGCCTCCTCGAGAATATCACGCCTCAGTCCCTCTGAATCTGGCACGCACAGTCGAGTCCCAAATCGGAGTATCCCCTGATCATCAATCACGAACTCAGAAACTCTGCCCTGCCGAATCTGCTCAATAATCTCTAAGATACGGGCATCGCCGGACTGTGCCTCGCGGATACGGTCAAGTAACTGTGGGCGTGCTCTGAAATGGGCCAGCTGTCCCCCTGTAGGAGTAAACTCGAACTGCACTCTGCTGTCACATAACACCTGCCAATCCGCCGACGACTGCATCTGTACTGCGCTCAAACAAGATAAGCTACCTCCGGGCCTCCTACTCAAAGCATCTGCCACCACATTCGCCTTGCCCGGATGGTATAGAATCTCGCAGTCATAATCGTTCACCAGCTCCATCCAACGGCGCTGTCTCAGGTTCAGATCTCGCTGCTGGAAGATATACTTCAAACTCTTGTGGTCAGTGAATATCTGGCATGACTCACCGTATAGGTAATGTCTCCAGATCTTAAGTGAAAATACCACTGCAGCCATCTCTAAATCATGGGTGGGGTAGTTCTGCTCGTGTTTCCTCAGCTGCCGAGAAGCATACGCGATAACTCTGTCGTGCTGCATCAACACACATCCTAGCCCCACTCTAAAAGCATCACAATATACCACGAACCCGCCTGATCCTGAAGGCAATGCTAACACTGGTGCAGTAGTCAGACGAGTCTCCAACTGCTGGAAACTATCCTCACATGCCTGGGTCCAATCAAAAGGAACCCCCTTCCGGGTCAACCCGGTCAAAGGTGCAGCAATGCGGGAGAAATCCTGGACAAAACGTCGATAATAGCCGGCCAGACCTAGAAAGCTGCGAACCTCTGTAACTGATACTGGTCTAGGCCAACGCTGAACTGCCTCGATCTTCTTCGGGTCCACACAAATACCATCTCTCGTCACCACATGACCCAAGAACTCGACACTGTCTAGCCAGAATGCGCACTTGGAGAATTTGGCGAACAGCTGATGCTCCCTCAAAGTCTGCAATGTGATACGTAAGTGCTGTTCATGCTCCTCCCGGCTCCGAGAATAAACCAAGATGTCGTCAATGAACACAATAATGAACTGATCGAGATACGGCCTGAATACGCGGTTCATCAAATCCATAAATGCTGCCGGGGCATTGGTGAGCCCGAACGACATCACCAAGAACTCATAATGACCATATCGAGTACGAAAAGCGGTCTTCGAAATATCCTCCTTCCGAACCCGCAACTGGTGATAACCTGACCGTAAATCAACCTTCGAGAAGAACCCTGCACCCTGGAGCTGATCAAATAAGTCATCAATGCGGGGTATGGGATACTTGTTCCGCACAGTAACCCGGTTCAGCTGACGATAATCAATGCATAAGCGCATACTTCCGTCCTTCTTCTTAACAAACAAGACGGGAGCACCCCAAGGTGACACACTCGGTCGGATAAGCCCTTTGTCCAGCAAGTCCTGTAACTGATCCTTTAGCTCTCTCAGCTCCGCCGGGGCCATCCGATAAGGCGGTATAGAGATAGGCCCCGTGCCAGGGATCAAGTCAATACAGAACTCAATCTCGCGCTCTGGTGGCAGACCAGGCAGCTCGTCAGGGAATACATCAGGGAACTCTCTCACAATAGGGACCTGGTCCAAAGGAACCTCTGTGGAGCTAGTATCACAAACATAGGCTAAGAATCCCTGACACCCTTTCCTTAAGAGCTGACCAGCGCGAAGAGAAGAAATCAAGCTAGGAAGGATAGCACTACGATCTCCCTGAATAATAAGAACCGGCTCACCAGGAAAACTGAATCTGACTGCTTTTTCACGGCAGTCCACGGATGCATAACAGGTGGCTAGCCAGTCCATACCAAGAAGAACGTCGAAGTCTAGCATATCGAGGAGAATCAAATCAACTGAAGAATCTCTCCCCCCGATACGAACGGAACACGATCGGTACACAAAACGGGCAACAAAAGACTCGCCTACCGGGGTAATAACGACAAGCGGCTGATCTAACGGAGAAGACTCTCGGCCCAACCTCGGTGCAAAATACGTGGATACATAGGAATGTGTAGAGCCTGGATCAAATAATACCCGTGCATCAAAAGAACATACTGGCAGAGTACCTGTCACGACGGCATTGGATGCCTGTGCATCCTGAGGAGTCAATGCGAACACTCGGGCCTGTCCACCACTAATAGCTGGCTGTGCTCTGCCTCTACCTCGGCCTCTGCCTCTGCCTCTGTCGCCTCGTCCTCTCTGAACCGGACTGCCACGCCCACGGCCTCTAGAAGCATCTGGCTGGCGTGAAGCATCATCAGAAGTAGGAAGTAAAGCTCTCTGCGAAGGTGGTGAGGGTGGTAAAGTCACATGCGGGACTGTCGCCGCGCCCGGACGTCCCATTGTACAGTCTTTGACACGGTGATACTGACTCCCGCACCGAAAACATCCTGGAGACGACTGCTGAGTCTGTGGATATGAACCAAATAACTGACCTCGTCTCAATCCTCTGCCTCCACCATCTCCCGGAAATAATCTATCACGATGTCTGCCCATCTGCCGCTGAGCTGGCGTATCAGTACGGATTCTCTTCGGCCCAGAAACGACCGGAGTCTCAGAAATACGCTCTTCCAAAAGTAAGGCTGCATCCATCACGGCTGCGTATGTATCAAAGTGCTGGGTGCCGATGGCAAGGAATAGCTGTGTATCAAGCCCTCGTACAAACCTCTTTATTCTCTTCTCTTCTGTGTCGACTAGGTACGGAGCATATCGAGACAACTGGGTAAACTGTATATCATACTCCGACACCGTCATCCCAGGAGTCTTGCGCAAAGACTCAAAACTACGGGCTCGTGCATCTCGGACACTCTCCGGAAGAAAACGGGCAAGAAATGCAGCTGTAAACTCATCCCAGGTCATAGAAGGTAGACCTGCAGCTCGGCCTCTCTCTACTGAATCGTACCATGTCTGGGCAAGACCCTCCAGACGAAAACTCGCAAACTCCACCAATCTATCATCAGAGCACCTCAACGAACGGCAAATCCGAGCCATCCTATCAAGAAATGCCTGTGGGTCCTCTGTCGCATCTGTACCGGTAAAAGCTGGAGGTCTCAATCTCATGAACTCCTGTAGTGAAACAGGGATAGTCTCCGTAGTAGCAGCAGGAGTGACCATCTGTGCAGCAGGTACAATCGTGGTCTGTGCGGTGGAAGGAACGTCCTCGGATCTCTGTGCCCGGCCGGACTCAACTAAAGATCCCATCATCTGCCGCAACTCTTGCATGCCGGTCTCTAATCTGGCAATACGGTCAGGATAAGGCGGATCAGTAGGACCCTGAGGGGTAGGTGTATCATCCCGCTCGATCCTCGCCTCAGACGGGCCCGCCCGAATCTCATCCCTAGCGGCAGCCCGCTGAGCTCTCGTAGTCTTTGGCGGCATCGAAGCTGGAATAAGAAACAGGACTGATAAGGACATTGCAATTGAATCAAGGAATGCAAGGAATCAAGAAAGGAAATACAAGCAATTATGTCCTAAGGTCACTTAGGCGGAGTACCGTATCGTAAGTATGCCGCGGATCATACCCACGCTACGCCACTCTGCTTAAGTCACCTACTCCATCTACCAAGATCGTCCTACACTCAGAAAGGTAAAACCTACGCTCTGATACCAACTTTGTCATGACCCGAAAGTACGGAACGCGACTGGCACTTAGATTACGAGACGTCTAAAGGCGTACCGTAACCTATGTCAGCCAAAGCCCAGAAGAATCTAAACCAAAATCAAGAGAGAGTGAAGGAAAACCTTAAATGAAAACGGTTTTTAAATCAATTAAGTTGCATAGAATCCAAAAAAAAACATCAAAAATTCCCGAAAATTTCGGCAGAGTCTTCTCTGTATTTTTCCACCCCCCAAAATGGGTACAACAAGATAATAAACCTGTAATCATAAAATGGCATCCCCAAGCGGGAGCTAGCTCTTCGCCCAAGGCGGATCACAACCACATGCAATATAATAGTAGTATCAAGAAAAGAGCAATAAAGAGATGCAAAATATCAGAAAACACATCGCCGGCTCAAGTGAGCTCGATCCAAAAGAAACCACAAATATACATATCTCTCAGTCTCATCACTAGGTCGCATATACAATAAAAAGTGGTAGATGGAGAATACTAGATACAATGATAAAGCAAAAAGAAATAAAGTATACTCGCAACCCACCTACGGGCGATGTCGCGAGTCTGAGCAAAAGAAGCTGATGATAAGATAGCCCGCCGCTACAAGGGTGACGGGTCCGACCTGCAAGATACTGTGGCACAACGGGGGTGAGTTGCCAGCTCGTGAGTAAATATAACATCTAATAAGGCAATCGTAAGAATGCACGCAATGCACCACAACATGCATGTCCGTATGTGATATAATATCTCTAGTATGCATGCACAGGTATGCAATGTCATTATTAAGTCTTTTAAGTGTTTTAAATGCTACGGGTATTGAATTCTTAACTTTAGAACATGAATATCTGTATAATAGCTAAATACCATCAAGAAATCATCTGAAAACCCGTGTCAAGCATCGACACCAAATAGGAATCATATCTGTCTCAATATCGGGCTCCGTCAGTCCGGATCGGCCCATATCATAAATCTCACGACAACGGTTGGTATCCTCCGGATATCCGCCGCGCCGGACATCACCGGTAGGTAGTCTTCCCCTGCCAGGCTCATCGTCTACAACTCGATCTTCTTGCCCCGGGGTACCATACCGGGCCCACCATGTACCCGAGACGGTTCATCCACTCCTCGAATCGGGTCTCGAAATCCAACAGAAAACATGAAAACTCATGGTGGACGACACATACATCACGAGAAAACCGCAACTTTGTTTTGAAAATGATAAATATAAGGTTTTGTTAAATTCTTGCGGTTTTCCCCAAAAATCCAGAAATCGCAGAAAAACTGAAATCATCAAGAAAATCATAGTGTCCACATGTTATATATGATAAATGTCTATGATATCAATGTATATGATGTGAGTTTTGGTAGAAATCTATATAAATATGATGATGATGCGAGGTATACGTATGCTATGCAAATTTCATATATCATGTATGAATGCAAATGGCGATATTAAGTTAAACAGGTTTTCTAGTGCACGTGGCATGGCAATTACCAAAGGCGTGTGTGTCACATGAATAGTGCGCGTGCAACAGATGCCAATGGTAATGGTGTTCGTGTCCTACGAAGTGTTATCGCATATGAGCATATGGATATCCATGCAATCTAGCATACTATTAACTATAAGGGTATGCAATGTCAATGAAGGGGTAAGCTAACTAACAACATGAATCTTACAAGAGATAAGGAAATCCTAACTAGGGGGCGGATCGCGCCATCCAGACGATTCCCCCATAGATGAATACATCTACTCACCTGAAATCCCCGCTAATCCGATCCGGCCACCGCCTTGCCTTTTCGCGCCGTGTCCGAAGTTTCCACGACCGATCCTATATTTGCACAATATCAAGCATAAGATTATAAAACCTAACACAATGCAAGTCACAACAAACAATTATCCACGCTCTCGTATTAATCATAGCATGCACTCGGTGCGCGGGAAAACGCACGAAAATCGCTAACCTTTAACTAGAATCGTCATTTCGGGAAAATCGACTAAACTACAACCCGACTAGACGAAACCCCGCGTTCGCGCACTCTAATAGTCCTATACGAAGCTAATTATATCGCTAACATAACGCATTTTGATCGCATTCTAATTTTCGTAAAAATCTAGCAAGCAATTTCAATACCGATTCGATGCAAACATCGAAATTTAACGATATCGCGATCACAATCCAACTCTAACATCCAATTTAAACTACTAGATGGCCACAACATAATTTTAACCCAATTATCATACTTCAAACCCTAATCTAGAACTTCATCCCTTTCTTGAAATTTCATAAACAATAATTTATAACTAAAATTCACACTTAAACTTTCTAATCTAGCATAATTAAACTACAATTAAACAACTAGATTAGAATTTTACCTTACAAGTGTTGATTCTCTTGCACTAAACCTCTAAAGTGGCCTCTTTTCTCCTTACTTTAAACCAATTTGGGGTTGAGAAGGGATGGCTTAAGGTTTTGGGTTGAATTAGAGAAGGATTTAGTGAATTTCGGTGGATTTTTGTGGATTTTTCAAGAGTTTTAAGCTAAACAAAAATGGGGAAAATGGGGGGAAAAACCCGAAGCATTTCGGCCAGCAGGTGAGGGAGGGAGTTGTGGGGAAATTTTGAGAAGTTTCTAGGTCAATAAACATCATATGTTATCATTTAATGCTTTCATGTCAACCTTTTAAAAAAAAAACCCATTTTTACTTCATTTTTTCACAAATTTTCCCACCCTAAAACCAAAAGTTTGCAAGACATGATATAATTTTATTAACACCATATTTTAGCTTATAAAGACTCCTAATTATGAAATTTACCTAATTACATTTGTATTTATCACTAATTTAATGTATTTAAAAAGGCTTAAAATAATAAAAAAATAATTAATTACGAATTTTTTTTTATTTAACTAGAAAATTATAAGTGACATTTTAGTGACAAAATTATAGTAATATCTTATCTAAATTTTGTATAATTAGGACTACAATGAAAAATACCTATTTTGACTTTTTACGGAAAAAGCCGAAAAATTAGCCGATTACCGAAAAACTGCCTAAACGATTTTCGAAGGGTTACAACTTGATATCGTTGTAGAATCAAATGATTTTAAAATGGAGTTTTTTTGAGGCTTTTCTAGTTTTGCTAAAGGAGTCACTCCCGGTGAAGGGATTGTCGGTCCTTTCCTCGTTGAATGAGGTGCGGGATATATCATATATATCGCTGTGTAAAGCAAGAACTGTAGCTACCTGTTTTATTTTTGAAATTCGATTCTACAATATCTTAGGTATCTTTTATTTCATTAATCACATTAATGAAGTCCCATCATTTAAGTACCTAAACATCACAGATAAATACGACGTACACTTATGCCATCCGCATTCGTCTCGATGTCCCCTCGTGCACCGTTAGGTTAGGTAACTAACGGCAGAGCAGGGCAGGGCTAGCGCGGGTGTAAAACATAAGTAACATCTATATAATATATCATATATACTATATACAGTATCCATCACAGAACATATCACATGATCACATCACAGATATCGCAGCAGAAGAATCATATGAAATATTGGATATACTAGGACGTCCGTGTTTTCAATACGAGCCAGTATAAAACACGGATTCCACGGTCGCGATGAATAGCCAAACCCACACCCCTAGACCCCTACGAGAGCGGCAAGCAACCCTACCAATTCTAGAGTTAGGAGACCCGGACTCGACTCCTCGAGTTGGTCTCCCACTGGACTCCAGAACCCGGTTACTTGTGCTCCCCTCCTTGGGTCTATCCTAGTGCGGAAAAGTAAATAATATACAAATGGTGACATCATCCGCAACCTGGAAGTGCCCCAATAAAAGAATATTACATACAAGTTTTTACATGAATGAAAATGAAAACACTCATCTCACATAAAAACCCCCGGCTATTCAAACACGACGATCCAATATAACATATCCAGCAACACATAACATCACATGTCATCAACGTAAGTAAATATGCGCATCCCTATTGTCATTGACATATAGCAACGAAACCGGCGATATCACATATTACACTTACGGTCACAGAAAAGAAAGTGTAAAACTACAACAGTTGGAATCCGCAACCTGCATAGACATCGCATGCCTAATCAAATGAATTCCTTAGACATCGCATGCCTAACAATTATAAACCCCGCATTTTAGTCTCATAATCGAAAACACTTTTCAATATCAAGTCGGGCAATTCAACAAGATTCCCGACATCCTAATCGAATGCTCGTCGTAAACTTTAGTAGACGGCCGCACCCCCGATACCATCGACGAAGTGCACCAAGGCGGAACACCGCTGCCGCGAGCACCCGAACGGATGCTTTCGGCGACGGGGTTCTCCTACAGTCACTTGGTCGGGGCTATGGAGTGAGGCTGTCTATTAAGTTTACCCGGCGAGTATCCGCGTACGCTACGGGATTGCGACGGACTTTTGATCACATCAAAATTCCGTGGCAACCGATCAAGTGAGACTAAAACGCTATGTTTATAACATTCATTCAGTTATCTCATAACTTCTTGTGAATTCCAATTGTTGTATCACATTTCGGATAAATAGAAAATGTTAAACTTTCCGATCGAACAATCGAACACCCAAGTTTTCCCGAAACTGCTCAACACATGAAACAAGTTTAAAAACATCCAGTTCATGCCTCAGTACCAACGGTCCAGCCGTAGAAGGGTCAAGCCAACGCCTCACATGTGGCACGCCGTACTGCCCCAAACCCTAAGATTCAAAGGGCAGTTCAAGACGGTCACATATTCGAGTTAAGGTTTGTTGTCTTCTAGAGGGACCATCGCGTTACTTGCACTACTTAGAACGTCCTTAAACCACAGAAAAATCCAACACTTGGAAATTTTCCGGCAGGGGAAAAAGTGGGTATTTATATCCGGTCGAAGTTTTTAACATATTCAAAAATTATCCGGAAAACATATAGACAAAATTAGACAATCCGATCGAAACATCGAGTCCCCAATACAACCCAGAAAACTCAACTCTTGAGTGATATTTAAAAATACCCAGAGAACTCAGCACTGAATAAAAGTAGTTACTGTGCAAAATTGGGAGGGTGACGTCACACTATTGCCTCGGAACCGCCGCAGAAGCTAGGCTTCTACCGCGGTTCCGCCGCAATCTTGAAGTATCTTCTGTCAAATTTTACACCGTAATTCTTATAATTCCCTGCTGAATTTTTTAAGCATTTTTAATCTGGAAAAAACCCAGTTTTTGAAAAAAGTCCAGAGAGCGTGAAATTTTAGGGTTTCGGGTTCTTTTGGGTTTCAAACTCCGTCTACGCATCGCCTAAGGCTCTAGCTAGGCTATGATACCACTGTAGGGTTCCTAGGCACACTAATGAGGTCTTACAAGGCATCAACCATGCCAATTTCAAAATTTACAAGTGCCGAGAAACCCTAATACGGATCGTTAACTAGAATTTTAGGCGAAAAAGAAACTAGTTAACCATTTAACTAAGTGAACGGAAATACAACCTTTGTAGATCCGGTTATCCACCTCCAGAGCTCCATGATGAAGTCTCCTTGCTGTCCAAATCGAATCCCGAGCTCTAGCATCGGCTTCATCGGAGAAACGGGCGGGCTAGGTCGTCGACTTCGATGCCGAAGATGATCTACGTCGAGGCAACACTAGATCAAGCTCCAACTTCACCAAGTCAAGAAACTTGTGAAGAAAACACCCTATACTACTTGGCAAGAGGTAGAAGATGAAGAAATAGGAAGTGGGTTCACTTTAGAATTGGATTTCTCATTCTTTTCATCAAGTCACCATTGATGGTTGCAAGCTTCTTCATCTTGAAGAAGAAGAAGAAGAAGATAATGATATGATTAGTATTATATTCAAAAGAAAATAAAGAGAATACTTATCATATATCAACCATAGTTAGGTGTAGAGAATAAACTAGGGTTAGGTTGAATGGTTAGGGTTAAGCATGAAACAAAAATGGTGGACTTTTTCAAAGCTTCATGAAGCTTCAACTACAAAACAAAGCAAGCCACCATTTCTCTTTTATGCCAAAGAAATAAATGAATAAATAAATAAAAACAAAACCCTAACCATTACATAACCATGGTTTAATCTAAACATACACCCAAACATGCATGTATCATCAAACATGGTACAAGCAAGTGCACAAAAATATATCATATATACAATGTGCACACCAAGTGAGAAAATCCATCTTAAGTGAACCGATACTAGTTAATGCAAAGTAATATATCAAATATATAATTATACATTAAATCATTAAATCAACACTTGATTCAACGATCCGGTCATATCGCATATAACCGACCAATATCCAATGTATCGGCTTATCGAATCAATCCTCGATTCGATAACTAGGTTATATCGCATACAACCATTCGATACATTCATCGCGAGAATAGAATATGGTATCACATACATGCATTATTCTCGGTCCCGCACATATCTCATATGCGCCCCTATTTCGTTTCGCTTGAGCCAGGAAACCTCTGTGTAGGACTCTAAAGACTCGTCAATACGCCGGCAGCAGGTGATGATCATATCAAACACCCACAAGCCGCAAGCGGTCTGCTAAACGTAACAGCCACCCGGGTATTGAGCGATCAGAAGATCGATGAGCAAGCCCGCTCACACTCCTGTGAATCCAACCAGCAACACTTACCGTACAGTCCGGTCTTGTCGTCTGATATGTCGCATATCTCGTCTAGGGGTGGTAAACGTCAGACCCCAACAGCTCGATTAGTCGTGTCGATATGAGGTCTATAACAGTTCGAGAAACTACTGGTAACACTTACCAGTAAATCTCAGCAACCCTGGCCAGGGATTTCCGGTTATAGCCAATCGAACACAGCGCAACGTCAACCCCCTATACCGGGAGAGACGAATCCCCTCCTATCGCTCATTGTCTCCATGTGACTCGGGACTGTACCCAAAAACCACCATGTTGCACGCCCTCTTGGACGTGGTAAGGAGGAAATCAAAGCACAGTGGGAACCACACAAGACTCTATGACGATCTCGGGTCAACAGACTACTCTGTACCAGTGTCACCAGAGAACTGCCATCTGACGTAAGGTATAATACCATCTGGGAGTTCTCGGCGAGTCCGTCCAGTGTACCCAGTCTCCACTGAGCACCCGTATATCATCTCCGATGTCAAACACCAATGGATATGGGATCATCTATCGCCCATCTGTATGGGTCGAGAAGGTATACGCTAGTCTACTCTGGTATATCGATGCCCCGTCTCGATATACCCACGACTAGGGACTTTGAAGGATGTACTTATGGACTACCATGTCCCCACTAGTATGATCCGCATCATAGTCCAGGTAGTCAAGTACACATCCTAAGGGCTTTACCAACATGTATCAGAGAGACAATCAGTATACACGTTAAGGTAAAGAGCAACCAGATAGCATACTATTATGTCGAGCAAGAAAGTCCTCCCTATATATGTCCAAGCACCCACTACAATATACATCCTATGTATAGTAATGGCCTCTAGGGCATACATATAACTAACAGATCCTTCTCTGAGTGATTTGGGGAATTTTCCCCACCGTTGGATTCTTGATCCAAGGGCTTCTGTTTTACAGAAGGCAATCTTCTTGTTTTAACAAGAACAGAAAGATTTTGCTAGAATTTTAATTCTGTTTGGCGCAAACGTCCCAGCGCGTGACACGTGTCACGCAGCGCAGAGCGCAGCGCAACTGCGCTGCCACGTGTCGCGCAGCGCTGAGCGCAGCGCAACTGTGCTAGCGCAACTGCGCTGCCACTTAGCGCGCAGCGCAGAGCGCAGCGCAACTGCGTTGCCACGTGTCGCGCAGCGCAGAGCGCAAGTCATCTGAAGCGTTGCTTCTTTTAATCTTTGTTTTAAATAGAGCCTTGCTCTGATTGGGCGCGCTGCCTTGGGCGCTGCGCTCCCTGCGCTGGCGTGCCTGATTTTGACACGTGGCGCTCTGCATGCAGCGCACGGGATCTGAAGCGTTGCTTCATTTATTAAAATTTAAATTTTCAAAGTAGAGATTTGCTCTGACTGGGGGAATCAGAAGCGTTGCTTCATTTCCCGCCTTGGAATTTGAACAGAGTTTTGCTCTAATTGGGGTAAACACACGTGACTAGAAATTTTGCTCTGAATGCTTCCCACGGGTTCACTGCCGTGTTTGGTGAGGACCAGGCTCCACTCTGGATGCTTCACACGGGTCAAAGAGTGACGTTATCCGCGTTCCACGTGACCAGGAATTTTGCTCTGGATGCTTCCCACGGGTTCACTGCCGTGTTCGGCGAGGACCAGGTCCACTCTGGATGCTTCACACGGGTTCACTGCCGTGCTCTGCGAGGACCAGGATCTGCTCCGGGCGTTATCCACGGGTTCAAAAAGTGACGTTATCCGCGTTCCACGTGACCAGGAATTTTGCGCTAGATGCTTCATACGGGTTCACTGCTGTGTTCGGCGAGGACTAGGCTCCGCTCTGGACGTTTTCAATGGGGTCAAAGAGTGACGTTATCCGCGTTCCACGTGACCAGGAATTTTGACTTTGTCTGTTTTTCACGAAGTCGGAATTTGACTCTCGGTCAGCTGTACACCGCCGAGTTATGGAACTGGGAGTTGCCGCTGTTCCGCTTTGGTTGATGTTGTGTCTGCTGTAATGAGACGAGTGTTGAGAGGATCTCTAGGCTGTTTGTGAACCATCGAGATTTGGCTTCTTCTTTTGATGAAACCTGGCGGAGGGGAAGTGTGATTCCTTCTTTGTTTGCGCCCCTGGATTGTATACAGGGATTGATGTAGCATCACCTGTAGGGCAAAAATTTCATTTTTATTTTATTTCTTTTTCCGCGATGCTCTATCATTTCAGCTTTTATATCGCGAAGGTCGCGATTGCCCCATCATTTCGGCTATTTTTCGCGGTGCCCAATCTTTTCGGCTATTTATTTTATTTTTACTCGCTGCTTTTTATTGCGAGTTCTCCAATCATTTCGGCCATTTTTTTATGCATATATTTTTACTTGCTGCTTTTTATTGCAAGTTGCCCCATCATTTCGGCTATTTCATATGCATTTTAGCTCGTTGATTTTTTTTCATCGCGAGTGTAGAACTTGGAATCTGGTGTCAATCTCAGCATCAGTATCGCTACAACTGGAATATTGCTAGGAGCGAATCATCATTTGCCATGAGAGGACTCGGAATTTGATACCGTTTCAGGCATCAGCATCGCTACAACTAGGATATTGCCAGGAGCGAATCATCATTTGCCATGAAAGGACTCGGAATTTGATACCGTTTCAGGCACCAGCATCGCTACAACTGGGATATTGCCAGGAACGAATCATCATTTGCCTCTGTCGATGCCGAACAAAGGTGGCTTAGTAAACAGGGTTAGGGTCCTGTCGACTAAGGCTTTTGACTTCATGAGCCGTAAGGGTCTCATAAAGGTATTTCTCCCTGTAAGTCGTGAGGATCTTGTAGGTGTGTTTTCTTATTGGGAATCATGAGGATTCCTAAGTGCGTGTTCCCCTGTAAGTCGTAAGGATCTTACAAAAGGATTTTCTCCTTATAAGTCGAGAGAACTCACAAGGGTTGTTCACCGTACGAACATCTCCCCAGTCACGGATGAGACTCAGTTAGGGAAATGTTTATTCGCGCCCGTGGATTGTATACAAGGGTCAGTATGAGCCGCTTGTAGGGCAATATTGAAGGTTGTGGGGGTTGCTTAAGAACAGGTTAAGGTCTCTGTAACTTAAGACTTTCAAATCTTATGAGCCTTGAGGGTCCCATAAGAGAGTTCTCCTTACGAGTCGTGAGGATCTCGCAAGTGTAATTTCTTCTTAGGAATCATGAGGGTCCCTATGTGTGTTGCTCCCTTGTGAGTCGTAAGGATCTCACGCGGGTGGTTTCTCCTTATAAGGTCGAGAGGACCTCGTAAGCATTCTTTTAACGAGGTTGCGCTCTTTCGGGTTTTCATAAACATTCGCCGGTAGTCCTGCTGTTTTTACTCACGGAGCCCTTTCGGGTTTTCATCCGTGCCCATTTTGCTTATGGACATACCGTCTTTCTTCTCTCTTTTTTTTATTCTTTTTATTTTTCTAACGAGGTTGCGCCCTTTCAGGTTTTCACAGACACTCGCCGGTAGCCTTGCTGTTTTTACTCACGGAGCTCTTTTGGGTTTTCATCCGTGCCCATTTTGCTTATGGACATACCGTTTTTATTTTTATTTTATTTTTATTCTTTTTTTTTTTGTATCGGTTTTGAGATGTTGCAACCCACCATAGTTTATCGACATCTCGGTCAACAGCTAGTTTTAGGACATAGTGGTCCGTCATTAGTTTAAGGACGTTTCAGTCCGTCGGTAGTTTAAGGACATTTCGGTCCGTTGTTAGTTTAAGGACGTTTCGGTCCGCTGTTAGTTTAAAGACGTTTCGGTCCGTTGCTAGTTTAAGGACGTTTCGGTCCGTTGTTAGTTTAAGGACATTTCGGTCCGTTGTTAGTTTAAGGATGTTTCGGTTCATTGTTGAAGAAGGCCGGTTACTACTTATAGAGTTCGGGCTTAGGAAGATAGCGAGCGGACATAGTCGTCGTCATCTATCATTGACCTTGGCCTTGACCAGTCAAGCGTAGTATTTCTTCAGGAAGCGGCCGTTTATCGGTCTGAAAGGCCTTTCGCCGTGCATGTCCATGAGTAGATAGGCCCCACCCTGGTAGACCTTGTCTATGATGTACGGGCCTTCGTAATTCGGCTCGAATTTCCCTCGTTTAGCACGATTGGAGATCATGGGTCTTTTGACCACTAGCACGAGTTCGTCTTGGCGGAATGTCCTCGGCCTGGTCAATCTTTCATATGAACGCATCATCTTTGCTTTATAAGCGTCCAGATTTTGTTGCGCTATGAGCCGGGTTTCATCAAGGGCATCAAGCTCCTCAAGCCGGAGGTGAGCGTTCTCTTCGTCCGTCAGCTCGTAATAGACTGCCACTCGTAGAGAAGGTAACTCTATCTCGAGGGGGAGTACTGCTTCTGTACCGAATACTAGCGCGTACGACATTGTGTTCGTGGCCGTCTTGAACGTAGTTCGATACGCCCAGAGAGCTTCTTGCAGTCTCTCGTGCCAGTCCTTCTTATTTCGGGATATCGCCTTCTTCACGATCTTCGTCATGGTCTTGTTGAAAGCCTCAGCTAGACCGTTAGCTCGGGGATTATAAACTAAGGAATGCCTCCAGTCTATGTTGTGTTGTTGCGCGAAGCGGCTGATCTTGTGGCTTCTGTAGGCTGGCCCGTTATCAGATATGATCCGTCGCAGAGTTCCAAACCGATAAATGACGTGCGTCTTGAAGAAATGGAGGATATTCTCCGTCTTCACTTCCCTCAGCGGTACTGCTTCTGCCTATTTGGAGAAGTAGTCAGTCGTCGCCAAGATGAATCGATGTCCACTAGACGATGCTGGTTCGATGGGGCCGATTACGTCAGTCCCCCACATTTCGAACGGCCAGCTAGCCACTGTTGGATGCAGAGGATTTGGATGCTGATGGATAAAGTCCCCATGAATCTGGCATGAGTGGCATTGCTTCGCATATTCGAGACAGTCCTGAATCATCGTTGGCCAATAGTAGCCCATCCGTTTAATTTTCAACTTCATCTTCGGGCCTGCTTGGTGAGAACCGCAGAGTCCGTCGTGAACTTCCTGAATGACTCTTTTCGCTTCGTCAGGTCCCAGGAATCTCAACCACAGAGAATCAAACGACCTCTTGTACAGAGTATCATTGACGAAGGCGAAAGACAGAGCTCGTTTCACGAGCTGATGTCTTGAGGACGCATTTTCAGGCGTTCGATTGGATTTGAAGTAGTCTACAAAGACTTCTCTCCAATCCTCAACCTTTCCCTGATCTTTTATTTGCATAGCCATTTTCCCAGTCAGCCCCTTTTCTTCGGATGATTCCGGAGATATTTCTGCGGGGGCAAGCACCCGACGGCTTTGTACCATGATCTCTACGTCATCGAGGTTCTCATCGGCCAGTTCTTTAGCGAGCTTAGCTAGTGCATCTGCTTTGCTATTTTCCGCATGCGGTATGCTTTCCAGCATATAGGAGGGAATTTGAGTCAACAGTTGCTGTACTCTCTCGCCATATTTCACCAGTTCTGGCTTGCACGTCTGGTAGTCACCGTTTACTTGACTAACGACCAGTTGGGAGTCTCCGTATATGAGGAGGTTCTCAATCCCCATGTCGATGGCGATCTCGAGGCCTGCTATCAAAGCTTCGTATTCAGCTTCGTTGTTCGTCCTCGGCTCTGTCAAGGAGAAAGCAAAGCGCATTATCCCTCCTCGTGGAGTTACGAAGATGAGGCCTACCCCTGATTTGATTATAGGCGTGTTTTGTTTGCGCTTCTTCATGGAAGACGCTCTGTCAAAATAAAGTTCCCACCGGGTACCACTTCCGTCGATCGTGTCAAACGCATGTTCGTCTGGCAGCTCACAATTCAAAGGAGAGTCGGCAGGTATTGGATGCTCAGCGAGGAAGTCGGCGATGGCTTGGCCTTTCACTGCCTTAAGAGGCTGATAGGTTATTGAAAACTCCATCAAGAGCAGGGCCCATTTAGCGAGTCTCCCTGTCAATATGGCCTTTGACATCAAATATTTGAGGGGGCCACCTTTGAAATAAGACGGACTTCATGCGCCAACGCATAGTACCGAAGTTTTGTTATCGCGAAGATCAACGCCAGGCAGTGCTTTTCGATGGGGGAATAGTTGCTTTCTGCCCCCAGGAGAACTTGACTTAAGTAATAAAGAGCTCTTTCTTTCCCTTGGTCGTTCACTTGTGCCTATAATGCGCCTAAGGAACCTTCGAGGGCTGTTGTATAAAGGATGAGAGGCTTTCCCTTAATCGGAGCAGCCAGCACTGGCGGATTCTGCAGGTACTGCTTGATTTTGTCCAGCGCGCTCTGGCATTTGTGATCCCAAACGAAAGGGGCTCCCTTCTTCATCAGGTGACTGTAAGGGCGACACTTGCCTGAAAGGTTGGCTATAAATCGCCGGATGTACGCGAGCTTCCCTTGGAGAGACCGCAATTGCTTGAGAGTCCTTGGCGGAGGCATTTCCATGATCGCCTTGATCTTTGACGGATCTATCTTGATACCTCGGTGTCGGACGATGAATCCCAGGAATTTGCCCGAGGAAACTCCGAATGCGCACTTGAGAGGGTTCATCTTCAAGTTGTATTGCCGAAGGCGTTGAAGTACGGTCTTCAGATGCTCTAAGTGCTCCTCGTATGATTTGCTCTTAACCACGAGGTCATCGATATAGCATTCGACGATTTCATGTATAAGGTCATCGAAGATCTTCGTCATGGCCCTTTGGTAGGTGGCACCGGCGTTCTTTAGATCGAAGGGCATCACCTTGTAGCAAAATATACCCAAAGGGGTCCGGAAAGCGGTATGCTTCTGGTCTTCGGGATGCATCTTTATCTGATTATATCCTGATGAACCGTCCATGAATGAGAAGACCTCGTGAGTGGACGTGTTGTCTATAATCAGCTCAGTGACTGGTACTGGGAAGTCGTCCTTCGGGCAGGCTTTATTGAGATCCCGAAAGTCTACACATATGCGCACTGTCCCAATCTTCTTCATCACTGGGACGATGTTGGCAATCCAATCGGGGTACTGAACTTCTTGGATGAAACCAGAGTCGAATAGCTTCTTAACCTCGGCATTGATACTCATCTCAAGCTCAAGCCGCATTCTTCTCGGCGCTTGTTTGACTGGCTTGACGTCTGGAGACATGGCCAGTTTGTGGACAGCAATCTCTGGGTCTAATCCCGTCATTTCGGAATAATTCCATGAGAAGCAATCCCTATGCTGCATAAGCACGTCTTTTAGTGCAGCCACCATTTCTTCAGACAGCAGCTCGCTGACGAATGTTGGTCGCGGGTCGCTTGTCGTTCCCAGCTCAATTTTCTTGAGCTCATCTGCAATGGTATGTATTCCATCTTCCAGCTCTTTCGGTGCCGGCGGAAATTCTGCAATCATCTCGTCATTATTGTTTTCGAAGCACTATGGCAAGTCATCCATATTCTCGGGCTCTTCTTTTGATATTGTTATCATACGACAAGTACGAACTCGCTTCCAAGACCGATGTGGAAATGGTTCTGCTCTTGTGGCTTTGGGTTCGTGCTTTTGTGGCGGCGTTACCCTCCAGCTGCTGGATAGAGCAAACTTGCCTTGCTGGTACTGGTCTTTGACCCAGTTCTTAAAGGTGAAGCAGTCTTCGATAGGGTGTCCTATGGCTCGGTGATAAGAGCAATAGCCCGGATGAGAGACCTCGTTAGCTTGCTCAGGGTGCTTAGACTCCGGAAGTGTAATCATTTGATATTTTAAAGCGAGATCAAGTATCTTCTTTGTCTTGTCTTGAGGGAAAGAATATGCTCGACTCATCTTCTTCATGAGGGACAAATCCGGATCGCCCAATTCCCGATTACGTGATTTTCCGGTCCCGCTTTGTCGTTGTCGAATGCCTTTTCCGCTCCTTGCCTTATTTTTGCCTCTGCGTCGGGCCTTTTGCACGGCAGGTTGACAGAGAGGAGCATTTTCGTCTTTTGCAGCCTGTTGAAGAAGGCGTTACGTCCTGACTTTCTCGTAGATGGCCATTTCGCGATTATGGTCGTCTCGAGCTTTTTGACATGCTTTCCTGATAAGCTTGTCCATTCGTTCTTCAAATGACGGACTCGGCATTTTGATGGCAGGATCTTGCTTCGGTGCGGGAGCGGCATTTTCTGACAGGCGTCCTCTTCTTCATCAAAGTTATATATGACGTAGCTACCATGGACTCGTTCCCCTTTCCCGGATCTCACATATCCAAGCCCAAGCGTTTCCATTCTCCCGTTGGGCAACTTGCGCTGAGTCCCAGGGACATCCCAAATCCTGTTGTAGAACCGAGCTTGTCGAATAGTCTGTTTTAAGGGTACCCCTTGGCGCTTCAATAGCCTTTTTAGTCCATTCGTGTAATATTTGGGCAAACTGATGGGTTGGAGCCTGTCAAGTGTAGAATCCGCGCCGTGCCAGATTTCTTTCTCCACTCTTGTTTCCGTGGACCGGTAGAACAGGATCGCTTCTTCACCTTTTCGCCTGGGAGGGACGTAAAATGTCTGCAGGTCTTGCACATTGTAGACTTCAAGTGCGTCAAGATCTTTGTAGTGCCCCCGGGGAATTATGGTAATTTGCAAGCTCTGATTATCACCAGAGAATGCTTGTACTGACGGCCGACTGGAGAACACAGCATTCACCTCATCTTCCGAGTCGCTTCCGAAGATCAATATGGGGTCGGACAGTCCCGGGTTGTTGCGTCGAGACGGCCCAACGTAGACTATCTCTTCTTCTCCTTCTTCGGTATCACTCCCGAAGACAGGAATGGTGGCGACGGCTTTATTCTCTGGTGCGCGACACCTCTCCGTGTCCTCGAAATTTGGCAAAAAGTATTTTGCATCTTCGTACTTGAGGACTTCGTTCACGGAGAATGGGTTCAGCTCTCCTGTTACGGTATACTCGAGACCATCCTTGAAATATTTCATACACTGATGTTGTGTGGAAGGGATGATGTTGTATTCGTGTAACCAAGGACGACCGAGCAAGGCGTTGTAGCAGGTCTTGGCGTCAATGACGTCGAACTTAATATCTGTGACGAGTAGTCCGAAGCGTAATGTTAGTATTATAGATCCGAGAGTCCGTGATGACTGAGAATCGAAACCAGAGATGGTAAGTTTATCACAGGCGAGGTTCTGAACGCTCATGCAGATTTCTTTCAACACCCGAACATTAAGGAGATTGATGGAGGATCCATTATCAACCAGGATTTTGCCTATCTTGATATCGTGGCAGTATCCAGAGACATATAGGGGACGGTTGTGGTCGCACAACCCAAGGAGAAGGTCTTCATCACCGAATGTGACATCGGCTGTGTGCACTTCTTCCAGTTCATCCTTCATCCTTTCTTCAGCAAGGAAGGCTTGGAATTGTTCAGGCTCTTGCAGCGCCTTGATTAATGAATCTCTTGCTTCTTTTGATAATAAGAGGGCGTCGAGAATACTGAGCTGAGAGGGTAGCTTCCTCAGGTGCGCTAGGTCGTTGTAGTCCACCTTACTCTTCTTGGGCGGGTCCTTGGCAGTCAGCTCTTTCATGACTTGGTTATCTAAGGCGATATCCTCAGCGACCTTTTCCTTTCCCTTATCTTTTCTAGCCGCGGGTCCGAGATTCTTCTCTGGAAGCGTGCGATTGCGCAGCTAAATATTTTCGCAGGCCGCTGGTTCTTCCTCTTTCCCTAAGATGGATTCTTTAAAGAGAGGGCCTAGAGCCATTTCCTCATCAGAGTCACTCCCAAAGGTGAGAACTTGTGATCCTCTGGCGTTGACCGTGTAACAGTTACCGGTAGCTTCTTTGTGACCTTCAGTTGTACCTCTCTGCTCCCGACGAGTTCTGCGTTTCATCCGCTTAAAATGTTGCCGGTGAGCAACATATCCCTGCCACCATGTCTTAAAAGCGTCGCACTCCTCAGTGGGGTGTGAAATCTTCTGATGATATGAGCAGTAATTAGGATGTGTCTCCGCTCCGTTGCGAGTGTTCTCTTCCGAGGGTGGTAGCTTCATTCCCATTGATATGGCTTTAGCAAATCTTTTCCTCGTCTTGAATCTGTTTTTATCCGTATCGGATGTCTTTTGATTCGGCGGGAGTGCTTTGACTCTTTCGTCTAGTCGCCGGCGTTTGGTTCCTTCTGATGCGGCCATCTCATGCTCCCGATCGGCTTTACTTTTCGGACGAATCTCATCCAGAAAAGCGTCGATCATTTCGTCTGACGGCCACACAAGTTCCGACTCAGGCTCTGCCCTCAGTTTCTTAGTGCTAGGAGTTTTTTTATCGTCTGTAAATGAGTGGGAGATCACATGATAACTCGCCAAGCATCCATCGGATTCATCCGACGAGCTCTCTCCATTATCTTCCTCCTGAAAGACGTGGTTGAGGAACTTTTGGAGTGTGATGGGAGTCCGCGCCTTTTGATTGTACTCCTCTAGCGCGTCAATCTGTTTCTGCAAGTCCGTGCGCTTGTCGCCAGGCTTCACGGGCTTTTTGGATCTCTTCTTCTTCTTCTTTGAAGATTTCGATGGCTGGGTGTGAGTACTTGGGCCATCACCACCGATCTTTGGAGTTGGGCGCGGCTTCAGATCCCTTCAATGATCTGGGGTTCCAGCGAGTTCTTCCACCTGATTGCCGGGCATATCTGGAGCTCATTCAGCATTCTTTTGGTTTTTGCTGAAAGCACGATTTCCCATGGAGCTTCTTCAATGAAAGAACAAGTTGCCCCTGGTGTGTCCGTCTTCTTAGGAGTGTGTGGCTGTGGTGGGTTTACCTTCCACTTCTCGGACAGCGCAAACTTGCCTTGAAGGTACTGATCTTCAATCCATCCTTTGAAGACGAAGCAATCCTCAATCGGATGGCTTACCGTTTGATGGTAAGGGCAGTAATTGGGGTTATTCACCTCACTGGGTTGCGGCGGTCGCCTGGGATTTGGCAAGTTGATAAGCCTGTTGCGTACCGCCAGCTCGAATAACCTCTTTGTTTTGTCCCGTGGGAATGAGTATGGACGCTTCATTTTCTCATTGTAATAGCGTCGTCTCTCCTCCAGTTGATCCGCTAGCTTTGTGGCACTGGGCTGCTGCTGGGTGTTCGCGACGAAAATTGCCTTCCCTTTCCCTTTGTCGTTCCAGGACTCCGGCTTCGGGGGAGACGGTCTGTGACCCATCTGGTCCATCTGGGCCAGCTTGTCGATCAAATCCTGGAACGTGGTTGGCTTAAAGAACATCATGAACTGTGAGATAGTTGCATGAGGATCTAGGGTACCCACGAACATGCCCACCGCGGGCGCTTCCTCAATGCGTTGTTCGCATTTCGACCATAAGTTTCGCCAGCGTATAGCTTACTGGACCCACGTCTCACTCGGTTTCACCCTGGCATTAATCAACGCCGTTATCGGGGTGCGTTCGCTGGCGCTTGCGAATCTCTGTGTAAACAGCAGCTCCATCTCCGCAAAAGTCTTGACGGAGTCGTTCGGGAGTTTAGAGTACCATTCGAACGCTGTCTCTGATAAGCTGCCGACGAATTGGCGAAGCAAGAGCTTATCGTCACCGCCAGTGTTGCCGCAAAGTGCCCTGAACTGGGCCACATGTTGATGGGGATTGCCTGTCTCCTTGTAGACATGGAACTTCGGGATCGTGTAACCCGGCGGGTATTTGATCTGATCGTACCAGCTCGGATATGGTCGTCCCGTCTTGACGACTTGGCCAGCTGCCTCAGTTACCTGGTGAACCCGTATCTACTGAGCTATATATTCATCCAGGTCAGCCTTGGAAATTGTCTCCTCCTTGGCTGTTGACAGAGCCGGTGGAGGATTCGACGTTTCTCCTCTGTCATCTTCGAGGACGATCGGAGGATCTTCAGCAGGGGGATCTTGTTGGATCATCATACCTACTATATCCTGAAACAGAAGGGCCATTCGTTGTATATTGGCTGCTTGTTCTGCAGCCTCTTTATCCTTCTTTTCCAGTATTCTCCGAAGGAATTCGGCGTCGGTTTCTTGCTCCTGGCGTTGATTCGAGGATGCTTCAGGACTTTCTTTTGGCCCAGTGAGTGCGGCCATCGCGGTCATCATTTCTTGGAGCTTTTGTTGCTGCTCCTGAGCTTTAGTCACCGATCGCGTGAGCGGTCTGTGACCCGTGGATGTATGGCTGTCTTCTTTCCCAGACGCCATGTAAACGGTGTGTACCATAATGCCCCTGGACTTAGGGCGTTTGGGTCCACTACCCTTGACATTCGCCGCAGGCGTGGGGACTTTCTCCGGCCTTCTCCTCTTGTGGGCAGTTGACGTTGAGGGGGCCGTTGCAGCGGGCACCCAAGTGGTTGTCGTCCTTTGTGGTTTGACAGGACGGTTCTTTTCTTCCTGAACTTTCACCTTCTTCTGCCGGTGAGAGTGATCTCGAATGATTACTGAGTCCTGAACCCGTCGCCAGACCTTGTAAATTTTGGAGGACAGCCGTTGAGGGGGCTGCTCTGGCTTTGTTTCTGTAACATTCTCCGCAGGTGGAGGAGATCTTTTGAGAACCGCAGTTGGCGAATTTCTGCGTACCCTGTTTAGCGGCTCAAAGCTGTTCCCGGTTGGAACAGCAGCCTCAATTTCCACCATTGGAGCTGGTGGAGTTAGCCCGGAGGGGGAGTTGCCCCCAGTCTTCCTTATCCGGCGCCAGTGGCGACGTCGGGCATGACGTGGGATTGATTCAGCGACGGCTTCGCCTTGCCCCCTGTTCTGGGGAGGGGTTGCTGCCGGTGTCAGCCTCTTGAAGACTGACGTTCGTTGAGAAGCTACGTCCATCCGGTCAAAAACAGATTTCTGAGCGGGAGCGGGAACGGGGGTAGTCAGTCTCGCGAAGACCGACCCTCTGGGAGGAGAAGCCGCCTTGACGACTTCGGAAGCAGCTATCTTCTTTGGGATGGCCACCTCAGGTATCATGGGCTTCTAGACGGGCCCTTTGGAGTTCAGGCTCAGTTTGGTGAAAACCGAGGAGTTGGACGACCCGTTGAGAGGGGCCGTGGGAGTAGCAAGTCGATCAAAGACCGACTTCTTTGAAGCTTCCGGTACGGGCACTGGGATGTTAACGGTCACCGGCGGGAGCATGGTCCCAAAGAACAGATCGATGGTAGCTTGAGTCACTTGTTCCACAGGCATAGTGAATAGGGAAGCAGCCTGCGGTCCATAAGCCACACCTCTAGGTGAGGCAGAGCGTCGGTTGCATTTGCAGTTGGAGCAGTTCGAGCAGTTGCCAGCCATTGATCCTTTTGCTTTATGCAGCAAACGAAACGCCAAATCTTAGTACTTAGAAACCCAAGGGCAACCATTAGCAAACCGCGATTGGTTCGCGAATCACAACATACGAAGTGTGGAGTGGAAAGAGGAAAAGGTCCCACCGGGCATGCCGGAATCTGTTCCCCTCCGAAAGACGGCGCGACGCAGGGACGTCTCGCCTGAGATTCAGGGCAGATGCTAATTGGAGCTATCCATCCACCTTTTCGAAGATGCCAAGTTGATTTATGGCACCATGTATCGAAGGTTTAAACGGATGCGGCCGATGTAGCAGACTTCGTCAGATTCCCCCTCTCTTGAGGGGTTTTTGATTGTGGGGACGCTCTTCCCTGCAGGTGCAAGCCCCTGCAGTTAATTACGTTACCGCATCGCGGTAACAACTTTCTCCTTCTCCATATGGTCACTTCGTGTCGTGTGTGTTTGTTTTGTGTTTGGTTGCCCGTGGATTGTATACGGAGACTAAGTTATGTTGTCGTCCGTAGGGCGTGGACTAGTCCAAATCCGTATTATCTTAGATTTGGGTTTGGGGGTTTGGGTTTAAGGATACGTTAGCCTCATATGAGACTAAGATCAACTCAAACGTTTGTTAAGGATACGTTAGTCTATTTTTAGACTAAGATCGACTTAACGGGATCGTTTAGATCCAACAAGAGAGCAATTGAGGGCCCTATTGTTTAGTTTAATGACATTGCGGTCGATAGGTAGTTTAAGGACATTGTGGTTCAATGTTAGTTTTAAGACGTTGCGATCAAGGTTAAGGACATCATAGTCCGAGGATTTAAGGACTCCACAGTCCGGCGTTAGTTTTAAGACATCACGGTCAAGGTTAAGGATGTCATAGTCCGTTGTTAGTTTTAAGACATCCCGGTCAAGGTTAAGGACATCATAGTCCATGAGTTTAAGAACCCCACAGTCCATTGTTAGTTTTAAGACATCCCGGTCAAGGTTAAGGACATCATAGTCCATGAGTTTAAGGACCCCATAGTCCGTATCAATGTGTGGTTGTCGGGACCCGTCACCTCTTTGAAGACGTTGAGGAATTACAACGACAAATATCAAAGGAGTGAAGAGATGTACCCTTGAACCAAGGCAAATTAGATGATCTGTAGCCCAATTTGGAACCAAGACCAATTAATTATATTATGAGCCCATTGGCTCAGTTAAATTTGAATTGAGGACTTATGGCCTTCTTGGGCTAAGTCCAATCATGTTTGAAATATTGGCCCTCTGTTGGTCCATTAGACATATTCAATTGCAGGGGAGGCTTTGCCTCCAGAAACTTAGCCAATTGGGCTAAATCTAGTGTTAAACACTAAAGACCAACAATGTTGAACACTGGGAATAAGATTAGCAAATTAGTGTTTAAACACTAAAAAAAGTTGTGATTCTCAAATTAGTGTTAAACACTAACAGATAACAGTGTTAAACACTGGCAACAGATTAGTGTTAAACACTAGAAAGAGGGGGGATCACATGGGAGTACGTTATAGCATCAAAAGGTGGGGCTAGATCCCCTTCAGTTTGTTCTGCAGATAAGTGTGTAACACTTTTGATTCTCACAGCCACCACGTGCGGGCACGTGATGGGTGCTCATGCCTTGATTTATTAGCATATTCATTAGAGATCACGTGATGACACGTGAGGGCGCCCAGCGCTTGCTTTTTCTCCTTTGTCACGTGGGGGCACGTGAGGCGTTGCCTCAGAGTTCTTTTTCTGTGGATCTTTACAGGAGTCACGTGGTAGCACGTGACCCTGGTTCTTTGCTTGTTTAGAGATCTGCTCATCTTTTAAGAATTAAATTCTTCATAGGGTTAAACCCTAGATATAACTTTAGAGGAATTAAATTCCCACTTTCTTTTTGAAGAATGATTTTCTTGGATAGGGTTAAACTCCAATTTACATTCTGTAGGAATTAAATTCCCATATATGTGAAGAATTAAGTTCTGGCATAGGGAATTAAATTCCTGTAAGTTTTGAGAGAAATAAGTTCTCAATTAGGGTTAAATCCTAGTTCTGTCCATTTTGAAGGAATTAAATTCCTATAATTTTGGAGAATTGAATTCTCATATAGGGTTAAACCCTAATTTTATCTTGGAGGAATTAAATTCCTTTAACTTTGTGAGAATTAAATTCTCAGAACTCAATTCCTCCTCTATATTTTAGATCTGCATGGCAAGATCTCGACCCAATGAGAATTAAATTCTCAATGTATGGGGAGATGTGCACTTTGCAGATCTTCACCAGAGAAAGAACTAAGTTCTTTTCTTTATAGAAGAGTTAAACTCTTTATTTTTGAGAATTAAATTCTCTTTTTGAAGCATTTTTCCCCTTTCTTTTCTTACCTAGGGTTTTTCTTTTCAGAGAATCAAATTCTTCCTTCTGAATTTTCAGGATTCCAAGGCTCTATATCTCTCTCTCTGTATATATCTCTGTATCTCTCTATCTGTAAAACTCTCCCCTTTGGCTCCTATTTATAGGAGAAGGAAAAGAATCAATCTGTTTAGTAAATCCCTCATTGAAAGATTTGATTTGTTTATTGAGAGATTTGATTTATTTTCATCATTGATCTGGGCCTTTAGATTATTAGGTGAATTTTATTCACCGTTGGATTTTAAATCCAAAGATATTTCTTTGTTATTTCGGTGAGATTTGGGAGAAATCTTTCCATGTCCAAGATCTTTCCATAAATTGGTGATATTTAATCACCCTCGGATTCTCAATCCAACGGTTTTACATAATTCTTCTCTATTTTGGAAAGATTTAAATGATCTTATTCAGAATTTAATTTGTTGAACAGCAGGGCTTTTAAAGCCAGTCACGTGCGGCCACGTAACCTTTGTTCACGTGTGAGCGCGTGACCCCGGTCACGTGTGAGCGCGTGACCCGTGGTCATGTGCAAGCACGTGACCCCCTGAACTCTTTCTCCTTTTTTTTGCTCTGTTCTTTGCTGCTGCTTAACCATCACGTGCCAACACGTGACCACTGGTCACGTGTGAGCACGTGATGCCTCTTCTGAAGCTTTTCCTGATTTTAAATCAGGGAACAGGAAGGCTTGAGAGATGAAGATCTCTCACCCCTTTCTTGCCCGTCATATATTTTCATAGGACTTCATGCATACATGCACACACCGCTCCCTACGGCACCCTATCCCACGAGGTAATAGTGATACCGTAGTATAAAGGCCCGGTTGCGTGTGTTTTCCATGGAGGTTAGGGTAAGGATTGATAAAGGAAGGACAAGAACCTAGAGGAAGAAATATCTTCCCAAATAGTTCTAATCCCCTCTATTAATAATTACCATAACTCCTACAAGATCCTAATATGGGTATAGAAAGCGGTGAGATTTACTGACTTTCCAAACTTAACCTAAATCTAACCCTAGAAAGATTTAGATCTAGATTAATTTAGTTTTTAGATTTAATCAATCTGTTCACACCGTTCGGAATTAGCTCGTTAGAGCAATTAGGAAATTCACAAAATCCCTGTGGACCGACCCATGCTCACCGGCTAGCTACCAAGCGACGCCGTTCTTGATTGCGGTTTAGAAATATCTTTGACATACAATCAACGCTCTGACCATATCCTCCAAGATCTGAATAGTTCGTTCCGACTGACCATCTGTTTGTGGATGATAAACCGTGCTGAAGTTCAGACTTATTCCCAAGCTTGCTTGCAGACTCTGCTAAAATTATGTTCGGAACCTGGTGTCACGATCGGAGACAATGCAGACTGGTACTCCATGAAGTCTCACAATTTCCTGTATGAGTTCATGGGTATCAGAGATAGTACATTATGAAGAGTTTAAATCTTAAATAGATTATTACCTCCATGTACTTCTTTGCTAGTGTCTCAGTTGATTGGCCAACTCTAAATGGGATGAAGTGAGCCGACTTTGTGAGTCGATCTACAATGACCCATATAGCATCGTTACCCTTTGTGCTACGAGGAAGAGCAGTTAAAAAATCCATCGTGATGTGTTGCCACTTCCATTCGGGGATTGGTAACGGTTGAAGTAGTCCAGCTGTCCTGTGATGTTCAGCCTTTACTTGCTGACACACCAAGCATTTTGCGACACTTCTGGCTACTTCACGCTTCATTCCATGCCACCAATGATTCTGACATAGATCTTTGTACATTTTGGTACCTCCAGGATTTACTGAGTAGGGAGAGCTGTGAGCTTCTTTCATTAACTCTTCTCGTACAGGACCTTTTGGTACATACAGTCTGCTGCCGTATCTCAAAGATCCGTCTTCATGGATGATGAAGTCTATTCTGAGTCCATTCTCCACTTGTTCTCTGATCCTTTGCAATTTAGCATCACCTGCTTGAGCTGTTTTGATCTGATTGACAATGGTTGATTGAACTTGTAGATTCATCAAACTTGAAGTATTACCTGGCATGACTACCTCAATCTCCATCTGATGCAAGTCTTGTTGAAGCTTCCACTGAGCGGTGAGATTCATCGATAATGGTTGGCGACTAAGAGCATCAGGTACTACGTTCACCTTCCCTGGGTGATATTGCAAGTTGATGTCAAGGTCCGCCATGAGTTCTAACCATCTTCCCTGCCGCATATTCAACTCCTTCTGAGTAAACACGTACTTCAGACTTTTATGATCAGTGTAGATGTTCACTCGTTCACCAAGTAAATAATGGCGCCAAATCTTGAGAGCAAAGATGACGGCTGCCAACTCCAGATCATGCGTCGGATAATTGTGCTCATGAGTCTTCAGTTGTCTTGAAGCATAAGCCACAACCTTACCGTGCTGATGTAGAACACATCCTAATCCCTTACCGGATGCATCACAATGCACTTCGAATCCTCCAGATTGATCCGGTATTACGAGAATGGGTGCTGATGTCAACCTTGACTTGAGTTCTACGAAAGCTTGTTCGCATGCTTCTGAACACACAAATTCTTCATCTTTTCGTGTGAGCTTGGTTAGGGGTGTTTCTATCTTCGAAAATCCTTCAATGAACCTTCTGTAATATCCAGCTAAACCCAAGAACCTCCGAATGTCCTTCACTGACTTTGATGTAGGTCATTCGCTAACTGCTGAAACTTTTGCTGGATCCACAGAAACTCCTTCTCCTGATACGATATGTCCAAGAAAACCAACTTGCTTTAGCCAAAACTCGCACTTGCTGTACTTGGCATAGAGCTTGTGTTGTCGAAGAGTTTCCAGGACTATTCGTAGGTGTTTTGCATGCTCTTTCTGACTCTTAGAATACACCAGGATGTCGTCGATGAAGATGACAATAAACCTGTCTAAGTACTCTGGGAAAACTTGATTCATTAGGTTCATGAATATTGCTGGTGCATTGGTCACTCCAAATGGCATCACTAGAAATTCGTAATGTCCATAGCGAGTTCTGAAAGCTATTTTGTGAATATCAGCTTCCTTGACCTTCACTTGATGATAACCTGAACGAAGATCCAATTTAGAGAAAACACAAGATCCACTTAGCTGATCGAATATATCATCGATGCGCGGGAGTGGATACTTGTTCTTTATAGTGACTTCGTTCAAGGCTCTATAATCGATGCACATTCTGTATGAACCCTCCTTCTTCTTCACCAGTAGTACAGGTGCTCCCCAACTTGAAATGCTGGGACGAATCCATCCTTTCGCCAATAATTCGTCCAACTGTGTTCGGACTTCCTTCAAACCTTCCGGACTTAATCTATAAGGTGCTTTGATCACCGGTTGTGCTCCTGGTACTAAATCAATACTGAATTCAAGAGCTCGATCGGGAGGCAAACCTGATATATCGTCAGGAAATACATCATCGAACTCTCGAACTATCTCTGGTCTTAATTCTTCTTTCGCTTGAGCTGCTGCAACTACTGCTTCTCTTGGCTTCGCCTTGTAGGTACTTGGCTCCAGGGTACGGTCTCCGCTTTTGAAATAGAAGACCGGATGGTCTGGAATCTCGAATACTACTCTCCTTTGACGACAGTCGATGGTAGCATAAAAAGTTCCAAGCTAATCCATTCCTAGAACCACATCGAAGTTCGGTATGTCCAGAACTTTGAAGTCAGCATAAAACTCTCTGCTTCAGACGATGACTGGACACAAGCTGTATCCCATAGTTGTCTTTAGAACGCCATTTCCGGAACTGACATTCCAGCTGGATACAAGCGGTGAGACTGGAATCGCATGGGTTCGGACGAATCGTTGCGACATAAAGTAGTGCGATGCTCCAGTATCAAACAGTGCAAGTGCAGGTAGTGAGGCTACTAGGATTGTACCTAAGGTATGTGGGATATGTTTTAGGTATAGGGAAAGTGTGTAGATAACCAAGACTGAAAGATAAGTTGGAGAAGAAAAGTTTACCAGTGATGACTTGGCCAATGGCCTCAGCTTCTTCCACGGACATCGTGAAAGCCTGGCGCTTTGGTACATTCCTCCTGGCCTGAGGAGCATTCCTCGGAACGTTCCTTTGAGCTTGATGGAACTGACGAGGAGGTGGTGCAGCTTGTGGTCCAATGGGTGGTGCAGGTAGTGCAGGTCTTGGAGCGGGTGCTTGGATGGCTGGGCGCTGTGGGTAATTGTTTGCTAGCCTGGGTGCAGCAACTGGGTTTTGCCTTTGGGGACAAGACCTGATATCATGAGTAGCTGAGCCGCAGACTAAACAAAGACGATTGGCTCGCCGACAGTCTTTCATCATATGTCCAGCTCTCTTGCAGTAGGTACAAAAGGCTGGGGTAGGACGATGGTTCGGTACTCCGGGTCGCCTTGGCACAAAAGGTGGTCTAGACGAGGCTCCACCTGCCATCTGGTTGGCAGGGCGTTTGACTCCTGCAGACTGAGGTCCGCCCCTAGCTTTTATCACTGCCTCATAACTGCGGGCAGCTTCCAGAGTATCCTCATGAGTCAGAAATTTTCCCGTGGCTAGAGCAGCCTGAATCTCCGTGTCCAGACCTTGTTGAAAGCGACGGGCTCTGATCTCGTCTGTCGGTATCAAGTGTGCCGCGAATCTGTTTAAAGATCGTGTTAGCTGTGTAGTATGTGATATTTAAAAATTGAACTGTTGTGACATATCTTACCGGCTTAGCATGGTGAATTCAGCGTCGTACTCATCTACTGATTTGTCCCACATCGATCCTTGTTGTAGATGAATGAACTGCTGCTTCATGGCAAACCTGGCAGTCACAGGGAAGTATTTCGCGTCGAACTTCTCGCGAAAAGTTTTCCATTCAATAGGCTATACAAGACGGCTTTCTTCCGGCTTTCACCAGTTGCGAGCATTGTCCGTGAGCTGTAGTTTCGCCACACGGACCCAAGCTATGTCTGGCACTTGAGCTGCTGCCAAATCATCTTCTATGCTTTGTGCCCATTCCTCATCTTCAGGTGGGCTTCCCTTTCCGAAGAACTGCTTGGGATGTATAACCCTGAATTGATTTACCCCCGGTGCGTCAGTCTCGGGACAGTTCAGGAGTTGTTGCTGTCCCTCAAGAAGGCTGCGGATCGCCTCAAGTAGCACAGTTTGCTCGGTGGGTGGCGCAGGAACAGCAGGTGTGAGAGGTAGTGCTGGAGTTGGAGGTGTGTTGTTGACATTGGTGCTGGTGTTGTTCAGGAAATCCATAACCCTGAAGAAAAATTTGGGTTAGGACAGATGAAATGATAAGATTCAAGGAATATGAAATTGCAAGATTCAAGGAACATGAATTGTAAAGAATGTTTTAGTTGCTGGTTCTTGTGTTATATTTTAGGTTGTTCACGCAGAACAGAACTGCATGATAGGGATTCATACAGCTCTGACCTGCATGGGCCACTAACAAAACCTGTCACGCCCCGCTTCCCAGTGTACGGCGAAGGGGACGCAACGAGGTCCGCTACGTATATACTCAGAATTACATACGCTAAGCGTATCTAAGCAATATAAAATAAATACACAAGAGACGAGAGATAGTAAAAACAACAACTTTTATTTATTAACATTCTTTTGTACAATGCATGAAAAGGAAATACAACTGAAATAAAAGATGCCTAAACAGTGGCATAACAGGAAATGAAAAGTACTGAAAAGAAAAGTGTATAATGAAACTAAAGTGCAGGGTCTTCGGCAAACTGCTCCAAGTCTTCTATAGATGGCTCGATCTCTGCCGGGTTCAAATTATCTGACGACATTCAAAGAAGAAAGAAATAGAATGTCGTCAGCGAACAGGTCGCTCGGTAAGTCCCAAAGGTAAGAGGAAAGTAGAATAGACAGAATAAGAAGATATCTTTTAAAGTTGTATACTATTGTTGTAATGTTGTGTTAACGCTGTTGTTTGTAGCTTGATACAGAAGGATGCCAGTGTATACGAGGGGGGTCTCTATATGCTAGAGACCAGGACAAACGGAATGTACAAGGAACCGTTAAGCCACGGTATAACAGCAACGGAATATAAGTTAGGTGTCTTAATCTGACCATCTCGTGCTACCTTTAACACCTTCCGTACCAATCTACCCCTTAAACCCCGCGATGTCTTGTTTGTATTGTTATCTTGTAAATTGTATTGATTGTAAGATTGATTGACTGACCGAAACCATAATATCAAGAAACGGTTGTAACCGTAGGGTCATGTAAATGGAATAACTGAGAATCATGTAAAAGGAATATATCCATGGTTCGGTTCAGTCAAGTAGTATAAATTGATAATTGGATTCATGGATTCATGTATTCATATTGAATTGGAATATTGTAGATTGTAGATTGACTTGAATCATATTCAAGTCAGACTAATCAGACTCAAACCCGAGTCAGACAATCAGAAATGTGAATCGAAGTTTATAATTGCTAGGGTCCTTAGGGTGATTTATAAAAGTTGAGGTTTTTTTTTATATAAAAGTACTTTTATATACTTTTCAAAATACACCTCAAGTATTTATTATTCGTCTTTAGAGTTGTAATGAGAGTGGATTTTATATTGTGACATTTCCAGTGAAAATATCCTAGTTTTATATATAAGGTATTTATCTGTAATATTGGTTTATTTGAAGTTCATGGTATTTTAGTGTAAAATTTATTCTTGTGATTTTTAGAAAAAAGTGGAATATTTATATCATAACAAAATAAATGTTTTAATGATAAATATACATATATTTATACAAAAAATAATTTTAATAAATATTTTATATTCTAAAAATCTCATTTTTCTTAAGATATCGTATTTTAAATCTTTCGAGACCGAATGCTCCTTGCGGAGGTCTGAATCTCGCACTACTAAGCCCGAGGATGTGCGATAATCCGCACCATCCCGAACAGGTTCCCCAAAAATGAGTTGTAGCGGAGCTTTACAAAAATTGTAAAATACTAATCCTTTAGAAAACGGTTTTATAAAGTAAAAGGTATTTGTAACACCCGAGCCCAATACTACTATTTTCTGTTACTGGTTGAGCATTAGATAGTACTCATTTCATTTAGCTTGCCTGTTTGTCACTTGCTGTAAAATTTTATCTGGCAAAGTGATTTCTGCATATAACAAATTTTAGCATCTAAAATGAAATTAAAAATATCTATATTGGCCTACTCGACACCCCTAGTCTTGTGGTAGCGTCCGTACATCGAGTTCTCGTCCCGTTCGGTGAAACGGGCAAGTTTGGACGGCTACGCGCGCGTACAGGTGTCCATCTTGGGGGTATGCTTTTTAATCATAAAACACTTAATTTTAAAATTTGGAACCCGCTTAAAATCCTATTATTTAAATTTCAAATTTTGGTCCCAACCCGGACGCAATTTGGAAATGTTTTATTAAGCGCCAAAATCCCAAATTAATATAATCTTTAAAACCATAGTATACTTCGTTATATATATATTTCTTCACTGAACGAATCGATTAAATCTTTAATATATATTTTTCTTTAACCACTAACTACTTCCTCAGCCAATCAACGAGGGCATTTTACCCCGTGGGCCCCTCCATTATCTCTCTCTCTCTCTTTCTCTAACTCTCTCTCTCTCTACATCTCACGTCTCTCTCTCTCTCTCTAGCCTCTCAAATTTCTCTGATCTCTTTCTCTCTCTCCCTCATATATATATTTCCCCCCCTTCATATTTTTCAAAACCACGAACACAGAAAACCCAGCGCGCCTCAACCCTAGCCACCTTCACCGTCGCCGCCGCAGCCCCGACGCCGGCGCCAGCGTCACCGTCACCCTCGCCTCCGACTCCTCCTTTCAACCTCAACCCTTGTCTTCTTTCCCCCGCGCACCCTGCACGACAGCGACCCTTGGCTACCCCGCAACTTCTCTGTGTCGCCTGAAACGTCACCGGCGACTCCCTGCGCCGCCCCTGGACATCGCCGACGAACCCCAACCACCTCTAAACACCATGTAAGTGTCACACCACCTTTCCTTTCCTCTCTTCTTTTTCCAGAATTGAAAACAGTTTGCTGGAAGTTTCTGCAGATCGCCGGAGACGCCGTCCTCGCCGCCGTCGATCTCGCCGCCGTCGCTAGTGCCCTCTGGACCAGTAAGTATTCCCCCTTCTTCTTCTTCTCTGGTCATTTCCTTCTTTCCAAGATCTACACCCGTTCGAAACCCTATTTACTGTTTTTGTGCTCGCCGGAATCCGGCCGTGCCGGCGACGTGTCCCGACAATCCAGCAGAGTGCTCTGACCCGTGTGGTTCCTTGGTTCGTTATTTGGGTTCAATCCGTGAACCGTGCGTCCGTCGCGTGTTTCCCCGCCGACGTTACGTTCCGTTTTTCCCGGTTCGTGACCTGTCGAGGCAAGTATCCCTTGCTACTTGCTATACAATATATTTATATATGTTTTGACACACTAAACCTGTAAAACTGAACTTGGTGTAGTCGTTTTCCCATTTTGGTTGCAATATGGCATTATATCATTTTACAGTTAACATAGAATTTACAGTTTACCAATTTAAACCTAATAACCAAGTTTACCTGTTTAATCACATTTTACTGTTTAATTGATGGTAGCACTTACCCATGTAGTTCTATTACATTCGGACATTCGTATTCAAAGACTTGGTATAACTGTATTGCATCGATACCTAAACTATTGCACCGCTAAGGGTGCTCAAACCTGTTAATATAATTAAACGGCTGCACTGTATTACTGCACTCTTGTGATTGAATGAAACTGCTTATTATTGTTTAACTCAATGCTTATTTCCTGTTGTTAATACCCTGTTCGACTATATATCTGATTGTGAGCACACCCACGATATTGTTTATATCTTGACCTGACATGGCTACATTTATATATTGATACACCTGACATGGTACCGTATACTGTTGACTTGACCAGATGTACCATGATCCGACCTGTTACCTGATCTCGTGCCTAATGCCAACCAAAACTGACATGTAGTCCTCATGGATCGTTCCTGTTGTCTATCCAGACAAACCTGCTTTTACCTGATCCTGTGTTGGCATTAGTTCTTGATTACTGAATACCTGACCTGACATATATAACTTGGGGGTATGGGGAAATCAAAGGTGAAATCTGACTTGTAACTTGACAGTTCACTACCTGTATTGGGTGTACACATTCCTGTTTTGTGCCTAGCGGCATGTCTCAGTTTTAGCCGAGAATATTGTGGCCGTGGTCCCGGGTATGTACGGGATACTATCGAGAGTACACATTCCTGTTTTGTGCCTAGCGGCATGTCTCGGCTGCAGCCGAGAATATTGTGGCCGTGGTCCCGGGTATGTACGGGATACTATTGAGTTACATCGACGATTCATCAATTGATTTCAAAAACTTTAGACTAGAAAACCTGATAGAACAGTTTAGTTACCCACTGCACACTACCCTGCACTGCTTGTTTCACATTATTGCTGTATTCATATTTATTTTGCATTGCCTGTTACATTGTTCATATTATATTACTGGTTGACATGACGCGCTGACGTCTGGGTTTTGCATAGCCCAGATTCTGTACCACTGTCGCAGACCGAGCAGGAGTACTTCAGCCAGCAGGCTGAGTTGTCAGTTCAGTAGCGGTTAGTTTTATTTCCTGCATTTATTTCCTGATGTGAGCCCGCATTATGGGACATACCTTTCAGTTATTTGTATTGGATCATTTGCTTCCGCATTTATTTATTTATTGACTCTTGTTATTCTGGATTATGGACATGTTTTTAGATGGTTTTATCTTGTTCTTGATATCTCTACAGCCGTAATGTGACTGTGGATGGATACTTCCTACCCACAGGTAGCATGGTTGGCTATGTCACGTGCCCAATCTAGCGTACTCTAGGAAGCGGGGCGTGACAGTATTTATTTGTAAAAATGTCAATTTTCCGTATTTTAGATTCTAGGGTTTCCTAAGTCAACTAGCTTATTTCTAAATGGTCTAAACGATAAGTTGTTAGATGCCTCAAATCGCCTCTTCACCGCTAATTGTGGCCAGGTAAGTACAAGTGAGGAAATGAGGGATCCGCTCACGAATTACCGTGAGACGGGCCTTTTAAAATTATCTTTCTCACTTGCCTAGCCTACACACCACAAAATCAGGTTTAGATAAACGACCGATGTCTACAACTTATCGTGTTTTCCTAATAAGAGATATTTATTTAAAAGTGTATCAAAGCTAAAATTTTTAGAAATGGTTTTATTAAGAATATGGTATTTAATTGAAAGTATTGTTTTATCGTATTTTAAGTTTTTGATGATATCGTTTTTGGTTGTATATGCGTGTGTGTGGAGGTAGGTCATTACCTCATGCTCTATTTTAAATATATAGTAAGGTTAAGGGGGTTAAATATGAAATCGAAACATTGTGGTATTTAAGTGAAAATACGATTATTAGAAAAGGATATCATTTCATGTGATGAAACTTGTTCAAATTATTTGTTAAATGTTTAATAGTCAATAATAAGATGTTTAAGCATGATTGAATTGGTGAGAAGTGGAATTTTATAGAAAACCGAATCGGAAATCGGATTTGTTCCGATTCCGTCGGGTTTTGTAATTTCGTATTTTAGAGAATAAGAAAGGGAGATAGAATGGGACTTACGGGTTTCGATTAAGCAAAGGAGTGAGGGGGGACTAAACGGGTTGCCGAGGCGTTGCTTCGTCGCCGGTTGTTCCTAAAAACGTCGCCGGAATTTCCACCGGAATTTCGTCGGAGCTTCGCCAAGAACTTGTTTTCAAAGTACACAACTCTTGAGAAGGTTTTGAGAGAGTGGGCTCAGAATTTTGGGATGAAAGGGCAAAGTGTAGGGGTGTATTTATAGGGTAGGCCAGGGGTAGGATAGGTGAAGGGTTTTTAAATAAAAAATGTAAAAAATATAGGAAAAGTAATAAAAAATGGAGTAAATGAGGTATAATTGTGTTTCTGGAACCGATCCAGACATTTAAAGTATGCAGGAGTGTACAGAAGACCAAACGACACAACTTCCCTGTTGGAGACTCGGCCGTCCCGCGGCGCCGGCCCGAGTCGGGCCGAGTCAAGTGGTCGGGGGATGGGGGGTCGTCAGGTGAAGGCTCTGGTATTTTTAGTTTTCTAGGTTTAGTTCAAGTTTTGGGAGTTATGGTGTGTGGACTGTTGGGCTTCCAAAGGATTTAAAACAAAAACAATATAAAAATGATGTGGGGCAGAGGATTTGAACTCTGGTGGCTTGGTTCAGCAGTGCAAGGTATTACCAATGAGCTACAAGCTCTTTCTTGTAATTATTGTGGGAAAATAAATACTTAAAGTGGTAACAGCAACATTAAATACCCCAAGTATACTTCAAATTTAAATCAATTTTATGTATACAAAAATTAGAGTTGTTACAACAATGCTAAACAGGGGTTTGGGGGGCTCTGACAACATTTTGTCCTTAGCTGAGCACTAACCATTCATTATAGCTCTGGGGTTTTATTTTGAATGTCATATGAAATGATCAAGTTTGGAAGAATATAGTTGGGGTTCAATCAAAGGGGAGATCTTGTCTCTGGAAAACTTAGCTGATTTGGGCTAAGGGTGGTTTGAAATAGTGTTAAATACTAAAGCATACTTGGCGATCACGTGCTCCCACGTGATGTGCTGAAAATAGTGTTAAACACTAAAGACGAAGTGCTTAAAGTAGTGTTAAACACTAAAATTGAATTGGTCACGTGGGGTCACGTGAGGCATCTGAAGATGGGGTCAGACTTCCTTTATTTTCTTCTCAGAATATTCAAATAAGTGTTAAACACTTAAATCTTCACGTCCATCACGTGTGGGCACGTGATCGGTACCCATGCACTAATTTATTAAAGTATTTATTACGGGTCACGTGGGGATACGTGAGGGCGCCCAAAATTGATTCTACCTTTGGCTTTGTTCCCTTTATTTTCAGGGTTATGTGGGAGCACGTGAGGCATTGCCTCCAAACTAATTCCTTCTTATTTTTAGGAATCTGTTTAAGGGTCACGTGGGAGCACGTGACCTAGTCTTGTTCGTTCTTTTTTACTCATTGAGGATGAGGGTCACGTGTTACCACGTGACCAAGTTGGGTAATGATCTCTTTACGTGCATGGAGATTTTTAAATCCCTTTTTCTTTTAATAATTAAATTCTGTTATAGGGTTAAACCGTAATTTTATTTTAGAGGAATTAAATTCCCATGTGTTTTGAAAGAATTAAATTCTTATGTAGGGTTAAACCCTAGTTTCATTTGGAAGAATTAAATTCCTATGAATTTGGAAGAATTAAAGTCTTATGTAGGGTTAAACCCTAGTTTCATTTGGAAGAATTAAATTCCTATAAATTTGGGGGAATTAAATTCCTAAACTCAATTCTCCCTCTAAGTTTTGGATCTGCATGGCAAAATCTCCCCGATAATAATTAAATTCTCAACTTGTGGGGGAGATCTGCTTCTGCAGATCTTCAACCAAAGGAAGAACTAGGTTCTTATTCAGAAGAGTTAAACTCTTAATTTGAGAATTAAATTCTTTTTTTGTTTTATGGAGCTTAGATCTCTTTCCCTTTCTCACCTAGGTTTTTTTTTGAAGAGATCTTCTTTTTCTCTCTTGAGAATTAAATTCTCCTCTCTTTTTTCTCTCTGTTTTTGTATATTTCCCAAAAAAAGTAGATCCTTCTCTCTTCTCTTCTTGGCTCCTATTTATAGGAGAAAGAAAAAAATCAATTTGTTTAATCAATCTTTCATTGAAAGATTTTAGTTGTTTTTGTAACCAGCATGATCTTTTAGATCACTCAGTGAATTTTATTCACCATTGGATTTTTAATCCAAAAGATTTTTTTATCTGTTATTCAAATTTCAGGGAAATCTTTCCTTGTATAGAATCTTTCTATAAACTGGTGATTTTTAATCACCATTGGATTTTTAATCCAACGGTGCTCCACTTTACAGAGCATAATCTTTTTGTTTGGAAAGATTTAGGGAAATATTAGGGTTTTTGATTCCCTCTTAATTAGAATTTAATTATATTAATTCATAGATCTTTAGGAACCCATCACGTGTTGGCACGTGACCCCCTGATTAAGCATTTGACCAGAATTTAATTCTGTTGTTTTAAAGAACTCAGGAATTATTACGTGTCAGCACACGTGATGCCCTATTGGGATTTTTCCTTGTTATTTTATTATACCTTTAATTATTTTCAGTGGGTTTAAAGGCCCATCACGTGTTGGCACGCGACCCCACTGATTAATTATTTCCAATTATTTATTTTATTCAGTGCCTACAGGCTTTGTCTGTAAATGGTCACGTGTCTGCACGTGATGCCCGGTCACGTGTCTGCACGTGATGCCCGGTCTCGTGTGAGCACGTGATGCCTCATAACTTTTGATCCCGGATGAATTATGAGACCCATAATATATCAAATCGAAGAATTTTTTGAGACGCTTTCGATACCATCAGAATTTAGCTGTTTCTCATTCGGGTGTTTTTCAAAATGCAGCCCGGAAAATATTGGTTCGCATTTTCTTAGTTAGATTACACGTGTATAGCATATTTGCTCATAACTTTTGATCCCGGATGAATTATGAAGCCCATAATATATCAAATCGAAGGCCTTTTCGAGACGCTTTCGATACAATCAGAATTTAGCTGTTTCACATTCGGAAATTTGTCAAAATACAGCCCGGAAAATACTGGTTCGCATTTTCTTCCTTAGATTACACGTGCATAACATATTTGCTCATAACTTTTGATCCCGGATGAATTATGAAGCCCATAATATATCAAATCGAAAGCTTTTTCGAGATGATTTCGATACCATCAGAATTTAGCTATTTCATATTCAGGAGTTTGTCAAAATACTGCCCGGAAAATACTGGTTCATATTTTCTTAAACGTATCACTACCATTTGATACCTTGGGCTCTTTTGCGCAGAAATTTTTTGGCGGGAACAAATGCCCCTCACTATTTTGCCCACGTAAGTATATACGTGGGTGAAATAGTGCAGAGTAATTCATAGCCTATGACCAGTTTCGGGTTGGTGTATATTTTCAGAATCTTGATCTGAGAATATAACGAGCGGACTCTAGCGTCGTCATTTATCATTGACTCAAATCTCGACTCTTAAGGGACATAGTTCCAAACCCTCAGCTCCATGAACCGCACCCTTCTATTTCTTTATGTTTTACTCTGGCGTGAAGTAGTTTATATGCTCATGAGTAACTTCTCCATTTCAGTGGCATGTAGTTTTGGCAAGTGTGGCCCATAGATGGTAGATAACAGTTCATCTTAAACTTTTTATAAGATAGCGATGGCTTAGGAAATAAGGTTAGGATCTATTGCCTAAGACTTTCCAACTTTATGAGCCGTGAGGATCTCACAAAGGCTTTTCTCCCTACGAGTCGTGAGGATCTCGTAGGTGTCTTTTCTTCTTAGGAGTTGTGAGGACTCCTAAGTGCGTTTTCTCCTGAGAATCGTAAGGATCTCACAAGAGAATTTTTTTATGCGTAGGGACACTAATTTTCCTGCAATTTGAGACGAATCGAGAGATTCTCGCAAAAACACTGATTTCCTTGCGGGTCAAAACGAATCGAGAGGTTCTCGCCAAGGACGCTGATTTCCCTGAATCGAGATAAGAAGCGATGGCTTAGAAAACAGGTTCAGATCTACTGCCTAAGACTTTTCAACTTTATGAGTCGTGAGGGTCTCATAAAGATTTTTTTTCCTTACGAGTCGAGAGGATCTCGTAGGTGTATTTTCTCCTTAGGAATCGTGAGGATTCCTAAGTGTGTTTTCTCTTGAGAGTCGTAAGGATCTCACAAGAGAATTTTTTTCTTACAAGTCGAGAGGACTCGTAAGTGATTGATGAGTTGACCTACTTCCGAGTCAAAACATTGCTTCAACAGGGAGGTCGAGGGTTGACTTTGGGTTGTCTGTGCACCGCCGAGTTATGGAACTGGGAACTTTGCCGTGGCTCCGCTTTGCTGACGTTGTATATTCCTGCAGAGACACTGATTTCTCTGTGGGTCGGTGCGAATCGAGATGTTCTCGTCAAAGACGCTGATTTCCCTGAATCGAGGTATTTGCCAAGGACACTGATTTCCTTAGGGTTGTGACGAATCGAGGTATTCCTGCAAAGACACTTATTTCCTTGCGGGTCGACGCGAATCGAGATACTCTCGCCATGGACGCTGATTTCCCTGAATCGAGGTTTTTTCCATGGACGCTGATTTCCTCAGAGTTGAGACGAATCGAGGTATTCCTGCAAAGACACTGATTTCCTTGCGGGTCGACGCGAATCGAGATGCTCTCGTCAAGGACGCTGATTTCCCTGAATCGAGGTTTTGCCAAGGACACTGATTTCCCTAGAGTTGAAATGAATCGAGGTATTTCTGCAAAGACACTGATTTCTTTGCGGGTCGACGCGAATCGAGGTGCTCTCGTCAAGGTCGCTGATTTCCCTGAATCGAGGTTTTTGCCAAGGACACTGATTTCCTCGGAGTCAAAATGAATCGAGGTATTCCTGCAAAGACGCTGATTTCTCTGCGGGTTGATGCGAATCAAGATGCTCTCGTCAAGGACGCTGATTTTCCTAAATCGAGGAGGTTGCCAACGACACTGATTTCCCTGGGGTTGAGACGAATCGAGATATTTCTGCAGAGACGCTGATTTCTCTGCGGGTCGATGCGAATCGAGGTGCTCTCGTCAAGGACGCTGATTTCCCTGAATCGAGGTATTTGCCAAGGACGCTGATTTCCTCGGAGTTGAGACGAATCAAGATATTCCTGCAAAGACACTGATTTCTCTGCGGGTCGACGCGAATCGAGGTTCTCTCGTTAAGGATGCTGATTTCCCTGAATCGAGGTTTTGCCAAGGACACTGATTTCCCTCGGGTTGAGACGAATCGAGGTATTCCTGCAAAGACACTGATTTCTCTATGGGTTGACGTGAATCGAGATGCTCTCGTCAAGGACGCTGATTTCCTTGAATCGAGATTTTTGCCAAGGACACCGATTTCCCTGGGGTTGAGACGAATCGAAGTATTTCTGCGAAGATGCTGATTTTTCTGCGGATCGACGTGAATCGAGATGCTCTCGTCAAGGACGCTGATTTCCCTGAATCGAGGAAGTTGCCAATGACACTGATGTCTCTGGGGTTGAGACGAATCGAGGTATTCCTGCAAAGACGCTGATTTCTCTGCGGGTCGACGCGAATCGAGATGCTCTCGTCAAGGACGCTGATTTCCCTGAATCGAGGAGGTTGCCAAGGATACTGATTTCCCTCGGGTTAAGACGAATCGAGGTATTCCTTCAAAGACGCTGATTTCTCTGCGGGTTGACGCGAATCGAGATGCTCTTGTCAAGGACGCTGATTTCCCTGAATCGAGGTTTGGCCAAGGAAACTGATTTCCCTGGGGTTGAGACGAATCGAGGTATTCCTGCAAAGACGCTGATTTCTCTGTGGGTCGACGCGAATCGAGATGCTCTCGTCTAGGACGCTAATTTTCCTGAATCGAGGTTTGGCCAAGGACACTGATTTCCGTTGAGGTCGGTTGACTTTTTTTCGAGACGGAGCATTGATCCGGTAGGGAAGTCATTGGTTGACTCTAAGTTGTCTGTGGACCGTAGAGTCTGGAATGAGGAGGTACACCGTTGTTGGTCTCCAGGCTGTAGATGTGGCCATTGAGATTTGGAACTAGGTACTTTGCCATCGCTCCGTTTCGTTGTGAATCTAAGGTCAGTTGTTGACATCACGTCTGCATCTGGTTGGAGTGAGGAGAAATGCCGTTGGTGATCTCTAGGCTGTCTGTGAACCGTCGAGATTTGGAACTAGGGAACTTTGCCATGGTTCCGTTGTTTTGACCCTGGGGTCGTTTGTTGACGTCGCATCAGCATCCTGCTGGAGTAAGGAGAAACGCCGTTGGTGATCTCTAGGCTGTTTGTGAACCATCGAGATTTGGAACTAGAAGACTTTGCCATGGTTCCGTTGTTTTGACCCTGGGGTTGTTTGTTGACGTCGCATCTGCATCCTGCTGGAGTAAGGAGAAACGCAATTGGTGATCTCTAGGCTGTCTGTGAACCGTCGACATTTGGAACTAGGGGACTTTGCCATGGTTCCGTTGTTTTGACCCTGGGGTCGTTTGTTGACGTCGCATCTGCATCCTGCTGGAGTAAGGAGAAACGCCGTTGGTGATCTTTAGGCTATCTGTGAACTATCAAGATTTGGAATTAGGAGACTTTGCCATGGTTCTGTTGTTTTAACCCTGGGGTCGTTTGTTGACGTCGCATCTGCATCCTGCTGGAGTAAGGAGAAACGCCGTTGGTGATCTCTAGGCTGTCTGTGAACCGTCGAGATTTGGAACTAGGGGACTTTGCCATGGTTCCGGGGTAGTCTCTAGGCTGTCTGTGAACCGTCGAGATTTGGCTTCGCTTCGACGAAGCCTGGTGGGATGATATGGTCCCCTTCTTATTTATGCCCATAGATTGTATACAGGGGTCAATGTGACCTTACCTGCAGGGCAAATAGTTTCATTCTTTCATTTTTTTAATTCTTTCTGCGATACTCTATCATTTCAGCTTTTTACATCGCGAAAATCGCGATTGCCCAATCATTTTGGCTATTTTTCGCGGTGCCCAATCATTTCGGCTATTTTTCTTTTTACTCACTGCTTTTTATTGCGAGTTGCCCAATCATTTTGGCTGTTTTTGTATGCATACATTTTTACTTGCTGATTTCGTTGCAAGTTGCCCTATCATTTCGGCTATTTCATATATATTTTTGGTTCGCTGATTTTTTATCGCGAGTGTGGAACTTGGAATCCGGTGCCAATCTTAGCATCAGTATCGCTGCGACTGGAATATTGCCAGGAGCGAATCATCATTTGTCGTGAAAAGGGCTTGGAATTTGATACCGATTTAGGCATCAACATCGCTACAAATGGGATATTGCCAGGAGCAAATCATCATTTGCCTCTGTCGATGTCGAACAAAGGTGGCTTAGCAAACAGGGTTAAGATCCCATCAACTAAGGCTTTTGACTTCATGAGCTGTAAGGGCCTCATAAAGGTGTTTCTCCCTACGAGTCGTGAGGATCCCGTAGGTGCGTTTTCTCCTTAGGAATCGTGAGGATTCCTAAGTGTGTGTTCTCTTATAAGTCGTAAGGATCTTACAAGAGTGTTTTTTCCTTGCAAGTCGAGAGAACCTACAAGTGTTTGTTCACCGTGTGAGCATATCCCTAGTCGCTGGTGGGACTCTGTTAGGGAAATGTTTATTCATGCCCGTGGATTGTATACAAGGGTCAGCATTGAACCGTTTGTAGGGCAGCATTGGAGATTGTGATGGCTTAAGAACAGGTTTAGATCCCTGTACCTTAAGGCTTTTGAACCCTGTGAGCCGTGAGGGTCTCAAAGGGGAATTCTCCTTACGAGTCGTGAGGATCTCGTAAGTGTGTTTTCTCCTTAGGAATCGTGGGGATCCCTAAGTGTGTTGCTCCCTTGTGAGTCGTAAGGATCTCACGCAGGTGGTTTCTCCTTACAAAGTTGAGAGGACCTTGCAAGTGTTTTTTAACGAGATTGCGCCCTTTCGGGTTTTCACAAAACTCACCGGTAGCCCTGCTGTTTTTACTCACGGAGCCCTTTCGAGTTTTCATCCGTGCCCATCTCGCTTGTGGGTGTATCGATTTTTTACCACGTTAGCCTGGGGACACCGCGGTTTGTAGTAGTTTAACGACGTTTCGGTCATTTGATCATAGGTCCGAGATTTTTCAGGCAACGTACGATTACGCAGCTAGATTTTCTCGCAAATCTTCGCATCTTTTGTATCGGAGGTGGATTCCTTAAAGAGAAGGCTGAGGGTGATTTCTTTGTCAGAGTCGCTTCCAAAGGTGATAACTCGCGATTGCTTGGTGTCAACTATGTGACAGTTGCCAGCAGCTCTTTTGCGCTCATCTGTCGTGCTTTTCTGTTCCCGATGAGCCTTACGCTTCATTCGTTGAACGTGTTGTCGGCGGGCAACATATCCTTGCCACCAGTTTTTAAAGGCTATGCACTCCTCGGTAGGGTGTGCAATTCTCTGATGGTATAAGTAGAAGTTAGGATGTATGTCCGCTTCATTAAGATGCATACCGCCAGGAGAATTTCCTCTGAAAGAGGGCAACTTCATTCTTATTGATAGGGCTCTAGCGAATCGTTTCCTTACTTTAAGCTTGCTTTTGCCGACGATAGGGATGCTTCGATCCGGTTGGGGTGCCTCGACCTTTTCATTCAGTCGTCGGAGTTTGGTTTTTTTGAATATAGCCAGTTTGCGCTCTCGATTGGCTTTGCTTTTCTGACGGACTTCGTTCAGTAGCAAGTCGATCATCTCGTCAGACGGTTCCAAGGGTTTTGGTTTCGATCCTGCCCCCAGCTCCTCTACATTATCTTCAGATGCCGAGTGAGCTTCTTTGTTATTTAGTGACGAATGAGAGATCATGTGGCAACTTGCCACATAATCTTCTGGTTCCTGTGACGAGTTGTCTCCCTCATCATTGTCGCTATCTCCGAACTCCAGGATATGGTTGAGAAATTCTTGGAGTATGACTGGGGTTCGCGCCTTTTGGTTGTATTCCTCCAGCGCGTCAATATGCTTTTGCAAGTCCGTGCGCTTGTCATCAAACTGTGCGGGCTTTTTGGTCTTCTTCTTTTTCTTCGAAGACTTTGACGGCTGGGCCTGAATGTTTTGTCCACCATCACTATTAACACCCAATGTTGGGCGTGGTTTCAGCATTCCCTCAATGATCTCCGGTTCTTGCGGACTCTTCCACCTGATCGCCGGACATCTTTGAAGATCTTTCAGCATTTTTTTAGTTTTTTTTCCGAAAGAACGACTTCCCATGGAGCTTCCTCTATGAATGAGCATGATGCCCCCGGCATGTCCATCTTTTTCGGAGCATGTGGTTGTGGCGGGTTCACCTTCCAATTTTCAGACAACGTGAATTTGCCTTGTTGGTATTGGTCTTCAACCCAATTTTTGAAGACGTAGCAATTTTCGAGTGGATGGCCCAATACTCGATGGTAGGGGCAGTAATTGGGATCGTTGATGTCGTTCGGTAGAGGTGGGTGTCTTGACTCCGGTAGAGTAATGAACCCATTGCGCACTGCCAGTTCAAACAGTTTCCTTGTTTTATCTCAGGAAAACGAAAAAGGATGTCTCAACTTCTCATCAAGGGATTGTCGCTTATTGTTTTGGCGAACAACCGGTCTCGGGCCACTCGGCTGTTGTTGATCGTTGGCAACGAAGATTGCTTTCCCTTTGCCCTTCTCGTTTCGAGGCTCCATCTTTGAGGAAGATGGTCTATGGCCCATCCGATCCATTTGGGCCAATTTGTCAATCAAGGCCTGGAAAGTAGTCGGCTTGAAAAACATCATGAACTGTGAAATGGTCGCCTGGGGATCAAGAGTACCCACGAACATGCCTACCGCAGGTGCTTCCTCGATGCGCTGCTGGCACTTCGACCATAGATTCCACCATCGTATCGCGTATTGCACCCATGTTTCGCCTGGTTTCACTCTGGCATTAATTAACGCGCTGATCGGGGTGCGCTCGCTAGCGCTTGCGAAACGTTGGGTGAACAATAGCTCCATCTCCGCAAATGTCTTGACAGAGTCATTTGGGAGTTCGGAATACCGCTCAAATGCCGTCTCCGACAAGCTGCCAACAGACTGGCGGAGCAGTAGTTTATCATCACCTCCAGTGTTGCCGCACAGAGCCCTGAATTGAGCAACATGCTGGTGTGGATTCCCCATCCCCTTATATATATGGAATTTGGGGATCGTGTATCCTGGCGGATACTTGATCTGATCGTACCATCTTGGATATGGTCACCAAGTTTTAACAATTTGGCCGGCCGCTTCATTCGCCTGGTGAGCTCGTATTTGCTGAGCGATGTAGTCGTCCAAGGCGGCCTTAGAGATTGTCTCTTCTTTGGCTGCTGAAAGAGCCGGAGGAGGGTTCGATGTCTCCTCTCTGTCGTCTTCAATGATGATCGGGGGTCTTCAGCTGGAGGTTCCGGCTGTAACATCATCCCAGCCATGTCTTGGAACAAAAGAGCCACTCGTTTGATGTTGGCTGCCTGTTCCGCGGCCTCTTTTTCTTTCCTCTCGAGCATTCTTCGGAGGAATTCAGTATCAGTTTCTTATTCCCGACGCTGCTCTGAGGTCTTTGGATTTTCCTTCGGCCCAGTGAGTGCGGCCATTGCAGTCAGCATCTCCTGATGTTTCTGCTGCTGTTGTTCCTGGGCCTTCGTTATCGATCGGGTAAGCGGTCGATGACCCGTGGAAGCACGGCTTTCCTCTTTTCCGGAAGCCATATAAACGGTATGTGTTACCATGCCCCCAGACTTGGGGCGTTTAGATTCAGTGTCTTTGCTGTTCGCCGCGGTCACAGAGGCTTTCTCTGGCCTCCTTCTCTTGTGAGCGGCTGATGTTGAGGGAGCCATTGCAGCGGACACCTAGACGGCTGTCGCCTTTTATGGCTTGACAGGATGGTTTTCTCCTTGTCGAGCTTTAAGCTTCTTTGATCGGCGAGAGTAGTCCTGGTTAATCACCGATTCCTGGACCTGTCGTCAGACTTTGTAAATTTTGGAAGAAAGCCGCTGAGGGGGCTGCTCCGGCTTCTTTTCTGTAGTAATCTCCATAGGTGGAGGAGATCTTTTTAACACGGCTGTCGGAGAGTTCTTGCGAACCATCCTAAGCGGTTCAAAGCTGTTCCTAGTTGGAACAGCAGCATTGATTTCCACCATGGGAGCTGGCGGAGTTAGCCCCGACGGGGAGCTGCCCCCAGCCTTCCTCACTCGGCGCCAGTGGCGACGTCGAGCGTGTCTTGCAGATGGGATTGTCTCAGTTGTAGGGGTGATTTCCTCATGCCCCCTGTGTTGGTCAGGAGTTGTTGTTGTCAGCCTATTGAAGACCGACGTTCGTTGAGAGGGAATAGCCAGTCTGTCGAAGGCAGACTTTCGAGCAGATGAAGCCGCCTTGACGATCTCGCCTCGAGCGGGAGCCGGAACGACCAGCATTGTGAAGACCGATTTCTTGGCAGAAGAAGCCTCTCCGATAATTTCGTCCGCTTGATCCGGGATGGCTATCCGCTTTGGGATGGCTGCTTCGGGCATCGCGGGCTTGTTGGCATTCTGGCCCAGTCTGCTGAAAACTGAGGCAGTGGAGTTGGGCGACCCGTTGAGAGGGGCCGCAGTAGTAGCAAGTCGATCAAAGACCGACTTCTTTGGGGCTTCCTGCAACGGCAGCGGGGCATTGAAGTTCATGGGTGGGAGCATGGTCCCGAAGAATAGTCCAGTGGTAGCCTGAGTTATTTGCTCCACCGGCATCTTGAACAGTGAGGCCGCTTAGGGCCCATAGGTTACACCTCCAGATAAGACAGAACGAGAGCTGCAGTTGCAGTTGGAGCAGTTGGAGGCCATTTCTTTTTCTGCACGAGAGCAAAACCAAATCTTAGTACCTCGAACTCAAGGGCAACCATATAATACCGCGATTCGTTCGCGAACGCGACACACGAAGTGTGGAGTGGAAAGAGGAAAACGTCCCACCGGGCGTACCAGAATCTGTTCTCCGCCGAAAACCGGGAAGACAAACGTCTTGCCTGAATTTGAGGGCAGATGCTATTTGGTGCTATCCGTCCGCCTCTCCGAAGATGCCAAGTTGATTTATGACACCATGTATCGAAGGTTTAAACGGATGCGGCCGATGTAGCAGACTTCGTCAGATTCCTCCTCGTTGAGGGGTTTTTGATTGTGGGGACGCTCTTCCCTGCAGGCGCAAGCCCCTGCAGTTAATTACGGTACCACATCGCGGTAACCACTTTCTCCTTCTCCAGATGACCACTTCACGTCGTGGGTGTTTTTTTGTTTTTGGTTTCTCGTGGATTGTATACGGAAACTAATTTATGTTGTCGCCCGTAGAGCGTGGATTAGTCCAAATCCGTATTTTCTTAGATTTAGGTTTGGAGGTTGGGTTTAAGGATACGTTAGTCTCATTTGAGACTAAGATCAACTTAACAGTTTGTTAAGGACAGGTTAGTCTAATTTTAAACTAAGATCAACTTAACAGTTTGTTAAGGACACGTTAGTCTAATTTTAGACTAAGATCAACGTAACAGTTTGTTAAGGATACGTTAGTCTAATTTTAGACTAAGATCTACTTAACAGAATCATTTAGATCCAACAAAAGAGCATTTGGATTCTATTGTTTTAGTTTAGAGACTTTGCGGTTAATTACCAGTTTAAGGACATGGTGGTCCAAGGTTAAGGACATCATAGTCCGTGGGTTTAAAGGGACCCCACAGTCCGAGGTTAAGGACATCATAGTCCATGTGTTTAAAGAGACCCCACAGTCTGAGGTTAAGAACATCATAGTCCATGAGTTTAAGAACCCCACAGTCCATGGAATGATTGGTTATCGGGACCCGTCACCTCTTTGAAGACGTTGAAGGATTACAGCGACAAATCTCAAAGGAGTGAAGAGATGTACCCTTAAACCAAAGTTGATTGAGAAATCTGTAGTCCAATTTAGGACTAAGATCAATTAATTAGATTATGAGCACATTGGCTCAGTTAATCTGAATTGAGGACTTATGGCCAACTTGTCTAAGTCCAATTAAGTTTGAAATGTTGGCCCTTTGTTTGACTGTTGAACATTTGTCTGGGTTAAGCCCTCCTATTATTTAGCAATGCTAAACAGGGGTTTGGGGGATCTGACAACATTTTGTCCTTGGCTGAGCACTAACCATTCATTATAGCTCTGGGGTTTTATTTTGAATGTCATATGAAATGATCAAGTTTGGAAGAATGTAGTTGGGGTTCAATCAAAGGGGAGATCTTGTCTCTGGAAAACTTAGCCGATTTAGGCTAAGGGTGGTTTGAAAATAGTGTTAAACACTAAAGCATACTTAGCGATCACGTGCTCCCACGTGATGTGCTGAAAATAGTATTAAACACTAAAGACGAAGCGCTTAAAGTAGTGTTAAACACTAAAATTGAATTGGTCACGTGGGGTCACGTGAGGCATCTGAAGATGGGGTCAGACTTCCTTTATTTTCTTCCCAGAATATTCAAATAAGTGTTAAACACTTAAGTCTTCACGGCCTTCACGTGTGGGTGCGTGATGGGTACCCATGCACTGATTTATTAAAGTATTTATTAGGAGTCACGTGGGGACACGTGAGGGCGCCCAAAATTGATTCTGCCTTTGGCTTTGTTCCCTTTATTTTGAGGGTCACGTGGGAGCACGTGAGGCATTGCCTCCAGACTAATTCCTTCTTATTTTTAGGAATCTGTTTAAGGGTCACGTGGGAGCACGTGACCTAGTCTTGTTCGTTCTTTTTTACTCATTGAGGATGAGGGTCACATGTTACCACGTGACCAAGTTGGGTAATGATCTCTTTACGTGCATGGAGATTTTTAAATCCCTTTTTCTTTTAAGAATTAAATTCTGTTATAGGGTTAAACCCTAATTTCATTTTAGAGGAATTAAATTCCCATGTGTTTTGAAAGAATTAAATTCTTATGTAGGGTTAAACCCTAGTTTCATTTGGAGGAATTAAATTCCTATGAATTTGGAAGAATTAAATTCTTATGTAGGGTTAAACCCTAGTTTCATTTAGAGGAATTAAATTCCTATAAATTTTGGCGAATTAAATTCCCTAAACTCAATTCTCCCTCTAAGTTTTGGATCTGCATGGCAGAATCGTCCCGATGAGAATTAAATTCTCAACTTGTGTGGAGATCTGCTTCTGCATATTTTCAACCAAAGGAAGAACTAAGTTCTTATTCAGAAGAGTTAAACTCTTAATTTGAGAATTAAATTCTATTTTTGTTTTATGGAGCTTAGATCTCTTTCCCTTTCCAACGTAGGTTTTTTTTTAAGATATCTTCTTTTTCTCTCTTAAGAATTAAATTCTCCTCTCTTTTCTCTCTCTGTTTTTGTATATTTCCCAAAAAAGTAGATCCTCCTCTCTTCTCTTCTTGGCTCCTATTTATAGGAGAAAGAAAAGAATCAATTTGTTTAGTCAATCTTTCATTGAAAGATTTTGGTTGTTTTTGTAACCAGCATGATCTTTTATATCACTCAGTGAATTTTATTCACCATTGGATTTTTAATCCAAAAGATCTTTTATATGTTATTCAAATTTCAGGGAAATCTTTCCTTATATAGAATCTTTCTATAAACTGGTGATTTTTAATCACCATTGGATTTTTAATCCAACGGTGCTCCACTTTACAGAGCACAATTTTTTTGTTTGGAAAGATTTAGAGAAATATTAGGGTTTTTGATTCCCTCTTAATTAGAATTTAATTCTATTAATTCATAGATCTATAGGAATCTATTACGTGTTGGCACGTGACCCCCTGATTAAGCATTTGACCAGAATTTAATTCTGTTGTTTTAAAGAACTCAGGAATTATCACGTGTCAGCACGTGACCCTTGGTCACGTGTTGGCATGTGATGCCCCATTGGGATTTTTCCTTATTATTTTATTATATTTTTAATTCTTTTCAGTGGGTTTAAAAGCCCATCACGTGTTGGCACTTGACCCTACTAATTAATTATTTCCAATTATTTATTTTATTCAGTGCCTACAGGCTTTGCCTGTAAATGGCCACGTGTCGGCACGTGATGCCTGGTCACGTGTGAGCACGTGATGCCTCATAACTTTTGATCCGGGATGAATTATGAGACCCATAATATATCAAATCGAAGGATTTTTCAAGTCGCTTTCGATACCATCAGAATTTAGCTGTTTCTCATTCGGGAGTTTGTCAAAATGCAGCCCGGAAAATACTGGTTCGCATTTTCTTCCTTAGATTATACATGCATAGCATATTTGCTCATAACTTTTGATCCCAGATGAATTATGAAGCCCATAATATATCAAATCGAAGGCTTTTTCGAGACGCTTTCGTTACCATCAGAATTTAGCTGTTTCACATTCGAAAGTTTGTCAAAATATAGCCCGGAAAATACTGGTTCACATTTTCTTAAACGTATCGCTGCCATTTGATACCTTGGGCTCTTTTGCGCAGAAATTTTTTGGCGGGAACATGGATTAATTTAAAACACGGACCTCCTAATATATCCAATATTTCATATGTTGATTTCTGCTGCAATGTTCCGTGATGAGATTATATAACTGCTTGAGACGAATGCTTTATATTATATATGCTGGGATCCTTAGCACCCTCACCAGGTTTCGAAAGGTATCAACTATGCCATTTAAAAAAAATTCTAAGGTGCTAAAAAACCCTAACCAATGATCTAACTAGAGGAATTAGGGTAAAGCAACATGTAATCAAACATTACACTAAGTGAATGAGGAATACAACTTTTGTTGACTGGTCCTTCACTTCTAAAGCTCCGTATAGTGGTCGTTTCGCTCCAAGTAGTGATCTCCGGGACTCAAGTTAGGCTCCACAAAGCGAAATGAACAAGCTTGCTTGAAGTCTTCGAGGCCGAAAATGATCTACGTCGATGAGACTTTAACTCAAGCTACCTCTTCACTAATTTGGAATTAGTGAGGCAAACAACCTAAACTAAATAGCTAATCTAGTGTAGCTTGATGAAGTAGGATTTTTGCTCACTTTAGAATTGTTTTTCTCACTAATTTTCTTCACCTCTTGAAATAGAGCTTTCTTTGAGATGAAGAAGAAGATGAAGTGGAGAATAGAATTGAGTGAGAATAGCAACAATGGGTGAGATAATATCTCATATTAACTCATGTAGAGATTTAACCATGGCTTAAAATAATGGTTAAATATCTAGGGTAAGACAAAATTAGTTGACTAAGTCAATGGTTACTACAAGCTTCCACAAGCTTCCAACCATGACTCATTTCCACCTAATATTGTATTTACCATAAATAATTAAACCCTTAATTATCTTTGACATGGTATGAGTCTCATACACCCATGTTAGATGTATCATCAAGCATGACACAAATATTATATATCATATATATATTAAATGCGCACAAGTGAGAAAAAGAAATTCTTAAGTGAGCTAATATTAGTTAATGTATGTTAATATATTAAATATATAATTATACATTAAATTATTAAATCAACACTTGATTTAATAATCCGGCTATATCACATATAATCGACTAATATCATTTGTATCAACTTACCGAATCAACACTTGATTCGATAACCCAGCTATATCATATATAACCGAATGATATCACATATCGCGAGATTAGAATACGGTATCACATACGCGTATTAATCTCGGTCCTGCATATATCATATATGTGCTCCTACTTCATTTCGCTTGAGCCAAGAAAGCTCTGTGTAGGACTCTAAAGACTCGTCAATACGCCGGCAGTAGGTAATGATCATATCAGTCACCCATAAGCCGTCAGCGGTACTAGTTGGACGTAACGGCTACCCGGGTATTGAGCGATCAGAAGATCAACAAGTAAGCTTGCTTATACTCCTGCGAATCCAATAAGTAACACTACTGTACAGTCCGGTCTCTTCGTCTGATATGTCGCATATCCAGCCTGGGGGTGGTAACCGTCAGACCCCAATATCCTGATAAGTCATGCCGATGTGAGGCCCATAACGGTTCGAGAAACTACTGATAACACTTACCAGTAAATCTCAGCAACCATGGACAGAGATTTCCTGTTATTTCCAATCGAGCATAGCGCAACATCAACCCCAATACCGGGAGAGATGAAATCCCCTCCTATCGCTCATTGCCTCTATGAGACTCGGGACTGTACCCAAAAACCACCGTTTTGCACGTTCTCTTGAACGCGGTAAGGTGGAAATCAAAGCACAGTGGGAATCACACAAGACTCTATAACGATCTCGGGTCTACAGACTAACTTGTACCAGTGTCACCAAAGAACTGTTATCTGACGTAACGTATAATACCATCTAGGAGTTCTCGGCGAGTCTTGTTCAGTGTACCCAGTCTCCACTGAGGACCCGTATATAATCTTTAATGTCAAACACCAATGGATGTGGGATCATCTATCGCCCATCATATGGGTCAAGAAACGTATACACTAGTCTACTCTGGAATATCGATGCCCCATCTTGATACTCCTACGACTAGGAACAATTGAAGGATGTACTTACGGACTACCCTGGCTCCACTAGTATGATCTGCATCATAATCCTGGTAGTTAGTATTCATCCTAAGAGCTTTATCAACATGTAACAGAGAGACAATATGTGTACATGTTAAGATAAAGAGTAACCAGACAATATACTATCATGTCGAGCAAGAAAGTCCTCCCTATATATGTCCAAGCATCCACTATAACATACATCATATGTACAATAATGGCCTCTGGGGCAAACGTACAACTAACAATCTCCTACTTGCATTAGGGCCAGTTGTTGTAGTATCTCATACCCAACGTCCCATAAAAATCTCTCTTGAGAAATGCCTTTGTGAGTGGATCCGCCGTGTTGTTCTTCGCGTCAACTCTCCTAATCTCGATCCCTTGGAGATCAACCATCTCCCTGATCAGGTGAAACTGTCTCAGAATATGTCTGGATCGCTGATGGGACAGGGGTTCCTAGGTTAAAGCCGCAACTCCATTGTTGTCACAATAACAGTTATTGGACCTTCAATGGTAGGAACCATGTTCATTTCATGAACAAGAAATATCCAGACAGCCACTTTGGCAGTATCGTTGGTAGCGATGTATTCAGCCTTTATCGTTTAGTTTGCCACGGTATCTAGCTTGGAACTCTTCCAACATACCATCCCTCCAAAGATCCCACATCCATTAGTGTTTGACATCAAAGATTGTACACAGGTGCTCATTGGAGAATGGGTACACCGAACAGGACTCGCCGAGAACTCCTAGATGATATTATACCTATCGTCAGATAGCAGTTCTCTGGTTATACCGGTACCGATTGGTCTATAGACCCGAGATCGTCATAGAGTCTTGTGTGATTCCCATTGTGCTTTGATTTCCACCCTACCACATTCAAGAGAGAGTGCAAACAGGTGGTTTTTGGGTACAGTCCCGAGTTACATGGAGGCAATGAGCGATAGGAGTGGTTTCGTCTCTCCCGGTATTGGGGGTTGATATTGCGCTGTGCTCGATTGGCTATAACACGAATTCCCTGGCCAGGGCTGATGATGAGATTTACTGGTAAGTGTTATCAGTAGTTTCTATACCCGTTATGAGCCTCACATCGGCATGACTTATCAAGTTATTAGGGTCTGACGTTTACCACCCCCAGACTCGATATGCGACATATTAGACGAAGTGACCAGACTGTACGGTAGTGTTACTTACTAGATTCACGGGAGTATGGACAAACTTGCTTGTTAATCTTTTGATCGCTCAATACCTGGGTAGCCGTTACGTCCAGCTAGTACCGCTGACGGCTTGCGGGTGACTGATATGATCATTACCTACTGCTGGCGTATTGACGAGTCTTTAGAATCCTACACAGAGGTTTCCTGGCTCAAGCGAAACGAAGTAGGGCACATATGTGATATGTGCGGGACCGAGATTAATACGTGTATGTGATACCGTATTCTAATCTCGCGATATATGATATCAGTCGGCTATATGAGATATAGCCGGGTTATTGAATCAAGTGTTGATTCGATAAGTTGATATAAATGATATTAATCGGTTATATATAATATAGCCAGATTATTAAATTAAGTATTGATTTAATAATTTAATATATAATTATATATTTGATATATTAATATATATTAACTAATATTAGCTCACTTAAGAATTTCTTTTCTACTAATACATTTAAATATATATGTGATATATATTAATATATTTATTTTTGTGTCATGCTAAATGATATATTGGACTTGGGTGTATGAGACTGTCACGCCCCGCTTTCCAAAGTGGGCTAAGATCGACACGTGACAAAGCCAACCATGCTACCTGTGGCTAGGAAATATCCCTCCACAGTCACATTACGACTGTCTATAAGATATCAAGAACAGTAGAAATGAAATAAACTATCTAGTACATGTCCATATGCCAGAATAAACGAGTCAAGAAATAATATGCGGAAGCAATAATCCAATAAACAATAACAATCTGGAAAGTACGTCCCAAAATATGGGCTCACATCAGAAATGGAAGTACGAAAATAAAACTAACTAACTAGCTACTAACAGGATCCTCACTGCTCGGCCTGTTGGCTAAAATACTTCTGAACGGTCTGCGACAGAGATAGAGGATCTGAGCCATGCAAAACCCAGACGTCAGTATGTCATAATATCACTAATCATAAGCAATCAGGATGTAACGATATATGCAGGCATGAATAGTAACATGAATGTAATAAGGGTATAACAGTATCACGAATAATGAATAGTGAAGTGTATACGCACATGTAACGTGCGGTGAGTAATCTGAACTAAGCTATTGGGTTAGCTACTCTCAAGTCTGTGAAATCAATTTGATGGAATCGTCGATGTAACTCAATAGTATCCCGTGCATACCCGGGACCACGGTCCAAACTCTCGGGGCTAAATCCGAGATGTGCCGCTAAGCACAAACAGGAAACATGTACAGACGAATGATGTCAGCAACATCATCCCGGGACTGGCCTAGCCCCCAAAACTGATCAGTATAAGCGTTGAACTGTTGAGTTACAAGTCAGGTTTCATTATTGATTTCCCCTTACCCCCAAGTTATGTGTTCAAGTCAGGTATTGATAAATCTGGAGCTAATGCCAAAACAGGATAAAGCAGGTACATGTTTGTCTATGTAGACAATAGGAAACGTCCGTAGGAACAACATGTCAGGATTGTCGGCATTAGTAACAGGATCAGGTAACATGTCAAGTAGTGGTGTATCAGGTCTTGTCAGCTAGTGTACATGTATCAAGTGGGTGCCCAATAGTAAAATGTAGCAAGTATCGAATCACGGTAAAGGTACGGATGTACGGTGAAAGCATGGTGTTCATATCATAATATTGCATTATTATATTCCCCATTCTTATTCATTTTACAAATAAACAGGTGCTTTCGACCCATGTCTGCTACATAGTTGCAGGTTACATGTCCTCGGAACAAAAATAGTGAAATTGACAAAAAGATTATACAAAAGTGAGACTACGACCAACAAATGGAAGAATTTTGATCAAGCCCACAGTTTGAAGACTAAACGAAGATCAATGAACAAGTTCACAAAGTACAAAGGCAGTGCAAGGTTCAAGACTTTGACACGAAGTAAGCGGTAAAAGTCCACGACTTTATTCACTGGGAAATCTGGAAGAAATCTAGAAGACAAACTGAGAAACCAAGTGAAGAAAATAGGAGAAACAAGGCAACAGAAGCAGACCAGAAAAATTGAGCACACAAGCTCCCTATACGGCCGCGGAACCGCGGCCAAACCTGGCTATTGGCCGCGGTTCCGCGGCCATTAGAAGCGCGTGACGGTGGAAAAACGTGGCACGTGCATCGCCCGTGTCGGTGGAAAATTTCTATGGTCGCTGGCGGTGCGTTGACTAGTTCTTTTCTTAAGGGGTAAACTTGTAATTGCAGACGTGAATCAATTGTAACCCTAGGGTTTCTATGATCTATAAATAGAAACCCTAATGCTCTTTTTGGAGCATGTCTCTTCTTGTGCCTCATTTCATCTATCTAAATTCAGATCTGTAAATTTCTGTAAGGAATGAAGAGTGCATCAAATTAGAGTAAGTTTTCAATCTTGCCCTAGTTAATTTTATTATCTGCCCTAGTATAATTTTCTATTCTTGCCCTAGTTTAGATTTCATTAATTGCCCTAGTTAATTAGTATAGAAGATGTTTTTCAATTCCCTAATGATCGAGTAGTCTCCTCGCTTGTTAGGGTTAGATTTGGGGAAGGTTTAAGATATGGAGATCTCTCACCCCTTTCTTGCCCATCATACGTTTTTATAGGACTCCATGCATACATGCACACACCGCTCCCTACGGCACCCTATCCCACGAGGTAGCGGTGATACCGTAGTATAAACGACCGGTTGTGCGTGTCTTCCATGGAGGTTAGGGTAAGGATTAAGAAAGGAAGGACAAGAACCTAGAGGAAGGAACATCGTTTCTTCCCGATGGTACTAATCCACTTTATTAATAATTACCATAACATCTCATAGATCTTAAATAGGGCATAGAAAGCAGTGAGGGATATTGACTTTCCAAACTTAATCTAAACCTAACCCTAGTAAGATTTAGATCAGTTTAGTTTTTAGATTTAATCAATCCATTCACACCGTTTAGAATTAACTCGTTAGAACAATTAGAGAATACACAATATCCCTGTGGACCGACCCGTACTCACCGGTTAGCTACCAAGCGACGCCGTTCTTAATTGCGGTTATAAATTATTCTTTGAACAAATCACATGGATGCACAAATATTTATCAGGGGTTACATCATGACTATGTAGGATGCACATTATCCAGCATGGGGTACTAATGTAACAATAATATGAATTAATATAATATGGCATGCAACTGGATATGCAGAATTAATGGTATGGATACACAATAAAATATGGATGCTCAAATATCTATCAGGGGTTACAATTACAGCTTCATGACTATGTAGGATGCACATTATCAAACATCGGGTGTTAATATAACAGTAATATGAAATAATGTGACATGTAGATGCAACTACATATATAATAAATGATATGGATGCATGCGGGTATCTGAAACACATGAGTATGGATGTACAATGCAATCAACATGTGATATTTTTATTCATATGAATGCATAATAAAATACATAGCATGTAGCAAGATGAACTTGCATGCGACTAGATATGTAAATAACGGTATGGATGCATATGTGTATCGAAAAACTGTAAAATTGTAATATGGATGCATAACTAAACAATATGTAATATTATTATTCCCATGAATGCAAAATATAGTAGTATAGCATGTAGCAAGATAAACTTGCCTGATCGGATCTCACGACGGGTGCATATGGCACGTCCGACGTCGGGTAAACGTCGCAATACACACACGCGCGTACAGAACAGGTCCAGGCAAAGCAAGAATATAATCACGCTGGCTGGGGATGTCCACTGGGTTCCTCAGATCGTCGGTGACGGTCACGGTTCCGGCGATGACCGAAAAACGGAAACCAAGAAGAGACGGAGAAAAGAGAAGAAGAAGAAGAAGAAGAAGAAGAAGGGATGTTGCTCTGGGATGGTGTTTGGGGACAGAGGCGAAGTAAGAGGGATGCCGACAATGGGTCGTGGGTTTCCGGCGAGGTTTCACGGTGATGCGGCCGTGGGTTTCTTGAATTCGGGTGATCGGGGTTCCTGCGTAGGGGAGAGGTTCAGGAGAGAGGAAAGAAGGGAAGAAAGAGAGGAGGCGACGAAGAGCGTGGTGAGACGGTGAGGGGTCGCCGGTGATGGGAGGTGATGGCTGCGGGCGTTGTACAGTCGGGGTTCTTAGGTTTGGGGCTCTGGATCTTGGAGAGAAGGAGAGAGGAAGGTGAGGAGGTGGTTGTGGAGAGGAGAAGGTCGTCACGAGGACAAGGGCCGAGGAGGTCGCGGTTCCGGAGAGGTAGGAAGTGCAGGCGGGGTTCTTATAGGGGTCGGGTTGATGGGTTTCGGTTGCAGGGTTCTTAGGTTGGAAGGGGAGGAGAGGAGAGAGGAAGGAGGTCGAGGAGGAGAGGAGCGAGGTCGAGGGATCGGTGACGGCGACGACGAGGGCAGGAGCGTGGGTTTCGGGTTTCTTGTAGTCGCGGATGAGGAAGAAGGAGAGAGGGAGACGTGGGTTTCAAAAATAAAATAGGGTTTTAAGATATATATATATATATATATATATATATATATATGCAGAGAGAGAGAGAGAGAGAGAGAGAGAGAGACCGAGAGGAGAGAGAGAGAAATAGTTGTTTTTGTTAGGAAAAATATTTTTTTTGTTTATATTAATAGTTTAAATTTAAAAGAATATAATATAGATTATATTCAAGATTTTGGCTAATACAAAATTAATCCAAAACACGCCCGGGTTGGGTCTAAATTTACGGTTTGAAAATACGAATAATATACGTAGTAACCAAAACCAAAACAGGATATCCGAGTAATGAAAATGCATACCCCCAAGAACGGATACACGTAGCATGCACGTAGCTATCCAAACGGGTCTGTTTCACTGAACGGGACGATAACACAATGTACGGATGCTACGACAGGGTTAGGGGTATCATGTAGGCCATGCCAGATATTTTCAAAATATTTTATTTGACTTAAAATATTATATTAAAAAAATGCAGATGCCAGATATAATGCCAGTATGCAATATATAAAAATGAAAGTGCACGGATCACATAACAAGCCGGGATAAATGATAAACAGGAATCAAGACGGGTTTCCAGCAAGCGGGTCGGGTCGGATGCAAATACAAATGTCAAATACACTATTCGCTTCCAAAACACAGTAAATCAGGAAAATACCATAAACAAAGAAATACTCAAAATAGAACTGGTATAAATGAACTAGGGTGTTACAAAGACTCAAACCTAACTAAAAATAATTTGGGTGTCTAATTATTAAGGGAAAAATCAAAATTAGGTGGAAATTTGTATGGCTTGAGATGCTTGTGGAAGTATGGAGAAGTTTTGTCTTAGCCCACTAATTTTGTTTTACTCTAGATATTTATTAATCCAACCATTATATTTAGCCATGGTTAAGTCTCTACTAATATCACTTGTGATATTCTCTCACCTAAGGTTTAGAGAAGGGTTCTCATTTTTGGTTCATCTTCTTCATCTCCTTCTTGCTCTCTAGATTTGTGTGAGGTAAAGAAAGAAAGAGAGAAAAATTATTCTAAACTGAGCAAACTTGCTACTTCATCAATACCAAACTAGCCATTTAGTATAGCTTGTTTGCTTCACTAATTCCTCAATTAGTGAAGAGCTAGCTTGAGTTAGAGATTTTTCGACGTGAATCATATTCGGCCTCGAAGATTCCTAAGCAAGCTCGTTCCTTTCACCTAGTGGAGCCTAAGAAGAGTTCGGGAGACCACTATTTGGAGCAAAGGGACTACTACACGGAGCTTTAGAAGTGAAGGACCAGTCTATAAAGGTTGTATTCATATTTCACTTAGTGTAAAGTTATTTACATACTTTAAAAACCCTAATTCTCTAGTTAGATCCTTAGTCGGGCTCGCTAGGCACCCTAGATTTTTTAAAATAGCATACTTGATACTTGCCAAAACCTCTCGGGGGTGCTAAGCGAACCCTTCATTTATGAGGGGTTTTTGATTGTGGAGACGCTCTTCCCTGCAGGCGTAAGCCCCTGCAGTTAATTACGTTAGCGAATCGTGACAACCACTTTTTCCTGCTCCGGAGATTCATTTCGTGTCATGTGTATGTTTGTTTTATTTTGGATTTCCCGTGGATTGTATATGGAGACTAATTTTTGTCGTCGCCCGTAGGGCGTAGATTAGTCCAAATCCGTATATTTTTAGATTTGGGTTTGGGTTGATTTAAGGATTGTTAATTTGGTTTGAGATTAAGATCAGCTTAAACATATGAGCATTTGGGATTGATTATTTTAGTTTAAGAACATCGCGGTCCATTATTGCCATGTTTGAGGCGTAATGTTAATTTAAGAACGTTTCGGTCCTTTATTGCTATTTTGGAGGCGAATATTAGTTTAAGGACATTTCGTTTCATTATCGCCGTATTGGGGGCGAATATTAGTTTAAGGACATTTCGGTCCATTATCGCCGTATCTGGGGTGAATATTAGTTTAAGGATATTTTGGTCTATTATTCCTCTTGCATGCACGTGTATTTGTTCTGTGGCAGAGTGAACAATGGAGATATGGAATGTGTCCAATTTGGGGCACGATCCGATTTGAGGCGTGTACGTCAATTTGGAAGTGCTTCAACGAAAGAAGTTGCTGGTCGTTGGGACTCGCCACGTCTCTGAATACATTGAGGAATTACAACGACATATATCAGAGGTGTGAAGAGATATACCTTTGAACCAAATCCCGTATTTGAGGGAAAAGACTGTGATAGACCTAAGAATCGTTAGTCATATTTGAGACTACGATTAACTTATGAGATATGAATGAAGATCGGTTTGGATATCACAAACATAAGCTTAGTCAATTTGGGCTAGAATTGGGTTGCCATAGTTGAGGCGAATATTTAGTTTACGGACATTTTGGCCCATTATCGAATCTCTGCTTCCGAAGGCTGAGTGGGACCAATCACCGCCCCTCTTAAAACGTCGACTTTGACTTTGACTTTTCAAAGCCAAATCGACTTTCGATGATCATTACATGATGCATTTAATATCAACAGAAAGTCAAGTATTACGTAAAGAGTTCACCACTGACTTAAACCTAGCTTCCGGACAAGAGAGCGAAGCGAACGATCCTTTTGGGAACCGACCCTGGCGCATAGCCCCGCAAGGCCGAGCACAGCGAGCTGAGTTAAAACTCATCAGAGCTCGGACAAGAGAGTGGTTGCCCAAAGGCGACTATGAACGATAGGGGTTTTAGTTGAACGAGTGAAGTGAGGAAACCGAGTGGAACGATAGAATTCCCATAACGGGGAGAATATTTGTTTAAGGACATTTCGGTCCGTTATCATCATATTTGGGGCGAGTATTAGTTTAAGGACATTTCGGTCTGTTATAGCCATTTTTTGAGAGGCGAATATTAGATTAAGGACATTTCGGTCCCTTATCGCCGTATTTGGGGTGAATATTAGTTTAAGGACATTTCGGTCCATTATTCATCTTGCGCGCACATGTATTTGTTACGTGACGAAGTGAACAATGGAGATATGGAACGTGTCCAATTTGACGATCCGATTTGAGGCATGCACGTCAATTTGGAAGTGCATCAACGAAAGAAGTTGTTGGTCGTCGGGACCCACCATCTCTCTGAAGACGTTGAGGAATTACAACGACATGTATCAGAGGTGTGAAGCGATGTACCCTTAAACCAAACCCATATTTGAGGGAAAAGGGGTTGTTGTGGACCTAAAAATCATTAGTCGTATTTGAGACTAAGAACTTTAGGAGACATAGGATGAATATCATTTTGGATATCATCAATGGGAGACCACTAGTCATTTTTGAGACTAAGATCAGTTTGGGAAACCATGAGCAATATGAGCCCGGTTGATTTAAAAACAAAGTGATTTGACCTCAGGAAACTTAGCCAATTTTGGGCTGAGATTGAGTTTCCATAATTACCCAACAGTGCTGATCACTGCGACGTACAGCACTCACGTGTGAAACACGTGGGGTGTTGGATTAGTGCTAAGCACTAGAGTCCTGTGATGCTCACGTGTGAAACACGTGAGGTGTTCAGATGTGAGCGTTTTTAGTCATTTTTGACTAATCATGGAGTGTTGAGCACTCTGCATGATACTCACATAGGAAGCACGTGATTGCTGGGCTTTATTTGTTCGTTTCCCACTTTTTACAGAAGTGCTAAGCACTTGGATAGAGCGCACGTGCATTTCACATGACTTCTTCCTTCAGGGGCGGCTACCTAATTGACAAAGAAGTTTTTCTTTGCATTTTAGGCGCCCACGTGAGAATCACGTAAGGCAGGTTTGGCTGTTCTTTTTGTCCGTTTGAAGCACTCACGTGGGAAACATGTGAGGCTTCAAAATAGTGCTAAGCACTAACGTGTCACCAAGATATTCTTGTGTTTTCTTAGAGATATTAATCTCTGTTAATGACATTTTTAGTCATTGATGATCATCAAGATCTCGTTTTTAAGGATCTTGGATCATCATCATTTGTTTTGAAGAATTAAGTTCTTTATATAGGGTTAAATCCTAAATTTTGAAGGAATTAAATTCCCATATGCTCTTGTTATTTCTTTTTCTTTTATAACCTAGTTCTTTTTCCCTAAGTTTTGAATCTGCATAACAAAATCTTCCCGATGAGAATTAAATTCTCAACTTGTGGGGGAATTTGCTTCTGCAAATCTCAATCAGAGGAAGAACTAAGTTCTTATGTAAAGGGTTAAACTCTTAGATAGGCAAAGAAGAAACACTATGATTTCTGTGTTTTTTTACCTAGGGTTTCATTGAGGCAAGTCTTCTTCTTCTTTTGAGAATTAAATTCTCTTTCTTTTTCAAGAGCTCACTGTATATTTTTTTTTGCAGAATCTTGTGGTGAGTTCTTTCCTTTTTTTCTTTTTTCTCTTCTTTTCTCACTTTTCTATTTATAGGATAAGAGAAAAGATCAATTTGTTAGGAAAATCTCTGATTGAGAGATCATGATCAATCTAAAATGATCTCTTGGATCACTTGGTGAATCTTATTCACTATTGGATTTTTAATCCAAAGGCTCTCTGTTTAACAGAGAAGTTTTCTTGTTTACTTAACAAGATTAGGAAATTCTTTTCCTAAGATAGAATTTTATTCTATCAGATGATTAGTGGGTGATTTTATAATCACCGTTGGATCTTTAATCCAAGGGTCCTCTGTTTAACAGAGAAGATCTTTCTAGTTTGAGAGATCAAGAAAATATTTCCTACATAGAATTTAATTCTGTCTTGCCAAAGAGTGCAGCAGAAGAACTCAAGTGTTTAACACGTGACCCCTAGCATAGGTTTCAGTATACTTTATTTTCAGCACTCATATGCCTATCAACTCTCACGTGTTGAACATGTGAGATCTGTTTGGCTTGCTAATTATTTGATTGCAGCGCCTAGATTCTTTGCATATAGGCACTCACGTGTTTAACACGTGTGGCTCTTTTAGCCCATTTATTTTTAACTGCAGCGCCTATATGCTTTTACATATAGGTACTCACGTATTTAACACGTAAGACTTTAATAGTGGGGAATTTTCCCCTTTTCCCTTTTCTTATGAGGGAACAAATGCCCCAGTGTTGCTCTCACGTGACATGCACGTGAGTGAAATACTGTCCACCTTTACAATCGTTGGATTGCCTAGGGGAACGGGGAGATGAACCGCTCACCATCACTTCTTATAAATGGGGGGTTTGGCTCTTTAGATGATCACCGTTTCTTCTTCTTCTTTCTTAACATTTTCTTGAGAATTTAATTCTCCTCTCAGAGCTTAGCTCTCTGTCCACAAATTTTTCAGAGTTAAATTCTCCAAAAACACTTTTTTGGGTAAGGATCTTGAACAACGTTTACCCCTTAGGGAAAACCCCCTTTCATTTTTTTTCTGGATTTTAAATCCATCACCAGAGCTTTGCTCTTGCTTTGAACTGATCTATTAGAGATCTAAAAACACTTCCTTTTTCTTTTAAGAAGGTTCTGAGGTCTTGAGAATTGTTAGTTTTTTTTACCTATGGTTTACCCCATCATTGATCTTTGAAGATCCTCGAAATTTAATTCCATTTTCTTTGTCTCCCCACTGTGGGGGTTTCTGGGATTTAATCCCAATATCAAAAGAATTTAATTCCATATTACAGAGCTTAGCTCTAAAAGACTCAGAGACTTTTAGGAATTTTGTTCCCTGGTATTCTTAAGCGTTTTTTCTTTTTAGTGGTTTAATACCCTTGACATAGATTTGAATTTGTTGTGCATTTCAACAGAACGCGTTTTTCGAGCATGTTAAGAGTTGTTTAAACTCCACTGCTTATTTAATGAGAATCCTTTTGGATTCTCACAATGATTATCTTGCCTCATCATTGGCGAGCCGCCATTTAGATTTCGTAGGGCTTATTGGCTTTGTAGTTAGTGGTCCCATGAAACATACTCATAAATATATATATATATATATATATATATATATATATATATTAATGGGTTCTCCCCTTTTTATTAGGTATGATGGCATCACTTCCCTACTTCCCTTACACACGCTCGGAGGCCGCTTTCCCACAGTCGCCGTCAGACGAGAAAGTTATGGCGATGATTAGGGCACATGATAAAGATACTAAGAGTCTTCTCCTATGGGGAGTTTGGTATGGCCACATTATCAGGGGTCGACGTAGTTTCACATGCGAGATACCGACAGAACCTATCCATTCAATATCATTCACGGAGCGTCCGCGCACTGCTTATGCAGTGGAGGCGGCTAATTGGACCCCCGAGGGCCGTCTCGGGCCATCAACGACAGGGATACCCAATCAACTCTCGATGGCTATTGATATTTTGGGACGCCGAATCTGCGAAGGCAAAGCTCAACCTTAGGAGCAGGTCTACAAGATAGGCGTCACCCCGTGGCACCCAGTGGGCTACCTTCCTTGGGCCCGTTACATTCTCTCCTCTCAGCGCTCACGGCTGCAAAAGTTGCGCTATATCAAGCAGTGTATGCATCACTGTTCTACTATCATGCTCCCCACGTCTGGTGGGTCAAGGCTTTTTTAAACTAGTGGAACCTTCCGATGAATACTTTTCTACTGGGGGACCGCGAAGTCTCTACTTCACTGGAGGAGTTCCGCGAAATTTTAGGGTTTCCGATAAGGGGAGAACACTGTCACGTCCTGAAAAGTACGGAACATGACCGGCACTTAAATTACGAAACGTCTCGAGGCGTACGTAATCTAAGTAAGCCAAAACCCAAAAATCAAAACCAAAGAAGCAGTAGAGTGAAGGAAAAACCAATTTAAAGCAACTAGTTTTAACAACATAGGCCAAAGTATGCATTTTTTTAAAATCTCAAGTATTTTGTAAAAATTTCGGCAGAGTTTTCTTTGTAAATACAGACGCCAAACGGGTATAAAACCTGATAAAACATAAATAATGAATAAAGACATCCCCAAGCGGGAGCTAGCTCTTCGTCAATCGACGGTTACAACCACACAAGCAATATAATATACAACGCCGAAGGGCGAGGATCAAAACACAAAAGGAAACTCAAAACATCAAGAAAACCCATAATAATACAACGCGCGACTCTAAAGTCGAAAGAATAAACACTGGTCTTCTATGTCTATCAAATATAGAAGTCTGGTTGATGGAATTTTACTAGATACAACTGAAATAAATATACAATGGTGGTCCTGATGCAAAAGAACTCACCTACCAAAGCAATCATCCGAAAGGAACAGTGTGCCAGCAAAGCCGCAACGAAACCTGTACGGCAAAACCTGCAAGAAACTGTGGCACAACGGGGGCGAGTTTCGAACTCATGAGTAGAAAATATCTATGAGTAGAAATCGCATGCATGACGCTATCCTAGGTCATAACGGGTAATATCCTCAAATAATATCCAGATCCATCTACATGTAAGTGCAATACTACGTGCTCGTGTCAGTGCCTCAGATAGCTACATATCAGATATATGATGTATGAATGCATGACGAATAAAAACAGAATACATCATGAATGAGACAACTGTTTCTTTATTTAATGAGATTTTTGTATGTATATAAATCGGGTATCATCAATGAAATCAACAGAGAAATCAGTGTCAAGCATCGACACAAAACATAAATCTCTGTATCTCAATATCAATATCTCAATATCTCTGTATCTCAAATCTCAATATCTCAATATCTCGGGCTCCGTCAGTCCGGATCGGCCCATATCATCAATCAAACGACCACGAACGGTATCCTCTGGATATCCGCCGTGCCAGGTAAAATCACCGGTAGGCAGTTTGCCCCTGCCGGGCTCATCGTCTACAACTTGATCTTCTTACCCCGGGATACCATACCGGGCCCACCATGTACCCGAGACGGTTCATCCGGCTCCTCGAATCAGGTCTCGAAATCCAACAGCAATCATGAAACTCATGGTCGACGACTCATACATCACGAGAAAACCGCAACTTGCATTTTAAAAAGAGAGAGAGGGAGAAAAGTTTATATATATTCTTGTGGTTTTCCCGCAAATCCAGAAATCTCATGGAAATCCGAAATCCAAGAATCAAGATTAAGTAAACAGGGAATATCGACATAAATCTCCATAATACTGCATGACCAATGCATATATGAATGCAACTGATATCTTGCAATGAATGCAATAGTTAAACTAGCATATGGGAGCTATAACATGTTGCAACTATCAGCTAGCAAGCTATGTCAATGAAATGGTATTTTCTAAAGTGTACGTGACATGGCAATTACCGATGATGATGTGTGTGAGCCGGCAAGTAAGTGTATGTGGAACATACGCATCATCGGTAATGATTCTGGTGTCCTGACAGCATAATTTTGATACTAACATATGAAAACATAATATAAGCATGCAATGTGAGGCGAGCAACAGTAATATGCGGGAGCTGAATAATAAACATAACAATGATGAACATGCAATAAATAATAAGAGTTATACAGTAAACTACAGGTCTAACCAACGGTCTAATCCAAAGGTAAGGAAACCACCTAAATCTGAGTCGATATATATATATATATATATATATATATATATATATATATAAAATAGTCGGTGATCCCGCCTCAATAGTATCCCATACGATACCCTATATACTATGGCATCCTCGAGTCAAGAGTGCGGATCTATCATCAATATATAGCTCGTATGGTAAATCCGTCGTACAGCCTCCCAAGTCTGGGTACGGGTCAAATATCACATTTATCTCATTATTCGTCTGGTATCCTTTTTATCATATATTATGATCTGGGGGTACTGATCTAAGTCTAGTACAATACTGATACCATCTATGTATATACCTGCGTGTGTATGAAAACACCACGCCTAAAGAACCCGCTAAAATATCATGTCGTATCTCAAATACGAACCATATCACATCATCGATCTCATGGCCTCAAGCCCAATCTCATCGACTCATCTCCAACTATCATCTACTATCCTCATTATCAGTACATACATATATGTACATACCTATATACCATCTCATCCACAGATCTAGGTATTCCATATAACCATATATAACGATAACAGACCACGTGTGTGCACGTATGTGTTTGTCAATCCTTTATTCTAAGGTCTTGCGACTAATAACTGAACTAAAATCTCTTTCTCCAAATTTCACTATATCCAACCCATGATCACTTAATACCTTTCGTTCTAAGTATTCACATTTCACCTATATACATATAATTTCACATATTTCTTACGAAATTACGGGGGTGCTATACGCCATCCACCCGACTTTCTCTGTAAATAAAATCTACTCACTTCGATCTTGCTTGCTGGAGTCGATGACGCCACGCTCATCCTCATCGTCTCGAAGTCCACATGGGATACCTACATATCATATATAGCATCGTAAACAAAATCACGCACGAAAAACCAAAATGTCGCACGAATCACCCATAGGTCAAAACCTATGGTCTACTCATGCAAAAGGACCAAATAACCCTCGACATCGGCGTACAAATGCCGATTGATCGAGAAAAACCCAAACGTACCATTCATGGTCTCTCCACACACTATATGTATATATATATATATATATATATATATATATATATATATATATGAAATAGGGTTTAAATCATCAAAACTTCAAATTTGCATTAAAAGCTATTTTTCCGAAACTCTAGTAAGCAACAATTGCCAATTTAGTTTCAATCTAGTTGTTTTAACAATTCTAGTGGCTACAATACTCACTAAATATCTTCAATAAGTCATACAAACCATTTGCATAATTTTATCACACCAATTGTAGAAATCTTAAAATTTTAGTTTGCAATTTTATCCAATTTTAACCATTTTAAATGTTACAATTAGCCATAAGCAACAAGATTAAGTTTTGCATAGCATTAATATATTAATCAACTCATAAGAACCATAATCTAATGTTAGAAACCTTCACTTGAATTTTATCTCACCTATATATATATTTTATAAAAACCTAGTTTTGCAAAAATATATGATTTGGACAAATTAAATATAACAACTTGCAATTTAACAACCAAACTAGGTTTTGCATATTCTAAGATGTGAAACTATACATTGTAACCTTAATGATGTGCTAAAAGCTTAACTAGATTTTAATTTCATCTAATTATGCAATAACTAAAAACCTAGAAAGCAAAATAGCTTAAATTGGACAAATTTAAAAAATATAATTAGCAAACTAGCAACTAGCTTTGTTTTAGCATGCCCACTAGATGTTAACTACACAATTAACCCATGATCAATGAATATAAACCCTAACCTATTTCAAATCCTTCTCTTTAAATTTCAACTTTCAATTAAACCTACAATTTAAACACCTAATTAGCTTAGATTACAACAAAAACTAACAAGGTACAATTAGTGTAGAATTATGTAAGTCCACGTTGCGACCCCCGGTCCTTACGGGGAGGCGGAAACGGTATAAAAATCAAATTTTTAGCGCAAGGGGCAACATGGACTAAGCAAAGTCGGGATCTTTGACTAAACTAAAACTAGCATACTTAGCTAAAGAGAGTTAGCTACTCGGATGGAGATGGTTATACCTTAACTTGAACTCCTTCGTCTTCAAGCTCCGATGGTGGTTCGATGGCTCCTTCTCGTTGTCTCCGTACGCCGAAGATAGATCCACTTGAAAGCTCCAACCTTTAGCTCCTTCTTCGTTCTTTGAAGAAACTAGTTCACTTGGTTTGCTAAATCTAGTGAACTAGAATGAGTAGAGAAGAAATAGAATGGGATTTTATCTATGGTTCTTGATTCTCAACTCATGAGACAAGAGAACCATAGATCAAGAGAGGGAGCAAGAGGTTGAGGGTGAGAGCAAGAGGAGAGCTCAAGAACAAGAGAGAGAATGAGCAAGAAAGAATGAGCAACTCTTTTGTCTTTCACCCTCTCATAATCCAAAGTGATCATAACTCATCATATCAAAAAAGTCTTATGTGATGGTTTGAAGCAACCATAAGCTTATCATGTCATGCACTCATTTTACTCAAATGAGCAAGCAAGTAAAAGTCTTTGGCATGAAATGATAACCATGGTTATCATGATGGTCAACTAGTCAAGCCTAGTCAACCGGTCAACAAGTCAACAAAAGTCAACAAAGTCAACAAAGTCAACAAGTCAACAAAAGTCAACAAGTCAACAACCATATCACCATAATACTTAATTAATATAGTAGTTAATCACATATCATATTCTCATTAGGGTTGAGCATAAAGTCAAATAGTCAACGGTCAACTGTCAACAACCCTAATGAGAATCCGCTGCCTCTGCCTCCCTGTCAACTGTGCATACACACCCGCATCCGTGTTCCGAGGAACACGAATGCAAACTGGATAAATCCAATCCCATAAGGTACACTAGGATCTGGCTTAAACCAAAGCCCGCTAGTGTAAACTGTCCGGACACTGTACGTGCACAAGTGCACGGATGTGACCGAACCCTGTCGCAAAACCATGCGACCTGTCGCAATACCATGCGACCTCTACTCTTTTGCCTAAAGGGGAAAAGCTTTCTGTGTGGGACTCTAAAGACTCGACACTACGCTGGCAGTGGGTTTAACCACAGACCGCAAGCGGCACTAGCTGTGCGTAACGGTCCCCAGGTAATGCCGACAAGAAGACCGACGAGGCGAAACCCATCTGAACTCCTACTGAGCCTGAGTGTGACATTCTCCGTACAGTCCGGTCTGTTCGTCTGATACATCGCATGGCGGGCCTAGGGGGCGGTAAACGTCAGTCCCCTAATAGCGGTACAAGTCGTGCCGGAGCGAAGCCCAAAACACCCTGAGATAACACTGGAAACCTACCAGTATATCTCGTTTGCCCTGGCCAGGGACTACTCGTGTAATGGCTCTCCTAGACACAGCGCGATGTCAACCCCCAATACCGGGAGAGACGAATCCTGTCTAACCGTCACTGCCTCCAAGTGCTTCGGGACTGCACCCAACCACCACCTGTTTGCACGACTCCTTTGAGCCGTGGTAGGGTAGTGATCAAAGTACAGTAGGAACACACCCGAGGCGAAGTGACAGTGTCAAGTCAGCGGACTAAGCTGTACTCATGTCATCTGGGAACTGATAACTGACGATAGGTATAATACCAACTAGTCAGTTCCCGACGAGTCCTGTCCAGTGTACCCGTAACCTAACGAGCACCCGCATACTATCTCAAGTACGACGTACTGACGGCTGTGGGACAGACCGTCTCCCACACTGGGATGAGAAGCGCATGCGCTGGTCTACTCCGGAGTATCGATGCCCTGTCTCGATAGTCCTGCGACCAGGGACCTGCATAAGGATGTGCTTATAGATTACCCAGCCCCACTAGTGTGACGGCCATCACATCGCTGGTAATCAAGCAAAGATCCTAAGGGCTCTACTAATGTGTATAGGCGATATACAAAAATAAACACATGTACACATTGAAGTAGAAACAAACCAAGTAGCATACTACTATTTTGAGCAAGATTGTACATACAAGGTGAATATCCCAAGCATCCATTAAGTAATATACAAACTAGTATGATACAGTAATGGCCTCTAGGGCATATACACTAACAAATTATACCTCACAAATTTGAAGATCTAACATGGAAATCTTGGCCTCCAAAATAGCTTCTTGCTCCATGATCCATACTAGAATAGGTCAAGAAGAAATGGGTAGAGATTGGATTTTGATTTTGTGAGGTTTTTGTGTTGCTTTTTGGGTATTTTGTGGATTTTTTGAGGTGAAATGAGAAGGAGAAGAGGGGGAGGGCTGCTGCTGATTTGGGGAGAGGGAGGGCTCGGCCATTGTGTGGGAGATGAGGAGAGAGAGTGAGGGTTGAATGAATGATACAATTTCCAAGTCAACAAAGTCATGTTTCATTCTTTATTAATTCCCTTTTCTTTTCTTTGACTTTTGAGGTGAGAAATTGGGGGGAAAAGTGAAGGCTGCTGCTAGGGGAGTAAAAATGGGGGGGTGTGGGTTTGTATGGTGAGAAAAAATGATAAATACTATATCCCAAATCAACCTAGAACCATGCCTCAATTCTATTTAGCTTATTTCACCATTTAAGCCTTTATAGTTTATATTTTCTAAAACCATCTTATTAATTTCTTTTCATTTCAAAAACAATATTTTACATGTTAGTTTAATGTGTCATGATGCACAAAATTTGTATCAACCCATTCCAATTTGTAATTATCCCTAATTAAATGTATTAGTGACGGCTAAAAAAATATTAAAATAATTAATTTCGGAAATTTTTTCCAGTAAACTAGAAATTTTACAAGTGGCTCAATAAACACCAAATACTAGCAATTATATAGCTAGAATATGTATATTTAATTTTATATTAAAAGATAATTATATGTTGATTTTTACGGAAAACACCCGTTATTTACCGAAAATCAGAAATTTCGCCTAAACGATTTTCAAAACGTTACAATCTTCCCCCCTTAAAGAAATTCGGTCCCCGAATTTAAATTAAAACTCCTCCAAATACAAAAACATTACAGTAAAATGACAAAGTCGCCGGGGCTCCGAAATCATCAATACATAAAACACATCGTAGCGCAATGCATGCGCATGAAAAAGAGTGTATAACTCAAAAATCAAAACTCCGTCAAGTATCCCGCAATCATCGGAGTTATGGGGAAGACATCAATGTCCAAATCCAAAACGAAAATCAATATGATATACTCAAAACCATAATATGTACATAGCACGCATCTTTGTAACTCGTCAAAACATCTAAAAGAAATGCATGCCAAAGTCTTTTTAAGTCGCTGTGCAATGCGCGTATCACTGCACAGCGGCGGACGTCTATTGTAAGAAAATAGCTATATATATATTCTTTGTTTAACATGCATGTCCCACCGTTTTGAAAATAATTTAGAAGGGTTTCCTTTGTAAAAAGTTTCGTGTCATCACGGACACGTAGGTAAATACTGAGACTATAGCTCTCTTTTTGGAAATCCCTTCGATAGCTATCAATGCATGCAAAAATATACTCAGGTATTGTCCTCTGACTAGTCCTGCTCAGTACTAAACCAAATAGCAAATATCATAAAATATACTGCTCCAAAAGAAATCAATCCCAAATATATATGAATGCCACGTGCGTCTGGTGCACACGGAAATCGAAATCCATGAATGTGCCATACATGTGCACATAAACAAAATTTAAGTGCAACGGGTGTGCACGAAAACACCTGTCAATGGCAACGGGTGTGCCTGACAGCAGCATCAGGTGCATCTGCTATGCACGAAGAATTCCGATTTAGTGCATTAGGAGTGCACCAAAATCAAACCTCATATCATGCGCTCAACATGCGCGAAAATCCAAATTAAGTGCATCTGTCCCGCACGAATGAAATCGCATCCAATATGCACGGATAAAAATCTAAATTAAGTGCACAAAGCACAAAATACAGTGCATCTAGTGCACGAAATACCAAATACAGTGCATCCAGTGCACGAAATACCAAATACTGTGCATCCAGTGCACGAAAATGCATCAATAACTCAAAGGCGTACAAAAACAACACCGAGTGTACCAAGGTGTATAAAATCCAAAAAAGCGTGCAACTGCATGCACGAAACATGTACCAATGCACTGCAAGCACATGAGAGCTGTACCGAGTGCAGAAACCAAATCGGGTGCGTACACATGCACAAAAATCAAATCATCCGCATGAAATCCACGAAAACATAAATATGCGCAGCCAAGGCACAATATCAACATCAAGTGCAATAAATACGCATAAATCATAAATCAACACAACGGTGTATAAAAACATATCTCAAGTGCAATAACTGTGCACAAACACGTAAATACCCAGTAGGTGCAGCCATGGTGCATGAAATCAATATCAGGAAACTCATCATCAAAACTCAAATCCAAACGATATAAGCGTGATACTCGGATCACAAACGCAAATCGCAACAAATGACATTGAGGTACACCTCCTACAATGTCGAAAATGTGTCGGTGCGCCCAAAACTGGCAGAGCAAGAACATCCGCTTGCCTCCTGTCCACGGTCTGGCATTCTTTGTCTCTGTGGATTACCGATCTCGCAATCCATCGGCTCGTCGGCCCGATCCGGTGTACTAACGGAAACGATCCACTCTCGTACTCCTCTGGTCCTCTCACGGACAATTAGCATGACCACTCATCAGGCAGCACGTCTCTAGCGTCGGCCTCTTGCCCTCTGGATACACGTCACACATCTGATTCTCGGTACAAAATCTTATTGCCGTAGTGTCCTGGGAAGAACCTGCTCAGGGTCTCTTCCGATCTCGCCTATGCCGAACTGTATGGAGGCTGGTACTCTTGCCTAATCCTTTCTCGTTTTTTGGGCATCTGCGTTCTCAGCATAACTTCTCCTCGGGAACTGGTCGTATCTCAATGCCTCTGTATGCATATCACACCTCTGATGTCAGCGGAGTGAAACGCCCTCTCATCAAGATCTCGTACGAACCTCTTACTCCACTCTTCACTAATGTCGACTGCTTCGGACTCGTCTCTTTGTGGCTGCATGGACTGCGCTCCAACGGCTACACTCGTATCTGGAGTCTCCCAAGCAATGTATCCCATCACATGATATCCGAATGATGTCGAACTTTTCGATCAATTCGTCAAGGTTCCATAATCCCCCAAGAGCTCAACATCTTGGGTACAGTTTGATAGTATCGAATATATGCCACAACACCTATGGACCAACCGTAGAAGGGCAAACCCAAGCCTCACTAATGGCACCGCTGAACTGCCGCGAACCCTAAGGTTCACCGGCGTTTTATGGTCATTAAGTCGAGTTAGGGTTTCATTCTTCTAGAGGGTCCGTAGAATTACTTGCATTGTTTTCCGAATACTTTAAACTTGAAAAGTGGGTTCCCGACATTCGATCGTCTATATCGACTCTCAACGTATCAGCGTGAAGTCATCTCTAACTAGAATCAATCTGATGACCTCGTATTGGGATAGCCAATAAATCGCATGCCCTAGTCTTTCATCTTTGGTGACTAGCGATATTCTATCATATCTCGAAGTATAACTCGTGCGGCATTAGCTTCAAACATCTGGGGCGAATCTCTTCAGTCGCAGCAACAACTGAATCCTTCGTCCGCACGCTGAACAGTGCCTTACTCATCAAAATACGGTGCATTAACGGTCATCACATTCTGGCTGGCCTCTAGCAGTGGCCCAATCCTTTGGTGCTGATCTGCACATCCGAGAAATCTCGTAAAAGCGATCCATCAAACGCTCATGGCGCGAAAACACAATAAAATGACGCCTCTATGCAAACGTATGTCCCTGGAATCACGCCCTGGTCAGTCCTCGCTCGTGACGAGCTCGTGCTGACCGCAACTCTAGCCACAGCTCTCTCTGCCCGTACAACCGTGGTAACAAAACAATAACTGGTACTGATGAGGATAGATCATAAGAATGAATATAATACTGTGCAAAGAAATGTACCTCCTAAGGCTTCTTAAGCGGAGTATCGTATCGTAAGTATGCTGCAGAACATACACACGGTACGTCACTCTACTTGAGTCACCTACTCCATCAACCAAGGGTCATCAAACACCCCGAAGGTAAAACCAAACGCTCTGATACCAATTTTGTCATGTCCCAAAAAGTACGGAACATGACCGGCACTTAAATTACGAAACGTCTCGAGTCGTACGTAATCTAAGTAAGCCAAAACCCAAAAAATCAAAACCAAAGAAGCAGTAGAGTGAAGGAAAAACCAATTTAAAGTAAGTAGTTTTAACAACATAGGCCAAAGTATGTATTTTTTTAAAATCTCAAGTATTTTGTAAAAATTTTGGCAGAGTTTCCTTTGTAAATACAGACCCCAAACGGGTACAAAACCTGATAAAACATATATAATGAATAAAGGCATTCCCAAGCGGGAGCTAGCTCTTCGTCAATCGACGGTCACAACCACGCAAGCAATATAATATACAACGCCGAAGGGCGAGGATCAAAACACAAAAGGAAACTCAAAACATCAAGAAAACCCATAATAATACAACGCGCGACTCTAAAGTCGAAAGAATAAACACTGGTCTTCTATGTCTATCAAATATAGAAGTCTGGTTGATGGAATTTTACTAGATACAACTGAAATAAATATACAATGGTGGTCCTAATGCAAAAGAACCCACCTACCAAAGCAATCATCCGAAAGGAACAGTGTGCCAGCAAAGCCGCAACGAAACCTGTACGGCAAAACCTGCAAGGAACTGTGGCACGACGGGGGCGAGTTTCGAACTCATGAGTAGAAAATATCTATGAGTAGAAATCGCATGCATGACGCTATCCTAGGTCATAACGGGTAATATCCTCAAATAATATCCAGATCTATCTACATGTAAGTGCAATACTACGTGCTCGTGTCAGTGTTTCAGATAGCTACATATCAGATATATGATGTATGAATGCATGACGAATAAAAACAGAATACATCATGAATGAGGCAACTGTTTCTTTATTTAATGAGATTTTTGTATGTATATAAATCGGGTATCATCAATGAAATCAACAGAGAAATCAGTGTCGAGCATCGACACAAAACATAAATCTTTGTATTTCAATATCTCTGTATCTCAAATCTCAATATCTCAATCTCAATATCTCAATACATCGGGCTCCATCAGTCCAGATCGGCCTATATCATCAATCAAAGGACCACGAACGGTATCCTCTGGATATCCGCCGTGCCAGGTAAAATCACCGGTAGGCAGTCTGCCCCTGCCGGGCTCATCTTCTACAACTTGATCTTCTTGCCCCGAGGTACCATATCGGGTCCACCATGTACTCGAGACGGTTCATCTGGCTCCACGAATCGGGTCTCGAAATCTAACAGCAATCATGAAAATCATGGTGGACGACTTATACATCACGAGAAAACTGCAACTTGCATTTTAAAAAGAGAGAGAGGGAGAAAAGTTTATATATATTCTTGCGGTTTTCCCCCAAATCCAGAAATCTCATGGAAATCCGAAATCCAAGAATTAAGAGTAAGTAAACAGGGAATATCGATATAAATCTCCATAATGCTGCATGACCAATGAGTATATGAATGCAACTGATATCTTACAATGAATGCAATAGTTAAACTAGCATATGGGAGCTATAACATGTTGCGACTATCAGCTAGCAAGCTATGCCAATGAAATGGTATTTTTTAAAGTGTACGTGACATGGCAATTACCGATGATGATGTGTGTGAGCCGGCAAGTAAGTGTATGTGGAACATACGCATTATCGATAATGGTGCTGGTGTCCTGACAGCATGATTTCGATACTAACATATGAAAATATAATATAAGCATGTAATGCGAGGTGAGCAGCAGTAATATGCGGGAGCTGAATAATAAACATAACAATGATGAACATGCAATAAATAATAAGAGTCATACAGTAAATTACAGGTCTAACTAACAGTCTAATCCAAAGGTAAAGAAACCACCTAAATCTGAGTCGATACATATATATGTATATAATAGTCGGTGATCCCGCCTCAATAGTATCCCATACGATACCCTATATACTATGGCATTCTCGAGTCAAGAGTGCGGATCTATCATCAATATATAGCTCGTACGGTAAATCCGTCGTACGGCCTCCCAAGTCTGGGTACGGGTCAAATATCACATTTATCTCATTATTCGTCTGGTATCCTTTTCATCATATATCATGATCTGGGGGTACTGATCTAAGTCTAGTACAATACTGATACCATCTATGTATCTACGTGCGTGTGTATGAAAACACCACGCCTAAAGAACCCGCTAAAATATCATGCCGTATCTCAAATACGAACCATATCACATCATGGATCTCATGGCCTCAAGCCCAATCTCATCGACTCATCTCCAACTATCATCCACTATCCTTATTATCAGTACATACATATATGTACATACCTATATACCATCTCATTCACACATTTAGGTATTCCATATAACCATATATAACGATAATAGACCACGTGTGTGCACGTATGTGTGTGTCAATCCTTTACTCTAAGGTCTTGCGACTAATAACTGAACTAAAATCTCTTTCCTCCAAATTTCACTATATCCAACCCATGATCACTTAATACCTTTCGTTCCAAGTATTCACATTTCACCTATATACTTATAATATCATATATGTCTTACGAAATTGCGGGGGTGCTATACGTCATCCACCCGACTTCCTCCGTAGATAAAATTTACTCACTTTGATCTTGCTTGCTGGAGTCGATGACGCCACGCTCATCCTCGTCGTCTCGAAGTCCACATGGGGTACCTACATATCATATATAGCATCGTAAACGAAATCACGCACAAAAAACCAAAATGTCGCACGAATCACCCATAGGTCAAAACCTATGGTCTACTCATGCAAAAGGACCAAATAACCCCCGACATCGGCGTTTGAAAAACCCAAACGTACCATTCATGGTCTCACCACACACACACACACACTCTATATATATATATATATATATATATATATATATATATATATATATATATGCCCTAGAGGCCATTATATGATAGTGGATGTATTTATACATGTATATATATATATATATATATATATATATTCAGTGTACATTCTTGCTCGTCATGTTAGTATGCTATCTGGTTCTTCTTTATCTGACATATTGATTTGATCATGCTTTTATTCATTCATACATGTTGATAAAGCCCTGAGGATATAGGCTTGACTACTGTGATTATGATGGAGATCATACTAGTGGGTCATCTGTAGTTTATAAGCATATCCTGAAATGTCCCTAGTCGTAGGTGTATCGAGACGGGGCATCGATATACCAGAGTAGACTAGCGTATATGATACTAGACCCATATGATGGGCGATGTATGTTCCCACATTCATCGATGTTTGACATCGAGATAGTATACGGGTGCTCAGTGGTGACTGGGTACACTGGACGGACTTACCGAGAACTCCTATATGGAATTATATCTATCGTCGGATAGCAGTTCTCAGGTGACACTGGTGCAGGTTAGTCTGTAGACCCGAGATCGTCATAGAGTCTTGTGTGTTCTCCCACTGTACTTTGATTATCACCCTACCACGGCTCTACTGAGTCGTGCAAACAGGTGGCCGTTGGGTACAGTCCCGAGACACACGAAGGCGATGAGCGATAGGAGGGGTTTCGTCTCTCCCGGTATTGGGAGTTGATGCTGTGCTGTGCTCGACTGGCTATATCAGTAAGTCCCTGGCCAGGGCTGTTGAGATTTGCTGATAAGTATTATCAGTAGTTTCTCGATCTGTTATAGACCATTCATCGGCACGACTTATTGAGTTATTGGGGTCGACGTTACCATCCCTAGACTCGATATGCAGCATATCTGACGAAGAGACCGGACTGTACGGTAGTGTTGCCGGTTGGCTCGACGGGAGTTGTAACAGGTTCGCTTGTTTTCTTCTGATCGCTCAATACCCGGGTGGCCGTTACGTTTAGCTGACCACTTGCGGCTTGTAGGTATTTGATATGATCATTACCTACTGCCGGCGTATTGACGAGTCTTAGAGTCCTACAATGAAGTTTCCTGGCTCAGGCGAAAAGATGTGGTGTGCATATGAGATATGCGCGGGGACCCGATTAAATACGGATATGTGATACCGTATATTAATCGGGCATTTTCTATTGGTCGGGTCGTATGTGATATGACCGGTTTGCAAAATCAAGTGTTGATTTAACAAATGACTTTTAGATTAATTCTTTAATCAAACTCTTTTTCTATTTTTGTATGCATGCATGTATGCACATGATGATGTGCATGGTTACATACATACATACATTGTATCATGGTTGTTGATACATGTTTGGTGGCAATGCAAGACTTATATTGTAGAATTATCTATATATTTATCATATTGAAAAAGAGAAAGGATAATTCACACAAGGTTTATACTTATCACCTTTGACCATGCTTCAACCACCATTTAACCTTGAGTTAATTATCCTTTCATCTTTAACCCATTTGATAAAAATCTAGATGATTCTAACCATGGTTGAAGTAAGAAAGGATTAATATAGATTATTCTTTTCTCACTTCAATTATCATTCACTCTCATAACTTTTCTTTTGAGAAAAAGCTTAGCCACCATCTTCTTCTTCCTCTCTTGATTTTGAGATATGTGATGCTTCCAAACCCTTGTTGAATGCTTGTATATAATTTTGGGTATTTTTAATATGATTAAAGTGTTGAATGTTCTGGGGATTGTTTTGGATTCGGTGATTCGATCGGAATTTTAATCTCGTCCCTTTTTCGGATAATTTAGAAAGTATTAAAAAGTTCAAATGGATATCATTAACTCACTTTTTCCCGGCACGAAAAATTTTTAAGTGTTGAATTTTTTCTCGAGTTTAAATCTTTCGGAAATATGTGCAAGTTTTGTGGTGGACCCTCTAGAAGAACACAAACCTTAACTCAATTATGTGACCGTCTTGAACTGCCTTTTGAACCTTAGGGTTTGAGGCAGTACGGCGTGCCACATGTGAGGAGTTGGCTTGACCCTTCTACGGCTGGACCGCTACTACTGTGACACATTCCGGGTGTTTTGAACTCCGCTCAAGTGTTGAGCTTTAGGAAATTTTGGGTATTTGATTATTCGATCGAAATGTTTAATACTGTCTATTTATCTGGAATGCGATACAATATGTGAAATTCATATAGTTAGGCATGAAATGCGAAGTATGTGATATTTCGGATTTACGATGTCTAAAGAGAATGTGGATTCCAAATGTTGTAGTTTTACATTTTCTTTTCTGTGACCGTAAGTGTAGTATGTCGCTTATCGCCGGTTTCGTTGCTATACATCAACGACAATCAGGGTACGCATACTTACTTACGTTGATGATATATGATATTATGTGTTGCTGAGATATGATGTGCAGGATTTCCGCGATTGAATAGCCGGGGGGGTTTATGTGAGATGAGAGTTTTATTTTCATTCATATAAAATTCAAATATAATGTAATATTCTTTTATTTGGGGCACTTCCGGGTTGAGGTTGATGTCACCAGTGTTGTATATTATTTACTTTTCCGCATTAGGATAGACCCAAGGAGGGGAGCATGAGTGACCGGGTCCTGGGGTTCAGTGGGAGGCCATCTCGAGGAGTCGAGACCGGTTCTCCTAAACTCCAGGATTGGTAGGGTCGCTTGCCGCTCTCGTAGGGGTCTAGGGGTGTGGGCTTGGCTATTCATCGCGACTGTGGAATCCGTATTTTCTATTGTTGGCTAAATACTAAATACGGACGTCCTAGTATATCCCACATTATATCTGTGTTTCTGATGCCTGTGTTCTGTGATATCTGAGACGAATGATATATTATATATGAGATATATAGTAGACGTTGCTTATGTTTTACACCCGCGCTAGTCCCGTACCGGTATGCCGTTAGTTAAGTAACCTAACGGTGCATAACGGAACATTGCGGTGAATGCGGATGGCATATGCGTACGTTGTATTTTCGTTTCTTTTCTATGATTGGCTTAAGGACTTAAATGATGGGACTACATTAATATGATTAATGTAAAGAAAATAAACCTAAAAAGATGTTGTAGAATCGAATTTGAAAACCACTCGGCTCTTTATGAAAAAGCTACATTTCAAAACTGCGGAGCTCAAGTCACTCCTTTTGAAAACCATTTGATTCTACGACGATATCAAGTTCAAAGCGTTAAAGATTTTCTTAAAAATCATTCGCAACCCTCCGTCATTTTAGGAAGTAGTGTACTTAGTATTCGTGCTACGTTTGTTGACTATAGTTAAGGCGTAGCGTACGGTAGCTAAGTAATGTCTTCCTATACTGCATATGATGCAGATTAATTAGGACATTCATGCGACTTTGTTGACCATAGTTAAGGGTCATATGAGTGGGTCTAATTAATCAAGAAATGACGGGTAGAACTTGACTGGTACTTATGATTTGTTGACCATAGTTAAGGTCATAGGTACTAGGGGTAAAAACCGCATCGGGAATTTCAAGTGTTGAGATTTGCAATGAGATTGCATACCTTCCATATGATGGTTGGATCCCGATCCCACTGTGGGCAATAGTTGCTCTCATGAGAGTTTTGCAGTTTACAATTAGCTAACTCATTAGGTGTCTAGAAAGGTGTTAACGGGGCTACGCTTCTGGGAAAACGAGGTTTGCTTTAATTAGGTCCGTGCGAAAGCACGGGGAACCTCCCTCAAGTACCGACACTAGCCTGGCTGAACGGTTAGCGAAGTTGTAGACTGTAATTAATCCTGGCTAGTTTTCTTTTTAAGGTTTGAAAGAAAAACTTGATTAAAGCAGTGGGAAATATCGATTAGACAAGATAATAACCAATCTGATCTTTGCAAGAGCTTTCGCTGAGTGTATTCTTTTCTCTCTCTTAATGGCAGATACCAATGACTGGACTCAAGATTCTACTAGATAAAAATAAACTGAATGGGACCAATTATAAAGACTGGCTGAGAAATCTGAAAATTGCCTTGACTTATGATAAAGTATCATATGTCCTCATGGCTCCAGCCCCGCCCGTCCCAGGTCCAAAATCCTTAGTTGCGGACAAAGAAGTCCGCAAGACATGGGAGGCTGACCGTGCCACGGCCAAATGCCTCGCGCTTGCATCGATGGATAACACACATCAAAAGCAGCACGAGAATATGGACATTCATGACATATTTCTCCATACAAAGGAGTTGTATGGAGAGCAATCCCGCATATTACGATACGAAGCATCAAAGAAATTGTTTCAGATGCGAATGGCCCCTGGCACACCAGTAGGAGACCATGTTCTGAAGATGATAGCTCTTATAGAAGAGCTTGAGGACCTTGGATGGACGATGGACAACGAACAATATACGGATACTATTCTACAGTCCCTCCCCTCCACCTTTGCTCAATTCATAGTTAACTTCAATATGCACAACATGGAGAAGGAACTACCTGAACTCCTTAATATGTTAAGGAGTGCAGAGAGCACACTAAAATCAGTGAAAACTCCCGTTTTGAGTGTTGGGCAATCTTCCTCTTCTCGCCCAAAGGCTAAGGCCAAGGGAAAGAAAAAGAAGAAGCCCACCAATCGTAAGGGTGGAGTTAAAAAAGGTTAAGGGGAAGGACAAGTCCAAAGCTGGAGAATCGGGGAAAGGGGAATGTTTTCATTGCCACAAAACAGGACATTGGAAGCGCAACTGTACGGAGTACTTAAATCTCAAGAAGAAGCATGGGGATGCTTCCGCTTCAGGTGTGTTTGTGACAGAAAACTGTTTTTCAATAAACTCTACTTTCTAGGTATTAGATACCGGTTCAGGTTGTCACATTTGCAATTCTATGCAGGGGCTGAGAAATAGCAAGGTTTTGAAGACAGGTGACCATACTCTCCGCGTTGGAAATGGTTCCAATGTACATACAGTCGCAGTGGGAGAGTATCACTTGGGGTTGCCATCTGGGTGTATATTGGTTTTGAACCCGTGTTATTTTGTACCAAGTATGCTTTGTAATATAATAGCTATTTCTTTGTTAGACAATGAAGGATATAATTTTGTATTGCAGAACAATGTTATGAACATTCACCTGAATCAAATGTTGGTTGGGTATGGTACGCTTAATAACGGGATATACGTCCTAAATCAACACACAATTTTCAGCATACAACACACTAATAAAAGGAAACTTTCAGAAATAAATGAAGCTTTTCTTTGGCACTGTAGACTTGGTCATATTAACGAAACAAGACTAAATAAGTTACACAAAGATGGATATTTAAACCCTTTTGAATATAAATCTTATGCGACTTTCCAGTCTTGTATCAAGGGTAAAATGACCAAAACTCCGTTTACCGGACACGGAGAAAGAGCTACCGAGCTCCTTGGACTCATACATAGTGATGTATGTGGGCCAATGTCTACACAGGCTAGAGGCGGTTTTTCTTACTTCATTACTTTCACTGACGATTTCTCAAGATTCGGTCATGTATTTTTATTAAAGCACAAATCCGAAACTTTCGAGAAATTCACTGAATATAAACAAGAAGTAGAAAAACAAACCGGCTTGAGTATCAAAATACTTCGATCAGATCGAGGTGGGGAGTACCTCAGTACAGAATTTGCAAACTTCCTAAAAGAGAATAGGATTCTCTCTCAGCTCACTCCTCCTTACACACCACAGCACAACGGTGTGTCTGAACGACGGAATAGGACCCTATTAGATATGGTCTGATCCATGATGAGTGATGCTGAGTTACCCGTCTCATTTTGGGGCATGCATTGGAGACTGCAGTATTTCTACTGAACAGAGTCCCAACCAAAACTGTGTCTACCAGACCATATGAGATATGGCATGGGAAGAGACCATCTCTTAAGAGAATTAAGATTTGGGGTTGCCCGGCCTATGTTAAAAAGCAGAATCCGGACAAACTCGAGACACGTTCAGTCATGTGTAACTTTGTGGGATATCCAAGGAACTCTTATGGATATCTATTCTATCACAAGGCGAAACAAAAGGTATTTGTTTCTCAGTATGCCACATTCTTAGAAAAAGAGTTTTTCACAGATAAAGATGATGGCAATATGGTGGATCTAGACGAGGTTCTAGAGACAAACTACAAATGACGACTTGGTTGAACCGGCTGTTGCAGTAGAAACTGAGGAACCTCGGCCACTCCGTAGGTCTGGTAGGACTTCTCGCCCACCGGAGAGGTACTACGGTTTCCTCATTGATGGTGACAGAGAAGACTGCATCATGGAGGATGATGATCCTACCAGTTTTCAGCAAGCTATCACGAGTGGAGACTCTGTGAAGTGGCTGGATGCCATGAGATCTGAAATGGAGTCTATGTACACCAACAAAGTATGGACTTTGGACGTTGTACCCCCTGGGGTAAAACCTGTGGGGTGCAAATGGATCTTTAAAAGAATGATTGGTGTAGATGGGTAGGTAGAGACTTATAAGGCAAGACTTGTGGCGAAGGTTTTTCGTCAAAGACCAGGTTTGGACTATGACGAGACTTTTTCGCCCGTAGCCATGCTTAAATCCATTCGGATCCTACTTGCTATTGCTGCTCACTACGACTATGAAATCTGGCAGATGGACGTTAAAACGGCTTTTCTAAATGGAGATTTAGAAGAATGCGTTTATATGGATCAGCTGGAGGGCTTCATTGACAGTGGGAGCAGCGGGAAAGCATGTAGATTGCTTAAATCCATATATGGGTTAAAGCAGGCATCACGGAGTTGGGACATCTGTTTCGATGATGTTATCAAAGAGTTTGATTTCATCAAAAATCCAGATGAACCTTGTGTTTATAAGAAGGCTGTAGGAAGAGCTGTCACATTCCTCGTATTGTACGTGGATGACATTCTTCTGATAGGAAATGATATTCCTTTGCTACAGTCGGTCAAATCTTTCTTATCACTAAGGTTCTCCATGAAGGACCTGGGTGATGCCACATACATTCTGGGCATTAGGATCTATAGGGATAGATCCAAGAGGTTGTTGGGATTGTCCCAAACCAGGTACATCAACATCATCCTAAAAAGGTTTAGTATGGAAGACTCCAAGCGGGGTGCCTTACCCGCTTGCCATGGGATCACTCTCTCCAAGGACTCTTGCCTAAAGACCGATGAAGAGAGAGCTCGCATGAGCATTATACCCTATGCTTCGGCAGTAGGATCTATAATGTATGCGATGTTATGTACACGCCCAGATGTAGCTTATGCACTTAGTGTTGTAAGCAGGTATCAATCCAACCCAGAGGAGAATCACTGGATAGCTGTGAAGAACATTCTTAAGTACTTACGAAGAACTAAAGAATTGTTCTTGGTGTATGGTAATAGAGATCTCCAAATGGAGGCCTTTACCGATTCGAGATTCCAGAGCGATAAAGACGACAGAAAATCTATCTCTGGGTTTGTATTTACCCTCAATGGAGGGGCGGTAAGTTGGAAGAGTTTCAAACAGGATACCGTTGCAAACTCTACGATGGAGGCTGAGTACATTGCTGCGAATGATGCCGCCAAGGAAGCCGTCTGGATGAGAAAGTTCGTCTCGGAGCTAGGAGTAGTTCCAACCATTATTGATCCAATACCATTGTATTGTGATAATAATGGGGCTATGGCGTTAGCCAAGGAGCCCAGGTCCCATCAGCGATCCAGACACATCCTGAGGCGCTTTCATTTGATCCGGGAGATTGTAGATCGCCGCGAGATCGAGATTAAGAGAGTAGACACAAAGAATAACGTCACGGATCCACTCACCAAGGCCCTCCCTCAGCCGCAGCATGAGCGACTTTTTGAGATATTGGGTATGAGATACACCAATAACTGGCCTTAGTACAAGTGGGAGATTGTTGGATATATGTATGCCCTAGAGGCCATTATATGATAGTGGATGTATTTATACATGTGTGTGTGTGTGTGTGTGTGTGTGTGTATTCAGTGTACATTCTTGCTCGTCATGATAGTATGCTATCTGGTTCTTCTTTATCTGACATGTTGATTTGATCATGCTTTTATTCATTCATACATGTTGATAAAGCCCTGAGGATATAGGCTTGACTACTGTGATTATGATGGAGATCATACTAGTGGGACATCTGTAGTTTATAAGCATATCCTGAAATGTTCCTAGTCGTAGGTGTATCGAGACGGTGCATCGATATACCAGAGTAGACTAGCTTATATGATACTAGACCCAAATGATGGGCGATGGATGTTCCCACATTCATCGATGTTTGACATCGAGATCGTATATGGGTGCTCAGTGGTGACTGGGTACACTGGACGGACTCACCGAGAACTCCTATATGGAATTATATCTATCGTCGGATAGCAGTTCTCAGATGACACTGGTGCAGGTTAGTCTGTAGACCCGAGATCGTCATAGAGTCTTGTGTGTTCTCCCACTGTACTTTGATTATCACCCTACCACGGCTCTACTGAGTCGTGCAAACAGGTGGCCGTTGGGTACAGTCCCGAGACACACGAAGGCGATGAGCGATAGGAGGGGTTTCGTCTCTCACGGTATTGGGAGTTGATGATGTGCTGTGCTCGACTGGCTATATCAGTAAGTCCCTGGCCAGGGCTGTTGAGATTTGCTGATAAATGTTATCAGTAGTTTCTCGATCTGTTATAGACCATTCATCGGCACGACTTATTGAGTTATTGGGGTCGACGTTACCATCCCTAAACTCGATATGCAGCATATCTGACGAAGAGACCGGACTGTACGGTAGTGTTGCCGGTTGGCTCGACGGGAGTTGTAACAGGTTCACTTGTTTTCTTCTGATCGCTCAATACCCGGGTGGCCGTTACATTTAGCTGACCGCTTATGGCTTGTAGCTATTTGATATGATCATTACCTACTGCCGGCGTATTGACGAGTCTTAGAGTCCCCACAATGAAGTTTCCTGGCTCAGGCGAAAAGATGTGGTGTGCATATGAGATATGCACGGGGACCCGATTAAATACGGATATGTGATACCGTATATTAATCGGGCATTTTCTATTGGTCGGGTCATATGTGATATGACCGGTTTGCAAAATCAAGTGTTGATTTAACAAATGACATTTAGATTAATTCTTTAATCAAACTCTTTTTCTATTTTTGTATGCATGCATGTATGCACATGATGATGTGCATGGATACAAACATGCATACATTGTATCATGGTTGTTGATACATGTTTGGTGGCAATGCAAGACTTATATTGTAGAATTATCTATATATTTATCATATCGAAAAAGAGAAAGGATAATTCACACAAGGTTTATATTTATCACCCTTGACCGTGCTTCAACCACCATTTAACCTTGAGTTAATTATCCTTTCATCTTTAACCCATTTGATAAAAATCTAGATGATTCTAACCATGGTTGAAGTAAGAAAGGATTAATATTAGATTATTCTTTTCTCACTTCAATTATCATTCACTCTCATAACTTTTCTTTTGAGAAAAAGCTTAGCCACCATGTTCTTCTTCCTCTCTTGATAATTTCCTTGAGTGAGCTTGATAAAAAGAAAGAGTTATGATTATAGAATACAAACCACATCATCATACTACACACATCTAACCCATTTGTGTAGGGTGTTTGCTCTACTTCATTCAAATATCGAGTAAAGCAAGGAGCTTTGGGCAATGGTGCTTCGGGTGGATCGTCGTGGACCTAGAAGATCTCAAGCCAACATTTTTCCAACCCTCAAGTAGCCAAGGAGTCTAGCGTAGGGAGCTACAAAGGTTGTACTCTCAAAACCCTAGTTTTTTCTACTTGTGATGATGCTATTGTAATGAAACCCTAAATTTCTAGTGATGATTATTTGTATGTTCACTTAGCACCTTAAAAATTTGATTTTGAGACATGTGATGCTTCCAAACCCTTCATGAGGTGCAAGGTAAACCTAACAATATATATATATATATATATATATATATATATATATATATATATGAAATAGGGTTTAAATCATCAAAACTTCAAATTTGCTTTAAAAGCTATTTTTCCGAAACTCTAGTAAGCAACAATTGCCAATTTAGTTTCAATCTAGTTTTTTTAACAATTCTAATGGCTATAATACTCACTAAACATCTTCAATAAGTCATACAAACCATTTGCATAATTTTATCACACCAATTGTAGAAATCTTAAAATTTTAGTTTGCAATTTTATCCAATTTTAACCATTTTAAATGTTACAATTAGCCATATGCAACAAGATTAAGTTTTGCATAGCATTAATATATTAATCAACTCATTAGAACCATAATCTAATACTAGAAACCTTCACTTGAATTTTATCTCACCTATATATACATTTTATAAAAACCTAGTTTTGCAAAAATATATGATTTGGACAAATTAAATAAAACAATTTGCAATTTAACAACCAAACTAGGTTTTGCATATTCTAAGATGTGAAACTATACATTGTAATCTTAATGATGTGCTAAAAGCTTAACTAGATTTAAATTTCAACTAATTATGCAATAACTAAAAACCTAGAAAGGAAAATAGCTTAAATTGGACAAATTTAAAAAATACAATTAGCAAACTAGCAACTAGCTTTGTTTTAGCATGCCCACTAGATGTTAACTACACAATTAACCCATGATCAATGAATATAAACCCTAACCTATTTCAAACCCTTCTCTTTAAATTTCAACTTTCAATTAAACCCACAATTTAAACACCTAATTAGCTTAGATTACAACAAAAACTAACAAGGTACAATTAGTGTAGGATTATACCTCACAAATTTGAAGATCTAACATGAAAATTTTGGCCTCCAAAATGGCTTCTTGCTCCATGATCCATACTAGAATAGGTCAAGAAGAAATGGGTAGAGATTGGATTTTGATTTTGTGAGGTTTTTATGTTGATTTTTGGGCATTTTGTGGAATTTTTGAGGTGAAATGAGAAGGAGAAGAGGGGGAGGGCTGCTGCTGATTTGGGGAGAGGGAGGGCTCGGCCATTGTGTGGGAAATGAGGAGAGAGAGTGAGGGTTGAATGAATGATACAATTTCCAAGTCATGCTTCATTCTATATTAATTCCCTTTTCTTTTCTTTGACTTTTGAGGTGAGAAATTGGGGGGGAAAGTGAAGGCTGCTGCTAGGGGAGTAAAAAATGGGGGGGTGTGGGTTTGTATGGTGTGGAAAAATGATAAATACTATATCCCAAGTCAACCTAGAACCATACCTCAATTCTATTTAGCTATTTTCACCATTTAAGCCTTTATAGTTTATATTTTCTAAAACCATCTTATTAATTTCTTTTCATTTCAAAAACAATATTTTACATGTTAGTTTAATGTGTCATGATGCACAAAATTTGTATCAACCCATTCCAATTTGTAATTATCCCTAATTAAATGTATTAGTGACGGCTAAAAAAAATATTAAAATAATTAATTTCGGAATTTTTTTCCAGTAAACTAGAAATTTTACAAGTGGCTCAATAAATACCAAATACTAGCAATTACATAGCTAGAATATGTATATTTAATTTTATATTAAAAGATAATTATATCTTGATTTTTACGGAAAACACCCATTATTTACCGAAAAATCGGAAATTTCGCCTAAACGATTTTCAAAACGTTACAGACACTTTGAAGAATTACTATCCCCCGACGAGTATATATTTGCTACGGTGCCAGCGGTGCTTGAGGGCTTGCCGACCGAGAATGCTGTTCGGCACAAGCTCCCGAATCTGATCAAAGCCTTAGGTATTTTTAAGAAACTATTTGTGGCATCGGAAGGGCAAGGTGTCACTTTTGACGCTTTCATTGCTTGCTTTCTCCGTGAAGACGTCTTATCCAAGAAAGCTCTGAAATTCGCAAAGGTTGAGGACCTATTCGGTTTCGGTTTGAAGAAACTGCCGGCCAAAGTAGAAGACTGGCTGCAGTTTTACATTCCCATTTTATCGGCCATGGCCTATGATGCAATCGCTGCCCCCGGAATGGATGAAGAAACTTTATTTATCGGTTTTATCAGTCTCTGTCTTAGCTGGTTTGCCATGCCGATGCATCGCCGTTTTATGAGGGCCTCCATTTTCTATCCTGCCCATCGCATAGCCGAAGGAGCACGGTTGGCTGTTGGCGTTGCAGGACTATCACACCTATATCATGGTCTAAGTACTGCCGCCAATACATCAAACCCGGGTGCGGACACCGTGAATTTCTCCCTCCACTACTTCACGTCATGGATTGAGATGCATGCGTTAAGCGCATTTGCTGCTCGCCGGCGCCCTACTTTCTATGAAGCATATACCTTCTCACGGATGATGAGGCTGGTCGATGCTTCCGCTCCTGAACCGACCCAGCTGGGGGCTCTACGGGTATTGCTTAATCCATATTCGAATGAGGGCGGAATGGTTTTCAGTGATCGAGTCCTTTCTGCTCCAGTGGGGCCTATTCAACAACTGTTCGATTTGTCAAAGAGTGGAGCTCCGACTCTAAATCCCTAAGAGATCATGCATCTATATTCAATCCGGCCGGGGTACCTAGTGTTCCGCCTAAATAATACTGCTTTCTTCATGCGGTACAATCCATATCGCTTCGCCCAGTAGTTAGGTTACAACCAGGGCATCCCCCTCGAATCTTTTCTAATTGAGCTCACTCTTTCATTAGAGGTCACTCGCGATATTATCCACCACTTTATGCGGTTGGGTACTGGTTCCGTCTTGATGATTCCCGAGCCTGACTATCTTCCGAGGCCCGTGGGACCCTTCAAGGGCTGGTATCGCCACCGAGTTGGTCCCATCATTGCAGAGGAGAAAAGGGTGCACTTTGAATGTAAATCCCCTGCTTCCGCTCACGCCGTCAGTGCCTCATTGCGGCTACAGTCAGTTGTTTTCCCTCCTCCGAGGGACAACGACTCAGTGCTTATTCCTAAGACTGCTCAGGCGGAATCAGTCACCCGCACTACTGGTATGCCGATTCGCCCTAGGGCTGGGGCAGAGATTCCTGAGAAGGCACCAACAGTGGCATCACAAAAAACAGACACCGAAGGTGAGGTTGGGCAGCGCCGCGCAAAATTGCCGAAGAGGAGGAAGCGCCCTTCTTCTAGTGCTGGTTCAGGCCCTATAAGGAGGAAGAAATCGGTCACCGGTTTACTTGATGGGTTGCTTAAGTTTGAGCCTTTTCACGATGATCCTATTTCTGTGCATGAATCAGACGACGGTCTTTTCATTCCTGTCACATCTGCCGAGGAAGCCGCTCAGTTGGCCGAAGCCTTAAAGCGATCGCAGGATGAAAATGAAAATGTGCGCCCCAGGAAGGGAGGCTTTCCCCTTGTTGTATTCTTTGATGTCGATCCGTTATTACCTAGGTTACTAATGGGTCCTCTGACGATGGAAGAAGAACGGGCTCTCAAACAGCCCATCTCGGCCGTTTCTGAAGACGAGGCTGCTCTGAAGACGGGCAGGCATTTGCTTTCGATCGAAGCCCGCCGAGCGTGATTGAATAGAAAAGAGCAGCAGCTCGAAAAGGCCATACTTCAGGCTCCCTGGGGTATTGGTATGCATATTTTTTATGTCTCTTTTGGTAATTAATTTGTATTACTTTCACCTCATACTATCATTTACAAAAATTTTGTAGGGCCTTCTGCAGCGGGCGTAGTCTTGAGCCCCGATCGCGTCATGGAGCCTCCAATGACGGCTTCTATTCCTATGGCAAAGTTTGCTACACTGGTCGTAGATTCTATGGATATCTTCAATGACGCACCGGGGGGTGTAGAGGAGATTACCGAAACTGCCATCCCCGCGTTGGAGTCTCCGGTAATGGCTTCTATTCTTCCAGCGGAGACTGTCACACTGGCCACGGCTTTTGTGAACATCTCCAATGACACACCGGAAGGTGTGGTGAAGATTGCTGAAGCTGCCATCCGCTCGATTCAAAGTGGACGAAGTATCGAAGGTAATTTTATCGACATCTACATTTTTGTTTAATGGCCCTTCCATATATCTGAACTTTTCTTTCTCTCAGAATTGCAGGATTTGGCGTCTTCCATTGTAGATCTTTCTTGCGAGAAGTCCTTCCAGCGTTTACTTGACATGGCGGCCCCGCAAGCGATACCTCCACAGAGCATAGTCCTTTTCTCTGGTCAAGGTTGGTAATTCTTTGCCTTTCCATTTTATATCTTCATAATGATGCTGATGAATCCCTTTATTTTAAACCACAGTCTTAGAGACTGACGACGAAGTTGAAGTTCTCGATGGGCCTGGGGATCTCTTAAATCTGCCTTCTATGGATGTGGGTAACTGACGCTTTAGCATTGGCATTCTTTTACTTATTCTACATTTAAAAAGATGACTAACCACACATATATTTTCACAGTTTTGCCCACCCTGACTCCATTAGAGTCCCGGATTTCTATGCTGCCAGGCCCTTACGCCAGATACGTATCTTTGAGGATGGCAAAACAGAGCATTCATTCCCTGGCAACTCTTATAGAAGATCTTCACGCTGCCACTTCCATCACGGTGTTGCTGTTGAAGCCAACGCTTCTTTGTCTGTTCTTGCCACCTACCATGACGAGGCACTGGTGTGTACTTGGGTCGAGTATTGCTGTCAAGTGGAGGTCTCTCTACATGCAGTTGAATGCGTATGCCTTCCCTTTGATATCCTGTTCGTAAAGGCCAACTTGCGTGGATGGATCGATCGGTGTGTGGCCAATCTCCAGTCATGTGAGAAAAGGCTCAACCGAAAGTTTTCGGCAAGGGAATTGGCTTCGAAGGCTTTAAGGGAACTTCAAGCCCAACTCACCACCAAGACTACTCGAGCCTATGAAATTTGGCGGGTTCTTCAGGAGGCCATTACGGAGGTTGTGGCTCTCAATAAAGCCGTCATCTTCACACGCGAGATGGTCGAGGCCCACAAGATTGCCGAGAAAGAGCTTGAGAGTCAATTTTCTTTATACCAAAATCAAAAGGCATAGGAAGGGACTCAGCTAGCGGCGTTGATAAAGCTTGAAGTGGAGGTCCGACGAAAAAATGATGATCTTGCTGGTTTATTGAACCGCCGGCCAGTTTAGAAGTTTTTGTCGATGTATATTTTCTTCCCTTTTTTTGTATCTTGTATTCATTTTGATTTATGAATAAAAAACATATTTCATTTCATACTTGTGTCTCTCTATCTTTTGATGTCTTGACTCGGCGTAAAATAGTTTATGTACTCATTTTGGAGTTTATAGTTTATTCACTCGTTTCAGAGTCTCTAGTTTATGTACTCATTTCGGAGTTTATTTAGTTTACCTCCCTTGGGTTTACAGGCAAACTTTTCCTAATGTTATATGTAGATAACCTCCATTCTTTGCGACAGAGATCCGTTAGGTTTTGTGGTACTAGGGTTTTGGTCCGTGGTACCATTGCGTTGGCTGATGTATTCCTTGACATGCGGTCTTTAAGATGTTGTTCGTGTAGCTCCGCAACTGCCGTGTCTCCGATTCCTTCGGGGGCTGAACAAGTCGTCTTTAAGTAATCTCCTTAGGCTATATTACCGTCGGAAGAGAAAATGTCAGGAATTTGCCATGACACTTTTTACTTGAGGTTAGGCTCAGTTTGGAGCCCCGATGAGTCATAACCACTCCGCGCTGGAGTGGAATGATTTTCGATAGTCCTTTAGGCTTTATATAAGTTGCCGTCAAGACCCGAAACTAGGAATATTGTAACATTTCAGAAAGATAAAATATTATTTTTGGGAATTTATAAAAAATTAAATGATAAATATTATGAATATTTATTAATGCGGTATAATTAAATACCGATAAATTGGAAAATATTTGGAAAATTAAAGGAATTACTGAAATGAGGGTGTTTTATATGATATAAGAAAATTATAAATCTATATGATTAATTATATTCCATTTTAATGCTAATCGCGATTAAATATCACTAATCGTGCATTAAACTTGATTTATGCACATGATATGCACCATGTCGTATTTCACATTGTTACATTTCTACCATGGCTTTTTCCTCATTTTTCATGCATGGTTTTGTGTTTAAATAAAAAGGAAAAAGATAAGAAAAGATAAGAAAGGAAAAAGAAAAGGATAAAAAAATGGGGTATGGGCAAGAGAGAGAAGAGTGAGAGAGAGGTGAGGGGTCTTGACCTTTGACCCATAGTGTTTCCTCTTCATTACTTTATCATCTTCCCTCTCCCTCTCCCTCTCATGGCTACCCTCATCTCCTTCCTCCACAAAACACCTCACAACACCACCAAAAACAACTCAAAACATCATCCCCCTGTCACTAAAAACATGCACAAGCTCACTACAAGCATTTTGGACCAAGAAAAATTGGATTTTGAAGACTTGGGGCAACTCAAGAAAATTCTTGAGTTGCCAAATGAGGTAATTCATTTACCATTAGTGTAGTATTTCAATTCCTTAAGCATCCATACATGTTTAGAACCGATTTAGTGGAGATTAGTGAACTTTGAAAATTTCTAGAAGAGATTAGGATTTGATTTGAATCTAAAAGTGTAATTGAGATTAGTAGAAACCATACAACCCATTTAGTGTGTGATTAGAGACTTAAACCCGAGAATTAAACCCCGCAACATGAACTTGGAAACCCCGATATCGTATTTTGTAAACTTTGGTGATGGTATTTTGACATCTGCTATGACCCGGGTGACCTGAAAATTATTTAGCGAACTCAGTGTGTGGTGCAGGCAGCCTAGATGATAACCCCAAGACCCGATACCCCAACACCACATTCTGGCCGCAAATTGCGGCCAGAGCAGGGAGTTAGGGCTTCGTGTTTGGTTCATGGCTCCAGTTTTAGTGAATTAGACCCTCCACATGTGCAAAAATTGGCTAATTTGACCTAGGCTAAAATCTGGGACCATTCTCATGAGTTGTTGCCTTATATTTCGTGATGTTTATGAATTGAAGTTTAGATATTTTTGTTTTTATCGATCGATTCACGTTTATACGTCAATCATCGAGAGTTGGTTATTCTTGCATGCGTAGACATAGGTTTTAACCTATGTACGTTTAGTGTGCCGTTTTGGTTTTCGTGCGTGATTTCTGTTTACGATACTATATGTGTACATATGTAGGTACCCTCGAATGGACATGAACGACAAGGACGACCGTGACGTCATCGATCTCGGCACGCAAGAATCAAGGTGAGTAGATATATATCTACGGGGGAAGTCGGGTGGATGGTGTATAACACCCCCGCAGTTCGTAGTGTAACATATGATATATTATATATATACGTATATGTGTTATGTGAAACATTACTTTTAGCTAGAAAATGCTTTAGGAGATCATGGGTTAAATCTTAGTGTTTTTGGATGATAGTGTCGTTAGATAGTTTTTAGTCGCGAAACCCTAGAGTATAGTTTGCATACACGCACACACACACACTCGCATACATTTTATTACTTGTGCGTATATGGGGATATATATATATATATGTACATATGTGTTTGTGAATATTTATATATATATACATGGATGATAAGGATAGTACATGATATTTGGAGATGAGTCGATGAGATTGGGCATGATGCCATGAGATCGGTGATGTGAGTTGGTTCGTATTATGAGATACGACATGTTTTTATAGCGGGTCTTTAGGCAGTGTGTTTTCATACACACGCATATGTATATTGATGGTATCAGATTGTACTAGACTTAGATCAGTACCCCAGTTCATGATATGATGATAAGGATACCAGATGAATAATGAGATAATGTGATATTTGACCTGTACCCAGATTTGGGATGCCGTACGATGGATTTAGCGTACGTGATATGATTATGATGATAGATCCGCACTCTTGTTCATATTATATATATCATATCGTATGTGATACTATTGAGGCGGGATCATCGACTACTATATATATATATATATATATATATATATATATTTATATATATATATCGACTCAGACTTAGGTGGTTTTCCTTACCCTTTCGATTAGGCTGTTAGTTTAGTCCTGTAGTTTACTTGTAGATGTTAGACTGGACTCGAGTCATACCTATTTCAAAACCAACGAATCGTGAGTATTTTAAAGATAGTCCAAGGGGTTCTACGGATAATTCAAAGGATGTACCTTTTTCTAAAAACACCGTAGCCCTTATTTCTAAACACCATGATTCATATCTTTTCAAATGTCAAAACTGTATGACTCATGTATTAATGTAGATTCTTCATTGTTGCGTTTATTATTCATTTTCCACATATTATTGCTATTTGCATTGCATTGCATGATTAATATGTTTTATTGTTATATTGAACCCATGTTATCAGGACACCAGCACCATTACCGATGATGCGTATGTCTACGAACACTTACTTGCCGGCTCATACACATCATCATCGGTAATTGCCATGTCACGTACACATTAGAAAATACTATTTCATTAGTATAAAATTTTAGCTGATAGTTTCGACATGGTATTAGTGAGCTTGCTTTTATATGATAGCTTAGACATTGCATTTATTACTGTGAATTCATGTATATTTATATATTCATTGCCATGACATTATGGGCTAGTCCGGATTGCCGGAGCCCAATATTTTTGAATCCATTGTTTATTTACCCTTGAGATTGGAATTTCGGATTTCCATGAGATTTCTGGATTTGGAGAAATCGCAAGAATTTTATAAACTGGTTATCATTTTAAAATGAAAGTTGTGGTTTTCTCATGATATGATTTGAGATACGTCCACCATGAGTTTTCTCGGCTCTTGGGCGATATCATACACCCGATTCGAGGAGGAGGAGGAACCGTCTGTGGGTGCATGGTGGACCTGGTGCGGTACCTCGGGACAAGATGGTCGCAGATGATGGCGTAGAGCCTGGCATGGGAGCACTACCGACCGGTGATTTTATTGTGACTCGATGGATATCCGGAGGATACCGATCGGAGTATGGGCCAGTCCGGATAGCCGGAACCCTAGATATTAAGATTTGATGATTTGGGCCAGTCCGGATAGCCGGAGCCCTAGATATTGAGATTCGAGGATACATGCCAGTCCGGATTGCCGGAGCCTGAGATATTGAGATATTGGGATTTATGTTTTGTGCCGATACTTGACACTGATTCTACGTTGATTTCATTGATGATACCTTGATTTATATATACAGAAATCTCACTAAATTAAGAAAACAGTTTTCTCACATATGATGTATTCTATTTTCATTATATTGCATTCATACCTCATATTTATGATATGTTGCTACCTGAGACACTGACACGAGCACTTGATATTACACTTATGTATAGATGTTTACCCTTGCCACCTTATCATGCTTCAGGCTTTATCATTTTGAGGTTTATATATATTTGATCGTATTGACTTAGGATTGAGTCATACATACGATTTCTGCTCGGTGATGTTTTTTACTCACGAGTTGGCAACTCACCCCCGTTGTGCCACAATTCTTGTAGGTTTTGCCGTACAGGTTTCGTTGCGGCTTTGCTGGCACACTTCTCCTTTCCAGGTGATTGCTTTGGTAGGTGGGTTCACTCGCATCGTGACTACCATTGTACCTTATTTATATTCAGTTGTATCTAATAACTCCATCAACCAGACTTGTATATTTATTAGACCTAGAAGACCAGTTGTATATTCTTTCGACCGTAGAGTCGCGCGTTGTATTATTATGGGGTTTCTTGATATTATTGAGTTTCCTTTTGAGTTTTGATCTTCGTCCTTGGCGTTGTATATTATATTGCTTGCGTGGTTGTGACCGCCAATTGACGAAGAGCTAGCTCCCGCTTGGGGATGCCTTTATTCATATTATTCTTGTTGTACCCCTTTTGGGGCCAGTATTTACAAAAGAGACTCTGCCGAAATTTTTGGAAAGATACGATGTTTTAAAAATATTTACGACTTTTTAAAGTGATTAAATGCAACTTTAAAACAAGTTTTCCTTCACCTTCTTCTGTTAAATGGTTTAGATTTCTGGGTTTTGGCTTACTTGAATTAGATGGGGTCCTATAGACTTCATATGATTCAAGTGCCAGTCATGTGCCATTTCGGGTCGTGACAAATATGCCGTCACTTCATTTTTTTTGACGATGTCATACTATTTCTTTGCTGAAGTAGGGTAGACATCTGTAAGAACTCTATGCTGTATGTATTGCAGTTGTAGCCATGAGCTAAGAATATGCCATTGCTCCAATTTCATTTAATAGTCGCGTTTGCATCCTGCTGCAATGGGGAGGGAAAAGCCGAGATAGTCTCTAGGTTGTATATACGCCGTCGAAACTTAGAGATAGGATTTTGCCGTGGCTCTGTTTTTTATTTGACCCTTGGGTCTTTGTTAACGTTGCGTCTGCATCAAGAAGGAACGTCGGGCTGGAGCTAGGATTTTGCCATCACTCCGTTTTTGATTTGACCCTTGGGTCTTTGTTAACGTTGCGTCTGCATCCTGTTGGAATGAGAAGGAACGTCGGGGTAGTCTTTAGGTTGTGTATGGACCGTCAAGACTTAGAGCTAGGGTTTTGCCGAGACTCCACTTTTGATTTGACCCTTGGGTCTTTGTTGACGTCGTGTCTGCATCCTGTCAGAATGAGAAGGTACGTCGGGGTGATCTCTAAGTTGTAAATCTTTCCATCAAGGCCTGGCTCTCGCTTTAACGGAGCCTGGTGGGAAAATATGGTTCCCCTTTTCATTTGTGCCCATGAATTGTATACAGAGGTCAGTGTAGACTCACCTGCAGGGCAGAGGAAACTTTATTTTATTTTTTATTGCCGCGATGCTTTATCTTTTCAGCTTTTCATATCGTGAAAGTCGCGATTGCCCAATCATTTCGGCTTTTTATCCACGGTGCCCAATCGTTTCGGCTATTTTCTTTTATTATTATTTTTTTAACTCGCTGCTTTTTATTGCGAGTTGCCCAAAAATTTCGGCTGTTTTTTATATGCATATTTTTGCTCGCTGATTTTTATTACGAGTTACCCCATCATTTCGGCTATTTCATATGCATTTTTTTGCCACTTGCTGCTGTTTTTATTGTAAGTTTGGAATCCGATACCAATCTTGGCATTATCATCACTACGACTGGAATATTGCCAGGAGCGAATCATCATTTGCCATGAGAGGACTTGGGGTTAGACACCTGTATAGGCATCAGCATCGCTGCAACTGGGATATTGCAAGGAGCAAATCATCATTTGCCTTGAGAAGACTTGGAGTTTGATACCTTTTTAGGCATCAGCATCACTGCAACTGGGATATTGCCAGGAGCGAATCACCATTTGCCTTTGTCGATTTGAACAAAGATGGCTTAGAAAATAGGGTTAGGATCCTGTCGACTAAGGCTTTTTGACTTTATGAGCCGTAAGGGTCTTATAAAGTTATTTTCCCCTACAAGTCATGAGGATCTCGTAAGTGTATTTTCTTCTTAGGAATTGTGGGGATCCCCAAGTGATATTTTCTCTCATAAGTCGTAAGGATCTTCCAAGAGTGTTTTCTCCTTATAAGTCGAGAGGACTTATAAGTGTCGTTCACCATATGCTGGCATTTCTCGCCATTGGTGGAATTTGGTGGGGGAAATGTTAATTTATGCCCGTGGATTGTATACAAGAGTCGATATTGGACTACTTGTAGGGCAAGTTGGGGGATACGATGGCTTAAGAACAGGTTCAGATCCCTGTAGCTTAAGGCTTTTAAATCTTATGAGCCGTAAGGGTCTCATAAGGGGAATTCTCCTTATGAGTCATGAGGATCTCGCAAGTGTAATTTCTCCTTAGGAATTATGAGGATTCGTAAGCTACAGGGATCTGAACCATTGCCTCCAACTCACGGTCTGGCGTCCTCTGTCTCTAGGTCCTCATTTTCTCTGCGGATTACCAATCTCGCAATCCATCGGCTCATCGGCCCGGTCATGTGTGTTAACGGGAACGATTCCGTTCTGGCACTTCTCTGGTCATCTCTCGGCCAATTATCATGACCACTCGTAAAGCAGTAAATCACTGGCGTCAGCCTCTGGTCCTTGGTATACACGTGACACAACTGATCCTGAGTGCAAATCTCATTGCAGCAGTGTCCTGGAAGGAATCCTGCTCAAGGTCTCTTCCGATCTCGCCTATGCCGAACTGTACGGAGGCTGGTACTCTCACATAATATTTTCTCGCTTTCTGGACATCTGCGTTCTCACTATGACATTTTCTCGGGAACTAGCCGTATCCCAACGCCTTTGTATACACATCAGATCTCTAATCTCAATGGGGCGTAACAACAGCTCGTCAGCATCTCGCACGAACCTCTGGTTCCACTCGTCTATATTATCGTCCGCTTCGACGTCACATCATGCCATCTGCGTATTGCAAATGTTCTCGGCCACGGTCAATCCGAAGTCTCTCACACGGACTCGAAATCACAAACTCAGTATCTTCATCACTCTGTAGAAGGTACCTGGCCGAACACATCCTCGGTAACTCGTCCCAACCATCAGGGGAATACTCTATACTCGTCCGTTCTCAATCAACTCACAACGCATCTGGATGAGGTCCTCTATCCGAAGCTGGTCAGCTTGCTGATCTCTTATCACATGATATCTGGACGACCTCAAATTTTTCGATCGAGTCATCGAGGTCCCAAAATTTCCCGAATGCTCAACACCTGAGCACATTCTAAAATATCTGGTACATACCACAGTACCTCTGGACCAGCCGTAGAAGGGCAAACCCAAGCCTCACTGATGGTACCGCTAAACTGCCGCAAACCCTAAGGTTCAAAACGGTTCCATGGTCATCATGTCGAGTTAGGGTTCCACAGAATCACTTGCATGTTCCTCCGAACACTTTAAACTTGGGAAAATGGGTTTCTGACACTCGTTCGAACTTTTTAGCTTCGCCTATACAACATGTGAATACTCTTCGTCCGCATGCTAAACAATGCCTCAGTCCTCCAGGAAAGGCGATACATCGGCGGCCATCTCTGGATCGGTCTGCTCTAGATCTGAGTAAGACTCTCCGCCCTGAAGATCTTCAACTCAACTGGGCCTGCGTCGGCGCATCAATCTGACGAATTACCTTCGTCTCTCAAATCGGGGTAGACTAGCTATCACCTGTCGCATTTCTGCCTGGAAGCTCCGGTGATCTCAGCTTGTAAGCTCCGGAAGCGACATCCCATCATCTCAGCAACAGCTGGGTCATCTGTCTACACGGTAGGCGACATCAAAATCTCTGAGGTATATTGTACATCAACAATCCTCTCGCAACTGGCGGCTCTAACAGTAGCCCGATCATCCGGTGTAAAACCAAGCACTTGCCTCCACAAGAGGTCACAACATAACACTATATCGAGACGTTCCCATATCACCAGAAAACACAATGGTCAGCTCTCGTACCAGACGAGCACGCCCTGACCTTATCACTAGCAGCAGCTCAATCTGCGCTCAAACCATGGTGACAGAAACCTCAATCGAGTATCGAAGAAAACAGATCAAGGGCAAGAAAGGAAACGACAGATCCAGAATGGATACATGATCATAAGAAGGAACAGTATCAATGAGAGTATGATCATGGAAACGAATAGAATCAAGGATCTCAAATGGATGTATAATCATGGGTATGAAGAGAACCATAGATCTCAAAACTATGTACCTCCTAAGGTTTCTTAAGTGGAGTCTCGAATCGTAAATATGCCGCGGAACATACGTACGGTACGTCACTCTACCCAAGCTACCTACTCCATCAATCAGGGTCAGCCTATGAAACGAAAGTTCGGGTCTAATACCCCCCGTTCAAGTCTAAGTTCCGTAAGGTCAAGCCTAGGTTCCGAAATACATATCCGCCCTAAACTCCGCATAGTTAAATATAGACTCGAACCAAAGTTAAACCTAACGCTGATACTAACTTTGTCACGACCCGAAATATTAGCTCGTGACCAGCACTTGAATCACGCAACGTCTAAAGGCGTAACGGAATTCAAGTAAGCTGAAACCCAGAAATCTAAACCTTTTTAAGAAAATAAAGGAGGTGAAGTTTTGAAATCAAGATATAATGAAATCAAGTTTTCCTAATGCAAAGAAAAGGAACATGAAAAATGCAAGTGGATTATGCAATTTTAAAAACATGTTTCGTCTTTTAAAAATTTGGGCAGCACCTTCTTTGTATATTTTGATCCAAAACCACATATACAAGATAAAGATAAAGGCATCCCCAAACGGGAGCTAGCTCTTCGCCAAACAGCGGATCACAACCACGCAAGACAATATATATAAGTATACGACGCCCAATGGCGAAGATCACCATAAAGATAAAGAAAAGCAAGACATAAAAACCACAAGTAGTGGAAAACCCCTCGCTCTAAGTCTCGCAACCACAATCCCACTAAGTCTCATTACTTATACAATTTACTAATTTTGATTGATGGAGTTGACTAGATACAATATGAAATATAAATACAAGAGTTGGTACGATACAAATGCCCTACCTACCAATGCAAAACACCCAAATGAAGTTATGTGCCAGCGATGCCGCGACGGATCCATGCGGTCAACCTGCAAGAACTGTGGCACAACGGGGGTGAGTTGCCAACTCGTGAGTAGAAAAACATCTACAAGTAGAAAATCGAATAAATAACGACTTCTAGGTCAACTATATCATAAGGGTAATATTATGATATCTATGGTGACCGGGTCATCATATGTGCCAACAATATACTCAAGGTCTATAAGTATGCTGATATCATCCAACCATATAATCAATGTCTGTATGCACGTAAATATCATAAAAGAGTGTGCATGAAAGTATGAGGATATAAATCAACGGTGTCCCTCGCGACACATCAAAATCATGGAACCTGGGTGTCCAACATTGACACCCGAAAACATTATGAAACCTGTGTCCAGTATCGACACGTAAATCCTCATATCTCGGGCTCCATCAGTTCGGATCGGCCCACGGGCTCCGTCAGTCCGGATCGGCCCATATCATCTCTCGATTCTGGTCGGTATCCTCCGGATATCCGCCGAGCCCAAATACTATCACCGGTAGGTAGTAGTCCCTCTGCCAGGCTCACCGTCTGTATACACAGCATCCCTTTCTTGTCCCGGGATACCATAACGGGTCCACCATGTACCCGCAATCGGCCTCATCCAGCTCCTCGAATCGGGTTTCACATGTCACACGTCTCAGAACCGAGAAAACGCATGGTGGACGCACTGAAATATCATATCAAGAGAAACCGGGTTTTTAAACAATGCATACTTTCTTTCAAAATGACCACGGTTCTTAAATCCAGAAATCTCATGAAAACGGTGTTGGAGTCAAAATTTGCACCCCTAGTTGACCAAGTCAAAGTCAAGGTCAACCCCAACCCAAGTAGGCCCAAACCCAGATCAAGTGGGCTCATGCCTGAGTCGAGCCCGAACATGAAGCGGCCGGCCTCCCCCATGCTGAAATAAAAAAAATTATGTAATAAATAATTTTGATGTAATTTTTTATACATAAATGGGCACAAAGCCAAATTTTTGTAAAGCCTATGGCTTATGTGTATAGAGAAATGGCTAATGAGCCATGTGATGGGCAAAATGCCATTTTTGTAGAGCCTAAGGGGCTATATGTAAAATGTATATTGTAGGGTTCCTAGGCATCTTAATGAGGTTTCACAAGGCATCAACCATGCCAATTTCAAAAAATTCTAGGTGCCGAGAAACCCGACTACGGATCGTTGGCTAGAAAACTAGGCGAAAAAGCTAACTAGTTAACACTTAACTAAGGGATACGGATATACAACCTTTGTAGATCCGGTGCTCCACCTCCATAGCTCCGCAACGAAGTCCTCTCCGCTGTCCAAAAAGAATCCGGGCTCTAGCGTCGACTTCATCGGAGAATAAGCGAGCTAGGTCGTCGATGTCCATGCCGAAGATGATCTACGTCGAGGCATCGCTAAATCAAGCTCCGACTTCACCAAGTCAAGAAACTTATGAAGAAAACACACTCTACTACTTGGCAAGAGGTAGAGGATGAAGAAATAGGAAGTGGGTAGACTTTAGAATTGGATTTCTCACTCATTTCATCAAGTTGCCATTGATGGTCAAGCTTTTCTTCACTTGAAGGAAGAAGAAGAAGCTAAATTATTATGATAAGAATTATTTAAAATGAAAAGAATAATCCATTCTTATCATAAGTGAACCATGGTAAAGTGTAGAGAGCTAACTTGAGTTAATGAGAATGGTTAGGGTTAAAAAGAAGACAAAAATGGTGACATGGTCAAAGTATTCATGAAGCTTCATGAAAGTAAAAGAATGCCACCATTTATCTCATTTCTTTTTCTTTTTCTAAAAGAATAAAAGAATAAATGAATAAGCAAATAACTAAAAGAATAAACATAACCCTAATCATCATCTTAACCTTTGTTTAATTCTATACACTTAACCAAAAACCATGTATCATCAAACATGATACAAACATGTGCACAAAATCATATCGCATATTTAATGTGCACATCCGAGCGAGAAAATCCATTTAAAGTGAACCGATACTAGTTAATGCAAAGTAATATATCAAATATATAATTATGCATCAAATCATTAAATCAACACTTGATTTAACGATCCGGTCATATCGTATATAACCGACTAGTATGCAATGCATCGGTTTATCGAATCAACCCTTGATTCGATAACTAGGGTATATCGCATATAACCTAATCGATACATTCATCGCGAGAATGAAATACGGTATCACATACACGCATTATTCTCGGTCCCGCACATATCTCATATGCGCTCCTATTTCGTTTCGCTTGAGCCAGGAAACCTCTGTGTAGGACTCTAAAGACTCGTCAATACGCCGGCAGCAGATGATGATCATATCAAACATCCACAAGCCGCAAGCGGTCTGCTAAACGTAACGGCCACCCGGGTATTGAGCGATCTGAAGATCGACGAGCAAGCCCGCTCACACTCCAGTGAATCCAACCAGTAACACTACCGTACAGTCCGGTCTGATCGTCTGATATGTCGCATATCTCGCCTAGGGGTGGTAAACGTCAGACCCCAATAGCTCGATAAGTCGTGTCGATATGAGGTCTATAACAATTCGAGAAACTACTGGTAACACTTACCAGTAAATCTCAGCAACCCTGGCCAGGGATTTCCTGTTATAGCCAATCGAACACAGCGCAACATCAACTCCCTATACCGGGAGAGACGAATCCCCTCCTATCGCTCATTGCCTCCATGTGACTCGGGACTGTACCCAAAAACCACCGTTTTGCACGCCCTCTTGGACGTGGTAAGATGGAAATCAAAGCACAGTGGGAACCACACAAGACTCTATGACGATCTCGGGTCAACAGACTACTCTGTACCAGTGTCACCAGAGAACTGCCATCTGACGTGAGGTATAATACCATTTGGGAGTTCTCGGCGAGTCCGTCCAGTGTACCCAGTCTCTACTGAGCACCCGTATATCATCTCTGATGTCAAACACCAATGGATATGGGATCATCCATCGCCCATCTGTATGGGTCGAGAAGGTATACGCTAGTCTACTCTGGTATATCGATGCCCCGTCTCGATACACCCACGACTAGGGACTTTGAAGGATGTACTTACGGACTACCATGTCCCCACTAGTATGATCCGCATCATAGTCCAGGTAGTCAAGCACACATCCTAAGGGCTTTACCAATATGTAACAGAGAGACAATCAGTATACACGTTAAGGTAAAGATCAACCAGATAGCATACTATCATGTCGAGCAAGAAAGTCCTCCCTATATATGTCCCAGCATCCACTACAATATACATCCTATGTATAGTAATGGCCTCTAGGGCATACATATAACTAACAATCTCCCACTTGCACTAGGGCCATCTGTAGCAGTGGTTGTAGTATCTCATACTCAACCATCCCATAAAAGTCTCTCTCTGGGAACAGGCCTTTGTGAGTGGATCCGCTGTGTTGTCCTCTGAGTCCACTCTCCAAACCTCGATCACCCTGGAGATCAACCATCTCCATGATCAAGTGATACTGCCTTAGAATATGTCTGGATCACTGATGGGACCGGCGTTCCTTGGCATAAGCCACAACTCCATTGTCACACAATGGGAGGAACATAGTTCATCTCATGAACTAATATACACCCAGACTGCCTCTTTGGTAGCATCTTAAGTAGCGATGTATCCAGCCTTTATCGTCTAGTATGTCACGGTATCTAGCTTGGAACTCTTCCAGCACACCGTCCCTTTACTGAGGGTAAAGACAATGCCTGTGACTGACACTCAGTCGTCTTTATCACTTTGGAACCTTTCCAGTGATTCTCCCCAGGATCGATTGATACCATCTCACTACAGCTAGTGAGTATTCTAACATCCATTTAGATCTATCTCATAGATCCAAACCCAGGATTTAGGAGGTATCAATTTGATCCTTTATGGTGAATCATTGTGATAAGCGGAGATTGACCGAGCGTAGCATAGGAAACTCCTTCCCTATCATGAGTATGTTATCCACGTACTCTACGAGGATCATCACCATACTCCCTACTACCCTTTTGTATATACAAGGTTCATCTACCATTTTGATGATGTCAAACTCTTCGACTAATCCATCAAAACAGATGTTCCAACTCCGCGATGCCTGCTTTATCACATAAAACATCTTGCACACGTTTCCGTTGCTCCCACTGTCTACGAAGCCCTCTGGCTGTGTACTTATAGACGCACTCTTCTAAAACATCATTTAGAAAAGCAGTCATGACACCCAACCACCAGATATCGTAGTCATGGTATGTAGCCGTGACAAGTAGGATCTGGATGGACTTAAGCATAGCTACTTGAAAAAGGTTTCATCATTATCCACACCTGGTCAATGATGCACACTTTTAACAAGTCTAGCTTTGAAAGTCTCAACTTTTCGATGTACACCAAGTAATCTTCTCAAGATATACTTGCTCCTGATGGGGATTTAACCCTTCAGATATAGCAACCAAAGTCCATACTTTGTTGGTGTATAAGGATTCCATCTCAGATCACTAAACATCCAGCCATTCTTACAGAGTCTTACTCTCGATGGCCAGCTCGAAGCTAGTTGGGTCATCATCTCATGATGCAATCCTCGCTCCCACTGTCATAGAGAAAACGAAGTATCTCTCAGGTGGGTGAGGAACCCTACTAGATCGGCGGAGAGGCTGAGGTTCATTGGTAACTATTGAATCCTTTGGTTCTCTCAAACCATCAGCTGCAGTTTGTATAGCTGAAACATTTCCAGTTTTACATAACAGTCCTTGCCTTGAGCTTGTCCGGATTTTGCTTTTAGACATAGCCCGGACAACCCCAAATCTTAACCAACTTAAGATATGGGCTCTTCCCTTTCCATATCACATATGAAGCGGTAGGCAACTGATTTGATTTGAACCCTATTCAATAGGTATGCATCTTCTCAAGTGCATAACTCCCAAAAAAAAATAGGTAACTCAGTAGTACTCATCATAGAGCACACCATATCAAATAGGGTGTATCTGCTCCGCCCCGATATACCATCGTGCTATGGTGTATACAGAGGAGTAATGCTGAGAGAGAATCTCATTCTCCTTTAGAATAGTCCAGGATTTCCGTGCTCAAGTATTCTCCTCCTTGATCTCATCATAGGACATAATACTTATACCTGTATTCTGGTTCTCTACTTCTCGCTTATATTCTGTGAATATCTCAAAAGGTTCGGACTTGTGTTTCAACAGGAACATAGGTCTGAATCTCGAAAGATCATCAGAGAATGTAATGAAGTATAAAGAACCGGTCTTGGCATATATAGACAGGGGACCTTTATACATCAACATGTATCATCCCAAGAGTTTACCAACTCTTTCTCTGTTTCCAGTAAACGGAGCTATGGTCATCTTATCTTTGTGACATGACTGGCGAGTTTCACAAGATGTAAATTCAAACTGATTTAAATATGCATCTAAATGTAACTCAGCCAGTCGGGTCGCATTGATATGACCTAGTCTACAATACCTCAAGAAGGATTCGTTCATTTCTGAACTCTTCCTCTTGTGTGTGTTCCGTATACTAAGAACTGTAATTTGATTTAGAACATCAACGCTTTTAGATAACGTGCTTGAACCGATCAACCTTTGATATAGGAAATGTTCAAAACATTATCCAACAATACAAAATTTTATCATTTCTTTACTAATAAAGAGACTGATATGATTTTGTATATCAGGTTCGGTATCTAATAACATTCGTTCAGAATCAATGTATTGGTAATACAGGGTGACAGTGACCAACAGACTTGGCTGCAACACTTGCCCCGTTTTCTGCCTCATGAAACTTATCACCCGTTCTCAGTTCTCTACCTTTCTGTAACCCTATGTAACATATTACATATCTGGGATCCTGGTCTGGTATCACATACCCAGGACGTAAAGGTTACTGAGAAACAGTTCTCAGTATAATGAGCACACCCGAAGATGATGCATCAGCATGCACTCTCTTCGTTTGGGCGGCACGGGAAATCTGGTATTCCCCAATTTCCTGCTCTGTCTTATAACAATTATAAGTTGGAGCGGGACCAACGTTCCCCAGCTCAGTATAACAAGCGGGTTCGGTCAATATTCCGTATTATTATCTTGATTAAGGCGTGATATGGTCGCTACCTGGAGAGAGAGAGAAGAAAACACTCAGCGTGCGCTCTGTCAAGAATAGATTGGTTATTATTTTATCTAATCAGGATGGCTCCCACTGCTTTTTATCAAATCTTCCTTCAAACCCTAAAAGGAAAGACTAGCCGGGATTAATTACACACTACAAGTTCGCCAATCTTTCAGCCAGGCCAGTGTCGGTACTTTGAGGGAGGTCCCCCGTGATTTCGCACGAACCTAATTAATGTAAACCTCGTTTTCCCAGAGGCGTAACCCCGTTGACACCTTTCTAGACACCTACTTGATCGGCTAATTGTAATGTATAAAACTCTCCCAGGAGTAACTCTTATTCGCAGCGGGTATCGGGATCCAACTATCTCATAGAAGGTATGCAATCTCATTGCAAATCTCAACACTTGAAATTCCCGATAATATTTTACCCCTAGCTCGCTATGACCTTGACGCATGCCAAACAACCCATAGTCTGCTAGTCAAGTTCAACCCGTACATTTCTTGATTGAATTAAACCCACCCGCACGACCCTTGACGCATGCCAAACAACGCCGTACGAATACCCTAATCCAATCGCATCATATGCTGGCAGATAAGCACTAGTTAGCTACCGTACACTACGCCTTGACGCATGCCAAACAACCGCAGCACGAATACTAACTAATACTTATCTGAAATGACGGAGGGCTACGACAGGTTTTTCTGAAAACCTATTGCGTAATGAACTTGATATCGCTGTAGAATCAAATGATTTTAAAATGGAGTGCTTTTGAGGCTTTTCTAGTTTTGCTAAAGGAGTCACTCCCGGTGAAGGGATCGTCGGTCCTTTCCTCGTCGAATGAGGTGCGGGATATATCATATATATCGCTGTGCAAAGCAAAAACACTTAAAAGCAATCAAAAGACAAACCGAGTGTGTAGCATCTGCCAGTTATTGCTAAAGGAGTCACTCCCGGTGAAGGGATCTCGGTCCTTTCCTCATCGAATAAGGTGCAGGATATATCATATATACCGCTATGCAAAGCAAGAACTGTAGCTACCTGTTTTATTTTGAAATTCGATTCTACAACATCTTAGGTTTCTTTTATTTCATTAATCATATTAATGAAGTCCCATCATTTAAGTACCTAAACATCACAGATAAATACGACGTACACTTATGCCATCCGCATTCGCCTCGATGTCCCCTCGTGCACCGTTAGGTTAGGTAACTAACGACAGAGCGGGGCAGGGCTAGCGCGGGTGTAAAACATAAGTAACGCCTATATAATATATCATATATACTATATACAGTATCTATCACAGAACATCACATGATCACATCACAGATATCGCAGCAGAAGAATCATATGAAATATTGGATATACTAGGACGTCCGTGTTTTCAATACGAGCCAGTATAAAACACGGATTCCACGGTCGTGATGAATAGCCAAACCCACACCCCTAGACCCCTACGAGAGCGGCAAGCAACCCTACCAATTCTAGAGTTAGGAGACCCGGACTCGACTCCTCGAGTTGGTCTCCCACTGGACTCCAGAACCCGGTTACTTGTGCCCTCCTCCTTGGGTCTATCCTAGTGCGGAAAAGTAAATAATATACAAACGGTGACTACTTCCGCAACCTGGAAGCGCCCCAATAAAAGAATATTACATACAAGTTTTTACATGAATGAAAATGAAAAACACTCATCTCACATAAAAAAAACCCGGCTATTCGTACACGACGATCCAATATAACATATCCAGCAACACATAACATCACATGTCATCAACGTAAGCAAATATGCGCATCCCAATTGTCGTTGACATATAGCAACGAAACCGGCGATATCACATATTATACTTACGGTCACAGAAAAGAAAGTGTAAAACTACAACAGTTGGAATCCACAACCACCTCAGACATCGCATGCCTGACCAAATGAATTACTTAGACATCGCATGCCTAACAATTATAAACCCCGCATTTTAGTCTCATAATCGAAAACACTTTTCAATATCAAGTCGGGCAATTCAACAAGATTCCCGGCATCCTGATCGAATACTCGTCGCAAACTTTAGTAGACGGCTGCACCCCCGATACCGTCGACGAAGTGCACCAAGGCGGAACACCGCTGCCGCGAGCACCCGAACGGATGCTTTCGGCGACGGGGTTCTCCTACAGTCACTTGGTCGTGGCCATGGGGTGTAGCTGTCTATTAAGTTTACCCGGCGAGTATCCGCGTACGCTACGTGATTGCGACGGACTTTTGATCACATCAAAATTCCGTGGCAACCGATCAAGTGAGACTAAACTGCTATGTTTATAATATTCATTCAGTTATCTCATAACTATTTGTGAATTCCAATTATTGTATCCCATTCCAGATAAATAGAAAATGTTAAACTTTCCGATCGAACAATCGAACACCCAAGTTTTCCCAATACAGATCAACACATGAAATAAGTCTAACAACATTCAGTTCGTGCCTCAGTACCAACGGTCCAGCCGTAGAAGGGTCAACCCAACGCCTCACATGTGGCACGCCGTACTACCCCAAACCCGAAGGTTCAAAGGGCAGTTCAAGACGGTCACATAATCGAGTTAAGGTTTGTTGTCTTCTAGAGGGACCATCGCGTTACTTGCACTACTTAGAACGTCGTTAAACTACGGAAAAATCCAACACTTGGAAATTTCCCGACAGGGGAAAAATTGGGTATTTATATCCGGTCGAACTTTTTAACATATTCTAAAATTTATCCGGAAAGCCACACAGACAAAATTTGATACTCCGATCGAAACACCGAATCCCCAAAACAACTCCAGAAAATTCAACTCTATAAAAAATATTAAAAATTTCCAGAAGACTCAGCATTACAAAACATGAATTACTGTGCAAGCCACGTGGAGTAACTCAACACAGTGGCCGCGGAACCGCCGCGAATCCCATGGTGGGGGCCGCGGTTCCGCGCCTCTGTAGTCGAGTTACTATCACGTGCTTCACAGTAACTCATCCAATTACCTGCTGAATTTTTTGGCAATTTTTAATCTGGAAAAACTCACTGTTTTCAAAAAAGTACAGAGAGCATGAACGGAATTGGGTTTCGGGTTCGTTCGGACTTCAAATTCCGTCTAGACTTCGCCTAAGGCTCTAGCTAGGCTCTGATACCACTGTAGGGTTCCTAGGCATCCTAATGAGGTTTCACAAGGCATCAACCATGCCAATTTCAAAAAATTCTAGGTGCCGAGAAACCCGACTACGGATCGTTGGCTAGAAAACTAGGCGAAAAAGCTAACTAGTTAACACTTAACTAAGGGATACGGATATACAACCTTTGTAGATCCGGTGCTCCACCTCCATAGCTCCGCAACGAAGTCCTCTCCGCTGTCCAAAAAGAATCCGGGCTCTAGCGTCGACTTCATCGGAGAATAAGCGAGCTAGGTCGTCGATGTCCATGCCGAAGATGATCTACGTCGAGGCATCGCTAAATCAAGCTCCGACTTCACCAAGTCAAGAAACTTGTGAAGAAAACACACTCTACTACTTGGCAAGAGGTAGAGGATGAAGAAATAGGAAGTGGGTAGACTTTAGAATTGGATTTCTCACTCATTTCATCAAGTTGCCATTGATGGTCAAGCTTTTCTTCACTTGAAGGAAGAAGAAGAAGCTAAATTATTATGATAAGAATTATTTAAAATGAAAAGAATAATCCATTCTTATCATAAGTGAACCATGGTAAAGTGTAGAGAGCTAACTTGAGTTAATGAGAATGGTTAGGGTTAAAAAGAAGACAAAAATGGTGACATGGTCAAAGTATTCATGAAGCTTCATGAAAGTAAAAGAATGCCACCATTTATCTCATTTCTTTTTCTTTTTCTAAAAGAATAAAAGAATAAATGAATAAGCAAATAACTAAAAGAATAAACATAACCCTAATCATCATCTTAACCTTTGTTTAATTCTATACACTTAACCAAAAACCATGTATCATCAAACATGATACAAACATGTGCACAAAATCATATCGCATATTTAATGTGCACATCCGAGCGAGAAAATCCATTTAAAGTGAACCGATACTAGTTAATGCAAAGTAATATATCAAATATATAATTATGCATCAAATCATTAAATCAACACTTGATTTAACGATCCGGTCATATCGTATATAACCGACTAGTATGCAATGCATCGGTTTATCGAATCAACCCTTGATTCGATAACTAGGGTATATCGCATATAACCTAATCGATACATTCATCGCGAGAATGAAATACGGTATCACATACACGCATTATTCTCGGTCCCGCACATATCTCATATGCGCTCCTATTTCGTTTCACTTGAGCCAGGAAACCTCTGTGTAGGACTCTAAAGACTCGTCAATACGCCGGCAGCAGATGATGATCATATCAAACATCCACAAGCCGCAAGCGGTCTGCTAAACGTAACGGCCACCCGGGTATTGAGCGATCTGAAGATCGACGAGCAAGCCCGCTCACACTCCAGTGAATCCAACCAGTAACACTACCGTACAGTCCGGTCTGATCGTCTGATATGTCGCATATCTCGCCTAAAGGTGGTAAACGTCAGACCCTAATAGCTCGATAAGTCGTGTCGATATGAGGTCTATAACAATTCGAGAAACTACTGGTAACACTTACCAGTAAATCTCAGCAACCCTGGCCAGGGATTTCCTGTTATAGCCAATCGAACACAGCGCAACATCAACTCCCTATACCGGGAGAGACGAATCCCCTCCTATCGCTCATTGCCTCCATGTGACTCGGGACTGTACCCAAAAACCACCGTTTTGCACGCCCTCTTGGATGTGGTAAGATGGAAATCAAAGCACAGTGGGAACCACACAAGACTCTATGACGATCTCGGGTCAACAGACTACTCTGTACCAGTGTCACCAGAGAACTGCCATCTGACGTGAGGTATAATACCATCTGGGAGTTCTCGGCGAGTCCGTCCAGTGTACCCAGTCTCTACTGAGCACCCGTATATCATCTCTGATGTCAAACACCAATGGATATGGGATCATCCATCGCCCATCTGTATGGGTCGAGAAGGTATACGCTAGTCTACTCTGGTATATCGATGCCCCGTCTCGATACACCCACGACTAGGGACTTTGAAGGATGTACTTACGGACTACCATGTCCCCACTAGTATGATCCGCATCATAGTCCAGGTAGTCAAGCACGCATCCTAAGGGCTTTACCAACATGTAACAGAGAGACAATCAGTATACACGTTAAGGTAAAGATCAACCAGATAGCATACTATCATGTCGAGCAAGAAAGTCCTCCCTATATATGTCCCAGCATCCACTACAATATACATCCTATGTATAGTAATGGCCTCTAGGGCATACATATAACTAACATATATAGCCTATAAAGGCAAGGATAATGAAAATATCCCAACAACTTTTTTTTCTCTCTCCCAAAAAGCATCAAGATCTGTGATCTTCTTCTTCCTCAAGGTTCTAAAACCTTCTTCTTTCTTTTGAATTAAATCAAGAGTTTTACTCTTTCTTTTATAAAACTAAATAGTTTTTTACCACAAAACCCACAAAGGAGAACTCAGATCTCCCATCAGATCTTAAAAATAAGAGATTTTTAAAATCTCATACTTCTTGTTCTACAAGACCCAGCCAACAGAGGAGGAAGGAGGAGACCCATCTCCAAAAATCCCATCTTGGGAAGATCCAGAACCAAAGGGAGAAACAAAACAACCCCCTTTGATCATTTCTAAACTTTTTAGGAGTTTAACTCCATTAATCGGGAGCACAGCTCCCAGTACAGGGACCAAAGTTCCCTTTCTGTTTGACGCCCAGCGTCCAGCGCCCAGAGCGCTTGCGCCCACGTGCCGAGCACGTGGTGCACCCAGCGCACAGAGCGCTTGCGCCCACATGCCGAGCACGTGGTGCGCTAGCACCCAGTGCGCTAGCGTCCACGTGCCGAGCACGTGGTGTGCCCAGTGCCCGGTGCGCTAGCGCCCACATGCTGAGCACGTGGTGCGCCCAGCTCCTAGAGCGCTAGCGCCCACGTGCCGAGCACGTGGTGCGCCCAGCGCTCAGAGCGCTCGTGCCCAGTGCCGAGTGCGCTAGCGCCCAGCGCCTGCGTGCCATGCACGCGAGGCGCTGGCCCCCACGCATCCTTTGGATGCCCTTTCCCTTTATACACACACACACGCACAAACACATACTCCACGACACTATCCTCCGTTAGAAAAAAATTTCTAACGGGGCATTGCCCCGCACCCCGCAAGGGGGCTGCTAGCCCCATTGACCCCTAGCCCGCTATCTGGGTAGCGGGACCCCGGTAAAAACTCTGCGGGGCCCCCGATCTATCCAAAACCCTTTCAAAACACAACACTGCACATTGAGTTCGCATGACCAGTTTAACCCGTCAATCGGAGGTTCTCTCGCTCCAAAGGCGAGGGGTAATTAACGGCAGCTTAGTCCGCGGCTGCCGGAGATTCGGATCCCCACAATCAATACCCCCCCCCGCCTACCATAGGCAGGAGGAATCTGTAATGCGCCTGACAAACGCGCGCGTATCCCCGTCTCAATGGGGTGACGAAAAACACCCTACAGATTCTGGCACGTCCGGTGGGACCAATCTCTCCTCCCATATTTCGGGTTAAACGTTCATGCGAACTCAATCAGTATACGTATCTATATTTATACTAAAATAATGCTCTTTCATGCAGGTCTTCAAGCAATCACTTTTCAAAAATGTCTCCAAAGATGAACTCAGCTCTCAGCACGACTCCCGTCTCCTACACAATGAAGATAGACTCCAGGACGGTCCTCCCGGCAAGTCTCGGACGATAGTGGGAAGAACCGCCGCTACAATTTGGGTCTATTCTATTTGTCTCGGCTAACGCCGTCCCTTCCTTTTAAGCCCCAGTGATGGATAAACCAGCCTCAAAGGGGAAAAGGCCGAATGTCATGGTTGTGAAGGCACCTCATCCCAAGCGCAAGTCCGCTTCCGAACGACTCTCCATGGCCCCAGCTGGGGGCAAGGCCATCAACACCAACAAAGCAACAAGGCATCTCGGGCAAGCTCCAGCGGCGCCCCTGACAAATGCTCGGTTGGGTATTTTCTCTAAGCTCCCCATCACTCGGCCTATGGCGGCTTCCCAAAGAGCAGAAACCTGCCAGGCGCTCAAGGCAGAGAAGCTGAGGCAGAAGCGGCTCAGATACAGAGCCAACAAAAGGGCTAGGGCTCCGGCCATGTTAAAATTTATGAATTTACAAAGCCCGGACCGCTCCGCGAAACCAGCTGCCAGTGATGAAAGGATGGCTGAATGTGTTGTCCACACCGTCTACATGGTGGGCACGCGTCCCAGTGACAACCTTCGCAGCAAAAGCAAGGATGAGGCCACCACATCTCAAATCCAACCTGGTGTGAATATAGCTGTCACTTCTCAAGACCAGCATCCTCCGGAGGGTAATGAAAATCCTCCCAGTGAGGCTGATAGGCAGAGAGAGCCCTCAGTTCATGAGGAGTCGGGCTCGGAAAGCGAAGATGAGCCAACTTTCCATCCTAAGACCGCAGAGCAGCAACTTCTCCAAGAGCTCCGAAAACAGCTCAGAAGCAAAGACAAGAAGATGGCCAAGCTCTACCCAAAAATCGACGACTTGACAAATGTCGTCTTACGGCTTACGGCCCAACTTAACTCTCAGCCGCCCAATCAAGCGCGGGGCTCTGCTCATGAACCGGGAAACGGTGTCCCGAGACAGCCGACGCCTATTCCCTCAAATCTAAAGGTGGGCAGACCGCACGAAAGCCAGTCGCATCCTATCTCGGGAAATGTCTTGGCGGCCGATGACAGCAACCCGCTAACTCAAGATCAAATCATGGATTTGGTTGCCAACAAAGTTAAAATATTGGTAGCCGAAGCCAGAGAGCAAAAAGATGCCAGCAGTAGCGGGAGACCATATCCTGCTCGGTACGATCTTGTGGAGTTTCCCACTGGCTATGTCGTCCCCAAATTTGAAAGGTTCGATGGGACGGGAAATGCGAACTGGCACATTGCCCAATTTAAAGCATCATGCGCAAATACTGGGGGCAATGATGCGCTCCTTCTCCGTCAGTTTGTTAATAGCTTGACGGATGTTGCTTTCGATTGGTATGCAAGCATACCAGATGACTCGATCATGACGTTCGCTCAAATAGAATCCATGTTCAAGTAAAGGTTCATGAGTGTCAGCGATAAAATCACCATTGCCGACCTCGTAAGGATAGAGCCAAAGAACAATGAAAGCAACATGGATTTTATAGTCCGATAGCGCAATCTCTCTGTCAAATGTGAACCGCCGTTGGAGCAAGACCAATCCGTCAGTCTTCTTATAGAAAATCTGAAGGACTGGATGAAACCTTTCCTATGCACCGCAGGCCTTAAAACATTCCAAGAGCTGACCAAAAAGGTCCAAACGTTGGAACGCTCAAAGCCCGAGTCCGCTCAGGATCTTCAGTTCACAAACAGACCGAAACCTTGGAGGGACGACAACCGAAAAGGCGGAAGTTCTAACAGCACCGATTCTCTAAATAAGCAGAGAGCGGGTGGAGCAAAAACTAACAAATCTCGAGAGCCAACTTTGGAGGAAAGAAGAAATAAGGTCTACTCATTCCGAAAGGACAAGGTCCACAAAATTTTTAAAGATGCTCTGAAGAATGGCCTGCGGCTACCAGAACCAAAAAGGCTAAATGAAGCGAACAAGACTGATCATCCCAACTTTTGCCTATACCACCGAGTGCTGGGACACACTATTGAAGACTATTGCATCTTCAAGGATTGGGTCGAGAAACAATATAAGGCGGTAGAAATATCATTGTCCCCTGGTGTGTTAACAAACAATCAAGCTGCGACCGCCAATTTCATACAAACGGAGACTGAAGTCCTTCAGGGACCTGATTCTCTCAGACATCTGCTTTTCTCTAAGAAGAGCGGACCAAGGCAACAAGCTAAGAGCCAAGCGAGCAGCATTGCCAATAAAGAAGCAATAGACGGGTACACAACCCATACGGTCTATATGATGGAGCTCAGAGGAACAAGTCCTCCTACGCCTTATAACCATGACAATGACGCGGTTGTTGCCATCCAACATCGGCCCGATCCAAATGATGAAGAGCTCGCTCAGGCTATTAAGCCAAAGGAACCCGTGGTTCATGCTGAATCAAGTTTAGGCGGTAGGGATGACCCCATCGTCATACCCGGAACTATAGAACAAGCATTATTCTAATGGCTTCAAAGGTAACTTCAGGACAAGAATGAGAAGATGGCCAAGGTTCATTCTAAAGTTGACGAGCTGGAAAATGTTGTGGCGGATCTCGCAACCCAAGTCGCCCGATTGCAATTACAGCAAAATCAAATTTTGGTTCGTGAGTTGGGGATTGATATCCGGAAGCAGCCGACTGATGCTCCCTCCAGCCCGAGAGCGGAACACCTTAGTGAAAAACGGACGCGATCAGCCTCCAGTCCCTCCGATACGTACACTGAACGTGGTAAGCGGACAGTAGGCGAACCAAAGACTTATGGTCCTCAGGGTCCAGCATCAGTAAGGGCACCTACTCTAATGGAGAGAAAGAAGAAAGTATACTCCTTCAGGAGGGATAAAGTCCGCGAAATATTCGAGGACGCCTTGGACAACGGTCTTCAATTGCCTGTTCCAAAGAGGCCACACGAGATGGACATGACCGGCAATCCCATATACTGCCCATATCATAGAATGGTGAGTCATACCATTGAAGACTGCTATGTTTTTAAAGATTGGATGGAGAACCAATACAAACTCGGGAAAGCCTCACAGTCGTCAGATTTACCGACAAGCCACAGAGCTACGGTCATCAACACAGCCCCGCCAAGATCAAAGTTCGAGGAGCTGGGATAAGCAAACCACTGACCACCACGTCGTTAAACTGGGAATGACAGACCACCAAGTCTTTAAACTGGGAATAATCGACCACCGCGTCATTAAACTGGGAATAATCGACTTCTAAGTCGTTAAACTGGGGGTGTAAAAGTGTGTAAATAAAAAGAAATGTATATGTATATGTGTATATATATAAATAAAAAGTCGAAATGATGGGCAACTCGCAATAAAAATCAGCGAGTAAAAATAAAAATGAAAATAAAGCCGAAATGATGGGGCAACCGCGAATAAATAGCCGAAATGATAGGGCAGTCGCAACCTTCGCGATAAGAAAAACTGAAATGATAGAGCAATCGCGGTAAAAAAAACAAAAAAAACAAAAAAAAAACGGCAAATGATGAGTCGCTCCTGGTACCATATTCCAGTGCAGCGAGGCAGACGCCAACCAAACCCAAACTCTTAAATGGCGAATGATGAGTCGCTCCTGGTACCATATTCCAGTGCAGCGATGCAGACGCCAACCAAATTCCAACTTCCACACCCCAAAGGCGAATGATGAGTCGCTCCTGGTACCATATTCCAGTGCAGCGATGCAGACGCCAACGAAGTCCCGAAATTTTTCCGGCCCTACGGTCTGGATCATACATCCTGCAAAACCGTATACAATCCACGGGCGTAAAACAATCCAAATCTCTCTCAAGTCCTGCCGGTGAGACTACTTTTAAAGTCCCCCCCCCCAAAAAAAAGGCATGTCCACAAGCAAAACGGGCACGGATGAAAAACCGAAAGGGCTCCGTGAGTAAAAATAGCAGGACTGCCGGCGAGTTTGTGAAAACCCGAAAGGGCGCAAACTCGTGAAAAAGAGATGAAATGCACTCGCAAAGTCCTCTCGACTTTATGGGGAGAAAATTCCTGCGTGAGATCCTTACGACTCACAAAGGAGCAACACACTTAGGAGTCCCTACGACTCCTAAGAAGAAAAAACACCTACGAGATCTTTTCGACTCGTAGGGAGAAAATGCTTTTATGGGACCCTTACGGCCCATAAAATTGAAAAGCCTTAAGTGATAGGGATCTAAACCTGTCTCCTAAGTCACCAATTCCCAAAACCTTCCGGGGCAAATGATGAGTTGCTCCTGGCATTATTCCAGTGCAGCAATGCAGATTCAAAACAAAAAACCAATTCCCAAATCCTTCCGGGGCAAATGATGAGTTGCTCCTGGCATTATTCCAGTGCAACAATGCAGATGCCAAACAAAAAACCAATTCCCAAATCCTCCCAGGGCAAATGATGAGTTGCTCCTGGCATTATTCCAGTGCAGCAATGCAGATGCCGACAGAAAACTAATTCCCAAATCCTCTCATGACAGATGATGATTCGCTCCCGATACCATATTCCAGTGTAGCGATGCTGATGTCAACTCAAATGAAACAAATCAAACCAACCAATTCCAACATCGACCTTTGCGTCAAACAACGACACCCCGTAACGGGAAAACGTCAAGCAGACACTCCGTCTCGGGGACACGTCAACAAGCAAATACTCCGTCTCGGGGACACGTCAACAAGCAGACACTCCGTCTCGGGGACACGTCAACCAGCGACACTCTGCGTCGGGGACACGTCCAACACGGACACTCCGTGCCAGGGACACGTCAACCAGCGACACTCTGCATCGGGGAAACGTCCAACACAGACACTCCGCATCGGAGAAACGTCCAACAACGACACTCCGTCTCGGGGACACGTCAACAAGCAGACACTCCGTCTCGGGGACACGTCAACAAGCAGACACTCCGTCTCGGGGACACATCAACAAGCAGACACTCCGTCTCAGGGATACGTCAACCAGCGACACTCTGCATCGGGGAAACGTCCAACACAGACACTCCGCATCGGGGAAACGTCCAACAACGACACTCCATAACGGGGAAACGTCAAGTAGACACTCCGTCTCGGGGACACATCAACCAGCGACATTCCGCCTCGGGGAAACGTCGACCAGCGACACTCCGTGCCGGGGGCACGTCTACTAAATCACTCCGGTCCAGGGAAACGTCTACCATGGACACTCCGTCTCGGAGACGCGTTAAGCGTCGACCGTCCATGTTGTAAAAAGGGCAGTGCATCCCAAAAAGTGGGAACCAAAGCAAGTCGCTTCCACGCGAAAGAAGATCCATCAATTCCATGCACACGACCAACATATGTGGTGTGCATTCATTAATGGGGGGCACTTTGTTGGGGTCAAAATTTGCACCCCTAGTTGACCAAGTCAAAGTCAATGTCAAGCCCAAGCCAAGTGGGCTCAAGCCCAGATCAAGTGGGCTCATGCCCGAGTTGAGCCCGAACATGAAGCGGCCGGCCTCCCCCATGCTGAAATAAAAAAAATCATATAATAAATAATTTTGATGTAATTTTTTATACATAAATGGGCACAAATCCAAATTTTTGTAAAGCCCATGGCTTATGTGTAAAAAGAAATGGCACATGAGCCATGGGATGGGCAAAATGTCATTTTTGTAGAGCCCAGGGGGCTATATGTAAAGTGTATAGCCTATAAAGACAAGGATAATGAAAATATCCCAACAACTTTTTTTCTCTCTCCCAAAAAGCATCAAGATCTGTGATCTTCTCCTTTCTCAAGATTCTAAAGCCTTCTTCTTTCTTTTGAATTAAATCAAGAGTTTTACTCTTCCTTTTATAAAACTAAATAGTTTTTCACCACAAAACCCATAAAGGGGAACTCAGATCTCCTATCAGATCTAAAAAATAAGAGATTTTTAAAATCTTATACTTCTTGTTCTTCAAAACCCAGCCAACAGAGGAGAAAATAGGAGACCCATCTCCAAAAATCCCATCTTAGGAAGATCCAGAACCAAAGGGAGAAACAAAGCAACCCCCTTTGATCATTTCTAAACTTTTTAGGAGTTTAACTTCACAAATCGGGAGCACAACTCCCAGTGCAGAGACCAAAGTCCCCTTTCTGTTTGACGCCCAACGTCCAGCGCCCAGAGCTGTTGCGCCCACGTGCCGAGCACGTGGTGCGCCCAACGCCTAGTGCGCTTGCGCCCACGTGCCGAGCACGTGGTGCGCCCAGCGCCCACGTGCCGAGCACGTGGTGCGCCCAGCGCCCACGTGCCGATCACGTGGTGTGCCCAGCGCCCGGATGCCGAGCACGTGGTGCGCCCAGCGCCCGGAGCGCTAGCGCCCACATGCCGAGCACGTGGTGCGCCCAACGCCCGGAGCGCTAGCGCCCACGTGCCGAGCACGTGATGCACCAGCACTCAGAACGCTCGCACCTACGTGCCGAGCACGTGGTGCGCCCAGCCCTCAGAGCGCTCGCGCTCAGTACCTGCGTGCCATGCACGCGAAGCGCTGGCCCCCACGCATCCTTTGGATGCCCTTTCCCTTTATATATATATATATGTATGTATGTATATATATATATACATACATATATACATACATATATATATACATACATAAATACACACACACACACACATACTCTATGACACTGTCCTCCGTTAGAAAAAAATTTCTAACGGGGCGCTGCTCCGCACCCCGCAAGGGGGCTGCTAGCCCCCTTGAACCCCAGTCCGCTATCCGGATAGCGGGATCCCCGTAAAAACTCTGTGGGCCCCCCGATCTATCCAAAACCCCTTCAAAACACAGCACTGCATATTGAGTTCGCATGACCTGTTTAACTCGTCAATCGGAGGTTTCCTCGCTCCAAAGGCGAGGGGTAATTAACGGCAGCTTAGTCCGCGGCTGCCAGAGATTCGGATCCCCACAATCAATAACCCCCCGCCTACCCTAGGCAGGGGGAATCTGTAATGCGCCTGATAAGCGCGCGCGTATCCCCATCTCAATGGGGTGACGAAAAACACCCTACAAACGGTATATCTCAATACGTAAAATCATAAAGCATGATGTATTCGACATATGATAGAAATGTAAGTATATCCGTATATCATGTAACATGGAACAGTGATGTATCTTATTAAGGAAAAACCGCTCCTTTAAATGATTCCAGTTTTGAAAATATGTCCTGCGGTTCCCAATATCTCCAAAGTCAAATGCAATATCGTATAAAGATGCATAGGTAACTATAGCAAGTAAATTATGCAAAGAGTCATATCATGATGCAGCAATCCTACTGTGTAGTGACATAGCAATTATCGATGATGAAGTGTGTGAGACGGCAATGTGTGCGTGTAACATACGCATCATCGATAATGGTGTAAGTGTACTAGCACAGGTATAAGTAATGCAATGCGAATAACATGAATGCAGCATAAGTTAAATCACATGCAAATGCTGACAAGTACATGTATCTAATATGACCGAGACGGTGAATCTATCAATCGGCAACCAGCCTAACAACATTACGTACGGTATAATCTATCGTACGGCATCCTCAACTCAAGGTTATGGATCAATCATCAAGTTAAACTCATAATGCACGGAAAAATTATCGTACGGCGGCATTAAAACATTTGGGATCCTATCATCCTATACGACAATAAGGGGTACGGACCTAACGTCTCGTACGACATATCACACATGATTCACGATATTCTATAAATATCTATATACCTATGTCCCAAGTCACATCCATAACAATCTCATATCAAGGGACCGGCAAGATATCAATCATCACAGTCGACTCGCATCCGTATACCAACATATTATCATATCACATGTCAATTCGTATTATCTTTTCATCGCATTTATATCTCACAAAGGTCAATTTTACAATACATTCTACCTTTACTATAGCATACGTATCTAATCTAACATACATACCCGAACCATACAATCAGTTTTTGAAAGATGTGAATCGTAGTTTTGAAAGTTGGAACTACGGTGTTTTTAAAGAAAATATATCATTTGAAAATCCGTAACGTCTCTCAAGATATCTATTTAAAAGATGCATACGATTCTTGAGTTTGGAAATAGGTATGATTCGGATGACACATCAACGTCGACTATCTAGTCCTATAGTACCCTAAACGGAAATATCATCAAATATCATTCTCAAATCCCATCATCACATATTAGCCGTATCATATCACTTCTAACTATCAATTAGTTTCTAATATAGTTTCTCTAACTATCTTTTATGTGTATCTATAGTTTTCTATTAAAGGTTTCCTTAACCATTTACTATGAAACGGTTTCCATCAAAAACTTGCGGGGGTGCTATACGCCATCCACTCGACTTCCCCCGTAGATATAGATCTACTCACCTTGCTCTTGCTTGCCGATGTCGATTTCGCCATCATCTTCTTCATCGTCTCGAAATCCTCGTGGGGTACCTACATATCATAACACATCGCAATTGCGTATTAAAATTGTAGGGTTCCTAGGCACACTAATGAAGTCTCACAAGGCATCAAACATGGCTAATTTAAATTTTTCCTTGTGCCTACAAACCCTAATACGGATCGTTAACTAGATATATAGGCGATGCAAGCATGTAAACGAATTAAATGCTAAAGAAAAGTGACTACAATCTTTGTAGATCCGGTCCACCACTTCCTAAGCTCCGCGATGATGTCCCTCCGCTGTCTAAATCGGATTCCGGACTCTAGCATCGGCTTCATCGAAGAAATGGACGGGCTTGGTCGTCGGCTTCGCTGCCGAAGATGATCTACGTCAAGGCATCACTAGATCAAGCTCCCACTTCACCAAGTCATGAAACTTGTGAAGAAAACACCCTATACTACTTGACAAGAGGTAGAGGATAAAGAAATAGGAAGTGGGTTCACTTTAGAATTGGATTTCTCACTCATTTTCACTAGTTTCCATTGATGGTAGCTAGGTTTTCTTCATGTTGAAGATGAAGAAGAAGAAGAAAAGATATGATAAGTGTTATTAAAAATAGAAAATCAAATCAAAACTTATCATTTTCTAACCTTGGTTAGGTGTAGAGAATGTACTAAGGTTAAGTGGAATGGTTAGGGTTAAGTATGAGACAAAATGGTCACTTTAGTCAAAGCTTCAAGAAGCTTCAAAGAAAAACAAAACTAGCAACCATTTCATTTCTTATCTTTTCCAAAATAAATAAATAAATAAATAAGAAAGAAAAAGAAAACCCTAATCATTAACTTAACCATGGTTTAATTTTTTACACCTAACCAAGTAAACATGTATCATCAAACATGATACAATCAAGTGCACAAAAGTATATCACATATACAACTTGTGTGATTCAAGTGAGAAAATCTATTTAAAGTGAACCAATACTAGTTAATGCAAAGTAATATATCAAATATATAATTATACATTAAATCATTAAATCAACACTTGATTTAACGATCCGGTCATATCGCATATAACCGACTAGTATCCTATGTATCGGCTTATCGAATCAATCCTTGATTCGACAACTAGGTTATATCGCATATAACCAATCGATACATTCATCGCGAGAATGGAATACGGTATCACATACACGAATTATTCTCGGTCCCGCACATATCTCATATGCGCTCCTATTTCGTTTCGCTTAAGCCAGGAAACCTCTGTGTAGGACTCTAAAGACCCGTCAATACGCCGGCAGCAGGTGATGATCATATCAAACACCCACAAGCCGCAAGCGGTCTGCTAAACGTAACGGCCACCCGGGTATTGAGCGATCAGAAGATCGACGAGCAAGCCCGCTCACACTCTTGTGAATCCAACCAGTAACACTTACCGTACAGTCCGGTCTGTTCGTCTGATATGTCGCATATCTCGCCTAGGGGTGGTAAACGTCAGACCCCAGTAGCTCGATAAGTCATGCCAACGTGAAGTCCATGACATGTGTGAAACTACTGATAACATTTACCAGTAGGTCACTGCAACCCTGGCCAGGGATTTCCTGTTATGGCCAGTCGAGCATAGCGCAACATCAACCTCCAATACCGGGAGAGACGAATCCCCTCCTATCGCTCATTGCCTCCATGTGAATCGGGACTGTACCCAAAAACCACCTGTTTGCACGACTCAGTAGAGCCGTGGTAGGGTGGAAATCAAAGCACAGTGGGAGACACACAAGACTCTATGACGATCTCGGGTCAACAGACTAAGCTGTACCAGTGTCACCAGAGAACTGCCATCTGACGTGAGGTATAAAACCATCTGGGCGTTCTCGGCGAGTCCGTTCAGTGTACCCAGTCTTCACTGAGCACCCGTATACCATCTCTGATGTCAAACACCAATGGATATGGGATCATCCATCGCCCATCGCATGGGTCGAGAAGATATACGCCAGTCTACTCTGGAATATCGATGCCCCGTCTCGATATTCCCTCGACTAGGAACATTGAAGGATGTACTCATGGACTATCCAGGCCCCACTAGTATGATCTGCATCACAGTCCTGAAAGTCGAGTACACATCCCAAGGGCTTTATCAACATGTAACAAAGAGACAGAAAGTATACACGTTAAGATAAAGAGCAACCAGATAGCGTACTATCATGTCGAGCAAGAAAGTCCTGCCTATATATGTCCCAGCATCCACTACTATATATATGCAATGTACAGTAATGGCCTCTAGGGCATACATATAACTAACAATCTCCCACTTGCACTAGGGCCATCTGTAGCAGTGGTTACAGTATCACATACTCAACCATCCCTTGAAAGTCTCTCTCTGGGAAAAGGCCTTTGTGAGTGGATCCGCCGTGTTGTCCTCTGAGTCTACTCTCCTAACCTCGATCACCCTAGAGATCATCTATCTCCATGATCAGGTGATGCTGCCTCAGAATATGTCTGGGTCACTGATGGAACCAGGGTTCCTAGGCCAAAGCCACAGTTCCATTGTCATACAATGGTAGGAACCTAGTTCATCTTATGAACCAATATACACCCAAACTTCCTCTTTGGTAGTATCTTTAATAGCGATGTTACCAGCCTTTATCGTCTAGTTTGCCACGGTATATAGCTTGGAACTCTTCCAACATACCATCCCTTTACCGAGGGTAAAGACAATGCCTGCGACTGACATTCAGTCGTCCTTATCACCCTGGAACTTTTCCAGTGATTCTTCCCAGGATCGAGGAGGTATCACCTTTATCCTATTTGGAGAATCCTTGTGATAAGCGGAGATTGACCGTGCGTAGCATAGGAAACTCCTTCCCTATCAAGAGTATGTTATCCACGTACTCTACGAGGATCTTCACAATACTCCCTACTTCCTTTTTGTTTATACAAGGTTTATCTACCATTTTGATGATGTCAAACTCTTTGACTAACACATCAAAACAGATGTTCCAACTCCGCGATACCTGCTTTATCCTATAAAGCATCTTGTACGCGTTTCCGCTGCTCCCACTGTCTACGAAGCCCTCTGACTGTGTACTTATAGACGTTCTTTTCTAAAACATCATTTAGAAAAGCAGTCATGGCACCCAACCGCCAGATATCGTAGTCATGGTATGTAGCCGTGGTAAGTAGGATCCGGATGGACTTAAGCATAACCACTGGAAAAGGTATCATCATTATCCATGCCTGGTTGATGACTAAAACCTTTAACAAGTCTAGCTTTGAAAGTCTCAAATTTTCCATCTACACCAAGTAATCTTCTCAAGATATACTTGCTCCTGATGGGGATTTAACCCTTCAGATATAGCAACCAAAGTCCATACTTTGTTGGTGTATTAGGATTCCATCTCAGATCGCTAAGCATCCAGCCATTCTTACAGAGTCCCTACTCTCAATGGCCTGCTCGAAACTAGTTGGGTCATCATCTCATGATGCATTCCTCGCTCCCACTGTCATCGAGAAACCAAGGTATCTCTCAGGCGGATGAGGAACCCTACCAGATCGGCGGAGAGGCTGAGGTTCGTCGGGAACTATTGAATCCTTTGGTTCTGTCAAATTATCAGCTGTAGTTTTGTATAGCTGGAACCTTTCCAGTTCTACAGAACTGTCCTTGCCTCGATCTTGTCCGGATTTTGCTTTTGACATAGGCCGGACAATCCCAAATCTTAACTTACTCAAGAGATGGGCTCTTCCCATACCATATCTCATATGGAGTAGTAGGCACTGATTTGAATTGAACCCTATTCAATAGGTATGCAACTTTATAAGTGCATAACTCCCTAAAAGGAAATAGGAAACTCAGTAGTACTCATCATAGAGCGCACCATATCATATGGGGTATGATTGCTCCGCCCCGATATACCATCGACTATGGTGTATACGGAGGAGTAATGCTGAGAGAGAATCTCATTCTCCTTTAGAATATTCCAGGAATGCCATGCCCAAGTATTCTCCTCCCTGATCTCATCATAGGACATAATACTTATACCCGTATTGGTTCTCTACTTCTAGCTTATATTCTGTGAATATCTCAAAAGGTTCGGACTTGTGTTTCAACAAGAACATATTTTTGAATCTCGAGAGATTATCAGAGAACGTAATGAAGTATAAAGAACCAGTCCTGGCATATGTAGACAGGGGACCTTACATACATCATCATGTATCAGTCCCAAGAGTTTACCAACTCTTTCTCCGTTTCCAGTAAACGGAGCTATGGTCATCTTATCTTTGTGATATGAATGGCAAGTTTCACAAGATGTAAATTCAAACTGATTTAAATAAGCATCTAAAATGTAACTTCAGCCAGTCGGGTCGCATTGATATGACCTAGTCTACAATGCATCAAGAAGGATTCGTTCATTTCTGAACTCTTCCTCTTGTGTGTGTTGTGTATACTAGTAACTGTAGTTTGATTTAGAACGTCAATACTTTTAGATAACGTGCATGAACCGATCAACTTTTGATATAGGAAATGTTCAAAACATTATCCATCAATACAAAATTTTATCATTTCTTTACTAATAAAGAGATGGATATGATTTTGTATATTAGGTTCGGTATCTAATAACATTTGTTCAGAATCAATGTATCGGTAATACAGGGTGACAGTGACCAACAGACTTGGCTGCAACACTTGCCCCGTTTTCTGTCTCATGAAACTTATCACCCGTTCTCAGTTTTCTACCCTTTTGTAGCCCTATGCAACAGATTACATATCTGGGATCCTGATCCTGTATCAAATACCCAGGATGCAGAGGATACTGAGAAAACAGTTCTGTATAATGAACACACCCGAAGGAGATGCATCATATGCACTTTCTTCGTTTGGGCGGCATAGGAATTATGGTATTCCCCTATTTCCTTCTCTGTCTTATAACAATTATTAGTTGGAGCGGGACCAACGTTCCCCAGCTCAGTGTAACAAGCGGGTTCGGTCAATACATCCATATTATTATCTTGATTAAGGCGTGATATGGTCGCTACCAGGAGAGAGAGAGAGAAGAAAACACTCTGCGTGCGCTCTTGCAAGATTAGATTGGTTATATATTTTATCTAATCAGGATGGCTCCCACTGTTTTTATCAAATCTTCCTTCAAACCTTAAAAGGAAAGACTAGCCGGGATTAATTACACTCTACAAGTTCGCTAATCTTTCAGCCAGGCCAGTGTCGGTACTTTGAGGGAGGTTCCCCATGCTTTCGCACGGACCTAATTACAGTAAACATCGTTTTCCCAGAGGCGTAACCCCGTTGACACCTTTCAATACACCTACTTGATCGGCTAATTGTAAAGTGCAAAACTCTCACAGGAGTAACAATTACTCGCAGTGGGTATCGGGATCCAACTATCACATAGAAGGTATGCAATCTCATTGCAAGTTTCAACACTTGAAACTCCCGATAAAGATTTTTACCCCTAGCACTTATGACCTTAACTATGGTCAACAAATCATAAGTACTAGTCAAGTTCTACCCGTCATTTCGTGATTAATTAGACCCACCCACATGACCCTTAACTAAGGTCAACAAAGTCACGCGACTGTCCTAACTAATCGCATCATATGCGGTGTAGGAAGACATCACTTAGCTACCGTACACTGTGCCTTGACTATGGTCAACAAACACAGCACGAATACTAAGTACTCTACTTCCTAAAATGATGGAGGGTTGCGAATGGTTTTTGTGAAAATCTTTAACGCTTTGAACTTAATCTCGTTGCGGAATCAAATGGTTTTTAAATGGAATGTTTTTGAAGCTTTTCTAGTTTTGCTAAAGGGGTCACTCCCGGTGAAGGGATCGTCGGCCCTTTCCTCGTCGAATGAGGTGCGGGATATATCATATATATCACTGTGCAAAGCAGAAACTATAGAAGCTATCAAAAGACAAACCGAGGGTTGTAGCATCTGCCAGTTATTGCTAAAGGAGTCACTCCCGGTGAAGGGATCTCGGTCCTTTCCTCATCGAATAAGGTGCTGGATGTTCTGTAATGAACACCGCGATGCAAAGCAAGAACTGTAGCTACCTGTTTTATTTTGAAATTCGATTCCACAACATCAATTAGGTTTATTTTCTTTCATTAATCTCATTAATGAATATCCCATCATTTAAGTCCACCTAAACATCCAGATAAATATAACGTACGCTTATGCCATCCGCATTCGCCTCGATGTCCCGTCTGCACCGTCAGGTTAGGTAACTAATGCCAGAGCGAGGCAGGGCTAGCGCGGGTGTAAAACATAAGCAACGTCTATATAATATATCATATATACTATATATAATATCTGTCACAGAATATCACATGATCACATCACATATAACGCAGCAGAAAATATCATATGAAATATTGGATATACTAGGACGTCCGTGTTTTCAATACGAGCCAGTATAAAACACGGATTCCACGGTCGTGACGAATAGCCAAACCCACACCCCTAGACCCCTACGAGAGCGGCAAGTAACCCTACCAATTCTAGAGTTAGGAGACCCGGACTCGACTCCTCGAGTTGGTCTCCCTCTGGACCCTAGAACCCGGTTACTTGTGCTCTCCTCCTTGGGTCTATCCTAGTGCAGAAAAGTAAATAATATACAAATGGTGACATCATCCGCAACCTGGAAGTGCCCCAATAAAAGAATATTACATACAAGTTTTTACATGAATGAAAATAAAAAACACTCATCTCACATAAAACCCCCCCGGCTATTCGAACACGACGATCCAATATAACATATCCAGCAACACATAACATCACATGTCATCAACGTAAGTAAATATGCGCATCCCAATTGTCGTTGACATATAGCAACGAAACCGGCGATATCACATATTACACTTACGGTCACAGAAAAGAAAGTGTAAAACTACAACAGTTGGAATCCGCAACCGCCTTAGACATCGCATGCCTAAACCAATGAATTCCTTAGACATCACATGCCTAACAATTATAAACCCCGCATTTTAGTCTCAAAATCGAAAACTCTTTTCAACATCAAGTCGGGCAATTCAACAAGATTCCCGACATCATGATCGAATGCTCGTCGCAAACTTTAGTAGGCGGCCGCACCCCCGATACCGTCGACGAAGTGCACCAAGGAGGAACACCGCTACCGCGAGCACCCGAACGGATGCTTTCGGCGACGGGGTTCTCCTACAGTCACTTGGTCGGGGCTATGGGGCGAGGCTGTCTATTAAGTTTACCCGGCGAGTATCCGCGTACGCTACGTGATTGCGACGGACTTTTGATCACATCAAAATTCCGTGGCAACCGATCAAGTGAGACTAAACTACTAGATTTATAACATTCATTCAGTTATCTCATAACAACTTGTGAATTCCAAATGTTGTATCACATTCCGGATAAACAGAAAATGTTAAACTTTCCGATCGAACAATCGAACACCCATGTTTTCCCAATACAGCTCAACACATGAAATAAGTCTAAAAACATTCAGTTCATGCCTCAGTACCAACGGTCCTGCCGTAGAAGGGTCAAGCCAACGCCTCATATATGGCACGCCGTACTGCCCCAAACCCGAAGGTTCAAAGGGCAGTTCAAGACGGTCACATAATCGAGTTAAGGTTTGTTGTCTTCTAGAGGGACCATCGCGTTACTTGCACTACTTAGAACGTGATTAAACTACAGAAAAATCCAACAATTGAAAATTTCCTGGCAGGGGAAAAAGTGGGTATTTATATCCGGTCGAACTTTTTAACATATTCTAAAATTACCCGGAAAAACACACAGACAAAATCAGACAATCCGATCGAAACACCGAATCCTCAATACAACCCAGAAAACTCAACTCTTGAGTTCATATTAAAACATCCCAGAAAATCCAGTACCAGAAAATAGGAATTACTGTGCAAAAAGTATTGGGCATTGTGACAATACGGCCGCGGAACCGCCGCAGAAGCCTTGCTTCTGCCGCGGTTCCGCCGCACACTTGTTGAATCATGGACACGTGTTGCACAGTAATTCTTAGGATTCCCTGCTGATTTTTCTGCATATTTTTAATATACAAAAATCCACAAATTTGAAAAATGTACAGAGAGGGTTGTCGGGTTAGGGTTTCGGGTTCGATCGGGTTTCTAACATCGTCATCGCATCGCCTAAGGCTCTAGCTAGGCTCTTATACCACTGTAGGGTTCCTAGGCACACTAATGAAGTCTCACAAGGCATCAAACATGGCTAATTCAAATTTTTCCTTGTGCCTACAAACCCTAATACGGATCGTTAACTAGATATATAGGCGATGCAAGCATGTAAACGAATTAAATGCTAAAGGAAAGTGACTACAACCTTTATAGATCCGGTCCACCACTTCCTAAGCTCCGCGATGATGTCCCTCCGCTGTCTAAATCGGATTCCGGACTCTAGCATCGGCTTCATCGAAGAAATGGGCGTGCTTGGTCGTCGGCTTCGATGCCGAAAATGATCTACGTCGAGGCTGTTAGTTATATGTATGCCCTAGAGGCCATTACTGTACATAGGATGTATATTGTAGTGGATGCTGGGACATATATAGGGAGGACTTTCTTGCTCGACATGATAGTATGCTATCTGGTTGCTCTTTACCTTAACGTGTATACTGATTGTCTCTCTGTTACATGTTGGTAAAGCCCTTAGGATGTGTACTTGACTACCTGGACTATGATGCAGATCATACTAGTGGGGACAGATAGTCTATAAGTACATCCTTCAAAGTCCCTAGTCGTGGGTGTATCGAGACGGGGCATCGATATACCAGAGTAGACTACCGTATACCTTCTCGACCCATACAGATGGGCGATGGATGATCCCATATCCATTGGTGTTTGACATCAGAGATGATATACGGGTGCTCAGTGGAGACTGGGTACACTGGACGGACTCGCCGAGAACTCCCAAATGGTATTATACCTTACGTCAGATGGCAGTTCTCTGGTGACACTGGTACAGAATAGTCTGTTGACCCGAGATCGTCATAGAGTCTTGTGTGGTTCCCACTGTGCTTTGATTTCCACCTTACCACGTCCAAGAGGGCGTGCAAAACGGTGGTTTTTGGGTACAGTCCCGAGTCACATGGAGGCAATGAGCGATAGGAGGGGATTCGTCTCTCCCGGTATAGGGAATTGATGTTGCGCTGTGTTCGATTGGCTATAACCGGAAATCCCTGGCCAGGGTTGCTGAGATTTACTGGTAAGTGTTACCAGTAGTTTCTCGAATTGTTATAGACCTCATATCGACACGACTTATCGAGCTATTGGGGTCTGACGTTTACCACCCCTAAGCGAGATATGCGACATATCAGACGAACAGACCGGACTGTACGGTAAGTGTTACTGGTTGGATTCACAGGAGTGTGAGCGGGCTTGCTCGTCGATCTTCTGATCGCTCAATACCCGGATGGCCGTTACGTTTAGCAGACCGCTTGCGGCTTGTGGGTGTTTGATATGATCATCATCTGCTACCGGCATATTGACGAGTCTTTAGAGTCCTACACAGAGGTTTCCTGGCTCAAGCGAAACGAAATAGGAGCGCATATGAGATATGTGCGGGACCGAGAATAATGCGTGTATGTGATACCGCATTCTATTCTCGCGATGAATGTATCGAATGGTTGTATGCGATATAACCTAGTTATCGAATCAAGGATTGATTCGATAAATCGATACATTGGATATTAGTCGGTCATATGCGATATGACCGGATCGTTAAATCAAGTGTTGATTTGATGATTTAATGCATAATTATATATTAGATATATTACTTTGCATTAACTAGTATTGGTTCACTTTAAATGGATTTTCTCACTTGAAGTTCACAAGTTGTATATGTGATATACTTTTGTGCACTTGATTGTATCATGTTTGATGATACATGTTAACTTGAGTTTGTGTAAAGATTAAACCATGGTTATATGAGTGGTTAGGGTTTTGTTTATTTACTTATTCATTTATTTATTTCTTTTGTTCATTTTGGCAAAAGAAAATGATAAAGAGAAAATGGTGGCTTTCTTTGTTTGATATTGAAGCTTCATGAAGCTTTGACTAAGTCACCATTTTGTCTCATGCTTAACCCTAACCATTCCACTTAACCCTAGTTCATTCTCTACACTTGACCATGGTTGGGTTATGATAAGTATTCTTTTTATTTTCCTTTTTGAAAAAGACTTATCATAATATACTTCATCTTCTTCTTCTTCTTCTTCAAGAAGAAGCTTGCCTCCATCAATGGCAACTGGGAAAATGAGTGAGAAATCCAATTCTAAAGTGAACCCACCTCCTATTTCTTCATCCTCTACCTCTTGCCAAGTAGTATAGGGTGTTTTCTTCACAAGTTTCATGACTTGGTGAAGTGGGAGCTTGATCTTGTGATGCCTCGACGTAGATCATCTTCGGCATCGTAGTCGATGACCTAGCCCGCCCATTTCTCCGATGAAGCCAACGCTAGAGCCCGGGATTCGATTTGGACAGCGAGGAGACTTCATTACGGAGCTACGGAGGTGGAGGACCGGATCTACAAAGGTTGAATTTCCGTTCTGGTAGTTAAGTTGTTAACTAGTTTCATTTGTCGCCTATATATCTAGTTAACGATCCGTATTAGGGTTTCTCGGCACCCGTAAAAATTGGAATTGGCATGGTTGATGCCTTGTGAGACTTCCTTAGTGTGCCTAGGAACCCTACAGAGGCATCACTAGATCAAGCTCCCACTTCACCAAGTCATGAAACTTGTAAAGAAAACACCCTATACTACTTGGCAAGAGGTAGAGGATGAAGAAATAGGAAGTGGGTTCACTTTAGAATTGGATTTCTCACTCATTTTCACTAGTTGCCATTGATGGTAGCTAGGTTTTCTTCATGTTGAAGATGAAGAAGAAGAAGAAAAGATATGATAAGTGTTATTAAAAATAGAAAATCAAATCAACACTTATCATTTTCTAACCTTGGTTAGGTGTAGAGAATGTACTAAGGTTAAGTGGAATGGTTAGGGTTAAGTATGAGACAAAATGGTCACTTTAGTCAAAACTTCAAGAAGCTTCAAAGAAAAACAAAACTAGCAACCATTTCATTTCTTATCTTTTCCAAAATAAATAAATAAATAAATAAGTAAGAAAAAGAAAACCCTAATCATTAACTTAACCATGGTTTAATCTTTACACTTAACCAAGTAAACATGTATCATCAAACATGATACAATCAAGTGCACAAAAGTATATCATATATACAACTTGTGTGATTCAAGTTAGAAAATCCATTTAAAGTGAACCAATACTAGTTAATGCAAAGTAATATATCAAATATATAATTATACATTAAATCATTAAATCAACACTTGATTTAACGATCCGGTCATATCGCATATAACCGACTAGTATCCTATGTATCGGCTTATCGAATCAATCATTGATTCGACAACTAGGTTATATCGCATATAACCAATCGATACATTCATCGCGAGAATGGAATACGGTATCACATACACGAATTATTCTCGGTCCCGCACATATCTCATATGCGCTCCTATTTCGTTTCGCTTGAGCCAGGAAACCTCTGTGTAGGACTCTAAAGACTCGTCAATACGCTGGCAGCAGGTGATGATCATATCAAACACCCACAAGCTGCAAGCGGTCTGCTAAACGTAACGGCCACCCGGGTATTGAGCGATCAGAAGATCGACGAGCAAGACCGCTCACACTCCTGTGAATCCAACCAGTAACACTTACCGTACAGTCCGGTCTGTTCGTCTGATATGTCGCATATCTCGCCTAGGGGTGGTAAACGTCAGACCCCAGTAGCTCGATAAGTCATGCCGACGTGAAGTCCATGACATGTGTGAAACTACTGATAACACTTACCAGTAGGTCACTGCAACCCTGGCTAGGGATTTCCTGTTATGGCCAGTCGAGCATAGCGCAACATCAACCCCCAATACCGGGAGAGACGAATCCCTTCCTATCGCTCATTGCCTCCATGTGAATCGGGACTGTACCCAAAAACCACCTGTTTGCACGACTCAGTAGAGCCGTGATAGGGTGGAAATCAAAGCACAGTGGGAGACACACAAGACTCTATGACGATCTCGGGTCAACAGACTAAGCTGTACCAGTGTCACCAGAGAACTGCCATCTGACGTGAGGTATAAAACCATCTGGGAGTTCTCGGCGAGTCCGTTCAGTGTACCCAGTCTTCACTGAGCACCCGTATACCATCTCTGATGTCAAACACCAATGGATATGGGATCATCCATCTCCCATCGCATGGGTCGAGAAGATATACGCCAGTCTACTCTGGAATATCGATGCCCCGTCTCGATATTCCCTCGACTAGGAACATTGAAGGATGTACTCATGGACTATCCAGGCCCCACTAGTATGATCTGCATCACAGTCCTGGAAGTCGAGTACACATCCTAAGGGCTTTATCAACATGTAACAGAGAGACAGAAAGTATACACGTTAAGATAAAGAGCAACCAGATAGCATACTATCATGTCGAGCAAGAAAGTCCTGCCTATATATGTCCCAGCATCCACTACTATATATATGCAATGTACAGTAATGGCCTCTAGGGCATACATATAACTAACAAAAATCATGTCGGAAACCAAAACGGCACACGTCTCGCTCATAGGTCAAAACCTATAGCTTACGCCTGCAAAACACGACCAATAACCCTAGTCGTTGGCGTTCAAACGCCACACGACGGAATACAATAACAAATACCAAAACTTAAATTCAAAACATCGCGAAATACAAGGCAGCAACTCAAGAAAATGGTCCCAAATTTTACCCTAGGTCAAATTAGTCAATTCTGCACATATGGAGGGTCTAATTTACTGGAGATAAGGCCGTGGAACCAACATGGACCAAATCCACCCTACTCTGGCCGCAAATTGCGGCCAGAATGATTAAATCTGCGGCCATTGGGTGGAGTTAGGGTCTCGGGTCTCTGTGGTAGCTTCCTGGGTGCCTGCTTATGTCACTGCATTCGCTAAATAATTTTCCAGATCCCCGAGTGTTAGCAGATTCCAAAATACCCTCACAATTCACGCATTTATCCGATGTCGGGGTTTCTAAGTCCGTGTTTTGGGTTCCATCCTCTGTTCTAGGTCAGTAAAAACACCACTCAAGCCTTGTTAACAGGCACTAGGCATCACCCAATCCATACAACACTCAAACCCTTCACTAGAAATTTTCTAACATCTGTAATCAATACCCATTTAACTCTAAACTACTATGGGGTGTTATTAGACTTCAAATTAAACAAGATGGAAGAATTCATATCTCATTTGGGCAACCCAAGAAAAACCCTAGTTGTCATTGATGGGTCCAAAGTGTAGAGGGTGAAGAGTGTATCAATTTTAATGAAAGGGGTTTACGGTTTTGATGAAACTTTTTAGATGATCTCTAGGGGTGAAGGTGGAAGGAAGCTTGAGGAAGGAGGAGATGCAAAGAAATAATGGGGAAGGAATTGTGGCTGCCCCTCTCTCTCTCTTCTCTTATTCTAACCCTCTCTCTTAACTATTTACCTTTCTACCCTTTCTCATTTTCTTCTCTTATAAACTTTAAAACCAAAACACAAAATACCCATAAAACAACACAAATGCAATAACATGCAAACAAATGCAACATGACGTGGTGCACTAGCCACGGAAAACTGTAAAAACACGGATTTGGCTTAATCGCGATTAGCAGTGCACTAATCGGGTTTTTATCCAAAGTGCATATAATAAATTTTAAAAAATGCCAAATTCTTTAAATATATTATTAAATGAATAAATCATTTTAATTTCCATTTATTTCACAATTATCGGTATATATTTATACCCTTTTTCGAAAACCCCAATTTCGCAAATCGGGCAGTTTTCGCGAAATATATTATTTTAATATTAAATTCCAAAAATAATATTTTATATTTTCTGAGATGTTACAGTTATAGAGTGCGTCTCATTTGTCTCATATAAGAAATCGTCTCACAAGATCATTTCCATATATATATATATATATATATATAAGAATAATGGAGGAAAGTATATATATGAGAATAATGGAGGAAAGATGCCATAGGAGGGAATTTCCTCCTATGGCGTCGAAAAAATACTATCCCCATTGCGTTTTCCGATGATCGGCACCCAATATCTTCATCTCTCTACAACTTTTTCACCGTTGAATTAGTGGGTTCAAAATTAATGGTTTACCGACAATAGAACTTTTTACATTGCTAAATCAACGGTGAAAAATTTGTAGAATCATATGAAATTTGGCATACCCACATCTAAGATGATAACGATGAATATAATGAATTCCGATTGTCGGAAAACACGATGGAGAGCATATTTTTTCGACGCCATGGGAGGAAATTCCCTCCTACGGTCTCTTTCCTTCATTATTCTCTCTCTCTCTCTCTCTCTCTCTATATATATATATATATATATATATATATAGGGAGAGAGAGGATCAGTTAAGGCGGGTTCGCGTTTTTAAAATCACGAACCTGAATAACCGCCGTTAGATCTACCATTTCCTTTCAATGGCTACGATTAAAACAAATTAATAAATCTATTAAATAATAAATTAAATATTCTATTATTTAATTTTTGGGATCCATGCGTATCTCTATTCATTTAGTTTGGGTAATATGGATCATGGAATATTTTGGATAATATTGTTTTAGAATCATGAGGATTGAATTTGTTTGATATTTTGATATTTTATCTTTGGGTTCATTAGAAATATTTTGGGTAATATTAAATAGAATCATGAGGATTGAAATCATATAATCATAGATCCCAAAAATTAGGTAAAAGAATATTTATTTTGTTATTTAATGAATTTATTAATTTGTTTTGATCGGATCCGTTGAAAGCAAAGGGTAGATCCTACGCCGTTAATTAGATTTGTGAATTTAAAAACACGAACCCGCCTTAACGGTGTAAGTGCACGGCGGCGCCCCGGCCGTCGATCCGACGCCGGAAACGCGGAAACGAAAAACTTTGCAAACTAGCAAACCGGCACCACCGCGCACTTTTATCCCGGATCGGGCCATTAACCTAGCTACTAGCAAACTAAAATACGGGTAGAGAGTTATACCAAGCGATCCGTGTCCTTCGGTCTTCGTCTCCACTCCGATCTCCCGCGGAATCTCCGTCCGTCACCTCTTCGTCGGAAAGGGCACCACGTAGCCGGATTCTTTTACGGGCTCCTACCTCTGGACCGAGCCAACTCGGACGCGAAGTTGGCTAGCCGACGCGTCCAAGATTTGCTGTAGATATAGTGTAGTGGGTTGTCTCTTTAGGGTTTAAGTTGCCATGATGGAGGAATAGAGAAAGAACAATGGAGAGAGGTTTGGAACTTTTGCAAGCCAAGAATGAAAATGAGATGAATCAATTCCCACACATAATGAAACCTCTCTCATCCTCACCCTCTCAAAGTGGCCGGCCTCTTTTTCAAGTGGAGAAGAAAAAAGAATCAATATCCAAGAGAAGAGAAGAAAAGATAATGCTAGAAAAAAAAGTCACACCCATTTCACATATCAATCCTTTCACCAAACCATCTCATAAATGCAAAGGATGAGATGCAAATGGAATCTCATGATTATGAAGGAACAATTGCAAGAAACCCCTCCACAAATAAGTTATTTGCAAACTGCAAATAACCCCCTCCATCGATAAAGTCCGACCGTGAAGGAACAAAGGAAAACTGGCCGGAACGGAATGCAAACTGGCAACTTCAAAAAACTGATCCCGTAATAAATTATAGGAAAACCCCGCTACTGCATATACATGCCCGCATTTGTATTCCCACTGAATACAAATGCAAAAAGACAAAATCTACACTATCTAATAATAGGATCCGGCTTAAACCAAAGCCGGCTAGTAAAAACCGTCCGATCACGATCCGTACAATACCGCACGTATCTGATCGAACCCTGCCATATCTCCATACGGCCTCTACAGCGTTTCGCCCGAAACCTGAGTAACTGTGTGTGGTGGACTCTAAAGACTCGTCATTACAATGGCTGTGGATTTAACCACTAGCACGTCAGAGGTATCAGCCATACATGACGGGCCACTAGCTATTGACCAAAAGGGACATCGATGAGCGAACTCATCCTGACACCCTACTGAGCCTGTCAGTGACAATATCCGTACAGTCCGGTCCATTCATCTATGAGCATCGCATGGCGGGCCTAGGGGGTTGGTAAAAGTCAGACCTCCAAAAGCGGTACAAGTCGTGTCGGAGTGTAGCCCAGAACACCCTGAGATACTACTGGAATACCTACCAGCAAATCTCCTGCCTTGGCCAAGGACTTTTCATGTACTGGCTCTCCTAGACACAGCGCGACCTCACCCCCAATACCGGGAGAGACGAACCCCTGCAGATCCGCTCACTGCCTCCATGTGGCTCGGGACTGTACTCAACTAAAACCTGTTTGCACGTCTCCTTTGAGCGTGGTAGGGTAGTAATCAAAGCACAGTGGGAACTCACACGAGACAAATGACGATCTCAGGTCGATGAACTAAACTGTACACATGTCACCAGGGAACTGCTATCTGACGTCAGGTATAATAACAACTAGCAGGTTCCCGGCGAGTCCTGTCCGGTGTACTCATAACCCTAATGAGCACCTGTATACATCTTAGGTGAACCAACTGACACCAGTGGCTTGTGAGACCGGCCACCGCCTCTCGTCGGGGTCTCGACTGTATACACTAGTCTACTCTGGAGAATCGATGCCCTGTCTCGAAACTCCCACGACCAGGGACCTTTTAAGGATGTGCTTATAGACCCCAGCTCCCACGTATATGATCGCCCTCATACTGCTGGTAGTCAAGCAAGAATCCTAGGGGCTCTATCAACGTGTAATAGCGACTCGTAAGGTCACCTAAAGCAGTACACGATGATAAAGATAAACCAGATAGCATACTATCATCTCGAGTAAGACTGTACCTCCGGCATAGGTCCTCCCTCAATCATTGCAATCACGCGCCTGTGATCCAATAATTGACTCTGAGGGCACTATATCCAACAATCTCCCACTTGCACTCAAGGCTAATTATTGCGATGTCGCATACTCACAGCCCGTGTGATACCGAACACCCAACTCCTCTACTAGTCAGTCTCACAAAGCTCGTTTGCGAAACTATTGCGTTCGAGGAATAGCCTCAGTGAGTGGATTCGCTATGGTGTTTCTTTCTATGTCTCTCTTTATCTCATGTTCGCGGAAAAAGCCATCTCCCGAAATGAGCAATACCTGTCTTAGAATGTGTCTGGATGTCTGATGGGACCTAGCTCATAAATGAACTCCAAATCCAAACTTCTTAGACTGTATCGTCAACTGAACTTAATCAGTATCCTGCGCCATACCTTCCCTCAGTATCCACCTGGACCATCTGTCCATAATACTGCCCCTCATCAGAGGGAAAACTATAACTCTGACAGCCACTCTGCCATCCAGGTCACCTTGGAAGCCTGGAATGATAACTGTCTCCCAAAGGAGACTGCCGTTATCATATCCCTAGAACATCCACTTATGTTCTAAAACTGCTTCCGACTGTTTCTCCAGGATTGGATCAATATCAACTTATTGTATCTATTGCAAAAACGACATCTGGTGTGGTACTTGACATCTCATGATTGACTCAATTTCCTAAGCAAGTGATCTGCCAATCATGCACATCCCTCTCCCTTTTAGTCTGTAAGACACCTTTAGAGAGGGTGACTCCATTACCTGCAGGTACACCACCATGCCAGGAGTCGTTCATTCTAAATACTCATAGAATGTTGTCAAAGTACCCAGATTGGGAAACTACCCAAATCTAGATCTAAAACCATAGATCTAGTGACCAGAATGTCTGATATAATATCCAAGTCCTATGTAGAGAAACCACTGTGTGACGATCAAAGTATAACCGATCGCAGTATAGGAATATCACTTCCTACTCTGTGTATGTCATCCAAATACCAGGACATCACATCCTACTACTACCTTCTTAACAGATCCATCCCCTATTCTGATGAAGTCAAACCTATGACTGTCACATCAGAAATAGATGATCTATCTCCGCTATATCTGTTTTAGTCTATAAATAGACATAAGCCTCCTGTCCACCAATGCTTCCGCTGCTCCCACTGACTACGACAACCCTCTGGCAGAGTCATATAGACGTACACTTCTAAAGCTAGTTCAGAACGACGCTATACTCATCCTCCTGCCGGGTCTCACAGTCTGGAACAACAGCAATGGCAAGTCTGGGTAAACAAGAACCTCTCTGCCACCGTCCTTGAGCATACCGAAGTACCTCTCGGATGCCTGAGGTTACCCACCATATCTACGGAGTGGCCAATGGAATGTCAAACCAGATTGAATCTTTAGGTTCTTATCAAATCTTCAGTAATCGTTTGCGGTTCTGGAATCACTTCCAGTTCTACCATACTCCCACTACTGTTTTTCTGAAAAAATCCATTTTTATTAAAACTGTGGCGAGTCAAGAACAATATCACTATTGATCTTCCAGATGGTAGAAAGTCAACCCTCGTCATAGCCCGGGTCAACCCACAAACAGCCATTACAGAAACGTGCCTTGAGTTATCCGGAGTCTGGTTTTAAGCATAAGCCGGACAACTCCCCGTATCTTAACATCGTTAAGATATGAACTGTTCTATATCCAATACAGAAACAGAGGCACTGATTTAATTGAACCAGATTCAAATCATGTAGCTGTCTCCAGTGCATGTCAACTAAATGGAAGAGAGGCCGATCAGCGTTACTCAACTTAGGAGTACTTCCAATTATGAGTAACCTGAAAGAGAAGCAAGTTCTCTTAATCATTACTATCAACTGAATACCATCCACAAGTATCTGCATCTTCGATCACCTTGAAGAATCCCGATACTTGCAATATCTGGTTCTCTACTTTACTCATATACCTATAACTTCTCAAAACTTGGACTCTGTGTTTCTACGAAACACCTGTCTAAGAACTAGAGAAGTCACAAGTAAACAGAATATAGTACGAGTACCTACCCCTCTGTCCTAATGGACACTGGACAACATACAATACTCTGTATAAGTCGCTTGAGTCTAATAACTCATTCACTGTGTGTCGTAGGTTGAAAACTGTACTTATGGTTAAGAAGAATTACACCGCTGTTTAATGCTCCTTACCTAACCATCCACTGATATAGGTAAATGTCATAGACATAATTTCAAAAGGTATATCTCACTCTATAAAAATAGACGTACAGATATATCAATTTGAAATTGGTGCATAACAACGGATATTCAAAACCAAATATTTGCCGTCCGGCAAACAACCCAGGTGACTTCCTAAAATATCACCAATTACAACGAATTCCGATATAATGAGGATGATCACCTAATTCCCAATAACTTACTCCCACTCATCATCTGTAAAACCATACAGATGTGAGAATCATACCTGGTAAATACATACCCTGGAGCAAGTGTCTAATTGGGAAATCAGTTTTCTTTTAACAGTACACGGTGAAACTGAAACATTGAAATGTTTCGATGGGGTATCCCGGTATTCCTAGTAATGCCTCTTCCATTATCTAGATTCACAACTGTAACCGTATAATTCTTTGCCACTTCTCCAAATCCCTTTTTATGTCTTTAGTCATTACCTTCTGCACACCCCTTTAGGCCAAATGGTTTTCTTCCTTCCCTACCGTTCGGCACCAGCCTATGGTTTGGAAGAAGACTATCCAATAAGCATAATGGGTGTACTGTCCTAATCCCAGGAGCACTCGCAATGCAAGAGAAGGTGAAGATGAAAGACAACCGAATAAACCTTATTTCTATTTCTCCTGAACCAGGATCCATCCCCGAACTGGAACAAGTTCCTTTCGAGTTCGTATATAACCATACGATGGATTATCCAATAAACTTGGGATCTTCGTAGTGATACGGAGTGTCCTGGAGAAATACAAAGGTGATTTAGGATTGGCGAAGAAATACTTGGTTTGCTCGTGAATAGCAGTCGCAATTTACTTTGCCCTCTTACTAATCCATTTCTTTGTCTTAACTTAATACATTCTGTACATCGTTTAGGCTAATTGGTTTTCTTCATTCCCTACCGGTCAGCACATGCCTATGGTTTGGAAGAAGACTATCCAATTTGCGTAATAGGTGTACCATCTCCTAAACCAAGGGGTACTCGCAACCTGAGAGAAGGTAAAAAGAAAAGACAACTGAATAGTCCTATTCATTTTCTCCAGAACCAGAAACCATCCTCGAATTCCTTCGAGTTCGTATATAACCATACGATGGTTTTGTCCAATGGAAGTGGACGTTCGTAGTAATACGGGGTGTCCCGGAGAAAAGGGTAAAAGTAGGAGTGGCAATGAGGTTTGCAACTCTGACAATCCAAAAGCCAGTGTTAAGAAGGTTCGGTTAATTTTGGTCTCTGAGTCATAGTCTAGGGTCGGGTCAATGGTCGCTGCCAAAGAGAGAGAAAAGAAACACTCAGCGTGCACTCTAACCTAGATCAGAATGGTTATCACTTTATCTAATCTGGAAACCTCCAACTGTAACGTCAAATTCTTCCCCAAACCTGAAAGAAGAATTAGCCGGGATCACCCGAGGAGTAAACCAGCTCATCAGTGGGAATCGGGATCCAACTCTCATCGCATGATAACGTGACGGAATCCGCTCACGTTATCACACTCCAGAAGGTATGCGCATATCTGGCAAGTTTCAGTTTCTTTAGAAACTCCCGATATGGATTTTTGCCCCATGCTCTTATGACCTTGACTTTGGCCAACAAATCATAAGTCACATGTCAAGTTCTACCCGTCATTCTCCAGGTTGATTTGAACCCACCCGCACAAGCCCTTGACTTTGGCCAACAAGGCTATACGACTGTCCCAAACCAACGCATCTATCTATGCTGCATATGAATAACCAACAGCTACCAAACACTGTGCCTTGACTTTGGCCAACAAACACAGCTTGAATACTATTGACTATCCATATGAAACGACGGAGGGCTACGAATAGTTTCTGGCGAAAACCTTTAACGTAATGAACTTGATATCGTTGAAGGAACGGATAGCTTTTAAAAATATAGTGATGAAAACCTTTGCTAAAGAGGTCACTCCCGATGAAGGGATCTCGGCTCTTTCCCCATAGAATGAGGTGCAGGATATTCCAACTGAATACCACGATGCAAAGCAAAAGTAATCGGCTATAGTGAAGTTATTGCCCTGACGCAAACTTCTGTCCAAGAGGTCACTCCCGGTGAAGGGATCTCGGCCCTTGCCTCGTCGACTGAGGAGCAGGATATTCCAACTGAATACCACTGTGCAAAACAAAAGTAAACGTTCTTGCAATAACAGATTTTTGAAAAATGTGTTCCAACAACATCAGAATAGGTTTGTTTATCTTGCATTGATCCGAATCAACGCAGTCCCATCAATTGATCACACCACAAAGAACGAAAATAATGACGTGCGTATATGCCATCCGCATTCGCCACTGGGTCCCGTCATCACCCGTTAGGTTAGCTAACTAACGACAGAGCGGGGACTGGACAAGCGTGGATGCAAAACATATACAACATCTACTAGTATATATATCAATATATAATATTTCGCTCAAGGCGTGATAAAATGCAACATCACAGAAATGTAACCAGCATCACAGAACAATACAGATATCTGGGATCCCCGGGTTTCATAGAGCCGCTACTGAAACCCGACGTTCCCCTGGTCGTGTGGATAGCCTGTGTAATGAAATCTTAGACCCCTACGGGCGCGGCAAGTTACCTGCCAAAACCTGAAGCGAGGCAGCCCCCTTCAGCAACGTGAATGGACCACCCAGCACTTCACGGAATTGGTAACTTGGGCACCCCTCCCGGGTCAACCTGTACCCCCTACGAGTGCGGCGAATAGCCCGTCAATTCTAGAGTAAAGCCCCCTCCGTCTCAATGCCATGAGATGCGGGCTCGTTGCCCTCTAGAACCCGGCTATCCGTACACCCCTCCGCGGGGTAAACCTAGTACAGAAAGTAAAATATACATACAACGGGTATATCGACCGCAACATGGTCGTGCCCCAAAAGAATAATACAAACAGGTAGTGACGGCAGTCCATATGTCGGACGCTCGCCCCGCAATATCAAATGTATATATAAAACAAAACCTGTACTACCACTGCAGCCAGGCTATCCCCACGACCAATCCGCAACATCACAGCAAAACACAGAACATCAACGTGAATGTCATGTTCGCAAATCCGTCTAAAAGGGCTATAGCAGTTAGACAGGATTTACCGATCAAATGACATTCACGGTCGCAGATATAATGTAAATACTGTGAACTAGCATGTTTAAAATATCCGATCGATCAAATTTATCGAAGTGGGCCCCAAGCATTACTGTAGCACTTAAAGAAATTCTGGGCCCAAAACGAATATCCCAAGAGCCCTATTTTCAACCAAGAAGCCCACTGGAAAAAAATGATGAACTGAAGCTTAAATACTGCGGCGGAACCGCGGCCAAAGTGGAGTTATGGCCGCGGTTCCGCGGCCCTTTTGAAGGATCATGTTACCAAATTTTTCCAGTGATCTTACAAAACCCTGCACATCATTCTGCAACAACCTGAAAAAATTTTGGAGCTAAAAAAAATTCGACAGAAACCTGTGCTTTTGAAAATACGGTTTTTGGGACTTTTTGTTCGATCGAGTTCTAAACATACTAGAGCAAGCTAGGCATGGTTAATGGCGTGGCTCTGATACCAATGTAAGTCCGCGACGGCGCCCCGGCCGTCGATCCGACGCCTGAAACGCGGAAACGAAAAACTTTGCAAACTAGCAAACCGGCACCACCGCGCACTTTTATCCTGGATCGGGCCATTAACCTAGCTACTAGCAAACTAAAATACGGGTAGAGAGTTATACCAAGCGATCCGTGTCCTTCGGTCTTCGTCTCCACTCCGATCTCCCGCGGAATCTCCGTCCGTCACCTCTTCGTCGGAAAGGGCACCACGTAGCCGGATTCTTTTATGGGCTCCTACCTCTGGACCGAGGCAACTCGGGCGCGAAGTTGGCTAGCCGACGCGTCCAAGATTTGCTGTAGATATAGTGTAGTGGGTTGTCTCTTTAGGGTTTAAGTTGCCATGATGGAGGAATAGAGAAAGAACAATGGAGAGAGGTTTGGAACTTTTGCAAGCTAAGAATGAAAATGAGATGAATCAATTCCCACACATAATGAAACCTCTCTCATCCTCACCCTCTCAAAGTGGCCGGCCTCTTTTTCAAGTGGAGAAGAAAAAAGAATCAATATCCAAGAGAAAAGAAGAAAAGATAATGATAGAAAAAAAAGTCACACCCATTTCACATATCAATCCTTTCACCAAACCATCTCATAAATGCAAAGGATGAGATGCAAATGGAATCTCATGATTATGAAGGAACAATTGCAAGAAACCCCTCCACAAATAAGTTATTTGCAAACTGCAAATAACCCCCTCCATCGATAAAGTCCGACCGTGAAGGAACAAAGGAAAACCGGCCGGAACGGAATGCAAACTGGCAACTTCAAAAAACTGATCCCGTAATAAATTACAGGAAAACCCCGCTACTGCATATACATGCCCGCATTTGTATTCCCACTGAATACAAATGCAAAGAGACAAAATCTACACTATCTAATACTAGGATCCGGCTTAAGCCAAAGCCGGCTAGTACAAACCGTCCGATCACGATCCATGCAATACCGTGCGTATCTGATCGAACCCTGCCATATCTTCATACAGCCTCTACAGCGTTTCGCCCGAAACCTGAGTAACTGTGTGTAGTGGACTCTAAAGACTCGTCATTACAATGGCTGTGGATTTAACCACTAGCACGTCAGAGGTATCAGCCATACATGACGGGCCACCAGCTATTGACCAAAAGGGACATCGATGAGCGAACTCATCCTGACACCCTACTGAGCCTGTCAGTGACAATATCCGTACAGTCCGGTCCGCTCGTCTATGAGCATCGCATGGCGGGCCTAGGGGATTGGTAAAAGTCAGACCCCCAAAAGCGGTACAAGTCGTGTCGGAGTGTAGCCCAGAACACCCTGAGATACTACTGGAATACCTACCAGCAAATCTCCTGCCTTGGCCAAGGACTTTTCATGTACTGGCTCTCCTAGACACAGCGCGACCTCACCCCCAATACCGGGAGAGACGAACCCCTGCAGATCCGCTCACTGCCTCCATGTGGCTCGGGACTGTACCCAACTAAAACCTGTTTGCACGTCTCCTTTGAGCGTGGTAGGGTAGTAATCAAAGCACAGTGGGAACTCACACGAGACAAATGACGATCTCAGGTCGATGAACTAACCTGTATACATGTCACCAGGGAACTGCTATCTGACGTCAGGTATAATACCAACTAGCAGGTTCCCGGCGAGTCCTGTCCGGTGTACTCATAACCCTAATGAGCACCAGTATACATTTTAGGTGAACCAACTGACACCAGTGGCTTGTGAGACCGGCCACCGCCCCTCGTCGGGGTCTCGACTGTATACACTAGTCTACTCTGGAGAATCGATGCCCTGTCTCGAAACTCCCACGACTAGGGACCTTTTAAGGATGTGCTTATAGACCCCAGCTCCCACGTATATGATCGCCCTCATGCTGCTGGTAGTCAAGCAAGAATCCTAGGGGCTCTATCAACGTGTAATAGCGACTCGTAAGGTCACCTAAAGCAGTACACGATGATAAAGATAAACCAGATAGCATACTATCATCTCGAGTAAGACTGTCACACCGGCATAGGTCCTCCCTCAATCATTGCAATCACGTGACTGTGATCCAATAATTGACTCTGAGGGCACTATATCCAACAAACGGATCCGTATGATACACGCACACACACACGACACTCGTAATTTGAAAAATAGTAAACGAAGACATTATTAAAAAATCATGTGATACGATCTTATTAATGAACATAATAACTATGATTTGATTATTTTAAAAATTATACAAAAATAATAAACAAAAATTATACAAAAATGGTAGAAATACTTATTATATGTATTATTTAACATTAGATTAAATTAAATAAAGTTATATACATTGATTTTGGAAAAGAAAATGCAATAAAGAAGAAATATTTTATACGCACACAAAATTTAACATATAATTTAAACTAAAATTCAGAAAAGCTCCTTCCATCATAATTATTCGAGAATAGTAGATAAAATCAACTCGATTTAAATTGAAGAATTTTGATGTTGAGTTTTTTTATTTATGGATTAAAAAGAATTATATCAATCTTGATGCCTTTATTTTCTCTATTGGAAACACGAAGAATGCAAGAGAAAATACACAAATGAATGTGTTATTTAAGGTGAATAACCTCAATTACTTTTTAGATGTTGCATTGTAGAAGTTTGCAGGTTGCGTATGTAGTGCGTTTGTGTGTTTGAAACAAGCTATGTGGCTCCTGCATGATTTAGATTCGTTGCGTACGTGAAATAAGCTATGTGGCTCCTATAGAATCTACATCCGCCGCGTGAACACCTATTTTTAAGACTGCGAGTTTGTTAGACATACCAACAATTTATAATAATCATTTTTCTTTCAGAATTTAGCAACTTTCATAGGATGTAATGTGTTGTTAGTTTTCTTATGATTTCTATTGTTTTTGTCATGTTTTTTTTGTATAAACAATGGATTCGCATACTCATCGTTGCTTTTAAAAATAGTAAAAACTAAAATCCCGTATAAAATAATAAAAGTTGAACATTATTTAATACCAACAACTATTATCAAACATCAATAATATCATAATCTACATTAAATAATTTCTCATATATCAATCATGTGTTGTAAACATAAGACAATGATTAAGGAGAAGCAACAAAGTAGAAGCAAAATAACAAAAAATAGGGACAAGTACCAAATCACAGTAACAGGTGTTGGGCTTTGGTGCCCATGCTGCGGAAGCTCCGACCGAGGCAGAAGCGAAAATAAAAATTTATGCGAGCACCCAACACCCGTAAATCCCAAGATACGATCCAAAAACCTAAACTAACTAACTAGAAATGCAAAGGTTGAGAAACTACAACCTTTGTCGCGTATTCACCCAATTATGAAAGACTCCTCCAAGCTCGTAACCGCCGGGATCGCGCTTGAAAATCGATCATCCTCGCCGAAGACGATCTATCTGAGAGAAACCGGAAGAGACTTTAACCGATGATCCAAACTCGCTAGGTGTGAATGGTCGGTGATATAGAAATATATCACTAAATTTTCTCTTTTTTTCTCAAGCTCAAGTGAGCAAGAGGAAGAAGAAGGAGGAGGTGAGGATGCAACCATGAAACATGAAGCTCATGTCAAGAAGCAAAAAGAAAATGAAGTATCAAGTGTAGAAAATGAGGATGGCTTCCTTTTTACAACCATAGTTCAATAGTGAACATAAATGAATTTATCAATATAAAATTCCCAAGCCGTACCTCTCTATATGCAAAGAACCATGCTTCATAACTCTTCACTTTACACCTCATTTCCATTTAATTTTCTAAAAAGAAAATCAAATATGAGGTGTCTTTCTTCTAGAAGAATTCTTGTATAAATACGGAATACTTTATCCGGTATATATATCGCTACATATACGCGTATCCGTAAAAAAATACGGATAGCACCAAGGAGAGAAAATGAATAGTGAACAATAATACTAAAATATATATACCAAAATACATATATAAATTATTAAATCAAAACCTAATTTAATAATCCGGCTTAATCCTAAGCCGGATAGTATTATCAACCGCCGGACTAAAATCCATATATCCCGTACACGTATTTTATCGGACGCCTGCACGTACCACCGTACGGTTCCTACATCTATCGCCCGAACTTGGAAAACCCTCTGTATGGAGATCTAAAGACTCGCCAATACGCTGGCAGTGGGTTTAACCACAAGCACGTCAGCGGCACAAGCTGTACGTAACGGCTACCCAGGTACTTGTAGAAAGGGGGTCGACAATCAAGTGCGTTCTTACCCTACTGAGCCTGCATGTGACAATCTCCGTACAGTCCGGTCTTTTCGTCAAAGAGTATCGCATCTCGGGTCTAGGAGGTGGATAACGTCAGACCCCTACTAACCCGATAAGTCGTGTCTGAGTCAAGCCCATCACCAACAGAAATACTACTGATCAACTATAAGTAAATCTCATCCACCGTAGCTATGGATTTCTGGTGATAGCCAACTAAACACAGCGCGACATCGACTCCTAATACCAGGAGAGACGAATCCCTGACAATCGACCAGTGACTCCATGTGGCTCAGGACTGTACCCAACTAAAATATGTTTGCATGACTCCTTTGAGCCGTGGTAGGGTAGTAATCAAAGTATAGTGGGAATTCACACGAGACAAATGACGACTTCAGGTCAAAAGACTAACCTGTACTTATGCCACCTGAGAACTTCCATCTGACAATAGATATAATACCATCTAGAAGTTCTCGGCGAGTCCGTCTGGTGTACTCACCTCCAGTGACTACATGTATACGATCTTAGGTGACACAACACCAATGGCTTGTGAGACTGGCCACCGCCCCTCGTCGGAGTCTAGAAACATATACACTATTCTACTCCGGATATCGATACCCAGTCTCGATACTCTCACGACTAGGGACATTTAAGGATGTGCTTATGGACCACCCAACTCTCACATATATAATCGCCATCATAATGCTGGTTATCAAACAACAATCCTATGGGCTTCATCAATGATGAAGACAAACCAGATAGTATATTATTATCTCGAATAAGACTGTTATACCCGTCTAGGTTCTTGACGCGACCCAGATCGCGTCGAGATGTTACCTTCTGTTGATCTGCTGATGGCGGCGATGGATGGCTGATATTGGATCTGGAGGCAGGCTCCTGAAGCGTGTGGATCTCAATGGGTTTGAGGTTGTAGTTGCCGAGCTACCTGCAAGGAAGTCCCGGGATAGTTGTACCACCGAGAACCCTCCGACGGTCAAGTTAGAGAGGGAATCCGAGCAGAGTAACGGCTTAGTGGAGTAAAAATGGCTTACTTGAACCATATGAAGAAGGGGTTTATATAGCGGAGGCAGCAGGCAGGGCAAGCATGAGAATCATGCCGGCCGTTACGCCCCCGACGTCACGCCCGCGTGATGAGCAGGATCTCCCATTAATGGCAAGACATGCTCGTTAATGGAGGATCGTGATGGCGTGGAACGTGGGATGTGGCCGGCGGATATCTCGCGCATGGCGAGATTCGCGGGATGGCGGTTGAGCCTGTGAGCGGTGTCGTTGGTCGGTCGATGAGACCGAGGAAGTTGACTTCGGCGGGAGAGCTCGCGGACGAGCAGGAGAGCCGAGATATCTTGGTTCTGCGGTAGCCCGGAGACGAGCTGTGAGGCCGAGGAGGCCAATTGTACAGGGGGCTCGGAGGTGAGCCAGCACCTGTTTGTAGGACGGGCATAGGAGTGGTCAGGTCGGCCACTGTAGGTCCTTTCTTGCATGCTCTGAGACACGTCATCTGCTACGTATCATGATCTGGGAGATCACCGATATCGAGCATCATCATTAGCCCCCCACTCTCGTCCCGACCAGCTGACTGGTCGGGTCGAGAGTGGTCTGCCGGGCCACCCGAGGTGAGCTCCTTCCTGAAAATATCGTCGGGCGTGTCCCCGAGTAATCTGTTGTATTTTATAGATGGTGCCAGCGAATCAGGATGAGATCTCTGCATTAAAGAGGGTGCGCCGGATCTTGCGTACTTTCGCTGCAGCGACAGACCATGTGTCGAGCGCTGGTTGGCTAACGCGATGGGCCGCAGACCTCTGGCGTCTGATGGGATATTGCCAGTGCGCGTGCGACAGGTGGAACGATCGTGGTCGTCGAATGCGAAGAGTTATTTTTAGCGAGAGTCGACTGTCGCCGTTGGATGAGGACGCCGGTGGCTATAAGTAGAGATGGGGTCCGCTTCTGGGCCCATCTCTCTTCATATTTTCCTCGTTCTGAGTCTTGTTAGCTCGAAGCTCTCCTCTTTAGGTCGGATCTCTGCGTTTCCGAGGACCTCACCATCAGGGTTGATGTCTTCCTTTGAGGAGTCGGTAGATGTCGTCAGGGTAGATTCTAGGGATTCCTCCACTGAGTCGGAGTCTTCCTGGGAAGTTAGGATCAAATCCTCTTCCCGGGGTCGCACGTCAGGGGCGGATCCCAGAGCGGAGGTGGCGGACGCCCCTGGTGTGCCATCCTTGATGAGGTACGAGGACGAGCTTGCTACCGCTCGGGCTCGTTTCCATATCCCTTCCGGCTATACTCTACGTTCGGCCGAGGAAGAAGAGAGGGCAGTTCAGGTACGGGGTAAAGAGATTGCCTTGTACCTGGAATCCTTTTGGGCCAAAATGTGCCTGCCCTTCTCTCCCGAGGTTGTTAGAGCGCTAAATTACTTTGGGCTAGCCCCGGGCCAGGTAATGCCGAAGTCATGGAGGATTCTCCTTGGGTTCCTGATCCGTTTAAAGTTGCAGATGATCCCCTTCAGTCTGTCCATCCTTGCCTCCTCTCTTATTTACAAAGGTCACCCCGACACCCGCGCGGGCGACCCGAGGTAGGTTTACTTCTCCTTTAGGAAACGACGGGGGAGTGCAGCCGTGTCAGGAGTCGTCGTCTTTCCTTCTTCTATCCACGATTGGAAGAAGAAGTTTTTCTTTGTTGGGCCGCCGGAGGGTGAGGACTGGCCCATGCCCACCCAGTGGTCTATGGATAGGTGCTGGCGGGGAAGTCCGTCCAATGATCCCGACACTGTGAGAGTGGCTGAGTGGGAGCCCATCCCCTGGGCTGACGTGCTGCTTTCTGAGCGGTCGCTTAGTTGGGCTAGGCTCAGCCCCGCCCAGTTCGTCGGTAAGTTAGGAGTTTGCGTTTGTTTTCATTTTTGTTTGTTTTGCTGACTCCATCGTATCTTGTCTTGTGCAAAACCCATGGACTTGAGCCACCTCCGAGCGGCCATACGCAAGTCAAAGAAGGGATCGAAGTCTGGAGGTGCTAGCTCTTCTCATCCGACATCTGTCTCGGTTCCCCCGGCAGCCATCCCACCCCAGCATTCGAGTGCGGGCCGTGCCACAGAGCCCAGCCAGGCGCCGAGCCGAAAACGGGTTCGGGGACAGGAGGCCCAGGCTACGGAGGTGGAGACCGGCTCTCCGCCGCCGTCTCTCAAGAGGTTCCACCGAACAGTTCGGCGGACCCCGGCCTCCCCGATCTTGGTGGACGAGGGGGATCTCCGCTTTGAGGTGCCCTCGGGGCTCTCCGTCGCTGACAGCTTGCTGTCCGACATGGAGAGATCGGCCGGGGCAAGGTCCCTCGGGGGACTCTTAAGGCGCAATTGGCGGCCATCGCCCAGGAAGCCGTGCAGGTTAGTGCTCGCACCTGGCTTGATTTTTCACTCAGCGTCTTATCATTCGCGAGATTTGGTGCCCCCCTTTCTTTTCTGACCCCCTTCTGATTTCTTCAGGTCCTCCAGCACATCGCCCTCGTCATCCACATGGAGGAAGAGGAAATCGCCCCGGCGATACGAGCTGCGGGCGAGCTCTCCTCGCTGGAGGAGAGCTCAAAGCTGGAGCCGGAGGCAGCGATGGCGAGGGTCGCTGCCCTGGAGGGCGAGGTGGCGGCCGGGAAGCAGGAGGTGGCGGCCATGAAGCGGGAGGTGGCCCAGTACCGCGAGGCCGCCGAGGCCAAGCTTCAGGACTCTAAAATGCTCGTCGGCACCATGAAGAAGTCAGCGAGCACCCTCCAGAAGAAGCTGGAGGCGGCGTTAAAGGGGGCGAAGCGAGCCGACCTCAGAGCGGCGAATGCGGTGGAGAACTTCCAGAAGTCGGAACATTTTTATACCGTCCTAGCCTTGGCCACTACCGCCATCTGGCATGAGGCCCTCGACGCCGTCAAGGCTCGGATGCCAGAGTTCGCTGACGAGGAGCTCCGAGCTGAGTATGCTCGCGGGGATGACGAGCAGGGGGATGACCCCGGGGTCGAGATCAGGGAAGAGATTCCCGGCGAGGGCGACGCCGAGGCCCTATGGTGGGCGCCGAGCTTCTCGAGGTTGCGCCTAGCTCTGAGGCCTGAAGCCCATCGTCTTCTTATTTCATTTCTTTTTATTTGTTGCATCGGGAATTTTGTAGGCCTCCGGGCATTTTGTAAGGCTGGGGAGCCCACAATACCCTTATAAAAGCTTTGACTTTGTGAATAAGGACTTTTTGCAGTCATGTTTGCACGCGTATTTTCTTTTTCTTTTGGTCGGCAACACTTGTATTTGCACAGTACTGCCTTTGTGTAATGTCGGTTCTTCGTCTAGCGATCACGTGTCGAGTTGAATCTGTTCGTTTGCCAAGTGTGCAAAGACCGGCGGTTAAATGGTATCTCCATCGCCCTGAAGTCGAGATGGAGATCGCGCAGACGCAGATAGACCGGATGCCTCTTGGTGAGGTCATGTTCCTTAGTTGTTGGAGGGGCCGTAAGAGGCCTACTAAGGATGGGTCAAGCAGGGTAGCTGCTCGGTCATCTCATGGCGAGGGCTTAGATCCTTAGCATGGGAGGGACCATAAGTGTCTTAGTAGACCAAGCAGTGAAGATGCTCGGTCGCCTCTTGGCAAGCGCTTTGATCCCTGGCGTTGTAGGGGTCATACGAGGCCTACTAGGAATGGACCGAGCAGTAAAGCTGCTCAGTTGCCTCTTGGTGAGGGCTTAGATCTCTGGCATTTTGGGGTAATGAATTACCAGCCGGGGATAGCCGAGCGGGGTAGCCTCCCGGCTGCCTCTTCATGAGGGCTTCGATCCTTAGCGCTGGAGGGGCCGTGGGAGGCCTGCTAAGGATGGACTGAGTAGTGAAGATGCTCAGTTGCCTCTTGGCGAGGTCTTTGATCCCTGGTGTTGTTGGGGTAGGGAGGTACCAGCCAGGGATAACCGAGCAAGGGCGGGCCCGGTTGCCTCTTAAGAGAGCTTTTGATCCTTAGCGCGGGATGGGCCGTAAGGGGCCTACTAAGGACGGGGCCGAGCAGGGTTGCTGCCCGGTGCCTCTTGGCAAGGGATTTGATCCCTGGTGTGTTGGGGTAAGGAGCTACCATCCAGAGATAACCGAGCAAGGGCGGGCCCGGTTGCCTCTTGAGAGGTCTTTTGATCCTTAGTGCGGGAAGGGCCGTAAGGGGCCAACTAAGGACGGGGCCAAGTAGGGTTGCTGCCCGGTGCCTCTTGGCGAGGGATTTGATCCTTGGTGTATTGGAGTAGGGAGCTACCGGCCAGGGATAACCGAGCAAGGGCGGGCTCGGTTGCCTCTTGCGAGGGCTTTTGATCCTTAAGGATGGGCCGGGCAGGGTTGCTGCCCGGTGCCTCTTGGCGAGGGCTTTGATCCCTGGTGTGTTGGAGTAGGGAGCTACCAGCCAGGGATAACCGAGCAAGGGTGGGCCCGGTTGCCTCTTGAAAGGGCTTTTGATCCTTAGCGCGGGAGGAGCCGTAAGTGGCCTACTAAGGATGGCCGAGCAGGGTTACTGCCCGGTTCCTCTTGGCGAGGGCTTTTGATCCTTAAGGATGGCCGGGCAGGGTTGCTCCCCGGTGCCTCTTGGCGAGGGCTTCGATCCCTGGCGTTGTAGGGTAGGGTTCTACCAGCCAGGGATAGCTGAGTAGGGTAGCCACTGAGGGATTTGATCCCTGGCGTTGTTAGGGTAGGGAAGCTGCCAGCCAGGGATAGCCGAGCAGGGTTGCTGCTCGGCTGCCTCTTAGTGAGGGCTTTGATCCCTGGCGTTTTTGGGGTAGGGAAGCTACCAGCCAGGGATAGCCGAGCAGGGTAACTGCTCGGCTGCCTCTTAGTGAGGGCTTCGATCCTTAGCGCTGGAAGGGCCTTTGGAGGCCTGCTAAGGATGGACCAAGCAGTGAAGCTGCTCAGCTGCCTGTTGGCGAGGGCTTTGATCCCTGGCGTTGTTGGGGTAGGGAAGCTACCGGCCAGGGATAGCCGAGCAGGGTAGCCGCTCGGCTGCCTCTTAGTGAGGGCTTAGATCCTTAGCACGGGAGGGGCCGTAGGAGGCCTGCTAAGGATGGGCCGAGCAGTGAAGCAGCTCTGTTGCCTCTTGGCGAGGGCTTTGATCCCTGGCGTTGTGGGGCCGTGGGAGGCCTGCCAAGGATGGACCGAGCAGTGAAGCCGCTCGGCTGCCTCTTGGTGAGGGCTTTGATCTCCAAGGATGGCCGAGCAGGGTTGCTGCCCGGTGCCTCTTGGCAAGGGCTTCGATCCCTGGCATTATGGGGTAGGGGTCTACCGGCCAGGGATAGCCAAGCAGGGTAGCCGCTCGGCTGCCTCTTAGTGAGGGCTTTGATCCCTGGCGTTGTTGGGGTAAGGAAGCTACCAGCCAGGGATAGCCGAGCAGGGTTGCTGCTCGGCTGCCTCTTAGTGAGGGCTTCGATCCTTAGCCCTGGAGGGGCCGTTGGAGGCCTTCTAAGGATGGACCAAGCAGTGAAGCTGCTCAGTTGCCTCTTGGCGAGGGCTTTGATCTCTAGCGTTGTCGGGGTAGGGAAGCTACCAGCCAGGGATAGCCGAGCAGGGTTGCTGCTCGGCTGCCTCTTAGTGAGGGCTTTGATCCCTGTTGTTAGGGTAGGGAAGCTAACAGCCAGGGATAGCCGAGCAGGGTAGCTGTTCGGATGCCTCTTAGTGAGGGCTTCGATCATTAGCGCTGGAAGGGCCGTTGGAGGCCTGCTAAGGATGAACCAAGCAGTGAAGCTGCTCAGTTGCCTCTTGGCGAGGGCTTTGATCCCTGGCGTTGTTGGGGTAGGGAAGCTACCGGCCAGGGATAGCCAAGCAGGGTAGCTGCTCGGCTGCCTCTCAGTGAGGGCTTCGATCCTTAGCACGGTAGGGGCCGTAGGAGGCCTGTTGAGGATGGGCCGAGCAGTGAAGCTGCTCTGTTGCCTCTTGGCGATGGCTTGTCTGTCCTCCCTGATGTGTGTACCGGGAAGACGGACAGTTGCTGGCGACACGTGTCACGATCGCGTAAGGAACGCGAAGCGCCGGAGTGGTGTCGTTTCGATTTCGCATCGAGCGGCTTGATGTCTGCCGCGTGGCGGCACAGTTCCGGGTGAAATGGGCGACCGTTGAACTCCGGGGACATTGTGGGCTATAAAATGGAGGGATCGTTGATTACTCCCTTCCACATACCCAAAACGCGAGAATGGTGGACTTCCTTTTCACCATCCCCGAGATCATAAACTTCGAGGACGTGTATCTCTACTATCAGTACTGTACTGGCGACACGGTGCAGCTGGTGATAGGCCGCATCGAAGATCACTTTGGCCGGTTGCTTCCCCGGCGCTCCTCCCTATTTCAGCTATTGATGTACTCCATCTGGAGGGCGTCGCCGGGCCTTTACAACCCCTTATCCGAACAGCTGAAAGACGAGGCCGTGGGCAAGCTAAGGTCTCTGAGGCGCTTCGACCTGATCTCTGCGAGTCAGCTAAACCGCTCGGAGGCGCTCGTCCTTGAGTGCTATCAATTGAGGCTCGATGTCGACGCTAGCGGGGGCATCGAAGGCAGAGGTTAGACGCTGCGAGGGCTCGGCTGGCGGAAATATCGTCAGAGTACCACGAGTAGTGCTCTATGCACCCCATTCCTCTGCTATTGTAATTTTTCTTTTTTTCTTTTTTTTTTTTTGATGTACGGCAGAGGAGCCTATAGTACTCTTTGAATGAATAAGATTCTTTTTCTTTTATTGCAATGCTTTATTGATCCCTTTTATCATATAAACAAAAAGATCTCAAGAAAGGTGTACCTTGCTTAGAAAAGAAAATACATGCTAGTAGATGTTTTTATCCGTGTAGCTTGAGCCCCTCGAATGTCTGTTGGCATTAATGCCCGGCATAGGGTACCGAGCCTCATGGGTACCAAACGTATCCTCCGCTGACACGACCATGATTTGGCCGATGGCCAGCTCGGCGGGAGGGGGACGCTACTCCTGCTCGCGGTCAGCTTGCTGCTTGTCCCTCAAGTACGCTGCGAGGTGCTCTGAACGGATGAGCTCCTCGATGTAGTCTCGGAGCTGCTTACAGATCTCCGTGGAGTGGCCTAGCGACCTGTGAAAACCGCAGTAGGGGCCCCGGGTCCGCTTTGAGGCCATGTGCGAGATCGGGGGAAGCTTGAAGAACCCCTCGCCCTTAGCCACTTCTAGTAGCACTGTCCGGGAGACGTTGAGCGAAGTGTACTCCTAAAACTTCGGAAGATAAGGCTTTGGCCGCTCAGGTTCCATTCTTTCTTCTCTTGCCCTCTTCTTTTGGTCAGTTTGCTCTCCCCCGGGGAATTTGGCGTTCACCTCGGACTCGAGCTGGACTTCGCGCTCGGTCCAGGCTTTTACCTCGGCCATGGTTCTAGGTTGCGCTAATGCAAAGGAGCGTAACCACTCCTTGTGCCTAAGACCAGACCTCAGTGCTATGATGACCGTCTCGTCCCAGTGCTCTGGGACCTCGAGAAGGGCGTTGTAGAAGCGGGTGACGTATGCTTTGAACGTCTCTTTGTCCCTGCTCTTGATCGTGAAGAGATGGTCGACTGTGCGTTTTTGCCGTCTGTTCCCGACGAAGTGGCCAAGGAATTAAGTGGCCAGCTCGTCGAAAGTTGAGATCGAGAGTGGCTCGAGTCCTCGGAACCAGTCTCGTCCGGAGCGAATGAGAGTGGCCGGGAAAGCTCGGCACTGGGCGGCATCGGAGTTGTCTTGGAAGCTCATTCCTGCTGTGAATGCATCCAAGTGGTCCTTCGGTTCAGATTTGCCGTCGAAGAGGGAGACCTTCGGGGGCTTGTTGCGAGAGGAGACGTGGACAGCGAGCAGCTCCTCGGTGGATGGTTTGGTGAGCAAGTCGGCGGCGTACTTAGCTCCGTCGCTCGAACGACGACCTTCCTGATGCATACCTTTGATCTTCTTCTCGAGGGCGTCGAGTCGGACGTGGTACCCCAACGATTTGGCGCATTCTGATCCCTGGCCTCTGCTGTTGGAGGCCTGCGTCTGGCCTCGGCCCCGGTTCCTCTCAATGAGGTTCCTTAGATTCCCTGGCGAAGTAATCTTCGAGCCGCCGTGGTGAGTCCCGCCCATGCGACCCCGTCGAGGGAGGGGGTGTCGGTCATGCCTGGTAACGGGCGAGCTGACCGACATCTCCTCAGGAGGGACAGGTGCGCGAAGGATCTCGGGGCGAGGTGCTCTGGCGACGGAGCTCAGTGTCGAACTGTGGGGCACTCAGCAGGTCTCAGAACGTATTGGCCCGGGAGATCTGCAGCCGTGGGAGGTAGCAAGGCCGTGGTCGGCAGTGCCGATGCGAGCAGAGTCTTCTATCCCCCTGTAGGGGTCCCGGTCCTGAGGCGGGGGAGCGGCGACCTTAGGATCTTTCCCTGCCGTTTGGACACGGATGAGCGCCTCCACGACGGACGCGAGTCGGTCTATCCGGCCGGCAAGGGCGTTGATAGCATTCGGCGGAGGAGGTTCATCCGCGCCTCCGTTCAGGGGGAGGCGGCGGCTAGTGCTTGGATCGTCGCGATGATCGCTCGCCATTGGATTAGGATCGGAAGATGTACTTTTGTTTTTATGGAATCATGGTGTTTCCCACAGACGGCGCCAGCTGACGCGACCCGGATCGCGTCGAGATGTTACCTTCCGTTGATCTGCTGATTGCGGCGATGGATGGCTGATATTGGATCTGGAAGCTGGCTTCTGAAGCGTGTGGATCTCAATGGGTTTGAGGTTGTAGTTGCCGAGCTACCTGCAAGGAAGTCCCGAGGTGGTTGTATCAGCGAGGACCCTGTGACGGTCAAGTTAGAGAGGGAATTCGAGTAGAGTAACGGCTTAGTGGAGTAAAAATAGCTTACTTGAACCGTCTGAAGAAGGGGTTTATATAGCGGTGGCAGCAGGCAGGGCAGGCGTGAGAATCACGCCGACCGTTACGCTCCCGACGTCACGCCCGCGTGATGAGCGGGATCTCCCATTAATGGCGAGACAGGCTCGTTAATGGGGGATCGTGATGACGTGGAACGTGGGATGTGGCCGGCGGATATCTCGCGCATGGCGAGATTCGCGGGATGGCGGTTGAGCCTGTGAGCGGTACCGTTGGTCGGTCGATGAGACCGAGGAAGATGATCTCGACGGGAGAGCTTGCGGACGAGCGGGAGAGCCGAGATATCTTGGTTCTGTGGTAGCCCAGAGACGAGCTGTGAGGCCGAGGAAGCCAATTGTGCAAAAGGCTCGGAGGTGAGCCAGCACCTGTTTATAGGACGGGCATAGGAGTGGTCAGATCGGCCACTGTAGGTCCTTTCTTGCATGCTCTGGGACACGTCATCTGCCACGTGTCATGATCTGGGAGATCACCGATATCGAACATCATCAGTTCTTGTTCAATTATCATACTTGCCTACTTGCAATCACAATAATTGCTTTGAGAGCACTATATCCGACAATAGGTACAATGATATTGGCAATATTAAAAAATAAAAATTGAGGAAAATAACTTTCATGCTTGGGAAGACCAAAGATAAAGTTGACAAAAATGCTGACAATGGACTATAAAACTTTAAATTCTCTAGTCGAAGAATGAACTGTAAAACTTGAAACTTCCTCCATTCTTCATATATAGATTGAGCTCGTCTAAATAGTAGCATTTCAATAAATATAAATTGCAATAACAACTGCAGTGAAGATCATTTCATATACTATATGCTAGTAAAATATAATCTAATATGAGGGAAATTTTAGATAGATGTGAAGAAAATATGAGAGAAATAAGCATGTATATATAGATAGATTGAAGGTCGTAGTAATTAAAATTTATCGATGAAGATCAATTGCATTAATCGTGGTAATATGAAAGGGCTTTAAATTTCAATATTAATTGAATGCCCCAATGCATGGATTGGAACAAGAGAAGTTGCATGTACTTAGCTCTAATTTAAGGTTTATTGGATTTGATGTTTCAGATATATTCTCTTCTCTTATTTATTAGAATAACTCCTCATAATTGTTTTTACTAATTCCACTCTCCATTTACTAAATATAATATCACAATCATAATATAATATATCTAATAAGGAGTGGAATGATATACTTGGGTGTGTATATAAAAACGACAGATTTGGGTGGAGTTATGTGATTGTAGCTATGATACCGCGGCATGGTTACAATGCGGTACTCTATTTAAGTAACTTGGAGTTCTAGCCTTGATTCATATCCTTGATCAATATTTTGAATCTGTTATCATGCTAATCCTTTTGGTACTTTGATTTCAGGAACATGGCAGACAAGAATCTGAAAACGTACCAAAGGCGTGTTGACAAAGCCGCTATGCTTGGAGTAATCCGTGGGATGTTGGAGAACCAAAAACGACAGACCGAACTGAATCAGTAGCAAGCTGAAGCTTTTCAGGAAGGTTTGCGAACCGTTCAGCAGTCTGTGAACAATGTTGTAGCCAGACCAGTTGATCGTGTAGGTACCGTGGCGGATTTCAGGAGACTGGGTCCGTCTGTCTTTACTGGCCTGGAGGAGCCGTTGCCAGCGGAGTAGTGGCTGGTTGACACGAAGAATTTACTCGTTGCGGCACAGATCCCAAAGGATAAGAGGGTGGATATGGTACGCATCCAGTTGGTGGATTATGCCCGTGAATGGTAGCTTGTGGAAGAGACCCGCTTGCCCAAGCCGATCGGTTGGGCGGTTTTTTCGAAGAGTTTCTTGGAGAAGTTCTTCCCGCGGACTGCACGGGAGGAAATGGAAGAAAAGTTCAACAGTTTGAAGCAGAACGACGCACCTGTAGATGTACATGCAGCTGAGTGGACGCGGCTCAGTAGGTTCGTTGGACCTTTGGTTGCCAACGATGCTGATAGGGCAAGAAGGTTCATGCGTAGTTTGGATGTGGACATCCAGAGGCAGATTGTCTCCCTGGGTTTGACCACTTTCTCACAAATACTTACAGCGGCCCGAGAGCAGCAGAGCCTATCTATGAAGACTGGGAGTACACAGCAGCCACCAGTTACAGTGCGGAAGCCGGCATTTGTACCGAACCGAGCGCATGGACGCAGAGATATTCCGGTGAACCGTCGTGGTGTAACACCGATGAAGAAGCCTGTTGTTGTTGATCAGAGAAGGACCGTGATTTGTGACTACTGCCATTTACCTGGGCACGTGCAAAGGGAATGTCGAAGGATGCGGGGACTCTGTTTGGTTTGTGGATCGGCGGATCATACTATCAACGCTTGCCCGTCGAAACTTCGCATGAAGGATGATGTTCAGAAGCCACCGCAGAAACCGTTTCAGGGACAGAAACAGCTGACTCATGGACCCAATCAAGCTCGAGCATTTACCCTGACGGCTGAGGAAGCCAAGGCTTCAGGAGAAGTTGTTTCAGGTATTCTACTTGTTCATGGTTTTCCCGCATTAGCGTTATTCGATTCTGATGCATCCCATTGTTTTATATCATCCAAGTTTATTGCTACACACTCGATTGCTTGCACGACCCTGTCTAGTTGCTGGGACATACACACTGGGGATGAGAAGATCATATCTAGTAGAGAATGTAAGGATTGTGCAGTTGTTGTTTGCGGACGGGAGCTGTTTGCAGATTTCTTTGCGATTGATACAGGCAGTTATAAAGTCGTCTTGGGAATGGATTTTCTCGGCACTTTCCACGCTCACATTGATTGTAGGGAAAAGAAAGTAATTTTCCAGATTTCCGGACATCCAGAGTTTATCTTTACTGGAGGAAGCAGTTCTGTCGGGCCAGTCGAGTTTAGGGCTAGGCCGACAACTAATGTTCTTTCGTCGATGGAGGTTGATAAAGATGAAGCGCCGGCTGTTGTTCGAGATTTCATGAACGTGTTCGAGGACATATCAGATTTACCGTCGAAGCGAGACGTGGAGTTCGCGATTGATCTTGTTCCAGGTGCAGCGCCAGTCTCTAAAGCGTACTATCCAATGGCACCAGTGGAGTTGGAAGAAGTCAAGAAGCAGGTTACTGAATTACTTGAGAAGGGTTGGATTCGTAGCAGTAACTCACCTTGGGGAGCTCCAGTTCTTCTAGTCAAGAAAAAAGATGGCACAAGGAGGATGTGCATCGATTATCGAGAATTAAACCGGGTGACTATTAAAAACAAGTACCCGATCCCTCGCATTGGCGAATTATTTGAGCAGCTTAGTGGCGCGAGGGTATTCTCGAAGCTGGATCTGCGATCCAGATATCATCAGGTCCGAATTAAATCAGAAGATATTTGCAAGACTGCGTTCCGAACTCGGTATGGACATTACGAGTATTTAGTGATGCCCTTCGGATTAACGAATGCACCGGCGATATTTATGGACTTGATGAACCGAATCTTTTCACCATTCTTGGACCAGTTTATAGTGGTATTCATTGATGATATTCTGGTCTACTCGAAGAGTATTGAAGAGCATGCAGAACACTTGAAGATCGCACTGCAGACGTTGAGGCAAGAAAAATTGTATGCAAAGATGAGTAAGTGCGAGTTTTGGCTTAAAGAAGTGAAGTTTTTAGGGCATGTCGTGTCTGGAGATGGAATCGCTATTGATCCCGAAAAGATTGCAGAAGTTCAAGATTGGCCGATTCCGAAGAACGTTGCAGAAATCAGAAGCTTTCTTGGACTTGCTTGGTATTACAGAAGGTTCGTGGAGAACTTTGCTCGTCTGGAGGAGCCTTTGACCAAGCTTACGCGCAAGGAGGTACCATTTGTATGGACGGATAAGTGTGTGTCAGCTTTTGAGGCGTTGAAGCAGAGATTGATAACCGCTTCTATTCTGACCGTGCCAGACAGTTCCGGAGGATTGGTGATTCACAGCGACGCATCTGGGAAAGGATTGGGATGTGTTTTGATGCAGTATGGGAAGGTTATAGCTTACGCATCGAGACAGTTGAAGACCCATGAGAAGAATTACCCAACTCATGACTTGGAGCTAGCAGCTGTGATTTTCACTTTAAAGATTTGGAGACACTACTTATTGGGCGAAATGGTCGAAGTTTTCACTGCTCATAAAAGCTTGAAGTATGTGTTCACACAGAAGGAGCTTAATATGAGGCAGCGTAGATGGTTGGAGCTGATGGCTGACTACGATCTTGATTTTAAATACCATCCGGGGAAAGTTAACGTTGTGCCGGATGCGCCTAGTCGGTTGCCAGCAATTCACATGTTGACTGCACAGAAGAAACTTATTGAAGACTTTCGAAGATTTGATTTAGAGATTGTGCTACCGCATTCTTCGGGACAATTGATGCAGCTGCAGGTACAGTCGTCGTTGATCAAGAATATTAAAGCAGCGCAATTGCAGGACCCAAGATTGCAGAAGTTTCGAGAACAGGTTGAAGCTGGATTTCGAACGGACTTGTTAATTCATGAAGATAGTTCGTTGCGATATGGTAGCCGTTTGTGTGTGCCAAAGGGAGATATTCGCGAAGAACTTATGAAGGAGGCGTATAGTTCAGCATATTCCGTACATCCAGGAGGCACGAAGATGTACCGAGATATACGACAGCATTTCTGGTGGGAAGGCATGAAATGGAAGATTGCCCGCTTTGCAGCAAAGTGCTTGGTGTGTCAGCAAGTTAAGGCTGAACATCAACGGGTTGCTGGTTTATTGCAACAACTTCCGATTCCTCCATGGAAGTGGGAACATATAATCATGGATTTCGTGACGGCTTTACTGCGGAGTCCGAAGGGCAACAATGTAGTTTGGGTGATTGTTGATTGATTGACCAAGGCAGCTCATTTCATACCATTTCGAGTTGGTCAATCAACAGAAGGTTTGGCAGAGCGGTACATGCAGGAGATAGTAAGATTGCATGGAGTACCGGTGAGCATCGTGTCCGACCGTGACCCTCGTTTCTTATCACACTTTTGGAGGAGCTTACAGGAAAGTTTGGGGACTCGATTGAAGTTTAGCACAGCTTATCATCCTCAGACAGATGGCCAGTCGGAGAGAACGATCCAAACACTTGAAGACATGTTGAGAGCTTGCATGTTAGACTTCAAGGGTTCATGGGAGGATCATCTACACTTAGTGGAGTTTTCTTACAATAACAGTTTCCAGACGACTATTCAGATTACTCCATTCGAAGCTTTATATGGTCGCAAGTGTCGTTCACCTGTTTGTTGGGACGATATTGGAGAACGAAGATTGTTGGGACCGGATTTGATCGTGCAAACAGTTGAGAAGGTTAACACCATCCGGAATCATATGAAAGCAGCACAAAACCGACAAAAGAATTGGGCAGATACATCAAGAAAACCTCTAGAGTTCGCCGTTGGTGATTTGGTATTCTTGAAGATATCACCGACTAGAGGGGTGATTCATTTCGGAAATCGAGAAAAGCTTAGTCCTCGATTCGTTGGACCTTTTGAGATTTTGGAGCGTGTTGGAGAAGTGGCGTATCGATTGGCGTTACCGCAATCCTTGGCAAATGTTCATGACGTGTTTCACGTATCTCAACTCCGTAAATATGTTCGAGATGAAACACATGTGTTGGATCATTCAGAGCTGACTATACGTGAAGATTTGACTTTTGAGGAGCGACCGATGTCGATTGTGGATCGAAAAGAAAAGGTTCTTAAGAACAGGGTTATCCCTCTTGTTCTTGTTTCTTAGGGAAACCGCTCACATGGAGAATCAACTTGGGAACGAGAAGATGAAATCCGGCAGAAGTTTCCGCATCTATTCTTGTAGCTTGTTGTTTGTTTATCCTTTCTTATTCTTGAAATTTCGAGGACGAAATTCTTTTTGTAGTTGGGTATAATGTAACAACCGAGTTCATTTATACCAATTCCAGTTCCCGTATTTATATATCTGTAGTATTTTATTGATTTATCGTGTTTGGGTGCGAATAGTAATTTTACATTTTTCATTGCATTCGACCCGACCCGCTTGCTTGAACTGCTTGATTCATATTTATAGACTACCCTAGCTTGTTAAATAAACACGTGCATCTCATGTATACTGTATATTGACTTTTCATCTGATATCGCACATTTTATCATATAACATTTTAGGTCATATAAAATAAATTAAAATTGTATTTCATAGCCTGCATGATACCCTTAACCCCGTGGTAGCATTCGCGCATCTTGTTCTCGTCCCGTTCAGTGAAATGATTTGTTGACTTCGTTGGTTTAAGAGACCTTTGATAATCCGACTAATCTTGTCGATCGCATCCCGTGATTCCCGCCTCCCGCCCATAGCTTCTTCTGTGACATCTTGGATCTCGTACACAATATGAATCTAAGATGTACAAAGTTCCAAACATGGGCTTGTATTAATAGTAGTTAGAGTTAATTAAAAAACACACAGATAAATATAAGATTCAAAGTGATATCGAAGTTACCAGATCTCTCTCAAGAAGTCCATGGGGCCGATACTCAGTTCCCGATGAAGGTGCCCACAAGATGAATCGGCGTGTGATTCTTCAGTACCAACAGAAATAATCTTCCATCGAAATCGCAAGTTGTACCTCACCACCAACGTGTGCATCACGCTGCTCCCACCTCTCCACATACTACGGGTGAATCGTTCTCCAATCTACATGTGATCTGCCTCTCGCATCTGTCAATGCAATTCGCTCCACCTGAATCGAAATGTGCTGACACATACCAAACTGCCTGAGTATGCAATCAGACACGTGCATATGAACCATGCCGAAGCAAATGATCGACACTCGAGCCCGCAAAATTTGATGTCCTTCTAATAGTGCCGGTGGTAGCGTCTACATAATATTTCTCTCGTACGGTTTCCACTGTACAGCTTCATCAGCAAGTATATCCAACTCATTACAATAGAACTGCATGGATCGATCAGGTCCCATATCCCCATGTCTGATGGACATTATATCTGCAACACATAAGACATAGAAGAACATGTTAGATATCAATTATGGAGTAGAATAACATAGATTTAAATGAATATGAATGAAGTTATACACGCAGCCGAATGGTTACCCTCCATCCAGCTGAATATCTCTAAGTCGGGTTAGACGTCCGACATATCTGAATAATTGAGATTTATAAGCAAGAATATAAACAAGCAGACATACAAATCAATAACATATAGATGGTGCAAATGATTGTTATATCTGAAAACCACCAATCAATAATTGCTTGTTCAAAGTGCAAGCGGACATCTCGATGTACAGATTTGCTTGGACTGCACTTCCTCACGATAAAGTGCCACAAACGTCCAAGTTTTCTAAATGAAGAAGCCACTTTAGAAGTACGTTATTCCTCGCTGTGTCCGGGAATAGACATGTACCAATAAAGTGGAGGATATATGCCATGGTGTACTGCTGAACCCTCACATTCGACGCATTGTTAGGCAACCCATCCCGAAACGTTTCTCGAAACCATGTCAGTTTAATAGAGTTTCCACTCTGTATCGGTGGTACATCTCCAAGAAGACGATCACAAATGTAATCACACGCATTGTCTGTATCTCCAGTCAATGCTGGACCGTCGACACCGAGACCAAGAATAATTGCCACGTCCTATAGTGTGATGGTCATCTCGCCTACAAGCAAATGAAATGTAAAAGTCTCCAGCCTCCATCTCTCCATTAAAGCATTGATAAGCGGGTGCTCCAAATGCACATAAAAGAACCTCGAGATGAACAAGAAACCGGCACGGGCCAACGCAGCCAGCACGCGTGGATGGTCTACTCAAAACTCTCACTTCTGCAAAGTGATCGATGCAATCAAATGCGGTGTCATTCTGCATGTGGAGAATGCGATAAGTTAAATCAATAAATTACCAACAATAATAAGTTGCACAGAAATACTGAATATTCATTACCTGAGCACACTTTTGTGAATGGTGCTTTGCCTGTAAATATAAAACCATGCAATCTATAGGTCCTGGATCCATATATATAATATTTGCACGATGTTATACAAAAACAGTAAATAACATATACTATACATATTAAACTTTCTAATAGTGCTTGTGTTCTATGTATGAAGATAGGAGGAAAGAAAATGAAGAGGTTGCGGGAAACATATCTTACACATTAAATTTAATGGGAAAACATTTTCAATTTTCTTTCGATTTATCACATATCCTACACAAGTCATATATCCTACGCAACCAAGTTTAAGGAAACAATGCTTTTAACATGTTAAACGGTTTTCTTGTCGCTTCACAAATATCCAAGAATTAAACACATACAACACTAAAACAACTCCAACTTAGACACAATCCGAATCAAAATGATGAATGCCCAACTCAATAAATATTCACAATATCTGATATCCGAAATCTTAAACTAAAAATCACATATTAAATGTAATTAAATGAACAACAATTACCCAATAATATTATACAAATTAACATCTATACTAAAACAAATATTTCTCGATCACAAATTATCAAATAAAATTTTCATATACCTCAAGTCGAAATTCTCGATGCCATGAAGATAAATAAGAAATTCCAATCCCCAAATTGACCAAAACAATGAAGGAGAGGGCAAAATGGTGTTCTCGATGCCGTGAAGATAAATAAGAAATTCCAATCCCCAAATCGCCCAAAACAATGAAGGGTTAAGAGTTTTGGGAGAGGGGAGAATCGATTATGGTGAGGGGAATGAGAATGTAAAGAGTGAGTGAGAGATAGGAAAATGGGTTAACGTTAAGGATTTGGGTTAGGGAAGAATGTTGAGGATGGAGTTTTCAATATTTAGGGGTTAGGGTTATAGGGAAGGAGAGAGGAGAGAAAGTGAGAAGAAATGGAGAATTTTGGGGTATGGTCTCGGGGTGGGAATAGGGAAGAAGAGATGGGGTTTTAAAGTGACGTGGTGGGGCCGGAGATATAATTAATCCAGTATAAGAGCCGCGCTTTTAAAGTGCGGATCTATACCAAAGCAAAAACCCACCCACATCAGCCTACAAGTGCGAATTCTCTCGGCTAAAACCGCACTTTTAAAAGTGCGGTTTTAGTTTAAAAAATCCCTAATTAGCACTAATCACAGGTCCAATACCATTCTTCTAAATATTTTGGGGACATCACCATTTTCCTAAATATTTCGAAAAAAATGACAAATCCCAAAATTTGTCCTAAGGTAAGAATGAGTTCTTTTTTCATTTTTTTTCTTCTTTTTCCATGGATTTTTATATTTTCAAAGTTCAAAGAGTTTACTAGCTTTCTCACAATTTATAAGGTTTCTCCTCCATTTCCCCATAGATTTTCTGATAATCTGATGTGCAAAAATAGGGTATTAGGGGTTCATGAGAGTGCGATCGGCGGTGAACATGATAGCGACGGGACAACTGTCACTGAGTTGGTGAGTAATTGCGATTTTCTTTTTTCCGGACGAATTGATCTGAAACTAATTGCATAAATTACTCTAGAGAATATGAAGTGTCGAAGGTTGACATGATGTTTTGGTTTTTGTTTCTATCAAAGAAAGATCGATATAGGTTAGGGGTGTCTCCACTATTAATTAAATTTAACAGTGGAAACACCCCAAACCCATCTTGGATCAATGTTATTGTGGCAGCAGGTATTTTTATTTATATTTTGTTTCATACATTTCTGTCATTTGATTTGAGGTCGGTTAAGGGTCTCTTTAAGATATTTTCCCTCATTTTAACAATCTTGGTTGTTATTTTATCACGTTAAAATGGGATTCTTATCTACAAGAAGATTAATCAAATAACAAAATGGAAAATGAAAGCTGTTTGTTGGTTGCAACGCGTAGGTGAAGTTTTCTTCTACTTATGCAGAATGAAAATATATGAATTTGCATCTTATAATTCAATATTTTATATTATTATCATTTTTTTAACGTTCTCAGACTCGAGTTATGTATGGTCTCTGTGCTTAGTATATTGCATGCATCTAAAATGAATGAAGTCCATGCTTTTTGAAATTAATGTGGAAACCATATGTATGCAATCAAGGGGAAGGTGCTTATAAAGTTCTTGGTGAATTAACACATATTTGTTTCAACATAATTCAATTCCTTTGGATGTTATTACACTTGAAATACCCATAGGCCTCACTATTTTCCTTCAAACTACCTCAAAGATTTTTTTAATACGGTAACCTTAGTTCTTCCTTCTTTTCACTAAAATATCGTTAAACGTTCTTTTTATTCTGAGCGTAATAATTTTTTCACTAAATACTTTAAGGCTGTTCATCCTGAAATACTCTCAAACTAAGTGTAAACAAAAGATGCTCATATTTGAGGGTTTTTTTTTTTTTTTTTGACATGAATGGATCCAGGAAATACCAAAATGACCAAACATTTATTTATTTATGTTAGGATGTATACCGTTTGATTGTGTTTAATTTCATTTTGGAATGTTAACCAAGCATGGTAACCTTTCTTATTTTTGGGTTTAAATTTTATTCCGGTACCATTTTTCTCTAGGTTTTCATGGCATGACGGTACCTAATTGAATTCTATATTCAGATTTCAATACTCTATATCAATCAAGCGGAGCATATAAGTAAAAGAGATAAGAATACTAACCAAATTCATGTATCAGAAAGTTGAATTTGATGCCCTAGGTCCATCAGTGCTTAAGTGGAACGCTTAATTTATACATGTATCAGAAGTTGAATCCATATACTCATGAACATAAGCATTTTAAAAATAAGCATTTTAAATTTTTCCACAAAAATATTAAGCATTTTAAAGATTATAACAGAAGCTATAGGAACACTCAATTTATTAATTTAATACATTCAGCATCTCAAAAAGGAAAGAAATTAAAGAAGAAGAATTATTATTATTTTGCCGGGTATACTAAATACTAAGATTAGTTAGAACCAGTGTTCAAAATAGCGATAGCGTGTAGCATCTAAATAGCAAAACGCGCAAACAACGTTGCATATATCGTTAGCCACACGAATTATTAATTATTACTAATTATCATCATCATCATCACCATCGTCATCATCTTATATACAATAGATTATATATTATAAAGATATAAAACATACAACAATTAATGACATAACATTATTTTCTTAATTTCAATCCTTGAGTGTATTTGTATGATTCATAATTGTATTAAATGTATCGAAAATCAATCAAATAATCTCTATTTGATAAACATGTCTACTAAATACGATTTCAAATTGAGAGGTTAAAACTTCAACAAGACCATCTTCATATAATTTAGAATTAGATACCGAAATCTTAAAAACCTCAATAGAAAATATTATGTGAAAATAGCGTATGCATAGAGTATGCATAGAGTAACGTATGCTATTTGTTAAAAAGCGCAAGTTATTTTGTATTTAAGCTATTTACCAATGCTACGTAGCGAAGAGGCTAAGCTACGCTACATAACGCAAAGTAGCGAGTTATTTTAAACATTGGTTAGAACAAAGCATGTACAAAGTTTATAGTGAGTACAGAGTTTATAGTGAGGCTAAGCTACGCTACATCTCCTTTCTATTTTTTGGATGTCTCCTATAGACAATAAAGCATGTACAGAGTTTATAGTGAGTTGATTGCGTGTGTTGTTTGATAGCTTATATGTCATTTCTTCACATTTGAGAGCTTTTATGAATATATATCAGAGAACTCTGTGTTCAATATATATTAGGTTATATTTGAAGAACTTGAGTCAAATTCTCTGATTTCTTTGCAAAATTAGTTCTTGCTCTTCTTGCGCAGGGGATCATGCAAGTACAATATAAAGGCTAAGCCCTGCAAGCTAGCTTCCAGCTAACCCTAAGGCAGGCACAATCCGCAGAAAAATCAAAATGAAAAAGGGCTGGGCATCACAAGTAGTATATATAAGTTCTGTTGTTGCCATTACTGGTGCAAGTAACCGTTATATATAAATTGATGACAAAAATGATAGAAGTTAAAAGAAAGTGATCTCATTTTTTTTAATAAAAAAATATTTCACAAAATTATAAATTTGTTCCCAAAAAAAAAATTTAATTTGTAATATTTCTCTATTTGTTCATTTGTATACTGTATATAACACATTGTAATGTTACTTTATATGTTTACACATCCCAAAAAATGTTACTTAATATAAAATCTACTGAGTACAAAATTCTGGAAGGAAATGAAGAAATATATACCTAATTATCACTGAATATAGCATCTAAATATGACTTATAAAAATATGTGAGCAAGCATGTACTTCAAAAAAAAAAACAAATTAAGTAATGACGAACTAACCACATAAATATCTATAAAAAAAAAGAAAGGAAGGGCTGGAAGGTGCAGGGCCCAATGACTCCAATCTGTTGGTGCATACTCGAGGAAATGGATGCATTGCATTAGATCGACGCAGTGGACACTAGGGGAGAGAAACCTTATTAGCTTTTGGCATGATTGGACTTTTTATGCACCTCGTTTGCGTTATCCATGCTGCAGGAGAGTATGGCAGTATCATTTGCAGCTTGGGGATGTCCTACAATTGACTCCCATTTTTAGTCCAACCAAATTAGGACTCATTCACAGCATTGAATGGTTTTATTTGGTGATAACTCCATGATGAGCTTCCCTCTGCGTCGTGGGTGGCAGGTTGAGAGATCTAGATCAATCAGGAATGCGAGCTTTGATCAGAGCAACAGACAGAAGATGATGATGCTCTCTATATTGGCAACGCCTCATATCAAGACACGTGGCAGATGAAGTGTCCCAGAACTCAGAAGAAATGGCCCACGGGGACCGATCAGGCCATCCCTGTGCCCAACCTGCAAGCGCAAGCTGGCTCTTCTCAGAGCCCCTGGAAATTGGCCTCCTCGGCCTTTTAGCTCGCCCCGAACTGCCACAGGACCAAGACTCCTCGGCCCTCTCGCTCGTTCCCGAGCTCCCCAGCCGAAGCCATCTTCCTCGGTCCTCCGACCGACCAACAGTACCGCTCGCTCCCCAGCTGAGGCCATCTTCCTCGGTTCTCCGACCGACCAACAGTACCGCTCACAGACGCAACCGCCGCTCCCCAAATCTCGCCGTGCGCAGATTCTCCGTCAGCAACATCCCACATTCCACGCCATCACGATCCCCATTAATGGGCGATCCGCTCTTTACGCGGGTGTGACGTCGGGAGCGTAACTGCCGGCGAAATTCTCGCGCCTGCTGCTGCGTGCTGCCGCCGCTATATAAACCCCCATCACAGAGGGGTCAAGGAAGCCCTTTTTTACACTTTTATGCCGTTACTCTGCTCGGATCTCATCACTAACTTGAGCGTCGGAGGGTCCTTGGTGGTACCAAACCACCCCGGGACTTCTTTGTAGGTACTCGACAACAACTCCCCCACCTCAGCTCTTCCTCCAAAAACCCATTGAGACCCACACGCGACGAAAGATAATCAGCTAAGTTCACCGCGAGATCAACGGAAGACAACATCTGACGGAGGCCCGAAAAGGAGCTCCATCAGTTGGCGCGGTCTGTGGGAAACGAAACTCCAAAAAAACAAAAGTTGGCCTTCCAATCTCCGTCCACATGGCACGCGATCACTCTGAAGATCCAGGTACCAGCCGCTGCCTCCCCCTCATCGGAGGCGCGGATGAACCTCCTCCGGCGACCGTCATCAACGCCCTCGCCGGCCGATAGACCGACTAAAGTTCAAACGGCCAGGCCAGGGCCCCAGATCGCCACTCCCCCGCCTCCAGAAGACTCTGCCCTCATCGGCACGGCTGACCACCGGCAGGCTACGTCCCATGGCCACAGATCTCACGGGCCGATACTCATCCGCTGGGCGATCATTGAGCCTCCTCTGGAGGAATCGAAACGACGCGACCGTGGCGCTCCGCCTCCCTGCACAATCGATGCGCGCGCTACATGCACGTTCACCACGACCGTTCCTGTTCTCCATACCTGCAAATGGATGGTCGGGCGAAACCTCATGAAGAATCAGCCGAGCAGCTACCCTGCTCGGTTATCCCTGGCCGGTAGCTTCCCTACTCGCAACGCCAGGGATCAAAGTCCTCCATAGAGGCAGCTGAGCAGCTTCTCTGCTCGGCTATACCTGGCCGGTAGCTTCCCTACTCGCAACGCCAGGGATCAAAAGTCCTCCCAGAGGCAGTCGAGCCCGAGGATCCCTCGCTCGGCTATCCCTGGCGGGTAGCTTCCCTACCGCAACGCCAGGGATCAGAAAGCCCTCGTCAAGAGGCAACCAAGCAGCTACCCTGCTCGGTTATCCCTGGCGGGTAGCTTCCCTACCGCAACGCCAGGGATCAGAAAGTCCTCCCAGAGGCAGTCGAGCCCGAGGATCCCTCGCTCGGTTATCCCTGGCGGGTAGCTTCCCTACCGCAACGCCAGGGATCAGAAAGTCCTCCCAGAAGCAGTCGAGCCCGAGGATCCCTCGCTCGGCTATCCTTGGCAGGCAGCTTCCCTACCGCAACGCCAGGTATCAGAAAGCCCTCGCCAAGAGGCAACCCAGCAGCTACCCTGCTCGGTTATCCCTGGGGGGTAGCTTCCCTACCGCAACGCCAGGGATCAGAAAGTCCTCCCAGAGGCAGTCGAGTCCGAGAATCCCTCGCTCGGCTATCCCTGGCGGGTAGCTTCCCTACCGTGACGCCAGGGATCAGAAAGCCCTCCCAGAGGTAGTCGAGCCCGAGGATCCCTCGCTCGGCTATCCCTGGCGGGTAGCTTCCCTACCGCAACGCCAGGGATCAGAAAGCCCTCCCAGAGGCAGTCGAGCCCGAGGATCCCTCGCTCGGCTATCATTCAGGACAAAAGCCCTCGCCAAGAGGCACCGGACAGTAACCCTGCCCGGCCAAGGGTCCTTGGTAGGCTTCTTATAGCCCCTCCCGCGCTAAGGACCAAAGTCCTCCCAGAGGCAGTCGAGTCCTTGCTCGACTATCCCCGGTTGGTAGCTTTCTACCACAACCGACAGGGATCAAAGTCCTCGCCAAGAGGCACTGGGCAGTAACCCTGCTCAGTCCCCGTCCTGAAGGATCAAAAGTCCTCCCAGAGGCAGTCGAGCCCGAGGATCCCTCGCTCGGCTATCCCTGGCGGGTAGCTTCCCTACCGCAACACCAGGGATCAGAAAGTCCTCCCATAGGCAGTCAAGCCCGAGGATCTCTCGCTCGGCTATCCCTGGCGGGTAGTTTCCCTACCGCAACGCCAGGGATAAGAAAGCCCTCGCCAAGAGGTGCCGAGCAGCTACCCTGCTCGGCCATCCTTCGCAGGCCTCACACGGCCCCTTTAGCGTCAAGGATCAAAGCCCTCGCCAAGAGGCACCGAGCAGCTACCCTGCTCGGCCATCCTTCGCAGGCCTCTCAAGGCCCCTCCAGCGTCAAGGATCAAAGCCCTCATCGTGAGGCCGCCGAGTTCCTTCTTGCTCGGCGCATCCCCAGCGGGCATCCTCCTGCCCATTAGATGCTGAGGATCTCAAGCCCTCATCGTGAGGCAGCCGAGTTCCTTCCTGCTCGGCGCATCCCCAGCGGGCATCTTCCTGCCCATCAGATGCTGAGTATCTCAAGCCCTCATCGCGAGGCCGCCGAGTACCTCCCTGCTCGGCGCATCCCCAGCGGGCATCCTCCTGCCCATCAGACGCTGATGGTCTGAAGCCCTCATCGCGAGGCCGCCGAGTTTCTTCCTGCTCGACGCATCCCCAGCGGGCATCCTCCTACCCATCAGATGCTGAAGATCTCAAGCCCTCATCGTGAGGTCACCGAGTTCCTTCCTGCTCGGCGCATCCCCAGCGGGCATCTTCCTGCCCATCAGATGCTGAGGATCTCAAGCCCTCATTGTGAGGCCGCCGAGTTCCTTCCTGCTAGGCGCATCCCCAGCGGGCATCCCCCTGCCCATCAGATGCTGATGGTCTGATGTAGGGTTGCTAGGCACTCTAACAAGGGTCTACGAGGCATCAACCATGCCCGATTAAAATTTTAGCCGTGCCGAACAACACTAATACGGATCTTTAAACTAGAGTTTAGGCGAAAACTAGCAAGTTAACAACTTTAACACTAAGTGAAAGAGATTACAAGCTTTGTAGATCCGGTCCTTCACTTCAATAGCTCCGTGTATATGTCCCCTTCGCTGCGATCGTGAACTTCGGACTCTGGAGAAGATCCACAAGAAGAACGAACGTGCTTGCTTCGTTGACTTCGAGGCCGAAGATGATCTACGTCGGGGAGACACTAACTCAAGCTATTCCTTCACAAGGTCATGAACTTTGTGAAGAGAACACACTCTACTACATGGCAAGTGGTAGAGGATGAAGAAGTAGGAAGTGGGCTCACTTTAGAATTGATTTTCTCACATTTTTTCTCATGGCACCATTGGAGCTAGCAAGCTTTTCATGGAGCTTGATGAAGAAGAAGAAGAAGTAAGAATAAAATTCATCATATGAATTATTATCCTCTATTAATTAACCATGGGTGAGTTAAGCTATCATGCTTAACTCATGTAGAGAATTAACCAAGGTTTTAGGTTAAGGGTTAGGTTAAAGAATATCAATAGAAATGACAAAAGAGTGGACTTTGTCAAAGTTTCTCCAAGCTTCTTCAAGCTTGACAACTTTGACTAAGTTAAACTCTTTTGTTAAGTCTTAAGATAAATCAATAACCCTAATCTTAAATCTAATCTTGGTACAAGTCTCATACACCCATCATGTGTGTATCATCAAATATGACACAAACATATGTACACAAATATATATCATATATACACTTATGCACAAACTTGTGAGAAAATAAATCTTAAGTGAGCTAATACTAGTTAATGTAATGTAATATATCAAATATATAATTATACATTAAATTATTAAATCAACTCTTGATTTAATAATCCGGCTATAACCGACTAATATCAAAAGTAACAACTTATCGAATCAACACTTGATCCGATAACCCGGCTATATCGCATACAACCGATCAATGTCACAAATCGCGAGAATAGAATACGGTATCTCATATCGTATTAATCTCGGTCCCGCACATATCACATATGCGCTCCTACTCCGTTTTGCTTGAGCCAGGAAACCCCTGTGTAGGACTCTAAAGACTCGTCAATACGCCGGCAGTAGGTGATGATCATATCAAACACCCACAAGCCGCAAGCGGTCTGCTAAACGTAACGGCCACCCGGGTATTGAGCGATCCGAAGATCAACAAGCAAGCCTGCTAGTACTCCTGTGAATCCAATCAGTAACACTCACGTACAGTCCGGTCTCGTCGTCTGATATGTCGCATATCTCGCCTAGGGGTGGTAAACGTCAGACCCCAGTAGTTCGATAAGTCGTGTCGATATGAGGTCTATAACAGTTCGAGAAGCTACTGATAACACTTACCAGTAAATCTCAGCAACCCTGGCCAGGGATTTCCGGTTATAGCCAATCGAACACAGCACAACATCAACTGCCTATACCGGGAGAGACGAATCCCCTCCTATCGCTCATTGCCTCCATGTGATTCGGGACTGTACCCAAAAACCACCGTTTTGCACGCCCTCTTAGACGTGGTAAGGTAGAAATCAAAGCACAGTGGGAATCACACAAGACTTTATGACGATCTCGGGTCAACAGACTACTCTGTACCAGTGTCACCGGAGAACTGCCATCCGACGTGAGGTATAATACCATCTGGGAGTTCTCGGCGAGTCCGTCCAGTGTACCCAGTCTCCACTGAACACCCGTACACCATCCTTGATATCAAACACCGATGGATATGGGATCATCCATCGCCCATCATATGGGTCAAGATGCGTATACGCTAGTCTACTCTGGTGCATCGATGCCCTGTCTCGATACACCCTTGACTAGGAACAGTTATAGGATGTACTCGTCGACTACCGTGGCCCCACTAGTATGATCTCATCATAGTCCCAGTAGTCGAGTACATATCCTAAGGGCTTTATCAACATGTATTAGAGACAATCAGAGTACATGTTAAGATAAAGTACAACCAGATAGCATACTATCATGTCGAGAAAGAAAGTCCTCCCTATATACGTCCCAGCATCCACTACAATATACATCATATGTACAGTAATGGCCTCTAGAGCATACATATAACTAACAATCTCCTACTTGCACTAGGGCCATCTGTTGTGGTATCACATACCCAATAATTAGCTGTGGTTGAAGTATCTCATACTCAACCATCCCATAAAAGTCTCTATTGGGGAAAAGGCCTTTGTGAGTGGATCCGCGCTGTTGTCCTCTGTGTCTACTCTCCTTTACCTCGATCTCCCTGGAGATTAACCATCTCCATGATCAGGTGATACTGCCTAAGAATTATATCTGGATATCTGATGGGACGGTAGTTCCTTGGCTAAAGCCATAACTCCATTGTCACACAATGGTAGGAACGAAGTTCATCTCATGAACTTATATATGTATATCCAGACTGCCTCTTTGGTAGCATCTTTGGTAACGATATATCTTACCTTTAATCGTCTAGTATGTCACGGTATCTAGCTTGGAACTCTTCCAACATACCGTCCCTCCACTGAGGGTAAAGACAATGCCTGTGACTGACATTCAGTCGTGCTTATCACCCTGGAACCTTTCCAGTGATTCTCCCCAGGATCGATTGATACCTTCTCACTACAACTAGTGAGTATCCTAACATCCAATTAGATCTATCTCATAGATCCAAAACCCAGGATTTAGTAGGTATCACTTTGATCCTATATGGAGAATCCTTGTGATAAGCGAAGATTAACCGAGCGTAGCATAGGAAACTCCTTCCCTATCAAGAGTATGTCATCCACGTACTCTACGAGGATCACCACCATACTCTCTACTACCTTTTTGTGTATACAAGGTTCATCTACCATTTTGATGAAGTCAAACTCTTTGACTACCACATCAAAACAGATGTTCCAACTCCACGATGCCTATTTTATCATATAAAACATCTTGCACACGTTTCCGCTGCTCCCACTGTCTACGAAGCCCTCTGGCTGTGTACTTATAGATTCTCTCTTCTAAAACATCATTTAGAAAAGCTGTCATGACACCCAACCACCAGATATCGTAGTCATGGTATGTAGCCGTGGTAAGTAGGATCTGGATGGACTTAAGCATAGGCCCCAGAAAAAGGTTTCATCATTAGCCACAATTGGTCTATGATGCAAACCTTTAACAAGTCTAGCTTTGAAAGTCTCAACTTTTCCATGTACACCAAGTAATCTTCTCAAGATATACTTGCTCCTAATGGGGATTTAACCCTTCAGATAAAGCAACCAAAGTCCATACTTTGTTGGTGTATAAGGATTCCATCTCAGATCGCTAAGCATCCAGCCATTCTTACAGAGTCCCACTCCTGATGGCCAGCTCGAAACTAGTTGGGTCATCATCTCATGATGCAATCCTCGCTCCCACTGTCATAGAGAAACCGAAGTATCTCTCAGGTGGGTGAGGAACCATACTAGATTGGCGGAGAGGCTGAGGTTCGTTGGAATCTACTGAATCATTTGGTTCTACCAAATCATCTGTTGTAGTTTGTATAGCTGGAACTCTTTCCAGTTCTACCTCATGACCACTAATTTCTTCACAAGAAATTCCCTTTCATAAAGGTGGCATGTTGAGAAACAAAACATTTTTGTTCCTCGGTTTGGTAGAAGATATTCCCTTGCTGATGCTTGGGATATCCAACAAACTTCCACAGATCTGACTTTGCCTCGAGCTTGTCCAGATTTTTCTTTTTAGACATGGGCCGAACAACCCCAAATCTTAACAAACTTAAGATATGGGCTCTTCCCTTTCCATATCACATATGAAGTGGTAGGAAACTGATTTGATTTGAACTTTATTCAATAGGTATGCAGCTTCTCAAGTGCATAACTCCCAAAAGGAAATAGGAAACTCAGTAGTACTCATCATAGAGCACACCATATCACATAGGGTGCTATTGCTCCGCCCCGATACACCGACGTGCTGTGGTGTATACGGAGGAGTAATGCTGAGAGAGAATCTCATTCTCCTTTAGAGTAGTCCAGGATTTCCGTGCTCAAGTATTCTCCTCCCTGATCACATCAAAAGACATAATACTTATACCCGTATTTTGGTTCTCTACTTCTAACTTATATTCTGTGATTATCTCAAAAGTTTCGGACTTGTGTTTCCACAGGAACATATATCTGAATCTTGAGAGATCATCAGTGAATGTAATGAAGTACAAAGAACCGGTCTTGGCATATGTAAACAGGGGACCTTCATACATCAGCATGTATTAATCCCAAAAGTTCACCAACTCTTTCTCTGTTTCCAATAAAAAGAGCTGTAGTCATTTTATCTTTATGATATGACCGGCAAGTTTCATAAGATGTAAATTCAAACTAATTTAAATATGCATCTAAATATAACTTCAGCTAGCCGGGTCGCATTGATATGACCTAGTCTACAATGCCTCAAGAAGAAGTCGTTCATTTCTGAACTCTTCCTCTTGTGTGTGTTCTGTATACTAAGAACTGTACTTTGATTTAGAACGTCAATGCTTTTAGATAACGTGCCTGAACCGATCAACTCTTGATATAGGAAATGTTCAAAACATTATCCAACAATACAAAATTATATCCTTTCTTTACCAATAAAGAGACTGATATGATGTTGTATATCAGGTTCGGTATCTAATAACATTCGTTCAGAATCAATGTATTCTGGTAATACAGGGTGACAGTGACCAACAGACTTGGCTGCAACACTTGCACCGTTTTCTGTCTCATGAAACTTATCACCCGTTCTCAGTTCTCTACCTTTCTGCAGCCCATGTAACAGGTTACATATGCGGGATCCTGATCCGGTATCTCATACCCAGGACGTAAAGGATACTGAGAAACAGTTCTCTGTAATGAACACACCCGAAGATGATGTATCAGTATACACTTTCTTCGTTTGGGCGGCACGGGAATTCTGGTAATCCCCAATTTCCTGCTCTGTCTTATAACAATTATAAGTTGGAGCGGGACAAACGTTCCCCAGCTCAGTATAACAAGCGGGTTCGGTCAATATATCCATATTATTATCTTGATTAAGGCGTGATATGGTCGCTACCTGGAGAGAGAGAGAAGAAAACACTCAGCGTATGCTCTTGCAAAATTAGATTGGTTATTATTTTATCTAATCAGGATGGCTCCCACTGTTTTAATCAAATCTTCCTTCAAACCCTAAAAGGAAAGACTAGCCGGGATTAATTACACGCTACAAGTTCGCCAATCTTTCAGCCAGGCCAGTGTCGGTACTTTGAGGGAGGTCCCCCATACTTTCGCACGAACCTAATTAATGTAAATCTCGTTTTCCCAGAGGCGTAACCTCGTTGACACCATTCTAGACACCTACTTGATCGGCTAATTGTAATGTGTAAAATTCTCCCAGGAGTAACTCTTACTCGCAGTGGGTATCGGGATCCAACTATCTCATAGAAGATATGCAATTTCATTGCAAATTTCAACACTTGAAATTCCCGATAATTTTGCCCCTAACGTGCTATGACCTTGACGAAAGCCAACAAACCATAGCCCGCTAGTCAAGTTCAACCCGTACATTTCTTGACTGAATTAAACCCACCCGCACGACCCTTGACGAAAGCCAACAAAGCCGTACGACTACCCTAATCCAATCGTGTCGTATGCAACAGATAAGCAACATATAGCTACCGCACACTACACCTTAGCGAAAGCCAACAAATGTAGCACGAATACTATATACAACTTATCTGAAATGACGGAGGGCTACGTCAGGTTTTTCTGAAAACCTATTGCGTAATGAACTTGATATCGTTGTAGAATCAAATGATTTTAAAATGGAGTGTTTTTTAGGCTTTTCTAGTTTTGCTAAAGGGGTCACTCCCGGTGAAGGGATCGTCGGCCCTTTCCTTGTCGAATGAGGTGCGGGATATATCATATATATCACTGTGCAAAACAAAAACTCCAAAAGCAATCAAAAGACAAACCGAGTGTTGTAGCATCTGCCAGTTATTGCTAAAGGGGTCACCCCCGGTGAAGGGATCTCGGCCCTTTCCTCATCGAATAAGGTGCAGGATGTTCTACAAGGAACACCGCGATGCAAAGCAAGAACTGTAGCTACCTGTTTTTGAAAATTTGATTCCACAACATCTTTTAGGTTTCTTTTTCTTTCATTAATCATATTAATGAAGTCTCATCATTTAAGTCATCTAATCATCACAGATAAATACGACGGACACTTATGCCATCCGCATTCGCCTCGATGTCCCCTCATGCACCGTTAGGTTAGGTAACTAACGGCAGAGAGGGGCAGGGCTAGCGCGGGTGTAAAACATAAGTAACGTCTATATAATATATCATATATACTATATACAGTATCTATCGCAACATATCAAATGATCACATCACAGATATCGTAGCAGAAGAAACATATGAAACATTGGATATATTATGACGTCCGTGTTTTATTTTGAGCCTGTATAAAACACGGATTCCACGGTCATGATGAATAGACAATCCCACACCCCTAGACCCCTACGAGAGCGGCAAGCAACCCTACCAATTCTAGAGTTAGGAGACCCGGACTCGACTCCTCGAGTTGGTCTCTCACTGGACTCTAGAACCCGGTTACTTGTGCTCTCCTCCTTGGGTCTATCCTAGTGCGGAAAAGTAAATAATATACAAATGGTGACATCAACCTCATCCCGGAAGTGCCCCAATAAAAGAATATTACATACAAATTTTTACATGAATGAAAATGAAAAACACTCATCTCACATAAAAAAAACCCGGCTATTCAAACACGACGATCCAATATAACATATCCAGCAACATATAACATCACATGTCATCAACGTAAGTAAATATGCCCATCACAATTGTCGTTGACATATAGCAACGAAACCGGCGATATCACATATTACACTTACGGTCACAGAAAAGAAAGTGTAAAACTACAACAGTTGGAATCCGCAAACTCTTTAGACATCGCATGCCTAACCAAATGAATTCCTTAGACATCGCATGCCTAACAATTATAAACCCCGCATTTTAATCTCATTATCAAAAACTCTTTTCAATATCAAGTCGGGCAATTCAACAAGATTCCCGACATTATGATCGAATGCTCGTCGCAAACTTTAGTAGACGGCCGCACCCCTGATGCCGTCGACGAAGTGCAATAAGGCAGAACACAGCTGCCACGAGCACCCGAACGGATGCTTTTTGGCGACGGGGTTCTCCTACAGTCACTTGGTCGGGGCTATAGGGAATGGCTGTCTATTAAGTTTACCCGGCGAGTATCCGCGTACGCTACGTAATTGCGACGGACTTTTGATCACATCAAAATTCCGTGGCAACCGATCATCTGAGACTAAACTGCTATGTTTATAACATTCAAATTAGTTATCTCATAACTTGATGTGGATTCCAATTATTGTATCACATTCCAGATAAATAGACAATGTTAAACTTTCCGATCGAATAATCAAACACCCAAGTTTCCCCAATATAAATCTCAACACTTGAGGGGAGTTTAAAAAAACATCCATCACATGCCACAGTACCAACGGTCCAGCCGTAGAAGGGTCAAGCCAACGCCTCACATGTGGCACGCCGTACTGCCCCAAACCCTAAGGTTTAAAGGCAGTTCAAGACGGTCACATAATCGAGTTAAGGTTTGTTGTCTTCTAGAGGGTCCATCGCGTTACTTGCACGACTTAGAACGTTCTTAAACTACGGAAAAATCCAACACTTGGAAATTTTCCGGGTCGGGAAAAGGTGAGTTATTGATATCCGGTCTAACTTTTTAACACTTTCTAAAATTATCCGGAAAAACTTAAACGAAGTTAAATTATCAGATCGAATCAATGAATCCCCAATACAACCCAGAAAACTCAACACTTGAGTATAAATTAAAATTACCCAGAAAACATAGGAATCACAAAAGGATATTACTGTGCAAACAGTGGACCAAGAAGCCACAGTATGGCCGCGGAACCGCCGCGTGACCTAGGGTACGGCCGCGGTTCCGTGGTGCCTTGATGGACTTGGGGTCACGTGCTACACAGTAATTCCTATAAAACCCTGCTGAATTTTTTGAGTATTTTTAATTAGGAAAAATCCACAATTTCAAAAAATGTACAGAGAAGGGTTTGAATTAGGGTTTCGGGGTTCGATCGGATTTCTAACTTCATCTACACTTCGTCTAAAGCTCTAGCTTGGCTCTGATACCACTGTAGGGTTGCTAAGCACTCTAACAAGGGTCTACGAGGCATCAACCATGCCCGATTAAAATTTTAGCCGTGCCGAACAACACTAATACGGATCTTTAAACTAGGGTTTAGGCGAAAACTAGCAAGTTAACAACTTTAACACTAAGTGAAAGAGATTACAACCTTTGTAGATCCGGTCCTTCACTTCAATAGCTCCGTGTAGATGTCCCCTTCGCTGCGATCGTGAACTTCGGACTCTAGAGAAGATCCACAAGAAGAACGAACGTGCTTGCTTCGTTGACTTCGAGACCGAAGATGATCTACTTCGGGGAGACACTAACTCAAGCTATTCCTTCACTAGGTCATGAACTTTGTGAAGAGAACACACTCTACTACATGGCAAGTGGTAAAGGATGAAGAAGTAAGAAGTGGGCTCACTTTAGAATTGATTTTCTCACATTTTTCCTCATGGCACCATTGGAGCTAGCAAGCTTTTCATGGAGCTTGATGAAGAAGAAGAAGAAGTAAGAATAAAATTCATCATATGAATTATTATCCTCTATTATTTAACCATAGGTGAGTTAAGCTATCATTCTTAACTCATGTAGAGAATTAACCAAGGTTTTGGGTTAAGGGTTAGGTTAAAGATTATCAATAGAAATGACAAAAGAGTGGACTTTGTCAAAGTTTCTCCAAGCTTCTTCAAGCTTGACAACTTTGACTAAGTTAAACTCTTTTGTTAAGTCTTAAGATAAATCAATAACCCTAATCTTAAACCTAATCTTGGTACAAGTCTCATACACCCATCATGTGTGTATCATCAAGTATGACACAAACATATGTACACAAATATATATCACATATACACTTATGCACAAACTTGTGAGAAAATAAATCTTAAGTGAGCTAATACTAGTTAATGTAATGTAATATATCAAATATATAATTATACATTAAATTATTAAATCAACTCTTGATTTAATAATCCGGCTATAACCGACTAATATCAAAAGTAACAACTTATCGAATCAACACTTGATCCGATAACCCGGCTATATCGCATACAACCGATCAATGTCACAAATCGCGAGAATAGAATACGGTATCTCATATCGTATTAATCTCGGTCCCGCACATATCACATATGCGCTCCTACTCCGTTTCGCTTGAGCCAGGAAACCCCTGTGTAGGACTCTAAAGACTCGTCAATACGCCGGCAGTAGGTGATGATCATATCAAACACCCACAAGCCGCAAGCGGTCTGCTAAACGTAACGGCCACCCGGGTATTGAGCGATCAGAAGATCAACAAGAAAGCCTGCTAGTAATCCTGTGAATCCAATCAGTAACACTCCCGTACAGTCCGGTCTCGTCGTCTGATATGTCGCATATCTCGCCTAGGGGTGGTAATCGTCAGACCCCAGTAGCTCGATAAGTCGTGTCGATATGAGGTCTATAACAGTTCGAGAAGCTACTGATAACACTTACCAGTAAATCTCAGCAACCCTGGCCAGGGATTTCCGGTTATAGCCAATCGAACACAGCACAACATTAACTCCCTATACCGGGAGAGACGATTCCCCTCCTATTGCTCATTGCCTCCATGTGATTCGGGACTGTACCCAAAAACCACCGTTTTGCACGCCCTCTTGGACGTGGTAAGGTGGAAATCAAAGCACAGTAGGAATCACACAAGACTTTATGACGATCTCGGGTCAACAGACTACTCTGTACCAGTGTCACCGGAGAACTGCCATCCGACGTGAGGTATAATACCATCTGGGAGTTCTCGGCGAGTCCGTCCAGTGTACCCAGTCTCCACTGAGCACCCATACACCATCCTTGATGTCAAACACCGATGGATATGGGATCATCCATCGCCCATCATAAGGGTCAAGATGCGTATACGCTAGTCTACTCTGGTGCATCGATGCCCTGTCTCGATACACCCTCGACTAGGAACAGTTATAGGATGTACTCGTCGACTACCGTGGCCCCACTAGTATGATCTCATCATAGTCCCAGTAGTCGAGTACATATCCTAAGAGCTTTATCAACATGTATTAGAGACAATCAGAGTACATGTTAAGATAAAGTACAACCAGATAGCATACTATCATGTCGAGCAAGAAAGTCCTCCCCATATACGTCCCAGCATCCACTACAATATACATCATATGTACAGTAATGGTCTCTAGGGCATACATATAACTAACATCTGAAGCCCTCATCACGAGGTCCCCGAGTTCCTTCCTGCTCGACGCATCCCCGGCGGGCATCCTCCTGCCCATCAGACGCTGATAGTCTGAAGCCCTCATCATGAGGCCGCCGAGTTCCTTCCTGCTCGGCGCATCCCCAGCGGGCATCCTCCTGTCCAACAGATGCCGCAGGTCTGCACACGTCGCGTCGGCCAACCGTCGCTTCAGTGACGGGATGCATGAACCGGCGCACCTTCCTTAAATGCAGTGATTTCGCCCAGATTTGCTGGCAGAAAAGGAAGCCGACAGCCCAGGGACGCATCCTGACGAAATCTTAGGAGGGAACTCTCCCCGGGCGGTACGGAAGTCCACTCTTGACCCGACCCGCCAGCTGGTCGGGACAAGAGTGGGGGGCTAATGATGATGCTCTATATTGGCAACGCCTCAGATCAGGACACGTGGCAGATGAAGTGTCCCAGAACTTAGAAGAAATGGCCCACAGGGGCCGACCAGGCCACCCCTGTGCCCAACCTGCAAGCGCAAGCTGGCTCTCCTCAGAGCCCCCTGGAAATTGGCCTCCTTGGCCTTTTAGCTCGCCCCGAGCTGCCACAGGACCAAGACTCCTCGGCCCTCTTGCTCGTTCCCGAGCTCCCCAGCCGAGGCCATCTTCCTCGGTCCTCCGTCCGATCAACAGTACCGCTCGCTCCCCAGCCGAGGCCATCTTCCTCGGTCCTCCGACCGACCAACAGTACCGCTCACAGACCCAACCGCCGCTCCGCAAATCTCGCCGTGCGCAGATTCTCCGCCAGCAACATCCCACGTTCCACGCCATCACGATCCCCATTAATGGGCGATCCGCTCTTTACGCGGGCGTGACGTCGGGAGCGTAACTGCCGGCGAGATTGTCGTGCCTGCTGCTGCATGCCGCCGCCGCTATATAAACCCCCATCACAGAGGGGTCGAGGAAGCCCTTTTTTACACTTTTATGCCGTTACTCTGCTCGGATCTCATCACTAACTTGAGCGTCGGAGGGTCCTTGGTGGTACCAAACCACCCCGGGACTTCTTTGCAGGTACTCGGCAACAACTCTCTCACCTCACCTCTTCCTCCAAAAACCCATTGAGACCCACACGCGACGAAGGATAATCAGCTAAGTTCACCGCGAGATCAACGGAAGACAACATCTGACGGAGGCCCGAAAAGGAGCTCCATCAGAAGATGTACCTCGTCTTTTTCGGTCGTGAATGGATGGAAAGATTTTGCACCGTGGCTATCAGGACAGGTAGGTTGCATTCTGCAAGGGTGTCCTATTGGTATCGAAGACATTAAGCTAGAACTTTAGACGCAGGGTGAAGCAGACGGATTAGAGTTGGACTAGCTAATGCTGCTTAGGTTTGGTGGAAGTTTCGACGCGATGCCTGACTAGATGATGCCTGATTGGAGATTGAATGATGATTAGAGGAGATCAAGAAGCAAGATCCATAGACTGAGCTACTTATCAAAGAACAATGGGATAGGATGGAATTCTAGTTTATGTTGCAAATCAACAAAAATTTAAGCATTATCAAGTTTTCTAGAAAACACAGGAATTTTCTTGAATATTCTAAAAAGTTATAAGAGATGCAAGAATTCTCTGAAGCCTTCTAGATATAATTTTAAATACTTCTAAAGAATGATCATGAAAAGAGTCTAGAATTGCTATATCTAGATATTTCTATCTAATGTCATGATTAAAAGCTCTAGAAAAATCTACTTCTAGACATTTCCTCTGAAATCTATAAATAAAGAATAAGGCCTCAAATTGTAAGCAAGCTAAAAAGCTTCAACAACTAAGCCGTTGGAGATAAGAAGTTCCAACAACCACTCTATGTAAGATGCAGAGAGACGGTGTTTCAACATCAAGAAATCGATGTATCTAAGAATCAACAACTACAACAACGTTGTAACAAATCCACCTTAATGAAATTCCTATTATATTTTGCACCGAGTTACTAAATCTAGTGTTTTAAATGTCGGCCGACATCAGACATATGTCGACGAATTATCGCTACAATTTGCTAAAAAGTCTTGTTATTGAGTTTTTTTTGGGTGGATTTTTTGGATTTAGGATATAATACCTACCCGTTATCTTATTAACCCTATTTTCTCTTAAATCCACTCAGAGACGGCTCGTCTTCTCTCGATTTCACAGAGACGACTTTGATCCCCTCTCACCTTCGATCTTCAATAAGAGAATCCATCGATTTCGTCCTCGGACTAAACCCTCTTCCTTCTTCTGGGCTTCAGATTTCAAGGATTTCAACTTCGAATTCGATTCATCTCAAACTTGATGACCCCTTTCTCGATCAGCTATGCAGCCCCTCCCTTTTTTGAATAACATGATTTGTATATTCGACATATTTAGACAGCAGAAATCACATCTAAATGAGTAGATTTTAAATGAGGAAATGAACCTAAAGTATCATCATAGGGAGCATCATAAAATAATGTTGACATGGCAATGTCTATTGGGTGTCGTCTGTTAAATAAAATGTCTTGACATAAAATGAATCCATTATTTAATATGAGAGATGTCATCACTTTAAATAGTTGATATGACCCGATAGAATGAGAGATGTCATCACTTTAAATAGTTGATATGACCCGATAGAATGTCGGTACATCTACATCAATCTAGGGTGCACCGTACAAAGACTTTAGGCTCGTTTCCTCAATTTAAATACGTGTGCTCTACTATGTGCTTCTATCATATTTGAATTTCAGCTCGGTTATTATCATATATGGTCTATGTTGCATGAGATCTCATTTTTATCAAATACAGCAGAAAACTAGCCTAATGTTAAAAACTTGCACACCATACTGATTCTGGTTCCAGGAAAAATTAGGATGGTTCCTCCAAACGGGATTATACATGGAAGAGTATGGATTGTTCCTTGGTCTTTACTGAAATGCAGTATTAACCTGATCATGCCCTTGAGATGGTGGATTATAAGGAGACTATTCCGTCAAGTGTGACGGATCCGAACAAAAGCACAAATGGTTCGGAGGGGAGCAACATGGCTGTAACATTTCAGAAAATAGAAAATAATATTTTGGAATTTAAATAATAAAATAATGAATTTCACGGATATTATACGAATATAAATTTGAGTTTTCGTAGATTGGTATAATTACATACCTATATTTTTGGGAAATAATTGGAATTTAAAAATGAATTATCATTTATTAAAGCATTTATTTGATTTGGGCCTTTTATAAATTAATATATAATTATTTCAATACAAGTTTAATATTAAACTTGATTAGTACTTCACTAATTATGCATTAGGCCAAGCTTATTTTTTAACCATGTTTTAAAGTGTCATGACATGTTAAGAGCATGATAACATTTTCTTTTTTAGTTTTAACAATGGTTTTAATTTGTATTAAAGAGAAAAGAGAAAAAAAGTAAAGTAAAGAAAGGAAAATGAAGAGACAAGGGGGCAAAGAGGCATGGATGAGAGAGAGTGAGAGAGAGAGAGAGGGTATGGTTGAATCAACCATTTGTTTGCTTTCTCCATTTCATTCATTCACCTCATTTCTTCAATCTCACCTTCTTCTTCATCTCCTTCACATCTTCCACCACTTCTACCCCTACAAACACCTCCTAAACCATCTTAAAACCATATGATCCTGATGGAGGCGTAGATCTTCTTTAGATGTTGCCCTCCGTTGATCTGCTGATGGCTGCGATGGGTGGCTGAGATTGGATCTGGAGGTTGTCGCTCCTGAAGCGTGTGGATCTCAATGGGTTTGAGGTTGTGGTTGCCGAGCTATCTGCAAGGAAGCCCCGGGGTGGCTGTACCACCGAGGACCCTCCGACGATCAAGTTAGTATAGAGATCCGAGTAGAGTAACAGCTTAGTGGAGTAAAAATAGCTTACTTGGACCGTCTGAAGAAGGGGTTTATATAGCGGTGGCGGCAGGCAGGGCAGGCGCGAGAATCACGCCGGCCGTTATGCTCCCGATGTCACGCCCGCGTGATGAGCGAGACCTCCCATTAATGGCAAGACAGGCTCGTTAATGGGGGATCGTGGTGGCATGGAAAGTGGGATGTGGCCGGCGGAGATCTCGCGCATGGCGAGATTCTCGGGATGGCGGTTACGCCTGCAAGCGGTGCCGTTGGTCGGTCGATGAGACCGAGGAAGATGACCACGGCGAGAGAGCTCACGTTTGAGCGGGAGAGCCGAGGTATCTTGGTTCTGCTCGAGCCCGGAGGCGAGCTGAGAGAGCCGAGGAGGCTCGGGCTTGTAATAGCTCGGAGACGAGCTGTGGGGCCGAAGAGGCCAATTGTACTGGGGGCTCAGAGGTGAGACGGCGTTTGCTTGTAGGACGGGCACAAGAGTGGTCTGGTCGGCCACTGTAGGTCCTTTCTTGTGAGCCCTGGGACACGTCATCTGCCATGTGTCATGATATGGGAGATCACCGATATCGAGCATCATCTTTAGCCCCCCACTCTCGTCCCGACCAGCTGACGGGTCAGGTCGAGAGTGGTTTTCCTGGTCACCCGAGGTAGGTTCCTTTTCGAAGATATCGTCGGGCGTGTCCCTGGGCAATCGGTTGTTTTTTCTGGGTGATGCCAGTGAAGCAGGACGAGATCTCCGCATTAAAGAGGGTGCGCCGTATCGTGTGCACTTTTGTTGGGGCGACAGACCACGTGTCGGGTGCTGGTTGGCTGATGTGACATGCCGCAGGCTTCTGGCGTCCGATAGGATGCTACGCTTGCAACAGGTGGAGCGATCGTGGCCGTCGAGTGCAGTGAACCATTTTGGTGGGAGTCGACCGTCGCCGTTGGATGAGGACGCCGACAGTATAAATCGAGGGGAGGCCTGATTCGGGATCTCTCTCTTCACATTTTCCTCATTCTGAGTCTTGTTAGCTCGGCGCTCTCCCCTTTTAGGTCGAATTTTGCGTTTTCTCTTCTCGAGAATTTCTTCCCATCAGGTTAGATGTCTTCTTTTCCTTTTTCCTACTACTTCTCCTTCTGAGTTGACCCTGCTTCTCCCTTTGGCAGGACCAATGGATCGGTCCGGGACTCTTGGTACCCCCAGTACTCAGCCTCGGAAGAAGGACGCCGGTGCGGTCGTCCTTCCGGCTGAACCAAGTCCTGCACCAAATGTGCCACCGATGGCGAGGCCATCGGCCTCGTCATGAGCTCCCAATGATTCCCCCGGCGGAGGCCGAAGGCGTCCACAGGTCCCCGAGCCCCAGATAAGGGATGCAGGAGAGGATGAAGACGGGGTTTCCCTTAAGAGGAAGAGGACAGTCTCCCATATGCTACCGTCAGAGATTCCTGCGGGGGTTCCCGTGCAGGAGGGGGACGCCTACTTCGTGGTCCCGTTGGGTCTTTCCGTCGCTGCTAGCCTTCTTGCTGGTATGGAGGATTCGGTCGGGGGCCAGATGCCTCGGGGGGCCCTCAGGGCTCAAATGGCGGCTATCGTGCAAGAGGCGGTCCATGTATGTGCTCCCTCATGTGTTGTTTTGAGCGCCCTCTTCTTAGTTCGAGTGCCCCTAAGTCTCTCTGTCGTTTTTCGCCAGGTCCTTCAGCACTGCGCCCTCTTTACTCGTATGGAGGCAGAGGGGGCCTTCCATGCTGCGAGGTCAGCAGAAGAGTCTTCTTCGGAGGCCGAGGATCTATGACTCGAGCTGCGTCTGGAGAGGGAGAGGATGGCTGTCCTTGAAGCCCGATCGGAAGCCGCGGAGCTCGTTGTTTCGAAGTGCCGGGAGTCCTATCGCCGCCTGAGCGAGTCCCACCAAGCCATCGAAGCGAAGTTGGTGGAACTGGCCGACCGCTTTGCCGCCATGAAGAGGGCGAGGGATGCCAGCAGGCGGGATGCCGAGGCGGCGCTTCAGTTGGCGGAGGTCGCCGAGATCCAGGCTAGAAAGGCGGTGACCGATTACAAGGGGTCGAACCAGTTTTACGTTGACCTTGGCGAGGCCTCCGCCATTGCATGGAACAAAGCTCTTGATGCCGTCAAGGAGCAGCTTCTAGAGTTTGCCGACGGTGAGCTTCGAGCTCGGGTCCCACTTTCAGTGGTCATGCCCCCGGTCGACAGTGATGAGGGAAGCGAGGCCTAGGCCGGGCTCGTGGCCCAAACTTCTTGGATTTTCCTCCGCTCTCCTTTGTAAGCCTCCGGGCATTTTGTAAGGCTGGGGAGCCACAATACCCTTGTAAAGACTTTGACTTTGTGAATAAAGATTTTTGTTTTTGCAGTAGTGTTTGTGCTCGTAAGATCCTTTGTCGGTAACACTCGTATTTGCGCAACACTGCCTTCGTTTTATGTCGGTTCTCTTTCTAGTGATCACACATCGAGTTGAATCTGTTCGCTTGCCGAATGTGCAAAGATCGGTGCGAAGACGGTATCTCCATGGCCCTGAAGTCGAGGTGGAGATTGCTTAGACGTAGAACCGGATGCCTCTTGGTGAGGTCATGTTCCTTAGCGTGGGAAGCTTGGAGAGGCATGCTGGTGATCGACCGAGCAGGGTAGGTGCTCGGTGCCTGTTGGCGAGGGCTTTGATCCCTGGTGTGTTTGGGTAGGGAGCCACCAGCCAGGAATAACTGAGCAAGGGTGGGTCCGGTTGCCTCTTTCTAGGGTACTGATCTCCTTAAGGATGGGCCGAGCAGGGTTACTGCCCGGTGCCTCTTGGCGAGGGCTTTGATCCCTGGTTTGGTAGGGAGCTACCAGCCAGGGATAATCGAGCGAGGGCGGTGTTTCCCCAATTAGGGCAAAGCTCTGTTCAGAATTCAAAATTTGAATTAAAGCTGCGCTTTTATAAAAGCATTGCGCTACAACTAGCGCACCCCGTGCAAAGCGCATAAGCGCTAGCGCTAGATGCGCTGCGTTCCAAGTAGCGCACCACGTGTAAAGCACGTGAGCACTAGCGCTAAGAGCGCTGCGCTCCAACTAGCGCACAATGGGCAGAGCGCATAAGCGCTAGCACTGGAACTAAAAGCTCCCTACCGTTAGATCAAAAATCTAATAGTAATGATAAATCATTAATTAATCAGAATTAAATTCTATTAAGGAAAAATTTCTCAAAATATTTCCAAATAACAAGATTGTGCTCTGTAAATCAGAGCACCGTTGGATCGCAAAGTTAACCTAAGAAGAGCCTTAGCGCTTCTTATTTACAGAGCACAATCTTATTAAAACAAGAAGATTATCTTCTGCAAACCAGAAGCCCTTGGATCAAAGATCCGAAGTGGGGAAATTCCCAGATCAATGAGAGAATAAATCTCCTTGACTGATTGAACAAACCATCTTGCCCTATATAAAGGCCCCCAGACTTCAAGTCTCAGAGAGAGGACCCCCCTCCTAAACTTTGAGAAAATCTCAAGAAGAGGAAGAAGCTCTCGGCAAAGGAAGATAATTCTTTTTTCAAGGTAAAAAGAATAGAAAGACGAAATCGTCTTAATATAATCAGAAGTACTTACTTCTTTCACAGATCATAGATCTATAAGACAAAGTTATCTTTCACAAAAGAGATTATGAATATCTCATTATAAAGGGGGGAGAATTATTCAATTCTCTTAGGATCACAGATCCATAAAGGCAAAACCTTTCATCAAAAAGAAATTGAAACATCTCCTATGAACTAAGAACTTTGTTCTTAGAATTTTAAGACAAAGCCTCTTATCAAAGAACAGATAATCTACAGAGCGCAAAGTTAACCTAAGAAGAGCCTTAGCGCTCCTAATCTAATAAGAGCCTTAGCGCTCCTAATTCAAAAGTGCCATAGTGCTCTTCATCTAGCGTTCAGCGCTAAGTGCGCCATGTGCTTCTCACGTGTGCGCTACATTACTGAAAGCGCTCTGCGCTCATTATATGTCATCAGCGCCAAACGCCTCAACGCTTCAACTAAAAGTGCATCAGCGCTCTTCACCTGGCGCAAAGCGCTAAGCACATTAGCGCTTTAACCATAGCGCACTGCGCTCATCGACTGGCGTTAGTGCCAAGTGCGCCACATGCTTTTATGTGCACTTGGATAGAACATAAACTGTTCTTTGAATAAGCCTGGAGCTATGATAAATGCACATCATTCAACTAAAGACAAAATATTGTCAGAGACTAAACCAATGCTTAGCATTTTTAAAGGGATTGGGCTCAAACAAACATCTAACAACTCAAAGACAAATGTTGAACATTGTAATTGAATGGACTTAGCCCAAATTGGATATAAGTCCTCAATTCAGATTAATTGAGTTCATATGCTCATAAATCACAGATCTTAGTCCCAATTGGACTACAGGTCTCTCAACCCACATCAGTTTAAGGGTACATCTCTGAACCCCTCTGATATATGTCGTTGTAATCCTTCAACGTCTTCAGAGAGGTGACGGGTCCCGACAACCATACATTTCGTGGACTGTGAGGTCTTTAAACTCACGGACTATGATGTCCTTAACCTTGACTGTGAAGTCTTTAAACTCACGGACTATGATGTCCTTAACCTTGACTGTGAGGTCTTTAAACTCACGGACTATGATGTCCTTAACCTTGGACCGAGATGTCCTTAAACTAACATTGGACCGTAATGTCCTTAAACTAATCGACCGCAACGTCCCTAAACAAAACAATAGAGTCCAAATGCTCTTTTGTTGGATCTAAATGATCCCGTTAAGTTGATCTTAGTCTAAAATGAGACTAACGTATCCTTAACAAACGTTTAAGTTTATCTTAGTCTCAAATGAGGCTAACGTATCCTTAAACCCAACCCCCAAACCCAAATCTAAGAAGATACAGATTTGGACTAATCCACGCCCTACGGGCGACAACATACATTAGTCTCCGTATACAATCCACAGGCAACCAAAATCAAAACAAACACCCACGACACGAAGTGACCATCTGGAGAAGGAGAAAGCGGTTACCGCGGTGCGGTAGCGTAATTAACTGCAGGGGCTTACGCCTGCAGGGAAGAGCATCCACACAATCAAAAATCCCTCAAATGAGAGGGAATCTGACGAAGTCTGCTACATCGGCCGCATCCGTTTAAACCTTTGATACATGGTGCCATAAATCATATTGGTATCTTCGGAAAGGTGGACGGATAGCACCAATTAGTATCTACCCCGAAATTCAGGCAAGATGGACCCGCGCGGACGCGTCTTCGTGTTTCGGCGGGAACAGATTCTGGCACGCCCGGTAGAACTTTTTCTCTTTCCACTCCACACTTCGTTTGTCGTGTTTTTCCCGCGATCAGATAATCGCGACGTGTATGTTTATGGTTGCCCTTAGGGGAGTGGATACTGAAGCCGGCATTTCGTCTTTTCCGAGAATGGCGTTTGCTTTTACTCACCCCAACTCAGGCTCTGTCACATCTGGTGGAGTCAAGTATGGGCAACTTGCAGCCTCAAATCTCTGCAATCCGGCTCTTCAAGAAATCAACGGGCTTCTCTTTGGATCGGTGCTCCCACCTCCCACCCTCGGTGCCTCAACGCCGATGGAGGAAGCCCAGAGGAAGTCTGTCTTCCGTAGGCTGGTTCTCCAAGCTGCAGCTTTGCTAACGCAGGGGGCAGGATATTCAAGCTCTCAAAGGAAACGGGGGGCAGGCTCGGCAAAATCCTGAAGCTAATCAAATCCCGGCCATAAGAAACGGTCGACGTCGATATCAGCGTTATACAAAATGAGCTGGGGGCAATTCTCCGTATAGTCCTGTTTCAACCCCAGTGGTGAATGTTGTTGTTCCAACTAGGAACAACTTCAAATTGATTGTGAAGGGTCAGACAAAATTCTCTTACCGTAATATTGAAGAAGTCTCCGCAGCCCATGGAGATCCCACGAGACCAGAAACCAGTTCGCACCCTGAGACAACTTTCCTCATCTATATATAAGATGTGGAAGCAGGTGAAGAGGACTCACCCCAAGACGGATCCTGATACAGCGGTTCCTCCCAAAACCAAAGCGGCTTTTCACGACAAGAGGCCTAATAAAGCTCAAATGCCCGGAGCAAACTCCAAAGGCCAAAACTCTAAACATCCCAAGCCTGGGGGCATGGTAGTTCACATAGTCTATGTGGTGAATTCCAAAGACGAAGTTCGAGCTTCTACTAGTCACCGACCTCAAACTCGGTCCTTGACAAAAGTTCAACTGCAACGTGAAAATCTGCAAGAGATACTTTCTCAGGAAGCAGCACTCGCTAATCCATCGTCTAAGGCAAATCCCGAAGACGCACCTGGAGAAAGAATAGAGAAGGGGTACGCGAGGATATGGATGACCTCTCCTGGTGCTTTGAAAATGAGGACGAAGACGAGGTGATCTCAGAATTTCCACCAGCGCTAAAAGAGCTGGAAGATGGGATACATACTACTGCAGATAAGCTCAGAAAAATCGACTTGGGGACGGCAAGTGACCCACGGCCGACATTCGTCAGTGAGCTGTTGTCTGAAGAAAGTGTGGCTACGCTAAAAGACGTGCTCATGCAGCATAGAGATTGATTCGCATGGAACTATTCCGAGATGTCAGGACTGGATCCAGAGATTGCTGTACACAAATTGGCAATATCTCTGGACGTCAAGCCGATCAAACAAGCACCGAGAAGAATGCGGCTCGAGCTTGAGATGAGTATCAACGCCGAGGTCAAGAAGCTAATCGACTCCGTCTTCATCCAAGAGGTTCAGTACCCTGACTGGATCGCTAATATCGTCCCAGTGATGAAGAAAAATGGGACGGTGCGCATATGTGTGGACTTTCGGGATCTCAACAAAGCTTGCCCGAAGTACGACTTTCCAGTACCGGTCACTGAGCTGATGATAGACAATACATCCACTCATGAAGTTTTCTCCTTCATGGACGGCTCGTCAGGATACAATCAGATAAAGATGCATCCCGAAGACCAGAAGTATACTGCTTTCCGGACCCCTTTGGGTATATTCTGCTACAAGGTGATACATTTCGGTCTAAAGAACGCCGGTGCCACCTATCAGAGGACCATGACGAAAATTTTTGATGACCTCATACATGAAATCGTCTAATGCTATATCGACGACCTCGTAGTAAAATGAAAATCGTACGAGGAACATTTAGAGCATCTGAAGATTGTGTTTCAACGCCTTCGGAAATACAACCTGAAGATGAACCCTCTCAAATGCACGTTCGGAGTTTCCTCGGGCAAATTCTTAGGATTCATCGTACGACATCGAGGCATCGAGATAGACCCATCGAAGATCAAGGCAATCATGGAAATGCCCCCGCCAAAGACTCTCAAGCAGCTGCGATCTCTCCAAGGAAAGCTCGCATATATCCGGCGATTCATAGCTAATCTTTCCGGCAAGTGCCGCCCCTACATTCACTTGATGAAAAAGGGAACCCCGTTCGTCTGGGATCACAAATGCCAAAGCGCACTAGACGAAATCAAGCAATACCTGCAGAATCCGCCAGTGCTGGCCCTCCCGTTAAAGGAAAACCTCTCGTCCTGTATACGACAGCCCTCGAAGGTTCTTTAGGCGCGCTGTGGGCACAAGAGAATGATCAAGGGAAAGAAAAAGCTCTCTACTATCTGAGTCGAGTTCTCCTGGGGGCAGAAAGCAACTACTCCCCCATCGAAAAACACTGCCTAGCGTTGATTTTCGCGGTAACGGAGCTCAGACACTACACGTTGGCGCATGAGGTCCATCTCATATCAAAAGTGGATCCTCTCAAGTATTTGATGTCAAAAGCCATATTAACGGGGTGTCTCGCTAAATAGGCCCTACTCTTGATGGAATTCTCGATAACTTATCGGCCTCTTAAGGCAGTGAAAGGCCAGGCCATCGGCGACTTCCTCGCTGAGCACCCGATACCCGCCGATTCTCCTTTGAACTGCGAATTGCCAGACGAACATGTGTTTGACACGATCGATGGGGATGATACCCGGTGGGAACTCTATTTTGATGGAGCGTCTTCCATGAGGAAGCGCAAACAAAGCATCCCTATAATCAAATCAAGGGTAGGCCTCATCTTCGTGACTCCACAAGGAGGGATAATGCGTTTTGCCTTCTCCTTAACAGAGCCGAGGACGAGCAACGAAGCCGAATATGAAGCTTTGATAGCAGGTCTTGAGATCGCCGTCGACATGGGAATTGAAAACCTCCTCATATACGGAGACTCCCAGCTGGTCGTTAGTCAAGTAAACGGCGACTATCAAATGTGCAAACCAGAGTTAGTGAAATACGACGAGAGAGTGCAACAACTGCTGACTCAAATTCCTTCCTACGCCCTAAAAAGCATACCGCAGGAGGAAAATAGCAAGGCGGATGCGTTATCCAAGCTTGCTAAAGAACTGGCTAATGAGAGCCTCGATGACGTGAGGATCATTGTGTAAAGCCGTCGGGTTCTTGCACCGGCAGAAATATCTCCGGAGTCGTCCGAAGAAAAGGGAGCGACCGAGCAAATGGCTATGCAAATAAAAGATCAGGAAAAGGCTGAGGATTGGAGAGAAGCCTTTATAGACTACTTCAAATCCCGTCGAACACCTAAAGATGCGTCCTCAAGACATCAGCTTATGAAATGAGCTCTGTCTTTCGCCTTCATCAATGATACTCTGTATAAGAGATCATTTGATTCTTTGTGGTTAAGATGTCTGGGACCTGAAAAGGCAAAGAGAGTTGTCTAAGAAACTCACGACGGACTCTGCGATTCTCACCAAGCCGGCCCGAAGATGAAGCTGAAGATCAAAAGGATGGGCTACTTTTGGCCCACGATGATCCAAGACTGCCTCGAATACGCGAAGCAGTGCCACTCATGCCAGATTCACGGAGATTTTATCCATTAGCATCCAAATCCAATACATCCAACGGTGGCTAGCTGGCCGTTCGAAATGTGGGGAACTGGCATAATTGGCCCCATCGAGCCAGCATTGTCCAGAGGGCATCGGTTCATTTTAGCGACAACTGATTACTTCTCCAAGTGGGCAGAAGCAGTACCGCTGAGAGAAGTGAAGACGGAGAATATCCTCCATTTCTTTAAGACGCACGTGATTTATCGGTTTGGAACTCCGAGACGGATCATCTCCGATAACGGGCCAGCCTACAGAAGCCACAAGATCAGCCGCTTCGCACAACAGCATAATATAGACTGGAAATACTCTTCAGTCTATAATCCTTGAGCTAACGGTCTAGCAGAAGCTTTCAACAAGACCTTGACGAAGATCGTGAAAAAGACGGTGTCTTGAAATAAGAAGGACTGGCACGAGAGACTACATGAAGCTCTCTGGGCGTATCGAACTACGTACAAAACGGCCACGAACACAACCTCGTACGCATTGGTATTCGGTACGGAAGCGGTACTCCCCCTCGAGATAGAGTTACCTTCTTTATGAGTGGCGGTTCGCTACGAGCTAACAGACGAAGAAAATGCTCACCTTCGGATTGAGGAGCTCGACGCCCTCGATGAAATCTGGCTCATGGCGCAACAAAATCTGGAGGCTTATAAAGCAAAGATGACGCGCTCATATGAAAAATTGACCAGGCCGAGAACATTCCGCCAAGGCGAACTCGTGCTAGTGGTCAAAAGACCCATGATCCCTAATCGTGCCAAGCGGAGGAAATTCGAACCGAATTATGAAGGCCCATATATCATAGATAAAGTTTACCAGGGTGGTGCCTACCTACACATGGACATGCATGGTGAAAGACCTTTCAGGCCAATAAACGGTCGCTTCCTAAAAAAATACTACGCCTGACGAGTCATGGCCTAGGTCAACGATAGATGACGACGCCTATGCCCGCTCGCTATCTTCCTAAGCCTAAACTCTGTAAGTAGTAGCTAACTTCCTTTTCTCGGACCGGAATGTCCTAAAACTAACAACGGACCGAAATGTCCTAAAACTAACAATGGACCACTATGTCCTAAAACTGGCGACGGACCGAAACGTCCTTAAACTAACGACGAACCACTATGTCCTAAAACTGGCTGTTGACCGAGACGTCGATAAACTACTACGGACCGCAGCATCCTAAGGCTGACAAAAAAACGGTATGTCTATAAGCAAAATGGGCACGGATGAAAACCCGAAAGGGCTCCGTGAGTAAAAACAGCAGGACTACTGGCGAGTTTTTGTGAAAACCCGAAAGGGCGCAACCTCATTAAAAAACACTTGCAAGGTCCTCCCGACCTTGTGAGGAGAAACCACCTGTGTGAGATCTTTACGACTCACAAGGGAGCAGCACACTTAGGGATCCCCACGATTCCTAAGGAGAAAATACACTTGCGAGATCCTCACGACTCGTAAGGAGAACCCTCTTATGAGACCCTCACGGCTCATAAGATTCAAAAGTCTTAAACTACAGGGACCTGAACCTGTTCTTAAGTGGCCACCACAACCTCCAATGCTGCTCTACAAGCGGCTCAATGCTGACCCTTGTATACAATCCACGGGCGCGAATAAACATTTCCCTAACAAAGTCCCATCCGTGACTAGGGATATGTTTGCATAATGAACAGCCCTTGTAAGTCCTCTCGACTTATAAGGAGAAAACCCTCTTATAAGATCCTTACGACTTACGAGAATCCATACACTTAGGAGTTCTCACGATTCCTAAGGAGAAAACGCACATACGAGATCCTCACGACTCGCAGGGAGAAATACCTTTATGGGTCCCTTACGGCTCATGAAGTCAAAAGCCTTAGTCGACAGGATCCTAACCCTGTTCGCTAAGGCACCTTTGTTCGACATCGACAGAGGAAAATGATGATTCGCTCCTGGAAATATCCCAGTTTTAGCGGTGCTAATGCCGAAATCGGTGTCTAATTCCAAGCTTGCAGCAAAAAAGCCAGCGAGCCACACATGCGTACGAAATAGCCGAAATGATGGGGCAATTTGCAGCAAAATCAACAAGTAAAGATATATGCATACGAAAATAGTCGAAATGATTGGGCAACTCGCAATAAAAAGCAGCGAGTAAAAATAAAACAAATAGCCGAAATGATTGGGCACCGCGAAAAATAGCCGGAATGATTGGGCAATCGTGATCTTCGCGAAATAAAAGCTGAAATGATAGAGCATCGCGGAAAGAAATAAAAAAAAGAAATTTGTGCCCTACAGGTGATATCACATCAATCCCTGTATACAATCCAGGGACACAAACAAAGAGAGAATCACACCTTCCCTCCCCAGGCTCTATCAGAAGAAGAAGCCAAATCTCAACTGTTCATAAATAGCCTGGAGATCATCTCAACATTCGTCTCATTACAATTGACGCAACATCAAGGAAAGCGGAACCGCGGCAATTCCCAGTTCCATGACTCGGCGGTGCATAGATGACCGAGAGTCAAACCCCGACTCTGTGAAATGCGGATAAAGTCAACCCTTCCTGATCACGTGGAACGCGGCTTATGTCAACTCTGGCCCCGTAGGAAACGTCCAGAGCAGAGCCTGGTCCTCGCAGAACACGACTATGACCCCGTGGGAAGCATCCAGAGCAAATTCCTGGTCACGTGGAATGCGGCTTATGTCAATCCTGACCCCGTAGGAAACGTCCAGAGCGGAGCCCGGTCCTTGCAGAACACGGCTATGACCCCGTGGGAAGCATCCAGAGCAAATTCCTGGTCACGTGGAATGCGGCTTATGTCAATCCTAACCCCGTGGGAAACGTTCAGAGCGGAGCCTGGTCCTCGCAGAACACGGCTATGACCCCGTGGGAAGCATCCACAGCAAATTCCTGGTCATGTGGAACACGACCTATGTCAATCCTGACCCCGTGGGAAACGTCCAGAGCGGAGCCTGGTCCTCGCAGAATACGGCTATGACCCCGTGGGAAGCATCCAGAGCAAATTCCTGGTCACGTGGAACGTGGCTTCCCCGACTCTTGGAGTACAGATGAAGAATCTCCCGAGCTTTCAATACAGAGGCCCCATCTTTAAATATATCCTGCAGTGGCAACACCGTCTTCCCCGACTCTTGGCCGACGGTCAAAACTTTATCAGTAAAAGACATGCCAGCCCTAACCATGTGCGGGCGAAGAAGCAAGCCTCTAGCTTCCCGTTGCGTCGGAGTCACGATAGAAGCGCCGACCAGTCGCATGATCCGAGGGAACCTGCACCTGTCATAAAAACCCGGCCTCTTATGGATGCCAAAGACGCCTAGCACATGCAACTCGAGACATGACGTGAAATAATGCATCGGGAAATTTACCGACTGCACCCCTGGCTCAGTGGTATCAGCTGCCAAGCTGAGGCCGTGATACATATGGGCTAACCCAGCGATCCCCACAGCCACTTGTATCCCAGCAACCATCCGATGCGCAGGATAGAAGACGGACGGCCTCATACGGCGAGGGTGCATGGGAAGCGCGAACCAACTCAGCCATAACCCAAGGAACCCTAAAAAGAACATTTCTTCGTCAATCCCAGGAGCCACCAGCTCTGCAAAAGGGATGACCGGGGTATTAGGTAGAAAGAAGCTCTTCTGATCCACCTCTGCCGCTGGCAGATTGCCTAAACCCAAGCCGAAGAGGTCGTCAAGACTGACGAATTTCTCGACTTCTTCCTTCAATATTTCCGGGTGAAGAAAATCGGCGATAAAAGCCGTAAAATTAACTCCACGACTTTCGGATGCAAGAGAGAGGTTCTCATACATATTCAACACCTTTATCAAGCTCGGAAATTGGTGTTGAATAGCATTCTCGGGAGTAAGACCCATTACCATTGATTTGGTAGCGAAAACATACTCATCCGGGGGAAGCAATTCCTCATAATGTTCCCCCATAACGGGTAAACCCGAGACCTCTGCAAACTCCAACAAACAAATGGAGATTTCTCAATCTGATAGGAGGAAGGTGTGGGTCGGAATGTTCCACTGTTCCAGAAATGCCCTGACCCACCATGTAGGGGTGTGGAATATTGAAACAAAGAAGCATAAACGGCGGGATACAATCCGAGCTTCATCAACTGTGATTTCTTCGCCGATAAAATATACCGAGCCCACTGCAAATACCCGGCTGGGTGACGGGGAGTTAGTCCTACATTGTACGGTTGTCCCTAAGGGTGCGACTCGTCCTGACATATGCGTCGCCCTAGAATGTCCAAAGCCACCGGCGGCTGCACGGGTACTGCGGCAATAGAAGGCCGAAGGAGACCTTCTGAAGTCCAGTTGACCTCCTCCACAGTGTAATTTATCGGAAGTGCTTCTTCATAAGCAATCACTGAAATAGGCTCCGAGGGTGTCGCACAGGAAAAGCTCCGTCGGCCCATGATAATTTGGTCGTACCATTTACACCATAGATGAAGACTCTTGTGCTCCAGGTCATGGCCTTTTATCAACGCAAAAACCTCGCGGTCTACGGGTGCTTCAGGGAACCCGCCTTCTGAGCGAATGAACGGGAAGGAGGTGTCGGAAGACATAGTACCTGCGCGGAAAAGAATGAATTTTCAACCGCCAATGCTATAAATTAAATTCTATTACAAAATACTATAAATCCGTACCGCACTGCAATGCAGTTAAAAGGGACCAAAAGGGACCCACAAAATCTAGATGACAGTTCATCACTAATAAAACAGCCTCATCATTAGATGAGGCTGTCATTAAATGAGGAAATTCTCAAGAGATTCTCATTAAATGAGAAATCCCTCGGGTGGAGGAGTAAAACTCCCTTTGAGAGCAGCGCTCTTCACTAGACAGACATTTGTCAAAGTTTAATGATGAAGGAATAAAATTCCTCAAGAAGAGCCTTGCTCTGAGAAGATGATGAATAATCCGTCAAAAATAAAATTCCATTTTTGATCTTCAAGAGCCATGAACAAACTCTTAAGAGTTCTATATGATCCGAAAGGAGCAAAGCTCCATTAATGGATCAAGAAATCATAAGAAAGATCCTTTTAGAGAGCAAAGCTTTGTTAATAAAACCCTAAAAGGGATTTTCTTTAGATCAAAGATCTAAGAAGATTAAAGCTCTGTTAATGGGTCAAACCCTAAAAGATATTTCAAAAAGATTTAATCTTTTACCTAATCTGACAGAGTTCTGTCCTTAAAAATTCTTAAGAAGAAGAGCTGCGCTCTGAAGAAGAAAAAAAAATTTCAAGAAGGATTGAAGATGAACATGAGTCATCTCAAGGGCCAAGGGTCCTATTTATAGGCACTAAGCGCCGTTTCAATTCCTCGGTTGATCCAAGAGTCAAGATGTTCCCACCGCTACACCCACGTGTGGGCCCCGTGAGCGCAATGGTGGGGGGCATTTGTTTCCCCAATTAGGGCAAAGCTCTGTTCAGAATTCGAAATTTGAATTAAAGCTGCGCTTTTATAAAAGCGCTGCGCTACAACTAGCGCACCCCGTGCAAAGCGCATAGGCGCTGGCGCTAGATGCGCTGCGCTCCAAGTAGCGCTCAACGTGTAAAGAACGTGTGCGCTAGCGCTAAGAGCGCTGCACTCCAAGTAGCGCACCATGGGCAGAGCGCATAAGCGCTAGCACTGGAACTAAAAGCTCCCCACCGTTAGATCAAAAATCTAATAGTAATGATAAATCATTAATTAATAAGAATTAAATTGTGTTAAGGAAAGATTCCTCAAAATCTTTCCAAATAACAAGATTGTGCTCTGTAAATCAGAGCACCGTTGGATCAATGATCCAATGGTAAATAAAAATTACCAAAGACAACAAATTCTGCATGGAAAGATTTCTCAATCTTATTAAAACAAGAAGATTATCTTCTGCAAACCAGAAACCCTTGGATCAAAGATCCGACGGTGGGGAAATTTCCAGATCAATGAGAGAATAAATCTCCTTGACTGATTGAACAAACCATCTTGCCCTATATAAAGGCCCCCAGACTTCAAGTCTCAGAGAGAGGAACCCCCCATAAACTTTGAGAAAATCTCAAGAAGAAGAAGAAGCTCTTGGCAAAGGAAGATAATTCTTTTTTCAAGGTAAAAAGAATAAAAGGACGAAATCGTCTTTAATATAATCAGAAATACTTACTTCTTTCACAGATCATAGATCTATAAGACAAAGTTGTATTTCACAAAAGAGATTATGAATATCTCATTATAAAGGGGGGAGAATTATTCAATTCTCTTAGGATCACATATCTATAAAGGCAAAACCTTTCATCAAAAAAAGATTGAAACATCTCCTATGAACTAAGAACTTTGTTCTTAGAATTTTGAGAAAAAACTTCTTATCAAAGAACAGATAATCTGTAGAGCGCAAAGTTAACCTAAGAAGAGCCTTAGCGCTCCTAATCTAATAAGAGCCTTAGCGCTCCTAATTCAAAAGTTCCTTAGTGCTCTTCATCTAGCGTTCAACGCTAAGCGCGCCATGTGCTCCTCACGTATGCGCTGCATTACTGAAAACACTCTGCGCTCGTTATATGTCATCAGTGCCAAACGCCTCAACGCTTCAACTAAAAGCGCATCAGCGCTCTTCACCTGGCGTTAAGCACTAAGCGCATTAGCGCTTTAACCATAACGCACTGCGCTCATCGACTGGCGCTAGTGCCAAGTGCGCCACATGCTTTTATGTGCGCTTGGACAGAACATAAATTGTTCTTTGAATAAGTCTGGAGCTATGATAAATGTACGGCATTCAACTAAAGACAAAACATTGTCAGAGACTAAACCAATGCTTAGCATTTTTAAAGGAATTGGGCTCAAACAAAGATCCAACAACTCAAAGACAAATGTTGAACATTGTAATTGAATGGACTTAGCCTAAATTGGCCATAAGTCCTCAATTCAGATTAATTGAGTTCATATGCTCATAAATCACAGATCTTAGTCCCAATTGGACTACAGATCTCTCAACCCACATCGGTTTAAGGGTACATCTCTGAACCCCTCTGATATATATGTCGTTGTAATCCTTCAACGTCTTCAGAGAGGTGACGGGTCCCGACAACCATACATTTCGTGGACTGTGAAGTCTTTAAATTCACGGACTATGATGTCCTTAATCTTGACTGTGAGGTCTTTAAACTCACGGACTATGATGTCCTTAACCTTGACTGTGAGGTCTTTAAACTCACGGACTATGATGTCCTTAACCTTGACTGTGAGGTCTCTAAACTCACGGACTATGATGTCCTTAACCTTGACTGTGGGGTCTTTAAACTCACGGACTATGATGTCCTTAACCTTGGACCGAGATGTGCTTAAACTAACATTGGACCGTAATGTCCTTAAACTAATCGACCGCAACGTCCCTAAACTAAACAATAGAGTCCAAATGCTCTTTTGTTGGATCTAAATGATCCCGTTAAGTTGATCTTAGTTTAAAATGAGACTAGCGTATCCTTAACAAACGTTTAAGTTGATCTTAGTCTCAAATGAGGCTAACGTATCCTTAAACCCAACCCCCAAACCCAAATCTAAGAAGATACGGATTTGGACTAATCCACGCCCAACGGGCGACAACATACATTAGACTCCGTATACAATCCACGGGCAACCAAAAACAAAACAAACACCCACAACACGAAGTGACCATCTGGAGAAGGAGAAAGTGGTTACCGCGATGTGGTAGCGTAATTAACTGTAGGGGCTTACGCCTGCACGGAAGAGCGTCCCCACAATCAAAAACCCCTCAAATGAGGGGGAATCTGACGAAGTCTGCTACATCGGCCGCATCCGTTTAAACCTTCGATACATGGTGCCATAAATCAACTTGGCATCTTCGGAGAGGTGGACGGATAGCACTAATTAGCATCTGCCCCGAAATTTAGGCAAGACGGACCCGCGCGGTCGCGTCTACGTGTTTCGGCGGGAAACAAGAGGGCCCGGTTGCCTCTTGGCGAGGGCTTTGATCCCTGGTTGTTGGAGTAGGGAGCTACCAGCCAGGGATAACCAAGCAAGGACGGGTCCGGTTGCCTCTTTCGAGGACTTTTCATCCTTAGCGCGGGAGGGGCCGTAAGTGGCCTACTAAGGATGGCCGAACAAGATTGCTGCCCGGTGCCTCTTGGCGAGGGCTTTTTTTCCTTAAGGATGTCCGAGCATGGTTGCTGCCCGATGCCTCTTGGCGAGGGCTTTGATCCCTGGCGTTGTGGGGTAGGGAAGCTACCAACCAGGGATAGCCGAGCAGGGTAGATGCAGGGCTGCCTCTTGATGAGAGCTTCGATCCCTGGCGTTGTAGGGTAGGGAAGCTACCAGCCAGGGATAGCCTAACAGGGTAGCTGCTGGGCTGCCTCTTCATGAGGACTTTGATCTTTAGCGCTGGAGGGGCCGTGGGAGGCCTGCCAAGGATGAACCAAGCAGTGAAGCTGTTCGGTCGCCTCTTTGTGAGGGCTTAGATCCCTGGCGTTGTGTGGTAGGCGAGCTACCAGCCAGGGATAGCCGAGCATGGTAGCCGCTGGGCTGCCTCTTCGTGAGGGCTTTGGGAAGATGGACAGTCGCGAGTGGCACGCGCCATGAACGTGTGGAGGAGGCGAAGCGCCAGAGCCGCGCCGTTTCGATTTCGCATCGAGCGGCGCGATGTCTGCCGCGTAGCGGCACAGTTGCGGGCGACCGTTGAACTCCGGGGGCATTGTGGGCTATAAAATGGAAAGATTGTTGATGACTCCTTTCCTCACACCCAAAACGCAAGAATGGAGGACTTCCCATTCACCATCTCCGATATCATAAGCTTCGAGGACGTGTATCTCTACGATCAGTACTGCACTGATTACACGGTGCAGTTGGTGATAGGCCGGATCGAGGATCACTTCGGCCGTCTCCTCCCTCGGCGGTCGTCCTTGCTCCAGCTCCTGATGTACGCGATCTGGAGGAGGTCCTGGGGGTTGGACAACCCCTTCACTGAGGAGCTTCTGGACGAGGCGCTTGACAAGGTGCATTCGATCTTCCTGTTCGGCCTCATCTCGAAGGCCAGGCACAACCGATCCTTGCTTCTGATTCTTGAATGTTTCAGGTACATCGTGGGTATAGGCTCAGCGGGCAGTCAGTCGGGTGCTTCCGTGGCGTCCTGGGTCCGCATGCAGCACCGGCAGGAGCGGGCTGCAGCGGCTAGGGCCCGGTCGACGGAGATCTACTCTGAGTATCACCAGGAGTACTTCCTCGATCCCGTTCCACCTCTTTGTAAACCCCCTTTTTTGTAAGGCTGAAGAGCCCTGAATACCTTTTTGAATTAATAAGATTCCTCTTTTTGCAATGCTCTAGCGTTCCCCTCTTATTATTTAAGTAGAAAGAATTTTTTTAGAAAAAATTACATTGCCTTTGAGAAAGGAGAGGTACACACTCGTAGGTATCCATTTCATTGGTACAGCTTAAGCTTCTCAGCGTTGTAAGGCCGTGGAAACTTGCGGCTGTTCGCGTCCTGTAAACGGTAGGCTCCGCCGGGAAGTACTTCGGAGACGAGGAAAAGACCGTCCCATTTCGGGGAGAACTTATGCAGCCTGCCTTGATCGACGAACTCATTTCGCCGTAGGATCAGGTCTCCAGTCTTGAAGGAACGACGCTTGACCCGCACGTTATAGTATCAGGCAGTTTGCTGCTGATAGGCGGCAGCCCTGATTTGACCCCGGTCCCGTTTCTCCAGCAAGATGTCCAGGTTGGTCCACAGTGCTGTGGTGTTCGCTTCGTCGTCGAAGTGTTCGACCCGGTGACTGGGTAGCCCGATCTCCGCTGGGACCATCGCCCCGGTCCCGTAGCAGAGGCTGAAAGGGGTTTCCCCGATGGGGGGTTTCTTTGACGTGCGCAGGGCCCATAAGACCCGGGGCAATTTCTCGACCCAACTGCCTTGGCGCCCCTCCAAGCGGGTCCGGAGACCCCGGAGGACAACCCGGTTGGCGACTTCGGCCTACCCGTTGCATTGGGGGTGTGCGACCGCGGAGAACTTCATGAGGATATGATATTCGTTGCAGAAATCTTTCACCTTCTCGTTCTCGAAGTTCGTCCCGTGGCCGGTGCTGATACACCTCGGGATGCCGAACCGGAGTATCAGGTTGTTCTGTAGGAACTTAATGGTCATGGCAGCGTTCGGTTTCCTGATGGGGACATTTTCGATCCACTTTGTGAAGTACTCCACCGCGACGAGAACATATTTGTGCCCGCCCGCGCCGGTAGAGAACTGGCCTATCATGTTCGATTCCCACTGGGCGAACGGCCACGGGGAGGTCAGCACGGTCAGCTCGGTGGCCGGGAGGCGAGGTATGCTTCCGTGGAGTTGGCAGCTTTTGCATCTCCTGACAAGCTTCTAGACGTCCTCGTGAATAGTTGGCCAGTAATACCCCTGGAGCAATGCCTTCTGGATTAAGGTTCGGGCCCCTTGGTGTGCGCCGCCGACCCCTTCATGGATTTCACGGAGGACGTAGTCGGCTTTGTGGGGGTCGACGGACCGGAGCAGGGGCTGAGTGAAGGATTTCTTGTAAAGGTCCCCATTGCTCCAGACGAAGTGACGGGCTTTGTCCCTGAGATGGCGGGCTGATTCTCGATCTCCTGAGAGCACTCCATCCCTTAGGAATTCCACGAGGGGCTTCCTCCAGTCTTTGTCGTCTTCCTGCGTCGTGTACACATGAAGTATTGTCTCCCCTTCTTCCATGCTGGGCCGTGGCAAGGTTTTGAAGAGGATAAATCGCCTGTTGTTGGCCGAGTAGGATGAAGCCAGCTTGCTCAGGGCGTCGGCTTGGGCATTGAGATGTCTGGGTATTTGCTCCACCTGGACTTCATCGAAGTTCCTCCGAAGTTTTCTTACCTCGGCCAGGTACTTCGCCATTAGAGGTTCCCGAGCCTCGAAGTGGCCGGTCACTTGACCAACGACTAGGGCTGAGTCACTGCGGATTCGAATTGTTTTCAGCCCCAGTCCAGAGGCTAGGCATTGTCCAGCTAGCAGGGCCTCGTACTCTGCCGTGTTGTTTGAAGCCTTGAATCCGAGCTTTAGGGAATATTCCATTTCTGCCTCGTTTGGGCCCCGAATGATAAGGCCGGCGCCACAGCCTTCCTCGGTTGAGGGCCCGTCGACGTAGATGACCCACTCAGGGACCGAGTTGGGTCTCCCCACGATCGGGTGTTGATCCGCGAGGGTCGGCGAGGGCTCCGGTTCCTTGCTGGGGATGGTGCACTCGATGATAAAGTCGACCAGGGCTTGTGCTTTGATGGCATGCCTCGGGCGGTATTTTATGTCAAACTGGGACAGCTCCCACCTCCACTTCTTTAAGCGGCCCGAGGAATCGGGTGAGGCGAGGATAGCCCCCAGCGGGCGCTCGGTGAGAACGAGGATAGTGTGCACTTGGAAGTAGTGACGTGGCTTCCTTAAGGCCATAATGAGGGCCAGGACGATCTTCTCTATGGCCGGATATCTCTGTTCCCGCCAAAAATTTCTGCGCAAAAGAGCCCAAGGTATCAAATGGCAACGATACGTTTAAGAAAATGTGAACCAGTATTTTCCGGGCTATATTTTGTCAAACTCCTGAATATGAAACAGTTAAATTCTGATGGTATCGAAAGCATCTCGAAAAATCCTTCGATTTGATATATTACGGGCCTCATAATTCATCCGGGATCAAAAGTTATAAGCAAATATGCTATGCACGTGTAATCTAAGGAGGAAAATGCGAACCAGTATTTTCCGGGCTGTATTTTGACAAACTCCCAAATGAGAAACAGCTAAATTCTAATGGTATCGAAAGTGTCTCGAAAAATCTTTCGATTTGATATATTATGGGCCTCATAATTCATCTGGGATCAAAAGTTATGAGCAAATATGCTACGCACGTGTAATCTAAAATAATGCTCTACTACATGGGGGATGCATTTTTAGTCCCACATCGGGAAAAAGAAAGAACCCTTCTCTACCACTCCCATATAAATAAGAGGGGATACCTCTTAGAAAATGATAAGTATTCCATAATACTCAAAGGAGATTATTTCTCCATAGGAGCTTGCTCCCCCCCCCATAATGCGCAAGCGCCATGTGCGCCACGTGCAATGCACGTGCGCCGGCCACATGCGTGCCACATGCAACGCACGTGAGCCAAACATGTGCAACGCACGTGGGAGTATTCCATAATACTCAAAGGAGATTATTTCTCCATAGGAGCTTGCTCCCCCCATAATACGCATATGTGCAAGCGCCACATGCAATGCACGTGCACCGGCCACATGCGCGCCACGTGCAACGCACGTGAGCCAAACACATGCAACGCATGTGGGAGTATTCTATAATACTCAAAGGAGATTATTTCTCCATAGGAGCTTGCTCCCCCCATAATGCGCATATGCGCAAGCTCCATGTGCGCTACGTGCAAACATGTGCGCCCAACACGTGCGACGCACGTGTGCCCAACACGTGCGACGCACGTGCACGAACGCAAAGAAGCCTTTTTCAGCAGCGAGAAGCTTAAGCTCCAGCCTATTCTTTCCCCCTAATAAGTGGGACATGGTTCAAAGGGTACATCTCTCCACACCTTCGATATATGGTGTTGTAATCTCTCAGTGTCGTCGGAGAGGTGGTGGGTTCCAACGACCAATGATCCTTCTTTTCAAAAAAAAAAAGGAAAAGAAAGAAAAAGAGAGACACAAAAGAAAGAGAGAAACCTCCCTAAAAACTTTGAGAAAATTCAAAGAGCAAGCTCTTGCAAGAAGATCTTTCTTCAAGGTAAAAATGATGATGATGAACATAGAGATGAAATCATCTCATAAAAAGAAGAATTCATTTCATTAAAAAGATCATAGATCTACAAAGACAAAAAGTCTTTCATAAAAAAGATCAAAAGATCTCATCATAAAATAGAAGAAGAACATAATTCTTCTCACAGATCATGGATCTATAAAGGCAAAGCCTTTCATCAACATAAGAGATTGGAAATATCTCCTGCAAAAATAAGAACTGTTGTTCTTAGACCTTGAGACAAAGTCTCTTTTAAAAGAACATAAATTTGTTTCACAGATCATAAAACTGATCAGATGCGCTTTGCGCTCTTGAACTGCGCTTTGTGCTCTTGAACTGCGCTTCTGTGCTCTCTGAACTGGCGCTCAGCGCCAAATGCGCCACGTGTCAATCACGTATGCGCCAATTAACAACTTGCGCTTTGCGCTTCTGAAATAGCGCACTGCGCTCATGTGCTGGCGCTCAGCGCCAAGCGCACCACGTGTCACTCACGTGTGCGTCACTAAACTGAAAGCGCAATGCGCTCATGGATTAGCGCTCAGCGCTCATAAACTGGCATCATGCGCTCATCATCTGGCGCCTAGTGCCAAGCGCGACTAGTATATGTGCTATATCCATACCGAACACTTTTAGATGATTGCAAATAGTAGGGAAATTGATGGTTAAAAATGCAATATTTTCGACTGATCAAATTCCCCCAAACTTAATTTTGGTCATCTCGAGCAAACTTGTTTTAAAAAGAGAAGTAGAAAACAAAGAAAATGAAAAACTAACTAGCACACTTTCGTAGGCAACATGATTGCACTGAGCACGTGCAACAAGCCTTTAAACCTCTAGGTGTCCCTAGTAGGAGGAGTGTTATCTCCTGAGGATTTTCAGCGGATTGCACCCACAAAATTCAATAATAAAAGGAAGACCGTGAAAGTTACATCTAAAGATAAGAATTGTAAAAGAAAGACTTTGAAAATTAGAGTTTCCAACTATACTACCTTTTCGGTTGTCATGAGCCCTATCTTAATAGTCATGAAAAGATGTTAGAAATCACATCATCCCTCAATAAAACATCGTCTTTATTCTTCATTCCTACCTTTCTTCCAAACATCGATCATATACCCCTACGTGTGTGTAAAGAACATCCCTACACTCGGAGAATTCAATTCAAGCTATCATACTCCTGTCCATCTACCTCAGTACATTTTAATTTGATGAATATTTAGATGGGATTGCTCACACATTTTTCATGCGACCGTTAATACTTCTTGAGGTACTAACCGACCGATTACTCATGTGCTTCCTTATTAGGTGTAAGTAGCATTTTCCTCGTCTTGCGCCACCTAAGGATTAGCAGTGACTCCCAAACTAGTTGGTCTAAGGCACTAGGTGATGAAGCACTCTCGCTATATTTTTTTTATTGCTGCCTTGGCGATAACAAAACCAGTGTTCATTTTTTTCTTAACACCATTTTATATTTTCTTCATTTTTTTATTTCCTTCATACTTTGGCTTTTAGACAAGAGCATTTCAAGGTATACTCTACTATCCCGAGTTTCAAGACGTGTGTAAGTGCGTATAATAGGGTATCAACATTCAAATGTTTGGCTTCCAGAATAGGAACTATTTTTCAGACTTATTTTTCTCATCAGATTAGTGACTTCTTTCATCTTACTAACCCTTGGGACAACGGCTCATAACTATTTATTACTAGTTTCGTTTAAGAAAACTTCTAATTTTCTTGGTTTTCTTAAATTTTTCTAATCTTTTGGATGTAATTTTTCATTATCTAATCTTTTATTATCTTATTTATGTACAATTTTTTTTTTATATGTTTTGTGCTTATGCAAAGTATGATGCAAAGTGATGCGTAAATAAGCACAAACCTCCTCCAAACTTGTTTTCAACAGTATCCTCACTGTTGCTATCTGTTGGATCACAAAAACCTGTAAGCTAGGGAGGACATTATTAATGGGGGCAAAATATATTAAAGTGAAAATCCTCCCCCAAACTTATTTTTGGCTCACAATATTGAGGACAACAGTTATTTTCAGGAGCCAAAAATACAGCCCCCCCTCAAACATGAGTTAGACAATATTAAGCATTTTAAGAGGGGGTAAGTCATTTGGTCAAAATAAGACTTTACAAAGACCAAAAGTTAATACCAACCATTCAAAGATTTTATCAGTGTAGCGTATAGGTCGGTGGAAGAATATGTTGTATCGAGTCAGAAAAAAGTGGGGAGGAGATAAGTGGTGGTCTGGAAAGGATTTGAGTTTTAAATTAGAGAAATGAAAGAATGAGGATGAATGACAGGGAGAATGTGAATGATTAGGAAGAAGGAGTGGTGGTGGTTCAACTTTCATAGGTTGAGATTGATCAATCACAAAATCCGTGTTGTTTAAGAATGCAAGTTCGTCAGCAAAAAGTTCTTCAAAGCTTTCATCGATGATGTGATCAAACATTTTGCTGTCAATAAATTTTGTGTCAGATTTTACCATACTTGATTTGTCAAAATACATAGAGGTAGAAGACTCAAAAAACTCATCTACCTCATTTTCAAAAATATCCAAATCAAGTTAGCTTTCTGGGATTGTCGAACTTGAATTAACGGATTGTTATTCATCAACACTCACTGTCATTTTAGGAACAGAAAAAGAATCAGAAAGAGTAGAAGATGAAATGGGTAAACAAATTGGTGTGTCGAGTATTGCTGAACCAGATGTGGAAGATGTAGGCTGAATTTCGGTCTGCTGTTTGGTTATACCATTATTATCAACTTCAAGACACATTTGGGGTTCGGGAAGAATTAAAGGCTCAAGATGATGACCACAAGGAAGTGAAAGGATCTGATGAATTGGTGGGACAAACTCATCCAAAATTTTCGGTTCATCAACCAATATATCCCCAACGTTAATCACCTCATTCAAGTGAAGGCTAAAATTCTCAAACACCTCATTCAAAGTATGGTTTTCAAGCAATTTTGGTTCAAGAGTGGAGGTGTAGAGATCACAAGGATTTGGCATTGTTTCACTCGAAATGGACCCTTCACAATCGGGTAAATCAAATACTGCATTATTACACAACTTGTCATACATTCTATCGTCCATTGGTGAATCATTTGGTGTACTCGATGAATCTGTGAAACTGGAGTTGTGGATTTCAGTTTGGAAAGGAAATGTTTGATTAGGAAAGGTGTATAGTTCTCTCTCACTACCCAAATTCTCATTTTGTCCTATACCCGAATTATATACTGAAAATTTTTGGGCTGGTTTGAAATTATTTGCTTGCCCCCACTCTGTCATTTCCTTCCTAATTTGGTTCAGAAATTTTTCTAATGTCTGCTCCAGACTAGACTTGGGTCGATAAAGGGTTTCCGTATAAGATTAAAATTCTTGTGGACAATTAGAACTCCCAAATGACTGATTAGAATGACTGTTTAGAGAAGGTGGAAAAGTCGGATTGGATTGATAGGAAAAGAATGGTTGTGAAAATTGGGTAGGAGTAGGGTCAACATTGTGACAAGAAGAATATTGATATTGGTTGGTCGGTTAGCTATTGGACATCATACATGCCACAAACCGAATATGAAATTCTTCTTTGGAAAGTGGAGGTGATGGTTGATATTGGTCCGGGTTGAAACTTTGGCCTTTAGCCCTAACTATATGCTCAACAATGGACATGCGTCTAGGGGCATCCTCACTCGGAATATCAACTGAAACGGATGTAGAATTAGGATACGATTGATATTGGTCTTGATTGAAACTTTGGCCTCTAGCCCTAGCTATATGCTCAGCAATGGACATGCGTCTAGGGGCATCGTCATTCGGAGTATCAACTGAAACGGATGTGGAATTAGGATACGGTTGATAAGACCTAAACTGAGGTGGCCAACTGTTTCTACCCGCTTGTTCTATCCGATCTCTTAAGGACATGGGAGAGTCGGACAGTATACCGAAGGGATTACGAAAATAAGAAATATCTGGTTGTGGACAGCAAAGCCCGGCAAGAGTTTTCTGTTCGGGTCACCCATTATAAGAAGAGAATAGGGGAAAAAGGTAAAAGGGGAGAAAATAATTGGTTTGTTTGGAAAAAGGGCGAATTTATGAAAATTCACAAAAAAACATGCACAAGCAACCCTATATCTAATGGTCACCTAGGTCAAGTCTCTAGACCGCTCCTAGACTTCCAGAAGACAAATCGCAGGATAAATCCTCTACTGCCTCTTTGCCCCTTCTGTGGCCAGGTAAGTGGGAGGTTCTCCACTACGTAAGTAGTGGGCCTAATTAAGTAACCACTTGCCTTAGACACACTTGCTTTAGACACTACAAAAGAAACGCGGATAAGCAATAGATTACCCACGACCTCCTTCTGTCCTAATTGAGCGCGAAGGTCCTTAGAGTCTTGTCTAGATTTCTTTTAATTAATGAGGGTGATGCGGATGCTAGTTTTGTGATTTTCGGGGCTTAGGAAAGGTAATGAACTCCCCACCTAATCTGAATTTGGTCTTTGCCCCTTAATTTCCGTATTAAAATATGCACAAAACAACCAATTTCAAGAATCGCAGCAAATTTATTTTTTAGCGGCGCTGAATTTTGCAAAGAATCCTGCAAGAAATTGATTATTGGACAAGATCCGAGAGGAGAGGAGAAAACAGAGAATATACCTGAGAAGTTGGGAACAGAGAACACTCTAAACGGCGGCGGAACCGTCGCAAACACCTGCAAAAAGCCGCAGATCCACGGTGGAAAAGAGGAATTAGGGTTTCCAAATTTTCCTGTAGGTCCCTGTGCTTCTCTGGATTCTTCAGATTTTCTCTGAATCTTGATCTCACTGCTGAAATGATTCCAGATTCCATCGCAAAAATTCAAACACTAATCGTTCAACACTTGAAGCGAATCTTGGATGAAAATTTGATGGAATAATAATTTTTCAATTCAAATAACAAAAACGAACAAAATAGCACACATCCCCGGCAACGGCGCCATTTGATTGAATCTTTTCCGTGTCATGTTTAGAAATGTTTCACAACCAAAGAAATTTATACCGCAATCAATTAACGGTGTCGATGTAGCGTGTTAATGAATACGGATCGTCTACTGAGATGTGTGTTTTGGTCGATCTTGTTTTAGATGTGTCGAAATTTAAAAGATAAAAGAAAATTGCAAGAAAATTGATTCAAGATTTGAAAGATTTGATTTCAAGAAACATAAAGAAAATAGATCTAGAATCAAGAATCAATAAAGATCAAGAAAATGTCCAAATAGTTTGAATTATCAAGATTTGTAAAGAGCCTTGTAGGAATCGATCCAATTGATAGTGATGATGAATACTTATGATTACAAATTCTTATCTATTGATGATTTATTGCTATATCGATGACGATCAACGAGAATTAGGGATCTATTGAAGAAACTAGGGTTTCTCCTTCTATCCCTTGTCCTTTCGTTGATTAGCATTCAAATTCTAGCCTCTAGGAAATTCAATCATCGATCGTTGATCTCTAATTAAGAGCGAAAACATTCAAGAAAGCATTTCGCTCAAAACTAGGTTGTCGATAATTCAATTTCCTAAAGTTTACAAAACTCATAAGACTTAAGAATCGTTCAAGAATTTAGTCATCATCATCTACCTATTTTCTCGATTCCTCCACAAGCGGAGTTTTCACTCAAACATGATGAAAAAGATAACAATCAAGAATCGATAACTCTTCATAATGCTCAAATTTAAAGAGAAGCAAGATCAAGAATTTTCACCTTTTATAAATCAATGTTTCGTTACAATTCACTCAAAGATTACAAGATTTTGAGGAGAGAACTCAATCGTCGAAACTAGTTTCGCATCGTCTCCGTGAGTCGCGGATCGTCGTGGATCTCTTGCTCGGATGAAGATCGGCGTCGCTTCAAAAGGCTCGTTGAAGGCTTGCTTTGGCTCGATACTCGGTGGATCTTGATTTGGATCAAATTGTGTCACTCAATTTGATTTTGAAATGATTTGGATCTACAATTTTCACCACTCAAATGATTTCCCTCCAAATTCAACAACCTCTAAACCCTAGATCTTGATCCATTTTTATAACCACCTCATTTGAATCTTCCCTCCAAAGCTAGATTGTTAAAGAGAGTCTTCTAGAAGAAGTTTGTTGGAGGGAATATTCTAGAATAAGGAATATTCTAGGATAAGGTTGTTAGGCCGAGCCTTCTGGATGAAGCCACGTGGTCTTTGGAAGTCTTCTGGAAGCCTGGCCGTTACAAGAAGCCACGTGGAGGAATTTGGACAAATGAAGAGCCACCATTGCCGCAGAACCGCAGCGGATAGGCCAACTTGGCCGCGGATCCACGGCTATCTTGGTGAGTCACTGCATGAAATTTCCAGGGTTTGTTTCATGTTGCTTTTTGGCACTTTCTTGATATCTGGAATATTTTTATACTTTCTTAGTTACTGCCAAATCACAAGTCTTGGACTTGATGTATTTTATCAGCACTTTTTAGCATTTCCGGCTCTTTTACCTGGAGAATTCCCTGCACACAATCTCGAGACAGGTGTTGCGATATACAAAGATCATGTATGCAACAATAAACACACAATTTCCCTCAAAATGCTGGTTATAATGTATAACACATGTTATTTGGTATTTTACAGACAAATTGCTAATATGTGCTATATTCATACCGAACACCTTTAGATGATTGCAAATAGTAGGGAAATTGATGTGTTAAAAATGCAATATTTTCGACTGATCACTCAGCGCTCATAAACTGGCATCATGCGCTCATCATCTGGCGCCTAGCGCCAAGCGCGACACGTGTCCCTTAAATGTGCGCCACGTGGCGGAAGTGCACTGCGCTTTTTGATTGGCGCAAAGCGCCTAGCACGCCACTTGTTGCGCTGACAGAACATAAATTATTCTTTAATAAGCCCAGAGCTCGGATGAATGCTCAGCATTCAATAAAAGACAAAAACATTGTCAAAATGGCCAAGCCCAAATAAAGGCTCAACAGCCCAAAATAAAATATTAAACATTTATTGGACTTAGCCCAAGATTGGCCATAAGTCCTCAACTCAAATTAATTGAGCTCATCTGCTCATAAATATGTTAACAGATCTTAGCCCCAAATTGGACTACAGATCTTTCAACCAACTCACGTCGGTTCGAGTGTACATCTCTTTACTCCTCTGATATTTGTCGTTGTAATCCTTCAACGTCTTCAGAGAGGTGACGGGTCCCGACAACCAAACATTCTACGGACTGTGGGGTCCTTTAAAATCCATGGACTATGATATCCTTAACCTTGACTGTGAGGTGTTTAAACTCACGGACTATGATGTACTTAACCTTGACTGTGAGGTCTTTAAACTCATGGACTATGATGTCCTTAACCTTGACTGTGAGGTCTTTAAACTCACGGACTATGACGTCCTTGACCTTCGACCGAGATGTCCTTAAACTAACACTGGACCGTAATGTCCTTAAACTAATCAACCACAATGTCCCTAAACTAAACAATAAAGCCCAAATGCTCTTTTGTTGGATCTAAATGATCCCGTTAAGTTGATCTTAGTCTAAAATGAGACTAACGTATCCTTAACAAACGTTTAAGTTGATCTTAGTCTCAAATGAGGCTAACGTATCCTTAAACCCAACCCCCAAACCCAAATCTAAGAAGATACGGATTTGGACTAATCCACGCCCTACGGGCAACAACATAAATTAGTCTCCATATACAATCCACGGGCAACCAAAAATAAAACAAACACCCACAACACGAAGTGACCATCTGGAGAAGGAGAAAGTGGTTACCGCGATGCGGTAGTGTAATTAACTGTTGGGGGTTGCGCCTGCAGGGAAGAGCGTCCCCACAATCAAAAAAACCCTCAAATGAGGGGGAATCTGACAAAGTCTGCTACATCGGCCGCATCCGTTTGAACCTTCGATACATGGTGCCATAAATCAACTTGGCATCTTCGGAGAGGTGGACGGATAGCACCAATTAGCATCTGCCCCAAAATTCAGGCGAGACGGACCCGTGAGGTCGCGTCTTCGTGTTTCGGCGGAGAACAGATTCTGGCTCGCCCGGTGGGACCTCTTCCTCTTTCCACTCCACACTTCGTGTGTCGTGTTCGTGAACGAATCGCGGTTTGATATGGTTACCCTTGGGTTCGAGGTACTAAGATTTGGTGTCTTGCTCCGTGCAGAAAACAGAAGATCAATGGCTTCAACCTGCACTAATTGCAACTGCAACTCTCGCTCCGTCCCGTCCGGATGAGTGACTTACGGGCCCCAAGCGGCCTCCATCTTCGCTATGCCGGTGGAACAGGTCACTGAGGCTGCCACTGGGCTGTTCATTGGAACTATAATCCCACCCATGAGCTTTAATGCCCTGATGCTGCCGCAAGAAGCCCCAAAAGAAGTCGGTCTTTGATCGACTTAGCACTGCCGCGGTCCCTCTCAACGGGTCGCCCAAGTTTAACGCCTCAGTTTTCAACAGACTGGGCCAGAATGCCAACAAGCCCGCAATACCTGAAGCAGCCATCCCAAAGCGGATAGCCATCCCGGCTCAAGCGGACGAAATCATTGGAAAGGCTTCTCCTGACAAGAAGTTAGTCTTCACAAGGCTGACCACTCCGGCTCCCGCTCCAGGCGAAGTCACCGCTGCCCAGAGATCTGTATTCGATAGGTTGGACATTACTTCTCGGCAAGCGTCAGTCTTCAAAAGGCTGGCACCGGCGACAACCCTCCGTCAAGACAGGGGGCATAACGAAGCCATCTCCATAGCTGAACCAACTCCATCCGCACGACATGCTCGACGTCGCCACTGGCGCCGAGTACGGAAGGCTGGGGGCAGCTCCCCTTCTGGACTAACTCCGCTAGCTCCTATGGTGGAAATCAATGCTGTTGTTCCAACTAGGAACAGTTTTGAACCGCTTATGAGGGTTCGCAAGAACTCTCCAACTGCCGTACTGAAAAAATCTCCTCCACCTATGGAGAATGATACAGATAAGAAGCTGGAGCAGCCCCCTCAGCGGCTGTCTTCCAAAATTTATAAAGTCTGGTGACAGGTCCAGAAATTGGTGATTAACCAGGACTACTCTCGCCGGCCAAAGAAGCTCAAAGCTCAACAAGAAAGAGCCATCTCATGGTACCACAGAAGACGTCATCTGTCTGGGTGCCCGCTGCAACGATCCCCTCGACTTCAACTGCTCACAAGAGAAGGAAGCCAGAGAAAGCCCCTGTGAACGCGGCAAACCGCAAGGACGTCGAATCTAAATGCCCCAAGTCTGGGGGCATGGTAATACACACCGTTTAAATGGCTTCCGGAAAAGAGGAAAGCCGTGCTTCTACGAGTCATCGACCGCTCACCCGATCGATAACGAAAGCTCAGGAACAACAGCAGCAGAAACTTCAGGAGATGCTGACTGCAATGGCCGCACTCACTAGGCCAAAAGAAAATCCAGAGACCTCAGAGCAGCGTCGGGAACAAGAAACTGATACTGAGTTCCTCAGAAGAATGCTCGAGAGGAAAGAAAAAGAGGCCGCGGAGCAGGCAGCCAACATCAAACGAATGGCTCTTTTGTTCCAAGACATGGCTGGGATGATGTTACAGCCGGATCCTCCAGCTGAAAACCCCCCAATCATTATTGAAGACGACGGGGGGGAGACATCGAACCCTCCTCGGGCTCTTTCAGCAGCCAAAGAGGAGACCATCTCCAAGGCCACTCTGGATGATTACATTGCTCAGCAAATACGAGCTCACCAGGCAAACGAAGAGGCTAGACAGATCGTTAAGACTGGACGACCTTATTCAGGCTGGTATGACCAAATAAGGTACTCGCCGGGATATACGATCCCTAAATTTCATGTATATAAAGGGACGGGGAATCCACATCAGCATGTCGCTCAATTCAGAGCCTTGTGCGGCAACACCGGGGGTGACGATAAACTTCTGCTCCGCCGGTTTGTTGGTAGCTTGTTGGAGACGGCATTCGAGTGGTATTCTGAACTTCCAAACGACTCCATCAAGACTTTTGCAGAGATGGAGCTACTGTTCACCCAGCGTTTCACGAGTACTAGTGAACGCACCCCAATAACGGCATTGATCAACGTCAGGGTGAAGCCAGGCGAAACTTGGGTATAATACGCAATACGATGGCGAAATTTATGGTCGAAATGTGAGCAGCGTATCGAGGAAGCGCCGGCAGTGGGCATGTTCGTGGGCACTCTGGACCCTCAGGCAACTATTTCCCAATTCATGATGTTCTTCAAGCCGACCACGTTCCAGGCCTTGATCGACAAACTGGCCTAAATGGACCAGATAGGTCATACACCGTCTCCTCCAAAGCCGGACCCTCGAAACGAAAAGGGTAAAGGGAAGGCGACATTCATTGCGAATACTCAACAGCAGCCCAATGGTCCAAAATTAACGGATCGCCTAGAGGAAAGACGGCGATACTATAATGAGAAGATAAAGCGCCCTTATTCATTTCCCCGGGACAAGAAGAAAAGATTGTTCGAGCTAGCAGTGCGCAACAGACTCATCAATCTGCCGAATCCAAAACGACCGTTGCAACCCGGCGAGACTAATAGTCCCAATTATTGCTCCTACTATCAAACGGTAAGCCATCCAATTGAAGATTGCTTCGTCTTTAAAGGCTGGATTGAAGACCAGTATCAACAGGGCAAATTTGCCCTGTCCGAGAATTGGAAAGTGAACCCACCACAGCCTCACGCTCCCAAGAAGACGGATACACCGGGGGCATCATTCTCCTTCATAGAAGAAGCTCCATGGGAGGTCGCTCTTTCAGCCAAGACGAAAAAAATTCTAAAGGATCTCCAAACATGCCCGGCGATCAGGTGGAAAAATCCATTGGAACCCGAGATCATCGAGGAAATGCTGAAACCGCGCCCAACTCCAAAGATTGGTGGTGATAGCCAAAGCACTCACACCCAGCCGTCAAAGTCTTCGAAGAAGAAGAAGACCAAAAAGCCCGTGAAGCCTGATGACAAGCGCACGGACCTGCAAAAACAAATTGACGCGTTGGAAGAATATAATCAAAAAACGCGGACTCCAGTCACACTCCAAGAATTTCTCACCACGTCCTTGAGGACGGAGATGATGACAATGGAGAAGACTCGTCGGACGAATCTGAAGGTTATGTAACAATGCCATGTGATCTCTCACTTGTCGATAGACAATGAAGAAGCTCCTTACACAGAGAAACTCAGGGCAGATCCTAAGCCGGAATTTCTAGGACCATCAGACGAAATGATTGATGCATTCCTGGACGAGGCTCTTCTTAAGGCTGCTCGAGAGCGTGAGATGGCCATATTTGAAAAAGCCAAACGCCGGCGACTGGACGAAAGGGTTGAAACACTCCCGCCAGATCAAAGTACATCCGTCGTAGATAAAAGCAGGTTTAAAACGAGGAAGAGGTTTGCCAAAACCATATCGATGGGAATGAAGCTGCCACCTTCCGAAGAGAACGCTCTTGGTGAAGCGGAATTATATCCTAACTACTGCTTATATCATCGAAAGATCGCGCACCCCACCGAAGAGTGCAACGCTTTTAAAAGATGGTGGCAGGGGTATGTTGCTCACCGATAATATTTTAAGCGGATGAAACGCAAAATTCGTCGGGAGCAAAGAAATACGACCGAGGAGCATAAAAGAACTACCAGCAACTGTCACATGGTCAACGCTGGGGGATCGCAAGTTCTCACCTTCGGGAGCGACTCCGACGAAGAAATGACTCTCGGCCCTCTCTTCAAAGAATCCACCTCGGGAAAAGAGGAAGAACCGAAGAGCTGCGAGAACATTCAGCTGCGCAATCGCACATTACCTGAAAAGAATCTCGGACCTGCAAATAAGGGATCGAACAAAAAGGATAAGGGGAAAGAAAAAGTCCCTGAGGATATCGCCCTTGATGATCGAGTCGTCGAAGAGCTGGCAGCCAAGGACCCGCCCAAGAAAAGTAAGGTAGATTACAACGTTCTTGCACACCTGAGGAAGATACCCTCGCAGCTCAGTATTCTCGATGCCCTTCTGCTATCCAAAGAGGCGAGAGATTCGTTGATCAAGGCATTACAAAAGCCTGAACAATTCCAAGCTTTCCTCGCCGAAGAAAAGATGAAGGACGAGCTGGAAGAAGTGCATACAGCCGATATCACCTTCGGCGATGAAGATCTCCTCCTCGGGACATGCAAGCATAACCGTCCCCTTTATGTCTCCGGATACTGTCATGATATCAAGATAGGCAAAATCCTGGTTGACAATGGGTCCTCCGTCAACCTCTTCAATGTGAGTGTTGAAGGAAATCTGCATGAGCGTTCAGCAACTCGCTCGGGATAAGATCACTATCTCCGGGTTTGACTCCCAGTCATCACGGACGCTTGGGTCTGTAATATTGACACTACGCTTTGGGCTGCTCGTCACGGACATTAAGTTCCACATCATTGACGCTAAGACCTGCTATAACGCTTTGCTCGGCCGGCCTTGGTTACACGAGTACAATATCATCCCTTCTACACAACATCAGTGTATGAAATATTTCAAGGATGGTCTCAAGTACACTGTGATGGGGGAGTTGAACCCATTCTCCGTGAATGAAGTCCGAAAGTACGAAAATGCAAAATACTTCTTACTGGATTTCGAGGACACGGAAAGATGTCACAAACCAAAGAACAAAACTATCACCACTATTCCAGTCTTCGGGAGTGATACCAAGGAAGAAGAAGAGATAGTTTATTCAGGGCCGCCCCAATGCAACATGCCAGGACCGTCCACCCCTATGTTGATCTTCGGCAGTGGCTCGGAAGATGAGGTCAATGCCGTATTCTCTGCTCGGCCATCAATACAAGCCTTCGCTGAAAAAGATCGAAATTTGCAAGTTGCCATGGTTCCGCCAAAGTATCATAAAGAGCTAGATGAACTTAATGCCTACAATGTGGAAGAACTGCAGACATTCTACGTCCCTCCCAGGCGAAAAGATGAAAAGGCGATCATATTCTACCGATCCGGGGAAACCAAAGTGGAGAAAGAAATTTGGCATGGTGCGAATTCTACACTTGACAGGCTCCAGCCCATTCGTTTGCCCAGATATTACACAGACGGACTAAAGAGACTCTTGAGACGCCAAGGTCTACCCATTAAGCAAACTGTGCGACAAGCACGGCTCTATAACAGGATCTGGAACGTTTCCGGAACTCAACGAAAGTTGTCCAACGGGAGCGATCGGGCTTGGATATGTTCGATCCAAGAAACGGGCGCTATTCCGTGACTGCTACGTCATACATAACTTTGATGAAGAAAGAGATGCTCTGTGGGAAGATGCTAACCCTGAACCAGAACAAGCCCCCGCCGTGAAAATGCCAAGTCCATCGTTCGAAGAACAGATGGACAAGGTTATAAGGGAAGCGGGTCAAAAGGTTCGAGACGACCATAATCGCGAAATGGCCATCTACGAGAAAGCTAAGACGCAGCGCCTCCTTCAGCAGGCTGCAGAAAGTGACGATGCCCTTCGTCGCCAGCCCGTTATACAAAAGGCCCGACGCAGAGGCAAAAATAAACCGAAAAACGAAAAAAACATTCGACAACGAAAAAGCGGGTCTGAGAAGTCACGCAATCAAGAATCGAGCAGCCGGGATCCGTCTCTTATAAAGAAGATGGGTCGAGAATATTCTTTTTCCCAAGACAAGACAAGGAAGATACTTGATCTTGCCATAAAACATCAAATGATTACCCTCCCGGAGTCCAAGCACCCCGAGCAAGCAGGCAAAGTCTCTCACCCAGACTATTGCTCCAATCACAGGGCAATAGGACATCCTCTCGAAGACTTCTTCACATTCAAAGACTGGGTAGAAAACCAGTATCAGCAAGGCAGGTTCGCTCTATCCAGCAGCTGGAGGGTAACCCCGCCACAGAAGCATAAACCAAAATCCGCGCCTGCAGCAAGAATAGAACCAGATCAACATTGGTCTTGGAAGCGATCTCGTACCTGCCACGTGATAACACTGTTAGAAGAAGAGACCGAGAATATGGATGACCTCCCCTGGTACTTCGAAAACAGTGATGGCGAGGTAATCTCAGAATTTCCACCGGCGCCAAAAGAGCTGGAAGATGGAATACATACTACTGCAGATAAGCTCAAGAAAATTGATTTGGAGACGGCAAGTGACCCGCGACCGACATTCGTCAGTGAGCTGTTGTCTGAAGAAAGGGTGGCTATGCTAAAGGACATGCTCATGCAGCATAGAGATTACTTCGCATGGAACTATTCCGAGATGCTAGGACTAGATCCAGAGCTTGCTGTACACAAATTGGCGATATCTCCGGACATCAAGCCGATCAAACAAGCACCAAGAAGAATGCGGCTTGAGCTTGAGATGAGCATCAACGCCTTGGTCAAGAAGCTAATCGACTCCGGCTTCATCCAAGAGGTTCAGTACCCTGACTGGATCGCCAATATCGTCCCAGTGATGAAGAAAAATGGGACGGTGCGCATATGTGTAGACTTTCGGGATCTCAATAAAGCCTGCTCGAAGGATGACTTCCCAGTACCGGTTATCGAGCTAATGATAGACAACACCTCAACTCATGAAGTTTTCTCCTTCATGGACGGCTCGTCAGGTTACAATCAGATAAAGATGCATCCCGAGGACCAAAAGCATACCGCTTTCCGGACCCCTTTGGGCATATTCTGCTACAAGGTGATGCCTTTCGGTCTAAAGAACGCCGGTGCCCCCTATCAGAGGGCCATGATGAAGATCTTCGATGACCTCATACATGAAATCGTAGAATTCTATATCGACAACCTCGTAGTAAAAAACAAATCATACGAGGAGCGTTTAGAGCATTTGAAGATTGTGTTTCAACGCCTTCGGAAATACAACCTGAAGATGAACCCTCTCAAATGCGCGTTCGGAGTTTCCTCGGGCAAATTCCTAGGATTCATCATACGGCATCGAGGCATCGAGATGGACCCATCAAAGATCAAGGCGATCATGGAAATGCCCCCGCCAAAGACTCTCAAGCAGCTGCGATCTCTCCAAGGAAAGCTCGTATATATCCGGCGATTCATAGCTAATCTTTCCGGCAAGTGCCGCCCCTACAGTTACTTGATGAAAAAGGGAACCCCGTTCGTCTGGGATCACAAATGCCAAAGCGCATTGGACGAAATCAAGCAATACCTGCAGAATCCACCAGTGCTGGCCGCTCCCGTTAAAGGAAAACCTCTTGTCCTGTATACGACAGCCCTCGAAGGTTCTTTAGGCGCGTTGTGGGCACAAGAGAACGATCAAGAGAAAGAAAGAGATCTCTACTATCTGAGTCGAGTTTTCCTAGGAGCAGAAAGCAACTACTCCCCCATCGAAAAACACTGCCTAGCGTTGATCTTCGCGGTAACGGAGCTCAGACACTACGCGTTGGCGCATGAGGTCCATCTCATATAAAAAGTGGATCCTCTCGAGTATCTGATGTCAAAATCCATATTAACGGGGCGACTCGCTAAATGGGCCCTATTCTTGATAGAATTTTCGATAACTTATCGGCCTCTTAAGGCAGTGAAAGGCCAGGCCATCGCCGACTTCCTTGCTGAGCATCCGATACCTGCCGAATCTCTCTTGAACTGCGAATTGCCAGACGAGCACGCGTTTGATACGATCGACGGGGAGAGAAGAGAGAATGATACCCGATGGGAACTTTACTTCGATGGAGGATCTTCCATGAAAAGGCGCAAACAAAGCACCCCCATAATCAAATCAGGGGTAGGCCTCATCTTCATGACTCCACAAGGAGGGATAATGCGCTTTGCCTTCTCCTTAACAGAGCCGAGGACGAACAACGAAGCTGAATATGAAGCTTTGATAGCATGTCTTGAGATCGTCGTCGACATGGGAATTGAAAACCTCCTCATATACGGAGATTCCCAGCTGGTCGTTAATCAAGTAAACGGCGACTATCAAACGTGCAAACCAGAGTTGGTGCAGTACGGCGAGAGAGTGCAGCAACTGCTGATTCAAATTCCTTCCTACACCTTGGAAAGTATACTGCGTGCAGAAAATAGCAAAACGGATCCATTAGCCAAGCTCGCTAAAGAATTGGCCGACGAAAACCTCGATGACGTGAGGATCGTTGTGCGAAGCTGTCGGGTTCTTACACCAGCAGAAATATCTCCAGAATCGTCCGAGGAGAAGGGAGCGACCGAGCAAACGACTCTACAAATAAAATACCAGGAAAGGGTTACGGATTGGAGAGAAGTCTTTATAGACTACTTCAAATCCCGTCGAACACCTGAAGATGAATCATCGAGACATCAGCTCATGAAATGAGCTCTTTCTTTTGCATTCGTCAATGATACTCTGTATAAGAGATCATTTGATTTTCTGTGATTAAGATTCCTGGGACCTGAAGATGCAAGGATAGTCGTCCAAGAAACTCATGACGGACTCTGCGGTTCTCACCAAGCCGGGCCGAAGATGAAGCTGAAGATCAAACGGATAGGTTATTATTGGCCCACGATAATCCAAGACTGTCTCGAATACGCGAAGCAATGCAACTCGTGCCAGATTCACGGGGACTTTATCCACCAGCATTCGAATCCACTACATCCGACAGTGGCTAGCTGGCCATTTGAAATGTGGGGAACTGACATAATCGGCCCCATCGAGCCAGCATCGTCCAGAGGGCATCGGTTCATTTTGGCGACAACTGATTACTTCTCCAAGTGGGCAGAAGCAGTACCGCTGAGGGAAGTGAAGATGGAGAATATCATCCATTTCTTCAAGATACACGTCATTTATCGGTTTGCAACTCTACGACGGATCATCTCCGATAACGGGCCAGCCTACAAAAGCCACAAGATCAGCCACTTCGTACAACAACATAACATAGACTAGAGATACTCTTCAGTCTATAATTCTCGGGCTAACGGTCTAGCAGAGGCTTTCAACAAGACCTTGACGAAGATCGTGAAAAAGACGGTGTCTTGAAATAAGAAGGACTGGCACGAGAGACTGCATGAAGCTCTCTGGGCGTATCGAACTACGTTCAAAACGGCCACAAACGCACGCCGTACGCATTGGTATTCGGCACAGAAGCGGTACTCCCCCTTGAGATAGAGTTACCCTCTCTACGAGTGGCGGTTCACTACGAGCTAACAGATGAAGAGAATGCTCGCCTTCGGCTTGAGGAGCTTGATACCCTTGATGAAAACCGGCTCGTGGCGCAACAGAGTCTGGAGGCTTATAAAGCGAAGATAACGCGCTCATATGAAAAATTGACTAGGTCGAGAACGTTCCGCCAAGGCGAACTCGTGTTAGTTGTTAAAAGACCTATGATCCCCAATCGCGCCAAGCGGGGGAAATTCGAGCCGAACTATGAAGACCCGTATATCATAGACAAAGTCTACCAGGGTGGAGCATATCTACTCATGGACATGCATGGTGAAAGACCTTTCAGGCCAATAAACGGTCGCTTCCTAAAGAAATACTACGCCTGACGAGTCACGGCTTAGGTCAACGATGGACGACGACGACTATATCTGCTCGCTATCTTCCTAAGCCCAAACTCTGTAAGTAGTAGCCGGCTTCCTTAACAGCGGACCGAAATGTCCTAAAACTAACAACGGACCGAAATGTCCTAAAACTAACAATGGACCACTATGTCTTAAAACTGGCGTCGGACTGAAACGTCCTTAAATTAACGATGGACCACTATGTCCTAAAACTAGCTGTTGACTGAGATGTCGATAAACTACTGTGGACTGCAGCATCCCAAGGCTGACACAAAAAAAAGAAGAGAAAAAAAAACGGTATGTCCATAAGCAAAATGGGCACGGATGAAAACCCGAAAGGGCTCCGTGAGTAAAAACAGCAGGGCTACCGGCGAATGTTGTGAAAACCCGAAAGGGCGCAATCTCGTTAAAAGACACTTGTCCTCTCGACCTTGTAAGGAGAAAATACCTGCGTGAGATCGTTATAACTCACAAGGGAGCAACACAGTTAGGAATCCTCACGATTCTTAAGAAGAAATTACACTTACAAGATCCTCAAGACTCGTAATGAGAATTCCCCTTTGAGACCCTCACGGCTCATAGCATTCAAAAGCCTTAGGCTACAGGGATCTGAACCTGTTCTTAAGCCATCACAACCTCCAATGTTGTCCTACAAGCATCTCGATATCGACTCTTGTATACAATCCACGGGCGTGAATAAATATTTCCTTAAAAAATTCCCAACAGAGGCTGGGGATATGCTCGCACAGTGAACAACCCTTGTAAGTCCTCTCGACTTATAAGGAGAAAACACTCTTGTAAGATCCTTACGACTTATAAGAGAACATACACTTAGGAATTCTCATGATCCCTAAGGAGAAAATGCACTTACGAGATCCTCACGACTTGCAGGGAGAAATACTTTTATGAGACCCTTACGGCTCATGAAGTTAAAAGCCTTAGTCGACAGGATCCTAACCCTGTTCGCTAAGCCACCTTTGTTCAATATCGACAGAGGCAAATGATGATTCTCTCCTGGCAATATCCCAGTTGTAGCGATGTTGATGCCTAAATCGGTATCAAATCTTAAATTCACAGTGAAAAGCCAGCGAGCCATAAATGCATACGAAATAGCCGAAATGATGGGGCAACTTGCAACAGAATCAGCAAGTAAAAATGTATGCATATAAAATAGCCGAAATGATTGGGTAACTCGCAATAAAAAGCAGCGAGTAAATAAAACAAATAGCCGAATTGGGCACCGCGAAAAATAGCCGAAATGATTGGGCAATCGCGACTTTCGCGATATAAAAGCTGAAATGATAGAGCATCGCGGAAAGAAAAAATATATGTAAATGAAACTTTTTACCCTACAGGTAAGATCATATCGATCCCTGTCCACTGTCAAAGCGGAGTGATATAAAAACCCCAGCTCCACCTAAGCATTCGTCTCGTTACACCAGACGCAATGTCAACAACGGCGTTCCTTCGCAGTTCAGCGGGATGCAAATGCAACGTCAACGAAAGACCTCATGGTCGAAACAAAACGGAGTGATGGCAAAATCCTAACTCCACCTCAGCATTTGTCTCGTTACACCAGACGCAATTTCAACGACGGCGTTCCTTCGCAGTCCAGCAGGATGCAGATGCAACGTCAACGAAAGATCTCATGGTCAACGGCGGCGTTCCTTCGCAGTCCAACAGGATGAAGATGCAACGTCACGGTCGAAACAAAACGAAGTGACGGCAAAATCCCAACTCCACCTCAGCATTCGTCTCGTTACGCCAGACGCAATGTCAACAGCGGCGTTCCTTCGCAGTCCAGCAGGATGCAGATGCAACATCAACGAAAGACCTCACGGTCGAAACAAAACGGAGTGACGGCAAAATCCCAACTCCACCACAGCATTCATCTCGTTACACCAGACGCAATGTCAACGACAGCGTTCCTTCGCAGTCCAGCAGGATGCAGATGCAACGTCAACAAAAGGCCTCACGGTCGAAACAAAACGGAGTGACGGCAAAATCCCAATTCCACCTCAGCACTCGTCTCATTACACCAGACGCAATGACAACAACAGCGTTCCTTCGCAGTCCAGCAAGATGCAGATCCAACATTAGCGAAAGACCTCACGATCGAAACAAAGCGGAGTGATGGCAAAATCCCAGCTCCACTGTTTCCTGATTAAAAATCAGGAATTACCTCAATGAGGTATCACGTGTTCACACGTGACCAATGGTCACGTGATGACAAGTGATGGTTAAAATCCCATCAAACAAAAATGAAAACAAACGGCTGGAAGATAACTCAATTGGGGGTCACGTGCCAGCACGTGACAGGCTTTGAAAGCCTTACAGCTTAATAGAATTTAATTCTAAAAATCAGGAATTACCTCAATGAGGTATCACGTGCTCATACGTGACCAATGGTCACGTGATGACACGTGATGGTTAAAATCTCATCAAACAGAAATGAAAACAAACGGCTGAAAAAAGATCCCAATTGGGGGTCACGTGCTCCCACGTGACCAAGGGTCACGTGCCAGCACGTGACAGGCTTTGAAAGCCTTATAACTAAATAGAATTAAATTCTAAATTCTTCTAAATCTTTCCAAATGGAAAAGGTTAGAGGGAACCGTTGGATTAAAAATCCAGGGGTGATTAAATATCACCAATTGATGGAAAAATCCTAAACAAGGAAAGATCTCCCCAAATCTCACCGAAATAACAAACAGAATATCTTCGGATTGAAAATCCAACGGTGAATAAAATGCACTGAATGATCTAAAGGATCATATTAATTATGAAAACAAACAAAATCTTTCAATGAAAGATTTATTAAACAAATTGATTCTTTTCCTCCTCCTATAAATAGGAGCCAAGAGGAGAAAAAGAAAAAAGAACTTTTTTAGAGATATAGAGTTTTGGAATCTTGAAATTTCAGAGAGAAAAAGAAAGGAGAATTTAGTTCTCAATAAAGAAAACCCTAGGTGAGAAAAGAAAGGGAATCAAAACTTCAAACAGAGAATTTAATTTTCAAAATCTAAGAGTTTAACTCTTCTGCCTTAGTTCTTCCTCTAGTTGAAGATCTGCAGAAGCACATCTCCCCATAAGTTGAGAATTTAATTTTCATCGGGTTGAGATCCTGCCATGCAGATCCAAAACTTAGAGGGGGAATTGAGTTTAGAGAATTTAATTCTCTCAAAACAAAACTAGGGTTTAACCCTATATGAGAATTCAATTCTCCTAAAATTACAGGAATTTAATTCCTTCAAAATGGACAGAAATAGGGTTTAATCCTAATTGAGAATTTAATTCTCTCAAATTCACAGGAATTTAATTCCTCTTAAAATGAAATTAGGGTTTCACCCTATGCAAGAATTCAATTCTTTTACATATATGGGAATTTAATTTCTCTAAAAGAAATTAGGGTTCAACCCTACATAAGAATTTAATTCTTTCATAATAGGAATTTAATTTCTCCAAAATCATGATTAGGGTTTAACCCTACAGAGAATTTAATTCTCAAAATAAAATAAGGAGACTTAAAAGATCTCTGTGCATGAAAAGAACTAAGGTCACGTGTCCCCACATGACCCCTGAAGAGATCCCCAGAAGTGAGAGGCAGGAAGCTTTGAAGCAACGCCTCACGTGCTCCCACGTGACTTACAAAACACAGAAATAAAAAGCAAAGGAAATGAAGGCTTTGGGCGCTCTCACGTGTTGCCACGTGACCCCTTGGCAAACGCTTTAACAGTCAGTGCATCACGTGTCAACACGTGATGCTCAAAATAAAAATATAAAAAGTGTTTAACACTTAATTGCAGAACGAAGAAAAGGAATCTGGTCCCACCTTTGGGCGCCCTCACGTGTCCGCACGTGACCCCTTTTCCTTTAGTGTTTAACACTAATTCGAGAGCTTTATTCCCAGTGTTTAACACTGATTATCTTTTAGTGTTTAACACTAATTTGAAAATCTTATTTCCAGTGTTTAACACTGTTATTTTCTAGTGTTTAACATTAATTTGGGATTCTATATATCCAGTGTTTAACACTGCTGGTCTTTTAGTGTTTAACACTAATTTGAGAGTTCTGTCTCCAATGTTTAACACTGTTGTTCTTTAGTGCTTAACACTACTTTTAGCCAAATTGGCTAATTTTCCAGAGGCAAAAGTCCCTCCTCCCAATGAATCTTAAAATTGAGGAAATCAAAGATGAAAATGTTTAGCATTGCTGAATAATATGTGCTTAAACCCAGACAAATGTCTAATGGACCAACAGAGGGCCAACACTTCAAACTTAATTGGACTTAGCCCAAGTAGGCCATAAGTCCTCAATTCAGACTTAACTGAGCCAATGTTCTCATAATATAATTAACTGGTCTTAGTTCCAAACTGGGCTACAGATCATTTAATCCACCCTGGTTCAAGGGTACATCTCTTCACTCCTTTGATATTTGTCGTTGTAATTCCTCAACGTCTTCAAAGAGGTGACGGGTCCTGACAACCATACATTTCACGGACTGTGGGGTCCTTAAACTCATGGACTATGATGTCCTTAACCTCGACTGTGATGTATTTAAACTAACATCGGACTGTGGGGTCCTTAAACCCATGGACTATGATGTTCTTAACCTTGACCGTGATGTCTTTAAACTAACATCGGACTGTGAAGTCCTTAAACTCATGGACTATGATGTCCTTAACCTCGACCGTAATGTCTTAAAACTAACAACGGACTGTGGAGTCCTTAAACCCATGGACTATGATGTCCTTAACCTCGACCGCGATGTCTTTAAACTAACATTGGACCGTAATGTCCCTAAACTAATTATCGACCGCAATATCACTAAACTAAACAATAGAGCCCAATTGCTCTCTTGTCGGATTTAAACGGTCCCGTTAAGTTGATCTTAGTCTAAAATGAGGCTAACGTATCCTTAACGAACGTTTAAGTTGATCTTAGTCTCAAATGAGGGTAACGTATCCTTAACGAACGTTTAAGTTGATCTTAGTCTCAAATGAGGCTAATGTATCCTTAAACCCAACCCCCCAAACCCAAATCTAAGAAAGCTACGGATTTGGACTAGTCCACGCCCTATGAGCGACAACATAACTTAGTCTCCGTATACAATCCACGGGCAACCAAACACAAAACAAACACCCACGACACGAAGTGACCATCTGGAGAAGGAGAAAGTTGTTATCGCGATACGGTAGCATAATTAACTGCAGGGGCTTGCGCCTGCAGGGAAGAGCGTCCCCACAATCAAAAACCCCTCAGATGGGGGGGGAATCTGATGAACTCTGCTACATCGGCCGCATCTGTTTAAACCTTCGATACATGATGCCATAAATCAACTCGGCATCTTCGGAGAGGTGGACGGATAGCACCAATTAGCATCTGCCCCGAAATTCAGGCTAGACATCCGCCGCGTCTTTCGGAAGGGAACGGATTCTGGCACGCCCGGTGGGACCTTTTCCTCTTTCCACTCCACACTTCGTGTGTCGTGTTCGCGAACGAATCGCGGTTTGCTAATGGTTTCCCCTGGATTCGAGATACTAAGATTTGGTGTCTTGCTCCGTGCAGAAAACAGAAGATCAATGGCTTCAAATTGCACTAACTGCAACTGCAACTCTCGCTCCGTCCCGTCCGGAGGAGTGACTTACGGGCCCCAAGCGGCCTCCATCTTCGCTATGCCGGTGGAACAGGTCACCCAAGCCACCACAGGATTGTTTCTCGGGACCATGCTCTCGCCAACGAGCTTCAGCGCTCCCATGCCAGCACCGGAAGCTTCTAAGAAGTCGTTCTTCGATCGGCTTGCTACTACCACGGGTCGTCCAGCTCCAACTCCTCGGTCTTCGCCAGACTGAGCCTGAACTCTGATGGGCCTGCCAAGAAGCCCATGACACATAAAGTGGCCATCCCAAAGAAGATAGCCATCTCTACTCCTGAAGTCATCAAGGCGGCTTCTCCTGCCAAAGAGTCGGTCTTTACAAGATTAACTATTCCGGCTCCCGTTCCTGCTCGAAGGTCTGTCTTTGACAGATTGGATACCGCTACTCAAAAGACGTTAGTCTTCAAAAGGCTGGCACCAGCGGCGTCTCATATGGACAGGGGGCAAGACAAAGCCATCCCCATCACCGAACCAACACCGTCCGCTCGACACGCTCGACGTCGCCACTGGCGCCGAGTAAGGAAGGCTGGGGGCAACTCCCCCTCTGGGCTAACTCCACCAGCTCCAACGGTGGAAGTTAATGTTGTTGTTCCAACCGGGAACAGCTTTGAGCTGCTGAACAAGGTGTGCAGGAATTCGCCTACCGCCGTATTAAAAAGATCTCCGCCGCCGGTGGAGACTGTCACAGAAATGAAGCCGGAACAGTCCCCTCAACGACTGCCTTCTAAAGTTTACAAAATCTGGCGACAAGTCCGAGAGTCGGTGGTTGATCAAGACTATCCCCGCCGGCAGAAGAAGTTGAAGGTCCGACAGGAAGAAAACCATCCTGTTAAGCCACAGAAGACGACGGCTACTTGGGTGCCCACTGCAACGGCCCCCTCAACTTCGACCGCTCATAAGAAAAGAAGGCCGGAGAAAATCCCCATGCCTGTGACAAATGTCAAAGGCACTGAGCCTAAACGCCCCAAGTCTGGGGGCATGGTGGTGCATACTGTCTATATGGCATCCGGAAAAGAGGATAGCCGTATCTCCACAGGTCATCGACCGCTTACGCGATCCGTGACAAAAGCTCAAGAGCAGCAGCAGAAGCTTCAGGAGATGCTAACTACAATGGCCGCACTTACGGGACCGAAAACAAGACCGGAGGCATCATCGGAACAACGTCACGAGCAGGAAACTGATGCCGAGTTCCTTCGGAGAATGCTTGAAAAGAAGGACAAAGAGGCCGCGGAACAAGCGGCCAATATAAAACAAATGTCCCTTCTGTTCCAAGATATGGTGGGCAGATGATCCAGCCGGATCCCCCAGCCGAAGATCCTCCAGTAATAATTGAAGATGATAGAGGAGAATGTCAAATCCACCTCCGGCTCTTTCAGCAGCCAAGGAGGAAACTATTTCCAAGTCCGCCGTGGATGATTACATCGCTCAGCAGATACGAGTTCACCAGGCGAACGAAGCGGCTGGGCAAATTGTTAGAACTGGGCGACCGTATCCAGGTTGGTATGATCAGATAAAGTACCCGCCAAGTTACACGATCCCGAAATTCCATGTGTATAAGGGGACAGGCAACCCTCATCAACATGTCGCTCAGTTCCGGGCTCTTTGTTGCAATACCGGTGGCGATGATAAACTTTTGCTCCGCCAATTCATCGGCAGCTTATCGGAAACGGCGTTTCAGTGGTACTCTGAACTTCCAAACGACTCCGTCAAAACTTTCGCAGAAATGGAGTTGTTGTTCACCCAGCGATTCGCAAGTGCTAGTGAACGCACCCCAATAACAACATTGATCAATACCAGGGTGAAGCCGGGTGAGACATGGGTTCAGTACGCAATTCGATGGCGGAATCTGTGGTCGAAGTGTGAACAACGCATCGAAGAAGTACAGCGGTGGGCATGTTCGTGGGCACTCTAGACCCTCATGCAACTATTTCATAGTTCATGATATTCTTCAAACCGACCACATTCCAGGCTTTAATCGACAAACTAGCCCAGATGGATCAGATGGATCATAAACCGTCTCCTCCGAAGCCGGAGCCGCGGAACGAAAAATGTAAGGGAAAGGCGACCTTCATTGCGAACACCCAACAGCAGCCCAGTGCTCCAAGACTAACGGATCAATTGGAAGAGAGACGGCGCTATTATAATGAGAAAATGAAGCGTCCTTACTCGTTCCCGCGGGATAAAACGAAGAGGATGTTCGAACTAGCGATGCGCAACAGGCTTATCAATCTGCCGAATCCAAAGCGGCCATTGCAACCCAGTGAAATGAATAATCCCAATTATTGTCCTTACCACCAGACGGTAAGCCATCCAATCGAAGATTGCTTCGTCTTTAAGGGATGGATCGAGGATCAGTACCAACAAGGCAAGTTTGCGTTGTCTGAGAAGTGGAAAGTAAGCCCACCACAACCGCACACTCCTAAGAAGATGGACACACCGGGGGCAACGTGCTCTTTTGTTGAAGAAGCTCCATGGGAGGTCGTTCTTTCAGCCAAAACCAAAAGAATGCTGAATGATCTCCAGACATGCCCGGCGATCAGGTGGAAGAATCCGCTAGAACCCCAGATCATCGAAGGAATGCCGAAGCCGCGCCCAGCTCTAAAAATTGGTGGTGATAGCCAAAGCGTTCACACCCAGCCGTCAAAATCTTCAAAGAAGAAGAAGAAATCCAAGAAGCCCGTGAAGCCTGGCGACAAGCGCACGGACCTGCAAAAGCAGATTGACGCGCTGGAAGAATATAATCAGAAGGCGCGAACTCCAATCACGCTCCAAGAGTTCCTTGGCCACGTCCTTGAAGACGGAGATGATGGAGAAGACTCGTCAGATGAATCTGAGGATTACGTAACAAGTTGCCATGTGATCTCTCACTCGTCGATAGAAGATGAAGAAGCTCCTTGCACCGAGAGACTGGGGGCAGGTCCTGAACCGGAACTTCCAGGCCCATCAGATGAAATGATCGACGCATTCCTGAACGAAGCTCTTCTGAAAAGTAAAGCTGATCGGGAGCGTGAGATGACCATATTTGAAAAGGCCAAACGCCGGCAACTGGACGAAAGAGTCGAGACATTCCCACCAAATCAAAGGACATCTGTCGCAAATAAAAGCAAGTTCAAGACCAGAAAAAGGTTTGCTAAAGCCATATCAATGGGGATGAAGCTACCACCCTCCGAAGGAAACATTCTCGGTAAAGCAGAGACACATCCTAGCTACTGCTTATATCATCGAAAGATTTCGCTCCCCACCGAAGAATGCGACGCTTTTAAAAGATGGTGGCAGGGATATGTTGCTCACCGGCAGCATTTTAAGCGGATGAAACGCGTAAAACTCATCGGGAGCGAAGAAACACGACCGAGGAGCTTGGAAGAACTACCGGTAACTGTCGCACGGTCAACGCCGGAGGATCGCAGATTCTCACCTTCGGGAGCGACTCCGACGAAGAGATGACTCTTGCCCCTCTCTTCAAAGAGTCCACCTTGGGAAAAGAGGAAGAACCGAAGACCTGCGAAAATATCCAGCTGCGCAATCGTACGTTGCCTGAAAAGAATCTCGAACCCACGAATAGAAAAGATAAGGGGAAAGAAAAGGTCCCTGAGGATATCATCCTTGATGACCAAGCCGTCGAGAAGTTGACAGCCAAGGACCAGCCGAAGAAAAGTAATGTGGACTACAACGTCTTGGCGCACCTAAGGAAGTTACCTTCGCAGCTCAGCATTCTCGACGCTCTTTTACTATCAAAAGAAGCAAGAGATTCATTGATCAAGGCGATGCAAGAGCCAGAGCAAATCCAAGCTTTCATCGCCGAAGAAAAGATGAAGGACGAGCTGGAAGAAGTATGCACAGCCGATATTACTTTCGGCGATGAAGATCTCCTCCTTGGGACGTGCGAGCACAACCGTCCCCTATATGTCTCCGAATATTGTCACGATATCAAGATAGGCAAAATCCTGGTCGACAATAGGTCTTCCGTCAATCTCCTCAACGTGCGAGTGTTGAAGGAAATCTGCATGAGCGTTCAGCACCTCGCTCGTGATAAAATCACCATCTCCGGCTTCGATTCCCGGTCATCACGGACTCTCGGTTCCGTGATACTGACATTGCGCTTCGGGCTACTTGTCACGGATATTAAATTTCACGTCATCGATGCCAAGACATGTTACAATGCTTTGCTCGGCCGGCCTTGGTTACACGAGTACAACATCATCCCTTCTACACAACATCAGTTTATGAAATAATTCAAGGATGGTCTCGAGTATACCGTAACAGGAGAGCTGAACCCATTCTCCGTAAACGAAGTTCGAAAATACGAAGATGCAAAATACTTCTTACCAGATTTCGAGGACACGGAGAGGTGTCACAAACCGAAGGACAAAGCTATCGCCACTATTCCAGTCTTCGGGAGTGATACCGAGGAGGAAGAAGAGATAGTTTATTCAGGGCCCCCTCAACGCAACAACCTGGGACCGTCCGCCCCCATGTTGATCTTCGGCAGCGACTCAGAAAATGAGGTCAACGCCATATTCTCTGCTCGGCCTTCAATTCAAACATTCGCTGATGATAGTCAGAGTTTGCAAATCACCATGGTTCCACAAGAGCATTACAAAGAGCTTGATGCGCTCGAAACTTATAGTGTGCAACAGCTGCAGACATTCTACGTCCCTCCCAGGCTAAAAGGTGAAAAGGCAATCATATTCTACCGATCAGAGGAAACTAAAGTGGAGAAAGAAATCAGGCACGGCGCGGATTCCACACTCGACAGGCTCCAGCCCATCCGTTTTCCCAGATATTACACAGAAGGACTAAGAAGACTCTTGAGACGCCAAGGTGTATCCCTTAAACAAACTGCTCGACAAGCACGGTTCTATAACAGGATCTGGAACGTTCCTGGAACTCAACAAAAGCTGCCCAACGGGAGAATGGAAACTGTCGGGCTCCGATATATCCAATCCAGGAAACGGGAATGAGTCCATGGTAGCTACGTCATATATGACTTCGATGAAGAAGAGGACGCCATGTTAAAAGATGCTGATCCTGAACCAAAACAAGGTCCGGTCATCAAAGCGCCGAGTCCGTCATTTGAAGAACGAATGGACAAGCTAGTAAGGGAAGCGGGTCAAAAGATCCGAGATAACCATAACCGCGAGATGGCCATTTACGAAAAATCCAGGACACGGCGCCTCCTTCAACAGGCCATGGAGAATAGAAATGCTCTTCCTTATCAACCCGTCATACAAAAGGCCTGACGCAGAGGCAGAAATAAATCAAAGAACGGGAAAAGCGTTCGAAAGCAACAAAGCAGGACCAAGAAGCCACGCGATCGGGAATCGAGTAATCCAGATTCATCTCTTATAAAGAAGATGAGTCGAGCATACTCTTTTCCTCAGAACAAAACATGGAAGATACTTGATCTCGCCATAAGACATCAAATGATTACACTCCCGGAGTCCAAGCACCCCGAGCAAGCTGGCGAAGTCTCTTATCCGGACTATTGCTCCTATCATTGGGCAATAGGACATCCTATTGAAGACTGCTTCACCTTCAAGAACTGGGTTGAAGATCAATATCGACAAGGCAGATTCGCTCTGTCCAGTAGCTGGAGGGTAACCCCGCCGCAGAAGCATGAACCCAATTCCACGAAGGTAGAACCAGATCAACATCGGTCTTGGAAGCGAGCTCGTACCTGCCACGTGATAACGCTATCAGAAGAAGACCCCGACGGTATGAATAATCTCCCCTGGTGCTTCGAAAACAATAATGACGAGGTGATCTCAGAGTTTACATCGGCGCCGAAAGAGCTGGAAGATGGAATACATACCACTGCAGATAACCTCAAGAAAATTGATTTGGGGACGGCAAGTGACCCACGGCCGACGTTCGTCAGCGAATTGCTGTCTGAAGAAAGGGTGGCTACACTAAAGGACGTGCTCATGCAACATAAAGATTGCTTCACATAGAATTATTCCGAGATGCCAGGACTAGATCCAAAAATTGCTGTCCACAAATTGGCAATATCCCCGGACGTCAATCCAATCAAACAAGCGCCGAGAAGAATGCGGCTCGAGCTTGAGATGAGCATCAACGCCGAGGTCAAGAAGCTAATCGACTCTGGTTTCATCCAAGAGGTTCAGTATCCTGATTGGATCGCCAACATTGTCCCGGTGATGAAGAAAAATGGGACAGTACGCATATGTATGGATTTTCGGGATCTCAAAAAAGCTTGCCCGAAGGACGACTTCCCAGTGCCAGTCACCGAACTGATGATAGACAATACGTCCACTCACGAAGTCTTCTCCTTCATGGACGGCTCATCAGGATATAATCAGATAAAGATGCATCCCGAAGACCAGAAGCATACCGCTTTCCGAACCCCTTGGGGTATATTTTGCTACAAGGTGATGCCTTTCGGTCTAAAGAACGCTGGCACCACCTATCAGAGGGCCATGACGAAGATCTTCGATGATCTTATACATGAAATCGTCGAATGCTATATCGACGACCTCGTGGTGAAAAGCAACATTTAGAGCGTCTGAGAATCGTGTTTCAACGCCTTTGGCAATACAACTTGAAGATAAACCCTCTCAAATGCGCATTCGGAGTTTCCTCGGGCAAATTCCTAGGATTCATCGTTCGACACCGAGGCATCGAGATAGATCCGTCAAAGATCAAGGCGATCTATGAAAATGCCTCCGCCAAAGACTCTCAAGCAATTGCGGTCTATCCAAGGAAAGCTCGCGTATATTCGACGATTTATAGCCAATCTCTCCGGCAAGTGCTGCCCCTACAGCCACCTAATGAAGAAGTGAACCCCGTTCGTCTGGGATCACAAATGCCAAAGCGCGCTGGATGAAATCAAGCAATTCCTGCAAAATCCGCCAGTGCTGGCTGCTCCGGTCAAGGGAAAGCCTCTTATTCTGTATACAACCGCCCTTGAAGGTTCCTTAGGCGCATTTTGGGCACAAGAGAACGACCAAGGGAAGGAAAGATCCTCTACTATTTGAGTCGAGTTCTACTGGGGGCAGAAAGCAATTACTCTCCCATCGAATAACACTGCCTGGCATTAATCTTCGCGATAACAAACCTCAGGCATTATGCATTGGCGCATGAAGTCCGTCTCATCTCGAAGGTGGATCCCCTCAAATATTTGATGTCAAAGGCCATACTGACGAGGCGACTTGCTAAATGGGCCCTGCTCTTGATGGAGTTCTCAATAACCTATCAGCCTCTTAAGGCAGTGAAAGGCCAGGCTATCGCCGACTTCCTCGCTGAGCATCCAATACCTGCCGATTCTCCCTTGAATTGCGAACTGCCAGATGAACATGCGTTTGACAAGATTAACGGGAGTGATACCCAATGGGAACTTTATTTTGATGGAGCATCTTCCATGAAGAAGCGCAAACAAACCACTCCCATAATCAAATCAGGGGTAGGCCTCATTTTCGTAACTCCACAAGGAGGGATAATACGCTTTGCCTTCTCCTTAACAGAGCCGGGGACAAATAATGAAGCCGAATACGAAGTTTTGATAGCAGGTCTCGAGATCGCCATTGACATGGGGATTGAAAACCTCTTCATATACGGAGATTCCCAACTGGTCGTTAGTCAAGTAAACGGCGACTATCAAACGTACAAACCAGAACTGGTGAAGTACGGCAAGAGGGTACAGCAACTGCTGACCCAAATACCTTCTTACACCTTGTAAAGCATACCGCGTGCGGAAAATAGTAAGACGGATGCATTAGCCAAGCTCGCTAAAGAAATGGCTGACGAAAACCTCGATGACGTGAGGATCGTTGTTCAAAGCCGTCGAGTCCTCGCACCGGCAGAAATATCTCCGGAGTCGTCCGAGGAAAAGGGAGCGATCAAGAAAACGGCCCTACAAATAAAAGACCAAGAAACGGTTGAGGATTGGAGAGAAGTCTTTATAGAATACTTCAAATCCCGTCGAACGCCCGAAGATGCGTCCTCAAGACATCAGCTTATGAAACGAGCCCTATCTTTTGCCTTTGTCAATGATACTCTGTACAAGAGGTCATTTGATTCTCTGTGGTTAAGATGCTTGGGACCTAAAGAAGCAAAAAGAGTCGTCCAAGAAACTCACGACGCACTCTGCGGTTCTCACCAAGCCGGGCCGAAGATGAAGCTGAAGATCAAACGGATGGGTTATTATTGGCCCACGATGATCCAAGACTGCCTCGAATATGCGAAGCAATGCCACTCGTGTCAGATTCACGGGGATTTTATCCATCAGCATCCGAATCCACTACATTCGATGGTGGCTAGCTGGCCGTTTGAAATGTGGGGGACTGACATAATCGGCCCCATCGAGCCAGCATCATCCAGAGGACATCGATTCATTCTGGCGACAACTGATTACTTATCCAAGTGTAACAACTCCATTTTTTATATACAAAGAATTGATTTAAATTCAATGTATACTTGGAGTATTTATTGTGGCTGATATCTCTTTAAGTATTTATTTCACTCCATAATTACAAGAAGGAGCTTGTAGCTCATTGGTAATACCTTGCACTGCTGAACCAAGCCACCAGAGTTCAAATCCCATGCCCCACATTATTTTTGTATTTATTTTGTTTTAAATTCTTTTGAAAGTCAACAGTCAAAACGCCATAACTCACAAAAATTGAACTGAACATCAAAATGTAAATATACCATAAAATTCCCCAGGAGATTCCCCGGCCCCCGACACCTTGACTCGGCCCGACTCGGTCCAGCGCCGCCGGCCGGACTCGGCCGGACGGCCGAGTCGTCAACACGGAAAAGTTCTGTCTTGACCTGGTCTTCTCTCCTGCACACTCTAAATGCCTGGATCGGTTACCAAATGCCTAATAAATCCCTTTTACTCCAAGGTTTAATGATTTTTAATGATTTTTATATAATTTTTATATATTTTTATTTTTATTTTATTAAAAACCCTAACCCTATATAAACCCCCATACCCTCTACCCTCTCATCCTAAATCTCTAAGTCCACTCTCTCAAAATTCTAAGAGAACTTGGTACGTTAGAAAACGAGCGAAAGGCGAAGCGCTGACGAAATCGACGGCGAAATCCCGGTGATCGTGCTAGGACCTCTCAACGGCGATTCGACGCACCGGCAAACCCTCTACCTCCCTCTCACTCTCTAGTGTTGTCCAAACCCGAAAGTCCCCTTTTTCTACCTTTCTTTTCCTTCATAAAATACGACTTTACAAACCAGACGGAAATCGGAACAAACCGATTTCCGATTCGGTTTTCTATAAAATCTCACATATCACCAATTCCATAATGCTTAAACATCTTCATGTTGACTACTAATCACTTAAAAATTAATTTGAACAAGTTTTCACACATGAAATGATAGTTTTTGCAATATATCGTATTCTTTCACTTAAATACCACAATATTTAGTTTTCACATTTAACCTCTTAGCATTGCTATACCTTAAAATAGATCACGAGGTAATGACCTACCTCCTCACATACTCATATGCAAACATAACACGCTACCTTGAAAATTTAGAATACGACAAAACAAGATTTTACATTAAAATACCGCTTTCTTTATAAAACCTTTTCTAAAAGTTTTAGGTTGATACATTCTTAAACCAATATCTTTAATAGGAAAATACGATAAGTTGTGGACATTGATCGTTTATCTAAACCTGACTTTGTGGTGTCTAGGCAAGTGTTTCTAAGGCGAGTGGTTACTTAATTAGGGCCACTACTTGTAGTGGAGAGCCTCCCACTCACCTGGCACTTACCTGGCCGCAATTGGCGGTGAAGAGGCGATTTTAGGCTTCTAATGACTTGTCGTTTAGACCATTTAGAAACAGGCTAGTTGGCTTAGGAAACCCTAGAATCTAAAATACGGAAATTTACACATTTTACAAATAAATACCTTATCTTTATAAAACCGTTTTCTAAATGATTAGTATTTATTAAATCTTTGCAAAGCGTCACTACAACCCACCTTTGGGGAACTCGTTAGGGATAGTACGGTTTATCGTGCACCCTCGGGCTTAGTAGTGCGAGATTCAGACCTCCGCAAGGAGCATTCGGTCTCGAAAGGTTTAAAATACGACATTTAAGAAAAATGATATTTTTGGAAAATAAAATATTTATTAAAAATTATTCTTGTATAAACATATGTATATTTATCATTTAAACACCTATTTTATTATAAGATAAAGTTTCCACCTTTTCCTAAAAATTACAAGATTAAAAGTTACATTAAAATACCATGAATTTCAAATAAATCAATGTTACAAATTAATACCATTATTTATGTAATTAGGATATTTTCACTAGAAATAACACAAAATAAAATTACACTCATTATAACTATAAAGACGAATAATAAATACTTGGGGTGTATCTTGAAAACTATACAAAAGTATTTTTACATAAAACCCCCTCAAGTTTTATAAATTACAATAAGGACCCTAACAATTATAGAACATCAATTTACATTTCTCTTGTCTGATTCGGGTTTGAGTCTGATTATTTCTGACTTGAATATGATTCAAGTCAATCTACATTCTTTAATATTCTAACTCAATATGAACACATGAATCCCAGAATCCAGTTAACAATCTATACAACTTGACTGAATCAAACCATGGATATACATCCATTATTCCGTTATTCCATTTACCTGATTATGCAGTTACAATCTGTTTACTATATCATAGTTTTGGTCGGTCATCCAACTTACACAATACAATACAACAATACAATCAAAACACTACGGGGTTTAAGGGGTAGATTGGTGCGAAAGGTGTTAGAAGTAGAACGAGACGGTAAGATTAAGACACCTAACCTATATTCCATTGCTGTTGTACCGTGGCTTAACGGTTCCTTGTACATTCCGTTTGCCCTGGCCTCTAGCATACTGAGACCCCTCTCGTATACACTGGCATCCTTCCGTACCAAACTACAAACAACAACGTGAACATAATATTCTACAACATTATACTTTAGAAAATACCTCTTATTCTGTCTTTTCTAATTCTTCTTTATCTTTGGGACTTACCGAGCGACCTGTTCGCTAACGACATTCTATTTCTTTCTTCTTTGAATGTCGTCAGGTGCTTTGGACCCAGCAGAGATCGAGCCCACCGGTGAAGACTTAGATCAGTTTCACGAAGACCCCGAGCTCTAGATATTGTACCTTGTTCTATTCAGTATTTTCATTTCCTGTTATGCCATTATTTAGGCATCGCTTTTCATTTCAGTTGTATTTACTTTTCATGCATTGTATAAAAGAATGTTATTAATAAAATTGCTGTTATTTCTATATCTCTTGTCTCTTATGATTTACTTTTATATTGCATAGATACGCTTAGCGTATGTACTTCTAAGTATATACGTAGAGGACCTCGTCGCGTCCCCTTCGCCGTACACTGGGAAGCGGGACGTGACACCAAGTGGGCAGAAGCAGTACCGCTGAGGAAAGTGAAGACGGAGAATATCCTCCATTTCTTCAAGACACACGTAATTTATCGGTTTGGAACTCCGCGACGGATTATCTCCGATGATGGGCCAGCCTACAGAAGCCACAAGATCAGCCGCTTCGCACAACAGCATAACATAAACTGGAGATACTCTTCAGTCTATAATCCTCGAGGTAACGGTCTGGCTGAGGCTTTTAACAAGACATTGACGAAGATTGTAAAGAAGACGGTGTCTCGAAATAAAAAGGACTGGCACGAGAGACTGCATGAAGCTCTCTGGGCGTACCGAACTACGTTCAAAACAGCCACGAACACAACACCGTACGCATTGGTATTCGGTAAAGAGGCGGTACTCCCCCTCGAGATAGAGCTACCCTCTCTACGAGTGACAGTTCATTACGAGCTAACAGACGAAGAGAACGTTCACTTTCGGCTTGAGGAGCTCGATGCCCTTGATGAAAACTGGCTCGCAACGCAACAAAATCTGGAGGCTTATAAAGCTAAAATGACACGCTCATATGAAAGGTTGACTAGGCCGAGAACATTCCGCCAAGGCGAACTCGTGTTAGTGGTCAAAAGACCTATGATCCCTAATCGCGCTAAATGAGGGAAATTCGAGCCGAACTATGAAGGCCCGTATATTATAGATAAAGTCTACCAGGGTGGGGCCTATCTACTCATGGACATGCATGGAGAAACACCCTTCAGGCCAATAAACGGTCGCTTCCTGAAGAAATATTACGCTTGACGAGTCCTGGCCTAGGTCAATGATAGATGACGACGACTATGTCCGCTCGCTATCTTCCTAAGCCCAAACTCTATAAGTAGTAACCGGCTTCCTTTACAATGGATCGAAATGTCCTTAAACTAACAACGGACCGAAATGTCCTTAAAGTAACAACGGACCGAAAGTCCTTAAACTAACAACGGACCGAAAACGTCCTTAAACTAACGACGGACCGAAACGTCCTTAAACTAACAACGGACCACTATGTCCTAAAACTAGCCGTTGACCGAGATGTCGATAAACTACGGTGGATTGCAGCATCCTAAAGCTGATACAACAAAAAAAAAGAGAATTAAAAAAAAGAGAATAAAAAAAAACTGTATTTCCATAAGTAAAATAGGCACGGATGAAAACCCGAAAGGGCTCCGTGAGTAAAACAGCAGGGCTACCGGCGAGTTTTGTGAAAACCCGAAAGGGCGCAACCTCGTTAGAATAAAAAAAAAAGAATAAAAAAAAAGAGAAAAAGAAAACGGTATGTCCACAAGCAAAATGGGCAAGGATGAAAACCCGAAAGGGCTCCGTGAGTAAAAACAGCAGGGCTACCGACGAGTTTTGTGAAAACCCGAAATGGCGCAATCTCGTTAAAAGACACTTTCAAGGTCCTCTCGACTTTGTAAGGAGAAACCACCTGCGTGAGATCCTTACGACTCATAAGGGAGCAACACACTTAGGGATCCCCACGATTCCTAAGGAGAAATTACACTTACGAGATCCTCACGACTCGTAAGGAGAATCCTCTTATGGGACCCTCACGGCTCAAAAGATTCAAAAGTCTTAAGCTAGAGAGATCTGAACCTGTTCTTAAGCAGCCCCCACAACCTCCAATACTGCCCTACAAACGGCTCAATGTTGACCCTTGTATACAATCCACGAGCGCGAATAAACATTTCCCTAACAAAGTCCCATCCATGACTAGGGATATGTCTACATGGTGAACAACTCTTGTAAGTCCTCTCGACTTATAAGGAGAAAACACTCTTGTAAGATCCTTACGACTTATAAGAGATCATACACTTAGGAGTCCCCACGATTCTTAAGGAGAAAACGCACCTACGAGATCCTCACAACTCGCAGGGAGAAATACCTTTATGAGACCCTTGCGGCTCATGAAGTCAAAAGCCTTAGTCGACAGGATCCTAACCCTGTTCACTAAGTCACCTTTGTTCGACATCGACAGAGGCAAATGATGATTCGCTCCTGGCAATATCCCAGTAGTAGCGGTGCTGATACCGAAATCGGTGTCGAGCTTGCAGCGAAAAGCCAGCAAGCCATACATGCATACGAAATAGCCGAAATGATGGGGCAACTTGCAAACAAAATCAGCAAGTAAAAAAAATGTATGCATGCAAAATAGCCGAAATGATTGGGCAACTCGCAATAAAAAGTAGCAAGTAAAAATAAAAAAAATAGCCGAAATGATTGGGCACCGCGAAAAATAGCCAAAATGATTGGGCAATCGCGACCTTCGCGATATAAAAGCTGAAATGATAGAGCATCGCGGAATGAAAAAAAAAGAAAAAAAATGAAATTTAAGCCCTACAGGTGATATCACATCAATCCCTGTATACAATCAAGGGACGCAAACAAAGAAAGGATCATGCATTTCCTCCCCAGGCTTCATCAGCAGAAGATGCCAAATCTCAACGGTTCGCAGACAGCCTAGAGATCAGCTCAACATTCGTCTTATTACAACGGACACAACATCAAGTAAAGTAGAACAGAGGCAACTCCCAGTTCCATGACTCGGCGGTACACAGATGATCGAGAGTCAAACCCCAACTCCGTGAAATGCGGATAAAGTCAAAAATTCCTGGTCACGTGGAACGCGGCTTATGTCATTCCTGACCCCATGGGAAACGTCCAGAGCGGATCCTGGTCCTCGTAGAGCACGACAATGACCCCGTGTGAAGTATCCAGAGCGGAGCTTAGTCCTCGCCGAACACGGCAGTGAACCCGTAGGAAGCATCTAGTGCAAATTTCCTGGTCACGTGGAACGCGGCTTATGTCAATCCTGACCCTGTAAGAAACGTCCAGAGCGGATCTCGGTCCTCGCAGAACACGGCAGTGAACCCGTGTGAAGCATCCAGAGCGGAGCCTAGTCCTCGCCAAGCATGGCAGTGAACCCGTGGGAAGCATCTAGAGCAAATTTCCTGATCATGTGGAACGCGGCTTATATCAATCCTGACCCCGTGGGAAACGTCCAAAGCGGATCCTGGTCCTCGCAGAGCACGGCAGTGAACCCGTGTGAAGTATCCAGAGCGGAGCCTGGTCCTCGCCGAACACGGCAGTGAACCCGTGGAAAGCATCCAAAGCAAATTCCTGGCTACGTGAAACGCGGATTATGTCACTCCTGACCCCGTGGGAAACGTCCAGAGCGGAGCCTAGCCCTCGCCGAGCACGGCAGTGAACCCGTGGAAAGTATCTAGAGCAAATTTCCTGGTCACGTAGAATGCGGCTTATGTCAATCCTGACCTCGTGGGAAACGTCCAGAGCGGATCCTGGTCCTTGCAGAGCACGGCAGTGAACCCGTGTGAAGCATCCAGAACGGAGCCTAGTCCTCGCCGAACACGGCAGTAAACCCGTGGGAAGCATCTAGAGCAAATTTCCTGGTCACGTGGAACGCGGCTTATGTCAATCCTGACCCCGTGGGAAACATCCAGAGCGGATCCTGGTCCTCGCAGAACACGGCAGTGAACCCGTGGGAAGCATCCAGAGCGGAGCCTAGTCCTCGTCGAGTACGGCAGTGAACCCGTGGGAAGCATCTAGAGCAAATTTCCTGGTCACGTGGAACGCGGCTTATGTCAATCCTGACCCCGTGGGAAACGTCCAGAGCGGATCCTGGTTTTCACAGAGCACGGCAGTGAACCAGTGTGAAGCATCCAGAGCGGAGCCTGGTCCTCGCCGAACACGGCAATGAACCCGTGGGAAGCATCCAGAGCAAATTCCTGGCTACGTGAAACGTGGATTATGTCACTCCTGACCCCGTGGGAAACGTCCAGAGCGGAGCCTAGTCCTCGCCGAGCACGGCATTGAACCCGTGGGAAGCATCTAGAGCAAATTTCCTGGTCACGTGGAACGCGGCTTATGTCACTCCTGACCCCGTGGGAAACGTCCAGAGCGGATCCTGGTCCTCGCAGAGTACGGCAGTGAACCCGTGTGAAGCATCCACAGCGGAGCCTGGTCCTCGCCGAATACAGCAGTAAACCCGTGGGAAGCATCCAGAGGAAAATTCCTGGCTACGTGGAACGCGGATTATGTCACTCCTGACCCCGTGGAAAACGTCCAGAGCGGATCCTGGTACTCGCAGAGCATGGCAATGACCCCGTGTGAAGCATCCAGAGTGGAGCCCGGTCCTCGCCGAACACGACAGTGAACCCGTGGGAAGCATCCAGAGCAAACATCGGACTGTGGGGTCCTTAAACCCATGGACTATGATGTCCTTAACCTCGACCGTGATGTCTTAAAACTAACATTGGACTGTGAGGTCCTTAAACTCATGGACTATGATGTCCTTAATCTCGACCGTGATGTCTTAAAACTAACAACGGATTGTGGAGTCTTTAAATCCACGGACTATGATGTCCTTAACCTCGACCGCGATGTCTTTAAACTACGGTATCCTAGAAAATGTCCAGAGTGGAGCCTGGTCCTCACAGAACACGGCAGTGAACCCGTGGGAAGCATCCAGAGCAACCCATGACTCCGTGAAACGCAGATAAGGGCAACTTCACCCATCACTTGCGGGTCCTCACGACTTGTAAGGGAGCAAATTCTCTTGTGAGATCTTTACGACTTTCAAGAGAAAACATGCACTTAGGAATCCTCATGATTCTTAAGGAGAAACCACACCTACGGGATCCTCTGGACCGGTAGGGAGAAAATTCTTTATGAGACCCTCACGGCTCATAAAGTTGAAAAGTCTTAGGAGGAAGACCTTAACCCTGAATCCTGAGCCATCATTGTCCTGCAAAGAAACCGAGATAGACTACCCACATAAATACATTCAATAACAAGGGACACATCATTGAGAAGAAAAATATGTCTTTTATTCATGAACCAAAATGAATACAAAGTACAATTCGCGAAAAAAAATATATATACTCTTATTTAGGAGTATGTACAAAGAAAGAACAAAAATGTATATCTACAAGTCTTCAAGCCGGCAGGCGATTTAGCAGATTGGCCAGCTCATCCCTCTTTCGCTGGGCTTCGCCTTCGTGATTCAAAATCGCCAAAAGACGGGCCTCCGCCTGAGCCTACTGAGCCTGATATGAGGCGAGCCGGTCTTCGAGCTCTTTCTCGGTAGCCTTGTGAGCCTCAACCCTTTCGCGAGTGAACACCGCGGCTTTATCGATGGCCACCACCTCCTTGATGGCCTCTTGAAGTACTCGCCAGGGTTCATACGCTTTGTTGGCCTTGGCTGTAAGGTTGGCTTGAAGCTCTACCAGCGCTTTCGAAGCCAGCTCCCTCTCCGAAAACTTGCGATCGTGGCCGCAGATCTCTGGCGTCCGATGGGATACTGCCAATACACGTGCGGCAGGTGGAGCGATCGTGGCCGTCGAATGCACTGAGCCGTTTCGGCGGGAGATGACCATCGCCTGCTGATAGCTATAAATAGAGGTGGGGTCCGCTTGAAGGCCCATATCTCTTTATATTTTCCTCGTTCTTAGTCTTGTTAGCTCGGCGCTCTTCTTTTTAGGTCGGATATCTGCGTTTTCTCTCTCGAGGACTTCTCTCCATCAGGTTAGATGTTTTCTTTTGAGGAGTCTGTAGACGTCGTCGGGGTAGATTCTAGGGGTTCTTCCACTGAGTCGGAGTCTTCCCAGGGAGTTAGGGTCAGATCCTCTTCCCGGGGTCGCGCGACAGGGGCGGTTCCCAGAGCGGAGGTGGCGAACGCCCCTGGTGTGTCATCCTTGGTAGGGTATGAGGACGAGCTTGCCACCACTCGGGCTCGTTTCTATATCCCTCCCAGATATACGCTAAGTTTGGCCGAGGAAGGAGAGAGGGCAGATCAGGTACGGGGTAAAGAGATGGCCTTGTACCTGGAAGCCTTTTGGGCTGGAATGCGCATGCCTTTCTCTCCCGAGGTTGTTAGAGCGCTAAATTACTTTGGGTTAGCCCCGGGACAGCAAGTGTCGAACTCCTGGAGGATTCTCCTTGGGTTCCTGGTCCGTTTGAAGCTGCAGATGATCCCTTTCGGTTTGTCCATCCTTGCCTCCTCTCTCATTTACAAAGGTCACCCCGGCACTCGCGCGGGCGACCCGAGGTGGGTTTACCTCTCCTTTAGGAAACAACGGGGGAGTGTAGCCGGGTCGGGAGTTGTTGTCTTGCCTTCTTCCATCCATGATTGGAAGAAGAAGTTTTTCTTTATTGGGTCGCCAGAGGGTGAGGACTGGCCCGTGCCCACCCAGTGGTCTAGGGATAGCTGTTGGCGGGGAAGCCCGTCCAACGATCCCGACGCGGTGAGAGTGGCGGAGTGGGAGCCCATTCCCCGGGTTGACGTGCTGCTTTATGAGCGGGCCCTTAGTTGGGCTGGGCTCAGCCCCGCCCAGTTCGTCGGTAAGTTAGGAGCTTGCAGAAGATCTGTTAGGCTTGCGTTTTTTTTCACTTTTGTTTGTGTTGCCAACTCTATTGTATCCTGTCTTGTGCAGAACCCATGGACTTGAGCCACCTTCGAGCGGCCATGCGCAAGCCAAAGAAGGGATCGAAGGCTGGAGGTGCCAGCTCTTCTCGTCCGACGTCAGACCCGGCTCCCATGGAAGCCATCCCACCCAAGCGTTCGAGAGCGGGCCGTGCCCCGGAGCCCAGCCAGGCACCGAGCCGAAAGCGGGTTCGGGGGCAGGAGGCCCAGGCTTCGGAGATAGAGACCGGCTCTCCGCCGTCGGCTCTCAAGAAGTTCCCCCGAACGATTCTGCAGACCCCGGCCTCCCCGATCTTGGTGGACGGGAGGGACCTCCGCTTTGAGGTGCCCTCGGGGCTCTCCGTCGCTGACAGCTTGCTGGCCGACATGGAGAGGTCGGCCGGGGGCAAGGTCCCTCGGGGGACTCTCAAGGCGCAAATGGCGGCCATCGCCAAAGAGGCCGTGCAGGTTAGTGCTTGCACCTCACTCGATTTTTCAGTTAGCGTCTCATCATTCGCGAGATTTGGTGCCCCCCTTTCTTTCTGACCCCCCTCTGATTTCTTCAGGTCCTCCAGCACGTTGCCCTCGTCGTCCAGGTGGAGGAGGAAGAAATAACTCCGGCGATGCGAGTCGCGGGCGAGCTCTCCTCACTGGAGGAGAGCTCAAAATTGAAGCTGGAGGCGGCGATGGCGAGGGTGGCTACCCTGGAGGGCGAGGTGGCGGCCGGGAAGCAGGAGGTGGCGGCCGTGAAGCAGGAGGTTTCCCGGTACCACAAGGCCGCCTAGGCCAAGCTTCAGGACTCCAAGGTGCTCATCGAAACCATGAAGAAGTCGGCGAGCACCCTCCGGAAGGAGCTGGAGGCGGCGGTAGAGGTGGCGAAGCGAGGCGATCTCAGAGCGGCGAAGGCGGTGGAGAACTACAAGAAGTTGGAAGATTTTTGCACCGTCCTAGCCTCGGCCACTACCGCCATCTGGCACGAGGCCCTCGACGCCGTCAAGGCTCGGATGCCGGAGTTTGCTGACAAAGAGCTCCGAGCTGAATATCCTCGCGGGGATGACGAGCAGGGGGACGACCCCGGAGGCGAGGCCGGGGAAGAGATTCCCGGCGAGGGCAACACCGAAGCTCCCGTGATGGGTGCTGAGCCCCAAACGTCGCCCGAGCCGTGGTAGATATTGAGCTTCTCGGGGTTGCGCCTGGCCCTGAGGCCTGAAGCCCCTCGTTTTCTTGTTTCTTTTCTTTTGTTGCATCGATTTAGTAGGCCACCGGGCATTTTGTAAGGCTGGGTAGCCTCCAATACCCTTGTAAAGACTTTGATTTTGGGAATGAATTATTTTTGCAGTAGTATTTGCACGCGTATTTTCCTTTGTCGGTAAACACTTGTATTTGCGCAGTACTGCCTTCGTGTTATGTCGGTTCTTCGTCTGGCGATTACGCGTCGAGTTGAATCTGTTCACTTGCCAAGTGTGCAAAGACCGGCGGGAAGACGGTATCTCCATGGCCCCGAAGTCGAGGTGGATATTGCTCAGACGTAGATAGACCAGATGCCTCTTGGTGAGGTCATTTTCCTTAGTGTGGAAGGTTCGAAGAGGCATGTTAATGATGGACCGAGCAGGATAGCTGTCCGGTGCCTCTAGGCGAGGGCTTCGATCCCTGGAGTTGTAAGGGCCATACAAGGCCTGCTAGGGATGGACCGAGCAGTGAAGCTTCTCAGTTGCCTCTTGGCGAGGGCTTAGATCCCTGGCATTGTGGGGTAGTAAATTACCAGCCAGGGATAGCCGGGCAGGGTAGCCTCTCGGCTGCCTCTTGGTGAGGGCTTCGATCCTTAGTGCGGGAGGGGCCGTGGGATGCCTGCTAAGGATGGACCGAGCAATGAAGCTGCTCGATTGCCTCTTGGCGAGGTTTTTGATCCCTGGCGTTGTAGAGTAGGGAGCTACCAGCGAGGGATAACCGAGCAAGGGCGGGCCCGGTTTCCTCTTGTGAGGGCTTTTGATCCTTAGCGCGGGAAGGGCCGTAAGGGGCCTACTAAGGATGGGCCAAGCAGGTTTACTGCCCGGCCTCTTGGCGAGGGCTTTGATCCCTGGTGTGTTGGGGTAGGGAGCTACCAGCCAGGGATAACCGAGCAAGGGCGGGCCCGGTTGCTTCTTGCGAGGGCTTTTGATCCTTAAGGACGGGCCGGGCAGGGTTGTTGCCCGGTGCCTCTTGGCGAAGGCTTTGATCCCTGGCGTTCTGGGGTAGGGAGCTACCAGCCAGGGATAACCAAGCAAGGGCGGGCCCGGTTGCCTCTTGCGGAGGCTTTTGATCTATAGCTCGGGAGGAGCAGTAAGAGGCCTACTAAGGATGGGCCGAGCAGGGTTGTTGCCCGGTGCCTCTTAGTGAGGGCTTTGATCCTTAAGGATGGCTGAGCAGGGTTGCTGCTCGGTGCCTCTTGGCTAGGGTTTTGATCCCAGGAGTCGTGGGGTAGGGAGCTACCAGCCAGGGATAGCCGAGCAGGGTAGCCGCTCGGCTGCCTCTTGGTGAGGGCTTTGATCCCTGGCGTTGCGAGGTAGAGAGCTACCAGCTAAAGAAAGCCGAGCAGGGTAGCCTCTTGGCTGCCTCTTGTTGAGGGCTTTTGATCCTTAGCGATGGAGGGGCCGTGGGAGGCCTGCCAAGGATGGACCGAGCAGTGAAGCTGCTCAGTTGCCTCTTGGCGAGGGCTTTGACCCCTGGCGTTGTGGGGTAGGGAGCTACCAGCCAGGGATAGCTGAGCAGGGTAGTCGCTCGGCTGCCTCTTAGTGAGGGCTTCGATCCTTAGCGATGGAGGGGCCATGGGAGGCCTGCTAAGGATGGACCGAGCGGTGAAGCTGCTCAGTTACCTCTTGGCGAGGGCTTTTGTCACGCCCCGCTTCCCAGAGTGCGCTAAGATCGGCACGTGACAGAGCCAACCATGCTACCTGTGGCTAGGAAACATCCCTCCACAGTCACATTACGTCTGTCTATAAGATATCAAGAACGGTAAAGTAAAATAAACTATCCAGTACATGTCCATATGCCAGAATAAACGAGTCAAGAAATAATATGCGGAAGCAATAAAAATCAATAAAAAATAACATCTGGAAAGTACGTCCCAAATACTAGCTCACATCAGGAAATAAAAGTACGGAAGGAAACTAAACTAAACTGGATACTAACAGAATTCTCACTGCTCGGCCTGACGGCGGAAATACTCCTGATCAGCCTGCGAAAGAGACAGAGGATCTGGGCCATGCAAAATCCAGATGTCAGTGCGTCATAATATCAAACAATAAAATATAATCAGGAGGTAACAAGATATGAAGGCATGAGTATGAACAGTAATGAGTGTATAACAGTAACATGAATATGGAACAGTGAAGTGTATGTGCATGCGGTGAGTAATCTATGCTACTGGGTTAATTACTCTCAGGTCTTTGAAATCAATTTAATGAACCGTCAATATTACTCAATAGTATCCCGTGCATACCCCGGACCACGGTCCAGACCCTCGGGGCTGAATCCGAGACGTGCCGCTAAGCACAAACAGGAAACATGTACAGATGAATGATGTCAACAGCATCATTCCGGGACTGGCCTAGCCCCCAAAACTAATCAGTATAAGCGTCGAACTGTTGAGTTATAAGTCAGGTTTCATTATTGATTTCCCCTTACCCCCAAAATTATGTGTTCAAGTTAGGTATTGATAAATCCGGATCTAATACCAACACAGGATCAAGCAGGTACAGGTTTGTCTATGCAGACAACAGGATACGTCCGTCAGGACAACATGTCAGGATTGTCGGCATTAGAAGCGGGATCAGGTAATATGTCAAGTAGTGGTATAACAGGTCATGTCAGGGGGTGCACAGTGTATCAAAGGGTGCTCATAATAAAACTGTAGCAAGTACGGATGCACGATAAAAGCATGGATGCACAAATGTTTATCAGGGGTTACATCATGACTATATAGGATGCACATTATCAAGTATGGGGTGCTAATATAACAATAATATGAATAAATACGACATGGCATGCAACTAGATATAAAGAATTAATGGTATGAGTACACAATAAAATATGGATGCTCAATTATCTATCAGGGTTTACAAGATGCATAATTATCTAGCAGGGGTTACAACTACAGCTCTGAGACTATGTAGGATGCACATTATCAAGCATGGCGTACTAATATAACAATAATATGTAATAATGTGATCTGTAGATGTAGCTACGCATATAATAAATGATATGGATGCATACTGGTATCCTAAAACTGTAAAACATTATTATGTATGCATAATATAATAAACATGTAACATTTTACTCATATGGATGTATAATAGGATACATAGCATATAGCAAGATGAACTTGCCTGATCGGAACACACGATGGGCGTGTACGGCACGTCCGACGTCGGGTAATCGTCGCAACGTACACACGGCACGCGGGACGGGTCCAGGCAGGGCAAGAGGACAACCACGTAGGTAAGGGACGTTCACTGGATCGCCTGGATCGGCAGCAACGAGCACGCCTCCGGCGATGGCTGGAAAAACCAAGAATTAAGAAAAGAAAAGAAAAGAGAGAAAGAAAGAAAAGAAGAGAAGAGAAGGAGAGTGGGGTGTAACTTGGCTTTGGGTTTCTGGGACAGAGGAGACGAGAGGGTGACGACGGCGATGAAGGGCAGCCGTCGACGTCAAAGGCAAAGAGTAGTAGGCGTGAGGTCGGGGCTTGCAGGGTTGCTCGGGGATGGGTGTGCAGGGATCTCGAGGGGAGTTCCAGAAGAGAAAGTGGAGGTGGTGAGATGGTGAGGAGGTCGAGGTGATGATGGTGGGAGGTCGGCTGTGAAGATGGGTCGGGTTTCTGGGGTTGCAGATACGGAGAGGGGTCATCGGGAGTGGCTTCTTGGGTTCTCGGGGCGAGGACGAAAGGAAAGGGTGATGAGTAGAAGATGGAGGCGAGACGGGAGAGGTGAGATGAGCGACGTCGAGGAAGAGGAGGAGGCTAGGGTTAGGATTAGGGTTCTCGTGGGGTTCTCGTCGCGGTGCATGGGTTTTAAAGAAACGGAGAGGAAAGAAAAGAGGAGGGAAGTGACGCTAGTGTGTGAAGGAAGGTAAGGGGATCGCGAGGAACAGTGTATGCGAGATCTGAGAGAAAGAGGAAAAGAGAAAGAGAGAAAGAAAGAGAGAGAGATAGAGAGAGAGAGAAAGAAGAAGTCTGTTAGTTTTAAAGAAATATAAAAATCTTTTTAGAGAAATTTTGTTGTTAAACTTAAACTTCAGTTGTAAATATTAATATATAATATTAGTAAAATATTATATATTTGGCTAATACAAAAATAGTCCAAAACACGCACGGCTCGGGTCTAAAATCCAGTTTTAAAATACGGAAAATATATGTGTCGACCAAAACTAAAATAAGATATCCGGGTCACGAAAAAGCATACCCCCAAGAACGGATGCACGCACGTACACGTAGCCATCCAAACGAGTCTGTTTCACTGAACGGGACGAGAACAAGATGCGCGGATGCTACCACAGGGTCAGGGGTATCATGCGGGCCATGCAAGATATTTTTAAAATATTTTATTCAACTTTAAATGTTTTATAAAAATGCAGACGCTTGATGTAATGCGAGTATGCAAAATAAACAACATGAAAGTGCACGGATCCATAAAGCAAGCCAGGATAAATCATAAACAGGAATCTAGACGGGTTTCCAGCAAGCGGGTCGGGTAGGATGCAAATACAGATGTCACATACACTATTCGCACCCAAAATACCATAAATAAGGAAAATACCATAAAACCATAAATAACGAAATAGTTAAACTAGAACTGGTATAAATGAACTAGGGTATTATCCCTGGAGTTGTGGGGGTAGGGAGCTACCGGCCAGGGATAGCCGAGCAGGGTAGCCGCTCGGCTGCCTTTTGGTGAGGGCTTCGATCCTTAGCGCTGGAGGGGCCGTAAGAGGCCTGCTAAGGATGGACCGAGCAGTGAAGCTGCTCAGTTGCCTCTTGGAGAGGGTTTTGATCTCTGGCGTTGTGGGGTAGGGAGCTACCGGTCAGGGATAGCCGAGCAGGGTAGCCGCTCGGCTGCCTCTTAGTGAAGGCTTCGATCCTTAACGATGGAGGGGCCGTGAGAGGCCTGCTAAGGATGGACCGAGTAGTGAAGCTGCTTAGTTGCCTCTTGTGCGAGGTTTTGTCCGTCCTCCCTGGTGTGAGTACTGGGAAGAGGGACTGTCGCTGGCGACACGTGTCATGATCGCGTGGGGAACGCGAAGCGCCGGAGTAGTGTCATTTCGATTTTGCATCGAGCGACGCGATGTCTGCCGCGTGGCGGCACAGTTGCTGGTGAAACGGGCGACCGTTGAACTTCGGGGGCGTTGTGGGCTATAAAACGGAGGGAGTGTTGATTACTCCCTTCCTCACACCTGAAACGTAAGAATGGAGGACTTCCATTTCACCATCTCCGAGATCATAAATATCGAGGACGTGTACTTCTACGATCAGTACTATACTGAGGACACGGTGCAGTTGGTGATAGGCCGTATCGAGGATCATTTTGGTCGATTGCTCTCCCGGCGTTCCCCCCTACTTCATCTGTTGATGTACTCCATCTGGAGGGCGTCGCCGGGGCTTTACAACCCCTTGTCCGAACAGCTGAAAGACGAGGCCGTTGGCAAGCTAAGGTCTCTGAGGCGCTTCGGCCTGCTTTCTGCGAGACGGCTACATCGCTCGGTGGCGCTCGTCCTTGAGTGCTACAAGTTGAGGCACGATGACGACGTTCGCGTGGGGCATCGAGGGCAGAGGTTAGATGCCGCAAGGGCTCGGCTGGCGGAAATATCCTCAGAGTACCACGAGCAGTGTTCTCTGCACCCTCTTCCCTCGCTATTGTAATTTTTTTTTATGTACGACTGAGGAGCCCACAATACCTTCTGAATGAATAAGATTCTTTTTCTTTTCTGCAATACTTTATTGATCCCTTTTATTATATAAACAAAAAGATCTCAAGAAAGGTGCACATTGCTTTAAAAAGGAAATACATGCTAGTAGATGTTCTTATTCGTGCAGCTTAAGCCCCTCGGATGTCTGTTGGCCTCTATGCCCGGCATAAGGTACTGAGCTTCGTGGGTACCAGATGTATCCTCCACTTACACGACCATAATTTGGCCGATGGTCAGCTCGGCGGGAGGGGGACGCTGCTCCTGCTCGCGGTCAGCTTGCCGCTTATCCTTCAAGTACGCTGTGAGGTGCCCCGAACGGATGAGCTCCTCGATGTAGTCTCGGAGCTACTTACAGCTCTCCGTAAAGTGGCCTAGTGACCTGTGGAAACCGCAGTAGGGGCCCCGGGGTCGCTTTGAGGCCATGCGCGAGATCGGGGGAAGCTTGAAGAACCCCCCGCCCTTAGCCACCTCTAGTAGTACCGTCTGGAAGACGTTGAGCGGGGTGTACTCCTGAAACTTTGGGAGATAGGGCTTTGGCCGCTCAGGTCCCCTTCTCTCTTCCCTTGCCCTCTTCTTTTGGTCGGTTTGCTCTACCCCGGGGATATTGGCGTTCACCTCGGACTCGAGCTGGACTTCGAGCTCGGTCCAGGCCTTTACCTCGGCCATGGTCTTAGGTTGCGCTAATGTAAAGGAGCGTAACCACTCCTTGTGCCTAAAACCAGACCTAAGTGCTGTGATGACCGTCTCGTCCCGGTGCTCTGGGACCTCGAGAAGGGCTTTGTAGAAGCGGGTGACGTATGCTTTGAACGTCTCTTTGTCCCCACTCTTGATCTTGAAGAGATGGTCAACTGTGCGTTTTTGCCGCCTGTTCCCGATGAAGTGGCCGAGGAATTGGGTGGCCAGGTCGTTGAAAGTTGAGATCGAGCATGGCTCGAGTCCTCGGAACCAGTCTCGTCCGGAGCAGATGAGAGTGGCCGGGAAAGCTCGACACTGGGCGGCGTCGGAGTTGTCTTGGAAGCTCATCCCCGCGGTGAACGCATCGAAATAGTACTTCGGGTCAGATTTGCCGTCGAAGAGGGAGACCTTTGGAGGCTTGTTGCGGGAGGAGACGTGGACGGCGAGCAGCACCTCGGTGAACGGTTTGGTGAGCGAGTCGGCGGCGTACTTAGCCCCGTCGCTCCAGCGGTGACCTTCCCGATGCATACCTTCGATCTTCTTCTCGAGGGCATCGAGTCGGCCGTGGTATCCCGACGATTCGGCATATTTTGATCCACGTCCTCTGCTGTTCGAGACCTGCGTCTGAGCGCGGCCCCGGTTCCTCTTAATGAGGTTCCTTAGATCCTCCGGCGAGGTAGTCTTCGAGCAGCCGTGGCGAGTCCCGTCCGCGCGCCCATGTCGAGGGAGGGGGTGTTGGTCATACCTGGGAACAGACGAGCTGACCGATATCTCCTCGGGAGGGAAAGGGTCGCGAAGAGGCTCGGGGCGAGGCGCTCTGGCGATGGACCTCGGTGTTGAACTGTGGGGCGCCCAGCGGGTCATAGAATGTATTGGCCCAGGAGATCTGCGGCCGTGGGAGTTAGCGAGGCGGTGGTCGGCAGTGCCGACGCGTGCGGAGTCTTCTCTCCCCCTATAGGGGTCCCGGTCCCGAGGCGGGGGAGCGACGACCTGGGGATCTTGCCCTGCCGTTTGGACGCGGATGAGCGCCTCCACGACGGATGCGAGTTGGTCTATCCGGCCGGCAAAGGCGTTGATGGCGTTCGGTGGAGGAGGTTCGTCCGCACCTCCGTTGAGGGGGAGGCGGCGACTAGTGCTTGGATCGCCGTGATAATCGCTCGCCATCAGATTGAGATCGGAAGATGACCTTTTTTTTGTGGAATTAAGGTTTTCCCACAGACGGCGCCAGCTGACGTAACTTGGATCACGCCAAGATGTTACCTTCCGTTGATCTGCTAATGGCGGCGATGGACGGCTGATATTGGATCTGGAGGCGGGCTCCTGAAGCGTGTGGATCTCAATGGGTTTGAGGTTGGTTGAGCCGAGCTACCTGCAAGAAAGTCCCGGGGTGGTTGTACCACCGAGGACCCTCTGACGGTCAAGTTAGAGAGGAAATCCGAGCAGAATAACGGCTTAGTGGAGTAAAAATGGCTTACTTGAACCGTCTGAAGAAGGGGTTATATAGCGGTGGCAGCAGGCAAACATGTGCGAGAATCACGCCGGCTGTTACGCTCCCGACGTCACGCCCGCGTGATGAGCGGGATCTCCCATTAATGGCGAGACATGCTCGTTAATGGGGGATCGTGATGGCGTGGAACGTGGGATGTGGCCGGCGGATATCTCGTGCATGGCGAGATTCGCGGGATGGCGGTTGCGCCCGTGAGCGGTGCCATTGGTCGGTCGATGAGACCGAAGAAGATGACTTCGGCGGGAAAGCTCGCGGACGAGCGGGAAAGCCGAGGTATCTTGGTTTTGCGGTAACCCGGAGACGAGCTGGGAGACCGAGGAGGCCAGGGGGCTCGGAGGTGAGCCATCGTTTGTTCGTAGGACGGGCATAGGAGTGGTCTGGTCGGCCACGGTAGGTTCTTTCTTGTGAGCTTTAGGACACGTCACCTGCCACGTGTCATGATCTGGAAGATCACCGATATGGAGCATCATCACGACCTTTACCCGAAACTGTTAGATATCATACATCTCGTAGAGTAACAATCAAATTATACCTAGCACGGTCCCGTGTTCTTTGTATAAGTACATGTTCTACTCGAGAACTGGGCTTTTACAAGCAAGTATACGTTCTAATTTATTTGCTATGTTAAGCGCTTCTCCATGGAACAGCTTGATTGTTCTAACACCATTTAAAATCTTTAATGCTGTAAAAAAACTCCAAGGTTACATTGAAATGATAATTTATCTTTCACCAAGCATATGGTGCTCGCTAATTATATCTATGAGAAAATGCGATTTAAGTAAATTTCACTACTGCCAAATATTTAACACCATTGCTAGAGCACAACTCTCAAGACCACCACCTCTATATACAAATATATAAACTGCTCACATGAGTTCTAAATCCCATCTATTTCATAAATACAAGGAAAAAACTCATCTCCAACCCCACATGCTTTTGTTTCTTCAATCTTCCAGAGCACAAGGGAGCTTATCCAAAAGGATCATGTGGTAAGGGTTCAAATTATTGTTTCAAAATTAAAGACATGCATGGCTTATAAGCTAGTATAATTTTGTTTAAAATGCTATTTAAACAAAATTGTCTTTTTTCATGAAAGGAAAAAGCTGTTTAGGTTAAAAAAAATTCCATTAAAGAAAAAGCAAAAAAAAATTACTGAATTTTTTATATTAAAAAGGTACATTTGTTAGATTAATTTTTTTTCTCATTAAAAATTTCAGAAAAACCTTTGTTTAAATTTTGCTTTAAATTGTTGTTTAGATTACTTATTTCCCTCTACCCATTTTTTTTTTTTAAAATGTATATTTTCTTCTTCCTTTTTTGATCCTGGACAGATTTTTTACCACGGTAATTTTGCTACTCTTTCAATACTGAAATTAACCGTTTTTTTTGGAACAGTTTTTGGGGTTTTGCTTCTATAATAGTGTGTTGACAATCAAATTAAATGGAATCTATGGAACCAAATTCTCAGTTCATAATAGCCCTTGAAAAACCTCAAAACAAACAAGCCAGCATCTGTACTGATGTTAAACCTCAACAGTCAGTGGTGCATGATTTGTTGACCAAAGCGGAGGAGTTTGAGCCAAATTTTGCACTACCTCTTACGCCGGAAAAGCCTATTCCTATACTCAAAACATATGTGCGAAAGAGGAAATTTACATATCATGGCCCTTCGATGGCTTTAGTTTTAAGGAGTAGAATCGGAGAAACTTCAGGCCCATGTAACTTCGTAAACGATGATAAGGAAGTTATTGCTAAGAAGAAGGGCCATGGTATTCGAAATGTGTATAAAAGGAAAACAAGGACAAGCTCAAAAGTACGTGATATAGCTGAAAGCGAAGAGAAAGATGATTTGGGAGGTAATGACTGGGCTGGCAGTAACAAGAAACGACCCGCTCGGGCCAAGGTTTTCCTTGGCCAAGAGACAAATAGGGAACTGAGCTATGATGACAAGGAGTGGCAAAAAGAGACGGATATTTTTCGTGGACGGGCACTTGCTTTCATTGCTTGGATGAATCCCATCTTAGGTACACTTGCTGAAAAGAGGCTGAAGTTACAGTATATTTTGTAACCAACCAAGTTCATTCATTTATTTATAATTTATAAGGTTTGATTTATCTGAGAAATACTGATAATTCATGGTGGTTTAGTGAAATCTAGTCAAATAGTTCTACACCCCCCCCCCCCCCCCCCCAATTTGTAGCTTTTAATCTATTTGCATATTGAAAAAAGCTCATAAGAAAGTTACAACACTTTTATATTTCTCATTAATATGTTTCAATTTGCACAATAATTGTAGGGAATAGACGCTTCTCGAATTGGAAAGGATCTGTTGTAGATTCTGTCGTGGGAGCATTTTTAACTCAGAATGTTTCGGACAGCTTGTCAAGGTTAACTTTTAATTTTACATCAGTTGTTTCAAATAAGTTTACTCCGATACTCTTTAATTATTATCATTTGTTAACTCACAACTTCATTCATTTTTCCAGCTCGGCATACATGTCGTTGGCTGCGACATTTCCTCTTAATTCCGAAAAGAGCAAGAAAAGAAAGAGAAGTGTGTCAAGATCGAAGAATGTGCAAGTTCGCAAAATCAGTAAAAGAATCGGTGAGAAAATGTTTGACTTTGAAGCCTTGCGAAAAGAGGCACTTGCCACCCACAATGCTACACGAAGCGGCGATACACTCGACTCATTAGATTGGGAGAAAGTAAGAAAAGCAAGTGTCAATAAAATCTCCAACGCCATACAAGAACGAGGGATGAATAATGTGCTCGCACAAAGAATCAAGGTATAGACAAAAGGAATCGCATAGATTTAAAATATCGATGTTAATAATCAGGCACGAATGTCCGATAATTAGCACTTCAAATAGAATGTAGTAGTATTCAACTTATGCCTTTTTTTAAACTCACACTTTCTCTCTCTTTTTTTCCTGCAGAATTTCCTTAACGACACAGTTCATGTTCATGGAAACATCGATCTCGAATGGTTAAGATATGTTCCACAAGATAAAGCGAAGTACGGCCTTGAAATTGTGCATGTTGTGCGTGCATTCGAGTTTGAGTGTAGACCAAAAGAGTTTGTAAATATTGTCTCTGTCTTGTATACAAGTAGAATCAGTTAAGTGATAGAAACCACGACTTCTTTTTGTGTTTCAGGGAGTATCTCGGGAAAATATATGGGATAGGAATCAAAAGTGTTGAGTGCATTAGCCTTCTGACTCTTCACCATCGAGCTTTCCCTGTAAGTTAATCTTTTTTAATACTGTTTTTGTCATCAGAATTCAATATCATGCTTATTCTTGCCCCTTCGGTATCGAAGGTTGACACCAATGTTGCTCGTATTTCTGTAAGACTTGGATGGGTCCCACTTCAACCCCTGCCAGAATCCCTTCAATTGCATCTCCTAAAACAGTAAGTAACATCATCTCAAATGAAACACTAAATTTCATGTTCATGAAAATACCATGATCTTTCGGCGCATTTTTTATGCTATTTGTATATTATGTGAAAGGCAATTAAATGCCATGGTGTTTTAGTGATATTTAGCCTCCCATGAGATTTTCTAAGACAGTAAAACATGCGTGTTTGATAACAATATTATTTAGTACCTAAAATAAAACTAAACCATTCCGTTAGGTACCCTATTGTCAACCATATTCAGGAATATCTGTGGCCTCGGCTATGTTCTCTTGATCAACAAACACTGTAAGTTCTCAAATCCTTCTTTGTAGCTAATTAATGCCATATTACTAAACTAACTTATTATAAATGTTTTCTTTATCGAGCAGATATGAGCTTCATTATCATATGATTACTTTTGGAAAGGTACGATCTCGAACTTTCAGACCCTTTCTATAAATATTTTGATCAATAATTCACATAATAATATATGCAGGTCTTCTGTACAAAATCAAAGCCAAATTGTAATGCTTGTCCGATGAGAGGAGAATGCAAACACTTTAAGAGCGCATTTGCTAGGTACGTACGCACGTCTCCAAAATACCAACATACTCGAATGATATAAATGGAAAACTGGTGTGATAACATACTATAAATGGCAATTGAATGCATCGGTTGTGCATGTTTATGTGCACGAGGCACACATATCGAGATTATTTCTGTAATACTAGATCGCACATGTTCAAATTTTGTTTAAGTACTGCTGATAGCGTTGTATATAGAACTTACTCACCAGCAGAAAACATTCTTAAAATGCCGAGAAAATTTTCAAAGCAAGTACTTTGACTGATGTGTAATTAGTTAGTTTCTTTTCTCAGCAACTAAAATGTTAAGCCGGAGGTTTGAAACTAATTAATGGTTACTCTCATGAATGCAGTCTATTTATCATTAAATGGAAACATGTTTATTTCTTTAGAAAAGAGAAATTTATGCGTACCTTGTCTGATCTTAATCTTGATGCAGTGCAAGGCTTGCACTCCCAGGACCTGAAAGAAAAGGTCAAGAATTGAGTCTTATACCCCAACCATCATATGAAAACATTAGTAACTACCGTGTGCCTGATATTGAAGATGCACCTATTTACGGTTCTTTTGAAGTTCTTGCGACGAACCAAGTTTTAAAAGGAGCCAACAAGAGTTTGAAGAACGATATTCAAGAATATGATATTGATATTGAAGGAGATATTGATATGTCAAAGGCTTTGGTTGCACTGCCTACAGAAACTTCCCTCATTCCTATGCCAAAGCTCAAGAATGTGGACCGCCTTCGCACAAAGCATCAAGTGTATATTCCAATGCAAACATAAAGTTTTACCCAATGTTTGAAGAAAAATATAGTTTATTGGTTACGAAAATGTGTAATCGTGTTGAATGCTACACTGCTGGATCGAGCTCACTAAGCCTTTCCCTGTTTGCAGGTATGAACTCCCGGATTCACATCCCCTTCTCGAAGGGGTAAGTTGTTTGCCTAAATGGACAAAATCTTGTCGTGTCTTTTAACTATAAGTGATTGTGTTGAGTGTTATATAAGTTTATTTTACATTTAAAACCTGAATTTGAAATGAGCTAGGGTCAAGGTTGTTCTTCTATACATGGTTATAATTTACGTGCGTCGTGAGTATAATATTACAGATGGACCGAAGAGTGCCCGATGATCCCTGCTCTTACCTTCTTGCGATATGGAATCCAGGCAAGCATATCCAAATTATTTTTTCCTTTTCTAAGAATCAGGTTTGATATAAATCAAATAAGTATTGTTGCATAAAACCCGCTGACTGTTTAATATAATATTACAAATTCTTATTGTTTTACCGGTTTTCTTTCTTCTAATAATGCAAGGTGAAACTTCACAATCAACTCAGCCCCCGCAATCATGTCAAGACTCTTCTAAATTATGCGGCAAGAGAACATGCTCTGCATGCGAGAGCATTCAAGAGGCTCGAGATCAGATAGTGAGAGGGACAATATTGGTTAGCATTTATCACTTCTTTGTTATATATGGCAAGCATATGTGGTAGAATTATATGCATATTAATGTTTTTTTCGGCGAATGCATATTTTTTGCTAATTGTTGACGAAACTAGATTGACAACAAAGATATTTCGAACGCGAATATAACTAACATACTTGTCAACTGTAATTCATAGAACTAATCTCCGGAAAAAAGGTAGTATCTTTATGTGTTTGCGTAAAAATGATCAGATACCATGTAGAACGGCAATGAAAGGAAGCTTTCCACTCAATGGTACATATTTTCAAGTTAACGAGGTAATAAAAGAATTGATAAAATAAAACTTAATTATTATGTGCTCAAACGATCTAAGAAATTTTTTGACTGTTTCAATGTGCAGGTGTTTGCGGACCATGAATCAAGCTGTACGCCTATCGATGTTCCCAGAGGATGTATATGGAACTTGGTCAGACGCGCTGTATATTTTGGTAGTTCAATAACATCGATATTCAGAGGTAGGAGTATATTTTATAGTATTTTATTTTGAATTTTTTGACGAGAAATATGATTGCTAAAAATTATATGTTGAAGAGGAAATTATCGCTGTATATGTTAGGCTTAACGATGGAACAGATACAAGACTGCTTCTTAAGAGGTATGCGATCGAGTTATGGCTGCAATAATGAAAAGCCCTACTGTAATATGTTTCTTATAGCTACGACATAATATTGTTGCATGAATAATCATGATTTATGGGTCGCTCTATGGTTATTGATAAACAAAAATGTTTGATAATTTCGTAGGATATGTGTGTGTCAGAGGATTTGAACGATCAAGCAGAGCACCGAAGCCGCTTTATATGAGGCTGCACTTCGCACAAAGCCAAAGGGTAAAAAACCAAACACCACCAACAATGGAAGAGAATAGTACATCTTCTAAGATGTTGGGTACTTCTGTTATTCTTTATGAAGAAAAAGATCGATTGTAACAATGTTTATACAGAGATGAAATAAATTTACAAAAGAAAGAGAGAGATTTAATTCTTGTTAATAAAAAATATAGAAATTAAGATTAGATGGATACTGCATTTTAATATGAAAGAAACACACTATCATATATTCCAAAGCTTAGCCTAAAACACACGACCACATCATCTTACTTTGTAACCACAATGCATCAGACTAGTTTCCATCCACGCGCGTGACAACAAGAACAAAGCACGTGTTTCTATTTCAATAATACATTAATCTCGAAAAGCTAAAATTTCAAGCAGTTAACTTGAAAGTATCTTTCATTTTTCTTGCTTCATTTTAGTTTACCCGACATCAAAACCTTTCTCTTGGAGGTCTTGAATGACCTCGTTCCTCATGCGAAACCAAAGCTTCTGTGCTTCCTGACTGAATTTCTTGTTCTGTAATTGCTTTTGGGAGTCGTCGGAATCCTTTCCAGAGTGGATGAAACCTTTAGGCCCGATTGTGGTGCCGAGTGTGCCTCCACTTGCGATGAACTCTTCGACTGCTTCTGCCTCCTGGATATGAGAATCTCCTGCACTCGTAAAGGCAAGCCATTTCTTGCTCTTCCTGTGCACAAAGAGAAAAAAGAAGGCTCAACATTTTGGCTCTCACGACAGATTCAGATTATAACAAATGGATTTATTGTGAGCAACTGCAGTTTGGTTAAGATTCTAGACCACCACAGAACACGGTTCAAAATGTTGGATTTCATCATTAGAGAGCCAAAGCCGTAAGAAACAAGGCCGGCTCTAAAAGGATCAATCCAAGAAAGGATCAATCCAAGATTCGAGCGGCATGAAGTCATGCTAAAAAGCAATTTAGCAGTGCCAAGATATAAATTATAAGCATTTGAATCAAGTAGTCATGCTAAAAAGCAATTTAGCAGTGCCAAGATATAAATTATAAGCATTTGAATCAAGTAACCGTGAATATCTTACCGGACTAATTTTTTTATATTTTAAATACTCAGAATCTCTGGTCACGATCTTACATGCTTTTTTAAACCAAAGCATGGATGATCGAACAAACTCTCAGATGGTTTGTCAGCTTCCAAGCCCCTGAAGTTTACTAACGAAACAGTAATTCAATCTTATGAGGGGATCCTTTTCATTCTTCCTTCTTCTCAAACATCTAAGCATTTTAAATGACACTTCCATTTTGCTGCTCTTGTTTTTTTCTGCCCTATAGGTAAATTTTCACTTTGCTCCTCTATCTTTATAGAGATCAACGGGCAAGGGAAATGTTACGTACACACATCCTCATCACATCCTCATCGGTGTCATGCACCTTGTTACATGCCAATAAAAAACAAGGCACTTTGTTGAATGAGAGATGATTTTTACTGAAGAAGTGACAATACCCCAACTTGAGATTTTATGAACTAAATTATCCCAGACAACTTGGTTATGGATAATCGAAGATGTTATGGCATTTTTAAGCCTTAGAAATGGAATTATCTCAGGTACAAAAGAGCATACAATCACAGAGCAAGAGCTGCAGACAAGGTAATATTTATAACAGCAAATGTATCTATGACCACATGGCAAGAACTTAGCATATCTGCACTTCTTGCACGTCATTGGGTCGATGGCTTAAGAAATGCAACCGATGTATGAGGCTGTAAATGGTTGCTTTCCAAGGTGCAATTGGGGCGAATTTAGCTCTTAGACGAGTTGTTTAAGTTCATTACAAGTGATCCGAGGTGGCATTTGCTGAGCTGGTTCCTCGCATCAGCTTAATAGCATCTAAGTTGAAGGGTGATTGAAATTCAAATTTATTCCCACATCCGAAAGAGGAGAAGAATTTGAATACATAGAGATTATATTTGGGGTTCAATGGCTAACAGGAAACTAGGCCCAGGCTCCTCATCTAGCGCTTAGGGTTTGGATATTAGTCTGTTTGGGTATCTATAAGCGTCTTGTTTATGTTCTTTGTTCTGTGTGTTTATTTTGGGACTACAACTAGCAAGGGGGGAAAAACCTAGGCCTAGGCTATGATTAATGGCTCATGGATCGGATTTCTCTGGAAGTATTGCTCTCGTCAAACACTGACCATTATCACAGACAAAAAACTAAACTTGTTGAGATAAAACTTGCAGAGCAGAAAATCTTCTCAAAGCTATATCAGGTCTTCAGTATTTTTTGTCATATACCCAATTTCATGGCTCATTTACGAGACAACTAAGTAAAGAGAACATACCGAAGACAACTATTCCGGCTGAAAAAGAAAATGTTACCGCAAGTGTGCTGCAATTGTATGGAAAGAAGAAAGAGTTAAAAGCAAAGGAAAAATAAATGGCATTATGCAATTTGTTGTGATAATGGAAAATTTGTTCTACCACATTAGAGAAAGCTCCATGCCATTTAAGAAAACTTATAAATCCTTCAAGCAATATCGCTGCCAGTGAAATTGTTCTCATCTCTTTGCGGAATCCATGAACGGTGCTTACTAGCCTTACTTGAATACTGCGTTAAAAGTTGATGCAAACCCAAAAATTTACTGTGCGACAAAGGCAACCTGAGGTAATCACTCCCTTTTCCAGTTCCATGATATTTCAGCTGCATGAAACAATTTTCATTAGCAAGTATATATCGGTACAGAATAGTTGCTTACCCTCGCATAAAATGATGCAGACGAGTTTTATAATTCCCTTGGTATGTATTGATAGCACATTACCCATGGAGTGGGAAGTACTCGACCTTCAACCAAAGCAAGATTGTCTATGATGGTGATTCCAAATTCCTCTACAGATGGATCTTGTTCATAACCATCTGCTGAACAGCAAGAAAATAATAGATTCATAACATTTATCATTAAGTCTCAACTTAAATCTAGCAAACAATGAGCAGTATTAACAGTGAAAAATAAGACTGTTTAGATTAACTGTCCAGCCAATATTATAGAAACCACAATGAGACTATCATTCAAAAGAATGCAATGAATGGTACATATTGAAACATCAAATAACAGCATATATTCTTAAAGCATTTAATGAGTTTCCAAGCAGTCAACACACCACTAATGATTTTTCCATTACGAGGTAAGTGATCAAGTTATCATACATGAGTTATATGATAGGTAGGAACGTCATTCCTGAAACACTATATTTCCATCACACATTTCCTCCTCTATGGGTGAATTCAAGTTCAACTTTCACACCTCCTACAACCTTTTTAACCTGTGGACATACAAAAAGAACATATAATTCTTACAGTATACTAACAAAAAAATAATAATAGCTAGTAATCTAATCAGAGCAAAGCATTCGTATACTTGTAACATAGCAAATATATTGTCTATATTGTATGGAAATTCACAATTAAGAAATTTGATATCCCTCTCGACAAAATAACAGAATTCGATGAGGGAAATAGGTAATTAAATTTGTTGGAGATGCTGGAAGTGAACTAGTACAGCATGTACCTAAGTACCTTATCATGATTCAGCGTCAGATAATGGCCTTGAATGAAAGCTCTAGATGACATATCCGAAAAAATGAGACGGAATAAATTTTTTACCGAATACAAAATCTTAATTTCGGTAATGTTGAGCGAAAAATCCATCTGGGTTGGTCTAATTCTCTGATAGAAGCCGCACCATAACTGGGCCCCTCACCCAGCCTCGGTGGAAATTAGGAGTGGTGTATTCCAATAGTATATTAAACACAAACAACAACAAAATAAGTGAACTAAACTATTGTAATTCACTGTAAACTATATCTATCATTAGGATGTGATACCTTGTGTATGCTAGCTAACATTTAAGACGGTGTTACTAAATATTCAATCAAGATCCTCTGAATTGATTAAAAAAAAGATGTTTAGATATACTGTCAAAACCAACCCTTCATCACCATATCAAAACTAAGTGCCTCCGGTATCTCTTCTTGTAAATCATATATCACTGAATTTATGAGCACTGAGCATCAAATCCGAGAGATTTTAGATTTTAACATGCCTTTTCTATTCCCAAGATATCATGCCAAAAGCATGCATTTCTAAAATTCTATTGTATCTAATTCCAATCAATAGAAAACATATAACTATATGTGTGTGTATACGTGTGTGTGGTGAGATGGTGAGATAGGATTTTTAAAGTGAAATGGAAAAATCCGACCATCATCCATCAATTAAAACGACGATCGGCTCCATACATCTTGTTCTACATGTCAAACAACATACGTGTACAAAAATTTAGACGATTTAGATATTTCTAAGCTATGGATATCATGGTCGCAAAATGGATGGTTGTAAAAGCATCGTAAAAGTTGCATACACTTGATACATGACTAACAAGCCTCCATATCGTCTAATTTTTTACATATATACATATTGACGTGTAGAACATGATGCAAAAATCCGATCGTCGATCCAACGGTCGGATTTTCCGTCTCACTTTAAGAATCTTATCTCACCATCTCACCCGCTATATATATATATATATATATATATATATAGAGAGAGAGAGAGAGAGAGAGAGAGAGAGAGAGAGGTATGAGGTGTCGGCCCCTTTTCCAAAAAGGGCCCCCCGTCCCGAAACACACCCACCCCATGTATTTCACCGATCCAAATCGATGATCTATGTATCATGGAACCTCTATGTACGAAAAATCTCGAGATTTGAAAGCCTCTAACACATTCATCAAGCGGATAGAAAATTCAACAGCTTATCGATGTTAAAAAAAATGTTGTCTCTTGATGGAGGGGTTTGAGGTTCTCATATCTCGAGATTTTTTGTATATAGGGGTTTCATGATATATAGAACAATATGACCGGTTTGGATCAGTAAAATACATGAAGGTAGGTGAGTTTTGGGACGGGGCACTTTTTTGGAAAAAGGGTTGCCACCTCATACCCCTTTCTCTCTCTCTCTAATATATATATATATATATATATATATATATATATATATATATATATATATAAGGAGGGGGTTTCTAAATCGAGAATCTAATTTTAATGACAGTCTTTTAAATGGCTATAAAATTTTCTCAACTTTTTTGCACAAAAAAAAGTTAAAAATTTGCTAACTACTCTCTCCCTCTCTCTTTGGACTAACTACCCTCCCACTATATCTTTCAATCACCAACTCCACAAATTGTAAAAATACTAGTATGTGTGTGAGACTGCACTTCACCCTATGTGGCACTTAGATGGCACAAAACACCCCGTGTGAGGCGTTTTGTAAGTGTTAATGGCACAAAACACCCTGTGTGGCACTTAGATGTCAGATTTGACGAGACGACACTTCAGGATGTTCTATTGCAAATGATCCACGAGTGGTGTACTGTTTGTATCTTTTTCCATTAAAAAAAAGGCCTGCACACACAGTGCAAGAACAATATGCAACATGCACAAATAATAAGTAATTCATGTAAAGCAAAATTGAAAAGTTGAGTAGACTAAGTAATTAGTCGTCCAAGTTATCTCAAATGCATTATTATCTACCATAGGTGCAGCAGATACAAGTGGGGGAAAAAAGAAAAAAACATTGATTGAAGTCAAGCAAATTGAGTGCTCACGTGTTCAGCAACCCAAGTACTCCTTCAAGTGCAGCAATACATATAGCATTGAAGACAGCTCAGATTACAATAGAAAGACTTTAGATAATTAAAACAAGCATAAAGCAAGAAATAAAAAAAATTTCTTTTCTTCTTCATATCTTTCGGAAATTTCTTCCTATACTATCTGATGCTCATTAACTGTCAATAATAGGGAAAAAAAATTAAATAGTTTCAGGATGAATGCTTGCCACAAATGTGTTGCCCAATTTCAAGTTCCATCTTCTCGATTGCTCTTAGAATAAGGTGAACGAGGAGGGAATATTGGCAACAATCGCACTACAAATTTCCGGCCGCTCCTGACACCAGATGGAGGTTGTGTATTTGAACCACCGACAACCGGTTGTGGTAAAGAATCTCTCTTCTGATTAGGAGAAGTAGCCCTTGCCAACTTTATGGGCACACATGTATCTTTCAAAACCTCAGGAGTATCATCATCAGCATTGCAACGCAAGAACTTGCCTTCATCAAACTGAGGCATTGGGGGCATAGGGGAGGCTCGTCAACAAAGGGGATCAAGTGATATTTGATCGTTTCCTTGAAAAACTGTCGCCTGCAATGTTTTGCCTTCTCCTGTTCAAGCTGTGGATGAGGAGTCACCGGTATTGGGTGTTGTTAAATAAGCAACGGGCTTAGGTTGCAAAACTCAGCAAATCCCTCCCATCCTGGGGAAAATGGGTCGATTTTTCCTTCATTTTGGTATTCAGTTTTGGGATCATAGGGATTAAAGGATGAAGACCCAGATGCGTTGATATCAGCAGTTGAGGGATCTAAAGATCGTACCATAGATGCAAGTATGCAACAGAGTCTGGAGAAGGGTAATAGCTTGAAGGAAACTGAGGTTTAGGCATGACTTCCCCTACACATCATGAAAGACGTATCAGGATGATGGTTGTTAAGGACAACCATTTTAGGGTAAGTTACATTTAACACTATTGAAATATCTTCGTTGGTTACTTTGAAAAATTGGATTAAAATTACATAAAACACAAATAAAAAGTGATGTTAAGCACCCTTCCAGTTGCAGTATTTGTATTTATATTTTTAAGTTCAATGGCGTCCTATTTCTTTTATAATAAAAAGAAAGAGAAAGAAAAAAGAAAGCTTCATGTGTTTTATGTAATTCACCTAGCATTTGATGCAAACTCTGGAAGTTTGCTAATGCAAACATCTCATGCAATCTTCAAACGCATCTCTTTGAATGCTATGTGGCCATCTATTTGAATGTCATTCATCATCTTTCCACCTCTTCTAGCCTTCTCTTCCAGTTAGGATTATAGAAAGCCCGCTTTCGTCCATATTTCTTTTATGTAGGATTATAGAAAACCCTCTTCATCCATATTTCGTTTATCATGAATTTGGCAATAACTATAAGAGGTTTAGATAGTGAAATGATGACAATGGCGGGCTCTCATTCTGTTATGGAGAAAACATGCTAGTCTTTCACAATGTGAGAGATTGCAATGTAAAATATTTAATAAGAATGTACTTGAATTGTCTTCTTTTGCTTCTTCGCCCTTTTAGACAAGAAAAGTTGATTACCAATCTATAGATAAAAACTAGAGTTGTCCTAAAAATGATAAACTTGGATATGATTTTCATGCATGTGCTAAAAACTTGCGCAGAAGGTGTGATGCATGGAAAGCAAGCATAAGGCCTTACATTGAGCTTTGGACCACCAGAGTTAGTGGGGAGAGATGTGAATGGCAGTGCTTAATATTCGCGGTGTGTCTATTGACCACTATGCCCTCCAGTTAGCCATATAGATCCCTCTCCAAGACTCCCTCGTCTGGCCTTTTATGTTCTATTACCAATCCAGACATCTCACATCCTGTATAAGAGTGTTTTAACATCACAGACAAAGAAACGTGACAGAAATATAGCAAAACGAAAGTTCGAAAAAAAGTAATTAAATGTCAAGTTTAACTGGAGTTCTGTACTATCTACTGTATAGGTATTCAAATATACTCATTAATGGATCGATAAGCAGAAAAAATGCATTGATCAAACTAACTATCCTGCAGGAAATCATCTTTTAACTCGACAAAGAGACTTATTTTAGCTAGCTGACATGATGATGCTGATCATAAGGAAAAATGCAACCACGAAAATGGATTTAATAAATAACTATAATCTCAAGTAACTTACGAATGAATAATAGAACAAAAGTTGAGTAGCAGGGGAAGCTGGAAATTATGTCTTCCATCTTAACATCCTTAAAAATGGTTACCTGAATCCTAAACTCTCTTTTTTGGGGGGAGAAACCACACCCATCCCAAAATCTTTATATCTAGGGAAAAACGGAGAATGATCAAGTTTGTTTGCACAGAGAAAGGTGATGCCTATCAGACGAACTACGTCAAGACAATTAACAAAAGGCACACAAAATGACAAATCAAGCGAATAACTGAACAATCAAGCAAATATCCCATCAACTAACATTTTCCTTATGTACATGTTAAAAGAACACTGACATTTGGAATGGCCATACAATGGTGAGAAATATGATGATTTGTTTAATTTGATAAAGTAAACTACAAAAGTAAACCGAACAAGTATCCTACTAGACATACTAAGCATGGTTTGAAATCGCAGCCCATCCTGATCCAAGATGGCTCCTATCTAAGAAATAACCATCCGAGTTTCGACGTCTATACTGTCTGCTACAGGGCTGTATTGGGTACCATTTGATTAGTAGGCTTTTAGTTTCAAGTTTATTAATAGGTTAGTGGATTAGAGGGTTACAGTTTATTTGACCTCATTCATTACGCAAAAATATATCAAAAATATTGTAGTTACTTCTGCCGAGTATTAAAAATATCGTTTTGGATATCATTATTTGCTAAAGAATTTTGTAGTTGCTTTTACTATTTATTTCTAGAATTTTATAATTTATAAAATTTGTTTTCAAACAATATAATACCCTATATTTCCGATCCAAGCCGACCATACGATTGAGATAGCCGATTCCTATCCAATTCCAAAGTGACCGCCCAATACCAATGTTGATACCTGTTTAGTTTGCACAAGTAAACTACAAAATTAAGCTGAACAAGCAGATAAAAACGAGAAAAATCTTACCAAATTGGGATTTTAAATGATATTGATATGGTATCAGATTGAAGTTCGACGGGTCCACGTGTATTATCAATGACATCTGTTTTATAAAGGCCTTGCAAAATTCAAATGATAGGAATTTGCAGCCAGTCGCGCTTAATATATGTCAGTTTTTATGTTTAGTTTCGGGGCATGACATCGGGGGAGGCGGAGGTCAAGGCGGGGACGGAGCAGGGTGGGGGAGGGGAGAGGCGGTCAGGGGAGGGGCAGATCGAAGGAGGGGAGGGGGTAGGGGGCAAAGTGGGGGAGGTCGGGGGCATGAAGTTGACGGCAAGGATGTGGTAGGTCAGGGGGAGATAGGGAGGAGGAGGAAGAAGACGACGACGACGATAGGATTTGAAGGAGGAGGAAGAAGATGAGAATGAAGGAGAAAGAGAGATGGGGGAGGGGGTCGGCTGAGGATGAAGAAGGATAGTTTGGGTTAAGGTTAGAATTAGGTTGGTGTTAGGATTAAGGTTAGGTAAGGGTTAATAAAAACTTGTATGTTTTCTTGATTAATAAAGTTTTTTCGGGGGCGAGGATCGTCTTGATCCTATCCTTTTATCTTGAAAAAAGAAAGAAAGAAAGAGGTACTTTTAGGGTTTTTAAGTTTTCATGCTGACGTGGTCATTTTAATAACGTGGTGGTGACATGGCACCGTCAATGGTGACATGGCACTTTAAGGAGCGTAGCATTATGTAGTTTTGAAAGCAAAGTGTAGTTTTTTGCCACAGGTCGAAACCTAGTTGGCCCAGGGTTTTGGTAAATAAGACTTTTTTATTTGTAGATGGCAGACCAGGTGAGCATATCTTTGCTCAAATTAGGTATGGGTTAAATAAGAAGAATTTCATGGTCGGTCGTGATAAATAAGGAATCAGCTAACGATGTTAAGGGCATTGTCATGGTGCCACGAGAACTAAAACTTATCAAATCGAATGTCATAATAAAATTGCCAAAAAGTAATAATTCGAGCTAGGGTTATTGCAATAATCATCATCTTGGTATTGAACAGGCAAGGTTTTTTACAAAATGCCACAGCTTCCATGATATAATCAATCATACAACAATTGGTCAATTCAGCGACGGAAAATCGGAAGAGTTCCATCTATGATTCTTAGATAATCAGAGAATAATCAAACAAATAAAATAAGATACAAAAGAGCTATAAATTGTAACGACTTTTAGGATTTGGGGGGATAAGGTTAGGGTTTATACACGAGTGGATAAGACGCCGGCGAGGAATTCGCCAAGGAAGGTGTTGAAGAAATGGCAGCCAGGGGTTGCCAGACTCAAGAACCGCCCCCGTTTCTCCACGACGCCTGATCGATGCACGCGCAGAACAAGCAGCTCTCATCGTCACCATTTTTCATTTTTCTTTTTCGCTCTTTAATTTTGATCGATTTTTCTTCCATTTTGCTTTGTTGTCTCTCTCACACCCACGCGAGAAATTTTAGCCTAGTAACAGCATAGCCAGTAACAATCGGGTTAATCGTTTAAAATTATCACGGTCGGTCCCCCTTTCTGCTGACCAGAATATTTTTTTTTCAGCATTTAAATACAAATAATGTTTAAGGATTCCTAAGAATGTTAACAGAAGTACCTTTATGCTCCTAGTTATTTTGGATTTAAAAAAGAAAAAAACAAAACTAACCCTCACCCTAACTCTCATGCTAATTTGCTAATCCTAACCTTAATTAGCTAACCTCATCCAAACGCATGCCGCCGCCTTTGTCCCATGGCCACCACCTCCGCCACCGTCACCTCCACCTCATCACCTTCGCCGCAGCATCACCAGCTCCGCCCCATGGTCACCGCTGCCGCCGTCACCTTCGCATATCACCTCCGTCGTCGCATCATCGCCTTTCGTCGCTGCCATGGCCACCTTTGCCTCCACCCCGTCCCATGGCCGCCTCCACCTCCACCTCCACCTCCACCCCGTTCGTCGTCGCCTCCTCTTCATCATTCACATGGCCACCACTTCCTCTACCTCCACCCCCTGGCCATCGGCCCCTTCCCATCACCCCCATAGCCATCACCTCCACCTCCGCCCCATAGCCATCTCCGCTGCCGTTACCTGCGCCGCCGCATTACCACCTCCGTCTCTACCATGGCCATCTTAGCCCCCCCTCGTCCTATGGCCACTGTAACGACTCTGAATTTACTGTACGGAATTTTCCAGTTTAATATACAGAAAATGAGTTATACAGTCTGAATTTGGATTATAAGTAAATTTTGTTAAATAACAGCAAGAAACCACTTGTAGCTCACTGGTAAAACCTTTGCACAAGTGGAGTAAAGAGGAGTTAGCAAGCGGTCAACTTCCGGAGAAGAATCGAAGTTATTCCGGCGCTCCCGCAACGCTACGCTAAGAAACTCTTCCCCCCTTCTTCAACCTTTCTTTAAGCCTCCTAACCTGTAAGTCTCTTCTAATCTTCATTTCTCTTCTTTAAAAATTCATTTTAAAACGTATATCGGTAAATGGAGTTAATACCGATATCACTTTTTCCAAATTATATAACTCCAATTCCTTTTATGTTTGGTCAAACAAATTTTTATATAATACTTGTAACCTTAAATCCTAATATTTAGAATCAAATTTTCATTAAAATTCTCATGTGAAATAACAATAGTAGCACTTTTTCATTTAAATACCATGAACTTTAAACATCACCTCTTTTAGTTTTTGTTACAAACATACTTTTAGGAAAACTTCACGAGCACGACCTACTTCTCACATACACACTTGGTTTCATAAGCACGATACACTTTGAATGTATTTTTCGTTGCGAAGACATTATTACAAGAAAATACCACTTATTATAAAAACCGGATTTCTTTTAAACAGTGTTTTAAACTCCTTTGTGATTATACCTCTACAACCCTTGTTAGGAGACCCGCTAATGGATGGTGCGGATTATCGCACATCTTTGGGCTAGTATAGCGAGATGCAGATTTTCTCACGAAGCATTCGATTTTGAAAGGTTTTAAATATGGTTTTTAAGAAAAACTCATTTTTTAAATTAAATAAAAATTAATTTTTAATAATTATATAAAAAATTACAAATCCATATATTTTCAAAATATAAGAAACTTATATTTTTTTAAATGAAAGATTTACAAGTTTCACTAAAATACTATCAAGATACCAATAAAAGACAAGTTTTACAATAAAATACCATGAACTTTCCAAGTTAAGCAATTATCACTAAAATATCTCAAATCCTTAAAATTCATATTCATGAAAACCCTAAATAATATAAATAAAATCTCGAGGTTTATTTTGAAATTTTATTAAAAAATATTTTTCATAAAACCCCTTCGAGTTGTATAAAACAATATTTAAGGAATTTAGTAAATATAGGTTTAAGCGGGATCAATTCTCTTGAGCCTCAGGGAGCTGGAAAAAGTGAGTGCTTGCCTATTTAATGTAGACAACACAACGGAGTTATCAATGGTAATTGTCTTCGAAAAGGACACAAATCATGCCGTCCATGTGCAGCAATTACCGATGACTCCCGAACCTAATTCAGAATCTAAATCAGTTACAAGTGTCCAAACTTAAATCAGAGTCCAATTCAAATATGAATTCAAAGTCTAACATGAATACTTGAACATGAACATGAATACCTGAATTCAAACATCAATATCAAACATGAATACTTGACTTGACTTGACCGAACCATGGTTATAACTTGACATGACTTCTTGAATACATGATTATATCCTAAACCTGGTTATTTGAACAACTTGTATCCATGGTTTCGACAAGACTTGTTAATATACTCTATACAATACATTATGCGGGGATAACGGGGTAGATTGGTACGAAAAGTATAGCGTAGCACGAGATGATCACTAAAAAGACACCTACATAAATTCTCGGGCCGTTGTCCCGTGGGTTGTGACGGGGCTGTTTCCCCCAATCAGAGCAAAACTCTGTTCGAATTTCAAATTTTGAAATGAAGCAGCGCCAGCGCTGAGAGCCAAAGACTCTGAAGCAGCGCTCACGTGCAAAGCACGTGAGCGCTAGCGCTAAGAGCGCTGCACTCTAAGCAGCGCACCACGTGAAAAGCACGTGAGCGCTAGCGCTAAGAGCGCTGCACTCTAAGCAGCGCACCACGTGCAAAGCACGAGAGCACTAGCGCTGGAACTAAATGTTCCCAATCGTTGGATCAAAGATCCAACGAACATGAACAAAAATCATCAATTGACCAGAATAAAATTCTGTTAAGAAAACATTCCTCACAATCTTTCTAAACAGGAAGGATTGTGCTCTGAAAATCAGAGCACCATTGGATCAATGATCCAATGGTGATTAAAAAATCACCAAGATACAGAATAAATTCTGTATGGGAAAGATTTCCCAATTTTGTTAAAAACAAGAAGATTGCCTTCTGTAAATTAGAAGCCTTTGGATCAAAGATCCAACGGGGGAAATATCCCCAAATCAATTAGAGAAAAGATCTCTTTAACCGATTCAACAAATCAGCTTGCCCTATATAAAGGCCCCAAGATTTCAAATCTCATATAGAGGAACCCCCCATAAACTTTGAGAAATTTCAAAGACAAAGAGCAAGCTCTCAGAAGAAGAAAATTTTCTTCAAGGTAAAAAAACAACAGAGAGATGAAATCATCTCATATAAAAAGAAAAATTTACTTCTTTTTCTAAGATCATAAATCTATAAGACCAAGGTCCTTCACAACAGAGATCAAAATATCTCATCATAATAAATAAGGGGAAGAACTTAATCTTCTTCAGATCATAGATCTATAAGACAAATTGTCTTTCAAAGATTATAATATCTCATTATAAAAGAGGGGGGATAATTCAATTCTCTTAGGATCACAGATCCATAAAGGCAAAACCTTTCACCAAAACATAAGAGATTGAAACATCTCTTATAAAATAAGAACTTTGATCTTAGATCTATGAGACAAAGTCTCTTATAAAAGAGAGAATTTAATTCTCAGAGCTCAGAACTGCCTAAAAAGAGCCTTAGCGCTCCAAGTTTAAAGAAGCGCATCAGCGCTCCAAATCTAACGCACAACGCTGCAGAGCCTTAGCGCTCCAAGTTTAAAGAAGCGCATTGGCTGGCGAACAGCGCCAAGCGCGCCACGTGCTCCTCACGTGTGCGCTACTTCGCCAGAAGCGCAATGCGCTCATTGATTGGCGCTTAGCGCCAAGCGCGCCACGTGCTCTTCACGTGTGCGCTACTTCGCCAGAAGCGCAATCCGCTCATTAACCGGCGCTTAGCGCCAAGCGCGCCACATGCTCCTCATGTGTGCGCTACTTAACAGAAGCGCTTAGCGCCAAGCGCGCCACGTGCTCCTCACGTATGCGCTAAGAGAACATAAACTGTTCTTTAATGATAAAGCCCAAAACCATAATAAGTGCTCAGCACTCAATAAAAGACAAAAACAATTGTCAAAACCAATGCTCAGCCTTTTAACTGAATGGGCCGAGCCCAAAGTGGCCACAGATCCCTAATTCTGATCAATTGAGCCCATATGCTCACAAATCTTTGATCTTAGCCCCAAATTGGACTACAGATCTCCCAACCAATATTGGTTCAAGGGTACATCTCTTCACTTCTCTGATATTTGTCGTTGTAATCCTTCAACGTCTTCAGAGAGGTGACGGGTCCCGACAACCAGAAATTCCATAGACTGTGAGGTCCTTAAACTCACGGACTATGATGTCCTTAAACTTTACAGACTATGATGTCTCTAAACTATCATGGACTGTGGGGTCCTTAAACTCATGGACTATGATGTCCTTAAACTTTACAGACTATGACGTCTTTAAACTGGACCCCAATGTCCCTAAACTAACACAATAGAGTCCAAATGCTCTTTTGTTGGATCTAAATGATCCTGTTAAGTTGATCTTAGTCTAAAATTAGACTAACGTATCCTTAACAAACATTTAAGTTGATCTTGGTCTCAAATGAGATTAACGATTCTTAAACCAAACCCGAACCTAAATCTAAGAAAATACGGATTTGAACTAATCCACGCCCTACGGGCGACAACATAAATTAGTCTCCGTATACAATCCACAGGCAACCAAAAATAAAACAAACACACACGACACGAAGTGACCATCTGGAGAAGGAGAAAGTTGTTACCGCGATGCGGTAGCGTAATTAACTGCAGGGGCTTGCGCCTGCAGGGAAGAGCGTCCCCACAATCAAAAAACCCCTCAAACGAGGGAGAATCTGACGAAGTCTGCTACAACGGCCGCATCCGTCTAAACCCCCGATACACGGTGCCATAAATCAACTTGGCATCTTCGGAGAGGTGGACGGATAAAACCAAATAGCAGTCCACGCCCATACTTCACTTTTCAACTCATAGCTCTCAGACTAGAGCTATTCTCACTTGGGAATCGAAGACTAATGCCCCCAAATTCAGGCAAGACGCCAGTCTTCCCAGTCTTTCGGCGGAGAACAGATTCTGGCATGCCCGGTAGGACCTTTTCCTCTTTTCACTCCACACTTCGTGTGTCGTGTTTTTCCCGTGATCAGATAATCGCGATGTATATGTTTGTGGTTGCCCTTAGGGGAGTGGATACTGAAATCGGCGCTTCGTCTCTATGAAGAATGGCGTTTGTTCCTACCTTAACAACACAGGCTTTGTCATATCTGGTGGAGTCGAGTACGGGCCACTTACAGGCTCAAATCTCTGCAATCCGGCTCTTCAAGAAATCAACGGGCTTCTCTTTGGATCGATTCACCCACCTCCCACCTTCGGTGCCTCAACGCCGATGGAGAAAGCCCAGAGGAAATCTGTCTTCCACAGGCTAGTTCCCCAAGCTGCAACTTTGCCGACAGAATCTGTCCCCCAACAACTGGCACCTGCCAAGGACCAAGGTCGACGCAGAAGTCAGAATATTCAGGCTCTCAAAGGAAACAGGGGGCAGGCTCGGCAAAATCCTGAAACTAGTCAAATCCCGGCCGTAAGAAACGGTCGACGTCGATATCAGTATCATACAAAATGAGCTGGGGGCAGTTCTCCGTATGGTCCTGTTTCAACCCCAATGGTGAATGTTGTTGTTCCAACTGGGAACAGCCTCAAATTGTTGTGAAGGGTCAGACAAAGTTCTTCTACCGCAATATTGAAGAAGTCTCCGCAGCTCATGGAGATCCCACGAGAGCAGAAACGAGTTCGCTCTCTGAGACAACTTTCCTCATCTAAATATAAGGTGTCACGCCCTGCTTCCCAGAGTGCGCTAAGATCGGCACGTGACAGAGCCAACTATACTACCTATGGCTAGAAAACATCCCTCCACAGTCACATTACGGCTGTCTATAGATATCAAGAACAGTAGAAATAAAATAAACTATCTAGTACATGTCCATATGCCAGAATATACGAGTCAAGAAATAATATGCGGAAGCAATAAATCTAATAAACAATAACAATCTGGAAAGTACGTTCCAAATACGGGCTCATATCAGGAAATAAAAATACGGAAAGAAACTAAACTAAACTCGATACTAACAGGATCCTCACTGCTCGGCCTGTCGGCTGAAGTACTCCTGATCGGCCTACGACAAGTGTAGCGGATCTGGGCCATGCAAAACCCAGATGTCAGCGCGTCACAATATCAACAATAATATAATCAGGGGGTAACAGGATATGCAGGCATGAACTATAAACTGGTAACATGAATGTAATAAGTGAGCAGGGATATCGAACCGTGAAGTGTAACAGTATATGTGAAGTGCAGCGATAAAACTAAACTGTGCTACTGGGTTAACTACTCTCAAGTTTGTGAAATCAATTTAATGAATCGTCGATGTAACTCAATAGTATCCCATGCGTGCCCGGGACCACGGTCCAGATTCTCGGGCTAAATCCGAGACATGCCGCTAGGCACTAAACGAGAAACATGTACAGATGAATGATGTCAGCAGCATCATCCCCGGGCTGGCCTAGCCCGTAAAACTGATCAGTATAAGTATCGAACTGTCGAGTTACAAGTCAGATTTCATCATTGATTTTCCCATACCTCCAAGTTATGTGTTCAAGTCAGGTATTGATAAATCTGAAGGTAATGCCAACACAGGATCAAGCAGGAATATGTTTGTCTATACAGACAACAGGATATGTCCATCGGGACAACATGTCAGGATTGTCGGCATTAGGAACAGGATCAGGTATCAAGTCAAGTAGTGGTGTATCCGGTCATGTCAAGTAGTGCACAGTGTATCAAATGGGTGCCCAACAGTACAATGTAGCAAATATTGAATCAGGGTAAAAGTACGAATGTACGATAAAAGCATGGATGCACAAATATCTATCAGGGGTTACATCATGACTATGTAGGATGCACATTATCAAGTACGGGGTACTAATGTAATAATAATATGAGTCAATGTAATATGGCATGCAACTAGGTACATAATTAATGGTATGGATGCACAAATATCGATCAGGGGTTACATTTACAGCTCCAAGTCTATGTGGGATGCATATTATTAAGCATGAGGTGTTACTACAACAATAACATGAATTAATATGATTTATAGATGCAGCTATATATATTTTAAATGATATGGATGCATACGGGTATCCGAAAACAATAAAACTTTAATATGGATGTACAATTCAATCAACGTGTAATATTTTTATTCATATAGATGCAAGATAAGTACTATAGCATGTAGCAAGATAAACTTGCCTGAACGGAACACACGACGGATGTAAATGCAGCGTCCGATGTCGGTAAAATGTCGCTATGCACACGCGGGCGTACAAAACTGAACCAAGGCAAATCAAGAAGGTGACCACGCTGGCTGGGGATGTCCACCGAATCTCCCAGATCGGCAGCGGCGAGCACGGCTCCGGCGATGACCGGAAAATGTGAAATCAAGAAAAGCAAGAAGAACAAGAAGAAGTAGAAGTAGAAGAAGAAGAAGAAGAAGAAGAAAAAGGTGAGGGCTGTGTTCAAAGTATGGATGCTCTGGAGTCAGAGACGAGGTGAGGGAGACGTCGATGATGGGTCAGCGACGGCGAGATCCACGGCGAGGCAGTGGTGTTGTAGGGTTCTCAGGTGTCATGTTTCTACTGGTTGGGCGCTGTGCAGGGAGGTGAAACTGGGTTGTTGAGGGGTGAAGGTGATGGTGGTGTTGGGAGGTCGGGGAAGAGAGAGATGATGATGAGGTGAGGCCGATGAGGGCGTCGGTGATGGGTCTGCAGCAAAGGTGCGGGCAGGCGAGGCTTGGAGTGGGTTTTCTTGGGTTGTGCAGGGGTTGAGTTTGCAGAGGAGAGGAGAGAGAGGTGAGGGTAACAAGAGGTGGTGACGAGGACGACGGAGGTCTGAGCTTCGGTGAGGGTTCAGGCGAGGTCGTGGGTATCGGGTTCTTGAGTTGGGTTCGGGGTTCTTGGTGCAGGGTTCGGGGTTCTTGGTGCAGGGAAGGACTATGGTGTGAGGAGAAGGAGAGAAGGTGAAACGAGGGTGGTGTTGAGACATCAGCGAGAGTCGGAGGCGACGGGAGCATGGGTTGCTCGGTGATGGGTTCGAGGGCAAAGGCAGTCGTGGGTGTGCAGGCTCGGGAGAAGAGAGGGGTGAGGTGATCGAGGGCGAGACGAGATTGAGGGTGGTGGCCGAAGGTGAGGTCGGCGACGGCGAGCACGACGCGAGGGCAGGGGGCATGGGTTTCGTGAGCTCGGAGGCGGGAAAGCGAAAATAATGAAGAAGAAGAAGAGAGAGGAGAGAGAGGGACGTGGGGTGTGTGTATGTTAAATAGGGCATGGGTTTTATAAAAGAATTAAAATATATAGAATTATGCAGAGAGAGGGAAAGGTCAGTAAGATTTAATATTAAAAATCTTTTATTTTGTTAAAATTATATATTTGTATAAAAATATAACAGTTATATATAAACTAGAATATAATATTGATTATATTAAAGATTTTGGCTAATACAAAAAGAGTTCAAAACACGCCCGGGTCGGGTCTAAAAATCCAGTTTTAAAATACGGAAAATATACGTGTCAACCAAAACCAAAATCGGATATCCGGGTCACGAAAACGCATACCACCAAGAACGGATGCACGCACATGCACGTAGACATCCAAACAGATCCGTTACACTGAACGGGACGAGAACAAGGTGCGCGGATGCTACGACGGGGTTAGGGGTATCATGCCGGCCTTGCTACATATTTTAAAATATTTTATATGACTTTAAATGTTATATTTAAAAATGCAGATGCCAGATATAATGCCAGTATGCCAATGAAAGTGCACGAGTCCACGCATCAAGTCAGGATAAATCATAAATATGAATCAAGACAGGTTTCAAGCATGTGGGTCGGGTCAGATGCAAATACAGATGTCAAAATACTATTCACACCCAAAACACAGTAAATCAAGAAACTACCATAAATAAAGAAATACTTGACTAGAACTGGTATAAATGAACTAGGGTGTTACATTATACCCAACTACAAAAAGAATTTCGTCCTCGAAATTCCCAAGACAAGAAAAGATAAACAATCAAGAATCTATAAGAATAGGTGTGGAAATTTCTGTCGAATCTCGTCTTCTCGTTCCCAAGTCGATTCTCCATGCGAGCGATTTCCCCAAGAAACAAGTACGAGAGGGATAACCTTGTTCTTAAGGACCTTTTCTCTTCGATCAACAATCGACGTCGGTCGTTCCTCAAAGGTTAAATCCTCCCTTACAGTCAGCTCCGAATGATCTAGCACGTGTGTTTCATCTCGAACATATTTACGGAGTTGAGATACATGAATCACGTCATAAACATTCGCCAAAGATTGTGGTAACGCCAATCGATAAGCCACTTCTCCAACATGCTCCATAATCTCGAAAGGCCCCACGAATCGAGGACTAAGCTTGCCTCGACTCCCAAAACGAATCACTCCTCTAGTCAGTGATATTTTCAAGAATACCAGATCACCAACAACGAACTCTAGAGGTCTTCTCGATGTATTGGCCCAACTCTTCTGCCGATCTTATGCTGCCTTCATGTGATTCCGGATCGTATTGACTTTCTCTACGGTTTGCACGATAAAATCTGGTCCCAACAATCTTCGTTCTCCAACATCGTCCCAACAAATGGGTGAGCAACACTTGCGACCATACAATGCTTCGAATGGAGCCATCTGAATAGTCGCCTGAAAGCTGTTATTGTACGAAAACTCCACCAAGTGTAGATGATCCTCCCATGAACCCTTGAAGTCCAACATGCAAGCTTTCAGCATATCTTCAAGAGTTTGGATCGCTCTTTCCGACTGGCCATCTGTCTGGGGATGATAAGCAGTGCTAAACTTCAATCGCGTTCCCAAACTTTCCTGTAAACTCCTCCAGAAGTGCAATAAGAATCGGGCATTACGATCAGAAACGATGCTCACAGGTACTCCATGCAATCTCACAATCTCCTGCATGTATCGTTCTGCCAACGCTTCCGTTGACTGGCCGACTCGAAACGGAATGAAATGAGCTGCCTTGGTCAATCGATCAACAATCACCCAAATTGCATTATTGCCCTTTGGACTCCGCGGTAAAACTGTCACGAAATCCATGGTTATATGTTCCCACTTCCATTGAGGAATCAGAAGTGGTTGCAATAAACCAGCTACCCTTTGATGTTCAGGCTTAACTTGCTAACACACCAAGCACTTCGCTACAAAGCGAGCAATCTCCCTTTTCATGCCTTCCCACCAGAAATGCTGTCGTAGATCACGGTATATCTTCGTGCCTCCTGGATGTACGAAATATGCGGAACTGTGCGCCTCCTTCATAACTTCTTCACGAGTGTCTCCTTTCGGCATGCACAAACGACTACCATAATGCAGTGAACCATCTTCATGAATTAACAAGTCCGTTCGAACTCCCGCTTCAACCTGTTCTCGAAACTTCTGCAATCTTGGATCGTGCGACTGTACTTCTTTAATATTATCAATCAATGACGACTGTACTTGCAGCTGCATCAACTATCCTGAATAATGTGGTAACACAATCTCCAACTCAAATCTTTGAAAATTTTCGATAAACTCCTTCTGTGCAGTCAACATCCGAATTGCTGGCAACCGACTAAGCGCATCCGGCACTACATTAACTTTTCCTGGATGATACTTAAGATCAAGATCATAGTTTGTAATATTTCAGAAAAATAAAATATTATTTTTGGGAATTTTTATAATTAAATAATAAATATAACGAATATTTTAATATGGCGGTATAATTAAATACCGATAAATTGGGAAAAATTTGGAAAATTATAGAAATTACTGAAATGAGGGTGTTTTAAGTGATTTAGGTGAATTATGAATTTTTATGATTAATTATATGCACTTTTAACGCTAATCGCGATTAAATATCGCTAATCGCGCATTAAGCATGTTTTGTGCACATGACATGCATATGTCACATTTTTTCACAATTGTTACATTTTTCTATCATGGCTTTTTCCTTATTTTTATCATGTATGGCTTTTTAAATGAAAAGAAAAGAGACGAAGACAAAAACAAAAGAATAAGAAAAGGTATCATGATGACAAGAGGGATGGGCATGAGAGAGAGAGAGGGTGAGGGGTCAAACCTAGGCATGGCTCTTTGTTCCTTCATCATCTTCATTTCCCCTCTCATCTCCCCTCGCAGGGCTGCTGCCCACTTCCTCCCCCATCACAAAACACCTCATTTCACCATTAAAAATTCACTAAAAGCCCATCTCTTTTTCACAAAAAGCATGCACAAGCTCAAGGGAAGCATATTGGACCAAGAAAAATCGAATTTTGAGGACTTTGGCAACTCAAGAAAATTCTTGAGTTGCCAATTGAGGTAATTTCTGCACCTTTAGAATAGTCTTTAAATTCTTTAGGCATCCATATATGTTTAGTATCGATATCGAGTGGTTTTGTGAACCTAGAAATTTCTAGATGAGGGTTTTGAGAAATTTTGAATTGTGAAGTGTAATTGAGCTTAGTAGAGACCTTATGACCCCTGTAGGGATTGTATCTTGGACTGAAACCATAGAATAAACCCTGGAATACGAACTTAGAAACCCTGACATCGGAAAACTGTGAAAATATGATGATAATTTGAAATCTGCTAACACCCGGGGACCTGAAAAATTATTTAGCAAACACTGAGATACATGCAGGCAACCTAGGACCCCCTACTGAAACCCTAGCCCCTAAGCACTCACCATGGCCACAAAAATATTCCTTCTGGCCGCAATTTGTAGCCAAACCTATTGCATTATGGTTCGTATTTGTTCTGTAACTCCATCTCCAGTAAACTAGACCCTTTACATATGCAAAATTGGCTAATTTCACCTAGGGTAAAATCTGGGACTAAATTCATGAGTTGCTGTTTTGATTCGGGGTTATATTTTTTCGTATTTTGGATTCTGGATTTTAGTATTTGCGTTTTACCTCGATCACTTGACGTTTGTACGACGATATCGAGGGGTTGTTTGGTGGTTTGAAAGGCGTAGTCCGTAGGTTCTAACCTATAGGCTTTTAGCGTGTCGTTTTGGTTTTGAATTGGGTTTTAATATGGCACGATATGTTATGATGTGTAGGTACCCTCACGAGGACTTCGAGACGACAAGCAAACGCGTGGCGACATCGACATCGGCAAGCAAGAGCAGGTGAGTAGATTTATATCTACGGGGGAAGTCGGGTGGATGGCGTATAGCACCCCTGCAAAGTTGTAAGAAATATTGTGACGTGATATAGATATACTTTTATATGTTGTTGAGGGATTTTAACACCTAGCAGGAAAAGGTTTATGAGATTATGATTAAGTGTTAGCGAGAATTGAATAAAGGACTTTAGTTGATTTCTTAGTCACGAAACCCTAGAGTAAAGATTTGCATACACGCACATACACACACTCGCATACATTTACTTCCTTGTGCGTATCAAGGATGTCATATATATTCTTATTCATATGCATGGATGATGAGGATATTATATGGTATTTGGAGATGAGTCGATGAGATTAGGCATGGTGCCATGAGATCGGTTATGTGATTTGGTTCGTATTATGAGATACGACATGATATTAGCGGATTGATGGGTGATATGTATTCATACATACGCGTACATATATATTGATGATATTAGTATTGTACTAGACTTAGATCAGTACCCCCTGTTCCCGATATGTGATGATAAAGATATCAGATGAGTAATGAGATAAATATGATATTTGACCCATACCCAGATTTGGGATGCCGTACGATCGATTTACCGTATGAGATATAATTATGATGTTAGATCCACACTCTTGATTTGAGGATGTCATATATATATATATATTGTATCATACGTGATACTATTAAGGCGAGATCACCGACTACCGGGTATATATATAGATCGACTCAGACTTAGGTGAATTTCCTTACCCTTTTGACTGGGCTCGAATCATACTAGTTTTCAAAAGCGGAGAATGTGGGTAATTTAAATACCAAACTGTATGACTCGTATATTAGGTAGGTATATTGTTTCGGTGTTGCTGTTACTATATCACTTTCTGTATATTTATGATGTTTCATCGCATTGCATGCTCATACATATGTTATCTGTATTTATTATGAAACCCTGCTGTCAGGACACCAGCACCATTACCGATGATACGTATGTTCCACGTACACTTGCTTGCCGGCTCACACATATCATCATCGGTAATTGCCATGTCACTGTTCCCCCCCGAATGGCGGCCAAGACATGGACGTCTTGCCTGAGTTCGGGGCAGATGCTATTTGGTTTTATCCGTCCACCTCTCCGAAGATGCCAAGTTGATTTATGGCACCGTGTATCGAAGGTTTAAACGGATGCATCCGATGTAGCAGACTTTGTCAGATTCCCCCTCGTCTGAGGGGTTTTTGATTGTGGGGACGCTCTTCCCTGCAGGCGCAAGCCCCTGCAGTTAATTACGCTACCGCATCGCGGTAACAACTTTCTCCTTCTCCAGCTGGTCACTTCATGTCGTGGGTGTTTGTTTTGTTTGTGGTTGCCCGTGGATTGTATACGGAGACTAATTTATGTTGTCGCCCGTAGGACGTGGATTAGTCCAAATCCGTATTTTCTTAGATTTGGGTTTGGGGTTTTGGTTTAAGGATACGTTAGCCATATTTGAGGCTAAGATCAACTTAAACGTTTGTTAAGGATACATTAGTCCAATTTGAGACTAAGATCAACTTAACGGGATCGTTTGGATCCGACAAAAGAGCGTTTGGGGGATCTATTGTTCTAGTTTAGGGACATAGTGGTCCATTTAATGTATGGCCGTCGGGACCCGTCACCTCTCTGACGACGTTGAAGGATTACAACGACAGATATCAGAGGAATTCAGAGATGTACCCTTTGAACCAAAGTTGGTTGGGAGACCTATAGTCCAATTTGGGACTAAAGTCTGTTTGAGGGTTTAAAAATACGTTAGCCCTATTTGAGGCTAAGATCAACTTAAACATTTGTTAAGGATACGTTGGTCTAATTTGAGACTAAGATCAACTTAACGGGATCGTTTAGATCCGACAAAAGAGCATTTGGGCTCTATTGTTCCAATTTAGGGAGATAGTGGTCCATCATTTCCATTTTGGGGACGAATACTGGTTTAAGGACGCATTAGTCCGTGAGTTTAAGGACGCATTAGTCCATATCAATGTGTGGTTGTCGGGACCCGTCACCTCTCTGACGACGTTGAAGGATTACAACGACAGATGTCAGAGGAGTTCGGAGATGTACCCTCGAACCAGGTGTAAATTGATTTAAGAGAGCAGTCGTGCTCAGTTAATTTAATTTGAGGACTTACGGCCAGAATTGGGCTAAGTCCAGTTGAAGGTGTTCAACATTTTATTTACGTTTGGCCTGTTAGGCCTTTACTAGGGCTCTGCCTCTGTTTAATAATGCATGACATTTTTGCTTGGTCTATTAGACCTTTATTTGGGCTTTGCCCCTTTTTTTAATAATGCATTGCATTTTATTAGATCTGTTAGGCCCTTTTAATTGGGCTCTGCCCTTCTTTTCAATAGTGCAGTGTATTAATTAATCTAACAGAGTGCCACGTGGCTTGTCAAGCGCTTTGCGCCAGCGCAAGGCGCAAACGCATGTGGAGGTGCTACGTGTCACGCTCTGGTGAGCGCAAGCGCAGTGCGCTGCGCTGTTGCGTTGCTGACACGTGGCGTGCTCTGGTGACTTGCGCCAATTTTAAGAGAGCATTGCGCTATTTTTTAAAGCGCAAGGCGCAGTTTGTTCTTGGGCTGACACGTGGTGCTCTCTAGTGGCTTGCGCCATCGTAAGAGCGTAACTGTGCAAATTTTATAAGTGCAGGGCACTGTTCAATATTTTGATCCAATTTTGGATCAAAGAAAAGAATCTTTTATGATTTCAGAACCATTGGTTCATCAAAAGGCAATGCCTTTATGTAGATCAAATGATCTAAAAAGTAAATTACTTCTTTTTTATCTTTTTGTGATTGGATCTTTTTGATCTTTTTTCCTTTTTAATTGAAGATCTTGATCTTGTTCTTAGATCATTGATCTTTCTAGAAGAAAGTTCTTCTTTTATTTAAAGGTTTTTACCTTTTTTCTTTCTGAGCTCTTCTCAAAATTTTCTAGGGGAGTTCTGAATATCTCTCTCTGTTCATCTGTTTTAGACTTGGAGTCTAGGGGCCTTTTTATAGTACCAATTGATTTGTTAAATCAGTTAAAGAGATCTTTCTCTGAGTGATTTAGGGATTTTTCCCTACCGTTGGATCTTTGATCCAAGGGCTCCTGTTTTACAGGAGAGAATTTTATTGTTTTAATAAGATCAAAAAGATCTTTCGGGAATTTTAATTCTGTTTTAGTGCTGGCACAGTTGGCGCAAGCGCACCTGCGCTTGCCACGTGTCGCGTAGCGCAGAGCTAGCGCCACTGCGCTGACACGTGTCGCGCAGTGCAGAGCGCAACTTGTCTGAAACATTGCTTCCTTTATTTTTTATTTTAAATAGAGCCTTGCTCTGATTGGGTGCGCTGCGCTCCTTGCGCTGGCGTGCCTGATTTTGACACGTGGCGCATTGCGCCCAGTGCAAGGAATCTGAAGCGTTGCTTCTTTAATTTTAACTTTAATTTCAAAGCAGAGCTTTGCTCTGATTGGGGGAAACAGAAACGTTGCTTCATCTCCCACCTTGGAATTTGAACATAGCCTTGCTCTGATTGAGGGTAAACAAATGCCCCCCACCGTTGCGCTTACGTGGCCCCAAACGTGAGCGCAGCGGTGGCAGAATTCCAACCGTTGCGGCAACTTTTGGAAGTTAAAGGGGCTCTCAATGTCTATAAATAGGACCTTTGGTCCCTTAGATGATTTTTACCTCTTCATAAGAATTTCTGTTTAGAGCCTTGCTCTCTTGTTCAAGCACTTTTAAGAGTTAGAACTCTAAAAAAAATTTAGGTAAAAATTAATCTGGATTAATTTAAATTAATTTCAAGAGCTTTGCTCTTAATAGATCCCTGATCTAAAGAAGACCCATTTAGGGTTTCATTTAGCAGAGCTTTGCTCTAAAAGGATCTAGAGAGAATTAAAGAGAACTCTATTAGGGTTCCAATAATAGAGCTGGAAGAGGTTCCAGCTGTACAAACCACAACAGAAGATTTGGTAGAACCAGAGGATTCGGTAGTTCCCGATGAACCCCAGCCACTCCGCCGATCCAGTAGGGTTCCTCACCCACCTGAGAGATACTACGGTTTTCTCATGGATGGTGGGAGCGAGGATTGCATCATGGTTGATGATGACCCAACTAGCTTCGAGCAGGCCATCACGAGTGGGGACTCAGTGAAATGGCTGGATGCAATGCGGTCCGAGATGGAATCCATGTACACCAACAAAGTATGGACTTTGGAAGTTGCTCCTGAAGGGGTAAAACCCATTGGGAGCAAGTGGATCTTCAAGAAAAAACTTGGTGTAGATGGGAAAGTGGAGACTTTCAAAGCTAGACTTGTTGCAAAGGGTTTTCGTCAAAGACCAGGTGTGGACTATGACGAAACCTTTTCTCCAGTGGCTATGCTTAAATCCATCCGGATCATGCTTACCATCGCTGCATATCATGATTACGAAATCTGGCAAATGGATGTTAAGACCGCCTTTCTAGACGGTGATTTAGAAGAGTGCATGTACATGACTCAGCCAGAGGGCTTCGTAGACAGTGGGAGCAGCGGGAAGGTGTGCAAGCTGCTTAAATCCATTTATGGATTAAAGCAAGCATCGCGGAGTTGGAACATCTGCTTTGACGTCGTTATCAAAGAGTTTGATTTCGTCAAAAACGTAGATGAACCTTGTATCTACAAGAAGGTAGCAGGGAGTAAGGTTGTCTTCCTCGTATTGTACGTGGACGACATACTCCTGATAGGAAATGACATTCCTATGCTGCAATCGGTCAAGCTCTTCTTATCACAAAGATTCTCAATGAAAGATCTTGGTGATGCCTCCTGCATATTGGGAATTATGATCTATAGAGATAGATCTAAAAGGATATTGGGATTGTCCCAATCCAGGTACATTGACACCATTTAAAGAGGTTTAGTATGGAAGAGTCCAAACGTGGGTTTTTACCCACAATCTCAGGGCTCACTCTCTCCAAAGAGATGTCTTCCAAGACTGATTTGGAGAGAGCTCGCATGCAAGGGATACCCTATGCTTCGGCAGTAGGCTCTATCATGTACGCGATGCTATGTATCAGACCCGATGTAGCATACTCACTAAATGTAGTGAGTAGGTATCAAGCTGATCCTGGAGAGAGTCACTGGACAGCTGTGAAGAGCATTCTCAAGTACATACAAAGGACTAAAGAGATGCTCTTGGTGTATGGTAACGGAGAACTTCAAGTAGAGTCCTTTACCGATTCGAGCTTCCAGAGTGATAAGGACGACTCTAAGTCACAGTCGGGATTTGTCTTTACCCTTTACGGAGGGGCGGTTAGCTGGAAGAGTTCCAAGCAGGAAACCGTGGCAGACTCGACGATGGAGGCTGAATACATCGCTGCCAACGATGCTGCCAAAGAGGCTATCTGGATCAAGAAGTTCATTACTGAACTTGGAGTGGTTCCATCCATTGAGCATCCAATACCTTTGTATTATGATAACAATGGAGCGGTGGCTTTGGCCAAGGAACCCAGGTCCCATCAGCGATCCAGGCATATTCTGAGGCGGTATCACCTGATCCGGGAGATAGTTGATCGCCGGGATATCGAGGTTAGGAGGGTTGACACGAAGAACAACACAGCGGATCCACTCACGAAGGCCATTCCCCAGATACAGTTTGAGAGACTCTTCGGGATGCTCGGTATGCGATACTACAGCAGCTGGCCCTAGTGCAAGTGAGAGATTGTTAGTTGTATGTATGCCCAAGAGGCCAGTATTGTACAGATGATGTATATTATATTGGATGCTTGGACATATATAGAGAGGAATTTCTTGCTCGATATGATAGTATGCTATATGGTTGCTCTTTATTTTAACATGTGCACTTGTCTCTTTATACTGTCTTATAGTTACATATTGGTAAAGCCCTTAGGATGTGTACTTGACTACCTGGACCATGATACGGATCATACTAGTGGGGACATGGTAGTCCATAAGTACATCCTTCAAGGTCCCTAGTCGTGGGTGTATCGAGACGGGGCATCGATATACCAGTGTAGACTAGCGTATAAGCTTCTCGACCCATGAGATGGGCGATGGATGATCCCATATCCATTGGTGTTTGACATCAGAGATGATATACGGGTGCTCAGTGGAGACTGGGTACACTGGACGGACTCGCCGAGAACTCCCAGATGGTATTATACCTCACGTCAGATGGCAGTTCTCTGGTGACACTTGTACAGGTTAGTCTGTAGAACCGAGATCGTCATAGAGTCTTGTGTGATTCCCACTGTGCTTTGATTTCCACCTTACCACGTCCATGAGGGCGTGCAAAACGGTGATTTTTGGGTACAGTCCCGAGCCACATGGAGGCAATGAGCGATAGGAGGGGTTTCGTCTCTCCCGGTATTGGGGGTTGATGTTGCGCTGTGCTCGATTGGCAGTAACAGGGAAGTCCCTGGCCAGGGCTGATTCAGAGATTTACTGGTAAGTGTTACCAGTAGTTTCTCGACCCGTTATGAGCCTCACATCGGCACGACTTATCGGTTATTGGGGTCTGACGTTTACCACCCCTAGACTTGATATGCGACATATCAGACGAGGAGACCAGACTGTACGGGAAGTGTTACCGGCAGGCTTTTTACAGGAGTTGGAGCGGGCTTGCTTGCTGATCTTCTGATCGCTCAATACCCGGGTAGCCGTTATGTCCAGCTAGTACCGTTGATGGCTTGTGGGTGCTTGATGTGATCATCACCTACTGCCGGCGTATTGACGAGTCTTTAGAGTCCTATATAGAGGTTTTTCTGGCTCAAGCAAAACGAAATAGGAGCACGTATGTGATATGTGCGGGACCGAGAATAATGTGTGTATGTGATACCGTATTTTATTCTCGCGACTTTTTGTATCGGTCAGTTATATATGATATGACCGGGTTATCGAATCAAGTGTTGATTCGATAAGTCGATACGATGAATGTTAGTCGGTTTTATGAGATATGACCGGATTATTAAGTCAAGTGTTGATTTAATAATTAAGTGTATAATTGTATATTAGATATACTAGTTTACATTTACTAACACATGTTCACTTAGGGTTTTTTTCTCACATGTACACATTTTTGCTATATATGATAAATATGAAAATGTGTTGTATTTATGTATCATGGTTGATGATACACTTTACATGGGTGTATGAGACTTACACTATACTAATTTTTATTTATGGTTTTTAATATCTAAAGTAATTACAAAATCAAGTGGAGGATTAGAAAATGCATGAAGCTTGTGGAAGCTTGTGGATGCATTGACTAATTCAACTTGGTTTTGTTTTTTACTATGGATATTTCTTAACCCAACCATAAAGATTAGCCAAGGGTTAAGTCTCTACAAGGGTTAGTATATGATACTCACTCACCATGGTTACTCTTCACACTTGATCATTATCCTCATTTCTTTCTTTTGTTCATCTTCTTCATTGAGCAAAAGAAATTGCTTGCTAGGGTTTTGAAAAAAGAGCGAAATTTTGTGAGAATTAAAAATCCAAAGAGAACCCACTTCCTATTTCTCCATCCTCTAGAAGACTAGCACTCTTGTATAGGGTGTTTGCTTCACTAATTCTCAAATTAGTGAAGTAGTATCTTGAGTCGGAATTCCCTCGACGTAGATCATCTTCGGCCTCGGAGACTTCAAGCAAGGTCGCACCTTTCGCCTCGTGAATCCATGCAAGGGTCTGGGAGATCCACGATCGCAGCGAAGGGACTTCAACAAGGAGCAAATGAAGTGAAGGACCGATCTACAAAGGTTGTATTTCGTATCTCTTTAGAGTAAAGTTGTTTACTTGCTTTATGTTTCGTCTAAACTCTAGTATACGATCTTGCTTAGGGTCATTAGGCACATAAAAATTTTAATTTGGCATGGTCGATGCCTTGTAGAGCCTTGTTAGTGTGCCTAGTAACCCTACAGTGGTATCAGAGCCTAGCTAGAGCATTAGACGATCCGTTAACGAAGTTAAAACCCCGAACGAACCCGAATACGACAAAACGACCCCCTCTCTGGACTTTTTTCAAAATCTGGGATTTTTGTGAATTAAAAATACATAAAAAATTCAGCAGGGTTTTATAAGCATTATTGTGATAAACTATCACCTGAAACCGTACATATGACCGCGGTTCCGCGGCAAATCCCTGCTTGTGCCGCGGAACCGCGGCCGTACAGTGACATTGGGGTCTTCTGTTTCCACAGTAATGTTTAGTTCTGCTGTTGGAGTTTTATGGGTATTTTAAATCTGACTCAAGTGTTGAGTATTCAGGGGTTCATTTTGTAATCATCGATTCGTTCGGAGAATTTAATTTTGTTCTGTCATTCCGGATAATTTAGAAAGTACTAAAATGTTCGAACGGATATCACTAACTCAATTTTTCCCGGCACGAAAAAGTTTCAAGTATTGAATTTTTCTCGGGTTTAAATCTTTCTGAAAAACGTGCATGTGATGTGATGGACCCTCTAGAAGACAACAAACCTTAACTCGATTATGTGACCGTCTTGAACTGCCCTTTGAACCTTATGGTTTGGGGCAGTACGGCGTGCCACATGTGAGGCGTTGGCTTGACCCTTCTACGGCTGGACCGTTGCTACTGTGACGTATTCTGGAATTTTTGAACTCCGCTCAAGTGTTGAGCTATTTAGGAAATTTTGGGTATTTGATTATCTGTTCGGAAAGTTTAATACTGTCTATGTATCTGGAATGTGATACAATATGTGGAATTCATACAGTTAGGCATGAAATGCGAAATATGTGATATTTCGGATTTACGATGTCTAAAGAGATTATGGATTCCAAATGTTGTAGTTTTACACTTTTTTTTCTGCGACCGTAAGTGTAATATGTGATATCGCCGGTTTCGTTGCTATATGTCAACGACAATTGGGATGCGCATATTTACTTACGTTGATGACATGTGTTGTTCTGTGTTGCTGGATATGTTATATTGGATCATCGCGTTCAGAATAGCCGGGGGTTTTATGTGAGATGAGAGTTTTTATTTTCATTCATGTAAAATTAAAATGTATGTAATATTCTTTTATTGGGGCACTTCCGGGATGAGGTTGATGTCACCTTTTGTATATTATTTACTTTTTCGCACTAGGATAGACCCAAAGAGGGGAGCACAAGTAACCGGGTTCTAGGGTCCAGTGGGAGACCAACTCGAGGAGTCGAGTCCGGGTCTGCTAACCCTAGAATTGGTAGGGTTGCTTGCCGCTCTCGTAGGGGTCTAGGGGTGTGGGTTTGGCTATTCGTCGCGACCGTGGAATTCGTGTTTTATAGAGGCTCAAAATAAAACATGGACGTCTCAGTATATCCAATGTTTCATATGTTTCTTCTGCTGCGATATCTGTGATGTGATCATTTGATGTTCTGTGATAAATGCTGTAGATAGTATATATGATATATTATATAGACGTTACTTATGTTTTACACCCGCGCTAGCCCTGCCCTGCTCTGCCGTTAGTTACCTAACCTAACGGTGCACGAGGGGACATCGAGACGAATGCGGATGGCATAAGTGTACGTCGTATTTATCTGTGATGTTTAGGTGACATAAATGATGGGACTTCATTAATGTGATTAATGAAAGAAAAGAAACCTAAAAGATGTTGTAGAATCAAATTTTCAAATAAAAGGGTAGCTACAGTTTTGCTTTGCATAGCGGTATATATGATATACCCTGCACCTTATTCGATGGGGAAAGAACCGAGATCCCTTCACCGGGAGTGACCTCTTTAGCAAAACTGGCAGATGCTACAAAGCTCGGTTTGGTTTTAGATTGCTTTCGGAGTTTTTCTTTGCATAGTGATATATATGATATGTCCTGCACCTTATTCGATGAGAAAAGAGCCGAGATCCCTTCACCGGGAGTGACCTCTTTAGCAAAGCTAATAAAAGCTTCAAAATCACTCTATTTCAAAATTTCACTTGATTCTACAACGATATCAAGTTTATTACGCAATAGGTTTTCAGAAAAACCTGTCGTAGCCCTCTGTCATTTCAGATAAGTCCTACTTAGTATTCGTGCTACGTTTGTTGACCTCCGTCAAGGCGTAGTGTGCGGTAGCTAACTAGTATTTATCTGCTTATGCATATGATGCAAATTGGATTAGGGTAGTCGTACGACCTTGTTGACCTCCGTCAAAGGTCGTGTGGGTGGGTTTGATTCAATCAAGAAATGACGGGTTGAACTTGACTTGCACCCTATGGTTTGTTGACCTCTGTCAAGGTCATGGGATGCTTGGGGCAAAATATTATCGGGAATTTCAAGTGTTGAGATTTGCAATGAGATTGCATACCTTCTATGAGATAGTTGGATCCCGATACCCACTGCGAGTAATTGTTACTCCTCGGAGAGTTTTACACAGGACAATTAGCCGATCAAGTAGGTGTCTAGAAAGGTGTCAACGGGGTTACGCTTCTGGGAAAATGAGGTTTACTTTAATTAGGTCCGTGCGAAAGCACGGGGAACCTCCCTCAAAGTACCGACACTGGCCTGGTTGAAAGATTGGCGAAGTTGTAGGGTGTAATTAATCCCGGCTAGTCTTTCCTTTTAGGATTTGAAGGAAGATTTGATAAAAACAGTGGGAGCCATCCTGATTAGATAAAATAATAACCAATCTGATCTTGCAAGAGCATACGCTAAAGTGTTTTCTTCTCTCTCTCTCCAGGTAGCGACCATTTCATGCCTTAATCAAGATAATAATATGGATATATTGACCGAACCCGCATGTTATACTGTGCTGGGGAACGTTGGTTCCGTTCTTTCTTATAAGAGTTATAGGACTGAACAGGATATAGGGGAATACCAGGATTCCCATGCCACCCGAATGAAGAAAGTACATGTTGATGCATTTTCTTCGGGTGTGTTTGTTACAGAGAACTGTTTCTCCATTTGCTCTACGTCCTGGGTATTAGATACCGGGTCAGGATCCCATATATGTAATCAGTTATATGGGCTTAGAAAAGGTAGAGAACTTGGAGAAGGTGATAAAGACATAAGGGTTGGAAATGGTGCAGCTAAAACCGTCGGGGAATATCACCTTGTATTGCCAACTGGTAATACATTGGTTCTGAACGAATGCTATTACATGCCGAACCTGATATGCAACATTATATCGGTCTCTTTACTATGTAAAGAGGGATATAATTTTGTATTACAGGATAATAGTATGAACATTTTCCTTAACCAAAAGTTGGTTGGATCAGACACGTTGTGCAATGGCATTTATGTTCTAAATCAATCAACAGTTTTAAGCATAACAAACACACACAAGAGGAAGAGTTCAGAACTGAACGAATCCTTCTTGTGGCATTGTAGACTAGGTCATATAAATGCGACACGGCTAGCTAAGATGCATAAGGATGGATATTTGAAACCGTTCGAATTTTCATCTTATGACACTTGCCAGTCATGTCTCAAAGGCAAGATGACCAAGATTCCGTTTACAGGACACGGAGAAAGAGTTACCGAACTCTTAGGACTGATACATAGTGATGTATGCGGTCCCATGTCTACACATGCCAGGGATGGTTCTTCGTACTTCATTACATTCACTGACGATCACTCTAGATTCGGGTATGTGTTCCTGATGAAACACAAATCAGAAGCTTTTGAGAAATTTAGAGAATATAAACAAGAAGTCGAGAACCAAACCGGGAAAAGTATTAAAATCCTTCGATCTGATCGAGGAGGTGAATACTTGAGCAATGAATTCCTGGACTTCCTAAAAGAGAATGGGATTCTCTCTCAGCTGACTCCTCCATATACACCACAACACAACGGTGTATCGGAACGGAGGAACCGCACCCTATTAGATATGGTGCGCTCTATGATGAGTATAGCTGAGTTACCTATTTCTTTCTAGGGATATGCACTGGAGACAGCAGCATACCTACTGAATAGGGTTCCTACCAAATCTGTGCCTACCACCCCATATGAGATATGGGAGGGAAAGAGACCATATCTTAATTTTATTAAGATATGGGGTTGCCCGGCCTATGTCAAAAGACAAAAACCGGACAAACTCGAGGCAAGGTCTGTTTTGTGTAAGTTTGTTGGATATCCCAAGCATTCGCGAGGGTATATCTTCTACCACAGTGAGGAACAAAGGGTGTTTGTTGCTCAACACGCCACCATTTTAGAAAAGGAATTTCTTGCAAAAGAGATTAGTGGCTCTGAGGTAGAACTGGAAGAGGTTCCAGCTGTACAAACCACAACAGAAGATTTGGTAGAACCAGAGGATTCGGTAGTTCCCGATGAACCCCAGCCACTCCGCCGATCCAGTAGGGTTCCTCACCCACCTGAGAGATACTACGGTTTTCTCATGGATGGTGGGAGCGGGGATTGCATCATGGTTGATGATGACCCAACTAGCTTCGAGCAGGCCATCACGAGTGGGGACTCAGTGAAATGGCTGGATGCAATGCGGTCCGAGATGGAATCTATGTACACCAACAAAGTATGGACTTTGGAAGTTGCTCCTGAAGGGGTAAAACCCATTGGGAGCAAGTGGATCTTCAAGAAAAAACTTGGTGTAGATGGGAAAGTGGAGACTTTCAAAGCTAGACTTGTTGCAAAGGGTTTTCGTCAAAGACCAGGTGTGGACTATGACGAAACCTTTTCTCCAGTGGCTATGCTTAAATCCATCCGGATCATGCTTGCCATCGCTGCATATCATGATTACGAATCTGGCAAATGGATGTTAAGACCGTCTTTCTAGACGGTGATTTAGAAGAGTGCATGTACATGACTCAGCCAGAGGGCTTCGTAGACAGTGGGAGCAGCGGGAAGGTGTGCAAGCTGCTTAAATCCATTTATGGATTAAAGCAAGCATCGCGGAGTTGGAACATCTGCTTTGACGTCGTTATCAAAGAGTTTGATTTCGTCAAAAACGTAGATGAACCTTGTATCTACAAGAAGGTAGCAGGGAGTAAGGTTGTCTTCCTCGTATTGTACGTGGACGACATACTCCTGATAGGAAATGACATTCCTATGCTGCAATCGGTCAAGCTCTTCTTATCACAAAGATTCTCAATGAAAGATCTTGGTGATGCCTCCTGCATATTGGGAATTATGATCTATAGAGATAGATCTAAAAGGATATTGGGATTGTCCCAATCCAGGTACATTGACACCATATTAAAGAGGTTTAGTATGGAAGAGTCCAAACGTGGGTTTTTACCCACAATCTCAGGGCTCACTCTCTCTAAAGAGATGTCTCCCAAGACTGATTTGGAGAGAGCTCGCATGCAAGGGATACCCTATGCTTCGGCAGTAGGCTCTATCATGTACGCGATGCTATGTATCAGACCCGATGTAGCATACTCACTAAGTGTAGTGAGTAGGTATCAAGCTGATCCTGGAGAGAGTCACTGGACAGCTGTGAAGAGCATTCTCAAGTACATACGAAGGACTAAAGAGATGCTCTTGGTGTATGGTAACGGAGAACTTCAAGTAGAGTCCTTTACCGATTCGAGCTTCCAGAGTGATAAGGACGACTCTAAGTCACAGTCGGGATTTGTCTTTACCCTTTACGGAGGGGCGGTTAGCTGGAAGAGTTCCAAGCAGGAAACCGTGGCAGACTCGACGATGGAGGCTGAATACATCGCTGCCAACGATGCTGCCAAAGAGGCTATCTGGATCAAGAAGTTCATTACTGAACTTGGAGTGGTTCCATCCATTGAGCATCCAATACCTTTGTATTATGATAACAATGGAGCGGTGGCTTTGGCCAAGGAACCCAGGTCCCATCAGCGATCCAGGCATATTCTGAGGCGGTATCACCTGATCCGGGAGATAGTTGATCGCCGGGAGATCGAGGTTAGGAGGGTTGACACGAAGAACAACACAGCGGATCCACTCACGAAGGCCATTCCCCAGATACAGTTTGAGAGACTCTTCGGGATGCTCGGTATGCGATACTACAGCAGCTGGCCCTAGTGCAAGTGGGAGATTGTTAGTTGTATGTATGCCCAAGAGGCCAGTATTGTACAGATGATGTATATTATATTGGATGCTTGGACATATATAGAGAGGAATTTCTTGCTCGATATGATAGTATGCTATATGGTTGCTCTTTATTTTAACATGTGCACTTGTCTCTTTATACTGTCTTATAGTTACATATTGGTAAAGCCCTTAGGATGTGTACTTGACTACCTGGACCATGATACGGATCATACTAGTGGGGACATGGTAGTCCATAAGTACATCCTTCAAGGTCCCTAGTCGTGGGTGTATCGAGACGGGGCATCGATATACCAGTGTAGACTAGCGTATGAGCTTCTCGACCCATGAGATGGGCGATGGATGATCCCATATCCATTGGTGTTTGACATCAGAGATGATATACGGGTGCTCAGTGGAGACTGGGTACACTGGACGGACTCGCCGAGAACTCCCAGATGGTATTATACCTCACGTCAGATGGCAGTTCTCTGGTGACACTTGTACAGGTTAGTCTGTAGACCCGAGATCGTCATAGAGTCTTGTGTGATTCCCACTGTGCTTTGATTTCCACCTTACCACGTCCATGAGGGCGTGCAAAACGGTGATTTTTGGGTACAGTCCCGAGTCACATGGAGGCAATGAGCGATAGGAGGGGTTTCGTCTCTCCCGGTATTGGGGGTTGATGTTGCGCTGTGCTCGATTGGCAGTAACAGGGAAGTCCCTGACCAGGGCTGATTCAGAGATTTACTGGTAAGTGTTACCAGTAGTTTCTCGACCCGTTATGAGCCTCACATCGGCACGACTTATCGGTTATTGGGGTCTGACGTTTACCACCCCTAGACTTGATATGCGACATATCAGACGAGGAGACCAGACTGTACGGGAAGTGTTACCGGCAAACTTTTTACAGGAGTTGGAGCGGGCTTGCTTGCTGATCTTCTGATCGCTCAATACCCAGGTAGCCGTTATGTCCAGCTAGCACCGTTGACGGCTTGTGGGTGCTTGATGTGATCATCACCTACTGCCGGCGTATTGACGAGTCTTTAGAGTCCTATATAGAGGTTTTTCTGGCTCAAGCAAAACGAAATAGGAGCACGTATGTGATATGTGCGGGACCGAGAATAATGCGTGTATGTGATACCGTATTTTATTCTCGTGACTTTTTGTATCGGTCAGTTATATATGATATGACCGGGTTATCGAATCAAGTGTTGATTCGATAAGTCGATACGATGAATGTTAGTCGGTTTTATGAGATATGACCGGATTATTAAGTCAAGTGTTGATTTAATAATTAAGTGTATAATTGTATATTAGATATACTAGTTTACATTTACTAACACATGTTCACTTAGGGTTTTTTCTCACATGTACACATTTTTGCTATATATGATACATATGAAAATGTGTTGTATTTATGTATCATGGTTGATGATACACTTTACATGGGTGTATGAGACTTACACTATACTAATTTTTATTTAGGGTTTTTAATATCTAAAGTAATTACAAAATCAAGTGGAGGATTAGAAAATGCATGAAGCTTGTGGAAGCTTGTGGATGCATTGACTAATTCAACTTGGTTTTGTTTTGTACTATGGATATTTCTTAACCCAACCATAAAGATTAGCCAAGGGTTAAGTCTCTACAAGGGTTAGTATATGATACTCACTCACCATGGTTACTCTTCACACTTGATCATTATCCTCATTTCTTTCTTTTGTTCATCTTCTTCATTGAGCAAAAGAAATTGCTTGCTAGGGTTTTGAAAAAAGAGCGAAATTTTGTGAGAATTAAAAATCCAAAGAGAACCCACTTCCTATTTCTCCATCCTCTAGAAGACTAGCACTCTTGTATAGGGTGTTTGCTTCACTAATTCTCAAATTAGTGAAGTAGTATCTTGAGTCGGAATTCCCTCGACGTAGATCATCTTCGGCCTCGGAGACTTCAAGCAAGGTCGCACCTTTCGCCTCGTGAATCCATGCAAGGGTCTGGGAGATCCACGATCGCAGCGAAGGGACTTCAACAAGGAGCAAATGAAGTGAAGGACCGATCTACAAAGGTTGTATTTCGTATCTCTTTAGAGTAAAGTTGTTTACTTGCTTTATGTTTCGCCTAAACTCTAGTATACGATCTTGCTTAGGGTCATTAGGCACATAAAAATTTTAATTTGGCATGGTCGATGCCTTGTAGAGCCTTGTTAGTGTGCCTAGTAACCCTACAGGATGATGCCGAAGACAAGGTGCATTCAGTGTACCTGTCGGAGCTGATCTCGAAGAAACGGCGAGATAGTCTCATCGACATTCTGCATCAAATTTTTCAACAGACAATGATAATTGCTGCTTATCAATGGATGGGGGGCCTTGCCGAAGATCTTGACACACGTGAGCGCGAGAGGATGCACACGAGAATGATCAGAAAGGCCAGAAAGACTTTGGATGGCCTTACTTTCGAATTCCTTAATCCATGCCCTGGATCTGAGGTTTTGCCATTGTAATCATTTGGATAATGTCTTTGTTTATTTCTTTATAACTGTAAGAACCCTTTGCAATATCAATGGAATTTTTTTTTTATTTCAGCTTGTCTTATTTCTCGTTCTGAGTTTTTTGCACATGCGTGAGTGAGTGTGTCTCGAACGCTTGATCAAATGCAAATCGGATGTTCTTTCTGTCGCTTTCTTCCTTCTTTTATTATCAGTATGCTGCCTTAGTAAACATGGTTGACAGATGATAGAGCGAGCATCCTGTGTTGGCTTCTTCAAGAGGTAGTGATGGTTTAGGCTGCAGGTTCAGATCTGCTACATAAGACTTTTCAACTTTATGAGCCGTGAGGGTCTCACAAAGACTTTTCTCCCTACGGATCGAGAGGATCTCGTAGGTGTATTTGCTCCTTAGGAATCGTGAGGATTCCTAAGTGCATTTTCTCTTGAGAGTCGTAAGGATCTCACAAGAGAATTTTCCCTCTTACGAGTCGAGAGGACCTGTAAGCGGTTGTTTCCCTCCTTATCAAGATTTGATCTCGGAGAGTGAGACCCGTGAATAGTATGCAAGAGTCCATTTTGGACCAACTTGCAGGGTCCCAGTGCTTAGGAAACAGGTTTTTTAATCCTTGCTGCCTAAGGCTTTTCCTCACGAGTCGAGTCGAATCGAGCACTCCTCGCAAGAATATCCTAACGTCACAGTTAACTTCTGCTCTTTACGACAGAGGTCCGTTAGGGTCTGTGGTACTTAGGGTTTTGGCCGTCGTACCGTCACGTTGGCTGATATATTCCTCGATATGCAATCTTGCTGTTCGAGTAGCCTTGCGATTGTCGTGTCTCTGATCCCTTCGGGGGTTGGACAAGACGTCTTCAAGTAATCTTCCAGGTAATCTTACCGTCGAAAGAGCAAGCGTAGGGATATTCCATGTCACTTTTTACTTGAGGTTAGGCTCATTTTGGAGAGCCCCGATGAGTCATAACCACTCCGCGCTGGTGTGGGATGATCTCCGATAGTCTTTCAGGCTTTATATGACCTGCCGTCAAGACCCTGAAGCTAGGAATTTGGCCTTTTCTTCGTTTGCTGGCATTGCGTCCTCTATATCGAGACAAATGTCGCTGTTGTCTCTAGGTTGTTAGTGAACCGTCGAGGTTTGGAACTAGGGACTTTGCCGTGGCTCCGCTGTTTGATTGTCGCGTCTGAATCCTGTTGGAGGAAGAACGCTGGGGTGACATCTCGTCTACTGTATCGAGACGAACGTCGAGGTGGTGACCATTCCGCACTGGTGCAAGATGATCTCCGATCGTCTTTCAGGCTTTATATGACTTGCCGTTAAGACCCTGAAGCTAGGAATTTGGCCTTTGCTTCGTTTGCTTTGTCATGTCCGAATCCTGTTGGAGGAAGAACGCTGGGGTGACATCACGTCTGCTGTATCGAGACGAACGTCGAGGTGGTGACCATTCCGCACTGGTGCAAGATGATCTCCGATCGTCTTTCAGGCTTTATATGACTTGCCGTTAAGACCCTGAAGCTAGGAATTTGGCCTTTGCTTCGTTTGCTTTGTCACGTCCGAATCCTGTTGGAGGAAGAACGCTGGGGTGACATCACGTCTGCTGTATCGAGACGAACGTCGAGGTGGTGACCATTCCGCACTGGTGCAAGATGATCTCCGATCGTCTTTCAGGCTTTATATGACTTGCCGTTAAGACCCTGAAGCTAGGAATTTGGCCTTTGCTTCGTTTGCTGGCATTGCGTCCTCTATATCGAGACGAATGTCGCGGTTGTCTCTAGGTTGTTGGTGAACCGTCGAGGTTTGGAACTAGGGACTTTGCCGTGGCTCCTTTTGGTGGTGTTGCATCTGCTGTATCGAGACGAACGTAGAGGTGGTGACCACTCTGCGCTTGTGCGAGATGATCTCCGATTGTCTTTCCGGTTTTATATGAGTTACCGTCAAGACCCTAAAGCTAGGAATTTGGCCTTCGCTTCGTTTGCTTTGGCGTTGCGTCTGCTGTATCGAGACGAACGCCGAGGTGGTGATCACTCTGTGCTTGTGCGAGATGATCTCCGATTGTCTTTCCGGTTTTATATGAGTTACCGTCAAGACTCTGAAGCTAGGAATTTGGCCTTCGCTTCGTTTGCTTTGGCGTGTCCGAATCCTGTTGGGGAAAGGATGCTGTAGTGACATCTCGTCTACTGTATTGAGACGAATGCCGAGGTGGAGCTGGGATTTTGCCGTTACTCCTCTTGTTTTACCATGAGGTCTTTCGTTGACGTTGCATCTGCATTCTGTTGGACTGCGAAGGTGAAGGGTTTGTTTAGCACCCTATGAAGAGATTTGAAGCATCACATGTCCAAAAGTTATGATTTTTATTGTGCTAAACAAACACGCAAGTGGATCGATCCTAGAAAATTAGGTTTAATAAACTTTAAACTAGAAAAATTAGGGTTTGAATGCTACAACCTTTGTAGCTCCCGTTTTTGCTTCACTCCTTGGGCTCTTTGGGTGTTGGAAGAAGCTCTCCTTGTTGTCCTCCTACGTCCACGACGATCCACCCGGAGTTTCCCGTCCAAGCTAGCTACTTTGGAAAAACCAAGAGAACACTCTAATCAAGTCGGCTAAACTTGATTAGAATGATGTTGTGCCTATGGATCTCACTTCAAAATCCTATTTTTATGATTATTTTGCACTCTTAAAAGAACTAGAGAGCAAAAGCATGGAGGTTGATGAAGATGGTGGCTTTTGTGAAGAAGAGAATGAATTATCTTCTCAAAGAGAAAAAGAAAAATAGCTATATATATTTTCCTTTCTCTAAACCAACCATGGTTAGATTTAAAGATATCATTTTATTTAAATTGAAAGCATGATAAGAAAATAAACTATGGGTTAAAAGTTAGGTGAGCATGGTTGAGTTAGAAGAGTGTAGAAATTCTTAAGTGATTTAACCCATTTTTCATTTTCTTTTGCTTTAATTTAAATCCAATAATTATCCAAATATAACCATGGTGTAATTCTTATACATCCACCATTCTCATTGTATAAACAACCATGATAAAAATTGATGTATGTATGCATGTGTGCTTGCACATCAATATGTGCATGAACAAGAATAAATGTATACATGCATGCATACATCCAAAATAAGCAAGATAGGATTTGTAGTGAGAAACTAATGATGAATCAACACTTGATTCACTAATCCGGTCATATCACATATGACCCGACCATTAGCAAGCCGCCCAATTAATATACGGTATCCCATACACGCATATTAATCGGGTCCAAGCGCATATCGCATATGCGCACCACAACTTTTCGCCTGGACTAGGTAACTCCTATGTGGGACTCTAAGACTCGTCAATACGCCGGCAGTGGGCGATGATCATATCAAGCACCCCCAAGCCGCAAGCGGTCAGCTAAACGTAACGGCCACCCGGGTATTGAGCGATTAGAAGAAAACAAGCGAACCTGTTACAACTCCTGTCGAGCCATCCGGCAACACTACCGTACAGTCCAGTCTCTTCGTCAGATATGCTGCATATCGAGCCTAGGGATGGTCACGTCGACCCCAATAACTCAATAAGTCGTGCCGGTGAATGGTCTATAACAGTTCGAGAAACTACTGATAACACTTATCAGCAAATCTCAGCAGCCCTGGCCAGGGACTTGCTGCTATAACCAGTCGGGCACAGTACAGCATCAACTCCCAATATCGGGAGAGACGAAACCCCTCCTATCGCTCATTGCCTTCGTGTGTCTCGGGACTGTACCCAACGGCCACCTGCTTGCACGACTCAGTAGAGCCGTGGTAGGGTGGTAATCAAAGTACAGTGGGAGAACACACAAGGCTCTATGACGATCTCGGGTCTACAGACTAACCTGTACCAGTGTCACCTGAGAACTGCTATCCGACGATAGATATAATTCCATATAGGAGTTCTCGGCGAGTCCGTCCAGTGTACCCAGTCACCACTGAGCACCCGTATATGATCTTGATGTCAAACATCGATGAATGTGGGAACATCCATCGCCCATCACATGGGTCTAGTATCATATACGCTAGTCTACTCTGGTATATCGATGCCCCGTCTCGATACACCTCCGACTAGGGACATTTCAGGATATGCTTATAGACTACAGATGTCCCACTAGTATGATCTCCATCATAATCAGAGTAGTCAAGCTGATATCCTTAGGGCTTTATCAGCATGTATGAATGAATAGAAGCATGATCAAATAAACATGTCAGATAAAGAAGTACCAGATAGCATACTATCATGTCGAGCAAGAATGCAAACTGAATATATATACATGTATAGATACATCCACTATCGCATAATGGCCTCTAGGGCATACATATATCCAACAGAAGGAACGCCATTGTTGACATCTCGTCTGCTGTATCGAGACGAACGTCGAGGTGGTGACCACTCCATGTGGGATGATCTCCGGTAGTCTTTCAGGTTTTATATGAGTTACCGTCAAGACTTGACTCCGTTTTCCGATGGAGCATGGGGAGGAAAGGTATGATTCCTTCTTTGTTTGCGCCCCTGGATTATATACAGGGATTGATGTGATATCACCTATAGGGCAAAAGTTTCATTCATTTTTTTATATTATTATTTTATTTCCGCGATGCTCTATCATTTCAGCTTTTATATCGCGAAGGTCGCGATTGCCCAATCATTTCGGCTATTTTTTCGCGGTGCCCCATCATTTCGGCTATTTTGCATGCATACATTTTTTTTACTTGCTGATTTTGCTGCAAGTTGCCCCATTATTTCGGCTATTTCGTATGCATTTTTAGCTCTCTGATTTTTATCACGAGTGTAGAACTTAGAATCTGGTGCCAATCTCAGCATCAACATCGCTACAACTGGAATATTGCCAGGATTGAATCATCATTTGCCATGAAAGGACTTGGGATTTGATACCGATTTAGGCATCAGCATCGCTACAACTGGGATATTGCCAGGAGCGAATCATCATTTGCCTCCGTCGATGTCGAACAAAGGTGGCTTAGTAAATAGGGTTAGGATCCCGTCGACTAAGGCTTTTGACTTCATGAGCCGTAAGGGTCCCACAAAGGTATTTCTCCCTACAAGTCGTGAGGATCTCGTAGGTGTGTTTTCTCCTTAGGGATAGTGAGGATTCCTAAGTGTATGTTCCTCTATAAGTCGTAAGGATCTTACAAAAGGGTTTTCTCCTTGTAAGTCGAGAGGACTTATAAGGGTTGTTCATCAGATGGACATATCCCTAGTCACAGGTGGGACTTGGTTAGGGAGATGTTTATTCGTGCCCGTGGATTGTATACAAGGGTTAGTATTGAGCCGCTTATAGGGCATTATAGAAGGTTGTGGGAGTTGCTTAAGCAGAGGTTTAGGTCTCTGTAACTTAAGACTTTCAAATTTTATGAGCCGTGAGGGTCCCATAAGAGAATTCTCCTTACGAGTCGTGAGGATCTCGCAAGTGTAATTTCTCCTTAAGAATCGTGAGGATCCCTAAGTGTGTTGCTTCCCTATGAGTCGTAAGGATCTCACGCGGGTGGTTTCTCCTTACAAGGTCGAGAGGACCTTGTAAGTGTCTTTTAACGAGGTCGCGCCTTTTCGGGTTTTCATAAACACTCGCCGGTAGCCCTGCTGTTTTTACTCATGGAGCCCTTTCGGGTTTTCATCAGCGCCCATTTTGCTTATGGACATACCGTCTTCTCTTTTTTTTATTCTTTTTATTCTTTTTTCTAACGAGGTTGCGCCCTTTCAGGTTTTCACAAGACTCGCCGGTAGCCCTGCTGTTTTTACTCACGGAGCCCTTTCGGGTTTTCATCCATGCCCATTTTGCTTATAGACATACCGTTTTTATATTATTTATTTATTTTTTTATCTCGTCAGCCTGAGGATACTGCGGTAGTAGTTTAAAGACGTTTCAGTCGTCGGCTAGTTTTAGGACGTAGTAGTCCGTCGTTAGTTTAAGGACGTTTCGGTCCGCCGTCGCCGTATTTGAGGCGAATCTCTAGTTTACTGAATTTTTGGTCTATGGGGCTTTCCCCATGAATGAGCATGATGCCCCCGGCATATCCATCTTTCTCGGAGCATATGGTTGCGGCGGGCTCACCTTCCGGTTTTCGGACAACGCGAACTTGCCCTGTTGGTATTGGTCTTCAACCCAGTTTTTGAAAACGTAGCAGTTTTCGATCGGATGGCCCAATACTTGGTGGTAAGGGCGGTAATTAGGATTGTTGTCATCATCCAGTTGTAGCTGGTGTTTCGGCTCCGGTAGAGTGATAAGCCTGTTGTGCACTGCCACTTCGAACATCCTCCTTATTTCATCCTGGGGAAATGAGTAAGGACGTTTCAACCTCTCATAGAGGGGTTGCCGCTTGTTGTTTTGGCGAACAACCGGTCTAGGGCCACTCGACTGTTGTTGAGTGTTGGCGATGAAGGCCGTTTTTCCCTTTCCTTTATCCTTTTTGTTTGCTCCGTTGTTTGTAGGTCCGAGATTCTCTCCGAGTATCGTGCAATTGCACGGCTGAATGTTCTCGCAACTCCTCAATCCTTCAGAGATGGACTCCTTGAGGAGAGGGCCGAGGGCTACTTTTTCATTGGAGTCGCTCCCGAAGGTGAGAACTCGTGATCCCCCAGGATCATCCCTATGACAATTGCCGGCAATTCTTTTATGCTCATCTGTCGTATTTTTTCGCTGTCTACGAGCTTCCCGCTTTGTCCTGTTGACGTGTTGCCTGTGAGCGACATACCCTTGCCACCAACACTTAAAGGAGTCGCAGTCTTCAATGGGATGTGCGATCTTCTGATGATATAGGCAGTAATCAGGATGCATCTCTACTCCACCGATAGTGTTTTCTTCGGAGAGTGGTAGCTTCATTCCCATTGATATGGCTTTAGCGAACCTTTTCCTCGTCTCGAATTTGTTTTTATTGGCAGCGGATGTCTTTTGATTCGATGGGAGTGATTCGACTCTTTCGTCTCATCGCCAGCGTTTGGCTCCTTCCAATATGGCCATCTCATGCTCCTGCTTAGCTTTACTTTTCAGACGAATCTTATTCAGGAAGGCATCGATCATTTCGTCTGACGGCCACAGAAGTTCTGGTTCAGGACCCGCCCTTGGTTTCTCGGTGCAAGGAGCCTCTTCATCATCTATCAATGAGTTAGAGATCACATGACAACTTGCTACGTAGTCCTCAAATTCATCTGATGAGTCTTCTCCATCGTTTTCGTCCTCAACAAAAGAACAAGTTGCCCCCGGCGTGTCCGTCTTCTTTGGAGTGTGCGGCTGTGGTGTGTTTACTTTCCACTTTTCAGACAGCGCAAACTTACCTTGTAGGTACTGATCCTCGATCCATCCCTTGAAGATGAAACAATCTTCGATCGGGTGATTTACTGTTTGGTGGTAAGGGCAATAATTGGGATTATTCACTTCGCTGGGTTGCGGTGGTCTCCTTGGATTCGGGAGATAAATGAGCCTATTGCGCATCGCTAGCTCGAACAGTCTTCTGTTTTATCTTGAGGAAACGAGTAAGGACGTCCTAGCCTCTCCTCGAGAGATACGCGTGGACGCATATTGTTTTGACGGACAACCGGCTTCAAGTGGCTCGGTTGTTATTGAGCATTGGCGACGACAATCAATTTTCCTTTCCCCTTCTCATTTTGAGAATCCGGCTTTAGAGGAGACGGCGTATGGCCCATTTGGTCCATCTGGGCTAGCTTATCGATCAGGGCCTGGAACGTGGTTGGTTTAAAGAACATCATGAACTGTGAAATAGTTGTATGAGGATCTAGGGTGCCCACAAACATGCCTACCGCAGGTGCTTCTTCGATCCGCTGTTCGCATTTCGACCATAGATTCTGCCACTGTGCTGCGTATTGAACCCACGTCTCGCCTGGCTTCACCCTGGCATTGATCAGTGCTGTTATCGGGGTGTGTTCACTAGCACTCACGAATCTTTGTGTAAACAATAGCTCCATCTCCGCAAATGTTTTGACAGAGTCGTTAGGTAGCTCCGAATACCATTCAAAGGCCGTCTCCGATAGGCTGCCGATGAATTGGTGAAGCAGGAGCTTGTCGTCGCCGCCGGTGTTGCCACAAAGAGCCCTGAATTGAGCGACATGCTGATGGGGATTCCCTGTCCCTTTATATACGTGAAACTTAGGGATCGTATATCCCGGCGGGTAACTGATTTGGTCGTACCAGCTCGGATAGGGTCGTCCAGTTTTAACAATTTGCCCAGCCGCTTCACTCGCTTGATGAGCTTGTATTTGCTGAGCTATATAGTCTTCCAGTGCGGCCTTGGAAATGGTTTCTTCCTTGGCTGCTGAAAGAGCCGGAGGAGGATTAGATGTCTCCCCTCTATTGTCTTCAACAATGATTGGAGGGTCATCAGCTGGAGGGTCCGGCTGTAACATCATCCCTACCATATCTTGGAAGAGGAGAGCCATTTGTTTTATGTTAGCCGCTTGCTCTGTGGCTTCTTTGTTCTTCTTTTCGAGGACTCTGCGTAAGAAGTCAGCGTCAGTTTCTTGTTCATGACGCTGCTCTGATGATGCCTCCAAGCTTTCTTTTGGCCCGGTAAGTGCGGCCATTGTAGTCATCATTTCCTGAAGCTTCTGTTGCTGCTCCTGGGCTTTTGTCATGGATCGGGTGAGCGGTTGGTGACCCGTCAAAGCACAGCTGTCCTCTTTCCCGGATGCCATATAGACACTGTGCACCACTATGTCCACAGACTTGGAGTGTTTGTGCTCAGCGCGTTTACGGTTCGCCATGTTCACAGGGGCTTTTTGCGGCTTTCTTTTCTTTTGAGCGATTGACGTTGAGGGAGCCGTTGCAGTGGGCACCCAGCCAGTTGTTGCTTTCTCTGGCTTGACAGAGTAACCCTTCTCCTACCGAACCTTCATCTTTTTCTGTCGGCGGAGATAGTCTTGATCAACCACTGACTCCTGGACCTGTCGCCAGACCTTGTAAATTTTAGAGGACAGCCGTTGAGGGGGCTACTCCAGCTTCTTCTCTGGAGTATTCCCCACAGGTGAAGGAGTTCTCTTCAGCACCGCAGTAGGAGAGTTTCTGCGCACCGTGTTCAGCAATTCAAAGCTATTCCCGGTTGGAACAGCAGCATCGATCCCCACCGTTGGAGCTGGCGGAGTTATCCCAGAGGGAGAGTTTCCCCCAGCCTTCCTCATTCGGCGCCAGTGGCGACGTCGAGCGTGTCTTGCAGATGGAGTTATTTCAGCTATAAGGGTGGCTTCGTCGTACCCCCTGCTTTGAGGAGAGACTGTTGTTGGTGCTAGCCTGTCGAAAACTGACACCCGTTGAGAAGCAATGTCTAATCTGTCAAAGACAGACCTCTGGGCAGGGGAAGCAGCTTTGAGGACCTTGCCTGGAGTAGCAACCGGAATGGCCAGCCTTGTAAAAACTGACTTCTTAGAAGGAGGAGCCTTTCCAATGATTTCGTCCGCTTGAGCCGGGATGCTATCCGCTTTGGGATGGCAGCTTCGGGTATCGCGGGCTTGTAGACGTTCTGTCCTAGTCTGTTGAAAACTGAAGTATTGAAGTTGGGAGACCCGTTGAGAGGGGCCCCGGCAGTGGTAAGTCGATGAAAGACCGACTTTTTTGGGGCTTCTTGCAACGTCATTGGGGCTTTGAAGCTCATCGGTGGGAGCATGGTCCCGAAGAATAGTCCAGTGGTGGCTTGAGTTACCTGCTCCACTGGCATCTTGAAAAGAGAGGCCACTTGGGGCCCATAAGTAACTCCTCCAGCAAGGACGGAGCGAGAGTTGCAGTTGCAGGTAGTGCAGTTTGAAGCCATTGATCTTCTGTTTTCTGCACGGAGCAAGACACCAAATCTTAGTACCTCGAATCCACAGGCAACCACAGCAAACCGCGATTCGTTCGCGAACATGACACACGAAGTGTGGAGTAAAAAGAGGAAGAGGTCTCACCGGACGTGCCAGAATCTGTTCCCCTCTGAATGGCGGCCAAAACATAGACGTCTTGCCTGAGATTCGGGGCAGATGCTATTTGGTTTTATCCGTCCACCTCTCCGAAGATGCCAAGTTGATTTATGGCACCGTGTATCGAAGGTTTAAACGGATGCATCCGATATAGCAGACTTCGTCAGATTCCCCCTCGTCTGAGGAGTTTTTGATTGTGGGGAAGCTCTTCCTTGCAGGCGCAAGCCCCTGCAGTTAATTACGCTACCATATCGCGGTAACAACTTTCTCCTTCTCCAGCTGGTCACTTCGTGATGTGGGTGTTTGTTTTGTTTGTGGTTGCCCGTAGATTGTATACGGAGACTAATTTATGTTGTCGCCCGTAGGACGTGAATTAGTCCAAATCCGTATTTTCTTAGATTTGGGTTTGGGGTTTTGGTTTAAGGATACGTTAGCCATATTTGAGGCTAAGATCAACTTAAACGTTTGTTAAGGATACGTTAGTCCAATTTGAGACTAAGATCAACTTAACGGGATCGTTTAGATCCGACAAAAGAGCGTTTGGGGGCTCTATTGTTCTAGTTTAGGGACATAGTGGTCCATTTAATGTATGGCCGTCGGGACCCGTCACCTCTCTGACGACGTTGAAGGATTACAACGACAGATATCAGAGGAGTTCAGAGATGTACCCTTTGAACCAAAGTTGGTTGGGAGACCTATAGTCCAATTTGGGACTAAAGTCTGTTTGAGGGTTTAAAAATACGTTAGCCCTATTTGAGGCTAAGATCAACTTAAACATTTGTTAATGATACGTTAGTCTAATTTGAGACTAAGATCAACTTAATGGGATCGTTTAGATCCGACAAAAGAGCATTTGGGCTCTATTGTTCCAGTTTAGGGACATAGTGGTCCATCATTCCCATTTTGGGGACGAATACTGGTTTAAGGACGCATTAGTCCGTGAGTTTAAGGACGCATTAGTCCGTGAGTTTAAGGACGCATTAGTCCATATCAATGTGTGGTTGTCGGGACCCGTCACCTCTCTGACGACGTTGAAAGATTACAACGACAGATGTCAGAGGAGTTCCGAGATGTACTATCGAACCAGGTGTAAATTGATTTAAGAGAGCAGTCGTGCTTAGTAAATTTAATTTGAGAACTTACGGCCAGAATTGGGCTAAGTCCAGTTGAAGGTGTTCAACATTTTATTTACGTTTGGCCTGTTAGGCCTTTACTAGGGCTCTGCCCCTGTTTAATAATGCATGGCATTTTTTCTTGGTCTATTAGACCTTTATTTGGGCTCTGCCTCTTTTTTTAATAATGCATTGCATTTTATTAGGCCTGTTAGGCCCTTTTAATTGGGCTCTGCCCTTCTTTTCAATAAAGCAGTGCATTAATTAATCTGACAGAGCGCCACGTGGCTTGTCAAGCGCTTTGCGCCAGCGCAAGGCGCAAACGCATGTGGAGGTGCCACGTGTCACGCTCTGGTGAGCGCAAGCGCAGTGTGCTGCGCTGCTGACACGTGGCGCGCTCTAGTGACTTGCGCCAATTTTAAGAGAGCAGTGCTCTGTTTTTTAAAGCGCAAGGCGCAGTTTGTTCTGGGGCTGACACGTGGAGCTCTTGGTGGCTTGCGCCATCCCAAGAGCGCAACAGTGCAAATTTTACAAGTGCAGGGCACTGTTCAATATTTTGATCTAATTTTGGATCAAAGAAAAGAATCTTTTAAGATTCCAGAACCAATGGTTCATCAAAAGGCAATGCCTTTATGTAGATCAAATGATTTATAGAAGTAAATTACTTCTTTTTTATCTGTTTGTGATTGGATCTTTTTGATCTTTTTTCCTTTTTAATTGAAGATCTTGATCTTGTTCTTAGATCATTGATCTTTATAGAAGAAAGTTCTTCTTTTATTTAAAGGTTTTTACTTTTTTCTTTTTGAGCTCTTCTCAAAATTTTCTAGGGGAGTTCTGAATATCTCTCTTTGTTCATCTGTTTTAGACTTGGAGTCTAGAGGCCTTTTTATAGTGCCAATTGATTTGTTAAATCAATTAAAGTGATCTTTCTCTGAGTGATTTAAGGATTTTTCCCCACCGTTGGATCTTTGATGCAAGGGCTCCTGTTTTACAGGAGAGAATCTTATTGTTTTAATAAGATCAAAAAGATCTTTCTGGAATTTTAATTCTGTTTTAGTGCTGGCACAGTTGGCGCAAGCGCACCTGCGCTTGACACGTGTCGCGCAGCGCAACTGCGCTGACACGTGTCGCGCAGCGCAGAGCGCAGCGCAACTGCGCTGACACGTATCGCGCAGCGCAGAGCGCAACTTGTCTGAAGAATTGCTTCCTTTATTTTTTATTTTAAATAGAGCCTTACTCTGATTGGGTGCGCTGCGCTTCTTGCGCTGGCGTGCCTGATTTTGACACGTGGCGCGTTGCATCCAGCGCAAGGAATCTGAAGCGTTGCTTCTTTAATTTTAACTTTAATTTCAAAACAGAGCTTTGCTCTGATTGGGGAAAACAGAAGCGTTGTTTTATCTCCCAACTTGGAATTTGAACAGAGCTTTGCTCTGATTGGGGGTAAACAGTCACGTACACCTTAGAGAATACTATTCATTGACATAGCTTGTTAGTTGATAGTTGCAATATGTTATAGCTTTCATATGCTAGTTTAACTATTGCATTTATTGCATGATATCAGATGCATTCATATATTCATTGGTCATGCAGTATTATGGAGATTTATGCCGGTATTCATTGTTTATTGATATCATGATTTTGATGATTTCGAATCCTTCTTGAGATTTTCTAGATTTGGAAACCGCATGTGAAAGTTTTATAAACTGATGATTTATTTTAAAGAGAAAAATGTGGTTTTCCTTGATATGATGAGTACTGTCCACCATGATGTTTTCGAGACCCGATTCGAGGAGTTGGAAGAACCGTTCGCGGGTACATGGTAGACCCGGTATGGTATCCCGGGGTAAGAAGCTCGAGTTGTAGACGATGAGCCCGGCAGCGGCAGACTGCCTACTGGTGATTGTTTGGCATGGCGGATATCCAGAGGATACCGTCCGTGGTCGTGTGATTAATGATATGGGCCGATCCGGACTGACGGAGCCCGAGATATTAAGATATTGAGATTTGAGACGCTGAGATATTGAGATTTGATGATACAGGCCAGTCCGGATAGCCGGAGCCTGAGATATTGAGATATTGAGATTTATGTTTTATGTCGATGCTTGACATTGATTTCTCTGTTGATTTCATTGATGGTACTCGATTTATATACATACAGAAATCTCATTAAATAAAGAAAACAGTGGTCTCATTCATGATGTATTCTGTTTCCATTAGTAATGTGTTCATACATCATATATCTGATATGTTGCTATCTGAGGCACTGACACGAGCACATGGTATTGCACTTTTGTGTAGATGGATCAGGATATTTATTTGAGGATATTACTTGATATGACATAGGATAGCGTCATACATTCGATTTCTGCTCTGTGATATTTTCTACTCACGAGTTGGCAACTCACCCCCGTTGTGCCACAGTTTCTTGCAGGTTTTGCCGTACAGGTTTCTTGACGGCTTTGCTGGCATACTGCTTTCATTTCGGGTGATTGATTTGGTAGGTGGGTTCACTTGCTTCGTGACCACCATTGTACATTTATTATTTCAGTTGTATCTAGTAAACTCTATCAACCAGACTTGTATATTTGATAGAACTAGAAGACCGGTGTTTATTCTTTCGACCTTAGAGTCGCGCTTGTATTATTATGGTTTTCTGGTGTATATGGGCTTTCTTTTGTGTTTTGATCCTCGCCCTTCGGCGTTGTATATTATATTGCTTGCGTAGTTATGACCGTCAATTGACGAAGAGTTATCTCCCGCTTGGGGATGCCTTTATTCATATTATGCATGTTGTACCCCTTTTGGGGCCAGTATTTACAAAAGAAACTCTGCCGAAATTTTCAGAAAGAACTTGATGATTTTAAAAATGCATACTTCGGCTTATGTTGTTAAACTTCTGCTTTAAAATTGGTTTTTCCTTCATTCTACTACTTTACTTGGTTTTGATTTCTGGGTTTTGGCTTACTTAGATTACGTACGCCTCGAGACGTTTCGTAATTTAAGTGCCAGTCATGCTCGGTACTTTCGGGACGTGACAAAGTTGGTATCAGAGCGTTAGGTTTTACCTCCTGAGTGTAGGATTACCCTTGGTTGATGGAGTAGGTGACTCAAGCAGAGTGACGTACCGTGTGTATGTTCCGCGGCATACTTACGATACGATACTCCACTTAAGAAGTCTTAGGACGTGCATTTCCTTGCACAGTATTATATTCATTCCTATGATCTATCCTCATCAGTACCAGTTATGGTTTTGTTACCACGGTTGTACGGGCACAGAGAGCTACGACTAGAGTTGCGGTCAGCACGAGCTCGTCACGGACGGGGACTGACCAGGGCGTGATTCCAGGGACATACGATTGCATAGACGTATCGTTTATTTGTGTTTTCACGCCATTAGCGTTGATGGATCGCTTTTACGAGATTTCTCGGACGTGCAGATCAGCACCAGAGGATTGGGCCACTGATAGAGGCCAGCCAGGATGTGATGACCGTCAAAGCACCGATTATACTTGATGATTGAGGCACTGTTCAGCGTGCGGACGAATGAGCCAGTTGTTGCTGCGAATGAGGAGATATCGCCCCCGATGTTTGGAGCTAATGCCGCACGAGTTATACTTCGAGATATGATAGAAGATTGCTAGTCACCAGAGATGAAAGACTAGGACATGTGATTCATTGCCTACCCCGATGCAAGGTCATCAGATTGATTGATTCCAGCTAGAGACGACTTCACGCTGATACATTAAGAGTCGATATAGACGATCGAATGTCAGAAACCCATTTTCCAAGTTTAAAGTATTCGAAAAACAATGCAAGTAATTCTACGGACCCTCTAGAAGAATGAAACCCTAACTCGACATAATGACCATGTGAAAGCCTTTGAACCTTAAGGTTTGCGGCAGTTCCGCGGTGCCATTAATGAGGCTTGGGTTTGCTTCTACGGTTGATCCATACGTGCTGTGGTATATATTCGATACCATTAAACTGTACCCAAGATGTTGAGCTCTTGGGGGATTATGGAACCTTGACGAATCGATCGAAAAGTTCGATATCATTCGGATATCATGTGATGGGATACATTGCTTGGGAGACTTCAGATACGAGTATAGCCGTTGGAGCGCAGTCCATGCAACCACGAGGAGACGAGTCCGAATCAGTCGACATTAGAGAATAGTGGAGTAAGAGGTTCGTACGAGATCGTGACGAGATGACGTTCCACTCCGCTGACATCAGAGAGCTGATATGCATACATAGGCATTGAGATACGACCAGTTTCCGAGGAGGAGTTGTGCTGAGAACGCAGATGTCCAGAAGAAGAGAAAGGATTATGCAAGAGTACTAGCCTTCGTACAGTTCGGCATAGGCGAGATCGGAAGAGACCCTGAGCAGGTTCTTTTTAGGACACTGCTGCAATGAGATTTGCACCGAGGATCAGATGTGTGACGTATGTTCAGAGGACCAGAGACCGATGCCAGAGACATGCTGCTTGATGAGTGGTCGTGCTAATTGGTCGTGAGAGGACCAGAGGAGTACTAGAGCGGGTCGCTTCCGTTAGTACACCGGACCGGACCGACGAGCCGAGGGATTGCGGGACCGGTAATCTACAGAGAAATGAGGACCCAGAGACAGAAGACGCCAGACCGTGAGCAGGAGGCAGCGGATGTTCTTGCTCTTCCAGTTTTGGACGTACCGACACTTTTCGACATTGTAGGAGGTGTACCTCAATGTCATATGTTACGATTTGCGCTTGTGATCCGAGTATCACGCTTATATCGCTTGGATTTGAGTTTTGATGATTGGGCTTCATGGTCTTGTTTTCGTACATCATGACTCACCTACTAGGTATTTACGTTTTTGTGCATAATTATTGCACTTGAGATATGTTTTTATACACCGTTGTGTTGATTTATGATTGGTGCGTATTTGTTGCACTTGATGTTGATTTTGTGCTTTGGCTGCACATGTTTAGGTTTTCGTGGATTTCATACGGATGGTTTGATTTTTGTGCATATGGTATGCACTCAATTTGGATTTTGCACTCGGTATAGCTTACATGTGCTTGCAGTGCATTAGTACGTGTTTTGTGCATGCAGTTGCACGCGTTTTTGGATTTTATACACCTTGGTACACTCGGTGTTGTTTTTATACGCATTTGAGTTATTGATGCATCACCGTGCACTGGATGCACTGTATTTGGTATTTCATGCACTGGATGCACTGTATTTGGTATTTCGTGCACTGGATGTATCGTATTTGGTATTTCATGCACTGGATGCACTGTATTTGGTATTTTGTGCACTGGATGCACCGTATTTGGTATTTCGTGCACTGGATGCACCAGATTTGTATTTTTGTGCATTGTCGCACTAGACTTGCATTTTGTGCGTTTATTGCACCAGGCGGGTATTTCGTGTATCGGTTGCACTAGATTATACTCAGTACCTTGGTTGCACTTGATTTATGCCCTTGAGCATTCATTTTACCAGATTTGTGTTTTCCGCCGCGTTGGTACTTGATATTCGTTTTCGTGCATGTTACTGCACTAGACGCTTTTTACGGACCTGACGTGCTTGGGTTGGATTTTGTGCATATTAGGTGCTTAATTGTGGATTTTTTGCACATCGAACGCACTCGAGTGAGATTTTACTTGTGCGTGCCCTTGGTTTAGATTTTTAATCGTGCATGTGGGATGCACTTGATTTCGATTTTCATTCGTGCCTGTTGGATGCACTTCATTTAGATTTTATCCGTGCATATTGGATGCGATTTCATTCGTGCGGGACAGATGCACTTGATTTGGATTTTCACGCATGTTGAGCGCATGATATGAGGTTTGGTTTTGTGCACACCGGGTGCACTCGATTGGGGTTTTCATTTATGCATGTTAGTCGTACTGGATTGAGATTTTGTGCACCCCAGTTGCACTCGACTTCGATTTGATGTCATTCGAGATATTGATTTTGATTTCATGCCTAGGGTATGTATGAGATTTGACTTGTGCTTTCGGTGTAGTTTTCATGCACTTTTAGTATTTTGATTCGATTTTGGTGCACACCTGATACACTAAATCGGGATTCTTCGTGTATAGCAGATGTACCTGATGCTGCTGTTAGGCACACTCGTTGCCATTGACAGGTGTTCTCGTGCACACCCCTTACACTTAGATTTTCCTTCTGTGCACTTGTATGACACGTTCATTGATTTCGAGTTCCGTGCGCACCAGACGCACGCGGCTTTCATGTACATATTTTGGATTTGATTTCCCCGTGAGATGATGTTATGATATTTACTATTTGGTACAGAAGCTGAGCAGGACTAGTCAGAGGACAGTACCTGAGTATATTTTGCATGCATCGATAGTTATCGAAGGGATTTCCAAAATGGAGCTATAGTCTCAGTATTTACCTACGTGTCTGGGATGACACGAAACATTTTATAAAGGAAATCCTTCTAAATTATTTTCAAAACGGCGGGACATATGATAAACAAAGGGTATATACATATATAGTTGTTTTCTTACAAATGGACGTCCGCTACTTGTGCTGTGATACGCACATCGCGCAGTGATTTAAAAAAGGGTTTGGCATGCATTTCTTTTTTGATGTTTGGCAAGTTTAAAACGATACGTACTATGTACATGTTATAGTTTTGATGTATATCATGCTGGATTTCGTATTGGATTTTGATTTTGGTGTCTTCACCATGACTCCGATGATTGCGGGATACTTGATGGAGTTTTGATTTTTGATTATATACTCGTTTTTCACATGCATACATTGCTCTGCGATATGTTTTATGTATTTGTGACTTCGGAGCCCCGACGACATGATCTTTTTACTGAAATGTTTTAGTAATTGAGGGGTTTAAAATTTAAATTAGGGGACCGAATTTCTTTAAGGGGGGAAAATTGTAGCATTTCAGAAAAATAAAATATTATTTTTGGGAATTTTTATAATTAAATAATAAATATAATGAATATTTTAATATGGCGGTATAATTAAATACCGATAAATTGGGAAAAATTTGGAAAATTATAGAAATTACTGAAATGGGGGTGTTTTAAGTGATTTAGGCGAATTATGAATTTTTATGATTAATTATATGCACTTTTAACGCTAATCGCGATTAAATATCGTTAATCGCGCATTAAGCATGTTTTGTGCATATGACATGCACATGTCATATTTTTTCACACTCATTACATTTTTCTATCATGGATTTTTCCTTATTATTATCATGCATGGCTTTTTAAATGAAAAGAAAAGAGAAGAAGACAAAAACAAAAGAATAGGAAAATGTGTCATGATGACAAGAGGGATGGGCATGAGAGAGAGAGGGTAATGGGTCAAACCTAGACATAGCCCTTTGTTCCTTCATCATCTTCATTTCCCCTCTCATCTCCCCTCTCATGGCTACTGGCCTCTTCCTCCCCCATCACAAAACACCTCATTTCACCATTAAAAATTCACCAAAAGCCCATATCCTTTTCACAAAAAGCATGCACAAGCTCAAGGGAAGCACATTGGACCAAGAAAAATCGAATTTTGAGGACTTTGGGCAACTCAAGAAAATTTTTGAGTTGCCAATTAAGGTAATTTTTGCACCTTTAGAATAGTATTTAAATTCTTTAGGCATCCATATATGTTTAGTATCGATATCGAGTGGTTTTGTGAACCTAGAAATTTCTAGATGAGGGTTTTGAGAAATTTTGAATTGTGAAGTGTAATTAAGCATAATAGAGACCTTATGACCCCTGTAGGGATTGTATCTTGGACTGAAACTATAGAATAAACCCCGAAATACGAACTTAGAAACCCCGACATTCGAAAACTGTGAAAATATGATGATAATTTGAAATCTGCTAACACCCGGGGACCTGAAAAATTATTTAGCAAACACTGAGATACATGCAGGCAACCTAGGACCCCCCACTGAAACCCTAGCCCCTAAGCACTCACCATGGCCGCAGAAATATTTCTTCTGGCCGCAATTTGCGGCCAGACCTATCGCATTATGGTTCGTATTTGTTCTGTAGCTCCATCTCCAGTAAACTAGACCCTTTACATATGCAAAATTGGCTAATTTCACCTAGGGTAAAATCTGGGACTAAATTCATGAGTTGCTGTTTTGATTCGGGGTTATATTTTTTCGTATTTTGGATTCTGGATTTTCGTATTTGCGTTTTACCTCGATCACTTGACGTTTGTACAACGATATCGAGGGGTTGTTGGTGGTTTGAAAGGCGTAGTCCATAGGTTCTAATTTATAGGCTTTTAGCGTGTCGTTTTGGCTTTGAATTGGGTTTTAATGTGACACGATATGTTATGATGTGTAGGTACCCTCACGAGAACTTCGAGATGACAAACAAGCGCGTGGCGACATCGACATCGGCAAGTAAGAGCAGGTGAGTAGATTTATATCTACGGTGGAAGTCGGGTGGATGACGTATAGCACCCCCGTAAAGTTGTAAGAAATGTTGTGACGTGATATAGATATACTTTTATATGTTGTTGAGGGATTTTAACACCTAGCAGGAAAAGGTTTAGGAGATTATGGGTAAGTGTTACCGAGAATTGAAGAAAAGACTTTAGTTGATTTCTTAGTCACGAAGCCCTAGAGTAAAGATTTGCATACACGCACATACACACACTCATATACATTTACTTCCTTGTGCGTATCGAGAATGTCATATATATTCGTATTCATATGCATGGATGATGAGGATATTATATGGTATTTGGAGATGAGTCGATGAGATTAGGCATGGTACCATGAGATCGGTGATGTGATTAGGTTCGTATTATGAGATACGGCATGATATTAGCGGATTGATGGGCGATGTGTAATCACACACACGCGTACATATATGTTGATGATATTAGTATTGTACTAGACTTAGATCAGTATCTCTGTTCACAATATGTGATAATAAAGATATCAGATAAGTAATGAGATAAATATGATATTTGACCCGTACCCAGATTTGGGATGCCGTACGATAGATTTACCGTACGAAATATAATTATGATGTTAGATCCGCACTCTTGACTCGAGGATGTCATATATATATATATTGTATCGTACGTGATACTATTGAGGCGAGATCACCGACTACTAAGTATTTATATAGATCGACTCAGACTTAGGTGGATTTCCTTACCCTTTTGACTGGGCTCGAGTGATACTAGTTTTCAAAAGTGGAGAATTGTGAGTAATTTAAATACCAAACTGTATGACTCGTATATTAGGTAGGTATATTGTTTCGGTGTTGCTGTTACTACATCACTTTCTGTATATCATGATGTTTCATCGCATTGCATGCTCGTACATATGTTATCTGTATTTATTATGAAACCCTGCTGTCAGGACACCAGCACCATTATCGATGATGCGTATGTTCCACGTACACCTGCTTGCCGGCTCACACACATCATCATCGATAATTGCCATGTCACATACACCTTAGAGAATACTATTCATTGACATAGCTTGCTAGTTGATAGTTGCAATATGTTATAGCTTTCATATGCTAGTTTAACTATTGCATTTATTGCATGATATCAGATGCATTCATATATTCATTGGTCATATAGTATTATGGAGATTTATGCCGGTATTCACTGTTTATTGATATCATGATTTTGATGATTTCGGATCTTTCTTGAGATTTTCTAGATTTGGAAACCGCATGTGAAAGTTTTATAAACTGATGATTTATTTTAAAGAGAAAAATGCGGTTTTCCTTAATATGATGAGTACTGTCCACCATGATGTTTTTTCGGTTCTGAGATGTTTTCAAGACCCGATTCAAGGAGTTGGATGAACCGTTCGCAGGTACATGGTGGACCTGGTATGGTACCCGGGACAAGAAACTCGAGTTGTAGACGATGAGCCCGGCAGGGGCAGACTGCCTACCGGTGATTGTTTGGCGCGGCAGATATCCGGAGGATACTGTTCGTGGTCGTGTGATTGATGATATGGGCCGATCCGGACTGACGGAGCCCGAGGTATTGAGATATTGAGATTTGAGACACTGAGATATTGAGATTTGATGATACAGGCCAGTCCGGATAGCCGGATCCTGAGATATTAAGATGTTGAGATTTATGTTTTGTGTCGATACTTGACACCGATTTCTCTGTTGATTTCATTGATGATACTCGATTTATATACATACAGAAATCTTATTAAATAAAGAAAACAGTGGTCTCATTCATGATGTATTCTGTTTCCATTAGTAATGCATTCATACATCATATATCTGATATGTTGCTATCTGAGGCACTGACACGAGCACGTGGTATTGCACTATTGTGTAGATGGATCAGGATTTTTATTTGAGAATATTACTTGATATGACCTAAGATAGCGTCATACATTCGATTTCTGCTCTGTGATATTTTCTACTCACGAGTTGGCAACTCACCCCCGTTGTGCCACAGTTTCTTGCAGGTTTTGCCGTACATGTTTCTTGACGGTTTTGCTGGCATACTGCTTTCATTTCGGGTGATTGGTTTGGTAGGTGGGTTCACTTGCATCGTGACCACCATTGTACATTTATTATTTCAGTTGTATCTAGTAAACTCCATCGACCAGACTTGTATATTTGATAGAACTAGAAGACCAGTATTTATTCTTTCGACCTTAGAGTCGCGCTTGCATTATTATGGTTTTCTGGTGGATATGGGCTTTCTTTTGAGTTTTGATCCTCGCCCTTCGGCGTTGTATATTATATTGATTGCGTAGTTGTGACCGTCAATTGACGAAGAGCTAGCTCCTGCTTGGGATGCCTTTATTCATATTATGCATGTTGTACCCCTTTTGGGGCCAGCATTTACAAAGGAAACTCTGCCGAAAATCACTGCTGCAAGCTCCAAATTATGAGTTGGGTAATTCTTCTCATGGGTCTTCAACTGTCTCGATGCGTAGGCTATAACCTTCCCATGCTGCATCAAAACACATCCCAAATCTTTTCCAGATGCGTCGCTATGAATCACCAATCCTCCGGAACCGTTTGGTACGGTCAAAATAGGAGCGGTTATTAATCTTTGTTTCAATGCCTCAAAAGCTGACGCATACTTATCCGTCCATACGAAGGGTACTTCCTTGTGCGTAAGCTTGGTCAAAGTCCAGCCAAACGAGCAAAATTCCCCACGAATCTTCTGTAGTATCCTGCAAGTCCAAGGAAACTTCTGATCTCTGCTACGTTCCTCGGAATCAGCCAATCTTAAACTGCTGCAATCTTCTCTGGATCAACGGCGATTCCATCTCCGAATACGACATGCCCCAAAAACTTCACTTCTTCAAGCCAAAACTCGCACTTGCTCATCTTTGCATATAATCTTTCTTGCCTTAATATCTGCAGTGCGATCTTCAAGTGTTCTGCATGCTCTTCAATGCTCCTCGAGTAGACCAGAATATCATCGATGAACACTACTATAAACTGGTCCAAGAACGGTGAAAAGATTCAGTTCATCAAGTCCATAAATATCGTCGGTGCATTCGTGACTCCGAATGGCATCACTAAATACTCGTAATGTCCATATCGAGTTTGGAACGCAGTCTTGCAAATATCCTCTGATTTAACTCGGACTGATCATATCCGGACCACAAATCCAGCTTCGAGAATACACTCGCGCCACTGAGTTGCTCGAATAATTCGCCAATGCGAGGGATCGAGTACTTGTTCTTAAATGTCACCCGGTACAATTCTCGATAGTCGATGCACATCCTCCTTGTGCCATCTTTCTTCTTGACTAGAAGAACTGGAGCTCCCCAAGGTAAATTGTTGCTGCGAATCTAACCCTTCTCTAGCAATTCGTTAATCTGCTTCTTGACTTCTTCCAACTCCACTGGTGCCATCGGATAATACGCCTTTGAAATTGGTGCTGCACCAGGAACAAGATCGATCGCGAATTTCACATCTCGTTTTGGTGGTAAACCCGAGATATCCTCGAACACATCCATGAACTCTTGAACTACAGCTGGCGCTTCCTCCTTATCAACCTCCATCGACGAAAGAACAGTGTTTTTCGGCCTAGCCCTGAACTCGACTGGCCCGACAGAACTGCCGCCTCCAGCAAAAGCAAACTCCGGATGTCCGGAAATCTAGAAAATCACTTTCTTTGCCCTACAATCAATGTGAGCATGGAAAGTGCCGAGAAAATCCATTCCCAAGACAACATCATAACTGCTGGTATCGATCACCAAGAAATATGCAAATAACTCCCGTCCGCAGATAACAACCAAACAATCCTTGCACTCACTACTAGATATGATCTTCCCATTCCTAATGTGTATGTCCCAGCAACAAGACAGGGTTGTGCAAGCAATCAAGTGTGCAGCCATAAACTTGGACGACATACAACAATGGGATGCACCAGAATCGAATAATGCTAATGCACGAAAAACATGAACAAGTAGGATACCGGAAACAACTTCACCTGAAGCCAAACACTGAAGAAGATAAGCACAGTAAACAGGATTCAAGCTGACGATAAAACATGAACTGGAAAGCAAGAGAAGCAAGGCAATATAACGACCATGAAACAAGGAAGTAAATCAAGACTAGGACTCCAAGTTACTTAAATAGAGTACCGCATTGTAACCATGCTGCAGTTCATAGGTACAATTACATAACTCCGTTCAAATCGCCCAAATCCTAGTATAAAAATCGAAGGAAACAATAGGGAACTAGAAGGTTTCAAGTCGAGATGCAAAGTTGTTTGCATATCGTCAAGACAAGGGTCAAGAGAAAGATAAGATTCAAGGATAAGGATAACAATGTGGCAGGACATGTTCCTAATTACGGGTTTCCTGATTTGTGTATTGGGTCCAATACCCAACTACAAAAGAATCAAACCCGATTAACCTAAATCCTATGTCTCTGATACCAAACAAACCCTGTTAAGCCCCGCTTCCCAGAGTGCGCTAAGATCGGTACGTGACAGAGCCAACCATGCTACCTGCGGCTAGGAAACATCTCTCCACAGTCACATTACGGCTGTCTATAGATATCAAGAACAGTAGAAATAAAATAAACTATCTAGTACATGTCCATATGCCAGAATATATGAGTCAAGAAATAATATGCGGAAGTAATAAATCCAATAAACAATAACAATCTGGAAAGTACGTCCCAAATACGGGCTCACATCAGGAAATGAAAATACGGAAAGAAACTAAACTAAACTGGATACTAACATGATCCTCACTGCTCGGCCTGTCGGCTGAAGCACTCCTGATCGGCCTGCGACAAGGGTAGTGGATCTGGGCCATGCAAAACCCAGACATCAGCACGTCACAATATCAACAATAATATAATCAGGGGTAACAGGATATGCAGGCATGAACTATAAACTGGTAACATGAATGTAATAAGTGAGCAGGGATATCGAACCGTGAAGTGTAACGGTATATGTGAAGTGCAGCGATAAAATTAAACTGTGCTACTGGGTTAACTACTCTCAAGTTTGTGAAATCAATTTAATGAATCGTCGATGTAACTCAATAGTATCCCATGCGTGCCCGGGACCACGGTCCAGATTCTCGGGCTAAATCCGAGACATGCCGCTAGGCACTAAACGAGAAACATGTACAGATGAATGATGTCAGCATCATCATCCCCGGGCTGGCCTAGCCCGTAAAACTGATCAGTATAAGCATCGAACTATCGAGTTACAAGTCAGGTTTCATCATTGATTTCCCCATACCCCCAAGTTATGTGTTCATGTCAGGTATTGATAAATCTGAAGGTAATGCCAACACAGGATGAAGCAGGAACATGTTTGTCTATACAAACAACAGGATATGTCCATCGGGACAACATGTCAGGATTGTCGGCATTAGGAATAGGATCAGGTATCAAGTCAAGTAGTGGTGTATCCGGTCATATCAAGTAGTGCACAGTGTATCAAATGGGTGTCCAACAGTACAATGTAGCAAGTATTGAATCAGGGTAAAAGTACGGATGTATGATAAAAGCATGGATGCACAAATATCTATCAGGGGTTACATCACGACTATGTAGGATGCACGTTATCAAGCATGGGGTACTAATGTAATAATAATATGAGTCAATGTAATATGGCATGCAACTAGGTACATAATTAATGGTATGGATGCACAAATATCGATCATGGGTTACATTTACAGCTCCAAGTCTACGTAGGATGCACATTATTAAGCATGGGGTGTTACTACAACAATAACATGAATTAATATGATTTATAGATGCAGCTATATATATTTTAAATGATATGGATGCATACGGGTATCCGAAAATAATAAAACCTTAATATGGATGTACAATTCAATCAATGTGTAATATTTTTATTCATATGGATGCAAGATAAGCACTATAACATGTAGCAAGATAAACTTACCTGAACGGAACACACGACGGATGTAAATGCAGCGTCCGATGTCGGTAAAATGTCGTTATGCACATGCGGGCGTACAAAACTGAACCAAGCAAATCAAGAAGGTGACCATGTTGGCTGGGGATGTCCACCGAATCTCCCAGATCGGCAGCGGCGAGCACAGCTCCGGCGATGACCGGAAAATGTGAAATCAAGAAAAGCAAGAAGAACAAGAAGAAGAAGAAGTAGAAGAAGAAGAAGGTGAGGGCTGTGTTCAAAGTATGGATGCTCTGGAGTTAGAGACGAGGTGAGGGAGACGTTGACGATGGGTCAGCGACGGTGAGATCCACGGCGAGGCAGTGGTGATGTAAGGTTCTCGGGTGTCATGTTTCTTATGGTCGGGTGCTGTGCAGGGAGGTGAAACTGGGTTGTTGAAGGGTGAAGGTGATGGTGGTGTTGGGAGGTCGGGGAAGAGAGAGATGATGACGAGGTGAGGCCGATGAGGGCGCCGGTGATGGGTCTGCGGCAAAGGTGCGGGAAGGCGAGGCTTGGAGTGGGTTTTCTTGGGTTGTGCAGGGGTTGAGTTTGCAGAGGAGAGGAGAGAGAGGTGAGGGTAACAAGAGGTGGTGACGAGGACGACGGGGGTCTGAGCTTCGGTGAGGGTTCAGGCGAGGTCGTGGGTATCGGGTTCTTGAGTTGGGTTCGGGGTTCTTAGTGCAGGGTTCGGGGTTCTTGGTGCAGGGAAGGGCTATGGTGTGAGGAGAAGGAGAGAAGGTGAAACGAGGGTGGTGCTGAGACGTCGGCGAGGGTCGGAGGCGACGGGAGCATGGGTTGCTCGGTGATGGGTTCGAGGGCAAAGGCGGTCATGGGTGTGCAGGCTCGGGAGAAGAGAGGGGTGAGGTGATCGAGGGCGAGATGAGATTGAGGGTGGTGGCCGAAGGTGAGGTCGGCGACGGCGAGCGTGACACGAGCGCAGGGGGCATGGGTTTCGTGAGCTCGGAGGCGGGAAAGCGAAAATAATGAAGAAGAAGAAGAGAGAGGAAAGAGAGGGACGTGGGGGTGTGTGTGTGTTAAATAGGGCATGGGTTTTATAAAAGAATTAAAATATATAGAATTATGCAGAGAGAGGGAAAGGTTAGTAAGATTTAATATTAAAAATGTTTTATTTCGTTAAAATTATATGTTCGTATAAAAATATAACAGTTATATATAAACTAGAATATAATATTGATTATATTAAAGATTTTGGCTAATACAAAAAGAGTCCAAAACACGCCCGGATCGGGTCTAAAAATCCAGTTTTAAAATATGGAAAATATACGTGTCAATCAAAACCAAAATTGGATATTCGGGTCACGAAAAAGCATACCCCCTAGAACGGATGCACGCACGTGCACGTAGCCATCCAAACAGGTCCGTTACACTGAACGGGACGAAAACAAGGTGCGCGGATGCTACGACGGGGTTAGGGGTAGCATACAGGCCATGCTACATATTTTTAAAATATTTTATGTGACTTTAAATGTTATATTTAAAAATGCAGATGCCAGATATAATGCCAGTATGCAAATGAAGTGCACGAGTCCATGTATCAAGTCAGGATAAATCATAAACATGAATCAAGTCAGGTTTCAAGTATTTAGGTCGGGTCGGATGCAAATACAGATGTCAAAATACTATTCGAACCCAAAACACAGTAAATCAAGAAACTACCATAAATAAAGAAATACTTGACTAGAACTGGTATAAATGAACTAGGGTGGTGTGGAAGCAGGTAAAGGGGAACCACCCCAAGACGGATCCTGATATAGCGGTTCCTCTCAAATCCAAAGCGGCTTTTCACAAAAAAAGAGGCCTAATAAAGCTCAAGTGCCCGAAGCGAACTCCAAAGGTCAAGACTCCAAACACCCCAAGCCTGGAGGCATGGTAGTTCACATAATCTATGTGTTGAATTCCAAAGACGAAGTTCGAGTTTATACTAGTCATCGACCTTAAACTCGGTTTGGGACAAAAGTTCAACTGCAATGTGGAAAGCTACAGGAAATGCTCTCTCAGGCGGCAACAAACGCTAATCCATCACCTAAGGAAAATTGACTTGGGAACGGCAAACGACCCACGGCCGACGTTCTATCAGTGGGTTGTTATCTGAAGAAAAGGTGGCTATGCTCAAAGTCGTGCTCATGCAGTATAAAGACTGCTTTGCATAGAACTATTCCGAGATGGCAGGATTAGATCCAGAAATAGCCGTCCACAAATTGGCAATTTCTCCAGACATCAAGCCAATCAAACAAGCGCCAATAAAAATGCGGCTTGAACTTGAAATGAGTATCAATGCTGAGGCCAAGAAGCTAATCGACTCCGGCTTCATCCAAGAGGTTCAGTATCCTGACTGGATCACCAATATCGTCCCGGTGATGAAGAAAAATGGGACAGTACGTATCTGCGCAGACCTTCGGGACCTCAACAAAGCATGTTCGAACGATGACTTTCCCGAACCGGTCACCGAGCTGATGATAGACAACACGTCTACTCACAAAGTCTTTTCCTTCTTGGACGGGTCATCAGGGTGCAATCAAATAAAGATGCATCCCGAAGACCGGAAGCATACCGCTTTTCGGACTCCTCTGGGCATATTCTGTTACAAAGTGATGCCATTCGGCTTGAAGAACGCCGGCGCTGCCTATCAGAGGGCCATGACGAAGATTTTTGATGACCTCATACATGAAGTCGTCGAATGCTATATCGACGACCTTGTGATAAAAAGAAAATCGCACGAGGAGTATTGGGAGCATCTAAAAATAGTGTTCCAACGTCTTCGGAAATACAACTTGAAGATGAACCCTCTCAAATGCGCATTCGGAGTTTCCTCAGGCGAATTCCTGGGATTCATCGTATGACACCGGGGCATTGAAATAGACCCATCAAAGATTATGGCGGTCATGGAAATTCCCCCGCCACGAACTCTCAAGCAACTGCGGTTTCTCCAAGGGAAGCTCGCGTATATTCGGCGGTTCATAGCCAATCTTTCCGGCAAATGCCGTCCCTACAGTCACTTGATGAAGAAAGGGGCTCCTCTCGTCTAGGATTGCAAATGCCAAAATGCACTGGACGAAATCAAGAAATACCTACAGAATCCGCCGGTACTGACCGCTCCGGTCAAAGGAAAGCCCCTCAATCTGTACACAACCGCCATTGAGGGTTCCTTAGGCGTGCTATGGGCACAGGAGAATGACCAAGGGAAGGAGAGAGCCCTCTACTATTTGAGTCGAGTTCTCCCGGAGGCAGAAAACAATTACCCCCTTTGAAAAACACTGCCTGACGTTGATCTTCGCGATAACGAAGCTCAGGCACTATGCTTTGGTGCATGAGGTCCATCTCATATCAAAAGTGGATCCTCTTAAATTTTTGATTTCAAGAGCTATATTAATGGGACGACTCGCTAAATGGGCCCTCCTCTTGATCGAGTTCTCGATAACATATCGTCCTCTCAAGGCAGTGAAAGGCTAGGCCATCGCCGACTTCCTCGCCGAGCATCCAATACCTGCCGACTCTCCCTTGAACTGCGAATTGCCTGACGAGCACGCGTTTGACACGATCGACGGGGGGAAAAGAGAGAGTAACAGCCTGTGGGAACTCTACTTCGATGGAGCATCTTCCATAAAGAAGTGAAAGCACAACACCCCTATAATCAAATCTGGGGTGGGCCTCATCTTTGTGACTCTACAAGGAGGGATAATGCGTTTTGCCTTTTCCTTGACAGTGCCGAGGACAAACAATGAAGCCGAATATGAAGCTCTGATAGCAGGTCTTGAGATCGCTGTCGACATGGGAATTGAAAACCTCCTCATATACGGAGACTCCCAACTGGTCGTTAGTCAAGTAAATGGCGACTATCAAACGTGCAAATCAGAGTTGGTAAAGTACAGTGAGAGAGAACAACAATTGCTGACCCGAATCCCTTCCTATGCCTTGGAAAGCATACCGCGAGCGGAGAATAGCAAAGAGGATGCGTTAGCTAAACTCGCTAAAGAACTGGCTGACGAAAACCTCGATGACGTAAGGATCGTGGTACAAAGCCGTCGGGTTCTTGCACCGGCAGAAATATCTCCGGAGTCGTTTGAAGAAAGGGCATCAACCAAGCACATGGCCCTATAAACAAAAGACCAGGAAAATGCTAAGGATTGAAGAGAAGTCTTTATAGACTACTTCAAATTCCGTCGAACACCTGAAGATGCGTCCTCAAGACATCAGCTCATGAAACGAGCCCTGTCTTTCGCCTTCATCAATGATACTCTGTACAAGAGATTGTTCGACTCTTTATGGCTAAGATGCCTGGGACCTGAAGAAGCAAAGAGAGTCGTCCAAGAAACTCACGATGGACTCTGCAGTTCTCACCAAGCCGGGCCGAAGATGAAACTGAAGATCAAAAGGATGAGCTATACAATGATCCAAGACTGCCTCGAATACGCGAAGCAGTGCCACTCGTGCCAGATTCACAGGGACTTTATCCGCCAGCATCCAAATCCGCTACATCCAACGGTGGCTAGCTGGTCGTTCGAAATCTGGAGAACTGATATAATCGGGCTCATTGAACCAGCATCGTCCAGAGGCCATCGGTTCATACTGGCAACAACTGATTACTTCTCCAACTGGGCAGAAGTAGTACCACTAAGAGAAGTGAAGACGGAGAATATTCTCTATTTCTTCAAGACATACGTCATCTATCGGTACGACACTCCGCGGCGGATTATCTCCGATAACAGATCGGCCTACAGAAGCCATAAAATTAGCCGTTTCGCACAGCAATATAATATAGATTGAAGATACTCCTCGGTCTATAATCCTCAAGCTAATGGTCTAGCCGAGGCATTCAACAAGACCTTAATGAAGATCATAAAGAAGACGGTGTCTCGAAATAAGGACTGGCATAAGAGACTGCATGAAGCTCTCTGGGCGTATCGAACTACGTTCAAAACGACCACAAACACAATGCCGTATGCATTGGTATTCGGCACTGAAGCAGTACTCCCTTTGGAGATAGAGCTACCTTCCTTACGAGTGGCGGTTCATTACGAACTAACGGACGAAGACAATGCTCATCTTCGGCTTGAGGATCTTGACGCCCTTGACGAAACCCGGCTCATGGCGCAGCAAAACTTGGAGGCTTACAAAGTAAGGATGACGCGCTCGTATGAAAGGCTGGCTAGGCCGAGAACATTCCGCCAAGGCGAACTCGTGCTAGTCGTAAAAAGACCTATGATCCCTAATCGTGCTAAACGGGGGAAATTCGAACCGAACTATGAAGGCCCATACATCATAGACAAAGTCTACCAAGGTGGGGCTTACCTGCTCATGGATATGCATGGCGAGAGACCCTTCAGAACAATAAACGGCCGGTTCCTGAAAAATACTACGCCTGACGAGTTATGACCTAGGTTAATGATAGATGACGACGCCTATGTCCGCTCGCTATCTTCTCAAGCCCAAACTCTATAAGTAGTATCCGTGTGACGGACCGAGATGTCCCAAAACTAACAATGGACCGAAACGTCCCTAAACTAACAATGGACCGAAATGTCCCTAAACTAACAATAGGCCGAAACGTCGATAAACTACTACGGACCGCAGATTCCCAAGGCTGACGCAAAAAAAAAGGGTACGTCCATAAGCAAGATGGGCACGGATGAAAACCCGAAAGGGCTCCGTGAGTAAAAACAGCAGGACTACTGGCGAGTTTGTGAAAACCCGAAAGGGCGCAATCTCGTTAAAAGACACTTGCAAGGTCCTCTCGACCTTGTAGGGAGAAAATACCTGCGTGAGATCCTTATGACTCACAAAGGAGAAACACACTTAGGAATCTCCACGATTCCTAAGGAGAAAACACACTTACGAGATCCTTACAACTCGTAAGGAGAATTCTCCTTTGAGACCCTCACGGCTCATAGGATTGAAAAGCCTTAAGTTAAAGGGATCTGAATCTGTTCTTAAGCCATCACAACTCACAGACTGCCCTACAAGCGTTTCAACATTGACCCTTGTATACAATCCACGGGCACGAATAAAAATTTCCCTAACAGAGTCCCACCAGCGACTAAGGATATGCTCACACGGCGAACGACCCTTGTAAGTACTCTCGACTTATAAGGAGAACACACTCTTGTAAGATCCTTACGACTTATAAGAAAGTATACACTTAAGAATCCTCATGATTTTTAAGGAGAGAATGCACTTACGAGATCCTCACGACTCGTAGGGAGAAATACCTTTATGAGACCTTTACGGCTCATAAAGTCAAAAACCTTAGTCAACAGGATCCTAACCCTGTTTGCTAAGCCACCTTTGTTCGACATCGATAGAGGCAAAGGATGATTCGCTCCTGGCAATGTCCCAGTGGTAGCGATGCTGATGCCTAAATCGGTATCAAATTCTAAGCCCTTTCACGGCAAATGATGATTCGCTCCTAGCAATATTCCAGTCGCAGCGATGCTGATACTTAGACTGGCACCAGTTTCCAAGTTCTATACCCACGATAAAAATTCAGCGAGTCAAAAATGCATATGAAATAGCCGAAATGATAGGGCAACTTGCAACAAATCAGCAAGTAAAATATATACATACAAAAATAGCCGAAATGATTGGGCAACCGCAATAAAAAGTAGCGAGTAAAAAAAACAGCCGAAATGATTGGGCACCGCGAAAAATAGCCGAAATGATTAGGCAATCGCGACTTTCGCGATATAAAAAGCTGAAATGATAGAGCATCGCGGAAAGAAATAAAAAAAATGAAATGAAACTTTTGCCCTGCAGGTAAGTCCGTACTGACCCCTGTATACAATTCAGGGGCACAAATAAAGAGGGAATCGTATAATCCCACCAGGCTCCATCAGAAAGAGAGCCAAGTCTTGATGGCAACATCTATATCTCAAGAGATCAACAATGGCGTTCTTTCTCGTTCCAACCAGAAGCAGATGCAACGTCAGCAAAGTGGAGCCACGAGATACCCCTAGTTCCAAATCTCGACGGTTCACCAACAACCTAGAGACCACCTCGACGTTCGTCTCGATACAGCAGACGCGATGTCACCCCAGCGTTCTTCCCCCAGCAGGATGCAGACGTGACACAAACAATGGAGCCATGTCAAAGTCCCTAGTTCCTGGTCCCGACGGTTCACAAACAACCTAGAGACTATCTCGACATTCGTCTTGATACGGCAGACGCGATGTCATCCCAGCGTTCTTCCCCCCAGCAGGATGCAGACGTGACACAAACAACGGAGCTACGACATACCCCTAGCTCCAAATCTCGACGGTTCACAAATAACCTAGAGACTATCTTGACGTTCATCTCGATACAGCAGATGCGATGTCACCCCAGCAGGATGCAGACTCGACACAAACAACGGAGCCACGGCAAAGCCCCTAGTTCCAGGTCCTAACGGTTCACAAACAACCTAGAGACCACCTCGACGTTTGTCTCGATACAGCAGACGTGATGTCATCCCAGCGTTCTTCCCCCAGCAGGATTCAGACGCGGAATAAAACAATGGAGCCATGGCAAAGTCCTTAGTTCCAATCCTTGACGGTTCACCAACAACCTAGAGACAACCGCGGCATTCGTCTCGATACAGCAGACGCAATGCCAGCAAACGAAGCGAAGGTAATATTCCTAGCTTCAGGGTCTTGACGGCAACTCATCTAAAACCCGAAAGACTATCGGAGATCATTCCACACAAGCGCGGAGTGGTTATGACTCATCGGGGCTTCCTAAACCGAGCCTAACCTCAAGTAAAAAAGCGGCATGGCAAAATTCCTACCGCTTGCTCTTCTGACGGTAAAATTGCCAAAGAAAATTACATGAAAACGTCTTGTCCAGCCCCTGAAAGGATCAGAGACACAGCAGTCGCAAGGCTACTCGAACAGCAAGATTGCCTATCGAGGAATACATCAGCTAACGCGATGGTACGACGGGCAAAATCTTAGTACCACAGACCCTAACGGACCTTTGTCGTAAACAGCAGAGGTTAACTGTGACGTTAGGACATTCTTGCGAGAACTTCTCGTTTCGTCTCGACTTGTGAGGAAATTAGTGTCCTTGCGAGAACTTCTCGATTCGTCTCGACTCGTAGCGAAAAGCCTTAGGAAATAAGGATAAGGACTTGTTTCCTAAGCACTGGGGGCCTGCAAGTCAGTCTAAGATGGGCGCTTGTATACTATTCACGGGCCACACTCTCCGAAGCCGAATGTCGACAAGGAGGGAAACAACCACTTACGAGTCCTCTCGACTTGTAAGCGGGAAAATTCTCTTGGGAGATCCTTACGACTCTCAAGAGAAAAACACACTTAGGAATCCTCACGATTCTTAAGAAGAAAATACACCTACGAGATCCTCTCAACTCGTAGGGAGAAAAATCTTTATGAGACCCTCACGGCTCATAAAATTGAAAAGTCTTAGGCAGCAGACCTGAACCTGTTTCCTAAAGCCATCGCTACCCTGCAAAGAGTCCAAGATGGACAGCTACCTACTATCTATGGGCCATACCTGCTAAAATCACATGGCGACAACAAGGCAAAGAGAAGAAAACAACAGTTGGAGATAAAAATGTGTATCTTTTATTCATGAATTCAATCAAGTATAAGATGAATCATATAAAAGAATAAAGAAATGGATACATGTTATTCAAAAGTTACAAATGTACAATCGATACAAGAGCAACTACTGAGAATGAGGCATTTTCAATAAATCAACCAGTTGCTTGCGCACTTCTCTCAGCTCCTTTTCATGAGTAGCCGCCGCGGCCAGCTCTGCTTTGACTTGGGCCCGTTGCTGCAGATAGGATGAAAATTTCTCATCAATCTCCTGCTGGGCAGCCTCCTGACTCTGTCCAACCTGCTCAGTAAGATCAAGCTTCTTCCTCAGCATTAGCCCATCAGAAATACATTATTGAAGGTTTTCAAAGATAGAGTTCAGCTGTGCAGCATGCGCTGCGACCTCGGCTCTCAGTCGGACAGACTCAGCGGAATTCACGTCATGTTCCTTTCACTTAAGGGTCGCCTCTCGTTTGAAATGGTGAAGGAACGTAACACTTTGCTCAACCCAAGCAGCCCGCTGGGAGTTCAAAGCCAGAATCTCAGGAGCAGGACGCCTAAGCTTAAGCTCATGCAGGCAGGCCTCAATCTTCCTGCAGTGTTTAACCCAAGACTTAACGACGCCTTCGTTATAGAAGTTCACAAGCATCGCCAACATTGGATTAACCTCGGCAGCAAAATCTACAGCGAATGTAGAGGCCTCCGCATTAAGCTCCTCGATGTATTCGATCAACATTCGCAGGCTGGTCATAGCGCCTTTTGAAGATGGACGTCTAGAAAAGGGCCCTGCCGGCATTATGAAGCAAGACTCGAACGGAGCTGGAGTCGGTGTGACCACTGCAAAACAAATCATAGTCAGATGTCGGCTAAAGAAATAAAGAAAATACACGAACAATAGAGTCTACTATACCGGCTGCAACAGGGGGCAGAGTTGGGAGTACTGGTGGCACGACAATACCCTCGTCCCCTCCTTCAATTTGTAAGGCTACAAGTAATACAAAGAAGAATTAGCAATGACATGGCTGCCCGTAGAAGAAAGGAAAAGACGTCGTTTAAAAAAAAACAGGGGACTATACTCACCCGCACTGGTAGGCAAAACGACTTCCGACTGGAAGGAGAAGTGTGGGTTCATCACTTGATACAGATGATCGAAGAGAACTCCTGTAAGGTTACGATGATACATAGTCAGTACACGAAAGATGTTGTTCCCGATTTAAATTAATCACAAAGCCATACCTTCCAGCATTTGAGAGGATATAAGAGGAGACGAAGGGGCAACGACCGTCAGAACGGCAGCTGGTGGTGCTTCTTCAGGTGTTGCAACCTCGGCCCTCACCACCCCTACATTCGAAAGGAACAAAATGTCATCAGAAGAGATTGCAAAACGAAAAGAATGCAACGACCCAAGATCTACTAGACAGGTCATCAGCCAAAACGGTGACGGAAGCATCGCCAAGCATCACGACTTCTTCGATCTCATTCGGGTGGATGGTTTCACCGCCCGTGGCTTCGTCCCCTGATTCTACGAGGGCCGTCGTGACACTCGCAATGGCAGGCGATGGCAGGGAACTACAGGTGGAAAGAGCGGCAATTGGAGCAGTCCCAGACTCTTGAGAAAGAGTAGCCGCTTCGGGCTCGGTAGTTGCCGTCATCTCGACTGCCACCTCCTCATCCGGACTTGGCCCTGCAGGGTATGATATATGAGAATCTGAAGATTGAACTCTAATAAAAGGACCCAGTGTTATGTTACCTTGGGTCAGCTTTTCAATTGCTTCCCGAGCCGCGCGTACCGCCTGTCTATGAGTGGTAGACAGGGTGACCGGAGCACCCTTTGAAGAAGCAGGGATAGGGGAAGCAGCGCTCGAGCCTGCACCTACAGCCAAGGCGGCGTTACGTTCTTTTGCTGCACGCCTCCTGCGCTTCCTTTCTGCCTGGGCCGTGAGAGCTGATCTTCTTAAGACCTCCGACAAGGAGACGTCATCGTCCGAGCCAGGAGCTACCTCTGGAACCGTTATGGCGTCCGTCATCGGTTGCTTAAGTGAAGCCTCTTTTGGCGATACTAGGGGAGCTGGGACTTTGGCAGCCGGCCTAGGGAGCGTCGCCGTGTCACCACTCGCGATTGGCACTGCACTTGGGATAACCTGAGTCAAGATAGTCTCTGTAATAAGATGGAAAAGAAGAGTTAGTTTACCCATAAAAACGGGAATGGAGGCACAGTGAGCCAAAATGTACCAATGCCCAAGGAAGCACGAATCCTTTCCTCCTCTTCAAAAGTCTTGAGAGAAGCAGCGAGAGCTTCTTCAGTGGAGATGCCTGCTGAAGAAGAAGTGTCAGTCAAAGCATGATAATAAAAACATAACAGCAGAAAGATACGACTGAAGTCTATCTGACTGTGCAAGGGTGACCAGTCCCGCTTTATGGCTAGCTAATCGCTCGGAAGCTGCAATAGCATCCTCTAGATCAGTATCATCCGGCGCCATGAATAAGCCTTTGTTGGTCCCGTATTTACTTATGCCCTTACTGTAAGGAGCATGAGGCTCCTGGCCAAGAATGACGTCAGCAGAGAAGAGCGACTTCTTCTTTTTCTGCGAACGAGTGCCGGTAGCCGCTAGCACAAGTTTACGCTTGGTGGGCACCTTTGGACGATGAGTCCCGATCTCCAAACCCATGCCAGACTCGGAAGATGCTGCTGCCACCGCTTTCATGGGAGCACGAGGAAAGGGAAGCTCAGATATGGCGCGTGGGACCATAGTCACAAATTCGTCATTCGGGAATAATTTGGCGAGGTCGAAAATTCGGATTCGGAGAATTATTCGGAAAAAATCGGCAGGTATTCGGGAAAGATTCGGTAAGTGTTCGGGAAATGTTCGGGAAGGATTTCGAGCAATAAATTAATATATGAGACGCTAGGTTTTGATTTTGTGAATTATTTGCTGTTTTTAAAATTATTCGGTGTTTTATCACATAATTCGGGAATAATTCGCGAATTATTCGCGAATAATTCGCGAATAATTCGGCCAGTTCGGCAATCACGAATAATTCGGAGATTAATTCGTTTGATCAAGAATTCGCGAATTATTCGCGAATTCGGCGAATAATTCGCGAATTATGTGACTGTGCGTGGGACCACAGTCATAGCAGCATCTCTCAAGGGAGGATGAACGATGGTCCGCTACTTTAGGGGGATGGTTGGATTACCAGCCGGGGCTGCACCCTTGCGATCAAGCAACAGTTGCTTCTCTTCCTTGATAATAGCACCCATCGCATGTTGATACCACGCCACATATACGTTTAGGGCTTTCGGAACACAACTCGGCTCACTGATGATGAAATTAGACCCTGTGTTTAGGCACATGAAGTGGTGCAAAGCGCTCCAGATGCCCTCTTCAGTATTAACCGGTTCTGCCAAGAATGCCTCGAGCGGGACGCCCTGATTATAACTTGATTGCTGGGCAAAACGGTGGGGGTTATATCTCATGAACAAAGACGAGTCGTTCTGCCTGAACACCAAGTAGCCCGGCCTGATCGAGTACAAATGGAGAATCTCCTGAGCTTTCAAGGTAGAAGCTCCGTCCTTAAAGGTGTCCCGCAGCGGCTGCACCATCTTAGCGGATTCCTTACCGATGGTCATGACCTTATCAATAAAGGTCATGCCGTCCCCGACTGTACGCAGGCGAAGAATCACACCCCGAGCATCTCGCTGACTTGGCTCCACAGTGGAAGTATCAACCAGCCGCATGATCCGTGGAAAATTGCAAGTTTTATAGAAATGGGGCCGCTTGTGCATTCCAAAAGCACCGAGTACATGTAGCTCGAGCCATGAAGTAAAATAATGCATCGGGAAGTTCATGGGCTGCACCCCCGATTGAGTAGTGTCGGCAGCCAAGCTAAGGCCGTGATACAAATGAGCCAGTTCAGCAATCCCAACAACGACCTATCTCCCTTCAACCATCTGATGAGCTGGGTAGAAGACAGATGGCCTCATGTAGTGAGGGTGCATAGGAAGTGTGAACCAGCTTAACCACAAACCAAGGAACCCTAGAAAGAACGCTTCTTCATCGATGTCCTGAGCGGAGATTTCTGAGAAGGGGACGACCGCGACGTTTGGAAGGAAGAAACTATTTTGATCGGCTTCCGTTATCGGTCAGTTATCCAGGCCAAACCGAAAGGATCATCAAGTTTGGCAAACCTTTCACCTTGTTGCGATAAAGCTTCTGGGCGGAGAAAACGGGCGATGAAGTCCGCAAAGCTAACCCCATGGCTTCCAGATTCAAGAAATAGGCCCTCGTAAATGTTTAGCACCTTGATCAAGCTGGGGAATCGGTGCTGAATGGCATTCTCTGGGGTTAGACCCGTCATCACCAGTCGGGTAGCGAAAATATACTCATCAGGGGGCAAGATCTCCTCATAATGCTCCCCTCTGACAGGCAAGCCGGAGATATCCGCAAACTCCTCCAAAGAGATGGAAACTTCCCGATCTAGCATAAGGAAGGTGTGAGTTGGAACGTTCCATTGTTCCAAAAAGGCTTTGACCCACTATGCTGGAGGTGTGGAATACTGGAACAGAGAAGCGTAGATCGCGGGGTACAACCCGAGCCTCAGCAGCTCTGACTTCTTTGCCGATAAGATGTATCGGGCCCACTGCAGATATCCAGCTGAGTGACGGGGAGTCAAGCCTATGTTGTATGGCTGTCCCCAAGGGCGCGACTCACCCTGGCATATACGCCGCCCTAGAATGTCCAAAGCTATCAGCGGTTGTACATGTATTGCAGCCATAGAGGGCTGAAGGCAACCCTCTGAAGTCCAATTAACCACCTCCACGGCATAGTTCACCAGGGGTACGTCAGCATAAGGGATCGTCGAGATAGGCTCCGAGGGCGTTGGGAAAGAAAAGCTCCGTCGGCCCCTGATAATCTGGTTGTACCATATTCCCCATAAATGAAGATTCTTGTACTCTGGGTCATGATCTTTTATCAATGCGAAGGCTTCCCTATCCACTGGCGCTGTAGGGAATCCGCCTTCTGAATGGACAAAGGGAAACGAAGTATCAAAAGACATAGTACCTGCGCAGAAAAGAACAAAGTTAGCCGTCAATGCTATAAGTCAAGTTCGGTACTTGGTATTTTAAATCCGTACCATACTGCAATGCAGTAAAAAGGAGCCAAAGGGGACCGACACAATTTAGATGATAACTCATCATTAATAAAACAGTCTCATCGTTTGATGAAACTGTCATTAAACGAGGAAATCCTCAAAAGATTCTCATTTAATGAGGATCCCTCGGGCCAAGGAGTAAATCTCCCATTAAGAGCAATGCTCTGCAACAGATAGACAACTGTCATAATTAATCATGAGGGGAATAAAATTCCCCCTAAAATTTCTAAAGAGCAATGCTCTGTAAGGAAAATGAAACAATCCATCAAGAAACCCTAAGAAGCAAAGCTTCTACAGAGTAAAAACTCCAAGATCTTCAAGATCTGTGAATAAACTCTTAAGTTCTTCATGAACTATATTCCAGTTCATGGGTTAAAATCACCCTAAAGAGATTACATCTTGGAAATGAGCATAGCTCTGTTAATGGGTAAAACCCTAAAAATATATTTTTAGATCTATGATCTAAGGAGAGCAAAGCTCTGTTAAAAAGTTCAATTTTTACCTAAATTGGGCAGAGTTTTGACTCTTAAGAAATTTCTTAAGACGAAGTGCTATGCTCTGAAGGAGAAATAATTCCCAGAAAAAAAAGTAAGAAGATGAACAGAGATCATCTCAAAGGGCCAAGGGTCCTATTTATAGGCTTAGAGAGCCGTTTCAACTTCTGAGTTGATCCAATGGCAGAGATGCTGCCACCGCTGCACTCACGTGCAAGCCACGTGAGCACAACGGTGGGGGGGCATTTGTTTCCCTCAATCAGAGCAAAACTCTGTTCGAATTTCAAATTTTGAAATGAAGCAGCGCTTCATAGCAGCGCCAGCGCTGAGAGTGAAATACTCTGAAGCAGCGCTCACGTGCAAAGCACGTGAGTGCTAGCGCCGCACTCTAAGCAGCGCACCTCATGCAAAGCATGTAAGCGCTAGCGCTAAGTGCGCTACACTCTAAGCAGCGCACCACGTCCAAAGCATGAGAGCGCTAGCACTGGAACTAAATGTTCCCAACCGTTGGATCAAAGATCCAACGAACATGATAAAAAATCATCAATTGAGCAAAATAAAATTGTGTTAAGGAAACATTCCTCGCAATCTTTCCAAACAGGAAGGATTGTGCTCTGAAAATCAGAGCACCGTTGGATCAATGATCTAATGGTGATTAAAAAATCACCAAGATACAGAATAAATTCTGTATGGGAAAGATTTCCCAATTATTTTAAAAACAAGAAGATTGCCTTCTGTAAAGCCCTTGGATCAAAAATCCTACGGGGAAAATATCCCCAAATCAATTAGAGAAAAGATCCCCTTAACCGATTCAACAAATCATCTTGCCCTATATAAAGGCCCCAAGTCTTCAAATCTCATATAGAGGAACCCCCATAAACTTTGAGAAATTTCAAAGACAAAAAGCAAGCTCTCAGAAGAAGAAAATTTTCTTCAAGGTAAAAAAAAACAGAGAGATGAAATCATCTCATATAAAAATAAGAATTTACTTTTTTTTCTAAGATCATAGATCTATAAGACCAAGGTTCTTCACAACAGAGATCAAAGTATCTCATCATAAAAAATAAGGGGAAGACTTAATCTTCTTCAGATCATAGATCTATAAGACAAATTGTATTTCAGAGATTATAATATCTCATTATAAAAAGGGGGGAGAATAATTCAATTCTCATAGAATCATAGATCCATAAAGGCAAAGCCTTTCACCAAAACATAAGAGATTGAAATATCTTATATAAAATAAGAACTTTGATCTTAGATCTATGAGACAAAGTCTCTTATAAAAGATAGAATTTAATTCTCAGAGTGCAGAACTGCCAAAAAAGAGCCTTAGCGCTCCAAGTTTAAAGAAGCGCATCAGCGCTCCAAATCTAGCGCACAGCGCTGCAGAGCCTTAGCGCTCCAAGTTTAAAGAAGCGCATTGGCTGGCAAACAACGCCAAGCGCGCCACGTGCTCCTCACGTGTGCGCTACTTCGCCATAAGTACAATGCGCTCATTGATTGCCGCTCAGCGCCAAGCGCGCCACGTGCTCCTCACGTGTGCGCTACTTCGCCAGAAGCGCAATGCGCTCATTGATTGGCGCTCAGCGCCAAGCACGCCATGTGCTCCTCATGTGTGCGCTACTTCACCAGAAGCGCAATACGCTCATTAATTGGCGCTTAGCGCCAAGCGCGCTACGTGCTCCTCACGTGTGCGCTACTTAACAGAAGCGCTTAGCGCCACGCGCGCCACGCGCTCCTCACGTGTGCTCTAAGAGAACATAAACTGTTCTTTAATGATAAAGCCCAAAGCCATAATAAGTGCTCAGCACTCAATAAAAGACAAAAACAATTGTCAGAACTAATGCTCAGCATTTTAACTGAATGGGCCGAGCCCAAAGTGGCTAAAGATCCTTAATTCTGATCAATTGAGCCCATATGCTCACAAATCTTTGATCTTAGTCCCAAATTGGACTACAGATCTCCCAACCAATATTGGTTCAAGGGTACATCTCTTCACTCCTCTGATATTCATCTTTGTAATTCTTCAACGTCTTTAGAGAGGTGACGGGTCCCGACAACCAGAAATTCCATGGACTGTGAGGTCCTTAAACTCACGGACTATGATGTCCTTAAACTTTTCAGACTATGATGTCTCTAAACGATCATGGACTGTGGGTTTCTTAAACTTATGGACTATGATGTTCTTAAACTTTACAGACTATGACGTCTTTAAACTGGACCGCAATGTCCCTAAACTAAAACAATAGAGTCCAAATGCTCTTTTGTTGGATCTAAATGATCCTGTTAAGTTGATCTTAGTCTAAAATTAGACTAACGAATCCTCAACAAACGTTTAAGTTGATCTTGATCTCAAATGAGATTAACGATCCTTAAACCCAACCCAAAACTAAATATAAGAAAATACGGATTTGGATTAATCCACGCCCTACGGGCGACAACATAAATTACTCTCCGTATACAATCCACGGGCAACAAAAAAAAGAAAACAAACACACACGACACGAAGTGACCATCTGGAGAAGGAGAAAGTTGTTACCGTGATGCGGTAGCGTAATTAACTGCAGGGGCTTGCGCCTGCAAGGAAGAGCGTCCCCACAATAAAAACCCCCTCAAATGAGGGGGAATCTGACGAAGTCTGCTACAACGGCCGTATCCGTCTAAGCCTCCGATACACGGTGCCATAAATCAACTTGGTATCTTCGGAGAGGTGGACAGATAAAACCAAATAGTATCTGCCCCCAAATTCAGGCAAGACGTCGGTCTTCCCGGTCTTTCGGCGGAGAACAGTGGCCTTATACTACATATTACCATAGTCCATGGGGTAAGATGTACTTCTCTCGTATACACAAATACCTTTTGTACCAAGCTACAAACAACTACGTTAGAATAATAAGCATATACCTGTACAACTTACCAGTTTCATTTCACATTACTTGTTCTATTCCATTCCTTCTTTTGAGACTTACCGAGCGCTAGTTCACTGACGACATTCCTTCTATTTCTTTCTTTGGAATGTTCGTCAGGAGGATCGGACTCTCAGGAGATCGAGCCTAGCCAGGAGGACTTGGACCAGCTCACTGCCTAGCTGGTATTCTATCTCTCCTTGTATTTACTTTCAGTTTGTATGCCACTATTTAGGCACTGCTTTATTCATTGTATCTTTCCTTTTCAAACAGTTGTATGTAAAGTGAATGTAAATAAAAGTTACTGTTTATATTTTTATATCATTTGTCATTCTTGTGTATTTTATATATATTGCTTAATTACGCTTTACGTATTTATTTCTTAGTAAATACGTTGCGGCCTATCACGTCACCGATTCCGTACACTGGGAAGCAGCGCATGACAGGTTTTGTTGGTGGCCCATGCATGTTTATTCTGCATGAAGTCCTAAGAAATATATATCATAAGAATTATAAGAATCAGCAACTATACAATCCTTACATTTCAAATTTCTTGAATCCATCTTAACATTCTTTTTCTATCAAGGTCATGGATTCTCCCAACAACACCAGCACGAACGTCAATGGCAACACCCCACCGCCTATTCTACCACCACCACCTACCGTTGCAGCTCCCATCAATGAGCAAACGATACTGCTTGAGGCTATCAAGAGCCTCCTGGAGGGTCAGCAGCAGCAGACTGCTATCCCCATGCACCGCCCAGAAGCTGAGGCACCCGGAGCTAAGCAATTCCGGGCACCGCATCCAAAACATTTTTCGGGAAAAGAGAGCCCACTGGAGGCGGAAGAATGGGCTCAGTCGATAGAAGATGACCTGGCAACAGCACAAGTGCCAGAGATTGCTTAGGTGCAGGTTGTGAAGCTGCAACTAACAGACAACACCAGAGTCTGGTGGAAGGCTGAAGAAAGCCGTCTCACTTAACCGATTGAGTGGAAGACGTTTCACGATCTGTTCGACGCGAAGTACTTTCTGGAGACTGGCCATTTTGATATGGAACAACAGTTCATCCACTTACAACAAGGCTCGATGTGGGTCAAGTCTGTGGATGAATACGATACTGAGTTTACCATGCTTAGCAGGTAAGATATTGTTACAAAATTCAATTTCCTGATTTCACTCATCACACTGCTAACACAAGGTCGTAACAGGTTTGCGACACACCTGATTCCTACTGCTGAGATCCAGACACGACGATTTCAGTAAGGGTTGGACCCGGAAATTCAAGCTGCACTTGCTACAGGGGATTTCCCAACCCATGATCTCGCTTTGAAGGCCACCCGACGGTATGAGGCAGTTGTGAAGAAGAAGGGCAGATCGCAGACTGCCGGTGTGAAATTCCCTGCCACACAGATGGCAGGAGGAGCCTCTTCCAGGCTAACTTTTGCACCCAGGAGACCGGGAGGAACATTTAACCAGCCCAGTCCAGACTTTTGCTTCTACTGCAAGAGAATAGGACACCTGGTGAAGGACTGCAGACGTGTAAATGGCCTGTGTCTAGTTTGTGGCGTATCTGCTCACGCTATAAGAGCATGTCCATATCGTTTCAACACAGCTCCAGCCCCAGACTAGCTATCACATTTCCGCAGCGGCCAGCCATTCAGGCTCCTGCACCTCGTCTTGCTCTCCCTGCTCCACCTCCACGTGGACTTCCTGCATAGCCTCCTCGTCAATTCCATTAGGCACAGAGGAACATATCTCAAGGGTAGAGAAACGTTCCCTAAGAACAGAGGAATGTGCCTCCAGCAAGGAGGAATGTACCCAGACGTCAGGCTTTCACAATGACGGTTGAGGAAGCCGAAGCTACTGGCCAAGTCATCACTGGTAATTTCCAATTCTTTCACATCTTTTCAATCCTTGTATATCACTAAATTTTTCCTGTATCTAAAACCAACCTCACACAACTTAGGGACTATACTAGTAGCCACCCTTCCTGCACTCCCACTGTTCGACACTGGAGCGTCACACTGCATCATATCGCAACGATTTGTGACAACGCATGCGATTCCCGTGAATCCACTCATTTCAAGCTGGAATGTCAGTTCCGGGAATAGAGTATTAAAAGCAACTATGGGATTTGATCAGTGTCTAGTTGTAGTTTGCGGACGAAAATTCTACGCGAATTTCAAAGTACCGGACATCCCAAACTTCGATGTTGTGTTGGGAATGGACTGACTGGGAGTTTTCTATTCTACGATAGACTGCCGTCAATGGAGGATAGTATTTGAGATACCAGATCACCAAGTCTTCTACTTCAAGAGTGGAGATAGAACGTTGGAGCTAGGAATCTTCTATGCTAAACCAAAGAATGCAGAAGTGTTTACTTTACCGACGGAAGAAGAAAAGCCAGAAGTAGTTTAAGAGTTCAAGAATGTGTTCCGTGAAGATGTAACAACTCCAATTTTTAGTGTACAAAATTTGTTTAAAAATTAATGTATACTTAGGGTATTTGCATTTTCTGTGAGTACCATAAATATTTGTTTTGCTAATTAATTATAAGAAGGAGCTTGTAGCTCATTGGTAAGACCTTGCACCGTCGAACTAAGCCAACAGAGTTCAAATCCAATACCCCACATTATTTTTAATATTGTTTTATTTTGAATTTGTAGAATACCAAGGGTTTACACGTGCATAACTCACAAAAACCCCACTACACTAAATAAACTAACTGTACCAGGGGACTAATGAAGCGACATGGAGCACTCCGGCCACCTGACTCGGCCAGACTCAGCCGAATCGGCCGGCGGACCTGCCGACTCGGCCACCGCCGCCGGCCGGACTCGGCCGGACCGCTGAGTCATCAACATCAAAGTGGTGTCTTTTCAGCTCCCTTGTACACCTACATACTTTATTTCTTCAGACCAGTAACAGAGACACTTTAAAACACCAATTACTCCATTTTAATACATTTTATCACATTTTTTCATTTCAACCTTTCACCTACCCTAACCCTAGCCTTACCCTATAAATACAACCCCTACACACACACACCCTCACTCCAAAATTCTGAACAAAACTCTCAAGAAAATTCCTAGAACTTAGTGTATTTTTGGAGTAGCGAAGGGCGAAAGCTTCGGCAATTTTCCGACGACAACCCTAGAAGTTCCCGGCGACGAAACGACGCACCAGCGCCTCCTACCATCTCCTATACCTCATCCCTAACTTCTAAACCCGTAACTCCCCATCCTTCTTATCTAATCTTGTTATAAAAATATGAAATTTCAAAACCCGACGGAATCGGAGTTAAACTGATTTCCAATTCGGTTCTTTCTAAAAATCCAACATTTTCTTAAATACAATCACACAAAACCTTTACATGTTGACTATTAATCATTAATAAACATGTTGAACAAGTTTCATGACAATCTAATTCATTTTATAACTTTTATCGTACTTTATCACTAAAATACCCTGTAGTTTCATTTCGACATTAAACCATCACAATCTTGCCATACCTTTAAGTAGATCACGAGGTAATGACCTACCTCCTCACAACACTTATATGCAACATAGCACAATACTTTTCGGGAACATAGAGTACGGGAAAACGAAACCTTTCAAATAAATACCATTTACTAATAAAAAAACCGTTTTCTAAAAGATTAAGTATTTTACAAATCTTTGCAAAGTGCCGCTACAACCCATTTTGGGGAACCCGATTGGGATGGTGCGGATTATCGCACATCCCTGGGCTTAGTAGTGCGAGATGCAGACCTCCGCAAGGAGCATTCGGTCTCGAGAGATTTAAAATACGAAAATCTTAAGAAAATGAGATTTTTAGAAATATAATATATATATTAAAATTATTTTTATAAATATACACACACACACACGTATCATTAAAATATCTATTTTTAATATAATATAAATATTCCAACCTTTCCAAAACAAAAAATCACTTTACATTAAAATATCATGAATTCCATACAAGTTCAATATTACAATTTAACACCATATATTAAGAAAATTAGGTTTTTCTCACTAGAAATGTCACATATATAAATCTACACTTATTATAACTCTAAAGACGATAATTAAACACTTGGGGTGTATTTTGAAAAGTATACAAAAGTATTTTTACATAAAACCCCCTCAAGTTTTATAAATTACAATAAGAACCCTAGTAAATATAGGTTTAAGCGGGACCAATCTCTTGAGCCTCAGGGAGCCAAAGAAGTGGGTGCTTGCCTATTTAAGGTAGACAACTTAACAACGGTGTTATCAACACGGTAATCGTCTTTGAAAAAGATACAAATCCTGCCGCCCATGTGCAGCGGTTACCGATAACATCAAAACAATCAGGACTTCAATTTCTTTTCTAATTGTCTGACTCAGACTGAGTCTCATTAATAATCTGACTTGAATATGATTCAAGTACAATCTACAATCTACAATTCAACATGAATCCATGAATCCGTATATTCAATATATTCAATCTGTATTGACTGAACTGAACCATGGATATACTTTCTTTTACATGATTCTTCAGTTACATCCATTTACTGATATCATGGTTGCGACAAGTCACCCATCTATACAATTCAAATTACAAGACAATATAATACAAGCAATACAAACAAAATATCGCGGGGTTTAAGAGGTAGATTGGTACGGAAGGTGTTAGAAGTGGCACGAGATTGCAAGATTGAGACACCTAACCTATATTCAGTTGCTGTTGTACCGTGGCATAACGGTTCCTTGTACTTTCCGTTTGCCCTAATCTCTAGCATATAGAGACTCCTCTCGTATACACTGGTATCTTTCTGTACCAAGCTATAAACAACAGCATCAACACCAAATACTCATATAATACAACTTTAAAAGCTACCTTCTCTTTCTGTCTATTCTATTCTCCCTTATCCTTGGGACTTACCGAGTGATTTGTTCGCTGACGACATTCTCTTTCTTTTTCTTTGAATGTCGTAAGGTGATTCGGATCTTCTAGAGATCGACTCTACTAGCGAGGACTTAGACCAGCTTGCATACGATCCAGAGCTCTAGCTACATTGTACACTTTTATTTCAATACTTTTCCTTTTCTGTTATGCCACTATTTAGGTATTGCTTCTTTCAGATGTATTTACTTTTCCATGCATTGTTCAAAAAGAATGTGAATAAATAAAGTTGCTATTTTATTTTATCTTGACTCTTGTGCATTTATATTTATATTGCTTAGATACGCTTAGCGTATTTATTTCAGAGTAAATACGTAGCGGCCTCGTCACGTCTTCTGCCCGTACACTGGGAAGCGGGGCGTGACAGATTTTGTTGGTGGCCCAATGCAGGTCTGAGTTGTATGGAACACTGCCATGCAATTCTGTTCTGCGTGAACAACCTAAGCAATATAACACAAGAATCAGCAACTAAAACATTCTTTACAATTCATGTTCCTTGAATCTTACAATTTCATATTTTTTGAATTATATACTTTGAACCTGTCCTAACCCAAAATTTTCTTTAAGGTTATGGATTCCCCAAACAACACCAGCACCAACTTCAAAAACACTCCACCCCCACTACCAATCACACCTGCCATTGCTGCTCCACCCAACGAGCAAACGGTTCTGCTTGAGACAATCCGCAGCCTCCTAGAGGGACAAAAACAGCTCTTGAGCCGTCCCGAGGCTGAAGCACCTGGGGTGAAGCAATTCAGAGCTTTACATCCTAAATAGTTCTCAGGAAAGGGGAGCCCATTGGAAGCTGAGGAATGGGCTCGAAGTATCGAGGATGATCTGGCAGCGGCACAAGTGCCAGAAATAGCTTGGGTTCGTGTTGCAAAATTACAGCTCACGGACAATGCACGGAACTGGTGGAAGGCGGAAGAAAGCCGTCTTGAACCACCCATCGAATGGAAGACTTTCCGTGACATGTTCGACGCTAAGTACATCCCTGAGACTGCCAGGTTCGACATGGAACAACAGTTCATACATCTGCAACAAGGTTCGATGTGGACTAAGTTGGTAGATGAGTATGACACTGAGTTCACCATGCTCAGTCGGTAAGATATGTCTCAATAATTCGATTTTTCAATATATCACATATTACACAGCTAACACCATACTTTAAACAGATTTGCGGCACACCTAATACCGACGGATGAGATCAAAGCCCGTCGGTTTCAATAGAGTTTGGATTCGGAAATCCAGGCTGCACTGGCCACAGGAGATTTTCCGACTCATGACTCGGCTCTGAAAGCTTCCCGCCGTTATGAGGCAGTAGTAAAGGCGAGGAGAAGACCTTAATTTGCTGGATTTAAGCGCCCTGCCAACCAGATGGAAGGAGGAGCCTTGTCAAGGCCACCTTTTGTGCCAAGACGACCGGGAGTACAGAACAACAGTCCTAGCCCAGCCTTTTGTACCCGCTGCAAGAGAAATGGGCATGTGATGAAAGACTGCCGGTGAGTTAACCGTCTTTGCTTAATCTACGGCTCAGCTGCTCATGATATTGGGTCTTGTCCCTAAAGACAAAACCCTGTTGCTGCACCCAGGCCAGCAATCACCTATCCGCAGCGACCAGCTCTTCAGGCACCTGCTCCAAGACTTGCACTACCTGCTCCACCACCTAGAGCACCACAAGCTGCACCTCCTCCTCGTCGGTTCCATCAAGCTCAAAGAAACGTTTCGAGGAATGCTCCTCAGGCCAGGAGGAATGTACCATGGCGCCAGGCTTTCATGATGACCGTAGAAGAAGCTGAGACCACTGGCCAAGTTATCACTGGTAACCTTTCTTTCTCAAATTTTCTTTCAGTCTGACTACCTATCTACATACCTTTACCTACACCTAAAATATATCCCACATACCTTAGGTACAATCTTAATAGCCTCACTTCCTGCACTAATACTGTTCGATACTGGAGCATCTCACTGCTTTATGTCGCAACGGTTCGTCCGAACTCATGCGATTCCAGTCACACCGCTTGTATCCAGCTGGAATGTGAGTTAAGGAAATGGCGTTCTAAAGGTAACAATGGGATATAGCTTATGTCCAGTAGTCGTCTACAGCAGAGAATTCTACGCTGACTTCAAAATGCTGGACATACCGAACTTCAATATGGTTCTAGGTATAGATTGGCTCGGAACTTTTTATGCTACCATCGACTGTCGTCAAAGGAGGGTAGTTGTTCATATCAGAATTTTGCATTATTATATCGCCCATTCTTAATCACATTACATATAAATAGGTGCTTTTGATCTATGTCTGCTAAATAGTTGCAGGTTACAGGTTCTCAGATCGTTACAGTGAAATTCATGAAAAGTCGCTACAAATGTGAGACTACGACCAACAATAGATGAATCCGTATGATACCACCTACCAGTTCAAGGAACAAATGAAAAATCATTAGACAGTTCAATGCACAAAGCACAAGGGCAGCACAAGATTCAAGATTTTAACGCGAAGCTCAAGGCAAAAGTCCACATCATTCTTCACTGTTGGAAATCTGGAAGGAAATAGAAGAGATTTTGAGAAACCAAGTAAAGAAAACAGAAGATAAAAGCAACACAGAGAAACCCTGAAGAGATTAGCCAAAGTTCCCACTTAATGGTCGTGGAACCGCGGCCATTAAGGCCTTTCTGCCGCGGTTCCGCGGCCGTATGGTGCACGTGTCGGTGCATATGTCGGTGGGTGTCGGTATTTTGACCCGGCTTTCTTAGGGTAGTTTGGTAAATTCATGTATGGATCAGAATGTAATCTAGGGTTTTTTCTATCTATAAATAGGAAAGCCAAAAGCCTAATTAGGGGTGCCTCTTTTGTCGTGTCTCTTTTGTGATGCCTTTTTTTTATAAAATTCTTAGATCTAAATTCCAATTGTAATGCATTGTTGAGAGGACATCAATAAAGTAAGTTTTCATTTTATCTCGCATTCTTTTTATCTGAATTTTAATTCCTGCAATTTTTTATCTGTTCTTTTATTATCTGCGATTTAGTTCTTCTACAAAAATTATTTTAAAAAATGAATTTTATTGTTATCTTCCTAATGAGTGTGTAGTTCCTCACTTGTTAGGGATAGGAGAGGGAAGTTTGAGAGAAGGAAATCTCTCTCGCTCCTTTCTTTGCCCAAATAATTTAATTAAGGACTCCCTTTAAATCAACCATAATCCGCTCACTACGGCATCCTATCCTACATGATAGCGGTGATTCCCTAATTAGACCGGTTGTGGTTGAATTAACCGGAGGTTAGAGCTAAGAGCCAAGAACGGACGGATAAGGACCAAAAGGAAGAAACTAAGTTTCTTCCAAGTCGTGCTAATCCTCGTTGTTGCCGATTACCTTAACACCTATATTTTTAACTAGGGCATTGAAAGAAGTGAGAAGAATCTCTATTTCGAACTAACCTAATCCTAACCGTAGTAAGCTTTTAAATCAATTTATTCTCATTCTTAGATCTTAAAACAACAACCAATTTTTTTGGACTTAACTCATTAAACATAAAGAAAAGGACACCATCTCCCTGTGGATCGACCCGTACTCAACCGGCTAGCTACCAAGCGACACCGTCTTGATTGAGGTAAATTTAAAGACAGAACAACTCTGACATCAAATGGCGCTGTTGCTGGGGAGACAGTAGTATCTTTCTTTGTGTAATTTCGGGTTAATAAAAAAAATTTAAAAAATTATAAAAATTTAAAATTTAAAAAAAATAATAAAATAAAAATAAAAATAAAAATCATCTTATTATTTTTGAAAGGTTTTTGTGCAAGTGTGCAGCTTTGGAGCAAACTCTGTTTCAGATCTGGAGCAAACTCAGTGAACAAATCCAGAAACAGAAGATCTGAACAGGTAGAGAAAAACCAACTCAGCACAGAGACAAAGTCAGAAAATCCAAACTCACTGATCCGCCGTGGAACCGCGGCAGAATCAAGAGTTTGACCGCGGAACCGCGGTCAACTGGTGACGTCAACACCCAAAAATCTCTGTGAGTATCTCATTTCTCATCTACTCTCCTCTGCACGCCACTGAAAAAATTTTCCTGTAGGTTTCTTTGCACAGATTCTCTTTCTCCTATCCAATAAATTATTTTTGTGCAGGATTCTTTGCGCTGCCAAATAAAAAATTTTGCAAGTGTTTTAGATTTTTTGGTTTGTTAACTGCTTTGCATAATTAATACGGAATCTAAGGGGCTATAACACCAATCAAGATTGGGTGGGGATTTCATTACCCTTCCTAAGACCCCTAAAATCACTAAAAAGCATATGCATCATCCTTGAGCTAAATTAAAAAATATCTAGACTCAGCCAACTAAGGACTGTCGTGCTCACTAGGACAGAGGAAGGTTGTGGGCATTCATTCGTTTATCTAAACCTGACTTTGTGGTGCCTGGGCTAGATCATTCCAGGCTGATCATAACTCGGTTCGTTCCCATCGGAGCGCTCATGGACAACGGAAAGGTACAAGTGAGAAAGGTAATTTTAAAAGGCCCGTCTCACGGTGATTCGTGAGCGAAACCCTCCTTTCTTCATTTGTGCTTACCTGGCCACAATTGGCGGTGAAGAGGCGATTTGAAGGATATCTCACAACTTGTCACTTTGGAACAGTTAGGAGCAGTCTAGTGGACTTAGAAGACCATAGCTCTACGTTTGATTGTGTATGTTTTAACCGTGATTGTTTGAAGTAAGTCCGTATACATTCTTGCAAAACTCTTTCAAAAATTTCTAAACTCCAAAAACAAACAATTTTATAAAAAAAAAATTTAAAAAAAAATCACATTCTTCTCCTTTTTCTCATAATATCATGGGTACCCCACCTAGCAAAACTCTTACCGAACTTTGGTACCCTCAACCAGACATTACTTTCTACGCTTCTTGTTTTGGTCGAATTTCGAACGACCTCTCAATGCCCAAAATTTATTTGAAAGATCGGATAGACGCGTTTAGAACAACCAATTGGACTCCGCAATCCACCTTGTATCAACCATTTCAACCTTCACCACCTTCTTACGTTAATACTCCTTTTTCGAGTCCTGTTGTAACGCCGAAACCCATGTCTATTGCTGAACATATTGAACAATCTCGTAACCGATCTTTCACTCCTTTCACCAATGCGAATTCTTTGGATCAACAATTCCATTCACCTTCTTATCCGTATTTTGATCCTACCCCTGTCCAACCATTCTATTCCTATCCATCCTACCCAACTTTTGCACCTTCCCTGAACATTGCTTCTACACAGCCATTTGGGAGTTTTCAGTGTCCAAACAAATTTGAATTTTTTACTGAAACTCCTTCACAACCCATATCTAGTTTGGAACAGGCGTTAGAAGACTTTAGGGTAGCGTCATGCCAACTGATGATGGATTTGAATGCGTCCATGGCCGCTCTCATACAACCTAGTGACCCGGTAGCTAGTTTCCAACTAGTTCTAAATTTTCCAATGTATGATGAGACGGTTGGACAGATTGAGAATTTGAGTGGAGAGAGTGAGCTGTGCACCCTTCCAAATCAAACTTACCCATCCCCAATTGAATCCCACAACTCCAGTTTTGAATGTTTATCAAGTGTCCCAAATGATTCACCAGTTGAAGATAGAACGACTAATGAGTTGTGCGACTTTGTAGTGTTTGATTTACCTGATTGTGAAGGGTCCCTTTCGAGTGAAACCATCACCAATCCCTTTGACCTATACACCTCCACTCTAGAACTTGAATTGATTAATATCCATGCTTTTGATGAGGTGTTTAAGAAAATTGATTTTCACTTGATTGAGATATCGACGCTGGGAATATTTTGGATGATGAACCCGCATATTTGACTGAATTTTTCTCTTCAATTCATCATCCCGAGTCATTAAATGTCTCTCCCGAACTTCATATGCGTCTTGATTTTGATGAAAATTGCATGGATAAGCTAAATGTTGAGGAGGGTTTTGAGGAAATTATTGAGGATGAAGCAGTTTTACTTGAGGAGTCGGATTTTCCAATTCATTCTATCACTTTTATTGACTACGCACACCCTCCTGAATCTTTAATCGATACCCTTCCTCACTCACTTCCCTCCATCCTCGCTCCGACCTTGCAAGAAACCGTCACACTTTCATTTTCAATGTCTGGTTTACCAAGTTCGACGTATCCATATTTTCTCACGACTCTTGAGGGATTTGACCCCATTTCTCAGTGGGTTGATAGATTAGCACAATCGCTTTTTACACATCGGTCATTACAAATTGTGCTAATTTATACACTCCATTTCCACCCTCAAATTCGTATTCCACTTCTTTCTCACACTTTCTCTGGTTCTTCTTCTAATCTTCCTTTAATGATAGCGAATGTTAATGAATCACAATCCGATATTTTGAGTTCGATAATTCTAGAAAAAACAACTTGATTTAGACTCTTTTGAGAATAAGGTAGATGAGCCTTATGAGTCTCCTACCTCCATAATTTTTGAAAAATCAAGTGTGTTGAATTCTGGCGCGACACTTATTGACATTGAAACGTTCAATCGGACCATCGATGAAAGTTTCGAAGATATTTTCGCCGACGAACTCGCACTCCTAAACGACACGTATTTTGTGATTAATCAACCTCCACCTGAAGAAGTTGAACCACCACTATTTCTTCTTATCCCATACGAGAATGTGACCATTCTTCCCATTTCTAATCATCCACATTCTTGTTTCCGTTCACCATTATTGTTTCGTCTCTACAAATCGAGACGTAAACCTTTTCCACTACACCACTTATCTTTACCCCATTTCTTCCCGACTATATACAATATGTTCTTTCACCAACCAACACACTACAAAGATAGAATATTTGAATGGTTGGTGCTTACCTTTGGCCTGTGTAAGGCCTTGTATAGCTTGATACTGTGTTTTTCTCCCCCTAACTTTGAACTTTAACGCTTAAACAGTGGAAACACTGTTTCACTTAACTTTGGGGGGGGGGGGCCTTTTTGTGTATATATATTTTATTTTCTTTTTCTGTTAATAATAATAAAAAAACAGGAGAGTGCCGACAATTTTGACCCTCTTGGTGTAGCCTGACGGTGAGGGCACTGTCAAGTTTAAGTTTGGGGGTGTGCTCGGTAAGCTTTCTTCTTTCGCATTCATGTGTATATTTTTACATTTGCATACTTATTTTAAAATCCATAAAAATCAAAAAATTTAAAAATTATAAAAATTGAAAAGTTCAATTTTGGCCATATTTGACTTAAGTTCAATAAGACGGTTGACTAGTTAGGAAAAACTAGATCCTAAACTTAGTAAATTAAAAACCCTAAAAATAACCTTTCTTAAAGTTTAACTATAGAAAATATATTTCGTTGCAGTTTATTTAGAAATAGGCAAATTTTGAGTTCAGTTCTTGGGCTAAGTCAGAATAAGGGAAGAGTATTGAAATTTTTATTTGAAGTGTAAGTCTGAAAAATAATTCTGAACCTTAAGTCGAAACTCTGAAAATATATACCCTATAACGTGTACGTACACGCACTTTGAAACTTGGGATAGTAGAGAATACCTTGAAATGCTCTTGTCTAAAATCCTTAGTATGAGGGAAAATAAAATAAAAGCATAAGTGGTGAATAAAGAAATAAAAAAATGAATACTGGTTTTGCAATTACTTAAGGCAGCATAAATAAAAAATATGGCGAGGGTGCTTTATCACCTAGTGCCTTAGATCAACTGGTTTGGGAGTCACTGCTAAGCCTTAGGTATTACAAGACGAGGAATTACGCCTAAATGCGCAAGCACATTTTGTAATCGGTCGTTTAGTACCTCAAGAAGTATTACCGGTCGCATGAAGAATGTGCGAGCAATTTCATCTAAAATTCACGAACTAAAACTACTTTGGACGATGGACAAGAGTATGATAGCTTGAATTGAATTTCCAAGTGTAGGGGTGATAATTACACACACGTAGGGGTATATGATTGGGGTTTGAATAAGAGATAGGAATGAAAGATAGGACTTATATCTTCAATAAAGATGATAAAAATTCTTGAGTTGAGATTGCACCTTAGAAGGAAAATTCAAAAGATACTGAAACCTTAATAAATTTGCAGAACATATATGATCTTAAGTTAAATGAAAAGTGAGTGTGAAAAATACGGGTTGATGATTTCTAAGTTGAAGATAATAGAAGTTCTTGCTAAAATACTGAATTGAAGAATGAGAGTCGACATGCCAAATTGATCGGATTTTGTGGGTAGTATCCGCTGAAAACCCTTAGGAGACAACACTTCTCCTACTAGGGACACCTAGAGATTTAACGGCTTGTTGCACGAGCTCAGTGCAATCGCGTTCCCTGCGAAAGTGAGGCTAGGATTTTTCGAGAATAAAATTGGTTTTGCTCGGGAGGAGCAAACGATAAGTTTGGGGGTATTTGTTCATATCAGAATTTTGCATTATTATATCACCCATTCTTAATCACATTACATATAAATAGGTGCTTTTGATCCATATCTGCTAAATAGTTGCAGTTTATAGATTCTCAGATCGTTATAGTGAAATTCATGAAAAGTCGCTACAAATGTGAGACTACGACCAACAATAAATGAATACGTATGATGCCGCCTACCAGTTCAAGGAACAAATGGAAAATCATTAGACAGTTCAATGCGCAAAGCAAAAGGGCAGCACAAGATTCAAGACTTTAACGCGAAGCTCAAGGCAAAAGTCCACATCATTCTTCACTGTTGGAAATCTGGAAGGAAAAAGAAGAGATTCTGAGAAACCAAGTAAAGAAAATAGAAGATAAAAGCAACACAGAGAAATCCTGAAGAGACGAGCCAAAGTTCCCACTTAATGGCCGCGGAACCACGGCCAAACAGGCTTTTCTGCCGCGGTTCCGCGGCCGTATGGTGCACGTGTCGGTGCATATGTCGGTGGGTGTCGGTGCTTTGACCCGGCTTTCTTAGGGTAGTTTGGTAAATTCATGTATAGATTAGAATGTAATCTTGGGGTTTTTCAATTTATAAATAGGAAAGCCAAAAACCTAATTAGGGGTGCCTCTTTTGGGTGCCTCTTTTGTGGTGCCTTTCTTAGGATGCATTTTTTTTTTAAATTCTTAGATCTAAATTCCAATTGTAATGCATTGTTGAGAGGACATCAATAAAGTAAGTTTTTATTTTATCTCGCATTCTTTTTATCTGAATTTTAATTCCTGCAATTTTTTATCTGTTCTTTTATTATCTGCAATTTTGTTCTTCTACAAAAATTATTAAAAAAATGAATTTTATTGTTATCTTCCTAATGAGTGAGTAATTCCTCACTTGTTAGGGATATGAGAGGGAAGGTTTGAGAGAAGGAAATCTCTCTCACTCCTTTCTTTGCCCAAATAATTTTAATTAAGGACTCCCTTTAAATCAACCATAATCCGCTCACTACGGCATCCTATCCTACATGATAGCGGTGATTCCCTAATTAGACCGGTTGTGGTTGAATTAACCGGAGGTTAGGGCTAAGAGCCAAGAACGGACGGACAAGGACTAAAAGGAAGAAACTAGGTTTCTTCCCAGTCGTGCTAATCCCGTTGTTGCCGATTACCCTAACACCTATATTCTTAACTAGGGCATTGAAAGAAGTGAGAAGAATCCCTATTTCGAACTAACCTAATTCTAACCCTAGCAAGCTTTTAAATCAATTTATTCTCATTCTTAGATCTTGAAACAACAACCATTTTTTATGGACTTAACTCGTTAGAACATAAAGAAAAGTACACCATCTCCCTGTGGATCAACCCGTACTCAACCGGCTAGCTACCAAGCGACACCGTCTTGATTGCGGTAAATTTAAAGACAGAACAACTCTGACAATCAGTAGTATTCGAGATTCTAGACCATCTGGTCTTCTATTTCAAAAGTGGAGACCATACACTGGAGCCAAATACATACAAAGCGAAGCCAAGGAAGGCACTGATTGCAGCAACTCAAGCGGAGGAAGAATCAAGGCCAGAAGTGGTCCGAGAGTTCGACGATGTGTTTCCTGACGATATATCAGGTTTGCCTCCCGATCGAACTCTTGAATTCATCATTGATTTAGTACTAGGAGCACAACCGGTGATCAAAACACCTTATCGTTTAAGTCCGGAAGGTTTGAAGGAAGTACGAATTCAGTTGGACGAATTATTGGCGAAAGGATGGATTCGTCGCAGCACTTCAAGTTGAGGATCACCAGTACTACTTGTGAAGAAGAAGAAAGGTTCATACAGAATGTGCATCGATTATAGAGCCTTGAACGAAGTAACGATAAAGAACAAGTATCCACTCCCGCGCATCGACGATTTATTCGATCAACTAAGTGGATCTTGCATTTTCTCTAAATTAGATCTTTGTTCATGTTATCATCAGGTGAAGGTCAAGGAAGCTGATATTCATAAAACGGCTTTCAGAACTCGCTATGGTCATTATGAATTTCTAGTGATGCCATTTGGAGTGACTAACGCACCAGCAATATTCATGAACCTGATGGATCAAGTTTTCCGGGAGTATTTAGACAGGTTTGTTGTTGTCTTCATCGACGACATCCTGGTGTATTCCAAGAGTCGGAAAGAACATGCCGAGCACCTATGAATTGTCCTGGAAACTCTACGACAACATCAATTATATGCCAAGTACAGCAAATGCGAGTTTTGGCTAAATCAAGTTGGTTTTCTTGGACATATCGTATCAGGCGAAGGAATCTCTGTGGATCCAGCGAAAGTTTCAGCAGTAAGCGAATGGCTGATACCAAAGTCAGTGAAGTACATTCAGAGTTTCTTGGGTTTAGCTGGATATTACAGAAGGTTCATTGAAGACTTTTCAAAGATAGCAACACCTCTGACCAAGCTCACACGTAAAGATGAAGACTTTGTGTGGTCAGAAGCATGCGAACAAGCTTTCGTAAAACTCAAGTCAAGGTTGACATTAGCGCCTATTCTCATTATACCGGACCAGTCTGGAGGTTTCGAAGTGCGCTGTGATACATCCGGTAAGGGATTAGGATGTGTTCTACATCAGCACGGTAAGGTTGTGGTTTATGCTTCAAGACAGCTGAAGACTCATGAGCGCAATTATCCGACGCATGATTTGGAAATGGCAGCCGTTATCTTTGCTCTCAAGATTTGGCGCTATTATCTTCTTGGTGAACGAGTGAACATATACACAGATCATAAGAGCCTGAAATATGTGTTTACTCAGAAGGAGTTGAATATGCGGCAGAGATGATGGTTAGAACTCATGGCAGACTTTGACATCAACCTGCAATATCACCCAGGAAAGGTGAATGTGGTTCCAGATGCTCTTAGTCATCAACCATTAGCAATGCATCTCACCGCTCAGTGGAAGCTTCAACAAGAATTGCATCATATGGAGATTGAAGTGATCATGTCAGGTAACGCTTCAAGTTTGATAAATTTACAAGTTCAATCTACCATTGTCAACCAGATCAAAGCAGCTCAAGTAAGTGATGCTAAGTTGCAAAAGATCAGAGAACAAGTGGAGAATGGACTCAGAACAGATACGACAGCAGGTTATGTGTACCAAAAGGTTCTGTTCGGGAAGAGTTAATGAAACAAGCTCACAACTCTCCCTACTCAGTACACCCTGGAGGTACAAAGATGTACAAAGATCTACGTCATAATTACTGGTGGCATGGAATGAAGCGTGAAGTAGCCAGAAGCGTCGCAAAATGTTTGGTGTGTCAGCAAGTAAAGGCTGAACATCACAGGACAGCTGGATTACTTCAACCGATCCCAGAATGGTAGTGACAACACATCACGATGGATTTTGTGACTGCTCTTCTTGGCAGCACAAAGGGTAACGATGCAATATGGGTCATTGTGGATCGACTCACAAAATCGGCTCACTTCATCCCATTTCGAGTTGGCCAATCAACTGAGACATTAGCAAAGAAATACATGGAGGTAATAATCTACTTAAGATTTAAACTCTTTAAATATGTACAATCCCTGATACCCATGAACTCATATAGGAAATTGTGAGACTTCATGGAGTACCGGTCTGCATTTTCTCCGATCGTGACACCGGTTTTCGATCGCAATTTTTCCAGAGTCTGCAAGCAAGCTTGGGAACAAGTCTGAACTTCAGCATGGCTTATCATCCACAAACAGATGGTCGGTCTGAGCGAACTATTCAAATCTTGGAAGATATGCTCAGAGCATGTATGTTAGACTTCAAAGGATCGTGGGAAGATCACCTACATCTTGTGGAGTTTTCGTACAACAACAGCTACCAAGCAAGCATAAAAATAGCACCTTTTGCAGCACTATATGGAAGGAAGTTTCGATCGCCATTGAGTTGGGATGACATCGGAGATAGGGAACTTCTTGGACCTGAGATGATAGTAGCAACTGTTGATGTGGTTCGTACTATCAGAGAAAGAATGCGCATAGCCCAAGATCGACAGAAACATTGGGCTGATGCAAAGCGACGTCACTTGGAGTTCCAGCCAGGAGATCACGTGTTCTTAAAGATATCTCCGAACCGCGGAGATCTGATTTGGAAGACGAGGAAAGCTAAGTCCGAGATACATTTGACCGTTCGACATACTCGAACGAGTCGGTGAAGTGGCATACCGCTTAGCACTTCCACCTTCATTGGAAAGAGTGCATAATGTGTTCCACATATCCCAATTCAGAAGGTATGTAAGTGACCCCAGCCATGTACTTGATCATTCTGAGCTCATTATACAGCCTGACTTATCCTGTGAGCAACAACCTGTTGAAATCCTGAACAGGAAAGTGAAGTCAATTCGGAACAAGGAAGTCAACTTGGTTCAAGTGATGTAGAGAAAAGACACTCCAGGAGAATCAACTTAGGAAAGAGAAGATAAGATGCGTGCAAGATATCCTCACCTCTTTGTAAACTAGTCCTTAAATTAAAAGTTGTAAACTTCGAGGACGAAATTTTTGTAAGGAAGGTAGACTGTAACAACTCCAACTTTTAGTGTACAAAATTTGTTTAAAAATTAATGTATACTTGGGGTATTTGCATTTTCTGTGAGTACCATAAATATTTGTTTTGCTAATTAATTATAAGAAGGAGCTTGTAGCTCATTGGTAAGACCTTGCACTGCTGAACCAAGCCAACAGAGTTCAAATCCCATACCCCACATTATTTTTAATATTGTTTTATTTTGAATTTTTAGAATACCAAGGGTTTACACGTGCATAACTCACAAAAACCCCATTACACTAAATAAACTAACTATACCAGGGGACTAATGAAGCGACATGGAGCACTCCGGCCACCTGACTCGGCCGGACTCGGCCAAATCGGCCGGCGGACCGGCCGACTCGGGCCGCCGCCGCCGGGTGGACTCGGCCGGACCACCGAGTCATCGACATCAAAGTGGTGTCTTTTCAGCTCCCCTGTACACATGCATACTTTATTTCTTCAGACCAGTAACAGAGACACTTTAAAACACTAATTACTCCATTTTAAATACATTTTAATACATTTTATCACATTTTTTCATTTCAACCTTTCACCTACCCTAACCCTAGCCTTACCCTATAAATACAACCCCTACACACACACACCCTCACTCCAAAATTCTGAACAAAACACTCAAGAAAATTCCTAGAAGATTAGTGTACTTTTGGAGTAGCGAAGGACGAAAGCTTCGGCAATTTTTCGACGATAACCCTAGGAGTTCCCGGCGACGAAACGACGCACCGGCACCTCCTCCCGTATCCTCTTCCTCATCCCTAACTTCTAAACCCATAAGTCCCCATTCCTCTTCTCTAATCTTGTTCTAAAAATATGAAATTTCAAAACCCGACGGAATCGGAGTTAAACCGATTTCCGATTCGGTTCTTTCTAAAAATCTAACATTTTCTTAAATACAATCACACAAAACCCTTACATGTTGATTATTAATCATTAATAAATATGTTGAATAAGTTTCATGACAATCTAATTCATTTTGTAACTTTTATCGTATTTTTTCACTAAAATACCCTGTAGTTTCATTTCGACATTAAACCATCACAATCTTGCTATACATTTAAGTAGATCATAAGGTAATGACCTACCTCCTCACAACACTCATATGCAACATAGCACAATACTTTTCAGGAACATATAATAAGGGAAAATAAAACCTTTCAAATAAATACCATTTACTAATAAAAAAACCGTTTTCTAAAAGATTAAGTATTTTATAAATCTTTGCAAAGTGGCGCTACAACCCATTTTGGGGAATCCGACTGGGATGGTGCGGATTATCACACATCCCTGGGCTTAGTAGTGCGAGATGCAGACCTCCGTAAGGAGAATTCGGTCTCGAGAGATTTAAAATACGAAAATCTTAAGAAAATGATATTTTTAGAAATATAATATATATTAAAATTATATATATATATATATATTTTAATAGTATATGGTATTTTTATGTAATTTGACTTGTATTGAATGTGATGGAATTTTCATGATCTTTTATGATTCTTCTGATTTAAAAAAACTTGGAATATATATAACATATTTAAAGTAAATATTTTGATAATATATATATATATATATGTATATATTTATAAAGAAATAGAATTTATTTATTAAATAGAAATCACGTTTTTCTTAAAATTGTAATACAAATTCCATCGAGATCGTATGCTCCGTGAGGAGGTCTGCATCTCACCCTACTAGTCCGATGGATGTGCGATAATCCGCACCAACCAAATCGGATCCCCAAAATGGGTAGTAAGGACTTAATTGTATGGAATTTAAATAAGACAATTTAAAGAATACGATTTTGTAATAGTTTAGGATATTTTATTGTAAACTTGTAATTATTCCACAAACTAATGTTCCAAAAGCCATCGTGTTATGTCAAGAATGAGTGTTGTGATGAGGTAGGTCATTACCTCGTGAGTTTTCTAAAGGTAATACAAAGAAATATGATAAAATATGTAGAATGTAAAGTTTGTGATATATAATCGGAAAAATATGATAAAAGTTGCATAACATGTTATTTTGAGATGAAACTTGTTCTAAGGTGTTTGGTTATAATTGCTAAACAATATATAAAGAATTGGTAGGTCTGTTATTAAGAAAATTTGGGTTTTTAAAGAAAAGAGAATCGGAAGTCGGAATAACTTCGTTTCTTACGAGTTTTGAAATGAGAGTGTTTTAGATTAGAATAAGAGGATGGAAGAGGGGACTTACTGATTTGGAGAAGAGAGGGGAAGTAGAAGGAACTTTTAAAGGCATTGTGGAGTAGCGGTGTCGCCGGATTCTTCCCGAAACGTCGTCGGAACTTTGACATCGGCTAACTCCTCTTGTACAACTTCTTGGACATAGGAATTTTAGAGAGTTTTGGGAATGGATTTCAGAATGAGGAGGACCAAAGTGTAAGGTGGTATTTATAGGAGAAATTAGGGTTTTGAGGATTGAAAAATGAATTAAAAATATGCATTAAAATGGATTAAGGATATCACTCTCTCTGGATAAATGCAGGGAAATAAAATAGTATGGAGATAGTGGGATAGGCCAAGAGGTGCTAGGGTTAAGAAATGGAGGCATTTGAGACGGGGGGACCGGCGGCGCCGGCCCCAAGCCAAATCTCGCCGGCCAATAGGGTGGGTTGGGTCTCTGGATTGAAGGCACGTGTCCTCGGTTGTGTGTACAATATTTTACATGTGTTTGTTTATTCTGAATTTTCATTTTTACGTGTATTGAACGTGTAAACTTTTGAGCTTCTAAAAGTTTAAAAGAAAAATCAATCAAAATATTATGTCGCTAGGGGGATATAAACACAGGGGCTATGTCACAGCAGTGCAAGGCTTTACCAATGGGCTACAAGTGCTTTCTTGCGGTTCAAAAGCAATTTAAATTATAACTTGCGCTCAGGCTAAGGTATTCTTTTCTGTACTTTACAAAGAATTTTGTACAAAAGTTTTAGGGTTTTTATAAACCCCCACGATTCCTAAGAACAAATTACACTTGCGAGATCCTCACGACTCGTAAGGAGAATTTCCCCCCAATGAGACCCTTACGGCTCATAGGATTCAAAAGGCTTAAGCTACATGGATCTAAACCTATTCTTAAGCCGTCATATTCCTTTAATATTGCCCTACAGACAGTCCAATATCGACCCTTGTATACAATCCACGGGCATAAATAAATATATCCCCTACCAAGTTCCACCAATGACGAGAAATGTTCCCATATGGTGAACGACACTTGGAAGTCCTCTCAACTTATAAGAAGAAAACACACTTGCAAGATCCTTACGAGTTACAAGAAAAAATATCACTAAGGAATCCCCACAATTCCTAAAGAGAAAATACACCTACGAGATCCTCACGACTCGTAAGGAGAAATACCTTTATGAGACCTTTACGGCTCATAAAATCAAAAAGCCTTAGTCGACAGGATCCTAATCCTGTTTGCTAAGCCATATTTGTTCAAATCGACAAAGGCAAATGATAATTCGCTCCTGGCAATATCCCAGTTGTAGCGATGTTGATGCCTAAATATGTATCAAATTTTAAGTCCTCTCACGGTAAATGATGACTCGCTCCTGGTAATATCCCAGTGGTAGCGATACTGATACCAAGATTGGTATCAGACTTCAAATCCCCAACTCAAAAAAAGCTGAAATGTTTGGGCAACTCGCAATAAAAAGCAGCGAGTAAAAATAAAAAATATACAGCCGAAATGATTGGGCACCATGATAAATAGCCGAAATGATTGGGCAATCGCGACTTTCGCGATATGAAAAGCTGAAAAGATATAGCATCGCGGAAATAAAATAAATTTTTTGTTGCCCTGCAAGTATGTCCATATTGACTCTTGTATATGATCCATAGGCACAAATAAAGGAAAAGGGAACCATATTTTCCTACCACGCTTCGTCAAAAGGAGCTCCGAGTCTCGATGGTACACATACCACCTAGAGACTATCCCTGTGTTCCCCTCTCATTCTAGTTAGGGCGGTCACAACAATCAAACAAAAATGGAGTGACGGCAAAATCCTAACTTCAGGTCTTAAAGGCAACATCTAAAGCCTAAAGATCACCCTGCCATTCTTCTCATTCCCGCAGAATGCAGAGGCAATGTCAACAAAAGACCCAATGATCAAAACAAAAATGGAGTAACGACAAAATCCTAGCTCCATGTCTTGACGGTACATATACAACCTAGGGATTATCCTGGCATTCTCCCATCATTCTAGCAGGATACAAACGAAGCTATCAAATGAAATTGGAGCAATATCATATTCCTAACTCCGGACTTCAATTGCAATACATCAGCATAGAGGTCCTACAGATGTCTACCTTACTTCAGCAAAGAATCGGCGCGATATCGTCAAAGCAAAAAAAAAATGAAGTGACGGTATATTTTTAGCTTCGGGTCTTGACGGCAACTCATATAAAGCCTAAAAGACCATTGGAGATCATCCCAACCCAGAAGGGCGTGGTTATGACTCATCGGGTGTCACGCCCCGCTTTTCAGAGTGCGCTAAGATCGGCACATGACAGAGCCAACCATACTACCTGTGGCTAGGAAACATCCCTCCACAGTCACATTACGGTTGTCTAGAAGATATTAAGAACAGGAAAAATAAAATAAACTATCTAGTACATGTCCATATGCCAGAATAAACGAGTCAAGAAATAATGTGCAGAAGCAATAAATCCAAATAACAATAACATCTGGAAAGTACGTCCTAAAATACGGGCTCACATCAGGAATGAAAGTACGAAAATAAAACTAAACTAACTAGATATTAACAGGAACCTTACTGCTCGGCCTGTTGGCTGAAATACTCATGAACGGCCCACGACAGAGATAGAGGATCTAGGCTATGCAAAACCCAGACGTCAGCGCGTCATAATATCAAACAATAAAATATAATCAGGAGGTAACAAGATATGCAGGCATGAGTGGTAACAGTAATGAGTGTATAACAGTAACACGGGTGTGAACAGTGAAGTGTATACGTGCGGGTAAAATACGGTAAATAATCTAAACTGTGCTACTGGGTTTTCTATTCTAAATTTATTCGAAATCAATTGATGTACTCCTCATGTAACTCAAAGAATATGTCCCGTTACCCTCCGGGACCACGGATCAGGATATGTGAACCAAGAATGGTTCTGTCCCGTTACCCCCCGGGACCACGGATCAAGAAGAATCACGAATGATTCTGTCCCGTTACCCCCTGGGACCACGGATCAAGTAATACCCTTTTAAGTTACATTCGGTTACACCTTTGATTTCCCCATACCCCCAAGGTTATGTGTTCAAGTCAGGTATTGATAAACTAGAGCTAATGCTAACACAGGATTAAGCAGGTACGGGTTTGTCTATGCAGACAACAGGATACGTCCGTCATGACAACATGTCAGGATTGTCGGCATTAGAAACAGGATCAGGTAACAGGTCAAGTAGTGGTGTATCAGGTCATGACAGGTAGTGCACAGGTATCAAACGGATGCTTATAATAAAACTGTAGCAAGTACGAATGTACGATAAAAGTACGGATGCACAGTAAAACACAGATGCACAAATATCTATCAGGGATTACATTTACAACTCCATGACTATGCGTGATGCACATTATCAAGCACAGGGTGTTAATACAACAGTAACATGAAATAATATGATCTGTAGATGCAACTATACATATAATAAATGATACAGATGCACACGGGTATCCGAAAACAGTAAACATTAATATGGATGTACAATGCAATCAACATGTGATATTTTTATTCATATGGATGCAAAATATATAACATGGCATGTAGCAAGATAAAGTTGCATACGACTAGATATGGAAATAACGGTATGGATGCATACTGGTATCGAAAAACTGTAAAATTGTAATATGGATGCATAACTAAACAATATGTAATATTATTATTCGCATGAATGCAAAATATAGTAGTATAGTATGTAGCAAGATAAACTTGCCTGAACGGATCTTACGATGGGGTGCGTACGCTGCGTCCGACGTCGGGTAAACATCGCAATGCACACACGACATATAGAACTGAACCAGGCAAAGCAAGAACACGACCACGCTGGCTGGGGACGTCTACCGGGTCTCCCGGATCGGCAGCGGCGAGCACGGCTCCGGCGAATGATCACCGGAAAAGAAACAAGAAATCAAGAAAGAAAAGAAAAGAGGAGAAGAAGAAGAGAGGGCTGTGGTTTGAAGGGTGTAAGAGAGAGGAGTAGGAGGAGATGGAAACGGTGACGATGGTGTGAGGTCGTCGGGGTTATCGGAGCTTCGGCGATGGGTGTGCAGGTGAGGCCGGTGAGGTTTCTTGGTGGTCGTAGGGTTGCGATTGCAGGGTTCCTGTCGGGGTTGAGGGCGCGGAGGAGAGAGGAGAGAGAGAAGAAGACAGATGAGGTCGTGGAGGCAACGACGAGGTCGTCAGTGGCGAGATGCAGGAATGGGGAGATGGGTGCGTGGGATTGTGGATTCGTCGTCGGGTGCTCTGGAGAGGAGAGAGGTTGAAGGGAAGAGAGAGAGAGAGAGAGAGAGAGAGAGAGATTCTGTTTCTAAAATGATTTTAAAAAAATCTAAAAGATTTTAGTTCGTAGGTAAACTGTTAAAATATAATATAATATTAATAAAATTTGATATTTTGGCTAATACAAAAATAGTTCAAAACACGCCCAAGTCGGGTCTAAAAATCCAGTTTTAAAATACGGAAAATATACGTGTCAACCAAAACCAAAACAGCATATCCGGGTAACGAAAATGCATACCCCCCAGAACGGATGCACGCACGTGCACGTAGCCATCCAAACGAGTCAGTTTCACTGAACGGGACGAGAACAAGATGAGCGGATGCTACGACAGGGTTAGGGGTATCATGCAGGCCATGCTAGATATTTTTAAAATATTTAATTTGACTTTATATGTTATATTGAAAAATATGCAGATGCTAGATAAAATGCCAGTATGCAATATATAAAAAATTGAAAGTGCATGGATCCACAAAACAAACCGGGATAAATCATAAACAGGAATCAAGAAGGGTTTCCAGCAAGCGGGTCGGGTCAGATGTAAATACAGATGTTAAATACACTATTCGCACCCAAAACACAAAAATCAGGAAAATACCATAAATAAATAAATACTCGAAATAGGACTGATATAAATGAACTAGGGTGTTACATTATACCCAACTACACAAAGAATTTCGTCCTCGAAATTCCAGGCACAAGAAAAGATAAACAAACATGAATCTACAAGAATAGGTGTGGAAACTTCTGTCGAATATCGTCTTCTCGTTTCCAAGTCGATTCTCCGTGTGAGCGATTTTCCCAAGAAACAAATACGAGAGGGATAAGCTTCTTCTTGAGGACCTTTTCTCTTCGATCAACAATCGACATCGGTCGTTCCTCAAAGGTCAAGTCCTCCCTTACAGTCAGATCCAAATGATCTAGCACGTGTGTTTCATCTCGAATATACTTATAGAGTTGAGATACATGAAACACGTTATGAACATTCGTCAAAGACGGTGGTAAAGCCAATCGATAAGCCACTTCTCCAACACACTCCATAATCTCGAAAGGCCCAACGAATCGAGGACTAAGTTTGCTTCGACTCCCAAAACGAATCACTCCTCTAGTCGATGATATCTTCAAGAATACAAGATCACCAACAGCGAACTCTAGAGGTCTTCTCGATATATCAGCCCAACTCTTCTGCCGATTTTGTGCTGCCTTCATGTGATTCCGGATCGTATTAACCTTCTCCACTGTTTGCACGATCAAATCCGGTCCCAACAATCTTCGTTCTCCGACATCGTCCCAACAAACGGGTGAGCGACACTTGCGACCATACAATGTTTCGAATGGAGCCATCTGAATAGTCGCCTGAAAACTATTATTGTAAGAAAACTCCACCGGGTGTAGATGATCCTCCCATGAACCTTTGAAATCCAACATACAAGCTCTCAACATGTCTTCAAGAGTTTGGATCGTTCTCTCCGACTGGCCATCTGTCTGGGGATGATAAGCGGTGCTAAACTTTAATTACGTCCCCAAACTTTCCTGTAAACTCCTCCAGAAGTGCGATAAGAATCGGGTGTCATGGTCGAAAACGATGCTCACAGGCACTCCATGCAATCTCACAATCTCCTGCATGTACAATTCTGCCAGCACTTCCGTTGACTGGCCAACTCGAAATGGTATGAAATGAGCTGCCTTAGTCAATCGATCAACAATCACCCAAACTGTATTATTGCCCTTTGGACTCCGCGGTAAAGCTGTCATGAAATCCATGGTTATATATTCCCACTTCCACTGAGGAATTGGAAGTGGTTGCAATAAACCAGCTACCCTTTGATGTTCAGCCTTAACTTGCTGACACACCAAGCACTTCGCTACAAAGCGGGCAATCTCCCTTTTCATACCTTCCCACCAGAAATGTTGTCTTAGATCACGATACATCTTCATTCCTCCTGGATGTACGGAATATGCGGAACTGTGCGCCTCCTTCATAACTTCTTCACGGATGTCTCCTTTCGGCACACACAACGGCTACCATATCGCAACGAACCATCTTCATGAATCAACAAGTCCGTTCGAAGTCCCGCTTCAACCTGTTCTCGAAACTTCTGCAATCTTGGGTCCTGTGACTGCGCTGCTTTAATACTCTCGATCAACGACGACTGTACTTGCAGCTGCATCAACTGTCCTGAAGAATATGGTAGCATAATCTCCAACTCGAATCTCCGAAAGTCTTCGATAAGCTCCTTCTATGCAGTCAGCGTCCGAATTGCTGGCAACCGACTAAGCACATCCGGCACTACATTAACTTTCCCCGGATGGTACTTAAGATCAAGATCGTAGTCAGCCATGAGCTCCAACCATCTACGCTGCCTCATGTTAAGCTTTTTCTGCGTGAACACATACTTTAAGCTTTTGTGATCGGTGAATACTTCGACCCTTTCGCCCAATAAGTAGTGTCTCCAAATCTTCAAACAAAAATCACTCCTGTAAGCTCTAAATCATGAGTTGGGTAATTCTTCTCATGGGTCTTCAACTTCCGCGATGCGTAAGCTATAATTTTCCCATGCTGCATCAAAACACATCCCAAATCTTTCCCAGATGCGTCGCTATGAATCACCAATCCTCCGGAACCGTCTGGTACGGTCAAAATAGGAGCGGTTATCAATCTTTGCTTCAACGCCTCAAAAGCTGACGCACAACTATCTGTCCATACGAATGGTATCTTCTTTCGCGTAAGCTTGGCCAAAGGCTCAGATAAACGAGCAAAATTCTCCACGAACCTTCTGTAATATCCGGCAAGTCCAAGAAAACTTCTGATCTCTGCTACGTTCTTCGGAATCGGCCAATTTTGAACTGCTGCAATCTTCTCAGGGTCAACGGCGATTCCATCTCCGGATATGATGTGCCCCAAAAACTTCACTTCTTCAAACCAAAACTCGCACTTGCTCATCTTTGCATATAATCTTTCTTGCCTCAATGTCTGCAGTGCGATCTTCAAGTGTTCTGCATGCTCTTCTAGGCTCCTCGAGTAGACCAGAATATCATCGATGAACACCACAATAAACTGGTCCAAGAACGGTGAAAAGATTCGATTCATCAAGTCCATAAATATCGCTGGCGCATTCATGACTCCGAATGGCATCACTAAATACTCGTAATGCCCATATCGAGTTCGTAACGTAGTCTTGCAAATATCCTCTGATTTAACTCGGACTTGATGATATCCGAACCGCAAATCCAGCTTCGAGAATACACTCGCGCCACTGAGTTGCTCGAATAATTCGCCAATGCGAGGGATCGGGTACTTGTTCTGAATAGTCACCCGGTTTAATTCTCGATAATCGATGCACATTCTCCTTGTGCCATCTTTCTTCTTCACTAGAAGAACTGAAGCTCCCTAAGGTGAATTACTGCTGCGAATCCAACCCTTCTCAAGCAAATCGGTAACCTGCTCTTTACTTCTTCCAACTCCACTGGTGCCATCGGATAGTACGCCTTTGAGATTGGCGCTGCACCAGGAATAAGATCGATCGCGAACTCCATATCTTGTTTTGGCGGTAAACTCGAGATGTCCTCGAACACGTCCATGAACTCTTGAACTACAGCCGGCGCTTCCTCCTTATCAACTTCAATCGACGAAAGAACACTGTTTGTCGGCCTAGCCCTAAACTCGACTGGCCCGACAGAACTGCTACCTCCAGCAAAAACAAACTCCGGATGTCCGGAAATTTGGAAAATCACTTTCTTTGCCCTACAATCAATGTGAGTGTGTAAAGTGCTGAGAAAGTCCATTCCCGAGATAACATCATAACTGCCGGTATCAATCACCAAGAAATTTGCAAATAACTCTCGTCCGCAAATAACAATTGAACAATCTTTGCACTCACTACTAGATATGATCATCCCATTTCCAGTGTGTATGTCCCAACAATTAGACAGGGTCGTGCAATAAATCGAATGTGCAGCAATAAACTTGGACGACATAAAACAATGAGATGCACGAGAATCGAATAATGCTAATGCGGGAAAATCATGAACAAGTAGGATACCTGAAACAACTTCATCTGAAGACTTGGCCTCTTCGGCCGTCAGAGTAAAGGCTCGAGCTTGATTAGGTCCCTGAGTTATCTGCTTCTGCCCCTGAATCTGTCTCTGCGGTGGCCTCTGAACATCATCCTTCAAACGTAGTTTCGATGGGCAAACACTGACAGTATGATCAGCTGATCCGCAAACCAAACAAAATCCAAGCTTCCTCCAACAATCCTTCTACTGATGTCCGGGTAGATGGCAAAAGTCATAAAACATCCTTCCTCTCGGCTCAGTTGCGACGGGCTTCTTCATCGGTACTATGCCACGTCGGTTCACCGGAATACCTCTGCATATAGGCACTCGGTTCGACGTAAACGCCGGCTTCCATACCATAACTGCCTGTTGGAGATAGTGCCCTCAAAGTCAATTATTGGATCGCAGGTACGTGATTGCAATGATTGAGGCAGGACCTATACCGATATAACAGTCTTGCTCGAGATGATAGTATGCTATCTGGTTTGTCTTTATCATCGTATACATGCTTTAGTTCACTATTGCATGATGATAGAGCCCATAGGATTCTTGCTTGACTACCAGCAGTATGATGGCGATCATATACGTGGGAGCTGGGGTCTGTAAGCACATCCTTAAACATGTCCCTAGTCGTGGGAGTTTCGAGACAGGGCATCGATACTCCAGAGTAGACTAGTGTATACAGTCCAGACCCCGACGAGGGGCGGTGGCCGGTCTCACAAGCCACTGGTGTCAGTTGGATCACCTAAGATGTATACAGGTGCTCATTAGGTCATGAGTACACCGGACAGGACTCGCCGGGAACATGCTAGTTGGTATTATACATATCGTCAAATAGCAGTTCCCTGGTGACATGTGTACAGGTTAGTTTGTCGACCTGAGATCGTCATTTGTCTCGTGTGAGTTCCCACTGTGCTTAGATTACTACCCTACCACGCTCAAAGGAGTTGTGCAAACAGGTTTTAGTTGGGTACAGTCCCGAGCCACATTGGAGGCAAGTGAGCGGATCGTCGGGGATTCGTCTCTCCCGGTATTGGGGGTTGATGTCGCGCAGTGCACGGGTGGCCATCACTAGGAATCCTCGGCCGAGGTAGTGGAGAATTATTGATTTGGATCAATAGTTTCTTAGGTGGTGATGGGCTTCATACCGACACGATTTATCGCGTTATTAGGGGTCTGACTTTATCCACCACCCTAGACTCGAAATGCGATACTCTTTAGACGAATGGACCGGACTGTATATACATTGTCACTGTCAGGCTCAGTAGGGTTTATAGATGAGTTCGCTCGTCAGCTTCCCTTCCAATCAATACATAGGCAAAACTTTACGTGCAGTTTGTACCTCTGACGTGCTAGTGGTTATACCCAGTGCCAGTGTATTGATGAGTCATTAGAGTCCCCCACAGACACTTTACCAAGTTCGGGCAAAACGTTGTAGAGGCCGTATAGGTTTATGGCAAGGTTCGGAAAATGCACGTGCGTTTTCGCACGTGTCATTTTTCGGGCAGATAATACTGGTCGACTTTGGTTTAAGCCGGATCCGAGTATTATACTGTGTAGATATAATATCTTTGTCTCAGTTGCATTTGTATTCGGTCGTAATATAAATGCGGGTATGTTTATACTAATACGGGGTTATCCTGAAATTCGTTTCAGGATCACTTTTGGAAGTTGCCAGTTTCCAGTTTTCTATCAGCCGTATTTAACAGTCGGTTAAATGCGGATTTATCTTTTCTTCATGAGGGTGAGTCATGAGGTGAGTCATTAGTGGAAGCTTCTAGTTTTGGTGACTAGATTAGTGAGTCACCATCTTGCATTAATTGGATGATGAGGTGTAATTAGTGAGTCACCTTTTCATTAATGTTTTTTGTTCTTGCTTAGATATTTCCTCTTGATCTTTTGTGAGAAGCTTTTCTAATGGTCACCACTTGCTCCTACACTCACCTCCCTCCTTCTATATATTTGGCCGGCCATTCTTTTGGTGGAGGGTTATGGTTGTTTGAAAAAAGATATAGTTATTTGGTTCATGGAAATTAAAGATACTCATTTCATATTTCCACCTGATCCAAAAGGCAACTTCATTAACCGTTCGTCCATAGCCTTGGACGTAACGAGACAAAGTGTTCTACTCATTCTCTACTTCATCTTGGTCATCTCTTCTAGCAAACTTGACGATCGAGTTGCCTCGGTTCACAGGCGGGAGCCCGTTTAAAGATCCGTCGACGTGGTGCCACCTGGACGACGAGACTGGAGATTCAGGAGATCGGAGCAGCCGCAACAAGCGTGGGATGATGGTTGAAGACCGAAGGACTCGGATCGTTCGGTATAACTCTTCTACCCACTTTGTAGTTTGTTAGTTTAGCTTTAATGGCAGATCCGGGTTACGGTACACAATAGCGCCAGTTTGTAAAAAGTTTTTGTTCCGCATTTGGCGTCTGTTAGACGGCCGGGGCGCTACCGTGGACTTACGGTGGTATCAGAGCCTCACCATTAAGTTATACTAACTTGTGCTAACGCGTTTAAAATATCGATCGAACGGATTTTCGAAAAATACAATTTTCAGTTTTAAAGTTTCTGTCATTTTTAAAAGGTGTCTAAAAATTATTTTGACCATCACAGAAAAACAAGCAGGCTTTTTTAAGAAAACAGAAGAAATACGATCCTCTGAATCGTCCGTACGGCAGCGGAACCGCCGCCAAAGCCATGCTTTGGCCGCGGATCCGCGGCCATCTTGGAGCTTCAGAGGGTCAAATTTCTTCTGGTGTTTCTTTGTTGGAAATTGTGGCTTCTGGAATAATTTCTTTTGGGCCCAGATTTTGTTACTATACAGCAGATGTACGTGGGGCCCACTTCGGGAAATTTGGTCGATCGAAATTTTAAATTTGGTAGTATGCAGTATTTACATTATATCTCCGACCGGGAATGTCATTTGATCGGTAAACCGCGTCTGATTGCTATAGTTCTTTTAGACGGGTTTGCGAACGTGACATTCACGTTGATGTTCTTTGTTGTGCTGTGATGTTGCGGATATATCGTGGTGGATAGCAGGGTGCAATAATAGTGCAGTTTGGATTTATTTGTACATTTGATATTGCGGGGGGAGCGTCCAACATGTGGACTGCCGTCACTGCCTGTTTATATAATATTCTTTTGGGGCACGACCGGGTCGAGGTCGATGTACCCGTTGTACATATTTTTATTTCTGTACTAGGTTTATCCCGCGAAGGAGTGCACGGATAGCCGGGTTCTGGAGGGCAACGGGTCCGTATCTCATGGCTATGAGAGGCAAAGGGGCCTTACTCTAGAATTGGCAGACTATTCGCCGCACTCGTAGGGGGTACAGGTTGACCCAAGGAGGGGTGCTCAATTTACCGGATTCCGTGAAGTGCCGGGTGTTCCATTCACTATGATGTGGAGGACTACCTCACTTCAGGTTTTGGCGGGTAACTTGCTGCACCCGTAAGGGTCTAGGTTTCATTGCACAGGCTATCCAAACGACCAGGGGAACGTCAGGTTTCAGTAGCGGCTCTGTGAAACCCGGGGATCCCAGATTATCTGTATTGTTCTGTGATGTTTATTACTTTTCTGTAATGTTGCATATTATCACGCCTGGAGCGATTATTGTATATTGGTATATATACTATTAGATGTTGTATATGTTTTACACCTGCGCTAGTCCAGCCCCGCTCTATCGTTATTAAGTAACATAACGGGTGATGACGGGACCCAGTGGCGAATGCGGATGGCATATACGTACATTTTATTTTCATTCTTTTCTGGTGTGATTGATTGATGGGACTGCATTGATTCTTATCAATGCAAGGATAAAACAAACCTATATCTGATGTTGTTGGAACCAATTTTAAAAGTGTTATTACAAAGACGTTTCTTTTTGTTTTGCATAGTGATATTCAGTTTAGAATATCCTGCACCTCATTCGACGAGGCAAGGGCCGAGATCCCTTCACCGGGAGTGACCCCTTGGGCAGAAGTTTACGTCAGGGTAATAACTTCACTATAGTTGATTACAAGTTGCTTTGCATCGAGGTATTCAGTTGGAATATCCTGCACCTCAGTCCACGAGGAAAGAGCCGAGATCCCTTCACCGGGAGTGACCTCTTTAGCAAAACGTTTTCGTCACTATATTTTTATAAAAAGCTATCAGTTTCCTTCAACGAGATCAAGTTCATTACGTTAAAAGTTTTTCGCCAAAAACCAGCCGTAGCCCTCCGTCATTTCTTATGGATAGTCAGTAGTATTCAAGCTATGCATTTGACCAACGCCAGGGCATAGTGTTTGGTAGCTGCTGGGGTATTTCATTTGTTGCATAGATAGATGAGTTGGTTTAGGACAGTCGTTCTGCCATTTGGCCAACGTCAGGGGCATGTGCGGGTGGGTTCAAATTGACCAGGACAATGACGGGTAGAACTTGGCATGCGACTTATGACATTTTGACCAATGCCAAGGTTATAAGAGCATGGGGCAAAAATCACATCGGGAGTTTCAAACATATAGGAAACTTGCCAGGCATGCGCATACCTTCTGGAGTGTGATAACTTGAGTGGCTTCCATCAAGTTATCATGCGATGATAGTTGGATCCCGATTCTTACCGATGAGTTGGTTTACTCTTCGGGTGATCCCGACTAATTCTTCTTTCAGGTTTGGAGGAGAATTTGAGATTACAGTGGGAGGTTTCCTGATTAGATAAAGTGATAACCATTCTGATCTAGGTTAGAGTGCACGTAGAGTGTTTCTTTTCTCTCTCTCTCTTTGGCAGCGACCTTTGACCGAACCTAGACTTTGACTCGGTGACCAAGTTGACCGAACCTTCTTAAAATACTGGCTTTTGAATTGTCCGGGTTGCATAAGTCATTGCCGCTCCTTTTTTTACCCTTTACATTTCTCAGAACACCCCGTATTACTACGGATATCCACTTCCATTAGATAGATCCATCGTATGGTTATATACGAACTCGAAGGGACTTCTTCGAGGATGGATCCAGGTTCAGGAGAAATAGAATTAGTTTATTCAGTCGTCTTTTGTTATCACCTTCTCTCAGGTTGCGAGGGCTCCTTAGTTTAGGAGAGTACACCTATTACGTTTACTGGATAGTCTTATTCCAAACCATAGGCTGGTGCCGAAAGGTAGGGAATGAAGAAAACCAATTAGTCTAAGTAGGGTGTGCAGAAGGTAATATGTAAAGACAAGATAAAGGGATTAGAAAGAGGGCAAAGTAAATTGCGACTGTTATCATTCACGACCAAACCGCGTACTTCATCGCCACTCCTACTTCACCTTTGCTTTTTCCCAGTTCGGGAGAAATAGAATAAGGTTTTATTCAGTAGTCTTTTATCATCACCTTCTCTCAGATTGCGAGTACTCCTAGGATTAGGAGAGTACACCTATTATGCTTACTGGATAGTCTTCTTCCAAACCATAGGCTGGTGCCAAACGGGAGGGAAGGAAGAAAACCACTTAGCCTAAAAGGGTGTACAGAAGGAAATGAATAAAGACAAATAAAGGGATTTGGAGAGGTGGCAAAGAGATATACGGTTATAGTCATGAATTGGATTATGGAAGAGGCATTACTAGGAATACCAGGATACCCCTACGAAACATTTTTTTGTTTCAGTGCATTGTTAAAAGAAAACTGATTTCCCGATTAGATACTTACTCCAGGGTATGTATTTACCAGGTTACATTCTCACATCTGTATGGTTTTACAGATGATGAGTGGGAGTAAGTTATTGGGAATTTGGTGATCGTCCTCATTATATCAGAATTCGTTGTAATTGGTGATATTTGAGAAAATCGCCAGGGTACAGTTTTCAACCTACGATGCACAGGTTTTGAGTTATTCAACTCAGCGGACTTATACAGAGTATTGTATGTTGTCCAGTGTCCGTAAGGACAAAGGGGTAGGTTCTCGTACTATGTTCTATTTACTTGTGACTTCTCTAGTTTTAAGACAAGTGTTTCGTAGAAATACAATGTCTAAGTTTTGATAAGTTGTGGGTATAAGAATAAAGTAGAGAACCAGGTATCACAAGTATCGGGATTCTTCAAAGAGGTCGAAGATGTAGATTCTTGTGATTGGTATTCAGATGATAGTAATGGTTTTTGAGAAACTTGTTTCTCTTTCAGGTTACTCATAATTGGATGGATTCCTAAGTTGAGCAATGCTGATTAGCCTTTTTCCATTAAGTTGTTATGCACTGGAGACAGCTGCATGATTAGAATCTGGTTCCAATTGAATTAGTGCCTCTGTTTCTATATTGGATACAGAATGGTTCATATCTTAACGATGTTAAGATACGGGGAGTTTTCCAGCTTATGCTAAAAACCAGACACTGGATAACTCAAGGCACGTTTCTATAATGGCAGTTTGTGGGTTGACCCTGGCTTTGACGAGGGTTGATTTTTTACCATCCGGGAGATCAATAGTGATATTGTTCTAGACTCGCCACGGTTTTATTAAAATGGATTTTTTCAGAAAACAGTAGTGGGAGTATGGTAGAACTGGAAGTGATTCCAGAACCGCAAACGATTACGGAAAATTTAATAGAACCTATATATTCAATCAAGTTAGACATTCCAATAGCCACTCCGCAGACATGGTGGGTAACCTCAGACACCCGAGAGGTACTCCGGTAGCCTCAAGGACGGTGACAGGGAGGTTCTTACTTACCCAGACTTGACACTACTGTTGTTCTAGACTATGAGACCCGGCAGGAGGATATGTATAGCATCGTTCTAAACTAGTTTTAGAAGTATACGTATATATTATTCTGCCAGAGGGTTGTCGTAGTCAGTGGGAGCAGCGGAAGCATAGTGGGCAAGTAGCTTATGTCTATTTATAGACTTGAGCAAATATAGCGGAGATAAGATCATCTAATTTTGATGTGGCAGTCATGGCTTTGACTTCATCAGAATAGGGGATGGATCTGTTGAGAAGGTAGTAGGGTGTGATGTCCTGGTATTTGGATGAATACACAGAGAAGGAAGTAAAATTCCTGTACTACAATCGGTTGTACTTTGGTCGTCACACAGTTGTTTCTCCACAAAGGAATTGAATATAATATCTAACATTCTGGTTACTAGATCTATGGTTTTAGATCTAGATTTGGGTAGTTTCCCAATCTGGGTACTTTGACAGTATTCTAATGGTATTTTAGAATAAATGACTCCTGGCATGGTGGTGTACCTGCAGGTGATGGAGTCACCCTCTCTAAAGGTGTCTTAGAGACTAAAGGAGAGAGGGATGTGCATGATTGGCAGATCACTTGCTTAGGCAATTGAGTCAATCATGAAATGTCAAGTACCACACTAGATGTTGTTTTTGCACTAGATGCGATATGTTTATATTAATCCAATCCTGAAGAAACATAAGGAAGCAGTTTTAGAATATAAGTGCTTGTTCTACAGATTTGATGACGGCAGCCTCCTTCGGGAGACGGTTATCATTCCAGCTTCCAAAGTGACATAGATGACAGAGTGATTGTCACAGTTATAGTTTTTCCTCTGACGAGGGACAGTATTATGGACAGGTGGTCCAAGAGAATACTGTGGGAGGCATGGTGCTGGATACTGATTAGGTTCAGTTATCGATACAGTCTAAGAAGTTTGGATTTGGAGTTCATTTATGAACTAGGTCCCATCAAATATTCAGACATATTCTAAGACAGGTATTACTCGATTCGGGAGATGGCTTTCTCCGCGAACTTGAGATTAAGAGAGACATAGAAAGAAACATCAGGGCGGATCCACTCACTGAGGTTATTCCTCGAACACAAGAGTTTTACAAACTAGCTTTGTGAAACTGATTAGTAGAGGAGTTGGATGTTCGGTATCACACGGGTTATAAGTATGCGACATCGCAATAATTAGCCTTAAGTGCAAGTGGGAGATTGTTGGAGATAGTGCCCTCAAAGTCAATTATTGAATCGCACGTACGTGATTGCAATGATTGAGGCAGGACCTATACCGATATAACAGTCTTGCTCGAGATGATAGTATGCTATCTGGTTTGTCTTTATCATCGTATACATGCTTTAGTTCACTATTGCATAATGATAGAGCCCATAGGATTCTTGCTTGACTACCAGCAGTATGATGGCGATCATATACGTGGGAGCTGGGGTCTGTAAGCACATCCTTAAACGTGTCCCTAGTCGTGGGAGTTTCGAGACAGGACATCGATACTCCAGGGTAAACTAGTGTATACAGTCGAGACCTCGACGAGGGGCGATGGCCGGTCTCACAAGCCACTGGTGTCAGTTGGATCATCTAAGATGTATACAGGTGCTCATTAGGTCATGAGTACACCGGACAGGACTCGCCGGGAACATGCTAGTTGGTATTATACATATCGTCAGATAGCAGTTCCCTGGTGACATGTGTACAGGTTAGTTTGTCGACCTGAGATCGTCATTTGTCTCGTGTGAGTTCCCACTGTGCTTAGATTACTACCCTACCATGCTCAAAAGAGTTATGCAAACAAGTTTTAGTTGGGTACAGTCCCGAGCCATATTGGAGGCAAGTGAGCGGATCGTCGGGGACTCGTCTCTCCCGGTATTGGGGGTTGATGTCGCGCAGTGCACGGGTGGCCATCACTAGAAATCCTCGGCCGAGGTAGTGGAGAATTACTGATTTGGATCAGTAGTTTCTCAGGTGGTGATGGGCTTCATGCCGACACGATTTATCGCGTTATTAGGGGTCTGACTTTATCCACCCCCCTAGACTCGATATGCGATACTCTTCAGACGAATGGACCGGACTGTATATACATTGTCACTGTCAGGCTCAGTAGGGTTTATAGATGAGTTCGCTCGTCAGCTTCCCTTCCAATCAATACATAGGCAAAACGTTACGTGCAGCTTGTACCTCTGACGTGCTAGTGGTTATACCCAGTGCCAGTGTATTGATGAGTCATTAGAGTCCCCCACAGACACTTTTCCAAGTTCGGGCAAAACGTTGTAGAGGCCGTATGGGTTTATGTCAAGGTTCGGAAAATGCACGTGCGTTTTCGCACGTGTCATTTTTCGGGCAGATAATACTGGTCGGCTTTGGTTTAAGCCGGATCCGAGTATTATAATGTGTAGATATAATATCTTTGTCTCAGTTGCATTTGTATTCGGTCGTAATACAAATGCGGGTATGTTTATACTAATACGGGGTTATCCTGAAATTCGTTTCAGGATCACTTTTGGAAGTTGCCAGTTTCCAGTTTTCTATCAGCCGTATTTAACAGTCGGTTAAATGCGGATTTATCTTTTCTTCTTGAGGGTGAGTCATGAGGTGAGTCATTAGCGGAAGCTTCTAGTATTGGTGACTAGATTAGTGAGTCGCCATCTTGCATTAATTGGATGATGAGGTGTAATTAGTGAGTCACCTTTTCATTAATGTTTTTTGTTCTTGCTTAGATATTTCCTCTTGATCTTTTGTGAGAAGCTTTTCTAATGGTCACCACTTGCTCCTACACTCACCTCCCTCCTTCTATATATTTGGCTGGCCATTCTTTTGGTGGAGGGTTATGGTTGTTAGAAAAAAGATATAGTTATTTGGTTCATGGAAATTAAGGATACTCATTTCATATTTCCACCCGATCCAAAAGGCAACTTCATTAACCGTTCGTCCATAGCCTTGGACGTAATGAGACAAAGTGTTCTACTCATTCTCTACTTCATCTTGGCCGTCTCTTCTAGCAAACTTGACGATCGAGTTGCCTCGGTTCAGAGGCGGGAGCCCGTTTAAAGATCCGTCGACGTGGTGCCACCTGGACGACGAGACTGGAGATTCAGGAGATCGGAGCAGCCGCAACAAGCGTGGGATGATGGTTGAAGACCGAAGGACTCGGATCGTTCGGTATAACTCTTCTACCCACTTTGTAGTTTGTTAGTTTAGCTTTAATGGCAGATCCGGGTTACGGTACACGATAGCGCCAGTTTGTAAAAAGTTTTTGTTCCGCATTTGGCGTCTGTTAGACGGCCGGGGTACTACCGTGGACTTACACTGCCTGCTGCCGCGTACCTTCTGTCTTCATTGATAAGCTCTGCTGCTCTCGGGCTGCTTTAAGAACTTGCGAGAAAATGGTCAAACCAAGAGATATAATATGCCTCTGGATTTCCACATCCAAACTGCGCATAAACCTTCGTGCCCTATCAGTTTCTTTGGCCACCAAAGGTCCGATGAATCGACTGAGCCGTGTCCACTCAGCCGCATGCGCATCCACGGATCTGCCATTCTGCTTCAAACTGATTAACTTTTCTTCCATTTCCTCCCATGTAGTCTGCGGAAAGAACTTCTCCAAGAAACTCTGCGAGAAAGCTGCCCAACTGATCGGCTTGGGCAAATTGGACTCTTCGACCTGCCACCACTCACGGGCATAGTCCACCAATTGGATGCGTCCAACATCCACTCTCTTGTCCTCCGGAATCTGTGCTGCAACGAGCAGGTTCTCCGTATCGACCAGCCACTACTCCGCTGGCAACGGCTCCTCCAAACCAGTGAAAATGGACGGACCAAGTCTCCTGAAATCTGCCACGGTACCCACACACTCTACTGGTTTGGCCGCAACATTGTTTACGGACAGCTGGACGGTCCGCAAACCTTCCTGAAAAGCTTCGGCTTGTCGCTGGTTCAGCTCGGTTTGCCACTTCTGGTTCTCTAGCATCCCACGAATTACTCCAAGAAATGCGGCGTCATCAATACGTCTCTGGTACGATCGCAGATTTCTGTCCGCCATGATTCTGAAGTCAAAACACTGAAGAGGATTAGCATGATAACCAAGATTCAATAAATAGGATACCAGAGGAAAGATAGTTATGGATTCAAGGATGGCAAGGTAGCAATAAGGCAGGACATGCTCCTAGTTACGAGTATTCTGATTCGTGTATTGGGTCTAATACCCAACTACAAAAGAATCAAACACGATTAACCTAAATCCTATAGCTTTGATACCAAACAAACCCTATCACGCCCCGCTTCCCAGAGTGCGCTAAGATCAGCACGTGACAGAGCCAACCATGCTACCTGTGGTTAGAAAACATCCCTCCACAGTCACATTACGGCTGTCTAGAAGATATCAAGAACAGGAAAAATAAAATAAACTATCTAGTACATGTCCATATGCCAGAATAAACGAGTCGAGAAATAATGTGCAGAAGCAATAAATCTAAATAACAATAACATCTGGAAAGTACGTCCTAAAATACGGGCTCACATCAAGAATGAAAGTACGAAAATAAAACTAAACTAACTAGTTACTAACAAGAACCTCACTGCTCGGCCTGTTGGCTGAAATACTCCTGAACGGCCTGTGACAGAGATAGAGGATCTGATCCATGCAAAACCCAGACGTCAGTGTGTCATAATATCAAACGATAAAATATAATCAGGAGGTAACAAGATATGCAGGCATGAGTGGTAACAGTAATGAATGTATAGCAGTAACACAGGTGTGAACAGTGAAGTGTATACGTGCGGGTAAAATGCGGTAAATAATCTAAACTGTGCTACTGGGTTTTCTATTCTAAATTTATTCGAAATCAATTGATGTACTCCTCATGTAACTCAAAGAATACGTCCTGTTACCCTCCGGGTCCACAGATCAGGATAGCTGAACCAAGAATGGTTCTGTCCCGTTATCCCCTGGGACCACGGATCAAGAAGAATCACGAATGATTCTGTCCCATTATCCCCCGGGACCACGGATCAAGTAATACCCTTTCAAGTTACACTCGGTTACACCTTTGATTTCCCCATACCCCCAAGGTTATGTGTTCAAGTCAGGTATTGATAAACTGGAGCTAATGCTAACACAGGATCAAGTAGGTACAGGTTTGTCTATGCAGACAACAGGATACATCCGTCAGGACAACATGGCAGGATTGTCGGCATTAGAAACAGGATCAGGTAACAGGTCAAGTAGTGGTGTATCAGGTCATGACAGGTAGTGCACAGGTATCAAACAGATGCTCATAATAAAACTGTAGCAAGTACGGATGTACGATAAAAGTACGGATGCACAGTAAAACATGGATACACAAATATCTATCAGGGATTACATCTACAACTCCATGACTACGCATGATGCACATTATCAAGCATGGGGTCTTAATACAATAGTAACATGAAATAATATGATCTGTAGATGCAACTATACATATAATAAATGATACGGATGCACGCGGGTATCCGAAAACAGTAAACATTAATATGGATGTACAATGCAATCAACATGTGATATTTTTATTCATATGGATGCAAAATATATAATATGGAATGTAGCAAGATAAAGTTGCATACGACTAGATATGTAAATAACGGTATGGATGCATACGGGTATCGAAAAACTGTAAAATTGTAATATAGATGCATAACTAAACAATATGTAATATTATTATTCGCATGAATACAAAATATAGTAGTATAGCATATAGCAAGATAAACTTGCCTGAATGGATCTCACGACGGGGTGTGTACGATGCGTCCAACGTCGGGTAAACGTCGCAACGCACACACGGCGTACAGAACTGAACCAGGCAAAGTAAGAACACGACCACGCTGGCTGGGGATGTCCACTGGGTCTCCCGGATCGGCAACGGCGAGCACGGCTCCGGCGAGTGATCACCGGAAAAGAAACATGAAATCAAGAAAGAAAAGAAAAGAGATGAAGAAGAAGAAGAAGAAGAAGATAGGGCTGTGGTTTGAAGGGTGTAGGAGAGAGGAGTAGGAGGAGATGAAGACGGTGACGATGGTGTGAGGTCGTCGGGGTTATCGGAGCTCCGGCGATGGGTGTGCAGGTGAGGCCGGTGGGGTTTCTTGGTGGTCGTAGGGTTGCGGTTGCAGGGTTCCTATTGGGGTTGAAGGCGCGGAGGAGAGAGGAGAGAGAGAAGAAGACAGATGAGGTCGTGGAGGCGAAGACGAGGTCGTCGGTGGCGAGATACAGGAATGGGAAGATGGGTGCGTGGGGTTGTGGGTTTGTCGTCGGGTGCTCGGGAGAGGAGAGAGCTTGAAGGGAAGGGAAGAGAGAGAGAGAGAGAGATTCTGTTTCTAAAAAGATTTTTAAAAAATCTAAAAGATTTTAGTTCGTAGGTAAACTGTTAAAATATAATATAATATTAATAAAATTTGATATTTTGGTTAATACAAAAATAGTCCAAAACACGCCCAGGTCGGGTCTAAAAATCCAGTTTTAAAATACGGAAAATATACGTGTCAAACAAAACCAAAACAGGATATCCGGATAACGAAAATGCATACTCCCTAGAACGGATGCACGCACGTGCACGTAGCAATCCAAACGAGTCCGTTTCACTGAACGAGACGAGAACAAGATGCGCGGATGCTACGACTGGGTTAGGGGTATCATGCAGGCCATGCTAGATATTTTTAAAATATTTAATTTGACTTTATATGTTATATTGAAAAATATGCAGATGCTAGATAAAATGCCAGTATGCAGTATATAAAAAAAATAAAAGTGCACTGATCCACAAAATAAGCCGGGATAAATCATAAACAAAATCAAGACTGGTTTCCAGTAAGCGGGTCGGGTCGGATGCAAATACAGATGTTAAATACACTATTCGCATCCAAAACACAAAAATCAAGAAAATACCATAAATAAAGAAATACTCGAAATGGGACTGATATAAATGAACTAGGGTGTTACATCGGGGCTCCAAATTGAGCCTTACCTCAAGTAAAAATCGTCATGGAAAATTCCTAACTCTTACACTTCCGACGAAATTATGACCTAAGGAGATTACTCGAAAACGTCTTGTCCATCTTCCGAAGGGATCAGAGACACGACAGTCGCGGGGCTACTCGAACAGTGGCTTAAAAGCTGCATATCGAGAAATATATCAGCTAACGCAACGGTATCACGGACTAAAACCCTAGTACCATAAACCTAATGGACCCCTATCGTAAAGAATGGGGGTTATCTACATATAACGTTAGGGCAAGTTTGCCTATAAACCCAAGGAAGGTAAACTAAAAACACTCCGAAATGAGTACATAAACTAGAGACTCCGAAATGTGTGAATAAAATACAAACTCCGAAATGAATACATAAACTAGAAACTCTGAAACGAGTAAATAAACTACAAACTCCGAAATGAGTACGTAAACTACTTCACGCTAGATCTAGATATCAAACATAGAAGAGAGCGTGCAAAAGAAAAGAATATATATTCTTTATTTATGAAACGAAATGTTTGAAAGATACAATTTATATATAAAAAAAAGGGGATACAATTCTAGCCTTTAAGAGGGCGTGGCTTTCAATAAAGTAGCAACCTATTCACTCTCTTGCCGCAGCTCCTCCTCACGCTCCACTATTGCGGCCAGCATTGTTTCGACTTGATCCCGTTGTTGCAAGCACGAAGAAAGCTTCTCAAAGATTTCCTGCTAAGCAACTTTGCTGTCCCGCATTCCTCGCTCAGTAGAGTCAAGGTTCTGCCTTAGCCCCATTCCTTCATAAATGCATTGTTGATGATTTTCAAAGATAACTTAGAGTTGTTCCCTTCCGAAAGGCGGTAAAGACATGGACGTCTTGCCTGAGATTCGGGGCAGATACTATTTGGTTTTATCCGTCCACCTCTCCGAAGATACCATGTTGATTTATGGCACCGTGTATCGGAGGTTTAGACAGATGCGGACGATGTAGCAGACTTCGTCAGATTCCCCCTCGCATGAGGGGTTTTTGATTGTGGGGACGCTCTTCCCTGCAGGCGCAAGCCCCTGCAGTTAATTACGCTACCGCATCGCGGTAACAACTTTCTCCTTCTCCAGAATTTCACTTCGTGTCGTGGGTGTTTGTTTTGTTTGTGGTTGCCCATGGATTGTATATGGAGACTAATTTATATCGTCGCCCGTAGGACGTGGATTAGTCCAAATCTGTATTTTCTTAGATTTGGGTGTGGGGTTTTGGTTTGAGGATACGTTGGCCATATTTGAGGCTAAGATCAACTCAAACGTTTGTTAAGGATACGTTAGTCCAGTTTGAGACTAAGATCAACTTAACGGGATCGTTTAGATCCGACGAAAGAGCATTTGGGGCTCTATTGTTCCAGTTTAGGGACATAGTGGTCCATTGAATGTATGGCCGTCGGGACCCGTCACCTCTCTGACGACGTTGAAGGATTACAACGACAGATGTCAGAGGAGTTCAGAGATATACCCTTGAACCAAAGTCGGTTGGGTGATCCATAGTCCAATTTGGGACTAAAGTCTGTTGGAAGGTTTAAGGATACGTTAGCCATATTTGAGGCTAAGATCAACTTAAACGGGATCGTTTAGATCCGACAAACGAGCATTTGGGGGCTCTATTGTTCCAGTTTAGGGACATAGTGGTCCATTACCAGTTTAGGGACATGGTGGTCCATTGCCAGTTTAAGGACATGGTGGTCCAATACCAGTTTAAGGACATAGTGGTCCATAAAATGTATGGTTGTCGGGACCCATCACCTCTCTGAAGACGTTGAAGGATTACAACGACAAATATCAGAGGAGTTCAGAGATATACCCTTGAACCAATGAGTTGGTTGAAAGAGCAGATGTGCTCAGTTCAAGATGATTTGAGGACTTATGGCCAATTTGGGCTAAGTCCAATTATGTTTGAAATATTGGCCCTTTGGGCCATTAGACATTTGTCTGAGTTCAGCCCCTCAGCATTCAGCAGTGCCAAACAGAGGTTTGGGGGCTCTGACAACATTTTGTCTTTGATTTCCTCAATTTTGAGATTCATTTGGAGGAGGGACCTTTGCCTCTGGAGAATTAGCCAATTTGGCTAAAAGTAGTGTTAAACACTAAAGAACAACAGTGTTAAACACTGGAGATAGAACTCTAAAATTAGTGTTAAACACTAAAAGACAATCAGTGTTAAACACTGGAAATATAATCTTCAATTTAGTGTTAAACACTAGAAACAATCAGTGTTAAACATTGGAAATATAATCCCCAAATTAGTGTTAAACACTAAAGAAAGAGGGGTCACGTGTGGACACGTGAGAGCGCCCAAAGGTGGGACCAGATCCCTTTTCTTCGTTCTGCAATTAAGTGTTAAACACTTCTTCATCTTTTGAGCATCACGTGTTGACACGTGATGGAGATTTATGCACTGATCATTAAAGCACTCGCTAAGGGGTCACGTGGGGACATGTGAGAGCGCCCAAAGCTCATATTTCCTTTGCTTTTTCTTTCTGTGTTTTGTAGGTCACATGGGAGCACGTGAGGCATTGCCTCAAAGCTTCTTTTCTTTAGGGATCTTTTCAAGGGTCACGTGGGAACACGTGACCTTGGTCTTTTGCATACATGGAGATCTTTTAAGTCTCTTCATTTTATTTTGAGAATTTAATTCTCTGTAAGATTAAGAATTAAATTCTTATTTAGAGTAAAACCCTAATTTCTTTTTAAAGGAATTAAATTCCCAAATATGTAAAAGAATTAAATTCTTATATAGGGTTAAACCCTAGTTTTGTTTTGGGAGAATTAAATTCTCTAAACTCAATTCCCCTTCTAAGTTTAGGATCGGCATGGCAGGATCTCGACCCGATGAGAATTAAATTCTCAACTTATGGGGAGATGTGCTCTGTGCAGATCTTCAACCAGAAGAAGAACTAAGTTCTTTTTTGTATAAGAGTTAAACTCTAGGATTGAGAATTAAATTCTCTTTATTGAAGTTTTAATCCCCTTTCTTTTCTCACCTAGGGTTTTCTTTTATTGAGAATTAAATTCTCTTTTCTTTTTTATCCCTTGAGAATTAAATTCTCCTCTCTCTGTTCTTCTCTCTAAAAAAGGTCCCTTCTCTTCTCTTCTTGGCTCCTATTTATAGGAGAAGGAAAAGAATCAATTTGTTTTGTGAATCTTTCATTGAAAGATTTGATTTGTTTTCATAATTAATATAATCCTTTAGATCATTCAGTGAATTTTATTCACCGTTGGATTTTAAATCCAAAAGATATTCTGTTTGTTATTTTCGGTGAGATTTAGGGAAATCTTTCCTAGTCTAAGATTTTCCCATAAATTGGTGATTTTTAATCACCCTTGGATCTTTAATCCAACGGTCCCCATAATCCTTTTCCATTTGGAAAGATTTAGAGAAATTTAGAATTTTAATTCTATTAAACTGTAAGGCTTTCAAAACCTGTCACGTGCTGGCACGTGACCCTTGGTCACGTGTGAGTACGTGACCCCCAATTGGTTCCTTTAACAGCCGCTTGTTTATGTTGTTGTTTTAACCATCACGTGTCAACACGTGACCATTGGTCACGTGTAAGCACGTGATACCTCATTGAGGTATTTTCTGACTTTTAGAATTAAATTCTTTTAAACTGTGAGGCTTTCAAAGCTAGTCACGTGCTGGCACGTGACCCTTGGTCACGTGTGAGCACGTGACCCCAAATTGGGTCATCTTTCAGCTGTTTGTTATTTCTGTTTTAGCTATCACGTGTCAACACGTGATCATTGATCACGTGTAAGCACGTGATACCTCATTGAGGTAATTCCTGATTTTTAATCAGGGAACAGTGCATAGCATATTTGCCCATAACTTTTGATCCCGGATGAATTATGAAGCCCGATATATCAAATCGAAGGGTTTTTCGAGACGCTTTCGATACCATCAGAATTTATTTGTTTCTCATTTAGGAGTTTGTCAAAAAACAGCCCGGAAAATACTGGTTCGCATTTTCATAAGCGTATCACTGCCATTTGGTACTTTGGGCTCTTTTGCGCAGAAATTTTTGGAGGGAACAGGAGTTGCTCATTCACTTCAACCTGGGCACACAATTGGTTTGATTCGTTGAAAACCGTCCCATGCTCACTCTGCTTCAGGACTAGCTTCTGCTCGAAATATTGAATGGAAGCGGCACTCTGTTCAATCCATGTGACTAACTGAGCATTCGAGGATAATTTCTCAGGCGCAAGACGTTTGTGCTCGATCTTATGGAGGCAAGCCTCAATTCGCTTACAGTAGTCAACCCAGATGCCTGTGAAATCTTTATTGTGGAAAGTCACAAGAGTCACCCGGATGGGGTTGACTTCGTCCGCAAAGTCCGTAGCAGAAGTGAAAACTTCGATGTTAAGGTCTTCGATAAATTCACTTAGTATCCACCTTCTATTTGCCGCACCCCTGGAAGATGACGCTTAGCAAAGGGCCACGCAGGCATAGAAATGCGAGACTCGAGAGGAGCCAAAACCGGTGTAGCTGCTACAGATTAAAACACGCACAAAGAAGGGTCAAGTTTCAATCTAAAAATAAAAAAATGACGATGAATGAGATCTAACATACCGATAGTCGCAAGTGGCAAATCAGGAAGCATAGAAGGCACAGCTATTCCTTCGTACTCTCCTTCGAGCCGTAAGACCGCGGTCAATATGAAAAAAGCTTATCAGAAAAAAATTACTCGTGGAAAGATGAAACAAAAAATGAAGAATATACTAACCAACACCCGAAAGAGGGAAGAATTCTGATTGGAAGGCAAAGTGCGAGTTTAATGCTTGGCATAAGTGGTCGAAAAGCACTCCTACAGGATTGCAACAATATACGGTAAAGAAATCAATCCAAGAAATAACATCAATACTGAAAAAAGGAAAATTAAAAAAAATTTAAAAAAATATTTACCTTGCATCGTTGAACCCGAAAGAACTCGGGGAGGTGCGAGAAAGATAGGTGAAGCAGCGACAGTCATGGCGACAACTGACGGGGATTCTTCAACGCCAGGGTTTACCGCACCTATATTCGAAATAAAGGAGATATTAGCGAACATGTCTAGCAGGACTGAGAACCTAAAAGTGATAACACAAGGAATACCTAATGGGGCAGAAACCATAGCACTATCTGGAACGTCATCAGTTATGACAGCTTCCTCGATTGCCGGGAAGAAGGACTCAATGTCTGCACCTTCGTCTCCCAAATCAATAAGGGTTGTCGTCACACTAGCGTCACCCGCGGATATTGGGGATCCACAAGGAGAAGAAGAGGCAGTTGGAACAATCTAATATTCGAAATGAAGGTTCGGCATCCCAGAATCCCCAAACGCTGGCACCTCACCCGCAACGCTGACACCTGAATTCGGCCCTGCTATACCATTTAAGGAAAATATGTTAGAATCTAAGAAAAAACCACAGTGGGAAGGAACCTAGAAAAATAAATAAGTCCTATTAGGTTTCATTAAGATATCGTGCATTGTCTTACCTTGAAGTAGCCGCTCAGCCTCTTCACGAGCTACACGAGCTATCTGTCTATGAGCAGTTGACAGGGCAGAAGGAATATCCTCCATAGGAATATCAGGGGGTCGTACATCACTCGAACCCGTGCCTGTGGCCAAGTTAGCCTGATGCTCCCTCACTATGTGCTTCCGGCGCTTCTTCTCGGCTTTAGCCGTACGAAGAGATCTCTTCAGAACCTCAGACAGAGGAACGGGCTTGGCCTCCGGATCTGCTGCAATGTCCGTCATCGGCTGCTTTAGCGACGCTTCCCGTAGCAGCCCGAGGGAGACTTCAACTGTAGCCGATAGCTCTGCAGGCTCCATAGGTTCCATCAAAGGAGGAATATCCTCCGCACCACCATCCAAAGACGACATCGCACTCGGAATAACACAAGTTGCGGTGGTTCCTGTAATACAAAAATAAAGGAGTCAGGGTGTGAATGAAATGAGCTATGTAAGTATATTCAAAGGTGTCACAAAACGAATCATACCGAGGCCTATAGAAGCGCGAAGCCTCTCCTCTTCCTCAAATGTTTTGAGAGACGCCAAAAGAGTCTTTTCAGTAGAAATGGCTATTAAAAAAGTGTTAATAAAACATAATAAATTCTAAAAATATATAAATATGAAAGAATGTAAACGAGATATACTTGACACCGCAAGAGAAGCAAGCGCTGCTTGCTCGCGAGCTAATCTCTTAAATGCCTCAATGGCGGCTTGAAGATCAGTAGCGACATTCTCATCAGTAGAAGCCCCGAACAAATTGTCATTAGTGCCATATTCGGACACGCCTTCATTGTAGGGAGCATGAGGCTCCTAACCGAATACAACATCATCCGAAAATAAAGATTTCTTCTTCTTCTGCGAGCCGGCAACAACACCCGACGATAAAAGTTTCCGATTTACTGGCTTCTTGGGACGGCGAGTTCCGATTTCCGAGCCAATACCCGACTCGGGAGATGCCGCAACCACCACATTCCCAGGAGCACTTATGTCTGGCTGTTGCTTAGCCGGAAAGGCTCACGGAACTACAACCGTGTTGCTCTCTCAAAGAAGGACAGACAACTGCCCGTCGCTTCAGTGGAACTGCGGGATTACTAGCCGGGACAGAATCCTTATGGTCAAGAAGTATCCACCTTTCTTCCTTAATGACGACACCCGTTGCATGCTGAAACCAAGAAATGTGAGCATTTGAGGCCTTTGGGATATAACTCGACTCAGCAATTAAAAAATGAGAACCCATGTTCAACCGCATAAAATGGTGCACCGCATTGTGGACGCTCTCCTATGTAGCAACCGGATCAACGAGAAAGGCTTCAAGGGGAACGCCTTAGTTATAACCAAATTGCTGAGCAAAGTGATGTGGGTTATATCGCATGAATAACACCGAGGTATTTTGCCTAAATACTAGGAAACCTGGCCTGATGGAATATAAATGTGCGATCTCCCGGGCCCTCAAAGCAGAAGCACCATCCTTAAAAACATCATGAAGTGGCTGGACAACTTTGGAGGATTCTTTACCAATGGTCAGAAAACTATCGACAAAGGTCATGCTGTCCCTAATCATGCACGGACATAGGAGCAATCGCCGAGCCTCTTGCTGTGTTGGGTCCAGGAAAGAAGCGTCAACCAATTGCATGACCTGAGGGAAATTGTACCCTTCATAAAATCTAGGTCGTTTATACACATCAAAAGCACCCTGCACATGCATTTCGATCCACAATGTGAAGTAATGCAAAGGGAGATTTACGGGCTTCAAACCCGGCTGGGCGGTGTCGGCCGCTATGCTTAGACCATGATATAAGTGGGCCGATCCTGCAACCTCGACAGCCATACGTGTCCCCGCCGTAATGCGATGAGCCGGATAGAAAACAGACAGTCTCATGTAGTGAGGGTGCATTGGGAGTGCAAACTAGCTCAGCCATAAACCAATAAAGCCCATAAAAAACGTCTCCTCATCAATATCCAGAACGGCAATCTCTACAAAAGGGACGATGGGGGTATCCGGAATAAAAAAAAAACTTTTTTAAATCCGCCTCTGCAGTTGGCAATCTGTTTGAGCCAAATCCGAACGGATCATCGTGCTTGGCAAACTTTGCAGCCTTCTTTGATAAAACCTTCGGACGAAGGAAACGGACGACGAAGTCAGTAAAACTATCCCCATGCCCCTAGACTCCAAAAACAAGCTCTCATAGATATTCAGCACTTTGATCAAACCAGGGAACTTGTGTTGAACAACGTTTTTCGAGGTAAGGCCCATGACTAGCGATTCGGTGGCAAAAATGTACTCGTCAGGAGGAATTGTCTCCTCATAATGCTCCGCTCTGACGGGTAACTCAGAAATTTCTGCGAATTCTTCCAGCGAGATCGATACCTCACGATCCGATAAAAGAAATGTGTGGGTCAGAATATTCCACTGCTCCAGGAATGATTTAACCCACCACACATGTGGAGTGTGGTAATAAAAGAGAGACGCGTAGACCGCTGGGTATAACCCGGTCTTCAGCAATAGCGACTTCTTGGCCGATAAAATGTACCAGGCCCACTAGAGGTAACCAGCCGGATGATGAGGGGTCACTCCTATTGTGTAAACCTGACCCCAAGGACGCGCTTCTCCTTGACACATGCGACGCTCCAAAATATCTAGGGCCATCGGTGATCGCACGCTTTTGGCGTGTCGGATGTTCAAAGTTCTAAAGTGTAACCGCGATCAGGACGGTGTCGCTTTGCAGCTAGCTGGTTGAGCACAGGTCGGTCCACAGGGAGATGGTGGTATCTTACCTTCTTGTCTTAGACGAGTCAATAAAGAATCTGTATGTTTGTTCGATTCTATCCTATGTGTTTATTTGCAAGTATAAAGTTGTTAAGAAAAGATACGAGATTGTAAGCTAAGGAAATCCGTACTCGAAACCTTTGAGCCGAGTCTTGACCAATTGAAGCTAGAGCAATCGGCAACAACGTGGATTAGGGGATTTAAGCGCGGTATTCGTGGAATCCGGCTTATTTACCCTTGTCCTTCCGTTCTTGTCTCTTACTTTCGCCTCCGGCCAAACCGAACGCAACCGGTCGCGGTTAGGAATCACCGTTACCTTGTTAGGGTAAGGTGCCTAACGGAGCGCTTGCGTATGGTTTGGGCGGAGTTCAATGGAAAATAACGGGAAGAGGAAAAGAGAAAAGAAAATCTTTAACTTATAATATCGTATTTCTTCTTAACAATAATAATTACATTCATACACAAAATGAACAAAAGAGAGCAAAAGAAAAGAACAAAGAAAAGAAAAGATTACAAATATTAAGTGCATGAAATAAATTGCAAGTAATTAAAGACAAGGAAATAATTTGCAAGTAATAAAAAGCGATAAAAAGAATACGAAACTAAGACTCAAGACAAGCATATGATCAATAGCCAACCCTTAAACTTGCAAGCTCAATGAAGAGGTTGCAAGATCAAGGGAAGGTTAGAGAACGCATGTGAAATGAAGTGCTAGTCCCGTGAGAAAATACGACCCTTGAGATCAATAACTAACCCTTAAGCATTCAAGCTCAATGAAGAGGTTGAATGATCAAGAGAAAGCAAGAATCTCAAGGGGGAGCAAAACTAACAAGAAAGATAAAAATCCTTCATCTTCATTAATCTTCCACTCAAAGAGCTCTCACTACAATTTTAATGGAGAAGGAATGAAGAAGAAGAAGAAGAAGAACAAAACTACACAAAAAAGAGGCTAAAGAAAAGCTCCCTTGGTTTGGCTCAGATCTGCTGTATTTATAGGCAGGGAGTTGAAGATCTAGGGCAACCACCAGAACACATGCAAAAAGACCAAAATACCCCAGAAAAATGACGCTTTGTGGAGGCCGTACGGCCGCGTTTCCGCGGCCAATATCCTCTATTGGCCGCGGAAACGCGGCCAAGTGGTGGAGTTGATTGGTTCAATTTGGTAGCTATCCCTGTTTTTATCTTTACTCGTGTTTGAAAACTTCAAAATGAACAAAAGTCTTCCAGAATATCTGCAGATTCCAAGTCCAAGATTGCATTATCTTTTTCACTTTTGACTTTATCTCCCTCGAGCTCCGCTCACCCATTGATTCTTGTGCAGCCCTCCTTGTGCTCTGTGCTTGTCCCAGACATGAATGACCACTGTCACATGTCTTGTATCTGGAACCGGTACTCGGCACTGGACGGATATGGATGATCGGAACCCGGCTTTTATCTGCTGTGACAGATGTTTTGTATTTGGTGTAACTGTGGGGATTTTGTCTTGATTTACAATATTTGGACTGGAAACCTGTAATCTGTAAACATGTAACAAACACGGATTAAAAGCACCTACCTATAAACACACGAGCGTAAGAATAGGCGGTATAAAATGCAATATTCTATGATGAACAATCGGCGGCTGGACTGGTATTGACTCCATGGAAGGTTGGAGACGACCTTCCGCAGTCGAATTGACATCTTCTACTGCATAAGCGACTTGCGGAGGGTCGGCATAATGCATTGCCGGGATCGGTTCTGACGGCATCACACAAGTAAAGCTGTGCCGGCTCCGGATAATATAGCTATACCATGATCCCCATAAATGAAAAGATTTCTACTCTGGATCGTAGTCCCGGATTAAAGAAAATACTCCGCGGTCTGTAGGCGCATCGGCAAAAGCACTCTCCGAACGAATAGTTTAACTCTGAGTTCTGTGGGCAAAGATCTAAGCACTTGGAAACAACAATTAAATTCTCCAAAGAAAGGAAGGTTCAAGAAAGAAGATGAAGAAATGGCAGTCATTTCAAGGATCAAAGACCCTATTTATAGGATGTGAAGGGACGGTTCAACTCCCTAGAAGATCAAACGGTGGAAAAAGTGACACCGTTGCACTCACGTGTGAGCCGCGTGAGAACAACGGTGGGGGGCATTTGTTCCCCCAATATTTAAACATAATAAAAGAGCTAAGCTCTGTTAAATTTAATGAAGTAGCGCCTCACGTGCTCCCCACGAGGGCGCCAGCGCCAGCGCCAACCCCTTAGAATTAAATCCTATAGTGGCGCCGCACGTGAATCTCACGTGGGCGCCAATGTGCAAAGCACAGGAGCGCATAGAATTAAATTCTCAAGTGGCGTCCACGTGCAGAACACGTGAAAGCTGGCGCCCAAGTAAAATCAAGTAGAATGAAATTCTATATGGAGATATTTCTCTAAAAACTGGGATACTCTCTGTTAAACATAGTCGTTGGATCAAAAACCTGTCACGCCCCGCTTCCCAGTGTACGGCGAAGTGGACGCGACGAGGTCCGCTACGTATATACTCAGAAGTACATACGCTAAGCGTAGCTAAGCAATATAAAATAATCACAAGAGACAAAAGATATTGAAATAACAGCAACTTTTATTAATAACATTCTTTGTACAATGCATGAAATGAAAATACAACTGGAATGAAAAAAGACAATGCCTAAACAGTGGCATAACAGAAATGAAAAATACTGGAAAGAACAAGGTACAATTATCTAGAGCTCTGGGTCTTCTTGGAACTGCTCCAAATCTTCACCGGTGGGCTCGATCTCAGCTTGGTCCAACGCACCTGACGACATTCAAAGAAGAAAGAAATAGAATGTCGTCAGCGAAAAGGTCGCTCGGTAAGTCCCAAAGAATAAGAAGAATGAGAATGACAGTGTAACAGTATTTTCTAATGTGTTATATTGTCGGATATTAGGAAACATTGTGTAACGATGTTGTTTGTAGCTTGGTACAGAAGGATGCCAGTGTATACGAGGGGGATCTCTATATGCTAGAGATCAGGGCAAACGGAAAGTACAAGGAACCGTTATGCCACGGTACAACAGCAACAGGATTCAGGTTAGGTGTCTTAATCTGACCACCTCGTGCCACTTTTAACACCTTCCGTACCAATCTACCCCTTAAACCCCGTAGTGTTTAACAGTATTGTAGTATTGGAATATGTAAGTTGAGTGACTGACCAAAACCATGATATCAGTAAACATGTTGTAACTATATAATCAGGTAAATGGAATATCAGGATAATGGATGAATATCCATGGTTTGATTCAGTCAAAAAGAATACATTGTTAACTGGATTCAGGGATTCATGTATTCAATTGTGTTAGAATATAAATGAATATGGATTGACTTGAATCATATTCAAGTCAGAAATTAGCCAAACTCTAACCCGAGTCAGACTAAAAGAAGATAATTTGAAGTTCAATATTAGCTAGGGGCCTTATTGTAATTTGTAAAACTTGAGGGGTTTTATGTAAAAAGTACTTTTGTATAGTTTTCAAAATACACCTCAAGTATTTAATAATCGTCTTTATTGTTATAATGAATGTGAATTTTATTTGTGTTATTCTAGAGAATATATCCTAATCAAAGTATTAATTGTTTTATTTGAAATTCATGGCATTTTAACGTAACTTTTAATCTTGGAATTTTTTTAGAAAAAGTGGAAACTTTATCTTGTGATAAAATAGGTGTTTAAATGATAAATATATATATATTAACACATGAATAATTTAATATAAATATTTTATTTAGAAAAAAAATCTCATTTCCCTTAATATCGTATTTAAAACCTTTCGAGACCGAATGCTCCTTGCGGAGGTCTGAATCTCGCACTACTAGCCTGCGGGTGCACGATGAACCGTACTATCCCTAACAGGTTCCCCAAAAGTGGGTTGTAGCGGCGCTTTGCTTAGGTTTAACAATACTTTTCATTTTGGAAAACGGTTTTATATATATGGGGTATTTAATTGCAAAAAGTATAGTTTTCCGTATTTTAGTTGTTAGGGTTTCCTAAGCCAACTGGCCTACTTCTAAGGTCTAAACGATAAGTCATTAGAAGCCTCAAATCGCCTCTTCACCGCCAATTATGGCCAGGTAAGTACAAGTGAGGAGGGAGGGATCCGCTCACGAATCGTGAGACGGGCCTTTTAAAGTTACCCAAGCTCACTTGCCCAGCCTAGACACCACAAAGTCAGTTTAGATAAACGATCAATGTCCATGACCAATCGTGCTTTCATTTTATTAAAAGATTTTACTTAGAAATGTTTACAACTTAAAGTTTTCAATAAAGGTTATGAAGTTTAGGGTATTTTAGTGAAAAGTCCTGTAATTTCGTATTCTGTATTTTTGATATTTATCAATTAGGGTTATATTGAGTGTGTGTAGGGGTAGGTCATTACCCCGTGACTTATATTAAGTTTTGGTGAAGTTTAAAGGGAAAACATGCTATGTTAAATTTAAAGGTATTATAGCGCAAGAATACGGTATTCGAAAACGTTATCATTTTATGTGTGAAATTTCATTCAAATTGGGTTCTACAAGTTTTGTGATCAAGATAAACATATTTAGGAGTGAGGTAATTGATTAAACTAAGAAAAATGAACTTCATGGTATTTTTATGAAAAGAGTACGGTTTTGCAAAGAACTTATCATTTCATGTGAAAAAGTTTGATTAAATTGGTTTATGGGTGATTAATAGTCAACAAGCATATGGGTAGATAATATGTATTAGGTGACAAGTGGAAATTTAGAGAAAAATCGAATCGGAAATCGGTTTGTCCGATTTCCGTCGGGTTCCAAAAAGTCGTATTTTTATCTTAAAGAAAAGAGAGATAGAAGAAGGTGGGACTTACGGTTTGGACAAGCTAAGGAAGCTAGAGGTCGTGGTGGTTGCCGATTCGTTGAAAACGTCGCGAAGGTCTTGATTCAGTCGCCGGAATCCGTCGTCGATTTCGGCAGCGCTTCGCTTCTCGCTCTTCGTACCGAGTTCTTGAGAATTTGGGAGAGTGGACTTAGAGTTGTGAAGGGAAAAGGTAGAGTATAGGGGTCTTTATATAGGGCTAGGCTAGGGTTAGGGTTAGGGTTACAAAATATTAAAAATAAATATAAAAATCATTAAAATTTCATTAAATTTGGTCTTAAAAGGGATTTATTGAGAATTGGGTAACAGTAGAAAAAATTTAGAGTATGCAGGGATGAAGACCAGGTCAATACGAAGATTTTTCGTGTTGACGACTCGGCCGACCGGCCGAGTCCGGCCAGCGGCGCCGGCCGATTCGCCGGCGGTGCCGGCCGATTCGGCCGAGTCAGGGCCGAATCGGGCGCCGTTGGGTCGGGTCTGGTCTGGGGGGGAATTTTGGTATAGTCTAATTTTTTTAATTTGCAATAAATTGTGAGTTATGGCTGTTTGACCGTTTGACTTCACAAAAAATTTAAAACAAAAAGATATAAAAATTATGTGGGGTATGGGATTCGAACTCTGGTGACTTGGTTCAGCAATGCAAGGTATTACCAATGAGCTACAAGCTCCTGCTTGTAATTATTGTAAAGAAATAGATACTTAAATTGTTTCCAGCAACATCAATACTCCAAGTATACACTATATTTAAAGCAAATTTTTGGTATACAAAATTGGAGTTGTTACAATCTACCCTCCTTACAAAAATTTCGTTCTCGAAATTTACAACTTTTATTTAATGACTAGATTACAAAAAGGTGCGGATATCTTGCACGCATCTCATCTTCCCTTTCCCACGTGGATTCTCCTGGAGTGTCTTTCCTCCACATTACCCGGACCAAATTAACTTCTTTGTTCCGAAGTGTCTTCACTTTCCTGTCCAGGATCTCCACAGGTTGTTGCTCACAAAACAAATCAGGCTGTATCATGAGCTCGGAATGATCAAGTACATGGCTGGGGTCACTCACATACCTTCTGAGTTGAGATATGTGGAACACGTTATGCACTCCTTCCAGTGAGGGTGGAAGCGCTAAACGATATGCCACTTCACCGACTCGTTCGAGTATATCAAACGGTCCAATGTATCTCGGACTCAACTTTCCCCGTCTTCCAAATCTGATCACTCCGCGGTTCGGAGAGATTTTCAGAAATACATGATCTCCTGGCTGGAACTCCAAGTGTCGTCTCTTCGCATCAGCCCAGTGTTTCTGTCTATCTTGGGCTATGCGCATTCTTTCCCTGATAGTACGAACCACATCGACGGTCGCTACTATCATCTCTGGTCCAAGGAGTTCTCTATCTCCGATGTCGTCCCAACTTAATGGTGATCGACACTTCCTTCCATACAATGCTGCAAAAGGTGCCATTCCGATGCTTGTCTGGTAGCTGTTGTTGTACGCAAACTCCACAAGATGCAGGTGATCTTCCCACGATCCTTTGAAGTCGAGCATACATGCTCTGAGCATATCCTCCAAGATCTGAATAGTTCGTTCCGACTGACCATCTGTTTGTGGATGATAATCCGTGCTGAAGTTCAGACTTGTTCCCAAGCTTGCTTGCAGACTCTGCCAAAATTGCGATCGGAACCTGGTGTCACGATCGGAGACAATGCAGACCGGTACTCCATGAAGTCTCACAATTTCCTCCATATACTTCTTCGCTAGTGTCTCCGTTGATTGGCCAACTCGAAATGGGATGAAGTGAGCCGACTTTGTGAGTTGATCCATAATGACCCAAATCGCATCGTTACCCTTTGTGCTGCGAGGAAGAGCAGTTACAAAGTCCATCGTGATATGCTGCCACTTCCATTCTGGGATTGGTAACGGTTGAAGTAATCCAGCTGTCCTGTGATGTTCAGCCTTTACTTGCTGACACACTAAGCATTTTGCGACACTCCTGGCTACTTCACGCTTCATTCCATACCACCAATAATTCTGACGTAGATCTTTGTACATTTTGGTACCTCCAGGATGTACTGAATAGGGAGAGCTGTGAGCTTCTTTCATTAACTCTTCCCGAACAGGACCCTTTGGTACACACAATCTGCTGCCGTATCTCAAAGATCCGTCTTCATGGATGATGAAATCTGTTCTGAGTCCGTTCTCCACTTGTTCTCTGATGTTTTGCAACTTAGCATCGCTGGCTTGAGCTGCTTTGATCTGATTGACAATATTTGATTGAACTTGCAGATTCATCAAATTTGAAACATCACCTGGCATGACTAGTTCGATCTCCATCTGATGTAGGTCTTGCTGAAGCTTCCACTGAGCAGTGAGATTCATTGCTAATGGTTGGCGACTAAGAGTATCAGGTACTACGTTTACCTTTCCTGGATGATATTGCAAGTTGATGTCGAAGTCCGCCATGAGTTCTAACCATCTTCTCTGCCGCATATTCAACTCCTTCTAAGTAAACACATACTTCAGACTCTTGTGATCTGTGTAGATGTTCACTCGTTCACCAAGTAAGTAGTGGCGCCAAATCTTGAGAGCAAAAATAACGGCTGCCAACTCCAGATCATACGTCGGATAATCGCGCTCATGAGTCTTCAGTTGTCTTGAAGCATAAGCCACAACCTTACCGTGCTGATGTAGAACACATCCTAGTCCCTTACCGGAAGCATCACAATGTACTTCAAATCCTCCAGATTGATCCGGTATGACGAGAATAGGTGCAGATGTCAGTCTTGACTTGAGTTCTACGAAAGCTTGCTCGCATGCTTCTGACCACACAAATTCTTCATCTTTTCGTGTGAGCTTGGTCAGGGGTGTTGCTATCTTCGAAAAGCCTTCAATGAATCTTCTGTAATATCCAGCTAAACCCAAGAAACTCCAAATATCCTTCACTGATTTTGGTGTAGGCCATTCGCTGACTGCTGAAACTTTTGCTGGATCCACAGAAATCCCTTCTTCTGATACGATGTGTCCAAGAAAACCAACTTGTTTTATCCAAAACTCGCACTTACTGTACTTGGCATAAAGCTGATGTTGACGAAGAGTTTCTAGGACAATTCGTAAGTGCTCCGCATGCCCTTTCCGGTTCTTTGAATATACCAGGATGTCGTCGATGAAAATGACAACGAACCTGTCTAAATACTCCCGGAAGACTTGGTTCATAAGATTCATGAAGATTGCTGGTGCATTGGTCACTCCAAATGGCATTACTAGAAATTCGTAATGTCCATAGCGAGTTCTGAAAGTTGTTTTGTGAATATCAGCTTCCTTGACCTTCACTTGATGATAACCTGAACGAAGATCTAGTTTAGAGAAGACACAAGATCCACTTAGCTGATCGAATAAATCGTCGATGCGCGGGAGTGGATACTTGTTCTTTATAGTAACTTCGTTCAAGGCCCTATAGTCGATGCACATTCTGTATGAACCTTCCTTCTTCTTCACCAATAGTACAGGTGCTCCCCAACTTGAAGTGCTGGGACGAATCCATCCTTTCGCCAGTAATTCGTCCAACTGTGTTCGAACTTCCTTCAATCCTTCCGGACTTAGTCTATACGGTGCTTTGATTACTGGTTGTGCTCCTGGTACTAAGTCAATACTGAATTCAAGAGCTCGATCGGGAGGCAAACCTGATATATCGTCAGGGAATACATCGTCGAACTCTCGAACTACCTCCGGTCTTGATTCTTCCTCTGCCTGAGCTGCTGCAACTACTGCTTCCCTTGGCTTCGCTGTGTAAGTACTTGGCTCCAGGGTACGATCTCCACTCTTGAAATAGAAGACCGGATGATCGGGAATCTCAAATACTACCCTCCTTTGACGACAGTCGATGGTAGCATAAAAGGTTCCAAGCCAGTCCATTCCTAGAACCACATCGAAGTTTGGTATGTCCAGTACTTTGAAGTCAGCGTAAAACTCTCGACTGCAGACGATTACTGGACACATGCTGTATCCCATAGTTGCCTTTAGAACACCATTCCCAGAACTGACGTTCCAGCTGGATACAAGCGGTGAGACTGGAATCGCATGGGTTCAGACAAACCGTTGCGACATAAAGCAGTGGGATGCTCCAGTATCAAACAGTGCAAGTGCAGGTAGTGAAGCTACTAGGATTGTACCTAAAGTATATGGGATAGGTTTTAGGTATAGGGAAAGTGTGTAGGTAAACAAGACTAAAAGATGAGTTTTTGAGAAAGGAAGTTTACCAGTAATGACTTGGCCAGTGGCCTCGGCTTCTTCCACAGACATCATGAAAGCCTGGCGCTTCGGTACAATCCTCCTGGCCTGAGGAGCATTTCTCCTAACCTGAGGAGCATTCCTCTGAACGTTTCTTTGAGCTTGATGGAACTGTCGAGGATGTGGTGCAGCTTGTGGTCCCCTAGGTGGTGCAGGTAGTGCAAGTCTGGGAGCAGGTGCCGGAAGAGCTGGTCGCTGCTGATAAGTATTTGCTGGCCTGGGTGCAGCAACTGAGTTTTGCCTTTGGGGACAAGATCCGATATCATGAGTGGCTGAACCGCAGATTAAGCAGAGGCGGTTGGCTCGACGGCAGTCCTTCATCATATGTCCAGTTCTCTTGCAGTAAGTGCAAAAGGCTGGGCTAGGACGATGAGTTGGTACTCCGGGTCGCCTCGGCACGAAAGATGGTCTGGACGTGGCTCCACCTGCCATCTGGTTGGCAGGGCGTTTGACTCCTACAGACTGAGGTCTGCCCCTCTCTTTTATGACTGCCTCATAACTGCGGGCAGCTTCCAGGGCTTCCTCATGAGTCAAAAACTTTCCTGTCGCTAGAGCGGCCTTAATCTCTATGTCCAAACCTTGCTGAAAACGACGGGCTCTGATCTCGTCCGTCGATATCAGGTGTGCCGCGAATCTGTTTAAAGATTGTGTTAGCTGTGTGATATGTGATATTTTAAAGAATTGAACTATTGTGACATATCTTACCGGCTCAACATAGTAAACTCAGTATCGTATTCATCTACCGATTTCTCCCACATTGATCCTTGCTGTAGATGAATAAACTCCTGCTCCATAGCGAACCTGGCAGTCACAGGGAAATATTTCGCGTCAAACTTTTCGCGGAATGTCTTCCATTCAATCGGCTGTGCCAGACGGGTCTCTTCTACCTTCCACCAATTGCGAGCGTTATCCGTGAGCTGTAGCTTCGCTACACGGACCCAAGCGTGGTGTGGCACTTGAGCTGCGGCCAGATCGTCTTCGATACTTTGTGCCCATTCTTCCGCTTCAAGAGGGCTTCCTTTACCTGAGAACTGCTTTGGGTGCAAAGCCCTGAATTGCTTTACTCCCGGTGCATCGTTATCAGGACGGCTCAGAAGTTGTTGCTGTCCCTCGAGAAGACTGCGGATCGCATCGAATAGCATTGTTTGCTCAGTGGGTGGTGCCGGAACAACTGGTGTGAGAGGTAGTGCTGGAGGGGTGTTGTTAACGTTGGTGCTGGTGTTGTTCGGGGAATCCATAATCCTGAAGAAAAATTTGGATTAGGACAGATTCAAATATATGAAATGATAAGATTCAAGGAATCGAAATTTACAAGATTCAAAGTACATGAATTGTGAAGAATGTTTTAGTTGCTGGTTCTTGTGTTATATTGCTTAGGTTGTTCACGCAGACCAGAACTGCATGATAGGGATTCATACAGCTCTGACCTGCATGGGCCACCAACAAAACCTGTCACGCCCCGCTTCCCAGTGTACGGCGAAGTGGACGCGACGAGGTCCGCTACGTATGTACTCAGAAGTACATACGCTAAGCGTAGCTAAGCAATATAAAATAATCACAAGAGACAAAAGATATTGAAATAACAGCAACTTTTATTAATAACATTCTTTGTACAATGCATGAAATGAAAATACAACTGGAATGAAAAAAGGCAATGCCTAAACAGTGGCATAACAGAAATGAAAAATACTGGAAAGAACAAGGTACAATTATCTAGAGCTCTGGGTCTTCTTGGAACTGCTCCAAATCTTCACCGGTGGGCTCGACCTCAGCTTGGTCCAACGCACCTGACGACATTCAAAGAAGAAAGAAATAGAATGTCGTCAGCGAACAGGTCGCTCGGTAAGTCCCAAAGAATAAGAAGAATGAGAATGACAGTGTAACAGTATTTTCTAATGTGTTATATTGTCGGATATTAGGAAACATTGTGTAACGATGTTGTTTGTAGCTTAGTACAGAAGAATGCCAGTGTATACGAGGGGGATCTCTATATGCTAGAGATCAGGACAAACGGAAAGTACAAGGAACCGTTATGCCACGGTACAACAGCAACAGGATTCAGGTTAGGTGTCTTAATCTGACCACCTCGTGCCACTTTTAACACCTTCCATACCAATCTACCCCTTAAATCCCGTAGTGTTTAACAGTATTGTAGTATTGGAATATGTAAGTTGAGTGACTGACCAAAACCATGATATCAGTAAACATATTGTAACTGTATAATCAGGTAAATGGAATATCAGGATAATGGATGAATATCCATGGTTTGATTCAGTCAAAAAGAATACATTGTTAACTGGATTCAGGGATTCATGTATTCAATTGTGTTAGAATATAAATGAATATGGATTGACTTGAATCATATTCAAGTCAGAAATTAGCCAGACTCTAACCCGAGTCAGACTAAAAGAAGATAATTTGAAGTTCAATATTAGCTAGGGGCCTTATTGTAATTTGTAAAACTTGAGGGGTTTTATGTAAAAAGTACTTTTGTATAGTTTTCAAAATACACCTCAAGTATTTAATAATCGTCTTTATTGTTATAATGAATGTGAATTTTATTTGTGTTATTCTAGAGAATATATCCTAATCAAAGTATTAATTGTTTTATTTGAAATTCATGGCATTTTAACGTAACTTTTAATCTTGGAATTTTTTTAGAAAAAGTGGAAACTTTATCTTGTGATAAAATAGGTGTTTAAATGATAAATATATATATATTAACACATGAATAATTTAATATAAATATTTTATTTAGAAAAAAAATCTCATTTCCCTTAATATCGTATTTAAAACCTTTCGAGACCGAATGCTCCTTGCGGAGGTCTGAATCTCGCACTACTAGCCTGCGGGTGCACGATGAACCGTACTATCCCTAACAGGTTCCCCAAAAGTGGGTTGTAGCGGCGCTTTGCTTAGGTTTAACAATACTTTTCATTTTGGAAAACGGTTTTATAAATATGGGGTATTTAATTGCAAAAAGTATAGTTTTCCGTATTTTAGTTGTTAGGGTTTCCTAAGCCAACTGGCCTACTTCTAAGGTCTAAACGATAAGTCATTAGAAGCCTCAAATCGCCTCTTCACCGCCAATTATGGCCAGGTAAGTACAAGTGAGGAGGGAGGGATCCGCTCACGAATCGTGAGACGGGCCTTTTAAAGTTACCCAAGCTCACTTGCCCAGCCTAGACACCACAAAGTCAGTTTAGATAAACGATCGATGTCCATGACCAATCGTGCTTTCATTTTATTAAAAGATTTTACTTAGAAATGTTTACAACTTAAAGTTTTCAATAAAGGTTGAAAATTCCTGTAATTTCGTATTCTGTATTTTTGATATTTATCAATTAGGGTTATATTGAGTGTGTGTAGGGGTAGGTCATTACCCCATGACTTATATTAAGTTTTGGTGAAGTTTAAAGAGAAAACATGCTATGTTAAACTTAAAGGTATTATAGCGCAAGAATACGGTATTCGAAAACGTTATCATTTTATGTGTGAAATTTCATTCAAATTGGGTTCTACAAGTTTTGTGATCAAGATAAACATATTTAGGAGTGAGGTAATTGATTAAACTAAGAAAAATGAACTTCATGGTATTTTTATGAAAAGAGTACGGTTTTGCAAAGAACTTATCATTTCATGTGAAAAAATTTGATTAAATTGGTTTATGGGTGATTAATAGTCAACAAGCATATGGGTAGATAATATGTATTAGGTGACAAGTGGAAATTTAGAGAAAAATCGAATCGGAAATCGGTTTGTCCGATTTCCGTCGGGTTCCAAAAAGTCGTATTTTTATCTTAAAGAAAAGAGAGATAGAAGAAGGTGAGACTTACGGTTTGGACAAGCTAAGGAAGCTAGAGGTCGTGGTGGTTGCCGATTCGTTGAAAACGTCGCGAAGGTCTTGATCCGGTCGCCGGAATCCGTCGTCGATTTCGGCAGCGCTTCGCTTCTCGCTCTTCGTACCGAGTTCTTGAGAATTTGGGAGAGTGGACTTAGAGTTGTGAAGGGAAAAGGTAGGGTATAGGGGTCTTTATATAGGGCTAGGCTAGGGTTAGGGTTAGGGTTACAAAATATTAAAAATAAATATAAAAATCATTAAAATTTTATTAAATTTGGTCTTAAAAGGGATTTATTGAGAATTGGGTAACAGTAGAAAAAATTTAGAGTATGCAGGGATGAAGACCAGGTCAACACGAAGATTTTTCGTGTTGACGACTCGGCCGACCGGCCGAGTCCGGCCGGCGGCGCCGGCCGATTCGGCCGAGTCAGGGCCGAATCGGGCGCCGTTGGGTCGGGTCTGGTCTGGGGGGAATTTTGGTATAGTCTAATTTTTTTAATTTGCAATAAATTGTGAGTTATGGCTGTTTGACCGTTTGACTTCACAAAAAATTTAAAACAAAAGGATATAAAAATTATGTGGGGTATGGGATTCGAACTCTGGTGGCTTGGTTCAGCAATGCAAGGTATTACCAATGAGCTACAAGCTCCTGCTTGTAATTATTGTAAAGAAATAGATACTTAAATTGTTTCCAGCAACATCAATACTCCAAGTATACACTATATTTAAAGCAAATTTTTGGTATACAAAATTGGAGTTGTTACAAAATCCATTGGTGATGATAAATCATCAAATAATAGAATAAAATTCTATGAAGGGAAAATATTCTCCTGATCTTTCTAAATGAATAAAAATTGTTGGATCAAAGATCCAATGAGATGGGAAAATATTTTCCTATATCTTTCTAAACAGAAAAAGATGTGTTCTATATGATAAAGAGCCCTTGGATTAAAAATTCAATGTGATTAAAATTCACCGTTTGACAGAATAAAATTCTGTATATGGGGAAAATATTTCCCTATTCTTGTTAAAAACAAGAAGACATATTCTATAAAACAGAAATTCTTGGATCAAATATCCAACGGTGGGTAAAATTCCCTACACAAATTTTGAGATCAATTAAATCAATTGGAATCTCTTAATAAAAGATTTTCTCAAAACTAATTAATAATTTGCCTCCAATATATAAAGGATCCGAGACTTCAAGTCTCAAGGGACAGACACAAACATATATAGGGAACCCTCCATAAGCTTCTGCAAAAAATACAGAACGCTCCCAAAAAACAACAGTGGATTTAATTCTCGATAGAGAAGAAGATATTTTTCCTCTCAAACCCTAGGTAAAGAAACCACAGAGATCAAAACATCTCCTTTACCTATTATAGCATACCTAAGGGTTTAATCCTTCTCAAGAACTTAGTTCTTTCTCTGGATCTGAGATCCATAAGACAAGTCTTATCGGGAAGATCTTGTTCTTGAGAATCAAAGATTCAGAAAAGACTAGGTTAAAAAAAGAAAGGAAAAAGGAAAAGAACATATCATATGGGAATTTAATTCCTCAAAAAATAGAGTTTAACCCTAAAAGAAACTTAGTTCTTATAAATGAAAAAGACATAAGAACTTAGTTCTTGAAGAAAAACTAATCCCAGATCTTCAAAACAAAGATCTTGGTGCCATTAATGGTCAAAATACCATCAACAGAGATTCAATATCTAAAAAGGAAAAAATATTAGTGCCACACATGCTTCCCACGTGGACGCCTTCAACAGATTCCCAAAACATAAGAAAGTCAGCGCCTCACGTGAAAAACGGGTGGGCTCCCAAAATAGAAGGCCAGTGCCTTACGTAAAATACACATGAGCGCTGAGTAAAGTGCTTAGCACTTCATACGTAGTAGTGCTTAGCACTGATTGGGCAGCCCCACGCCTCACATGACAACACGTGGGCCCTCAAAACAGAAGACCAGCGCCTCACGTGAAATACATGTGAGCGCTGAGTAAAGTGCTTAGCACTTCATATACAGCCAAAGAGGATGAGTGCTTAGCACTAATTGGGCAGCGCCTAGTGCTTCACGTGCTCCTCACGAGGATGCCATACAATAGTGCTTAGCACTTTATATACAGCCAAAACGGCTAAGTGCTCAGCATTGATTGGGTAGTGACCAGCGCCGCGCGTGCTCCTCATATGGATGCCATATAAAAAAATTGCTTAGCACTATATATAGTCAAAATGACTGAGTGCTTAGCACTGATTGGGAAGTGCCCATAACTGAAGGCTTCACATGATACCCATGTGAGCGCGAAAATTTCAAACAAGTGCTTAGCACTTTTGCATAAAAACAAAGGGGCTGAATAAGCAAAGCCCAAATAAGTGCTTAGCACTTTTGAACAAAAACATGACTGAGCAGACTAAGCCTAAATTGACTAAGTCTCTCTGAAAAGTTTCTTACAGCCGAACCCAAATGCTTTGTTGTTGGATTTTAAATAAAAATGATACTTAAAATTTTGCTAAGTTGATCTTAGTCTCAAACAAGACTAAAGTATCCTTATTTAAAATAAATTGAGCCCAAATGCCAATATATTTAACTTAATCTTAATCTCAAACTAGATTAACGGTCCTTAAATAAAACAAACCCAAATCTAAAATATACATATTTGGACTGATCTGCACCCTATTGGTGGTGACATAAACTAGTCTCCGTATACAATCCACAGGCAATCAAAATAAATAAAAATACACACGACACGAAGTGAACAATCGGAGAAGGAGAAAGTAGTTATCGCAGTGCGGTAACGTAATTAACTGCAGGGGCTTGCGCCTACAGGGAAGAGCGTCCCCATAATAAAAAAACCCTCAAAATTAGGGGGAATCTGATGAAATCGCGCTACAACGGTCGCGTCTATCCAAACCTCCGATATACGGTGTTATAAATCAACTTGGTATCTTCAGAGAGGTGGATAGATAAGTACAAATAGCATCTGCCCCTAAATTCAGGCCAGACATCCCAACGTGTTGGTCCGGTCTTTCGGCGGAGAACAAAGCCTTTATTGAAATGGAATCCAAGTACAAGCAAAATAAGTTCAATTACCAAAATCTAATCTTGCAACCTCAAAAATAGAAGTTGCAAGACCATAGAAAGGCAAAGAACTCAATCAAATCAAAAGAACTACAAAATTTTAGCAAGAATGAATACAAATAGTGAAAAATGTACATCATTTTCTCATAAACTGATATGATATTTATATAACTTGCAAAAGCAGAAGTTGCATATACCAATGGACTGAAAAGACCACCAGGGGTCTAAAAATGTTGCATGAGCCAATTTGGCATTGACATGGCCGCAAATTATGGCCATATGGAATAAATCTGCGGCCAGATTTTGGAGACTGGGGCCCACCTTTGGTCTGTAGTCTTCTGGTCACTTGATCATCTCTTTGTAGTTGCAATTTATTGTAATTCATACATGGGTAAAATCTAGAGTGATGAACAGAGAAGGCAAATGATCAAGTTGCAACGATTCACATTTCAAATCAACTCTTTTTCAAGTTCTCATTACCATGCCCACTTGAGCACCCACTTGCACAACGCCATGATGGTGTTTGCCCACTTATGCACCCAATTGATGCATTTGGTTAGGTCCATGTTCACACATGATCATGTTGGACCAAAACAAAAATTATTTTTGTACACAATTCTTTATTTGTTGCAAACTCATTCAACCAAATCTGTATTCTGTCCCGTTTGCGGTTTCGACTAAAAACCGTTATTTTTGTGCATGTTGTGTACCGTCTCCAGTGTTTTTGCTTGTGTACCTGTAATCTGTACTAATGAGCAGACACAGATTAGATAGCACTGTTTATTGACAAAATGATAGAAAATGGATGGTATTAAAATATAATAAATCGTGCCGAATACTGATCATAAGAGCCTAAAGTACGTGTTTACATAAAAAGAGCTCAACATAAGGTAGCGTAGATGATTGGAGCAGATGGCCGACTATGATCTTATTCTAAAGTACCATCCGGGGAAGTTAATGTAGTGTTGGATGTTCTAAGTCGGTTGACAGCAATACGGTTGCCGACTGTATAGAAGGAGATTATAACAGATGTTCAGAAACTTGAGTTAGAGCTTATACTACCAGATTCTTCGGGACAGTTGATGCAGTTGCAAGTACAGTTATTCTTGATTGATAGCATTAAAGCGGCACAGTTTCATGGTCCTAAATTACAGAAATTTCGAGGACAAGTGGAAGCGGGACTTCGAACGGATTTATTGATTCATGAAAATGGTTCTTTAAGATATGGAAGTCGTTTGTGTATACCTGAAGGTGAAGTTCATGAAGAAGTCATGAAAGAGGCTCATAGTTCCGCATACTCAGTACATCCGGGAGGCACGAATATGTGTAAAGATTTATGACGACACTTTTGGTGGGAAGCTATGAAGAGAGAGATTGCTCGTTACGTATCGAGATACTTGGTGTGTCAGCAAGTTAAGGCTGAACATCAAAGGGTAGCTGGTTTGTTGCAAGCACTTCCGATTCCTCAATGAAAGTGGGAATAAATAACCATGGATTTCATGACAGCATTACCACGGAGTCCAAAGGGCAATAACACAGTTTGGGCGATTGTCGATCGACTGACTAAGGCAGCTCATTTCATACCATTTTAAGTTTGTCAGTCGATGGAGGTTTTAGCAGAGAGATACATGCAGGAGATTGTGCGATTGCATGGAGTACTAGTAAGTATTGTCTCTGATCGTGACACTCAGTTCCTATCACACTTTTGGAGGAGTCTACAGAGAAGTTTGGGAACTCGCTTGAAATTTAATACAGCTTATCATCCTCAGACAGATGGACAGTCTAAGAGAATGATCCAAACTCTTGAAAATATATTGAGAGCTTGCATGTTATACTTCAAGAGTTCGTGGGAGGATCATTAACATTTAGTGGAGTTTTAATACAATAACAGTTTTCAGGCAACTATACAGATGGCTCCATTCGAAGTATTATACGATCGTAAGTGTCGCTCGCCTGTTTGTTGGGATAATATTTATAACGACTCTAAAATCTTTTACGAAAATTTTACTGTTAATATACAAGAAATGAGTTTTACAGCCTGAGTTTGAGTTCTAAGCCAATTTTATGAAATAATACCAAGAAACAACTTATAACTTACTGGTAAAGCCTTGCACTGCTGTGACGTAACCTGTGTATTCGAATCCCATCAGACACGTTATTTTTTCTGAATTTTTTAACATTTTAGAAGCCCAAAATTTTGCACGTGCAATACACGGTGAAATGAAAAGTCAAAAAAATCAAACATGTGGAAAATGGAGTAAACAGGGATTTAATCGTCTGGAACGAATCTCGATGCCAAATGGCAAAAATCGACTAGCCAAAAGCACATTATAGCCGGCGGGGACGGGTCGATGGTGACCAAATGGCCCCGTGCTTTGTACACACACCCCTTCATCTATCCCTAACTCTCCTGCACTGTTTGATTTCCCTGCAATTAAATAGAGACCCTTCATTTCACAATTAAACCACATTTTAATGCTTTTTAATCCAAAATTTTAATTCCAAGCCCTAATTCTCCACTATAAATACCATCCCCTACCTTGGCTCAGCATCATTATGAAAACTATAGCAAAATTCTCCCAAAAAGTTCCTAAGTACAAGTGGAGTAAAAAGGTGTTAGCGAGCAAGCAAGTTCAAGATCGAAGCAACATCCGGAGCTCCCGTGACACCACAAGGATTCTCTCCTCTTTCTTAAACTCTTCTTGGCGTATTCAAACTGTAAGTCCCTCCCAATTCTCCTCCTTTTTCATTGCTTTTCACTTTAAATCAAATACCGGTAAAAGTGGAGTTATACCGATATCTTCTTTTATAAAACCTATAACTCCATTTCCTTTTATCATTTAGGTCAAACCACTCTTACACAATACTTGTAACCCTAAATACTAATATTTAGAATTAATTTTAACCAATAATCTCATGTGAAAAATCCATACTTGAACTTTTTCATTAAAATACCATGAACTTTGATATCACCTCTTTTATTATTTATTAAAACAATATCTTAGAAAAACTTCACGGGATAACGATCTACCCCACACGCACACTTAGTTTCATAGCACGATACTCCTTGTATATATTTTTATTCCGAGGAATAATATTACGATAAAATACCACATAACTTTAAAAACCGGATTTCTTTTAAAACAGTATTTTCTATCCATTGCGATTACGCATCTACAGCCCTCTTTAGGGGACCCTCTAATGGATGGTGTGGATTATCGGACATCCTTGGGCTAGTAGAATGAGATGCAGACCTCCTCACGGAGCATTCAATCTCGGAGAATTTAAATACGGTTTTTAAGAAATACGAATTTTCTAAATAAAATAAAATTATTTTTAAAATTAAAATTATATAAAATTATTAATACATATTTTCAAAGTATAATAAACCTATGTCTTTCAAAAAAAAATGAAAAGATTAACAAATATCAATAAAATACCATCAAGATACCAAAAAGGCAAGTTTTATAGTAAAATACCATGAACTTTCCAAACTAAGTAATTATCACTAAAATACAATAATACTTAAAATCCATGCTAATGACAATCTCAAATAATACTAATCACCCTCAAGATTTTATTTTTAAACTATATTAAATATTTTTCATAAAACCCCCTCGAGTTATATAAAAACAATATTTAAGGAATTTAGTAAATATAGGTTTAAGCGGGATCAATTCTCTTGAGCTCCAGGGAGCCGGAGAAAGTGAGTGCTTTCCTATTTAAGGTAAACAATTTAATGGAGTTATCAATAATAATTGTCATGGAAAAAGACACAAATCATGTCATCCATGTGCAGTAGTTATCAATAACTCCCGGACCTAATTCAAGAGCTAAATCAGTACAAGTGTCTGACTCAGTCTGAGTCTAACTCAAACCTAAATCCAATTCAAACCTGAATCAAAAATCAAACTTGAATACTTGAACATGAACATGAATACTCGAATCCAAACATCAATATCAAACATGTATGACTTGACTTGACTTGACCGAACCATGGTTATGACTTGACTTGACTATTTGAATACTTGACTATATCCTGAACATGAATACTTGAACATTTTGTATTCATAGTTTTGGTAAGTCTGATAATTATAATCTATACAAAACAATACGTGGGGATAAAGGGGTAGATTGGTACGGAACGTATATCATGGCACGAGAGGTCACTTAAAATACACCTATATGAATTCTCGTGCCGTTGTCCCATGTATTATGACGGGGCCTTGTACTACATGTTACCATAGTCCATGGGGTAAGATAGACTCTTCTCGTATACATGAATATATTTTGTATCAAGCTACAAACAACCACGTTATAATAACTATCATATACCGGCAATCAACCGTACACAATTTATCTGTTCATTTCACATTACTTGTTATATTCTTTTTCTTCTTTTGGGACTTACCGAGCGCTAGTTCACTGACGACATTCTGGTCTATTTCTTTCTTTGAAATGTTCTATAGGAGGACCGGACTCTCAGGAGATCGAGCCTAATTAACCAGGAGGACTTGGACCAGGTTGCGGCCCAGACTGACTTCTAGTTCCTTGTACTTACTTTCATGTATGTCACTGTTTAGGCACTGCTTATTATCATTGTATCTTTTTATTTTCAAACAGTTGTATGTAAAGATGAATATAAATAAAGTTGCTGTTATTTTATATCACTTGTCATTCTTGTTTATTTTATATATTGTTTAATTACGCTTAACGTATTTATTTCTTGGTAAATACGTTGCGGCCTGCCACGTCACCGTATCCGTCTACTGGGAAGTGAGGCGTGACAATATTGGAGAAAAAATATTGTTGGGACTGAAACTCATTGTGCAAAGTATGGAGAATGTTAACTTGATTCGTGATTATTTGAAGGTGGCACAAGATCGACAGAAAGTTGGGCTGATACTGAAAGAAGAGCTTTGGAGTTTGTTGTTGGTGATCTTATGTTCTTGAAGATATCACCGACTAGGGGAGTAATCCGATTTGGTAGTCGAGACAGGTTTAGTTCTCGATTCGTGGGGCCTTTTGATATTATTGAACGTGTTGGAGAGCTAGCGTATTGATTGGCTTTAGCACCATTCTTAGCGGGTGTTCATAACGTGTTTCATGTATCTCAACTTCGCAAATATATTCAAGATGAAACACACGTTCTTGATCACTCGGAACTGATAGTGAGAGAAAATTTAACTTATGCTGAGCAACCAATGGTTGGTATGGATCGACGAGAAATTTTTTTCAAGAATAAAGTAATCCCTCTAAAACTCGTTTCGTGGAGAAATCATTCGCATGGAGAATCTACTTGGGAACGTGAAGACGGGATTCGACAAAAGTTTCCATATCTCTTTCTTTAGATCCGTATTTTCTTATCTTTTCCTGTTTCGTGAATTTCGAGGACGAAATTCTTTTGTAGTTGGGTATAATGTAACACCCTAGTACGGTTATATGACATTAATTGGTATTTTAACACTTGCTTTATATTTCTTCTATTTTATTCTTTTTGGTTGCAAGTGATTCGAATAGTAGTAGTAGTTATTCGATCCGATCCGCATGTGTGAAGCCCAGTATGGTGCTAGATTGTATCTGATATTTATCAGTAAACTAAATTTATGTGAATCTAGTATAATATATATATATATATATATATATATATATTATACTAGATTCACATAAATTTAGTTTACTGATAAATATATATATATATATATATATATATATATATATATATATATATATCAATCATATATCTAGATCATCATATATCTTTTAGTAGCCACAAGTTAAGGATAAATTATATTTTGCTAACTGCCATCACATGGTTAATCTTACCATATCTTATTTTTTGCTTTTATCTATTACGTTTAAATTTCAAGATATCTAATACTAAATATTTGTTAAATTTGGATATATATTTAAAATCTTTTTTAATCATTTGTTAAGAGGTATAATTTATTTAAAATTATATTCTTACATTATAATTTAAAAGTTTACGTATGTGAATTATTTTCCAAAATATATACCTGATGAGATTTTGGTGAAAATTGGTTGTAATTTGATATTATCTATATACCTTAAAACCTATAATATAATATATATAACCTAATAAATATTACTATATATATATATATATATATATATATAATATATAATCTGAATGGTTTAAAATAAAATAAAACTCTCACTCTTTCTCTCTCTCTCTCTGTTCTTTCTTTCTTTCTCTCTTTTCCTCTTTTCCAACTCCCTTCACCGTCAAACCGAGACTCTTGGCTCACCTCAACCCGACTTGACCGCCGTTACTGCTGTCTTGCCGTGTAACACCCGAGCCCAATAATACTATTTCTGTTACTGGTTGAGTGTTTGGCATTGCTCATTTCATTTATCTTGCTTGTTTGGTTCTTATTGCACAATTTTAACCGGCTAAGTCATTCTGCATATAACAAATTTTAGCACCCAAAATAAAATTGAAAATATTCTTCTTGGCCTACTTGACACCCTTAGCCTCGTGGTAGCGTCCGTGCATTGTATTCTCGTCCCGTTCAGTGAAACGGGCGAGTTTGGATGGCTACGTGCACGTGCGTGTGTCCGTTTTGGGAGTATGCTTTTTAATCATAAAACATTTCATTTTAAAATTTGGAACCCGCCTAAAATCCTATTATTTGAATTTCGAATTTTTGGACCCAACCCGGACGCAATTTGGAAATGTTTCATTTGGCGCCAAAATCCTAAATTTTAATATTATTAAAACCATCGCATATATTTTTCTAACTAACCTGATATCTTACTGTTCATTACCTATCTTTTAAATCTTTAAGTTAACCATATAATATTTTTACAATCTTTATATCCTTCTTAATTTATTCTCTCAGCCAATCGCAACCTCCCCTTTAACCCCGTGGTCCCCACTTTCTCTCTCTCCTTCTTCTCTCTCTCTCCACTTTCTCTCTCTCTCTCTCCACTTTTTCCTCTCTCTCCCTCTCCCTCATATATTCTCTCGTACTTCTCTTTATCATTTTTCTCTTCTTGCTTCATGTCTCGTTTCTCATTTGTTTTAACTGTTCTTTGTTGCCGGAATTCCATCGTGCCGGTGACGTTTCTCGACGTTCCAGCGAGATACCCCGACCCGTGTGGTTCCTTTGTTCGTCGTTTGGGTTCATTCCGTGAACCGTGCGCCGTCGCGAGTTTTCCCCGCCGACGGTTAACGTTCCGTTTTCCCGATTCGCGACCCATCGAGGCAAGTTAATCTTGCTACATGCTATATACTTTTATAATCTTCATTTTATAATATTATACATTTGAAAATCTTATAGTTTACATATGAAATGTCGTTGAAAAATCGGATATGACAAATCTGAAATTTACTGTACACCTTATCTTATAAAATTCATTATAAATCATAGAAAAATCATTAGTATACGTTCTTTAGTTCGTTACGAAGCTAATTCAGAATACTATAACTCTATGAAATATTTACTTGCAAAATAAATTGTTTAAATAACGTAAAATGCAAATGAAAATGCCTTTAAACTGCTGTCCAGGGAAATTCCAGCAGCAAACTTTCAACTTTGAATATTCATAACTTTTTGTAGGGATAACCTGAGATGCTTATACTTATAAAACTGAAAACCTTATTGAATTATCTTTGTTTTGGTATAAGATACGTCTCTTTTGGAGAACGTTTGTTATTTTTAAGCTATTTTACAAATTAGGATGACGCTGAATTTCTGAACGGAACCTTCTCGTGCATGGTTAATCAATACAGCTTTTATAGTTACTAATCGCTTTGAATATGCTATCCATATTAATATTATTATATAAATATTTATATCACATATTGCTTAGTTGTACATCCCACACTACCATTTTATAGTTTTATAACTCTTCGGATACCCGTTTGCATCCATCGCATTTAAGATAAATATAATTGCATCCATAGATCGCATTACTACATAATAATGTGATATTAATACTCCATGTTTAATAAATTGCATCCTAATTAATATTGGAACTATAAATGTAACCCTAATCAATAACTGTGCATCCATATCCTTGAAATTATATCTATTTGCCTATCATATTACATGTTCCAGTTTATTGTTCTAATAGTACTCATGCTTGTTTATTTATACACATGTTTATGATAGTTTGATTATGAGCACCCACATGACATCTTGTGCTTCCTGACATGACCTGTTACACTTCCTACTTAACATGATATGGTACCGTACACTCTTGACATGACATGACACCTTTATACATTACCTAACCTGTTACCTGATTTCATGCCTAATGCCGACAAACCTAACCATTCTTGCTGTCGACCCAGACAGACCTACTGTTACTTGACCTTGCGTTGGCATTAGTCCTTGACTACTGAATACCTGACTTGACATACATAGTTTGGGGGTATGGGGAAATCAAAGGTGAAACCGACTTGTAACTCAACAGTTCGATACATTGTTCTGATCAGTCTTACGGGCTTGGCCGGTCCGGGAGTGATGATGCTGACATCACTCGTCTATCCTACTACCTTTTACTGCTTAGCGGCACGTCTCGGACTCAGCCCCGAGGATCATGACCGTGGTCCCGGGCACGCACGGGATACTATTGAGTTACATCGACGATTCATCAATTGGTTTCAAAGACTATAGAGTAGAAAACCTGATAGGACAGTTTAGTCACTACTGCACATTACCCTGTTTATTACTTCTTGTTGCTGCTTTATTCATGTTCATGCTTGCATTGTTTATTACCATGTTTATGCTATATACTTGATATCATGACGCGCTGACGTCTGGGTTTTGCATGGCCCAGATTCCGTACCTTTGTCGTCGACTGAGCAGGAGTACTTCAGCCAGCAGGCTGAACTGTGAGTTCTTTAGAGTTTAGTTTATTTATGTCATTTCATTTCCGGATGTGAGTCCGCATTATGGGACATACTGTTTATTCATTGTATTGGATCATTAGCTTCCGCACTTATTGTTTATTGATTCTTGTTATTATGGATTTGGACATGTATTAGATTAGCTTATTATCTTGTTCTTGATATCTTTACAACCGTAATGTGACTGTGGATGGATACTTCCTACCCACAGGTAGCATGGTTGGCTATGTCACATGCCCAAATCTTGCGTACTCTGGGAAGCGAGGCGTGACATGGTTCTTTTGGTATCAGAGCCATAGGTTAATTGGGTTGATTCTTTGTAGTTGGGTATTGCACCCGATACACGAATCAGGATACCCGTGATTAGGAAACATGTCCTGCCACTTTGACCGTTTTACCATCCTTGAATCATTCTTCCGGATCATGTCGACATGCAAACTTACTTTGCATTGTCAACTCGAAAACCTAACTTCTTGTTATCTCTAGGACTTAGGCGACTTGGGTGGAGTTAAGTAATTGCGGCTATGATACCGCGGCATAGCTATAATGCGGTACTCTATTTAAGTATCTTGGAGTTCTAGCCTTGATCCATATTCAGAATCTATCATCATGCTAATATTGGGTGTTTTGAGTTCAGGATTATGACAGGTAAGAAGTTGAAGACGTACCAGAGGCGTGTGAACGGAGCCGCCATGCTTGGAGTGATAAGAGGAATGCTGGAAATCAAAGAAACAGCCCGAGCTGATCCAGCAGTAAGCGGACTCGTTTCAGGAAGGTTTGCAGATCGTTCAGCAGTCTGTGAACAAGATTGGAACTAGACCAGTTGACCGAGTAGGGACCGTGGCAGAGTTCAGACGTGTGGGTCCTACTACTTTCACTGGTTTGGAGGAGCCATGCCAGCCGAGCAGTGGCTAGTCAGCACGGAGAATTCGCTGATTGCGGCACAGATTCCAGAGGACAAAGGAGTTGATGTGGTGCGCATTCAACTAGTGGATTACGCCGAGAGTGGTGGCTTGTGGAGGAGAACCGTTTGCCCAAGCCAAGCAGTTAGGCGGATTTCTCTAAGAGTTTCCTGGAGAAGTTCTTTCTGCGGACTGCACGGGAGGAAATGGAAGAGAAATTTATTGGGCTGAGGCAGAATGGAGCACCCGTGGACGTGCATGCAGCAGAGTGGACGAGACTCAGCAGTTTCGCTGGACCTTTAGTCGCCAACGATGCAGACAGGGCACGAAGGTCCATGCGCAGCTTGGATGTGGACATCCAAAGGCAAACCGTCTCCCTGGGTTTGACCACTTTCTCACAGGTTCTTACGGCAGCTCGAGAACAGCAGAGCATATCAGGAAAATTGGGAGTTCACAGCAGACAGCAGTTGCGGTAAGGAAGCAGTTCTGTCGGGCCGGTCGAGTTTAGGGCTAGGCCGACAAACAATGTTCTTGCATCAATGGAAGTGATGAAAGTAAAGAGCCGGCTGTTGTTCGTGATTCTATGGACGTGTTTGAAGATATATCGGGCTTACCGCCGAAGCGAGACGTGGAGTTCACGATTGAGCTTAGTCCTGGTGCAGCGCCAGTGTCTAAAGCTTACTATCCAATGGCACCAGTGGAATTGGAAGGAGTTAAGAATCAAGTTGGTGAATTACTTGAGAAGGGTTGGATTCGAAGCAGCAACTCGCCTTGGGAGCTCCAGTTCTTTTAGTAAAGAAGAAGGATGGCACGAGAAGGATGTGCATTGATTATCGAGAATTGAACCGGGCGACTATTAAGAACAAGTACCCGATCCCTCGCATTGGAGGACTTTTGAGCAGCTTAGTGGCGCGAGAGTATTCTCGAAACTGGATTTGCGATCCGGATATCATTAGGTCCTGCAGATGTTGAGACAGGAGAAGCTTTATGCGAAGATGAGTAGTGCGAATTCTGGCTGGAAGAAGTGAAATTTCTGGGACATGTCGTGTCGGGTGATGGAATCGCCGTCGATCCCGAAAAGATTGCAGCAGTTCGAGACTGGCCTATTCCAAAGAATGTTGCAGAGATAAGGAGTTTTCTTGGACTCGCCGGATACTACAGAAGATTTGTGGAGAACTTCGCTCGCGTAGCTGAGCCGTTAACCAAGCTTACGCGTAAGGAGATACCGTTTGTTTGGACGGATGGATGTGCATTGGCCTTCGAGACGTTGAAGCAGAAGTTGATAACCGCCCCGATCCTGACCGTACCGGATAATTCAGGAGGACTGGTGATTCACAGCAACGCATCTGGAAAAGGATTGGGATGTGTTTTAATGCAGAACGGGAAAGTCGTCGCTTACGCATCGAGACAGCTGAAGACTCATGAGAAGAACTATCCGACTCATGACTTGGAGCGTGCGGCTGTGATTTTCGCTTTGAAGATTTGGAGACACTACCTTTTGGGGGAAAGAGTCGAAGTTTTTACAGATCATAAGAGCTTGAAGTATGTGTTTACACAGAAGGAGCTTAACATGAGGCAGCGTAGATGGTTGGAGCTGATGGCTGACTACGATCTTGATCTTAAGTACCATCCGGAGAAGGTTAATGTTGTGCCGGATGCGCTTAGTCGGTTACCAGCAATTCAGGTGTTAACTACACAGGGGGAGATCATTGCAGATTTTCGAAGATTTGACTTGGAAGTTGTGCTACCACATTCTACGGGACAGTTGATGCAGTTGCAAGTACAGTTGTCCTTGGTTGAGAAGATTAAAGCGGCACAATCGCAGGATCCTAGACTGCAGAAGTTTCGAGAGCGGGTTGAGGCTGGACTACGAACAGATTTACTGGTCTACGAAGATGGTTTGTTGAGGTATGGTAGCCGTTTGTGTGTGCCAAAGGGGGATGTTCGTGAAGAGCTTATGAAGGAGGCACACAGTTCAGCTTATTCTATACATCCAGGAGGTACAAAGATGTACTGAGATATTCGACAGCATTTCTGGTGGGAAGGCATGAAACGGGAGATTGCTCGCTTCGTGGCTAAGTGCTTGGTATGTCAGCAAGTCAAGGCTGAACACCAAAGGGTTGCTAGTTTGTTGCAACCACTTCCGATTCCTCAGTGGAAGTGGGAACATATAACCATGGATTTTGTGACGGCTTTACCGCGAAGTCCAAACGGCAACAATGCAGTATGGGTGATTGTCGATCGATTGACCAAGGCAGCTCACTTTATTCCTTTCCAGGTTGGTCAATCAACGGAGACTTTGGCAGAGCGGTACATGCAGAAGATTGTAAGATTGCATGGCGTACCGGTGAGCATCGTGTCCGATCGGGACACTCGGTTCTTGTCACACTTCTGGAGAAGTTTACAGGAAAGTTTGGGGACTCGATTGAAGTTTAGCACAGCTTATCATCCTCAGACCGATGGACAATCAGAAAGAACGATCCAGACCCTTGAAGATATGTTGAGGGCTTGCATGTTGGACTTCAAAGGTTCTTGGAAAGATCATCTACACTTGGTGGAGTTTTCTTACAACAACAGTTTTCAGGCAACTACCCAGATGGCTCCGTTTGAAGCTTTGTATGGTCGTAAATGTCGTTCACCTATTTGTTAGGATGATGTCGGTGAACGAAAATTGTTGGGACCAGATTTGGTGATGCAGACAGTTGAGAAGGTTAACACTATCAGAAATCATATGAAGGCAGCACAAGACAGACAGAAGAGTTGGGCTGACACATCGAGAAGACCTCTAGAATTCACCGTGGGTGATTTGGTGTTCTTGAAGATATCACCGACTAGAGGGGTGATTCGTTTTGGAAGGCGAGGAAAGCTCAGTCCTCGGTTCGTTGGACCCTTGAGATCGTGGAGCGTGTTGGTGAGGTAGCATATCATTTGGCGTTACCACAGTCCTTGGCAAATGTGCATGATATGTTTCACGTATCTCAACTCCGTAAGTATGTTCGAGATGAAACACACGTTTTGGATCATTCGGAGCTAACAGTACGAGAAGACTTGACTTTTGAGGAGCGACCAGTTGAAATTAAGGATCGAAGAGAAAAGGTTCTTAAGAACAAGGTTATCCCCCTTGTGCTAGTCTCTTGGGGTAATCGATCGCATGGAGAATCCACTTGGGAGCGAGAAGACGAGATCCGGCAGGAGTTTCCTCACCTTTTCCTGTAGTTATCTATCTTGAATTCTTGGAATTTCGAGGACGAAATTCTTTTTGTAGTTGGGTATGATGTAACACCCGAGCCCAATAATACTATTTCTGTTACTGGTTGAGTGTTTGGCATTGCTCATTTCATTTATCTTGCTTGTTTGGTTCTTATTGCACAATTTTAACCGGCTAAGTCATTCTGCATATAACAAATTTTAGCACCCAAAATAAAATTGAAAATATTCTTCTTGGCCTACTTGACACCCTTAGCCTCGTGGTAGCGTCCGTGCATTGTATTCTCGTCCCGTTCAGTGAAACGGGCGAGTTTGGATGGCTACATGCACGTGCGTGTGTCCGTTTTGGGAGTATGCTTTTTAATCATAAAACATTTCATTTTAAAATTTGGAACCCGCCTAAAATCCTATTATTTGAATTTCGAATTTTTGGACCCAACCCGGGCGCAATTTGGAAATGTTTCATTTGGCGCCAAAATCCTAAATTTTAATATTATTAAAACCATCGCATATATTTTTCTAACTAACCTGATATCTTACTGTTCATTACCTATCTTTTAAATCTTTAAGTTAACCATATAATATTTTTACAATCTTTATATCCTTCTTAATTTATTCTCTCAGCCAATCGCAACCTCCCCTTTAACCCCGTGGTCCCCACTTTCTCTCTCTCCTTCTTCTCTCTCTCTCCACTTTCTCTCTCTCTCTCTCCACTTTTTCCTCTCTCTCCCTCTCCCTCATATATTCTCTCGTACTTCTCTTTATCATTTTTCTCTTCTTGCTTCATGTCTCGTTTCTCATTTGTTTTAACTGTTCTTTGTTGCCGGAATTCCGTCGTGCCGGTGACGTTTCTCGACGTTCCAGCGAGATACCCCGACCCGTGTGGTTCCTTTGTTCGTCGTTTGGGTTCATTCCGTGAACCGTGCGCCGTCGCGAGTTTTCCCCGCCGACGGTTAACGTTCCGTTTTCCCGATTCGCGACCCATCGAGGCAAGTTAATCTTGCTACATGCTATATACTTTTATAATCTTCATTTTATAATATTATACATTTGAAAATCTTATAGTTTACATATGAAATGTCGTTGAAAAATCGGATATGACAAATCTGAAATTTACTGTACACCTTATCTTATAAAATTCATTATAAATCATAGAAAAATCATTAGTATACGTTCTTTAGTTCGTTACGAAGCTAATTCAGAATACTATAACTCTATGAAATATTTACTTGCAAAATAAATTGTTTAAATAACGTAAAATGCAAATGAAAATGCCTTTAAACTGCTGTCCAGGGAAATTCCAGCAGCAAACTTTCAACTTTGAATATTCATAACTTTTTGTAGGGATAACCTGAGATGCTTATACTTATAAAACTGAAAACCTTATTGAATTATCTTTGTTTTGGTATAAGATACGTCTCTTTTGGAGAACGTTTGTTATTTTTAAGCTATTTTACAAATTAGGGTGACGCTGAATTTCTGAACGGAACCTTCTCGTGCATGGTTAATCAATACAGCTTTTATAGTTACTAATCGCTTTGAATATGCTATCCATATTAATATTATTATATAAATATTTATATCACATATTGCTTAGTTGTACATCCCACACTACCATTTTATAGTTTTATAACTCTTCGGATACCCGTTTGCATCCATCGCATTTAAGATAAATATAATTGCATCCATAGATCGCATTACTACATAATAATGTGATATTAATACTCCATGTTTAATAAATTGCATCCTAATTAATATTGGAACTATAAATGTAACCCTAATCAATAACTGTGCATCAATATCCTTGAAATTATATCTATTTGCCTATCATATTACATGTTCCAGTTTATTGTTCTAATAGTACTCATGCTTGTTTATTTATACACATGTTTATGATAGTTTGATTATGAGCACCCACATGACATCTTGTGCTTCCTGACATGACCTGTTACACTTCCTACTTAACATGATATGGTACCGTACACTCTTGACATGACATGACACCTTTATACATTACCTGACCTGTTACCTGATTTCATGCCTAATGCCGACAAACCTAACCATTCTTGCTGTCGACCCAGACAGACCTACTGTTACTTGACCTTGCGTTGGCATTAGTCCTTGACTACTGAATACCTGACTTGACATACATAGTTTGGGGGTATGGGGAAATCAAAGGTGAAACCGACTTGTAACTCAACAGTTCGATACATTGTTCTGATCAGTCTTACGGGCTTGGCCGGTCCGGGAGTGATGATGCTGACATCACTCGTCTATCCTACTACCTTTTACTGCTTAGCGGCACGTCTCGGACTCAGCCCCGAGGATCATGACCGTGGTCCCGGGCACGCACGGGATACTATTGAGTTACATCGACGATTCATCAATTGGTTTCAAAGACTATAGAGTAGAAAACCTGATAGGAGAGTTTAGTCACTACTGCACATTACCCTGTTTATTACTTCTTGTTGCTGCTTTATTCATGTTCATGCTTGCATTGTTTATTACCATGTTTATGCTATATACTTGATATCATGACGCGCTGACGTCTGGGTTTTGCATGGCCCAGATTCCGTACCTTTGTCGTCGACTGAGCAGGAGTACTTCAGCCAGCAGGCTGAACTGTGAGTTCTTTAGAGTTTAGTTTATTTATGTCATTTCATTTCCGGATGTGAGCCCGCATTATGGGACATACTGTTTATTCATTGTATTGGATCATTAGCTTCCGCACTTATTGTTTATTGATTCTTGTTATTATGGATTTGGACATGTATTAGATTAGCTTATTATCTTGTTCTTGATATCTTTACAACCGTAATGTGACTGTGGATGGATACTTCCTACCCACAGGTAGCATGGTTGGCTATGTCACGTGCCCAAATCTTGCGTACTCTGGGAAGCGGGGCGTGACATGCCGCCACGTCACATCCATCGTCGTCAAGATCATCGGATTTGTCTCAAGTAAGTTTCAATCGTATTATGCACCGTCGTGATAACGTTTCGTTCGCGTGTTCGTAACCGAAACAAGTATTTCTAAATACTTGTTGCATGCTAGTTACGGACGGATCATATATGGCGTAACAATATTATTATTGGTTTCGTAATATTATTATTTTCTATTTGATAGATTGGTATTTTTACAAGGTCGACATGAGTTTAATACAAATATGGTTAAATTAATATTTATTATTATGATTAATAGTTTGGTTGATATATGTATGCATATTGATTATAGTTTTAGTTAGTGGTTGTTTAATTTGAGTTCACTATACTACAATTTTCTTTACAACAATTGTTATATTAGAATAATGCATAATGGTAACGACACATGACAAACCCGAGCCGTATTTATTTCGAGAAGATCATTTCTCAAAACAAACACACTAAGCTTAATGTAACCTGTATAACAATAACAAGAATAGACAAGTGGAAAAAAATCCAACCATTTTATATATTTACATTCTCAACTTTACAGAGTTTAACTGATACAAGAAGTCCGAATATAAAAAAAAGTGCCTAAACATGTGGCTTACTGAAAAAGAAAAACTGGGAAGAAAACTAATGATCTGTTTCAGGTGCCAAATGGTTGTAATCATCTGCAGTCGCTTCCACCTCCTCTGATCCTAAGTCATCTGACGAATATTCCAAGAAACAAAAGATAGTTGGAATACCCGTCAGCGAACTTGCGTTCGGTAAATCCCCAAGAGAAGCAGGCCGTGAGTGTATATAAGTGAATATGCAAGATGACATGTGATATGATATGAGTGGAAATGAAACATGAACAAGTATAACATGTAATGTTAATGGCAACTATGTAAGTATGGTAATGGAACATCAGTATAGCAAACAAATTTAGCATGGCCGTGTAGTGTAGATATAGTGAATATAAAGTGAATACCAGTATCTTAGGAGATCTCTACAAGGTACTTTATCCTAGCGTCAGTTCAAGTGTGAATATCAACCAATCTTAAGAGTATTCTCGAACCCAAGGCTATCATTCAGGAGCAAAGAATTACGGGCCTAAAATAGCAGGACTTCAATCGTTGTTGAAGTATTTCAAACCCAATAGGTTATCATCCAGGGGCTTGGAAACACGGACCCACATTCATGAATTCGTGATGTACCGTTTCAGCCCGGTACCACAACAACATTATTTGTACCGTTTCAGCCCGGTACCAGCGACGTTATTTATAATAATGGGTCTTATGAGATTTCTTTGAATTCATACTTAAACTACCGCAATACCCCGCTTATCTAATTTATAGTTACAGTTACAAATCTTGCTCGAATCCATGAATACAAAAGGTGACATAGTATTAAGTTTTCAAGATTGAGTTCATATCAAGAATCATGTATCATGTCAGGTGTGAGTCATGTCAATTATATTCATGGTTTGAGTCAAATTAGATCAAGCGTGTTAGTTTAGTACACGTCATATTAAATGGTCATATGAACATGTCAAGTGTTCTCAAATTCATGTTAAGTCATGTAGGATATCATGTATAGGGTATATATGTATAAATAGGTCATTTAGAAAATTCATAGTATTTAGATAAAATACTATATTTTAATATCTCTAGATTGTTTTGATAAAAGAAATTATTAATTAAAAGTCTGGGGTGTTTTGATAAAATATTCTTTAAGTAATTTAGAGTGTTTTAGTAAAAACTAATCTTTCTAGGATCAAGGTATTTTAGCGAGAACTCTAATTAAACACTTTGTTTTTCTTTTAACTAATTAGAAATTATAAATAGTGATAACACCAAATTAATCTAACTTGTTATCTTTTCTTTCTTTTCTTTTAATTTTTATAGAAATTGTTTTATTTTGTTTTAAAACCGTATTTTCTTTTCCTTCGAGAACACGCTCTGTGAAGAGCTCCGATCTCACCCACTAGATCCAAAATGTGCGATAATCAGCACCATCTTTAACAAGGCTTCCATAAAGAGGGTTGTAGAGACGAAATTGTCAAGAAAAAGGAGAAACAATTAAATTAAATTTTGGTAACTTGATAGTATTTTAGTGTAAAACGATGCTATTAGAAAAACGCTACAAACATGTAATCGTGCTATAATCCAAAAGTGTGTGGAAGGAGGGGGGGGGGGGGGGGGAGGGGGTTGGTGTAAGTTGTTACCCCTTGCATTTTCTACAACTAGGGTTTAACAAAGACGATCAGGTTCATGTATACTAGTTGGTCTTCCTTTATGAAACACAACATTAAATGGACATAGATGATCTAATATGATCTGTGATATAATTTTGGAAAGTGTTAATTAGTGCATATAATATTTAATTCTTTTGTGTACATAACTCTATTATATGTTTATCAATATTTTTTTCTTTTTCTTTTTCATTTCTGTTACAGTTAGGTTTATTAGTAAAAAATATAACTAAGGAATGCAGGTGAAAATGAATTCAGCAAAATATGATAATAAAACTATAGGATGTGGAGTGTAAGTTTTAATATTCTCCACAACACACATCTTTCCTTCTTACCAAAATGTAAAACCCTTACCCAAACATTGACCTCTTAAGTTCTGGGGTCAAGCTAAGCGGTTGCAAAAGTATGATGAAGAGAGGCTTAAAATGCAATCTTGGAAGCAAACTGGCAGGAGAAAATTTATTATGTCTATCATAATTAGCTTCATGCTGTCAAAGAGCATGAAGATGAATATATATGATCACATGAAGCTGTACAATACTTTAAACACGAATTGTTTCTCATAAGTCAACAACTGGATTGGAAAAATGGATACAATAGAATCCATGCACACAATTAATAAAGACATCTTATAAAACAATCAGATTTTAGCACACAAAAAAGAAAGAAAATGATGTTTTTGCTAATAACCAAAAGTTTGTAGTATATCAAAGACTGAGACACAGAGAGAGAGAGAGAGGGAGAGGAAAGGATGGAAGGAGGACTTACTCGTGTAGGAAACGATGTAACCTTATTGGGGCATTTCATCGAACACTCTCAGGCATAAATTCGAAATTTCGACGGATCGAAGATTCGGAGGCGGCGAAACTGTCACCCCCCGCTTCCCAGAATGCGCTAACTACGGCACGTGACAAAACCAACCATACTATCTGTGGCTAGAAAACATCCCTCCACAGTCGCATTACGGCTGTCTATAGGATATCAAGAATAGTAAAATATAAAATCTATCTAATAGATGTTCATTTGCCAGAATAAAAGAGTAAAGAAAATATATAAGTGGAAATGATAAATCCAATAAATAACATCTGGAAATACGTCCCAATATGGGCTCACATCAAGAAATAAAAGCTGCGGAAAATAACTAACTAAACATCACTAAACACAATCCTCACTGCTCGGCTTGACGGCTAAAATACTCATGTTCAGCCTACGATAGAGATAGAGCAACTGGGCCATGTAAAACCCAGATATCAGTGTATCATAATATCAAACAATAGTAATAACTAGGATGTAACCGGATATACAGGTATGAATATAAAATGAACAGCATGAATATAAACAGTGAGGGGTATATATGTGAATTGCGATGAGTAATCTAAACTGTGCTACTGGGTTATCTACTCTAAAGTTTTTGAAATCAATTTAATGGAATCGTCGATATAACTCAATAGTATCTCGTGCATGCTCGGGATCACGGTCAAGATTCTCGGGCTGAATCCGAGACGTGCCGCTAGGCAGTAAACAGGTAACATGTACAGATGAATGATGTCAGCAGCAGCATCCCGGGGCTGACCTAACCCGTAAAAACTGATCAGTATAAGAATCGAACTGTCGAGTTATAAGTCAGATTTCATTATTGATTTTCCCTTTCCCCCAAGTTTATGTGTTCAAGTCGGGTATTGATAATATGGAACTAATGCCAACACAGGATCAATCAGGTACATGTTTTGTCTATGTAGACAACGGGTTGCGTCCGTCCGGAAAACAAGTCAGGATTGTCAGCATTAGTAACAAGATCAAGGTATCAAGTCAAGTAGTGTATCAGGGCATATCATGTGGTGCATATGTATTAAAAGGATACCAAAAATGAAATTGTAAACGATATTGGGATCACTGTAAATAGTGCTGATGTCAGGATGCATATATGTCTATCTATAATAACCTATATATATATATATATATATATATATATATATATATACACACACACACACGATGCAAGCTAAATAACATGTCGCACTAATATAGAAGTAATATGATATAATGAGGTTCTGGCATACAACTAGATATGCAATAGACAATACGAATACGTACGGATATCGAAAAACGGTAAAACTATAATATCGGATGCACAATTAAAATACATGTAATATTTTTATTCATATGGATATAAATATAGTAGTATAGCATATAGCAAGATAAACTTGCCTGATCGGATCTCACGTCGGGGTACGTACGTCGCATTCGACGTCGGTAAATGTCGCGATGCGAACCACGTGCGTACCGGACTGGACCAGGCTACTCAAAGACGTGACCACGCTAGATGAGGACGACGACTGGGTAGTCCGGATCGTCGGCGACATGCGTGACTTCGGCGATGGCCAGAAAAAAAGAATCAAGAAAAGAAAAGAGAAGAAGATGAAGATGAAGAATGAGGGGTTTGGGGTTGTAGTGCTTTGGCTTGGGGTTCTGGGATAGAGAGTAGGTGATGACGGTGTCAGGGTGATCTCTGGCAAGGGCTACGTTGGCGATGGGCAGTGGAGAAGGTTGTCGTCGGGTCAGGATTTGCAGTGGTGTCGGGGTGCAGGGACTGCTCGGGAATGGAGGAGGAGGTAGTGGTGATGGTGGTGATGAGGTGGTGAGACGAGGGTGGTGGTGACGACGAAGTTTTCCGGCGGTGGAGGTCTGGGTCACAATGGGTTCCTGGGTGTTTCTTGGGTTTGAAGGGGTCGTGGTCGGGGAACAGGAGAGGAGATGAGGTGGAGGTGAGATCGACGAGGGTAAGGTGGTGAGGTTAGGAGGTCGGCGACGTGGCTAGGTCTCAGGCATGGGTTCGCTGCAAGGTGAGATTGCAGATGCAAGGATGAGTTCTCGGGATCGTGATGATGGCGTTTGAAGAGGGAGGTGATGAAGGGGATGAGGGTGAGGAGATGGCCGAGGGCAAGGAAAGGTGAGAGGATGAAAGCGAGGAGGTCGATGGCATGAATTGGGTCTCTCGTGGGTTTCTCGCGGAGGCGGAAGGTGAAAAGAAAGAAGTGAGGAAGAGAGACAGATGGGTGTGTGAATGATTAGGTTATATAAGAATATATATATATATAGGGGAGGAGAGAGAGACAGAGCGAAGAGAGAGAGAGATAGGTTATATAAGAATATATATATATATATATATATATATATATATATATATGGGAGGAGAGAGAGGCAAAGTGAAGAGAGAGAGGGGCCAGGGATTTATTAGGATTTTAGAAAATATATATTAGTTAAAAGTATATATATATATATATTAACTCTTTAATATATAAAATATTATAATATATAATCTAGGGTTTTATAGCTAATACAAAAATACTCTGAAAAATACCCGGGTCCTGTCTAAAAATCTAGTTTGAAAATACGAATAATATACGTATCAATCAAAACCATAATGTGATGTCTGGTTAGAGAAAATGCATACCCCAAGAACGGATACACGTAAATGCACGTAGCGATCCAAACGAGTCTGTTTTATTAAACAGGACATGAACACGATGTCAAGATATAGCCATAGGGTATGGGGTATGACGCATGTCACGCTGGGTATTTAAAATATTATATTTGGTTATATTTGTATTATTTAAAATATATGCAGATGTCAAATATATGATACAAGTATATAGAGCATATATGTGTGCACGGATCCTCTGTACTAGCAAGGATATGACGTAATCTAGAACCAAGATGGATTTCAAGCATACGGGTAGGGTCGGATACTAAAGACGGATACCAAATGCACTATCTGCACTCAAAACAAATAATAATCAAGAAATAGCCATAAGATTAGAAAATACTCAAATAGAATATGGTATAAATGAACTTGGGTGTTACAGAAACGTTCGTGGCGTTCACGCGGTCTCGGCCACAAAGAGGGGCAGCAAGGGTCGACCAAGGTGGGTGAGAGGACCGGCTATGGTGGGAAAAGAGCGAGTGATTATATGTGTGTATGGATATGTATATATGTATATATAGAGAGAGAAAAGGGGAGAAATGTGGGTGATGAAGAGGAAGATGAAGAGAGTGGGGGTACGGGTGAGAGAGAGTGACAGGGAGAGAGTTATGGGAGAGAGAGTGAGGGAAATTGAAAGGATGGGGGTTAATAAGAGGTGGAATATGAGATGTGATTTTAATTGGAATTAAAGGGTTTAGTGTGGTTTATTATGTCATGGAGAATGAAGGGCAACAGGCTCATTACTGATAAATAACTATGAGTATTTTAAAAGCTCATGTGGTTGCTGGGAAAGCCTAAACATATAGGAGAAAAAGAAAATAGAGGGTAATTGATTTGGTGATGGGGTTTGGGTCTTGGGCTAACTTGAGATTTAAAAATTAAATGGGTGTGGAGTTGTGGGCTTTTGGGTTTGGATTTAAATAAGAAAATGGGTTTTGAAAAATTAATAAGATAGAAAATAGATGGGGGATTAAATAATAAATTTAACAGAATATACAGAACATACTAAAAGAAACGAATAAAGATAATACGAAGGTATAGCAATTTTAGGATCGTTACAATAATTGTTTCACCATCATTTGTCGTTATATAGTTAACAATATACTTTATCAACAGATAATTGTTTAGTAAAGATTTTATAATGTTATATAAAATAAATTGTTTGAAAATATTATAGTGTACACATAAAACGTCGTCGCCAAGCAGATACGACAAATCTGGAATTTACTGTATATCTTACCTTATAAAATTCATTATAAATCATTGAAAAATCATTAGTACATGTTCTTTAGTTCGTTACAAAGCTAACTTGGAATAATATAACCCTGTGAAATATTTACTTACAAAATAAATTGTTTAAATAACGTAAACTGTAAATGAAAATACCTCTGAAGTGCTGTCCAGGAAAATTTCAGAAGCAAAATTTCAATTTTGAACGTTCATAATTTTTTAGGAACAACCTGAGATATTTTAACTTATAAAAATAAAAACCTTATTTAATTATCTTTGTTTTTGTATATGACACGTCTCCTTTGGAGAACTTTTGTTATTTTTAAGCTATTTTACAAATCAAGATGACGCTGAATTACTGAACGGAACTTTCTTATGCATGGTTAATCAACATCACTTTTATAGTTATTAATCGGAATGAATATGCTATCCTTGTTAATGCTATTATCTTGATCTTGTATATGATATGAATATGTTATCCTTGACATACTTGTAACCTGCCAGACTGTACTATTTTTGTTATCATGTTAATATCTGTTGCCTGTAATACTTACCGATGCCAACAATATTGACATATTATCCTGTTTGACCTGACTTCTTGTCTTACTAGACAAGACTTACTCATGATTATTCTTGTGTTGGCATTAGGTAGACATTTTAGTGATACCTGACTTGAACACGAAACCTGAAGGAAAAGGAGAAATCAATAATGAAACCCGACTTGTAACTCAACAGTTCACTACTTTTCAGAGACTGATCAGTCGATACGGGCTCCAAGCCCCGGAATGATGATACTGACATCATTCGTCTGTACATGATATTGTTTTTACTGCCTAGTGGCACATCTCGGATTCAGCCCCGAGAGTCATCACCGTGGTCCTGGACACATACGGGATATTATTGAATTACATCAAGAATTCCATTAATTGGTTTCAAATACCGTTAGGATAGATAATTTAGAAACACAGACTTTAGGATACACGTGAGATACCTATAGCCTGCTGATATATCACCTCTGAGTGCTTGTTTATAATTATACTTCATTTTTGCACATAACACCTTATAGTACATTGCTCAGTTTATTATTATAATATTTATGATGCACTAACGTCTGGGTTTTGCATGGCTCAGATACTTGACTTAGCACGTAAGTATTTAGACAGGATCACTGATCAGTGAGGACCATCTCACTGATATAGCTCTTATTGATGGTTAGTTATTTCTTGAATCTTTATCGCTTTCGGTACTATTTGCTGTTGTCGTTTGTGGATATTTAGACATGTTTAGAGATAGTCAGTTATATTATTGTTCTTGATTATTGATAGATAGCCGTAATATGATTATGGAAGGATATTTCCTTACCGTAGTTAGCATGGCTGGCTTTGTTACGTCCTGAAATTTTCGTATTTTGGGAAGCGGAGCATGACAAGATTTTGCTGGTATCAGAGCATAGGTTCTAGGTTAGCTGGGCTCGGTTCAATTTGTAGTTAGGTATGGTACCCAATACATTGTCTCCAAGACCCAGAATTTTAGAAATATGTCCCGCCACAATATTTTCTTGTCATTCTAATTCTTGAATCTTATCCTTCCCTTAAACTCTTTTATCTCGACGTTTTGGAAATGACTTTGCATCTCCGCTTGGAATCCTCCCGATTCCTTATTGTTTCTCTCCTCCTATTCCTTTAATTCTAATACTAGGATTTGGGCGACTTGAATGGAGTTATGTGAATGTAATTATATACCGTGGTATGGTTACAATACGGTACTCTATTTAGGTAATCTGGAGTCCAATTTTGATTCATTTTCTTGACTTATGTTTGTGGTACTTCCTCGTCTTCTCTCGATTTCATTGCTTACGAGTTTATGTCTTATCGCGAACTTGAATCCAATGACCATGATATATCTTTCATATTTCCCCTTGTCCCGTAGTGACCAGTCCGTCTGCATTTCGAAGAACAAGAAGAAATGCAGGAGAGCATATGATGATTGTAGTAGTACAGACCACTTCAAGACCGATCAGATGTAAGATGTTTTGATTAAAGAAATTCTGATGAACCCGCCTCAGTTTATCAGAGTAGCGCAGCAGAAGTGTGGTTGGCTATTAACCCACGAGTCAGACCTGTAAATTCATGGTGACGGGAACTGTTTGTGTGTGAATCAGAGGTGAAATTCGTAAACAAATTGTAGATAAAGTGTAGCAGTTCGAGATTTCATGGATGTGTTCAAGAATATCTTTAGTTTACTGTCAAAACGAGATGTGGAGTTCGCGATTGATCTTATTCCTGTAGCGGCGCCAATTCGAAGGCTTTTATTCGATATCACAGGTGGAACTGGAAGAGGTAAAGAGGCAAGTTTCTGAGTTATTAGAGAAGGGTTGGATTCGCAGCAGTGGTTTACAATGGGGAGCTTCAGTTTTTCTAGTCAAGAAGAAAGATAGCACGCGGTGGATGTCCATTGACTATCGAGAGTTTAATCGGGTGACTATTAAGAACAAGTACCTAATTCCTTGCATAGGCGAATTATTCGATCACCTCAGTGGCACGAGAGTATTCTCGAAGCTAGATTTGCGATCAGGGTATCACCATGTTCAGGTGAAAGCAGAAGACATTTGCATGATAATGTTCCGAACCCGATATGAGGATTACGAGTATTTAGTTATGCCATTTGGTGTTACTAACGCACCGGCGATATTTATGGATTTGATGAACCGGATCTTTTCACCATTTCTATATCAGTTCATGGTAGTATTCATTGGTTTATTCGAGGAGCAAAAAAGAGCATGAAGAACACTTGAGAGGCGCACCGCAGACGTTGAGATAAGGAGAATTATATGCTAAGATGAGCAAGTGCAAGTTTTGGTTCAAAGAAGTGAAGTTCTTGGGTCATGTTGTATCCGGAGATGGAATTGCAGTTAACCCTGAAAAGATTGCAGCTGGCCCCGAAAAGATTGCAGTTGTTCATGATCGGCTAATTCCAAAGAATGTAGGGGAGATCAGATGTTTTCTTGGGCTTGCTGGATACTATAGAAGGTTTGTGGAAAACTTCGCTCGAATAGCAGAACTCTTAACCAAGCTAACACGAAAGGAGATATCGTTTGTTTAGACCGAGAAGTGTCCATTAGCTTTTGAAGCACTGAAGCAAACATTGACAACCGCTCCTCTTTTAACAGTGTCAGATGGTTTTGAAGGATTGGTTATTCACAGCGACACATCTGGAAAAAACTTGGGATGTGTTTTGATACAGTATGGAAAGGATGTAACTTATGCGTTGAGGCAGTTGAAGACTCATGAGAAGAACTGCGCAACTCACGACTTAGAACTAGCAGCAGTTATCTTTGCGCTAAAAATTTGGAGACACTATTTATTGGGCGAAAAGGTCGAGGTGTTTACTAATCACAAGAGCCTAAGGTACGTGTTCATACAGAAAAAGCTTAACATGAGGCAGCGTAGATAGTTGGAGCTGATGGCCGACTATGATCTTAATCTAAAATACCATTGAGGAAAGTTAATGTAGTGCCGGATGTTCTAAGTCGGTTTCCAGAAATACGGATGTTGAATGCACAGAAGGAGATTATTGTTAGTGATATATGCTCTAGAGGCCATTATTGTATTATACTAGATTGTATATTACTTAATGGAAGCTTGGGATATACACGGATATAATAACAGTTTTGCTAGAAATGGTAGTATGCTACCTGGTTTGTTTCTACCTCAATATAGGCATGTGTTTTCGTAGCATATTGCTTATACATATTGGTAAAGCCCTTAGGATCTTTGCTTGATTACTAGAGTTATGATGGCAGTCACACTAGTAGGGGCTGGGTAATCTATAAGCATATCCTATACAGGTCCCTAGTCGTAGGATTATCGAGACGGAACATCGATACTCTAGAGTAGACTAATGTATACACTTCTCATCCCAGCATGGGAGATGGTCTGTCCCACAGCCATTAGTACGTCGTACTGGAAATAGTATGCAGGTGCTTATTAGGTTATGGGTACACTGGACAGGACTCGTCGGGAACAGTTTGTGGGTATTATACCTATCGTCGGGTAGCAGTTCCCAGGTGACATGAGTACAGCTTAGTCAATCGACTTGATATTACTACTTCGCCTCGAGTGTGTTCCCACTGTACTTTGATTACTACCCTACCACGGCTAAAAGGAGTCGTGCAAATAGGTAGTAGTTGAGTGCAGTCCCGAAACACTTGGAGGAAGTAGTGGTTAGATAGTATTTGTCTCTCTCGGTATTGGGGGTTGATATCACACTGTGTTCGGAAGGCCATTACACAAAGTCCTTGGCCAAGGCAAGCGAGATTTACTGGAAGGTACTCCAGTAGTTTCTCAGGGTGTTTTGGGCTATACTCCGACATGACTTATTGCGCTATTAAGGGTCTGACGATTACCGCCCCTAGGCCCGATATGCAATACTCTTAGACGAACAGACCGGACTGTACGGAGATTGTCACAGATAGGCTCAGTAGGAGTTCGGATGAGTTAGCTCACCGGCCTTCTTATCGACACATACCTGGGTAGCCATTACGTGCAGCTAGTACCGCTTGCGGATTGTGGTTAAACCCACTGTCAGCGTAGTGTCGAGTCTTTAGAGTCCCACACAGAGGGTTTCCCTGCACCGGACAAAAGGAGTAGAGGTCGTATGGTTTTACGACAGGGCTTCGATCATTTACGTGTACTTGTGCATGTATGATGATCGGGCGGATTATATTAGTGAGCTTTGGTTTAAGCCAGATCCTAGTATTTTTTTGATGGATTATTTCCGTCTCTTTGTATTCGTATTCTTTGGAATGTGGATGCGGGTATGTATATACGGATAAGGGGCATTCTCGTAATTTCTTGGGAAAGCTTCTAGAAGAAACATCTCAGTAGGGTTTCTTTTTCTTTATGGATTAAATCTTTAATGGGGTCAAGAAAATGAGGTGGAGATATTATTTGTATGAGGCATGACTCGTCACTTGGACAAAATAGATATTTGTGAACCATGGTTGATATTTGTGGGATATTTTTTTATCTCATGAATTCACTTGGTTCATTATTCATCACAAATGAGAAGTCAAGCTTCATCCAACTCTTTTCTCCTCTCTCATTTTCTCAAGTGACCTTCTTCTTCATGAAAACCCTAAACCTATCATGTGTTGAGAATCTTAGGGTTCCAAATGACAAATCACTCCATCTTCTCACTCGACACAACCTAGGACTTCTAGTTTAGCGAACTAGAGGCCGTGGTTACCTCGGATTTGAGGTAGGAGCTCGGTTTATAGACTCTCGTGTGGATCATCTTTGACTCGAGGAGGCCGTCGAGGTTGCCTGATCTGTTTCGATCCTTGGAGCTGACGATGAGGTGGAGGACGGCGAAGAAGACCTGAAGGACTTGGTATCGTGAGGTATTACTTCTTTCCGAGTAGTTAAACCTTATTGCCAGTTAGCTAGTTAGGGTTTAGTATCGATCCTGGAGTTCAAGTCGGTGTTGCGAGCTTTGAAAAATCGTTTTTTGAATATTCTGCCTCCCTACGAACCCGCGGGGTGCACGACATCGACTTACAGTGGTATCAGAGCCTAACTAAACCTTTACTAGCTTGTTAACAAGTTATTAGAACTTCGATCATAGGAAAACTCGAAAACTATACACCCGATCCCTTTGGTTTCTGTCGAATTTTAAAACTGCAATAAAAATTATTTCAGAGGCATGAAAATTTACTGCAGGGAATTATAAGATCACTGTTGAAAAACGAGTCACTGACTCGCCAAGAAGACCGCGGAAGCGCGGCGAGACGGTGGGTTTCGCCGCGGTTCCGCGGGCGATTCAAGGTCGAGTCGACCCGTTTTTGCACAGTGTTTCTTATTCTGGGTATGTTATTTTCTTATATATTTGGTTTCTACCCATGATGATCCAAGTGCTGGTTTGCATTTGGGGTAGACACGGAAAATAGTTTTTGATCGAAATTCTAAGTTATTTTCTAATCGGGTTTTATCTGTGTTGTGATATATGTGCTGAACGTCCGCTAATTGCTATACGTCGATTAGTGGGGGTTGCACATATCTGTGGTCTGTAATATTGGTTTGTTTATATGAACTTATTGGATCATCGTGGATGAATAGCCGGGGATGTGAGATGAGGGTTTTTCATTCTTTTATTCGATGTAAATTGTAAAGTGGTATAATATTATTTTGCGGGGAACATCCGGGTTGAGCTTGTAGCCACCGTTGTATTATTTTCTTTTATTGTTTTCTGCTCCTAGGATAGACCCAAGGTGGGGTGCACAAACTACCGGGTACTTTGAATTGCCGAGTGGCCTACTCATTTTACTGAGGGGGTTGCTTCACTTCGGGTATTTGGCAGGTAGTTTGCCGCACCCGTAGGGGTCTGGGGTGGGGTTTGGTTATTCATCACGGCCGTAGAATCCGTCTTTCGTTACAGGCGTAAACGAAACGCGGAATTCCTAGTATATCTAACATGTTCATCTGTGATCTGGAATGCCTATTATTGCGTGAGACGAATGGTTATTTTATATATATGCTAAATAATAGACGTTGCTTATGTTTTGCATCCGCGCTAATCCAGCCCCCAGCTCTGGCGTTAGTTAAGTAACCTAACGGTGTAAGACGGGGCCCAGTGGCGAATGCGGATGGCATAAGCGTACGTCATATTTTCGTTTCTTTCTGTGATGATAGGTGTAAATGATGGGACATCATTATATTAATGCAAAGCAAACAAGGCAAAGTTGAATTATTGGAAAAATTTTTAAAACCACTCGGTTTTTCCAAAACATGAGACTTTTAAATGCGGAGCTTAAACCATTCCCTTTAAAAGCTATCAGGTTCCTTCGATTATATCAAGTTCACTACGTTCACGGTTTCGCCAAAACCATTCATAGCCCTCCGTCATTTCAGTTGAATATTCAGTAGTATTCAAGTTATGTATTTTGACCTTCGCCAGGGCATAGTGATTGTAGCTGCTGAATATTCATCTGTAGCATAGATAGATGCGTTGATTTGGGACAGTCGTACTACTATTTTGGCCTTCGTCAAGTGTATGTACGGGTGGGTTCAAATTAACCTGAACAATGACGGGTAGAACTTGACATGTGACTTATGATATGTTGGCCTTCGTCAAGGTCATAAGAGCATGGGGCAAAAATTCCACATCGGGAGTTTCTAAGGAAACTGAAACTTGCTAGTGCTGCATACCATTTGGAGTGTGATAATATTGGTAGGATTCCTTCAGGATTATCACACAATGATATTTGGATCCCGATCCTACAGTGAGTATCCGCTACTCCTCAGGAGATTCTTCACTTAACGATCAGTGCTATAAACCAAGTAGGTGTTTAGAACAGTATTAGCAGGGCTACACCTCCAGGGAAAAGAGATTATTTAATTAAGAAACTTCGCGAAAGCGTCATAAAACCTCTCTCAAAGTACCGATACTAGCCTGGCCGAACGGTTAAGCAAGTATTGTACGGTGAGATTAATCCTGACTAATTCTTCTTTTATGGTTTGAGGAAGGATTCGAGAAACAGTGGGAGCCATCCTGTTTAGATAAATTAAAAACCAGTCTAAACTTGCAAGAGCATCATGCTGAGTGTTTTCCTCTCTTCTAATTGCGGCGACCAGATGACCAGATTAGGTTACAGTTAGATAATAAAATGACCGAGTTATACTATATTGACTGGCAAAGGTTTGTCCACATGTCAATTACCTATGATAAGCTGGACCACCTCATTACTACACAAGCCCCGCCATCCCAGGTCCAGTTTCCATCGTCGCGGATGGTATCCGTAAGACAAAGGAAAAAGACAGTGCGAATGCTAAGTGCCTCGTGTTGGTCTCGGTTGATGGTGTATACCAGAGGCAACACGAGAAGATGGACTTAGTTTCCATCTTCCTCCATAACAAAGATTTATATAGAGAGTAATCTTGTATCGCAAAATATGAGATCTCGAAGGAATTGCTTCAAGCGAGGTTGGCTATCGGATCATCTGTAGGGGACCACATCCCTATAATGATTAGCTATATTAAAAAGCTCACAGTACCTGGAGACCACATTGGAGAATGGGGTCAACAGTAAGGAAGGAGGGATGTTCCTATTGTCACGGGAAAAGGCATTAGCAGAAAGGATGCAGGGCTTGGAAAGCCAGAATTCAGGATTCGAAGTATGTTGTGGCTTCGACTTCGGGTGTGTTTGTGATTGAAAACAGTCTGTAAATTAACTCTACTTCCTGGGTACTAGATACCGGATCAGGATCTCATATCTGTAATTCATTACAGGCTTTAAGAAACCGTAAAGTTATCAGGGCAGGTGATATGACTCTCAGGGTTGCTAACGGAAGGAGCGTGGACGCTGTATCCGTAGGGAAATATCACTTAGAATTGAAAAGTGGGCGGATATTGATTCTACGTAACTGTTTGTATGTACCTAGTCTAGTTTGTAAGCGATGTAGTCCACATCCACCTAAATCAAAGTTTGATTGGGTCAGGTACACTAGAGGACGGTATATACGTGTTAAATCAAGTTCAGATTTTCAACGTCCAGAACACACTTAAAAGAAAGTCTCCAGAATTAAATAAGGCTTTCTTATGGTATTGTAGATCGGGTCACATCAATGAAACACGGTTGTCGAAGTTACATAGAGAGGGATATTTGGATCCGTTTGAATATCACTCTTATGCAACTTGTCAATCCTATCTCGTAGGAAAGATGACAAAGACTCCGTTCACTGGACACGGAGCAAGAGCGAGCGAGCTCTTAGGACTCATACACAGCGATGTGTGTGGTCCAATATCTACAGATGCACGAAGTGGTTATTCCTATTTCATTACTTTTATGGATGATTTCTCTTGGTAAGGATATGTCTTCTTAATTAAGCATAAATCCGAGACCTTTGAGAAATTCCGGGAATATAAGAATGAAGTGGAAAAACAAATAGGCAAAAGTATCAAGACACTGAGATCTGATCGATATGGTGAATACTTAATTGCCGAGTTCCTGGATTACTTAAAAGAGAAGGAAATTCTTTCTCAACTTACTCCTCCATACACACCACAACACAACGGTGTATCAGAAAGGCGGAACAGAACCCTATTGGATATGGTTCGTTCCATGATGAGTAATGCTCAGTAGCCGGGATCCTTCTGAGGTTATACACTAGAATCGTCTGCATATCATTTGAATAAGGTTCCTACCAAGACTGTGCCTACCACATCATATCAGATGTGGAGTGGGAAGAAACCCTATCTTCAGTATCTGAAGATATAAGGATATCCAGCTTTTGTCAAAAAGCAGTATGCGGATAAGCTCGAGGCACGCTCAGTACTGTGTAGGTTTATGGGATACCCAAAGAACTCCAGGAGGTATCTTTTCTATTACGCAGAGGAACAAAAGGTTTTTGTTTCTCGTCATGCCCACTTTTTAGAATATCAATTTTTGGAAAAAAAACTAGTGGGAGTGCAATAGAACTGGAAGAAATTCTAGAACCACAAATTATTACTGAAAGTATGGTAGAACCAGAGGTTTTAAAAGAACAGGGCATCCCCACGCCACTCCGCAGGACTAGTAGGCAGTCTCATCCGCCCGAGAAATACTACGGTTTTCTCATAGACGGGGATAGAAAGGATTGCATCATTAACAATGATGAGCCAACTAGCTTCCGGCAAGCTGTTTAGAGCTGTGACTCGGTAAAATGGCTGGATGCAATGCGGACCAAGATGGAGTCCATATACACCAACAAAGTATGCACTTTGAACATTGCTCCAGAAGGGGTAAAACCCGTAGGCTGTAAATGGATCTTCAGAAAGAAGATTGGTGTAGATGGACAAGTTGAAATCTATAAGGCTAGACTTGTTGCAAAAGGTTTTCATCAAAGACCTGGTTTGGACTATGATGAAACCTTTTCTCCAGTGGCTATGCTCAAATCCATTCGGATCCTTCTTGCCATTGCAGCCTTCCAAGATTATGATATTCGGCAGATGGACATAACGACGGCTTTTCTAAATGGTTATTTGGAAGAGTGCATCTATATGGATCAGCCAGAGGGTTTCAATCAGAGTGGGAGCGGCAGGAAAGTGTGAAAGTTGCTTAAGTCCATTTATGGACTAAAGCAGGCATCGCGGAATTGGAACATCTGTTTTAATGAGACAGTCAAAGAATTCTACTTTATCAAAAATCCAAATGAACCATGCATTTATAGTAAGATTGTAGGGAGAACTGTGTGATTCCTCGTCTAGTACGTGGATGACATTCTCTTGATAGGAAATAACATTCTTATACTACAATCAGTCAAAAGGATTCTTGTCACAGAGGTTTTCCATGAAAGACCTGGGTGATGCCAACTACATTCTGGGGATCCAAATCTATCGTGATAGATCAAAGAGGATGGTGGGACTTTCACAGTCAAGGTACATCAACACCATACTGAAAGGTTTAGTATGGAAGATTCAAAGCGCGGTAGTTTACCGGCTTATCACGGAATCACTCTCTCCAAAGAGATGTCTCCAAAGACTGATTTGGAAAGGGCTCGCATGTCGATTATACCCTACGCTTCTACGGTAGGCTCTATAATGTATGCGATATTGTGTACCAGACCAGATGTAGCTTACGCACTTAGCGTGGTAAGCCGGTATCAGTCAAACCCAGGGGAGAAGCACTGGATAGCAGTAAAGAACATTCTCAAGTACCTGAGAAGGACTGAAGAGATGTTCTTGGCGTATGGTGGAAAAGACTTCCAGATCGAGGCCTTTGCTGACTCCAGCTTCCAGAGTGATAAGGATGACTCCAAGTCCATGTCGGGTTATGACTTTACCCTCCATAGAGGGGCGGTCTGTTGGAAGAGCTCCAAGCAGGACAGTTGCAAACTCGACAATGGAAACGGAGTAGTTCGCTGCATAAGACGCCGCAAAAGAGGCGGTCTGGATGAGAAAGTTCTTAACCAAACTTCAGGTGGTTTCTTCCATTATTGGTCCAATACTTTAGTATTGTGACAACAAACGGCGCTATAGCTTTAGGGAAAGAACCCAGGTCCAATCAGAGATCCAGACATATCTTGAGGCGGTACCACCTGATCAGGGCGATCGTTGATCTCCAGGAGATCGAGGTGAGGAGAGTAGATACGAAGAACAATACTGCAGATCTACTCACCAAGGCCATCTCTCAGACACAGTTCGAGAGGCTATTCGAGATTTTAGGTCTGCGATATGTCAATATATGGCCTTAGTGCAAGTGGGAGATTGTCAGTGATATATGCCCTAGAGGTCATTATTGTATCATACTGGATTGTATATTACTTAATGGAAGCTTGGGATATACACGGATATAGTAACAGTCTTACTCGAAATAGTAGTATGCTACCTGGTTTGTTTCTACCTCAATATGTGCATGTGTTTTCTTAGCATATCGCTTATACATATTGGTAGAGCCCTTAGGATATTTGCTTGATTACCAGAGTTATGATGGCAGTCACATTAGTGGGGGCTGGGTAATCTATAAGCACATCCTATACAGGTCCCTAGTCATAGGATTATCAAGACGAAACATCGATACTCCAGAATAGACTAGTGTATACGCTTCTTATCCCATCAGGGGAGATGGTCTGTCCCACAGCCATTAGTACGTCGTACTGGAGATAGTATGTAGGTGCTCATTAGGTTATGAGTACACTGGACATGACTCGTCGGGAACTGTTGATGGGTATTATACCTATCGTCGGGTAGCATTTCCCAGGTGACATGAGTACAGCTTAATCCGTCGACTTGACACTGCTACTTCGCCTCGAGTGTGTTCCTACTGTACTTTGATTACTACCCTATCACGGCTCAAAGGAGTCATCCAAACGGGTTGTAGTTGAGTGCAGTCCTGTTCATATCATATTTTTGCATTTTTATACCGCCCATTCTTGATCACATTGCATATAGGTAGGTACTCTTGATCCGTGTTTGCTGAATAATTGCAGGTTACAGGTTCTCAGCTCTAAACAGTGAAATTCAGGAAAAGGCGCAACAAATTCAGGAGTTCTGCCAACCACAGATAAATACGGGTCTCTGCTCACTATCCGTATGATACCGCATACCAGTTCAAGGGATAAAATGGCAAATCCTTGGTCATTTCATGCACAAAGCACAAGATGCAGCACAAGATCCAAGACTTCAACGCGGAGCTCAAGAAAATCAAGGCAAAAAGTCCACATCATTTCACCTTTTTGAACTGCTGAAAATCTGAAAGAAAAATGAAGAGTTTCTGAGAAACCCCAAGTATACCAAACAGAAGAGAATAGCAACATGAAAAACCCCAGAAAAAACGACACTACAATTCAACCAAAGGGCCGCGGATCCACGGCCAATGTGGCACTTATGCGGCGGATCCGCGGCCGAGTCAACTCAGTGTTGACTCGGTTTTTAGGGTAATTTTGTAACTTCATTTTGGCTCACATTGTATCCCTAGGGTTTTATTTGTCTGCCTATAAATAGCCCAGTGCAAAGCCAAGTGAAGGGTGCTTTTCTTTGTACTAGATTTTTAGGATAAGTGTTTGTAGTTCTTCTTCCTCTTCATCTTTCTCCATTAACATTGTAGTGAGCTTCATGAGTGATGATGAATAAAAGAAGAGTTCATTTTTTTTAGCATACTTGTCTTGTAATTGTGTTCTATTATCTTACTTGTAATTTTCTTTGTTAACTTAGTTGTTATTTGTATGTTTGTTTGCTTTCTTCTTCTCTTTTTCTTTATCCTTACAACCATGATACTTAAGTATGATCCTTGCAAAAGTGAGGTCTCAAATAGCTGGTTGTGATTTTCTCAACTCATTTCTTTTTATCCTCCTTCTTTGTTTTATTTTCTTTTTCTTTTGTAATGGGTGAGTAGTTTCTCACTTGTTAGGGTAGGATAAGCAAAGTTTGAGAGAAGAAAATCTCTCTCACTCTTTTCTTGCCCAACATCTTGATTCGGACTCCCGTTAGTTGAACCACAATCCGCTCCCTATGGCACCTTATCCTATATGATAGCAGTGATTCCCTAGTGAGACCGGTTGTGGTTGAATTAACCGGAGGTTAAGGCTAAGAGCCAAGAACGAACGAACAAGGACCAAAAGGAAGGAACTAAGCGTTGGAAAGCCTAGCTTATACTCGCAAGTTTCCTTCCTAGTCATGCTAATCCCCGTTGTTGCCGATTACCGTAACACCGATATTAAGAGTGGCAACGAAAGAAGTGAGCGACTCCTAACTCAAACTAACCTAATCCTAACCCTAACAAACTCTCTTTATACATATTTTAGCACATAGTGAAACGAAACAAACCAAGACAAATTGGACTTAACTCGTTAAAACACTAAGAAAAAGATTCCCATCTCCCTGCGGACGACCCGTACTCAACCGGCTAGCTACCAAGCAAAACCGTCTTGATTGCGGTAATTAAAACTAAGCACGCAAAATCTCTAACAATTAAATAGAGGCATTGCCGGGGAGACGGTAATTTATTTCTTTATATAATTTCAGTTTAATTTGTGAATATACATATAACCAAAAACAAAAAAAAATATTGTAAAAATCATCTTGTTATTTTTGATTCGTTTTTGTGCAAGTGTGCAGGATAAGAAGAAGGTCGAGTTCAGTGCCCAAGTCGTGGGGAGTTAGACCCATATCTCGCGGCTACACCGCGGCGGATCAAGACGGAACCATGGTCTACTGTAAATTCTGGAGCAAATTCAGTGACCAAATCAAGATTCAGGGGCTCTAACTAAGAAGAGAAGACTTCACTTAGAACAGAGAAGAAATTTGAAGCTCCAAATCGACTGTCAAGCCGCGGAACTGCGGCGGAATCGCATGTTTAACCGCAGAACCGCGGTCCAACTGTGACGTCAGCATACCAATTTCTCTGTGAGTATTCCAATCCTCTTCTACCCTCCTCTGAACTCCACTGAACTATTCTTCTTGCAGCATTCTTTACACAAACCCTCTTCCCCTCTCCAATAAAATTGTTTTTGTGCAGAATTCTTTGGGCCGCCGCCAAATAATTTTTTTGCAAGTGCTTTAGATTTTTGTTTGCTACTGTTTTGCAGAAATAATACGGACTTTAAGGGGCTATAACACCAATTCAGATTGGGCGGGAATTTCATCACCTTTCCTAAGACCCCAAAAATTACTAAAAGCATACACATTACCCTTGAGCTTAATAAAAAATATCTAGACTCGACCAACTAAGAATTGTCGTGCTCAATAGGACAGAGGAAGGTTGTGGGCATTCGATCGTTTATCTAAACTTGACTTTATGGTGCCTAGGCTAGACAAGTGAGAAAGGTAATTTTAAAAGGCCCATCTTACGGTGATTCGTGAGCGGAACCCTCATTTCCTCACTTGTGCTTACCTGGCCACAATTGGCAGTGAAGAGACGATTTGAGAGCTATCTCATAACTTGTCACTTTGGAACGGTTAGAGCAGTCTAGTGGACTTTGAAGACCATAGCTCTAGGTATGATTGTGCATGTTTTGACTGTGATTGTGTGAAGTTGTGCCATAAGTCCGTACATATTTTAGCAAAACTCTTTCTAAAAAAAAACAACAAAACAAAAACTTTTATAAAAACTTGCCCTTTGACGCCAGAATCCCATTTCACCCACCTTTCATCCGCATTTCTCCATTGACGTTTTCTTACCCTCACTTTCTACGCTTTGACTAAACTAAACTTGTTTAGTGTATGTCCGGTTGGACTCGGGACACTAGTGTCCGCCTAGTCCGCGTTACGTTAGTCACTACCGACTACGCGGTCGACTCCGACGTCGAAACTCCCTCCACACCTCTTTCACCCTTACCTTTGCCGTCCAACTCTGACGTTGATCGGGATTATGTTCATATATCCTCACCCTCACCTTCACCATCACCTTCACCAAATTCTTCTTCTGAGATGTCAGGATTTCCTTCTAACATTCCTGTACCTCCCCCAGGACTGATTCCACCTTATTTGGATGCGAATAACCCGCAACCACCTCTTGTTATATCACCACAGCAAATCGCATTCCAGGATCGTTTCTTCCCTACCCGCTCCGCACTTCCAACCTGTCTTTCACTTCCGCCGGCCAATGGGGATAATTTCGAAATTAAGCCCCACTTCATCAACATGTTGGCCAAATTTCACGGGATGGAATCCGAAGATGTCTACATCTTCATCAACAAGTTCCAGAACGTCTGTGCAATGATGAAGACAACCCAACTGTCCGACGATACTATACGGCTACGATCATTCCTTTCACTCTGTGTGACCTTGCTGAGAAGTGGCTGTATAGCACCGCATCGCATTCCATAACCAGTTGGGATGAGTTTGTAAAAACGTTTCTTAAAAAATTCTACCCAAATCACAAGACCGCGAGGATCCGAAACGAAATTAACCAATTTTCCCAGTTTCCTACCGAACCCTTTTGGAAGTGCTTTGACCGATACAAAGACCTTCTTGTTTAGTGCCCTCATCACGATATTGAGAGATGGCAACTTTGCCAAACCTTATATGAGGGCCTGAATCCAGCAACTACGCAGTTGCTGGAGACCATTTGTCAAGACCACTTCCTATCCAAATCCGATGAAGAAGCTTGGCAATTCTTCGATGATCTTGCGGAACAGACGCTTCAGTGGGAAAGCACCAGACCGAACACTTCGTCTACTTCTTCTACTTCATCCGGTCTCTCCAGGGCAGGAGCTCATCAACTCGATATCTCAATTGCAATGAAGGCCGAGATGGCAGCAATTACGCGAAAACTGGAAGCAATTGAGAGCAAATTCTCATCTTCTTCTTTTGCACCTGCTCTTCCCTCGTACCATCTGCGCTTGTTGTTTTGATCCATCCCATTTGACCGAAGAGTGTCCTTACAACCCACCTTCTCAAGGACAAGATCAGGTCAATGCTCCATTTCAGCAAAGACCAAGAAATGATCCATACACTTCCACTTACAATTCCGGTTGGAGGAACCACCCCAATTTCGTTTGGAATCAGAACCAACATCAATTCCAAGGCCACAACAACATCCAGAGGCCTCCTCCTCCTCCTCAACAACAAGCTTAGCTACAAACTCAATATCAATATCAGCAGCCCTTCCAACCCCAACCTTTTCAAAATCCGACGAACAACTTTGCACCCAACAATTCTTTTCCTCAAAACAACTTTGTTCCGTCAAACAACGATAAGGTTTCCTCACTACAACGGAGTTTGGAGGCGTTTGTAAAGCAATCAACTCAATCCACCGCCAACATCAGTCTTCCATTCAGTCTCTGGTGCAACACACCGCTGCTCACGGGCAAAGCATAAAGACCATCGAAGCCCAGATTGCACAACTGAATGCAGCTTTAAGCAAGCGAGAGAAAGGGAAGCTTCCATCTCAACCACTCCCAAATCCTGGTTACCCACATAATGTACATGTTGCTCTTGAACAACCAAACCATAATGTGAGTATCATGACTACGTTGAGATCTGGAAGGATTCTGCACAACAACACTGGCACGCAGATAGATGACGACACCCCGGCTGCTGCTTCTTCTTCTTCATCTTCTGAGCCTGTTCTTCATTCTTCAAAAGGCTTTCCTTCTTCTTCCGCTGCTCCGAACGGACTCACATCTCACTCCACTAAAACTCCAGTTCTGGGATCCGTTCCGACTCCATAATCTCCTCCACAAGCATTGGACTCAACCAATTTCAAAAACGTTCCATTTCCAAACCGGTTGAGATCCGATAAACAAAATCCACAAATGGAGAATATTTTGGAGTTATTTAAACAGGTTAATATTAACATTCCCCTCTTAGATGCAGTCCAACAAGTCCCTTCTTACGCAAAAATCTTGAAGGACTTGTGTACTAAGAAGAGGAAATCTCAGATACCCAAGAAAGTTTTCTTAGCTAGTGCCGTGAGTGATGCTCTTACCCAAGCTTTACCTCAAAAATGGAAGGACCCTGGCTGTCCTACGATTTCAATAACCATTGGGGATAAGAACATCAACCGCGCACTTTTGGATCTTGGTGCCAGTGTTAACCTACTTCCGTATTCTGTATATGAGCAACTAGGTGTAGGAGAGTTGAAACTTACACACTGTACTCTCCAAATGGCCAACCGATCTATCACCCATCCTAGGGCTGAGCTAGAGGATATGTTTATAAAAGTAGGGGACTTCATATTCCCCGTTCACTTCATTGTTTTAGACACATAACCTGTAGATAACCCTCGGAATCAAATTCTGGTGATACTCGGTTGCTCATTCCTTGCAACATCAAATGCTGTGATCAATTGTCGAAATGGTTCGATGAACCTATCTTTTGGAAACATGACAATTGAACTCAACATTTTTAGGTTAGGGAATCAGCCATCTGAACCTAATGCTCATATACTCGATGTTTGTTCGATCCAGGAGATCGCCCCTGAGGACTGTGAGTTCGAGGAATTCTTGTTCGATCACAGCAATCTTGACGCCACTAGTGCGTTCCTCCTTGAACCTGTTGCTGCTTCTGCTCCCGACAATGATTATGAGTGTTTCACTTTTTTGAACGATCTTAGCCTGTTGCCACCCGAGTTTGAATCTTTTGAATTTCCGGGTGCGTTAGCTGAACCATCCAACTCGGTCGCATACACTCGTTTTGAGCCTCTGCTGGAATCCTTTGAGTTCGAGACATTTTCGCCAATATTGCCTTCAATCGTTTCACCTCCAACGCTCGAACTAAATCCGTTGCCGTCTCACCTCAAGTATGCTTACTTAGGTGAGAACGAGATCCTCTCTGCCATCATCTCGGCTTCTCTAGCTCTAGAGCAGGAGAAAGCCCTTCTCACGGTCTTGCAAAGCAATCGGCAAGTTTTAGCTGGACAATGGCAGACATCAAGGGGATTAGTCACCTGATCGTTGAACATCACATTCATATGATGGATGATGCCAAACGAGCCAGGGATCCACAGAGGCGACTCAATCCAGTCATGAAGGAGGCTGTGAAAAAAGAGATCGTCAAATATCTTGATAGTGGTATCATTTACCCTATCTCTGATAGTCAGTGGGTCAGTCCTATACATGTTGTCCTCAAAAAGTCGGGCATAACGGTCATCATCAATGAGGCAAACGAGTTAATCCCTACTCGCACCCAAACTGGGTGGCGAGTATGCATTGATTATAGAAAACGCAACGCCGCGACGCGGAAGGACCACTTTTCGCTACCATTCATCGACCAAATGCTCGAACGATTGGCTGGACATGAGTACTACTGCTTTTTGGACGGCTACTCTGGCTACAACCAGATTCCCATCGCCGAGAAAGACCAGGACAAAACCACGTTCACCTGTCCTTTCGGCACGTTTGCATATCACCGCATGCCCTTTGGGTTATGCAATGCTCCCGCTACCTTCCAGCGGTGTATGATGGGAATTTTCTCGGACATGGTGGAGAAATTCTTGGAGATATTCATGGATGATTTCTCCATTTTTGGTGATTCCTTTGACGAGTGTTTGCAACATCTCGACGCTGTCCTTACCCGATGTAAGGATAAAAACCTCACTTTAAACTGGGAGAAGTGCTACTTCATGGTGCGCAATGGTATTGTCTTAGGACATATCATTTCGCAAAATGGTATTGAGGTTGACAAAGCGAAAATTGAGGTCATTTCTAATCTCCCTCCTCCCAGATGCGTCAGAGACATCCGAGCTTTCCTTGGCCATGCCGAGTTTTATAGACAGTTCATCAAGGACTTTAGCAAGATTGCTAGACCCTTGACTCTTCTGCTGGCCAAGGATACCACATTCGACTTCAACTCGAGCTGTAAAACTGCGTTCGAATCGCTGAAAAGCTCACTCACCTCTGCTCCCGTTCTTTCTTCTCCTGACTGGACGTATCCCTTTGAGATTATGTGCGATGCATCCGACTTTGCTATCAGTGCGGTTTTACGACAGCACATCGATAAGATGCCGCACGTAATCTACTATGCTAGCCGGACCCTGAATGATGGCCAATTGAATTACACGACAACCGAGAATGAATTCTTGGTTGTTGTGTTTGCATTAGAAAAATTCAGGCCTTACTTAATCGGCTCTCCAGTCATTGTATACACAGACCATTCAGCTCTGCGACATCTTTTCGTGAAGAAAGACGCAAAATCTAGGTTAATACGTTGGATCCTCTTACTTCAAGAGTTTGATCTTGTCATTAAGGACAAAAGAGGATGTGAAAACGCAGTGGCCGACCATCTTTCACGACTTCTTTCTTCGCCGACACTTCCACTTCCCATCAACGACCTTTTTCCGGATGAACAACTCTTGACAGTATCGTGCGAACCCTGGTTCGTAGATATTGTGAACTATTTAGCAACAGTATTACTACCGAACGAATGGTCAAGTCAGGACAGACTTCGATTCTTATCCTAAGTAAAACACTTTTACTGGGACGAACTCTAACTGTTCAAGTATTGTCCCAACCAGATTATTCGTCGGTGTGTTCCTAATAATGAGTTCAAGAGTATGCTGTCGCTTTGCCACGATCAAGCATGTAGCGGGCATTTTGGCCCAAGAAAGACAGCCGAGAAAGTCTTGCAATATGGCTTCTCTGGTCACAACTCTTCAAAGATGCTCATGATTACTGCAAGACTTGCTCTTGGTGCCAACACTTGGGCCGGATATCCAGGAGAAACAAGATGCCACTCTAACCAATCTTGGTTGTCAAGATTTTTGATGTTTGGGGAATTGATTTCATGGGGCCGTTTTCTAGCTCTTTTGGGAACCTGTATATTCTTCTAGCTGTTGATTATGTCTCTAAATGGGTCGAGACTGTGCCAAGCCGGACGAACGACAACAAGGTTGTCATTCGATTCCTTAAAGAAAACATCTTTTCCCGGTTCGGGAACCCCCGCGCGATCATTAGCGACAATGGAACGCATTTCTGTAATAGGACTTTCGAGGCCTTGATGCGGAAATACTCCATTAATTATAAGCACTCCACGCCCTACCACCCCCAAACATGTGGTTAAGCCGAAGTTTCAAATCAGCAAATCAAGCAGATATTGGAGAAAACGGTTTCCAAGAACCGTAAGGATTGGTCTTTGAAACTCACTGATGCCCTTTGGCAATTTCGAACTACTTATAAGACTGATCTTGGCATGTCTCCTTATCAGCTTGTTTACGGAAAGGCTTGCCACCTTCCTGTAGAAATCGAGCATCGCGCATTTTGGGCGATTAAAGAGTTGAATCTAACCCTTGAAGATGCGGGCAGCCATTAGAAGCTGCAGCTCAACGAACTGAATGAGTTTCGGGATGAAGCTTATGAAAACGCGGTTGTCATTAAGAACCGAACGAAGGTGTTTCATGATAAACACCTTATGCGCAAAACTTTCATACCTGGACAGCAGGTGCTTCTTTACGACACCCGACTACATTTCCATCCTGGTAATCTCAGATCTCGCTGGAAATGACCCTTTTTTGTGCGAACTGTATATCCGCACGGTGCGGTGGATTTGGAAAGTTCATAGGATGGTTCACTATTCAAAGTGAACGGACACAGGGTAAAACCGTTCCTCATCGCAGACCCATCGGAGGAGCTCCTGATGTTGCAGGAGCCGGTTTACATTGACTAATCTTCCTCCGCTTATCACCAAACTTCGGTTATCCATCCATAAATAGTGGAAACACTATTTCAAATAAGTTTGGGCGTATGTATATACCATTTTGTTTTTTTGTGTGCCTGGTAAAATTCCCACCTGTAATAACTTGTAAAATAATACAAAAATAATAATAATAATAAAAAATTTAGGGGGGGTGTTTTTGTAAATATTCAGAGCCATAAATAAAATAAAATAATTCTTTAAAATAAAATTCTTTTTATTTAATTATTCTTTTTGGGGGCCTTTTGTACAAATAACCAACAGCCCCTATAAATATATCTCGATCCCTTCTCTGCATTCCCAAGCCCTAATTCCAACCCACAGAATAAACCCGAGCCGCCTCTGCAATTTTCCACCGCCGATCTCTCCTCGCCGCCGCGCTTCTGCCACCCACCTGCAATTCAGCCGCGCTTCCGCCGCCGCATAGCCTTGTCTCCCTCTGAAAATTTTAGAGGAGGTTTGCAATTTTTACTCCTCTCTATAGATTTATTATTTCAGTATTTGCTTTCTGTCCATGCCCCCTTACATTACAATTTGAACGGGATTTCTCCCACTTATTTGCCCATGATATTTACGGTAGTTATTTCGGCAACGAGATCCGAAAACGCAGATGGAATTTTCTATTATTTAACCATCCAAACGCATTCGCGCTTCCGGATCTCGTTGCGCGTTTCTATGATAGTGTGGAAGAGAGGTGTTTAGCGAATCACGGGTTCATACGTTTATTGTAGGGGGATCGTGAAATTATTATCGATAGGGACTTCATTCACGAAGTCACCTTAATACCATGAATCCCCGTACACGAACAACCCTTCCGCTTTGAGGACTACCTACCATTAATGGGTGATGACTGTTCTAGGAAGCCTAGGAAGGGCATTCAGGCTCACACGCTTTATGCGAATGTTTTAACAGTGTGCCGTTGGGTACAAAACAACATTTTCGGCAGTTCGCACAACACCACATTTTTTACCCCATCCCTTCACATAGTGCACACTTTAATGACCAGAAACCCTAGCTATGATATGTGCACTGTATTACTACACTCGATTGGCGCCGGCAAGAGGGCTGCCAATTATCCATGCCCGATGTTGGCGACACAGCTGTGTCTCCATTTCCTTCCTGTTGAGGAATTTGAAATTTACATGCATGGTGGGATTCCCATTCGACCCCTTCTTAAGGGTGTATCCACATCCTACATGTAGGGTGTTTTTCGTCACCCCATTGAGATGGGAGTACGCGCGCGCTTGTCAGGCGTATTCTACAGATTCTCCCTGCCTAGGATAGGCCGGGGTTTATTGATTGTGGGGATCCGAATCTCCGGCAGCCGCGGACTAAGCTGCCGTTAATTACCCCTCGCCTTTGGGGCGAGGGAACCTCTGAATCACGGGTTAAACTGGTCATGCGAACTCAATGTGCAGTGTACGTGTGTGTTGTTTTGGAAGGGGGTTTGGATATGTCGGGAGCCACGCAGAGTTTTTACGGGGGTCCCGCTACCCGGATAGCGGGCTGGGGGTCAAGAGGGCTAGCAGCCCCCTTGCGGGGTGCGGGGCAGCGCCCCGTTAGAAAATTTTTTCTAACAGGGACAGTGTCGTGGGGTATATGTGTGTGTAAATATGTATACATATGTATATATATATATATATGTATGTACATAAAAAGAGGGGGAAAGGCATCCAAGGGATGCGTGGGACAGCACCTTGGGCGCTGTGCGCCTAGGTGCTGTGCGCTCAGGCGCTAGAGTGCCACGTGTCGGCACGTGGGCGCTCTGCGCTTGAGCGCACGCGCGCCACGTGTCGGCACGGGGGCGACTTGCGCTCGAGCGCACGCGCGCCACGTGTCGGCACGGGGGCGACTTGCGCTCGAGCGCTTGCGCTTGAGCGCAAGCGCGCCATGTGTCGGCACGTGGGTGCTCTGTGCTCGAGCGCTTGAGCGCAAGCGCGCCACGTGTCGGCACGCGGGCGCTCTGCGCTTGAGCGCCGGCGAGAAAAGGAGGCTTTTAGCCTAAGAAACAGAAGCTATGCTTCAGAAAGGAAATATTTATTATGTATATATGTATGGAGTTAAACTCCTAGGATATTTTGAAGCTGATAAAGGGGGGGTTCTTCTTCTTCCTCGTGTTGTTTGGCCGGATCTTGAAGATCAAGAGATGTGAGATCTCAAAATCTCTTCTTTTTGAGATCTGATGGGAGATCTGAGTTTCCCTTTGAGGGTTTTGTGGTGGAAAACTACTTAGTTTTGGAAAAGAAAGAGTAAAACTCTTGATTTAATTCAAAAGAAATGAGAAGGTTTAGAACCTTGGAGAAGGAGCAGGAGGCACAAACAACCCTAGTTTTTGGGAGAATGAAAAGTGTATATGCTTTATTCATCATCATGTTGCCTTATATAGGCTTACATATTTACATATAGCCCCTTGGGCTTTACAAAAATGGCATTTTAGCCATCCCATGGCTCATGTGCCATTTCATTTTTGCACATAAACCATGGGCTTACAAAATATTGGCTTTATGCCCATTTTGTTTACATTCATGCATAAACAATTACATAAAAATTATTTATTACATGATTTTGTTGTTGGCATGGGGAGGCTGGCTGCGGGCTCGACTTGGGCATGGGCCCGCTTGACCTGGGCTTGGGCCCACCTGGCTTGGGGTTGACTTTGATTTTGACCTGGTCAACTGGGGTGTAAATTTTTACCCCAACACTACACACGACTTCATGGATTATGGTCGCACACCGAGCCGGACGAAGATGCGATGGCCAAGACACCCAGCTCGAGCTCCACAGCGAGCGATGAAGAGCTAACCCCCGCTGCGCAAGCGCGCTTGATACGACGTACCCATAGGGGTAGAACGAGTGATAGGGATGCTGACAAACTTTGATCAGCGACTGACGAGTCTGGAATAGGGAATGTTCACCCTACTGGTAAGAGAGGAACGAGCACGATCGAGAGGTCAAGGGACAGACAGGGGAGAGGCTGGAAAAAGTGAGGCCGCGTCTAGGAGACGCCGCGGAGATCAGTGAGAACACTGCTGTCAGTAAGTTTGGGAGTGAGGTTTGATTGTAAATAGTTATCTTTGCATTGCATCTGCACATTTTTTTTATTTTTTGTAAATATTTGTTTTTCTTTGCATAGTTAATTCCGTATCGCATTTTTCTGCATTGCGTCTTTATAAAATATATATATATATATATATATATAATAAAAAATTAAAATTAAAATTAAAAAATTAAAAATTAAAAAAATTAAAAATTTCAATATTGGCTATATTTGAATCGAGTTCGACATGACGGTTGACTAGTTAGAAAAATAATAGATCCTAAACTTAGTAAATTAAAAAAACCCTAAAAATAACCTTCCTTGAAGTATAACTGTAGAAAATATACGTCCTTGCAGTTTATTTAGAAATAAGCAAATTTTGAGTTCAGTTCTTAGGCTAAGTCGAAATGAGTGAAGAGTATTGAAAGCTCTATTTGAAGTGTAAGTCTGAAAAATAATTCCGAACCTTAAGTCCAATTCTGAAAATATATACCCTACAAATCGCACATACACGCACCTTGAAACTTGGGATAGTAGAAAATACCTAGAAATGCTCTTGCCTCAAAGCCTGGTATGAAAGAAAAAAACGGCATTTAAAGCTAACCAGCATAAGAGCATCATTGAAAAATATATCTAGTCTTGAAATAAAAAAATAAAAAAATAAAAAATAAATAAAATACAAGACCTGGAAACTGCTATTTACGCTTTAAGCTCATACATTAATCGAATGTTAGTGCCTCAAGAAGCATTAATAGTCGCATGAAAGATATATGAGCAAAACCGTCCATCATTAATGAAAAGAAGTAGTACTAGGTATTAAGGCAAGGGTATTATAGCTTGAATTGAATTTCCAAGTGTAGGGGTGATAATTACACACACGTAGGGGTATATGATCAGAGTTTGGTGGAGAGTTAGGAATGAAAAATAGGGCTTATATATTCAGTAGAGATGATAAAAATTCCGGATTTGAGATGGTGTTTTAGAAGGAAAACTCAAGAGATGCTGAGAGCTTTATGAACTAGCAAAACGTATAGGATCTTAAGTTAAATGAAAAGGAAGTGTGAAAAATACGGGTTGATGATTTCTAAGTTAAAGATGATAGCGTTTCTTGCTAGAATGTTGAACTGTAGGATTAGAGTCGACGGCCAATTTGATCGGATTTTGTTGGTAGTATCGGCTGAAAACCCTCGGGAGACAACTCTCATCCTACTAGGGACACCTAAATATTTAATGACTTATTGCACGAGCTAAGTGCAATCGCGTTCCCTGCGAAATTGAGGTTAGGAATTTTTGTGAATAAAATGGCTTTACTCGGGACGAGCAAAACATATGTTTGGGGTATTTGTTCATATCAGATTTTTGCAATTTTATACCGTCCATTCTTGATCGCATTGCATATAGGTAGGTACTCTTGATCCGTGTTAGCTGAATATTGTAGGTTACAGATTCTCAGCTCTAAACAGTGAAATTCAGGAAAAGGCGCAACAAATTCAGGAGTTCTGCCAACCACAGATAAATACGGGTCTCTGCTCACTATCCGTATGATGCCGCATACCAGTTCAAGGGACAAAATGGCAAATCATTGGTCATTTCATGCACAAAGCACAAGAGGCAGCACAAGATCCAAGACTTAAACGCGGAGCTCAAGAAAATCAAGGCAAAAAGTCCACATCATTTCACCTTTTTGAACTGCTGAAAATATGGAAGAAAAATGAAAAGTTTCTGAGAAACCAAGTATACCAAACAGAAGAGAACAGCAACATGAAGAACCCCAGAAAAAATGACACTGGAATTCAACCAAAGGGCCGCGGATCCGCGGCCAATGTGGCACTTATGCGGCGGATCCACGGCCGAGTCAACTCAGTGTTGACTCGGTTTTTTAGGGTAGTTTTTTAACTTCATTTTGGCTCAGATTGTATCCCTAGGGTTTCATTTGTCTGCCTATAAATAGCCCAGTGCTAAGCCAAGTGAAGGGTGCTTTTCTTTGTACTAGATTTTTAGGATAAGCGTTTGTAGTTCTTCCTCTTCATCTTTCTCCATTAACATTGTAATGAGCTTCATGAGTGGTGATGAATAAAAGAAAAATTCTTTTTTTAGCATACTTGTCTTGTAATTGTGTTCTATTATCTTGCTTGTAATTTTCTTTATTAACTTAGTTGTTGTTATTTGTATGTTTGTTTGCTTTCTTCTTCTCTTTTTCTTTATCCTTACAACCATGATATTTAAGTATGATCCTTGCAAAAGTGAGGTCTCAAATAGCTGGTTGTGATTTTCTCAACTCATTTCTTTCTATCCTCCTTCTTTGTTTTATTTTCTTTTTCTTTTGTAATGGGTGAATAGTTTCTCACTTGTTAAGGTAAGATAAGAAAAGTTTGAGAGAAGGAAATCTCTCTCATTCTTTTCTTGCCTAACATCTTGATTCGGACTCCCGTTAATTGAACTACAATTCGCTCCTTACGGCACCCTATCCTACATGATAGCGGTGATTCCCTAGTGAGACCGGTTGTGATTGAATTAACCGGAGGTTAAGGCTAAGAGCCATGAACGGACGGACAAGGACCAAAAGGAAGGAACTAAGTGTTGGAAAGCCTAGCTTATACTCGCAAGTTTCCTTCCTAGTCGTGCTAATCCCCGTTGTTGCTGATTACCGTAACACCGATATTAAGAGTGGCAACGAAAGAAGTGAGCGACTCCTAACTCAAACTAACCTAATCCTAACCTTAACAAACTCTCTTTATACATATTTTAGCACATAGTGAAACAAAACAAACCAAGACAAATTGGACTTAACTCGTTAAAACACTAAGAAAAAGATTCCCATCTCCCTGCGGACGAGCCGTACTCAACCGGCTAGCTACCAAGCAAAACCGTCTTGATTGCGGTAATTAAAACTAAGCACGCAAAATCTCTAACAATCAAGTCCCGAAGCACTTGGAGGCAGTGGCAGTTAGATATGATTCGTCTCTCCCGGTATTGGGGATTGATATCGCGCTGTGTTTGGAAGGCCATTACACAAAGTTCTTTGCCAAGGCAAGCGAGATTTACTGAAATGTACTCCAGTAGTTTCTTAGGGTTTTTTGGGCTACACTCCGACACGACTTATTGCGCTATTAGGGGTCTGACGATTACCGCCCCCTAGGCCCGATATGCAATACTTTTAGACGAATAGACCGGACTGTACGGAGATTGTCACAGATAGGCTCAGTAGGAGTTCGGATGAGTTAGCTCATCGGCCTTCTTATCGACACATACCTGGGTAGTCGTTATGTGCAGCTAGTACCGCTTGCGGCTTGTGGTTAAACCCACTGCCAGCGTAGTGTCGAGTCTTTAGAGTTCCACACAGAGGGTTTCCCTGCACCGGGCAAAAGGTGTAGAGGTCGTTTGGTTTTACGACAGGGCTCGATCACTTACGTGTACTTATGCACGTATGATGATCGGGGGGATAATACTAGTGGAATTTTATTTAAGCCGGATCCTAGTATTATATTGATGGATTATTTTTGTCTTTTTGTATTCGTATTCTTCGGAATGCGATATGGGTATGTATATACGGATGAGGGGCATTCTCATAATTTCTCGGGAAAGCTTCTAGAAGAAACACCTCATTATGGTTTATTTTTCTTTATGGATTAAATCTTTAATGGGGTGGAGAAAATGAGGTGGAGATATTATTTGTATGAGGCATGACTCATCACTTGGACAAAATAGATATTTGTGAACCATGGTTGATATTTGTGAGATATTTTTTTATCTCATGAATTCACTTGGTTATTATTCATCACAAATGAGAAGTCAAGATTCAACCAACTCTCTTCTCCTCTTTCATTTTCTCAAGTGACCTTCTTCTTCATCAAAACCCTAAACCTTTCATGTGTTGAGAATCTTAGGGTTCCAAGAGAAAATCACTCCATCTTCTCACTCTACACAACCTAGGACTTCTAGTTTAGCGAACTAGAGGCCGTACTTATCTCGGATTTGAGGTAGGAGCTCGAACTATAGACTCTCGGGTGGATCGTCTTTGAATCGAGGAGGCCGTCGAGATTGCCCGATCCGTTTTGATCCTTGGAACTGACAACGAGGTGGAGGACAGCGAAGAAGACCCGAAGGACTTGGTATCGTGAGGTATAACTTCTTCCCGAGTAGTTAAACCTCACTGCCGGTTAGCTAGTTATGGTTTAGTATCGATCCTAGAGTTCAAGTCGGTGTTGTGAGCTTTGAAAAATCATTTTTTGAATATTCCGCCTCCCCACGAACTCGCGGGGTGCGCGACATCAACTTACAATTATAAAAAATGTTCTTAGATTCGAGTTAGAGCTTATACTACCAGATTCTTCGGGACAGGTGATGCAGTTGCAAGTCCAATCATCCTTGATTGATAGTATTAAGGCAACATGGTTACACAGTCCTAGATTGCAGAAATTTCGAGGAAAAGTGGAAGCGAGATTTCGAACAGATTTATTGATTCATGAAAATGGTTCTTTAAGATATGGAAGTCGTTTGTGTGTACCTGAAAGTGAAGTTCGTGAAGAAGTCATGAAGGAGACTCATAGTTCCGCATATTCAGTACATCCGGGAAGCACGAAGATGTATAGAGATTTACGACAACATTTTTGGTGGGAAGGCATGAAGAAAGATATTGCCCGTTACGTATCGAGATGCTTGGTGTGTCAGCAAGTCAAGACTGGATATCAAAGGATAGCTCGTTTGTTGCAACCACTTCCGATTCCTCAATGGAAGTGGGAACAGATAACCAAGGATTTTGTGACAGCATTACTAGGGAGTCCAAATGGCAATAACGTAGTTTGGGTGATTGTCGATCGACTGACTAAGGCGGCTCACTTCATACCATTTCGAGTTGGTCAGTCAACGGAGGGTTTAGCAGAGAGGTACATGCAGGAGATTGCGAGATTGCATGGAGTACCAGTAAGTATCATCTCTGATCATGACACTCGGCTCCTATCATATTTTTGGAGGAGTCTATAGTGAAGCATGGGAACTCGCTTGAGGTTTAGTACAGCCTATCATCCTTAAACAGATGGACAGTCCGAGAGAACGATCCAAACTCTTGAAAATATGTTGAGAGATTACATGTTAGACTTCAAGGGTTCGTGAGAGGATCATTTACATTTAGTGGAGTTTTCATACAATAACAGTTTTCTGGCAACTATACAGATGGCTCCATTCGAAGGATTGTACGGTCGTAAGTGTCGCTCACCTGTTTGTTGGGACAATATTGGAGAAAGAAGATTATTAGGACCGGAACTCATTGTGCAAACTATGGAGTGTTGGCTATAGTGCCCTCAAGTCAATTATTGTAATCGCGAGCACACAATTGTGATGATTGAGGGAGGACCTATACGGGTAGAACAGTCTTACTCGAGATGATAGTATGCTATCTTGTTTGTCTTTATCATCATGTACATGCATTATGTGGTATTACAGATCACTATTACATGTTAATAGAGCCCATAGGATTCTTTCTTGACTACCAGTATTATGATGGCGATCATATACGTGGGAGCTGGGTGGTCTATAAGCACATTCTTCAATGTCCCTAGTCGAGAGAGTATCGAGACTGGGTATCGATACTCCGGAGTAGACTGGTGTGTACTTATCGAGACCCCGACGAGGGGTGGTAGCCGGTCTCATAAGCCATTGGTGTCAGTTAGTCACCTCAGATAGTATACAGGTGCTCATTGGGTTATGAGTACACTAGACGGACTCGCAGGGAACATGCTAGACGGTATTATACCTATTGCCATATAGCAGTTCCCAGGTGACATGAGTACAGGTTAGTCTGTCGACCTGAGATCGTCATTTATCTCGTGTGAGTTCCCATTGTGCTTTGATTACTACCGTACCATGGCTCAAAGGAGTCATGCAAACAGGTTCTAGTTGGGTACAGTCCCAAACCACATGGAGGCAGTGAGCAGATCGTCGGGGATTCGTCTCTCCCGGTATTGGGGGTTGATGTCGCGCGGTGCACGGGTGGCCATCACCAGAAATTCTTGGCCAAGGTAGACGAGAATACTGATTTAGATCAGTAGTTTCTCAGTTGGTGATGGGCTTCATACCGACACGAAATATCGCGTTATTAGGGGTCTGACTTTATCCACCCTCTTAGACTCAATATGCGATACTCTTAAACGAACAGACCGGACAGTATGGAGATTGTCACGGACAGGATCAGTAGGGGTTCAGATGAGTTTGCTCGTTGGCCTTCCTTTCGCTCAATACCTGGGTAGCCGTTACGTACAGCTAGTGCCGCTGACGTGCTTGTGGTTAAACCTGCTGCCAGCATATTGACGGGTCTTTAGAGTCCTACAAAGAGGGTTTCCCTGGTTCTGGCGAAATGATGTAGTAGCCGTATTGGATACGTGCAGGGTTCCGATCGAATAGTTGTACTAGTTACCCGGACTTTCGATCGGACGGTTGATAACACTAGCCGGCTCGGGTTTGAGCCGGATTATTAAATCTTTAATAATTTACGTATATGTATTTCGATATGTATATTCTAGTATTATGTTCTTTTTGTTATTTTATCTCTTCGGGTATTCGTATTTCGGTACGAATACAGGTATGTATATACAATAGAGTGTAATCCGTATTTATACGGAAAACATTCTGGAAGGTGGACACCTCATTTAGATTTAACCATTTATTATAAATGGTAAATGAGATGTAAAGGAAGAGAGAGAGGAGTATGGTGAGAACCATGCTTGTATAATATTGTACAAATGAATTAACAAATCATTCATGCAAACTATTCAAGCATGGGTTGGTTTTTAAATTAGAAAATATTGTTTTACAAAACCGAGCTTTACTTATTTTTTCTCATTAAAAGAAAAAGGACGGTTGATTGTTTTTCTTCACCTCACCATTAGCTTCACTCTCCTCTTTAGTTTCTTGAGTTCCTCCACCTTCATCTTCAACCTCCTTTCTACAATCTCATATGTTGAGAATTAAGAAAGGAGATGAGATAATTAAATACTTTAAATACTTCACTACATCTTAGGCACTCTAGATTAGCAATCTAGAGTCCTTAGTTGCTTCACTTGATCTTTTGTGTGGAGCTAGAGCCATGGGCTACATCTCTCGGGTGGATCGTTTTCGACGGAGGAAGACCGGCGGCCAAGTTCAATCGAGGACGCCTCAAAGAGCTAAGGAAGATGGTAGAAGACCGAAGGACACGATTCATTCGGTATAACACTTCTATCACAGTAGATAGACTCTTTAAGATTGCTAGTTTCATGTTTGGTTTCGATTCTAGATAGTTGTTTCTAGCGCCAAGTTTTTAAACACCAAAAATTTTCGTTCCGCACTAGCCGCGGTCGACGGCCATGGCGCTAGCAAAACCCAACATGGTATCAGAGCCACCCAAACATTAGAAACTAGTGTTAGACAATGCTTCAAGTTTCAAAACCGAAAACTTCTTTTTCATAACCCAGTTTCTGTTCGAAATATTTTTGGTCTCTAAAAATTTTTTAAACATGTGCAGAAGCTTACTCTAGACTAGATAGTGACACACAATGAAAACGAGTGGATTTCATCATGATTGGAACGGCAGAAATGTGGTTTTGGCCGGCCTCACTCACTATTCACCTTTGGACCTCGTTTTCATGCTGTGTCTTGGGTTTTTTAAATTGGTATTTTTGGTCTTGTTTAATTTGCCCCATATTTCACTTAGTGTTATCTTTGCTTGGGGCAACTTGGAAAGTTTCAAAAGTTGAAATTTTGCATCATTGATATCTGTGATGTGGTGTATGTATTTTTCAAATATCATCTATTTGCTATATGTCATTTAGACGGGGTTGCACATACTCGCTTATACTGCTGTGATGTTGATATCTGTGATGGCTATGTTCAGATTGTCGTGTAGGATAACCTCTAGTGCAATGGTAGTTATACAGTTTAGATTCATTTATATGTTTGTTATTGTCGGGCGAGCGTCCGACATGTAGACCGTCGTTTCCGCCGGTTTGTATATTCTTTTATTGGGGCACGACCGGGTTGAGGTCGATGTCTCTATTGTATATATACTTTTCTTTTCTGTACTAGAATTACCCCGCGGTGGAGTGCTCGAATATCCGGGTTCTAGAGGGAAACGAGCCCGCATCTCATGGTGTTGAGACGGAGGGAGCCTCACTCTAGAATTGGCGGGTTATTCGCTGCACTCGTAGGGGGTATAGGATGACCCATGGAGGGGTGCTCAAGTTACCGGATTCATTGAAGTGCTGGGTGGTCCATTCAGTTTGTTGATTGGGGTTACCTCACATTTGAGATTGGCGGGTAACTTGCCGCACTCATAGGGGTCTTGGTTATACATTTCACAGGCTATCCACACAACCAGGGAACGTCGGGTTTCATTTGCGGCTCAAAGGAAACCCCGGGCTCCTAGATTATCTGTTATTCTGTGTTTCTTATCGCTTTTCTGTGATGTTATATCATGCCTGGGACGAATGTTATACACACACACACACACACACACTAGTAGATGTTGTATATGTTTTGTATCCGTGCTAGTCCAGCCCCCGCTCTGCCGTTAGTTAAGTAACCTAACGGTGCATGACGGGGCCCCGTGGAGAATACGGATGGCATATACGTATATTTTATTTTCGTTCTTTTCTGGTGTGATATGGATTAATTGATGGGACTGCGTTAATTTTGATTAATGCAAGGAAAAATAAACCTAAATGATGTTATTGGAACCAAGTTTTTAAAACAAATGACATTACAGACGTTTCCTTTTGCTTTGCACAGCGGTATTCGGTTCTGAATATCCAGCACCTCATTCAACGAGGCAAGAGCCGAGATCCCTTTATAGAGAGTGACCTCTTGGGCAAAAGTTTGCGTCATTGTAATAACTTCACTATAGTCGATTCTTTTTCTTTGCATTGTGGTATTCAGTTAGGAATATCCAGCACCTCATTCGATGAGGAAAGAGCCGAAATCCCTTCACAGAGAGTAACCTCTTAAGCAAAAGTTTACGTCACTATATATTTGTAAAACCACTCGGTTCTTTCAACGATATCAAGTTCATTATGTTAAAAGTTTTTTTCCAAAAACCCAGTCGTAGCCTTCCGTCATTTCTTATAAGTGTTACTTAGTATTCATGCTGCGTGTTTTGACCTAGTCAAGACGTAGTGTTCAGTAGCTGAGTGGTACTTGTTTGTTATAGGTGTTGCGATTATTTAGGACAGCCGCATAACCATTTTGACCTAATCAAGGGTAGATGCGGGTGGGTCTAAATTAATCTTGGATAATGACGGGTTGAACTTGACTAGCGGTTTATGATATATTGACCTAGTCAAGGTCATAAACTGTTAGGGGCAAAAACCACATCGGGAGTTTCAAATATACAGGAAACTTGCTAGGCATGCGCATACCTTCTGAAGTGTGGTGACTTGAATGGCTTCCATCAAATTATCATGCGATGATAGTTGGATCCCGATTCCTACTGATGAGTAGGTGTTACTCTTCGAGTGATTTTCAGATGATCCCGACTAATTCTCCTTTTAGGGTTTGAAAGAGAATTCGAGGAAACAATGGGAGCCATCCTGATTAGATAAAGTGATTAACCAATCTAATTTAGGTTAGGGTGCACGCTGAATTTTTATTTTCTCTTTCTCTCTTTGACAGCGACCATGTCCTGACCCTAAACTAAAACTCATGAACCGAGTTAAACGAACCTTCTTAAAACACTTTGGCTTTTGGATTGTCATTTAGTCACATATATCCCTGCAGCTCCTACTTTCCCTTTGCATTTTTTCAGAATACTCTATATCACTATGAAGATCCATATTACTTGGATATTCCATCGTATAGTTACATATGAACTCGAAGAAACTTGTTTCTGTTCGAGGATGGATTCCGGTTCTGGAAAAATTGGATAGGATTATTCAGTTGTCTTTTCTCTTTACCTTCTCTCAGATTACGAGAGCTCCAGGTATTAGAAGAGTACACCTATTATGCTTATTAGATAGTGTTCTTCCAAACCAAAGGCAAGTGCCAAAAGGTAGGGAAGGAAGAAAATCAATTAGTCTAAGTGTGGTGTACAGAAGGTAATAAGTAAAGACATATAAAGGAATTAGAGTGAGGGCAAAGAAAATTGCGACTACTATCATTCACGACGAAGCCGTCTATACCCCTGCCACTCCTACTTCCCCTTTGCATTTCTCCAGAACACTCGATATCACTACGAAGATCCATATTACTTAGATATGTTATCGTATAGTTACATACGAACTTGAAGGAACTTGTTTAAGTTCGAGGATGGTTTCCGGTTCGGAAGAAATTGAATAGGGATATTCGGTTGTCTTTTCTCTTTACCTTCTCTCAGATTGCTAGGGCTCCTAGTGTTAGGAGAGTATACCTATTACACTTATTGGATAGTCTTCTTCTAAACCTTAGGCTGGTGCCAAAAAATAGGAAAGGAAGAAAACCAATTAGCCTAAGTAAGGTATACAGAAGGTAAGAAGTAAAGACATATAAAGGGATTGAAGTAGGGGTAAGGAAATATACGGTTACCGTCATGAATCTGAATAGTAAAAGAGGCATTACTAAGAATACCCGGCCACCCCTTCGAAACATTTTCATGTTTCAATTTTACTGTGCAATGTTAATTGAAAATTGTTTTCCCAATTAGATTCTGACTCCAGGGTATGTATTTACCAGACTTGATTCTCACATTTATATGGTGTTACAGATACTGAGTGGGAGTAGAATATTGGGAATTGGGTGAATATATCCTCAATATATCGGAATTCTTTGTAATTGGTGATATTTGAGGAAATCACCTGGGTTTTGCCTAACGACAAATGTTTGATTTTGAATATCCGTCGTTATGCACCAATTTCAAATTGATATATCTGTACATTTATTTATAAAGTGAGATATAACTTTTTGACATTATGTCTATGACATTTACCTATATCAAGTGATGGTTAGGTAAGGTGCATTCAACAGCAATGTAATTCTTCTTAACCATAGCACAGTTTTCAACCTACGACGCACAGGGTTTGAGTTATCAAACTCGGAGGACTTATACAAAGTATTGTATGTTGTCCGATATCCGTTAGGACAAAAGGGTTGGTACTCGTACCATATTCCGTTTACTTATGACTTCTCTGGTTTTAGACAAGTATTTCGTTGAAATACAAGGTCCAAATTTTGAGAAGTTATCGGTATAAGAATAAAGTAGAGAACCATATGTTGCAAGTATCAGGATTCTTCGAGGTGATCGAAAATGTAAATACTTATGCTAGGTATTCCATTGTAAGTAATATATTTGAGAACTTGTTTCTCTCTCAGGTTACTCATCCGTGAGTACGCTCCTTGATGAGTAATGTTACTTGGCCTTCTTCCATTTAGTCTATATGCACTAGAAATAGCTGCTTGATTTTTGAATCTGGTTCCAATCAAATTAGTACCTTTGTTTCTATATTGGATATAGAATTGATTCATATCTTAACGATGTTAAGGTATATGGAGTTGTCTGGCTTATGCTTAAAACCAGAATCCGGATAAACTTTAGGCACGTTTCAGTAATGGCAGTTTGTGGATTTTCCCGGGCTTTGACGAGGGTTAACATTCTACCATTTGGAAGATCAATAGTTATATTGTTCTTAACTCGCTATATTCTTAGTAAAATGAATTCTTTTCAGAAAACATTAGTGGGAGTATGGTAGAACTGGAAGTGATTCCAGAACCACAAATGATTACTGAAAATTTAGTAGAATCTAAAGATTCAATTGGATTCGACAATCCATTAGCCACTTCGCAGATTTGGTGGGTACCTTCAGCCACCTAAGAGGTATTTCGGTCTCCTCAAAAACGGTGACAGGGAGGTTTTTGATTACCCAAACTTGCCACTACTGTTGTTCTAGACTATGAGATCTGGCAGGAGGATGAGTATAACGTCGTTCTAAATTAGCTTTAGAAGTGCACATGTATATGACTCTGTCAGAGGGTTGTTTAGTCAGTGGGAGCAGTGGAAGCATGGTGGGCAAGTATCTTATATCTATTTATAGACTAAAACAGGTATAGCGGAGATAGATCATCTAGTTTTGATGTGACAGTCATAGAGTTTGACTTCATCAGAACAACAGATGGACCTTGCAAGAAGATAGTAGGGAGTACATGTCCTGATATTTGGATGACATGCTCTTGATAGGAAGTGATATTCCTATATTACGATCGGTTATACTGTGGTTGTCACAAGTTGTTTCTCCACATAGGATCTGGATAAAATATCAGGTATTCTGGTCACTAGATCTATAGTTTTAGATCTAGATTTGGGAAGTGTCCCAATTCGGGTACTTGACACTATTCTAAAGTGTTTTAGAATGGATGACTCCTGACGTGGTAGTGTACCCGCAGATGATGGAGTCACCCTTTCTAAAGAGATGTTTTCTAGACTGATGAGGAGAGGGATTTGCATGATTGGCATATCACTTGCTTAGGCAATTAAGTTAATCATGAAATGTCAAGTACCACACCAGATATTGCTTTTGCACTGGCTGCAATAAGCATATATATTAATCCAATCCTGGAGAAATGTTGGAAGCAATTATGAACATAAGTGTATGTTCTTGGTATATGGTAACGGCAGCCTCCTTCAGGAGGCGGTTATCATTTCTGACTTCCAAGGTGACCTGGATGATAGAGCGACTGTCAAAATTATAGTTTTCCCTCTTTTGAGGGGCAGTATGTTGGACAGGTGGTCCAAGCGGATATCGAGAAAGGCATGGCGCAGAATATTGATTAAATTCAGTGGAAGATATGGTCTAAGAAGTTTGTTGGATTTGGAGTTCATTTGTGAACTGGGTCCCATCAGATATCCAGATAAATTCTAAAACAGGTATCGCTCATTTCGGGAGAGAGACTTTCTCCGCGAAGTTGAGATATAGAGAGATAAAGAGAGAAATATTTGAGCGGATCCACTCACTAAGGTTATTTCTCGAACGCAATAGTTTCACAAACCGGCTTTGCGAGACTAATTAATAGAGAAGTTGGGTGTTCGGTATCACACGGGCTGTGAGTATACGACACCGCAATAATTAGCCTTAAGTGCAAGTGGAAGATTGTTGGCTATAGTGCCCTCAAGTCAATTATTATAATCACAGGCACGCGATTATGATAATTGAGGGAGGACCTATACGGGTAGAACAGTCTTATTCAAGATGATAGTATGCTATCTGATTTGTCTTTATCATCATGTACATGAATTATATGGTATTACAGATCACTATTACATGTTGATAGAGCCCATAGGATTCTTTCTTGACTACCAGCATTATGATGGCGATCATATACGTGAGAGCTGGGTGGTCTATAAGCACATCCTTAAATGTCTCTAGTCGGGAGAGTATCGAGACTGGGTATCCATACTCCGGAGTAGACTGGTGTGTACTTATCGAGACCTCGACGATGAGTGGTGACCGGTCTCACAAGCCATTGGTGTCAGTTAGTCATCTAAGATAGTATACAGGTGCTCATTGGGTTATGAGTACACTGGACGGACTCGCCGGAAACATACTAGATGGTATTATACCTATTGTCAGATAGCAGTTCCCAGGTGACATGAGTACAGATTAGTCTGTCGACCTGAGATCGTCATTTGTCTCGTGTGAGTTCCTACTGTGCTTTGATTACTACCCTACCACGGCTCAAAGGAGTCGTGCAAACAGGTTTTAGTTAGGTACAGTCCCGAACCATATGGAGACAGTGAGCGGATCGTCGGGGATTCGTCTCTCCCGGTATTGGGGTTGATGTTGCGCGGTGCACAGGTGGCTATCACCAGAAATCCTTGGCCAAGGTAGACGAGAATTACTAATTTGGATCAGTAGTTTCTCAGTTGGTGATGAGCTTCATACCGACACGAAATATCGCGTTATTAGGGGTCTAAATTTATCCACTCCCTAGACTCGATATGCGATACTCTTAGACGAACAGACCGGACTGTAGGAGATTGTCACGGACAGGCTCAGTAGGGGTTCGGATGAGTTTGCTCGTCGGTATTCCTTTCGCTCAATACCTGGGTAGCTTTTACATATAGCTAGTGCCGCTGACGTGCTTGTGGTTAAACCCACTGCCAGCATATTGATGAGTCTTTAGAGTCCCACAAAGAGAGTTTCCCTGATTCTGGCGAAATGATGTAGTAGCCGTATTGGATACGTGCAAGGTTCTGATCGAATGATTGTACTAGTTACCCGAACTTTCGATCGGACAGTTGATAATATTAGCCGGCTCGGGTTTGAGCCGGATTATTAAATCATGTATTGATTTAATAATTTACGTATATGTATTTCGATATGTATATTCTAGTATTATATTCTTTGAGTTATTCTATCTCTTCGGGTATTCGTATTTCGGTACGAATACATGTATGTATATACAGTAGAGTGTAATCTGTATTTATACAGAAAACATTCTAGAAGGTAAACACCCATTTTAGATTTAACCATTTATTATAAATGGTAAATGAGGTGTAAAGGAAGAGAGAGGGGAGTATGGTGAGAACCATGCTTGTATAGTGTTACACAAATGAATTAACAATTCATTTGTGCAAACTATTCAAGCATGGGTTGGTTTTTAAAATTGGAAAATATTGTTTTACAAAACCAAGCCTCACTTATTTTTTCTCACTAGAGGAAAAAGGATGGTTGATTGTTTTTCTTCACCTCACCATTAGCTTCACTTTTCTCTTTAGTTTCTTGAGTTCCTCCACGTTCATTTTCAACCTCCTCTCTACAATCTCATGTGTTGAGAATTAAAAGAGGAGGTGAGGTAGATAAACACTTTAAACACTTCACTGCATCCTAGGCACTCTAAATTAGAAACCTAAAATCCTTAGTTGCTTCACTTGATTTTTTTGTGGAGCTAGAGCCATGAGCTACATCTCTCGGGTGGATCATCTTCGACGGAGGAAGACCGGCGGCCAAGTTCAATCGAGGACACCTCAAGGAGCTAAGAAAGATGGTAGAAGACCGAAAGATACGATTCATTCGGTATAACACTTCTATCACAGTAGATAGAATCTTTAAGATTGCTAGTTTCATGTTTGGTTTCGATTCTAGGTAGTTAGGCGCCAAGTTTTTAAACACTAAAAAATTGCGTTCCGCACCGGCCGCGGTCAACGTCCAGGACGCTAGGAACTCCAACATGGAGAAAGTTAACTTGATTTGTGATCATATGAAAGTAACACAAGATCAACAGAAAAGTTAGGCTAATACTGAAAGAAAACCTTTGGAGTTTGTTGTTGGTGATCTTATATTCTTGAAAATATCACCGACTAGGGGAGTAATCTGATTTGGTAGTCAAGACAACTTTAGTCCTCGATTCTTGGGGCCTTTTGATATCATTGAGTGTGTTAGAGAGGTAGCGTATCGATTGGCTTTACCACCATTCTTGGCGGATGTTCATGACGTATTTCATATATCTCAACTCAGCAAGTATGTTCGAGATGAAACGCACGTCTTGATCACTCGGAACTGACAGTAAGAGAAAATTTAACTTATGATGAGCAACCAATGGCTAGTGTGGATCGACGAGAAAAGGTTCTCAAGAATAAAGTAATCCCTCTAATACTCGTTTCGTGGGGAAATCGTTCGCATGGAGAGTCTACTTGGGAACGTGAAGACGGAATTCGACAAAAGTTTCCATATCTCTTTTCTTAGATCCGTATTTTCTTATCTTTTCCTATTTCGTGAATTTCGAGAATGAAATTCTTTTGTAGTTATGTATAATGTAACACCCTAGTACAGTTATACGACCTTAATTGGTATTTTAACACTTACTTTATATTTTTTTTCTATTTTATTCTTTTGAGTTGCGAGTGATTCGAATAGTAGTAGTAGTTATTCGATCCGACCCGTATGTGTGAAACCCGGTATGGTGCTAGATTATATCTGATATTTATCAGTAAACTAAATCTATGTGAATCTATATATATATATATATATATATATATATATATAATATATCATCATACATCTTTTAGTTGCCACAAGTTAAGAATATATATATATATATATATGAGATTAATGGAGGAAAGAGGCCATAGGAGGGGATTTCCTCCTATGGCGTGGAAAAAATACAACCTCCGTCATTTTTTCCGGCGATCGGCACCCATCATCATCATCGTTATCATCTAAGATGTGCGTACACCAAATTTCATGTGATTCCACAACTTTTTCACCGTTGATTTAGTGGGTTCAAAATTAACGGTTTACCGACAATAGAACTTTTTACATTGCTAAATCAACGGTGAAAAAGTTGTAGAATCACATGAAATTTGGTTTACCCACATCTTAGATGATAACGATGAAGATGATGGGGACCGATCGTTGGAAAAAATGGCGGAGGTTGTATTTTTTTTATGCCATAGGAGGAAATCCCCTCCTATGGCCTCTTTTCTCCATTATTCTCTCTCTCTCTCTCTCTCTCTCTCTCTATATATATATATATATATATATATATATATAATATATCATCATACATCTTTTAGTTGCCACAAGTTAAGAATATATATATATATATATATATATATATATATATATATATATATATATATATATATATCATCATCATCATCATACATCTTTTAGTAGCCACAAGTTAAGAATATATATATTTATATATATCATCATCATCATCATACATCTTTTAGTAGCCACAAGTTAAGAATAAGTTATATTTTGCTAACTGCCATTACATGGTTAATTTTCTCATATCTTATTTTTTACTTTTATCTATTACGTTTAAATCTCAAGATATCTAATACCAAATATTTGTTAAATCTAGATATATATTTAAAATCCTTTTTAATCTTATGTTAGGGGATATAATTTATTTAAAATTATATTCTTATATTACGATTTAAAAGTTTACGTATGTGAAGTGTTTTCCAAAATATATATTTGATAAAATTTTGGTGGAGATTGGTTGTAATTTGATATTATCTATATACCTTAAAACCTATAATATAATATATATATAACCTAATAAGCAATACTATATATATATATATATATATATATATATATATATATATATATATATATATATAATTCATATAGTTTAAAATAAAATAAACCTCTCACTCTCTCTCTCAGTTCTTTCTTTCTCTTTCTCTCTTTTTCTCTTTTCCAACTCCCTTCCCTGTCAAATCAAGACTCTCGGCTCACCTCAACCTCGACTTGACCGCCATTATTATTATCTCGTCATCACGTCACGTCCATCATCGTCGAGATCATCGGATTTGTCTCGAGCAAGTTCCGCTCATATTATGAACCGTCGTGATATCGTTTCGTTCATGTGTTCGTAACCGAGGCAAGTATTTCTAAATATTTATTGCATACTAGTTATGGCCGGATCATATATGGCGTAACAATATTATTATTGGTTTCGTAAGATTATAATTTTCTATTTTATAGATTGGTATTTTTACAAATAGATCGACGTGAGTTTAATACAAATATAGTTAAATTAATATTTACTATTATGATTGATAGTTTGGTTGATATATGTATGTATATTGATTATATTTTTAGTTAGTGGTTGTTTAATTTGAGTTTACTATACTACAGTTTTCTTTACAACAATTGTTATATTAAAATAATGCATAATTGTGTCACTATCATTTGTCGTTATATTGTCAACAATATACTTTATCAACAAATAATTGTTTAGTAAAGATTTTATAATATTATGCAAATTATAGTTTGAAAATATTATAGTTTACACATAAAACGTCGTCGCCAAGTGGATACGACAAATCTGGAATTTACTGTACACCTTACCTTATAAATTTCATTATAAATCATAGAAAAATCATTAGCACATATTCTTTAGTTTGTTACGAAACTAACTCAGAATACTATAACCCTGTGAAATATTTATTTGAAAAATAAATTATTTAAATAACGTAAATTGTAAATGAAAATACCTCTGAACTGCTGTCCAGGGAAATTCCAACAGCAAAATTTCAATTTCGAACGTTCATAACTTTTTTTAAGAACAATCCGAGATATTTTAACTTATAAAAATGAAAATTTTATTGAATTAGTTTTGTTTTGGTATATGACACGTTCCTTTTGGAGAACGTTTGTTATTTTTAAACTATTTTACAAATCTGAAATATTTTAACTTTCTTATGCATGATTAATCAACACCACTTTTATAGTTATTAATCGAATTGAATATATTATCCCTATTAATGTTATTATCTTGGTCTTGTACATGATATGATTATGTTATTCTTGGCATGCTTGTAATCTGCCAGACTGTGCTATTTTTGTTATTTGCCTATAATACTTAACGATGTCAACAATATTGACCCGTTATCCTTATTGACCTGACTTGTTGTCTTGCTAGACAAAACCTGCTCACGATTATTCCTGTGTTGGCATTAGGTAGACATTCTAATGATACCTGACTTGAATACGAAATCTGGGGGAAAAGGAGAAATTAATAATGAAACTAGACTTATAACTCAACGGTTCACTACTTTCCAGAGATCGATCAGTCGATACGGGTTTCAGGCCCCAAAATGATGATGCTGACATCATTTGTCTGTACATGATATTATTTTTACTATTTAGCGGCACGTCTCGATTCAGCCCCGAGGGTCATGACCGTGAACCCGGACACGCAATGGATACTATTGGGTTACATCGAGAATTCTATTAATTGGTTTCAAATACTGTTAAGATAGACTAGAAACACAGATTTTAGGATATATATACCTAAAGCCTACTGATATATCACCTGTGAGTGTTTGTTTATAATTATACTTCATTTTTGCACATAACACCTTATGGTATATTGCTCAGTTTATTATTATGATATTTATGGCGCACTGACATCTGCGTTTTGCATGATCCAGATACTTGACTTAGTACGTGAGTATTTCGACAGAATCACCGATCAGTAAGGACCATCTCACTGATATAGCTATTATTGATAGTTAGTTATTTCTTAAATCTTTATTACTTTCGCTACTATTTGGATATGTTTAGAGATAGACGGTTATATTATTGTTCTTGATTACTGATAGACAGCCGTAATGTGACTGTAGAAGGATATTTTCTTACCGCAGGTAGCATGGCAGGTTTTGTTACGTCCCGAAATTTATGTATTTCGGGAAGCGGGACGTGACAACTACCATTCTTCTCTCAAAAATCTTTTAATAAGAATCTTCGCCAAATCAATAAAACCTATCAATTCAATACATACTATCATCAATATCACTGAGTGGGTGTTAGTTCCAGATAATTTTACAATCCAGAATTTATAAATAGAATGACCGTCATTATAATAAAATTCTTTGTTATTCAAATGCTAGTCATTTGATTTCAAAATCCATATGTAATTTAAGGCAATACATTTAATAGTGGATGTCTTTTCTTTGGTCTTGAACTCGCTCCCCGCTCGAGAGTGAATGTTGGAAACTCGTCGATGACATGTTCCTTTGTAGCATATCTGAAATGGATCAAATTAGTAGATTGTGTCTCACGCATATACTTTAAATAATGAATTTCAAGCGAAATGGCAGCTGGCTATGTGACTAGAAAGTCAGAGAGGCAGGGGAAAGCTTTCAAAGAGCATTTTTCTCCCCCTCAGGTCCCTCGCTTCCTCGAGAGCTGGATCGGCCCGCTTCTATTAGAAATAGACGTTTTACCGACCGGTTCTCTCTTTCAGAGTCCAATTGAATTGTCTTTTCTACTAGTGCAAAGGAAGGGATTTGACGTCACAGCAAATTCCCCTCTCCCTGTAGGTCGAGCAAGTATTCACTACCTTGAAAAGGATATTAAACCCATGCCTTACGAGCCCCACGTGGATTTTTTTGACTAAATATTATGCTTGTATTTTTGAAAGAAAAGTCAGTACCGAATGCTCATACGGGAAAGTGAACTCCTGGGTCTGGAACCAGGGTCCGAGAAATCCTTTCTTTCTCGTCCACTCCAGGGGGTGCGGACACACCTGCGCGGAAAGAAGAAGATCGAGACCATTCTTTTTGAAACAAAAAAGCTTGACTTCTATCGGGTCAGCGTCGAGGGAGAGTACACCAACGGCTTTTCTTCTCCCTAGACTGGAACCGCAAGAACTTATTGTTCCCGATCCCAACTAGTCAAAAGCTGGAGGGGCTAAGCCAGCAAGAGAAATCACGAAAGGGGTCCAATAAGAATTTCTTTCTTTCAAGTAATATAGAAGTGTTGTTACCTTTTGCCGTTTCGAGTTTTGGAAATCGTATCGTTGCCCTTTTGAGTTCTCAAGAGACTAGGGAAAACAATAGTGTTGTTACCTTTTTGTATGCTTGATCCTACAGCTTGCTGCTGTTTCGTACCGTAAGGCAAGTAGCTGGGCCTGTTGAGAGCTCATGATTGGACGTAAACCTGACGATTGAGCTATCCGAACCTAACATTCGCCTCTAATTTGCTGATGATCCTATTGTGCCTTGTTTTTGGCTAGAGGCTGCCCCTAGCGACGCATCCCGACCGTGTCCATCCACGACTTGGCCGAGTTCATTTCCTCCAGCAAGGCTCGAGCGTCTCTCATTTCCTCTACCTAGGAGTGGAGTAGCGCCCTCAAGAGAGTCAGTCCGGGCAACCAACGTTTTCTTCTTCCATTCCGTGATCAGATCACTCAACCAGACAAGAAGCAAATGAAACAGCAGGTAGGTTGGGGCTGAAAACCACTCAAAAATTCTGTTCTTTTAGCGTTTTCTTGCCTAAAAAGTGCATAAGGTTTCTTGCTGTGATTTGTCAGGTCCTCTCATTTAATACAGTGAAGGTTCCGGTTCCTTCTTCGGATGTGACGAGCTCAAAACAACTTGTGAATCATTGCACCCGAAAACGAAGAAGGTCATTCTTATCTCACATCAATGAAGTCCTCTCCTGAAGGCTCAACGAAAGACGATCGATGGAAGAGGATGACCGGTAGCAGCGAAGGCGATTGTCGGCCAGCGACGAGGATGGTCGGTTGGCGGTCGGAGCCGGCTGCGGCGGCGGCAAACTAGGACGGCGACGGTCAGCGGCGACAAACGGGTAAGGCCGATGGGCTGCAGGCGAAGACGGTGATGAGCGGCGATGGCGATCGGGGATGGCGGCGGTGGCGGCGAACGGGGACGATGATTGGAGGCCATGACGGACGGCGACAAATGGGGAAGGCAAACAGAGCCAGGGACGGGCGGCAGTCGGCAACGACAGTGGTAGGGACGGGCAGCCGGCGACGGTGATGGGGACGGTTGACTGGCGGCGGGGGCGGTGGCGGGGAAGGTGGCCGACGGCGACGGCGGTCTATATTCGGTTAATGGTGGCGGCAGCCGGTGGCGACAAAGACGGGTGGGACGGCTTATTTAAATTTTGATCTATTATGTATTGTGCGCCATTTTAGAAAGTCTAGAGGTGCCCGATGATTTGAAGATTGATTGGTTTTCCTATTTTTTTTACTATAAGTTGAATGATGGATTCTAAAATCCAAATTCTCGCATTCTAAAATATTTGTTTCGACCAACCCTATTAAGCATATTCCAATTTTAAATAACTTGAAATTAAGATGAATTTTCAAATTCCGGAGTTGTATTTTCAAATGACGGGACTAACACCCCTGATTATTTAACAAAATACAATTCATGCATTTAGATCTAGCATATTAAATAATCTTTTCCCATTATTTTTTCATTTCTCTCTGTCTTTCTTTGTACAAAAATCTTTGGGTTTCATACAAATCAAAATAGGGCGTCTTCCTCCTTCCTTCGTATATGATGCTTGATCAATTCGGAACCAAAAAATTATTGATTATGCATTTATGTGCTTCAATCTAATGGACAAAAGAATTGTCTCCAGTTGTCCCGTTTATCCGAGTTCCAAAACACAGAAGCATAAGCAAAATATTGGATTAATTTTGGAATATTCATTACATAATAAATAATATGGGTTGGGTTAATTTGACGATTCTGATTTGAATTTAAGTTCAACAGTAAAATTAACCAGAGTTTGGATTGACAGTACCAGGTTTCCTCATCGATCTGCTGGGTGTTAGAGGAAACATGATGGGTGAGAATGTTTGTGGAGGAAGAGGTTGTGAATGTAATGGGTGAAAGAGAGAACAGTTGTTTCCTTGTTAAGAAGAGAAAGAAGGAAAAAGGGATTAGTTATGCTGTTACCATCATAAAATTTGTCTTTGATGATATTGATACGGGGAAATGAAAACGTGTGGAAATCTCAGCCTTTGGCATGTGTTTTGCACATGAATCATGCTTTTAGGCTAGCAAGGCCAGCAAGCATGACACGGAACCTTCTAAAACCTTCTTTTGGGCCAACGGCCCCCTTTACCTCAAACTCAAGCAGAAAATGGCAGGCTTACAGGCCAGCACCAAAAAATACAAAAAACAATACCAAAAAAGAAGCAGAAAATGGTTGTTAAATTTTTTATAAATTGCCTACTAATACTAATACCACCATGTTTCACGTTTTCTGCAAAATAATACCATATAATTTACTTTTCCAGCACTTTAATACAATCAGGAACTATGAAATGCAATATCACCCCTCATTAACAACTCAAAACAGCGTATATCGGGCAGCTTAATTAGAACAAACACAATCCACGAAGGAAAAAAACATTTACTAATATAATTTTGTGACATGATATGATTCATATATAGAGAATGCCCTATTTGTATCCATAAAAATCTGTGTCACTGTTTCTTATTTGTCATAAGTTGGACACACTATTCACTTGTTTTTTTGACGATTCTTGATCATTTGGTGAAGTCTGGTGAACCCAAGAGGAGATAAGATGGTGGGCAATGGCAAATGGTCCAGGGACAAACATTGGCGCCAGCTCACCGCTCTCCACGTTGAAGTCTGAAAAAAAGTTTTGGCCTTTCTCGACACCCTTGCACATTTGGTTGACTTTGAAAGCAGAAGTGCGCTGAGCTTTTTCGTATTCTGCAGATGTCAATGCTTTCTTCACATCCTCTCTACTATGCCACTGAGCATCTGCAGAAATATTTAATACTGGGCATTAAATACGAAGCACTATATAATCCCCCCCCCCTAAAGGTTTAAGTGCAAACACCGTCTTCATTCACACCCCCTCTTCGTTCATCCACCAAAACATTAAAAAACACTTGAATTCTACTCGAAACAACACATACGAATACTAGAGCTAACTTCAGCAATCTTAGCTGTTTAAAGTAGAATTTGTGTATTTGAGGGTTTTGGTCGACAAGCAAAGTGGGTGTCTAAGTTAATAAAGTACTTGAGAGGGTATAAGTGCTACACAGGGGTTAACTAGAGGGGTGTTGTGTGCAATTAACCCTTTAAAAACTTTGTATTTACAAAGAATAGTTCATTAAAGGTATTTTCACCATTGAGTTCAATGTTGGTAAATCTATGCGTTTGGAAGGTCTTGTATGCGAAGAGGAATAAATTTGAAGTCTTTCCATCTAATTTTATGGGGTGTCATGTATCCAATGGGATGACCACTGCATGACACATGGGATTCAAAGAGAGCAATCTAACACAAATTTCAGGTTTCAAGCCCCCGGGAGTTTGCCTGATAATAGAAGATGAATATGTGGTAAAGAAAGACCGAGTTTTCAAAGAGAAATCGGTAAGAGATCAAAAGCGCATGAACTGTACAATGAAAACAATCAGTCAATCAGATATGCATTCAAGAAATATGTGAAAGATCCCATAGCAGAAATTAAAATACATGGGTGTGATCTAGCATCTACTCCCAAGAGAACACATTACCTTCATGATGTGATACCATTGATTCAGATTTTTCTTTTAAAAAGATTAAATTGCACCAAATAGGCCAAAACCAAGGCATACTTAAATGACTGCAGAAGTCTAAAACAGCACACCATAGCCAAGATTACACTTTTGAGTTCATAATGAAATGAACCCTCGGATGAAGAGAAAATCTCCCAATCAGTGATCATAGGGTGAGGCCGGAGTCTAAGAATGTAAATTAGCAAGAAACGGCTTTGTGCTGCAATAAGAATTGAATTAAGAGCAGGACACTCCTAGCAAGTAAAGCTCTACAGCACAACGAAATTTGCAAACCAAATAAAGTACATCAAATACAAAGCTTAATCATGAAAGCTTGACATCTAAGTATAACAGCAAAATTTCTTTTAAAATAATGAAACAGCTAAATGAAAATAAACTATATGCAAAATTTTAATGACATCAAGGTTACCTTCTAACTCTGCCTTGTCCACGCTTATGTCAAGTGATTTTGCATATGCAAAGAATCCTACCATCAACTGGCACGGCATATTATTGGGTCCAACTAAAAAGAAGAATAAAAATCAAATAAGAAATTAGCTATTATATTATCCCTGTGAAATATAAAATCCAAATTTGACTACACATACACACTCAGACATATGTACATATATACACATGTATGTACGTACGTATGTACACACACACGTGTGTGTGTACGCACGCACACACATGATTGTGTATATATGTATGTATGAATACATATGTATGTGTGTGTATCTGTGTGTGTGTTGTTTAGTGGGCTTTCTTTTTTTCTTTTTCTTTTTTTGGGGTGGGGAGTTCCACGATGGAGTAAATAACAGGGTTACTCGCACAACACCTGCTTGTAGCAGCGATTTGCATCGGTTGGGTAGGGTCGGGATTTGGTTGAAATTTCAAACCAAGCTGAACCGATCAACATCCCAAAACCGTTCGTTGACTCAACGCCGAGATCAAGCCGTAGTTAAAAATTATAAATCGACAAAGGTGAAAAATGGAGCTTACATGTCCGGCTACAAGTAGAGCCAAAGAAAGATGAGACGAGACGTCTGAGGCCACAGTAGGACTAGCATAGGAAAGCCTGCCCCCGCTAGCTAAATTGATATTTATTCTCGGAGTGCATATTCTCTATTTAAAATCTCTTCCCCACCAGGCCGGGCCAAATCAGGCAACTAGTTGGGATGAGAATGGCTCAACCCACATGCATCATTTTATGAAAGCACTCCAATTGTCGGTTTAGTTCAGTTTTGGGCGTCGGTTGGGAGCGAAATGGAGATTAGAGCGAGGCAGTGATGAGACGATAGGGTAAACCCTAGACAGCTAGGCAATTGAGTAGGGTTTGGTGTGTGTGTGTGTGTGTGTGTGTGAGAGAGAGAGAGAGAGGTGAATTAAGGGGGTGAGGCGGCACAAGAGAGACAGGGTTGGAGAATATTGGATTAAGGTATTTAGAAATTATTTTATTTTTTTAAGGTTCAGCGAGGTCGGTTTAGGTCGGGTTTGGAATTCCCAAACCAGACTCCAAACCGACCCACCAAAATTATGTGGGGTTAGGCATCGAACCAACCCGGCCATCCAAAATTCGGGCGGACCAGGTTGGTGATCGGTTTAATTAGTTTCGGGCTTATCTTGATCAGCCCTAGCTCGTAGTTTACCAAGAACATAGACCCTTCAAATCAGTTGTAAGCACAAACACACTCTCTACTTATCTACCAAAAGCCGTAGACACTCCAATTCAATTCTAAACAACCCAAATGATTGTTTAATTTAACTCTATAACTTGTTTGTGTTTTAGAGTAGAATATGAGTGCTTTTGAGGGCTTTAGTCGATGAGCAGAGGGGGTGTACACGCTACTTGAGGGGTGTATAACTGCTATAAGGGGTAAACTATTGGGGAATTTTTGTGCAATTAATCCTAAATAATATCACTAAATATATTGATCAGGAAAATTGTGGGAAGAACCAAATATGCAATCTTCATAAACTACAAGGTTACCATATACAAATTATTACCATGGAAATAAACTTGTGCATTGAGTATATGTACTACTGAGTTAAATTATTCTAAATTTCGAACTAGGCATTTATATGGATGTGTTATTCATGAAAAGATACCAGGCCACGGTTGAGAACTATGATAAGCAACTTCACCCACTTCAACTCCCGCTTCTTCCAAAGTTTCTCTTCTCACTGCCTCTTCTAAGCTTTCCCCTGGCTATGAACAAGCAAAAAGTAAAAAATATTAAGACCTTACACTACTCTGATGTACAACAAGCTTTATATGAAAATGCATCGATATACTTAATATTGCTAAGAAAGATATTAGTAACTTAAATGTGCTGCATTATGTCGACATTTGAGGGGAAGAGGGGGGGATTTCCAGAACAATGTAGAAAAGAAAATCCCTTTTAGTCTCCATCGTCCCTTCAAGTTTTCAATGAAGGCGGGTTAGTTACACATGAACTAGTTGATGTCAGAAGGGTAAAGGAAGTAAGATTAGTTAGCTGATCCATTATCATATACTTTTTACAGGTAATCTACTAATCATATGCCGGAATCTTCACGAACTAGTACTTGATGCAAATCCCGAAATTGATTTTTTTCCCTAAGCAATAATCCATGCCAAAGGATAGGTTGTTAAGGAAAGTCAAAGCTTGCTTCTTGAATGTGTTCATTTCCAATTTATTAAGCATTTATCATTGAATCCTAGGGGATTGAGTGTGTTAGCTTTTATTTCATTCTTGACTCCAGTACTGGAAATTTTTTATGTTAATGAAAGGCTTATTTCTTATAAACACCCTTGTGGTTTGGTCTAATTCTTGAAATCCTACTTGTGTTTTCCCCGTTACCTAATACCCCTACTTTAATTCCGTTACCTCGTAACACCTGTGCTTTAATTCTGTTAAGTTTTATGAAAAAACAATAAGAAATGAATCACGTGTAACGCCCGTATACCCTATTTTTCTTTTTTCCTTCCAATATTGCCCTCTATATCCCATTAAAATTGCTGCATACCGTTCCTTCCCAAATTAAAACTTTGCGGCTAAACCTAATTCTTCTTCTTTAGTGTTTTCTACCGTAAGGTGGCTCAAGTGATGACAAATCCTCGGCGTAGGTCTACTCGCTCGGTTAGGAAGGAACTAAATGCTTGTATGAATTGAGATGTGAGCTTTGTTTGCGTTTATAGGTCTGAAACATCCACCACCCGTTGACAACTTTGAGGGATTGAGGATGGATGTCATTGCTCGAATTGGAAGTGGGTGCCCTAGTTCTGAAATTGGGACAGCCTATAATTGCTGCAAGAGCTTTTTATTAAAAACACACCTTTTCATTTTGGGGAGGAACAAACATGTCTTTTGGCTGGGATTTAATGGCAAGGGGTTAATAAATAACGAAATCAAAGTATAAGGGGGTATTGGGCAACGGAAAAAGCTCAAGTAGGTTTTCAAGAATTATGCCAGACCACAAGGGTGTTTACAAAAAATACGTCTTAATGAAATCTTCATAAAGTGGTCTATGATCAACAATCTTCCCATGATTGATGTTTTCAACTCTTAATTTAAATTAAAAAAATTAACTAACTTTCAACTTGTTTTGGATTAACATTCATGGAGAATAATAGGACTCTAAAGGAATTTAAATAATTAGGGTAGCATCAGCAAGCCTATTTAATAGTTCGCTTTTGTCTACACATTCATATTATTATATCAATTGATCGTATACAACCGAATGCATATCATTTATGAAAAATCCAATTGCAAACAATTCCAGATTCAAAATTTTTTAATGCAATACAAGAGGCTGTAGCACTTATCATGCTCGACCCTAAAAACCCCTCCAAATACTTATTGAAGGCTTGCTAGCAAACGCGAGGTTACAATGGGCATTCTAATGATCTTTTGTATGAAACCACAACTTTAAAATCAAAGGCTAAGAACTGAGTGCAAATGCTAGCACCTTGAGTGCATGAAACACTTGAAATCCCTAATTAAGTGTTCTCATGCTAAGTAACTCAAAAAATAGTTTTCACAAATACCATAAGAATAACATGACCACACGATAGCAATGCAACATGATTCAGTTCTATACTGCTATACTAGCTTATCAGAATGTGAAATATCACAATTTATCCTAATTTCTGTGAAAATGCCAACAATGGAACTCCTAACCTCTATGAAACCAGCAAGGCAACTCCACATGCGAGGAACAAATCTTGATTGGCGACTCAAAAGACATCGGTCATTTTCTTTGTCGATAACTAGCATTATGACAACCTGTTTGACATCACAGGCAAATGAACAAACTATCACAATAAAAGAAAATCTATACAAATGGATGCACACAAATTTACATTGTCAAATAGGAAGAAATAATTAGCAATTCACATCATACAGGATCAACTCGGGGATATATTCTCTTCCTGCAGGCTTCGTTTATACACTGTTTTCTTCGTCCTGCATCAATGGGAGCAGTTTTGGATCCACAATGTCCACAAAACCGAGATACATTATGCCACTCTATTAGCGCACGAGCCTGACCAAGGGAAAGCCAAATATATGTCATTTAAATTATATATATAGTATTATGGCCAGAATTTAGACTCGTTATTCAATCCGCCTAATAGCAACTGATTAAAAACATATAGATAAATTAATAGATACAACTGGCATGGTTTGTTTTTCTAAAACTAACTAACTAAATAAATAAATATTTTTGTCAAGATCGCATAACTGTTTTAGTAGGTTAACAATGAGACAGTGATTACATATTTACATTTGGCTCATAATGAATTATTATACCTTGAGAACAATGTGATACCATGAAATAAATTTTACCATTTTACCTCTCCTGTTAATTGCATGAGCTAAAAATGCATGACAAGCAAAATGAAGGTTTACTTCCCATGAAATGTCAAGGGTCGAGATTTTATGGAAACAACTGCTTTGCTTATAGAGTCATAGTTGATTTACTCAGAATTTTGGCACCTGGTTTGTAAGCCAGCCTTAACAGTTGCTTATACAAACTTGATCGATTATTTTGTGGAAATTTGCGATTTAAATGTACTCAACTAACTCCAGTTTGATGGTAAAGGCATGAATGTGATCTGGACGATGCTTAATAGATTGAAACTTTTAACATGTGAGGTGAATGATACTAACAACAATCTTGAGGTTTCCACAGACCAAACAATCAAGCATAAGTATAACAACAGTCAGCATGCTATTTAGACCAGCCAGTGCAAAGCTGCTCTAATTCCAAAACTGCTGTCAATATTAATCAAGGTGCTGTGAAATTAACTTCAAAATACTATTGTCAGATAATTAAGGTATTTATATTGAAATCAGAAGTTTAAGGAAAGACATTTTATTGATGGCATCTTCAAGTCATTTTCTAGCCATCATACTTAAGATATAGTTATTGTGACTTATAAATTACATTAACTGACTTAATTTTTTTGAAATTTCATAACTAATTTAAGGTTTTGTATAATGAAGTTCTAAGTGATGGTTTTTTCTTTTTCTTTTTTCTTTTTGACCGAATTAGTGATGTTTTCTGATACATTAAATTGTTTCTATCATTCCGTTGGCTTCAAGTAGCCCCTATCAATAAGAGATGTTCCTTGAAAGACAAAAAGAGAACAATGGGAAATCCCCTGATTTTCATCATAGAGATTATGACAAAACAATAAGATCGTTAAGGGGTAAAGACAGTTTCATAGAAAAGGGTAAATTTTATAAAGTACTAGTGTATTTTCAATGTTTTTCACCATCAAACTTTAAGAATGCCAAAAACCTCCCTTGAACCGACACTGTTGTATGAAAATGTTAAGTTCTCAACTCTTTTAAATCACAAGTAGATTGAATAACCCAAAAATGACCTTGTATGAGGACTGATTGGCTCTAAAATGAACTAGATATGGCATTTTATGATGATTGATGGAGATAAGCTTAACAAAATTACACGCTAAGGAGGGTTCATGGCTTTGTCAAAAACTATGAAAGTCCGGTTGTGGTTTATGAATTTTACCCCAAAAAACATATACAAAGTCAGTTAATCATGAATAGGTTTTCTTGTAGATGAGTCACATTACCTACTTCCAGGAATATACTTGCTTGGAGATGACTTTTCTAATCAAACTATGCTACAAACGTTTTAGGTCTTCATACCTTATAATATGAAACTCAAATGACCCAAAACGCATGCAAGTGCTAGAGCATCTCAATTCTAAAGCTGTACAAGCTAAAATCAAAGAATTCCAACAATAACAACAAGCATAAATCCCGTATTGGGGTCGGAGACATCATCATCTTCTTCCATCCAACTTAGTTATGAGCTATCTTCTCAATGAAATGAACAAATAGAGTATTCTAAATGGGAGATCGTCCAAATTATCATTTATTAATTCCGATATTAGAGTAATGTCACATAACCCCGTCTCTACATATTCATTTCTGCATATATGAGAAAATACTTGCAGTCCCACTTCAGTCCCATGAGAAACAGACAATAAGTTTTCTATTGACAGTGTTGCAAATGTAATAACCAATCACAAATAGAACTCAAAACACGTAACCAAACAATAAAATCAAACAATGAAAAATTAACAGGACCCAAAGAGAGGAGCGGGAAAAAAAACACATACATGACCAGCAACGGCCAATTCCGCCATGGCACGAGCATCAGCCCAATCTGTAGCCACCATCAAAGTCCTCAGCTCCACGAAACAAGACCCAACTCCACCCAATTCAACCCCACAAGCATCGCCGCCAACTTCAATCGCCCAATACGAATCCCTGTTCTCATCCGAATCCGAACCCAAATACACAAAAGAATCCAACGCAAAATCCCTAAATTTGATTGGCGAAATCCAACCCAAGTGCCACCTTGGCGGCGAATCGGACGAAGAGTCGGAGGATCGAGCTAGGGGCCGGCCCTTTTTGAACGCTAAGACCTTGAAATTGGGGGAAGAGTCTCCTAGGGTTCCGGCGAGGAGGAAGGATTTTAGGGTTTCGAGGGAGGAGGCGGGGGATTTGGGGCGGAGAGGGTTGCCGGCGAAGGCGTGGGATTGGAAATTTATGGACATGGTTAGGGTTCGATTAGGGTAAGGGTTTATTGAGGAAGGAAATCGATTTGTTAGGGTTAGGGTTTGAGGAGAATGAAGGAGCATCCTTTAGTTTCCATGATTATATTTTGATTTTCTGTGATCGGACGAGGATTGAGGAGGGAAAAGTCTCTGAGAGTTTGGTGGGAAAGAGATTTGATTGGTGAGAAGTTGCCACGTAGCAGTTTAACATGGGTCCCACGTTTTTTTAATTAATTTTTTATTTTATTCGCATAAAAAAGAGTTACAGGAAAAAAGCATTTTTCACCGAGAAGAGCTTTCACATTCCGCTAATTACTAAAATCCATGCTTCGTATTTATTTAAAAAAACATACGTTTTAAGTTGCGCTTCCCAAATTGGCATATTTTTGGTATCTTTCATTACTCTCTTAGGGGCTAACGTTGAGTATGAGACTATGGTATAAACCGTGCAACCCGTCTTCTTCTTCCGAAATTCCTTTTCCCCCCCTAAATTGGTTTTAGAGTTAATATTTCGATCAAAAATCACCTAAATTGATTATGGAAACCGACTCGTCTTATTCTATTTTCTCAAACGATGAGCTTATCGAGTACCACTGTCCCTTCAATTTTGCAAGCTTTGAATTATTAGGCAAGCTCGTTTAAAAGGAGAGTGATTCTTTTGCTGTTCTAAATCCCGAATTCTTTTGCTGTTCTAAATCCCGATCATCAACAAATTAAGCAAGAACGTGAGTCTTTTTTTGTGGGAGAAAGATCAACCTAAATGCCTAGAAAATAAGAGAGCAGCTCAAGCTCCAGCTCCATCTCTCTGCTGAGACGTTAACTTTGGATGAAAAATTAACGAGGGTTTTTTTAATGCAGCCTAAATGTATGGGGGTGTCTTTTAAATAAATACAAAGTATGTGAGGGTTTTACTAGTAATTAGTGAAGTGCAGGGTGTTTTTTAGTAAAAATGGCAAAAAATAAACAGCCAACTGAAAAATTGAGACCACCACAATATTTTCAAGCATTCAACAATTTGACCATTAATTTTTCGATTCGGAATTGATTAAAGCTGCTGTTAATTCAAGGAAAGAATTATATCATCTACTCTAAAATTTTAAGTTCGATTTAGAAATAGAAATTTATTCCGAGGAGCAAAAAGATGAAGGAGAGACTAACAGCGCTTTTGCCATAAGAGCTTTCTGAAACAACACTTTTGTCAAAAGCACTTTCGGTAACCGTCCAATCAAATGGGCCCTAAATATATAAACATATGTTGTTAATTCACGGGAGAATTATGTCATCTACGCTAAAATTTTAAGTTCGATGGAAATTTATTCTTGGGAGAGGAGGTGGTGGTGGTGGTGGAAGACAAAGAATAGACTAATGTGGTTGCTTCTAGTTAAGATCAATCTTTATTTCTTGCTGAGTCGATGATTGAATTGAAACTTGATGTTGGGTTCTTATTTAGTTTAGAATTTTTATATATATAGGTTGGTTGTCACGTCCCGCTTCTCAAAATACGGAATACGGGAGACGAATAGATCAGTCATGCTCCTACAGTCAGGGAAACAATCTCGCCGTAGTCACATTTCGGTTTTTAGCATTACATGGTAATCAGTAAATACAGCGCAGAAGTAAAAAAAATACATCACTAGTTTATTATATCAAATTTCTTTGTTCACAGTTTACAATAGTTCGAAAGAAAAGAAACTATTAACCAAATACGAATACAAGGTTGATTTATGGAAATCGGTAAAAGTACTGATGATACGACCGTCTAAATCTCTGCGAGCTCGAATGATAGGTCTGACTTCTGAACTGGGTCATTTCCAAGCTCTGAGCATGCATACTCAGGTCGTCAGGATGATGCAATAGCAATATTACGTCAGGATGATGCAATAGCAATATTATGATAATAATAATAAGGCAAGAAATAAAAGTAATAATGGTGGAGACAATAAATGCAGGTAATCGATATGTCAATAATCAATGCAATGTATGACATGTGTTCCTACCGGTCTCTAAGTCAATTTTGAAATCGAGTTTGCGTAAAAAAGTGATCATGTTTAATGAGGGTTTTGTGCGTGTCCGAGACTACGGCCCACTGTTTCCCGGTACATAACCCTGTCAGCCAGAATGCTAAGTCCAAATCTAATATATATAAGAGTCGTTGTTCGAATGATCATCCTCTAAATCACCAACCTCGCTAAATATAAGTTTCTTTACACTTCGATTTCCCCCATTTTCCCAGGTTTCACCATCTATAAGTATGGGTTACTTGTATACAAGCACGCACCAAAAACACTGTTTTATTCTCCATTCACTGTATTGTTCACTATCATGAATCGTCGCTTTTTTACCGGCATACTCGACACAACTAAACCGATTCCATTCACGTTCGGCAATACATTATATATTGAGAATTAATAAGGATGCTCACTATCGCTAAAGGTATCGCAGTAAGGTAAATATGTGAATTATGCCGCTAAACAAATCATATGCAATACAAGTCATTACGCATCTGAGGAACTTAGAAAAAAAATCACATTAAATAGTACTATCATAATTAAGCAAAATGATACAAAATGGGTAGAAAGTAAACTCAATTACCAAACCAAAGAAATTTGTTTCAAGTCAAACGGGTTTCGGGTTTGCGAATTACGGTCATTTCCTTTTAAGTGTGTTCTGCTGGAAATTCAATTCTTGAACTGAAAGTCCGTTTTGTAACACCGTTTTCACCCTATTGGGATCATATTTATGCGACGCTACAGTTGGATAATGTTTAAGTATATAAACTAGGTTTCTAACGCACCAGACGGATCGACAATATCCATTCTGTGCTGAAAGATATGGATTGTTGGGACTGCAGTACGTATCGATAATTTAAAATATAATTAAAATAGAAAATGATGGTAAAACCGAATGGAACCACCACCATTAGTTAACTAACAGAATATCCTTTGCATAGGTATAGGATTCCGCATAGAACCATTTCCATACAGAGTTGTAAAAGCGCTTTAAATCTGTGTTGACAAACAGTGCTGCTTTGGACTGCAGTCCAGATCCGCACTCCCAAATAGTTTTCGTCGTCATTTTTAAACAGGAACGAAATATGAATTATAGGGGGCTATAGGATGTCAAGTCGGATTCGATATGAGCTTTTGAACACACCGTTCCAGTATATATCCAAATTACTGTGATTTTTACAAGTTACATGTACGGAAAAATTCCAGATTTGATGAGACTAATTAGGGGTGACATTTCACGGTATTATGGTCCGTATTTTCATTCTAACTTTTTACATATCATTCATCATCACTAAAGCAATCTAGTAGACCTATGTTCCGCCATATTCGATTTGGTTTTTGCATCGAGGACTTAGCAGGTGTATGCTAGTAGCGAACGAACCCGGTTAATCCATGAAAACCCTAAATGATATTTATACGATCAATAAACCCAAGGTGGGTTCGATCCAATACGACTAAGCACGATGACTCAAGGTATATGTGTCGATTAAACTTAACGCTATAACGGTATCGATATATCCATGTACTATAACACCCATACACATGTACCTGAAATTATTTAACAGTATGATATAATTTATATAAGCTTTAGCAGCATGATTTGCAAGGGAAGAGGGTTTCCGCTTGCCTTAAGTCGGATTGGTGCTCATGACAGTGATAGTGGCACGACACGGATACAGCCACAGCAAGACTAGGATGCGATACGGTGCGACACGGGAGTGGGCACGGCATGGCACGGAAGCAGGGCACGGGGTGGCACGATGCTGGTGTGGAGGTGGGTACGGTCGTGGTGCACTCTGGGCATGTAAGTGGGTATGAGGTGGCACGGTGGTTCAGGAAGTGGGTACGAGGTGGAAAGGAAGTGGGCAGGGGAGGCCTGGCACAGCAGTGGCGGCGATGGGTCGCAGGAGATGGGAGTTTGCAGGTGGACATCGGAGCTGCACTAGAGGTCGCCCGCAGTGGAGGTTAACTAGGAAGGCAGCGATGGCGGTGGCAAGGTGCTCGGCTCATCGACGGTTGAAGCTTGTTGATGGGTTAGGGGGAGGCTCGACGGTGCTTGAAAGGAGGAGGCTCATCATAGGCGGTGGCGGTGTCTCCGGTGGTCGCGGTGACGGTCCACGCAACAGTGATGGTGGCGTTGTGGGATCGGAGTTGGTGCAAGGAGGCTTGTAGTGGCTAAGGTGGTTGGTTGCGGGGAGTTTGGTGGTCGGCCGACGGTAGAGGTAGTTGGGATGGGGTCGCCGGTGATGGATGGTCGGAGCTTGGAGAAAGGAGGTGGTTGAGGACAAGGGGAGCTCGGATAGGGATTTAGAGAGGAGAAAGAGAAAGAAGGAGAACGAGATGAGAGAGAGAGTGTGTGTGCGGTTGAAATTTGGGAGGATTTGCAGGCGCGGGGATCTTGGAGGCGAACGTTGGAGGTGAGCGGCGATGTGGGGGAGAGCGGGTCTCAAGGTGGGGAAGAAGAAGGCGTGGGATTTTGAATGGGAGGGAAAAGAAAGGAAATGAAGAAGAAATGAAGAAGATGGGCCGGGTCGGGTTTGGGCGAGGGTTCGGGCTGGGGCTTGGGATTGGAGTTTAAAACAAAAGGAAAAGAAAAGAATGGAGAGTGGGGAAAATGTTTGTGGGTAAGGGGTTTGGAAAAATCTAAGAGATTAGGAAAATATTTGAGAAGTATATAACACAATTTTTTTTGGAATTAATTTATTCGAATACGGATACAAAAGAACAGGGTATTACATCAAACCCCTATTATAAAAATTTCGTCCTCAAAATTTTTATAACGAAAACAAGTAAAGATACAAACAGCTACTCGAAAAGATGTGAGAACCGCGAACGGATATTCTCTTCACGTTCTTAGGTAGATTCCCCAAGCGAACGAACGCCTATATAGGGTGTTTTTCGTCATCCCATTGAGATAAGAATACGCGTCGCTTGTCAGGCGTACTACAGATTCCCCTGTCTAGGGTAGGCAGGGGTTTATTGATCGTGGGGATCCGAATCTCCAGTAGTCGCGGACTAAACTGTCGTTGATTACCTCTCATCTTTGGAGCAAGAGAACCTCCGATTGACGGGTCAAACCGGTCATGCGAACTCAATATGCAGTGTGCGTATGTGTGTCTTGAGGGGTTTTGGATATATCGGGGGCTTCGCAGAGTTTACGGGGGTCCCGTTAGCCGGATAGCAGGCTGGGGGTCAAGAGAGCTAGCAGCCCCTTACAGGGTGCGGGGCAGCGCCCCGTTAGAAATTTTTTTCTAACGGGGAAAGTGTTGTGGAATGTGTGTGTGTGTATATATATATATATATATATATATAAAAGAAAAATAGCGTCCAAAGGACGTGTGGGTGCCAGTGCCGCACGTGTCCAGCACGCAGGCCCTGGGCGCTAGCGCTTCACGTGGGGGCGCCAGTGCCTCATGTGGTTGGCACGCGGGCGTTAGGCGCAGGGCGCCAGCGCCTCGCGTGCTTGGTGTAATGACGCTATTATTACTGTACCTTCGTGTTTTCTTTCTTTAGTAAAATATTGTATTTATTTATTCTTAGTATTTTCTGTATATTTTGTTTTTTATAAATATATTATTTTATTCTTCTATCTATTTTTCCCGAACACATTTCTTTAAAACTAAATTTTAACATTTTTTCAAATTAAACATAAGACCTAACCCAGCCCATAACACAAATTCAATTTCATTTTCATTTTCTTTAATAAATCTATGAGTCCAAAAGCCCACTTTCTTTTTAAGCAAAATCATATATTTAATTCTTATTAAATATGTGTATAAACAACCTTGTAGCTCGGTTAAGTCCTTAAATTGTTATTTCATAGATCACATGTTCAAATCCCCATTCTTGCAATTATTTTTTTTTCAATTTTTTATTCTTCTCATGACTTACAGATGAGACCTTTCATTTCCAAAATGAATGGTGACATTTCATTTCTCTTTTAATTCCCATGTTGAATGCATATAATATTATACATAATTCACCATTACACCATCTTTATTTGTCCTCCTCTATTTTTTCCTTCCTCACATTTTTCTATCTCTCACTTCTCTCTCTTCACCTAAAGTCCAAGAGGAAGAACATGAAGAAGTCTTCAAAAAGGTCTCGCTAGTAATGCAAGGCTATTGGCGGATAGACAAGCCCGGTGACAATACTGACTTATGTATGTAAGTCCCTTCTCTCTCCTTCCCTCCATCTCTTATTTTCCTTTTGCCATATCTCGTGAACCCTCTATTCTTTTCATATCGTAATCCGTAAGAGAAGATAAATATAAACATATACATATACATATATATAAGTCTAGATATATATTATTTTATATGGTTTAATAATACCTTATTGTATCTTGTTCAAATTAAAGTGTTTTTAATTCTTTGTTCATGACTATGAATGTTTATTACAAGTTGTGAGAACAAAAATTTCATGCCACAATATATCTATAAAGTCTCATGAAATCGGTTTGTTTATTAAAAGAAAAATAGAAGCCTGCATAAAATATCAGTTAATCTTTTTGCCGATTTTAGTATACACATCAATACCTTTAGCTCTAAAATAATTTTTAGAAATTAATTTTTACTTCTGAAAATTTCAGAAAATTTACATATGATAGATTATATTATTTTGTACATGCTGTAAAAATTTTAGATTGAATCACTTAATGGTTTAGGAATTATATCGTTTTTATTCACTGTTCGTAAAATAGAAAACTGCAGTTATTGGTCAACTTCTAGGATACATAATTTGGTATACCGATATCAAAATTGAGCAAACTCAGTTGTTTTAGATATCTAAATCAAATGATCTATATTTTATTAGTTTTAAGTTTTTACTGAAAACCAACGTAAGATAAAGAAAACCGCGTTACAATATTAAGCGACCGATCTGGACAGAATATGTCCTGATTCGCACACTGTTTTTAAATAGGACATAACTCGAAATTCTGATATCCGTTCGTGACAAAATTTAGATGTGTAGATGCATAAATGATAAAGCTATAATTTTCTGTATATTAGATTACTTAGAAATGCACGAAACAACCCGATATAGGCTTTGCAATATAACATATAATTGCTGTCCAGAAATCTGAATTTCTGTTTTAAACGCTGATATTAAAATGATTATAACTAGAGTTTAAGAAATCCAAATCATGCTAATATTGGTGTTTTGGATAAGTACATCGAAATACCTACAATTTTCTAATAATTTTTGTAACCTAAAACCTGATAAAAATTAAATAAAATTGTGTTTTAAAAATATGCGACGGTGCTGGACAGATTCTGATCTGTTCTGCGCGACAAAACAAAAATGAGTATATCTCCCAAACCGGTAGTCGTATTTAGGCGCGACTGGAGCTCACACGTGTACAATACTTAGATCTATATTTTTGTTTATATTTAGAAATTGATTGATTTGATTGATTAGTCGTACATAATATTTCTTTACAGCATTGTTTATGGTAGTTACTTGAATAATATACTTGACTCATTTCATACTATTCGAACATGTATACATATTTATCTTGATCATTAAATTGTTGTATATACATAAAGACGATAATTAAATATTTGAGTTGTATTTTGAAAACTATACAAAATTATTTTTACATAAAACCCTCTCAAGTTATATAAATTACAATAAGGATCCTAGTAAATATAGGTTTAAGCAGAAGTAGTCTCTTGAGCCTCAGGGAACCGGAGATATGGGTGCTTGTCTATCTAAGGTAGACAATCTAACAAACGATGTTATCGATACGGTAATTGTTTTTGAAAAAGACACAAATCCAGCCGTCCATATGCAGCAGTTACCGATAACACCAAAAGTTAATTCAGAATTCCAATTTCTTTTCTAATTGTTCTGACTCAGACTGAGTCTTATTATAATAATCTAACTTGAATATGATTCAAGTACAATCTACAATATTCCAATCCATCAATCTATATAATCAATCAGATCAAACTATTCAATCTATATTGACCGAACCGAACCATGTATATACTTCCATTTACATGATTCTCCAGTTACATCCATGATTCTCTAGTTACATCCATTTACTGATATCATGGTTTCGGCAAGTCATCCAATTATACAATCTATATTACAAGACAATACAAGTTGCAATACAATTTACAATACAAACAATACAAACAAGATATCGCGGGGTTTAAGGGGTAGATTGGTACGGAAGGTGTTAGAAGTGGTACGAGATAGCAACCATAAGACATAGTTACATCCATACCGTTGTTCCGTGGTATTATCGATGGAGCCTTATACTTCCATTTGTATTAGTCTCTGGCATATAGAAACTCCTCTCGTATACACTGGTATCTTTCTGTACCAAACTACAAACAACAGCGTTAATGAATACAATAGTATAACAATATAATACAACTTTAAAAGCTACTCTCTCTCTCTCTCTTAATCTCTGTCTTTTCTACTTCTCTCTTATTTTTGAGACTTACCGAGCGATTGTTCGCTGATGACATTCCTTCTTTTTCTTCTTTGGAATGTTGTCAGGTGATCTGGACACCCAGGAGATGGAGCCTACTAGTGAGGACTTGGATCAGCTTACCTACGACCCAGAGCTCTAGCTTCATTGTACATATTTCATTTCAATACTTTCCATTTATGTTATGCCACTGTTTAAGCATTGCTTTCATTCAGATGTATTTACTTGTCCATGCATTGTACAAAAGAATGTTAATAAATAAAGTTGCTGTTCAGTTATATCTACTGTCTTTGTCTCTTGTGCATTTTTATTTATATTGCTTAGATACGCTTAGCGTATTTATTTCAGAGTAAATACGTAGCGGCCTCGTCGCGTCCTCTACCCGTATACTGGGAAGCGGGGCGTGACACTTGGCACGGGCGCCCCACGTACGGGCGCTCGCGTATCATGTGCTTTGTACGCGGGCGTTGGGCGCCAGCGGAAAAAATGGGCTTACCCCCTATACTGGGAATTGTAATCCCAATTGACTTTTGGAGTTAAACTCCTGAAAAAGATGACAAAGGGGCTTAATCCCTGCATTGAGAGTTGTACTCCAAAAAAAAGATTTATTATTATTATTATTATTATTATATATATATATATATTTTATGGAGTTAAACTCCCAAGATATTTTCGGAGATGTGAAAGGGGATTCCTTTCTTCTTCCTTGAGCCCTAAATCTTCTCTTGAGCTTTGGATCTTCCCAAAATGGGATTTTTGGAGATGGGTCTCCTTCTTCCTCCTCTTTATTGGCTGGATCTTGAAGAAAAGGGGGGTGAGACTTAAAAATCTCCTATTTTAGAGATTTGATGGGAGATTTGAGTTCCCCTTCAAGGGTTTTATGGTGAAAAACTATTTATTTTTAGGAAATGAAGAGTTGAACTCTTAATTTAATTCAGAAAAATGGAAGAAGGTTTAGAACCTTGAGGAAGGGGAAGGAGGCACAAACCCTAACTTTTGAGGGGAATAGAAAAAAGGTCCTTCAATTCATTATCATGTTGCCTCATATAGGCTTACAAATTTACACATAGCCCCTTGGGCTTTACAAAATGGCATTTTGCCCATCCCATACCCCATATACTCATTTCTTTTGCACATGAGCCATGAGCTTTACAAAAATTTGGCTTTTGCTAATTTATTTTACATTCATGCATAAAAATTATACCAAACTTATTTACTACATAATTTTCTTCTTGGCATGGGGAGGCCAGCTGCTTCATGTTCGGGCTTGACTTGGCCTGGGCTTGGGCCTGCTTGGCTTGAGATTGACTTTGACTTTGACTTAGTCAACCGGGGTGTAATTTTTTACCCCAACAAAGTGCACCCCAGCAATAAATGCACACCGCGTATATGAGTTGTGTGCATGAAATTGATGGATCTTGGAGTTGGACTTCAAGGTGGAACATCATTCCGGGGGTGGAGCATCATTTCGGAAGTATAATTCCGGGAATCGGAGAAAAATTCCGAAAAGTGGATCATGATTCCAAGGGGAGGATATTGGTTGACTTGATTCCGAGTTGAGGCATAATTTCAACGGGGAGGTCGTTGCTGCTCTTCTTGCGACTTAGACAGTCGGTGCTTGACGTGTCTCCGAGATGGTATGTCGCTGGTCGATGTTTCCCCGGCATCGAGTGTCTTTGGTCGACGTTTTCCCGGCACGAAGTGTCGCTAGTCGACTTTTCCCTGGCACGGAGTGTCATTGGTCAACTTATCCTCGAGGCGAACTGTCTGGTCGACGTTTCCCCAGCACGGAGTGTCGCTGGTCGACGTTTCCCCGGCACGGAGTGTCGCTGGTCGACGTTTCCCCGGTACGGAGTGTCGCTGGTCGACTTGTCCCGGTACGAAATGTCGCTGGTCGATATTTCCCCGGCACGGAGTGTCGCTAGTCGACGTTTCCCCCGTACGGAGTGTCGCTGGTGGACTTGTCCCCGGCATGGAGTGTCGTTGGTCGACGTTTTCCCGGCACGGAGTGTCGCTGGTGGACTTATCCCCGGCACGGAGTGTCGCTGGTCGACGTTTTCCCGGCACGGAGTGTCGCTGGTAGACGTTTTCCCGGCACGGAGTGTCGCTGGTCGACGTTTTCCCGGCACGGAGTGTCGCTGGTCGACGTTTTCCCGGCACGGAGTGTCGCTGGTCGACGTTTTCCCGGCACGGAGTGTCGCTAGTCGACGTTTCCCCGGCATGGAGTGTCGTTGGTCGACGTTTCCCCTGCATGGAGTGTCGTTGGTCGACGTTTCCCCGGCACGGAGTGTCGCTGGTTGACTTGTCCCCGGCACGGAGTGTCATTGGTTGACCTGTCCCCTGTATGGAGTGTCGCTGGTCGATGTTTCCCCAGCACGGAGTGTCGCTAGTCGACTTGTCTCCGGCACGGAGTGTCGCTGATTGACTTGTACTCATCACGGAGTGTCGCTGGTCGACGTTTTCCCGACACGGAGTGTCGCTGGTTGACTTGTACCTGGCACGGATGTTGCTGGTCGACGTTTTCCCAGTACGGAGTGTCGCTTTGGACGTTTCCCCGAGACGGAGTGACTGTTTTGGATGTTTCCCTGAGACGGAGTGTCTGTTTTGGATGTTTCCCCGAGACGGAGTGTCGCTGATCGACGTATTCCCGAAGCGGAGTGTCTGTTTGATGTGTCCCCGAGGCAGAGTATCTGTTTGACGTTTCCTCGACACGGAGTGTCTGTTTGACGTTTTCCCGAGACGGAGTGTCAGTTTGACGTTTCCCCGAGACGGAATGTCACTGTTTTTGATGTAGAGGCCGTTGGTTGACTTGATTCCGAGTCGAACCATAATTCCAACGGGGAGGTCGTTGCTGCCCTTTTTGCCATTTGGACGGTCGATACTTGATTTGACTTGCACCTCTCCTTGAGGTGCAGGGTTGAAGTTGACTTGCTGATTTGATGTGATTTGGGTTGGCATTAGCATCGCTACACTAGAATATGGTACTAGGAGCGAATCATTATCTGCCGTGAGAGAATTTCCCTCGTTCCTAGTTTAACGACTTAGGGGTCATCTGTTCCCAATTTAATAACTTAGAGGTCATATGTTCCCAGTTTAAAGACTTAGGAGTCTATTGGATCGGAAGTTTGGAATTTTGGGGTTGGGGTCGACATCAGCATTGCTAACACTGAAGCACAGGTGCCAGGAGCAATTTATCATTTGCTTTTGCCTATTGGAGAGCGATGGCTTAGGAGACAGGTTTAGATCCCTATCACCTAAGGCTTTTTTAATTTTATGAGCCGTAAAGGTCCCATAAAAGCATTTTCTCCCTACGAGTCGAAACGATCCCATAGGTGTATTCTCCTTAGGAGTCGTGGGGACTCCCAAGTGTGTTTTTCCTTTGTGAGTTGTCACGCCCCGCTTCCCAAAATACGGAATGTAAGGGTGACAAGGCCAGCCATGCTCCTACGATTAAGGAAAGATCCTGTCGTAGTCACATTTCGGCTTTTAGCATTATATGGTAATCAGTCAAATACAGTACGGGTAAAGAGAAAGCAGTCACTAAAACTATTAGATATAAAGAAATCTGAGCTCAATGGAAGTAAGCAAAGGGGCAACTAACCAGAAATATCAATGGAGAAATGTAACTGGTTCACTAGTCTGGATCTTCACGGTCTTCTCGAAATCAGGCGAATCCACCTCTATTGCTGAGCATGCATACTCAGGTCGTCAGAGCGACATAATAGCAACATTATAATAATAACAAACGACAAGAAAATGAAAGTAATGACGGTGAAAATAAAATGCAGGTAAGCAATAAATCATTAACTGATGCAATGTATGATCCATGTTCCTATCAGTCTCTAAGTCACTTTTGAAATCGAGTTGTGGAAAGGAGGATCATGTTTAACGAGGGTCTCGTACATACCCGAGACTACGGCCCGTTATCGCTTGGGACATAATCCTGTCAGCCGGACTGTTAGGCCCAACCTAATATATATAAGAGTCGCTGTTCGAATGATCATCCTCTAAATCACTGTCCTCGCTAAATACAATTCTCTTTCCACTTCGATTTCCCCCCTTTTACCCAGGTTTCACTATTCGTGAGTATATGCTAGTTGTGTACAAGTACGTATCAATAACACTGTTTTATTCACTGTTCACTGTATGGTTCAATGTCACGAATAACTCACTATTCATTAGCGTACTTGACACAACCACACTAATACTACACCTGTTCGACAATGCAATTTACACGGAGAATTAACACGAATGTCCACTATCACTAAAAGCCTGGTAGTCAGGTAGAACTATGAATCATGCCACTAAACAGTTCATGTGCAGTATGAGTCGTTATGCATCTCATGAACATAGAAAATTCGTATTAAATCATGCATTCATAATTAAGCAAAAAGATCTAAAAGCGGTAATAAGTAAACTCAGTTGGAAGTTCAACAAAATTAATTTCAGGACAATCGGATTTCGGGTTTGCAAGTTACAGCCGTTTCATTTTAAGTGTTCGCTGCTGGAAATTCAGTTCCTGAACTGAATGTCCATTTCGCAACACAGTTTTTACCCTGTTGGGATCAAAATTAGGCAATACTATAGTTGAACAAAATTTAGGTTTATCAATTAGGTTTCCAAAGAACCATACATATTTTCAATCGCACCTCTACGTCAGAAGTTATGTACTGTACAACAATGGGGTATAAGTTCTATCCCTGTTTGGGACTCCTATATGTCCTGTTAATCTAAAATACAGTTTAAATAGTAAACGACAGTGGAAAGGGATGAAATCACTTTCATTAGTTAGCTAACCATTTTATCTTCGTTATGGTATAGGGTTCCTCATTATAACATGTTTGTACAGCAGGGTGTAAGCATTACAAAATGAGAATCAACAGCCAGTGCTGCTCTGGACTGCAGTCCAGAGCCGCACTCCGAACCAGTTTCCGTCATATTTTTAGCATAGGATCAGATTAACAATCTTATGGGGTTCTAGGTTGTCTATTCATATTCTATATGAGTCCTCGAACGCAACATTCTAATTTATAATCAATTAACTGTGATTTTTACAAGTTTCAGACGCGGAAAATTTCAGTTTTAACGGGCTTAAATGGGAATGACCGATCACGTCAGTAACGACTGTATTTTTCAGCCAAATTATAACACGATGTTCATTACTATACGGGCCAACCTATGTGATCAGTTTCCGTCAATTTAACCGGGGTTTTCCCCACGGGTTTGGCATCGAACACTTACATATTATTGATTCACACGAAAGTATTTACGGAATTCATTGGTATTAAGAATTATAATAGATAAACTTTAGCATGAAGCAAGTAGTATACTTTCCTGATGACGCACGGCAGCGGCAACGACAAGATCGTGCCACGAATGGCGTGGTTAGGGTTCGCGGCCTTGGCTCGAGCTTGGGTTCTTGGCAGCGGAGGCTTGGGCTGCTGGGGCGAGGCGGCTGAGAGTGATGGTGGTCTGTCTTCAGCGATAGAGGAGGGGCCCGGCGAGTTCGTCGGCGTGTCGTCGTTGAGGGGGTGGCTCAGCGGGTGCGCGGGAGAGGAGGCAGGGAAGATCCGCTGTAGATTATAGTGAGGAGAGATGCGCTGACGAGGTTGGGAGTTGGTGACGGTGGCGAGGGTTGTTGGAGCCTATTGGTAGCGGAGATGCAGAGCAGAGGTCGGCGGCGTCAAGCTCCGGTGGAGGTTATAATGAGACGAGATGGGTTCGCCGCGGGGAGAGCCGTGGGGAGGTGTGGACGGTGGTTCTGGGGAAGCTCGGTGATGGGAGGAAGGAAGAGAGATGAGGTAAGGGCTCGGGGAGAGCACGCGCGTGTGGTCGTGGGTCGAGGAGTGGGGACGTGGGGCGACGAGGAACGGGGGCGTGGGGTGAGCGGCGAGGACGTGGGGAGATGAAGAAGAAAAAGAAGCGGGAGAAAGAGACGGGAGTGGGGAAAAGAGAAACGGGTCAGGTCGTATGGAGCTTGGGGCCGGGTATGAGCTTAGGCCGGGCCGGGAAAATTATTTGTTTAGGAAAATTATATTTTCAGAATTAAAATAAACACAAGTATCTAAATTTATACACAAAAATTTGTACATAAAATTTTTGAAAACTTTCAAGGGGACAATTTTGTATTTGCGGAACTGGGAATTTACATCATACCCTCCTTACAAAATTTCGTCCTCGAAATTTAGAAAGGAGGCAACGAAACAGCACTATACAAACAGATGTGGAAAACGTGCACGGATATCCTCCTCACGCTCCTAGGTAGATGCTCCTGGGGAACGACCGCCCCACGACGTTCGGACTAACGGGATGACTTTATTCTTCAGCACTTTCTCTCTGCGGTCGAAGATGGTGGTGGGCTGATCCTCGTAGGATAGGTCAGTGCCAAAGCTAACTCCGAATGGTCCAGAACATGGCTGTCATCCCGAACATAACATCGCAATTGAGATACGTGGAAAGTATTGTGCACACCCGCTAGCGACGGAGGCAAGGCAAGTCGATAGGCTACCTCTCCTACTCGTTCTAACACCTCAAAAGGTCCGATGAAACGTAGACTGAGTTTCCCGCGGCCTCCGAACTTGATAGCTCCGCGGGTAGGGGAAATCTTCAAGAATACGTGATCTCCGACTTCAAATTCTAGTGCTCTCCTGCTGGCATCCGCCCAACTCTTCTGTCGATCCTGAGCCGTCTTAATGCGCTGTCTGATCATTTGGATTTTGTCTACCGTCTGCACAATGAGTTCGGGGCCCAGTAATCTTCGTTCACCCACATCATCCCAACAAACGGGGGATCGACACTTACGCCTGTAAAGTGCTTCGAAAGGGGCCATCTGGATGCTAGCCTGGTAACTGTTGTTATAAGAAAACTCAACTAGATGCAGATGATCTTCCCATGAACCCTGGAAGTCCAGCATGCAAGCTCTCAACATATCCTCGAGTGTCTGAATCGTACGCTTGGATTGTCCATCCATCTAGGTGATAAGCTGTGCTGAACTTGAGACGGGTACCCAAACTCTCCTGTAAGCTCCTCCAAAAGTGCGAAACAAATCCAGTGTCTCGATCTGACACAATGCTGACCGGAACTCCGTGGAGTCGCACTATCTCCTGCATGTATCTTTCCGCAAGTGACTCTGTCGACTATCCCACCCGGAAGGATAAAAAGTGTGCAGCTTTCGTGAGGCGGTCGACAATAACCCAAACGGCATTTTTGCCCCTAGGGCTCCGTGCTAAGGCCGTCACGAAATCCATAGTAATGTGCTCCCGCTTCCATTCTGGTATCGGAATCGGTTGTAACAGTCCCGCTGTCCTCTGATGTTCCGCCTTCACTTGCTGGCATACCAAGCACCTGGATACAAACCGCACAATTTCTCGCTTCATCCTGTTCCACCAAAAGTGCTGCTTTAGATCTCGATACATCTTCGTGCCTTCCGGATGCACAGAATAAGCTGAACTATGAGCCTCAGCTAGTATCTCTTCTCGAACATCCCCTTTGGGTACGTAGAGTCTGCTACCGAATCTCAGAGAATCGTCTTCATGTATGAGTAAGTCCGTTCTCAGCCCGGCTTCTACCTGCGCTCTGAACTTTTGCAATCGAGGATCATCCGCTTGCGTATCCTTGATGCGATCCATAAGAGAAGACTGCACCTGTAGTTGCCAAAACTGCCTGATTATGCTCGGTGTAACGACCTCAAGCTCGAGTCTCTGAAAATCCTCAATGATGCTCCTCTGACTGGTCAACATCATGACCGCTGGCTTGCGATTGAGAGCATATGGTACAACATTTACCTTTACCGGATGATACTGAAGGTCCAAGTCATAATCCGCCATTAGTTCTAGCCATCGGCGCTGCCTCATATTTAGTTCCTTCTGAGTGAACATGTATTTCAGACTCTTGTGGTCTGTGTACACTTCCACCTTCTCGCCCAACAGGTAATGCCTCCACATCTTCAATGCAAAGACCAATGTGGCTAACTCCAAGTTATGCGTAAGGTAGTTCCTCTCGTGATTCCTCAGCTGTCGTGAGGCATAAGCAACCACCCGACCGTGCTGCATCAGAACACAACCTAAGCCCTTCCCTGAGGCATCACTATGTATCACCAAACCACCGGAATCATCTGGCACTGTAAGAATGGGCGCCGTGGTTAACTTCTGCTTTAGTGCCTCAAATGCCCGAGTACACTCCTCTGTCCACACAAACGGTACATCCTTCCGTGTCAGCCTCGTCAAAGGTTCAGCGATTCTTGAAAAGTCTTGGACAAACCGTCGATAATATCCTGCCAGTCCCAGGAAGCTTCTGATCTCGTCCACTGATTTCGGTGTCGGCCAATCTTTAACAGATTCTATCTTTGCCGGGTCCGCTGAGATGCCTTCGCCCGAAACAACATGTCCCAAGAACTGCACTTTGTCAAGTCAGAACTCACACTTACTCAATTTCGCGTACATCTTCTCTTCCCGAAGAATTTGTAATACCGTCCGCAAGTGTTCGGCATGCTCCTCCCAGGTCTTCGAGTAGACTAGTATGTCGTCGATAAATACAACGACAAACGTATCCAAGTACTTCGCAAACACCCTGTTCATCAGGTCCCAAAAAATAGCTGGAGCATTGGTAAAACCGAACGACATCACAAGAAACTCATAGTGTCTGTATCGGGTCCTGAAAGCCGTCTTGCATATTTCCTCGGCCGCTACTCTGATCTGGTGGTAGCTCGAACGGAGATCCAACTTCGAAAACACTTTGGCCCTACTTAACTGATCAAATAAGTTGTCGATGCACGGAATGGGGTATTGGTTCTTTATCGTGACTTTGTTTAGCTCCCGACAGTCTATGCACATCCGTAGCGATCCATCCTTTCTCTTCACCAACAAGACTGGTGCACCCCACGGTGAAGCGCTTGGTCGGATAAATCATTTCTCCAGGAGTTCTTCAATTTGCTTCTTTAATTCTGCCAGCTCAACCGATGTCATTCTGTATGGGGCCTTGGAAATTGGTGCTGTACCTGGAGTCAAATCAATCGAGAATTCCAAGACGTGTGGAGGTGGTATACCTGGTAAATCTTCAGGAAACACGTCCAGAAAATCCCGAACAATCTCTGGGGTTGGGCTCTCATCAATCTCCATAGTTGTCAACTCTTTTGGGTTGGCTCTATACTTGGCTGGCTCTAGAGATTCGCTCCCGCCTTCGAAAATAAACTCTGGGTGATTGGGAATGCAGAAAGTCACATTCCTTGCTCGGCAATCAATAACTGCATGGAATGTACTCATCCAATCCATCCCGAGAATTGCGTCATAGCTGCCTGTTCCGATCAGAAGGAAATTCGCATAGAATTCACTGCCACACACTACAACTGGACAGGATCTACATTCTCGACTAGATACTATAACACCATTACCCGTATGTATTTCCCAACCCTTGGTTAATGGTTCATGTGGTATGGAGTGTATATCAACGAAATGCGTAGATATGAAACAATGTGATGCTCCAGAATCAAACAGTACTTTAGCTGGCATGGAATGTACGAGTAGAATACCTGTAACAACTTCTCCTGAAGCCTCTGCCTGCTCGGCGGTCAAGGTAAAAGCCCGTCCCTGACCGCGGCCTGTGTAGGGTTGCCTCTGCTCCTATGACCTCTGCTGCTGCGGTCCAGACCCTCCCGGTAGCTCTGTTCGTTCGGGGCAACACTGACTTGGTGCTGGCTGGATCCGCAAATCAAACACTGTCCCTTGGCACGGCGACAGTCCTTCTGGGTGTGCCTATCCCTGTTGCAGTAGCCGCAAACTAAGTTTTTACTCTGGAGGCGATGCTGGGGCATGGATGGACGCTTCATCTGCGTCGTCCCTGGCCTGTGAACTGGTATGACTCCTTGAGACGGTGTGTGAGTACGCGCTGGAACAACTGGGGGCTTCCTAAATTTATTGATTAGCTTCTCCTGAATTCATGCCGCGTTGAGTACCTGCGCAAAAGTCTGCAACTCGAGTGACGCGATCAACTGTTGTAGCTCAAAATCAAGTCCCTGTAAGAAGCGCCTGGCCCTAGTGGCCTCTGAAGCGACCATATACGGAGCAAATCGGCTCAGACGGTTGAATTCTGCCGCATATACGTCCACGGGACGGCCATTCTGCTTCAGTAAGATGAATCTTTCTTCCATCTCTGTCTTTGCGGTGGAAGGAAAATAGTGGTCCAAGAAGCACTCCTTGAATTTGCTCCATTCGATTGGCCCTTCTAGTCTGCTTTCGTCAACTGACCACCAAGTACGGGCTTCGTCCTCCAACTGGATCTTTATCACATTCACTTTCTCTTCATCGTCCGAATCATTAATCATATTGATCTCTGGAACTGCGACATCGACTCCCTCGTCCTCGGATTCGCTGTCGTCGAAGTTGACATGTGATCCATCGACCTCGTCATCTGAACTTACCAGTATACAGTCGAAAGAAATGCATGACCGAGTGTCCTCATCAAGAATCGGTGCTTCCCCAGGGTTGGCCATGGCCTGAAAAGTAAGAGTCATGATCAGATAGTGGAACACGAATGAAAGTAACGATTAATGATGCGGAACACGAGGAAGAGATAAAGTAGATAAGGTTTCAAACATGAACTTGAGTGGTGATGCACAAGTAGTATATGGAAGTGAAAGCAAGGAAACAAGGTATGATTCAAGAGACCTATAAATTGAACTGCAATCTCATTCTAAACCAAAGGCTTTGATACCAACAAAACCATGTCACGCCCCGCTTCCCAAAATACGGAATGCAAGGGTGACAAGGCCAGTCATGCTCCTACGATTAAGGAAAGATCCTGTCGTAGTCACATTTCGGTTTCTAGCATTATATGGTAATCAGTCAAATACAGTACGAGTAAAGAGAAAGCAGTCACTAAAACTATCGGATATAAAGAAATCAGAGCTCAATGGAAGTAAGCAAAATGGCAACTAATCAGGAATATCAATGGAGAAATGTAACTGGTTCACTAGTCTGGATCTTCACGGTCTTCTCGAAATCAGGCGAATTCACCTCTATTGCTGAGCATGCATACTCAGGTCGTCAGAGCGACATAATAGTAACATTATAATAATAACAAACGACAAGAAAACGAAAGTAATGACGGTGAAGATAAAATGCAGGTAAGTAATAAATCACTAACTGATGCAATGTATGAACCATGTTCCTATCAGTCTCTAAGTCACTTTTGAAATCGAGTTGTGGAAAGGAGGATCATGTTTAACAAGGGTCTCGTACATACCCAAGACTATGGTCCGCTATCGCCCGGGACATAACCCTGTCAGCCAGACCGCTAGGCCCAACCTAATATATATAAGAGTCGCTATTCGAATGATCATCCTCTAAATCACTGTCCTCGCTAAATACAATTTTTTTTCCACTTCGATTTCCCCCTTTTTACCCAGGTTTCACTATTCGTGAGTATATGCTAGTTATGTACAAGTACGCATCAATAACACTGTTTTATTCACTGTTCACTGTATGGTTCATTGTCACGAATCACTCACTATTCATTGGCGTACTTGACACAACCACACTAATACTATACACGTTCGACAATGCAATTTACACGGAGAATTAACACGAATGTCCACTATCACTAAAGGCCTGGTAGTCAGGTAGAACTATGAATCATGCCACTAAACAGTTCATGTGCAGTATGAGTCGTTATGCATCTCATGAACATAGAAAATTTGTATTAAATCATGCATTCATAATTAAGCAAAAAGATATAAAAGCGGTAATAATTAAACTCAGTTGGAAGTTCAACAAATTAATTTCAGGACAATCGGATTTCGGGTTTGCAAGTTACAGCCGTTTCATTTTAAGTGTTCGCTGCTGGAAATTCAGTTCCTGAACTGAATGTCCATTTCGCAACACAGTTTTCACCCTGTTGGGATCAAAATTAGGTGACTCTATACTGAAAAAAATTTAGGTTTATCAATTAGGTATCTAACGCACCAGACGGATTTTCAATCTCACCTCTACGTCAGAAGTTATGTACTGTACAACAATGAGGTATAAGTTCTGTCCCTGTTTGGGACTGCTATACGTCCTGTTAATCTAAAATACAGTTTAAATAGTAAACGACAGTGGAATGGGATGAAATCACTTTCATTAGTTAGCTAACTATTTCATCTTCGCTATGGTATAGGGTTCCACATTATAACATTTTCTTACAGCAGAGTGTAAGCATTACAAAATGAGAATCAACAGCCAGTGCTGCTCTGGACTGCAGTCCAGAGCCGCACTCCGAACCAGTTTCCGTCATTTTTTCAGCATAGGATCAGATTAACACTCTTATGGGATTCTAGGTCGTCGAGTCGGCTTCGATTTTACCCCTCGAACGCAACATTCAAATTTATAATCAATTAACTGTTATTTTTACAAGTTTCAGACGCGGAAAATTTCAGTTTTAACGGACTTAAATGGGAATGACCGATCACATCAGTAATGACTGTATTTTCCAGCCAAATTATAACATGATGTTCATTACTATACGGGCCAACATATGTGATCAGTTTCCGTCAATTTAACGGGGTTTCCCCCTGCGGGTTTGGCATCGAACACTTACATATTATTGATTCACACGAAAGTATTTACGGAATTCATTGGTATTAAGAATTATAATAGATAAACTTTAGCATGAAGCAAGTAGTATACTTTCCTGATGACGCGTTGACGACACACGGCAATGGCAACGGCAATATCGCGCCACGAACGGCGCGGCTAGGGTTCGCGGCCTCGGCTCGAGCTTGGGTTCTTGGAAGCGGAGGCTTGGGCTGTTGGGGCGAGACGACTGTGAGTGATGGTGGTCTGTCGTCAACGACAGAGGAGGGGCTCGGCGAGTTCGTCGGCGTGTCGTCATTGAGAGGGTGGCTCAGCGGGTGCACGGGAGAGGAGGCAGGGAAGCTTCGTTGTAGATTATAGTGAGGAGAGATGCGCTGATGAGGTTGGGAGTTGGTGACGGCGGCGAGGGTTGTTAGAGCCTATTGGTAGCGGAGATGCAGAGCAGAGGCCGACGGTGTCAAGCTTCGGTGGAGGTCATAGTGAGGTGAGATAGGTTCGCTGCGGGGAGAGCCGTGGGGAGGTGTGGACGGTGGTTCTGGGGAAGCTCGGTGATGGGAGGAAGGAGGAGAGATGAGGTAAGGGCTCTGGGAGAGAGCGCGCGCACGGTCATGGGTCGAGGAGCGGGGACGTGGGGCAACGAGGAACGGGGGCGTGAGGTGAGCGGCGAGGACGTGGGGAGATGAAGAAGAAAAAGAAGCGGGAGAAAGAGACGGGAGTGGGGGAAAGAGAAACGGGTCGGGTCGTATGGAGCTTGGGGCCGGGTATGGGCTTGGGCCGGGCCGGGAAAATTATTTGTTTAGGAAAATTAAATTTTCAGAATTAAAATAAACACAAGTATCTAAATTTATACACAAAAATTTGTAGATAAAAATTTTGAAAACTTTCAAGGGGACAATTTTGTATTTGCGGAACTGGGAATTTACATGAGTCATAAGGATCCCACGAAGGTGTTTTCTTACGAGTCGAGAGGATCTCGTAAGTTTTTTCTCCTCATGTATCGTGAAGACACATGAGTGGGTCTTCCCAAATGCCACGACCCGAAATTTGCTGCGTGACCGGCATTTAGATTGTATGACATCTAAAGATGCCGACATAATCCGAGTAAGCCAGAAAACCAAGATCAAAACCCTATCTGCGGAATTAAGAAAATTTTAGTTTTAAAGTAAAAAGAATGAGGTAGCATGTTAAATGATTTTTAAGAAATGAAATCTAAACAACTGATTTTTAGTACTTAAAATTTCGACAGCACCTCCTTTTTAATTGTTAATAAAAGTAGTTATAAAATGTTTAAATAAGTTTCGTCTCTAGTTGGGAGCAAAATAACACCAAACGGCGAAAATCAATTCGCAACAACAATATGACGCTCAAGCGAAGAATTTCATGCATAAGTAAAGAAAGAAAAATTTAACACAACTAGACGACCTCACTCAATCAAATCAAAACATATACAAGCATATTTCGTTCTAAGTCAAATATAAAGGGTCTGATGGAGTGATACTAAATCTAAAATACATATATCAAAAATAGCTGGTCACCGTATATGTAACCCACCTAGTAAAACAAGCGATATAGCTGAGAAGTGGATCCGCACAGCTGCTCTGCGTTCACGCGTTTCCTGCAAGGAACTAAGGCACAATGGGGGTGAGTTACCAACTCAGTGGGCAAAACGAACAACTAACAGTTGATATTGTAAGCATGCCGAAATAATGGTAAAAACGACAAGATAAGTATGATATATTGTATCACATTGATGCATGAATATGTACTAAATGAATATATAACACAATACTGAAATCTCATCAAATATCTCTGAATATTGGTCATTTCCAATTTAAGATTCATTTTTTCGTGTCCAACATCGACACAAATCTTCTGTTTTAGCAGACATCGTTTCCCAAACGGTCCTGTCAATCAGTAATATCGGTCGGTATCCACCAGATATCCGCCGTGTTTTACAACTATCTCCGGTACCGAGTATCCTCGCTAGGCTCCCCGCCTCAAATGTGGCTTTCCTGCCCCTCGGTCTCGACCGGGTCCACTATGAATCCGATTGTATACTCCCCTACTCAGTCCGGATAACGTAAAAATCCGCAACTGTATAGCTCCCCCACTCGGTCCGGAATAAAACCAAATCATAAAAACGACATCTCATGGTGGACATATCACATCAATCATGAAGAACCACTGAATATAACTTAATAGTGTATAAAACTCAAAATCAGAAATCCTCATAATCCAATACATCTTGTGCAACAATTTATAACAATTGAAAGGGAATTATGATAAGTGTCAATAATAACAGCAATGCAAAACAACTACTATTAATGATGTTTATGGTATGAAGTGAATCATATGTGACATAGAAGGTTCTAAGTGGGTACGTGACATATCAATACCGATGAGATGTAGTGTAACATGTAGGTATGTGCGCGTGCAACATGACTCATCGATAATTAGTGTAGTATCCTAGAAAGTGTTAGACAATGGAAATTTATAGATATGAATGCATACGATGAAGTTTTTAGTTCTAAACATATACACAATGCAAAGGAAAATAATTAGCCAAAATTCTAATTACGGGCGTATTACGCCATCCATACAAAATCCCCCGGTAGATGCTTAGTCTACTCACCGGAACACATCGAATCTACTCGGATGTCATCAACCCCTTTCCTTTTCTTGCAGCCTCCGAAGTCCTCGCGGTTGAACCTAACATCGAAATTAACTTTCGTATAAGAAACGGCTAAACTCCAATACGGAGAAAATGTAAAAACTACAAGACTTACATACTAAACGTGCTACATGCTAATATTGTGAACTATCTAAAACCTATACTAAGCTGAGCTAACCCCATATTGTTCGTAACCGGGAAAACAGAATCGTGACACGAAATATCTGCATCGTATTTAGAACTATAACCCAAAACAAGAATTTGTTTCCAAATTTTATATACAAAACATATAATATAATCTAACTATACCAGATACCCTAAAATATATACAGAGAGCTACCCTAGAAAACTCAACAGCCAACTCCCACGAAAAACCGGCGAGATCGGAAAAAATGGGGATTGTCGCCGATCGAAAATTCATAGAATGGGTCCGTGTTTCTAGTATATATTCTAGGTCCAATTTACAAGGTTAAGGTATTGTTTGATTTTTCTAAATATTAACTAACTCATAGCAGTTTCAAAACAGAGCAAGAATCTAACAAAATACGATATTTACCGATATTCTACATCATACTCTAAACATTACTTGTAATAAAAATCTATAGGGTTGGAGATTATACCTATTTGGAAGATCAACTGAATGGATCTACAAGAATTTCACAAGTCCAAAAGGTCCTAACTTAAGGGTTTGAGTTGAGGAATACAAATACTTAGCATTTCATTTCATTTCTCTATCTTAAATGAGGTAGAGGATTTTCATTAGGCTAGGTTATTTGTTTGAAACCTTAATACATCAACTGAAACAAATATGAACAAGATAAGAATAAGGAATGATAAGGCTAGGAGGAGGTGTCACCATGAAGGATGGTGTGTATTCATGTAAGTAGGAGGTGTGTGCATGATGTTTTAATCTAGGGTGTGGTATCTATGAGGTTTGAATTAGTTTTAACCATGACTTAACACTTTAACATAAAAACTCTCACACAACTCCAATTCTCACAAAGAATTAAACTTTCCACAAAATCCCTCATGACACTTATTATTATATAAACAAACTACTTTCTTTACTAAATTACCCTACCACATATTAAAAGGTCTTTTTATTACAATAAAATTTAAAAAAACATTTTTAATTAAATAAATAAAATAATTAATTACCTAAAATATTTCAAAATGTTACACCAAATGGAGCATAATTCCAAGGGCGGAGACCGGACGCGGGGCTTGTGATTGTGGTGGGGCATAGGTGTGATGAGAATTATTTGAGCCCGTGGATTGTATATGGTAGTCGGTTCGGGGATCAACCGTAGGGCTGGAAGAATTTTGGGAAATTAGATTTTGATTGGCATTTGCATCGTTGCACTGGAATATGGTACCAGTTGCGACTCACCATTCTCCATTTGGGGATTTGGGTTTTGGTTGGCATCTATATCGCTGCACTGGAATATGGTACTAGGAGTGACTCATCACTCGCCGTTGGGAATTTAGGGATTTGGAATTTAGTTGGCGTCTGCATTACTGCACTGGAATATAGTAACAGGAGCGACTCATCATTCTCCATTTGGAGGTTTTTTTTACCGTGATTGCTCTATCATTTCAGCTTTTCTTATCGTGAAGGTCACGATTGCCCTATCATTTCGGCTATTTATTTCTGATTGCCCCATCATTTCGGATTTATTTTCATCTTTATTTTACTTGCTGATTTTTATTGCGAGTTTCCCCATCATTTAGGCTTTTTATTTATTTATTTATTAATTATTTACACATTTTTTTACATCTCCAGTTTAACGACTTAGAGGTCGATTGTTTCCAGTTTAACGACGTGGTGGTCGACTATTTCCAGTTTAACAATGTGGTGGTCAACTGTTGGAGACTGGACTCGATTCTGTAGGAACCATGGGCTCCTTTGGCTTAATTTCATAAGCGGGTTTTCCGTCATCTAGACCGAGCCGGTGTTGGATGGCAACAACCACGTCATCGTCATGGTTATAAGGCGTAGGAGGACTTGTTCCTTTGGGCTCTATTATGTAGACCGTATGGGTAGTGTACCCATCTACCGCTACTTCATTGGCAATATTGCTCGTTTGGCTCTTAGCTTGTCGCCTTGGTCCGCGCCTTTCAGAGAAAGGCAGATGTCTGAGAGAATTAGGTTCCCGAAGGGCTTCGGTCTCCGTTTGTATGAAATTGGCGGTCGTAACTTGACTGTTTGCTAACACGCCTTTAGACAGTTCTATTTCTCCTGCCTTGTATTGCTTTTCGACCCAATCTTTAAAGACAAAGCAGTCCTCAATGGCATGACCTATTACTCTGTAATAGGGGCAATATTTGGGGTCGTCGGTCATATTCGCATCTTGAGGTCTTTTTGATTCTGGCAATTGTAGACCGTCTCTCAGGGCATCCTTGAATATTTTACGGACTCTGTCCTTTCTGAAAGAATAGACCTTATTCAATTTCTCTTCTAGGGGCGATTCTCCTTCCCCTCATAACACTGGTTTTCGAGGCTGGTTGGCATTAGGCCTGCCTGCTCCTCGCCTGCTTTGGTCGGCAGATACATTAGAGGATTCAGTGTCCTTGGGAGGCTCACCCTTGCGGTTGTCGTTCTCCGGATATTTGGACTTGTTGTTATATTGGTAGTTTGGAAGAGATTCGGGGCCTGCATGTTCCAGCATCTGAACTCTTTTAAGTAAGTCCTGGAGAGTTTCGGGATCTGCTGATGACTTTCCCTTAATTTTGTCCCGTGTCAACTGGTCGCAGACATGCGTCAGGACTTTCCTGAGAGCTAGCCGCCTTCAACATTCATGAAGGTAATCTGCTCTTAGACCAGAGGGAATAGCTGTTGGCTGCTTTGGGACATCAATCCCTGGTTCATGGACCCAATTTTAATTTTGTTGTGATTGCATTTGAAGGGCTCGGGTTGCGAGATTTTCCATAATATTCACCAGATCGTCGACTTTGGAACGGATCTTGGCTAACTCCTATCACGGTCCTAAAATTGCTCTTGAAGCCATTGGAATAACGCTTGTTCTGTAGTTTTAGGGATGATGACTAGGCTATCCTCATCATCTAAGCTTGATTTCCCAAGAACCATGGGCTCTTTTTGCTTAGCAGCTCGAGCAGGGCCCTCATCATTATCTGAACTGAGCTAATATTGGACAGCGTCACCCATATCATCACTATGGCTGTGAAGCGTAGGAGGGTTCGCTTCTCCAGGTCCGACCATGTAGACCGTATGGATCGTGCATCTGTTTGTTACTGGATCTTGAGGAGCTGGGATAGCGTTAGCTGGCATGAACAGAATAGAGTCAAATGGTAGTGGCGGCTCCTCTCACTGTCACCCGAGACTGGCAGGGAGGATCGTTCTGACGTCCATTTTCATCGTGTAGAAGATGGGGGCTGTGTCGAAAGCTGAGCTTGTCCTTGAAGACATTGTTGAGGCTTGATCGCTTGAAATCTTGCATGAAAGAGCATTATTTCAGTATTAATATGGATACGTATTTTGATTGAGTTCGCATGAACGTTTAACCCGAAATATGGGAGGAGAGAAAAAGTTCCACCGGGCATGCCAGAATCTGTAGGGTGTTTTTCGTCACCACATTGAGATAGGAATACGCATCACTTGTCAGGCGTACTACAGATTCCCCCTGCCTAGGGTAGGTAGGGGTTTATTGATTGTGGGGATCCGAATCACCGGCAGCCACGGACTAAGCTGCCGTTAATTACCCATCGCCTTTGGCGCAAGGGAACCTCCGATTGACGGATTAAACTGGTCATGCGTACTCAATGTGCATTGTGCGTATGTGTGTGTAACAACTCCAATTTTTGTATACCAAAATTTGATTTAAAATTGAAGTATACTTGGAGTATTAATGTTGCTGATAGCACTTTAAGTATCTATCTCTTTACAATAATTACAAGAAAGAGCTTGTAGCCCATTGGTAATACCTTGCACTGCTGAACCAAGCCACCAGAGTTCGAATCCCATACCCCACATTATTTTTTATTGATTTTTTTTAAAAACCTTTAGAATACCAAGAGTTTACACGTGCATATCTCACAAAAACCCCACTACACCCAAAGATGTAACACTTTCAGAGGGTAGATGAACCGCCGGGGGAGATCCAGGTCACCGGACTCGGTCGGGAATCGGCCAACTCGGCCTTGACTCGGCCGACTCAGTGATCCGACCGAGTCACGGCCGAGTCACCCCCGATTCGGCGGATTCCGGCGAGGGTCACAACATGAAAGTTGTGTCTTTTGGTATTCCCTACTCACCTGCAAAGTTTCAGCCTCATACCACTTCCAGAGCTCTTTAAAACCCCCAATTACTCCACTTTTAATACATTTTTATTACATTTTATCACATTTTTATTTTTTAACTTTTCATCTACCCTAACCCTAACCCTAGCCTAGCCCTATATAAAGGCCCCTACCCTCTACCTTTTCCCCTCACAACTCTAAGCATACTCTCTAAAACTCTTGAGAACTTGGTGCAAAGAGCGAGAAGCGAAGCGCTGCCGAAACCGACGACGGATTCCGGCGACCGGATCAAGACCGACGTGACGTTTCCAACGAATCGGCAACCACCACACCTTTTAGAACGCTTAGCTTGTCCAAACCCGTAAGTCCCAACCTTCTATCTTTCTTTTCTATAATTGTAAAATACGACTTTTTGGAACCGACGGAAATCGGACAAACCGATTCCCGATCCCGTTTTTCTTTAAAATTCCACTTGTCACCTAATACATATTATCAACCCTATTGCATGTTGACTATTAATCACCCTTAAATCAAATTTAATCACACTTTTCCACATGAAATGATAATTTCTTTACAAAACCGTATTTCTTGCATAAAAATACCATCAAGTTCAATTTTAATGTTCGAATTAGATCCCTCACTCTTAATCATGTTTATTTTGATAACAAAACTTGTTTCATTCAATTTGGATGAAATTTCACACATGAAATGATAACGTTTATGAATACCGTATTCTTGCACCTTAATACCCTTAAGTTTAACATAGCTTATTTCACCTTGAAACTTCACCAAAACTTAATATAAGTCACGGGGTAATGACCTACCCTTACACACACTCATTATAACCCTAATTGATAAATAACAAAAATACAGAATACGATATTATAGGACTTTTTCACTAAAATACCATAACCTTTATAACTTTTAGTTTAACCTTTAAATTGTAAACTTTTCTAAATAAAACTTATATAAAATGAAAGCACGATTGGTCATTGACATCGATCGTTTATCTAAACTGTCTTGTGGGTCTAGGCAAGTGTGTCTAAGGCTAGTGGTTTTTAATTAGGCCCACGACTGTGGTTCCTTCCCACTTACCTGGCACTTACCTGGCTGCATTCGACGGTGAAGAGGCGATTTGAGGCTTCTAATGACTCATCGTTTAGACCATAAAATATAGGTTAGATGGTCTAGGAAACCCTAACAACTAAAATATGGAGAACTATATACTTTTACAAATAAATACCCTATATTTAGAAAACCTTTTCCCTAAATTAAAAGTATTTATAAAAACCTGAGCAAAGTGCCATTACAACCCATCTTTGGGGAACCTGTTAGGGATAGCACGGTTCATCGTGCACCCGCAGGCTAGTAGTGCGGGATTTAGACCTCCGCAAGGAGCATTCGGTCTCGAAAGGTTTAAAATACGATATTTAAAGAAAGTGATATTTTTGTAAATAAAATATTCATTTAAAAATTATTTATGTGTTTAATTATATATAATTATCATTTAAACATTTATTTTGTTATAATATAAAATTTCCACTTTTTCCTAAAATTCAAAGATTAAAAGTTACATTAAAATAACACGAATTTCAAATAAACAATTAATACTTTTATTAGGATATATTCACTAGAATAACACAAATAAAATTCACATTCATTATAACAATAAAGACGATTATTAAATACTTGAGGTGTATTTGGAAAACTATACAAAAGTATTTTTACATAAAACCCCCTCAAGTTTCACAAATTACAATAAGGCCCCTAGCTAATATTGAACTTCAAATTATATTTCTTTTAGTCGGACTCGGGTTAGAGTCTGACTAATTCTGACTTGAATATATTTCAAGTCAATTTATATTTCAATTATATTCCAACACAACTTGAATACATGAATCCCAGAATCAGTTAACAATCTGTCTGACTGAACCGAACCATGGATATTCTTTTTACAAGTTTCCAGTATTCCATTTACATGACTCTACGGTTATAACCGTTTCCTGATATCATGGTTTCGGTAAGTCAATCAGTTAATCAAGTCAATCAAGCAATCATTACAAGTTTACAAGATAACAATACAAACATGACATCGCGGGGTTTAAAGGGGTAGATTGGTACGGAAGATGTTAAAAGTGGAATGAGGCGGTCAGATTAAGACACCTAACCTATATTCCGTTGCTGTTGTACCGTGGCATAAACGGTTCCTTGTACTATACGTGCCCTTAGTCTCTGGCATATAGAGACTCCCATCGTATACACTGGCATCCTCCTGTACCAAGCTACAAACAATTACGTTAAACAATATTTCATAATATTCTACAATACAATACTTTAGAAAATACTATACTCTGTCACTCTCATTCTTCATTCTTCTTTGGGACTTACCGAGCGACCTGTTCGCTGACGACATTCTATTTCTCTCTTCTTTGAATGTCGTCTGGTGCGTTGGACCAAGTTGAGACCGAGCCCACAAGTGAAGATTTGGAGCAGTTCCAGGAAGACCCAGAGCTCTAGACATTGTATCTTGTTCTTTCCAGTATTTCCTTTTATTGTTATGCCACTGTTTAGGCATTGCTTTTTTTTTTCATTTCAGATGTATTTTCATTTCATGCATTGTATAAAGAATGTTATTAATAAAAGTTGCTGTTATTTCTATTACTCGTCTCTTGTGATTCATTTTATATTGCTTAGTTACGCTTAGCGTATGTACTTTTGAGTACATACGTAGCGGGCCTCGTCACGTCCACTTCGCCGTACACTGGGAAGCGGGGCGTGACAGGTTTTGTTGGTGGCCCATGCAGGTCAGAGCTGTATGAATCCCTGTCATGCAGTTCTGGTCTGCGTGAACAACCTAAGCAATATAACACAAGAAACAGCAACTAAAACATTCTTTACAATTCATGTTCTTTGAATCTTACAAGTCTTTATTCCTTGAATCTTATCATTTCATTTGAATCTGTCTTAATCCAAATTTTCTTCAGGATTATGGATTCCCCAAACAATTCCCCGAACAACACCAGCACCAATGTCAACAATACCCCTTCAGCACTACCTCTCACTCCAGTTGTTCCCGCACCATCCACTGAGCAAACCATGTTATTCGATGCGATCCGCAGTCTGCTAGAGGGACAACAACAACTTTTGAGCCGTCCTGAGACAGATGCACCGGGAATAAAACAGTTCAGAGCTTTACACCCAAAGCAATTCTCGGGTAAAGGAAGCCCTCTCGAAGCAGAAGAATGGGCGCAAAGTATTGAAGATGATCTGGCAGCAACTCAAGTGCCAGATAATGCTTGGGTCCGTGTAGCGAAGCTACAGCTCACGGACAACGCTCGAAATTGGTGGAAGGCGGAAGAAACCCGCCTGGCCCAGCCGATTGAATGGAAAACATTTCGCGAGAAGTTCGACGCGAAATATTTCCCTGTGACCGCCAGGTTCGCTATGGAACAGCAATTTATTCACCTACAGCAAGGATCAATGTGGGAGAAATCTGTAGATGAATATGATGCTGAGTTTACTATGTTGAGCCGGTAAGATCTGTCACAGTAGTTCAATTTTTAATATCATATACTACACAGCTAACACAATCTTTAAACAGATTCGCGGCACACCTGATACCGACGGACGAGATCAGAGCCCGTCGTTTTCAGCAAGGTTTGGACACCGAGATCAAGGCTGCTCTAGCCACCGGGAAGTTTTTGACTCATGAGGAAGCCCTTGAAGCTGCCCGCAGTTATGAGGCAGTGATAAAAGAGAGGGGAAGACCTCACTCTGTAGGAGTCAAGCGTCCTGCCAACCAGATGGCAGGTGGAGCCACGTCCAGACCACCCTTCGTGCCGAGGCGACCCGGAGTACCAACTCATCGTCCTAGCCCAGCTTTTTGCAACTACTGCAAGAGATCTGGGCATATGGTGAAGGATTGCCGTCGAGCCAACCGCCTTTGTTTGATCTGCGGTTCAGCCACTCATGACATTGGATCTTGTCCTCAAAGGCAGAACTCAGTTGCTGCAAACCGGCCAGCAAACAACTATCAGCAGCGACCAGCTCTTCCAGCACCTGCTACCAGACTTGCACTGCCTGCCCCACCTAGAGGACCACAAGCTGCACCACCTCCTTGACAGTTCCATCAAGCCCAAAGGAACGTTCAGAGGAATGCTCCTCAGGCCAGGAGGAATGTGCCGAAGCGCCAGGCTTTCATGATGTCTGTTGAAGAAGCTGAGGCCACTGGCCAAGTCATTACTGGTAAATTTCCTTCCTAAATTTATCTTCTAGTTTTGGTTACCTACACACTTTCCCTATACCTAAAACCTATCCCATATACCTTAGGTACAATTCTAGTAGCTTCACTACCTGCACTTGCACTGTTTGATACTGGAGCATCCCACTGCTTTATGTCGCAACGGTTTGTCCGAACCCATGCGATTCCAGTCTCACCGCTTGTATCCTGCTGGAACGTCAGTTCTGGAAATGGTGTTCTAAAGGCAACTATGGGATACAGCATGTGTCCGGTCATCGTCTGCAGTCGAGAATTTTACGCTGACTTCAAGGTACTGGACATACCGAACTTTGATGTAGTTCTAGGAATGGACTGGCTTGGAACCTTTTATGCTACCATCGACTGTCGTCAAAGGAGGGTAGTATTTGAGATCCCAGATCATCCGATCTTTTACTTCAAGAGTGGAGACCGTACATTGGAGCCAAGCATTTACAAAGCAAAGCCAAAGGAAGCAATAGTTGCAGCAGCTCATGCAGAAGAAGAAGCAAGACCGGAGGTAGTTCGAGAGTTCGATGACGTATTCCCTGACGATATATCAGGTTTGCCTCCTGATCGAGCTCTTGAATTCAGTATTGACTTAGTACCAGGAGCACAACCAGTAATCAAAGCACCATATAGACTAAGTCCAGAAGGTTTGAAGGAAGTACGAACACAGTTGGACGAATTACTGGCGAAAAGGATGGATTCGTCCCAACACTTCAAGTTGGGGAGCACCTGTACTACTGGTAAAGAAGAAGGAAGGTTCATATAGGATGTGCATCGACTATAGAGCCTTGAACGAAGTTACTATTAAGAACAAATATCCACTTCCGCGCATCGACGATTTATTCGATCAGCTAAGTGGATCTTGTGTCTTCTCTAAACTAGATCTTCGTTCAGGTTATCATCAAGTGAAGGTCAAGGAAGCTGATATTCACAAAACAGCTTTCAGAACTCGTTATGGACATTATGAATTTTTAGTAATGCCATTCGGAGTGACCAATGCACCAGCAATCTTTATGAATCTTATGAACCAAGTTTTCCGGGAGTATTTAGACAGGTTCGTTGTCATCTTCATCGACGACATCCTGGTATATTCTAAGAATCGGAAAGAGCATGCGGAGCACTTACGAATTGTCCTGGAAACCCTTCGACAACATAAGCTTTATGCCAAATACAGCAAGTGCGAGTTTTGGCTAAAACAGGTTGGTTTTCTTGGACACATCGTATCAGGAGAAGGAATTTCTGTGGATCCAACAAAAGTCTCAGCAGTCAGCGAATGGCCTACACCAAAGTCTGTGAAGGATATTCGGAGTTTCTTGGGTTTAGCTGGATATTACAGAAGATTCATTGAAGTCTTTTCGAAGATAGCAACACCCCTGACCAAGCTCACACGAAAAGATGAAGAATTTGTGTGGTCAGAAGCATGCGAGCAAGCTTTCGTAGAACTTAAGTCGAGACTGACTTCTGCACCTATTCTTGTAATACCGGATCAATCTGGAGGATTTGAAGTGCATTGCGATGCATCCGGTAAGGGATTAGGATGTGTTCTACATCAGCACGGTAAGGTTGTGGCTTATGCTTCAAGACAACTGAAGACTCATGAGCGCAATTACCCGACGCATGATCTAGAATTGGCAGCCGTTATTTTTGCTCTCAAGATTTGGCGCCACTACTTACTTGGCGAACGAGTGAACATCTACACAGATCACAAAAGTCTGAAATATGTGTTTACTCAGAAGGAGTTGAATATGCGGCAGAGAAGATGGTTAGAACTTATGGCGGACTTCGACATCAATTTGCAATATCATCCAGGAAAGGTGAACGTAGTACCTGATGCTCTTAGTCGCCAACCATTAGCAATGAATCTCACCGCCCAGTGGAAGCTTCAGCAAGACCTACATCAAATGGAGATCGAACTAGTCATGCCAGGTGATGTTTCAAATTTGATGAATCTACAAGTTCAATCAACTATTGTTAATCAGATCAAAGCAGCTCAAGCCAGCGATGCTAAGTTGCAAAAGATCAGAGAACAAGTGGAGAATGGACTCAGAACAGATTTCATCATCCACAAAGACGGATCTTTGAGATACGGCAGCAGATTGTGTGTACCAAAGGGTCCTGTTCGGGAAGAGTTAATGAGAGAAGCTCACAGCTCTCCCTATTCAGTACATCCTGGAGGTACCAAAATGTACAAGGATCTACGTCAGAATTATTGGTGGCATGGTATGAAGCGTGAAGTAGCCAGAAGCGTCGCAAAATGCTTGGTGTGTCAGCAAGTAAAGGCTGAACATCACAGGACTGCTGGATTACTTCAACCGTTACCAATTCCAGAATGGAAGTGGCAGCACATTACGATGGACTTTGTAACTGCTCTTCCTCGCAGCACAAAAGGTAACGATGCGATTTGGGTCATTGTGGATCGACTCACAAAGTCGGCTCACTTCATCCCATTTCGAGTTGGCCAATCAACTGAGACATTAGCGAAGAAGTACATGGAGGTAATAATCTAATTTAGATTTAAACGAAATTCTTCATAATGTACTATCTCTGATACCCATGAACTCAAACAGGAAATTGTGAGACTTCATGGAGTACCAGTCTGCATTGTCTCCGATCGTGACACTAGGTTCCGATCGCAATTTTGGCAAAGTCTGCAAGCTAGCTTGGGAACAAGTCTGAACTTCAGCACGGCTTATCATCCACAAACAGATGGTCAGTCGGAACGAACTATTCAGATCTTGGAGGATATGCTCAGAGCATGTATGCTCGACTTCAAGGGATCGTGGGAAGATCACTTGCATCTTGTGGAGTTCGCGTACAACAACAGCTACCAAGCAATCATAGGAATGGCACCTTTTGCAGCATTATATGGAAGGAAGTGTCGATCGCCATTAAGTTGGGACGACATCGGAGATAGGGAACTCCTTGGACCAGAGATGATAGTAGCGACCGTGGATGTGGTTCGTACTATCAGAGAAAGAATGCGCATAGCCCAAGATAGACAGAAACATTGGGCTGATGCAAAGATACGACACTTGGAGTTCCAGCCAGGAGACCATGTATTCTTGAAGATATCTCCGAATCGCGGAGTGATCCGATTTGGAAGACGGGGAAAGTTGAGTCCGAGATACATTGGACCGTTCGACATACTCGAACGAGTCGGTGAAGTGGCATACCGATTAGCGCTTCCACCCTCATTGGAAGGAGTGCATAACGTGTTCCACATATCCCAACTCAGAAAGTATGTGAGTGACCCCAGCCATGTACTTGATCATTCCGAGCTTACGATACAGCCCGATTTGTCTTGTGAGCAACAACCTGTGGAGATCCTGGATAGAAAGGTAAAGACACTTCGGAACAAGGAAGTTAATTTGGTTCGGATAATGTGGAGAAAAGACACTCCAGGAGAATCCACGTGGGAAAGGGAAGATGAGATGCGTGCAAGATATCCGCACCTTTTTTGTAAATTAGTCCTTAAATAAAAGTTGTAAATTTCGAGGACGAAATTTTTTGTAAGGAGGGTAGATTGTAACAACTCCAATTTTTGTATACCAAAATTTGATTTAAAATTGAAGTATACTTGGAGTATTAATGTTGCTGATAACACTTTAAGTATCTATCTCTTTACAATAATTACAAGAAAGAGCTTGAAGCTCATTGGTAATACCTTGCACTGCTGAATCAAGCCACCAGAGTTCGAATCCCATACCCCACATTATTTTTTATTGATTTTTTTAAAAAACCTTTAGAATACCAAGAGTTTACACGTGCATATCTCACAAAAACCCCACTACACCCAAAGATGTAACACTTGCAGAGGGTAGATGAACCGCCGGGGGAGATCCAGGTCACCGGACTCGGTCGGGAATCGGCCAACTCGGCCTTGACTCGGCCGACTCAGTGCAGTGATCCGACCGAGTCACGGCCGAGTCACCCCCGATTCGGCCGATTCCGGCGAGGGTCACAACATGAAAGTTGTGTCTTTTGGTATTCCCTACTCACCTGCAAAGTTTCAGCCTCATACCACTTCCAGAGCTCTTTAAAACCCCCAATTACTCCACTTTTAATACATTTTTATTACATTTTATCACATTTTTATTGTTTAACTTTTCATCTACCCTAACCCTAACCCTAGCCTAGCCCTATATAAAGGCCCCTACCCTCTACCTTTTCCCCTCACAACTCTAAGCATACTCTCTAAAACTCTTGAGAACTTGGTGCAAAGAGCGAGAAGCGAAGCGCTGCCGAAACCGACGACGGATTCCGGCGACCGGATCAAGACCGACGTGACGTTTCCAATGAATCGGCAACCACCACACCTTTTAGAACGCTTAGCTTGTCCAAACCCGTAAGTCCCAACCTTCTATCTTTCTTTTCTATAATTGTAAAATACGACTTTTTGGAACCGACGGAAATCGGACAAACCGATTCCCGATCCGGTTTTTCTTTAAAATTCCACTTGTCACCTAATACATATTATCAACCCTATTGCATGTTGACTATTAATCACCCTTAAATCAAATTTAATCACACTTTTCCACATGAAATGATAATTTCTTTACAAAACCGTATTTCTTGCATAAAAATACCATCAAGTTCAATTTTAATGTTCTAATTAGATCCCTCACTCTTAATCATGTTTATTTTGATAACAAAACTTGTTTCATTCAATTTGGATGAAATTTCACACATGAAATGATAACGTTTATGAATACCGTATTCTTGCACCTTAATACCCTTAAGTTTAACATAGCTTATTTCACCTTGAAACTTCACCAAAACTTAATATAAGTCACGGGGTAATGACCTACCCTTACACACACTCATTATAACCCTAATTGATAAATAACAAAAATACAGAATACGATATTATAGGACTTTTTCACTAAAATACCATAACCTTTATAACTTTTAGTTTAACCTTTAAATTGTAAACTTTTCTAAATAAAACTTATATAAAATGAAAGCACGATTGGTCATGGACATCGATCGTTTATCTAAACTGTCTTGTGGGTCTAGGCAAGTGTGTCTAAGGCTAGTGGTTTTTAATTAGGCCCACGACTGTGGTTCCTTCCCACTTACCTGGCACTTACCTGGCTGCATTCGACGGTGAAGAGGCGATTTGAGGCTTCTAATGACTCATCGTTTAGACCATAGAATATAGGTTAGATGGTCTAGGAAACCCTAACAACTAAAATATGGAGAACTATATACTTTTACAAATAAATACCCTATATTTAGAAAACCTTTTCCCTAAATTAAAAGTATTTATAAAAACCTGAGCAAAGTGCCATTACAACCCATCTTTGGGGAACCTGTTAGGGATAGCACGGTTCATCGTGCACCCGCAGGCTAGTAGTGCGAGATTCAGACCTCCGCAAGGAGCATTCGGTCTCGAAAGGTTTAAAATACGATATTTAAAGAAAGTGATATTTTTGTAAATAAAATATTCATTTAAAAATTATTTATGTGTTTAATTATATATAATTATCATTTAAATATTTATTTTGTTATAATATAAAATTTCCACTTTTTCCTAAAATTCAAAGATTAAAAGTTACATTAAAATAACACGAATTTCAAATAAACAATTAATACTTTTATTAGGATATATTCACTAGAATAACACAAATAAAATTCACATTCATTATAACAATAAAGACGATTATTAAATACTTGAGGTGTATTTGGAAAACTATACAAAAGTATTTTTTACATAAAACCCCCTCAAGTTTCACAAATTACAATAAGGCCCCTAGCTAATATTGAACTTCAAATTATATTTCTTTTAGTCGGACTCGGGTTAGAGTCTGACTAATTCTGACTTGAATATATTTCAAGTCAATCTATATTTCAATTATATTCCAACACAACTTGAATACATGAATCCCAGAATCAGTTAACAATCTGTCTGACTGAACCGAACCATGGATATTCTTTTTACAAGTTTCCAGTATTCCATTTACATGAATCTACGCTTATAACCGTTTCCTGATATCATGGTTTCGGTAAGTCAATCAGTTAATCAAGTCAATCAAGCAATCATTACAAGTTTACAAGATAACAATACAAACATGACATCGCGGGGTTTAAAGGGGTAGATTGGTATGGAAGATGTTAAAAGTGGAATGAGGTGGTCAGATTAAGACACCTAACCTATATTCCGTTGCTGTTGTACCGTGGCATAAACGGTTCCTTGTACTATACGTGCCCTTAGTCTCTGGCATATAGAGACTCCCCTCGTATACACTGGCATCCTCCTGTACCAAGCTACAAACAATTACGTTAAACAATATTTCATAATATTCTGTAATACAATACTTTAGAAAATACTATACTCTGTCACTCTCATTCTTCATTCTTCTTTGGGACTTACCGAGCGACCTGTTCGCTGACGACATTCTATTTCTCTCTTCTTTGAATGTCGTCAGGTGCGTTGGACCAAGTTGAGACCGAGCCCACAAGTGAAGATTTGGAGCAGTTCCAGGAAGACCCAGAGCTCTAGACATTGTATCTTGTTCTTTCCAGTATTTCCTTTTATTGTTATGCCACTGTTTAGGCATTGCTTTTTTTTTCATTTCAGATGTATTTTCATTTCATGCATTGTATAAAGAATGTTATTAATAAAAGTTGCTGTTATTTCTATTACTCGTCTCTTGTGATTCATTTTATATTGCTTAGTTACGCTTAGCGTATGTACTTCTGAGTACATACGTAGCGGGCCTCGTCACGTCCACTTCGCCGTACACTGGGAAGCGGGGCGTGACAGTGTGTCTTGAAGGGTTTGGATATATCGGAGGCCTCGCAGAGTTTACGGGCGTCCCGTTACCCGGATAGCGGGCTGGGGGTCAAGGGGGCTACCAGCCCCCTTGCGCAGTGCAGGGCAGCGCCTCGTTAGAAATTTTTTTCTAACGGGGAAAGTGTTGTAGAATGTGTATATATATAAAAAAGGAAAAATAGCATTCAAAGGACGCGTGGGTGCCAGCGCCTCACGTGTCCAGCACGCCGGCGCCGGGCTCCGGCGCCTTGCGTGCTTGGTACGCGGACGCTGGGCGCCTGGCATCCTTGGCATGCTGGCGCTGGGCACTGGGCGCCGGCACCTTACGTGGCGCCCGCGTGCCTCACATGCTTGGCACGCGGGCGCTGGACTCCAGCGGGAAAAAGGGGCTTAACCCCTATACTGGGAGATATACTCCCAATTGACTTTTGGAGTTAAACTCCTGAAAAAGAGGACAAAGGGGATTAGCCACTGCACTAGAAGTTGTACTCCAAAAAAGAAAGATTTATTATTTTATATATATATATATATATATATATATTATTTTTTTATGGAGTTAAACTCCCAAGATATTTTCGGAGATGATTGAAGGGAACTCCTTTCTTCTCCCTTGAGCCCTAGATCTTTTCTTGAGCTTTTGATCTTCCCAAAGTGGGATTTTTTGAGATGGGTCTCCTTCTTCCTTTTCTTTATTGGCTGGATCTTGAAGAAGGGGGCGCGACTTAAAAATATCCCCTTTTAGAGATTTGATGGGAGATTTGAGTTCCATTTTAAGGGTTTTATGGTGAAAAACTATTTATTTTTGGGAAAAGAAGAGTTGGACTCTTGATTTAATTCAGAAAGGGGAAGAAGGTTGTCACGACCCGAATGTGGCACATGACCGGCACTTAAATCATATGATATCTAAAGACGTCGACGCGGTTCAATTAAGCCGAAATCCGGAATCTAAACCTTTTTTGAAAATATTGGAGGTGAAGTTTAAAATAGTCATTAGATGGAATCAGTTTGAAATAAACATTAAGTTTAACTAAGTATGTTTGAAAAGTATCTATGACGTTTTGAAATTTGACAGCACCTCCTTTGTAATTTGAATAAAAACCGCTACAACATAAAAATAAATGTAGCATCCCAACGGGAGTTAGCTTCCACGCCCAAACGGCGGAGTAACCAAGCAAACAATATACGACGCACAATGGCGAAGAAAAGAAAAGCGAAACAAAATCAACAATATAAAAAGGCCGACTCCGATGAGTGCGACACCCACAACACACAAACTCTAAGTGTCACTTCTAAGTCCACAATATATCAGTTCTAAGTCGATGGAGTTTTACTAGATACAAGAATATATAGATAAACGAGTGTGAGTACGATATAACAGTAACCCACTTACCAAAGAAATCACCGAAAGGAATGTGTGCCCAAGCCGCTAATAATCCAAGCGGTAAAACCTGCAAGAAACTGTGGCACAACGGGGGTGTGTTGCCAACTTAGTGAATAAAAGTACATCACAAGATAGAAATCGAAATGCACAACGTTACCTAGGTCATAAATGTAATACTATCATAACCAGCACTAATATAATATATATAATATGCGGATGTATCGTAAATGCAACTCTATCAATCACATGAACCCACAAGGGAATGCAAATGACCTATATCAAGGTAAAATCTCATAAGTAGCCGAATACACACACACACACACACACACATACATACAACCTCTTCTTTAAAATAGCCGCGGAATACATATGTCATGGCATAAAAGCAGACGTGATAGTATGAAATAAAATAGGTATCTTATTTAAGATATACGTCCTGCTGTTTTGGTAAAGAATGTTAAGAGCTTTACAATTTCAAGATCCCAGTGTCATATCAGACATGTCAAAATAATGAGACTATAGCTTGTTTTTGAATTCCTTTTTATGTATGCGAATGCTCGTAAAAGATATGCAGGTATTGTCCCCCGGATCAGTCCTGGTCGGCTACAATAACTATAATATAACTGTGTACCTCATGATAGCAACATATCAATATATATGGATGTCCAGCATCGACACCCGAAATCAGAAATCTCTTGTAACAACTCCAATTTTTGTATACCTAAATTTGAATTAAATTTGAAGTATACTTGGAGTATTAATGTTGCTGCTAACACTTTAAGTATCTATCTCTTTACAATAATTACAAGAAAGAGCTTGTAGCTCATTGGTAACACCTTGCACTGCTGAACCAAGCCACCAGAGTTCGAATCCCACATCCCACATTATTTTTAGCATATTTTTCTTTAAAAAATTCCTGGAAATCCAAAAGTCCACAGGCCATAACTCCCAAACATTGAACTGAACCCAATATTTGGAGTATACCAAAAGCCTAGCCAGGAGACCCCCCACCCGACGCCAGCCGAAATCGGCCGGAATCGGCCAACTAGGCCGGCGGCCGGCCGGCGCCACCGGCCGGCCGGCGCCACCGGCCGGAGTTGGGCCGACGGCCGGGGTCCCAACACGAAAGTTGCGGCTTTTAGTCTTCTGAAACTCATGGTATACTCCATTTTTACTGTAGCGTTTCTGAATGATAAATACAACCATTTTAATGTCAATTTTAATGCTTTTTAACTAATTTTTATAATTTTTTTTAAATAAAAGAAGACCCTTCACCTACCCTACCTAGCTACCCTATATATAGACCCCTACCCCCTACCTTCTCATTCCAAAACCTTAGAAAAACTCTCTTGAAATTTCTACAAGAAGTGTGCTTTGAATTCGAGTTTCCCGGCGAAGCCCTGACGGATTCCGGCGACGTGCCTTGAAGCAACCAGCGACGAAAACACTCCTCGACCTTTTCCCCTTGTCCTCTTTACTCTTTAGAAGAGTTTAAACCCGTAAGTCCCATCCTTCTCACCTTTCTATTTCTTAAAAATACGGATTTATGGAACCCGACGGAAATCGGAACAAACCGATTTCCGATTCGGTTTTTCTACAAAATTTCACTTATCACCTAATCCACAATACCCTAACATATTCATGTTGACTATTAATCACCCATAAACCAATTTAAATAAAGTTTCTCACATGAAATGATAGCTTCTTTGCAAAACCGTATCCTTTTCATAAAAATACCATAAAGTTTATTTTTCTTGTTCTACTCAATTCCCTCACTCCTAAATATGTTTACCTTGATAAATAAACTTGTAGAAATCAATTTGAATGAATTTTCACACATGAAATGATAACGTTTTCAAATACCGTATTCTTGCGCTTTAATACCTTCAAGTTTAATATATCTTGTTTAACCTCTAAACTTCATTAAAACTTAAAATAAGTCACGAGGTAATGACCTACCTCTACACACACACAAATATAACCCTAATTGATAAACATTAAAATATAGAATACGAAAATACAGGACTTTTCACTAAAATACCACATTCTTTATAAACCTTTTCTAAAAGCTTTAAGTTGTACACAATTTTAAATAAAATCTTTTAAAATAAAAGCATGATATGTCATGGATATCGATCGTTTATTTAAACTGTCTTGTGGTGTCTAGGCAAGTGTGTCTAAGGCTAGTGGTTTTTAATTAGGCCCACGACTATGGTTCCTTCCCACTTACCTGGCACTTACCTGGCCGCAATTGACGGTGAAGAGGCGATTTGAGGCTTCTAATGACTTGTCGTTTAGACTTTAGAAATAGGCTAGTTGGTTTAGGAAACCCTAACAACTAAAATACGGAAAACTATACTCTTTTTACAAATAAATACCTTATATTTATAAACCTGTTTTTTTCTAAATGAATAGTATTTATTAAACCTAAGCAAAGCGCCGCTACAACCCACCTTTGGGGAACCCGTTAGGGATAGTACGGTTCATCGTGCACCCGCGGGCTAGTAGTGCGAGATTCAGACCTCCGCAAGGAGCATTCGGTCTCGAAGGGTTTAAAATACGGCATTAAAGAAAAGAATGAGATTTTGGAAAATAAATTATTATTTAAAATTATTCTTGTATTATTATATATATAAATATCATTTAAACACCTATTTTATCATAAGATAAAGTTTCTACATTTTTCTAAAATTACAAGTTACATTAAAATACCATGAATTTCAAATAAATCAATTAATACTTTTATTAGGATATATTCACTAGAATAACACAAATGAAATTCACACTCATTATAACTATAAAGACGAATAATGAACACTTGAGGTGTATTTTGAAAAAAATATACAATAGTACTTTTTACATAAAACCCCCTCAAGTTTTATAAATTACAATAAGGCCCCTAACAATTATTGAACTTCAAATTATCTTTCTTTTAGTCTGACTCGGGTTAGAGTCTGACTATTTCTGACTTGAATATGATTCAAGTCAATCTACATTCTCAAATATTCCAACTCAATATGAACACATGAATCCCAGAATCCAGTCAACAATTTATATAATTTGACTGAACCGAACCATGGATATTCCTTTTACATGGTTCCTAGTATTCCATTTACATGACTCTACGGTTATAACCGTTTCCTGATATCATGGTTTCGGTCAGTCAGTCAGTCAATCATGCAATCAATACAATTTTACAAAATAACAATACAAACAAGACATCGCGGGGTTTAAGGGGTAGTTTGGTACGGAATGTATTAAAGGTGGCGCGAGGTGGTCAGATTAATACACCTAACCTGAATCCTATTGCTGTTGTACCGTGGCATAACGGTTCCTTATACTACACGTACCCTAGTCTCTGGCAAGTGAGACTCCCCTCGTATACACTGGCATTCTTCTTTACCAAGCTACAAACAACAGCGATAACATAACCTTATAACAATAGTTTACATTCTAAAAATGTACCTTCTTATTCTGTCTTCTCTACTTCCCTCTTACCTTTGGGACTTACCGAGCGATCTGTTCGCTGACGACATTCTGTTTCTCTTTTCTTTGAATGTCGTCAGGTGACCTGGACCCGGCAGAAGTTGAACCAACCCAAGAAGACTTGGAGCAATTTGCCGAAGACCCAGCAGTATAATTTCATTGTACACTTTTCTTTTCAGTACTTTCCTTTTCCTGTTATGCCACTGTTTAGGCATTGCTTTTCATTTCAGATGTATTTTCTTTTCATGCATTGTACAAAGAATGTTATTAATAAAAGTTGTTGTTATCTCTATATCATTCGTCTCTTGTGTTTTACTTTATATTGCTTAGTTACGCTTAGCGTGTGTACTTCTGAGTATATACGTAGCGGGCCTCGTCGCGTCCACTTCGCCGTACATTGGGAAGTGGGGCGTGACATCTCTCGTGTCCATCACCGGCACGCAAATCCTCAAATCTCTCGTGTCCATCACCGACACGCAAATGCAGATATCGTCGACACCATCTCAACAGATGATTGCCACCCGATATCCCTGGCCCTGGTCGGTATCCCCCGGATATCCGCCATGCCCAATCGAACCCCGGTCAATATCCCCTGGATATCTGCCGTGCTCATCTCTATCTCCGGTATCGAGTATCCTCGCTAAGCTCCCCACCTCTAATGCGACTATCCTGCCCCTCGGTCTCGATCGGGTCTACCATGTATCCGTCTGTATACTCCCCCACTCAGCCCGGATAAGTAGCAAATCTGAAACCGTATATCTCCCCCACTCGGTTCGGAATAAAACAATCAGAAAATATCAAGCTCATGGTAGACGTCAACTCATCATATCCAGAAACATCAATTAAAGAATGAGAATACTTGCATAGATCATTCTGATGATATATTATATATATACATATATAACAGCATCCCATACCACTGATATTGTCACGCCCCGCTTCCCAGAGTACGCAAGATTGGGCACGTGACATAGCCAGCCATGCTACCTGTGGGTAGGAAATATCCATCCACAGTCACATTACGGCTGTAGAGATATCCAGAACAAGATAAAACTATCTAACACATGTCCATAATCCAGAATAACAAGAGTCAATGATAAATAAATGCGGAAGCAAATGATCCAATACAATAATAGAAAAGTATGTCTCATAATGCGGGCTCACATCTGGAAATAAAAATGCAGGAAATAAAACTAATCACTACAGAACTCACAAATCAGCCTGCTGGCTGAAATACTCCTGCTCGGTCAGCGACAGTGGTAAGGAATCTGGGCCATGCAAAACCCAGACGTCAGCGCGTCATGTCAACCAATAATATAATATGAACAGTGTAATAGGTAATGCAGAAATAAACATGAATGAAGCAATAGTATGGAACAAGCAGTGCAGGGTAGTGTGCAGTGGGTAACTAAACTGTTTTATCGGGTTTTCTATCCTAAAGTCTTTGAAATCAATTCGAGTAATCCTCCATGTAACTCAAAGGATATGTCCCGTTACCCCCCGGGACCACGGATCAGGAAGATGGGAACCAATAGTAGCTCTGTCCCGTTGCCCCTCGGGACCACGGATCAGGAAAATATAAGAGTCACGAATGGCTCTGTCCCGTTACCCCCCGGGACCACGGATCAAGTAATACCCTTTCAAGTTACACTTTAGATTACCCTTTTGATTTCCCCATACCCCCAGGTTATATGTGTCAGGTCAGGTATTCAGTGGTCAAGAACTAATGCCAACACAAGTTCAGGTAACAGTAGGTTTGTCTGGATAGACAATAAGCTTGGTCCATGAGGACTCCATGTCAGGTTCGTTGGCATTAGGCATGAGATCAGGTAACAGGTCAGGTCATGGTACATCAGGTCAAGTCAATAGTAAAGGGTACCATGTCAGGTGCATCGGTATATATATATCATGTGTAGCAAGGTCAGGTCAAGATGTAACAAAATTGAGAGTGTGCTCACAACAGGTATATAATCGAACAAGGATTAACAGCAGGGAATAAGCAATAAATTAAACAACAATAAGCAGTTCATTTAATCACAATAGTGCATTAACATAGTGCAGTCGTATTATCATATTAACAGGTTTTGAGCACCCCTTGCGGTGCAATAGATCATATGCGTAAAGGCTATCATCCCTTGAACGGTAAAATGTGATTAACGGGTAAACTTCGTTATTAGGGTTAAAGTGGCAAACTGAAATTTTAGGTTAACTATAAAATGATATATGTCATATTGCAGCCAAAATGAGAAAAATAGCTATACCGAGTTAAGTTTGCAGGTTTAACGAGACAAAACATATATAACTGTTTAGTATAGCATGTAGCAAGTGATACTTGCCTTGACGGGTCGCGAACGGGAATGCGGAACTGCTCATGTCTGCGGAAACGTCGCGATGTGCACCCGGTACACGGAACGGATCCAAATCACGCACAGCGTGATCACACGGGTCAGGTATGCTCGCTGGGTCGTCGGGATCGTCGACGATACGCCGGTTTCCGGTGAACTAGAAACAACAGAGAATATAATGAAGGGATTACAAAGAAAAGAAAGAAGACGAAGAGGAAAGGAAGAGAATACAGGGGTTGGGAAGAAGGGGCAACTCACTGGGCGCTCAGGAGTCGGAGGACGAGAGCGGGATCGACGACGGCGAACGACCCCGGCTGAAAGAGAAAGTGCAGTCTCGATTTTTAGGGTCCAGGTGAGCATGTGCGTGAGACTCTTGGTGGCTGGAGTCTCAGGCAGAGGAGGGGAGGAGAGGAAAGGTTTGTGGAGTCGACGACGAGGTCGTCGGGCTCCGGCGGTGATGGCTCCAGTAAAATGGTAGCGTGGATCGGGAAAAATGGTGATGATGGGGTTGAGTTGTAGAGAAGGAGGGAAGAGGATGAAGTATACCACGAGAAGAAGAGAAGAAGGAGGCGACGACGAAGGTGATGTCGTCGGCGACGAGTTGCGGCGGCGACGGGCGAGCAGCGATGGGTGCAGGTGGCCGCGGCTATGGCGTAGGGTGCACGGGGACGCGGGGAGAGGAGGAAGGATGTGGCGAGGTTGAGGAGGCAGGGATCCCGGCGGTGCTAGCGCCGGCGTTGGGGCTCCGGTGGCGACGGAGGAGGCGACGGCTAGGGTTCTCGCGTGGGTTCTGGAGAAAAAATATGAGGAAGACGAGGATGTATAAATATATATAGAGGAGAGAGAGGGTTAGAGAGAGAGGGCTATGGAAATCAGAGAGAGAGAGAGAGAGAGAGACGTGGGGGATGGAGAGAGAAAGAGATAGGAGATAAAGGGAATAGTGGAGGGCCCACGGAGAAGGAAACCTGATTGGCTGAGGAGAAATTCGTGGGTTCAACAAAATATTTTAAAGATTTTTAGATATATATAACAGTAAGATTTAAGATTATATTATAGTTTCGATTAATTATTAATTGGGGGTTTTGGCGCTAAATGAAACATTTCCAAATCGCGCCCGGGTTGGGTCCAAAAATTCGAAATTTAAATAATAGGATTTTAAGCGGGTTCCAAATTTTAAAATGAAATGTTTTATGATTAAAAATCATACCCCCAAGTCGGCCACCTGTACGCGCGCGTAGTCGTCCAAACTCGCCCGTTTCACCGAACGGAACGAGAACTCGACGCACGGACGCTACCACGCGGTTAAGGGTGATGAGTAGGCCAAGATAGATATTTTTAATTTTGTTTTAGGTGCTAAAATTTGTTATATTCAGAAATGAATTTGCCAGATAAAATTTTGCAGTAAGACCCAAACAAGCAAGATAAATGAAATGAGTAATATCTAATACTCAACCAGTAACAGAAATAGTAGTATTGGGCTCGGGTGTTACATTATACCCAACTACAAAAAGAATTTCGTCCTCGAAATTCCAAGAATACAAGATAGAAACTACAGGAAAAGGTGAGGAAACTTCCGTCGGATCTCGTCTTCTCGCTCCCACGTGGATTCTCCATGCGATCGATTACCCTAAGAAACTAGCACAAGGGGGATAACCTTGTTCTTAAGAACCTTTTCCCTTCGATCCATGATTTCAACCGGTCGCTCCTCAAAAGTTAGGTCTTCCCGTACAGCTAACTCCGAATGATCCAAAACGTGTGTCTCATCTCGAACATACCTTCGTAGTTGAGATACATGAAACACATCGTGCACACCTGCCAAGGACCGCGGTAACACCAAACGGTATGCTGCCTCTCCAACGCGCTCCAATATCTCGAAGGGTCCAACGAATCGAGGACTAAGCTTCCCTCGACTCCCAAAACGAATCACCCCTCTAGTCGGTGATATTTTCAAGAATACCAAATCACCCACGGCGAACTCTAGAGGTCTTCTAGATGTGTCAGCCCAACTTTTCTGTCTGTCTTGAGCTGCCTTCATATGCTTTCTGATGGCGTTAACCTTCTCAACGGTCTGTACTACCAAATCTGGTCCCAATAATTTTCGTTCACCAACATCATCCCAACAAACGGGTGAACGGCACTTACGACCATACAAAGCTTCAAACGGAGCCATCTGGATAGTTGCTTGGAAACTATTGTTGTAAGAAAACTCCACCAAGTGTAGGTGATCCTCCCATGAACCCTTGAAGTCCAACATGCATGCTCTCAACATGTCTTCAAGAGTTTGGATCGTTCTCTCCGACTGACCATCAGTTTGAGGATGATAAGCTGTGCTAAACTTCAATCGAGTCCCCAAACTTTCCTGTAAACTCCTCCAGAAGTGTGATAAGAACCGAGTGTCCCGATCGGACACGATGCTCACCGGTACGCCATGCAATCTTACAATCTCCTGCATGTACCGTTCTGCCAAAGTCTCCGTTGATTGACCAACCCGGAAAGGAATAAAGTGAGCTGCCTTGGTCAACCGATCCACAATTACCCATACCGCATTGTTGCCTTTTGGACTCCGCGGTAAAGCCGTCACGAAATCCATGGTTATATGTTCCCACTTCCACTGAGGAATCGGAAGTGGTTGCAATAAACCAGCAACCCTTTGGTGTTCAGCCTTGACTTGCTGACATACCAAGCACTTAGCCACGAAGCGAGAAATCTCCCGTTTCATGCCTTCCCACCAGAAATGCTGTCGAATATCTCGGTACATCTTTGTACCTCCTGGATGTACAGAGTAAGCTGAACTGTGTGCCTCCTTCATAAGCTCTTCACGCACATCTCCCTTTGGCACACACACACGGCTACCATACCTCAACGAACCATCTTCGTGGACCAGTAAATCTGTTCGTAGTCCGGCTTCAACCTGCTCTCGAAACTTTTGCAGTCTAGGATCCTGCGATTGTGCCGCTTTAATCTTCTCAACTAAGGACGACTGTACTTGCAACTGCATCAACTGTCCCGTAGAATGTGGTAGCACAACCTCCAAGTCAAATCTTCAAAAATCCGCAATGATCTCCCTATGCGTAGTCAATACCTGAATTGCTGGTAACTGACTTAGCGCATCCGGCACGACGTTAACTTTTCCCGGATGGTACTTAAGATCAAGGTCGTAGTCGGCCATCAGTTCCAACCATCTACATTGCCTCATGTTCAACTCCTTCTGAGTGAACACATACTTCAAACTTTTGTGATCTGTAAAAATTTCGACTCTCTCACCCAAAAGGTAGTGTCTTCAAATCTTCAAAGCGAAGATCACAGCCGCAAGCTCCAAGTCATGAGTCGGATAATTCTTCTCATGGGTCTTTAATTGTCTCGATGCGTACGCTATAACCTTCCCATGCTGCATCAAAACACATCCCAATCCTTTCCCAGATGCGTCGCTATGAATCACCAGTCCTCCGGAATTGTCTGGTACGGTCAGGATAGGGGCGGTTATCAACTTCTGCTTCAACGTCTCAAAAGCCAACGCACATTTATCCGTCCATACAAAAGGTACCTCCTTGCGCGTAAGCTTGGTCAACGGTTCTACCAAACGAGCGAAGTTCTCCATAAATCACCTGTAGTATCCGGCTAATCCAAGGAAACTTCTTATCTCAGCTACATTCCTTGGAATAGGCCAATCTCGAACTGCTGCAATCTTTTCGGGATCGACGGCGATTCCATCGCCCGACACAACATGCCCCAGAAACTTCACTTCTTCCAGCCAAAATTCGCACTTACTCATCTTTGCATACCATTTCTCCTGTCTTAAAGTCTGCAGTGCGATCCTCAAATGCTCAGCCTGCTGCTCCGAACTCTTCGAGTAAACCAGAATATCGTCAATGAATACCACAATAAACTGGTCCAAGAATGGTGAAAAGATTTGGTTCATCAAGTCCATAAATATCGCCGGCGCATTTGTTACTCCGAAGGGCATCACTAGGTACTCGTAGTGTCCATACCGAGTTCGAAACGCCGTCTTGCAAATATCTTCTGCTTTCACTCGGACCTGATGATATCCGGATCGTAAATCCAGTTTCGAGAATACCCTCGCGCCACTAAACTGCTCAAAAAGTTCTCCAATGCGAGGGATCAGGTACTTGTTCTTAATAGTCACCCGGTTTAATTCTCGATAGTCGATGCACATCCTTCTCATGCCATCCTTCTTCTTTACTAGAAGGACTGGAGCTCCCCAAGGCGAGTTGCTGCTTCGAATCCAACCCTTCTCAAGTAATTCACCAACTTGCTTCTTAACTTCTTCCAATTCCACTGGTGCCATTGGATAATAAGCTTTAGATACTGGCGCTGCACCAGGAATAAGGTCGATCGCGAACTCCACGTCTCGCTTCGGCGGTAAGCCCGATATATCTTCAAATACGTCCATAAAGTCGCGAACAACTGCCGGCTCTTCACCACTATCAACTTCCATAGATGCAATAATATTGTTTGTCAGCCTAGCCCTAAATTCGACCGGCCCGACAGAACTGCTTCCTTACCGCAACTGCTGTCTGCATCGTCGGCAGCTAAAGGTCCAGCGAATCTACTGAGTCTCGTCCACTCTGCTGCATGCACGTCCACGGGTGCTCCATTCTGCCTCAGCCCAATAAATTTCTCTTCCATGTCCTCCCATGCGGTCCGAGGGAAGAACTTTCCAGGAACTCCTAGGAAAAATCCGCCTAACTGATCGGCTTGGGCAAGCGGGTCTCTTCCACAAGCCACCACTCTCGGGCATAATCCACTAGCTGAATGCGCACCACATCAACTCTTTTGTCATCTGGAATCTGTGCCGCAATCAGCAAATTCTCCGTGTCAACTAGCCACTGCTCGGCTGACAACGGCTCCTCCAAACCAGTGAATGTAGACGGACCCCAAACGTCTGAAATCTGCCACGGTCCCTACTCGGTTAACTGGTTTAGCTCCAGCGTTGTTTACAGACTGCTGAACGATCTGCAAACCTTCCTGAAACGAATCTGCTGTCGCTGGATCAGCTCAGTCTGTCTCTCTTGATTCTCCAGTATTCCTCTTATCACTCCAATCATGGCGGCTTCGTCCACACGCCTCTGGTACGTCTTCAAATTCTTACCTGCCATAATCCTGAACTCAAAACACCCAACATTAGCATGATGATAGATTCTGAATATGGATCAAGGCTAGAACTCCAAGATACTTAAATAGAGTACTGCATTGTAACTATGCCGCGGTATCATAGCCACAATTACTTAACTCCACCCAAGTCGCCTAAGTCCTAGAGATAACAAGAAATCAGGTTTTCGAGTCGACATGCAAAGTAAGTTTGCACGTCGATAAAATCAGGAAGAATGTGATTCAAGAATGGCAAAACGGTCAAGGTGGCAGGACATGTTTCCTAAACACGGGTATTCAGATTCGTGTATTGGGTACAATACCCAACTACAAAAGAATCAACCCAACTATCCTATGGCTCTGATACCAAAAGAACCATGTCACGCCCCACTTCCCAGAGTACGCAAGATTGGGCATGTGACATAGCCAGCCATGCTACCTGTGGGTAGGAAATATCCATCCAAAGTCACATTAAGGCTGTAGAGATATCCAGAACAAGATAAAACTATCTAACACATGTCCATAATCCAGAATAACAAGAGTCAATGATAAATAAATGCGGAAGCAAATGATCCAATACAATAATAGAAAAGTATGTCCCATAATGCGAGCTCACATCTGGAAATAAAAATGCAGGAAATAAAACTAATCACTACAGAACTCACAAATCAGCCTGCTGGCTGAAGTACTCCTGCTCAGTCAGCGACAGTGGTAAGGAATCTAGGCCATGCAAAACCCAGACGTCAGCGCGTCATGTCCACCAATAATATAATATGAACAGTGTAATAGGCAATGCAGAAATAAACATGAATGAAGCAATAGTATGGAACAAGCAGTGCAGGGTAGTGTGCAGTGGGTAACTAAACTGTTTTATCGGGTTTTCTATCCTAAAGTCTTTGAAATCAATTCGAGTAATTCTCCATGTAACTCAAAGGATATGTCCCGTTACCCCCCGGGACCACGGATCAGGAAGATGGGAACCAATAGTGGTTCTGTCCCGTTGCCCCCCGGGACCACGGATCAGGAAAATGTAAGAGTCACGAATGGCTCTGTCCCGTTACCCCCCGGGACCACGGATCAAGTAATACCCTTTCAAGTTACACTTTAGATTACCCTTTTGATTTCCCCATACCCCCAGGTTATATGTGTCAGGTCAGGTATTCAGTGGTCAAGAACTAATGCCAACACAAGTTCAGGTAACAGTAGGTTTGTCTGGATAGACAACAAGCTTGGTCCATGAGGACTCCATGTCAGGTTCGTTGGCATTAGGCATGAGATCAGGTAACAGGTCAGGTCATGATACATCAGGTCAAGTCAATAGTAAAGGGTACCATGTCAGGTGCATCGGTATATATATATCATGTGTAGCAAGGTCAGGTCAAGATGTAACAAAATCGAGAGTGTGCTCACAACAGGTATATAATCGAACAAGGATTAACAGCAGGGAATAAGCAATAAATTAAACAACAATAAGCAGTTCATTTAATCACAATAGCGCATTAACATAGTGCAGTCGTATTATCATATTAACAGGTTTTGAGCACCCCTTGCGGTGCAATAGATCACATGATGACGCAATACCGTTATATCAATATCAGAATGTAATAGAGCTACATGCGTAAAGGCTATCATCCCTTGAACGGTAAAATGTGATTAACGGGTAAACTTCGTTATTAGGGTTAAAGTGGCAAACTGAAATTTTAGGTTAACTGTAAAATGATATATGTCATATTGCAGCCAAAATGAGAAAAATAGCTATGCCGAGTTAAGTTTGCAGGTTTAACGAGTCAAAACATATATAACTGTTTAGTATAGCATGTAGCAAGTGATACTTGCCTCGACGGGTCGCGAACGGGAATGCGGAACTGCCCATGTCTGCGGAAACGTCGCGATGTGCGCCCGGTACACGGAACGGATCCAAATCACGCACAGCGTGATCACACGGGTCAGGTATGCTCGCTGGGTCGTCGGGATCGTCGACGATACGCCGGTTTCCGGTGAACTAGAAACAACAGAGAATATAATGAAGGGATTACAAAGAAAAGAAAGAAGACGAAGAGGAAAGGAAGAGAATACAGGGGTTGGGAAGAAGGGGCAACTCACTGGGCGCTCAGGAGTCGGAGGACGAGAGCGGGATCGACGACGGCGAACGACTCCGGCTGAAAGAGAAAGTGCAGTCTCAGTTTTTAGGGTCCAGGTGAGCATGTGCGCGAGACTCTTGGTGGCTGGAGTCTCAGGCAGAGGAGGGGAGGAGAGGAAAGGTTTGTGGAGTCGGCGACGAGGTCGTCGGGCTCCGGCGGTGATGGCTCCAGTAAAATGGTAGGGTGGATCGGGAAAAGTGGTGATGATGGGGTTGAGTTGTAGAGAAGGAGGGAAGAGGATGAAGTATACTACGAGAAGAAGAGAAGAAGGAGGCGACGACGAAGGTGATGTCGTCGGCGACGAGTTGCGGCGGCGACGGGCGAGCAGCGATGGGTGCAGGTGGCCGCGGCTATGGCGTAGAGTGCACGGGGACGCGGGGAGAGGAGGAAGGATGTGGCGAGGTTGAGGAGGCAGGGATCCCGGCGGTGCTAGCGTCGGCGTTGGGGCTCCGGTGGCGACGGAGGAGGCGGCGGCTAGGGTTCTCGCATGGGTTCTGGAGAAAAATATGAGGAAGACGAGGACGTATAAATATATATAGAGGAGAGAGAGGGTTAGAGAGAGAGGGCTATGGAAATCAGAGAAAGAGAGAGAGAGAGACGTGAGGGATGGAGAGAGAAAGAGATAGGAGATAAAGGGAATAGTGGAGGGCCCACGGAGAAGGAAGCCTGATTGGCTGACGAGAAATTCGTGGGTTCAACAAAATATTTAAAAGATTTTTAGATATATATAACAGTAAGATTTAAGATTATATTATAGTTTCGATTATATTATTAATTGGGGGTTTTGGCGCTAAATGAAACATTTCCAAATCGCGTCCGGGTTGGGTCCAAAAATTCGAAATTTAAATAATAGGATTTTAAGCGGGTTCCAAATTTTAAAATGAAATGTTTTATGATTAAAAATCATACCCCCAAGTCGGCCACCTGTACGCGCGCGTAGTCGTCCAAACTTGCCCGTTTCACCGAAAGGAACGAGAACTCGATGCACGGACGCTACCACGCGGCTAGGGGTGACGAGTAGGCTAAGATAGATATTTTTAATTTTGTTTTAGGTGCTAAAATTTGTTATATTCAGAAATGAATTTGCCAGATAAAATTTTGCAGTAAGACCCAAACAAGCAAAATAAATGAAATGAGTAATATCTAATACTCAACCAGTAACAGAAATAGTAGTATTGGGCTCGGGTGTTACAGATATATATCATCAAGAGTAAAACATCCAGAAAACCCATAAGAATCAAATATGAACATCCATAGCATCGGTATTCGCAATACGCAATAGGTAATAAAGGAAGACTGCGAAAATAAATCATACAGACACTAAGATATCAATTCTACTGTGTCATGACACTACTAATGATATGTAGTGTAACATACGCGTCTGTACTCGTGCAGTATGACAATCATTAGTATTTATGCAAGTGTACTAAAAGTGTAAATAGCCTACCCATATCAACATCTACATACGCATTACATAACATAACGGTCCTACAGTGACATGGCAGTACCAATGAGGTGTAGTGTAACATATGTGTACGTTTTTGTGTAGCATAGTACTCATTGGTAATTGTGCAGTGTTCTATCAGAGTGTTCGTATTACGGAAACGTATAACATCGATAATTATAACGCGAACATGTAAAGTAAATCTAAGCGTAACTAATAAATGTAACTACTTACTATGAGCTATACAATTATTTTTAAAAAGGAAACGAAACGTTGGTTTTGAAATTAGGAAGCCGCCTTGGGTTGAAAATGGATATTTGTTTTGGAATTTGGCATTGCATCCTTGTATTTTATCATCAAAAAGGGAAACGAATCATTAGTTTTTAAAAGTGTAAATAGCTCACTCAAGTATTACGTTCTAAAACGAAATAAAACATTATTTTATGAGTCTAAAGGAAACTTGGCCGTCATTCGGCATGTGAATCTCATCATCACCAATACAGTATAATTCCTCGTACAATACCTCACATTATCACTATATCTAAATCATCTCTAGTATGGTATGATCCTTCGTACCAATTTACCAAACCATAAATAAACTACATGCAAATGAATATCATGCTAGATACAAATTAACTCCAATATCAACATCTTGAATAAATACTAAAACTAACTATATATCATACTACTATTTATAAGGTTGCGGGGGTGCTATACGCCATCCACCCGACTTCCCCCGTAGATATAAATCTACTCACCAACTTGTCGAGCTCGCTGAATTCCATGCTGCTATGTCCGTTACTCCGTCTCGGAAATCTTCGCGATCGTACCTATAATCGCAATTAAATCAAATCGATGTAAATATCATATCAAAAACCAAAGCAATGAGCTAAGCACCCGTAGGTAAAAACCTACAGCTTACATACTCCAGAAACGATCAATTGTCCCTGAGTTTAACGTACGAACGTCAACATTTCAGTTGCAGTACAAAATACGAAAAATCCGTATCGGAATATCGGAAACTTTAATAACAACCAAAATAAACATTCCCAGATTTCTCTGTATAAATACTGGGACAAATTAAACAATACAATAGATCATAAAATACACCAACACACCTACAGAGAAAAATCCAACACAAAACACCCCCAATTACCCGGCGGCGCAAAAAATAAGGAATGTTGCCGGTCGATATTAGGAGATACGGTCTCGGGCTTTGAGTAAAGTCTTTTAGTGGTCTTATGATACTTAGGGTATTGTTAGTTTTCCTAGTGATTACACCTAATGGTTCCAGATTCAAATTCAGTATGCTAAATATCACAAAACAACATTTTTTGTAATACTGCACATCAAAACAGATTATAACCAGAATTGATATTTTGAAAAGAAGAAAAGAATTATACCTATGGAGATGATTCACAAGAGAACACCAGCTCAAGAATTGCTTAGCATCTAGGCTTTGTAGTGGATCAAGCTTGATGATGTGCACAAGTTGATAAAGGGATTAAGGTTTTTGTTCATTAGGATTAATAAACACTTAGGGATTTTTGTTTTAGAGCTGAAGAAACATATAGTTCAGTTTGAGGAAGCTAAAGAGATTATTATGTTTGTGAGTAGAGAAAGCATGAGATGTTAAGAGAGAAGAAGGAGGTGGAGGGAGTTGAGCATGGATGAGGGTGTGGTGTTGTGAGGGTTTAGACTTAGGTTAATATATGCCAACTATTAACAAAAGAACTAAAACAAAAAAAAACCCTTTCATGTTACAATTTAAATCCATATAAAATAAAAGATATGAGATAATTAATCTATCACTTAAATATCATAATCTTAATGTAAAATACAATGTTATGTTAAATAATTAAAAACATCATTTTTATGATATCACACACTTTTATTCATATTTATACAAATAATTACAGTTTTCGGATATAATTCTGATAACCAATTTCATAAGCGATATCATTTTAGTAAACTTATTAAACTCATATTAAAAATTATAAATTAATATTTAAATTTTTTCCAAAATGTTACAAAGGTTTAGAACCTTGAGGAAGGGGAAGGAGGCACAAACCCTAGCTTTTGAGGGGAAGGAAAAAAATGTCCTTCATTTCATTATCATGTTGCCTTATATAGGCTTATAAATTTACATATAGCCCCTTGGGCTTTACAAAATGGCATTTTGCCTATCCCATGCCTCATGTGCTCATTTCTTTTGCACATGAGCCATGGGCTTTACAAAAATTTTGCTTTTGCCCATTTATTTTACATTCATGCATGAAAATTACATCAAACTTATTTATTACATAATTTTCTTCTTGGCATGGGTGAGGCCAGCCGCTTCATGTTCGGGCTTGACTTAGCCTGGTCTTGGGCCTGCTTGGCTTGGGGTTGACTTTGACTCTGACTTGGTCAACCGGGGTGTAATTTTTGACCCCAACAACCCCAAGATACTCGGACTAACTGAATGACCCTATTATTTAGCACTTTCTCTCTACGGTCGAGTATAGTAGTAGGCTGCTCCGCATAAAATAAGACGGTACCTAATGTCAATTTTGAATGATCAAGAACATGACTGTCATCTCGAATGTAGCGCCGCAACTGTGATATATAAAATGTGTTGTACACGCTAGCTAGCGATGGGGGTAAGGCAAGTCGGTAAGCCGCCTCCCCTACTCTTTCCAATACCTCGAATGGTCTGATGAATCGGGGACTGAGTTTCCCGCGACTCTCAAATCTAATAACACCGCCGCTAGGTGAAATCTTCAGGAATACATGATCACCGATTTCGAATTCTAACGATCTCCTGCTGGCATCTGCCCAACTCTTCTATCGGTCCTGAGCCGTCTTAATGCACTGCATAATCATTCAGACCTTGTCTACCGTCTGAACTATAAGCTCGGGGCCCAGTAATCTTCGCTTACCAACGTCATCCCAACAAACAAGGGATCAACATTTTTGTCCATAAAGTGCTTCGAACGGAGCCATCTGGATGCTAGCTTGGAAACTGTTTCTATAAGAAAACTCCACTAGATGGAGATGATCCTCCCAAGAACCCTGAAAGTCTAGCATGCAAGCTCTCAACATGTCCTCGAGCGTTTGAATGGTACACTCGAACTGTCTGTCAGTCTGTGGATGGTAAGCCATGCTGAACATGAGGCGTGTACCCAGACTCTTTTGTAAGCTCTTCTAAAAATGTGAAACAAATCTGGTGTCTCGATCCAATACTATGCTGACCGAAACTCCGTGAAGTCGCACAACTTCCGGCATATACTTCTCCGCAAGCAATTCTGTCGACTGTCCCACTCGGAAGGGTAACAAGTGTGCTGCTTTTGTAAGACGGTCGATGATAACCCAGATGGCGTTGTTGCCTCTTGGACTCCGTGGTAAAACAGTCACGAAATCCATAGTGATGTGCTCCCATTTTTATTCGGGTATCGAAAGCGGTTGCAACAATCCAGCCGCTCTCTAGTGTTCCTCCTTTACTTGTTGGCATATTAAGCAACCGTGCAATTTCTCACTTCGATAGAAACCGTGAAATTTCTCACTTCATCCCGTTCCACCAATAGTGCTGCCTCAGATCTCGGTATATCTTCGTGCTTTCAGGATGCACTGAACAAGTTGAACTATGAGCCTCAGCTAGTACTTCTTCTCGAACATCCCCCTTGGGAATGCAGAGTCTGCTATAGAATCTCAAAGAACCATCTCAATGTATGAGTAAATCTATCCTTAGTCCGGCTTCCACTTGCTTTCTGAACTTCTGCAATCAAGGATCATCAGTCTGTGCAACCTTAATTGGATCTACAAGTGAAGACTGCATCGGTAATTACCAAAACTGCCCGGTTGCACTCGGTGTAACCACCTCTAGTTCGAGCTTCTGAAAGTCCTCAATGATGTTCCTCAAACTGGTCAACATCATGACCGTTGGCTTGCGACCGAGAGCGTTGGGTACGACATTTACTTTTTTCGGATGGCACTGTAAGTCCAAGTCGTAGTCTGCCATTAGTTCTAGCCATCGGCATTGTCTCATATTCAATTCCTTCTGAGTGAACACGTATTTCAGACTCTTATGATTCGTGTACACTTTTACCTTTTTGCCCAATAAGTAATGTCTCTAGATCTTCAATGCGAAAACCACTGCAACTAACTTCAAGTCATGTGTTAGGTAGTTCTTATCATGATTCTTCAGTTGTCGTGAGGCATAAGTGTAGGGTGTTTTTCGTCACCCCATTGAGATGGGAATGCGCATGCTTGTCAGGCATGTACAGATTTCCCCTGCCTGGGGCAAGCCAGGGTTTATTGATCGTGGGGATCCAATTCTCCGGCAGGTGCGGACTAAGCTGCCATTAATTACCCCTCGCCTTTGAAGCGAAGGAACCTCCGATTGACGGGTCAACTAGTCATGTGAACTCAATGTGCACAGTGTGTGTCTTGAGGGGTTTTGGGTATATCAGGGACCTCACAGAGTTTACGGGGGTCCTAAGGACGCATGCGTGGCGCATGGGAAAAGAGGGGCGAGGAGCGTCCTAAGGACGCGTGCGTGGTGCGTGGGCGCCGGGCGCCTGCGGGCCATATGTGAGGCGCTGGGCGCCTGCGGACCACGTGCGAGGCGCGTGGGCGCTAGCGCCTCACCTGCCCGGTGCGTGGGCACGAGGTGCCAGCGCCTCACGCGCCCAGCACGTGGGCGCTGGGCGCCGGCGCCTTATGCTCCCGGCATATAGGCGCTGGGAGCCTGCAGGAAAAAAGGGGGAACTTAGCCCCGGGATTAAGAGTTAAACTCTAAAGGACTTTGGAAACTCCTAGAAAAAGGGAGGATTTTTATCTGTATGGAGTTAAACTCCCAAAAGGATTTTGAGTGGAGTTAAACTCCCAAAAGGATTTTATTTCTGGAGTTAAACTCCAAAAGATTTGGATTAGGAATTAAACTCCTTTGAGAATTTGGGTTTTGGAGTTGAACTCCCCAAAGATCTTCGGAGGTGATAAAAGGGGACCCTTTTCTTCGCCCTTGAGCCCTGGATCTTCTCTTGAGCCTTGGATTTTTCCTAAAGTGGGATTTTTGGAGATGGGTCTTCTTCTTCCTCCTATCTGTTGGCTGGATCTTGGAGAAAATGGAGGTGCGACTTAAAAATCTCTCCTTTTAAGGATTTAATGGAATATCTGAGTTCCCCTTCAAGAGTTTTATGGTGAAAAACTATTTCTTTTTAGGAAAGGAAGAATTAAACTCTTGATTTAATTCAGAAAAGGGAAGAAACTTTAAAACCTTAAGGAAGGAGAAGGAGACACAGAAATCCTAATTTTTGAGGGGAATCAATTATTGTCTTCATTTATTATCATGTTGCCTTATATAGGCTTACAAGTTTACACATAGCATTTTGATCTTTACAAAATGGTATTTGCCCATCCCATAACTCATGTGCTTATTTCTTTTGCGCATGAGCCATGGGCTTTATAAAGATTTGGCTTTATGCCCATTTTCCTTACATTTATTCATAAAAATTACATCAAAATTATTTATTACATAATTTTCATTTTGGCATGGGACAGGTCGGCCACTTCATGTTCGGGCTCGACTTAAGCATGGGCCCACTTGACCTGGGCTTGGGGTTGACTTTGACTTGGTCAACCGGGGTGTAATTTTTGACCCCAACAATAAGCAACTACCCGACCGTGCTACATCAGAACACAACCTAAATCTTTCCCTGCAGCATCGCTGTGTATCATCAAACCACCAGAATTATCCAGCACTGTAAGAATAGGAGCCGGGGTCAACTTTTGTTTCAGTAACTCAAAGGCCTGAGTATATTCCTATGACCACATGTAAGGCGCTTCCTTTCCTGTCAGCTTTATCAAGGGTTCAGCAACTCGTGCAAAGTCCTGAACGAAAATGCCGATATATCCTTCCAATCCCAGGAAGCTTCTGATCTCTGCCACTGACTTCGGTGTCGGCTAATCCCTAACAGATTATATCTTCGCTGGGTCCACTGAGATGCCTTCGCCCGAAACAATGTATCCTAAGAACTGCACTTTGTCGAGCCAGAACTCACACTTGTTCAATTTTGCGTATAGCTTCTCTTCCCGAAGAATTTGTAGTACAGTTCGCAAATGTTCGACATGCTCCTCTTGAGTCTTAGAGTAGACTAGTAAGTCGTCAATGAATACAACGACAAATGTGTCCAAGTATTTTGCAAATACTCTGATCATCAGATCAATGAATATTGCTGGAGCATTGGTAACGCCGAACGACATCACAAGAAACACATAATGCCTATATCAGGTCCGGAAAGCCATCTTGCATATATCTTCAGCCGTTACTCTGATCTGGTGATGACCCGAATGAAGATCCAGCTTCGAAAATACCTTGGCACCACCTAATTGATCAAATAAGTCATCGATGCACAGAATGGGGTATTTGTTCTTTATCGTTACTCTATGCAGCTCACGGTAGTCTATGTACATCCGTAGTGAGCCATCCTTCTTCTTCACCAACAAGACTGGTGCATCCCACGGCGAAGCGCTTGTGCGAATGAATCCCTTCTCTAGAAGATCTCCAATTTGCTTCTTCAATTCTGCCAATTCAACTGGTGTCATTCTGTACGGTGCCATAGAAACTGGTGATGTACCCGAAATCAAGTCGATTGAAATCCCAAGACGCGAAGAGGTGGTAGACCTAGTAAATCTTCAGGGAACACATCAAGAAAATCCCGAATGATCTTTAGGGCTGGATTCTCATCAATCTCCATAGCCGTCAACACCTTCGGCTTGGCTCTATACTTGGCTGGCTCTAAACATTTGCTTCCTCCTTCAAAAACAAACTCAGGGTGATTGCGAATACGGAAAATCACATTCCTAGCTCGGCAATCGATGATCGCATGGAATGTACTCATCCAATCCATCCCGAGAATTGCGTCATAGCTGCCTGTCCCGATTAAAAGGAAATTCACATAGAATTCCCTGCAACACTACAACTGGACAAGATCTACATTCCCGACTAGACACTATAATACCATTACCTTTATGTATTTCCCATCCCTTGGTCAATGGTTCGTCTAGTATGGAGTGAGTGTCGACGAAATGTGCAGATATGAAACAATGTGATGCTTCAGAATCAAATAGTACTCTAGCTGGTATAGAATGAACGAATAGAGTACCTGTAACAACTTCACCTGAGGCCTCTGCCTACTTGGCAATTAGGGTGAAAGGCCGCTCCTGACTGCGACCTGTGTTGGTCTGCCTCTACTCTAATGACCTTCGCTGCTGCAGTCCAGATCCTTCCTGTAACTTTATTTGCTGAGGGCACCACTAACCCTGTGCTGGCTAGATCTGCAAATCAAACACTGTCCCTCGGCACGGCGACAGTCCTTCTGGGTGTGCCCGTCCCTGTGACAGTAGCCGCAGGCTAAAGCCTTCCTCTGTGGTTGCTGTTGGGGCATGAAGGGACACTCCATCTTCGTCGTCCCTGGCCTGTGAACTTGTATGACCCCTCGGGACGATGTATGAGTACGTGTCGGGACAACTGGAGGTCTCCTGTCACTCGAACTGGGGCCCTGAATTTATTTATTAGCTTCTCCTGAATTCGTGCAGCATTGAATACCTGCGTGAAAGTCTGCAACTCAAGTGACGTAATCAACTGTTGCAGCTCAATGTCAAGTCCTTGCAAGAAATGTCTGGCCCTGGTAGCCTCTGAAGCGACCATATATGAAGCGAATTGGCTCAGACTGTTGAACTCTGCCGCAGATACGTCAATGGGATGGCCGTTTACTTCAGCAAGATAAATCTTTCTTCTATATCTGCCTTGGCGGTGGTGGGGAAATAGTGGTCCAAGAAGCATCCTTTGAACTTGCTCTACTCAATCGGCCTATCGAGTCTGCTCTCTTCGACGGGTCACCAAGTACGGGCCTCGTCCTCCAATTGGATCTTTATTACATTCACTTTCTCTTCATCGGGGACCCGTGCTGTCGTCGGTAGGTTCTCCACATTGACCAGCCATTGCTCGGCCTCGAGTGGTTCGGCTAGCCCTATAAACACAGCTGGGTGCAGCCTCTGGAAATCTGACACGGTGCCAGTCCTGGCAGGTGTAGCTTGTGTAGCGGCGCCTTCGGGGGTGGCAATGAGAACGGAGGGTCCTCCTAATGCGGTAATTTCCCTGAGACCCTAAGTAAGTAGGTCTGTCTTTCTCTCTTGGGCTTCCGCGAGGGTCGTTAGTGCGTTCAAGATCCTTTCTGCGCGATCCTGAGGACTAGAGTCCGAGGAGAGGTCATTCGGGAAAGTCATGTTGCTGGAAAATAGATGAACGGATATGATACAAAAATGAAAGTGAAAGATAGTGAAGTGAAATTAATATAATAAAGTGTAGTTAATGTTACCCTTAATACTAAAACCTGGCTCTGATACCAACAAAACCATGTCACGTCCCGCTTCCCAAAATAAGGAATACGGGAGACGACTAGGCCAGCCATGCTCCTACAGTCAGGGAAACAATCTTGCCGTAGTCACACTTCGGTTTCTAGCATTACATGGTAATCAGTAAACATAACGCAGAAGTAAAGGAAACACATCACTAGTTTATTATATCAAATTTCTTTGTTCACGGTTTACAATAGTTCGAAAGAAAAGAAACTATTAACTAAGTGCGAATACAAGGTGGATTTATGGAAAGTGGTAAAAATACTGATGGTACGACCGTTTAGATCTTTGCGAGCTCGAATGGTAGGTCTGACTCCTGAACTGGGTCCTTTTCAAGTTCTGAGCATGCATACACAGGTCGTCAGGACGACGCAATAGCAATATTATGATAATAATAATGAGGCAAGAAATAAAAGTAATAACGGTGGAGACAATAAATGCAGGTATTTGATATGTCAATAATTAATGCAATATATGACTTGTGTTCCTACTGGTCTCTAAGTCAATTTTGAAATAGAGTTTGCAGAAAGGAGTGATCATGTTTAATGAGGATTTTGTGCGTGCCTGAGACTACGACCCACTGTTGCCCGGGATATAAGTCTGTCAGCCGGACCGCTAAGTCCAAACCTAATATATATAAGAGTCGTTCAAATGATCATCCTTTAAATCTCCAACCTCACTAAATACAAGTTCCTTTCCACTTCGATTTCCTCCCTTTCCCCAGGTTTCACCATCCATAAGTATGGGCTACTTGTATACAAGCACGCACCAATAACACTGTTTTATTCACCATTCACTGTGTTATTCACTATCATGAATCGATCACTTTTTTACTGGCGTACTCGACAGAACTAAACCAATTCCATTCACGTTCGACAATGCATTATACACTGAGAATTAATATACTATTGCTAAAGTATTGCAGTCAGGAAAATATGTGAATTATGCCGCTAAACAAATCATATGCAATACAAGTCATTACGTGTCTTAGCAACTTAGAAAAAAATCACATTAAATCATACTATCATAATTAAGCAAAATGATACATAAGGGGTAGAAATTAAACTCAATTACGAAACTAACGAAATTTGTTTCAAGTCAAACAGGTTTCGATTTTGTGAATTACGGTCATTTCTTTCTAAGCGTCCTCTGCTGGAAATTTAGTTCCTGAACTGAAAGTCCATTTTCTAACACTGTTTTCACCATGTTGGGATCATATTTAGGCGATGCTACAGTTGAGTAATGTTTAGGTCTATAAACTAAGTTTCCAACGCACTAGATGGATCGACAATATCCGCCGTGATGGAAGATATGGATTGTTTAAAATCAGGGTATACATTCTGTCCCTGCTTGGGACTGCAGTACGTATCGATAATTTAAAATATAATTAAAATAGCAAACGATGGTAAAAAAGAATGGAACTACCACCATTAGTTAACTAATAGAATGTCCTTCGCAACGGTATAGGGTTCCGAATAGAACCTATTAGATATAGTACCCTCAAGTCAATTATTGTAATCGCAAGCATGTGATTGTGATGATTGAGGGAGGACCTATACGGGTAGAACAATCTTACTCAAAATGATAGTATACTATCTGGTTTGTTTTTATCATCATATACATGCATTATGTGATATTACAGATCATTATTACATGTTGATATAGCCCATAGGATTCTTGCTTGACTACCAGCGTTATGATGGTGATCATACATGTAGGGGCTGGGTAGTCCATAAGCACATCCTTAAATGTCCCTAGTCGTAGGAGTATCGAGACTGGGCATCGATATTCTAGAGTAGACTGGTGTATAAGTTTCTAGACCCCGACGAGGGGCGATGGTTGGTCCCTCAGCCATTGGTCTTTTGCACCTAAGATCGTATACAGGTGCTCACTGGGGGTGAGTACACTGGACGAACTCGCCGGGAACATACTAGATGGTATTATACCTATTTTCAGATAGCAATTCTTAGGTGACATGAGCACATATTAGTCCTTCGACCTGAGATCATCATTTGTCTCGTATGAGTTCCCACTATGCATTGATTACTACCCCACCACGGCTCAAAGGAGTCGTGCAAACAGGTTTTAGTTGGGTACAGTCCCGAGCCACATGGAGGCAGTGAGCGGATTGTCGGGGATTCGTCTCTCCCGGTATTGGGGGTTGATGTCGCACTGTGCATGATTGGCCATCACCAGAAATCCTTGTCCAAGATAGACGGGAATTACTGATTTGGATTAGTAGTTTCTCAGTGGGTGATGGGCTTCACACTGACACGAAATATCGTGTTATTAGGAGTATGCCCTTATCCACCCCCTAGACCCAATATGTGATACTCTTAGACGAAGAGATCGGACTGTACGAAGATTGTCATAGATAGGCTTAGTAGGGATCCGGATGAGTTTGCTTGTCGGCCTTCCTTTTCGATAGGTACCCGGGTAGCCGTTACGTACAGCTAGTGCTGCTGACGTGCTTGTGGTTATGGATTTATCCGGTAACTCACTGCCGACGTACTGTCGAGTCTTTAGAGTCCCACACAGAGGGTTTCCCTGGTTCAGACGAAATGAAGTAGTAGCCGTAATTTGATATGTGCATGGTTCCGATCGAATGATTGTACTAGTTACCCGGACTTTCGATCGGACGGTTGATAATACTAGCCGGCTTAGAATTGAGCCGGATTATTAAATCAAGTATTGATTTAATAATTTACGTATATATATTTCGATATGTATATTCTAGTATTATGTTCTTTGTCTTATTCTATCTCCTTGAGTATTCATATTTTGATACGGATATGGGTATGTATATACAGTTGAGTGTATTCCGTATTTATACGAAAAATATTCTAAAAGGTGGGCACCTCATTTTGGTTTATCCATTTATTAATTTAAATGGAAATGAGGTGTAATGGTAGTGAGGTGAGAATGGTGAGAACCATGCTTGAATAGTGTTGACAAATGAATTTTTAATTCATTTGTGCAAACTATTCAAGTATGGTTGCTATATGTTTATTTGGAAAATGGTTTTTACAAAACCATGCTTCATATCATACTATCATTTTTGGATGTTGGATGAACACTTGGTTGTTTTTGATGAAAACTTTCTCACCATCTGCCTCATCTCTCCTCACTAGCCTTTATTGAGCTCCTCCTCCTTCATCTTGATCTTCCACCCTACCATCTCATGAGTTGAGAATTAAAGGTGTAAGAGAGATAGATATACATATAGAACAACTCACTAGATTAGCAGCCTAGAGTCCCTAATTGCTCCACTAGATTTTTAATGTGGAGCTAGAGCCATGAACCATATCTCTCGGGTGGATCATTTTCGACGGAGGAAGACCGATGGCCAAGCTCGATCAAGGAGACCTCAAGGAGCTAAGGAAGAGGGTAGAAGACCGAAGGACACGGATATTTTGGTATAATGCTTCTATCTCAATAGTTAACCTCTTTGTAGCTTGCTAGTTTCATATTTGGTTTCGATTCTATGTAATTGTTTCTAGCGCCAAGTTTTTAAACACTAAATTTTTTTGTTCTACAATGGCCGCGGTCGAAGGCCAGGGCGCTAGGAATCCCAACAGAACCATTTCCATACAGATTTTTAAAAGCACTTTAAACCAGGTGTCAACAAAAAGTGCTGCTCTGGACTGCAGTCCAGAGACGCACTCCCAAATAGTTTTCGTCGTCGTTTTTAAACAAGAATGAAATATGAATTATAGGAGGCTCTAGGGTGTCGAGTCATCTTCGATATGAGCCTTCGAACACACCGTTCCAGTATGTATCCAAATTAGTGTGATTTTTACAAGTTAGGTGTACGAAAAAATTCCAGATTTGGTGAGACTAATTAAGGGTGACATTTCACGGTGTTAGGGTCTATATTTTTATTTTAACATTTTAGATATCATTCATCATCACTAAAGCAATCTAGTAGACCTATGTTCCGCTATATTCAATTTGGTTTTTGCATCGAGTACTTAGCCAGTGTATGCTAATAGCGAGCGAACCCGGTTAATTCATGAAAACCCTAAATGATATTTATACGATCAATAAACCCAAGGCGGGTTTGATCCAATATGACTAAGCACAATGAATCAAGGTATATGCGTCGATTAAACTTAACGCTATAACGATATCGATATATCCACTCACGATAACACCCATACATATGTACCTAAAATTATTTAATAATATGATATAATTTATATAAGCTTTAGTAGTATGATTTGTAAGGGAAGGGGGTTTTCACTTATCTTAAGTCGAATTGGCGCCTACAACAGTGACAATGGCACGATATGGATATGGCCACAACAAAGCTTGGCTACGATATGGCGCGACACGGGAGTAGGCACGACATGGCATGGAAGCAGGGCACGAGGTGACACGGTGCTGGTGTGGAGGTAGGTATGGTCATGGTGCGATGTGGGCACATGAGTGGGTATGAGGTGGCATGATGGTTCAGAAAGTGGGCACGGGAGTGGGTACAAGGTGGCACGGTGGTTCAGGAAGTGGGCACGGGAGGCCTGGTACAGTGGCGGCGGCGATCGGTCGGAGGCAGCGGGAGTTTGCAGGCGAACGTCAGAGCTGCGCTGGTGGTCGCCAGCAGTGGAGGTTGACTAGGAAGGAAGAGACGGTGGTGGAAAGGTGCTCGGCTCGTTGACGGTTGAAACTTGTTGATGGGTTAGGGGGAAGCTCGGTTGTGCTTGGAAGGAGGAGGCTCGTCGGAGGCGATGGCGGTGGCTCCGGTGGTCGCGGCGACGGTCCACGCAATGGTGATGGTGGTGTTGTGGGGTCGGAGTCGGTGCAAAGAGGCTTATAGTGGCTAAGGTGGTTGGTTGCGGGGAGTTCGAAGGTTAGCCGGCGGTAGAGGTAGCAGGGACGGGGTCGTCAGTGATTGATGGTCGGAGCTTAGAGAAAGGAGGTGGTTGAGGACAAGGGGAGCTCAAATGGGGATTTAGAGAGGAGAGAAAGAGAGAAGGAGAACAAGATGAGAGAGAGTGTGTGCGGTTGAAATTTGGGAGGATTTGCAGGTGCGGGGATCTTGGAGGCGAATGTTGGAGGCAAGCGGCGACGTGGGGAAGAGCGGGTCTCGAGGTGAGGAAGAAGAAGGCATGGGATTTTGAATAGGAGGGAAAAGAAAGGAAAGGAAGAAGTGAAGAAGATGGGCCGGGTCGGGTTTGGGCGAGGGTTCAGACTGGGCTTAGGATTGGAGTTTAAAACAAAAGGAAAAGAAAAGAATGGAGAGTGGGAAAAAGGTTTGTGGGCAAGGGATTTGGAAAAATCTAAGAGATTAGGAAAATATTTGAGAAGTATATAACACAATTTTTTTGGATTAATTTATTCGAATATGGATACAAAAGAACAGGATATTACATTGGTCAAGGAGAATCATGGAATACCGAATAGAAAATTGACCCGATATAATTTTCAGAAGAACCGCTGCATGACTTTTAACTCATACAATGCCTCTCAGATGTGACTGAAGTCCGAAATCATCAATAGATGATTCTATATCATGGATTCGGGATGGTTGCTATGTATGTGTGGAGAAATTGGATTGGTGCTAGTATTGCATCTCAACTGTCCATTCCATCAGCTTAAGATCCTTGATTTTAACGTGGCCCCCACCCAAGAAAACATCCGAAAGAATAAGAGTTTTTCGCAGAGCGATATCTAGTGGGAAACTCTGGCAAGCGCTCCCTCTTTTTCCTGAAAGAAAAGCCCGCGGTAGCCGATTTTCTTTTTTCTTTTTAAAAAAAATATAGTAGCCGGTTTTATTATAGAAAAAACCAAATAAAAAAGACAATGGACAATCTCATCATATCTAACTAGCGTTTTTTGATACATGTGTTGCACATATTATAAATTTTTTATGATACATTTCTTTATTAAATTAGCTGCGCGCATTGCATTTGTAAAATAATAATAGTGTGACATTTAATTATGTGCATTGCACATAAAACAATAGTGTTTTTTTTGTTTGATTTCTTTAAAAGAATAAAAACCACATCACCAATCAATTTTGAAATTAGATGACCCCCTCCTTTGGCACTGTAGCAGTAAAGATATGTTCCATACAATATTTTTATTACATAAGTTATAAAAAAAAACTGCATCTTTCCTGCCGAGGTTAAACAGTTGTACCTTTGGTATCTGATCAGGACAAGATGAAAACGCAAGCTATCATGGCCATGGGCGATAGCAAGGTCAGCATCAAGGTGAGCAGCAGACGAAGCTTCAATGATCTATTCTTCCGGGTCTGTGCTCTAATCCGCTCCTCATCGCGGTGTCAATCCCGTACAATCGTACTATCCTTAGTCATAGGATGTATGATATGCACTACAAGAAGACCACGGCGACGAGACCAACCATCATGATTTGGGATAGTACATGGGTCCCCTGAATGCATGGGTGTTGTGTGTGCGGGTAGGGTTACAAGCCAGTTTAAAAAATGTTCTATACAACATTTTTATTATAGAAGTAAAATAAATTAAAATAAAACGGTCTGAGAAACTCAATGGGCTAAGAAATATACCGAACTAATTGATGCTGATGCTATCGAGATCCCCGTCAAGACCTTCCTGCGGAGGTGAAACAACTTTACCTCTGGTATGCGACGAGGACATGAAGGAAACACATACTATCATCACTGACGATACTCGTAAGTGGAGATTCCCCAGATCACGGCACATAGAAGATGACATGTCCTCCACATAATCCCACTAGATTCCTGAGGGCTAAAGAACTGGAATAGGTATGATGCAATGGGGGCATTCTTCGGCGCCTCGCCTCTAAGATAGCACCCGACCTTTTGGGGGCCTTCTCTGAGTACGTTCTCTCTCCGTCTAACCACCGGCCAATTTCTCATCTTCGAGCAATCATAAAGTTGAGCTTCCTCAGCTCTCTAGTTTGTTTCCGAGCTATCCTATAGCTGAGATTTCTCAAATCTCTTGCTCGTCTCCGAGCTATCCTATAGCTGAGATTTCTTAGCATCTCTGTTTGACCGAGAGCACGGAGCATGGGTGCCCCCATAACGGCTCTGTGTATCTCGCCACAACGACATCTCCGCCGCTCTACATCCCGCATCCCACTTAAGCGTATCTCGCCATTAATATTCGTATCCCGCCATCAACGCAAACGTGACGCAGGAGAGAAATGAACGACGAGAATCTCGCATCGACTTGCTCCAATGAGACCCCTATATAAACCCCTACTCTAGATGATTCAGATAATTAGAATTGAATCCAATAGGCCGCTACTCTGCCCATCTATTCCTCAGTACTTACTTGATCGTCGAAGGGTCCTACGGTGGTTTCCCACCCCGGGACTTCCTTTGCAGGTAGCTTGGCGTCAACAACAACCCATTGAGATCCACACACTCAATTTTCCATAACAAATCTTAGTCGTTCAGCTCCGCTGGTCGCAAGATCGACGAAAGACAGCATCTGAGGGAGATTCCAACCTCCATCATATGAGAGAGATTCCGACCTTTATTAGTTAGCGTCGTCTGTGGGAAAACCATTTTCCACCTAAAAAATTTGATTTTTCGCCTTCGATTCGATAGCCAGCGATCATCGCAATGAAGGCCCTAGCATGAGCTATCCCGTCCTTCGCAACGGAGGCGGGGGCGGTTCCATTCCTTCTCCCAACATCGTCGAAGTCTTATCAGCACAGATCGACCGACTGACAATGATGGTGGACCCACTCGCTCGTGTCCAAACTGCCAGCCACGCCCGGCAAACCACCGCCTCTGCTCCCCAGAATAGCAGTGTGCACGAGGTGGAAAAGGCACACGTTTAGGTCCTCGGCCTCGCTCGCGCCAACCACGACGCCACGGAACACCGGCGTGCCGATTATGGCAGTCGTGACCCCCATACGAGGAGTAATTCCATGACTCGTTGGGCTCATGACCGCCCAACGCCGAGGTCTCAGAACCAACCAAATAGTCGCTTCACCACTCGCCGCGTTCTCTCACCCTCTGAGGCAACGTCGGTCAGGTCGCCTGATTCCATAGAAGATTGACGTCATCATAATCATCGGGGCATGCTCAGGACGCACGTCGGGGGGAGCCACGGAGGGTTCGCCTTGAAGATATGAGGAATGTGATAGAGCAAAGTCGCTCCATCGTCCAAGCCCAAAGCAGGGACAGCAGGAACTCTGATTACGAAGAATCATTGGGGTACCAGCAGCGAATCGATGTCCTCGAGAAGAAGATAGAGGACATGCGGCTCGCCACCCGTTCACCCGGCGCATCGGCAAAATATTCCACGGACTCTTTCACGAAGCCCTTCACGGAGCAGTTACTGAGCGAGCGGGTCTCATCCCAGAATAAACCGTCCAAAATGGCTCTCTTTGACGGGAGGTCTGACCCGAAAGACCACTTGGACACGTTCACTGCAGGCATGAGCTTTCAAGATAAGTCAGATGCGGCTCAGTGCCGAGCCTTCCCCACCACTCTCATCCGGGCCAGGCGGGACTGGTTCCGTGGTCTGACTCCGTGCTCAATCTTAACTTTCGATGAATTGGCCACTCAGTTCCTTAGCCACTTTGTTGGAAACCGACGGTAGAAGAGGTCGGTCGACTACTTGTTCACTATCAAGAGTGAGGACGGGGAATCTTTCAAGGACTATATTACTCGGTTCTACATTACTCTTCTGGAGGTACCCGAGTACTGGGACGAGACGGTCATAACCGTCCGGAGGTCTGGTCTTAGGCACAAAGAGTGGCTCCGCTCTTTTGCATTGGCGCAACCTAAGACTATGACCAAGATGAAGGTCTAGACCGAGCGAGAAATCCAACTCGAGTCCGAGGTCAACGCTCATCTCCACCAAGGAGGTCGCGGAGACCGAAAGAAGAGGGACCGGGAAGAGAAGAAGAAGGTTGATCATCTAGAACCTTATTCTTCGAGGTTTCATGAGTACATACTTCTGAACGTCTCGCAGGCCGAGCTGCTAGAGGAGGCGAAGAGCGAGAGATTCTTCAAGCTGCCACCAATGATACAAAGACCGAGGAAGCAACTCCGCGGCCTGTATTGTTCCTTTCATCGGTCACAAGGACACCTGACCGAGAACTACAAACAGTTGCGTGATTACATCGAGGAGCCGATCTGCTCCGGTCACTTGGCGAAAAACCTGCAAGACAAACATCAGGTGGATAGGGAGCATGCTGAGAAACAACCTGCAGGAGAGCTGAAAGTCGGACAGATCATGGTTGTCTCCGTTGGGTCGAGTCCGAGAAATGAGGACATCCGCTGTATCCGGCCAATCATGACCCTGGGTGCTCCCTAAAGTAGGACGGCCCAATCCTCATGATCGAAGTATTGCCCGGAGGAGCTTACTAACTTGCACGGGTAGATACTTACTCGGTTTCGAGGCCGGTGGACAGCTTCCTGCCGTCGCAACCATTCACAGTCGATAAATTTCTTCCCAACATAAATTGTGAATCCTAAGCCCTTGCCATGAGGCCGGCAGACAGCTTCCTGCCCGTCGCAACCATTCACGGTGGGTAGATTCTTGCATGCTTCCTTCCCGTCGCAACAATTCATGGTAGGTAGATTCTTGTCCGGCCTAAACCGTGAATCTTAAGCCCTCGCATAAATAGAATCCTGCATAGTTAGGAGGCCCGCGGATAGCTTCCTGCCCATCGCAACTATTCACAGCGGGTAGATTCATGTCCAACATAAGTTGTGAATCATAAACCCTTGCCACGAGGCCGGCGTACAGCTTCCTGCCCGTCGCAACGATTCAAGGTGGGTAGATTCCTGCCTGGCCTAACCCATGAATCCTAAGCCATCACACGAGTAGACTCCTGCTCGATTAGGAGGACGATGGACAGTTTCCTGCCTGTCGTAACCATTCACAGCGGGTAGATTCCTGCCCATCTTAAGTTGTGAATCCTAAGCCCTTGCTACGAGGCCAGTGAACAGCCTCCTGCCCGTTAGAACCATTCACGGAGGATTGATTCCTGTCTGGTTTAACCTGTGAATCCTAAGCCTTTGCATGAGTAGACTCCTGCTCGGTTAGGAGGCCGACAGAAAAACTTCCTGCCCATCGCAACCATTCACAGCGGGTAGATTGCTGCCCAACATAAGTTGTGAAAATCCTAGCCCTCTCCACGAGGCCGGCGGACAGCTTCCTGCCTGTCGCAAGCATTCACGGTAGGTAGATTCCTGTCCGGTCTAACCCGTCAATCCTATGCCCTCGCACGAGTAGACTCCTACTCGGTTCGGAGGCCGGCGGACAGCTTCCTGCCCGTCGCAACCATTCACAGCGGGTAGATTCCTCCAACATAAGTTGTGAATCCTAAGCCCTCTCCACAAGGCCAACGGACATCTTCTTGCCCGTCACAACCATTCTCGATGGGTAGATTCCTGCCCGACTGACCCGTGAATCCTCAACCCTCGCACGAATAGACTCCTGCTCGGTTCGAAGGCCGGTGGACAGCTTCCTGCCTGTCGCAACCATTCACAGTAGGTATATTCCTGCCCAACATAAGTCGTGAATCCAAAGCCCTCGTGCGAGGATGGCAGACAGCTTCCTGCCCATCGCAACTATTCACAACGTGTAGATTCCTGCCCAACATAAGTTGTGAATCCTAAGCCCTCGCCATAAGGCCGGCGGATAGCTTCTTGCCCGTTGCAACCATTCACTGTGGGTAGATTCTTACCCGGCCTAACCTGTGAATTCTAAGCCCTCACCATGAGGCCGACTGATAGTTTCCTGCCCGTCGCACCCATTCACGGCGGGTAGATTTTTGCCCAGCCTGACCCGTGAATCCTAAGCCTTTGTACGAGTAGACTACTGCTCGGTTCCGAGGCATGCGGGCAGCTTTCTGCTCATCGCACCCATTCATGGTGGGTACATTCCTGCCCGACCTAACCCGTGAATCATAAGCTCTTACACGAGTAGACTCCTGCTCGGTTCCGAGGCCTGTGGATAGCATCCTGCTCGTCGCACCTGTTTAACGCTGAAAACAGAGACGAACTGAGATTGAACGTCTTGCCTGAATTTAGGGGCAGATGCTACTTGGACAAATCCATCCACTTCTTCGAAGGTACCAAATTTATTTATGGCACCGTATATCGGAGGTTTGGACAGATGCGACCGTTGTAGCAGAATTTATCAGATCCCCCCTCGTTTGTGAGGGGTTTTTGATTGTGGGGATGCTCTTCCCTTCAGGCGCAAGTCCCTGCAGTTGATTACGTTATCGCATTGTGATAACAACTTTCTCCTGCTCCAGAAGATCACTTCGTGTCGTGTGTTATTTTGTTTGTTAATGTTGCCCGTGGATTGTATACAGAGACTAGTTTATATCATTGCCTGTAGGACGCGGATTAGTCTAAATTCGTATATTTTAGATTTGGGTTTGAACTTAGGTTGTATGTATTCCATCGGTTCAAAAAATATTTTGTTTTATTTAAGGACCGTTAATCTAGTTTGAGATTAAGATCGACTTAAATATACTAGCATTTGGGCTCAATTTATTTTAACTAAGGATATGTTAGTCTTATTTGAGACTAATACCAGCTTAGCAACATTTTCAGGATCACTGAATTTTATTAAGATCTGACAACAAAGCATTTGGGCTCAGCTGCAAGTAACTTCAAAGACTTAGCCAATTTGGGCTTGATCTGCTCAATCTTTTTCCTTGTATTTAGAAGTGCTAAGCACTTGTTTGGGGCTCTATTTGCTTAGCCTTGGGCTGTATCCCTTTATTCAGAAGTGCTAAGCACTTATTTGTGGCTCTGACGCTCACGTGGGAAGCACATGAGGTGCTCAGACATGAGTGCTACCCAATCAGTGTTAGACACTTAGTCATTTTGACTAAATTTATAGTACTCGGCACTTTTATACAACACTCACTGTGTTTCACCTGAGGCGCTGAGCGTTCTGTTTTGGGCGCCCACGTGAGAAGCACGTAAGGCGCTAAGTCATCTGTTTTAGGCGAGTGTTCTGCTTTGAGCGTCCACATGAGAAGCACGCGAGGCGCTGAGCTCTTTTTGTTTGGCGCTCACATGGGAAACACGTGAGGCGCTGAACTCTTTTCTTTTAGAGATCTAATCTCTGTTAATAGCATTTTGGCCTTTAATGATCACCAAGATCTCTGTTTTGAAGATCTGGGATTATTTTTATTGGAGAACTAAGTTCCTCTGTTCTTTTAATAAGAACTAAGTTGTAGTGTTAAACCTTTGTTTTAAAGGAATTGAATTCCTAGAACGTATATTCTTTTCCTATCCTTTTCTTTTAATCTAGTTCTATCCCTTACACTCTGAGTTTAAAGAACAGAATTTGCCCGATGAGAATTAAATTATTAATCTGTAGGGAGATTTGCTTTGCAGATATCAGATCGGAGGAAGAACTAAGTTCTTTTTTATGAAGAGTTAAACCCTTACTTTTTTTCACGTTCTCTACTAGGCAAAGGAGATTGTTAATCTCTACTTTTTTTACTTAGGGTTTGAAATGATCGAGAATTTTCTTTTTTGAGAGGGGAATTGAATTCTCAATTTTGTGGCTTCTGTTTTTTTTTGCAGATCCTTGGGGGGCCGATCTTCTTTATGAGACTTGAATTCTCGGTTCCTTTATATAGGAGAGGCAAATTGCTAATTAGTTTGAGAAAATCTCTTATTTGAGAGATACCAATTGATTTAATTGGCCTAAAAAATTGTTTGGGGGATTTTATCCACCATTGGATCCTTAATCCAGAGAACTTCTATTTTACAGAATATATATTCTTGTTTTTAACAAGATTAGGGATGTATTTTCCCATATACAGAATTTAATTCTGTTAAACGATGATTTTTAATCATCATTGGATTTTTAATCCAAGGGTGCTTTGTTTAACAGAGAATATCTTTCTTTGTTTAGAAAGATGCAGGGAAATATTTTCCATATTGGAATTTAATTCTATCATTGGATTTTTGATCCAAACGAGAATATCTTTCTCATTTAGAAAGATTATGGAGATATTTTCCTGTTACGACCCTGAATTTTTTGTTCAAAATTTTTCTTATTGAAATACAGAAAGGAGTTTGGAAGCGTGAGCACAATTTAAAAGTTGTACTTACTTAAGAACAACAAGAAATAGCTTGTAGCTCATTGGTAAAGTCTTGCACTGCTGTGACGTAGCCCATATGTTCGAATCCCATCAGCCACATGTATTTTTTATTGATTTTTCTTCTAAACTTTTTGGAAGCCCAAAAATTTACACGTGCAATACACGTACAAATGAAAAGTCAGATAAAACAAACATGTGTAAAATATTGTATTTGTTGGCATGGACATGTGGCAAGAATCCAACGATAGACACTCACCATTGGACCGGCGAGATCGTCTCTGGGACCGGCACTGACGAGCTTCCATTGGAAAAAATCCCCCATGCTCTTCACACTAAACCCTTTGGCCTACCCCACTACCCTGTTCTGTTTATTTTCTCTGCAAATTAACAGAGACTTAATTTTCATCATAAATCCAATTTTTAATGCTTTTTAATTCAATGTTTCAATTCCAAAACCCTAATTTTATACTATAAATACAACTCCATACCTTAGCCCTCTTCATTCTGAAATCTATTGCAAAAATTCTCAAAAATTTTCTAAGTCTAAGAAGAGTACAAATGTAGTTAGCCCTGGGTCAAATTCCGGCGAGGATTCGAGACGTTTCCGGTGACCCCGCGACTCCACGAAGGCTACTACCCCATCCTCTACCTCCCCTCTATTCTTTTAGTAAGTAAGTCCCATATCTCTTATTCTCTTTCTACTATAAAACTTCTCTTTTTCAAAATATGTCGGTAAGTGGAATTATACCGACATTTGTTTCTAAAACCTTTGAAAACCACAATTCTTCTTTTAGATCACTTGTACTCATGTATATACCTTATTTATAATCATTTAACTAATGTTTAGAAACCAATTTCACTCTAAAACTCCATGTTAAATAACTTTAATTAAGTTTTTACGTTTAAATACTATGAAGTTTACATACGACATCTTTTAATTATTTTAGCTTAGCATACCTTTAGAAAACCTCACGAGGTAATGACCTACCTCTCACATACACATATCTAGACATAGCACGTTTCTCTTAAACAATATTTTTGTGGCAAAATACGACTTTTTCATCAAAATACCTTAAACTATTAAAATCCCGGATTTCTTTAAATTATGTTACTTAATTCTTTGCGATTATACCTCTACAACCCATTTTAGGGAACCTGGTTTGGATAGTGCGGATTATCGCACATCCTCGGGACTAGTAGAGCGAGATGCATACCTCGTCACGGAGCATACGATCTCGATGGAATTTTAATACAATTTTTAAGAAAAATGAGGATTTCTATTTAATAATAAAAATTTATTTTTAATAATTATATAAATATTATCAAACCACATATTTTTAAGATATTATTAAAGTCCATGTTTTCTAAACAAAATAGAATGACAAGTTTCACTAAAATACCGTCAAGAATCAAATACAAGTCAAACTTTACACTAAAATACCTTGAACTATTCAAATTTCACTAATATACTTCATTCTTTAAAAATTTACATCCATGAAAACCCTAAATAACATAAATAAATACTTGAGGTTTATTTTGAAAATATACTAAAAATATTTTCATAAAACCCCTCAAGTTATACAAAATTACATTAAGAACCCTAGTAAATATAGGTTTAAGCGGGACCAATTCTCTTAAGTTTCAGGGAGCTGGAGAAAGTGGGTGCTTGCCTATTTAAGGTAGAAAACTAAAACGGGGTTATCAATGGTAATTGTCTTGGAAAAAAACACAAATCCTGCCGTTCATGTGCAGCAGTTACCAATAACACCAAAACCTAATTCAGGATCCAAATCTGTTTAAGTATGTGACTCAAGTCTGAGTCCAAGTATCAATCTGAATCCAATTCATATGAATCCAATTCTAACATGAATCCAATATACCAAACATGTATACTTGAACTGAACCTGAATACTGTTACAATATCAAACATGGAACATGACTTGACTTGACCGAACCATGGCTATATTTTGACTTGACTACATAACTACCGTTTACATCCTGAATCAGTTTAATGAACAACTTATACCATGGTCTCAGAAAGTCTGATAACCCTAATTCAATACAATATACACTATGGGGTTTTAACGGGGTAGATTGGTACGGAATGTGTTAAAAGTGGCACGATGATGGTCACTAAAAGACTCCTACATGAACATCCTGTGCCGTTGTGCCGTGGGTATTGACGGGGCCTTGTACTACGGGTTACCATAGTCTATGTGAAAAGTTGGACCCCTCTCGTATACACTGATACCTTCTATACCAAGCTATAAACAACTACGTTAGCATAACAAACAGATAATTTACCAGTTCTATTCTCTTTACTTGTCTATTCCATTCTATTTTTTGGGACTTACCGAGCGCTAATTCGCTGACGACATTCCTATCTCTTCTTTCTTTGGAATGTTCGTTAGGAGGACCCGACTCTCAGGAGACCGAGCCCAGCCAGGACGATTTGGAGCTGTTCACAGAGGAGCCAGACTTCTAGGCTTTTACTTGTACTTATTTCAGTTCATATGCCATTGTTTAGGTATTGCTTTTCATCATTGTATTTTCTTTTTAAAATCAGTTGTAATATAAAGAAAAAATGTTAATAAACGTTGCTGTTATTATTACATCTCTTGTTATTCTTGTGTATTCATTTATATTGCTTATTTACACTTAGCGTGTTTACTTCTGAGTAAATGTGTCGCTTGCCTCGTCACGTCTACTTCTCCATACACTAGGAAGCGGGGCGTGGCATCCTTAATAGAATTTAATTCTACTATCGAATTTTTGATCCAACGACTCTGTTTAACAGAGAATGTCTCCAGTTCTTAGGGAAATATTCCCTATGTATAATTTAATTCTACCCTCTTTAATTTGGGCGCCGACGCTCACATGTTATTCACGTGTGCTCTGTCTAAGAATTTAATTCTTATATAATATGTGCTTATATGCCTTGCACGCCAGTGCTCACGTGTTTCACGTGAGGTTCTATATAGGATTTTTTAATCCTAATAAATGATGGCGCTGGCGCTCACGTGTTAAACACGTGAGGCACCGCTTGACTGATTTTTAAAATGTAATTCCCCCTACTGTTGTTTTCACGTGTCTTGCACATGAGTGCAACGGTGCCACCTTTACCACCGTTAGATCACCTAGGGGAGTGGGAAGTTGAACCGATCCCACCACTTCCTATAAATGTGGCCTTTGGTCTGGTGACCGCTGTTTCTTCATCTTCTTCTTTTGAGCCTTTCTTTTTTTGAGAATTTAATTCTCGTTTCAGAGCTTAGATCTTTGCCCTCGAAAACTCCCTTTGAACAGAGTAAACTCTGCCAAAATTTTTGGTGAGGACTATGAACAGAGCTTAGCTCTTAACCCCTTTTGGATATATATATTTTTTTATTATCAATCCATTATCATATTTGACAGAGCTTAGCTCTTTTCTTAAATTGATCTCTTGGAGATATTAAAAAAAAGAAATTTTTATGTAGAACGTGGATCTTGATGTCCATATCAAGGGTTTAAGTCCATGAACATTCTTGAGAATGTTGATTCTCTCCTTAGGGTTTTACCCTATTGTCAAATGAGATTTCCCGGAATTTGATTCCATCATTCATCCCATGAGTTTTTTAACATGGAGATTTCTGAGATTTAATCCCATCATTAGGGGAATTTAATTCCATCATTGTTTTCCTTTTTCCTGTAGTGCTTGCCTCTGGTTTGATTCTCAGGAATTTTAGGAATTTTATTCTCTTTACCGTTCTTGGATATTTTCCTTTTCAGGATTTTTAGGGTTTTAATACTTTTTTCACAGATTTGAATCTGTTGTTATTTAAAAGACCCGTGTTCTCTTTTTTTATACTAGGAATTTTAATTCTGCTTTTCATTTAATGAGAATCCTTTTTGATTCTCACAATGAGCACATGTTCTCTCATTAATGAGTCGCCATATTGATTCTGTAGGGCCCACTGTTTTTTAAACTTAGAGATGCTAGCATTTTTTATTACTAACTCTCCACTGGATTTCTTTTCAGGTACTATGACTTCTAATTCCTTTCTCCCTTACGTTCGCTGTTCATATCAGATTTTTGCATTTTTATATCGCCCATTCTTAATCACATTGCATATAAATAGGTACTTTTGATCCATGTCTGCTAAATAGTTGCAGGTTACAGGTTCTCAGCTCTTTACAGTGAAATTCATGAAAAGTCACAACAAATGCGGGACTACGACCAACAACAGATGAATACTGATCTCCGCTAACCATCCGTATGATGCCGCCTACCAGTTCAAAGGACAAATAGAAAATCATTAGACACTTCAATGCACAAAGCATAAGGGCAGCACAAGATCCAAGACTTCAACGCGGAGCTCAAGGCAAAAGTCCACATCATTCTGCACTGTTAGAAATCTGGAAGGAAATTGAAGAGATTCTGAGAAACCAAGTGAATAAAACAGAAGATATAAGTAACATGGAGAAGCCATGAAAAGATGGCCCAACGATTCCACCAATTGGCCGCGGAACTGCGGCCAATTAGGCATTTCTGCCGCAGAACTACAGCCGCGTTCTGCGCATGTCGGTAGCAGTGTCGGTGCTTTGACTCGGCTCTCTTGGGGTAGTTTTGTAATTTCGTGTATGGATCAGAATGTAAACCTAGGGTTTTTCTATCTATAAATAGGAAAGCTCAAAGCCAAATTTGGAGGCCTCTTATTATTTTTAGATATAGAATTTAAAATTCTCTATGAAAAATTGTAGTGAGTTCTTGAGAGATTATCAATAAAAGTAAGTTCTTTTTATTTTTCTCGCATTTGTTTATCGCATTTTTATTATTTGCAATTTTCATTTGTTAACTTAGTCGTAGAATTAAATCAGTGTTTTTCTTTTGTTATCTCCTTTTCTATTTTTTTACAACGATGATGCTTGAGTAAGATCCTTGCCTAGGTGAGGTCTCAAATAGCTAGTAGTAAATTCCTCTTAACCTAAATTCTTTCTACCTTCCCTCTTGTTTTATTTTTATCTTTTTAATGGGTGAGTAATTTCTCACTTGTTAGGGCAGGAGAAGGAAGGTTTGAGAGAAGCAAATCTCTTTCACTCCTTTTTTGCCCAACACCTTAATTCGGACTCCCTTGATTTGAACCACAATTCGCTCACTACGGCACCCTATCCTACATGATAGCGGTGATTCCCTAGTTAGACCGGTTGTGGTTGAATTAATTGGAGATTAGAGCTAAGAGACAAGAACTGACGGACAAGGACTAAAAGGAAGAAACTAAGCATGGAAAGCCTAGCTTATACTTGTAAGTCTCTTTCTAGTCGTGCTAATCCCCATTGTTGCCGATTATCTTAACACCGATATTAATAACTAAGGCATTGAAAGAAGTGAGAAATTCCTAACTCGAACTAACCTAATCCTAACCCTAGCAAGTATTTTATCATCCTTTATATCATTCGTAGATCTTAAAACAAAACTTAAAATATTTGGATTTAACTCGTTAAAACATAAAGAAAAAGATTCCATCTCCTTGTGGATCGACCCGTACTCAACCGGCTAGCTACCAAGCGACACCGTCTTGATTGCGGTAATTAAAAATTTAAGCACGCATAGAAAATAGCGAACAATCAAATGGCGCCGTTGCCGGGGAGACGGTAGTTCTTTCTTTGTGAAATTTCGGGTTAATTAAAAATATAAAAATTTAAAAAAAATCAAAAAACATAAAAAGAAATCATCTTGTTATTTTTGAAAAATCTTTGTGCAAGTGTGCAGGATTGGAAGAAGGCTTGATTCAGATTTGGAGAAAACTCAGTGAACAAATCCAGAATCAGGGGATCTAAACAGAAAGAGAAGTACCAACTCAGCACATGGAAAAAGTCAGAAGATCCAAACCAATTGTTCAACCGTGGAACCGCGGCATAATCAAGGATTTGACCGCGGAACCGCGGTCAACTGGTGACGTCAGCATTTGATTTTCTCTGTAAGTATCTCTTTTCTCCTTTCCTCTCCTCTGAACTCCAATTATAATATTTTTACTGTAGGTTTCTTTGCACAGATTCTCTTTCTCCTATCCAATAAATTGTTTTTGTGCAGAATTCTTTGCGCTGCCAAATAAAAAAAAAAATTTGCAAGTATTTTAGATTTTTGCTGTATTACTGCTTTGCATAATTAATACGGAATCTAAGGGGCTATAACAGCAATTAAGATTGGGTGGGAATTTCATTACCCTTCTTAAGACCCCAAAAATCACTAAAAGCATATGCATCACCCTTGAGATTAATTAAAAAATATCTAGACTCAGCCAATTAAGGACTATCGTGCTCAATAGGACAGAGAAAGGTTGTGGGCATTCATTCGTTTATCTAAACTTGACTTTGTGGTGCCTAGGCTAGACAAGTGAGAAAGGTAATTTTAAAAAGCCCGTCTCATGGTGATTCGTGAGCGGAACCCTCCTTTCTTCATTTGTGCTTACCTGGCCACAATTGGCAGTGAAGAGGCGATTTGAGGGTTATCTCACAACTTGTCACTTTGGAACAGTTAGAAGCAGTCCAGTGGACCTAGAAGACCATAGGTCTAGGTGTGATTGTGCATGTTTAAACAGTGATTGTTTGAAGTTGTACTGTAGATCCGTACATATTTTTGCAAAACTCTATAAAAAAACACACCAAAACAAAAACTTTTTAAAAAAAACTTGCCTTTTTTGTCGCTAGAATCCCATTTCACCTACCTTTTCATCCGCATTTCTCCATTGACGTTTTCTTAACCTCACATTCTACGTTTTGACTGTACTAAATTTGTTTAGTGTATGTCCGGTTGGACTCGGGACAATAGTGCCCATCTAGTCCGTGTTTCGTTAGTCTCTACCGACTACGCGATCGACTCTGACGTTGAAACTCCTTCCACACCTCTTTCATCCTTATCTTTGCCGGACAACTCCGACGTTGACCGGAATTCTGTTCGTACATCTTCACCTTCATCTTCATCTTCTGAGATGTCAGGATTCAATCTTAACAACCCTTTACCTACCTCGGGACTGATTCCACCTCAACTGGGTGCGAATAACCTGCAACCACCTTCTGCTGAAGCGCCACAGCGAATCGCGCTCCAGGATCGTTTCTATCCTACCCGCTCCGCACTTCCTACCTGCCTTTCACTTCCGCCGGAAAATGGGGATAATTTCGAAATTAAGCCCCACTTCATCAACATGTTGCCTAAATTTCACGGATTGGAATCCGAAGATGCCTATATCTTCATCAACAAGTTCCAGAACGTCTGTGCAATGATGAAGACAACCCAACTGTCCCACGATACTATACGGCTACGAGTCATTCCTTTCCTCTATGTGACCTAACTGAAAAGTTGCTCTATAGTACCGCGTCGCATTCCATAACCAGTTGGGATGAGTTTGTAAAAGCGTTTCTTAAAAAGTTTTATCCAAATCATAAAACCGCTAGAATACGAAACGAAATTAATTAATTTTCCCAACTTCCTGCCGAACCTTTTTGAAGTGCTTTGACCGATACAAAGACCTTCTTGTTCAGTGCCCTCATCACGGTATTGAGAGATGGCAATTTTGCCAGACCTTATACGAAGGACTAAACCCAGCAACTAAGCAGTTGCTGGAAACCATTTGTCAAGGCCACTTCCTATCCAAGTCTGATGAGGAAGCTTGGCAATTTTTCGACGATCTCTCGGAGCGAACGCTTCAGTGGAAAGCACCAGACCGAACACTTCATCTACTACTTCTTCCGCTTCCTCTAGGGCAGGCGTTCATCAACTTGATCTCTCGATTGCAATGAAGGCCGAAATGGCTGTGACCACACGAAAACTAGAAGCAATTGAGAGCAAATTCTCATCGCCTTCTCCTGCCCCTGCTCTTCCCCCTCGTACCATCTGCGCTTGTTGTTCTGATCCATCCCATCTGACCGAAGAGTGTCCTTACAACCCACCTGCTCAAGGACAGGATCATGTCAATGCTGCATTTCAGTAAAGATAAAGAAATGATCCATACTCTTCCACTTACAATCCTTGTTGGAGGAACCACCCCAATTTTACCTGGAATCAAAATCAGCAACAATTCCAAGGCCACAACAACTTCCAAAGGCCTCCTCCTCCTCAACAACAAGCTCAAAATCAATATCAGCAACCTTTCCAACCCCAACCTTTTCAAAATCCGACGAACAATTTTGCACCCAACAATTCTTTTCCTCAAAACAATTTTGTTCCATCAAACAATGATAAGGTTTCCTCGCTAGAACGAAGTCTAGAGGCATTTGTAAAGCAATCGACACAATCAAACGCCAACATCCAGTCTTCCATTCAGTCTTTGGTACAATACACTGCTGTGCAAGAGCAAAGCATCAAAACTATTGAAGTCCAGATTGCACAACTGAATGCAGTTTTAAGCGAGCGAGAGAAGGGGAAGCTTCCATCTCAACCACTCCCAAATCCTGGTCACCCACATAATGCACATGTTACTCTTGAACAACAAAACCATAATGTGAGTGTCGTGACTACGTTGAGATCTGGAAGGATGCTGCACAACAACGTTGGCACAGATGATGACACCTCGGCCGCTTCTTCTTCTTCTTCTTCTGAGCTTGTTCTCCATTCTTCAAAAGGCTCTTCTTTTTCTGCTACTCCGAGCGGAACCACATCTCACTCTACGAAAACACCAGCACTGGGATCCGTTCCAACTCTACAATCTCCTCCACAAGCATTGGACTCAACCAATTTCCAAAACATTCCATTTCCAAACCGGTTGAGGTCAAATAAACAAAATCCACACATGGAAAAGATTGTGGAGTTGTTTAAACAGGTTAACATTAACATTCCCCTCTTGGATGCAATCCAACAAGTCCCTTCCTACGCAAAAATCTTGAAGGACTTGTGCACTAAGAAGAGAAAATCTCAGGTACCCAAGAAGGTTTTCTTAGCTAGTGCCGTGAGTGATACTCTTACCCAAACTTTACCTCAAAAACGAAAGGACCCTGGCTGTCCTACGATTTCAATAACTATTGGGGATAAGAACATTAACCATGCACTTTTGGATCTTGGTGCCGGTGTTAACCTGCTTCCGTATTCGGTATATGAACAACTAGGTATAGGAGAGCTGAAACCCACACACTGTACTCTCTAAATGGCCGATCGATCTATCACCCATCCTAGGGGTGAGTTAGCGAATGTGTTAATAAAAGTAGGGGACTTCATATTCCCCGTTGATTTCATTGTTTTAGACACACAACCTGTAGCTAACCCCCAGAATCAAATTCCGGTGATACTCGGTCATCCATTCCTAGCGATCTCGAATGCTGTGATCAATTGTCGAAATGGTTCGATGAACCTATCCTTTGGAAACAAGACAACTGAACTCAACATTTTTAGGTTGGGGAATCAGCCCTTCGAACCTAATGCTCATATACTAGACGTTTGTTCGATTCAGGAGATCATCCCTGAGGACTGTGAGTTCGAGAAATTTCTGTTCGATCACAGCAATCTTGACGCCACTAGTGCGTTCCTCCTTGAATCTGATATTGCTCCCGACAGTGATTATGAGTGTTTCACTTTCTTGAACGATCTTGACTTGTCGCCACCTGAGCTTGAATCCTTTGAATTTTTGGACGAGTTAGCTAAATCAACCGACTCGATCGCGTACACTCGTTTTGAGCCTTTGTTAGAATCCTTCGAGTTCGAGACATTTTCGTTGGTTTTGCCTTCAATCATCTCACCTCCGGCACTCGAACTCAAGCCATTTCCTTCTCACCTCAAGTATGCTTACTTGTAATTCTACGGTAGCGCCCCGGCCGTCTTTCAGACGCCAAATGCGGAACAAAAACTTTTTAACTGGCGCTATCGTATACTATAACCCGGATCTGCCATTATCGCTAAACTAACAAACTACAAACTGGGTAAAAATGTTATACCGAACGATCCGAGTCCTTCGGTCTTTAACCATCATCCCACGCTTTGTTGTGGCTGCTCCGATCTCGCTCGATCTCCGGTCTCCTCATCCAGGTGGCAGCACGTCAACGGATATTTAAACGGGCTCCCGCCTCTGAACCGAGGCAACCCGGTCATCAAGTTTACCAAAAGAGATGACCAAGATTGATGTAGAGAATGAGTAGAACACTTTGTCTCGTTACATCCAAAATCATGGATGAACGGTTAATGAAGTTGCCTTTTGGAATCGAATGAAATGAGAAATGAGCAATCCTAATTTTCATGAACCCAAAACCATAATCTTTTTAATCAAAATGAATCCATCATAATTTCAAAGAAGGGGCCGGCCACTTAAAAGGAGGAGGGAGGTGAGTGTAGGAGCTTAGGAAGGTAACCATAACATTAATGAAGAGAATGAGTCACAATAACACCTAGCACAAACATTAACGGTAAATAATGAATCATTAACCTAGTCATCATCCATCATTAAATGCACTGATGACTCACTAGCCTAGTCACCATCTAGAAGCTTCCACACTCACGACTCACCCTCATGACTCACCCAAAAGAAGAAAAGATAAATCCGTATTAAACCGAATGTTTAAGACGGGTGATAGAAAACTGGCAACTTCCAAAAGTGATCCCGAAACGAATTTCAGGATAACCCCGTAACTGTATAAAAATACCCGCATTTGTATTACGACCGAATACAAATACAACTGAGATAAAGATATTATATCTACTCAAGTATAATACTCGGATCCGGCTTAAACCAAAGCCCACCAGTATTATCTGCCCGAAATATGACACGTGCGTAAATGCATGTGCATTTTCCGAACCCTGCCATAAAACAATACGGCCTCTACAACGTTTCGTCCGAACTTGGGAAACTATCTGTGGGAGACTCTAATGACTCCTCAGTACGCTGGCGGTGGGTTTAACCACGAACCGTCAGCGGCACAAGCTGTGCGTAACGGCTGTTTATGTACATACCTCAAGCTAAGCCGATGAGCGAACTCATCCTGGAACCCTACTGAGCCTAACAGTGACAATGTATATACAGTCCGGTCCGTTCGTCTATGAGTATCGCATATCGGCCTAAGGGCTGGTAACGTCAGACCCCCAATAGCGGTATAAGTCGTGTCGGAGTGTAGCCCAAAACACCCTGAGATACTACTGGAGTACCAACCAGTAAATCTCCTACCTCGGCCGAGGGTTTTGTGTAATGGCTCTCGTAGACACAGCGCGATTTCACTCCCAATACCGAGAGAGACGAATCCCCTGCCGATCCGCTCACTTGCCTCCATGTGGCTCGGGACTGTACCTAAAAAAGACTTGTTTGCACGACTCCTTTGAGCCGTGGTAAGGTAGAAATCAAAGCACAGTGGGAACTCACACGAGACAAACGATGACCTCAGGTCGATGAACTAACCTGTACACATGTCACCAGGGAACTGCTATCTGACGATAGGTATAATACCAACTAGCAGGTTCCCGGCGAGTCCTGTCCGGTGTACTCATAACCCAATGAGCACCTGTATACATCTTAGGTGATCCAACTGACACCAGTGGCTTATGAGACCTGCCACCGCCCCTCGTCGGGGTCTCGACTGTATACACTAGTCTACTCCGGAGAATCGATGCCCTGTCTCGAAACTCCCACGACTAGGGACCACAATTAAGGATATGCTTATAGACCATCCAACTCTCATGTATATGATCGCCATCATACTGTTGGTAGTCAAGCAAGATCCTAAGGGCTCTATCAACGTGTAACAGTGATCAGTCATCTGAACCTGTACACGACTGATAAAGGCAAACCAGATAGTATACTATCATCTCGAGTAAGACTGTACTACCGGTATAGGTCCTCCTCAATCATTGCAATCATGTGCCTGCGATCCAATAATTGACTTTGAGGGCACTATATCCAACAATCTCCCACTTGCACTTAAGGCTAATTATTGCGATGTCGCATACTCACAGCCCATGTGATACCGAACATCCAACTCCTCTACTAATCAGTTTCACAAAGCCCGTTTATAAAACTATTGTGTTCGAGAAATAGCCTCAGCGAGTGGATCCGCTCTGATGTTTCTTTCTAGGTCTCTCTTAATCTCAAGTTCGCGGAGAAAACCATCTCCCGAATTGAGTAATACCTGTCTTAGAATATGTCTGGATATCTGATGGGACCTAGTTCATAAATGAACTCCAAATCCAAACTTCTTAGACTGTACCGACAACTGAACCTAATCAGTGTCCAGCACCATGCCTCCCACAGTATCCTCTTGGACCACCTGTCCATAATACTGCCCTCGTCAGAAGGAAAACTATAACTCTGACAATCACTATGTCATCTATGTCATCTTTGAAGCCTGGAATGATAACCGTCTCCCGAAGGAGGCTGCCGTCATCAAATCCGTAGAACATTCACTTATGTTCTAAAACCGCTTCCTTATGTTTCTTCAGAATTGGATTAATATAAACTTATCGCATCTAGTGTAAAAACAATATCTGGTGTGATACTTGATATCTCACGATTGACTCAATTGCCTAAGCAAGTGATCTGCCAATCATGCACGTCCCTCTTCCCTTTAGTCTGTAAGACACCTTTAGAGAGGGTTACTCCATCATCTGCAGGTACACCACCATGCTAGGAGTCATCTATTCTAAAATACTATTAGAATACTATCAAAGTACCCACATTGAGAAACTACCCAAATCTAGATCTAAAACCATAGATCTAGTAACCAGAATGTCTGATATTATATCCATATCCTGTGTGAAGAAACAACTGTGTGACGATCACAGTACAACCGATCGTAGTATAGGAATTTTACTTCCTACTCTGTGTGTGTCATCCAAATACCAGGACATCACACCCTACTACCTTCTTAACAGATCCATCCCCTATTCTGATAAAGTCAAACCCATGACTGTCACATCAAAATTAGATGATCTATCTCCGCTATATCTGCTCAAGTCTATAAATAAACATAAACTACTTGTCCACTATGCTTCAGCTGCTCCCACTGACCACAACAACCCTCTGGCAGAATAATATATACGTGCACTTCTAAAGCTAGTTTAGAACGACGCTATACTTAACCTCCTGCCAGGTCTCATAGCCTGGAACAACAGTAGTGTCAAGTCTGGGTAAACAAGAACCTCCCTGTCACCGTCCTTGAGGCTACCGGAGTACCTCTCGGGTGTCTGAGGTTACCCTTCATATCTGCGGAGTGGCAATTGGAATGTCAAACCTGATTGAATCTTTAGGTCCTATTAAATTTTCTGTAATCGTTTGTGGTTCTGGAATCACTTCCAGTTCTACCATACTCCCACTACTGTTTTCTGAAAAAATCCATTTTTACTAAAACTATGGCGAGTCAAGAACAATATCACTATTGATCTTCCAGACGATAGAAAGTCAACCCTCGTCATAGCCAGGGTTAACCCACAAACTGCCATTACAGAAACATGCCTTGAGTTATCCAGAGTCTGGTTTTAAGCATAAGCTGGACAACTTACCGTACCTTAACATCGTTAAGGTATGAACCATTCTATATCCAATATAGAAATTTTGGCACTTATTTAATTGGAACCAGATTCTAATCATGCAGTTGTCTCCAGTGCATATCAACTTAATGGAGAGAGGCTAATCAGTATTACTCAACTTAGGAATCCATCCAATTATGAGTAACCTGAAAGAGAAACAAGTTTCTCAGAACCATTACTATCATCTGAATACCAATCACAAGAATCTATATCTTCGATCTCTTTAAAGAATCCCGATACTTGCGATACCCGGTTCTCTACTTTATTCTTATACCCACAACTTCTCAAAACTTAGACCTTGTATTTCTACGAAACACTTGTCTAAAAACTAGAAAATTCACAAGTAAATAGAATATAGTACGAGGACCAACCCCTTTGTCCTGATGGACACTGGACAACATACAATACTCTGTATAAGTCCACTGAGTTGAATAACTCAAAACCTGTGCATCGTAGGTTGAAAACTGTACCCAGGCGATTTCCTCAAATATCACCAATTACAACGAATTCCGATATAATGAGGATGATTACCTAATTCCCAATAACTTACTCCCACTCATCATCTGTAAAACCATATACCTGGTAAATACATATTCTGGAGTAAGTATCTAATCGGGAAATCAGTTTTCCTTTAACAATGCACTGAAACATGAAAATGTTTCGTAGGGGTATCCTGGTATTCTTAGTAATGCCTCTTCCATAATCCTATTCATGACTGTAACCGTATATTTCTTTGCCATCTCTCCAAATCCCTTTATTTGTCTTTAGTCGTTACCTTCTGTACACCATCGTTAGGCTAAATGGTTTTCTTCCTTCCCTACCGTTCGGCACCAGCCTATGGCTTGGAAGAAGACTATCCAGTAAGCATAATAGGTATACTCTCCTAAACCAAGGAGTACTCACAACTTGAGAGAAGGTGATAATAAAAGACAACTGAATAATACCTTATTCTATTTCTCCCGAACCGGGAAAAAAAGCAAAGTGAAATAGGAGTGGCGATGAAGTACGCGGTTTGGTCATGAATTATAGCAGTCGCAATTTATTTTGCCCTCTTTTCTAATCCCTTTATTTTGTCTTTACATATTACCTTCTGCACACCCTACTTAGGCTATTTGGTTTTCTTCATTCCCTACCTTTCGGCACCTGCCTATGGTTTGGAATAAGACTATCCAATAAGCGTAATAGGTGTACTCTCCTAAACTAAGGAGCCCTTGCAATATGAGAGAAGGTGATAATAAAAGACAACTAAATAAAGCAATTCAATTTCTCCTGAACCTGAACCTGGATCCATCCTCGAAGTAGTCTCTTCAAGTTCGTATATAACCATACGATGGATCTATCCAATAGAAGTGGATGTCCGTAGTAATACGGGGTGTTCTGAGAAATGCAAAGGGTAAAAGAAGGAGCGGCAATGACTTATGCAACTCGGACAATCCAAAAGCCAGTATTTTAAGAAGGTTTGGTCAACTTGGTCACTGAGTCATAGTCTAGGGTCGGTCAATGGTCGCTGCCAAAGAGAGAGAAAAGAAACACTCTGCGTGCACTCTAACCTAGATCAGAATGGTTATCACTTTATCTAATCAGGAAACCTCCCACCGTACCGTCAAATTCTCCTCCAAACCTAAAAGAAGAATCAATCGGGATCATCCGAAGAGTAAATTAACTCATCAGCGGGAATCGAGATCCAACTCTCATCGCATGATAACGTGACGGAATCCACTCACGTTATCACACTCCAGAAGGTATGCACATACTTAGCAAGTTTCAGTTTCTTTAGAAACTCCCGATATGATTTTTGCCCCATGCTCTTATGACCTTGGCTTTGGTCAAAATGTCATAAGTCACATGCCAAGTTCTACCCGTCACTATCTTGTCAATTTGAACCCACCCGCACATGCCCTTGACTTTAGCCAAAATGGCAGAACGACTGTCCCAAACCAACTCATCTATCTATGCAACAAATGAATACCCAGCAGCTACCAAACACTATGCCTTGACTTTGGCCAAAATGCATAGCTTGAATACTACTGAATACCCAAAAGAAATGACGGAGAGCTACGGCTGGTTTTTGGCGAAAAACCTTTAACGTAATGAACTTGATCTCGTTGAAGGAACCTGATAGCTTTTTATAAAAAATTAGTGGCGAAAACCTTTGCTAAAGAGGTCACTCCCGGTGAAGGGATCTCAGCTCTTTCCTCGTGGAATGAGGTGCAGGATATTCCAACTGAATACCGCGATGCAAAGCGACAAGTAATCGACTATAGTGAAGTATTACCCTGACGCAAACTTATGCCCAAGGGGTCACTCCCGGTGAAAGGATCTCGGCCCTTACCTCGTCGAATGAGGTGCAGAATATTCCAACCGAATACCACTATGCAAAATAAAAGGAAACGTCTTTGTAATAACACTTTTTAAAACTGTTCCAACAACATCCAATCAGGTTTGTTTTCCTTTGCATTGATCAGGATCAACGCAGTCCCATCAATTAATCACACCAGAAACGAACGAAAATAAAATGTACGTATATGCCATCCGCATTCGTCACTGGGTCCCGTCATCACCCGTTAGGTTACTTAACTAACGACAGAGCGGGGACTGAACTAGCGCAGGTGTAAAACATATACAACATCTACTAGTATATATACCAATATACAATAATCGCTCCAGGCATGATAATATGCAACATTACAGAAAAGTAATAAGCATCACAGAACAATACAGATAATCTGGGATCCCCGGGTTTCACAGAGCCGCTACTGAAACCAGACGTTCCCATGGTCGTGTGGATAGCCTGTGCAACGAAACCTAGACCCCTACGGGTGCGGCAAGTTACCCGCCAAAACCTGAAGCGAGGCAGCCCCCTACAGCATAGTGAATGGACCACCCTGCACTTCACGGAATCCGGTAACTTGGGCACCCCTCCTTGGGTCAACCTGTACCCCCTACGAATGCGGCGAATAGTCTGCCAATTCTAGAGTGAGGCCCCTTTACCTCTCAAAGCCATGAGATACGGACCTGTTGCCCTCCAGAACCCGGCTATTCGTGCACTCCGTCGCGGGGTAAAACCTAGTACAGAAATGAAAAATATGTACAACGGGTACATCGACCTCAGCCCGGTCGTGTCCCAAAAGAATATTATACAAACAGGCAGCAACGGCAGTCCACATGTTGGACGCTCGCCCCACAATATCAAATGTACAAATAAATCCAAACTGCACTACCATTGCACACTGCTATCCACCACGACAAATCCGCAACATCACAGCACAACACAGAACATCAACGCGAATGTCACGTTCGTAAATCCGTCTAAAAGGACTATAGCAATTAGACGCAATTTACCGCTCGAATGACATTCACGGTCGGAGATATAATGTAAGTACTGTAAACTAACAAGTTTAAAATTTCGATTGACAAAACTTCCCGAAGTGGGCCCCACATACATCTGCTGTACAGTAACTAAATCTAGGCCCAAAAGAAATATTCCAGAAACCACAATTCACTGTGTAGAATCCCCAGAAGAAATTTGACCCTCTGAAGCTCCAAGACGGCCACGGATCCGCGGCCAAAGCATGGCTTTGGCGGCGGTTCCGCGGCCGTACGGACGAGTCAGAGGATCGGATTTCTGCTGTGTTCTTCAAAAAGCCTGCTCGTTTTTCTGTGATGCTCAAAATAATTTTTAGACCAGATTTAAAATCGACAGAAACTTTTGTACAGAAAATTGTAGTTTTCGAAATTCCGTTCGATCGATGTTTTAAACGCGTAAGCACAAGCTAGTAAAGCTTAATGGCGTGGTTTTGATACCACTGTAAGTCTACGGTAGCGCCCGGCCGTCTTTCAGACGCCAAATGCGGAACAAAAACTTTTTAACTGGCGCTATCGTATACTATAACCCGGATCTGCCATTATCGCTAAACTAACAAACTATAAAGTGGGTAGAAATGTTATACCGAATGATCTGAGTCCTTCGGTCTTTAACCATCATCCCACACTTTGTTGCGGTTGCTCCGATCTCGCTCGATCTCTAGTCTCCTCATCCAGGTGGCACCATGTCAACGGATCTTTAAACGGGCTCCCGCCTCTGAACCGAGGCAACTCGGTCATCAAGTTTGCCAAAAGAGATGACCAAGATTGATATAGAGAATGAGTAGAACACTTTGTCTCGTTACATCCAAAACCATGGATGAACGGTTAATGAAGTTGCCTTTTCAATGAAATGAGAAATGAGCAATCCTAATTTTCATGAACCCAAAACCATAATCTTTTTAATCAAAATGAATCCATCATGATCTCAAAGAAGGGGCCGGCCACTTAAAAGGAGGAGGGAGGTGAGTGTAGGAGCTTAGGAAGGTAACCATAACATTAATGAAGAGAATGAGTCACAATAACACCTAGCACAAACATTAATGGTAAACAATGAATCATTAACCTAGTCATCATCCATCATTAAATGCACTAATGACTCACTAGCCTAGTCACCATATAGAAGCTTCCACACTCATGACTCACCCTCATGACTCACCCAAAAGAAGAAAAGATAAATCAGTATTAAACCGAATGTTTAAGACGGGTGATAGAAAACTGGCAACTTCCAAAAGTAATCCCGAAACGAATTTCAGGATAACACCGTAACTGTATAAACATACCCGCATTTGTATTACGACCGAATACAAATGCAACTGAGACAAATATATTATATCTACTCAAGTATAATACTCAGATCCGGCTTAAACTAAAGCCCACCAGTATTATCTGCCCGAAATATGACACGTGCGTAAATGCACGTGCATTTTCCGAACCCTTCCATAAAACCATACGGCCTCTACAACGTTTCGTCCGAACTTGGGAAACTATCTGTGGGGGACTCTAATCACTCCTCAGTACGCTGGCAGTTGGTTTAACCATGAACTGTCAGCGGCACAAGCTGTGCGTAACGACTGTTTATGTACTGACCTCAAGGGAAGCCGATGAGCGAACTCATCCTGGAATCCTACTGAGCCTAACAGTGACAATGTATATACAGTCCGGTCCGTTCGTCTATGAGTATCGCATATCGGCCTAGGGTGCTGGTAACGTCAGACCCCCAAATAGCGGTATAAGTCGTGTCGGAGTGTAGCCCAAAACACCCTGAGATACTACTGAAGTACCTACCAGTAAATCTCCTACCTCGGCCGAGGGTTTTGTATAATGGCTCTCCTAGACACAGCGCGATCTCACCCCCAATACCGAGAGAGACAAATCCCCTGCCGATCCGCTCACTTGCCTCCATGTGGCTCAGGACTGTACCCAAAAAAGACCTGTTTGCACGTCTCCTTTGAGCCGTGGTAGGGTAGAAATCAATGTACAATGGGAACTCACACGAGACAAACGACGACCTCAGGTCGATGAACTAACCTGTATACATGTCACTAGGGAACTGCTATCTGACGATAGGTATAATACCAACTAGCAGGTTCCCGGCGAGTCCTGTCCGGTGTACTCATAACCCAATGAGCACCTGTATACATCTTAGGTGATCCAACTGACACCAGTGGCTTGTGAGACAGGCCACCGCCCCTCGTCGGGTTCTCGACTGTATACACTAGTCTACTCCGGAGAATCGATGCCCTGTCTCGAAACTCCCACGACTAGGGACCACAATTAAGGATATGCTTATAGACCATCCAACTCTCACGTATATGATCACCATCATACTGTTGGTAGTCAAGCAAGATCCTAAGGGCTCTATCAACGTGTAACAGTGATCAGTCACCTGAACCTGTACACGACTGATAAAGGCAAATCAGATAGCATACTATCATCTCGAGTAAGACTGTACTACCGGTATAGGTCCTCCTCAATCATTACAATCACGTGCCTGCGATCCAATAATTGACTTTGAGGGCACTATAGCCAACATTACTTAGGTGAGAATGAGACCCTTCCTATTATCATCTCGGCTTCTCTAGCTTCAGAGCAAGAGAAAGCCCTTCTAACGGTCTTGCAGAGCAATCGACAAGCTTTTGGCTAGACTATGGCATACATCAAGGGGATTAGTCCCTTGATCGTCGAACATCACATTTATATGATGGATGATGCCAAACCAGCTAGGGATCCTCAGAGACGACTCAACCCAGTCATGAAGGAGGCTGTTAAAAAGGAGATCGTAAAATGTCTAGATATTGGTATCATTTACCCTATCTCTGATAGCCAGTGGGTTAGCCCCATTCACGTTGTCCCCAAGAAGTCGGGCATAACGGTCATAACCAATAAGGCGAACGAGTTAATTCCTACTCGCACCCAAACTGGGTGGCAAGTATGCATCGATTATAGAAAACTCAACGCCGCAACGCGGAAAAACTACTTTCCGCTACCTTTTATTGACCAAATACTTGAACGATTGGCTGGGCATGAATACTACTGCTTTTTGGATGGCTACTCCGGCTATAATCAAATTCCTATCACCGAAAAAGACCATGACAAGACAACATTCACCTGTCCTTTCGGCACGTTTGCATTTTGTCGCATGCCCTTTGGGTTATGCAATGCACCCGCTACCTTCCAGCGGTATATGATGGGAATTTTCTCAGACATGGTGGAAAAATTCTTGGAGATATTCATGGATGATTTCTCCATTTTCGGCGATTCCTTTGATGAGTGTTTACAGCATCTCAACGCTGTCCTTACCCGGTGTAAGGATAAAAACCTAACTTTGAATTGGGAGAAATGCCACTTCATGGTGCGCGAAGGTATTGTTTTAGGACATATCATCTCGCAAAATGGCATTGAGGTGGATAAAGCTAAGATTGAGGTCATTTCCAATCTTCCTCCTCCCAAGTGCGTTAGAGACATCCGAGTTTTCCTTGGCCACGCCGGTTTCTATAGACGGTTTATCAAGGATTTTAGCAAAATTGCTAGACCCTTGACTCTTCTGTTGGCCAAGGACACCACATTCGATTTCAACTCGAGCTGTGTGACTGCATTTGAATCACTTAAAAGCTCACTCGCTTCTGCTCCAGTACTTTCTTCTCCTGACTGGACGTATTCATTTGAGATTATGTGCGATGCGTCTGACTTTGCTATTGGTGCGGTCCTAGGATAGCACATTGATAAAAGGTCGCACGTAATCTATTATGCTAGCCGAACCCTGAACGATGCCCAGATGAATTACACAACAACCGAGAAGGAATTCTTGGCTGTTGTATTTGCATTAGAAAAATTCAGGCCTTACTTAATCGGCTTTCCAGTCATTGTTTAAACGGACCATTCTGCTCTACGCCATCTTTTTTCTAAGAAGGACGCAAAATCTCAGTTGATACGTTGGATCCTCTTACTCCAAGAGTTTGACCTTATCATCAAAGACAAAAGAGGATGTGAAAACGTAGTGGCCGACCATCTTTCACGACTTCCTTCTTCGCCACGCTTTCACTTCCAATCAATGACGTTTTTCCGGATGAACAGCTCTTGACAGTATCATGTGAACCCTGGTTCGCAGATATCGTGAACTACTTAGCAACAGGATTACTACCAAACGAGTGGTCAAGTCAGGACAGACTTCGATTCTTATCCCAAGTAAAGCACTTTTACTGGGACGAACCATATTTGTTCAAATATTGTCACGACCAGATTATTCGTCGGTGTGTACCTAATAATGAATTCAAGAGCGTGCTGTCATTTTTCCATGATCAAGCGTGTGGCGGGCATCTTGGCCCAAGAAAGACAGCCGAGAAGATCTTGCAGTGTGGCTTTTATTGGCCACAACTCTTCAAAGATGCTTATGGTTACTGCAAGACTTGCTCCTGGTGCCAACACTTGGGCCGGATATCCAGGAGAAACGAGATGCCGCTCCAACTAATCTTGGTTGTCGAGATTTTCGATGTTTGGGGGATTGATTTTATGGGGCCGTTTCTCAGCTCTTTTGGGAACTTGTATATTCTTCTCGCTGTTGATTATATCTCTAAGTGGGTCGAGGCTGTGCCCAGCCGGACTAGTCGTTAGATTCCTTAAGAAAAATATTTTCTCCCGGTTTGGACACCCCCGCGCAATCATTAGCGACAATGGAACTCATTTCTGTAATAAGACTTTCGAATCCTTGATGCGGAAATATTCCATTAATCATAAGCTGTCAACGCCCTACCACCCCCAAACATATGGGCAAGCCGAGGTTTCAAATTGGAAAATCAAACAGATTTTGGAGAAAACGGTTTCCAAAAACCGTATGGATTGGTCTTTGAAACTTACTGATGCCCTTTGGGCATTTCGAACTGCTTATAAGACCGATCTTGGCATGTCTCCTTATCGGCTTGTTTACGGAAAGGCTTGCCACCTTCCAGTGGAAATAGAGCATCGTGCATTTTGGGCGATCAAGAAGTTGAATTTATCTCTTGATAATGCGGGCAGCTATCAGAAGCTGCAGATAAACGAATTGAACGAGCTTCGGGATGAAGTTTACGATAACGCGGTTGTCGTTAAGAACCGAACGAAGGTGTTTCACGATAAATACCTTATGCGCAAAACTTTCACACCTGCTCAACAGGTATTTCTCTACGACACCCGGTTATATTTCCATCCCGGCAAGCTCGTATTTCGCTGGAAAGGGCCATTTTATGTACGTACAGTATATCCGCACGGTGCGGTGGATTTAGAAAATCCAGAGAACGGTTCACTATTTAAAGTGAACGGACATAGGCTAAAACTGTTCCTCACCGTGGACCCATCGGAGGAGCTCCTGATGTTGCAGGAGCCAGTTTACATCGACTATTCTTTCTCCGCTTACCACCAAACTTCGGTTATCCAACCGTAAACAGTAGAAACACTGTTTCAAATAAGTTTGGGGGTATGTACCACTTGTAATTATAAAAAAATAAAAAATAAAAAAAAAAATAAAAAAAAAAAATTCAAATTTTCGAGGGGTATTTTTTGTAAATATTCAGTTCTATTAAATAAATAAATAAATAATACAATTTTTTCTTTACAAAATAAATTCCTCTTTTCAATGGGTCTTTTGTACAAATAAGCATAGAACCCCTATAAAAACAACCCGACCCCTTCTCTTCATTTACAGAACCCTAAATTATCCCTCAAACAAAACCCTAGCCACCGCTCCAATTTCTGCAGAGAGATCGAGCCTAACCGCCGCCCAACCGCCGCCAAAGCCCCCTCTGCGCCGCGCAACCGCCGCCGTCTAGAGTCTTCGCCCTCTGAAATTTTCAGAAGAGGTTTGCGTATCTGAACTACACTCTGTGAAATTTTTATCTTTCTGCAATTTAATTCCATGGCTCCTACACTTCAGTTTGAAAGAGATTTTTCCCAGTTGTTTGCACATAATTTGTATGGTAGCTATTTCGGCGATGAGATCCGAAAGCGCGGATGGAACTTTTTACTATTTAACCATCCGAATGCCTTCGCGCTTCCGGATCTTGTTGCCCGTTTTTATGAATGCATGGAGAAGAGTTGTCTTGCACAACACAGGTACATTAGATTAATGTGGGGGGATAGGGAAATTTTAATTGATAGGGAATTCATTCACGAAGTCACCTTAATACCACGACTCCCTATTCACGACCAACCCCTCCATTTTGAAGACTGCCTACCTCTAATGGGAAACGACTGTTCTAGGGAGCCCAGAAAGGGTAGTCAGGCTCGCACACTTTTTGCGAATATTTTAACCGTGTACCGTTGGGCACAAAACAATATTTTTGGTAGTTCGCACAACACAACATTTTTCACACCATCCCTATATATAGCGCACACATTAATGACACGAAACCCTAGTTATGACATGTGCACGGTATTGCTTCACTCGATTGGCGCCGGCAAACGGGCGGCCAATTATCCATGCCCTATGTTGGTGGCACAACCGTGTCGCCATTTCTTCCATGTTGAGGAATTTGAATTTTATATGCATAGTGGGATTCCAATTCGACCCTTTCTTGAAGGTGTCTCCATGTCCTACACACGTTTACATGATTTATGGTCGCGCACCGAACCGGCCGAGGACGTGATGGCCAAATCCCCTAGCTCGAGCTCCACAGCGAGCAATGAAGAGCTTACCCCCGCTGCGCAAGCACGCTTAATTCGAAAAACCCATAGGGGGTAGAAAGAGTAATAGGGATGCTGACTAATTTTGATCAGCGAATAACGAGCCTAGAACAAGGAATGTCCGCCCTCCTAGCAAGAGAGGAACGTTCCCAATCACGATCGAGGGGATAGGGAGCTGATTGGGGAGAGGCTGGGACCAATGAGGCTGTGTCTAGTCGACGCCGTAGGGAGTAGTGAGAACACTGCTATTAATAAGTCTGGGAGTGAGGGTATTGTAAATAGTTATCTTTAGATTGCATCTGCATATTTTTATTTTTTGTACATATTTGTTTTTTTCCTTTGCATATTTAATTCCGCATTGCATTTTTATGAAAAAAATTATAAAAATATAAAAAAAAATTGAAAAATTTTAAAAATTATAAAAATTGAAAATTTCAATTTTGGCCATATTTGACTCAAGTTCAACATGACGGTTGACTTGTTAGAAAAAACTAGATCCTAAGCTTAGTAAATTAAAAACCCTAAAAATAACCTATCTTAAAATTTAACTAGAAAATATACGTTCTTATAGTTTATTTAGAAATAGGTAAATTTTGAGTTCAGTTCTTGGGCTAAATCGAAATAAGGAAAGAATATTGAAAGCTCTATTTGAAATATAAGTCTGAAAAATAATTCTGAAACTTAAGTCCAAATTCTGAAAATATATACCCTACTTCACGCACTCACACACATCTTGAAACTTGGGATAGTAGAGGATACCTTGAAATGCTCTTGTCTAAAATCCTTAGTATGAAGAAAAATAAAATAAAAGTATTGAATAAGAGAGAAAAAAAATGAACACTGGTTTTGTAATTGCTTAAGGCAGCATAAATAAAAAAATATAGCTAGGGTGCTTTATCACCTAGTGCCTTAGACCAACTGGTTTGGGAGTCACTGCTAAGCCTTAGGTATTGCAAGATGAGAAATTACATCTAAATGTGTAAGCACATTTTGTAATCAGTCGTTTAGTACCTCAAGAACTATTAACGGTCGCAGGAAGGATGTGTGAGTAATTTCATCTAAAATTCACCAACTAAAAATATTTTGGAAGATGGATAAGAGTATGATAACTTGAATTGAATTTCCAAGTGTAGGGGTGATAATTACACACACATAGGGGTATATAATTAGAGTTTGGAGGAGAGATAGGAATAAAAGATTGGGCTTATATATTCAGTGGAGATGATAAAAATTCCTGAGTTAAGATTGTGCCTTAGGAGGAAAACTTAGGAGATGCTGAAAGCTTTATAAATTCGCAAAACATATATGATCTTAAGATAAATGAAAAGGAAGTGTGAAAAATACGGGTTGATGATTTCTAAGTTGAAGATAATAGAATTTCTTGCTAGAATACTGAATTGAAGAATTAAAGTCAACGGCCAAATTGCTCGGATTTTGTGGGTAGTATCCGCTGAAAACCTATTGGATATAGTGCCCTCATAGTCAATTATTGGATCATAGGCACGTGATTGCAATGATTGAGGGAGAACCTATGCCGGTAGGACAGTCTTACTCAAGATGATAGTATGCTATCTGGTTTATCTTTATCATCGTGTACTGCTTTAGGTGACCTTATAGGTCACTATTGCACGTTGATAGAGCCCTTAGGATTCTTGCTTGACGGCCAGCAGTATGATGGCGATCATATACGTGCGAGCTGGGGTCTATAAGCACATCCTTAAAAGGTCCCTAGTCGAGGGAGTTTCGAGACAGGGCAGCGATACTCCAGAGTAGACTAGTGTATACAGTCGAGACCCCGACGAGGGGCGGTGGCCGGTCTCATAAGCCATTGGTGTCAGTTGGATCACCTAAGATGTATACATGTGCTCATTGGGTTATGAGTACACCGGGCAGGACTCGCCGGGAACATGCTAGTTGGTATTATACCTGACGTTAGATAGCAGTTCCCTGGTCACATGTGTACAGGTTAGTTCATCGACCTGAGATCGTCATTTGTCTCGTGTGAGTTCCCACTGTACTTTGATTACTACCCTACCACGGCTCAAAAGAGTCGTGCAAACAGGTTTTAGTTGGGTACAGTCCCGATCTACATGGAGGCAGTGAGCGGATCTGCAGGGGTTCGTCTCTTCCGGTATTGGGGGTGAGGTTGCACTGTGTCTAGGAGAGCCATTACACGAAGTCCTTGGTCAAGGCAGGAGATTTACTGGTAGGTATTCCAGTAGTATCTCAGGGTGTTCTAGGCTACACTCCGACACGACTTGTACCGCTTTTGAGGGTCTGACTTTTATCAACCCCCTAGGCCCGCCATTCGATGCTCATAGACGAATAGAACGGACTGCACGGATATTGTCACCGACAGGCTCAGTAGGGTGTCAGGATGAGTTCGCTCATCGACCTCCCTTTTGGTCAATACCTGGTAGCCCGTTACGTACGGCTAATACCTCTGACATGCTAGTGGTTAAATCCACAGCCAAGGTATTGACGAGTCTTTAGAGTCCCCCACAGACTGTTTCTCAAGTTTCGGGTGAAACGTTGTAGAGGCCGTATGATATATGGCAGGGTTCGATCTTATACGTGCGGTATTGCACGGATCATGATCGGACGGATCATACTAGTGGGCTTTGGTTTAAGCCGGATCCTAATATTAGATTTGTTGGATTACTTTAGTCTCGTCGCATTCGCATTCAGTCGGAATGCGGATGCAGGTATGTATATACAGGTGAGGGGTATCCTTGTGATTCGTCACGAGTTTACTTTAGATGTTGCCATATCTTTTTATTATTGCAAACATTTGGATTAATGTTTGTTAATGGAAATTGTGAGCTAGATTTCATTATGACATGCATTAAATGTGACATGGACACATTAGTGACTCATGATCTCTTTTTATGTGTTAATGTCACATTATATAATATTTTTTGGTTGAAATGATGGGTGAGGAGAGAAAGGGGCAGCCAAGGTCATGGGTGAGCTCTCATATTATTCTAGACTCTCTCTCACTCTTATTATTCCATCACAAGAAAAGAAAAGAAGAGAAAGAGCCTTCTCTTCTTCTTCTTCTTCCTCTAGCTTACATTCTCCATCAATGGCAATACCTCTAACCTCCATCCAAGCAATGGATGCAAGAGACAAAGTGATCACAAACATTCTCTACAACACCTTGGACACGTCGGCTAGCACACTGCGTACCCGAATTGCTTCGGATGAAGCGGGAGCCCGTAAAAAGACCCGTAGATGTGGTGCCCCCTTTCTGACGAGGAGATAGAGTCCGGAGATGCCGCGAGGAGCTTGGGATGGTGGCCGAAGACCGAAGGACATGGATCGCTCGGTATAGCCCTTCTATCCCTTCTCTAGATAGCTAGTTGTAGATTAATGGTTCGATCCGGGTTTATAGTCCGCGGTAGTGCCGGTTTCTAGTTTAGAAAAAGTTTTTGTTTTCGCATTTTGGCCTCGGACAGACGGCCGGGGTGCTACCGTAAACTTACATGGTATCAGAGCCACACAATTAACCTTTACTAGCTTTCTCTAGCGTGTTTAGAATTTCGATCGGATGAAATTTTCAAAAACTGCATTTCCAAGGCATCCGTTTCTGTTGAAATTTTTCTGTTGTCAAAAAATTATTTGGTGTATTGCAGAAAATCAGGAAGGGTCTTTAAGAGAACTGAGAAAATTTGGTGGCTGATTTCACTGTAGCGCGGCGGATCCGCAGCCATACCCATGTTTTGGCCGCGGATCCGCGGCCGTACTGTAGCCACAGTGCACCAAATTTCTTCAGTAGGTCTCTGACTTGGAAATGGGGTTTCTGGTATTTTTGTTTTGGGCCCAGATTTGTTTGAGAACTGGGTATTGTGCTTGGGGCCCACTTCGGGAAACTTTGTCGATCGAAATTTTTAAAACATGTTAGTTCACAGTATTTACATTATATCTGCGACCGTGAATGTCATTTGATCGGTAAATCCTGTCTAATTGCTATAGCTCTTTTAGACGGATTTGCGAACGTGACATTCACGTTGATGTTCTGTGTTGTGCTGTGATGTTGCGGATTTGTCGTGGTGGATAGCCTGGATGCAATGGTAGTACAGTTTGGTTATTTATGTACATTGGATATTGCGGGGCGAGCGTCCGACATGTGGACTGCCGTCACTGCCTGTTTGTATATTATTCTTTTGGGGCACGGCCGGGCTGAGGTCGATGTACTCGTTGTATATTTTACTTTCTGTACTAGGATTACCCCGCGGAGGGGTGCACGGATAGCCGGGTTCTAGAGGGCAACGGGCCCGCATAACATGGCTTTGAGATGGATGGGGCTTTACTCTAGAATTGGCGGGCTATTCGCCGCACTCGTAGGGGGTACAGGTTGACCCAAGGAGGGGTGCTCAAGTTGCCGGATTCCATGAAGTGCTGGGTGGTCCATTCACGTTGTTGAAGGGGGCTGCCTCGCTTCAGGTTTTGGCGGGTAACTTGCCGCGCCCGTAGGGGTCTAGGATTTCATTGCACAGGCTATCCACACGACCAGGGGAACGTCGGGTTTCAGTAGCGGCTCTATGAAATCCGGGGATCCCAGATTATCTGTATTGTTCTGTGATGCTTATTACATTTTTATGATGTTGCATTTTATCACGCCTTGAGCGAATATTATATATTGATATATATACTAGTAGATGTTGTATATGTTTTACACCCGCGCTAGTCCAGTCCCCGCTCTGTCATTAGTTAAGGAACCTAACGGGTGATGACGGGACCCAGTGGCGAATGAGGATGGCATATACGTACATCATATTTTCATTCTTTTTGTGCTGTGATTAATTGATGGGACTGCATTGATTCGGATCAATGCAAGCTAAACAAACCTATTCTGATGTTGTTGGAACATTTTTCAAAAAGCTGTTATTGCAAGGACGTTCTCTTTTGTTTTGCACAGTGGTATTCGGTTATGAATATCCAGCACCTCAGTCGACGAGGCAAGGGCCGAGATCCCTTTACCGGGAGTGACCCCTTGGATAGAAGTTTGCGTCAGGGTAATAACTTCACTATAGCCGATTACCTTTTGCTTTGCATCGTGGTATTCAGTTGGAATATCCTGCACGTCATTCTACAGGGAAAGAGCCGTGATCCCTTCACCGGGAGTGACCTCTTTAGCAAAGGTTTTCGCCACTATATTTTTATAAAAAGCTATCCGGTTCCTTCAACGATATCAAGTTCATTACGTTAAAGGTTTTTCGCCAAAAACCATTCATATCCCTCCGTCATTTCAGACGGGTAGCACTTAGTATTCATGCTATTTTTGTTGACCTTCGTCAAGGTATAGTGTATGGTAGCTGCTTGTTACCTTTCTGCTGCATAGATAGATGCGTTGGTTTGGGACAGTCATATAGCCTTGTTGACCTTCGTCAAGGGCTTGTATGAGTGGGTTCAAATTAACCTGGATAATGACGGGTAGAACTTGACATGTGACTTATGATTTGTTGACCTTCGTTAAGGTCATAAGAGCATGGGGTAAGAATCACATCGGGAGTTTCTAAAGAAACTAAAACTTACCAGATATGCGCATATCTTCTGGAGTGTGATAACGTGATTGGATTCCATCACGTTATCATGCGATGATAGTTGGATCCCGATTCCCACTGATGAGTTGGTTTACTCCTCGGGTGATCCCGACTAATTCTTCTTTCAGGTTTGGAGGAGAATTTGAGGATACAGTGGGAGGTTTCCTGATTAGATAAATTGATAACCATTCTGATCTAGGTTAGAGTGCACGCAGAGTGTTTCTTTTCTCTCTCTCTTTGGCAGTGACCATGGCCCGACCCTTGACTATGACTCAGTGACCAAGATTAACCGAACCTTCTTAAAATACTGGCTTTTGGATTGTCAGAGTTGCATACTTCATTGCCACTCCTACTTTTACCCTTTTCTCCAGAACACCCCGTATTATTACGAACATCCACTTCCATTGGATAAAACCATCGTATGGTTATATACGAACTTGAAGGAACTTGTTCCAGATTCGAGGATGGTTTCCGGTTCTGGAGAAAACGAATAGGACTATTCAGTTGTCTTTTCCTTTTACCTTCTCTCAGATTGCGAGTGCTCCTTGGATTAGGACAGTACACCTATTACGCTTATTGGATAGTCTTCTTCCAAACCATAGGCAGGTGCCGAATGGTAGGGAATGAAGAAAACCAATTAGTCCAACGATGGTGTGCAGAAGGTAATAAGTTAAGACAAATAAAAGGATTAGAAAGAGGGCAAAGTAAACTGCGACTGCTATTCACGACCAAACCAAGTATTTCATCGCCATTCCTACTTCACCTTTGTATTTCTCCAGAACACTCCGTATCACTACGAAGATCCACAGTTATTGGATACTCCATCGTATGGTTATATACGAACTCGAAGGAACTTGTTCCAGTTCGGGGATGGATTCTGGTTCAGGAGAAATAGGAATAAGGTTTATTCGGTTGTCTTTTATCTTCACCTTCTCTCAGGCTGCGAGTGATCCTAAGATCAGGACAGTACACCCATTATGCTTATTGGATAGTCTTCTTCCAAACCATAGGCTGGTGCCGAAAGGTAGGGAAGGAAGAAAACCATATAGCCTAAGAGGGTGTACAGAAGGTAATGACTAAAGACATATGAAGGGATTTGGAGAGATGACAAAGAAATATACGGTTACAGTTGTGTATCTGGATAATGGAAGAGGCATTGCTAGGAATATCCGGATACCCCTTCGAAACATTTACATGTTTCAGTTTCACTGTGTATTGTTAATAGAAAACTGATTTCCCAATTAGACATTTGCTCCTGGGTATGTGTTTACCAGGTATGATTCTCACATCTGTATGGTTTTATAGATGATGAGTGGGGCAAGTTATTGGGAATTAGGTGATTATCCTCATTATATCAGAATTCGTTGTAATTGGTGATATTTGAGGAAATCGCCTGGGCTGTTTGCCGGACGACAAATATTTGGTTTTGAATATCCGTTGTTATGCACCAATTTCAAATTGATATATCTGTACGTTTATTTTCATAAAGTGAGATATAACTTTTTGAAATTATGTCGGTGACATTTACCTATATCAGTGGATGGTTAGGTAAGAAGTATTAAACAGCGGTGTAATTCTTTATAACCATAGTACAGTTTTCAACCTACGACACACAGCGAATGAGTTATTAGACTCAAGGGACTTATACAGAGTATTGTATGTAGTCCAGTGTCCATTAGGACAGAGGGGTTGGTCCTCGTACTATATTCTGTTTACTTATGACTTCTCTAGTTCTTAGACAAGTGTTTCGTAGAAACACAAGGTCCAAGTTTTGAGAAGTTATAGGTATATGAATAAAGTAGAGAACCAGGTGTTTCAAGTATCGGGATTCTTCAAGGTGATCGAAGATGTAGATACTTGTGTATGGTATTCAGTTGATAGTAATGGTTTTGAGAAACTTGTTTCTCTTTCAGGTTACTCATATCTGGATGCATTCCTAAGTTGAGTAACGCTGATCGGCCTCCTTCCATTTAGTTGACATGCACTGGAGACAGTTGCATGATTTGAATCTGGTTCCAATTAAATCAGTGCCTCTGTTTCTATATTGGATATAGAACGGTTCATATCTTAACGATGTTAAGGTATGGGGAGTTGTCCGGCTTATGCTTAAAACCAGACTCTGGATAACTCAAGGCACGTTTCTGTAATGGCAGTTTGTGGGTTGACCCGGGCTATGACGAGGGTTGACTTTCTACCATCTGGAAGATCAATAGTGATATTGTTATAGACTCGCCACAGTTTTAATAAAATATGGATTTTTTCAGAAAATAGTAGTGGGAGTATGGTAGAACTGGAAGTGATTCCAGAACCGCAAACGAATACTGAAAATTTGATAAGAACCTAAAGATTCAATTTTGTTTGACATTCCATTGACCACTCCGCAGATAAGGTGGGTAACCTCAGGCACCCGAGAGATACTCCGGTAGCCTCAAGGACGGTGGCAGGGAGGTTCTTGTTTACCCAGACTTGCCATTGCTGTTGTTCCAGACTGTGAAACCCGGTAGGACGATGAATATAGCGTCGTTCTGAACTGGCTTTAGAAGTACACATGTATATGATTCTGCCAGAGGGTTGTCGTAGTCAGTAGGAGCAGCAGAAGCATTGGCGGACAAGTGGCTTATGTCTGTTTATAGACTAAAGCAGATATAGCGGAGATAGATCACCTATTTCTGATGTGACAGTCATAGGTTTGACTTCATCAGAATAGGGGATGGATCTGTTAAGAAGGTAGTAGGGTGTGATGTCTTAGTATTTGGATGACATACACAGAGTAAGAAGTGAAATTCCTATACTACGATCGGTTATACTTTGGTTGTCACACAGTGGTTTCTCCACATAGGATATGGATATTATATCAGAAATTCTGGTTGCTAGATCTATGGTTTTAGATCTAGATTTGGGTAGTTTCCTAATCTGGGTACTTAGACAAGCATTTTAAAGATGTTTTAGAATGGATGACTCCTGGCATGGTAGTGTACCTGCAGGTGATGGAGTCACCCTCTCTAAAGGTGTCTTACAGACTAAAGTGGTGAGGGATGTGAATGATTGGCAGATCACTTGCTTAGGCAATTGAGTCAATCATGAGATGTCAAGTACCACACCAGATGTTATTTTTGCACTAGATGCAATAAGTTGATATTAATCCTATCCCGGAGAAACGTTCAGAAGAAATTTTAGAACATAACTGGATGTTCTAGGGATATGATAACGATAGCCTCTATCGGGGGACGGTTATCATTCCAGGCTTCCAAGGTGACCTGGATGACAGAGTGACTGTCAGAGTTGTAGTTTTCCCTCTGACGAGGGGCAGTAGTTTGGACAGATGATCCAAGAGGAAACTGAGAGAGGCATGGCGCAGGATACTGATTAAGTTCATTTGACAATACAGTCTAAGAAGTTTGGATTTGGAGTTCATTTATGAGCTAGGTCCCATCAGATATCCAGACATATTCTAAGACAGGTATTGCTCATTTTGGGAGATGGCTTTCTCCGCGAACTTGAGATAAAGAGAGATATAGAAAGAAACATCAGGGCGGATCCACTCACTGAGGCTATTCCTCGAACACAATAGTTTCGCAAACGGGTTTTATGAGACTGATTAATAGAGGAGTTGGGTGTTCGGTATCACACGGGCTGTGAGTATATGACATCGCAATAATTAGCCTTGAGTGCAAGTGGGAGATTATTGGATATAGTGCCCTCAGAGTCAATTATTGGATCACAGGCACGTGATTGCAATGATTGAGGGAGGACCTATGCCGGTAGGACAGTCTTACTCAAGATGATAGTATGCTATCTGATTTATCTTTATCATCGTGTACTGCTTTAGGTGACCTTATAGGTCACTATTGCACGTTGATAGAGCCTTTAGGATTCTTTCTTGACGGCCAGCAGTATGATGGCGATCATATACGTGGGAGCTGGGGTCTATAAGCACATCCTTAAAAGGTCCCTAGTCGAAGGAGTTTCGAGACAGGGCATCGATACTCCAGAGTAGACTAGTGTATACAGTCGAGACCCCGACGAGGGACGGTGGCCGGTCTCACAAGCCATTGGTGTCAGTTGGATCACCTAAGATGTATACAGGTGCTCATTGGGTTATGAGTACACCGGACAGGACTCACCGGGAACATGCTAGTTGGTATTATACCTGACGTCAGATAGCAGTTCCCTGGTGACATGTGTACAGGTTAGTTCATCGACCTGAGATCGTCATTTGTCTCGTGTGAGTTCCCACTATACTTTGATTACTACCCTACCACGGCTTAAAGGAGTCGTGCAAACAGGTTTTAGTTGGGTACAGTCCCGAGCCACATGGAGGTAGTGAGCGGATCTGCAGGGGTTCGTCTCTCCCGGTATTGGGGGTGAGGTCGCGCTGTGTCTAGGAGAGCCATTACACGAAGTCCTTAGCCAAGGCAGGAGATTTACTGGTAGGTATTCCAGTAGTATCTTAGGGTGTTCTGGGCTACACTCCGAAACGACTTATACCGCTATTGGGGGTCTGACTTTTACCAACCCCCTAGGCCCGCCATGCGATGCTCATAGACGAACGGACCGGACTGTACGGATATTATCACTGAAAGGCTCAGTAGGGTGTCAGGATAAGTTCGCTCATCGACCTCCCTTTTGGTCAATACCTGGTAGCCCGTTACGTACGGCTAATACCTCTGACGTGCTAGTGGTTAAATCTACAGCCAAGGTATTGACGAGTCTTTAGAGTCCCCCACAGACAGTTTCTCAAGTTTTGGGCGAAACGTTGTAGAGGCCGTATGATATATGGCAGGATTCGATCTTATACGTGCGGTATTGCACGGATCATAATCGGACGAATCATACTAGTGGGTTTTGGTTTAAACCGGATCCTAGTATTAGATTTGTTGGATTACTTTAGTCTCGTCGCATTCGCATTCAGTCGGAATGCGGATGCAGGTATGCATATACAGGTGAGGGGTATCCTTGTGATCCGTCACGAGTTTACTTTAGATGTTGCCATATCTTTTTCTTGCTGCAAACATTTGGATTAATGTTTGTTAATGGAAATTGTATGCTAGATTTCATTATGACATACATTAAATGTGACATGGACACATTAGTGACTCATGGTCTCTTTTTATGTGTTAATGTCACATTATATGATGTTTTTGGGTTGAAATGATGGGTGAGGAGAGAGAGGGGAAGCCAAGGTCATGGGTGAGTTCTCATATTATTCTAGACTCTCTCTCACTCTTATTATTCCATCACAAGAAAAGAAAAGAAGAGAAAGCCTTCTCTTCTTCTTCTTCTTCCTCTAGCTTACATTCTCCATCAATGGCAATACCTCTAACCTCCATCCAAGCAATGGATGCAAGAGACAAAGTGATCACAAACATTCTCTACAACACCTTGGACACGTCGGCTAGCACACTTCGTGCCCGAGTTGCCTCGGATGAAGAGGGAGCCCGTAAAAAGACCCGTAGATGTGGTGCCCCCTTTCTGACGAGGAGATAGAGACCAGAGATGCCGCGAGGAGCTTGGGATGGTGGCCAAAGACCGAAGGACACGGATCGCTCGGTATAGCCCTTCTATCCCTTCTCTAGATAGCTAGTTGTAGGTTAATGGTTCGATCCGGATTTATTGTCCGCGGTAGCGCCGGTTTCTAGTTTAGAAAAAAATTTGTTTCTGCATTTTAGCCTCGGACAGATGGCCGGGGCGCTACCGTAGACTTATAAAACCCTCAGGAGACAACACTCCTCCTACTGGGGACACCTAGAGGTTTAACGGTTTGTTGCACGAGCTCAGTGCAATCGTGTTCCCAGCAAAAGTGAGGTTAAGACTTTTTGAGAATAAAATTGGCTTTGCTCGGGATGAGCAAAAGATAAGTTTGGGGAGTATTTGTTCATATCAGATTTTTGCATTTTTATATCGCCCATTCTTAATCACATTGCATATAAGTAGGTACTTTTGATCCATATCTGCTAAATAGTTGCAGCTTACAGGTTCTCAGCTCTTTACTGTGAAATTCATGAAAAGTCACAAAAAATGCAGGACTACGACCAACAACAGATGAATACTGATCTCCGCTAACCATCCGTATGATACCGCCTACCAGTTCAAGGGACAAATGGAAAATCATTAGGCACTTCAATGCACAAAGCACAAGGGCAGCACAAGATCCAAGATTTCAACGCGGAGCTCAAGGCAAAAGTCCACATCATTCTGCACTGTTGGAAATCTGGAAGGAAATTGAAGAGATTCTGAGAAACCAAGTGAATAAAACAGAAGATATAAGCAACATGGAGAAGCCTTGAAAAGATGGCCCCACGATTCCACCAATTGGCCGCGGAACCGCGGCCAATCAGGCACTTCTGCCGCGGAACCACGGCCGCGTTCTGCGCATGTCGGTAGCAGTGTCGGTGCTTTGACTCGGCTCTCTTAGGGTAGTTTTGTAATTTTGTGTATGGATCATAATGTAAACCTAGGGTTTTTCTATTTATAAATAGGAAAGCTCAAAACCAAAGTAGGAGGCCTCTTATTATTTTTAGATCTAGAATTTAAAATTCTCTATGAAAAATTGTAGTGAGTTTTTGAGAGGTTATCAATAAAAGTAAGTTCTTTTTATTTTTCTCGCATTTGTTTATCGCATTTTTATTATCTGCAATTTTCATTTTTTAACTTAGTCGTAGAATTAAATCAGTATTTTTCTTTTGTTATCTCCTTTTCTATTTTTTTTTCAACGATGATGCTTGAGTAAGATCCTTGCCTAGGTGAGGTCTTAAATAACTAGTTGTAAATTCCTCTTAACCTAAATTCTTTCTATCTTTCCTCTTGTTTTATTTTTATCTTTTTAATAGGTGAGTAATTTCTCACTTGTTAGGGCAGGAGAAGGAAGGTTTGAGAGAAGGAAATCTCTCTCACTCCTTTCTTTGCCTAACACCTTAATTCGGACTCTCTTTAATTGAACTACAATCTGCTCACTACGACACCCTATCCTAAATGATAGCGGTGATTCTCTAGTTAGACCGGTTGTGGTTGAATTAATTGGAGGTTAGGGATAAGAGACAAGAACGGACGGATAACCCAAAAGGAAGAAACTAAGCATGGAAAGCCTAGCTTATACTTGTAAGTTTCTTCCTAGTCATGCTAATCCCCATTGTTGCTGATTATCTTAACACCGATATTAATAACTAAGGTATTGAAAGAAGTGAGAAATTCTTAACTTGAACTAACCTAATCCTAACCCTAGCAAGTATTTTATCATCATTTATATCATTCGTAGATCTTAAAACAAAACCCAAAATATTTGGATTTAACTCGTTAAAATATAAAGAAAAAGATTCCATCTCCCTGTGGATCGACCCGTACTCAACCGGCTAGCTACCAAGCGACATCGTCTTGATTGCGGTAATTAAAAATTTAAGCATGCATAGAAAATAGCGAACAATCATTCACTCAGAGAGTGCTTTCGCTGACACACCCACTGATCGTGAGGTCCTTACCTTAATTCGGGACTACGATCCGGAACGGAAATCTCTTCATCCATGGGGAGTGTGGTATAGCTACATCATTCGGGGTCGGCGTAGCTTTACTTGCGGGGTGCCATCAGAGCAGATCCTCGCAATTCAGTACACTAACCCTCCGCCGATTGTTTATGCTGTGGAAGAGATTAATTGAACTGCAGATGGTCGTCTTCAACCATCTATGGAATCGATAGCAGTCCAATCACCGATGGCCATAGATATTTGGGGTGTCGTATATGTCAAGGAGTGGCACGACCGTGGGGTCAACTTTATACCATAGGAGTGATCGTTCGACATCCGACAGGTTACCTCATTTGGGCCCGCTGCATCTTATCCGCAAAGAAATCATTGTTGCTGTGGACTAGGCTATACCCGGAGATTTACACATCTCTATTCTATTACTACACTCCTTACGTATGGTGGTTTAAGTCCTTTTTGGAACAGTGGAATATCCCTACCCATACGTTTCTGCTATCGGACAAGGAGGTATCGATTTCGTTGGAGGAATTTTCAGATACCTCTGGATTACCTGTCACGGGGAGCACTTTGAGGAGATACTTCCTTCTGACGAGTATATTTTTGCCACCGAATAGATCGTCATCGGTCTTACGCCAGAGAATGCTATCCGACATAAGTTCCAGAGTCTAATCAAGATGTTGAATATTTACGAGAGCCTGTTTTTAGAGTCCGTAGGGCATGGGGTTAGCTTTGCAGATTTTTTCGCCCGTTTCCTTCGCCCAGAAGTTTTGTCGAAGAAAGCTGCAAAGTTTTCTAAGCTTGATGATCCATTTGGGTTTGGTTTGGATAAGCTACTGACTGCCGATGCAGATCTGAAACAGTTTTTTATTCCAAACACCCCCGTAATCTCCTTTGCAGAAATTGCTGCCCCGGATATCGATGAGGAAACATTTCTCATGGGTTTTATTGGCTTATGGCTCAGCTGGTTCGCACTCCCGACGCATCATAAGTACATGAGACCGTACATCTTCTACCTGGCTCATCGTATTGCGGCGGGAACGCATATGGCCATTGGAGTTGGCTCATTTGTATACCGGCTTGAGCATGGCGGCTGACTCCACCCAGCCGGGTGTGGGGCCCGTGCACCTCCCTTTCTATTATTTCACATCATGGATAGAGATGTATGTATTGGGCGCACATAAGAGACCCAAATTTTATGAGGGGCATAATTTCCCTCGAGTCATGCAGTTGATCGACGCTTCCTCTCTTGATCCAACACAACGGTCAGCTCGACGGTCGCTTTTGCGTCTGCGCATTATTGGGGATATCATGACTTTTGCTGATAGGGTCTTGACTATTGGCAAAGAATCTTCAAAAGTGGTCCAGCTGCTTCATGACGTGTTCAAGGATGGGGTTTCTGCTTTAAAGGCTATGGAAATTGTATATCTGTACTCTATTAAGCCGGGATTCTTGTTGTTCAGGCAAACTGCCTCAGTGCTTGTTCATGAGGTATAACCCGCATCGTTTCGCTCAATAATTAGGCTATGACTAGGGCGTATCTCTCGAGGCATTTCTTGTCAATTCAGTTGTTCCAGAGGAAACCATTCATAATGCGATCCACCATTTTATGCGATTGAACACGAGATCTCACTTCCTGATGGCTGAACCAAGTCATATTCCAAGGGCCTTAACGCCTATGTAGCATGGTATCAACACGCGACAGGCGCTATTATCAAAGAAGAGAGGAGGATGCTCCTTAATCATAAGGATTCCGTTTTGGCTAGCAACCCTGCGTTCCAACTGAAACGACATGTAGTTGTCCGTCCTTCCTTAAGAGAGTCCGATGCGGTAGTAGCTCCGCATGTTTTTTTCCACGGCATCAACGGCTAAGCCATGACCCGATGTGATGTCTGCAGCATCTCCCGAGTTAGATATTGGCTTGGACATCAGAACACACCACCCTAAAATGCCAACAAAGAGAAATCTCTTATCGTCGGAAGGTTCTTTTGGTTTGCAGAAGAAGAAAAAGTCCATGTTTTCGGCTGATATCGTCTTTGGTCAAGAGCCCCATGCTCCCTATAGCGAAGGCCTATCAGAATACGGGACCAACGACAATCTTTTTCGTCCTGAAACTTCTATCGATGAGAATGCGGCGAATGATCTCCAGGCCGCTCTTGAGGCTTATGAACAATTATCCCGTGAGTAAGTATTGCTTGTTGCTCTTGCAGTGTCGGGTACACATCATCTATACTCTTTGTATATCTTAGAGTAAAATGTTATTGAGTTTTATTTAAAACCTTTTTTTGACAGGCATCTCCACTGAAGAGGCTCTTTGGGCATCCATTAAAAAATACGTGGAAGAGGAGAGGTTTCGTGCTTCCATGGGCCTTGGTGTGATTTATTTTTTGCGCTTTAGAACATTTAGCTCATTTTGCCCACACCTTAACTCCTTTCTTTTCATTATAGGAATCTTTGAAACTAGCGCTATTTCGAGTGAGGTGCCATCTTTAGGTATTAGCGTAGAGGATATTCCTCATTCTACGACCCCTACAGAATCTTCAGAGCTGCCGACTATTGTTTAGGCCATCTCTGTGCCATTACGGGAAGCATCATTAAAGCAGCCGATGACAGATGTTTTAGCAGATCCTGAGACTGAGTTTTATTCAAATGAGGATCTTCCTCTATTGGTTGTTCTGGAGAGATCCCTTCATACGACCAAAGCTGAGGAGAAGTATCGGAGGCATGTAGCAAGGGAGCATCGGGCCAGCCTAGCCACTGGTACCGACTTAAGTGGAACGCGAACCTCTAGTGCTTCCATGGAGGATATCCTCCCTGCCTTGTCGACCGCCCACAGGCACATCACTCGCGCGGCCCGTGAGGAGACGGAACGTTTGGTTCTAGGGAAAGCAGAGCCTGATGTTTCACTAAAACCTGGTAGGATTTTACCTATTTTCCATGTTTCCTTAAGTAGCAACTTATCCGAATTTTAACATTCCCCTTTTTAATGATAAAGCAGGGACAAGTTTAGACGTTGGGGCTGCAGATGAGGTGGCGGCATCGGAGATTCTGGGACGGAGGGCCTTCATCTTGAGTCAAATATTGCTCCAACAGCCCTTATTGATTTGGGAGACGAGAGCGCTGATTTTAAATCCGTCTCCTCTATGGTGGTGGAAGTTGGAGAAGCTGTCGCGACTAGTGATGCTCCGTATACAATCATGGTTCCTGCATCGCCGGTTCTCATGAAATCCATAGGTACCTTCCGTGTTATTACTTTCAAATTCTTATTTCTGCTAGAGATATCTTGCTAACGTTTTCTTTATTTCTGGTATAGGTACGGCAAACCCTGGCAGTCTGCTGATTGAAGAACCTCCGTCAGCTGGCACTATGACCGTTGTCGCTCCACCTATCTCCTTTGCACTTCCCCGAGTCTTCTCGGGCTTAGTGACGGAAGGTAATTTTTCCTTCAATTTTTAAGTTCTTCATTTCAGCATTGATATTACTCTTCATATTAATTGCTTGACGTAAATTGTCTCAATCTTGCAGGAGTGCTTTTCAACCATCTGTGCCAAGCGTTAACTTTGCACTTTGCCCTCCGATTGGGACCTTTCTCTCTTTTTGGCGTTGGTTAGCATATCTCTCATTTCTGATCTCAACTTTCTACAAGTAATTCTTCCCTAATAAATTTTTTTTTGTATTGACTACAGTCTTACGACTCGAAGGAGAAGACGTGGAAATGGCTGAGCCCTCTATGCTCTCAGACTTACCGCTTCCAACTATTGGTAGGTTAGATCTTATTCATTTTTTTATTTCGGCAGATATCTGACCCATCTTTATCTGTAGCTGTTCCGCTGGTTTCAATTCCCGTTGAATCCCGTATAGCTATGCCCGTAGAACCCTTCGCTAAACGTCAATCTTCTAGAGGTGTGGAAAATAGCAGGCGTATGCTGAGTGAATTTATTGAAGAACTCAATGATTAGGCTCTCACTTCTGCTGGGGACTTTGCGAATGAAGTCAACTTTATGCTGGCGACTCTTGTGACTTTTCATAATGAAGACTTCGTCTGCATCTGGATTGATTATTGAAAGAAAATCGGGGTTTGCCTCCATGAGATCGAGCGCAAGCATCTCACGTCTTAGGCTTTATCCTCAAAGGCTCAATTGACCGTGCGAATCGAACAATGTTCGGCTCTCATTCAAAACTATGAGCAAAAGCCGCTCCTGAAGCAGAAGGAGTATAAAATGGCTTTTAGAGAGTCAAGACAATTGCGTGCTCATGTAGAAGCTAATGCTGCACGGCTCCAGGTCAACTTTGAAAACCTTCAACGGTGCATTTTCAAAGGAATGTCGTTGAATCGGGACCTTGAATTTACAGAGCGAGGAATGCGGGTCTACGAAATTGCTAAACAGGAGATTTATGAGAAGCTTACTTTGTGCTTGCAACAACAAGTTCAAATCGAAGCGCTGCTAGCTGCAATAGTGGAATGCTAGAATGAGCTCCGATAGGAGAATGAGCGGGTCATCATTTTACTAAAAAACCCACCCTCTTAGAGATCACAATTGTATCCCTTTTCTTCATAAATTGTATCTTTCAAACACTTTGATTCATGATTAAAATATATATATTTTGTATTCGCATGCACCTTTCTGTTTCTTGATGTCTTGATCCAGCGCAAAGTAGTTTAATGTACTCATTTCGGAGTTTATAGTTTATTCGTGTAAGTGCACGGCGGCGCCCCGGCCGTCAATCCGACGGCCAAATGCGGAAGCGGTGATAAACTTTAATTTTTTCTTGAACTGGCAAACCGCCGCGCATTAATACCCGGATCGAACCATCAATTAGTCCTAGCTATCTACAAGAATGAGAAGAGAGATATACCGACAGATCCGAGTCCTCCGGTCTTCTCGTCGTCGTCTCGATCTCCTGCGGAATGTCCCGTCTCCTCCTCGTCGCCGGAAGTGCACCACATCGCCTACATCGTTTACGGGCTCCCACCTCAATGCCGAGGCAACTCGGGCGCGAAGTTGGCTAGTCGACGCGTCCAAGATTTGCTGTAGACCAGTGTAGTATAGTTGTCTCTTTGGGGTTTAGGATAGTTGCCATGATGGAGGAATTGGTGCAAAAGAAAAATCCATGGAGGCTTGCTGGGAATGATAATGAAGCATGCTCTATAAATGGCTCGGCCAGAAAACCCATCAGCCCTCTGGAATTATATTGGACAGAAGGTGTAGGTGTTGATTAAATCATGCAACTTTATAGCAATTAATTAATCCACTCAACTCCATAAAGTTTCACTCCAGCACACTTATATGCTCATTCTTCACTTAAAAAAAATAATCCCTTAACATGCATTTTCTGCACACTTCAAGTGGCCGGCCATTACTAGAAGAATGGTGGAGGGAAAAGACAAGGAGGTGGGTAAAGCAAGAAAAGAAAAATGATCACCACAAAACCCAACACTCCAACAATCATCAACAACCATGATTGTCAACAAAGTCAAGCCATCATGATAAAGCTAGAAGTCAAGGTCAAGGAAAAGCTATCATGATACAACAAAATGCAAAGACCCCCTCCACAAATTCCTATTTGCAACAATGCAAATAAGCCCTCCTCCACCAATCTTCGGCCAATGAACGATACAAAAGAAATTGGCCGAAACGGAAAGCAAACTGGCAACTCCAGAAAACTGGTCCCGTAATAAATTACAGGAAAACCCCGATACTGTGCATACACACCCGCATTTGTATTCCGACCGAAATACAAATGCAATGAGACAAAATCTACACTGTACTATACTAGGATCCGGCTTAAACCAAAGCCGGCTAGTAATATCTGTTCGATCCTGATCCGTGCAATACCGCACGTATCTGATCGAACCCTGCCATAAAACCATACGGCCACTAGTACAAACTGTCCGATCCTGATCCGTGCAATACCGCACGTATCTGATCGGACCCTGCCATATCTCCATACGGCCTCTACAACCTTTCGTCCGAAAGCTGAGTAACTGAATGTGGGGGACTCTAAAGACTCGTCAACACCTTGGTCGTGGATTTAACCACTAGCACGTCAGAGGTATAAGCCAATACGTAACGGGCTACCAGGTATTGACTAAAAGGGACGTTCTGTGAGCGAACTCAGCCTGACGACCCCACTGAGCCTGTCAGTGACAATATCCGTACAGTCCGGTCCGTTCGTCTATGAGCATCACATGGCGGGCCTAGGGGGTTGGTAAAAGTCAGACCCCCAAAAGCGGTACAAGTCGTGTCGGAGTGTAGCCCAGAACACCCTGAGATACTACTGGAATACCTACCAGTAAATCTCCTTGCCTCGGCCGAGGGCTTCGTGTAATAGCTCTCCTAGACACAGCGCGACCTCACCCCCAATACCGGGAGAGACGAACCCCTGAAGATACGCTCACTGCCTCCATGTAGCTCGGGACTGTACCCAACTAAAACCTGTTTGCACGACTCCTTTGAGCCGTGGTAGGGTAGTAATCAAAGTACAGTGGGAACTCACACGAGACAAATGACGATCCCCAGGTCGATGAACTAACCTACACACATGTCACCAGGGAACTGCCATCTGAAGTCTGGTATATGACCAACTAGCATGTTCCCGGTGAGTCATGTCCGGTGTACTCATAACCCAATGAGCACCTGTATACATCTTAGGTGATCCAACTGACACCAGTGGCTTGTGAGACCGGCCACCGCCCCTCGTCGGGGTCTCGACTGTATACACTAGTCTACTCTGGAGTATCGATACCCTGTCTCGAAACTCACATGACTAAGGACCATTTAAGGATATGCTTATAGACCCCAGCTCCCACTTATATGATCGCCCTCATACTGCTGGTGGTCAAGCAAGAATCCTAGGGGCTCTATCAACGTGTAATAGCAACTTGTCAGGTCACCTAAAACAGTACACGATGATAAAGGTAAACCAGATAGCATACTATCATCTCGAGTAAGACTGTCCTACCGGGATAGGTCCTCCATCAATCATTGCAATCACGTGCCTGTGACCCAATAATTGACTCTGAGGGCACTATCTCCAACAATCTCCCACTTGCACTCAAGGCTAATTATTGCGATGTCGCATACTCACAGCCCGTGTGATACCGAACACCCAACTCCTCTTCTAGACAGTCTCACAAAGCTCGTTTGCGGAACTATTGCGTTCGAGGAATAGCCTCAGTGAGTGGATCCGCTTTGTTGTTTCTTTCTATGTCTCTCTATATCTCAAGTTCGCGGAGAAACCCATCTCCCGAAATGAGCAATACCTGTCTTAGAATGTGTCTGGATGTCTGATGGGACCTAGCTTATAAATGAACTCCAAATCCAAACTTCTTAGACTGTATCATCAACTGAACTTAATCAGTATCCTGCGCCATGCCTCCCTTAGTATTGCCTTGGACCACCTGTCCAAAATACCGCCCCTCGTCAGAAGGAAAACTATAACTCTGACAACCTCCTTGTCGTCCATGTCACCTTGTAAGCCTGGAATGATAACTGTTTCCCGAATGAGGCTGTCGTTATCATATCCCTCGAACATCCACTTATGTTCTAAAACTGCTTCCGACTGTTTCTCCAGGATTGGATCAATGTCAACTTATTGCATTTAGTGCAAGAACAACATCTGGTGCGGTACTTGACATCTCACGACTGACTCAATTGCCTGAGCAAGTGATCTGCCAATCATGCACGTCCCTCTCCCTTTTAGTCTGTAAGACACCTTTGGAGAGGGTGACTCCATTACCTGCAGGTACACTACCGTGCCAGGAGTCGTCCATCCTAAATACTCTTAGAATGCTGTTAAGTACCCTGATTGGGAAACCACCCAAATCTAGATCTAAAACCATAGATCTAGTAACCAGTATGTCTGATATAAAATCCATTTCCTTTGTGGAGAAACAACTGTATGACGACCAAAGTATAACCGATCGTAGTATAGGAGTTTCCTTTCCTATTCTGTGTATGTCATCCAAATACCAGGATATCACACCCTACTACCTTCTCAACAGATCCATCTCCTATTCTGATGAAGTCAAACCCATGACTGTCACGTCAGAAATAGATGATCTATCTCCGCTACATCTGCTTTAGTCTATAAATAGACATAAGCTACCTGTCCACCAATGCTTCCGCTGCTCCCACTGATTACGACAACCCTCTGGCAGAGTCATATAGACGTACACTTCTAAAACTAGTTTAGAACGACGCTATACTCATCCTCCCGCCGGGTCTTGCAGCCTGGAACAACAGCAATGGTAATTGTGGGTAAACAAGAACTTCCCTGTTACCGTCCTTGAGGCTACCGGAGTACCTCTCGGGTGCCTGAAATTACCCACCTTATCTGCGGAGTGGCCAATGGAATGTCAACCCAGATTGAATCTTTAGGTTCCTTATCAAATCTTCAGTAATCGTTTGTGGTTCTGGAATCACTTCCAGTTCTACCATACTCCCACTACTGTTTTTCTGAAAAAATCCATTTTTAATAAAACTGTGGCGAGTCTAGAACAATATTGCTATTGTTCATCCAGATGGTAGAAAGTCAACCCTCGTCATAGCCTGGGTCAACCCACAAACAGCCATTACAGAAACGTGCCTTGAGTTATCCAGAGTCTGGTTTTAATCATAAGCCGGACAACTCCTCGTACCTTAACAATGTTAAGATATGAACTGTACTATATCCCATATAGAAACAGAGGCACTGATTTAATTGAACCAGATTCAAATCATGCAGCTGTCCTCAGTGCATGTCAACTAAATGGAAGGAGGCCGATCAGCGTTACTCAACTCAGGAATGCTTCCAATTATGAGTAACCTGAAACAGAAGCAAGATCTCTTTATCATTACTATCAACTGAATACCATACACAAGTATCTACATCTTCGATCACTTTGAAGAATCCCGATACTTGCGATACCTGGTTCTCTACTTTATTCAATTACCTATAACTTCTCAAAATTCGGACCCTGTGTTTCCACGAAACACCTGTCTAAAAAATAGAGAAGTCATAAGTAAACCGAATATAGTACGAGGACCAACCCCTCTGTCCTGATGGACCCTGGACAACATGCAATACTCTGTATAAGTCCCTTGAGTCTGATAACTCAGTCACTGTGTGTCGTAGGTTGAAAACTGTACTTATGGTTAAGAAGAATTACACCGCTGTTTAATGCTCCTTACCCAACCATCCACTGATATAGGTAAATGTCATCGACATAATTTCAAAAAGGTATGTCTCACTCTATAAAAATAGACGTACAGATATATCAATTTGAAATTGGTGCATAACAGCGGATATTCAAAACAAAAAATTTGCCGACCGGCAAACAGCCCAGGTAATCTCCTCAAATATCACCGATTACAACGAATCCCGATATAATGAGGACGATCACCCAATTCCCAATAACTTACTCCCACTCATCATCTGTAAAACCATACAGATGTGATAATCATACCTGGTAAATACATACCCTGGAGTAAGTATTAATTGGGAAATCAGTTTTCCTTTAACAGTACACAGTGACACTGAAACATTGAAATGTTTCGATGGGGTATCCTGGTACTCCTAGTAATGCCTCTTCCAGATTCACGACTGTAACCGCTTAATTCTTTGCCACCTCTCCAAATCCCTTCATATGTCTTTAGTCATTACCTTCTGCACACCCCTTAGGCCAAATGGTTTTCTTCCTTCCCTATCGTTCGGCACCAGCCTATGGTTTGGAAGAAGACTATCCAATAAGCATAATGGGTGTACTGTCCTAATCCTAGGAACACTCGCAATGCGAGAGAAGGTGAAGATAAAAGACACCTGAATAAATCTTATTCCTATTTCTCCTGAACCAGAATCCATCCCCGAACTGGAACAAGTTCCTTTCGAGTTCGTATATAACCATACGATGGAGTATCCAATAAACTGTGGATCTTCGTAGTGATACGGAGTGTCCTGGAGAAATGCAAAGGTGATTTAGGATTGGCGAAGGAATACTTGGTTTGGTCGTGAATATCTGTTGCAATTTACTTTGCCCTCTTACTAATCCCTTGCTTTGTCTTAACTTAATACCTTCTGCACACAATCGTTATGCTAATTGGTTTTTTTCATTCCCTACCGGTCGGCACCAGCCTAAGGTTTGGAAGAAGACTATCCAATTTGCGTAATAGGTATACTATCTCCTAAACCAAGGAGTACTCGCAACCTGAGAGAAGGTAAAAGGAAAAGACAACTGAATAATCCTATCCGTTTCCTCCAGAACCTGAAACCATCCTCGAATAAATTCTTTCGAGTTCGTATCTAACCATACGATGGTTTTGTCCAATGGAAGTGGACGTTCGTAGTAATACGGGGTGTCCTGGAGAAAAGGGTAAAAGTAGGAGTGGCAATGGGGTCTGCAACTCTGACAATCCAAAAGCCGGTGTTTAAGAAGGTTCGGTTAACTTGGTCACTGAGTCAAAGTCTTAGGGTCGGGTCAATGGTCGCTGCCAAAGAGAGAGAGAAAAGAAACACTCAGCGTGCACTCTAACCTAGATCAGAATGGTTACCAATTTATCTAATCTGGAAACCTCCCACTGTACCTCAAATTCTCCTCCAAACCTGAAAGAAGAATTAGTCGGGGTTACCCGAGGAGTAAACTAACTCATTAGTGGGAATCGGGATCCAACTCTCATCGCATGATAACGTGACGGAATCCGCTCACGTCATCATACTCCAGAAGGTATGCGCATATTTGGCAAGTTTCAGTTCTTTTGAAACTCCCGATGCGATTTCTACCCCATGCTCTTATGACCTTGACTTTGGCCAACATATCATAAGTCACATGTCAAGTTCTACCCGTCGTTCTCCAGGTTAATTTGAGTCCACCCGTACCTACCCTTGACTTTGGCCAAAATGGCAGTACGACTGTCCCAAACCAACGCATCTATCTATGCTGCATATGAATACCCCAATAGCTACCAATCACTGTGCCTTGATTTTGGCCAACATACACAGCTTGAATACTATTGACCACCCATATGAAACGACGGAGGGCTACGAATGGTTTCTGGCGAAAACCTTTAACGTAATGAACTTGATATCGTCGAAGGAACGGATAGCTTTTAAAAATATAGTGACGAAAACCGTTGCTAAAGAGGTCACTCCCGGTGAAGGGATCTCGGCTCTTTCCCCGTAGAATGGGGTGCAGGATATTCCAAATGAATACCACGATGCAAAGCAAAAGTAATCGGCTATAGTGAAGTTAATGCCCTGACGCAAACCTTTTGTCCAAGGGGTCACTCCCGGTGAAGGGATCTCGGCCCTTGCCTCGTCGAATGAGCAGCAGGATATTCCAACTGAATATCACGATGCAAAACAAAAGTGAACGTCCTTGCAATAACAGCTTTTTGAAAAGTGTTCCAACAATATCAGATTAGGTTTGTTTTTAACTTGCATTGATCCGAATCAACGCAGTCCCATCAATTGATCACACCAAAAAGAACAAAAATATACTGATGTACGTCTATGCCATCCGCATTCGCCACTGGGTCCCGTCATTACCCGTTAGGTTAGCTAACTAACGACAGAGCGGGGACTGGACTAGCGCGGATGCAAAACATATACAACATCTACTAATATATATACCAATATATTATATTTCGCTCAAGGCGTGAAAGAAATGCAACATCACAGAAAATGTACAGCATCACAGAAACAATACAGATATCTGGGATCCCCGGGTTTCACAGAGCCACTACTGAAACCCGACGTTCCCCTGGTCGTGTGGATAGCCTGCGCAATGAAATCCTAGACCCCTACGGGCGCGGCAAGTTACCCGCCAAAACCTGAAGCGAGGCAGCCCCCTTCAGCACCGTGAATGGACCACCCAGCACTTCACGGAATCCGGTAATTTGGGCACCCCTCCTGGGTTAACCTGTACCCCCTACGAGTGCGGCGAATAGCTCGCCAATCCTAGAGTGAAGCCCCCTCCGTCTCAATGCCATGAGATGCTGGCTTGTTGCCCTCTAGAACCCGGCTATCCGTGCACCCCTCCGCGGGGTAATCCTAGTACAGAAAGTAAAATATACATACAACGGGTACATCGACCGCAACCTGGCCGTGTCCCAAAATAATAATACAAACAGGCAGTGACGGCAGTCCACATGTCGGACGCTCGCCCCGCAATATCAAATGTACATAATACAACCACAACTGTACTAGCATTGCATCCAGGCTATCCCCCACGACCGATCCGCAACATCACAGCAAAAACAGAACATCAACGTGAAAGTTACGTTCGCAAATCCGTCTAACCGGGCTATAGCAGTTAGACAGGATTTACCGATCAAGTGACATTCATGGTCGCAGATATAATGTAAATACTGTAAAATAATGTGTTTAAAATATCCGATCGATCAAACTTTAACAAGTGGGCCCCCAAGTACTACTGTAGCACATCAAGAAATTCTGGGCCCAAAATTAATATTCCAAAACCCATATTTTAAGCCTACAAAGACACTGTAGAAATTTGGTGCAGGGATCTCCACAGTGCGCGGCGGAACCGCTGCGAGAAGGGGGTGTTTGCGGCGGTTCCGCGCTCCCACAGTGGAATCACTTCATCGAATTTTTACAGAGGTCTTATAATCTCCAGTACATCAATTTTATACAACCTGAAAAAATTTTGGACACCAGAAAATTTTAACAGAAAACTGATGCAAGCAAAAAATGTAGATTTTGGAATTTTGGTCGATCGGAAATGCAAAACACATTAAACCAAGCTAGACTAAGTTAATGGAGAGGCTCTGATACCACTGTAAGTGCACGGCGGCGCCCCGGCCGTCAATCCGACGGCCAAATGCGGAAGCGGTGATAAACTTTAATTTTTTCTTGAACTGGCAAACCGCCGCGCACTAATACCCGGATCGAACCATCAATTAGTCCTAGCTATCTACAAGAATGGGAAGAGAGATATACCGACAGATCCGAGTCCTCCGGTCTTCTCGTCGTCGTCCCGATCTCCTGCGGAATGTCCCGTCTCCTCCTCGTCGCCGGAAGTGCACCACATCGCCTACATCGTTTACGGGCTCCCACCTCAATGCCGAGGCAACTCGGGCGCGAAGTTGGCTAGCCGACGCGTCCAAGATTTGCTGTAGACCAGTGTAGTATAGTTGTCTCTTTGGGGTTTAGGATAGTTGCTGTCACGCCCCGAAAGTACGGAACATGACCGGCACTTAAACTACGAACGTCTCGAGGCGTACGTAATCTAAGTAAACCGAAAACCCAGAAATCCAAACCAAGAGAAGTAGTAGAGTGCAGGAAAAACCAACTTAAAGCAAGTAATTTCAATAGCATAAGCCGAATTATACGGTTTTTAAAACATCAAAAATTTACTGAAAATTTCGGCAGAGTCTCCTTTGTAAATACTGGCCCCCAAACGGGATACAACATGAATAGTATACGAAATCAAGAAAAAGGCATCCCCAAGCGGGAGCTAGCTCTTCGTCAATCGACGGTCACAACCACACAAGCAATAGAATATACAACGCCAACGGCGAGGATCAAAACTCAAAAGGGAACTCAAAACCACCAGAAATATAACGAGCGACTCTAAGGTCGAAAGAATAAACAACACTGATCTCTATCTCAATAGATACATGTTTGGTTGATGGAACTTCTAGATACAACAGAATAATGATATACAAGATAATATGAGGGGTACGATACAAGAAAAAAAACCCACCTACTAGCAAGTCACCCGAATGAAACTGAGCCCGCAAAGCCGTAATGAAACCTGTACGGCAAACCTGCAAGAAACTGGGGCACAACGGGGGTGAGTTGCCAACTAGTGAATAGAAAAACATCTACGCACAGAAATCGCATAAATAACGCAACCTAGGTCAATGATCATAATATATCCTCAAATATAAGTATAACAGGCAGCCTATAACAATGGCTAGGGTAATATCTAACCCGAGTATAATTTCATGTGCCCGTGTCAGTGCCTCAGGTAGCAATATATCATATGAATGAGGTATGCATGCATGAAACAGAATACATGTAAATGAAGAAACTGTTTTCATAAATTAGTGAGATTTCCTTCGTATTTTTAAACTGAGGTATCATAAATGAAATCAGTATCAACAGTGTCTAGCATCGACACAAAACATAAATCTCACTGTCTCGAAATATCAATGTCTCAATCTCAATATCTAGGGCGCCGTCAGTCCAGACCGGCCCCTACCATCCATCTCAAGACCACGACGGTATCCTCCGGATATCCGACGCGTCGGGTAATATCACCGGTAGGTAGTGCTCCCCAGCCAGGCTCAACGTCAACACCACATTCCTCTTGCCCCGGGGTACCATACCGGGCCCACCATGTACCCGTGACGGTTCCTCCACTCTTCGACACGGATCTCCAAAACCACAGCAAACTCATGGTGGACGACACTTTACATCACTAGAAAACCGCAACATTTTATATTTTAAAAGATCATAAGTTGTAAATTTTGCGGCTTTTCCCGAAATTCAGAAATATCATAAATCTCAAGAAATCATCACAAGTGCATATGTCAATGATAATGAACTAGGCATGAACAACTGAATAACAGTATGCATGAAGTGGTATGTAATAACTACAATGTCTAATATGGCATATAAGGGAAGTACACTAATATCATGTCAAAACTGCCAGCTAACAATCTAAGTCAAGCAATTATATTCTCTAAAGTGTACGTGACATGGCAATTACCGATGAAGATGTGTGTGAGCCGGCAAGTAGGTGTACGTGGTACATACGCATCATCGGTAATGGTGCTGGTGTCCTAACAGCATGATATCAATAATAGAATATGCAGCAAAATAAATATGCGAGGCAGAGCGAACAGCAATAATGTGCGGGAGCTGAATACTAGACACAACGATAACTAATCTGCAATAATCTAATATAAGTCCTACGAATGGTGCCTTTTGAAATAACACGAATCATGGGGTTTTGAAAATAGGGGCTACGGTGTTTTTTATGAAAAGATACGTCGTTTTTGAAATATCCGTAGATTCCCTTGAGCTGTCTTTAAAAATGCCCACGATTCGTTAGTTTTTGAAATAGGTAAGAAGTCTAATCTAATCTAACAACTACACTAAACTATACGGCTGAACTAACAAGATGAACTACAGGTAAGGAAACCGCCTATCATCTGAGTCGATACATATACATACCTGTATATGTATAGTCGGTGATCCCGCCTCAATAATATCATATCCGATACCATATCTATAATCAGGCATCCCAAGTCAAGAGTGCGGATCAATCATCAATATAGCTCGTACGTAAATCCGTCGTACGGCATCCCAATCTGGGTACGGGTCAATATCACATTCATCATACTATTCACCTGGTATCCTCTTTATCAAATATCATGATCGGGGTACTGATCTACGTCTAGTACCATACTGATACCGCCTACGTGTGCATGGACATGTGTGAAACACTACGTCAAGGACCTGCTACAACGTCATGTCGTATCTAAGATACGAACCCTGCTATATCACCGATCTCACGGCCTCAAATCAAATCTCATCGACTCAGCTCAATTCCAAGTATCATCCTCAATCCGTATGTGAACACGTAGTCCCATACCCATGTGAACACATAACTATAAAGAATCCCATGAGCACATATCAATAGGAATGTATGCAAGTATGTATGTGTGTATGTGTAGTGCAACACTACCCTAGGGTTCGCAACACTAAAGTAATCCAACACACCAATATCCATCCTAAGCAACGTTATTAATCCCAAATAACATATAATAATTGTTGGTGTGTATACGCATCCGTATGCACCACCACGGACTGCGGGGTGCTATACGCCATCCACCCGACGTCTCCCCGTAGATATAAATCTACTCACCTGGTCCTCGCTCGCCGGTGCCGACGTCGCCACGCGCTTGCTTGTCGTCTCGAAGTCCACATGGGGGTACCTACATATCATAACGCACCATATCTCATTAAAACTAAATTCGAGATCGAAACGGCATACGAAAATCAAATCGGCATGCGTATCACGCATAGGTCCAAACCTATCGCCTACGCATGCAAGAATAGTTAAACCAACCCTCGATGTCGATGTACAAACGTCAAACCATCGAGAAAAATCCAATCACTCATTTGCACATTCACGAACACTAATTTTAATATAAACTAGGTTAAAACTCACAAAAACCCCAATTTCACTTAAAAAGTCATTTTTCCGAAAATCTAACAAGCACAATTCGCCGTTTTTGTACAAAACATGATGTTTAAATGAATGTAGCGGCCAATATACTTATTAAATATCTTAAATAAGTCATAGAAACAATTTCCGGAATTTAATCTCATTAAATTCCAAAAACCCTAATATTCTAGTTTACAAAAATACCCTTTTTAACAATTTCAAAGTAAAAATGCACGAACTACAATCTAGCTTAGATTTGCATGATCTAAAGCATTAAACCACACTTAATAAAGTTAATGAAGTCGTGAAAAACCTAAACACATTTTTAATCCCAAGTATTTAACCAAATTCAAAAATCTAGTAGGCAAATTAGCAAATTAACACAATTTTAAACTAACCATTAGCACAAGCTACTAATCTTGTATTAACATGACAAAAGCCTAAATATAACACACAACCATACACTAATTTTACAAAACCCTAACTTGCATTCAAATTCATAACTTGAATTCCAAAACTTGCAATTAAACTCACATTTCCAAATTAACACTTAATTAAATTAGCTTAAGACATTAGTAACAAATTAAGCAACAAAATGTTTAGAATTATACCCAAAACATATGAAGATCCACAAGCACACACATAGCCACCCAAATTGGAATCTTGTTCCCTAGATCCATGCAATTTTGGCTAAGCTAAAATGGGTAGGAGTCGGATTTGGGTTTTGGGATTTTTTTTGATGGATTTTGGGGCAATTTTTGATGAAGTTTTGAAGAGAAAAGAGAAGGGAAAGGGGGAGGGGCTGTTGCTGCAGTAGGAGAGGGGAGGGCTGCTGGAATTGGAGTGGGAGAGGAGAGAGAGGGAGGTAGAGAAAGTGGGGGTGAAAGTCAAGGTCAACCCAAGTCAAAAGTCCACCTCATTTATCCATTTTCTTTTCATTTCTTTCATTTCTTTTCCTTTGAAAATCAAGTGGGGAAAAAGAATGGTGGCTGCTGAAATCAGCCATGGGGAGAAGTGAATGGGGGGGTGTGGGTGTGGGTGTGGGTACGGGTGCGGGGTGATGAAAAATGATAAATACAATACCCCAAACATCCATTTACGCTAAAAAAAAGCCTTTTTTTCTTCAATAATTTCTAAACCGTTTTGGCAAATAATTTCGTTCCAAAAACCACATGATAAAATTTTATTTAATGTTTTATGATGCACAAAATTTGTTTCAACTCATTCCAATTTGTAATTTTCCCTAATTAAATGTATTAGTGACGGCTTAAAATAATAATAAAATAATATTTTTTTCAGAAAATTTGAAATTTCACCAGTGGCTCAATAAACACCAAATAATAGAAATTACATAGCTAGAATATGTATATTTAATTTTTATAATAAGATATTTGTATTTTGAGTTTTTACAGAAAACCCCCTTATTTTACCGATTTTTCGAAATTTCACCGAAACGATTTTCAAAACGTTACAATCTTCCCCCCTTAAAGAAATTCGGTCCCCGAATTTAAATTCAACTCCCCCAAATACTAAAACATCTAAGAAAAACCATCAAGTCGTCGGGGCTCCGAAATTGTAAATACATAAAAAAATCGTAGCGTAGCGCATGCGCTTGAAAAATGAGTATATAACTCAAATCAAAACTCCGTCAAGCATCCAGCGATCATCGGAGTCGTGGAGAAGACATCAATGCCAAATCCAAATCAAAACCAATATGATATAACTCGAAACTATAAATGTAAATATCGAATCTATATCTGTAAGTATCTGAAGGAAATGCATGCCAAATCTCTTTAAGTCGCTGTGCAACGCGTATAACACTGCACAGTGGCGGACGTCTACCATAAGAAAATAACTATATACATATATACCTTTGTTTGAAATGTACGTTCCGCCGTTTTGGAAACAATTTAGAAGGGTCTCCTTGTTTTAAACATTTCGTGTCATATCAGACACGTAGGTAAATACTGAGGCTATAGCTCGCTTTTTGGAAATCCCTTCAATAACTATCAATGCATGCAAAATGTATTCAGGTACTGTCCTCTGTCTAGTCCTGCTCAGTACGAAAACACATAGCAATATCATAAAAACGTACTGCTCTATAAGAAATCAATCCCAAAATATGCACATGAATACTACGTGCGTCTGGTGCGCATGGAAATCAAAATCCATGAATGTGCCATACATGCGCACAGAAACATCTAAGTGCATCAGGTGTGCACGAAACATCTGTCGTAGGCAACATGTGTGCCTGACAGCAAAATCAAGTGCATCTGACATGCACGAAAAAAATCTCTATTTAGTGCCTCGGGTGTGCACCAAAATCACCCTTCAAAACATGCGCCCAACATGCGCGAAAATCCAAATCAGGTGCATCCATCGTGCACGAAATCATGAAATCCAATATCAAGCGCCGAACGTGCGCAAAATCAATCAGGTGCACAAAACAAATATCGAGTATCACAATCGAAATCGAAGTCCAGTGCATCTAAGTACACAAAAGGCGTATCACTGCACTGCAAGCATATATAAACTATACCGAGTGTAGGAACGAAATCGTGTGCATGCATATGCACAAAACCAACTTAACTGTTTAAAACCGTAAAATCACAAACATGTGAAACTAAAGAAAGAAAACGATATCAAGTGCAACACTGTGCAAAGATCGTAAATCCTCAATCATCAAAATCAAATCATACGAATAAATCACCCAAAACATCGTAATCAATAATGGCGGAACAGTACCGCTCAAGTGCATTCTCTAAGAATCTCGGCCAACTGTCGCAGTCACTAGTGGGACGTCTCGTCGATGATCATGAACTCTGTCCTGCTGGTGTGCGTAACCATGACCACTCCTGGGTCAAGGTCTTCACTGTGAATTACCAATCTTTCGGTCCATCGGCTCATCGGCCCTGTCAGGTGTGCTAACGGGGACGATTCCGTTCTGGCACTCCTCTGGTCATCTCTTGGTCAATCATCGCGACCACTCGTAAGACAGCATATCACTGGCGTCGGCCTCTGGCTCTCTGAATGTACGTGACACATCTGATCCTGGGTGCAAGTATCATTGCAGCAGTGTCCTGGAAGGAATCCTGCTCACGGTCTCTTCCATGTCTCGTCTCTGCCAATTGTCCGGAAGTCATTGTCCTTTCCTATATCTGCATCTTGCTCTGGAACGACTGCATACTCATCGCGACTCCTTCTGGAAGGTAAGTCTAAGTACCATGCCTCGGCATGCGCATCGCCTCTCTGATGTCGGCGGAGTGGAACATCATCTCATCTAGATCTGGTGCGAACCTCTTACTCCACTTTTCTCTAATGTCGTCTGCTTTGGACTCGTCTCGTCGCGGCTGCATGGACTGAGCTCCAACGACTATCCTCGTATCTGGAGTCTCCCAAGAATGCGTCTCACCACCTAGCATCCGATTGAAGTCGAACCATTCGATCGATTCGTCAAAACCTCATAATCCCCCAAGAGCTCAACCTCTTGGTACAGTTTAACAGTATCGAATACATACCACAGCATCGGTGGTCCAGCCGTAGAAGGGCAAACCCAAGCCTCACTAATGGCGCCGTAGAACTGCCGCAAACCCGAAGGTTCAAAGGCTTTCACACGGTCATTAAGTCGAGTTAGGGTTTCATTCTTCTAGAGGGACCATAGAATTGCCTGCATGTCTTTCCGACTACTTTAAACTTGGAATAATAGGTTTCCGACATTCGATCGTCTCTGTCGACCCTCACGTCTCTGCGTGAAGTCGTTTCTAGCTGGAATCAATCTATCTGATGACCTCTCATCGGGTAGGCGAACGAACCACATGTCCTAGTCATTCATCCTCGGGTGACTAGCGACCTTCTATCATCTCTTAGTACAATCTGTACTGCAATAGCTCCAATATATGGGGCGATATCTCGTCGCTCGCAGTAACAACTGGCTCACTCGTCTGCATGCTGAACGGTGCCTCAATCATCAGGAGTAAGCAACACACCAACGGTCATCAAAATCTGGCTGGCCTCTATCATTGGCTCAATCCTCTAGTGTCGATCAGCACCTCCGAGTAACCTCATAAAGGCGATCCGCCAATCGCTCGTGGCGCGGAAACACAGTAAAAAGACACATCTCTGCAATCGTGTGTCGCCGGAATTTCGCCCTGGTCAGTCCTCGTTCGTGACGAGCTTGTGCTGACCGCAACTCTAGCCGTAGCTCTCCCTACCCGTAACCGTAGCAGCAAAACCAAACTGGTACCGATGAGGCTAGATCAGGAAGGAATATAATACTGAACAAGGAAATGTACATCCTAATGCTTCATAAGTGGAGTAGCGTATCGTAAATATGCCGCGGAACATACCAACGGTACGTCACTCTACTTTAGTCACCTATTCCATCAACCAAGGGTCATCCTACGCTCCGAAGGTAAAACCTAACGCTCTGATACCAACTTTGTCACGCCCCGAAAGTACGGAACATGACCGGCACTTAAACTACGAACGTCTCGAGGCGTACGTAATCTAAGTAAACCAAAAACCCAGAAATCCAAACCAAGAGAAGTAGTAGAGTGCAGGAAAAACCAACTTAAAGCAAGTAATTTCAATAGCATAAGCCGAATTATACGGTTTTTAAAACATCAAAAATTTACTAAAAATTTCGGCAGAGTCTCCTTTGTAAATACTGGCCCCCAAACGGGATACAACATGAATAGTATACGAAATCAAGAAAAATGCATCCCCAAGCGGGAGCTAGCTCTTCGTCAATCGACGGTCACAACCACACAAGCAATAGAATATACAACGCCAACGGCGAGGATCAAAACTCAAAAGGGAACTCAAAACCACCAGAAATATAACGAGCGACTCTAAGGTCGAAAGAATAAACAACACTGATCTCTATCTCAATAGATACATGTTTGGTTGATGGAACTTCTAGATACAACAGAATAATGATATACAAGATAATATGAGGGGTACGATACAAGAAAAAAAAACCACCTACTAGCAAGTCACCCGAATGAAACTGAGCCCGCAAAGCCGTAATGAAACCTGTACGGCAAACCTGCAAGAAACTGGGGCACAACGGGGGTGAGTTGCCAACTCGTGAATAGAAAAACATCTACGCACAGAAATCGCATAAATAACGCAACCTAGGTCAATGATCATAATATATCCTCAAATATAAGTATAACAGGCAGCCTATAACAATGGCTAGGGTAATATCTAACCCGAGTATAATTTCATGTGCCCGTGTCAGTGCCTCAGGTAGCAATATATCATATGAATGAGGTATGCATGCATGAAACAGAATACATGTAAATGAAGAAACTGTTTTCATAAATTAGTGAGATTTCCTTCGTATTTTTAAACTGAGGTATCATAAATGAAATCAGTATCAACAGTGTCTAGCATCGACACAAAACATAAATCTCACTGTCTCGAAATATCAATGTCTCAATCTCAATATCTAGGGCGCCGTCAGTCCAGACCGGCCCCTACCATCCATCTCAAGACCACGACGGTATCCTCCGGATATCCGACGCGTCGGGTAATATCACCGGTAGGTAGTGCTCCCCAGCCAGGCTCAACGTCAACACCACATTCCTCTTGTCCCGGGGTACCATACCGGGCCCACCATGTACCCGTGACGGTTCCTCCACTCCTCGACACGGATCTCCAAAACCACAGCAAACTCATGGTGGACGACACTTTACATCACTAGAAAACCGCAACATTTTATATTTTAAAAGATCATAAGTTGTAAATTTTGCGGCTTTCCCCGAAATCCAGAAATATCATAAATCTCAAGAAATCATCACAAGTGCATATGTCAATGATAATGAACTAGGCATGAACAACTGAATAACAGTATGCATGAAGTGGTATGTAATAACTACAATGTCTAATATGGCATATAAGGGAAGTACACTAATATCATGTCAAAACTGCCAGCTAACAATCTAAGTCAAGCAATTATATTCTCTAAAGTGTACGTGACATGGCAATTACCGATGAAGATGTGTGTGAGCCGGCAAGTAGGTGTACGTGGTACATACGCATCATCGGTAATGGTGCTGGTGTCCTAACAGCATGATATCAATAATAGAATATGCAGCAAAATAAATATGCGAGGCAGAGCGAACAGCAATAATGTGCGGGAGCTGAATACTAGACACAACGATAACTAATCTGCAATAATCTAATATAAGTCCTACGAATGGTGCCTTTTGAAATAACACGAATCATGGGGTTTTGAAAATAGGGGCTACGGTGTTTTTTATGAAAAGATACGTCGTTTTTGAAATATCCGTAGATTCCCTTGAGCTGTCTTTAAAAATGCCCACGATTCGTTAGTTTTTGAAATAGGTAAGAAGTCTAATCTAATCTAACAACTACACTAAACTATACGGCTGAACTAACAAGATGAACTACAGGTAAGGAAACCGCCTATCATCTGAGTCGATACATATACATACCTGTATATGTATAGTCGGTGATCCCGCCTCAATAATATCATATCCGATACCATATCTATAATCAGGCATCCCAAGTCAAGAGTGCGGATCAATCATCAATATAGCTCGTACGTAAATCCGTCGTACGGCATCCCAATCTGGGTACGGGTCAATATCACATTCATCATACTATTCACCTGGTATCCTCTTTATCAAATATCATGATCGGGGTACTGATCTACGTCTAGTACCATACTGATACCGCCTACGTGTGCATGGACATGTGTGAAACACTACGTCAAGGACCCGCTACAACGTCATGTCGTATCTAAGATACGAACCCTGCTATATCACCGATCTCACGGCCTCAAATCAAATCTCATCGACTCAGCTCAATTCCAAGTATCATCCTCAATCCGTATGTGAACACGTAGTCCCATACCCATGTGAACACATAACTATAAAGAATCCCATGAGCACATATCAATAGGAATGTATGCAAGTATGTATGTGTGTATGTGTAGTGCAACACTACCCTAGGGTTCGCAACACTAAAGTAATCCAACACACCAATATCCATCCTAAGCAACGTTATTAATCCCAAATAACATATAATAATTGTTGGTGTGTATACGCATCCGTATGCACCACCACGGACTGCGGGGTGCTATACGCCATCCACCCGACGTCTCCCCGTAGATATAAATCTACTCACCTGGTCCTCGCTCGCCGGTGCCGACGTCGCCACGCGCTTGCTTGTCGTCTCGAAGTCCACATGGGGGTACCTACATATCATAACGCACCATATCTCATTAAAACTAAATTCGAGATCGAAACGGCATACGAAAATCAAATCGGCACGCGTATCACGCATAGGTCCAAACCTATCGCCTACGCATGCAAGAATAGTTAAACCAACCCTCGATGTCGATGTACAAACGTCAAACCATCGAGAAAAATCCAATCACTCATTTGCACATTCACGAACACTAATTTTAATATAAACTAGGTTAAAACTCACAAAAACCCCAATTTCACTTAAAAAGTCATTTTTCCGAAAATCTAACAAGCACAATTCGCCGTTTTTGTACAAAACATGATGTTTAAATGAATGTAGCGGCCAATATACTTATTAAATATCTTAAATAAGTCATAGAAACAATTTCCGGAATTTAATCTCATTAAATTCCAAAAACCCTAATATTCTAGTTTACAAAAATACCCTTTTTAACAATTTCAAAGTAAAAATGCACGAACTACAATCTAGCTTAGATTTGCATGATCTAAAGCATTAAACCACACTTAATAAAGTTAATGAAGTCGTGAAAAACCTAAACACATTTTTAATCTCAAGTATTTAACCAAATTCAAAAATCTAGTAGGCAAATTAGCAAATTAACACAATTTTAAACTAACCATTAGCACAAGCTACTAATCTTGTATTAACATGACAAAAGCCTAAATATAACACACAACCATACACTAATTTTACAAAACCCTAACTTGCATTCAAATTCATAACTTGAATTCCAAAACTTGCAATTAAACTCACATTTCCAAATTAACACTTAATTAAATTAGCTTAAGACATTAGTAACAAATTAAGCAACAAAATGTTTAGAATTATACCCAAAACATATGAAGATCCACAAGCACACACATAGCCACCCAAATTGGAATCTTGTTCCCTAGATCCATGCAATTTTGGCTAAGCTAAAATGGGTAGGAGTCGGATTTGGGTTTTGGGATTTTTTTTGATGGATTTTGGGGCAATTTTTGATGAAGTTTTGAAGAGAAAAGAGAAGGGAAAGGGGGAGGGGCTGTTGCTGCAGTAGGAGAGGGGAGGGCTGCTGGAATTGGAGTGGGAGAGGAGAGAGAGGGAGGTAGAGAAAGTGGGGGTGAAAGTCAAGGTCAACCCAAGTCAAAAGTCCACCTCATTTATCCATTTTCTTTTCATTTCTTTCATTTCTTTTCCTTTGAAAATCAAGTGGGGAAAAAGAATGGTGGCTGCTGAAATCAGCCATGGGGAGAAGTGAATGGGGGTGTGTGGGTGTGGGTACGGGTGCGGGGTGATGAAAAATGATAAATACAATACCCCAAACATCCATTTACGCTAAAAAAAAGCCTTTTTTTCTTCAATAATTTCTAAACCGTTTTGGCAAATAATTTCGTTCCAAAAACCACATGATAAAATTTTATTTAATGTTTTATGATGCACAAAATTTGTTTCAACTCATTCCAATTTGTAATTTTCCCTAATTAAATGTATTAGTGACGGCTTAAAATAATAATAAAATAATATTTTTTTCAGAAAATTTGAAATTTCACCAGTGGCTCAATAAACACCAAATAATAGCAATTACATAGCTAGAATATGTATATTTAATTTTTATAATAAGATATTTGTATTTTGAGTTTTTACAGAAAACCCCCTTATTTTACCGATTTTTCGAAATTTCACCGAAACGATTTTCAAAACGTTACAGTTGCCATGATGGAGGAATTGGTGCAAAAGAAAAATCCATGGAGGCTTGCTGGGAATGATAATGAAGCATGCTCTGTAAATGGCTCGGCCAGAAAACCCATCAGCCTTCTGGAATTATATTGGACAGAAGATGTAGGTGTTGATTAAATCATGCAACTTTATAGCAATTAATTAATCCACTCAACTCCATAAAGTTTCACTCCAGCACACTTATATGCTCATTCTTCACTTAAAAAAAATAATCCCTTAACATGCATTTTCTGCACACTTCAAGTGGCCGGCCATTACTAGAAGAATGGTGGAGGGAAAAGACAAGGAGGTGGGTAAAGCAAGAAAAGAAAAATGATCACCACAAAACCCAACACTCCAACAATCATCAACAACCATGATTGTCAACAAAGTCAAGCCATCATGATAAAGCTAGAAGTCAAGGTCAAGGAAAAGCTATCATGATACAACAAAATGCAAAGACCCCCTCCACAAATGCCTATTTGCAACAATGCAAATAAGCCCTCCTCCACCAATCTTCGGCTAATGAACGATACAAAGGAAATTGGCCGAAACGGAAAGCAAACTGGCAACTCCAGAAAACTGGTCCCTTAATAAATTACAGGAAAACCCCGATACTGTGCATACACACCCGCATTTGTATTCCGACCGAAATACAAATGCAATGAGACAAAATCTACACTGTACTATACTAGGATCCGGCTTAAACCAAAGCCGGCTAGTAATATCTGTTCGATCCTGATCCGTGCAATACCGCACGTATCTGATCGAACCCTGCCATAAAACCATACGGCCACTAGTACAAACTGTCCGATCCTGATCCGTGCAATACCGCACGTATCTGATCGGACCCTGCCATATCTCCATACGGCCTCTACAACCTTTCGCCCGAAAGCTGAGTAACTGAATGTGGGGGACTCTAAAGACTCGTCAACACCTTGGTCGTGGATTTAACCACTAGCACGTCAGAGGTATAAGCCAATACGTAACGGGCTACCAGGTATTGACTAAAAGGGACGTCTGTGAGCGAACTCAGCCTGACGACTCCACTGAGCCTGTTAGTGACAATATCCGTACAGTCCGGTCCGTTCGTCTATGAGCATCGCATGGCGGGCCTAGGGGGTTGGTAAAAGTCAGACCCCCAAAAGCGGTACAAGTCGTGTCGGAGTGTAGCCCAGAACACCCTGAGATACTACTGGAATACCTACCAGTAAATCTCCTTGCCTCGGCCGAGGGCTTCGTGTAATGGCTCTCCTAGACACAGCACGACCTCAACCCCAATACCGGGAAAGACGAACCCCTGAAGATACGCTCACTGCCTCCATGTGGCTCGGGACTGTACCCAACTAAAACCTGTTTGTACGACTCCTTTGAGCCGTGGTAGGGTAGTAATCAAAGTACAGTGGGAACTCACACGAGACAAATGACGATCCCCAGGTCGATGAACTAACCTGCACACATGTCACCAGGGAACTGCCATCTGACGTCTGGTATATGACCAACTAGCATGTTCCCGGCGAGTCCTGTCCGGTGTACTCATAACCCAATGAGCACCTGTATACATCTTAGGTGATCCAACTGACACCAGTGGCTTGTGAGACCGGCCACCGCCCCTCGTCGGGGTCTCGACTGTATACACTAGTCTACTCTGGAGTATCGATGCCCTGTCTCGAAACTCACACGACTAGGGACCATTTAAGGATATGCTTATAGACCCTAGCTCCCACTTATATGATCGCCCTCATACTGCTGGTGGTCAAGCAAGAATCCTAGGGGCTCTATCAACGTGTAATAGCAACTTGTCAGGTCACCTAAAACAGTACACGATGATAAAGGTAAACCAGATAGCATACTATCATCTCGAGTAAGACTGTCCTACCGGGATAGGTCCTCCATCAATCATTGCAATCACGTGCCTGTGACCCAATAATTGACTCTGAGGGCACTATCTCCAACAATTCGCTCATTTCAGAGTTTCTAGTTTATATACTCATTTCAGAGTTTCTAGTTTATTCACTCATTTCGAAGTTTATAGTTTATTCACTCATTTTGGAGTCTCTACTTTATTTACTCATTTAAGAGTTTTTTCTAGTTTACCTCTCTTAGGTTTACAGGCAAACTCTCCCTAACGTTGGATGTAGATAACCTCCATTCTTTTATGACAAGGGTCCGTTAGGTTTGTGGTACTAGGTTTAATTCCATCGTACCGTCGCGTTGGTTGATATATTTCTTGATATACAGTCCCCTAGGTTGCTGCTCGAGAAGCCCCATGACTGTCGTGTCTCTGCTCTCTTCTGAGGCTGGACAAGACGTCTTCAAGTAATTTTCTTAGGTTGGAGTATCTGTATTACCGTCGGAAGAACAAACGTTAGGTATTTGCCGTGGCGCTTTTTACTTGAGGTTAGGCTTAGTTTGAACCCCCGATGAGTCATAACCGTACCCTTCTGGGATGGGATGATCTCCAATGGTTTTTAGGCTTTGTTTGTATTGCCGTCAAGACCCAAAACTAGGAATATGCCGTCACATAGTTTTTGTTTTAATGATGTCGCGCTAATTCTTTGCTGAAGTAGGGCAAATATCTGTGTGATCCCTATGCTGTAGATATCGCAGTCGAGGTTTGGAGCTGGGAATATGCTATTGCTCCAATTTCGTTTGATAGTTGCGTTTTTATCCTGCTGGAATAAGGAGGAACGTCAAGATGGTCTCCAGTCTGTAGATGTTGCTATCGAGATCCGGAGTTAGGAGCTGTTACTCCACTTTAATTTGACCCTTGGGTGCTTTTTGACGTCACGTCTATACTTTACTGGAGTAAGAAAGACGTCCAGATAGTCTCTAGGCTGTAAATGTGTCATCAAGGCTCGGTTCTTCTTTTAACGAAGCGTGGTGGGAAAATATGGTTCATTTTCTTTGATTTGTGCCCATGGATTGTATACAAGAGTCGGTATGGACCTACTTGCAGGGCAATTTTTTTATTCTTTTTTTATTTCCGCGATGCTCTATCTTTTCAGTTTTTCATATCGTGAAAGTCGCGATTGCCCAATCATTTTAGCTATTTTTTCCGCGGTGCTAAATCATTTCAGTTATGTCATTTTTCTTATTTTTACTCGCTGTTTTTCATTGCGAGTTGCCCAAACATTTCGACTGTTTCATATGCATATATTTTCTTTGCTCGCTGATTTTTATTGCGAGATGCCCTATCATTTCGACTATTTTTATAAGCAAATTTTTTTGCTCGCTAAATTTGTTGCGAGTCGGGAACTTGGGTCCTGATCCAATCTTGGGTCCAGTATCGCTACAACTGGAATATTGCCAGGAGCAAATCATCATTTGCCGTGAGAGGACTTGGAGTTTGACACATGCTTAGGCATCATCATTGCTACTACTGGGTTATTGCCATGAGCGAATCATCATTTGCTTTTGTTGATTTGAACAAAGGAGGCTTAGCAAGCAGGGTTAGGATCCTGTCGACTAAGACTTTTTGATTTTATGGGCCGTAAGGGTCTCATAAAAGTATTTTTCCCTACGAGTCATGAGGATCTTGTAGGTGTATTTTCTTATTAGGTGTCGTGGGGATTCCTAAATGTGCTTTTGTTAGTGTAATATGCCCTAGAGGCCATTATTGTATAGTACTAGATTGTATATTACATTTTGGAAGCTTAGGATATATACACGGATTTATGACAGTCTTGCTCGATATAGTAGTATGCTACTTGGTTTGTATCTATCTTAATATGTGTATATGTTTCTTTTAACGTATCGCTAATACATATTGATAGAGCCCTTAGGATCTTTGCTTGACTACCAGTGTTGTGATGGCAGTCACACTAGTGGGGGCTGGGTAGTCTACAAGCACATCCTTACACAGGTCCCTAGTTGCAGGATTATCGAGATAGGGCATGGATACTCCAGAGTAGACTAGTGTATACGCTTCCCATCCCAGCAGGGGAGATGGTCTGTCCACAGCCATCAGTATGTCGTACTGGAGATAGTATGCAGATGCTCATTGGGTTATGAGTTACACTGGATGGACTTGTGGGAAATTGCTGGTTGGTAATATACCTATCATCAGGTAGCAGTTCCCAGTGACATGAGTACAGCTCAGTCTGTCGACTTGACACTGCTACTTCACCTTAAGTGTGTTCCCACTGTTCTTAGATTACTACCCTACCATGGCTCTGCTGAGTCATGCTAACAGGTAGTAGTTGGGTGCAGTCCCGAAGCGCTTGAAGGCAATGGCGGTTAGATAGGATTCGTCTCTCCCGGTATTGGGGGTTGATGTCGCGCTGTGTTCGGAAAGCCATTACACAAAGTCCCTGGCCAGGGCAAGCGAGATTTGCTGGTAGGGATTCTAGTAGTTTCTCAGAGTGTTTTTGGCCGCACTCCGACACGACTTATTGCACTATTAGGGGTCTGACGCTTGCCGCCCCCTAGGACCGATATGCGACATTCTTAGACGAACAGACCGGACTGTACAGAGATTGTCACAGACAGGCTCAGTAGGGGTACAGTCGAGTTTCCTCGTCGACAGATACCTGGGTAGCCGTTACGTACAGCTAGTGCCACTGACGTGCTTGTGGTTAAACCCACTTCCATAATACTGTCGAGTCTTTAGACTCCCACACAGAGGGTTTCCCGGCTTCGGGCGAAACGTGTAGAGGTCGTATGGTTTTACGACAGGGTTCGATCACATACGTGTACTTGTGCGCATATGATGTTCGGGCGGACAATACCAGTAGGCTTTGGTTTAAGCCGGATCCTGGTATTTGATTATTGGATTAGTTTAGTCTCATTGTATTCGTGTTTCTCGGAATACGGATACGGGTATGTATATACGGTCGTGAGGGGCATTCTTGTGATTTGATCAAGATTGCTTTTAGAGAATAACACCTCAAATTAGGTTTCTCTTTTATGATTAATTATTTAATGAGGTGGAGAAAATGAGAGTGGAAACTTTGTGGTAGATTAGGGTTTTGCTTTGACTTTCTTGAACTCTTTTGTGAGTTGTTGACTTAGATATTTTGTGAGATATTTGTGAGATATTTTCACTAGGTTTAAAAGCCAAAACCCTAGCCATTTTTCACTAATCTTTTTACAAAAGAAAAACAACAGATATTTTCTTCCTCTCATTTTTCTTAAGCTTTCTCCTTCTCCATTCAAAACCTAACAATCTCATGAGTTGAGAATCATAGGGTTTGTGAGACTGCTAGATCCCTCATCACTCTCTATACATCCTAGGCTACTTAGTTTAGCACACCAAGTGACCTTGTTGCCTCAAGTTAGAGGTTAAAGCTCAAAGTCGGTTCTTTCTGGTGGATCTTTTACGATTTGGAGAAGACGAGGAGGAGGTGCATTCTGTTCTCAGTTCAAGGAGCTCACAACTTCGAGAAGGACAGCGAGGAAGTGAAGGACAGTGAGAACTTGAGGTATAACACTCACACATAGTAGCTAAACCTCTTTGATATATTGTTGGTTAGGGTTTAGTATCGATCCTGGAGTTTAGTCGATGTTACGAAGCTAATAAAAATCGTTTTTTCCAAACTCCGCCTCCCCGCGAACACGTGGGGTGCATGGCATCGAATTACAGTGGTATCAGAGCCAACTAAACCATAGCTAATATATTAAATGACAACTAAAACTACGAAACTGAAATAACACGTAAACATCGAAACGTAGATCCTAGTTTCTGTTGATTTTCCCGAGGCTCTAAAAATTATTTTAGCAACTGCAGAGTACTTCTTGAACTGTAAAATGAACACTCACCAAAAATGAGACAATTCCCTCATAAAGTGGCCGGCCACATCATGGAAAATTCCGAGCTCACCGGTTTAATTTGAGGGGATTGCTTTGTGTTTTGGTATGTGGCTTTGTGACTTGGATCTAGTTTTTCAGAAGTTGTTTATTTTTGCCAATTTTGAATATACTGTCAATTCTTCACTGTGGCAATACAGGGTGTTTCGAAGTCGCAGTTTAACGTCGTTTAATATTTCATGTTGTGATAAATGTGTTCGTAAACTTCCGCTAATTGCTATATGTCGGTTAGTTGGGGGTTGCACATTTCTGTGATGTTTGTTTGTGTATATAGACTTATTGGATTGTCGTTAATGAATAGCCGGGGATGTGAGGTGTTATATTCTTTCATTCAAATGTAAATTGTAAATTGTTGTAATATTTTTTCGCGGGGCACATCCAGGTTGAGGTTGTAGCCACCGTTGTATTATTTCATTTACTGTTTATTGCTCCTAGGATAGACCCAAGGTGGGGTACACAAACTACCGGGTACTTTGAAGTGCCGATTAGCCTACTCACGTTGTTGAGGGCGGTTGCTTCGCTTCGGGTATTTGGCGGGTAGTTTGCCACACCCGTAGGGGTCTAGGGTGGGGTTTGGCTATTCATTGCGACCATGGAATCCGTATTTCGTTACAGGCTTAAATGAAACGCGGAATTCCTAATATATCCAATGTGTTCATCTGTGATTTGGAATGCCTATTATTATGTCTGACGAATGGATATTATTATTATTATATATATATTATATATATTAGATGTTGCGTATATTTTGCATCCGCGCTAGTCCAGCCCCCAGCTCTGGCGTTAGTTATCTAACCTAACGGTGTAAGACGGGGCCTCATGGCGAATGCGGATGACATAAGCGTACGCAGTATTTTCGTCTTTTTCTGCGATGGTAGATTAAATGATGGGACTGCATTACATTAATGAAAAGAAAACAAACCAAAGCTGAATCGTTAGAACAATTATAAAACCACTCGAGTTTTTCAAAACAGTAAAACTTTTTTAAATGCGAAGTTTAAACCACTCCTTCAAAAAGCTATCAGGTTCTTTCGATTATATCAAGTTCACTACATTCACGGTTTCGCCAAAACCATTCATAGCCCTCCGTCATTTCAGTTGGATATTCAGTAGTATTCAAGCTATGTATTTTGACCTTCGCCAAGGTATAGTGATTGGTAGCTGCTGAATATTCATCTGTAGCATAGATAGAGGGGTTGGTTTGGGACGGTCGTACTGCTATTTTGGCTTTCGTCAAGGGTATGTACGGGTGGGTTCAAATTAACCTGGATAATGACGGGTAGAACTTGACATGTGACTTATGATATGTCGGCCTTCGTCAAGGTCATAAGAGCATAGGGAAAAAATCCACGTCGGGAGTTTCTAAAGAAACTGAAACTTGCTAGTGTTGCATACCATTTGAAATGTGATAATTTTGGTAGGATTCCTTCGACTTTATCACACGATGATATTTGGATCCCAATCCTACTGTGAGTATATGCTACTCCTCGGGAGATTTTTTCACTTAACGATCAATGCTATAAACCATGTAGGTGTCTAGAACAGTGTTAGCGGGGCTACGCCTCCAGGGAAAAGAGGTTATTTAATTAAGGAATTTCGCGAAAGTGTCGTAAAACCTCCTTCGAAGGACCGACACTAGCCTGGCTGAACGGTTAAGCAAGTATTGTACGGTGAGATTAATCCTGACTAATTCTTCTTTTTTGATTTGAGGAAGGATTCAAGAAATAGTGAGGCCCATCCTGTTTAGATAAACTAAAAACCGATCTAAACTTGCAAGAGTATCATACTAAAGTATTTCTTCTATCTCTCCTAATTGCAGCAACCAAAGATAATGGGCCTTAAATTACTATTAGATAAAAATATATTGACAGGGCCAAACTACAAAGATTGGTTCAGGAATGTCAAGATGGCAATAACTTATAACAAGTTGAGCTATCCTTACTATTAAAATCCCCGCCGTCCCAGGTCCAGAATCCAGTGTCGCGGATAAGGAAATCCGTAAGATCTAGGAGATTGACTGCGCGAAGGATAAGTGCCTCGTGCTGGCCTCTATGGACAACGGGCACCAGAGGCGGCACGAGAATATGGATCTTGAATCCATATTCCTCCATACCAAAGAATTATATAGAGAGCAATCTCGTATCGCAAGATACGAGACCTCGAAGAAGCTTTTTTAGGCGAGGTTGGCCGTCGGATCATCTGTAAGGAAACACGTCCTTAAGATGATCGGCTATATTGAAGAGCTCACGGACCTCAGGACCACGCTAGAGAATGAGCTGTATACAGACTTAAATCTGCAGTCCTTCCCTCCCACCTACGCCCAGTTTATCTTGAATTTTAATATTCAAGGTAATGAAGTTGAACTTCTCAACATATTGAGGAGTGCAGAGGGCACCCTACAGAAAGCCAAGGAAACATCCGCTCTACTTGTTGGTGGAGCTTCCTCTTCTAGATCCAAGGCGAAAGCCAAAGGAAAGAAGAAGAAGGCCCTCACCAAGCCGAGAGGCGGTTTTAGTAAGGTGGAAGTAAAGGGTAAGGTAAGAGTAGCGGGGCCGACAGTAGGAAAGGAAGAATGCTTCTATTGTTATAAAAAGGGCCATTAAAAGATTGCAGGGCTTGGAAGGCCAAGAACCAGGACCCGAAGCAAGTTGTGGTTTCGGCTTCAGGTGTGTTTGTAATTGAAAACTGTCTGACAATCAACTCTACTTCCTGGGTATTGGATACCGGATTAGGATCTCATATCTGTAATTCTTTACAGGCACTAAGAAGATGTAGGGTTCTGAAGACCGGTGATATGACTCTCAGGGTTGCTAACGGAGCGAGCGTGGATGCTGTGTCCGTAGAGGAATATCACCTTGGATTGACGAGTGGACATATTTTGGTTCTGTGCAACTGTTTTTGTGTACCTAGTTTGACTTATAATATCATTTCTGTATCTTTGTTATCGAAAGAAGGTTATGATTTTACATTTGTAAGCGATATCGTAAACATCCACCTTAGTCATGGTCTGATTGGGTCAGGTACTCTAAACAACGGTATATACGTATTAAACCAACTACAAATTTTCAATGTCTACAATACACATAAAAGAAAGACTCCAGAAATAAATCATGCTTTCTTATGGCTTTGTAGACTAAGTCACATCAACGAAACAAGGTTTACTAAGTTACATAAAGAAGAATATTTGGATCCATTCGAATATCAATCTGTTGCAACTTGTCAATCATATCTCAAAGGAAAGATGACAAAGACTTCGTTCACTGGACGCGGAGTAAGAGCGAGCGAGCTCTTGGGACTCATACACAGCGATGTGTGTGATCCAATGTCTACATATGCAAGAAGTGGTTATTCCCATTTCATTACTTTTACGGATGATTTCTCTAGGTATGGACATATTTTCTTAATGAAACATAAATCAGAGGCCTTTGAAAAATTTTGGGAATATAAGAATGAAGTGGAAAAACAAATTGGCAAAAATATCAAGACACTGAGATCTGATCGAGGTGGTGAATACTTGAGTACCGAGTTCCTGGATTACCTAAAAAAGAATGGAATTCTCTCTCAGCTTACTCCTCCATACACACCACAACACAACAGTATATCGGAGAGACGGAACCGAACCCTATTGGATATGGTACGTTCCATGATGAGTAACGCTGAGTCACCGCGATCATTCTGGGGCTATTCACTAGAATCAGCTGCATATCTTTTGAACAAGATTCCTACCAAGACTGTTCCTACCACACCATATAAGATGTGGAGTGGGAAGAAACTCTATCTTCAGTATATGAAGATATGGGGATGTCCAGCTTTTGTTAAAAAGCAGCATGCGGACAAGCTCGAGGCACGCTCAGTACTGTGTAAGTTTGTAGGATACCCAAAGAACTCCAGGGGGTATCTTTTCTATTCCGCAGAGGAACAAAAGGTTTTTGTTTCTCGTCATGCCCACTTTTTGGAACGTCAATTTTTAGAAAAAGAAACTAGTAGGAGCGCAATAGAATCGAAAGAAATTTCAGAACCACAAACTATTACTTAAAGCTTGGTGGAACCAGAAGGTTCAAAAGAATAGGACATTCCCGCGCCACTCTGCAGGAGTAGTAGGCTATCTCATCCGCCTGAGAGATACTACGGTTTTCTCGTAGATGGGGATAGAGAGAATTACATCATTGATAATGATGAGCCGACTAAATTCTAGCAAGCCATTCAGAGCACTGACTCGGTAAAATGACTGGATGCAATGCGGACCGAGATGGAGTCCATATACACCAACAAAATATGGACTTTGGACATTACTCTAGAAGGGGTAAAACCCGTAGGCTGCAAATGGATCTTTAGAAATAAGATTGGTGTAGATGGACAGGTTGAAATCTATAAGGCTAGACTTGTTGCAAAAGGATTTTGTCAAAGATCTGGTTTGGACTATAATGAAACATTTTCTCCAGTGGCTATGCTCAAATCCATTCGGATCCTTCTTGCCATTGCTGCCTTCCACGATTATGAGATTTGGCAGATGGACATAAAAACCGCTTTTCTAAATGGAAATTTGGAAGAGTGTGTCTATATGGACCAGCCAGAAGGTTTCAATCAAAGTGGGAGCAGCGGGAAAGTGTGCAAGTTGTTTAAGTCCATCTATGTACTAAAGCAGGCATCGCGGAGTTGGAACATCTGTTTTGATGAGACGGTCAAAGAATTTGACTTTATCAAAAATCCAGATGAGCCATGCATTTATAGTAAGATTGTAGCACGAACTGTTGTATTTCTCGTCTTGTACGTGGATGACATTCTCTTGATAGGAAATGGCATTCCTATGCTACAATCTGTCAAAGGGTTCTTGTCATAAAGGTTCTCCATGAAAGATCTGGGTGATACCTCTTACATTATGGGGATCCAGATCTATCGTGATAGATCTAAGAGGATGTTGGGACTTTCACAGTCCAGGTACATCGACACCATACTGAAAAGATTCATTATAGAAGATTCAAAGTGTGGTAATTTACCAGCTTGTCACGAAATCACCCTCTCCAAAGAGATGTCTCCCAAGACTGATTTGGAAAGCGGTCGCATGTCTATTATAGCCTACGCTTCTGTGGTAAGCTCTATAATGTATGCGATGTTGTGTACCAGACCAGATGTAGCTTATGCACTAAGCGTAGTAAGCCGGTATTAGTCAAACCCTAGGGAGAAGCATTGGATAGCAGTAAATAACATTCTCAAGTACCTGAGAAGGACTAAGGAAATGTTCTTAGTTTACGGTGAAAAAGACCTCCAGATCGAAGTCTTTGCTGACTCCAGCTTCCAGAGTGACAAGGATGACTCCAAATCCATGTCAGGTTATGTCTTTACCCTCAATGGAGGGGCGGTCTATTGGAAGAGTTCCAAGCAGGACACCATTGCTGATTCGACGATGGAAGCAGAGTATATCACAGCTTTTGATGCCGCAAAAGAAGCAGTCTGGATGAGGAAGTTCTTAAAAGAACTTCAGGTCGTTTCGTCCATTGTTGATCCAATACCTCTGTATTGTGACAACAACGGGGCTATAACTTTAGCAAAGGAACCCAGGTCCCATCAGAAGTCCAGACACTTCTTGAGGTGGTATCACCTGATCAGGGAGATCGTGGATAACCGGGAGATCGAGGTTCGGAGAGTTGCTACAGTAGACAACACTTTAGATCCATTCACAGAGGCCATCCCTTAGACGCAGTTCGAGAGGCTATTTGAGATGATAGGTCTGTGATATGCCAGCACATGGCCTTAGTGCAAGTGGGAGATTGTTAGTGTAATATACCCTAAAGACCATTATTGTATAGTACTAGATTGTATATTATATTTTGGAAGATTGGGATATATACACGGATTTATGACAGTCTTGCTCGATATAGTAGTATGCTACTTGGTTTGTATCTATCTTAATATGTGTATATGTTTCTTTTAACGTATCGCTAATACATATTGATAGAGCCCTTAGGATCTTTGCTTGACTACCAGCATTATGATGGCAGTCACACTAGTGGGGGCTGGGTAGTCTATAAGCACATCCTTACACAGGTCCCTAGTCCCAGGATTATCGAGACAGGGCATCGATACTCCAGAGTAGACTAGTATATACGCTTCTCTTCCCAGCAGGAGAGATGGTCTGCCCCACAGCCATCAGTATGTCGTACTGGAGATAGTATGCAGGTGCTCATTGGGTTATGAGTTACACTGGACAGACTCGTGGGGAACTGCTGGTTGGTAATATACCTATCGTCCTGTAGTAGTTCCCAGGTGACATGAGTACAGCTTAGTCTGTCGACTTGACACTGCTACTTCGCCTCAAGTGTGTTCCCACTGTTCTTAGATTACTACCCTACCACGGCTCTGCTGAGTCGTGCAAACAGGTAGTAGTTGGGTGCAGTTCTAAAGCGCTTGGAGGCAGTGGCAGTTAGATAGGATTCGTCTCTCCCGGTATTGGGGGTTGATGTCGCGCTGTGTTCGGAAAGCCATTACACAAATCCCTGGCCAGGGCAAGCGAGATTTGCTGGTAGCGACTCCAGTAGTTTCTCAGGGTGTTTTTGGCCACACTCCGACACGACTTATTGCACTATTAGGGGTCTGACGCTTGCCACCCCCTAAGACCGATATGCGACACTCTTAGACGAACAGGCCCGACTGTACAGAGATTGCCACAGACAGACTCAGTAGAGGTACGGATGAGTTTCCTCGTCGAACTTCTTATAGACAGATATCTGGGTAGCCGTTACGTACAGTTAGTGCCACTGACACGCTTGCGGTTAAACCCACTGCAGAGAACTGTCGAGTCTTCAGAGTCCCACGCAAAGGGTTTCCCGGCTTCGGGCGAAACGTGTAGAGGTCGTATGGTTTTACGACAGGGTTCGATCACATACGTGTACTTGTGCGCATATGATGTTCGGGCGGACAATACCAGTGGGCTTTGGTTTAAGCCGAATCCTGGTATTTGATTATTGGATTAGTTTAGTCTCATTGTATTTGTGTTTCTCGGAATACGAATACGGGTATGTATATACGGTCGTGAGGGGCGTTCTTGTGATTTGATCAAGATTGCTTTTGGAGAATAACACCTCAAATTAGGGTTTCTCTTTTATGATTAATTCTTTAATGAGGTGGAGAAAATGAGAGTGGAAACTTTGTGGTAATTTAGTGAAATAAGATTAGGGTTTTGCTTTGACTTTCTTGAACTCTTTTGTGAGTTGTTGGCTTAGATATTTTGTGAGATATTTTCACTAGGTTTAAAAGCCAAAACCCTAGCCATTTTCACTAATCTTTTTACAAAAGAAAAACAACAGATATTTTCTTGCTCTCATTTTTCTCAAGCTTTCTCCTTCTCCATTCAAACCCTAACCATCTCATGAGTTGAGAATCATAGGGTTTGTGAGACTACTAGATCCCTCATCACTCTCTACACATCCTAGGCTACTTACTTTAGCACACCAAGTGACCTTGTTGCGTCAAGTTAGAGGTTAAAACTCAAAGTCGGATCTCTCAGGTGGATCTTCTACGATTTGGAGAAGACGAAGAGGAGGTGCATTCCGTTCTCAGTTCAAGGAGCTCACGACTTCGAGAAGGACAGTGAGGAGGTGAAGGACAGCGAGAACTTGAGGTATAACACTCACATATAGTAGCTAAACCTCTTTGATATATTGTTAGTTAGGGTTTAGTATCGATCCTGGAGTTTAGTCGATGTTACAAAGCTAATAAAAATCGTTTTTTTCCAAACTCCGCCTCCTCGCGAATACGTGAGGTGCATGGCATCGACTTACAGTTTTCTCCTATAAGTCGTAAAGATCTTACAAGAGTATTTTCTCCTTATAAGTCGAGAGGACTTACAAGTGTCGTTCACCATATGTGGATATTTCTCTTCATTGGTGGAACTTGGTGGGGGATATATTTATTTATGCCCGTGGATTGCATACAAGAGTCGATAATGGACCACTTGTAGGGCAGAATAATTCCATCGGGTTTTGGTGGCTTAATAACAGGTATTGATCCCTGTAATCTAAGGCTTTTGAATTCTATAAACTGTAAGGGTCTTATAGAGGGTATATTTTCCTTAAGAGCCGTGAGGATCTCGTAAGTGCGTTTTCTCTTTAGGAATCGTATGGATTCTTAAATGTGTTGCTCCTTTGTGAGTCATAAGGATCTCACGCGGGTGTTTTCTTCTTATAAAGTCGTGAGGACTTTGCAAGTTTTTTTAACGAGTTCGCGCCCTTTTGGGTTTTCACGAGCTTGTCGGTAACCCTGCTGTTTTTACTCACGGCGCCCTTTCGGGTTTTCATCTGTGCCCATTTCACTTGTAGACATACCATTTTTTTAGGCGGCCTGTAAGGTAATGCATCCTTAGCTGTAAGCCACGGTCTTTTTTGAAGGACCGCGTCATGTAGGACGTGGGACAGCTATGAACTGTTTATGCCCGTGGATTATATACGGTGGTCAATATAGGAATTTACCGTAGAGCTAAACGTGTAAGTTTAAGGACATGACGGTCCATTATCGCCGTATTTAGTTTATGAACTTTGTGGTCCAACATTTCCATTTTGGGGACGAATGCTAGTTTAAGAACATTTCGGTCCATTTTTAGTTTAGGGACATTTCGGTCCATTATTAGTTTAGGGACGTTTCGGTCCATTATTCCCGTGTTTGGGGGAACGCACTAGTTTAGGGACGTTTTGGTCCATTATCGCCGTGTTTGGGGCGACGAAATTTCTTTTCTTTTCTTTTGGTACTACTTTCAGAGTTCTGACTCAAGAAGATAGCGAGCGAACACAAGTGTCGTCATTTAGCATTGACCTAAATTATGACTCTTCAAGCGTAGTACTTTTTGAGAAACCGACCGTTTATTGGCTGGAATAGCCTTTCGCCATGCATATCCATGAGCATGTAAGCTCCACCTTGGTAGATTTTGTCTATGATGTACGGGCCTTCATAGTTCGGCTCGAACTTCCCCCGTTTTGTACGATTGGGGATCATTGGTCTTTTGACGACTAGCACGAGTTCGCCTTGGCTGAATATTCTCGGCCTGGTCAATCTTTCATATGACTGTGTCATCCTTACCTTATAAGTCTCCTGAATTTGCTGTGCTATAATGAGGGTTGCGTCGAGGGCGTCGAGCTCCTCGAACCTAAGATGAGTATTTTCTTCATTTTTCAGCTCGTATTGAACTGCCACTCATAAAGAGGGTAGTTCTATCTCTAGCGGGAGCACTACTTCCGTGCCAAACACCAGTGCGTACGGTGCTGTATTCGTGGCCATCTTGAATGTTGTTTGGTATGCCCAAAGAGTTTCATGCAGCCTTTCGTGCCAGTCCTTTTTGTTTCTGAATACAATCTTTTTTATAACCTTGGTCAAGGTCTTGTTGAAGGTTTTAGCTAGACCGTTGGCCTGAGAATTATAGACTAAAGAGTATCTCCAATCTATTTTATGCTGCTGTGCGAAGCGGTTGATTTTATGGCTTCTGTAAGCTGGTCCATTATCTGAGATAATCCTTCGTGGAGTGCCAAACCGATAGATGACATGGGTTTTGGAGAAGTGGAGGATATTCTCCGTCTTCACCTCCTTTAGTAGTACTGCTTCTGCCCACATAGAGAAGTAATTAGTTGTCGCCAGTATAAACCGGTGTCCTTTGGATGATGCCGGTTCGATGGGGCTAATTATATCGGTTCCCCACATTTCGAACGGCCAGCTGGACACTATCGGGTGTAGCAAATTTGGGTGCTGATGTATGAAGTCCTCGTGAATTTGGCATGAGTGACATTGCTTCGCAAATTTGAGACAGTCCTGAATCATCATGGGCCAATAATAGCCCATTCTTTTTATCTTCAGCTTTATCTTCAGACCTGCCAGATGGGAGCCGCAAAATCCATCGTGTATTTCTTAGACGACTTTCTTTACTTCCTTCGGCTCTAGGCACCTTAGCCATAGGCACTCGAATGATCTCTTATAAAGAGTATCATTGACGAAGGCAAATGACAAGGCCCGTTTTATGAGCTGATATCTAGACGACGCATTTTCGGGCGTTCGTTGGGACTTGAAGTAGTCTATGAAGACTTCCCTCTAGTCCTTGACCTTTTCTTCATTCTCTATTTGAAGGGATACTTATTTAGTCATTTCTTTTCCTTCGGATAACTCTATCATGTCTTCCGAAAATATATCTGTTGGCATGAGGACCATGCGGTTATGTACAATGATCCTTACGTCATCAAGGTCTTCATTGGCTAATTCCTTAGCCAATTTGGCCAATGCATCCGCTTTGCTGTTTTCCGTTCACGGTATACTTTTCAGGGTATAGGAAGAGTTTTGTGTCAGCAGTTTATACACCTTTTCGCTATACCTTATCAGTTCTGGCTTCCACGTTTGATAGTCGCTGTTTACTTGACTAATGATCAGCTGGGAGTCTTCATATATGAGGAGGTCTTTGATTCCCATATCGATAGCGATCTCAAGACTGGCTATCAAAGCTTCATTGTTAGTCCTTGGCTCCGTTAAGGAGAGGGCGTAACGCAATATCCCTCCTTGCAGGGTCACGAAGATAAGGCCCACCCTAGCTTTGATTATGGGGGTGTTTTGCTTTCGCTGCTTCATGGAGGATGCTTCATCGAATTTAAGATCCCACTGAGGCTTATCTTCTTCCTTTTATTCTTCAATTGCGTCGAATGCGTGCTCATCCGATAACTCGCAATTTAGAAGGAGTCGGCTGGTATCGGATACTCCGTGAGAAAGTTGGCGATGCTATGTCTTTTCTATGCTTTGAGAGGTCGATATGTTACCGAGAACTCTATAAGGAGAAGGGCCCATTTGGCAAGCCTTACTGTCAGTATGGCCTTTGACATTAAATATTTGAGAGGATCCACCTTCGATATGAGGTGGACCTCATATGCCAAGGCATAATATCTGAGCTTCGTTATTGTGAAGATCAGCGCCAGGCAATACTTTTCGATGGGTGAATAGTTGCTTTCTGCCCCCAGGAGAACTCGACTTAAATAGTACATAGCTCTCTTCTTTTCTTGATCATTCTTTTATACCCACAATGCGCCTAGAGAACCCTCAAGAGCCGTTGTATATAGGATAAGGGATTTTTCCTTAATCGGAGCAGCCAATACCGGCGGATTTTACAGGTATTGTTTGATTTCATCTAGTGTGTTTTGGCACTTCTGATCCTAGACGAACGGGGTCCCCTTCTTCATCAGATGGCTGTAGGGACGGCATTTTCCAGAGAGGTTGGCCATGAACCGCCGGATATATGCGAGCTCTTCTTGGAGAGACCGCGGTTGATTGAGGGTTCTAGGCATGGGCAACTCCATAATCGCCTTGATCTTTGAGAGATCAATTTTGATACCTCGGTGATGTATGATGAATCCCAGGAATTTGCCTGAGAAAACTCCAAATGCGCATTATAGAGGGTTCATCTTCAGATTATACTTTCGAAGACGTTGGAACACTATTTTTTAGATATTCCCAATGTTTCTCATGAGATTTACTCTTCATTACGAGGTCGTTAATGTAGCATTCGACGATCTCGTGTATAAGGTCATCGAAGATCTTTGTTATGGCCCTTTGGTAGGTAGCACCGGCATTCTTCAAGCCAAAGGGCATCACCTAGTAGCAGAATACACCTAATGGTTTCCAGAAGGCGCTATGCTTCTGGTCCTCAGGATCCATTTTTATTTGGTTGTACACTGAAGATCCATCCATGAAGGAGAAGGCTTCGTAAGTGGACGTGTTATCGATCATCAGTTCGGTAACGGGTACTGGGAAGTCGTCTTTCGGGCACGCTTTGTTGAGGTCCCGAAAGTCCATGCAAATGCGAACCGCCCATTTTTCTTCATCACTGGAATGATATTAGCGATCCAGTCAGGATATTGAACCTCTTGGATGAAGCCGGAGTCGATTATTTTCTTGACTTCGGCGTTGATACTCATCTCAAGTTCGAGCCGCATCCTTCTTGGTGCATGTTTGATTGGATTTATGCCTGGTGATATGGCCACTTTATGTACCGCTACTTTTGGATATAGACCCGGTAGTTCGAAGTAGTTCCATGCAAACCACTCTTTATACTGGATAAGCACGTCTTTCACTGTGGCTACTTGTTTTTTAGATAGCAGCTCACTGAAGAACGTCGGCCTTGGATCATTTTCTGTCACTAAGTCAATTTTTCTTAGGTTGTCCGCCGTGGTGTGTATCCCATCTCCCAGCTCTTTTTATGCTGGTGGAAACTCAAAGATCACATCATCTCCGTCTTCATTGGCGAAGCACCCGAAGATGTCACTCATACTCTCACGCCCTCTCTCTTTTAAGAGTGTTATCATATGGCAAGTACGAGTACGCTTCCCTTTTTGCGGTTGAGCTGGTCTTAACTTGATGTTGTAGGTCCTTTTTGGCTCGTGTTTTCGCAGCTGGATTATCTTCCAGCTATCGGATAAAAAGAACATGCCTTGTCGATACTGGTCTTCCACCTAATCTTTGAACGTGAAGCAGTCTTAAAGGGGGTGATCTACTGCTCGGTGGTAGGAGCAATAATTCAGGTGATGAACCTCGTTTATTTGTTCAGGGTGCTGAGACTCAGGAAGCGTGATCATTTGGTGCTTCATGATAAGGTTGAACATTTTCACTGTCTTGTTCTGTGAGAAAAAGTATTCTCGACCCATCTTCTTCATAAAGGACGAGCTCCAATCGAGCTTTTCTCGATTGAACGGCGTCTTGGACCTGTTTTATTATCTTTGAGCATTGTCTGCGTTCTTTTCCCTATTTTTACCTCCATTTCAGGATTTTCTCCCTTCGCGAGAATGCATAGCGGGCTAGAGATGAAGAGCATTATGGTCTACTTCCCCCGCAGATTGCTGACTGAGACACTGCATCTTGGCCTTTTCATAAATGGCCATTTCGTGGCTGTGGTTGTCATGGCTCGCTTGACAAGCATCTTTTATAAGCTTGTCAATTTGTTCTTCGAGCAACGGACTTAACGTTTTCAAAGAAAGATCTCGCTCCGATTTTATGTCATTTCTACTTGGAAGAGTATTTTCCTCTTCACTCGAGCTGTTTACGACATGGGAACTGTAGATTTGCTCCCATTTCTTGGACCGAACGTATCCGAGCCCAGTTGTTTCCATCTTCCCGTTAGGCTTCTTTCGCTGAGTCTCGGGAATATCCCAAATATTTTTGTAGAATCGGGCTCGTCGAACAGTTTGTTTGAGGGGTACGCCTTGGCGTCTTAACAGCTCTTTCAATCCTTCCATGTAATATCTTGGCAGACGGATTGGTTAAAACCTGTCAAGAGAGGGGTTGACACCATGCCAGACTTCTTTTTCTAATCTGGTCTCCGTAGATTTGTAGAAAAGGATCTCCTTTTTGCCTTTTCGCTTAGGAGGCACGTAAAAGGTATGCAGTTCTTGTATGCTGTATGTATCAAGCGCATCAAGTTCCTTGTAGTGTCGAGGCGGAAGCATTGTGATTTTTATACTTTGATCGGTTTCGGCGAGAGCCTGTATTGATGGGAAAATGGAAAACACTGCATTTGTTTTGTCCTCGGTGTCGCTGCCAAAAACCAGGATCGGGGTAGATGGTCCGGGCTTATTGTTTTCCTTTTGGGGCCCTGAGTAGACTATTTCTTCGTCTTCCTCAGTATCGCTCCCAAAGATCAGGATAGTGGCCGCGGATTTTTGTTTACTCTCTGGCCTGTTGCACTTTTTAGTATCCTCGAAGTCTGGAAGAAAATATTTTGCGTCTTCGTATTTCCGGACTTCATCTACGAAGAATGAATTTAGCTCTCCTGTGACGGTATATTCTGAACCACCCTTAAAATACTTCATACACTGATATTGTGTAGACGGGGTGATGTTGTACTCCTATAACCAAGGTCTGCCGAGCAAAGTGTTATAGCAAATCTTGGCGTCAATGACATGAAATTTGATATCGGTGACGAGCAGACCGAAGCGTAGCGTCAGTATTATAGACCCAAGTGTCCATGACGACTGTGAGTCAAACCTGGAGTTGGTAATTTTATCTCGGGCAAAGTGCTGAACATTCATGCAAATTTCCTTCAGCACTCTCATATTGAGAAGATTAACGGAGGATCCATTGTCGACAAGGATTTTCCTTATCTTGATATCGTTGCAGTACCCGGTGACGTATAACGGGCGATTATGTTCGCACGTACTAAGAAGTAGATCTTCTTCGTTGAATGTAACATCAACCATGTGGAGCTCTGCCAATTCATTTTTCATCTTCTCTTCTGCGAGAAAAGCTTGGAACTGATCGGGCTCTTGCAATACCTTGATCAAGGAATCTCCTGCCTCTTTGGATAGGAGGAGAGTATCCAATATGCTTAGCTGTGAGGGTATTTTTCTCAAATGTGTTAGGACGTTGTAATCCACCTTATTTTTCTTAGGCAGGTCCTTTGCGACGAGCTCTTTGACTGCTTCTTCATCGAGGGCAATTCCTACGGGCATTTTCCCTTTCCCTTTGTCCTTTTTGTTCGAACCTTGGTTTGCAGGCCCGAAGTTCTTCTCAGGTAACGCACGGTTATGCAGCTGAATGCTTTCACAATTCTTCTTCTCCTTTTCTTTTCCCGAGGCAGAGTCTTCAAAGGGAGAGTCGAAGGGTGTTTCGTCCTTGGATTCGCTCCCGAAGGTGAGAACTTGAGGTTTTTCTCCTTACAAACTGGTACCAACCATATGAAAGTTGCTAATTGTTTTTTATGCATTTTCGTCTCGCCATTTTCACATCGACGAGCACGAGCTTCACGCTTCTCCTTCTTGAAGTGTTTTCGATGGGTAACATATCCTTACCACCATTTCTTGAAGGCGGTGCATTCCTCGATGGGGTGAGCAATTCTTCGATGATTGAGGAAATATTTTAGATGTGAGTCTCTTCCGTCGAAGCATGGGACTCCAGGAGTGTACCACGTGAGAGGTGGTATCTTCATCCCCAGTGATAGGGTTTTAGCGAACCGCTTCTCAGTTTTGATCCTGCTCTTATTTGGTGTAGGCGTGCTTTGGTTTGGTTAGAGCGCTTTATGACCCGTTCTCACCGCAGGTTCTTTATTCAGACGCTAACGCTTAGCCTTTTCGTATATGGCCGTTTCGCGTTCTCGGTCATCTTTGCTCTTTTGAAAGGCTTCGTTTAGCAGCCTCTCAATTAGGTCATCTTCAGGCAGTTTCGGGGAGTTTAGTGCCGACTCTTCCCCCAGTTCCTTTATATCGTTTTTTGACACTGAGGGAGCTTCTTCATCATATAACGACGAAAGGGAGACCATGTGGCAACTTGCTACATAGTCTTCGCTTTTTCTGATGAGTCATTTCCCTCATCATCGTCACTGTTTCCGTCCTCAAGAGTATGCTAGAGAAATTCTTCGAGCGTGACCGGTGTCCACACATTCTGGTTATATTCTTCCAGCGGATCTATGTACTTCTGAAGCTCTGTATGCTTGCATCATATTTGGCAGGCTGCACGGGTTTCTTGGTCTTCTTCTTTTTCTTAGAAGACTTTGAAGGCTTGACTTGGGGTTTTTTCCCTTTGTCAACAATTTTCGGTGCGGGACGTGATTTAACATCCCTTTAATAATTTTAGATTCATGTGGGATTTTCCACCTGATTGCCGGACATGCTTGTAGATCTTTCAGTATTCTTTTAGTTTTTGCTGAAAGAGCTACTTTCTACGGAGCTTCCTCTATAAGCGAGCATAATACCCCTTGTGCGTCTACCTTTTTAGGAGTGTGTTTCTGGAGCGGGTTTACCGTCCAGTTATCAGACAGTGTAAACTTTTCCTGCCGGTACTGGTCTTCAACCTAATTTTTGAAGATGTAGTAATTCTCAATTGGATGGCTCATTATTCTGTGGTAGGAGTAGTAATTGGGGTTGTTGACGTCGCCGGATTGCGCTGGACGCCACGGGTTTGGCAATGTGATGAGGTTATTACGCACTACCAGTTCAAACATCCTTCTCTTCTTGTCGAGGGGAAATGAGTAAGTATGTCCTAGCCTTTCTTCCAAGGATAGGCATGGACGCGCGTTGTTTTGGTGAGCGGCTGGTTTTGGACCACTCGGTTGTTGTTGCGTATTAGCAATGAAGGCTGCTTTCTCTTTACCCTTATTATTTCAAGGGTCTTTATTTGAGGAGGAAGGCCCATGGCCCATCTGTTATATCTGGGCCAGCTTTTGTGGGTTTGAAGAACGTCATGAACTGGGACACAGTTGTAAGAGAATCGAGGGTCCCGATGAACATGCCTACGGCAGGAGACTCTTCAATGCACTATTCGCATTTAGACCACAGGTTTCACCATCGGATCACGTATTGGACCTAAGTTTCTCCTGGCTTTACCCTGCCATTGATTAATGCCATGATCGGAGTGTGTTCGCTCGCGCTGGTGAACTGCTGCGTGAACAGTAGTTCCATTTCTGTGAAGGTTTTCACGGAGTCATTTGGGAGCTTCGAGTACCATTCAAAGGCTGTCTCTGACAAAATTCCAAAAAATTGGCGAAGCAACAGTCTGTTGTCGCTTCCAATTTTGCCACATAGTGCTATGAATTGTGCGACATGCTGGTAAGGATTACATATTCCATTGTAGACATGAAACTTAGGGATTGTATAATCCAGTGGGTACTTGATTTGGTCATACCAGGCCGGATATGGTCGCCCGGTTCTGACGAGTTGGCCGGCGGCTTCACTGGCCTGGTGAGCTCTTATTTGCCAAGCGATGTAGTCATCCAGGGCCGCCTTGCAGATGGTTTCTTCCTTGGCCGCTAAAAAAGCTGGAGGAGGATTTGATGTTTCCCCTCTGTCATTCTTGATAACTATTGGTAAATTTTCGTCCGGGGGTTCCGGTTGTATCATCATTCCTACCATGTCTTTGAATAGAAGAGCCATCTGTTTAATATTAGCAGCTTGCTCTGCAGTTTTCTTATCTTTTCTTTCCATCACCTGTCGCAAGAACTATGTATCGGTCTCTTGCTCTTGGCGCTGTTCAGACTGCAGGGTTCCCTAGGGCAGCAGCAAGGTTTCGGAAGGCATCATCCATATCATTTTCAAAATTTTGCCGTTCTAAAGAACCCTAACCTAGAATCTTAACTAGAGAATTAAACAATACAACATGCAAACATCTTTACAGACTAAGTGAATGAGGAATACAACCTTTGTAGACCGGTCCTTCACTTCTAAAGCTCCGTGTAGTAGTCCCTTCGCTCCAAGTAGTGAACACCCGAGCTCTAGTAAGGGTTCACATGAAGAAATGAACAAGCTTGCTCGAAGTCTTTGAGGCCGAAGATGATCTACGTCGAGGAGACTCAAGATCATGCTACCTCTTCACTAATTGTAGATTAGTGAAGAAAACACCCTAAACTAAATGGCTAATATAGTAGAGGATGATGAAGTAGGAAATGGGCCCACTTTAGATTTAATTTTCTCACAATATTTTCTCACTTAGAAAAAAAGCTAGCAAGCTTTTTCTCATGAAAAAGAAGATGAAGTGATGAAGATGAGAGAATGAACTCATGATGTGAGAATAGCAACCATGGATGAGTTAGTGTCATACACTAACTCATGTAGAGAATAAACCATGGGTAATCAATAATGGTTAAGTTAATAAATATCTTCAAGTAAAACAAAAAGAGTTGACTTGGTCAATGGTTCCACAAGCTTCTACAAGCTTCAACCATGTGAAAATTTCCAACCATTTTTGATTTACTTTAAATAAATAAAGCCTTCATTATTAATAAGCATGGTGTGAGTCTCATACACCCATGAACCATGTGGCATTAAGCATGACACAAAATAATGTACATTAATATATATCACATATATACTAAGTGTACATTAGTGAGAAAAAGAAATCTTAAGTGAGCTAATATTAGTTAATATAAGATAATATATCAAATATATAATTATACATTAATTATTAAATCAACACTTGATTTAATAATCCGGCTACATTACATACAACCGGCTAATATCAAATGTAACAATGTATCGAATCAACACTTGATCCGATAACCCGGCTATATCACATATAACCGACCGTTATCACATATCGCGAGAATAGAATGTGGTATCACATAGGCGCATTAATCTCTGTCCCACACATATCATATATGTGCTCCTACGTCGCTTCACATGAACTACGAAATCTCTGTGTAGGACTCTAAAGACTCGCCAATACGACGGCAGTAGGTGATGATCATATCAAACACCCACAAGCCGCAAGCGATATGCTAAACATAACGGCAACCCGGGTATTGAGCGATCAGAAGATCAACAAGCAAGCCTGCTCATACTCTTATGAATCCAATCAGTAACACTACCGTACAGTCCGGTCTCTTTGTCTGATATGTAGCATATCTCAGCCTGGGGGTGGTAAACGTTAGACCCCAATAGCCCTGATAAGTCATGCCGATATAAGGTCCATAACGGTTCAAGAAACTACCGATAACTCTTACCAATAAATCTCAGCAATTCTGGCCTGGTATTTCATGTTATGGCCAATCGAGCATAGTGCAACATCAACTCCCAATACCGGGAGAGACGAGTCCCCTCCTATCGCTCATTGCCTTCATGTGACTCAGGACTGTATCTAAAAACCACCTTTTTGCACATTCTCTTGACCATGCTATGGTGGAAATCAAAGCACAGTGGGAATGACACAAGACTCTATGATGATCTCGGGTCGACAGACTAACCTGTAGCAGTGTCACTGGAGAACTGCTATCCGACGATAGGTATAATACCATCTAGGAGTTCTCGACGAGTCCATCCAGTGTACCAGTCTCCACTGATCACCCGTAAACTTTCTCTAATGTCAAACACCAATGGATATGGGATCATCCATCATCCATCATATGGGTTAAGAAGCGTATATGCTAGTCTACTCTGGAGTATCGATTCCCTGTCTCGATACTCCCACGACTAGGAACATTTGAAGGATGTACTCTCTGACTACCTCTGCCCCATTAGTATGATCCGCATCATAATCCTGGTAGTCAAGTACACATCCTAAGGGCTTTATCAACATGCGAGAGAAAGACAGCATCACTTATACAAGTCAAAATGTTAAGACAAAGAGCAGCCAGATAGCATACTATCATGTCGAGCAAGAAAGTCCTCCCTATATATGTCCAAGCATCCATTATAATATACATCTCATGTACAATAATGGCCTCTAGGACATACATATTACTAATAATCTCCCACTTGCACTAAGGCCATCTGTTGTAGTATCCAATACCCAACAATATAGCAGTGGTTGTAGTATCCCATACTCAACCATCCTAAAATCTCTCAAATAATATTTGGGGAAGCAGGCCTTGGTGAATAGATCCGACGTGTTATCCTTCATGTCAACTCTCCTGACCTCGATCCGTCGGAGATCAACCATCTCCCTGATCAGGTGATATTAGACTCAGAATATGTCTGGATCGCTGATGGGACCGGTGTTCCTAGGCTAAAGCCATAACTCCATTATAGTCATAATAACAGTTATTGGACGCTCAATGGTAGGAACCATGTTCACCTCATGATGCCCAGACAGACACTTTGGCAGCATCGTTGGTAGCGATGTATTCAGCCTTTATCGTCTAGTATGCCACGGTATCTAGCTTAGAACTCTTCCAACATACCGCCCCTCCACTGAGGGTAAAGACAATGCCTGTGACTAATTTTCAGTCGACCTTATCACTCTGGATGTTTGAACCAAGAACATTCTTTTAGTGCTTCTCAAGTACTTAAGAATGTCCTCCACAGCTGTCCTGTGATTCTCCCAAGATCCGATTGATTCCTAATCACTACTCCTAGTGAGTCAGCTACATCTGGTCTGATACATAACATCGCATACATGATAGAACCTACTGCCGAAGTATAGGGTATCTCTTGCATGCGTGCTCTCTCCAAATCAGTCTTGGAAGACATCTTTTTGGAGAGAGTGATTCCTGAGGTAGTGGGCGAACCACCACGCTTAGAATCCTCCATACTAAACCCCATTAGTATGGTGTTATACCTGGATTTAGAACACTCCCAACATCCACTTAGATCTATCACCATATATCATAATCAACAAGATGTAGTAGGTATCATCCAGATCTTCCATTGAGAATCCTCATGATTAGAGGAGCTTGACCGAGCGTAGCATAGGAAACCATTTCCTATCAAGACTATGCCATCTACGTACAATACGTGTAAGACAACCTCACTCTCTATAACTTTTTTGTATATACTAGGTTCATCTACCTTTTTGATGAAGTCAAACTCTTTGACTGCCACATCAAAACAGATGTTCCAACTCCGCGATGCGCGCATTGATCCTGATAGACTTTAGCATAGCTTTGAAAGTCTTAACTTTTCCATCTACACCAAGAATCTTTTCAAGATTCATTTGCTCTCAATGGGTTTTACACTTTCAGGTGCAACATGCAAAGTCATACTTTGTTGTTGTACATGGATTCCATCTTTGATCGCATAGCATCCAGCCTTTTCACAGAGTCGCCACTCGTGATGGCCTGCCTGAACCTAGTTGGGCCATCATCTACGATGATGCAATCCTCGCTCCCACTATCACCAAGAAGACCGTAGTATTTCTTAAGTAAATAAGGAACCCTACCAGATTCGCGGAGAGGCTGAGGCTCGTTGGAGACTATTGAATCCTTTAGTTTCACCAAATCATCAGCTGTTAGTTTGTCTAGCTAGAACTCCTTCCAGTTCTACCTCATGACCATTAATTTCTTCACAAGAAATTCCTTTTCTAAAAAGGCGGCATGCTGAGAAACAAAACACCTTTTGCTCCTCAGTCTGATAGAAGATATTCCCTCGCAAATGTTTGGGATATCCAGCAAACTTATACAGAACCGACCTTATCTCGAGTTTGTCCTGATTTTGCTTTTCAACATAGGCCGGACAACCCCATATCTTAACTCTTTTAAGACATGGTCTCTTCCCATTCCATATCTCATATGGAGTGGTAGGCATTGATTTGGTCGGAACCCCATTCAATAGGTATGCAGCTTCTCAAGTACATAACTCCAAAAGGAAACATGTAACTTAGCAGTACTCATCATAGAGTGCACCTTATCTCATAGGGTGCGATACCTCCGCCCCGATACACCGTTATGTTTTGGTGTATACGAAGGAGTAAGCTGAGAGAGAATCACATTCTCCTTTTAGAAACTCCAGGAACTCCATGCACAAGTATCCACCTCCTCGATTACATCGAAGGACTGTAATACTTCTATCCGTATGGTTCTTAACTTCAAGCTTATATTCCTTGAATTTCTCAAAAGTTTCAGACTTGTGTTTCAATAGGAACATATATCCGAATCCTGAGAGATAATCAGTGAATATAATGAAGTATGAAGAACCAAGCCTGTCATTAGTAGACATAGGACCGACTACATCATCATGTATCCGTCCTAAGAGTTCACCAACTCATTCTCTGTTTCTAGTAAATGGAGTTTTGGTCATTTTATCTTTGAGAAAAGACTGGCAAGTATGATAAGATGAAAATTCGAACAGATTCTCATATTCATCCTTATGTAACTTAGCTAGCCGTGTCGCATTGATATGACCTAGTCTACAATGCCGCAAGAAGGATTCGTTCGTTTCTGAACTACTTCTCCTGTGTGTGTTCGGTATACTTTGAACCGTGGTTTGATTTAGAACGTATATGCCATTACATAACGTGGCTGATGCAATCAAATCTTGATTAAGGAAAATGTTCACAACATTATCCATCAATAAAAAATCATATCCTTCTTATTAAAGAAACCGATGTAATGTTGTATATCAGGCTCGGTATGTAATAACATTCGTTCAAAATCAATATATTAATACAAGGTGATATTTGCTAACTGTAACGCTTTGAAAATCGTTTCGGTGAAATTTCGAAAAAATCGGTAAAATAAGGGGGTTTTCTGTAAAAAGTCAAAATGCAAATATCTTATTATAAAAATTAAATATACATATTCTAGCTATGTAATTGCTATTATTTGGTGTTTATTGAGCCGCTGGTGAAATTTCAAATTTTCTGAAAAAAAAATATTATTTTATTATTATTTTAAGCCGTCACTAATACATTTAATTAGGGAAAATTACAAATTGGAATGAGTTGAAACAAATTTTGTGCATCATAAAATATTAAATAAAAATTTATCATGTGGTTTTTGGAATGAAATCATTTGCCAAAACGGTTTAGAAATTATTGAAGAAAAAAGGCTTTTTTTTAGCGTAAATGGATGTTTGGGGTATTGTATTTATCATTTTTCATCACCCCACACCCGTGCCCACACCCACACACCCCCACTTACTCCTCCCCATGGCTGAATTCAGCACCCACCATATTTTTCCCCACTTGATTTTTAAGGAAAAAGAAATGAAAGAAAAGAAAAGAAAATGAGTGAAGTAGTTAGACTTTTGACTTTGTTTGACCTTGACCTTGTCCCCCCCCCCCCATTTTCCTCACCTCCCTCTCTCTCCCCCACCCACTTTTCTGGCCGAGCCTTCCCCTAGCTTCAGCCCAAAAAAATCCCACCTCATTTCACCTCCAAATTTCATCAATTTTGCATCAAAATCCATCAAAAACATCACTAATCCCAAATCCAACTCCTACCCATTATTTCTTGCCTATCTCGCATGGATCTAGGAGCATGGAAGCTACTTTTGGAGGCTAGGATTTGCATGCTAGAACTCAATTGGGAGGTATAAATTTTAACCCTTTAGTGAAATTGTTGTTTAATTGCTTTATGTTAGCTTATTAAGTGTTTAATTTGGTTTTAGATTGGTTCTAATTGCATGATTGAAAAATTCAAGAATGAGGTTGATTTCAAGTTAGGGTTTTGAGTAGTGGGATTATGGTTGTGTGATGTATTTAACATCTTAAGACATGTTAAAACCTAATCTAGTTGCTAGTTGCAAATTGTTAACTTAAAATTGTAATAATTAAGCTATATTGCAAACTAGGTTTTAAAATTAAATCAAATTGTAAGATTAAAAATCTAATTAGGTTCTTCATGATATCATTAATTTTATAAGTTGTAGTTTACCACCTTAGTTCATGCAAAACCTAGTCAAGTTGATGATTTGTGAATTGTTATTTTGAAAATTGTTAAAAAAGGGTATTTTGTAAACTGGAAGATTAGGGTTTTTGGAATTTAATGAGATTAAATTCCGGAAATTTTTTTCTATGACTTATTTAAGATATTTAATAAATATATTGGCCGCTACATTCATTTAAACATCCTGTTTTGTACAAAAACGGCGAATTGTGCTTGCTAGATTTTCGGAAAAATGACTTTTTAAGTGAAATTGGCATTTTTGTGAGTTTTAACCTAGTTTATATTAAAATTAGTGTTCGTGAATGTGCAAATGAGTGTGATTGGATTTTCTCGATGGTTTGACGTTCGTACATCGACATCGAGGGTTGGTTTGACTATTCCTGCATGCGTGGGGGATAGGTTTGGACCTATGCGTGATACGCGTGCCGATTTGATTTTCGTATGCCGTTTCGATTTCGAATTTAGTTTTAATGCGATATGGTACGTTATGATATGTAGGTACCCCCATGTGGACTTCGAGACGACAAGCAAGCGCTTGGCGACGTCGGCACCGGCTAGCGAGGACCAGGTGAGTAGATTTATATCTACGGGGAGAAGTCGGGTGGATGGCGTATAGCACCCCCGCAGTCCGTGGTGGTGTATACGGATGCGTATACACACCAACATTTATTATATGTTATTTGGGATTAATAACGATGCTTAGGATGGATATTGGTGTGTTGGATTACTTTAGTGTTGCGAATCCTAGGGTAGTGTTACACACACATACACACATACATACTTGCATACATTCCTATTGATATGTGCTCATGGGATTCTTTATAGTTATGTGTTCACATGGATATGGGACTATGTGTTCACATACGGATTGAGAATGATACTTGGGATTGAGCTGAGTCGATGAGATTTGATTTGAGGCCGTGAGATCGGTGATATAGCAGGGTTCGTATCTTAGATACGACATGACGTTGTAGCGGGTCCTTGACGTAGTGTTTCACACACGTCCATGCATACGTAGGCGGTATCAGTATGGTACTAGACGTAGATCAGTACCCCGATCATGATATTTGATAAAGAGGATACCAGGTGAATAGTATGATGAATGTGATATTGACCCGTACCCAGATTGGGATGCCGTACGACGGATTTACGTACGAGCTATATTGATGATTGATCCGCACTCTTGACTTGGGATGCCTGATTATAGATATGGTATCGGATATGATTTTATTGAGGCGGGATCACCGACTATACATATACAGGTATGTATATGTATCGACTCAGATGATAGGCGGTTTCCTTACCTGTAGTTCAGCTTGTTAGTTCAGCCGTATAGTTTAGTGTAGTTGTTAGATTAGATTAGACTTCTTACCTATTTCAAAAACTAATGAATCGTGGGCATTTTTAAAGACAGCTCAAGGGAATCTACGGATATTTCAAAAACGACGTATCTTTTCATAAAAACACCGTAGCCCCTATTTTCAAAGCCCCATGATTCGTGTTATTTCAAAAGGCACCAGTCGTAGGACTTATATTAGATTATTGCAGATTAGTTATCGTTGTGTCTAGTATTCAGCTCCCGCACATTTTTGCTGTTCGCTCTGCCTCGCATATTTATTTTGCTGCATATTCCATTATTGATATCATGTTGTTAGGACACCAGCACCATTACCGATGATGCGTATGTACCACGTACACCTACTTGCCGGCTCACACACATCTTCATCGGTAATTGCCATGTCACGTACACTTTAGAGAATATATTTGCTCGACTTAGCTTGTTAGCTAGTAGTTTTGACATGATATTAGTGTACTTTCCTTATATGCCATATTAGACATTTCAGTTATTACTTGCTACTTCATGCATATTGTTATTCATTGTTATACCGCACGCATGGATTCTCATGCCTTTATTCACTAGTTTATGTGCTATTGAGGTTTTGGACTCGGATTTCCTTGATATTTCTGGATTTGGGAACCATGGAAATTTCAAAAGAGAATATGTAATTGTTTTAAAAACCCGGTTACCCTGGATATGATATTTCAGTGCGTCCACCATGTGTTTTCTCGGTGCTGAGAGCGACATGTGAGACCCGAGTTCGAGGAGTGGAGGAACCGTTTCGGGTACATGGTGGACCCGGTAAGGTACCCCGGGGCAAGAAGCTCGTGGTGATGACGATGAGCCTGGCAGGGGGAGACTACCTACCAGTGATATTACCCGACGCGTCGGATATCCGGAGGATACCGTCGTGGTCTTGAGATGGATGGTAGGGGCCGGTCTAGACTGGCGGCGCCCTAGATATTGTGATTTAGACATTGAGATTTATGTTTTGTGTCGATGCTAGACACCGTTGGTGTTGATTTCAGTTATGATACCTCATTTGAAAAAAATACAAAGGAAATCTCACTAATTTATGAAAACAGTTTCTTCATTTACATGTATGCTGTTTTCATGCATTCATACCTCACTCATATGATATATTGCTACCTGAGGCACTGACACGGGCACATGTGATTACACTCGGGTTAGATATTACCCTAGACATTGTCATAGGCTGCCTGTTATACATATATTTGAGGATATATTATGATCATTGACCTAGGTTGTGTTATTTATGCGATTTCTGTGCGTTGATGTTTTTCTATTCACGAGTTGGCAACTCACCCCCGTTGTGCCCCAGTTTCTTGCAGGTTTGCCGTACAGGTTTCATTACGGCTTTGCTGGCACTATTTCCATTCCGGGTGGCTTGCCAGTAGGTGGGTTATTTGTATCTCACCCATCCTTATATCTTGTATATTATTATTCAGTTGTATCTAGAAGTTCCATCAACTAAACATGTATTTATTGAGATAGAGACCAGTGTTGGTTATTCTTTCGACCTTAGAGTCGCTCGTTATATTTCTGGTGGTTTTGAGTTTCCTTTTGAGTTTTGATCCTCGCCGTTGGCGTTGTATATCATTTTGTTTGTGTGGTTGTGACCGTCGATTGACGAAGAGCTAGCTCCCGCTTGGGGATGCCCTTTCTTGATTTCGTATACTATTCATGTTGTATCCCGTTTGGGGGCCAGTATTTACAAAGGAGACTCTGCCGAAATTTTCAGTAAATTTTTGATGTTTTAAAAACCGCATAATTCGGCTTATGCTATTGAAATTACTTGCTTTAAGTTGGTTTTTCCTGCACTCTACTATTTTCTTGGTTTGGATTTCTGGGTTTTCGGTTTACTTAGATTACGTACGCCTCGAGACGTTCGTAGTTTAAGTGCCGGTCATGTTCCGTATTTTCGGGTCGTGACACTAACTGACTTGGCTGCAACAATTGCACCATTCTCTAACACTTAGAGACATATCTGTAAGTCTACGGTAGCGCCTCGGCCGTCATTCTGACGCCAAACGCGGAACAATAACTTTTATAACTGGCGTTATCGCATACTATAACCCGGATCTTGCTATTAACGCTAAACTAACAAACTGTAAAGAGGTAGAAAGGCTATACCGATCGATCCGAGTCCTTCGGTCTTTAGCCATCATCCCACGCTCCTCGCGGCAACTCCGATCTCTTATCTCCTCGTCGAGGTGGCACCACGTCAACGGATCTTTAAATGGGCTCCCGCCTCTATACCGAGGCAACTCGGACATGAAGTATGCTAACCGACATGTCCAAGATGAAGTAGAGAATGAGTAGAATACTTTGTCTCAAACACCCTAGGGTTCTCATCACATGAGAGGGTTAGGGTAGAAGTTGAAGAAGATGCTTAGATATCGAAATGGTGAACTCAAGAAAACTATCAAGAGAGCAAAAACTCAAGCATTATTTCTTTTGTGAATAGATATATATAAGGTTGTGCAAAGAAAATATCTCATGAAAAAATCTCTCCCAAAAATATCTCCACACACCCTAAATATCTACACCCAAAACAAACTACCATTAATTCTATCATGACTAAGTGACTCATTAGCATGAGTCACTAATGAACATGCTAGAAGAAATGTGTCACCAAAATAAGTCACCCTTTCCAAAACTAATAATCATTTAAACCAAAATGATTAATCCAAAACGAAATACATCTTCTAAAATATTCTCGTAACGGATTACGAAAATACCCCTCACATGTATATACATACCTGTATCCGTATTCCGACCAAATACGAATACGAGACACTAAAATATTCCGACTCAATATAATACTTGGATCCAGCTTAAACCAAAGCCTACCAGTATTATCTGTCCGAAATATGACACGTGCACAAGTGCACGTGCATTTTCGAACCCTGCCATAAAACCATACGGCCTCTACAACGTTTCGTCCGAACTTAGGAAACTATCTGTGGGGGACTCTAAAGACTCGTCAATACCCTGGCAGTGGATTTAACCACAAGCACGTCAGCGGCACTAGCTGTGTGTAACGGCTGCCCATGTACTGACCGAAAGGGAAGCTGATGAGCGAACTCATCCTGGAACCCTACTGAGCCTATGAGTGACAATATACGTACAGTCCGGTCCGTTCGTCTATGAGCATCGCATATCGGGCCTAGGGGCTGGTAACGTCAGACCCCCAATAGCGGTATAAGTCATGTCGGAGAGTTGCCCTAAACACCCTGAGAAACTACTGGAATACTTACCAGTAATTCTCACCTGCCTTGGCCAAGGACTTGGTGTAATGGCTCTTCTAGACACAGCGCGATCTCACCCTCAATACCGGGAGAGACGAATCCCCTGCCGATCCGCTCACTTACCTCCATGTGGTTCAGGACTGTACCCAACTAAAACTTGTTTGCACGACTCCTTTGAGCCGAGGTAGGGTAGTAATCAAAGCACAATGGGAACTCACACGAGATAAATGAAGACCTCGGGTCGATGAAGTAACCTGTACACATGTCACCAGGGAACTGCTATCTGACGCTAGGTATAAATACCAACTAGCAGGTTTCCGGCGAGTCCTGTCCGGTGTACTCATAACCCAATGAGCATCTGTATACATCTTAGGTGATCCAACTGACACCAATGGCTTGTGAGACCGGCCACCGCCCTCGTCGGGGTCTCGACTGTATACACTAGTCTACTCCGGAGTATCGATGCCCTGTCTCGAAACTCCCACGACTAGGGACCACTTTTAAGGATGTGCTTATAGACTACCCAACTCTCATGTATATGATCGCCATCATACTGTTGGTAGTCAAACAGGTTCCTAAGGGCTCTATCAACGTGTAATAGTGATCATGTCACCTAAATCTGTACACGATGATAAAGGCAAACCAGATAGCGTACTATCATCTTGTGTAAGACTGTCCTACCGGTATAGGTCCTCCCTCAATCATTGCAATCACGTACCTGCGATCCAATAATTGATTTTAAGGGCACTACATCCAACAATCTCCCACTTGCACTTAAGGCTAATTATTGCGATGTCGCATACTCACAGCCCGTGTGATACCGAACACCCAACTCCTCTACTAAACAGTTTCACAAAGCTCGTTTGTAAAAACTCTTGTGTTCGAGAAATAGCCTCAGTGAGTGGATCCGCCCTGATGTATCTTTCTATGTCTCTCTTAATCTCAAGTTCGCGGAGAAATCCATCTCCCGAATTGAGTAATACCTGTCTTAGAATATGTCTGGATATCTGATGGGACCTAGTTCATAAATGAACTCCAAATCCAAACTTCTTAGACTGTACCGACAACTGAACCTAATCAGTATCCTGCACCATGCCTCCCGCAGTATCCTCTTGGACCACCTATCCATAATACTGCCCCCTTCGTCAGAGGGAAAACTATAACTCTGACAATCACTCTGTCATCCATGTCACCTTTGGAAGCCTGGAATGATAACCGTCTCCTAAAGGAGGCTGCCATTATCAAATCCTTAGAACATCCACTTATGTTCTAAAACTGCTTCGGTATGTTTCTCCAGGATTAGATTAATATAAACTTATTGCAGCTAGTGCAAAAACAACATCTAATATGGTACTTGACATCTCATGATCGACTTAATTGCCTAAATAAGTGATATGCCAATCATGCACATCCCTCTCCCCTTTAGTCCGTAAGACACCTTTAGAGAGGGTGACTCCATCATCTGCAGGTACACCACCATGACAGGAGTCATTAATTCTAAGTACCTTTAGAATACAGTCTAAGTACCCAAATTGGAAAACTACCCAAATCTAGATCTGAAACCATAGATCTACTAACCAGAATGTCTAATATTATATCCATATCCTGTGTGGAGAAACAACTGTGTGAAAACCAAAGTATAACCGATCGTAGTATAGGAATTTTAATTCCTACTCTGTGTATGTCATACAAATACCAGGACATCATACTCTACTACCTTCTTAACAGATCCATCCCCTATTCTGATGAAGTCAAACCCATGACTGTCACATTAAAAATAGATGATCTATCTCCGCTATATCTGCTCGAGTCTATAAATGGATATAAGCTACTTGCCCACAATGCTTCCGCTGCTCCCACTGACCACAACAACCCTCTGGCAGAATAATATATACGTGCACTTCTAAAGCTAGTTTAGAACGACGCTATACTTAACCTCCTGTCGGGTCTCATAGCCTGGAACAACAGTGGTGTCAAGTCTGGGTAAACAAGAACCTCTCTGTTACCGTCCTTGAGGCTACCGGAGTACCTCTCGGGTGCCTGAGGTTACCCACCATATCTGCGGAGTGGCTAATGGAATGTCAAACCTGATTGAATTTTTAGGTCCTATTAAATTTTCCGTAATCATTTGCGGTTCTGGAATCACTTCCAGTTCTACCATACTCCCATTACAGTTTTCTGAAAAAATCCATTTTACTAAAACTGTGGCGAGTCAAGAACAATATCACCATTGATCTTCCAGATGGTAGAAAGTCAACCCTCATCATAACCTGGGCCAACCCACAAACTGCCATTACAGAAACGTGCCTTGAGTTATCCAGAGTCTGGTTATAAGCATAAGCCGGACAACTCCCCATACCTTAACATCGTTAAGATATGAACCATTCTATATCCAATATAGAAAATTTGGCACTTATTTAATTAGAACCAGATTCAAATCATGCAGCTGTCTCCAATGCATATCAACTTAATAGAGAGAGGCTAATCAGCATTACTCAACTTAGGAATACATCCAATTATGAGTAACTCGAAAGAGAAACAAGTTTCTCAAAACCATTACTATCAACTGAATACCAATCACAAGAATCTACATCTTCGATCTCTTTGAAGAATCTCGATACTTGCGACATCTGGTTCTCTACTTTATTCCTATACCCACAACTTCTCAAAACTTAGACCTTGTATTTCTACGAAACACTTGTCTAAAAACTAGAGAAGTCACAAGTAAACAGAACATAATACGAGGACCAACCCCTTTGTCCTGATGGACACTGGACAGCATACAATACTCTGTATGAGTCCTCTGAGTCGAATAACTCAAAACCTGTGCATCGTAGGTTGAAAACTGTACTTATGCTTAAGAACTACTCCGCTGTTCAATGCTCCTTACCCAATCGTCAACTGATATAGGTAAATGTCACGGATATAATTTCAAAAGGTTATATCTCACTTTATAAAAATAAACGTACAGATATATCAGTTTGAAATTGGTGCACAACAACGGATACTCAAAACCAAATACTTGCCTTCCGGGAAAAACCCAGACGACTTCCTCAAATATCACCAATTACAACAAATTCCGATATAATGAGGATGATCACCTAATTCCCAATAAGTTACTCCCACTCATCATCTATAAAAACCATATAGATGTGAGAATCATACCTGGTAAATAGATACCCTGGAGTAAGTATCTAATCGGGAAATCAGTTTTCCTTTAACAATGCATAGTGAAATTGAAACATGAAAATGTTTCGTAGGGGTATCCTGGTATTCCTAGTAATGCCTCTTCCATAATCCAATTTCATGAATGTAACCGTATATTTCTTTGCCATCTCTCCAAATCCCTTTATTTGTCTTTATTCATTACCTTCTGTACACCCCTTTAGGCTAAGTGGTTTTCTTCCTTCCCTACCGTTCGGCACCAGCCTATGATTTGGAAGAAAACTATCCAGTAAGCATAATAGGTGTACTCTCCTAATCCTAGGAGTACTCGCAACCTGAGAGAAGGTGATGATAAAAGACAACTAAATAATACCTTATTCTATTTCTCCCGAACTGGGGAAAAAAGCAAAGGTGAAGTAGGAGTGGTGATGAAGTACGCGGTTTGGTCGTGAATGATAGCAGTCGCAATTTACTTTGCCCTCTTTCTAATCCCTTTATTTTTTCTTTACTTATTACCTTCTGTACACCCTACTTAGGCTAATTGGTTTTCTTCATTCCCTACCTTTCGGAACCTGTCTATGGTTTGGAAGAAGACCATCCAATAAGCGTAATAGGTGTACTCTCCTAAACCAAGGAGCCCTCGCAACCTGAGAGAAGGTGATAATAAAAGACAACTGAATAAACCAATTGAATTTCTCCTGAACCTGAATCCATCCTTGAAGAAGTCCCTTCGAGTTTGGATATAATCATACGATGGATCTATCTAATGGAAGTGGATGTTCGTAGTGATACGAGGTGTTCTGAGAAATACAAAGGGTAAAAGAAGGAGCGGCAATGACTTATGCAACTTAGACAATCCAAAAGCCGGTATTTTAAGAAGGTTCGGTCAACTTGGTCACTAAGTCATAGTCTAGGGTCGGTCAAAGGTCGCTGCCAAAGAGAGAGAGAGAGAGAGAGAAAAGAAACACTCTGCGTGCACTCTAACCTAGATCAGAATGGTTATCACTTTATCTAATCAGGAAACCTCCTACTGTACTGTCAAATTCTCCTCCAAACCTGAAAGAAGAATCAATCGGGATCACCCGAAGAGTAAACCAACTCATCAGTGGGAATCGGGATCCAACTCTCATCGCATGATAACGTGAAAGAATCCACTCATGTTATCACACTCCAGAAGGTATGCGCATGCCTGGCAAGTTTCAGCTTCTTTAGAAACTCCCGATATGATTTTTACCCCATGCTCTTATGACCTTGACGAAGGCCAACAAATCATAAGTCACATGTTAAGTTCTACCCGTCATTATCTTGTTAATTTGAACCCACCCGTACATGCCCCTAACGTTAGCCAAATGGCAGAACGAATGTCCCAAACCAACCCATCTATCTTTGCAACAGAAAGATAACAAGCAGCTACTATCCACTATACCTTGACGAAGGCCAAAAAACATAGCATGAATACTATATGCTACCCGTCTGAAACAACGGAGGGCTACGGCTGGTTTTTGGCGAAAAACCTTTAACGTAACGAACTTGATATCGTTGAAGGAACCTGATAGCTTTTTACAAAAATATAGTGGCGAAAACCTTTGCTAAAGAGGTCACTCCCGGTGAAGGGATCTCAGCTCTTTTCTCGTGGAATGAGGTGCAGGATATTCCAACTAAATACCACGATGCAAAGCAACAAGTAATCAACTATAGTGAAGTTATTACCCTGATGCAAACTTCTGCCCAAGGGATCACTCCCGGTGAAGGGATCTCGGCCCTTGCCTCATCGAATGAGGTGCAGGATATTCCAACTGAATACTACTGTGCAAAACAAAAGAAAACGTATTTGTAATAACACTTTTAAAACTGTTCCAACAACATCCAAATAGGTTTGTTTTCCTTTGCATTGATCAGAATCAACGCAGTCCCATCAATTAATCACACCAGAAAAGAACGAAAATAAAATGTACGTATATGCCATCCGCATTCGTCACTGGGTCCCGTCATTACCCGTTAGGTTACTTAACTAACGACAGAGCGGGGACTGGACTAGCGCGGGTGTAAAACATATACAACATCTACTAGTATATATACCAATATACAATAATCGCTCCAGGCGTGATAAATGCAAATTACAGAAAAGTAATAAGCATCACAGAACAATACAGATAATCTGGGATCCCCGGGTTTCACAGAGCCGCAACTGAAACCCGACGTTCCCCTGGTCGTGTGGATAGCCTGTGCAATGAAACCTAGACCACTACGAGTGCGGCAAGTTACCCGCCAAAACCTGAAGTGAGGCAGCCCCTTACAGCAAAGTGAATGGACCACCCAGCACTTCACGGAATCCGGTAACTTGGGCACTCCATCTTGGGTCAACCTGTACCCCCTACGAGTGCGGCGAATAGTCTGCCAATTCTAGAGTCAGGCCCCTTTGCCTCTCAAAGCCATGAGATGTGGACCCGTTGACTTTCAGAACCCGGCTATCCGTGCACTCCGTCGCGGGGTAAACCTAGTACAGAAATGAAAAATATGTACAACGGGTACATCGACCTCAGCCCGGTCGTGCCCCAAAAGAATATTATACAAACAGGCAGTGACGGCAGTCCATATGTTGGACGCTTGCCCCGCAATATCAAATGTACAAATAAATCCAAACTGCACTACCATTGCATATAGCTATCCACCACGATAAATCCGCAACATCACAGCACGACACAGAACATCAACGCGAATGTCACGTTCACAAACCCGTCTAAAAGGACTATAGCAATTAGACACGATTTACCGCTCGAATGACATTCACGGTCGGAGATATAATGTAAGTACTGTAAACTAACACGTTTAAAATTCCGATCGATAAAACTTCCCGAAGTGGGCCCCAAGTACAGTTCCAGTACTCAAATAAAATCTGGGCCCAAACAAAACATTCCAGAAACCACAATTTCACATGAAAAACACCCAGAAGAAAAATGGTACACTGTTGCTTCAAAACGGCGGCGGAACCGCGGCCAAACCATGGGTTTTGCGGCGGTTCCGCGGCGTTCTTGAAGCTTCAGTGGACAAAATTTCTTCCAGTGTCTTAAAAAAGCCTGCTCGATTTTCTGAGATACTCAAAATGATTTTTAGACCAGTTTAAAAAATCGACAGAAACTTTAACATGAAAAGTACGGTTTTGGAAATTTCGTTCGATCGATATTTTAAACACATTAGAACAAGTTAGTAAAGGTTAATGGCGTGGCTCTGATACCATGTAAGTCTACGGTAGCACCCCGGCCGTCATTCTGAAGCCAAACGCGGAACAAAAACTTTTATAAGTGGCGCTATCGCATACTATAACCCGGATCTTACCATTAACGCTAAACTAACAAACTGTAAAGAGGTAGAAAGGCTATACCGATCAATCCGAGTCCTTCGGTCTTTAGCCATCATCCCACGCTCCTCGCGGCAACTCCGATCTCTTGTCTCCTCATCGAGGTGGCACCACGTCAACGGATCTTTAAACGGGCTCCCGCCTCTATACCGAGGCAACTCGGACATGAAGTATACTAACCGACATGTCCAAGATGAAGTAGAGAATGAGTAGAATACTTTGTCTCAAACACCCTAGGGTTCTCATCACATGAGAGGGTTAGGGTAGAAGTTGAAGAAGATGCTTAGATATGGAAATGGTGAACTCAAGAAAACTATCAAGAGAGCAAAAACTCAAGCATAATAACTTATGGTGATTATTTCTTTTGTGAATAGATATATATAAGGTTGTGCAAAGAAAATATCTCATGAAAAAATCTCTCCCAAAAATATCTCCACAAACCCTAAATATCTACACCCAAAACAAACTACCATTAATTCTATCATGACTCACTTAGTGACTCATTAGCATGAGTCACTAATGAACATGCTAGGAGAAATGTGTCACCAAAATGAGTCACCCTTTCCAAAACTAATAATCATTTAAACCAAAATGATTAATCCATAACGAAATACATCTTCTAAAATATTCTCGTAACGGATTACGAAAATACCTCTCACCTGTATATACATACCTGTATCCGTATTCCGACCAAATACGAATACGAGACACTAAAATATTCTGACTCAATATAATACTTGGATCCGGCTTAAACCAAAGCCCACCAGTATTATCTGTCCGAAATATGACACGTGCACAAGTGCACGTGCATTTTCGAACCTTGCCATAAAACCATACGGCCTCTACAACGTTTCGCCCGAACTTGGGAAACTATCTGTGGGGGACTCTAAAGACTCGTCAATACCCTGGCAGTGGGTTTAACCACAAGCACGTCAGCGGCACTAGCTGTGCGTAACGGCTGCCCATATACTGACCGAAAGGGAAGCTGATGAGCGAACTTATCCTGGAACCCTACTGAGCCTATGAGTGACAATATACGTACAGTCCGGTCCGTTCGTCTATGAGCATCGCATATCAGGCCTAGGGGGCTGGTAACGTCAGACCCCAATAGCGGTATAAGTCGTGTCGGAGAGTAGCCCTGAACACCCAGAGAAACTACTGGAATACTTACCAGTAATTCTCACCTGCCTTGGCCAAGAACTTAGTGTAATGGCTCTCCTAGACACAACGCGATCTCACCCCCAATACCGGGAGAGACGAATCCCCTGCCGATCCGCTCACTTGCCTCCATGTGGTTCGGGACTGTACCCAACTAAAACTTGTTTGTATGACTCCTTTGAGCCGTGGTAGGGTAGTAATCAAAGCACAGTGGGAACTCACACGAGACAAATGACGACCTCAGGTCGATGAAATAACCTATACACATGTCACCAGGGAACTGCTATCTGACGCTAGGTATAAATACCAACTAGCAGGTTCCCGGCGAGTCCTGTCCGGTGTACTCATAACCCAATGAGCACCTGTATACATCTTGGGTGATCCAACTGACACCAATGGCTTGTGAGACCGGCCACCGCCCCTCGTCGGGGTCTCGACTGTATACACTAGTCTACTCCGGAGTATCGATGCCCTGTCTCGAAACTCCCACGACAAGGGATCACTTTTAAAGATGTGCTTATAGACTACCCAATTCTCACGTATATGATCACCATCATACTGTTGGTAGTCAAGCAGGATCCTAAGGGCTCTATCAACATGTAATAGTGATCATGTCACCTAAAGCTGTACACGATGATAAAGGCAAACCAGATAGCATACTATCATCTTGAGTAGGACTGTCCTACCGGTATAGGTCATCCCTCAATCATTGCAATCACGTACCTGCGATCCAATAATTGACTTTGAGGGCACTACATCCAACAATATCACCCATTCCCAGTTCTCTACCTATCTGTAGCCCATGCAACATATTACATATGCGGGATCCTGATCCGGTATCACATACTCAGGACGTAGAGGATACTGAAAAACAGTTCTCGGTAATGAACACACCCGAAGAAGATGAATCAACATGCACTTTCATCGATTGGGTGGTATGGGAATCCGGATATTCCCTATTTCCTGCTCGGACTTATAACAGTTATAAGATAGAGCGGAACCAACGTTCCCTAACACAGTATTATAAGTAGGTTCGGTCAAAACATCCATATTATTATCTTGATTAAGGCGTGACATGGTCGCTACCAGGAGAGAGAGAGAGAGAGAAGAAAACACTCTACGTGCGCTCTTTCAAGATCAGATTGGTTATTATTTTATCTAATCAGGATGGCTCCCACTGTTTTTATCAAATCTTTCTTCAAACCTTAAAAGGTAAGACTGGCTGGGATTAATTACACCCTACAAGTTCGCCAATCTTTCGGCCAGGCCAGTGTCGGTACTTTGAGGGAGGTTCCCCGTGCTTTCGCACGGACCTAATTAAAATAAACCTCATTTTCCCAGGGGCGTAACCTCGTTAACACCTTTCTAGACACCTACTTGATCGACTAATTGTAATGTGTAAAACTCTCCCAGGAGTAACTCTTACTCGCAGTAGGTATCGGGATCCAACTATCTCATAGAATGTATGCAATCTCATTGCAAATTTCAACACTTGAAATTCCCGATAATATTTTGCCCATAGAGATTAATGACCTTAACATGGTCAACAAATCATAAGCGCTAGCCAAGTTCAACCCGTCATTTCCTGATTGAATTAAACCCACCCGCACGACCCTTAACACGATCAACAAAGTTGTACGACTACCCTAATCCAATCGCATCATATGCTTATGCAGATAAGCACTAATCAGTTACCACACACTATGTCTTAACATGGTCAACAAACGTAGCACGAATACTAAGTAGTACTTATCTGAAATGACGGAGGGATATGACAGGTTCTTAAGAAAACCTTTTGTGTAATGAACTTGATATCGTTGTAGAATTGAGTGATTTTGAAAAGGAGTGTTTTTGAGGCTTTTACTAGTTTCACTAAAGATATCACTCCCGGTGAAGGGATCTCAGCTCTTTTCTTATTGAATAAGGTGCAGGATATTTCACAAATACCACTATGCAAAGCAAAAACTATAGAAGCAATCAAAAAACAAACCGAGTGGGTTGTAGCATCTGCTAGTTTCGCTAAAGAGGTCACTCTCAGTGAAGGGATCTCGGCTCTTTCCTTATCGAATAAGGTGCTGGATTTTTTACAAGGAATACCGCTATGCAAAACAAGAACTAAACCTACTTTTTTTAAAACAAGTTTCTACAATATCTTTAGGTTTCTTTTATTTCATTAATCTCATTAATGAAGTCCCATCAAATATGCTTCCCAAGCATCATAGAAGAAACGAAAGCAACAATATTTATTATATATCATATATATAAAATATGAGCATTCGTCTCAGAATATCAAGTGATCACATCATAGAATATCAGCAACAGAAGAACATATATGAAATATTGGATATACTAGGATTTCTGCGTTTTAAATTAAGCCAGTAAAAAACACGGATTTCACGGTCATAATGAATAGCCAAACCCAAATCCCTAGACTCCTACGAGAGCGGCAAGCAACCCTCCCAATTTTAGAGTTAGGAGACCCGGTCTCGACTCCTCGAGATGGTCTCCCACTGGACCCTAAAACCCGGTTACTTGTGCTCCCCTCCTTGGGTCTATCTTAATGCGGAAAAGTAAATAATATATATCAATGGTGACATCATCCTCAACCCGGAAGTGCCCTAATAAAAGAATATTATATACAAACTTTTACATGAATGAAAATGAAAAACTCTCATCTCACATAAAAAACCCCGGCTATTCAAAACATGACGGTCCAATATAACATATCACAGCAACACATAACATCACATGTCATCAACGTAAGTAAATATGCGTATCCCAATTGTCGTTGACATATAGCAACGAACTGGTTATACACTACATATTACGCTTAAGGTCGCAGAAAAGAAAGTGAAAAACTACAACAATTGGAATCCACAACCACCTTAGACATCATAAACCCAACGTATCACATACTTTGGATTTCACGCCTAACAAATGAATTCCTTAGATATCGCATGCCTAACAATTATAAACCTCGCATTTTAGTCTCGATATTGAAAACACTTTTCAATAACCAGTCGGGTAATTCAACAAGATTCTTGACAACCTGATCGAATGCTCGTCGGAAACTTTATTAGACGGCCGCACCCCCGATGTCGTCGACAAAGTGCACTAAGGCGGAACACCACGGCCGCGAGCACCCGAACGGATGTTTTTGGCGACGGGGTTCTCCTACAGTCACTTGATCGGGGCTATGGGGCGTGGCTATTTAGTAAAGTTATCCGATGAGTATCTGCGTACATTACGTAATTGCGACGAACTTTTGATGATATCAAAATCCCTTGACAACCGATCAAATGAGACTAAATTGCTAGATTTATAAAATTCAAACTAGTTATCTCATAACCGATTATGTGGATTCCAAATATTGTATCACAATCACAGATAGCTAGACGAAATTAAACTTTTCGATCAAATAAGCAAACATCCAAAATTTTCCTAAAAGCTCAACACTTGAGGAGAGTTCAAAAAGCACCCAGAAACCGCCACAGCTCCTATGAACCATCCGTAGAAGGGCCGACCCATGCCTCACTCATGTCGCCACGGAACTGCCGCAAACCCTAGGGTATTACTGCGGTTCCGCGATCCAAAAAGTCGAGTTTGGGTATCATTCTTCTAGAGGGTCCACAGAATTGCTTGCATGATTTTCTGAAGTTTTTAAACACGGAGAAAATCCAACTCTTGGAAAATTTCCAGTGAGGGAAAATATGGGTTATTGATATCCGTTCGAACTTTTTAACATCGTCTAAATAACGCAAATACATGTTAGAATTACGATTACGAAACATTCCGAACTGCTTTTGCAAAAAGTTAACATCACTTGCAAATTTAGCAAAAACAAGCAACACCTGAAACACCAAAACCTAGAGACTGGAACACCTAAAAAATTTGAAGCCCAGAGGAGCCAAATGAACCGAGTAGGCCGGTTTTCAAAGCTCTGTGGCCGGCCAAAATCCGAGTTCAGGGGTTCAATTTTATACCATGTTCATGTTGCATCTCATACAACATTCTGCAGTTGCTAAAAAAATTTTTAGAGTACTTTAAAAATTCGACAGAAACTAGGTTTTGGTGTTGCATGTTTCGGAGTAGTTTCGTTTTTGTAATCTAACAAACATCATTTAAATCTCTAGCTTGGCTCTGATACCACTGCAAGGTTCCCTAGGGCGGCAACAAGGTTTCAGGAGGTATCGTCCATGCCATTTTCAAATTTTTGTCGTTCTAAAGAACCCTAACCTAGAATCTTAACTAGAGAATTAAACAATACAACATGCAAACATCTTTACATACTAAGTGAATGAGGAATACAACCTTTGTTGACCGGTCCTTCACTTCTAAAGCTCCGTGTAGTAGTCCATTCGCTCCAAGTAGTGAACACCCGAACTCTAGTAAGGGTTCACATGAAGAAATGAACAAGCTTGCTCGAAATCTTTGAGGCCGAAGATGATCTACGTCAAGAAGACTCAAGCTCATGCTATCTCTTCACTAATTGTAGATTAGTGAAGCAAACACCCTAAACTAAATGGCTAACATAGTAGAGGATGATGAAGTAGGAAATGGGTTCACTTTAGATTTAATTTTCTCACAATATTTTCTCACTTAGGAAAAAGCTAGCAAGCTTTTTCTCATGAAGAAGAAGATGAAAAGATGAAGATGAGAGAATGAACTCATGATGTGAGAATAGCAACCATGGGTGAGTTAATGTCATACACTAACTCATGTAGAGAATAAACCATGGGTAATCAATAATGGTTAGGTTAATAAATATCTTCAAGTAAAACAAAAAGAGTTGACTTGGTCAATGGTTCCACAAGCTTCAACCAACAACAACAATTGAGCCTTTTATCCCACGCATATGGAGTAGGCTACATGAACCAACATGAGAATCACGCCGGGTCCAGCACATGAATCCTCCGCCTCCACTCACTCCTATCGAACAATATATTTTCATTGAGTCCCTTGGCAACCGTATCGTTTTGTATCACCTCCATCCATGTTTTCTTCGGTCTCCCTTTTGCCCTTTTGCCATTGCCTATATCGAGAGTATCTATTCGTCGAACCGGTGCTTCCATAGGTCTGCGACGCACATGACCAAACCATCTTAGCCGGTTTTCCCGCATCTTCTCCTCCACAGGTGCTACACCAACTTTTGCACGAATATCCTCATTTCGCACCTTATCTTTTCTAGTGTTACCGCATATCCAACGAAGAATGCGCATCTTCGCTACGTGCATCTTCTGTGTATGATGCTTCTTAGGAGCCCAACATTCTGTAATATATAATAAGGCAGGCCGAATAGCGCTACGATAAAACTTCCCTTTCAATTTTAACGGAAAGTTACGATCACACAAAATCCCTGTTGCACTCCTCCATTTCAACCAACCAGCATGGATCCTTTGATTAACATCACTATCGATCTCCCCATTCTTTTGGATGATGGAACCTAGATATCTAAACTAGTCGCTCGGTGATATCTCTTGCCCTTCCAATGTTATACCAATATGGTTTTGACTTCTCTGGTTACTAAATTTGCAATGCATATATGCTGTCTTGGACCTGCTCAATCTGAATCCCCGAGATTCCAATGTTTGCCTCCATAATTCCAATTTGGCATTAACCCCTGCTTTCGTCTCATTTACTAGAACAATATCATCAGCGAATAGCATACACCAAGGTACCTCATCTTGGATAGTTCTAGTAAGCTCATCCATCACGATGGTAAACAGGAATGGACTTAATGCAGATCCTTAATGTAAACCAATTGTAATCGGAAAATCACTCGTTAAGCGCCGCAAGTTCTGACATTTGCCACTACTCCATCGTATATATTCTTGATTATGTCAATATACTTGACGGGGACTGTTCAGTTGATAAAACTGCACTTTTAATATGACATTTTTCCTACTATTTTTATATAAAAAAGGTGTTTATTATAATATATGACACATATGAGGGTTTATCTGTAAAAATACTATTTTCATGTGTTTTTATATTATAATTAACATTATGAAGGAAAAAGTAAGCATATAATATCCATATAACATCTAGGCCATCTAATATGCTTACCTTATTAAATACCTTTGACCAATTCTCTTAAAACTAAAATATCATGACAAATGGTTAAAGATAATATCTCAGTAAAAACAAATTCTACTAACATTATTTATTGAGATAATTATGCAGAAATTATTTCAGGACTGGAATCAAGGAAATCCGAATTATCGAGATCAAATCTGCGAAAGATATTCAAGTAAATTGAAGAAACTAATTCTGGCAGAAATGTAGAAAAGATTTTCAAAGTCTAGATACTCAAAAGATTACCAAGTGTTACAGATATGAAGCTACAAAAATTAGAGACCATGATCTCACCAAAAGGGGGCGGATCCGTGGCCAAACCTATCCAATGGCTACGGTTTCACTGCGGATTTGAGGAGTTGAGATATAGGATTTTGGCGGTTAGGATTCTAAAAACTAGTTTCCATATTAGGAAACTACGATTCTGGCTCTGTGACTATAAATAAGGACCGAGAGCCTCTTGGAAAAATCATCAAGTCGACGCGATCACGAAGTCCAAGACGGCTCATGCATTCAGGCTGATCATCAACAGTTCATCTACCTTCTTAGAAGAGATCGAGAAGCAAACTAGCATTTGTAATCATTTTCTAAGGAAACAAAGTGTAAATGAATTTTGTTGATTAATAAAGATAGTTCTTTTTCTTATTCTATTTCTTTGTAGTTTCAATATGATTTCTCTCTCCATCTCTTCTTCTCCCATCATGCGCGAGTAATTCTCCGCTTGATAGGGTTCGTAGGATTAGGGTAGATTAATGGATGATGAAGATCCTTAAACTCTTTTTACGTCCTATAAAGTTTATAAACTTTACCAAAAGAATCATTAATATCCTAATCGGGCGCACTACCAATTTATTGCTAGTCTTGACCGCGATTAGAGATTAGATTAATGATTGTTTTGGTAAAGGCTAGATATGAACGGAGTTCCATGTCGAGATAGGGGTTAAGAGTGGGAACCTTTTTCCCTCCAGAAACCCTAATCTACATGCATCACTGTCTTTCTAGTTTTAAATCTATTAAAGGATAAAAAGAGTAATCTTTAATTAATCATCCATAACTACTAAATCCTAATGAACTCTACAAGCCCCCTTTTATATTAAACTTATATCCATAATTAATCTAGATCTATATTTTGCATCCGTGTTTAACATAGATCTAGAACCTACAACCATTCTTTATTCTTCCTCCTTTCTTTCTTAACACGCCTAAAGTAAGAATAAAATATTCAACGTTTCCCTGAGGACGACCTATACTCATCTCGGTCTAGCTACGCGCGACACCGTTATTGATTGCGGTTAATTACCACTACACATAAATACAGATAAATCAAATGGCATCGTTGCCGGGGATACGTGCGTAATATTTTTTTCTTACTATACATGTAGAATTCTTATTCGATCTATATCATAAAAAATAAACAAAACTGTAAATTGTATATTTAACGATTATTGTGTAAATTTTGTGAGGGAATCTGGAGTCACGGATTTTAAGAAACAGAGATTCAGAGACATTCATCAAGATCCAGAGGAGCAAAGGAGGCCACGTAGCAAAAATCTTCATCAGATCTTCCTAGTCGGCGGCTGAACCGCGGCACAAAGAGCCTATTGGCAGCGGAACCATGGCTTATTAGGGGATTTAGGGTTGCACACTTCTCTGGTATTTTTTCTATATCTTTCTCTCTCCTCTGAAATATAATAAAATATCTTTTCTGCAGAATTCTTTGCAAAATATTGCCGCTCAAAAATCTTTTTGCAAAGTTTTGTAATTGGTTTGTTTATTCATATTTTAATACGGATTTTAAGGGGCAAGACCACAATTCAGATTAGATGGGGATTTTATCACCCTTCCTAAGCCCCGCAAATCACAAAATGAGCGTCCACATCAACCTTACATTAATTTAAAAAATATCTAGACAAGACTCTAAGGACTATCGCGCTCAATAAGGACAGAGGAAGGTCGTGGGTAATTTATCGCTTATCCGCATTACTTTTGTGGTGCGTAGGCAAGTGTGTCTAAGGCAAGTGGTTATTTAATTAAGGCCCGCTATTTTTGGTGATTCGTATAGCGGATACCTCCCACTTACCTTGCACTTACCTGGCCACAAAAGTAGTAAAGAGGTGGTAGAGGATTGATCCTACGGCTTGCCCTTTGGAAGTCTAGGAGCGGTCTAGAGACTTAACCTAGGTAACCTTAGTTTAAGGGTTATTTGTGCATTTTTGTGTGATTTGTCTAAGTCCGACACACTTTTTCAAAAACAAACCAATTTTAAATCACACACACGCTGCCACTTGCGCTAAACCCGCTTAGTGTATGCTCGGTTGGACACGGGATTCTAGTGCCCGTCTTGTCCGCATTCCTGCTATCGACTCCGAAGTCGGTGCTTCTTCATTTTCTTTTTCCCCACCACCCACCACATCGACCGAGATGGATGGTACTCCATCAAATTATAATACCATGCTGCCACCGTCCGTAGGTGAGCAGAATCCATCGCGCATCTCTCTCCAAGAAAGATGCTATCCTATCCGTGGTCCACTTCCCACTTGCTTATCTATTCCACCAGCCAATGGGGACAATTTTGAAATCAAACCACAATACATCAATCTTTTACAAAATATCACGGTCTCGAGTCTGAAAACGCATACGTCTTTATTACCAAATTTGAAAATGTATGCGCTATGATGGGTACTTCACAGCTTTCTGTGGATGCTATGCGTCTACGTCTTCTCCCATTCACTTTATGCGATATAGCCGAGAAGTGGCTTTATAACACAGCTGCACATTCTATTTCAAACTGGGGAGAATTCGTAACAGCTTTCCTAAAGAAATTCTACCCTAATCATAAGACAGCTCAAGTCGTAGCGAAATAAATCAATTTACCCATCTTCCCAATGAACCATTCTCGAAGTGTTTTGAATGCTTCAAGGATCTGTTAGTTCAATGTCCTCATCACGGAATTCTTAGATGGGATCTGTGCAGAATCATATATGAGGGCATTAATCCTACAACAAAACAGACCCTTGAATCCATGTGTAAAGGCACCTTCATGAATAAAGATGATGGTGAAGCCTGGAGATTTTTAAAAGATTTCGCTGAAAAATCTTTACAGTGGGAGAGTGTTAGTCAATCATCGTCTAGGGGTGGTAACCACCAATCTGATATTTCCATAGGAGTTAGAGCTGAAATGGCAGCAATGCAAAAGAAACTCGAAGGTATAGAACATAAATTTTTAGCAGCCTCCCTAAATCAGATGCCACTCTCCAAAGCTGTCTGTGGATGCTGTTCTGATCCATCTCATCTTACGGAAGAATGTCCTTTAAATTCTCCGTTTCAAGGTCAAGAGCATACCAATGCTGCTTTCCAACAAAGATCTAGAAACGATCCTTATTCTTCCACTTATAATCAGGGTTGGAGGAATCACCCTAACTTTGCTTGGAACCAATCACAAATTCAAAACACGGTTCCAAATCAAAACAATTTCCAAAGGGGTCCTCCACCACAACAGCAACCACTTCAAATAAGTCAGCACCCCTACCAATCACAAAATTTTCAAAATCCGGTCAACACTTCTGCACCGCACAACAATTCTTTGCAATTGACCGGTACTGATAACTCCTCTTCACTCGAACAAACTATGAATTTGCTTCTGACAAATTTCATGCAAGTTTCGGCTGAGATGAAGTCTTCCGTCGATAAAATCCAAAAAAACTCTGACTTCTAAAGTGAGAGTATTAAATCGATTGAAGCACAAATTGCCCGAATAAATGCCGAATTGAGTGCTAGAGAGAAAGGGAAACTTCCAGCTCAACCTTTACCCAATCCTGGCTATTCACATCATGTGAACGCTATCACCACGTTGAGATCTGGAAGAGTGCTTGACAACCATGTTGGTGAAGAGATTGATAATAATGAAGAATCAATCGATGATACCCCGGCTGAGACTTTTCCTTCCACTTCTACTTCTCCTTCTGACCCCAGTTCGTCTACCCCACCATTTTCTTCCGAGCCTATTCTCCGTTTTCCCCAAGGCTCGAACCCTCAGCACACTTCTTCTAGTCCACCAAAGATGATCCCCACTCCTATTCTTGGATCTTTCCTACCCACACGATCTTCTCCAATGTTGGACCCAGATATTATTGCTAAAGCTCCTTATCCGAATCGGTTAAAGGGAAACAAACCAAGTCCGCAAATGGAGAAGATCACTGAAATTTTTAAACAGGGACCCCCTTCTTTCATCATTGTCCTCCATAATACCTCTCTAAGTACCTTGTCGTACGCTTTTTCTAAATCAATAAATATCATATGCAAATCTCTTCTCCTCTCTCGAAAACGCTCGACAAGTTGACGAAGCAAATGAATAGCCTCTGTCGTTGATCATCCAGGTATAAACCCAAACTGGTTCTCTGTTATCTTAATGTCCTTCCTTAGCCTGTGTTCAATCACTCTCTCCCAAAGTTTCATGGTGTGACACATAAGTTTTATTCCACGGTAATTTGAGCAATTTTGAATGTCACCCTTGTTCTTGTAGATAGGTACAAGGATACTTTTCCTCCATTCATTTGGCATCTTTTTTGTCTGCCAAATCTTATTAAACAGATCTGTCAGCCATTTAACGCCTATTTCTCCTAAGCATCTCCAAATCTCGATAGGAATCCCGTCAGGACCAACCGCTTTTCTTAAACTCGTTCTGTTCAAACCTTCTTTAACCTCAGGTAGTCTTATTTTACGCATGAAATCGCGGTTTATATCTTGAGATTGAATGACAAGTCCATCCAAATTCTTAGTAAAGCTCTCATTGAACAATTTGTCAAAATATTCTCTCCATCTTTCCTTGATATCCTCATCTCGAACTAAAACCTTCTGATTTTCATTTTTGACACACTTCACCGCACATAAGTCTCCTGTCTTCCTTTCCCGCATCCGAGTAATCCGGTATATATCATTTTTAGCCTCTTTAGTGTCTAATTTCTCATACACCTCCTTATATACTTTAGATTTATCTTCCCGAACATCTTTCTTAATTTCCTTTTTAGCCATTTTATACTTCTCAAATCTCTTCACATCTCTACTTTTCTTTAAATCTTTATAAGAATCCCTTTTAATTTTAATAGCAGCCTTTACTTCTTCATTCCACTATGATGTGTCCTTAGATGGTGGAGCACCACTTCTCGACTCACCAAGTAGATCTCTAACCATCTTCTTGATACAACTAGCCATTTTGTTCCATGTTCTGTCTGAATCATCTTCCGACTGCCAATCCGCTTCTTGGACTATATGATCTATAAAAGCCTTTTGGTTACCTTCTTTCAATCGCCACCATTTAATTCTAGACTCTACCTTACGTCTAATCTTCCTAGGTCCTCTTCTAAATCGAAAATTTAGAACTAAAAATTCTATGTTGAGTGGTTACACTCTCACCAGGCACTACCTTACAGTCGATACAATAACCTCTATCTATTCTTCTCGTCAGAAAAAAGTCTATTTGACTAGCACTTGATCCACTCCTAAAAGTGATAAGGTGGGACTCTCTTTTCCTAAACCAGGTGTTTGCTAAGATCAAATTATAAGATAAGGCAAAATCTACAATCGAGTCACTTACTTCATTCCTTTGTCCAAAACCAAAATCTCCATGGATAGTATCAAACCTACTACGACTAGTACCTACATGTCCATTAAGATCACCACCAATAAATAACTTCTCTCCACTAGGTATACTTTGCACCATCTCGTCTAAATCCTCCCAGAATAGATGCTTACTAGCGTCATCAAGACCTATCTTTGGTGCATAAGCACTAATAACATTAAGGATCTCTCCATCTAGAATAAGCTTAACCAGTAAAATTCTATCACCTTTTCTCCTAATCTCAACTACATCCTCAAGCAACCGTCTATCTATGATTATGCCTACCCCATTACAATTTTTATCTCTATCCATATACCAAAGCTTATAACCCCAAGGCTCTACGACTCTACTCTTTTCACCTACCCACTTAGTTTCTTACAAACACATAATACCAACTCTCCTCCTAATCATCACCTCCACTAATTCTATTAGTCTACCCGTAAGGGAACCTATGTTCCAGGAATCTAGACGGATCCTATGAAACCCTTGCTTATTTGTCACTACACCCAGAGTCTGATGTAGTGCGTCGTTTCTGGACGACGACCCTTGCTTATTTGTCACTAAACCTGGGGTCCGATGTAGTGCGCCGTTTCTGGACGACGACTTAGAAGCCCTTGCATACTTAACACTACACCCGGGATCCGATGTAGCGCGTCGTTGAGTAGGGGACGCCCCAACGATATTCTTATTATGATTCATTTCATAGAATGTGACAAAGTATTACGTTGGCTGTCACAAGCCTACCACAACTCTCACCCTTTCTCATTCGGACTTGGGACTCGCAATAGTGGGTTTGGTTCCACAAGCTTCAACCATGTGACAATTTCCAACCATTTTTGATTTACTTTAAATAAATAAAACCCTTCATTATTAATAAGCATGGTGTGAGTTTCATACACCCATGAACTATGTGGGATCAAGCATGACATAAAATAATGTACATTAATATATATCACATATATACTAAGTGTACACTAGTGAGAAAAAGAAATAATAAATGAGCTAATATTAGTTAATGTAAGATAATATATCAAATATATAATTATACATTAAATTATTAAATCAACACTTGATTTAATAATTCGGCTATATTATATACAACCGGCTAATATTAAATGTAACGATCTATCGAATCAACACTTGATCCGATAACCCGGCTATATCACATATAACCGACCGATATCACATATCGCGAGAATAAAATGCGGTATCACATACGCGCATTAATCTCGGTCCCGCACATATCACATATGTGCTCCTACTTCGTTTCGCATGAACCAGGAAACCTCTGTGTAGGACTCTAAAGACTCGTCAATACGCCGGCAGTAGGTGATGATCATATCAAACACCCATAAGCCGCAAGCAGTCTGCTAAACGTAACGGCCACCCGGGTATTGAGAGATCAGAAGATCTGTTAGTTATATGTATGCCCTAGAGGCCATTACTATACATAGGATGTATATTGTAGTGGATGCTGGGACGTATATAGGGAGGACTTTCTTGCTCGATATGATAGTATGCTATCTGGTTGATCTTTACCTTAACGTGTATGCTGATTGTCTCTCTGTTACATGTTGGTAAAGCCCTTAGGATCTGTACTTGACTACCTGGACTATGATGCGGATCATACTAGTGGGGACATGGTAGTCCATAAGTACATCCTTGACAGTCCCTAGTCGTGGGTGTATCGAGACGGGGCATCGATATACCAGAGTAGACTAGCGTGTACCTTCTCGACCCATACAGATGGGCGATGGATGATCCCATATCCATCGGTGTTTGACATCAGAGGAGATATACGGGTGCTCAGTAGAGACTGGGTACACTGGACGGACTCGCCGAGAACTCCCAGATGGTATTATACCTCACGTCAGATGGCAGTTCTCTGGTGACACTGGTACAGAGTAGTCTGTTGACCCGAGATCGTCATAGAGTCTTGTGTGGTTCCCACTGTGCTTTGATTTCCATCTTACCACGTCCAAGAGGGCGTGCAAAACGGTGGTTTTTGGGTACAGTCCCGAGTCACATGGAGGCAATGAGCGATAGGAGGGGATTCGTCTCTCCCGGTATATGGGAGTTGATGTTGCGCTGTGTTCGATTGGCTATAACAGGAAATCCCTGGCCAGGGTTGCTGAGATTTACTGGTAAGTGTTACCAGTAGTTTCTCGAACAGTTATAGACCTCATATCGACACGACTTATTGAGCTATTGGGGTCTGACGTTTACCACCCCTAGGCGAGATATGCGACATATCAGACGATCAGACCGGACTGTACGGTAGTGTTACTGGTCGGATTCACTGGAGTGTGAGCGGGCTTGCTCGTCGATCTTCAGATCGCTCAATACCCGGGTGGCCATTACGTTTAGCAGACCGCTTGCGGCTTGTGGATGTTTGATATGATCATCATCCGCTGCCGGCGTATTGACGAGTCTTTAGAGTCCTACACAGAGGTTTCCTGGCTCAAGCGAAACGAAATAGGAGCGCATATGAGATATGTGCGGGACCGAGAATAATGCGTGTATGTGATACCGTATTCTATTCTCGCGATAAATATATCGAATGGTTGTATGCGATATAACCTAGTTATCGATTCAAGCGTTGATTCGATAAGCCGATATATTGTATACTAGTCGGTTGTGTGCGACATAACCGGGTCATTGAATCAAGTGTTGATTTAATGATTTAATGCATATTTATATATTTGATATATTACTTTGCATCAACTAGTATCGGTTTACTTAAGATGGATTTTCTCACTCGGTTGTGCGCATTGTATATGCGATATACTTTTGTGCACTTGATTGTATCATGTTTGATGATACATGTCGTGCTAGGGTTCAAGTGTAAAGATTAAACCTTGGTTAATGAAATGGTTAGGGTTTATGATTTATTATTCATTTATCTTATTTAATTATGCTTTTTATTTTTGATAAATGAATAAAAGAAATGAGAAAAAGAATGGTGGCTTCTTTTGTTCTTTAGTTGAAGCTTCATGAAGCTTTGTTCAAGTCAACCATACTTATCTCATCCTTAACCCTAACCATTCCCACTAACCATGATTCATTCTCTACACTTAACTCTAGTTAAAATTATGATAAGAATTCATTTTCTTTTAATTTTCTATTAACTTATCATAATATCTTTCTTCTTCTTCTTCATGCTTCAAGTGAAGAAGCTTGAAGTCCATCAATGGTGATTGTTGGAAATGAGTGAGAAATCCAATTCTAAAGTCTACCCACTTCCTATTTCTTCATCCTCTACCTCTTGCCAAGTAGTAGAGTGTGTTTCCTTCACAAGTTTCATGACTTGGTGAAGGTGGATCTTGATTCATCGATGCTTCGACGTAGATCATCTTCGGCATGGACATCGACGACCTAGCTTGCCCATTCTCCGACGAAGCCGATCCTAGAGCCCAGATTCGATTTGGACAGCGGAGAGGACCTCGTTGCGGAGCTATGGAGGTGGAGCACCGGATCTACAAAGGTTGTATTTCCGTATTTTATATAGTTAACTGTTAACTAGTTCTTGTTCGCCTAGAAATCTAGTATACGATCCGTTGTTTAGGGTTTGTAGGCACCATAATTTTTGAAATTGCCATGGTTGATGGCTTGGGAGACCTCACTAGAGTGCCTAGGAACCCTGCAGTGGTATCAGAGCCTAGCTAGAGCCTTAGGCGAAGTCCAGACGCGATTTGAAGTCCGATCGAACCGAAACCATACCCGGAAAATTGCTCTCTGTACAATTTTTAAAATCTGGTATTTTTATACATTAAAAATGTTTAGAAAAATCAGCAGGTGAATATATGAAATACTGTGAAATTCGTACCACTGTTTCCTCCTTATTACCGCGCTTCCGCGGCACGAGCTAGCCTCGTGCGGCGGTTGCGCGGCGGTACGGCCACTTTATTAAATAATTTTTTCACAGTATCTCATAATTATTAGTGCTGGTATTCCTGGGTATTTTTAATATGTATTCCAGAGTTGAATTTTTCTGAGTTGATTTGGGGATTCGGTATTTCGATCGGGGTATCAAATTTTGTCTGTGTGGCTTTCCGGATAATTTTTAGAATATGTTAAAAAGTTCGACCGGATACAATACCCAACTTTTCCCCTTTCGGGAAATTTCCAAGTGTTGGATTTTTCCACAGTTTGACGACGTTCTAAGTAGTGCAAGTAACGCGATGGTCCCTCTAGAAGACACAAACCTTAACTCGATTATGTGACCGTCTTGAACTGCCCTTTGAACCTTCGGGTTTGGGGTAGTACGGCGTGCCACATGTGAGGCGTTGGCTTGACCCTTCTACGGCTGGATCGTTGGTACTGAGGCACGAACGGAATGTTGTTAGACTTATTTCATGTGTTGATCTGTATCGGGAAAACTTGGGTGTTCGATTGTTCGATCGGAAAGTTTAACATTTTCTGTTTATCTGGAATGGGATACAATAATTGGAATTCACAATGAGTTATATGATAACTAAATGAATGTTATAAACATAGCAGTTTAGTCTCACTTGATCGGTTGCCACGGAATTTTGATGTGATCAAAAGTCCGTTGCAATCACGTAGCGTACGCGGATACTCGCCGGGTAAACTTAATAGACAGCCTCACTCCATAGCCCCGACCAAGTGACTGTAGGAGAACCCCGTCGCCGAAAGCATCCCTCCGGGTGCTCGCGGTAGCGGTGTTCCGCCTTGGTGCACTTCGTCGCCGGTATCGGGGGTGCGGCCGCCTACTTAAGTTTGCGACGAGCATTCGATCAGGCTGTCGGGAATCTTGTTGAATTGCCCGACTTGATATTGAAAAGTGTTTTCGATTTTGAGACTAAAATGCGGGGTTTATAATTGTTAGGCATGCGATGTCTAAGTAATTCATTTTGTCAGGCATGCGATGTCTGAGGTGATTGCGGATTCCAACTGTTGTAGTTTTACACTTTCTTTTCTGTGACCGTAAGTGTAATATGTGATATCGCCGGTTTCGTTGCTATATGTCAACGACAATTGGGATGGACATATTTACTTACGTTGATGACATGTGATGTTCTGTGTTGCTGGATATGTTATATTGGATCGTCGTGTTTGAATAGCCGGGGGTTTTTATGTGAGATGAGTGTTTTTCATTTTCATTCATGTAAAAACTTGTATGTAATATTCTTTTATTAGGGCGCTTCCAGGTTGCGGGAGTTGTCACCTGTTGTATATTATTTACTTTTCCGCACTAGGATAGACCCAAGGAGGAGGGCACAAGTAACCGGGTTCTGGAGTCCAGTGGGAGACCAACTCGAGGAGTCGAGTCCGGGTCTCCTAACTCTAGAATTGGTAGGGTTGCTTGCCGCTCTCGTAGGGGTCTTAGGGTGTGGGTTTGGCTATTCATCACGACCGTGGAATCCGTGTTTTATACTGGCTCGTATTGAAAACACGGACGTCCTAGTATATCCAATATTTCATATGTTTATTCTGCTGCGATATCTGTGATGAGATCATGTGATGTTTCTGTGATGGATATTGTATATAGTATATATGATATATTATATAGACGTTACTTATGTTTTACACCCGCGCTAGCCCTGCCCCGCTCTGTCGTTAGTTACCTAACCTAACGGTGCACGAGGGGACATCGAGGCGAATGCGGATGGCATAAGTGTACGTCATATCTATCTGTAATGTTTAGGTACTTAAATGATGGGACTTCATTAATGTGATTAATGAAATAAAAGAAACCTAAGATGTTGTAGAATCGAATTTCAAAATAAAACAGGTAGCTACAGTTCTTGCTTTGCACAGCGGTATATGAGATATATCCTGCACCTTATTCGATGAGGAAAGGACCGAGATCCCTTCACCGGGAGTGACTCCTTTAGCAATAACTGGCAGATGCTACACACTCGGTTTGTCTTTTGATTGCTTTTAAGTGTTTTTGCTTTGCACAGTGATATATATGATATATCCCGCACCTCATTCGACGAGGAAAGGACCGACGATCCCTTCACCGGGAGTGACTCCTTTAGCAAAACTAGAAAAGCCTCAAAAACACTCCATTTCAAAATTCATTCGATCCTACAACGATATCAAGTTCATTACGCAATAGGTTTTCAGAAAAACCTGTCGTAGCCCTCCGTCATTTCAGATAAGTAGTAGTTAGTATTCGTGCTGCGTTTGTTGGCCTTTGTCAAGGCGCAGTGTGCGGTAGCTAACTGGTGCTTATCTGCTTATGCATATGATGCAGATTGAGTTAGGGTAGTCGTGCGACCTTGTTGGCCTTTGTCAAGGGCCGTGCGGGTGGGTTTAATTCAATCAGGAAATGACGGGTTGAACTTGACTAGCATCCTATGGTTTGTTGGCCTTTGTCAAGGTCATAGGAGGTTAGGGGCAAAATATTATCGGGAATTTCAAGTGTTGAAATTTGCAATGAGATTGCATACCTTCTATGAGATAGTTGGATCCCGATACCCGCTGCGAGTAAGAGTTACTCCTGGGAGAGTTTTATACATTACAACTAGCCGATCAAGTAGGTGTCTAGAAAGGTGTCAACGGGGTTACGCCTCTGGGAAAACGAGGTTTACATTAATTAGGTTCGTGCGAAAGCACGGGGGACCTCCCTCAAAGTACCGACACTGGCCTGGCTGAAAGATTGGCGAACTTGTAGTGTGTAATTAATCCCGGCTAGTCTTTCCTTTTAGGGTTTGAAGGAAGATTTGATAAAAAGCAGTGGGAGCCATCCTGATTAGATAAAATAATAACCAATCTATTCTTGACAGAGCGCACGCTGAGTGTTTTCTTCTCTCTCTCTCCAGGTAGCGACCATATCACGCCTTAATCAAGATAATAATACGGATTATTGACCGAACCCGCTTGTTATACTGAGCTGGGGAACGTTGGTCCCGCTCCAACTTATAATTGTTATAAGACAGAGCAGGAAATTGGGGATTACCAGAATTCCCGTGCCGCCCAAACGAGGAGAGTGCATGATGATGCATCATCTTCGGGTGTGTTCATTATATAGAACTGTTTCTCAGTGTCCTTTACGTCCTGGGTATGTGATGCCAGATCAGGATCCCAGATATGTAATCTGTTACATAGGGCTACAGAAAGGTAGAGAACTGAGAACGGGTGATAAGTTTCATGAGGCAGAAAACGGGGCAAGTGTTGCAGCCAAGTCTGTCGGTCACTGTCACCCTGTATTACAATACATTGATTCTGAACGAATGTTATTAGATACCGAACCTGATATACAAAATCATATCAGTCTCTTTATCAGTAAAGAAAGGATATAATTTTGTATTGTTGGATAATGTTTTGAACATTTCCTATATCAAAAGTTGATCGGTTCAGGCACGTTATCTAAAAGCATTAATGTTCTAAATCAAACTACAGTTCTTAGTATACGGATCACACATAAGAGGAAGAGTTCAGAAATGAACGGATTCTTCTTAAGGCATTGTAGACTAGGTCAGATCAATGCGACCCGACTGGCTAGAGTTACATATAGATGTATATTTAAATCAGTTTGAATTTACATCTTGTGAAACTTGCCAGTCATGTCACAAAGATAAGATGACCACAGCTCTGTTTATTGGAAACAGAGAAAGAGTTAGTGAACTCTTGGGATGATACATGTTGATGTATGTGAGGTCCCCTGTCTACACATGCCAGGACTGGTTCTTTGTACTTCATTACATTCTCTGATAATCTCTCAAGATTCAGACATATGTTCCTGTTGAAACACAAGTCCGAACCTTTTGAGATATTCAAAGAATATAAGTTAGAAGTAGAGAACTAACATACGGGTATAAGTATTATGTCCTTTGATGTGATCAAGGAGGAGAATACTTGAGCACGAAAATCCTGGATTATTCTAAAGGAGAATGAGATTCTCTCTCGGCATTACTCCTCCGTATACACCACAGCACGTTGGTATATCGGGGCGGAGCAATCACACCCTATATGATAAGGTGTGCTCTATGATGAGTAATACTGAGTTACCTGTTTCCTTTAGGGTGTTATGCACTTGAGAAGCTGCATACCTATTGAATAGGGTTCTAATCAAATCAGTTGCCTACCACTTCATATGTGATATGGAATGGGAAGAACCCATGTCTTAAGTTAGTTAAGATTTGGGGATTGTCCGGCCTATGTCTAAAAGCAAAATCCGGACAAGCTCGAGGCAAGGTCTGTTATGTAGAACTGGAAATGTTCCAGCTATACAAACTACAGCAGATGATTTGATAGAGCCAAAGGATTCAGTAGATTCCAACGAACCTCAGCCTCTCCGCCGATGTAGTAGGGTTCCTCACCCACCAGAGAGATACTTCAGTTTCTCTATGACAGTGGGAGCGAGGATTGCATCATCAGATGATGACCCAACTAGTTTCGAGCTGGCCATCAGGAGTGGGACTCTGTAAGAATGGCTGGATGTTTAGTGATCTGAGATGGAATCCTTATACACCAACAAAGTATGGACTTTGGTTGCAATATCTGAAGGGTTAAATTCCCATCAGGAGCAGGTATATCTTGAGAAGATTACTTGGTGTACATGGAAAAGTTGAGACTTTCAAAACTAGACTTGTTAAAAGTGTGCATCATTGACCAGGTGTGGATAATGATGAAACCTTTTTTCAAGTAGCTATGCTTAAGACCATCCAGATCCTACTTGCCACGGCTACATACCATGACTACGATATCTGGTAGTTGGGTGTCTTGACTGCTTTTCTAAATGATGATTTAGAAGAGTGCGTCTGTAAGTACACCGCCAGAGGGATTCGTAGACAGTGGGAGCAACGGAAACGTGTGCAAGATGCTTTATAGGATAAAGCAGGCATCGCGGAGTTGGAACGTCTGTTTTGATGAAGTAGTCAAAGAGTTTGACATCATCAAAATGGTAGATGAACCTTGTATAAACAAAAAGGTAGTAGGGAGTATGGTCACGATCCTCGTAGAGTACGTGGATGACATACTCTTGATAAGAAAGGAGTTTCTTATGCTACGCTCGATCAATCTCCGCTTATCACCATGATTCTCCATATAGGATCAAAGTGATACCTCCTAAATCCAGGGTTTTGGATCTATGAGATAGATCTAAATGGATGTTGGGATTCTCACTAGTTGTAGTGAGATGGTATCAATCGATCCTGGGGAGAATCACTGGAAGGGTTCCAGGGTGATAAAGATGACTGAGTGTCAGTCACAGGCATTGTCTTTACCCTCAGTAAAGGGACGGTATGTTGGAAGAGTTCCAAGCTAGATACCGTGGCATACTAGACGATAAAGGCAGGATACATCGCTACTTAAGATGCTACCAAAGAGGCTGTTTGGGTGTATATAGGTTCATGAGATGAACTATGTTCCTCCCATTGTGTGACAATGGAGTTGTGGCTTATGCCAAGGAACGCCGGTCCCATCAGTGATCCAGACTTATTCTAAGGCAGCATCGCCTGATCATGGAGATGGTTGATCTCCAGGGTGATCGAGGTTAGGAGAGTAGACTCAAAGGACAACACAGCGGATCCACTCACAAAGGCCTGTTCCCAGAGAGAGACTTTCATGGGATGGTTGAGTATGAGATACTTGAAACCACTGCTACAGATGGCCCTAGTGCAAGTAGGAGATTGTTAGTTATATGTATGCCCTAGAGGCCATTACTATACATAGGATGTATATTATAGTGGATGCTGGGACGTATATAGGGAGGACTTTCTTGCTCGACATGATAGTATGCTATCTGGTTGATCTTTACCTTAACGTGTATGCAGATTGTCTCTCTGTTACATGTTGGTAAAGCCCTTAGGATCTGTACTTGACTACCTGGACTATGATGCGGATCATACTAGTGGGGACATGGTAGTCCATAAGTACATCCTTGACAGTCCCTAGTCGTGGGTGTATCGAGACGGGGCATCGATATACCAGAGTAGACTAGCGTGTACCTTCTCGACCCATACAGATGGGCGATGGATGATCCCATATCCATCGGTGTTTGACATCAGAGGAGATATACGGGTGCTCAGTAGAGACTGGGTACACTGGACGGACTCGCCGAGAACTCCCAGATGGTATTATACCTCACGTCAGATGGCAGTTCTCTGGTGACACTGGTACAGAGTAGTCTGTTGACCCGAGATCGTCATAGAGTCTTGTGTGGTTCCCACTGTGCTTTGATTTCCATCTTACCACGTCCAAGAGGGCGTGCAAAACGGTGGTTTTTGGGTACAGTCCCGAGTCACATAGAGGCAATGAGCGATAGGAGGGGATTCGTCTCTCCCGGTATATGGGAGTTGATGTTGCGCTGTGTTCGATTGGCTATAACAGGAAATCCCTGGCCAGGGTTGCTGAGATTTACTGGTAAGTGTTACCAGTAGTTTCTCGAACAGTTATAGACCTCATATCGACACGACTTATTGAGCTATTGGGGTCTGACGTTTACCACCCCTAGGCGAGATATGCGACATATCAGACGATCAGACCGGACTGTACGGTAGTGTTACTGGTCGGATTCACTGGAGTGTGAGCGGGCTTGCTCGTCGATCTTCAGATCGCTCAATACCCGGGTGGCCGTTACGTTTAGCAGACCGCTTGCGGCTTGTGGATGTTTGATATGATCATCACCCGCTGCCGGCGTATTGACGAGTCTTTAGAGTCCTACACAGAGGTTTCCTGGCTCAAGCGAAACGAAATAGGAGCGCATATGAGATATGTGCGGGACCGAGAATAATGCGTGTATGTGATACCGTATTCTATTCTCGCGATAAATATATCGAATGGTTGTATGCGATATAACCTAGTTATCGATTCAAGCGTTGATTCGATAAGCCGATATATTGTATACTAGTCGGTTGTGTGCGACATAACCGGGTCATTGAATCAAGTGTTGATTTAATGATTTAATGCATATTTATATATTTGATATATTACTTTGCATCAACTAGTATCGGTTTACTTAAGATGGATTTTCTCACTCGGTTGTGCGCATTGTATATGCGATATACTTTTGTGCACTTGATTGTATCATGTTTGATGATACATGTCATGCTAGGGTTCAAGTGTAAAGATTAAACCTTGGTTAATGAAATGGTTAGGGTTTATGATTTATTATTCATTTATCTTATTTAATTATGCTTTTTATTTTTGATAAATGAATAAAAGAAATGAGAAAAAGAATGGTGGCTTCTTTTGTTCTTTAGTTGAAGCTTCATGAAGCTTTGTTCAAGTCAACCATACTTATCTCATCCTTAACCCTAACCATTCCCACTAACCATGATTCATTCTCTACACTTAACTCTAGTTAAAATTATGATAAGAATTCATTTTCTTTTAATTTTCTATTAACTTATCATAATATCTTTCTTCTTCTTCATGCTTCAAGTGAAGAAGCTTGAAGTCCATCAATGGTGATTGTTGGAAATGAGTGAGAAATCCAATTCTAAAGTCTACCCACTTCCTATTTCTTCATCCTCTACCTCTTGCCAAGTAGTAGAGTGTGTTTCCTTCACAAGTTTCATGACTTGGTGAAGGTGGAGCTTGATTCATCGATGCTTCGACGTAGATCATCTTCGGCATGGACAACGACGACCTAGCTTGCCCATTCTCCGACGAAGCCGATCCTAGAGCCCAGATTCGATTTGGACAGCGGAGAGGACCTCGTTACGGAGCTATGGAGGTGGAGCACCGGATCTACAAAGGTTGTATTTCCGTATTTTATATAGTTAACTGTTAACTAGTTCTTGTTCGCCTAGAAATCTAGTATACGATCCGTTGTTTAGGGTTTGTAGGCACCATAATTTTTGAAATTGCCATGGTTGATGGCTTGGGAGACCTCACTAGAGTGCCTAGGAACCCTGCAAGATCAACAAGCAAGCCTACTCATACTCCTGCGAATCCAATCAGTAACATAACCGTACAGTCCCGTCTCTTCGTCTGATATGTCGCATATCTCAGCCCTGGGGGTGGTAAACGTCAGACCCTAATAGCCCTGATAAGTCATACCGATGCAAGTTCCATAATGGTTCGAGAAACTACTAATAACTCTTACCAGTAAATCTCAGCAACCCTGGTCAGGGATTTCATGTTATGGCCAATCGAGCATAGCGCAACATCAACTCCCAATACCGGGAGAGATGAATCCCCTCCTATCTCTCATTGCCTCTATGTGACTCGAGAATATACCCAAAAACCACCTTTTTGCACGATCTCTTGACCATAGTATGGTGAAAATCAAAGCATAGTGGGAATCACACAAGACTCTATGACAATCTCGGATCGACAGACTAACCTCTACCAGTGTCACCAGAAAACTGCTATCTGACGATAAGTATAATACCATCTAGGAGTTCTCGGCGAGTCCGTCCAGTGTACCCAGTCTCCACTGAGCAACCGTATACCTTCTCTGATGTCAAACACCAATGGATATGGGATCATCCATCGCCCATCATATGGGTCAAGAAGCATATACGCTAGTCTACTTTGGAGTATCGATGCCCTGTCTCGATACTCCCATGACTAGGAACATTTGAAGGATATACTTTCCGACTACCTCTGCCCCACTAGTATGATCCGCATCATAATCCTGGTAGTCAAGTATACATCCTAAGAGCTTTATCAATATGTGAGAGCAAGACAGCATCACTTATACAAGTCAATATGTTAAGACAAAGAGCAATCAGATAGCATACTATCATATCGAGCAAGAAAATCCTCCCTATATATGTCCAAGAATCCATTATAATATACATCTCATGTACAATAATAGCCTCTAGGGCATACATATAACTAATACAAACTCTTTGTCCGGACTTTCTTTTTGTCCGGTGAGTGCCGTCATTTAGTTCAGCATTTCTTGGAGCCTTTTTCAGTGACCGAGTTTGAGGTCTGTGACTCACCGAGGCACGACTCTCTTCTTTTCCTGAGGCCATGTAGACCGTATGTACAGTAATATCCCCAGACTTGGGGTGTTTTAATCCATCGCCTTTGGAATTTGCCACGGGCGGTAGGATTTTCTCCGGCCTCGTTCTTTTATGAGTCAGAGCTGAAGGAGCCATTATGACAGGCACCTGTTTAGGAACGGCCTCCCGTTGTATGGTAGAGAAGTGGTCTTTTTCTTGTCGTCCATTAGATCTTTTAGGTCGAGAAGAGTAATTTTTGCTAAGCACAAAGTCTTGGACTTTTCACCAGACCCTATGTATTTGTGAAGAGAGACGTTGGCGAGGCTGATTTGGCTGTCGCTGCACAGGGGCCTCTATTGACGGAGGTGATTTCTTCAGCACCGATGTCGAAGAGTTCTTGCGGATTCCCATGAGCGGATCAAAACTGTTCTCAGTTGGAACAACAACGTTGATATCCACCATAAGAGCTGGTGATGTGAGCCCAGAAGGAGAGTTGCCCTCAGCTTCTCTCACTCGGCGCCAGTGGAGATGTCGAGCATGCCTTGGAGTGAGAATTACCTCAGTTTTGGAGGCATCTTCGTCATGCCCCATGCGTTGCTCAGGATTTCGGTTGGTATCAGCATATTGAAGACTGACGTCCTTATTGGAGTTGGAGCGGGGTTGGCCAATTTTTCGAAGAGCGACCGTCTTGGAGGGGAAACACTTTTATCGGCCTTACCCGCAGCAAGAGTAGGGAGAGCTAGCCGTTTTGGGGTAGCTCTATCTAGTATCATGGGCTTCTTTACAGGCCTTCTTGAGTTCTTCCTAAGTTTGTTGAAGACTGAGGCTTCAGGGTTTGACGGCTTGCTGATAGGAGCCGTCGTGGTTGCCAGGCGATCGAAGACCGACATTCTGGGAGCTTCTCCTTATAGCGTTGAGGCGCCAAAGTTCACAGACGGGAGCATGGTCCCGAAGAACAGTCCGGTAGTGGCTTGTGGGACCTTCCCCACATGCATTGAGAAAATGGAGGCCGAGTTAGGCTCATATGTAACTCCTCCAACTGGGACGGAGTTGGAGTTGCTATTGTATAAGGTGCAATGGGAAGCCATTGATTCTGCACAAAAGTGAGACGCCAAGTTTTAGTACCTCAAGTCCAGGGGCAACCAATATATAGCGAGCCGCAATTTTGTTCGTGAAACACTACACACGAAGTGTGGAGTGGAAAGAGGAAAGGGTCCCACTGGGCGTGCCAGAATCTGTTTACCGCCGAAAACAGAGACGAACTGGGATTGAACCTCTTGCCTGAATTTCGGGCAAATACTATTTGGACATATTCATCCACCTCTCCGAAAATACTAAGTTGATTTATGGCACCGTATATCGGAGGTTTAGACAGATGCGACCGTTGTATAAGACTTTATCAGATTCTCCCTCGTTTGTGAGGGGTTTTTGATTGTGGGGACGCTCTTCCCTGCAGGCGTAAGCCCCTACAGTTAATTAAGTTATCATGTTGCGATAACAACTTTCTTCTGCTCCAGAAGGTCACTTCGTGTCGTGTATTATTTTGTTTGTTAAGGTTGCCCGTGGATTGTATACGGAGACTAGTTTATGTTATCGCCCGTAGGGCGCGGATTAGTTCACATCCGTCTAATTTAGATTTGGGTTTGAACTTAGGTTGTATGTATTCCATCAGTTCAAAAAATATTTTGTTTTATTTAAGGACCGTTAATCTAGTTTGAGATTAAGATCGAGTTAAATATACGAGCATTTGGGCCAAATTTATTTTAATTAAGGATACGTTGGTTATATTTGAGACTAAGATCAGCTTAGCAACATTTTCAGGATCATTAAATTTTATTAAGATCCGACAACAGAGCATTTGGGCTCAGCTGCAAGTAACTTCAGAGACTTGGCCAATTAGGGCTTGGTCTGCTCACTATCTTTCCTTTTATTCAGAAGTGCGAAGCACTTGTTTGGGGCTCTGTTTGCTCAGCGTTGGGTTGTCTCTCTTTATTTAGAAGTGCTAAACACTTATTTGTGGCTCTGGCGCTCACGTGGGAAGTACATGAGGCGCTTAGACATGGGCGCTGTCCAATCAGTGTTAGACACATAGTCATTATGACTAAATTTATAGTGCTCAGCACCTTTATACAGTGCTCACGTATGTTTCACGTGAGATGCGGAGCATTTTGTTTTGGACGCCTATGTGGGAAGCACGTAAGGCACTGAGCGTTCTGTTTTGGACGCCCACGTGGGAAGCACGTGAGGCGCTGGGCCCCTTTTGTTTGGCACACAAGTGGGAAACACGTGAAGCGCTGAACTCCTTTCTTTTAGAGATTTAAACTCTGTTAATGGCGTTTTGGCCCTTAATGATCATCTCTGTTTTGAATATCTGGGATCGTTTTTATTGGAGAACTAAGTTTATCTCATTTTTTAATAAAAACTAAGTTGTAAGGTTAAGCCCTTGTTTTTAAAGGAATTGAATTCTTAGAACGTATGTTCTTTTTCTCTCCTTTTCTTTTAATCTAGTTCTTTTCCCTAGACTCTGAGTTTCAAGAACAGAATCTTCCCGATGAGAATTAAATTCACAACTTGTGGGGAGATCTGCTTTGCAGATCTCAGATCAGAGGAAGAACTAAGTTCTTTTTTGTGAAGGGTTAAACCCTTGTTTTTTTTCACGTTCTCTACTAGGCAAAGGAGATTGTTAATCTCTGCTTTTTTTTTTACCTAGGGTTTGGAATGATCGAGAATCTTCTTCTTTGAGAGGAGAATTGAATTCTTAGTTTTGTGGCTTCTGTTTCTTTTTTTTGCAGGAACTTGAAGTCTCGGTTCCTTTATATAGGAGAGGCAAATTGTTAATTAGTTTGAAAAAATCTCTCATTTGAGAGATACAAATTGATTTAATTGGCCTCAAAAATTGTTCGAAGGATTTTATCCACTGTTGGATTCTTGATCCAGAGAACTTCTGTTTTACAGAATATATATTCTTGTTTTTAACAAGATTAGGGATGTATTTTTCTATATACAGAATTTAATTCTGTCAAATGGTGATTTTTAATCACCATTGGATTTTTAATCAAAGGGTGCTCTGTTTAATAGAGAATATCTTTCATTGTTTAGAAAGATACAGGGAAATATTTTCCATATTAAAATTTAATTCTATCATTTGATTTTTGATCCAACCGAGAATATCTTTTTCATTTAAAAAGAATAGAGAGATATTTTTCCCTAATAAAATTTAATTCTATCGGATTTTTGATCCAACGGCTCTGTTTAATAGAGAATGTCCCAAGTTTTTAGGGAAATATTCTCCATATAGAATTTAATTCTACCCTCTTTAATTTAGGCGCCGACGCTCACGTATTATGCACGTGGGCGTCGCCTAAAAATTTAATTCTTATATAACAGGCGCTCATGTGCCTTGCACGCCGGCGCTCACGTGTTTTATGTGAGGCGCTAGTATAGGATTTTTTAATCCTAATAAATGTCGGTGCAAGCGCTCACGTGTTAAACACGTGAGGCGTCGTCTGATTGATTTTTAAAATGTAATTTTTTATGAGGGAACGACACCTATTCACAGTGGATAGATTCCTGTTCGGCCTAACCTGTGAATCCTTAGCCCTCACCATGAGGCCAGCGGATAGCTTCCTGCCCGATGATACGCCCCGTGGACTTGGAGATCGAAGAAACACAACCGCCAAACGCCATGTCGTTCATGGACAACCTACCATGAACATTTCTTGGACCAAGCTAAACAGAGAAGACCGAGCAGAACACTCTCTATCCGACCCATAAATAGGTCGGAATGAGAGTGGGAGGCTAATGATGATACTCGTAAGTGGAGGTTCCCCTAATCACGGCATGTAGTTGTTAGTTGTATGTATACCCTAGAGGCCATTATTGTACATATGATGTATATTATAGTGGATGCTTGGACATATATAGGGAGTACTTTCTTGTTCGACATGATACACTTATTGTCTCTCTGTTACATGTTGATAAAGCCCTAAGGATGAGTACTTGACTACCAGGATTATGATGCAGATCATACTAGTGGGTCCAGAGTAGTCCGTAAGTACATCCTTTAATTGTTCATAATCGTGGGAATATCGAGACGGGGTATCGATATTTCAGAGTAGACTAGCATATATGTTTCTTGACCCATATGATGGGCGATGGATGATCCCACATCCATTAATGTTTGACATCAAAGATTGTATACGGGTGCTCAGTGGAGACTGGGTACACTGAACAGGACTCGCCGAGAACTCCTAGATGGTATTATACCTTACGTCAGATAGCAGTTCTCTGGTAACACTGGTACAAGTTAGTCTGTAGACCCGAGATCGTCATAGAGTCTTGTGTGATTCCCACTGTGCTTTGATTTCCACCTTACCACGTTCAAGAGAACGTGCAAAAAGGTGGTTTTTGGGTACAGTCCCGAGTCACATGGAGGCAATGAGCGATAGGAGGGGATTTCGTCTCTTTCAGTATTGGGGGTTGATGTTGCGCTATGCTCGATTGGCCATAACAGGAAATCTCTGGCCAGGATTGCTGAGATTTATTGGTAAGTGTTATCAGTAGTTTCTCGAACCGTTATGGGTGTAGGGTTCCTAGGCACACTAATGGAGTCTCACAAGTGATCAAACATGGCCAATTATAATTTTACAAGTGCCGAGAAACCCTAATACGGATCGTTAACTAGAAAATAAGACGATGCGATGCAAGTTAACAACTTTAACATAAAGGAAAGGGGCTACAACCTTTGTAGATCCGGTCCACCACTTCCTAAGCTCCGCGATGATGTCCCTCCGCTGTCCAAGTCGAATCCCGGACTCTAGCATCGGCTTCATCGGAAAAATGGGCGGGCTTGATCGTCGGCTTCGATGCCGAAGATGATCTACGTCGAGGCATCACAAGATCAAACTCCCACTTCACCAAGTCATGAAACTTGTGAAGAAAACACCCTATACTACTTGGCAAGAGGTAGAGGATGAAGAAATAGGAAGTGGGTTCACTTTAGAATTGGATTTCTCACTCATTTTCACTAGTTGCCATTGATGGTAGCTAGGTTTTCTTTCTTGCTCAAGATGAAGAAGAAGAAGAAAATATATGATAAGTGTTATTAAAAATAGAAAATAAAAACAACACTTATCATTTACTAACCTTGGTTGAGTGTAGAGAATAGACCATGTTTAGTTTTAATAGTTAGGGTTAAGCATGAGACAAGAATGGTGGATTTGGTCAAAGCTTCATGAACCTTCGACAAGCAAACAAAAACCCCACCATTCTTTCTTTATCTTTTCCAAAAGAATGATAAATAAATAAATAGATAATAAGTGAATAAACAAAACCCTAATCATTAGTTTAACCATGGTTTAATTCTTTACACTTAACCAAGTAAACATGTATCATCAAACATGATACAATCAAGTGCACAAAAGTATATCACATATACAACTTGCACAATTCAAGTGAGAAAATCCATTTAAAGTGAACCAATACTAGTTAATGCAAAGTAATATATCAAATATATAATTCTACATTAAATCATTAAATCAACACTTGATTTAACGATCCGGTCATATCACATATAACCGACTAGAATCCTATGTATCGGCTTATCGAATCAATCCTTGATTCGATAACTAGGTTATATCGCATATAACCAATCGATACATTGATCGCGAGAATGGAATACGGTATCATATACAAGAATTATTCTCGGTCCCGCACATATCTCATATGCGCTCCTATTTCGTTTCGCTTGAGCCAGGAAACCTCTGTGTAAGACTCTAAAGACTCGTCAATACGCCGGCAGCAGATGATGATCATATCAAGCACCCACAAGCCGCAAGCGGTTTGCTAAACGTAACGGCCACCCGGGTATTGAGCGATCAGAAGATCGACGAGCAAGCCCGCTCACACTCCTGTGAATCCAACCAGTAACACTTATCGTACAGTCCGGTCTGTTCGTCTGATATGTCGCATATCTCGCCTAGGGGTGGTAAACGTCAGACCCCAGTAGCTCGATAAGTCATGCCGACGTGAAGTCTATGACATGTGTGAAACTACCGATAACACTTACCAGTAGGTCACTGCAACCCTGGCCAGGGATTTCCTGTTATGGCTAGTCGAGCATAGCGCAACATCAACCCCCAATACCGGGAGAGACGAATCCCCTCCTATCGCTCATTGCCTCCATGTGAATCAGGACTGTACCCAAAAACCACCTGTTTTCAAGATTCAGTAGAGCCGTGGTAGGGTGGAAATCAAAGCACAGTGGGAGATACACAAGACTCTATAACGATCTCGGGTCAACAGACTAAGCTGTACCAGTGTCACCAGAGAACTGCCATCTGACGTGAGGTATAATACCATCTGGGAGTTCTCGGCGAGTCCGTTCAGTGTACCCAGTCTCCACTGAGCACCCGTATATCATCTCTGATGTCAAACACCAATGGATATGGGATCATCCATCGCCCATCGCATGGGTCGAGAAGATATACGCTAGTCTACTCTGGAATATCGATGCCCCGTCTCGATATTCCCTCGACTAGGAACATTGAAGGATGTACTCATGGACTATCCAGGCCCCACTAGTATGATCTGCATCACAGTCCTGGAAGTCGAGTAGACATCCTAAGAGCTTTATCAACATGTAACAGAGAGACAGAAAGTATACACGTTAAGATAAAGAGCAACCAGATAGCGTACTATCATGTCGAGCAAGAAAGTCCTACCTATATATGTCCCAGCATCCACTACAATATACATCCAATGTACAGTAATGGCCTCTAGGGCATACATATAACTAACAATGGGCCTCATATCGACATGACTTATCAGGCTATTAGGGTCTGACGTTTACCACCCCCGGGCTGGATATGCGACATATCAGACGAAAAAACCGGACTGTACGGTAGTGTTAGTTATTGGATTCGCGGGAGTATGAGCAGGCTTGCTTGCTAATCTTCTAATCGCTCAATATCCGGATAGCCGTTACGTCCATCTAGTACCGCTGACGGCTTGTGGGTGACTGATATGATTATCACCTACTGCCGGCGTATTGACGAGCCTTTAGAGTCCTACACAGAGGTTTCCGGCTCAAACGAAACGAAGTAGGAGTACATATGTGCTATGTGCGGGACCGAGATTAATACGCGTATGTGATACCGTATTCTAATCTCGCGATATGTGATATCATTCGGTTATATATATGATATAATCGGGTTATCGAATCAAGTGTTGATTCGATAAGTTGATACAAATAATATTAGTCGGTTATATATGATATAGCCGGATTATTAAATCAAGTGTTGATTTAATAATTTAATGTATGATTATATATTTGATATATTAATTTTACATTAACTAATATTAGCTCGCTTAAACATTTCTTTTTCTCACATTTACACTTGATATATATGTGATATATATTATTGTGTTTATTTTTTGTGTCATGCTTGATGATACATCATTCATGGATGTATGAGACTCACACCATGCTTTAGATAATAAGGGTTATTATTTATTTAAAGTAATTCATAATTAGGTGGAAATTGGTCATGGCTACGAAGCTTATAGAAACTTGTAGTAACCATTGACTTAGTCTACTAATTTTGTTTTACTTGAGATATTTATTAACCCAACCATTATTTTAAACCATGGTTAAGTCTCTACATGAGTTAATATAAGATATTATCTCACCCATGGTTGCTATTCTCACTCGATTCTTTTTTACACTTCATCTTCTTCTTCATCTCAAGAAAGCTCTCTAGTTTTTCTTAAGATGAAGAAATATTGTGAGAAAAATTATTCTAAAGTGAGCAAAAATCCTACTTCATCAACCTACACTAGATTAGCCATTTAGTTTAGCTTGTTTGCTTCATCAATTCCCTATTAGTGAAGAGATAGTTTGAGTTAGAGTCTTCTCGACGTAAATCATTTTCGGCCTCGAAAACTTCAAGCAAGCTTGTTCATTTTGCTTTGTGGAGCCTAACTTGAGTCCGGAATATCACTATTTAGAGTGAAGGGACTACTACTACACGGAACTTTAGAAGTGAAGGACCGATCTACAAAGATTGTATTCCTCATTCACTTAGTGTAATGTTTGATTACATATTGCTTTACCCTTATTCCTCTAGTTAGATGCTTGGTTAGGGTTCTTTAGCATCTTAGAAATTTTTAAAATGGCATGGTTGATGCCTTCCGAAACCTAGTGAGGGTGTTACAGAACCCAGTAGTATTAAATGACGTGTCTTCTATGTATACCCACTAGATTTCTGGAGGCTATGGAGCTGGAATAGGTATGATGCAATGGGGCATTTCTCGGCGTCTCGCCTCCGAGGTAGCACCCGACCATTTGGGGGTCTCCTTAGCGTACGTTCTCTCTTCGCCTAACCACCAGCCAATTGCCCGTTTCCGAGCAATCATAGAGTTGAGCTTCCTTAGCTTCTTCACTCGTCTCCAAGTTATCCTATAGATGAGATTTCTCAGCTCTCTTGGTCGTCTCCGAGCTATCCTATCGCTGAGATTTCTCAGCGTCTCTGTTTGACCGGGAGCACGAAGCACGAGCGCTCCCGTAACGGCTCTGTATATCTCGCCACAATGAGATCTTCTCCGTTCTATGTTCCGCATCCCACGCCAGCGTATCTCGCCATTAATAGGCGCATCCTGCCATCAACGCGAACGTGACACAGGGGCGAAACGGACGGCAAGAATCTCGCATCGGCTCGCTCCAATGCGACCCCTATATAAACCCCTCCTCCAGACGATTCAGATAACTGGAATTGAATCCAATAGGCCGCTACTCTGCTCATCTATTACTCGGTAATTACTTGATCGTCGGAGGGTCCTACGGTGGTTTCTCATCCCGGGACTTTCTTTGCAGGTAGCTCGGTGTCAACAACCCATTAAGATCCACACGCTCAATTTTTTACAATAAATCTCAGCCGTTCAGTCTCGCTGGCCGCAAGATCGATGGAAGAAAATATCTGAAGGAAATTCCGACCTCCTTCAGGAAGCCTGACTAATTTTGCATGCGGCTGCTAGAAGCCCTCTATAGCGGTCGAGGGGTTGGGGATAGGTTTAACCATCCCTATAGGTTGAGGACGGTACAAACTGTCTCCTAAAAGGATCCGTAACATATGGGGTGGATTTACCCGTCCCATATGCGTAATAAAAAAAATAAAATATTGCATCACAATCTGAGAATCTCAGTAGGCTATAAATGCGTACGTAACAAAATAAGCTGACCGTCTTTATGGAATTAAGTTGACCCATTTTTCTGTTGCATTAAACATACCCAAAAAAAACAATATTTGATTAATTACATCGTAGTATATATGCACACCAGGGTGAGCAAAAAAACCGACCGAACTGGAAAACCTATCGAATCGGATTAAAAAAAACCGATTTTCCTGGTTTGGTTCGGTTCTTCGGTTCGGTTTCGGTTTAAAATATTGGAAAATTTCGGTTTTCGGTTCGGTTTCGGTTATTGGCAAAACCGAACTGAGAACCGATCCGAACCGAACCGAGGTACATATTATATTAGAAAAATTATGATGTATATATACCATTATCTCCTTTGAGAAACCCTAACTTTTTTTCTCTTTTCTCAGTTCTCACTTCTGCGCCGCACCCTTCCTTACTCCTTAGTTCCTTTCACAGTTTCACTCGCTTCTTTCTCTCTGTTCTCCATCTCTCTCGTTTCTCCTGCTCGCGATCTCGCTCCCGACCTCGCGACCGACCTCGCTCGGCGCTCCCGACCTCGCCCCTGACCTCGCTCGCGATCTTGCTCCCGACCTCGCGACCTCGGCTCCCTCGCTCGCGACCTCGCGACCGACCTCGGCTCCCTCGCTGTCGATCTCGAATCCCTGGCACATATCGTTCAATAATTGATTGGTATGGATTTTTCTTTTAGCGATTCAATTTTTTAGGGTAAAAATCCATGGTTTTTGCTTGTGGTTTTTTTATTATAAAATATTTTATTTTACTTTTTTTCATTTATCTCAAAAGATTGTAGGGGACCATGTTGGACCACAATAATGAAAACTTATATGCACTGTAATTTTACAGCTAAAAATGGGTTGCATACTAGAAAGACTGAAAGAGGACAATGCTATTTGCCATCAATTTTGTGTGTCAATGACATCAAATATTTGCTGTGTTTGTTGCATAGATAGAGACATGAATAAGGAAAAGACGTGAATAATATAGTTTCTTTTGTTTCTTGTATTGTTAGTCGCTCGCGCTCTCGACTCCCTGGCTCGCGCTCTCGACTCCCTTCTCTTCCATGTCGGTTGTCGCTCTCGATCCCATTTCTCGCTTCTCAATCTCAGATCTCGCTGTTCGTCAAAATCAGCGGCATGAGTACTTCAACTTCACAACCTTTAAATCCTAATGGACCAAATCCAGAAATTGCGTCTATTATTGTGAACGATGAGGTTTGTTTTTATTTTTATTATTTGGGTGAAATGAAATTGATTAGATTTCAATAACAACAGCCCTTGAAATTGATTACATTTCAATGACAACAGTCTTTTTCATGTTAGATCATGCACCTTTTGTGAAATATTTAATTAAATTGTTGAAATTTGTTTGCTAATTTGAGTTAAATTTTTTAAATACTTATGGAAAATTTGGTTTAATGTGTTAATAATATGTTATTTAAGTGTATTTGATTAAATACTTAATGAATGAATATTTAATATACAAAATCTCTAAATTATGTAGTCAAATCAAGCTGATCCACCGAATGAAGGCACAAAACAATCAGTCGCATCTTCTTCTTTACCAAAAACGAAGAACATGTCTAGACCTTGGGATCATTTCACGCCGTTGAAAGATAATCCCGATATGGCAAAGTGCAATTACTGTCCTAAACAGTATCATTATAATAAAATGAGAAATGGCACAAAAGCATTACTTACACATATGGAAAAGTGTCGATTTAACCCTCATTTTAGATACAAGCTCAGCTGTCTCTTAAACTTGGTGAAGGTGGGCAGATTGCATCTGTTGGCACATGAGCTTTTGATCTAGCCACGATGAGAAAAGCTCTTTCATATTTCATTATTATTGATGAGCTTCCTTTTAAATTGGTGGATGGTATATGGTTCAAGCACTTTATGTCCATTGATTTCCCTTCTTTTTTTATTCCATCTCGTTTCACAATTCAAAGAGATATCTTTAAGATATATTTGGAGGAAAGAAACAAATTAAAATTAATGCTGCGAGACCAAAGGATGTGTCTCACTACCGATACATGGTCGTCAATCCAACGCATTAATTATATATGTCTTACGGCATATTGGATTGACGATAATTGGATCTTAAGAAAAAGGATATTAAATTTTTACCTTATTGATAGTCATAGAGGTGAAGATCTTGATAGGACGGTTGAGAAGTGTTTACTAGATTGGGGTATTGAAAATGTCTTCACCATTACCGTCGATAATGCAAGTTCGAATGATGTGATGGTTAATTATTTAAAAAAAAGTATTAATAATTGGGGTGGTTGCTTGCTTAGTAGGAAATTTCTTCATATGCGTTGTATTGCACACATTCTCAATTTAGTTGTTAGCGATGGTATTAAGGAGTCGCGAAAATCGGTAGCCCGTATCCGTGGGGCCGTGCGACATGTTAGGCAATCTCCTATGAGATTTAAAAATTTCAAACAATATGTAGAAATTGAAAAATTGAAGTACGAAAAAGGATTAGTTTTGGATATTTGCACTCGATGGAACTCAACATACTTGATATTAAATGCCGCCCAACAATATGAAAATGATTTTGATACGCTTTTCTATTCAATATCGTTTTTATATTAGTGAACTTGAGAATGGGGATGGAATTCCTATGGAGAATGATTGGCAAAATGCTAGAAGATTGTGCACATTTCTAAAAAGTATTTTTGAACATACCAATTTCGTGTCGGGTTCTTTCTATGTTACAAGTAACAGATTTTTTCCCAAAATTTCTGTTGTTGCAAGTGATTTGATCAAGCATCAAGAAAGTAATGACATTGAGTTGAGCATGATTGCAAAGAAAATGAAGGAGAAGTATGATAAATATAATTGGGGAAAAAATGAACTTCTTGATTTACATCGCGGTTATTCTTGATCCTCGAGAAAAAATGTGTTATATGAAATTGGCTTTTTAAGATTTATATGCAAATGACAATTATGTTAATAAAATTAAAATAGTGAAAAATGCGTTATTTGCTTTGTTCAATGAATATCAAAAGAAATATGATGGCATATCTCAATCTAGTAGTGCTACGAATTCAAATGTTGAAATAGAGGGAGAAAATTTGAGATCTCGTTATAATAGAATGAAAACGGCAAGAGAAGGTGGTGATTCAAAATCGGAATTGAAGAAATATTTAAGCGAATCGCTTGAAAGAGATACTCCAAAATATGATATATTGAATTATTGAAAAAATGCACGTTTAAGATTTCCTATTCTTTCAAGAATGGCTCGTGACATGTTAGTTGTTCCTATCTTTACAGTAGCTTTGGAGTCTACATTTAGCACAAGCGGACGAGTTCTTGATACATTTCGAAGCTCATCGACTCCACGAATTGTGCAAACTCTTATATGCACGGAAGATTGGCTTCGGGCTTCGATGTGCTCGAAAAAGAAAATGAATATCAAGGAGGATTTGGAAAATCTAAAGATATTAGAAGTTGGTAAGAATTTAGAAATTAAAATTTCAAGTCTTTATATTTTATAGCATTTCATAATATAAATTATTGTTTTTATGTCATATTACAATTTAATTCTTTTTTATATTTCAGAGTTTGACAAATTATTCATCGACTATGACTGATCTTTGAATTGTTAATTGCTGGGGTTTCAGCTGAATCCGCCAAGGTAAATTTCTCAAGACTCACTATGGTTTGTGAATGCAAAATGAGCATTCTCTTAGTTCAATTTTATTGACATATAAGATACTTGTAGCGTTTCTTGTCTTTTTTATTTAAAAATACAGGAATTTAAATGATGCTTGAAAGATTATTTGAAGACCCATAATAAATTGTGCACACAATTTTACCGTTCTTTGCAATTATTCTTAGGGTTTTTTCCCGATACAAGACTATTCATCCCCTAAATCTTTACAATTTTAATATAAAGTTCAGAAAATCTTGGTCATCAAATTATTTTAACTTACTACACGGACATTTGGTTAGTTTTATTCCATGTTTAGAGAAATATTTAGTTAGGGTCTAATTGAATTTTGGTGTTTCTAGTTGAAGACCATATGCTGTGTAAGCTTAACTTGAAGTTTATTAAGAGAAAAAAGCGATATGCGAGAAATAAAATTCTAAGATGTCAAATTGTTTCCAACATATGCCAAAAAAAAAGGCATAAGTTTAAGAGGACAAGCATAAACTGCAAATTGTTGTCATATGAGAAAGAAAGGAAAATACGTCCACTATTAAAAGATTTAGAATTGACGTGGATCAAAGAGCTATTTGTGAATCTACTCTTTTGACTCTTTTGTATGTACGATGCAACTTGTTGGAGGGATGGATGTTAGGGGTATCCTTGTTGCAAATTGGATTTATCTGAATCGACTGCTAAACCAAGTGAAAGCATAATATGAAGTTCTTACAATGTTCGGAAATTTTGGGTTTGCCTGTGGATTTTAAATTAATGAGTACTGCATTGCATAAATGTGGGATTGATATCTTACGGCATTTTATGATATAGTTTTATGAATTGTAGTAAAGTAAAAAAAAATTAAATCCTTAAGGTCATTAATTTGCATGGAACCCGACATATACCGAAAGTCCATATACTGTCATAAAAAGCCCAACGCTTCAGATACTTAAACTTCTAACATGGTATTACAGTCTAGATCAAAGAACAGTCTATAAGTACTGAGTGTAATGAGTGCCTCTGAGAAATTAGTTCTACAAGCGTTGTGTGTGGGAGGTTGGTGCATGATCAATATTAGGATTTTGATGTAAATTTCGTTCTTCTTCGTTGTTTGATATGAGAAGAGCCAATGAGTGAAGACTTCCGCATGATATTGAGAATTACTTTAAAAATATAAATTTCTTGCAAATATTTCTTGTAAATATTTAAGAATTTGTAATATGAAGATTTTTATAGTAAACTATCCAATTAAACTTTTTTTTGCTAACAAATATTTAATAACAGAAGGTCTATATTTAATTGAAATGTCATAGCATGAAGCTTTCTGCTTTTACAAACACATATCTCAGTAAACTTACATTACTCTAGAAAACACAAAAACTTTTGCTGTTTTTTGGCGAGAACCTCCTTGTAATTATGCATCCCGACATTATCTCAGTAAATATTATGATTTTAAAGATGCTTATTTTATTATTTATATTTAAAGGTTACACAGCATATGGTCTTAAACTAAAACACCGAAAGTTCAGGATGCTTGTTTGCTTGCATAAGTTGGGGTAGGTCACTAGATCTCATACTTTAAAATGTGATATACAGCTTGCCTTCTCAATCTATGGCCCTGTTCATATTTTAATACTCTGTGCTTCATTGCAACACTTTGCATCAATATGGAGACCCATTTCAGTACTGGATTCCCTCAAATTTTTAACTAGTTCATTAGTGCATATTCATGAGTATCGTTTTAACTGACTATTGTTTTGGTACGTCTGATATGCACGTGCATGCATCATAGAATATTAGAGAAATATGCAAACTTCAATTTTTCATCAATTCATTTCCGAAATCTTACTAGGTTACTTGATGAAATTCTTATTAGTTGCTAAGAACTTGTACATAGTACAGTAAATCATGCAGTTGAGGACTTGAGAGTTGAGGTAATCAGTTGATATAATGTATTCTATCCGATACTCTTGAATTTGAATTTTATTACAACTGTGAATCTTAATTATTTTTTGTTTTGCATCCAGACATGAAGATAAGGTCTTTTGAATCCGAGCCTGCAAAATGAGAGAAGAAATTAACAATAGCGAAACAAGAATGCCTTTAAAGATTTTTAATTAGTTACTGGATTATTAAGTTTAAAATGTATGATGTATTGAATTTATATTTGGTATGCTTATATCAAGTAGAATGTTGAATTCAAGTATATTTCTTCTCGTTTATGTCATCATATATTGATGTTAAAGGTGATTTATATTTTATGTTGATATGATATATCATATTGATTTAAGGCCTTTTCTTTTTATTAATTTTTTGTTATGATATATTCAATTTTATTATTATCTGTCGGGTTTATTAAAAGCCCAAAAAACTATTTGGGCCTAACCGAAAAACCGACCCGACCAGACCGAATCGGTTCGGTTCAAATTCGGTTTGCTTTAATTTTCGGTTCTATTCGGTTCATTAATATAACCGGTTTTGTTTGGTTCAAAAAATTTGGCAAAAAACGGAACCGAACCAACCCGTGCTCAGCCCTAATGCACACATCTCATGGCACACATCTTATGGAATTAAGTTGACCTTTTTTTTCTAATTAATTACATGATTCCATGCACACATCTCAATGTCTATCCAACCGATAAAACATGAATAGTATTTGTTTTCAAATCCTACCCGATAGGATTGTAGTCTATCTTCATGAGTATGCAATAATTCTTTGTAGGCCAATTAGAGAAGACACGCAATCCTCAAGAAGAAGGTAGTAGTTTCTCATTTGTTAAATTTGACCTTTTTTTCTCCATCTCTATACAAGCCAAGCTGCTAAGTAACGTGGGTGGGAGTAACCTCACATGAATATCAACTCATCAAATACATGCATGCATTAGTTTGGGGACCAGCCTAGGACTTGTTCGTAGGTTTCATATATAGAAAGAAACAAAAAGTCAAGTATAGTGATGGAAAAAGGTCCCTAGAGTTATCGTTTGAAGCAAAAATATAGAAACAACTTATCCACCATCCCCAATATGATAATCGGACGGTTGAGATTGCAAGGAAAAAAAGTAGACTTAAAAGTCAAAGTTAGTTTTTCCCTTCAATCTCGACCATCTGTGTATCACATCAGTAACGGTGGATAAACTATTTCTACGCTTTTGCTTCAATTTGGGATTCTACATGATTTTTATCCCTATGGTGATCATATATATAATTGGACATGGTTGTCTTCCACATTTTACACGTACCTATGGATATGCACAAACACATATTATATAATAGGAAAAACAGTTAGCAATTCACTTCATACAGAATCAACTCGTGGATTGTTCGTACATCGTTTTCGCCGTCCTTGTTTCAACAGGAGCAGTTTTGGACCCGTAGGGTCGGTAGAAACGTGATACATTATGCCATTCTTCTAGCGCATGGGCCCCACCGAAGGCAAGACTAATATGTGGACAATGGATTTATAGTGTAATACTAGCAGAATAAGATTTGTCATTCAGTTTGGTGACGGAACATTCAAAACATGAAAGATAAATTAACTAATACATACAACTTGCATCTTCACTTTTCTGTAAAGATGGTATAAACCGGAAAGTTAAAGTAGATTAATCAGAGGTTCAAGGTATTATGGCAGAAACTATTTTGGTCGCAGAGACAATTGATTTAATAAATACCGGCATCATCTGACACATAAAATGGGGACACCAAGTTAACAATTGCTCATATAAACTCGATAAATTATTTTTTGTAACTTTATCTACTTTTGAGACTTTGAGTCATACTCCTTAATTAACTCCCTCCATTTTAATGGAAAAAGTTTCGGATAGCGATCTTCATGATATTTGATAGACTAGGACTTTAAAATATAGGGTGACAATTTGTCAAAAAAGAGCCTTGAAAGTTTTCATCTATCTATATTTTCACACATCCCTAATTTGCCCCAGGTCTCACCTAAGCCTGAAAGCCAGGATTCCTCTAAATTTAGGGACACGGAGGTAAATATGGGCTGCCCAATTGGCAGAAGTGGGGACCAACAGGCATTAAAAGAAATCAAAAGAATCTTAAGATTTAGTTGTGAAAATTTCTACCATTTCATTAGTGATGATGTGGCTTTATAAGTTCAAATTACTCAGTAATTTTCCACCTGCCATGCAGCGAGTTTTTAAAAATAAAATATAAATGATACCATTGTAAATATTAGAATATTTGAAAGATAATTTCAAAATAATTAAGTAGTACAAATTTCTTAGTTTTAAAATGATATGATTAGTTTTAAAAATAAAGGCAGCTTTTTTTTTTGCCGAATAAAAAAAATATAATAGAAATAAAGGTAGTTGCCTTACAAAAGGTTGTAAGGTGGTTTCTATCATGGGTAATTTGGTTATAAGGTTTTTTTTCTTTTTAAACATTTAATGTGCTATTTTAGTAATATTTTGACAGATAAGCAAATCCTATGTGACATAGAATTAGCGCCTCAATTTCAATGGAAGTTTCTAAACCCCTTCTTTTGGCATTATAACAAGAGAGATTATTACATAATAAATTAAATAATGTAAGTTAATTAATTAGTTTTTTTCTGAGGAATCTCAACCTTTTAGTTTCTTCCTTTTGAATTCTTTGAAATCCTATGAATCGTGACAAAAATCTCCACTAATTTAATGCCAAAGGAAAGGGGAAAAGATTTTGCTAAAAAGTTAAAGGTCTAATTTGATGACATCTATATATTGTCGATATGTCAAATGGTTAACTTATGTTCCCAAAAAAATAAAAGAAAAAGAGAAGAAGTCTAAAATCCTCACTAGTAAAATAGGGGGTTGCCCCTACGGATGGAAATATCCGTAGGGACAGATTTAACTTGGCCCTACAGATTAATCCGTAGGGCTAAAAGGTTGCCCCTACGGGCACAGACGTCCAAGAATAAAAATATTAATTCTTAATTTGGTGTTTGTCCCTACGGAGACGCAAACAAAGGACCTACGGGTATATCCGTAAGGGCAAGTAAATATCTATTTAACAAAACCCCAGATCGATCGCCTACGCTCACTTTCTCTCTCTCTCTCAATCGCGCGCGAGAAAAAACCCCAAATCGGCACGCCGTCGTTGCCACCGTCGCCTCCGTCGTCGCCACCGTCGTCGCCACCGCCGGTTTCGTCGCCAAATCGCCACCGTCGTCGCTCCAGCCCACCAGCAGCCGTTCAGGTATAAATCTCGAGGTAAATTAAAGCATTTTTAGATTATTTTGGGCTTAGGGTTCATGGCTGGGTCTGGGTTGCGCGTGCGAGAGTTGGGGTTGGGCAGGGGTCGCGGTGGCGGTCGGGGTCGGGGTAGGGTTAGGGTTAGGGTTCGGCTACTGCTGGGGTGAGGCTGGGGTTAGGGTTACGGTGGGGCTGGTTGAATGGCTCTTCTGATTAGTTGACAAATACAATGTTAATCATAATTTACTCGACACAGATGGTAGAAAATCAGAAAAAGATCAAGAAAAAAATAATCGATTTTGATTTTAACATGCGGGGTGTTGATGCAAGATGTAATATCTAGTAGCAGATGCTAGGTATATAGACTAAAGAATAGTTGTAAATGAACCGCTAGCAAGAAAATCCTATAATTATACACATCGCTTGACGCATGAAGCCTGAAGCTCTTTCTTTCGGGGGATAAAACTAGTTATATTCCTGCATTGCCTAGAAATAGCAGTGAGTTGGTTAAAACTTTTCAAACACAACCCCCCACCCCCAAAAAAAAAGAAAGAAAGAAAGGGCAAGGAAAAAAAAGAATAGCAACAAGCAATACAAGCTAGCAACCGTAAATAACTGTTGAGATTATGTCTACATTGGCAATTTGAACAATGATGGTCTTGTCTGGATTGTTAAGATCCACTTTATGGGGGTGAGGAACACATTTTGCAACTGTATTTATGATTTTCATTCTGTCAAGTGTTGAAATAAAAATCAACACTTGACAATCAATCCAAGATGCTCAATAACTTGCTTCAAAACCATAATCTAATCTTGATGATGCTCAATATTAGCGATTTCCATGATCACGACACGTGGCAGATGACGTGTCTCATAACGCTTTATGATATCAGTATTCTATATTTGTAGTTTTAATTGTTGATTGTTATAGATGTATACCATTGCAATAATAGTTTTTGGTTGATGAATGCTATTGCAATGTAGGATGATCAGTTCTATCAATCTTGATCTCAATGGTTTAAAATCATGTTACACATACAACACGAATGCACAACAAACGCATAATTAGAGAGCGACTCGAGATATTCAGGTTAAAACCAATATATGATACTCGATGATAATATGAAACCTTCATATTCCCATCGATACCCATATATGAAACTAAAAGCGCCACTTAGTCCCCGTCTATCGGTTAACATACGTATGATGCTCGTCGTGACCTAGAATTATACGAAGGTTGTTAAATATCGGACAGTATAGCTCGATACTAACAACCGTCGTATAGTCTACGCGACGAGAAAATTCAATCGTATGGTAACCCATAGATTTGTCTCGTGTGGACAAGTTAAGAATGTATAAAGCAAACGCCTTCATTCACTTGTGTTTTCATCCGTTTCGAGATATTTCGTCGGTATCTTTCCGCTGGTTCTCCATGTACAAAAATAGATTAGATGTTCATTTCAACATTGTTTCACAGCTTTGAAATGATTATCTATTCTATTACAGTGTACTCGGAGAACAGCGGGGAGGTGCTGCCGAAATTTACTCGAAATGGTTGAAAGCACAAGTGATGGGCGTTCGCTCTATACATTCTTAATGGGATAGAAGCCTACCCCCGACAGCCGGAACACATACATACAAACGCATAATTAGAGAGCGATTCGAGATGTTCGGGTTAAAACCAATATATGATAATATGAAACCTTCATATTCCCATCGATACCCATATATGAAACTAAAAGCGCCACTTAGTCCCCGTCTATCGGTTAACATACGTGCGATGCTCGTCGTGACCTAGAACTATACGAAGGTTGTTAAATATCGGACAGTATAGCTCGATACTAACAACCGTCGTATAGTCTACGCGACGAGAAAATTCAATCGTATGGTAACCCATAGATTTGTCCCGTGTGGACAAGTTAAGAATGTATAAAGCAAACGCCTTCATTCACTTGTGTTTTCATCCGTTTCGAGATATTTCGTCGGTATCTTTCCGCTGGTTCTCCGTGTACAAAGATAGATTAGATGTTCATTTCAACGTTGTTTCACAGCTTTGAAATGATTATCTATTCTATTACAGTGTACTCGGAGAACAGCGGGAAGGTGCTGCCGAAATTTACTCGAAACGGTTGAAAGCACAAGTGATGGGCGTTCGCTCTATACATTCTTAATGGGATAGAAGCCTATCCCCGACAGCCGGAACACATACATACAAACGCATAATCAGAGAGCGATTCGAGATGTTCGGGTTAAAACCAATATATGATAATATGAAACCTTCATATTCCCATCGATACCCATATATGAAACTAAAAGCGCCACTTAGTCCCCGTCTATCGGTTAACATAACGTGCGATAATTTATTCTTTTCAACGACAAACGCACACACAAAGCATATACACGGATTTTCTCCTTTGTCAGTAACTATCCCGTTCTTATATTTCTCAATATAGTCAGCATAACCTACAATTTATATGTTATTCAGTCTAACATGGCCCATGAGTACGTCAGAGTTAAGGACTGGATGTATGTGGATTGGAAACAACGTATGCAACCTAAGTTTGTCGCAGGAGTTGCTGCTTTCCTTGAATTTGCACGAGCACATAATAAGATCATAATAGAGAAGATTCTCTGTCCGTGCGATAGATGTGACAATAAGTACTGGCAGAAGGTAGAATTGGCAGAGCTTCATATTGTAAAACATGGGTTTACTAGACTTTATTCAACTTGGAAATATCACGGGGAAGGAGAAGAATGCAGTACTGCGGTAGAAGAAGGAGAACACGATAATGCGGCAGGAGAAGAAGAAGAATTCGGTAATACGGCAGGATACGAAAATTTATTTCCATCAGAAGAAATGGAGGATATGGTAGAGACTGCCCTAGGTGAATCTATTCGTACCGAAGATGACATTCCTTCCGGTCAAGGACCGCGTGCGGATAAATATGAAAATTTCATGAATGATGCTAGGAAACCAATTTATGAGAATGCGAAGTATTCCACCCTCTCATGGTTCGTCCAACTTTTCCAAATTAAGTGCCTAAATGGATGGAGCAACAAGTCATTCACAATGCTTCTTTCGTTCTTGAAAGATTCTATGCCTCCGGGAAATAATGTGCCCGAAATCTGGTACGAAGCCCAGAAAATGATGTCTGATTTGGGTCTAAAGTGCGAGAAGATTCAAGCATGTCCTAAAAATTGCGTGTTGTACCGGAAAGAGAATTCAGATTTGAAAGAGTGTCCAACATGCGGAGAGGCCAGGTATAAGCCGAAAGATTCTGATAAGAAGCCTGATATACCTGTGAAGATAGCACGATATTTTCCCATAACACAGAGGCTACAGAGGCTATTCAGGTGCAAGAAAACAGCCGAGGCAATGGTTTGGCATCACCGTGCTCCTCCAAGCGAAAATGGAAAAATGAGCCATCCAAGAGATTCACCGGCATGGAAGGATTTCGATAGGAGGCACGCAATATTCAGTAGCGATCCTCGCAATGTCCGGCTCGGACTGGCTGCCGATGGCTTCTGCCCATTCAACTATATGGCTGGAAGTCACAGTACATGGCCCGTTGTAATGATAATTTATAATCTGTCGCCTTGGTTGGCTATGGACCAATCATACTTTATGATGCCTCTTCTTATCGACGGACCAAACTCACCGGGGAACAATATCGACGTCTACTCCGACCTCTGATCGAGGAGCTGAAAACTTTGTTCATTGATGGTGTAGAGGCATATGATTCAAACACAAATACAACCTTCATACTGCGTGCGGCTTTAATGTGGACAATTAATGACTTTCCTGCGTATGGAATGCTATCAGGTTGGTCCGTACATGGTCACAAAGCATGTCCTCATTGCCATGAACACACAACATCAAAATTTTTGAATTTTAGCAGGAAGGTTTGTTATTGCGGCCATCGACGTTTTCTGCCTCCAGACCACCCCTATAGGTTAGACACGGTTCACTTTGATGGTCATCAGGAGCTTCTTGGGCCTCCATCCCCATTGTCCGGAGAGGACGTGACTGCTAAATGGGATGGTTACAATAACGTGACCTTCGGGATGGATCCGACGAGACAGGTCAAACCACAATATTGGAACAAGTTAAGCATTTTCTTCAAGCTTCCGTACTGGTCTACAAATTCAGTGCGTCATTGTCTGGACGTCATGCATATATAGAAGGGAGTATCAGAGCACATACTTAACTTGCTTCTGTGTAAAGACGGGAAATCGAAAGACAACATGAATGCCCAGATGGATCTACAAGAGTGGGGAATAAGAAGTGAACTGCACCCTAAACCGGTAGCGGGTAAACCGGGCAAGTTTGTACTTCCCAATGCCGCTTATCATATGTCACAACCGGAGAAGAAAAGATTCCTGCAGGTGTTGCATGATTTGAAAGTCCCCACAGGTTTCTCAGGATCATTCAGCAAGAAAATAAAAATTGTGAAGGGCAAGATCGATGGGTTGAAAAGTCATGATCACCATGTTATCGTGGAGCACCTTCTTCCATTAGCCCTCAGGACTTCTCTCCCCGACTCGGTTGGTCTAGTAATCAACGACCTATGTTGTTTTTTCAGGGAGTTGTGTGCTAAAACACTGGAGGTTGCGACGCTGGATAAACTAGAAAATTCTATTGCGTTGATACTTTGCAAGTTTGAGCGTATTTTCCCACCGTCATTCTTCGATATCATAATACACTTGACGGTTCATCTTGCAACTGAGGCGAAGTTAGCCGGACCGGTACAATATCGATGGATGTATCCCGTCGAGAGGTACGTGTAATTTTTCGTTTCGCGCAATTTATAAATTTATTGTTGTCCTGTATGCCCGTGTTTATTTATTCAACATATTCTCATTAGGTACCTTTACACTCTTAAGAAGTATATACGCAATAAAAATCGACCAGAGGGTTCTATCATGCAAGGTTATCTTCTTGATGAAGCAACCACATTTTGTTCCCGCTATCTGGACGAGAACATTGAGACAAGGCTTAACCGACCACGAAGAATTCAAGACGGGCCATATGGTAAAGCCGAGTATAAGAGGGTAGACACTATGTTTATCAACAAGATATACCGGTTTATCTTGCTTAATTGCGCATGTCTTGAACAAATTAGAGAGTAAGTTCTTTTGGATTAATTGTTATATCTGTGTTTGTGTGTGTATGAAATGACATAATATTAATGTCACAATTATTTGTCGAAAACAGAACTCATTTTAACGAGGTACGTGAGGGGCATCCTGATTGGAACGAAGAGCGTTTGGAAAAATACCATCAGGATAATTTTTGTGATTGGGTCACAGAGCATGTAAGTTATTCGAATTACATTTTATTGCTATCAGTTTTAATCTAAACTTGTATCGTTATGTATTTATCGTAAAATTTGTTTTGTTAGATCCACGATTCGAACTTGTCTGCATCATTTGAGAGTGATTCAAGATGTTTAGCTCAATTTCCTAGTATGGAGGTTGCATATTACAAAGGATTTGGTGTCCTTGGATACAAATTCGAAGTTAAGGACATAGAAACATCTAGAACCACTCAGAATAGTGGGATTGCGACGGTAGGATCGGACGGTGTGATTTACTATGGTTACTTAAATTGTATACTCGGCATCCACTATCCCGGACGATCAGAACCCTTTTATATATTCCACTGTACTTGGTACGATCCGCGAACTGATACAGACAGGTGGAGAAGCAGTCTTGGGACTTGGAAAGATGAATATAGATTGACCAGTGTGAACACACTTCGATTTTACGGTCAGGACGATCCGTTTATCTTTCCGAACCAAGCGTTCCAAGTATACTACTCACAGTGTTTGAAGCATCCGGGGTGGAGTGTTGTATGCCGATGGAAACCTAGAGATGTCTACGATGTCCCAGAATACGAGGACAGCGATGAGGACGAAGAAGAGAGAAGGCTTAAAGTGCTCCGACCGTCTGTTTCGAAGGACGGGTTGTCTTCGACCGATCATGAAGTTACGTGGGTTAGAAATGACCCCGACGATGAAATCCAAGTAGATATGTATGATGCGCCCACGAAACGAAAAAGGTTATCAGTAATGTTATATTATTACTTCACATTTTACGCTCTAGATCATATATAGTCAATACTTTTAATGATTGTCTAATGCGTCCACGAACCGTTTATCTAGATTTGATGACGATGTCGGGAGCAGCGAGGGGCGGCAGGAGCTCCAGCCGCGGCAGAGACAGAGGCAGAGCGGTTCTGCCGCCCGGAGAGCTCCGTAGGGAGATTCAGAGGGCCGGTCTTGCACCCAGATCGGAGAACCCTTCGGATGCCTCCTTCCGTGTTGATTTGGCCAGACCTTCAGGTATACTGCACGCATATCCATTTTGAATGTAATATTACAGATATTCATGCATGTTTATGTCAAAATTACTTATATTGTCAATGTTTGATTGTCTAGTTGTTGGTGATGCGTCCACATCTGGGACAGAGGCCACCCCTGCTCCTCCAGGTATGTTTATATATCATATAGTGTATGTATATTGATTTAGAATGCTATATCATAAATATACACATTCCTTTTGCTCTTACTTAGCAATTTTTATTATTGTCTAGCTGTAGGTGGTGACACCACCGCACCTGCGGGTATGTTTATATGTCCTATAGTGCATGCATATTGATTTAGAACGTTATATTATTGATCTACACATTCTTTTTGCAATTACTTATATAATCTATTTTTAATTGTCTAATTATAGGTGGTGCGTCCACACCTTCCACAGGGGCCACTCCTGCCGCTTCCATACCCTCCGCATCGTCTGCAGGTTAGTATGAATAAATTTAAAATATTTATTTATTTTACATATGCTCTATAGAATAAATATGAACTTCATGGAAATTTAGCGTCGATGTTTATTTTATAGTTGGAGGGGATGCGTCCGGCTCCGGGACCCCGGTTGTTCCTCACCGGAGGAACTATCGTCCCGCTCGTGCTGCTGCTCGGGCCCAGGCTCGTGCGCTAGTCACCGGAGGTATATATCACACTTGATTTTTTGTTTAACCTTGATTTCTTAATACAACTTTGTCTTATTATTGATTTTCTTGATATTTCGTGCAGACGCAGGGCCTCTCCATCCCCAGAGGGGGACTCAAGGCCCGAATCAGTCCCATAGGCTGAGGCCTGATAGAGCTAGGGGGGAGGCAGCATTCCCCCTATTTTTTACCCTTGACTATCGCTATACCGGTCCTCATGCCGAGAGGTTCGGCCGGTATTTGGGGGACGAGAGCCGGATCGTGAAGAACTATCCACTTCACGTTGAGTGGGGCGAGCAACACCAGCGCTCATTCGCCCTCTTCTTTGATCAGGCTCGGGTATGTATTAATATATATTTTCATTTGATCTATCCAATATATTTATTATTAACACTTGCAATCTAATAACAGTGTTTTTTTTTTGTATTTTCAGTTGGATTACGATTTTCAGCCTGTAGCCGACCCTGATCACCCGGGAAGGGTGCTCGACCTTCATGCTCTGTACAATGGCCTGATGAAGAACATGCAGGCCAAGGTCCAATACAACAGGAATGAGCTGAAGTCCGACTGCTACTCCCTGTGGATAGCGACCTCCGAGGCAGAGAGAGCGGCCCTCCTATCTACTCCGGCGTTTGCGAGAGTTGACGTAGAGACATGGCCTCTATTGTGCGCTTATTTCGACTCCGAACGCAAACAAGTATGTATTTTAAATTTAATTCATTATTTATGATATAATTTATTTCTTTGTGTTTCTTAATTAGAAAACTAAATGTTAATGCGTTGTGCAGAAACAGACCGCTCAGAATATGGAGAACAAGAAGTCGGTGAAGAGGGGTCGCCCCACTTACACAGGTGGCTCGAGGAATATTACTCGAGCCATGGAGTTATCGGTAAATTAAGAGTTATTCTCTAATATTCTGCAATATTAAGAGTTATTCTCTAATATTTCTAATATTAAGAGTTACTTTCTAATATTGCAGACATCTCAGACCGTGGCGTCAGGTGGTACACCGAGCGTGCTGTCCGCATATCTTGCCGTCCACGGCACCTCGACAGATCCCGCCACGGGCGAGCTTCGATGTCCCGACGTCGCTACCCAGGAGTACTGCGTAAGTGTTAATATTTTTTCTACCCAAATTTGAAATTTTAGTTTTGGAAGGTTCAAGTTTAAATTTTATACTTATACTTTACTGCTTAATGTGGGTGTAGGAGCGGGTGGTTGAGCAGGCCCAGGCCTCGGGGATCGATTTTACCGGACAGAACGATCCGAGGCTGCTGACCCCAGTTCTGGACGCCGCACACGGAGGGCACCACGGAGGTTGGGAGAGAGGCTGGGGATTGGGCCCTAGCAGGGCCCATATGAGGTTGGACTCCACCCCGGCGGTTACTTCCTCCGTCTCCAGTGACCGGCATGTCCATCAGGAACTGGATAGCTTGAGGGCCACCGTTCAGGAGTTGAAGGAGATGCTGGTATGTATACTACTTTATAGTAAAATATCATTTCATATTATATACATATCAACATATCCATAATTAGTACGTAGCTTGAGCTTATTTGGTTTTAGACTTAAGTTTGATTAATCATACATACATATGTAATTAAAATAAACAACGCTTTTCCAAACTAGATATCCAAACAGGGTTTCGAAATAACTTAATAATGAAACGAATTCGAATAATACACAGTTCTTACATGCTTCTTACACACGTTATGTCCAGACGCGACAGGGTAGATCGGCCGAGCCTCCACATGCATCTCCTTCGGCTGCGGCTCCGCAAGCCACTACATCGGCTGCGGTTCCGCAGACAGCTCCTGTAGCTCCACCGCCCACTCAGACTCCCGCAGCCGCGGCTCCGCAAGCGACTACCTCAACGGCGGCTGCGCAGACCACATCGCCAGCTCCACATGCCGCTCAGACTCCCTTATTTGTAGCATTGCAGAGTGTATTGACCGAGGAGCAGGCGCGTGTTATTCTAACGTTATTCAGAGGTGGAGCTGGATCGAACTAGGGTAGCTTTTTGGTTCTTATTTTTTGAAACATGTATTTATTTATATCACATTGTACTACATTTTGAAACGATATTGATATTGGTTTGTATTTATATCATATTCAGTTTTTGGGTTTCTTTTGTATATTATATATATGCGTGAGATGTGATTATGAATACTGCAATATATGATTTGATTGATGTATATAGTATTGTGCACAGGGCGGGAAAAAATCTAGCAGCCCATTTTTAAAAAAAAATACAGACAATTTATACCTACGGATTAAGCCGTAGGTACATACATTGCCCCTACGGAGTTATCCGTAGGGGCAAACTATCAGGAAACCTGATATTTTCCCGCCTGATCTCAGTGCAGGGTGTTGGGAGTGCCCCTACGGATATGTCCGTAGGGGCCACTGTCTATCCCCTACGGATTTATCCGTAGGGGCAAAATATCAGGTTTCCTGATATTTTCCCCCCTGATCTCAGTGCAGGGTGTTGGGAGTGCCCCTACGAATATGTCCGTACGGGCTACTGACTATCCCCTACGGAGTTATCCGTAGGGGTAGAACAAGGACCTACGGATGTATCCGTAGGTATATACAATATATTCAAAAAAAAATACATATATGATTTGATTACCCCTACGGAGTACTCTGTAGGGGCAAGAACACCTACAGATATATCCGTAGGGGCAAGAATTTGCCCGTAGGGGCAAGTTCAGGGCCTCAACTTGCACCTGCGGCCTTTGCACCTACGGGGTATTTTTTCGCCCCTACGCAGATATCCGTAGGGGCAGTGGGTTGCCCCTACGGATAAATCCGTAGGGGCAACCGATATTTGTAGTAGTGCCTTTAGGTAAATATTTTCATGTCTCTCCCTCCCTCTCCCCCCCTCTCTCTCATATGTCAAATATTTTCTTGTCTTGAACCCTCTCTATTTTCATGTCTTGCATACAAGTAGAGAGACACTGAAGATGGGAGTCTGATGATGCTCATAAGAAGGAATTTTTCAGATCATGACACATGGCCGGTGATGTGTCATCCACCTAAGCCTTCTAAATTACTGGGGACTACGGAGCTGGAATAAATATGATACATTGAGGATATGCCTCGGCACCTCGCCACCGAGGCTGCACCAGACCTTCTAAGAAGACCTTCCCGGAGTACCTTCCCCTTTCGGCTGCCCGCCAGCTAAATAGCTTGTCTCTGAGCTATCCAATAGCCGAGACTACTCAGCTCGCCTGCTCATCTCTGAGCCGGCCTATACACTAAGATTCCTCAGCGCCCATTTGGCTTGGGGCACGGAGCCTAAGCGCCTCCGTAACGGCTCCGCGTATCTCGCCATGACGAGATCTTCGCCGCTCCACGTCCTGCATCCCATGCCAGCATATCCCGCTATTAATGGGCATATCCTGCCATCAATGCGAACGTAGCGTAGGGGCGTAACGGACGGTGGAATTCTCGCATCGGCTTGCTCCATGCGATGGCTATAGAAACCCCTCCTCCAGAAGATTCAGGTATGTCAAACTCATTTCCGATACACCGCTACTTTGCCCAATTACTCCTTGGTACTTACTTGGTCATCGGAGGGTCCTACGGTGGTTTCCCATCCTGGGACATCCCTTGCAGGTGGCATGGTGTCAATGACAACCAACAACCCATTGGGACCTACACGCTCAATCCTTATATCAAAATCTCAACCGTTCAGCCCCGCTGGCAGTAAGATCGACGGAGGACAATATCTAAGGGAGATTCCGACCTCCATCAGTTGGATCTGTCTGTGGGAAAGCCTTCCTTTTCCACCCAAGAAAGCAGAGCTTCCGCCCTCGATATAATGGCCAGCGATCCTCACCATAGAGATCCCAGCACGAGCCGTCCCGTTCTCCACAACTGAGGCGGGAGCGGTCCTACTCCACCTCCCAACGTCGTAGACACTGTTCCCTTCCGAACACAGAGACACGACCGCGCAGGTCCGTCTTGCCTGGGATTCGGGGTAGACACTAATTGGTGCTATCCGTCCACCTCTCCGAAGATGACAAGGTGATTTATGGCACCGTGTATCGAAGGTTCAGACAGATGCGGCCGATGTAGCAGACTTCGTCAGATTCCCTTCGTTTAAGGGGTTTTTGATTGTGGGGATGCTCTTCCCTGCAGGCGCAAGACCCTGCAGTTAATTACGCTACCGCATCGCGGTAACAACTTTCTCCTTCTCCAGATGGTCACTTCGTGTCGTGGGTCTTTGTTTTGTGTTTGGTTGCCCGTGGATTGTATACGGAGACTAAGTTATGTAGTCGCCTGTAGGGCGTGGACTAGTCCAAATCCGTACCTTTCTTAGATTTGGGTTTGGGAGGGTGTTTGTGTTTAAGGATACGTTAGCCTCATTTGAGACTAAGATTGACTTAAACGTTAGTTAATGATACGTTAGTCTAATTTTAGACTAATATCAACTTAACGGGATCGTTTAGATCCGACAAGAGAGTAATTGGGGGCTCTATTGTTTAGTTTAATGACATTGCGGTCGATAATTGGTTTAAGGACATTACGGTCCAATATTAGTTTTAAGACGTTGCGGTCAAGGTTAAGGACATCATAGTCCATGGATTTAAGGACTCCACAGTCCAGCGTTAGTTTTAAGACATCACGGTCAAGGTTAAGGATATCATAGTCCGTTGTTAGTTTTAAGACATCCCGGTCAAGGTTAAGGACATCATAGTCCACAGCCCGTGAAATGCGTGGTTGTTGGGACCCGTCACCTCTTTGAAGACTTTGAAGAATTACAACGACAAATATCAAAAGAGTGAAGAGATGTACCCGTGAACCAAGGTAGATTAAGTGATCTGTAGTCCAATTTGGAACCAAGACCAGTTAATTATGTTATGCGCCCATTAGCTCAGTTAAGTCTGAATTCAGGACTTATGGCCAACTTGGGCTAAGTCCAATCACGTTTGGAATATTGGCCCTCTGTTGGTCCATTGAAGGGGAGGCTTTGCCTCTGAAAAATCAGCCAACTTGGTTAGGAATAGTGTTAAGCACTAAAGCTCAAAAGTGTTAAACACTAAAGATAAAATTCTCAAATTAGTGGTGAAACACTAAAAGAACAACCAATGTTAAACACTGGAGATATAGTTTTTGATTTAGTGTCAAACACTAGAAATAATCAGTGTTAAACATTGCCAATAGGGTTTTCAAATTAGTGTTAAAAACTAAGAAAGATCAGTGTTAAATACTGGGAATAAAGATCTCTAATTAGTGTCAAACACTAAAGAAAGAGGGGTCACGTGTGGACACGTGAGAGCACCCTGATTCCCCTTATTTTGTTCTACCAAAAGTATTGAATACTTTCTACATTTGATTCTGGAGCATCACGTGCTGACACGTGATGGGGATTTGGGTATTTGACTGTTTAAGTTTTTGTCAAGGGGTCACGTGGTAGCACGTGAGAGCGCCCAGAGCTTGGATTCCCTTTGCTTTTTCTCCTCTGTCACGTGGGAGCACGTGAGGCGTTGCCTCAAAGTTCTTTTCTATAGATCTTTACAGGGGTCACGTGGGAACACGTGACCCTGGTTCTTTTCCTGTTTAAAAATCTCTTTATCTTTTTAAGAATTAAACCCTAGGAATAATCTTAGAGGAATTAAATTCCCTTTTTCTTTTGAAGAATTATATTCTTGGAGAGGGTTAAACCCTAATTTCCCTTCTGTAGGAATTAAATTCCCATATATGTAAAGAATTAAGTTCTGGCATAGGGTGAAACCCTAATTTCTTTTTAAGGGGAATTAAATTCCTGTGAGTTTGAGAGAATTAAATTCTCAATTAGGGTAAAACCCTGGTTGTGTCCATTTTGAAGGAATTCAATTCCTATAATCTTAGAGAATTGAATTCTCATATATGGTTAAACCCTAATTTTATCTTGGAGGAATTAAATTCCTATAACTTTAGGAGAATTAAATTCTCAAAACCCAATTCCTCCTCTATGTTTTAGATCTGCATGGCAGGATCTCGACACAATGAGAATCAAATTCTCAGCTTATGGGGAGATGTGCACTTTGCAGATCTTCAACCAGAGAAAGAACTAAGTTCTTTTCTTTTATATAAGAGTTAAACTCTTGGATTGAGAATTAAATTCTCTTTTTGAAGCCTTTACCCCCTTTCTTTTCTTACCTAGGGTTTTTCTTTGTAGAGAATCAAATTCTTCTTTCTTTTCTCTCTGAATTTTCAAGATTCCAAGGCTCTATATCTCTCTCTTCTCTTGGCTCCTATTTATAGGAGAAGGAAAAGAATCAATCTGTTTAGTAAATCTTTCATCGAAAGATTTGATTTATTTTCATCATTAATCCGAGCCTTTAGATTATTAGGTGAATTTTATTCACCGTTGGATTTTAAATCCAAAGATATTTCTTTTGTTATTTCGGTGAGATTTAGGGGAAATCTTTCCTTGTCCAAGATTTTTCCATAAATTGGTGATATTTAATCACCCTCGGATTCTTAATCCAACGGTTTTACATAATTCTTGTCCATTTTGGAAAGATTTAAATGATCTTATTCAGAATTTAATTCTGTTGAACAACAGGGCTTTTAAAGCCAGTCATGTGTTGCCACGTGACCCCTGGTCATGTGTGAGCACGTGACCCCCTGAATGGACTCCTCTTCTGCGCTTTGTTCTTTGCCGCTGTTTTAACCATCATGTGCCAACACGTGACCACTGGTCACGTGTGAGCACGTGATGCCTCTTCTGAAGTTTTTTCCTGATTTTTAATCAGGGAACAAATGCCCCCACAGCGTTGCTCTCACGTGTCTGCACGTGAGTGCAACGCTGTCACTTTCGTGACCGTTGGATCTGTCTTGGGAGTAGGGTAGATGAAACGTTTTCCATCCCATCCTATAAATGCCAATGTCTTTTCAGAAGCGCCTCCACTTTGCTCATCCTCCTCCTTTGAGAACTTTCTTCTTTTGAGAATTTAATTCTCCTTTTCCAGAGCTTAGTTCTCTGCTTCAAACATTTTTCAGAGTTTAACTCTGTTCAAGAAAGACTCTTTCTTTCACGTAATGATGTTGAACGATCGCAGAACCTCCATTTTTAAAAAAACTCTCTGGATTTTTAAATCCACATCAAGGGTTTCACCCTTTTAACATGAATCCATTTTTCTTCAAGTCCTTCAACAGAAATATAAAACCATTTAATCTTCAAATAGTAGATCTCTTAGGGTTCATCTGATCTTTTAGGGAGATGATGATGTCGGTTGTTTTCTCTATGGAATTTAATTCCATCCCCAAGGAGCTCTGGCTCTGGAACAAAATTTTCTGGGAATTTAATTCCTTTTTTCAAAAAAGGAATTTAATTCCTATGAAGAACTAAGTTCTTCCCAGAGAACTTCATGGGTTTTCTTGCCCTGAGTCATCTTCTTCACAATCCAGAAGAAGTTTGCACTGTTGGTCTTTGGGAATTTAATTCCCTTGATTCTGTTTGATTTATCACAGAGTCCAAGATGGATCTGTCTTTTAGGGGAATGTGTAGGGTCACTTGAAACCCACTGCCTATTTAATGAGAATATTCCCTTTGTCTCATTATAATTGTTGTGTCTCCTCATTATCCAGCCGCCATCTTGATTTCGTGGGACCCACATGTTTTGTAACTAATGGTCCCATCAAACAAGTCCTCTGTCGCTTTCTTCCACTGTCTTTTTATATATATGCATTCATAACCATACACACACACACACACACACATTGTCGGCCTCGCTTTAATAGTTTCCCCTTATTTTATTTCAGGTGCGATGACTTCCGTTCCGTATTTCCCTTTTACTCGCTCGGAAGCCGCTTTTCCCCAGTCGCCGTCTGATGAGGAAGTGATGGCAATGATCAGGACGCATGACCCGAACTGCACTAGCTTACTTCTATGGGGAACTTGGTACAGCCATATCATCCGGGGTCGCCGGAGTTTCCTCTGCGAAGTGCCGACAGAGCCCACCTTCCCGTTCTTGCCGATGGATCCTCCGAGGACGGTCTTTGCTGTGGAGATGCCAAATTGGACTCCAACGGGGCGGCTCGAGCCTTCGATAATCGGTATCCCGAACCATCCGATCCCAGCTATAGATATCCTGGGACGACGTATTTGCCAGGGTGAGGCCCAACCATAGGGACAAATCTATAAGATAGGGCTCACCCCTCGACACCCCATGGGCTACCTTCTCTGGGCTCGCTACATCCTTTCTGTCCATCGTGCGCGGCTGCAGAAGATCGGGTGTTACCGGGCGATATATGCGTCGCTCTTTCACTACCAATCTCCGCATGTCTGGTGGGTTAAGGCATTCTTGAACCAGTGGAATCTTCCCACCAACACTTTTATCCTAGGGGACCACGAGATCTCGATCTCTCTGGAAGAATTTTATGAAATCTCGGGATTTCCAATCAGGGGTACATTGTATGAGGAGTTGCTGCCTCCTGACGAGTATGTTTTTGAACCCGAGCCTGCACCGCTTGACGACTTGTCTGCTGAGAACGCCGTCCGCCATAAGCGTCCCAGCTTGATCAAGGCGCTAGGTATCTTTGACCGATTGTTCACCGAGTCTGAGGAGCAGGGCGTTACTTTTAAGAGCTTCATTGCCTGCTTCCTTCGCGAGGGCGTCTTGTCAAAGACAGCTCCGAAGTTCACAAACATCAAAGACCCCTTTGGGTTTGGCCCGAAGAAGCTGCCGACTAAGGAATCAGATTTACCACAATACTACATCCCCATTATGTCCTTGGTATCTTTCGAATCTATCGCAGCTCCCGGCATGGATGAGGAGACATTCTTCGTGGGCTTTGTCAGTGTCTGGCTCAGCTGGTTCGTCGTCCCCATACATCGCCGCTTCATGAGAGCGTCGGTTATCTACCCGGCTCATTGTATCGCTGAGGGGGCGCGGTTGGCCATCGGCATCCCGGCGCTGGTGCATCTATATCACGGGTTAGGCGCTGCGGCTAATACCTCGACTCCTGGCGTGAATGTAGTAAACTTTTCTCTCCATTATTTCACGTCTTGGATCGAGATGCATGTGTTAGGGGATTTTGCTATACATCAGAGCCCCGCATTTTATGATGCTTACACCTTTCCGCGACTTATGCGATTGGTGGATGCTTCTGCCCCTGACCCGACTCAATTCGGGGCTATTCGGGCGTTGATTTCTCCTTATGCTACTGCTGGCGGGTTGGTATTCACTGATCGGGTCTTATCTTCTCCCTCGGGTCCAGCTCAGCAACTTTAGGACCGGTCAAAAGATAACGTGCCTTCTTTGAGGCCCCGGGAGGCCGCGCACTTATACGCAATCAGACCGGACTACCTGGTATTTCGTCAGGATAGCGCGGCCCTTTTCATGCAGTACAATCTACATCGCTTTACCCGGCAGCTTGGCTACGATCAGGGCGTCCCTTTTGAGGCTTTCATAGTCACGCAGGTTCCTTCGCCCGAAGCCATTCGAGATGCCGCCCATCATTTTGTGAGGCTGAACACCGGCTCCCAGTTCATGGTCCCTGATGCTGATTGCATGCCCCGATGCATGGGGTCGTTTACGGGCTGCTATCTCCATCGGGTCAACCCGATTATTATTGAGGAAAGAAGGGTACTTCTTGGTCATGGTGCTCCCGCTCCGGCCCCGGCTACGAGATTTACGCTGCGACCGCGTACACTAGTCCATTTTCCTTTGAGGGATACTGGTGTTGCGCTCATTCCGGGAGAGTCGGGGGTGGATCTTACCCTAACAGTTGGTATGCCATTAGGCACCCGGTCGCGTGGTAAATGGGCTCCGGTAGCAGCACCACCACCCGCGGTAGCACCACCCCCTGTGGCATCGACAATGGCGGTGCCATCCTCAGTTGTGGCACCAGGCGAGGGTGGCAGGAATGAGGGTGTTGAAGGCGAGGTAGGCCGGCATCGCGCTAAGGCTCCACGGGGAAGGAAGCGGTCGTCTTCGGCGACCGGCTCTGGGTCCAAGCGTCGAAGGAAGGTGGCTACTAACTTGCTCGACTCTTTAGTAGAGTCTGAGCCCATTCTTGAGGATGAACCGTTGGCCCTGCAGGAATCAGATGCCGGCCTACTTTTTTCGGGTTCGGCCGCCGATGAAGCCACACAGTTGGCTGAGGCTATAAGACGTTCCAAAGATGAAACACAGAACGTCAGGGTTCCGAAGAAGCCCTATCCTGCAGTAATCTTTTATGAAGACCCTTCGTGGATCCGGCGGTGATTCATTGGCCCTTTAGAGGAATGGGGAGAAAGAGTGCTGAAGCAGGCTGCTTCGGAGGATGCTGTGGACGCACTTTCACTGTGGACTGGCGGCCACGAGTCCACCCTCGAACCCTGACGGGCCCATCTCCTTGAGAAGGAACACCGGCCGGAAGAAGCCATATTGAAGGCTTCCTTACGCATTGGTATGTCTTTATACTTCTTTGCAGCACTTTGTATTGCTTACACCTGCATGTATGTATCCTTATTCTTGCATGAATTGTGCAGAGACTTCGGCGATGGGGGAGGTTCCTACGGGCTTGTTGAGGATAAAGCCTGTTGACGCCCCCAATGAAGCATTGCTCGATGTGGAGGGGGTTGACGACGCTGCGCTTCTCACGATAGAGCCTCCCGTGGCGGTTGTTGATCCTGGAGCACTTGCTCCTTTGGGGGAGGCACCTTTGGTGGTCGCCGTCCCACCGGCTCTTTCTGAGGGCGGTCCAGAGGCTGGGATGGAGGTAGTCGGACCATCCTCCCTTCGTTGGAACCCGAGGTCACGGCGGAGGCCGTTGAAGCTGCTATCCCCCCGGCTCAGAATGGGAGGAGTGTCGAAGGTAACCTTCTACATTTTAAATTAGCAATCTCTCTGTTATTTGAACTCTTTTGTTTTTTCAGAATTGCGCGGACTAGCGGCCTCTTTTGCCGATCTGTCTCCCCGGCAATCCTTTCAGCATCTGCTGGAGATGGCCGCTCCACAGACGATATCTCCTCAACGCATTGTCCTCTCATCTGGGCAAGGTTAGCGTCGTTCTCCGTTTTTTTATTATAGCATCGTTGCTATTTTGCGGAATGATATTAATGTCTTTTACAGTTTCGGAGGTCGATGACGAGGTCGAGGTCGTTGAAGGGCCAGGGGAACCTTCAGCTCCTACTTGCATGACCGTAGGTAAGTGACGTTTCAATATGGTCTCACTTGTTTCTTTGCGTAAGAGTTTCACTGACATTTTTCAAATCTGAACAGCCTTGCCAGCTCCCACAGCGCTGGAGTCACACATCGCCATGCCACCCGGTCCCTACGCTTTGCGAGCCTCAGAGCGCCTGGCCAAGTTAAGCCTTGTCTCCCTGTCGTCTTTGATCGAGGAGCTTCGTGTTGGCAGTGCAATCACAGCTGAAGCATTCGCTGCCGAAGCTAACGGTTCTCTTCCTTTTCTTGCTACATACCATAACGAAGAAGTGGTGTGAGTCTGGGTAGAGTTCTGTCGGCAGGTAGAGGCATGCTTGCACGCACTTGAGTGTTCCCGCCTTTCTTCGGAGGCCGTGGCTGCAAAGGCGGACATGCGGGGGCTGATAGAACGGTGCGCGGCAAACATGGTATCATGCGAGAAGAGGCTCGGCCGCAAATTCTCGGAGAGGGAGCTGGCCTCTAAGGCGCTGCACGAGCTCCAGGCCAATCTTACAGCTAAAGCCAACAAAACGTATGAACTCTGGCGAGTACTTCAAGAGTCTATCAAAGAGGTGGTGGCCTTCGATAAAGCTGCCGTGTTCACTCGTGAAAGGGTTGAGGCTCACAAGGCTACCGAGAAAGAGCTCGAAAGCCGGCTTGCCTCGTATCAGGCCCAGCAGGCTCAGGCGGAGGCCCGTCTTCTGGCGATACTGAATCACGAAGCCGTGACCCAGCAAAAGAAGGATGAGCTAGTGAAGTTGCTAAATCGTCCGCCGGCCTGAAGACTTGTATCTTTTTCTTTCTTTTGTACATACTCCTGAATGAGAGTATATATTTTTTTTGTTTTTTCATGAATTGCACTTTGTATCCATTTTGGTTTATGAATAAAAGACATATTTTTCTTCTCAATGGTGTGTCTCTTTTTATTGAATGTGTTCTGCGGACAATTTATCTTGGTCTCCTTGCAGGGCAGAGGTGGCTTAGGATTCAGGGTTAAGATCCGCCTCCTAAGACTTTTGAGCTTTATAAGCCGTGAGGGTCTCATAAAGAGTTTTTCTCCGTATAGGTCGAGAGGATCCCATAGGTGTAAGTTCTCCTTAAGAATCGTGAGGATTCTTAAGCGGGTTTTCCCCTGAGAGTCGTAAGGATCTCACAAGAGAGTTTTCTTCCCTACAGGTCGTGAGGACCCGCAAGTGCTGGGTGTGGTTGCCCTTATCCGTATTTCACGGGGTCAGGGGTTGCTTTGGGATGTTTTCCAGGGTACCGTAGTTTAAAGACATCGCGGTCGAGGTTAAGGACATCGTAGTCCATGGATTTAAGGTCTCCACAGTCCGATGTTAGTTTTAAGACATCACGGTCAAGGTTAAGGACATCATAGTCTGTGGATTTAAGGACTCCACAGTCCGATGTTAGTTTTAAGACATCACGGTCAAGATTAAGGACATCATAGTCCGCGGATTTAAGGACTCCACAGTCCGATGTGTGGTTACTGGGACCCGTCACCTCTTTGAAGACGTTGAGGAATTACAACGACAAATATTAAAGGAGTGAAGAGATGTACCCTTTAACCAAGGTAAAATCAGTCTAGAATCATCATGGTTGATCGTTAGTTTTAAGAAATTAAGGTCGAGGTTAAGGACATCATAGTTCGTGGATTTTAAGGACTCCACAGTCCAATGTTTGCTCTGGATGCTTCACACGGGTTCACTGCCGTGCTCTGCGAGGACCGGGCTCCGCTCTGGATGTTTTCCGCGGGGTCAAAGAGTGACGTTATCCGCGTTCCACGTGACCAGGAATTTTACTCTGGATACTTCCTACGGGTTCACTGCCATGTTCGGCGAGGACCAGGCTCCGCTCTAGATGCTTCACACGGGTTCACTGCCGTGCTCTGCGAGGACCAGGATCCGCTCTGGACATTTTCCACGGGGTCAAAGAGTGACGTTATCCGCGTTCCACGTGACCAGGAATTTTGTTCTGGATGCTCCCCACGGGTTCACTGCCGTGTTCGGCGAGGACCAGGCTCCGCTCTGGACTTTTTCCACGGGTCAAAGAGTGACGTTATCCGCGTTCCATGTGACCAGGAATTTTTCACTAGATGCTTCACACAGGTTCATTGCCGTGTTCGGTGAGGACTAGGCTTCGCTCTGGACGTTTTCCACGGGGTCAAAGAGTGACGTTATCCGCGTTCCACGTGACCAGGAATTTTGCTCTGGATGCTTCCCACGGGTTCAATGCCGTGTTCAGCGAGGACCAGGCTCCGCTCTGGACGTTTTCCACGGGATCAAAGAGTGACGTTATCCGCGTTCCACATGACCAGGAATTTTGCTCTGGATGCTTCCCACGGGTTCACTGCCGTGTTCGGCGAGGACCAGGCTCCGCTCTGGACGTTTTCCACAGGGTCAAAGAGTGACGTTATCCGCGTTCCACGTGACCAGGAATTTTTCTCTGGATGCTTCCCATGGGTTCATTGCCGTGTTCGGCGAGGACCAGGCTCCGCTTTGGACGTTTTCCACGGGGTCAAAGAGTGACGTTATCTGCGTTCCCCGTGACCAGGAATTTTGACTTTGTCTGTATTTCATGAAGTCGGAATTTGACTCTCGGTCAGCTGTACGCCGCCGAGTCATGGAACTGGGAGTTGCCGCTGTTCCGCTTTGCTTGATGTTGTGTCTGCTGTAATGAGACGAATATTGAGACGATCTCTAGGTTATTTATGGCCCGTCGAGACTTGGCCTCTTCTTCTGATGAAACCTGGGGAGAAGGGTATGATCCCTTTTTCGTTTGCGTCCCTGGATTGTATACAGGGGTTGATGTAACATCACCTGTAGGACGTAAATTTCATTTTTATTTTATTTCTTTTCCCGCGATGCTCTATCATTTCAGCTTTTATATCGTGAAGGTCGCGATTGCCCCATCATTTCGGCTATTTTTCGCGGCGCCCAATCATTTCAGCTATATTTTTTTTATTTTTACTCGCTGCTTTTTATTGCGAGTTGCCCAATCATTTCAGCTATTTTTCATGCATACATTTTTACTTGCTGCTTTTTTATTGCAAGTTGCCCATCATTTCGGCTATTTTTCATGCATACATTTTTACTTGCTGCTTTTTATTGCAAGTTGCCCCATCATTTCAGCTATTTGATATGCATTTTAGCTCGTGATTTTTATCGCGAGTGTAGAACTTGGAATCTGGTGCCAATCTCAGCATCAGCATCGCTACAACTGGAATATTGCCAGGAGCGAATCATCATTTGCCATGAAAGGACTCGAGATTTGATACCATTTTAGGCATCAGCGTTGCTACAGGGATATTGTCAGGAGTGAATCATCATTTGCCTCTGTCAATGTCGAACAAAGGTGTCTTAGTAAACAGGGTTAGGGTCCTGTCGACTAAGGCTTTTGACTTCATGAGCCGTAAGGGTCTCACAAAGGTATTTCTCCCTACAAGTCGTGAGGATCTCATAGGTGTGTTTTCTCCTTGGGAATCGTGAGGATTCCTAAGTGCGTGTTCCCCTGTAAGTCGTAAGGATCTTACAAAAGGATTTTCCCCTTATAAGTCGAGAGGACTCGTAAGGGTTGTTCACTGTGCGAACATATCCCAGTCACGGATGGGACTCGGTTAGGGAAATGTTTATTCGCGCCCATGAATTGTATACAAGGGTCAGTATTGAGCCGCTTGTAGGGCAATATCGAAGGTTGTGGGGGGGGGGTTGCTTAAGAACAGGTTCAGGTCTCTGTAACTTAAGACTTTCAAATCTTATCAGCCGTGAGGGTCCCATAAGAGAGTTCTCCTTACGAGTCGTGAGGATCTCGCAAGTGTAATTTCTCCTTAGGAATCGTGGGGATCCCTAAGTGTGTTTCTCCCTTGTGAGTCGTAAGGATCTCATGCGGGTGGTTTCTCTTTGCAAGGTCGAGAGGACCCTGTAAGCGTCTTTTAACGAGGTTGCGCCATTTCGGGTTTTCACAAGACTCGCTGGTAGCCCTGCTGTTTTTACTCACGGAGCCCTTTCAGGTTTTCATCCGTGCCCATTTTGCTTATGGACATACCGTTTTTTTATTTTCTCTTTTTTTTATATAACGAGATTGCGTCCTTTCGGGTTTTCACAAACACTCGCCGGTAGCCCTGTTGTTTTTACTCACGGAGCCCTTTCGGGTTTTCATCCGTGCCCCTTTTGCTTATGGACATACCGTTTTTATATATTTTTATTTATTTATTATTTTTTTTTATCTCGTCAGCTTGAGGATGCTGAGGTAGTAGTTTAAAGACGTTTCGGTCGTCAGCTAGTTTTAGGACGTAGTGGTTCGTCATTAGTTTAAGCACGTTTCGGTCCGTCATTGAAGAAGGCCAGCTACTACTTATAGAGTTTTGAGCTTAGGAAGATAGCGAGCGGACATAGTCATCGTCATCTATCATTGACCTAGGCTGTGACTTATTAAGCATAGTATTTCTTTAGGAAGCGACCGTTTATTGGCCTGAAAGGCCTTTCACCGTGCATATCCATGAGTAGATAGGCTCCACCCTGGTAGACCTTGTCTATGATGTATGGGCCTTCATAGTTCGGCTCGAATTTTCCCCGCTTGGCGCGATTGGGGATCATAGGTCTTTTGACCACTAGCACGAGTTCGCCTTGGCGGAATGTCCTTGGCCTGGTCAATCTTTCATATGAGCGCGTCATCTTTGCTTTATAAGCTTCCAGATTTTGTTGCGCTATGAGCCGGGTTTCATCAAGGGCCTCAAGCTCCTCAAGCCGAAGGTGAGCATTTTCTTCGTCCGTCAGCTCGTAGTGGACTGCCACTCGTAGAGAAGGTAATTCTATTTCGAGGGGGAGTACTGCTTCTGTACCGAAGACTAACGCGTACGGCGTTGTGTTCGTGGCCGTTTTGAACGTAGTTCGATACGCCCAGAGAGCATCTTGGAGTCTCTCGTGCCAGTCCTTCTTATTTCGGGACACCGTCTTTTTCACGATCTTCGTCAAGGTCTTGTTGAAAGCCTCAGCTAGACCGTTAGCTCGGGGATTATAAACTGAGGAATATCTCCAGTCTATGTTGTGCTGTTGCGCGAAGTGGCTGATCTTGTGGCTTCTGTAGGCTGGCCCATTATCGGAGATGATCCGTCGCGGAGTTCCAAATCGATAAATGACGTGCATCTTGAAGAAATGGAGGATATTCTCCATCTTCACTTCCCTCAGCGGTACTGCTTCTGCCCATTTGGAGAAATAATCAGTCGTCGCCAAAATGAATCGATGTCCCCTGGACGATGCTGGTTCGATGGGGCCGATTATGTCGGTTCCCCACATTTCGAATGGCCAGCTAGCCACTGTCGGGTGTAGTGGATTTGGGTGCTGGTGGATAAAGTCTCCATGAATCTGGCATTAGTGGCATTGCTTCGCATATTCGAGACAGTCCTGAATCATCGTTGGCCAATAGTAGCCCATCCGTTTAATCTTCAACTTCATCTTTGGGCCTGCTTGGTGAGAATCGCAGAGTCCGTCGTGAACTTCCTGAATGACCCTTTTCGCTTTGTCAGGTCCCAGACATCTCAACCACAGAGAATCAAACGACCTCTTGTACAGAGTATCATTGACGAAGGTGAAAGACAGAGCTCGTTTCATGAGCTGATATCTTGAGGACGCATCTTCAGGCGTTCGATTGGATTTGAAGTAGTCTACAAAGACTTCTCTCCAATCCTCAGCCTTTCCCTGATCTTTTATTTGCATAGCCATTTGCCCAGTCAGTCCCTTTTCTTCGGATGATTCCGGATCCGAAGATATTTCTGTGGGGGCAAGCACCCGACGGCTTTGTACCACGATCTTTACGTCATCGAGGTTCTCATCGGCCAGTTCTTTAGTGAGCTTAGCTAGTGCATCTGCTTTGCTATTTTCCGCACGTGGTATGCTTTCCAGCATATAGGAGGGGATTTGAGTCAGTAATTGTTGTACTCTCTCGCCATATTTCACCAGTTCTGACTTGCACATCTGGTAGTCGCCGTTTATTCGACTGACGACCGGTTGAGAAACTCCGTATATAAGGAGGTTTTCAATTCCCATATCGATGGCGATCTCGAGGCCTGCTATCAAAGCTTCGTACTCAGCTTCATTGTTCGTCCTCGGCTCTGTCAAGGAGAAAGCGAAGCGCATTATCCCTCCTTGTGGGGTCACGAAGATAAGGCCTACCCCTGATTTAATTACAGAGGTGTTCTGTTTGCGCTTCTTCATGGAGGACGCTCCATCAAAGTAGAGCTCCCATCGGGTATTACTACCGTTGATCGCATCAAACGCATGTTCGTCTAGCAGCTCGCAATTCATAGGAGAATCAGCAGGTATCGGATGCTCGGCGAGAAAGTTGGCGATGGCCTGGCCTTTCACTGCCTAAAGAGGTTGATAAGTTATTGAAAACTCCATCAAGAGCAGGACCCATTTAGCGAGCCGACCTGTCAGTATGGACTTTGACATCAAATATTTGAGAGGGTCCACCTTCGAAATGAGACAGACCTCATGCGTCAACGCATAGTGCCTGAGCTTTATTATCGCGAAGATCAACGCCAGGCAGTGTTTTTCGATGGGGGAGTAGTTGCTTTCTGCCCCCAGGAGAACTCGATATAAGTAATAGAGAGCTCTTTCTTTCCCTTGGTCGTTCTTTTGTGTCCATAGTGCGCCTAAGGAACCTTCGAGGGTGGTTGTATAAAGAATGAGAGGCTTTCCCTTGACCGGAGCAGCCAACACTGGTGGATTCTGCAAGTATTGCTTGATTTTGTCTAGTGCGCTCTGGCATTTGTGATCCCAAACAAAAGGGGTTCCCTTCTTCATCAGGTGGCTGTAAGGGCGGCACTTGCCTGAAAGATTGGCTATAAAATGCCGGATATATGCGAGCTGCCCTTGGAGAGACCGCAATTGCTTGAGAGTCCTTGGCGGAGGCATTTCCATAATCGCCTTGATCTTTGATGGATCTATCACAATACCTCGGTGTCGGACGATGAATCCTAGGAATTTGCCCGAGGAAACTCCGAATGCGCACTTGAGAGGGTTCATCTTCAAGTTGTATTGTCGAAGGCGTTGAAATACGATCTTCAGATGCTCAAGATGTTCCTCGTATGATTTTCTTTTCACCACGAGGTCTTCGATATAGCATTCGACGATTTCGTGTATGAGGTCATCGAAGATCTTCGTCATGGCCCTTTGATAGGTGGCACCGGCGTTCTTTAGGCCGAAGGGCATCACCTTGTAGCAGAATATACCCAAAGGCGTCCGGAAAGCGGTATGCTTCTGGTCTTCAGGGTGCATCTTTATCTGATTATATCCTGATGAGCCGTCCATGAAGGAGAAAACCTCGTGAGTGGACGTGTTATCTATCATTAGCTCGGTGACTGGCACTGGGAAATCATCCTTCGGGCAGGCTTTATTGAGATCCCGAAAGTCTACACATATGTGCACTGTCCCATTCTTCTTCATCACTGGGACGATGTTGGCGATCCAATCAGGGTATTGAATCTCTTGGATGAAACCAGAGTCGATTAGCTTCTTGACATCGGCATTAATGCTCATCTCAAGCTCAAGCCGCATTCTTCTCGGTGCCTGTTTGACTGGCTTGACGTCTGGAGATATGGCCAGTTTGTGGACAGCAATCTCTGGGTCTAATCCTGGCATCTCGGAATAGTTCCATGCGAAGCAATCCTTATGCTGCATAAGCGCGTCCTTTAGCGTAGCCACCCTTTCTTCAGACAGCATCTCGCTGACGAATGTCGGCCGCGGGTCGCTTGCCGTCCCCAGCTCAATTTTCTTGAGCTCATCTGCAGTGGTATGTATTCCATCTTCCAGCTCTTTCGGTGCCCGTGGAAACTCTGCAATCATCTCGTCATTATTGTTTTCGAAGCACCAGAGAAGGTCACCTATATCCTCGGGCTCTTCTTTTGATATCGTTATCATATGACAAGTATGACTACGCTTCCAAGATCGATGTTGATCTGGTTCTATCCTCGTTGTATGCGCGGCTTTTGGTTCGTGCTCCTGTGGCGGACTTATCCTCCAGCTGCTGGACAGAGCAAACCTGCCTTGCTGATACTGGTCTTTGACCCAGTTCTTGAAGGTGAAGCAGTCTTCGAGAGGGTGTCCTATTGCTTGGTGATAAGAGCAATAGCCCGAATGAGAGACCTCGTTAGCTTGCTCAGGGTGTTTGGACTCCGGATGTGTAATCGTTTGATGTTTAAAGCGAGCTCAAGTATCTTGTTTGTCTTGTCTTGAGGGAAAGAATATGCTCGACTCATCTTCTTCATGAGGGACAAATCCGGACCGCCCAATTCCCGATCGCGTGACTTTTTGGTCCCGCTTTGTCGCCGTCGAATGCCTTTTCCGCTCTTTGCCTTATTTCTGCCTCTGCGTCGGGCCTTTTGCACAACAGGTTGATAGGGAGGAGCATTTTTATCTTTCACAGCCTGTTGGAGAAGGCGTTGCGTCCTGGCTTTCTCGTAGATGGCCATTTCGTGATTATAGTCGTCCCGAGCTTTTTGACCAGCTTTCCTGATAAGCTTGTCCATTCGTTCTTCAAATGAAATACTCGGCATTTTGATGGCTGGATCTAGTTTTGGTATGGGGTTGGCGTTTTTGGACAGGGCGTCCTCTTCTTCGTCGAAGTTATATATGGCGTAGCTACTATGGACTCGTTCCCGTTTCCTGGATTTCACATATCCAAGCCCAAGCGTTTCCATTCTCCCGTTGGGCAACTTGCGCTGAATCCCAGGGACATCCCAAATCCTGTTGTAGAACCGAGCTTGCCGAATAGTCTGTTTGAAAGTACCCCTTGGCGCTTCAATAGCCTTTTTAGTCCGTTCGTATAATATCTGGGCAAACAGATGGGTTGGAGCCTGTCAAGTGTAGAATCCGCGCCGTGCCAGATTTCTTTCTCCACTCTTATTTGCGTGGACCGATAGAATAGGATCGCCCTTTCACCTTTTCGCCTGGGAGGGACGTAAAATGTCTGCAGGTCTTGCACATTGTAGGCTTCAAGTGCGTCAAGATCTTTGTAGTGCTTCCGTGGAATTAGGGTAATTTGCAAACTCTGATCATCACCAGGGAATGCTTGTACTGACGGCCGACTGGAGAACAAAGCATTAACCTCATCCTCCGAGTCGCTTCCGAAGACCAATATGGGGGCGGACGGTCCCGGATTGTTGCGTCGAGACGGCCCAGCGTAAACTATCTCCTCTTCCTCTTCGGTATCACTCCCGAAAACAGGAATGGTGGCAGCGGCTTTGTTCTCTGGTGTGCGACACCTCTCTGTGTCCTCGAAATCTGACAAAAAGTATTTCGAATCTTCGTACTTTAGACTTCGTTCACGGAGAATGGGTTCAGCTCTCCTGTTACGGTATACTCGAGACCATCCTTGAAATACTTCATACACTGATGTTGCGTAGAAGGGATGATGTTGTACTCGTGTAACCAAGGACGACCGAGCAAGGCGTTGTAGCAGGTCTTGGCGTCAATGACGTGAAACTTAATATCCGTGATGAGTAATCCGAAGCGTAATGTTAGTATTACAGATCCGAGAGTCCGTGATGACTGAGAATCGAAACCGAAGATGGTAATTTTATCACGAGCAAGGTGTTGAACGCTCATGCAGATTTCCTTCAACACCCGAACATTAAGGAGATTGACAGAGGATCCATTATCAACCAGGATTTTGCCTATCTTGATATCGTGGCAGTACCCAGAGACATATAGGAGACGGTTGTAGTCGCACGTCCCAAGGAGAAGGTCTTCATCACTGAACGTGACATCGGCTGTGTGCACTTCTTCCAGTTCATCCTTCATCCTTTCTTCGACGAGGAAGACTTGGAATTGCTCGGGCTCTTGCAGCGCCTTGATTAATGAATCTCTCGCTTCTTTTGATAATAAGAGGGCGTCGAGAATGCTGAGCTGAGAGGGTAGCTTCCTCAGGTGCGCTAGGATGTTATAGTCCACCTTACTCTTCTTGGGCGGGTCCTTGGCAGTCAGCTCTTTCATGACTTGGTCATCTAAAGCGATACCCTCAGCAACCTTTTCCTTTCCCTTATCCTTTCTAGTCGCGAGTCCGAGATTCTTTTCTGGAAGAGTGCGATTGCTCAGCTGAATGTTTTCGCAGGCAGCTGGTTCTTCCTCTTTCCCTAAGATGGATTCTTTAAAGAGAGGGCCAAGAGCCATTTCTTCGTCAGAGTTGCTCCCAAAGGTGAGAACCTGTGATCCTCCGGCGTTGACCGTGTGACAGCTTCCAGTAGTTTTCTTGTGCTCCCTGGTCGTACTTCTCTGCTCCCGACGAGTTTTGCGTTTCATCCGTTTAAAATGTTGCCGGTGAGCAACATATCCCTTCCACCATCTTTTAAAAGCGTCACACTCCTCGGTGGGGTGTGAGATCTTTCGATGATATGAGCAGTAATTATGATGCATCTCTGCTCCACCGAGAGTGTTTTCTTCCGAGGGCGGTAGCTTCATTCCCATTGATATGGCTTTAGCAAACATTTTCCCCGTCTTGAATCTGTTTTTATCCGCATCGGATGTCTTTTGATTTGGTGAGAGTGCTTCGACTCTTTTGTCTAGTCGCCGGCGTTTGGCTCCTTCCGATATGGCCATCTCACGCTCTCGATCGGCTTTACTTTTCAGACGAATCTCATTCAGAAAGGCGTCGATCATCTCGTCTGACGGCCACACAAGTTCCGACTCAGGCTCTGCCCCCAGTCTTTTTGTGCAGGGCGCTTCTTCACTGTCTAGCGATGAATGAGAGATCACACGACAACTTGCTACGTAATCCTCAGATCCATCTGACGAGTCTTCTCCATCGTTTTCGTCCTCAAGGACGTGGCTGAGGAACTCTTGAAGCGTGATGGGGGTCCGTGCTTTTTTATTATATTCTTCCAGCGCATCGATCTGTTTCTGCAAGTCCGTGCGCTTGTCACCAGGCTTCACGGGCTTTTTGGATCTCTTCTTCTTTTTCACAGATTTCGACAGCTGGGTGTGAATGCTGGGGATATCACCACCGATCTTTGGAGTTGGGCGCGACTTTAGCATCCCTTCGATGATTTGAGGTTCAAGCGGGGTCTTCCACATGATCGCTGGGCACGTATGGAGATCATTCAACATCTTTTTGGTTTTGGATGAAAGCACGACCTCCCATGGGGCTCCTTTAACAAAAGAACAAGTTGCCCCTGGTGTGTCCGTCTTCTTTGGAGTGTGCGGTTGTGGTGGGTTTACCTTCCACTTCTCGGAAAATGCAAACTTGCCTTGTAGGTATTGATCTTCGATCCATCCCTTAAAGACGAAGCAATCCTCAATCGGATGGCTTACCGTTTGATGGTAAGGGCAGTAATTAGGGTTATTCACCTCGCTGGGTTATGGCGGTCGCCTTGGATTCGGCAAGTTAATAAGCCTGTTGCGCACAGCCAGCTCGAATAGCCTCTTCGCCTTATCCCTCAGGAATGAGTAAGGGCGCTTCATTTTCTCATTATAATACCGCCGTCTCTCTTCCAATTGATCCTCTAGTTTTGGGGCACTGGGTTGCTGTTGAGCGTTCGCAACGAAGGTCGCCTTTCCTTTACCCTTGTCGTTCCGCGGTTCTGGCTTCGGGGGAGAGGGTCTGTGACTCATTTGATCCATCTGGGCCAACTTATCAATTAATGCCTGGAACGTGGTCGGTTTAAAGAACATCATGAACTGTGAAATAGTTGCATGAGGATCTAAGGTGCCCACGAACATGCCCACCGCTGGTGCTTCTTCGATGCACTGTTCGCACTTCAACCATAAGTTCCGCCATCGGATTGCATATTGGACCCAAGTTTCGCCCGGCTTTACTCTTGCATTGATCAGAGCCGTTATTGGAGTACACTCGCTGGCGCTTGTGAAACGTTGGGTAAACAACAACTCCATTTCAGCAAATGTCTTGACGGAGTCGTTCGGAAGTTCGGAGTACCACTCAAATGCCGTCTCCGATAAGCTACCGACGAACTGGTGAAGCAACAATTTATCATCACCGCCGGTATTGCCACAAAGAGCCCTGAACTGGGCAACGTGTTGATGGGGATTGCCGGTCCCCTTATAGACATGGAATTTCGGTATTGTGTAGCCCGGCGGGTACTTGATCTGATCATACCAGCTCGGATATGGTCATCCCGTCTTGACAACTTGCTTGGCTGCCTTAGTTTCCTGGTGAACCCGTATCTGCTGAGCTATATATTCATCCAGGTTAGCCTTGGAAATTGTCTCCTCCTTGGCTGCTGACAGAGCCGGTGGAGGATTCGACGTTTCTCCTCTGTCATCTTCAAGGACGATCGGAGGATCTTCAGCAGGAGGATCATGTTGGATCATCATACCTACCATGTCCTGGAACAGGAGGGCCATTCATTTTATATTGGCTGCTTGTTCTGCAGCCTCTTTGTCCTTCTTTTCCAGTATCCTGTGAAAGAATTCATTGTCGGTTTCTTGCTCCTGGCGCTGATCCGAGGACGCTTCTGGGCTTTCTTTTGGCCCAGTGTGTGCGGCCATCGTAGTCATAATTTCCTGGAGCTTCTGCTATTGCTCTTGAGCTTTAGTCACCGATCGCGTGAGCGGTCTATGACCTGTGGATATACGGCTGTCCTCCTTCCCAGATGCCATGTAAACGGTGTGTACCACAATGCTCCCGGACTTAGGGCGTTTGGGTTCACTGCCTTTGACGTTTGCCGCAGGTGCGGGGATTTTCTCCGGCCTTCTTCTCTTATGGGCCGTCGAAGTTGAGGGGGCCGTTGTTTTGGGCACCCAGGTGGTCGTCGTCTTCCGTCGCTTGACAGGGGGGTTTTCTTCCCGCCGGCCCTTCGATTTCTTATGCCGGTGAGAGAAATTCGGATCAATCACCGATTCTCGGACTCGTCGCCAAGTCTTGTAGATCCTGGAAGACAGCTGTTGAGGAGACTGCTCCGGCTCTTCTGGTTTTGCTTCCACGACGGTATCTACCGGTGGAGGAGATATTTTGAGCACCGCAGTTGGCGAATTTCTGCGTACTCTGTTCAGCAGCTCAAAGCTGTCCCAGTTGGAACAGCAGCAATAACTTCCACCATTGGAGCTGGTGGCGTTAGCCCAGAGGGGGAGTTGCCCCCAGTCTTCCTTGTTCGGCGCCAGTGGCGACGTCGAGTGTGACGGTTTGTTGGGATTGGTTCAGCGACGGTTTCGTATTGCCCCCTGTTTTGGGGAGGGGCTGCTGCCGGTATCAGCCTCTTGAAGACTGACGTCCGTTGAGGAGTTGTGTCCAACCGGTCAAAAATAGATTTCTGAGCAGGAGCGGGAACGGGAGCAGTCAGTCTCATGAAGACCGACCCTCTGGGTGCAGAAGCCGTCTTGACGACTTCAGGAGCAGAGATGGCTATCTTCCTTGGGATGGCCACTTCAGGGGTCATGGGCTTCTTGGCAGTCCCATCGGAGTTCAGGCTTAGTCTGGGGAAGACCGAGGAGTTGGAATCGGATGACCCGTTGAGAGGGGCCGTAGTAGTGAGCCGATCGAAGACCGACTTTTTTTGCGCTTCCTTCGGCAGCGGGATGTTAATGTTCACTGGCGGGAGCATGGTCCCAAATAACAGACCGGTGGTAGCCTGAGATACTTGTTCCATAGGCATAGTGAACAGGGAAGCAGCCTGCGGTCCATAGGCCACACCTCCAGGTGAGGCGGAGCATCGGTTGCAGTTGCAGTTGGAGCAGTTTGAGCCGTTAAACGCCATTGCTGTTTGATTTTTGCGCCAAGCAAGAGACCAAATCTTAGTAACTTGAAACCCGGGGGCAACCGTTAACAAACCGCGATTCGTTCGCGAATACGACACACGAAGTGTGGAGTGGAAAAAGGAAAAGGTCCCACCGGGCGTGCCAGAATCTGTTCCCCTCCGAACACAGAGACGCGACCGCGTAGGTCCGTCTTGCCCGAGATTCGGGACAGATACTGATTGGTGCTATCTGTCCACCTCTCTGAAGATGCCAAGGTGATTTATAGCACCGTGTATCGAAGGTTCAGACGGATGCGGCCGATATAGCAGACTTCGTCAGATTCCCCATCGTTTAAGGGGTTTTTGATTGTGGGGACGCTCTTCCCTGCAGGCGCAAGCCCCTGCTGTTAATTACTCTACCGCATCGCGGTAACAACTTTCTCCTTCTCCAGATGGTCACTTCGTGTCGTGGGTCTTTGTTTTGTGTTTGGTTACCCGTGGATTGTATACGGAGACTAAGTTATGTCGTCGCCCGTAGGGCATGGACTAGTCCAAATCCGTATCTTTCTTAGATTTGGGTTTGGGGGGTTGTTTGTGTTTAGGGATACGTTAGCCTCATTTGAGACTTAGATCGACTTAAATGTTAGTTAAGGATACGTTAGTCTAATTTTAGACTAAGATCAACTTAACGGGATCGTTTAGATCCGACAAGAGAGTAATTGGGGGCTCTATTGTTTAGTTTAATGATATTGCGGTCAATAATTAGTTTAAGGACATTACGGTCCAATGTTAGTTTTAAGACGTTGCGGTCAAGGTTAAGGACATCATAGTCCGTAGATTTAAGGACTCCACAGTCCGGCGTTAGTTTTAAGACATCGCGGTCAAGGTTAAGGACATCATAATCCGTTGTTAGTTTTAAGACATCCCGGTCAAGATTAAGGACATCATAGTCTATGAGTTTAAGGACCCCAGAGCCCGTGAAATGTGTGGTTGTTGGGACCCATCAGCTCTTTGAAGACGTTGAAGAATTACAACGACAAATATCAAAAGAGTGAAGAGATGTACCCGTGAACCAAGGTAGATTATGTGATCTGTAGTCCAATTTGGAATCAAGACCAGTTAATTATTATGAGCTCATTAGCTCAGCTAAGTCTGAATTGAGGACTTATGGCCAATTTGGGCTAAGTCCAATCACGTTTGGAATATTGGCCCTCTGTTGGTCCATTGAAGGGGAGGCTTTGCCTCTGAAAAATCAGCCAACTTGGCTAGGAATAGTGTTAAACACTAAAGCTCAAAAGTGTTAAACACTAAAGATAAAATTCTCAAATTAGTGGTGAAACACTAAAAGAACAACCATTGTTAAACACTGGAGATATAGTTTTTGATTTAGTGTCAAACACTAGAAATAATCAGTGTTAAACACTGCCAATAGGGTTTTCAAATTAGTGTTAAACACTAAGAAAGATCAGTGCCAATAGGGTTTTCAAATTAGTGTTAAACACTGGGAATAAAGATCTCTAATTAGCGTCAATCACTGGGAATAAATATCTCTAATTAGTGTCAAACACTAAAGAAAGAGGGGTCACATGTGGACACGTGAGAGCGTCATGATTCCCCTTATTTTGTTCAGCCAAAAGTATTGAATACTTTTTACATTTGATTTTGGAGCATCACATGCTGACACGTGATGGGGATTTGGGTATTTGACTATTAAAGGTTTTGTCAAGGGGTCACGTGGTAGCACATGAGAGTGCCCAGAGCTTGGATTCCCTTTGCTTTTTCTCCTCTGACACGTGGGAGCACGTGAGGCGTTGCCTCAAAGTTCTTTTCTGTAGATCTTTACAGGGGTCACGTGGGAACACGTGACCCTGGTTCTTTGCCTGTTTAAAGATCTCTTTATCTTTTTAAGAATTAAACCCTAGCAATAATCTTAGAGGAATTAAATTCCCATTTTCTTTTGAAGAATTATATTCTTGGAGAGGGTTAAACCCTAATTTCCCTTCTGTAGGAATTAAATTCCCATATATGTAAAGAATTAAGTTCTGGCATAGGGTGAAACCCTAATTTCCTTTTAAGGGGAATTAAATTCCTGTGAGTTTGAGAGAATTAAATTCTCAATTAAGGTAAAACCCTACTTCTGTCCATTTTGAAGGAATTCAATTCCTATAATCTTAGAGAATTGAATTCTCATATAGGGTTAAACCCTAATTTTATCTTGGAGGAATTAAATTCCTATAACTTTAGGAGAATTAAATTCTCAAAACCCAATTCCTCCTTTATGTTTTAGATCTGCATGGCAGGATCTCGATCCAATGAGAATCAAATTCTCAGCTTATGTGGAGATATGCACTTTGCAGATCTTCAACCAGAGAAAGAACTAAGTTCTTTTCTTTTATATAAGAGTTAAACTCTTGGATTGAGAATTAAATTCTCTTTTTGAAGCCTTTACCCCCTTTCTTTTCTTACCTAGGGTTTTTCTTTGTAGAGAATCAAATTCTTCTTTCTTTTCTCTCTGAATTTTCAAGATTCCAAGGCTCTATATCTCTCTCTTCTCTTGGCTTTTATTTATAGGAGACGGAAAAGAATCAATCTGTTTAGTAAAATCTTTCATTGAAAGATTTGATTTATTTTCATCATTAATCCGGGCCTTTAGATTATTAGGTGAATTTTATTCACCGTTGGATTTTAAATCCAAAGATATTCCTTTTGTTATTTCGGTGAGATTTAGGGGAAATCTTTCCTTGTCCAAGATTTTTCCATAAATTGGTGATATTTAATCACCCTCGGATTCTTAATCCAACGGTTTTATATAATTCTTCTCCATTTTGGAAAGATTTAAATGATCTTATTCAGAATTTAATTCTGTTGAACAGCAGGGCTTTTAAAGCCAGTCATGTGTTGCCATGTGACCTTTGGTCACGTGTGAGCACGTGACCCCTGGTCACGTGTGAGCACATGACCCCCTCAATGGACTCCTCTTCTGCGCTCTGTTCTTTTCCGCTGTTTTAACCATCACGTGCCAACACGTGACCACTGGTCACGTGTAAGCACGTGATGCCTATTCTGAAGCTTTTTCCTGATTTTTAATCAGGGAACAGACGCTTTATCTGCACGGATCAACAGGCTCACGGTGATAGTGGACGTGTTCCGTCATGTTCAAACGGCCGGCCATGTCCGCCAAACTACTGTCCCCACTCCCCGGAACGACGGCATGCGTGGGACGAGGAATGGACGTGTTCAGGCCCTCGACCTCTCTCATGCCCATCTCAATTTCACCGAACACTGGTGTGCCGATTCCGACAATTATGACCGCCATACGAGGAATGATTCTATGACTCGTTGTGCACCGGATAGTTCGACGCCGAGATCTCAGGGAAGACCAAGTCGTCACTTCAACGCCCACCGTGCTCCCTCTCTCCCTGAGGAGACATCGGTCAGGTCGCCTAATTTCAGGGAAGACCGACGTCCCCGTTCCCATCGAGACAGCGCACATAGCTCACCTCGGACCGACCACGGAGGGTTCCCTCTGAGGACCTGAGGAACGAGATAGAGCGAATCCGAAACCACTCCATCGTGCAAACCCAGAGGAGAGACAGTAGGCGCTCCGAGTGCAGGGAATTCTCGGGGTACCATCAGCGAATCGAGGCCCTTGAGAAGAAAATTGAAGACATATGGCACGCTACCCGTTCGGCCGGAGGAGTGGCAAAGTACTCCGTATATTTGCTCACGAGGCCTTTCACAGAGCAGTAACTAGATGAGTGGGTCTCGTCTAGGAACAAACCATATAAGGTAGCCCTCTTCGACGGGAAATCTGACCCAAAGGACCACTTGGACGTGTTTACGGCAGGCATATGCTTCCAAGACTACTCGGACGCTGCCCACTGCCGAGCCTTCCACACTACCCTCATCCGGACCGACTGGGATTGGTTCCGCGGACTTGTGCCATGCTCAATCTCGACCTTTAACAAGCTGACAACTCAGTTCCTCGATCATTTCGTCGGTAACCGACGACAGAAAAGGACGGTCAACTACCTGTTTACCATCAAGAGTGAAGATAGGGAATCTTTCAAGGGTTACGTCACCCGCTTCTATAATTCCCGTCTGGAAGTCACCGAGCATCGCGACGAAATGATTATCACCGCCTTGAGGTCGGGTTTTAAGCACAAAGAGTGGCTCCGCTCTTTTGCATTGGTGCAACCTAAAACCATGGCCGAATTAGATGTCTGGACCGAGCGAGAAATCCAACTCGAGTAAGAGGTAAACGACAACTTACCCCGCAGTGACCGAACGGACCGAAAGAAATGGGACAGAGAAGAAAAGAAAAAGGCCGACCACCCAAAACCTTATTCTCTAAGGTTTCATGAGTACACTCCCCTGAACGTCTCTCAGGCCGAGCTGCTGGAGTAGGCTAAGTGCGAGAGGTTTTTCAAACTTCCGCCAGCTACTCGGAGGCCAGGCAAGCTACTCTGCGGCCCGTACTGCGCCTTCCATCGATCACAGGGGCACTCGACCTAGAACTGCAAATAACTCCGTGACTATATCGAGGAGTTGATCCACTCTGGTTACCTGGTGAAGTACCTACGAGACAAACGACAGGTAGAACGGGAGCAAACGAACCAACCCTCTCCCGGAGAATTGACGGTCGGGTAGATCATGGTCGTCTCTGAAGGCTCGACTCCGAGCAATGAAGGCACCCGCTGCTTCCGGCCTGTCATGACCTTAAGTGATCCGTCCCACAAGAAGTGCAAGAAGGACGATCCAATCATCTTCAACGACGAGGACCTTCACGGCATATCACTTCCACATAATGATCCCCTTATGATAGTAGCCCGGATAAACCGATACGAGGTCCGGAGAATGTTGGTGGACTCAGAGAGCTCGGCGGATATCCTATTTTATGATTGTTTCCAACGTATGGGATTAAATCCGTCCGATCTCCAACCGACCTCCCACATCCTCTCCGGATTTACAAACCATTCCGTCTTGGCCGAAAGATCGATCACCCTCCCTCTCAACATTTGGGAAGCAGGAAGAACGCGAACCATACCAGTGAATTTCCTCGTTGCCAAGATCCCGTCGTCCTATAACATCCTCTTGGAACGCCCCACCCTAAACGCCCTCCAGGCTCAGATCTCGATCTATCACCTCGTGCTCAAGTTCACTCTTGACAATGGGGGGATAGGCCGGGCCTATGGAGACCAATAAACCGCCAGAGTCTGTCTCGCCTCAGCGTCTCCCAGGGAGAAAGAGGTTAGCAATTTCAAAGACGTGTATGATCCTTAGGAGTCTCTAGATACACGTGATGAACAAAAAGAGATTCGAGGCGCCCTGGTGGAGGCTTTGTTAGAAGTTCCACTCAAGGAGGGAGACGGCGGCCGAGCTATCCAGAATGGCTCACTCTTAAAAGGGGAGCTCAGGACGACCTGATCCAATTCCTCTGGAACAACTCCGATGTGTTTGCTTGGGTTCCAGCGGACATGCCCGGGATCGACCCCAAGGTGATCTCCTACAAGCTTGGGGTTGACTCGAAAGCCCGGCCAATCCGAAAAAAGAAAAGAAGCTTCACTCTAATGAAGCAGAAAGCGATAGAGGAGGAGGTGGACCGATTGCTCGCGGTCGGCTTCATCAGGAACCTGGATTACTCGGATTGGCTAGCAAACGTGGTCATGGGTAAGATGGCAAATGGGAAATGACGCATGTGCGTCGATTTCACCGATCTGAATAAGGCCTGCTCCAAAGACAACTACCTACTTTCTCGGATAAATCAGTTAGTAAACAGCTCGGCCGGTCATGAACTACTAAACTTCATGGACGCCTTCTCTGGTTATAATCAAATCTGGATGAATTCGGACGACGAAAAGCTAACTACCTTTACCACCGATCGAGGAGTCTACTGCTACAGGGTAATGCCTTTCGGCCTCAAAAACGTCGGGGCAACATACCAGCAGCTGGTTAGCAAGCTGTTCAAACCACAATTTGGGAGAAATATAGAAGTCAACGTCGACGACATGCTCATGAAGTCCACCCTGTCAGCCGAACACACCACAGACCTCGGCGAGACATTCGACGTCCCGTGAAAGTAAAAGATGAAGCTGAATCTAGCCAAATGTACGTTCGGCGTCACAAGCGGGAAATTCCTTGGATTCATGGTCACCCACCAACGAATCAAAGCAAACCCGGAGAAAATCAGGGCCATTATCGACATGGCGACACCCAGGAGCAATGTTGATATCATGCGACTCACAGGTAGGGTGGCTGCTTTGAGTCGTTTCATGTCTAGATCCGGAGAAAAGTGTCTTCCTTTCTTCAAAGCCTTAAAAAAGATCCCCAGATTCGAATAATCCGAGTGAAAATATTTCTTGGCACCTCTACAAGATTTCAAAGTGAATCAAGTATACAGTTTAAAAAAATTTAGAGGTCTAAAGCATACTAACCTAGAATCTAACTAGAGAATTAGGATTTTGTAGCAAGAAAACAAGTTCTAAACTAAGTGATATAGGTTTACAATCTTTGTAGACCGATCCTTCACTTTTGAAATTCCAAGTAGTAGTCTCCAGAACTCTTCTTTGACTCCACTTAAGAAAGGAACGAGCTTACTTGTAGTTTTTGAAACCGAAAATGATCCATCTTGAAATCTCTTCAACTCAAGCTCACACTTCACTAATCAAAATATTAGTGAAGCAAACAACCTATAGTAAAGGGCTAGGATAGTGTAGGTTGATGAAGTAGGAATTTTGCTCACTAGAAATTATTTTCTCTTTTCTTTTTCCAACTCAAGAAAAACCCTAGTAGAGAAAAATAAAGAAGAGATGATGATGAACTTGGATGAGAAAATGAACCATGTGCTAGAGATAAGGTTGGGATGAATAAATATCTAAGAGTAAAACAAAAATGAGGAGATGAGTCATGGCTTCTCAATGCTTCTCCAAGCATCCAAAGCCATGACTCATTTTCCACCATTTCTATTTTTCTTAAACCATAAATTATCCCAATAATCTTTAGATTCTAGTGTGATTCTCATGCACCCATATTCTATGTATCATCAACCATGATACATATCAATTTATATATAAACACACACACACACAAAATTATATATAAAGAGAAGATAATCTAAAGTGAGCTAATATTAGTTTATATATATATATATATATATTCAAATTATTAAATCAACACTTGATTCAATAATCCAGTTATATCATATATAACCGACTAATATCATATATATATATATCAAAACATTAAATCAACATTTGATTCAATTATCCGGTTATATCACACACAACCGACTAATATTCAATACTAGATATTAAATCAACACTTGATTCAATAATACGGTTATATCATATATAACCGGCCAATATCAAATATATATACATAAATCAAATCATTGAATCAACACTTGATTCAATAATCCGGTTATATCACATATTACCTAACCGATATCAAATATCGCGAGATTAGAATACGGTATCACATACTCGTATTCAATCAAGCTCCCGCACATATCTCCATATGTGCCCTATTTCGTTTCGCTTGAGCTAGGAAACTTCTGCGTGGAACTCTAAAGACTCGTTAATATGCCAGCAATAGGTAATGATCACATCAGATACCACAAGCCATCAGCGGTACCAGCTGGACGTAACGACTACCCAGGTATTAAGCGAATAGAAGATCAACAAGCAAACTTGTCCAAACTCCCGTAAAACCTATAAGCAACACTTACCGTACAGTCCGGTCTCTTCGTCTGATATGTTGCATATCGAGTCTGAGGGGTGGAATCGTTAGACCTCTACTAACTTGATAAGTCATGCCGATGTATGGCTTATAACCTTTCGAGAAACTTCTGATAACACTTACCAGCAAATCTCATCAGCCCTGGCCAGGGACTTGCTGTTATAGCCAATCGAGCATAGTGCAACATCAACTCCCAATACCGGGTGAGACAAAACCTATCCTATCGTTTACTGCCTCCATGTGACTCGGGACTGTATCCAAATCCACCTGTTTGCATGACTCCTTTGACCCGTGGTAAGGAGGAAATCAAAGAACAGTGGGAACCACACAAGACACTATGATGATCTCGGGTTTACAGACTAACCTGTACAAGTGTCACCAGAGAACTGCTATATGACGATAGGTATGGTACCATTTAGGAGTTCTCGGCGAGTCCTGTTCGGTATACCCATTCTCTAATGAGAACCTGTGTACAATCTTTGATGTCAAACACCAATGGTTGTGGGATCAACCATCTCCCCATACAGGGTCAAGAAACGTAAACACTAGTCTACTTTGGAATATCGCTACCCTATCTCAATATTCCTTCGACTAGGAACTGTTAAAGGAGGTGCTTGTGCACTACACAAGCCCCACTGGTATGATCTGCATCATAGTCCTGGTAGTCAAGCCTACATCCTAAGGGCTTTATCAACATGTAACAGAGAGACAGTATAATAATACAAGTGTACATGTTTAGATAAAGAGCAACCAGATAGTATACTATCATGTCGAGCAAGAAAGTCCTATATTTATATGTCCAAGCATCCACTATGTCATACAGTAATGGTCTCTAGGGCATACATATTCCTAACAATCTTCCACTTGCACTAAAACCAGTTGTTGTAGTATCGCATACCAAACATCCCAAAAATTCTCTCAAACTGCGTCTAGGGGAGGGCCTTCGTGAGTGGATCTGTCGTGTTTTCCTTCGTATCTACTCTCCTAATCTCGATCTCCCAGCGATCAATTATCTTCCGGATCAGGTGATATCGCTTCAGAATATGTCTGGATCGCTGATGGGACCGGGGTTCCTTGGAAAAAGCCACAGCTCCATTGTTATCACAATACAAAGGTATTGGATCCTCAATGGATGGAACCACACCAAGTTCAGCAATGAACTTCTTCATCCAGACAGCTTCTTTGGAAGGATCGTTGGTAGCAATGTATTCAGCCTCCATCGTCGAGTCTGCTACGATATCTTGCTTTGAACTCTTCCAACATACCGCTCATCCATTGAGGGTGAAGACAAAACCCAAGACAGTCTTGCTGTCGTCCTTATCACTCTAGAAGCTCGAATTGGTAAAGTATTCCACCCGAAGTTCTCTGTTACCATACAACAAGAACATTTTTTTAGTCCTTCTCAAGTATTTAAGAATATTCTTCACAGCTCTCCAGTGCTTCACCCCTGGGTCTGATTGATACCCACTTACCACATCTAGTGCGTAATTTACATCCAGTCTCGTACATAACATCACGTACATGATAGACCTAACTGCGGAAGCATAGGGTATCACGTGCATGAGAGCCCTCTCTAAATCAGTCTTGGAAGACATCTCTTTGGAGAGAGTGATTCCTGAACAAGTGGGTAAATTATCCCGCTTAGAATCTTCCATACTAAACCTCTTTAGTATGGTGTCTATGTACTTGGATTGGGATAATTCTAACATCCTTTTAGATCTATCTCTATAGATCTTTATCTCCAGGATGTAGGAGGCATCACCCAGATCTTTCATGGAGAACTTTAGTGATAGGAAGAGTTTGACCGAGTGCAGCATAGGAATATCATTTCCTATCAAGAGTATGTCAACCACATACAATTTAAGGAAGAAAACTTTACTCTCTACAACCTTTTTATATATACAAGGTTCATCTACGTTTTTGATGAAGTCAAACTCTTTGACAGCTACATCAAAACGGATGTTCCAGCTCCGCGACGTTTGCTTTAATCCGTAGATTGATTTAAGCAGCTTGCACATCTTACCGCTTCTCCTACTATCTACGAAACCTTTTGGCTGTGTCATGTACGCGCTCTCTTTTAAATCACCATTTAGAAAAGCGGTCTTGATATCCATCTGCCAAATTTAATGGTCATGGTATGCAGCAATGGAAAGTAGGATCCTGATGGACTTAAGTATAGCCACTGGAGAAAAGGTTTCATCATAGTCGACGCCTGGTCGTTGACGAAAACCTTTTGCTACAAGTCTAGCTTTGAAGGCCTCAACCTTTCTATATACACCGAGTTTCTTCTTAAAGATCCACTTTCTCCCTGTTATGCCCCGCTTCCCAGTGTATGGGTAGAGGACGCGACGGGCCCGTTACTTATTTACTCAGAAGTAAACACGCTAAGCGTATCTAAGCAATATAAAATGAAATATATCTAAGAGACAAGATGTAAATGAACAGCAACTTTATTTATTAACATTCTTTTTACAATACAATGAAAGGTAAATACATAGAATGAAAGCAATGCCTAAACAGTGGCATAACAGAAATGAAAATAGGTACAAGTAAACTAGATCTCTGGGTCGAAAGCTATCTGATCCAAGTCCTCGCTAGTGGGCTCTGTCTCCAGAAGGTCCGATCCACCTGACAACATTCCAAAGAAAGAAGAAAATGAATGTCGTTAGCGAACAATCGCTCGGTAAGTCCCAAAGGTAAGTAGAGACAGAATAGATAGAAGGAGAATGTAACTTTTAAAGTTGTATTATATTGTTAACGCTATTGTTTGTAACTTGGTACAGAAAATGCCAGTGTATACGAGAGGAGTCCTACTATTCTGGAGACTAAGGTATACGGAGCACAAGGAACCGTTCAGCCATGGTACAACGGCAATGGATATTCAGGTTAGGTGTATTATGGTTACAGTCTCGTGCCGCTTTTAACACCTTACATACCAATCTGCCCCTTATAAACCCCGCGATGTCTTGATTGTATTGTTTATATTGTTTGTTATATAGATGAATGACTTGTCGAAACCATGATATCAGTAAATGGATATAACTGGAGAATCAAGTAGATAGATGTATATCCATGGTTCGATTCAGTCAAGTTATCTATTGAAATAGATTGTACAGTCAGATTCATGTTGAATCATGTTGTGTTGTAAGTTTATACTCTCGTATTCAAGTCAGATTGATTATATTGAGACTCAGTCTGAGTCAGACACTTGAAAAGAAATTGAAGTCCCGAGTTAGTTTTGATGTTATCGGTAACTGCTGCACATGGACGGCAGGATTTGTGTCTTTTTCCAAGACAATTAACATGTTGATAACACCGTTTGTTAGATTTTCTACCTTAAATAGGCAAGCACCCATATCTCCGGCTCCCTGAGGCTCAAGAGACTGGTCCCGCTTAAATCTATGTTTACTAAGGTCCTTATTGTAATTTAGTATAACTTGAGGGGGTGTTATGTAAAAATAGTTTTGGCATAATTCAAAATACACCTCAAGCATTTAATTATCGTCTTTAGGGTTTTCATAAATGTATATTTTATAAATGTGAAATTTCTAGTGAATAGAACCAAGTTCCATAGTATATGTTATTTTCTTGAAATATTTTACTTGTGTTGTATTTGGATGGTATTTTCATGTAATAGTGATTCTTTTGATTTAGAAAAGTTGGAATATTTATATAATTAAAATAGATATTTTGATAATAGATATATATATTTATTGAAAATAATTTATTTATTTTCTTGTAGAAATCTTATTTTCTAAAGAAAAATGTATAAAAATTCCATCGAGATCGAAAGCTTCTTGCGGAGGTCTGCATTTCGCTCTATTAGGCCCGAGGATCTGCGATAATCTGCACCATCCTGAACGGGGTCTCCAAAAGTGGGTTGTAGAGGCGCAATTGCATGAAAGTATTTAATACATCTTTTTAAAGAAAACGGTTTTGTAAGTTTAGGGTATTTATTTGTAAAGTTGTATTTTCCCGTATTCTATTATCCCAAATTCCGTCGTGCTATGTCAAAGATGTGTGTTGTGGTGAGGTAGGTCATTACCTCGTGAGTTATCTAAAGGTATAGTAAGGAATAAAGTTATTATGTCGAAACTAAATTATATGGTATTTTTCTGTAAAAATGTGATAAAAGTTACAAAAATGATTCTTTTAAGGTGAAACTTGTTTTAATAGATTTATTAATGTTTGTTAAACAATATATGAGATTAAGGTATGTTCTGAATTAAGAAAAGTTGAGTTTTGAAGGAAAAACCGAATCGGAAGTCGGATTAACTCCGCTTCCGTCAGGTTTTATAATTTGAAAGTTTTAGAATTTGATAAGAGAGGGAAAGAAAGGACTTACTGGCTTTAAAACTATGGGGGAGAGAGGGAGAACTACGGAAGGCGTCGGGGCGTCGTTTCGTCGCCGGACACCCCTTGTATCGTCGCCGGAAATTCACCCTTTTACTAACTCCGCTTGTACACTAAAAGACTTGGGAATTTGGTAGAGTTTTGATAATGAAATTCTGGTAGGGATGTGTGAAATGAGGTGTGGTATTTATAGGAAAAATTAGGATTTAGGGGATGAAAGAAATGCATTGAAATTGAATTAAATGAGCATTTTATTGTTCTCTGTGTGAATGCAGAGAAAACAAACAGTGTGAAAGGAGTGGGGTAGCTGAAAGGTTGCAGGGGTGAGAAGATGGGAGCATTACAGTCTGGTCCGACCGGTGGTACCGGGCTTTTTGGGCTTTTCGCCGGTTTTGTACCGTCGGGTGAGGCTAGGGTTGGTGCCACATGTCGGGGTCATTTGGTATTCATTAGTGCACATGTTTAAATAATTTGTAACTCTTCAATTTACGTGTTGTGCACGTATAGACCCTTAGGCTTCTAAAAAGATTAAAAGAAAATAAAACAAAAAGATGATGTGGCTGATGGGATTCGAACACAGGGCTACGTCACAGTAGTGCAAGGCTTTACCAATGAGCTACAGGTGTTTTCTTGCTGTTCTAAAGCAAATCAAATTCTTATAACATTCACAGGAATTGTAAATACCCCAATTGTACATTAACTTTTAAACAATTTTATGTATACTGAAATTGGATTTGCTACACTCCCAATAGGTTTTACCCCTTCAGGAGCAACTTCCAAACTCCATACTTTGTTGGCGTACATGGATTCCATCTCAGATTGCATAGCATCCAGCCTTCATAGAGTCCCCACTTGTGATGGCCTGCTCGAAATTAGTTGGGTCATCATCTTCCATGATGCAATACTCACTTCCACCGTCTATGAGAAAACCGTAGTATCTCTCAGGTGGATGAGAAACCCTACTAGATCTGCGAAGTGGCTGAGGTTCGTCGGGGCCTATCGAATCCTCCGGTTCTACCAAATTTTTAGTTGTAGTTTATGTATCTGGAACTTCTTCCAGTTCTACCTCATTACCACTAATTTCTTTTGCAAGAAATTCCTTTTCTAAAATGGTGGCATGTTGAGCAACAAACACCTTTTGTTCCTCATTGTGGTAGAAGATATACCCTCGTAAATATTTGGGATATCCAATAAACTTACATAGACCAAACATTATCTCGAGTTTGTCCGGATTTTGCTTTTTAACATAAGCCGGACAACCACATATCTTAACAAAATTAAGACATGGTCTTTTCCCCTCCCATATCTCATATGGAGTGGTAGATGCGGATTTGATAGGAACTCTATTCAATAGGTATATAGCTGTCTCAAGTGCATAACTCCAAAAAGAAATACATAACTCCAAAAAGAATCTTAGAGCGCACCATATCTAACAGGGTGCAATTCTTCCACTCCGATAAAGAAATAGGTAACTCAGCAACACTCATCATAGAGCGCACCATATCTAACAGGGTGCAATTCTTCCACTCCGATACTCCATTGTGCTGTAGTGTATACGGAGGAGTAAGCTGAGAGGGAATCCTATTCTCTTTTAGATAATCTCGGAATTCCGTGCTTAAGTATTCACCTCCTTGATCAGATCGAAGGATTTTAATACTTTTACCCGTCTGGTTATCTACTTCGTTCTTATATTCCTTAAATTTCTCAAAAACTTCAGATTTGTGTTTCAATAGGAACACATGTCTGAATCTTGAGAGATCATCGGTGAATGTAATGAAGTATGAGGAACCATTCCTGACATGTGTAGATATATGACTGCATACATCACTATGTATCAGTTCCAAGAGTTCAGTAGTTCTTTCTTCGTGTCCCGTAAATGGAGTTTTGGTCATCTTGCCTTTGAGACATGACTGACAAGTTTCATAAGATGTAAATTCGAACGGATTCAAATATCCATCTTTATACAGCTTGGCTAGTCTTTTCGCAGTGATATGACCAATTCTACAATTTCACAAGAAGGCTTCGTTCATTTCTGAACTTTTCCTCTTGTATGTGTTCTGTATGTTTAGAACTATATTTTGATTTAGAACGTATATACCGTTACACAACGTACTAAACCCAATAAATACTTGATTTATGAAAATGTTCATAACATTTTTCTCTAATGCAAAATTACATCATTCTTTATCTAATAAAGAAACAGATATTATATTGCACATCATTGATGGTACGTAATAACAGTCATTCAAAATTAATGTATTACCATTTGGTAATACAAGGTGATATTCGCCGATAGTTTTGGCAGCAACAATTGCTCTGTTCTCTACTCTGAGAGACATATCACCCTTTCCCAGTTCTCTACTTCTCCTTAACTTTTGAAATACATTACAAATGTGGGATCCTGATCTGGTATCTAATACCCAAGACGTAGAGCAGATTGAGAAATGGTTCTCAGTAACTAACACACCCGAAAAAATGCATCATAATACTCTTTCTTCGTTCGGGTTACGAGGAAATCCTTGCATTCCCTATCCCCTGCCCAAACTTATGACAGTTGTCATAAGATAGGACGGGACCAATGTTCCCTAGCATAGTATAATAAGCAGGTTCGGTCAATACATCCAAATTATTATCTTGATTAAGGCATGATATGATTGCTACCTGGAGAGAGAGAGAAGAAAACACTTTAGTATGCGCTCTTGCAAGATTAGACTGGTTATTATTTTATCTAATCAGGATGGCTCCCAATTTTTTATCAAATCTTCCTTCAAACCTTAAAAAGTAAGATTAGCCGGGATTAATTACACCCTATAAGTTCACCAATCAGTCGGCCAGACAGGTATTGATACTCGAGAGAGTCTCCCCATATTTTCGCATGGAACTAATTAAATAACTTCGTTTCCGTAAGGGCATAACCCCGTTAACACATTTCTTAGACACCTACTGGATTAGCTAATTGTAAAGTGGAAAACCCTCTCAGGAGTAATACTTACTCACAGTGGGTATCGGGATCCAACTATTATATAGAATGTCATGCCCCACTTCCCAGTAGATGGAAACGGTGATGTGGCAAGCACGCGACGTATTTATTCCATGAAGGTCATTTCTCGAAATAAATACGCTAAGCGTCTATAAGCAACATAAACTAACAAGAATAAACAAAATAATGAAATCCAACTGTGATTTATTACATTCATAATTCATAGTAGACAAAATATCTGAATACAAGATATTTAACATGATAATCCTTAATAAGGAGGCATACATAAATAAGCTGAAATGAAATGAAAAACTGAATGAAAATATACGTCTGTTTGTGATGCGAACTGATTGTACTCCTTTTCGACCACTTCTATTTTCTCTGTCTCAATGTCACCTGACGAATATTTCAAGAATAGAAAGAAGTGGGTGGAATGCCCGTCAACGAACTAACAATCGGTAAGTCCCCAAAATGATGGTGTGATATATATATAAATGAAATGCTAGGTGTAATGTGATATATGGTATATCATGGATATAAATCATGAACATGTAAGTCCACGTTGCGACCCCCGGTTCTTACGGGGAGGCGGAAACGGTATAAAAATCAAATTTTTGGTGCATGGGGCAACATGGACTAACAAAGTCGGGATCTTTTCCTAAACTAAAACTAGCAAACAAGCTAAAGAGAGTTAGCTACTCGGAAAGATGGTTATACCTAACTTGAACTCCTTCTTCTTCAAACTTTTGTAGAGGTTGATGGTGCTTTCCTCGTTGCCTTCTTCCGTCAAAGATGGATCCACCTGAGGGTTCAACCTTCAGGCTCTTTCTCGAACTTTGAGAGAACTAGAATCTTCGGCTTGCTAAACCTTTGATCCTAGAGTGAGTAGAGAGTGTCTAAGGGGTGTTTTTATCTCAAGGAGAGGGATTCTCAACTCATGAGAAGGATTCTCCTTGAACTAGAGGAGGAAGAAGAACAAGTGAGGAGAGAGAATGGTTATGATAGAATGAGCTCTCTCTTTTCATTTCTTGCAACCATATCAAAATGAAAAGAATTAACAATTAACAATAATAATAAAATGAAATAGTTGATGGATGGTTTGGAATGACCATTATCATTACAATCTTTAAATGTTTTTGCAAGAATCAAAAAGCATCTTTCATTTGTAATGATGATGGTCAGACCTTCAACCATGGTCAACAAGTCAACCATGGTCAACTAGTCAACAAAATCCAACCATGACACAATTTCATTTAATTAATATTATTAATATATATCATAATTCCATTAGGGTTTGGAAAAAGACGACTGTCAACTGTGCATACGCACCCGTTCCGAAACCCTAATGAAAAACCTCTTCCTCCGCCTCAATCAACTGTGTATACACACCCGCATTCTTGTTCCGAGGAACATGAATACCAAGAGATAAAATCAACCCCAAAATATATACCAGTGTCTGGCTCAAACCAGAGCCTACTAGTAATAACTGTCCGGACTCCAAACGTGCACAAGTGCGCTGATCAGAACGAACCCTGTCGCAAGACCACGCGACCTCTACTCTGTTTTGCCCAGAGGCGAGTACCCTCTGTGTGGGACTCTAAAGACTCGACACTACGCTGGCAGTGGGTTTAACCACAGACCGCAAGCGGCACTAGCTGTGCGTAACGGTCCCCAGGTAGATGCCGACAAGAAGGCTGACGAGGTGAACCCCATCTGAACTCCTACTGAGTCTGAATGTGACAATCTCCGTACAGTCCGGTCTGTTCGTCTGATACATCGCATGGCGGGCCTAGGGGGCGGTAAACGTCAGTCCCCTAATAGCGGTACAAGTCGTGTCGGAGTGAAGCCCAAAACACCCTGAGATAACACTGGAAGCCTACCAGTATATCTCGCTTGCCCTGGCCAGGGACTACTCGTGTAATGGCTCTCCTAGACACAGCGCGATGTCAACCCCCAATACCGGGAGAGACAAATCCTGTCTAACCGTCACTGCCTCCAAGTGCTTCGGGACTGTACCCAACTACTACCCGTTTGCACGACTCCTTTGAGCCGTGGTAGGGTAGTAATCAAAGTACAGTGGGAACACACTCGAGGCGAAGTGGCAGTGTCAAGTCAGCGGACTAAGCTGTACTCATGTCACCTGGGAACTGATAACTGACGATAGGTATAATACCAACCTTTCAGTTCCCGACGAGTCCTGTCCAGTGTACTCGTAACCCAACGAGCACCCGTATACTATCTCCAGTACGACGTACTGATGGCTGTGGGACAGACCATCTCCCATACTGGGATGAGAAGCGCATACGCTAGTCTACTCCGGAGTATCGATGCCCCGTCTCGATAGTCCTGCGACTAGGGACCTGTATAAGGATGTGCTTATAGATTACCCAGCCCCCACTAGTGTGACTGCCATCACAACGCTGGTAATCAAGCAAAGATCCTAAGGGCTCTACTAATGCGTATAAGTGATATACTAAAATAAACACAAGTACACATTGAAGTAGAAACAAACCAAGTAGCATACTACTATATTGAACAAGATTGTTTATACAAGGTGAATATCCCAAGCTTCCATTAAGTAATATACAAACTAGTATGATATAGTAATGGCCTCTAGGGCATATACACTAACAATCTCCCACTTGCACTAAGGCCATGTACTGGTGTATCGAAGACCTATCATCTCTATCAGCCGCTCGAACTGAGTCTGGGGTAAGGCCTTGGTGAATGGATCTGCAGTGTTTTCTTCTGAAGCAACCCTCCGAACCTCGATCTCCTTGCGATCCACGATCTCCCTGATCAGGTGATACCGCCTCAAGATGTGCCTGGATCTCTGATGGGACCTGGGTTCCTTCGCTAAAGCTATAGCCCCGTTGTTGTCGCAATACAGAGGTATTGGGTCAACAATGGACGGAACCACCTGAAGTTCTTTCAAGAACTTCCTCATCCAGACAGCTTCTTTTGCGGCATCAGATGCAGCGATGTATTCCGCTTCCATAGTCGAGTCTGCAATGGTTTCCTGTTTGGAACTCTTCCAACACACCGCCCCTCCATTGAGGGTAAAGACAAAACCCGACATGGACTTGGAATCATCCTTGTCACTCTAGAAGCTGGAGTCAGCAAAGGCCTCGATCTGGAGGTCTTTTCCGCCATACACCAAGAACATCTCCTTAGTCCTTCTCAGGTACTTGAGAATGTTCTTTACCGCTATCCAGTGTTTCTCCCCAGGGTTTGACTGATACCGGCTTACCACACTCAGTGCATAAGCTACATCCGGTCTGGTACACAACATCGCATACATTATAGAGCCTACCGCAGAAGCGTAGGGTATAATAGACATGCGATCCCTCTCCAAATCAGTCTTGGGGGACATCTCTTTAGAGAGGGTGATCCCGTGACAAGCCGGTAGGTTACCGCGCTTGGAATCTTCCATACTGAATCTTTTCAGTATGGTGTCGATGTACCTGGACTGTGAAAGTCCTAATATCCTCTTGGATCTATCACGATGGATCCGGATCCCCAGGATGTATGAAGCATCACCCAGGTCTTTCATGGAGAACCTGTGTGACAAGAACCCCTTGACAGATTGTAGCATAGGAATGTCATTTCCTATTAAGAGAATGTCATCCACGTATAAAACGAGGAATACTATAGTTCTCGCTACAAATCTACTATAGATGCATGGTTCATCTGGATTTTTGATAAAGCCAAATTCCTTGACCGTCTCATCAAAGCAGATGTTCCAACTCCGCGATGCCTGCTTTAGTCCATAGATGGACTTAAGCAACTTGCACACCTTTCCGCTGCTCCCACTCTGAATGAAACCCTCTGGCTGGTCCATATAGACACACTCCTCTAAATTTCCATTTAGAAAAGCGGTTTTTACGTCCATTTGCCAAATCTCATAATCGTGGAAAGCAGCAATGGCAAGAAGGATCCGAATGGATTTCAGCATAGCCACTGGAGAAAAGGTTTCGTCATAGTCCAAACCAGGTCTTTGACGGAAACCCTTTGCTACAAGTCTAGCTTTATAGGTCTCAACCTGTCCATCTACACCAATCTTCCTTTTGAAGATCCACTTGCATCCTACGGGTTTTACCCCGTCTGGAGCAATGTCCAACGTCCATACTTTGTTGGTGTACATGGACTCCATTTCGGTCCGCATTGCATCCAGCCATTTTACCGAGTCAACGCTCTGAACGGCCTGCTGGAAGCTAGTAGGCTCATCATAATCTATGATGCAATCCTCTCTATCCCCGTCTATGAGAAAACCGTAGTATCTCTCGGACGGATGAGACTGCCTACTACTCCTGCGGAGCGGCGTATGAATGTCCTGTTCTTTCGAACCCTCTGGTTCCACTAAGCTTTCAGTAATAGTCTGAGGTTCTGGAATTTCTTCCAGTTCTACTGCGCTCCCACTAATTTCCTTTTCTAAGAACTGGTGTTCTAGAAAGTGGGCATTACGAGAAACAAGGACTTTTTGTTCCTCTGCGTAGTAGAAAAGATACCCCCTGGTGTTCTTTGGGTATCCCACAAACTTGCACAGTACTGAGCGTGCCTCGAGTTTGTCCGCATGCAGCTTTTTGACAAAAGCCGGACATCCCCAGATCTTCAGATATTGAAGATAGGGTTTCTTCCCACTCCATAACTCATATGGTGTGGTAGGCACAGACTTAGTGGGAACTCGGTTCAAAAGGTACGCAGCTGATTCTAGCGCATACCCCCAGAATGATCGCGGTAACTCAGCGTTACTCATCATGGACCGTACCATATCCAATAGGGTTCGGTTCTGTCTCTCCGATACACCGTTATGTTGCGGAGTGTATGGAGGAGTAAGCTGAGATAGAATTCCGTTCTCTTTTAAATAATTCAGGAACTCGGCACTTAAGTATTCTCCACCTCGATCCGATCTTAGAATCTTGATACTTTTGCCGGTTTGTTTTTCTGCCTCATTCTTATATTCCTGGAATTTTCCAAAGGCTTCGGATTTATGTTTCTTTAAGAAGACATGTCCGAACCTTGAAAAATTATCCGTAAAAGTAATGAAGTAAGAAAAACCGCTTCGCGCATGTGTAGACATTGGACCGCACACGTCGCTGTGCACGAGTCCCAAGAGCTCGCTTGCTCTTTCTCCGTGTCCAGTGAACGGAGTCTTTGTCATCTTTCCTTTGAGACAGGATTGACAAGTGGCATACGATTGATATTCGAACGAATTCAAATATCCTTCTGTATGCAACTTATTCAACCTTCTCTCATTTATGTGACCCAGTCTACAATGCCATAAGAAAGCCTGATTGATATCTGGAGACTTTCTTTTGTGTGTATTCTGGACATTGAAAATCTGTGGTTGGTTTAACACGTATATACCATTGCTCAATGTACCTGACCCAATCAGAACTTGATTAAGGTGAATGTTTACAATATTACTTAAAAACGCAAATTCATAACCTTCTTTAGAAACCAAAGATACAGAAATGATATTACAAGTTGCGTTGGGTACAAAAAAGCAATTACGTAAAACCAAAACATGCCCATCTGACATTCCCAGGCGGCTTTAGCATCCATGCTAGCTCCGTTTGCAACTCTGAGGGTCATGTCACCTGCCTTCAAAACCCTACGGTTTCTCAACGCCTGCAAAGAATTACAGATATGGGATCCTGATCCGGTATCCAATACCCAGGAAGTAGAGTTTATCGAAAGACAGTTTTCAATAACATACACACCTGAAGCTGAAGCCGCAACCTGCTTCAATTCCTGTGTCCTGGCTTTCCAAGCCCTGCAATCATTCTTCCAGTGTCCTTTCTTATGACAATAGAAGCATTCTTCTTTATCCACAAGCTTCCCCGCTATCTTTGTTGTCTTTGCCTTTCCCTTCGTATCCACTTTACTAACACCGCCCCTTGGTTTGGCGGGGGCTTTCCTCTTCTTTCCCTTGGCTTTCGCCTTGGACCTAGAAGAAGAAGATCCTCCTACAAACAAAGTGGATGTTTCCTTACCTTTCTGTAGGGTGCCCTCAGCACTCCTCAACATGTTCAGAAGTTCGGAGAGTTCAACCTCCTTTCCTTGCATGTTGAAGTTAAGGATAAACTGGGCGTAAGTGGAAGGAAGGGACTGGAGAATCAAATCAGTATAGAGTTCATTCTCCAACGCGGTCCCAAGGTCCGCGAGCTCCTCAATGAAGCCAATCATCTTAAGCATGTGTTCCGCTACCGATGGTCCGACGGCCAACCTTGCCGAAAAAAACTTCTTCGACACTTCGTATCTTGCGATACGAGACTGCTCTCCATACAGTTCTTTTGTATGGAGAAATATGGACTCGAGGTCCATATTCTCATGCCTCCTCTGATGTTCGTTGTCCATAGAGGCAAGCACAAGGCATTTGGCCTTCGCGCTATCTATCTCCCAAGTCTTACGGATTTCCTTATCCGTGACGCTGGAGGTGGGATCTGGGACGGGGGGAGCTTTGGTGGTAAGAAGATACCCCAGCTTGTCTTAAGTGATTGCCATTTTGACATTCCTGAGCCAATCTTTGTAGTTTGGCCCTGTCAGTATGTTTTTATCTAGAAGTAACTTAAGTCCAGTCATTTCGATTTGGTCGCTGCAGGGGGAGAGAGAAGAAACACTTTAGCATGATGCTCTTGCAAGTTTAGAATGGTTTTTAATTTGTCTAAACAGGATGGCTCCCACTGTCTCTCGAATCCCTCCTCAAACCATAAAGGAAGAATTAGTCGGGATCAATCCCACCGCACAATACTTGCTTAACCGTTCAGCCAGGCCAGTGTCGGTACTTCGAGGGAGGTTTTCCAACGCTTTCGCGAAGTTCCTTAATTAAATAATCTCTTTTCCCTGGGGGCGTAGCCCCGCTAACACCTTTCTAGGCACCTACTAGGTTTATAGCATTGATCGTTTAGTGAGAAATTTCCCGAGGAGTAGCATATACTCACAGTAGGATCTGGATCCAAATATCATCGCGTGACGAAACTGAAGGAATCCTACCAGAATCACCACACTCCAAATGGTATGCAAATCTAGCAAGTTTCAGTACTTATGAAACTCCCGATGTGGATTTTTGCCCCATGCTCTTATGACCTTGGCGTGAGGTCAAAATGTCATAAGTCACATGTCAAGTTCTTCCCATCATTATCCCGGTTAATTTGAACCCACCCGTACCTACCCTTGACGTAGGCCAAAATGGCAGTACGACTGTCTCAAACCAACGCATTCTATCTATGCAACAGATAAATATCCGGCAGCTACCAATCACTATGCCTTGGCGTGAGGTCAAAATACATAGCTTGAATACTACCGTATATTTAACTGAAATGATGGAGGGCTACGAATGGTTTTGGCGAAACCGTGAACGTAGTGAACTTGATATAATCGATGGAACGAGATAGCTTTTAAAAGGAGTGGCTCAAGCTCCGCATTTAAAAGTTAGTTTTGAAAAGAACCGAGTGGGTTTTCGAAAGTGTTCCAACGACTTTTGCTTGGTTTATTATCTTGCATTAGTTCTTTTAATGCGTCCCATCATTTAATCCTACCATTGCAGAAAACAACCAAAATATGACGTACGCTTATGCCATTCGCATTCGCCACGGGGCCCCGTCATCACCCGTTAGGTTACTTAACTAACGACAGAGCGGGGGCTGGGCTAGCGCGGCTGTAAAACATAAGCAACGTCTAAATAGTTATAAATATGCAATGATAGACATTACAGATCACAGATGAATACATTGGATATACTAGGAATCCGCAATCCGTTCGAGCCTGCAACGAAAAGCGGATTACACGGTCGCGGTGAATAGCCAAAATCCCACCCAAGACCCCTACGGGTGCGGCAAACTACCCGCCAAGTACCCGGTAGTTTGTGCACCCCTCCATGGGTCTACCCTAGGAGCAAAAACAGTAAAAATAATTATACAATGACGGCTACAACCCCGACCCGGTTGTGCGGCCATACAAATAATATTATTACATCAATTTACATATTACAAATGAATGAAAGAAAAACAAAAGCTCATCTCACATCCACCCCGGCTATTCACCCGCGACAGTCCAACACATTCATATACACATTCCAATATCAAACACAGATCATAAAGATGTATAACCCCGACTAATCGACTTATAGCGATTAGCCGACGTTCAATACATTCAAACATCACAGATATAACCAATATAGCCAAAGTGTAGCGAAGTTCGAAAAAAAATACGGATTTATAGGACCCCAAAAGTAAATTTCTTTTCTGGAAAATCTGGGCACATATAACATATTTGAAAAATCCCAAAACCCTACCAGAAGAACACTGCACAAAACACGATCACATGAAGAGCCCAAACGGCGGCGGATCCGCGGCAACAAGAATAGCTATGGCCGCGGATCTGCGGCGGTTTGAAGGATTCATGGGATCGTTTTTGGTGGGTGTTCTCACAAAACCCTGAGCCGATTTTAGGAGTAATAATTTTTACATTTAGAGCACAAAAAAATTCAACAGAAACTTAGGGTTTTTGATTTTCCGGTTTTGCGATTTTTCCGTTTCGAACTTCCATACACTTCGCTACCAAGCTAGTTTAAGTTTAGTTAGGCTCTGATACCACTGTAAGTCCACGTTGCGACCCCCGGTTCTTACGGGGAGGCGGAAACGGTATAAAAATCAAATTTTTGGCGCATGGGGCAACATGGACTAACAAAGTCGGGATCTTTTCCTAAACTAAAACTAGCGAACAAGCTAAAGAGAGTTAGCTACTCGGAAAGATGGTTATACCTAACTTGAACTCCTTCTTCTTCAAACTTTTGTAGAGATTGATGGTGCTTTCCTCGTTGCCTTCTTCCGTCAAAGATGGATCCACCTGAGGGTTCAACCTTCGGGCTCTTTCTCGAACTTTGAGAGAACTAGAATCTTCGGCTTGCTAAACCTTTGATCCTAGAGTGAGTAGAGAGTATCTAAGGGGTGTTTTTATCTCAAGGAGAGGGATTCTCAACTCATGAGAAGGATTCTCCTTGAACTAGAGGAGGAAGAAGAACAAGTGAGGAGAGAGAATGGTTATGATAGAATGAGCTCTCTCTTTTCATTTCTTGCAACCATATCAAAATGAAAAGAATTAACAATTAACAATAATAATAAAATGAAATAGTTGATGGATGGTTTGGAATGACCATTATCATTACAATCTTTAAATGTTTTTGCAAGAATCAAAAAGCATCTTTCATTTGTAATGATGATGGTCAAACCTTCAACCATGGTCAACAAGTCAACCATGGTCAACTAGTCAACAAAATCCAAACATGACACAATTTCATTTAATTAATATTATTAATATATATATCATAATTCCATTAGGGTTTGGAAAAAGACGACTGTCAACTGTGCATACGCACCCGTTCCGAAACCCTAATGAAAAACCTCTTCCTCCGCCTCAATCAACTGTGTATACACACCCGCATTCTTGTTCCGAGGAACATGAATACCAAGAGATAAAATCAACCCCAAAATATATACCAGTGTCTGGCTCAAACCAGAGCCTACTAGTAATAACTGTCCGGACTCCAAACGTGCACAAGTGCGCGGATGAGAACGAACCCTGTCGCAAGACCACGCGACCTCTACTCTGTTTTGCCCAGAGGCGAGTACCCTCTGTGTGGGACTCTAAAGACTCGACACTACGCTGGCAGTGGGTTTAACCACAGACCGCAAGCGGAACTAGCTGTGCGTAACGGTCCCCAGGTAGATGCCGACAAGAAGGCTGACGAGGTGAACCCCATCTGAACTCCTACTGAGTCTGAATATGACAATCTCCGTACAGTCCGGTCTGTTCGTCTGATACATCGCATGGCGGGCCTAGGGGGCGGTAAACGTCAGTCCCCTAATAGCGGTACAAGTCGTGTCGGAGTGAAGCCCAAAACACCCTGAGATAATACTGGAAGCCTACCAGTATATCTCGCTTGCCCTGGCCAGGGACTACTCGTGTAATGGCTCTCCTAGACACAGCGCGATGTCAACCCCCAATACCGGGAGAGACGAATCCTGTCTAACCGTCACTGCCTCCAAGTGCTTCGGGACTGTACCCAACTACTACCCGTTTGCACGACTCCTTTGAGCCGTGGTAGGGTAGTAATCAAAGTACAGTGGGAACACACTCGAGGCGAAGTGGCAGTGTCAAGTCAGCGGACTAAGCTGTACTCATGTCACCTGGGAACTGATAACTGACGATAGGTATAATACCAACCTTTCAGTTCCCGACGAGTCCTGTCCAGTGTACTCGTAACCCAACGAGCACCCGTATACTATCTCCAGTACGACGTACTGATGGCTGTGGGACAGACCATCTCCCATACTGGGATGAGAAGCGCATACGCTAGTCTACTCCGGAGTATCGATGCCCCGTCTCGATAGTCCTGCGACTAGGGACCTGTATAAGGATATGCTTATAGATTACCCAGCCCCCACTAGTGTGACTGCCATCACAACGCTGGTAATCAAGCAAAGATCCTAAGGGCTCTACTAATGCGTATAAGTGATATACTAAAATAAACACAAGTACACATTGAAGTAGAAACAAACCAAGTAGCATACTACTATATTGAGCAAGATTGTTTATACAAGGTGAATATCCCAAGCTTCCATTAAGTAATATACAAACTAGTATGATACAGTAATGGCCTCTAGGGCATATACACTAACAGAACATATAAACAAGTATAGTAGCGTGCATGATAATATGTATGTCAACTATATCGGTATGGTAAAAAAATATAACATGGCCATGGAGTGTAGGTATAGTGAATATGAAGTGAATGTAAGTGTCCTAAAAGGTCTTTAAAAGGATAAAAGTAACTAACGTGAGTTCAAGTGTGAATATCAACTAATCTCAAGATTATTCTCGAACCCAAGGCTATTGTCCAGGGGTAAAGAATCACGGGCCCAAAATAGCGGGACTTCAATTGTTATCGAAATATTCCAAACCCAACAGGCTATCATCCAGGGGCTTGGAAATACGGGCTCTCATTCGTGAATTCGTGATTTGTACCGTTTCAGCCCGGTACCACAGCAACATGATTTGTACCGTTTCATCTCGGTACCACAGCAACATGATTTGTATTAATAGGACTCATGAGATTCCGTTGGATTCATACTCAAACTACCCCAACACCCTGTATATATAAGTCTATGATTAAAATTACAAGTCTTGCCCAAATTTATGAATACATAAGTGAGTGCAATTCAAGTATCGAGTCGAGTTCATGTATTAAAGTCAATTATTCATGTATTCATGTCAAGTGTTCATATCAAGTCATTACGTATTCATGGTTCGGGCCAAGTCGAGTCAAGTGCACCTATTGGGTTCAGATATTCATGATTGAGTCATATGAAGATCAAGTCAATTCCAGCATGTAATAGTTTAATCACAAGTCATAGATAAAAATAGATAAGCAATTATAGAACATGATATGAGATACGTATACAAGAAACGTCTAAAAACAATGTTTTAAATATGTGATATGTACAACTAGTTAATCAACTTATTTGAATTCAGAATATAAATGAAAACATAGAGTTAAGTGTTATGCACATGCGAGTTTCAGTCTCGCCTAAATATAACTACCGGTTTGGGAGATATACATGTTTTCATATTGTTGCGCAAAACAGATCAGAATCTATTCAGCGCCGTTATATATTTTTAAAATGCAGTTTGAGTTAATTTCTATCGGGTTTCAGGTCACAAAAATTATTATAAAATTGTATTTCTTTTGGAGTACTTATACAAAACACTAAGATTCGTGCGATTTGGATTTCTGAAGCTCTAGTTATGATCGTTTTAACATCAGAGTTTAAAATAGAAATTCAGATTTCTGGACAGCAACTATATGTTATATTGCAAAGCCTATTTCGAGTTATTTAATGATTTTATAAGTAATATAATATACAGGAAATTATGGTTCTATCAATTTTTCATCTACACATCTAAATTTTGTCGCGAACAGACATCGGGTGTTCGAATTATGTTCTATTTAAAAACAGTGTGCGAATCAGGACAGATTCTGTCCAGCTTCGTCGCTAAATATTGTAATTCGGTTTTCTATATTTTACGTCAGTTTTCAGTAAAAACTTAAAATTAATAAAATATATATCTTTCGATGTAGATGTTCAAAACATCTGAAAACACTTAATTTGGATCAATTATTATAGAGTTATGGTCTCTTGAAGAAAACCCTTATTGGAAGTTTTCTGGTTTTAAAAACAGTGAATAAAAATTACGTAAGACCTAAACCATTATTCTGTTCGATCTAAAATTTTTACAGCGTGTAAAGAAAAATATATTCTATCATATGTAAATTTCCTGAAATTTTCAGAAGTAAAAATTAATTTTTAAAAGTAAAGGTATTGATATGTCATATGTGAGAAATGAGAAAACTATGGTATTTATTCGTAACTTTATTTTTTTTAATAAAATTTAAATAAAGTAATTTAAAATACATCAACAAACGATGCAATCCTAATTGCTCTCTATGAAATCTTACATATGGATTGAGAGTAATGAAAAAGACTTTACAAGCTATATATTTGTGTATGTTTGTGCGTGTTCATTATTTATATATGTATTCATTTAATTAATTATTTAGGAACTATGATACGACAAGAGAAGTTTTTTCATGACAATATAAAAAAGAGAAAGATAAAGAGAAAGAGATGGAGGAAGGGAAAGAGAGAAGAGAGTTATATACACAAGCCGGTATTGTCACCGGACTTGTCTATCCGCAGATAGACTCGCGTTTCTAGCGAGACTTCCTTGAGAATTTCTTCATATTCTTCTTCGGGGAATTTAGATGAAGAGACATATGTGAAATGATAGAAAGGTGTGATGATGAAAAGAAAGAGGAGTGTGATATAAAAAAGTTTATGGCCACCATAATTCTAATAAATCATGGCTCATAACCATTCTAATTATTTTGAAAGTTAAAAAGAAGATAAAATGAAAGGTCTCATTTGTAGGTTATGAGAAGAATAAAAATTGATTAAAAAAAATAATTGCAAGAATGGAGATTTAAACATGTGACTTATGAAATAACAATATAAGAACTTAACCAATGAGCTACAAGGTTGTTCATACACATATTTAATAAGAATTAAATATATGATATTGCTTAAAAAGAAAGTGGGATTTTGGGCTCATAGTTTTTATTAAAGAATATGAAAATGAGATTGGATTTGAGTTATGGGCTGGATTAGATCTTATGTTTAATTTGAAAAAAGTTAAAATTTAGTTTTAAAGAAACGTGTTTGGGAAAAATAGATGGAATAATAAAATAATATATTTATAAAAAACAAAATATACAGAAAATACTAAAAATAAATAAATACAATATTTTACTAAAGAAAGAAAATACGGAGGTATATTAATATTGGGGCCGTTACATAGAAGGTATGCAATCTCATTGCAAATTTCAACACTTGAAATTCCTAATATCTGTTTTTACCCCTAACGACCTATGAGCTTGACGAAGGTCAACAAATTATAGGCCGCTGATCAAGTTCAACCCATCATTTCGTGATTGAATTAAACCCACCCGCACGATCCTTGACGGAGGTCAATAAGGCCGTACGACTACAATAATCCAATCACATCAATATATGGCAGATAAGCACTAATCAGCTACTGCATACTACGCCTTGACGGAGATCAACAAACGCAGCATGAATGCTAAATAGTACTTATCTGAAATGATGGAGGGATACGACTGGTTTTGAAGAAAACCTTTAACGTATTGAACTTGATAGTGTTGTAGAATCTGGTGATTTGAAAAGGAGTGGTTTAAACCGCGCTTTAAAATCGAGTAGTTTTTAAAACAAATCGAGTGGGTTGTAGCATATGCTAGTTTTGCTAAAGTGGTCATTCCCGGTGAAGGGATCTATGCTCTTTCCTCATCAAATGAGGTGCCGGATATTCATAATGGAACACTGCTATGCAAAGCAAGAACTAGAGCTACATTTTTGAAAAATTTGATTTTACAACATCTTTAGGTTTCTTTTCTTTTCATTAATCTCATTAATGACGTCCCATCATTTATGTTTCCTAAATATCATAGAAGAAACGAAAATAAAACACACATATATGCCATCCGCATTCGCCGCAGGGACCCGGGTCTTCACCGTAAGGTTACTTAATTTACGGCAGGGCGGAGTCAGGACTAGCGTAAATGCAAAACATATATAGTGTCTACTAGTATATCATATATATAAGTAGCATTCATCTCACACAGTTATATGATCACATCATATCACAGAAATAACAGAAGTAAACATATGAAATATATAATATACTAGGAGGTCCGTGTTTTAGATTAAACCATTAGTGAAAAACATGGATTCCACGGTCGTGATGAATAGCCAGGTCCACACCCCTACACCCCTACGAGAGCGGCAAGCAACCCTGCCAATTCTAGAATTAGGCGACCGGTCTCGACTCCTCGAGATGGCCTCCCACTGGACTCTAGAATCTGGTTACTTATGCTCCCTGCCTTGGGTTTATCTTAATGCGGAAAAGTAAATAATATACATCAATGGAGACAAAAATCTCAACCCGGAAGTGTCCCAATAAAAGAATATTATATACAAATTTTTACATGAATGAAAATTGAAAAACTCTCATCACATGCAAAACCCTTCGGCTATTCAATCACGACGATCCAATATAACATATCAACCAGTAATATAATAACATCACATATCATCAACGTAAGTAAATATGCGTATCCCTAATGTCGTTGACGTATAGCAACGAGATCGGGGATACTGCTACATATTACACTTACGATTGAAGAAAAGAAATGAAAACTACAATAATTAGAATCCACATTATCCTTAGACTTCATAAACCAGGATTATCACGTATTCCGGATTTCATGCCTAACACTATAAACCTTGCATTTAAGCCTCGAATTGAAAACACTTTTCAAAATTAAGCCTGGTAATTCAACAAGATTTCTGATAAAATGATCGAATGCTCGTCAAGAACTTTAATAGATGGCCGCACCCCCGATGCCGTCAACAAAGTGCACTTGGGCAGAACATCGTGGCCGCGAGCACCCGAGTGGATGCTTTTGGCCATGGGGTTCTCCTATAGTCACTTCGTTGGGGCTATGGGGCATGGCTGTCTAGTAGTGTCTCCCGGCGAGTGTTCGCGTACAATACGAGATTGCGGCGGAATTTTGATCTGAATCGAAACTCCGTGGCAATCTATCAATCTGCGACTAAAACGCGAGATTTACAAATCGTTAACTGGTTTTCACAAAACTGATCAATGTGGATTCCAAAAATTGTATCACATGTCCATAACCATCTAGACGATGTTAAACATTTCGATCAATATTTCAAACACTAGCAAATCACAAAGACCTCAACAACTTGAGCATCACAAAAAATACCCAGAAAGTCAGAAATATCACAATGAAGTAGCAGAAAAAATACGAGTCCTCAACTCTTCAAGTTGGTGGCGGAACCGCGGCCAAACAATGGTTTAAGCGGCGGTTCCATGGCCACAAAGAGGAGTTAGGCCCTTGTACTTCTTGTGGCTCCATAGAATTACCTGCATGATTTTCTGAATATTTTTAATCTGGAAAAATTCAACGTTTGAAAAATTGGACAGAAAGTAATGAAATACGGGTTTTAAAACGTCGATCGAACACTTTAATGCCGTCTAAACTTCGCCTAAGTCTTTAGGTTGGCTCTAATACCATGAAAGTATGTCTTAGCACCTTTGCAAGATTTCAAAGTGAATCAAGTATACAATTTAAAAAAATCTAGAGGTCTACAACATACTAACCTAAAATTTAACTAGAGAATTCGGGTTTTGTAGCAAGAAAACAAGTTCTAAACTAAGTGATGGAGGTTTACAACTTTTATAGACTGGTCTTTCACTTCTAAAGCTCCAAGTAGTAGTCTCTAGAACTCTTCTTTGACTTTACTTGAGAAAGGAACGAGCTTACTTGTAGTCTTCGAAGCCGAAGATGATCCACCTTGAAGTCTCTCTAACTCAATCTCGCATTTTACTAATCAAAGTATTAGTGAAGCAAACAACCTATACAAAAGGGTTAGGATAGTGTAGGTTGATGAAGTAGGAATTTTGCTCACTAGAAATAATTTTCTCTTTTCTTTTTCCAACTTAAGAAAAACCCTAGAAGAGAAACATGAAGAAGAGATGAGGATGAACTTGGATGAAATAATGAACCATGTGCTAGAGATAAGGTTGGGATGAATAAATATCTAAGAGTAAAACAAAAATGAGGAGATGAGTCATGGCTTCTCAATGCTTCTCCAAGCATCCAAAGCCATGACTCATTTTCCACCATTTCTATTTTTCTAAAACCATAAATTATCCCAATAATATTTAGACTCTAGTGTGATTCTCATACACTTATGTTCTATGTATCATCAATCATGATACATATTAATTTATATATAAGTATATATATCATATATATATGAGAATAATGGAGGAAATATGCCATATGAGGGAATTTCCTCCTATGGCGTCGAAAAAACACACTCTCCCTCATTTTTTCCGCCGATCGGCACCCACCATCTTCATCGTTATTATCTAAGATGTGGGTACGCCAAATTTCATGTGATTCTACAACCATTCACCATTGATTTAGCAATGTAAAAAGTTCTATTGTCGGTAAACCGTTAATTTTGAACCTACTAAATCAACGGTGAAAAAGTTGTAGAATCACATGAAATTTGGTGTACCTACATCTTAGATGATAATGATGAAGATGTTGTGTGCCGATCGTCGGAAAAAAATGAGGGAGGGTGTATTTTTTCGACGCCATATGAGAAAATTCCTTCATATGGCCTCTTTCCTCCATTACGTCTCTATATATACAATTATATATAAAGAGAAGATAATATAAAGTGAGATAATATTAGTTTATATATATATATATATCTATCAAATATATAAATATATATCAAATTATTAAATCAACACTTGATTTAATAATCCGGTTATATCATTTATAACCGACTAATATGTATATATATATATATATATATATATATATAAATCAAATCATTGAATCAACACTTGATTCAATTATCCGGTTATATCACATATAACCGACTAATATTCAATATTAGATATTAAATTAACACTTGATTCAATAATCCGGTCATATCATATATAACCGGCCAATATCAAATATATATATATATATATATAAATCAAATCATTGAATCAACACTTTATTCAATAATCTGGTTATATCATATATAACCTAACCGATATCAAATATCGAGAGATTAGAATACGGTATCATATACTCGTATTCAATCAAGGTCCCACACATATCTCCATATGTGCCCTATTTCGTTTCGCTTGAGCTAGGAAACCTCTGTGTGGGACTTTAAAGACTTGTCAATATGCCAGCAGTAGGTAATGATCACATCAGATACCGCAAGCTGTCAGCGGTACTAGTTGGACGTCACGACTACCTAGGTATTGAGCGAATAGAAGATCAACAAGCAAACTTGTCTAAACTCCCGTAAAGCCTATAAGCAACACTTACCGTACAGTCCAGTCTCTTTGTCTGATATGTTGCATATCGAGTCTGGGGCCTGGAATCGCCAGACCCCCACTAACTTGATAAGTCATGCCGGTATGTGGCTTATAACTTTTTGAGAAACTACTAATAACACATACCAGTAAATCTCATCAGCCCTGGCCCGGGACTTGCTGTTATAGCCAATCGAGTATAGCGCAACATCAACTCCCAATACCGGAAGAGATGAAACCCCTCCTATCGCTCACTGCCTCCATGTGACTAGGGACTGTACCTAAAATCCATCTGTTTGCACGACTCTTTTGAGCCGTTGTAGTGAGGAAATCAAAGCACAATGGGAACCCCACAAAACACTATGACGATATCGGGTTTACAGACTAACTTGTACAAGTGTCACCAGAGAACTGCTATATGACGATAGATATGATACCATTTAGGAGTTCTTGGCGAGTCCTGTTTAGTGTATCCATTCTCTAATAAGCACCTGTGTATATGATTGAATGATGTTTTTAGAGTTGTGTTGTAACTGCAATCAATAACGGTATCGCGTGTAGCTAGACCGAGATGAGTACGGATCGTCCTCAGGGAAACGTTTAATCTTTTATTCTTACTTTAGACGTGTTGAAAAAGGGGAAGAATAAAGAATGGTGAAGAATGGTTGTAGATTCTAGATCCACGTCAAACATGAATGCAGGATATAGATCAAGATTAACTACGGATGTAGGTTTTATATTAGAAGGGGGGATTTTAGGGTTCGTTAAGATTTAGTAGTCATGGATGATTAATTAAAGATTACTCCTCTTATCGTTTAATAGACTTAAAACTAGATTAACAGTGATGCATGTAGATTAGGGTTTCTGGAGGTAAAAGGGTTCCCACTCTTAACCCCTACCTTGATATGGATCTCCGTTCATGTCTAGCCTTTACCAAAATAATCGTTAATCTAATCTCTAATCGCGGTCGTGGCTCCCAATGAATTGGTAGCACGCCCGATCAGGATGTTAATGATTCTTTTGGTAAAGTTTATAAACTTTATAGGACGTAAAAAGAGTTTAAGGATCTTCATCATCAATTAATCTACCATAATCCTACGAACCCTAACAAGCGGAGAAATAATCGCGCATGTTGGGAAAAGAAAAGATAGAAATCAAGAAGAAAATAAAATACAATAGAATAAAACTACCTTTATTAATCAACAAGATCAAGTACACTTTTTTCCTTTAGAAAGTGATTACAAAACCCTAGTTTGCTTCTCGGTCTCTTCTTAAGGAGGTAGATGAACAGCTGATGATCAACCTGGATTCTTGAGCCGTCTTGGACTTCGTGATAGCGTCAATTTGATAATTTTTCTAAGAGGCTCTCGTTCCTTATTTATAGTCACAGAGCCAGAACCTTAGTTTCCTAATATGGTAACTAGTTGTTAGGATCCCAACCTGAAAATCCCAAGCCCTAGATCTTCAGACGTGCAGCGGAACCGCGGCCATTTGGTGGGTTTGGCCGCGGATCCGCGGTGGATTAGGAGGGTCTTGATTTTATATTTCTGTTGGCCTCTTCTGGCGACATATGTAGGCTGTTTTGATATCTGGAATCTTGAAATCATCTCGTAGTCTCTGTCAGAATATCTTTCTTCGATTTACTTGAATATTTCGACAGATTTGATCTCGCCAACTCGAATTTCCTTGATTTCATTCCTGATATAATTTCTGCACAATAACTCAATAAATAATGTTAGTAGAATTTGTTTTTATTGAGATATTATTTTAACCATTTGACATGATATTATAGTTTTAGAAAATTGGTTAAAGATATTTGATAAGGTAGGCATATTTAAATGGAATAAAAATTATATAGATTTTATATGCTTACATTTTCCTTCATAATTTTAATTATAATATATAAACACATGAAAATAGTATTTTAACAGATAAACCCTCATATATGTCATATTAATAATAAACACCTTTTATTATATAGAAATAGTAAGGAAAATGTCATATCAAATGCACAATATTTTAGACCGAACAGTACAATTTTTGATGTCAAACACCAATGGTTGTGGGATCAACTATCGCCCCATACAAGGTTAAGAAACGTACACACTAGTTTACTCTGCAATATCGATACCTTGTATGGATATTCTCTCGACTAGGAACTGTTAAAAGATGTGCTTGCGGACTATACAAGCCCCACTATTATGATCTGCATCATAGTCTTGGTAATCAAGCCTATATCCTAAGGGCTTTATCAATATATAACAGAGAGATAGTATAATAATACAAGTGTACATGTTACGATAAAGAGCAACCAGATAGCATACTATCATGTCGAGCAAAAAAGTCCTCTATATATATGTCCAAGCATCCACTATATCATACAATAATGGCCTCTAGGGCATACATATTCCTAACACCGAGGAGTGCCAAATCGCTTTCGAGCAGCTCAAGGCGCACCTGGCGACCCCCCCCCCCCCCGCTTCTCACCCGACCAGTTGAGTGGGACGACCTTGTTCCCCTAATATTTGAACATAACTGAAGAACTAAGCTCTGTTAAATTTTAATGAGGTAGCGCCTCACGTGCTTCCCATGAAGATAGCAGAGCCAGCGCCAACCCCTTAGGATTAAATCCTAAGGTAGCGCCGCATGTGAAGCTCACGTGGTGCCAATATGCAAAATACAGGAGCACCTATCATATATAAGAATTAAATTCTTAAGTGGCGTCCCACATGAAAAACACGTGAGCGCTGGCTCCCAAATTAAAATCAGGTAGAATTAAATCCTAAATGGGGATATTTCCCTAAAAACTGGGATACTATCTATTAAACAGAGCCGTTGGATCAAAAGATCCAATGTGTAGGGTGTTTTCCATCACCCCATTAAGATGGGAATACGCGTCGCTTATCAGGCATACTACAGATTCTCCTTGTCTAGGGTAGGCGGGGGTTTATTGATTGTGGGAATCCGAATCTCCGGCAGCCGCAGACTAAACTGTCGTTAATCAAGGGGCCTAGCAGCCCCCTTACGGGGTGTGGGGCAGCGCCCCGTTAGAAATTTTTTCTAACAGGGAAAGTGTTGTGGAGTGTGTATATATACAAAAAAGGGAAAATAGCGTCCAAAAGATGCGTGGGTGCCAGCGCCACACGTGCCCAGCACGTGGGCGCTGGGCACCGGACGCCAGTGCCTCGCGTTCTTGACACGCGGATGCCGGACGCCAGCGTCTCACATGCTTGGCACGCGGGCTCCAGGAGCCAGCGAAAAAGGGGCTTAGCCCCTATATTTGGAGTTGTACTCCCAATTGACTTTTAGAGTTAAACTCCTGAAAAAGAGGACAAAGGGGCTTAGCCCCTGCACAGAGAGTTGTACTCCTAAAAAGAGAGATTTATTATTATTATATATATATTATTTTTTTATGAAGTTAAACTCCCAAGATATTTTCGAAGATGCTGAAAGGGGACCCCTTTCTTCTCCTTTGAGCCCTGAATTTTCTCTTGAGCCTTGGATCTTCCCAAAATGCGATTTTTGGGGATGAGTCTCCTTCTTCCTTCTCTCTATTGGCTGGATCTTGGAGAAAGGAGGGTAAGATTTAAAAATCTCCCCTTTTGGAGATTTGATGGAAGATCTGCATTCTCCTCCAAGGGTTTTGTAGTGAAAAACTATTTCTTTTTGGAAAAGGAAAAGTGAAACTCTTGATTTAATTCAAAAATGGGAAGAAGGTTTAGAACCTTGAGGAAGGAGAAAAAGATACAAACCCTAGCTTTTGAGGGAATGAATTATTTTATTTCATTTCATTATTATGTTTCCTTATATAGGCTTATAAATTTACATATAATCCCTTAGGCTTTACAAAATGGTATTTTGCCCATCCCATATCTCATGTGCTCATTTCTTTTGTACATGAGTCATAAGCTTTATAAAAATTTGGCTTTATGCCCATTTTTCTTACATTTATTCATAAAAATTATATCAAAATTATTTATTACATAATTTTCATATTGGCATTGGGGAGGCTGGTTCGGAGCTCGATTTGGGTATGGGCCCACTTGACCTGGGCTTGGGCCCGTTTACTTAGGGTTGACTTTGACTTTGACTTGGTCAATCGAGGTGTAATTTTTTACCCCAACAAAGTGCCCTCCATAAATAAATGCACACCGCGTATATGAGTTGTGTGCATGAAATTGATGGATCTTAGAGTCGGACTTCGAGGTGGAACATCATTCCGGGGGCGGAGCATTATTCCGGAAGCATAATTCTGGGGATCAGAACATAATTCCGAGGAGCGGAGCATGATTTTAGGGATCAGAGCATAATTCCGATACGGGACAGGTGTAACCTGAGACGAAGCTTAGTTCCGGCACATAGTAGACATTCTGAAAGAAGTATAGCTCCGATGTAGAGGTTGATTCCGAGTCGAAGCATAATTCCGACAGGGAAGGCAGATATTCCGAGGCGAAGCATGATTTCAACATGGGGTACACTCTGAGTCGAAGCATAATTCCGACGCAGAGGTCAATTCCCAGGCGAAGCATAATTCCGACGGGGAAAGCAGGTACTTCGAGGAGAAGCATGATTTCGATACGGGGTACACTCTGAGACGAAGCATGATTCCGCCGCAGAGGTTGTTGGTTGACTTGATTCCAAGTCGGAGCATAATTCCGACGGGGAGGTCATTGGTTGACTTGATTCTGAGATGGAGCATAATTCCAACAGGGAGGTCATTGGTTGACTTGATTCTGAGATGGAGCATATTTCCGACTGGGAGGTCATTGGTTGACTTGATTCCAAGTCGGAGCATAATTCTGACGGGGAGGTCATTGCTGCCCTTTTTACGACTTGGAAGATTGGTGCTGCCTTTTTTGTGACTTGAATGGTCGGTGTTGCCATTTTTACGATTTGGACATCGGTGTTGCCCTTTTAGCGACTTGGACGGTCGGTGCTGCCCTTTTAGCGATGTGGACGGTCGGTGCTGCCCTTTTAGCGACTTGGACGGTCGATGCTGCCATTTTAGTGACGTGGACAGTCGGTGCTGCCCTTTTAGCGATATGGACGGTCGGTGCTGCCATTTTAGTGACGTGGACGGTCGGTGCTGCTATTTTAGTGACGTGGACGGTCGGTGCTGCCATTTTAGCGAAGTGGATGGTCGGTGCTTGATTTGACTTGTTCCGCTTCTTGCGGTGTCAGGGATGAACTTGACTTGCTCCGCTTCTTACGGTGTCAGGGATTGGATTTGACTTACTCCGCTTTCTGCTGTGTCAGTGGTTGAAGTTGACTTGCTCCGTTTTCTGCGGTGTCGAGATTCGACTTGTTCCCGAGGTGGAGGTTGATTCCGCCAAGGAGGTCGTTTGTTGTTTTACTGACTTAATATGATTTGGGTTGACATCAGCATCGCTACATTAGAATATAGTACCATGAGTGAATCATCATTCCCCATGAGAGGATTTGAGGATTTTGGTTTTGGTTTTGGTTTGGCATCAGCACCACTACACTGGAATATAGTACCAGGAGTGAATCATCATCTGCCGTGAGGGGATTTCCCTCGTTCACAGTTTAACGACTTAGGGGTCATCTATTCCCGGTTTAACGACTTAGAGGTCATCTGTTCCCAGTTTAAATACTTAGGGGTCTATTGGATCGATTTGGAATTTCGGGGTTAGGGTCGACATCAGCATTGCTAACACTGAAGCACAGGTTCCAGGAGCAATTCATCATTTGCCTTTCCCTGTTGGGGAGCGATGGCTTAGGAGACAGGTTTAGGTCCCTATCACCTAAGACTTTTCAATTTTATGAGCCGTAAGGGTCCCATAAAAGAATTTTCTCCCTACGAGTCGAAAGGATCTCGTAGGTGTACTTTCTCTTAAGGAGTCGTGAGGACTTCCAAGTGTGTTTTTCCTTCGTGATTCGTAAGGATCCTACGAAGATGTTTTCTTAAGAGTCGAGAGGATCTCGTAAGTTTGTTGTCCTCATGTATCGTGAAGACACATGAGTGGGTCTTCCCAAATGGAGCATAATTCCAAGGGCGGAGACCGGCTGCGTTACTGGTGATTGCGATGGGGTATGGGTGTGATGAGAATTATTTGAGCCCGTGGATTGTATACGGTAGTCATTTTAGGGACCAACCATAGGGTTGGGAGAATTTTGGGACTTTGTTGGCGTCTGCATCACTGTACTAGAATATGGTACCAGGAGCGACTCATCATTCGCCATTGGGACATTCAGGGATTTGAAATTTTGGTCGGCGTCTACATCACTGCACTGGAATATGGTACCAGGAGCGACTCATCATTCGCCATTTGGGGATTTGGATTTTGGTCGGCGTTTGCATCGCTGCACTAGAATATGGTACCAGAAGCGACTCATCATTCGTTTTTGGAGGTTTTTTTACCACGATTGCTCTATAATTTTAGCTTTTCTCATCGCGAAGGTCACGATTACCCTATCATTTCGGCTATTTATTTGCGGTTGTCCCATCATTTTGGCTTTATTTTACTTGCTGATTTTTATTGCGAGTTGCCCCATCATTTCGGCTTTTTTTCATCTTTATTTTTATTTTTTATTATTCATTTATTTACACATTTTTACATCCCCAGTTTAACAACTTAGAGGTCGATTGTTTCCAGTTTAACGACGTGGTGGTCGTCTGTTCCTAGTTTAATGATGTGGTGGTCGAATGTTCCTAGTTTAACAACGTGGTGGTCCTTTGTTCCCAGTTTAACGACGTGGTGGTCGTTTGTTGGAGACTGGGCTCGATTCTGCAGGAACCATGGGCTCTTTTGGCTTAATTGCATAAGCGGGCTTTTCATCATCTAGACCGAGCCGATGTTGAGTAGCAACAGCTACGTCATTGTCATGGATACAAGGCGTAGGAGGACTTGTTCTTCTAAGCCCCATCATGTAGACTGTATGGGTTGTGTACCCGTCTATTACTTCTTCATTTGCAATGTTGCTTGTTTGGCTTTTAGCTTGTTGCCTTGTTCCGCTCTTTTTAGAGAAAGGCAGATGTCTGAGAGAATCAGGTTCTCGAAGGACTTCGGTCTCCGTTTGTACGAAATTGGCGGTCGCAACTTAACTGTTTGTTAACATGCCTTTAGATAGTTTTATCTCCCCTGCCTTGTACTGCTTTTCGACCCAATCTTTGAAGACGAAGCAGTCCTCAATGGCATGACCTAACACTCTGTGATAGGGTCAGTATTTGGGGTCGTCGGTCATATTCGCTTCTTGCGGTCTCTTTGATTTTGACAATTGTAGACCGTTTCTTTGGGTATCCTTGAATATTTCACGAACTTTGTCCCTTCTGAAGGAATAGAGCTTATCCAGTTTCTCTTTCAGTAGAGATTCTCCTCCCTCTTCGAACACTAGCTTTTGAGGCCGGTTGGCATTAGGCCCGCTCATCCCTTACTTATTTCGGTTAGCTGAAGTGTTAAAAGATTCAGCATCGTCGGAATTTCCGCCTTTGAGATTATCGTCCTTTCGGTTTCTCCTGGACCTATTGTTATTTTGGGAATCAGAGAAGGATTCCTTCTTTGAGCGCTTCAACATCTGAACTTTCCTGGTCAGCTCTTGGAATGTTTTGAGACCCGCGGTGCATAGAAACGGGGCCATCCAATTATTGAGATTTCTGACTAGGAGGCTGACAGATTGGTCCTGCTTTATCGGGTTGTAAAATCCGTGCTGCTTTTGTTGTTTTTTTGGCTTGGTCCTTATGAGGTCGGCGATGATGATCTTATCGCTGACACTTTGAACCTTTGTTGAAATAGAGATTCCATTTGGACAAAAGTAGTAACAGAGCCATCCGGTATGCTCGCGTACCAATCGAAAGCGTCATTGGTTAAGCTATTAATGAACCGGCGGAGGAGAAGTGCATCATTGCCCCCAGTATTCCCACATGAGGCTTTAAAGTGAGCGATGTGTTGATTCGCATTTCCCGTCCCATCGAACCTTCTGAATTTGGAGATGACATAGCCACTAGGAAACTCTAGCAGATCATACCGAGTAGGATATGGTCTCCTACTATTGCTGATATCTTTTTTTTCTTCGGCTACCAATGTTTTAACTTTGTTGGTGACCAAATCCATGATTTGATCTTGCGTTAGCAGGTTTTTGTCATCGGTCGTCAAGACATTTCCCGAGATAGGATGCAGCCGACTTTCATGCGGCTCACCCACCTTTGGATTTGACGGAATAGGCGTCGGCTGTCTCGGGACACCATTTCCCGGTTTATGAGCAGAACCCTGCGCTTGATTGGACGGCTGAGAGGCATCTTGGGCCATGAGCTGCATCACGATATTCGTCAATTCGTCAATTTTTGAGTAAAGTTTGGCTATATCCTTGTCTTTACTTCTGCGCTGTTTTCGGAGCACTTGGAGAAGTTGCTACTCTGCGTTCTTGGGATGGAAGATTGGCTCCTCTTCGCTTTCCGAGCCTGACTCCTCATGAACCGAGGAATCTCTTTGCTTATCAACATCACCGGAAGGGTTTTCATTACCTTCCAGAGGAGGCTGGTCTTGGGAAGTGGCAGCCACATTCACACCAGATTGAATTTGAGATATGATGGCCCCGTCCTTGCTCTTGCTGCGCATATCCACCATATAGACAGTGTAGACCACATATCCATCCATCGTTTTATCTTTGGCGAATGATTTTTCGGACCATCGTAGTGGCCCTTCATCTTCTGGAAATGACATGCGACTGATGACGGTTGGTCTGACTGGGTCTTTAGGTGGCACTGTTCGGATTGCGACTTTCTCGACTCTTGAGGTCATGGCATTCTTCTGGACCAATTTCAGTGGGTCAAAAGAGTTAGCGGTATTTACAGCCGATTCAGCTGTTGTTGCAGGGTAACCCTGTTCTAGGAACCTTATGAAGTTCAGCCTAGCAGGAGCCCTTGCCCTTTTGTTGGCTCTGTATCTGAGCCTTTTCTGTCTTAACTTCTCGATTTTGAGAGCTTGACGTGCATCCGTCATCCAGGAAGCCATCGTGAGTCGATTGACGGTGAGCTTAGAGAAGATACCCGATTGAGTAGTTGTCAGGGGCACTGCTGGAGCTTGCCCTAGATGCCTTATTGCTTTGTTGGTGTTGATGGCTTTGCCCCCAGCTGGAGCAATGAAGAGTCGTTCGGAAATGGATTTGTGCTTGGGCCGAGGTTCCTTTGCGACTATGACATTCGGCCATTTCCCTTTTGAAGCCGGTTTATCCATCACTGTGGCTTGAAGAGCAGGGACGCCGTTAGCTGGCACGAACAGAATAGAGCCAAATAGTAGCAGCGACTCCTCCCATTGTCGCCCAAGACTGGTCGGGAGGACCGTCCTGGCGTCCATCTTCATTGTGTAGGATATGGGAGCTGTGTCGAGAGCTGAGCTTGTCCTTGGAGACATTGTTGAGGCTTGATTGCTTGAAATCCTACATGAAAGAGGATTATTTTAGTACAAATATCAATATGTATGTTGATTGAGTTCGCAAACCCGAAATATGGGAGGAGAGAAAAGATCCCACCGGACGTGCCAGAATCAGCAGGGTGTTTTTTGTCCACCCATTGAGATGGGAATACGCATTGCTTGTCAGGCGTACTACAGATTCCCCATGCCTAAGGTAGGCATGGGTTTATTGATTATGGGGATCCGAATCTTCGGCAGCCACGGACTAAGCTGCCGTTAATTACCTAATGCCTTTGAAGCTAGGGAACCTCCGATTGACGGGTCAAACTGGTTATACGAACTCAATGTGCAGTGTGCATATATGTGTCTTAAGGGGTTTTGGATATATCGGGGGCCTCATAGAGTTTACGGGGGTCCTGCTACCCGGTTAGTGGGCTGGAGATCAAGAGGGCTGCTAGCCCCCTTGCGGGGCAGCGTCTCGTTAGAAAATTTTTCTGACGGGGAAAGTGTTGTGGAATGTGTATATATATATAAAAAAGGGAAAATAGCGTCCAAAGGACGCGTAGATACCAGCGCCTCATGTGCCCAGCACACGGGCGCTTGGCACCGGACGCCAGCGCTTCGCGTGCTTTACACGCGGGCGCCGGGCGCCAGCGGGAAAAAAGGGCTTAGCCCATATACTGGAAGTTGTACTCCAAATTGATATTTGGAGTTAAACTCCTGAAAAAGAGGACAAAGGGGTTTAGCCCCTGCACTGGGAGTTGTACTCCCAAAAAGGGAGATTTATTATTATATATATATATATATAATTTTTTTATGGAGTTAAACTCCCAAGATATTTTCGAAGATGATGAAAGGGGACCCCTTTCTTCTTTCTTGAGGCCTGGGTTTTCTCTTGAGCCTTGGATCTTCCCAAAGTACGATTTTTGGGGATGGGTCTCCTTCCTGCTCCTCTCTATTGGCTGGATCTTGGAGAAAGGAGGGTGAAATTTAAAAATCTCCCCTTTTGGAGATTTGATGGGAAGATTCACATTCCCCTTCAAGAGTTTTGTGGTGAAAAACTATTTCTTTTTGGAAAAGGAAAAGTGAAACTCTTGATTTAATTCAAGAAAAAGAAGAAAATTTAGAATCTTGAGGAAGGAGAAGGAGACACAAAAACCCTAGCTTTTGAGGGAATGAATTATTTTATTTCATTTCATTATCATGTTACCTTATATAAGCTTACAAATTTATACATAGCCCATTGAACTTTACGAAATGGCATTTTGCAAATCCCATATCTCATGTGCTCATTTCTTTTGCACATGAGCCACGGGCTTTACAAAAATTTGGCTCTATGCCCATTTTTGTTACACTTATTCATAAAAATTACATCAAAATTATTTATTACATAATTTTCATATTAGCATTGGTGAGGCTAGCCGCGGGGTTCGAGTTGGGCATGGGCCTACTTGACCTGGGCTTGGACCCGTTTACTTGGGTTTGATTTTGACTTTGACTTGTTTAACCGGGGTGTCATTTTTGACCCCAACACAATGGTGATGATAAATTATCAAATAATAGAATTAAATTAGGAGAAAATATCTCCCAAATCTTTCTAAATGAGAAAAATACTATCGGTTGGATCAAAGATCCAATGATAGAATTAAATTCTATTTTGGAAATATATTTCCCCAATCTTTCTAAATAAAAAAGATCGTCCTTTGTAAAACAGAAAGCCATTGGATTAAAAATCCAACGGTGATTAAAAATCACTATTTGACAGAATAATATTTTGTATATGCGAAAATATTTCTCCAATCTTGTTAAAAATAAGAAAATATATTCTGTGAAACAAAAATCACTGGATCAAAGATCCAATGGTGGATAAAATCCTCCGAACAATTTTGAGACCAATTAAATCAATTGGTATCTCTCAAATGAGAGATTTTTTCAAAACTAATTAAAAAACTTATCTTTACTATATAAAAGACCTGAGACTTCAAGTCTCATATAGAGGGAACCCCCCATAAGTTTCTGTAAAAAAAATACAGAAGGCTCTAAAAAACAACAGAGAATTTAATTTTCAATAGAGAAGAAGATCTTTTACCTCTCAAATCCTGGGTAAAACACCCACAGAGATCAAAACATCTCCTTTACCTATCATAGCATATCTAAAGGTTTAACCCTTCCCAAGAACTTAGTTTTTTTCTCTGGATCTGAGATCCACAAGACAAGTCTCCCACAATTTGAGAATTTAATTTTCATCGGGAAGATCTTGTTTTTGAGAATCAAAAGATTCAAAAAAAACTAGGAAAAAGGAAAAGTGCTTATCCTATAGGAATTTAATTCCTCTGAAAATAGGGTTTAACCCTAAAAGGAAACTTAGTTCTTATAAAAGAAAAAAAACATAAGAACTTAGTTCTTGAAGAAAACTTGATCCCAGATCTTCAAAACAAAAATCTTGGTGATCGTTAATTGTCAAAATGCCATTAACAGAGATTCAATCTCTGAAAAAGAAAAGAACTTAGCGCTTCACGTGCTTCCTACGTGGGCGCCCCCAACAGTGCCCAGTGCCTCATGTGAAAAACACGCGGGCGCCCAAAGCAGAAGGCCAGTGCCTCACGTGAAATACATGCAAACACTGAACAAAAAAATGCTTAGCACTTCATATATAGCCAAAACGGCTAAGTGCTTAGTACTGATTGGGCAGCGCCCAGCGCCTCACGTGAAACACAGATTGGCGCTTAACAAAATAAATAGGATAGCGCTGCATGTGCTCCTCACGTGGACGCCATATAAAATATGCTTAGCACTATATATATATATATATATATATATATATATATATATATATTCAGCCAAAATGACTGAGTGCGTCACACTGATTGGGCAGGGCCCTGAAGACTTCACATGATATCTATGTGATTGCCCAAGTTTCAAACAAGTGCTTAGCACTTGTGCAAAAAAGGGGGGGTTGAACAAACAGAGCCCAAATAAGTGCTTAGCACTTTTTAAAAAAAAAAACTGAGCAGACTAAGCCCAAAGTGGCTAAGTCTCTCTGAAGCTCTCTTGCACCTGAGCCCAAATGCTCTGTTGTTGGATCTTAAAAACGTTCCTTAAAATTTTGCTAAGTTGATTTTGGTCTCAAATATGGCTAACATATCTTTAGTTAAAAATAAATTGAGCCCAAATACTCATATATTTATGTTGATCTTAATCTCAAACTAGATTAACAGTTGTTCAGTCGAAAATAATGCAATCTGGAACACATCAATTTCCTCATTATTCTACTTATCTAAGGATAGTTGATATAAATAGAACGCATATTACCAGATTGTCTGGAAAATACTAAATACCACGTGTTATAGTTATATTCAACATTCTTTACAGGAAATTGTGTGTTTATTACTACACGCATGATATTGTATATTTCAACACATTTTTATCGAGATTGTGTATAGAAAATTCTTCAGGTCAAAGAACCGGAATCGCAAAAGTGCCGATAAAATGCATCAAGTCAAAGAACCAAATACTGGCAGCAACCAAGCAAACATTATAAGATTCCAGATATCAAAAGAACAACCAAATACCAACACCAGAAGACCCCATGAAAATGAGCCAACGATCTCTTCAAACGGCCACGGAACCGCGGCCGCATTGGCCAAGTTGCCGTGGATCCACGGCCGAGTTGGGGGCGCCGGTAATGTCACCTCTTCAGAACCTTCTCTGTAACTACCTAGCTTCCTCAAGACACTTTATTTCCACGTGGCTTTTTCTGGAAGGCTCTGCATAACAACCTTCTTCTAGAAGGCTCCTTGTAACAAGCTTTTTCTAGAAGCCTCCTTATAACAACCTTCTTCTAGAAGGCTCCTTATAACAACCGCATTCTAGAAGGCTCTCCCTAACAACCTACCTCATTCTAGAATGCTCTCTCTAACAACCTAGCTTTGGAGGGAAGATTCATTTGAATTTTATAAAAGGGGATCTAGATCTAAGGTTGAGTGTTGTTCATTAATTGGGGGTTTAATAATTTCACACACAAGTTGAGTGACACAACTTGTGATCCAATCCAAACCCTAACCCAAATTCAAGATCCAAAGCAAAATCAAGACCCATTGAGAAGCAAATCAAGCGAGCAATTAACGATCCTTCATCGCAACGCCGATCATCGTCCGAGCAAGAGATCCACGACGATCCGCGACTCACGGCGATCGAGCTTCGCAAAGATCGACGACAAATTCACCTCTTCAAAGGAGCGATCGAGAGCTTTATCTTGTACCTCAAATTGAGGAGTTGTGTAAATTTGAAGAAGAGTTAATGAAAGTGATAAATTGTTAATTCTCGTTTTTATTACATTCTTGCATTATGAAATTTCTTGATTCTTGATTCATTAATTTTCATGATGTGTGAGTGAAATCTCCGCTTGTAACGGAATCGAGAGAATCGGTAGATCTAATGATGATGAAATTATTTTACCAATCTCAAGTCTTATGAGAATTGTAAACTCTAGGGAAAAGAATTGTCAATGACCTAATTTGGATCGAAATCAATGTTCTTGATTATTTCGTTGCAAATTAGGGATCAAATGATTGATGATCCTCTTTGCTAAAGGCTAGAATTGAATGAGGATCAATGAAAAGTAAGGGATAGTGAAGGAGAAACCCTAGTTTCTTCAATAGATCCCTAATCTTCATTCATTCATCATCGATCTAGCTACAATCCATCAATAGATAAGATTCATAATAATTAGTATTCATCATAGCTACTAATTCGATCGATTCCTAAAAGCCATTCTACAAATCTTGATAACTAAATTGATTTGGACATCTTCTGGATTCTTGATCTATTTCTTTATGTTTCTTAAAATCAATTCTCACAAATCTTGAATCAACTTTCTTGAATTTTCTTTTATATTTTCTTTTCAACTCAACTAAAACAAGATCGAACAAGTACTGGCATCTCAGTGGACGATCCGTATTCATTAACGCGCTATATCGACACCGTTAATTGATTGCGGTATAAATTTCTTTGGTTGTGATAAAACTTTTTCGTACACACAAAAGATGATCAATCAAATGGCGCCGTTGCCGGGGATACGTGCTATTTTGTTCTTTATTATTATTTGAGTTGAAAAATTATTATTCCATTAAATTTTAATTCAAGAATCATTTCAAGTGCTTAATGATTAGTGTTTGAATTTTTGCGAGGGAATCTGAAATCATTTTAGCTGTGCGATCAAGATTCAGAGAAGAACTACAGTTTCCAAAGGAGTATAAGCAGCTGCAGAAAAAATTTGATCGGCTATCTCCCCATAGGACTGTGGATCCGCGGCCAATGAGGTGCTTGTGGCGGTTCCGCCGCCGTTTAGGTGAATCAGTGCATAAAATCTCTATGGTATACTCTCTGTTCTCTCCTCTCCTCTCTGATATTGTCCAATAATCAATTTCTTGCAGGATTCTTTGCAAAATTCAGCGCCGCTATAAAATAAATTTGTTGTGATTCTTGAAATTGGTTGTTTTGCATATTTTAATACGGAAATTAAGGGGCAAAGACAAAATTCAGATTAGGTAGGGATTTTATTACCCTTCCCAAGCCCCAAAAATCACAAAACTTGCATCTTCATCACCCTCATTAATTAAAAATATCTAGACAAGACTCTAAAGACTGTCGCGCTCATTTAGGACAGAAGGAGGTCGTGGGTAATCTATTGCATATCCGCATTTTTTTTGTGGTGTCTAAGACAAGTGTGTCTAAGGAAAGTGGTTACTTAATTAGGCCCGCTACTTACGTAGCGGAGAACCTCCCACTTACCTGGCCACAGAAGGGATAAAGAAGCAGTAGAGGATTTATCCTGCGATTTGTCTTCTGGAAGTCTAGGAGCGGTCTAGAGACTTGACCTAGGTAACCATTAGATTTAGGGGTGATTGTGCATTTTGTTTTGTGATTCTTTCTAAATCCGTCTCTTTTTCAAAACCAACCAATTATTTTTCTCCCCTTTTTACCCTTTTCCCCTCTTCTCTTCTTATAATGGGTGACCCAAACAGACGAACTCTTGCCGAGCTTTACTGTCCACAACCAGATATTTCTTGTTTTCGTAATCGCTTCGGTATACCATCCGACTCTCACATGTCTTTAAGAGATCGGATAGAACAAACGGGTAGAAACAGTTGGCCACCTCAGTCCAGATCTTATCAACCGTATCCTAATTCTATATCTGTTTTAATTGATACTCCGAGTGAGGATTGATTGTTACGAAAGAGTGTGTTTTTGTAGTTTAACCGCAATCAGAACGGTGTCGCGTGTAGCTAGACCGAGGTGAGTACGGGTCGTCCTCAGGGAAACGTTGAATCTTTTACTCTTAATTTAGATGTGTTGAAAAAGAGAGGAGGGATAAAGAATTTTGTGAAAGGTTTCTAGATCTACTTTAAGAAAGAATGCAAATACATAGATCTAGATTATTTTATGAATGTAGTTAATATAATAAGAGGGCTTGTAGGGTTCGTTAGGATTTAGTAGTTATGGATGATTAATTAAAAGTTATCCTTTTTATCCATTAATAGATTTAGAACTAGAACGACGGTGATGCGTGTAGATTAGGGTTTCTGGAAGGAAAAGGAATCCCACTCTTAACCCTTATCTCGACACGGAACTCCGTTCATTATCTAGCCTTTACCAAAACAATCATTAATCTAATCTCTAATCGCGGTCGGAACTAGCAAAGAATTGCTAGCGCGCCCGATTAGGATGTTAATGATTCTTTTGATAAAGTTCCTAAACATTATAGGACTTAAAAAGGGTTTAATTATTTTCATCGTCCATTAGCCTACCCTAATCCTATGAACCCTAACAAGCGGAGAATTGCTCGCGCATGTTGGGAGAAGAAGATGAAAAGAGAGAGAGGGAAAACATAATGTAAAATGCAAAAGAATTAAATAAAATAACTACCTTTATTAATCAACTTGAACAATCTACACTTTATTCCATAGAAAATGATTACAAACTAGTTGCTTCTCGATCTTTCCTAAGGAGGTAGACGAACAGTTGATGATCAGCCTGGATCCGTGAGCGTCAGGGGCTTCGTGATCTCTTCGGCTTGATGCCTTCTAACTTTAGCCCTTGGTCCTTTATATAGCCCTCAAAAGAGAAAAACTAGTTACCATATATGGTGACTTCCTAATATGGTAACTTTCCATGCCTGGATTCTGAGTCCCTGTCAGTATTGATTTTATGATTTTGGCAGATTTTTGATCCTGACATCTTGAACATCTTGATCTCTTGACCTGAGCTAAATCTTGCACAATATCTCTATGAATAATGTTAGTATTATTTATTAAATTAGAGAGAGTGTCTTAATCACTATATATGGTAATAAATCTTTAAGAAACTTGATTAAGAATATTTAATATGCTATGCACTTTATATGGTAATAAATCTTTAACAAACATGATTAAGAATATTTGATATGCTATGCATCTTTTAATTACTAAAATATTATGCATATATTTTGAAATATTATTCTAACCATTTGTATGATATTATATCTTTTAAGAATTGTGATTAGAATATTTGATATGATATGCATATTTTCAATTACAAAAATATTATATAAATATAAAATGCCTATATTTTCCTTCATAATATTAATTATAATATATAAACATATGGAAAATAGTATTTTGCAGATAAATCTAAATATGTTTAATATTTATAATAAACACCTTTTATTATTTAAAAAATGTAAGGAAAATACTTATACCAAAGTGCAATATTTTCAACCGAACAAATACCCCCAAACTTAATTTTGATCGTCCCGAGCAAACTAGTTATTCAAGAGAAAGAGAAAAAGAAAAAGAAAACCCTAAATAGCACACTTTCGTAGGCAAACACGATTGCACTGAGCACGTGCAACAAGCCGTTAAACCTCTAGGTGTCCCTAGTAGGAGGAGTGTTGTCTCCTGAGGGGTTTCAGCGGATTACACTCACAAAATCCTGTAATAAAAGAGAAATGGTGAAATTTAAATATAAAGATAAGAACCATAAAAGAAATACTTTGAAAATTTAGAGTTTCCAACTACACTAGCTTTTCAGTTGTCGTGAGCCCTATCTTAATAGTCATGAAAAAATGTTAAAAATCACATCATCCCTCAATAAAACATCGTCTTTATTCTTCATTCCTACCTTTCATCCAAACATCGATCATATACCCCTACGTGTGTGAATAGAACATCCCTACACTCGGAGAATTCAATTCAAGCTATCATACTCTTGTCCATCTGCCGTAGTACTTTTTAATTTGATGAATATTTAGATTTGCTCACACATTTTCATGCGACCATTAATACTTCTTGAGGTACTAACCGACCGATTACTCATGTGCTTGTTGATTAGGTGATAATATTTTCCTCATCTTGCACCACCTAAGGCTTAGCAGTGACTCCCAGACCAGTTGGCCTTAGGGCACTAGGTGAAGAGGCACCCTCGCTATATTTTTTTATTGCTGCCTTGGCGATAACAAAACCAGTGTTCATTTTTCTTTTCACCATTTTTATATTTTCTTCATTTTTTATTTCCTTCATACTTTGGCTTTTAGACAAGAGCATTTCAAGGTATCCTCTACTATCCCGAGTTTCAAGACGTGTGTAAGTGCGTATAGTAGGGTATCAACATTCAAATGTTTGGCTTCCAGAATAGGGACTATTTTTCAGACTTACTTTTATCCTCAGATTAGTGACTTCCTTCATCTTACTAACCCTTGGGACAACAGCTCATAACTACTTATTACCAGTTCGTTTAAGAGAACTTCTAATTTTCTTGGTTTTCTTAAACTATTTCTATCTTTTGAATGTAATTTTTCACTTTCTACTCTTTTTTAAAAAAAAAAATTTTTTTTAAATTTTTGAAAATGTTGTGCTTATGCAAAATATGATGCAAATTGATGTGTAAATAAGCACAAACCTCCCCCAAACCTGTTTTCAACAGTGTCCTCACTGTTGCTATCTGCTGGATCACAAAACCTGTAAGCTTGGGGTGAAATTATTAATGGGGGCAAAAATATATGAAAGTGAAAATTCTCCCCCAAACTTATTTTTGGCTCACAAATTTGAGGACAAAAGTTATGTTCAAGAGCCAAAAATATACCCCCCCTCAAACATGAGTTAGACAATACGAAGTATTTTAAGAGGGGGTGAGTCATTTTGTCAAAGTAAGACTTTATAAAGACCAAAAGTTAACACCAACCATTCAAAGATTTTATTAGTATAGCGTATAGGTTGGTGGAAGAATGTATTGTATCGAGTCAAGAAATAATGGGGAAGGGATAAGAGGTGGTCTGGAAAGGGTTTGAAATTAGAGAAAAGAAAGAATGGGGATGAAGGTGAATGATTAGGAAGAAGGAATAGTGACGGTTCAACCTCTATAGGTGGAGATTGATCAATCACAAAATCCGTATTGTTTAAAAATTCAAGTTCGTCAGCAAAAAGTTGTTCAAAACTTTTATCAATGGTGTGATTGAACATTTTGCTGTCAAAGAGTTTTGTATCAGAATTTATTCTACTTGATTCATAAAAAATCATTGAGGTAGAGGACTCGAAAAACTCATCTACCTCATTTTCAAAAATATCCAAATCAAGTTGAATTTATGGTATTATTGAACTTGAATTAACGGATTGTGATTTATCAAAACTCACTGAAACTATAGGAACAGAAGAAGAACCGGAGAAAGTAGAAGGTGAAATGGGTAAACAAATTGGTGTGTCGAGTGTTGCTGAACCAGATGTGGAAGATGGAGGCTGTATGTCGGTCTGATCTTCGGGTATACCTTTATCATCAACTTCAAGACATATTTGGGGTTCGGGAAGAATTAAAGGCTCAAGATGATGACCACAAGGAAGTGAAAGGATTTGATGAATTGGTGGGACAAAATCATCCAAAATTTCGGGTTCATCAATCAATATATCCCCAATGTCAATCACCTCATTCAAGTGAAAGTTAAAATTCTCAAACACCTTATCAAAAGTATGGTTTTCAATCAGTTTTGGTTCAAGAGTGGAGGTGTAGAGATCACAAGGGTTGGGTATGGTTTCACTTGAAATGGACACTTCACAGTCGGGTAAATCAAACAATACAAAGTCACACAACTTATCAGTCATTCTATTTGGTGTACTTGATGAATCTATGAAACTGGAGTTGTGGATTTCAGTTTGGAAATGGGAGGTTTGATTAGGAAGGGTATATAATTCTGTCTTTCTACCCAAATTCTCATTTTGTCCGATGCCCGTATTATATACTGAAAAATTTTGGGCTGGTTCGGAACTCGTTGCCCTTTCATATTTAGCCATGCTTTCCTTCCATTCCTCTCTAATGCGGTTCATCATCACTATACCTTCTTCTAATTTCCGCTCAAGACTAGACTTTGGTTGATAAAGGGTTTCGGTATAAGATTGAAATTCCTGTGGATAATTAAAACTCCCAAATAACCGATTAAAAGAACTGTCTAGAGAAGGTGGAAAAGTAGGATTGGATTGATAGGAATAGAATGGTTGCGAAAATTGGGTAGGAGTAGGATTAAAATTATGATAAGAAGAATATTGATATGGGTTGGTCGGTTGGCTATCAAACTCTTCTTTGTAAAGTGGAGGTGATGGTTGATATCGGTCCGGGTTGAAACTTTGGCCTCTACACCTAGCTATGTGCTCAGCAATGGACATTCGTCTAGGGGCTTCCTCACTCTGGGTATGAACTGAAACAGGTGTAAGATTAGGATACGGTTGATAAGACCTAGACTGAGGTGGCCAACTGTTTCTTCCTGCTTGTTCTATATGATCTCTCAAGGACATGGAAGAGCCGGACGGTATACCGAAGGGATTTCGAAAACAAGAGATATCTGGTTGTGGACAGCAAAGCTCGGCAAGTGTTCTTCTGTTTAGGTTACCCATTATAAGAATAAAAGAAGGGGGAATGGGTAAAAAGGGAAGAAAATAATTGGTTTGTTTTGAAAAAGTGGGACTCAAGACAAATCACCCTAAGATGCACAAGCAATCCTAGAACTAAGGTCACCTAGGTCCAGTCTCTAGACCGCTCCTAGACTTCCAAAGGACAAGCCGCAGGATAAATCCTCTACCGCCTCCGTACTACCCTTGTAGCCAGGTAAGTGCCAGGTAAGTGGGAAGGAACCACGTCGTGGGCCTAATTAAAAACCACTAGCCTTTGTCACACTTGCCTAGGCACTACAAAAGTAATGCGGATAAACGATAGATTACCCACGACCTTCCTCTGTCCTTATTGAGCGCGACAGTCCTTAGAGTCTGGTCTAGATATTTTTTAAATTAATGAAGGGTTGATCTATATGCTCGGTTTGTGATTTGTGGAGCTTAGGAAGGGTGATGAAATCCCCACCTAATCTTGATTTGGTCTTTGCCCCTTAAATTCCGTATTAAAGTATGCAAAACAAAACCAATCACAAAACTTTTGCAAAAAGATTTTTGAGCGGCGCTATTTTGCAAAGAATCCTGCAGAAGATAGATTTTATTGGATTTGAGAGGAGAGAGAAGGAGTTAAGAAAGATACCAGAGAAGTGTGAAACCCTAGATCTCCCGTTTCCTCAAGTCCGTGACACCAGATTCCCTCGCAAAATTCACACACAAATCGTTAAATATGCAATTTGCAGTTTTGTTTTAATAATGATATGGATCGTCTAAGAATTCAACACAAACAGTAAGAATAAAAAATCACGCACGTATCCCCGGCAACGACGCCATTTGATTGTTACGAAAGAGTGTGTTTTTGTAGTTTAACCGCAATCAGAACGGTGTCGCGTGTAGCTAGACCGAGGTGAGTACGGGTCGTCCTCAGGGAAATGTTGAATCTTTTACTCTTACTTTAGATGTGTTGAAAAAGAGAGGAGGGATAAAGAATTTTGTGAAAGGTTTCTAGATCTACTTTAAGCAAGAATGCAAATACATAGATCTAGATTATTTTATGAATGTAGTTAATATAATAAGTGGGCTTGTAGGGTTCGTTAGGATTTAGTAGTTATGGATGATTAATTAAAAGTTATCCTTTTTATCCATTAAAAGATTTAGAACTAGAACGACGGTGATGCGTGTAGATTAGGGTTTCTGGAGGGAAAAGGAATCCCACTCTTAACCCTTATCTCGATACGGAACTCCGTTCATTATCTAGCCTTTACCAAAACAATCATTAATCTAATCTCTAATCGCGGTCGGAACTAGCAAAGAATTGCTAGCGCGCCCGATTAGGATGTTAATGATTCTTTTGATAAAGTTCCTAAACTTTATAGGACTTAAAAAGGGTTTAATTATTTTCATCGTCCATTAGCCTACCCTAATCCTATGAACCCTAACAAGCGGAGAATTACTCGCGCATGTTGGGAGAAGAAGATGAAAAGAGAGAGAGGGAAAGCATAATGTAAAATGCAAAAGAATTAAATAAAATAACTACCTTTATTAATCAACTTGAACAATCTACACTTTATTCCATAGAAAATGATTACAAACTAGTTGCTTCTCGATCTTTCCTAAGGAGGTAGACGAACAGTTGATGATCAGCCTGGATGCGTGAGCGTCAGGGGCTTCGTGATCTCTTCGGCTTGATGCCTTCTAACTTTAGCCCTTGGTCCTTTATATAGCCATCAAAAAAGAAAAACTAGTTACCATATATGGTGACTTCCTAATATGGTAACTTTCCATGCCTGGATTCTGAGTCCCTGTCAGTATTGATTTTATGATTTTGGCAGATTTTTGATCCTGACATCTTGAACATCTTGATCTCTTGACCTGAGCTAAATCTTGCACAATATCTCTATGAATAATGTTAGTATTATTTATTAAATTAGAGAGAGTGTCTTAATCACTATATATGGTAATAAATCTTTAAGAAACTTGATTAAGAATATTTAATATGCTATGCACTTTATATGGTAATAAATCTTTAACAAACATGATTAAGAATATTTGATATGCTATGCATCTTTTAATTACTAAAATATTATGCATATATTTTGAAATATTATTCTAACCATTTGTATGATATTATATCTTTTAAGAATTATGATTAGAATATTTGATATGATATGCATATTTTCAATTACAAAAATATTATATAAATATAAAATGCCTATATTTTCCTTCATAATATTAATTATAATATATAAACATATGGAAAATAGTATTTTGCAGATAAATCTAAATATGTTTAATATTTATAATAAACACCTTTTATTATTTAAAAAATGTAAGGAAAATACTTATACCAAAGTGCAATATTTTCAACCGAACAAGGATGCCCCTAGACGCATGTCCATTGCTGAGCATATAGCTAGGGCTAAAGGCCAAAGTTTCAATCCGGACCAATATTAACCAGCACCTCCACTTTCCAAAGAAGAATTTCATAATCGGTTTGTGGCATGTATGATGTCCAATAGCCAACCGACCAACCAATATCAATATTCTTCTTATCACAATGTTGACCCTACTCCTGCCCAATTTTCACAACCAATCAATTCCTATCAATCCAATCCGACTTTTCCACCTTCTTTAGACAATCCTTCTAATCAGTCATTTGGGGTTTTTAATCGTCCATAAGTATTTCAATCGTATACTGAAACCCCTTATCGACCCAAGTCTAGTCTTGAGCAGACATTAGAAAAATATTTGGAAATGTCGAACTAAATTAGGAAGTAACTAGCAGAGTGGAGGCAAGAAACAAATGTCGAGCCTGCCCAAATTTTTTCAATGTCTAATATGGCTATAGGACAAAGTGAGAATTTGGGTAGTGAGAGAGAACTATACACCTTTCCTAATCAAACCTTCCCTTTCCGAACTGAAATCCACAACTCCAGTTTCACAGATTCCTCGAGTACACCAAATGATCCACCAATTGATAAGTTGTGTGACTTTGAAGTGTTTGATTTACCCGACTGTGAAGGGTCCATTTTGAGTGAAACCATGCCAAATCCTTGTGATCTCTACACCTCCACTCTTGAACCAAAATTGATCGAAAACCATACTTTTAATGAGGTGTTTGAGAATTTTAACCTTCACTTGAATGAGGTAATTGACGTTAGGGATATATTGATTGATAAACCTAAAATTTTGGATGAGTTTGTCCCATAAATTCATCAGGTCCTTTCACTTCCTTATGGTTATCATCTTGAGCCTTTAATTCTTCTCGAACCCTAAGTGCGTCTTGAAGTTGATGTTAATCATATAACCGAAGATCATACCGAAATTCAGCCTCCATCTCCCACATCTGGTTCTGCAATACTCGACACACCAATTTTTTTACCCATTTCACCTTCTACTTACTCCAGTTCTTCTTCTATTCTTCCTGTAATGTTAGTGGGTATTGATGAATCACAATCCGATAATTCAAGTTCAATATTACCAGAAAGTCAACTTGATTTAGATACTTTTGGAAATGAGGTAGATGAGTTTTTCGAGTCTTCTACCTCCATAATTTTTGACAAATCAAGTATGATAAATTCCGGCACAAAACTTATTGACAGCAAAATGTTCGATCACACCATTGATGAATGTTTTGAAGAACTTTTTGCTGACGAACTTGCATTCCTAAACAGCACGGATTTTGTGATTAATCAACCTCCACCTATAGAAGTTGAACCGCCACCACTCCTTCTTCCTAATCATTCACATTCTCGCTGTCATTCATCCTCATTCTTTCATTTCTATAATTTAAAACTCAAACCCTTTCCAGACCACCACTTATCTTTTCCCCATTTCCTTCTGACTTTATACAACATGTTCTTCCACCGACCTATACGGTACATTGATAAAATCTTTGAATGGTTGGTATTAATTTTTAGTCTTTGCAAAGCTTTATATTGACCAAATTACTTTACCCCCTCCTAAAATGCTTAATATTGTTTAACTCAAGTTTGGGGGGAAGGTATATTTTTGGCTCTTGAAAATAAAGTTGTCCTCAAAATTGTGAGCCAAAAATAAGTTTGGGGGAGGATTTTCACGTTCTTTTATTCTTGTACCCCGCTAATAAATTTTCCTCCCAAGCCTACAGGTTTTTGAGATTTAACAGATGACAACAGTGAGGACAGTGTTCTAAACAAGTTTGGGGGAAGTTTGTGCTTATTTACGTATCACTTTGCATCATACTTTGCATAAGTACAAAACATAAAATAATAAAAAAATGTGTATATAAATAAGATAATAAAAGATTAGAAAGTGAAAAATTACATCTAAACGATTGGAAAAATTTAAGAAAACCACGAAAATTAGAAGTTTTCTTAAAAGGAACTAGTAATAAGTAGTTATGAGCCGTTGTCCCAAGGGTTAGTAAAATGAAAGAAGTCACTAATCTGAGAATAAAAATAAGTCTGAAAAATATTTCCTATTCTGGAAGCCAAACATTTGAATGTTGATACCCTACTATATGCACTTACACACGTCTTGAAACTCGGGATAGTAGAGGATACCTTGAAATGCTCTTGTCTAAAATCCAAAGTATGAAGAAAATTATAAATGAATAAAATATAAAATGGTATAGAAAAATGAACACTGGTTTTGTAATCATCAAGGCAGCATAAAAAAATATAGCGAGGGTGCTTCATCACCTAGTGCCTTAGACCAACTGGTTTGGGAGTCACTGCTAAGCCTTAGGTGTTGCAAGAAGAGAAAATTGCTACTTACGCCTGATCTGCAAGCACATGAGTAATCGGTCGGTTAGTACCTCAAGAAGTATTAACAGTCGCATGAAAAATGTGTGAGCAAATCCATCTAAATATTCACCGATTAAAAAGTACTGTGGTAGATGGACAAGAGTGTGATAGCTTGAATTGAATTCTCCGAGTGTAGGGATGTTTTTTACACACACGTAGGGGTATATGATTGGTGTTTGGAAGAAAGGTAGGAATGAAAAATAAAGACGATGTTTTATTGAGGGATGATGTGATTCCTAACATCTTTTCATGACTATTAAGATAGGGCTTATGACAACCGAAAAGCTAGTGTAGTTGGAAACTCTAATTTTCAAACTCTTTCTTTTACAATTCTTATCTCTACATGTAACTTTCACAGTCTTCCTTTTATTATAGGATTTTGTGGGTGCAATCCACTGAAAACCCTTAGGAGACAACACTCCTCCTACTAGGGACACCTAGAGGTTTAAAGGCTTGTTGCACGTGCTCAGTGCAATCGTGTTTGCCTACGAAAGTATGCTAGTTAGTTTTTCTTTTTCTTAAATTTTCTCCTTCTCTTGAATAAAACAAGTTTGCTCGAGACGATCAAAATCAAGTTTGGGAGAATTTATTCAGTCAAAACTAATGCAATCTGGAACACATCAATTTCCTCATTATTCTACTCATCTAAGGATAGTTGATATAAATATAACACATATTACCAGCTTGTCTGGAAAATACTAAATACCACGTGTTATATTTATATTCAATATTCTTTACAGGAAATTGTGTGTTTATTACTACATGCATGATATTGTATATCTCAACACATTTTTATTGAGATTGTGTGCAGAAAATTCTTCAGGTCAAAGAACCGGAATCGCAAAAGTGCCGATAAAACGCATCAAGTCAAAGAACAAAATACTGGAAACAACCAAGCAAACATTATAAGATTCCAGACATCAAAAGAACAACCAAATATCAACACCAGAAGACCCCATGAAAATGAGCCAGTGATCTCTTCAAACGGCCGCGGAATCGCGGCCGCATTGGCCGAGTTGCTGCGGATCCGCGGCCGAGTTGGGGGCGCCGGTGACGTCACCTCTCCAGAACCTTCTCTGTAACTACCTAGCTTCCTCAAGACGCTTTACTTCCACGTGGCTTTTTCTGGAAGGCTCTGCATAATAATCTTCTTCTAGAAGGCTCCTTATAACAAGTTTCTTTTACAAGGCTCCTTGTAACAACCTTCTTCTAGAAGGCTCCTTGTAACAAGCTCATTCTAGAAGGCTCTATCTAACAACCTACCTCATTCTAGAAGGCTCTCTCTAACAACCTAGGTTTGGAGGGAAGATTCATTTGAATTTTATAAAAAGGGATCTAGATCTAAGGTTGAGGGTTGTTCATTAATTGGGGGTTTAATAATTTCACACACAAGTTGAGTGACACAACTTGTGATCCAATCCAAACCCTAACCCAAATTCAAGATCCATTGAGAAGAAAATCAAGCGAGCAATCAACGATCCTTAATCGCAACACCGATCATCATCCGAGCAAGAGATCCACGACGATCCACGACTCACGGCGATCGAGCTTCGCAAAGATCGACGACAAATTCACCTCTTCAAAGGAGCGATCGAGAGCTTAATCTTGTACCTCGAATTGAGGAGTTGTGTAAATTTGAAGAAGATTTAATGAAGGTGATAAATTGTTAATTCTCGTTTTCATTACATTTTTGCATTATGAAATTTCTTGATTCTTGATTCATTAATTTTCATGATGTGTGAGTGAAATCTCCGCTTGTAACGGAATCGAGAGAATCGGTAGATCTAATGATGATGAAATCATTTTATCAATCTTAAGTCTTATGAGAATTGTAAACTCTAGGAAAAAGAATTGTCAATGACCTAATTTGGATCGAAATCAATGTTCTTGATTATTTCGTTTCAAATTAGGGATCAAATGATTGATGATCCTTTTTGCTAGAGGCTAGAATTGAATGAGGATCAATGAAAAGACAAAGGATAGTGAAGGAGAAACCCTAGTTTTTTCAATAGATCCCTAATCTTCATTTATTCATCATCGATCTAGCTACAATCCATCAATAGATAAGATTCGTCATAATTAGTATTCATCATAGCTACTAATTCGATCGATTTCTACAAGCTATTTTACAAATCTTGATAACTAAATTGATTTCGACATTTTCTTGATTCTTGATCTATTTCTTTATGTTTCTTAAAAATCAATTCTCACAAATCTTGAATCAACTTTCTTGAATTTTCTTTTATATTTTCTTTTCAACCCAACTAAAACAAGATCGAACAAGTACTCGCATCTCAGTGGACGATCCGTATTCATTAACGCGCTACATCAACACCATTAATTGATTGCGGTATAAATTTCTTTGGTTGTGATAAAACCTTTCCTTACACAGAAAAGATGATCAATCAAATGACACCATTGCCGGGGATGCGTGCTATTTTGTTCTTTCTTGTTTTTTGAGTTGAAAAATTATTATTCCATCAAATTTTAATTCTAGAATCGTTTCAAGTTCTTAGCGATTAGTGTTTGAATTTTTGCGAGAGAATCTGGAATCATTTTAGCAGTGCGATCAAGATTCAGAGAAGATCTACAGATTCCAGAGGAGCACAAACAGTTGCAGAAAAAATTTGATTACCTATCTCCCCCATAGGACCGCGGATCCGCGGCCATAGTGTGGTTTTTGCGGCGGTTCCGCCGCCATTTAGGTGAATAAGTGCATAAAATCTCTGTGGTATACTCTCTGTTCTCTCCTCTCCTCTCTGATCCTATCCAATAATCAATTTCTTGCAGGATTCTTGGCAAAATTCAGCGCCGCTAAAAAATTAAATTTGTTGCGATTCTTGAAATTGGTTGTTTTGTGCATATTTTTCAATACGGAAATTAAGGGGTAAAGACTAAATTCAGATTAGGTAGGGATTTCATTACCCTTCCTAAGCCCCGGAAATAACAAAATTTGCATCCGCATTACCCTTATTAACTAAAAAATATCTAGACAAGACTCTAAAGACCGTTGCGCTTAATTAGGACAGAAGGAGGTCGTAGGTAGTCTACTGTTTATCTGTATTTCTTTTGTGGTGTCTAAGGCAAGTGTGTCTAAGGAAAGTGGTTAGCTAATTAGGCCCACTACTTACATAGTGGAGAACCTCCCACTTACCTGGCCACAGGAGGGATAAAGAGGCAGTATAGGATTTATCCTGCGATTTGTCTTCTGGAAGTCTAGGAGCGGTTTAGTGACTTGACCTAGGTGGCCATTAGATCTAGGGTGATGTGTGCATTTTTAGTGATTTGATTTTTCAAAACCCGTATTTTTCAAAACAAACACCAAACCAACTTTCCCCTAATTATCACAACGCTGCCACTTGTGCTAAACCTTTTAGTGCAAGTTTGGCTGGACACGGGATTCTAGTGCCCGTCTTGTCCGCGTTTCTCTTATTGGCCCAGAAGTCGGTATTTCTTCTTTTTCTTTTTCCCCACCACCCACCACAACCGTGATGGACAGATTTCCATCAAACTTTAACACCACTCTGCCACCGCCTGCAGGTGCACAGAATCCTCTACGCATTTCTCTCTAAGAGAGATGCTATCCTACACGTGTTCCCCTTCCCACCTACCTTTCTATTCCACCTGCCAACGGGGAAAATTTTGAAATCAAACCCCAATTTATCAAACTGTTACCCAAATTTCACGGTCTTGAGTCTGAAGAAGCATACGTTTTTATCAACAAATTTGAAAACGTATGCGCAATGATTGGAACGTCACAACTGTCTATGGATGCTCTTCGTTTACGTCTTCTCCCATTCACTTTGTGCGATTTAGCCGAGAAGTGGCTTTATAACACAAACGCACACTCTATTGCCAAATGGGATGAATTTGTTTCATTATTCCTTAAGAAATTTTATCCCAATCATAAGACCAGCCGTGTTCGGAGCGAAATCTTCAAATTTACCCAACTTCCCAATGAACCATTTTGGAAATGCTTTGAACGGTTCAAGGATCTTCTTATCCAATGTCCTCATAACGGAATCCTTAGATAGGATCTGTGTCGAATTATCTATGAGGGTATTGATCTCACTACGAAACAGATGCTTGAAACCATGTATCATTGCCAATTCCTATCTAAAGATGATGGTGAAGCCTGGAAATACCTAGAAGATTTAGCTCAAAACACTTTACAATGGGAAAATGTGAGTCACTCATCGTCTAGGGAAAGTATCAATCAGCTCGATGTTTCCATCATGATGAAAGTCAAAATGGCCGCAATACAAAGGAAACTTGACGCTATAGAAAACAAAATCTCTTCAGCCTCCCTAAACCAATACACACTTCCCAAAACCGTGTGTGGTTGCTGTTCCAACCTATCACATTTGACGGAAGAATGTCCTTTGAATGTACCGTTTTAAGGTCACACTAATACTGCATTTCAGCAACAACCTAAAAACGATCTTTCTTCTTCCACATATAACCAAGGTTAGAAGAAGCACCCTGATTTTGCTTGGATCCAACACCAAACTCAATACACAGATCCAAACCAGAATAACTTTCACTGGGTCCCTCCACAGTAACAGCAACCACCACAACTGAGTCAGCACCCTTTTCAACCACAAAATTTTCAAAACCCGGCCAACAACTTTGATCCATTTTCTACCGGTACTGATAACTCTTCTGCACTCGAACAAACCATGAATTTGCTTCTGACAAATTTCTTGCAAGTTTCGTCTGAGATGAAGTCTTCTGTCGATGATATAAAGAAGAACTCCGCCTCCCACGGTGAGAGTATCAAATCGATAGAAGAACAAATTGCACAGTCAACAGCCAAAATGAGTGCTGGAGAGAAAGGGAAACTTCCAGCTCAACCCCTACCTGATCCTGGACTTTCACATTATAATGATGTGAATGCACTTACCACGTTGAGATCTAGAAGAGTGCTGGACAATCATGTGGGTGAACAGATTGATGTTGAGGAATCAATTGAACCCCATATTTCCACTTCCACTTCCATTCCCACTTCTACTTCTTACCCTATTTCATCTAATTTACCTTCTTCTTCCGAGCCTATTCTCCGTTTTCCCCAAGGCTCGAACCCTCCACCCACTTCATCCTTCCTACCCCCATAAACTTCTCTACAAATGTTGGACCCAACACTTATCGATAATGCTCCATTTCCAAACAGATTGAGGGCCAACAAACCTAATGCACAAATGGAGAAGATTGTGGACATGTTTAAGCAAGTCAACATAAATATCTCTCTCTTAGATGTTATACAACAAGTTCCAGCTTATGCAAAAATCCTTAAGAACTTGTGCACTAGGAAGAGGAAGACTCAAGTGCCGAAAAAAGTTTTCATGTCGAGTAATGTAAGCACAGCTTTTACACAGCAATTACCCAAGAAACGTAAGTACTCTGGCTGTCTTACAATCTCTATTTCTATTGGGGGTAAAAATATCAATCGTGCTTTACTCGATTTAGGCGCTAGTGTGAATTTTCTTCCATATTATGTCTATGAGCAATTAGCTATTGGAGAGTTAATAAAAGTCGGGGAATTTATATTCCTTATGGACTTTATTGTTATAGATACACAGCCTATAACGAACCCACGGAACCAAATTCTGGTGATTCTCGGTCGACCCTTTTTTGCTACTTCCAACGCTGTAATCAACTGTCGAAACGGCTCTATGAACCTATCTTTCGGGAATAGGTCAATTGAGCTTAACATTTATAAGTTGGGAAGTCAACCCTCCGAACCTCATGCTCGTGTATGTTCTGTCGAATTAATGGATGTCGATAGCAGCGAATTTGAACAGCTTCACGATACTGATCCAGACTCCCTTAATACGTTGTTGTTTGACCCAGATATGTATTATACACATACGGACCCTTCTTTAGAGTTGTCCGGGTCAACATCTAACGCTGATTATGAACCTTTTATGGAGTCTGAAGATCACCCCGCTCTTTTGAATGAGAATATTCTTTGGGATATCGATGAAAACTTTGAGGAAATTTTCGCTGATGAACTTGCATTTTTGGAAAACACGGGAGTTGTGATGAATAAAACCCAAAACAATGAAATTGAACCACCTCCCATTCTTCTGGACTATAAAAAGAATGCGAATAATCCATCACAATTATTGAGTCGTCTCTCCAAAATTAGACGCAAATACATTCTATTACACCACTCATCTTTTCCCCACTTCTTCTTGGCTCTATATAACATGTTCTTCCACCAACCGGTGCACTACACTGATAAAATTTTCGAATGGTTGGTGTCAACTTTCAGTCTTTGCAAAGCTTGGCATTGATCAATAACTTTACCCCCCTCTTATGATTTTAAAAGCTTAACATTGTTTAACTCAAGTTTTGGGGGGGTTGTAATTTTGGCTGTTGAAATTAAAAGTTGTCCTCAAAATTGTGAGTCAAAAATAAGTTTGGGAGAGTATTTTCACGTTCACATATTTCATGTCCCCGTTAATAAATTTTCCTCCCAAGTTTACAGGTTTCTGAAATTTAACAGATGGCAACAGTGAGGACACTTTTCTAAACAAGTTTGGGAGAGGTTTGTGCTTATTTACGTATCACTTTGCATCATACTTTGCATAAGCACAAAACATATAATAAAAAAATTTAAAAAAATAAATAAAATTTTGTACATAAATAAGATAATAAAAGATTAGAAAGTGAAAAATTACATCTAAAAGATTGGAAAAATTTAAGAAAACCAAGAAATTTAGAAGTTTTTTTAAACAAAACTAGTAATAAGTAGTTATCCCAAAGGTTAGTATGATGAAAGAAATCACTAATCTGAGAATAAAAATAAGTCTGAAAAATAGTTCTTATTCTGGAAGCCAAACATTTGAACGTTGATCCCCTACTATACGCACTTATACACGTCTTGAAACTCGCGATAGTAGAGGATACCTTGAAATACTCTTGTCTAAAAGCCAAAGTACGAAAATTATAAATGAAGTATAAAAAGATAAAATGGTGAAGAAAAATGAACACTGGTTTTGTAATCACCAAGGCAGCATAAAAAATATAGCGAGAGTGCTTCATCACCTAGTGCCTTAGATCAACTGGTTTGGGAGTCACTGCTAAGCCTTAGGTGTTGCAAGACAAGGAAATTACTACTGCCTAAAATGTGAGCACATGAGTAATCGGTTGGTTAGTATCTCAAGAAGTATTAACGGTCACATGAAAAATGAGTGAACAAATCCATTTAAATATTCACCGATTAAAAAGTACTGAGGTAGATGGACAAGAGTATGACAGCTTGAATTGAATTCTCCGAGTGTAGGGATGTCTTTTATACACACGTAGGGGTATATGATCGGTGTTTGGAAGAAAGGTAGGAATGAAGAATAAAGGCGATGTTTTATTGAGGGATGATGTGATTTCTAACATCTTTTCATGATTATTAAGATAGGGCTTATAGCAACCGAAAAGCTAGTGTAGTTGAAAACTCTAATTTTCAAAATCTTTCTTTTATAATTCTTATCTTTACATGTAACTTTCACAGTCTTTCTTTTATTATAGGATTTTGTGGGTGCAATCCGCTAAAAACCCTCAAGAGACAACACTCCTCCTATTAGGGACATCTAGAGGTTTAAAGGCTTGTTGCATGTGCTCAGTGCAATCGTGTTTGCCTACGAAAGTGTGTTAGTTAGTTTTTCTTTTTCTCCATAAAATTTTCTCCTTGTCTTGAATAAAAGATGTTTGCTCGAGACGATCAAAATTAAGCTTGGGAGAATTTGTTCAGTCGAAAATAATGCAATCTGGAACATATCAATTTCCTCATTATTCTAATCATCTAAGGATAGTTGATATAAATATAACACATATTACCAGTTTGTCTGGAGAATACTAAATACCACTTGTTATAGTTATATTCAACATTCTTTACAGCAAATTGTGTTTTTATTACTACTTGCATGATATTGTATATCTCAACACATTTTTATCGAGATTGTGTGCAGAAAATTCTTCAGGTCAAAGAACCGGAATCGCAAAAGTGCCGATAAAATGCAGCAAGTTAAAGACTTGAAATCTGGACACATGTATGTACCAACATAAGTCATCTACACCATATTGCCTGAACCGTGAAAACCCTCTTTGTGGGACTCTAAAGACTCGTCAATACGCTGGCAGTGGGTTTAACCACAAGCACGTCAGCGGTACTAGCTGTACGTAACGGCTACCCATGTATTGAGTGAAAGGAAGGCCGACGAGCAAACTCATACAAACCCCTACTGAGCCTGATAGTGACAATATCCGTACAGTCCGGTCTGTTCGTCTAAGAGTATCACATTTCGAGTCTAGGGGGTGGATAAAGTCCGACCCCTAACAACGTGACATTTAGTTTCGGCATGAAACCTATCACCACCTGAGAAACTACTGATTCTAGACCAGTAATTTTCGATTACCTTGGTCATGGATTTCTGGTGATGGCCATCCATGCAATGCACGACATCAACCCACAATACTAGGAGAGACGAATCCCTGACGATCCGCTTACTGCCTACATGTGGCTCGGGACTGTACCCAACTAACCCGTTTGCATGACTCCTTTGAGACTTGGTAGAGTAGTAATCAAAGCACAGTGTGAACTCACACGAGACAAATGACGATCTCGGGTCGACAGACTAACCTATACACATGTCACCTGGGAACTGCTATCTGACAATAGGTATAATACCAACTAGCAGGTTCCCTGCGAGTCCGTCCAGTGTATTCATAACACAATGAGCACCTGTATACTATCTTAGGTGAACAAACTAACACCAATGGCTTGGGAGACCTGGTCGCCGCCCCTCGTCGGGGTCTCGATCGGTATATACTAGTCTACATTGGAGTATCGATGCCCAGTCTCGAAACACCTACGACTAGGGACATTTAAGGATGTGCTTATAGACCACCAGCTCCCACGTATATGATCGCCATCATAATGCTGGAAGTTAAGCAAGAATCCTATGGGCTCTATCAACATGTAATAGTGATGATAAAGACAAGCATACTATCATCTCGAGTAAGACTGTTCTACCGGTATAGGTCCTTTCTCAATCATCATAATCACCTGCCTGCGACTACGATAATTTCCTTGAGGGCACTATAGCCAACAATCTCCAACTTGCACTTAAGGCCAATTATTGCGGTGTCGCATACTCATAGCTCGTGTGATACCGAACACCCAACTTCTCTACTAAGCAGTTTCGCAAAGCTCGTTTGTGAAACTATTGTGTTCAAGAAATAGCCTCAGTGAGTAGATCCGCTCCAGTGTTTCTCTCTTTATCTCTCTATATCTCAACTTCGCATGAGCAATACCTTGTCTTAGAATTTTTCTGGATATTTGATGGGACCCAGTTCACAAATGAACTCCAAATCCAACAAACTTCTTAGACCGTATCATCCACTGAATTTAATCAGTATCCTGCGCCATACCTTTCTCAGTGTCCGCTTGGACCACTTGTCCAACATATTATCCCTCAGAAGAGGGAAAAACTATAACTCAGACAGCCACTCTGTCATCCAGGTCACCTTGGAAGCCTGAAATGATAACCGTCTCCTGGAGGAGACTGCCGTTACCATATCCCTAGAATATCTATTTATATTCATAAACTGCTTTCGTACATTTCTTCAGGATTGGATTAGTATATGTTTATTGCAGCTAGTGCAAAAATAACATCTGGTGTTGTACTTGACATCACATGATTGACTCAATTGCCTAAGCAAGTGATATGCCAATCATTCAAATCCCTTTCCCCTTTAGTCTGCAAGACTTCCTTTAGAGAGGGTGACTCCATTACCTGCAGGTTCACCACCATGCCAGGAGTCAACCATTCTAAAACACCTTTAGAATATTGTCAAGTACCCTAATAGGGACACTTCCCAAATCTAGATCTAAAATCATAGATCTAGTCACCAGAAACCCTGATATTATTTCCATATCCCATTTGGAGAAACACATTTGTGACAATCACAGTACAACCGATCGTAGTATAGGAATATCTCTCCCTATCAAGTGCATGTCATCCAAATACCAGGACATCACTCCCTACTACCTTCTTATCAGGTCCATCTGTTATTCTGATAAAGTCAAACTCCATGACTGTCACATCAAAAATAGACGACCTATCTGTGCTATAGTCTATAAATAGACATAAGCTACTTGCCTACTATGTTTTCGCTGCTCCCACTGACTACAACAACCCTCCGGCAGAGTCATATACACGTGCACTTCTAAAGATAGTTTAGAACGATGTTATACTCATCTTCCTGCCGAGTCTCATAGTCTAGAACAGCAGCAATGACAAGTCTGGGTAAACAAGAACCTCCCTGTCACCGTCTCTGAGAAGACCGAAGTACCTCTCGGGTGCCTGAGGTTACCCACCAAATCTGCGGAGTGGCTAATGGAATGTCATATCCAATTGAATGCTTAGGCTCTATTAAATCTTCAGTGTTCTTTTATGGTTCTGGAATCACTTTCAGTTCTACCATACTCCCACTTTTGTTTTATGAAAAAATCCATTTTACTAAAACTGTGGTGAGTCAAGAACAATATCACTATTGATCTTCCTGATGGTAGAAAGTTAACCCTTGTCAAAGCCCGGGATAACCTACAAACTGTCATTACTGAAACATGCTTCGAGTTTATCCGGATTCTGGTTTTAAGCATCAGCCGGACAACTCCCTATACCTTATCATCGTTAAGATATAAATTGTTTCTATATTTATCCAATATAGAACCAAAAACACTAATTTAATTGGAACCAGATTCAAAATCATGCAGCTGTCCCCAGTGCATATCAACCAAAAGGAAAGAGGTCAATCAATATTACTTCTCTAGGAGTGCATCCATATATGAGTAACCCAAAAGAGAAGTGAGTTCTCAAAACCATTACTATCAATGGAATACCAAATACAAGTATCTACATCTTCGACTACTTCGAAGAATCTTGATATTTCCAAGAAATGGTTCTTTACTTTATTCTTATACCTATAACTTCTCAATATATGGACCTTGCATTTCAACGAAATACTTGTCTAGAGTTGGAGAAGTCATGAGTAAACGTAATATAGTACAAGTACCAACCCCTTTGTCATAATGGACACCGGACAACATACAATACTTTGTATAAGTCCACTGAGTTTAATAACTCAAACCATGTGTATCGAAGGTTGAAAAACTGTACTATGGTTAAGAAGAATTACACAGCTGTTGAATGCACCTTACCTAATCACCAACTGATATAGGTAAATACCACAGACATAATTTCAAAAATTTATATCTCACTTTATATAATATACGTACAGATATATCAGTTTGAAATTGATGCATAATAACGGATATTCAAAACCAAATATTTGTCATCTTGCAAAAACCAGATGATTTCCTCAAATACCACCAATTACAACGAATTCCGATATAATGAGGTTCTAATCACCCAATTCCCAATATCTTACTCCCACTCACCATCCGTAATAATATACAGATGTAAGAAACTGATCTGGTAAATACATACCCTGGAGTTAGATTCCAATAGGGAAAACAGTTTTCAATTAATATCGCACAGTAAAACTGAAACATGAAAATATTTCAAAGGGGTTAATTGGTATTCCTAGTAACGCCTCTTCCACTATCTTGATTCATGACAGTAACCATATACTAACATGCCATCACTCCAATCCCTTTATTATTTATTTACTTATTACCTTCTGTACACCTCTTTTAGGCTAATTGGTTTTCTTCCTTCCCTATCCTTCGGCACCAGCCTAAGGTTTGGAAGAAGACTATCCAATAAGTGTAATAGGTGTACACTCCTAATACCAGGAGCCTTCACAAATTGAGAGAAGGTAAAGCGAAAAGACATATGAATAATCTTATTCTATTTCTCCTGAACCAGGAAACCATCCTCGAATCTGGAACAAGTTCCTTCGAGTTCGCATGTAATTATACGATGGCGTGTCCAAGCATTATGGACGTTCGTAGTGATATGAAGTGTTCTGGAGAAATCCAAAATGGATGTAGGAGTGGCAGGGGTGTACCTGGTTTCGTCGTGAATGATAGCAGTCATAATTTCCTTTACCATTATTCCAATTCCTTTATTATGTCTTTACTTATTACCTTTTGTACACCACACTTAGGCTTATTGCTTTTCTTCCTTCCCTATCGTTCGGCACCTGCCTATGGTCTGGAGGAAGACTGTCCAATAATCTCAATAGGTGTACCCTCTCCTAATCCTAGGAGCCCTCACAACCTAAGAGAAGGTAAAGAGAAAAGACAACTGAATAATCCTATTCAATCTCTTCAGAACCAGAATCCATCCTCGAATCTGGAACAAGTTCCTTCGAGTTCGTATGTAACTATACGATGGATTCATCCAGTAGGAGTGGATGTTCGTAGTGATACGGGGTGTTCTGGAGAAATGCAAAAGTGATATAGTAGTGGCAAGGATATTTTGCGACTATGTGACATTCCAAAATCCAAAGTGTTTTAAGAAGATTCGGTTAACTTGGTTCATGAGTTTTAGTTTAGGGCGGGTCATAGTCGCAGCAAAAGAGAGAGAGAAAAGAAACACTTAGCGTGCACTCTAACCTAGATCAGAATGGTTAATCACTTTATCTAATCAGGATGGCTCCCACTGTTTCCTCGAATTCTCCTCCAAACCCAAAAGGAGAATTAGTCGGGATCATGTAAAATCACCCGAGGAGTAATCCTACTCATCAGTTGGAATCGGGATCCAACTATCATCGCATGATAATTTAATGGAATACACTCAAGTCACCACACACCAGAAGGTATGCACAAGCTTGGCAAGTTTCATGTATGTTGAAACTCCCGATGTGATTTTTACCCCTAGGACCCAAGTGACCTTGACTAAAGATCAAAATGTCAAAAGGTCCTAGTCAAGTTCTACCCGTCATTATCTTGATTGTATTAGACCTACCCGTACGAGCCTTGACTAAAGATCAAAATGATCGCACGCCTGTCCTAACCAATTGCATATCCATGCAACGGAAAAGCATTACATAGCTACCGAACACTACGCCTCGACTAAAGATCGAAATACGTACCACGAATACTAAGCACTACCAATCCGAAATGATGGAGGTCTACGGCTGGTTTTTGGCGAAAAACCTTTAACGTAATAAACTTGATATCGTTGAAGGAATCCAAGTGGTTTTACGAATATATATAGTGGCGAAAACTTTTGCTAAAGAGGTCACTCCCGGTAAAGGGATCTCGGCTCTTTCCTCGTCGAATGAGGTGTAGGATATTCCAAACTGAATACCACGATGCAAAGCAAAAGAATCGACTATAATAATGTTATTACATTGATGCAAACTTCTGCCCAAGGGGTCACTCCCGATGAAGGGATCTCGGCCCTTGCCTCGTCGAATGAGGTGCAGGATATTCCCAATCGAATACCACTATACAAAGCAAAAGAAAATGTCTGTAATGTCAGTTTTTTAAAAACTTGGTTCCAACAACATCATATAGGTTTGTTTTATCCTTTCATTGATAAGAATCAATGCAGTCCCATCAATTAATCACACCAGAAAGAACGAAAATTTATGATGTACGTATATGCCATCTGCATTCGCCGCTGGGTCCTTAACTAACGACAGAGCGGGGACTGGACTGGCGCGGGTGCAAAACATATACAACATCTACTACTATATATATAAATATATATAACAATCTTCCCAGGTATGATATATAGCAACATCACAGAAGTATCACAGAAGCAACACAGAATGGTGGATAATCTTGGAGCCCCGGGTTTCACTTGAGCCGCAAATGAGACCCGACGTTCCCTGTCGTGTGGATAGCCTGTGCAGTGAAAACCTAGACACCTACAAGCGCGGCAAGTTACTTGCCAAAACCAAAAGCGAGGCAACCCCAATCAACAACGTGATTGGGCCACCCAACACTTCACGAAATCCGGTAACTTGGGCACCCCTCCGTGGGTCAACCTATACCCCCTACGAGTACGGCGAATAGCCTGCCAATTCTAGAGTAAGGTCCCCTCTGTCTCAACGCCATGAAATGCGGACCCGTTGCCCTCTAGAACCCGGCTATTCGTGCACTTCACCATCGGGTAATCCTAGTACAAAAAAGAAAATAATATGTACAACGGTGACATTAACATCAACCCGGTCGTGCCCCAAACAAATAATATACAAACTGGCAGTGACGACAGTCCACATGTTGGACGCTTGCCCCGTAATATCAAATGTACAAATGAAACTAAACTGTACTAATATTGCACCCAAGCTATCCACAACGACGATCCAACTACAATATAGCACAACACATAACATTAATGTGAATGTCACGTTCGCAAACTCGTCTAAAAGAACATATAGCAATTAGACGAGTTGTACCGCTCTAATGACATTTACGGTCACAGATAGTATTACATGTACTATAAACATTTAAACAGTGTTAAATTATCGACTTCAAAACACTCCGAATTGCCCCTGAAGAAAAGATAACATAATATCCAAAATGGGCAAAACAAGCAATACCACTGAACCAATATTCCAGAGACTAGACCACACCAAAAATTTCAAGTCCAGACTCCACTAAAAAACCGGCCTCACCCATTTTTTATCAAATCTCGCTGGGTCAAAACCGGCGGTTTGGGCTCGTATTTGTGGTGTGTTCTAGTTGTCACTCAAGTAGTCTTCTGCAGTTGCTAAAATTTTTTTTTGAAGACTTTAGAAAATTGACAGAGATTGGAATGTGCAGTGTACTGTTTCGGGGTTATTTCGGTTTCGATACTTTAACATCATCTAAACAAGCTAGCTAAGGGTTTACAGGTTGGCTCTGATACCATGTTGGGTTACGGCAGCGCCCCGGCCATCAAACTGTGGCCAAATGCAGAACAAAAATTTTCTAAACTGGCGCTACCATGACTCGATGCCCGGATCTACCCTAAACCCTATACTAGCATGCAATAAAAGGAGTTAGGAATGGTTATACTGAGTTGATCCATATCCTTCGGTTTTCAACCATCTTCCCAAGCTCTTAGTGGTTGCGGATCGAGTTTGGTTGCCGGTGTTCCTCCATCTACAATGATCCAACTGAGGGAAACGGCGCAAACTTCAGCCTCACTGAGCGAGGCAACCGACACTCCAAGGTCTCTAGCAATGGAGAGTGGAGGTGTAGAAATGTGTCACTATAATTTTCCTCTTATCACAATGCTCAAAAGAGCAACTCAAGAAGATGAAGGAGGTGAGGAAACATGTAGCATGAGCAACTCAAGAAAAATGTGGCTAAGTGTGTTTTCCAGGTGAGAGTAATAGAATGAGCAAGTGTAGAATCAAGTGAAGAAAAGAAATGAGCAAGGCTTACCCCAAAAAAGTAGCTTCCCCCTCCCTCTCATGCACACACCAAAAAAAATCTCCTCCATTTTTCCAATAAACAAATGCAAGCCATACCTCTCTACATGCCATGACCCATGCTCATGCCAACTCACCCTCCACCTCATTTCCCAAATGATTTTCTAAAAAGAAAATCAATTAATGAGGTGGCCATCTTCTAGAAACTATTCCGTATAAATACAGAATACAACCTGGTATACGTATCGAAATACATATACGCGTATTCGTACAAAAATACGAATAGCCAAGAGAGAAAATGAATAGTGAACAATAATACTAGAACACATATATATAAATACATATATAAATTATTAAATCAAAACATGGTTTAATAATCCGGCTTAATCCTAAGCCGCTAGTATTATCAACCGTCCGATTAAAATGTGTGCAGCCTGTACACATATTTAATCGGACATCTGTATGTACCAACATACGTCATCTACACCATATCGCCTGAACCGTGAAAACCCTCTGTGTGGGACTCTAAAGACTCGTCAATACTCTGGCAGTGGGTTTAACCACAAGCACGTCAGCGACACTAGCTGTACGTAAAGGCTACCCAGGTATTGAGCGAAAAGAAGGCCGACGAGCAAACTCATCCAAACCCCTACTAATCTTGACAGTAACAATATCCATACAGTCTGGTCTATTCGTCTAAGAGTATCGCATATCGAGTCTAGGGGGTGGATAAAGTCAGGCCCCTAACAACGCGACATTTAGTGTCGGTATGAAACCCATCACCACCTGAGAAACTACTGATCCTAGACCAGTAATTCTCGACTACCTTGGCCAAGGATTTCTGGTGATGGCCATCCGTGCACCGCACGACATCAACCCCTAATATCAGGAGAGACGAATTCCTGACGATCCGCTTACTGCCTATATGTGGTTCGGGACTGTACCCAACTAAAACTTGTTTGCATGACTCCTTTGAGCCGTGGTAGGGTAGTAATCAAAGCACAGTAGGAACTCACACGAGACAAATCACGATCTTAGGTCGACAAACTAACCTATACGCATGTCACCTGTGAACTGCTATCTGACAATAGGTATAATACCAACTAGCAAGTTCCCGGCGAATCCGTCCAGTGTACTCATAACGCAATGAGCACCTGAATACTATCTTAGGTGAAAAAACTAACACCAATGGCTTGTGAGACCTGGCCACCGCCCCTCGTCAGGTCTCGATCAGTATATACTAGTCTACACTGGAGCATCGATGCCTAGTCTTGAAACTCCCATGACTAGGGACATTTAAGGATGTGCTTATAGACCACCAGCTCACACGTATATGATCGCCATCATAATGCTGGAAGTTAAGCAAGAATCCTATGAGCTCTATCAACATGCAATAGTGATGATAAAGACAAAATGGTCACTTTGGTCAAAGCTTCATGAAGCTTCAACAAGCTTCAAGAATGAAAGCAACCATTTTGTTTTCTTATCCCATTTCTTTTTAATCCAAATTAAAAAGATAAATGAATGAATAAATAAAAACCCTAACCATTTACTTAACCAAGGTTTAATTCTTTACACAAACCCTAGCATACATGTATCATCAAACATGATACATCCAAGTGCACAAAAGTATATCACATATAGAACTTGTGAACTTCAAGTGAGAAAATCCATTTAAAGTGAACAAAAACTAGTTAATGCAAAGTAATATATCAAATATATAATTATGCATTAAATCATTAAATCAACACTTGATTTAACGATCCGGTCATATCTCATATAACCGACTAGTATCCTATGTATCGGCTTATCGAATCAATCCTTGATTCGATAACTAGGTTATATCGCATACAACCATATCGATACATTCATCGCGAGAATACGATACGGTATCACATACACGCATTATTCTCGGTCCCGCACATATCTCATATGCGCTCCTATTTCGTTTTGCTTGAGCCAGGAAACCTCTGTGTAGGACTCTAAAGACTCGTCAATACGCCGGCAGCAGATGATGATCATATCAAACACCCACAAACCGCAAGCGGTCAGCTAAACGTAACGGCCACCCGGGTATTGAGCGATCAGAAGATCGACGAGCAAGCCCGCTCATACTCCTGTGAATCCAACCAGTAACACTTACCGTACAGTCCGGTCTCGTCGTCTGATATGTCGCATATCTCGCCTAGGGGTGGTAAACGTCAGACCCCAATAGCTCGATAAGTCGTGTCGATATGAGGTCTATAACAATTCGAGAAACTACTGGTAACACTTACCAGTAAATATCAGCAACCCTGGCCAGGGATTTCTGGTTATAGCCAATCGAACACAGTGCAACATCAACTCCCTATACCGGGAGAGACGAATCCCCTCCTATCGCTCATTGCCTCCATATGATTCGGACTGTACCCAAAAGCCACCATTTTGCATGCTCTCTTGGACATGGTAAGGTGGAAATCAAAGCACAGTGGGAATCACACAAGACTCTATGACGATCTCGGGTCAACAGACTACTCTGTACCAGTGTCACCAGAGAACTGCCATCTGACGTAAGGTATAATACCATCTGGGAGTTCTCGGCGAGTCCGTCCAGTGTACCCAGTCTCCACTGAGCACCTGTATATCATCTCTGATGTCAAACACCAATGGATATGGGATCATCCATCGCCCATCTGTATGGGTCGAAAAGGTATACGCTAGTCTACTCTGGTATATCGATGCCCCATCTCGATACACCCATGACTAGGGACCTTGAAGGATGTACTTATAGACTACCATGTCCCTACTAGTATGATCCGCATCATAGTCTAGGTAGTCAAGTACACATCCTAAGGGCTTTACCAAAATGTAACAGAGAGACAATCAGTATACACGTTAAGGCAAAGAGTAACCAGATAGCATACTATCATGTCGAGCAAGAAAGTCCTCCCTATATATGTCCCAGCATCCACTACAATATACATCCTATGTATAGTAATGGCCTCTAGGGCAAACATATAACTAACAATCTCCCACTTGCACTAGGGCCATCTGATAGCAGTGGTTGTAGTATCTCATACTCAACCATCCCATAAAAGTCTCTCTCTGGGAATAGGCCTTCGTGAGTGGATCCGCCGTGTTATCCTCTGAGTCTGCTCTCCTAACCTCGATCACCCTGGAGATCAACCATCTCCATGATCAGGCGATACTGCCTTAGAATAAGTCTGAATCACTGATGGGACGGACGTTCCTAGGCATGAGCGACAACTCCATTGTCACACAATGGGAGGAATTGAGTTCATCTCATGAACTAATATACACCCAAACAGCCTCTTTGGTAGCATCTTAAGTAGCGATGTATCCTGCCTTTATCGTCTAGTATGTCATGGTATCTAGCTTGGAACTCTTCCAACATACCGTCCCTCGATAGAGGGTAAAGACAATGCCTGTGACTGACATTCAGTCGTCTTTATCACCCTAGAACCTTTTCAGTGATTCTCCCCAGGATCAATTGATACCATCTCACTACAACTAGTGAGAATCCAAATATCCATTTAGATCTATCTCATAGATCAAAACCCAGGATTTAGTAGGTATCACTTTGATCCTATATGGAGAATCCTAGTGATAAGCGGAGATTGACCGAGTGTAGCATAGGAAACTCCTTCCCTATCAAGAGTATGTCATCCACGTACTCTACGAGGATCACCACCATACTCCCTACTACCTTTTTGTATATACAAGGTTCATCTACCATTTTGATGATGTCAAACTGTTTGACTAACTCATCAAAACAGATGTTCCAACTCCGCGATGCCTGCTTTATCACATAAAACATCTTGCACACGTTTCCGCTGCTCCCACCGTCTACGAGGCCCTCTGGCTGTGTACTTATAGACGCCCTCTTCTAAAACATCATTTAGAAAAGATGTCATGACACCCAAACACCAGATATCGTAGTCATGGTATGTAGCCGTGGTAAGTAGGATCTGGATGGACTTAAGCATAGCCTCTGGAAAAAGGTTTCATCATTATCCACCCCTGGTCAATGACGAAAACCTTTAACAAGTCTAGCTTTGAAAGTCTCAACTTTTCCATCTACACCAAGTAATCTTCTCAAGATATACTTGCTCCTGATGGGGATTTAACCCTTCAGATAAAGCAACCAAAGTCCATACTTTGTTGGTGTATAAGGATTCCATCTCAGATCACTAAGCATCCAGCCATTCTTACAGAGTCCCTACTCTTGATGGCCTGCTCGAAACTAGTTGGGTCATCATCTCATGATGCAATCCTCGCTCCCACTGTCATAGAGAAACCGAAGTATCTCTCAGGTAGGTGAGGAACCCTACTAGATCGGCGGAGAGGCTGAGGTTCGTTGGAATCTACTGAATTCTTTGGTTCTTTCAAATCATCTGCTGTAGTTTGTATAGCTGGAACCTTTCCAGTTCTACATTACAGACCTTGCCTCGAGATTGTCCGGATTTTGCTTTTAGACATAGGCCGGACAACCCCAAATCTTAACTAACTTAAGACATGGGCTCTTCCCTTTCCATATCACATATGAAGTGGTAGGCAACTGATTTGATTTGAACCTAATTCAATAGGTATGCAGCTTCTCAAGTGCATAACCCCCTAAAAGGAAACAGGTAACTCAGTAGTACTCATCATAGAGCACACCATATCAAATAGGGTGTATCTGCTCCGCCCCGATATACCATCGTGCTATGGTGTATTTGGAGGAGTAATGCTGAGAGAGAATCTCATTCTCCTTTAGAATAGTCCAGGAATTCCGTGCTCAAGTATTCTCCTCCTTGATCTCATCAAAGGACATAATACTTATACCCGTATTGGTTCTCTACTTCTAACTTATATTCTGTGAATATCTCAAAAGGTTCGGACTTGTGTTTCAACAAGAACATATGTCTGAATCTAAAGAGATCATTAGAGAACGTAATGAAGTACAAAGAACCGGTCTTGGCATGTGGAGACAGAGGACGTACATACATCAACATGTATCATCCCAAGAGTTCATTAACTCTTTCTCTGTTTCCAGTAAACGGGGCTATGATCATCTTATCTTTGTGACATGACTGGCGAGTTTCACAAGATGTAAATTCAAACTAATTTAAATATGCATCTTTATGTAACTCTAGCTAGTCGGGTCACATTGATCTGACCTAGTCTACAATACCTCAAGAAGGAATCGTTCAATTCTGAACTCTTCCTCTTGTGTGTGATCCGGATACTAAGAACTGTAGTTTGATTTAGAACGTCAATGCTTTTAGATAACGTGCCTGAACCGATCAACTTTTGATATAGGAAATGTTCAAAACATTATCCAACAATACAAAATTTTATCATTTCTTTACAAATAAGGAGAGTGATATAATTTTGTATATCAAGTTCGGTATCTAATAACATTCGTTCAGAATCAATGTATTTGGGATACAGGGTGACAGTGACCAACAGACTTGGCTGCAACACTTGCCCCGTTTTCTGCCTCATGAAACTTATCACCCGTTCTCAGTTCTCTACCTTTCTGTAGCCCATGTAACGGATTACATTTGCGGGATCCTGATCCGGTATCTAATACCCAGGACGTAGAGGATACTGAGAAACAGTTCTTTATAATGAACACACCCGAAGATGATGCATCAGCATGCACTCTCTTCGTTTGGGCGGTATGGGAATTCTGGTAATCCCCAATTTCCTGCTCTGTCTTATAACAATTATAAGTTGGAGCGGGACCAACGTTCCCCAGCTCAGTATAACAAGCGGGTTCGGTCAATATATCCGTTTTATTATCTTGATTAAGACGTGATATGGTCGCCACCTGGAGAGAGAGAGAAGAAAACACTCAGCGTATGCTCTTACAAGAATAGATTGGTTATATATTTTATCTAATCAGGATGGCTCCCACTGTTTTAATCAAATCTTCCTTCAAACCCTAAAAGGAAAGACTAGCCGGGATTAATTACACGCTACAAGTTCGCCAATCTTTCAGCCAGGCCAGTGTCGGTACTTTAAGGGAGGTCTCCCGTGCTTTCGCACGAATCTAATTAATGTAAACCTCGTTTTCCCAGAGGCGTAACCCCGTTAACACCTTTCTAGACACCTACTTGATCGGCTAATTGTAATGTGTAAAACTCTCCCAGGAGTATCAATTACTCGCAGTGGGTATCGGGATCCAACTATCTCATAGAAGGTATGCAATCTCATTGCAAATTTCAACACTTGAAATTCCCGATATTTTTGCCCCTAACGTGCTATGACCTTGACAGAAGCCAACAAACCATAGCCCGCTAGTCAAGTTCAACCCGTTATTTCTTGATTGAATTAAACCCACCCGCACGACCCTTGATGAAAGCCAACAAAGCCGCACGACTACCCTAATGCAATCGCATCGTATGCAGCAGATAAGCAGCATATAGCTACCGCACACTGCACCTTGACGAAAGCCAACAAATGCAGCACGAATACTATATACAACTTATCTGAAATGACGGAGGGCTATGACAGGTTTTTCTAAAAACCTATTGCGTAATGAACTTGATATCGTTGTAGGATCGAATGATTTTAAAATGGAGTGTTTCTGAGGCTTTTCTAGTTTTGCTAAAGGGGTCACTCCCGGTGAAGGGATCGTCGGCCCTTTCCTCGTCGAATGAGGTGCGGGATATATCATATATATCACTGTGCAAAGCAGAAACTATAGAAGCAATCAAAAGACAAATCGAGGGTTGTAGCATCTGCCAGTTATTGCTAAAGGAGTCACTCCCGGTGAAGGGATCTCGGTCCTTTCCTTATCGAATAAGGTGCAGGATGTTCTACAAGGAACACCGCGATGCAAGCAAGAACTGTAGCTACCTGTTTTATTTTTGAAATTCGATTCTATAACATCTTTAGGTTTCTTTTATTTCATTAATCATATTAATGAAGTCCCATCATTTAAGTACCTAAACATCACAGATAAATACGACGTACACTTATGCCATCCGCATTCGCCTCGATGTCCTCTCGTGCACCGTTAGGTTAGGTAACTAACGGCAGAGCGGGACAGGGCTAGCGCGGGTGTAAAACATAAGTAACGCCTATATAATATATCATATATATTATATATTGTATCTATCACAGAACATCATATGATCACATCACAGATATCGCAGCAGAAGAATCATATGAAATATTGGATATACTAGGACGTCCGTGTTTTCAATACGAGCCAGTATAAAACACGGATTCCACGGTCGTGATGAATAGCCAAACCTACACCCCTAGACCCCTACGAGAGCGGCAAGAAACCCTACCAATTCTAGGGTTAGGAGACCCGGACTCGACTCCTCGAGATGGTCTCCCACTGGACCCTAGAACCCGGTTACTTGTGCTCCCCTCCTTGGGTCTATCCTAATGCGGAAAAGTAAATAATATACATCAACGGTGATAACTTCCGCTACCTGGAAGTGCCCCAATAAAAGAATATTACATACAAGTTTTTACATGAATGAAAATGAAAAACACTCATCCACATAAAAAAACCCCGGCTATTCAAACACGACGATCCAATATAACATATCCAGCAACACATAACATCACATGTCATCAACGTAAGTAAATATGCGCATCCCAATTGTCATTGACATATAGCAACGAAACCGGCGATATCACATATTACACTTACGGTCACAGAAAAGAAAGTGTAAAACTACAACAGCTGGAATCCGCAACCTGCATAGACATCGCATGCCTAACAATTATAAACCCCGCATTTTAGTCTCTTTATCGAAAACACTTTTGAATATCAAGTCGGGTAAGTCAACAAGATTCCCGACATCCTGATCGAATGCTCGTTGCAAACTTCAGTAGACGGCCGCACCCCCGATGCCGTCGACGAAGTGCACCAAGGCGGAACACCGCTGCCGCGAGCAACCGAACGGATGCTTTAGTCGACGGGGTTCTCCTACAGTCACTTGGTCGGGGCTATGGAGTGAGGCTTTCTATTAAGTTTACCCGGTGAATATCCGCGCACACTACGTGATTGCGACGGACTTTTGATCACATCAAAATTCCGTAGCAACCGATCAAGTGAGACTAAACTGCTATGTTTATAACATTCATTCAGTTATCTCATAACTACTTGTGAATTCCAATTATTGTATCACATTCCAGATAAACAGAAAATGTTAAACTTTCCGATCGAACATTCAAACACCCAAGTTTTCCCGAAACAGCTCAACACATGAAACAAGTTTAAAAACATCCAGTTCATGCCTCAGTACCAACGGTCCAGCCGTAGAAGGGTCAAGCCAACGCCTCACATGTGGCACGCCGTACTGCCCCAAACCCGAATGTTCAAAGGGCAGTTCAAGACGGTCACATAATCGAGTTAAGGTTTGTTGTCTTCTAGAGGGTCCATCGAGTTACTTGCACTACTTAGAACGTCTTTAAACCACGGAAAAATCCAACACTTGGAAATTTCCTGACAGGGGAAAAATTGGGTATTTATATCCGGTCGAACTTTTTAACATATTCAAAAATTATCCGGAAAACACATAGACAAAATTAGACAATCCGATCGAATAATCGAATCCCCAAAACAACCCCAGAAAAACTCAACTGTTGAGTAAAATATAAAAATTTCCAGAAGACTCAGCACTTCAAGAAAAGAATTACTGTGCAAGCCACGTGGTCTAACTCACCAAAATGGCCGCGGAACCGCCGCGAAACCCAGGGTGGGGCCGCGGTTCCACGGTGCTTTGGTCGAGTTAGCATCACGTGCATCACAGTAACTCATAGAATTCCCTGCTGAATTTTTTGGCAATTTTTAATTCACAAAAATCCAAATTTTCAGAAAATTTCCAGAGAGCAATTTGAGTTAGGATTTCGATATTCGTTCGGATTTCAAACGTCGTCTACGCATCGCCTAAGGCTCTAGCTAGGCTCTGATACCACTGTAGGGTTCCTAGGCACTCTCAAGAGGTCTCACAAGGCATCAACCACGTCAATTTCTAATTTTACAAGTGCCGAGAAACCCTAATTCGGATCGTTAACTAGAATTTTAGGCGAAACATGAAGCTAGTTAACAATTTAGCTAAGTGAACGGAAATACAACCTTTGTAGATCCGGTTCTCCACCTCCATAGCTCCATGATGAAGTCCCCTTGCTGTCCAAATCCAATCCCGGGCTCTAGCGTCGGCTTCATCGGAGAAATGGGCGGGCTAGGTCATCGACAACGATGCCGAAGATGATCTACGTCGAGGCATCACAAGATCAAGCTCCCACTTCACCAAGTCATGAAACTTGTGAAGAAAACACCCTATACTACTTGGCAAGAGGTAGAGGATGAAGAAATAGGCGGTGGGTTCACTTTAGAATTGGATTTCTCACTCTTTTCATCAAATCACCATTGATGAAAGCTAGGTTTTCTTCTTGAAGAAGAACAAGAAGAAGATGATAGAATATTATGATAAGTTAATTAAAATACAAAAGAAAATGAATACTTATCATAATATGAACCATGGTTAGGTGTATAGAATTGACTAAGGTTAGATGAATCGAGCATGAAGACAAAATGGTCACTTTGGTCAAAGCTTCATGAAGCTTCAACAAGCTTCAAGAATGAAAGCAACCATTTTGTTTTCTTATCCCATTTCTTTTTAATCCAAATTAAAAAGATAAATGAATGAATAAATAAAAACCCTAACCATTTACTTAACCAAGGTTTAATTCTTTACACAAACCCTAGCATACATGTATCATCAAACATGATACATCCAAGTGCACAAAAGTATATCACATATAGAACTTGTGAACTTCAAGTGAGAAAATCCATTTAAAGTGAACAAAAACTAGTTAATGCAAAGTAATATATCAAATATATAATTATTCATTAAATCAACACTTTATTTAACGATCCGGTCATATCTCATATAACCGACTAGTATCCTATGTATCGGCTTATCGAATCAATCCTTGATTCGATAACTAGGTTATATCGCATACAACCATATCGATACATTCATCGTGAGAATACGATACGGTATCACATACATGCATTATTCTCGGTCCCGCACATATCTCATATGCGCTCCTATTTCGTTTTGCTTGAGCCAGGAAATCTCTGTGTAGGACTCTAAAGACTCGTCAATACGCCGGCAGCAGATGATGATCATATCAAACACCCACAAACCGCAAGCGGTCAGCTAAACGTAACGGCCATCCGGGTATTGAGCGATCAGAAGATCGACGAGCAAGCCCGCTCATACTCCTGTGAATCCAACCAATAACACTTACCGTACAGTCCGGTCTCGTCGTCTGATATGTCGCATATCTCGCCTAAGGGTGGTAAGCGTCAGACCCCAATAGCTCGATAAGTCGTGTCGATATGAGGTCTATAACAATTCGAGAAACTACTGGTAACACTTACCAGTAAATATCAGCAACCCTGGCCAGGGATTTCCGGTTATAGCCAATCGAACACAGTGCAACATCAACTCCCTATACCGGGAGAGACGAATCCCCTCCTATCGCTCATTGCCTCCATATGATTCGCGACTGTACCCAAAAGCCACCGTTTTGCACGCCCTCTTGGACGTGGTAAGGTGGAAATTAAAGCACAGTGGGAATCACACAAGACTCTATGACGATCTCGGGTCAACAGACTACTCTGTACCAGTGTCACCAGAGAACTGCCATCTGACGTAAGGTATAATACCATCTGGGAGTTCTCGGCGAATCCGTCCAGTGTACCCAGTCTCCACTGAGCACCCGTATATCATCTCTGATGTCAAACACTAATGGATATGGGATCATCCATCGCCCATCTGTATGGGTCGAGAAGGTATACGCTAGTCTACTCTGGTATATCGATGCCCCATCTCGATACACCCACGACTAAGGACCTTGAAGGATGTACTTATAGACTACCATGTCCCCACTAGTATGATCCGCATCATAGTCTAGGTAGTCAAGTACAACACATCCTAAGGGCTTTACTAAAATGTAATAGAGAGACAATCAGTATACACGTTAAGGCAAAGAGTAACCAGATAGCATACTATCATGTCGAGCAAGAAAGTCCTCCCTATATATGTCCCAGCATCCACTACAATATACAGCCTATGTATAGTAATGGCCTCTAGGGCAAACATATAACTAACACATTGCAACCCGGGGACATCAACAACCTTAATTACTATTCCTATCATAGAATGGTGAGCCACCCAATTGACGAATGCTACGTCTTCAAGAACTAGGTCGAAGACAAGTATCAATAGGGAAAATTCACGCTGTCTGATAACTAGAGGGTAAACCCACCCTAGAAGAACACTTTTAAAAAGGTGGATGCGCACGGGGCATCATTTTCGCTCGTGGAAGAAACTCCATGGGAAGTCATTCTTTCAGCAAAAACCAAAAGAATACTGAAGGATCTACAGGCATGTCCAGCAGTTAGGTGGAAAAGCCCACTTGAACACGAACTAATCGAAGGGATGTTAAAACCTCGTCCCGCACTGAAAATTGTCGAAGAGGGGGAAAACACCCAAGTCATGCCTTCGAAGTCTTCGAAGAAAAAGAAGAAGACCAAGAAACCTGTGCATCCTGCCGAGCATGACGAAAAGTGCACAGATCTACAAAAATACATTGATATGCTGGAGGAGTACAACCAGAAGGCATGGACATCGGTCATGCTCAAAGAATTCCTCAAGCATATTCTTGAGGACGAACATAGTGATAACGATGAGGAAAATGACTCATCAGAAGACACCGAAGACCGTGTAGCGAGTTTCCACATGGTATCCCATTCGTCGTTATATGATGAAGAAGCTCCCTCAGCATTAGAAAACAACGCAGAGGAACTGTGAGCAGAATCGGTGCTAAAATCCCCGGAACTGCCAGAAGACCCGATTGAAAGACTGTTAAACGAAGCCTTTCAAACAAGCAAAGTTGACCGAGAACGCGAGACAGCCATATACGAAAAGGCTAAGCGTCAGCGTCAGGATAAAGAAGCCGCGGCAAGGACGAGTCGTAAAGTACTCCAACCAAACCAAAACACACCTGCTACAAATAAAAGCATGATCAAAAAAGAGAAGCGATTCGCTAAAGCCTTGTCAATTGGGATGAAACTGCCACCTCTTTTAAGGAACACTCCCGGGGTCATATGCCTCGATGGAGAAGATGCATGTCCAAATTACTGCCTATATTATCGGAAGGCTACCTACCCCACCGAGGAATGCAGTGCCTTCAAAAAGTGGTTGTAAGGATGCGTTGTCCATCAAAAACACTTCAAGAGGATGAAGCGCGAAGCTCGTGCTTGTCGACAGAAAAATAGTGCGACAAACGCGCATGAAGAAACGACTAGAAATTGTCATATGGTTGGTACCAGTTCGGAAGGGGGGAAACCCCAAATTCTTACTTTCGGGAGCGGTTCTGAGGACGAAACACCCCTCAGCCCTCTCATCAAAGATTCCGCCTCCGAAAAAGAAGAGGAGGAGAAGAACTACAAGAATATTCAGCTGTGTAACCGCACACTGCATCAGAGGAATCTCGTACCTACAAACAGAGATTCGAACAAAATGGACAAAGGGAAAGGAAAAATCCCCGACGAAATCGCCTTTGATGAAGAAGCAGTCGAAGAGCTCGCGGCAAAAGATCCGCCTAAGAAAAACAAGGTGGATTACAACGTCCTAGCACATCCGAGGAAAATACCCTCGCAACTGAGCATATTGGATGCTTTCCTCCTATTCAAAAAGGCATGAAATTCCCTGATCAAAGCATTACAAGAGCCCGATCATTTCTAAGCTTTCTTCACATAAGAGAAAATGAAATATGAACTGACAAAGGTCCACACGACTGATATTACATTCTGTGATGAGGATCTCTTCCTCGGTACATGCGAGCATAATTGTTCATTATACGTCACCGGGTACTGCCACGACATCAAGATAGTGAAAATCCTTGTCGACAACGGATCCTCCGTTAACCTTCTCAACGTGAGAGTGCTGAAGGAGATTTGCATGAACGTTCAGCACCTTGCCCAAGATAAAATTACCATCTTCGGACTCGACTCATAGTCATCACGGACACTTGGGTCCGTAATACTGACGCTACGCTTCAGGCTGCTCGGCACTGACATCAAATTTCATGTCATTGACGCCAAGACATGCTATAACGCTTTGCTCGGCAGGCCTGGGTTACACGAGTACAATGTCATCCCTTCTACACAACATCAGTGTATGAAGTATTTTAAGGATGGTTCAGAGTACACCGTCACCGGAGAGCTAAACTCGTTCTCGGTAAATGAAGTCCAGAAGTATGAAGACGCAAAGCACTTCCTACCAGACTTCGAAATTATGGAAAAGTGTCATAAGCCGGAGGATAAACAGAATTCCGCCACCACTACCCTGATCTTTAGGACCGATACCGAGGAAGATGAAGAAATAGTCTACTCGGGGCAATCCAAAATGAAATCAATAAGCCCGGATTATCTACTCCTATTTTGGTCTTTGGCAGCGACTCAGAGGACGAGGCAAATGCAGTGTTCTCCGTCCGTTCGTTAATACAAACTTTTTCCGAAGCATATCAGATTCTACAAATTACAATGGTTCTGCCTCGGCATTATATGGAACTTGATGCGCTCCATACATACTGTGTACAAGAACTGCACACTTTCTACGTACCTTCTAGGCGAAGAGGTGAAAAGGTGATCCTTTTATACCAATCTACGGAGACCAAAGTAGAAAAAGAAGTCTGGCATGGTGCTGATTTTGCACTCGACAAGTTTCAACTAATCCATCTGTCAAGATATTATGTGGAGGGATTGAAAAAGGTTGTTAAGATACCAAGGTGTACCCCTCGAACAAACTGTTTGACAAGCCCGATTCTACAAAAAGATTTAGGATATTCCCGGGACTCAGCGAAAGATGACCAATGGGAAGATGGAGACAACCGGGTTCAGATATGTTCAGTCCAAGTAATGGGAGCAGATCCATAATTGCCGCGTCATGAACAACTCCGGTGAAGCGGAAAACGCTCTTCCAAATAGTCGTGACGTCAAATCGGTACGAGATCCCGCTCTAAAAACGTTAAGTCCGTCATTGGAAGAACAAATTGATAGGTTAATAAAAGAAGCTTGTCAAATGAGCCAGGACAATCACGGCCGCGAAATGGCCATTTATGAAAAGGCCAGGATGCAGCGTCTTAGTCAGCAATCTGCGGAGAAGGTAGACTATAATGTTCTTCATCCCCAGCCCACTGTATGTTCTCGCGAAAAGGGAAAATCCCGTAATGGAGGTAAAAACAGGGAAAAGAACACAACCAACGTTCGAAAACAACAAAACGTATCCAAGACGCCGTGCAATCGAGAAAAGCTCGATAGGTGCCCATCCTTTATAAAGAAGATGGGTCGGGAATAATCTTTCCTTCAAGAAAAGATAAGGAAAATATTCAACTTTGTCATGAAGCACCAAATGATGACACTTCCGGAGTCTCGACACCCTGAACAAATAAACAAGGTCCGTCATATGGATTATTGCTCCTATCACCGAGTAATAGGTCACCCTCTTGAAGACTACTTCACCTTCAAAGACTGGGTAGAAGACCAGTATCGACAAGGCAGGTTTACGTTATCCAACAGCTGGAGGGTAACCCCACTGCAAAAGCACAAGCCAAAAAGGACCTATAGCGTCAGGATAGGACCAGCTCAACATTAAAAAGGGAAGCGAACTCGTACCTGCTATATGATAACACTCTCAAAAGAGGGAAGGTACGAGACTATGAATGACCTCTATAGGTGCTTCGCAAATGAAGACGAGGACGAGATAATCTTAGAGTTTCCACCAGCACCAAAAGAGCTGGAAGATGTGATACACACTACGGCGGACAATCTAAGAAAAATTGAATTCGGGACGGAAAATGATCCGAGGACAACTTTCGTCAGTGAACTACTATCTGAAAAACAGGTAGCCACGCTAAAAGACATGCTTATGTAGTACAAAGATTGCTTCGTCTGGAACAACTCTGAAATGCAGGGTCTAGATCCAAAGATGGCAGTATATAAACTGGCTATATCACCGGGAATAAAACCAATCAAACAGGCGTCGAGAAGAATGCGACTTGAACTTGAGATGAGCATCAACTCTTAGGTCAAGAAACTAATAGACTCTAGCTTCATCCAAGAAGTTCAATATCCCGACTGGATCGCTAACATAGTTCCAGTGATGAAGAAAAATAGGACGGTGCACATTTGCGTGGACTTTCGTGACCTCAATAAAGCTTGTCCGAAGGAAAACTTCCCAGTACCTGTTACCGAGCTGATGATAGATAACATGTTTACCCATGAGGTCTTCTCCTTCATGAATGGATCTTCAGGATATAACCAAATAAAAATGCATCCTGAAGACCAAAAGCATACTGCCTTTGGAACCCCATTGGGCATATTCTGCTATAAAATGATGCCGTACGGTTTGAAGAACGCTGGTGCTGTCTACCAGAGAGCCATGACAAAGATCTTTGATGATCTCATACACGAGATCGTCGAATGCTACATCGACGACCTTTTGGTAAAGAGCAAATCTCACGAGGAACATTGGGAACATCTAAAAATAGTGTTCTAATATCTTCGGAAGTATAATCTGAAGATGAATTCTCTAAAATGCGTGTTTGGAGTTTCCTCAGGCAAATTCCTAGGATTCATCACACGTCACTGACGTATCAAAATTGCCCCCTCAAAGATCAAGGCGATTATGGAAATGCCACGCCAAGAACCCTCAAATAGTTGCGATCTCTTCAAGGAAAGTTCGAGTATATCCGGTGGTTCATAGCCAACCACTCCGGAAAATGCCATCCATACAGTCATTTGATGAAGAAGGGGACCCCGTTTATCTAGGATCAAAAGTGTCAAAACGCACTGGATGAAATCAAGCAATACTTGTAAAATCCGCCGGTATTGACCGCTCTAGTTAAGGGAAAACCCCTTATCCTATATACAACAACCCTTGAGAGTTCTCTAAGCGCATTGTGTGCACAAGAAAACGATCAGGGAAAGGAGAGTGCCATGTACTATTTGAGTCGAGTAATCCTGGGGGCAGAATACAACTATTCCCCCATCGAAAAGTATTGCCCGGCACTGATCATTGCAATAACGAAGCTCATGCATTACGCCTTGGCACATGAGGTCCATTTCATATCGAAGATGGATCCTCTCAAATATCTAATGTCAAGGGCCATACTAACAGGAAGGCTTGACAAATGGGCCCTCCTCCTGATGGAATTCTCAATAACGCTTCGACCCCTTAAAGCAATGAAAGGTCAGGCCATAGCTGACTTTCTAGTGGAGCATCCGATAACAGCCGACTCCCCCTTAAATTGCGAGTTGCTATACGAACACACGTTCGATGCAATTGAAGAAGAAAATGATTCCCAATAGGAACTCTACTTTGATGGAGCATCTTCCATGAAGCTGCTCCATCAAAGTAGAGTTCCTAGAGGGAGCTACGACCTGAAAGTACGGAACATGACTGGCACTTAGATTACGAAGCGTCTAGAGGCGCAACGTAACCTAAGTAAGCCGAAGCCCAGAAATCTAAACCATAAAAAGAAGAAGAAGTAAAGGAAAACATGTAGAAAACAAGTTTAAAAGAAACATCCAATTTTCTCAAAAGTTTCGGCAGAGTCTCCTTTGTAAAAACTGGCCCCAAACGGGTACAAACAAGAATAATATATATACAAACAATAAAAAGCATCCCTAAACGGGAGCTAGCTCTACGCTAAAAGGCGGAAACAACCATATCAATGCACAATAGTATACAACGCCAAAGGGCGAGGCTCAAAACTCAAAAGAAAACAAAACCACCAAATATCATAATAATACAAGCGCGGCTCTAAGGTCGAAATAAACAACTGATCCAGTAAACTATCAAGTAATACAAGTTTGGTTGATGGAGCTTTCTAGATACAAATGAAATAATAAAAGTACAATGGCGGTCCAGATACAAGTGAACCAACCTACCGTGCAAATCACCCGGAATGAAATGATGTGCCAGCCCACTGCCAAGGAACCCTGTATATCAACCTTTAATAAAATTTAGCACAACGGGGGTGAGTTGCCAATTCGTGAGTAGAAAATATCCGCGAAAAGAAATCGAATGCACGACGCTATCCTAGCTCATAATAATATACTAATATACTACTAGTCATCAAGTAAGACAGGATAATAAGCTACGTGTAAGTGCAAAAGCTCCGTGCTCGTGTCAGTGCCTCATATAGTACTATGTCATGTGAAAGAGTATGCATGCACCATGAATGTAAAATAACCAATCCTGAAATCTAGATATATCTGTATAAGAAATCTTTAGCTTTTATCATGGTAAAATGTGTATAGAAATCTGAAATATCAACGATGAAATCCATGGAAATCCGTGTCAAGCATCGACACAAAACATGTATATCTCAAGTCTCAATACATCATAATCTCAATGTCTCATAGTCTCAATATCTCGGGCTCCGTCAGTCCGGATCGGCCCATATCATCAAATCTCACGACAACGGTCGGTATCCTCCGGATATCCGCCGCGTCAAACATCACCGGTAGGTAGTCCTCCCCTGCCAGGCTCATCGTCTACAACTCGATCTTCTTGCCCCGGGTTACCATACCGGGCCCATCATGTACCCGAGACGGTTCATCCACTCCTCGAATCGGGTCTCAAAATCCAACAAAAAACATAAAATCTCATGGTGGACGACACATACATCACGAGAAAACCGCATCTTATGTTTTAAAAAGAGAGGAGGAGAGAGAGAGAAGTTTTTATATATTCTTGCGGTTTTCCCCAAAAATCCAGAAATCTCATAGAAATCCAAAATCCCAAAATCATGAGTAAGTATGTGATAAGTGTCGGCATATACCCCATAGTACTGCATGATAACATGAAAATGCGAATTCATGAAATGTCTAAGTAATAAATACCATGTCTATATTAACACCAGAGAGTAATTACAATATTATATCAATCTAGCTGTTAGCTGATTGAATCAATAAAAGATAATATGATCTAAAGTGTACGTGACATAGCAATTACCGATGATGATATGTGTGAGCCGGCAAATAAGTGTGCGTGGAAGATGCGCATCATCGGTAATGGTGCTGGTGTCCTAACAGGCAGAGCTTTATACTGATTATAGAAACATATGAATGAACATGCAACATTATGATTACGGTATGAATGTAAAGACGGATGTGTAATAACCACTCATCTGCGATATACAAGTACAACTACCACTATATGACTCGAACCTAAACTAGTGTCCATCTAACCTCCTAAGGAACTAAACCTAAGAAACTAGTCGATAAGAAATAAGAGTCTACCTAAGGTCTGAATCCATATCTCTAATAGTCGGCGATCCAGCTTCAATAGCGTCATGTACGTAGTACGGCTTTCTCGAATCAAGAGTGCGGATCAATCATCATATCTATACCTCATATGGTAAAATCCATTATACGGCATCCCAATATCGGGGTACGGGTCAAGTATCACCTACGTGTCTCATCATTCGTATAATATCATCATCAACACATGTCAAGATCAAGGTGCTATACTGTAATCGCATACATCAATCATATATCATTGTCAGCATAAATATACATCGTTAATTTATCCTCAGAAATATCATGTCATATGTATCATATCGTGATTAAGTCACACTTAGATCATATCGTAATCAAGTCACACCTATATGATATCGTAATTAAGTCACACATATATGATATCGAAATCAAGCCACACCTATATGATGTCGTAATCAAGTCACACCTATATGATATCATATCAGAATTTCAGGCACAGGTTACGGTCCGGGTTCTATTTTAAAGTCCCATATACTTCAATATCATCACCACCCTCTATTATTTATGTATACCTATTCATTATCTCATTTCCTAATGATCCGCTAACATCATAACACGACCGTAAAGCCAAGAATCACGGCATCAATCCCAGTTATATTGTTTCATCCCCGTGTATCATATCACATCCTTGTATCACATATACGTATTGTGTATAAATATATATATACCTACACCTAGTCCTATATATATACACACATACACGTATACACCACGTCGAGTCTCAGTGTGTGCATGTGTGTATCTACCTGAAACCTACGAATCTCCTCCAAGATATTCATCCTCGGGTAAGGTCTTTTTAAATCAATCTAGTCCAACCTAAGGTCACTACTAGAGTCCTACTCACCGAAATTCTAAGGTCACGTCTGCCTTTCTAATGACAATAAGTACTATCCCTATTCTACGTTTGCGGGGGTGCTAAACGCCATTCACCCGACTTCCCCCCGTAGATATACATCTACTCACCTGGTCCTTGTCTGCCGAAGACGGTGTCGCCATCCTCTTCTTCATCACCCGCAGTCCACGTGAGGGGTACCTATATGCAAACACATATAATATCGTAAACTGAATCACGGACAACATCCAAACGACGCACGAAACGCGCATAGGTTAAAACCTATGTCCCGCTCATGCAAAAGAACCAATTATCGCTCGATATCGGTGTACAAACGCCGATTGATCGAGATAAGCAACAATAAACAACTCATAGTTATAAAACTCATTACTTATAATATAAAACATGATTTAATTCATCGAAACCCTAAAAATCGATCAAATCGTCCGATTCCGTAAAACCTGAAAACACCAATTTACCGTTTTACTTCAAAACTTGATGTTTAAAAGAAACTAATGGTCATAGTATTCATTAATTAGCATAACTGGACTATATAAACCATCACTATATATTTAACACCCTAATTTATATTAGTTTGAAAATTCTAGTTTGCAAACTTGCCCGATTTCGATACTTTTAAGGAAAATTTCACAATATCACATATAAACTGGATTTTGCATGAATTAATGCATTAAACTACAATTTATGATGATAATAATATAATGAAATCAAAATTTAGATTTTAAACCTCAGTTATTTAAGAATTTCCAAAATCTAGTTAGCAAAAATAGCATTTTTATTAGTATTTTTCAATTATCAATAGAAACTAGTAACCAATTTAAGTTTTTTATTTCACTAACAAGTTAATATACTCATTAAAACCACAATCTAGTATTACAAATATTAATTGGAATTTTATCTCACCAATATATACAGTATATAGAAATCTAGTTTGCAAAATGGATTAATTTAAACAATTTACAATATATCATCCATACAAGATATTCCACTTCTAAAAATGTTAAACTAGTTATTATAACCCTACCTAATTAATAAAAACCATAACTTAATTTTATAAACCCTAACTTGAATTTTAAAAATTGTAGATAGAAATTATTTATTAAATCTAATTATGCTTAAATGAAACATCTAATAACAATAAATCAAAAGAAGAAGATTTATATCTCCACAACATGAAATCCAAACATGAAAATAAGCCTCCAAAATGAATGCTTTCCATCTCCAAAATCCATGTAAGGATCAGCAAAGAATAGAGGGTAGGAATTAATTAGGATTTTGTGGGTTTTTTTATTGAATTTTTGATGAATTTTGATGATTTTTAATACAAAAATGATGGGGGAAAATTTTTGGGGCTGCCCATGGTGGTGAGGCCAGCCATGAGGTGAGAAAAAGAGAGGAGAGTGAGAAAAGGTGAAGAAAAGTGTAGAAGGTTTCACAAAAATATCACACAATTAAGTCTTTTCATGAATTTATTTAAAAATTCTTTATTTTCTTCACTCCATTTGACCTAGAATGGTCTAGAACCATAGTAAAATTTTGAAAATAAATTTTGCATGAAACACACTTGATTCTAATATGTAATGGTTCACTTTTGCTAATTAAACCCATTCAAATTTGTAATTTACACTAATTTAGTGTAAAAATAAAGCTTATGTTAATATTTAAAATAATTAATTTAAGAAAAATATTTAATTAAACTAAAAATTTATAAGTGGCTAAATAAACACCATTTACTAGTAATAACATAATTAAAATAGGTATTTTTAAATTTATAGTGAAAAATAATTACGGTTTAGTTTTATGAAAACTACGTTTTACTTTACCGAAAATTATAAAATTCACTTAAACGATTTTATTTATTTAATTAATTATTTAATTATTTTTAAAATGTTACAATCTTCCCCCCTTTAAGAAATTCGGTCCCCGAATTTAAATTAAAACTCCCCCCAATTACTAAGACATTCAGCCAAAACACTCAAATCGTCGGGGCTCCGAAATCATCAATACATAACTAAAATTAACTCCGTCAAGCATAACACAATCATCGGAGTTATGGCGAAAATAAAATACCAAAACCCAATACGAAAACCAACATAATATACATCAAAACTACAACTTATATATTGTGCGCATCATAGTAAAATCGTCCAAACATCTGGATAAAGAAGCATGCAAGAAACCCTTTTGAAAATCGTCGTGTGATGCACGTGCCACGGCATAAGTAGCGGACGTTTATTTTAAAAAAATAGCTATATATATATATATATATATATCTTTTATTTAACATACATGACCTACCTGGTCACCAAATCAATAGTAATGATTATAAAAACATACTGATCAAACTGAAATCAATCCCAATCACATCATAAAAATATCATGTGCGTCCGGTGCGCACTGAAATCGAAATCAAATACAGATGCCACGAATTCACACAAAAACAAAACTGAGTGCAACAGGTGTGCACCAAAAACATCTGTCAAGTGCAACGGGCGTGCACGACTCTAATATCAGGTGCATCTAATCTGCACAAAACCACGATTTAGTGCATCTGGTGTGAACAAATCGTATCAGGTGCACCGAATGTGCGCAAGAATCTCAATCAGGTGCACATGGTGCATGAAAACATACATCGAATATCAAAATCGAAATCACAGTACAAAAATGCATGAAAACTAGGTCGAAGTATATGTCAAAATCATGTGTAACCCATATGCACGAAATCAAATCAAAATCTCAAAATGTATAAAACCAAATCGAGTGTACTGGGTATGTACAAAATAATATCAATACAACTGATATATGAAGCACGAATAGAATGTAATGAATGTACACATAAGAAATACCAATCGTAGAACAAAATCCTCAAAATACCAAAAAAAGATCCAATCAACGGAAATATGAAATTCAAATCACCAAATCACAATCGTAAACACTATCGTCAATGTGTGCCTCTTTCCCCCCGTAGATTTACATCTACTCACCTGGTCCTTGTCTGCCGAAAACGGTGTCGCCATCCTCTTCTTCATCGCCCGCAGTCCACGTGAGGGGTACCTATACGTAAACACATATAATATCGTAAACTGAATCACGGACAACATCAAAACGACGCACGAAACGCACATAGGTTAAAACCTATGTCCCGCTCATGCAAAAGAACCAAATATCGCTCGATATCGGCGTACAAACGCCGATTGATCGATATAAGCATCAACAAACAACTCATAGTTATAAAACTCATTACTTATAATATAAAATATGATTTAATTCATCGAAACCTTAAAAATCGATCAAATCGTCCGATTCCGTAAAACCTGAAAACACCAATTTACCGTTTTACTTCAAAACTTGATGTTTTAAAGAAAATAATGGTCATAGTATTCATTAATTAGCATAAATAGACTATATAAACCATCACTATATTTTTAACACCCTAATTTATATTAGTTTGAAAATTTTAGTTTGCAAACTTGCCCGATTTCGATACTTTTAAGGAAAATTTCACAATATCACATCTAAACTGGATTTTGCATGAATTAATACATTAAACTACAATTCATGATGATAATAATATAATGAAATCAAAATTTATATTTTAAACCTCATTTATTTAAGAATTTCCAAAATCTAGTTAGCAAAAATAGCATTTTTATTAGTATTTTTCAATTATCAATAGAAACTAGTAACCAATTTATGTTTTTCATTCCACTAACAATTTAATATTCTCACTAAAACCACAATCTAGTGTTACAAAAATTAATTGGAATTTTATCTCACCAATATATATAATATATAGAAATCTAGTTTGCAAAATGGATTAATTTAAACAATTTTGGATAAACAATTTACAATATATCATCCATGCAAGATTTTCCACTTCTAAAAATGTTAAACTAGTTATTATAACCCTACCTAATTAATAAAAATCATAACTTAATTTTATAGATCCCAACTTGAATTTTAAAACTTGTAGATAGAAATTATTTATTAAATCTAATTATGCTTAAATGAAACATCTAATAACAATAAATCAAAAGAAGAAGATTTATATCTCCACAACATGAAATCCAAACATGAAAATAAGCCTCCAAAATGAATGCTTTCCATCTCCAAAATCCATGTATAGATGAGCAAAGAATAGAGGGTAGGAATTAATTAGGATTTTGTGGGGTTTTTGTTGAAATTTTGATGAATTTTGATGATTTTTAATACAAAAATGATGGGAGAAAAATTTTGGGGGTGCCCATGGTGGTGAGGCCGGCCATGAGGTGAGGAAAAGAGAGGAGAGTGAGAAAAGGTGAAGAAAAGTGTAGAAGGTTTCACAAAAATATCACAGAATTAAGTCTTTTCATGAATTTATTTAAAAATTCTTTATTTTTTTCACTCCATTTGACCTAGAATGATCTAGTTCCATTGTAAAATTTTGAAAATAAATTTTGCATGAAACACACTTGATTCTAATATGTAATGGTTCACTTTTGCTAATTAAACCCATTCAAATTTGTAATTTATACTAATTTAGTGTAAAAATAAAGCTTATGTTAATATTTAAAATAATTAATTTTAAAAAAATATTTAATTAAACTAAAAATTTATAAGTGGCTAAATAAACACCATTTACTAGTAATAACATAATTAAAATAGGTATTTTTAAATTTATAGTGAAAAATAATTACGGTTTAGTTTTATGAAAACTACGTTTTAATTTACCGAAAATTATAAAATTCACTTAAACGATTTTATTTATTTAATTAATTATTTAATTATTTTTAAAATGTTACAATACAACACCATACGCGTTGGTGTTCGGCACGGAAGCAGTGCTCCCGTTAGAAATAGAACACCCCTCTCTACGAGTAGCAATTTGATACGAGCTGAAAAATGAAGAAAATGCTCATCTTCGACTTGAAAAGCTCAAAGCCCTCGACGAAACTCGCTTATAACACAGCAAAATCTGGAGGCTCACAAGGCAAGGATGACACGGTCATACGAAAGACTGACCAGGCGGAGAACATTCTGCCAAGGCGAACTCGTGCTAGTCGTCAAAAGACCAATGATCCCCAATCGTGCAAAATGGGGGAAGTTTGAGCCGAACTATGATGTACCGTACATCATAGACAAAGTATACCAAGGTGGAACCTACCTACTCATGGATATGCATGGTGAAAGTCCCTTCCGGCCAATAAGCAGCCGATTCCTAAAAAAATACTACGCTTGACGGGTCACGACTTAGGTCAATGATAGATGACGACGCTTGTGTCTGCTCACTATCTTCCTGAGTCAGAACCCTGAAAGTAGTATCCAAAAACTCCGTCGCCTCAAAAATGGTGATAATGGACCGAGATGTCACTAAACTAATAATGGACCGAGATGTCCCTAAACTAATAATGGAACCGAAATGTCCCTAAACTAGCGCATCGCTTCAAAAACGGCGATAATGGACCGAAACGTCCTTAAACTAATGCTAGACCGAAACTTCCTTAAACTAATATTCGTCCCAAAAACGGGAACGTTGGACCGAAACGTCCATAAACTAATACTCACCTAAAAAATGGTGATAATGGACCGGGATGTCACTAAACTAATAATGCACTGAGATCCCCCTAAACTAATAATGGACCGAAATGTCTCTAAACTAGCGCATCGTCTCAAATATGGCGATAATGGACCGAAACGTCCTTAAACTAATGCTAGACCGAAACGTCCTTAAACTAATATTCGTCCTAAAAACGCGAACGTTGGACCGAAACGTCCTTAAACTAATACTCGCCTAAAAAACGGTGATAATGGACCGAGATGTCACTAAACTAATAATGGACCGAGATATCCCTAAACTAGCACCTCACCTCAAACACGGCGATAATGGACCGAAACGTCCTTAAACTAATAATAGACCGAAACGTTCTTAAACTAATACTGGACCGAAATGTGCTTAAACTAATATTCTTCCCCAAAATGGGAATGCTGGACCAAAACGTCCTTAAACTAATAATGGACTAAAACGTTCTTAAACTAATGCTAGACCGAAAAGTCCCTAAAGTAATCTTTGTCTCCAAAATGGAAATGTTGGACCGGAACGTCCTTAAACTAACATTTTTCCTCAAAATATAGCGATGAAGGACCGTCATGTCTTTAAACTCACATGTTTAGCCCTACGGTAAACCCCCATATCGATTATCGTATACAATCCATGTGCATAAACGATTCATAACTCTCCCGGGTCCCACGTGATGTAGTCCTTTGAAGAAGACCGGGATCTATAGCTAATGGTGCGTTACCTTGTGGGCCGCTTAAAAAAATGGTACGCCCACAAGAAAAATGCGTACGGATGAAAACCCGAAAGGGCGCCGTGAGTAAAAATAGCAGGACTACCAGCGAGTTTGTGAAAACCTGGAAAGACGCAATCTCGTTAAAAAAAAGTACATGCGTGAGATCCTTTCGAACCACAAAAGAGCAACACACTTAGAAATCCCTATGATTCCTAAGGAGAAATTACACTTGCGAGATCCTCACTACTCGTAAGGAGAATTTCCCCCCATGAGACCCTCACGGTTCATAAGATTTAAAAGCCTTAAGTTATAGGGATCTAAACCTATTCTTAAGCCACCAAAAAAATACAAAAATAAAAAAACACCTACAAAACCTTTTTGCCCTACAGGCGGTCGACTACTGACCATGGTATATAATCCACGGGCATAAATAAATATTCTCCCACCAATTTTCACCAATGACGAGAAATGTTCCCATATAGCAAGCCACACTTGTAAGTCCTTTCGACTTATAAGGAGAAAACACTCTTATAAGATCCTTACGACTTATGAGAGAAAAACAAGCTTAGGATTCCTCACGATTTCTAAGAAGAAATTACACCTATGAGATCCTTACGACTCGTAAAGAGAAAAAACTTTATGAGACTCTTACGGCTCATAAAACCAAAAAGGATTAGTCGACAGGATCCTAATCCTGTTTACTAAGCCATCTTTGTTCAAATCGAAAAAGGCAAACGATGATTCGCTCCCAGCAACATCCCAGTTGTAGTGATGCCGATGCCTATATAGGTATCAAATCCCAAGTTCTCTCACAGCAAATGATGATTCGCTACTAGTAATATTCCAGTTGCAGCGATACTGATGCCAAGATTGGTACCAGATCCCAAGTTCTTGACTCGTAATAAAACTCAGCAAGTCAAAAAAAATGATGAAATAGCCGAAATGATTGGGCACCGCGATAAATAGCCGAAATGATTGGGCAATCGCGACTTTCGCGACATAAAAACTAAAATGATAGAGCATCGCAGAAAGAAATAAAAAAATGAAAATGAAACTTTTCTGCCTTGCATGTATGTCCATATTGACTCTTGTATACAATTCATGGGCACAAATGAAAGAAAGAGAACTTTATTTTCCCACCACGCTTCGTCAAAAGGAGAACTAAGTCTTGATGATACATATAAAACCTAGAGACTATCTCAGCATTCCTTCTCATTCCAGCAGGATGCAGACGCAACGTCATCATAAAAAAAGAAAGACCCAAGGGTTAAAGCAAAAAAAATGGAGTAATAGCAAAATCCTAGCTCCAAGTTTATGAAGGCGTTCTCCCTCATTTCAGCAGGTGCGGATGCAACTATCAAATGAAATGGGAGCAATTGCATATTCTTAGCTCTAGACTTCAATTGCAATACATGCTGCACAAAAGTCTTACAGATGTCTACCTTACTTCAGCAATGAATCGGCGTGACATCGTCAAAGCAAAAAATGAAGTGACGGTATATTCTTAACTTTGGGTCTTGATGGCAACTCATATAAAGCCTAAAGACCATTGGAGATCTTCCCACCCTAGAAGGGTGCTGTTATGACTCATCGGGGCTTCAAATTGAGCCTAACCTCAGGTAAAAAGTGTCATGGCAAATTCCTAACGCTTGCTCTTTTGACGGTAATATGACTTGTAACGACTCTAAATTTCCTGTAGTTCTTGTTTTCACAGTAAAGGGTTTTACAGCCTGTGTAAGAGTTAAAAGTTATTTTTGTTAAATAAAAACAAGAAGCAACTTATAGCTCACTAGTAAAGCCTCTGCACTGCTGTGATATAGTCTATGTGTTCGATTCCTATCAGAACCAATTATTTTTAAGATTTTTCTTTTTAATTTTTCGGAAACCCAAGAGTTGCATGTTCAATATACGGAGAAACGAAAAATTTCAGAAAAATCAAACAGGCGCAATGAGGTGTGCACACCAATCTTGACACGTGGAACAAATCTTGAGACCAATCACCAAGTTCCGACCGCCCATTCTTGCCAAAGGGTCGGCACCGGCGGTTCGATGGAGCCCAAATCCTTCTGTGTTTTGCACATTTGACTCTTCAACTCCCTTGCACTGCTTGATTTTCCTGCAATCAAACAAAGACTCTTCAATTCACTATTTAACACCATATAAATCCTTTTAATCCACATTTTTAATTCCCAAACCCTAATTCTTCACTATAAATACCGCACCATGCCCTAACTCTTCCCCATTCCAAAATTTCTAGCAAAAATTCTCTCAAACTCTGTAAGTACTAAGTGGAGTTAAGCACCCCAAGTGGAGTAGCAAGCCAAACTCGACGACCGGAGCATTTCCGACGACGCCACGACACCCGAAAGCTTCCTTTCTCTCTTACTAACCACCTAAACAAGTAAGTCCCTTTATCTCTATCCTTTTCCACCTCAAAACAAATTTTTAAAACAAATCGACAAAAGTGGAGTTATCTCTGATGCGATCTTCTTTTTAATTTTTGTACTCCACTTGATAAGCCAATTAGATCAAACTAACATCCTATTTTAATCTTAAGCTTATTTCCCACCATTTAGTTTTTAGTTTAACAAAATTTTCATGTGAAACAAACATATAACGAACTTTTTCATTAAAATACCATGAACTTTAGTATAACTCTTCTCGATAATTAGTTTAAATACCTTTAGAAAAATTTCACGGGGTAACGACCTACCCCACATGTACACTATGGTTCCATAGCACTGTATTCTAGATCTATAGTTAATTTAAATAATAATTTTTTCATTAAAATACCACATCGTTTCAAAACGGATTTTTTTTATCGGTACTTTGAAATCCTTATCAACTACGCCTCTACAACCCTCGTCAGGGGACCTGCTAAAGGATGGTGTGAATTATCGTATATGTTTGGGATAATAGAGCGAGATGCAGAACTTCTCACTGAGTATTCGGCCTCGAAAGAAAATAAAAATACGGTTTTTAAGAAACGCGACTTTTCTAAACAAAACTAATTTTTGAAAAAATATATAAAAATTATGAATTCGTATTTTCAATAAAAACAAATTAAGAAACTATATTTTTAAAATTAAAGATTAGATTTTTTAAAAATAAAATACCACCAAGTTTCCAAAAGCGGCAGTTTTCACAAAAGTACCATAAACTTTCAAAAAGCTAGATTTTATCACCAAAATACCATAACAATTAAAATACATGTTCATGAAAACCCTTAATATTAAAAATCACCATCGAGATTTGTTTTAAACTATATTAAAACATTTTTTTCATAAAACCCCCTCGAGATATGCAAACAATATTTTAAGGACTCTAGAATTAATATAAATTTAAGCGGTATCATTTCTTTTGAGCTCCAGGGAGCCGGAGAAAATGAGTGCTTATTCAGGCTAGACAACTTAACGAAGTTATCAATGGCAATTGTCTTGGAAAAAGACACAAATCCTACCGTCCATGTGCAACAGTTGCTGATTTCTCCCGAACATAAGATTTTTAACAATTTACATCAATTCCTATGAAAAAGACATGAACTCGAATCCAAACTCGAATATGAACTTGAACCCAAACTACTCGAACCAACTTGACTCAAACCATGATTGCAATTGTCATGACTCACATATTACTGGACTACATTCTACACCATTTGCAATCTATGGTTTCGATCAAGACATGTTAATCAATCAATCAAATCAATTAAATATATTAACCAGTTATAATATATTATACTCGGGGTATTTAGGATAGTTTCTTGAGTGAATCCAACAGAGCTTCAGGAGTTCTGTATTAACCACTTTTTTTATTTTACTCGAATATCAGTCAGGTTGACTCATCCACAACTTAGAGCCCCGATGCTAACACGTGTAATAGGCCCGTGTTTCCTTGCTCCTGAGGCCCCACTCTTAATCTCGTGAATATTTCTACGGATGCGTTGACATCCACACTTGGAACTTAATGTTAATATAGTAACCATATAGAGACCTATAGAATCTATTTACCTATGATCATATACTCTTACTCGTCATATAAATATTCTACAATTGTCATTTTCTTTACTCTTACATATCCTTGGGAATTACCGAGTGCTAGTTTGCTAATGGGCATTCCATCCACTTTTCTTCTCTTGGAATGTTCGTTGGGTATGGTCGAGACGGAGGAAGTGGAAGCCACAGAGGAGAACTACAACCAGATCGCTACTCAGGGCTAGCCCACCTTCACTTTTCTTCAGTTTATATATGCCACTTGTTTAGGCATTTTCCTTATTGTATTTACTTTCCAGCATAAACTCATGTATTTGTAATATTGGAACTTGAATGTAAATGAAGATGATTGTTGAAAAAATTTACAGTCTCCATTTATTCTTGTATTGTGTATTATTGTTTCAATACGCTTAGTATATTTATTTAGGGAATGACCTTATCTGGATAAATATGCCGCGTGCTTGCCGCGTTACCATTTCCGTCTACCGGGAAGCAGGGCATGATATGGCTTAAGGAAATTACTTGAAGACGTCTTGTCCATCCCCTGAAGGGATCAGAGACACGACAGTCACGGAGCTACTCGAATAACGGCTTAAATACCGCATATCGAGGAATATATCAGCCAACGCGGCGGTACCACGGACTAAAACCCTAGTACCACAAACCTAACGGACCCATGTCATAAAGAATGGGGGTTATCTACATGCAACGTTAGGAAAAGTTTGCCTATAAACCCAAGGGAAGTAAACTAAAAAAAACTCCGAAATGAGTGAATAAACTACAGACTCCGAAATGAGTAAATAAACTAAAGACTCCGAAATGATTGAATAAACTACAAACTCCGAAATGAGTGCGTAAACTACTTCACGCCAGATCAAGACATCAAGAAATAGAAAGGTCGAAATTCTAAAAGTTATATACGATACACCAACCCGAAACCAGCCATATGCTATGTATTACTTTACCCACGAGTATACCTCCATGAGCAAGGTAGTAGGGGAAACATTTGTTCACATCAGTCCAGTGTTCACCTATATCTAGATGCATGTTTGAATGAGAGATAGCGTTGAAAGTATGCTCATTTATGTGTGCGTGTATGTGCACTACATATGCGCGCATCATTGGCAACTACTAAGGTTAAAATGCAAAGTATATGTGCAGAGGAAAGATGCCCACATGGATATGTGCTGGGGTGAAACATTCAGCGATCAACAATAAATAAAGTTCACCAAACACGGGATAAAAAATACAAGGGTTTACAAAATTATGAATAAAGTTCTCTAAAACCCTCTCAGCCTTATCCACCATGTCGAAGCGGCGATTTTCGCGAAGAGTCGTTCCCCATCGGTCAGTGTCGTGCCCATCAGCAAAGGCAGACATGATGGCCCGTTGAGCCCGTACCTGGCTTAACAACTGAACAGAGCAATCCCTCAGAGGCTTGGTAATCAAATCTGCCTCATGAAAGCACTCGTTCTTGTCCTTCGCTGCGTCGAGCATCGCCGGAGTCATCTTCGCTGGATGAGGGGGAATGTCAGCAAGCACGGATAAGAAGATCATTCGGAGCCAAATGGAGCTGATGGGAAGAAGAGACCCTCTACGAGTCAGGAGCTCTCACATCACCGTGTCGCATCGGTCATCCGTAAGAATGGGATTCACTAAGCGTGCAGCAAAACGAAGAACGATTCTCTCGATAGGCATCTCCCATGGTTGCTGAGGAGCATGTGGACGATTGCAAATCATGACTCTTGGTCTGTTAAAAATGGTTCTCCCTTTGTGAAGAAGAAGGAAAACATTTCTTCAGATTATAAAAAGAAGCATTTAAGTCTAGGCACAAAAAATGTTGTGCATGGTGGAACTATTTCCATGTCCTGACAAAAAAGGCAAGGGAAAAGAAAGAGTTGACTCATGAAAAGCAGAGCAAGAAGGCGAAATGATTCCTTCGTACCCCGTAGCAGCGCCTCATGTGCATGACACGTGAGCGCCGGCGCTAGTTTTCTAGCAGCGCCTCACGTGTATGACACGTGAGCACTGGTGCTAGTTTTCTTTTAAGGTTAAGTCTTATAGCAGTGCCTCACGTGCATGACACGTGAGCGTCGGCGCTAGTTTTTTTAGGGTTAAGTCCTATAGCACTGCCTCACGTGCATGACACGTGAGCGCCAGCGCTAGTTCTTTTATATAAAAACACCTAATGTGAAGCATATGTGAGCGTTGGCGTAAAAAATGGGGGAAGGGGACTTTGTCATTCATACTTCAAAAGAAATTTATGCATCGGTAATGAGGATGATGATGCAAAAAAAATATCATCAAAATATCTACAATGGCAAGACACTGAACTCTGGACATGAATTCTCAAACTCAAAAGCAAATTTGTGCAATGCACGTTTAGCCTCATTAACCATCTTTTTGTGCATCTTCCCTCGGATGCAAGCGTCAGGGTCACCATTGTTGTCCTCAACCCTCTGATATGCTGATACTATTACTTTTTGCTGAAAGACGTGGTGCAAGATGGCAACGAGATTATCTCTCCGTTTCTTTGAGATCAACCCCCATCAAGTACACTGAATGTACTTTATCCTCAGCATCATCGAGGGCTTGAAGCGGCATAACCTTGAGGCGCTTGGGTATAGCTTCCCAGATCGACCCAACGACGATCTTCAAAAGGGCAGAATGACGGGGAAGCAATCGACCGTTGTAATCATCGAAGCGATGCATCATCGCGTCGCATTGGGCGTCGGTAAACTCCTGGCCTTGACTGCGGCTTTGGATGCGAAACTCCTCATAAGAGATAATCTTTTCAAAATCATACAGAAAACCAGCCATGGTACCTGAAAAGAAAAACCAGTGGAGGGTTAACGATTAAAATACTAAAATTACTACAGTCTAAAAGAAAATCAGTGGGCCCTACAAAATCAAGGTGATATCTCATCAATGATGAGACATGCGACCATTGTGAGAATCCAAAAGGGTTCTCATTACATGAATAGTCCCATTAAACACTGGAGTTAAAAACTCCCAATATTCTCGAAAAGCGGGTTCTGTTAAGAATAACAACAGATTCAAATCTGTAAATAGGGTATTAAAACCCTAAAAAGGAAAATACTCAAGAATAAGAAGGGGAATAAAATTTCCAAAATTTCTGAGAGCTAAGCTCTGTAAGACAGAATGGAATTAAATTCCTCCAATAATAAGATTAAATCCCAGAAATTCCCATGTTGGGAGACAGATGGGATATATAATGGAATTGAATTCCAGAGACCCTCAAAGATCAGGATCAATGATAGGGTAAAACCCTAAGCAGAAAACCAACGATTCTCAAGAATGCCCATTGATTTAAGACCCACGGTCTATTCAAAAAAGGGGGGAAATTTCTTTTTTGATATCTCTAAGAAATCATTTCAAGAAAAGAACCAAGCTCTGTTAATGGGTTAAAAATCGAAAACGAAAAAAGGAGGGTCTTTTAAGAGCTAAGCTCTGTTCGAAATCCTTACCAAAAATTTTTTTGGCAGAGTTTAACACTGGTCAGAAAGAATTCTGTGGACATGGATCTAAGCTCTGAAATGAGAATTAAATTCTCAAGGAAAAAAGAACTTTAAGGAAGATGATGAGACGACAGTCGTCTCAAGGGCCAAATGCCTTATTTATAAGATATGGGGGGACGGTTCAACTCCCTAGAAGATCAAACGGTGGTAAAAGTGACACCGTTGCACTCATGTGTGAGCCATGTGAGAATAACGGTGGGGGGCATTTATTCCCCTAATATTTGAATATAACTGAAGAACTAAGCTCTGTTAAGTTATAATGAGGTAGTGCCTCACGTGCTCCCCACGAGGGCACCAGCGCCAGCGCGAACCTCGTAGGATTAAATTCTATGGTGGCGCCGCACGTGAAGCTCACGTGGGTGCCAATGTGCAAAACACAGGAGCGCCTGTCATATATAAGAATTAAATTCTTAAGTGGCTCCCCACGTTGAAAACACGTGAGCGCCGGTGTCCAAATTAAAATCAAGTAGAATTAAATTCTATATGGGGATATTTCCCTGAAAAATGGGATACTCTCTGTTAAACGGTCGTTGGATCAAACATCAAATGGTGATGATAAATAATCAAATAATAGAATTAAATTAGGAGAAAATATCTCCCAAATCTTTCTAAATGAGAAAAATACTATCGGTTGGATCAAAGATCCAATGATAGAATCAAATTCTATTTTGGGAATATATTTCCCCAATCTTTCTAACTTTCTAAATAAAGAAAGATTGTCCTCAGTAAAATAGAAAGCCCCTGGATTAAAAATCCATCGGTAATTAAAAATCACCATTTGAGAGAATAAAATTCTGAATATAGGAAAATATATCCCCAATCTTGTTAAAAACAAGAAAATATATTCTGTGAAACAAAAATCACTGGATCAAACATCCAATGTCACGCCCCGCTTCCCAGTATACGGCGAAGGAGACGCGACGAGGCCCGCTACGTATATACTCAGAAGTACATACGCTAAGCGTAACTAAGCAATATAAATACACAAGAGACAAGAGTATAAAAGAACAGCAACTTTTATTAATAACATTCTTTGTACAATGCATGAAAAGGAAAATACAACTGAAATGAAAAGCGATGCCTAAACAGTGGCATAACATGAAAATGAAAAATACTGGAAAGAACAAGATACAATATCTAGAGCTCGAGGTCTTCGTGGAACCACTACAAGTCTTCACTGGTGGGCTCGATCTCAGCTTGGTCCGACGCACCTGACGACATTCGAAGAAGAAGTAAATAGAATGTCGTCAGCGAACAGGTCGCTCGGTAAGTCCCAAAGATAATGGAGAAATAGACAGAGAGTAAAAGAGAGAGAGAGAGTAGCTTTTAATGTTGTATTGTATTGTATTGTCATATTATAGTAGTATGATGCTAACGCTGTTGTTGTAGCTTGGTACAGAAGGATGCCAGTGTATACGAGAGGGATCTCTATATGCTAGAGATCAGGGCAAATGGAAGTACAAGGCTCCGTTATACAACCCGGAACAACGGCAATTGGATTCAGGTTAGGTGTCTTAATCTTACCATCTCGTGCCACCTTTAACACCTTCCGTACCAATCTACCCCTTAAACCCCGCGATGTCTTGTTTGTATTATTATCTTGTAAAACTTGTAATGATTGCATGATTGACTTGATTGACTGACCGAAACCATGATATCAGGAAACGGTTATAACCGTAGAGTCATGTAAATGGAATACTGGGAAACATGTAAAAGGAATATCCATGGTTTGGTTCAGTCAAGTAGATTGTTAACTGGATTCTGGGATTCATGTATTCATCTTGAGTTGAAATATAAAGAATATGGATTGACTTGAATCATATTCAAGTCAGAAATAGTCAGACGCTAACCCGAGTCAGACTAAAAGAAAGAGAATTTGAAGTTCTATAATTGGTTAGGGTCCTTATTGTAAATTATAAAACTTGAGGGGGTTTTATGTAAAAAGTATTATTGTATATTTTTCAAAATACCTCAAGTATTTATTATTCGTCTTTATAGTTATAATAAGTGTGAATTTTATTTATTTTATTCTAGTGAATATATCCTAATAAAAGTATTAATTGATTTATTTGAATTTCAGGGTATTTTAATGTAACTTTTAAACTTGTAATTTTAGAAAAAGTGGAAACTTTATATTATAATAAAATAGGTGTCTAAATTATAATTAAATATATTTTAATACAAGAATAATTTTAAATAAATATTTTATTTTCCAAAATCTCATTTTCCTTAAATGTCGTATTTTAAACCTTTCGAGACCGAATGCTCCTTGCGGAGGTCTGAATCTCGCACTACTAGACCGCGGGTGCACGATGAACCGTACTATCCCTAACGGGTTCCCCAAAGGTGGGTTGTAGCATCGCTTTGCTTAGGTTTAATAAATACCATTCATTTAGAAAAACGGTTTTATAAATATAAGGTATTTATTTGCAAAAGAGTATAGTTTTCTGTATTTTAGTTTCTAGGGTTTCCTAAGCCAACTATCCTATTTCTAAGGGTCTAAACGACAAGTCATTAGAAGTCTCAAATCGCCTCTTCACCGCCAATTGTGGCCAGGTAAGTACAAGTGAGGAGGGAGGGATCCGCTCACGAATCGTGAGACGGGCCTTTTAAAGTTACCCAAGCTCACTTGCCTAGCTTAGACACCACAAAGTCAGTTTAGATAAACGATCGATGTCCATGACCAATCGTGCTTTCATTTTATAAAAGATTTTATTTAGAGATGTTTACAACTTAAAGCTTTTAATAAAGATTATAAAGATTGTGGTATTTTAGTGAAAAGTCCTGTAATTTCGTATTCTATATTTTGACATATATCAATTAGGGTTATATTTGTGTGTGTGTAGAGGTAGGTCATTACCTCGTGACTTATTTTAAGGTATTGTGAAGTTTAGAGGTTAAACAAGATATATTAAACTTGAAGGTATTAAAGCGCAAGAATACGGTATTTGAAAACGTTATCATTTCATGTGTGAAAATTCATTCAAATTGATTTCTACAAGTTTAGTGACCAAGATAAACGTATTTAGGAGTGAGGGAATTAATTAGAACAAGAAAAATAAACTCTATGGTATTTTATGAAAAGAATACGGTTTTGCAAAGAAGCTATCATTTCATGTGAGAAACTTTATTTAAATTGGTTTATGGGTGATTAATAGTCAACATGAATATGTTAGGGTATTGTGGATTAGGTGACAAGTGAAATTTTGTAGAAAAACCGAATCGGAAATCGGTTTGTTCCGATTTCCGTCGGGTTTCATATTTCCGTATTTTAAGAAATAGAAAAGAGAGAGAGGGATGGGACTTACGGGTTTTAAGCACTTATAAAGAGTAAAGAGAACTAGGGAGAAAGACCGAGTGGTGGTTTCGTCGCCGGTTGCTTCAAAGCACGTCGCCGGAATTTCGTCAGAATCTCGTCGGAGCTTCGCCGCGAACTTGTTTTCAAAGCACACACTTCTTGGAAAACTTTTGAGAGAGTGGCTCAAGATTTTGGGGGTGAGAGGGTAGTGTATAGGGTTGGTATTTATAGGGTTAGGCTAGGGTTAGGGTAGGTGAAAAGTTAAAAATAAAAATGTGATAAAATGTAATAAAAATATATTAAAAGTGGAGTAATTGGGGTTTTTAAAGAGCTCTGGAAGTGGTATGAGGCTGAAACTTTGCAGGTGCATAGAGCATATAAAAATACACAACTTTCATGTTGTGACCCTCGCCGGAATCGGCCGAATCGGGGGTGACTCGGCCGTGACTCGGTCGGATCACTGAGTCGGCCGAGTCAAGGCCGAGTTGGCCGATTCCCGACCGAGTCCGGGGACCTGGATCTCCCTCGACGGTTCATCTACCCTCTTCAAGTGTTACATGTTTGGGTGTAGTGGGGTTTTTGTGAGATATGCGCGTGTAAACTCTTGGTATTCTAAAGGTTTTTAAAAAAATCAATATTAAAAATAATGTGGGGTATGGGATTTGAACTCTGGTGGTTTGGTTCAGCAGTGCAAGGTATTACCAATAAGCTACAAGCTCCTTCTTGTAATTATGGAGTTATTTAATTACTTAAAATGATAGCAGCAAGAGTAAATACTCCAAGTATACATTAAATTTAAAGTAATTTCTTGTACACTAAAAATGGATTTATTACATTCTTGTAGCTTGTAATTAAAAATAAAATAATTATCTATATCTTGTGCTCAGGCTAAAATACCCCTTTGTGGATTTTTGAAAAAAAATATTTGAAAAATTTTGTATAGGAAATTTAAGGTTGTTACATTCTACCCTCCTTATAAAAATTTCGTCCTCGAAATTTGTAAAAGGAAAGTGTGACAGTGCAAAGAAATTTGGTGGTTGTAGTATAGATAGTGTATAAAAATAACAAAGAGATACAAGGGTGAAAAAAGCTTACCGGTGTTACCTTGACCTACAGTCTCGGCTTCTACGGCTTCTAATGTGAAGGTCTGTCGCCGTGGTACATTCCTTCTAGCTGGAGGCACATTCTGCCTTTGGAGCCTGTTTCTCTGCCCTCTAGGCATGTCCCTCATTGCCTGTTGGAATTGGCGAGTAGGCTGTGCAGGTGGTGGAGCAGGTAGTGCAGGACGAGTTGCAGGAGCCTGGATGGTCGGCCGCTGCGGGTGGTTAATGTGTGTGTGAGATGAGTTGTTATTGTAAGGACAGTTACCAATTCCGTGGTTGGATGCGCCACAAATTAGACAGAGGCCTTTTGCGCGCCTACAGTCTTTCCACAAATGTCCCTTTCTATGGCAGTAATGGCAAATTTCTTCAGTCCTCCTGGGTTCAAATGATGGCCTGGAAGAGGCTCCACCTGCCATCTGGTTGGCAGGGCGCTTGACTCCTGCAGACTGAGATCTGCCCATCTCCTTTATCACTGCCTCATAGCTGCGGGCAGCTTCCAGAGCATCTTCATGAGTCAGAAATTTTCCCGTGGCTAGGGCAGCCTGAATCTCTGTGTCCAAACCTTGCTGAAAGCGATGGGCTCTGATCTCGTCCGTCGGTATCAGGTGTGCCGCGAATCGGCTCAACATGGTGAACTCAGCATCGTATTCATCTACCGATTTATCCCACATTGATCCTTGCTGTAGATGAATAAACTGCTGTTCCATAGCGAACCTGGCAGTCACAGGGAAATATTTCGCGTCGAACTTCTCGCGAAATGTCTTCCATTCAATCGGCTGTACCAGATGGGTTTCTTCCGCCTTCCACCAATTGCGAGCATTATCCGTGAGCTGTAGCTTCGCTACACGGACCCAAGCGTTATCTGGCACTTGAGCTGCTGCCAGATCGTCTTCGATGCTTTGTGCCCATTCTTCTGCTTCGAGAGGGCTTCCTTTACCCGAGAATTGCTTTGGGTGCAAAGCTCTGAATTGCTTTATTCCCGGTGCATCTGTCTCAGGACGACTCAGAAGTTGTTGCTGTCCCTCGAGAAGACTGCGGATCGCATTGAATAGCATTGTTTGCTCAGTGGGTGGTGCAGCAACAGCCGGTGTGAGAGGTAGTGCTGAGGGTGTGTTGTTGACGTTGGTGCTGGTGTTGTTTGGGGAATCCATAACCCTGAAGAAAAATTTGGGTTAGGACAGATTCAAGTACATGAAATGATAAGATTCAAGTAATAGAGATTTGCAAGATTCAAAGAACATGAATTGTAAAGAATGTTTTAGTTGCTGCGTCTTGTGTTATATTGCTTAGGTTGTTCACGCAGCCCAGAACTGCATGACAGGGATTCATACAGCTCTGACCTGCATGGGCCACCAACAAAACCTGTCATGCCTCGCTTCCCAGTATACGGCGAAGGAGACGCGACGAGGCCCGCTACGTATATACTCAGAAGTACATACGCTAAGCGTAACTAAGCAATATAAATACACAAGAGACAAGAGTATAAAAGAACAACAACTTTTATTAATAACATTCTTTGTACAATGCATGAAAAGGAAAATACAACTGAAATGAAAAGCGATGCCTAAACAGTGGCATAACATGAAAATGAAAAATACTGGAAAGAACAAGATACAATATCTAGAGCTCGAGTTCTTCGTGGAACCACTACAAGTCTTCACTGGTGGGCTCGATCTCAGCTTGGTCCGACGCACCCGACGACATTCGAAGAAGAACTAAATAGAATGTCGTCAGCGAACAGGTCGCTCGGTAAGTCCCAAAGATAATGCAGAAATAGACAGAGAGTAAAAGAGAGAGAGAGAGTAGCTTTTAATGTTGTATTGTATTGTCATATTATAGTAGTATGATGCTAATGCTGTTGTTGTAGCTTGGTACAGAAGGATGCCAGTGTATACGAGAGGGATCTCTATATGCTAGAGATCAGGGCAAATGGAAGTACAAGGCTCCGTTATACAACCCGGAATAACGGCAATTGGATTCAGATTAGGTGTCTTAATCTTACCATCTCGTGCCACCTTTAACACCTTCCGTACCAATCTACCCCTTAAACCCCGCGATGTCTTGTTTGTATTATTATCTTGTAAAACTTGTAATGATTGCATGATTGACTTGATTGACTGACCGAAACCATGATATCAGGAAACGGTTATAACTGTAGAGTCATGTAAATGGAATACTGGGAAACATGTAAAAGGAATATCCATGGTTCGGTTCAGTCAAGTAGATTGTTAACTGGATTCTGGGATTCATGTATTCATCTTGAGTTGAAATATAAAGAATATGGATTGACTTGAATCATATTCAAGTCAGAAATAGTCAGACGCTAACCCGAATCAGACTAAAAGAAAGAGAATTTGAAGTTCTATAATTGGTTAGGGTCCTTATTGTAAATTATAAAACTTGAGGGGGTTTTATGTAAAAAGTATTATTGTATATTTTTCAAAATACCTCAAGTATTTATTATTCGTCTTTATAGTTATAATAAGTGTGAATTTTATTTATTTTATTCTAGTGAATATATCCTAATAAAAGTATTAATTGATTTATTTGAATTTCAGGGTATTTTAATGTAACTTTTAAACTTGTAATTTTAGAAAAAGTGGAAACTTTATATTATAATAAAACAGGTGTCTAAATTATAATTAAATATATTTTAATACAAGAATAATATTAAATAAATATTTTATTTTCCAAAATCTCATTTTCCTTAAATGTCGTATTTTAAACCTTTCGAGACCGAATGCTCCTTGCGGAGGTCTGAATCTCGCACTACTAGCCCGCGGGTGCACGATGAACCATACTATCCCAACGGGTTCCCCAAAGGTGGGTTGTAGCGGCGCTTTGCTTAGGTTTAATAAATACCATTCATTTAGAAAAACGGTTTTATAAATATAAGGTATTTATTTGCAAAAGAGTATAGTTTTCTGTATTTTAGTTTCTAGGGTTTCCTAAGCCAACTATCCTATTTCTAAGGGTCTAAACGATAAGTTATTAGAAGTCTCAAATCGTCTCTTCACCGCCAATTGTGGCCAGGTAAGTACAAGTGAGGAGGGAGGGATCCGCTCACGAATCGTGAGACGGGCCTTTTAAAGTTACCCAAGCTCACTTGCCTAGCCTAGACACCACAAAGTCAGTTTAGATAAACGATCGATGTCCATGACCAATCGTGCTTTCATTTTATAAAAGATTTTATTTAGAGATGTTTACAACTTAAAGCTTTCAATAAAGATTATAAAGATTATGGTATTTTAGTGAAAAGTCCTGTAATTTCGTATTCTATATTTTGACATATATCAATTAGGGTTATATTTGTGTGTGTGTAGAGGTAGGTCATTACCTCGTGACTTATTTTAAGGTATTGTGAAGTTTAGAGGTTAAACAAGATATATTAAACTTGAAGGTATTAAAGCGCAAGAATACGGTATTTGAAAATGTTATCATTTCATGTGTGAAAATTCATTCAAATTGATTTCTACAAGTTTAGTGATCAAGATAAACGTATTTAGGAGTGAGGGAATTAATTAGAACAAGAAAAATAAACTCTATGGTATTTTATGAAAAGAATACGGTATTGCAAAGAAGCTATCATTTCATGTGAGAAACTTTATTTAAATTGGTTTATGGGTGATTAATAGTCAACATGAATATGTTAGGGTATTGTGGATTAGGTGACAAGTGAAATTTTGTAGAAAAACCGAATCGGAAATCGGTTTGTTCCGATTTCCGTCGGGTTTCATATTTCCGTATGTTAAGAAATAGAAAAGAGAGAGAGGGATGGGACTTACGGGTTTTAAGCTCTTATAAAGAGTAAAGAGAACTAGGGAGAAAGACCGAGGGGTGGTTTCGTCGCCGGTTGCTTCAAAGCACGTCGCCGGAATTTCGTCAGAATCTCGTCGGAGCTTCGCCGCGAACTTGTTTTCAAAGCACACACTTCTTGGAAAACTTTTGAGAGAGTGGCTCAAGATTTTGGGGGTGAGAGGGTAGCGTATAGGGTTGGTATTTATAGGGTTAGGGTAGGTGAAAAGTTAAAAATAAAAATGTGATAAAATGTAATAAAAATGTATTAAAAGTGGAGTAATTGGGGTTTTTAAAGAGCTCTGGAAGTGGTATGAGGCTGAAACTTTGCAGGTGCGTAGGGAATATGAAAAGACACAACTTTTATGTTGTGAACCTCGCCGGAATCGGCCGAATCGGGGGTGACTCGGCCGTGACTCGGTCGGATCACTGAGTCGGCCGAGTCAAGGCCGAGTTGGCCGATTCCCGACCGAGTCCGGTGACCTGGATCTCCCCCAACGGTTCATCTACCCTCTGCAAGTGTTACATGTTTGGGTGTAGTGGGGTTTTTGTGAGATATGCGCGTGTAAACTCTTGGTATTCTAAAGGTTTTTAAAAAAATCAATATTAAAAATAATGTGGGGTATGGGATTTGAACTCTGGTGGCTTGGTTCAGCAGTGCAAGGTATTACCAATGAGCTACAAGCTCCTTCTTGTAATTATGGAGTTATTTAATTACTTAAAATGATAGCAGCAAGAGTAAATACTCCGAGTATACATTAAATTTAAAGTAATTTCTTGTACACTAAAAATGGATTTATTACATTCTTGTAGCTTGTAATTAAAAACAAAATAATTACCTATATCTTGTGCTCAGGCTAAAATACCCCTTTGTGGATTTTTGAAAAAAAATATTTGAAAAATTTTGTATAGAAAATTTAAGGTTGTTACATCCAACGGTGGATAAAATCATCCGAACAATTTTGAGACCAATTAAATTAATTGGTGTCTCTCAAATGAGAGATTTTCTCAAAACTAATTAACTTGCCTCTACTATATAAAGGACCCGAGACTTCAAGTCTCATATAGAGGGAATCCTCCATAAGCTTCTGTAAAAAAAATACAGAAAAATCTAAAAAACAACAGAGAATTTAATTCTCAATATAGAAGAAGATCTTTTTCCTCTCAAACCCTAGGTAAAGAAACCACAGAGATAAAAACATATCCTTTACCTATCATAGTATGTCTAAGGGTTTAATCCTTCTCAAGAACTTAGTTTTTTCTCTGGATCTGAGATCCACAAAGCAAGTCTTCCACAAGTTGAGAATTTAATTCTCATCGGGAAGATCTTGTTCTTGAGAATCAAAAGATTCAGAAAAAACTAGGAAAAAGAAAAAGAGCCTATCCTATAGGAATTCAATTCTCCTGAAAATAGGATTTAACCCTAAAAAGAAATGTAGTTCTTATAAAAGAAAAAAACCATAAAAATTTAGTTTTTGAAGAAAACTTGATCCCAGATCTTCAAAACAAAAATCTTGGTGATAATTAATGGTCAAAATGCCATTAACAGAGATTCAATCTCTGAAAAAGAAAAGAACTTAGCGCCTCACGTGCTTCCCACGTGTGCGCCCCCAACAGCGCCCAGTGCCTCATGTGAAAAACACGCGGGTGCTTAAAGAAGAAGGCCAGTGCCTCATGTAAAATACACGCGAGCGCTGAATAAAAAGTGCTTATCACTTCATATACAGCCAAAACGGCTAAGTGCTTAGCACTGATTGGGCAGTACCCAACGCCTCACGTGAAACATACGTGGGCGCTCAACAAAATAAATTGGATGGCGCCGCACGTGCTCCTCATATGGATGCCATATAAAAAGTGCTTAGCACTATATATATATATATATATTCAGTCAAAATGACTGAGTGTTGCTCAGTGATTCGACAGCGTCCATAACTGAAGACTTCACATGATACCCATGTGAGCGCCCGAGTTTCAAAAAAGTGCTTAGAACTTTTGTATAAAAAGGGGGCTGAACAAACAGAGTTCAAGTAAGTGCTTAGCACTTTTTAAAAAAAACTGAGCAGACTAAGCCCAAAATCGCTAAGTCCCTCTAAAACTCTCTTGCAACTGAGCCCAAATGCTCTGTTGTTGGATCTTAAAAATGATCCTTAAAATTTTGTTAAGCTTATCTTGGTCTCAAATATGGCTAACGTATCCTTAGTTAAAAATAAATTGAGCCCAAATGCTTATATATTTAAATTGATTGTAATCTCAAACTAGATTAACGATCCTTAAATAAAACAGAATATTTTTGAACTAAAGGAATATATAACCTAAGTTGAAAACCCAAATCCAAATCTAAAATATACAAATTTGGACTAATCCGCGCCCTACGGGCGACGACATAAAATAGTCTCTGTATACAATCCACGGGCATCCAAAATAAATAAAAATAAAACACGACACGAAGTGAACTGGTGGAGAAAGAGAAAGTGGTTATCGCAACGCGATAACGTAATTAACTGCAGTGTCTTGCGCCAATAGGGAAGAGCGTCCCTACAATAAAAAACCCCTCACAAACGAGGGAGAATCTGATATAGTCTGCTACAACGGTCGCATCTGTCTAAATCTCCTATATATGGCACCATAAATCAACTTGGTAATTTCGGAGAGGTGGATGGAGAGTCCAAATAGTATCTGCCCCTAAATTCAGGCTAGACGTCCCAACGTCTCGGTCCAGCCTTTCGCCGGTGAACAGAGCTGTTACTATATCTAGTCGTCTCCGACCAGGCTGCCGAATCCGTACTCATCAGAGAATTCGAATGAATACATAGACCGGTCTACTACGTCAGCCACGTTTTCAAGGACACAGAGACCAGATACTCGGCCATAGAAAAAATAGTCCTTACACCCGTCGTCACCTCCAGAAAGCTGCATCACTAATTCTAAGCTCACACGATCATCGTTCTTACCGAACGACTCATGAGGAATATCCTCGGTTCCCCCGAATCATTGGTCCGCTTAGTGAAATGGAGATGGGAGTTGTCCCAATTCAACATCTAACCAAGGTAAGCTATCAAAGCACATGCCTTAGCCGATTTCTTAGCCGAATGCACCATTCCCAATAAGGAAGGAGCGCCGACGCGAGTCTCTAACCCACGACTCTCTGTCGAGGAGACGCTCGGCCTGATTCTGGACCGGGTACTCTATGTGGACGGCTCCTCCACAGAGGAAGGGAGTGGGGCTGGGTTAATCATCTATGGTCCGAATGAGGTAGAGATGGAGTACTCTCTGAGACTTGGTTTTAAGGCGTTGAACAACGCAGCAGAATACAAAGCCTTATTAGCCGGGCTACGAATCGCCTTCGGGGTGGGTCTAAAGATGATCAGGATCTGCAGCGACTTCGCACTAGTCGTCGGCCAGGTGACCGGAAGTTTCGAAACCCGGGAACCCCTAATGATGAAATACCTGGCGGAGGTAAAAAAGACTTCGGAGAAATTTCGATGAGGTCCAAGTAGAACAAATTCCCAGGAGCATGAACGCCGAGGCTGACGTGCTAAGCAAACTCGCCTCTTCTTATTCGGCTAATCATAAAAGAAACATCCTCTTCGAAGTCCTGCCACGGCCCAGCGTGGAAGATAAAGAAGTAATACACTGGATCTACACTGCTTAAGGGGATATCTCGAATTGGAGAAAACCCATTGTGGAGTTCCTTAAGGACGAAGTACTCCCTGAGGACCGGGTTGAGGCCCGTCGGCTCCATATAAAAGCTCGTCATTTCGTGTGGAGCAAAGAAAACCTGTATAAAAAGTCATACACCCCATCTCTACTCCAATGCGTCGATCTCGACAAAGCAGATTACATCCTTCGAGAGATACATGAAGGGGTCGGAGGAGAACATCAAGGGGCCTATAGTATAGTTCCAAAGACACTGTTGCAAGGGTATTACTGGCCGACTATACACCAAGATGCAAAAAATTTGGACAGAAGGTGTAAGACCTGCCAACTCTTTGGCAGCATCCCTCGGCTACCCACTACCAAATTAACACCACTAAGTTCCCCTTGGCCATTTGCACAATGGGGGATGGATATGGTTGGCCAACTTCCCACTGGCATGGGTAGACACAAATACGTCTTTGTCGCCGTGGACTACTTTATAAAGTGGATAGAAGTCATGTCGATCAGGAAACCGGATGCCACCTCTATGATAAAATTCCTGCAAAATAATATAATCTCTCGATTCGGAATCCCGAGGTGCATCATCACCGACCACGGAACCAACTTCGAAAATGACAGTCAGAGAATTTTGCAGCGACTATCACATATTAAAGAAGTTCTCCGCGGTCGCGCATCCCCAATGCAACGGGCAAACTGAAGTAGCAAATCGAGGCGTCATCTAGGGGCTCAGAGCCCACCTGGAGGGAAGACAGGGCAGCTGGGTCGAGGAACTGCCTCGGGTACTGTGGGCCTTACGAACGTCGAGAAAAACACCCACGGGGGAAACTACGTTTAGTCTCTGTTACAGGCAATGGTCCCGGAAGAAATCAGCCTGCCCAGTTATCGAGTCGAGCACTTCGACGATAAGGCTAACGTCTTAGCGCTTCGAAGCAACCTAGACATCTTATTGGAGAAAAGAGATCGGGTGTAAATAAGGATGGCCGCATATCAGCATCAAACAACCGGATATTACAACGCCCAGATTAAACATCGAGTTTTCAAGACAGGAGACTTAGTCCTACGTCGAAATGAATTCGAAGACCAAGAGAAGCAATACAAGTTCTCCCCGAAATGGGACAGGCCATTCCTCGTAACAGAGATATTGCCCGGCGGAGCCTACCGTCTCCAAGATTCCTGGGGGTATGATTTTCCTCGGCTATATAACGCCGAAAAGCTTAAGTTATACAAATAAACTTGTACCCTTTCGAGTAATATTCCTTTTTGTGTTGGCTGAAGTTTCTAAGCTAAGCTCTCACGCGAGTAGATTCCTGCTCCGCTCTGAGGCCGACAGATAGTCTCTTATCCGCCGCACTTGCTCAAAATGGATAGCCTTCTTCCCGAAAAAATACGGGCCTTAGAACATCCGATATGGGCTTTCTCCAGCCCAACTCAAAAGCAAGGAAGGTGTCCCAGGATAAGCACCCCGGCACGCTCAAAGAGCAGCCGACGTAAGCTTGGCTCTGCCCTCCTTACCTCGACTCTGAGGTAAGAGTTAGAGGAGTTGCGCTTCGAAAAACAAACAAGAAAAATCGATGTCCTGTAATCGCGAGCAAAGAAAGGTCCTTAAGGCAAAGAAAATTTATTAAGAAGTATTCTCATCTCCTCAGACTTACAGAATAAGGGAAAAAGCCCATACTCCCTAACTATTACAGCAAAGGGGGAAGGAGATTGAGAAAGCATTGATGATGATACTCAGAGGAGAGTTCCTACAACCGAGCCTAAGCGGCCTCCGCCCGTTCCTTCTGTCGATACCCATGGACTCGATAAGCTCCAGATCCGACGGGGACTCCTGCAGCCGAACATGATGCCATAATCAACCTCTGCTGGAAACATTCGAGAAGAATATCCGTTGAGCGATCCCGCCTGCTCTTCGAGATCAGACCCAGCTCATAGGCCGTGTGCATCTTGTCGAATGCCTCCTCCAGTGCCTGCGGGGACAATGCCTTGTAAAGACCCGAGGAAAACCTCCATATCGCGTAGATAAGCACCTGCAGAAGAGGGGATCGGCAGGGTAGTAAACGCCCATAGTGACCTTCCAGATGACCTATCATGGTCTCATACGTTGCCTCGGAACGATCGAGTTCATAGAAATATACGTCGTATCGTGATACGTTGTATCAGATGGTGTACACACGGTCTTCCATTGGTAAAGGACGAAACAGTTAGGAGCAAATGAAAGTGGGTGCCTAAGGAGTGGCCATGCCTTCACTATTTATAGCCTCTACAAAAATCTTCCCAACGAATGGGATCTTCCCATGCCACAACGCAAATATCGGAATATCGCATCTTCCCGATAAGGCATGGCTATGTGGTGTTTGGTTATTGGCTCGCTCCCTCCCATATGGGTCGAGGAAGATTGAACGACACCTCCAAGAGAGACACGGGTATCTCATGATGCCCAGCATAGGCGCCGAGATCCAGATAATCAAGGAGGTGTGGATATAGAAACCTACGCTGGCAGATTCCAGCTCGGCTTATCCACGGCGGGTAGCTTCCTACTGTAGGGTGTTTTTCGTCACCCCATTGAGATGGGAATACGCACGCTTGCCAGGCGTATACAGATTCCCCCTGCCTAGTGTAAGCCGTGGTTTATTGATTATAGGGATCCGAATTTCCGACAGCCGCAGACTAAACCGCCGTTAATTACCCCTCGCTTTTGGAGCCAGGGAACCTCCGATTGACGGGTCAAACTGGTCATGCGAACTCAATTTGTCGTATGCGTGTGTTGTGTTTTGATGGGTTTTGAATGTATCGGGGGCCTCACAGAGTTTACGGGAGTATTTTTAGTAGGGAGCATGAGAAAAAAAAGAGAGGTGAGAAGAGTCCTAAAGACACGTGCGTGGCGCGTGGGCACTGAGCGCCCATGGGTCACGTGCGGGGCGCGTAGCCGCTGGGAGCCGGCGCCTCACGTGCAAGGTGCTTGGGCGCCGGGAGCCCGCACGTCACGTGTGAGGCGTATGGACGCCGAGCGCCAGCGCCTCACCCGTCCGACACCAGCGGAAGAAGGGGCTAAGCCCTTGGGTCTGGAGTTGAACTCCTGAATAGGAATTGGGCGTGAATTTGGAGTTAAACTCTAAATGATTTAGATTTGGAGTTAAACTCCTAAAAGATCTGGATTAGGAGTTAAACTCTTTTGAAGATTTAGGTCTTGGAGTTGAACTCATAAAAATCTAGATTTTTGGGGTTCAACTCCTTCGAGATTTAAATTTGGAGTTAAACTCATTTGGAAGAGATTCTTGTTCGGAGTTAAACTCCCAAGATTTTTCAGAGATGATGAAAGGGGGCCCCTTTCTTCTCCCTTGAGCCCCGGATCTTCTCTTGAGTCTTGGATCTTCCCGAAGTGGGATTTTTGGAGATGGGTCTTCTTCTTTCTCCTCTTTGTTGGATGGATCTTGGAGAAAAGGGGGCGAGACTTAAAAATCTCCTCTTATAGAGATTTGATGGGAGATCCGAGCTCCCCTTCAAGGATTTTATTGTGAAAACTATTTCTTTTTGGAAAAAGAAGATTTAAACTCTTGATTTAATTAAAAAATGAAGAAGGTTTAGAACTTTGAGGAAGGAGAAGTGTCACACCCCGCTTCCCAAAATGAGCAGACTACGGCACGTGACAGATCCAACCATACTACCTGTTGCTAGGAATTACCCCTCCACAGTCACATTACGGCTGTCTATAGGATATCAAGAACAGTAAAATATAAAATCTATCTAATATATGTCCATTTACCACAGTAAATAGAGTCAAGAAAATGCACAAGCGAAAACGAATCAAGCTCCAATAAGCAACATTTGAAACATGTCACATTATGTGCTCACATCAATAGAAATAAACTGCTGAAATAAATAACTAAGAGTGTAAAAAGCTAGCTCCTCATTGCTCGGCTTGATTGTTGAAGTAATCTTGATCTGCCTATGATAAAAATAGAGAAACTGGGTCATGCAAAATACAGATGTCAGTGTGTCATAATATCAAAATAACAGTGATAACCCGGATATAATGATATAAGTAAATATGAATATAAATGGTAAACACAGATATGAAACAGTGAGGTGTATGTATGTGATGTGTAACCTAAAATCTGTGCTTCTAGGTTATCTATTCTAAAATTCTTTAAAATCAATTTAATGGAATCGTCGATGTAACTCAATAGTATCCCATGCGTGCCCGGGACCACGGTCAAGATTCTCGGGCTGAATCCGAGACGTGCCGCTAGGCAGTAAACATGTAACATGTACAGATGAATGATGTCAGCAGCAGCATCTCGGGGCTGGCCTAGCCCGTAAAGACTGATCAGTATAACCATCGAACTGTTGAGTTATAAATCAGGTTTCATTATTGATTTCCCCTTACCCCTAGGTTTGTATTCAAGTCAGGTATTGAAGATGTGAATCTAATGCCAACACAGGATCAAGCAGGTACAGGTTTTATCTATGCAGACAATAAGTTACGTCCATCAGGATAACAAGTCAGGATTGTCGGCATTAGTAACAAGATTCAAGTAACAAGTCAGGTAGTGTGTCGTGAACATATCATGTGATGTATATTAACCAAATAGGTTCCAAATGTGAGACTGTAATCAATATCGGAACACGGTAAACAACACTGATGTCAGGATGCATATGATTCTATCTGTAATAACCATTTATACGTCCATGACTATGTATGATGCAAGCTAGATAGCACGTTGTACTAATATAGTAGTATAATGATATCACGATGTTTCGGCATGCAATTAGATATGTGATTATCAGTACGGATACAAACGGATATCATAAAACTATAAATCGGTAATAGTTGTTGATTAATAAAACACATGTACTATTTTTATTCATATGGATATCGATATAGTAATATAGCATGTTGCAAGTTAAACTTGCCTGATCGGATCTCATGTCGAGATACGGATGCTACATCCGACGTTGGAATAACTTCGCGATACAACTCACGCGTGCAGGACTGGACCTGGCTGATCAGTGATGTGACATGATGACTAGGCTGGACGACGATAGTGATTGGGTCGTCTGGATCGTTGGCGATGCGTGCGATTCCGACGAGACGGCCGGAAAAATCAAGAAATCAAGAAAGAAAAGGAAAGAGAGAGAGAAGAGGAATGGGGCTGTTGTGTTGGCTCAGGTGTTGAGTTAAGAGGACAGGGGAAAAGGCGCAGCGACGTCTTGACGACGACGGAGGCTGTCGTCGGCGACGAGGGCAGTTGGGTTTTCTTGAGTTGGTGTCGGGTTCTTGCAGCCGAGGGTGGTGGTGGTGGTGTCAGGAGTTGGAGAGAGGGGTGAGGAGGTGAAGGCGGGGGTGATGGCGATGTCGACGACGAGATGATAAGGTCTCAGGCAAGGGTTTCTTGAGTTGCTGTTGGTTTCGTCGGGGTTATGCAGGGGTCGACGTCGTCGGGGGTTTTAGGTTCTCGGGTATGGAGAGGGGAGAGGAGGTGGAGATGGTGATGATAAAAGCGAGGGGACAAGGGCGAGAGGACAAGGAGGTGGTGACGAGGAGGCTAGGGTTAGGCTGCAGGGGTTGTCGCCGCGGGAGAAAGAAATGAGAGGGAGAGAGAGAAGGTTTTAGTAATTAGGTTTTATATTATTATTATTGTTGTTGTTGTTGTTGTTGTTGTTATTATTATTATTGTATATATATATATAAAGAGAGTGTGAGACAGAGGGATGGGGAGAGAGAGAGCGCGTGAAGAAAGAGAGAGAGAGAATAGGAAATATTAATTAGATATATTAGTTATATATATATATATATATATATTCTTTTAACTGTTAGTTTAGGTTTTGAAAATAATTTTATAATATATATTCTTGGAGTATACAGCTAATAACAAAAAGCTCCGAAAAATATTCGGGTTTCTTCTAAAAATCAAGTTTTAAAATATAGATAATATACGTATTAGTTAAAACTATAATGCGATATCCAGTCTGTAAAAATGCATACCCCCATGTATGGATCTACGTAAATATATGTAGCGATCCAAACGAGTCTGTTTTATGAATCTGGACATGAATACGATATATGGATGCAAACATATGATATAAGGTATGATAACATGCCATGCTAGATATCAAAAATATTATCTGACTATTATTTATATTATTTAAAAGATATGTGGATAACAAATATATCATATAAGTGTATAGAATCTAGATGTGCATGGATTCTCTGTACTAGCAAATATATGACGTAATCTAGAACAATAATGGGTTTCTAGTATGCGGGTCGGGTCGGATACTAACCACAGTTACTAAATGCACTATCCGCACCCAAAAACAATAATAAATAAGAAGTTGTCGCAAGATTAGAAAATACCCCCAAAAAAGATATCATATAAATGCACTAGGTGTTACAAGAATAAGGCACAGAACCCTAATTTTTTAGGGGAATGAAAAAATTGTTGGTTTTTTCATCATATTTGCCTTTTTATGATCTACACACTTTACATATAACTCCTTGGGCTTTACTAAATTGCACTTGTGCCACCCCATACCTTATATGCTTATTTCTTTTTCCACATAAGTCATGGGGTTTACAAAATTTTGGCTTTCTGCCCATTTTTTCATATATTTATTTCTAAAAATTTGCATTAAACTAATTTATTATTTCATTCTTGGTATGGAGCCGGCCCCTTCCATGCTTGGTCCTGACTTGGGCTTAGGCCTACTTGGCTTGGAGGTTGATTTACTTTGACCTGGTCGATCGGGTGTAACTTTTGACCCCAACACCTGCCCGACTACGCTGTGGACCCAAATCCCTCGCCACGAGGCCACTGAGTAGTTTCCTGCTCGGCTTATCCACGGCGGACAGCTTCCTGCCTGACTACGTTGTGGATCCAAGGCCCTCGCCATGAGGCGGTCGGGTAGTTTCCTTCTCAGCTTATCCACGGCGGGCGGCTTCCTGCCCGACTACGTTGTGGACCCAAAGCCCTCGCTATGAGGCAGCCGAGTAGTTTCCTGCTCGGAGCATCCACATCAAAGTATGTAGATCGCCCTCTATCCGGTGCGCGATCGCAAAGTGAACAAATTCCTGTCGGGGCCCAAGTGAATAAAGCTTGGATTCTTTCGTCCTAAGGGACCCAAGCCGCACCCGATCTAAGAGACATTACTCGACTCCGGGGTGATGAGGGATGCCGGTCTACTTGTACTTGGCGTTCATTCGTTCTCGCATCACCCCGATTACGAGGTGAAGAGGGACGCCGGTCTACTTGTACTTGGCGTTCGTTCGTTCTCGCGTCACCTCGACTCCGGGATGAGGAGGGATGCCGGTCTACTTGTACTTGGTGTTCATTCGTTCGTATTTCGCGTTCGCTCGTCACCTCGACTCTGGGGGGTGGAGAGACGCCGGTCTACTTGTACATGGCGTTCGTTCATTCTCTCGTCATCTCGACTTCGGGGTGAGGAGGGACGCCGATCTACTTGTACTTGGCGTTAGTTCGTTCTCACGTCTCCTCGACTCCGGGGTGAGGAAAGACGCCTGTCTACTTATGCTCGGCGTTCGTTCGTTTGTATTTGCTCGTCACCTTGACTCCAAGGGACATCGGTCTGTCCACACTCGTGAAGTATACAAGAATAAAAACATTGCGGCCATACACATCGTAGGCGAGCAGAAAATACTTTATTAATATTCCGAGTTATGTACAAGGTATTATGGCTCCCCAGCCTTACAAGATGCCCAGAGGCTTACAAAAATATAATAACAAAAAGTGGGGACGCAAAACAGGTAGTACAACAGCCTTAAGTTGCTTTCTCGACCGCCACTACCCCCTGTTCGGCGCTTCCTCCAGGAATGTCGGTTGCGACCCTCGGCTAGACGCTTCTGCCAACCGCCTCGCCTCCTCCCACCGGCTCGGCGCATCCTCTGAGGCACTACCTCGGCCAGGGGATACTTCGCTCGAAGCTCCTGGTCGTCTAACCTGGGCATCGCCTCCTTAACAGCATCGAGCGCGTTGTGCCACCCAACGACCGTGGAGTCGGCAAGGTCCATATAAAATTGGCCGGAAGCCTTGTACTCCTCCACGGCCCTTTCTGCCCTGCCCTCAGAGTGCTTCGCCGCCTCGTGGGCTGCCCGGACATCCTTCTTGAGCGAGTCTCTCTGTCTCTTCATGGCGTCATAGAACCCGTTAACTTTCTCCATCTTGGCCTGAATAGCCCGATTGGATTTAATCAGGAGCCGATGGGACTCCTTCACCTTCGTGGCCATCAAGCCCTCCGCTACCAACTTCAGGTCTAGGGAGGCCGCCTTGTCCTCCGCTTCCTTCAGCTTGGCCTGAAGCTCTTCCTCACGCAAAGAAGACTCCCCAGCTTTTTTCAACGCCGAGGCCACCTCCTCGGCCTCCATAGCGGAGAGGAGGCCACAATACTGAAGGACCGGCGGGAAAAACACAAGAAAGTTTCATCAGAAGCCAAATCGAGTTTAAAAAACTTGGAATTTTTTTATGGGATTACTAACCTGGACGGCCTCCTGAGCTATTGCCGCGACTTGGGCTTTCATGGTGCCCCGGGGAATCTTGGTCCCCGCCGCCTTCTCCATATCCATCAGCAAGCTGTCGGCCACAGAGAGCCCTGAAGGCACATTTGAATGATGGAGTTTTTGTTATGCGTTTTAAATTTAAGAATACCGCAATCAAGACGGTGTCGCTTGGTAGCTAGCCGGTTGAATATGAGTCGATCCACAGGGAAATGGTGTCTTTTTCTTTATGTTCTAACGAGTTAAGTCCTAACTTTGGTAGGTTTTGTTTTACGATCTAAGAATGAGAATAAATTGATTTAAAGGCTTGCTAGGGTGAGGATTAGGTTAGTTCGAAATAGGGATTCTTCTTACTTCTATCAATGCCCTAGTTAAGAATATAGGTGTTAGGGTAATAGTCAACAACGGGGATTAGCACGACTAGGAAGAAACTAAGTTTCTTCCTTTTGGTCCTTATCCATCCGTTCTTGGCTCTTAGCCCTAACCTCTGGTTAATTCAACTACAACCGGTCTAACTAAGGAATCACCGCTATCTTGTAGGATAGGGTGCCATAGTGAGCGGATTATGGATGATTTAAAGAGAGTCCTTAGTTAAAATTATTTGGGCAAAGAAAGGATTGAGACAAATTTCCTTCTCTCAAACCTTCCCTATCTTACCCCTAACAAGTGAGGAATTACTCACTCATTAGGAAGGTGACAATAAAATTCATTTTTTATTTGATTTTAATTGATGAACTAATTTGCAAATAATAAAAGAACAGATAAGAAATTGCAGGAATTAAAATTCAGATAAAAACAATGCAAGACAAAATGAAAACTTACTTTATTGATGTCCACTCAATAATGCATTACAATTGAATTTAAATCTAGAAATTAAAAAGAGACCTAAAAACTAAAGAGAGGCATGCCTAATTAGGCTTTTGGCTTTCCTATTTATAGATAGAAAAAACCCTAGGTTACATTCTGATCCATACATGAATTTACCAAACTACCCTAAGAAAGCCGGGTTAAAGCACCGACACCCACTGACACGTGCATCATACGGCCGTGGAACCGCGGCAGAAAGGCCTGTTTGGCCGCGGTTCCGCGGTCATTAAGTGGGATCTTTGGCTCATCTCTTCTGGGTTTCTCTGTGTTACTTTTATCTTCTGTTTTCTTTACTTGGTTTCTCAGAATATCTTCTATTTTCTTCCAGATTTCCAACAGTGCAGAATGATGTGGACTTTTGTCTTGAGCTTCGCGTTAAACTCTTGAATCTTGTGCTGCCCTTGTGGTTTGTACATTGAACTGTCTAATGATTTTCTATTTGTTCTTTGAACTGGTAGGTGGCATCATACGGATTCATCTATTGTTGGTCGTAGTCTCACATTTGTAGCGACTTTTCATGAATTTCACTGTAACGATCTGAAAACCTGTAACCTGCAACTATTTAGCAGACATGGATCAAAAGAACCTATTTATATGTAATGTGATTAAGAATGAGCGATATAATAATGCAAAATTCTGATATGAACAAATACCCCCAAACTTATCTTTTGCTCGTCCCGAGCAAAGACAATTTTTTTATTCTCAAAAATTCCTAACCTCACTTTCGCAGGGAACGCGATTGCACTGATCTCGTTCAACAAGCCGTTAAACCTCTAGGTGTCCCTAGTAGGAGGAGTGTTGTCTCCTGAGGGTTTTCAGTGGATACTACCTACAAAATCCGATCAATTTGGCCTGTTGACTCTCATTCTTCAATTCAGTATTCTAGCAAGAAATTCTATTATTTTCAACTTAGAAATCATCAAGCCATATTTTTCACACTCACTTTTCATTTAACTTAAGACCGTATATGTTCTGCAAATTTATTTAGCTTTCAGTATCTTTTGAATTTTCCTTCTAAAGTGCAGTCTCAACTCAGGAATTTTTATCATCTTTACTGAAGATATAAGGCCTATCTTTCATTCATATCTCTCATTCAAACCCCAATTATATACCCCTACGTGTGTGTAATTATGACCCCTACACTTGGAAATTCAATTCAAGCTATCATACTCTTTTCCATCGTCCAAAGTACTTTTTAGTTGGTGATAAAAATTGCTCACACATTCTTCATGCGACCGTTAATATTTCTTGAGATACTAAACGACCGATTACAAAATGTGCTTGCGCATTTTGGCGTAATTCCTCGTTTTGCAATATCTAAGGCTTAGCAGTGACTCCCAAACCAGTTGGTTTAAGGCACTAGGTGATAAAGCACCCTCGCTATATTTTTTATTTATGCTGCCTTAAGTAATTACAAAACCAGTGTTCATTTTTTTATCTCTTTATTCACCACTTATACTTTTATTTTATTTTTCTTCATACTAAGGTTTTTAGACAAGAGCATTTCAAGGTATGCTCTACTATCCCAAGTCTCAAGGTGCATGTACGTGCAAGTTGTAGGGTATATATTTTCAAAATTTAGACTTAAGGTTCAGAATTATTTTTCAGACTTACATTTCAAATAAAAATTTCAATACTCTTCCCTTATTTTGACTTAGCCCAAGAACTGAACTCAAAATTTACCTATTTCTAAATAAACTATAAGGACATATATTTTCTACAGTCAAACTTTAAGAAAAGTTATTTTTAGGGTTTTTAATTTACTAAGTTTAAGATCTAGTTTTTTCTCTACTATTCAACCGTCATGTTGAACTTAAGTCAAATATGGCCAAAATTGAACTTTTCAATTTTTATAATTTTTTAAAATTTTTCAATTTTTATTTGATTTTATTTTTATATATTTTATTTTTATTTTTTATTTTTTTATTTTTTATTTTTTATAAAGATGCAATGCGGAATTAAATATGCAAGGAAAGAAAAAACAAATATGTACAAAAATAAAAATATGCAGATGCAATGCAAAGATATCTATTTACAATCTATCTTCACCCCCAAATTTATCAAAAGCAGTGTCCTCACTGCTTATAGCCTCGCCGTCCCCTCGATATTGAGCGGGAACGTTCCTCTCTTGCCAGTAGGGTGGTCATACCCTGCTCCAAACCTGTAACTCGCTGACCAAGATTGGTCACCATCCCTATCAACCTTTCTACCCCCTATTGGTTCTTCGCATCAAGCGTGCTTGCGCGGCTGGGGTAAGCTCTTCATCGCTCGCGGTCGAGCTGGAGCCGGGTGTCTTTGTGAGCACATCTTTGACCGGCTCGGTGCGCGACCATACATCATGTAAGCGTGTGTAGGACGTGGATAAGTCCTCAAGAAGAGGTCTAATAGGGATCCCTCCATGCATATAAAATTAGAATTCCTCAACAGGGAGGAAATGACGACACAGTTGTGTCACCAATATAGGGCATGGATAGTTGGCAGCCCTCTTGCCCGCACCAATTGAGTGAACTAATACAGTGCACATATCATAGCTGGGGTTTCTAGTCATCAAAGTGTGCACTATATAAAGAGATGGTGTGAAAAATGTCGTGTTGTGCGAACTACCAAAAATATTATTTTGTGCCCAACGGCACACAGTTAAGACATTCGCAAAAAGGGTTCTAGCCTGGATGCCTTTTCGTAGCACCCTCGAACAATTGTTACCCATCAAGAGTAGGTAGTTCTCGAATTGGAGGGGTTGATCGTGAATAAGGAGTCTAGGTATTAAGGTGACTTCATGGATGAAGTCCCTATCAATTATTATTTCCCTATCCGCCCAAATTAACCTAATGTAACCGTGTTGTGAGAAGCAACCATCCTCCATGCATTCGTAAAATCGAGTGACAAGATCTGGAAGCGCGAAGGAATTTGGATGGTTAAAAATTAAAAAGTTCCACCCACGCCTTCGGATCTCATCACCGAAATAACTACCATAGATAGTGTGGCAAACATTTATGAAAAATCTCTTTCAAATTGCAATGTGGGTGCCATCACAGAGAAGTGCAGATATTTCTAAAAATTTTAACAGAGAGGATCAGAGAATGCAAAGCTCCTCTGAAGTTTTCAAAGGGTGACAAAGCAAAGACGCGGCGGTTGCGCGGCAAGTAGGCTCCTTCGGCGGCGGAAGCGCGGCTCTCTGGCGAGATCTCCCTGCTGCGGCGGCTAGGGTTTTGAGGGAAGGAAAATTAGGGTTATGTAAAATGCAGAGAGGGGTCGGGTTGTATTTATAGGGGGTGTTTCGGTTATTTGCAAAAAGGACCTCTTAAAAAGAGGAATTTATTTGTAAATAAAATTTTTATTTTTTATTTTTTTATTATTATTTATTAAAACTGAAAATTTACAAAAATACCCCCAAAAATTTGAATTTTTTTATATTTTTTTTATTTTTAAAATGATTACAAGTGTGACATACCCCCAAACTTATTTGAAACAGTGTTTCCACTGTTTATGGATGGATAACCGAAATTTGGGATAGATGGAGGAAGATCAGTCAATGTAAATCTACTCCTGCAACAGCAGGAGCTCCTCCGAAGGGTCTGCGGTGAGGAACGGTTTAAGTCGATGTCCGTTCACTTTGAATAGTGAACCATCCTCAGGATTTTCTAAATCGACCGCACCGTGCGGATATGCAGTGCGTACAAAAAATGGCCCTTTCCATCGAGATCTGAGTTTGCCGGGATGGAAATGTAACCGGGTATCGTAAAGTAAAATCTGTTGACCCGGTTTGAATATTTTGCGCATAATGTGTTTATCGTGAAACACCTTCGTTCTGTTTTTGACGACAACCGCGTTCTTGTAAGCTTCATCCCTAAGCTCGTTCAATTCATTTAACTACAGCTTTCTATGGCTGCCCGCATCTCCGGGAGATAGATTCAACTGTTTTATCGCCCAAAATGCACGATGCTCTATTTCAACTGGAAGGTGGCAAGCCTATCCATAAACAAGCCTATAAGGAGACATGCCAAGATTGGTCTTATAGGCAGTTCAAAATGCCCAAAGGGCATTAGTAAGTTTTGAAGACCAATCCTTACAGTTTTTGGAAACCATCTTCTCCAAAATCTGTTTAATTTGCCGATTTGAAATCTCGGCTTGCCCATAAGTTTGGGGATGATAGGGCATTGATAGCTTGTGATTAATGGAATATTTCCGCATTAAGGACTCGAAAGTCCTATTACAGAAATGAGTTCCATTATCGCTGATGATTGCACGGGGGTGCCCAAACCGGGAGAAAATGTTTTCTTCGAGGAATCTAACGACAACCTTGTTATCGTTAGTCCGACTGGGCACAGCCTTGACCCAATTAGATACATAATCAACAGCAAGAAGAATATACACGTTCCCAAAAGAATTGGGAAACGGTCCTATAAAATCAATCCCCCAAACATCAAAATTTTCCACAACCAATATTGGTTGGAGTGGTATTTCGTTTCTCCTAGATATCCGGCCCAAGTGTTGGCACCGGGAGCATGTTTTGCAGTAATCATGTGCGTCTTTAAAAAGTGTGGCCAGTAGAAGCCACACTGCAAGATCTTTTCTGCTGTATTTTTAGGGCCAAAATGCCCGCCACACGCTTGATCGTGGCAGAATGACAGCACGCTCTTAAATTCATTGTCAGGGACATACCAACGAATAATTTGGTCGGGACAGTATTTGAATAGATAAGGTTCATCCCAGTAAAAATGTTTTACCTGGGATAGGAATCGGAATCTGTCCTGATTCGACCATTCATTTGGTATAAGTCCAGTGGCCAAATAATTCACAATATCTGCGAACCAAGGTTCGCATGATACAGTCAAGAGCTACTCATCTGGAAAAATGTCTTTTATAGGAAATTGAAGCGTCGGCGAAGAAGGCAGGCATGAAAGATGGTCGGCGACTACGTTTTCGCATCCTCCTTTGACTTTGATGACAAGGTCAAACTCCTGTAATAAGAGGATCCAACGTATCGGCAGAGATTTAGCGTCCTTTTTCGCAAAAAGTTGGCGAAGAGCTGAATGGTCAGTGTATACGATGATTGGAGAGCCGATTAAGTAGGGCCTGAACTTTTCTAATGCAAACACAACAGCTAAGAATTCCTTCTCGGTTGTTGTGTAATTTAATTGGGCCTCGTTCAAGGTTCGACCAGCGTAATAAATTACATGCGGCATCTTATTGATGTGCTGTCCAAGGACAACACCAATGGCAAAATTAGATGCATCGCACATAATTTCAAATGGATGCGTCCAGTCAGGAGACGAAAGAATGGGAGCAGAAATAAGTGAGTTTTTCAATGACTCGAACGCCTTCATACAGCTCGAGTCGAAATCAAATGTGGTGTCCTTGGCCAATAAAAGAGTCAAGCGTCTAGCAATCTTGCTAAAATCCTTGATGAACCACCTATAGAAACCGGCATGGCCAAGGAAGGCTCGAATGTCTCGGACACATTTGGGAGGAGGGAGATTGGAAATGACTTCAATCTTCGCTTTATCTACCTCAATGCCATTTTGCGAGATGATATGTCCTAAGACAATACCTTCTCGTACCATGAAGTGGCACTTCTCCCAATTTAAAGTAAGGTTCTTATCCTTACACCGGGTAAGGACTGCGTCAAGATGTAGCAAACACTCATCAAAAGAGTCGCCGAAAATAGAGAAATCATTCATGAAGATCTCCAAGAATTTTTCCACCATGTCTGAAAAAATACCCATCATACACCGCTGGAAGGTAGCGGGTGCATTGCATAACCCAAAGGGCATGCGACGGTAAGCAAACGTACCGAAATGACAAGTGAATGTGGTCTTGTCTTGGTCTTTTTTGGTGATGGGAATTTGATTATAGCCTGAATAGCCATCCAAAAAGCAATAGTATTCATGTCCAGCCAATCGTTCTAGCATTTGGTCAATGAAAGGCAATGGAAAGTGGTCTTTCCATGTTGCGGCGTTGAGTTTTCTATAATCGATGCATACTCGCCACCCAGTTTGGGTGCGAGTAGGTATTAACTCATTCGCCTCATTAGTTATGACCATTATGCCCGATTTCTTTGGGACAACATGAATGATGCTAACCCACTGGCTATCAGAGATAGGGTAAGTGATACCACTATCAAGACATTTTACGATCTCCTTTTTAATAGCCTCCTTCATGATTGGGTTGAGTCGTCTCTGTAGATCCCTTGCTGGCTTGGCATCATCCATCATATGAATATGATGTTCAACAATTAGGGGACTAATCCCCTTGATGTCCGCCATAGTCCAGCCAAAATCTTGCCGATTGCTTTGCAAGACCGTCAAAAGGGCTTTCTCTTGCTCTGGGGCTAGAGAACCCGAGATGATAATAGGAAGGGTCTCATTCTCACCTAAGTAAGCGTATTTAAGGTGAGACGGCAATAGCTTGAGTTCGAATACTGGAGGTGAAACAATTGAAGGCAAAATCGGTGAAATTGTCTCAAACTCAAAGGATTCCAACAGAGGTTCAAAACGAGTGTAAACAACCGAGTCGGATGGTTCAGCTAACTCATCCGAAAATTCAAAGGATTTAAACTCGGGTGGTGATTGGTGATCAGTCGAAAATATTGCATATTTTAACCGGCAATTTCATCATCATTTGCATTCATATAGAAGTGTTCGGTATCCGTATTTCACATATTAGCAAATCTATCACAGATTATCAGATTACATGTATTAGACCTTAAAACCGGCATTTCTAGGGAAATTGACTGCATTGCATGGCATCGCAATATTTCTATATGTTGCAACGCGTGTTTCGAAGTCTGTGCAGGAAAAGGAAAGCTTGCTCGAACATTACACCGCTCAAAAGATATGTCAACTCACTAATTTCAGATCTGGTATCATTACAAAGGATAAATTGCAAATCAACATATCAAAGAAATCTCTAAACAACAGTACAAGCCCACAGAAGAAGGCACCAATCCCAAGGACCCCACATGGCCGCGGAACCGCGGCCAGAGATGGCTTAGGCCGCGGATCCGCGGTGGCTACAAGGGATCACCTCCTCAATTTCGGTGCAAAACTCCTGTCTCAGGGCCCACTGTTCAGAAATGCACTCCAACTTCCAGAAGACTCCAGGGACTTCTACCAGATCAGCAAACACTTTGATCTACACTAAACTATCCTATCATTCTAGAACTTTCCCCCTAAACCCTAGCTTAAACCCTAAGCTAAGTCTAACAAACTCTCTCAACAAACTTTTGGAGGGAACTACCATTTCAAATCTAAACCTAGGGTGTGGGAAGTCTATAAATAGAAGCCTAGACCTAGGGTGGAGATCTTATCATCATCTTATATCATCACATATCATACATCCAAGAGAGGGTGTGATTCATTTAGTTCATTTTTAGCCAATATTCTTCTTCATCTCCTTCCTTCACAAGTTTAGTGAGAGAGCTTGTGGGAAACCCTAACCCTAATTCCAATTAAAAATCAAGATCCCGAGTACCCATTAAGCAAGAAACCTTACAACCTTTAGGAGCGGAGCCGATCTTCAACGGAGCAAGCGATCCGAGCCGATCCACGACTCACGAAGCCGAGCGACGCCCGATCAACAATTTAGATTCTTCCTCTTGTAGTTCTTGAAGCGAATGTAATCAAATTGTTGAGATAAATAAAGGTGATATTCTTTTATCTTGTTTTCTTTAAATTCTGCATCATGATATCTTTACAATTCGTAAATCTTTTCTGTGTGGTGATGTGTGAATAAAACTCCGCTCGTCGAGGAGTCGAGACGGTCTATAGAATGATGATGTAACATAGCTTTAATCGATTCTTGAGTCCTACGAGTTTTGTAAACCCTAGCAAGTTCAAGAAACGACGACCCATTTCGTTTCGATGCTTTCTTGATTGACATCGATCGAAATTGGGGAGTTACGATCGTTTCTTGAATTTGGTAGAGGCTAGAAAAGGAATGATATCGATGAAAGAACAAGGGTTAAAAGATGAACCCTAGTTTCATCAAGAAAGCCCTAACTTTCGTCGATGATCATCGATCTAGTATCAATCCTTCGAAGGACAAGAACACGATATCTTTAGATTACATCACGTCTATTGATCCTATCGATTCCTACGAGCCTCTTTTAGATTCTTGATTGTTGATTGGAAATATCATCAATACACCGATTCTTGATTGTTGATTGGAAATATCATCAATACACCGATTCTTGATTGTTTATCTTTTTCTTGATTCTTGAATAGAATAGTGACACTTGAAAATCAATACTCTTGAATCATGTTTTCATTTATCTTAGCTTAACTTTTCAATTCAAGCATATCAATACAACGAATCGTGCAATCCCTGTGGACGATCCGCACTCATTCATGAACTACAATTGACACCGTAGTTTGATTGCGGTCAAAATATTTTTTGGTTGTGAAGTTCTTTATAAATTTTCTGAATACCGACACAAGAAACAGTTTCAATCAAATGTTGCCGTTTTAGGGACCTTTTGAATTGATTCATACTACACAACGGGAAAATCTAACAATCAAAATGGCGCCGTTGCCGGGGACCGCGCGCTAATTCGTTTCGTTTTATAGTTTGAATTGAAAGATTTATTTCATTGAGATTTTTGAGATCAAAATTCGTGCAAACCCTAAACAATTTGTTGTGTTTCATTGCAAGGAGATCTGGAGCTTGCTGGAAATTGATAAAATTTTTGGAAAATACCAGAGAGCTGAGGGAGTCTACAGAAGCTCCCTGAAAAAGTTTGGTGCAGTGTTCTCACTACAAGACCGCGGAAGGGCGGCAAGAGCAAGGATCTGCGGCGGAACCGCGGCCTCTTAGGGGGTTCTCTGAAAAAATTTTGCTTCAGGTAATTTCTGTACTTCTCCTCTCCCCTCTTTTAGCTCCAACTAACACTTTTCTGCAGGATTCTTTGCAAATAATCGCAGCTCGCAAATTGCAAATTAAATTTGTGCGTGATTTTATTTCTTGGTTGTTTTGCATTATAAATACGGATATTAAGGGGCACGGCCAAATCCAAATTAGGTGGGGATTTCATTACCCTTCCTAGGCCCCGAAAATCGCAAAACTTGCATCCGCATTGACCCACATTAACTAAAAGAAATCTAGAGATGACTCTAAGGACTGTCGCACTCAATTAGGACAGAAGAGGGCCGTGGGCAATTCATTGCTTATCCGCGTTTTCTTGTGGTGCCTAATGCGAGTGTGTCTAAGGCTAGTGGTTTTTAATTAGGCCCACTACTTACGTAGTGGAGTACCTTCCCACTTACCTGGCACTTATCCGGCCACAGGGGGACAAAGAGGCAGTGGAGGATTCTATCCTGCGACTTGTCTTTTGGCAGTTAGGAGCGGTCTAGAGCCGGACCTAGGTGACCACTAGATTCTAGGGTTTGTGTGCTGCATTTGTTTTGTCGCATCATTTTTTCAAAAATCCGTCCCTTTTTCAAAGCAAACACCGCATTCATTTACCCCTAATTATAAGCCAACGCTGCCACTTGTACTATCCCTTTTTAGTACAAGATAGGTTGGACACGGGATTCTAGTGCCCGTTTAGTCCGCGTACCTCTTATCGACTCCGAAGTCGATATTTATCCATTTACCTTTTCTTTACCTACTACCACACCCACACCGATGGATCCGAATCCATCAAACTTCTTTAACCCTAATTTGCCGCCGTCCGTTGGTGCGCAGAATCCACCCCACATTTCTATCCAGGAAAGATGCTATCCACATAGAGGTCCTCTTTCGACCTGCTTATCCACACCACCAGCCAATGGGGATAACTTTGAAATTAAGCCCCAGTATATCAATCTTTTACCCAAATACCACGGACTCGAGACTGAGGACGCTTACATTTTCATTACCAAATTTGAAAACGTATGCGCAATGATGGGTACGTCACAACTTTCAGTGGATGCGATGCGTCTACGACTTCTTCCATTTACATTGTGCGATATAGCCGAGAAGTGGCTATATAACACTACCGCACATTCTATTACGAATTGGGAAGAATTCGTCGCTGCATTCCTTAAGAAATTTTACCCAATCCAAAAGACAGCTCGAATCCGTAGCGAACTGAATCAATTTGCCCAGCTCCCTACCAAACCATTCTCTAAATACTTTGAACGTTTCAAGGATCTATTGGTTCAATGTCCTCATCACGGCATCCCGAGATGGGAGCTTTGCCGAATCATATATGAGGGCAGTAACCCTAGCACTAAACAGAGCCTTGAAAACATGTGTCAAGGTACATTTATGACTAAGGATGATGGGGAAGCTTGGAAGTACTTAGAAGAGTTCGCTGAAAAATCACTACAGTGGGAGAGTGGAACCCAACCATTGAATAGGGGTGGCATACACCAAATAGATGTGTCCATAGGTGTTCGAGCTGAAATGGAAGCAATGCAAAAGAAGCTCGACGCTATGGAACACAAATTTGCAGCAGCCTCCCTAAACCCAATGCCGCTCCCCAAAACTGTTTGTGGGTGTTGTTCTGATCCGTCACATTTAATAGAAGAATGTCCATTAAACTCTGCGTTTCAAGGTCACGAGCATTCTAATGCCGCATTTCAACGACCTCGAAACGATCCATATTCTTTCACGTACAATCAGGGTTGGAGGAATCACCCGAATTTCGCTTGGAACCAAAATCAATCTCAAAACACGGTTCCAAACACGAATAATTTTCAAAGGGCTCTTCCTCCACCACAACAGCAACCCCTTCAACTCACTCAGCACCCCTACCAGTCACAAAATTTCCAAAACCAGGGCAACAATCCTGCACAGTCTAATCCTATGCAGTCCTGTTCTGACGATTTCTCTCAATTCACCCAAACCATGAAATCACTTTTATCAAATTTCATGGAGGTTTCGACTGAGGTTAGATCTTCCGTCAGTGAGATAAAGAAAAACTCAACGTCATAAGCTGAGAGTATCAGATCGATGGAAGCTGAAATCGCACGCCTAAAAGCCGAAATGAGTGCGAGAGAAAAAGGGAAACTTCCCTCTCAACCCCTACAGAATCCTGGGCATTACAATGTAAATGCCATTACAACGTTGAGATCGGGAAGAGTGCTGAATAATAATGTCGGGGAAGATATTGATAAGACTGAAAATCATATCAACACCCCGGCTGAGACCTTTCCACATACACACACTTCTCCTTCTGATCCTTCTTCTTGTACCAAACCACCTTCTCACGAGCCTATGCTCCAGTTCCCTTTAGGCTCGACACCTTCACCCAACCCTTATAGTTCTCCACAGACGGTCCCCACACCTCTTTTGGGACCTCATCTACCCCCTTTTCCTTCTCCCATGATGGACCCTGCGTTTATTGCGAAAGCACCTTACCCGAATCGGTTAGGGGGTAACAGAACGAGTCCTCATATGGAGAAAATTATAGAAATGTTCAAACAGGTTAACATCAATATCCCTCTCCTAGATGCGATTCAACAAGTCCCCGCTTATGCGAAAATTCTTAAGGACTTGTGCACTAGGAAGAGGAAGACTCAAGTGCCGAAGAAGGTCTTTATGTCTAATAATATCAGCACTGCTTTTATCCCCCAGCTACTAAAGAAACGAAAGGACCCAGGATGTCCTACAATATCGATTTCGATTGGGGGTAAAAACATAAATCGTGCTCTATTAGACCTTGGCGCGAGTGTTAACCTGCTCCCTTATTCTGTATATGAGCAACTAGGGATTGGAGAGTTGAAACCTGCTCATTGCACTCTCCAGATGGCAGACCGATCTATCACTAAACCAAGGGGTGAATTAGAGAATGTGTTGATAAAGGTCGGGGAATTTGTTTTCCCTGTAGACTTCATTGTGCTCGACACACATCCTGTAGCAAACCCCCGGGGCCAAATTCCGGTGATTCTGGGTCGTCCTTTCCTTGCCACTTCCAACGCTGTTATAAACTGTAGAAACGGTTCAATGAACTTATCATTTGGAAATATGACCATTGAACTAAATATCTACAAAGTTGGAAGTCAGCCATCAGAACCCTCTGCTCATATTTTAGATGTGTGCTCCGTCCATGAGATCGCTCCCGATAGTTGTGGAGCCGAGGAACTTTGCTTTACTGATCTCGATGACATTACCACATCTCTGTTTGACCTTGCACAAGATCTTAGTGAGGACACTTTACCTACACTTGAGTCCTGCACTTCTGACTTTTCTCCACCCGAGTCTGTATCTTTCACAGGCTCTGAGCTTCTTTGTAAATCCAAAAATCAATCTATGATCCTTCCTTCTATCATTTCTCCGCCTGAATTAGATCTCAAGGTTTTACCTTCTCACCTTAAATATGTATATCTAGGTGAGAATGAGACTTTACCGGTTATAATATCCGCTTCTTTTGCATCAGAGCAAGAAAATGCACTTTTATCAGTATTGAGATCTAACAAAGAGGCGTTTGGTTGGAGTATGGCAGACATCAAAGGGATTAGTCCCTTGATAGTTGAACATCATATACATGTGATGGATGATGCCAGACCGACCCGAGAACCACAGAGACGGTTAAATCCCGTCATGAAGGAAGCTGTCATGAAAGAGATCGTCAAATGCTTAGATAGTGGTATTATATACCCCATCTCCGATAGCCGGTGGGTGAGTCCTATACATGTCGTTCCTAAGAAATCCGGCATCACTGTTATAACAAATGAGGCGAATGAGTTGATTCAGACACGCGCCCAAACTGGGTGGCGTGTATGCATCGATTATAGAAAACTCAACGCTGCCACGAGGAAAGATCATTTTCCTCTACCATTTATTGATCAAATGCTGGAACGCTTAGCGGGACGAGAGTACTATTGTTTTATGGACGGATACTCAGGCTATAATCAGGTCCCCATCGCCAAAAAGGATCAAGATAAAACCACTTTTACTTGTCCTTTTGGTACCTTTGCTTACAGTCGCATGCCCTTTGGGTTATGCAATGCTCCCGCTACCTTTCAGCGGTGTATGATGGGGATATTCTCTGATATGGTAGAGAATTTTTTGGAGATCTTTATGGACGACTTCTCGATTTTTGGAGACTCTTTTTCCGATTGCCTAGCGAATCTTGACGCTGTTCTTACTCGTTGCAAAGAGAAGAACTTGACTTTAAACTGGGAAAAATGCCACTTTATGGTCCAAGAAGGAATAGTCCTTGGACATGTCATTTCACAGAAAGGCATTGAGGTTGACAGAGCTAAAGTAGATGTCATTCAAAACCTCCCTCATCCCAAAAGCGTCAAAGATATTCGCTCTTTCCTTGGCCATGCGGGCTTTTATAGGAGATTCATTAAGGATTTTAGCAAAATTGCTAGACCTTTAACTCTACTCCTGGCCAAGGATACGACCTTCCATTTTGACTCGGATTGCGAGACAGCTTTCGACTCACTTAAACACTCACTCACTTCAGCCCCCGTTTTATCATCACCAAACTGGGACTACCCCTTTGAGCTGATGTGTGACGCATCTGATTTTGCAGTAGGTGCAGTCTTAGGACAGCACATCGAAAAGATGCCACACGTGATTTACTATGCAAGTAAGACCCTGAATGATGCGCAAATCAATTATACAACCACAGAAAAAGAACTCTTAGCGGTTGTATTTGCATTAGAAAAATTCAGGCCTTACTTAATCGGCTCACCTATAGTTTTGTATACTGACCATTCCGCTTTAAAACATCTTCTGGCGAAAAAAGATGCAAAAGGTCGACTAATACGTTGGATCCTTCTGTTACAAGAATTCGATCTTGTTATCAAAGATAAGAAAGGATGTGAAAACGTAGTAGCTGACCACCTTTCACGCATCATTTCTTCCCCTGTGATCCTGCCGATCAATGATTCATTCCCTGATGAACAACTCTTGAGCATATCCGCTGAACCATGGTTCAGGGATATTGTGAACTATCATGCCACGGGATTGATACCGAGTGAATGGTCAAAACAGGACAAATACCGTTTTTTATCCCAAGTAAAGCACTTTTACTGGGACGAGCCCTATTTGTTTAAATATTGTCCTGATCAGATCATTCGCCGGTGTGTCCCAAATGAAGAGTTCAAGAGTGTTCTTTCTTTTTGTCATGATCAGGCCTGTGGGGGTCACTTTGGTCCTAGAAAGACAGCGGAGAAGGTTTTGCAATGTGGATTTTATTGGCCGACCTTATTCAAGGACGCATTTGAACATTGCAAAACCTGTACACAATGTCAGTATACAGGGAGAATATCCCAGAGGAATGAAATGCCTCAGCAACCCATTCTGGTTGTTGAAATGTTCGATGTTTGGGGCATAGATTTTATGGGTCCTTTTCCCGACTCCTTTGGGAATCTGTACATACTGCTGGCGGTTGATTATGTCTCAAAATGGGTAGAAGCCATTCCATGTCGCACTAATGACAAGAAAGTTGTCATTAAGTTCTTAAAAGAGAATATCTTCTCGCGATTTGGACACCCACGAGCTATTATTAGCGATAATGGGACACACTTCTGCAACAGGTCTTTCGAGACTCTGATGCGGAAATACTCAATCAACCACCGACTTTCTACACCCTATCATCCCCAAACAAGCGGGCAGGCTGAAATCTCAAACAGACAAATCAAACTTATCCTGGAGAAAACTGTTGCTAAAAATAGAAAAGACTGGTCGACCAAATTGACGGATGCACTTTGGGCATTCAGGACTGCATATAAGACCGACCTAGGAATGTCTCCATATAGGATAGTGTTTGGAAAAACATGTCATTTACCTGTCGAGATAGAACATAAAGCATTGTGGGCTATAAAGAAAATAAATTTTGATTTAAACCTTGCTTGCACCTTTCGGAAGCTGCAACTTAACGAGCAAAGCGAACTCCGCGATGAAGCTTATGATAATGCTGTAATCACAAAGAATAGGACTAAGGTTTTTCACGATAAAAACATTTTAAGGAAAATATTTTTACCTGGTCAACAAGTCCTTCTTTATGATTCACGATTACACCTTCACGCGGGTAAGCTCCGATCTCGATGGAAGGGACCTTTCGTTGTGCGGTCTGTATACCCGCACGGGGCGGTAGAAGTTGAAAATGTTAAAAACGGCACTGTTTTCAAAGTAAATGGACATAGATTAAAGCCGTATTTTTTCACTGACCCCACGGAGGAGCTCTTGTTCTTACAAGAGCCAGTTTATTTGGATTAAAATTCCTCCGTCTCACCTTCATATCCTGTATATCATTGCATATTTTTTTTTGAATGAAGGTGAGTGAAAGATAAGTTTGGGGGAAGTTCTTCACTTATATATTTTGCCCCCACTAATAATCCCTCCCAGACATACAGGTTTTGTAGATAGCTGTCGGCAACAGTGAGGACACTGTTGAAAACAAGTTTGGGGAAGGTTTGTGCTTATTTTTGCATCATTTGCATATCATCTGCAAAAGCACAAAAACATTTCTTTTAAAAATCTATAAAAATTGAAAAATTTTCAAAACCCATAAAAATTTAAAATTTTTCAAATATAAAAATAATTTTAATATTTACACTTTTTTGTATATAAATAAGATAATGAAAGTTTAGATAGTGAAAAATTACATCCATGAGATTAGAAAAATTTTAGAAAACTAAGAAAATTAGAAGTTTTCTTATACGAACTAGTAATAAGTAGTTATGAGCCGTTGTCCCAAGGGTTAGTAAGATGAAGGACGTCACTACTCTGAGGATAAAACTAAGTCTGAAAAATAGTTTCTATTCTGGAAGCCAAATATTTTGAACGTTGCTACCCTGCTATTCGCACTTACACACGTCTTGAAGCCTGGGATAGTAGAGGATACCTTGAAATGCTCTTGTCTTAAAGCCAAAAGTATGAAGGAAATAAAAAGAGAAAAAATATGAATAAAAAATATAAAGTGGTGAGAAAAATGGACACTGGTTTTGTTATCACCGAGGGCAATAAAAATGTATAGCGAGGGTGCTTCTTCACCTAGTGCCTTAAGGCCAACTGGTCTGGGAGTCACTGCTATGCTTGAGGTGGTGCAAGATGAGGAAAATACACCAAGTAAGCAAGCACATGAGTAATCGGTCGGTTAGTACCTCAAGAAGTATTAACGGTCGCATGAAAGTGTGTGAGCAATCTCATCTAAATATTCATTAATTAAAAAGTACTGAGGCTGATGGGCAAGAGTATGATAGCTTGAATTGAATTCTCCGGGTGTAGGGATGTTCTTTACACACACGCAGGGTGATATGATCGATGTTTGGAATACAGATAGGAATGAAGAATAAGACGATGTTTTATTGAGGGAGGACGTGATTTCTGACATCTTTTCATGACCATTAAGATAGGGCTCATGACAACCGAAAAGCTAGCTTAGTTGGAAACCCTAATTTTCAAAGTCTTTCTTTTACAATTCTTTTCTTCAAATGTAATATTCATGATCTTTCTTTTATTATTGGATTTTGTGGGTGCAATCCGCTGAAAACCCTCAAGAGACAACACTCCTCCTACTAGGGACACCTAGAGGTTTAAAGGCTTGTTGCACGTGCTCAGTGCATTGTTCCACGTGCTCAGTGCAATCGTGTTGCCTACGAAAGTGTGCTAGTTAGTTTTTCTCTTTCTTTATTTTCTCCTTCTCTTTTTAATAAAACATTCGCTCAAGACGATCGAAATTAAGTTTGGGGGTATTTGATCAGTCGAAAATATTGCATATTTTAACCGGCAATTTCATCATCATTTGCATTCATATAGAAGTGTTCGGTATCCGTATTTCACATATTAGCAAATCTATCACAGATTATCAGATTACATGTATTAGACCTTAAAACCGGCATTTCTAGGGAAATTGACTGCATTGCATGGCATCACAATATTTCTATATGTTGCAACCCGTGTTTCGAAGTCTGTGCAGGAAAAGGAAAGCTTGCTCGAACATTACACCGCTCAAAAGATACGTCAACTCACTAATTTCAGATCTGGTATCATTACAAAGGATAAATTGCAAATCAACATATCAAAGAAATCTCTAAACAACAGTACAAGCCCACAGAAGAAGGCACCAATCCCAAGGACCCCACATGGCCGCGGAACCGCGGCCAGAGATGGCTTAGGCCGCGGATCCGCGGTGGCTACAAGGGATCACCTCCTCAATTTCGGTGCAAAACTCCTGTCTCAGGGCCCACTGTTCAGAAATGCACTCCAACTTCCAGAAGACTCTAGGGACTTCTACCAGATCAGCAAACACTTTGATCTACACTAAACTATCCTATCATTCTAGAACTTTCCCCCTAAACCCTATCTTAAACCCTAAGCTAAGTCTAACAAACTCTCTCAACAAACTTTTGGAGGGAACTACCATTTCAAATCTAAACCTAGGGTGTGGGAAGTCTATAAATAGAAGCCTAGACCTAGGGTGGAGATCTTATCATCATCTTATATCATCACATATCATACATCCAAGAGAGGGTGTGATTCATTTAGTTCATTTTTAGCCAATCTCCTTCTTCATCCCCTTCCTTCACAAGTTTAGTGAGAGAGCTTGTGGGAAACCCTAACCCTAATTCCAATTAAAAATCAAGATCCCGAGTACCCATTAAGCAAGAAGCCTTACAACCTTTAGGAGCGGAGCCGATCTTCAACGGAGCAAGCGATCCGAGCCGATCCACGACTCAAGAAGCCGAGCGACGCCCGATCAACAATTTAGATTCTTCCTCTTGTAGTTCTTGAAGCGAATGTAATCAAATTGTTGAGATAAATAAAGGTGATATTCTTTTATCTTGTTTTCTTTAAATTCTGCATCATGATATCTTTACAATTCGTAAATCTTTTCTGTGTGGTGATGTGTGAACAAAACTCCGCTCATCAAGGAGTCGAGACGGTCTATAGAATGATGATGTAACATAGCTTTAATCGATTCTTGAGTCCTACGAGTTTTGTAAACCCTAGCAAGTTCAAGAAACGACGACTCATTTCGTTTCGATGCTTTCTTGATTGACATCGATCGAAATTGGGGAGTTACGATCGTTTCTTGAATTTGGTAGAGGCTAGAAAAGGAATGATATCGACGAAAGAACAATGGTTAAAAGATGAACCCTAGTTTCATCAAGAAAGCCCTAACTCTCGTCGATGATCATCGATCTAGTATCAATCCTTCGAAGGACAAGAACACGATATCTTTAGATTACATCATATCTATTAATCCTATCGGTTCCTACGAGCCTCTTTTAGATTCTTGATTGTTGATTGGAAATATCATCGATACACCGATTCTTGATTGTTTATCTTTTTCTTGATTCTTGAATAGAATAGTGACACTTGAAAATCAATACTCTTGAATCATGTTTTCGTTTATCTTAGCTTAACTTTTCAATTCAAGCATATCAATACAACGAATCGTGCAATCCCCGTGGACGATCCGCACTCATTCATGAACTACAATTGACACCGTAGTTTGATTGCGGTCAAAATATTTTTTGGTTGTGAAGTTCTTTATAAATTTTCTGAATACCGACACAAGAAACAGTTTCAATCAAATGTTGCCGTTTTAGGGACCTTTTGAATTGATTCATACTACACAACGGGAAAATCTAACAATCAATTGGTCAAGATCGTTTGAGAAAGTGAAACACTCGTACTCATTATCGGGCGTGAAAACGGTATCAGATTCAAGGAGGAACCAACTAGTGGCGTCAAAATTGCTGTGATTGAACAGAAATTTCTCGTGCTCACAGTCCTCCTAGGTGATCTCTTGGATCGAGCAAACATCAAGTATATTAGCATTAGGTTCAGAGGGCTGATTCCCCAACTTAAAAATATTGAGTTCAATTGTCATGTTTCCAAAAGATAGGTTCATCGAACCATTTCGACAATTGATCACCGCATTTGAAGTAGCAAGGAATGGTCGACCAAGTATCACCAGAATTTGATTCCGGTGGTTAGCTACAGGCTGTGTGTCCAAAACAATGAAATTAACGGGGAATATGAAGTCCCCAACCTTTATTAACACATCCTCTAACTCACCCCTAGGATGGGTGATAGATCGGTCGGCCATTTGGAGAGTACAATGTGTGGGTTTCAACTCTCCAACACCTAGTTGCTCATATACCGAATAGGGAAGTAGGTTAACACTGGCACCAAAATCTAAAAGTGCGCGGTTGATGTTCTTATCCCCAATAGTTATTGAAATTTTAGGACAGCCAGGGTCCTTTCGTTTTTAGGGTAAAGGTTGGGTAAAAGCATCGCTCACGGCACTAGCTAAGAACACTTTCTTTGGTACCTATGATTTCCTCTTCTTGGTGCACAAGTCCTTCAAGATTTTTGCGTAAGAAGGGACTTGTTGGATTGCATCCAAGAGGGGAATGTTAATGTTAACCTGTTTAAACAACTCCATAATCTTCTCCATTTATGGATTTTGTTTATTGGATCTCAACCGGTTTGGAAATGGAACATTTTGAAAATTGGTTGAGTCCAATACTTGTGGAGGAGATTGTGGAGTTGGAACGGACCCTAGAACTGGTGTTTTCATGGAGTGAGAAGTGGGTACATTCGGAATAGTAGAAGAAGTAGAGCCTTGTGAAGAATGGAGAACAGGCTCTGAAGACGAAGAAGAAGAAGAAGAAGAAGAAGCGGCGGCCGGGGTGTCATCATCTGTGCCAACGTTTTTATGCAACATCCTTCCAGATCTCAATGTAGTCACAGCACTCACATTATGGTTTTGTTGTTCAAGAGCAACATGTGCATTTTGTGGGTGACCAGGATTTGGGAGTGGTTGAGATGGAAGCTTCCCTTTCTCTCGCTCGTTTAAAGTTGCATTCAGTTGTGCAATCTGGGCTTCAATGGTTTTGATACTTTGCCCGTGTGACGCACTGTGTTGCACCAAAGACTGAATGGAAGACTGGATGTTGGCTGAGGATTGGGTTGATTGTTTTAAAAATGCCTCCAGACTTCATTCTAACGAGAAAACCTTATCGTTATTTGGTGGAACAAAATTGTTTTGAGGAAAAGAATTGTTGGATACAAAATTGTTCATTTGATTTTGGTAAGGTTGGGATTGGAAAGGTTGCTGATATTGAGTTTGTTGAGGAGCTTGTTGTTGAGGAGGAGGCCTCTGGAAATTGTTGTTGCCTTGGAATTATTGTTGATTTTGATTCCAAATAAAATTGGGGCGGTTCCTCCAACTAGGATTGTACGTTGAAGAGTATGGATCATTTCTTTGTCTTTGCTGAAAGGCAGTATTGACTTGATCCTGTCCTTGATCAGGTGGGTTATAAGGACACTCTTCAGTCGAATGGGATGGATCCGAACAACAAGCGCATATAGTGCGAGGGGGTAAAGCAGGGGCAGGAGAAGGCGATGAGAATTTGCTCTCAATTGCTTCTAGTTTTCGTGTAATTGCTGCCATTTCGGCTTTCATTGCAATTGACATATCAAGTTGGTGAACGCCTGCTCAAGACGGACCGAAGAAAGTAGATGAAGTGGACGAAACGGTCTGTCTAGTGCTTTCCCACTGAAGCATTTGTTCAGCAAGATCGTCGAGAAATTGCCAAGCTTCCTCGTCAGATTTGGTTAGGAAGTGGCCTTGACAAATGGTCTCCAGCAATTGCTTAGTTGCTGGGTTCAGTTCTTCGTATAAGGTCTGGCAAAGTTGCCATCTCTCAATACCATGATGAGGGCACTGAACAAGAAGGTCTTTGAATCGTTCGAAACACTTCCAAAAAGGTTCGGAAGGAAGCTGAGAAAATTGGTTAATTTCATTACGTATTCTCGCGGTCTTGTGATGTGGGTAAAACTTTTTAAGAAACGCTTTAACAAACTCTTCCCAACTGTTTATGGAATGCGATGCGGTGCTATACAGCCACTTTTCAGCTAGGTTACACAAAGTGAAAGGAATTACTCGTAGCCGTACAGCATCATCAGACAGTTGGGTGGTCTTCATCATTGCACAAACATTTTGGAATTTGTTAATGAAGATATATGCATCTTCGGATTCCAGCCCGTGAAATTTGGGCAACATATTGATGAAGTGGGGCTTAATTTCGAAATTATCCCCATTTGCCGGTGGAAGTGAAAGACGGGTAGGAAGTGCGGAGCGGGTAGGATAGAAACGATCCTGGAGCGCGATTCGTTGTGGCGCTCCAACAGGAGATTGTTGCGAGTTATTCGCACCCAGTTGAGGTGGAATCAGTCCCGAGATAGGTAAAGGGTTGTTAGGATTGAATCCTGACATCTCTTTAGAAGATGATGAATGTGAAGATGAAGGTGAATGGACAGAATTCTGGTCAACGTTGGAGTTGGCCGGCAAAGGTAAGGATGAAAAATAAGTGGAGGGAGTTTCGACTTTGGAGTCGATCGCGTAGTCGGTAGCGACTAACAAAACACGGACTAAGCGAGCGCTAGTATCCCTACTTCAACCGGACATATACTAAACGAGTTTAGTGTAGTCAAAACGTAGAATGCGAGGGTAAGAAAACGTCAATGGGGAAATGTGAGGATGAAAGGTGGGTGCAATGGGATTCTAGCGACAAAAGGGCAAGTTTTTGTAAAAAATTTGTTTTGTTTTATTTTGTTTTGTTTATAAAGAGTTTTGCAAAAATTTGTACGGAACTACGGCACACTTTTAAACAATCACAGTTTAAACAAGCACAATCAAACCTAGAGCTAGGATCTCCTAAGTCAACTAGACTGCTCTTAACTGTTCCAAAGCGACAAGTTGTGAGATATCCCTCAAATCGCCTCTTCACCGCCAATTGTGGCCAGGTGAGCACAAATGAAGAAAGGAGGGTTCCACTCACGAATCACCGTGAGACGGGCCTTTTAAATTTACCTTTCTCACTTGTCTAGCCTAGGTACCACAAAGTCAGGTTAACGACTGAATGCCCACAACCTTCCTCTGTCCTAATGAGCCGCGACAGTCCTTAATTGGCTGAGTCTAGATATTTTTTAATTAACTCAAGGGTGATGCATATGCTTTTAATGATTTCTGGGGTCTTAGGAAAGGTAATGAAATCCCCACCCAATCTTAATTGGTGTTAGAGCCCCTTAAATTCCGTTTTAAATATGCAAAACAGTAACACACCAAATCTAAAACACTTGCCAATATTTTTTCTTTTTATTTGCGGTGCAAGGAATCCTGCATAAAATGATTTATTGGAGAGGGAGAAAGATTCTGCGCAAAGAACCTTGCAGGAAAATTTTTTCAGTGGAGTGCAGAGGAGAGAAGGAGAAAAAAATATACTCACAGATAGTTTTCAAACAGCTGACGTCAGCTGTTTGACCGCGGTTCCACGGTCAAATGCCTACTACTACCGCGGTTCCGCGGTGGATCAGTAGATTCAGATCTTCAAAAATTTTCTCTGTGCCGATTTGGTTCTCTTCTGTCTGTTCAGATCCTTCACTGTGCTTACTCCAGATATGAATTAGTCCGTCTTCCTTTCCTGCACAATTCGCATAAAAATCAATCAAAAATAACAAGATGATTTTTTTATGTTTTTTATTTTTTTCAATTTTTATAAATTTTTTTCTAATTAACCCGAAATTACAAAAAGAAATAAACTACCGTTTCCCCGACAACGGTGCCATTTGATTAATAGAGTTTTTGTTATGCGTTTTAAATTTAAGAATACCGCAATCAAGACGGTGTCGCTTGGTAGCTAGCCGGTTGAGTACGAGTCGATCCACAGGGAAATGGTGTCCTTTTCTTTATGTTCTAACGAGTTAAGTCATAACTTTGGTAGGTTTTGTTTTACAATCTAAGAATGAGAATAAATTGATTTAAAAGCTTGCTAGGGTTAGGATTAGATTAGTTCGAAATAGAGATTCTTCTCACTTCTATCAATGCCCTTGTTAAGAATATAGGTGTTAGGGTAATAATCAACAACAGGGATTAGCACTATTAGGAAGAAACTAAGTTTCTTCCTTTTGGTCCTTTTCCGTCCGTTCTTAGTTCTTAGGCCTAACCTCTGGTTAATTCAACCACAACCGGTTTAACTAGGGAATCACCGCTATCTTGTAGGATAGGGTGCCGTAGTGAGCGGATTATGGTTGATTTAAAGAGAGTCCTTAGTTAAAATTATTTGGGCAAAGAAAGTAGTGAGAGAGATTTCCTTCTCTCAAACCTTCCCTATCCTATCCCTAACAAGTGAGGAATTACTTACTCGTTGATAATAAAATTCATTTTTTATTTGATTTTAATTGATGAACTAATTTGCAAATAATAAAAGAAGAAGGATATAGCTTTTCTTATGGGATCTAGACGAGCACATATAAGAAATTGCAGGAATTAAAATTCAGATAAAAAAATGTAAGATAAAATGAAAACTTACTTTATTGATGTTCTCTCAACAATGCATTACAATTGAATTTAAATCTAGAAATTAAAAAGAGACTTAAAAACTAAAGAGAGGCATGCCTAATTAGGCTTTTGGTTTTCCTATTTATAGATAGAAAAAACCCTAGGTTACATTCTGACCCATACATGAATTTACCAAACTACCCTAAGAAAGCCGGGTCAAAACACCGACACCCACCGACACGTGCACCGACACGTGCATTATACGGCCGCGGAACCGCGGCAGAAAGGCCTGTTTGGCCACGGTTCCGCGTCCATTAAGTGGGATCTTTGGCTCATCTCTTCTGGGTTTTTCCGTGTTGCTTTTATCTTCTATTTTCTTTACTTAGTTTCTCAGAATATCTTCTATTTCCTTCCAGATTTCCAATGGTACAGAATGATGTGGACTTTTGCCTTGAGCTTCGCGTTAAAATCTTGAATCTTGTGCTGCCCTTATGCTTTGTACATTGAACTGTCTAATGATTTTCCATTTGTTCCTTGAACTGGTAGGTGGTATCATACGGATTCATCTATTGTTGGTCGCAGTCTCACATTTGTAGCGACTTTTCATGAATTTCACTGTAACGATCTGAGAACCTGTAACCTGCAGCTATTTAGTAGACATGGATCAAAAGCACCTATTTATATGTAATGTGATTAAGAATGGGCGATATAATAATGCAAAATTCTGATATGAACACACATCGATACAGAAGTCGTCCTTTTGCACCTGTATACCAGATGAGAGAGGCCGGGAAACCACCCTCTTTTGCCTCTTGAGCGGAGACTCGGCGGAAAGCAGCGTTTCCGCCCAGGCCTTGGAGGCCTGATCCCGGGTATTCTTCTTCCCACCGCCCCGGCATTCTGTAAGTGCACGGCGGCGCCCCGGCCGTCAATCCGACGCCAAAATGCGGAAACGATAATTTACTTTAAACTTTATAACCGGCACCACCGCGCACAAATATCCCGGATCGGGCCATTAATCTAGTCCTAGCTAACAAGAGAAGGCGTAGAGAGATATACCGAGCGATCCGTGTCCTTCGGTCTTCTCGTCGTCGTCCCGATCTCCCCGCGGAATCTCTGGTCTTCGCCTCCTCGCCGGAAGTGCACCACGTTGCCGACTTCTTTTACGGGCTCCCACCTCTGGACCGAGGCAACTCGGACACGAAGTTGGCGAGCCGACGTGCCCAAGAATTGCTGTACAATGTAGTGTACTGCTGTGTCTCATTTGAGGTCACTAGAAGTTGCCCATTTAGTGGAGAAAAGGAGTTGTGGAATTTTTGTGGAGCTATGGGATTTTTACAAAGCCAAAAGAGATGAAATCCCACCACAATAAATTGGGACAGCCCCAATGAAGTTCATGGCCGACCTTGGCAAGAGGGAATGAGAGGAGAGTGTGTCTTGATTAAAAATAAGAGTCTCTCTTAATGCAAGAGAGAGAAAAGGTGATGATGTAAAGAAATGATCACAAGCCAAACCAAATACTCCATCAACCATCATCACACCCAAAGGTCAAGCAATGATGATCCAATCAACTTACAAAAAACAACCCTCCAAATTGCTAATTTGCACAATTGCAAATAAGCCCTCCTCCACCATTTTTCGGCCAAAGAAAGATACAAAGGAAAATGGCCGAAACCGGAAAACAAACTGGAAACTTCATAAAACTGATCCCGTAATAAATTACAGGAAAACCCCACTACTGTATATACATACCCGCATTTGTATTGCGACCGAATACAAATGCAATGAGACAAAATCTATACTGTACAATACTAGGATCCGGCTTAAACCAAAGCCCGCTAGTAATATCCGTTCGATCATGGTCCGTGCAATACCGCACGTATCTGATCGAACCCTGCCATATCTCCATACGGCTTCTACAGCGTTTCGCCCGAAACTTGAGAAACTGGTCTGTGGGGGACTCTGAAGACTCGTCAACACCTTGGTTTTGGATTTAACCACTAGCGCGTCAGAGGTATTAGCCAATACGTAACGGGCTACCAGGTATTGGCCAAAAGGGACGTCGATGAACGAACTCATTCTGACACCCTACTGAGCTGTCAGTGACAATATCCGTACAGTCCAGTCCGTTAGTCTATGAGCATCACATGGCGGGCCTAGGGGGTTGGTAAAAGTCATACCCCCAAAAGCGGTACAAGTCGTGTCGGAGTGTAGCCCAGAACACCCTGAGAGACTACTGGAATACCTACCAGTAAATCTCCTGCCTTGGCCAAGGACTTCGTGTAATGGCTCTCCTAGACACAGCGTGACCTCACCCCCAATACCGGGAGAGACGAATCCCTGAAGATCCGCTCACTGCCTCCATGTGGCTCGGGACTGTACCCAACTAAAACCTGTTTGCACGTCTCTTTTGAGCGTGGTAGGGTAGTAATCAAAGTACAGTGGGAACCCACACGAGACAAATGACGATCCTCAGGTCGATGAACTAATCTGTATACATGTCACCAGGGAACTGCTATCTGACGTCAGGTATAAGACCAACTAGCATGTTCCCGGCGAGTCCTGTCCGGTGTACTCATAACCCAATGAGCACCTGTATACATCTTAGGTGATCCAACTGACACCAGTGGCTTGTGAGACCGGCCACCGCCCCTCGTCGGGGTCTCGACTGTATACACTAGTCTACTCTGGAGTATTGATGCCCTGTCTCGAAACTCCCACGACTAGGGACCTTTTAAGGATGTGCTTATAGACTTCCAGCTCCCACGTATATGATCGCCCTCATACTGCTGGCAGTCAAGCAAGAATCCTAGGAGCTCTATCAACGTGTAATAGCGACCTGTCAGGTCACCTAAAGCAGTACACGATGATAAAGATAAACCAGATAGCATACTATCATCTTGAGTAAGACTGTCCTACCAGAATAGGTCCTCCCTCAATCATTGCAATCACGTGCCTGTGATCCAATAATTGACTCTGAGGGCACTATCTCCAACAATCTCCCACTTGCACTCAAGGCTAATTATTGCGATATCGCATACTCACAGCCCGTGTGATACCGAACACCCAACTCCTCTACTAGTCAGTCTTACAAAACCCGTTTGCGAAACTATTGCGTTCGAGGAATAGCCTTAGTGAGTGGATCCGTTGTGATGTTTCTTTCTATGTCTCTCTATATCTCAAGTTCGCGGAGAAAGCCATCTCCCGAAATGAGCAATACCTGTCTTAGAATGTGTCTGGATGTCTGATGGGACCTAGCTCATAAATGAACTCCAAATCCAAACTTCTTAGACTGTATCGTCAACTGAACTCAATCAGTATCCTACGCCATGCCTCCCTCAGTATCCCTTTAGACCACCTATCCAAAACACTGCCCCTCGTCAGAAGGAAAACTATAACTCTGACAACCTCTCTGTCATCCAGGTCACCTTGGAAGCCTGGAATGATAACTGTCTCCCGAATGAGGCTGTTGTTATCATATCCCTAGAACATCCACTTATGTTCTAAAATTGCTTCCGATTGTTTCTCCAGGATTGGATTAATGTCAACTTCTTGCATCTACTGCAAAAACAACATCTGGTGTGGTACTTGACATCTCATGATTGACTCAATTGCCTAAGCAAGTGATCTGCCAATCATGCACATCCCTCTCTCCTTTAGTCAGTAAGACAGCTTTAGAGAGGGTGACTCCATCACCTGCAGGTACACTACCGTGCCAAGAGTCGTCCATTCTAAATACTCTTAGAATGCTGTCTAAGTACCCTGATTGGGACACTTCCTAAATCTAGATCTAAAACCATAGATCCAGTAACCAGAATGTCTGATATTATATCTGTAGGGTTCCTAGGCACACTAATGAGGTCTCACAACAGATCAAACATGCCCAATTCAAATTTTTTCATGTGCCTACAAACCCTAATACGGATCGTTAACTAGAAGATAAGGCGATGCAAGCAAGTAAATGACTTTATTGCTAAAGGAAAGTGACTACAACCTTTGTAGATCGGGTCCTCCACTTCCTAGGCTCCGTGATGACATCCCTCCGCTGTACCTATCGGAATCCGGACTCTGGCGAAGGTTTCGTCGGAGAAATGATCGGGCTAGGTCGTCGACTTCGATGCCGAAGATGATCTACGTCGAGGCAACTCAAGATCAAGCTCCAACTTCACCAAGTCATGAAACTTGTGAAGAAAACACCCTATACTACATGGCAAGTGGTAGAGGATGAAGAAATAGGAAGTGGGTTCACTTTATAATTGGATTTCTCACTCTTTTTCTCATGTTGCCATTAATGGTAGCAGGCTTTCTTCTTGTTGAAGAAGAAGAAGAAGAAGAAAAAGAATATGATAAGTATATTTAAAATAGAAAATAAAATGATACTTATCATATTAGTAACCATGGTTAAGTATAGAGAATAAACTAGGGTTAGGTTTAATGGTTAGGTTTAGGAAAAGAACAAGAATGGTCAAAGCTTCTTGAAACTTCAAGGAAACAACAAAATAAGCCACCATTTTGTTTCTTGCCCTAAAATTAAATAAATAAAAGAAATAGTTAAGAAAATCAAAACCCTAACCATTACATAACCATGGTTTAATCATACACACCCAAGTTTGCATGTATCATCAAACATGATACAAACTAGTGCACAAAACTATATCATATATACAATGTGCACTTCAAGTGAGAAAATCCATCTTAAGTGAACAAATACTAGTTAATGTAAAGTAATATATCAAATATATAATTATACATTAAATCATTAAATCAACACTTGATTTAACGATCCGGTCATGTCGCATATAACCGAATAGTATCCAATGTATCGATATATCGAATCAATCTTCGATTCGATATCTAGGTTATATCGCATACAACCAATCGATACATTCATCGCGAGAATAGAATACGGTATCACATACACGCATTATTCTCGGTCCCGGACATATCTCATATGCGCACCTATTTCATTTCGCTTGAGCCAGGAAACCTCCGTGTAGGACTCTAAAGACTCGTCAATACGCCGGCAGCAGGTGATGATCATATCAGACACCCACAAGCCGCAAGCGGTCTGCTAAACGTAACGGCCACCCGGGTATTGAGCGATCAGAAGATCGACGAGCAAGCCTGCTCACACTCTTGTGAATCCAACCAGTAACACTTACCGTACAGTCCGGTCTGTTCGTCTGATATGTCGCATATCTCGCCTAAAGGTGGTAAATGTCAGACCCCAATAGCTCGATAAGTTATGCCGACGTGAGGTCCATAACAATTGTGAAACTACTGATAACTCTTACCGGTATATCACTGCAACCCTGGCCAGGGATTTCCTGTTATGGCCAGTCGTGCATAGCGCAACATCAACCCCCAATACCGGGAGAGACGAATCCCCTCCTATCGCTCATTGCCTCCATGTGAATCAGGACTGTACCCAAAAACCACCTGTTTGCACGACTCAGTAGAGCCGTGGTAGGGTGGAAATCAAAGCACAGTGGGAGACACACAAGACTCTATGACGATCTCGGGTCTACAGACTAAGCTGCACCAGTGTCACCAGAGAACTGCCATCTGACGTGAGGTATAATACCATCTAGGAGTTCTCGGCGAGTCCGTTCAGTTTACCCAGTCTCCACTGAGCACCCGCATACCATCTCTGATGTCAAACACCAATGGATATGGGATCATCCATCGCCCATCACATGGGTCGAGAAGATATACGCTAGTCTACTCTGGAATATCGATGCCCCGTCTCGATATTCCCACGACTACGAACATTGAAGGATGTACTCATGGACTACCCAGGCCCCACTAGTATGATCTACATCATAGTCCTGGAAGTCGAGTACACATCCTAAGGGCTTTATCAACATGTAACAGAGAGACAGAAAGTATACATGTTAAGATAAAGAGCAACCAGATAGCGTACTATCATGTCGAGCAAGAAAGTCCTACCTATATATGTCCCAGCATCCACTACAATATACATCCAATGTACAGTAATGGCCTCTAGGGCATACATATAACTAACAATCTCCCACTTGCACTAGGGCCATCTGTAGCAGTAGTTGTAGTATCTAATACTCAACCATCCCCTAAAAGTCTCTCTTTGGGAAAAGGCCTTCGTGAGTGGATCCGCTGTGTTGTCCTCTAAGTCTACTCTCCTAACCTCGATCACCCTGGAGATCAACTATCTCCATGATCAGGTGATGTTGCCTCAGAATATGTCTGGGTCACTGATGGGACCGGGGTTCCTTGGCCAAAGCCACACTACCATTGTCACACAATGGTGGGAACCTAGTTCATCTTATGAACCAATATACACCCAAACTTCCTCTTTGGTAGTATCTTTAATAGCGATGTTGCCAGCCTTTATCGTCTAATTTGCCACGGTATCTAGCTTGGAACTCTTCCAACATACCATCCATTTACTGAGGGTAAAGACAATGTCTGTGACTGACATGCAGTCGTCTTTATCACCCTGGAACCCTTCCAGTGATTCTCCCCAGGATCGATTGATACCATCTTACTACATCTAGTGAGAATCCTAGCATCTAATTACATCTATCTCATAGATGAAAACTCAGGATTTAGGAGGTATCACTTTGATCCTATTGGAGAATCCTTGTGATAAGCGGAGATTGACCGAGCGTAGTATAGGAAACTCTTTTCCTATCAAGAGTATGTCGTCTACGTACAACACGAGGATGAGCACCTTACTCTTTACTACCGTTTTGTATATATAAGGTTCATCTATTATTTTGATGAAGTCAAACACTTCGACTACCACATCAAAACAGACGTTCCAACTCCGCGATGCCTGCTTTATTCTGTAAAGCAACTTGCACACGTTTCTGCTGCTCCCACTGTTTACGAAGCCCTCTGGCTGTGTTCTTATAGACGTTCTCTTCTAAATCACTATTTAGAAAAGTAGTCATAGCACCCAACCACCAGATATCGTAGTCATGGTATGTAGCAATGTTAAGTAGGATCCGGATGGACTTAAGCATAGCCCCTGGAAAAAGTTTCATCATTATCCACGCCTGGTCGATGGCGATAACCTTTAACAAATCTAGCTTTGAAAGTCTCAACTTTTCCATCTACACCAAGTAATCTTCTCAAGATATACTTTCTCCTGATGGGGATTTAACCCTTCAGATATAGCAGCTAAAGTCCATACATTGCTGGTGTACATGGATTCCATCTCAGATCGCTAAGCATCCAGCCATTCTTATTGAGTCCCTACTCTCGATGGCCTGCTCAAAACTAGTTGGGTCATCATCTCATGATGCATTCCTCGCTCTCACTGTTATCGAGAAACCGAGGTATCTCTCAGGCGGATGAGGAACCCTACCAGATCGGCGGAGAGGCTGAGGTTCGTCGGAAACTATTGAATCCTTTGGTTCTGTCAAATCATCAGCTGCAGTTTTGTATAGCTGGAACCTTTCCAATTCTACAAAACTGATCTTGCCTCGATCATGTCCGGATTTTGCTTTTGACATAGGCCGGACAATCCTAAATCTTAACTTACTTAAGAGATAGGCTCTTCCCATACCATATCTTATATGGAGTGGTAGGCACTGATTTGATTCGAACCTAATTCAATAGGTATGCAGCTTCTCAAGTGCACAACCCCAAAAGGAAATAGGTAATTCAGTAATACTCATCATAGAGCACACCATATCTAATATTGTGCGATTGCTCCGCCCCGATACACCGTTGTGCTGTGGTGCATTCAGAGGAGTAATACTGAGAGAGAATCTCATTTTCTTTTAGAATAGTCCAGGAATGCCATGCACAAGTATTCTCCTCCCTGATCTTATCATAGGACATAATACTTATACCCGTATTGATTCCCTACTTCTAGCTTATATTCTGTGAATATCTTAAAAGGTTCGGACTCATGTTTCAACAGGAACATATGACTGAATCTTGAGAGATCATCAGAGAACGTAATGAAGTATAAAGAACCGGTCCTGGCGTGTGTAGACAGGAGACCTTACATACATCATCATGTATCAATCCCAAGAGTTTACTAACTCTTTCCCTGTTTCCAATAAACAGAGCTATATTCATCTAATCTTTGTGACATGACTGGCAAGTTTCACAAGATGTAAATTCAATCTAATTTAAATATGCATCTAAAATGTAACTTCAGCCATTCGGGTCGCATTGATATGACCTAGTCTATAATGCCTCAAGAATGATTCGTTCATTTCTGAACTCTTCCTCTTGTGTGTGTTCTGTATACTAGAAACTGTAGTTTGATTTAGAACGTCAATGCTTTTAGATAACGTGCCTGAACCGATCAACTTTTGATATAGGAAATGTTCAAAACATTATCCATCAATACAAAATTTTATCATTTCTTTAATAAATAAAGAGATTGTTATGATTTTGTATATTAGGTTCGGTATCTAATAGCATTTGTTCAGAATCAATGTATTGTTAATACAGGGTGACAGTGACCAACAGACTTGGCTGCAACACTTGCCCCGTTTTCTGTCTCATGAAACGTATCACCCGTTCTCAGTTTTTCTACCTTTTTTGTAGCCCTATGTAACAGATTACATATCTAGGATCCTGATCCGGTATCAAATACCCAGGATGCGGAGGATACTGAGAAACAGTTCTTTGTAATGAACATACCCGAAGGAGATGCATCATATTCACTTTCTTCGTTTGGGCGGCATAGGAATTCTGGTATTCCCCTATTTCCTGCTCTGTCTTATAACAATTATGAGTTGGAGCGGGACCAACGTTCCCCAGCTCAGTATAACAAGCGGGTTCGGTCAATACATCCATATTATTATCTTGATTAAGGCGTGATATGGTCGCAACCTGGAGAGAGAGAGAAGAAAACACTCTGCGTGCGCTCTTGCAAGATTAGATTGGTTATATATTTTATCTAATCAGGATGGCTCCCACTGTTTTTATCAAATCTTCCTTCAAACCTTAAAAGGAAAGACTAGCCGGGATTAATTACACTCTACAAGTTCGCCAATATTTCAGCCAGGCCAGTGTCGGTACTTTGAGGGAGGTTCCACGTGCTTTCGCACGGACCTAATTACAGTAAACCTCGTTTTCCCAGAGGCGTAACCCCGTTGACACCTTTCTAGACACCTACTTGATCGGCTAATTGTAAAGTGCAAAACTCTCCCTGGAGTAACAATTACTCGCAGTGGGTATCGGGATCCAACTATCACATAGAAGGTATGCAATCTCATTGCAAATTTCAACACTTGAAACTCCCGATAAAGATTTTTACCCCTAGCACTTATGACCTTAACTATGGTCAACAAATCATAAGTACTAGTCATGTTCTACCCGTCATTTCGTGATTAATTAGATCCACCTACATGACCCTTAACTAAGGTCAACAAAGTCACGCGACTGTCCTAACTAATCGCATCATATGCGGTGTAGGAAGATATCACTTAGCTACAGTACACTGTGCCTTGACTATGGTCAACAAACACAGCACGAATACTAAGTACTCTACTTCCTAAAATGACGGAGGGTTGCGAATGGTTTTTATGAAAACCTTTAACGCTTTGAACTTGATCTCGTTGCGGAATCAAATGGTTTTTAAATGGAATGTTTTTGAGGCTTTTCTAGTTTTGCTAAAGGGGTCACTCCTTCACCGGGATCGTCGGCCCTTTCCTCGTTGAATGAGGTGCAGGATATATCATATATATCACTGTGCAAAGCAGAAACTATGGAAGCAATCAAAAAACATTCCGAGTGTGTAGCATCTGCCAGTTATTGCTAAAGGAGTCACTCCCGGTGAAGGGATCTCGGTCCTTTCCTCATCGAATAAGGTGCAGGATGTTCTTCAAGGAACACCGCGATGCAAAGCAAGAACTGTAGCTACCTGTTTTTATTTTGAAATTCGATTCCACAACATCAATTAGGTTTATTTTCTTTCATTAATCTCATTAATGAATATCCCATCATTTAAGTCCACCTAAACATCACAGATAAATATAACGTACGCTTATGCCATCCGCATTCGCCTCGATGTCCCGTCTGCACCGTTAGGTTAGGTAACTAACGCCAGAGCGAGGCAGGGCTAGCGCGGGTGTAAAACATAAGCAACATCTATATAATATATCATATATACTATATATAATATCTATCTGAACAAATCACATGATCACATCACAGATAACGCAGCAGAAAATATCATATGAAATATTGGATATACTAGGACGTCCATGTTTTCAATACGAGAGAGTATAAAACACGGATTCCACGGTCGTGATGAACAGCCAATCCCACACCCTTAGACCCCTACGAGAGCGGCAAGCAACCCTACCAATTCTAGGGTTAGGAGACCCGAACTCGACTCCTCGAGATGGCCTCCCACTGGACCCTAGAACCCGGTTACTTGTGCTCCCCTCCTTGGGTCTATCCTAATGCGGAAAAGTAAATAATATACATCAACGGTGACATCTTCCGCAACCTGGAAGTGCCCCAATAAAAGAATATTACATACAAGTTTTTACATGAATGAAAATGAAAAACACTCATCTCACATAAAAACAACCCGGCTATTCGAACACGACGATCCAATATAACATATCCAGCAACACATAACATCACATGTCATCAACGTAAGTAAATATGCGCATCCCAATTGTCGTTGACATATAGCAACGAAACCGGCGATATCACATATTACACTTACGGTCACAGAAAAGAAAGTGTAAAACTACAACAGTTGGAATCCGCAAACTATTTAGACATCGCATGCCTAACCAAATGAATTCCTTAGACATCGCATGCCTAACAATTATAAACCCCGTATTTTAGTCTCATTATCGAAAACACTTTTCAATATCAAGTCGGGCAATTCAACAAGATTCCCGAAATCCTGATCGAATGCTCGTCGCAAACTTCAGTAGACGGCCGCACCCCTGATACCGTCGACGAAGTGCACCAAGGCGGAACACCGCTGCCGCGAGCACCCGAACGGATGCTTTCGGCGACTGCGTTCTCCTACAATCACTTGGTCGGGGCTATGGGGCATAGCTGTCTATTAAGTTTACTGGCGAGTATCCGCGTACGCTACGTGATTGCGACGGACTTTTGATCACATCAAAATTCCGTGGCAACCGATCAAGTGAGACTAAACTGCTATGTTTATAACATTCATTCAGTTATCTCATAACTACTTGTGGATTCCAAATATTGTATCACATTCCGGATAAATAAAAAATGTTAAACTTTCCGATCGAACAATCGAACACCCAAGTTTTCCCGAAACTGCTCAACACATGAAATAAGTTTAAAAACATTCACTTCGTGCCTCAGTACCAACGGTCCAGCCGTAGAAGGGTCAAGCCAACGCCTTACATGTGGCACGCCGTACTGCCCCAAACCCTAAGGTTCAAAGGGCAGTTCAAGACGGTCACATAATCGAGTTAAGGTTTGTTGTCTTCTAGAGGGACCATCGTGTTACTTGCACTACTTAGAACGTCATTAAACTACGGAAAAGTCCAACAATTGGAAATTTCCCGGCAGGGGAAAAAGTGGGTATTTATATCCGGCCGAACTTTTTAACATATTCTAAAATTACCCGGAAAAACACATAGACAAAGTTTGATAATTCGATCGAATCTACGAACTCCCATTACAACCCAGAAAACTCAACTCTTGAGTAAGATTTAAAAATTCCCAGAAAATACAGCACCAAAATATAGGAATTACTGTGCAAAAATAAATGGAAGAAGAGACAAGTGGCCGTGGAACCGCCGCATTAGCCATGCTAATGCCGCGGTTCTGCCGCGCTTTGTCGAATCAGAAGCACGTGCTTCACAGTAATTCTTAGAAACTCCTGCTGATTTTTCTGCATATTTTTAATTCTCAAAAATCCCCGATTTCAAAAAATGTACAGAGAGCAATTTGAGATTAGGGTTTCGGTTCGATCAGACTTCTAACTCCGTCTACGCATCGCCTAAGGCTCTAGCTAGGCTCTGATACCACTGTAGGGTTCCTAGGCACACTAATGAGGTCTCACAACAGATCAAACATGCCCAATTCAAATTTTTTTCATGTGCCTACAAATCCTAATACGGATCGTTAACTAGAAGATAAGGCGATGCAAGCAAGTAAATGACTTTATTGCTAAAGGAAAGTGACTACAACCTTTGTAGATCGGGTCCTCCACTTCCTAGGCTCCTTGAAGACGTCCCTCCGCTGTACCTATCGGAATCCGGACTCTGGCGAAGGTTTCGTCGGAGAAATGATCGGGCTAGGTCGTCGACTTCGATGCCGAAGATGATCTACGTCGAGGCAACTCAAGATCAAGCTCCAACTTCACAAAGTCATGAAACTTGTAAAGAAAACACCCTATACTACATGGCAAGTGGTAGAGGATGAAGAAATAGGAAGTGGGTTCACTTTAGAATTGGATTTCTCACTCTTTTTCTCATGTTGCCATTAATGGTAGCAAGCTTTCTTCTTGTTGAAGAAGAAGAAGAAGAAGAAAAAGAATATGATAAGTATATTTAAAATAGAAAATAAAATGATACTTATCATATTAGCAACAATGGTTAAGTGTAGAGAATAAACTAGGGTTAGGTTTAATGGTTAGGTTTAGGAAAAGAACAAGAATGGTCAAAGCTTCTTGAAACTTCAAGGAAACAACAAAATAAGCCACCATTTTGTTTCTTGCCCTAAAATTAAATAAATAAAAGAAATAGTTAAGAAAATCAAAACCCTAACCATTACATAACCATGGTTTAATCATACACACCCAAGTTTGCATGTATCATCAAACATGATACAAACTAGTGCACAAAACTATATCATATATACAATGTGCACTTCAAGTGAGAAAATCCATCTTAAGTGAACAAATACTAGTTAATGTAAAGTAATATATCAAATATATAATTATACATTAAATCATTAAATCAACACTTGATTTAACGATCCGGTCATGTCGCATATAACCGACTAGTATCCAATGTATCGACATATCGAATCAATTTTCGATTCGATAACTAGGTTATATCGCATACAACCAATCGATACATTCATCGCGAGAATAGAATACGGTATCACATACACGCATTATTCTCGGTCCCGGACATATCTCATATGCGCACCTATTTCGTTTCGCTTGAACCAGGAAACCTCTGTGTAGGACTCTAAAGACTCGTCAATACGCCGGCAGCAGGTGATGATCATATCAAACACCCACAAGACGCAAGCGGTCTGCTAAACGTAACGGCCACCCGGGTATTGAGCGATCAGAAGATCGACGAGCAAGCCCGCTCACACTCCTGTGAATCCAACCAGTAACGCTTACCGTACAGTCCGTCTGATATGTCGCATATCTCGCCTAGAGGTGGTAAACGTCAGACCCCAATAGCTCGATAAGCTATGTCGACGTGAGGTCCATAACAATTGTGAAACTACTGATAACTCTTACCGGTATATCAATGCAACCCTGGCCAGGGATTTCCTATTATGGCCAGTAGTGCATAGCGCAACATCAACCCCCAATACCGGGAGAGACGAATCCCCTCCTATCGCTCATTGCCTCCATGTAAATCGGGACTGTACCCAAAAACCACCTGTTTGCACGACTCAGTAGAGCCGTGGTAGGGTGGAAATCAAAGCACAGTGGGAGACACACAAGACTCTATGACGATCTCGGGTCTACAGACTAAGCTGCACCAGTGTCACCAGAGAACTGCCATCTGACGTGAGGTATAATACCATCTGGGAGTTCTCGGCGAGTCCGTTCAGTGTACCCAGTCTCCACTGAGCACCCGCATAGCATCTCTGATGTCAAACACCAATGGATATGGGATCATCAATCGCCCATCACATGGGTCGAGAAGATATACGCTAGTCTACTCTGGAATATCGATGCCCCGTCTCGATATTCCCACGACTACGAACATTGAAGGATGTACTCATGGACTACCCAGGCCCCACTAGTATGATCTACATCATAGTCCTGGAAGTCGAGTACACATCCTAAGGGCTTTATCAACATGTAACAGAGAGACAGAAAGTATACATGTTAAGATAAAGAGCAACCTGATAGCGTACTATCATGTCGAGCAAGAAAGTCCTACCTATATATGTCCCAGCATCCACTACAATATACATCCAATGTACAGTAATGGCCTCTAGGGCATACATATAACTAACAATATCCAAGTCCCATGTGGAGAAACCGCTGTGTGACAACCAAAGTATAACCGATTGTAGTATAGGAATTTCTTTTCCTACTCTGTATATGTCATTCAATATACCAGGACATCACACCCTATTACCTTCTTAACAGATCCATCCCCTATTCTGATGAAGTCAAACCTATGACTGTCACATCAGAAATAGATGATCTATCTCCGCTATATCTGCTTTAGTCTATAAATAGACATAAGCCACTTGTCCACCAATGCTTCCGCTGCTCCCACTGACTACGACAACCCTCTGGCAGAGTCATATAGACGTACACTTCTAAAGCTAGTTTAGAACGACGCTATACTCATCCTCCTGCCGGGGCACGACTGGGTAAACAAGAACCTCCTTGCCACCATCCTTGAGGCTACCAAAGTACCTCTCGAGTGCCTAAGATTACCCACCGTATCTGCGGAGTGGCCAATGGAATGTCAAACCAGATTGAATCTTTAGGTTCTTATCAAATCTTCAGTAATCGTTTGCGGTTCTGGAATTACTTCCAGTTCTACCATACTCCCACTACTGTTTTCTGGAAAAATCCATTTCTTTTAAAACTGTGGCGAGTCAAGAACAATATCACTATTGATCTTCCAGATGGTAGAAAGTCAACCCTCGTCATAGTCTTGGTCAACCCACAAACAGCCATTACAGAAACGTGCCTTGAGTTATCCAGAGTCTGGTTTTAAGCATAAGCCGGACAACTCCCCGTACCTTATATTGTTAAGATATGAACTGTTCTATATCCAATATAGAAACAGAGGCACTGATTTAATTGAACCAGATTCAAATTATGCAACTGTCTCCAGTGCATGTTAACTACATGGAAGGAGGCCGATCAGTATTACTCAACTTAGGAGTGCTTCCAATTATGAGTAATCTGAAAGAGAAGTAAGTTCTCTTAATCATTACTATCAACTGAATACCACACACAAGTATCTACATCTTCGATCACCTTGAAGAATCCCGATACTTGCAACACCTGGTTCTCTACTTTATTCATGTACCTATAACTTCTCAAAATTCGGACCTTTCGTTTCTACGAAACACCTGTCTAAAAACTAGAGAAGTCATAAGTAAACCGAATATAGTACGAGAACCAACCCCTCTGTCCTATTGGACACTGGACAATATACAATTCTCTGTATAAGTCCCTTGAGTCTAATAACTCATTCGCTGTGTGTCGTAGGTTGAAAACTGTACTTTTGGTTAAGAAGAATTACACTTCCGTTCAATACTCCTTACCTAACCATCCACTGATATAGGTAAATGTCATAGACATAATTTCAAAAAGGTATATCTCACTCTATGAAAATAGACGTATAGATATATCAATTTGAAATTGGTGCATAACAGCGGATATTCAAAACCATATATTTGCCGTCCGGCAAACAACCCAGGTGACTTCCTCAAATATTACCGATTACAACGAATCCCGATATAATGAGGATGATCACCCAATTCCCAATAACTTACTCCCACTCATCATCTGTAAAACCATTCAGATGTGAGAATCAAACCTGGCAAATACATACCCTGGAGCAAGTGTCTAATTGGGAAATCAGTTTTCTTTTAACAGTACACAGTGAAACTGAAACATTGAAATGTTTCACGGGGTATTCTGGTATTCCTAGTAATGCCTCTTCCATTATCAGATTAACAACTGTAACCGTATATTTCTATGCCATCTCTCCACATCCCTTCATATGTCTTTAGTCATTACCTTCTGCACACCCCTTTAGGCCAAATGGTTTTCTTCCTTTTCTACCTTTCGGCACCAGCCTATGGTTTGGAAGAAGACTATCCAATAAGCATAATGGGTGTACTGTCCTAATCCTAGGAGCACTCGCAATGCGAGAGAAGGTGAAGATAAAAGACAACCGAATAAACCTTATTCCTATTTCTCCTGAACCAGAATCCATCCCCGAACTGGAACAAGTTCCTTTTGAGTTCGTATATAACCATACGATAGAGTATCCAATAAACTGAGGATCTTCGTAGTGATACGGAGTGTCCTGGAGAAATACAAAGGTGAAGTGGGAGTGGTAATGAAATACCTGGTTTGGTCGTGAATATCAGTCGCAATTTACTTTGCCCTCTTACTAATCCCTTGATATGTCTTTACTTAATACCTTCTGCACACCATCGTTATGCTAATTGGTTTTCTTCATTCCCCACCGTTCGGCACCAGCCTAAGGTTTGGAAGAAGACTATCCAATTTGCGTAATAGGTGTACTATCTCCTATTCTAAGGAGTACTCGCAACCTAAGAGAAGGTAAAAAGAAAAGACAACTGAATAGTCCTATCCGTTTTCTTTAGAACCGGAAACCATCCTCGAATAAATTCCTTCGAGCTCGTATATAACCATATGATAGTTTTGTCCAATGAAAGTGGACGTTCGTAGTAATACGGGGTGTCCTGGAGAAAAGGGTAAAAGTAGGAGTGGCAATGAGGTTTGCAACTTTGACAATCCAAAAGCCAGTGTTAAAGAAGGTTCGGTTAATTTTGGTCACTGAGTCATAGTCTAGGGTCGGGTCAATGGTCGCTGCCAAATAGAGAGAGAAAAGAAACACTCAGCGTGCACTCTAACCTAGATCAGAATGGTTACCAATTTATCTAATCTGGAAACCTCCCACTGTAACGTCAAATTCTCCTCCAAAGCTGAAAGAAGAATTAGTTGGGATCACCCGAGGAGTAAACCAACTCATCAGTGGGAATCAGGATCCAACTATCATCGCATGATAACGTGACGGAATCCGCTCACGTTATCACACTCCAGAAGGTATGCGCATATCTGGCAAGTTTCAGTTTCTTTAGAAACTCCCGATGTGGATTTTTGCCCCATGCTCTTATGACCTTGACTTTGGCCAACAAATCATAAGTCACATGTCAAGTTCTACCCATCATTCTCCAGGTTAATTTGAGCCCACCCGCACAAGTCCTTGACTTTGGCCAACAAGGCTATACGACTGCCCCAAACCAACGCATCTATCTATGCTGCACATGAATACCCAATAGCTACCAATCACTATGCCTTGACTTTGGCCAACAAACATAGCTTGAATACTTATTGACTATCCATGTGAAACGACGGAGGGCTACGAATGGTTTCTGGAGAAAACCTTTAACGTAATGAACTTGATATCGTTGAAGTAACCAGATAGATTTTAAAAATATAGTGACGAGAACCTTTGATAAAGAGGTCACTCCCGGTGAAGGGATCTCGGCTCTTTCCCCGTAGAATGAGGTGCAGGATATTTCAACTGAATACCACGATGCAAAGCAAAAGTAATCGGCTATAGTGAAGTTATTGCCCTGATGCAAACTTTTGTCCAAGGGGTCACTTCCGGTGAAGGGATCTCGGCCCTTGCCTCGTCGACTGAGGAGCAGGATATTCCAACTGAATACCACTGTGCTAAACAAAAGAGAACACCCTTGCAATAACAGCTTTTTGAAAAAATGTTCCAACAACATCAGAATAGGTTTGTTTTTAACTTGCATTGATCCGAATCAACGCAGTCCCATCAATTGATCACACCAATAAAGAACGAAAATAATGACGTACGTATATGCCATCCGCATTCGCCACTGGGTCCCATCATTACTCGTTAGGTTAGTTAATTAACGACAAAGCGGGGACTGGACTAGCGCGGATGCAAAACATATACAACATCTGCTAGTATATATATTAATATATAATATTTCGTTCAAGGCGTGATAAAATGCAACATCACAGAAATGTAATAAGCATCACAGAACAATACAGATATCTGGGATCCCCGGGTTTCATCGAGCTGCTACTGAAACCCGACGTTCCCCTGGTCGTGTGGATAGCCTGTGCAATGAAATCCTAGACCCCTACGGGCGCGGCAAGTTACCCGCCAAAACCTGAAGCGAGGCAGCCCCCTTCAGCAACGTGAATGGACCACTCAGCACTTCACGGAATCCGGTAACTTGGGCACCCCTCCTGGGTCAACCTGTACCCCCTACGAGTGCGGCGAATAGCCCGCCAATTCTAGAGTGAAGCCCCCTCCGTCTCAATGCCATGAGATGCGGGCTTGTTGCCCTCTAGAACCCGGCTATCCGTGCACCCCTCCGCGGGGCAATCCTAGTACAGAAAGTAAAATATACATACAACGGGTACATCGACCTCAACCTGGTCGTGCCCCAAAAGAGTAATATACAGACAGGCAGTGACGACAGTCCACATGTCGGACGCTCGCCCCGCAATATCAAATGTACATAATACAATCAAAACTGTACTAACATTGCATGCAGGCTATCCCCCACGACCAATCCGCAACATCACAGCACAACACAGAACATCAACGTGAATGTCACGTTCGCAAATCTGTCTAACCGGGCTATAGCAGTTAGACAGGATTTACCGATCAAGTGACATTCACGGTCACAGATATAATGTAAATACCGTGAACTAATGTGTTAAAAATTTTCGATCGATCAAATATACCCAAGTGGGCCCCCAAGCACTACTGTAGCACTTAAAGAAATTCTGGGCCCAAAAAGAATATTCCAAAATCTCTATTTTCAAGTCCAAGAGCCTCTGTAAAATTTTGATACGCTGAAAAGTGAAAATAGCGGCGGAACCGCGGCCCAAGCATGGGTTTGGCCACGGTTCCGCGGTGGGGTAATGGGTTCAGGCGACCAAATTTTACCAGAGTTCTTATATTTCCCTGCACATCATTCTACAACTACCTGAAAAATTTTTGGAGCCAAAAAAAATTCGACAGAAACTGATGCACATGAAAACGCGGTTTTTGGAATTTTGTTCGATCGGAAATGTAAACACATTAGACAAAGCTAGACTAGGTTAATGGCGTGACTCTGATACCAGTGTAAGTGCACGGCGGCGCCCCGGCCGTCAATCCGACGCCAAAATGCGGAAACGATAATTTACTTTAAACTTTATAACTGGCACCACCGCGCACAAATATCCCGGATCGGGCCATTAATCTAGTCCTATCTAACAAGAGAAGGGGTAGAGAGATATACTGAGCGATCCGTGTCCTTCGGTCTTCTCGTCGTCGTCCCGATCTCCCCACGGAATCTCCGGTCTTCGCCTCCTCGCCGGAAGTGCACCACGTCGCCGGCTTCTTTTACGGGCTCCCACCTCTGGACCGAAGCAACTCGGGCACGAAATTGGCGAGCCGACGTGCCCAAGAATTGCTGTAGAATGTAGTGTAGTGCTATGTCTCATTTGGGGTCACTAGAAGTTGCCCATTTAGTGGAGAAAAGGAGTTGTGGAATTTTTGTGGAGCTATGGGATTTTTACAAAACCAAAAGAGATGAAATCCCACCACAACAAATTGGGACAGCCCCCATGAAGTTCATAGCTGGCCTTGGCAAGAGGGAATGAGAGGAGTGTGTGTCTTGATAAAAAATGAGAGTCTCTCATAATGCAAGAGAGAGAAAAGGTGATGATGTAAAGAAATGATCACAAGCCAAACCCAATACTCCATCCACCATCATCACACCCAAAGGTCAAGCCATCATGAACAAAACAAAGTCAAGCAATGATGATCCAATCAACTTACAAAAAACAACCCTCCAAATTGCTAATTTGCACAATTGCAAATAAGCCCTCCTCCACCATTTTTCGGCCAAAGAAAGATACAAAGGAAAATGGCCGAAACCGGAAAACAAACTGGCAACTTCATAAAACTGATCCCGTAATAAATTACAGGAAAACCCCGCTACTGTATATACATACTCGCATTTGTATTGCGACCGAATACAAATGCAATGAGACAAAATCTACACTGTACAATATTAGGATCCGGCTTAAACCAAAGCCCGCTAGTAATATCCGTCCGATCATGGTCCGTGCAATACCGCACGTATCTGATCGAACCCTGCCATATCTCCATACGGCTTCTACAGCGTTTCGCCCGAAACTTGATAAACTGGTCTGTGGGGGACTCTAAAGACTCGTCAACACCTTGGTTGTGGATTTAACCACTAGCAAGTCAGAGGTATTAGCCAATACGTAACGGGCTACCAGGTATTGACCAAAAAGGACGTCGATGAGCGAACTCATCCTGACACCCTACTGAGCCTGTCAGTGACAATATCCGTACAGTCCGGTCCGTTCGTCTATGAGCATCGCATGGCGGGCCTAGGGGGTTGGTAAAAGTCAGACCCCCAAAAGCGGTACAAGTCGTGTCGAAGTGTAGCCCAGAACACCCTGAGATACTACTGGAATACCTACCAGTAAATCTCCTGCCTTGGCCAAGGACTTCATGTAATGGCTCTCCTAGACACAGCGCGACCTCACCCCCAATACCGGGAGAGACGAACCCCTGAAGATCCGCTCACTGCCTCCATGTGGCTCGGGACTGTACCCAACTAAAACCTGTTTGCACGTCTCCTTTGAGCATGGTAGGGTAGTAATCAAAGTACAGTGGGAACTCACACGAGACAAATAACGATCCTCAGGTCGATGAACTAACCTGTACACATGTCACCAGGGAACTGCTATCTGACGTCAGGTATAAGACCAACTAGCATGTTCCCGGCGAGTCCTGTCCGGTGTACTCATAACCCAATGAGCATCTGTATACATCTTAGGTGATCCAACTGACACCAGTGGCTTGTGAGACCGGCTACCGCCCCTCGTCGGGGTCTCGACTGTATACACTAGTCTACTCTGGAGTATCGATGCCCTGTCTCGAAACTCCCACGACTAGGGACCTTTTAAGGATGTGCTTATAGACTACCAGCTCCCACGTATATGATCGCCCTCATACTGCTGGCAGTCAAGCAAGAATCCTAGGGGCTCTATCAACGTGTAATAGCGACCTGTCAGGTCACCTAAAGCAGTACACGATGATAAAGATAAACCAGATAGCATACTAACATCTTGAGTAAGACTGTCCTACTGGAATAGGTCCTCTCTCAATCATTGCAATCACGTGCCTGTGATCCAATAATTGACTCTGATGGCACTATCTCCAACACATTCGTCTGGAGCGGGGGGAGCAAAAGCGGCCTTCGCTGGAAGGGCTTGCCGGGGAACCATGCTTGGTGTAGGTCTGAACGAGCTAGCGCCACCTTCCTTCCTACCCTGCGTCTTGCAGACCATGGCAACCATGATCTTCGAATGATCTATTGGCTCTGCAGAATATATAAGAAAAAAAGGGTCAGCAGCTAAAATAGCAAAATTATGCTAAGTCTAAATTAATCGGCGAAGCCTTAACTTACCCCCGAAGTACGCGGGATAAGTCCCGCCCAGCTCAAAACCTGTTCGGAAAGAAGGACACCGGCCCGCTAGATCAGTTCCCACCGCGACACCACCCACGCCTCTGGGGCATTCGATTGTTTGACCCTAGGGCAATCGGCCCTATGCCACTTGGTGGGCATGAGCCAATCCTCTCTCTGGAGGACCGACGAAAACAAACTTCTCCTTCTATTCATGGATGGAAGAAGGGACGACCACTATCCTAGACACGGCCGCCCTACCCTTATGTTTTTTGAAAGAAAGGTACATCCAGCTCGATTTGTCCTTACTGGTACCAGGGTGATTTTTATAACAAATAAAAGGGAGGAGAAAACTCAAGTCGAAAGAGATCCGATCAATCTTTAATCAGACCAGAAATCCGAGGAGGATTCTCCATGAGTTCGGCGCTAGCTGACTCGCGGCAAGGCGGAAGCAATGGAGTACGGCACAAGGTTCGGGTGAGAAAGGCAAACGCATTCCCGCTCGGAACGCTTGTAGATACAGAGCAATCTCATTGCCCTGCATCTGATCTGCCCGCTCACCCTCCCTGGCTAGATGGAGCGAATAATCAGGGGAGATGTGGAAACGATCCCGAATATTGGAAAGCTCGTCTGGACGATTCAATATCGAGAGCGCATCGCGAGTATTTCCGATGCGCGCCTTAAGGGCCCTTTTTGCCGCCCGACGACGAAGTACAAGGGCGTCGCCACCCCTAGGGGCGAGCCTGACGCAGGGGAAGAAGAGGAAGAGGAAGAAGAAGAACCTCCTCGGTTATCAAAAGCCGAGGAGGAAGAAGAAGACCCACTAGACCCGGCTTCATAACCTGAAGCCTCATCGCCCGACTCGACCCCAACTACATCAATAGAAACTTTGGAAGAAGACATCTAACCTGATTCACATGGAGATTAGCTGAAGAAGGGTTTTTTGGTTAAGGGTTCGACCTAACTACTAATGGTGCATCTGGCTATTTTCAGATGGCATGAGACAATTAGGGCAAAACGCCTGCCAAGCAATGGCCTCTCCTATTTATACACTCGGCAAAAACCATCCAACAATCCAAATTCGTTCCCGCCGAAATGAAGCATCACATCCGACGGCCATGAGAATGCCACGTGGCAACCAAACATTGGACCTTTCCCCTTCACTCGGATTCAACTGACGACCTCTCGCATTCCGCCACCCCACGGCGGACACGTGGCGTAGAAGCCAACTGACTGAGCGAACGAAGCAACGTCTTCTTTAAGGCGCAATCATTTTGCCGATCCGCTGACGTCACCAAAGATACGCGCGGGAATCAAGACTTCATAAACCGCCACACGGGTCCAGAAATCAGGGAGGCACAACTGCCAAACGTCGCGTCATCATCAGACAACTCGATATGGAGAATTCTCGGCGCCATGATGAATTATTGAAAACCGGGATGATAACCAGTCTCGATTCGGCCTACAAATAGGCCGGAAAGAGGGTGGGGGGCTAGCGATTATGCTCGTAAAAAGGAATTCCGCAGATCACGACACGTGGCCAGTGACGTGTCATCCACGTAAGCCCGCAAGATTTCTGAGGACTACTGAGCAGGAATAAATATGATGCATTGGGGATATACCTCGGCGCCTCGCCTCCGAAGGTGCACCAGACCTTCTAAGAAAACCTCTTCGGAATACCTTCCCCCTTCGGCTGACTGCCGGCTAAATAGCTCGTCTCCGAGCTATCCTCTAGCCGAGACTCCTCAGCTCGCCGGCTCATCTTCGAGCCGGCCTATACACTGAGATTCCTCAGCGCTCTGTTTGGACGGGGGTATGGAGCCTAAGCATCCACCGTAACGGCTCCGCGTATCTCGCCACGACGAGATCTCCACCGCTCCACGTCCCATATCCTACGCCAATGTGTCCCGTCATTATTGGGCATATCCCGCTATCAACACGAACGTTGCATGAGGGCGTAATGGACATCGGAATTCTCGCGTTGGCTCGCTCCTTACGACCGCTATATAAACCCATCCTCCAGACGATTCAGGTACGTCGAACTCATTTTCAATATACCGTTACTCTGCCAAATTACTCCTCGGTATTTACTTGATCGTTGGAGGGTCCTACGGTAGTTTCCCACCCCGGGACTTCCCTTGCAGATGACTCGGTGTCGACGACAACCAACAACCAATTGAGACCTATATGCTCAATTCTTACATCAAATCTCAACCGTTTAGCCCCGCTAACAGTAAGATGGATGGAGGATAATATCTAAGGGAGATCCCGACCTCCATCAGATTCCGCATTTTTATTGTATTATCTAGTTAAAGCGATCCTTCTCGGAATCTCACTACCATGGCCTATAACTATTCAATCTTAATTGATGAAATTAATTAACCTCATTATTCTAATTATCAATATTTTAATTAAGATCATGTGCATGATCAAATCCCCCACGGAGATGATGCAGTCTCCAATGTAAATTGACCAAAAAATGAGCCATGACAACCCAATTACATTTATACTAGCATTTTGCATGCGTTTTATGCGTTATTCTATTTATAATCCAAAAAAAACTTCTCAGGATCATATATAAATATAAAATTGGTGTCTTTTTAATTTAAAATTATTTTAAATGTTAATAAATGAGTAACATAATCATTTTAGTAACTTGGATCAAGAATATTCTAGAATATATTATAATATTTTATTTATCATATTTAAGCAAAAGAAGTTAGTTATAAGTAAATGAAATTATAATTGAAAAATAATAAGATTAAAATAAATTCTAGAAAGATCTTTTTTGTCTTAAGTTTAAGTAGAATATAGATTGAATTTTAAATTTAATCTAATTTCTACAAATTTCTTTTTTTTTGTCTCAAATTCTAGAAATTTCTTTTTTTCTTTGTTTCAAAAAATGGGGAAGTTTAATTATTTTCGTCTTTTTCTTTGATGATGTGAAGGTTTTAAGATTTGCTTTTTTTAAACATGACAATTAATTATTTTTGTCTCTTTGTATGATGGGACGTGCTAAGAATAGAAAAAATTTCTCCATTTTCTTCTTGGTTTTAAGAGTGGGTTCCAACCAGACCATTTGCATTCTATATCGGTATAGATATTATTATATTGAAGAGTTGTACTCAACTCGCCGGCTAGGGCAATTTTTTTGGCGTTTTCTATAGAAAATTACCTTGAGACCCTTACAATTTAAGAAATTTATTTTTGGCTCCTTGCAAGTTTATGAGCCGCAATTCTGCCATGTGAAAATTTAAACCCCGCCCTTGCATCTTAATCAAATTTTATTGGACTCCTTCTCTATGTTTATCCACAAATAGCTAAAGGATTGAAAAATTTATCTTCGCCCCTTCTTTTAATTCAATTGTTCATTTAGAACCTTCACAGTGTATCTTTTGGTTTTTTTTTAAGTTAATCTATTTGGAGCTAAAATACTGAAAATTTCATTTCGGTTTCTTCTATTTTTTCTTCCTACTTGAGATTGATTTAGTTTATTTATATAGTGCATCATTTGCTCTTATGGTTTTTAGCGTAGTCACTTGATTTATCTTTACCATTGTAGGGCAAAATAAATGGGGTCTCAGAATTTGTTGCAAATATCATTTTCATCAATCAAATACCACACCATTATGGAGCAAGGAAACATGAATTTAATGGCATAATCCCGTGCATAGCACGGGTGCCCCTATATATGCAGTAGAAATTTAAAGATTTGCTCACAAATCTCTCTACCTATATAAGAGGATAAGGACATGAGAACATTCTTTTGATACATAAAGAGACAAATTATATACACACACACAAATTTAAAGATTTGCTCACAAATCTCTCTCCGTATATACAAGCACAAGCGTATATACAAGGATATGAGAACATTCTTTTGATACATTAAGAGACAAATTATATATACTTTTGATACATTAAGAGACAAATTATATATATATATATATATATATATATATATATATATATATATATAATTTGTCTCTTAATGTATCAAAAGTATGTTCTCATATCCTTGTATATACGTAGAGAGATTTGTGAGCAAATCTTTAAATTTGTACTGCATATATGCTCAATTAACAGTACTCTAAACAGCTGTCATGAATTTGTTAGTGCTTAATAAAGAGCTGATCAGTATATATCTGCTATTTTAATGCAAAAGAAAGGGTGAAAGATTTTGCTAAAAACTTAAGCTGCAATTTGATGACACCCATACATTGCTGCTTACGTTTCCAAAAAATTAAAAGAAAAGGAGAAGAAATCTAAAAATTTTTACCAGCATCTCCACAAGCAAAATTTAAAAGAAAAAGAGAAGAAATCTAAAATTTGTTATTAGCATCTCCATAAAATAAGCAAAAACTAAAAGAAAAGAGAAGAAATCTAAAACCAGTTATCAGCATCTTCACAAAATAAACAACTATCCTCCCACTCTCTCCGAACAAATCCAAGCTTGTTGATATTGTGGAGTTTCTTCCTGAGAGTTGATCTTGAGGCGGCTCAAAGGATGTTGAGACGGCTCACAAGTGCTCCAGAATTGTCACAACTTTCAGGATGTATGAGATGGTTGTTGAGCCGGCTTGACCCTATACTTGAGACGGCTCAAGTCTTTACGAGCCAGTTCACAAGATGATGAAATTATCCAATATTCTCTGTATACATGAGCCGGCTTATGGGCATATTGAACCGGCTCAAGAAGGCAGACGCGGACTGTCACGTCTCACTTTCTAGTAGACGGAAACGGTGACGTGGTAAGCCAACAACGTATTTACTAAGAAAATATATTAAGCGTAATTAAGCAATATAACATTCAAGAATAACAAGAATAATAAAATAAAACAGTAACTTTATTTACATTCAATTTTACATACAACTGTCTGAAAATAAAAGATACAATAAGAAAAGCAAATGCCTAAATAATGGGATACTGAAAGTAAGTGCAAAAAGAACTAGTAGTCAAGCTGAGCTGCAAACCGGTCCAAGTCCTTCTGGGTCGGCTCTACGTCTTTAGAGTCCGGTCCTCCTGACGAACATTCCAAACAAAGAAAACAGAGAGGAATATCGTCAGCGAACTAGCACTCGAACGGTAAGTCCCAAAAATAAGCGAAGATAGTATACAATGTGAATAGAAACCAAAAGAATAGAGGACAGATAAAATTTTATATGATCATTCACTAGTATACATTAGTTATTCTAACGTGGTTGTTTATAATTTGATAAAGTGTATTCATGTATACGAGAGAAGTCCATCTTACCCCGTAGATTATGGTAATATGTAGTACAAGGCCCTGTCATAACACACGGGACAACGACACGTGAATTCATGTAGGTGTCTTTTAAAGTGACCTCACGTGCCACGATATACGTTTCGTACTAATCTACCCTTTTGTCCCCGCGTATTGTATTGTATAGATTAAGATTACAGGTCTTGGCCGAATCCATGAATATAAAATGTACAGGTTCATATTCAAGATATAATCACATGTTCAGGTATTCATGTCAAGTTCATGTCAACTTATAACCATGGTCCGGTCAAGTCGTGTCAAGTATACAAATTTGAGTTTGATATTTGAATTCGAATATTCAGGTTCATGATCAAGTATTCAAGTTCGTGTTTGATTTTGGATTTTGGTTTGAGTTTAGATTCAGATTGAGTCAGAAACTTGTGAACGGATTTAACTCTTGAATTTCTTAGGTTCGGGAGTAATCAGCAACTGCTGCACATGGATGACAAGATTTGTGTTTTTTCCAAGACAATTGCCATTGATAACTCCGTTAAATTGTCTAACCTGAATAGGTAAGCACTCACTTTCTCCGGCTCCCTGGGACTCAAGAGAAATGATACCGCTTAAACCTATATTAATTCTATAGTCCTTAAAATATTGTTTTGCATATCTCAAAGGGGTTTTATAAAAAATACTTTAATATAGTTTAAAATTAAATCTCGAGGATGATTTATAATATTTAGGATTTTCATGAACATGTATTTTAATTGTTGTGCTATTTTGGTGATGAAACTTAGCCTTTTTAAAAGTTTGTGGTATTTTTTTTGAAAAACTAGCCCTTTTGGCAATTTGATGGTGTTTTATTAAAAATTTAATCTTTCATATAGTTTATATGTTTTTATTAAAAATACAGATTCATATTTTTATATAATTTTTTAAAAATTAGTTTTATTTAGAAAATGCGCATTTCTTAAAAAATAGTATTTTATTTTGTTTCGAGATCGAATACTCCGTAATGAGTTCTGCATCTCACTCTACTATCCCAAAGATGTACGATAATCTGCACCATCCATTAGCGGGTTCGCTAACGAGGGTTGTAGAGGCATATTTGCCAATGATTACAAAATACCGATTAAAAGAAATCCATTTGAAAAGGTGTAGTATTTTAATGAAAAGCTTATTCTTTAAATTAGTTATATATCTATAATGCCGTGTTATGAAACCATAGTGTGCGTGTAGGGTAGGTCGTTACCCCGTGAAGTTTACCTAAAAGTATTGTTTTAACAATTATCGATACGAGGGTTACTAAAGTTCATGGTATTTTAATGAAAGTACGTTTTATGATAGTTTCACATGGAAGTTTTGGTTAAACTCAAAACTAAAACATTATAATCAAAGTTACAAGTAGGATAGTAAAGTTAGTTTGACCTATGTATTAAGGAAAAGAGAGTTCCAAGTTCAGAAAAAATTGTATCGGAGGTAACTCTACATTACCGATATATTTTTAGGAGATGATTTTAAATGAAAAGAAGAAGAGATTAGAGAGAATTACGGCTTTATAACTTCGAGAAGGGAGTAAGGAAAAGGGAGGGGGCTCTGTGGCGTCGTGGAAGCTCTGGAAACGGTTTCGATTTTCGATAGAAGGAGCTTCGTTGGTAACTCCACTTGCACTTAGGAACTTTTGGGATGATTTTACTAGAAATTTTCATAATAGAGGGGAGTTAGGGCATGGGGTGGTATTTATAGTGATGAATTAGGCTTTGTGAATTAAAATTTTAGACTAAAATGGTGTTAAATAGTGAATTGAAGAGTCTCTATTTGATTGCAAGGAAATCAAACAGTGCAGGAGAGTTAAGGGGAGTCGAAGGGACAAGTGTGTAAAGCACGGAGGCGATTAGGGCATTTTGAACCGTCGGCGCCGGCCATTTGGTGAGTTTGGATGGTCGGATCTTGCGGCATTGTCTCGAGATTCGTGCCACGCGTCAAGTTGGGTGTGTACAGCTCATTGTGCCTGTTTGATTTTTCTGAAATTTTTCGTTTCTCCGTGTATTGCACGTGCAACTCTCAGCCTTCCAAAAAGTTAAAAAGAAAAATTCTGAAAAATAGTTGGTCTGATGGGAATCGAACGCACAAGCTATGTCACAGCAGTGTAGAGGTCTTACCGGTGAGCTAAAAATTTCTTCTTGTTTTTATTTAACAAAAATAACTTTTAACTCTTACACAGGCTGAAATACCCTTTTCTGTACAATAACAAGAAATTTCTTTACAGGAATTTCAGAGTCGTTACATTCTACCCTCCTTATAAAAATTTCGTCGTCGAAATTTACATAAAGGACTAATTTTCGAATAGCTGAGGGTATCATGTACGCATATCGTCTTCTCGCTCCCATGTCGATTCTCCTGGTCATGCTTTTCTCCACATCACCCAGACCAAGTTTACCTTCTTGTTCTGCAATGTCTTCACTTTTCGGTCCAGGATCTTAACTGGTTGTTGCTCATAGGTTAGGTCGGGTTGTACTATAAGCTCTGAGTGACCAAGTATGTGGCTGGGAACACTCACATATTGTCGTAGGGATATGTGGAACAAGTTGTGCACTCCTTCCAATGAGGGTGGTATTGCTAAACGGTATGCCACGTCTCCAACTCGTTCCAGTATCTCGAACGGTCCTATGTACCTTAGACTTAATTTACCCCTCCTGCCAAAATGGACCACTCCTATGTTTGGAGAGATCTTCAAGAATACATGGTCTCCAGGTTAGAACTCCAGATGTCGAAGCTTTGCATCTGCCCAATGCTTCTGTCGGTCTTGGGCTATGCGCATTCTTTTCCTGATCATGCGAACCACATCTACAGTTGCCACGATCATCTCTAGTCTAAGGAGTTCATGATCTCCAATGTCATCCCAACTTACATATGAACGACACTTCCGTCCATAGAGTGCAATGAATGGTGCCATCCTAATGCTTTCTTGATAGCTGTTGTTGTATGAAAACTCCACAAGGTGTAGGTGATCTTCCCACGAACCTCCGAAATCTAACATACAGGCTCTTAGCGTATCTTCTAATATCTGAATTGTTTGCTCGGACTGTCCATCTGTTTGTGGATGGTAGGCCGTACTGAAATTCAGACTCGTTCCCAGGCTAGCTTGCAGACTTTACCAAAACTGTGATCGGAATCTTGTATCATGATCGAAGACGATGCAAACAGGTACCCCATGTAATCTCACGATCTCCTGCATGAGTTTATAGGTATCAAGACAAGTAGGGTACATCTTGAATGTATAAATCTTTCTTTAGATTTTTACTCACCTCCATGTACTTCTTTGCTAACGTCTTAATAGACTGGCCAGCTCTGAATGGAATAAAGTGAGCTGACTTTGTGAGCCGATCCACAATAACCCAAATTGCATCGTTACCCTTCATGCTGCGAGGGAGAGCAGTCACGAAGTCCATGGTAATGTGCAGCCATTTCCATTCTGGGATTGGTAATGGCTAAAGTAGACCAACAGTTCAGTGATATTCAGCCTTCACTTGCTGACATACTAAACACTTGGCTACGCTCCTTGCTACTTCTTGCTTTGTTCCATGCCACCAATAGTGTTGCCGTAGAACTTTGTACATCTTCGTACTATCGGGGTGTACCGAATACGGAGAGTTGTGAGCTTTTTTCATCAACTCTTCTCGAACAGGGCCGACTGATATGCATAAACGGCTTCCATATTGAAAGGATCCATCTTCATGGATGATGGAGTTAGTTCGCAGTCCACTTTCTACTTGTTCTCGGATCTTTTGTAACTTGGCATCATTTGCTTGAGCTGCCTTGATTTGATTAACAACAGTGGACTGGACTTGTAAGTTCATCAAAGATGAAGCGTTATCTGGCACAACTACTTCAATCTCCAATCCATGCAGTTCTTGTTGTAGTCTCCACTGAGCGGTGAAGTTCATTGCTAATGACTGGCGACTAAGTGCATCAGGAACTACGTTCATCTTTCCAGGATGATACTGTAGGTTGATGTCGAAGTCCACCATGAGTTCTAGCTATTTCTCTGCCACATGTTGAGTTCCTTCTGAGTAAATATATATGTTCCCCTCCGAAGGACGGCGCGGAGATTCGATAAACGTCTTGCCTGAGATTCAGGGCAGATGCTATATGGTTTTATCCGTCCACCTCTCCGAAGATGCCGAGTTGATTTATGGCACAGTGTATCGGAGGTTTAGACGGATGCGGACGATGTAGCAGACTTCGTCAGATTCCCCCTCGCTTGAGGGGTTTTTGATTGTGGGGACGCTCTTTCCTGCAGGCGCAAGCCCCTGCAGTTAATTACGCTACCACATCGCGGTAACAACTTTCTCCTTCTCCAAAATTTCACTTCGTGTCATGTGTGTTTGTTTTGTTTGTGGTTTCCCGTGGATTGTATACGGAGACTGAGTAATGCCATCGTCCGTAGGACGTGGATTAGTCCAAATCCGTATTTACTTAGATTTGGGTTTGGTGTTTTTAGTTTAAGGATGCATTAGTCGCGTTGCGGCTAAGATCAACTTAAACGTTCGTTAATGATACGATAGTCCTGTTTGAGACTAAGATCAACTTAACGTGATAATCCATTTAATATCTGGCCATCGGGACTCGTCACTTCTCTAACGTCGTTGAAGGATTACAACGGTAGATGTCAGAAGAGTTCAGAGATGTACCCTTGAACCAAGGTTGATTTGGAGTTTTATAGTCCGTTTGAATGTTTAAGGATATGTTAGCGGTGTTTGGGGGCTAAGATCAACTTAAACGGGATCGTTTAGATCTGGCAAAAGAGCCTTTGGAGGCTCTATTGTTCCAGTTTAGGGACGTAGTAGTCCATAGGTAGTTTAGGGACGTGGTGGTCCATGTTCCAGTTTAGGGACGTGGTGGTCCATATTCCAGTTTAGGGACGTGGTGGTCCGACATTAGTTTAAGGACGTTTCGGTCCAACATTAGTTTAAGGACGTTTCGGTCGACGAGTTTAAGGACCCCGCAGTCCATATTGATGTGTGGTCGTCGGGACCCGTCACCTCTCTGACGTCGTTGAAGGATTACAACGACAGTTGTCAGAGGAGTTCGGAGATGTACCCTCGAACTGGATATAAATTGATTTAAGAGAGAGATCTTGCTCAGTCAATTTAATTTAAGGACTTACGGCCAAAATTGGGCTAAGTCCAGTTGAAAATGTTCAACATTTTATTTGCTTTTGCATTGCATTTCTTTTTATTTTTATTTGGGCTTTGTCCAGAAAGGATGCAGAGCATCAATTTGTTTTGGGCTCTGCCCTTTATAAATGATGCAGAGCATCAATTTTATTTGGGCTCTGCCCTTTTATTGCTTTGCAATTTATTTTGGCCTGCTTGGTCTTTTTGATTTGGGCCTGGCCGTTTTAGGAAATGCATTGCATTTATCAGGCGCTTTGCGCCAATCAGAGAGTGCAAGTGCTCGTGGTGATGACACGTGTCATGCAGGCGTAGTGCGCTGCGCTAGTGCGCTACGCTTGCGCTGCTGACACGTGGCGCGCTCTGGTGAGGTGCGCCAATTTCAGAGAGTAAAACTCTATTTCAAAAGCGCATAGCGCAAATGGTTCAGACGCTGACACGTGGCGCTCTCTGGTGGCTTGCGCCAGCCCAAGAGCGCAACAGTGCAGATTTATAAGTACAAAGCACTATTAATTTAAGAATCTTTTAGATTCAAAAACCGATGGTTCATAAAAGAAGTGCAAAGCACTATTTGATTTCTTGATCTAATTTAGATCAAAGAAAAACAAGTTTTTCTTTTTATTTCAAGAACCAAAGGTTCATAAAAGTGCAAAGCACTATATATTTTTTATATTTTTGTTTTTCCTTGTTTTAAAGAAACAGTTGTTCATAAGAAGTGCAAAGCACTGTTTATTATATAAAGATCATTGATCTGGTTTTTAGATCAATGATCTATTAGAAGAAATTTCTTCTCTCTCGTGAAGGTTTTTACCTTTTTCTTGGAATTTTCTCAGAGTTCTCTCTGTTTGAAGCTTTTGACTTCTTTCAAGAAATGTTGATGCCTTTGAATTAAGGTCTAGGATCCTTTTTATAGTGCCCATAAATTAGTTAAAGAGATCTTTCCCTGAGTGATTTGGGGGATTTTCCCACCGTTGGATCTTTGATCCAAGGGCTTCTGTTTTACAGAAGAAAATCTTCTTGTTTTAACAAGAACAGAATTAAGATTTCTTTAAAATCTTAATTCTGTTTGGCGCAAATGGCCCAGCGCGTAACACGTGACACGCAGCGCACAGCGCAGCGCAACTGCGCTAGCGCATCTGCGCTGACACGTGTCGTGCAGCGCACAGCGCAGCGCAACTGCGCGAGCGCATCTGCGCTGACACGTGTCGCGCAGCGCAGTGCATGCGCAACTGAAGCGTTGCTTCCTTTAAATAGAGCTTTGCTCTGATTGGGCGCGCATTCTTGGGCGCTGCGCTGATGCATCTGCGCATGACACGTGGCGCGTTGCGCCCGAGATTTGAAGCGTTGCTTCAAAATTTGAATTTTGAATTTCCAACGGAGTTTTGCTCTGATTGGGGGAAACAAATGCCCCCCCACCGTTGCGCTCACGTGGCGCGCACGTGAGTGCAACGGTGGCAAGCCCCTGACCGTTGGATCAAGGGGTGAGCTGAAGGGGTGCAAGCGCCTTATAAATAGGACCTATGGCCCTTTAGAAAACTTCACCATTTTCTAGATTTTGATTCCAGAGCTTTGCTCTTGCTTAGAACTTTAGAGCTTTGCTCTCGTTTCCAGAACTTTAGAGCTTTGCTCTCATTTTCAAGTCAGAAAACTTTAGGTAAAATTAATCTTGAGTTAAATTAAATTTAATTAACCAATAGAGCTTTGCTCTCATAGATCTTTTGATCTAAAGGGATCCCCATTGGGGTTTCACCAACAGAGCTTTGCTCTCATGAATCCATAGATCTGAAGAGATCTTGTTCATGGGTTTTAACCCATGAGCAGAGCTTTGCTCTCATGAATCCATAGATCTGAAGAGATCTTGTTCATGGGTTTTAACCCATGAGCAGAGCTTTGCTCATGGATCCAAAAATAGATCTTTTTTTTATCTAAAAATGAAGAACTTCCCAGAGTCTTCAAAATGTTTTAATAAATTTTCTCATTATCACCACAGAGCTCAGCTTTTTTTTTAAGGAATCTTATTTCCCTGAGACCAGAGTTTGACAAGTGTCACTCTGTGACAGAGCTTTGCTCTGAAAGAGGAGATTTTCTCCTCGTCTCTAGGGATTTTATTATTATTATTATTAGTGGGAATGTTTTCCTGGGGACCAACTGACAATCTCATCCAATGATGATGTTGTCTTATTAACTGACATATTGTCATCCAGATTTTGTGGGTCCCTCTTCGGTCTTCTACCCGCCGCACTGCTGTGTGGTGTAATTAATTAATTTTAATTTAATTTTTAATTTAATTAATTGATTAACGCACTTTCTTTTTTAAACGCCAAGCGTTGGAATTACAACACTAACGGCTAGATTATTCTTTTGCAGCGATCTTGTCTCTCGACACCTCGTTTCCATTCGTCCGCTCGGAGGAAGGATTTCCCGAGGCGCCCTTGGACCGTGAAGTCCTGGCCATGATTAAAGAGTATGACCCGGAGTACAAGAGTCTCCACCTTTGGGGGTTGTGGTATAACCAGATCATTATGGGTCGACGCAGCTTCACATGCGCAGCACCGTCCGAGCCCATCATGGCGATTCACTACGTTACCCCACCCTCGGTGCAGTATGCCGTGGAGATGGTGGATTGGACCACGAACAGCTTTCTTCATCCCGCTATGGATGCGGTTCCGGTTCAGCGTCCCATGGTTTTGGATATCCTAGGACGCCGTATCTGTCAAGGTGAAGCACGACCCTGGGGGCAATCATATAACCTTGGTCTGATTCCCCGCCACCCGATCGGCTATCTGCCGTAGGCCCGGTACATCCTGTCGACGAAGAAGTCGCAGTTGATAAGATTAGGACTGTACACCGCGGTCTACGTCTCTCTCTTCCAGTATCCCACGCTCCCCACCTGGTGGTTCAAGGCTTTCCTGGAGCAGTGGAATATTCCTACCCACACTTTCCTTGCCATGGATCGGGAAGTGTCCATCTCTTTGGAGGAGTTCACGGAGGTATCCGGTCTACCAGTCATGGGGGAACACTATGAAGAGCTGCTCTCGACAAATGGGTACGTCTTCGGTGCTAAGCCGGTGGTAAGGGGGATCACGCCGGAAAACGCCGTTCAACACCAATTCTCGAGCCTAATCAAGGTGTTTAACATCTACGAGTCCCTTTTTATCGAACATGGGAGTCGAGGAGTTAATTTTGAGGATTTCATCGCTCATTTCCTTCGCCCAAGCGTCATCTCATCAGAAGCTGCCAAGTTTGCTACCCTGGATGACCCTTTCGGTCTAGGTTTGGATAACCTGCCGGTGAAGGAGATAGACCAAAAGGGTTTTTTTCTTCCGGACTTCCCGACTATATCTTTTGCAGAAATTGCGGCCCCCGGGATGGACGAGGAGGCCTTTTTCCTAGGATTTCTCGGATTGTGGATGAGTTGGTTTGCGATCCCAATGCACTCTCATCGTATGCGGCCCTCTGTCTTTTACCCAGCCCATTGGATGGCTATCGGGGTAAAGGTGGCTGTGGGGATTGCCGGCTTGGCACACTTATACCATGTCCTCAGTCGAGCAGCGGATGCTAATGAGCCCGGGGTACTGCACGTGGTCTTCCCGATGCACTACTTTGCATCGTGGCTCGAGCTACACACGGCGGGTGTCTTCGGCATGCATAAAAGGCCTTCGTTCTTTGATAAGTGCGGTTTTCCTCGCATTATACAGTTGATCGGCGCATCAATTGTAACCCCATCACCGCGGAACGACAGGGGTTTACTCCTTCGCCCTCATACCGTTGGAGCCGGGATGTCCTTTGTCGATAAGGTATTGACCATTGGAAAGGTGTCTACCACTGCGATGCGGCCATTACAAGATGTCTTTAAGGATGGAGCCTCAGTTTTGACGGCTCGGGAGACTCTTCACTTGTATTCTATTAGACCGGGCTTCCTAGTCTTCAGGCAGGACGGTGCGGCAATTTTCATGAGATATAACCCACATCATTTCGCCCAACAACTGGGCTACGATCAAGGGGTACCCTTGGAAGCTTTCTTACTGGAACCTGCTGCCAATGAAGAAGGGATAGAGAACGCGTTACATCACTTCATGCGCCTGAACACGGGTTCTCGTTTTTTTATCAGTGTGCCGGCCTGCGCTCCACGACTCCTTAATGTATATAAAGACTGGTACAATCATGCAACAGGAGCCGTTATAAAGGAGGAAAGGCGACTGCTAGTTGATCGTAAGGGTATGCTTCCAGGCAGCGACCGCAACGCTCCTTTAGTTCCTAGGACTCCAGTAGTTGCTCCTTTAAAAGAGGTTAGAACCGGGCCCTCGCGTGCGCAGAGTCCTCCGCATGGATTGCCGCTCCCTGATATTGCGGATGCACCACCAGCGCCCTGTGCTCCAGTGGAGACAGTGGTTATAGCCTCACCGGAGTCTGGCGTGGGTGCGGACATCGGGACCGGGCGTCCCAAGGTGGCTGCTAAACGGAAGTCGATCCCACGTGCACCTCGGGTCGGAGGGCAGAAGAAAAAGAAGTCGCTCTTCACTGCGGACGTCGTGTTCGGTCAGGAACCCCATGCTCCCTATGCCGAGGGCCTGATCGAATACGGGACTAACGAAGGATTAGTGATGCCACCGTCGGACGATACAGACTTGGAGGCTGCTCTCGAAGCTTCAACGTGGTTGGCGAGGCGTGACACGTGGCTAGCTAAGCTTGCGCAATCAGGTAACTACTAGTCGCCTTTTTTTTATTGCAACATATCCTCTTCATTGCCTTTGACTAACGCTTTTTTTTCTTTTCTTTCAACAGGCATCACTGATGAAGAAGCCATTGCCGCTTCTCTGAAGACTTTCCAGGAGGAGGAACGTCTTAGAGAATCCATGGGCCTTAGTAAGTTTCGATTTATCAAGTTTTCATTTCCCTTGTGTTATGGTCGATCTAACCTTTCCCTTTTAATCACAGGAACCTCAATGCCGTTCCCTCCAAGTGACGCAGATATTCTACCAGTTGCCGATGTTCCTGCTTCCTCAGGGTTACTGTAGGAGGTTCGTCTTGAAGATCCGATGAGAGACGCCTTAAAGGCTCTGGAGGCATCTCTGAACGAGGATGACGACGCCCTGAAGGAAGCATCACAGAGGTCCATTGCGACAGCCCGGGAGGAACGGAAGCGGTCGAGGCGCGAAGCAAAGGCACGGAGGGCTGCCTTGGCTATGGGAGCAGGCCCCAGCACCGTTCCTCGTGCTGATACTCCTTCCCAAGAGGCCCCTGTCGCCTTCCTATCCACTGCTCGGAGATAAGTGGCGAGCGCAGCTCGGAGCGCAAATGATAAATCCACTTCAGGTAATATTTCTTCTAAGATTTTGTTGTAAGAGTTATAATGTCGTCGGTTCTTATATATTTTATCTTATAGGGCCAAGTCCGACAGAGGGGGAGGCGGAGACCGTTGAACCTAAGGAAGCAGAGGAGGCGATGATACCTGCCGAACTCGAGCCAACGGTGGGCAACGTTGGTGAGGCTTTGGAGTCTGAGGTGGAGGTTGAGGGGGCTGCAGCCGAGAAGGTCATTGATGCCGAACCTGAAGTGGTGGCAGATGAAATGATCATTATAACTGAGCCCAGGGTGTTGGCGGACGAGGCGCTTGAGGCTGGTGACCTCGTGGTGACGGTGGACGAGACAACTACGACCAATGAACCCGAGGGAGTAGCGGGTGAGGTGGCCATGACTCCCGAGGACGAGCCAACCGCTCCTTCTCTGGAATCTGGGAATGCCCCAGTTATAGCCCTCCCCGTCTATGGTTCTCCGCCGTCTACAGGTCTTGCGAGCACAACAACGGTTCCCATTGAGTCGGGTGATGAGGCCACGGGCGGTGGCCTCATGTCGATGGAGGAGGGAGCCACCTCCGTTTCGGCTGGCGGCTCACCAGGTAAATCCCAAGTTGCTGTCCTCTTTATCTTACAATCCTTTCTGACAGGTTCATATTTGTTCGTAACGCAGGTGCGGCCAGTGCCGATGCCCCATTGCTCGAGGGAGCGCCTTCAACTACTGCCCTGGCGGTGGTCACCTCTCCGCCTTCTCTCATACCGTCAAAGATGTTGGAAGGTATGAGTTTGCAACTTATTAATCTCATTTTTCAGACGTATAATTTGTGTACTAAAGTCATACTGTTATGTCTTTCAGGAGTGCTTTTTTACCATCTTTATCAGGTGTTGCTTCCACACTTTTTTTTCCCATCCGAACTCGCTTCTTCCTCTGGTGGCGTTGGTGAGTATGATTTCCTTTGATATCCTTCCTTTTTTTAATTGACGGAATTACTTATAACCCTCTTTTTTCTCATCTCAACTGCAGCGCTACAGATTGAAGGAGGGGATAAAAGATCGGCTGCGCCACCGGCCCTTCCGGCCTTGCCACCTGCCTCAGCTGGTATAGCGACTATCACATTAATAACTCCCCCTTTTTTTTACTTCCTGAACTGTTATCTGATCACATCTTGTTTCTTTTCAGCGGTTGTTCCGGTCTCAGCGCCCTTCGAGTCTCGTATCATAATGCCGGTAGGTCCTTTCCTGAGATGTCCATCTTCGAAAGGCGCCGCGAACAGCTTGCGTATGTTAAGCGACTACATTGAGGAGCTCGACGTTGAGACCCCTACTTCTGCTGCGGATTTCGCTACAGTGGTTAACCCAATGCTGGTGATACTCGTGAATTTCCATGACGAGGGCATCATCGCATCTTGGGTTAATCATTGTATGAAGATCGAGGCTCGCCTGCATCAGCTGGAGTCGATGCGTCCTGCCCCCGAGACTTTAGCCGCGAGCAATGAAAGAGCAGCATGGATCGAGGGAAGCGCCTCTTACGTCCACCACTTGGAACAAGAAGCAGCTTTAAGGCTAAGGGAATGCCAAGAGACCTCGAGCGAGATGGCCCATCTGCGTGCTGAGGTTGAAGCGAATGCTGCCCAAGTGAAGACTATCTTTGAGGGTCTCCTAGAGCGCATCTCCCATGGGCTAAACTTGAAGCGAAAGCTTGATGTAGCTGAGCGTGATACCCCAGGTCGGGAAGCTGCTTATCAGGCCGTCAGGGAGCAGTTTGTGTCTGTCTTGCAGCAACGGGCCTAAGTGGAGGCGGAGCTGGCGGTGGTAGCCGATCAGGAGAAAGCGGGGAAGGAATTGCGCGAACAATTTGTAGATCTATGCAAGATGCTTCCTTCTCAGTAATTCTCCTTGTATCGTTTGTACTTGTAAATAAAAAATGTATGTATATTTTTTATTCTTTAGCGCAATGTATCCTGTACTCAATCAAGTTTATGAATAAAAGATGCACATTTTTTTGTAATGTCTTGTGTCATTTCTCCGCCTTTTCTTTCTTTTATTATCAGCATGCCACCTTAGTAAACATGGTCAACAGATAATAGAGCACGCATCTTGACTTTCTTAAGAATCAGCGATGGCTTAGGCCGCAGGTTCAGATCTGCTGCCTAAGACTTTTCAACTCCATGAGCCGTGAGGGTCTCATTGAGACTTTTCTCCCTACGGATCGAGAGGATCTCGTAGGTGGGTTTTTCTCCTTAGGATTCGTGAGGATTCCTAAGTGTAGTTTTCTCTTATATGTCGTAAGGATCATATAAGAGAATTTTTCCCTCTTACGAGTCGAGAGGACTCGTAAGCGGTTGTTTCCCTGCTCGTCGAAACTCGACTTTGGAGAGTGAGACCCGTAAATAGTATGCAAGAGACCGTTTAGATCGACTTGCAGGGTCCCATTGTTCAGGAAGCAAGTTTTTCATCTTGCAAGTTGAGACAAATCGGGAATTTTCCCGCGGAGACGCTGGTTTCTCTGCGAGCCGACGCGAATCAGGAGGCTCTCGTCAAGGAGTGTTTGTATCCGTGAGTCGAGGAATTTGCTAAGGATTATTTGTTTCTCTAGCGTCAAGGATTATTTGCTTCCTTAGGGTTTGAAACGAGTCGAGGATTTCCCACGGAGGCACTGGTGGCTCTGCGAGTCGACGCGGATCAGGAGGCTCTCGTTAAGGAGTGTTTGTATCCGTGAGTCGAGAAGTTTGCTAGGGATTATTTGTTTCCCCAGCGCCAAGGATTATTTGTTTCCTTGGGGTTTGAAACGAGTCGAGGATTTCCCACGGAGGCACTCGTGGCTCTGCGAGTCGACGCGGATCAGGAGGCTCTCGTCAAGGAGTGTTTGTATCCGTGAGTCGAGGAGTTTGCTAGGGATTATTTGTTTCCCAAGCGCCAAGGATTATTTGTTTCCTTGGGGCTTGAAACGAGTCGAGGATTTCCCATGGAGGCACCGGTGGCTCTGCGAGTCGACGCGGATCAGGAGGCTCTCATCAAGGAGTGTTTGTATCCGTGAGTCGAGGAGTTTGCTACGGATTATTTGTTCCCAAGCGCCAAGGATTATTTGTTTCCTTAGGGTTTGAAACGAGTCGAGGATTTCCCATGGAGGCACTGGTGGCTCTGCGAGTCGACGCGGATCAGGAGGCTCTCGTCAAGGAGTGTTTGTATCCGTGAGTCGAGGAATTTGCCAGGGATTATTTGTTTCCCCAGCGCCAAGGATTATTTGTTTCCTTAGGGTTTGAAACGAGTCGAGGATTTCCCACGGAGGCACTGGTGGTTTTGCGAGTCGACGCGGATCAGGAGGCTCTCGTCAATGAGTGTTTGTATCCGTGAGTCGAGGAGCTAGGGATTATTTATTTCCCAAGCGCCAAGGATTATTTGTTTCCTTGGGGTTTGAAACGAGTCGAGGATTTCCCACGGAGGCAATGGTGGCTCTGCGAGTCGACGCGGATCAGGAGGCTCTCGTCAAGGAGTGTTTGTATCCGTGAGTCGAGGAGTTTGCTAGGGATTATTTGTTTCCCAAGCGCCAAGGATTATTTGTTTCCTTGGGGTTTGAAACGAGTCGAGGATTTCCCACGGAGGCACTGGTGGCTCTGCGAGTCGACGCGGATCAGGAGGCTCTCATCAAGGAGTGTTTGTATCCGTGAGTCGAGGAGTTTGCTAGGGATTATTTGTTTCCCAAGCGCCAAGGATTATTTGTTTCCTTAGGGTTTGAAACGAGTCGAGGATTTCCCACGGAGGCACTGGTGGCTCTGTGAGTCGACGCGGATCAGGAGGCTCTAGTCAAGGAGTGTTTGTATCCGTGAGTCGAGGAATTTGCTAGGGATTATTTGTTTCCCCAGCGCCAAGGATTATTTGTTTCCTTGGGGTTTGAAACGAGTCGAGGATTTCCCACGGAGGCACTGGTGGCTCTGCGAGTCGACGCGGATCAGGAGGCTCTCGTCAAGGAGTGTTTGTATCCGTGAGTCGAGGTATCTGCTGAAGACACTGGTTTCTTCAGAGTTGGACTGAACCGTCGAGATTTGGCTTCGCCGTCTGGCGGAGCCTGTTGGGAAAGTATGGTTCCCTCTTTGTTTACGCCCTTGGATTGTATACAGGGATCGATGTGATCTTAACTGGAGGGACAAAGTTTTATCATCATTTTTTGTTTTATCTCCGCGATGCTCTATCATTTCAGCTTTTATATCGCGAAGGTCGCGATTGCCCAATCATTTCGGCCATTTTTCGCGGTGCCCAATCATTTCGGCTATTTATTTTATTTTTACCCGCTGCTTTTTATTGCGAGTTGCCCAATCATTTCGGCTATTTTATTTTATTTTATTTTATTTTTACTCGCTGCTTTTTATTGCGAGCTGCCCAATCATTTCGGCTATTTTGCATGCATATATTTTTACTTGCTGCTTTTTATTGCAAGTTGCCCCATCATTTCGGCTATTTCGTATGCATGTGCGGCCTACTGGCTTTTCGCCGTAAGCCGATTTCGGCATCAGCACCGCTACAACTGGGATATTACCAGGAGCGAATCATCATCTTCTTCCGAAGGATGTCGAACAAAGGTGGCTTAGCGAACAGGGTTAGGGTCCTGTCGACTTAGGCTTTGACTTCATGAGCCGTAAGGGTCTCATAAAGTTATTTCTCCCTATAAGTCGTGAGGATCTTATATGTGTATTTTTTTTCTTAGGAATCGTGAGGATTCCTAAGTGTTTGTTTCCTCTGTAAGTCGTAAGGATCCTACAGGAGGGTTTTCTCCTTGTAAATCGAGAGGACTTATAAGGGTCGTGCGAACATATCCCTAGTCACGGATGGATCTTGGTTAGGGAAATGTTTATTCGCGCCCGTGGATTGTATACAAGGGTCAGTATTGAGCCACTTGTAGGGCAATATCGAAAGTTGTGGGGGTTGCTTAAGCACAGATTTAGGTCTCTGTAACTTAAGACTTTCAACTCTTATGAGCCGTGAGGGTCCCATAAGAGAGTTCTCCTTACAAGTCGTGAGGATCTCGCAAGTGTATTTTCACCTTAGGAATCATGGGGATCCCTAAGTGTGTTGCACCTTTGTGAGTCGTAAGGATCTCACGCAGGTGGTTTCTTCTTACAAGGTCGAGAGGACCCTATAAGTGTCCTTTAACGAGGTTGCACCCTTTCGGGTTTTCACAAACACTCGCCGGTAGTCCTGCTGTTTTTACTCACGGAGCCCTTTCGGGTTTTCATCCGTGCCCATTTTGCTTATGGACATACCGTTTTTTTATTCTTTTTCTTTTTTTACGAGGTCGCGCCCTTTCGGGTTTTCACGAACACTCGCCGGTAGCCCTGCTGTTTTTACTCACGGAGCTCTTTCGGGTTTTCATCCGTGCCCTTTTTGCTTATGGACATACCGTTTTTATTTATTATATTTTTTCTTTCTTTATTTTTTTTATTCATCTCATCAACCTAAGGATGCTGCGGTATTAGTTTAAAAACGTTTCGGTCTGCTATTAGTTTAAGGACATTTTGGTCCGACATTGAGAGGCTGGCTACTGCTTATAAAACTTGAGCTTAGGAAGATAGCGAGCGGACATGGTCGTCGTCACCTATCATTGACTTAGGTTGCGGCTCATTAAGCGTAGTATTTCTTTAGGAAGCGACCGTTTATCGGCCTGAAAGGCCTTTCACCGTGCATGTCCATGAGTAGATAGGCCCCACCCTGGTAGACCTTATCTATGATGTACGGGCCTTTATAGTTTGGCTCGAATTTTCCCCGCTTGGCGATATTGGGGATCATAGGCCTTTTGACCACTAGCACGAGTTCGCCTTGGCGGAATGTCCTCGGTAGGATCAATCTTTCGTATGAGCGCGTCATCTTTGCTTTATAAGCTTCCAGATTTTGTTGCGCTATGAGCCGTGTTTCTTCAAGGGCATCAAGCTCCTCAAGCCGAAGGTTAGCATTTTCTTCGTTCGTCAGCTCGTAGTGTACTGCCATTCGTAAAGAGGGTAGCTCTATCTCGAGGGGAAGTACTGCTTCTGTACCGAACACCAACGCGTACGGCGTTGTGTTCGTGGCCGTCTTGAACGTAGTTCGATACGCCCAAAGAGCTTCTTGCAGTCTTTCGTGCCAGTCCTTCTTATTTCAGGATACCGTTTTCTTTATGATCTTTGTCAAAGTCTTGTTGAAGGCCCCGGCTAGACCATTAGCTCGTGGATTATAAACCGAGGAATATCTCCAGTCTCCGTAGGTGGAGGAGATCTCTTCAGTGTAGCGGTTGGAGAGTTCTTACATACCTTCCTCAGCAGTTCAAAACTGTTCCCAGTTGGAACAGCAGCGTTGACTTCTACCACTGGAGCCGGTGGAGTTAGCCCTGAGGGGGAGTTGCCCCCTGCCTTTCTCACTCGTTGCTAATGGCGACGTCGAGCATAACGAGCCGTTGGGACTGGCTCGGAGATTGAGACAGCTTCTTTTTGCCCTCTTCTGAATGAGGCGCCGCCGTTGTTAACCTCTTAAAGACTGAGGTTGCCTTTTGAGGGGTGATATTCAACCTGTCGAAGACGGATCCTCGAGCAAGGGCAGGAGCAGGAATCGTCAGTCTTGAAAAGACTGACTCTTTGACAGGGAAAGCCGCCTTGACGACTTCTGGAGCAGCAGTTATTGCTTTCCTTGGGACAGCCAGTTTAGAGTTCTGATTTAGCCTGGTGAAAACAGAGGCTGTCAGTTTGGTAGTGGGCGACCCGTTGACAGGGGCCGTCGTAGCAGTGAGCCGGTCGAAGACTGACTTTTTGTTCACTTCCGGTGCAGGTATTGGCGCAGAGAAGCTTGTAGGTGGGATCATGGTCCCGAAGAACAGGCCAGTGGTGGCTTGGGTCACCCGGTCTACCGGTAGAGCGAGGAAGGAAGCCACTTGGGGCCCATATGCTACACCTCCCGGTGAGGTGGAGCGTTAGTTGCAGTGGCATTTCGAGCAGTTGGTGCAGTTAAAGGCCATTGAATCTTGAGTTCTGCGCCAGGCAAAAGACCAAATCTTAGTAACTTGAAATCCGAAAGCAACCATTAACAAACCGCGATTGGTTCGCGAAGACGACACACGAAGTGTGGAGTGGAAAGAGGAAAAAGTCCCACCGGGCGTGCCGGAATCTGTTCCCCTCCGACGGACGGCGCGAAGACGCGATAAACGTCTTGCCTGAGATTCGGGGCAGATGCTATATGGTTTTATCCGTCCACCTCTCCGAAGATGCCAAGTTGATTTATGGCACCGTGTATCGGAGGTTTAGACGGATGCGGCCGATGTAGCAGACTTCGTCAGATTCCCCCTCGCTTGAGGGGTTTTTGATTGTGGGGACGCACTTCCCTGCAGGCGCAAGCCCCTGCAGTTAATTACGCTACCGCATCGCGGTAACAACTTTCTCCTTCTCCAGAATTTTACTTCGTGTCGTGTGTGTTTGTTTTGTTTGTGGTTGCCCGTGGATTGTATACGGAGACTAAGTAATGCCGTCGTCCGTAGGACGTGGATTAGTCCAAATCCGTATTTACTTAGATTTGGGTTTGGTGTTTTTAGTTTAAGGATGCATTAGTTGCGTTGCGGCTAAGATCAACTTAAACGTTCGTTAAGGATACGATAGTCCTGTTTGAGACTAAGATCAACTTAACGTGATAATCCATTTAATATCTGGCCATCGGGACTCGTCACCTCTCTAACGTCGTTGAAGGATTACAACGGCAGATGTTAGAGGAGTTCAGAGATGTACCCTTAAACCAAGGTTGATTTGGAGTTTTATAGTCCGTTTGAATGTTTAAAGATACGTTAGCCGTGTTTGGGGTCTAAGATCAACTTAAACGGGATCGTTTAGATTCGGCAAAAGGGCATTTGGAGGCTCTATTGTTCCAGTTTAGGGACGTAGTAGTCCATAGGTAGTTTAGGGACGTTGCGGTCCATGCTCCAGTTTAGGGACGTGGTGGTCCATGTTCCAGTTTAGGGACGTGGTGGTCCATATTCCAGTTTAGGGACGTGGTGGTCCGACATTAGTTTAAGGACGTTTTGGTCCGACATTAGTTTAAGGACGTTTCGGTCCAACATTAGTTTAATGACGTTTCGGTCCACGAGTTTAAGGACCCCGCAGTCCATATTGATGTGTGGTCGTCGGGACCCGTCACCTCTCCGACGTCGTTGAAGGATTACAACGACAGTTGTCAGAGGAGTTCGCAGATGTACCCTCGAACTGGATATAAATTGATTTAAGAGAGAGATCTTGCTCAGTCAATTTAATTTAAGGACTTACGGCCAAAATTGGGCTAAGTCCAGTTGAAAATGTTCAACATTTTATTTGCTTTTGCATTGCATTTCTTTTTATTGTTATTTGGGCTTTGCCCAGAAAGGATGCAGAGCATCAATTTGTTTTGCGCTCTTCCTTTTATAAATGATGCAGAGCATCAATTTTATTTGGGCTCTGCCCTTTTATTGCTTTGCAATTTATTTTGGTCTGCTTGGTCTTTTTGATTTGGGCCTGGCCCTTTTAGGAAATGCATTGCATTTATCAGGCGCTTTGCGCCAATCAGAGAGCGCAAGCGCTCGTGGTGATGACACGTGTCATGCAGGCGTAGTGCGCTGCGCTAGTGAACTATGCTTGCGCTGCTGACACGTGGCGCGCTCTGTTGAGTTGCGCCAATTTCAGAGAGCAAAACTCTATTTCAAAAGCACATAGCACAAATGGTTCAGACGCTGACACGTGGCGCTCTCTGGTGGCTTGCGCCAGCCCAAGAGCGCAACAGTGCAGATTTATAAGTGCAAAGCACTATTAATTTGAGAATCTTTTAGATTCAAGAACCGATGGTTCATAAAAGAAGTGCAAAGCACTATTTGATTTCTTGATCTAATTTAGATCAAAGAAAAACAAGTTTTTCTTTTTATTTCAAGAACCAAAGGTTCATAAAAGTGCAAAGCACTATATATTTTTTATATTTTTGTTTTTCCTTGTTTTAAAGAAACAGTTGTTCATAAGAAGTGCAAAGCACTGTTTATTATGTAAAGATCATTGATCTGGTTTTTAGATCAATGATCTATTAGAAGAAATTTCTTCTCTCTCGTGAAGGTTTTTACCTTTTTCTTAGAATTTTCTCAGAGTTCTCTCTGTTTGAAGCTCTTGACTTCTTTCAAGAAATGTTGATGCCTTTGAATTGAGGTCTAGGGTCCTTTTTATAGTGCCCATAAATTAGTTAAAGAGATCTTTTCCTGAGTGATTTGGGGGATTTTCCCACCGTTGGATCTTTGATCCAAGGGCTTCTGTTTTACAGAAGAAAATCTTCTTGTTTTAACAAGAACAGAAAGATTTCTTTAAAATCTTAATTCTGTTTGGCGCAAATGCCCCAGCGCGTGACACGTGTCGTGCAGCGCACAGCGCAGCGCAACTGCGCTGACACGTGTCGCGCAGCGCACAGCGCAGCGCAACTGCGCTAGCGCATCTGCGCTGACACGTGTCGCGCAGCGCACAGCGCAGCGCAACTGCGCTGACACGTGTCAGCACACAGCACAGCGCAGCGCAACTGTGCGAGCGCATCTGCGCTGACACGTGTCGCGCAGCGCAGTGAATGCGCAACTGAAGCGTTGCTTCCTTTAAATAGAGCTTTGCTCTGATTGGGCGCGCCTTCTTGGGCGCTGCGCTGATGCATCTGCGCATGACACGTGGCGCGTTGCGCCCGAGATTTGAAGCGTTGCTTCAAAATTTGAATTTTGAATTTCCAACAGAGTTTTGCTCTGATTGGGGAAACAATATACTTCAAACTTTTGGGATCAGTGTATATATCCACTCGCTCTCCCAAAAGACAGTGGTGCCAAATCTTAAGTGCGAAGATGACAGCCGCCAATTCTAAATCATGTGTTGGATAGTTGCGTTCATGGACCTTTAACTGTCTTGATGCAAAAGCCACAACTTTTCCATGTTGGTGTAGAACACATCCTAATCTTTTATCGGACGGTTCACAATGCACAACGAATCCTCCAGATTGATCCGATATTACAAGAATAGGTGCAGAGGTTAACCTCGACTTGAGTTCTACAAAAGCCTTTTCACATGCTTCTGACCACACGAATGCTTTGTCTTTACGTGTGAGCTTGGTCAGAGGTGCTGCGATCTTTGAGAAGCCTTCAATGAATCATCGGTAGTATCTTGCTAATCCCAAGAAACTTCTTATATCTTTCACCGTCTTTGGTGTCGGCCACTCGCTGACAGCTGACACCTTAGCTGGATCCACTGAGATTCCTTCTCCGAAAACAATATGTCCGAGAAATCCAACTTAATCTAGCTAAAATTCACACTTGCTGTACTTGGCGTAGAGCTGGTGTTGTCGTAATGTCTCCAGGACAATGCGTAAGTGCTCGGCGTGTTCCTTCCGATTCTTTGAGTTCACCAGGATGCCGTCGATGAAGATAACAACGAACTTGTCTAAGTACTCTCGGAAAACTTGGATCATAAAGTTCATAAAGATGGCAGGTGCATTGGTCACTCCAAATGGCATCACGGGATATTCATAATGACCATAACGAGTCCTAAACGCCGTCTTTGGAAAGTCAGACTCTTTGACCTTCACCTAATGGTAACCCGAACGAAGATCTAGCTTTAAAAAGACATAAGATCCACTTAACTGATCGAAAAGATCATCAATGAACGGTAGTGTATACTTGTTCTTAATCGTCACTTCGTTCAGAGCTCTATAATCCACACACATCCTGTAGGAACCTTTCTTCTTCACGAGTAACACCGGAGATCCCCAACTTGAAGTACTAGGTAGGATCCAGCCTTTCTTTAGTAGTTCATCCAACTGAATGCGGATCTCTTTCAATCCATCCGGACTTAATCGGTATGGAGTTTTGATTACAGGTTGTAAATCAATACTAAATTCAAGGGCTCGATCGGGTGGCAAACCTGATATGTCTTCAGGGAACACATTCTCGAACTACTTCAGGATTTTCTTCTTCCGCAGCTAGAGAGAACACTGTTCATCACAGAATTTTGTATATTTGTACCGCCCATTCTTGATCACATTGCATACAGGTAGGTGCTTTTTATCCGTATTTGCTGCATGTTTACAGATTACAGGTTTCCAGTCCAAAAGAATGCAAATCCGACAAAATCTCCACAGTTACACCCAAATCCAGAACATCTGTCACAAACAGATAAAAGCCGGGTTCCAGTATCCGACTAGTATCCGTCCAGTATCCGTTCAGTACCAGTTCAGAAGATGAGACGAAACTAGTTGTCATTTGTGACTAAATCAAGTTAGAAGTCAAAGGAGATAAAAGTCAAAAGAGAAGAAATGAAGCAATCTTGGACCAGAAATCTGAAGATACTCGGGAGAAATTATTGCAGTTTAAAGTTTTCAAGAACCAGGAAAAAAGAGCACAAGACCACAGAAATAAACCCGACAGGGTTTGGCCACCAACCCACCGCGGATCCGCGGCCAAACCCCCACATTGGCCGCGGATCCGCGGCTGCCATGTGTCATCAGTAGGAGAAATTTTGGGGGTTTTTTCTGTAATTTTGTGTAGGCTTATATTTTACTCCCAATGTTTCAGAAATATGCCTATAAATAGCCCAGAACAGAGCCAAGAGTGGTGTGCTTAATTTTGTGTGAAATTTTTGTATTAAGTTTAGTTTAATTTTTAATAAAAGAATATTTTCCTCCATCTTCCTCCATTAAAGCTTGTGAGAGATTTTATTGAGTGTTGAAGAATGCAAGAAGTGTTCTTTTTCTATATGTATGATTTGTAATTCGGTTTCTTATATTGCTTGTAATTTCAATCGTTAACGTAGTTGTTGTTATTTGTTATCTTTTCGTTTTTAATTCTCTTCCATTTTCTTTTATCCTTACAACCGTGATGCTTAGTGTGATCCTTGCCTAAGTGAGGTCCCAAATAGCTAGTTGTGATTTTCTACCTCAATTCTTATTACCCTCTTTCTTTGTTTTATTTCATTTATCCTTTATAATGGGTGAGTAATTTCTCACTTGTTAGGGTAGGAAACGGAAAGTTTGAAAGACGGAAATCTCCCTCACTTTTCTCTTTGACAAATATATTGATTTGAACTCTTGTTAATTGATCCACAATCCGCTCCCTACGGCACCCTATTCTTTATAATAGCGGTGACACCCTAGTGATACCGGTTGTGGTTGAATCAACTTGAGGTTGCGACTAAGAGCCAAGAACGGACGGACAAGGACCACAAAGAGGAAACGAAGTGTTGGAAAGCCTAGCTTATACTCGCAAGTTTTCTCTTTAGTCGTGCTAATCCCCGTTGTTGCCGATTACCGTAACATCGATATTAAGAAGTGGCAAATGACTTAAGTGAGCAACCTCCTAACTCAAACCAACCAAATCCTACCCTTAACAAGTTCTCTTATCATTCATTTATAATTAGCTAATCTCAAACAAACCTCAACACAATTGGACGTAACTCGTTAAAACACAAAGAAAAAGACTCCCATCTCTCTGTGGATCGACCAGTACTCATCCGGCTAGCTGCAAAGCGAAACCGTCCTGATTGCGGTAATTAAACTTGAACACGCAGAAAATCTGTCAATCAAATGGCGCCGTTGCCGGGGAGACGGTAGTTTATTTCTTTGTGTAATTTCGGGTTAACTTGTGAATATAACTATAACCAAAAAACAAAACAAAAAAAATATACTGTAAAAATCATCTTATTATTCTTTGTGCAAGAGTGCAGGACAAGGAGAACTTCAAGTTCAGTGCCAAAGTTGTGGGGAGTTAGATCCATATCTCGCGGCTACACCGCGGCGGATCAAGGTGAAACCCAAAAATCCTCTATGAGTATCCCAACCATCTTCTCAACTCCATTTAACTCCACTGAACTGTGTTTTCTGCAGCATTCTTTGCGCAAATTCTTTTCCCCCTTCCAATAAACTGTTCTTATGCAGGATTCTTTGCGCCGCGCTAAAAAATAAAAAAATTGTTTACAGTTGATTTGTTACTGCTTTGCATTTATTAATACGGACTTTAAGGGGCTTGAAACCAATTCAGATTGGGTGGGGATTTCATCACCCTTCCCAGGACCCCAGAAATCACAAAAGCATATGCATTGACCATTGTTAATTAAAAAATACTAGACTCGGCCCTAAGGACTTCGCGCTCAATAGGACAGAGGACTAGTTACAGGCATCGGCCGTTTATCTTATCTGACTTTTGCGGTGTCCAGGCAAGTGTGTCGAAGGCAAGTGGTTCTTAAATTAAGGAACTTCGCGAAAGCGTTGGACAACCTTCCACTTGTTGGAGATAGTGCCCTCATAGTCAATTATTGGATCGCAGGTACGTGATTGCAATGATTGCGGAGGACCTATCCCGGTAGAACAGTCTTACTCGAGATGATAGTATGCTATCTGGTTTGCCTTTATCAGTCGTGTACATGTTCAGGTGACTGATTGCATGTTACACTTTGATAGAGCCCTTAGGATTTTGCTTTACTACCAACAGTATGATGGCGATCATATACGTGAGAGTTGGGTAGTTTATATGCATATCCTTAATTGTGGTCCCTAGTCGTGGGAGTTTCGAGACAGGGCATCGATACTCCGGAGTAGACTAGTGTATACAGTCGAGACCCCGACGAGGGGCGGTGGCCGGTCTCACAAGCCACTGGTGTCAGTTGGATCACCTAAGATGTATACAGGTGCTCATTGGGTTATGAGTACACCGGACAGGACTCGCCGGGAATCTGCTAGTTAGTACTATACATATCGTCAGATAGCTGTTCCCTGGTGACATGTGTACAGGTTAGTTCATCGACCTGAGGTCGTCATTTGTCTCGTGTGAGTTCCCACTGTGCTTTGATTTCTACCCTACCACGGCTCAAAGGAGTCGTGCAAACAGGTAGCTTTTAGGTACAGTCCCGAGCCATATGGAGGCACGTGAGCGAATCGGCAGGGGATTCGTCTCTCCCGGTATTGGGGGCGAGGTCGTGCTGTGTCTAGGAGAGCCATTACACAAAGTCCATGGCCATGGCAGGAGATTTACTGGTAGGTACTCCGGTAGTATCTCAGTGTGTTATTGGGCTACACTCCGACACGACTTATACTGCTTCTGGGGGTCTGACGTTACTAGCCCCCTAGGCGGATATGCGATACTCATTGACGAACGGACCGGACTGTATATACATTGTCACTGTTAGGCTCAGTAGGGTTTCCGGATGAGTTTGCTCATCGGCCTCCCTTGAGTTCGCTCATCGGCTTCCCTTAAGGTCAGTCCATGGGCAACCGTTACGCATAGCTAGTGCCGCCGACGGTTTGTGGTTAAACCCACTGCCAGGGTACTGACGAGTCATTAGAGTTCCCCCACAGACAGTTTCCCAAGTTCGGGCGAAACGTTGTAGAGGCCGTATGGTTTTATGGCAGGGTTCGGAAAAAGCACGTGCGTTTACGCACGTGTTATTTTTCGGGCAGATAATACTGGTCGGCTTTGGTTTAAGCCGGATCCGAGTATTATATTGAGTAGGTATAATATCTTTGTCTCAGTTGCATTTGTATTCGGTCGTAATACAAATGCGGGTATATTTATACAATTACGGGGTTATCCTGAAATTCGTTTCAGGATCACTTTTGGAAGTTGCCAGTTTCCAGTTTTCTATCAGCCGTCTTTTAACATTCGGTTAAAGACGGATTTATCTATTCTTCAGTTGAGGTGAGTCAGTGTTCTAGAAGCATCTAGATGAGGTGACTAGGATTAATTGGTGTTGAGTTTTCATTGGATGCATTTAATGGTTCATTAATGCATGATGACTAGGTTTATGACTCATGCTTTAACATTAAAGCTTTTTGTTTTGGTTAAGATCTTTTCTTCATGATATGCTTCATGTTATGGTCACCACTTGCTCCTACCATCACCTCCCTCTTCTACTTATAGTGGCCGGCCACCCTTGAAGAAAGAGAGAGAGATTGATTTCATTTTTGATACAAAAGACTATGGTTTAAAGTGTATGGAAATTTGATAGTTCCTCTCTTGTTCCATTTCATTTCCATCGGCAGCTTCATTAACCGATCGTCCACGGACTTAGACGAAGTGAGACAAAGTCATCTACTCATTCTCTACATCAATCTTGGTCATCTCTTTTAGCAAACTTGACGACCGAGTTGCCTCGAGTCAGAGGCGGGAGCCCGTTTAAAGAATCAGTGATGTGGTGCCACCTGGACGAGCAGATCGGAGATCGACGAGATCGGAGCAGCCGCAACGGAGCGTGGGATGATGGTTAAAGAACGAAGGACTCGGATCGTTCGGTATAACCTTTCTACACTCTTTACTGTTTGTTAGTTTAGCAATAATGGAAGATCCGGGTGAAAGTATACGATAGCGCCAGATAAAAAGTTTTTATTCCGCATTTGGCGTCTGTAGACGGCCGGGGCGCTAGCGTAGACTTACAGTGGTATCAGAGCCTAACCATTTTGCTATACTAACTTGTGCTAACGCGTTTAAAATATCGATCGAACCGGAAATCAAAAAATCACATTTTTACAACTTGACAGTTTCTGTTGTTTTTAAACGGTGTCCTAAAAATATTTCACACATCTCAGAAAACTGTGCAGGGTGTTTTAAGAACCACGACAAAATTTGGGGACATGACTCCACCAAACTGCCGCGGAAACGCGGCCAAACCCATGGTTTGGCCGCGCATCCGCGGCCACTTGGTGAGCTCATGCTCCCAAATTTGTACAGTGGGTTCTCTGTTGGATTTTGTGGTTTTTGGTACATATCGTTTTTGCCCAGATTTTGTTACTGTTCACCCGTAAGTCGTGGGGCCAAATTTTTTGATATTTGGTCGATCGAAATTTAAACACGTTAGTTTACAGTGCTTACATTATATCTCCGACCGGGAATGCCATTTGATCGGTAAACCGCGTCTGATTGCTATAGTTCTTTTAGACGGGTTTGCGAACGTGACATTCGCGTTGATGTTCTGTGTTGTGCTGTGATGTTGCGGATTTGTCGTGTTGGATAGCAGTGTGCAATGGTAGTACAGTTTGAGTTTATTTGTACATTTGATATTGCGGGACGAGCGTCCAACTTGTGGACTGCCGTCACTGCCTGTTGTATAATATTCTTTTGGGACACGACCAGGTTGCGGTCGATGTACCTGTTGTACTATTTTTCATTACTGTACTAGGTTTTGCCCCGCGACGGAGTGCACGGATAGCCGGGTTCTGGAGGGCAACGGGTCCGCATCTCATGGCTTTGAGAGGCAGAGGGGCCTCACTCTAGAATTGGCAGACTATTCGCCGCACTCGTAGGGGGTACAGGTTGATCCAAGGAGGGGTGCTCAATCTACCGGATTCCGTGAAGTGCCGGGTGTTCCATTCACTATGCTGTGGGGACTACCTCGCTTCAGGTTTTGGCGGGTAACTTGCCGCACCCGTAGGGGTCTAGGTTTCATTGCACAGGCTATCCACACGACAGGGGAACGTCGGGTTTCCGCAGCGGCTCTGTGAAACTCGGGGATCCCAGATTATCTGTATTGTTCTGTGATGCTTATTACTTTTCTGTAATGTTGCATATTATCACGCCTGGAGCGATTATGTATATTGGTTTATATACTATTAGATGTTGTATATGTTTTACACCCACGCTAGTCCAGTCCCCGCTCTGTCGTTAGTTAAGTAACCTAACGGGTGATGACGGGACCCAGTGACGAATGCGGATGGCATATACGTACATTTTATTTTTCGTTCTTTTCTGGTGTGATTGATTGATGGGACTGCGTTGATTCTGATCAATGCAAAGTAAAACAAACCTGTTTGATGTTGTTGGAACAATTTAAAAAGTGTTATTGCAAAGACGTTTCCTTTTGTTTTGCATAGTGGTATTCAGTGGAATATCCTGCACCTCATTCGACGGGGCAAGGGCCGATATCCCTTCACCGGGACAGACCCCTTGGGCAGAAGTTTGCGTCAGAGTAATAACTTCACTATAGTCGATTACATGTTGCTATGCATCGCGGTATTCAGTGGAATATCCTGCACCTCATTCCACGAGGAAAGAGCCGAGATCCCTTCACCGGGAGTGACCTCTTTAGCAAAAGGTTTTCGCCACTATATTTTAAAAAAGCTATCAGGTTCCTTCAGCGATATCAAGTTCATTACGCTAAAGGTTTTTCGCCAAAAACCAGCCGTAGCCCTTCGTCGTTTCTTATGGATGGTCAGTAATATTCAAGCTATGTTTGTTGGCTTTCGTCAAGGCATAGTGTTTGGTAGTTGCTGGGGTATTCATTTGTTGCATAGATAGATGTGTTGGTTTGGGACAGTCGTATTACCTTGTTGGCTTTCGTCAAGGGTATGTACGGGTGGGTTCAAATTAACAAGATAATGACGGGCAGAACTTGACATGTGACTTATGATTTGTTGACTTTCGCCAAGGTCATAAGAACATGGGGTAAAAATCATATCGGGAGTTTCTAAAGAAACTGAAACTTGCCAGGCATGCGCATACCTTCTGGAGTGTGATAACGCGAGTGGATTCCGTCACGTTATCATGCGATGAGAGTTGGATCCCGATTCCCACTGATGAGTTGGTTTACTCTTCGGGTGATCCCGATTGATTCTTCTTTCAGGTTTGGAGGAGAATTTGACAGGACAGTGGGAGGTTTCCGGATTAGATAAAGTGATAACCATTCTGATCTAGGTTAGAGTGCACGCAGAGTGTTTCTTTTCTCTCTCTCTCTTTGGCAGCGACCTTTGACCGACCCTAGACTATGACTCAATGACCAGGTTGACCGAACCTTCTTAAAATACTGGCTTTTGGATTGTCTGTGTTGCATAAGTCATTGCCACTCCTTCTTCTACCCTTTGCATTTCTCAGAACACCCGTATTACTACGGATATCCACTTCCATTGGATAGATCCATCGTATGGTTATATACGAACTCGAAGGGACTTCTTCGAGGATGGATCCAGGTTCAGGAGAAATAGAATTGGTTTATTCAGTTGTCTTTTATTATCACCTTCTCTCAGGTTGCGAGAGCTCCTTGGTTTAGGAGAGTACACCTATTACGCTTATTGGATTGTCTTATTCCAAACCATAGGCAGGTGCCGAAAGGTAGGGAATGAAGAAAACCAATTAGCCTAAGTAAGGTGTGCAGAAGGTAATATGTAAAGACAAGATAAAGGGATTAGAAAGAGGGCAAAGTAAATTGCGACAGATATCATTCACGACCAAAACCGCGTACTTCATCGCCACTCTTATTTCACTTTTAAAGAATAAGGTATTATTCAGTTGTCTTTTATCATCACCTTCTCTCAAGATGCGAGTACTCCTTGGTTTATGAGGGTACACCTATTATGCTTACTGGATAGTCTTCTTCCAAACCATAGGCTGGTGCCGAACGGTAGGGAAGGAAGAAAACCATTTAGCCTAACGATGGTGTACAGAAGGTAACGACTAAAGACAAATAAAGGGATTTGGAGAGATGGCAATAAAATATACGGTTGAAGTCATGAATTGTATTATGGAAGAGGCATTGCTATGAATACCAGGATACCCCTACGAAACATTTTCATGTTTCAGTGCATTGTTAAAGGAAAACTGTTTTCCCGATTGGATACTTACTCCAAGGGTATGTATTTACCAGGTTTCATTCTCATATCTGTATGGTTTTACAGATGATGAGTGGGAGTAAGTTATTGGGAATTAGGTGATCATCCTCATTATATCGGAATTCGTTGTAATTGGTGATATTTGAGGAAATCGCCAGGGTACAGTTTTCAACCTACGACGCACAAGTTTTGAGTTGTTTAACTCAGCGGACTTATACAGAGTATTGTATGTTGTCCATGTGTCCATCAGGACAAAGGGGTAGGTCCTCGTACTATGTTCTGTTTACTTATAACTTCTCTAGTATTTAGACAAGTGTTTCGTAGAAATACAAGGTCGAAGTTTTGAGAAGTTGTGGGTATAAGAATAAAATAGAGAACCAGGTGTCACAAGTATCGGGATTCTTCAAAGAGATCGAAGATGTAGATTCTTGTGATTGGTATTCAGATGATAGTGATGGTTTTGAGAAACGTGTTTCTCTTTCAGGTTACTCATAATTGGATGGATTCCTAAGTTGAGTAATGCTGATTAGCCTTTTTCCATTAAGTTGACATGCACTGGAGACAGCTGCATGATTTGAATATGGTTCCAATTAAATAAGTGCCAAAGTTTCTGTATTGGATATAGAATGGATCGTACTTTAAAAGATGTTAAGGTACGGGGAATTGTCCAGCTTATGCTTAAAACCAGACTCTGGATAACTCAGGGCACGTTTCTGTAATGGCTGTTTGTGGGTTGACCCTGGCTATGACGAGGGTTGATATTCTACCATTTGGAAGATCAATAGTGATATTGTTCTTGACTCGCCACAGTTTTAATAAAATGGATCTTTTTCAGAAAACAGTAGTGGGAGTATGGTAGAACTGGAAGTGATTCCAGAACAGCGAACGATTACGGAAAATTTAATAGGACCTATATATTCAATCAGGTTTGACATTCCAATAGCCACTCCGCAGATATGGTGGGTAACCTCAGACACCCGAGAGGTACTTCGGTAGCCTCAAGGACGGTGACAGGGAGGTTCTTATCTACCCAGACTTGACACTACTGTTGTTCCAGGCTATGAGACCCGGTAGGAGGGTTGTCGTAGTCAGTGGGAGCAGCGGAAGCATAGTGGGCAAGATGCTTATATCTATTTATAGACTAGAGCAGTTATAGCGGAGATAGATCATCTAATTTTGATGTGACAGTCATGGGTTTGACTTCAATCAGAATAGGGGATGGATCTGTTAAGAAGGTAGTAGGGTGTGATGTCATGGTATTTAGATGACATACACAAAGTAGGAAGTAAAATTCCTATACTACGATCGGTTGCACTTTGGTCGTCATACAGTTGTTTCTCCAGACAGGATATGGATATAATATTTGACATTCTGGTTTCTGGATCTATGGTTTTAGATCTGGAATTGGGTAGTTTCCCAATGTGGGTACTTTGACAGATATTCTAATGGTTTTTAGAATAGTTGACTCCTAGCATGGTGGTGTACCTGCAGGTGATGGAGTCACCCTCTCTAAAGGTGTCGTATAGACTAAAGGGGAGAGGGAAGTGCATGATTGGCAGATCACTTGCTTAGGCAATTGAGTCAATCATGAGATGTCAAGTACCACACCAGATGTTGTTTTTGCACTAGATGCGATAAATTTGTATTAATCCAATCCTGGAGAAACATAAGGAAGCAGTTTTAGAACATAAGTACATGTTCTACGGATTTGATGACGGCAGCCTCCTTCGGGAGACGATTATCATTCCAGGCTTCAAAGGTGACGTGGTTGACAGAGTGATTGTCAGAGTTTTAGTTTTTCCCTCTGACGAAGAGGGACAGTATTATGGACAGGTGGTCCAAGAGGATACTGTGGGTGGCATGGTGCCGGATACTGATTAGGTTCAGTGATCGATACAGTCTAAGAAGTTTGGATTTGGAGTTCATTTATGAACTAGGTCCCATCAGATATCCAGACATATTCTAAGACAGGCATTACTCAATTCGGAAGATGGCTTTCTCCGCGAACTTGAGATTAAGAGAGATATAGAAAGAAACTTCTAGGCGGATCCACTCACTGAGGCTATTTCTCGAACACAATAGTTTTACAAACGGGCTTTGTGAAACTGCTTAGTAAAGGAGTTGGATGTTCGGTTTCACACGGGCTGTGAGTAGTCGACATCGCAATAATTAGCCTTGAGTGCAAGTGGGATATTGTTGGAGATAGTGCCCTCATAGTCAATTACTGGATCGCAGGTACGTGATTGCAATGATTGCGGAGGACCTATCCCGGTAGAACAGTCTTACTCGAGATGATAGTATGCTATCTGGTTTGCCTTTATCATTCGTGTACATGTTCAGGTGACTGATTGCATGTTACACTTTGATAGAGCCCTTAGGATCTTGCTTTACTACCAACAGTATGATGGCGATCATATACGTGAGAGTTGGGTAGTTTATATGCATATCCTTAATTGTGGTCCCTAGTCGTGGGAGTTTCGAGACAGGGCATCGATACTCCGGAGTAGACTAGTGTATACAGTCGAGACCCCGACGAGGGGCGGTGGCCGGTCTCACAAGCCACTGGTGTCAGTTGGATCACCTAAGATGTATACAGGTGCTCATTGGGTTATGAGTACACCGGACAGGACTCGCCGGGAATCTGCTAGTTAGTACTATACCTATCGTCAGATAGCAGTTCCTTGGTGACATGTGTACAGGTTAGTTCATCGACCTGAGGTCGTCATTTGTCTCGTGTGAGTTCCCACTGTGCATTGATTTCTACCCTACCACGGCTCAAAGGAGTCGTGCAAACAGGTAGCTTTTGGGTACAGTCCCGAGCCATATGGAGGCACGTGAGCGGATCGGCAGGGGATTCGTCTCTCCCGGTATTGGGGGCGAGGTCGTGCTGTGTCTAGGAGAGCCATTACACAAAGTCCATGGCCATGGCAGGAGATTTACTGGTAGGTACTCCGGTAGTATCTCAGTGTGTTATTGGGCTACACTCCGACACGACTTATACTGCTTCTGGGGGTCTGACGTTACTAGCCCCCTAGGCGGATATGCGATACTCATTGACGAACGGACCGGACTGTATATACATTGTCACTGTTAGGCTCAGTAGGGTTTCCGGATGAGTTCGCTCATCGGCCTCCCTTGAGTTCGCTCATCGGCTTCCCTTAAGGTCAGTCCATGGGCAACCGTTACGCATAGCTAGTGCCGCTGACGGTTTGTGGTTAAACCCACTGCCAGGGTACTGACGAGTCATTAGAGTTCCCCCACAGACAGTTTCCCAAGTTCGGGTGAAACGTTGTAGAGGCCGTATGGTTTTATGGCAGGGTTCGGAAAAAGCACGTGCGTTTACGCACGTGTTATTTTTCGGGCAGATAATACTGGTCGGCTTTGGTTTAAGCCGGATCCGAGTATTATATTGAGTATGTATAATATCTTTGTCTCAGTTGCATTTGTATTCGGTCGTAATACAAATGCGGGTATATTTATACAATTACGGGGTTATCCTGAAATTCGTTTCAGGATCACTTTTGGAAGTTGCCAGTTTCCAGTTTTCTATCAGCCGTCTTTTAACATTCGGTTAAAGACGGATTTATCTTTTCTTCAGTTGAGGTGAGTCACTGTTCTAGAAGCATCTAGATGAGGTGACTAGGATTAATTGGTGTTGAGTTTTCATTGGATGCATTTAATGGTTCATTAATGCATGATGACTAGGTTTATGACTCATGCTTTAACATTAAAGCTTTTTGTTTTGGTTAAGATCTTTTCTTCATGATATGCTTCATGTTATGGTCACCACTTGCTCCTACCATCACCTCCCTCTTCTACTTATAGTGGCCGGCCACCCTTGAAGAGAGAGAGAGAGAGAGATTGATTTCATTTTTGATACAAAAGACTATGGTTTAAAGTGTATGGAAATTTGATAGTTCCTCTCTTGTTCCATTTCATTTCCATCGGCAACTTCATTAACCGATCGTCCACGGACTTGGACGAAGTGAAACAAAGCCATCTACTCATTCTCTACATCAATCTTGGTCGTCTCTTTTAGCAAACTTGACGACCGAGTTGCCTCGAGTCAGAGGCGGGAGCCCGTTTAAAGAATCAGTGATGTGGTGCCACCTGGACGAGCAGATCGGAGATCGACGAGATCGGAGCAGCCGCAACGGAGCGTGGGATGATGGTTAAAGAACGAAGGACTCGGATCGTTCGGTATAACCTTTCTACACTCTTTACTGTTTGTTAGTTTAGCAATAATGGAAGATCCGGGTGAAAGTATACGATAGCGCCAGATAAAAAGTTTTTATTCCGCATTTGGCGTCTGTAGACGGCCGGGGCGCTAGCGTAGACTTACACCACTTACCTGGCACTTACATGGCCGTAATTGACGGAGAAGAGGCGGTTTGAGGTTCTATTTCTATCCATCTGGAACAGTTAGGAGCTGTCTAGCAGACCTAGGTGACCCTAGATCTAGGTGTGATTGTGCATATCTTGTTTGTGATTACTTAAAGCCGTAAGACCATACATATTTTTGTAAAGCTCTTTCTAAAAAAAAAAAGAAAAAAAATCAAAAACTTTTATAAAAACTTGCCCTTTGTCCCCAAAAATCCATTTTTCACTCCACCACCCATCGCCTTTCTCCATTGACGTTTTCTTACCCTCACCTTCTCCGCTTTGACTATACTAAACTCGTTTAGTATATGTCCGCTTGGACCCGGGACACTAGCGTCCGCTTAGTCCGCGTTACGTTAGTCGCTACCGACTACACGATTGACTCAGACGTCGAAACTCCGTCCATGCCTCTTTCACCCTTACCTTTGCCGGACAACACCGACGTTGACCGGAATTCTGTTCATACATCTTCACCTTCACCATCACCAACCTCTTCTTCCGCGATGTCAGGATTTAATCCGAACATCTCTTTGACTACCCCTGGATTGGCTCCACCTCCTATGGAGACCAATATCCCACCACCTCCTGTTGTAGCGCCACAACAAATCGCGCTCCAGGATCGTTTCTATCCCACCCGTTCTGCACTTCCCACCTGTCTTTCTCTTCCACCGGCCAATGGGGATAACTTTGAAATTAAGCCCCACTTCATCAACATGCTTCCGCGATTTCATGGGCTTGAATCTGAAGATGCCTATATCTTCATCAATAAATTTCAAAACGTTTGTGCCATGATGAAAACTACCCAACTGTCGGACGATGCTATACGTCTACGGGTCATTCCGTTCACGTTATGCGATCTTGCTGAAAAATGGCTGTATAGCATCGCTTCCCACTCTATAACCAGTTGGGAAGAGTTTGTTAAAGCGTTTCTAAAGAAATTTGATCCGAATCATAAAACCGCAAGGATACACAATGAAATCAACCAATTCTCTCAGCTTCCTTCTGAACCCTTCTGGAAGTGCTTTGACCGGTACAAAGACCTTCTTGTTCAGTGTCCTCACTATGGTATCGAGAGATGGCAACTTTGCCAAACCTTATACGAGGGCCTGAACCCAGCAACGAAGCAGTTGTTGGAAACCATCTGTCAGGGCCACTTCCTATCGAAATCTGACGAGGAAGCATGGCAATTCTTTGACGACCTTGCGGAGCAAACGCTACAATGGGAGAGCACCAGACCGACTTCTTCTTCCACATCCACTTCTACCGGTCAGTCTAGGGTAGGAATTCACCAACTTGATGTCTCTATTGCAATGAAAGCTGAAATGGCTGCAATAACAAGAAAGCTTGAAGCGATAGAGAGCAAATTTTCTTCTCCTGCTCCCACCCCTGTTCTTCCCCTTCGTACCATTTGCGCTTGTTGTTCCGATCCTTCTCACTTGACCGAAGAGTGTCCTTACAATCCACCATCTCAAGGATAGGATCAGGTTAATGCTGCATTTCAGCAAAGACCGAGGAATGATCCATACTCTTCCACCTACAAACCCGGTTGGAGGAACCACCCCAATTTCGCCTGGAATCAGAATCATAATCAATTCCAAGACAATAATTTCCAAAGGCCCCCTCCTCCGCAACAACAAGCGCAACAACAAACTCAACAACAGTTTCAGCAGCCCTTCCAACCCCAACCTTTTCAAAATCAGACGAACAACTTTGCACCCAACAATTCTTTTCCACCAAACAATTTTGTTCCGTCAAACAACGATAAGGTTTTCTCGCTCGAACGAAGTCTGGAGGCGTTCGTTAAACAATCGACACAATCCACCGCAAACATCCAGTCTTCCATTCAGTCCTTAGTGCAACACACTGCCGCTCACGGCCAAAGCATTAAGACCATCGAGGCCCAGATTGCACAGCTGAATGCGGCCTTAAGCTAGCGAGAGAAGGGGAAGCTCCCGTCCCAGCCACTCCCAAATCCCGGTCACCCACATAATGTACATGTTGCTCTTGAACAACAGAACCATAATGTGAGTGCCGTGACCACATTGAGATCAGGAAGGATGCTGCAAAATAACATTGGCACACGGATCGACGATGACACCCCGGCCGCTTCTTCTTCTTCTTCTTCTTCTACTTCTTCGTCTTCTGAGCCTATTCTCCATTCTTCAAAAGGCTCTTCTTCTTCTTCTGCTCTGAACGGACCCACTTCTCACTCCACGAAAACACCTGTTCTGGGATCCGTTCCAACTCCACAATCTCCTCCTCCAGCATTGGACTCAACAAATTTTTAAAACGTTCCATTTCCAAACCGGTTGAAGTCCAATAAACAAAATTCCCAAATGGAGAAGATTCTGGAGTTATTTAAACAGGTTAACATTAACATTCCTCTTTTAGATGCTATCCAACAAGTTCCGTCCTACGCAAAAATCTTAAAAGATTTGTGCACGAAAAAGAGGAAGTCTCAGGTACCAAAGAAAGTTTTCTTGGCTAGTGCTGTAAGTGATGCTCTTACCCAATCTTTACCACAAAAACGGAAGGACCCTGGCTGTCCTACGATTTCTATTACCATTGGGGATAAGAACATCAACCGCGCACTATTAGATCTTGGTGCCAGTGTTAACCTTCTTCCGTACTCAGTATACGAGCAATTAGGCATAGGAGAGCTGAAACCCACGCACTGCACTCTCCAAATGGCCGACCGATCGATCACCCATCCTAGGGGTGAGCTAGAGGATGTGTTAATCAAAATCGGGGACTTCATATTCCCTGTTGACTTCATTGTATTAGACACACAGCCTGTAGCTAACCCCCGGAATCAAATTCCGGTGATACTCGGTCGCCCATTCCTTGCAACCTCAAACACTGTGATCAATTGTCGCAATAGTTCTATGAACCTATCTTTTGGAAATATGATGATTGAACTCAACATTTTTAGGTTGGGGAATCAGCCCTCCGAACCTAATGCTCATATACTAGACGTCTGCTCGATCCAGGAGATCACCCCAGAAGAGTGTGAATTCGAGGAGTTTCTGTTTGATCACGATGACCTTGACGCCACTAGTGCGCTCCTCCTCGAACCTGCTGCTGTTTCTGCGCCCGAGAACGACTACGAGTGTTTCACGTTCTCAAACGATCTTAGCCACTCACAACCCGAGTTTGAATCCTTCGAATTTCCGGATGAGTTACCTGAACCATCCAACTCGGTCGCTTACACTCGTTTTGAATCTTTGCTGGAGTCCTTTGAGTTCGAGACCTTTGCACCAATCTTGCCTTCAATCGTTTCACCTCCAACGCTCGAACTCAAGCCTTTGCCGTCTCACCTTAAGTATGCTTACTTAGGTGAAAACGAGACCCTCCCTGTCATCATCTCGGCTTCTCTAGCTCCAGATCAAGAGAAAGCCCTTCTTGCGGTCTTGCACAACAATAGGCAAGCTTTTGGCTGGTCTATGGCGGACATCAAGGGGATTAGTCCCCTGATCGTTGAACATCATATTCATCTGATGGATGATGCCAAACCAGCCAGGGATCCACAAAGACGTCTCAACCCAGTCATGAAGGAGGCTGTGAAGAAGGAAATCGTAAAATGTCTGGATAGTGGTATCATTTACCCTATCTCTGATAGCCAGTGGGTTAGCCCCATTCACGTTGTCCCCAAGAAATCAGGTATAAAGGTCATCACCAACGAGGCTAACGAGTTAATCCCTACTCGCACCCAAACTGGGTGGCGAGTATGCATCGATTACAGGAAACTCAATACCGCAACGCGGAAGGACCACTTTCTGCTACCTTTCATTAACCAAATGCTTGAACGATTGGCCGGACACGAGTACTACTGTTTTCTTGATGGCTACTCCGGCTATAATCAAATTCCCATCACCGAAAAAGACCAGGACAAGACAACATTCACTTGTCCTTTCGGCATGTTCGCATATCGTCGCATGCCCTTTGGGTTATGCAATGCGCCCGCTACCTTCCAGCGGTATATGATGGGAATCTTTTCAGACATGGTGGAAAAATTTCTGGAGATCTTCATGGACGATTTCTCTATCTTCGGCGATTCCTTCAATGAGTGTTTGTTACATCTTGACGCTGTCCTTACCCGATGTAAGGACAAGAACCTCACTTTGAATTGGGAGAAGTGCCACTTCATGGTGCGAGAAGGTATTGTCTTAGGACATATCATTTCGCAAAATGGCATAGAGGTTGACAAAGCGAAGATTGAGGTCATTTCCAATCTTCCTCCTCCCAGATGCGTCAGAGACATCCGAGCCTTCCTTGGCCATGCCGGTTTCTATAGACGGTTCATCAAGGACTTTAGCAAGATTGCTAGGCCCTTGACTCTTTTGCTGGCCAAGGACACGACATTCGACTTCAACTCGAGCTGTATGACTGCGTTCGAGTCATTGAAAAGCTCACTCACTTCTGCTCCCGTTCTTTCTTCACCTGACTGGACGCACCCATTTGAGATTATGTGCGATGCATCCGACTTTGCCATTGGTGCTGTCCTTGGACAACACATCAACAAGATGCCGCACGTAATCTATTATGCGAGCCGAACCCTGAACGACGCCCAACTCAATTATACAACAACTGAGAAGGAATTCTTGGCGGTTGTATTTGCTTTAGAAAAGTTCAGGCCCTACCTCATCGGCTCTCCAGTCATTGTCTACACAGACCATTCTGCTCTACGCCATCTTTTTGCGAAGAAAGATGCAAAATCTCGGCTAATACGTTGGATCCTCTTGCTTCAAGAATTTGATCTTATCATTAAGGACAAACGAGGATGTGAAAACGTAGTTGCCGATCATCTCTCACGACTTCCTTCTTCACCTACGCTTCCAATTCCGATCAACGACGTTTTCCCGGATGAACAGCTCTTGAAAGTATCTTGCGAACCCTGGTTCACAGATATTGTGAATTATTTGTCCACAGGACTACTACCGACTGAATGGTCAAGTCAGGACAGACTTCGCTTCTTATCCCAAGTAAAACACTTTTACCGGGACGAACCCTATTTTTTCAAGTACTGTCCCGACCAGATTATTCGTCGGTGTCTCCCTGACGAGGAATTCAAGAGTGTGCTGTCATTTTGCCACGATCAAGCATGTGGCGGGCATTTTGGCCCAAGAAAGACAGCTGAGAAGATCTTGCAATGTGGTTTCTACTGGCCACAACTCTTCAAAAACGCTCATGAATATTGCAAGACTTGCTCCCGGTACCAACACTTAGGCCGGATATCCCGGAAAAACGAGATGCCACTCCAACCAATCTTGGTTGTGGAGATTTTCGATGTTTGGGGAATTGATTTCATGGGGCCGTTTCCCAGCTCTTTTGGGAACTTGTACATTCTTCTGGCTGTTGATTATGTCTCTAAATGGGTCGAGGCCGTACCAAGCCGAACTAACGACAACAAGGTTGTCGTTAAATTCCTTAAAGAAAACATCTTTTCCCGGTTTGGACACCCCCGAGCGATCATTAGTGACAATGGAACGCACTTCTGTAATAGGACTTTCGAGGCCTTGATGCGGAAATATTCCATCAATCATAAGCTATCCACGCCCTACCACCCCCAAACAAGTGGGCAAGCTGAAGTTTCAAATCGGCAAATCAAGCAGATACTGGAGAAAACGGTTTCCAATAACCGTAAGGATTGGTCGTTGAAACTCACTGATGCCCTTTGGGCATTTCGAACCGCTTATAAGACCAATCTTGGCATGTCTCCCTATCGGCTTGTGTACGGAAAGGCTTGCCACCTGCCTGTCGAAATAGAGCATCGCGCATTTTGGGCGATAAAGGAGCTGAATTCGTCTCTCGAAGATGCGGGCAGCCATCGGAAGCCACAGTTGAACGAATTAAGCGAGTTTCGGGATGTGGCTTACGAAAACGCGGTTGTCATTAAGAACCGAACGAAGGTGTTTCACAATAAACACCTTTTGCGCAAAACATTCGCACCTGGTCAACAGGTACTGCTTTACGACACCAGATTACATTTCCATCCCGAGAAGCTCAGATCTCGCTGGAAAGGACCATTCTTGGTACGGACAGTATATCCGTACGGCGCTGTGGATTTGGAAAATCCAAAAGACAGTTCACTATTCAAAGTGAACGGACACAGGTTGAAACCATTCCACACCACAGACCCATCAGAGGAGCTCTTACTGTTGCAGGAGCCGGTTTACGTCGACTAATCTTCCTCCACTTACACCCGAACTTCGATTTTCTAGCCAAAAACAGTGGAAATACTATTTCAAATAAGTTTGGGGGTATGTAAATACAATTTTATATTTTTTGTGCCTGGAAAATTTCCAATAAACAAAAAAATAAAAAAAAATAAAAATAAAATAATAATAAATATATAAATATATATATATATATATAGAATATTCTTTGTAAATAATTCTTTTTCATTATTCTTTTTAGAGGGTTTTTTGTGCAAATAGCCAAAACCCCTATAAATACATCTCTAACCTTTTCAGACCTTATTCTGCCTCAAAACAATCCCCAACAGAAACCCTAGCGCCGCAACAAGTTTCAGCCGTCGATCTGCTCCTGCTGCCGCTGAACCGCCGCCGGACCCCCTACTGCCGCGGAAGCGCCGCCGACTAGACATCTCACCCTCTGGAATTTTTTCCAGAGGAGGTTTGACATCTTCTCTCTCTTTTCTGATCTATAGAAATCTTAAATGTTTTACATGGCTCCACATTTCCAGTATGAGAGAAATTTTTCATAATTGTTTGACCATAATATGTACGGTAGCTATTTCGGCGACGAGATTCAGAAGCGCGGATGGAATTACCTCTTGTATAACCATCCTAATGCATTCGCGCTTCCGGATCTAATTGAACGGTTCTTTGACAACATGGAGGAGGGTAGTTTTCAAAAATACGGGTTTATTCGCTTATTTTGGGGCGATCAAGAAATTAGAATAGACAGGGACTTCATTCATGAAGTCACATTAATACCGCGTATACCCGCCCATGACCAACCCCTCCAATTTGAGGATTACACACCGCTGATGGGAAATGATTGTTATAGGGAGCCTAGAAAAGGGATTCAGGCGCGTTCACTTTACGCGAATGTGCTGACTGTGTGCCGATGGGCACAAAATAACATATTTGGCAGTTCCCACAATACGACGTTTTTCACACCATCACTACACATTGTGCACACACTAATGACTAGAAATCCAAGTTATGATATATGCACTGTGTTACTTCAGTCGATTGATGCTGGCAAAAGTTCGACCAATTTTCTGTGCCCAATGTTGGTGACACAACTGTGTCGCCATTTCATCCCTGTTGATGAGTTTGACTTACACATGCATGCTGGGACCCCCATTAGACCCCTTCTTGAGGTTGTTTCCATATCCTATACTCGACTCCACGATGTATTGTCGCGCACCGAGCCGGCCGAGAATGTGATGGCCAGGACATCTAGCTCGAGCTCCCCAGGGAGCGATGAAGAGCTGACCCCTGCTGCGCAAGTGCGCCTAATTCGACGAACACATAGGGGGGTAGAGAGGGTGATTGGGATGATGACAAACTTTGATCAGCGTTTAACAAACCTAGAACACGGAATGGCCACCCTATTGGCAAGAGAGGAAAGATCAAGATCACGATCCAGGGGCCCTAGGGCAGAGAGTAGTGAGGCAGGTACGAGTGAGGCAGCGTCTAGGAGACGACGCAGAGGGCAGTGAGGACACTGCTCTCAATAAGTTTGGGGGAGGGATTGGGTTGTAAATAGTTATCCTTGCATTGCATTTGCACGGTTTTTTTTCCTTTTATGTAAATATTTGTTTCTACTTTGCATGTTTAAATTCTACATGGCATTTTCGGCATTGTATTTTTTATTAAAGAAATTAAAAAAAAATAGAAAATGAAAAATATAAAAAAAAATTAAAAATCTCGAAAATGAAAACAAAAATTTTAAAAGAAAAAAATATTTATTGACCGTTTCTGACTCGAGTTTCTGACTCGAGTCCAATATGACAGTTGACTAGTTAGAAACTACTAGATCTTAAACTTAGAAATTATAAACCCTAAAAATAACCTTCCTTGAAATATAACTATAGAAAATATACGTCCCAGCGGTTTATTTTGAAATAAGAAAATTTTGAGTCTAGTTCTCAGGCTAAGTCAAGATAAGGGAAAAGTATTGAAGCTCTATTCGAAGAGTAATCCTGAAAAATAATTCTGAATCTTAAGTCCAAATTTTTGAAAATATATACCCTACAAATCGCACATACACCACCTTGAAACTCGGAATAGTAGGGGATACCTAGAAATACTCTTGCCTGAAATTCTAGTGCGAAAGAAAAAATGGTATTTAAAGCTAAACACCAAAGAGCACCATTGAAAAATATATCCGGTCTTGAAAAAGAAAAAATAAAGAAAAAAAAGGAGAATAAAATACAAGACCTGGAAACTGCTAATTACGCTTTAAAGCTCACACATTTAGTAATCGGATGTTAGTGCCTCAAGAAGCATTAATAGTCACATGAAAGATGTATGAGCAAAACCGTCCATCATTAATAAAAAGAAGTAGTGCTAGGTATTAAGGCAAGGGTATTATAGCTTGAACTGAATTTTCAAGTGTAGCGGTGACAATTACACACATGTAGGGGTATATAATCAGAGTTTGGAGGAGAGAGATAGGAATGAAAAGATAGGGTTTATTTCTTCAGTAGAGTTGATAAAAATTCCGGATTCGAGATTGCGCTTAAGAAGGAAAACTCAGGAAATGCTGAAAGCTTTACAAACTGGCTAGACGTATAGGATCTTAAGTTAAATAAAAAGGAAGTGTGAAGAATACGGGTTAATGATTTCTAAGTTGATGATAATAGAGTTTTTGGCTAGAATGCTGAAATAAAGGATTAGAGTCGACGGCCAATTTGATCGGATTTTGTGGGTGTAATCCGCTGAAAACCCTCAGGAGACAATACTCCTCCTACTAGGGACACCTAGAGGTTTAACGGCTTGTTGCACGTGCTCAGTGCAATCGCGTTCCCTGCGAAAGTGAGGTTAGGACTTTTTGTGAATAAAATGGCTTTGCTCGGGACGAGCAAAAGATAAGTTTGGGGGTATTTGTTCATCACAGAATTTTGTATATTTGTACCGCCCATTCTTGATCACATTGCATACAGGTAGGTGCTTTTTATCCGTATTTGCTGCATGTTTACAGATTACAGGTTTCCAGTCTAAAAGAATGCAAATCCGACAAAATCTCCACAGTTACACCCAAATCCAGAACATCTGTCATAAACAGATAAAAGCCGGGTTCCAGTATCCGACCAGTATCCGTTCAGTACTAGTTCAGAAGATGAGACGAAACTAGTTGTCATTTGTGACTAAATCAAGTTAGAAGTCAAAGGAGAAAAAAGTCAAAAGAGAAGAAATGAAGCAATCTTGGACCAGAAATCTGAAGATACTCGGGAGAAATTATTGCACTTTAAAGTTTTCAAGAACCAGGAAAAAAGAGCACAAGACCACAGAAATAAACCCGACAGGGTTTGGCCACCAACCCACCGCGGATCCGCGGCCAAACCCCTACTTTGGCCGCGGATCCGCGGCTGCCATGTGTCATCAGTAGGAGAAATTTTGGGGTTTTTTCTGTAATTTTGTGTAGGCTTATATTTTACTCCCAATGTTTCAGAAATATGCCTATAAATAGCCCAGAACAGAGCCAAGAGTGGTGTGCTTAATTTTGTGTGAAATTTTTGTATTAAGTTTAGTTTAATTTTTAATAAAAGAATATTTTCCTCCATCTTCCTCCATTAAAGCTTGTGAGAGGTTTTATTGAGTGTTGAAGAATGCAAGAAGTGTTCTTTTTCTATATGTATGATTTGTAATTCGGTTTCTTATATTGCTTGTAATTTCAATCGTTAACGTAGTTGTTGTTATTTGTTATCTTTTCGTTTTTAATTCTCTTCCATTTTCTTTTATCCTTACAACCGTGATGCTTAGTGTGATCCTTGCCTAAGTGAGGTCCCAAATAGCTAGTTGTGATTTTCTACCTCAATTCTTATTACCCTTTTTCTTTGTTTTATTTCATTTATCCTTTATAATGGGTGAGAAATTTCTCACTTGTTAGGGTAGGAAACGGAAAGTTTGAAAGACGGAAATCTCCCTCACTTTTCTCTTTGATAAATATATTGATTTGAACTCCTGTTAATTGATCCACAATCCACTCCCTACGGCACCCTATTCTTTATAATAGCGGTGATACCCTAGTGATACCGGTTGTGGTTGAATCAACTTGAGGTTGCGACTAAGAGCTAAGAACGGACGGACAAGGACCAAAAAGAGGAAACGAAGTGTTGGAAAGCCTAGCTTATACTCGCAAGTTTTCTCTTTAGTCGTGCTAATCCCCGTTGTTGCCGATTACCGTAACATCGATATTAAGAAGTGGCAAATGACTTAAGTGAGCGACCTCCTAACTCAAACCAACCAAATCCTACCCTTAACAAGTTCTCTTATCATTCATTTATAATTAGCTAATCTTAAACAAACCTCAACACAATTGGACGTAACTCGTTAAAACACAAAGAAAAAGACTCCCATCTCTCTGTGGATCGACCCGTACTCATCCGACTAGCCGCAAAGCGAAACCGTCCTGATTGTGGTAATTAAACTTGAACACGCAGAAAATCTGTCAATCAAACACTTCTACATTCTTCGGTTTAACACGGTAGCTTCCTGGCTCCAAGGTTCCATCTCCAGTTTTGAAATAGAAGTCTGGGTGATCTGGTATCTCAAATACTACCCTCCTTTGACGGAAGTCAATGGTAGCATAAAATACTCCCAGCCAATCCATTCCTAACACAACATCAAAATTTGGTATGTCCAGTATTTTGAAATTTGCGTAGAATTCTAGACTGCAAACCACAACTGGGCAATGATCATACCCCAAAGTTGCTTTCAAGACTCCATTCCCGGAACTGACATTTCAGCTTGAAATGAATGGCTTCACGGGAATCGCGTGCGTTCTCACGAATCGATATGACATGAAATAGTGTGGAGCTCCAGTGTCGAAAAGTGCGAGTGCGGGAAGGGTGGCTACTAGTATAGTACCTAATTTGTGTCAGATCGTGTTTAGATATAGGAAAAGTATTACGATACACAAGGATGGGGGAATTTACCAGTGATGACTTATCCTGTGGTTTCGGCCCTCTCGACCGTCATAAAACCTATCGTCTCGGTACATTCCTTCTTGCCGGAGGCACATTCCTCTGTCCTTGGGGCACGTTTCTCTGTGCCTGGTGGAATTGATAATGAGGCTGTGTAGGTGGTCCACGTGGAGCTGGTGTAGGAAAAGCTAGGAGAGGTGCAGGTGCCTGAATGGCTGGCCTATGCAGAGTTGTAATTGCTGGTCTAGATGTTGGTGCTGTGTTAATACGATATGGGCATGCTCCTATAGTATGAGTAGATGTGCCATAAATCAAACATAGGACATTTGCACGTCTACAGTCCTTTGCCAAGTGTCCAGTTCTCTTGCAGTAGAAACAGAAATCTAGAGTGAACCGGTTAAACGATCCTCCTGGCCTCTTGGGTGTAAAAGTCGGCCTAGAAGAGGCTCCTCATGTCATCTGTGTAGAAGGGCATTTAATTCCGGCTGTTTGGGGCTTACCCTTCTTCTTGACCACAACTTCATAACGACGTGCTGCCTTCAGTGCGAGTTCATGAGTTGGATAGTCGTCTGTGGCTAAAGCCGCCTGAATCTCCGGGTCTAAACCCTGTTGGAATCGTCTAGCCCGAATCTTATCGGCCGGGATCAGGTATTCTGCAAACCTGATAAGATATTGATGTCAGGATAGTGATGTGTTTTACGGAACAGAATTTGATACGAATTCTTTACCTGCTAAGCATGATGAATTCGGCATCATATTCATCCACCGATTTTACCCATATAGAACCTTGTTGTAGGTGGATAAACTGTTGCTCCATCTCAAATTGAGCAGTCTCGGGGGGAAACTTTGCATCGAATAGATCACGGAACATTTTCCACTCTATCGGTTGTGTAAGACGGCTTTCCTCAGCTTTCTGCCAGACTCTTGCATTATCGGTGAGCTGGAGCTTGGCCATACAAACCCAAGCTATGTCTGGTACCTGTGCTACGGCAAAGTCGTTCTCTATACTCTGGGCCCATTCTTCAGCCTCAAGAGGACACTCTTTCCCTGAAAAGTTCCTTGGATGCAACACACAAAATTGTTTTACTCCGGGTACTTCGGCTTCCGAGCGGTTCATGAGAATAACAGTCTGCTTCTGGCCCTCTAAAAGACTTTTGGTGGATTCTAAAAGCACCGTTTGTTCATTAATTAAAGCTGCAATGGTAGGGAGAGGTGGTAAGGTAGGTGGTGTATTGCCATTGACGTTGGTATTGGTGTTGTTGGGAGAATCCATTACTTTGATAAAAAATGAAAGGTTAGGATAGATTCAAGAAATTTGAAATGTAAGAAATGTATAGTTGCCGATTCTTATAATTCTTGTGATATATTGCTTAAGACTTCATACAAAGACCTGCATGGGCCGCCAACAAAATCTGTCAGCCCCGCTTCCCAATAGACAGAAACGGTGACGTGGCAATCCCGCAACGTATTTACTAAGAAAATACGTTAAGCGTAATTAAGCAATATAACAATGTGCAAGAATAACAAGAGTAATAAAATGAAATATCAACTTTATTTACTTTCAACTTTACATACAACTGTCTAAAAATAAAAGATACAATAAGAAAAGCAAATGCCTAAACAATGGCATACTGAAAGTAAGTGTAGAAAGAACTAGTAGTCAGGCAGAGCTGCAAACTGGTCCAAGTCCTCCTGGCTCGGCTCTACGTCTTCAAAATCCGGTCTTCCTGACGAACATTCCAAAGAAAGAAAACAGAGAGGAATGTTGTCAGCGAACTAGCGCTCGGTAATTCCTAAAAATAAGGGAAGATAATATACAATGTGAATAGAAACCAAAAGAACAGAGGACATGTAAAATTGTATATGATCATTCACTAGTATAGGATAGTTATTTTAACGTGTTTTTTGTAGTTTGATAAAAAATGTATTCATGTATACGAGAGGAGTCCATCTTACCCCGTGGACTATGGTAACATGTAGTACCAGATCCCGTCATAACCCACGGGACAACGGCATATGAATTCATGTAATTGTCTTTTAAAGTGACCTCTCGTGCCATGATATATGTTCCGTACCAATCTACCCCTTTATCCCCGCATATTATATTGTATAGTTAAGATTACAGATCTTGGCCGAATCCATGGATATAAAATGTACAGGTTCATGTTCAAGATATAATCATATGTTTAGGTATTCATGTCAAGTTCATGTCAAGTTATAACCATGCTTCGGTCAAGTCGTATTAAGTATACAAGTTTGAGTTTGATATTTGAATTCGAGTATTCAGGTTCATGATCAAGTATTCAAGTTCGTGATTTTGGATTCAGATTGAGTCAGAAACTTGTGAACGAACTTGACTCTTGAATTTCTTAGGTTCGGGAGTAATCGGCAACCGCTACACATAGACGGCAGGATTTGTGTTTTTTTCAAGACAATTGACATTGATAACTCCGTTAAGTTGTCTAACCTGAATAGGCAAGCACTCACTTTCTCCTGCTCCTTGGGGCTCACGAGAAATGATACCGCTTAAACCTACGTTAATTCTATGGTCCTTAAAATATTGTTTTGCATATCTCGATGGGGTTTTATGAAAAATATTTTAGTATAGTTTAAAATTAAATCCCGAGGATGATTTATAATATTTAGGGTTTTCATGAACATATATTTTAATTGTTATGGTATTTTGGTGATGAAACTTAGCCTTTTGAAAAGTTTGTGATACTTTATTGAAAAACTAGCCATTTTGGTAACTTGATGGTGTTATATTAAAAATTTAATCTTTCATATAGTTTATATGTTTTTATTAAAAATATAGATTCATATTTTTATATAATTTTTCAAAAGGTTAGTTTTATTTAGAAAAGTCGCATTTCTTAATAAACTATATTTTATTTCCTTTCGAGATCGAATATTTCATGAGGAGTTCTGCATCTCGCTCTACTATCCTAAGGATGTGCGATAATCTGCACCATCCATTAGCGGGTCCCCTAACGAGGGTTGTAGAGACGTATTTGCCAAGGATTACAAAATACCGATTTAAACCCGTTTTGAAAATGTGTGGTATTTTAATGAAAAACTTATTCTTTAAATTGGTCATATATCTAGAATGCCGTGCTATGAAACCATAGTATGCATGTAGGGTATGTCGTTACCCCAAGAACTTTTCCTAAACATATTGTTTTAACAATTATCGATAAGAGGGTGATACTAAAGTTCATGGTATTTTAGTGAAAGTTCGTTTTATGATAGTTTCACATGGAAGTTTTGGTTAAACTCAAAACTAAAAGATTGTAATAAAAATTACAAGTAGGGTGGTAAAATTAGTTTGACCTGTGTATTAAGGAAAAGGGAGTTCCAAGTTCAAAAAAAAATGTATCGGAGGTAACTCCACTTTACCGATATATTTTTAGGAGATGATTTGAAATGAAAAGAAGAAGAGATGAGAGGAACTTAAGGTTTTATAACTTCGAGAAGGGAGTAAGGAAAAGGGAGGGGGCTCCGTGGTGTCGCGGAAGCTCCGGAAACGGCTTCGATCTTCGATGGAAGAAGCTTGGTTGTTAACTCCACTTGACTCCACTTACACTTGGGAACTTTTGGGATGATTTTGCTAGAAATTTTCAGAATAGAGGGGAGATAAAGCATGGGGTGGTATTTATAGTGAAGAATTAGGATTTGGGAATTAAAATTTTGGATTAAAATGCATTAAAATGGTGTTAAATGGTGAATTGAAGAGTCTGTGTTTGATTGCAGAAAAATCAAACAGTGCAGGGGAGTTAAAGGGAGTCGCAGGGACAAGTGTGCAAAGCACAAAAGCGATTGGGGCATTTTGGACCGTCGGCGCCGGCCATTTGGTGAGTTTAGGTGGCCTGATCTTGAGTCCTTGCCTCGATATTCGTGCAACGTGTCAAGTTGGGTGTGTACACTTCATTGCGCCAGTTTGATTTTTCTAAAACTTTTCGTTTCTCCGTGTATTGCACGTGCAACTCTTGGACTTTCGAAAAATTAAAAAGAAAAAATCTGAAAAATAATTGGGTCTGATGGGAATCGAACGCACATGCTATGTCACAGCAGTGTAGAAGTCTTACCAGTTAGCTACAAATTGCTTCTTTCTTTTATTTAACGAAAATAACTTTTAACTCTTACACAGGATGAAATATCCTTTTCTGTACAATAACAAGAAATTTATGTACATGAATTTCAGAGTCGTTACACGAACTGTTATGGAAATCGAATATTTTGGTGATTTCTGGGTTTATCTCTAAACTAGATAGAATTAGGGTCAGGCTATAAATAGGGTCTATCATATGATAGTTTATAAGGCAAATTAAAAAGCTGTTAGACTATTGTAAAGAGAGAGGGTGAAAGTTACGAATCTGGTGATATTTAAGAGAAATCTTATAAGGTTGCTCGTGGGTGTAATACTTGATTCAAGATCTAGTAGTACTTTGCAAATTCTGCACTTCCGGGGATTAGCCATTCGGTACGTAAACCTCATTAACAAATCTTTTGTCTCTTTTGGTTTGTAATTCTCTTATTCTCGCGTACTTTTGTGCTTTATCTTTCGTTGTTATTTGCCTTGTTGATTGCGTGGATTGACCATTAGCATTGTTCTGTGTATTGTCTTCTCTGCGATATTAAATTATATCCACAATAATTGGTATCAGAGCATGGTTAGGGAACCGAAAGGTCTTTTGATTTTACGATCTAAATTTACGGTGGGTGACGACGCTTGTGTCTGCTCCCCATTTTCTTTGATTTTATTTTCGAAGACATTGGTTCAGATTCGAGAGAGAAGTTGAGTTTACCGCGGCGGTATAAACTAAAGATGGTGGAGGATAAGATAAAAATCGAAAAGTTCAATGATCATAAATATGGTTGGTGGCGGATGCAGATGGAGGACTACCTATACCAGAAAAATTTGTATCTTCCATTGTTGGGCGAAAGGCCCGAGAAGATGTCCAATGAGGCAAGGAATCTACTAGATAGGAAAGCTGTAACATCCTAGTGTATTTATACTATATATTTTGGGGTATTTCAAATCTTGCGACATATTTCTTTATTTTTGTTGTTTGGGTTACGGATAGTGCATTTAGCAGCTGTGGTTATTATCCGACCCGACCCGCATGGTTGAAACCTATCATGGTTTAAGATTACATCAAATATTTTCTAGTACAGAGTATCCGTGCAAATCTAAATATTATACACATATAATATATTTCACATATCTTTTAATAAGACAAAATAAAAATCAAATAACATATTTTCGTATCTAGCCTTGCATGTCATTGTACCCCATATCATGTGGTTGCACCCATATATCATGTTCATACCTTAATTGTTAAAACAAATTCGTTTGGATCGCTATGTATATTTACGTAGATTTGTAGTTATGGGTATACATTTTTATTGACATGATATCGTATTATGATTTAAACTTTTATGTATATTATTCATATAGAAAAACTAGATTATTAAATGGTTACGGGAAATATTCAGAGCAATCTGTTATTATCTGTAAAATCCCATATACATACATATATATAATATTCTATATAACCAATATATAATATATACTGTTGAATATATATAATATATGATATAATATATAATAATGTTTCATAATACTCTCTCCCCTCCCCTGTTTCTTTCTTTTTCCTACGAGCACGTCCCCGCTGCAAAACCCTAACCCACGTTCGCCACCATCCTTGGCCGCCGTTCACCTTGTCCTCACCATCACCACCCCCTTTTGACATCTCTTCCTCCTCCTGTTCTCTTCTCCTCCCCGACGACACCCTGCACCTTCTTTCCCGATACCAAAACCCATGCCCATCGCCAGCAACCCAACACCCAATCGCCGTAACCCCTCGTCGCCGGAAAACTCGCCACCACCGACTACCATCTCACCTCCCAGCACCAAGAACATCCCAGACGACCACCACCACCAACCCTGCATGTCCCCGATTACCTTCACACCTACACCCTCGTCAGACGACCTTGCCATTGACATTGTCGCCGTCGTCTTGTTGCCACCTCTGCTGTCACCACCTAACCCAGAGAACCCACAAAAACTTCTTCTCATTCTTCTTCTTCCCTCTTGTTCTTTTCTTTTCTTTCCTTTCTTTTCTTGATTCTGACCCATCTCTCCGGAGTTGCGCACGTCGCCAACAATCCAGATGACCCAGCCACCATCGTCATCCAGCCCAGTCACCACGTCACGTCATTGCTCAGCCAGGTCCAGTTCTGCACGTGTAGGTTGCATCGTGACGTATTCCGACATCGGAACGTGACATCCGTATCTCAACGTGAGATACGATCAGGAAAGTTATAAACTTGCAACATGCTATGTTATTATATCAATATTTATTTAATAAATGATAGTGCATGTGTTTTATTATTCAGCAATTATTACCGATTTACAGTTTTCCAGTATCCGTCTGTATCCGTACTGATAATAGTTTATCTAGTTGCATGCCGGAACGTCACAACGTTATCATACTACTATATTAGTTCAATACGCTATCTAGATTTCATCATACATGGTAATAGACGTGTAATGGCTATTACAGATAGATACATATACATCCTGACATTAATAGTATTTCGATATTGAGTACAGTTTTGCATTGGTATCTATTTTGGTTAATATACAGTATATGACATGTTCACGACACACTACCAGGTTTGTTACTTGGATCTTATTTCTAATGCCGACAATCCTGACTTGTTGTCCTGATGGATATGACTTGTTGTCTACATAGAAAAAACCTGTACTTGCTTGATCCTTTGTTGGCATTAGATTCATATCATAAATACCTGACTTAAACACAAAACCTTGGGGGTAAGAGGAAATCAATAATGAAACCTGACATGTAACTCAACAGTTCGATACCTATACTGATCAGTCTTTACGGGATCGGCCAGCCCCGGAATGATGCTGCTGACATAATTCTTCTGTACATGTTACTTGTTTACTGCTTAGCGGAACGTCTCGGATTTAGCCCGAAAGTCTTAACCGTGGTCCCGGACACGTACGGGATACTATTGAGTTACATCGACGATTCCATTAAATTGATTTCAAATACTTCTAAAATAGATTACCTAGAGGCACAAACTTTAGGATACACATCACATACATACAGCTCACTGTTTTATACATGTATTTATTATTTATATTCATGTCTAATAATAGCATCATATCCTGATTACTACTATTAATTTTGATATTATCACACACTGACGTCTGGGTTTTGCATTGCTTAGTTTCTCTACCTTTATCCCAAGCAGATCAAGAGTACTTCAGCAATCAAGCCGAGCAATGAGGAGATAGCTATTTAGTTTATAGACTCTTAGTTTAGTTATTTCAGCAGTTTTATTTCTATTAATATGAGCCCATATTGGGACGTGATTCAGATACTATTGTTTTATTGGATCATAATTCGTTTCCGCTCCATTTATTTCTTGATTTTATCTACTGTGGAAGATGGATATGTGTTAGCTAGATTATATATTTTACTGTTCTTGATATCACCTTGGTAGCCGTAATGTGACTATGGAGGGATTATTTTTAGCTATAGATAGCATGGTTGGCTCTGTCGCGTGCTGTATTTACGTATTTTGGGAAGCGAGGCGTGACAGGGTTTGTTTGATATTAGAGCCATAAGATTTAGGGTTAATTGGGTTTGATTCTTTTGTAGTTGGGTATTGAACCCAATACACTACCCAGGAAACCCGGAATTAGGAACATGTCCTACTACTAGAAGTTTATCTACTATGAAGGGGTTATACCGAAACGATTCGTGTTCTTCGGGTCTTCAAAACTCCTTCCTCTTGTGCTCCTAGGGATCTTTGATCAATCTTGCTTGATAGCTTTCTTGATCCTAGATGATCCACCTGAGAGAATATGTGTAACACCCTAGTGCATGTATATGATATTTCATTTAAGGTTTTCCAATTTTGCGACGACTTCTACTTCATTTTTTCTTTTGGGTACGGATAATGTATTGGTATTTGCATAATACAAATAATAGTTAAATAATACATTTTAATATCTAGCATGGCCTGTGATCATGCCCCATATCTTATGTGTGCACGCATACATCGTGTTCATGTCCAGATTGCTAAAACAGACTCGTTTGGATCGTTACGTGTATTTATGTATATCCGTTCTTAGAGGTATGCATTTTATTTAACCGGACATCGCATTAGGGTTTTGGCTTGTACGTATATTATTCATACTTTAAAACTAGAATTTTAGAAGAGGCCCGGGTATTTTTCGAGGTATTTTTGTATTATCTATAAAATCCCCGAAAATATATTATAATATTTTAAACCTAAAATAAAACTTCACAGTTTATATATCGAATATATAATAATATATATAATTAACTAAAGTATATTTCCTACTCTGTCTCTCTCTCCCCCCTCGCACTCTCTCCCCCCTCTCTTTCACTCTGTCTCTCTCTCTCTCTATTATATATATATATATATATATATATATATATATGTAATTTATATTATTATAACCCTAATAACACCTCAACTCTCTCTGTCCTTTCTTCTCTGTTTCCTTCTTCCTTACGAGAACTCGAGCCCTAACCCATGCCTGCGTCCTCACCTTCGCCGCCGACCTCCCAACCTCATCACCATCACCACGACACCTCCTTACAACCTCCACCACCTCCTCTCATTCCTCTCCTCCTGCACCTTCGAGATCCTTGCAACTCAAACCTGAGCAACCCAAGAACCCGAGCCCCCAACGTCACCCTCACCTCGCCGCCGATCACGTCCTCCGATCTCGACCTCAGCCTCGCATTTTCCACCTCCTCTCCCTCTCCATCCCCTGTACCCGACACCCTAGCAGCAACCCCGACGAACCCTGCAACTGTAGAAACCCTCACCTCGTCGATGACTCGCCGTCACTGTCACCCTCACCTCATCGTCGTCAATGTCACCTCTTCACCTCCCTCTCCTTCTCCTGAGCCCAGCACACCCATCTCCACAACCCATTTCCCGACCATCCCTGCAAACCCGCAACCCACGACCCAACCCAGCAACCTCACCTCACCGGAGACCCACGACCTCGTCGCCATCTCCTTACCCATCCTCTATCTTCTAAACCCACAGCCGAGCTAACCTATTCCTCTTCTTCTCTTCTTTCTTCTTCTCTTTTCATTCATTCTCTCTTTCTTGATCGGTTCTTGGCCGTCACCGGAGTCGCGCACATCGCCGACAATCCGGATGACCCAGTCATCGTCGCCATCCAGTATGGTCACGTCTTTGTTTAGCCAGGTCTAGTCTTGTACACGCGTGGTTGCATCACAACGTTTATCCGATGTCGAACGTGACATACGTACCCCGTCGTGAGATCCGATCAGGCAAGTTTATCTTGCAACGTGCCATGTTATATTATATCTATTTATATATGAATAAAAATAATACATGTGTTATATTATGCAGCAAGTAGTATAGATTTACCGTTTTTCGATATCCGTTTGCATCCGTACTGACAATAGCATACCTAGTGCATGCAGGAATATCTTGATATCATTATACTATTATATTACTACGACGTACTTTCTAATGTGCATCATACATAGTCATGGACGCATAAAAGGTTATCACAGATAGACACATGTACATCCGTGCATTAACTGTGTTCCAATATTCGTTACAGTTTCACATTTGGGTATCTATTGATACATGTGCATTACATGACATGTTCACGACATACTACTTGATTCATTATTTGGATCTACTTACTAATGCCAACAATCCTAACTTGTTGTCCTGATGGACGTAACTTGTTGTCTGCATAGAAAAAACCTGTACATGCTTGATCATATGTTGGCATTAGACCATATTGGCAATACCTGACTTGAACACAAATCTGGGGGTAAAGGGGGAATCATGAATGTAACCAAAACGTAACTCAAAAGGCTATTATTACATGTTTGCCATTTTTCCGGGCGTTACGGAATAATCCTGTTTGCCGTTTTTTCGAGCGTTACGGAATAATTACATGTTTGCAGTTTTTCCGGGCATTACGGAAAAATCCTGTTTGCCATTTTTCCGGACGTTATGGAATAAATCCTATTACCATGGTCCCATGGGAAATGAACGGGGCATAGACTGTTGGGTTACGATGATGATTACATTAATTGATTTCAAAGACTTTAGAATATATAACCTAGAAGCACAGTTTAAGGTTACACATCACACCTCACATACACACACATACCTCACAGTTTCATATCCGTGTTATTCATTTATATTCATGTTTATCTATATCGTTACATCTTGGTTATTATTGTTGTTTTGGTATTATGAAGCACTGACGTCTGGGTTTTGTATGGACCGGTTCCTCTATTTTTATCGCAGGCTGAACAGGAGTAGTTTAGCCGTCAAGCCGAGCAGTGGGGAATTAAACATGTGTGGTTTAGAGACGTTTAGTTTAGTTTATTTTCCATAGTTTTATTTCTTGATGTGAGCCTGTTCAGTCGAAAATATCGCACATTTAATATAATATTTTCCTTACTTTTCTTAAATATTTAAAGGTGTTTATTATAAATATGAAACATATGAGGGTTTATCTGTAAAATATCTATTATCATATGTTTATATATTATAATTAATATTATGAAGGAAAATATATGCATATAATATTTTAGTAATTTAAATATGCATATCATATCAAATATCCCTAATCAATATTCTTAAAATATAATATCATATAAAATGGTTAGGATAATATCTCAAAAACACCAAATATTACTAACACTTTGATTTGAGATATTATGCAGATATTAGCTCAGGTCTGGAATCAAGGAGATCCGGGTTAAATCAAGATGTCGGAATCGAATCTGTAAAAATATTGAAGCAAATCATGAGATCTAGCAATGACAGAGACCCAAAGAATTATTTTCAGAATCTATAGATCTAGGGGATTTCCAAATATCAACACAAAATACAAAAAAAAATTCGCAAACCCTAACTCTACAAAACCGCGGCGGAAGAGCGGCCAAATAGGGGTAAATGCGGTGGATCCGCGGCGCTTTGGTGGTCGTACGATGTGAGATTTTAGGATCATGATCTTAACAGCATATCTTAACCTATAGAATCTTGGGTTTCTGGTTTTGGAACTATATAAAGAACCGAGAGGCTCACTTGGAAAATCATCAAACCGAAGAGATCACAAAATCCAAGTCGACTCACGCATCCAGGTTGATCAATCAGCTGTTCATCTACCTCCTTCAAGATAGATCGAGAAGCAAACAAGGGTTTTGTATTCCACTTCTAAAGGAACAAAAAGTGCAATTGATCAAGTTGATTAATAAAGGTAGTTGTTTTATTCTTATCGCATTTATTTTCTATATTTACATTATGATCTCTATCTGTTCTTCTTCTATCTCCATCATGCGCGAGTAATTCACGACTTGATAAGATTCGTAGGATTAGGGTAGAGCAATGCATGAAAAAATATTTTAATTTCTTTTATGTCTTATGAAGTTTATAAATTTTAGCAAAAGAATCGTTAACATCCTTAATCGGGCACGCTATCAATTTATTGATAGTCTTGACCGTGATTTGGGATCGGATTAACAATTGTTTTGTTAAGGGCTAGACATGAATAGGGATCAATGAAGGGACAAGGGTCAATAGTGGGGAAATCCTAGTTTCTTTCAAGAACCTTAACCCTCATTCATCACTATCAATCTAGTTTTAAATCTATTAAAAGATAAAATGAGTCATCTTTATTAGTCATCCATGACTACTAAATCCTAACGAACCCTACAAGCCATCTTCTTTATATATATTTTACATCCATGTTTAGCATAAATCTAGAAACTATTCTCCCTATTCTTTTATTCTAATCAACTCGTCTAAAATAAGATTAAATGTTCCACGCATTCCTGCGGACGACCCGTACTCATCTCGGCTAGCTACACGCGACACCGTTATTGATCGCGGTTACTACACACTCTTTCACAAGATCAATCAAATGGCGTCGTTGCCGGGGATACGGGCGTAATTTTTTTTCTTGCTATTCGTGTTGAATTCTTATTTGATCCATATCATAAAAATAAAATAAAACAGCAAATTGTGTATTTAACAATTAGTGTGCGATTTTTGCGAAGAAATCTGGAGTCACTTGAACGAGGAAATCAAGATTCAGAGACCTTCAGAGAGGACCAGAGGAGCAAAGGGGGCAAGTGAATAAAAATTATTTAGAAGAACCATAATTACCGCGGCGGAACCACGACCATAGTATGCTATTGGTGGCGGAACCGCGGTGGAGTTGGTGCGCCAAATTCTTCTGGTAATTTTCTCTGATTTTTTCTCTCTCCTCTGAAATCCAATAATATATTTTTCTACAGGATTCTTTGCAAAATATTGCAGCTCAAAAATCTTTTTGTGTGTTTTGTAATTGGTTTGCATGTGCATATTTTAAAAGACGGACCTTAAGAGGCAAGACCAAAATTCAGATTAGGTGGGGATTTCATCACCCTTACTAAGCCCCACAAATCACAAAATGAGCATCCGCATAACCCTATATTAATTAAAAAAAATATCTAGACCAAGACTCTAAGGACCGTCGCGCTCAATTAGGACAGAGGAAGGTCGTGGGTAATCTATCGCTTATCCGCATTTCTTTTGTGGTGTCTAGGGAAGTGTGTCTAGATAAGTGGTTACTTAATTAGGCCCACTATTTTCGGTGATTTGTATGGCGGATACCTCCCACTTACCTGGCCACAAGAGTTATAAAGAGATGGTAGAGGATTGATCCTGCAACTTGACCTTTAGAAGTCTAGGAGCAGTCTAGTGACTTGACCTAGGTGACCTTAGTTCTAGTGTTGTTTGTGCATTTTTGTGTGATTTGTCTTACGTCTGACACTTTTCAAAACAAACCATTTTAAATCGTTCACACGCTGCCACTTGCGCTAAACCCACTTGTGCATGCTCGGCCGGACACGGGATTCTAGTGCCCGTCTTGTCCGCGTTTCTGCTATCGACTCTGAAGTCGGTACTTCTTCATCTCCTTTTCCCCCTCCACCCACCACATCGACCGAGATGGACGGTTCTCCATCAGATTATAACACCACCCTGCTACCATCCGTAGGTGCGCAGAATCCACCGCGCATCTCTCTCCAAGAGAGATGTTACCCTATACGCGGTCCCCTTCCTACTTGTCTATCTATTACACCGGTCAATGGGGATAATTTTGAAATTAAACCCCACTTCATCAACCTTTTGCCCAAATTTCACGTGCTCAAGTCTGAAGACGCATACGTTTTTATCACCAAATTCGAAAACGTATGCGCAATGATGGGTACTTCACAGCTTTCAGTGGATGCTATGAGACTACATCTTCTCCCTTTTACCTTGTGCGATCTAGTAGAAAAATGGCTTTATAACACTGCCGCACACTCTATTGCCAATTGGGATGAATATGTTATAGCATTCCTTAAGAAATTTTATCCCAATCATAAGATCGCCGATGTTCGAAGCGAGATTAACCAGTTTACCCAGCTTCCCAATGAATCATTTTGGAAATACTTTGAACGGTTTAAAGATCTGTTAGTCCAATGCCCTCATCACGAAATTAATAGATGGGACCTTTGTCGAATTATATATGAGGGTATTAATCCAGCGACAAAAAAGATGCTTGAGACAATTTGTCAATGCCATTTCATGTCTAATGACGATGGGGAAGCTTGGCAATTCCTGGAAGATCTCGCTGAACAAATTTTGCAGTGGGAAAGAGTTAGACCAACATCATCTAGGGGGTATCCATCAGCTCGATATTTCCATCGCAGTGAAAACCGAAATGGTCGCTATACAAAGGAAACTCGAAGCCATAGAAAACAAAGTCTCTTCTGCCTCCTTAAACCAGGTTACGCTCCCCAAAACCGTGTGCGGTTGCTATTCTGACCCATCACACTTAACGGAAAAATGTTCTTTAATTCCACCGTTTCAAGGTCAAGAACAAATTATTGCTAGTTTTCAGCAATGACCTAGAAACGATCCTTATTCTTCCACATACAATCAGGGATAGAGGAATCATCCTAATTTTGCTTGGAACCAAAACCAAACTCAAAATCAAAACCAGTTTCCAAGTATCAAAGACCTCCCCCACAGCAACAGCAACCACCACAACATAGTCAACACCCCTTTCAACCGCAAACTTTTCAAAATCCGGCCAACAATTCTACACCTTATAATAATTCTTTCCAAACGGCCGGTACCTCTGCACTCGAACGAAGTTTGGATACGTTTATTAAACATTCCATGCAAACGACAGCTAATTTAAAATATTCTATCCAAACGTTAATGCAGAACACCGCCTCCCACGACGAAAATTTAAAATCGATAGAAGCATAACTTGCATAGTTAAATGTCGCAATGAGTGCGAGAGAGAAAGGGAAACTTCCATCTCAACCCCTACCGAATTCTGGCCACTCACAAAGTTATAATGTGAGTACCGTGACCACGTTGAGATCAGGAAGAGTGCTGAACAACCAAGTCGGTGAACATGTTGATGATGAGGAATCAATTGATACCCCGGCTTCTACTTCTAACCCTATTTCATCTAGTCCACCTTCTTCCGAGCCTATTCTCCGTGTTCCCCTAGGCTCGAACCCTCCGCCCACTTCCTCGAGTCAACCTAAAATGATCCCAACTCCAATTATAGGATCCATTCCATCCCCACAATCTTCTCCAATGTTGGACCCAACCCTTATTGATAAAGCTCCTTATCCAAGTTTTCAGTTGTTATTTATTGGATTTAATTCGTTTCTGCTTATATATTTTCTTGACTCTTTTATTGTGGCAAATGGACATGTTTTAGATAGATTATATATTTTTTCCGTTCTTGATATCCTTTAGACAGACATAATATGACTGTGGAGAGATGTTTCCTAACTATAGGTAGCATGGTTGGCTCTGTTACGTGCCGTAGTTCGTGCACTTTGGGAACCAGGGCGTGACAGGGTTTGTTTGGTATCATAGCCATAGGATTTAGGATTAATCGGGTTTAGTTCTATTGTAGTTGGGTATTAAACCCAATACACTAACCAGGAAACCGGGAATTAGGGACATGTCCTGCCACATTACTATCTTGCCAGTCTTGAATCTATAACTATCTAATTTATTGAATCCTGTTTACCATTGCTAATCCTCTTTAGTGTATTGACTTCATAATCTTGGTGGATAGAGATTTGAGATCGTACCAAAGGTGTGTTGATGACGCTGCATTACTTGGAGCTATACGTAGAATGCTGGAAAACCAGAAGCGGAAAACCGAGCCGATTCAGCGGCAAGCCGAGGCTTTCCAAGTGGGCCTGCGGACAGTCGAGTATTCCGTAGTTGCAGCAGCACCCAGGCCAACATAGCATGAGGGCACTGTGGCGGATTTCAGAAGGCTTGGTCCGTCCACTTTTACTGGATTGGAGGATCCATTGCCAGCGAAGCAGTAGCTAGTTGATACGGAGAATCTGCTTGTCGCCGCACAGATTCCAGAGGAGAAAAAGGTGGATGTAGTATGCATCCAATTGGTGGATTATGCTCGCGAGTGGTGACTCGTAGAGGAGACTCGTCTGCCTAAGCCGATCAGCTGGGCAACGTTTTCATGAAGTTTTTAGATTAGTTCTTTCCGCAAACTGCTCGAGAAGAAATGGAAGAAAAGTTTATTAACTTGAAGTAGAATGGCGGATCCGTTGATGCGCATATGGCTGAGTGGACTCGGTTCAGTCGATTTGCGGGGCCTTTGGTTGCCGATGATGCAGATAGGACACGAAGGTTCATGCGTAGCTTGGATGTGGAGATTCAGAGACATATTATATCTCTGGGATTGACCACCTTCTCATAAGTTCTCAAGGCATTCAAGGAGCAGCAGAGCTTATTGGAGAAAGTGAAGAGTACGCAACAACAAGCCATCGTAGTGCGGAAGCCGATGTTTATGCCAAACCGAGCACCTGTACGCAAAGGAATCCCGGTGAACAGGCGAGGCACTGTACTCATGAAGAAGCCCATTGTACCTAATCAGAAAGTAAGGGTGTTTTGTGACTACTGCCAACGACCGGGTCATTTCCGGAGAGAATGTCGAAAGAGGCTTGGACTCTGTCTTGTTTGCAGGTCAGCAGACCATACCATCGATACTTGTCCTTCAAAGTTAGATTGAGGGACGATATTCAGAAGCCACCGCAGAAGTAGATGCATGAGCAAAAGAAGATTACTCAGGAGACTACTCAAGCATGAGCCTTTACTTTGACGGCCGAGGAGGCCAAGGTTTCAGATGAAGTTGTTTCAGGTATCCTACTCGTACTTAATTTTTCCGCATTGGCATTATTTGATTCAGGTGCATCCCATTGCTTTATGTCCTCCAAGTTTATTAGTGCACACTTGATTCCACACGTGGCCCTGTCTAGCTACTGGGACATGTTGGAGATAGTGCCCTCAAAGTCAATTATTGGATCGCAGGTACGTGATTGCAATGATTGAGGAAGGACCTATACCGATATGACAGTCTTGCTCGAGATGATAGTATGCTATCTGGTTTGTCTTTATCATCGTATACATGCTTTAGTTCGCTATTGCATGATTGATAGAGCCCATAGGATTCTTGCTTGACTACCAGCAGTATGATGGCAATCATATACGTGGGAGCTGGGGTCTGTAAGCACATCCTTAAAGTGTCCCTAGTCGTGGGAGTTTCGAGACAGGGCATCGATACTCCAGAGTAGACTAGTGTATACAGTCGAGACCCCGACGAGGGGCGGTGACCGGTCTCATAAGCCACTGGTGTCAGTTGGATCACCTAAGATGTATACAGGTGCTCATTGAGTTATGAGTACACCGGACAGGACTCGCCGGGAATCTGCTAGTTGGTATTATACATATCGTCAGATAGCAATTCCCTGGTGACATGTGTACAGGTTAGTTCATTGACCTGAGGTCGTCATTTGTTTCGTGTGAGTTCTCACTGTGCTTTGATTTCTACCCTACCACGGCTCAAAGGAGTCGTGCAAACAGGTCTTTTTTGGGTACAGTCCCGAGCCACATTGGAGGCAAGTGAGCGGATCTCGGGGATTCGTCTCTCCCGGTATTGGGGGTTGATGTCGCGCAGTGCACGGGTGGCCATCACTAGGAATCCTCGGCCGAGGTAGTGGAGAATTACTGATTTGGATCGGTAGTTTCTCAGGTGGTGATGGGCTTCATGCCGACACGATTTATCGCGTTATTAGGGGTCTGACTTTATCCACCCCCTAGACTCGATATGCGATACTCTTTAGACAAATGGACCGGACTGTATATACATTGTCACTGTCAGGCTCAGTAGGGTTTATAGATGAGTTCGCTCGTCAGCTTCCCTTCCAATCAATACATAGGCAAAACGTTACGTGCAGCTTGTACCTCTGACGTGCTAGGGGTTATACCCAGTGCTAGTGTGTTGATGAGTCATTAGAGTCCCCCACAGACACATTCCCAAGTTGGGGCGAAACGTTGTAGAGGTCGTATGGTGTTATGGCAAGGTTCGGAAAATGCACGTGCGTTTTCGCACGTGTCAGTTTTTGGGCAGATAATACTGGTAGGCTTTGGTTTAAGCCGGAACCCAGTATTGTACTATGTAGATATAATATCTTTGTCTCAGTTGTATTTGTATTCGATCGTAATACAAATGCGGGTATGTTTATACTGATACGGGGTTATTCTGAAATTCGTTTCAGGATCACTTTTGGAAGTTGCCAGTTTCCAGTTTTCTATCAGCCGTATTTAACATTCGGTTAAATACGGATTTATCTTTTCTTCTTGAGGGTGAGTCATAGGGTGAGTCATGCTTCTAGAAGGTTCTAGAAGTGATGACAAGGTTTGTGACTCATGGTTGCTTTAAATAGTTCTTTTAATGCAAGGGTGACTAGGTTAATGAATCACCATTTGCATTAATGGGGTTTTGTTTGCATGAAAGATATTTGTTGTTGATCTTTTCTTTTGTGGTCACCTTCCCCCTCCTACACTCACCTCCCTCCCTCTATATATTTGGCCGGCCCTCCCCTCCTCTCTCATACACTCACTTGATAGTTGTTGTTCACTAGAAAAAGATTATGATAGATTCGGGTTCATGAAAAATAGATAGCCTCTTTCTCATTTCACCCGATCCAAAAGGCAACTTCCATAACCGTTCGTCCGTGACCCTGGACGTAACGAGACAAAGTGTTCTACTCATTCTCTACTCATCTTGGTCGTCTCTTTTGGCAAATTTGACGATCGAGTTGCCTCGGTTCAGAGGCGGGAGCCCGTTTAAAGATCCGTCGACGTGGTGCCACCCGACGACAAGATTGGAGATCGAGGAGATCGGAGCAGCCGCAACAAAGCGTAGGATGATGGTTAAAGACCGAAGGACTCGGATCATTCGGTATAACGTTTCTACCCCTTTGTAGTTTGTTAGTTTAGCTTTAATGGCAGATCTGGGTTACGGTACACGATAGCGTCAGTTTCGTTAAAAGTTTTTGTTCCGCATTTGGCGTCTGTTAGACGGCCGGGGCGCTACCGTGGACTTACAGTGGTATCAGAGACTAACCATTAAGCTATACTAACTTGCGCTAACACATTTAAAACATCGATTGAACGGATTTCGCAAAAACTACTTTTTCAAGCATCTGAGTTTCTGTCGATTTTAAACAGTGTCCTAAAATTATTTTACATATCACAGAAAATTCAGCAGGGTTTTTTAAGCTCGTCGTCAAAATTTGGTCACGTGATCTCACAAGACCGCCGTGGAATCGCGGTCAAACCTAGGGTTTGACCGCGCTTCCGCGGCCATTCTGTGAGATCTGTGCTCCAAATTTGCACAGTGGCTTTTTGACTGGAAATTGGGGTTTTTGGTATATATCTTTTGGGCCCAGATTTTGTTACTGTACACCAGTTATTCGTGGGGCCCACTTCGGGAAATTTAGTCGATCGAAATTTTAAATTTGTTAGTATGCAGTATTTACATTATATCTCCGACCGGGAATGTCATTTGATCGGTAAACCGTGTCTGATTGTTATAGTTCTTTTAGACGGGTTTGCGAACGTGACATTCGCGTTGATGTTCTGTGTTGTGCTGTATTGTTGCGGATATGTCGTGGTGGATAGCAGGGTGCAATGATAGTGCAGTTTGGATTTACTTGTACATTTTATATTGCGGGGCGAGCGTCCAACATGTGGACTGCCGTCACTGCCTTTTTGTATAATATTCTTTTGGGGCACGACCAGGTTGAGGTCGATGTACCCGTTGTACATATTTTTATTTCTGTACTAGATTTATCCCGCGAAGGAGTGCACGGATAGCCAGGTTCTGGAGGGCAACGGGTCCGTATCTCATGGCTTTGAGAGGCAGAGGGACCTCACTCTAGAATTGGCAGATTATTCGCCGCACTCGTACGGGGTACAGGTTGACCCAAGGAGGGGTGCTCAATTTACCGGATTCCGTGAAGTGCCGGGTGTTCCATTCACTATGCTGTGGGGACTACCCCGCTTCAGGTTTTGGCGGGTAACTTGCCGCACCCGTAGGGGTCTAGGTTTCATTGCACAGGCTATCCACACGATCAGGGGAACGTCAGGTTTCAGCAACGGCTCTGTGAAACCCGGGGATCCCAGATTATCTGTATTGTTCTGTGATGCTTATTACTTTTCTGTAATGTTGCATATTATCACGCCTAGAGCGATTATTGTATATTGGTTTATATACTATTAGATATTGTATATGTTTTACACCCGCGCTAGTCCAGTCCCCGCTCTGTCGTTAGTTAAGTAACCTAACGGGTGATGACGGGACCCAGTGGCGAATGCGGATGGCATATACGTACATTTTATTTTTGTTCTTTTCTGGTGTGATTGATTGATGGGACTGCGTTGATTCTGATCAATGCAAAGTAAAACAAACCTATATTTGATGTTGTTGGAACAAATTTTAAAAGTTGTTATTACAAAGATGTTTCCTTTTGTTTTGCATAGTGATATTCAGTTGGAATATCCCGCACCTCATTCCATGAGGCAAGGGCCGAGATCCCTTCACCGGGAGTGACCCCTTGGGCAGAAGTTTACGTCAGGGTAGTAACTTTAATATAGTCGATTACAAGTTGCTTTGCATCGCGGTATTCAGTTGGAATATCCTGCACCTCATTCCACGAGGAAAGTGCCGAGATCCCTTCACCGGGAGTGACCTCTTTAGCAAAAGGTTTTTCGCCACTATATATTTATAAAAAGCTATCGGGTTCCTTCAACTAGATCAAGTTCATTACGTTAAAGGTTTTTCGCCAAAAACCAGCCGTAACCCTCCGTCATTTCTTATGGATGGTCAGTAGTATTCAAGCTATGTTTGTTGACCTTCGTCAAGGCATAGTGTTTGGTAGCTGCGGGGTATTCATTTGTTGCATAGATAGATGTGTTGGTTTGGGACAGTCGTATAGCCTTGTTGACCTTCGTCAAGGGCTTGTGCGGGTGGGTTCAAATTAACTAGGACAATGACGGGTAGAACTTGACATGTGACTTATGATTTGTTGACCTTCGTCAAGGTCATAAGAGCATGAGGCAAAAATTACATCGGGAGTTTCAAACATAAAGCAAACTTGCCAGATATGCGCATACCTTCTGGAATGTGATAACTTAAGTGGCTTCCATCAAGTTATCATGCGATGATAGTTGGATCCCGATTCCCACTGATGAGTTGGTTTACTCTTCGGGTGATCCCGACTAATTCTTCTTTCAGGTTTGAAGGAGAATTTGATATTACAGTGGGAGGTTTCCTGATTAGATAAAGTGATAACCATTCTGATCTAGGATAGAGTGTACGCAGAGTGTTTCTTTTCTCTCTTTCTTTGGCAGCGACCTTTGACCGACCCTAGACTATGACTCAGTGACCATGTTGACCGAACCTTCTTATAATACTGGTTTTTGGATTGTCCGAGTTGCATAAGTCATTGCCTCTCCTTCTTTTACCCTTTGTATTTCTCAGAACACCCCGTATCACTACGGATATCCACTTCCATTGGATAGATCCATCGTATGGTTATATACGAACTCGAAAGGACTTCTTCGAGGATGGATCCAGGTTCAGGAGAAATAGAATTGGTTTATTCAGTTGTCTTTTATTATCACCTTCTCTCAGATTGCGAGGGCTCGTTAATTTAGGAGAGTACACCTATTACGCTTATTGGATAGTCTTATTCCAAATCATAGGCTGGTGCCGAAAGGTAGGGAATGAAGAAAACCAATTAGCCTAAATAGGGTGTACAGAAGGTAATAGCTAAAGACAAAATAAAGGGATTAGAAAGAGGGCAAAGTAAATTGCGACTGTTATCATTCACGACCAAACCGCGTACTTCATCGCCACTCCTATTTCACCTTTAAAAGAATAAGGTATTATTCAGTAGTCTTTTATCATCACCTTCTCTCAAGATTGCGAGTACTCCTAGGATTAGGAGAGTACACCTATTATGCTTACTGGATAGTCCTCTTCCAAACCATAGGCTGGTGCCGAACGGTAGGGAAGGAAGAAAACCATTTAGCCTAACGATGGTGTACAGAAGGTAACGACTAAAGACAAATAAAGGGATTTGGAGAGATGGCAAAGAAATATACGGTTATAGTCATGAATTGGATTATGGAAGAGGCACTACTAAGAATACCAGAATACCCCTATGAAACATTTTCATGTTTCAGTTACACTACGCATTGTTAAAAGAAAAACTGATTTCCCGATTAGATACTTACTCCAGGGTATGTATTTACCAGGTTTCATTTTGCATATCTGTATAGTTTTACAGATGATGAGTGGGAGTAAGTTATTGGGAATTAGGAGATCATCCTCATTATATCGGAATTCGTTGTAATTGGTGATATTTAAGGAAATCCCTGGGTACAGTTTTCAACGTACGATGCACAGGTTTTGAGTTATTCAACTCAGCGGACTTATACAGAGTATTGTATGTTGTCCAGTGTCCGTCAGGACAAAGGGGTAGGTCCTCGTACTATATTCTGTTTACTTGTGACTTCTCTAGTTTTAAGACAAGTGTTTCGTAGAAATACAATGTCTAAGTTTTGAAAAGTTATGGGTATAAGAATAAAGTAGAGAACCAGATGTCGCAAGTATCAGGATTCTTCAAAGAGATTGAAGATGTAGATTCTTGTGATTAGTATTCAGATGATAGTAATGGTTTTGAGAAACTTGTTTCTCTTTCAGGTTACTCATAATTGGATGGATTCCTAAGTTGAGTAATGCTGAGTAGCCTCTCTCCATTAAGTTGATATGCACTGGAGACAGATGCATGATTTGAATCTGGTTCCAATTAAATTAGTGACTCTATTTCTATATTGGATATAGAATGGTTCATATCTTAACGATGTTAAGATACGGGGAGTTGTCCAGCTTATGCTTAAAACCAGACACTGGATAACTCAAGGCACGTTTCTGTAATGGCTGTTTGTGGGTTGACCCTGGTTTTGACGAGGGTTGACATTTCTACCATCTGGAAGATCAATAGTGATATTGTTCTTGACTCACCACAGTTTTAGTAAAATGGATTTTTTCAGAAAACAGTAGTGGGAGTATGGTAGAACTAGAAGTGATTCCAGAACCGCAAACGATTACGGAAAATTTAATAGGACCTATATATTCAAACAGGTTTGACATTCCATTAGCCACTCCGCAGATATGGTGGGTAACCTTGGATACCCGAGAGGTACTCCGGTAGCCTCAAGGACGGTGACAGAGAGGTTCTTGTTTACCCAAACTTGACACTACTGTTGTTCCAGACTATGAGACCCGGCAAGAGGATAAGTATAACGTCATTCTAAACTAGCTTTAGAAGTGTACGTAGATATTATTCCGCCAGAGGGTTGTCATAATCAGTGGGAGCAGCGGAAGCATAGTGGGCAAGTAGCTTATGTCTTTTTATAGACTTCAACAGTTATAGCGGAGATAGATCATCTAATTTTAATGAGACAGTCATGGTTTTTACTTCATCAGAATAGTGGATAGATCTGTTGAGAAGGTAGCAGGGTGTGATGTCCTGGTATTTGGATGACATACAGAGAGTAGGAAGTAAAATTCCTATACTACGATCGGTTGTACTGTGGTTATCACACAGTTGTTTCTTCACAAAGGACATGGATATAAAGATATTCTGGTTACTAGATCTATGGCTTTAGATCTAGGTTTGGGTAGTTTCCCAATGTGGGTACTTTGACAGTATTCTAATAGTATTTTAGAATAAATGACTCCTGGCATGGTGGTGTACCTGCAGGTGATGGAGTCACCCTCTCTAAAGATGTCTTACAGACTAATGGGGAGAGGGATGCGCATGATTGGCAGATCACTTGCTTAGGCAATTGAGTCAATCATGAGATGTCAAGTACCACACCAGATGTTGTTTTTGCACTAGTTGTAATAAGTTTATATTAATCCAATCCTGAAGAAACCTAAGGAAGCAGATTTAGAACATAAGTGCATGTTCTACGGATTTGATGACGGCAGCCTCCTTCGGGAGACGGTTATCATTCCAGGCTTCAGAGGTGACATGGGTGACAGAGGGATTGTCACAGTTATAGTTTTCCCTGTGACGAGGGACAGTATTATGGACAGGTGGTCCAAGAGGATACTGTGGGAGGCATGGTGCTGGAAACTGATTAGGTTCAGTTATCGATACAATCTAAGAAGTTTGAATTTGGAGTTCATTTATGAACTAGGCCCCATCAGATATTCAGACATATTCTAAGACAGGTATTACTCGATTCGGGAGATGGTTTTCTCCGCGAATTTGAGATTTAGAGAGATATAGAAAGAAACATTAGGGCGGATCCACTCACTGAGGCTATTTCTCGAACACAAGAGTTTTACAAACTAGCTTTGTGAAACTGATTAGTAGAGGAGTTGGATGTTCGGTATCACACGGGCTGTGAGTATGCGACATCGCAATAATTAGCCTTGAGTGCAAGTGGGAGATTGTTAGAGATAGTGCTCTCAAAGTCAATTATTGGATCGCAGGTACGTGATTGCAATGATTGAGGAAGGACCTATATCGATATGACAGTCTTGCTCGAGATGATAGTATGCTATCTGGTTTGTCTTTATCATCGTATACATGCTTTAGTTCGCTATTGCATGATTGATAGAGCCCATAGGATTCTTCCTTGACTACCAGCAGTATGATGGCGATCATATACGTGGGAGCTGGGGTCTGTAAGCACATCCTTAAAGTGTCCCTAGTCGTGGGAGTTTCGAGACAGGGCATCGATACTCCAGAGTAGACTAGTGTATACAGTCGAGACCCCGACGAGGGGCGGTGGCCGGTCTCACAAGCCACTGGTGTCAGTTGGATCACCTAAGATGTATACAGGTGCTCATTGAGTTATGAGTACACCGGACAGGACTCGCCGGGAATCTGCTAGTTGGTATTATACATATCGTCAGATAGCAATTCCCTGGTGACATGTGTACAGGTTAGTTCATTGACCTGAGGTCGTCATTTGTTTCGTGTGAGTTCCCACTATGCTTTGATTTCTACCCTACCACGGCTCAAAGGAGTCGTGCAAACAGGTCTTTTTTGGGTACAGTCCCGAGCCACATTGGAGGCAAGTGAGCGGATCTCGGGGATTCGTCTCTCCCGGTATTGGGGGTTGATGTCGCGCAGTGCACGGGTGGCCATCACTAGGAATCCTCGGCCGAGGTAGTGGAGAATTACTGATTTGGATCGGTAGTTTCTCAGGTGGTGATGGGCTTCATGCCGACACGATTTATCGCGTTATTAGGGGTCTGACTTTATCCACCCCCCTAGACTCGATATGCGATACTCTTTAGACGAATGGACCGGACTGTATATACATTGTCACTGTCAGGCTCAGTAGGGTTTATAGATGAGTTCGCTCGTCAGCTTCCCTTCCAATCAATACATAGGCAAAACGTTACGTGCATCTTGTACCTCTGACGTGCTAGGGGTTATACCCAGTGCTAGTGTGTTGATGAGTCATTAGAGTCCCCCACAGACACTTTCCCAAGTTGGGGCGAAACGTTGTAGAGGCCGTATGGTGTTATGGCAAGGTTCGGAAAATGCACGTGCGTTTTCACACGTGTCAGTTTTCGGGCAGATAATACTGGTAGGCTTTGGTTTAAGCCGGAACCCAGTATTGTACTATGTAGATATAATATCTTTGTCTCAGTTGCATTTGTATTCGATCGTAATACAAATGCGGGTATGTTTATACTGATACGGGGTTATTCTGAAATTCGTTTCAGGATCACTTTTGGAAGTTGCCAGTTTCCAGTTTTCTATCAGCCGTATTTAACATTCGGTTAAATACGGATTTATCTTTTCTTCTTGAGGGTGAGTCATAGGGTGAGTCATGCTTCTAGAAGGTTCTAGAAGTGATGACAAGATTTGTGACTCATGGTTGCTTTAAATGGTTCTTTTAATGCAAGGGTGACTAGGTTAACGAATCACCATTTGCATTAATGGTGTTTTGTTTGCATGAAAGATATTTGTTGTTGATCTTTTCTTTTGTGGTCACCTTCCCCCTCCTACACTCACCTCCCTCCCTCTATATATTTGGCCGGCCCTCCCCTCCTCTCTCATACACTCACTTGATAGTTGTTGTTCACTAGAAAAAGATTATGATAGATTCGGGTTCACGAAAAATAGATAGCCTCTTTCTCATTTCACCCGATCCAAAAGGCAACTTCCATAACCGTTCATCCGTGACCCTGGACGTAACGAGACAAAGTGTTCTACTCATTCTCTACTTCATCTTGGTCGTCTCTTTTGGCAAATTTGACGATCGAGTTGCCTCGGTTCAGAGGCGGGAGCCCGTTTAAAGATCCGTCGACGTGGTGCCACCCAGACGACAAGATTGGAGATCGAGGAGATCGGAGCAGCCGCAACTAAGCGTGGGATGATGGTTAAAGACCGAAGGACTCGGATCATTCGGTATAACGTTTCTACCCCTTTGTAGTTTGTTAGTTTAGCTTTAATGGCAGATCCGGGTTACGGTACACGATAGCGCCAGTTTCGTTAAAAGTTTTTGTTCCGCATTTGGCGTCTGTTAGACGGCCGGGGCGCTACCGTGGACTTACAGGACAAACACGCTGGGAATGGAAAAATTATATCTTGTAGTGAGTGCAAGGATTGTCCGATTGTTATATGTGGACGAGAGTTATTCGTGGATTTCTTGGTGATCGATACTGGAAGCTATGACGTTGTCTTGGGAATGGACTTTCTTGGCATTTTCCATGCTCACATCAATTGCAGAGCAAAGAAAGTGATTTTCTAGATTCCCGGATATTCGGAGTTTATATTTTCAGGAGGTAGCAGATCTGTCAGGCCAGTCGAATTTAGGGCTAGGCCAACAAGTGCCATTCTTTCGTCGATGGAAGTAGATAAGGTGGAAGTACCAGCAGTAGTTCAAGAGTTTATGAATGTATTCGAGGACATCTCGGGTTTACCGCCAAACGAGATGCGGAGTTCGCGATTGATCTTATTACTGGAGCAGCGCCAATTTCAAAGGCATATTATCCAATGGCACCAGTGGAGTTAGAAGAAATAAAGAAATAGGTTGCTGAATTACTAGAGAAAGATTGGATTCGCAGCTGCAATTCACCCTGTGGAGCTCGAGTTCTTCTAGTCAAGAAGAAAGATGGCACGCGGAGGATGTGCATCGATTATCGAGAATTAAACCGGGTGCCTATTAAGAACAAGTACCCGATCCCTCGGATCGGCGAATTATTCGATCAACTCAGTGGCGCGAGGGTATTCTCGAATCTGGATTTGCAATCCGGATATCATCAAGTTCGAGTGAAATCAGAAGATATTTGCAAGACGGCGTTTCGTACTCGATATGGGTATTACGAGTATTTAGTGATGCCATTCGGAGTCACGAACCCACCGGCGATATTTATGGAATTGATGAACCGAATCTTTTCACCGTATTTGGACCAGTTCGTAGTGGTGTTTATTGATGACATTCTAGTCTATTCAAGGAGTAAAGAAGAGCATGCAGAACACTTGAACATTGCACTGCAAACGTTGCGACAAGAAAGGTTATATGCTAAGATGAGCAAGTGTGAGTTTTGGCTTGAAGAAGTGAAGTTTTTGGGTCATGTCGTATCCAGAGATAGAATTGCTGTTGATCCTGAAAAGATTGCAGCAGTTCATGATTGGACGATTTCAAAGAATGTAGGAGAGATCCGAAGTTTTCTTGGACTTGCCGGATATTATAAAAGATTCATGGAGAATTTCGCTCGAATAGCCGAACCATTGACCAAGCTAACACGAAAGGAGGTACCGTACGTTTGGACGAAGAAATGTGCGTCAAATTTTGAAGCATTGAAGCATAGATAGACCATCGCTCCTATCTTGACAGTGCCAGACAGTTCCGAAGGGTTGGTTATTCACAACAACGCATCTGGGAAAAGCTTGGGATGTGTTCTAATGCAGAATGGGAAGGTTATAGCCTACGAGTCGAGGCAGTTGAAGATTCATGAGAAGAACTACCCAACTCATGATTTGGAGCTAGCAGCAGTGATTTTTTCTTTGAAGATTTGGAGACACTACTTATTGGGCGAAAGGGTAGAAGTGTTTACCGATCGCAAGAGCCTAAAGTATGTATTCATTCAGAAATAGCTCAATATGAGGTAGCATAGATGGTTAGAGCTAATGGCTGACTATGATCTTGATCTAAAATACCATTTGAAGAAAGTTAATGTAGTGCTGGATGCTCTAAGTCGGTTGCCAGCAATACGGATGTTAACTGCACAAAAGGTGATTATAGAGGATTTTCGGAGATTCGAGTTGGAGATCATATTACCGCATTCTTCGGGACAGTTAATGCAATTGCAGGTACAGTCATCCTTGATTGATAACATTAAAGCAGCGCAGTCGCACGATCCAAGGTTGCAGAAGTTTCAAGAACAGGTAGAAGCGGGACTTCGAATGGACTTGTTGATTCATGAAGATAGTTCGTTACGATATGGGAGCCGTTTATTCGTGCCAAAAGGAGATATTCATGAAGAAGTTATGAAGGAAGCTCATAATTCCGCATATTCCGTACATTCGGGAGGCACAAAGATATATCGAGATCTACGACAACATTTCTGGTGTGAAGGCATGAAACGGGAGATTTCTCGCTTGTATCGAAGTACTTGGTGTGTCAGCAAGTCAAGGCTGAACATCAAAGGGTAGCTGGTTTATTGCAACCACTTCCGATTTCTCAATAGAATTGGGAACATATAACCATGGATTTCGTGACTGCTTTACCGTGGAGTCCAAAGGGCAATAATGCAGTTTGGGTGATTGTTGATCGATTGACCAAGGTAGCTTATTTTATACCATTTCAAGTTGGCCAGTCGACTGAGGCTTTAGCAGAGCAGTATATGCAGCAGATTGTAAGATTGCATGGAGTACCAGTGAGTATCGTTTCCGATCGTGATACCCGATTCTTATCGCACTTTTAGAGGAGTCTACAGGAAAGTTTGGGGACTCGATTGAAGTTCAACATAGCCTATCATCCTCAGACAGATGGCCAGTCCGAAAGAACGATCCAAACTCTTAAAGATATGTTGAGAGCATGCATGTTGGACTTTAAGGGTTCATGGGAGAATCAATTGCACTTGGTGGAGTTTTCTTATTATAACAGTTTTCAGGCGACTATACAGATGGCTCCATTCGAAGCACTGTATGGTCGTAAGTGTCACTCGCTCGTATGTTGGGACGGATTAGAGAAAGAAGATTATTGGGACCGGATCTTATTGTGCAAACTGTGGAGAAAGTCAACATTATCCGAAATCATATGAAGGCGGCACAAGATCGACAGAAAAGTTGGGCCGATACAGGACGAAGACCTCTGGAGTCCGCAGTTGGTGATCTTGTATTCCTGAAGATATCACCGTCCAGAGGAGTGATTCAATTTGGTAGTTGAGGCAAGCTTAGTTCTCGATTCGTGGGGCCTTTCGGTATTGTTTAGCGTGTTGGAGAAGTAGCTTATCGGTTTGCTTTACCACCATTCTTGACGAGTGTTCATGACGTGTTCCATGTATCTCAATTCCGCAAGTATGTTCGAGATGAGACGCTCGTCCTAGATCATTCGAAACTGACGGTAAGGGAGGACTTAGCATATGAAGAAAGACCGATGGTGATTGTGGATCGACGGGAAAAGGTCCTCTAGAACAATGTGATCCTTCTAGTACTTATTTCATGGAGGAATCGTTCGCATGGAGAATCTACTTGGGAACGAGAAGAAAAGACCCGACAGAAGTTTCTACACATATTTACTTAGATTCATGTTTTCTTGTCTTTTCTTGTTCCGGGAATTTTGAGGACGAAATTCTTTTGTAGTTGGGTATAATGCGATACCCTAATGCATGTATACAATATTTCATTTGAGGTTTTCCAATTTTGCGACGACTTCTAGTTCATTTTTGCTTTTGGGTACGGATAATGTATTGGTATATGCATAATACAAATAATAGATAAATAATACATTTTAATATCTAGCATGGCTTGTGATCATGCCCCATATCTTATATGTGCATCCATACATTGTGTTCATGTCCAGATTGCTAAACTAGACTCGTTTGGATCGCTACGTGTATTTACGTATATCCATTCTTAGGGGTATCCATTTTATTTAACCGGACATCGTATTAGGGTTTTGGCTTGTACGTATAATATTCATATATTAAAACTAGAATTTCAGAAGAGACCCGGATATTTTTCGGGGTATATTTGTATTAGCTATAAAATCCCCAAAAATATATTATAATATTTTAAACCTAAACTAAACTTTCACAGTTTATATATCGAATATATCTAATTAATTAAATTATATTTCCTACGCCGACGCTCTCTCTCTTCTCACTCTCTCTCCTCTCTTTCACTCCGTCATTCTCTTTATCTATTATATATATATATATATAATTTATATTATTATAACCCTAATAACACCTTAACTCTCTCTCTCTCTCCTTTCTTCTCTATTTCCTTCTTCCTCATGTCAACTCGAGCCCTAACCCATGCCTACGCGCTCGCTGCCGAGCTGCCGACCTCATCACCATTACCCTGACACCTCCTTACAATCTCCACCACCTCTTCTTATCCTTCTCTTCCTTCACCCTCAAGATCCCTGCAACCCAAAACTGAGCAACCTAAGAAACCTAGCCCCTGACGTCACCTTCACCTCGCCGCCGCTCACGTCCCCCGACCTCGACCTCACCCTCACCTTCTCTACCTCCTTTCCCTCTCTATCCCTTACACCCGACACCCTAGCAGCAACCCAGACGAACCCAAGAACCCTGCAATTGCAGAAACCCTAACCTCACCGGTGACTCACCGTCGCCGTCACCCTCACCTCGTCGTCGTCACTGTCACCTCTTCACCTCCCTTTCCTTCTCCTGAGCCCTGCATACCCATCTCCACAACCCATTTCCCGACCATCCCTGCAAACCCGCAACCCACGACCTAACCCAGCAACCTCATCTTGTTGGAGACACACAACCTCGTCATCATCTCTTTACCCATCCTCTGTCCTCTGAACGCATAGCCGAGCAAACCCATTCCTCTTCTTCTCTTCTTTCTTCTCCTCTTTTCTTTCATTCTCTCTTTCTTGATCGGTTCTTGGCCATCGCCGGAGTCGTGCACGTCGCCGACGATCCGGACAGCCCAGTCATCGTCGTCATCCAGCGTTATCACGTCTTTGATTAGCCAGGTCCAGTTCTGTACGCGCGTGGTTGCTTCACGACGTTTATCCGATGTCGAACGTGATGTATGTACCCCGTCGTGAGATCCGATCAGGCATGTTTATCTTACAACATGCTATGTTATATTATATCTATTTATATATGAATAAAAATAGGACATGTGTTATGCAGCAAGTAGTATAGATTTATCGTTTTTCGATATCCGTTCGCATCCATACTAACAATAACATATCTAATTTTATGCCGGAATATCTTGATATCATTATACTATTATATTAGTAGAACGTGCTATATAATGTGCATCATACGCAGTCATGGACGCATAAAAGGTTATCACAGATAAATACATGTGCATCCGTGCATTAACCGTGTTCCGATATTCATTACAGTTTCACATTTGGGTATCTATTGATACATATGCATCACATGTCATGTTCACGACGCACTACTTGACTCATTACTTAGATCTAGTTACTAATACCAACAATCCTGGCTTGTTGTCCTGATAGACGTTACTTAATGTCTGCATAAACAAAATTTGTACCTGCTTGATCCTGTGTTGGCATTAAACCTATATTGGCAATACCTGACTTGAACACTAACCTGTGGATAAAGGGGAAATGAAGAATATAATAGAAACGTAACTCAAAAGGCTATTATTACATGTTTGCCATTTTTCCGGGCGTTATGGAATGATCCTATTTGCCATTTTTTTCGGGCGTTGCGGAATAATCCTGTTTGTTGTTTTTTCCGGGCGTTACGGAATAATTATGTTAGTTGTATGTATGCACTAGAGGCCAGTATTGTACATATGATGTATATTATATTGGATGCTTGGACATAAATAGAGAGGACTTTCTTGCTCGATATGATAGTATGCTATCTGGTTGCTCTTTATCTTAACATGTATACTGGTCTCTTGATACTGTCTTATGGTTACATGTTGGTAAAGCCCTTAGGATGTGTACTTGACTACCAAGACTATGATACAAATCATACTAGTGGGGCTATGGTAGTCCATAAGTTCATCCTTTAACGTTCCTAGTCGTGGGTTTATCGAGACAGGGCATCGATATACCAGAGTAGACTAGCGTGTACGCTTCTCGACCCATGAGATGGGCGATGGATGATCCCATATCCAATTGTGTTTGACATCAGAGATGGTATACGGGTGCTCAGTGGAGACTGGGTACACTGGACAGACTCGCCGAGAACTCCCAGATGGTATTATACCTCACGTCAGATGGCAGTTCTCTAGTAACACTTGTACAGGTTAGTCTGTAGACCCGAGATCGTCATAGAGTCTTGTGTGATTTCCACTGTGCTTTTATTTCCACCTTACCACATCTAAGAGGGCGTGCAAAACGGTGGTTTTTAGGAACAGTCCCGAGTCACATGGAGGCAATGAGCGATAGGAGGGGTTTCGTCTCTTCCGGTATTGGAGGTTTATGTTGCGCTGTGCTCGATTGGCCATAACAGGGAAGTCCCTGGCCAGGGCTGATTTGGAGATTTACTGGTAAGTGTTACCAGTAGTTTCTTGACCCGTTATGAGCCCCACATCGGCATGACTTATCAGTTATTGGGGTCTGACGTTTACCACCCCTAGACTTGATATGCGACATATCAGATGAAGAGACCGGACTGTACGACAAGTGTTACCGTCAGGATTTTGCAGGAGTTGGAGCGGGCTTGATTGCTGATCTTCTGATTGCTCAATACCCGGGTAGCCGTTATGTCCAGCTAGTACCGCTGACGGCTTGTGGGTGCTTGATGTGATCATCACCTACTGCCGGCGTATTGACGAGTCTTTAGAGTCCTACATAGAGGTTTTACTGGCTCAGGCAAAACGAAATAGGAGCACATATGTGATATGTGCGGGACCGAGAATAATGCGTGTATGTGATACCGTATTCTATTCTCGCGACTCTTTGTATCAGTCGGTTATATGAGATATAGCTGGGTTATCGAATCAAGGGTTGATTCGATAAGTCGATATATTGGATGTTAGTCGGTTATATGTGATATAGCCGGATTATTAAGTCAAGTGTTGATTTGATAATTTAGTGTACAATTGTATATTTGATATACTAATTTACATTAACTAACATTTGCTCACTTAAGCATTTTTTCTCACATGTGCACACTTAATATATATGTGATATATATTAAATTGTATTTTCTTTTTGTATCATGGTTGTTGATACAATATACATGGGTGTATAAGACATACACCATTCTAATTTTAGTGGTGGGGTTTTAATATTTAAGGTAAATCAAAATTAGTGGATATTTGTTAAGTGCATGAAGCTTGTAGAAGCTTGTGAGTGTTTTGACAAATTCAACTCATTTTGTTTTACTTAAGTTATTTGTTAACCTGACCATTAGAATTAGCCATGGTTATGTCTCTACATGAGTTAGTATATGATACTCACTCACCATGGTTTGCTCACTCACTTGATCATTATCTCATTCTCTTCTTCTTTCTTCATCTTCTTCTTCCAAAAGAAAAAGCATTCTAGGGTTTGAAAAAGTGAGAAAGTATTGTGAGAATAATAATTCTAAAGTGAGCCCACTTCCTATTTTCTCATCCTCTACTAGATTAGCACTTTAGTATAGGGTGTTTGCTTTACTAATCCTTTAGTTAGTGAAGTAGTAACTTGAGTTAGTATCCCTCGACGTAGATCATCTTCGGCCTCGAAGACTTCAAGCAAGAACGTTCCATTCGCCTTGTGAAGCCATGCAAGGGTCCGGGAGTTCCATCAACGCAGCGAAGGGACTACTACAAGGAGCTTTAGAAGTGAAGGACCGATCTACAAAGGTTATATTTCTAGTTCACTTAGTTGTAAATTGTTTACTATAGTTTCCGTATTATATTCTAGTTAACGATTCTAGTTTAGAGTTCTTTTTAATGGTAAATTTTTGAAAATGGCATGGACGATGCCTCCCGAAACTTTGCTGCCATCGATAGGAACCCTACAGTGGTATTAGAGCCAGGTTAGGAAATTATACGGATAATGTTAGATTACAAATACGAAACAAACTCTAAAACTTGAAACCCTAATTCCATGTTTCTGTCGATTTTAAAACGAGCTCCAAAATTTTTTCAAACAAGTGCAGAATCATCTATGAGCAAGAATAGGAGCATGGAAGAAACTTGGGACCATGTGCTCGGATTTGGACTGAGCACATGGGCTGCAAAACCAAGGAGGCCGGCCTGGACATGTCTTCAGGGTCCCAAATTTTTTTAATGCTCTGTTCTCTGGGATTTGGGGTTTCAGGTGTTGTTTATTTTTGCTACTTTTTCATATGATGATTAACTCAATGCAAAGGAAAATCAGAGTGTTTCTTAATAGTAATTTTAACTGTTTTCGGGTTACTTTAGACAATATTAAAAAGTTCAATCGGATGTCAAATACCCATTTTTTCCCTTGCCGGAAAATTTTCCAAGTGTTGGATTTTTCCCGCAGTTAAAAAGCTTTCAAAGATCATGCAAGTTATGCGATGGACCCTCTAGAAGAACAAAACCTTAACTCGATTATGTGACCGTCAGAACCGCCACTGAACCCTCGGGTTTGTGGTGGTTCAGCGGTGCCACATGTGAGGCGTTGGTTTGGCCCTTCTACGGCTGGTTCATTGGTACTGTGGCGTGTGCTGAATAGCTTTAAAACTACGCTCAAGTGTTGAGCTTTTTGGGTAATTTTGGGTGTTTAATGATTCGATTGGAATATTTAACATCGTCTAGTTTTCTCTGTGATGTGATAACATGTGATGTTATGTGCTGCTAGATATGTTATATTGGATCGCGGCGTTTTGAATAGCCGGGGTTTCTATGTGAGATGAGAGTTTTTATTTTCATTCATGTAAAATTAATTGTATGTAATATTATTTTATTGGGGCACTTCCGGATTGAGGTTGATGTCACCATTGATATATATTATTTACTTTTCCGCATTAGGATAGACCCAAGGAGGAGAGCACAAGTAACCGGGTTCTAGAGTCCAGTGGGAGATCAACTCGTGGAGTCGAGTCCGGGTCTCCTAACTCTAGAATTGGTAGGGTTGCTTGTCGCTCTCGTAGGGGTCTAGGGGTGTGGGTTTGGCTATTCATCGCGACCGTGGAATCCGTGTTTTGTTCAGGCTCAGAATAAAACACGGACTTCCTAGTATATCCATTATTTCATATGTTTCTTCTGCTGCGATATCAGTGATGTAATCATTTGATATATTGAGAGATACTGTATATAGTATATATGATATATTATATAAACTTTACTTATGTTTACACCCGTGCTAGCCCGCCCCTCTCTGCCGTTAGTTACCTAACCTAACGGTGCATGACGGGACATCGAGACGAATGCGGATGGCATAAGTGTACGTTGTATTTATCTGTGATATTTAGGTGACTTAAATGATGGGATTTCATTAATGTGATTAATGAAAGAAAAGAAACCTAAAAGATATTGTAGAATCAAATTTTTTAAAAAGGGTAGCTACAGTTTTGCTTTGCATAGTGATATATATGATATATCCCGCACCTTATTCGATGAGGAAAGAGCCGAGATCCCTTCACCGGGAATGACCTCTTTAGCAAAACTGGCAGATGCTACAACACTCAGTTTGTCTTTTGATTCCTTTTGCAGTTTTTCTTTGCATAGTGATATATATGATATATCCCGCACCTTATTCGATGAGGAAAGAGCCGAGATCCCTTCACCGGGAATGACCTCTTTAGCAAAACTAATGAAAGCCTAAAAAAACACTGCTTTTCAAAATTCACTTGTTTCTACAATGATATCAAGTTCATTAAGCAATAGTTTTTCAGAAAAACCTGTCGTAGCCCTCCGTCATTTCAGATAAGTCCTACTTAGTATTCGTGTTACGTTTGTTGACCTCCGTCAAGGCGTAGTGTGCGGTAGCTAACTAGTATTTATCTGCTTATGCATATGATGCAGATTGGATTAGGGTAGTCGTACGACCTTGTTGACATCCTTCAAGGGCATGCTGGTGGGTTTTATTCAATCAAGAAATAACGGGTTGAACTTGACTTGTACCCTATGGTTTGTTGACCTCCGTCAAGATCATGGGATGCTTGGGGCAAAATATTATCGGGAATTTCAAGTGTTGAAATTTGCAATGAGTTTGCATATCTTTTATGAGATAGTTAGATCCCGATACCTACTGTGAGTAATTGTTGTAAGTCCACGTTGCTCACCCCGGTTCTTACGGGGAGGCGGAAACGGCGAAAAACAATGATTTTGGCGCAAAAGCAACATGGAATAAAAGCCGGATCTTGGCTAAACTAGAAACTAGAAAACAATTAGAGGCTTTAACTACTATGCTGTAGAAAATATACCTCACGAAACCGGTCCTTCAGGTCTTCTCTCCGCTATCCGGCTCGTCCATCCACGCTCCGAGGGTCGATCCGGATCTAGGTCACCTCCGCGGCCTTCATGAGTCGAAGACGATCCACCCGAGAGTTGTACACCGAGCTCCATCTCAAGCCGAGGAAACTAGGGCAACAAGATCGCTAATCTAGATACCCTAGGTTGTGTAGAAGAGAAAGATGAAAGTGTTTGTCTATGTGGATTCTTTTTCTCTCAACACATGAGATCAAAAGAATTTATCAAGAGGAGGAAGATGAAGGAGAAACTCTAGCAACCATGGAGCTTTTCTTTTCTTCTCACTTCAAGAGAGAGAATGAGAAGAGAATAATGAAAAGATTAACTAAAAGAAAATGAACCATGGTTGCAATAATACACTAAAACCATCATTACTAATCCTATCATGATAAAGTTGATGCTACATTGAATTGACCATTTTCATAATAAAAAATTAAAAAGAAAATCAAAGAAGAGTGTAGACCTCTCTTGAAGGTCAATGATCAACTCCGGTCAACGGGTCAACAAAGTCAAGAGAGGTCATGGTGGTCAAATGGTCAATGCAATTAGCCATCACTAAACTATCACTAAAAGGATTAGTAAACAATGTCTCCGGCTCATAATGGTTTTGACCAAATGAATTGCCAAAACCCTAATGAACCTGCCACATAACGGTTTTGGCCGAACCAACTGCCAAAACCCTAATGAGGCACCTCCTCTTTCATCGCTCCTCAAAACTGTGCATACACACCCGCATCCGCATTCCGTAGAATGCGAATGCACAGAAGACAAAATAAATCCATCCGTGCAATACTAGGATCTGGCTTAAACCAAAGCACACTAGTATTGCCTGTCCGAACAGCATACGCACACAAGTGCACGTAAGTGATCGTAGCCCTGCCGTAAAACTATACGGCCTTTACACGTTTCGCTCAGTGCAGGGAAACTCTCTGTGTGGGACTGTAAAGACTCGACACTATGCTGGCAGTGGGTTTAACCACAGACCACAAGCGGCACTAGCTGTACGTAACGGTCCCCAGGTAGATGTCGATAAGAAGGCCGATGAGGTAAACCCATCCGAACTCCTACTGAACCTGTATGTGACAATCTCCGTACAGTCCGGTCTGTTCGTCTGATACATCGTATGGCGGGCCTAGGGGGGTGGTGATCGTCAGTCCCCTAATAGCGGTACAAGTCGTGTCGGAGTGTAGCCCAGAGCACCCTGAGATAACACTGGAAACCTACCAGTATATCTCGCTTGCCTTGGCCAGGGACTACTTGTGTAATGGCTCTCCTAGACACAGCGCGATGTCAACTCCCAATACCGGGAGAGACGAATCCTGTCTAACCGTCACTGCCTCCAAGTGCTTCAGGACTGCACCCAACTACTACCTGTTTGCACGACTCCTTTGAGCCGTGGTAGGTTAGTAATCTAAGTACAGTGGGAACACACTCGAGGCGAAGTGACAGTGTCAAGTCAGCGGACTAAGCTGTACTCATGTCACCTGGGAACTGATAACTGACGATAGGTATAATACCAACCAACAGTTCCCGACGAGTCCTGTCCAGTGTACTCGTAACCTAACGAGCACCCGCATACTATCTCCAGTACGACGTATTGATGGCTGTGGGACAGACCATCTCCCCCGCTGGGATGAGAAGCGCATACGCTAGTCTACTCCGGAGTATCGATGCCCTGTCTCGATAGTCCTATGACTAGGGACCTGTATAAGGATGTGCTTATGGATTACCCAGCCCCCACGAGTGTGACTGCCATCACAACACTGGTAATCAAGCAAAGATCCTAAAGGCTTTACTAATATGTATAAGCGATATGCTAAAAGAAACACATGCACATATTGAAGTAGAAACAAACCAAGTAGCATACTACCATTTTGAGCAAGATTGTCTATATACAACTGTGAATATCCCAAGCTTCCATCAAGTAATATACAAGCTAGTATGATACAGTAATGGCCTCTAGGGCATATACACTAACAATCTCCCACTTGCACTAAGGCCATGAACTGGCGTATCGAAGACCTATCATCTCGATCAGCCGCTCGAACTGAGTCTGGGGTAGGGCCTTCGTGAGTGGATCTGCAGTGTTGTTCTCCGTATTTACTCTCTTCACCTCGATCTCCCGGCGATCTACAATCTCCCTGATCAGGTGGTACCGCCTCAAAATGTGCCTGGACTTCTGATGGGACCTGGGTTCCTTCGCTAAAGCTATAGCGCCATTGTTGTCGCAATACAGCGGTATTGGATCAACAATGGTAAGAACCACTTGAAGCTCCGTGAGGAACTTCTTCATCCAGACAGCTTCCTTTGCGGCATCGCAAGCAGCTATGTACTCCGCTTCCATAGTTGAGTCTGCAACGGTCTCCTGCTTGGAACTCTTCCAGCAAACCGTCCCTCCATTGAGGGTAAAGACATAACCCGACATGAACTTGGAGTCATTCTTGTCACTCTGGAAGCTGGAGTCAGCAAAGGCCTCGAGCTGGAGGTCTTTTCCGCCATACACCAAGAACATCTCCTTAGACCTTCTCAGGTACTTGAAAATGTTCTTTACAGCTATCCAGTGTTTCTCCCCCGGGTTCGACTGATACCGGCTTACAACGCTCAATGCGTATGCTACATCTGGTCAGGTACATAACATCGCATACATTATAGAGCCTACCACAGAAGCGTAGGGTATAATAGACATGCGATCCCTTTCCAAATCAGTCTTGGGAGACATCTCTTTGGAGAGGGTGATCCCGTGACAAGCCGGTAGATTACCGCGCTTGGAATCTTCCATACTGAATCTTTTCAGTATGGTGTCAATGTACCTTGACTGTGAAAGTCCCAACATCCTTTTAGATCTATCACGATAGATCTGGATCCCCAGAATGTAGTTGGCATCTCCCAGGTCCTTCATGGAGAACCTCTGCGACAAGAATCCTTTGATTGACTGTAGCATAGGAATATCATTTCCTATTAGGAGAATGTCATCCACGTACAAGACGAGGAATACTACAGTTCTCCCTACAATCTTACTGTAAATGCATGGTTCATATGGGTTTTTTATAAAGTCGAATTCTTTGACAGTATCATCAAAGCAGATGTTCCAACTCCGCGATGCCTGCTTAAGTCCATAGATGGAATTTAGCAACTTGCACACTCTACCGCTGCTCCCACTCTGAATGAATCCCTCGAGCTGATCCATATAGACGCACTCTTCCAAATTTCCATTTAGGAAAGCCGTCTATACGTCCATCTGCCAGATTTCATAATCGTGGAAGGCAGCAATGGCAAGAAGGATCCGAATGGATTTCAGCATAGCCACTGGAGAAAAGGTCTCGTCATAGTCCAAACCAGGTCTTTGACGAAAACCCTTTGCAATAAGTCTAGCTTTATAGGTCTCAACCTGCCCATCTACACCAATCTTCTTTTTGAAGATCCATTTGCATCCTACGGGTTTTACCCCTTCTGGAGCAAAGTCCAAAGTCCAAACTTTGTTGGTGTACATGGACTCCATCTCGGTCCGTATTGCATCCAGCCATTTTACCGAGTCACCGCTCTAAATGGCTTACTGGAAGCTAGTAGGCTCACCATAATCCATAGTGCAATCCTCTCTATCCCCGTCTATGAGAAAACCGTAGTATCTCTCGGGCGGATGAGACTGCCTACTACTCCTGCGGAGTGGCGCTGGGATGTCCTGTTCTTTTGAACCCTCTGGTTCTACTAAGCTTTCAGTAATAGCTCGTGGTTCTGGAATTTCTTCCAGTTCTATTGTGCTCCCACTTATCTGGTTTTCCAAAAACTCAGTTTCCAAGAAGCGGGCATGACGAGAAACAAAAACCTTTTGTTCCTCTGCGAAGTAGAAAAGATACCCCTTGCAGTTCTTTGGGTATCCCACAAACTTACACTGTACTGAGCGTGCCTCGAGCTTGTCCGCATGCTGCTTTTTGACAAAAGCTGGACATCCCCATGTCTTAATGTGATTAAGATAGGGTTTCTTCCCACACCACATCTGATATGGTGTAGTAGGCACAGTCTTAGTTGGAACTTGGTTCAAAAGATATGCAGCTGATTCTAGTGCATAACCCCAGAAAGATCGCGGTAACTCAGCCTTACTCATCATGGAATGAACCATATCCAATAGAGTTCGATTCCGCCTTTCCGATACACCGTTGTGTTGTGGTGTGTATGGAGGAGTAAGATGAGAGAGAATTCCATTCTCTTTTAAGTAGCCTAGAAACTCGGCACTCAAGTATTCACCACCTCGATCAGATCTCAGTGTCTTGATACCTTTGCCTGTTTGTTTTTAAACTTCATTCTTATATTCCTGAAATTTCTCGAAGGCCTCGGATTTGTGCTTCATCAAGAAGACATACCCATACCAAGAGAAATCATCTGTGAAAGTAATGAAGTATGAATAACCACTTCGCGCATGTGTAGACATTGGACCACACACGTCACTATGTATGAGTCCCAAGAGCTCGCTCGCTCTTTCTCCGTGTCCAGTGAACGGAGTCTTTGTCATCTTTCCCATGAGACAAGATTCATAAGTGGCATAAGACTGGTTCTCGAACGGATCCAAGTATCCTTCTTTATGTAACTTGGTCAACCGTGTCTCATTGATGTGACCCAGTCTACAATGCCATAAGAAAGCCTAATTTAATTCTAGAGACTTTCTTTTAAGTGTGTTCTGGACACTGAAGACCTGAGCTTGATTCAAAACGTATATACCGTTTTTCAATGTACCTGACCCAATCAGAACTTGATTTAGGTGGATGTTTACTACATCGCTTACAAAAGTAAAATCATATCCTTCCTTAGAAAGTAAGGATACAGATATGATGTTACAAGTCGCACCTGGTACATAAAAACAGTCACGCAGAATCAATATCTGCCCAGTTGTCAGTCCTAGATGATATTCCCCTACGGATTCAGCATACATGCTCATTACGTTAGCAACCCTGAGAGTCATATCACCTTTCTTGATACCCTACGGTTTCTCAGAGCCTGTAACGAATTACAGATATGAGATCCTGATCCGGTATCTAATACCCAGGAAGTAGGGTTAACTGACATGCAGTTCTCTATTACTAACACACCCGAAGCCGAAGCCACAATATGCTTCGAATTCTGGCTACTGGCTTTGCAAGCCCTGCAATCCTTCTGCCCATGTTCATTCCCGTAACAATAGGAACGTCCTGCTTTTACTACATCCAGTCCCGAAACTTCTGCCCTTCCCTTTCTTTCTACTTCCCTGGTTTCCTTCAGGGTAGTAGGTAGAGACTGTTGAACTAAGTCAGTATCTGACCCGTTCTTCAACGCGGTCTTCAGGTCCGTGAGCTCAAAAGAGTTGGTCTCTGTAAGGACGTTGCCCCTTACAGATGACCCGATAGCCAACCTCGCTGGAAGCAATTCGTTCGAGGTCCTATATCTTGCGATACGAGATTGCTCTCCATATAAATCTTTATTATGGAGGAAGATAGAAACTGAGTCCATCTTCTCGTGCTGCCTCTGGTATGTACCATCAACTGAGGCTAACACGAGGCACTTGGCTTTCGCACAGTCTTCTTCCGATGTCCTACGGATATCAATATCCGTGACAGGGGAAAATGGACCTGAGACGGCAAGGGTTGGATCAGTCAAGAGGTGTCCCAGCTTGTCATGGGCAATGGACATCTGGACAGACCTTTGCCAGTCATAACAGTCAGATTCAGTCATTTTATTATCTAGATGTAACCTAGGTGCGGTCACTGGGTCGCTGCAATTAAGAGAGAGAGAAGAAAACACTTAGCATGATGCTCTTGTAAGTTTAGATTGGTTTTTAATTTATCTAAACAGGATGGCTCCCACTGTCTCTCGAATCCCTCCTCAAACCATAAAGGAAGAATTAGTCAGGATCAATCTCACCGTACAATACTTGCTTAACCGTTCAGCCAGGCCAGTGTCGGTACTTCGAGGGAGGTTTTCCAACGCTTTCGCGAAGTTCCTTAATTAAGTAACCTCTTTTCCCTGTGGGCGTAGCCCTGCTAACACCTTTCTAGACACATACTTGGTTAATAGCATTGATAGTTAAGTGAGAAAGTTCCCGAGGAGTAGCATATACTCACAGCAGGATCGAGATCCAAATATCATCGCGTGACAAAACTGAAGGAATCCTACCAGAATCATCACACTCCAAATGGAATGCAGCGCTAGAAAGTTTCAGTTCTTTTGAAACTCCCGATGTGGATTTTTGCCCCATGCTCTTATGACCTTGACTTTGGCCAAAAAATCATAAGTCACATGTAAAGTTCTACCCGTCATTATCCAGGTTAATTTGAACCCACCCGCACATACCCTTGACTTTGGCCAACAAGGCAGTACGACTGTCCCAAACCAATACATCTATCTATGCTACATATGAATACCCAATAGCTACCAAACACTGTGCCTTGACTTTGGCCAACAAACACAGCTTGAATACTATTGACTATCCATACGAAACGACGGAGGGCTACGAATGATTTTGGCGAAACCGTGAACGTAGTGAACTTGATATAATCGATGGAAAGAGATAGCTTTTAAAAGGAGTAGTTCAAGCTCGGCGTTTAAAATGCTGTTTTTTGAAAAGAACCGAGTGGTTTTCAAAGTGTTCCAATGACTTTTACTTGGTTTATTTTCTTGCATTAATTCCAATACGTCCCATCATTTAATCCTACCATTGCAGAAAACAACCAAAATATGGCGTACGCTTATGCCATCCGCATTCGCCACGGGGTCCCGTCATCACCCGTTAGGTTACTTAACTAACGACAGAGCGGGGGCTGGACTAGCGCGGATGCAAAACATAAGCAACACCTAAATAGATATCATATATAGATATATAGCAATGATAGCCAATCCAGATCACAGATGAACACTTTGGATATACTAGGAACCCGCAATTCGTTCGAGCCTGCAACGAAAAGCGGATTACACGGTCGCGATGAATAGCCAAACCCCACCCTAGACCCCTACGGGTGCGGAAAACTACCCGCCAAGTACCCGAAGCGAAGCAACCTCCCTCAACACCGTGAGTAGGCCACTCGGCACTTCGAGATACCCGGTAGTTTGTGCACCCCACCTTGGGTCTATCCTAGGAGCAAAAACAGTAAAAAGAAATTATACAATGACGGATACAACCCCGACCCGGTTGTGTGGCCAAACAAATAATATTACATCAATTTATAAATTTTACAATGAATGAAAGAAAAAGAAACTCTCATCTCACACCCATTCCCGGCTATTCATCCGCGACAATCCAACGAGTTCATATACACAAACCATCAACATTACAGATCACAGATATGTATAACCCCTACTAATCGACGTATAGCGATTAGCGGACGTTCAATACATATATCACATCACAGAAAATATTCATTAGCCAAAGTGTACGGAATATCGATCAAAATACGGATTTGTAACCACCCCAAAAGTCATTTTGTTCTCTGGAAAATCTGGGTAGAAACAACATGTATTAAAAATCCCAAAACAACCAAATAAAAACACTGCAGAAAACCCGGTCCACGGCCGAGTCAACTCGGCCGCAGATCCGCGGCAGAAAGCATGTTCTTGCCGCGGATCAGCGGTGCTTTGACCGAGTCACTAGATCGTTTTTCTGGTGTGTTTTTACAAAACCCTGAGACGAATTTTCATGTATGTTAAATTATTTTTATAGCAGTATAAAAATTCGATAGAAACATGGTTTTTCCCGGACTTGTTTTATGATTTTTTCCGATCGATATTCTTAACACTTTGCTAACTTGCTAGTTTATGTTTATCTAGGCTCTGATACCACTGTAAGTCCACGTTGCTCATCCCGGATCTTACGGGGAGGCGGAAACGGCGAAAAACAATAATTTTGGCGCAAAGGCAACATGGACTAAAAGCCGGATCTTGGCTAAACTAGAAACTAGCAAACAAGTAGAGGCTTTAACAACTATGCTGTAGAAAATATATCTCACGAAACCGGTCCTTCGGGTCTTCTCTCCGCTGTCCGGCTCGTCCATCCACGCTCCGAGGGTCGATCCGGATCTAGGTCACCTCCGCGGCCTTCTTGAGTCGAAGATGATCCACCCGAGAGTTGTACACCGAGCTCTACCTCAAGCCGAGGCAACTAGGGCAACAAGATCGCTAATCTAGATACCCTAGGTTGTGTAGAAGAGAAAGATGGAAGTGTTTGTCTATGTGGATTCTTTTTCTCTCAACACATGAGATCAAAAGAATTTATCAAGAGGAGGAAGATGAAGGAGAAACTCTAGCAACCATGGAGTTTTTCTTTTCTTCTCACTTCAAGAGAGAGAATGAGAAGAGAATAATGAAAAGATTAACTAAAAGAAAATGAACCATGGTTGCAATAATACACTAAAACCATCATTACTAATCCTATCATGATAAAGTTGATGCTACATTGAATTGACCATTTTCATAATCAAAAATTAAAAAGAAAATCAAAGAAGAGTGTAGACTTCTCTTGAAGGTCAATGGTCAACTCCAGTCAACGGGTCAACAAAGTCAAGAGAGGTCATGGTGGTCAAATGGTCAATGCAATTAGCCATCACTAAACTATCACTAAAAGGATTAGTAAACAATGTCTCCGGCTCATAATGGTTTTGACCAAACGAATTGCCAAAACCCTAATAAACCTGCCACATAACGGTTTTGGCCGAACCAACTGCCAAAACCCTAATGAGGCACCTCCTCCTTCATCGCTCCTCAAAATTGTGCATACACACCCGCATCCGCATTCCGTAGAATGCAAATGCACAGAAGACAAAACAAATCCATCCGTGCAATACTAGGATCTGGCTTAAACCAAAGCCCACTAGTATTGCCTGCCCGAACAGCATACGCACACAAGTGCACGTAAGTGATCGTAGCCCTGCCGTAAAACCATACGGCCTCTACACGTTTCGCTCAGTGCAGGGAAACTCTCTGTGTGGGACTCTAAAGACTCGATACTACGCTGGCAGTGGGTTTAACCACAGACCGCAAGCGGCACTAGCTGTACGTAACGGCCCCCATGTAGATGTCGATAAGAAGGCCGATGAGGTAAACCCATCCGAACTCCTACTGAGCCTGTATGTGACAATCTCCATACAGTCCGGTATGTTCGTCTGATACATCGCATGGTGGGCCTAGGGGGGTGGTGATCGTCAGTCCCCTAATAGCGGTACAAGTCGTGTCGAAGTGTAGCCCAGAGCACCCTGAGATAACACTAGAAACCTACCAGTATATCTCGCTTGCCCTGGCCAGGGACTACTTATGTAATGGCTCTCCTAGTCATAGCGCGATGTCAACCCCCAATTCCGGGAGAGACGAATCCTGTCTAACCGTTACTGCCTCCAAGTGCTTCGGGACTGCACCCAACTACTACCTGTTTGCACGAATCCTTTGAGCCGTGGTAGGGTAGTAATCTAAGTACAGTGGGAACACACTCGAGGCGAAGTGACAGTGTTAAGTCAGCGGACTAAGCTGTACTCATGTCACCTGGAAACTGATAACTGACGATAGGTATAATACCAACCAACAGTTCTCGACGAGTCCTGTCCAGTGTACTCGTAACCTAACGAGCACCCGCATACTATCTCCAGTACGACGTACTGATGGCTGTGGGACAGACCGTCTCCCCCGCTGGGATGAGAAGCGCATACGCTAGTCTACTCTGGAGTATCGATGCCCTGTCTCGATAGTCCTACGACTAGGAACCTGTATAAGGATGTGCTTATGGATTACCCAGCCCCTACGAGTGTGACTGCCATCACAACGCTGGTAATCAAGCAAAGATCCTAAGGGCTCTACTAATATGTATAAACGATATGCTAAAAGAAACATATGCACATATTGAAGTAGAAACAAACCAAGTAGCATACTACCATTTTGAGAAAGATTGTCTATATACAACTGTGAATATCCCAAGCTTCGATCAAGTAATATACAAGCTATTATGATACAGTAATGGCCTCTAGGGAAAATACACTAACAATTGTTACTCCTGGGAGAGTTTTACACAGGACAATTAGCCGATCAAGTAGGTGTCTAGAAAGGTGTCAACGGGGTTATGACTTTGGGAAAATGAGGTTTATATTAATTAGGTCCGTGCGAGAACACGGGGAACCTCTCTCAAAGTACCGACACTGGCCTGGCTGAAAGATTGGCGAAATTGTAGGGTGTAATTAATCCCGGCTAGTTTTTCCATTTAGGGTTTGAAGGAATATTTGATAAAAACAGTGGGAGCCAACCTGATTAGATAAAATAATAACCAATCTGATCTTACAAGAGCATACGCTAAAGTGTTTTCTTCTCTCTTTCTCCAGGTTGCGACCATATCATGCCTTAATCAAGATAATAATATGGATGTATTGACCGAACCCGCATGTTATACTGTGCTGGGGAACGTTGGTTCCGTTCTTTCTTATAAAAGTTATAAGACTGAACAGGATATAGGAGAATACCAGGATTCCCATGCCACTCGAATAAAGAAAGTACCTGTTGATGCATTTTCTTCGGGTGTGTTCGTTATAGAGAATTGTTTCTCCATTTACTCTACGTCCTGGGTATTAGATACGGGGTCAGGATCCCATATATGTATTCAGTTACATGGGCTTAGAAAAGGTAGAGAACTTGGAGAAGGTGATAAAGACATAAGGGTTGGAAATGGTGCAATTGTTGCAGCTAAAACCGTCGGGGAATATCACCTTGTATTACCAACTGGTAATACATTGATTTTGAACGAATGCTATTACATGCCGAACCTGATATGCAACATTATATCAGTTTCTTTATTAAGTAAAGAGGGATATAATTTTGTATTACAGGATAATGTTATGAACATCTTCCTGAACCAAAAGTTGGTTGGATCAGGCACGTTGTGCAATGGCATTTATGCTCTAAATCAATCAACAGTTCTGAGCATAACAAACACACACAAGAGGAAGAGTTCAGAAATGAACGAATTCTTCTTGTGGCATTATAGACTAGGTCACATCAATGCGACACGACTAGCTAAGTTGTATAAGGATGTATATTTGAATCCGTTCGAATTCTCATCTTATGACACTTGCCAGTCATGTCTCAAAGGCAAGATGACCAAAACTCCGTTTACGGGACACGGAGAAAGAGTTACTGAACTCTTGGGACTGATACATAGTAATGTATGCGGTCCCATGTCTACACATGCCAGGGATGGTTCTTCGTACTTCATTACATTCACTGACAATCTCTCTAGATTCGGATATGTGTTCCTGATGAAACACAAATCAGAAACTTTTGAGAAATTTAGAGAATATAAACAAGAAGTCGAGAACTAAACCGGGAAAAGTATTAAAATCCTTCGATCTGATCAAGGAGGTGAATACTTGAGCAATGAATTCCTGGACTTCCTAAAAGAGAATGATATTCTCTCTCAGCTAACTCCTCCATATACACCATAGCACAACGGTGTATCGGAATGGAGGAACCACACCCTATTAGATATGGTGCGCTCTATAATGAGCATAGCTGAGTTACCTATTTCCTTCTGTGGGTGTGCACTGGAGACAGCGGCATACCTACTGAACAAAGTTCCTACCAAATCCGTGCCTACCACCCCATATGAGATATTGGAGGGGAAGAGACCATATCTTAATTTTATTAAGATATGGGGTTGCCCGGCCTATGTCAAAAGACAAAAACCGAAAAAACTCGAGGCAAGGTCTGTTTTGTGTATGTTTATTGGATATCCCAAGCATTCGCGAGGGTATATCTTCTACCAAAGTGAAGAACAAAGGGTGTTTATTGCTCAACACGCCACCTTTTTAGAAAAGGAATTTCTTACAAAAGAGATTAGTGGTTCTGAGATAGAACTGGAAGAGTTTCCAGCTGTACAAACCACAACTGAAGATTTGGTGGAACTAGTGGATTCGGTAGTTCCCGATGAACCCCAGCCACCGCCGATCTAGTAGGGTTCCTCACCCACCTGAGAGATACTGCGGTTTTCTTATGGATGGTGGGAGAGAGGATTGCATCATGGAGGATGATGACCCAACTAGCTTCGAGCAGGCCATCACGAGTGGTGACTCAGTGAAATGGCTGGATGCAATGCGGTCCGAGATGGAATCCATGTACACCAACAAAGTATGGACTTTGAAAGATGATCCTGAAGGGGTAAAACCCATTGGGAGCAAATGGATCTTCAAGAAAAAATTTGGTGTAGATGGGAAAGTGGAGACTTTCAAAGCTAGACTTGTTGCAAAGGGTTTTCGTCAACGACCAGGAGTCGATTATGACGAAACCTTTTCTCCAGTGGCTATGCTTAAATCCATACGGATCATGCTTGCCATCGCTGCATATCATGACTACGAAATCTGGCAAATGGATGTTAAGACCGCTTTTCTAAATGGTGATTTAGAAGAGAGCGTGTACATGACTTAGCCAGAGGGCTTCGTAGCTAGTGGGAGCAGTGGGAAGGTGTGCAAGCTGCTTAAATCCATTTATGGATTAAAGCAAGCATCACGGAGTTGGAACATCTGCTTTGATGTCGTTATCAAAGAGTTTGATTTCGTCAAAAATGTAGATGGACCTTGTATATACAAGAAGGTGGCAAAGAGTAAGGTTGTCTTCCTCGTATTGTACGTGGACGACATACTCTTGATAGGAAATGACATTCCTATGCTGCAATCGGTCAAGCTCTTCTTATCACAACGATTCTCAATGAAAGATCTAGGGGATGCCTCCTACATCTTGGGGATCAAGATCTATAGAGATAGATCTAAAAGGATACTGGGATTGTCCCAATCCAGGTACATTGACACCATACTAAAGAGGTTTAGTATGGAAGAATCCAAGCATGGGTTTTTACCCACGATCTCTGGACTCACTCTCTCTAAAGAGATGTCTCCCAAGACTGATTTGGAGAGAGCTCGCATGCAAGGGATATCCTATGCTTCGGCAATAGGCTCTATCATGTACGGGATGCTATGTACCAGACCCGATGTAGCACACTCACTAAGTGTAGTGAGTAGATATCAAGCAGATCCTGGAGAGAGTCACTAGACAGCTGTGAAGAGCATTCTCAAGTACTTATGAAGGACTAAAGAGATGCTCTTGGTGTATGGTAATGGAGAACTCCAAGTGGAGTCCTTTACCGATTCGAGCATTCAGAGTGATAAGGACGACTCTAAGTCACACTCAGGATTTGTCTTTACCCTCAATGGAGGGGGTGGGTGTTTGCTTCACTAATCAGTGAAGTAGTAGCTTGAGTTAGTATCCCTCGACGTAGATCATCTTCGTCCTCGAAGACTTCAAGCAAGAACGATCCATTCTCCTTGTGAAGCCATGCAAGGGTCCAGGAGTTCCATCAACGCAGCGAAGGGACTACTATAAGGAGCTTTAGAAGTGAAGGACCGATCTACAAAGGTTGTATTTCTAGTTCACTTAGTTGTAAATGGTTTACTATAGTTTCCGTATTATATTCTAGTTAACGATTCTAGTTTAGAGTTCCTTTTAACGGCAAATTTTTGAAAATGGCATGGACGATGCCCCCCGAAACCTTGCTGCCGTCGATAGGAACCCTACAAATTACATGTTTGCCATTTTTCCGGATGTTACGGAATAATCATGTTTGCCGTTTTTCCGGGTGTTACGGAATAAATCCTATTACTGTGGTCCCGTGGAGAATGAACGGGACATAGACTGTTGGGTTACGATGAGAATTATATTAATTGATTTCAAAGTCTTTAGAATAGATAACCTGGAAGCACAGTTTTAGGTTACACATCACACCTCACATATACAGACATACCTCACTGTTTCATATCCGTGTTATTCATTTATATTCATGTTTATCTATATCGTTACATCCTAGTTATTATTGTTATTTTGGTATTATGACGCACTGATGTCTGGGTTTTGCATGGCCAGTTCCTTTATTTTTATCGCAGGCTGAATAGAAGTACTTAAGCCGTCAAGCCGAGCAGTGAAGAATTAAACATGTGTGGTTTTGAGATGTTTAGTTTAGTTTATTTTAGGCAGTTTTATTTCTTGATGTGAGCCCATATTGGGCCAAGTTTTCAGTTTTTATTTATTGGATTTAATTCGTTTCCGTTTATACATTTTCTTGACTCTTTTATTATGGAAAATGGACATGTATTAGATAGATTTTATATTTTTCTGTTCTTGATATCCTATAGACAGCCGTGATGTGACTGTGGAGGGATGTTTCCTAGCCATAGGTAGCATGGCTGGCTCTGTCACGTGCCGTAGTTTGCGCACTCTAGGAAGCGGGACATGACAATATGGCTCAAGCTTGCACCTCAAAAAGAAGCAACTAAACAAACTAGTTTGCTAATCTAGTTTGCTTAGATGATGTAGAGATGTTTAGTAGTGTTTTTCTATCTCGAAACCCTATATTTCTCAACACATGAGAGGGTTAGAGTTTGAGAAAGAAGATGAACTTAAGAGAAAATAGAGAATGACAAAGCAAGAATGAGTGAAAGAAAAATGGCTAAGGAAAATATCAAGCATTTCTTTTTTCAATAAAGAATATCAACCATGCTTGAATAGTTTTCTTAAATGAATAAATAAAAGCAATAGTCATACTTCTCACCATGCTTGAAACCACATCACCTCTCCACCTCATTTTCTATTTCTAATTAATAGAAAAATACATAATGATGTGTCATCTTTTAGAAGGTATTTTGTATAAAAATAAAATATTTTCTACCCTATAAACATACCCGTATTCGTACCAAAATACGAATACCCTAGAGATAAAATAATACTACTAATATAATACTAGTATTAAATCAATACCTGATTTAACAAACCGGTTTAATCTTAAGCCCGCTAGTATTATAATTCGTCCGATTAAATTTCACGCAACCAGTATACGTAATTAATCAGAACCCTGCATGTATAAACATACGGCCTCTATATCGTTCCGCCTGCACCAGGGAAACTTTCTGTGTGGGACTCTAAAAACTCAACAGTACGCTGGCAGTGGGTTTAACCACAAGCACGTCAGCGGCACTAGCTGTACGTAACGGCTACCCAGGTATCTGTTGAAAAGAAGGACGACGAGCAAGCTCATAAGAACTCTTACTGAGCCTATACACGACAATCTCCGTACAGTCCGGTATCTTCATCTAAGAGTATTGCATACCGGGTCTAGGGAATGGTAAATGTCAGAGCCCTACTGACATGATAAGTCGTGACGATGTGGCTCAGAACCAATCCGAGAAACTACTGATCTAATCATCAGTAAATCTCAACTATCTTGGCCAAAATCTTATGGTTCTGGCCAATCGGACACAGTGCGATATTGACTCCAAATACCGGGAGAAACAAATCCCTGACAATTGCTCACTGCCTCCATATGGCTCGGGACTGTACCTAAGCAAAACATGTTTCCTCGACTCAGTAGAGCCGTGGTCTCTAAAGGCTAACCTATACTCATGTCACCTGAGAACCGCTATCTGACGATAGGTATAATACCATATAAAGGTTCTCGGTGAGTCCGTCCAATATACTCATGCCCAGTGAGCACCTGTATGTTGGCTATAGTGACCTCAAGGCAATTATTGTAATCACAGGCAGGTGATTATGATGATTGAGGGAGGACCTATACTGATAGAACAGTCTTACTCAAAATGATAGTATGCTATCTGGTTTGTCTTTATCATCATGTACATACATTATGTGGTATTACAGATCACTATTACATGTTGATAGAGCCCATAGGATTCTTGCTTAAGTACCAGCATTATGATGGCGATCATATACGTGAGAGCTAGGTGGTCTATAAGCACATCCTTAAATGTCCCTACTCATGGGAGTATCGAGACTGGGTATTGATAATTCAGAGTAGACTAGTGTGTACTTATCGAGACCTCGACGAGGGGCGGTGGTCGGTCTCACAAGCCATTGATGTCAATTTGTCACCTAAGATAGTATACAGGTGCTCATTAGGCTATGAGTACACTGGACGGACTCCCCGAGAACATGCTAGTTGGTATTACACCTATTGTCAGATAGTAGTTCCCAAGTGACATGTGTACATGTTAGTCTGTCGACTTGAGATCGTTATTTGTCTCGTGTGAATTTCCACTGTGCTTTGATTACTACCCTACCACGGCTCAAAGGAGTCGTGCAAATAGGTTTTAGTTGGGTACAGTCCCGAGCCAAATGAAGCCAGTGAGCGGATCGTCGGGGATTCATTTCTTCCGGTATTGGGGGTTGATGCCGCGAGGTGCATGGGTGGTATCAGAGCCAACCCATAAACTCTTAGCTAGCAGTTTAAACGATGTTTAAAGTAACGAAACCGAAACAACTCCGAAACAATACGCAAAGTATTCAAGTTTCTGTCGAAATTTTATAGTCTTCTAAATTTTTTTTAAACAATTGCAGAAGACCTCTCATATTGTATCTAGAACACAGTCCAAAAACGAGCCCCAAATTCTTCAGTTTGGCCGGCGAGATCGGAGATTTTCCCGGCGCCGCTGGTTGACTGTGGAAGTTGGGTCTTGGATTTTCGAGGGTGTTCTGGGATCTTGAATATTGGGTTTTTGGTATTTTTTGTTTTTACCCAGATTGCATATTATGTTATCTTTGGTTTTGGGGCAATACGGAGTATTTCGAAGTCGCTATTTTAACACCATTTATAAGTTTCAGTGCATACATTACTATCTGCGACCGTGAATGTCATTAGAGCGGTATAACTCGTCTAACTTCTATATGTTCTTTTAGACGGGATTTGCGAACATGACATTCACGTTGATGTTCTGTGTTGTGCTGAGCTTGTGGTTGGATTGTCATGGTGGATAGCCAGTGGTGCAATGATAGTTGTACAGTTCAGATTCATTTGTACATTTGATATTGCGGGGGCGAGCATCCGACATGTGGACTGCCGTCTTTGCCAGTTTGTATTTTATTTGTTTGGAGCACGACTGGGTTGAGGTCGATATCACCCTTGTACATATATTTTTCTTTTCTGTAATAAGATTACCCTGCAGAGGAGTGCTCGAATAGCCAAATTTTAGAGGGTAACAGGCCCGCATCTCATGGCGTTGAGATGGAGGGAGCCTCACTCTAGAATTGGTGGGATGTTCGACACATTCGTAGGGATACATGTTGACCCATGGAGGGGTGATCAAGTTAACGGATTCCGTGAAGTGCTGGGTGGCCCATTCACTTTGTTGATTGGGGTTGTCTCACTTCTGGGATTGGCGGGTAACTTTCCGCGCTCGTAGGGGTCCAGGTTTTCATTGCATAGGCTATCCACATGACAGGAAACGTCGGGTCTCAATTGCTGCTCAAATGAAACCCGAGGCTCCAAGATTATCCACCATTCTGTGTTGCTTGATGAGATTCTGTGATGCTACTTATATCATACCCGGGATGAATTTTATATATATATATATATATATATATATATATATATATATATATATATATATATACTAGTAGATGTTGTATATGTTTTGCACCCGCGCTAGTCCATCCCTCGCTCTGCCGTTAGTTAAGTAACCTAACGGTGCATAACGGGACCCCGTGGCGAATGTGGATGGCATATACGTACATTGTATTTTCGTTCTTTTCTGGTGTGGTGGTTTAATTGATGGGACTGCATTAATTCTGATTAATGCAAGGAAAAACAAACCTATATGATGTTGTTGGAACGAAGTTTTTAAAAACTGACATTACAGACGTTTCCTTTTGCTTTGCACAGTGGTATTCGGTTATGAATATCCAGCACCTCATTCGACGAGGCAGGAGCCGAGATCCCTTCATAAGGAGTGAGCTGTTGGGCAAAATTTTACGTCAGTGTAATAACTTTATTATAGTCGATTCTTTTGCTTTGCATCGTGGTATTCAGTTAGGAATATTCTACACCTCATTCGATAAGGAAAGAGCCGAGATCCCTTTACAGAGAATGACCTCTTTAGCAAAAGTTTGTGTCACTATATATTTGTAAAACCATCCGGTTCCTTCAACGATATCAAGTTCATTACGTTAAAGGTTTTTCACCAAAAACCAGCCGTAGCCCTCTGCCATTTCAGATTAGTATTCGTACTACGTATGTCGTGCATTGCCGAGGCGTAGTGTTCGGTAGTTATGTAGTGCTTTTCTGTCGCATGGATATGCAATTGCTTAGGACAGTCGTGCGATCATTTTGATCTTTAGTCAAGGCTCGTATGGGTGGGTCTAATGCAATCAAGATAATGATAGGTAGAACTTGACTAGGACCTTTTGACATTTTGATCTTTAGTCAAGGTCATTTGAGTCCTAGGAGTAAAAACCACATCGGGAGTTTCAAACATACAGGAAACTTGCCAGGCATGTGCATACTTACTGGAGTTTGGTGACTTGAGTAGATTCCATCAAGTTATCATACGATGATAGTTGGATCATGATTCCCACTGATGAGTAGGTGTTACTCCTCGGGTGATTCTAAATGATCCTGACTAATTCTCCTTTTAAGTTTTGAAGAAGATTTCGAGGAAATAATGCGAACCATCCTGATTAGATAAAGTGATTAACCAATCTAATCTAAGTTAGAGTGTGTGCTGAGTGTTTCTTTTCTCTCTCTCTCTCTCTCTCTCTCTCTCTTTGGCGGTAACCATGGCCTGAACTTAAAAACTCATGAACCAAGTTAACCGGACCTTCTTAAAAACACTTTGGCTTTTGGATTGTCATTTAGTCGCGTATATCATTAACTCTCTTATATCCCCTTTGCATTTCTCCAGAACACTCCATATCACTACGAAGATCCACATTTCTTAGATATGCCATCATATAGTTACATACGAACTCGAAGGAACTTGTTCTAGTTCGAGGATGGTTTCTGGTTCTGGAGAAATTGAATAGGATTATTCGGTTGTCTTTTATCTTTACCTTCTCTCAGGTTGTAAGGGCTTCTGGTATTAGGAGAGTACACCTATTGCGCTTATTGGATAGTCTTCTTCCAAACCATAGGCAGGTGCTGAAAGGTTAGGAAGGAAGAAAACCAATTTGCCTAAGTGTGGTGTACATAAGGTAATACGTAAAGACATATAAAGGGATTAGATTAAGGGAAAAGAAAATTGCGATTGCTATCATTCACGACGAAACAACGTATACCCCCACCACTCCTATATCACCTTTGCATTTCTCCAGAATACTCCGTATCACTACAAAGATCCACATTTCTTGGATATTCCATCGTATAGTTACATACGAACTCGAAGGAACTTGTTCCAGTTCAAGGATGGTTTCTGGTTCTGGAGAAATAGAATAAGGATTATTCAGTTGTCTTTTCCCTTTACCTTCTCTCAAGTTGCGAGAGCTCTTAGTATTAGGAGAGTATACCTATTACGCTTATTGGATAGTCTTCTTACAAACCTTAGGCTGGTGCCGAAGGGTAGGGAAGGAAGAAAATTAATTAGCCTAAGTATGGTGAACAGAAGGTAATAAGTTAAGACATATAAAGGGATTGGAGTGATGGTAAGAAAATATACGGTTACAGTCATGAATCTGGACAGTGGAAGAGGCATTACTCGGAATATCCGGCTACCCCTTTGAAATATTTTCATGTTTCAGTTTTACTGTGCGGTGTTAATTGAAAACTGTTTTCCCAAATAGATTCTGACTTCAGGGTATGTATTTACCAGATTTGATTATCACATCTGTATGGCGTTACAGATGGTGAGTGGGAGTAAGATATTAGGAATTGGGTGATTAGATCTTCTAAATATCAGAATTCTTTGTAATTAGTAATATTTGAGGAAATCACCTGGGTTTTGCTTAACGGAAAATATTTGGTTTTGAATATCCGTCGTTATGCACCAATTTCAAACTGATATATCTGTATGTTTATTTTATAAAGTGAGATATAACTTTTTAAAATTATGTTTATGACATTTACTTATATCAGTTGATGGTTAGGTAAGGTGTATTCAACGACGGTGTAATTCTTCTTAACCATAGTACAGTTTTCAACCTTCGACGCACAGGGTTTGAGTTAAATTCAGATGACTTATACAAAGTATTGTATGTTGTCCGATGTCCATTAGGATAAAGGGGTTAGTATTCGTACTACATTATGTTTACTCATGACTTCTTTAGTTTTAGACAAGTATTTCTTTGAAATACAAGGTCCAGATTTTGAGAAGATATAAGTATAAGAATAAAGTAGAAAACCATATATTCAAGTATCAAGATTCTTCAAGGTGATCGAAGATGTAGATACTTGTGTTAGATATTTCGTTGTAAGTAATAGTTGTGAGAACTTGCTTCTCTTTCAGATTACTCATACGTGGATGTATTCCAGTATGAATAATGTTGTATGGCCTTCTTCCATTTGGTTGATATGCACTGGAAGCGGCTGCATGATTTTTGAATCTGGTTCCAATTAAATTAGTGCATTTGTTTCTATATTAGAGATATAGAATAGATTCATATCTAAACAATGTTAAGGTATATGGAGTTGTCCGGCGATACTTAAAACCAGAATCTAGACAAACTCAAGGCACGTTTCAGTAATGGCAGTTTGTAGGTTATCCCGGGCTTTGATGAGGGATAACAATCTACCATTTGGAAGATCAGTAGTTATGTTGTTCTTGACTCGCCACAGTTTTAGTAAAATAGATTCTGTTCAGAAAACATTAGTGAGAGTATGGTAGAACTGGAATGGATTCCATAACCACAAACGATTATTGAAAATTTAAAAGAACCTAAAAATTCAATTGGATTCGACATTCCATTAGCCACTCCGCAGATTTGGTGGATAACCTTAAGCACCCAAGAGGTACTTCGGTCTTCTCAGAGACGATGACAAGGAGGTTTTTGATTATCCAAACTGCAGGGTTGTCTAGCACAGCAGCAAGGTTTCGGGAGGCATCTTCCATGCCAATTTCAAAAATTTGCCATTCTAGCTAACCCTAACCCTAAAATCGTTACCAGAAAATCCGACGAAATGAAAAGCAAACAACTTTGCAACTAAAGTGAACAAGGAATACAACCTTTGTAGACCGGTCCTTCACTTCATTAGCTCCGCGTAGTAGTCCCTTCGCTGCAATCATGAACTCCCAGACTCTAGAGAGACTCCCATGAAGAAATGAACAAGCTTGCATCGAAGTCTTCGAGGCCGAAGATAATCTACGTTGAGGAGACACTAACCCAAGCTACCTTTTCACTAATTGTGGAATTAGTGAAGAAAACACCCTATACTAAATGGCAAGTAGTAGAGGATGATGAAATAGGAAGTGGGTTCACTTTAGATTTATTTTTCTCACACTAATTCCTCACTTAGAAAAAACTAGTGAGCTTTTTCTTTGATGAAGAAGAAGAAGAATGAACTCATGAAAGAGTGTGTATGGCAACCATGGGTGAGTTAAGCATCATATGCTAACCCTTGTAGAGACATAACCATGGTTAGGATAATTGGTTGGGTTAATAAATATCTTAGGAAAAACAAAAGAGTGGACTTGGTCAATGAAGACTACAAGCTTCCACAAGCAACTAGACAAAATCCCACCATTTTGTAATTACCAAAATAAATAAAAACCCTAATTATCATCATAAGCATATGTATGTCTCATACACCCATCTTGGATGTATCATCAAACACGACACATACTTTGTACACTAATATATATCACATATATACAATGTGTACAAAACTAGTGAGAAAAGAAATCTTAAGTGAGCTAATACTAGTTAATGTAAATTAATATATCAAATATATAATTATATATTAGATTATCAAATCAACTCTTGATTTAATAATCCGGCTACATCTCATATAACCGACTAATATCATATGTAACAACTTATCGAATCAACACTTGATCCGATAATCCGGCTATATCACATATAACCGAACGATGTCACAAATTGCGAGAATAGAATACCGTATCATATATAGTATTAATCTCGGTCCCGTACATATCACATATGTGCTCCTACTCCGTTTCACTTGAGCCAGGAAACCTCTGTGTAGGACTCTAAAGACTCGTCAATACGCCGGCGGTAGGTGATGATCATATCAAACACCCACAAGCCGCAAGCGGTCTGCCAAACGTAACGGCCACCCGGGTATTGAGCGATCAGAAGATCAACAAGCAAGCCTACACATACTCCTGCGAATCCAATCAGTAACACTACTGTATAGTCCGGTCTCTTCGTCTGATATGTCACATATCTCGTCTAGGGGTGGTAAACGTTAGACCCCAGTAACTCGATAAGTCATGCCGATGTGAGGCTCATAACGGGTCGAGAAACTACTGATAACACTTACCAGTATATCTCTGAAGCAGCCCTGGCCAGGGACTTCCTGTTATAGCCAATCGAGCACAACGCAACATCAACCCCCAATACTAGGAGAGACGAAACCCCTCCTATCGCTTATTGCCTCCATGTGATTCGGGACTGTACCCAAAAGCCACCGTTTTGCACGTTCTCTTGAACGTGGTAAGGTGGAAATCAAAGCACAGTGAGAATCACACAAGACCCTATGATGATCTCGGGTCTACAGACTAACCTGTACCAGTGTCACCAGAGAACTGCTATCCGATGATAGGTATAATACCATCTAGGAGTTCTCGGAGTCCGTTCAGTGTACCCAGTCTCCACTGAGCACCCGTATGCTATCTCTGATATCAAACACCAATGGATATGGGATCATCCATCGCCCATCTGTATGGGTCGAGAAGCTATACGCTAGTCTACTCTGGTATATCGATGCCCTGTCTCGATACACTCACGACTAGGAACATTTAAAGGATGTCCTTACCGACTACTCTGTCCCCACTAGTATGATCTGCATCATAATCCTGGTAGTCAAGTACTAATCCTAAGGGCTTTATCAATATGTAATAGAGAGACAATAAGTGTACATGTTAAGATAAAGAGCAACCAGATAGCATACTATCATGTCGAGCAAGAAAGTCATCCCTATATATGTCCAAGTATCCACTACAATATACATCGTATGTACAGTTATTTCCTCTAGGGCATACATATAACTAACAAAAACTTACCACTGTTGTTGTTCTAGACTATGAGATCTGGCAGGAGGATGGGTATAACGTCGTTTTAAACTAGCTGTAGAAGTTCACGTGTATATGACTCTGCCAGAGGATTGTTATAGTCAGTGGGAGTAGCGGAAGCATAATGGGCAAGTAGCTTATGTCTATTTATAGACTAAAGCAGGTACAACGGAGATAGATTATCTAGTTTTGATGTGACAGTCATAGAGTTTCACTTCATTATAATAACAGATGGACCTGATAAGAAGATAGTAGGGAGTGATGTCATGGTATTTGGATGACATGCACTTAATAGGAAAGAGATCTTCCTATACTATGATCGGTTATACTGTGGTTGTCACAAGTTGGTTTCTCCACATAGGATGTGGATAAAATATCATGGATTCTGATGACTAGATCTATGGTTTTAGATCTAGATTTGGGAAGTGTCCCAATTCGGGTACTTGACACTATTCTAAAGTGTGTTAGAATGGACGACTCCTGGCGTGGTGGTGTATCCGCAGGTGATGAAGTCACCCTCTCTAAAGAGATGTCTTTTAGACCGATGAGGAGAGGGATTTGCATGATTGGCATATCACTTGCTTAGGCAATTGAGTCAATCATGAGATGTCAAGTACGACACCAGATATTGATTTGCACAGGCTGCAATAAGTATATATTAATCCAATCCTGGAGAAACATTGGGAAGCAGTTATAAACATAAGTGGATGTTCTTAGTATATGGTAACGGCATCCTCCTTCAAGAGGCAGTTTATCATTTCAGGCTTCCAAGGTGACCTAAATGACAGAGTGACTGTCAGAGTTATAGTTTTCCCTTTTTTGAGGGACATTATGTTGGACAGATAGTCCAAGAGGATACTGTGGAAGGTATGGCGCAGGATACTGAATAAATTCAATGGATGATACAGTCTAAGAAGTTTGTTGGATTTGGAGTTCATTTGTGATCTGGGTCCCATCAGATATCCAAAAAAATTTTAAGACAGGTATTGCTCATTTCGGGAGATAGTCTTTCTCCACGAAGTTGAGATATATAGAGAGATAAAGATAGAAACAGTGGAGCGGATCCACTCACTGAGGCTATTTCTCGAACGCAATAGTTTCACAAACGAGTTTTGTGAGACTGATTAGTAGAGAAGTTTGGTGTTCGGTATCGCATGGGATGTGAGTATGCGACACCGCAATTATTAGCCTTAAGTGCATGTGGGAGATTGTTGGCTATAGTGACCTCAAGGTAATTATTGTAATCGCCGGCAGATGATTATGATGATTGAGGGAGGACCTATACGGATAGAACAGTCTTACTCAAAATGATAGTATGCTATCTGGTTTGTCTTTATCATCATGTATATGCATTATATGGCATTACAGATCACTATTACATGTTGATAGAGCCCATAGGATTCTTACTTGACTACCAGCATTATGATGGCGATCATGTACGTGAGAGCTGGGTGGTCTATAAGAACATCCTTAAATGTCCTTAGTCGTGGGGGTATCGAGACTGGGCACTGATACTCTAAAGTAGACTACTGTGTACTTATCGAGACCCTGACGAAAGACGGTAGTCGGTCTCACAAGCCATTGGTGTCAGTTTATCACTTAAGATAGTATACAGGTGCTCATTGGGTTATGAGTACAGTAGACGGACTCGCCGGGAATATGCTAGTTGGTATTATATCTATTGTCAGATAGCAGTTCCCAGGTGACATTTGTATAGGTTAGTCTGTCGACCTGAGATCGTCATTTATCTCGTGTGAGTTCCCACTGTGCTTTGATTACTACCCTTCCACGGCTCAAAGGAGTCGTGCAAACAGGTTTTAGTTGGGTACAGTCCCGAGCTACATGGAGGCAGTGAGCGGATTGTCGGGGATTCGTCTCACCCGGTATTGGGGGTTGATGTCGCGAGGTGCTTGGGTGGCCATCACCAGAATCCTTGGCAAGGTAGTCAAGAATTACTGATTTGGATCAATAGTTTCTCAGTTGGTGATGGGCTTCATACTGACATGAAATATCGTGTTATTAGGGGTCTGAATTTATCCATGCCCTAGACTCGATATGCGATACTCTTAGACGAACAGACCAGATCGTATCGAGATTGTCACGGACATGCTCAGTAGGAGTTCGTATGAGTTTGCTCGTCGGCCTTCTTTTCGCTCAATACCTAGATAGCCGTTACATATAGCTAGTGCCGCTGACGTGCTTGTGGTTAAACCTACTGCCAGCGTATTGACGAGTCTTTAGAGTCCCACACAGAGGGTTTCCTTACTTCAGCCGAAAAGATGTAGAGGCCGTATGGTATTACTGCGGGGTTCAATAATATACGTGCGCTTATGTACGTATCATGATTCAGACGAATAATACTAGTGAGCTTTGGTTTAAGCCGGATTCTAGTATTATATTATTGGATTATTTTCGTCTCTTTGTATTTGTAGTTTTTTGAATACGGATATGGGTATGTATATACGGATGCGGGGTATTCTTGTAATTTATTACAAGTTGCTTCTAGAAAATGCCACCTCATTTTTGTTTATAACCATTCTGTTTAAATGGTTAATGAGGTGGAGGGATGAGGTGATCTTTGGCTTTATATGAAGCATGGCTTTGTGGCGACTCTTGAGGGTGACTCATGGTTCACTATTGTGGGATGCTTGATATTTATTTATGTTGTGAGATATTTTGTTAAGCTGGATGATTCTTTTGTTCACAACACTTAGCCATTTTTCTATGGTGGCTACACTCTCATCTTCTCAAGCTTCTTCTTCTACCTCCGCCCTAAAAATCTCATGTGTTGAGAAATCTAGAGTGTTTGGAGACAAATTAATCCGTCATGAAACTCTACATCCTCTAGGCTATCTAGTTTAGCGAACTAGATATCCTAGTTACCTCAGTTATGAGGCTGGAGCACGAACTACAAATTTTCAGGTGGATCATCTTCGATGGAGGGAGACCGGCGATCAAGATTGATCATGGTGGTCTCTAAGAGCTTAGGAAGATGGTAGAAGACCGAAGAACGCGGATCATTTGGTATAATCATTCTAAACTCTTCTTTAGTTTGCTAGTTTTAGGTTTATGGTAGATTCGAGTTATAGGGTTATTCTAGCGCCAGTTTATAAATTTTTTGTTCCACAAACGGTCAGGGTGGATGACCAGGGCGCTGGCATAACCCAACACTGTATACAATCTTAGTTGATCACACCAATGGCTGTGGGACTAACCACCGTCCCTTATCGGGGTCTAGAAACGTATACACAAGTCTACTCTGGAATATCGATATCCGGTCTCGATACTCCTGCGGCTTGGGACATTTAAGGATGTGCTTATGGACTACCCAGCCCCCACAAATATGATCGCCATCATAACACTTCTAGTCAAGCAAAATCCTATGGGCTTTATCAATATGTATCAGCCATATGTGATATCGAGTAAAACATATGCACATGTTAAGATAAAGACAAACCAAAATAGTATACTACTGTAACGAGTCTTTATCAATGTGCATAAGCAATATAAAACGGTAAGAAAAATAAATACACATGTTCAGATAAAGACAACTCAAACAGTATACTATACAACTAAGCGAGATTGTCATGTACTTATATATCTCTAGTAACTTATACAATACATGCCTCTAGGGCATACATATCCAACAAGAGCAAGCTCAAGTGCTTGAGAAAGAAGAAGATGAATATTGGATGGCTTTTGAAAAAGAATTTCAATTATCTTTTTCTCTTTCTCATTTGATATACATGAGACAAGTCTCATCCCCCTCTCTCTCTCTGCTTTGTTGTCACACAAAGAGAGAGAGAGAGGGAGGGCCCTACCATTAAATGTTATATAAATAAAATGTGAACATGTATATGTAATCTATACACATACACATCATGTATTAAATACACGATAAGCCGTCAATATCATATCAGTATCAAATACTGAAGAGAGGATGTGTATCATATATACAATACTAGAAACCATATGAAAATACAGTTATTAAGTCAACACTTGACTTAATATTCCGGCTTTTAAACCGGCTAGTATTTCCGGACGTTCGATTAAATCAAATAGTCAATCGAACTCCTGCGTGTACCAATATGCACGCTACATCAACATTTTGTCCGAGCATGCACTTTCGTTGCAGGACTCTAAAGACATGTCAATACGTTGGCTGTTGGTTAAACAGGATCATATCCGATTGGATCCAAAACACTTACAGATTCAATCCCTTAATGGGTTAACCCACAAGATCGTCAGCGGTACTAGCTGCACGTAACGACTATACAGGTATGAGTAAGATAAAGGCAGGTCAACAAGCGAACTCATCCGAACCGGACAAAGTCTATCAACGGCGAATACCATATAGTCCGGTCTCTTCGTCAAAGAGTATTGCATATTGGGCCAAGGGGGTGGAACATGTCAGACTCTTAATAGCCCAATAAATCATGCAGATATCGAAGACATAACCAACCGAGATGCAACTGGTAACACTTACCAGTTCATCTCATCCACCCTGGCCAGCGATTTCTGGTTATGGTTATATTCTGCACAGCACGATCTCAGCTCCCTATACCGAGAGAGACGAATCCCTTCGACCGCTCATTGCCTCCATGTGCTTTGAGACTATACCCAACTAAAATATGTTTGCACGACTACTTTAAGCCATGGTAAGGTGGTAATCAAAGTATAGTGGGAACACACACAAGTCACTGTAGCGATCTCAGGTCAAGAGACTGCCCTGTACTATCGTCACCAGAGGCCGCTACCTAACATTAGTATAATACCAACTAGGAGTTTTCGGTGAGTCTTTCCAGTGAAACTCATACTCCTATGAGCACATTGCTGGGAACTTAAGCACACTAGCAAACTAATTTTGCAAGATCGCAATATAGATTTCAAAAATTTTCTAGTTCGCTAAAGTTCCCAAAACCAAGAATCGAACTAAATATCTAGAACTTGTATACAAAACCTAGTGAGCTAAACTAATCTACTATGTGTAGAATACTCACATCCTCAAGTTTTCTTCAAGTGCTCTGGATTGCACTAGCAAGACGGTCCTCCTTTGTCGAAGATGATCCACCTAAAGGAAATGATCTAAGCTCCAGCTTCGCCCAGCGAAGCAACCGACGCTCCAAGATCGCTAGCAATGGAGAGCGGGGATGTTGGAATTTTCCACTGTCTTTTTTTCTCATTTCCAAAACTCAAATGAGCAACTAAAGAAAAAGGAGGAGGAGGTGAAGAAACATGGGCATGAGCAACTTAAGAAAGAATGAGAGAGTGTAGAAGATCTATAAAGAATTATAGAATGAAGAATAGAATGGCTTCCAATATTTTACAACCATGGAAAATATCTCACAATATTTTACAATAAACAAATAAATCCCATTCCTCTCTACATACCTCCAACCATGCTCATGCCACTTCACCCTCCACCTCATTTGCAAATAATTTTCTAAAAAGAAAATCATATAATGAGGTGTCCATCTTCTAAAAGATATTCCGTATAAATACGGAATACATCTCGGTATACGTATCGAAATATATATACGCGTATTCATATAAAAATACGAATAGCCTAAAGAGAAAATGAATAGTGAACAATAATACTAGAATACATATATTAAATATATATATATATATATATATATATATAAATTATTAAATCAAAACATGATTTAATAATCCGACTTAATCCTAAGCCGCTAGTATTATCAACCGTCCGATTAAAATCTGTGTAGCATGTATACATATTTAATCGGACACTTGTATGTTCTAACATATGTCATCTAAATCAAATCGCCTGAACCGTGAAAACCCCCTGTGTGGGACTCTAAAGACTCGTCAATACGCTGGCAGTGGGTTTAACCACAAGCACGTCTGCGGCACTAGCTGTACGTAATGACTACCCAGATATTGAGAGAAAGGAAGGCCGACGAGCAAACTCATCCGAACCCCTACTGAGCATGTCTATGACAATCTCCGTACAATCCGGTCTGTTCGTCTAAGAGTATCGCATATCGGGTCTAGGGATGGATAAAGTCAGACCCCTAATAATGCAATATTTTGTGTCGGTGTGAAGCCTATCATCAACTGAGAAACTACTGATCCAAATCAGTAATTCTCATCTACCTTGGCCAAGGATTTCTGGTGATGGCCACCCACACATAGCGCGACATCAACCCCCAATACCGGGGGAGACGAATCCTCGACGATCCGCTCATGCCTCCATGTGGCTCGGGACTGTACCCAACTAAAATCTATTTGCACGACTCCTTTAAGCCGTGGTAGGGTAGTAATCAAAGCACAGTAGGAACTTACATGACACAAATGACGAACTCAGGTCGACAGACTAACTTGTACTTATGCCACCTGAGAACTGTTATCTGACAATAGATATAATACCATCTAGTATGTTCCTAGTGAGTCCGTCCAGTGTAACTCATAACCCAATGAGCACCAGTATACTATCTTAGGTGACTAACTGACACCAATGGCTTGTGAGATCGGCCATCGCCCCTCGTCGGGGTCTCAAAAAGTATACACTAGTCTACTCTAGAGTATCGATGCCCAGTTCCGATACTCCCTCGACTAGGGACATTTAAGGATATGCTTATAGACCACCCGGCTCCCACTTATATAATCACCATCATAATGCTGGTAGTCAATCAAGAATCTTATGAACTCTATCAACATGTAATAGTGATCTGTAATACCACATAATGCATGTACATGATAGAGACAAACCAGATAGTATACTATCATCTCGAGTAAGACTGTTCTACCCGTACAGGTCCTCCCTCAATCATCATAATCGCCTCCCTGCGATTACAATAATTGACTTGAGGGCACTATATCCAACACACATGTATACAATCCTCGGTGTCAAACACTAATAACTGTAGGATCAACTATCGCCCTCCAACCGGATTAGGAAACGTACACACTAGTGTAAACTGGAGTACCAATACCCAATCTCGATGCTCCTACGATTAGGGACATTTAAGGATGTGCTTATACACTACCCTATATCCCACTAGTATGATCCCTATCATTAATCATGGTATTCAAGAAAAATCCTAAGGGGTCTATCTCATATATTATCGATACGTGATAACGAGTAAAACATATACAAATGATAGATAAAAACAAACCAGATAGCATACTATCATCTCGTATAAGATCGTTCTCTGTATAAATTCTCCTTCAATTACAATAATTGCCTTGAGTGCACATATTGAAAGTAAGTTTTAGCACCTCTACTATGTTTCTACAAGCATCAAGTATGCAATTTTAAAAAAAATCTAGAGTGCTAAGTATACTAAACAAGAATCGAACTAGAGAATTAAGGTTTCAAAGTAAGCAAACTACATTCTAAACTAAGTGTAAAGAATTTACATCATTTGTAGTCTACTCCTTCACTTCTAAAGCTCCAAGTTGAAGTCTCTAGAACTCTTCTTAAGGCTCCACTTGAAGAAATGATCGAGCTTGCTTGTTGTCTTCGTCGCCAAAGATGATCCACCTTGAAGTCTCTCTTACTCAAGCCCACACTTCACTAATCAAGGTATTGGTAAAGTTAACAACCTAAACTAATGGGCTAGATTAGTGTAGGTTGATGAAGTAAGAGATTTACTCACTAGAAATATTTCTCTTTTATTTTTCTCAACTCAAGAAAATTCTAGAGAGGAGTGGAAGAAGGAGATGAACTTGGATGAGTTTTGAACCATCTCTCAAGTGATAAGAACGAGATGAGAATATAAATGAGATTAGATGGTGTATGATAAATATCTTAGAATAAAACAAGAATTGAAGATGAGTCATGGCTTCTCAAGCCATGACTCATTTTCCATTTCTTTTAATTCTAAAATATTTATCATTATCTTTTCTCATTTTTCCTCATGTGTGATTCTCATACATCCATCTCTCTTGTATCATCAAACATGATACAATTTCATACATATATATACATCACATATATAAATATATTTCAAGAGAAGAAAATCTTAAGTGAGCTAAATATTAGTTTATATATATATATATATATATATATATATATATATATATCAAATATATAAATATATCAAATTATTAAATCAACACTTGATTCAATAATCCGGTTATATCATATATGACCCGGCTAATATCAAATATATATATGTATATAAAATTATTAAATCAACACTTGATTCAAGAATCCGATTATATCACATATAACCGGCTAATATTCAATATTAGATATTAAATCAACACTTGATTCAATAATCCAGTTATATCATATATAACCGACCAATATCAAATATATATATATATATATATATATATATTAATCAAATCATTAAATCAACACTTGATTCAATAATCCGGTTATATCACATATAACCTTGCTAATATCAAATATCGCTAAATTAGAATACGGTATCATATATTCGTATTTAATCAAGCTCCCGCACATATCTCCATACGTGCCCTATTTCATTTCGCTTAAGCTAGAAAACCTCTATGTGAGACTCTAAAGACTCATCAATATCCCAGCAGAAGGTAATGATCACATCAGATACCCACAAGCCGTCAGCGGTACTAGCTAGACATAACGGCTACCAAGGTATTGAACGAATAGAAGATCAATAAGCAAACTTGTCCAAACTCCCGTAAAGCCTATAAGAAACACTTACCATACAGTCCGGTCTCTTCGTCTGATATGTCGCATATCGAGTCTAGGGGGGTGGAATCATCAGATTCCACTAACTTGATAAGTCATGCCGATGTATGGCCTATAACCTATCAAGAAACTACTGATAACATTTATCAGTAAATCTCATCAGCCCTGGCCAGGGACTCGCTGTTATAACCAATCGAGTATAGCGTAACATCAACTCCCAATAAAGGGAGAGACAAAACCCCTCCAATCGCTCACTGTCTCCATGTGATTCGGGACTGTACCCAAATTCCACCTTTTTGCATGACTCCTTTGAGCTGTGGTAGAGAGGAAATCAAAGAACAGTGGGAACCACATAAGACACTATAACGATCTCGGGTCTACAGACTAACCTGTTCTAGTGTCACCAGAAAACTGCTATCTGACGATAGGTATGGTACCATCTGGGTGTTCTCGGCGAGTCCTGTTCGGTGTACCCATTCTCTAATGAGCACCCGTGTACAATATTTGATGTCAAACACCAACGATTATGGGATCAACCATCTCCCCATACAGGGTCGAGAAATATACACACTAGTCTACTCTGGAATATTGATGCCCTGTCTAGATATTCCCTCGACTAGGAACTGTTAAAGGATATGCTTGAGGACTACACAAGCCCCACTAGTATGATCTGCATTATAGTCCTGGTAATCAAGCCAACATCCTAAGGGCTTTGTAAAAATGTATCAGAGAGACAGTATACTAAAACAAGCATACATGTTAAGATAAAGAGCAACCAGATAGCATACTATCATGTCGAGCAAGAAAGTCCTCTATATATGTCCAAGCATTTACTATAATATACAATAATGGCCTCTAAGGCATACATATTCCTGACAATCTCCCACTTGCATTAAGGCCAGTTGTTGTATTATCGCATACCCAACATCCTAAAAAATCTCTCGAACTGTGTCTGGGGGAGGGCCTTCATGAGTGGAGCCACCGTGTTGTCCTTCGTGTCTACTCTCCTGACATCAATCTCCCAGCGATCAACTATCTCCCGGATCAGGTGATACCGCCTCAGAATATGTCTAGATCGCTGATGGGACCGGGGTTCCTTGGCCAAAGCCACAGATCCATTGTAATCACAATACAAAGGTATTGGATCTTCAATAGATGGAACCACACCAAGTTCGGCAATGAACTTCTTCATCCAGACAGCCTCTTTGGGAGCATCGTTGGCAGCGATGTATTCAGCCTCCATTGTCGAGTCTGCAACGGTATCTTGCCTGGAACTCTTCCAGCAAACCACCCCTCTATTGCAGGTGAAGACAAAACCGAAACAGACTTACTGTCGTCCTTATCACTCTAGAAGCTTGAATTGGTAAAGGACTCCACTTGGAGTTCTCCGTTACCATACACCAAGAACATCTCTTTAGTCCGTCTCAAGTACTTAAGAATGTTCTTCACAGCTATCCATTGCTTCTCCCTTAGGTCTGATTGATACCTGCTTACCACACTAAGTGTGTAAGCTACATCCGGTCTGGTGTATAACATAGCATACATGATAGACCCAACCGCAGAAGCATAGGGTATCGCATTCATGCGAGCCCTCTCCAAATCAATCTTAGGAGATATCTCTTTGGAGAGAGTGATTCCTGAACAAGCGGGTAAATTACCATGCTTAGAATCTTCCATGCTAAATCTCTTTAATATGGTGTCTATGTACCTAGATTGGAATAATCCCAACATCCTTTTAGATTTATCTCTATAGATCTTTATCCCCAGGATGTAGGAGGCATCACCCGGATCTTTCATGGAGAACTTTTGTGGTAGGAAGAGTTTGGCCGAGTGCAGCATAGGAACATCATTTCCTATTTATGTCATCTACGTACAATACGAGGAAGATAATCTTACTCTCTACAACCTTTTTATATATACATGGTTCATCTACGTTTTTGATGAAGTCAAACTCTTTGACTGCTACATAAAAAAGATGTTCCAGCTCTGCGACACCTGTTTTAATCCGTAAATTGATTTAAGAAGCTTTCACACCTTTCTGCTGCTCCCACTGTCTATGAAGCCCTCTGGCTGTGTCATATACACCATCTTTTCTAAATCACCATTTCGAAAAGCGGTCTTGACGTCCATCTGCCAGATTTCATAGTCATGGTATGCAAAAATGGTAAGTAGGATCCTGATGGACTTAAGCATAACTACTGGAGAAAATGTCTCATCATAGTCGACACCTGGTCGTTGACGAAAATATTTTTTTACAAGTCTAGCTTTGAAGGTCTCAACCTTTCCATCTACACCAATTTTCTTCTTAAAGATCCACTTGCTCCTAATGGGTTTTACCCCTTCAGGAGCAACTTCCAAAGTCCATACTTTGTTGGTGTACATGGATTTCATCTCAGATCTCATAGCATCCAGCCATTTCACAGAGTCCCCACTTGCCTAGTTGGGTCATTATCTTCCATGATGCAATCTTCGCTCCCTCTGTCTATGAGAAAACCGTAGTATCTCTCAGATGGATGAGGAACCCTACCAGATCTACGGAGTGGCCGAGATTCGTCGGGGACTATTGAATCCTCCAGTTCTACCAAATCTTCAGTTGTAGTTTGTGTAGCTGAAACTTCTTCCAGGTCTTCCTCATTACCATTAATTTTTTTTACAAGAAATTCTTTTTCTAAAAAGGTAGCATGTTGAGCAACAAACACTTTTTGTTTCTCGGTATGGTAGAAGATATACCGTCGTGAATGTTTGGGATATCTAACAAACTTACATAGAACAGACCTTGTCTCGAGCTTGTCCGGATTTTGCTTTTTAACATAAGCCGGATAACCCCATATCTTAATGAAATTACTATACGGTCTCTTTCCCTCCCATATCTCATATGGAGTGGTAGGCGCAGATTTGGAAAGAACCCTATTCAATATGTATGCAGCTGTCTCAAGTGCATAACTCCAAAAGCAAAATAGGTCACTCAGCAACACTCATCATAGAGTGCACCATATCTAATACGGGGCGGTTCCTCTGTTCCGATACTTCATTGTGCTGTGGTGTATACGGAGGAGTAAGCTGAAAGAGAATCCCAATCTCTTTTAGATAATCTCGGAATTCTGTTCTTAAGTATTCTCCTCCTCGATCAGATCGAAGGATTTTAATACTTTTACCCGTCTGGTTCTCTATTTCGCTCTTTTATTCCTTGAATTTCTCAAAAACTTCGGATTTGTGTTTCAACAAGAATACATTTCCGAATCTTGAAAGATCATCGGTGAATGTAATGAAGTACGAGGAACTATTCCTGGCATGTATAGATATAGGACTGCATACATCGCTATGTATTAGTCCCAAGAGTTCAGTTGCTCTTTCTCCTTGACCCATAAACAGAGTTTCGGTCATCTTTCCTCTGAGACATGACTGACAAGTTTCATAAGATGTAAATTCGAACGGATTCAAATATCCATCTTTATGCAATTTAGCTCGTCTGGTCGTATTGATATGACCAAGTCTACAATACCACAAGAATATTTCATTCATTTCTGATCTTTTCCTCTTATATGCGTTCTGTATATTTAGAACTGTATTTTGATTTAGAACGTATATACCATTACACAATGTACCAAACCCAATCAACACTTGATTTAGGAAAATGTTCATAACATTTTTCTCTAATGCAAAGTTATATCCCTTTTTATCTAATAAAGGAACGTATATTATATTGCACATCATCGACGGTACGTAATAACAGTCGTTCAAAATAAATGTATTACTATTTGGTAATACTAGGTGATATTCGCCGACCGCTTCGGCAGCAACAATTTCTCCATTCCCTACTCTAAGAGTGTCATGCCCCACTTCCCAAAAGTCGGAAACAAGTATGTGACGAGACCGCGACGTATTTATTTTGAGAAGGTCATTTTCCGGAATAAATACGCTAAGTGTAAAATAAGCAATATAAAATGATAAGAGAATAAACATGAGATTAAAACTCCAACAACTTTATTTACATTCAACTTGATTCATTTACAATACATGATTTTTAACTGAAAGAAAATACCAGGATTGAAACACCTAAACAGGTGGCGAACATAAACTGAGAAAGGTAACTGGTCTAGGCCGGGGTCTCGGTCTGATCGTGCTCTTCCTCTGAGATTTCTACCTCTTCAACATCCACAGTATCTGATGAACATTTCAAGAAAAATAGAGAAGGAATGCCCGTCAGCGAACTTTCGCTCGGTAAGTCCCAAGGAATGAAGTGAAATATTAATTGTAATGATAAGGAAAATGTATATCATGAACAATAGATTATGGATTATGATGTGTTAGCATGTCGTTTAATGTAAACATTGTGAGTTTATATAGCATGTAGTTGTATCATAATATATGTGAATAAGTATGGTAATGAATGACAAGTAGATATGGCAATATAAAAGTAACATGGCCATGTAGTGTAAATATAGTGAACATGCAGTGAATGTAAGTATTTTAATATGTCTCTACTTGGGTACACTAATTTAACGTAAGTTCAAGGGTGAATGCCAACCAATCTCAAAAGTGTTCTCAAACCCAACAGGCTGTAATCCAGGGGTAAGGAACAACGGGCCTGAATCAAGTGTTAGAAACGGGACTTCAATCTAGGGTTGAAGTATTGCAAACTCAACATGTTGTAATTCAGGAGTAAGGAAACACGGGCCCTCATGATAGCTTGCTTATGTTAGTAGACATGGATTCATGATCTAGTAGGACTCCTTAGATTTTTTGGATTCACGCATGAATTACCCCAGCACCCCGTGTATTCTACATTACAGTTAAAATTACCAGTTTTTCTCGAATCCATGAATACATCAAATTGCAAGATTGAGTTCATGTATATATCAAGTATTTATGTCAAGTATTCATGTATTCATGTCGGTTGTATTCATGGCTCGAGTCAAGTCAAGTCATGTATTCAATTTTGAGTTCAAATATTCAGGTTCATGTTCAAGTATGCATGCTAGACTTCGGGTTCATGTTTGAATTGGATTCTGACTTGAGTTTAGATTCAAGTTCATGATCAAGTATTCATATTTGGTTTTAGATTCATGTTTGAGTTTGGATTTAGACACGGGTTAGACTCAGACTTGAGTCAGACACTTTAAACTGATTTAGATCTTGAATTAGGTTCAGGAGTTATCGGTAATTGCTGCACATTGACGACAGAATTTGTGTTTTTTCCAAGAAAATTACCATTGATAACATCGTTAAGTTTTCTACCTTAAATAGACAAGCACTCACTTTGTCCGGCTCCCTGAGGCGCAAGAGAATTGATCCCGCTTAAACCAATATTTACTAAAGTCCTTAACAGTGTTTTATATAGCTCGAGGGGGTTTTATGAAAAATATTTTTAATATAGTTTAAAATAACCTCGAGAAATTATTTATATTCTTTAGGTTTCCATGGATGTGTATTTTAAGAATTGAGGTATTTTAGTGATAATTACCTTAACTTGAATAGTTCATGGTATTTTACTGTAAACTTGTCTTGTATTGATATCTTGATGGTATTTTGATGAAGCTTGTAATTCTTTTATTTAAAAAAATATAAAGTTATTATATTTTGAAAATATATGGATTTTGTAATAATAAAAAATTAATTTTGATTATTAAGTAGAAAATCTAGTTTTTCTTTAAAATCGTATTAAGAACCTTTCGAGACTGAATACTCCGTAAGGAGGTCTGCATCTCGCTCTACTAGTCTAAGGATGTACGATAATCTGCACCATCCAATAGCGGGTCTCCTAAAAAGTGTTGTAGAGGCTTATTTACAAAGCAAATTAAAATACAATTTTTAAAAGAAACCCGATTTTTATAGTAAAGAGTATTTTAGTGTAACGTTGTATTCGTATTAAAAATACGTTCACCGAGTATCGTGCTATGGATACATGTGTGTATGTGAGGGGTAGGTCATTACCCCGTGAAGTTTTCTAAAGGTATAATTAACAAAAATACTAAAAGATGTGATATGTGAAGTTCATGGTATTTAAACAAAAAACTTAAATTAAAGTTATTTTACATGGAATTCTAGGTTATAATTTATTCTAAACATTTATAATAATGTTACAAGTATTGTGTAAAAGTGTATGAACAATATGTAAGAAAAAGGGTGAGTTTTTACGGTTTAGAAGATCGACATCGGTATTAACTCCACTTACCGATGTTCGTTTTAAAAAAGATTTTCAAAGAAAAAGAAAAGAGATTGGAAGGGGCTTACCGGTTGATTATGTTAGGAAGAGATAGAAGAATAGATTGTTGTCATCGTGGTGTCATGGGAACGCCGGAATTAGTTTCGATCTTCGCCGGAAGTTACTTGCTTTCTAACTCCACTTGTACTCTTCTTGTACTTAGAAAACTTTGAGAATTTTGGCTTTAATTTTCAGAATGAGGATGGGGTAGGACATGGGGTAGTATTTATAATGTGGAATTAGGGTTTTAGAATAAAAAAGATGAATTAAAATACATTAAAATGAGGTTCAATGGGAGAATTTAAAGGTCTCTGTTTGATTCCAGAGCAATCAAACAGTGCAGGGGACTTAGGGGTAGGGGAAAGATCAAGTGTGTAAAGCACGGAGGGGTTTGGGCAAGATCTGACCATCGAGGCCGGTTTTTATGGGGTTTTGGCCGGCCAAATGAAGGGGTTAGGCCGTCAGATTTTTACCACGTGTTCACGCTAGTGTTAACACCCTTTTGCACATGTTTGATTTTTCTGTCTTCTCATTTTTGTGTGTTTTGCACGTGTAAACTTTTGGGCTTCCAAAAAGTTTAAAAATAAAATCAGAAAAATTTAAATGTGTCTGAGATTCGAACACAAAGGCTACGTCACAGCAGTGCAAGGGCTTTACCAGTGAGTTACAAGTGGCTTCTTGCTGTTCTTTAGTAAAATTTATTATAACTTGTACCCAGGCTGTTATACTCTCTTCTGTACATTAAACTGAAAAATTTTGTACAGAAAATTCAGAGTCGTTACAGAGAGACATATCACCCTTCCCAGTTCTCAACTTCTCTTTAACCCTTATAACATATTACAAATATGAGATCCTGATCCGGTATCCAATACCTAAGACGTAGAGCAGACTGAGAAATAATTCTCAATAACTAACACACCCGAAGAAGTCGGTTGCGTGAAAATCCTTGTATTCACCTATCCCTTGCTCAGACTTATGACAGTTGTCATAAGATAGAGCGGAACCAACGTTTTCCAGCCCAGTATAATAAGCGGGTTCGGTCAATACATCAATATTATTATCTTGATTAAGGTGTTACATAGTCGCTACGTGGAGAGAGAGAAGAAAACACCTTAGCGTACGCTCTTGCAACATTAGATTGGTTATGATCTTATCTAATCAGGATGGCTCCCACTGTTTTTATCAAATCTTCCTTCAAACCCTAAAAGATAAAATTAGCCGGGATTAATTACACCCTACAAGTTCGCTAATCGATCAGCTAAACAAGTGTTGGTACTCCGAGGGAGTCTCTCTGTGCTTTCGCATGGAACTAATTAAATAAGCTCGTTTCCGCAGGGGCATAACCCCGTTAACACCTTTCTTAGAGACCTACTGGATTATCTAACTGTAAAGTGGAAAAATATCCTAAGAGTAACACTTACTCGCAGTGGGTATCGGGATCCAACTATCACATAGAAGGTATGCAATCTCATTGCAAATTTCAACACTTGAAATTCCCAATATCTGTTTTTACCCCAAACGACCTATAACCTTGACGGAGGTCAACAAACCATAGGCCGCTAGTCAAGTTCAACCCGTCATTTCTTGATCGATTCGAACCCACCTACAGAAACCCTTGACGGAGGTCAACAAGGCTGTGTGACTGCCCCTACCGATCCCATCAACATACTGCAGATAAATATTACCAGTTACCATACACTGTACCTTGACGGAGATCAACAACTACATCACGAATACTAAATACTACGTATCTGAAATGACGGAGGGTTATGACTGGTTTTGAAGAAAACCTTTAACGTAATGAACTTGATATCGTTGTAGAATCTAGTGATTTGAAAAGGAGTGGTTTAAGCTCCGCTTTAAAATTGAGTAGTTTTCAAAACAAACCGAGTGGGTTGTAGCATATGCTAGTTTTGCTAAAGAGGTCATTTTCGGTGAAGGGATCTAGGCTCTTTCCTCATCGTATGAGGTGCGAGATATTCATAATGGAATACCGCTATGCAAAGCAAAAACTAGAGCTTGCTTTTTGAAAAATTTGATTCTACAACATCTTTTAGGTTTCTTTTCTTTTCATTAATCTTATTAATAATGTCCTATCATTTAAGTTTCCTAAACATTACAGAAAAAACGAAAATAAAACACACATATATGCCATCTTCATTCGCCACAGGGACCCGAGTCTTCGCCGTAAGGTTACTTAACTTACGGTAGGGCGGGGTTAGGACTAGCACAAATGCAAAACCTATAGGGGTCAAGACTAGCGCAGATACAAAACCTTTATAGTGTCTACTAGTATATCATATATATAAGTAGCATTCACCTTACGCAGTTATATGATCACATCACATCACAGAAATAGCAGAAGCAGATATATGAAATATAGGATATACTAGGGGGTCCGTATTTTAGATTGAGCCAATAATGAAAAATACGGATTCCACGGTCGCGATGAATAGCCAAGCCCACACCCCTAATCCCCTACAAGAGTGGCAAGCAACCCTGCCAATTCTAGAGTTAGGCGACCGGTCTCGATTCCTCAAGATAGCCTCCTACTTGACTCTAGAACCGGGTTGCTTGTGCTCCCTGCCTTAGGTTTATCCTAATGCGGAAAAGTAAATAATATACATCAAATGGAGACAATAACCTCAACCCGGAAGTGTCCCAATAAAAAAATAATACATACAAATATTTACATGAATGAAAATTGAAAAACTCTCATCTCACGTAACCCCCTCCGGCTATTCAATCATGACGATCCAATATAACATATCAATAGCAACATAATAACATCACATGTCATCAACGTAAGAAAATATGCATATCCCTAATGTCGTTATCGTATAGCAACGAGATCAGGGATACTATCACATATTACACTTACGGTCGCAGAAAATAAATGAAAAGTACAATAATTAGAACCCGCGTCATTCTTTAGACATCATAAACCCGGATTATCACATATTCCGAATTTCATGCATAACCCTATAAACCTTGCATTTAAGTCTCGAATTGAAAACACTTTTCAAAATAATTCGGGAAATTCAACAAGATTAACGATTAAAAAATCGAATGCTCGTCGGGAACTTTAGTGGATGGCCGCACCCCCGAGGCCGTCAACGAAGTGCACTTGGGAGGAACACCGCAGCCGCGAGCACCCAAATGGATGCACTTGGCCACGAGGTTCTCCTATAGTCACTTGGTTGAGATAAAGGGGCATGGCTATCTACTAGTGTCTCCCGACGAGTATTCACGTACGATACGAGATTACGATGGAGTTTCGATCCAAATCCAAACTCCGTGGCAATCCATCATTTGAGACTAAAATGCGAGATTTACATTTCGTTAACCGGTTTTCTCAAACTAATCAATGTGGATTCCAAAAATCGTATCACATAACTATAGCAATCTAGACGACATTAAACATTTCGATCGATGTTTCAAACAACAGCAATTAACAGAGAGCTCAACCACTTGAGCCTTATTAGAAATGTCCAGACAACCCTATTCACCGCCGAAAAAGGGAGACGGAACCGCGTAGGTCGTCTTGCCTGAATTTGGGGGCAGATACTATTTGGATTTATCCGTCCACCTCTCTGAAGATGCCAAGTTGATTTATGGCACCGTGTATCGGAGGTCTGGACGGATGCAGCCGTTGTAGCAGATTTCGTTAGATTCCCCCTCGTTTGCGAGGGGTTTTTGATTGTGGGGATGCTCTTCCCTGTAGGCTTAAGCCCCTGCAGTCAATTACATTACCGCGTAGCGATAACTACTTTCTCCGGCTTCAGAAGTTCACTTCGTATCGTGTGTGTTTGTTTTATTTTTGGTTGCCCATGGATTATATACGGAGACTAATTTATGTTGCGCTCGTAGGGCGTGGATTAGTCCAAATCTGTATATTCTTAGATTTGGGTTTGGTTTGGTTTAAGGACCGTTAATCTCGTTCGAGATTAAGATCAACTTAAATGTTTGTTAAGGATACATTAGTCGAATTTTAGACTAAGATCTACTTAACAGGGTTTTAGGATCATTCAGATCCAACAAAAGAGTTTTTGGGCTCTATTGTATTAGTTTAAGGACGTTTCGGTCCATAGCTAGTTTAAGGACGTTGCGGTCTATTGTTAGTTTAGGAAAATCTCGGTCCGTTGTAGTTTAAGGACGTTGCGGTCCGTATTAGGATGTGCCCATCGGTTTGGGAGTGCGCCAAAGAGTTGTTGGTTGTCAGGACCCGCCACCTCTCTGAAGACGTTGAAGAAGTACAACGATATAGATCAGAGGTGTGGAAAGATGTACCTTTGAACCAAATTCCAGATCGAGGGAAGAGATCATGGTGGACCATCTAAAAATCATTAGTCATTTTTGGGAGACTAGGATTAACTTAGGAGATGTGGGATGGACATCGTTCTGGTCATTGAGGAATCATTAGTTTGGGATGTCATGAGCATATAGGCTCGGCCTGTTTGGAGACCCAAGGTGTTTTAATCTCAGGAAGACTTAGCCAATTAAATTTAGGGCTGAAGTTGGCTTTTTATAATGTTAAACACTAATATATGCTCAGTGCTCACATGCTCCCACGTGAGACTCTAAAGAAGTGTTAAACACTGAAATTTGGGGCGTTTACGTATGGCACGTGAGGCGCCTGAAAGTTGGCGTTGTACACTTGGGTCCAAATCCCTGTCTGTATATAAGTGTTAGACACTTAATTCTTGTGTCCCTTACGTGTGAGCACGTGAGGCGCCCCAAAGTTGGCTTTTTATCTCTTTGGGTTTATTCCCTCTTCCTTTTATAAGTGCTAACCACTTAGCCTATATAATGCTCACGTGCGAACACGTGAGGTGCCCAAAAGTGAGTGCTGTCTTTGGATTTTTCCCTTTTCCATTTAAGCAACTGTTTGGGGTCACGTGAGAACACGTGATTCGATCTCGGTTCTTCCTTTTTGTTCCTCAGAGGTGCTCACGTGAGAACACGCGAGCCTTCGCTATATAGCGTTGAACGCTAATGAATCACCAGTCTGTTCTTTTATATGCATGGAGATTTTGATATGAGTTTTGAGAATTTCAGGCCCTTTTCTTTATAGGAATTAAATTCTTTTGCAGGGTTAAACTCTAGTTTTATCAGAGAAATTAAATTCCTGTATACTTTTGGAAGAATTAAATTCTTTGAACTTAGTTCTTTCTCCTAAGTTTTGAATCTGCATAACAGAATCTCCCCGATGAGAATTAAATTCTCAACTTGTGGGGAGATATATTTCTGCAGACCTAAACCAGAGGAAGAACTAATTTCTTTTTTTGAAGGGTTAAAACCTTAAGGAAGAGATAAGATAATCGATGTGTCTTTTTTCTTACTTAGGATTTCTTTTTTCTAAAAGAGAGATCTTCTTCTTTAGAGAATTAAATTCTCTTTTCTTTTTTAAGTTTGAAGCTTATGGGGGGAGGGTTTCTGTTTTCCAAGACTTGAAGTCTTGGGTCCTATATATAGTAGAGGCAAATTTGTTGATTTAGTTAAAGAAATCTCTCATTGAGAGATCTTTAATTGATTCGGGGATTTTATCTATCGTTGGATCTTTGATCCAAGGACTTCTATTTTATAGATTTGTTTTTAACAAAATTAGGGAAATATTTTCCCATACAATTTTTTTTCCTGTAAATTGGTGATTTTTAATCACAATTGGATTTTTTAATCCAACGGTACTCTGTTTTACAGAGAGTAATCTTTCTTATTTAGAAATATTTTCCAAATAGGGTTTTGATCTTTTTATTTAGAATTTAATTCTATCAGCTTGGAAGGTGATTAGGAACACTCACGTGTAGCACGTGACCCCCTACAGAATTAAACTTGTTTGCTTATATGCAACAGCCTAAAGAAAAGGCATCACGTGTTAACACGTGAGCTTCTCTGGCCTACCATTTGTTTTAATATGGAGACTATATACTTTGTATATAGATGTCACGTGCTTACACGTGAGGCTCCATTTCAGCCTGTCAATTGTTTAAACGCAGCGCCTATAATCTTTGTATATATGCACTCACGTGTGGGCACGTGATGCTCCATTAGTAGGGAATTTTCCCCACTCCTTTTTTCTCTTTTTTTATAAGGGAACAAATGTCCCCCAGCGTTGTTCTTACGTGGCTTGCACGTGATCGCAACGTTGTCACCCTTTCAGCCGTTGGATTTGCCATCTAAGACTTTTCAATTTTATGTGCCGTGAGGGTCTCATAAAGACTTTTCTCCCTACAAGTCGAGTGGATCCCGTAGGTGTATTTTCTCCTTAGGAGTCGTGAGGACTCCTAAGTGCATTTTCTCTTGAGAGCCGTAAGGATCTCACAAGAGAATTTTCCCCCTTACAAGTCGATAGGACTTATAAGTGGTTTTTTTCCTCCTCGTCGATATTCGACTTTAGAGAATATGGCCCATGGATAGTATACAATAGTCCATTTTGACCTACTTGCAGGGTCACAGTGCTTAGGAAACATGTTGATATCCCCGTTGCATAAGACTTTTTTCCTTACGAGTCGAGACGAGTCGAGAAGTTCTCGCAGGAACATTGTTTTCCCTACGAGTCGAGACGAATCGAGAAGTTCTCGGAAGAATGTCTTAACGTCACAGTTAACCTCTGCTCTTTACGACAGAGGTCCGTTAGGGTCTATGATACTAGTGTTTTTGTTCGTCGTACCGTCGCGTTGGCTGATGCATTCCCCGATACGCAATCTTGCTGTTCGAGTAGCCCTGCGACTGTTGTGTCTCTGATCCCTTCGGGGGCTAGAAAAGACGTCTTCAAGTAATCTCCCAGGTCATATTACTGTCGGAAGAGAAAGCGTCAGGGATTTTTCATGCCGCTTTTTACTTAAGATTAGGCTCAATTTGGGAGCCCCAATGAGTCATGACCACTACGCACCGGTGTAGGATGATCTCCGATAGTCTTTCAGGTTTTATTTGAGTTTCCGTCAAGATCCTGAAGCTAGGGATCTTCTTTTGCTTCATTTGTTGACATTGTGTCTGTTATATTGCAACGAATGTCGAGGTTGTCTCTAAGTTGTCTGTGAACCGTCGAGGCTTGGAACTAGGGACTTTGCTATGGCTCCGTTGTTTTGACCCTAGGGTTAGTTGTTGACGTTGTGTCCGCATAATACTGGAGTGAAAAGGAACGCCGTTGTTGATCTCTAAGTTTTCTGTAAACCGTCGAAATTTGGAACTAGGGACTCTGCCATGGCTCCACTTTGTTGACGTTGCTGTAAGTTATATGTATGCCCTAGAGGCCATTACTGTACATACGATGTATATTGTAGTGGATGCTAGGACATATATAGGGAGGACTTTCTTGCTCGACATGATAGTATGCTATCTGGTTGTACTTTATCTTAACATGTACTCTGATTGTCTCTATATTACATGTTGATAAAGCCCTTAGGATATGTACTCGACTACTGGGACTATGATGAGATCATACTAGTGGGGCCACGGTAGTCGACGAGTACATCCTATAACTGTTCCTAGTCGAGGGTGTATCGAGACAGGGCATCGATGCACCAGAGTAGACTAGCGTATACGCATCTTGACCCATATGATGGGCGATGGATGATCCCATATCCATCGGTGTTTGAAATCATGGATGGTGTACGGGTGCTCAGTGAAGACTGGGTACACTGGACGGACTCGCCGAGAACTCCCAGATGGTATTATACCATACGTCAGATGGCAGTTCTCCGGTGACACTGGTACAGAGTAGTCTGTTGACCCGAGATCGTCATAGAGTCTTGTGTGATTCCCACTGTGCTTTGATTTCCATCATACCACGTCCAAGAAGGCGTGCAAAAAGATGGCTTTTGGGTACAGTCCCGAATCATATGGAGGCAATGAGCGATAGGAGGGGATTCGTCTCTCCCGGTATAGGGAGTTGATGTTGTGCTGTGTTCGATTGGCTATAACCGGAAATCCCTGGCCAGGGTTGCTGAGATTTACTGGTAAGTGTTATCAGTAGTTTCTCGAACTGTTATAGACCTCATATCGACACGACTTATCGAGCTACTGGGGTCTGACGTTTACCACCCCTAGGCGAGATATGCGACATATCAGACGACGAGACCGGACTGTACGGGAGTGTTACTGTTTGGATTCACAGGAGAATGTACAGGCTTGCTTGTTGATCTTCTGAGCGCTCAATACCTGGATAGCTGTTACGTTTAGCTGACCGCTTGCAGCTTGTGGGTGTTTGATATGATCATCACCTACTGCCGGCGTATTGACGATTCTTTAGAGCCCTACACAGAGGTTTCTTGGCTCAGGCAAAACGGAGTAGGAGCACATATGTGATATGTGCGGGACCGAGGATAATGCGATATGAGATACCGTATTGTATTCTTGCGATATTTGATATCAGCCGGGTCATCGGATCAAGTGTTGATTCGATGAATCGGTACGGATAAATATTAGTCGGTTATATGCGATATAGCCGAATTGTCGGATCAAGTGTTGATTCGATAATTTAATGTATAATAATATATATGATATATTAAATGACATTAACTAATATTAGCTCACTAAAAGATTCTTTTTCTCACTCGGATAATACATTGATATATATGCGATATATGTTAATTGTATTATTTTATTTGGTTACAATAAATATTATATATGTGATATATAATATTGTAACATGATATGATAAATAATGCAACATGTTTAGTAGAGATTAAACAAGATTAGGGTTTGATTTGGGTTAATGCTTTCTAGATGATTCTAGAAGGTTTAGTTTTGTTTTGTGAAAGATATTTTGTTATGACTCATTCTTAACTCAACCCAAACCCTAACCCTTGGTCAATTCTCTACAATGGTTAAGTCAACCATGGTTGCATAATTCATCATTATCTCTTTTGCATTATTCATCACAAAAGGATTTCTATTATTGTTCATCTTCTTCCTTCATCTTTCTTCATGAAAAAGCTTGCTAGCTTTTTTCAATGTGATGAATAAATATGAGAAAAAGATAAATAAAGAGAGCAAAAATCCTACTTCATCATCATCATCTTCCCTTGCCATTTAGATGAGGGTGTTCACATCATTTCATGAGTGTTAGCTTGTGTTAATGGAACTTCAAGGTAGATCATCTTAGTATCGAAGATCGGAAGCAAAGGTTGCATCTTTCTCTTCGTGGAACCTCTCGAGAGTCCGGATCCCGATGATCGCAGCGAAGGGACCACAACACGGAGCATATGAAGTGAAGGACCGGATCTACAAAGGTTGTAATCCCTCTCACTTAGTGTTAAAGTTGTTAACATGTTAGTTTTCGCCTAATCTTTAGTTTAAAGATCCGTATTCGGGTTGTTCGGCACGGCTAAATTTTTAATCAGGCATGGTTGATGCCTCGTAGACCCTTGGGCGTGTGCCTAGCAACCCTACAGTGGTATCAGAGCCAAGCTAGAGGTTTAGGCGAAGTCTAGACGAAGTTTGAAACCCGATCGAACCCGAAACCCCAATTTTACGAGCCCTCTGGACTTTTTCTAAAAACTGGGATTTTTCCACATTAAAAATACTTAAAAAATTCAGCAGAAAATTATAAGAATTACGGTGCAAAATTTTTCCATGAACAGTACAAAGTGCGGCGGAACCGCGGCAGAAGCATGCCTTCTGCGGCGGTTCCGCGGCTAAATGATGACATCATCATCCCCTGTTTGCACAGTAACTCCTATTTTATTATGCTGAATTTTCTGGGAATTTTTAATATTTATTCAAGAGTTGAATTTTCTGGGGTTGTTTTGGGGATTCGGTGTTTCGATCGGAGTATCAGATTTTGTCTATGTGGCTTTCCGGATAACTTTTAGAAACTGTTAAAAAGTTCGAACGGATATCAATAACTCACTTTTTTCCCTGTCGGAAAATTTTTCAAAAGTTGGATTTTTTCTCGTGTTTAAGAATGTTCTAAGTCGTGAAAGTAACTCGGTGGACCCTCTAGAAGACAACAAACCTTAACTCGATTATGTGACCATCTTGAACTACCTTTTGAACCTTAGGGTTTGGGGCAGTACGGCGTGCCACATGTGAGGCGTTGGCTTGACCCTTCTACGGCTGGACCATTGGTACTGTGGCATGTGATGAATGTTTTTAAACTGATTTCATGTGTTGAGATATATTGGGGAAATCTTGGGTGTTTGATGATTCGATCGGAAATTTTAACTTTGTCTATTTATCTGGAATGTGATACAATATTTGGAATCCACAGGTAGTTATGAGATAACAAATTTGAATATTATAAACATAGCAGTTTAGTCTCAGATGATCGGTTGCCACGGAATTTTGATGCGATCAAAAGTCCGTCGCAATCACGTAGCGTACGCGGATACTCGCCGGGTAAACTTAATAGACAGCTACGCCCCATAAACCCGACCAAGTGACTGTAGGAGAACCCCGTCGCCGAAAGCATCCGTTCGGGTGCTCGCGGTAGCGGTGTTCCGCCTTGGTGCACTTCGTCGACGGTATCAGGGGTGCGGCCGTCTACTAAAGTTTGCGACGAGCATTCGATCAGGACATCGGGAATCTTGTTGAATTGCCCGACTTGATATTGAAAAGAGTTTTCGATAAATGAGACTAAAATACGGGGTTTATAATTGTTAGGCATGCGATGTCTAAGGAATTCATTTGGTTAGGCATGCGATGTCTAAGGAAGTTGCGGATTCCAACTGTTGTAGTTTTACACTTTCTTTTCTGTGACCGTAAGTGTAGTATGTGGTGTATCGCCGGCTTCGTTGCTATACATCAACGACAATCGGGATACGCATACTTGTTTACGTTGATGATATGAGATATTATGTGTTGCTGTGATATGTTATATTGGATCGTCGCGTTCTGAATAGCCGGGGGTTTTATGTGAGATGAGAGTTTTTCTTTTTCATTCATGTAAAATTCATTTGTATGTAATATTCTTTTATTGGGGCACTTCCAGGTAGCGGAAGCTGTCACCGTTGTATATTATTTACTTTTCCGCATTAGGTAGACCCAAGGCGGGGAGCACAAGTAACCGGGTTCTAGGGTCCTGTGGGAGACCATCTCGAGGAGTCGAGACCGGGTCTCCTAACCCTAGAATTGGCAGTGTTACTTGCCGCTCTCGTAGGGGTCTAGGGATGTGGGTTTGGCTATTCATCGCGACCGTGGAATCCGTGTTTTATACAGGCTCGTATTGAAAACACGGACGTCCTAGTATATCCAATATTTCATATATGTTCTTCTGCTGCAATGTTCTGTGATGAGATCATATTACTGCCTGAGACGAATGTTTATATTATATATATGAGATATATGTTATATTGCAGATTTTGTTTCAAAAGAGATGCTTGCGAAGCATATTAAAATGGGACTTCATTAATGAGATTAATGAAATAAAAGAAACCTAAGATGTTGTGGAATCGAATTTTCAAAAACAGGTAGCTACAGTTCTTGCTTTGCATCGCGGTGTTCCTTGTAGAACATCCTGCACCTTATTCGATAAGGAAAGGACCGAGATCCCTTCACCGGGAGTGACTCCTTTAGCAATAACTGGCAGATGCTACAATCTCGGTTTGTCTTTTGATTGCTTCTATAGTTCTTGCTTTGCATAGTGATATATATGATATATCCTGCACCTTATTCGATGAGGAAAGGGCCGACGATCCCTTCACCGGGAGTGACCCCTTTAGCAAAACTAGAAAAGCCTCAAAAACACTCCATTTAAAATCACTCGATTCTACAACGATATCAAGTTCATTACGCAAAAGGTTTTCTTAAAAACCTGTCGTATCCCTCCGTCATTTCAGATAAGTACTAGTCAGTATTCGTGTTGCGGTAGTTTGGCCTTCGTCAAGGCGTAGTGTACGGTAGCTAACTAGTGCTTATCTGCTAGCATACGATGCGATTGGATTAGGGTATTCGTACGGCGTAGTTTGGCCTTCGTCAAGGGTCGTGCGGGTGGGTTTAATTCAATCAAGAAATGAACGGGTTGAACTTGACTAGCGGACTATGGGTAGTTTGACCTTCGTCAAGGTCATAGGACGCTAGGGGTAAAATATTATTGGGAATTTCAAGTGTTGAAATTTGCAATGAGATTGCATACCTTCTATGAGATAGTTGGATCCCGATACCCGCTGCGAGTAAGAGTTACTCCTGGGAGAGTTTTACACATTACAATTAGCCGATCAAGTAGGTGTCTAGAAAGGTGTTAACGGGGTTACGCCTCTGGGAAAACGAGGTTTACTTAATTAGGTTCGTGCGAAAGCACGGGGGACCTCCCTCAAAGTACCAACACTGGCCTAGCTGAAAGATTGGCGAACTTGTAGCGTGTAATTAATCCCGGCTAGTCTTTCCTTTTAGGGTTTGAAGGAAGATTTGATTAAAACAGTGGGAGACATCCTGATTAGATATATTAGATAACCAATCTAATCTTGCAAGAGCATACACTGAGTGTTTTCTTCTCTCTCTCTCCAGATAGCGACCATATCACGCCTTAATCAAGATAATAAAACGGATATATTGACCGAACTCACTTGTTTTACTGAGCTGGGGAACGTTGGTCCCGCTCCAACTTATAATTGTTATAAGACAGAGCAGGAAATTGGGGAATACCAGATTTCCCGTGCTGCCCAAACGAAGAAAGTGCATGTTGATGCATCATCTTCGGGTGTGTTCATTACACAGAACCGTTTCTCAGTATCCTTTATGTCCTGGGTATGAGATACCGGATCAGGATCTCGCATATGTAATCTGTTACATGGGCTACAGAAAGGTAGAGAACTGAGAACGGGTGATAACTTTCATGAGACAGAAAACGGTGCAAGTGTTGCAGCCAAGTCTGTTGGTCACTATCACCCTGTATTACCTGAATACATTGATTCTGAACGAATGTTATTAGATACCGAACCCGATATACAACATCATATCAGTTTCTTTATTAGTAAAGAAAGGATATAATTTTGTATTGTTGGATAATGTTTTGAACATTTCCTATATCAAGAGTTGATCGGTTCAGGCACGTTATCTAAAAGCATTGACGTTCTAAATCAAACTACAGTTCTTAGTATACGGAACACACACAAGAGGAAGAGTTCAGAATTGAACGGATCCTTCTTGAGGTATTGTAGACTAGGTCATATCAATGTGACCCGACTAGCTGAAGTTACATTTAGATGCATATTCAAATTAGTTTGAATTTACATCTTGTGAAACTTGCATGTCATGTCACAAAGATAAGATGACCATAGCTCTGTTTATTGGAAACAGAGAAAGAGTTAGTGAACTCTTGGGATTGATACATGTTGATGTATGTAAGGTCTCCTGTCTACACATGCCAAGATCGGTTCTTTGTACTTCATTACAAGAGAATCCATCATTAGAATAGTTTAAAGCCCTTCATTCTCTGATAATCTCTCAAGATTCAGACATATGTTCCTGTTGAAACACAAGTCCGAACCTTTTGAGATATTCACAGAATATGAGTTAGAAGTAGAGAACCGAAAATACGGGTAAAAGTATTATGTCCTTTGATGAGATCAAGGAGGAGAATACTTGAGCATGGAATTCCTGGACTATTCTAAAGGAGAATGAGATTCTCTCTCATCATTACTCCTCCGTATACACCACAGCACCTCGGTGTATCGGGATGGAGAAATAGCACCCTATGTGATATGGTGTGCTCTATGATGAGTACTACGGAGTTGTCTATTTCCTTTTGGGAGTTATGCACTTGAGAAGCTGCATACCTATTGAATAGGGTTCAAATCAAATCAGTTGCCTACCATTTCATATTTGATATGGAAAGAAAAGAGCCCATATCTTAAGTAAGTTAAGATTTGGGGTTGTCCGGCCTATGTCTAAAAACAAAATTGGGACAAGCTCGAAGCAAAGACTGTTATGTAGAACTGGAAATATTCCAGCTATACAAATTGCAGCTGATGATTTGATAGAACCAAAGGATTCAATAGTTTCCAACGAACCTCAGCCTCTCCGCTGATCTAGTAGGGTTCCTCACCCACCTGAGAGATACTTCGGTTTCTCTATGACAGTGGGAGCGAGGATTGCATCATGAGATGACGACCCAACTAGTTTCGAGCTGGCCATCAGGAGTGGGACTCTGTAAGAATGGCTGGGTGCTTATCGATCTGAGATGGAATCCTTATACACCAACAAAGTATGGACTTTGGTTGCTTTATCTGAAGGGTTAAATCCCCATCAGGAGCAAGTATATCTTGAGAAGATTACTTAGTATACATGGAAAAGTTGAGACTTTCAAAGCTAGAGTTGTTAAAGGTTTGCATCATAGACCAGGTATAGATTATGTTAAAACCTTTTCTAAGGATCTATGCTTAAGTCCATCCAGATCCTACTTGCCATGGCTACATACCATGACTACGATATCTGGTGGTTGGGTGTCATGAATGCTTTTCTAAGTGATGTTTTAGAAGAGAACGTCTATAAGTACACAGCCAGAGGGCTTCGTAGACAATGGGAGCAGCGGAAACGTGTGCAAGATGTTTTATATGATAAAACAGGCATCGCGGAGTTGGAACATCTGTTTTGATGTGGTAGTCAAAGAGTTTGACTTCATCAAAATGGTAGATGAACCTTGTATATACGAAAAGGTAGTAGAGAGTATGGTGGTGATCCTCGTAGAGTACGTGGATGACATACTCTTGATAGGGAAGGAGTTTCCTATGCTACGCTCGGTCAATCTCCGCTTATCACAAGGATTCTCCATATAGGATCAAAATGATACCTCCTAAATCCTGGGTTTTGGATCTATGAGATAGATCTAATCAGATGTTAGGATACTCACTAGTTGTAGTGAGATGGTATCAATCGATCCTGGGGAGAATCACTAGAAAGGTTCCAGGGTGATAAGGACGACTGAATGTCAGTCGCAGGCATTGTCTATACCCTCAGTGGAGGGACGGTATGTTGGAAGAGTTCCAAGCTAGATACCGTGACATACTAGACGATTAAAGGCAAGATACATCGTTACCAAGGATGCTACCAAAGAGGCAGTCTGGATATATATAAGTTCATAAGATGAACTTCGTTCCTACCATTGTGTGACAATGGAGTTGTGGCTTCAGCCAAGGAACTACCGTCCCATCAGAAATACAGATATAATTCTTAGGCAGTATCACCTGATCATGGAGATGGTTGATCTCCAAGAAGATCGAGGTTAGGAGAGTAGACACAGAGGACAACAGCGCGGATCCACTCACAAAGGCCTTTTTCCCAGTAGAGACTTTTATGGGATGGTTGAGTATGAGATACTACGACCGCAGCTAATTGTTGGGTATGCGATACCATAACAGATGGCCCTAGTGCAAGTGGGAGATTGTTCGTTATATGTATGCCCTAGAGGCCATTACTGTACATACGATGTATATTGTAGTGGATGTTAAGACATATATAGGGAGGACTTTCTTGCTCGACATGATAGTATGCTATCTGGTTGTACTTTATCTTAACATGTACTCTGATTGTCTCTATATTACATGTTGATAAAGCCCTTAGGATATGTACTCGACTACTGGGACTATGATGATATCATACTAGTGGGACCACGGTAGTCGACGAGTACATCCTATAACTGTTCCTAGTCGAAGGTGTATCGAGACAGGGCATCGATGCACCAGAGTAGACTAGCGTATACGCATCTTGACCCATATGATGGGCGATGTATGATCCCATATCCATCTGTGTTTGACATCAAGGATGGTGTACGGGTGCTCAGTGGAGACTGGGTACACTGGACGGACTCACCGAGAACTCCCAGATGGTATTATACCATACGTCAGATGGCAGTTCTCCGGTGACACTGATACAGAGTAGTCTGTTGACCCGAGATCGTCATAGAGTCTTGTGTGATTCCCACTGTGCTTTGATTTCCATCATACCACGTCCAAGAGGGCGTGCAAAAAGGTGGCTTTTGGGTACAGTCCCGAATCACATGGAGGCAATGAGCGATAGGAGGGGATTCGTCTCTCCCGGTATAGGGAGTTGATGTTGTGCTGTGTTCGATTGGCTATAACCGGAAATCCCTGGCCAGGGTTGCTGAGATTTACTGGTAAGTGTTATCAGTAGTTTCTCGAACTGTTATAGACCTCATATCGACACGACTTATCGAGCTACTGGGGTCTGACGTTTACCACCCCTAGGCGAGATATGCGACATATCAGACGACGAGACCGGACTGTACGGAAGTGTTACTGTTTGGATTCACAGGAGAATGTACAGACTTGCTTGTTGATCTTCTGAGCGCTCAATACCTGGGTAGCTGTTACGTTTAGCTGACCGCTTGCAGCTTGTGGGTGTTTGATATGATCATCACCTACTGCCGGCGTATTGACGATTCTTTAGAGTCCTACACAGAGGTTTCTGGGCTCAGGCAAAACGGAGTAGGAGCACATATGTGATATGTGCGGGACCGAGGATAATGCGATATGGGATATCGTATTGTATTCTCGCGATATTTGATATCAGCCGGGTCATCGGATCAAGTGTTGATTCGATGAATCGGTACGGATAAATATTAGTCGGTTATATGCGATATAGCCGAATTGTCGGATCAAGTGTTGATTTGATAATTTAATGTATAATAATATATATGATATATTAAATGACATTAACTAATATTAGCTCACTAAAAGATTCTTTTTCTCACTCGGATAATACATTGATATATATGCGATATATGTTAATTGTATTATTTTATTTGGTTACAATAAATATTATATATGTGATATATAATATTGTAACATGATATGATAAATAATGCAACATGTTTAGTAGAGATTAAACAAGATTAGGGTTTGATTTGGGTTAATACTTTCTAGATGATTCTAGAAGGTTTAGTTTTGTTTTGTGAAAGATATTTTGTTATGACTCATTCTTAACTCAACCCAAACCCTAACCCTTGGTCAATTCTCTACAATGGTTAAGTCAACCATGGTTGCATAATTCATCATTATCTCTTTTGCATTATTCATCACAAAAGGATTTCTATTATTGTTCATCTTCTTCCTTCATCTTTCTTCATGAAAAAGCTTGCTAGCTTTTTTCAATGTGATGAATAAATATGAGAAAAAGATAAATAAAGAGAGCAAAAATCCTACTTCATCATCCTCATCTTCCCTTGCCATTTAGATGAGGGTGTTCACATCTTTTCATGAGCGTTAGCTTGTGTTAATGGAACTTCAAGGTAGATCATCTTAGTATCGAAGATCGAAAGCCAAGGTTGCATCTTTCTCTTCGTGGAACCTCTCGAGAGTCCGGATCCCGATGATCGCAGCGAAGGGACCACAACACGGAGCATATGAAGTGAAGGACCGGATCTACAAAGGTTGTAATCCCTCTCACTTAGTGTTAAAGTTGTTAACATGTTAGTTTTCGCCTAATCTCTAGTTTAAATATCCGTATTCGGGTTGTTCGGCATGGCTAAATTTTTAATCGGGCATGGTTGATGCCTCGTAGACCCTTGTGCGTGTGCCTAGCAACCCTACAGTTGCGTCTGCATCCGGTTATAGTGAGAAGAAATGTTGTTGTTGATCTCTAGGATGTCGATGAACCGTCGAGACTTAGAACTAGGGACTCTGCCATAGCTCAGCTTTGTTGACGTTGCGTCTGCATCCGGTTGGAGTGAGAAGAAATGTCGTTGTTGATCTCTAGGCTGTCGATGAACTGTCGAGACTTAGAACTAGGGACTCTGCCATGGCTCCGCATTGTTGACGTTGCGTCTGCATCCGGTTGGAGTGAGAAGAAACGCCGTTGTTGATTTCTAGGCTATCGATGAACCATCGAGACTAGGAACTAGGGACTCTGCTATGGCTCCGCTTTGTTGACGTTGCGTCTGCATCCGATTGGAGTGAGAAAAAACGCCGTTGTTGATCTCTAGACTGTCTGTGAACTATCGAGATTTGACTCTCCCTTTTGACAGAGCTCGGTAGGGAAATGTGGTTCCCTTTTCGTTTATGCCCATGGATTGTATACAGGGGTTGATGTGGACTCACCTGCAGGGCAAAAGTTTTATCATTTTTTTCCGCGATGCTCTATCATTTCAGCTTTTTATATCGCGAAAGTCGCGATTGCCCAATCATTTCGGCTTTTTATCGCGGTGCTCAATCATTTCGGCTATATTCTTTTACTCGCTGCTTTTTATTGCGAGTTGCCCAAACATTTCGGCTATTTTTATTTGCATATATTTGTTGGCTATAGTACCCTCAAGGCAATTATCATAGTCGCAGGTAGGTGATTATGATGATTGAGGGATGACCTATACCGGTAGAATAGTCATACTCAATATGATATTATGCTATCTGGTTTGTCTTTATCATCATGTACATGCTTTATGCGGTATTGCATATCACTATTACATGTTGATAGAGCCCATAGGATTTATGCTTGACTACCAGCATTATGATGGCGATCATATACGTGGGAGCTGGAGGTCTATAAGCACATCCTTAAATGTCCCTAGTCGTAGGAGTTTCGAGACTGGACATCAATACTCCAGAGTAGACTAGTGTATACTGATCGAGACCCCGACGAGGGGTGGTGGCCAGTTCTCACAAGCCATTGGTGTTAGTTTGTTCACCTAAGATAATATAGAGGTGCTCATTGGGTTATGAGTACACTGGACGGACTCGCCGGGAACCTGCTAGTTGGTACTATACCTATTGTCAGATAGAAGTTCCCAGGTGACTTGTGTACAGGTTAGTCTGTCGACCTGAGATCGTCATTTGTCTCGTGTGAGTTCCCACTTTGCTTTGATTACTACCCTACCACGGCTCAAAGGAGTCATGCAAACAGGTTTTAGTTAGGTACAGTCCCGAGCTACATGGAGGCAGTGAGCGGATCGTCGGGGATTCGTCTCTCCCGGTATTGGGGGTTGATGTCGCGCAGTGCACGGGTGACCTTCACCAGAAATCCTTGGCCAAGGTAGTCGAGAATAACTGATCTAGGATCAGTAGTTTTTCAGGTGGCGATGGGTTTCATGCCGACACTAAATGTCGCATTGTTAGGGGTCTGATTTTATCCGCCCCCTAGACTCGATATGCGATACTCTTAGACGAACAGACCAGACTGTACGGATATTGTCACTGTCAGGCTCAGTAGGGGTTCAGGATGAGTTTGCTCGTCGGCCTCCCTTTCGCTCAATACCTGGTAGCCGTTACATACAGCTAGTGCCGCTGACGTGCTTGTGGTTAAACCCACTGCCAGCGTATTGACGAGTCTTTAGAGTCCCATACAGAGGGTTTCCCTGATTCGGGCGAAACGTTATAGAGGCCGTATGGCTTTATGGCAGGGTTCGAACATATACATGCACTTGTGCACATGTCATGATTCGGACGGATAATACTAGTGGCTTTAGTTTAAGCCGGATTCTAGTATTATATTATTAGATTATTTTCGTCTCATTGTATTCGTATTTTTCGAAATACGGATACAGGTATGTATATACGGTTAAGAGGTATTCTTGTAATTTCATTACAAGATACTTCTAGAAGATGCCACCTCATTTTAGTTTTAATCATTTTTGATAAATGATTTAATGAGGTGGAGGATGAGGTGGACTTGGCATTAAAATGAAGCATGGTTCTTTTGGTGACTCATGGGATGAGTCCTGTAGTGACTCATCCTACACTATTGTGGCATGCTTGATTTTTATTAGGGTTGTGGAATATTTTCTTCACTTGGAGATTTTTTCTTTACTTGCTAGCATGCTTGATATCTCACAACACTTGGCCATTTTCTTGACTTGGTTTTTGCTCCACTCTCTCATCCTCATGGCTTCATCTTCTTCCTCCACCCATCAAGTCTCATGTGTTGAGAAACATTGGGTGTTTTGAGACAAAGTAATTCTACACACTCTCTACTTCATCTTGGCTATCTAGGCTAGCAATTAGATACTCGAGTTGTCTCGGTTTTGAGGCGGAAGCCCGTATTGCACACTCTCAAGATGGATCGTCTTCGGGAGGGAGACCAGAGACCAAACTTGATCAAGGAGCCTCTAGGAGCTTGGGAAGATGGTTGAAGACCGAAGGAAACGGATCAACTCGGTATAACCATCTAACTCCTTGTTACATATTGCTGGTATAGGGTTTAGGGTAGATCCGGGCATCGAGTTGTGGTAGCTCCAGTTTATAAAATTTTTGTTCCGCATTTGGCCACGGATTGATGGCCGGGGCGCTGCCGTAACCCAACAATATTTGCTCGCTGATTTTTATTGCGAGTTGCCCCATCATTTCGGCTATTTCATATGAATTTTTGGCTCGCTGATTTTTGTTGTGAGTATAGAACTCGAGATCTGATACCAATCTTAGCATCAACATTGCTACGACTGGAATATTGTCAGGAGCGAATCATCATTTGCCGTGAAAGGACTTGGAATTTGATACCGATTTAGGCATCAACATCGTTACAACTGGGATATAACCAGGAGCGAATCAACATTTGCCTTTGTTGATTTGAACAAGAGTGGCTTAGCAAACAGGGTTAGGATCCTGTTGATTAAGGCTTTTTTGACTTTACAAGCCGTAAGGGTCTCATAAAGGTATTTCTCCCTGCGAGTCGTGAGGATCTCGTAGGTGTATTTTCTCCTTAGGAATCGTAGGGATCCCCAAGTGTGTGTTCTCTTATAAGTCATAAGGATCTCATAAGAATATTTTCTCCTTATAAGTCGAGAGGGCCTACAAGTGTTGTTCACCAAATGTTGACCTAGTCAAGGCATGGTGTTCGGTAACTCTGTAGTACTTTTCTGCTGCATGGATATGAGATTGGTTAGGACAGTTGTACGGTCATGTTGACCTAGTCAAGGGCTTGTACGGGTGGGTCTAATTAATCCAGGATAATGACGGGTTGAACTTGACTTGCGACTTAAGATATGTTGACCTAGTCAAGGCCATAAGCCGCTTGGGGTAAAAACACACATCGGGAGTTTCAAACATAAAGGAAATTTGGCAGGCTTGCGCATTCCTTCTGGATTGTGGTGACTTGAGTAGCTTCCATCAAGTTATCATACAATGATAGTTGGATCCCGATTCCCACTGATGAGTAGCATTACTCCTTGGGTGATTTTAGATGATCCCGACTAATTCTCTTTTTGGGTTTGGAGGAGAATTCAAGGATACAGTAGGAGACATCCTTATTAGATAAAGTGATTGACCATTCTGATCTAAGTTAGAGTGCACGTTGAGTGTTTCTTTTCTCTCTCTCTCTCTCTTTGGCAGCGACCATGGCCCGATCCTTGACTAAAACTCACGAAGCAATTTAACCGAACCTTCTTAAAACACTTTGGCTTTTGAATGTCACGGTGTCGCATATATCCTTTCCACTTCTATATCACCTTTGCATTTCTTCAGAACACCCTGTATCACTACGGACATCCACTTCCATTGGATAAATCCATCGTATAGTTACATACGAACTCGAAGGAACTTGTTCCAGATTCGAAGATGGATTCTGGCACTGGAGAGATTGAATAAGATTATTTGGTTGTCTTTTCCCTTTTACCTTCTCTCAGGTTGTGAGGGCTCCTAGGATTAGGATAGGGTATACCTATTGAGCTTATTGGATAGTCTTCCTCCAGACTATAGGCAGGTGCCGAAAGATGGGGAAGGAAGAAAACCAATTAGCCTAAAATTAGTGTACAGAAGGTAATAAGTAAAGACAAATAAAGGGATTAGAATAACGGCAAAATTGCGACTGCTATCATTCACGACAAAACCGTGTATACCCCTGCCACTCACACATCCATTTTGGATTTCTCCAAAACACTCCGTATCACTACGGATATCCACTTCTATTGGATATGCCATCATATAGTTACATACGAACTCGAAGGAACTTGTTCCAGATTCGAGGATGGTTTCCGGTTCAGGAGAAATAGAATAGGATTATTCAGATGTCTTTTCCCTTTTACCTTCTCTCAGGTTGTGAAGACTCCTAGGATTAGCAGAGGGTACACCTATTGAGCTTATTGGAACCATAGGCAGGTGCCGAAAGGTGGGGAAGGAAGAAAATCAATTAGTCTAAAGGTGGTGTACAGAAGGTAATAAATAAAGACATAATAAAGGGATTGGAGTGAGGGCATGGAACTATACGGTTACAGTCATGAATCAGGATAGTGGAAGAGGCGTTACTAGGAATACCAGTTAACCCCTTTTGAAACATTTTCTTGTTTCAGTTTCACAGTGCGATGTTAATTAAAAACTGTTTTCCCAATTGGAATCTAACTCCAGGGTATGTGTATACCGGATTAGTTTCTCACATCTGTATGGTGAGTGGGAGTAAGATATTGGGAATTGGGTGATTAGATCCTCATTATATCGGAATTCATTGTAATTGGTGATATTTGAAGAAATCACCTGGGTTTTTGCCGGACGGCAAATATTTGGTTTTGAATATCCGTTGTTATGCACCAATTTCAAACTGATATATCTATACATTTATTTTATAAAGTGAGATATAACTTTTTGAAATTATGTCTGTGACATTTACCTATATCAGCTAATGGTTAGGTAAGGTGCATTCAACAGCAGTGTAATTCTTCTTAACCATAGTATATTTTTCAACCTACGACGCACAGGGTTTGAGTTATTGAACTCAGGGGACTTATACAAAGAATTGTATGTTGTCAAGTGTCCATTAGGACAATGGGGTTGGTACTCATACTATATTCTATTTACTCATAACTTCTCTAGTTCTAGACAAGTATTTCGTTGAAATACAAGGTTCAGATTTTGAAAAGTCATGGGTATAAGAATAAAGTAGAGAACCAATTGTTGGAAGTATCAGGGCTCTTCGAGGAAGTCGAAGATGTTGATACTTGTGTTTGGTATTCCGTTGATAGTAATGGTTTTGAGAACTTGCTTCTTTTTCAGGTTACTCATATATGGATGTGCTTCTAGTTGAGTAATGTTGATTGGCCTCATTCCATCTGGTTGATATGCACTGGAGACAACTGCATGATTTTGAATCTGGTTCCAATTAAATTAGTGCTTTTGTTTCTATATTGGATATATATAGAATCAATTTGTATCTTAACGATGTTAAGATATAGGGAGTTGTCCGGCTGATGCTTAAAACCAGAATCTGGACAAACTCAAGGCACGTTTCAGTAATGGCAGTTTGTGGGTTATCCCGGGCTTTGACAAGGTTTAACTTTCTACCATCAGGAAGATCAATAGTGATATTGTTCTTGACTCGCCACAATTTTAGTAAAATGGATTTTTTTCAGAAAACAGAAGTGGGAGTATGGTAGAACTGAAAGTGATTCCAGAACCACAAACGATTACTGAAAATTTAATAGAACCAAAATTTTCAATTGGATTAGACATTCTATTAGCCACTCCGCAGATTTGGTGGGTAATCTCAGGCACCCGAGAGGCACTTCGGTCTTCTTAGAGACGATGACAGGGAGGTTCTTGTTTACCCAGACTTGCCATTGCTGCTGTTCTAGACTATAAAACCCGGCAGGAGGATGAGTATAGCGGCGTTCTAAACTATCTTTAGAAGTGCATGCGTATATGACTCTAAGAGAGGGTTGTTGTAGTCAGTGAGAGCAGCAGAAGCATAGTGGGCAAGTAGCTTATGTCTATTTATAGACTAAAGCAGGTATAGCGGAAATAGATCATCTATTTTTGATGTGACAGTCACAGGATTTGACTTCATCAGAATAGGAGACGGATCTGGTAAGAAGGTAGTAGAGTGTGATGTCCTGGTATTTATGATGACATGCACTTTATAGGAACTGAAATTCCTATACTACAATCGGTTATACTGTGGTTGTCACACATTTGTTTCTCTACATAGGACATGGATATAATATCAGGGTTTCTGGTTACTAGATCTAGATTTAGGAAGTGTCCCAATTTGGGTACTTGAATATTCTAAAGTGTTTTAGAATGGACGACTCCTAGCATGGTGGTGTACCTGCAGGTGATGGAGTCACCCTCTCTAAAGGTGTCTTGCAAACTAAATGGGAGAGGGATCTGCATGATTAGCATATCACTTGCTTAGGAAGTTGAGTTAATCATGAAATGTCAAGTAACACACCAGATGTTTTTGCACTAGCTGCAATAAACATATATTAATCCAATTCTGGAGAAATGTTCGGAAGCAGTTTATGAACATAAGTGGATGTTCCAGGGATACGGTAACTGCGTCACCCCATTGAGATGGGAATACGCACGCGCTTGTCAGGCGCGCTACAGAATCCCCCTGCCTAGGGTAGTCTGGGGTTTATTGATTGTGGGGATCCGAATCTCCGGCAGCCGCGGACTAAGCTGCCGTTAATTATCCCTCGCCTTTGGAGCGAGGGAACCTCCGATTGACGGGTTAAACTGGTCATACGAACTCAATGTGCAGTGTTGTGTTTTGAAGGGGTTTTGGATATATCGGGGGCCCCGTAGAGTTTTTACGGGGGTCCCGCTACCCGGATAGCGGGCTAGGGGTCAAGAGGGTTAGCAGCCCCCTTACAGGGTGTGGGGCAGCGCCCCGGCCTAAAGCACTAGGCGCCTTAGTGCTGTGCGCTCGAGCGCTAGGCACCTGAGCGTTGTACGCTCGAGCGCTAGCGCACCACGTGTCTGACACGTGAGCGCTGGGCGCTTGAGCGCTGGGCGCTTGAGCGCTGGACGCTCCACGTGCCCGGCACGTGGGCGCTGGGCGCTTGAGCGCTTGGGGCGCTAGGCGCTTGGGCGCCGGTGAGGAAAAGGGGATTTTAGCCCCAGAAATTGGATTTAAAATCCCAAAAGAGGATTTAGGGTGGAGTTAAACTCCTAAGATGTTTTGGAGTTGATGAAAGGGGTTTTTCTTTGGAGCCTTGGGTCTTTCTAAAAATGGATTTTCGGAGATGGGCCTCCTTCTTCCTCCTCTGTTGGCAGGATCTTGAAGATCAAGAGATGTAAGATTTTAAAAATCTATTCTTTTTCAGATCTGATAGGAGATCTAAGCTCCCTTTGGTAGGTTTTGTGGTGAAAAACTCTTTAGTTTTGGAAAAGGAAGAGTAAAACTCTTGATTTAATTTCAAAAGAAAGAAGAAGGTTTAGAACCTTCAGAAAGGGGAAAGATGCACAAACCCTAGATTTTTGAGTGGAATGAAAAGTCTCTTAGATATTTTCATCATGTTGCCTTATATAGGCTTACATATTTACATATAGCCCCTTGGGCTTTACAAAATGGCATTTTGCCCATCCCATGGCTCATGTGCCATTTCTTTTTACACATAAGCCATGGGCTTTACAAAAATTTGGCTTTATGCCCATTTTGCACACATTCATGCATAAAAAAATTACATAAAAATTATTTATTACATGATCTATATTTTGGCATGGAGGAGGCTGGCCGCGGGCTCGACTTGGGCATGGGCCCGCTTGACCTGGGCTTGGACTCACCTGGCTTGGGGTTGACCTTGACTTTGACTCAATCAACCGGGGGTGCAAATTTCGACCCCAACAAGGTGTCCCCCATCAATAAATGCACACCGCACATTTGAGTTGTGTTCATGAAATTGATGGATCTTGAAGCTGAACATCGAGGTGGAACATCATTCCGGGGGCGGAGCATCATCCAGGGAAGCATGATTCCTGGGGATCGGAGCATCATTCTGATTCGCGGAGCATAATTCCAGGGTCGGAGTATCCTTCGGAGAGCATGATTCCCGAGGATCGGAGCATCATTCCAATTTGCGGAACATAATTCCAAGGATCGGAGCATCATTGCGAAGCGCGGAGCATCATTCCGGGGATCGGAGCATCATTCCGAAGCGCGGAGCTTGATTTCAAAGATCGGGGCATCATTTCGAAGAGTCGGAGCATGATTCCAAGGATCGGAGCATCATTCCGAAGAGCGAAGCATGATTCCAAGGATCGGAGCATCTTTCCGAAGAGCGGAGCATGATTCCAAGGATCGGAGCATCCTTCCGAAGCGCGGAGCATGATTCCAAAGATCAGAGCATCATTCTGAAGAGCGGATCATAATTCTAGAGATCGGAGCATCATTCCGAAGAGCGGAGCATGATTCCAAGGATCGGAGCATCCTTCCGAAGCGCGGAGCATGATTCCAGGGATCGGATGTAAATCCCCGTTTCCTTTTAATAGAAGTTTCCTATTTCCAGTGATTTCTTTTCTTCTCCTTCATATTTTGAATTGATTGTTAAGCCAAATATTTATTTTTCAAACCCTAAAAATTTAAAACCCAAGAGTTAAAACCAAGCCAATTAAACTCAAACCTAAAAGTTAAAACCCAGAAATTAAAACCTAAAACCCAAAGCCAAATTAAAAACAAGATTGAAATAAATTAAAATCCCTAAACTAAAATTCTTCCTAGCCGGCCCCTCTCTAAATCCATCAGCCCATACTTCCCATTCTCCAGCCCACTCAAAATTCCAAAATAAAATCCCTAAAGTCTTACAGCCCGCAGCCCACTCTCCTTCTCAGCCCCTCTGTTTTGTTTTTTTGAAATTAATTCTTGAGCCCGGCCCGTTCTCCCCGGCCCGCTCGCGCCCAACAGCCCGAACCCAAACCTTTCCTTCCTTCCTCCCTCGTTCACAAAACTTTTCCCGCTCGTTTTCTTTCCCACGTCGCCCCCACGTCGCGCCGAGCTCCCCACGTCGCCCTCGCCGTCGCCCACGACCCCGACCCCGACTCCCTCTAACTCGCGCTCTCCAAGCTCCTCAAAACTCTAAACCCCTCCGAGTTTTTCCCCCACGAAACCCTACGAACCCATTGCAAAACTTCAGGCCCAACCCTCGACGGCGACGACGAACCTCCCTCCAACCTCCTTCTTCGTCACCGAGCACTCCAAGTCCCCCACTGCAGCCTCCTCCTCCATCTGCCGAGCCTTCCCCCTGCAGAACATCCCCTGCACACACCCCATATCCCGAGCTCGGCCACCCTCTGGATCCCGACGCCGATGAGCCTCCCTGAACCACTCTGAGACCCCTAACCTCCTCAGCATCATCACTATCACCACTAACCCAAGCCCTCACTGCTCTCTCTCTCTCTCTCTCTCTCTCTCTCTCTCTCCAAAAGAGAAACCCCCCGTGCACTGTGCACGTCGCCGGAGCGACCACGGCCGACCACCGTCGACCCCAGCAAGTCCCAAGTGAACCACAGAGCCTCCCTAAGCTTCCAGCGCGCACAAGACGACTCCGGAAAAGTCCGACGCAAAAACCAGTGTTTCGATCGAAGCTCGCGCGAACTTGTTCCGCGGCGTACAGCGCGCGTTCGTGACGACGTTGCTGCCCCGCGACCCCGAGGCGTTACCAGGCAAGTGTTTACTTGCTTCATGCTAAAATATTAGAAGTATAAACCTAAAATATCTAGTTTACGGATTTGCCGAATACCGATACATAATATGACATAAGTGTTCGATGCTGGTCTCTCATGGAAATAATGGTTTATTTTGACGGAAACTGATACCTTCTATTGGCCCACTTGATAATGAATATTTTGTATAAGTATCGCTGGAAAATACGATTGTTTGTAACAAAAACTGATACCCCCAAATATGCCGTTAAAACTAGAATTTTCTCGTATCTGAAAACGAATAAAATCACCATAAATTGTATTCAAACTGGATTGATGTGTTCTAGGGCTTAAATCGAAGCCGACTTGACGAACTTTAACCCTATGGAAAATCCTAATGATTTCTGTTCTGTAATCATGATGATAACTGGGTCGGAACACGACTCTGGACTGCAGTCCAGAGCGTTCCTGATTATTGTGCTCTGTTTAAAGATCTGCACCACTGTGTTTCTTGAAGTCGTGTGTTACGGAATCCTACTGTAGATTAAATATAGTTCTGTTAGTTTAATAAACCAAGTGGTTCCATTCCATTTCATCGCGGTTTGCTATTTTAAAATGTAATTAAAAGGGCAGAACGTATATCTGTCCAGAACAGGTTCTGAAATGACACACTGAGATTAAACTGGTTACAACTTTCAACGTACAGATGCGATTGAGGATCCGTCTGTTGCATTGAATACTTTATCAAAAACCCTAAATTTCATTTAACTGTTACATCACTAAATTCTTAGCCCAACTGGGTGCAATTCGTGCCGCGAAATGGACGTTCAGTTCTGAAACTGAATTTCCAGCCGCGAGCACTTAAAACTGAAATAGCTATATCTTGAGAACCGAAACTCCGATTTAACTGAAACAAATTTTGGTGAATTACCGACTGATTGTTCTATGTATCTTACCTACATCATTTGTACTGAATTCTTAACATGTTAATTTGTACAATTTATTTTCATGACATGCATGTTGATTCATAATATACAGAACTTATTGACAGCATACATACATATATCATACCCTTGCCATATACTCAGTGTTAGTACGTGTGGACATTGCATTATCGTACGTGACGGATGTTGGTTTAGTTGTGACAAGTACATCAATGGAAAATGAACATTCGTGACAGTGATTGATACAGTGAACAGTGATAAAAATCGTGCCATTGATATACTTGTACATAACTAGATCAAGATCATAGCTAATGAGAACCTGGGGAAAAAGGGGAAATCAAAGTGGAAAGAGTATCGTATTTAGCGGGACCGATTTTAGAGGATGATCATTCGAACAGAGATATCGATACATGTAGGATAGGATCTAGCGATCCGGCTGACAGGGTTATGTCCCGAGCATGTGGGCCGTTGTCTCGGGTATGTACGAGACTCCTGTTAAACATGATCCTCCTTCCACTATGTGATTTCAAACTTGACCTAGAGACCGATAGGGACATATATCATATTCTGCATCATATAGAGACATAGTGATTACTTGCATTGTTCTTATACCAGTATCACCTCGTTTACCTGTTTCACCTCATTATAATAATATTGTTATTGTGTCGCTCTGACGACCTGAGTATGCATGCTCAGATCCCGCGGGAGGACCAGCACAGGAGACAGATCTACCCTTCGAGTTCACGGAGATTTAGACTGGTGTACCTTCTTTTTCTGCTTTCCGTAGTAGTGATCGTAAGTTTGACTCTGGTTAATATCTGTTCTTGTTATCTAATTTGTGAACAATGGAATATTAATGTAATATTAGTGATGTGATTCCTTTAATACTGTGCTTTATTTACTGATTACCATGCAATGCTAGAAGCCGAAGTGTGACTACGGCGGGATGATTCCTTGACCGTAGGAGCATGGCTGGCCTAGTCATCCCTCGCCTTCCGTATTTTGGGAAGCGGGGCGTGACATCGGAGCATCATTCCGATGGGCGTCAGACATTCTGACCGAAGCATAATTTCGATGCAGAGGTTGATTTCCAGGTGAAGCATAATTCCGATAGGGAAGGCAAATACTCTGAGGCGAAGCATAATTTCGACACGGGGTACATTCTGAGACGGAGCATGATTCCGTCGCAGAGCTTGTTGGCCGACTTGATTCCGAGGCGGAGCATAATTCCGACGAGGAGGTCGTTGGTTGATTCCGAGCTGAAGTATAATTCCGACAGGGAAGGCAGATACACCGAGACGAAGCATGATTTCAACACGGGGTGCACATTCTGAGACGAAGCATGATTCTGATGCAGAGCTTACTGGTTGACTTGATTCCGAGGCGGATCATAATTCCGACGAAGAGGTCGTTGGTTGATTCCGAGCCGAAGCATAATTCCGACAGGGAAGGCAGATACACTGAGGCGAAGCTTGATTTCTACGCAGGGTACACTCTGAGACAAAGTATGACTCCGACGTGGAGCTGGTTGGTTGATTTGATTCCGAGGCGGAGCATAATTCCGACGGGGAAGGTAGATATCCCGAGGCGAAGCATGATTTCGACAAGGGGTAAATTCTGGGATGGAGCATGATTCCGCCGCAGAGGTTGTTGGTTTGATTTGATTTGGGTTGACATCAGCATCGCTACACTGGAATATGGTACCAGGAGAGAATCAACATTTGCTATGAGTGGATTTGAGGATTTTGGTTTTTGCTTGGCATCAGTATTGCTGCACTGGAATAATGCCAGGAGCAACTCATCATTTACCCCGGGAGGATTTAGGAATTGGTGGCTTAGGAGACAGGTTTGGATCCCTATCACCTAAGGCTTTTCAATTTTATGGGCCGTAAGGGTCCCATAAAAGCATTTTCTCCCTACGAGTCGAAAGGATCTCGTAGGTGTATTTTCTCCTAAGGAGTCGTGGGGACTCCTAAGTGTGCTGCTTCTTTTTGAGTCGTAAGGAACTTACACGGGAATTTTCTCCTCATAAAGTCGAGAGGACTTTGCGAGTGCATTTCATCTCTTTTTTACGAGTTTGCGCCCTTTCGGGTTTTCACAAATCCGCCGGCAGTCCTGCTGTTTTTACTCATGGAGCCCTTTCGGGTTTTCAACCGTGCCCATTTTGCTTGTGGACATACCATTTTTTTTTGGACTTTGAATGTGGTCTCACCGGTAGGACTCGGGAGAGATTGGGATTGTTTTACGCCCATGGATTGTATACGGTTTTGCAGATGTATGATCCAGACCGTAGGGCCGGAAAAATTTCGGAACTTTGTTCGCGTCTGCATCGCTGCACTAGAATATGGTACCAGGAGCGACTCATCATTCGCCGTTGGAGTATGGGATTTGGAATTTGGCTGGCGTCTGCATCGCTGCACTGGAATATGGTACTAGGAGCGACTCATCATTCGCCGTTGGGGTATGGGATTTGGAATTTGGCTGGCGTCTGCATCGCTGCACTGGAATATGGTACCAGGAGCGACTCATCATTCGCCGTTGTTTTGTTTTTGTTTTTTTCTTTGTTTTACCGCGATTGCTCTATCATTTCAGCTTTTCTTATCGCGAAGGTCGCGATTGCCCTATCATTTCGGCTATTTATTCGCGGTCGCCCTATCATTTCGGCTGTTTATTTTCATCTTTATTTTTACTCGCTGATTTTTATTGCGAGTTTCCCCATCATTTCGGATTTTCATCATTTTATTTTTTTTATTCTTGTTTTATTTACACATTTTTACATTCCCAGTTTAACGATTTAGAGGTCGATTATTCCCAGTTTAATGACATGGCGGTCAGCTGTTTTCAGAGAAAGGCAGATGTCTGAGAGAATTAGTTTCACAAAGAACTTCGGTCTCCATTTATATGAAATTGGCGGTCGCAGCTGGACTATTTGTTAACGCGCCTTTAGACAGTTCTATCTCTCCTGCTTTGTAGTGCTTTTCGACCCAATCTTTGAAGACGAAGCAGTCCTCAATGGCATGACCTATCACTCTGTGATAGGGGCAGTATTTAGGGTCATCGGTCATATTCGCTTCCTGCGGTCTTTTTGACTCTGGCAGTTGTAGACCGTTCCTCGGGGCGTCTTTGAATATTTTACGGATTTTTTCCCTTCTGAAGGAATAGACCTTATCCAGCTTCTCTTTCAGTGGAGATTCTCCTCCCTCTCCGAACACTGGCTTCCGAGGCTGGTTGGCATTAGGCCCGCTCAACCCTTGCTTATTTCGGTTAGCCGAGGCGTTTAAAGATTCAGAATCTTCGGAATTTCCGCCTTTGCGATTATCGCCCTTTCGGTTTCTCCAGGACTTATTATTATTTTGGGAATCCGATGAGGACTCCTGCTTTGAGCACTCCAACATCTGGACTTTTCTCGTCAGCTCTTGGAATGTTTTGAGACCCGCGGTACATAAAAATGGGGCGATCTAATTGTTGAGATTTCCGACAAGGAGACTGATAGATTGGTCCTGCTCTATCGGCGGTTCACATTTGACGGAGAGATTGCGCCATCGGGTTATAAAGTCTGTACTGCTTTCGTTGTTCTTTGGCTTGGTCCATACGAGATCGGCAATGGTGATCTTATCGCTGACGCTCATGAACCTCTGCCGAAACAGAGACTCCATTTGGACGAAAGTTGTGACGGAGCCATCCGGTATGCTTGCATACCGGTCGAAAGCAACATCGGTCAAGCTATTAACAAACTGGCGGAGGAGAAGCGCATCATTGCCCCCAGTATTCCCGCATGAAGCTTTAAAATGTGCAACATGCTGATTCGCATTTCCCGTCCCATCAAATCTTCCGAATTTGGGGATGATGTAGCCGCTAGGAAATTCTACCAGATCATGCTGAGCAGGATGTGGTCTTCCACTACTGCTAATATCTTTTTGCGTTTCGGCTCCGGCTACCAAGGTTTTGACTTTGTCGGCAACCAAATCCATGATTTGATCTTGAGTTAGTGGGCTACTGTCATCGGCAGCCAAGACATATCCCGAGACAGGATGCGACTGATTTTCATGCGGTCCGCCCACTTTTGGATTTGAGGGAACGGGCGTCGGCTGTTTCGGGACACCGTTTCCCGGTTCATGAGAGCCCTGCGCCTGATTGGGCGGCTGAGAGGCAAGTTGGGCCGTAAGCCGTAAGACGGCATTTGTCAAGTCGTCAATTTTTTAGTAAAGCTTGGCCATCTCCTTGTCTTTGCTTTTGAGCTGTTTTCGGAGCTCTTGGAGAAGTTGCTGCTCTGCGTTCTTGGGACGGAAGATTGGCTCATCTTCGCTTTCTGAGCCCGACTCCTCATGGACCGAAGGGTCTTTCTGCCTATCATCCTCATCGAGAGGGTTTTCATCATCCAGCGGAGGCGGCTGTTCTTGGGAAGCGGCAACCACATTCAAGCCATATTGGATTTGAGATGTGGTGGCCCCGTCCTTACTCTTGCTGCGCGTGGCTACCATGTATACAGTGTGGACTACATATCCAGCTATTTCCTCATCTTTGGCGGGGTAACCCTATTCTTCGAACCTCATGAGGTTCAGCCTAGCAGGAGCCCTGGCCTTTTTGTTGGCTCTATATTTGAGCCTTTTATGCCTTAGCTTCTCAATTTTAAGGGCTTGGCGGGCATCCATGTCCTGGGAAGCCACCGTGAGTCGATTAGCGGAGAGGTTAGAGAAGACACCCGACCGAGCAGTTGTCGAGGGCACCGCTGGAGCTTGCTCGAGATGCCTCGTTGCTTTGTTCGTGTTGATGGCCTTTCCCCCGGCCGGGGCCAAGGAAAGTCGCTCAAACACCGACTTGTGTTTGAGTTGGGGCGTCTTCGAGACCACCACATTTGGCCTCTTGCCTTTCAAGACCGGTTTGTCTGTCACCGGGGCTTGAGGAGCTGGGATGGCGTTAGCTGACATGAACAGAATAGAGCCAAATGGTAGTGGCGGCTCCTCTCATTGTCGCCCGAGACTGGCCCGAAGGACCGTCCTGGAGTCTATCTTCATCGTGTAGGAGACGGGAGCCGTGTTGAGAGTTGAGCTTGTCCTTGGAGACATTTTTGCCGCGACCGGAGATTGCAATTTGAAATTTGTTAACCTGCACAAAGAAGCATGATTTCAGTACAGGCAGTCGATATGTATATTGATTGAGTTCTCATGAACGTTTAACCCGAAATATGGGAGGAGAAAAAGGTCCCACCGGGCGTGCCAGAATCTGTAGGGTGTTTTTCGTCACTCCATTGAGATGGGAATACACGCGCGCTTGTCAGGCGCACTACAGATTCCCCCTGCCTAGGGTAGGCTGGGGTTTATTGATTGTGGGGATCTGAATCTCCGGCAGCCGCGGACTAAGTTGCCGTTAATTACCTCTCACCTTTGGAGCGAGAGAACTTCCGATTGATGGGTTAAACTGGTCATACGAACTCAATGTGCAGTATTGTGTTTCGAAGGGGTTTTGAAAATATCGGGGGCCCCGCAGAGTTTTTACGGGGGTCCCGCTACCCGGATAGCGGGCTGGGGGTCAAGGGGGCTAGCAGCCCCCTTACGGGATGCGGGGCAGCGCCCCGGCCCAATTTTTTTTGAGAGGGACAGTGTTGTAGAGTATGTGTGTTTGTGTATCTCTCTCTTTATATATATATATATATATACATGTATACATATATATAAAAAAGGGGGGAAAAGCGCCCAAAGGACGCGTGGGGCTAGCGCCTTGAGCGCAGTGTACTTGAGCGCTAGCGCACCACGTGTCCGACACGTAGGCGCTGGGCAATTGAGCGCTGTGCGCTTAGGCGTTGTGCGCTAGCGCACCACGTGTCCAACACGTGGGCGCTGTGCGCTTGAGCGCTGTGCGCTGAGGCGCACAGCACTTAGGCGCTAGCGCACCACGTGCTAGCGCACCACGTGTCCAACAAGTGGGCGCTGGGCGCTTGAGCGCTAGGCGCCTGAGCGCTGTGCGCTCGAGCGCTAGCGCACCACGTGTCCGACACGTGGGCGTTGGGCTCTTGAGTGCTGGGCGCTTGAGCGCTTGGGGCGCTAGGCGCTCGGGCACCGACGAGGAAAAGGGGATTTTATCCCCAGAAATAAGATTTAAAATCCCAAAGAGGATTTAGGGTGGAGTTAAACTCCTAAGATATTTTGGAGTTGATGAAAGGGGTTCTTCTTTAGAGCCCTGTGTCTTTCCAAAAATGGGGTTTTCGGAGATAGGCCTCCTTCTTCCTCCTCTGTTGGCAGGATCTTGAAGATCAAGAGATGTGAGATTTTAAAAATCTCTTATTTTTGAGATCTGATGGGAGATCTAAGCTCCATTTTGTGGGTTTTGTGGTGAAAAACTCTTTAGTTTTGGAAAAGGAAGAGTAAACCTCTTAATTTAATTTCAAAAGAAAGAAGAAGGTTTAGAACCTTCAGAAAGGGGAAAGTGGCACAAACCCTAGATTTTTGAGGGGAATGAAAAGTCTCTTAGATATTTTCATCATGTTACCTTATATAGGTTTATATATTTACATATAGCCCCTTGGGCTTTACAAAATGGCATTTTGCCCATCCCATGGCTCATGTGCCATTTCTTTTTGCACATAAGCCATGGGCTTTAAAAAAAATTGGCTTTATGCCCATTTTTCATACATTCATGCATAAAAAAATTATATAAAAATTATTTATTACATGATCTATATTTTGGCATGGAGGAGGCTGGCCGCGGGCTCGACTTGGGCATGGGCCCGCTTGACCTGGGCTTGGGCCCACCTGGCTTGGGGTTGACCTTGACTTTGACTCAGTCAACCGGGGGTGCAGATTTGACCCCTACAGTAACGGCAGCCTCCTTCAGGAGACGGTTATCATTTCAGCCTTCCAAGGTGACCTGGATGACCGAAGGACACGGATCAACTCGGTATAACCATCTAACTCCTTGTTACATATTGCTGGTATAGGGTTTAGGGTAGATCCGGGCATCGGGTTGTGGTATCTCCAGTTTATAAAATTTTTGTTCCGCATTTGACCACGGATTGATGGCCGGGGCGCTGCCGTAACCCAACAATATTTGCTCGCTGATTTTTATTGCGAGTTGCCCCATCATTTCGGCTATTTCATATGCATTTTTGGATCGCTGATTTTTGTTGTGAGTATGGAACTCGAGATCTGATACCAATCTTAGTATCAGTATCGCTGCGACTGGAATATTTCCAGGAGTGAATCATCATTTGCCGTGAAAGGACTTGGAATTTTATACCGATTTAGGTATCAGCATCGCTACAACTAGGTTATTGCCAGGTGCGAATCATCGTTTGCCTTTGTCGATTTGAACAAGGATGGCTTAGCAAACAGGGTTAGGATCCTGTTGACTAAGGCTTTTTTTCACTTTACAAGCCATAAAGGTCTTATAAAGGTATTTCTCCCTATGAGCTGTAAGGATCTCGTAGGTGTATTTTCTCCTTAGGAATCGTGGGGATCCCCAAGTGTGTATTCTCTTATAAGTCGTAAGGATCTCAAAAGAATATTTTCTCCTTATAAGTCGAGAGGACCTACAAGTGTTGTTCACCAAATGGGGAAATTTCGCGTCATTGGTGCGACTTGGTGAGGGAACGTTTATTTATGCCCGTGGATTGTATACAAGGATCAATATGGACCGCCTGTTGGGCAACTTCGGGAGTTTGATGGATTAAGAATAGGTTCAGGTCCTTATATCTTAAGTCTTTTGAATCCAATGAGCCGTGAGGGTCTCATAGGGGGAATTCTCCTTACGAGTCGTGAGTATCTCGTAAGTGTAATTTCTCCTTAGGAATTATGGGAATCCCTAAGTGTGTTGGTCCCTTGTGATTCGTAATGATCTCACGCAGGTGTTTTCTCCTCACAAGGTCGAGAGTACCTTGCAGGTGTTTTTATTTTAACGAGATTGCGCCCTTTCAGATTTTCACAAGCTCGCCGGTATCCCTGCTGTTTTTACTCACGGCGCCCTTTCGGGTTTTCATCCGTGCCCATTTCGCTTGTGGACGTACCGTTTTTTTACCCCTCTGTTTGCCAATGGCACTTAAGGGGGACTACGCCACCGAGGTAGCTGTGTAGTCAATGGGATTTGAGTTGCAGTCTTTCACCGTTGGGACTTGTGGACTTGAATTCCACTATCGCCCTGCTTGAGGCTACGTATTTAGTTTAAGGAAATTACGGTCCATTGTTAGTTTAAGGACATCTCGGTCCATTGTTAGTTTAGAGACATCTCGGTCTGTATCTAGCTTCGGGGCAAAGTTTTGCCGGATAATACCTACAGAGTCTGGACTCAGGAAGACAGCGAGCGAACACAAGCGTCGTCATCTATCATTAACCTGAGTTGTGACTTGTCAAGTGTAGTATTTCTTAAGGAACCAGTCGTTTATTGGCCGAAAAGGTCTTTCGCCATGCATATCCATAAGCTAGTAGGCCCCACCTTAGTAGACCTTGTCTATGATGTACGGGCCTTCATAGTTTGGCTCGAATTTCCCCCGCTCTGCACGATTGGGGATCATAGGTCTTTTGACAACTAGCAAGAGTTCGCCTTAGCGGAACGTTCTCGGCCTAGTTAGTTTTTCATATGAGCGTGTCATCCTTGCTTTGTAAGCTTCAAGGTTTTGCTGCGCCATGAGACTAGTTTCATCGAGGGCATCGAGCTCCTCAAGCCGAAGATGGGCATTTTCTTTATCCGTCAGCTCGTATCGAATTGCCACTCATAGAGAGGGTAATTCTATTTCCAAGGGAAGTACCGCCTCCGTGCCGAATACCAACGCCAATAGCGTTGTACTCATAGCTGTTCTGAACATAGTTCGATAAGCCCATAGAGCTTCATGCGGTCTCTCGTGCCAGTCCTTTCTGTTTCTGGACACCATTTTAATTATGATCTTCGTCAAAGTCTTGTTGAAAGCCTCAGCTAGACCGTTAGCTTGGGGATTATAGACTGAAGAGTATCTCCATTCTATGTTATGCTGCTGTGCGAAGCAGCTGATCTTATGGCTTCTGTAGACCGGTCCATTATTCGAGATGATTCGTCGTGAAGTGCCGAACCGATAAATGACGTGAGTTCTGAAGAAATGTAGGATGTTCTCCATCTTCACACCCCTTAGCGGTACTGCCTCTGCCCACTCAGAGAAGTAATCGGTTGTTGCCAATATGAATCGATGCCCTTTGGACAATACTGGTTCGATGGGCCCAATTATATCGGTCCCCCACATTTCGAACGGCCAACTAGCCAGTGTTGGGTGTACCGGATTCAGATGCTGGTGGATGAAGTCCCTATGAATTTGGCACGAGTGACACTGCTTGGCATATTCGAGCCAGTCTTGAATCATTGTGGGCCAATAGTAACCCATTCTTTTGATCTGCAGCTTCATCTTTGGCCTGACTTGATGAGAACCGCAGAGTCCGTCATGAGTTTCTTGGACGACTCTCCTTGCTTCTTCTGGTCCCAGGCACCTTAGCCACAAACTGTCGAACGATCTCTTATATAGAGTATCATTGACAAAGGCAAAATACAGAGCTCGTTTCATGAGCCGATGTCTTGATGATGCGTTTTCGAGCGTTCGATAGGATTTGAAGTAGTCTATAAAGACTTCTTTCCAATCCTCAGCCTTTTCTTCATCATTTATTCGGAAGACTGCTTGTTCAGTCACTTCATTTCCTTCAGACGACTTCGGAGATATTTCTGCTGGTGCGAGAATTGTAGGGTTACTAGGCACTGTCATAAGGGTCTATAAGGCATCAACCATGCCCGATTTAAAATTTAGAAGTGCCGAACAACCTAACCAAGATCTTAGACTAGAGATTAGGCGAAACAAAAAGCAAGTAAACAACTTTACTTCTAAGAGTTTGGGATTACAACCGTTGTAGTCCGTTCCTTCACTTCTTAAGCTCCGTGTTGTGGTCCCTTCGCTGCGATCATCAAGTATCCGGACTCTAGAGAGGCTCCATGAAGAGAAATATGCAAGCTTGCTTCCGATCTTCAAAAACTAAGATGATCTACCTTGAACAAACTCAAACCCAAGCTCTTGCTTTGCTAATCAAGTTTTAACAAAGAAAACATCCTAATCTAAGCGGTTAGAATAGATGAGGATGCTGAAGTAGGAATTTAGCTCTCATTTGTTTTCAATTTCTCACTCATTTTCATCACATATGAAAAAGCTAGAAAGCTTTTCATCAAAAAGGAAGAAGAAGAAGAAGCAAATCAATTTGTGATGAATAATGAATCTTGTGTGAGGTTAGAAATGCAACCATGGGTTAAGAAAGAAAACTTAACCCTTGTAGAGATTTTAACTAGGGTAAAGGGTTGGGTTGGGTTAAGGAAATATCTATGCAAAATATCCAAGTCAAAGTGAAAGCTTCAAGAAGCTTCTTGAAAGCTTCAAGAAGCTTCTTGAAAGCTTCATGAAAGCTTAACCCTAATCCAAACCCTAACCATATTTAAACTCCACAAATCATGTTGCATTTATAACCATAACATGTTACAATATTATATATCACATATACAATATTTATTGTAACAAAATAAAATAATACAATTAACATATAGCACATATATATCAATGTATTACCCGAGTGAGAAAAAGAATCTTTAAGTGAGCTTATATTAGTTAATGTAATTTAATATATCAAATATATAATTATACATTAAATTATCGAATCAACACTTGATCCGATAATCCGGCTATTTCACAAATAACCGACTAACATAATCAGTATCAGTTCATCGAATCAACACTTGATCCGATGACCCGGCTATACACATATACCCGGCCGATATCACATATCGTGAGAATCTAATACGGTATCACATACACATTTTGTTCTCGGTCCCGCACATATCATATATGTGCTCCTACTCCATTTTGCCTGAGCCAGGAAACCTCTGTGTAGGACTCTAAAGAATCGTCAATACGCCGGCAGTAGGTGATGATCATATCAAACACCCACAAGCTGCAAGCGGTCAGCTAAACATAACAGCCACCCAGATATTGAGCGATTAGAAGATCAACAAGAAAGCATGTACATTCTCCTGTGAATCCAATCAGTAACACTCCCGTACAGTCCGGTCTCTTCGTCTGATATGTCGCATATCTCACCTAGGGGTGGTAAACGTCAGACCCCAGTAGCTTGATAAGTCGTGTCGATATGAGGTCCATAATAGTTCGAGAAACTACTGATAACACTTACCAGTAAATCTTAGCAACCCTGGCCAGGGATTTCCAGTTATAGCCAATCGAACACAGCGCAACATCAACTCCCTATACCGGGAGAGACGAAACCCCTCCTATCGCTCATTGCCTCCATGTGATTCGGGATTGTACCCAAAAGCCACCTTTTTGCACGCCCTCTTAGACGTGGTATGATAGAAATCAAAGCACATTGGGAATCACACAAGACTCTATGACGATCTTGGGTCTACAGACTAACCTGTACCGGTGTCACCAGAGAACTACTATCTGACGTGAGGTATAATACCATCTGGGAGTTCTCGACGAGTCCGTCCAGTGTACCCAGTCTCTACTGAGCACCCGTATACTATCTCTGATGTCAAACACCAATGGATATGGGATCATCCATCGCCCATCATATAGGTCAAGAAGCGCATACGCTAGTCTACTCTGGTATATCGATGCCCTGTCTTGATACACCTACGACTAGGAATATTTGAAGGATGTACTTAGCGACTACACTGTCCCCACTAGTATGATCTGCATCATAGTACTGGTAGTCAAGTACTCATCCTAAGGGCTTTATCAACATGTAACATAGAGACAATCAGAGTACATGTTAAGATAAAGAGTAACCAGATAGCGTACTATCATGTCGAGCAAGAAAGTCCTCCCTATATATGTCCAAGCATCCACTACAATATACATCGTATGTACAGTAATGGCATCTAGGGCATACATATAACTAACAAGAATCCGGTGGCTTTGCATAATGATCCATACTTCATCGAGATTTTCGTCAGCCAGTTCCTTAGCAAGCTTGGCTAATGCATCCGCCTTGCTATTTTCTACACCCGGTATGCTTTCCAGGATGTAGGAGGGGATCTGTGTCAGCAATTGCTGCACTCTTTCGCCATATTTCACCAACTCTGGCTTGCACGTCTGGTAGTCGCCATTTACTTGGCTAACGACCAGCTGGGAGTCTCCATATATGAGGAGGTTTTCGATCCCCATGTCGACAGCGATCTCAAGACCAGCTGTCAAATCTTCTGTTGGCTATAGTGCCCTCAAGGCAATTATCATAGTCGCGGACTTATGATTATGATGATTGAGTGAGGACCTATACCGATAGAACAATCTTACTCAAGATGATAGTATGCTATCTGGTTTGTCTTTATCATCGTGTACGTGTTGATAGAGCCCATAGGATTCTTGCTTGACTGCCAACATTATGATGGCAATCATATATGTGGGAGCTGGGGTCTATAAGCACATCCTTAAATGTCCCTAGTCATAGGAGTATCGAGACCGGGCATCGAAACTCCAGTGTAGACTAGTGTATACTGATCGAGACCCCGACAAGGGGCGGTGGCCAGTTCTCACAAGCCATTGGTGTTAGTTTGTTCACCTAAGATAATATACAGGTGCTCATTGGGTTATGAGTACACTGGACGGACTCGCTGGGAACCTGCTAGTTGGTATTATACCTATTGTCAGATTGCAGTTCCCAGGTGACATGTGTACAGGTTAGTCTGTAGACCTGAGATCGTCATTTGTCTCGTGTGAGTTCCCACTGTGCTTTGATTACTATCCTACCACGGCTCAAAGGAGTCGTGCAAACAGGTTTTAGTTGGGTACAGTCCCGAGCTACATGGAGGCAGCAATCGGATCGTCGGGGATTCGTCTCTCCCGGTATTGGGGGTTGATGTTGCGTTGTGTACGGATGGCCATCACCATAAATCCGTAGCCATGGTGGACAAGAATTATCAATCCAGGATCGATAGTTTCTCAGGTGGTGATGGGGTTTCATGCGGACACTAAATGTCGCGTTGTTAGGGGGTCTAACTTTATTCACCCCTTAGACTCGATATGCGATACTCTTAGACGAATAGATCGGACTGTACGGATATTGTCACTGTCAGGCTCAGTAGGGGTTCTGCATGAGTTTGCTCGTCGGCCTTCCTTTCGCTCAATACCTGGGTAGCCGTTACGTACAGCTAGTGCCGCTGACGTACTTATGGTTAAACCCACTACCAGCGTATTGACGAGTCTTTAGAGTCCCACACAGAGGTTTTTCACGGTTCAGGTGATATGGTGTGCATGAGGTATGTTGATACATACAGGTGTCCGATTAAATATATGCAAGTGCTGTGCAGAATTTAATCGGACGGTTGATAATAGTAGCGGCTTAGGATTATGCCGGATTATTAAATCGGGTTTTGATTTAATAATTTATATATGTATTTGTATATACGTATTCTAGTATTATAGTTCACTATTCGTTTTCTCTCTCGGCTATTCGTATTTTGGTACGAATACCAGTATATGTATTTCGGTACATGTACCTGGAAGTATTCCGTATTTTCTACGGAATAGCTTCTAGAAGGTGCCACCTCATTTATATGATTTTCCATTTATGGAAATTCATTTTTTTTATAAATGAGGAGGAGGGTGTGAGGTGGCATGTGCATAGTATTATGCATAGTCTTAAGCATGGAGCAAGGTATGGTTTGTGTATTGTTTATTTGATTAATTGGTAAGACTTTTTTTTGGAGGGAATGAGAGAGGGGGGACCGGCCACTTTTTGGTGTGGGATTGATTTTCATTTGGTTGATTTTTAAAATTACATTGCCAACTCTCTCACTCTCTCAAGTTCACAAACACTTAACCCTTTTTGTTCATGCCAAAGCTTCATCACCTCCATTCATCTTCTATGGTTGCTCTCATAAGCACAAGAGTTGAGAGAAAATTGTAGTGACACTTTCATACACCCCCACTCTCCATCGCTAGCGACTTTGGAACGTCGATTGCCTCGTTTGTCGAGGCTGGAGCTTGCGCCGTTTCCCTCAGGTGGATCATCGGAGATGGAGGAAGACCGGCAACCAAACCACATCAAGGAGCCGCTAGGAGCTTGGAATGAAGACCGAAGGACACAGATCAACTCGGTATAATGATTCTAACTCTTAGTTAGTTTGCTAGTTTAGGGTTTAAGGTCGATCTGGGATTCGGGTAGCGGTAGCGCCGGTTTCAGAAATTTTTGTTCCGCATTTTGGTCGCGTTTTGATGGTCGGCGCGCTGCCGCAACCCTTCATGGTATCAGAGCCAACCTTTTAACCCTACTAGCTTGTTTTGACGTGCTTAAAAGATCGATCGACGGAAATTTCCAAAATCACGATTTCATTTTTGTGTTTGCTATCGATTTTCAAAAGTGTTCAAAAAATTATTTCCAGAGGCTTAAAAATCCGTGCAGGCGTTTTTAAGGGTACAGAAAAAATTTGGGCTCCTGATGCCTCCAAGTCGCCGTGGAACTGCCGCACTTACCCCCTATTGGCGGAGGATCCGCGGCCATTTAGTGGCGACGAGCTTCGAAATTTTTCCTGTAGCCCCCTGACTTGGAATTGTGATTTTTGACATATACTGTCTTGGCCCAGTTTTCCGTGAAGTGTTGTTTTTGCTATTGGGGCCAATTTGGAATTTAGTCGATCGAAATTTTAAGTTTGTGATTATCAGTACATACATTTATATCTGCGACCGTGAATGTCATTTGATCGGTAAAACCGTCTAACTGCTATATGTTCTTTTAGACGGGTTTGAGAACGTGACATTCACGTTGATGTTCTGTGTTGTGCTCTGATGTTGGTTGGATCGTCGTGGTGGATAGCTATGGTGCAATGTTAGTACAGTTTTATTTCATTTGTACATTTGATATTGCGGGGCGAGCGTCCGACATGTGGACTGCTGTCACTGCCAGTTTGTATATTATTCTTTTGGGGCATGACCGGGCTGAGGTCGATGTCACCCTTGTATATTATTTTATTTTCTGTACTAGGATTACCCCGCGGTGGAGTGCACGAATAGCCGCTTCTAGAGGGCAACTGGTCCGCATCTCATGGCATTGGGACGGAGGGGACCTTACTCTAGAATTGGCGGGTTATTTACCGCACTCGTAGGGGGTATAGGATGACCCAGAAGGGGCGCTCAAGTTACCGGAGTGCCGGGTGGCCCATTCACGTTGTTGAAGGGGGCTGCCTCACTTCTGGTTTTGGCGAGTAACTTGCCGCGCTCGTAAGAGTCTAGGTTTCGTTGCACAGGCTATCCACACGACAGGGAACGTCGGGTCTCACTTGCGGCTCAAGTGAAACCCGGGGCTCCAAGATTATCCACCATTCTATGATATTTCTGTGATGTTGCTTATATCATGCCTGAGACGATTGTTATATATATTTATATATACTAGTAGATGTTGTATATTTTTTTCACCCGCACTAGCCCAGTCCCTGCTCTGTCGTTAGTTAAGTAACCTAACAGGTGATGACGGGACCCAGTGGCGAATGCGGATGGCATATATGTACATTTTATTTTCGTTCTTTTCTGGTGTGATTAATTGATAGGACTGCATTGATTCTTATTAATGCAAGGATAAAACAAACATGTATGTGATGTTGTTGGAACCAAGTTTTTAAAAACTGACATTACAGACGTTCTCTTTTGCTTTGCACAGTGGTATTCGGTTATGAATATTCTGCACCTCATTCGACGAGGCAAGGGCCGAGATCCCTTCATCAGGAGTGACCCCTTGAGTAAAAGTTTGCGTCAACGTAATAACTTCACTATAGTCGATTACTTTTGCTTTGCATCGTGGTATTCAGTTTGGGATATCCTGCACCCCATTCGACGGGGAAAGGGCCGAGATCCCTTCACCGGGAGTGACCTCTTCAGCAAAAGTTTTCGCCACTATATATTTATAAAACCACTTGGATTCCTTCAACGATATCAAGTTCATTACGTTAAAGGTTTTTCTCTAAAAACCAGCCGTAGCCCTCCGTCATTTCAGACTAGTATTGCTTAGTATGCGTGCTGCGTATGCCGTGCATTAGCCGAAGCGTAGTGTTCGGTAGCTATGTAGTGCTTTTCTGTTGCAGAGATAATGCGATTGGTTAGGACAGTCGTACGATCATTTTGATCTTTAGTCAAGGCTCGTACGGGTAGAACTTGACTAGGACCTTTTGACATTTTGATCTTTAGTCAAGGTCACTTGGGTCCTAGGGGTAAAAATCACATCGGGAGTTTCAAACATACAGGAAACTTGCCAGGTTTGCGCATACCTTCTAAAGTGTGGTGACTTGAGTGGCTTGCATCAGGTTATCATGCGATGATAGTTGGATCCCGATTCCCACCGATGAGTAGGATTACTCCTCGGGCGATTCCGACTAATTCTCCTTTTAGGTTTGGAGGAGAATTCGAGGAAACAGTGGGAGCCATCCAGATTAGATAAAATGATTAACCATTCTGATTTAGGTTAGAGTGCACATTGTGTGTTTCTTCTCTCTCTCTCTCTGGCTGCGACTATAACCCGACCTTTGACTAAAACTCATGAACCAAGTTAACCGAACCTTCTTAAAACACTTTGGATTTTGGAATGTCACGGTGTCGCATACATCATTGCCACTTCTATATCACCTTTTGCATTTCTCCAGAACACCCCGTATCACTACGAACATCCACTTCCATCCATCGTATAGTTACATACGAACTCGAAGGAACTTTTTCGAGGATGGATTCTGGTTTTGGAGAGATTGAATAGGATTATTCAGTTGTCTTTTTCCTTTACCTTCTCTCAGGTTGTGAGGGCTCCTAGGATTAGGATAGGGTACACCTATTGAGCTTATTGAATAGTCTTCTTCCAAACTATAGGCATGTGCCGAATGGTAGGGAAGGAAGAAAACCAATTAAGCTTAAGTGTGGTGTACAGAAGGTAATAAGTAAAGACATATAAAGCGATTAGAATATGGCAAAGGAAATTGAGACCACCATTTTTCACGACAAAAACCGGGTATACCCCTGCCACTCCTACATCCACTTTGCATTTCTCTATGACACTCCTATCGCTACGGATATCCACTTCCATTGGATAAATTCATCGTATAATTACATACGAACTCGAAGGAACTTTTTCGAGGATGGATTCTGTTTCAGGAGAAAAAGAATAGGATTGTTCAGATGTCTTTTCCCATTACCTTCTCTCAGGTTTCGAGGGCTCCTAGGATTAGGAGAGTACACCTATTACGCTTATTGGATAGTCTTCTTCCAAACCTTAAGCTGGTGCTGAATGGTAGGGAATGAAGAAAACCAATTAGCGTAAAGGAGGTGTATAGAAGGTAATAAGTAAAGACATAATAAAGGGATTGCAGTGAGGGCAGGTAAGTATATGGTTGCTGTCATGAATCAGGATAGTAGATGAGGCGTTACTAGGAATACCAGTTAACCCTTTTGAAACATTTTCATGTTTCAGTTTCACTGTGCAATGTTAATTGAAAACTGTTTTCCCAATTGGAATCTAACGCCGGGGTATGTATTTACCAGATCAGTTTCTCACATCTGCATGTTATTACGGATGGTGAGTGGGAGTAAGATATTGGGAATTGGGTGAGTAGATCCTCATTATATTGGAATTCGTTGTAATTGATGATATTTGAGGAAATCATCTGGATTTTGCCGGATGGCAAATATTTGGTTTTGAATATCCGTTGTTATGCACCAATTTCAAACTGATATATCTGTACATTTATTTTATAAAGTGAGATATAACTTTTTGATATTATGTCTGTGACATTTACCTATATCAGTTGGTGATTAGGTAAGGTGCATTCAACAGCGGTGTAATTCTTCTTAACCATACTACAGTATTTCAACTTACGACGCACATGGTTTGAGTTGTTGAACTCAGGGTACTTATACAAAGTATTGTATGTTGTCCAGTGTCCATTAGGACAAATAGGTTGTTACTCGTACTATATTCTGTTTACTTGTGACTTCTCCAGTTCTGAACAAGTATTTCGTTCAAATGCAAAGTCCAGATATTGAGAAGTTATAGGAATAAGAATAAAGTAGAGAACCATTTGTTGGAAGTATCAGGATTCTTCGATAAAGTCGAAGATATAGATACTTGTGTTTGGTATTCTGTTAATAGTAATGGTTTTGAGAACTTGTTTCTCTTTCAGGTTACTCATATATGGATGCACTCCTAGATGAGTAATGCTGATTGAGCTCATTCCATTTGGTTGATATGCACTGGAGACAGCTGTATGATTTTGAATCTGGTTCAAAATTAAATTAGTGCTTTTGTTTCTATATAGAATCAATTTATATCTTAACGATGTTAAGGTATAGGGAGTTGTCCGGCTGATGCTTAAAACCAGAATCCGAATAAACTCAAGGCACGTTTCAGTAATGGCTGTTTGTGGGTTATTCCGGGTTTTGACGAAGGTTAACTTTCTACCATCAGGAAGATGAATGTTTATATTGTTCTTGACTCGCCACATGTTTCCCCCAATCAGAGCAAAGCTCTGTTTGAATTTCAAAAATTCAAAATTTGAAGCAACGCTTCAAATTCATTGCGCTGCGCGCAACGCGCCACGTGTCAAAAGCTGATACGTCAGCGCAGCGCCCAAGGCAGCGCGCCCAATTAGAGCAAGGCTCTATTTAAAACAAAATTAAAGGAAGCAACGCTTCAGTTGCGCAGGCGCTGCGCTGCGCGACACGTGTCAGCGCAATTGCGCAAGCGCTGCGCGACACGTGTCAGCGCAGTTGCGTCAGCGCAGTTGCGTAAGCGCTGCGCTGCGCGACACGTGTCAGCGCAAACGCAGTTGCGCTGCGCGACACGTGTCAGCGCAGTTGCACAAGCGCAGTCGCGCTGCGCTGTGCGCTGAGCGACACGTATCAGCGCAGTCGCGCTACGCTGTGCGCTGTGTGACACGTGTCAAGCGCTGGGGCGTTTGCGCCAAACAGAATTAAAGTTCTAGTACGATCCTTCTGTTCTTGTTAAAACAAGAAGATTGTCTTCTGTAAAACAGAAGCCCTTGGAACAAAGATCCAACGGTGGGGAAAATTCCCCAAATCACTCAGAGAATGATCTCTTTAACAAACTTATAAAATCTATGTGCACTATATAAAGACCCCTAGACCCCAACTCAAAATCGTCAACATTGTGAGAGATCAAGAACTTCAAAACAGAGAGAACTCTGAAGGAAAATCAAGAAAAAGGTAAAAACCTTTATAATAGAAGAATTTCTTCTGAATAGGTCATTGATCTAAGAACAAGATCAATGATCTTCAATAAAAAAATAATAATAAATAACAGTGCCTTGCACTTTTATGAACCATTGGTTCTGAAATTTCAGAAAAATTCTTTTCTTGAATCCAAAATTGGATCAAGTTATTGAAACAATGTCTTGCACTTGCAAAATTGCACTGTTGCGCTCCTGGGTTGGCGCAAGCCACCAGAGAGCGCCACGTGTCAGCGGCACAACAGCGCAATGCTCTAACGCAGCGCACTGCGCTGTTCCGCTCGCGCTCACCAGAGCGTGACACGTGTCACCACCACAAGCGCTTGCGCTCAATGATTGGCTCAAAGTGCCTGACAAATGCACTGCATTGTTTACTGAAGGGCCAGGTCCCGACAACCACACATCAACACAGACTGTGGGGTCCTTAAACTCATGGACTTATGCGTCCTTAAACCAAGATACGGACTGTGGGGTCCTTAAACCCACGGACTTATGCGTCCTTAAACTATCTATGGACCACCATGTCCCTAAACTAGAATATGGACCACCATGTCCCTAAACTGGCAATGGACCGCAATGTCCTTAAACTACCTATGGACTACTACGTCCCTAAACTGGAACAGTAGAGCCCCCAAACGCTCTTTTGTCGGATCTAAATGATCCCGTTAAGTTGATCTTAGTCTCAAATCAGACTAACGTATCCTTAACAAACGTTTAAGTTGATCTTAGCCTAAATATGGCTAACGTATCCTTAAAATAAAACACCAAACCCAAATCTAAGTAAATATGGATTTGGACTAATCCACGTCCTACGGACGACGGCATAACTTAGTCTCCGTATACAATCCACGGGCATCCACAAACAAAACAAACACATACGACACGAAGTGAAATTCTGGAGAATGAGAAAGTGGCTACCGCGATGCGGTAGCGTAATTAACTGCAGGGGCTTGGAAGAGCGTCCCCACAATCAAAAAACCCCTCAAACGAGGGGGAATCTGATGAAGTCTGCTACATCGGCCACATCCGTCTAAACCTCCGATACACGGGGCCATAAATCAACTTAGCATCTTCGGAGAGGTAGACGGATAAAACCAAATGGCATCTGCCCCGAATCTCAGGCAAGACGTCCCCACGTCGTCGTCGCTATTCGGAGGGGAACAGATTCTGGCACGCCCGGTGGGACCTTTCCCTCTTTCCACTCCACACTTCGTGTGTCGTCTTCACGAACGAATCGCGGTTTGTTAATGGTTGCCTTTGGATTTCAAGTTGCTAAGATTTGGTCTTTTGCCTGGCGAAGAAATCAAGCATCAATGGCCTCTAATTGCTCGAACTACTCGAAGTGCCAAAGCAACCGACGTTCCACCTCACCTGGAGGTGTAGCATATGGGCCTCAAGCGGCCTCCGTCCTTACTATTCCTGTGGAGCAACTGACTCAAGCTACCACTGGCCTGTTCTTCGGGACCATGCTCCCGCCAGCAAGCTTCACCATCCCTGTGCCCGTACCGGAAGCTTCAAAGAAGTCGGTCTTAAATCGACTTGCTACTCCCACAGCCCCTCTCAACGGGTCGTCCAACTCCTCGGTCTTCTCCAAACTGAGCCTGAATTCCAAAGGGCCCGCCAAAAAGCCCATGATACCTGAGAAGGCCATCCCAAAGAAGACGGCTGCTCCCGAAGTCACCAAGGCGGCTTCTCCTGTCAAAGAGTCAGTCTTTGCAAGGCTGACTATTCCCACTCCTGCCCCTGCTCGAGGATCTGTCTTTGACAGATTGAATACAGCTACTCAAAGAACAACCTCAGTTTTTAAGAGGCTGGCACCAGCGGCGCCTCATTCAGACAGGGGGAAAGAAGAAGCTGTCTCTGTCGCTGAACCAATACCGACAACTCGTCACGCCCGACGACGCCACTGGCACCGGATAAGAAAGACCGGGGGCAACTCCCCCTCTGGGATAACTCCACCAGCTCCAACGGTGGAAGTTAATGCTGCTGTTCCAACTGGGAACAGCTTTGAGCTGCTGAACAGGATACGCAGAAATTCGCCAACAGCGGTGCTCAAAAGATCTCCCCCACCGGTAGAGACCGCCGTAGAAGCAGAACCAGAAAAGCCGGAGCAATCTCCTCAATGGCTGTTGTTCAGTTGATAAAACTGCACATTTGTTATTACATTTTTCCAACCATTTTCATATTAAAAAAGGTCTTTATTATAATTCATCATACATATGAGGGTTTATGTGTAAAAATACTATTTTCCATGTGTTGATATATTATAATTAGCATTTGGTAGGAAATTGTATGCAAATAATATCATTGACCAAATCCTAGTAGAACAAAGTCTACTAAATATTATTTGAGTTGGTGTGCAGAATTTTTCCAAGTTGTGCAGAATTTTTCAAGACTAGAATCAAGAAAATCAAGTTGTTGAAGAAGACTTGCCTAATTAAGGAATCAAAACTTGGAGACCAAGTCTGGCAGCATCCCCTAGAAGATTTCAAAGATACAAAAGTTCCATAGAAGTCCACATGTCACATAGAGAAACATACCAAAATTTGATCAAGGGCCATGATTAAATGGCCGCGGATCCACGGCCTTAGCCCCCTTGGGCCGCGGATCCGCGGCATTATTGAGGGATTAGATGTTGAAATTTTGGGAGATGAATTTTTACTACTAGCTTCTAATTTTAGAAGCTAACTTTCTGGCTTTGGGACTATAAATAAAGACCGAGAGCCTCTTGGAAAAATCATCAAGCCGACGAGATCACGAAGTCCAAGACGGCTCACGCATCCAGGCTGATCATCAACTGTTCGTATACCTCCTTAGAAGAGATCGAGAAGCAACTAGAAATTGTAATCATTTTCTAAGGATTCAAGTGTAATGAATATTGTTGATTAATAAAGGTAGCTTTCTTTTTCTTATTCTATTTCTTCGTAGTTTAATTATGCAATTTTTTTCCATCTCTTTTTCTCCCAACATGCGCGAGTAATTCTCCGCTTGTTAGGGTTCGTAGGATTAGGGTAGGCTAATGGATGATGAACATCCCTAAAACACTTTTTAAGTCCTATAAAGTTTATGAACTTTATCAAAAGAATCATTAACATCCTAATCGGGCGCGCTAACAATTCTTTGTTAGTTCCGACCGTGATTAGAGATTAGATTAATGATTGTTTTGGTAAAGGCTAGATATGAACGGAGTTCCGTGTCGAGATAAGGGTTAAGAGTGGGATTCTTTTTCCCTCCAGAAACCGTAATCTACATGCATCACCGTTGTTTCCAGATTTAAAATCATGAAAGTTTACATAGGAGGCATCACGTGCTAGCACGTGACCAGCACTCACGTGTTGGCACGTGACATTTAAAAGCAGCGGCAAAGGCACATCGGTTCCCTGACAAAATCAAAGAAAAGGCTCCAGAAAGGGTCACGTGCTCACACGTGACCAGGGGTCACGTGTTGGCACGTGACGGTTGAACAGCGGCTAGAAGACAGAGCACAGAAAGGAGAAGAAAGCTCATTCCAGGAGGTCACGTGCCTACACGTGACCATGGGTCACGTGGCCACACGTGACCATGGGTCACGTGGCCACACGTGACCAAGGGTCACGTGGCCACACGTGACCAAGGGTCACGTGGCCACACGTGACCAGCTTTCAAAGCCTATCTATTTAACAGAATTAAATTCTGAACAGCATTCAAATCTTTCCAAAGGAGAATGATTATTTGGAACCGATTGGATTAAAGATTTAAAGGTGATTAAATATCACCTATCTATGGAAAAATCTTGAACTTGGAAAGATTTACCCTAAAATCTAACCGAAATAACAAAGGAATATCTTTGGATTTAAAATCCAATGGTGAATAAAATTCACCTAATAATCCAAAGGTCCAAATGAATGATGAATGCAAATCAAATCTCTAATGAATACAAATCAGATCTCTCAATGAATGATTCACTAAAACTAATTGATTCTGCTCCTTCTCCTATAAATAGGAGCCAAGAGATACACAGAGGGAGAGATACAGAGACATAGAGAGAAAAAGAAATAAAGTCTTGAGACTTTGGAAGAATTTGATCTGCTGCAGAAGAAAACCTTGGGTAAGAAAGGGAAGGCTTTTAAAAAAAAGAGAATTTAATTCTCAAAAGAGTTTAACTCTTGTATTAAAAAGAAGAACTTAGTTCTCTCTTTAGTGGAGGATCTGCAAACTGCACATCTCCCCATGAATTGAGAATTTAATTCTCATTGGGTTGAGATCCTTCCATGCAGATCCAAAGCATAGAGAGGGAATGGAAGTTTGAGAATTTAATTCTCACGGAACTATAGGAATTTAATTCCTTTGAAATAAAATTAGGGTTTAACCCTATGTTATAGGAATTTAATTCCTTCGAAATGAACAGAACCAGTTAAGAACTTAATTCTGTCAAAATAACAGGAATTTAATTCCCTTAAGAAAGAAGAAATTAGGGTTTCACCCTATGACAGAACCTAATTCCTCACATATAGGGGAATTCAATTCCTCAGAATATAAATTAAGGGTTTAACTCTATCTAAAAGTAATTCTCTAAAAGAAAGTGGGAATTTAATTTCTCTAAAGTTATTATTAGGGTTGAACCCTACGATAGAATCCAGTTCTTCACATATATGAGGAATTTAATTCCTACAGAAAAGAATTTAGAGTTCAACTCTATCTAAGAATATAATTCTTCAAGAAAATGGGGATTTAATGAAGAATTTAAGTCTTAAACGAAAATGCAAAGGAGCAGGGTCACGTGCTACCACGTGACCCCTGAAAAACTCCGCAGGGGAGGACGCCCTCACGTGCTACCACGTGACCCCTCTTGCCTTAGTGTTTAACACTAAATTGGAGCCTCTGAATCCAGTGTTCAACACTGATTTACCTCAGTGTTCAACACTAATTGAAGAACTTTATTTGCAGTGTTTAACACTGAATTTCTTAGTGTTAACATTAAATTAAACCTCTGTTAACAGGGTTTAATATTAATTTTTTTTAGTGTTCAACACTAAATTAAAATCTTTGTGACCAGTGTTTAACACTGATTATCTTAGTATTTAACACTGATTATCTTAGTGTTTAACACTAATTTGAGATCTCTGTTGCCAGTGTTTAATACTGATTTGTTTTAGTGTTTAACACTAATTTGAAAGCCCTGTTGCTGGTGTTCAACACCAACTATCTTTTAGTGTTAAACACTAACTTATCAATCTCATTCCCAGCGTTCAACACTGATTGGTCTTGAGTGTTTAACACTAGCTTCAGCCCAATTGGCTAAGTTCTAGAGGCAAAGCCTTTCCTTCAGTGGACCAACAAAAAGTCAATATTCCAAAAATGATTGGACTTAGCCCAAGATGGCCATAAGTCCTTAATCCAAACTTAACTGGGCCAATGGGCTCATAACGTAATTGATCGGTCTTGGTCCCAAATTGGGCCAAAGACAATTTAATCTACCTTGGTTCAAGGGTACATCTCTTCACTCCTTTGATACTTGGCGTTGTAATTCCTCAACGTCTTCAAAGAGGTGATGATTTATCTTAAAAACTATCTATTAACCGCAATCAAGAACGGCGTCGCTTGGTAGCTAGCCGGTGAGTACGGGTCGGTCCACAGGGATATTGTGAATTTCCTAATCGCTCTAACGAGTTAATTCTGAAGGGTGTTCGGATTGCTTATTGATTAAATCTAAAAACTGAATTAATCTAGATCTAACTCTTGCTTGGGTTAGGTCTAGGTTAAGTTTGGAAAGTCTATAAATCTCACCGCTTTCTATACCCATACGAAGATCTAATTAGGTGTTATGGTAAATATTAATAAAAGGGATTAGGATGATTGGAAAGATTGTTCTTCCTCTAGATCCTTGTCCTTCCTTTCTTAATCATTACCCTAACCTCCATGGAAAACCTTAAAATCCGGGTCTTTATACTACGATATCACCGCTACCTCGAGGGATAGGGTGCCGTAGGGAGCGGAATAAGAAGGTATGCATAGAGTCCTATAAAAATATATGACGGGCAAGAAAGGGGATGAGAGATCTTCGTCTCTCAAACCTTCCCCAGATCTAACCCTAACAAGCGAGGAGACTACTCACTCATTAGGGAATTGAAATACATTTATCTAGGGCAGAGAATAAAAATTACCTAGGGCAAGAATTGAAATCTAAACTAGGGCAATTAAATAAATCTACTTACTTTACAGATGGCTCTCTCCAAACATTTACACAGGGTTGTCAGATCTGAATAGATGATATGAAAAGAGGCATTGATGCTCTCCAAAAGAATTCTAAATTTTATTCATAAAAAGAGGCATAGGGAGGCATAGCCTTTACAATGATTTAAAGTTCCTATTTATAGAGGATAGGAAACCCTAGGTTACAATTGATTTGCATGTCTACATTTACCAAAATATCCTTAGGAAGACCTAGTCAAATTAGACTTCAAGCTTTGGTAAAATTTTATGTCTCTGTCTCTTTAAAAGGAAGTATTGGGCCTTGAATTTTTGGGCTTCCTTATTATTTGGTTCTTTTATTAAAATAGCTTCTATGTTTCTTCCAGATCTCCAGTGAATAATTGCGGTGGACTTTTAACCGTTCGCTTTGTAATCTTGGACCTTGCATTGCCTTGTACTTTGTGAATTTTATCTTTGATGTTGGCTTGATCAAGAGTCTTCTGTTTGTTGTTCAAAGTCCACTTTTGCATCGTCTTTTCATCGTTTTCACTGTTTTCTGTCCAAGAACCTGTAACCTGTAATATGTAGCAGACATGCGTCAAAAGCATCTGTTTATTTATAAAAAGAATAAGAATGGGGAATATAATAATGCAATATTATGGTATGAACAAATACCCCCAAACATATCTTTTGCTCGTCCTCGAGCAAACTTATTTTTTATTCTCTACAAAAAACCTAACCGCACTTTCGCAGGGAAACGCGATTGCACTGAGCTCGTGCAACAAGCCGTTAAACCTCTAGGTGTCCCTAGTAGGAGGAGTGTTGTCTCCTGAGAGTTTTCAGCGGATACTACCCACAAAATCCTATCAATTTGGTTTTTCGACTTTTGTTTTCCAATTAGGTTTTCCAACAAGGAATTCTATTATCGTCGACTCATAAATTATCCACCCATATTCTTCACACTTCCTTATTATTTAACTTAAGATTATATATGTTCTATAGACTTACTTAGCTTTCGGCATTTCTTAAGTTTTCCTTCTAGGGTTCCATCTCCACTTAGGAATTTTTATCAGCTCTACTAAAGATACAAGTTCTATTCTTCATTCCTTTCTCTCATCTAAATTCCAATCACATATCCCTACGTGTGTGTATGAATCACCCCTACACTTGGAAATTCAAATCAAGCAATCATACCCTTGTCCGTTGTTCAAAGCACTCATTAGTTGGTGAATTTTTAAATGAATTTTGCTTACACATCCTTCATGGGACCATTAATACTTCTTGAGGTACCAACAACCGATTACAAGATGCGTTTGCACATTAAAGCATACTTCCTAGTTTTGCAACACCCAAGGCTTTAGCAGTGACTCCCAAACCAGTTGGTCTAAGGCACTAGGTGATGAAGCACCCTTGCTAAATATTTTTCTATTTTTTGCAGCCTTAAGTAATCACAAAAACTAGTGTTCATTTTTTTTCTTTATTCACTTTTTTTCTTTTATTTTCATTGTACTAAGGACTTTAGACAAGAGCATTTCAAGGTCTCTTCTACTATTCCAAGTTTCAAGGTGCGTGATTGTGCAAATTGTAGGGTATATATTTTCAGAATCTAGACATAAGCTAGGAACTATTTTTCAAACTTATACTCTAATAAAAATATCAATACTTTTCCTTTGTTTTAACTTAGCCCAAGAACTGAACTCAAAATTTGCCTATTTCTAGATAAACTACAAAAACATATACTTTCTACCGCTAAACTTTAAGGAAGGTTATTTTTAGGGCTTTTAATTTACTAAGTCTAAGATCTAGTTGTTCCTAACTAGTTAACCTATCTGTCAAACTCAAGTCAATTAGCCAAAATCGAATACAATAATTTTTATAATTTTTGAAATTTTTCAATTTTTATAGGTTTTAAAATAAGTATGCAAATGCAAAAATATGTACAAATGAATGCGAAGAAAGAAGACGTACCGAGCATCCCCCCAAACTTAAACTTGACAGTGTCCTCACTGTCATGCTACACCAAGAGGGTCAAAATTGTCGGCACTCACCTGTTTATTTATTTATAAAATTTTTATATTTTTAATGTTTTGAATTTTTTTTTATAGAAAAAGAAAACAAAAAATATATGTACATATATACAACAAGGTTCTCCCCAAACTTAAGCTTGGCCTTACACAAGCCAAAAGTTAGCACCAACCATTCAAAAATCTTATCGTGGTAATGGTCGAGTTGGTGAAAGAATGGAGTGGAAAGAAAAGAGATGAGAAGCACACGAGACCGTGTGGAGGTAGAAACGGGATACGGTCTCGGTGGGGGAGAAGAATGGCGGAAAAGAGAAAGAAGTGGAGTACGATTTTGAGGGTGTAAATCGAGTGAATAAATTAGTGCAATTTTTTATGACCGATGTGTTAAAAGCGATTGTGCTAACCTATCAACACGTCGAGAAATGGGGTCAAATCCCTCAAGATTCGCAAGAAAGCATGGGTACGCCGAACTTGGTATTGAAAATGAAAGCGTAACGGTCACTTGCACGGTCGGAACAATAGGAAGGATGGAAGGACGAGAGTGAGGAAGGGTATCAGTTAAGGATTTAGGAGGGTGTATTGGAAAATTCGAAATATCAAACGAAAATGGTTCAACCTCAATATTATCCTCAGTACTATCCTCATAATTCTCCTCAATATTTTCCTCAAAAATTTGCTTATCCATGCCAATATCATCAAAATCAAGACGCATATGAAGTTCGGGAGAAACATTTAATGACTCGGGATGATGAATTGGACATAAAATTTCAATTAAATCGACGGGTTCATCATCCGAAATATTCCCGGCGTCTATATCCTCAATCAAGTGAAAATCAATTTTTCTTGACACCTCATCAAAAGCATGGATATTTATCGATTTAGAGTGGAGGTGTAAAGATCGAAAGGATTAAGTGTGGTTTCACTCGAAAGGGGTTCTTCATAATTTGGCAAATCAAATACTACAAAGTCGCACAACTCGTTTTTATTTTGAACTTGTGAATCATTTAGGACATTCGATGGAAAACTGGAGTTGTGGGTTTCAATTGGGTAAGGGTAGGTTTGATTTGTAAATCCTCTCGCATTCTTATTCTGTCCAACCGCCTTCTCATATATTGAAAAATTTGGGGCTAGCGCGAAACTAGCTTCCAGTTCAGCAGGTTGCATAAGAGTGGCCACGGACGCTTCCACATTCCTAACCATTTTGTTTGTTGCTGCGATATACGCCTCCAACGCCTCTTCCAAGCTAGACTTGGGTGGTAAGGGGGTTTCGGTAAAAGAATCGAAATCGTGTGGATATGCAAAACTCCCAACAGGCTGTGTAGAAACATTGTCTAGTGACGGTGGAAAAGTCGGGTAGGACTGGTAGGAAGTAGGTGATTGGACAGGGGTAGGGTCAACATATGGATAAAAAGGTGAATAGTCGTGCGGATCCCTAGAAATAGATGAGTGGAGAGGGATGAAAGATCGGCTGCGAGATTGAGCAATATGCTCAGCAATGGACATCGGCTTAGGAGTGACAGAAGGACTTGAAAAAGTGGTATCAACATATGGAGGTGGTAAAGATTGACTTGGTTGACACAAAGTGGGTTGAAAAGTCGAATTGTTTCTCCTAGACGCCTCTATTTGATTTTTCAAAGATATTTTAGGCATGGAAGGATCGTCTTTAAATTGATCGAACAAATTGCCGAACGACGCAAAATTAGGTTCGGGATACCAAAGTTCGGCAAGAGATTTATGATGTGGGGTACCCATGATAGAAAAAAGAGAAGATGAAGAAGGTAGGTGGTGCATCAGCGACAAAAGTTGCAAGTTTTTTTTTAAAAAAAAATCCTTTTTCTCTTTATTTAGAACTGTTTGCAAAAAGATTTTCGAGAAAAGAGCTAAGACACACTTTCGATCAACCAAAAATGCACAATCAGGCCTAGATCTAGGGTCATCTAGGTCAGCTAGACAGCTCCTAACTGTTCCAAAGGGCAAGAAATAGGACCTCAAACCGCCTCTTCACCGCCAATTGCAGCCAGGTAAGTGCCAGGTAAGTGGGAGGCTCCCCGCTACAAGTAGCAGTCCTAATTAAGTAACCACTTGCCTTAGACACACTTACCTAGACACCACAAAGTCAGGTTAGGATAAACGGTCGATGCCTATAACTAGTCCTCTGTCCTATTGAGCTCGAAGTCCTTAGGGCTGAGTCTAGTATTTTTTAATTAAAGATTGGTCAATGCAAACGCTTAATGTGATTTCTGGGGTCCTGGGAAGGGTGATGAAATCCCCACCCAATCTAAATTGGTCAAAAGTCCCTTAAAATCCGATTAAAGATATGCAAAACAGTAAATCACTTTCAATCAAATCTTTTTTTTTCTATGAATTTCAAAGTTTGCAAATTTTCTAATTAAAATTTTCCTTTTTCCGCTTACTCTTTATTTGGAAATTTTGCAAAAAGATTTTCGATAAAAGATATGCAAAACAAAAAATATTACTTGCAATCAATTATTATTTTAAGCATAGCGCAACGAATCTTGCATAAAATTTGTTATTTGGAAGGGGGAAGATTTTTAAGCGCAAAGAAATCCTGCAGGAGATTTTTCAGAAGAGATATCAGATATTTACATAAGAGAAGATCAGAATACTTACAGTTTTTTTTAACCGCGCTTCTGCTTTTTTTTTCTTTTTCTTTTTTGCTTTTTCTCTTTGGGTCTGATCAGCACAAAGAACCGCGAAACCGCGGCGGAAAGAGCTTCAAACCGCGGAACCGCGGCCGGAATGGGGTCACGCGCGGGGTTGTTCCTTTTTTTGTGGACCAGATCACCGCGATTCTTCTTGTTTGACTCGGTCCTCCAAATTTCTTCTGTTCCTCGGTTGTTGTGATCTTCTGTTTGTTCGGATTTGATATTTGCTGTTTGGATCTCTCTAGATTTCCAGATCCGAATTTGTTCGTAGATCCTGCAAAATTCACACAAAAATACCCTTCCCAAAAATAACAGATGATATATTTTTATATTTTTTTGATTTTTTCAGATTTTTATGATTTTTTTAATTTTGATTAACCCGAAATTGCAAAAAGGAAATAACACGCCATCCCCGGCAACGGCGCCATTTGATTTATCTCAAAAACTATCTATTAACCGCAATCAAGAACGACGTCGCTTGGTAGCTAGCCGGTGAGTACGGGTCGGTCCACAGGGATGTTGTGAATTTCCTAATCGCTCTAACGAGTTAATTCTGAAGGGTGTTCGGATTGCTTATTGATTAAATCTAAAAACTGAATTAATCTAGATCTAACTCTTGCTAGGGTTAGATCTAGGTTAAGTTTGAAAAGTCTATAAATCTCACCACTTTCTATATCCATATGAAGATCTAATTAGGTGTTATGGTAAATATTAATAAAAGGGATTAGGATGATTGGGAAGATTGTTCTTCCTCTAGATCATTGTCCTTCCTTTCTTAATCTTTACCCTAACCTCTATGGAAAACCTTAAAATCCGGGCATTTATACTACGATATCACCGCTACCTCGAGGGATAGGATGCCGTAGGGAGCGGAATAAGAAGGTATACATGGAGTCCTATCAAAATATATGACGGTCAAGAAAAGGGATGAGAGATCTTCGTCTCTCAAACCTTCCCCAGATTTAACCCTAACAAGCGAGGAGACTACTCACTCATTAGGGAATTGAAATACATTTATCTAGGGCAGAGAATAAAAATTACCTAGGGCAAGAATTGAAATCTAAACTAGGGCAATTAAATAAATCTACTTAATTTACAGATGGCTCTTTCCAAACATTTACACAGGGTTGTCAGATCTGAATAGATGATATGAAAAGAGGCATCGATGCTCTCCAAAAGAATTCTAAATTTTATTCATAAAAAGAGGCATAAGAAGGCATAGCCTTTACAATGATTTAGAGTTCCTATTTATAGAGGATAGGAAACCCTAGGTTACAATTGATTTGCATATCTACATTTACCAAAATATCCTTAGGAAGACCTAGTCAAAGTAGACTTCAAGCTTTGATAAAATTTTATGTCTCTGTCTCTTTAAAAGGAAGTATTGGGCCTTGAATCTTTGGGCTTCATTATTATTTGGTTCTTTTATTAAAATAGCTTCTGTGTTTCTTCCAGATCTCCAGTGAATAATTGCGGTGGACTTTTAACCGTTCGCTTTGTAATCTTGGACCTTGCATTGCCTTGTACTTTGTGAATTTTATCTTTGATGTAGGCTTGATCAAGAGTCTTCTGTTTGTTGGTCAAAGTCCACTTTTGCATCGTCTTTTCATCGTTTTCACTGTTTTCTGTCCAAGAACCTGTAACTTGTAATATGTACCAGACATGCGTCAAAAGCACCTGTTTATTTATAAAAAGAATAAGAATGGGGAATATAATAATGCAATATTTGGTATGAACAGGTGACGGGTCCCGATGACCACACATTGATACGGACTGTGGGGTCCTTAAACCCATGGACTATGATGTCCTTAACCTTGACCGGGATGTCTTAAAACTAACATCGGACTGTGGGGTCCCTAAATCCACGGACTACGACGTCCTTAACCTTGACCGGAATGTCTTAAAACTAACAACGGACTATGACGTCCTTAACCTTGACCGTGATGTCTTAAAACTAATATCGGACTGTGGAGTCCTTAAATCCACGGACTATGAAGTCTTTAACCTTGACCGCAACATCTTAAAACTAACATTGGACCACAATGTCCTTAAACTACCTATGGACCGCAATGTTCTTAAACTACCTATCGACCGCAACGTCACTAAACTAAACAACAGGTCTCCCTTAATTGCTCTCTTGTCGGATCTAAACGATCCTGTTAAGTTGATCCTAATCTAAAAACTAGACTGGCGTATCCTTAACATATGTTTAAGTCGATCTTAGTCTCAAACGAGGCTAACGTATCCTTAAACCCAAACCCTCAAACCCAAATCTAAGATAATACGGATTTGGACTAGTCTACGCCCTACGGGCGACGACATAACTCAGTCTCCGTATACAATCCACGGGCAACCAAACACAAAACAAACAAACACGACACGAAGTGAACATCTGGAGAAGGAGAAAGTGGTTACTGCAGTGCGGTAGCGTAATTAACTGTAGGGGCTTGCGCCTGCAGGGAAGAGCGTCCCCACAATCAAGAACCCCTCAAGCGAGGGGGAATCTGACGAAGTCTGCTACATCGGACGCATCCGTTTAAACCTTCGATATACGGTGCCATAAATCAACTTGGCATCTTCGGAGAGGTAGACGGATAGCACCAATTAGCATCTGCCCCAAATCTCAGGCGAAACGCCCCGCGTCGTCGTAGTCTTTCGGAGGGGAACAGATTCTGGCACGCCCGGTGGGACCTTTTCCTCTCTCCACTCCACACTTCGTGTGTCGTGTTTGCGAACCAAACACGGTTCGCTAATGGTTGCCCTTGGGTTTCAAGGTACTAAGATTTGGTGTCTTGCTTATTGCAGAAAGCAAAGAATCAATGGCTTCCACTTGTGCGAAATACTCCAACTGCAATTGCAACTAGCGCCCTGCCTCGCCAGGAGGTGTAGCCTACGGACCCAAGCTGCTTCGCAATTCACAATACCCGTGGAACAGGTCACTCGAGCCACCACAGGGTTGTTTTTTGGGACCATGCTCCTGCCAACGAGCTTCACCGCTCCTGTGCTGACAACGGAAGCTCCCAAGAAGTCGGTCTTTGATCAGCTTACACCTACCGCGGCCCCTCTCAACGGGTCGCCCAACACCAGCGCCTCGGCCTTGTCCAGATTGGGCCAGAGCTCATGTGGACCCACGATGGGGCCTACAATCCCAGAGAAGGCTGCTCCTAAGAAAATAACCAGCCCTTCTCCTGAAGTCATCAAGGCGGCTTCCCCTGCCAAAAAGTCGGTCTTCACAAGATTAAGTGTTCCGGCTCCCACTACGGTTCCTGTCCCTGCTCAGAAGACTGTTTTCAACCGATTGGATACTACTACCCAAAGGACATCGGTCTTTAACAGGCTGACGCCAGCAGCGACCCCCCACCTATACAGGGGGCAAGACTAGACTATCGCCCTCACCAAGCCGGTTCCATCAGCACAACGCACTCGACGTCGTTACTGGCGCCGAGTGAGGAAGGCCGGAGGCAACTCCCCTCCTGGGCTAACTCCTCCAGCCCCGACGACAGAAGTTAATGCTGCTGTTCCAACTGGGAACAGCTTTGAGATGCTAAATAAGGTGCGTAGGAATTCTCCTACCGCGCTGCTAAAGAGGTCTCCCCCTCCGCTGAAAAAGGCTGTAGAAGTAAAGCCAGAACAGCCCCAATCTCCTCAACGGCTGTCCTCCCAAATCTATAAAGTCTGGCGGCAGACCCGAGACTCGGTGATCGATCCAAATTTCTCCCACCAGCACAAGAAGCTGAAAATCCAACAGGGAGTCAGTCACCAGGTTAAGCCACGAAAAGCTGTCTGGGTGCCCACTTCAACGGCTCTCTCAACTTCCACTGCTCATAAAAAGAAGAGGCCAGAGAAGATCCCCGGGCCTGCAACGAAAGCTAAAAGCGCTGAGCCCAGACGCCCTAAGGCTGGGGGCAGGATGGTCCACACTGTATACATGGCGTCGGGGAAAGAAGACAGCCGCGCGTCCACAGGTCATAGACCGCTTACACGGTCGGTAACCAAAGCTCAGGAGCAACAGCAAAAGCTCCAGGAAATGATGATCGCAATGGCCGCGCTTACTGGACCAAAAGAAAGCCCCGAGGCGTCCTCGGATCAGCAACAAGAACAGGAAACCGACGCCGAGTTCCTCCGGAGGATATTGGAAAAAAAAGATAAAGAGGCTGCGGAACAAGCGGCCAATATAAAGCAAATAACCCATTTATTCTAGGACATGGTGGGAATGATGATCCAACAAGACCCACCTGCTGAGGATCCTCCGATCGTCCTTGAAGACGACAGGGGAGAAATGTCAAATCCACCACCGGCCCTCTCAACGGCCAAGGAGGAGACAATCTCTAAGGCTGACTTGAACGACTATATTGCCCAGCAGATCCGGGTTCATCATGCGACTGAGGCAGCTGGTCAAGTCGTAAAAACGGGGTGACCGTATCCGAGCTGGTACGACCAAATCAAATATCCGCTGGGTTATACAATACCGAAATTCCACATGTATAAGGGGACCGGCAATCCCCACCAACATGTTTCCCAGTTCAGGGCTCTTTGCGGTAACACCGGCGGTGATGATAAACTGTTGCTTTGCCAGTTCGTGGGCAGCTTATCAGAAAAAGCGTTCGAATGGTATTCGGAACTCCCGAACGATTCTATCAAGACGTTCGCTGAAATGGAGTTGCTATTCACTCAGCGATTCGCAAGCGCCAGCGAACGCATTCTAATAACAGCATTGATTAATGCCAGGGTGAAACCAGGCGAAACGTGGGTCCAGTATGCTATACGCTGGCGAAATTTGTGGTCGAAATGCGAGCAACGCATTGAGGAAGCGCCCGCGGTGGGCATGTTAGTGGGAACCCTAGACCCTCATGCAACTATCTCCCAGTTTATGATGTTCTTTAAGCCGACCACGTTTCAGGCTTTGATCGACAAGTTGGCCCTGATGGACCAGATGGGTCACAGACCGTCTCCCCCGAAGCCGGAGCCTCGGAGTGACAAGGGTAAAGGGAAGGCAACCTTCGTCGCGAATGCTCAGCAGCAACCCAGTGCCTCAAAGCTGGCAGATCAGTTGGAAGAAAGACGGCGGTATTATAATGAGAAGATGAAGCGTCCCTACTCGTTCCCACGGGACAAGACGAAAGGGTTATTCGAGCTGGCAGTACGCAACAAACTTATAAACTTGCCAAATCCAAGGCGACCGCCACAACCCACTGAGGTGAATAACCCCAACTATTGCCCTTACCATCAAACGGTAAGCCATCCGATTGAGGATTTTTTCGTTTTCAAAGGATGGATTGAAGATCAATACCTCTAGAGGAAGTTTGCACTGTCCGAAAAGTGGAAGGTGAACCCGCCACAGCCGCATACTCCTAAGAAGACGGACGCACCGGGGGCAACTTGTTCCTTTATTGAAGAAGCTCCATGGGAAATCGTGCTATCAGCTAAAACTAAAAAGATGCTGAGTGACCTTTATGCGTGCCCAGCGGTCGAATTGAAGAACCCGCTTGAACCTCAAATCATCGAAGGGATGTTGAAACCGCGCCCAACTACAAAGATTCGTGGTGATGGCCCAAGTACTCACACCCAACCGTCAAAATCTTCGAAGAAAAAGAAGAAGAAATCCAAAAAGCCTGTGAAGCCTGGAGACAAGCGCACGGATTTGTAGAAACAGATTGACGTGCTGGAGGAGTACAATCAAAAGGCGCGGACTCCCGTCACACTGCAAGAGTTCCTCAACCACGTCTTTCAGGAGGAAGATGATGGAGAGAGCTCATCGAATGAATCCGAGGGATATGTGGCAAGTTGTCACGTGATTTCCCACTCGGAAGATGAGAAAACTCCTAGCACTGAGAAACTGGGGGCACAGCCTGAACCGGAGCTTGTGTGGCCAACAGACGAAATGATCGACGCCTTTCTAGACGAGATTCGTTTGAAAAGTAAAGCCGACCAGGAGTGTGAAACTGCCGCATTAGAAGGAGCCAAACGTAGACGATTAAATGAAAGAGTCGAAGCACTCCCACCAGATCAAAAGATATCCGATGCGAATAAAAACGTGTTCAAAACAAGGAAAAGGTTTGCCAAAGCCATGTCAATGGGGATGAAGTTACCACCCTCGGAAGAGAACGCGTTCGATGGGGCGGAGAGGCACCCTAATTATTGCTCATATCATCGGAAAATTTCACACCCTACGGAGGAGTGCGACGCTTTTAGGATATGGTGGCAGGGATATGTTGCTCATCGGCAACATTTTAAGCGCATGAAATGCAGAACTCGTCGGGAGAAGAAAAGTACAACCGACAGGCACAAAAGAAATACCGGCAGCTGTTACATGGTCGACGCCGGAGGATCACAAGTTCTCACCTTTGGGAGCGATTCTGACGAGGAGCTGGCTCTTAGCCCCCTCTTTAAAGAGTCCACCTCGAGAAAAGAGGAAGAACCAGAGGCCTGCGAAAACATTCAGCTGCGCAATCGCACGCTTCCCGAAAAGAATCTCGGACCTGCAACTAGAAAAGATAAGGGAAAGGAAAAGGTCGCTGGGGATATCGCCTTAGATGACCAAGTCATGAAAGAGCTGACTGCCAAGGACCCTCCCAGGAAGGGTAAGGTGTACTACAACATCCTAGCACACCTAAGGAAGCTACCTTCTCAGCTCAGCATTCTCGATGCCCTCCTATTATCAAAAGAAGCGCGAGACTCATTAATCAAGGCGTTACAAGAACCCGAGCAATTCCAAGCCTTCCTCGCCGCAGAAAGGATGAAGGATGAACTGGAAGAAGTGCACACGGCCGACATCACTTTCGGTGATGAAGACCTTCTCCTCGGGTCGTGCGACCACAACCGTCCCCTATATGTCTCTGGATACTGCCACGATATCAAGATACGCAAGATCCTGGTGGATAATGGATCCTCCGTCAATCTCCTTAATGTTCGGGTGTTGAAGGAAATCTGCATGAGCGTGCAGCACCTCGCTCGTGACAAAATTACCATCTCCGGTTTCGACTCCCAGTCGTCACGGACTTTCGGATCTATAATACTAACATTATGCTTCGGACTGCTCGTCACGGACATCAAGTTTCAGGTCATTGACGCCAAGACCTGCTACAACGCCTTGCTCGGTCGCCCTTGGTTACACGAGTACAACATCATCCCTTCTACACAGCATCAGTGTATGAAGTACTTTAAGGATGGTTTCGAGTACACCGTAACGGGAGAGCTGAACCCATTTTTCGTGAACGAAGTCCGCAAGTACGAAGATGCAAAGTACTTTTTGCAAGACTTCGAGGATACAGAAAAGTGTCGCAAGTCGGAAAACAAAGCCGCCGCCACCATCCCTGTTTTCGGGAGCGATACCGAAGAAGAAGAAGAGATAGTTTACGCCGGGCCGTCTCGACGCAACAACACGGGACCGTCCGCCCCCATGTTGATCTTCGGAAGTGACTCGGAAGATGAGGTTAATGCCGTGTTCTCCAGTCGGCCGTCAATACAAGCATCCCCTAGCGATGATCAGAGTTTGCAAATCACCATGGTGCCGCGGGAACACTACAAGGATCTCGACGCACTTCAAGCTTACAATGTGCAGGACCTGCAGACGTTTTACGTCCCTCCCAGGCAAAAGGGTGAAAAGGTGATCCTATTCTACCAATCCACAGAAACGAGAGTGGAGAAAGAGATATGGCATGGCGCGGATGCTACACTCGATAGGCTCCGACCCATCCATTTGCCCAGATATTACACAAATGGATTAAAGAGGCTATTGAAGCGCCAAGGAGTACCCTTAAAACAGACTGTTCGACAAGCTCGGGTCTACAACATGATTTGGGATGTCCCTGGAACTCGGTGCAAATTGCCCAACGGGAGAATGGAAACGCTCGGCCTTGGATACATGAGATCCGGTAAACGAGAGCGAGTCCACGGTAGCTACGCCATATATAACTTCGATGAGGAGGAAAACGCCCTGTCCAGCAATGCCGACCCCTCATCAAAACTAAATCCCGCAATCGAAATGCTGAGTCCGTCGTTTGAAGAACGAATGGACAAGATTATCAGGAAAGCGGGTCAAAAAGCTCGGGAAGACCATAATCGCGAGATGGCCATCTACGAGAAGGCCAGGACGCAACGTCTGTTTCAACAGGCTGTAAAAGATGAAGAGGCTCATCCCCGTCAACACGTTGTACAAAAGGCCCGACGCAGAGGCAGAAGTAAGTCAAGAAGCGGAAAAAGGAGCCGACAACAACGACGCAGGATTAAAGAGTCATGTGATCGGGCATTGCGCGGTCCGAATTTGTCCCTCATAAAGAAGATGAGTCGAGCGTATTCCTTCCCCCGAGACAAGACGAAGAAGTTGCTCGAGCTCGCTATAAAACATCAAATGATCGCACTTCCGGAGTCTAAGCATCCTGAGCAAGCTAACAAAGTTTCTCATCCGGGCTATTGCTCTTATCACCGAGCCATAGGACACCCTATCAAAGACTGCTTTACCTTCAAGAACTGGGTCGAAGACCAGTACCAGCAAGGCAGGTTTGCTTTATCCAGCAGCTGGAGGGTAACGCTGCCACAAAAGCACGAACCCAAAGCCACAAGAGCAGAACCAGATCCACATCGGCCTTAGAAGCGAGCTCGTACCTGTCATATGGTAACGATATCCAAAGGAGAGCCCGAGAATATGGATGACCTCTCTTGGTGCTTCGAAAACAATGACAATGAGGTAATCTCAGAATTTCCATCGGATCCGAAAGAATTGGAAGATGGCATACATACTACTGCAGATAACCTCAAGAAGATTGAGTTGGGATCGGCAGATGATCCGCGACCGACATTCGTCAGCGAGCTGCTATCTGAAGAAAGGATGGCTGCGTTAAAGGACGTGCTTCTACAGCATAGAGATTGCTTCGCGTGGAACTATTCCGAGATGCCGGGATTAGATCCAGAGATTACTGTGCAAAAATTAGCAATATCCCGGATATCAAGCTAGTCAAGCAGGCGCCGAGAAGGATGCGGCTCGAGCTTGAGATAAGCATTAATGCCGAAGTCAAGAAGCTGATCGATTCTGGGTTTATCAAAGAGGTACAGTATTCTGACTGGGTCGCCAACATCGTCCCTGTGATGAAGAAAAATGGGACAGTGCGCATATGTGTGGACTTCCGAGATCTCAATAAAGCCTGCCCGAAGGACGATTTCCCAATGCCGGTCACCGAACTGATGATAGACAATACGTCCACTCATGAGGTTTTCTCCTTCATGGACGGTTCATCAGGGTACAATCAGATAAAGATGCATCCCGACGACTAGAAGCACACCGCTTTCCAGACTCCTTTGGGTATATTCTGCTATAAAGTTATGCCCTTCGGATTAAAAAATGCCGGTGCCACCTATCAGAGGGCCATGACAAAGATCTTTGATGATCTCATACATGAAATCGTCGAGTGCTATATCGACGATCTCGTAGTAAAGAGCATGTCATATGAAGAGCATTTAGAGCATCTGAAGACCGTATTTCAACGCCTTCGGCAATATAATTTGAAGATGAATCCCCTCAAATGCGCGTTCGGAGTCTCCTCGGGTAAATTCCTAGGATTCATCATCCGACACCGAGGTATCGAAATAGATCCATCTAAGATCAAGGAGATCATGGAAATACCACCGCCAAGGACTCTCAAACAGCTGCGGTCTTTCCAAGGGAAGCTCGCGTACATCCGGCGGTTTATCGCCAACCTGTCAGGCAAGTGCCGTCCTTACAGTCACCTGATGAAGAAGGGAACTCCGTTCGTCTGGGACCAAAAATGCCAGAGCGCGCTAGATGAAATCAAGCAATACCTGCAGAACCCGCCGGTGCTGGCTGCTCCGGTCAAGGGAAAGCCCCTTATTCTTTATACAACAGCCCTTGAGGGTTCTTTAGGCGCATTATGGGCGCAAGAAAATGACCAAGGGAAGGAGAGAGCACTCTACTATTTAAGCCGAGTTCTTCTGGGGGCAGAAAGCAATTACTCCCCTATCGAAAAACATTGCCTGGCGTTAATCTTTGCGATAACGAAACTCCGGCACTATGCATTGGCACATAAAGTCCGTCTTATATCAAAGGTGGACCGCCTAAAATATCTAATGTCAAAGGCCATATTGACAGGGAGACTCGCTAAATGGGCCCTGCTCCTGATGGAGTTTTCAATAACCTATCAGCCTCTTAAGGCAGTGAAAGGTCAAGCCATCGCCGACTTCCTTGCTGAGCATCCAGTACCTGCCGGTTCTCCTCTAAATTGCGATTTGCCGGACGGACATGCATTTGACACGATCGACGGTGGTGATACCCGATGGGAGCTTTATTTCGATGGAGCATCCTCCGTAAAGAAGCGCAAACAAAGTACCCCAATGATCAAATCGGGGGTAGGCCTCATCTTCGTAACTCCACAAGGAGGGATAATGCGCTTCGCTTTCTCCTTAACAGAACCGAGGATGAACAATGAAGTCGAATACGAAGCTTTGATAGCAGGCCTCGAGATCGCCATCGACATGGGAATTGAAAACCTCTTCATATACGGGGATTCTCAACTGGTCGTTAGTCATGTAAAAGGCGACTACCAAACATGCAAACCGGAGTTGGTGAAGTATGGTGAAAAGGTGCGACAACTGTTGACCCAAATTTCCTCCTATACTCTGGAAAGCATACCACGCGCGGAAAACAGCAAAGCAGACGCGTTGGCCAAGCTCGCTAAAGAATTGGCTGACGAGAACCTTGATGACGTTAAAATATGGTGCAAAGCCGTCGGGTGCTTGCCCCAGCAGAAATATCTCCGGAATCATCCGAAGAGAAGGGAGTGAATGAGCAGACGACCCTACAAATAAAAGACCGTGAGAAGGCTGAGGACTAGAGGGAGATCTTCATAGACTACTTTAAGTCCCACCGAATGCCCGAAGAAGTGTCCTCAAGACATCAGCTCATGAAACGAGCTATGTCTTTCGCCTTCGTCAACAATACTCTGTACAAGAGGTCGTTTGATTCTCTGTGGCTGAGATGTTTAGGACCTGACGATGCAGAAAGAGTCGTTCAAGAAGTTCATGACGGAATCTGTGGTTCTCATCAAGCAGGCCTGAAGATGAAGTTAAAAATTAAACGGATGGGTTACTACTGGCCCACGATGATCCAGGACTGCCTCGAATATGCGAAGCAGTGCCACTCATGCCAAATCCATGGGGATTTTATCCACCAGCATCCAAATCCGCTACATCCAACGGTGGCTAGCTGGCCATTCGAAATGTGGGGAACTGACATAGTCGGCCCCATCGAACCGGCATCGTCTAAGGGACATTGTTTCATCCTAGCGACGACTGATTACTTCTCCAAATGGGCAGAAGCAGTACCGCTAAGGGAAGTGAAGACGGAGAATATCCTCCACTTTTTCAAGACGCACGTCATTTATCGGTTTGGAACTCCGCGACGGATTATCTCCGATAACGGGCCGGCCTACAAAAGCCATAAGATCAGCCGCTTCGCGCAACAGCATAATATAGACTGGAGATACTCCTCAGTTTATAATCCACGAGCTAACGGTCTAGCTGAGGCCTTCAACAAGACCTTGACAAAGATCATGAAGAAGACGGTGTCCCGAAATAAGAAGGACTGGCATGAGAGACTGCAAGAAGCTCTCTGGGCATATCGGACTACGTTCAAGACGGCCACGAACACGACGCCATACGCATTAGTATTTGGTACGGAAGCAGTACTCCCTCTCGAGATAGAGCTACCTTCTCTGTGAGTGGCAGTCCACCACGAGTTGACAGACAAAGAAAATGCTCACCTCCGGCTTGAGGAGCTTGACGCCCTCGATGAAACCCGGCTCATAGCGCAACAAAATCTGGAGGCTTACAAAGAGAAAATGACGCGCTCGTATGAAAGATTGACCAGGCCGAGGACATTCCGCCAAGGCGAACTCGTGCTAATGATCAAAAGGCCTATGATCCCCAATCACGCCAAGCGGGGAAAATTCGAGCCAAACTATGAAGGCCCGTACATCATAGACAAAGTCTACCAGGGTGGAGCCTATCTACTCGTGGATATGCACGGTGAGAGGCCTTTCAGGCCAATAAACGGCCGCTTCCTAAAGAAATACTACGCTTAAGGAGTCACAGCCTAGGTCAATGATAGATGACGACGACTATACCCGCTCTCTATCTTCCTAAGCTCAAGCTCTATAAGTAGTAGCCGGCCCTCTCCATGACGGACCGAAACGTCCTTAAACTAACGATGGACCGAAACGTCCTTAAACTAACGACGGATCGAAACGTCCTTAAACTAATACCGCAGCATCCTTAGGCCGACAAAAAAAAAGAGATAAAAGAATTAAAAAAAACGGTATGTCCATCAGCAAAAAGGGCACGGATGAAAACCCGAAAGGGCTCCGTGAGTAAAAACAGCAGGGCTACCGGCGAGTGTTCATGAAAACCCGAAAAGGCGCGACCTCGTAAAAAAAAGAATAAAATAAAAAGAATAAAAAAATGGTATGTCCATAAGAAAAATAAGCACGGACGAAAACCCGAAAGCGCTCCATGAGTAAAAACAGCACGGCTACCGGCGAGTGTTTGTGAAAACCCGAAAGGGCGCAACCTCGTTAAAGGACACTTGCGGGATCCTCACGCCCCTGTATGGAGAAACCACCCGCGTGAGATCCTTACGACTCACAAGGGAGTAACACACTTAGAAATCATCACGATTCCTAAGGAGAAAAGACACTTGCGAGATCCTCACGACTCACAAGGAGAACTCTCTTATGGGACCCTCACGGCTCATGAGACTTGAAAGTCTTAAGTTACAGAAACCTGAATCTGTGCTTAAGCAAAATCCCCCATAACCTTCCACAATGCCATACAAGCGGCTCATACTGACCTTTGTATACAATCCACGGGCACGAATAAACATTTCCTAAGCAAAGTCCCACCCGTGACTAGGGGTATGTCCCTATGGTGAACAACCCTTATAAGTCATCTCGACTTATAAAGAGAAAGCCCTCTTGTAGGATCCTTACGACTTACAGAGGAACATACACTTAGAAATCCTCTCGATTCCTAGGGAGAAAATACCCATACAAGATCTTTACGATTTGTAGGGGGAAATACCTTTGTGAGACCCTTACGGCTCATGAAGTCAAAAGCCTTAGTCAACAGGACCCTAACCCTGTTTGCTAAGCCACCCTTGTTCAACATCGACAGAGGCAGATGATGATTCGCTCCTGGCTATATTCCAGTTGTAGCGGTGCTGATGCCGAAATCGGTGTCTAATTTCAGGTTTATGGTGAAAAGCCAGTAGGCCGCACGTGCATACGAAATAGCCGAAATGATGGGGCAACTTGCAATAAAAAGCAGCAAGTAAAAATGTATGCACGCAAAATAGCCGAAATGATGGGGCAACTCGCAATAAAAAGTAGCGAGTTAAAAAAAATAGCCGAAATGATTGGGCACCGCGAAAAATAGCCGAAATGATAGGGCAATCGCGACCTTCGCGATATAAAAGCTGAAATGATAGAGCATCGCGGAAAAATAAATGAAATAAAAAAAATCAATTTATGCCCTACAGGTGATGTTCCATCACACCCTGTATACAATCCAAGGGCATAAACAAAGAAGTGAACATACTTCCCCCAAGGTTTCATCAAAGAAAGAAGCTAAATCTCGACGGGCCGTAAGCGACCTAGAGATCATCCCAACACTCGTCTCGTAACGACGGACACAACTTCAAACAAAGCGGAGCAGCGGCAACCCCTAGTTCCATGGCTCGGCGATATACATATCACCAACAGTCAAACCTCCATTCCGTGAAATGCGGATACAATCAGCAAAATTCCTGGTTACGTGGAACGCGGATAACGTCACTCTTTGACCCCGTGGAAAACGTCCAGAGCGGATCCTGGTCCTCGCAGAGCACGGCAGTGAACCCGTGTGAAGCATCCAGAGCGAAGCCTAGTCCTCGCCGAGCACGACAGTGAACCCGTGTGAAGCATCTGGTGCAAAATTCCTGGTTACGTGGAACGCGGATAACGTCACTCTTTGACCCCGTGGAAAACGTCCAGAGCGGATCCTGGTCTTCGTAGAGCACGGCAGTGAACCCGTGTGAAGCATCCAGAGCGGAGCCAAGTCCTCGCCGAGCACGACAGTGAACCCGTGTGAAGCATCCAGTGCAAAATTCCTAGTTATGTGGAACGCGGATAACGTCACTCTTTGACCCCGTGGAAAACGTCCAGAGCAGATCCTGGTCCTCGCAGAGCATGGCAGTGAACCCGTGTGAAGCATCCAGAGCGGAGCCTAGTCCTCACCGAGCACGGCAGTGAACCCGTGTGAAGCATCTAGTGCAAAATTCCTGGTTACGTGGAACGCGGATAACGCCACTCTTTGACCCCGTGGAAAACGTCCAGAGCGGATCCTGGTCCTCGCAGAGCACGGCAGTGAACCCGTGTGAAGCATCCAGAGCGGAGCCTAGTCCTCGCCGAGCATGGCAGTGAACCGTGTGAAGCATCTAGTGCAAAATTCCTGATTACGTGGAACGCGGATAACGTCACTCTTTGACCCCGTGGAAAACGTCCAGAGCGGATCCTGGTCCTCGCAGAGCACGGCAGTGAACCTGTGTGAAGCATCCAGAGTGGAGCCTAGTCCTCGCCGAGCACGGCAGTGAACCCGTGTGAAGCATCTAGTGCAAAATTCCTGGTTACGTGGAACGCGGATAACGTCACTCTTTGACCCCATGGAAAATGTCCAGAGCGGATCCTGGTCCTCGCAGAGCACGGCAGTGAACCCGTGTGAAGCATCCAGCGCGGAGCCTAGTCCTCGCCGAGCACGGCAGTGAACCCGTGTGAAGCATCTAGTGCAAAATTCCTGGTTACGTGGAACGCGGATAACGTCACTCTTTGATCCCGTGGAAAACGTCCAGAGCGGATCCTGGTCCTCGCAGAGCACGACAGTGAACCCGTGTGAAGCATCCAGAGCGGAGCCTAGTCCTCGCCGAACACGGCAGTGAACCCGTGTGAAGCATCTACTGCAAAATTTCTGGTTACGTAGAACGCGGATAACGTCACTCTTTGACCCCGCGGAAAACGCCCAGAGCGGAGCCTGGTCCTCGCCAAGCACGGCAGTGAACCCGTGTAAAGCATCCAGAGCAAACACCGGACTGTGGAGTCCTTAAAATCCACGGACCATGACGTCCTTAACCTCGACCGTAATGTCTTAAAACTAACGATCAACCACCCTGGTTCTATATTGATTCCGCCTTGGTTTAGGGGTACATCTCTTCACTCCTTTGATACCTGGCGTTGTAATTCCTCAACGTCTTCAAAGAGGTGACGGGTCCCCGCAACCACACATTGGAGTCCTTAAACCCACGGACTATGAGGTCCTTAACCTTGACCGCGATGTCTTAAAACTAACATCGGACTGTGGAGTCCTTAAATCCACGGACTATGAGGTCCTTAACCGTGACCGTGATGTCTTAAAACTAATATCGGACTGTGGAGTCCTTAAATCCACGGACTATGACGTCCTTAACCTTGACTGTGATGTCTTAAAACTCATATCGGACTGTGGAATCCTTAAACTCATGGACTATGACGTCATTAACCTTGACCGGGATGTCTTAAAACTAACATCGGACTGTAGAGTCCTTAAATCCACGGACTATGACGTCCTTAACCTTGACCGTGATGTCAAAAAACTAACATCGGACTGTGGAGTCCTTAAATCCATGGACTATGATGTCCTTAACCTTGATCGCGACGTCTTTAAACTATGATACCTTGAGCAACCCCTAACCCCGTGAAACACGGATAAGGGTGACCACATCCAGCACTTGCAGGTCCTCACGACCTGTAAGGAAGAAAAACTCTCTTGTGAGATCCTTACGACTCTCAAGGGAAAACCTGCTTAAGAATCCTCACGATTCTTAAGAAGAACTTACACCTATAGGATCCCCTCGACCCATAGGGAGAAAAACCCTTTATGAGACCCTCGTGGCTCATAAAGTGCAAAAGTTTTAGGAAGCAGATCTTAACCCTGAATCCTAAGCCATCGCTGCCCAGCAAAGAGATCAAGATAAATTGTCCGCAAAACACATTTAATGAAAAGAGACACACCATTGAGAAGAAAATTGTATCTTTTATTCATAAACCAAAATGGATACAAACTACAATCCATGAAAGAACAAAAAGAAAATACTCTCATCCATGAGTATGTACAAAAAAAAAGAAAAAGATACAAGTCTTTAAGCCGGCGGGCGATGTAGCAATTTTACCAGCTCATCTTTCTGTTGCTGAGTCACGGCTTCATGATTCAAGATCGCCTGAAGACGAGGCTCCGCCTGAGCCTGCTGGACCTGATACGAAGCAAGCCGAAATTCAAGCTCTTTCTCGGTGGCCTTATGGGCCTCGACCCTTTCTTGAGTAAACGTGGCAGCTTTGTCGAGAGCCACCACCTCTTTGATGGACTCCTGGAGCACCCGCCAGAGTTCATACGCTTTGTTGGCCTTGGCGGTAAGATTAGCTGTCACGACCTGAAAGAACACGTGACTGGCCCTTGAACCATATGAAGTCTATAGGACCCCCATCTGATCCAAGTAAGTCAAAGCCCAGAAATCTAAAACCATTTAAAGAGTAAATAAGGAAAACTGGTTTTAAGAAGTAAAGAAATCATGTTTTCAAAAATCAAAGTTTTTAAATAACTAAGCCGAATATACATTTTTAAAATATGTAACCTTTCCTGAAAATTTCGGCAGAGTTTCCTTTGAAAAAACTGGCCCCGAACGGGGTACAACAAGAATAATATATATGAAATGATAAACGGCATCCCCAAGCGGGAGCTAGCTCTTCGTCAATCGACGGTCACAACCACACAAGTAATAATAATAATATACAACGCCAAAGGGCGAGGATCAAAACCCAAAAAGAAACTCAAAACAGCCAGAAAACCGTAATACTACAAGCGCGACTCTAAGGTCGAAATAATACAACACTGTTTTCTAAGTCTAAAACAATATACAAGTTTTGGTTGATGGAATGTCTAGATACAATGAATAATACATGAACAATGGCGGTTCTGATACAAAAGAACCCACCTACCCAAGCAAGTCACCCATAAGGAAGCAGTGTGCCAGAAATACCGCTATGGAATCTGTACGGAAAAAACCTGCAAGGACTGTGGCACGAAGGGGGTGAGTTGCCAACTCGTGAATAGAAAATATCTACAAGCAGAGATCGAATGTATGACCCATCCTAGGTCAATACGATCAGATATAAATAAACCTCAATATGAATAAGTCTGAAGCATGCTAAACTGGTAAGGTAATCTCTATGCATGAGTGTAGTGCCAAGTGCTCGTGCCAGTGCCTCAGGTAATAGCATATCATAAATGTGAGGTATGATCAATGTAATCAAATCTTCATGTACGTGGATCCCGTCCACTCGTCACCCAATGACAATAACCATCATGCATGTAAATATCATAAAGCATGTGCATGGGAATATGAGGATATAAACCATCTGTGTCCCTCGCGACACGTCAAAATCATGGAACCGGAGTGCCCAGCATCGACACTCGAAAACATCAAGAAAACTGTGCCCAGCATCGGCACGTAAATCCTCATATATCGGGCTCCGTCAGTCCGGATCGGCCCACGGGCTCCGTCTGCGGTATCGGCCCTCGGCCCCGGCAGTACGCCCATATCCATCTATCGACTCTGGTCGGTATCCTCTGGATAACCGCCAGGTCTAACTAATCACCGGTAGGTACTCGCCACCCTGCCAGGCTCATCGTCTACTCCACGAAAAACATTTCTTGCCCCGGGGAACCATACCGGGTCCACCATGTACCCGCAATCGGCCTCATCCGCCTCCTCGAATCGGATTTCACATGTCGCTCTCAGCACCGAGAAAACACATGGTGGACGCACTGAAATATCATATCAAGGGTAACCGGGTTTTAAAACAGTTACATATTCCCTTTTTAAACACCCACGGTTCCCAAAACCAGAAATATCATGGAAACAACATATCTTAATGCGTATAATCAGCAAGCATGATGTATGTGACATGTAAAAGAAATGTAAGCACATCAGTCTGTCATGAAAGAATCATATCCTGAATGCAACAGTACTAAAGTGTAGTGACATGACAATTATCGACGATGAAGTGTGTGAGCCGGCAAGAGTGTACGTGGAACATACGCATCATCGATAATGGTGCTAGTGTCCTAGCAGCATGACTGTAATATATCAATAAACACAGGCAATGCAATGCAAATAGCATGAATATGCGGAAATCGAATAATCAGCGCAACAGTAAAGAACCTGCCTCAGTAAATATATCATGCAACCATGCCTTTTGAAATAAGACGAATCAGGGCTTTTGGTAAAATAAGGGCTACGGTGTTTTAAGAAAAGATGTGTCGCTTGAAAATATCCGTAGAATCCCTTTTTGCCTATCTTTAAAATATCCCCGATTCGTTAGTTTTGAAATAAGTATGACTTGGGTCAAGTCTAACGCCTACTATACGAACTACGGACCCAACTATCAAGTCAATCGGGAGGGGCATGGAAACCATCTAAATCTGAGTCGATATACATATATATATATATATAGTCGGTGATCTCGCCTCAATAGTATCACGTACGATACAGTATATCATATAACATTCTCGAGTCATGAGTGCGGATCTAACATCAATAATAAGCTCGTACGGTAAATCGTCGTACGGCATCCCAATAGCTGGGTACGGGTCAATATCACATTCATCTCATCACATATCCGGTATCACTACCATAATATCACATCTCACATATGAACTCTATCATATCGCCAAATCTCACGGCCTCAATCAAACTCATCGACTTATCTCAATCCCACGTATCATCCTCAAATCCCGTATATGAACACATAGTCTCATATCCATGTGTAGATATACACACCTCTATATGCGTACAGATAAATGAAAGAATGCATGCAAGTATATGTGTACGTGTATGTGTGAGTGCAACCACTACTCTAGGGTTCGCACTATACTAAAACAGTACATCCTTATTATCAATAATACCATTATTACCATCAATAATCCTAATCAACACATAATAAATATATGTGTGTATACGTATTCGTATACATCACCATGGACTGCGGGGGTGCAATACGCCATCCACCCGACTCCTCCCCGTAGATATAATCTACTCACCTTGCTTCTCATGTGTCGGTGCCGATGTCGCCATCTTCATCTTCTTGCCTCAACATCACGTAGGGTACCTACAAGTATATCACAACGCTAAAGCACATGAAAATCACATCGGAAACCAAAATAGCACACGCTACTCGCAGAGGTAAAAACCTATCGTCTCGCATGTAAACACATTCAATATCCACTTGTCGTTGACGTCCAAACGCCACCCGACAGAAACGAATCACCAAATACCAAAATCCATGCTAAAACAAGTCGTAAATCATATGCCAACTCAAGCAAATCAACCCATATTTTACCCTAACTGGAATCAGTCAAAACTAGACATACCCAGTGTCAAGACTAGAGGAAATAGGGCCATGCACAAAAATCGAGACAATTCCCTCCTGCTCTGGCCGTAAATTGCGGCCAGAAGGAATTAATTGGCGGCCGTACTTTGGAGTTGGGGGCTAGAGTTTGGTGTGGTGGTTCCATGGTGCCTGCACATCTCACTGTCAACTCAGTTTTATTTTTGGGGTCTCGGGGTGATAGCAGATTTCTAAATACGATCACAGTTCACAGTTTTTCTCCGACATCGCCTCGTAAATCCGTATTTTGGTTTCAAGTTCAGGTTTGGGTCCAAATTAACATCACACAAGGGGTTCTATGGTCACCACAATCCTCAATTTCATCTTTAATTTCAGATCTCACATAAACCCTAACTTGAAGTTTCACGAATCCATCAAACGACACCATATCGACATGAAACTAGAATGGATGCAATAAGAATTGAATTACTAAACTAGGGGTGCAGAAATTACCTCCTTTAGCAGCTCAAGAATTTTCTTGAGTTGCTCAAAGTCCTCCAAATCCAATCTTGCTAGGTTCAATGTGTAGCTAGTGAGCTTGGGAGCAAGTTTTGTGAAGTGGGAATGGGGTTTTGGTGAGGGAAATGAGTGGGATCTATGAAGTGAAGGGGAGGGAAATGAGAGGGAGCAGGAGCAGGAGCAACAGCAGCTCCATGAGAGGGGAGAGAGAAATGAGTGTGAGGAAATGATGGGTATGGTTCAAAAAGTCAAAAGCAACTACTCTCTCTCTCTCATCATCATACTTACTTTTTCTTTCTTTTCTTTTCTCTTTCTTCTCACTCCAATAGTGAACCCAAATGAACAACCATGGCAATAGAAATGTAACACAAGTGTAACAAGTGTGAAAAATAATATGTGCACATTTTTGCACAAAAATTCTAAAAATCCAATTAGCGATTTTTAATCGTGATTAGCACTAAATTAGTATATAACTAATCTTAAAAACTTTAAAATGGCATAATTCCATAAAATACCCTATTTTAGAATTTTCCATAATTTTTCCCCATTTATTTGTATTTAATTATACCAAAATATTAAAATATTCATTAAAATAATATTAAATTATAAAATTTCCCAAAAATCATATTTTATTATTTTGAAAACGTTACAATCTACCCCCTTTAAAGAAATTCGGTCCCCGAATTTAAATTTAAACCCCCAAATACTAAAATATTTCTAAACAAATTCCAAGTCATTGGGGCTCCGAAATCAGCAATACATAAAACGTATCATAGTGCAATGCATGCGCATGAGTACTGAGCAGATAACTCAAAAGCAATACTCCGTCATGCATCCCGCAATCATTAGAGTTATGGTAAAGACACAAATGTCAAATCCAATACAAAACTAATATGATATAAATCAGAACTATACATGTAAACATCCAATCTATACATGTGAATAGCTGATGTAAATACATGCCAAATCTTTTTAAGTCGATGTGCGATGCGCGTAACACTGCACAGTGGCGGACGTTTTTCATAAGAAAATAACTACATACGTATATATATATCCTTTGTTTAATAGGTACGTTCCGCCGTTTTGAAACAATTTAGAAGGGTTTCCTTGTTTTTAAACGTTTCGTGTCATATCGGACACGTAGGTATATATATATATATATATATCGAGACCATAGCTCGCTCTTTGGAAATCCCTTCGAACTATCAATGCATGCAAAATATATCCAGGTACTGTCCTCCGACTAGTCCTGCTCGGTATGAAAACAAATATCTAATATCATAAAAATGTACTGCTCCAAAAGGAATAAATCCCAAAAATGCACATAACACCTCCCTGTGCGTCTGGTGCGCACGGAAATCAAAATCCATATATGTGCCATACAGGTGCACAAAACAACATCTAGGTGCAACGGGTGTGCACGAAGTATCTGTCATAGGCAACGTGTGTGTGCCTGACAGCCAAAACAGGTGCATCTGACATGCACGAAGAATCTCGATTTACTGCATCTGGTGTGCCCCAAAATCGTATCTCAAAATATGCGCCCAACATGCGTGAAAATCCAAATCGGTGCACCCATCGTGCACGAATGAAAGTCTAACCCTGGGCACTCAACATGCACGGAATCACGAAATCCATTAGCAAACGCCGAACATGCGTAAGTCCATTCGAAAGCACGGAGTGCAAGAATCAAAAATATCAGGGTCAAGTCGATGATATATAATGCGGCTCAATCAAGATCAAGTGTACCGCGATGGAAAATCTCACAACCGTGTGCATCAGCGTGCACAAATCAAATCAAAACACTAAAAGTTCATGAAATCACCATCAATACCTCCAAAATAATAACTATGCGCAAGGTATAAATACCCAGTAGGTGCAACCATGGTGCACAAAATCAAATATCATGGAACTCAGTCATCAAGACTAAATCATGCAAATAGATCGCCCAAAATACCGAAATCCAAAGCGACGCATACGTGATAGTCAAATCACAAAATCACAAATCATAAATACTGTCGTCGGTATATCCTCCTTCGAGTCGAGAAGGTGCCGGTACATCCAATGCTAGCGGCGCAAGATATCTACTTGCCTCATGCTCGCGGCTGGCGTCCTCTGCCTCTGGTTACTTATCTTCCCTATGGATTACCAATCTCGCAATCCATCGGCTCATCAGCCCGGTCAGGTGTGCTGATAGGAATGATTCCGTTCTGGCACTTTCCTGGTCATCTCTCGATCAATCCTCACGACCGCTCGTAAAGCAGCACATCTCTGGCGCCGACCCCGGGTCCTCTAAATGCACATCACGCATCTGCTCCTGGTGCAAATCTTATTGCAGCAGTGTACTGGAAGGAATCCTACTCAAGGTCTCTTCTGAACTTGCCTAAGCCAAACTGTACGGAGGCTGGTACTCTGGCATAATCTTTCCTCGCTCTCCGAACATCTGCGTCCTTAGTACAACATCTCCTCGGAAGCTGGTCGCCTCCCTGCGCTTCTGTATGCATATCCGACATTTAATCTTAACGGGGTGTAGTAACAGCTCGTCTGTGTCTCGCACGAACTTCTTATCCCGCTTGTCTGTATCATCGACCATTTCGACATCGCGTCTCTATCTACACACTGCAATGTCCTCGGCTACGGTCCCTCCGAAGTCTCTAACACAGACTCGAAATCATGAACTCGGTATCTTCGTCACTCAGTAGGAGATATCTAGCCTATCACCTCCTCAGCGTGCATATCGCATCTCTGATGTCAGTGGAGTGGAACGTCATCTCGTCGAAATCTCATGCGAACTCCGTACTCCACTCTGCTTCAATATCGACTGATTCGGACTCATCCTATCGTGGCTACACAGATTGCGCTCCAACGGCTATGCTCGTATCTGGAGTCTCCCAAGCAGTGTCCCATCACAATATCCGAAAGATGTCGAACCATCCGATCGACTCGTCAGAACCTCACAATCCCCCAAGAGCTCAACATCTCGGGTACAGTTTAATAGTATCGAGTACATACCACAGCATCGGTGGTCCAGCCGTAGAAGGGCAAAACCAAGCCTCACTAATGGCGCCGCGGAACTGCCGCAAACCCTAAGGTTCAAAGGCTTTCACACGGTCATTATGTCGAGTTAGGGTTTCATTCTTCTAAAGGGTCCATAGAATCTCTTGCGTGTCTTTCCGAATACTTTAAACTTGGAAAATGGGTTCCTGACATTAGATCGTCTCAAACGACTCTCAACGAATCTGTGTGAAGTCGCCTCTAGCTGGAATCAATCTATCTGATGACCTTGCATCGGGGTAAGCGAACGACCCATATGTCCTAGTCATTAATCCTCGGTGACTAGCGACTCACTATCATATCTCTAAGAATATTCTCATGCTGCAGTAGCTCCAATCATCTGGGCGATACCTCATCACTCGCAGCAACAACTGGATCATCCGTCCGTACGCTGAACAGCGCCTCAATCGTTCTGGATAAGAGATAATATCAACGGTCATCACATCCCGGCTGGCCTCTATCAGTGGCTCAATCTTCTAGTGCCGATCAGCACATCCGGAAAATCTCGTAAAAGCGATCAATCCAACTCTCATGGCGCGAAAACACAATAAGACGACGCCTCAAAATGCAATCGTATGTCTCTGGAATCACGCCCTGGTCAGTCCTCGTCCACGACGAGCTCATGCTAACGCAACTCGAGCCGTAGCTCACTCTGCCCGTGCAATCGTGGCGGCAAAACCATAACCAGTATCGATGAGGATAGATCATAGGAAGTAATATAATACAGTGCAAGGAAATGTACATCCTAAGGTTTCTTAAGCGGAGTGGCGTGTCGTAAGTATGCCGCGGAACATACGTATGGTACGTCCCTCTACTCAAGCTACCTACTCCATCAACCAAGGGTCATCCTATGCGACGAAAGTTCGGGTATAATACCCCCTCGACTAAGTATAAGTTCCGTAAGGTCAAGCCTAAGTTCCGTATATATATAACGCCCTAGGCTCCACATAGTCAAACTTAGACTCGAACCAAGGTCAACCCAGCGCTCTGATACCAACTTTGTTACGACCCGAAAGAGCACGTGACTGGCCCTTGAACCATATGAAGTCTATAGGACCTCATCTGATCCAAGTAAGCCAAAGCCCAGAAATCTAAAACCATTTAAAGAGTAAATAAGGAAAACTGGTTTTAAGAAGTAAAGAAATCATGTTTTCAAAAATCAAAGTTTTTAAATAACTAAGTCGAATATGCATTTTTAAAATGTGTAACCTTTCCTGAAAATTTCGGCAGAGTTTCCTTTGTAAAAACTGGCCCCGAACGGGGTACAACAAGAATAATATATATGAAATGATAAACGGCATCCCCAAGCGGGAGCTAGCTCTTCGTCAATCGACGGTCACAACCACGTAAGTAATAATAATAATAATATACAACGCCAAAGGGCGAGGATCAAAACCCAAAAAGAAACTCAAAACAGCCAGAAAACCGTAACACTACAAGCGCGACTCTAAGGTCGAAATAATACAACACTGTTTTCTAAGTTTGAAACAATATACAAGTTTTGGTTGATGGAATGTCTAGATACAATGAATAATACATGAACAATAGCGGTTCTGATACAAAAGAACCCACCTACCCAAGCAAGTCACCCATAAGGAAGCAGTGTGCCAGAAATGCCGCTGTGGAATCTGTACGGCAAAAACCTGCAAGGACTGTGGCACGACGGGGGTGAGTTGCCAACTCGTGAATAGAAAATATCTACAAGCAGAGATCGAATGTATGACCCATCCTAGGTCAATACAATCAGATATAAATAAACCTCAATATGAATAAGTCTGAAGCATGCTAAACTGGCAAGGTAATCTCTATGCATGAGTGTAGTTCCAAGTGCTCGTGCCAGTGCCTCAGGTAATAGCATATCATAAATGTGAGGTATGATCAATGTAATCAAATCTTCATGTACATAGATCCCGTCCACTCGTCACCCAATGACAATAACCATCATGCATGTAAATATCATAAAGCATGTGCATGGGAATATGAGGATATAAACCATCTGTGTCCCTCGCGACACGTCAAAATCATGGAACCGGAGTGCCCAGCATCGACACTCGAAAACATCAAGAAAACTGTGCCCAGCATCGGCACATAAATCCTCATATATCGGGCTCCGTCAGTCCGGATCGGCCCACGGGCTCCGTCTGCGGTATCGGCCCTCGGCCCCGGCAGTATGCCCATATTCATCTATCGACTCTGGTCAGTATCCTCCGGATAACCGCCAGGTCCAACCAATCACCGGTAGATACTCGCCACCCTGCCAGGCTCATCGTCTACTCCACGAAAAACATTTCTTGCCCCGGGGAACCATACCGGGTCCACCATGTACCCGCAATCGGCCTCATCCGCCTCCTCGAATCGGGTTTCACATGTCGCTCTCAGCACCGAGAAAACACATGGTGGACGCACTGAAATATCATATCAAGGGTAACCGGGTTTTAAAACAGTTACATATTCCCTTTTTAAACACCCACGGTTCCCAAAACCAGAAATATCATGGAAACAACATATCTCAATGTGTATAATCATCAAGCATAATATATGTGACATGTAAAAGAAATGTAAGCACATCAGTCTGTCATGCAAGAATCATATCCTGAATGCAACAGTACTAAAGTGTAGTGACTTGGCAATTATCGATGATGAAGTGTGTGAGCCGGCAATAGTGTACGTGGAACATACGCATCATCGATAATGGTGCTAGTGTCCTAGCAGCATGACTGTAATATATCAATAAACACAGGCAATGCAATGCAAATAGCATGAATATGCGGAAATCGAATAATCAGCGCAACAGTAAAGAACCTGCCTCAGTAAATATATCACGCAACCTTACCTTTTGAAATAAGACGAATCAGGGCTTTTGGTAAAATAAGGGCTACGGTGTTTTAAGAAAAGATGCGTCACTTGAAAATATCCGTAGAATCCCTTTTTGCCTATCTTTAAAATATCCCCGATTTGTTAGTTTTGAAATAGGTATGACTTGGGTCAAGTCTAACGCCTATTATGCGAACTACGGACCCAACTATCAAGTCAATCGGGAGGGGCATGGAAACCACCTAAATCTAAGTCGATATACATACATATATATATATATATATATAGTCGGTGATCTCGCCTCAATAGTATCACGTACGATACAGTATATCATATAACATCCTCGAGTCATGAGTGCGGATCTAACATCAATAATAAGCTCGTACGGTAAATCGTCGTACGGCATCCCAATAACTGGGTACGGGTCAATATCACATTCATCTCATCACATATCCGGTATCACTACCATCATATCACATCTCACATACGAACTCTGTCATATCGCCAAATCTCACGGCCTCAATCAAACTCATCGACTCATCTCAATTCCACGTATCATCCTCAAATCCCGTATATGAACACATAGTCCCATACCCATGTGTAGATATACACACCTCTATATGCGCACAGATAAATGAAAGAATGTATGCAAGTATATGTGTACGTGTATGTGTGAGTGCAACCACCACTCTAGGGTTCGCACTATACTAAAACAATACATCCTTATCATCAATAATACCATTATTACCATCAATAATTCTAAACAACACATAATAAATATATGTGTGTATACGTATTCGTATACATCACCACGGACTGTGGGGATTCTATACGCCATCAACCCGACTTCTCCCCGTAGATATAATCTACTCACCTTGCTTCTCATGTGTCGGTGCCGATGTCGCCATCTTCATCTTCTTGCCTCAACATCACGTAGGGTACCTACAAGTATATCACAATACTAAAGCACATGAAAATCATATCGGAAACCAAAATAGCACACACTACTCGCAGAGGTAAAAACCTATCGTCTCGCATGTAAACACGTTCAATATCCACTTGTCGTTGACGTCCAAACGCCACCCGACAGAATTGAATCACCAAATACCAAAATCTATGCTAAAACAAGTCGTAAATCATACGCAAACTCAAGCAAATCAACCCAGATTTTACCCTAACTGGAATCAGTCAAAACTAGACATACCCAGGGTCAAGACTGGAGGAAATAGGGCCATGCACAAAAATCGAGACAATTCCCTCCTACTCTGGCCGCAAATTGCGGCCAGAAGGAATTAATTGGCGGCCGTACTTTGGAGTTGGGGGCTAGGGTTTGGTATGGTGGTTCCATGGTGCCTGCACATCTCACTGTCAACTCAGTTTTATTTTTGGGGTCTCGGGGTGATAGCAGATTTCTAAATACGATCACAGATTCACAGTTTTTCTCCGACATCGCCTCGTAAATCCGTATTCTGGTTTCAAGTTTAGGTTTGGGTCCAAATTAACATCACACAAGGGGTTCTAAGGTTACCACAATCCTCAATTTCATCTTTAATTTCAGATCTCACATAAACCCTAACTTGAAGTTTCACAAATCCATCAAACGACACCATATCGACATGAAACTAGAATGGATGCAATAAGAATTGAATTACTAAACTAGGGGTGCAGAAATTACCTCCTTTGTCAACTCAAGAATTTTCTTGAGTTGCTCAAATTCCTCCAAATCCAATCTTGCTAGGTTCAATGTGTAGCTAGTGAGCTTGGGAGCAAGTTTTGTGAAGTGGGAATGGGGTTTTGGTGAGGGAAATGAGAGAGATCTATGAAGTGAAGGGGAGGGAAATGAGAGGGAGCAGGAGCAGCAGCAGCTCCATGAGAGGGGAGAGAGAAATGGGTGTGAGGAAATGATGGGTATGATTCAAAAAGTAAAAAGCAACTACTCTCTCTCTCTCTTATCATCATACTTACTTTTTCTTTCTTTTCTTTTCTCTTTCTTCTCACTCCAATAGTGAACCCAAATGAACAACCATGGCAATAGAAATGTAACACAAGTGTAACAAGTGTGGAAAATGATATGTGCACATTTTTGCACAAAAATTCTAAAAATCCAATTAGCGATTTTTAATCGCGATTAGCACTAAATTAGCATATAACTAATCTTAAAAACTTTAAAATGGCATAATTCCATAAAATACCCTATTTTAGAATTTTCCATAATTTTTCCCCATTTATTTGTATTTAATTATACCAGAATATTAAAATATTCATTAAAATAATATTAAATTATAAAATTTCCCAAAAATCATATTTTATTATTTTGAAAATGTTACATTAGCTTGAAGCTCACTCAGCGCCTTGGAAGCTATCTCCCTCTCCGAGAATTCGAGGCCGAGCCCTTTTCTCGCGCAACAATGTGTTCGCCACGTGTCGCCCTGTTAGGCCAATTAAGTTCACTTTCGCGACCGCAACTTTGGAAACGGGACATACACGCTCAAGACCATATAAGTGGGCTCCCAGTCGACAGCAATGATCAATTTAAAACGCGCTCACATTACCTGGTATGAAAAGCGACGAGAAAATTTCCGACGCTTATCCTAGCGAGCACGTGTTCATAATTATATGAACATCCAGAAAAGAAATAATATTCGATGCTTTATTGTGCATGCGACATGATGATAGTGTTGATAATTAAAGAAAGTTCTTATAAGAAGAACACAAAGTTTATTTATGCAAGCAAAAACATACATACGAGTACCAAGCCTACATGGAAGTCCAGAATAAAGCATACAGAAAAAAAAAGAGACTAATTTAAATATACTACGCTAGCGGGAAAAGGTCACCAAACACGGGATCAGTAGCACAAGGGTTAACAAAGCAAAGAACAAAATTCTCCATCTCTCTCTCTGCTTTCTCTAGCACATCAAAGCGGCGGTTCTCGCGAGGAGTCGCTCCCCATCGATCGGCGCCATGTTCGTCCGCGAAAGAAGACATAATAGCTCGCCGGGCCTTTATTTGGCTCAACAGGTGAATCGAACAATCCTTCAAAGCCTGAGTAATCAGGCACGCTTCGTGAAAGCCTTCGAGCTTCTCTTCAGCCGCATTAAGCATTGCCAGGGTCATCTCCGCTGGGTGAGGAGGGACGACGGCAAGCACGGCCGTGAGAATCATCCGGAGCCAGAGGGACCCCATCGGGAGGGAGGACCCCCTACGGATCGAGAGTTCATACATTGCCGAGTCGCATTCGTCATCGGTAAGGAGTGGATCCACCAATCGGGCAGCAAAGCGGGGGATCATCTCCTCGATAGGAACTTCCCATGGCTGTCGACGAGCATGAGGGCGATTGCAGGCCATGGCGCTCGGTTGTTTCTCAAAACAAATTACACCAAAATGAAAAAATAAATCTCTCTGTGAAGGGAAAAGAAGGCTATGACCTCAGATATAAAGAGGTGCATTAAGTGTTGAGCGCGGAAAATCTTGCATGATGAAGCTATTTCCAAGGCCCAAAAAAGGAAAGGCATCGAAAATCAGGGGGATGGAACTATTTCCAAGGCTCCTTTTCTGTATCTGATATTGTGCACTAAAAATATGGCATGGAAAAATTTTGAACAGTTCCATCAAAGGACCCCACGTGTAGAACACGTGAGCCCCAAACTTGACGTGCACTAAAAAATGGAATAGCACCATGCATACTAAAAGCATCAACAACAACAATAGCAAAATGATAAAATCCCATAGAAAGGCATGCAAACACAGAAAGACATAATAAAACTTGTCATTCATGCTTTAAGAAGTTCATACAAAATAAAGAGAACACATCTACAACGGTAAGACCTCAGGCGTAGGGCAGGGATTGAGAAACTCAAATGTAACTTTGTCCAAGATCTTCCAGGCATTTTGAACCATCCTGGTATGCTTCCTCTCGCAGTCGCAAGCGTCGGGGTCCTCATAAATGTCCTCCACCCTCCGATAGGCTGCAAGTATGGCTGACTGCTGAAAGGCCTGGTGCAAGAGATCAATGAGGTGATCTCGCCTCCTCTTTGAGATCAAGCTCATCATGTACACCGAATGTACCTTATCCTCAGCAGTGTCCAAGGCCCCGAGCGGTACGCCGGTGCAAAAGAGAGGGAGTGCCTCCCAGATTGCTAGCATGATCAGCCTCAGAAGAGAAGAGCGACGAGGGAGTAGCCGATGGTTCTACTCGTCGAAGCGGCTCATGATCTCAGTGCACTGAGCATTGGTGAACTCCTGGTTCTGACTGCGGCCCAGTGCATGAATATTCCCATAGGAAATGATTTCGTCAAGACCATATATATGGGCATCCATGATACCTGAAATAAAGGTCATGAGAATTGTTACAAAGCTTCTATTCCATTAATTACAGAAGGACAACCTAGGGCACAGAGACCCTAAGAAGCCTTCATGCGAAGAAACTGAGTTCTTCATAGGAATTAAATTCCTTGTTAAGAAAAGGGAATTAAATTCCCAGAAAAATTTTTGGGATGGAATTAAATTCCATGGATTTGAACTGCCATCATCATCTCCCTAAGGATCATCTAAACCCTAAGAGATCTACTGTTGGAGGTTAAGTGGTCTCATATTTTGGTTAAAGAACTTGAAGAAAAATGGGTTCTTTGTTAAAAAGGGAGTGAAGCCCTTGATGTGGATTTGAAATCCAGAGAGTTTTGTCAAAATGAAGGTGCTTCGATCACCATTACCTGAGGAAGAAGGGTCACTTGAACAGAGTTAAACTCTGAAGAGTTCAAAGCAGAGAACTACGCTCTGGAAACGAGAATTAAAATCTCAGGGAAAAAGTTCTCAAAGGAAGAAGATGAGCAAAGTGGAGGCTCATCTGAAAGGACATGGGTATTTATAGGATGTGATGGAGACGCTTCATCTCCCTAAATCCCTAGAGGAATCCAACGGTCACAAAAGGTGACAGCGTTGCACTCACGTGCAGACACGTGAGAACAACGCTGTGGGGGAATTTGTTTCCAGATTTAAAATCAGGAAAGTTTACGGTGGAGGCATCACGTGCTAGCACGTGACCAGCAGTCATGTGTTGGCACGTGACGTTTAAAAGCAGCGGCAAAGGCACATTGGTTCCCAGACTAAATCAAAGAAAAGGCACCAGAAAGGGTCACGAGCTCACACGTGACCAGGGGTCACGTGTTGGCACGTGACGGTTGAACAGCGGCTAGAAGACAGAGCGCAGAAAGGAGAAGAAAGCTCGTTCCAGGGGGTCACGTGCCTACACGTGGCCATGGGTCACGTGCCTACACGTGGCCATGGGTCACGTGCCTACACGTGACCAAGGATCACGTGGCCACACGTGACCGGCTTTCAAAGCCTATCTATTTAACAGAATTAAATTCTGAACAGCATTCAAATCTTTCCAAAGGAGAATGATTATTTGGAACCGATTGGATTAAAGATTTAAAGGTGATTAAATATCACCTATCTATGGAAAAATCTTGAACTTGGAAAGATTTCCCCTTAAAATATAACCGAAATAACAAAGGAATATCTTTGGATTTAAAATCCAATGGTGAATAAAATTCACCTAATAATCCAAAGGTCCAAATGAATGATGAATGCAAATCAAATCTCTATTGAATACAAATCAGATCCCTCAATGAATGATTCACTAAAACTAATTGATTCTGCTCCTTCTCCTATAAATAGGAGCCAAGAGATACACAGAGGGAGAGATACAGAGACATAGAGAGAAAAAGAAATAGAGCCTTGAGACTTTGGAAGAATTTGATCTGCTGCAGAAGAAAACCTTGGGTAGGAAAGGGAAGGCTTTTAAAAAAAAGAGAATTTAATTCTCAAAAGAGTTTAACTCTTATATTAAAAAGAAGAACATAGTTCTCTCTTTAGTGGAGGATCTGCAAAGTGCACATCTCCCCATGAATTGAGAATTTAATTCTCATTGGGTTGAGATCCTGCCATGCAGATCCAAAGCATAGAGAGGGAATGGAAGTTTGAGAATTTAATTCTCACGGAACTATAGGAATTTAATTCCTTTGAAATAAAATTAGGGTTTAACCCTATGTTATAGGAATTTAATTTCTTCGAAATGAACAGAACCAGTTAAGAACTTAATTCTGTCAAAATAACAGGAATTTAATTCCCTTAAGAAAGAAGAAATTAGGGCTTCACCCTATGATAGAACCTAATTCCTCACATATAGGGGAATTCAATTCCTCAGAATATAAATTAAGGGTTTAACTCTATCTAAGAGTAATTCTCTAAAAGAAAGTGGGAATTTAATTTCTCTAAAGTTATTATTAGGGTTGAACCCTACGATAGAATCCAGTTCTTCACATATATGAGGAATTTAATTCCTACAGAAAAGAATTTAGAGTTCAACTCTATGTAAGAATATAATTCTTCAAGAAAATGGGGATTTAATGAAGAATTTAAGTCTTAAACGAAAATGCAAAAGAGCAGGGTCACGTGCTACCACGTGACCCCTGAAAAACTCCGCAGGGGAGGGCGTCCTCACGTGCTACCACGTGACCCCTCTTGCCTTAGTGTTTAACACTAAATTAGAGCCTCTGAATCCAGTGTTCAACACTGATTTACCTCAGTGTTCAACACTAATTGAAGAACTTTATTTGCAGTGTTTAACACTGAATTTCTTAGTGTTAACATTAAATTAAACCTCTGTTAACAGGGTTTAATATTAATTTTCTTAGTGTTCAACACTAAATTAAAATCTTTGTGACCAGTGTTTAACACTGATTATCTTAGTGTTTAACACTAATTTGAGATCTCTGTTGCCAGTGTTTAACACTGATTTGTTTTAGTGTTTAACACTAATTTGAAAGCCCTGTTGCTGGTGTTCAACACCAACTATCTTTTAGTGTTAAACACTAACTTGTCAATCTCATTCCCAGTGTTCAACACTGATTGGTCTTGAGTGTTTAACGCTAGCTTCAGCCCAATTGGCTAAGTTCTAGAGGCAAAGCCTTTTCCTTCAGTGGACCAACAAAAAGTCAATATTCCAAACATGATTGGACTTAGCCCAAGATGGCCATAAGTCCTCAATCCAAACTTAACTGGGCCAATGGGCTCATAACGTAATTGATTGGTCTTGGTCCCAAATTGGGCCAAAGACTATTTAATCTACCTTGGTTCAAGGGTACATCTCTTCACTCCTTTGATACTTGGCGTTGTAATTCCTCAACGTCTTCAAAGAGGTGACGGGTCCCGATGACCTCACATTGATACGGACTGTGGGGTCCTTAAACCCATGGACTATGAAGTCCTTAACCTTGACCGGGATGTCTTAAAACTAACATCGGACTGTGGGGTCCCTAAATCCACGGACTACGACGTCCTTAACCTTGACCGGAATGTCTTAAAACTAACAACGGACTATGATGTCCTTAACCTTGACCGTGATGTCTTAAAACTAATATCGGACTGTGGAGTCCTTAAATCCACGGACTATGACGTCTTTAACCTTGACCGTAACGTCTTAAAACTAACATTGGACCGCAATGTCCTTAAACTACCTATGAACCGCAATGCCCTTAAACTACATATCGACCGCAACGTCACTAAACTAAACAACAGGGCTCCCTTAATTGCTCTCTTGTTGGATCTAAACGATCCCGTTAAGTTGATCTTAGTCTAAAAACTAGACTGACGTATCCTTAACATACGTTTAAGTCGATCTTAGTCTCAAACGAGGCTAACGTATCCTTAAACCCAAACCCCCAAACCCAAATCTAAGATAATACGGATTTGGACTAGTCCACGCCCTACGGGCGACGACATAACTCAGTCTTCGTATACAATCCATGGGCAACCAAACACAAAACAAACACATACGACACGAAGTGACCATCTGGAGAAGGAGAAAGTAGTTACCGCGGTGCGGTAGCGTAATTAACTGCAGTGGCTTGCGCCTGCAGGGAAGAGCGTCCCCACAATCAAAAACCCCTCAAGCGAGGGGGAATCTAACGAAGTCTGCTACATCGGACGCATCCGTTTAAACCTTCGATATACGGTGCCATAAATCAACTTGGCATCTTCGGAGAGGTAGACGGATAGCACCAATTAGCATCTGCCCCGAATCTCAGGCGAGACGCCCCGCGTCGTCACCGTCTTTGGGAAGGGAACAACCGTCGTTCTAGTTATAAATCTATTAAAGGATAAAAAGGGTAACTTTTAATTAATCGTCCATAACTACTAAATCCTAACGAACCCTACAAGCCCTCTTATTATATTAACTACATCCCTAAAATAATCTAGATCTATATTTTTGCATTCTTGCTTAACGTAGATCTAGAAACCATTCACAAAATTCTTATTTCTTCCTCCTTTCTCAACACATCTAAAGTAAGAGTAAAAGGTTCAACGTTTCCCTGAGGACGACCCGTACTCATCTCGGTCTAGCTACACGCGATACCGTTATTGATTGCGGTTATTCTACAAAAACACTCTTTCGAACCTATCAAATGGCGCCGTTGCCGGGGAATACGTGCGTAATTTTTTATTCTTACTATTTGTGTTGAATTCTTAGACGATTCATATCATTATTAACACAAAACTGCAAATTGCATATTTAACGATTTGTGCGTGAATTTTGCAAGGAGATCTGGAGTCACAGAATTAAGGAAAACAGAAGACAGAGACATTCTTAGAGATCCAGAGGAGCAAAGAAGGGCACAGAAAAAATTTCATCACCCGATCCTTCCCTCTTGAGGCGGAACCGCGGCCTTAGGGAGCATCTGTGGCGGAAACGCGGCTTGACAAGAGGATCTAGGGTTCACAATTCTCTGGTATCTTTTTCAACTCCTCTCTCCTCTTAAATCCAATAAATTCTGCAGGATTCTTTGCAAAATAGCGCCGCTCAAAAAACTTTTTGCAAAAGTTTTGTGATTGGTTTTGTTTTGCATATTTTAATACGGACTTTAAGGGGCAAAGACCAAATCAAGATTAGGTGGGGATTTCATCACCCTTCCTAAGCCCCACAAATCACAAACCGAGCATCCGCATCAACCCTACATTAATTTAAAAAATATCTAGACCAGACTCTAAGGACTGTCGCGCTCATTAAGGACAGAGGAAGGTCGTGGGTAATCTATCGCTTATCCGCATTACTTTTGTAGTGCCTAGGCAAGTGTGTCCAAGGCGAGTGGTTACTTAATTAGGACCATTACTTTTGTAGTGGGGAGCCTCCCACTCACCTGGCACTTACCTGACTACAAGGGTAGTAAAGAGGCGGTAGAGGATTTATCCTGCGGCTTGTCCTTTGGAAGTCTAGGAGCGGTCTAGAGACTGGACCTAGGTGACCTTAGTTCTAGGGTTGCTTGTGCATTTTAGAGTGATTTGTCTTAAGTCCCACTTTTTTCAAAACAAGCCAATTTTAAAATCACACACACGCTGCCACTTGCACTAAACCCGCTTAGTGCATGCTCGGCTGGACACGGGATCCTAGTGCCCGTCTTGTCCGCGTTCCTGCTATCGACGCCGAAGTCGGTACTTCTTCATCTTCTTTTCCCCCACCACACACCACGACCGAGATGGACGGTACTCCATCAGATTATAACACCACGCTGCCACCGCCCGTAGGTGCGCAGAATCCACCGCGCATCTCTCTCCAAGAGAGATGCTATCCTATTCGTTGTCCCCTTCCTACTTGTCTATCTCTTCCACCACCTAACGGGGATAATTTCGAAATTAAACCCCACTACATCAATCTGCTGCCCAAATTTCACGGGCTTGAATCGGAAGACGCATACGTTTTCATTACCAAATTCGAAAACGTATGCGCAATTATGGGTATTTCACAATTGACTTTAGATGCTATGAGCTTACGTCTTCTCCCATTCACACTGTGCGACTTGGCAGAAAAATAGCTTTACAATACTGCCGCACACTCTATCACTAATTGGGATGAATTCGTCATAGCATTTCTTAAGAAGTTTTACCCAAACCATAAGACTGCCCGTGTTAGAAGCGAGATCAACCAGTTCACCCAACTTCCTAATGAACCATTTTGGAAGTGCTTTGAACGTTTCAAGGATCTGCTTGTCCAATGTCCTCATCATGGAATCAATAGATGGGATTTATGTCGGATTATATATGAGGGCATTAATCCAGCGACAAAGCAGATGTTTGAAACAATGTGTCAATGCAATTTCATGTCTAAAGATGACGGTGAAGCTTGGAAGTATCTGGAAGACCTCGCTGAACACACTTTGCAGTGGGAAAGCGTAAGACCACCTTCATTTAGGGGAGGTGTTCACCAGCTCGATGTTTCTATCGCAATAAAAGCCGAAATGGCAGCGATACAGAAGAAACTCGACGCTATTGAGAACAAATTCTCATCACTCTCCCTAAATCAGGTCACGCTTCCTAAGACCGTCTGTGGTTGTTGTTCGGATCCTTCACACTTAACGGAAGAATGTCCTATGAATGCACCATTTCAAGGTCACGAGCAAACTAATGCTGCTTTTCAGCAGCGACCTAGAAACGATCCTTATTCTTCCACATACAATCAAGGATGGAGGAATCATCCTAACTTTGCTTGGAATCAAAACCAACAAAGCAATTATCAAAGACCTCCTCCACAGCAACCACAACCACAGAATCAGCCCCCCTTTCAGTCACAAAATTTCCAAAATCCGGCCAACATTTCTACACCATAAATGGCCGGTACTGACAACTCACTTGCACAAACCTTGGATTTGTTCATGAAACAATCCATGCAATTGTCGGCTGAGATGAAGTCTTCTATTGATACCATAACGAAAAACTCCGCCTCCCATGGTGAGAGTATTAAATCAATAGAAAACCAAATCGCACAGTTAAACGCCGCAATGAGTGCGGGAGAAAAAAGGAAACTCCCATCTCAACCCAGACCTAATCCTGGCCACTCACAAAGTTATAATGTGAGTGTTGTTACCACGTTGAGATCGGGAAAAGTGCTGAATAACCAAGTGGGTGAGCAATGTGATGATAGTGAAACCAATGATACCCCAGCTTCTTCTTCTTTCCCTAATTCGTCTAGTCTCCCACCTTCACCCGAGCCTATTCTCCGTTTTCCCCAAGGCTCGAACCCTTCGCCCATTTCGCCAAATCTATCTAAGTCGATTCCCACTCCAGTTTTGGGATCGAATCCGTCCCCACAATCCTCTCCAATGTTGGACCAAACCCTTATTGATAAAGCACCTTATCCAAACAGGTTAAGGGACAACAGACCAAGTCCACAAATGGAGAAGATTGTGGAAATTTTTAAGCAAGTTAACATAAACATTCCTCTCCTAGATGCTATTCAATAAGTTCCGTCATATGCGAAAATCCTAAAGGACTTGTGCACTAAGAAGAGAAAAGTCCAAGTACCTAAAAAAAATTTCCTTGCGAGTAATGTGAGCACTGCTTTTACACAACTACCCAAGAAACGAAAGGACACCGGAAGTCCTACAATTTTAATTTCTATTGGGGGTAAAAATATCAATCGTGCTCTACTCGATTTAGGTGCTAGTGTTAACTTGCTTCCGTATTCTGTTTATGAGCAATTAGGGATCGGAGAGTTAAAACCTGCGCATTGCACTCTTCAGATGGCCGATCGATCTATCACCCAACCTAGGGGTGAGCTAGAGGATGTGTTAATCAAAATCGGGGAATTCATATTCCCTGTGGACTTTATCGTTATAGATATACAACCTGTGGCAAACCCACGCAATCAAATCCCGGTGATACTCGGTCGACCCTTTTTGGCCACTTCCAACGCAGTAATCAATTGTAGAAACGGCTCTATGACCCTATTCTTTGGAAAGAAGTCAATTGAGCTTAACATTTACAAGTTGGGAAGTGAACCCTCCGAACCATATGCTCATGTGTGTTCTGTCGAATTAATGGATGTCGACAGCAGCGAATATGATCAACCTCATAATTCTGACTCTTTTCATATGTTGTTGGTTGACACGGACTCTTCCACCGAGTTGTCCGAGTCAACATCTAACGCTGATAAGGAACTTTTTATAGAGTCTGACGATTACCCCATTTTTTCTGATGACATTATTTTTCGGGGTATCGATGAAAGCTTTGAGGAAATTTTCGCTGATGAACTCGCATTTTTACAAGACACGGGTGTTGAGATGAATCAACTCCAAGATGAAGAAATTGGACCTCCACCCCTTCTTTTGGAAAATCATGATAATGCGAGTAATCCATCATTACTATCACTGTGTCGTCTCTCCAAATTGAGACGCAATCCTTTTCCATTACACCTCTTATCACCTCCCCACTTCTTCACGTCGAAAGGTGACATGTTCTTCCACCAACCTTGGTGCTTCATCGATAAAATTTTTGAATGGTTGGGGTTGACCTTCGGTCTTTGCAAAGCTTAGCATTGACCAATAACCTTACCCCCCTCATGTGATTTTAAAAGATTAACATTGTTTAACTCGAGTTTGGGGGGGTATATATTTGGCTCTTGAACATAACTTTTGTCCTCAAATTTGTAAGCCAAAAATAAGTTTGGGGGAGCATTTTCACTTTCATATATTCTTGCCCCCATTAATAATGTCCTCCCAAGCTTACAGGTTTTTGTGATCCAGCAGATAGCAACAGTGAGGACACTGTTGAAAACAAGTTTGGGGGAGGTTTGTGCTTATTTACGGATACTTTTCATTATACTATATATAAGCACAAAAAAAAATTTTGATAATAAAAGAATAGAAAGTGAAAAATTATATATGAAAGATAGGAATAGTTTAAGAAAACCAAGAAAATTAGAAGTTTTCTTAAACGAACTAGTAATAAGTAGTTATGAGCTGTTGTCCCAAGGGTTAGTAAGATGAAGGAAGTCACTAATCTGAGGATAAAAATAAGTCTGAAAAATAATTTCTATTCTGGAAGCTAAACATTTGAATGTTGATACCCTACTATATGCACTTACACACGTCTTGAAACTCGGGATAGTAGAGGATACCTTGAAATGCTCTTGTCTAAAAGCCAAAGTATGAAGGAAATGAAAAAATAAAAAATGAAGAAAATATAAAAATGGTGAATAGAAAAAAATGAACACTGGTTTTGTATCGCCAAGGCAGCAATAAAAAAATATAGCGAGGGTGCTTCATCACCTAGTGCCCTAAGGCCAACTGGTCTGGGAGTCACTGCTAAGCCTTAGGTGGTGCAAGACGAGGAAAATATTATCACCTAATCAGCAAGCACATGAGTAATCGGTCGGTTAGTACCTCAAGAAGTATTAACGGTCGCATGAAAAGGTGTGAGCAAACCTAAGTATTCATCAAATTAAAAAGTACTAAGGTAGATGGACAAGAGTATGATAGCTTGAATTGAATTCTCCGAGTGTAGGGATGTTCTATACACACACGTAAGGGTATATGATCAATGTTTGGAAGAAAGATAGGAATGAAGAATAAAGACGATGTTTTATTGAGGGATGATGTGATTTCTAACATTTTTTTCATGACTATTAAGATAGGGCTCATGACAACTGAAAAGCTAGTATAGTTGGAAACTCTTATTTTCAAAGTATTTCTTTTATGATTCTTATCTTTATATGTAAATTTCACCATCTCTCTTTTATTATAGGATTTTGTGGGTGTAATCCGCTGAAAACCCTCAGGAGACAACACTTCTCCTACTAGGGGCACCTAGAGGTTTAACGGCGTGTTGCACGTGCTCAGTGCAATCGTGTTTGCCTACGAAAGTGTGCTTAGTTTTCTCCTTTCTTTTTTCTCCTTCTCTTGAATAAACTAGTTTGCTCGGATGATCAAAGATAAGTTTGGGGGTATTTGTTCAGTTGATAAAACTGCACATTTGTTATTACATTTTTCCTACCATTTTCATATTAAAAAAGGTCTTTATTATAATATATCATACATATGAGGGTTTATGTGTAAAAATACTATTTTCCATATGTTGATATATTATAATTAGCATTTGGTAGGAAATTGTATGCAAATAATATAATTGACCAAATCCTAGTAGAACAAAGTCTACTAAATATTATTTGAGTTGTTGTGCAGAATTTTTCCAAGTTGTGCAGAATTTTTCAAGACTAGAATTAAGGAAATCAAGTTGTTGAAGAAGACTTGCCTAATTAAGGAATCAAAACTTGGAGACCAAGTCTGGCAGCAACCACTAGAAGATTTCAAAGATACAAAAGTTCCATAGAAGTCCACATGTCACATAGAGAAACATACCAAAATTTGATCAAGGGCCGTGATTAAACGGCCGCGGATCCGCGGCCTTAGCCCCCTTGGGCCGCGGATCCGCGGCATTATTGAGGGATTAGATGCTGAAATTTTGTGAGATGAATCTTTACTACTAGCTTTCAATTTTAGAAGCTAACTTTCTGGCTTTGGGACTATAAATAAAGACCGAGAGCCTCTTGGAAAAATCATCAAGCCGACGAGATCACGAAGTCCAAGACGGCTCACGCATCCAGGCTGATCATCAACTGTTCGTCTACCTCCTTAGAAGAGATTGAGAAGCAACTAGAAATTGTAATCATTTTCTAAGGATTCAAGTGTAATGAATATTGTTGATTAATAAAGGTAGCTTTCTTTTTCTTATTCTATTTCTTCGTAGTTTAATTATGCAATTTCTTTCCATCTCTTTTTCTCCCAACATGCGCAAGTAATTCTCCGCTTGTTAGGATTCGGAGGATTAGGGTAGGCTAATGGATGATGAACATCCCTAAAACTATTTTTAAGTCCTATAAAGTTTATGAACTTTATCAAAAGAATCATTAACATCCTAATCGGGCGCGCTAACAATTCTTTGTTAGTTCCGACCGCGATTAGAGATTAGATTAATGATTGTTTTGGTAAAGGCTAGATATGAACGGAGTTCCGTGTCGAGATAAGGGTTAAGAGTGGGATTCTTTTTCCCTCCAGAAACCCTAATCTACACGCATCACCGTCGTTCTAGTTATAAATCTATTAAAGGATAAAAAGGGTAACTTTTAATTAATCGTCCATAACTACTAAATCCTAACGAACCCTACAAGCCCTCTTATTATATTAACTACATCCCTAAAATAATCTAGATCTATATTTTTGCATTCTTGCTTAACGTAGATCTAGAAACCATTCACAAATTTTTTTATCCCTCCTCTCTTTGCCAACACATCTAAAATAAGAGTAAAAGATTCAACGTTTCCCTGAGGACGACCCGCTCAACGGGTTGTCCAACTCCTCGGTCTTCTCCAGACTGAGCCTGAATTCCAAAGGGCCCGCCAAAAAGCCCATGATACCTGAGAAGGCCATCCCAAAGAAGACGGCTGTTCCCGAAGTTGCCAAGGCGGCTTCTCCTGTCAAAGAGTCAGTCTTTGCAAGGCTGACGATTCCCACTCCTGCCCCTGCTCGAGGATCTGTCTTTGACAGATTGAATACCGCTACTCAAAGAACAACCTCAGTCTTTAAGAGGCTGGCACCAGCGGCGCCTCATTCGGACAGGGGGCAAGAAGAAGCTGTCTCTGTCGCTGAACCAATACCGACAACTCGTCACGCCCGACGACGCCACTGGCACCGGATAAGAAAGACCGGGGGCAACTCCCCCTCTGGGATAACTCCACCAGCTCCAACGGTGAAAGTTAATGCTGCTATTCCAACTGGGAACAGCTTTGAGCTGCTGAACAGGGTACGCAGAAATTCGCCAACTGCGGTGCTCAAAAGATCTCCCCCACCGGTAGAGACCGCCGTAGAAGCAGAACCAGAAAAGCCGGAGCAATCTCCTCAATAGCTGTCCTCCAGGATCTACAAGACGTGGCGATGAGTCCGAGAATCGGTGATTGATCCGAATTTCTCTCACCAGCATAAGAAGTCGAAAGGTCGGCAGGGAGAAAATCCCCCTGTCAAGCAACAAAAGACGACGACCACTTGGGTGCCCAAAGCAACGGCCCCTTCAACTTCGACGGACTACAAGAGAAGAAGGCCGGAGAATGTCCCCACGCCGACGGCGAATATCAAAGGTGGTGAACCCAAACGCCCTAAGTCCGGGGGCATCGTAGTTCATGCCGTCTACATGGCATCTGGTAAAGAGGACAGCCGTGCATCTACAGGTCATCGAACTCTTACACGGTCAGTGACCAAAGCTCAGGAGCAACAGCAAAAGCTCCAAGAGATGATGAACGCGATGGCCGCACTCACTGGGCCAAAAGAAAGCCCTGAAGCGTCCTCGGATGAACGCCAGGAGCAAGAAACTGACGTCGAATTCCATCATCGGATATTGGAGAAGAAGGATAAAGAGACTGCTGGACAAGCAGCTAACATAAAGCGTATGGCCCTCCTATTCCAAGACATGGTGGGGATGATGATCCAACAAGATCCTTCAGCTGATGATCCCCCGATCGTCCTTGAAGACGATATGGGAGAAACGTCAAATCCCCCACCGGCTCTGTCAACAGCCAAGGAGGAGACAATCTCCAAAGCTGACTTGGACGAGTATATTGCCCAAAAAATACGGGTTCATCATGCGACTGAAGCAACCGGTCAGGTCATAAAAACAGGACGACCATATCCGAGTTGGTACGATCAAATCAAGTACTCGCCGGGCTACACAATTCCCAAGTTCCATGTCTATAAGGGGACGAGCAATCCCCACCAGCATGTTGCCCAGTTCAGGACACTCTGCGGCAACACCGGCGGTGATGACAAACTGTTGCTTCGCCAGTTCGTTGGCAGCTTGTCAGATACAGCGTTCGAGTGGTACTCTGAGCTCCCAAACGACTCTATCAAGACCTTCGCGGAGATGGAGCTGCTGTTTACCCAGCGTTTTGCAAGCGCCAGTGAACGCACCCCGATGACGGCATTGATTAATGCCAGGGTGAAGCCAGGCGAGACATGGGTCCAATATGTTATACGGTGGCGGAACTTATGGTCAAAATGCGAGCAACGCATTGAAGAAGCTCCTGCGGTGTGTATGTTTGTGGGAACCCTTGATCCGCAAGCAACCATCTCGTAATTTATGATGTTCTTCAAGCCGACTACCTTCCAAGCCCTGATCGACAAGCTGGCGCAAATGGATCAGATGGGCCATAGACCCCCTCTTCCGAAGCCGGACTCCCGAAATGACAAGGGGAAGGGGAAAGCGATCGTTGTCGCTAATGCTCAGCAACAGCCGAGCAACTCGAAGCCGGTTGTCCGTCAAAATAATATGCGTCCGCACCTACCCCTTGAGGAGAGGCTAGGACGTCCTTACTCGTTTCCCCAAGACAAAACGAGAAGATTATTCGAGCTGGCGTTGCGCAACCGACTCATAAATCTGCCGGATCCAAAATGCCCGTCGCAACCAAATGATGTCAATGAGCCCAACTACTGTCCCTATCACCGAGTACTGGGCCATCCGATCGAAAATTGCTACGTCTTCAAAAATTGGCTTGAAGACCAGTACCAACAGAGCAAGTTCGCGTTATCTGACAGATGGAAGGTGAATCCACCGCAACCTCACGCCTCTAAAAGGATGAATATGCCGGGGGCAACGTGCTCTCTCGTCGAAGAAGCCCCATGGGAGGTTGTGCTGTCAGCCAAGATAAAGAGAATGCTGAACGATCTTCAGACATGCCCTACGATCAAGTGGAAGAACCCGTTGGAACCACAGGTCATTGAGGGGATGTTGAAGCCGCGTTCAACTCCAAGGACCGATGGTGGTGGCCCAAGCACTCACAACCAGCCGTTAAAATCTTCAAAGAAGAAGAAAAAGAAATCCAAGAACCCCGTGAAGCCTGGCGACAAGCGCACGGGCTTACAAAAACAAATTGACGCGTTGGAGGAGTACAACCAGAAAGCACGGACTCCCATTACGCTCCAAGAGTTCCTCAACCACGTCTTTCAAGAGGAAGATGAGGGAGACAGTTCGTCGGATGAATCTGAGGAATACGTGGCGAGCTGTCATATGATTTCCCATTCGTTTACGGATAATGAGGAGACTCCTTGCACTGAAAAGATGGGGGCAGATCCTGAGCCAAAAATTCTGGGGCCATCAGATGAAGTAATTGACGCATTCCTCAATGAAGCTCTGTTGAAAAGTAAAGCCGATCGGGAATGCGAGACGGCTATATTTGAAAGGGCCAAGCGCTAGCGACTTGATGAAAGAGCTGAGACACTTCCGCTGGAGAAAAATGCATCCACTACGGATAGAAGCAAATTCAAGACGAGGAAAAGGTTTGCTAAGGCTATATCAATGGGCATGAAGCTACCATCCTCTGAAGGAAGCATTACTGGTGAAGTGGAAATGCACCCCTCCTACTGCTTGTATCATCGGAAGATTTCGCACCCCATTGAAGATTGCAAAGCTTTCGATAGATGGTGGCAAGGATATGTTGCTCATCGACGACATTTTAAGCGGGAGAAGCGCAAATCTCGTCGGGAGCGGAAAAATACGACTGAAGGGCTTAACAGAACTACCGGTGATTGTCGCATGGTTAACGCCGGGGGATCACAAGTGCTTACATTCGGAAGCGATTCCGACGAGGAGCTGGCTCTTAGCCCTCTCTTTAGAGAGTCCACCTTGGGAAAAGAAGAAGAGCAGAAGGTCTGTGAAAATATCCGGCTGCGTAATCGTACGCTACCTGAAAAGAATCTCAGACCCTCAAATATAAAAGATAAGGGAAAAGAGAAGGTCCCTGAGGAGATCGCCCTAGATGACCAAGTCATGGAAGAGCTAACTGCCAAGGACCCGCCAAAGAAAAATAAGATGGATTACAACGTCTTGGCGCATCTGAGAAAGCTACCCTCGCAGCTCAGCATTCTTGACGCCCTTCTACTATCAAAAGAGGTGAGAGATTCGTTAATCAAGGCACTACAGGAGCCGGAACAATTCAAAGCTTTCCTGGCTGAAGAAAAGATGAAGGATGAATTGGAGGAAGTGCACACGGCCGATGTCACTTTTGGCGATGAAGACCTTCTCCTTGGGACGTGCGAACACAATCGCCCCCTTTATGTCTCAGGATACAGCCATGATATAAAGATAGGCAAAATCCTGGTCGACAATGGATCGTCTGTTAATCTTCTCAATGTGCGAGTGTTTAAAGAAATCTGCATGAGCGTCCAGCATCTTGCTCGGGACAAGATCACCATCTCCGGGTTCGACTCCTAATCATCAAGAACTCTTGGGTCTGTGATACTGACGCTACGCTTTGGGCTACTCGTCACAGACATTAAATTCTACGTCATAGATACCAAGACGTGCTACAATGCTCTGCTCGGCCGACCATGGTTACACGAGTATAATATCATCCCTTCTACACAACATCAGTGTATGAAGTATTTTAAGGATGGTCTCGAATATACCGTGATGGGAGAACTGAACCCGTTCTTTGTGAACGAGGTCCGCAAATATGAAGATGCCAAATACTTCTTTCCGGGTTTCGAAGACATGGAGAGGTGTCACAAGCCGGAGAATAAAGCTAATGCCACCATCCCTGTCTTCGGCAGTGATACCGAGGAGGAAGAGGAGATAATTTATTCGGGTCCGCCCCAATACAATAAGCCGGGACCATCTGCTCCTACGTTGATCTTTGGTAGTGACTCGGAAGATGAGGTCCATGCTGTATTCTCTGCTCGACCTTCAATACAAACGTTCGTTGATGAAGAGCAAAGTCTGCAAGTCGCCATGGTGCCGCTTAAACACCATAAAGAACTGGATGCACTTGATATCTACAGTGTAGATGAGCTGCGAACGTTCCATATCCCTCCCAGGCGAGAAGGCAAAAAGGCAATTCTATTCTACCGCTCTGAAGAAACTAAAGTGGAGAAAGAAATCTGGAACGGTACGGATCCTACGCTTGACAGGCTTCAGCCCATCCGTCTTCCCAGATATTATACAGAAGGCTTGAAAAGGCTGTTGAAGCGCCAGGGGATATCCTTCAAACAGACCGCTCGGAAATCCAAATTCTATGACAGGGTCTGAAACGTTCTCGGGACTCAGCACAAGTTTCCTAATGGAAGAATGGAAACAATCGGGCTTGGATACATTCGGTCCAAGAAACGAGAGCTACTCCACGGTTGTTATGTCGTGTATGACATCGATGAAGAAGCGGATGCTCAATGGGAGGACGCTAATCCCGAACCAGTAAAAGTTCCATACGCAAAAGTGCCCAGTCCGTTGTTCGAAGAACAAATGGACAAGCTTATAAGGGAAGCTGGTCAAAAATTCCAAGACGACCATAACCACGAAATGGCCATCTAGGAGAAAGCCAAAACACAACGCCTCCTCCAACAGGCTGTGAAAGATGAAAATGCCGCTCCCTGTCAACCTGTTATAAAAAAGGCACGACGCAGAGGCAGAAACAAGTCGAAACGCGAAAGAGACGCTCAACAGTAACAAAGCAGGATTAAGAAGCCACTCAAGCGGGAATCGAGCGGTTCCGATCTATCCTTCATAAGAAAAATGGGTCGAGCGTACTCTTTTCCTCGGGACAAGACGAAGAAAATACTCGACCTCGCTCTAAAACATCAGATGCTTACACTGCCGGAGTCTAAACACCCCGAAAAAGCAAGCGAAGTCTCTCACCCGGACTATTGCCCTTATCACCGAGTGATAGTGCACCCTCTCGAGGACTGCTTCACCTTCAAGAATTGGATTGAAGATCAGTATCAGCTTGGCAAATTCGCTCTGTCTGACAACTGGAGGGTAACGCCGCTACAGAAGCACGAACCCAAAGCCACGAGAGCAGAACCAGTTCCACATTGGGCTTGGAAGCGAATTCGTACCTGTCATATGATAACGATATCAAAAGAAGAGCCCGAGAACATGGATGACCTTCCCTGGTGCTTCGAAAACAGCAGCGACGAGGTGATCTCAGAATTCCCACCAGCGTCAAAAGAGCTGGAAGATGGAATCCATACCACCGTAGATAACCTCAAGAAAATTGAATTGGGGACGTCGAACGACCCGCGACCGACATTTGTCAGAGAGTTGCTATCTGAGGAAAGGGTGGCTGCGTTAAAAGACTTGCTTGTACAGCATAGAGATTGCTTCATATGGAACTATTCCGAAATGCCAAGACTAGATCCAGAAATTGCTGTGCATAAATTGGCAATATCTCCAGATGTCAAGCCGGTCAAACAGGCGCCAAGAAGAATGCGGCTCGAGCTTGAGATAAGTATCAACGCCGAAGTCAAGAAGTTAATCTACTCTGGCTTTATCCAGGAGGTTCAATATACTGAATGGATCGCCAACATCGTCCCGGTGATGAAGAAAAATGGGACAGTGCGCATATGCGTGGATTTCCGGGATCTCAATAAAGCCTGCCCGAAGGACGATTTCCCAGTGCCAGTCACCGAACTGATGATAGACAATACGTCCACTCATGAGGTTTTCTCCTTCATGGACGGCTCATCAGGGAATAATCAGATAAAGATGCATCCCGAAGACCAGAAGCACACCGCCCTCAGGACCCCTTTGGGTATATTCTGCTACAAGGTGATGCCCTTCGGTCTAAAGAACGCCGGTGCCACCTATCAGAGGGCCATGATGAAGATCTTCAATGACCTTATACATGAAATTGTCAAATGTTATATCGACGACCTCGTGGTGAAAAGCAAATCATACGAGGAACATCTCGAGCACCTGAAGACCGTATTTCAACGCCTTCGACAATACAACTTGAAGATGAACCCTCTCAAGTGCGCATTCGGAGTTTCCTCGGGCAAATTCCTAGGATTCATCGTCCGGCACCGAGGTATCGAAATAGATCCGTCAAAGATCAAGGCGATCATGGAAATGCCTCCGCCAAGGACTCTCAAACAGCTGCGGTCTCTTCAAGGGAAGCTCGCGTATATACGGCGATTTATAGCCAACCTTTCAGGCAAGTGTCGCCCTTACAGCCACCTGATGAAGAAAGGAACACCGTTCGTCTGGGACCAAAAATGCCAAAGCGCGCTAGACGAGATCAAGCAATACCTGCAGAACCCGCCAGTGTTGGCTGCTCCGGTCAAGGGAAAGCCCCTCATTCTTTGTACAACCGCCCTCGAAGGTTCCTTAGGCGCATTATGGGCGCAAGAGAACGATCAAGGGAAAGAAAGAGCACTCTATTATTTAAGTCGAGTTTTACTGGGGGCAGAAAGCAACTACTCCCCCATTGAAAAACACTGCCTGGCATTGATCTTTGCGATAACAAAGCTCAGACACTATGCGTTGGCACATGAAGTCCGTCTCATTTCGAAGGTGGACCCCCTTAAATATTTGATGTCGAAGGCCATATTGACGGGGCGACTCGCTAAATGGGCCCTGCTCTTGATGGAGTTCTCGATAACGTATCAACCTCTCAAGGCAGTGAAAGGCCAGGCCATCGCCGACTTCCTTGCTGAGCATCTGATACCCGCCGATTCTCCTCTGAATTACGATCTTCTAGACGAACATGCATTTGATGCGATCGACGGTGGTGATACCCGATGGGAGCTTTATTTCGATGGAGCATATTCCATGAAGAAGCGCAAACAAAATACCCCTATAATCAAATCAGGGGTAGGACTCATCTTTGTAACTCCACAAGGAGGGATAATGCGCTTTGCTTTCTCCCTAACAGAGCCGAGGATAAACAATGAAGCCGAATACGAAGCTTTGATAGCAGGCTTCGAGATCGCCATAGACATGGGAATTGAAAACCTCCTCATATACGGAGACTCCCAGCTGGTCGGTAGTCAAGTAAACGGCGACTACCATATGTGCAAACCAGAGTTGGTGAAGTACGGCGAAAAGGTGCAGCAACTGTTGACCCAAATTCCCTCCTATGCTTTGGAGAACATACCGCGGGCGGAAAACAGCAAAGCGGACGCGTTGGCCAAACTCGCTAAAGAACTGGCTGATGAGAACCTCGATGACTTGAGAATCGTGGTACAAAACCATCGGGTGCTTGCCCCAACAGAAATATCTCCAGAATCATCCGAAGAAAAGGGAGCGACTGAGCAAATGTCTATGCAAATAAAAGATCGGGAAAATGCCGAGGATTGGAGAGAAGTCTTTATAGACTACTTCAAATACCGTCGAACGCCCGAAAATGCGTCCTCAAGACATCAGCTTATGAAACGAGCTCTGTCTTTCGCCTTCGTCAATGATACTCTGTACAAGAGGTCATTTGATTCTCTGTGGTTGAGATGTCTGGGACCTGACGAGGCGAAAAGAGTCGTTCAGGAAGTTCACGACGGACTCTGCGGTTCTCACCAGGCAGGCCCAAAGATGAAGTTGAAGATCAAACGGATAGGCTACTACTGGCCCACGATGATTCAAGACTGCCTTGAGTATACGAAGCAGTGCCACTCATGCCAAATCCATGGGGACTTCATCCACCAGCATCCAAATCCACTACATCCGACAGTGGCTAGCTGGCCATTCAAAATGTGGGGAACTGACATAGTCGGCCCCATCGAACCAGCATCGTCCAGGGGACATCGTTTCATCCTGGCAACGACTGACTACTTCTCCAAATGGGCAGAAGAAGTACCGTTAAGAGAAGTGAAGACGGAGAATATCTTCCATTTCTTCAAGACGCACGTCATATATCGGTTTTGAACTCCGCGACAGATCATCTCCGATAATGGGCCAGCTTATAGAAGCCACAAGATCAGTCGCTTCGCGCAACAACACAATATAGACTGGAGATATTCCTCGGTTTATAATCCGCGAGCTAACGGTCTAGCTGAGGCCTTCAACAAGACCTTGACAAAGATCATGAAGAAGATGGTGTCCCGAAATAAGAAGGACTGGCACGAGAGACTGCAAGAAGCTCTCTGGGCATATCGAACTACGTTCAAGACAGCCACGAACACAACGCCATATGCGTTGGTATTCGGTACAGAAGCAGTACTCTCCCCTCGAGATAGAGTTACCCTCTCTATGAGTGGCGGTCCATTATGAGCTGACAGACGAGGAAAATGCTCACATTCGGCTTGAGGAACTTGATGCCCTTGATGAAACCCGGCTCATAGTGCAACAAAATCTGGAGGCCTATAAAGCAAAGATGACGCGCTCATATGAAAGATTGACTCGGCAGAGGACATTCCGCCAAGGCGAACTCGTGCTAGTGGTCAAAAGGCCTATGATCCCCAATCGGGCCAAGCGGGGAAAATTCGAGCCAAACTACGAAGGCCCGTACATCATAGACAAGGTCTACCAGGGTGGAGCCTATCTACTCATGGATATGCACGGTGAAAGGCCTTACAGGCCAATAAACGGTCGATTCCTAAAGAAATACTACGCTTAGCGAGTTACTGCCTAGGTCAATGATAGATGACGACGACTATGTCCACTCGCTATCTTCCTAAGCTCAAACTTTATAAGCAGTAGCCAGCCTTCTCCTGGATGGACCGAAACGTCCTTAAACTAATGGCGGACCGAAACGTCTTTAAATTAATGACGGACCGAAACGTCCTTAAACTATTACCGCAGCATCTTCAGGCTGACGAGATGAATAAAAGAAAAAGAAAAAGAAAAAAATATAAAATATATATATATATATATATATATATATAAACGGTATGTCCATAAGCAAAAAGGGCACGGATGAAAACCCGAAAGGGCTCCGTGAGTAAAAACAGCAGGGCTACCGGCGAGTGTTCGTGAAAACCCGAAAGGGCACGACCTCGTAAAAAATATATAAAAATAAAAAGAATAAAAAAGGGTATGTCCATAAGCAAAAGGGGCACGGATGAAAACCCGAAAGGGCTCCATGAGTAAAAACAGCAGGACTACCGGCGAGTGTTTATGAAAACCTGAAAGGGCGCAACCTCGTTAAAGGACACTTACAGGGTCCTCTCGACCTTGTAAGGAGAAACCACCCACGTGAGATCCTTACAACTCACAAGGGAGCAACACACTTAGAGATCCTCATGATTCCTAAGGAGAAAATACACTTGCGAGATCCTCACGACTCGTAAGGAGAACTCTCTTATGGGACCCTCACGGCTCAAAAGATTTTAAAGTCTTAAGTTACAGAGACCTAAACCTGTGCTTAAGCGACCCCCACAACCTTCGATATTGCCCTACAAGTGATTCAATACTGACCCTTGTATACAATCCACGGGCGAAAATAAACATTTCCTTAACCAAGTCCCATCCGTGACTGTGGATATGTACGCATGATGAACAACCCTTATAAGTCCTCTCGACCTATAAGGAGAAAACCCTCTTGTAAGATCCTTACGACTTACAGAGGAACATACACTTAGGAATCCTCACGATTCCTAAGGAGAAAATACACCTACAAGATCCTCACGACTTGTAGGAAGAAATACCTTTGTGAGATCCTTACGGCTCACGAAGTCAAAAGCCTTAGCCGACAGGACCTTAACCCTGTTTGCTAAGCCACCTTTGTTCGACATCGACAGAGGCAAATGATGATTCACTCCTGGCAATATCCCAGTTGTAGCGGTGCTGATGCCAAAATCGGTGTCTAATTTCAAAGTTTACGGTGAAAAGCCAGCAGGCCGCACATGCATACGAAATAGCCGAAATGATGAGGCAACTGGCAATAAAAAGCAGCAAGTAAAAACGTATGCATATAAAACAGCCGAAATGATTGGGCAACTCGCAATAAAAAGCAGTGAGTAAAAATAAAATAAATAGCCGAAATGATTGGGCACCGCGAAAAATAGCCGAAATGATAGGGCAATCGCGACCTTCACGATATAAAAGCTGAAATGATAGAGCATCGCGGAAATAAAACAATAAAAATGAATGAAACTTTTGCCCCACAGTTGAGATCACATCGATCCCTGTATACAATCCAAGGGCACAAACAAAGAGGGAACCACACCTTCCCAACAGGCTCCGCCAGAAAGCTAAGCCAAATCTCGACGGTTCACCAACAGCCTAGAAACGACCGCGACATTCGTCTCAATACAGCAGACGCGGTGCCAGCAAACGAAGCGAAGATCAAATTCCTAGCTTCGCAGTTTTGACGGTAACTCATATAAAACCTGAAAGACCACCACAGATCAGTTCAACCCCTAGGGAAACCAATGTCCCTGGCAAACTGCTCAACTCAGGGAAACTAGCGTCCTTGATGAGAGCCTCCTGATTAGCGTCGGCTCGCAGAAAAACCAGTGTCTCCGCGAGAAATTCCCGATTCGTCTCAACCCCGAAGAAACCAGTGTCTTCGGCAAAATCCTTCGACTCAGGGAAACAAGTGTCATTGACGAAGAAAATCCTGATTCGCGTCAACTCGTAGAGAAACCAGCGTCTCCGCGAGAAATTCTCGATTCGTTTCAACCCCAGGGAAACAAGTGTCCTTGGCAAATACCTCAATTCAGGGAAACTATTGTCCTTGATGAGAGCCTCCTGATTCGCATCGGCTCGCAGAGAAACCCATATCTCCGCGGGAAATTCCCGATTCGTTTCAACCCCGAAGAAACCACTGTCTTCGGCAAAATCCTTCGACTCAGGGAAACCAGTGTCCTTAACGAGAAAATCCTGATTCGCGTCGACCCGCAGAGAAACTAGCGTCTCCGCGAGAAATTCTCGATTCGTTTCAACCCTAGGGAAACAAGTGTCCTTGGCAAATACCTCAATTCAGGGAAACTAAAGTCCTTGATGAGAGCCTCCTGACTCGCGTCGGCTCGCAAAGAAATCAGTGTCTCCATAAGAAATTCCCGATTCGTTTCAACCCCGAAGAAACCAGTGTCTTCGGCAAAATCCTTCGACTCAGGGAAACCAGTGTCCTTGACGAGAAAATCCTGATTCGCGTCGACCCGCAGAGAAACTAGCGTCTCCGCGAGAAATTCTCGATTTGTTTCAACCCCAGGGAAACAAGTGTCTTTGGTAAACTCCTCAACTCAGGGAAACTAGCGTCCTTGATGAGATCCTCCTGATTCGTGTCGGCTCGCAGAGAAACCAGTGTCTCCTTGGGAAATTCCCGATTCGTCTCAACTTGCAAGATAAAGCCTCAGGCAGCAGGGATTAAAAAACTTGTTTCCTGAGCACTGGGACCCTGCAAGTCGGTCTAAAACGGTCTCTTGCATACTATTCACGGGTCTCACTCTCCAAAGTCGAATTTCGACAAGGAGGGAAACAACCGCTTACGGGTCCTCTCGACTCGTAAGAGGGAAAATTCTCTTATAGGATCCTTACGACTTATAAGAGAAAATGCACTTAGGAATCCTCACGATTCTTAAGGAGAAAATACACCTACGAGATCCTCTCGACCGTAGGGAGAAAAGTCTCTATGGGACCCTCACGGCTCATGGAGTTGAAAAGTCTTAGGCGGCAGATCTGAACCTGCAGCCTAAGCCATCGCTATTTCATAAAAAAAAACTAAGATGTGTACTCTATTTTCTGTCAACCATGTTTATTAAGACAGCACGCTGATAATAAGAGAAAGGGAGAAAGTAAAAGAGCATACAAGACATTGCAAAGAAAAAAATGTGTATCTTTACTTATTAATTCAATCAAGTACAAGATGAATCGTACAAAAAAATAAAGAATGGATACATATTATTTGAAAAAGAAAAATTTTACAAATACATTGATACAAAGGCAGCTACTGGGAAGGAAGCGTCTTAAATAGCTCTATCAGTTGTTCGCACACTTCCTTCCATGCCTTTTCCTGATCGACCACCACCACCAGTTCTGCCTCCACTTGAGCCCTTTGCTGCAAGAGAGATGCAAGCTTCTCCCCAACGGCCTGCCGAGCTGCTTCGCGACCTTGGGCATTACGCTCAGCAGCGTCGAGTTTTTGCTTCAAGTTCAGCCCATTTGAGATGCGTTCCAGGAGACCCTCGAAGATAGCCTTCACCTGGGCAGCGTTCGCCTCAACTTCAGCACGTAGGCGAACAGTCTCTCTTGAAGACTCTTGATATTCCCTCAGCCTTAAAGCCACTTTTTGTTCTAAGTGGTGGACGTAAGAAGTGCTTTGCTCAATCCACGCTGCTCTTTGATGGCTTGCGGCTAAGGTCTCAGGAGCAGGGAGCATGAACTCCAGTTGATGCAGGCGAGCCTCGATCTCCCTGCAGTGATTAACCTAAGACGTGGCGATGCCCTCATTATGGAAGTTTACGAGTATCACCAGCATCGGGTTAACCGCCGTAGAAAAATCTGCGGTAGACGTAGGAGTCTCGACACCGAGTTCCTCAATGTAGTCGCTCAACATGCGCAGACTATTCGCGGCGCCCTTCGAGGACGGACGTCTCAGGAAAGGGCCTGCCGGCATTATGACACGAGACTCGAAAGGCGCCGAGATCGGAACGACGGCTGAAAAAACAAGATACGATTACATGACAGTTTAAGAAAGACAAAAAAGGGGCATCAATGCGATAGTTTGCTATACCAGCTGCAGCAGGTGGCAAGGCCGAAAGGGCCGGTAGCGCGGCCGATCTTTCATCCCCTCCTTCGATTTGTAGCACTGCATTCAGGAAGAGAAAAAGTTAGAAATAATTCCATCACTGAAAAAGAAAGATATCAGTCGGAAACTATACTCACCAGCGCCACTAGAGGGAGAAGCGAGTTCAGATGGGAAGGAGAAGTGTGGGAGCAACACCTGATAAAGATGGTCAAAAAGCACTCCTGAAAAGACACAACAGTACGACTTTAGTACATAAATTATGCATCTGAAAGATAAAACTAATAAGTTGCAAACCCATACCTTCCAACATCTTCGATGGTACAAGGGAGGGCTGAGAGGTGACCACCGCCAAGGCAGTAGTTGACGGCGCTCCCTCGAGCAATGGAGCATCAGCACTGGCCACACCTGCGTTAAAAAACAAGGATAAACCTTTCAGGAAAGATTGCAAGATAAAAAAAGGGACGGTAATCCGAAATTTACCTGATGAGCCTCCAGCCGAGACAGAGGCGTCTCCCTCCTCCATCGACATAAGTCCACCACCCGTGGCCTCATCCCCAGACTCCACGGGGGCCGTCATCGTGCTCGCGAGGCCAGAAGACGGCGGAGAGCCATAGGCGGGGAGAGCAATGATCGGAGTATTGCCAGACTCTTGAGAAAGAGCGGTCTGCTCGTCCTCAGGAATCATGTCCACCTCACCCGCTACTCCTTCGGGCTCAGCAGTCACGGCTGTCTCGTCCACCGTCGCCACAGGGTCATCGGTCTCAGGCGCTCCGTCCGCCGCTACCTCGGGCTCGGCATCGGCCACCTGCTCAGGCATAGTGGACGTGACCATTTCGTCAGCCACTAGTTCGGGCCCGGCAATCCCGGTTGTGTCGTCCGCCATCGGCTCGGGTTCGACCAATACCTCTTCCTCTGGCCCCTCAGGTTCGACGGTCTCCGCCTCCCCCTCGGTTGGACTTGGCCCTGCAGGAAAAAATATAAAAGAACCGACAGCTTTATAATTCTTACAACAAAATTTAGAAAGAAATATTACCTGAGGTGGACTTATCGTTAGCCTTTCTATTGGCGCGAACCGCCTGTCTGTGAGCTGTAGACAAGGCGACCGGGGACTCTTCTGAGGGAGTATTAGCACGAGGGACAGTGCTTGGGCCCGCTCCAATGGCCAAAGCAGCCCTGCGTGCCTTCGCTTCGCGCCTCAACCACTTCCTCTCCTCCCGGGCCGTCGTGATGGACCTCTTCGATGCTTCCTTCATCAAGGTGTCGTCGTCCTCGTTTAGAGTTGCCTCCAGAACCTTCAAGGCATCTCTCATCGGCTCATCAAGTCGGGTCTTTCGCGGTAGCCCGAGGAGGCAGAAACATCAGCGGCTGGCCCGGGAAGAGTCTCTGCGTCACCGGGCGAGACCGGCATTGTGGTTCCTGCGATAAAAAAAAGGGGGGATTAGATCGACCATAACGAAAGGAGAATAAAGACTTGATGAATCAAAATGTACCAAGGCCTAAGGACGCTCTGAGTCGTTCCTCCTCTTGGAAAGTTTTGGGGGAAGCAGCAATGGCTTCTTCAATGGTGATGCCTGTTTGAAGAAAAGGGGGGAAACGTTAGTCAAAGGCAATAATAAAGATATGATGCAATAAAAAATGCGACTAGTGATTACCCGATTGCGCAAGCTTAGCTAGCCACGCGTCGCGCCTCGCTAATCGCTCTGAAGCTGCGATGGCGCCTGCCAAGTCCGTGTCATCCGGCGGCATGACTAATCCCCTGTTGATCCCGTACTCACCCAGGCCCTCGCTATAAGGAGCATGGGGTTCCTGACCGAACGCAACGTCAGCTGCGAAGAGAGACTTCTTTTTCCCCTTCTGCCCACCAGCCCTAGGTGCACCCGGGATCGACTTGCGCTTTGCAGGCACCTTGGGGCGGCGGGTCCCAATGTTCGTGCCCACACCAGACTCTGGCAAAGCCACAACTACTGTCTCCGCTGTGCACGGGGCGCTGGTGGTGCATTCGCGGTATCGGGAAGCGGCAATCCGTGTGGAGGACTCTGCACACACGATGGTCCGACTCTAGCATCTTTCAGCGGAGGAACTACCAGGGTCCTTGGCACCAGAGGAGCTTTGCGGTCGCTACCGGGAGGCACACCCTTACGGTTGACCAGTAATCGCTTTTCTTCCTTTATAACGGCTCCCGTCGAATGATTGTACCATTTTGTATATACATTGAGGAGTCGTGGGGCGCAAGCCGGCTCACTGATAAAAAGGTGAGAACCCGTATTCAGACGCATGAAGTGATGCAGCGCGCTCTCCATCCCTTCTTCAGTAGCAGCAGGTTCCAGTAGGAAAGCCTCCAATGGTACCCCTTGATTGTAGCTCGGTTGTTGGGCGAAACGATGCGGGTTGTATCTCATGAAAATCGTCGCACCATTCTGCCTAAACACCAAAAAGCCGGGTCTGATAGAATATAGATGGAGGGTCTCCCGGGCCGTCAAAACTGAGGCTCCATCTTTGAAAGTGTCTTGCAATGGCCGCACTGCAGTGGTAGATGCCTTACCAATAGTCAGCACTTTATCAATGAAAGACACCCCGTCTCCAACGGTGTGGGGGCGAAGGAGCAAACCCCTGGCATTCCGTGGCGATGCAGTCACAATTGAGGCGCCAATCAGCTGTATGATTCGAGGGAAGCTGCACCTGTCATAGAACGAGGGCCTTTTATGCATACCGAAGACGCCCAATGTATGTAGCTCGAGCCATGATACGAAGTAGTGCATCGGGAAGATCATGTGCAGTACCCCAGGCTCATTAGCATCCGCCGCTTGACTGAGGCCGTGATACAGGTGTACCAAGCCGGCGATCCCAACAGCCACTTTTACGCCAATGGTCATCCGGTGAGCTGGGTAAAAGACAGAGGGCCGCATGTGGAAAGAATGCATCGGGAGTGCAAACCAACTCAGCCATAGCCCAAGAAATCCTAAGAAGAAGGCCTCCTCGTCCATCCCGAGGGCTGCAACTTCCGCAAAAGACACGGTTGGGGAGTTAGGAAGGAAAAAACCCTTTTGGTTTATTTCCTTCGCCGGCAGGTTATCCAAACCTAGACCGAAAGGGTCATCAAGTGTGGCAAACTTAGCAGCTTCTGCCGAGAGGACGTTTGGGTGAAGGAATCGAGCGATGAAATCCTCGAAGCTAACTCCACGGCTCCCACGTTCGATAAAAAAGGCCTCATAAATGTTCAACACTTTGATCAAACTTGGAAATTGATGTTGAACAGCATTCTTCGGAGTGAAGCCCCTTACTGCCGGCTTAGCACCGAAGACATACTCATCTGTAGGAAGCAACTCCTCATAGTGCTCCCCTATCACCGGTAAGACGGAGACCTCTGTGAATTCCTCCAAAGAAATCGACACTTCCTGGTCCATTGCGAGGAAAGTGTGAGTAGGAATGTTCCACTGCTCCAAAAAGGCCTTAAACCACCAGGTGGGTAGCGTGGGATATTGGAAGAGGGAAACGTAAACTGCAATGTACAACCCTAGCCTTATCAACTGCGACTTCTTCGCCGACAGAATGTAGCGAGCCCATGGCAGATAGCCGATCGGATGGCGGGGGATCAGACCTATGTTATATGATTGCCCCCAAGGTCGTGCCTCATCTTGACAAATACGACGTCCCAGGATATCCAAAACCATGGGACGCTGAACCGGAATTGAATATATAGCAGGATGAAGAAATCCCTTTGAAGTCCAATCAACCATCTCCACGGCATACTGCTCCGGGGGTGGGCTAGCATAGTGGATCGCCGTAATAGGCTCTGACGGTACTGCGCACGAGAAGCTCTGTCGACCCATGATTATTTGGTTGTACCACGACCCCAAAGGTGAAGATTCTTATATTTCGGGTCGTGGTCCCTGATCATAGCTAGGACTTTGCGGTCCACGGGCATTTCGGAAAATCCTTCCTCCGAACGAGCAAATGGGAATGAAGTATCGAAAGACATGTTCACTGCAAGGGAACAAAATTAGCCGTTAGTGTTGTAATTCCACCGCTTGGCGTTTAAATTTTTTTTAATTAATTAATTAATTTAATTAAAAATTAATTAAAATTAAATTAAAATTAATTACACCACACTGCAATGCAGTAGGTAGGAGACCAAAGGGGAACCCACAAAATCTGGATGACAATGCATCAGTTAATAAGACAACCCCATCATTGGATGAGATTGTCAGTTAATCCCAAAGAGAAAATTCTCATTAATAATAAAAATCCCTAAAGACAAGGAGAAAATCTCCTCTTTCAGAGCAAAGCTCTATCACAGAGTGACACTTGTCAAACTCTGGTCTTAGGGGAATAAGATTCCTTAAAAGAGCCTAGCTCTGTGATAATGATGAGAAAATCTATTAAAAAAAAGTTTTCTTTAAACTCCTAAAAGATTTTTTAAAAAAAATTGGGATCCTAAAAGATCCATGAAGACTCTTAGGAGTTCTTCATTTTTAGATCAAAAAAGATCTACATTTTGATCCATGAGCAAAGCTCTGTTCATGGGTTAAAACCCATGAACAAGATCTCTGTAGATCTATGGATTCTTGAGAGCAAAGCTCTATTGGTGAAACCCCAAAGGGGTTTTCTTTAGATCAGAAGATCTAAGAGAGCAAGGCTCTGTTGGTTAAAATTAATTAAAATTAACTCAATCTAAGATTAATTTTACCTAAAGTTTTTCTAACTTTCGAAATGAGAGTAAAGCTCTGGAGTTCTTGAAAACAAGAGCAAGGCTCTGAAGTTCTTAAGCAAGAGCAAAGCTCTGAAAATCAAGTTCTTGGAAAATGGTAAAAATTTTCTAAGGACCAAGGATCCTATTCATAGGCGCCTGCGCCCTTTCACCTCACCGGTTGATCCAATGGCTAAGATCTTGCCACCGCTGCACTCACGTGCGCGCCACGTGAGCGCAACGGTGGAGGGGGCATTTGTTTCCCCCAATCAGAGCAAAGCTCTGTTTGAATTTCAAAAATTCAAAATTTGAAGCAACGCTTCAAATTCCTTTCGCTGCGCGCAACGCGCCACGTGTCAAAAGCTGATACATCAGCGCAGCGCCCAAGGCAGCGCGCCTAATCAGAGTAAGGCTTTATTTAAAATAAAATTAAAGCTTCAGTTGCGCAGGCGCTGCGCTGCGCGACACGTGTCAGCGCAGTTGCGTAAGCGCTGCGCTGCGCGACAGTTGCGTCAGCGCAGTTGCGTAAGTGCAGTTGCACAAGCGCTGCGCTGCGCGACACGTGTCAGCGCAAACGCAGTTGCGCTGCGCCGTGCGCTGCGCGACACGTGTCAGCGCAGTTGCACAAGCGTAATTGCTTTGCGCTGTGCGCTGAGCGACACGTGTCAGCGCAGTTGTGCTGCGCTGTGCGCTGCGTGACACGTGTCAAGCGCTGGGGCGTTTGCGCCAAACAGAATTAAAATTCTAGTAAGATCCTTCTGTTCTTGTTAAAACAAGAAGATTGTCTTCTGTAAAACAGAAGCCCTTGGATCAAAGATCCAACGGTGGGGAAAATTCCCTAAATCACTCAGAGAATGATCTCTTTAACAAACTTAACAAATCTATGGGCACTATATAAAGACCCCTAGACCCCAACTCAAAATCATCAACATTGTGAGAGATCAAGAACTTCAAAACAGAGAGAATTCTGAAGGAAACTCAAGAAAAAGGTAAAAACCTTTATAATAGAAGAATTTCTTCTGAATAGATCATTGATCTAAGAACAAGATCAATGATCTTCAATAAAAAATAATAATAAATAACAGTGCCTTGCACTTTTTATGAACCATTGGTTCTGGAATTTCAGAAAAATTCTTTTCTTAAATCCAAAATTGGATCAAGTTATTGAAACACTGTCTTGCACTTGCAAAATTGCACTGTTGCGCTCCTGGGTTGGCGCAAGCAACCAGAGAGCGCCACGTGTCAGCGGCGCAACAGCGCAGTGCGCTGCGCTGTTGCGCTCGCGCTCACCAGAGCGTGACACGTGTCACCACCACAAGCGCTTGCGCTCAATGATTGGCGCAAAGCACCTGACAAATGCACTGCATTGTTTACCGAAGGGCCGGGCCCAAATCAAAAAGGCCTAGCAGGCCAAAATAAAATGCAATGCATTAAAAGGGCAGAGCCTAAATAAAGCAGATGCTCTGCATCATTTATAAAAGGGCAGAGCCCAAACAAAAATAAGAAATGCAGTGTATTATTTAAAAAGGGGCAAAGCCCTAGCACAGGCCTAATAGGCCAAAGATAAATAAAAACGTTGAATATTCCCAACTGGACTTAGCCCAATCATGGCCGTAAGTCCTCAAATTAAATTGACTGAGCACGGCTACTCTCCTAAATCAATTTACATCTGGTTTGAGGGTACATCTCCGAACACCTCTGACTCCTATCGTTGTAATCCTTCAACGACGTCAGAGAGGTGACGGGTCCCGACAACCACACATCAACACGGACTGTGGGGTCCTTAAACTCATGGACTTATGCATCCTTAAACCAAGATACGGACTGTGGGGTCCTTAAACCCACAGACTTATGCGTCCTTAAACTACCTATGGACCACCATGTCCCTAAACTGGAATATGGACCACCATGTCCCTAAACTGGCAATGGACCGCATCCTTAAACTACCTATGGACCACTACGTCCCTAAACTGGAACAGTAGAGCCCCCAAACGCTCTTTTGTCGGATCTAAATGATCCCGTTAAGTTGATCTTAGTCTCAAATCATACTAACGTATCCTTAACGAACGTTTAAGTTGATCTTAGCCTAAATATGGCTAACGTATCCTTAAACTAAAACACCAAAACTAAATCTAAGTAAATACGGATTTGGACTAATCCACGTCCTACGGGCGACGGCATAACTTAGTCTCCGTATACAATCCACGGGCATCCACAAACAAAACAAACACACACGACAAGAAGTGAAATTCTGGAAAAGGAGAAAGTGGCTACCGCGATGCGGTAGCGTAATTAACTGCGGGGGCTTGCGCCTAGAGGGAAGAGCGTCCCCACAATAAAAAAAAACCCTCAAACGAGGGGGAATCTGATGAAGTCTGCTATATCGGCCGCATCCGTCTAAACCTCCGATACACGGGGCCATAAATCAACTTGGCATCTTCGGAGAGGTAGACGGATAAAACCAAATAGCATCTGCCCCGAATCTCAGGCAAGACGTCCTCACGTCGTCGCCGCTATTCGGAGGGGAACACCACAGTTTTAGTAAAATGGACTTTTTCAGAAAAAAACAGAAATGGGAGTATGGTAGAACTGGAAGTAATTCCAGAACCACAAACGATCACTGAAGATTTAATAGAAACTAAGGATTCAATTAGTTTCGATATTCCATTGGCCACTCCGCAGATTTGGTGGGTAACCTCAGGCACCCGAGAGGTACTTTGGTCTTCTCAGTAACGGTGACGAGGAGGTTCTTGTTTACCCAGACTTGCCATTGCTACTGTTCTAGACTATAAGACCCGGCAGGAGGATGAGTATAGCGTCATTCTAAACTAGTTTTAGAAGTGCACGTATATATGAATCTGCCAGAGGGTTGTTGTAGTCAGTGGGAGCAACGGAAGCAAAGTAGGCAACTAGCTTGTGTCTATTTATAGACTAAAGCAAGTATAGCGGAAATAGATCATCTGTTTTTGATGCGACAGTCATAGGCTTTGACTTCATCAGAATGGAAGATGGATCTAGTAAGAAGGTAGTAGGGAGTGATATCCAGGTATTTGGGATGACATGCACTTGATAGGAAGAAATATTCCTATACTACGATCGGTTGTACTATAGTTGTCACAAAGTTGTTTCTCCACATAGGATATGGATATAATATCAGGGTTTCTGATTACTAGATCTATGGTTTTAGATCTAGATTTGCGAAGTATCCTAATTTGGGTACTTTGACATTAAATGGACGACTCCTGGCATGGTGGTGTACCTGCAGGTGATGGAGTCACCCTCTCTAAAGGTGTCATACAAACAAGAGGAGAGAGGGGTCTGTATGATTAACATATCACTTGCTTAGGCGATTGAGTTAATCATGAAATGTCAAGTACCACACCATATGCTGTTTTTGCACTAGATGCAATAAACAGATATTAATCCAATCCTGGAGAAACATTGGAAAGCAGTTTATGAACATAAATGGATGTTCTTGGGAAATGATTACGGCAGCCTCCTTCAGTAGACGGTTATCATATTAGGCTTCCAAGGTGACCTGGATGACAGAGTGACTGTCAGAGTTATAGTTTTCCCTCTTTTGAGGGACAGTATGTTGGACAGGTGGTCCAAGCGGATACTGAAGAAAGGCATGGCACAGGATACTGATTAAATTCAGTGGACGATACAGTCTAAGAACTTTGCTGGATTTGGAGTTCATTTATGAACTGGGTCCCATCAGATATCCAGACAAATTCTAAGACAGGTATTGCTCATTTCGGGAGATAGTTTTCTCCGCGAATTTGAGATTAAGAGAGATACAGAAAGAAACATTGGAGCGGATCCACTCACTGAGGCTATTTCTTGAACGCAATCATTTTCGCAAACGGGTTTTGCAAAACTGAATAGTAGAGAAGTTGGGTGTTCGGTATCACACGGGCTGTGAGTATGCGACATCGCAATAATTGGCCTTAAGTGCAAGTGGGAGATTGTTGGCTAAAGTGCCCTCAAGGCAATTATCATAGTCACGGACTTGTGATTATGATGATTGAGTGAGGACCTATACCGATAGAACAGTCTTACTCAAGATGATAGTATGCTATCTGGTTTGTCTTTATCATCGTGTACGTGTTGATAGAGCCTATAGGATTCTTGCTTGACTGCCAGCGTTATGATAGCGATCATATATGTGGGAGCTGGAGTCTATAAGCACATCCTTAAATGTCCCTAGTCGTAGGAGTATCGAGACCGGACATCGATACTCCAGTGTAAACTAGTGTATACTGATCGAGACCCCGACGAGGGGCGGTGGCCAGGTCTCACAAGCCATTGGTGTTAGTTTGTTCACCTAAGAAAGTATACAGGTGCTCATTGGGTTATGAGTACACTGGACGGACTCGCCGGGAACCTGCTAGTTGGTATTATACCTATTGTCAGATAGCAGTTCCCAGGTGACATGTGTACAGGTTAGTCTGTAGACCTGAGATCGTCATTTGTTTCGTATGAGTTCCCACTGTGCTTTGATTACTACCCTACCATGGCTTAAATGAGTCGTGCAAATAGGTTTTAGTTGGGTACAGTCACGAGCCACATGGAGGCAGTGATCGGATCGTCGGGGATTCGTCTCTCCCGGTATTGGGGGTTGATGTCGCGTTGTGTACGGATGGCCATCACCATAAATCCGTGGCCACGGTGGACGAGAATTATCGATCCAGGATCGATAGTTTCTCAGGTGGTGATGGGGTTTCATGCCGACACTAAATGTCGCGTTGTTAGGGGTCAGACTTTATCCACCCCCTTAGACTCGATATGCGATACTCTTAGACGAACAGATCGGACTGTACGGATATTGTCACTGTCAGACTCAGTAGGGGTTCTGCGTGAGTTAGCTCGTCGGCCTCCCTTTCGCTCAATACTTGGGTAGCCGTTACGTGCAGCTAGTGCCGCTGACGTGCTTGTGGTTAAACTCACTGCCAGCGTATTGAAAAATCTTTAGAGTCCCACACAGAGGGTTTTCACGGTTCAGATGATATGGTGTGCATGAGGTATATTGATACATACAGGTGTCCGATTAAATATGTGCAAGTATTGCGCAGACTTTAATCGGACGGTTGATAATACTAGCGGCTTAGGATTAAGCCGGATTATTAAATCGGGTTTTGATTTAATAATTTATATATGTATTTGTATATACGTATTCTATTATTATTGTTCACTATTCGTTTTCTCTCTCGGCTATTCGTATTTTGGTATGAATACGCGTATATGTATTTCGGTACATGTACCGGAAAGTATTCCGTATTTTCTACGGAATAGCTTCTAGAAGGTGCCACCTCATTTATATGATTTTCCATTTATGGAAATTCATTTGTCTTATAAATGAGGTGGAGGGTGTGAGGTGGCATGTGCATAGTATTATGCATAGTCTTAAGTATGGAGCAAGGTATGGTTTGTGTATTGTTTATTTGATTAATTGGTAAGACTTTTTTTGGAGGGAATGAGAGGGGGGGCCGGCCACTTTTTGGTGGGGGATTGATTTTCATTTGGTTGATTTTTACAATTACATTGCCCACTCTCTCACTCTCTCAAGTTCACAAACACTTAACCATTTTTGTTCATGCCAAAACTTCATTACCTCCATTCATCTTCTATGGTTGCTCTCATGAGCACAAGAGTTGAGAGAAAATTGTAGTGACACTTTCATACACCCCCACTCTCCATCGCTAGCGACTTTGGAGTGTCGGTTGCCTCGTTTGTCGAGGATGGAGCTTGCGCCGTTTCCCTCAGGTGGATCATCGGAGATGGAGGAAGACCGGTAACCAAACTACATCAAGGAGCCGCTAGGAGCTTGGAATGAAGACCGAATGACACGGATCAACTCGGTATAATGATTCTAACTCTTAGTTAGTTTGCTAGTTTAGGGTTAAGGTTGATCCGGGATTCGGGTAGCGGTAGCGCCGGTTTCAGAAATTTTTGTTCCTCATTTTGGCCTCGTTTTGATGGCAGGGGCGCTGCTGCAACCCTTCAGCTTCATATTCCGCTTCGTTGTTTGTTCTTGGCTCTGTTAAGGAAAGGGCAAAACGCATTATCCCTCCTTGTGGAGTCACAAAGATAATGCCTATCCCAGCTTTGATTATAGTGGTTCTCTGTTTTCGCTTCTTCATGGAAGATGCCCATCGAAATAAAGTTCCCATCGGGCATTATTTCCTTCCTTCTCCCCTTCGATTGTCTCGAACACATGTTCATCTGGCAACTCGCAATTTAAGGGAGAGTCGGCTGGTATCGGATGCTCTACGAGAAAGTCGGCGATGACCTAGCCTTTTACCGCTTTGAGTGGTCGATACGTTATCGAGAATTCCATCAATAGGATGGCCCATTTGGCAATCCTTCCTGTTAATATGGACCTTGACATCAGATATTTGAGAGGATCCACCTTTGATATGAGATGGACCTCATGTGCCAAGGCGTAATGCGTGAGCTTCGTTATCATGAAGATCAGTGCCAGGCAATGCTTTTCAATGGGGGGTAGTTGTTTTCTGCCCCCAGAAGACCTCGAATCAAATAGTAGAGAGCTCTCTCCTTCCCCTAGTCGTTCTTCTGTGCCCATAGCGCGCCTAAAGAACCTTCAAGGGCTGTTGTGTACAGGAAGAGGGGCTTTCCTTTGACCCGACGAGTCATTTCCCTCATCCTCGTCATTATCTCCGTTCACAAGTATATGGTTGAGAAACTCTTCTAGGGTGACTGGGGTCTACGCCTTTTGGTTGTTTTCCTCCAGTGCGTCGATGTATTTTTGCAGATCCGTACGATTGTCGTCGAGCTGCACGGGCTTCTTGGTCTTCTTCTTTTTCTTTGAAGACTTCGAAGGCTTGACCTGGAGGTCTTACCCATCGTTAGTAGTTTTCGGTGTTGGGTGCGGTTTAAGAATTCCCCCAATGATCTCGGGCTCCAGCGGGCTTTTCCACCTGATCGCTGGACATGCTTGAAGGTCTTTCAGCATTCTTTTAGTTTTCGCCGAGAGGACAACTTCCCACGGAGCTTCTTCTATAAATGAGCATGATGCCCCCGGCGTGTCCACTTTTTTAGGAGCGTGTTGCTGTGGCGGGTTTACCTTCCAGTTTTCGGACAGCGTGAACTTGCTTTGTTCGTACTGGTCCTCAACCCAGTCTTTTAAGACGTAGCAATCTTCAATTGGGTGGCCCATCACTGTATGGTAGGGGCAGTAGTTAAGATTGTTGACGTCACCAGGTTGCAGTGGGTGTCTTGGCTCCGGTAGAGCGATGAGCCTGTTGCACACCGCCAGTTTGAACAATCTCCTCGTTTTATCCCGGGGAAACGAGTAAGGACGTCTCAACTTCTCTTCGAGGGATCGGCGCGTGTTGCCTTGGCGACCATCCGGTTTCGGGTCACTCGGTTATTGTTGAGCGTTGGCAATGAAGGTCGCTTTCCCCTAGCCCTTTTTCATTCCGGAGATCCGTTTTTGAAGAGGACGGCCTATGGCCCATCTGGTCTATTTGGGCTAGCTTGTCAATCAAGGTCAGGAAGGTGGTCAGCTTGAAGAACATCATAAATTGGGATATAGTTGCCTGAGGATCAAGAGTCCCTACGAACATGCCCACAGCAGGAGCTTCTTCTATGCGTTGTTCGCATTTTGACCGTAGGTTCCGCACCGAATTGCGTATTGAACCCATGTCTCTCCTGGCTTCACTCTGGCATTGATTAATGCCGTGATCGGGGTGCGCTCGCTTGCGCTTGAGAACCGCTGCATGAATAGTAGTTCCATCTCTGTGAATGTTTTGACAGAGTCATTCGGAAGCTCCGAGTACCATTTAAATGCTGTATCCGACAAGCTGCCGACAAACTGGCGAAGCAGCAGTTTGTCGCCGCCTCCAGTATTACCACACAAAGCTCTGAATTGAGCAACGTGCTGATGCGGATTGCATGTCCCCTTATACACATGGAACTTAGGGATCGTATATCCTGGCGGGAACTTGATTTGATCGTACCAGCATGGATAAGGTCGCCCTGTTCTGACGACTTGGCCAGCCGCTTCACTTGCTTGATGAGCTTGTATTTGCTGAGCTATATAGTCATTAAGGGCTGCTTTGGAGATCGTCTCTTCCCTGGATGCTGATAGAGCCGGAAGAGAGTTTGACGTTCCCCTCTGCCGTCTTCGATGATTATTGGAGGGTCTTCGGCTGGAGGTTCCGGCTGGATCATTATCCCAACCATATCTTGGAACAAGAGCGCCATCTGCTTTATATTAGCGGCTTATTCCGCGGCCTCCTTATCCTTCCTTTCTAGCACCCTCCGCAGGAACTAGGTGTCAGTCTCTTGTTCCTGGCGCTGCTCAGACGTTGATTCCAGGCTTTCTTTCTGCCCGGTGAGTGCTGACATTTTCACCAGCATTTCTTGGAGCTTTTGTTGCTGCTCCTGAGCTTTTGTTAACGACCGAATGAGTGGTCGATGACCTACGGAAGCACGGCTTTCCTCTTTCCCGGAAACCATGTACACCGTGTGCACGATCATGCCCCCAGACTTGGGTCGTTTGGATCCAGTACCTTTGGAATTCGCCGCAGGCAGTAGGGTTTTCTCCTGCCTTCTCCTTTTGTGGGAGGTTGAAGTCTGAGGGACCGTTGTAATAGGCACCCATGCCGATGATGCCTTCCGTGGTACGACAGAGGGATGGTCCTCCTCTTGCCGAGCCTTCGTTTTCTTCAGTCAGCGAGAGTAGTCTTTATCGATCACAGAATCTCGGACCTTCCGCCAGACTCTGTGGATTTTGGAGGAAAACCGCTGAAGGGGTTGCTCCGGCTTTTCCTACATCATATCTTCAGCAGGCCGGAGAGATTTCTTCAATACAGCGCTTGGGGAGTTCTTTCGCACCCTCCTGAGCGGATCGAAGCTGTTCCCAGTTAGAACAGCAGTGTTAATTTCCACCATTGGAGCTGGTGGAGTAAGTCCGGAAGGGGAGTTGCCCCCAGCTCTTCTCACCAGACACCGGTGGCGACGTCGAGCATGTCTTGCAGACATGATCACCTCAGTTGTGGAAGCGTCTCTGTCATGCCCCCTGCTCTGATGAAGGGCTACTGCTGGTGCCAGCCTGTTGAAGACTGTAACATTTCAGAAAAATAAGATATTATTTTGGGAAGTTAAATAATTAAAATAATAAATATTATGAATATTTTAATATGTGGGAATTAGTTTTTATGATATGGTATAATTATATACCGATAATTGGAAAATATTTGGAAAAATATACTAAGTATTGATTTTTAAAAGATTTTATGAAGATTGGGGATTTTACAATTTGGTATAAAATAAATTGTATATAAGTTAGTATTACTAAACTCGATTAGTACCTAATCATGCATTGATTTTTGTTTTGTGCATGTGACATGCACCATGTCATATTACACATTTGTTACATTTTCTACCATGACTTCTTTCTTTTTTCAAGCATGGCTTTGTTTTAAAATGAGATGAAAAGGAAAAGAAAAAGGAACTAAAAGATAAAAGAAAAGAATAAAGGATAGAGGCATGGCCAAGAGAGAGAAGAAAGAGAGAAGGTGAGGGGTTTCCTTTGACCATGGCCTTTTCTTCACTTCATTCTCTACACCATTTTCTTCTCCTCCTTCACTCATGGCTGCCCTCTTCCCTCCACCACCTCTACCCCCTCACAACACCACCAAAACTACATCAAAACCTTGCATCCTCTTCACAAAATTTATGCACAAGCTCACTACAAGCATGGTAGACCAAGAAAGTTGGGATTTTGAGCACTTGGGGAAACTCAAGAAAATTCTTGAGTTGCCAAATGAGGTAATTCTTTGACCCTTAGCCTAGTAATTGGGTTTCTCTAGCCTCTAGTTTAGTTTGGAATTCATTAAGTGGGGTTTTGTGGTCATGGAAAATTCTAAGATCAAGTTTAGGGAATTCTTGAGTTGAGATGGTGCAATTGAGAGTAGTTGGTGACTACAAACTCCTTTAATGATAATCTTATGGACCAAACCAGAAACAAAATCAAAACTGGAGATTTGATATCGAAATATCGGTTTTGTGAGAATTTGAGGCCTACAGGGAATATGGAGTGACCCGAGAGTTTTACGGGAAAAACTATCAACACCATTAACCTATTTAAGACACTAGGAGACCACCCAACGAAGACGAACCCAAACCAAGCACATTTGGCCGAGCAGGCCAGAAATTTAGGGTGTGTGGCCAACCAAAGTGTGGGTGATGGTGTCTGGGTTTGGTCTATAGCTCATATACCCTCTATACAACCCCGCTGTATTGCTAGATTAGCCTGATTTTAGCTGAACAAAAATCTGGAACCATTTTTGTAGGGTTGCTGTTTACTTTTGTGACTTTTGATGACTTGAATTTGTGATTTTTTTTGTATCGGTCACTTGACGTTTGTACATCGATATCGGGTGTTGTTTGATTCTTTTGCACCTGTAGACCAAAGGTTTTAACATATGTGTGATTCGTGTGCCGTTTTGGTTTTCATATGCGATTCTGTTTACAATACGATATATGTGATATGTAGGTACCCTCAGGTGGATTTTGTATGACAAGGGAAGAGCATGGAGGCATCGATTTCGGCAAGCATGGATCAAGGTGAGTAGATGTATATCTACGGGGGAAGTCGGGTGGATGGCGTATATCACCCCCGCAGTTTCGTAGTGTAGCATGCAAATACATTATATATACTTATGTGTTCGTGAGATGTGTATACTTAGCAAGAGAGGCTTTAGGTGACCCTGGGTTGGTTTTAGCGTAGTTGGAAGGATACGTTTTTAGTTTAGTTCTTAATCGCGAAACCCTAGAGTATATGTTATACGCGCACACACACATGCACACACGTGATTTATTTTTGGTGTATATGGTTATTTGTATATGTATGTATATATATATATTGTGTGTGGATGTGTTGATATATATATATATATATAGACACACACACACATACATATACGTATACACGGATGATGATGATTGTATATGATACATGGAGAAGAGTCGATATCCATCCACAGTCACATTACGGCTGTAGAGATATCAAGAACAAAATAAAACTATCTAAAACATGTCCATAATCCAAGATAACATGAGTCAAGAATAAATAAATGCGGAAGCGAAAGATCCAATACAAAATAACTGGAATGTATGTCCCATAATGCGGGCTCACATCAGGAATAAAAAATACAGGAAAGAAAAGCTAACTACTACTGACACTCACAGCTCAGCCTGTCGGCTGAAGTACTCCTGCTCGGACTGCGACAGCGGTACGGAATCTGGGCCATGCAAAACCCAGACGTCAGCGCGTCAAGTCATCAAGTAATAACATAATAAACAGGCAATGCGAATACAAACATGAATAAAGCAAGGGTAACAATAATATGAATCAGAGCAGTGCAGGGTAGTGTGCAATGGGTAAACTGGACTGTTCTATCAGGTTCTCTGTTCTAAAGTCTTTGAAACCAAATTGATGAATCATCGACGTAACTCAATAGTATCCCGTACATACCCGGGACCACGGCCCCAAGATTCTCGGGCTGAAACCGAGACATGCCGCTAGGCACCAAACAGGAATGTGTACAGATGAATGATGTCAGCATCATCATTTCAAGGCTGGCCTAGCCTAAAACTGATCAGAACAAGTAGTGAACTGTTGAGTTACAAGTCAGGTTTCACCTTTGATTTCCCCATACCCCCAAGTTATAATTGTATGTCAAGTCAGGTATCCCGTAATCAAGAAACTAATGCCAACGCAGGATCGGGTAAACAGGTTTGTCTGGATAGACAACAGGAACGGTCCATGAGGACTACATGTCAGGTTTGTTGGCATTAGACACTAGATCAGGTAACGGGTCAGGTCATGGTACATCAGGTCAAGTCAAGCAGTATACGGTACCATGTTGGGTAAATCAATATGTATGTAGCAGGTCCGGTCAAGATGTAAACAATATCATGGGTGTGCTCATACTCAGTCACATAATCAAGCATGGTTATCAACAGTATGATCTAAGCAATGAATTAAGCAATAGGTAGATTCACTCAAATTGCAGTACAGTTATCAGCTGTGTCACAGAGATGATTTCAACATTATAAGAATGCAGTAAGACAATTATAGCCATTTAATCATGTTAACCAGTTTAAGACTTCATTGATGCAATGATATAAATATATATAGGGGTTCCACGGATGAAATCACAGTTTATACAGGTTAAATGTACGCGAGTGTCCGATTGTAGTAAAACGATAGATAAGGTGCCATAGGCTACGTCATTAGTGAAAGTGAAATTAAAATATGTGGTTATTAGGTTCACTACAGTAATTGCAACAGGTAGGTTCCAAGTTTGAAAGATAAATGATATATAACAATCTTGAACACGAAAAATGGGAAATTATAATACCAAAGTTAAATTGCAGGTTTTAGGGTGTCATCAAGTATATGTAAATATTGTTTAGCATGTAGCAAGGGGTACTTTCCTCGACGGGTCGTGGATCGGGAAAACGGAACGTAAAACGTCGGCGGGGAAAACTCGCGACGGGCGCACGGTTCACGGAATGAACCCAAACGATAAACAGTGGAACCACACAGATCAGAATACCTCGCTGGATTATCGGGACATGTCGTCGGCATCACCGGATTCCGGCCAAGTAAAGAACAGTGAACAAACAAGACATGCAAATAAGAAAGAAAAGAGAATAAAGAAGAAGGAATGAGGAAAGAGGAGGGGGTGCTCACGAGGATCGGTAGGAAGGCTGCGGTCATCGACTGCGCCGACGGGGTTCTGGGCACGGCCTGCAGAGAAACCATCGGCAGATCAAGAATTGATCTGAAAAAGAAAGAAAGAGAAAAAGGAAAAGAAGAAAGAGAAGAGAAGAAGAAGACACGGGCAAGGATCACCGGGGTTTGTACGACGGCCGGAGTACGAAGACGAGGCTACTGGCGGCGATTCCCGGCGGTGTAGATGTGCAGGGGTGCACGGTTTCCCCGTGCAGGCGCTCGGAAAGGAAGGGAAAGGAGGAAGGAGATGTAGTGGGGAGGACGAGGGCGAGGAGGCGAGAAGGCCGGCGATGATTGCGTCGGCGTTGGGCTGCGGCGGCGAGGGGCACGGCGGCTAGGGTTTATGTGGGGTTGGGTTCTCGTGAAAAGAAAATGAAGAAGAGGGAGGAAAGTATATATAGAGGAGAAAGAGAGATATAGGGAGAGAGAAAGAGAGAGAGAGAGAGAGAGATAGAGACGGGGAGAGAGAGGAGAGAGGAGAGAGATTGAGAGGAGAGAGGAAGAAAGCGAAAGAGAGAGAGAAAGAGACGGGGAGAGAGAGAGAGACGTGTAAAAAAAGTGGGGCCCACGGGGATTTATGAAGGTTCTGATTGGCTGAGGTTTATAAAATTGAAAGATTTAAAGGGAACAGTAAAATATTATATGGTTTCAAAAAATATATTAGACGGTTTAGTATTTTAGAAATTTGGGATTTTGGCGCAAACTAAAATATTTCCAAATTGCGTTCGGGTCGTGTCCAAAAATTCGAAATTGAAATAAGAAAATTTTAGGCGGGATCCAAAAGTGAAAATGAAGTATTTTACAATCAAAAAGCATACCCCCAAAACGGACACACGTACGTGCGCGTAGCCGTCCAAACTCACCCGTTTCACTGAACGGGACGAGAACACGGTGCACGGACGCTACAACAGGGTTAGGGGTGTCAAGCAAGCCATGATGAATATTTTTAATTTTATTTTAGATGCCTTAAATTGTTATATGCAGAAATGAAATGCCGGGTAAAATTTATACTAGCAACAGTCAAATAGGATTAATGAAATAAATACCATACACCATTCATACGGTAACAGAAGCTAGTAGCATTGGGCTCGGTTGTTACACCGGCTCTAACAGTCCTATTGCGTCACCACTCGGGATCGGTGCTATACTTGGAAGAACTTGAGCTGAGGTAATCCCTGCAGTAAGGTAAAAGAAAGCGTCAGAGGACTAATGGAAAGAATAAAAGCGTAATAAAATAAATTATACCAAGGCCCAAAGAAGTACGGAGCCTCTCTTCCTCCTCAAACGTCCGGAGAGAAGCCGCAAGAGCATTTTCGGCAGAAATACCTGTCAAAGAAGGAAATATTAATAAAAGCATAACAAAAGAGAATGACTAAGCCCAAAACAATATGTTTAAGGCATACCCATCTCCGCGATCGATATCAGCGCCGCTTCTTCGCGAGCCAGTCGCTCGGAGTCCACAAGGGAAGCCTGTAGATCGGTGTCGGTCACAGGCGTGTCGAACAAGCCATCGTTAGTGCCATACTCACCCAAGCCTTCGCTGTAGGGAGCATGGGGCTCCTGGCCGAATACAACGTCAACAGAAAAGAGCGACTTCTTCTTTTTCTGCGAGCGAACGCCGGCGGTCGATGATACGAGCTTACGCTTGACGGGCATTTTTGGGTGACGAGTCCCGATTTCTACACCAACGCCAGATTCTGAGGACGCTGAAGCTACCGTTTCTACAGGAACATGAGGTAGAGGCTTCTCAGGAAAGGCGTGCGGGACCACAACCGCATCAACCTCTCTTAATGAAGGAAGAATGGCAATTCATCGCTTTAAGGGGACAGCTGGATTACCAGTAGGGACCGCACCTTTGCGATCGAGCAGTGGCCACCTTTCTTCCCTAATAACAGCACCCGTCGCATGCTGGTACCATGCTATGTATGCGTTCGAGGCTTTCGGAATGTAGCTAGGCTCACTGATGAGAAAGTTGGACCCGGTATTTAGCCGCATGAAGTGGTGCAGCGCGCTGCGAATACCCTCTTCCGTAGCAACCGGCACGGCTAAAAAAGCCTCAAGCGGGACACCCTGATCGTAACCCGACTGTTGAGCAAAACGGTGCGGGTTGTACCTTATGAACAGCGCTGAGTCGTTCTTCCTGAACACTAAAAAGCCCGACCAGATTGAATACAAATGCAGAATCTCCCGAGCCTTCAATGTAGGAGCCCCGTCTTTGAAGGTATCGCGCAGCGGCTACACCGTTTTAGTGGATTCCTTATCGATAGTTAAGACCCTATCGACGAAAGTCATCCTATCCCCGACCATACGTGGGCGAAGGACCAGACGCCGAGCCTCTCGCTGTGACGGATCTAAAGCAGAAGCGTCAACTAGAACATAACCCGGGGGAAATTATAAATGCCATAGAAACGGGGCCGTTTATGGACTCCAAAAGCGCCAAGCACATGCAGCTCAATCCACGACGTGAAATAGTGCAGCGGGAGATGTACGGGTTGTACCCCCGGCTGAGTGGTGTCTTCCGCTAAGCTTAGGCTATGATACAGGTGAGCCAACCCAGCGATCCCGACGGCCACTCGTGTCCCGGCAACCATTCGGTGAGCCGGAAAGAAGACGGATGGCCTCATATAGCGAGGGTGCATTTGGAGCACAAACCAGCTTAACCATAGGCTAAGGAACCCCTTCGTCGGTGTCTGAAGCTGCAAGCTCTGCAAAGGGTACGACTGGGGTGTCTGGGATGAAGAAATTCTTTTGATCCGCTTCAGCTGTCGACTGGTTGTCCAAGACAAAACCAAAAGGATCGTCAAGCTTGGTGAATTTCGTGGCTTGTTTTGACAAGACTTCCGGGCGAAGAAAGCGGACGATGAAATCTGCGAAGCTGACTCCGTGTCCTCCGGACCCGAGAAACAGACTCTCGTAAATGTTCAACACCTTAATTAGGCTCGGGAATCGATGTTGAATAGCATTCTCCGGAGTGAGACCCATCACCGCTGATTTGGTGGAGAAGATGTACTCGTAATGTTCCCCTCTAACGGGTAAGCCCGAAATTTCTGTAAATTCCTCTAAGGAGATCGAAACCTCCCGGTCCGATAAAAGAAAGGTGTGAATCGGGATATTCCACTGTTCCAGGAAAGCCTTGATCCACCATACGTGAGGCGCGGGATACTGGAAAAGAGACGTGTAGATAGCAGGGTATAACCCGAGCTTCAGCAGCAGCGACTTCTTAGCCGACAAGATGTACCGAAGCCCACTGCAGGTATCCGGCTGAATGGCAAGGAGTCAAGCCGATCATATATACCTGTCCCCAAAGGCGCGACTCGCTTTGACATATGCGCCGCCTCAAAATATCCAAAGCCATGGGCGGCTGCACAGGTATCGATCCTATAGAGGGCTGGAGGCGACCCTCCATAGTCCAGTTAACCTCCTCCGTGTCATAATTCACTTGAGGTGAGTCGGCATAGTGAATGGCTAAAATTGGCTCTGAAGTCGCCGCACAAGAGAAACTGCGCCGATCCCGAATAATTTGGTTGTACCATAAACCCCATAAATGAAGAGACTTCTGCTCCGGGTCGTGATCTTTAATCAGTGCAAAAACTTCCCGATCCACGGGCACGTCAGCGTATGCACTCTCTGGGCAAACAAATGGGAAAGAAGAGTCCAAAGACATAGTACCCGAGCGAAAAGAAACGAGGGTTAGATGTCAATACTACATTATAAATTCTGACATTTGGTATTTTAAATTTGTACCACACTGCAATGCAGGAAAAGGGGACCGAGGGGGACCCACAAAATCAAAGTGACGGCTCATCATTGATGAGACAGTCAATCATTAAGAAGGAAATCCTAAAAAGATTCTCATTTAATGAGAAACTCATTGGGCCAAGGAGTTAAACTCCCTCGAGAGCAGTGCTTTGCAAACAGAAATTATATCTGTCAACTTTAATTATGAGGGGAATAAAAATTCCCCAAATTTCTAAGAGCCATGCAATGTGAAAACGGTGGAGTAATTCATCAGAACCCTAAAAATTAAAGCTTTTTGCAGAGTAAAAACTCCAAGATCTTTAAGATCTACAAAACGAACTCTAAGAGTTCTTCATAGAGATGAACAGTGTTCTAATTAATGGGTTAAGTAACCCTAAAAATCCATTTTAAAGATCTAAAATCTGAGAAGAGCAAAGCTCTGTTAATGGGTTCGACCCTTACCAAATTTGGGCAGAGTTCTAACTCTAAAAAGGTATTTCCTTGGGAAGAGATCTAAGCAATGGAGGGAGAATTAAATTCTCAGAAACAAGAAAGGAAGAAGATGAACAAAAGTCATCTCAAGGGCCAAAGGCCCTATTTTTAGGCGCTGGAAGATGATCCAACTTCCAAGATGATCTAACGGTAGAAAGGTTTCCACCGCTGCACTCACGTGTGAGCCACGTGAGTGCAACGGTGGGGGGGGCATTTGTTTCCCCCCAATAAGAGAGCAAGGCTCTGTTCAAAATTTGAACTGAGACAGTGCCTCACGTACAATGCACGAGAGCGCCAACACCAAGAGTTAAAAACTCTGAGGCAGTGCCTCACGTGCAAAGCACGAGAGCGCCAGCACCAAGAGTTAAAAACTCTTAGACAACGCCAAGAGTTAAAAAGGTCTGAGGCAGCGCCTCACGTCCAAAGCATGAGAGCGCCAGCGCCAGAACTAAAAGTTATCCACCCTTGGATCAAAGATCCAACGAAGATGATAAATCATCAAATTACAGAATTAAATTCTGTTGAGGAAATATTCCTCGAATCTTCCTAAAACAAGAAAGGTTAATCTCTATAAAAAAAGAGCACCGTTGGATTAAAGATCCAATGGTGATTAAAAATCACCAAGATACAGAATAAGCTCTGTATGGAAAAATATTTTCCCAATCTTGTTGAGAACAAGAAAAATATTTTCTGTAAAACAGAAGGTCTAGGATCAAAGATCCTACGGTGGATAAAATCCCCAAATCAATTAGAGATCTCTCAATGAGAGATTTCCCTAACTAAACCAACAAATCAGCCTCCACTATATAAAGGACCCAAGACTTCAAGTCTTGCACAGAAGAACCCCTCCTAAACTTCAAACTTCAAGACGAGAACGATTTCTCCTCATGGTAAATAAAAATAAGAGAGATCATAGCATCTCCTCCATATCTAAGAGTTTAACTCTTACATCAGAAGAACTTAATTTTTTTCCAGATCTCAGATCTAGAAGACAAAGTCTTTCACAAGTGAGAATCTAATTCTCAGAGAATTGAATTGAGCAGAACAGAAAACTCAGTGCTTAGCACTCAAAGTATGGCGCTCAGCGCCGAGCGCTTCACGTGCTCCTCAAGTGGGTGCTCTATTTAATAAGAAGCGCTTAGCACTAAAAGTCTGGCGCTCGGCGCCGAGCGCTTCACGTGCCACTCACGTGGGCGCTATTTAATAAAAAGGTGCTTAGCACTCGGTGTTTGGCTCTCAGCGTCGAGCGCCTCATGTGCTCTGCACGTGGGCGCCATAAATTGTTAACACTCCATATAAAAGAATATAAATAAAACAAAACGAAAAAGGGGTGTCAGAACCCAAATCAATGCTCACCAGTGCTGATACAGAAAGGGGATCAGGCCCAAATAAGTAATCAAGTGGGCTGAGCCCACGGTTGGCCAAAACCCCAAATTGACAGAGCCCATGTGTCTTCTTCTAAATTGGCCTTAGTCCCAAATAAGACTACCAAGTCCCTGATGAACATTCATTGGTTCAAGAGTACATCTTTTCACACCTCTGATACATGTCGTTGTAATTCTTCAACGTCTTCAGAGAGGTGGCGGGTTCCGACAACCAACAACTGTGGACCGCAATATCCTTAAACTAGTAACGGACCACAACGTCCTTAAACTATTGTGGACCACAACGTCCTTAAACTAAACCCTCACCTCAAAAATGGTGATCTGTGGACCGCAACGTCCCTAAACTAATAACGGACCGCAACGTCCTTAAACTAAAATAATAGAGCCCAAATGCTCTTTCATTGGATCTAAATGATCTTAAAACCTTGTTAAATAGATCTTAGTCTAAAATTAGACTAACATAAGCTTAACAAACATTTAAGTTGATCTTAATCTCAAACGAGATTAACGATCCTTAAATCAAACCAAACCCAAATCTAAGAAAATACGGATTTGGACTAATCCACGCCCTACGGGCGACAACATAAATTAGTCTCTGTGTACAATCCACGGGCAACCCAAAATAAAATAAACACACACGACACGAATTGAACATCTGGAGCAGGAGAAAGTGGTTAACGCTACGTGGTAACGTAATTAATTGCAGGGGCTTGCGCCTGCAGAAAAGAGCGTCCCCACAATCAAAAACCTCTCGTAAACGAGGGGGAATCTGACGAAGTCTGCTACAACAGTCGCATCCGTCCAAACCTCCGATATACGGTGCCATAAATCAACTTGGTATTTTTGGAGAGATGGACGGATAAAACCAAATAGATCTGCCCCCAAATTCAGGCGAGACGGCCCACGCCCACGTGGTCCCGTCTCCCGTTTTTAGCGGTAAATAGTTGGTTGTCGGGACCCGTCACCTCTCTGAAGACGTTGAAAAATTAAAACGACATGTTTTAGAGGTGTGGAGATATGTACCTTTAAACCAAATTCCAGATCGAGGGGAGAGATCATGGTGGACCATCTGAGAATCATTAGTCATCTTTGGGAGACTAGGATTAACTTAGGAGATGTGGGATGGACATCATTCTGATCATTGAGGAATCATTAGTTTAGGAAGTCATGAGCATATAGGCTCGGCCTGTTTGGAGACCCAAGGTGTTTTAATCTCAGGAAGACTTAGCCAATTTAATTTAGGGCTGAAGTTAGCTTTTATAGTGTTAAACACTAATATATGCTTAGTACTCATATGCTCCTACGTGAGACTCTAAAGCAGTGTTAAACACTGAAATTTGGGGCGCTCACGTGTGGCACGTGAGGCGCCTGAAAGTTGGCGTTATACACTTGGGTCCAAATCTCCGTCTGTTTATAAGTGTTAGACACTTAATTCTTATGGCCCTCACGTGTGAGCATATGAGGTGCCCCAAAGTTGGCTTTTTATCTATTTGGGTTTATTCCCTCTTCCTTTTATAAATGCTAAGCACTAAGCCCATATAATGCTCACGTGCGAACACGTGAGGTGCCCAAAAGTGAGTGTTGTCTTTGGATTTTTCCCTTTTTCCATTTAAGCAATTGTTTGGGGTCACGTGAGAAGACGTGATTCGATCTTGGTCTTTCCTTTTTGTTCCTCATAGGTGCTCACGTGGGAACATGTGAGCCTTTGTTATATAGCATTGAACGCTAATGAATCACCAGTCTGTTCTTTTATATGCATGGGGATTTTGATCTGAGTTTTGAGAATTTCAGGCCCTTTTCTTTATAAGAATTAAATTCTTTTGCAGGGTTAAAGCCTAGTTTTATCAGAGGAATTAAATTTCTGTATACTTTTCGAAGAATTAAATTCTTTGAACTTCTTTCCCTTAAGTTTTGAATCTGCATAACAGAATCTCCCCGATGAGAATTAAATTCTCAACTTGTGGAGAGATCTGCTTCTGCAGAGCTCAACCAGAGGAAGAACTAAGTTCTTTTTTTGAAGGATTAAACCCTTAAGGAAGAGATAAGATAATCTATGTGTCTTTATTCTTACCTAAGGTTTCTTTTTTCTAAAAGAGAGATCTTCTTCTTTAGAGAATTGAATTCTCTTTTCTTTTTTAAGTTTGAAGCTTATGCGGGGGTTTTTCTGTTTTCCAAGACTTGAAGTCTTGAGTCCTTTATATAGTAGAGACAGGTTTGTTGATTTAATTAAAGAAATCTCTCATTGAGAGATCTTTAATTGATTCGGGTATTTTATCCACCGTTGGATCTTTGATCCAAGGACTTCTGTTTTACAGAAGATATTTTTCTTGTTTTTAACAAGATTAGGGAAATATTTTCCCATACAGAATTTTTTCTGTAAATAGGTGATTTTTAATCACCATTGGATTTTTTAATCCAACGATACTTTGTTTTACAGTGAGTAATCTTTCTTGTTTAGAAAGATTTAAGGAAATATTTTCCAAATAGGGTTTTGATCCTTTTATTTAGAATTTAATTTATCAGCTTGGAAGGTGATTAGGAACACTCACGTGTAGCACGTGACCCCCACGAAATTAAACTTATTTGTTTATATACAACAGCCTAAAGAAAATGCATCACGTGTTAACACGTGAGCTTCTCTGGCCTGCCATTTGTTTTAATATGGAGCCTATATACGTTGTATATAGATGTCACGTGCTTACACGTGAGGATCCATTTCAGCCTGTCAATTGTTTAAACGCAGCGCCTATAATCTTTGTATATAGGCGCTCACGTGTGGGCACGTGAGGCTCCATTAGTGAGGAATTTTCCCCGGTCCTTTTTTTCTCTTTTTTTTATAAGGGAACAATCCCAGAATGTAAAAATGAAGCAGTATGATTGGTAGAGATCTCTGCTATGCATTCTACGTGTTCTATACTTACCGCAATCAAGCCGGTATCGCTTTGCAGCTAGCCGATTGAGCACGGGGTATCCGCAGGGAGATGGTTGTATGTTCGTTCTTGTCTTAGACGGGTCAATTAAAGAATGTTTATGTGTATGTTCGAATCTATCCTAAATGTTCGTATTTTATGTTCAAGTAAACTTTTTAGAGTTCAGGTTGGTTAGTAGAGTTAGGATTAGTCTTGTGCTTGTCTTTTACAATTCTTGAAATGATGTTGGGATAATCGAAGGTAGCAGGGATTAGCAGAATATAGGAATGGGATTTGCGAGTTTAAGCAAGCTTTTCAATGCTAAATCCATTCCTAGCGCCCCTTGTCCTTCCGCTACGTGCGCTTATTTCCAACCATCGGCCAAACATACGCAACCATGTATCCAATTGGGTCACAACTACATGTCACGTTGTAGTGCTCGCAAAGGGCTTCTCGACTTAGGTCGCAGTTATATGTCACGTATAGCGCGCCTAAGGGAAGGGGTTGTATTTGTTTGATCTAGGTTCGTTTTAAAGTGTTTGGCGAAGAGAAGCACAAGAGAGTTTTCCATCCCTCATACAAACCTTCCTTAGCCCAAACAAGTATGGAAATTATTCACACATTTAAAAGAAACATAAAACAAGAAAGAAGAAAAGCAAGAAAGGAAAATACGGTTTTATAAATGGTAGCATGCTAACTACTTGGGCCCTCACTTAAGCAAGGTACTTCATAGAGTATCATGGCTTGAAAATACGGTTTAGAGAAGAAGGAAAATAAAATAAGAAATAACAACAACTACTTAACAACAATAAAAATTACAAGACAAGAAAATTAAAGATACAAGATAATAAAAACAACCCTCATTTCTATTAAACTTCCACTCAAGAGCTCTCACTACAATTTCATGGAGGAAAGATGAAGAAGAAGAAGAAATACAAACTAAACTACACTAAATTCTACTAAAGAAAAGGCATCCCTACTTGGCTTAAAACTGGACTATTTATAGGCAGAGAACTGAAATCCTACGGCCATATTTTGAGCACATACATAATTACAAAACTACCCCCAAAATACGATATAGAGATGACATGATGGGGCCGCGGAACCGCCGCGCAAACGCCATATTGGCTGCGGTTCCACGGCCGTTTGGAGGTTGTCTTGAATCGTTTTTCTAGGCTTCTCCATGTTGCTTTGTTCTTCTATTTTATAAGTCCAAAATTGCAAAATGGTTCCAAAATTTCTTCAGTTTTTCAACGGTCTAAATTTGCTTCACTTTTAATCTATTTGACCTTTATCTCCCTCGAGCTCCACACATCTCTTGAATTTTGTGTTGCTCCTTTCGTGCTCTGTGCTTGACCGAGACACGAAAGACCACTGTTATTTGTCTTGTCTCTTAAACTAGTAAGCGGCAATGGACAGGTGTGGATGACCAGAACCCGGATTTTTATCTGTTTGTGGCAGATGTTCTAGATTATGGCATAACTGTGGAGATTTTGCATGATTTACATTATTTTGGACTGGGATCCTGCAACCTGTAAATATATATCAAATACGGATCAAAATCACCTACCTATAAATAAACGAGCAGAAAAATGTACAGTATTAAATGCAATATTCTGATGTGAACACAGTACAAGAAAAAACACGATTCCTAACAATATAAATGAACCGCGGAACTATGGCTAACACATGGTAAAGGCGGCGGTTCCGCGGCCATCTTGTGGAGTTAGGGGCTCGTATTTCATATACCTCCATAGAAAAGCCTGCTAAATTTTCTGAGCATTTTTAATTATGAAAATTTCAACGTATGAAAAAATAGACAGAAACTACCCAAATCCGTGTTTAAAATTTCGATCGAACACTTTAATTTTGTCTAATATAATCCTAAGCCTCTAGTTTGGGTCTGATACCATGAAAGTATGTCTTAGAACCTCTACTATGTTTCTACAAGTATCAAGTATGCAATTTTAAAAAATCTAGAGTGCTAAGTCTACTAAACAAGAATCAAACTAGAGAATTAGGATTTCAAAGTAAGAAAACTACATTCTAAACTAAGTGTAAAGAATCTACAACCTTTGTAGTCTAGTCCTTCACTTCTAAAGCTCCCGGTTGAAGTCCCTAGAACTCTTCTTAAGACTCCACTTGAAGAAAAGATCGAGCTTACTTGTTGTCTTCGTTGCCGAAGATAATCTGCCTTGAAGTCTCTCTCACTCAATCTCATACTTCACTAATGAAGGTATTAGTAAAGTTAACAGCCTAAACTAATAGGCTAAATTAGTGTAAATTGATGAAGTAGGAGATTTGCTCACTACAAATATTTTTCTCTTTTTTTTCAACTCAAGAAAATTTTAGAAAGGAGTTGAAGAAGGAAGTGAACTTGGATGAGTTTTGAACCATCTCTCAAGTGATAAGAATAAGATGATAATATAAATGAGATTAGATGGTGTATGATAAATATCTTAGAATAAAACAAGAATTGAAGATGAGTCATGGCTTCTCAAAACTTCTCAAACCATGACTCATTTTCCATTTCTTTTAATTCTAAAATATTTATTATTATCTCTTCTCATTTTTTCTCTATGTGATTCTCATATATCCATGTCCCTTGTATCATCAACCATGATACAATTTCATACATACATACATATATATATATATATATATATATATATATATCACATATATAAATATATTTTAAGAGAAGAAAATCTTAAATGAGCTAAATATTAGTTTATATATATATATATATATATATATATATATATATAATATATCAAATTATTAAATCAACACTAGATTCAATAATCCGGTTATATCATATATAACTCGGCTAATATCAAATATATATAAATATAAATATATATATATATATGTATGTATGTATGTATATATCAAATTATTAAATCAACACTTGATTCAATAATCCGGTTATATCACATATAACCAGCTAATATTCAATATTAGATATTAAATCAACACTTGATTCAATAATCCGGTTATATCATATATAACCAGCCAATATCAAATATATAAATATATATATATATATATTAATCAAATCATTAAATCAACACTCGATTCAATAATCCGGTTATATCACATATAACCATGCTGATATCAAATATCGCTAGATTAGAATACGGTATTACATACTCGTATTTAATCAAGCTCCCGCACATATCTCCATACGTGCCCTACTTCGTTTCGCTTGAGCTAAGAAACCTCTATGTGGGACTCTAAAGACCCGTCAATACGCCAACAGTAGATAATGATCACATCAGATACCCACAAGCCGTCAGCGGTACTAACTGGACGTAACAGCTACCCAGGTATTGAACGAATAGAAGATAAACAAGCAAACTTGTCCAAACTGCGGTAAAGCCTATAAGCAACACTTACCATACAGTCCGGTCTCTTCGTCTGATATGTGATTGATAGAGCTTTTGCGTATGCGTTTTGAAATCAAAGAATTAACCGCAATCAATAACGGTGTCGCTTGGTAGCTAGCCGATTGAGTACGGGTCGGTCCACAGGGAAAACGTGTTCTCTTCTAATTGTTCTAACGAGTCAATTCCTATTTGTGGTAGGTTTTGATTTTTATAAAAACTGAAATTGAATTTGATTTGGATTAAAACCTTGCTAGGGTTAGGATTAGGTTAGTTTGGAAAGTTAATTCTACTCACCGCTTTCTTTGCCCTAATTAAGAACATAGGTGTTAGGGTAATAATTAACAAAGGGGATTAGCACGATCGGGAAGAAACTAAGTTTCTTCCTTTTGGTCCTTGTCCGTCCTTTCTTAATTCTTAGCCCTAACCTCTATCTAAATCAACCACGACCGGTCTAACTAAGGAATAACCGCTATCTCGTAGGATAGGATGCCGTAGTGAGCGGTGGGTGATTGATTTATATAAAGTCCTAATTATAAAGTTAAACGGGTAAGAAAGAAGTGAGAGATTTCCATCTCTCAAACCTTTCCCAAATCTAACCCTAACAAGTAAGGAACTACTCACTCATTAGGAAAATTACGACGAAATTCATTTTTATGTTTTTTTTAATTAACCTACTTAACTTGCTGATAAATAACGACAGGTAAAAAAAATTGCAGAGAAATAAAATTTGCAACTAAGAAAAACACAAGAGAAAAAGAGAAAAACTTACTTTATTGATGCACTCTTGAACGATTACAAGGAATTGAAATTTTAATCTAGGAATTAAAAGAGGCATGCTCCAAAAGAGCTTTAGGGTTTCCTATTTATAGATAGGGGGAAACCCTAGGGTTTACATCTGATCCACATCTAAAATTACAAAACTACCCTAAGAAAGCCGGGTCAACGCACCGACACCACCGACACACGCCGACACGTGCACAGCACGGCCGCGGATCCACGGCGGAATGCCTTGTTTGGCCGCAGTTCCGCGGCCGTCTTGAAAGGTCTCTGGCTCTTTTTCTCTGGGTTGCTTCATGTTGCTATTTTCTTCTGCTTTCTTTACTTGGTTCTTCAGAGTCTTTTCTAGTTTCTTCCAGATTTCTACAGTGCAGAATGTTGTGGACTTTTACCGTTCGCTTCGTGTTGAAGTCTTGAATCTTGTGCTGCCTTCGTATTTTGTGCAATCGAACTGTTCATTGATCTTCATTTGTTCCTAAAACTGTAGGCGGTATCATAAAGATTCTTCTATTTGTTGGTCGTACTCTCACTTTTGTAGCGTTTTTTTCACCATTTTCACTGTATTGTTCCGACAACCTATAACCTGTAACTATTTAGTAGACATGGATCAAAAGCACCTATTTATTTGCAATATGATTAAGAATGGGGAATAAAATAATGCAAAAATCTGATATGAACAAATACCCCCAAACTTATCTTTTGCTCGTCCCGAGCAAAACCAATTTATTCTCGAAAAATCCTAACCTCATTTTCTCAGGGAATCGCAATTGCACTGAGCTCGTGCAACAAGCCGTTAAACCTCTAGGTGTCCCTAGTAGGAGGAGTGTTGTCACCTGAGGGTTTTCAGCGAATACTACCCATAAAATCCGATCAATTTGGCCTATTGACTTTCATTCTTCAATTCGCTGTTCTAACAAGAAATTCTATTATCTTTAACTTAGAAATCATCAACCCGCATTTTTCACACTCACTTATCATTTAACTTAAGATTGTATATGTTCTGTAAATTTATTTAGCTTTCAACATCTTTTGAATTTTCTTTCTAAGGTTCCATCTCAACTTAGGAATTTTTATCCTCTATACTTAAAATATAAGTCATATCTTTCATTCCTACCTCTCAACCAAACCCAATCATATACCCCTACGTGTGTGTATGTATCACCCCTACACTTAAAAATTCAATTCAAGCTATTATACTCTTGTCCATCGTCCAAAGTACTTTTAGTTGGTGAATTTTAGATGAAATTGCTCTTTCATCCTTTATGGGACCGTTAATACTTCTTGAGGTACTAACGACCGATTACAAAATGTATTTGCGCATTTAGGCCTAATTCCTCGTCTTGTAATACCTAAGGTTTTAGCAGTGACTCCCAAACCAGTTGGTCTAAGGCACTAGGTGATGAAGCACCCTCACTGTAATTTTTTTATTTATGCAGCCTTAAGTAATTACAAAACCAGTATTCATTTTTTTATATCTCTTTATTCACACTTGTACTTTTTATTTTCGTTTATACTAAGGATTTTAGACAAGAGCATTTCAAGATATCCTCTACTATTCCAAGTTTCAAGGTGCGTATTTGTCCAAGTTGTAGGGTATATATTTTCAGATTTTAGACTAAAAGTTCGGAATTATTTTTCAGACTTACACTTCAATAAAAAAAATTCAATACTCTTCCCTTGTTTTGACTTAGCCCAAGAACTGAACTCAAAATTTGCCTATTTCTAAGTAAATTATAAGGACATATATTTTCTACCGTTAAATTTTAAGTAAAGTTATTTTTAGGAATTTTAATTTACCAAGTTTTGGGATCTAGTTTTTCCTAACTAGTCAACCGTCATATTGAACTTAAGTCAATTATGACCAAAATTGAATTTTTCAATTTTTATAAAATTTTTTTAAAAATTTAAATTTTTTTTAAAAAATTTTAAATTTTTTATTTGATTTGATTTTTTTTAAAAAATTCATTTTTTTAATTTTTATAATTTTTTTTTTAAAAAGATGCAATGCAGAATTAAACATGCAAAAGAAAAAAGAAAAAATATGTACAAAAATTAAAAATATGCAATGCAATGCAATGATAACTATTTACAACCACCTCCTCCCCCAAACTTACCAAAAACAGTGCCCTCACTGCTCAGGCCCTCGGCGTCCCCTTGAGCGTGAACGGGAACGCTCCTCTCTCGCTAGCAGCGTAGATACGCCATGTTCAATTTCCGTTACCCGGTGATCCAAGTTGGTCACCATCCCTACCAAGTTATCAATCCCCCTAATGGCTCTTCTCATTAAACGTGCATGTTCTATGGGGGTGAGCTCTTCTTCGCTCGCGGTCGAGCTCGAGCTCGAGCTGGGTGTTCTGGCTGGCACATGTTCGGTCGGTTCCCTTCGTGACCAAACATCAGTCAGAAGGGTATATGACGTGGATACGCCCTCAATGAGAGGCCTAATGGGTATACATCCATGCATGTAGAATTCAAATTCCTCCACAGAGAGGAAATAGCGACACAGTTGTGTCACTAACATGGGGCAAGAGTAATTTGCGGCCCTTTTGCCAGCACCAATTGAATAAAGCAGAACCGTGCACATATCAAATTTAGGGTTTCTAGTCATTAGGGTGTGTACGATATGAAAAGACGGGGTGAAAAATGTGGTATTATGTGAACTGCCAAAAATATTATTTTGTGCCCACCGGCACACGGTTAAAACATTGGCGAAAAAGGTCCTAGCCTGTATTCCCTTCCTTGGTTCCCTCGAACAGTCGTTACCCATTAAGGGCATGTAATCTTCAAATTGAAGGGGTTGGTCGTGAACAGGTAATCTATGGATTAAAGTGACTTCATGGATGAAGTCTCTGTCAATAACTATCTCCCTATCGCCCCAAAGTAGTTTGATAAAACCATATTGTGCAAGGCAGCCTTCTTCCATGCACTCGTAAAACGAGTGACTAGATCTTAAAGGGCGTAAGCATTGGGATGATTATAAATTAGAAAGTTCCATCCCCTCCGTATGATTTCATCACGAAAATAGCTCCCGTATATCGTGTGTGAAAAGATTTGTGAAAAATCACGCTCTAATTGCATGTTCAGTGCCATTACAGAGAGTTTACAGATCTAAAAAAAATTAACAGAGAGGAGTTTAGAGATCGAACCACCTCTGAAATTTTCAGAGGGTGAAGACACGGAGGCGCGGCGGAAGCGCGGTGGGAACAGGGTTCTTGCGGCGGAAGGGCGACGGCGCAGAGAGATCTCGCTGGAAAATTTTGAGCGGCGGCTAGGGTTTGAGGAAATGAAATTTTAGGGTTATAGAAAAAGGCAGAGAGGGTTCGGGTGTTATATATAGGGGGAAGTGTGTTGGGTATTTGCAAAAAGCCCCTCTTAAAAAGAGGAAATTATTTGCAAATAAAATTATTATTATTTTTTATTATTTTATTAAAACTGGAAATTTACAAAAATACCCCAAAATTTTTTTTATTTTCAAATTTTTATTTTTTTATGTTATTTTGTTTTTATATAATTACAAATGATACATACCCCCAAACTTGTTTGAAACGGTGTTTTGGCTAGATAATCGAAATTTAGAGGTAGATGGAGGAAGATCGGTCAATATAAATCGGCTCCTGCAAAAACAAGAGCTCCTCCGAAGGGTCCGCAGTGAGGAACGGTTTAAGTCGATGTCGGTTCACTTTAAACAGTGAACCGTCATCCGGGTTTTTTAGATCGACCGCACCGTGCGGATATACGGTGCGTATCAAAAATGGCCCTTTCCATCGAGATCTGAGCTTGCCGGGATGGAAATGTAACCGAGTGTCGTAAAGTAAAACCTGTTGACCAGGTTTGAAAATCTTGCGCATAAGGTTTTTATCGTGGAACACCTTCGTTCGGTTTTTAACAACTACTGCGTTCTCATAGGCTTCATCCCACAGCTCGTCTAATTCGTTCAACTGCAGATTTCTAGTGCTACCCGCATCTCCCAAAGATAGGTTGAACTCTTTAATTGCCCAAAATGCCTTATACTCTATTTCAACTGGAAGGTGGCAAGCCTTTCCATAAACAAGCCTGTATGGAAACATGCCAAGATCGGTCTTATAGGCAGTTCGGAATGCCCAAAGGGCATCAATAAGTTTCGACGACCAATCTTTACGGTTTTTGGAAACCATTTTCTCCAATATCTGTTTAATCTGCCGATTCGAAATCTCGGCTTGCCCACAAGTTTGAGGATGATAGGGCATTGACAGCTTATGAGTAATGGAGTATTTTCGCATTAAGGACTCGAAAGTCCTATTACAAAAGTAAGATCCATTATCACTGATAATAGCGCGAGGATGCCCAAACCGAGAAAAAATGTTTTCTTTGAGAAATCTAACGACAACCTTGTTGTCATTAGTTCGGCTGGGCACAGCCTCGACCCATTTGGAAACATAGTCAACAGCAAGTAGAATATACATGTTCCCAAAAGAGTTGGGAAATGGTCCCATAAAGTCTATCCCCCAAACGTCAAAGATTTCAACAACCAAAATCGGTTGGAGCGGCATTTCATTTCTCCGAGATATCCGGCCCAAGTGTTGGCACCGGGAGCATGTCTTGCAGTATTCGTATGCGTCTTTAAAAAGTTGTGTCCAGTAGAAGCCACACTGCAAGATCTTTTCTGCTGTCTTTTTGGGGCCAAAATGCCTGCCACACGCTTGATCGTGGCAGAATGATAGCACGCTCTTAAATTCGTTGTCGGGGACACACCGACAAATGATTTGGTCGGAACAGTATTTGAAGAGATACGGTTCATCCCAGTAAAAATGTTTTACTTGGGACAGGAATCGGAGTCTGTCCTGATTCGACCAATCGTTTGGTATCACTCCGGTGGCCAAATAATTTATGATATCAGCGAACCAAGGTTCGCATGACACAGTTAAGAGCTGCTCATCTGGAAAAAATGTCTTTTATAGGAATTTGAAGTGTAGGCGAAGAAGGAAGGCGTGAAAGGTGGTCGGCAACTACGTTTTCGCATCCTCTCTTGTCTCTGATGACAAGGTCAAATTCTTGTAGCAAGAGGATCCAACGTATCAGCCGGGATTTAGCATCCTTCTTCGCAAAAAGATGGAGAAGAACTGAGTGGTCAGTACAAACGATGACTGGAGAGCCGAATAAATAGGGCCTGAATTTTTCTAGTGCAAACACAACAGCTAAGAATTCTTTTTCAGTTGTTGTGTAATTCAATTGGGCCTCGTTTAAGATTCGTCTAGCGTAATAAATTACATGCGGCGTCTTATTAATGTGCTGTCCAAGGACAGCACCAATGGAAAAATCAGATGAATCGCACATAATCTCAAATGGATGCGTCCAGTCAGGAGATGAAAGAATGGGAGCAGAAATAAGTGAGTTTTTCAACGACTCTAATGCCTTCATACAGCTTGAGTCGAAATCAAAAGTGGTGTCCTTGGCCAACAAAAGAGTCAAGGGTCTATCTATCTTACTAAAATCCTTGATGAATCGTCTATAGAAACCGGCATGGCCAAGGAAAGCTCGGATGTCTTTGACGCACTTGGAAGGTGGAAGATTGGAAATGACTTCAATCTTAGCTTTATCAACCTCAATGCCATTTTGCGAGATGATATGTACTAAGACAATACCCTCTCATACTATAAAGTGGCATTTCTCCCAATTTAAAGTGAGGTTCTTATCCCTACACCGGATAAGAACTGCGTCTAAATGTAGCAAACACTCATCAAAGGAGTCGCCGAAAATGGAGAAGTCATTCATAAAAATCTCCAAAAAAATTTCAAGCATGTCTGAAAAAAATGCCCATCATACACCGCTAGAAAGTAGCGGGTGCATTACATAACCCAAAGGGCATGCGACGGTAAGCGAATGTACCGAAAGGACAAGTAAATATGGTCTTGTCTTGGTCCTTTTCGGCGATGGGAACTTGATTATAGCCGGAGTAGCCATCCAAAAAGCAATAAAATTCATGCCCAGCCAATCGTTCCAGCATTTGGTCAATAAAAGGTAATGGAAAGTGGTCTTTCCATGTCGCGGCGTTGAGTTTTCTATAATCAATGCAAACTCGCCACCCAGTTTGGGTGCGAATAGGTATTAACTCATTTGCCTCATTAGTTATGACCGTTATGCCCGATTTCTTTGGGACAACGTGAATGGGGTTAACCCACTGGCTATCAGAGATAGGGTAAATGATACCACTATCAAGACATTTTACAATCTCCTTTTTAACAGCCCCCTTCATTACAGGGTTGAGGCGTCTCTGTGGATCCCTTACGGCTTGGCATCATCCATCATATGTATATGATGTTCAACCATCAGGGGACTAATCCCCTTGATGTCCGCCATAGTCCATCCAAAAGCTTGCAGATTATTTTATAAGACCGTAAAAAGGGCTTTCTCTTGCTCGGAGGCTAGAGAGGCCAATATGATAACAGGAAGGGACCGTAAAATACTGGCTTTTGGATTGTCCGAGTTGCATAAGTCATTGCCACTCCTTCTTTTAACCTTTGCATTTCTCAGAACACCCCGTATTACTACGGACATCCACTTCCATTGGATAGATCTATCGTATGGTTATATACGAACTCGAAGGGACTTCTTCGAGGATGGATCCAGGTTCAGAAGAAATAGAATAAGGCATTATTCGGTTGTCTTTTGTTATCACCTTCTCTCAGGTTGCGAGGGCTCCTTAGTTTAGGAGAGTACACCTATTACGCTTATTGGATAGTCTTATTCCAAACCATAGGCTGGTGCCGAAAGGTAAGGAATGAAGAAAACCAATTAGCCTAAGTAGGGTATACAGAAGGTAATAAGTAAAGACAAAATAAAGGGATTAGAAAAAGGGCAAAGTACATTGCGACTGCTATCATTCACGACCAAAACACGTACTTCTCGCCACTCCAATTTCACCTTTGCTTTTTCCCCAGTTTGGGAGAAATAGAATAAGGTATTATTCAGTTGTCTTTTATCATCACCTTCTCTCAAGTTGCGAGTACTCCTAGTGTTAGTATATATGCCCTAGGGGCCATTATTGTATCATACTTGTATGTATATTACTTAATAGAAGCTTGGGATATTCACAGTTGTATATACAGTCTTACTAAAATGGTAGTATGCTACTTGGTTTGTGTCTACTTTAATATGTGCATATGTTTCTTGTAAAGTATCACTCATACATATTAGTAGAGCCCATAGGATCTTTGCTTGATTACCAGCGTTGTGATGGCAGTCACACTAGTGGGGGCTGGATAGTCTATAAGCAACATCCTATACTTTTCCCTAGTCGTAGGATTATCGAGACTGGGCATCGATACTCCAGAGTAGACTAGTGTGTACGCTTCTCATCCCAGTTGGGGAGATGGTTTTTCCCACAGCCATCAGTACGTCGTACTGGAGATAGTATACAGGTGCCCGTTAGGTTACGGGTACACTGGATAGGACTCGCAGGGGAACCGATGGTTGGTATTATACCAATCGTCAGTTAACAGTTCCCAGGTGACATGAGTACAGCATAGTCCGCAGACTTGACACTGCTACTTCGCCTCGAGTGTGTCCCACTGTTCTTAGATTGCTACCCTACCACGGCTCAAAGGAGTCGTGCAAACAGGTAGCAGTTGGGTGCAGTCCCGAGCACTTGGAGGCAGTGGCGGTTAGAAAGGATTCGTCTCTCCCGGTATTGGGAGTTGATATCGCGCTGTGTCAGAGAGACATTACGCAAAGTCCCTGGTCAGGGCAAGCGAGATTTACTGGTAGGTTCCAGTAGTTTCTCAGGGTATAATGGGCTACGCTCCGACACGACTTATACCGCTATGAGGGGACTGACGCTTGCCGCCCCCTAGGCTAGATATGCGATAGTCTTAAACGAACAGACCGGACTGTACGGAGATTGTCACATTAGGCTCAGTAGGAGTTCGGATGGGTTGCCTCATCGGCCTTCCTATCGACATCTACCTGGGGACCGTTACGTACAACTAGTGCCGCTTGCGGTCTGTGGTTAAACCCACTGCCAGCGCAGTGTCGAGTCTTTAGAGTCCCACACAGAGAGTTTCCCTGCTCCAGGCGAAATGATATAGAGGTCGTATGGTTTTACGACAAGGGTTTGGACGCATACGTGTTTAAACGCACGTACGACGTTCGGACGGTTTTTACTAGTCGGCTTTGGTTTAAGCCAGATTCTAGTATCAGGTTATTGAATTTATACAATCTAAAATTTTTCCGTGTTTTCACGGATTGTAGGGGCATTCTCGTAATTTTTCGGGAAGCTTCTAGAAGCATGGTGACTTAGGGGTTAAGGTGGCATAAGCATTTATTGCTCAATGACTCATTTGTGTGATTCATCCTTAAAGTTAATGATTCATTTGTTGAGCTTATGACTCATGTGATGAATGACACAAGGTGAATGCATCATGATGATTAATCACTTATATTATTTATTTGATAAATTGTTATGGTTGTTATATTCTAATGAGCTCATTATTCATATTCATTCTCATCATCACCTTCTCTCTCCTCAAGCTCTCTCATTCTTGAAACCCTAACCCTAACCTCTCATGTGTTGAGATCAAGGGTTAGCTAGACTAATACATCCATAAGCTCACTCTATATCCCCTAGGTAGCTTAGATTAGCACTTTGAGCAACCTAGTTATCTCAAGTTAGAGATCAAGCTTGGCGTAGGAGCTCTCGGGTGGATCGTCTTTGACTCGAGGAGGCCGTTGAGCTGCCGATGTTACAAGGAGCCTACGAGGAGTGGAGGACAGCGATGAAGACCCGAAGGACAAGTAACGTGAGGTATAACTTTGAATCCGAGTAGTTAAACCTCTCGTAGTTTGCTAGTAAAGGTTTAGTTATGATTCATGCGCTCAAGTCCGTGTTACGAAACTTTGATAATCATTTTTTATATATTCCGCCTCCACGCAAGTTCGTGGGGTGCGTGACATGGACTTACAGTGGTATCGGAGCCAACTAAACCATTACTAGCTTGTTAGCAACTAATTAGAAGTTCGATCGACGAATAAACGCGAAAACAAAACCCTAACCCTAACAGTTTCTGTAAATTTTAAACGTGTCGAAAAAAAATTTTGATATGCCTTAAAATTCACAGCAGGGGATTATAAGAATACTGGGAAAATACGAGCCCCTAACTCGGCAAGACGGCCGCGGATCCGCGGCAAGATGGTGCTTTTGGCCGCGGATCCGCTGCCGAGTCAGACTCGAGTTGACTCGGATTTTCACAGTAATTCATAGTTTCTGGTTTTTTGTTTTCCTGTATATTCTGTTTCTGCCCAGGTTACTTCAGTGCTGGTTTGCTTTTAGGGTAGACACGGAAAAAGGTTATTGATCGATGTTCTAAGTTATTTGCTAATTGGGTTTTTATCTGTAATGTTTAATATGTTCATAAACCTCCCCTAACTGCTAGTATGTCGGTTGGCAGAGGGTTGCACATTTCTGTAATGTTTACTGTTTGTGTATATGGACTTGATTGGAGTATTGTGATGATTAGCCGGGGTTTGAGATGGGTTTAATATTCATTCATTCGATGTAATTGTAATATGATGTAATATTCTTTTGCGGGCCACATCCAGGTTGCGGTTGTAGCCACCGTTGTATTATTTCTTTTTACTGTTTTTTGCTCCTAGGATAGACCCAAGGCGGGGTACACAAACTACCGGGTACGTTGAAGTGTTTAGTGGCCTACTCACGTTGTTGAGGGAGACCGCTTCACTTCGGGTACTTGGCGGGTAGTTTGCCGTACCCGTAGGGATCTAGGGTTGGGGTAATGGCTATTCATCACAACTGTGTAATCCGTCTTTTATTGCAGGCTCAAAGCAAATGCGGATTGCTAGTATATCCGATAAAGTTCATCAGTGATCTGGAATGCTTATTATTGCGTCTGACGAATGTACAATATCTATATATGATAGCTATTAGACGTCACTTATGTTTTACACCCGCACTAGCCCAGCCTCCGCTCTGTCGTTAGTTAAGTAACCTAACGAGTGATGACGGGACCCCGTGGCGAATGCGGATGGCATAAGAGGACGTGGTATTTTCGTTGTTTTCTGCAATGATAGGATAAATGATGGGACGCATTATTATAATGCAAAGAAAATAAACCAAAGTTAAGTCGTTGGAACAAATTTAAAAGAAAACACTCGGTTATTTTAAAAGATCGGAATTTTTAATTGCGGAACTTTAACCACTCCTTTTAAAAAAGTATCAGGTTCCTTCGATTATATCAAGTTCACTACGTTCACGGTTTTGCCAAAACCAGTCGTAGCCCTCCGTCATTTCTTATGGATAGTCAATAGTATTCAAGCTGTGTTTGTTTGGCCAAAGTCAAGGCACAGTGTTTGGTAGCTGTTGGATATTCATATGTAGCATAGATAGATGCGTTGGTTTGGGACAGTCGTACTGTCTTGTTTGGCCAAAGTCAAGGGTATGTACGGATGGGTTCAAATTAACGTGGAAAATGACGGGTAGAACTTGACATGTGACTTATGATTTGTTTGGCCAAAGTCAAGGTCATAAGAGCATGGGGCAAAAATCCACATCGGGAATTTCTAAAGAAACTGAAATTTGCAGAGAGATGCATACCATTTTGGAGTTTGATGAATGTTGGTAGGATTCCTTCAACATTATCATACGATGATATTTTGGATCCCGATCCTACTGTGAGTACATGCTACTTATCAGGAGATTCATCACTTAACGATCAATGCTATAAACCAAGTAGGTGCCTAGAAAGGTGTCAGCGGGGCTACGCCCCCAGAGAAAAGAGGTTATTTAATTAAGGAACTTCGCGAAAGCGTTGGAAAACCTCCCTCAAAGTATCAACACTAACCTGGCTGAACGGTTAAGCAAGAATTGTACGGTGAGAATAGTCCTGGCTAATTCTTCTTTTATAGTTTGAGGAGGGATTCGAGAAACAGTGGGATCCATCCTGTTTAGATAAATTAAAAACCATTCTAAACTTGCAAGAGTATCATGCTAAAATGTTTTCTTCTCTCTCTCTTAATTGCAGCGACCTTATGACCACGACTAGGTTACATCTAGATAACAAATTGACTAAATCTGACTTATATGACTGGCAAAGGTCTGTCCAGATGTCCATTGCCTATGACAAGCTGGATCACACTATTACTACTCAAGATCCCGCCGTCCCAGGTCCAGTTTCCATTGTCGCGGATATGGATATCCGTCACACAAGGGAAAAGGATAAAGCGAAAGCTAAGTGCCTCGTGTTAGCTTCAGTTGATGGTGTATACCAGAAGCAGCACGAGAAGATGGACTTAGTTTCCATCTTTCTCCATAACAAAGATTTATATGGAGAGCAATCTCATATCACAAGATATGAAACCTCGAACGAATTAATTCAAGCGAGGTTGACTTTCGGGTCATCTGTATGGGACAACATCCTTACAATGGCTAGCTGTATTGATCAGCTCAAGGACCTAAAGACCACGTTGAAGAAAGAGTAAGATACTGACTTGATTCTACAGTCTCTACCTTCTACCCTGAAGGAAACCAAGGAAGTGGAAGGAAAGAGAAGGGCAAAAGTTTCGGGACTGGATATAGTAAATGAGGGACGTTCCTATTGTTATGGGATTGGGCATAGGCAGAAAGATTGCAGGGCTTTAGAAGCCAGTAGCCAGGATACGAAGCATGTTGTGGCTTCAGCCTCAAGTGTATTTGTAATTGAGAACTGTATGTCAATTAACTCTACTTCCTGGGTACTAGATACCGGAGCAGGATCTCATATCTGTAATTCATTACATACTTTGAGAAACCGTAGAGTTATAAAGGTAGGTGATTGGTCTCTCAAAGTTGCAAACGGAATGACAGTGAACGCTGAATCCGTGGGAGAATATCGCCTAGGTTTGAAAAGTGGGCATATATTGATTTTACGTAACTGTTTATATATACCTAGTATGACTTATAATATCATATCAGTATCCTCACTTTCAAGAGAGGGATATGATTTTACATTCGTAAGCAATGTAGTTAACATCCACCTAAATCAAGTTCTGATTGGGTCAGGTACATTAGATAACGGTATATACGTATTAACTCAAGCTCAGGTTTTCAATATCCAGAACACACTGAAAAGACAGTCTCCAGAAATAAATCAGGCTTTCTTATGGCATTGTATACTAGGTCACATCAATGAAATACGATTAACTAAGATACATAGAGAAGGATATTTGAATCCGTTCGAATATCAATCTTATGCTACTTGTGAATCTTGTCTCATGGGAAAGATGACAAAGACTCCATTTACTGGACACGGAGTAAGAGCGAGCGAGCTCTTAGGACTCATACACAGTGATGTGTGCGGTCCAATGTCTACACATGCGCGAAGTGGTTATTCCTACTTCATTACTTTTACGGATGATTTCTCTGGGTATGGATATGTCTTCTTAATGAAACATAAATCCGAGGCCTTTGAGAAATTCCAAGAATACAAGAATGAAGTGGAAAAACAAACAGGAAAAAGTATCAAGACACTGAGATCTGATCGAGGTGGTGAATACTTAAGTGCCGAGTTCCTAGGTTACTTAAAAGAGAATGGAATTCTCTCTCAGCTTACTCCTCCATACACACCACAACACAACGGTGTATCGGAAAGAAGGAATCGAACCCTATTGGATATGGTTCGTTCCATGATAAGTAAAGCTGAGTTACCACGATCATTCTGGGGATATGCACTAGAATCAGCTGCATACCTATTAAACCGAGTTCCAACTAAGATTGTGCCTACTTCACCATATCAGATGTGGTGTGGAAAGAAACCCTATCTTAAGCATATTATGATATGGGGATGTCCAGCTTTTGTAAAGAAGCAGCATGCGGACAAGCTCGAGGCACGATCAGTACAGTGTAAGTTTGTGGGATATCCAAAGAACTCCAAAGGATATTATTTTTATTGCGCAGAGGAACAAAAGATTTTTGTTTCTCATAATGCTCGCTTCTTGGAAACTGAGTTTTTAGAAAATCAAATAAGTGGGAGCGCAATAGAACTGGAAGAAATTCCAGAACCACAAGCTATTACTGAAAACTTGGTAGAACCAGAGGTTTCAGAAGAAAGGGGCATCCCGACGCCACTCCGCAGGAGGAGTAGGCAGTCTCATCCGCCAGAGAGATACTACGGTTTTCTCATAGACGGGGATAGAGAGGATTGCACTATTGACTATGATGAGCCTACTAGCTTCCAGCAAGCCATTCAGAGCGGTGACTCAGTAAAATGGCTGGATGCAATGCGGACCGAAATGGAGTCCATGTACACTAACAAAGTATGGACTTTGGACATTGCTCCAGATGGGGTAAAACCCGTAGGATGCAAATGGATTTTCAAAAAGAAAATTGGTGTAGATAGACAGGTTGAAGCCTATAAGGCTAGACTTGTTGCAAAGGGTTTCCGTCAAAGACCTGGTTTGGACTATGACGAAACCTTTTCTCCAATGGCTATGCTCAAATCCATTCGGGTCCTTCTTGCTATTGCTGCCTTCCACGATTATGAAATCTGGCAGATGGACGTAAAGACGGCCTTTCTAAATGGTAAATTGGAAGAGTGCGTCTATATGGATCAACCAGAGCGATTCATTCAAAGTGGGAGCAGCGGTAAAGTATGCAAGTTGCTTAAGTCCATTTATGGACTAAAGCAAGCATCGCGGAGTTGGAACATCTGTTTTGATGATGCTGTCAAAGAATTTGACTTTATCAAAAATCCAGATGAACCATGCATATACAGTAAGATTGTAGGGAGAGTTGTAGTATTCCTCGTCTTGTACGTGGATGACATTCTCCTAATAGGAAATGATATTCCTATGTTACAATCAGTCAAAAGATTCTTATCACAGAAATTCTCCATGAAAGATCTGGGTGATGCCACCTACATTCTAGGGATCCGGATCTATCGTGATAGATCAAAGAGGATGTTGGGACTTTCGCAGTCCAGGTACATTGACACCATAGTGAAGAGATTCAGTATGGAAGATTCTAAGCGCGGTAACCTACCGGCTTGTCACGGAATCACCCTCTTCAAAGAGATGTCTCCCAAGACTGATTTGGAAAGGGATCGCATATCGATTATACCCTACGCTTCAGCGGTAGGCTCTATAATGTATGCGATGTTATGTACCAGACCAGATGTAACATACGCATTGAGCGTTGTAAGCCGGTATCAAGCAAACCCAGGGGAGAATCACTGGATAGCAGTAAAGAACATTCTCAAGTACCTAAGAAGGACTAAAGATATGTTCTTGGTGTATGGCGGAAAAGACCTCCAGATTGAGGCCTTTGCCGACTCCGGCTTCCAGAGTGACAAAGATGACTCCAAGTCCATGCCGGGTTATGTCTTTACCCTCAATGGAGGGGCGGTCTGTTGAAAGAGTTCCAAACAGGAGACCGTTGCTGACTCAACGATGGAAGCGGAGTACATAGCTGCTTGCGATGCCGCAAAAGAAGCTGTCTGGATGAATAAGTTCCTCACAGAACTTCAGGTGGTTCCTACCAGTGTTGATCCAATACCTCTGTATTGTGACAACAACGGCGCTATAGCTTTAGTGAAGGAACCCAGGTCCCATCAGAAGTCCAGACACATCTTAAGGCGGTATCACCTGATCAGGGAGATTGTAGATCACTGGGAGATCGAGATAAAGAGAGTAGAGACGGAGAATAACATTGCTGATCCATTCACAAAGGCCATTCCTCATACGCAGTTCGAGAGGTTATTCGAGATGATAGGTCTGCGATATGCCAGCTCATGGCCCTAGTGCAAGTGGGAGATTGTTAGTGTATATGCCCTAGGGGCCATTATTGTATCATACTTGTATGTATATTACTTAATGGAAGCTTGGGATATTCACAGTTGTATATACAGTCTTGCTAAAAATGGTAGTATGCTACTTGGTTTGTGTCTACTTTAATATGTGCATATGTTTCTTGTAACGTATCACTCATATATATTAGTAGAGCCCATAGGATCTTTGCTTGATTACCAGCGTTGTGATGGCAGTCACACTAGTGGGGGCTGGGTAGTCTATAAGCAACATCCTATACTTGTCCCTAGTCGTAGGATTATCGAGACTGGGCATCGATACTCCATAGTAGACTAGTGTGTACGCTTCTCATCCCAGTTGGGAAGATGGTCTGTCCCACAGCCATCAGTACGTCGTACTGGAGATAGTATACAGGTGATCGTTAGGTTACGGGTATACCGGACAGGACTCGCAGGGGAACTGTTGGTTGGTATTATACCAATCGTCAGTTAACAGTTCCCAGGTGACATGAGTACAGCATAGTCCGCAGACTTGACACTACTACTTCGCCTCGAGTGTGTCCCACTGTTCTTAGATTGCTACCCTACCACGGCTCAAAGGAGTCGTGCAAACAGGTAGCAGTTGGGTGCAGTCCCGAGCACTTGGAGGCAGTGGCGGTTAGAAAGGATTCGTCTCTCCCGATATTGGGAGTTGATATCGCGCTGTGTCAGAGAGCCATTACGCAAAGTCCCTGGCCAGGGCAAGCGAGATTTACTGGTAGGTTCCAGTAGTTTCTCAGGGTGTAATGGGCTACGCTCCGACACGACTTATACCGCTATTAGGGGACTGACGCTTGCCGTCCCCTAGGCTAGATATGCGATAGTCTTAGACGAACAGACCAGACTATACGGAGATTTTCACATTAGGCTCAGTAGGAGTTCGGATGGGTTTCCTCATCGGCCTTCTTATCGACATCTACCTGGGGACCGTTACGTACAGCTAGTGCCGCTTGCGGTCTGTGGTTAAACCCACTGCCAGCGTAGTGTCGAGTCTTTAGAGTCCCACACAGAGAGTTTCCCTGCTCCAGACGAAACGATATAGAGGTCGTATGGTTTTACGACAAGGGTTTGGATGCATACGTGTTTAAACGCACGTACGACGTTCGGACAGTTTTTACTAGTCGGCTTTGTTTTAAGCCAGATTCTAGTATCAGGTTATTGGATTTATACAGTCTAAAGTTTTTCCGTGTTTTCACGGATTGGAGGGGCGTTCTCGTAATTTTCCGGAAAGCTTCTAGAAGCATGGTGACTTAGGGGTTAAGGTGGCATAAGCATTTATTGCTTAATGACTGATTTGTGTGATTCATCCTTAGAGTTAATGATTCATTTATTAAGCTTATAACTCATGTGATGAATCACACAAGGTGAATGCATCAACCATGATGATTAATCACTTATATTATTTATTTGATAAATTGTTATGGTTGTTATATTCTAATGAGCTCATTATTCATATTCATTATCATCATCACCTTCTCTCTCCTCAAGCTCTCTCATTCTTGAAACCCTAACCCTAACCTCTCATGTGTTGAGATCAAGGGTTAGCTAGACTAATACATCCATAAGCTCACTCTATATCCCCTAGGTAGCTTAGATTAGCACTTTGAGCAACCTAGTTATCTCAAGTTAGAGATCAAGCTTGGCGTAGGAGCTCTCGGGTGGATCGTCTTTGACTCGAGGAGGCCGTTGAGGTGCCGATGTTCCAAGGAGCCTACGAGGAGTGGAGGACAGCGATGAAGACCCAAAAGACAAGTAACGTGAGGTATAACTTCGAATCCGAGTAGTTAAACCTCTCGTAGTTTGCTAGTAAAGGTTTAGATACGATTCATGCGCTCAAGTCCGTGTTACGAAGCTTTGATAATCGTTTTTCATATATCCGCCTCCCCGCAAGTTCGTGGGGTGGGTGACATGGACTTACACCTAGGATTAAGAGAGTACACCTATTATGCCTACTGGATAGTCTTCTTCCAAACCATAGGCTGGTGCCGAACGGTAGGGAAGGAAGAAAACCATTTAGCCTAACGAAGATGTACAGAAGGTAACGAGTAAAGACAGATAAAGGGATTTGGAGAAATGGCAAAGAAATATACGGTTATAGTCATGAATAGGATTATGGAAGAGGCATTACTAAGAATACCAGGATACCCCTACGAAACATTTTCATGTTTCAGTGCATTGTTAAAGGAAAACTGATTTCCCGATTAGATACTTACTCCAGGGTATGTATTTACCAGGTTTCATTCTCACATTTGAATGGCTTTACAGATGATAAGTGGGAGTAAGTTATTAGGAATTAGGTGATCATCCTCATTATATCGGAATTCGTTGTAATTGGTGATATTTGAGGAAATCGCCTGGGTACAGTTTTCAACCTACGATGCACACGTTTTGAGTTATTCAACTTAGCCGACTTATACAGAGTATTGTATGTTGTCCAGTATCCATCAGGACAAAGGGAGAGGTCCCCGTACTATGTTCTGTTTACTTATGACTTCTCTAGTTTTTAGACAAGTGTTTCGTAGAAATACAATGTCTAAGTTTTGAGAAGTTGTGGGTATAAGAATAAAGTAGAGAACCAGGTATCACAAGTATCGGGATTCTTCAAAGAGATCGAAGATTTAGATACTTATGATTGGTATTCAGATGATAGTAATGGTTTTGAGAAACTTGTTTCTCTTTCAGGTTACTCATAATTGGATGGATTCCTAAGTTGAGTAATGCTAATTAGCCTCTCTCCATTAAGTTGATATGCACTGGAGACAGCTGCATGATTAGAATCTGGTTCCAATTAAATAAGTGCCAAAGTTTCTATATTGTATATAGAATGGTTCATATCTTAACAATGTTAAGATACGGGGAGTTGTCCAGCTTATGCTTAAACCCAGACTCTGGATAACTCAAGGCACGTTTCTGTAATGGCAGTTTGTAGGTTGACCCGGGCTATGTCGAGGGTTGATTTTCTACCATCTGGAAGATCAATAGTGATATTGTTCTTGACTCACCACAGTTTTAGTAAAATGGATTTTTTTTCAGAAAACTATAGTGGGAGTATGGTAGAACTGGAAGTGATTCCAAAACCACAAACGGTTACTGAAAATTTAATAGGACCTATATATTCAATCAGGTTTGACATTCCATTAGCCACTCCGCAGATATGGTGGGTAACCTCAGACACCCGAGAGGTACTCCGGTAGCCTCAAGGACGGTGACAGGGAGGTTCTTGTTTATCCAGACTTGACACTACTGTTGTTTCCGACTATGAGACCCGGCAGGATGATAAGTATAGCGTCGTTCTAAACTAGCTTTAGAAGTGTACGTATATATTATTCTGCCAGAGGGTTGTCATAGTCAGTGGGAGCAGCAGAAGCATAGTGGGAAAGTTGCTTATGTCTATTTATAGACTAGAGCAGTTATAGCGGAGATAGATCTTCTAATTTTTGATGTGACAGTCATAGATTTGACTTCATCAGAATAGGGGATGGATCTGTTAAGAAGGTTGTAGGGTGTGATGTCCTGGTATTTGGATGACATACACATAGTAGGAAGTAAAATTCCTATACTACGATCGGTTGTACTGTGGTCGTCACACAGTTGTTTCTCCAGACAGGATCTGGATATAATATCAGACATTCTGGTTTCTAGATCTATGGTTTTAGATCTAGATTTGGGTAGTTTCCCAATGTGGGTACTTTGACAATATTCTAATGGTTTTTAGAATAGATGACTCCTGGCATGGTGGTGTACCTGGAGGTGATGAAGTCACCCTCTCTAAAGGTGTCTTACAGACTAAAAGGGAAAGGGATGTGTATGATTGGCAGATCACTTGCTTAGGAAATTGAGTCAATCGTGAGATGTCAAGTACCACACCAGATGTTGTTTTTTGCACTAGATGCAATAAGCTTATATTAATCCAATCCTGAAGAAACATAAGGAAGCGGTTTTAGAACATAAGTGCATGTTCTACGGATTTGATGACGGCAGCCTTCTTCGGGAGACGGTTATCATTCCAGGCTTCAAAGGTAACATGAATGACAGAGTGATTGTCAGAGTTAAAGTTTTCCCTCTGACGAGGGACAGTATTATGGACAGGTGGTCCAAGAGGATACTGTGGAAGGCATGGTGCTGGATACTGATTAGGTTCAGTGATCACTACAGTCTAAGAAGTTTGGATTTGGAGTTCATTTATGAACTAGGTCCCATCAGATATCCAGACATATTCTAAGACAGGTATTACTCGATTCGGGAGATGGCTTTCTCCGCGAACTTAAGATTAAGAGATACATAGAAAGAAACATCAGGGTGGATCCACTCACTGAGGCTATGAGTATGCGTCATCGCAATAATAGCCTTAAGTGCAAGTGGGAGATTGTTGGATATAGTGCCCTCTAAGTCAATTATTGGATCGCAGGTACGTGATTGCAATGATTGAGGGAGGACCTATACCAACATGACTGTCTTACTCGAGATGATAGTATGCTATCTGGTTTGTCTTTATCATCGTATACATGCTTTAGTTCACTATTGCATGTTGATAGAGCCCATAGGATTCTTGCTTAACTGCCAGCAGTATGATGGCGATTATATACGTGGGAGCTGGGGTCTATAAGCACATCCTTAAAGTGTCCCTAGTCATGCGAGTTTCGAGACAGGGCATCGATACTCCAGAGTAGACTAGTGTATACAGTCGAAACCCCGACGAGGGGCGGTGGCTGGTCTCACAAGCCATTGGTGTCAGTTGGTTCACCTAAGATGTATACAGGTGCTCATTGAGTACACCGGATAGGACTCGCAGGGAACATGCTAGTTGGTATTATATATATCGTCAGATAGCAGTTCCTTGGTGACATGTGTACAGGTTAGTTTGTCGACCTGATATCGTCATTTGTCTCGTGTGAGTTCCCACTGTGCTTAAATTATTATCCTACCACGCTCAAAGGAGACGTGCAAACAGGTTTTAGTTGGGTACAGTCCCAAGCCACATGGAGGCAGTGAGCGGATCGCCGGGGATTCGTCTCTCCCGGTATTGGAGGTTGATGTCGCACAGTGCACGGGTGGCCATCACTAGAAATCCTCGGTCGAGGTAGTGGAGAATTACTGATTTGGATCAGTAGTTTCTCATGTGGTGATGGGCTTCATACCGACACGAATTATCGTGTTATTAGGGGTCTGACTTTATCCACACCCCTAGACTCAATATGCGATACTCTTAGACGAATGGACCGGACTGTACGGATATTGTCACTGTCAGGCTCACTAGGGTTTCTGGATGAGTTCGCTCGTCAGCTTCCCTTCCAATCAATACATAGGCAACTGTTACGTACAGCTAGTACCTCTGATGTGCTAGTGGTTATACCCAGTGCCAGTGTGTTGATGAGTCATTAGAGTCCCCCACAGACAGTTTCCCAAGTTCGAACGAAACGTTGTAGAGGCCGTATGGTTTTATGGCAAGGTTCGGAAAATACACGTGCGTTTACGCACGTATCATTTTTCGGGCAGATAATACTGGTGGGCTTTGGTTTAAGCCAGATCCGAGTATTATACTGTGTAGATATAATATTTTTGTCTCTGTTGCATTTGTATTCGGTAATAATACAAATGCTACAAATGCGGGTATGTTTATACTGTTACGGGGTTATCCTGAAATTCGTTTCGGGATCACTTTTGGAAGTTGCCAGTTTTCAGTTTTCTATCACCCGTATTTAACATTCGGTTAAATGCAGATTTATCTTTTCTTCTTGAGGGTGAGTCAAGAGTGGAAGCTTCTTGATATGGTGACTAGGATTAGTGACTCATGGATGCATTAAATGCTTTAGTGACTAGGTTAATGTTCATTGGTTTGCATTTAGTGTTTTGTGTGAAAGGTTCCTAGGCACTCTCAAGAGGTCTCACAAGGCATCAACCATGCCAATTTCAAAAATTACGGTGCCGAGAAACCCTAATACGGATCGTTGGCTAGAAGTTTAGGCGAAAGATGCAACTAGTTAACAACTTAACTACGAGTAGACGAAAATACAACCTTTGTAGATCCGGTTCTCCACCTCCATAGCTCCGCAATGAAGTCTCCTCGCTGTCCATATCAAATCCCGGGCTCTAGCGTCGGCTTCATCGGAGAAATGGGTGGGCAAGGTCGTCGGCTTCGTGCCGAAGATGATCTACGTCGAGGCATCACAAGATCAAGCTCCCACTTCACCAAGTCATGAAACTTGTGAAGAAAACACACTCTACTACTTGGCAAGAGGTAGAGGATGAAGAAATAGGAAGTGGGTTCACTTTAGAAATGGATTTCTCACTCATTTCATCGAGTCACCATTGATGAAGTCAAGCTTTCTTCATTGAAGAAGATGAAGAAGAAGAAGAAAAGAATATCATAAGTATTTTAAAAAGTAAAAATAATATCAATACTTATCATATCCTAACCCTAGTTAAGTGTAGAGAATAGACCATGGTTTGTTTAAATGGTTAGGGTTAAGCATGAAGACAAAATGGTTACAAAGTCAAACCTTCAAGAAGATTCAACTACAAACAACGAAAGCCACCATTTTCTCTTTATTCTTTCCAAAATAAATAAATAAGAAAGAAAAACAAAACCCTAATCATTAACTTAACCATGGTTTAATCTTTACACTTAACCAAGTTAACATGTATCATCAAACATGATACAATCAAGTGCACAAAAGTATATCACATATACAACTTGTGCAAAGCAAGCGAGAAAATCCATTTAAAGTGAACCAATACTAGTTAATGCAAAGTAATATATCAAATATATAATTATGCATTAAATCATTAAATCAACACTTGATTTAACGATCCGGTCACATCGCATATAACCGACTAATATCCAATGTATCGACTTATCGAATCAATCCTTAATTCGATAACTAGGTTATATCGCATACAACCATATCGATACATTCATCGCGAGAATAGAATACGGTATCACATACACGCATTATTCTCGGTCCCGCACATATCTCATATGCGCTCCTATTTCGTTTCGCTTGAGCCAGGAAACCTCTGTGTAGGACTTTAAAGACTCGTCAATACGCCGGCAGCAGGTGATGATCATATCAAACACCCACAAGCCGCAAGCGGTCTGCTAAACATAACGGCCACCCGGGTATTGAGCGATCAGAAGATCGACGAGCAAGCCCGCTCACACTCCTGTGAATCCAACCAGTAACACTTACCGTACAGTCCGGTCTGATCGTCTGATATGTCGCATATCTCGCCTAGGGGTGGTAAACGTCAGACCCCAATAGCTCGATAAGTTGTGTCGATCTGAGGTCTATAACAATTCGAGAAACTACTGGTAACACTTACCAGTAAATCTCAGCAACCCTGGCCAGGGATTTCCGGTTATAGCCAATCGGACACAGCGCAACATCAACTCCCTATACCGGGAGAAACGAATCCCCTCCTATCGCTCATTGCCTCCATGTGACTCAGGACTGTACCCAAAAACCACTGTTTTGCACGCCCTCTTGGACGTGGTAAGATGGAAATCAAAGCACAGTGGGAACCACACAAGACTCTATGACGATCTCGGGTCAACAGACTACTCTGTACTAGTGTCACCAGAGAACTGCCATCTGACGTAAGGTATAATACCATCTGGGAGTTCTCGGCGAGTCCGTCCAGTGTACCCAGTCTCTACTGAGCACCCGTATATCATCTATGATGTCAAACACCGATGGATATGGGATCATCCATCGCCCATCTGTATGGGTCGAGAAGGTACACGCTAGTCTACTCTGGTATATCGATGCCCCATCTCGATACACCCACGACTAGGGACTTTCAAGGATGTACTTATGGACTACCATGTCCCCACTAGTATGATCCGCATCATAGTCCAGGTAGTCAAGTACACATTCTAAGGGCTTTACCAACATGTAATAGAGAGACAATCAGTGTACACGTTAAGGTAAAGTTCAACCAGATAGCATACTATCATGTCGAGCAAGATAGTCCTCCTTATATATGTCCCAGCATCCACTACAATATACATCCAATGTACAGTAATGGCCTCTAGGGCATACATATAACTAACAATCTCCCACTTGCACTAGGGCCATCTAATAGCAGTGGTTGTAGTATCTCATACTCAACCATCCCATAAAAGTCTCTCTCTGGGAATAGGCCTTCGTGAGTGGATCCGCCGTGTCGTCCTCTGAGTCTGCTCTCCTAACCTCGATCTCCTTGGAGATCAACCATCTCCATGATCAGGTGACACTGCCTTAGAATATGTCTGGATCACTGATGGGACGAACGTCCCTTGGCATAAGCCACAACTCCATTGTCTCACAATGGTAGGAACGTAGTTTATCTCATGAACCATATACACCCAAACAGCCTCTTTGGTAGCATCTTAAGTAGCGATGTATCCTGCCTTTATCGTCTAGTATGCCACGGTATCTATCTTGGAACTCTTCCAACATACCGTCCCTTGATTGAGGGTAAAGACAATGCCTGTGACTGACACTCAGTCGTCTTTATCACCCTGGAACCTTTCCAGTGATTCTCCCCAGGATCGATTGATACCATCTCACTACAGCTAGTGAGTATTCTAACATCCATTTAGATCTATCTCATAGATCCAAAACCCAGGATTTAGTAGGTATCACTTTGATCCTATGTGGAGAATCATTGCGATAAGCGGAGATTGATCGAGCGTAGCATAGGAAACTCCTTCCCTATCAAGAGTATGTCATGCATGTACTCTACGAGGATCGCCACCATACTCCCTACTAACTTTTTGTATATACAAGGTTCATCTACCATTTTGATGATGTCAAACTCTTTGACTAATTCATCAAAACAGATGTTCCAACTCCGCGATGCCTGCTTTATTACATAAAACATCTTGCACACGTTTCCGCTGCTCCCACTGTCTACGAAGCCCTCTGGCTGTGTACTTATAGACGCTCTCTTCCAAATCATCATTTAGAAAAGCAGTCAAGACACCCAACCACCAGATATCGTAGTCATGGTATGTAGCCGTGGCAAGTAGGATCTGGATGGACTTAAGCATAGCCACTGGAAAAAGGTTTCATCATTATCCACGCTTGGTCAATGACGAAAACCTTTAACAAGTCTAGCTTTGAAAGTCTCAACTTTTCCATCTACACCAAGTAATCTTCTCAAGATATACTTGCTCCTGATAGGGATTTAACCCTTCAGATATAGCAACCAAAGTCCATACTTTGTTGGTGTACAAGGATTCCATCTCAGATCACTAAACATCCAGCCATTCTTACAGAGTCTTACTCCTGATGGCCAGCTCGAAGCTAGTTGGGTCATCATCTCATGACGCAATCCTCGCTCCCACTGTCACAGAGAAACCGAAGTTTCTCTCAGGTGGGTGAGGAACCCTACTAGATCGGCGGAAAGGCTGAGGTTCGTTGGTTACTATTGAATCCTTCGGTTCTACCAAATCATCTGCTGTAGTTTGTATAGCTGGAACCTTTCCAGTTCTACATTACAGACCTTGCCTCGAGCTTGTCCGGATTTTGCTTTCAGACATAGGCCGGTCAACCCCAAATCTTTAACTAGCTTAAGACATGGGCTCTTCCCTTTCCATATCACATATGAAATGGTAGGCAACTGATTTGATTGGAACCCTATTCAATAGGTATGTAGCTTCTCAAGTGCATAACTCCCAAAAGGAAATAGGTAACTCAGTAGTACTCATCATAGAGCACACCATATCAAATAGGGTGTATCTGCTCCGCCCCGATATACCATCGTGTTATGGTGTATACAGAGGAGTAATGCTGAGAGAGAATCTCATTCTCCTTTAGAATAGTCCAGGAATTCTATGGACAAGTATTCTCCTCCTTGATCTCATCATAGGACATAATACTTATACCCGTATTGGTTCTCTACTTCTAACTTATATTCTGTGAATATCTCAAAAGGTTCGGACTTGTGTTTCAACAGGAACATATGACTGAATCTTGAGAGATTATCAGAGAACGTAATGAAGTATAAAGAACCAGTCCTGGCATGTGTAGACAGGAGACCTTACATACATCATCATGTATCAGTCCCAAGAGTTCATTAACTCTTTCTCTGTTTCCAATAAACAGAGCTGGTGTCATTATATCTTTGTGATATGACTGGCGAGTTTCACAAGATGTAAATTCAAACTAATTTAAATATGCATCTTTATGTAACTCTAGCTAGTCGGGTCACATTGATCTGACCTAGTCTACAATAGCTCAAGAAGGATTTGTTCATTTCTGAACACTTCCTCTTGTGTGTGTGTTCTGTATACTAAGAACTGTAGTTTGATTTAGAACATCAATACTTTTAGATAACGTGCCTGAACCGATCAACTTTTGATATAGGAAATGTTCAAAACATTATCCAACAATACAGAATTTTATCATTTCTTTTCTAATAAAGAGACTGATATGATTTTGTATATCAGGTTCGGTATCTAATAACATTCGTTCAGAATCAATGTATTTGTAATACAGGGTGACAGTGACCAACAGACTTGGCTGCAACACTTGCCCCGTTTTCTGCCTCATGAAACTTATCACCCGTTCTCAGTTCTCTACCTATCTGTAGCCCTATGTAACAGATTACATATCTGGGATCCTGATCCGGCATCAAATACCCAGGACGTAGAGGATACTAAGAAACAGTTCTTTGTAATGAACACACCCGAAGATGATGCATCAGCATGCACTCTCTTCGTTTGGGTGGCATGGGAATCTTGGTATTCCCCTATTTCCTGCTCTGTCTTATAACATTTATAAGTTGGAGCGGGACCAACGTTCCCCAGCTCAGTATAACAAGCGGGTTCGGTCAATACATCCATATTATTATCTTGATAAAGACGTGATATGGTCGCTACCTGGAGAGAGAGAGAAGAAAACACTCAGCGTGCGCTCTTGCAAGAATAGATTGGTTATTATTTTATCTAATCAGGATGGCTCCCACTGCTTTTTATCAAATCTTCCTTCAAACCCTAAAAGGAAAGACTAGCCGGGATTAATTACACACTACAAGTTCGCCAATCTTTCAGCCAGGCCAGTGTCGGTACTTTGAGGGAGGTCCCCCGTGCTTTCGCACGAACCTAATTAATGTAAACCTCGTTTTCCCAGAGGCGTAACCTCGTTGACACCTTTCTAGACACCTACTTGATCGGCTAATTGTAATGTGTAAAACTCTCCCAGGAGTAACTCTTACTCGCAGCGGGTATCGGGATCCAACTATCTCATAGAAGGTATGCAATCTCATTGCAAATTTCAACACTTGAAATTCCCGATAATTTTGCCCCTAGCGTCCTATGACCTTGACGCAGGCCAACAAACCATAGTGCGCTAGTCAAGTTCAACCCATCATTTCCCGATTGAATTAAACCCACCCGCACGACCCTTGACGCAGGCCAACAAAGTCGCACGACTACCCTAATCCAATCTGCATCATATGCATAAGCAGATAAATACTAGCCAGCTACCGCACACTACGCCTTGACGCAGGCCAACAAACGTAGCACGAATACTAACTACTACTTATCTGAAATGACGGAGGGCTACGACAGGTTTTTCTGAAAACCTATTGCGTAATGAACTTGATATCGTTGTAGAATCAAATGATTTTGAAATGGAGTGTCTTTGAGGCTTTTCTAGTTTTGCTAAAGGAGTCACTCCTGGTGAAGGGATCGTCGGTCCTTTCCTCGTCGAATGAGGTGCGGGATATATCACATATATCACTGTGCAAAACAAAAACTCTTAAAAGCAATCAAAAGACAAACCGAGTGTGTAGCATCTGCCAGTTATTACTAAAGGAGTCACTCCCGGTGAAGGGATCTCGGTCCTTTCCTCATCGAATAAGGTGCAGGATATATCGTATATACCGCTGTGCAAAGCAAGAACTGTAGCTACCTGTTTTATTTTTGAAATTCAATTCTACAACATCTTAGGTTTCTTTTATTTCATTAATCACATTAATGAAGTCCCATCATTTAAGTTACCTAAACATCACAGATAAATACGACGTACACTTATGCCATCCGCATTCGTCTCGATGTCCCCTCGTGCACCGTTAGGTTAGGTAACTAACGGCAGAGCAGAGCAGGGCTAGCGCGGGTGTAAAACATAAGTAACGCCTATATAATATATCATATATACTATATACTGTATCTATCACAGAACATCACATGATCACATCACAGATATCGCAGCAGAAGAAACATATGAAATATTGGATATACTAGGACGTCCGTGTTTTCAATACGAGCCAGTATAAAACACGGATTCCACGGTCGTGATGAATAGCCAAACCCACACCCCTAGACCCCTACGAGAGCGGCAAGCAACCCTACCAATTCTGGAGTTAGGAGACCCGGACTCGACTCCTCGAGTTGGTCTCCCACTGGACTCCAGAACCCGGTTACTTGTGCTCCCCTCCTTGGGTCTATCCTAGTGCGGAAAAGTAAATAATATACATCAACGGGTACAATTTCCGCAACCTGGAAGTGCCCCAATAAAAGAATATTACATACAAGTTTTTACATGAATGAAAATGAAAAACACTCATCTCACATAAAAAACCCCGGCTATTCAAACACGACGATCCAATATAACATATCCAGCAACACATAACATCACATGTCATCAACGTAAGTAAATATGTCCATCCCAATTGTCGTTGACATATAGCAACGAAACCAGCGATATCACATATTACACTTACGGTCACAGAAAAGAAAGTGGAAAACTACAACAGTTGGAATCCGCAACCTCCATAGACATCGCATGCCTAATCAAATGAATTACTTAGACATCACATGACTAACAATTATAAACCCCGCATTTTAGTCTCAAAATCGAAAACACTTTTCAATACCAAGTCGGGCAATTCAACAGGATTCCCGACAATTTGATCGAATGCTCGTCGCAAACTTTAGTAGACGGCCGCACCCCCGACGCCATCGACGAAGTGCACCAAGGCGGAACACCGCTGCCGCGAGCACCCGAACGGATGCTTTCGGCGATGGGGTTCTCCTACAGTCACTTGGTCGGGGCTATGGAGCGAGGCTGTCTATTAAGTTTACCCGGCGAGTATCCGCGTACACTACGTGATTGCGACGGACTTTTGATCACATCAAAATTCCGTGGCAACCGATCAAGTGAGACTAAATTGCTATGTTTATAACATTCATTCAGTTATCTCATAACTTATTGTGAATTCCAAGTATTGTATCACATTCCAGATAAATAGAAAATGCTAAACTTTTCGATCGAACAATCGAACACCCAAGTTTTCCCGATACAGCTCAACACATGAAATAAGTCTAACAACATTCAGTTCGTGCCTCAGTACCAACGGTCCAGCCGTAGAAGGGTCAAGCCCACGCCTCACATGTGGCACGCCGTACTGCCCCAAACCCGAAGGTTCAAAGAGCAGTTCAAGACGGTCACATAATCGAGTTAAGGTTTGTTGTCTTCTAGAGGGTCCATCGTGTTACTTGCACTACTTAGAACGTCGTTAAACTAAGGAAAAATCCAACACTTGGAAATTTCGCGACAGGGGAAAAATTGGGTATTAATATCCGGTCGAACTTTTTAACATATTCTAAAATTTATCCGGAAAGCCACATAGACAAAATCTGATACTCCGATCGAAACACCGAATCCCCAAAACAACCCCAGAAAATTCAACTCTTGAATAAAATTTAAAAATTCCCAGAAAACTCAGCATCTGAAAAATTGAATTACTGTGCAAATTTTAATGGCTGACGTCATCATACTGCCGCGGAACCGCCGCAGAAGCCAGGCTTCTGCCGCGGTTCCGCCGCCGTTTGCACTGTTCATGAATTAAATTTTGCACCGTAATTCTTATAATTCCCTGCTGAATTTTTTAAGCATTTTTAATGTGGAAAAAACCCAGTTTTTAGAAAAAGTCCAGAGAGCACTTTTTGTGTTAGGGTTTCGGTTCGTTCGGGTTTCAAAATCCGTCTAGACTTCGCCTAAGGCTCTAGCTAGGCTCTGATACCAGTGAAAGGTTCCTAGGCACTCTCAAGAGGTCTCACAAGGCATCAACAATGCCAATTTCAAAAATTACGGTGCCGAGAAACCCTAATACGGATCGTTGGCTAGAAGTTTAGGCGAAAGATGCAACTAGTTAACAACTTAACTACGAGTAGACGAAAATACAACCTTTGTAGATCCGGTTCTCCACCTCCATAGCTCCGCAATGAAGTCTCCTCGCTGTCCATATCAAATCCCGGGCTCTAGCGTCGGCTTCATCGGAGAAATGGGCGGGCAAGGTCGTCGGCTTCGTGCCGAAGATGATCTACGTCGAGGCATCACAAGATCAAGCTCCCACTTCACCAAGTCATGAAACTTGTGAAGAAAACACACTCTACTACTTGGCAAGAGGTAGAGGATGAAGAAATAGGAAGTGGGTTCACTTTAGAATTGGATTTCTCACTCATTTCATCAAGTCACCATTGATGAAGTCAAGCTTTCTTCATTGAAGAAGATGAAGAAGAAGAAGAAAAGAATATCATAAGTATTTTAAAAAGTAAAAATAATATCAATACTTATCATATCCTAACCCTAGTTAAGTGTAGAGAATAGACCATGGTTTGTTTAAATGGTTAGGGTTAAGCATGAAGACAAAATGGTTACAAAGTCAAACCTTCAAGAAGATTCAACTACAAACAAAGAAAGCCACCATTTTCTCTTTATTCTTTCCAAAATAAATAAATAAATAAATAAGAAAGAAAAACAAAACCCTAATCATTAACTTAACCATGGTTTAATCTTTACACTTAACCAAGTTAACATGTATCATCAAACATGATACAATCAAGTGCACAAAAGTATATCACATATACAACTTGTGCAAAGCAAGTGAGAAAATCCATTTAAAGTGAACCAATACTAGTTAATGCAAAGTAATATATCAAATATATAATTATGCATTAAATCATTAAATCAACACTTGATTTAACGATCCGGTCACATCGCATATAACCGACTAATATCCAATGTATCGACTTATCGAATCAATCCTTGATTCGATAACTAGGTTATATCGCATACAACCATATCGATACATTCATCGCGAGAATAGAATACGGTATCACATACACGCATTATTCTCGGTCCCGCACATATCTCATATGCGCTCCTATTTCGTTTCGCTTGAGCCAGGAAACCTCTGTGTAGGACTCTAAAGACTCGTCAATACGCCGGCAGCAGGTGATGATCATATCAAACACCCACAAGCCGTAAGCGGTCTGCTAAACGTAACGGCCACCCGGGTATTGAGCGATCAGAAGATCGACGAGAAAGCCCGCTCACACTCCTGTGAATCCAACCAGTAACACTTACCGTACAGTCCGGTCTGATCGTCTGATATGTCGCATATCTCGCCTAGGGGTGGTAAACGTCAGACCCCAATAGCTCGATAAGTCGTGTCGATCTGAGGTCTATAACAATTCGAGAAACTAATGGTAACACTTACCAGTAAATCTCAGCAACCCTGGCCAGGGATTTCCGGTTATAGCCAATCGGACACAGCGCAACATCAACTCCCTATACCGGGAGAGACGAATCCCCTCCTATCGCTCATTGCCTCCATGTGACTCGGGACTGTACCCAAAAACCACCGTTTTGCATGCCCTCTTGGACGTGGTAAGATGGAAATCAAAGCACAGTGGGAACCACACAAGACTCTATGACAATCTCGGGTCAACAGACTACTCTGTACTAGTGTCACCAGAGAACTGCCATCTGATGTAAGGTATAATACCATCTGGGAGTTCTCGGCGAGTCCGTCCAGTGTACCCAGTCTCTACTGAGCACCCGTATATCATCTATGATGTCAAACACCGATGGATATGGGATCATCCATCGCCCATCTGTATGGGTCGAGAAGGTACATGCTAGTCTACTCTGGTATATCGATACCCCATCTCGATACACCCACGACTAGGGACTTTCAAGGATGTACTTATGGACTACCATGTCCCCACTAGTATGATCTGCATCATAGTCCAGGTAGTCAAGTACACATCCTAAAGGCTTTACCAACATGTAATAGAGAGACAATCAGTGTACACTTTAAGGTAAAGTTCAACCAGATAGCATACTATCATGTCGAGCAAGATAGTCCTCCCTATATATGTCCCAGCATCCACTACAATATACATCCAATGTACAGTAATGGCATCTAGGGCATACATATAACTAACATTGTGTGACTCATTCTTTTCATTAAGTGAGATGATAAGATCTTTCACCTTGTGGTCACCCCCCCTCCTACACTCACCCCCTCCTCTATATTTGGTCGGCCCCTCCCCTCTAGCCATTAGGGTATGGTTCATTTTTGGAAAAAAGATATAGTTTTGGTGTATGGAAATTTCAAAGCTTATTTCGTTCCATCACAGTTTCAAAAGGCAACTTCATTAACCATTCGTCCATAGCTTTGGACGAAGCGAGACAAAGTGTTCTACTCATTCTTTACATCAATCTTGGTCATCTCTTTTAGCAAACTTGATGATCGAGTTGCCTCGGCTCAGAGGCGGGAGCCCGTTTAAAGATCCGTCGACGTGGCGCCACCTGGACGAGAAGACTGGAGATTCAGGAGATCGGAGCAGCCGCAACAAAGCGTGGGATAATGGCTGAAGACCGAAGGACTCGGATCGTTCGGTATAACATTTCTACCCACTTTGTAGTTTGTTAGTTTAGCTTTAATGGCAGATCCGGGATATAGTATACGATAGCGCCAGTTGTAAAAGTTTTTGTTCCGCATTTGGCGTCTGTTATACGGCCGGAGCGCTACCGTATACTTACAGTAATCGACCGGCGAGATTCACATGATGGCCGGCACCGCCGGTGGGAACCGTAGGGAATGCCTCCAAACTTCAACCCCTGAACCCCTTCGCCTACCCCACTACCCCCATATTGTTTGTTTCTTCAGCAATGATCCAGAGAGTGTAATTTCACTCTTTAATTCTAATTTTAAGGCATATTTTTAATGCATTCTTTAACCCTCAAAACCCTATTTTCCCTATAAATACCAAACCACATTTCGCCCCTCCTCATTCAGAATTTCATTACAAAAACTCTATAAAATTTCCAGGTCCCAAGTTGTGCAAGTGAAGTTAGCAAAGGGCGAAATTCCGACGACGTTTCGAGAAGATTCCGACGACGAAACAATACCCCGACGGTTCCAGAAGCTTCCCCCTTCTCCTCTTTATCTTAATAGCTTGTAATTCCCCTCTCCCCTTCTCAATCTCTAATCTAAAACTTTCATTTTTCAAAACTCGTCGGAAGCGGAGTTAATCCGACTTCCGAATTCGTTTTTCTTTAAAAACTCCACTTTTCTTCAACAATAAAATACCATATTCTCATATAATGTTTAACAAACATAAATAAACATATTAGAATAAGTTTCATTTCAAAATAATTCATGTTGCAATTTCTATTTCACTTTTACAGTAAAATACCATCATGTTTACAAACGATATTGTTATTCACTTTTAACCGTATTACCTTTAGATAACTCACAAGGCAATGACCTACCTTATCACAACACATATTTTGGATATAGCACGGTGAACTTTGGGATTCTAGATTATGGGAAAATACGCTTTTACGAATAAATACCTTAAACAATTAAAAACCGTTTTCTTAAAAAGAGTGTTAATTAATTCCTTGCAATTACGCATCTACAATCCATTTTGGGGAACCCCGATCGGGATGGTACGATTTATCGCACATCCTCAGGCCTAGTAGAGCGAGATGCAGACCTCCGTAAGGAGCATTCGATCTCGATGGAATTTTTGATGCAATTTTTAAGAAAATGAGATTTCTACAAAATAAATAAATTTATTTTTATTAAATATATATATGAATGTTATTAAAAGATCTATTTTAAATATATTATACAAATATTCCATATTTTCTAAATCAAAAGAATCACCATTTCATGAAACTACCTTTACAATTCAATGCAAATTCCAATATTTCATTAAAATACCATATACAATGAAAACTAGGTTCTACTCACTAGAAAATCTTACTTTTATAAAATATACATCTATGAAAACCCTAAAGACGATAATTAAATACTTGTGGTGTATTTTGAAAATATATCAAAACTATTTTTACATAAAACCCTCTCAAGTTATATCAATTTACAATAAGGACCCTAGTAAATGTAGGTTTAAGCGGGACCAGTTCTCTTGAGCCTTGGGGAGCCGGAGAAATTGGGTGCTTGCCTATCTAAGGTAGACAATCTAACAATGGTGTTATCAACACGATAATTGTCTTGTAAAAAGACACAAATCCTACCGTCCATGTGCAGCAGTTACCGATAACATCAAAACTAATTCAAGACTTCAATTTATTTTCAAAGTGTCTGACTCAAACTGAGTCTCAATCTAATCAATATGACTTGAATATGATTCAAGTATAAACTGCAATTCAACATGAATCTGTCTATACAAGAATTCAATCTATAACAATCTGTCTCGACTGAACCGAACCATGGATATACTTTACTTACATGTCTATCCATTATATCCATTCCATTTACCTGATATCATGGTTTCGGCAAGTCTTACAATCTATTACACCAAACAATACAATCAATACAAAAGACATTACGGGGTTTTAAAGGGGTAGATTGGTACGGAATGTGTTAGAAGTGGCACGAGACTATAACCATAATACAGCTAATCTGAATATCCATTGTCGTTGTACCGTGGCTGAACGGTTCCTTGTGCTCCGTATACCTTAGTCTCCGGATAGTGGGACTCCTCTCGTATACACTGGTATGTTCTGTACCAAGCTACAAACAACTGCGTTAACATTATAATCAGACATTACTAGTTATACTCTCTTTTTGTCTATTCTATATTTATTTATCTTTAGGACTTACTGAGCGATTGTTCGCTGACGAAATTCCTTTTCTTCTTTCTTTGGAATGTTGTCAGGTGATTTAGACTCACTGGAGATCCAGCCCAGTACTGAAGATTTGGAGCAGTTAGCCTTTGACCCCAAGCTTTAGATACTTGTATATACTTTTTTATTTCAGTTATGCCATTGTCTAGACATTTCTTTTTATTCATGTATTTACATTTCCAGTTGTACTTGTAAAGAATTGTTTAATAAATAAAAGTTACTGTTCATTTTTACTCCTGTCTCTTGTGTACATTTTACTTTATATTGCTTAGATACGCTTAGCGTGTTTACTTCTAAGTAAATACGTCGCGTGACCCATGGCGTCTCCTTACCGTACATCGGGAAGCGGGACATGACAGGTTTTGTTGGCGGCCCATGCAGGCCAGTTCTGCATGGACATGCAGGTCAATTTTACATGAAATCCTAAGCAATATAACACAAGAATCAGTAACTAAAAACATTCTTTATAATTCATATTCTTTGAATCTTACAATTTCATATATTTTGAATCTATCCTAACCCTATTTTTATTTCAAGGTTATGGATTCTCCAAACAATACCAGCACCAACTTCAACAACACACCACCACCTCTACCGCTTACGCCTACCGTTGCTACTCCGATCAATGAGCAGACGGTACTGCTTGAGGAAATCCGTAGCCTCCTGGAAGGACAGCAGCAGCAAACTGCTATCTTACTGAACTGTCCAGAAACGAAAGTGCCCGGAGTAAAGCAATTCCGGGCTTTGCACCCAAAATAATTTTCGGGAAAAGAGAGCCCTCTGGAACCTGAAGAATGGGCTCAAAATATTAAGGATGATCTGGAAGCAGCACAAGTGCCAGAAATCGTTTGGATTCGAGTTGCGTAGCTGTAACTCACTAACAACACCCGAATTTGGTGGAAGGCGGAAGAAAATCGTCTTGCCCAACCTATCGAATGGAGGACTTTTCACGACATGTTCGACGTGAAATACTTTCCAGAGACTGCCCGATTTGATATGGAGCAGCAGTTCATCCACCTACAACAGGGTTCTATGTGGACCAAATCGGTGGATGAATATGACGTTGGGTTTACCATGCTCAGTAGATAAGATATGTCTCAACATTCAATTTTCTAATATCACATACCACACAGCTAACACAAGGTCTTAACAGATTCGCGGCACACTTGATACCAACAGCTGAGATCAGGTCCAGACGATTTCAGCAAGGGTTAGATCCGGAACTCCAAGCTGCCTTAGCTACAGGAGATTTCATAACCCACGAGCTGGCCCTAAAAGCTGCTCGCCGTTATGAGGCAGTGGTAAAGATGAAAGGTAGACCCCCAATCTGCCGGAATGAAGCGCCCTGCCACTCATATGGTAGGAGGAGCCTCTTCAAAGCCACATTTTGTGCCCAAGAGACCGGGAGTACCAAATAACCGGCCTAGCCCAGCCTTTTGCACTTACTGCCAGAGAGATAGACACCTGGAGAAAGACTGCTGGCGTGCAAATCGCCTTTGCTTAGTCTGCGGCTCAGCCACTCATGACATTGGGTCTTGTCCTCGTAGACATAATCCAAATGCTGCACCCAGACCAGCAATTACTTATTAGCAGCACCCAGCCATCCAGGCATCTACTCCATGACTCACTCTCCCTGCTCCACCTCCTTATGGACCGACTGCACCTCATCCTCGTCAGTTCCATCAAACTCAAAGGAACATATATCAAGTACAAAGGAATAGACAGAGGAATGCTCCTCCAGTAAGGAGGAATGTACCGAGGCGACATGTTTTCACAATGACCGTGGAAGAAGCTGAAGCCACCGGCCAAGTCATCACTGGTAACAATTTCCTTTCAAACTTTCTTTCAGTCTATATACATACTATATATCTTTTCCTTATACCTAAAACATATCCCACATAACTTAGGTACGATCTTAGTAGCCTCACTTCCTACACCAGCACTCTTCGATATTGGAGTATCTCATTGCTTTATGTCGCAACGGTTCGTCCGAACTCATGCGATTCCAGTCAAACCGCTTGTATCCAGCTGGAATGTCAGTTCAGGGAACGGCGTTCTAAAGGCAATAATGGGATACAACATGTGTCCAGTAGTCATCTACAGCAGAGAATTCTATGCCGACTTCAAGGTGCTGAACATGCCGAATTTTGATGTTGTTTTGGGTATGGATTGGCTCGGAACATTTTACGCTACCATCGACTGTCATCAAAGGAGGGTAGTGTTCAAGATTCCAGAACATCCGGTCTTTTAAGTGGAGACCGTACCTTGGAGCCAAGCACATACAAGGAAAAACCGAAGAAGGTGGTGATTGCAGCACTTCAAGCGGAGGAAGGATCCAAGCCAGAGATAGTTCGAGAGTTCGACGATGTATTTCCTGAAGACATATCAGGTTTGCCTTCTAATCGAGCTCTTGAATTCAGCATTGATTTAGTACCTGGAGCACAGCCAGTGATCAAAGCACCGTATCGGTTAAGTCCTGAAGGTTTGAAGGAGGTCCGAACTCAGCTAGACGAATTATTGACGAAAGGATGGATATCGTCCTAGCACTTCAAGTTGGGGATCGCCAGTTCTACTTGTAAAGAAAAAGGAAGGCTCATATCGAATGTGCATTGATTATAGAGCTCTGAACGATGTAACTATAAAGAACAAGTATCCACTCTCGCGCATCGACGACCTGTTCGATCAGCTAAGTGGATCTTGTGTTTTCTTTAAGTTTGATCTTCGTTCGGGTTATCATTAGGTGAAGGTCAAAGAATCTGATATCCATAAAACGGCATTCAGAACTCGCTATGGTCATTACGAATTTCTTGTGATGCCATTTGGAGTGACCAACGCACCAGCTATATTCATGAACCTAATGAATCAAGTTTTCCGAGAGTACCTAGACAGGTTTGTTATTATCTTCATCGACGACATCCTGGTGTATTCTAAGAGTCGGAAAGAACATGCCGAGCACCTACAAATTGTCCTGGAAACTTTACAACAGCATCAACTCTACACCAAGTATAGCAAGTGCGAGTTTTGGCTAGATCAAGTCGGCTTTCTCGGACATATTGTATCAGGCGACAGAATCTCTGTAGATCCAGCTAAGGTATCAGCAGTAAGTGAATGGCCGACACTGAAGTTAGTGAAGGACATTCAAAATTTCTTGGGTTTAGCAGGATATTACAGAAGGTTTATTGAAGGATTTTTGAAGATTGCAACACCCATGACCAAGCTCATACGTAAAGATGAAGAATTCGTGTGATCAGAAGCATGCGAACGACCTTTCGTAGAATCCAAGTCAAGATTGACATCAGCACCTATCCTTGTCATATCGGACCAATCTAGAGGTTTCGAAGTGTATTGTGATGCATCCGGTAAGGGATTAGGATGTGTTCTACATCAGCACAGTAAAGTTGTAGCTATGCTTCAAGACAGCTGAAAATTCATAAGCGCAATTATCCGACGTATGATTTGGAGTTGGCGGACGTTATCTTCACACTCAAAATTTGGCGCCATTATCTTCTTGGTGAACAAGTGGACATATACACAGACCACAAAAGTCTAAAATATGTGTTTACTCAAAAAGAGTTGAATATGCGGCAGAGAAAATGGTTAGAACTTATGGCGGATTTCGACATCAATCTCCAATATCATCCAGGGAAGGTGAATGTAATTCCTGATGCACTTAGTCTCCAACCATTAGCATTGAATCTCACCGCACAGTGGAAGCTTCAACAAGACTCGCATCAAATGGAGATTGAAGTAGTCATGCCAGGTAACGCTTCAAGTTTGATGAACTTACAAGTTTGATGAACTTACAAGTTCAATCTACTATTGTCAATCAGATCAAAGAAGCTCAAATAAGTGATGCTAAGTTGCAAAAGATCAGAGAACAAGTAGAAAGTGGACTTCGAACAGACTTCATCATCCATGAAAATGGATCTTTGAGATACGGCAGTAGACTGTGTGTACTAAAAGGTTCTGTGCGAGAAGAGTTGATGAAAGAATCTCACAGCTCTCCTTATTCAGTACACCCTAGAGGTATAAAGATGTACAAAGATCTGCGTCAAAATTAATGGTGGGATGGAATGAAGCGTGAAGTAACCAGAAGCGTCGCTAAATGCTTGGTGTGTCAGCAAGTAAAGGCTGAATATCACAGGACAGATAGTTTACTTCAACCGTTACCTCTCCCAGAATGGAAGTGGCAACACATCACAATGGATTTCGTGACTGCACTTCCTCGCAGCACGAAGGGTAACGATGCGGTATGGGTTATTGTGGATCGACTCACAAAGTCGGCTCACTTTATTCCCTTTCGAGTTAGCCAATCTACTAAGACACTAGCAAAAAAGTACATGGAGGTAAGAATCTATGTAAGATTTAAACTTTTCAATATATACTATCTCTGATACCCATGAACTCATGCAGGAAATCGTGAGATTACATAGAATACCGGTTTGCATTGTCTCCGATCGTGACACCAGATTTCGATTGCAATTTTGGCAAAGTCTGCAAGCTAGCTTGGGAATAAGTCTGAACTTCAGCACAGCGTATCATCCACAAATAGATGGTCGGTCTGAGCGAACAATTCAAATATTAGAAGATATGCTAAGAGCGTGTATGCTAGACTTCAGAGGATCGTCGGAAGATCACCTACATCTTGTGGAGTTTTCATACAATAACAGCTACCAAGCAAGTATAGGAATGGCACCATTTGCAGCTTTATATGGAAGGACATGTCGATCGCCATTAAGTTGGGATGACATCGGAGATAGAGAACTCCTTGGACTTGATATGATAGTAGCAACAGTTGATGTAGTTCGCACTATCAGTGAAAGAATACGCATAACCAAAGATCGACAGAAGTACTGGGCTGATGCAAAGCGCCGTCACTTAGAGTTTCAACCGGGAGATCATGTATTTTTGAATATATCTCCAAACCGTGAGTGATTCATTTTGGAAGACGGGGTAAGCTAAGTCCGAGGTATATTGGACCGTTCGACATACTCGAACGAGTTGGAGAAGTGGCTTATCGCTTGGCACTTCCACCTTCATTAGAAGAAGTGCACAATGTGTTCCACATATCCCAACTCAGAAGGTACGTGAGTGACCTCAGCCATATTCTTGATTACTCCGAGCTCACTGCACAACCAGATTTATCTGTGAGTAACAACCTGTTGAGATCCTGGATAGAAAGGTGAAGTCACTTCGGAATAAGGAAGTCAATTTGGTTCGAGTGATGTAGAGAAATGATTCACCAGGAGAATCAACATGGGAACATGAGGACGACATGCGTGCAAGATACCCTCATTTGTTTGTAAACTAGTTCTTAAAGTAATTGTAAATTTCAAGGACGGAATTTTTGTAATGAGGATAGAATGTAACAACTCCAATTCCATTGTACAGAAAATTCATTTAAGAGTTAATGTACAAATGGAGTATTTGCAATCCTGTGTACACTATAAGTATTTGAATTGCTTTTGAACAGCAAGAAAGCACTTGTAGCTCATTGGTAAAGCCTTGCACTGCTGTGACATAGCCCATGTGATCGAATCCCCCCAGCTACATTATCTTTTTATTAATTTTTCTTTTAATTTTTTAGAAACCCAAGGGTTTACACGTGCACTACACGTAAAATGAAGAGTCACACAGAAATCAAACATATGCACTGAAGTATACAAAGCGACACCAACACGTAGCACAAATCTCACCACTTATCACCGGTAATCGACCGACGAGATTCACATGATGGCCGGCAACGCCGGTAGGAACCGTAGGGAATGCCTCCAAACTTCAACCCCTGAACCCCTTCGCCTACCCCACTACCCACATATTGTTTGTTTACTCTGCAATGATCCAAAGAGTGTAATTTCACTCTTTAATTCTAATTTTAATGCATATTTTTAATGCATTCTTTAACCCTCAAAACCCTAATTTTCCCTATAAATACCACACCGCATTTCACCCCTCCTCATTCAGAATTTCATTACAAAAACTCTATAAAATTTCCAGGTCCCAAGTTGTGCAAGTGGAGTTAGCAAAGGGCGAAGTTCCGACGACGTTTTGAGGAGATTCCGGCGATGGAACGACGTCCCGACGGTTCCGGAAGTTTCCCCCTTCTCCCCTCTATCTTAATAGCTCGTAAGTCCCCTCTCCCCTTCTCAATCTCTAGTCTAAAACTTTCATTTTTCAAAACTCGTCTGAAGCGGGGTTAATCCGACTTCCAATTCGTTTTTCTTTAAAAACTCAACTTTTCTTAAACAATAAAATACCATAGTCTCATATAATATTTAACAAACATAAATAAATATACTGGAACAATTTTCATCTCAAAATAATTTATGTTGCAATTTCTATTTCACTTTTACAGTAAAATACCATCATGTTTACAAACGATATTTTTATCCGCTTTTAACCGTATTACCTTCAGATAACTCATGAGGTAATGACTTACCTCATCACAACATACATTTCTGACATAGCACGATGAACTTTGGGATTTTAGATTATGGGAAAATACGCTTTTACGAATAAATATCTTAAACAATTAAAAACCGTTTTCTTTAAAAAGAGCGTGTTAATTAATTCCTTGCAATTACGTCTCTACAACCCATTTTGGGGAACCCCGATCGGGAAGGTGCGGGTTATCGCACATCCTCGGGCCTAGTAGAGCGAGATGCAGACCTCCACAAGGAGTATTCGATCTCGATGGAATTTTTGATGCAATTTTTAAGAAAATGAGATTTTTACAAAATAAATAAATTTATTTTTATTAAATATATATATATATATATATATATGAATATTATCAAAAGATCTATTTTAAATATATTATACAAATATTCCATGTTTTTAAATCAAAAGAATCACAATTTCATGAAACTATCTTTACAATTCAATGCAAATTCCAATATTTTATTAAAATACCATATACAATGAAAACTAGGTTCTACTCACCAGAAAATCTCACTTTTATAAAATATATATCTATGAAAACCCTAAAATGATAATTAAATATTTGAGCTGTATTTTGAAAATATATCAAAACTATTTTTTACATAAAACCCCATCAAGTAATCTCAATTTACAATAAGGACCCTAGTAAATGTAAGTTTAAGCGGGACCGATTCTCTTAAGTCTCGGAGAGCCGGAGAAAGTGGGTGCTTGCCTATCTAAGATAGACAATCTAACAATGGTGTTATCAACACGGTAATTGTCTTAGAAAAAGACATAAATCTTGTCGTTCATGTGCAGCAGTTACCGATAATATCAAAACTAATTCAGGACTTCAATTTATTTTCAAAGTGTCTGACTCAGACTGAGTCTCAATCTAATCAATCTGATTTGAATATGATTTAAGTATAAACTGCAATTCAACATAAATCTGTCTATACCAGAATTCAATCTATAACAATCTATCTCGACCGAACCGAACCATGGATATACTATGTTTACATGTCTATCCATTATATTCATTCCATTTACCTGATATCATGGTTTCGGCAAGTCGTACGATCTATTATACCAAACAATACAATCAATACAAAAGACATTACGGGATTTTAAAAGTTAGATTGGTACGGAATGTGTTAGAAGTGGCATGAGACTGTAACCATAATACACCTAATCTGAATATCTATTGCCGTTGTACTGTGGCTGAACAATTCCTTGTGCTCCGTATACCTTAGTCTCCGGATAGTGGGACTCCTCTCGTATACACTGGCATATTCTGTAACAGGCTACAAACAACTGCGTTAATATTATAATCAGACATTTCTAGTTATACTCTCTTTCTGTCTATTTTATCTCTATCTATCTTTGGGACTTACCGAGTGATTGTTCTCTAACGACATTTTTCTTTCTTTCTTTGGAATGTTGTCAGGTGATTCGGACTCACTGGAGATCGAGTCCAGTACTGAAGACTTGAAGCAGTTAGCCTTTGACCCCAAGCTTTAGATACCTGTATATACTTTTTCATTTCAGTTATACTATTGTTTAGGCATTGCTTTCTATTCATATATTTACATTTCCAGTTGTACTTGTAAAGAATTGTTTAATAAAAAAAAGTTGTTCATTTTTACTTATGTTTTTTTTGTACATTTTACTTTATATTGCTTAGATACGCTTAGAGTATTTATTTCTGAGTAAATACGTCGCGTGACCCGTCGCGTCTTCTTACTGTACACCAGGAAGCGGGACGTGACACCATTCTTGAGCTTCCCAAAAAGGAAGCACCTTTCAAAATAAAAAAATGTGTACTTGATTAGAAAAAAAAGTGCATGCATTTTTATTTGAAGTAATTTTTTTTAAAGCCCATAAAAATATTCACGGGTGAACTTTTTTTTAAAAAATGTGTGCAAACAAATAAAATAATGAAATGAACAAGTACCTGCATTTATTTTCAGACACTCATACTCTACGTTGAGTTCGCATGATTTGTGATACATGTTAATCGGAGGTTCCTTTGTTTCAAAGAGACGGGTAATAGTTTAGTCTGCGGATGTCGAAAATTTGGATCTCCATAATTAATAAATCCCAGCCTAATCTAAACGTGTCTGACAAACGAGTGCATTCCTATCTAAATAGAATAGCGAAAAACACTGAAAGAACAATCACCGACAAAGCAAAAAATTGAAAGAATGAAAGTAAGAAATATGTAGCATGTTTCTCATGTTTTATCAAAATGTATGGCCTTCATGAAGTCAAAGTTACATCAATCACTATGATTGATTAGATGGGTGTAACAAAATCCTACAGCATGTGATAATCAACTTCAACCACAAATTCCCTGCAAATTATGAAAGGGACGAGCATGAGACATGTCCACGATAAGAGGTTGTCCCTACGGATATAGTTATCTGTAGGGTCAATAAAAGTTTACTTCTATGGATTAATCCGTAAGTCCCCATGATTGTCCTTACGGAGTCATACGAATTAATTTAAAAGTATTAAAACGTAATTTGTTATTTGACCCTACGGAACAGCAAAAGAAGGACCTACAGGTTAATCCGTAGGGGTATGTATATGGGTTATTAATAAAAAAATAAAGCACAAAAAATCCTCGCTCCCAAAAAAAACTCTCTCTCATCACTCGATCTCTCGCGCGCGCCCCTCGTCGCCAACGTAATATGTTGCACCTACGGATTAATCCGTATGTCTACAGTTTGCCCCTACATATTTATCAGTAGAGACAAAATATTAGATAACTGACATTTTGTCCCTATGGATTGAGTAATAGGAGTTACACGTGCCCCTATGGATACACCCGTAGAGGCTTATATGTAGACCTACGGCTAACTCCGTAGGGGCTGGAAGGTACCCCTACGGATAGCACCGGAGGGGCAAGTATTTTATTTTATAAACCACTAAATTAAATAAATATTTTGTCCCTACGGAATACACCGTAGGTACATAGTCCCCTACGCATTAAACCGTAGGGGCAATTTTTACTCCATAAGGGCATGTTCAGGACAAAAACTTGCATCTGTGGCGATTGCACCTACGGAGAATTTTCTAGTCTCTACGAATATATCCGTAAGGACGGTGCTTTGTCCCTGCGGATAAAGCCGTAGTGGCAACCCCTTATTGCAGTAGCGAGAGCATCCTCTTCTGCCACAAATTAATGCATCCTCTACACAAATCTTATGTTGCAATATTGTGTTTGGTATTTTTGAAATTCTTAAACTATTTATGAGGTTGTGACAACCAAGAGCATGTATATATATATATATACACACACACACATTTGCACTCAATGTTTCCACCATATGACTTATAAATCATAAAACAAGTCGATCTTTTGCCCTGGCTGGTTTCGGAGACCACAAATTCCGAATCACAATAAAAAAAACCAATACCATGAGCTATAAAATCTCTTTGAGCGTTGATCCGTTTCTTTTTTGCATGGATGTCATATTTCAGAAAAAGCATTTACAACAAAAACCATGATTTAAAAAGCTAGTTAAAGCGGTCTTCAATTTGCAATTTTTTAATTAATTCTTAGTTATGCACCATTTTAAAATTAGAATATGCTGATTTTATTTCAGTGAGAAAAATTTTACTACACCAAACATTTAATTTACTTGTCTTATTTTTAATTCTTTTAGATAATAAAAGATATAAATTAGCCATCCTTTCTCATAATTGGGAGATCCGGACTCGAGCTCAGATGTCTTTAATGGGCTATTTACTCCAACCTCCACCAATGGCTGCTCCATGCCCTTCATTTAGTTTACTTCTTTTCTGGGTAGATGTCCATATCGATATCAATGCCAATGTTTCCTTGGTCCATATCCATATCAATGTTTTGATTCTTTGGGTCAATTTTACAACTCAATGCTTACCTGTCAAATGAGAACACTCCTCATCAACCTTTTTATTTGACACGTGTACACGTGTATCCATCAAGCACTATAAAAGAAAAACAACCCTTGATCTGGGCTTGAATTGCTCTCCTCCTCCAATTAATTCCAACATCTATCTGCATTTCTAGCTTCTCTCACTCCATTAATTTAATTTTTGATAGTTAGTGATTGGAGATGTTGGAATCCAAGGGTTGTGTGTTGCACCTCACATCTCTGAATCACATCTCACTTGTGTGTGGATCAGTGGAGAGATCTCTTGATTTCTATCAAAACATTCTTGGATTTGTTCCTGTGAGAAGACCGGGTTCCTTTGATTTTGATGGTGCATGGTTAGGCTTAAAAATTAAATTTCTTTTTTGGCTTGTTTCATCAAAACCAGCCTATGATACCCAGCTTCCGCAAAACTCATCTTCCATTAAATAGCGCCGGGTAGTTCTTACACCTTTTTAGCATATTTCATCGGGGTTTTTCTATGGTGCTTCTCATCTTGCACTTTGTAAAGCGTGCAAGAAGAGAGTGATAAAGATAGAGAATGTAAAGATAGAGAGAGGGGGAGGGTGGTGGTGGAGGAGAGCTAGAGAGAGAAACAAAGAGAGAGAAAGAGAGAGATAGAGCCCCCATGCAAACTCTATATTTTTCTAGATTTGGAAGCACCAAAGAGAAACCCATTTTATCCTCAGATTGCCCTTCTCTTCCTGCATCATCGGCTTAATAATTCATTTGGTAAAAAAAACCCTTCCCGAAAACCCCAAGTTTAAATTCGGTCACCAAAACTCCCGAACGTCGCCTTCCATCAAAGAGCGTCCCTATCTGTTATAAATTGACCCAACTACCCCCGAATTCTTAAACGGTTGACGTAGAAAGAGAAAGGCAATTTGAGGATAAAAGATGCTAAAAGGTGTAAATATTAACCGTCAGAGGGGGTGTTGTTTAAAGAAAGATGATGTCCACTTTTCTTTTCCGGTGAGTTAAACCTTAGTGCTTTAGGCAAGTTGGATAAACCGCACGGTGGTTTTGATGAAATAAGCATTTTTTTAAAATAACTTTTGTTTTCATTTGGTGACCTTTGATGTTTTTTTAAATGAGGGTTTTGTTGGGATGCATTGTTAAAGGTTGTTTAATTATGGAATTGGGATTCACTTGTTACAAAGTGAGGAGCCAGAGAGCATGTTGAAGAAGAGTGAGATCAACCCCAAGGACAACCACATTTCCTTTCAGGTTTGAGCAATTTTCATATTCTGCAGTATTGGTAATGCTTTCCCATTATTAAAGGCTTAATGCAATCTTTTGGGGGAAATAAAGTTGGATGACCACCCGCGTAAAGTTGTTGGTCATAGCATTTCCCTTTCTGAGAAGTGTGCGGGAATCGATCCTCGCACACTTCTAGAAAATTTGAACTTCAGCAAAAGTCGTGGTACTCTATATTTAAAGTGCATTGGTTTTAGAAATAAGGAGTAAAATATTTATTTTTCAAGAAATTCTGAAAAAGACAGATAGTATATAGGTTGCAAAAAAATATCATGGTATTTTTATCTTTCAATCTTTTAAGTTGTTATGTTTCAATTGCAAAGCAACTTCATAACATGGTAGGTGGAAGTTTGCGTGTCTTATGATCAGTTAGCTAAATACATACAGATCTTAATTAGTGCATATCAATGCATACCGAATTGTAGATAACACAAAAATCTAAATAGTTCGCGTTGTTAATTGAAGACTTAAATAAGATGGCAAAGAAACATATAGTATAGGGTGAATTATGCTAAACACCATGCACGAATGCGCTTTTCATTAAAGTGCCCTAAGTTATTTTATCACACTAAAATATCCTAAACTATAGTTTCAAGGGATTTTCTTTCACTAAAATACCCTACAAATTAGTGGTTAAAGTGTTTTATTGTAATAAAATAAATTAAGATATTTTCATGAAAATCTGCTATAATTAATATATTATTGAAAAAAGTGAGGATTAAAGTGATATCGATGTTCAGTCAAAGTTCATGATATTTATTTGAAAAACATTGATAGTGCACGTTGCTCTGATTTTTAGTGTGAGAGCATGGTATTAGTGGAGAAGAAACTGAAGGAAATGGAGATCGACTACATCCAACGACAAGTCGAGGAGGAAGGAGTCTATGTGGATCAGCTGTTCTTCCATGACCCTGACGGATTCATGATCGAAATTTGCAACTGTGATAACCTCCCCGTGGTCCCACTTGCGGCCGCGGAGCCTGTAAGCCTGTGCAAGAAGCAGCAGATAATGGTACAGTGCAATGTCCCGTACCAGCAATTCAAATGAGAGAGGATGCTCACAACATCTTTTGTGCTTGAGGAGATTGTAATAATTAAGCTTCATCTGTTCCTTTCCATCTATGATCATGTGTTGCAACATTGTGTAGTGTTATATTTTTGATGATGGTACCCATTGCTCATGGGCCGGTTGGTCGTGGCATGGGGGTGTGGGATGGATGGTCTTATGTTCAAGACCGACCCTACATGCACAGGGTATTTTCCCCATCACCTTTCTTTCTTTTAATTTAATTTAATTTAATTTAATTAAATGCATACGTCCAGGTTCAATGTGTCATGGTGATATATGGTATGATATAATCCTTTAGATTTAAATTAATAAAATTTTGTTAAAGGATTCAGTTCGACATGCTTCACCATTATTTTATTCGAACTAATAATGCATTTGTTGCGTATTGTTCTTGATTTTAAGTTACATGATATATCAATTTAATATTTGTCTAACTAACAATTTCTTTTTTCTGAATATCAATAAACTATTGTAACAATTTTACTGGATTCAGATCTCTTGCCTGCTTTTTTCCTGCTTGTTACGTTTTTCCTTGCTCTGCAACCTATCCCTTCTCATCAGTTACTAAAAACTTTTTATTCAAATATTTTCCATTTTCAAATACATGAGTAGATTTTATGAATGTTAGAGAACAATATCTGAATGACTAGAGAACAATATCTGTATCCAAGCTATTAAAATCTTTCTTGCAAAAGATGATAAATAGCCAAAACAGAAATTTCAAATTAATTATTAATATTTATGGGTTTTTTACGAAAACGCCCCTCCGAATTTATGTGTCTACCAAAAAGCCCTTCAAATTTAGCTATTTATTAAAAAACCTCATTCTTTTAAGTTTCAAAAAAAGCCTACAACCATCCAAAAGTAGAATATTCTCTGAATATTCTCCCAACTCTGTTAATTTTTAATGGTTTTTGTTAATTTTTTATTTTAAAATAGTTAAATTTATAATTAAAGTATTTAAAATGACTAAAAAATAAATATTAAGGATAAGACCTGCCGGCGGCGAGACGGGTGGCGCCGGGGAGACCACTGCAGTCCAGAAGGAGGTCGATGAGACGGGAGGAGGGAATTAACGGCTGTGATGAGTTCAAGGGGCTAGGGAAGAGCTCCGAGGAGTCGAGGAGGCCAAAGATGGGAGGTGGCAGTTGCGGCGAGGTCGGGGTGGGTCGGGGAGCTTGCTAGAGTTGAGGAGGGGGTCAATAAGGCAGGAGAAGTGCCACGCCACGCTTTCCAAAATTATGTAACAGACATTCGACGAGATCCGCGACGTATCCATACCGAGAAGATACACCTCCTCAATATAGATACGTTAAACGTTTAGTAATGCGGAGTGTATTTAAAAGGTAAGTGTAACACCCTAGTTCATTTATATAATATTCTATTTGATATTTTCTTTATCTTGTGGCTATTTCTTGATTTTGTAGGGTTACCTAGCACGACAACAAGGTTTTGGGAGGCATCGACCATGCCATTTTCAAAAATTTGCCATGCTAAACAACTCTAACCCTAAAATCATAACTAGAGAATTAGACGAAACATGCATGTAAACAACTTTACATCTAAGTGAACAAGGAATACAACCTTTGTAGACCGGTCCTTCACTTCAAAAGCTCCGTGTAGTAGTCCCTTCGCTCCAAATAGTGATCTTCCAGACTCTAGAATAGATCCACAAGATGAAAGGAACAAGCTTGCTAGAAGTTTTCAAGGCCGAAGATGATCTGCGTCGAGGAGACACCAACTCAAGCCACCTCTTCACTAATTTGGAATTAGTGAAGCTAACACCCTAAACTAAATGGCTAGTCCAGTAGAGAATGATGAAGTATGATTTTTGCTCATTTTAGAATTAATTTTCTCACTAATTTTCTTCACCTCTCAAAAACCTAGAGAACTAACTCTTGATGAAGAAGAAGATGAAGAGAACAATGTTATGGCAACAAATCTGTCTAAGTACTCTCGGAAAACTTGATTCATCAAGTTCATGAATATTGTTGGTGCGTTGGTCACTCCAAATGGCATCACTAGAAATTCGTAATGAGTATAGCGAGTTCTGAATGCCGTTTTATGGATTTCAGCTTCCTTGACCTTCACATGATGATAACCCGAACGAAGATCTAACTTAGAGAAAACACAAGATCCACTTAGCTGATCGAATAAATCGTCGATGCGCGGGAGTGGATACTTGTTCTTTATCGTTACTTCGTTCAAGGCTCTATAATCAATACACATTCTGTATGAACCTTTCTTCTTCTTCACGAGCAAAACTGGAGATCCCCAACTTGAAGTGCTGAGACGAATCCATCCTTTCTTCAATAATTCGTCCAACTGAGTTCGGACCTCCTTTAAACCTTCCGTACTTAGTCGATACGGTGCTTCGATCACCGGTTGTGCTCCTGGTATTAAATCAATGTTGAATTCAAAAGCTCGATCGGGAGGCAAACCTGATATATCGTCAGGAAACATATCGTCGAACTCATGTGGCTAATACATCTTGAATTGTCGCCATCACTGCCTTCTTTGGGTTCGCCTTGTAAGTACTTGGCTTCAGGATACGGTCTCCACTTTTGAAATAGAAGACCGGATGGTCTGGAATCTCGAATACTACCCTCCTTTGACGACAGTCGATGGTAGCGTAGAAGGTTCCTAGCCAATCCATACTTAGAACCACATCGAAGTTCGGTATGTCTAGCACCTTGAATTCAGCATAGAATTATCTGTTGTAGACGACCAATGGACACAAGTCGTATCCTATTACTGCCTTTAGAACGTCGTTCCCTGAACTGACATTCCAGCTGGATACAAGCGGTATGAGTGGAATCGCATGAGTTCGGATGAACCGTTGTGACATAAAGCAATGAGATGCTCCAGTATCGAAGAGTGCAAGTGCAGGAAGTGAAGCTACTAAGATTGTACCTAAGTTATATGTGGGATATGTTTTAGGTATAAGGAAAAGATATATGGGTATGTCTATGAACTGAAAAAGAATTTGAAAGGGAGATGTTACCAGTGATGACTTGGCCGGTGACTTCAGCCTCTTCCACAGTCATTGTGAAAGCCTATCGCCTTGGCACAATCCTCCTTGCTGGAGGAGCATTCCTCTGTCCGTTCCTTGGTCCTTGAGGTGGGTTCCGTTGAGCTTGATGGAACCGACGAGGAGGAGGTGCAGTCGGTCCACGAGGAGGTGGAGCAGGTAGTGCAAGTCTCGGAGCAGGTGCCTGGATGGCTGAGCACTGCGGGTATGTGATTGCTGGCCTGGGTGCAGCATATGGGTTGTGTCTACGAGGACAAGACCCAATATCATGAGTAGCTGAGCCGCAGACTAAGCAAAGGCGATTTGCTCGCCGACAGTCTTTCATCAAATGTTCATCCCTTCTGCAATAGGTGCAAAAGGCTGGGCTAGGCTGGTTGTTTGGTATTCCCGGTCTTCTTGGCATAAAAGGTAGCCTTGAAGAGGCTCCTCATTCCATCTGGTTGGTAGGGCGCTTCATCCCGGCAGACTGAGGTCTGCCCCTCATCTTTACCACTGCCTCATATCGGCGGGAAGCTTTCAGAGCCGATTCGTGAGTTGGGAAATCTCCTGTGGCTAATACAGCTTGGATCTCCGGATCTAACCCTAATTGAAATTGTCAGGCTCTGATCTCATCCGTCGGCATCAGGTGTGCCACAAATCTGTCAAGGTGTTGTGTTGGCTGTGTATTATGTGATATTTTAAAATCGAAATATTGAGACGTATCTTACCGACTGAGCATGGTAAACTCAGTATCGTACTCATCCACTGATTTGGTCCACATTGAACCCTGTTGTAGGTGGATGAACTGATGTTCCATATCGAATCTGGCAGTCTTGGGAAAGTACTTTGCGTCGAACATATCACGGAAAGTCCTTCATTCGATCGGCTGGGTGAGACGGCTTTCTTCCGCCTTCCACCGGACCTGTGCATTGTCAGTGAGCTGCAGCTTTGCAACTCGAACCCAAGCGACCTCTGGCACTTATGCTGCTGCCAGGTCATCTTCAATACTCTGAGCTCATTCTTCAGCTTATAGAGGGCTCTCTTTCCCTGAGAACTGCTTGGGGTGCAAGGCCCTGAATTGCTTCACCCCAGGTGCTTCTGTCTCGGGACGGTTCATTAAAATAGCAGTCTGCTGCTGATGTCCCTCCAGGAGGCTACGAATCGCCTCAAGCAATACCGTATGCTCATTGATCGGAGCAGCTACGACCGGTGCAATTGGTAGGGGAGGTGGAGTGTTGTTGAAGTTGGTACTGGTGTTGTTTGGGAAATCCTTAACCTTAAAAGAAAAATTTGGGTTAGGACAGATTCAAAATATATAAAATTGGAAGATTCAAGGAATATAAATTGTAAAGAATGTTTTCAGTTGCTGGTTCTTATGTTATATTGCTTAGGTTGTCCACGCAGAACTGACCTGCATGTCCATACAGAGCTGACCTGTATGTCCACACAGAGCTGACCTACATGGGCCACCAACAAAACCTGTCACGCCCCGCTTCCCGGTGTACGGGCAAAGAACGCGATGGGTCACGCGACGTATTTACTCAGAAGTAAACACGCTAAGTGTATCTAAGCAATATAAAATAAAATATACACAAGAGACAAGATGTAAATGAACATGTACTTTATTTATTAACATTCTTTTTACAATACAACTGAAATGAAAATACATGTATTGAAAGCAATGCCTAAACAATGACATAACAGAAATGAAAATGAAATGTAAAAGTAAACTAGAGCTCCAGGTCAAAGGCTAGCTGATCCAAGTCCTCGTTGGTGGGCTCTGTCTCCATTAGGTCCGATCCACTTGACAACATTCCAAAGAAAATGAATGTCGTCGGCGAACAATCGCTCGTTAAGTCCCAAAGTAAGAAGAGATAGAATAGACAGAAAGAGAATGTAATTTTTAAAGTTGTATTATATTGTTAACGCTGTTATTTGTAGCTAGGTATAGAAAATGCCAGTATATACGAGAGGAGTCCCACTATCTCGGAGACTAAGGTATATGGAGTAAAAGGAACCGTTCAGCCACGGTACAACGGCAATGGAGATTCAGGTTAGGTGTCTTATGGTTATAGTCTCGTGCCACTTTTAACACCTTCCGTACCAATTTACCTCTTATAAACCCCGTAATATCTTGATTGTATTGTATTGTCTTGTATTATAATTGTATAGATGGATGACTTGTCGAAACCATGATATCAGTAATGGAACGGATATAATGGATGAACATGTAAATGGAGTATATCCATGGTTCGGTTCAGTCAAGATGTATAGATTGAATAGATGGATTCATATTGAATTGTGGTTTTATACTTGAATCACATTCAAGTCAGATTGTTTATATTTAGACTTAGTTTGAGTCAGACAATTAGAAAAGAAATTGAAGTCCTGAATTAGGTTTTGATGTTATCGGTAACTGTTGCACATGGACGGCAGGATTTGTGTCTTTTTCCAAGACAATTACCGTATTGATAACACCGTTTGTTAGGTTGTCTACATTAGATAGGCAAGCACCCATATCTCCGGCTCCCTGAGGCTCAAGAGACTGGTCCCGCTTAAACCTATGTTTACTAGGGTCCTTATTGTAATTTAATATAACTTGAGGGGGTTTTATGTAAAAATAGTTTTGGCATAATTTCAAAATACTCCTCAAGTATTTAATTATCGTCTTTAGGGTTTTCATAGATGTATATTTTATAAATGTGAAATTTCTAGTGAATAGAACCCAGTTTCCATAAAATATGGTATTTTCTTGAATTATTGTACTTGTGTTGTATTTGAATGGTATTTTCATGTAATAGTGATTCCTTTGATTTAGAAAGTTTTGAATATTTATATAATTAAAATAGATATTTTGATAATAGATATATATTTAATGAAAATAATTTATTTATTTTCTTATAGAAATCTCATTTTTCTAAAGAAAAATGTATAAAAATTTCCATCGAGATCGAATGCTCCTTGCGGAAGTCTGCATCTCGCTCTAGTAGGCCTAAGGATGTGCGATAATTCTCACTATCCCGAACAGGGTCCCCAAAATGAGTTGTAGAGGCGCAATTGTATAGAAATTGTTAATACATCTTTTAATAGAAAACGGTTTTGTAAGTTTAGTGTATTTATTTGTAGAGTCGTATTTCCCGTATTTTATTGTCCCAAAATCAATCGTTCTATGATAGAGATGTGTGTTGTGATGAGGTAGGTTATTACCTCGTGAACTATCTAAAGGTATAGCAAGGAATAAAGGTTATAATGTCGAAATGAATAGTTTGTGGCATTTTTATGGAAAAATACGATAAATGTCACAAAAATGATTATTTTGATCGAAACTTGTTTTATTGAGTTTGTTAATGTTTATTAATCAACATATGAGAATATGATTTTATCTTGTTAAGGAAAAGTGTAGTTTTTAAAGAAAACCGAATCGGAAGTCGGACTAACTCCGCTTACGTCGGGTTTTAGAAATGGAACTTTTTAAAGAAAAAGATGAGAGGGGAGGTTGGAATTACTGACTTGTTGGACTAGAGGAGAGAGAGGGGGTCCTAAGGAAGGCTTCGGGGTGTCGATTCGTCGCCGAAATCTTCTCGGAAGTTCGTCGGAGCTTCGCACTTCACTAACTCCACTTATACACTAAAAGACTTGGGATTTTGGTATAATTTTTGTAAAAGAATTATGAGTGAGAGGGGTGTAAAATGGAGTGGGTATTTATAGGACAATTTAGGGTTTAGGGGGTGATGAATAATGCATTAAAATGGAATTTGAAGGGTTTTATTATTCTCTGTAAATGTGCGGAGTAAATAAGCAATACTGGAGTTATGGGGGTAGTCCAAGGGTTTAGGATTTACAAAAAAATGGGGTTTGGGCTCAACAGAACCGGCGGCGCCGGCCCATGGCGAATTCTCGTCGGTCGGGTCATGAAGGTGAGGGCTCGGATTCTCGCCACGTGTCCAAGTCGGTCTAAATACTAATTTGCACCTGTTTTTTTTAAGTGTGACTCTTCAGTTTACGTGCAGTGCTCGTGCAAACTCTTGGGCTTTTAAAAAATTAAAAGAAAAATAACTAAAAGATAATGTGGCTGGGGAGATTCGATCACAGAGGCTACGCCACAGTAGTGCAAGGTTTTCCCAATGTGCTACAAGTACTTTCTTGTTGTTCTAAATCAAAACAAATACTTATAGCATTTATAGGAATTGTAAATACCCTAATTGTACATTAATTTTAAATGAATTTTATGTACACGGAATTTGGAGTTGTTACAAAAAGACCTAACCACAGCCGATCAGGCTGGCCCCCGCCCCGCCGTCGGATTGTGCCCACGTGGCCCATCCAACGGCCACACGCGTGGGCGCCAATGAGCCGGGCCTGGCTCGGGCTTAGGCCGACGCTCGGGCTCCTGAGTCGGGCCTGGTTTTGTTTTATATATTTTCCTTTCTTTTCTTTTTTGAAAACAAAACGTTTTTATTTATTTAAAATACTTTTTAAAAATAGTTTTAAATATCCGAAAAATATAAATAAATTCTAAATAATTATTTTCGCATCTGTACTAATTTTTACCTCTAAAAATAATTCATTTTTCAAAATTCCTTTTTAAAATAAATTCATTCCCTTTCTTAAAAATAACTTTATAAATCCCTTTTCTCTTACAAAAATTAAATTAAATTTCTAGAAATCAAATAAAACCTTTAACCAATCTATTTCTTCAAAATAAAGTTAAAGAAAATACCATAAAATTAAATATTGGCTCCAAAAAATAAGAAATGGGCTTTTATTGTCAAGCCCCGCTTCCCAATATACGGGGAGGGGACGTGACGAGTCCCGCTACGTATTTACTCAGAAGCAAACACGCTAACCGTAAATAAGCAATATAATAATGTACACAAGAAAAATGACAAGAGATGTAAATAAACAACAACTTTTATTTATTAAATATTTCTTTGTAATACAACTGAAAAGTAAATACAATGATGAAAGCAATGCCTAAATAATAGCATGAACTGAATGAAAAGTAAGTACAAGTAAAGTATAATAGTTATGCTGCTCAGTGGTTTGCTCCAAGTGCTCTTGGCAGGTCTTGAACTCCTTAGAGTTGGGTCCTCCTGACAACATTCGGAAAAAAAAGAGATGGAATGTCGTCAGCGAACAATCGCTCGGTAAGTCTCAAAGAAAGAAACAAATAGACTAGACAGATAAGAGAGTATAACTAGTAATATTTGATTATAATGTTAACGCAGTTTTTTGTAATTTGGTACAGAATATGCCAGTGTATACGAGAGCAGTCCAACTTACACCGTGGACTTTGGTAACCCGTAGTACAATGCTCCGTCGATAAAACCACGGAACAACGACATGGATATATAGTTACATCTTTTAGTGACCACCTCGTGCCACTTTTAACACATTCTGTGCCAGTCTACTCCTTTAAAAACCCCGTAATATCTTATGTATTGATTGTATTGTTTTGTTTTATAAATGAAATAGTTGCTGAAACCATGATATCATGTAAACGGAATGGATATAAATAGATAGTCATATAATCAGAGTATTTCCATGGTTCGATTCAGTCGAGTCATGTTGATATAGATTGAATTCTGGTATAAATGGATTCATGTTGTATTGTAGTTATACTTGAATTGAATTCAAGTCAGATTGATTTCATATTAAATTGAGACTCTGTCTGAGTCAGACATTTTAAAACAAATTGAAGTCCTGAATTAGTTTTGATATTATCGGTAACTGCTGCACATGGACGGCAGAAATTTTGTCTTTTTCCAAGACAATTACCGTATTAATAACACCGTTTTTAGGTTGTCTACCTTAGATAGGCAAGCACCCATATTCTCTGACTCCCTGAGGCTCAAGAGAACTGGTCCCGCTTAAACCTATGTTTACTAGGGTCCTTATTGTAAATTAATATAACTTGAGAGGGTTTTATGAAAAATAGTTTTGATATATTTTCAAAATACACCTCAAGTATTTAATTATCGTCTTTAGGGTTTTCATAGTTGTAATTTTTATAAAAATAAAGTTTTCTAGAGAATAGAACTTAAATTTCATTGTATATGGTATTTTAGTGTAATATTGGAATTGTATTTATTTGCAATGGTAGTTTCATGAAATTTATGATTCCTTTTATTTAGAAAACATGGAATATATATATTGTTTACTTAAAGTAGATATTTTGATAATATTTATATATATATATAAATAGAACTTATTTATTAAATAGAAATCACATTTTTCTTAAAAATTGTTTTAAAAATTCCATCGAGATCGGATGCTCCGTGAGGAGGTCTGCATCTCGCTTTACTAGGCCCGAGGATATACGATAACCCACACCATCCCGATCGAGGTTCCCCAAAATGGGTTGTAGAGGCACATTTGCAAGGAATTAAATAATACACTTTTAAAGAAAACGGTTTTTGAATGTTTATGGTATTTAAATGTAAACTCGTATTTTCCCACAAACTAATGTTCTAAAAGTCATCGTGCTATGTCAAGAATGTGTGTTGTGATGAGATAGGTCATTACATCGTGAGTTTTCTAAAGGTAATATGGGTAAAATGAATAAGCAATGTAGTATGTAAACATGATGGTATTTTACCATAAAAATGAAATAGAAGTTGCAATACATATTATTTTGAGATAAAACTTGTTCTAATCTGTTTATTTATGATTTCTAAACAATATAAAAAAAAGATGGTGAATTTGTTTTAAAGAAAAATTGTGGTTTTAGTTAAAATAGAATTAGAAGTCGGATTAACTCCGCTTCCGACTAGTTTTGAAGAATGGATTCGTTTTAATAGAAGAGAAAGGGAAAGAGGGAACTTACTGATTGGAATTAGAGAGAAGAGGTAGGGGAAGATTTTGGGATCGTCGGGGAGTTGTTTCGTTACCGGATTCTTCCCGAAACGTCACCGGAAATTCGACCTTTGCTAACTCCACTTGTACAACATTTTGGACTTGAAAATTTTAGAGAGTTTTGATACTAGATTTCAGAATGAGGATGGCCAAAGTGTAGGATTGTATTTATAGGGTAGGATTAGGGTTTAGGGTATTAAAATTTAGAATTAAAATGCATTAAAATTTGGTTTAATGCATTATTTTAATTCTCTGTTTATTTTCAGAAAAACAAACAGTACTGGGGCTAAGGGGGGAGGCCAAACGACTAAGGTACAAAAACAATTGGCATTACCTACGGATTCCACCGGCGGTGCCGGCCCCTTCCTCAATCTTGCCGGTCCAAATCCGAGGGTAGGATCTTGGATCTCTGCCATATGTCCCTGTCTGTTGGTATATTATTTCCCACATGTTTGTTTACTTTGTGAATTTTCATTTTATGTGTTTTGCACGCGCAAAGTTTTGAGCTTCTAAAAGTTTAAAAGAAAAGTCAATAAAAAATATATGTGGCTGTGGGGATTCGATTACAGGGGCTACGTCACAACAGTGCAAGACTTTACAAATGAGCTATAAGAGCTTTCTTGCTGTTCAAAAGAAAATTAAATTTATAACTTGTGCTCAGACTTAAGTGCTCATTTCTGTATTTTTTTTTTGAAAAAAATTCTGTACAGAAAGTTTAGGGTTATTACATTCTACCCTCCTTATAAAAATTTTGTCCTCGAAATTTGTAGAAGGAAAGTATAACAGATTCAAAACAATTTGGTGATAGTGATGGTGATAGAACTATTGATAGTTTATGAAAAATATTTGGAAGAACAAAAGATTGCAAAGGTTTTGGAAAGATGAAAAAGATGTGAGGGAATTACCAGGGTTATCTTGGTCTACAGTCTCGGCTTCTACGGCCGCTAATGTAAAAGCCTGACGCTGGGTACATTCCTCCTAATTGGAGGCACATTCCTCTGTCCTTGGGGCATGTTTTCCTGCCCTCGAGGCATGTTCCTCAGTGCTTTATGGATTTGGCAATTAGGCTGTGCAGGAGGTCCACATGGAGGTGGAGCTGGGAGAGCAAGACAAGGTGCAGGAGCCTGGATAGCTGGCCGCTGCAGATAAGTGTTATGAGTTGGAACTGGATTGCGTCTATAAGGACATGCTCCAATTCCATGAGTGGATGCGCCACAAACTAACCACGGGCCTTTTGCGTTCCTACAGTCCTTCGACAGGTGTCCATCCCACTTGCGGTAGAAGCAAAAATCTGGACTTAGCCGGTTATTTGTTTCTCTCGGTCTCCTGCGTTCAAAAGTTGGCCTTGAAGAGGCTCCTCCTGCCATCTGGGTGGCATGGCGCTTCATTCCGGCAGATTGGGGTCCGCACTTCTTCTTCACTACTGCCTCATATCGGCGGGCAACTTTCACAGTCAGTTCGTGGGTTGGGAAATCCCCTGTAGCTAAGGCAGCTTGGATCTCCGGATCTAACCCTTACTGAAATTGTCTGGACCTGATCTCATCAGTCGGTATCAAGTGTGCCGCGAACCTACTGAGCATGGTAAACTCAGCATCATACTCATCCATACATTTGGTCCACATCGAACCCTGTTGTAGGTGGATGAATTGCTGCTCTATGTCAAATCGGGCAGTCTCTGGAAAGTACTTTGTATCGAACATGTCGCGAAAAGTTTTCCATTCGATAGGCTGGTCAAGACGACTTTCTTCCGCCTTCCACCAAACTCGGGCGTTGTCGGTGAATTGCAGCTTCGCAACCTGTACCCAAGCGATGTCTGACACTTGTGCTGCTGTCAGATCGTCCTCAATGCTCTGAGCCCATTCTTCAGCTTCCAGAGGGCTCTCTTTTCCTGAAAATTGCTTTGGGTGCAATGCCCGGAATTGCTTTACTCCGGACGCTTCCGCTTCTAGACGGTTCAGTAATATAGCAGTCTGCTGCTGCTGTCTTTCTAAGAGATTTCGGATTGCCTCAAGCAATACCGTCTTCTCATTGATCGGAGCAGCAACGGTAGGCGTAAGCGGTAGAGGTGGTGTTGTGTTGATGAAGTCGGTGCTGGTATTGTTTGGAGAATCCATAACCTTGAAAGAAAAAATAGGGTTAGGATAGATTCAAAGTATATGAAATTGTAAGATTCAAGGAATATGAAATGTAAAGATTGTTTTTAGTTGCTGATTCTTGTGTTATATTGCTTAGGACTTCATGCAGAATTAACCTGCATGTCCATGCAAAACTGACCTGTAGGGTAGGGTTTCTTGCAGCACTGACCTGCATGGGCCGCCAACAAAACCTTTCATGCCCCGCTTCCTAATATACGGGGAGGGAACGCGACGAGGCCCGCTACGCATTTAATCAGAAGCAAATACGCTAAGCATAAATAAGTAATATAATTAAGTACACAAGAAAAATGACAAGAGATGTAAATAAACAACAACTTTTATTTATTAAATATTTCTTTACAATACAACTGAAAAGTAAATACAATGATGAAAGCAATACCTAAACAATGGCATGAACTGAATGAAAAGTAAGTACAAGTTGTAGGGTGTTTTTCGTCACCCCATTGAGATGGGAATGCGCGCGCTTGTCAGGCATGTACAGATTCCCACTGCCTAGTGCAGACCGGGGTTTATTGATTGTGAGGATCCAAATTTTCGGCAGCCGCAGACTAAGCTGCCGTTAATTACCCCTCGCTTTTGGAGCGAGAGAACCTCCGATTGACGGGTAAAACCGATCATGCGAGCTTAATGTGTCGTATGCGTGTGTTGTGTTTTGAAAGGGTTTTGGATATATCGGGTGTTAGTTATATGTATGCCCTAGAGGCCATTACTGTACATACGATGTATATTGTAGTGGATACTTGGATATATATAGGGAGGACTTTCTTGCTCGACATGATAGTATGCTATCTGGTTGCCCTTTATCTTAACATGTACTCTAATTGTCTCTATGTTACATGTTGATAAAGCCCTTAGGATGAGTACTTGACTACCAGGACTATGATGCAGATCATACTAGTGGGGACAGTGTAGTCGCTAAGTACATCCTTCAATTGTTCCTAGTCGTAGGTGTATCGAGACAGGGCATCGATATACCAGAGTAGACTAACGTATGCGCTTCTTGACCCATATGATGGGCGATGGATGATCCCATATCCATTGGTGTTTGACATCAGAGAAGGTATACGGGTGCTCAGTGGAGACTGGGTACACTGGACGGACTCGCCGAGAACTCCCAGATGGTACTATACCTCACGTCAGATGGCAGTTCTCTGGTGACACTGGTACAGGTTAGTCTGTAGACCCGAGATCGTCATAGAGTCTTGTGTGATTCCCACTGTGCTTTGATTTCCATCATACCACGTCCAAGAGGGCATGCAAAAAGGTGGCTTTTGGGTACAGTCCCGAATCACATGGAGGCAATGAGCGATAGGAGGGGTTTCGTCTCTCCCGGTATAGGGAGTTGATGTTGCGCTGTGTTCGATTGGTTATAACTGGAAATCCCTGGCCAGGGTTGCTGAGATTTACTGGTAAGTGTTATCAGTAGTTTCTCGAATTGTTATGGACCTCATATCGACACGACTTATCCAGCTACTGGGGTCTGACGTTTTACCACCCCTAGGCGAGATATGCGACATATCAGACGAAGAGACCGGACTGTACGGGAGTGTTACTGGTTGGATTCACAGGAGAATGTACAGGCTTTCTTGTTGATCTTCTGATTGCTCAATACCTGGGTGGCCGTTACGTTTAGCTGACCGCTTGCAGCTTGTGGGTGTTTGATATGATCATCACCTACTGCCGGCGTATTGACGATTGTTTAGAGTCCTACACAGAGGTTTCCTGGCTCAGGCAAAACGGAGTAGGAGCACATATGTGATATGTGCGGGACCGGGAATAATACGTGTATGCGATACCGTATTAGATTCTCGCGACTTGTGATATCGGCCGGGTATATGTGATATAGCCGGGTCATCGGATCAAGTGTTGATTCGATGAACTGATACAGATTATATTAGTCGGTTATTTATGAAATAGTCGGATTATCAGATCAAGTGTTGATTCGATAATTTAATGTATACTTATATATTTGATATATTATGGTACATTAACTAATATAAGCTCACTTAAAGATTCTTTTTCTCACTCGGGTAATACATTGATATATATGTGATATATGTTAATTGTATTATTTTATTTTGTTACAATAAATATTGTATATGTGATATATAATATTGTAACATGTTAGGGTTATAAATGCAATATGTTTTGTGGAGTTTAAATATGGTTAAGGTTTGGATTAGGGTTAAACTTGGATGAAGCTTTCAAGAAGCTTCTTGAAGCTTTGACTTTGACTAGTGATATTTTGCATAGATATTTCTTTAACCTAACCCAACCCTTTACCATAGTTAATTCTCTACATGGGTTAAGTTTTCATTCTTAACCCATGGTTGCATTTCTAACCACACACTTGATTTCATTATTCATCACAAAAGGTTTTGATCTTCTTCTTCTTCTTCTTCCTTTGATGAAAAGCTTTCTAGCTTTTTCATTTGTGATGTTTATATGTGAGAAATTGAAAACAAAAGAGTGCTAAACTCCTACTTCATCATCCTCATCTATTCTAGCCACTTAGATTAGGGTGTTTGCTTTGCTAATACTTGATTAGCAAAGAAAGAGCTTGGGTTTAAGTTTTTTCAAGGTAGATCATCTTAGTTATTGAAGATCGGAAGCAAGTTTGCATCTTTCTATTCATGGAGCCTCTCTTGAGTCCGGATACTTGATGATCGCAGCGAAGGGACCTCAACACGGAGCTTTAGAAGTGAAGGAACGGACTACAAAGGTTGTAATCCCTAACTCTTAGAAGTAAAGTTGTTTACTTGCTTTGTTTCGCCTAATCTCTAGTCTAAGATCTTGGTTAGGGTTGTTCGGCACTTGAAAAATGTGATTTTGGCATGGTTGATGCCTTGTAGAACCTTGTTCTAGTGCCTAGTAACCCTACAGTGGTATCAGAGTCAAGCTAGAGCTTTAGGCGTCGTCTAGACGAAGTTTAAAGTCCGATCGAACCCCGAAACGTCGATATACACCCCCTCTCCGGAAATTTTCTAAAATGTTGATTTTTTCTATATTAAAAATACTCAGAAAATTAAGCAGGGAATTCTAAGAATTACTGTGAAGTACGGAGCACTAAATCCCTCATTGGACCGCGGAACCGCGGCCAAACCATGCGTTTGGCGGCGGTTCCGCGGCCAACTTTAAGAGTTTGGTGCTGCCACTTCTGGGGTTTATTCTTGGTTAATTTTGCATGCTTCTGGGAATTTTTAATTCTACTCAAGTGTTGAGTTTTCTGGAGATCTTTTGTATTCGTTGATTCGATCGGAAAGTTTAACATCATTTAGTTTTTCGGGGGAATTTAGAACGTGTTAAAAAGTTCGAACGGATATCAATAATTCACATTTTCCCCTGACGGAAAATTTTCAAGTGTTGGATTTTTTCACGAGTTTAAAACTTTCGGGAAATCATGCAAGCGTATCTGTGGACCCTCTAGAAGAACGTAACCTTAACTCGATTATGTGACCGTCAAAACTGCCACTGAACCCTAAGGTTTGTGGTAGTTTAGCGTTGCCACATGTGAGGCGTTGGTTTGACCCTTCTACGGCCGGTTCATTGGGGCTGTGACATGTTCTGGGATTTTTGAACTCCACTCAAGTGTTGAGCTATTTGGGAAATCTTGGGTGTTTGTTTATTCGATCGGAAAGTTTAATTTTATCTATTTATCTGGAATGTGATACAATATTTGGAATCTATAAGTAGTTATGAGATAACTAATTTGAATGTTATAAATCTAGCAGTTTAGTTTCATTTGATCGGTTTCCACAGGATTTTGATGCGATCAAAAGTCCGTCGCAATCACGTAGCGTACGCGGATACTCACCGGGTAAACTTAATAGATAGCCACGCCCCATAGCCCCGACCAAGTGACTGTAGGAGAACCCCGTCGCCAAAAGCATCCGTTCGGGTGCTCGCGGCAGCGGTGTTCCGCCTTGGTGCACTTCGTCGATGGTATCGGGGGTGTGGCCATCTACTAAACGAGCATTCGATCAGGATGTCGGGAATCTTGCTGAATTTCCCGATTAGATATTGAAAAATATTTTCGATATTGAGACTAAAATGCGGGGTTTATAATTGTTAGGCATGCGATGTCTAAGGAATTCATTTGGTTAGGCATACGATGTCTAAGGTGGTTGCGGATTCCAACTGTTGTAGTTTTTCACTTTCTTTTCTGCGACCGTAAGTGTAATATGTGGTGTATCGCCGGTTTCGTTGCTATACATCAACGACAATTGGGATACGCATATTTACTTACGTTGATGACATGTGATGTTATGTGTTGCTGTGATATGTTATATTGGATCGTCGTGTTCTGAATAGCCGGGGTTTTTATGTGAGATGAGGGTTTTTATTTTCATTCATGTAAAATTCAATTGTATGTAATATTCTTTTATTGGGACACTTCCGGGCTGAGGATGATGTCACCATTGTATATTATTTACTTTTCCGCATTAGGATAGACCCAAGGCGGGAAGAACAAGTAACCGGGTTCTAGGGTTCAGTGGGAGGCCATCTCGAGGAGTCGAGACCGGGTCTCTTAACCCTAGAATTGGGAGTGTTGCTTGCCGCTCTCGTAGGGGTCTAGGGGTGTGGGATTGGCTATTCATCGCGACCGTGGAATCCGTGTTTTATACAGGCTCGTATTAAAACACGGACCTCCTAGTAAATCCAATATTTCATATATGTTCTTCTGCTGCAATGTTCTGTGATGAGATCATATTACTGCCTGAGACGAATGTTTATATTATATATATGAGATATATATTATATATTGTTGATTTCGTTTCTAATCTGATGCTTATGAAGCATAATAAAATGGGACTTCATTAATGAAATTAATGAAATAAAAAAAACCTAAAGATGTTGTAGAAACTTGTTTAAAAACTGGTAGCTCTAGTTCTTGCTTTGCATAGCGGTATTCCTTGTAGAATATCCAGCACCATATTCGATAAGGAAAGAGCCGAGATCCCTTCACCGGGAGTGACCTCTTTAGCGAAACTAGCAGATGCTACACACTCGGTTTGTCTTTTGATTGCTTCTATAGTTTTGCTTTGCACAGCGGTATTTATGAAATATCCTGCACCTTATTCGATGAAGAAAGAGCCGAGATCCCTTCACCGGGAGTGACCTCTTTAGCAAAACTAGAAAAGGTCTCAAAAACATTCCATTTAAAATCACTCGATTCTACAACGATATAAAGTTCATTACGCAAAGGGTTTTCTTCAAAACCTGACGTAGCCCTCCGTCATTTCAGATAAGTAGTATTTAGTATTCGTGCTGCGTTTGTTGACTTAGTCAAGGCGTAGTGTGTGGTAGCTGATTAGCGCTTATCTGTAAAGCATATGATGCGATTGGATTAGGGTAGTCGTGCGGCCTTGTTGACTTAGTCAAGGGTCGTGCGGGTGGGTTTAATTCAATCGGGAAATGACTGGTTGAAATTTTCTTGCGGTCTATGGTTTGTTGACTTAGTCAAGGTCATAGATCGCTTGGGGCAAAATACTATTGGGAATTTCAAGTGTTGAAATTTGCAATGAGATTGCATACCTCCTATGAGATAGTTGGATCCCGATACACGCTGGGAGTAAGAGTTACTTCTGGGAGACTTTTACACATTACAATTAGCCGATCAAGTAGGTGTCTAGAAAGGTGTCAACGGGGTTACGCCCTTGGGAAACGAGGTTTATTTTAGTTAGGTCCGTGCGAAAGCACGGGGAACCTCCCTCAAAGTACCGGCACTGGCCTGGCTGAAAGATTGGCGAACTTGTAGCATGTAATTAATCCCGGCTAGTCTTTCCTTTTAGGGTTTGAAGGAAGATTTGACTAAAACAGTGGGAGACATCCTGATTAGATATATTAATAACCAATCTAATCTTGCAAGAGCATACGCTGAGTGTTTTCTTCTCTCTCTCTCCAGGTAGCGACCATACCACGCCTTCATCAAGATAATAATACGGATGTATTGACCGAACTTATTTGTTATACTGCGCTAGGGAACGTTGGTCCCGCTCCAACTTATAATTGTTATAAGACAGAGCAGGAAATAGGGGATTACCAAAATTCCCATGCCGCCCAAACGAAGAAAGTGCATACTGATGCATCTTCTTCGGGTGTGTTCATTACCGAGAACTATTTCTCAGTATCCTTTACGTCCTGGGTATGAGATACCGGATCAGGATCCCGTAAATGTAATCTGTTACATGGGCTACAGATAGGTAGAGAACTGAGAACGGGTGATAAGTTTCAAGAGTTGGAAATAGTGCAAGTGTTGCAGCCAAGTATGTTGGCAGTTATCATCCTGTACTACCAAATATATTGATTCTGAACGAATGTTATTAGATACCGAACCTGATATACAACATCATATCAGTCTCTTTATTAGTAAAGAAGGATATAATTTTGTATTTTTGGATAATATTTTGAACATTTCCTACATCATGAGTTGATCGGTTCAGGCACGTTATCTAAAAGCATAGACGTTCTAAATCAAACCACAGTTCATAACGTACAGAACACATACAAGAGGAAGAGTTCAAAAATGACCGATTCCTTCTTGAGGTATTGTAGACTAGGTCATATCAACTGCGACCCGACTAGCTAAGTTACATTTAGATGCATATTTAAATCTGTTTGAATTTACATCTTGTGAAACTTGCCAGTTATGTCACAAAGATAAGATGACCACAGCTCTGTTTATTGGAAACAGAGAAAGAGTTAGTGAACTCTTGGGATTGATACATGATTATGTATGTAAAGTCCCCTGTCTACACATGCCAGGACCGGTTCTTTGTACTTCATTACATTCACTGATTATCTCTCAAGGTTCGGACATATGTTCCTGTTGAAACACAAGTCTGAACCTTTTGAGAAATTCAATGAATATGAGTTAGAACTAGAGAACCAAAAACGGGTATAAGTATTATGTCCTTTGATGAGATTAAGGAGGAGAATACTTGAGCACGGAATTACTGAACTATTCTAAAGGAGAATGAGATTCTCTCTCAGCATTACTCCTCCGTATACACCACAGCACGTCGGTGTATCGGGGCGGAGCAATCACACCCTATTTGATATGGTACGCTCTATGATGAGTACTACTGAGTTTCCTATTTCCTTTTGGGAGTTATGCACTTGAGAAGCTGCATACCTATTGAATAGGGTTCCAATCAAATCAGTTGCCTACCACTCCATATGTGATATGGTATGGGAGGAGCCCATCTCTTAAGGAAATTAAGATTTGGGGTTGTCCGGCCTATGTCTAAAAGCAAAATCCGAACAAGCTCGAGGCAAAGTCAGTTCTGTGGAAGTTTGTTGGATATCCCAAGTATTAGCAAGGGAATATCTTCTACCAACTGAGGAACAAAAGATATTTTGATTCTCAGCATGCCACCTTTTGGAAAGGGAATTTCTTGTGAAGAAATTAGTGGTCATGAGGTAGAACTGGAAAAGGTTCCAGCTGTACAAACTGCAGCTGATGATTTGGGAAACCCGAAGGATTCAATAGTTTCTAACGAACCTCAGCCTCTCCGCCGATCTAGTAGGGTTCCTCATCCACCTGAGAGATACTTCGGTTTCTCTATGACAGTAGGAGCAAGGATTGCATCATGAGATGATGACCCAACTAGTTTCGAGCAGGCCATCAGGAGTGGGGACTCTGTGAGAATGGCTGGATGCTTAGCGATCTGAGATGAAATCCTTATACACCAACAAAGTATGGACTTTGGTTGCTTTATCTGAAGGGTTAAATCCCCAACAAGAGCAAGTATATCTTGAGAAGATTACTTGGTGTACATGGAAATGTTGAGACTTTCAAAGCTATGCTTAAGTCCATCCAGATCCTACTTGCCACTGCTACATACCATGACTACGATATTTTGCGGTTGGGTGTCATGACTGCTTTTCTAAATGATGATTTGGAAGAGAGCGTCTATAAGTATACAGCCATAGGGCTTCGTAGACAGTGGGAGCAGCGGAAACGTGTGCAAGATGTTTTATGTGATAAATCAGGCATCGAGGAGTTGGAACGTCTGTTTTGATATGGTAGTCAAAGAGTTTGACTTCGTCAAAATGGTAGATGAACCTTGTATATACAAAAAGGTAGTAGAGAGTATGGTGGTGATCCTCGTATTGTACGTGGATGACATACTCTTGATAGGGAAGGAGTTTCCTATGCTACGCTCGGTCAATCTGCTCTTATCACAAGGATTCTCCATAAGGATCAATGTGATACCTCCTAAATCCTGGGTTATGGATCTATGAGATAGATCTAATTAGATGTTAGGATTCTCACTAGTTGTAGTGAGATGGTATCAATCGATCCTGGGGGGAATCACCGGAAAGGTTCCAGGGTGATAAGGACGACTGAATGTCAGCCGCAGGCATTGTATTTTCCCTCAGTGGAGGGACGGTATGTTGGAAGAGTTCCAAGCTAGATACCGTGACTTACTAGAGATTAAAGGCAAGGTACATCATTACCAAGGATACTACCAAAGAGGCAGTCTGGATATATTTTAGTTTATGAGATGAACTTCATTCCTACCATTGTGTGACAATGGAGTTGTGGCTTAGGCCTAGGAACCCCCGTCCCATCTGTGATCCAGACATATTCTTAGGCAGTATCACCAGATCATGGAGATGGTTGATCTCCAGAGAGATCGAGGGTAGGAGAGTAGACACAGAGAACAACAGCGCGGATCCACTCACAAAGGCCTATTTACCAGTAGAGACTTTTATGGGATGGTTGAGTATGAGATACTTCAACCACAGCTGATTGTTGGGTATGCGATACCACAACAGATGGCCCTAGTGCAAGTGGGAGATTGTTAGTTATATGTATGCCCTAGAGGCCATTACTGTACATATGATATATATTGTAGTGGATGCTTGGACATATATAGAGAGGACTTTCTTGCTCGACATGATAGTATACTATCTGGTTGCCCTTTATCTTAACATGTACTCTAATTGTCTCTATGTTACATATTGATAAAGCCCTTAGGATGAGTACTTAACTACCAGGACTATGATGTAGATCATACTAGTGGGGACAATGTAGTCGCTAAGTACATTCTTCAAATGTTCCTAGTCGTAGGTGTATCGAGACAGGGCATCGATATACCAGAATAGACTAGCGTATGCGCTTCTTGACCCATATGATGGGCGATGGATGATCCCATAACCATTGGTGTTTGACATCAGAGAAGGTATACGGGTGCTCAGTGGAGACTGGGTACACTGGACGGACTCGCCGAGAACTCCCAGATGGTATTATACCTCACGTCAGATGGCAGTTCTCTGGTGACACTAGTACAGGTTAGTCTGTAGACCCGAGATCGTCATAGAGTCTTGTATGATTCCCACTGTGCTTTGATTTCCATCATACCACGTCCAAGACGGCATGCAAAAAGGTAGCTTTTGGGTACAGTCCCGAATCACATGGAGGTAATGAGCGATATGAGGGGTTTCGTCTCTCCCGGTATAGGGAGTTGATGTTGCGCTATGTTCGATTGGCTATAACTGGAAATCCCTAGTCAGGGTTGCTGAGATTTACTGGTAAGTGTTATCAGTAGTTTCTCGAACTGTTATGGACCTCATATCGACACGACTTATCCAGCTACTGGGGTCTGACGTTTTACCACCCTAGGCGAGATATGCGACATATCAGACGAAGAGACCGGACTGTACGGGAGTGTTACTGGTTGGATTCACAGGAGAATGTACAGGCTTGCTTGTTGATCTTCTGATTGCTTAATACCTGGGTGGCTGTTACGTTTAGCTGACCGCTTGCAGCTTGTGGATGTTTGATATGATCATCACCTACTGCCGGCGTATTGACGATTGTTTAGAGTCCTACACAGAGGTTTCCTGGCTCAGGCAAAACGGAGTAGGAGCACATATGTGATATGTACGGGACTGGGAATAATACGTGTATGCGATACCGTATTAGATTCTCGCGACTTGTGATATCGGCCGGGTATATGTGATATAGCCGGGTCATCGGATCAAGTGTTGATTCGATGAACTGATACAGATTATATTAGTCGGTTATTTGTGAAATAGCTGGATTATCGGTTCATGTGTTGATTCGATAATTTAATGTATAATTATATATTTGATATATTATGTTACATTAACTAATATAAGCTCACTTAAAGATTCTTTTTCTCACTCGGGTAATACATTGATATATATGTGATATATATTAATTGTATTATTTTATTTTGTTACAATAAATATTGTATATGTGATATATAATATTGTAACATGTTAGTGTTATAAATGCAACATGTTTTGTGGAGTTTAAATATGGTTAAGGTTTGGATTAGGGTTAAACTTGGATGAAGCTTTCAAGATGCTTCTTGAAGCTTTGACTTTGACTTGTGATATTTTGCATAGATATTTTTTTAACCCAACCCAACCCTTTACCATAGTTAATTCTCTACATGGGTTAAGTTTTCATTCTTAACCCATGGTTGCATTTCTAACCACACACTTGATTTCATTATTCATCACAAAAGGTTTTGATCTTCTTCTTCTTCTTCCTTTGATGAAAAGCTTTCTAGCTTTTTCATTTGTGATATTTATATGTGAGAAATTGAAAACAAAAGAGTGCTAAATTTCTATTTCATCATTCTCATCTATTCTAGCCACTTAGATTAGGGTGTTTGCTTTGCTAATACTTTATTAGCAAAGCAAGAGCTTGGGTTTGAGTTTTTTCAAGGTAGATCATCTTAGTTATTGAAGATCGGAAACAAGTTTGCATCTTTCTCTTCATGGAGCCTCTCTTGAGTCCGGGTACTCGATGATCGCAGCGAAGGGACCTCAACACGGAGCTTTAGAAGTGAAGGAACGGACTACAAAGGTTGTAATTCCTAACTCTTAGAAGTAAAGTTGTTTACTTGCTTTGTTTCGTCTAATCTCTAGTCTAAGATCTTGGTTAGGGTTGTTCGGCATTTGAAAAATTTGATTTTGGCTTGGTTGATGCCTTGTAGAACCTTGTTCTAGTGCCTAGTAACCTTACATCGGGGGTCTCGCAGAGTTTACGGGGGTCCCGCTATCCGGATAGTGGGATGGGGGTTAAGGGGGCTAGCAGCCCCCTTGCGGAGTGCAGGGCAGCGCCTTGTTAGAAAAATTTTCCTAACGGGGGACGTGTTTCTGGTGTGGAGTGTGTGGAAAATGAGGGGTGTGGAGCGTCTTAAAGACACATGCATGGCACGTGGGCGTTGGGCACCCACGGGTCACGTGCCCAGCGCGTGGGCGCTTGGCGCCCGCGGGTCACGTGGAGCTTGGCGCTCGCGGGTCATGTGCCCGGCGACCGCTGGGCGCCCACGGGTCACGTGCCTAGCACGCGATCGCTGGTCGCCCGCGACGCCAGCGAGTCACGTGAGCTGCACGCGACCACGGGGTGTTGAGCGCCCGCGGGTCGTGTGAGGCAAACGCGGACGCTTAATGCCCGCGGGTCACGTGCCCAGCACGCGACCGCTGGGCGCCCGCGGATCACGTGCGCGGCACGAGACCGCCGGAAACACCAGCGGGAAAAGGGGCTTAGCCCCTGGGTTAGGAGTTGAACTCCCAAGGGGGCTTTGGAGTTGAACTCCTAACAGAGATTATGTATAGATTTGGAGTTAAACTCCTAAAAAGGGTGTTGATTTATGGAGTTAAACTCCAACAGATCTTGAATGGAGTTAATCTCCTAGAAATTTTTGGATCTTCTTTTGAGCCTCGGATCCTCCTGGAATGGGATTTTTGGAGATGAGTATCCTTCTTCTTGCTCTATGTTGGCTGGATCTTGGGGGGAAAAGAGATGCGAGACTAAAAATCTCCCCTTCTAGGGATTTGATGGCAGATCCAAGCTCTCTTTCAAGGGTTTTATGGTGAAAAACTATTTATTTTGAAAAAGGAAGGGTTAAACTCTTGATTTAATTCAAAAGGGGAAGAAGGTTTTAGAATCTTGCGGAAGGGGAAGGAGACACAAACCCTAGAATTTGAGAGAATGAATTATTGTTTCATTTCATCATCATGTTGCCTTTTATAATCTTACAAATTTACATATAGCCCATTGGGTTTTACAAAATGGCATTTTTTTCCCATCCCATGCCTCATGTGCTCATTTCTTTTGCACATGAGCCATGAGCTTTACAAAAATTTGGGTTTATACCTATTTTTCTTACATCCATGTATGAAAATTATATCAAAATTATTTATTACATAATTTTCATTTTGGCATGGGAGGCTGGCCGCGGGGTTCGACTGAGGCATGGGCCCACTTGGCCTGGGCTTGGGCCCACCTGGCTTGGGTTGACTTTGACTATGACTTGGTCAACCGGGATGTAATTTTTGACCCCAACACAAGTAAAGTCTAATGGCCGTGCTGCTCAGTGGTCTGTTCCAAATACTCCTGGCTGGTCTCGAACACCTCAGAGTCGGGTCCTCCTGACAACATTCCAAAAAAAAAAAGAAGGAATGTCGTTAGCGAACAATCACTCGGTAAGTCCCAAAGAAAGAAAAAAATAGACTAGATGGATAAGAGAGTATAACTAGTAATGTTTGATTATAATGTTAACACAGTTGTTTGTACCTTGGTACAGAATATGCCAGTGTATACGAGAGGAGTCCAACATACACCGTGGACTTTGATAACCCGTAGTACAAGGCTCTATCGATAAAACCACATAACAACGACATGGATGTATAGTTACGTCTTTTAGTGACCACCTCATGCCACCTTTAACACATTCTGTGCTAGTCTACCCCTTTAAAACCCCGTAATGTTTTATGTATTGATTGTATTGTTTTATTTTATAAATGGAAGACTTGCGAAACCATGATATCATATAAACGGAATGGATATAAATGGATAGTCATGTAATCAGAGTATTTCCATGGTTCGGTTCAGTCGAGTCATGTTGATATAGATTGAATTCTGGTATAAATGGATTCATGTTATATTGTAGTTATACTTGAATTGAATTCAAGTCAGATTGATTTCATATTAGATTGAGACTCTGTCTGAGTCAGACACTTTACAACAAATTGAAGTCCTGAATTAGTTTTGATGTTATCGGTAACTGCTGCACATGGACGGCAGGATTTGTGTCTGTTCACCGCCGAAAGATGCGACCGGGACGTTCGGACGTCTGGCCTGAATTTTGGGGGCATATACTATTTGGTTTTATCCTTCTACCTCTCCTAAGATACTAAGTTGATTTATGGTGCCGTATATCGGAGGTTTAGACAGATGCGGCTGATGTAGCAGACTTCATCAGATTCCCCCTCATTGTGAGGGTTTTTTGATTGTGGGACGCTCTTCCCTGCAGGCGCAAGCCTCTGCGGTTAATTACGCTACCGCATCGAGGTAGCCACTTTCTCCTTCTCCAGATGATCACTTCGTGTCGTGTGTGTTTGTTTTATTTTTTGGTTGCCCGTGGATTGTATACGAAGACTAATTTATGTTGTCGCCCGTAGAGCGTGGATTAGTCCAAATCCATATTTTCTTAGATTTGGGTTTGGTTTGGGTTTAAGGATCGTTAATCTCATTGAGATTAAGATCAACTTAAACGTTTGTTGAGAATACGTTAGTCTAATTTTAGACTAAGATCTACTCAACAGGATTTTGGGATCATTTAGATCCAACGAAAGAGAATTTGGACTCTATCGTTTTAGTTTAGGGATATTGCGGTCCACTGTTTAAGGACATCATAGTCTATGAGTTTAAGGACCTCATAGTCCGTAAAGTTTAAGGACGTTATAGTCCATGAGTTTAGGGACGTCATGGTCCATTGGGTTTAAGGACCTCATAATCCGTAAAGTTTAAGGACATCATAGTCCATGAGTTTAAAGACATCATAGTCCGTAAAGTTTAAGGATATCATAGTCCATGAGTTTAAGGACCTCATAGTCCGGTTTAAAGACATCATAGTCTGGTTTAAAGACGTCATAGTCTGGTATTTTGGTTTCACAATTTAAGGATGCGCCAAAAGTTTTTTGGTTATTGGGACCCTCCATCTCTCTGAAGACGTTGAAGAATTACAACGACATGTATCAGAGGTATGAAGAGATGTACCCTTGAACTAATATTGGTTGAGAGATCTATAGTCAGGTTTGGGACCAAGACCAATTAAAAAGATTATGAGCACATGGGCTCAGTTGATCTGAATTAGGGATTTGTAGCCAACTTGGGCTCAGCCCACTTAGTTTTGAATAAAATGTTGAACATTTATTTGGGCTCAGTCCCTTTTTTATTTAACAACGCTGAGCATTGATTTGGGTTCTGACACCCATTTTTCTTTTGTCTTTTACTGAGTGTTGAACACTTTTTATGGCGCTGGGCTTTATTTAAAGAACACTTTGTGTTCCCTCAGCGCACACGTGAGGAGCACGTGGTGCGCTTGGCATTGAGCGCCACACCTGGAGTGCTAAGACGCTTCTTTTGAAATAGCGCACACGTGAGGAGCACGTGGTGCGCTTGGCGCCGAGCGCCAGACCTAGAGCGCTAATGCGCTTCTTATGAAATAGCGCACACGTGGGGAACACGTGGTGCGTTTGGCGCTGAATGCCAGACTTGGAGCGCTGAAGCGCTTCTTTTGAAATAGCGCACACGTGAAGAGCAAGTGGTGCGCTTGGCGCTGAGCGCTAGACTTGGAGCGCTGAAGCGCTTCTTATGAAATAGCGCACACGTGAGGACCACATGGTGCGCTTGGCACTGAGGGCCAGACTTAGAGCGCTAAAGCACTTCTTTGGCAGTTCTGGTCAGTTCTGTGCTCTGAGAATTAAATTCTTGTTTATAAGAGATTTTGTCTCATGGATCTAAGAACTAAGTTCTTCCTTTTTTCTGATGAGATGCTGTGTAGATCTGTGATCTAGAAAAAGAACTGAGTTCTTATTTTGTGAGAGTTAAACTCTCAAAAGTCGAAGAGATGTTATGATCTCACTTATTATCATTTACCTTGAAGAAAATTTCTTCTTCCTAGAGCTTGCTCTTCTTTTTTTCTTTTCTGAAAACTTGAAACTTATAGGGAGGTTTTTTCTCCCTAAGACTTGAAGTCTTGGGTCCTTTATATAGGGGAGGCTGATTTGTTGATCAGTTGAGGAAATCTCTCATTGAGAGATTTCTTAATTGATTTGTGGATGTTTCCCACCATTGATCTTTGATTCAAGGGCTTCTGTTTTACAGAAGACAATCTTCTTGTTTTTAATAAGATTGGGAAAATATTTTCCCATACAGAGCTTATTCTGTATCTTGGTGATTTTTAATCACCTTTGGATCTTTGATCCAACGGTGCTCTGATTTACAGAGCACAATCTTTCTTGTTTAGAAAGATGTGCTCTATAAATCAGAGCACCGTTGGATCAAAGATCCAATGGTGATTAAAAATCACCAAGATATTTAGAAAGATTTGAGGAGTATTTCCTCAACAGAATTTTATTCTGGTAATTTGATGATTTTTAATCATCTTCGTTGGATCTTTGATCCAAGGGCAGGGAACATTTAGTTCTAGCGCTGGCGCTCTCGTGCTTTGCATGTGAGGCACTGTCTCAGAGTCTTTGAATCTTGGCGCTAGCGCTCTCGTGCCTTACACGTGAAGCGCTGCCTCAGAGTCTTTGACTCTTAGCGCTGGTGCTCTTGGCGCTAGCGCTCTCGTTCTTTGCACGTGAGGCGCTACCTCGGAGTCTTTGACTCTTGGTGCTAGCACTCTCGTGCCTTGCACGTGAAGCGCTGCCTCAGAGTCTTTGACTCTTAGCGCTGGCGCTCTTGGCACGAGCGCTCTTATGAGGCGCTGCCTCATTACTGAAGGTGTTTTTTCACCTTCTTTCTCCGCTTTTCCTGAGTCAAACATCTCTTTCCCAGATCTTGGAAATAGTTCCATCATGCACAGCATTTTCTGTGCCTAGACTTAAATGTCTCCCTTCATAATCTGAAACAATGCTTCTCTTCTCTCTCACTTTTTAGAGAATCATTTTGACGGAGAAGAGCTATGGCTTGTAATCACCCACATGCTCGCCAGCAGCCATGGGAGGTGCCCATTGAGAAAATTGTTCCTTGTTTTGCTGTGCGCTTGGTGAACCCAACTCTTACGGATGACCAATGCGACACGGTGCTGCACAAGCTCTTGACTCGTATAGGATCTTCTCTCCCCATCGGCTCCATTTGGCTCCGGACGGTCTTCTTGTCCGTGATCGATGATATTCCCTCTCCTCCGGCGGAGATGACTCCAGCAATGCTCGACGCCGCGGAAGACAAGATCGAGTGCTTCCACGATGCACTTTTGATCACCACAGCTCTAAGGGATCACTCTACTCGGCTGCTAAGCCAGATACAGGCTCAGCGGGTCATCATTTCTTCCTTTGCTGATGGGTCCGGGGTCGACTTTCTCCATTTTCTACGGTGTCGGGGTCGACTTTCTCCGTTTTCTACGGTGTCAGGATCCGTTTTCTACGGTGTCGGGATCGACTTTCTCCGTTTTCTGCGGTGTCGGGATCGACTTTCTCCGTTTTCTACGGTGTCGGGGTCGACTTTCTCCGTTTTCTACGGTGTCGGGATCGACTTTCTCCGTTTTCTATGGTGTCAGGGTTGAATCTAGATTATCTGTGAACCGCAGAGTCTTGAAACTAGGGACTTTGTCGTGGCTCCGATTGGTGGTGTCGCGTCTGTTCCTCGCCGAAAGACGCGACCGGGATGTTGGGACGTCGGGGTCTGAATTCCGGGGGCAGATGCTATTTGGTGCTATCCGTCCACCTCTCCGAAGATGCCAAGTTGATTTATGGCACCATGTATCGAAGGTTTAAACGGATGTGGCCGATGTAGCAGACTTCGTCAGATTCCCCCTTATGATGAGGTTTTTTTTATTGTGGGGACGCTTTTCCCTGCAGGCGCAAGCCCCTGCAGTTAATTACGCTACCGCATAGCGGTAACAACTTTCTCCTTCTCCAGATGGTCACTTCGTGTTGTGGGTATTTGTTTTGTTTTTGGTTGCCCGTGGATTGTATACGGAGACTAATTTATGTTGTCGCCCGTAGGGCGTGGATTAGTCCAATTCCGTATTTTCTTAGATTTGGGTTTGGGGGTTGGTTTAAGGATACGTTAGTCTCATTTGAGACTAAGATCAACTTAAACGTGTGTTAAGGATACGTTAGTCCAATTTTTAGACTAAGATCAACTTAACAGGATCGTTTAGATCCAACAAGAGAGCATTTGGGCTCAATTGTTTAGTTTAGGGACATTGCGGTCGATTAGTTTAAGGACATCACGGTCCAATGTTAGTTTAAGGACATCTCGGTCTAAGGTTAAGGACATCATAGTCCGTGAATTTAAAGACATCACAGTCGAGGTTAAGGACATCATAGTCCGTGAGTTTAAAGACCTTACAGTCAAGGTTAAGGACATCATAGTCCGTGTGTTTAAAGACCCCACAGTCAAGGTTAAGGACATCATAGTCCATGAGTTTAAAGACCTCACAGTCAAGGTTAAGGACATCATAGTCCGTGGGCTTAAGGACCCCACAGTCCGTAGAGCGTTTGGTTGTCGGGACCCGTCACCTCTCTGAAGACGTTGAAGGATTACAACGACAAATATCAGAGGAGTAAAGAGATGTACCCTCGAACCGGTGTGAGTTGGTTGAAAGATCTGTAGTCCAATTTGGGACTAAGATCTGTTAAAATATTTATGAGCAGATGGGCTCAATTAATATGGGTTGAGGACTTATGGCCAATCTTGGGCTAAGTCCAATAAATATTTAACATTTTGTTTTGGGCTGTTGAGTCTTTATTTGGGCTTGGCCCTTTTGACAATATTTTTGTCTTTTATTGAATGCTGAGCATTCACCAGAGCTCTGGGTTTATTAAAGAACAATTTATGTTCTGTCAGCGCAACACGTGGCGCGCCAGGCGCTTTGCGCCAGTTAAAGAGCGCAATGTGCTTCTGCCGAGTAGCGCACATGTAAGGGACACGTGTCATACTCAGCGCTAGGCGCCGCATGATGCCAGTTTATGAGCATTGAGCGCTAATTTAGTGGTGCACACGTGAGTGACACGTGGTGCGCTTGGCACTGAGCGCCAGGCCATGAGCGCAGTGCGCTATTTCAGAAGCGTAAAGCGCAAGTTGTTAATTGGCGCATACTTGGTTGACACGTGGCGCATTTGGCGCTGAGCGCCGATCCAGGGAGCGCAGAAGCGCATTTCAAGAGCGCAAAGCGCATTTGATCAATTTTATGATCTGGGGAACAAATTTATGTTCTTTTAAAAAAGACTTTGTCTCAAGATTTAAGAACCACAGTTCTTATTTTGCAGGAGAGATTTTCAATCTCTTATTTTGATGAAAGGCTTTGCCTTTATAGATCCATGATCTGTGAGAAGAATTATGTGCTTCTTTTATTTTGTGATGAGATCTTTTGATCTCTTTGTGAAAGACCTTGGTCTTGTAGATCTATGATCTTAAAGAAAGAAGTGAATTCTTCTTTTATATGAGACGATTTCTTCTTTCTATTATTTTTTACCTTAAAGAAAATCTTCTTCTTCTGAGAGCTTGGCTCTTCTTTATGAGATTTCCCAAAGTTTATGAGGGGGTTTCTCTATCTCAGACTTGAAGTCTTAGGGCCTTTATATAGGGCAAACTGATTTGTTGAATCAGTTAAAGAGATCTTTCTCTGATTGATTTGGGGATGTTTCCCCACCATCGGATCTTTGATCCTAGGGCTTCTGTTTTACAGAAGGCAATGTTCTTGTTTTTAACAAGATTGAAAAAATATTTCCATAACAGAATTTAATTCTGATTAATGATTTATCATTACTATTAGATCTTTTGATCTAACGGTGGGGAGTTTTTTAATTCCAGCGCTAGCGCACACGTTCCTTGCACGTGGTGCGCTGCTCAGAGCGCAGCGCACCTGGCGCTAGCGCACACGTTCCTTGCACGTGGTGCGCTGCTCAGAGCGCAGCGCACCTGGCGCTAGCGCACACGTTCCTTGCACGTGGTGCGCTGCCTAGGGCGCAGCGCACTGGATCTGAAGCGTTGCTTCATTTTAAAATTTGAATTTTGAACAGGGCTTTGCTCTGATTTGGGGAAACAAATGCCCCCTACCGTTGCGCTCACGTGGCCCACACGTGAGTGCAGCGGTGGCAGAATCTCTGCCGTTGAATCAACTCAGAAGTTGAAACGGCTATTTATGCCTATAAATAGGACCTTTGGTCCTTAGGATGATTTCTGTTCATCTTCTTCCTTATTTTTTGAGAATTTTTATTCTCTCACAGAGCATAGCTCTCCATCTTAAGAATTTTCTTAAGGACAAAAACTATGTCAAAATTTAGGTAAAGATTAAATCTTTTAATAATCTAGGGTTTTACCCATTAACAGAGCCTTGCTCTTCATAGATCTTTGATATGAAGAAAACCCTTTTAGGGTTTTTCAATAGAGCTTTGCTCTTTCAAATCATGTAGATTTGTTGATCTGTCATGAAGGATTCATAAGAGTTTGTTCATGGATCATTAAAGATCGTGGAATTTCAAATTCGTTAAAAGCTTCGCCTTTAGGGTTTCTGATGGGTTCCTCCATCTTCCTCACAGAGCATGGCTCTTAAAATTCTCGGGGAATTTTTAATTCCCCTCATAATTGACTTTGACAGGTGTCACTCCTGTCTGCAGAGCATTGCTCTCAAGGAGTTTAACTCCTCTGTCCCGAGGAACCCTGTTATTATATGCGAAATCCTTTTTAGGATTTCCTTTCTTGATTGCACAGAATTAAATTCATTGAAGGATTTAATTAGCACTTATTTCCCCTTTGGGGATGTCAAGAGTTGTTTAAATCTCTTGGCTGTTTCAATAATCTTTTTCTCAATTAGTCTGTCCACGGGCTCTTCCTGATTTTCCATTTCGGACGCTATGGATGCTCATATGTATGATCTCGATGAGATTATTTCCTATGGAAACATTCGCGCACTCGGCCGTTCCCAAAACCAGGAATTCACAAACTTCCAGTGTGCTAAAATTATGGGTCGCTTTGATGCATACAATGGTCAACTGCTTTCTCGTCGTTCCTCTCTCTTGAAGCTTACCGTGAGAGCGATCTGGGAAGCGCTTCCCTTATTCTGTCTAGGCATGCCGCTTAAGGCATTGGACGACGCCGAAGATAAGGTGCATTCGGTGTATCTAATGGGTCTAATCTCAAAGAAAAGATGAGACAACATTATCGATATCCTGCATCAAGCTTTTCAGCAGGCGGCGATACTTGCTGCCTATCGAAGGGTGGAGGACATCAGTGGGGATCCTGACGCTTGTGATCGTGAAAAGATGCACACAAAGATGGTCCGAGAGGCCCGAAAATTTTTGGATGGCCTTACTTTTGAATTTCTCAATCCGTGTCCTGGATTTGATGTCTTGCCATTGTAATCATTTTGATGATGTTTTTGTTTATTGCTTTCATTATTGTAAGAACCTTTTGAAGTATGAATAGCAAATTCCTCGTTTCCGTGTGTTTATTTTATGCACTGAATCTTTTGCACATGCATGAATGGGTATGCTTTGAACGCTTAACTGGATGTGCGTCAAATGTTCTCCTTACTGTCGCTCTCTTCTTTCTTTTTTTCTGTTGCCAGCATGTCACCTTAGTAAGCGTAGCCCGTAGATGATAGAGAGCATTCCGTCTTGAATTCTTTGAGAGGTAGCGATGGCTTAGAAAACAGGTTCAGATCTGCTGCCTAAGGCTTTTCAATTTTATGAGCCATGAGGGTCTCATAAAGACTTTTCTCCCTACGAGTCGAGAGGATCTCATAGGTGTATTTTCTCCCTAGGAGTCGTGAGGACTCCTAAGTGCGTATTTTTTTTTAGAGTCGTAAGGATCTCACAAGAGAATTTTTCCGTCTTACAAGTCGAGAGAACTTGTAAGTGGTTGTTTCCCTCTTTGTCGATGTTTGACTTCGGAGAGTGTGACCCGTGAATAGTATGCAAGAGTCCATCTTGGACTGACTTGCAGGGCCCCAGTGCTTAGGAAACAAGTTTTTTGATCCCCATTGCCTAAAGCTTTGCCTTATGAGTCGAGACGAATCGAGAAGTTCTCGCAAGGATGTCCTAACGTCACAGTTAACCTTTGCTCTTTACGACAGAGGTCCGTTAGGGTCTTTGGTACTAGGGTTTTGCCCGTCGTACCGTCGCATTGGCTGATGTATTCCTCGATAGGCAATCTTGCTGTTCGAGTAGCCTCGCGACTGTCGTGTCTCTGATCCCTTCGGAGGCTGGATAAGACGTCTTCAAGCAATCTTCCTAGGAAGTTTGACCGTCGGAAGAGCAAGCGTTAGGAATTTTGCCATGCCATTTTTTACTTGAGGTTGGGCTCATTTTGGAGAGCCCCGATGAGTCATAACCACTCCACGCTGGTGTGGGATAATCTCCGATAGTCTTTCAGGTTTTATATGAGTTGCCGTCAAGACCCTGAAGCTAGGAATTTGGCCTTCGCTTCGTTTGCTGGCACTGAGTCTGCTGTATCGAGACGAATGTCGTGGTTGTCTCTAGGTTGCATGTGAACCGTCGAGGTTTGGAACTAGGGATTTTGCCATGGCTCCGTTGTTTGATTGTCGCGTCTGAGTCCTGTTGGAGGAAGAACGCTGTGGTGACATCGCGTCTACTGTATCGAGACGAACGTCGAGGTGGTGACCACTCCATGTGGGATGATCTCCGGTAGTCTTTCAGATTTTATGTGAGTTACCGACAAGACCCTGAAGCTAGGAATTTGGCCTTCGCTTCGTTTGCTGGCATTGCGTCTGCTGTAACGAGACGAATGTCGTGGTTGTCTCTAGGTTGTGTGTGAACCGTTGAGGTTTGGAACTAGGGATTTTTCCGTGTCTCCGTTATTTGATTGTCGCGTCTGCATCTTGTTGGAGGAAGAACGTTGAGGTGATATCTCGTCTGCTGTATCGAGACGAACGTCGAGGTGGTGACCACTCCGTGCTGATGTGGGATGATCTCCGATAGTCTTTCAGGTTTTATATGAGTTGCCGTCAAGAACCTGAAGCTAGGAATTTTGCCTTCGCTTCGTTTGCTTCTGGCGTTGCGTCTGCATCCTGCTGGACTGCGAAAGAACGCCATTGTTGACATTGTGTCTGCTGTAACAAGACGAATGCTGAGGTGGAGCTGGGATTTTTCCATCACTCCACTTTGCTTCGACCGTGAAGTCTTTTTATTGACGTTGCGTCTGCATCCTGCTGGACTGCGAAGGAACGCCGTTGTTGACATTACGTCTGGTGTATCTAGACGAATGCTGGGGTGTAGTTAGGATTTTGCCGTCACCCCGCTTTGCTTCAACCGTGATGTCTTTTGTTGACGTTGCGTCTGCATCCTGTTGGACTGCGGAGGAACGCTGTTATTGACATCTCGTCTGCTGTATCGAGACGAATGCTGAGGTGGAGCTGGGATTTTGTCGTCGCTCCGCTTTGTTTCGACCGTGAGGTCTTTTTGTTGACGTTGCGTCTGCATCCTGCTGGACTGCGAAGGAACGCCGTTGTCGACATCTCGTCTGCTGTATCGAGACGAATGCTGAGGTGGAGCCGGAACTTTGCCGCTGCTCCGCTTTGTTTCGATCGTGAGGTCTTTGTTGACGTTGCGTCTGCATCCTGCTGGACTGCGGAGGAACGTCGTTGTTGACATCTCGTCTGCTGTATTGAGACGAATGCTGAGGTGGAGCTGGAAATTTGCCGTCGCTCCGCTTTGTTTCGACCGTGAGGTCTTTGTTGACGTTGCGTCTGCATCCTGCTGGACTGCGGAGGAACGCCGTTGTTGACATCTCGTCTGCTGTATCGAGACGAATGCTGAGGTGGAGCTGGGATTTTACCGTCTCTCCGCTTTGTTTCGACCGTGAGGTCTTTTTGTTGACGTTGCGTCTGCATCCTGCTGGACTACGAAGGAACGCCGTTGTTGACATCTCGTCTTCTGGGATGCAGATGTTGCTGTCGAGATCTGACTTTTCTTTTTGACAGGATCTGGTGGGGGACATGTGGTTCCCTTTTAGTTTATGCCCATGGATTGTATACAGCGGTCAGTATGGACTCGCCTGTAGGGCAAAAACTTCATTTCATATGTATTTTTGTTTTCTTTCCGCGATGCTCTATCATTTCAGCCTTTATATCGTGAAAGTCGCGATTGCCCAATCATTTCGGCTATTTTTCGCGGTGCCCAATCATTTCGACTATTTTTTCTTTTTTACTCGCTGCTTTTTATTGCGAGTTGCCCAATCATTTCGGCTATTTTGTATGCATACATTTTTACTTGCTGATTTTGTTGCAAGTTGCCCCATCATTCGGCTATTTCATATGCATTTGTGGCTCGCTGACCTTTCGCTGGGAGTTTGGGATTGGACACCGATTTCGGCATCAGTATCGCTACAACTGGGATATTGCCAGGAGCGAATCATCATTTCCCTCTGTCGATGCCGAACAAAGGTGGCTTAGCAAACAGGGTTAAGATCCTATCGACTAAGGCTTTTGACTTCATGAGCCGTAAGGGTCTCATAAAGGTATTTCTCCCTACAAGTCGTGAGGATCTCGTAGGTGCGTTTTTTCTTAAGATTCATGAGGAGTCTTAAGTATATGGTCCCTTATAAGTCGTAAGGATCTTACAAGAGTGTTTTCTCCTTATAAGTCGAGAGGACTTACAAGTGTCTTTTGCCATATGAGCATATCCCCAGTCTCTGGTGGGACTTTATTAGGGAAATGTTTATTTGCGCCCGTGGATTGTATACAAGGGTCAATACTGAACCGCTTGTAGGGCAAAGCTGGAGGTTGTGATGGCTTAAGAACAGGTTCAGATACTTGTAGCTTAAGGATTTTGAATCCTATGATCCGTGAGGGACTCAAAGGGGAATTCTCCTTATGAGTCGTGAGGATCTCGTAAGTGTGTTTTCTCCTTAGGAATCGTGGGGATCCCTAAGTGTTTGCTCCCTTGTGAGTCGTAAGGATCTCACGCAAGTGGTTTCTCCTTACAAGGTCGAGAGGACCTTACAAGTGTCTTTTAATGAGGTTGTACCTTTTCGGGTTTTCACAAACTCGCTGGTAGCCCTGCTATTTTACTCACGGAGCCCTTTCGGGTTTTCATCCGTGCCCATTTCGCTTGTGAACGTACCCTTTTTTTTAACACCACGTCAGCCTGGGGACGGCTCGGGTTGGCAGTAGTTTAACGACGTTTCGGTCATTTGTTCATAGGTCCGAGATTTTTCAGGCAACGTATGATTACGCGGCTAGATTTTCTCGCAAATCTTCGCATTTTTTTGTGTCGGAGGTGGTTTCCTTGAAGAGAGGGCAAAGGTCGATTTCTTCGTCAGAGTCGCTTCCAAAGGTGATAACTTGCGATCCCTTGGTGTTGCCTATGTGACAGTTGCCAGCAGCTCTTTTGCGCTCATCTGTCGTGCTTTTCTAACGGGCTTCGTTCAGTAGCAAGTCGATCATCTCGTCAGACGGTTCCAAGGGTTTTGGCTTCAATCCTGCCCCCAGCTCTTTTATGCTGTCTTCTATCGCCGAGTGAGCTTCTTCGTTAGTTAACGTCGAATGAGAGATCATGTGGCAACTTACCACATAGTCCTCAGATTCTTCTGACGAGTCGTCCCCGTCGCTATTGTCGTTATCTCCGCTTTCAAAGATATTGTTGAGAAATTCTTGGAGGGTGACCGGGGTCCGCACCTTTTGGTTGTATTCCTCCAGCGCGTCAATATGCTTTTGCAAGTCCGTGTGCTTGTCATTAGGCTTCACAGGCTTTTCGGTCTTCTTCTTTTTTTTCGAAGATTTTAACGGCTGGGTGTGGGCGCTTTGACTATCACCACCAATTTTTGGAGTTGGGCGCGGTTTCAGCATTCCCTCGACGATCTCGGGTTCCAGTGGATTTTTCCACCTGATTGCCGAGCATGTCTGGAGATCCTTCAGCATTCTTTTCGTTTTTGCCGAAAGAACAACTTCCCATGGAGCTTCTCCTATAAAAGAGCACGATGCCCCCGGCGTGTCCACCTTTTTGGGAGTGTGCGGCTGAGGCGGCCTTACTTTCCAATTATCGGAAAGTGCGAACTTGCCCTGTTGGTATTGGTCTTCAATCCAGCCTTTAAAGACAAAGCAATCTTCAATAGGATGGCTTACTGCTTGGTGGTAAGGGCAATAATTAGAATTGTTGACATCGCCTGGCTGCAACGGACGTTTAGGGTCCTGCAGATTGATGAGTCTGTTGCGTATTGTCAGCTCGAACAGTCTCCTTGTTTTATCCCGGGGAAACGAGTAAGGACGTCTGAGTCTCTCCTCGAGGGATCGGCGCTTGTTGCTTTGGCGAACAACCAGTCTCGGGCCACTCAGTTGTTGTTGAGCGTTGGCGACAAAGGTTGCTTTCCATTTGCCATTTTCATTCCAAGGCTCCGTCTTTGAAGAGGAAGGCCTATGGCCCATCTGGTCCATTTGGGCCAACTTGTCAATCAAGGCCTGGAACGTGGTCTGCTTGAAGAACATCATGAATTGGGAAATAGTTGCTTGAGGGTCAAGAGTACCCACGAACATGCCTACGGCTGGGGCTTCCTCTATGTGTTGTTCGCACTTCGACCATAAATTCCGCCATCGTATTGCATATTGAACCCATGTTTCTCCAGGTTTCACCCTGGCATTGATCAACGCCGTGATTGGGGTGCGTTCGCTGGTGCTTGCAAAACGCTGAGTGAATAACAGCTCCATCTCCGTGAATTTCTTGACGGAGTCGTTGGGAAGCTCGGAATACCATTCGAAGGCCGTTTCTGCCAAGCTGCCGACGAATTAATGAAGCGGTAGCTTATCGTCGCCTCTAGTATTACCGCACAAGGCTCTAAATTGAGCAACATGTTGGTGCGGGTTCCCCGTCCCCTTATATATGTGGAATTTGGGGATCGTATATCCCGGAGGGTACCTTATTTGATCGTACCAACCCGGATAGGGTCGTCCAGTTTTAACGATCTGCCCAGACGCTTCATTCTCCTGGTGAGCTCGTATTTGCTGAGCAATATAATCATCCAGAGCGGCCTTGGAGATGGTCTCCTCCTTGGCTGCTGAAAGAGCCGGAGGAGGGTTCGATGTCTCTCCCCTGTCATCTTCAATTATAATCGGAAGGTCTTCAGCTGGAGGCTCCGGCTGTAACATCATCCCAGCCATGTCTTGGAACAAAAGAGCCATTCGTTTTATGTTGGCTGCCTGCTCCGCAGCATCTTTTTCTTTCCTCTCGAGCATTCTTCGGAGGAACTCAGTGTCAGTTTCTTGTTCCCGACGCTGCTCCGAGGATGTCTCCGGGCTTGCTTGCAGTCCCGTAAGTGCGGCCATAGCTGTTAGCATTTCTTGGAGCTTTTGTTGTTGTTGCTCCTGAGCTTTTGTTATCGATCGGGTAAGCGGTCGATGACCCGTAGAAGCGCGGCTTTCCTCTCTTCCGGAAGTCATATAAACGGTATGCACCACCATGCCCCCAGACTTGGGGTGTTTAGAGTCAGCGTCTTTCCGGTTCACCGCGGTCACAAGAGCTTTCTCTGGCCTTCTTCTCTTTTGAGCGGTTGAAGTCGAGGGAGCCGTTGCAGCGGGCACCCAGGTAGCTGTCGCCTTTTGTGGCTTAACAGGATGGTCCCTTTCTTGCCAAACTTTTATCTTTTTCTGTTAGCGAGAGTAATCTTGATCAATCACTGAGTCCTGAACCTGTCTCCAAACGTTGTAAATTTTGGAAGAAAGCCGCTGAGGGGGTTGTTCTGGCTTCGCCTTCGGTGCATTTTCTACGGGTGGAGGAGGTCTCTTCAGCACTGCAGTAGGAGAGTTCCTGCGCACCTTGTTAAGCAGTTTAAAGCTATTCTCGGTTGGAACAGCAGCATCGATCTCCACCGTTGGAGCTGGTGGAGTAAATCCAGACGGAGAGCTGCCCCCAGCCTTCCGTACTTGGTGCCAGTGACAACGGCGAGCATGTCGCGCAGATGGTGTTGGTTCAGCTATGGGGATGGCTTTGTCATGCCCCCTGTTCTGGGGAGGCGCTGCTGGTACCAGCCTCTTGAAGACTGACATCCGTTGAGCAGCAGTATCCAATCTGTCGAAGACAGACCTTTGAGCTGGAACGGGAGCTGGAGTGGCCAGCCTCGTAAAGACTGATCCTTTGACGGGAGAGGCTTCTTTAGTGACCTCGAGAGCAGGAATGGCTATCCGTTTTGGAATGGCCGCTTCAGGTATCGTGGGCTTCGTGACGGGCCCATTAGAGTTCAGGCACAGCCTATCGAAGACTGATGCTGTCGGCTTGGCATTGGATGACCCGTTGAGATGGGTCATGGTGGTAGTGAGCCGATCAAAGACCGACTTCTTCTGCGCTTCTTGCGGCAGCGGAATGTTAACGCTCACTGGTGGGAGCAAGGTCCCGAAGAACAACCCGGTGGTAGCCTACGTTACCTGCTCTACCGGCATCGTGAAAAGGGAGGGCGCTTGGGGGCCGTAGGTTACACCCCCAGATGGGGTGGAACGGGAGTTGCAGCTGCAGCTGGAACATTTTGTGCATGTAGACGCCATTGATCTTTCGTTTTCTGCATCGAGCAAGACACCAAATCTTAGTACCTCGAATCCAAGGGCAACCATATCAAACCGCGATTCGTTCGCGAACACGATACACAAAATGTGGAGTGGAAAGAGGAAAAGGTCCCACCGGGCGTGCCAGAATATGTTCCCCGCCGAAGGACGCGACCAGGACGTTGGGACGTCGGGGTCTGAATTCCGGGGGTAGATGCTATTTTGTGCTATCCGTCCACCTCTCCGAAGATGCCCAGTTGATTTATGGTACCATGTATCAAAGGTTTAAACGGATGCGGCCGATGTAGCAGACTTCATCAGATTCCCCCTCATGATGAGGTGTTTTTGATTGTGGGGACGCTTTTCCCTGCAGGCGCAAGCCCTTGCAGTTAATTACGCTACCGCATCGCGGTAACAACTTTCTCCTTTTCCAGATGGTCACTTCGTGTCGTGTGTGTTTGTTTTGTTTTTGGTTGCCCGTGGATTGTATACGGAGACTAATTTATGTTTTCGCCCGTAGGGCGTGGATTAGTCCAAATCCGTATTTTCTTAGATTTGGGTTTGGGGTTGGTTTAAGGATACGTTAGTCTCATTTGAGACTAAGATCAACTTAAGCATGTGTTAAGGATACGTTAGTCCAATTTTTAGACTAAGATCAACTTAATAGGATCGTTTAGATCCAACAAGAGAGCATTTGGGCTCAATTGTTTAGTTTAGGGACATTGCGGTCGATTAGTTTAAGGACATCACGGCCCAATGTTAGTTTAAGGACATCTCGGTCCAAGGTTAAGGACATCATAGTCCGTGAATTTAAAGACATTACAGTCGAGGTTAAGGACATCATAGTCCGTGAGTTTAAAGACCTCACAGTCAAGGTTGAGGACATCATAGTCCGTAAGTTTAAAGACCTCACAGTCAAGGTTAAGGACATCATAGTCCGTGGGCTTAAGGACCCCACAGTCCGTAGAGCGTTTGGTTGTCGGGACCCGTCACCTCTCTGAAGACGTTGAAGGATTACAACGAAAAATCTCAGAGGAGTAAAGAGATGTACCCTCGAACCGGTGTGAGTTGGTTGAAAGATCTGTAGTCCAATTTGGGACTAAGATCTGTTAAAATATTTATGAGCAGATGGGCTCAATTAATATGGGTTGAGGACTTATGGCCAATCTTGGGCTAAGTCCAATAAATGTTTAACATTTTGTTTTGGGCTGTTGAGCCTTTATTTGGGCTTGGCCCTTTTGACAATATTTTTGTCTTTTATTGAATGCTGAGCATTCACCAGAGCTCTGGACTTATTAAAGAACAATTTATGTTCTGTCAGCGCAACACGTGGCGTGCCAGGCGCTTTGCGCCAGTTAAAGTGCGCAATGCGCTTCTGCCGAGTAGCGCACATGTAAGGGATGTAAGTGCACGGCGGCGCCCCGGCCGTCAATCCGACGCCGGAATGCGGAAGCGGTGATAAACTTTAATTTTTGCGGACTTTGCAAACCGGCACCACCGCGCACTAAACTCCGGATCGTAACCATTAACAAGTCTAAGCTAACTAAAAGATGGGTTAGAGATATACCGACTGATCCGAGTCCTCCGGTCTTCATCTCCACTCCGATCTCCTCGCGGAATCTCCGTCCGTCTCCTTCTCGTCGAAAAGGGCACCACAAAGCCGGGTACTTTTACGGGCTCCCACCTCAATACCGAGGCAACTCGGGCGCGAAGCTGGCGAATCGACGCGTCCAAGATTTGCTGTAGGAATATAGTGTAGAGTGTATGTCTCACTTTGGGGTTGGTTGCCATAGATGGAGGAATGGTGTATAGAAAATTGGTGCTTTCAATTTTCTAGCAATGGAATGAGATGAAGAATGATATACACAAAATGAATCATTCTCAAAGATGAAGCTCTCTCCTTCTCTTTTCTTCTTCTCACTTTTCTTTTCTCTCTTCTAAAAATGAAAACTCTCTTCCTTAGAAAATGGTGGAGCAAAGGTTATGAAGCATGAAGGGAGGTGAGTGTAGGAGATGAAAGAGGTGACCACATCAAGAGACAAGAAAACATACAACCATGCTTTACCTTTTTCAAACCATACCCTTTCATGTCACAATAAAAACAAAAGCATGGTGGAAAAGATAATGATGCTATCATAATCAATCTTTTACAAGAAACCCCCTCCACAGATGTTATTTGCACAATTGCAAATAACCCCCTCCATCGGAAAAGTCCGGCCGGGAAAGAACAAAGGAAAACCGGCCGGAACGGAATGCAAACTGGCAACTCCAGAAAACTGGTCCCGTAATAAATTACAGGAAAACCCCGATACTGTGCATACACACCCGCATCTGTATTCCGTCCGGATACAAATGCAAAGAGACAAAATCTACACTGTACTAAACTAGGACCGGCTTAAACCAAAGCCGGCTAGTAATATCCGTTCGATCCTGATCCGTGAAATACCGCACGTATCTGATCGAACCCTGCCATATACCTATACGGCTACTAGTACAAACCGTCCGATCCTGATCCGTGCAATACCGCACGTATCTGATCGGACCCTGCCATATCTCCATACGGCCTCTACAGCGTTTCGCCCGAAAGCTGAGTAACTGAAAGTGTGGCGGACTCTAAAGACTCATCAATACTATGGCTGTGGATTTAACCACTAGCACGTCAGAGGTATAAGCCAATACGTAACGGGCCACCAGCAATTGACTAAAAGGGACGTCGATGAGCGAACTCATCCTGACACCCTACTGAGCCTGTCAGTGACAATATCCGTGCAGTCCGGTCCGTTCGTCTATGAGTATCGCATGGCGGGCCTAGGGGGTTGGTAAAAGTCAGACCCCCAAAAGCGGTACAAGTCGTGTCGGAGTGTAGCCCAGAACACCCTGAGATACTACTGGAATACCTACCAGTAAATCTCCTTGCTTTGGCCAAGGACTTTGTGTAATGGCTCTCCTAGACACAGCACGACCTCACCCCCAATACCGGGAGAGACGAACCCCTGAAGATTCGCTCACTGCCTCCATGTGGCTCGGGACTGTACCCAACTAAAACCTGTTTGCACGACTCCTTTGAGCCGTGGTAGGGTAGTAATCAAAGTACAGTGGGAACTCACACGAGACAAATGACGATCCCCAGGTCGATGAACTAACCTGCACACATGTCACCAGGGAACTGCCATCTGACGTCTGGTATATGACCAACTAGCATGTTCCCGGCGAGTCCTGTCCGGTGTACTCATAACCCAATGGGCACCTGTATACATCTTAGGTGATCCAACTGACACCAGTGGCTTGTGAGACCGGCCACCGCCCCTCGTCGGGGTCTCGACTGTATACACTAGTCTACTAATGGAGTATCGATGCCCGGTCTCGAAACTCCCACGACTAGGGACCTTTTAAGGATATGCTTGTAGACTCCCAGCTCCCACTTATATGATCGCCCTCATACTGCTGGTGGTCAAGCAAGAATCCTAGGGGCTCTATCAACGTGTAATAGCGACGTGTCAGGTCACCTAAAGCAGTACACGATGATAAAGGTAAACCAGATAGCATACTATCATCTCGAGTAAGACTGTCCTACCGGGATAGGTCCTCCCTCAATCATTACAATCACGTACCTGTGACCTAATAATTGACTCTGAGGGCACTATCTCCAACAATCTCCCACTTGCACTCAAGGCTAATTATTGCGATGTCGCATACTCACAGCCCGTGTGATACCGAACATCCAACTCCTCTACTAGTCAGTCTCACAAAGCTCGTTTGCGGAACTATTGCGTTCGAGGAATAGCCTCAGTGAGTGGATCCGCTTTGTTGTTTCTTTCCATGTCTCTCTATATCTCAAGTTCGCGGAGAAACCCATTTCCCGAAATGAGCAATACCTGTCTTAGAATGTGTCTGGATGTCTGATGGGACATAGCTCATAAATGAACTCCAAATCCAAACTTCTTAGACTGTATCGTCAACTGAACTTAATCAGTATCCTGCGTGCCATGCCTCCCTCAGTATTGCCTTGGACCACCTGTCCAAAATACTGCCCCTCATCAGAAGGAAAACTATAACTCTGACAACCTCCTTGTCGTCCATGTCACCTTGGAAGCCTGGAATGATAACTGTCTCCTGAATGAGGCTGTCGTTATCATATCCCTAGAACATCTACTTATGTTCTAAAACTGCTTCCAACCGTTTCTCCAGGATTGGATTAATGTCAACTTATTGCATCTAGTGCAAGAACAACATCTGGTGTGGTACTTGACATCTCACGATTGACTCAATTGCCTGAGCAAGTGATCTGCCAATCATGCACGTCCCTCTCCCCTTTAGCCTGTAAGACACCTTTGGAGAGGGTGACTCCATTACCTGCAGGTACACTACCGTGCCAGGAGTCGTCCATCCTAAATACTCTTAGAATGCTGTCAAGTACCCTGATTGGGAAACCACCCAAATCTAGATCTAAAACCATAGATCCAGTAACCAGTATGTCAGATATAAAATCCATTTTTAATAAAACTGTGGCGAGTCTAGAACAATATTGCTATTGTTCATCCAGATGGTAGAAAATTAACCCGCGTCATGGCCTGGGTCAACCCACAAACAGCCATTACAGAAACGTGCCTTGAGTTGTCCAGTGTCTGGTTTTAAGCATAAACCGGACAACTCCCCGTACCTTAACATCGTTAAGATATGAACTGTTCTATATCCAATATAGAAACAGAGGCACTGATTTAATTGAACCAGATTCAAATCATGCAGCTGTCCCCAGCGCATGTCAACTAAATGGAAGGAGGCTGATCAGCGTTACTCAACTTAGGAATACTTCCAATTATGAGTAACCTGAAAGAGAAGCAAGATCTCTTTATCATTACTATCAACTGAATACCATACACAAGTATCTACATCTTCGATCTCTTTGAAGAATCCCGATACTTGCTATACCCGGTTCTCTACTCTATTCAAATGCTTATAACTTCTCAAAATTTGGACCCTGTGTTTCCGCGAAACACCTGTCTAAAAACTAGAGAAGTCATAAGTAAACCGAATATAGTACGAGGACCAACCCCTCTGTCCTGATGGACCCTGGACAACATACAATACTCTGTATAAGTCCCTTGAGTCTGATAACTCATTCACTGTGTGTCGTAGGTTGAAAACTGTACTTATGGTTAAGAAGAATTACACCGCTGTTCAATGCTCCTTACCTAACCATCCACTGATATAGGTAAATGTCGTAGACATAATTTCAGAAAGGTATATCTCACTCTATGAAAATAGACGTACAGATATATCAATTTGAAATTGGTGCATAACAGCGGATATTCAAAACCAAATATTTGCCGACTGGCAAACAGCCCTGGTGATTTCCTCAAATATCACCGATTACAACGAATCCTGATATAATGAGGATGATCACCCAATTCCCAATAACTTACTCCCACTCATCATCTGTAAAACCATACAGATGTGACAATCATACCTGGTAAATACATACCCTGGAGCAAGTGTCTAGTCGGGAAATCAGTTTTCATTTAAAAGTACACAGTGAAACTGAAACATTGAAATGTTTCGATGGGGTATCCCGGTATTCCTAGTAATGCCTCTACCATTATCCAGATTCACAACTATAACCGCATAATTCTTTGCCACCTCTCCAAATCCCTTTATATGTCTTTAGTCATTACCTTCTGCACACCCCTTTAAGCCAATTGGTTTTCTTCCTTCCCTACCGTTCGGCACCAGCCTATGGTTTGGAAGAAGACTATCCAATAAGCATAATGGGTGTACTGTCCTAATCCTAGGAGCACTCGCAATGCGAGAGAAGGTGAAGATAAAAGACAACCGAATAAAACTTATTCCTATTTCTCCTGGACCAGAATCCATCCCCGAACTGGAACAAGTTCCTTTCGAGTTCGTATATAACCATACGATGGAGTATCCAAATAACTGTGGATCTTCGTAGTGATACGGAGTGTCCTGGAGAAATACAAAGGTGATGTGGGAGTGGTAATGAAATACTTGGTTTGGTCGTGAATATCAGTCGCAATTTACTTTGCCCTCTTACTAATCCCTTGCTTTGTCTTAATCTTAATACCTTCTGCACACCATCGTTATGCTAATTGGTTTTCTTCATTCCCTACCGGTCGGCACCAGCCTAAGGTTTGGAAGAAGACTATCCAATTTGCATAATAGGTGTACTATCTCCTAAGCCAAGGAGTACTCACAACTTGAGAGAAGGTAAAAGGGAAAAGACAACTGAATAATCCTATCCGTTTTCTCCAGAACCGGAAACCATCCTCGAATTCCTTCGAGTTCGTATCTAACCATACGATGGTTTTGTCCAATGGAAGTGGACGTTCGCAGTAATACGGGGTGTCCTGGAGAAAAGGGTAAAAGTAGGAGTGGCAATGAGGTCTGCAACTATGACAATCCAAAAGCCAGTGTTAAAAAGGTTCGGTCAACTTGGTCACTGAGTCATAGTCTTAGGGTCGGGTCAATGGTCGCTGCCAAAGAGAGAGAGAAAAGAAACACTCAGCGTGCACTCTAACCTAGATCAGAATGGTCACCAATTTATCTAATCTGGAATCCTCCCACTGTATCTCAAATTCTCCTCCAAACCTAAAAGAAGAATCAGTCGGGAACACCCGAGGAGTAAACTAACTCATCAGTGGGAATCGGGATCCAACTCTCATCGCATGATAACGTGACGGAATCCGCTCACGCTATCACACTCCAGAAGGTATGCGCATATCTGGCAAGTTTCAGTACTTTTGAAACTCCCGATGTGATTTCTGCCCCATGCTCTTATGACCTTGGCGTGAGGTCAAAATATCATAAGTCACATGTCAAGTTCTGCCCGTCATTATCCAGGTTAATCTGAACCCACCCGTACATACCCTTGACGTAGGCCAAAATAGTAGTACGACTGTCCCAAACCAACGCATCTATCTATGCAACAGATAAATACCCGGCAGCTACCAATCACTATGCCTTGGCGTGAGGTCAAAATACATAGCTTGAATACTACCGAATATTTAACTGAAATGACGGAGGGCTACGAATGGTTTCTGGCGAAAACCTTTAACGTAATGAACTTGATATCGTTGAAGGAACGGATAGCTTTTTAGAAAATATAGTGACGAAAACCTTTACTAAAGAGGTCACTCCCGGTGAAGGGATCTCGGCTCTTTCCCCGTAGAATGGGGTGCGGGATATTCCAACTGAATACCACGGTGCAAAGCAAAAGTAATCGGCTATAGTGAAGTTAATGCCCTGACGCAAACTTCTGTCCAAGGGGTCACTCCCGGTGAAGGGATCTCGGCCCTTGCCTCGTCGACTGAGGAGCAGGATATTCCAAATGAATACCACGATGCAAAACAGAAATGAACGTCCTTGCAATAACAGCTTTTTGAAAAGTGTTCCAACAACATCAGATTAGGTTTGTTTATCATGCATTGATCCGAATCAACGCAGTCCCATCAATTGATCACACCACAAAGAACGAAAATATACTGACGTACGTATATGCCATCTGCATTCGCCACTGGGTCCCGTCATCACCCGTTAGGTTAGCTAACTAACGGCAGAGCGGGGACTGGACTAGCGCGGATGAAAAACATATACAACATCTACTAATATATATACCAATATAAAGTATTTCGCTCAAGGCGTGAATAAAATGCAACATCACAGAAATGTACAGCATCACAGAACAATACAGATATCTGGGATCCCCGGGTTTCACAGAGCCACTACTGAAACCCGACGTTCCCCTGGTCGTGTGGATAGCCTGTGCAATGAAATCCTAGACCCCTACGGGCGCGGCAAGTTACCCGCCAAAGCCTGAAGCGAGGCAGCCCCCTTCAGCGCCGTGAATGGACCACCCAGCACTTCACGGAATCCGGCAACTTGGGCACCCCTCCTGGGTCAACCTATACCCCCTACGAGTGCGGCGAATAGCCCGCCAATCCTAGAGTGAAGCCCCCTCCGTCCCAATGCCATGAGATGCGGGCTTGTTGCCTTCTAGAACCCGGCTATCCGTGCACCCCTCCGCGGGGCAATCCTAGTACAGAAAGTAAAATATACATACAACGGGTACATCGACCGCAACCAGGTCGTGCCCCAAAATAATAATACAAACTGGCAGTGACGGCAGTCCACATGTCGGACGCTCGCCCCGCAATATCAAATGTACATAATACAACAAAACTGTACTAGCATTGCATCCAGGCTATCCCCCACGACCGATCCGCAACATCACAGCAAATACATAGAACATCAACGTGAAAGTCACGTTCGCAAATCCGTCTAACCGGGCTATAGCAGTTAGACCGGATTTACCGATCGAGTAACATTCACGGTCGCAGATATAATGTAAATACTGTGAAAAATGTGTTTAAAATTTTCCGATTGATTAAACATTAACAAGTGGGCCCCCAAACAAAACTGTAGCAACCACAGAAAACCTGGGCCAAATTTTAATATTCCAAAAACCACATTTATCACTCAGGAACACACTGCAAAAATTTGGGGGGGTGAACAGTTAAATACGCGGCGGAAGCGCGGCGAAAACAGGGGTTTGGCCGCCCTTCCGCGCCGGTATGATGAGCTGGTTGAACCAAATTTTTACAGTGACCTTAAAATTCCCTGCACATCACTCTGAGACAACCTGAAAAATTTTTGGACTCAAAAAAAATTCGACAGAAACTGATGTGCAAAAAATACGGGTTTTTGGACTTTTTGATCGATCGGAAATGCAAACACATTACACAAAGCTAGACTAAGTTAATGGCGAGGCTCTGATACCACTGTAAGTGCACGGCGGCGCCCCGGCCGTCAATCCGACGCCGGAATGCGGAAGCGGTGATAAACTTTAATTTTTGCGGACTTTGCAAACCGGCACCACCGCGCACTAAACTCCGGATCGTAACCATTAACAAGTCTAAGCTAACTAAAAGATGGGTTAGAGATATACCGACTGATCCGAGTCCTCCGGTCTTCATCTCCACTCCGATCTCCTCGCGGAATCTCCGTCCGTCTCCTCCTCGTCGAAAAGGGCACCACAAAGCCGGGTACTTTTACGGGCTCCCACCTCAATACCGAGGCAACTCGGGCGCGAAGCTGGCGAATCGACGCGTCCAAGATTTGCTGTAGGAATATAGTGTAGAGTGTATGTCTTACTTTGGGGTTGGTTGCCATAGATGGAGGAATGGTGTATAGAAAATTGGTGCTTTCAATTTTCTAGCAATGGAATGAGATGAAGAATGATATACACAAAATGAATCATTCTCAAAGATGAAGCTCTCTCCTTCTCTTTTCTTCTTCTCACTTTTCTTTTCTCTCTTCTAAAAATGAAAACTCTCTTCCTTAGAAAATGGTGGAGCAAAGGTTATGAAGCATGAAGGGAGGTGAGTGTAGGAGATGAAATAGGTGACCACATCAAGAGACAAGAAAACATACAACCATGCTTTACCTTTTTCAAACCATACCCTTTCATGTCACAATAAAAACAAAAGCATGGTGGAAAAGATAATGATGCTATCATAATCAATCTTTTACAAGAAACCCCCTCCACAGATGTTATTTGCACAATTGCAAATAACCCCCTCCATCGGAAAAGTCCGGCCGGGAAAGAACAAAGGAAAACCGGCCGGAACGGAATGCAAACTGGCAACTCCAGAAAACTGGTCCCGTAATAAATTATAGGAAAACCCCGATACTGTGCATACACACCCGCATCTGTATTCCGTCCGGATACAAATGCAAAGAGACAAAATCTACACTGTACTAAACTAGGACCGGCTTAAACCAAAGCCGGCTAGTAATATCCGTTCGATCCTGATCCGTGCAATACCGCACGTATCTGATCGAACCCTGCCATATACCTATACGGCTACTAGTACAAACCGTCCGATCCTGATCCGTGCAATACCGCACGTATCTGATCGGACCCTGCCATATCTCCATACGGCCTCTACAGCGTTTCGCCCGAAAGCTGAGTAACTGAAAGTGTGGCGGACTCTAAAGACTCATCAATACTATGGCTGTGGATTTACCACTAGCACGTCAGAGGTATAAGCCAATACGTAACGGGCCACCAGCAATTGACTAAAAGGGACGTCGATGAGCGAACTCATCCTGACACCCTACTGAGCCTGTCAGTGACAATATCCGTGCAGTCCGGTCCGTTCGTCTATGAGTATCGCATGGCGGGCCTAGGGGGTTGGTAAAAGTCAGACCCCCAAAAGCGGTACAAGTCGTGTCGGAGTGTAGCCCAGAACACCCTGAGATACTACTGGAATACCTACCAGTAAATCTCCTTGCCTTGGCCAAGGACTTTGTGTAATGGCTCTCCTAGACACAGCACGACCTCACCCCCAATACCGGGAGAGACGAACCCCTGAAGATTCGCTCACTGCCTCCATGTGGCTCGGGACTGTACCCAACTAAAACCTGTTTGCACGACTCCTTTGAGCCGTGGTAGGGTAGTAATCAAAGTACAGTGGGAACTCACACGAGACAAATGACGATCCCCAGGTCGATGAACTAACCTGCACACATGTCACCAGGGAACTGCCATCTGACGTCTGGTATATGACCAACTAGCATGTTCCCGGCGAGTCCTGTCCGGTGTACTCATAACCCAATGGGCACCTGTATACATCTTAGGTGATCCAACTGACACCAGTGGCTTGTGAGACCGGCCACCGCCCCTCGTCGGGGTCTCGACTGTATACACTAGTCTACTAATGGAGTATCGATGCCCGGTCTCGAAACTCCCACGACTAGGGACCTTTTAAGGATATGCTTGTAGACTCCCAGCTCCCACTTATATGATTGCCCTCATACTGCTGGTGGTCAAGCAAGAATCCTAGGGGCTCTATCAACGTGTAATAGCGACGTGTCAGGTCACCTAAAGCAGTACACGATGATAAAGGTAAACCAGATAGCATACTATCATCTCGAGTAAGACTGTCCTACCGGGATAGGTCCTCCCTCAATCATTACAATCACGTACCTGTGACCTAATAATTGACTCTGAGGGCACTATCTCCAACAAGGGACACGTGTCGCACTCAACGCTAGGCGCCGCATGATGCCAGTTTATGAGCGTTGAGTGCAAATTTAGTGGCGCACACGTGAGTGACACGTGGTGCGCTTGGCGCTGAGCGCAGTGCGCTATTTCAGAAGCGCAAAGCGCAAGTTGTTAATTGGCGCATACGTGGTTGACACGTGGCGCATTTGGCGCTGAGCGCCGATCCAGGGAGCGCAGAAGCGCAGCTCAAGAGCGCAAGGCGCATTTCAAGAGCGCAAAGCGCATTTGATCAATTTTATGATCTGGGGATCAAATTTATGTTCTTTTAAAAGAGACTTTGTCTCAAGATTTAAGAACCACGGTTCTTATTTTGTAGGAGAGATTTTCAATCTCTTATTTTGATGAATGACTTTGCCTTTATAAATCCATGATCTGTGAGAAGAATTATGTTCTTCTTTTATTTTGTGATGAGATCTTTTGATCTCTTTGTGAAAGACCTTGGTCTTGTAGATCTATGATCTTAAAGAAAGAAGTGAATTCTTTTTTTATATGAGACGATTTCGTCTTTCTGTTCTTTTTTACCTTGAAGAAAATCTTCTTCTTCTGAGAGCTTGGCTCTTCTTTCTGAGATTTCTCAAAGTTTATGGGGGGTTTCTCTATCTCAGACTTAAAGTCTTACGGCCTTTATATAGTGCAAGCTGATTTGTTGAATCAGTTAAAGAGATCTTTCTCTGATTGATTTTGGGATGTTTCCCCACCATTGGATCTTTGATCCTAGGGCTTCTGTTTTACAGAAGGAAATCTTCTTGTTTTTAACAAGATTGAAAAAATCTTTCCATAACAGAATTTAATTCTGATTAATGATTTATCATTACTATTAGATCTTTTGATCTAACGGTGGGGAGTTTTTTAATTCCAGCGTTAGCGCACCCGTGCTTTGCACGTGGTGCGCTGCTTAGAGTGCAGCGCACTTGGCGCTAGCGCACACGTGCCTTGCACGTGGTGCGCTGCTCAGAGCGCAGCGCACCTGGCGCTAGCGCACACGTGCCTTGCACGTGGTGCGCTGCCTAGGACGCAGCGCACTGGGCGCTGGATCTGAAGCGTTGTTTCATTTTAAAATTTGAATTTTGAACAGAGTTTTGCTCTAATTGGGGGAAACAGCGTTCGTGTCCTGCTGGCATAAGGAGGAAAACCGTTGCTGGTCTTCTGGGCTGCAGATATTGTCACGCCTCGCTTCCCAGAGTACGCTAAGGTAGGCACGTGACATAGCCAACCATGCTACCTGTGGATAGGAAAAATCCTTCCACAGTCACATTACGGCTGTAGAGATATCAAAAACAGGAATGTAAACTAAACTATCTAGTACATGTCCATGAGCCAGAATAAATGAGTCAAGGAATGATAATATACGGAAGCAAAGTATACAATAAATGAAACACATGGAAAGTAAAATTGCATACCAACAGGATCTTCACTGCTCGGTCTAACAGCGGCAATACTCCTGATCAGTCTGCAACAAAGGTAGAAGGATCTGGGCCATGCAAAACCCAGACGTCAACGCGTCATAATATCAAGCAATAATATATAAACAGGGTAGCAAGATATGCAAGTATAATCATAAATGGTAAAGTAGGTGTAACAGCAATATAAATCAGGGCAGTGAAAGGTAGTGTACAGTGAGTAATCTAGACTGATCTATTGGGTTAACTACTCTCAAGTCTTTGAAATCAATTTGATGAATCATCGATGTAACTCAATAGTATCTCATGCGTGCCCGGGACCACGGTCAAGATTCTCGGGCTGAATCCGAGACGTGCCGCTAGGCAGTAAAAGGGTAGCATGTAAAGATGAGTGATGTCAGCATCATCACCCTGGGGCTGGCCTAGCCCGTAAGACTGATTAGAACAGGTATAGAACTGTCGAGTTACAAGTCAGGTTTCATCATTGATTTCCCCATACCCCCAAGTCAAAAGTGTTCAAGTCAGGTATTAAGTAATCTAAAGCTAATGCCAACACAGGATCAGGCAGGTACAGGTTTGTCTGGATAGACAACAGGAACGGTCCGTAAGGACAACAGGTCAGGTTTGTTGGCATTAGACACAAGATCAGGTAACAGGTAACACCATGGTACATCAGGTCAGGTCAAGTAATGTATAGGTGTCATGTCATGTTAAGAGTTGCACGGTACCATGTCGTGTCAAGTAGTAGATGTAACAAGTCATGTCAGGGTGTACAAGATATCATGTGGGTGCTCATAATCAACTAGCATAAGCATGGGTATACAAAACAAGCATCGGTACTAATAGCACAATAAACTGGAGCATGTAGTATGATATGCAAATAGGTACAGATTAAACTATAAGGATGTATGGTTATCGATTAGGGTTAGAGTTATGGTTTCAACATTAAGTATTATATACTTAAATGAAGATGGAATACTAAAATCTCATTAGTATGGATTAAAAGATCTGGGAATGCAACTATAACTAAAACAGGTTAAAGGTGCACACGGGGGTCCAATAGGGTAAAAATATGAAAGGGTACCATCGACTATGCAAATAGTTATTATGTGATTTAAGATATAGATGTGGTTACTAGGTATAATAAGACAAAATGCAATATGATAGGGTTCAGTCGTGAATCTAAATAATATAACCGGACATCGAAATGTAAAATTGTAATATAGGCACTAGATTCAAACTTCATGATTACTATGCATTTAAATGAATATAAAATAATATAAAATAGCATGTACCAAGTTTTACTTGCCTTGAGGATCCCCAGAACGGAAAGCGTACAACACGTCGGACGTCGGTAAAAGTCGCTATGCACGCTCGCATGTACGAAACGGAACCAGGCAATGTAAGAGAGTGACCGTGCTGGTTAGGAACGTCCACAGGGTTGCTCGGATCATTGGCAGCGGCACGGTTCCGGCGGTGATCACCGGAAAAGAACAGGATTAAGAAAAGGGAAAGCAAAGAGAAAGGAAAAGAAAGAAGAAAAGAGGGTTGTGGTGGTTGAAGTGTACTTGAGATGGATCGGGGTAACTGGAACAGAGGAGGGGGAGAAACGACGATGAGCCGTGGGTTTTCCGGCATTGGTCGGAAAACCAAAAAAACAAAAGAAAGAGAAGAATAGGTAGGGGAAGAAGAAGAAGAAAGAGAAGAGATAGACTTGCTGCCATAGAGTTCCTGGGACAGAGGAGAAGGCGAGGAGGTGGTGGTGATGACGAGAGGCGACGGGGTCGGGGCTCCGGCGAGGAAGCAGGTGAGGTCGTGTGTGTGTATGCTCGGGTTCTTGGGTGGAGTGGTCGGGCCAGGTTGAAGTGGGTGTGCAGGGGAGAAGAGGTCGAGGAGAGAGAGAGGAGAGGGTGGCCGTGAGGACACGGGATCGCTGGCGGCGAGGTGGGGTGTGCAGTGGGTTACCGGGTTCTGTGAGGGGTTTGGCTTGGGGTTGCGATGGGTTGAAGGGAAGAAGGAGATGATGGAGGTGGTGTCGGAGATATGGAGGTGAAGACGAGGGTTAGACGACGGCGACGACGAGGGCCGGCGACAACGAACGTTACCCGTGGTGTGGGTTGCAGCAATGGGTTCACGACGTTGGTATCGGGGTTGGTGTATGAGGAGGAGGTGGAGACGAGGATGGCGATGGTGACGAGTTCATGGGTTAGGCGGCGACGGCGAGGCAACGACGACGAAGAGGGAGCGGCGGTTAGGGTTTTCTCGTGACGGGAAAAGAAATACGTGAGCGAAGGAGGAAGAGGAGATAGGCACAGATAAAGAAAAATAATAATAATTTAATTATTATTTTGAATAGATGAGAGGGGCAGCGAAAGGAGAAAGGGAGAGAGAAGAGAGAGAGAGAGAGAGATAGGAAGAGTGTGAGATATAATCTGTTTAAAAAAAATATAAAATATATTTTTAGAGAGAGAGAGAGAGACAGAGAGATAGGAAGAGAGAGAGAGATATAATCTGTTAAGGAAATATAATAAATATTTTCTTAGTTGAAAAGTTATAATGAAATATGGAATATAATATTAGTCCGTTTTGAGATTTTGGCAAATACAAACTTACTCCAAAACACGCCCGGGTCGGGTCTAAAAATTCAGATTTAAAGTATTAAAAATATATGCTACTTCCAAATTTCAAAATGGATGCTCAGTTAAAGAAAATGCATACCCCCAAGAACGGATGCACGTACGTGCGCGTAGCCATCCAAACACGTCCGTTTCACTAAACGGGACGAGAACAAGATGCGCGGATGCTACCACGGGGTTAGGGGTATCATGCAGGATATGAAATGTAATTTTAAATTATTTTCTGTGACCTAAAAATGTTATATGATAAAGGATGCAATACCATGTAAAATGCATGTATGAACTAATCATGAGATGCGCGTGTCCATGCAACAAGTCAATGTAATTTATAGATAAGATTCTAACAGGTTCAAGCAAGCGGGTCGGGTCGAATGCAATATAAAGTGTAACACACCATTCGCACCCAAGATACGTTAAATCAAGAAAAGATCTTGGATAGGTAAATACGGAAACTGGAATTGGTATAAATGAACTCGGGTGTTATAGATATTGCCGCTGAGACCTGATTCTCCCTTTGATAGAGTTTGTTGGGACATGTGGTTCCTTTTTCATTTATACCCATAGATTGTATACAGGGGTCAGTATGGACTTACCTGCAGGGCAAAAGTTTCATTTTATCTATATTTTTTTTTGTTTTCTTTCCGCGATTCTCTATCATTTCAGCTTTTTTGTATCGCGAAAGTCGCGATTGCCCAATCATTTCAGCTATTTTTCTTTTTACTCGCTGCTTTTATTGCGAGTTGCCCAATCATTTCGGCTATTTTTGTATGCATATATTTTACTTGCTGATTTTTTTGCAAGTCGCCCTATCATTTCGGTTATTTCATATGCATTTATGGCTCGCTGAATTTTTGCCGCGAGTATGGAACATGGGATCTGATACCAATCTTAGTATCAGCATCGCTACGACTGGAATATTGCCAGGAGCGAATCATCATTTGCCGTGAAAGGACTTGGAATTTGTTACCGATTTAGGCGTCAGCATCGCTTCTACTGGAACATTGCTAGGTGCGAATTATCATTTTCCTCTGTCGATTCGAACAAAGGTGGCTTAGCAAACAGGGTTAGAATCCTGTTTGCTAAGGCTTTTGACTTCATAAGCCGTAAAGATCTCATAAAGGTGTTTCTCCCTACGAGTCGTGAGGATCTCGTAGGTGCGTTTTCTCCTTAAGAATCGTGAGGATTCTTAAGTGTGTGCTCTCTTATAAGTCGTAAGGATCTTACAAGAGTGTTTTCTCCTTATAAGTCGAGAGGACTTATAAGTGTCATTCACCACATGAGGAAATTTCGCGCCATTGGTAGAACCGGGTGGGGAAACGTTTATTTGTGCCCGTGGATTGTATACAAGGGTCAACATTGAACCGTTTGTAGGGAAGTCTGGAAAATGTGATGGCTTAAGAACAGGTTCAGATCCTTGTAGCTTAAGGCTTTTGAATCCTATGAGCCGTGAGGGTCTCATAGGGGAATTCTCCTTACGAGTCGTGAGGATCTCGTAGGTGCGTTTTCTCCTTAAGAATCGTGAGTATTCTTAAATGTGTGTTCTCTTATAAGTCATAAGGATCTTACAAGAGTGTTTTCTCCTTATAAGTCGAGAGGACTTACAAGTGTCATTCACCACATGAGGAAATTTCACGCCATTGGTAGAACCGAGTGGGGGAAACATTTTTTTGTGCCCGTGGATTGTATACAAGTGTAACACCCTAGTTCATTTATACCAGTTCTATTTTGGGTATTTCTTTATTTATGGCTATTTTCTTGATTTATTGTGTTTTGGGTGTGAATAGTATAATTGGCATCTTTATTTGTATCCGAACCGACCCGCTTGCTAGAAACCCGCCTTGATTCCTGTTTATGATTTATCCCGGCTAGTTATGAGAATCCGTGCACTTTCCTAATTTATATCCTGCATACTTGCATTATTTCCGGCATCTGCATTTTTCAATATAACATTTAAAATCAAATAAAATATTTTAAGAATATCTAGCATGGCCTGTATCATACCCCTAACCCTGTTGTAGCATCCGACATCATGTTCTTGTCCCGTTCAATGAAACTGACTCGTTTGGATAGCTACGTGCACGCTACGTGTATCCGTTCTTGGAGGTATGCATTTTCGTTACCCGGATATCCTATTTTGGTTTTGCTTGATACGTATATTATCCGTATTTTCAAACCGTAATTTTAGACCCGATCCGGGCATATTTTGGAGTAATTTTTGTATTAGCCAAAATTTCAAATTTAACTAATATTATATTCTTATAATATAATTCTGTTAATATATATATTTATATACGTTTTAAAATTTTTTAACTAAAAATATATTTTAAATCCTATCTCACAGTCTCTCTCTCTCTCCATCTCTATTATATATAATATATATATTATATTTATATATCATTAATTACCTAATATTATACAAACACAACCTCTGTCTCTCTCCTCAGCTTCTCTTCTTCCCGCCTCCTCACGAGAGAACCCACGTCCTTGCCTTCACCCTCGTCGCCGACCTCTCGTCGACACCCTCGCCTGCATCCCCTTCACCCGACGTCATCCCCGACCTCGTCTCCTCACATCTCTCTCCTGACACCACTTCCGTCACCTCCCCTGCGAACCTGCGGCCACGAGAACCCACGTCCCCGACTGCTCAACCTCACATCGCCGGAACTCCGACCCCCGTCGCCACAAGCCCTCGCTACCACTTTCCTCCTCTCCTCTGCAAGCCCCGGCAACCCACGAATACCACCAACCCACTGCATCCCGAGACCCAAGAACTCATCGCTCGTTGTCGCCCCATCCCGACAACCTCGTCGTCATCACAACCCCCTTCTCCTCTCCTCCTCACCCTCGTACTCACCTCCACGCACCCCTCTCTTCTCCCGAGACCATGCAGCCCCACAACCCATGCGAACCCATCGATACCCTCATCATCGCCTTGCCTCACCTCGCCGTCGCCCCACGTCGCCGATCCCGACCACATCACCATAACCTCCTTGGCCTCCTCTCCTCCTCAACCACCTCACCTCTCTCTTCTCCCTCTCTTTCCAGACCGCTGGAACCAACCTGAGCCCCTGCACAAGCCTCGTCACGTCCACCGCCGGCGACCGCCCTCGTCACCTCCACCTTCGTCGTATTCCTCTCTCCTCACCTCTCCCCTAAACCCACTGGATCCCGAGACCAGAACCCTGCACACAAGAACCCTGCATATAACCCCGACTCGACTTCAATTACCCACAGCCTTTCTTGCCTTGAAACCTCGCCGGAAACCCATGACTCGTCGTCAATGACTCCCTTGATACCTCCTCCGACCCCAGATCATGAAACCAGGGAGTGCACCCCTTCTCTTCCTTCTTCTTCTTCTTCTTCTTCTTTCTCTTTCTAGTTTCTTGGTTTTCCCGATCATCGCCGGAGTCATGCCGTCACCGACGATCCGGACGACCCAGTGGACATCCCCAGCCAGCGTGGTCGCGTTCTTGCCTTACCTAGTTCTGTTCTGTGCGCTGTGTGTGCATTGCGACGTTTACCCGACATCGGACGCTGCGTTTACATCCCGTCGTGAGATTCGTTCAGGCAAGTTTACCATGCTACATGCTATGATACATATTTTGCATCCATATGAATAAAAATATCACATGTTGACTGCATTGTACATCCATATTATTGTTTTACTGTTTTCGGATATCCGTACGCATCCATATCAATAATTACATATCTGGTTGCATGCAAGTTAGCTTGATACATACTATATTATTGTACTTGCATCTATATTAATAAAAATATTGCATATTTATTGTATTGTGCATCCATGTTACAGTTTTACCATTTTTCCGATATCCGTTCGCATCCGTATCGTTTATTGCATATCTAACTGCATGCCATATCATATTATTTCATATTATTGTTATATTAGCACCCCATACTTGATAATATGCATCATGCGTAGTCATGGAGTTGTAGATGTAATCCCTGATAGATATTTGTGCATCCGTGTTTTACTGTGCATCCGTACTTGCTACAGTTTATTATGAGCATCTGTTTGATACATGTCCACTACCTGTCATGACTTGATACACCACTACTTGACATATTACCTGATCCTGTTTCTAATGCCGACAATCCTGACATATTGTCCTGACGGACGTATCCTGTTGTCTATTTCAGACAAACCTATACCCGCTTAATCCTGTGTTAGCATTAGTTCCAGATTATCAATATCTGACTTGAACACATAACATTGGGGGCAAGGGGAAATCAAAAGTGTAACTGAAGTGTAGCTTAAAAGGGTATTACTTGATCCGTGGTCCCGGGGGATAACGGGACAGAATCATTCGTGATTCTTACTTGATCCGTGGTCCCGGAGGATAACGGGACAGAGTCATTCGTGACTCCCACTACCTGATCCGTGGTCCCGGGGGATAACGGGACATATTCTTTTGTGTTACATGGAGGAGACACTAATTGATTTCAAACAAACTTTAGAATAGATAATCCAGTAGCACAGTTTAGATTGATCACTGCACGTCACATATACCGATACACTTCACTGTTCCATATCCATGTTACTGGTTATATTCATGTTATCGTTTATACTCATGCCTACATATCTCGTGTATCCTGTTCATTTATTATTGTTTGATATTATGACGCACTGACGTCTGGGTTTTGCATGTCCCAGATCCTCTACCTTTGTCACAGGCTGACCAGGAGTACTTCAGCCGACAGGCCGAGCAGTGAGGATCCTGTTAGTATCTAGTTTAGTTTAGTTTTATTTCCGTACTTTCATTTCCTGATGTGAGCCTGTATTTGGGACGTACTTTCCAGATTGTTATTGTTATTTGGATTTATTGCTTCCGCATATTATTTCTTGACTCGTTTATTTTGGCATATGGACATGTACTAGATAGTTTATTTTTATTTTCCTGTTCTTGATATCTTCTAGACAGCCGTAATGTGATTGTGGAGGGATGTTTCCTAGCCACAGGTAGCATGGTTGGCTCTGTCACATGCCGATCTTAGCGCACTCTGGGAAGCGGGGCGTGACACATTTAATCCAAAATGTGAGAACTTGGCTATATTTCAAACCGGCTAGTATTAATAAACTGTCCAATTAAAAGCACGTGTACAAAAACGCGTGTTTTAATCATACCGAGCACGCAACAAAATACGTACACTACATCATTTCGCCCGAGCTGGGAAACCCTCCATGTGAGACTCTAAAGACTCGACAATATGTCGGCAGCGAGTTTAACCACAAGCACGTCAGCAGCACTATCTGTACGTAACGACTACCCAGGTATTGAACAAAAGGAAGGCTGACAAGCAAATTTGTTTGTATCCCTACCGAGCCTGAAAGTGACAATCTCCATACAATATGGTCTATTCGTCTAAGAGTATTGCATCGGATTTAGGGGTGGATAAAGTCAGACCCTGAATAACGCGATAAGTCGTGTCGGTGTGAAGCCCATCACCCACTGAGAAACCACTGATCCAAATCAGTAATTCTCATCCACCTTTGGCTAAGAATTTTTGGTGATGGCCACCCATGCAGAGCGCGGCATCTATCCCCAATACCATGAGAGGCGAATTCCCGACGATCCACTCACTACCACCATGTGGCTCGGAACTGTACCCAACTAAAACCTGTTTGCACGACACGGTAGAGCCGTAGTAGGGTAATAATTAAAGCACAGTGGGAACTCACATGAGACAAATGACGATCTCAGGTCGACAGACTAAGCTGTACTCATGTCACTAAAGAACTGCTACCTGACTATAGGTATAATACCATCCAGCATGTTCCCGGCGAGTCTGTCTAGTGTAACTCATAACCCAATGAGCACCTATAAACTATCTTTGGTGGCTTACTAACACCAATGACTGTGAGACTGGCCATCGCCCCTCGTCGGGGTCAAGAAACGTATACACTAGTCTACTCTGGAATATCGATGATCAGTCTCAATATTCCCACGACTAGAGATATTTAAGGATTTGCTTATAGACTGCCCAGTTCTCACAAGTATGATCGCCACAATAATCCTTGTAATCAAGCAGGAATCCTAAGAGCTCTATCAACATATAATAGTGATCCGTAATACCACATAATACATGTACATGATGATAGAGATGAACCATATAACATACTATTATCTCGAGTAAGACTATTCTATCCGTATATATCCTCCCTCAATCATTATAATCGTCTGTCTGCGATTACAATAATTGCCTTGAAATCACTATAGCCAACAATTATACTGATGGAGGTCCTTTTCGGGTCCCCGTTAGATGTTGTCTTCCGTCGATCTTCCGGTGGATCTTGGAGGCGATCTCCTGTTGCGTGTGGGTCTCAATGGGTTTTGAGGAGATTGGTGGTTTTGAGGAGTTCGCGCCGAGTACCTGCAAGGAAGTCCCGGGATGGTTTGGTACCACCGAGGACCCTCCAACGATCAAGTTAGCACAAGATCCGAGCAGAGTAACGTCTAAGTGGTGTGAAAAAAGCTTACTTGACCCCTCTGTGATGGAGGTTTATATAGTGGCGGCAGTACGCAGTAGCAGGCGCGAGAATCTCGCCGGCAATTATGCTCCTGACGTCACGCCCGCGTGATAAGCGGATCGCCCGTTAATGGGGATCATGATGGCGTGGAACGTGGGATGCTGCCGGCGGAGAATCCGCGCATGGCGAGATTTGCGGAGCGGCGGTTACGCCTGTGAGTGGTGGAGTAAGTCGGTTGGAGGGACCGAGGAAGATGGCCTCGGCGGGAAAGCTCGGGAACGAGCGGGGGAGCCGAGGTATCTTGGTCCTGCGGTAGCTCGGGGGCAAGCTGAGAGGCCAAGGAAGCCAATTTGCAGGGGGCTCTTAGGTGAGCCAGCTTGTGCTTATAGGTCGGGTACAGGGGTGGCCTGGTCGGCCCCTGTGGGCCCTTTCTTCTGAGTTCTGGGACACGTCATCTGCCACGCGTCCTGATCTGGAAGATCACCAGTATAGAGCATCATCATTAGCCCCCCACTCTTTCCCCGACCAGCTGACGGGTCGGGTCAAGAGTGGACTGCCTGGCCGCCCGGGGTTAGCTCCCTCCTAAGATTTCGCCGGGACGCATCCCCGGGATGTCAGCTGTCTTTTCTGCCAGCGAATCAGGGCGAGATCTCTGCATTCAAGGAAGGTGCGCCGGTTCGTGCGTTCTGTCACCGAAGCGACGGTCCATGTGTCAAGCATCGGTTGGCCGACGCGACGTGTGCAGACCTATGGCGTCTGATGAGATGCGGCACAATGTGGGAGCGACAAGTGGAGCGATCGGGGCCGTTGGACGCGAGGAGGCGTTTTGGCGGGGGATGAAGGGCGCCGTTGGATGAGGGCAATTGCAGTGATAAATAGGGGTGGGGCCCACTCCAGGGCCCCTACTCCTTCATATTTCCTCACTCTAAGTTCTGGTTGCTCGGCGCTCGTCTTCTTTCTTCTGCTTTTGTTTTCCGAGGATCCCTCTTCTCCAGGTTAGATGTCTTCTTTCGTAGAATCTGTAGATGTCGTAGGATTAGGTTCTAAGGACCCTCTAATTGAGTCTGAGTCTTCCCGGGGAGCAGGGATCAGATCCTCTTCCCGGGATCATGCGGCGGGGGCAGCCCCCAGGGAAGAGGCGGTAGACGCTGCCCCCGGCGCGTCATGTTGGGTGAGGCATGAGGATGAGCTTGCCAATGCTCGGGCTCGCTTCCACATCCCCTCACGTTATACGCTTCGTCTGGCTAAGGAAGGAGAGAGGGCAAACCAAGTACGGGGTAAGGAGATCGCCCTGTACTTAGAAGCCTTTTGGGGTGGAATGCGCCTGCCCTTCTCTCCCGAGGTCGTCAAAGCGCTGAACTTCTTCGGGTTAGCCCCTGGCCAGTTAGTGCCGAACTCATGGAGGATTCTCCTCGGGTTCCTGATCCGCCTGAAGCTACAGGCGGTTCCCTTCAGCCTCTCCATCCTTGATTCTTCCCTTGTTTTCAAAAATCATCCTGGGGGTCGAGCGGGCGACCCGAGATGGGTCTACCTTTCTTTTAGAAAGCGACAGGGGGCGCCGCCGGGACAGGAGTTTTATTCCTGCCTTCTTCCATTCACAACTGGAAGAAGAAGTTTTTTCGTCGAGCCGCCCGAGGGCGAGGACTGGCTCGTGCCCACCAAGTGATTGAGGGAAAAATGCTTGTCGGGGAACCAGTCCAATGACCCCACCGCGGTGAGAGTGGCGTCGTGGGAGCCCGTCCCCCGATTTGACGTGCTGTTGTCTGAGAGGGTCCTGAGTTGGGCTGGGATCAGCCCCGTCGAGTTCGTCGGTAAGTTAGGCTTGCTTTTTGGCTTTTATATTGCATGTGTCGCTGACTTCTTTGCATTTGGTTTTGTGCAGGACCCATGGACATGAACGAGCTCCGGGCCTCCAAGCACCAGCCGAAGAAGGTCACAAGGGCTGGAGGCGCCATCTCTTCCCGTTCGAAGCCTGCCCCGGCTTCTTCAGCCTCCGTCCCAGTGCCTCCGGTGGCCGCATCTCTTGAACGTTCGGGGGCGGATCCCGCCCCGGGGTCTAGCAGAGCGTCGGGCCGGAAGCGGGCTCAAATTATGGAGGACCCGGTCTCGGAGGAGGAGACCGGCTCTCCATCAGAGCCACTCAAGAGGGGTCCCCGGAGGTCTCTTCGGGGTCCGCCCTCGCCGATCATGGTGGAAGAGGAGGGCCTCCAGTTCGCGGTGCCCTCGGGGCTATCTGTTGCGGATAGCCTGCTGCATGAAATAGAGAAGTCGGCAGGGGGTAAGGTCCCTAGGGGGACTTTCAGGACCCAGATGGCGTCCATCGCCTAGGAGGCCGTGTAGGTAAGTGCTCGGTTGTTTGTGAGATTTGGTGCTTCCTTCGTCTTCCTGACCTCTTTCTTATTTTTTCAGGTCCTCCAGTACACCGCCCTTGCCGTAGGTATAGAGGCCGAGGTGATAGCCCCGGCGATGAAGGCCGAGGACCAACTTACCTCGCTGGAAGAGAGCTCCAAGCGGGAGCTGGAGGCGGCGATGGAGAGGGTTTCCGCCCTGGAGGGCGAGGTGGAGGCCGGGAAACGGGAGGTTGCCCGGCACCGCCAGGCCGCCGTGGCTGCTGAAGTCAAGCTTGAGGACGCTCAGACGCTCGCCGGCAACATGAAGAAGACGGTGAGGACCTTCCGGAAAGAGCTGGGGGTGGCGGTCGAGGCGGTGAAGCGAGACGACCGCTTGATTGGTAGGGATTCTGCGTGTTCAAGTTTAGTTAATTACCGTAATCAAGACGGTTTCGCTTGTAGCTAGCCGGTTGAGTACGGGTCGTCCGCAGGGAGATGGGAATCTTTTTCTATGTGCTTTAACGAGTTAAGTCCAGTTTTCCAGATTTGTTTGTGATAATCTAAGTGTTAAAATGATATGTAAAGAGAGCTTGTTAGGGTTAGGATTAGGTTAGTTTGAGTTAGGAGTCCCTCACTTCTTTCATTGCCACTCTTAATATCGGTGTTACGGTAATCGGCAACAACGGGGATTAGCACGACTAGGAAGGAACTTGCGAGTATAAGCTAGGCTTTCCAACGCTTAAGTTCTTCCTTTTGGTGCTTGTCCGTCTGTTCTTGGCTCTTAGCCATAACCTCCGGTTAATTCAACCACAACTGGTCTCACTACGGAATCACCGCTATCATGGAGGATAGGGTGCCGTAAGGAGCGGATTGTGGTTCAATTAACGGGAGTCGATTTAAGATGTTGGGCAAGGAAAGAGTGAGAGAGATTTCCTTCTCTCAAACTTCCCTTATCCTACCCTAACAAGTATGAAACTACTCACACATCATAATGAAAAGAAAACAAAACAAAAGAGGAAGATAGAAAGAAAGAGATTAGAAGATAACAACTAGCTATTTGCGACCTCACCTTGGCAAGGATCAAGCGTAAGCATCATGGTTGTTTTAAGGATAAAGAAAAAGAGAGAAGAAAGAAACAACAAGAAATAACAACAACTAAGTTAACAAATGAAAATTACAACAATTAACAAGTTAACTAAAGAACAAGACAAGCATGATAAGTAAAAGGTTCTTCTTTATTCATCATTCTTCACTCACAAAAGCTCACTACAAGATTTTCAATGGAGAAGAGATGAGAAGAGGAAGAAGAAACAAGTATTCTAAACCTAGAAAAATACAAGATTATGCACCCTTGGCTTCACAAGGTTCTGGGCTATTTATAGGCTGTAGAATGAAAACCTAGGGCAAAATTCTGAACCAAGATGAAAAGACCAAACAACCCCCGAAATCCCATCAAGTAAGGCGCCAGTGCGGCCGCGGATCAGCGGCCTATACCCCCTATTGGCCGCGGATCCACGGCCCTATGGTGGAGTTGGGCTGTCGGCTTTTGTGTGTTGCCCTGGTCTGCTATCCCCTTTTGTCTGGTACATGTTTTTTCTGATAATCTTTCCACATTTCTTCCAGAATTCTAGTGGATCAAAAGGTGATTGGACATGGATCTTTTGTAATGATTTTCTTGAGCTCCGCGTAGATTTCTTGGATCTTGTGTTGCCATGGAGCCTTGTGCATGAAAGTGACAATCGATTTGCCATTTTGTCTCCTAAACTGGTGTGTGGCAACAGACGGATAAAGAGCGGAGATCCGTGTTTTATCTGTGGTTGGCAGGAACCCGGGTTTTGTCATGTATTTCCATGAATTTCACCGTTTAGAGCCGAGAACCTGTATCCTGCAATTGACTAGCAAACACGGCTCAAGAGTATCTACCGATATGTAATGTGATAAAAATTGGGCGGTATGAAAATGCAAAAATCTGATATGAACAAATACCCCCAAACTTATCATTTGCTCGTCCCGAGCAAAGCCAATTTATTCACAAAAAATTTCCTAACCTCACTTTCGCAGGGAACGCGATTGCACTGAGCATGTGCAACAAGCCGTTAAACCTCTAGGTGTCCCTAGTAGGACGAGTGTTGTCTTCTGAGGGTTTTCAGCGGATACTACCCACAAAATCCGGTCAAGCTAGTTTTGTAAAATAACTAAGATTCAAACCCTAAAGTTTTGTTTCAGAAAAAAACAATTCTATTATCCTCAGTCTAGACTATCGAACCTTTATTTTTCACACCTCGCTTCTTATTTAACTACAGATTTTATATGTCTTTACGTGCAGTGCAAATAGTGTCGTTAAGTTCCCGAAAGGTCGAATAAAGTCATTATGTCACACAATAAAGCCCAGATAACAATTTTAAAAGGATCACATGAGTTTTATAAAGCGTTAAGTATTTTTCAAGTTTCGTTTTCCAGTAAGGTTTCAACTCCAGAATTTCTATCTTCCTTAACAAGAAACTAGGTCTTATTTTTCACTCCACCTTTTTCTTGTTTTCATTTCATACACACCTCTGTGAACGTGCAATAGTCTTTATCATAGAATAAAACCTTCATATCTCCGCTAAATTTTTTATAAAAGCCTGTCTTTTATCAAGATTATTCTCACACAAAGAACCGTTAGGAATTTTAACTCGGAGAGAACACTTGCTTGACTTTGTTTTTATCTGGACTTTCTAGGCTTCTTAGCGAGCTTTGGGCCAATGCACCCAAACCAGTTGGCTTTAGGGCATTAGGTGTAGAAACACCCCAGCGGACTTAATTACTCAAGTTACCTAGGTCCAAAAACAAAAGACAGTTTGGCGTGAAAATCATGATGATTCAATACGAACGGAGATATAACCGGCAGTTCAATTATTTTTTTGGATAAAAGACGTGTTTAGTGGGTTCGGTGTGTAATCATTCCAATCAAGTTCCAGATGGGTTATTTTTCAGACTTAGTTCCAATTAAGGCATCAATAACATTCCTTCATATTCACTCACTTCATAAACTATTCTTGATATTACTTATTTCCGAACAAACCTATTTGATCCTCAGAAAATCATTTATCCATTTAAAAGTTTTTCGACATAAAAGACTTGTCATCTAATTCCCAAAAACTCACGACACGTGTAGTGTGATGTAAAGACGTATATCAGCTATAGTTAACTTCAAAGGAGAGTTATTTTTCAGGTTTTCAAAATCTAAACATAAGATTTAGTTATTCTTATTTTATCAAACAAAACCGTCGAAATGTTGAATCAGAGTCCTCCCACTAGCTAACTTGACAGAAAAGTTTTTATGTTTTTAGAAAATTTTCAGATTTTTATGGATTTTATGGATTTAAATATGCAGATGCAAAATATACATATGAATGCGAAGGTAAGAAATGCGTACCGAGCGTACCCCCAAACTTAAACTGGACAGTGTCCTCACTGTCATTGCATGAAGAGATTATTTGAAGGGTCAAAATTGTCGGTTAGCGATACATAAAAGTTTTATTTTTTTTTGTTGTTTTTGTTTTTAAAGAAAAGAAAAAGAAAAAGAATATCCACAAAAATGTACAAAATGGTATATACATACCCCCAAACTTATCTGGAACAGTGTCCACCGTTCTTGGCTGGATAACCGAAGTTTGGAGGTAGGCAGAGGAAGATTATGTAGGGTAAACCGGCTCCTGTAAGACCAGGAGCTCCTCTGTTGGTTCGGCGCTAAGGTACGGTTTAAGTCGGTGTCCGTTCACTTTGAAAAATGAACCGTCCTTTGGATTTTCCAAATCCACAGCGCCATGCGGATACACATTCCGCACAAAATACGGCCCTTTCCAGCGAGATCTGAACTTTCCTGGATGGAAGTGAAGTCGGGTGTCGTAAAGCAGTACCTGCTGACCAGGTAGGAAAGTTTTGCTCAAAAGGTGTTTATCGTGAAACACCTTCGTTCGGTTTTTAACAACAACCGCGTTATCGTAAGCCTCATCCCTAAGCTCGCTCAGTTCGTTCAACTGCAGCTTCCGATGGCTGCCCGCATCTTCGAGAGACAGATTCAGCTCCTTTATCGCCCAAAATGCGCGATGCTCTATTTCGACAGGTAGGTGGCAGGCTTTTCCGTACACAAGCCGATAGGGAGACATGCCAAGGTCGGTCTTATAAGCGGTTCGAAATGCCCAAAGGGCATCAGTGAGTTTCAGCGACCAATCCTTACGGTTTTTGGAAACCGTCTTCTCCAGTATCTGCTTGATTTGCCGATTTGAAACTTCGGCCTGTCCGTAGGTTTGGGGGTGGTAGGGCGTGGATAGCTTATGATTAAAGGAATATTTCCGCATCAAGGTCTCGAAAGTCTTATTGCAGAAATGACTTCCATTGTCGCTAATGATCGCTCGGGGGTGCCCAAACCGGGAGAAAATGTTTTCTTTAAGGAACCTAACGACAACCCTGTTGTCGTTAGTCCGGCTGGGCACAGCCTCGACCCATTTAGAGACGTAATCAACAGCGAGAAGGATGTACAAGTTCCCGAAAGAGCTGGGAAACGGCCCCATGAAATCTATCCCCCAAACATCGAAAATCTCCACAACCAAGATCGGTTGGAGCGGCATCTCGTTCCTCCGGGATATCCGGCCCAAGTGTTGGCACCGGGAGCAAGTCTTGCAATAGTCATGAGCGTCTTTGAAGAGTTGTGGCCAGTAGAAACCACATTGCAAGATCTTCTCAGCTGTCTTTCTGGGGCCAAAATGCCCGCCACACGCTTGATCGTGGCAAAACGACAGCACACTCTTGAATTCCTCGTCAGGGACACACCGACGAATAATCTGGTCGGGACAGTACTTGAATAGATAGGGTCCGTCCCAGTAAAAGTGTTTTACTTGGGATAAGAAGCGAAGTCTGTCCTGACTTGACCATTCAGTCGGTAGTAATCCTGTGGCCAAATAGTTCACAATATCTGCGAACCAGGGTTCGCAAGATACTGTCAAGAGCTGTTCATCCGGGAAAACGTCATTGATCGGAATTGGAAGCGAAGGCGAAGAAGGAAGTCGTGAGAGATGGTCGGCAACTACGTTTTCACATCCTCGTTTGTCCTTAATGACAAGGTCAAACTCTTGAAGCAAGAGGATCCAACGTATTAACCGAGATTTTGCATCTTTCTTCGCAAAAAGATGGCGCAGAGTAGAATGGTCTGTGTAGACAATGACTGGAGAGCTGATGAGGTAGGGCCTGAACTTCTCTAAAGCAAATACAACAGCTAAGAATTCCTTCTCAGTTGTTGTATAATTGAGTTGGGCGTCGTTCAAGGTTCGGCTCGCATAATAGATTACGTGCGGCATCTTGTTGATGTGTTGTCCAAGGACAGCACCAATGGCAAAGTCGGATGCATCGCACATAATCTCAAATGGGTGCGTCCAGTCAGGCGAAGAAAGAACGGGAGCAGAAGTGAGTGAGCTTTTCAATGACTCGAATGCAGTCACACAGCTCGAGTTGAAGTCGAATGGCGTATCCTTGGCCAGCAAAAAAGTCAAGGGCCTAGCAATCTTGCTAAAGTCCTTGATGAACCGTCTATAAAAACCGGCATGGCCAAGGAAGGCTCGGATATCTCTGACGCAACGGGGAGGAGGTAGATTGGAAATGACCTCAATCTTTGCTTTGTCAACCTCTATGCCATTTTGCGAGATGATATGTCCTAAGACAATACCTTCGCGCACCATGAAGTGGCACTTCTCCCAATTCAAAGTGAGATTCTTGTCCTTACATCGGGTAAGGACAGCGTCAAGATGCAGCAAACACTCGTTGAAGGAATCGCCGAAGATGGAGAAATCATCCATGAAGATCTCCAGAAATTTTTCCACCATGTCTGAGAAGATTCCCATCATACACCGCTGGAAGGTAGCGGGCGCATTGCATAGCCCAAAGGGCATGCGACGATATGCAAACGTGCCGAAAGGACAAGTGAAAGTGGTCTTGTCCTGGTCTTTTTCGGTGATGGGAATTTGATTATAGCCGGAGTAGCCATCAAGAAAACAGTAGTACTTGTGTCCGGCCAATCGTTCAAGCATCTGGTCAATGAAAGGTAGCGGAAAGTGGTCTTTCCGCGTTGCGGCGTTGAGTTTTCTGTAATCAATGCATACTCGCCACCTAGTTTGGGTGCGAGTAGGGATTAACTCGTTCGCCTCGTTGGTTATGACCGTGATGCCCGACTTCTTGGGGACAACATGAATGGGGCTAACCCATTGGCTATCAGAGATAGGGTAAATGATACCACTATCTAGACATTTTACGATCTCCTTCTTCACAGCCTCTTTCATGACTGGATTGAGATGTCTTTGTGGATCCCGGGCTGGTTTGGCTTCATCCATTAGATGAATGTGATGTTCAACGATCAGGGGGCTAATCCCCTTGATGTCCGCCATGGACCAGCCAAAAGCTTGCATGTTGCTGTGCAAGACCGCGAGAAGGGCTTTCTCTTGCTCGGGAGATAGAGAAGCCGAGATGATGACAGGCAGGGTCTCGTTCTCACCTAAGTAAGCGTACTTAAGGTGAGACGGCAAAGGCTTGAGTTCGAGCGTCGGAGGTGAAATGATTGAAGGCAAGATTGGTGCAGAGGTCTCGAACTCAAAGGACTCCAGCAAAGGTTCAAAACGAGTGTAAGCGACCGAGTCGGAAGGTTCAGGTAACTCATCCGAAAATTCGAAGGATTCAAACTCGGGTTGTGAGCGTCTAAGATCGTTCAAGAACGTGAAACACTCATAGTCGTTGTCGGGTGCAGAAACAGCAGCAGATTCGAGGAGGAACGCACTAGTGGCGTCAAGATTATCGTGATCAAACAGAAACTCCTCGAATTCACATTCTTCTGGGGTGATCTCCTGGATCGAACAGACGTCCAGTATATGAGCATTAGGTTCGGCGGGCTGATTCCCCAACCTAAAAATGTTGAGTTCAATCGTCATGTTTCCAAAAGAGAGGTTCATTGAACCATTGCGACAATTGATCACAGCATTTGAGGTTGCAAGGAATGGGCGACCGAGTATCACCGGAATTTGATTCCGGGGGTTAGCTACAGGCTGTGTGTCTAATACAATGAAGTCAACGGGGAATATGAAGTCCCCTACTTTGATTAACACATCCTCTAGCTCACCCCTAGGATGGGTGATCGATCGGTCGGCCATTTGGAGAGTGCAGTGCGTGGGTTTCAGCTCTCCTACGCCTAATTGCTCGTATACTGAGTACGGAAGCAGGTTAATACTGGCACCAAGATCTAATAGTGCGCGGTTGATGTTCTTATCCCCAATGGTAATAGAAATCGTAGGACAGCCAGGGTCCTTCCGTTTTTGTGGTAAAGATTGGGTAAGGGCATCACTCACAGCACTAGCCAAGAAAACTTTTTTGGGTACCTGAGACTTCCTCTTTTTTGTGCACAAGTCCTTTAAGATTTTCGCGTAGGATGGGACTTGTTGGACTGCATCTAAAAGAGGAATGTTAATGTTAACCTGCTTAAATAACTCCAGAATCTTCTCCATTTGAGGATTTTGTTTATTAGACCTCAACCGGTTTGGAAATGGGACGTTTTTAAAATTGGTTGAGTCTAATGCTTGTGGAGGAGATTGTGGAGTTGGAACGGATCCCAGAACAGGTGTTTTCATGGAGTGAGAAGTGGGTCCATTCAAACCAGAAGAAGAGGAAGGAGAGCCTTGTGAAGAACGTATAATAGGCTCAGAAGACGAAGAAGCAGGAGACGAAGAAGAAGAAGAAGAAGAAGAAGAAGAAGAAGAAGCGGCCGGGGTGTCATCGTTGATCCGTGTGCCAATGTTGTTTTGCAGCATCCTTCCCGATCTCAATATGGTCACGGCACTCACATTATGGTTCTGTTGTTCAAGAGCAACATGTACATTCTGTGGGTGACCGGGATTTGGGAGTGGCTGGGACGGGAGCTTCCCCTTCTCTCGCTCGCTCAAGGCCGCATTCAGCTGTGCAATCTGGGCCTCGATGGTCCTGATGCTTTGCCCGTGAGCGGCAGTGTGTTGCACTAAGGACTGAATGGAAGACTGGATGTTGGCAGTGGATTGAGTCGATTATTTAACGAACGCCTCCAGACTTCGTTCGAGCGAGGAAACCTTATCGTTGTTTGACGGAACAAAGTTGTTTGGTGGAAAAGAATTGTTGGGTGCAAAGTTGTTCGTCTGATTTTGGAAAGGTTGGGGTTGGAAGGGTTGCTGAAACTGCTGTTGAGTTTGTTGTTGCGCTTGTTGTTGCGGCGGATGGGCCCTTTGGAAATTGTTGCCTTGGAATTGATTCTGATTCTGATTCCAGGCGAAATTGGGGTGGTTTCTCCAACCGGGATTGTAGGTGGAAGAGTATGGATCATTCCTCGGTCTTTGCTGGAATGCAGCATTAACCTGATCCTGTCCTTGCGATGGTGGATTGTAAGGACACTCTTCGGTTAAGTGAGAAGGATCGGAACAACAAGCGCAGATGGTACGAAGGGGAAGAACAGGGGTAGGAGCAGGAGAAGAGAATTTGCTCTCTATCGCTTCAAGCTTTCTCGTTATTGCAGCCATTTCAGCTTTCATTGCAATAGAGACGTCAAGTTGGTGAATTCCTACCCTAGACTGACCGGTAGAAGTGGAGGTAGAAGAAGAAGAAGTCGGTCTGGTGCTCTCCCATTGTAGCGTTTGCTCCGCAAGGTCGTCAAAGAACTGCCACGCTTCCTCGTCCGATTTCGATAGGAAGTGGCCCTGACAGATGGTTTCCATCAACTGCTTCGTTGCCGGGTTCAGGCCCTCGTATAAGGTTTGGCAAAGTTGCCATTTCTCTATACCGTGGTGAGGACACTGAACAAGAAGGTCTTTGTACCGGTCAAAGCACTTCCAGAAGGGTTCAGAAGGAAGCTGAGAGAATTGGTTGATTTCATTTCGAATCCTTGCGGTTTTATGATTCGGATAAAATTTCTTTAGAAACGCTTTAACAAACTCGTCCCAACTGGTTATGGAGTGGGAAGCGGTGCTATACAGCCATTTTTCAGCAAGATCGCATAAAGTGAACGGAATGACCCGTAGACGTATAGCATCGTCCGACAGTTGGGTAGTTTTCATCATGGCACAAACGTTTTGAAATTTATTGATGAAGATATAGGCATCTTTAGATTCAAGCCCATGAAATCATGGAAGCATGTTGATGAAGTGGGGATTAATTTCAAAATTATCCCCATTGGCCGGTGGAAGAGAAAGGCAGGTGGGAAGTGCAGAACGGGTGGGATAGAAACGATCCTGGAGCGCGATTCGCTGCGGCGCTACAACAGGCGGTGGTGGTGGGTTATTGGTCTCCGTAGGAGGTGGAGCCAATCCAGGGGTAGTCAAAGAGATGTTCGGATTAAATCCTGACATCGCGGAAGAAGAGGTTGGTGATGGTGAAGGTGAAGATGTATGAACAGAATTCCGGTCAACGTCGGAGTTGGCCGGCAAAGGTAAAGGTGAAAGAGGAGTGGACGGAGTTTCGACGTCTGAGTCGATCGCGTAGTCGGTAGCGACTAACGTAACGCGGACTAGACGGACGCTAGTGTCCCGAGTCCAAGCGGACATACACTAAACGAGTTTAGTATAGTCAAAGCGGAGAAGGTGAGGGTAAGAAAACGTCAATGGAGAAAGGCGATGGGTGGTGGGTGAAAAATGGATTTTGGCGACAAGGGGCAAGTTTTTATAAAAGTTTTTGATTTTTTTCCCTTTTTTTTTTAGAAAGAGCTTTACAGAAATATGTACGGACTTACGGCTTTAAACAATCACAAACAAGATATGCACAATCACACCTAGATCTAGTGGTCACCTAGGTCAACTAGACAGCTCCTAACTGTTCCAAAGAACTAGAAACAGGACCTCAAACCGCCTCTTCTCCGCCAATTGCGGCCAGATAAGTGCCAGGTAAGTGGGAGGTTGTCCAACGCTTTCGCGAAGTTCCTTAATTAAATAACCACTTGCCTTCGTCACACTTGCCTAGACACCGCAAAGTCAGGATAGGATAAACGGCCGATGCCTGTAATTAGTCCTCTGTCCTATTGAGCGCGAAGTCCTTAGGGCTGAGTCTAGTATTTTTTAATTTAACAATGGTCAATGCATATGCTTTTTGTGATTTCTGGGGTCCTGGGAAGGGTGATGAAATCCCCACCCAATCTGAATTGGTTTCAAGCCCCTTAAGTCCGTATTAATAAATGCAAAGCAGTAACAAATCAACTGCAAACAATTTTTATTTTTAGCGCGGCGCAAAGAATCCTGCACAAGAACAGTTTATTGGAAGGGGGAAGAGAATTTGCGCAAAGAATGCTGCAGAAAACACAGTTTATTGGAGTCCAGAGGAGTGAGGAGGAGGAGAGAAACACTTACAGGGAAATTGGACCCCTGAGGCCACCAAACGGCCGCGGAACCGCGGCCTAAGCTAGCTTATGCCGCGGAACCGCGGCAATATGGTGGGCTTGGATCTTCATTTTTCTGGGTTATGCTCAGTTGGGTGTCCTCTTGTTTTCTGGATGTCCTGAATCTTGAATTGTTCACTGTATCTGCTCCAGAATTTTTCAATAGACCGTCTTTTTTGTTTTGATCCGTCGCGGTGTAGCCGCGAAATATGGGTCAATCTTCCCACGTCTTTGGCACTGAACTTGAACTCCGAATATCCCACGTCTTTGGCACTGAACTCGAATTCCATATTATCCTGCACACTTGCACAAAAACTAATCAAAAATAACAAGATGCTTTTTCTTTACAAAGTATATTTTTTTTTGTTTTGGTTATATTTATATTCACAAGTTAACCCGAAATTACACAAAGAAATAAACTACCGTCTTCCCGGCAACGGCGCCATTTGATTGGTAGGGATTCTGCGTGTTCAAGTTTAGTTAATTACCGCAATCAAGACGGTTTCGCTTGTAGCTAGCCGGTTGAGTATGGGTCGTCCGCAGGGAGATGGGAATCTTTTTTTATGTGCTTTAACGAGTTAAGTCCAGTTTTCCAGATTTGTTTGTGATAATCTAAGTGTTAAAATGATATGTAAAGAGAGCTTGTTAGGGTTAGGATTAGGTTAGTTTGAGTTAGGAGTCCCTCACTTCTTTCATTGCCACTCTTAATATCGGTGTTACGGTAATCGGCAACAACGGGGATTAGCACGACTAGGAAGGAACTTGCGAGTATAAGCTAGGCTTTCCAACGCTTAAGTTCTTCCTTTTGGTGCTTGTCCGTCCGTTCTTGGCTCTTAGCCATAACCTCCGGTTAATTCAACCACAACCGGTCTCACTACGGAATCACCACTATCATGGAGGATAGGGTGCCGTAAGGAGCGGATTGTGGTTCAATTAACGGGAGTCGATTTAAGATGTTGGGCAAGGAAAGAGTGAGAGAGATTTCCTTCTCTCAAACTTCCCTTATCCTACCCTAACAAGTATGAAACTACTCACACATCATAATGAAAAGAAAACAAAACAAAAGAGGAAGATAGAAAGAAAGAGATTAGAAGATAACAACTAGCTATTTGCGACCTCACCTTGGCAAGGATCAAGCGTAAGCATCATGGTTGTTTTAAGGATAAAGAAAAAGAGAGAAGAAAGAAACAACAAGAAATAACAACAACTAAGTTAACAAATGAAAATTACAACAATTAACAAGTTAACTAAAGAACAAAACAAGCATGATAAGTAAAAGGTTCTTCTTTATTCATCATTCTTCACTCACAAAAGCTCACTACAAGATTTTCAATGGAGAAGAGATGAGAAGAGGAAGAAGAAACAAGTATTCTAAACCTAGAAAAATACAAGATTATGCACCCTTGGCTTCACAAGGTTCTGGGCTATTTATAGGCTGTAGAATGAAAACCTAGGGCAAAATTCTGAACCAAGATGAAAAGACCAAACAACCCCCGAAATCCCATCAAGTAAGGCGCCAGTGCGGCTGCAGATCCGCGGCCTATACCCCCTATTGGCCGCGGATCCGCGGCCCTATGGTGGAGTTGGGCTGTCGTCTTTTGTGTGCTGCCCTGGTCTGCTATCCCCTTTTGTCTGGTACATGTTTTTTCTGATAATCTTTCCACATTTCTTCCAGAATTCTAGTGGATCAAAAGGTGATTGGACATGGATCTTTTGTAATGATTTTCTTGAGCTCCGCGTAGATTTCTTGGATCTTGTGTTGCCATGGAGCCTTGTGCATGAAAGTGACAATCGATTTGTCATTTTGTCTCCTAAACTGGTGTGTGGCAACAGACGGATAAAGAGCGGAGATCCGTGTTTTATCTGTGGTTGGCAGGAACCCGGGTTTTGTCGTGTATTTCCATGAATTTCACCGTTTAGAGCCGAGAACCTGTATCCTGCAATTGACTAGCAAACACGGCTCAAGAGTATCTACCGATATGTAATGTGATAAAAATTGGGCGGTATGAAAATGCAAAAATCTGATATGAACACCTCTCAGCGGCGAAGGCGGTGGAGGGCTACAAGAAATCGAAGGACTTCTACAATAACTTAGCCGTGGCCACCACCCATATCTGGCATGAGGCCCTCGACGCTGTTAAGGTCCGGATGCCGGAGTTCGCTGATGAAGAGCTCCGGGCCGAATACCCCCTCGCGGACGCCGATGAGCAGGGGGAAGAGATTCCTGACAAGGAGGTGGCCAAGGACCCTGCTTGACTCGTGGTAGATATCGAGGACCCCGAGGTCGTGCCTGGCCATCAGGCCTAAAGACCCCGTCTTCCTCTTCCTTTTATTTTGCTGCTTCTGGAATTTTTTAAAGCCTCCGGGCAGTCTGTAAGGATGGGGAGCCCAAAATACCCTTTGTAAAGACTTCAAGGCTGGGGAGCCCAAATACCCTTTTTACAGACTTCGCTTTTGGTAGTAAAACTTTTTGTTTCATCAGCTTGCACTTTATCTTCTGTTTATGAAGAATGCTCGTAAAATATTCTTGCTTGCATTGTTGAGCTTCCATGTCAGGTCGGCTATCTGTCTAGCGATCGTTCGTCGAGTTGATTTCGATCACTTGCCAATTGTGCCAAACGCTGCTGAGAAGGAGGCATCTCCATGGCCCCGAAGTTGAGGGGGGATCACTCAGACTTGGATAGACCTGATGTCTCTTGTTGGGGCTTCGGATCCGCTGCATGTGATGGGCAGAGGGATGTCCGCTGTAGTTGTGCCGAGCATAAAGGGGCTCAGTGGCCTCGTTATGAGGGCTACAAACCCGCAGCATCTGTTGGGCAGGAGGATGCCAGCTGGGGATGACCGAGCAGGGAAGCTGCTCGGATGATCTTGGCGAGGGCTTTGATCCCTGTCGGTTGTGGTAGGAAGCTACCAACCGGGGATAGCCGAGCAAGGGTCGGGCTCGACTGCCTCTGGGACGACTTTGATCCTTAGCGTTAGAGGGGCCGTAGGAGGCCTGCTAAGGATAACCGGGCAGTGAAGCTGCGCGGTTGCCTCTTGGCGAGGGCTTTGATCTCTGGCGTCGTGGGTAGGCAACCACCAGCTGAGGATGACCGAGCGGGGTAGCCGCTCAGATGCCTCTTCCGAGGGCTTTAATCCCTGGTGTCATGGGTAGGGAGCTACCAGCCGGAGATGACCGAGTAGGGTAGCCGCCCGGCTGCCTTTGAGGAGGGCTTCGATCCTTAGCGCGGGAGGGGCTGTAAGAAGCCTATTAAGGATAACCGGGCAGTGAAGCTGCGCGGTTGCCTCTTGGCGAGGGCTTTGATCTCTGGCGTCGTGGGTAGAAAACTACCAGCCTGGGATGACCGAGCAGGGTAGCCGCTCAGATGCCTCTTGCGAGGGCTTTGATCCCTAGCGTTATGGGTAGGGAGCTACCAGCCGGAGATGACCGAGCAAGGGGCGGGCTTTGTTGCCTCTTAAGAGGGCTTTGATCCTTCAGGAAGGGGACCGAGTAGGGTTACTGCCCAGTGCCTCTTGGCGAGGACTTTGATCCCTGTCGGTTGTGGTAGGAAGCTACCAGCCGGGGATAGCCGAGCAAGGGTCGGGTTCGACCGCCTCAAAGGAGGACTTTGGTCCTTAGCGCTGGAAAGGCTGTAAGAATCCTACCAAGGACCCCTGGCCGGGCAGGGTTGCTGCCCGGTGCCTCTTGGCGAGGGCTTTTGTCCTGAAGGATAGCCGAGCGAGGGTCGGGCTCGACTGCCTCTGGGAAGGCTTTTGATCCCTGTTGATTGTGGTAGGAAGCTACCAGCCGGGGATAGCTGAGCGAGGGTCGGGCTCGACTGTCTCTGGGAGGACTTTTTGATCCTTGGCGTTGCGAGTAGGGAAGCCACCGGCCAGGGATAGCCGAGCAGGGTAGCTGCTGAGCTGCCTCTAAGGAGGACTTTGATCCTTAGTGTTGGAGGGGCCGTAGGAGGCCTGCTAAGGATAACCGGGCAGTGAAGCTGCACGGTTGCCTCTCGGCGAGGGCTTTGATCCCTGGCGTTGCGAGTAGGGAAGCTATCGTCCAGGGATAGCCGAGTAGGGAAGCCGCTTGGCTGCCTCTAAGGAGGACTTTGATCCTTAGCGTTGGAGGGGCCTTAGGAGGCCTGCTAAGGATAGCCGGGCAGTGAAGCTGCGCGGTTGCCTCTTGGCGAGGGCTTTGATCCCTGGCGTTGCGTGTAGGGAAGCTACCAGCCAGGGATAGCCGATCATGGTCTATGCTTGGCTGATTCTTCATGAGGTTTCGCCCGACCATCCTGTTGCAAGTATAGGGAACAGGAACGGTCGCGGCGAACGTGCGCGTAGCATGCGCATTGAATGTATAGGGAGGCGAAGCGCCAGAGTCACGCCGTTTCGATTCCGCCAGAGAAGGCTCAATGATCTCCACGTGGCAGCGACTTTGTGGGCGAAAACGGCCGACCGTTGGGTTCCGTTGGGGCGCAGTGGGCTATATAAAGCTAAGGGAGCGCTGGTCCTTCCTTACTTCACAAACAGATCGTTGAGAATGGAAGATTTCCTTTTTACCATCCCCGAAATCATCCACTTCGAGGACGTATACCTCTACGGCCAGAACTGCGCCGAGGACACGGTGCAGTTGGTCTATAGGAGCATCGAAGACCACTTCGGCCGGCTGCTCCCCCGGCGCTCCCTTCTACTGCAGCTGCTGATGTACTCCATCTGGAGGGCGTCGCCGGGGCTTTACAACCCCCTGTCCGAGCAGCTCTACGACGAGGCTGTGGGCAAGCTGCGGTCTCTGAGGCGCTTCGGCCTGATCTCCGCGGGTCGGCTGGATCGCTCGCTCGGTGGCACTCGTCCGTGAGTGCTACGAACTGAGGCTCGAGGTCAACGCGCGCGAGGGGAATCGAGGGTAGAGGCTGGATCTCGTGAGGCCTCGGCTGGCGGAGATCTTTACTGAGTACCACGAGCAGTGCTCTCTGCACCCCCTTCCTCCGCTGCTGTAATTTTCTTTTTCTTTTTGTATGTATGGCTGTTGAGCCCATAATACCTTTTTGAATAAATAAGATATTTCCTTCTTTTTCGCAATGTTCCATTGATCTTTTATTAAATTAACAACAGACCCTAGGAAGAGTTTACATTGCCATTAAAAAAATTACATGCTAATAGATGACCTTATTAGCGTGGCCCGAGTTCCCCGGAGGCTTGTTAGTCTCCGTGCTCGGCACCGGGTACGGGGCTCCCTGGGCTCCGGACTGTTCATCTGCCGAAACGAGCATGATCTAGACGATAGTCAGCTCGGCGGGAGGGGGACGCTGCTCCTGCTCGCGGTCGGCTTGCAGCTTATCCCTCAAGTAGGCGGCGAGGTGCCCTGATCGGATGAGCCCCTCGATGTAGTCCCGGAGTTGCTTACAATCCTCCATGGCGTGGCCCAGCGTCCGGTGGAAGGTGCAGTAGGGGCCCCGGGTTCGCTTCGAGGCCTGACGCGGGATTGGAGGGAACTTGAAGAACCCCTCGCCCTGGGTCTCCTCTAGTAACACTGCGAGGGAGACGTTGAGCGGGGTGTACTCCTGGAACTTCGACTGATAGGGCTGCTGACGCTCCGGCCTATCTTCATGAGCCCTTTTCTTCTGGTCGGACCGTTCTGCTCGAGGGAGGTTCGCGTTCACCTCGGACTCGAGCTGGACCTCGTGCTCGGTCCACGCCTTAACCTCGGCCATGGTCTTAGGCTGTGCCAATGCAAAGGAGCGCAACCACTCCTTGTGCCTAAGACCAGATCTGAGCGCCTTGATGACGTTCTCATCCCGGTTCTTGGGGACCTCGAGGAGGGCATTGTAGAAGCGGGTGACGTAAGTGTTCCCCTCCGAACGCGGAGACGCGACCGCTTAGGTCCATCTTGCCTGAATTCGGGGCAGATGCTAATTGGTGCTATCCGTCCACCTCTCCGAAGATGCCAAGTTGATTTATGGCACCATGTATCGAGAGTTTAAACGGATGCGGCCGATGTAGCAGACTTCGTCAGATTACCCCTCATTTGAGGGTTTTTGATTATGGGGAAGCTCTTCCCTGCAGGCACAAGCCCTTGCAGTTAATTATGCTACCGCATCGCGGTAATCACTTTCTCCTTCTCCGGATGGTCACTTCGTGTCGTGTGTGTTTGTTTTGTTTTTGGTTGGCCGTGGATTGTATACGGAGACTAATTTATGTTGTCGCCCGTAAGGCGTGGATTAGTCCAAATCCGTATCTTCTTAGATTTGGGTTTGGGGTTGGGTTTAAGGATACGTTAGTGTCATTTGAGACTAAGATCAACTTAAACGTATGTTAAGGATACGTTAGTCTAATTTCAGACTAAGATCAACTTAACGGGATCGTTTAGATCCAACAAAAGCGCATTTGGCCTCTATTGTTTAGTTTAGGGACATTGCGGTCCATTACCAGTTTAAGGACATGGTGGTCCAATGTTAGTTTAAGGACATCTCTGTTCTCCGCCGAAAGACGCGACCGGGTCGTTGGGACGTCCAGGCCTGAACTTCGAGGGCAGATGATATTTGGTGCTATCCGTCCACCTCTCCGAAGATGCCAAGTTGATTTATGGCACCATATATCGAAGGTTTAAACGGATGCGACCGATGTAGCAAACTTCGTCAGATTCCCCCTCGTTGAGGGGTTTTTGATTGTGGGGACGTTCTTCCCTGCAGGCGCAAGCCCCTGCAGTTAATTACGCTATCGCATCACGGTAACCACTTTCTCCTTCTCCAGATGGTCACTTCGTGTCGTGTGTGTTTGTTTTGTTTTTGGTTGCTCGTGGATTGTATACGGAGACTAATTTATGTTGTCGCCCGTAGGGCGTGGATTAGTCCAAATCCGTATCTTCTTAGATTTGGGTTTGGGGTTGGGTTTAAGGATACGTTGGTCTCATTTGAGACTAAGATCAACTTAAACGTTTGTTAAGGATACGTTAGTCTAATTTTAGACTAAGATCAACTTACAGTTTGTTGAGGACACGTTAGTCTAATTTTAGACTAAGATCAACTTAACGTTTGTTAAGGACACGTTAGTCTAATTTTAGACTAAGATCAACTTAACAGGATCATTTAGATCCAATAAAAGAGCATTTGGGCTCTATAAGTTTAAGGACGTCATAGTCCGTGGAGTTTAAAGACATCATAGTCTAGTTTAGAGAGATCATAGTATATGGGTTTAAGGACCCCACAGTCCAAGGTTAAGGACATCATAGTCCATGGGTTTAAGGACCCCACAGTCCGAGGTTAAGGACCCCACAGTCCATGGGATGTCTGGTTGTCGGGACCTGTCACCTCTCTGAAGACGTTGAAGGATTACAACGACAAATATCAGAGGAGTGAAGAGATGTACCCTCGAACCAATATTGGTTGGGATCTGTAGTCCAATTTGGGACTAAGAACAAAGATTTATGAGCATATGGGCCTAATTAATCTGAGTTAGGGTTCTGTGACCACTTTGGGCTCGGCCCATTTAGTTAAAATGTTAAACATTAAACAATGTCGAGCATTGATTTGAGTTCTGACAATATTTTTGTCTTTTTACTGAATGCTGAGCATTCATCATAGCTCTGAGCTTTATTTATAGAATAATTTATGTACTTTTAGCGCACACGTGAGGAGCACGTGGCGCGCTTGGCGCTTTGCGCCAGTCAAAGAGCGCAAAGCGCTTCTGCTGGGTAGCGCACACGTGAGTAGCACGTGGAGCGCTTGGCGCTAAGCACCAGATAATGGGCGCATTGCGCCATTTTATGAGCGCAAAGCGCTATTTTATGAAAGTCCCAGTGCGCAAAGCGCTAGTTGATCAGTTTTATGATCTGAGAAAATAAATTCTTGATTATAAGAGACTTTGTCTCAAGATTCTAAGAACAGAGTTCTTATTTTATAGGAGATGTTTCAATCTCTTATTTTGATGAAAGGCTTTGCCTTTATGGATCTGTGATCCTAAGAGAATTGACTTATTCTCCCCCCCCCCACCCCTACTTTATTTTATAATGAGATGTCCATGATCTCCTTGTATAAAGGACCTTAGTCTTATAGATCTATGATATGTGAGAAGAATTATGTTCTTCTTCTTATTTTATGATGAGGTCTTTTAATCTCTTTGTGAAAGACCTTAGTCTTATAGATCTATGATCTGTGAGAAAGAAGTGAATTCTTCTTTTTATATGAGACGATTTCGTCTTTCTGTTCTTTTTTACCTTGAAGAAAATCTTCTTCTTCTAAGAGCTTGGCTCTTCTTTCTGAGATTTCTCAAAGTTTATGGGGGAGTTCCTCTGTTCTTCTGTCTCCTTTTTGTTTCTTTTTCTTTTTTTTTGAAAAGAATGATCATTGGTCGTTGGGACCCACCACCTCTCCGACGACACTGAGAGATTACAGCGCCATATATCGAAGGTGTGGAGGGATGTACCCTTTGAACCATGTCCCACTCATTAGAGGAAAAGAACAGGCTGGAGCTTAAACTTCTCGCTGCTGAAAAAGGCTTCTTTGCGTTCGCGCACGTACGTCGCACGTGTTGGGCGCATATGTTTGCACGTGGCGCACATGGAGCTTGCGCATTTGCACATTATGGGGGGAGCAAGCTCCTATGGAGAAATAATCTCCTTTGAGTATTATGGAATACTCCCACGTGCGTTGCACGTGTTTGGCTCACGTGCGTTGCACATGGCGCGCATGTGGCGGGCGCACGTGCATTGCACGTGGCGCACATGACGCTTGCGCATATGCGCATTATGGGGGGGGAGCAAGCTCTTATGGAGAAATATTCTCCTTCGAGTATTATGGAATACTCCCACGTGCATTGCACGTGTTTGGCTCACGTGCGTTGTACGTGGCACGCATGTGGTGGGCGCACGTGCATTGCACGTAGCGCACATGGTGCTTGCGCATATGCGCATTATGGGGGGAGCAAGCTCCTATGGAGAAATAATCTCCTTTGAGTATTATGGAATACTCCCACGTGCGTTGCACGTGTTTGGTTCACGTGCGTTGCACGTGACGCGCATGTGGCGGGCGCACGTGCATTGCACGTGGCGCACATGGCGCTTGCGCATATGCGCATTATGGGGGGAGCAAGCTCCTATGGAGAAATAATCTCCTTTGAGTATTATGGAATACTCCCACGTGCGTTGCACGTATTTGGCTCACGTGCGCTACGCGTGGTGCGCATGTGGCGGGCGCACGTGCATTGCACGTGGCGCACATAGCGCTTGCGTATATACGCATTATGGGGGGAGCAAGCTCCAATGGAGAAATAATCTCCTTTGAGTATTATGAAATACTCATCCTTTTCTAAGAGGTATCCCCTCTTATTTATATGGGAGTGGTAGAGAAGAGATCTCTCTTTTTCCCGATGTGGGACTAAAAATGCATCCCCCATGTAGTAAAGCATTACTTTAGATTATACGTGCGTAGCACATTTGCTCATAACTTTTGATCCCGGATGAATTATGAGGCCCATAATATATCAAATCGAAGGGTTTTTCGAGACACTTTCGATACCATCAGAATTTATCTGTTTATCATTCGGGAGTTTTTTTCAAAATATAGTCCGGAAAATACTGGTTGGCATTTTCTTTCTTAGATTACACGTGTGTAGCACATTTGCTCATAACTTTTGATCCCGGATGAATTATGAGGCCCATAATATATCAAATCGAAGTTTTTTTCGAGACTCTTTCGATACCATCAGAATTTAGCTGTTTCTCATTTGAGAGTTTGTCAAAATACAGCCCGTAAAATACTGGTTTACATTTTCTTAAGCGTATCGCTGCCATTTGATACCTTAGGCTCTTTTGCGCAGAAATTTTTTGGCGGGAACAAATGCCCCCCACTACTTTGCCCACGTAAGTATATACGTGGGTGAAGTAGTGCAGAGTAATTCATAGCATATGACCAGTTTCGGGTTGGTATATAATTTTCAGAATCTTGATCTGAGAAGATAACGAGCGGACACAAGTGTCGTCATTTATCATTGAGGGGATAAAATCTGTTCCCCGCCGAAACACGGGACCGGGACGTTAGGACGTCGGGGCCTGAATTCCGAGGGCAGATGCTAATTGGTGCTATCCGTCCACCTCTCCGAAGATGCCAAGTTGATTTATGGCACCATGTGTCGTATGTGTTTGTTTTGTTTTTGGTTGCCCGTGAATTGTATACGAAGACTAATTTATGCTGTCGCCCGTAGGACGTGGATTAGTCAAAATCCGTATTTTCTTAGATTTGGGTTTGGGGGTTGGGTTTAAGGATATGTTAGTCTCATTTGAGACTAAGATCAACTTAAACGTTTGTTAAGGATACGTTAGTCTCATTTAAGACTAAGATCAACTTAACGGGATCGTTTATATCCAACAAACGAGCATTTGGGCTCTATTGTTTAGTTTAGGGACATTGCGGTCGATTACCAATTTAAGGACATGGTGGTCGAATACCAGTTTAAAGACATGGTGGTCCAAGGTTAAGGACATCGTAGTCCGTGGGTTTAAAGGGACCCCACAGTCTGAGGTTAAGGACATCGTAGTCTGTGGGTTTAAAGGAACCACACAGTCCGAGGTTAAGGACATCTTAGTCCGTGGGTTTAAAGGGACCCCACAGTCCGGTTTAAGGACATCATAGTCCATGAAATGTATGGTTGTCGGGACCCGTTACCTCTCTGAAGACGTTGAAGGATTACAACGACATGTATCAGAGGGTTTCAGAGATGTACCCTTGAACCGATTTTGGTTGGTAGATCTGTAGTCCAATTTGGAAATAAGATCTGTTAAAAGATTTATGAGCATATGGGCTCAATTAATCTGAGTTGAGGACTTATGGCCAATTCTGGGCTAAGTCCATTCAAGTTAAAATGTTTAACAGTTATTTTGGGCTGTTGAGCATTTGTTTGGGCTTGACCCTTTTAACAATGCTGAACATTGATTTGAGTTTTGACAGTATTTCTATCTTTCATTGAATGCTGAGCATTCATCATTGCTCTGGGGCTTGTAAAAGAACAATTTATGTTCTGTCAGCGCCCACGTGAGGGACACGTGGTACGCTTGGCGCTTTGCGCCAGTCAAAGAGCGCAGTGCGCTTCTGCTGAGCAGCGCACACGTGAGTGACACGTGGCGCGCTTGGTGCTGAGCACCAGATGATGAGCACATTGCGCTTCTGCTGAGTAGCGCACACGTGAATGACACGTGGCGCGCTTGGCGCTGAGCGCCAGATGATGAGCGCATTGCGCTAATATATGAGCATATTGCGCTATTAATTCAATGGCGCACACACGAATGACATGTGGTGCGCTTGGCGCTTTGCGCCAGTCCATGAGCGCAGTGCGCTAATTCAAGAGCGCAAAGCGCTAACTGTTGAGTGGCGCACTCGTGAGTGACACGTGGTGCGCTCGGCGCTGAGCGCCAGTCCAAGAGCGCAGAAGCGCATTTGATCAATTTTATGATCTGGGAAATAAATTTTCTCCTAGAAGAGACTTGTCTCAAGATCAAAAGAACAAAAGTTCTTATTTTATAGGAGATGCTTCAATCTCTTGTATTAATGAAAGGCTTTGCCTTTATGGATCTATGATCCTTAAGAGAATTTAATAATTCTCTCTCCCTTTATAATAAGATGTTCATGATCTCAGAAAGACAATTTGTCTTATAGACCTATGATCTGTGAAAGAAGTAAGTACTTCTTTGTTTTATGATGAGATCTTTTGATATTTTTATAAAAAGACCTTGGTCTTTATAGATCTATGATCTTTTAAGAAGAGAATTCTTCTTTTTAATTATGAGATGATTTCATCTCTTTGTTCATCACCATTCTTTTTACCTTGAAGAAAAATCTTCTTTTGCTAAGAGTTATGCTTCTCTTCCTGAAATCTCAAAGATTATGGGGGGTTCTTCTCTACAAGACTTGAAGTCTTGGGTTCTTTATATAGGGGAGGCTGATTTGTTGAATCAGTTAAGGAGATCTTTTCTCCAATTGATTTGGGGAATTTCCCATCGTTGGATCTCTGATCCAAGGGCTTCTGTTTTATAGAAGGCAATCTTCTTGTTTTTAACAAAATTGGAAAATCTTTCCATACAGAATTTATTCTGTCTTTTGGTAATTTTTATTTACCATTGGATCATTGATCCAACGGTGCTCTGATTTACAGAGCACAATCTTGTTATTTGGAAAGATTTTAAGGAATCTTTCCTTAACAGAATTTAATTCTGATTAATTAATGATTTATCATTATTATTAGATCTTTGATCTAACGGTGGGGAGTTTTTAGTTCCAGCGCCCGTGCCTTGCACGTGGTGCGTTGCTTAGAATGCAGCGCACTTAGCACCAGCGCACCCGTGCCTTGCGCGTGGTGCACCACTCAGAGCGCAGCGTGCTTAGCGCTAGCGCACACGTGCTTTGCACGTGGTGCGCTGCTTAAGTGCAGCGCTCTTAGCGCTAGCGCATACGTGCTTTGCATGTGATGCGCTGCCTAGGGCGCAGCGCACTTGGCGCTGCATTTGAAACGTTGCTTCAGAATGTTTTAACTCTTGGCTTTGAGGCATTTGTTACATTCTTCGCATGTGGAGTTTTTATTTTATTTTATTTTATTTTATTGTTATTATTGGGAGCGGGTTTTGAGCCAAAATTTTGGCGGGAACAAATGTCCCCCACTACTTTGCCCACGTAAGTATGTACATGGGTGAAGTAGTGCAGAGTTATACATGGCCATGGAATTGAGGGCTTAGGAGACAAGTTTAGGGTCCTTGTAGCTTAAGACTTTTTTCATCTTCACGAGCCGTAAGGGTCTCAAGAAGGTTTTTTCTCCCTACAAGTCGAGAGGATCTCGTAGGTGTAAATTCTCCCTAGAAATCGTGAGGATTTCTAAGTGTTCATCGCCTCCGTGAGTCGTAAGGATCTCACTCGGGTATTTTCCTTACGAATCATGAGGACTCGTAAGTAGCTTCTTTATTTCATTGGCGAATGTGGCTTTGACAAATGTGGCCCACAGATAGTCCATGTTGACCTCCTTGTAGAGCAGCGATGGCTTAGCAGACAGGGTTAGGATATGTCACCTAAGACTTTTCAACATTATGAGCCATGAGGGTCTCATAAAGACTTTTCTCCCTACGAGTCGAGAGGATCCCGTAGGTGTATTTTCTCCCTAGGAGTCGTGAGGACTCCTAAGTGTGTATTTTCTCTTGAGAGTCGTAAGGATCTCACAAGAGAATTTTTCCCGCTTACAAGTCGAAAGGACTTGTAAGTGGTTGTTTCCCTCTTTGTCGATGTTTGACTTCAGAGAGTGTGACTCATGAATAGTATGCAAGAGTCCATCTGGGACTGACTTGCAGGGCCCAGTGCTTAGGAAATAGATTTTTTAATCCCCATTGCCTAAGGCTTTGCCTTACGAGTCGAGACGAATCGAGAAGTTCTCGCAAGGATGTCCTAACGTCACAGTTAACCTCTGCTCTTTACGACAAAGGTCCGTTAGGGTCTTTGGTACTAGGGTTTTGCCCGTCGTACCGTCGCGTTGGCTGATATATTCCTCGATAGGCAATCTTGCTGTTTGAGCAGCCTTGCGACTGTCGTGTCTCTGATCCCTTCGGGGGCTGGACAAGACGTCTTCAAGCAATCTTCCTAGGCAGTTTGACCGTCGGAAGAGCAAGCGTTAGGAATTTTTCCATGCCGCTTTTTACTTGAGGTTAGGCTCAGTTTGGGGAGCCCCGATGAGTCATAACCACTCCGCGCTGGTGTGGGATGATCTTCGATAGTCTTTCAAGTTTTATATGAATTGCCGTCAAGACCCTGAAGCTAGGAATATTGCCTTCACTTCGTTTGCTGGCATTGCGTCTGCTGTATCGAGAAGAATATCGCAGTTGTCTCTAGGTTGTTGGTGAACCGTCGAAGGTTGGAACTAGGGACTTTGCCGTGGCTCCGTTGTTTGATTGTCGCGTCTGAATCCTGCTGGAGGAAGGACGCTGCGGTGACATCTCGTCTGCTGTATCGAGACGAACGTCGAGGTGGTGACCACTCCGCGCTGGTGTGGGATGATCTCCAATAGTCTTTCAGGTTTTATATGAGTTGCCGTCAAGACCCTGAAGCTAGGAATTTGGCCTTTGCTTCGTTTGCTGGCATTGCGTCTGCTGTATCGAGATGAATGTCGCGGTGGTGATCACTCCGCGGTGGCGTGGGATGATCTACGATAGTCTTTAGGGTTTTATATGAGTTGCTGTCAAGACCCTGAAGTTAGGAATTTGGCCTTCGCTTCGTTTGCTTTTGGACGTTGCGTCTGCTGTATCGAGACGAACGTCGAGGTGGTGCTGGGATTTTGCTATCACTCCGCTTTGTTTCGAACGTGAGGTCTTTTGTTGACGTTGCGTCTGCATCCTGCTGGACTGCGGAGAAACGCCGTTGTTGACATTGCGTCTGCTATTTCGAGACGAATGCTGAGGTGGAGCTGGGGTTTTGTCGTTACTCTGCTTTGTTTTGACCGTGAGGTCTTTTGTTGACGTTGCGTCTGCATCCTGCTGGATTGCGGAGGAACGCCGTTGTTAAAATTGCGTCTGCTATTTCGAGACAAATGCTGAGGTGGAGCTGGGGTTTTGCTGTCACTCCGCTTTGTTTCAACCGTGAGGTCTTTTGTTGACGTTGCGTCTGCATCCTGCTGGACTGCGGAAGAACGCCATTGTTGACATTGCGTCTGCTGTTTCAAGACGAATGCTGAGGTGGAGCTGGGATTTTGCCGTCACTCCGCTTTGTTTCGACCGTGAGGTCTTTTGTTGACGTTGCGTCTGCAACCTGCTGGACTGCGGAGGAACGCCGTTGTTGACATTACGTCTGCTGTATCGAGACGAATGCTGAGGTGGAGCTGAGATTTTGCCGTCACTCCGCTTTGTTTCGACCGTGACTTCTTTTGTTAACGTTGTGTTTGCATCCTGCTGGACTGCGGAGGAACGTCGTTGTTGACATTACGTCTGTTGTATCGAGACGAATGTTGAGGTGGAGCTGGGGTTTTGCCGTCACTCCGCTTTGTTTCGACCGTGAGGTTTTTTGTTGACGTTGCGTCTGCATCCTGCTGGACTGCAGAGGAACGTCGTTGTTGACATTGCGTCTGCTGTTTCGAGACGAATGCAGAGGTGGAGCTGGGATTTTGCCGTCACTCCGCTTTGTTTCGACCGTGAGGTCTTTTGTTGACGTTGCGTCTGCATCCTGCTGGACTGCGGAGGATTGACATTACGTCTGCTGTATCGAGACGAATGCTGAGGTGGAGCTGGGATTTTGCCGTCACTCCGCTTTGTTTTGATCGTGAGGTCTTTTGTTGACGTTGCGTCTGCATCCTGCTGGACTATGGAGGAACGCAGTTGTTGACATTGCGTCTACTGTTTCGAGACGAATGCTAAGGTGGAGCTAGGATTTTTCCATCGCTCCGCTTTGTCTTGACCGTGAGGTCTTTTGTTGACGTTGCGTCTCCATCCTGCTGGACTGCGAAGGAACGCCGTTGTTGACATCTCGTCTGCTGTATCGAGATGAATGCTGAGATGGAGCTGGGATTTTGCCGGTTCTCCGCTTTGTCTTGACCGTGAGGTCTTTTGTTGACGTTGCGTCTGCATCCTGCTGGACTGTGAAGGAACACCGTTGTTGACATTACGTCTGCTGTTTCGAGACGAATGCTGAGATGGTCTCTAGGTTGTATGTGAACCGTCGAGATTTGGAACTAGGGACTATGCTGTGGCTCCGTTTGGTGATGTTGCGTCTGCTGTAACGAGACGAATGTCGAGGTGATCTCTAGGTTGTCTGTGAACCATCGAGATTTGGAACTAGGGACAATGCCGTGGCTCCGTTTGGTGATGTTGCGTGTGCTGTAACGAGATGAATGTCGATGTGATCTCTAGGTTGTCTGTGAACCATCGAGATTTGGAACTAGGGACTATGCCGTAGCTCTGTTTGGTGATGTTGCGTCTGCTGTAACGAGACAAATGTCGAGGTGATCTCTAGGTTGTCTGTGAACCATCGAGATTTGGAATTAGGGACTTTGCCATGGCTCCGTTGTTTTGACCCTGGGGTGACATTGCGTCTGCTGTAACGAGACGAATGTTGAGGTGGAGTTGGGATTTTGCCATCACTCCGCTTTGTTTCGACCGTGAGGTCTTTCGTTGACGTTGTATCTGCATCCTGCTGGACTTCGAAGGAACGCCGTTGTTGACATTGCGTCTGGTGTAACGAGACGAATGCTGAGGTGGAGTTGGGATCACTCCGCTTTGTTTCAACTGTGAAGTCTTTCGTTGACGTTGCATCTGCATCCTTCTGGACTGCGGAGGAACGCCGTTGTTGACATCTCGTCTGCTGTATCGAGACGAATGCCGAGGTGGAACTGGGATTTTGCCGTCGCTCCGCTTTGTCTTGACCGTGAGGTCTTTTGTTGGCGTTGCGTCTGCATCCTGCTGGACTACGAAGGAACGCCGTTGTTAACATCTCGTCTGCTATATCGAGACGAATGCTGAGGTGGAGCTGGGATTTTGCCGTCGCTCCGCTTTGTCTTGACCGTGAGGTCTTTTGTTGACATTACGTCTGCATCCTGCTGGACTGCGAAGGAACGCCGTTGTTGACATCTCATCTGCTGTATCGAGACGAATGCTGAGGTGGAGCTGAGATTTTGCCATCACTCCGCTGTTTTGTGTCGCGTCTGCATCCTGTTAGAGGAAGAACGCTGAGGTGACATCGCGTCTACTGTATCGAGACGAACGTCGAGGTGGCGATCACTCCATGCCGGTGCGGGATGATCTCCGGTAGTCTTTCAGGTTTTATATGAGTTGCCATCAAGACCCTGAAGCTAGGAATTTGGCCTTCGCTTCGTTTGCTGGCATTGCGTCTGCTGTAACGAGACGAATGTCGTGGTTGTTTCTAGGTTGCGTTTGAACCGTCGAGGCTTGGAACTAGGGATTTTGCCGTGGCTCCGTTGTTTGATTGTCGTGTCTGGATCCTGCTGGAGGAAGAACGCTATGGTGACATCTCGTCTACTGTATCGAGACGAACGTCGAGGTGGCGATCACTCCATGCTGGTGTGGGATGATCTCCGGTAGTCTTTCAAGTTTTATATGAGTTGCCGTCAAGACCCTGAAGCTAGGAATATTGCCTTTGCTTCATTTGCTGGCATTGCGTCTGCTGTATCGAGACGAATGTCGATTATGTCTCTAGGTCGTCTGTGAACCGTCGAGATTTGGAGCTAGGGACTTTGCCGTGGCTCCGCTTTGCTGACGTTGCGTCTGCTGTAACGAGACGAATTTCGAGGTGGTCTCTAGGTTATCTATGAACCGTCGAGACTTGAAACTAGGGACTTTGCCGTGGCTCCGAGATTGATTGTCGTGTCTGAACCCTGCTGGAATGAGGAGGAACGCTGTTGTGGGTCTTCAGGCTGTGGATATGGCCATCGAGACTTGGAACTAGAGACTCTGCCGTGGCTCCGAGATTGATTGTTGCTTCCGAATCCTGCTGGAATGAGGAGGAACGCTGTTGTCGGTCTGTAGGCTGTAGATGTGGCCGTCGAGACTTGACTCTCTTTCTGATGGAGCCTGGTGGGAAGGTATGGTTCCCTCCTTTGGTTTTGCCCCTGGATTGTATACAGGGATCGATGTGATCTTACTGCAAAAGTTTCATTTCATTTCATTTTTTTATTTCTTTCCGCGATACTCTTTAATTCAGCTTTTAATATCGCGAAAGTCGCGATTGCCTAATCATTTCGGCTATTTTTCGCGGTGCCCAATCATTTCGGCTATTTTTTTTGTTTTTACTAGCTGCTTTTTATTGCGAGTTGCCCAACCATTTCAGCTATTTTTGTATGTATATATTTTACTTGCTGATTTTGTTGCAAGTTGCCCCATCATTTCGGCTATTTCATATACATTTGTGGCTCGCTGATTTTTTCTCGTGAGTTTGGGATTTGATACCGATTTAGGCATCAGCATCTCTACAACTGGGATATTACCAGGAGCGAATCATCATTTGCCTCTGTCGATGTCGAAAAAAGGTGGCTTAGCAAACAGGGTTAGGATCCTGTTGACTAAGGCTTTTGACTTCATGAGTCGTAAGGGTCCCATAAAGGTATTTCTCCCTACAAGTCGTGAGGATCTCGTAGGTGTGTTTTCTCCTTAAGAATCGTGAGGATTCCCAAGTGTGTGTTCTCTTATAAGTCGTAAGGATCTTACAAGAGTATTTTCTCCTTATAAGTCGAGAGGACTTACAAGGGTTATCCACTATGTAAACATATCCCCAGTCGCGGGTGGGACTTTGTTAGGGAAATTTTTATTCGCGCCCGTGGATTGTATACAAGGGTCAATACTGAACCGCTTGTAGGGCAGCATTGGAGGTTGTGATGGCTTAAGAACAGGTTCAAATACCTGTAACTTAAGGCTTTTGAAGCCTATGAGCCGTGAGGGTCTCAAAGGAGGGTTCTCTTTACGAGTCGTGAGGATCTTGCAAGTGTAATTTCTCCTTAGGAATCGTGGGGATCCCTGAGTGTGTTGCTCCCTTGTGAGTCGTAAGGATCTCACGCAGGTAGTTTCTCCTTACAGGATCGAGAGGACCCTGCAAGCGTCTTTTAACGAGCTTGCGCCCTTTCGGGTTTTCACAAAACTCGCCGGTACCCCTGCTGTTTTTACTCACGAAGCCCTCTCGGGTTTTCATCCGTGCCCATTTTTCTTATGGACATACCGTTTTTTTGCGTCAGCCTTGGGATGCTGCGGTCCGTAATAGTTTATCGACGTCTCGGTCAATAGCCAGCTTTAGGACATAGTGGTCCATCGTTAGTTTAACGACGTTTCGGTCTGAAAGCCGGCTACTACTTACAGAGTTTAGGCTTAGGAAGATAGCGGACATAGGCATCTTCATCTATCGTTAACCTAGGCCGTGACTCGTCAGGCGTGGTATTTTTTTAGGAAGCGACCGTTTATTAGCCTGAAGGGTCTTTCTCCATGCATATCCATGAGTAGATAGGCTCCACCTTGGTAGATATTGTCTATGATGTACGGGCTTTCATAGTTCGGCTCGAATTTCCCCAGTTTGGCACGATTGGGGATCATAGGTCTTTTGACCACTAGCACGAGTTCGTCTTGGCGGAATGTCCTCAGCCTAGTCAGTCTCTCATATGAGCGCCTCATCTTTGCTTTATAAGCCTCTGATTTGTCTCAAAAACTATCTATTACCGCAATCAAGAACGGCGTCGCATGAAGCTAGCCGGTGAGTACGGGTCGGTCCACAGGGATGTTATGAATCTCCTAATCGCGCTAACGAGTTAATTCCGAAGGGTGTTCGGATTGATTATTAAATCTAAAATCTAATTATTCTATCTAGGGCAATTAATTGAAAGTTATAACTATGGCAGACAAATAAAATCTATACTAGGGCAGGAAAATAAATTTAATCTAGGGCAGGAATTGAAATTATCTAGGGTAAGGAAATAAATAAATCTACTTACTTTACAGATGGATCTCTCCAACCATTTACGCAAGGTTGTCAAATCTGAATAGATGAATTGAAAAGAGGCACCGATGCTCTCCATAAAGAGATCTGAATTTATTATTTAAAAGGAGGCATAAGAAAATACATTCTTTAGAGTTCCTATTTATAGAGGATAGGAAACCCTAGGGTTACAATTGTCTCGCATGTCTGAAATTACAAAAACAGCCCTTAGGTTGACTAGTCAGAGCCGCACCCAAATTATGGTAAAACTTTTACGCAGCCCGGGCACTATACGGCCGCGGAACCGCGGCAATGGCAGGCTTGGGCTGCGGTTCCACGGCCCATTGGTGAGATTACCTCCTGAAACTTCCTGTGCTGACTTCTGGCCTTTTGGGGTCTCTGTTTATGTATGTCCTTTTCTATTTGGGCTTCTAGGTTTGGTTCCAGATTTCCAGTAAACAATTTGCCATGGATTTTTAACCGTTCGCTTTGTATTTTTGGACCTTGAGTTGCCTTGTTAATTGTGAACTGTCTTTCGATGTAGGCTTGACTAAGATCCTCCCATTTGTTGGTCAAAAGTCCATATTTTCATCATCTTTACATCGTTTTCACTGTTTCCTGTCCAAGAACCTGTAACCTGTAACATGTAGCAGACATGCGTCAAAAGTACCTGTTTATTTATAAAAAGAATAAGAATGGGGAATATAATAATGCAATATTATGGTGTGAACAAATACCCCCAAACTTATCTTTTGCTCGTCCTCGAGCAAACTTATTTTTTTTATTCTCTACAAAAACCTAACCGCACTTTCGCAGGGAAACGCGATTGCACTGAGCTCGTGCAACAAGCGGTTAAACCTCTAGGTGTCCCTAGTAGGAGGAGTGTTGTCTCCTGAGGGTTTTCAGCGGATACTACCCACAAAATCCTATCAATTTGGCTTTTCAACTTTTGTTTTCTAATTAGGTTTCCTAACAAGGAATTCTATTATCGTCGACTTGTAAATTATCCACCCACATTTTTCACACTTCCTCATTATTTAACTTAAGATTATATATGTTCTATAGACTTACTTAGCTTTTGGCATTTCTTAAGTTTTCCTTCTAGGGTTCCATCTCCACTTAGGAATTTCTATCAACCCTTACTAAAGATACAAGTTCTATTCTTCACTCCTCTCTCTTATCTAAATCCCAATCACATACCCCTACGTGTGTGTATAAATCACTCCTACACTTGGAAATTCAAATCAATCAATCATGTCCTTGTCCGTTGTCCAAAGTACTTATTAGTAGGTGAATTTTAATGAATGTTACTTACACATCCTTCATGCGACCGTTAATACTTCTTGAGGTACCAACAACCGATTACAAGATGCGTTTGCACTTTAAAGCGTACTTCCTAGTCTTGCAACACCCAAGGCTTTAGCAGTGACTCCCAAACCAGTTGGTCTAAGGCACTAGGTGATGAAGCACCCTCGCTAAATATTTTTCTATTTTTGCAGCCTTAAGTAATCACAAAAACCAGTGTTCATTTTTTTTTATTCTTTATTCACACTTTTTTTTCTTTTATTTTCTTCGTACTAAGGACTTTAGACGAGCATTTCAAGGTCTCTTCTACTATTACAAGTTTCAAGGTGCGTGATTGTGCAAATTGTAGGGTATACATTTTCAGAATCTAGACTTAAACTATGAACTATTTTTCAAACTTATACTCTAATAAGAACATCAATACTTTTCCTTTGTTTCGACTTAGCCCAAGAAGTGAACCCAAAATTTGCCTATTTCTAAATAAACTACAAGGCATATACTTTATACCATTAAACTTTAAGGAATGTTATTTTTAGGGTTTTTAATTTACTAAGTCTAAGATCTAGTTGTTCCTAGGCAGTTAACCTATCTGTCAAACTCTAGTCAAATAAGCCAAAATTGAATACAATAATTTTTATAATTTTTGAAAATTTTCAAATTTTTATGGGTTTTCAAATAAGTATGCAAATGCAAAAATATGTACAAATGAATGCGAAGGAAGAAGACGTACCAAGCATACCCCCAAACTTGAACTTGACAGTGTCCTCACTGTCATGCTAAACCAAGAGGGTCAAAATTCCGGTACTCCCCTGTTTATTTATTATTATTTATTTTTAATGTTTTGAAATTTTTTATTTTTTATTTTTTTAATTTATAGAAAAAGGAAACAAAAAATATATATACATATATACAAAGGTTCCCCCCAAACTTAAGCTTGGCCTTACATAAGCCAAAGGTTAGCACCAACCATTCAAAAATCTTATCGTGGTAATGGTATAGTTGGTGCAAGAATGGGGTATGGAGAAAAGAAATGAGAAACACGCGAGACCGTGTGGAAAGAAGAATGGTAGAATACGGTCTCGGTGGGGGAGAAGAAGGGCGGAAAGGAGAAAGAAGGGTCGCACGATCTTGAGGGTGTAAATCGAGTGAATAAATTAGCGCAATTTGTGATGACCGATGTGTTAAAAACGATTGCGCTAACCTATCAACCCGTCGTGAAATGGGATCAAATCCCTCAAGATTCGCAAGAAAACATGGGTACGCCGAACTTGGTATAGGAGATGAAAGCGTAACGGTCATATGTACGGTCGGGACAATAGGAAGGATGAAAGGAAGTGAATTAGGGATAGTATCATTCTCACCGTAGTAAACTGTCTCGAACTTGAAAGATTCCATTAATGGTTCGAAACTACTGTAAGCAACCGAGTTTGATGGTTCAACTAACTCATCTGAAAATGTAAAGGACTCAAACTCGGACGGTGAGTCATCAACATCGTCCGAAAAAGTGAAACACTCGTAGGTGTTATCGTCTGTGAGAACTGTGTCAGATTCAAAGGAAAAAGTTTCAAGCTCACAGTCTTCAAGCGGGGTCGGAGCGATGGAAAGGAGGGAGGGTGATATAACAGACAAAGGTTCAGGAGGATGAATTGGAAAATCAGACACATCAAACAAAAATGGTTCAACCTCAATATGGTTCTCAAAACTCTCCTCAATACCATCCTTATAGTTCTCCTCAACATTTATCTCATCCATGCCATTATCATCAAAGTCGAGACGCATATGAAGTTCGGGAGAAACATTTAATAATTCAGGATGATGATTTGAACATAAAATTTCAATTAAATCGACAGGTTCATCATCCGAAATATTCCCGGCGTCTATATCCTCAATCAAGTGAAAATCAATATCTTTAGACACCTCCTCAAAAGTATGGATGTTTATCAATGTAGGTTCTAGAGTGGAGGTGTAAAGGTTAAACGGATTAGGTGCGGTTTCTCTCGAAAGGGGTTCCTCATAATCTGGCAAATCAAACACTACAAATTCGCACAACTCACCATTTGGACACATGTTTGAAAATTGGAGTTGTTGGATTCAATTGGGTATTCGTAGGTTTGATTTGGAAATCCTCTCTCATTCTCACTCTGTCCAACTGCCTCCTTATGCATTGAAAATTTTTGAGCTTGCTGGAAACTAGCTTCCGCTTCAGTAGGTTGCATAAGGGCGGCTAAAGACGCTTCCACATTCCTAGTCATTTTATCTGTTGCTACAATGTATGCTTCCAACGACTCTTCCAAACTAGACTTAGGTGGTGAGGGGGTTTCGGTGAAAGATTCGAAATCGTGTGGATATGTGAAACTCCCTAATGGCTGTGTGGAAACAGTGTCTAGTGAGGGTGGTAAGGTCGGGTAGGACTGGTAGGAAGTGGGTGATCGGACAGTGGTAGGGTCAACATATGGATAAAAAGGTGAATAATCGTGCGGATCCCTAGAACTAGATGAGTGGAGAGGGGTGAAAGATCGACTGCGAGATTGAGCAATATGCTCAGCAATGGACATCGTCCTAGGAGTGACAGAAGGACTTGAAGAAGTGGTATCAACATATGTAGGTGGTAAAGGTTGACTTGGTTGACACAAAGTGGGTTGAAAAGTCAAACTGTTTCTCCTAGACGCCTCTATTTGATCTTTCAAAGATATTTTTGGCAAGGAGGGATCATCTTTAAATTGACCGAACAAATTGACATACGACGCAAAATTAGGTTCGGGATACCAAAGTTCGGCTAATGATTTATTATGTGGGGTACCCATGTTGGAAGAAAGAGGGAAAGAAGGAAAGTTGTTGGTGCAAGGATCTATTTGCGGCCCAAAATTTTGCAAGTTTCTATAAAAGATTTGTCATATTTTTCCTTTTTCTTTTTATTTGGAAATTGTTGCAAAAAGATTTTGATAAAAGATATGCAACAGCAAAATATTACTTGCAATTTATTTCTAATTTAAGCAGGGCGCAAAAATCCTGCACAAGATCATTATTTGGAAGGGAATATATTTTTAAAGTGCACAAAATCTTGCAGGCATTTTTCAGAAAATATCTTAAAATTTGCAGAGGAGAAATAACAGAGGAGCTTACAATGCAAATTGCAGAGGATGATGTCACCAAAAGGGCGCGTTTCCGCGGTCAAAGAGGGTCTACCGCGGCGGAAGGGCGGCGGTCTAAGCGGCGCAGATCCCCAAAAAAATTTTGGTGCTCTGATTCAACGAGGCGGTCGCGGTTCCGCGGCCTAAGGTTGGTTTTAGCCGCGGAAGGGCGGTGGAATGGAGGGCTCGGATCTCGAAAAAAAATTCTGCTGCTCTGATTTTTAATTTCCCTTCTGTTCCAACATCCCGTTTTCTGTTTCGCTTTCTGGAAATTTCCAGATCCGATTTTTGTATATCCTGTAAAATTCAAATAACAAAGTATCCCTTCCAAAAATAACAGATGAAATATTTTTATATTTTTTATGATTTTTCAGATTTTTATGTTTTTTAATTTTAGATTAACCCGAAATTGCAAAAAGAAAATAACACGCCATCCCCGGCAACGGCGCCATTTGATTCGTCTCAAAAACTATCTATTACCGCAATCAAGAACGGCGTCGCATGAAGCTAGCCGGTGAGTACGGGTCGGTCCACAGGGATGTTGTGAATCTCCTAATCGCGCTAACGAGTTAATTCCGAAGGGTGTTCGGATTGATTATTAAATCTAAAATCTAATTATTCTACCTAGGGCAATTAATTGAAAGTTATAACTATGGCAGATAAATAAAATCTATACTAGGGCAGGAAAATAAATTTAATCTAGGGCAGGAATTGAAATTATCTAGGGCAAGGAAATAAATAAATCTACTTACTTTACAGATGGATCTCTCCAACCATTTACGCAAGGTTGTCAGATCTGAATAGATGAATTGAAAAGAGGCACCGATGCTCTCCATAAAGAGATCTGAATTTATTATTTAAAAGGAGGCATAAGAAAATACATTCTTTAGAGTTCCTATTTATAGAGGATAGGAAACCCTAGGGTTACAATTGTCTCGCATGTCTGAAATTACAAAAACAGCCCTTAGGTTGACTAGTTAGAGCCGCACCCAAATTATGGTAAAACTTTTACGCAGCCCGGGCACTATACGGCCGCGGAACCGAGGCAATGGCAGGCTTGGGCCGCGGTTCCGTGGCCCATTGGTGAGATCACCTCCTGAAACTTCCTGTGCTGACTTCTGGCCTTTTGGGGTCTCTGTTTATGTATGTCCTTTTCTATTTGGGCTTCTAGGTTAGTTCCAGATTTCCAGTGAACAATTTGCCATGGATTTTTAACCGTTCGCTTTGTATTTTTGGACCTTGAGTTGCCTTGTTAATTGTGAACTGTCTTTCGATATAGGCTTGACTAAGATCCTCCCATTTGTTGGTCAAAAGTCCATATTTTCATCGTCTTTACATCGTTTTCACTGTTTCCTGTCCAAGAACCTGTAACCTGTAACATGTAGCAGACATGCGTCAAAAGTACCTGTTTATTTATAAAAAGAATAAGAATGGGGAATATAATAATGCAATATTATGGTGTGAACAGCCTCCAGATTTTGTTGCGCCATGAGACGGGTTTCATCAAGGGCGTCGAGCTCCTCAAGCCGAAGGTGGGCATTTTTTTCGTCTGTTAGCTTGTAGCGAACCGCCACTCGTAGAGAGGGTAACTCTATCTCGAGGGGGAGCATCGCTTATGTGCCGAACACCAATGCATACGGCGTTGCGTTTGTGGCTTTTTTGAACGTAGTTCGATACGCCCAAAGAGCTTCATGCAGTCTCTCATGCCAGTCCTTTTTATTTCGAAACACCGTCTTTTTCACGATCTTCGTCAAGGTCTTGTTAAAAGCCTCAGCTAGACCGTTGGCTCGAGGATTATAGACCGAAGAGTATCTCTAGTCTATGTTATGTTGTTGTGCGATGCGGCTGATCTTATGGCTTCTATAGGCTGGCGCGTTATCGGAGATAATCCGTCGCGGAGTGCCGAACCGATAAATGACGTGTGTCTTGAAGAAATGGAGGATATTCTTCATCTTCACTTCTCTTAGTGGTACTGCTTCTGCCCACTTAGAGAAGTAATCGGTTGTTGCCAATATGAACCGATGTCCTCTGGACGATGCTGGTTCGATAGGGCCGTCTATGTCAGTTCCCTACATTTCAAACGGCCAGCTAGCCACCGTTGGATGCAGTGGATTTGGATGCTGATGGATAAAATCCCCGTGAATTTGGCATGAGTGGCACTGCTTCGTGTATTCGAGGCAGTCTTGGATCATTGTGGGCCAATAGTATCCCATCCTTTTGATCTTCAGCTTCATCTTCGGCCCGGCTTGGTGAGAACCGCAGAGTCCGTCGTGAGTTTCTTGGACGACTCTTCTTGCCTCTTCAGGTCCCAGGCATCTTAGCCATAAAGAGTCAAATGACCTCTTATACAGAGTATCATTGACGAATGCAAAAGAAAGTGCTCGTTTCATGAGCTGATGTCTCGAGGATGCATTTTCAGGTGTTCGACGGGATTTGAAGTAGTCTATAAAGACTTCCCTCCAATCCATAGCCTTTTCCTGGTCTTTTATTTTTAGGGCCGTTTGCTCGGTAGCTCCCTTCTCTTCGGACGACTCTGGAGATATTTCTGCCGGTGTAAGAACCCGACGGCTTTGCACAATAATCCTCACGTCATCGAGGTCTTCGTCGGCCAGTTATTTAGCGAGCTTGGCTAATGCATCCGCCTTGCTATTCTCCACTCGCGGTATGCTTTCCAAAATGTAGGAGGGAACTTGAGTCAGCAACTGCTGCACTCTCTCACCGTACTTTACCAATTCTGGTTTGCACATTTGATAATCGCCGTTTACTTGACTAACGACCAGTTGGGAGTCTCCGTATATGAGGAGGCTTTCGATTCCCATGTCGACAGCGATCTTAAGACCTGCTATCAAAGCTTCGTACTCGGCTTCATTGTTCTTCCTTGGCTCTGTTAAGGAGAAGGCGAAGCGCATTATCCCTCCTTGTGGAGTCACGAAGATGAGGCCTACCCCTAATTTTATTATGGGGGTACTTTGTTTGCGTTTCTTCATGGAAGACGCTCCTTCGAAGTAGAGTTCCCATCGGGTATCACTCCCTCTTTTCTCCCCGTCAATTGTGTCAAACGCGTGCTCATCTGGCAATTCGCAGTTCAAAGGAGAATCGACAGTGTCACGTCCCGAAATTACGGAGTATGATCGGCACTTAGACTACGAACGTCTCGAGGCGTACGTACTCTAAGTAAGCCGAACCCAGAAATCCAAACCAAGAAAAGTAGTGGAGTGAAGGAAAACCATTTTTAAATCAACCAGTTTGCAATATAATATACAACGCCTAAAGGCGAGGATCACAACAGAAAAAGGAACTCAACAGCATGAAACCCAGAGAAATATAACGCGCGACTCTAAGGTCGAAAGAATAAACATCACAGGTCTCTATCTCAAATAAATACATGTTTGGTTGATGGAACTTCTACATACAACTGAAATATAATATACAATGTATAATGATGGGTATGATACAAATAAACCCACCTGCTAGCAAGTCATCCGAAAGAAGCAGTGCCCGTAAAGCCGTAATGAAACCTGTACGGTAGACCTGCAAGAAACTGAGGCACAACGGGGGTGAGTTGCCAACTCGTGAGTAGAAAAAGATCTACGAACAGAAAATCGCATGTATGACGCAATCCTAGGTCATACGATCATAATATATAATCCTCAATTATATAACCAGCAATCTATAACCATGGCTCGGGTAAATATCTAACCCAGGTGTAAATCCCATATGCCCGTGTCAGTGCCTCAGGTAGCAATATATCATATGGATGATGTATGAATGCATGAAACAGAATACATGTACTGAAGAAAACTACTTTCATAAGTTAGTGAGATTTCTGTATTTTTAAAATGAGGTATCATAATGAAATCAGCATAAAACAGTGCCTAGCATCGGCACAAAACATAAATCCCAATATCTCGATATCTCTGTATCATAATCTCTGTACCTCAATATCTCAGAATCTTAATGTCTCAATCACAATATCCAGGATGCCGTCAGTCCAGACCAGCCCCTACCATCCATCTCATGACCACGACGGTATCCTCCGGATATCCGACGCGTCGAGTAATATCACCGGTCGGTCGTGCTCCCCTGCCAGACTCAACGCCATCTCCTGCGATCTTCTTTCCCCGGAGTACCGCACCGGGCTCACCATATACCCGAAATGGTTCATCCGCCTTCTCGAATCGGGTCTCGAAATCCATCAGCAAAACTCATGGTGGACGACTCATACATCATGGGAAAACCGCATTTTTATTTAAAAAGAGAGAAAGCAGTTTATATACGTTTTGCGGTTTTCCCCCAAATCCAGAAAATATCATGGAAATCCGAATCATCAATAGCCTGTAAAACCATGAATATAAGCATGAGAATCCATGAATGCGGCATATAATGAATAACTGTATGCATGAAGTGATAAGTAATAACTACAATGTCAAGCTGGCATATATGGCAAGTACACTAATATCATGTCACTACTAGCTAACAAGCTAAATCAAGCAATAATATTCTCTAAGTGTACGTGACATGGCAATTACCGATGAAGATGTGTGTGCACCGACAAATAAGTGTACGTGGTACATACGCATCATCGGTAATGGTGCTGGTGTCCTAACAGCATGATATCAATAATGGAATATGAATCACAACAGTATGCGAAGCAGAGCAACAATAATAATGCGCGGGAGCTGAATACTAACACAATGATCGCTAAACTGCATCTAATATCATTAGAGTCACATAGTTACACCAACTATAGGGCTGAGCTAATGGGCTAACTGAAGGTAAGGGAAACCGCCTAACCTCTGAGTCGATATATATATATATATATATATATATATATATATATATAGTCGGTGATTCCGCCTTGATAATATCACATCAGATACCATATCTCTATAATCGGTTATTCCCAAGTTAAGAGTGCGGATCAAACATCAATATATAGCTCGTACGTGAATCCGTCGTACGGCATCCCCAAATCTGGGTACGGGTCAATATCACATTCGCCATATCATTCATCTGGTATTCTCTTTTATCAAATATCATAATCCGGGTACTGACCTACGTCTAGTACACTGCTAATATCATCACTATAATCATGATCTGACTACTGATCGACAGTCTCGTATAAACCGATATCATCAGCACATATCATCACAAAGGAGTATACGTCGCCTGATGCGGCCTATCATAATTATCTTTTCATATCATATCATATCATATCTCGTAACATAATCATATGTCGATCATTTTACATATATATATCACTATGCACATGGCATCATCATCCAAGACCCGCTATCATATCAGGACGTATATCAAGTACGAATCCTGCCAATCACCGATATCATAATCTCAGATCAACTCTCATCGACTCATCTCAATCCCAAGTATCATCCTCAAATCCGTATGTGAACACATAGTCCCATACCCATGTGACCACATATCTATATAGAATCCCATAACCATATATGAAATAAGGATGTATGCAAGTATGTATGTGTGTATATGTATGTGTAGTGCACCCACTACCTTAGGGTTTCGTAACCTTTCACCAATCCAACACACCAATATCCATATTAACATTATCATTAATCCCAAATAACATATAATAATTGTTGGTGTGTATACGCATCCGTATACATCACCACGAACTGCGGGGGTGCTATACGCCATCCACCCGACTTCTCCCCGTAGATATAAATCTACTCACCTAGATTTATGCGTGCCGGTGTCGACGTCGCCATTTGCATCTCCAACGCCTCGACGCCACATGGGATACCTACAAGGATATCACATGCTAAAACACATGAAAATCACATCGGAAACCAAAATGGTGCACGCTACGTCTATAAGTAAAAACCTATAGCCTCGCGTACAAACACAGCCAATATCCCTCTGCCGTTGGCGTTCAAACGCCACCCAACAGAAACGAATCATCCAATACCAAAAATCCAAGCTAAACAAGTCATAAATCATGCGCCAACTCAAGAAAATCAACCCAGATTCTACCATGATTGGAACCAGACAAAACTAGACATACCCAGGGTCAAGTTTACAGGTAAAAGAGCCGTGCACCAAAAACGAGGGGGTTTCCTCCTGCTCTGGCCGCAAATTGCGGCCAGAAGGATTTTATCTGCGGCCTGAAATGGGAGTTGGGGGCTAAGGCTTTGGGTGGTGGTTCCAGGGTGCCTGCACAGCCTACTGCCAAGTCAATATTATTTTAGGAGGTCCGGGTTGATAGCAGTTTCCAGAAAGGCCACAAAATCAAGAAAATCGATAAAATACGCCAAGTCGAAACATTCAGGTAACTAACTGGGAATCTGGGGTAATCTTGGTTAATCTGGTCTCAAATACACCTAATAGGGCTATACCAACCATCACAACCTTCCCTTGGCCAAATCTCACTCAAATTTACCTAAACTAGCACTAAACCACATAATAACACTAAATTTCAGCTATATAACCAGAACTTGGCAAGATAGGAGATGGGTTGTGAGATTATACCTCAAGGGATCCTAGGATGACGGAGAAGGGAAGAAGGAGGAGGTGGAAGGGCTGTGCTGTTGCTGGACTGCATCTGGTGTTGCTGCTGGTGTTGCTGTTGCAGCAGTTTTGGTGGCTGTTTTCTGGGCTGAAGCTGTTTTGGGCTGCTGCTGCTTGCAACTTCTCTTTTTTTTCTTCCTCTGTTGCTGTTGCAGCAGCTCTTGCTGTGGCTTATGATGTTGTGGATGTTATTGGTTTGTTGTGTGTAGTGTTATGTAAGAGGTTGGTTATTTTTGTGAGGGAATGATGAAGTATGAGAGTGAGAGATGTGAGGGATGTGAGAGTGTGAAAGACAAGAAAAAGGGTTGAAGTGAATGGTTTGACACAACCTAAGAGCCACCTCCCTCTCTCTCTTAATAAATGCACAACCATCATGGCTCTCTCTCTCTCTTGCCATAAGTCAACCCTAACCTTAACCAATGTTAAACAAAGCCACACCCTTAATTAAGCTCATCAACTTAACCAAATGGTTTAAACCACCATGGACATCTAAACATGGTTCAACCCTAGGCTACCATGAGTCCAAAACATGGAACAAGTGTGACAAGTGTGGGAAATGTTATGTGCACATTTTTGCACAAAAAGCAAAAAATCCAATTAGCGATTTTTAATCACGATTAACGCTAAAATAGCATATACTTAACCATAAAAACTTATAAATGGCATATTTCCACAAAATAACCTATTTCAGAATTTCCATAATTTTCTTCAGAATTTTCCCCATTTTTCGGTATTTAATTATACCGAGATATTAAAATATTCATTAAAAATTAATATTAAATTATGAAAATTCCTAAAAATAATATTTTATTTTTTGAAATGTTACAGACAGGTATCGGATGCTCAGCGAGGAAGTCAGCGATGGCTTGGTCTTTCACTGCCTTGAGGGGACGATAAGTTATCGAGAACTCCATCAAGAGGAGGACCCATTTAGCGAGTCGCCCCGTTAATATAGCCTTTGACATCAAATATTTGAGAGGATCCACCTTCGATATGTGATGGACCTCATGTGCCAACGCGTAGTGTCTGAGCTTCGTTATCGCGAAAATCAACGCCAAGCAGTGTTTTTCGATGGGGGAGTAATTGCTTTCTGCCCCCAGTAGAACTCGACTCAAGTAGTAGAGAGCTCTCTCTTTCCCTTGGTCGTTTTCTTGTGCCCACAGTGCGTCTAAAGAACCTTCGAGGGCTGTTGTGTACAGGACGAGAGGTTTTCCTTTAACGGGAGCGGCCAGTACTGGCGGATTCTGCAGGTATTGCTTGATTTCGTCCAGTGCGCTTTGGCATTTGCAATCCCAGACGAAAGGGGTCCCCTTCTTCATTAGGTGACTATAAGGACGGCATTTACCGGAGAGATTGGCAATGAATCGCCGGATATACGCGAGCATCCCTTGGAGAGACCGCGGTTGCTTGAGAGTTCTTGGCGGAGGCATTTCTATGATCGCCTTGATCTTTGACGGGTCTACCTCGATGCCTCGGTGTCGGACGACGAATCCTAGAAACTTGCCCGAAGAAACTCCGAATGTGCATTTGAGAGGGTTCATCTTCAAGTTGTATTTCCGAAGGCGTTGAAACTTGATCTTCAGATGTTCTAGATGTTCCTCGTATGATTTGCTTTTAACTACAAGGTCGTCAATATAGCATTCGACGATTTCATGTATGAGGTCATCAAAAATCTTCGTCATGGCCCTCTGATAGGTGGCACCGGCGTTCTTTAGACCGAAAGGCATCACCTTATAGCAGAATATGCCCAAAGGGGTTCGGAAAGCGATATGCTTCTGATCCTCGGGATGCATCTTTATCTGATTGTATCCTGATGAGCCGTCCATGAAGGAGAAGAGTTCGTGGGTGGACGTATTGTCGATCATCAGCTCGGTGATCGGTACTGGAAAGTCGTCCTTTGGGCAAGCTTTGTTGAGATCCTGAAAGTCCGCGCATATGCGAACCGTCCTATTTTTCTTCATCACTGGGACGATGTTGGCGATCCAATCAGGGTACTGAACCTCTTGGATAAAGCCGGAGTCGATTAGCTTCTTGACCTCAGCGTTGATACTCATCTCAAGCTCGAGCCCCATTCGTCTCGGCGCTTGTTTGACTGGCTTGATGTCCGGAGATATCGTCAATTTGTGCACAGCAATCTCTGGATCTAGTCCCGGCATTTCGGAATAGTTCCATACGAAGCAATCTTTATACTGCATGAACACGTCTTTGAGCGTAGCCACTTTTTCTTCAGACAACAGCTCACTGACGAACGTCGGTCGTGGATCGTTTGCCGTTCCCAAGTCGATTTTCTTGAGGTTATCTGCAGTAGTATGTATCCCATCTTCCAGCTCTTTTGGCACCGGTGGAAATTCTGAGATTAACTTATCTTCATCGTTTTCGAAGCACCAAGAAAGGTCATCCATATTCTCGGGTTCCTCTTCTGACAACGTTATCACGTGACAGGTGCGAGATCGCTTCCAAGACCGATATTGATCTGGTTCTACTCTCGCTGCACATGTGGTTTGCGGTACATGCTTCTGTGGCGGACTTACCCTCCAACTGTCGGATAGAGCGAACCAGCCTTGTTGGTACTAGTCTTCAACCCAGTTCTTGAAGATGAAGCAGTCTTCAAGAGGATGTCATATTGTTCGGTGATAGGAGCAATAGTCCGGGTGAGAGACCTCACCTGCTTGCTCGGGGTGCTTGGACTCCGGGAGTGTCATCATTTGATGTTTGATGACAAGATCGAATATCTTCCTTGTCTTGTCTTGGAGAAAAGAATATTCCTGACCCATCTTCTTTACTAGAGACAGATCCTGGCTGCTCGATTCTTGATCGCGTGGCTTTTTGGACCCGCTTTGCAGCTGTCGAACGTTTTTTCCGTTCTTTGGTTTATTTTTGCCTCTACGTCGGGTCTTTTGTATGACGGGCTGGCGACGAAGGGCATCGTCATTCTCTGTAGCTTGCTGAAGGAGGCGCTGCGTTCTGGCTTTCTCATAGATGGCCATTTCGCGATTATGGTCATCCCGATCCTTTTGACCCGCTTCCCTTATAACCTTGTCCATTTGTTCTTCGAACGACGGACTTGACACTTTCATGGCGGGAGCTCGTTTTGGTTCAGGGTTAGCGTCTTCCCACAGAGCATCTCCTTCTTCATCGAAGTCATGTATGACGTAGCAGCCGCGGAATCGCTTCGTTTCTTGGATTGAACATATCCAAGTCCGATCGTTTCCATTCTCCCATTGGGCAGTTTTCGCTGAATTCCGGGGACATCCCAGATCCTGTTATAGAACTGGGCTTTTCGAGCAGTCTGTTTGAAGGGTACGCCTTGGCGCCTCAACAGCCTTTTTAATCCTTCTGTGTAGTATCTGGGCAGACGGATGGGTTGGAGCCTGTTAAGCGTAGAATCAGCACCATGCCAAATTTCTTTCTCCAGGCGCGTCTTCGGGATTTGCCTTAGACGATGGATTAGCGAGTGATGCTGCCTGAGAAATCATCTCCTGCAGATTTTCACGTTGCAGTTGAAATTTCGTCAAGGACCGAGTTTGAGGTCGGTGACTAGTAGAAGCTCGAACTCCGTCTTTGGAATTCACCACATAGACTATGTTAACTACCATGCCCCCAGACTTTGAATGTTTGGAGTTTTGGCCTTTGGAGTTTGCTCCGGGCATTAAGCATTATTAGGCCACTTGTTGTGAAAAGCCGCTTTGGTTTTGGGAGGAACCGCTGTATCAGGATCCGTCTTGGGGTGAGTCCCCTTCACCTGCTTCCACACCTTATATATAGATGAGGAAAGTTGTCTCAGGGAGCGAACTAGTTTCTGCTCTCGTGGGATCTCCATGGGTTGCGGAGACTTCTTCAATTTTGCGGTAGGAGAATTTTGTCTGACCCTTCACAATCAATTTGAAGTTGTTCCCAGTTGGAACAACAACATTCACCACTAGGGTTGAAAAAGGACCATACGGAGAACTGGCCCCAGCTCATTTTGTATGACGCCGATATCGACGTCGACCGTTTCTTACGGCCGTGATTTGATTAGCTTCAGGATTTTGCCGAGCCTGCCCCCTGTTTCATTTGAGAGCATGAATATCCTGCCCCCTGCGTTAGGAAAGCTGCAGCTTGGGGAACCAGCTTGCGGAAGACAGACTTCCTCTGGGCTTCCACCATCAGCGTTGAGGCACCGAGGGTGGGAGGTGAGAGCACCGATCCAAAAAGAAGCCCGTTGATTTCTTGAAGAGCCGGATTGCAGAGATTTGAGACTGCAAGTGATCCATACTTGACTCCACCAGATGTGACATAGCCTGAGTTGGGGTGAGTAAAAGCAAACGCCATTCTCGGAAAAGACGAAATGCCGGCTTCAGTATCCACTCCCCTGAGGGCAACCACAAACATACACACCGCGATTATCTGATCACGGGAAAAACACGACACACGGAGTGTGGAGTGGAAAGAGGAAAAGGTCCCACCGGGCGTGCCAAAATCTGTTCCCCGCCGAAACACGGGACCGGGACGTTGGGATGTCGGGGCCTGAATTCCGAGGGCAGATACTAATTGGTGCTATCCGTCCACCTCTCCGAAGATGCCAAGTTGATTTATGGCACCATGTGTCGAAGGTTTAAACGGATGCGGCCGATATAGCAGACTTCGTCAGATTCCCCCTCATTGAGGGGTTTTTGATTGTGGGGGCGCTTTTCCCTGCAGGCGCAAGCCCCTGCAGTTAATTACGTTACCGCATCACGGTAACCCCTTTCTCCTTCTCCAGATGGTCACTTCATGTCGTGTGTATTTGTTTTGTTTTTGGTTGCCCCTGGATTGTATACGGAGACTAATTTATGCTGTCGCCCGTAGGACGTGGATTGGTCCAAATCCGTATTTTCTTAGATTTGGGTTTGGGGGTTGGGTTTAAGGATACGTTAGTCTCATTTGAGACTAAGATCAACTTAAACGTTTGTTAAGGATACGTTAGTCTCTGTTCCCCTCCGAAGGACGGCGCACAGGACCACGATGTCCTAACGCTGAGATTCGGGGCAGATGCTATTTGGTTTTATCCGTCCACCTCTCCGAAGATGCCAAGTTGATTTATGGCACCGTGTATCGGAGGTTTAGACGGATGCGGCCGATGTAGCAGATTTCGTCAGATTCCCCCTCGCTTGAGGGGTTTTTGATTGTGGGGACGCTCTTCCCTGCAGGCGCAAGCCCCTGCAGTTAATTACGCTACCGCATCGCGGTAACAACTTTCTCCTTCTCCAGAATTTCACTTCGTGTCGTGTGTGTTTGTTTTGTTTGTAGTTGCCCGTGGATTGTATACGGAGACTGAGTAATGCCATCGCCCGTAGGACGTGGATTAGTCCAAATCCGTATTTACTTAGATTTGGGTTTGGTGTTTTTAGTTTAAGGATGCATTAGTCGCGTTGCGGCTAAGATCAACTTAAACGTTCGTTAAGGATACGATAGTCCTGTTTGAGACTAAGATCAACTTAACGTGATAATCCATTTAATATCTGGCCATCGGGACTCGTCACCTCTCTAACGTCGTTGAAGGATTACAACGGCAGATGTCAAAGGAGTTCAGAGATGTACCCTTCAACCAAGGTTGATTTGGAGTTTTATAGTCCGTTTGAATGTTTAAGGATACGTTAGCCGTGTTTGGGGGCTAAGATCAACTTAAACGGGATCGTTTAGATCCGGCAAAAGAGCATTTGGAGGCTCTATTGTTCCAGTTTAGGGACGTAGTGGTCCATAGGAAGTTTAGGGACGTTGCGGTCCATGCTCCAGTTTAGGGACGTGGTAGTCCATATTCCAGTTTAGGGACATGGTGGTCCATGTTCCAGTTTAGGGATGTTTCGGTCCGACATTAGTTTAGGGACGTTTCGGTCCAATGTTAGTTTAGGGACGTTTCGGTCCAATATTAATTTAGGGACGTTTCGGTCCAATATTAGTTTAGGGACGTTTCGGTCCACGAGTTTAAGGACCCCGCAGTCCGTATCCATGTGTGGTCGTTGGGACCCGTCGCCTCTCTAATGTCGTTGAAAGATTACAACGAGAAGTGTCAGAGGAGTTCGGAGATGTACCCTCGAACCGAAGGTAAATTGATTTGAGAGAGCATTCTTGCTCAGTCAATTTAATTTAAGGACTTACGGCCAAAATTGGGCTAAGTCCAGTTGAAAATGTTCAACATTTTATTTGCTTTTGCGTTGCATTTCTTTTTTATTTTTATTTGGGCTCTGTCCAGAAAGGATGCAGAGCATCAATTTGTATTGGGCTCTGCCCATTTATAAATGATGCAGAGCATCTACTTTGTTTGGGCTCTGCCCCTTTTAAAATGCATAGCATTTTTATTATTTTGTTTGGGCTTTACCCACTTATAAATGATGCTGAGCATCAATTTAATTAGGCCTGTTTGGTCTTTTAATTGGGCCTGGCCCTTCAGAAATGCATTGCATTATTCAGGCGCTTTGCGCCAATCACTGAGCGCAAGCGCTTGTGGTGAGGACACGTGTCATGCTCTGGTGAGCGCAAGCGCAACAGCGCAGTGCGCTGCGCTAGTGCGCTGCGCTGTTGCGCTGCTGACACGTGGCGCGCTCTGGTGAGTTGCGCCAATTCCAGAGAGCAAAACTCTATTTCAAGAGCGCGTAGCGCAAGTTGTTCTGTAGCTGACACGTGGCGCTCTCTCAAGAGCGCAACAGCGCAGTTTGGAAGTGCAAAGCACTAAGAATCTTTTAGATTCAAGAACAGAAGTGCAGAGCACTATTTTATTTCTTGATCTAATTTAGATCAAAGAACAATGAGATTTTTCTTTTTGTTTCAAGAACCAGAGGTTCATAAAAGTGCAAAGCACTATTTTTTATTTTGTTGTTTTCTTTTTTTTAAAGAAACAGTGGTTCATAAGAAGTGCAAAGCACTGTTTATTATGTGAAGAACATTGATCTGTTTTTTAGATCAATGATTTATTAAAAGAGATTTCTTCTCTCTCGTGAAGGTTTTTACCTTTTTCTTTGAAATTTTCTCAGAGTTCTCTCTATGTTTGAAGCTCTTGAATTTTTTCAAGAAAATGTTGATCCTTTGAATTGAGGCCTAGGGTCCTTTTTATAGTGCCCATAAATTAGTTAAATTTGTTAAAGAGATCTTTCTCTGAGTGATTTGGGGAATTTTCCTCACCGTTGGATCTTTGATCCAAGGGCTTCTGCTTTGCAGAAGAAAATCTTCTTGTTTTAATAAGAACAGAAAAGATTTCTTAGAATTTTAATTCTGTTTGGCGCAGATACCCCAGCGCGTGACACGTGTCGCGCAGCGCAACTGCGCTAGCGCATCTGCGCTGACACGTGTCGCGCAGCGCAAAGCGCAGCGCAACTGCGCTGACACGTGTCGCGCAGCGCAGCGCTTGCGCATCTGTGCTGACACGTGTCATGCAGCGCAGTGCCTGCGCAACTGAAGCGTTGCTTCCTTTAATAGAGCTTTGCTCTGATTGGGCGTGCCTTCTTGGGCGCTGCGCTGACGTATCAGCGCCTGACATGTGGCGCGTTACGCCCGAGATTTGAAGCGTTGCTTCAAAATTTTGAATTTTGAATTTCAACAGAGCTTCGCTCTGATTGGGCGAAACAAATGCCCCCCCACCGTTGCGCTCACGTGGTGCATACGTGAGTGCAGCGGTGGCAAGATCCTGACCATTGGATCAACGGGTGAGCTGAAGGGGCGCAAGCGCCTTATAAATAGGACCTCTGGCCCTTAGAAAAATCTCATCGTTTCAAGATTTTTATTTCCCAGAGCTTTGCTCTCATTCAAGAACTTTCAGAGCTTTGCTCATTTCTAAAGTCAAAAACTTTAGGTAAAATTAATTGAACTTAATTTTCAACCAAAGAGCTTTGCTCTCACTGATCTTTTGATCTAAAGAGATCCCCATTGGGGTTTCATAAACAGAGCTTTGCTCTTAAGAACTTATAGATCTGTAGAGATCTTGTTCATGGGTTCTAACCCATGAACAGAGCTTTGCTCTTTGAATCATCTGTAGATCTTTTAGATCTGAAAAATGAAAAAATTTCACAAGTTTTTCATGGATTTTCCAAGATTCCAAAAATTCTAATTCTTTTAGGTGTAACATTTTCTGATGGACCATAGAGCTATGCTCTTTTAAGGAATCTTATTTCTCTGAGATCAAAGTTTGACAAGTGTCACTCTGTGACAGAGCTTTGCTCTGAAAGAGAAGATTTTCTCCTTGTCTCTAGGGATTCTTCCTTCTCTTTTTTTTATAAATGGGAATGTTTTCCTGGGGACCAACTGACAATCTCATCCAATGATGAGGTTGTCTTATTAACCGACGTATTGTCATCCAGATTTTATGGGTCCCTCTTTGGTCTCCTACTCACTGCACTGCTGTGTGGTGTAATTAATTAATTTTAATTTAATTAATGCATTTTCTTTTTTAGACGCCAAACGTTGGAATTACAACACTAACGGCTAAATTGTTCTTTTGCAGCGATCATGTCTCTAGACACTTCATTCCCGTTCGTCCGCTCGGATGAGGGATTTCCCGAGGCGCCCTTGGACCGTGAAGTCCTGGCCATGATTAAGGAGTACGACCCGGAATACAAGAGTCTCCACCTTTGGGGGTCGTGGTATAATCAGATCATCATGGGCCGCCGGAGCTTCACATGCGCGGTGCCGTCGGAACCCATCACGGCGATTCACTATGCTACCCCACCCTCGGTGCAGTATGCCGTGGAGATGACGGATTGGACATCGAAGGGTTTTCTTCATCCGGCTATAGATGCCATCCCGGTCCAGCGTCCTATGGTCTTGGATATGCTAGGACGCCGTATCTGTCAGGGCGAGGCGAGACCTTGGGGGCAATCATATAACATTGGTCTGATCCCCCGCCACCCGATTGGCTATCTACCATGGACCCGGTACATCCTGTCGACGAAAAAGTCGCAGTTGATAAGGTTAGGACTGTACACCGCAGTGTACGTCTCTCTGTTTCAATATCCCACGCTCCCGACCTGGTGGTTTAAAGCTTTCCTGGAGCAATGGAACATTCCTACCCACACTTTCCTTGCCATGGATCGGGAAGTGTCAATCTCCTTAAAGGAGTTCGTGGAGGTATCCGGTTTACCAGTCATAGGAGAACATTATGAGGAGCTGCTCCCGACAGATGTGTACGTCTTTGGTGCTAGGCCGATGGTAAGGGGGTCACGCCAGAGAATGCTGTTCAGCACCAGTTCCCAAGCTTGATTAAAGTGTTGAACATATATGAGTCCCTCTTCGTCGAACATGCGAGTCGGGGAGTTAACTTTGAGGATTTCATTGCTCGGTTTCTTCACCCAAACGTCCTCTCTGCAGACACTGCCAAGTTTGCCACCTTTGAGGACCCTTTCGGTTTAGGTTTGGATAACCTGCCGGCGAATGAAGTAGGCCAAAAGGATTTTTTTCTTCCTAACTTCCCGACCATGTCTCTTGCAGAAGTTGCGGCCCCTGGAATGGATGAGGAGGCCTTTTTCTTAGGATTTCTCGGGCTATGGTTGAGTTGGTTCGCGATCCCAATGCACTCTCATCGGATGCGGCCCTCTGTCTTTTACCCAGCCCACCGGATGGCCATCGGGGTAAAGGTGGCTGTTGGGATCGCTGGCTTGGCGCACTTATACTACGGCCTCAGTCGAGCAGCAGATGCTAATGAGCCCGGGGTACTGCACGTGGTCTTCCCGATGCATTACTTTGCATCGTGGCTCGAGCTACACACAGCGGGTGTCTTCGGCATGCATAAAAGGCCCTCGTTCTTTAACAAGTGCGGTTTTCCTCGCATCATACAGCTGATCGGCGCATCAATTGTAACCCCACCACCGCGGAACGCCAGGGGCTCACTCCTTCGCCCTCATACCGTTGAAGCCGGGATGTCCTTTGTCGATAAGGTATTGACCATTGGAAAGGTGTCTACCACTGCGACGCGGCCATTACAAGATGTCTTTAAGGATGGAGCCTCAGTTTTGACGGCTCGGGAGACCCTTCACTTATATTCCATTAGACTGGGTTTCCTAGTTTTTAGGCAGAATGGTGTGGCAATTTTTATGAGGTACAACCCGCATCGTTTTGCTCAACAACTGGGCTACGATCAAGGGGTCCCCTTGGAAGCCTTCTTGCTGGAACCCACTGCCACTGAAGAAGGGATGGAGAACGCACTGCACCATTTCATGCGCCTGAATACGAGCTCTCATTTTTTTATCAATGCGCCGGCTTACGCTCCGAGACTCCTCAATGTGTACAAAGACTGGTACAATCATGCAACAGGAGCAGTTATAAAGGAGGAAAGGCGACTGTTGGTCGATCGTAAGGGTGCGCCTCCAGGTACCGATCGCAACGCTCCTTTGGTTCCTAGGACTCCAGTAGTCGCTCCTCTAAAAGAGGTCAGAACTGGGCCACCGCATGCGCAAAGTCCTCCACGTGGCTTGTCGCTCCCTGACGTCACAGATGCACCTCCCGCACCCTGTGCTCCAGTAGAGACAGTGGTTGTATCCTTGCCGGAGTCTGGCGTGGGTGCGAACATCGGGACTCGTCGTCCCAAGGTGGCTGCTAAGCGGAAGTCGATCCCACGTGAGCCTAGGGGCGGAGGGAAGAAGAAAAAGAAATCGCTTTTCGCTGCCGATGTCGTATTTGGTCAGGAACCCCATGCTCCCTATGCCGAGGGCCTGATCGAATACGGGACTAACGAAGGATTAGTGATGCCGCCGCCGGACGATACAGACTTGGAGGCTGCTCTCGAAGCTTCAGCGTGGTTGGCGAGGCGTGACGCGTGGCTAGCTAAGCTTACGCAATCAGGTAACTATTAGTCGCCTTTTCTTTATTGCAACATATCCTCTTCATTGCCTTTGACTAACGCTTTTCTTTCTTTCCTTTCAACAGGCATCACTGATGAAGAAGCCATTGCCGCTTCTCTGAAGACTTTCCAGGAGGAGGAACGTCTTAGAGCATCCATGGGCCTTAGTAAGTTTCGATTCATCAAGTTTTCATTTCCCTTGTGTTACGGTCAATCTAACCTTTCCCTTTTAATCACAGGAACCTCAATGTCGTTCCCTCCAAGTGACGCAGATGTTTTACCGGCTGCCGATGTTCCTGCTTCCTCTGGGCCACCGCAGGAGGTTCGTCTTGAAGAGCCGATGAAAGATGCCTTGAAGGCTCTGGAGGCATCCCTGAACGAGGATGACGACGCCTTGAAGGAGGCGTCATAAAGGTCCATCGCGACAGCCCGGGAGGAAAGGAAGCGGCTGAGGCGTGAGGCGAAGGTGTGTGTAAATCCCCGTTCTCCATCTACAAGAATTTTTCCCTGTATTTTCCAAATTCCTGAGATTAACCTTGCCTCGTAATTATTCTGTAGATGGTGGTAGCTGAATCCCAGTATTTATACTTTTCCAACAACCTAAAAATCAAATTAAAACTAACAAATTAATTCCTTAAACCAACCCAGTCCACTCGATCCTTTAATTAAAATCCCTAAATTCATTTCAACCCTCCGCCCAAAATTTTTCCTTAGCAATTAAAACCTTATCGACCCTTACTTTTCTCCCCAGCTCATTCAAATTTTACTTTACACAAATCCTTTATAAATCCGTCAGCCCAATACCTTTTCAGCCGCACACACTTAACTAATAAATTTCCTATATATTTTTCCCTGGCCCGTTCCCTTTATTATCCCTCAGCCCACACATAAATTTTTTTAAATCCCTATTAAACCCCGGCCCGGTTCACCCTCAGCCCACTTTCTTTCTAAATTCCTCACTATTTTTCCCTCGGCCCAATCTATTATTTCCCAGCCCACACTTCATTTTCATCTCCAAATAATTTTAAATCCTCAACCCTGTGCCCACTCGGCCCAGCCTTCTTCACCCACAGTACATACTGAAATTAAAAATGAGAATTGCCCAATCCCTTTTCTATTTTCCTCACTGTTTCTCTTCTCAAAATTTTCTCAACGGCTACCTCCTTTAAAATCGCGCGCGACCCGCCTCCTCCGCCGTCGCCCACGCCCTCGCCCGGCCGTTGCCCCACGTTTTCAACCTCGTCTCTCCCTCTCCAACTCACTCTTCATCTTCCCTCTACTTTCACCGAGCCCCAAAAACCTCACCATAACCCACTACAATCTCCATCTCCGACGACGACGAACTTCATTCGACCCCCGACTACATCACCTCACGTCTCCTCCACCAACTCTCTTCTCCCTCTAAGGCTTCACACTTCATTCAACCGAGCCCCTCTCAAATATCCCCTGCACACACAAACCCACTTAAACAAATCTCGGCCGCATCACCCTTCGACGCCGGTGAACCCCTATCTCATCTGAATCATCCATCGATCTCCCTACGACCCCCTCAGCATCATCACCATCACCGTAAACCACTACACCACTGCTCCCCATCTATCTCCAAAACTCTAAAACCTTTTTCCAAACAAATTTTCCCCACTGGGCACTTCACTGCGCAAGTTGCCGGAGCGACGCCGTCGACCTTCGGAAACCCCAACACTTCTCAGAGGAACCAGAGAGCAACCCTAAGCTTCCAGCGCACGCAAGACGGCTCCGGGAAAAACTCCGACGCGCAAATTCGTGCTTCGAACTAGGCTCGCGGGAATCCGATACGTGGCGTATATCGCGCGTTCGCGACGCCACTGCTGCCATACGACACCGAGGCGCTTTCCAGGCAAGTGTTTACTTGCTTCATGCTATTATAGTCGTGTTACACATCTAGATCACATAGTTTACGAACTTAATGATTATATATATATATATTGACCAAGGTGTTCGATGCTAGTATCTCATGGATATGGCTGTTTAATTTTACGGAAACCGATACCTTCTGTTGGCCCATAAAATGTTAAATATAGTGTATGAATCTCGCTGGAAAATACGAATGTTTGTAATGAAAACTGATACCCCCAAATATGCCGTTAAAACTGGAATTTTCTCGTGCCTGAAAACGAATAAAATCACCATAAATCATATGTATACTGGATTGAGACGTTCGAGGGCTTAAATCGAAGCCGACTCGATGAACTTTAACCCTATGGAAAATCCTAATGATTCCTGTTCTGTAATCATGATGATAACTGGGTCGGAACACGACTCTGGACTGCAGTCCAGAGCGTTTCTGATTGGTGTGTTCTGTCTAAAATCCTGCGTCCCCGTATTTCCTGAAATCGCATGGTACGGAACTTTACAGTAGTTATAAGATATTCCTGTTAGTGAAAGAAAACAAGTGGTCTCTTTCCGATTCATCGCAGTTTGTTATTTTAAACTTATTTTAAAGGCAGAACGTAAAGCTGTTCAGAACACTTTCTGAAACGACATTTGAGATTGAACTGTGTATAACTTTCAACGTACAGATGCGAATAAGGCTCCGTCTGTTGCGTTGAATACTTTATCGAAAACCCTAAATTTCATCTAACTGTGACATCGCTAAGTTCTGAGCCCAACTGGGCGCAATTCGTGTCGCGAAACAGACGTTCAGTTCTGAAATTGAAATTTCAGCCGCGAACACTTAAACTGAAACAGTTATATCTTGAAAACCGAAACTCCGATTGAACTGAAATAAATTTTGATGGATTCCTGACTGATTGTTCTATATATCTTACCTACATCATTTTTGCTGAATTCGTAACATATTAATCTGTGCAATTCATTTTAATTCATGACATGCATGCTAATTCATAACATACCGTGCTTATTGGTAGCATACAATACATATATCATATCCTTGTCATTTACACGGTGTTAGTGCGTGTGGACATTGCATTATCGCGAGTGATAGATGTTGATCTAGGAGTGACGAGTACACCAATGGAAAGTGAACATTCGTGACAGTGATTGATACAGTGGATAGTGGTGAAACCGTGTCATTGGTATACTCGTACACAACTAGACCAATATCATAAATAGTGTAACCTGGGGGAAAAGGGGAAATCAAAGTGGAAAGAGTATCGTATTTAGCAGGACCGTGTTTAGAGGATGATCATTCGAACTGTGATACTTATACGTGTAGGACAGGATCTAGCGATCCGGCTGACAGGGTTATGTCCCGGGCATGTGGGCCGTTGTCTCGGGTATGTACGAGACTCCTGTTAAACATGATCCTCCTTCCACTATGTGATTTCAAACATGACCTAGAGACCGATAGGGACACATAACATATTTTGCATCATATTGTGACATAGTGATTACTTGCATTATTCTCATACCAGTATTACCTCAATTACCTGTTTCATCTTATTTTTTTTATAATATTATTATTTGTGTCGCTCTGACGACCTGAGTATGCATGCTCAGATTCCGCGGGAGGACCAGTACAGGAGACGGATCTACCCTTCGAGTTCACAGAGATATAGTCTGGTGTACTCCCTATCTTTATTGCTTTTCTTAGAGTGATCGTGATATTGAACTTGGTTAGTTATCGTTCTTATTATCTGTAATCTGTGGACAATGAAATTTTAATGTAATAAATTAGTGATGTGATTCCTTTAATACTGTGCTTATTTACTGATTACCATGTAGCGCTAGAAGCCGAAGTGTGACTACGGCGGGATGATTCCTTGACCGTAGGAGCATGGCTGGCCTAGTCATCCCTCGTTTTCCGTATTTTGGGAAGCGGGGTGTGACATGGTTTAGTTGGTATCAGAGCCTGTGTTTAGTATCAAGGGATAACATTAACTATGCTGTATTACGTTATTCTTGTTTCACTACTCTTGATTTCTATCCTTGAATCTGAACCTATTCTTTTGAATCTTCCAGTGATATGACGTCCCCGAACGACCCCTCCTCGGACTCCAGCTCTCAGGACCGCACTGAAAGAATACTCAGTGCACTGACCACTCTCGCGGAAGCTCAGGAGAGGAAGACAGATTTGCTTACTGAGGGACTCAGGGCGATTACCGCCGCAGGAGGACCCTCCGCAATTATTACCGCCCCCGAGGGCGCTACTCCACCAGCTTATCAGACTAGGGCTGGTACGGTGTCAGACTTCCGACGGTTACACCCAGCTGCGTTCACGGGGCTAGCTGAACCCCTTGAGGCTGAACAATGGCTAGTAAACATGGAAAATTTATTGGCAGCTGCCAGGGTTCCAGAGGAAGACAGAGTGGATGTAATAAAGATACAATTAGAAGACGAGGCCCGTACATGGTGGTCGGTAGAAGAAAGCAGACTTGAAGGGCCGATCGAATGGAGCAAGTTTAAGGAGTGCTTCTTAGATCATTATTTTCCTCCCACAGCCAAGGCAGAAATGGAGGAAAAGTTTATTCTTTTAAAGCAGAATGGACGCCCAGTAGACGTTTATGCGGCAGAGTTCAACCGTCTGAGCCGCTTTGCTCCATACATGGTCAAATCAGAAGTCACCAGGGCCAGGCGATTCCTTCAGGGGTTAGATTTTGAGTTGCAGCAGCTGATTGCATCGTTGGATCTACAGACTTTCGCACAGGTACTCAACGCGGCGAGAGTTCAGGAACAATTGATTAACAAATTCAGGAGACCCCCAGTCGTTCCAGCACGTACCCACGTGCCTTCTCGAGGAGCCATACCGGTTCACAGAGCAGGGACAACTCAAATGAAGCACCCGTTTGTACCACAGCATCGCCCCCAGAGACAGGGCGTAACTTGCGGCTATTGCGGTAGAGGAGGACATACTCAGAAGGACTGTCGCCGTGCTAAGGGACAGTGTTTGATTTGCGGCTCCAGTCAGCACAGGATTAACAGTTGTCCTGAGCGAGCAGAGATACAAGGAAGTTCTGGACCGCCACAGCATAGGCCGCAGGAACAGAGACAGCCATTTACAGGTCGCGGTCAGGGACGGGCTTTCACCTTGACCGCAGAGCAGGCAGAAGCTTCAGGAGATGTGGTTACAGGTACTCTACTCGTACATTCCTTGCCAGCTAGAGTACTTTTTGATTCAGGAGCATCGCATTGTTTCTTGTCTGAGCATTTCACCAATACACACTCAATACCACATGAACCACTAACCAAGGGATGGGAAATTCATACGGGTAATGGCATTATTATATCTAGTCGGGAATGTAGATTATGCCCGGTTGTAGTGTGTGGTAGGGAGTTCTATGCGAATTTCCTCCTAATTGGGACAGGCAGTTACGACGCAATTCTCGGGATGGATTGGATGAGCACTTTCCATGCAGTTATCGACTGTCGGGCAAGGAAGGTGATCTTCCGCATCCCCAATCACCAGGAGTTTATTTTCGAGGGCGGAAGCGAATGTTTGGAACCAGCTAAGTACAGAGCAAGGCCTAAGGAACTGACAGCCATGGAGATTGATAAGAGCCCAGCCCCAGAAATTGTTCAGGACTTTCTAGACGTATTTCCTGAAGATCTACCAGGTCTACCACCTCCTCGAATTTTGGAGTTCTCAATCGACTTGACTCCAGGTACGGCCCCAGTATCCAGAGCTCCATACAGAATGGCACCAGTTGAATTGGCGGAATTGAAGAAGCAGGTTGAAGAACTATTGGAGAAAGGATTTATTCGGCCAAGCGCTTCACCGTGGGGTGCACCAGTTCTATTAGTAAAGAAGAAGGATGGATCGTTGCGAATGTGCATAGATTACCGGGAGCTGAACAAGGTGACAATAAAGAACAAGTACCCAATCCCGCGTATCGATGACCTATTCGATCAGCTAAGTGGAGCCAAGGTTTTCTCGAAGTTGGATCTCCGTTCTGGATATCATCAAATCAGAGTAGCAGCCGAGGATGTATGCAAGACGGCTTTTAGGACCCGATACGGACATTACGAGTTCCTTGTGATGCCGTTCGGTGTTACCAATGCCCCAGCAATATTCATGGATTTAATGAACAGGGTGTTCGCAAAATACTTGGACACGTTTGTCGTTGTGTTTATCGACGACATACTTGTCTATTCAAAGACCCAAGAAGAGCATGCTGAGCATTTGCGCACGGTACTGCAGGTTCTTCGGGAAGAGAAGTTGTACGCGAAGCTAAGCAAGTGTGAATTCTGGCTTGACAAGGTGCAGTTTTTGGGACATATTGTTTCGGGCGAAGGCATCTCGGTGGACCCGGCAAAGATAGAATCTGTCAGAGATTGGCCGACGCCAAAATCAGTAGCAGAGATCAGGAGCTTTCTGGGATTGGCAGGTTATTATCAGAGATTCGTCCAAGATTTCTCAAGGATCGCGGAACCATTGACACGGCTGACACGGAAGGACGTGCCGTTTACATGGACAGAGGAATGCACTCAGGCATTCGACACACTAAAGCAGAAACTAACCACGGCGCCCATTCTTACTGTACCAGATGATTCAGGTGGTTTGGTGATACACAGTGATGCCTCGGGAAAGGGTTTAGGCTGTGTTTTGATGCAGCACGGCCGTGTGGTTGCTTATGCCTCTCGACAACTGAGGAACCATGAGAAAAACTACCCTACACATGACTTGGAGTTAGCTGCAGTAGTCTTTGCGTTGAAGATTTGGAGACACTATCTCTTGGGTGAAAAAGTGGAGGTATACACGGATCATAAGAGCTTGAAATATGTATTCACTCAGAAGGAACTGAACATGAGGCAGCGCCGGTGGTTAGAGCTAATGGCAGATTATGATCTGGACCTTCAGTATCATCCGGGGAAAGTAAATGTTGTACCAGATGCGCTCAGTCGCAAACCAGCGGTCATGATGTTGACCGATCAGAGGAGCATTATTGAGGATTTCCAGAGACTTAAACTTGAGGTCGTTACGCCGAACGCACTAAGTCAATTTTGGCAACTACAGGTGCAATCTTCCCTAGTGGATCGTATCAAGATTGCCCAAGCGGGTGATCCTCGATTGCAAAAGTTCAGAGAACAAGTGGAAGCTGGACTGAGAACGGATTTGATTATACATGAAGATGGCTATTTGAGATTCGGTAGCAGACTCTGTGTACCTAAAGGAGATGTACGAGAAGAAGTTTTGGCTGAAGCACACAGTTCAGCTTATTCTGTGCATCCAGGAGGTACAAAAATGTATCAGGACCTAAAGCAGCACTTTTGGTGGAACGGAATGAAGCGGGAAATCGCGAGGTTCGTATCCAGATGCTTGGTATGTCAGCAGGTGAAGGCGGAACATCAGAGAACAGCAGGGTTATTACAACCATTGCCGATACCTGAATGGAAGTAGGAGCACATTACCATGGATTTTGTGACGGCTTTACCACGGAGCCCTAGAGGCAATAACGCTATTTGGGTTATCGTCGATCGCCTCACAAAAGCTGCACACTTTCTACCTTTCCGAGTGGGACAGTCGACAGAATCACTGGCAGAAAGGTATATGCAGGAGATTGTGCGACTTCACGGTGTTCCAGTCAGCATTGTGTCAGACCGGGACACGAGATTCTTGTCACACTTTTGGAAGAGCTTACAGGAGAGTTTGGGAACCCGCCTCAAATTCAGCACAGCTTATCACCCACAGACGGATGGACAATCCGAGCGTACAATTCAGACGCTCGAGGACATGTTGAGAGCCTGTATGTTGGACTTTCAGGGCTCCTGGGAGGACCATCTGCACCTAGTCGAGTTCTCTTATAACAACAGTTATCAGGCTAGTATTCAGATGGCTCCTTTTGAAGCATTATACGGGCGGAAGTGTCGATCCCCAGTATGCTGGGATGATGTGGGAGAACAAAGATTACTGGGCCCCGAACTCATCGTTCAGACAGTTGACAAGGTCCAAATGATCAGGCAGCGTATTAAGACGGCTCAGGGTCGACAGAAGAGTTGGGCAGACACCAGCAGAAGGGCACTTGAGTTCGAAATTGGAGATCATGTATTCTTGAAGATTTCCCCTACACGTGGAGTTATCAGATTCGGAAGTCGGGGAAAACTTAGTCCCCGTTTTATCGGGCCTTTTGAGGTGCTAGAGCGAGTAGGAGAGGTGGCCTATCGACTGGCCTTGCCTCCATCGCTAGCTGGTGTGCACAATACCTTCCACGTGTCACAGTTGCGGCGTTATGTCCGGGATGAGAGCCATGTCCTGGACCATTCAGAGCTAGTCTTGGGTACTGACTTATCGTACGAAGAGCAGCCTACCACCATTCTCGACCGTAGAGAGAAAGTGCTGAAGAATAAAGTCATTCCGTTAGTCCGAGTGTCTTGGGGCGGTCGTTCCCCAGGAGAATCCACCTGGGAGCGGGAGGAAGACATCCGTGATCGTTATCCACATCTTTTTGTTTAGTACATTCTACTCTTGTATCTTTGTTAAATTTCGAGGACGAAATTTTTGTTAAGGGGGGTATGATGTAAATCCCCGTTCTCCATCTACAAGAATTTTTCCCTGTATTTTCCAAATTCCTGAGATTAACCTTGCCTCGTAATTATTCTGTAGATGGTGGTAGCTGAATCCCAGTATTTATACTTTTCCAACAACCTAAAAATCAAATTAAAACTAACAAATTAATTCCTTAAACCAACCCAGTCCACTCGATCCTTTAATTAAAATCCCTAAATTCATTTCAACCCTCCGCCCAAAATTTTTCCTTAGCAATTAAAACCTTATCGACCCTTACTTTTCTCCCCAGCTCATTCAAATTTTACTTTACACAAATCCTTTATAAATCCGTCAGCCCAATACCTTTTCAGCCGCACACACTTAACTAATAAATTTCCTATATATTTTTCCCTGGCCCGTTCCCTTTATTATCCCTCAGCCCACACATAAATTTTTTTAAATCCCTATTAAACCCCGGCCCGGTTCACCCTCAGCCCACTTTCTTTCTAAATTCCTCACTATTTTTCCCTCGGCCCAATCTATTATTTCCCAGCCCACACTTCATTTTCATCTCCAAATAATTTTAAATCCTCAACCCTGTGCCCACTCGGCCCAGCCTTCTTCACCCACAGTACATACTGAAATTAAAAATGAGAATTGCCCAATCCCTTTTCTATTTTCCTCACTGTTTCTCTTCTCAAAATTTTCTCAACGGCTACCTCCTTTAAAATCGCGCGCGACCCGCCTCCTCCGCCGTCGCCCACGCCCTCGCCCGGCCGTTGCCCCACGTTTTCAACCTCGTCTCTCCCTCTCCAACTCACTCTTCATCTTCCCTCTACTTTCACCGAGCCCCAAAAACCTCACCATAACCCACTACAATCTCCATCTCCGACGACGACGAACTTCATTCGACCCCCGACTACATCACCTCACGTCTCCTCCACCAACTCTCTTCTCCCTCTAAGGCTTCACACTTCATTCAACCGAGCCCCTCTCAAATATCCCCTGCACACACAAACCCACTTAAACAAATCTCGGCCGCATCACCCTTCGACGCCGGTGAACCCCTATCTCATCTGAATCATCCATCGATCTCCCTACGACTCCCTCAGCATCATCACCATCACCGTAAACCACTACACCACTGCTCCCCATCTATCTCCAAAACTCTAAAACCTTTTTCCAAACAAATTTTCCCCACTGGGCACTTCACTGCGCAAGTTGCCGGAGCGACGCCGTCGACCTTCGGAAACCCCAACACTTCTCAGAGGAACCAGAGAGCAACCCTAAGCTTCCAGCGCACGCAAGACGGCTCCGGGAAAACTCCGACGCGCAAATTCGTGCTTCGAACTAGGCTCGCGGGAATCCGATACGTGGCGTATATCGCGCGTTCGCGACGCCACTGCTGCCATACGACACCGAGGCGCTTTCCAGGCAAGTGTTTACTTGCTTCATGCTATTATAGTCGTGTTACACATCTAGATCACATAGTTTACGAACTTAATGATTATATATATATATATTGACCAAGGTGTTCGATGCTAGTATCTCATGGATATGGCTGTTTAATTTTACGGAAACCGATACCTTCTGTTGGCCCATAAAATGTTAAATATAGTGTATGAATCTCGCTGGAAAATACGAATGTTTGTAATGAAAACTGATACCCCCAAATATGCCGTTAAAACTGGAATTTTCTCGTGCCTGAAAACGAATAAAATCACCATAAATCATATGTATACTGGATTGAGACGTTCGAGGGCTTAAATCGAAGCCGACTCGATGAACTTTAACCCTATGGAAAATCCTAATGATTCCTGTTCTGTAATCATGATGATAACTGGGTCGGAACACGACTCTGGACTGCAGTCCAGAGCGTTTCTGATTGGTGTGTTCTGTCTAAAATCCTGCGTCCCCGTATTTCCTGAAATCGCATGGTACGGAACTTTACAGTAGTTATAAGATATTCCTGTTAGTGAAAGAAAACAAGTGGTCTCTTTCCGATTCATCGCAGTTTGTTATTTTAAACTTATTTTAAAGGCAGAACGTAAAGCTGTTCAGAACACTTTCTGAAACGACATTTGAGATTGAACTGTGTATAACTTTCAACGTACAGATGCGAATAAGGCTCCGTCTGTTGCGTTGAATACTTTATCGAAAACCCTAAATTTCATCTAACTGTGACATCGCTAAGTTCTGAGCCCAACTGGGCGCAATTCGTGTCGCGAAACAGACGTTCAGTTCTGAAATTGAAATTTCAGCCGCGAACACTTAAACTGAAACAGTTATATCTTGAAAACCGAAACTCCGATTGAACTGAAATAAATTTTGATGGATTCCTGACTGATTGTTCTATATATCTTACCTACATCATTTTTGCTGAATTCGTAACATATTAATCTGTACAATTCATTTTAATTCATGACATGCATGCTAATTCATAACATACCGTGCTTATTGGTAGCATACAATACATATATCATATCCTTGTCATTTACACGGTGTTAGTGCGTGTGGACATTGCATTATCGCGAGTGATAGATGTTGATCTAGGAGTGACGAGTACACCAATGGAAAGTGAACATTCGTGACAGTGATTGATACAGTGGATAGTGGTGAAACCGTGTCATTGGTATACTCGTACACAACTAGACCAATATCATAAATAGTGTAACCTGGGGGAAAAGGGGAAATCAAAGTGGAAAGAGTATCGTATTTAGCAGGACCGTGTTTAGAGGATGATCATTCGAACTGTGATACTTATACGTGTAGGACAGGATCTAGCGATCCGGCTGACAGGGTTATGTCCCGGGCATGTGGGCCGTTGTCTCGGGTATGTACGAGACTCCTGTTAAACATGATCCTCCTTCCACTATGTGATTTCAAACATGACCTAGAGACCGATAGGGACACATAACATATTTTGCATCATATTGTGACATAGTGATTACTTGCATTATTCTCATACCAGTATTACCTCAATTACCTGTTTCATCTTATTTTTTTTATAATATTATTATTTGTGTCGCTCTGACGACCTGAGTATGCATGCTCAGATTCCGCGGGAGGACCAGTACAGGAGACGGATCTACCATTCGAGTTCACAGAGATATAGTCTGGTGTACTCCCTATCTTTATTGCTTTTCTTAGAGTGATCGTGATATTGAACTTGGTTAGTTATCGTTCTTATTATCTGTAATCTGTGGACAATGAAATTTTAATGTAATAAATTAGTGATGTGATTCCTTTAATACTGTGCTTATTTACTGATTACCATGTAGCGCTAGAAGCCGAAGTGTGACTACGGCGGGATGATTCCTTGACCGTAGGAGCATGGCTGGCCTAGTCATCCCTCGTTTTCCGTATTTTGGGAAGCGGGGTGTGACAGTGTGCAGGGCTGCCTTGGCTATGGGAGCGGGTCCCAGCACCGCCCCTTGTGCTGATACTCCATCTGAAGAAGCCTCTGTCGCCTTATCCACTGCCCGCAGAGAGGTGGCGCGCGCAGTTCGGAGCGCAAACGGTAAATCCGCTTCAGGTAATATTTCTCTCAGAGTTTTTGTTATAAGGATTTTTAATGTCATTGGTCCTTATATCCCTTATCTTGCAGGGCCAAGTCCGATCGAGGGGGAGGCGGAAACCGTTGATCCCAAAGAAACAGAGGAGGCGGTACCTACCGAACTCGAGCCGACGGTGGGCAGCGTCGTTGTGGCTTTGGAGCCTGAGGTGGAGGTCGAGGGGCCTGCAGCCGAGAAGGTCATTGATGCCGAACCTGAAGCGGTGGCAGATGATATGATCATTATAACTGAACCGAGGGTGGTGGCGGACGAGGCGCTTGAGGCCGGCGACCTCGTGGTGACGGTGGATGAGCCGATGGAGACGGCGGATGAGCCGATGGAGACGGCGGAGCCCGAAGAAGTAGCGGGTGAGATGGGTACGACTCATGGGGAAGAGTTATCCACTCTCTCCCAAGAGTCTGGCAACGATCCAATCATTGCCCTCCCCGTGTACGATCTTCCGCCGTCTCCAGGTCTTGCGAGCACGACAACGGTCCCTATCGAGTCGGGTGATGAGGCCACGGGCGGTGGCCTCATGTCCATGGAGGAAGGCGACGCCTCCGTTTCAGCCGGCAGCTCGTCAGGTAAATCCCAAGTTAGTGTTCTTTCTTTACCTCACAATTTTTCTGACAAATTTACCTTTTTTGTAACGCAGGTGCAGTCAGCGCCAATGCCCCACTGCTCGAGGGAGCGCCTTCAACGACTGCCTTGGCGGTGGTCACCTCTCAACCCTCTTTCATACCCTCGAAGATGTTAGAAGGTATGGGTTTGCAATTTATTGATCTTATCTTCCAGACGCATAATTTGTGTACTAAAGTTATACTGTTGTGTCTTTCAGGAGTGCTTTTTGACCATCTCTATCAAGTGTTGCTCCCACACTTCTCCTTCCCATCTGAATTCGCCTCCCCCTCTGGTGGCGCTGGTGAGTACCGTTCCCGATTGATATCTTTGTTTTTCAGTGGTAGAATTATTTCTAACTCTCTCTTGTCCTGACCGCAGTGTTACAAATCGAAGGGGGAGAAGAAAGATCGGTTGTGCCACCGGCCCTTCCGGTCTTGCCACCTGCTTCAACCGGTATAGTAAACTATCTTATCAATGACTTTCTCCATATCTATTGAATCATCATCTAATCACATTTTGTCCTTTTCAGCTGTCGTTCCAGTCTCGGTGCCTTTTGAGTCTCGTATTACAATACCGGACGGCCCTTCCCAAAGACGTCCGTCCTCAAAAGGTGCGGCGAATAGTCTGCGCATGTTGAGTGACTACATCGAGAAACTCGACGTTGAGGCTCCTACATCTGCTGAGGACTTCGCTATGACGGTTAACCCGATGTTGGTGATATTTGCCACCTTCCATGACGAGGGCATTGTCGCCTCTTGGGTTAACCATTGTCGTGAGATTGAGGCTCGCCTTCATCAGCTGGAGTCGATGCGCCTATCCCCCGAGACTTTGGCCGTGAGCACTCAACGGAGAGCATGGCTTGAGCAAAGCACTTCTCATTTCCGTCATTTGGAACAAGAAGCAGCTTTGAGGCTGAAGGAGTGCCAAGAATCTTCAAGCGAAACTGCTCGCCTGCGTGCTGAAGTTGAGGCAAACGCCGCTGAGGTGAAGGCCGTCTTCGAGGGCCTTCTGGAGCGCATCTCAAATGGGCTGAGACTGAAGCGGGCACTTGATGTCGCCGAGCATGACACTCCAGGCCGTGAAGCTGCTCATCAGGCCGTCAGGAATTAGCTTGCATCTGTCGCACAGCAACGGGCCCAAGTGGAGGCGGAGTTGGCAGTGGTGGCCAATCAGGAAAAGGCATGGAAGGAAGTGTACGAACAACTGATAAAGCTACTTAAGACGCTTCCTTCCCAATAGCTGCCTTTGTATCAATGTATTTGTAAAAATTTCCTTTTAAATAATATGTATCCATTCTTTATTCTTTTGTACGATTCATCTTGTATTTGATTGAAGTCAATGAATAAAGATACACATTTTCTTTTGCAATGTCTTGTATACTCTTTTTCTTTCTGCCTTCTTTTATTATCAGCATGTTATCTTTGATAAACATAATTGGGAGATAACTTAGTTTTTTCCAAGAGATAGCGATGGCTTAGGCCGCAGGTTCAGATCTACTGCCTAAGACTTTTCAACTCTATGAGCCGTGAGGGTCTCTTAAAGACTTTTCTCCCTACGGATAGAGAGGATCTCGTAGGTGAGCTTTCTCCTTAGGAATCGTGAGGATTCCTAAGTGTGGTTTTCTCTTACAAGTCGTAAGGATCCTATAAAAGAATTTTTCCCTCTTACGAGTCGAGAGGACCCACAAGCGGTTGTTTCCCTCCTCGTTGAAATTCGACTTTAGAGAGTGAGACCCGTGAATAGTATGCAAGAGACCATTTTGGATTGACTTGCAGGGTCCCATTGTTCAGGAAGCAAGTTTTTTAGTCCCTGCTGCCTGAGGCTTCATTTGCATGTTGAGACGAATCGGAAATTTTTCGTGGAGACACTAGTTTCTCTGCGAGCCGATGCGAATCAGGAGGCTCTCGTCAAGGAGTGTTTGTATCCGTGAGTCGAGGAGTTTGCTAGGGATTATTTGTTTCCCAAGCGCCAAGGATTATTTGTTTCCTAGGGTTTGAAACGAGTCGAGAATTTCCCACGGAGGCACTGGTGGCTCTGCGAGTCAACGCGGATCAGGAGGCTCTCGTCAAGGAGTGTTTGTATCCGTGAGTCGAGGAGTTTGCTAGGGATTATTTGTTTCCCAAGCGCCAAGGATTATTTGTTTCCTTGGGGTTTGAAACGAGTCGGGAATTTCCCACGGAGGCACTGGTGGCTCTGCGAGTCGACGCGGATCAGGAGGCTCTCGTCAAAGAGTGTTTGTATCCGTGAGTCGAGGAGTTTGCTAGGGATTATTTGTTTCCCAAGCGCCAAGGATTATTTGTTTCCTTAGGGTTTGAAACGAGTCAGGAATTTCCCACGGAGGCACTGGTGGCTCTGCGAGTCGACACGGATCAGGAGGCTCTCATCAAGGAGTGTTTGTATCCGTGAGTCGAGGAGTTTGCTAGGGATTATTTGTTTCCCAAGCGCCAAGGATTATTTGTTTCCTTGGGGTTTGAAACAAGTTGGGAATTTCCCACGGAGGCACTGGTGGCTCTGCGAGTCGACACGGATCAGGAGGCTCTCGTCAAGGAGTGTTTGTATCCGTGAGTCGAGGAGTTTGCTAGGGATTATTTGTTTCCCAAGCGCCAAGGATTATTTGTTTTCTTGGGGTTTGAAACGAGTCGGGAATTTCCCACGGAGGCACTGGTGGCTCTGCGAGTCGACGCGGATCAGGAGGCTCTCGTCAAGGAGTGTTTGTATCCGTGAGTCGAGGAATTTGCTGAAGACACTGGTTTCTTCGGAATTGGAATGAACCGTCGAGATTTGGCTTCGTCTTCTGGCGGAGTCTGTTGGGAAAGTATGGTTCCCTCTTTGTTTACGCCCTTGGATTGTATACAGGGATCGATGTGATCTTAACTGTAGGGCCAAAGTTTTATCATCTTCCTTTTTTTGTTTTATTTCCGCAATGCTCTATCATTTCAGCTTTTATATCGCGAAGGTCGCGATTGCCCAATCATTTCGGCTATTTATTTTATTTTTACTCGCTGCTTTTTATTGCGAGTTGCCCAATCATTTCGGCTATTTTGCATGCATACATTTTTACTTGCTGCTTTTTATTGCAAGTTGCCCAATCATTTCGGCTATTTTATATGCATGTGCGGCCTACTGGCTTTCCGCCGTAAACCTGGAATTAGACACCGATTTCGGCATCAGCACCGCTACAACTGGGATATTACCAGGAGCGAATCATCATCTGCCTCTGTCGATGTCGAACAAAGGTGGCTTAGAGACCAAGGTTAGGGTCCTGTCGGCTAAGGCTTTTGACTTCATGAGCCGTAAGGGTTTCACGAAGTTATTTCTCCCTACAAGTCGTGAGGATCTCGTAGGTGTATTTTCTCCTTAGGACTCATGAGGATTCCTAAGTGTTTGTTCCTCTGTAAGTCGTAAGGATCCTACAGGAGGATTTTCTCCTTGTAAGCCGAGAGGACTTATAAGGGTCGTTCGTCATGCGAACATATTCCCAGTCACGGATGAAATTTGGTTAGGGGAATGTTTATTCGCGCCCATGGATTGTATACAAGGGTCAGTATTGAGCCACTTATAGGGCAATATCGAAGGTTGTGGGGGTCGCTTAAGCACAGGTTTAGGTCTCTGTAACTTAAGACTTTCAACTCTTATGAGCCGTGAGGGTCCCATAAGAGAGTCCTCCTTACGAGTCGTGAGGATCTCGCAAGTGTATTTTCTCCTTAGGAATCGTGGGGATCCCTAATTGTGTTGCACCTTTGTGAGTCGTAAGGATCTCACACGGGTGGTTTCACCTTACAAGGTCGAGAGGACCCCATGAGTGTCTTTTAACGAGGTTGCGCCCTTTCGGGTTTTCACAAACACTCGCCGGTAGCCCTGCTGTTTTTACTCACGGAGCCCTTTCGGGTTTTCATCCGTGCCCATTTTGCTTATGGACATACCGTTTTTTTTTTATTCTTTTTATTTTTATATATTTTTTTCTCTCTCTCTCTTTTTTTACGAGGTCGCGCCCTTTCGGGTTTTCACGAACACTCGCCGGTAGCCCTGCTGTTTTTACTCACGGAGCCATTTCGGGTTTTCATCCGTGCCCTTTTTGCTTATGGACATACCGTTTTTATTTTATTTTATTTTTATATGTTTTTTTTATATCTCGTCAGCCTAAAGATGCTGCGGTAGTAGTTTAAAGACGTTTCGGTCTGCTACTAGTTTAAGGACATTTCGGTCCGTCGTTGAGAGGCGGGCTACTGCTTATAAAGCTTAAGCTTAGGAAGATAGCGAGCGGACGTAGTCGTCGTCATCTATCATTGACCTAGGCTGTGGCTCATCAAGCATAGTATTTCTTTAGGAAGCGACCGTTTATCGGCCTGAAAGGCCTTTCACCGTGCATATCTATGAGTAGATAGGCCCCGTCCTGGTAGACCTTATCTATGACGTACGGGCCTTCATAGTTTGGCTCGAATTTTCCCCGCTTGGCGCGATTGGGGATCATAGGCCTTTTGACCACTAGCATAAGCTCGCCTTGGCGGAATGTCCTCGGTCGGGTCAGTCTTTCATATGAGCGCGTCATCTTTGCTTTATAGGCCTCCAGATTTTGTTGCGCTATGAGCCGTGTTTCTTCAAGGGCGTCAAGATCCTCAAGCCGAAGGTGAGCATTTTCTTCGTCCGTCAGCTCGTAATGGACTGCCACTCGTAGAGAGGGTAACTCTATCTCGAGGGGGAGTACTGCTTCTGTCCCGAATACTAACGCATATGGCGTTGCGTTTGTGGCCATTTTAAACGTAGTTCGATATGCCCAGAGAGCCTCTTGCAGTCTTTCGTGCCAGTCTTTCTTATTTCGCGACACTGTTTTCTTCATGATCTTCGTCAAGGTCTTGTTGAAGGCCTCAGCTAGACCGTTAGCTCGCGGATTATAAACCGAGGAATATCTCCAATCTATATTGTGTTGCTGCGCGAAGCGACTGATCTTGTGGCTTCTGTAGGCTGGCCCATTATCGGAGATGATCCGTCTTGGCGTTCCAAACCGATATATGACATGCGTCTTGAAAAAATGGAGAATATTCTCCGTCTTTACTTCCCTCAGCGGTACCGCTTCTGCCCACTTAGAGAAGTAGTCGGTCGTCGCTAGGATGAAACGATGTCCTCTAGACGATGCTGGTTCGATGGGGCCGACTATATCAGTCCCCCACATTTCGAATGGCCAGCTAGCCACCGTTGGATGTAGTGGATTCGAATGTTGATGGATGAAATCCCCATGAATTTGGCATGAGTGGCATTGCTTCGCATATTCGAGGCAGTCCTGGCTCATCGTGGGCCAATAGTAGCCCATCCGTTTGATCTTTATCTTCATCTTTGGGCCCGCTTGGTGAGAGCCGCAGAGTCCGTCGTGAACTTCCCGGACGACTTTTTTCGCTTCGTCAGGTCCTAAACATCTCAGCCACAGAGAATCAAACGACCTCTTGTACAGAGTATCATTGACAAAGGCGAAAGACAGAGCTCGCTTCATAAGCTGATGTCTTGTGGACGCTTCTTTAGGCAATCGGTGGGATTTGAAGTAATCTACAAAGACTTCTCTCCAATCCTCGGTATTTTCCCAGTCTTTTACTTGCAGGTTCATCTGCTCGCTCGCTCCTTTTTCTTCGGATGATTCCGGAGATATTTCTGCTGGGGCAAGCACCCAACGGCTTTGCACCACGATTTTAACGTCATCGAGGTTCTCGTCAGCCAGTTCTTTAGCAAGTTTGGCCAATGCGTCTGCTTTGCTGTTTTCCACGCGCGGTATGTTTTCCAAAGTGTAGGAGGGGATTTGGGTCAACAGCTGTTGCACCTTTTCACCATACTTCACCAATTCTGGTTTGCATGTCTGGTAGTCGCCGTTTATTTGACTAACGACCAGTTGGGAATCTCCATATATGAGGAGATTTTCAATTCCCATGTCGATGGCGACCTCGAGGCCTGCTATCAGAGCTTCGTATTCGGCTTCATTATTGGTCCTCGGCTCTGTTAAGGAGAAAGCGAAGCGCATTATCCCTCTTTGTGGAGTCACGAAGATGAGGCCTACCCCCGATTTGATTATAGGGGTACTTTGTTTGCGCTTCTTTACGGAAGACGCTCCGTCGAAATAAAGCTCCCACCGGGTATTATCACCGTCGATCGCATCAAACGCATGTTCGTCTGGAAGATCGCAATTCAAAGGAGAATCGGCGGGTATCGGATGTTCAGCTAGGAAGTCGGCAATGGCCTGGCCTTTGACTGCCTTGAGAGGTTGATATGTTATCGAGAATTCCATCAAGAGCAGGGCCCATTTAGCGAGTCGTCCCGTCAATATGGCTTTCGACATCAAATATTTAAGGGGGTCCACCTTCGATATGAGACGAACTTCATGTGCCAATGCATAGTGTCTGAGCTTTGTTATCGCGAAGATCAACGCCAGGCAGTGTTTTTCAATGGGGGAGTACTTGCTTTCTGCCCCCAGCAGAACTCGACTTAAGTAGTAGAGTGCTCTTTCTTTCCCTTGATCGTTCTCTTTTGCCCATAATGCGCCTAAGAAACCTTCGAGGGCGGTTGTATAAAGAATGAGGGGTTTTCCCTTGACCGAAGCAGCCAACACCGGCGGGTTCTACAGGTATTGCTTGATCTCGTCTAGTGCGCTTTGGAATTTTTGGTCCCAGATGAACGGGGTTCCCTTCTTCATCAGGTAGCTGTAAGGACGGCACTTTCCTGAAAGGTTGGCTATGAATCGCCGTATATACACGAGCTTCCCTTGGAGAGACCGCAGCTGTTTGAGATTCCTTGGCGGAGGTATTTCCATGATCGCCTTGATATTAGACGGATCTATTTCAATACCTCGGTGTCGAATGATGAATCCTAGGAATTTGCCTGAGGAAACTCCGAATACACACTTGAGCGGGTTCATTTTCAAGTTGTATTGTCGAAGGCGTTGAAATACAGTCTTCAAATGCTCGAGATGTTCCTCGTATGATTTGCTTTTAACCACGAGATCGTCGATATAGCATTCGACGATTTCGTGTATAAGGTCATCGAAGATCTTCGTCATGGCCCTTTGATAAGTGGCACTGGCGTTCTTTAAACCGAAGGGCATCACCTTATAGCAGAATATACCCAAAGGAGTCCTGAAGGCGGTGTGCTTCTGGTCTTCGGGATGCATCTTTATCTGGTTATACCCCGATGAGCCGTCCATGAAGGAGAAAATCTCATGCGTGGACGTATTGTCTATCATCAGTTCGGTGACTGGTACTGGGAAATCATCCTTCGGGCAAGCTTTATTGAGATCCCGAAAATCCACGCATATGTACACAGTCCCATTTTTCTTCATCACCGGGACGATATTGGCGATCCATTCAGGGTATTGAACTTCCTGAATGAAGCCAGAGTCGATCAGCTTTTTGACCTCAGTGTTGATGCTCATCTCGAGCTCGAGCCGCATTCTCCTTGGCGCCTGTTTGACTGGTTTGATGTCCGGGGATATCGCCAATCTATGCACAGCGATTTCTGGATCCAATCTCGGCATTTCGGAATAGTTCCACGCGAAGCAATCTCTATGCTGCAGAAGTACATCCTTTAACGCAGCTACCCTTTCTTCAGATAATAACTCGCTGATGAATGTCGGTCGTGGATCGTTTGCCGCCCCCAACTCAATCTTCTTGAGGTTATCTGCAGTGGTATGGACTCCATCTTCCAGCTCTTTTGGCGCTGGTGGGAATTCTGAGATTATTTCGTCGTTGCTATTTTCGAAGCACCAAGGGAGCTCATCTTTGTCCTCGGGCTCTTCTTTTAATATTGTAATCATGTGACAGGTGCGAATTCGCTTCCAATTCCAATGTGGAACCCGTTCTTCTCTCGTGGCCTTGGGTTCGTGCTTCTGTGGCGGCGTTACCTTCCAGTTGTCAGACAGAACGAACTTGCCGAGCTGGTACTGATCTTCGACCCAATTCTTAAAGGTGAAGCAGTCTTCGAGCGAATGCCCTATTACTCGATGGTAAGAGCAATAGTTTGGGCCAGAGACCTCGCTTGCTTGCTCGGGATGCTTGGATTCTGGCAATGTAAGCAATTGATGCTTTAGAGCAAGATCAAGTATCTTCTTCGTCTTGTCCCGAGGAAACGAGTACGCTCGACCCATTTTCTTCATGAGGGATAGATCAATAACGCTCAACTCCCGTTTTCGTGGCTTCTTAGCCCTGCTTTGTTGTTGTTGAGCGCCTTTTTGGGTTTTCAACTTATTTCTGCTTTTGCGCCGAGCCTTCTTTATAACAGGTTGACAAGGAGCGGCATTTTCATCCTTTACGGCTTGTTGGAGAAGGCGTTGCGTCTTGGCTTTCTCATAAATGGCCGTCTCGCGGTTGTGATCATCTCGGACTTTTTGACCAGCTTTCTTTATAAGTCTGTCCATTTGTTCCTCGAACGACGGACTGGGCTCTTTTGCATCTGGAACTTTCACTGGTTTAGGATTAGCGTCCTCCCATTGAGCATCCGCTTCTTCATCGAGGTCATACACGACGTAACAGCTGGGCAGTAACTCTCGTTTCTTTGACCGGATGTATCCAAGTCCTTTTGTTTCCATTCTCCCGTTAGGCAGTTTGCGTTGAGTCCCGGGAACGTTCCAGACCCTGTCATAGAATTTGGCCTTTCTAACGGTCTGCTTGAAGGATATCCCCTGGCGTTTCAGCAGCTTTTTCAAGCCTTCTGTATAATATCTGGATAGACGGATGGGTTGAAGTCTGTCCAGCGTAGGATCTGCCCCGTGCCAGATTTCTTTCTCCACTTTGTTTTCTTCAGAGCGGTAGAATAGAATTGCCTTCTCGCCTTCTCGCCTGGGAAGGATATAGAACGTCTGCAGCTCCTCTATACTGTCGGTATCAAGCACATCCAGTTCTTTGTAATGTTTAAGCGGCACCATGGCGACTTGTAGGCTTTGCTCTTCGTCAGCGGAAGCTCGTATCGAAGGACGAGCAGAGAATACAGCATGGACTTCATCCTCCGAATCACTGCCAAAGATCAATGTAGGAGCAAATGGTCCTAGCTTGTTGTGCTGGGGCGGACCCGAATAAACCATCTCCTCTTCCTCCTCGGTATCACTGCCGAAGACAGGGATGGTGGCGTTAGTTTTATTCTCCGGCTTATGACACTTCTCTGTGTCTTCGAAATCCGGTAAGAAGTATTTGGCGTCTTCGTATTTGCGGACCTCGTTCACAGAGAACGGGTTCAGTTCTCCCGTCACGGTATACTCGAAACCATCCTTAAAATACTTCATACACTGATGTTGTGTAGAAGGGATGATGTTGTACTCGTGTAACCATGGTCGGCCGAGCAAAGCGTTGTAGCATGTCTTGGCGTCTATGACGTGGAACTTAATGTCCGTGACGAGTAGCCCGAAGCGTAGCGTCAGTATCACAGATCCAAGAGTCTTTGACGATTGGGAGTCGAACTCGGAGATGGTGATCTTGTCCCGAGCAAGGTGCTGGACGCTCATGCAGATTTCCTTCAACACCCGCACGTTGAGTAGGTTAACAGACGACCCGTTATCGATCAGGATTTTGCCTATCTTTATATCATGGCAATATCCCGAGACATAGAGAGGGCGATTGTGTTCGCACGTCCCAAGTAGAAGGTCTTCATCGCCAAAAGTAACATCGGCCATGTGCACTTCCTCCAATTCATCTTTCATCTTTTCCTCGGCCAGGCATGCTTGGAATTGTTCTGGGTCTTGGAGCGCCTTAATCAACGAATCTCTCGCCTCTTTTGATAGCAAAAGGGCGTCAAGAATGCTGAGCTGTGAGGGCAGCTTCCTCAGATGTGCTAAGACGTTGTAATCCACCTTATTCTTCTTTGGTGGGTCTTTGGAAGCTAACTCTTCCACCACTTGGTCATCTAAGACGATATCTTCAGTGGCCTTTTCTTTCCCTTTATCTTTCCTGTTCGAAGGTCCGAGGTTCTTTTCGGGCAGCGTGCGATTACGTAGCCGGATATTTTAGCAAACCTTCGGTTCTTCTTCTGTTCTCGAAGCGGACTCTTTAAAGAGAGGGGCAAGTTCTAGCTCTTCATCAGAATCACTCCCGAATGTAGGCACTTGTGATCCACCGGTGTTAACCATGCAACAATCGCCAGCAGTTCTTTTAAGCCCTTCGGTCGTATTTCTTTGCTCCCGACGAGTTTTGCGTTTCTCTCGCTTGAAGTGTTGTTGATGAGCAAACATATCCTTACCACCATCTATCGAAAGCTTTGCACTCTTGGGTGGGGTGCGAAACCTTCTAATGATATAAGCAATAGGACGGGTGCATTTCTATTTCATTGGTGATGCTTCCTTCAGAGGAGGTAGCTTCATACCCATTGATATGGCCTTAGCAAACTTTTTCTCATCTTGAATTGGTTTTTGTCGGTAGCGGAGGTGTTCAGCTCCAACGGGATCATCTCAGCTCCTTCATCAAGTCGCTGGCGCTTGGCCCTTTCAAATATAGCCGCCTCGCGCTCCCGATCAGCTTTACTTTTCAACCGAGTTTCATTAAGGAGTGCGTCAATTACTTCATCTGATGGCCCCAGAACTTTTGGTTCAGGATCTGCCCCCAGCTTTTCGGTGCAAGGAGTCTCTTCATCATTCGTGATCGAATGGGAAATCATATGACAGCTCGCCACATATTCCTCGGATTCATCTGATGAACTTTCTCCCTCATCCTTTTCTTGAAAAACGTGATTGAGGAACTCTTGGAGCGTAATGGGAGTCCGTGCCTTTTGGTTGTATTCTTCCAACGCGTCAATTTGCTTTTGTAAGTCCGTGCGTTTGCCGCCAGGCTTCACGGGCTTCTTAGATTTCTTCTTCTTCTTTTTCGAAGATTTTGACGACTGGTTGCGAGTGCTTGAGCCACTACCATCGGTTTTTGGAGTTGGACGTGGCTTCAACATCCCCTCAATGACCTGCGGTTCTAACGGGTTCTTCCACCTAATCGTTGGACATGTCTGAAGGTCGTTCAGCATCCTCTTTGTCTTGGCTGATAATACAACCTCCCAAGGAGCTTCTTCAACGACGGAGCATGTTGCCCCCAGCGTATTCGTCCCCTTAGAGGTGTGGGGCTGCGGGGGATTCACCTTCCATTTGTCAGACAACGCGAACTTGCCCTGTCGGTACTGGTTTTCAAGCCAATTCTTGAAAACGTAGCAATCTTCGATCGGATGGCCTAGTACTCGATGATAAGGACACTAGTTGGGCTCGTTGACGTCACTTGGTTGTAACGGACGTTTTGGATCCGGCAGATTTATGAGTCTGTTGCGCAATGCCAGCTCGAATAACCTCCTCGTTTTATCGCGGGGAAAGGAATAAGGACGTCCCATCCTATCCTCAAGGGGCACGTACGGTCGCATATTATTTTGATGAGCAACCGGCTTCAAGTCGCTCGGTTGTTGTTGAGCATTAGCGACGACGATCGCTTTTCCCTTCCCTTTGTCATTTCGGGAGTCCGGCCTTGGAAGAGGGGGTTTATGGCCCATTTGATCCATTTGCGCTAGTTTGTCAATCAAGGCCTGGAAGGTAGTTGGCTTGAAAAACATCATAAATTGTGAGATGGTTGCTTGTGGATCAAGGGTTCCCACAAACATACCCACTGCGGGAGCTTCTTCAATGCGCTGCTCGCATTTTGTGTAAGTCCACGTTGCGACCCCCGGTTCTTACAGGGAGGCGGAAACGGTATAAAATCAAAATTTTAACGCAAGAGGCAACATGGACTAAGCTAGGTCGGGATCTTTACCTAAACTAAAACTAGCATACTAAGCTAAAGATATTTAGCTACTCGGATGAAGATGGTTATACCTAAACTTGAACTCCTTCTCTTCAAGCTCCGATGGTGGTTCGATGGCTCCTTCTCGTTGTCTCCGTACGCCGAAGATAGATCCACTTGAAAGCTCCAACCTTTAGCTCCTTCTTCGTTCTTTGAAGAAACTAGTTCACTTGGTTTGCTCAACCTAGTGAACTAGAATGAGTAGAGATGATATAGAATGGGATTTTATCTATGGTTCTTGATTCTCAACTCATGAGACAAGAGAACCATAGATCAAGAGAGGGAGCAAGAGGTTGAGGGTGAGAGCAAGAGGAGAGCTCAAGAACAAGAGAGAGAATGAGCAAGAAAGAATGAGCAAGTATTTTGTCTCTCACCCTCTCATAATCCAAAGTGATCATAACTCATCATATCAAAAAAGTCTTATGTGATGGTTTGAAGCAACCATAACCTTATCATGTCATGCACTCATTTTACTCAAATGAACAAGCAAGCAAAAGTCTTTGGCATGAAATGATAACCATGGTTATCATGATGGTCAACTAGTCAAGCCTAGTCAACCGGTCAACAAGTCAACAAAAACCAACAAGTCAACAAAGTCAACAAGTCAACAAAAGTCAACAAGTCAACAACCATATCACCATAATACTTAATTAATATAATAGTTAATCACATATCATATTCTCATTAGGGTTGAGCAAAAAGTCAAAAAAGTCAACGGTCAACTGTCAACAACCCTAATGAGAATCCGCTGTCTGTGCCTCCCTGTCAACTGTGCATACACACCCGCATCCGCGTTCCGAGGAACACGAATGCAAACTGGATAAATCCAATCCCATAAGGTACACTAGGATCTGGCTTAAACCAAAGCCCGCTAGTGTAAACTGTCCGGACACTGTACGTGCACAAGTGCACGGATGTGACCGAACCCTGTCGCAAAACCATGCGACCTGTCGCAATACCATGCGACCTCTACTCTTTTGCCTAAAGGCGAAAAGCTTTCTGTGTGGGACTCTAAAGACTCGACACTACGCTGGCAGTGGGTTTAACCACAGACCGCAAGCGGCACTAGCTGTGCGTAACGGTCCCCAGGTAATGCCGACAAGAAGACCGACGAGGCGAAACCCATCTGAACTCCTACTGAGCCTGAGTGTGACATTCTCCGTACAGTCCGGTCTGTTCGTCTGATACATCGCATGGCGGGCCTAGGGGGCGGTAAACGTCAGTCCCCCAATAGCGGTACAAGTCGTGCCGGAGTGAAGCCCAATACACCCTGAGATAACACTGGAAACCTACCAGTATATCTCGTTTGCCCTGGCCAGGGACTACTCGTGTAATGGCTCTCCTAGACACAGCGCGATGTCAACCCCCAATACCGGGAGAGACGAATCCTGTCTAACCGTCACTGCCTCCAAGTGCTTCGGGACTGCACCCAACCACCACCTGTTTGCACGACTCCTTTGAGCCGTGGTAGGGTAGTGATCAAAGTACAGTGGGAACACACCCGAGGCGAAGTGACAGTGTCAAGTCAGCGGACTAAGCTGTACTCATGTCACCTGGGAACTGATAACTGACGATAGGTATAATACCAACTAGTCAGTTCCCGACGAGTCCTGTCCAGTGTACCCGTAACCTAACGAGCACCCGCATACTATCTCAAGTACGACGTACTGACGGCTGTGGGACAGACCGTCTCCCACACTGGGATGAGAAGCGCATGCGCTGGTCTACTCCGGAGTATCGATGCCCTGTCTCGATAGTCCTGCGACCAGGGACCAGAATAAGGATGTGCTTATAGATTACCCAACCCCCACTAGTGTGACTGCCATCACAACGCTGGTAATCAAGCAAAGATCCTAAGGGCTCCACTAATGCGTATAAGTGATATACTGAAATAAACACAAGTACACATTGAAGTAGAAACAAACCAAGTAGCATACTACTATTTTGAGCAAGATTGTATATACAAGGTGAATATCCCAAGCATCCATTAAGTAATATACAAACTAGTATGATACAGTAATGGCCTCTAGGGCATATACACTAACAATCTCCCACTTGCACTAAGGCCATGTACTGGCGTATCGAAGACCTATCATCTCGATCAGCCGCTCGAACTGAGTCTGGGGCAAGGCCTTGGTGAATGGATCTGCAGTGTTGTCTTCTGAAGCGACTCTCCGAACCTCGATCTCCTGGCGATCCACGATCTCCCTGATCAGGTGATACCGCCTCAAGATGTGCCTGGATCTCTGATGGGACCTGGGTTCCTTCGCTAATGCTATAGCCCCGTTGTTGTCGCAATACAGAGGTATTGGATCAACAATGGACGGAACCACCTGAAGTTCTTTCAAGAACTTCCTCATCCAGACAGCTTCTTTTGCGGCATCAGATGCAGCGATGTATTCCGCTTCCATCGTCGAGTCTGCAACGGTTTCCTGTTTGGAACTCTTCCAACACACCGCTCCTCCATTGAGGGTAAAGACAAAACCCGACATGGACTTGGAATCATCCTTGTCACTCTGGAAGCTGGAGTCAGCAAAGGCCTCGATCTGGAGGTCTTTTCCGCCATACACCAAGAACATCTCCTTAGTCCTTCTCAGGTACTTGAGAATGTTCTTTACCGCTATCCAGTGTTTCTCCCCTGGGTTAGACTGATACCGGCTTACCACACTCAGTGCATAAGCTACATCCGGTCTGGTACACAACATCGCATACATTATAGAGCCTACCGCAGAAACGTAGGGTATAATAGACATGCGATCCCTCTCCAAATCAGTCTTGGGAGACATCTCTTTAGAGAGGGTGATCCCGTGACAAGCCGGCAGGTTACCGCGCTTGGAATCTTCCATACTGAATCTTTTCAGCACGGTGTCGATGTACCTGGACTGAGAAAGTCCTAATATCCTCTTGGATCTGTCACGGTAGATCCGGATACCCAGAATGTATGAGGCATCACCCAGGTCTTTCATGGAGAACCTGTGTGACAAGAACCCCCTGACAGATTGTAGCATAGGAATGTCATTTCCTATTAAGAGAATGTCATCCACGTATAAAACGAGGAATACTACAGTTCTCGCTACAAATCTACTATAGATGCATGGTTCATCTGGATTTTTGATAAAGCCAAATTCCTTGACCGTCTCATCAAAGCAGATGTTCCAACTCCGCGACGCCTGCTTTAGTCCATAGATGGACTTAAGCAACTTGCACACCTTTCCGCTGCTCCCACTCTGAATGAAACCCTCCGGCTGGTCCATATAGACACACTCCTCTAAATTTCCATTTAGAAAAGCTGTCTTTACGTCCATTTGCCAGATCTCATAATCGTGGAAGGCAGCAATGGCAAGAAGGATCCGAATGGATTTCAGCATGGCTACTGGAGAAAAGGTTTCGTCGTAGTCCAAGCCAGGTCTTTGACGAAAACCCTTTGCTACCAGCCTAGCTTTATAGGTCTCAACCTGTCCATCTACACCAATCTTCCTTTTGAAGATCCACTTGCATCCTACGGGTTTTACCCCGTCTGGAGCAATGTCCAACGTCCATACCTTGTTGGTGTACATGGACTCCATTTCGGTCCGCATTGCATCCAGCCATTTCACTGAGTCAACGCTCTGAACGGCCTGCTGGAAGCTAGTAGGCTCATCATAATCTATGATGCAATCCTCTCTATCCCCGTCTATGAGAAAACCGCAGTATCTCTCGGGCGGATGAGACTGCCTACTACTCCTGCGGAGCGGCGTAGGAATGTCCTGTTCTGTTGAACCCTCTGGTTCCACTAACCTTTCAGTAATAGTCTGTGGTTCTGGAATTTCTTCCAGTTCTACTGCGCTCCCACTAATTTCCTTTTCCAAGAACTGGTGTTCTAGAAAGTGGGCATTACGAGAAACAAGGACTTTTTGTTCCTCTGCGTAGTAGAAAAGATACCCCCTGGTGTTCTTTGGGTATCCCACAAACTTGCACAGTACTGAGCGTGCCTCGAGTTTGTCCGCATGCTGCTTTTTGACAAAAGCTGGACATCCCCAGATCTTCAGATATTGAAGATAGGGTTTCTTCCCACTCCACATTTCATATGGGGTGGTAGGCACAGTCTTTGTCGGAACTCGGTTCAAAAGGTATGCAGCTGATTCTAGCGCATACCCCCAGAACGATCGCGGTAACTCAGCGTTACTCATCATGGACCGCACCATATCCAATAGGGTGCGGTTCCGTCTCTCCGATACACCATTATGTTGCGGGGTGTATGGAGGAGTAAGCTGAGAGAGAATTCCGTTCTCTTTTAAATAGTCCAGGAACTCGGCACTTAAGTATTCTCCACCTCGATCCGATCTTAGAATCTTAATACTTTTGCCGGTCTGTTTCTCTACTTCATTCTTATACTCCTGGAATTTTCCAAAGGCCTCGGACTTATGTTTCATTAAGAAGACATAACCGTACCTTGAGAAGTCATCCGTAAAAGTAATGAAGTAAGAATGTCCGCTTCGGGCATGTGTAGACATTGGACCGCACACGTCACTGTGTACGAGTCCCAAGAGCTCGCTCGCTCTTACTCCTTGTCCAGTAAACGGAGTCTTTGTCATCTTTCCTTTGAGACAAGATTGACAAGTGGCATACGATTGATATTCGAACGCATTCAAATATCCTTCTGTATGTAACTTAGTCAACCTTCTCTCATTGATGTGACCCAATCTACAATGCCATAAGAAAGTCTGATTTATTTCTGGAGACTTTCTTTTGTGTGTATTCTGGACGTTGAAAATCTGTGGTTGGTTTAACACGTATATACCATTACTCAATGTACCTGACCCAATCAGAACTTGATTAAGGTGAATGTTTACAACATTACTTACAAACGCAAATTCATAACCTTCTTTAGAAACTAAAAATACAGAAATGATATTACAAGTTGCGTTGGGTACAAAAAAGCAATTACGCAAAACCAAAACATGTTCATCTGACATTCCCAGGTGATAGTCCCCCACGGCTTTAGCATCCATGCTAGCTCCGTTTGCAACTCTGAGGGTCATGTCACCTGCCTTCAAAACCCTACGGTTTCTCAACGCCTGCAAAGAATTACAGATATGAGATCCTGATCCGGTATCCAATACCCAGGAAGTAGAGTTTATTGAAAGACAGTTTTCAATAACATACACACCTGAAGCTGAAGCTGCAACCTGCTTCAATTCCTGTGTTCTGGCCTTCCAGGCCCTGCAATCATTCTTCCAGTGTCCTTTCTTATGACAATAGAAGCATTCTTCCTTATCCACAAGCTTCCCCGCTATCTTTGTTGCTTTACCTTTTCCCTTCGTATCCACTTTACTAACACCGCCCCTTGGTTTGGCGGGGGCCTTCTTCTTCTTTCCCTTGGCTTTCGCCTTGGACCTAGAAGAAGATGATCCTCCTACAAACAAAGTGGATGTTTCCCTACCTTTCTGTAGGGTGCCCTCTGCGCTCCTCAGCATGTTGAGGAGCTCTGAAAGTTCAACCTCTTTTTCTTGTAAGTTGAAGTTCATTATAAACTGGGCGTAAGTGGAAGGAAGGGACTGGAGAACTATATCCGTATATAGCTCACTCTCCAATGTGATCCCTAGGTCAGCGAGCTCCTCAATGAAGCCGATCATCTTTAGCACGTGCTCGGCTACTGATGATCCGACGGCCATTCTTGTCGAAAATAACTTTTTCGACGCTTCGTATCTTGCGATACGTGATTGCTCTCCATACAGTTCTTTTGTATGGAGCAATATGGACTCCATGTCCATATTCTCATGCCTCCTCTGATGTTCGTTGTCCATCGAGGCAAGCAGGAGGCACTTGGCCTTCGCGCTATCAATCTCCCAAGTCTTGCGGATTTCCTTATCCGCGACACTGGAAGTTGGACCAGGGACAGGGGGAGCTTTGGTGGTAAGAAGATACCCCAGCTTGTCATAAGTGATTGCTATCGTGACATTCCTGAGCCAATCTTTGTAGTTTGGCCCTGTCAGTTTGTTTTTATCTAGGAGTAACTTAAGTCCAGTCATGTTGATTGGTCGCTGCAATTAGGAGAGAGAAGAAGAAACACTCAGCATGATGCTCTTGCAAGTTTAGAGTGGTTTTTAGTTTGTCTAAACAGGATGGCTCCCACTGTTTCTCGAATCCCTCCTCAAACCATAAAGGAAGAATTAGTCAGGATTAATCCCACCGTACAATACTTGCTTAACCGTTCAGCCAGGCCGGTGTCGGTACTTCGAGGGAGGTTTTCCAACGCTTTCGCGAAGTTCCTTAATTAAAGAACCTCTTTTCCCTGGGGGCGTAGCCCCGCTAACACCTTTCTAGGCACCTACTAGGTTTATAGCATTGATCGTTAAGTGAGAAATTTCCCGAGGAGTAGCATATACTCACAGTAGGATCGGGATCCAAATATCATCGTGTGACGAAACTGAAGGAATCCTACCAGAATCATCACACTCCAAATGGTATGCAAATCTAGCAAGTTTCAGTACTTATGAAACTCCCGATGTGGATTTTTGCCCCATGCTCTTATGACCTTGGCGTGAGGTCAAAATGTCATAAGTCACATGTCAAGTTCGTCCCATCATTATCCAGGTTAATTTGAACCCACCCGTACATACCCTTGACGTAGGCCAAAATGGCAGTACGACTGTCTCAAACCAACGCATTCTATCTATGCAACAGATAAATATCCGGCAGCTACCAATCACTATGCCTTGGCGTGAGGTCAAAATACATAGCTTGAATACTACCGAATATTTAACTGAAATGATGGAGGGCTACGGATGGTTTTGGCAAAACCGTGAACGTAGTGAACTTGATTTGGTCGATGGAACGAGATAGCTTTTAAATGGAGTGGCTCAAACTCCGTATTTTAAAAGTTTGTTTTGAAAAGAACCGAGTGGTTTTTCGAGAGTGTTCCAACGACTTTAACTTGGTTTATTATCTTGCATTAGTTCTTTTAATGCGTGATATTCTTGCATTAGTTCTTTTAATGCGTCCCATCATTTAATCCTACCATTGCAGAAAACAACCAAAATATGACATACGCTTATGCCATTCGCATTCGCCACGGGGCCCCGTCATTACCCGTTAGGTTACTTAACTAACGACAGAGCGGGGGCTGGGCTAGCGCGTCTGTAAAACATAAGCAACGCCTAAATAATATCATATATAGATATACTGCAATGATAAACATTTCAGATCACAGATAAATACATTGGATATACTAGCAATCTGTAATTTGTACGAGCCTGTAACAAAAACAGATAACACGGTCGCGGTGAATAGCCAAAACCCCACCCAAGACCCCTACGGGTGCGGCAAACTACCCGCCAAGTACCCGAAGCGTAGCAACCTCCCTCATCTCCATGAGTAGGCCACTCGACACTTCGGCATACCCGGTAGTTTGTGCACCCCTCCATGGGTCTATCCTAGGAGCAAAAACAGTAAAAAGAAATTATACAATGACGGCTACAACCCCTTCCCGGTTGTGCGGCCATACAAATAATTATTACATCAATTTACAAATTTACATGAATTGCAAGAAAAGAAAACTCTCGTCTCACAACCCCGGCTATTCACCCGCGACAATCCAACATATTTATATACACATTCCAGCACATTACAGATCATGTATAACCCCGACCAATCGACTTATAGCGATTAGCCGACGTTCAATACATGCAAACATCACAGATATAACCATCAAAGTCAAAGTGCAGTGAAGTTCGGAAAAAATACGGAATTATAGGACCCCAAAAGGAAATTTCTTTTCTGGAAAATCTGGGCACAAATAATATATTCCAAAAATCCCAAAACCAACACAGACACACACTGCACGAAAAACGATGCACAGAAGACGACAAAGCGCGGCGGTTCCGCGGCGGATGCCTAGCTCGCGCGGCGGAAGGGCGGCGGTTTGGACGAATTACTGTATCGTTTTTCTTGGGTGTTCACACAAAACCCTGAGCCGAATTTACAAGTGTAAAGATTTTCATTTTGAGCCAAAAAAATTTCAACAGAAACTCAGTTTTTGTAAAAGTTTGGTTTTTGGATTTTTCCGGTTCCGAACTTCGTTACACTTCACTACCAAGCTAGTTTAAGTTTAGTTAGGCTCTGATACCACTGTAAGTCCACGTTGCGACCCCCGGTTCTTACGGGGAGGCGGAAACGGTATAAAATCAAAATTTTAACGCAAGAGGCAACATGGACTAAGCTAGGTCGGGATCTTTACCTAAACTAAAACTAGCATACTAAGCTAAAGATATTTAGCTACTCGGATGAAGATGGTTATACCTAAACTTGAACTCCTTCTCTTCAAGCTCCGATGGTGGTTCGATGGCTCCTTCTCGTTGTCTCCGTACGCCGAAGATAGATCCACTTGAAAGCTCCAACCTTTAGCTCCTTCTTCGTTCTTTGAAGAAACTAGTTCACTTGGTTTGCTCAACCTAGTGAACTAGAATGAGTAGAGATGATATAGAATGGGATTTTATCTATGGTTCTTGATTCTCAACTCATGAGACAAGAGAACCATAGATCAAGAGAGGGAGCAAGAGGTTGAGGGTGAGAGCAAGAGGAGAGCTCAAGAACAAGAGAGAGAATGAGCAAGAAAGAATGAGCAAGTATTTTGTCTCTCACCCTCTCATAATCCAAAGTGATCATAACTCATCATATCAAAAAAGTCTTATGTGATGGTTTGAAGCAACCATAACCTTATCATGTCATGCACTCATTTTACTCAAATGAACAAGCAAGCAAAAGTCTTTGGCATGAAATGATAACCATGGTTATCATGATGGTCAACTAGTCAAGCCTAGTCAACCGGTCAACAAGTCAACAAAAACCAACAAGTCAACAAAGTCAACAAGTCAACAAAAGTCAACAAGTCAACAACCATATCACCATAATACTTAATTAATATAATAGTTAATCACATATCATATTCTCATTAGGGTTGAGCAAAAAGTCAAAAAAGTCAACGGTCAACTATCAACAACCCTAATGAGAATCCGCTGTCTGTGCCTCCCTGTCAACTGTGCATACACACCCGCATCCGCGTTCCGAGGAACACGAATGCAAACTGGATAAATCCAATCCCATAAGGTACACTAGGATCTGGCTTAAACCAAAGCCCGCTAGTGTAAACTGTCCGGACACTGTACGTACACAAGTGCACGGATGTGACCGAACCCTGTCGCAAAACCATGCGACCTGTCGCAATACCATGCGACCTCTACTCTTTTGCCTAAAGGCGAAAAGCTTTCTGTGTGGGACTCTAAAGACTCGACACTACGCTGGCAGTGGGTTTAACCACAGACCGCAAGCGGCACTAGCTGTGCGTAACGGTCCCCAGGTAATGCCGACAAGAAGACCGACGAGGCGAAACCCATCTGAACTCCTACTGAGCCTGAGTGTGACATTCTCCGTACAGTCCGGTCTGTTCGTCTGATACATCGCATGACGGGCCTAGGGGGCGGTAAACGTCAGTCCCCCAATAGCGGTACAAGTCGTGCCGGAGTGAAGCCCAATACACCCTGAGATAACACTGGAAACCTACCAGTATATCTCGTTTGCCCTGGCCAGGGACTACTCGTGTAATGGCTCTCCTAGACACAGCGCGATGTCAACCCCCAATACCGGGAGAGACGAATCCTGTCTAACCGTCACTGCCTCCAAGTGCTTCGGGACTGCACCCAACCACCACCTGTTTGCACGACTCCTTTGAGCCGTGGTAGGGTAGTGATCAAAGTACAGTGGGAACACACCCGAGGCGAAGTGACAGTGTCAAGTCAGCGGACTAAGCTGTACTCATGTCATCTGGGAACTGATAACTGACGATAGGTATAATACCAACTAGTCAGTTCCCGACGAGTCCTGTCCAGTGTACCCGTAACCTAACGAGCACCCGCATACTATCTCAAGTACGACGTACTGACGGCTGTGGGACAGACCGTCTCCCACACTGGGATGAGAAGCGCATGCGCTGGTCTACTCCGGAGTATCGATGCCCTGTCTCGATAGTCCTGCGACCAGGGACCAGAATAAGGATGTGCTTATAGATTACCCAACCCCCACTAGTGTGACTGCCATCACAACGCTGGTAATCAAGCAAAGATCCTAAGGGCTCCACTAATGCGTATAAGTGATATACTGAAATAAACACAAGTACACATTGAAGTAGAAACAAACCAAGTAGCATACTACTATTTTGAGCAAGATTGTATATACAAGGTGAATATCCCAAGCATCCATTAAGTAATATACAAACTAGTATGATACAGTAATGGCCTCTAGGGCATATACACTAACATTTTGACCATAAGTTCCGCCATCGTATAGCGTACTGAACCCACGTCTTGCCTGGTTTTACCCTGGCGTTAATCAATGCTGTCATCGGGGTACGTTCACTGGCGCTTGCAAAACGCTGAGTAAACAGTAGCTCCATCTCCGCGAAGGTTTTGATAGAGTCGTTCGGGAGTTTAGAGTACCACTCGAACGCCGTATCCGATAAACTTCCATCAAACTGGCGAAGTAAAAGCTTGTCATCACCGCCGGTATTGCCGCAGAGTGCCCTGAACTGGGCAACATGCTGATGGGGATTGCCCGTCCCTTTATAGACATGGAACTTGGGAATTGTATAATCGGGTGGGTACTTGATTTGATCGTACCAACTTGGATATGGCCGCCCCGTTTTTACAACCTGACCGGCCGCTTCGGTCGCATGATGAACCCGTATTTGTTGGGCTATGTACTCATCCAAATCAGCTTTGGAGATTGTATCCTCTTTAGCTGTGGACAGAGCTGGTGGAGGATTCGACGTCTCTCCCCTATCGTCTTCAAGGATGATCGGGGGATCTTCAGCAGGTGGATCTTGTTGAATCATCATACCCACCATATCCTGGAACAGGAGGGCCATTTTCTTTATGTTGGCTGCCTGCTCCGCAGCTTCTTTATCCTTCTTCTCCAGTACGCGACGAAGGAATTCAGCGTCCGTTTCTTATTCTTGACGCTCGTCCAAGGACGTTTCAGGGGTTTCTTTTGGCCCTGTAAGTGCGGCCATAGCATTCATCATTTCTTGGAGCTTCTGCTGCTGCTCCTGAGCCTTGGTCACTGACCTCGTGTGCGGTCTATGACCTGTTGATATGCGGCTATCTTCTTTTCCCGATGCCATGTAAACCGTATGAACTGTTATGCCCCCTGACTTGGGGCGTTTAGGTTCACCATTTTTAACTTTTGCCACTGGCGTGGGGGTTTTCTCGGGCCTTCTTCTTTTGTTGGCCATTGAGGTTGAAGGAACGGTTGAAGTGGGCATCCTAGCAGCTGCTGTCCCCCGCTGTTTAATGGGATGGTCCTTGTCTTTTTCCACCTTCGCCTTTTTCTGGTGACGAGAGTGACCTGGGTCAATCACGGAGTCTTGAACCCTCCGCCAAACTTTATAAATTCTTGAGGACAGCCGTTGAGGGGGCTGTTCTTTCTTTGTTTCTGGAACTCTCCCCGCAGGTGGAGGAGATCTCTTCAGTGTAGCGGTTGGAGAGTTTTTTCGTACCCTCCTCAGCAGTTCAAAGCTGTTCCCAGTTGGAACAGCAGCGTTGACTTCCACCACTGGAGCCGGTGGAGTTAACCCTGAGGGAGAGTTGCCCCCTGCCTTCCTCACTCGTTGCTAATGGCGACGTCGAGCATGACGAGCCGTTGGGACTGGCTCGGAGATTGAGACATCTTCTTTTTACCCCCTGTCTGAATGGGGCGCCGCCGGTGTTAACCTCTTAAAGACTGAAGTTGTCTTTTGAGGGGTGATATTCAACCTGTCGAAGACAGATCCTCGAGTAGGGGGAGGAGCAGGAATCGTCAGCCTTGAAAAGACTGACTCTTTGACAGGGGAAGCCGCCTTGACGACTTCTGGAGCAGCAGTTATTGCCTTCCTTGGGACAGCCAATTTAGAGTTCTGATTTAGTCTGGTAAAAACAGAGGCTGTCGGTTTGGTAGTGGGCGACCCGTTGACAGGGGTCATCGTAGCAGTGAGCCAGTCGAAGACCGACTTCTTGTTCACTCCCGGTGCAGGTATTGGCGCAGAGAAGCTTGTAGGTGGGATCATGGTCCCGAAAAACAGGCCGGTGGTGGCCTGGGTCACCTGGTCTACCGGTAGAGCGAGGAAGGAAGCCGCTTGGGGCCCATATGCTACACCTCCCGGTGAGGTGGAGCGTCCGTTGCAGTGGCACTTCGAGCAGTTGGTGCAATTAGAGGCCATTGAATCTTGAGTTCTGCGCCAGGCAAGAGACCAAATCTTAGTAACTTGAAATCCGAAGGCAACCATTTAACAAACCGCGATTGGTTCGCGAGGACGACACACGAAGTGTGGAGTGGAAAGAGGAAGAGGTCCCACCGGGCGTGCCAGAATCTGTTCCCCTCCGAAGGACGGCGCACAGGACCGCGATGTCCTGACGCTGAGATTCGGGGCAGATGCTATTTGGTTTTATCCGTCCACCTCTCCGAAGATGCCAAGTTGATTTATGGCACCATGTATCGGAGGTTTAGACGGATGCGGCCGATGTAGCAGACTTCGTCAGATTCCCCCTCGCTTGAGGGGTTTTTGATTGTGGGGACGCTCTTCCCTGCAGGCGCAAGCCCCTGCAGTTAATTACGCTACCGCATCGCGGTAACAACTTTCTCCTTCTCCAGAATTTCACTTCGTGTCGTGTGTGTTTGTTTTGTTTGTGGTTGCCCGTGGATTGTATACGGAGACTGAGTAATGCCGTCACCCGTAGGACGTAGATTAGTCCAAATCCGTATTTACTTAGATTTGGGTTTGGTGTTTTTAGTTTAAGGATGCATTAGTCGCGTTGCGGCTAAGATCAACTTAAACGTTCGTTAAGGATACGATAGTCCTGTTTGAGACTAAGATCAACTTAACGTGATAATCCATTTAATATCTGACCATCGGGACTCGTCACCTCTCTAACGTCGTTGAAGGATTCCAACGGCAGATGTCAGAGGAGTTCAGAGATGTACCCTTGAACCAAGGTTGATTTGGAGTTTTATAGTCCGTTTGAATGTTTAAGGATACGTTAGCCATGTTTGGGGGCTAAGATCAACTTAAACGGAATCGTTTAGATCCGGCAAAAGAGCATTTGGAGGCTCTATTGTTCCAGTTTAGGGACGTAGTGGTCCATAGGAAGTTTAGGGACGTTGCGGTCCATGCTCCAGTTTAGGGACGTGGTAGTCCATATTCCAGTTTAGGGACATGGTGGTCCATGCTCTAGTTTAGGGACGTGGTGGTCCGACATTAGTTTAGGGACGTTTCGGTCCAATGTTAGTTTAGGGACGTTTCGGTCCAATATTAGTTTAGGGACGTTTCGTTCCACGAGTTTAAGGACCCCGCAGTCCGTATCCATGTGTGGTCGTTGGGACCCGTCGCCTCTCTGATGTCGTTGAAGGATTACAACGAGAAGTGTCAGAGGAGTTCGGAGATGTACCCTCGAACCGGAGGTAAATTGATTTGAGAGAGCATTCTTGCTCAGTCAATTTAATTTAAGGACTTACGGCCAAAATTGAGCTAAGTCCAGTTGAAAATGTTCAACATTTTATTTGCTTTTGCGTTGCATTTCTTTTTTATTTTTATTTGGGCTCTGCTCAGAAAGGATGCAGAGCATCAATTTGTATTGGGCTCTGCCCATTTATAAATGATGCAGAGCATCTACTTTGTTTGGGCTCTGCCCCTTTTAAAATGCATAGCATTTTTATTATTTTGTTTGGGCTTTACCCACTTATAAATGATGCTGAGCATCAATTTAATTAGGCCTGTTTGGTCTTTTAATTAGGCCTGGCCCTTCAGAAATGCATTGCATTATTCAGGCGCTTTGCGCCAATCACTGAGCGCAAGCGCTTGTGGTGAGGACACGTGTCATGCTCTGGTGAGCGCAAGCGCAACAGCGCAGTGCGCTGCGCTAGTGCGCTGCGCTGTTGCGCTGCTGACACGTGGCGCGCTCTGGTGAGTTGCGCCAATTCCAGAGAGCAAAGCTCTATTTCAAGAGCGCGTAGCGCAAGTTGTTCTGTAGCTGACACGTGGCGCTTTCTCAAGAGCGCAACAGCGCAGTTTGGAAGTGCAAAGCACTAAGAATCTTTTAGATTCAAGAACAGAAGTGCAGAGCACTATTTTATTTCTTGATCTAATTTAGATCAAAGAAAAATGAGATTTTTCTTTTTGTTTCAAGAACCAGAGGTTCATAAAAGTGCAAAGCACTATTTTTTATTTTGTTGTTTTCTTGTTTTTAAAGAACCAGTGGTTCATAAGAAGTGCAAAGCACTGTTTATTATGTGAAGAACATTGATCTGTTTTTTAGATCAATGATTTATTAAAAGAGATTTCTTCTCTCTCGTGAAGGTTTTTACGTTTTTCTTTGAAATTTTCTCAGAGTTCTCTCTCTATTTGAAGCTCTTGACTTTTTTCAAGAAAATGTTGATCCTTTGAATTGAGGCCTAGGGTCCTTTTTATAGTGCCCATAAATTAGTTAAATTTGTTAAAGAGATCTTTCTCTGAGTGATTTGGGGAATTTTCCTCACCGTTGGATCTTTGATCCAAGGGCTTCTGCTTTGCAGAAGAAAATCTTCTTGTTTTAACAAGAACAGAAAAGATTTCTTAGAATTTTAATTCTGTTTGGCGCAGATGCCCCAGCGCGTGACACGTGTCGCGCGGCGCAACTGCGCTAGCGCATCTGCGCTGACACGTGTCGCGCAGCGCAGCGCCTGCGCAACTGCGCTAGCGCATCTGCGCTGACACGTGTCGCGCAGCGCAGTGCCTGCGCAACTGAAGCGTTGCTTCCTTTAATAGAGCTTTGCTCTGATTGGGCGTGCCTTCTTGGGCGCTGCGCTGACATATCAGCGCCTGACATGTGGCGCGTTGCACCCGAGATTTGAAGCGTTGCTTCAAAATTTTGAATTTTGAATTTCAACAGAGCTTTGCTCTGATTGGGCGAAACAGTCTCATTTCAGACTAAGATCAACTTAACGGGATCATTTAGATCCAACAAAAGAGCATTTGGGCTCTATTGTTTAGTTTAGGGACATTGCGGTCGATTACCAGTTTAAGGACATGGTGGTCCAATACCAGTTTAAGGACATAGTGATCCAAGGTTAAGGACATCGTAGTCCGTGGGTTTAAAGGGACCCCACAGTCCGAAGTTAAGGACATCATAGTCCGTGGGTTTAAAAGGACCCCACAGTCCGAGGTTAAGGACATCATAGTCCGTGGGTTTAAAGGGACCCCACAGTCCGGTTTAAGGACATCATAGTCCGTGAAATGTATGGTTGTCGGGACCCGTTACCTCTCTGAAGACGTTGAAGGATTACAACGACATGTATCAGAGGGGTTCAGAGATGTACCCTTGAACCGATTTTCGGTTGGTAGATCTGTAGTCCAATTTGGAAATAAGATCTGTTAAAAGATTTATGAGCATATGGGCTCAATTAATCTGAGTTGAGGACTTATGGCCAATCCTGGGCTAAGTCCATTCAAGTTAAAATGTTTAACAGTTATTTTGGGCTGTTGAGCATTTGTTTGGGCTTGACCCTTTTAACAATGCTGAGCATTGATTTGAGTTTTGACAGTATTTCTGTCTTTCATTAAATGCTGAGCATTCATCATAGCTCTGGGGCTTGTAAAAGAACAATTTATGTTCTGTCAGCACCCACGTGAGGGACACGTGGTATGCCTGGCGCTTTGCGCCAGTCAAAGAGCCCAGTGCGCTTCTGCTGAGTAGGCACACGTGAGTGACACGTGGCGCGCTTGGCGCTGAGCGCCAGATGATGAGCGCATTGCGCTTCTGCTGAGTAGCGCACACGTGAGTGACACGTGACGCGCTTGGCGCTGAGCGCCAGATGATGAGCGTATTGCGCTAATATATGAGCGCATTGCGCTATTAATTCAATGGCGCATACATGAATGACACGTGGTGCGCTTGGCGCTTTGCGCCAGTCCATGAGCGTAGTCCGCTAATTCAAGAGCGCAGTGCGCTAACTGTTGAGTGGCACACTCATGAATGACACGTAGTGCGCTCGGCGCTGAGCGCCAGTCTAAGAGCGCAGAAGCGCATTTGATCAATTTTATGATCTGGGAAATAAATTTTCCCCTAGAAGCGACTTGTCTCAAGATCAAAAGAACAAAAGTTCTTACTTTATAGGAGATACTTCAATCTCTTGTATTAATGAAAGGCTTTGCCTTTATGGATCTATGATCCTTAAGAGAATTTAATAATTCTCTCCCCCTTTATAATGAGATGTTCATGATCTCAGAAAGACAATTTGTTTTATAGATCTATGATCTGTGAAAGAAGTAAGTACTTCTTTGTTTTATGATGAGATCTTTTGATCTTTTTATAAAAGACCTTAATCTTTGTAGATCTATGATCTTTTAAGAAGAGAATTCTTCTTTTTAATTATGAGATTATTACATCTCTTTGTTCATCACCATTCTTTTTACCTCGAAGAAAAATCTTCTTTTGCTGAGAGCTATGCTTCTCTTCCTGAAATCTCAAAGCTTCTGAGGGGGTTATTCTCTACAAGACTTGAAGTCTTGGGTCCTTTATATAGGGGAGGCTGATTTGTTGAATCAGTTAAGGAGATCTTTTCTCCAATTGATTTGGGGAATTTCCCATCGTTGGATCTTTGATCCAAGGGCTTCTGTTTTACAGAAGGCAATCTTCTTGTTTTTAACAAGATTGGAAAATCTTTCCATACAGAATTTATTCTGTCTTTTGGTAATTTTTATTTACCATTGGATCATTGATCCAACGGTGCTCTGATTTACAGAGCACAATCTTGTTATTTGGAAAGATTTTAAGGAATTTTTTCTTAACAGAATTTAATTCTGATTAATTAATGATTTATCATTATTATTAGATCTTTGATCTAACGGCGGGGAGCTTTTAGTTCCAGCGCTAGCGCACCCGTGCCTTGCACGTGCAGCGCACTTAGCGCTAGCGTACTCATGCTTTGCACGTGGTGCACCACTCAGAGCGCAGCGCACTTTGCACGTGGTGCGCTGCTTAAGTGCAGCGCTATTAGCGCTAGCGCACACGTGCTTTGCACGTGGTGCGCTGCCTAGGGCGCAGCGCACTTGGCGCTGCATTTGAAGCGTTGCTTCAGAATGTTTTAACTCTTGGCTTTGAGGCATTTGTTACATTCTTTGCATGTGGAGTTTTTATTATTATTTTATTTTATTGTTATTATTGGGAGCGGGTTTTGAGCCAAAATTTTGGCGGGAACAATCTCGGTCCAAGGTTAAGGACATTATAGTCCGTGAGTTTAAAGACATCACAGTCAAGGTTAAGGACATCATAGTCCATGGGCTTAAGGACCCCACAGTCCAGGTTAAGTACATCATAGTCCATGGAATGTATGGTTGTCGGGACCCGTCACCTCTCTGAAGACGTTGAAGGATTACAACGACGTATATCAGAGGGGTTCAAAGATGTACCCTTGAACCAATGTTGATTGGGAAATCTGTAGTCCAATTTAGGACTAAGATTAATTAATTAGATTATGAGCACATGGGCTCAGTTAAATCTGAGTTGAGGACTTATGGCCAGTCTTAGGCTAAGTCCAATCAAGTTAAAATGTTTAACATTTATTTTGGGCTGTTAAGCATTTGTTTGGGCTTGGCCCTTTTAACAATGCTAAGCATTGATTTAAATTCTGACAATGTTTGTCTTTTATTGAATGCCAAGCATTCGTCATAGCTCTGGGGCTTATAAAAGAACAATTTATGTTCTATCAGCGCACACGTGAGGAGCACGTGGCACGCTTAGCGTTTTGCGCCAGTCAAAGAGTGCAGTGCGCTATGGTTAAAGCGCTAATGCGCTTAGCGCTTTGCGCCAGATGTGGGGCGCTGATGCGCTTAGCGCTTTGCGCCAGATGTGGAGCGCTGATGCGCTACAGTTGAGGCGTTGAGGCGTTTGGCGCTGGTGCCATATAATGAACGCAAGGCGCTTTTAGTAATGCAGCGCACACGTGAGGAGCACGTGGGGCGCTTAGCGCTGAGCGCTAGCCAATGAGCGTAGTGCGCTGTGTTTGAAGTGCTATGGCACTGCAGCGCTTTGCGCTAGATGAAGAGCACTAAGGCACTTTTAAATTAGGAGCGCTAAGGCTCTTCTTAGGTTAACTTTGCGTTCTGAATATTATCTTTTCTTTTTGATAAGAGACTTTGTCTCAAAGTTCTTAGTTTATAGGAGATATTTCAATCTCTTTTTGATGAAAGGCTTTGCCTTTATTGATCTATGATCCTAAGAGAATTGAATAATTCTCTCCCCCTTTATAATGAGATGTTCATGATCTCAGAAAGACAATTTGTCTTATAGATCTATGATCTGTGAAAGAAGTAAGTACTTCTTTGTTTTATGATGAGATCTTTTTGATCTCATTATAAAAGACCTTGGTCTTTCTAGATCTATGATCTTTTAAGAAGAGAATTCTTCTTTTTTAATTATGAGATGATTTCATCTTTTTGTTCATCACCATTCTTTTTTACCTTGAAGAAAAAACCTTCTTTTGCCGAAAGCTATGCTCTTCTTTCTGAAATCTCAAAGCTTATGGGGGGTTTCTCTCTGTGCTTCTGTATATCTTTTTTCTTGAAGTCTAGGGGCCTTTATATAGGGCAAGATGATTTGTTCAATCGGTTAAAGAGATTTATTCTCTAATTTATTTGGGAATTTCCCCACCGTCGGATCTTTGATCCAAGGGCTTCTGGTTTACAGAAGATAATCTTCTTGCTATTAATAAGATTGGGAAATCTTTCCAAACAGAATTTATTCTGTATTTTGGTGATTTTTTAATCACCATTGGATCATTGATCCAATGGTGTTCCAAATTCAGGGCACAATCTTTTCTGTTTGGAAAGATTCAACAGAATTTGTTAATTGATGATTTAATCATATCCGTTGGATATTTGATCCAACGGTGAGGAATATTTAGTTCCAGCGCTAGCGCTTATCCGCTCTGCCCAAGGTGCGCTACATGGAGCGCAGCGATCTTAGCGCTAGCGCACACGTGCTTTGCACGTGGTGCGCTACTTGGAGCGCAGCGCATCTAGCGCTAGCGCCTATGCGCTTTGCACGGAGTGCGCTAGTTGTAGCACAGCGCTTTTATAAAAGCGCAGCTTTAATTCAAATTTTGAATTTTAAACAGAGCTTTGCTCTAATTAGGGAAACAAATGCCCCCCACCGTTGCGCTCACGGGGCCCACACGTGAGTGCAGCGGTGGCAGCATCTCGACTCTTGGATCAACCGAGGAATTGAAACGGCGCTTAGTGCCTATAAATAGGACTCTTGGCCCTTGAGATAACTTCTGTTCATCTTCAATCCTTCTTGAAAATTCATTTTCTCTTTCAGAGCATTGCTCTCTTCCTTAAGAAATCTCTTAAAAACTCTGTCAGGTCTTTTCTTTTTGGTAATATTCGAATTCGTTATCAGAGCTTTGCTCTATTTGGATCAGGGATCTGAAAAAAAAACCTTTTTAGGGTTTCTTTCGACCCATTGATGAAGAATTCTTGGAATTCACTTTACAAATCTTAAAGATCTCGAACTTTTTACTTCTGCAGAAAGCTTTGCTTTTAGGATTTCTTAATGGATCATTTCATCTTCTTTATAGATCATGGCTCTTTTAGAATTCTCGGGGAATTTTTAAATTCCCTTCATAATTGACTTTGACAAGTGTCACTCCTGTCTGCAGAGCATTGCTCTCGAGGAGTTCAACTCCTTGGCCCGAGGGACCTTTTTATTAAATACGAAATTCTTTTTAAGATTTCTTTCTTAACTTCACAGAATTAAATCCATCGGGTGATTTAATTAGCACTTATTCCCACCTTGGGGATATCAAGAGTTGTTTAAATCCCGTATCTGTTTCAATAAGCTTTTCTTAATCAGTCTGTCCACTAAGTCTCACTGATTTTCCTTTTCAGATGTTATGGAGGCTCACATGTATGATCTCGACGAGATTATTTCTTACGGGGACATTCGCGCACTCGGCCGTTCCCAAAACCAAGAATTCACAAACGTCCAGTGTGCTGAAATTATGGGTCGCTTTGATGCATACAATGGTCGACTGCTTCCTCGGCGTTCCTCTCTCTTGAAGCTTATCGTGAGAGCGATCTGGGAAGCGCTTCCCTTATTCTGTCTAGGCATGCCGCTTAAGGCATTGGACGACGTCGAAGATAAGGTGCACTTGGTGTATCTGATGGGCCTAATCTCAAAGAAAAGGCGAGACAATCTTGTCGATATCCTACATCAAGCTTTTTAGCAAGCGGCGATACTTGCTGCCTATCGAAGGGTTGAGGACATCAGTGGGGATCCTGACGCTTGTGATCGTGAAAGGATGCGCACGAAGATGGTCTGAGAGGCTCGAAAATTTTTGGATGGCCTCACCTTTGAATTTCTCAATCCGTGTCCTGGATTTGATGTCTTTCCATTGTAATCATTTTGATGATGTTTTTGTTTATTGCTTTCATTGTTGTAAGACCTTTTGATGTATGAATAGCAAATTCTTCGTTTTCGTGTGTTTATTTTATGCACTAAATCTTTTGCACATGCATGAATTGGTATGCTTTGAACGCTTAACTGAATGTGCGTCAGATGTTCTCCTTACTGTCGCTTTCTTCTCTTTTTCTCTGTTGCCAGCATGTCACCTTAGTAAGCGTAGCCCGTAGATGATAGAGAGCATTCCGTCTTGAATTCTTCGAGAGGTAGCGATGGCTTAGGAAACAGGTTCAGATCTGCTGCCTAAGGCTTTTCAACTTTATGAACCGTGAGGGTCTCATAAAGAGTTTTCTCCCTACGAGTCGAGAGGATCTCGCAGGTGTATTTTCTTCTTAGGAATCGTGAGGATTCCTAAGTGTGTTTTTCTCTTGGGAGTCGTAAGGATCTCACAAGAGAGTTTGCTCCCTTACGAGTCATAAGGACCCGTAAGTGATGGGTGAGGTTACCATTATCCGCATTTCACGGAGTCGGAAGTAGCTCTGGACATTTCCCACGGGGTTAAGATTGACTTTAACCGTGTTTTATGGGACCAGGATTTGCTCTGGATGCTTCCCATAGGGTCAGGATTGACATAGTCGTGTTCTGCGAGGACCAGAATCCGCTCTGGACATTTCCCACGGGGTCAGGATTGACATAGGCCGTGTTCCATGTGACCAGGAATTTGCTCTGGATGCTTCCCACGGGGTCATAGCCGTGTTCCGCGAGGACCAGGCTCCGCTCTGGACATTTCCCACGGGGTCAGGATTGACATAAGCCGTGTTCCACATGACCAGGAATTTGTTCCGGATGCTTCCCATGGGGTCAGGATTGACACAGCCGCGTTCTGCGAGGACCAGGATCCGCTCTGGACATTTCCCACGGGGTTAGGATTGACATAGGTCGTGTTCCACATGACCAGGAATTTGCTCTAGATGCTTCCCACGGGGTCAGGATTGACATAGCCGTGTTCTGCGAGGACCAGGACGTTTCCCACGGGGTCAGGATTGACATAGGCCATGTTCCACGTGACCAGGAATTTGCTCTGGATGCTTCCTACGGGGTCATGATTGACATAGCCGTGTTTTGCGAGGACCAGGATCCGCTCTGGACGTTTTCCACGGGGTCAGGATTGACATAGGCCGTGTTCCACGTGACCAGGAATTTGCTCTGGATACTTCCCATGGGGTCAGTTTGACATAGCCGTGCTCTGCGAGGACCAGGATCCGTTCTGGACGTTTCCCACGGGGTCAGGATTGACATAGGCCGTGTTCTGCGTGACCAGGAATTTGCTCTGGATGCTTCCTACGGGGTCATAGCCGTGTTCCGCGAGGACCAGGCTCCGCTCTGGACATTTCCCACGGGGTCAGGATTGACATAAGCCGTGTTCCACGTGACCAGGAATTTGCTCTGGATGCTTCCCACGGGGTCAGTTTGACGCAGCCATGTTCTGCGAGGACCAGGCTCCGCTCTAGACGTTTCCCACGGGGTCAGGATTGACATTAGCCGTGTTCCACATGACCAGGAATTTGCTCTGGATGCTTCCCACGGGGTCAGGATTGACATAGCCGTGTTCTGCGAGGACCAGGATCCGCTCTGGACGTTTCCCACAGCGTCAGGATTGACATAGGCCGTGTTCCACGTGACCAGGAATTTGCTCTGGATGCTTCCTACGGGGTCATAGCCGTGTTCTGCGAGGACCAGGATCCACTCTGGACGTTTTCCACGGGGTCAGGATTGACATAGGCCTTGTTTTATGTGACCAGGAATTTGCTCTGGATGCTTCCCACGGGGTCATAGCCGTATTCTGCGAGGACCAGGCTCCGCTCTAGACGTTTCCCATGGGGTCAGGATTGACATGGGCCGTGTTCTACGTGACCAGGAATTTGCTCTGGATGCTTCCCTCGGGGTCATAGCCGTGTTCTGCGAGGACTAGGATCCGCTCTGGACGTTTCCCACGGGGTCAGGATTGACATAGGCCGTGTTCCACGTGACCAGGATTTTTCTCTGGATGCTTCCCACGGGGTCATGATTAACATAGCCGTGTTCTGCGAGGACCGGGATCCGCTCTGGATGTTTCCCATGGGGTCAGGATTGACATAGGCCGTATTCCACGTGACCAGGAATTTTGCTCTGGATGCTTCCCACGGGGTCAGTTTGATATAGCCGTGTTCTGCGAGGACCAGGATTCGCTCTGGACGTTTCCCACGGGGTCAGGATTGACATAGGCCGTGTTCTGCGTGACCAGGAATTTGCTCTGGATGCTTCCCACGGGGTCATAGCCGTGTTCCGCGAGGACCTGGCTCCGCTCTGGACGTTTCCCACGGGGTCAGGATTGACATAAGCTGTGTTCCACGTGACCAGAAATTTGCTCTGGATACTTCCCACGGGGTCAGTTTGACATAGCCGTGTTCTGCGAGAACCAGGCTCCACTCTGGAGGTTTCCCACAGGATCAGGATTGACATTACCCGTGTTCCACGTGACCAGGAATTTGCTCTGGATGCTTCCCAAGGGGTCAGAATTGACACAACCGTGTTCTGCGAGGACCAAGATCCGCTGTGGACGTTTCCCACGGGGTCAGGATTGACATAGGCCGTGTTTCACATGACCAGGAATTTGCTCTGGATGCTTCCCACGGGGTCATAGCCGTGTTCTGCTCAAACCAGGCTTCGCTCTGGACGTTTCCCATGGGGTTAGGATTGACATAGGCCATGTTTCACGTGACCAGGAAGGGTTGACTTTATCCGCATTTCACGGAGTCGGGGGTTGACTCTCGGTTGTCTTTGCACCGCCGAGTCATGGAACTGGGAATTGCCGTGGTTCCGCTTTATTGATGTTGCGTCTGTGGTAGTGAGATGATCTCTAAGCTGTCTGTGAACCGTCGAGACTTGGCTCTCCTTCTGATAGAGCCCGGTGGGAAAGTATGGTTCCCTCTTTGTTTGCTCCCTTGGAATGTATACAGGGATTGATGTGATGTCACATGTAAAGCAAAAGTTTCATTTTATATATTTTTCTTTCCGCGATGCTCTATCATTTCAGCTTTTATATCGCGAAGGTCGCGATTGCCCAATCATTTCGGCTATTTTTCGCGGTGCCCAATCATTTCGGCTATTTATTTTATTTTTACTCGCTGCTTTTTATTGCGAGTTGCCCAATCATTTCGGCTATTTTGCATGCATACACTTTTACTTGCTGATTTTGTTTGCAAGTTGCCCCATCATTTCGGCTATTTCGTATGCATGTGTGACTCGCTGGCTTTTTGCCACGAGTTTTGGGATTTGACACCGATTTCGGCATCAGCATCGCTACAACTGGGATATTGCCAGGAGCGAATCATCATTTGCCTTCGTCGATGTCGAACAAAGGTGGCTTAGTAGACCGGGTTAGGATCTTGTCGACTAAGGCTTTTGACTTTATGAGCCGTAAGGGTCTCATAAAGGTATTTCTCCCTACGAGTCGTGAGGATCTCGTAGGTGCGTTTTCTCCTTAGGGATCGTAAGGATTCCCAAGTGTGTGATCTCTTATAAGTCGTAAGGATCTTACAAAAGTGCTTTCTCCTTATAAGTCAAGAGGACTTACAAGGGCTGTTCACTATGCAAACATATCCCTAGTCACGGATGAGACTTTGTTAGGGAAATGTTTATTCGCGCCCGTGGATTGTATACAAGGGTCAATACTGAACCACTTGTAGGGAAGCATTGGAGGTTGTGATGGCTTAAGAACAGGTTCAGATCCCTGTAGCTTAAGGATTTTGAATCCTATGAGTCGTGAGGGTCTCAAAGGAGGGTTCTCCTTACGAGTCGTGAGGATCTCGCAAGTATAATTTCTCCTTAGGAATCGTGGGGATCCCTAAGTGTGTTGCTCCCTTGTGAGTCATAAGGATCTCACTCAGGTGGTTTCCCCTCACAAGGTCGAGAGGACCTTGCAAGTGTCTTTTAACGAGGTTGCGCCCTTTCGGGTTTTCACAACACTCGCCAGTAGCCCTGCTGTTTTTACTCACGGCGCCCTTTCGGGTTTTCATCCCTGCCCATTTTGCTTATGGACATACCGTTTTCTTTTTTTCTCTTTTTTTTTATTTTATTATTTTGTGTCAGCCTCGGGACGCTGCAGTCCACAGTAGTTTATCGATGTCTCGGTCAATAGCCAGTTTTAGGACATAGTGGTCCATTGTTAGTTTAAGGACGTTTTGGTCCGTTTGCCGGCTACTACTTATAGAGTTTGGGCTTAGGAAGATAGCGAGCTGACATAGGCGTCATCATCTATCGTTGACCTAGGCCGTGACTCGTCAGGCGTAGTACTTTTTCAAGAAGCGACCATTTATTGGCCTGAAAGGTCTTTCGCCATGCATGTCCACGAGTAGATAGGCTCCACCGTGGTAAACCTTGTCTATGATATACGGGCCTTCATAGTTCGGCTCGAATTTTCCCCGTTTGGCACGATTAGGGATCATAGGTCTTTTGACCACTAGCACGAGTTCGCCTTGGCGGAATGTTCTCAGCCTAGTCAATCTCTCGTATGAGCGCGTCATCTTTGCTTTATAAGCCTCCAGATTTTGTTGCGCTATGAGCCGGGTTTCATCAAGGGCGTCGAGATACTCAAGCCGAAGGTGAGCATTTTATTCGTCTGTTAGCTCATAGTGAACGGCCACTTGTAGAGAGGGTATCTCTATCTCGAGGGGAAGCACCGCTTCTGTGCCGAATACCAATGCATACGGCGTTGTGTTTGTGGCCGTTTTGAACATAGTTCGATACGCCCAGAGAGCTTCATGCAGTCTTTCGTGCCAGTCCTTCTTATTTCGAGACACCGTCTTTTTCACGATCTTTGTCAAGGTCTTGTTGAAAGCCTCAGCTAGACCGTTAGCTCGGGGATTATAGACCGAAGAGTATCTCCAGTCTATGTTATGCTGTTGTGCGAAGCGGCTGATTTTATGGCTTCTATAGGCTGGCCCGTTATCGGAGATAATCCGTCGCGGAGTGCCGAACCGATAAATGACGTGTGTCTTGAAGAAATGGAGGATATTCTCCGTCTTTACATCCTTCAGCGGTACTGCTTCTGCCCATTTAGAGAAGTAATCAGTCGTCGCCAAAATGAATCGATGTCCTCTGGACGATGCTGGTTCGATAGGGCCGATTATGTCAGTTCCCCATATTTCGAACGGCCAGCTAGCCACCGTTGGATGTAATGGATTTGGATGCTGATGGATAAAGTCCCCGTGAATCTGGCACGAGTGGAACAGCTTTGCGTATTCAAGGCAGTCTTGGATCATCGTGGGCCAATAGTAGCCCATCCTTTTGATCTTTAATTTCATCTTTGGCCCAGCTTGATGAGAACCGCAGAGTCCATCGTGAGTTTCTTGGACGACTTTCCTTGCCTCTTCAAGTCCCAGGCATCTTAGCCACAGAGAGTCAAACGATCTCTTATAGAGAGTATCATTGACGAATGCAAAAGAAAGAGCTCGTTTCATGAGCTGATGTCTCGAGGATGCATCTTCAGGTGTTCGACGGGATTTGAAGTAGTCTATAAAGACTTCTCTCCAATCCTTAGCATCTTCCTGGTCTTTTATTTTTAAGGCTGTTTTCATGGTCGTTCCCTTTTGTTTGGAAGATTCCGGAGATATTTCTGCAGGTGCGAGAACCCGACGACTTTGCACAACGATCCTCACGTCATCGAGGTTTTCGTCAGCCAGTTCTTTAGCGAGCTTAGCTAATGCATCCGCTTTGTTATTTTCTGCCCGCGGTATGCTTTCCATAATGTAGGAAAGGAATTGAGTCGGTAATTGTTGTACCCTCTCACCATACTTCACTAACTCTGGCTTGAATGTTTGATAGTCGCCGTTTACTTGGCTGACGACCAGCTGGGAGTCTCCGTATATGAGGAGGTTTTTGATTCCTATGTCGACAACGATCTCAAGACCTGCTATCAAAGCTGCATACTCAGCTTCATTGTTTGTCCGCGGCTCTGTTAAGGAGAAGGCAAAGCGCATTATCCCTCCTTGTGGAGTCACGAAGATGAGGCCCACCCCGGATTTGATTATGGGGGTGCTTTGTTTGCTCTTCTTCATGAAAGATGCTCCATCGAAGTAGAGTTCCCATTGGGTATCATTGTCTCGTCTCTCCCCGTCGATTGTGTCAAACGCGTGTTCGTCCGGCAATTCGCAGTTCAAGGGAGAGTTGGCAGGTATCGGATGCTCAGCGAGGAAGTCGGCGATGGCCTAGCCTTTCACTGCCTTAAGAGGCCGATAAGTTATCGAGAACTCCATCAAGAGAAGGGCCCATTTAGCGAGCCGCCCTGTTAATATGGCCTTTGATATCAAATATTTGAGAGGATCCACCTTCGATATGAGATGGACCTTATGTGCCAACGCATAGTGTCTGAGCTTCGTTATCGCGAAGATCAACGCCAGGCAATGTTTTTCGATGGGGGAGTAATTGCTTTCTGCCCCCAGTAGAACTCGACTCAAGTAGTAGAGGGCTCTTTCCTTCCCTTGGTCGTTCTCTTGTGCCCACAGCACACCTAACGAACCTTCGAGGGCAGTTGTATAAAGAATGAGGGGTTTCCCCTTGACTGGAGCGGTTAGCACCGGAGGATTCTGTAAGTATTGCTTGATTTCGTTCAGTACGCTTTGGCACTTGCAATCCCAGACGAACGGGGTTCCCTTCTTCATCAGGTGACTGTAAGGGCGGCACTTGCCAGAGAGGTAAGCTATAAATCGCCGGATATACGCGATCTTACCTTGGAGAGACCGCAGTTGCTTGAGAGTCCTTGGCGAAGGCATTTCCATAATCGCCTTGATTTTTGACGGATCTATCTCGATGCCTCAGTGTCGGACGACGAATCCCAGGAACTTACCTGAGGAAACTCCGAATGCGCATTTGAGAGGGTTCATCTTCAAGTTGTATTGCCGAAGGCGTTGAAATACGATCTTCAGATGCTCTAGATGTTCCTCGTATGATTTGCTTTTAACTACGAGGTCGTCGATATAACATTCCACGATTTCATGTATGAGGTCGTCGAAGATCTTCGTCATGGCCCTCTGATAGGTGGCGCCTGCGTTCTTTAGACCGAAATGCATCACTTTGTAGCAGAATATTCCCAAAGGAGTCCGGAAAGCGGTGTGCTTCTGATCCTCGGGATGCATCTTTATCTGATTGTAACCTGATGATCCATCCATGAAGGAGAAGACTTCGTGAGTGGATGTGTTATCTATCATCAGCTCAGTGACTGGTATTGGAAAGTCGTCCTTTGGGCAAGCATTGTTGAGATCCCGAAAGTCCACACATATGCGTACCGTCCCATTTTTCTTCATCACCGGGACGATGTTGGCGATCCAATCAGGATATTGAACTTCTTGGATAAAACCGGAGTCGATTAGTTTCTTGACCTCGGCATTGATGCTCATTTCAAGCTCAAGCCCCATTCTTCTCGGTGCTTGTTTGATCGGCTTGATGTCCGGAGATATCGCCAATTTGTGTACAGCAATCTCTGGATCTAGTCCTGGCATCTCGGAATAGTTCCATGCGAAGCAATCTCTACGCTGTATGAGCACGTCCCTTAGTGTAGCCACCCTTTCTTCAGACAACAGGCCACTGATGAATGTCGGCCGCGGGTCACTTGTCGTCCCCAAATCAATTTTCTTGAGGTTATCTGCAGTAGTATGTATTCCATCTTCCAGCTCTTTTGGCGCCGGTGGAAACTCTGAGATCACCTTGCCATTATCATTTTCGAAGCACCAAGGGAGGTCAGCCGTATCTTCGTATATTCTTTCTCCTGACACCATTATCATGTGACAGGTGCGAGATCGCTTTCAAGACCGATGTTGATCTGGTTCTACTCTTGCTATACGCGTCGCTTTCGGTTCATGCTTCTGTGGCGGGCTTACCCTCCAACTGCTGGATAGAGCGAACCTGCCTTGTTGATATTGGTCTTCGACCCAGTTCTTGAAGGTGAAGCAATCTTCGAGAGGATGTCCTATTGCTCGGTGATAGGAGCAATAGTCTGGGTGAGAGACTTCATTTTCTTGCTCGGGGTGCTTGGAGTCCGGGAGTGTCATCATCTGATGTTTTACGACAAGATCGAATATCTTCTTTGTCTTGTTCTGGGGAAAAGAATACACTCGACCCATCTTCTTTATAAGAGACAAATCCTGGCTGCTCGATTCCCGATCGCGTGGCTTCTCAGACCCGCTACGTTGCTGTCGAACGTTTTTTCCGTTCTTTGTTTATTTTTGCCTCTGCGCCTGGTCTTTTGTATGACAGGCTGGTGACGAAGAGCATTGTCATTCTCCACGACCTGCTGAAGGAGGCGCTGCGTCTTGGCTTTCTCGTAAATAGCCATTTCGCGATTATGATCGTCTTGAACTTTCTGACCTGCTTCCCTTATAAGCTTGTCCATTTGTTCTTCGAACGATGGGCTTGGGATTTTCGCGATGGGAGCTCATTTCGGATCAGGGTTAACATCTTCCCACAGAGCATCTCCTTCTTCATCAAAGTCATGTATGACGTAGCACCCACGGAATCGCTCCCGTTTCTTGGATTGAACATATCCAAGCCCGATCGTTTCCATTCTCCCGTTGGGCAACTTTCGTTGAGTTACGGGGACGCTCCAGATTCTGTTGTAGAACTGAGCTTGTCGAGAAGTCTGCTTAAAGGGTACGCCTTGGCGCCTCAACAGTCTTTTTAAGACGTCTGTGTAATATCTGGGCAGACGGATGGGCTGGAGCCTGTCAAGTGTAGAATCTACGCCATGCCAGATTTCTCTCTCCACTTTGGTTTCCCCGGATCGGTAGAATAGGATCGCCTTTTCACCCTTTCGCCTGGAAGGGACATAGAATGTCTGCAGTTCTTGCACACTATAAGTTTCAAGCACATCAAGCTCTTTGTAATGCTCTTGCGGAACCATTGCAACTTGCAAACTTTGATCTTCACCAGCGAAAGCTTGTATAGATGGCCGAGCAGAGAATACGGCATTGAGCTCATCTTCCGAGTTGCTGCCGAAGACCAGAATAGGGGTGGACGGTCCCAGCTTGTTGCGTTGGGGTGGCCCTGAATAAATTATTTCCTCTTCCTCCTCGGTATCACTCCCGAATACTGGAATAGTAATGATAGCTTTGTTCTTGTCCTCCGGTTTGCGACATCTCTCCGTGTCTTCGAAATCTGGTAGGAAGTACTTGGCATCCTCATATTTGCGGACCTCGTTCATGGAGAATGGATTTAGTTCCCCTGTCACGGTGTACTCGAGACCATCTTTGAAGTACTTCATGCACTGATGCTGTGTAGAAAAGATGATGTTGTACTCGTGTAACCAAGGCCGGCCGAGCAAAGCGTTATAGCAGGTCTTAGCATCGATGACGTGAAACTTGATTTCTATGACGAGCAGTCCAAAGCATAACGTCAGTATCACAAACCCGAGCGTCCTTAATGACTGGGAGTCAAACCCAGAGATAGTGATCTTATCCCGAGCGAGGTATTGAACGCTCATGCAAATTTCCTTCAACACTTTTACATTGAGGAGATTGACGGAGGACCCATTGTCAACCAGGATTTTGCCTATCTTGATATCATGACAGTATCCGGAGACATAAAGGGGGTGGTTATGCCCGCACGTCCCGAGGAGGAGGTCTTCATCACCGAAAGTGATGTCAGCAGTGTGCACTTCTTCCAGCTCGTCTTTCATCTTCTCTTCGGCGAGGAAAGCATGGAACTGGTCAGGCTCTTGTAACGCCTTGATCAGAGAATCTCTTGCTTCTTTTGACAGCAGAAGGGCATCGAGAATGCTTAGCTGCGAAAGTAGCTTTCTCAAGTGTGCCAGAACGTTGTAGTCCACCTTACTTTTCTTTGGCGGGTCTTTGGCTGTCATCTCCTCGACGGCTTGGTCATCAAGGATGATATCCTCAAGGACCTTTTCTTTCCCTTTATCTTTTCTATTCGATCCACTGTTAGCAGGTCCAAGATTCTTTTCTGGCAGCGTACGATTGCGCGGCTGAATGTTCTTACAGGTTTTCATTTCTTCCGTCTTGGAGGTGGCTTCTTTGAAGAGAGGGCCAAGGGCTATTTCTTTATCAGAATCTCTCCCGAATGTGAGAACTTGCGATCCCCCAGCGTCAACCATACGAAAGTTGCCGGCAGTTCTTTTGCTTTCCTCGGTCGTATTTCTTTGTTCCGGACGAGTTTTGCGTTTCATCCGTTTGAAATGTTGTCGGTGAGCAACATATCCCTGCCACCATCTTTTAAAGACTATGCACTCTTTAGTAGGGTGCGCAATCCTTCGATGATATAGACAATGGTTAAGATGTGTATCTGCTTCATCATGAGTGCTCCCTTCGGAGGGTGGCAGTTTCATCCCCATTGATATGGCCTTGGCGAACCTCTTCCTCATCTTGAACCTGCTTTTATTTGCGGCGGATGTAATTTGATCTGGTGGGAGTTTCAACCCTTTCGTCCAGTCGTCGGCGTTTGGCTTTTTCAAATATGACCATCTCACGCTCTCGAGCAGCTTTGCTTTTAAGAAAAGCTTCGTCCAGAAATGCATCAATCATTTTGTCTGATGGCCCTAGAAGTTCCGGCACAGGATTTGCCCCCGATTTCTCTGTGTCGGGAGCTTCTTCACCCTTTATTGACGAGTGAGAGATCACATGACAACTTGCCACGTAATCCTCAGACTCGTCTGACGAGTCTTCTCCATTGTCATCATCTCCGTCCTCAAGGACGTGGGTGAGAAATTCTTGGAGCGTGATTGGGGTCCACGCCTAATGATTATATTCTTCCAATGCGTCAATCTGTTTTTGCAGGTCCGTGCGTTTGTCACTGGGCTTCACGGGCTTCTTGGATTTCTTCTTCTTCGTCTTCGAAGACTTTGACGGCTGAATGTGAGCGCTTTGACTATCACCACCAATTCTCGGAGATGGGCGCGGTTTCAGCATTCCCTCGATGACTTCGGGTTCCAGCGGATTTTTCTATTTGATCGCTGGGCATGTTTGGAGATCCTTTAGGTTTCTTTTCGTCTTGGCTGAAAGAACGACCTCTAATGGAGCTTCTCCGACAAAAGAGCACGATGCCCCCGGTGTGTCCCCCCTTTTAGAATCTGTTCCCCTCCGAACACGAAGACGCGACTGTGCAGGTCCGTCTTGCCTGAATTCAGGGCAGATGCTAATTGGTGCTATCCGTCCACCTCTCCGAAGATGCCAAGTTGATTTATGACACCATGTATCGAAGGTTTAAACGGATGCGGCCGATGTAGCAGACTTCGTCAGATTCCCCCTCATTTGAGGGGTTTTTGATTGTGGGGATGCTCTTCCCTGCAGGCGCAAGCCCCTGCAGTTAATTACGCTACCGTATCGCGGTAACGACTTTCTCCTTCTTCAGATGGTCACTTCGTGTTGTGTGTGTTTGTTTTGTTTTTTGGTTTCCCGTGGATTGTATACGGAGACTAATTTATGTTGTCGCCCATAGGGTGTGGATTAGTCCAAATCCGTATTTTCTTAGATTTGGGTTTGGGTTGGGTTTAAGGATCATTAATCTCATTTGAGACTAAGATCAATTTAAACGTTTGTTAAGGATACGTTAGTCTAATTTTAGACTAAGATCAACTTAACCATTTGTTAAGGATACATTAGTCTAATTTTAGACTAAGATCAACATAACAGGATCATTTAGATCCCATAAAAGAGCATTTGGGCTCTATTGTTTTAGTTCAGGGACTTTGCGGTCCATTACCAGTTTAAGGACATGGTGGTCCAATGTTAGTTTAAGGACATCTTGGTCCAAGGTTAAGGACATCATTGTCCGTGAGTTTAAAGACATCACAGTCAAGGTTAAGAACATCGTAGTCCGTGAGTTTAAAGACATCACAGTCAAGGTTAAGGACATCATAGTCTGTGGGTTTAAAGGGACCCCACAGTCCAGTTTAAAGACGTCGTAGTCTATAAAGTTTAAGGACATCATAGTCCATGATTTTAAGGACCCCACAGTCCATAGAATGTCTGGTTGTCGGGACCCGTCACCTCTCTGAATACGTTGAAGGATTACAACGACAAATATCAGAGGAGTGAAGAGATGTACCCTTAAACCAATTTTGGTTGAGAAACCTATAGTCTAATTGGGGCTAAGATCTGTGATTTATGAGCATATGAACTCAATTAATCTGGGTTGAGGACTTATGGCCAGTCTTGGGCTAAGTCCATTCAAGTTAAAATGTTTAACATTTATTCTGCGTTGTTAAGCATTTGTTTGGGTTTGGCCCTTTTAACAATGCTGAGCATTGATTTGGATTCTGACAGCATCTCTGTCTTTTATTGAATGCTGAGCATTCATCATAGCTCTGGGCTTATTAAAGAACAATTTATGTTCTATCAGCGCACACGTGAGGAGCACGTGGCGCGCTTGGTGTTTTGCGCCAGTCAAAGAGCGCAGTGCGCTATGGTTAAAGCGCTAATGCGCTTAGCGCTTTGCGCCAGATGTAAAGCACCAATGCGCTTAGCGCTTTGCGCTAAATGAAGAGCGCTGATGCGCTTAGCGCTAGATGTAGAGCGCTGATGCGCTATAGTTGAAGCGTTAAGGAGCTTGGCGCTGGTGCCATATAATGAGCGCAAAGCTCTTTTAGTAATGCAGCGCACACGTGAGGAGCACGTGGAGCGCTTAGCGCTGAGTGCTAGCCAATGAGCGCAATGCGCTGTGTTTGAAGTGCTATGGCACTGTAGCGCTTTGCGCTAGAGCACTAAGGCACTTTTAAATTAGGAGCGCTAAGGCTCTTCTTAGGTTAACTTTGCGCTCTGAAGATTATCTTTTCTTTGATAAGAGACTTTGTCTCAAGATCTTAAGAACAAAGTTCTTAGTTTATAGGAGATATTTCAATCTTTTTTTGATGAAAGTCTTTGCCTTTATGGATCTATGATCCTAAGAGAATTGAATAATTCTCCCCCTTTATAATGAGATGTTCATAATCTCTTTTGTGAAAGACAATTTGTCTTATAGATCATAGATCTGTGAAAGAAGTAAATACTTCTTTTAATTACGAGATGATTTCATCTCTCTGTTCTTTTACCTTGAAGAAAAGAATTGTCTTCTTTTGAGAGCTTGGCTCTTCTTTCTGAGATTTTCTCAAAGTTTATGGGGGGGTTCCTCTGTACGAAACTTGAAGTCTTGGGTCCTTTATATAGGGGAGGCTGATTTGTTGAATCAGTTAAAGATATTTATTCTCTAATTGATTTGGGAATTTCCCCACCGTCGGATCTTTGATCCAAGGGCTTCTGGTTTACAGAAAATAATCTTCTTGTTATTAATAAGATTGGGAAATCTTTCCAAACAGAATTTATTCTGTATTTTGGTGATTTTTTTAATCACCATTGGATCATTGATCCAACCGTGTTCCAAATTCAGGGCACAATCTTTTCCGTTTGGAAAGATTCAACAGAATTTGTTAATTGATGATTTAATCATATCCGTTGGATATTTGATTCAACGGTGAGGAACATTTAGTTCCAGTGCTAGCGCTTATGCGCTCTGCCCATGGTGCGCTACTTGGAGCGCAGCACTCTTAGCGCTAGCGAACACGTGCTTTGCACGTGGTGCGCTACTTGGAGCGCAGCGCATCTAGAGCTCGCGCCTATGCGCTTTGCACGGGGTGCACTAGTTGTAGCGCAGCGCTTTTATAAAAGCGCAGCTTTAATTCAAATTTTGAATTCTGAACAGAGCTTTGCTCTAATTAGGGAAATAAATGCCCCCCACTACTTTGCCCACATAAGTATGTACGTAGGTGAAGTAGTGCAGAGTTATTCATAGCGTATGACCAGTTTTGGGTTGGTATATAATTTTCAGGATCTTGATCTGAGAAGATAACGAGCGGACACAAGCGTCGTCATTTATCATTGACTCAAATCTCGACTCTTAAGAGATATAGTTCCAAACCCTCAGCTCCATGAGCCGCACCTGATTGAAATGATTTAGCGTGTTTGCGCTTTCTAAAAAATAGATCAAAAATATTTGTAACCTCAATCAAGAACGGCGTCGCTTTGCAGCTAGCCGGTGAGTACGGGTCGGTCCACAGGGATGTTGTGAATCTCCGATTCGTTCTTACGAGTTAATTCCGAAGGGTGTTCGGAGTTGTTATTGAATCTAAAAATCTAATTAACCTAGGGCAATTATCTAGATCTATTCTTGCTAGGGTTAGGTTTAGGGATGGTTTGGAAATGCACGTAAATCTCAACGCTTTCTATACCCGAATGAAGATCTGTGAGGAGTTATGGTAATTATCAATAAAGGGGATTAGATCCATTCGGGAAGGTGTTCCTTCCTCTAGGTTCTTGTCCTTCCTTTAGAGATCCTTACCCTAACCTCCATGGAAAACGCGCGCAACCGGGCTTTTACACTACGGTATCATCGCTACCTCGAGGGGTAGGATGCCGTAGGGTGCGGTATGTGCGTGTATGCATGGAGTCATATTGAAAATGTATTATGGGTAAGAAAGGGATGAGAGATCTCATCTCTCAAAATCCTTCCCCAAAGCTAAACCCTAAACAAGTTCCTAGGGCATGAAATCAAATCTATCTAGGGCAAAGAATTAAAATCTACACTAAGGCGAGAAATTAAATCTACTTACAGATGCATCCCTCCAATCATCCATGCAGGGTTGTCAGATCTGAATTTCTGAATGGAAAGGAAATACCGATGCTCTCCAAAAAGGTTTTCTGAATTTTTATTAAAAGGAGGTATAAAGAAAATACAATGTTTTGGGTTCCTATTTATAGGAAATAGAAACCCTAGGTTACATTTTGATCCGCATGTTTACAATTACAGATATAGCCCTTAAGGTTGACTATTCAACGCCGCAAAACATTTGGTAAAATTTATTTCCTCTGATCGCACTACCCTGCCGCGGAACCGCGGCATTGGCGCGCTTGGGCCGCAGTTCCGCCGCCTTTTAGTAAGATCGGCTGATGATTTTTCTTGGGCTGTCTTAGGTTCTTCTGGGCTTTTCATTTCTTCAGTTAGTTTTCCATTTGGGCTTCTACAGTAATTCCAGATCTTCAGTGAACACTTTGCAATGAATTTTTGAATCGTCCGCTTTGACATTTTTGATCTTGCGTTGCCTTGTTGATGGTGAACTGTTCTTCTTCTAGGCTTGACTAGGATCCTTCTATTTGTTGGTCAAAAGTCCACTTTTGCATCATCTTTTTATCGTTTTCACTGTTTCCTGTCCAAGAACCTGTAACCTGTAACATGTAGCAGACATGCGTCAAAAGCACCTGTTTATTTATAAAAAGAATAAGAATGGGGAATATAATAATACAATATTATGGTGTGAACAGCACCCTTCTATTTCTTTATGTTTTACTCTGGCGTGAAGTAGTTTATATGCTCATGTGTAACTTCTCCATTTCAGTGGCATATAGTTTTGGCAAGTGTGGCCCATAGATGGTAGATAACAGTTCATCTTGAACTCTTTATAAGGTAGCGATGGCTTAGGAAACAGGGTTAGGATGTGTTGCCTAAGACTTTCCAACTTTATGAGCCGTGAGGATCTCACAAAGGCTTTTCTCCCTGCGAGTCGTGAGGATCTCGTAGGCGTCTTTTCTCCTTAGGAGTCGTGAGGACTCCTAAGTGCATTTTCTCTTGAGAATCGTAAAGATCCCACAAGAGAATTTTCTTTATACGTAGGGACACTAATTTCCTCGCAAGTTGAGACGAATCGAGAGATTCTCGCAAAGACGCTGATTTCCTTGCGGGTCGAAACGAATCGAGAGGTTCTCGCCAAGGACGCTGATTTCCCTGAATCGAGATAAGAAACGATGGATTAGGAAACAGATTCAGATCTGCTGCCTAAGACTTTTCAACTTTATGAGCCGTGAGGGTCTCATAAAGATTTTTTCTCCCTACAAGTCGAGAGGATCTCGTAGGTGTATTTTCTCCTTAGGAATCGTGAGAATTCCTAAGTGTGTTTTCTCTTGAGAGTCGTAAGGATCTCACAAGAGAATTTTCTTCCTTACAAGTCGAGAGGACCCGTAAGTGATTGATGAGTTGACCTACTTCCGAGTCAAAGCATTGCTTCAACAGGGAGGTCGAGGGTTGACTTTGGTTTGTCTGTGCACCGCCGAGTCATGGAACTGGGAACTTTGCCACGGCTCCGCTTTGCTGACGTTGTATATTCCTGCAGAGACACTGATTTCTCTGCGGGTCGGCGTGAATCGAGATGTTCTCGTCAAGGACGCTGATTTCCCTGAATCGAGGTATTGCCAAGGACACTGATTTCCTCGGGGGTTGAGACGAATCGAGGTATTCCTGCAAAGACGCTGATTTCTCTGCGGGTCGACGCGAATCGAGATGCTCTCGTCAAGGACGCTGATTTCCCTGAATCGAGGAGGTTGCCAAGGACACCGATTTCCTCGGGGGTTGATACGAATCGAGATATTCCTGCAAAGACGCTGATTTCTCTACGGGTCGACGCGAATCGAGATGCTCTCGTCAAGGACACTGATTTCCCTGAATCGAGGTTTTGCCAAGGACACTGATTCCCTTGGGGTTGATACGAATCAAGGTATTCCTGCAAAGACGCTGATTTCTCTGTGGGTCAACGCGAATCGAGATGCTCTCGTCAAGGACGCTGATTTCCCTGAATCGAGGAGGTTGCCAAGGACACTGATTTCCTCGGGGGTTGATACGAATTGAGATATTCCTGCAAAGACGCTGATTTCTCTGCGGGTCGACGCGAATCGAGATGCTCTCGTCAAGGACACTGATTTCCCTGAATCGAGGTTTTGCCAAGGACACGGATTCCCCTGGGGTTGATACGAATCGAGGTATTCCTGCAAATACGCTGATTTCTCTGCGGGTCAACGCGAATCGAGATGCTCTCGTCAAGGACGCTGATTTTCCTGAATCGAGGTGTTTGCCAAGGACACTGATTTCCCTGGGGGTTGAGACGAATCAAGGTATTCCTGCAGAGACACTGATTTCTCTACGGGTCGACACGAATCGAGATGCTCTCGTCAAGGACGCTGATTTCCCTGAATCGAGATATCGCCAAGGACACTGATTTGCTGGGGTTGAAACGAATCGAGGTATTCCTGCAAAGACACTGATTTCCTTACGGGTCGACGCGAATCGAGATGTTCTCGTCAAGGTCGCTGATTTCCCTGAATCGAGGTATTGCCAAGGACACTGATTTCCTCGGGGGTTGATACGAATCGAGATATTCCTGCAAAGACGCAGATTTCTCTGCAGGTCGACGTGAATCGAGATGCTCTCGTCAAGGACACTGATTTCCCTAAATCGAGGAGGTTGCCATTATCCGCATTTCACGGAGTCAGGAGTTGCTCTGGCCATTTCCCATGGGGTTAAGATTGACTTTAACCGTGTTTTATGGGACCAGGATTTGCTCTGGATGCTTCCCACGGGGTCAGGATTAACATAGCCGTGTTCTGCGAGGACCAGGATCCGCTCTGGACGTTTCCCACGGGGTCAGGATTGACATAGGCCGTGTTCCACGTGACCAGGAATTTTCTCTGGATGCTTCCCACGGGGTCATAGCCGTGTTCTGCGAGAACCAGGCTCCGCTCTAGACTTTCCTACGGGGTCAGGATTGACATAGGCCGTGTTCTACGTGACCAGGAATTTGCTCTGGATACTTCCCACGGGGTCAGTTTGACATAGCCATGTTCTGCGAGGACCAGGATCCGCTCTGGACATTTCCCACGGGGTCAGGATTGACATAGACCGCGTTCCACATGACAAGGAATTTGCTCTGGATGCTTTCCACAGGGTCAGGATTGACATAGCCGTGTTCTGCGAGGACCAGGATCCGCTCTGGACGTTTCCCACAGGGTCAGGATTGACATAGGTCGTATTCCAGGTGACCGGGAATTTGCTCCGGATGCTTCCCACGGGGTCAGTTTGACATAGCCGTGTTCTGCGAGGACCAGGATCCGCTCTAGACGTTTCTCACGGGGTCAGTATTGACATAGGCCATGTTCCACGTGACCAGGAATTTGCTCTGGATGCTTCCTACGGGGTCATAGCCGTGTTCTGCGAGGACCAGGATCCACTCTGGACGTTTTCCACGGGGTCAGGATTGACATAGGCCTTGTTTTACGTGACCAGGAATTTGCTCTGGATGCTTCCCACGGGGTCATAGCCGTATTCTGCGAGGACCAGGCTCCGCTCTAGACGTTTCCCATGGGGTCAGGATTGACATGGGCCGTGTTCTACGTGACCAGGAATTTGCTCTGGATGCTTCCCTCGGGGTCATAGCCGTGTTCTGCGAGGACCAGGATCCGCTCTGGACGTTTCCCACGGGGTCAGGATTGACATAGGCCGTGTTCCACGTGACCAGGATTTTTCTCTGGATGCTTCCCACGGGGTCATGATTAACATAGCCGTGTTCTGCGAGGACCGGGATCCGCTCTGGATGTTTCCCATGGGGTCAGGATTGACATAGGCCGTATTCCACGTGACCAGGAATTTTGCTCTGGATGCTTCCCACGGGGTCAGTTTGACATAGCCGTGTTCTGCGAGGACCAGGATTCGCTCTGGACGTTTCCCACAGGGTCAGGATTGACATAGGCCGTGTTCTGCGTGACCAGGAATTTGCTCTGGATGCTTCCCACGGGGTCATAGCCGTGTTCCGCGAGGACCAGGCTCCGCTCTGGACGTTTCCCACGGGGTCAGGATTGACATAGGCCGTGTTTCACGTGACCAGGAATTTTCTCTGGATGCTTCCCACGGGGTCAGGATTGACATAGCCGTGTTCTGCGAGGACCAAGATCCGCTCTGGACGTTTCCCACGGGGTCAGGATTGACATAGGTCGTGTTCCACATGACCAGGAATTTGCTCTGGATGCTTCCCACGGGGTCAGGATTGACATAACCGTGTTCTGCGAGGGCCAGGATCCGCTCTGGACGTTTCCCACAGGGTCAGGATTGACATAGGTCGTGTTTCACGTGACCAGGAAGGGTTGACTTAATCCGTATTTCACGGAGTCGGAGGTTGACTCTTGGTTGTCTTTGCACCGCCGAGTCATGGAACTGGGAATTGCCGCGGTTCCGCTTTGTTGATGTTGCGTCTGCATCCGATTGGAGGGAGGAAGAACGCCGGTGTTGATCTCCAAGTTTTCGATGTTGATGTCGAGACCCTGAAGCTAGGGATCTTCCTTCACTTCATTTGTTGACATTGTGTCTGTAATATTGCGACGAATGTCGAGGTTGTTTCTAGGGGTCTATGAACCGTCGAGATTTGGCTTCGCTTTCTGATGGAGCCTGGTGGGAAGGTATGGTTTCCTCTTTGTTTGTGCCCCTGGATTGTATACAGGGATCGATGTGATCTCACCTGTAGAGCAAAAAGTTTCATTTCTTTCATTTTTTTATAATTCTTTCCGCGATGCTCTATCATTTCAGCTTTTTATATCGCGAAAATTGCGATTGCCTAATCATTTCGGCTATTTTTCGCGGTGCCCAATCATTTCAGCTATTTTTCTTTTTACTCGCTGCTTTTTATTGCGAGTTGCCCAATCATTTCAGCAGTTCTTTTATGCATGCATTTTTACTTGCTGATTTCGTTGCAAGTTTCCCCATCATTTTGGCTATTTCATATGCATTTTTGGCTCGCTGATTTTTTATCGCGAGTGTGGAACTTGGAATCTGGTGCCAATCTCAGCATCAGCATCGCTGCGACTGAAATATTGCCAGGAGTGAATCATCATTTGCCATGAAAGGACTTGGAATTTGATACCGATTTAGGCATCAGCATCGCTACAACTGGGATATTGCCAGGAGCGAATCATCATTTGCTTCTGTCGATGTCGAACAAAGGTGGCTTAGCAAACAGGGTTAGGATCCCGTTGACTAAGGCTTTTGACTTCATGAGCCGTAAGGGTCTCATAAAGGTGTTTCTCTCTATGAGTCGTGAGGATCTCGTAGGTGCGTTTTCTCCTTTGGAATCGTGAGGATTCCTAAGTGTGTGTTCTCTTATAAGTCGTAAGGATCTTACAAGAGTTTTTTCTCCTTGCAAGTCGAGAGGACCTACAAGTGTTTGTTTACCGTGTGAGCATATCCCTAGTCGCTGGTGGGACTTTGTTAGGGAAATGTTCATTCGTGCCCGTGGATTGTATACAAGGGTCAATATTGAACCACTTGTAGGGCAGTCTGTGGGTTGTGATGGCTTAAGAACAGGTTCAGATCCCTGTAACTTAAGGCTTTTGAATCTTATGAGCCGTGAGGGTCTCATAAGAGGGTTCTCCTTACGAGTCGTGAGGATCTCGCAAGTGTAATTTCTCCTTAGGAATCGTGGGGATCTCTAAGTGTGTTTCTTCTTTGTGGGTCGTAAGGATATCACGCAGGTAGTTTCTCCTTACAGGGTCGAGAGGACCTTGCAAGTGTCTTTTAACGAGATTGCGCCCTTTCGGGTTTTCACAAAACTCGCCGGTAGTCCCACTGTTTTTACTTACGGAGCCCTTTCGGGTTTTCATCCGTGCCCATTTCGCTTATGGACGTACCCTTTTTTTTACCACGTCTGCCTGGGGATGCCACGGGTTTATAGTAGTTTAACGACGTTTCGGTCATCAACCAGTTTTAGGACATAGTGGTCCTTCGTTAGTTTAGGGACGTTTCGGTCGATGGGGCTTTCTCTATGAAAGAGCCCGATGCCCCCGGCATGTCCATCTTTTTCGAAGCATGTGGTTGTGGCGGGTTCATCTTCCAGTTTTCGGACAACGCGAATTTGCCCTGTTGATACTGGTCTTCAACCTAATTTTTGAAGACGTAGCAATCTTCGATCGTATGGCCCAATACTCGGTGGTAGGGGCAATAATTAGGATCGTTGACGTTGTTCGGTCGCGATGGGTATCTCAACTCCGGTAGAGTGATGAGCTCATTGTGCACTGCTAGTTCAAAAAGTTTCCTTGTTTTATCCCGAGGAAACGAGTAAGGACGTCTCAACTTCTCATCGAGGGATTGCCGCTTGTTGTTTTGGCGAACAACCAGTTTCGGGCCACTCGGTTGTTGTTGAGCGTTGGCAACGAAGGTTGCTTTCCCTTGCCCTTTTCATTCCAAGGCTCCGTCTTTGAAGAGGAAGGCCTATAGCCCATCTGGTCCATTTGGTCCAGCTTATCAATCAAGGACTGGAAAGTGGTCGGCTTGAAAAACATCATGAATTGGGAGATGGTTGCTTGAAGGTCAAGAGTGCCCACGAACATGCCCACCGCAGGAGCTTCTTCGATGCGCTGCTCGCACTTCGACCATAAATTCCGCCATCGTATCACGTACTGGACCCAAGTTTCTCCAGGCTTCACCCTGGCATTGATCAATGCCGTGATTGGGGTACGTTCGCTAGCGCTTGCGAAACGCTGGGTGAATAGCAACTCCATCTCCGTAAAAGTTTTGACGGAATAGTTGGGAAGCTCCAAATACCATTCGAACGCCGTCTCCGCCAAGCTGCCGACGAATTGGCGAAGCAGTAGCTTATCATCCCCTCCAGTGTTGCCACAGAGAGCCCTGAACTGAGCGACATGTTGATGGGGATTGCATGTCCCCTTGTATACATGGAATTTAGGAATCGTGTATCCTGGCGGGTACTTTATTTGATCGTACCATCCCGGATAGGGCCACCCAGTTCTAACGACTTGGCTAGCCGCTTCATTTGCTTGATGAGCTCGTATTTGTTGAGCAATATAATCATTCAGGGCAGCTTTTGAGATGGTCTCCTCTTTGGCCGCTGAACAAGATGGAAGAGGGTTTGACGTCTCTGCTCGGTCGTCTTCAATAATAATCGGGGGGTCTTTAGCTGGAGGTTCCGGCTGTAACATCATCCCAGCCATGTCTTGGAATAAAAGGGCAATTTGTTTTATGTTGGCCGCTTGTTCCGCGGCCTCTGTGTCCTTTTTCTCAAGCATTCTTCGAAGGAATTCAGTATTGGTTTCCTGCTCATGACGCTGCTCTGAGGACGTCTCTGGGCTTGCTTTTGGTCCCGTGAGTGCGGCCATGGCTGTTAGCATTTCTTGGAGCTTTTATTGTTATTGCTCCTGAGCCTTAGTCACTGATCGCGTAAGCGGTCGATGACCTGTGGAGATACGGCTATCCTTTTTTCCGGATGCCATATAGACGGTATGCACCACCATGCCCCCAGACTTGGGGCGTTTAGATTCAACGTTCTTGCGATTGATCGCAGACACCAGGATTTTCTCCAGCTTTCTCCTCTTGTGAGCGGTCGAGGTTGAGGGGGCCATTGCAGTGGGCACCTAAGTAGCTGTCGCCTTTTGTGGCTTGACAGGATAGTCCTCTTCTCAGTGAACTTTCACCTTTTTCTGTCGGCGAGAGTAATCTTGATCAATCACCAAGTCCTGAACCTGTCGCCAGACTTTGTAAATTTTAGAGGACAGCCGTTAAGGGGGCTGCTCTAGCTTCACCTTTGAGGCATTCTCCACAGGTAGAGGAGATCTTTTCAGCACGGCAGTCGGAGAGTTTTTGCGCACCCTCCTTAGCAGTTCAAAACTGTTCCTAGTTGGAATAGCAGCATCGATTTCCACCGTTGGAGCCAACGGAGTCAGTCCAGAAGGGGAACTGCCCTCAGCTTTCCTCACTCGGGGCCAGTGGCGACGTCGAGCATTCCTTGCAGACGGTATTGATTCAGCTATGGGGGCGATTCCCTCATGCCCCTTGTTTTGGCGGAGGGTTGTCACCGGTGCCAGCCTCTTGAAGACCGATGTCCGTTGAGAAGCAGTATCCAATCTGTCACAGACATACCTTTGGGCAGGAGCGGGAGCCGGAGTGGATAGCCTTGTAAAGACTGACCCTTTGATGGGAGAAGCTTCTTTGGTGACCTCGAGAGCAGGAATGGCTATCCATTTTGGAATGGCCGCTTCGGGTATCGTGGGCTTCTTGACGGGCCCATTGGAGTTCAGGCTCAGCCTATCGAATACTGATGTTGTCGGCTTGGATTGGATGACCCGTTGAGATGGGACATGGTGGTAGTGAGCCGATCAAAGACCGACTTCTTCTACGCTTCTTGTGGCAGCGGGATGTTAACGCTCACTGGTGGGAGCATAGTCCCGAAGAACAACCCGGTGGTAGCCTGCGTTACCTGCTCTACCGGCATTGTGAAAAGGAAGGCCGCTTGGAGGCCGTAGGTTACACCTCCAGATGGGGCAGAACGGAAGTTGCAGTTGCAGCTGGTGCAGGTTGAAGCCATTGATCTTCTGTTTTCTGCACGGAGCAAGATACCAAATCTTAGTACCTCGAACCCAAGGGCAACCATATCAAACCGCGAGTCGTTCGCGAACACGACACACGAAGTGTGGAGTGGAAAGAGGAAAAGGTCCCACCGGGCGTGCCAGAATCTGTTCCCCTCCGAACACGGAGACGCGACCGCGCAGGTCCGTCTTGCCTGAATTCGGGGCAGATGCTAATTGTTGCTATCCGTCCACCTCTCCGAAGATTCCAAGTTGATTTATGACACCATGTATCGAAGGTTTAAACGGATGGGGCCGATGTAGCAGACTTCGTCAGATTCCCCCTCATTTGAGGGGTTTTTGATTGTGGGGATGCTCTTCCTTGCAGGCGCAAGCCCCTGCAGTTAATTACGCTACCGCATCGCGGTAACCACTTTCTCCTTCTCCAGATGGTCACTTCGCGTCGTGTGTGTTTGTTTTGTTTTTTGGTTGCCCGTGTATTGTATACAGAGACTAATTTATGTTGTCGCCCGTAAGGCGTGGATTAGTCCAAATTCGTATTTTCTTAGATTTGGTTTTGGGTTGGGTTTAAGGATCGTTAATCTCATTTGAGACTAAGATCAACTTAAACGTTTGTTAAGGATACGTTGGTCTAATTTTAGACTAAGATCAACTTAACCATTTGTTAAGGATACATTAGTCTAATTTTAGACTAAGCTCTACTTAACCATTTATTAAGGATACGTTGGTCTAATTTTAGACTAAGATCAACTTAACAGGATCATTTAGATCCCACAAAAGAGCATTTGGGCTCTATTGTTTTAGTTTAAGGACTTTGCGGTCCATTACCAGTTTAAGGACATGGTGGTCCAATGTTAGTTTAAGCACATCTCGGTCCAAGGTTAAGGACATCTCGGTCCAAGGTTAAGGACATCTCGGTCAAGGTTAAGGACATCATAGTCCGTGAGTTTAAAGACATCACCGTCAAGGTTAAGGACATCATAGTCCGTAGGTTTAAAGGGACCCCACAGTCCAGTTTAAAGACGCCGTAGTCTATAAAGTTTAAGGACATCATAATCCATGAGTTTAAGGACCCCACAGTCCATAGAATGTCTGGTTGTCGGGACCTGTCACCTCTCTGAAGACGTTGAAGGATTACAACGACAAATATCAGAGGAGTGAAGAGATGTACCCTTAAACCAATTTTGGTTGAGAGACATATAGTCCAATTGGGGCTAAGATCTGTGATTTATGAGCATATGAACTCAATTAATCTGGGTTGAGGACTTATGGCCAGTCTTGGGCTAAGTCCATTCAAGTTAAAATGTTTAAAATTTATTCTGGGTTGTTAAGCATTTGTTTGGGCTTGGCCCTTTTAACAATGCTGAGCATTGATTTGGATTCTGACAGCATCTCTGTCTTTTATTGAATGCTGAGCATTCATCATAGCTCTGGGCTTATTAAAGAACAATTTATGTTCTATCAGCACACACGTGAGGAGCACGTGGCGCGCTTGGCGTTTTGCGCCAGTCAAAGAGCGCAATGCGCTATGGTTAAAGCGCTAATGCGCTTAGAGCTTTGCGCCAGATGTGAAGCACTAATGCGCTTAGCGCTTTGCGCTAAATGAAGAGCGCTGATGCGCTTTGCGCTAGATGTAGAGCGCTGATGCGCTATAGTTGAAGCGTTAAGGTGCTTGACGCTGGTGCCATATAATGAGCGCAAAGTGCTTTTAGTAATGCAACGCACACGTGAGGAGCACGTGGCGCGCTTAGCGCTAGCCAATGAGCGCAGTGCGCTGTGTTTGAAGTGCTATGGCACTGTAGCGCTTTGCGCTAGATGAAGAGCACTAAGGCACTTTTAAATTAGGAGCGCTAAGGCTCTTCTTAGGTTAACTTTGCGCTCTGAAGATTATCTTTTCTTTGATAAGAGACTTTGTCTCAAGATCATAAGAACAAAGTTCTTAGTTTATAGAAGATATTTCAATCTCTTTTTTATGAAAGGCTTTGTCTTTATGGATCTATGATCCTAAGAGAATTGAATAATTCTCCCCCCTTTATAATGAGATGTTCATAATCTCTTTTGTGAAAGACAATTTGTCTTATAGATCATAGATCTGTGAAAGAAGTAAATACTTCTTTTAATTACGAGATGATTTCATCTCTCTGTTCTTTTACCTTGAAGAAAAGAATTGTCTTCTTTTGAGAGCTTGGCTCTTCTTTCTGAGATTTTCTCAAAGTTTAGGGGGGGTTCCTCTGTACGAGACTTGAAGTCTTGGATCCTTTATATAGGGGAGGCTGATTTGTTGAATCAGTTAAAGATATTTATTCTCTAATTGATTTGGGAATTTCCCCACCGTCGGATCTTTGATCCAAGGGCTTCTGGTTTACAGAAGATAATCTTCTTGTTATTAATAAGATTGGGAAATCTTTCCAAACAGAATTTATTCTGTATTTTGGTGATTTTTTTAATCATCATTGGATCATTGATCCAACCGTGTTCCAAATTCAGGGCACAATCTTTTCCGTTTGGAAAGATTCAACAGAATTTGTTAATTGATGATTTAATCATATCCGTTGGATATTTGATTCAACGGTGAGGAACATTTAGTTCCAGTGCTAGCGCTTATGCGCTTTGCCCATGGTGCGCTACTTGGAGCGCAGCGCTCTTAGCTCTAGCGAACACGTGCTTTACACGTAGTGCGCTACTTGGAGCGCAGTGCATCTAGAGCTCGCGCCTATGCGCTTTGCACGGGGTGCACTAGTTGTAGCGCAGCGCTTTTATAAAAGCGCAACTTTAATTCAAATTTTGAATTCTGAACAGAGCTTTGCTCTAATTGGGGAAATAGGAGCGTGCGGCTGGGGCGGGCTTACTTTCTAATTCTCGGACAGTGCGAACTTGCCCTGTTGGTATTGATCTTCGATCCAGCCTTTAAAGATGAAGCAATCTTCAATTAGGTGGCCTGTCGTTTGATGATAGGGGCAATAATTGGGATTATTAGCCTCACCAGGTTGCAACGGGCGTTTTGGATTTGGCAAATTAATGAGCCTGTTGCGCATCGCCAGCTCGAACAATCTCTTCGTTTTGTCCCGGGGAAACGAGTAAGGGTTCTTCATTTTCTCATTATAGAATTGCCGTCTCTCGTCTAGGCGAGCAGTTAATTTCGAACCACTGGGCTGCTGTTGAGCATTGGAGATGAAGGTCGCCTTCCCTTTCCCTTTTTCATTTCGCTGCTCCGGCTTTGAAGAAGAAGGCCTGTGGCCCATCTGGTCCATTTGGGCCAGTTTGACAATCAGGGACTGGAAAGTGGTGGGCTTGAAAAACATCATAAATTGGGAGATGGTTGCTTGAGGGTCAAGAGTGCCCACGAACATGCCCACCGCCGGCGCTTCTTCAATGCGCTGCTCGCACTTTGACCATAAATTCCGCCACCGTATTGCATATTGCATCCATGTTTGGCCTGGCTTTACCTTGGCGTTAATCAGTGCGGTAATCGGAGTACGCTCGCTAGCGCTTGCGAATCTCTGTGTAAACAGCAGCTCCATCTCCGCAAATGTCTTGATAGAGTCATTTGGAAGTTCAGAATACCACTCGAACGCTGTCTTCGACAAGCTGCCAACAAACTGGCGGAGCAGAAGTTTATTATCACCTCCGGTGTTGCCGCACAGGGCTCTGAATTGAGCGACGTGCTGATGCGGATTTCCCGTCCCTTTATACACATGGAATTTAGGGATCGTATATCCCGGCAGGTACCTTATTTGATCGTACCAACCCGGATAGGGTCGTCCAGTTTTAACGATCTGCCCAGCCGCTTTATTCGCCTGGTGAGCTCGTATTTGCTGAGCAATGTAATCATCCAGAGCGGCCTTGGAGTTGGTCTCCTCCTTGGCTGCTGAAAGAGCCGGAGGAGGGTTCGATGTCTCCCCTCTGTCTCTTCAACGATGATCGGGGGGTCTTCAGCTAGAGGTTCCGGCTGTAACATCATCCCGGCCATGTCTTGGAATAAGAGAGCCATTCGTTTTATGTTAACTGCCTGTTCCGCGGCCTCTTTTTCTTTCCTCTCAAGCATTCTTCGGAGGAAATCAGCATCAGTTTCTTGTTCCTGACGTTGCTCCGAGGTCTCCGAATTTTCTTTCGGCCCAGTGAGTGCGGCCATTGCAGTTAGCATCTCCTGAAGTTTCTGCTGCTGCTGCTCCTGAGCCTTTGTTATCGATCGAGTAAGCGGTCGATGACCCGTGGAAGCACGGCTTTCCTCTTTTCCGGAAGCCATATAAACGGTATGTGTCACCATGCCCCCAGACTTGGGGCGTTTAAGTTCAACGTCCTTGCGGTTCGCCGCGGTCACAGGGGCTTTCTCTGGCCTCCTTTTCTTGTGAACATTTGAAGTCAAGGGGGCCGTTGCAGCGGGCACCCAGACGGTTGTCACCTTTTGTGGCTTGACAGGATAGTTTTCTCCTTGTCGAGCTTTAAGCTTCTTTGATTGGCGAGAGTATTCCTGGTCGATCACCGATTCCTGGACCTGTCGCCAAACTTTGTAAATTTTGGAGGACAGCCGCTGAGGGGGCTGCTCCAGCTTCGCCTTTGGGGCTTTCTCCATAGGTGGAGGAGATTTCTTTAGCTCGGCAGTTGGAGAGTTTTTGCGCACCCTCCTTAGCGGTTCAAAGTTGTTTCCAGTCGGAACAGCAGCATCGATTTCCACCATGGGAGCTGGCGGAGTCAGTCCAGAAGGGGAGCTGCCCCCAGCCTTCCTTACTCGGCGCCAGTGACGACGGCGAGCATGTCGTGTGGATGGGATCGTCTCAGCTGTAGGGTGACTTCATCATGCCCCCTGTCTTGGCGGAGGGTTGTCGCCGGTGTCAGCCTCTTGAAGACCGATGTCCGTTGAGAAGCAGTATCCAATCTGTCAAAGACAGACCTTTGGGCAGGAGCGAGAGTGGCCAGCCTTGTAAAGACTGATCCTTTGATGGGAGAAGCTTCTTTAGTGATCTCGAGAGTAGGAATGGCTATCCGTTTTGGGATGGTCGCTTCAGGTATCGTGGGCTTCTTGACGGGCCCATTGGAGTTCAGACTCAGCCTATCGAAGACTGATGCTGTCGGCTTGTCATTAGATGACCCGTTGAGATGGGCCGTGGTGGTAGTGAGCCGATCAAAGACCGACTTCTTCTGCGCTTCTTATGGTAGCGGGATGTTAACGCTCACTGGTGGGAGCATGGTCCCGAAGAACAATCCGGTGGTACCCTGCGTTACCTGCTCTACCGGCATTGTAAAAAGGGAGGCCGCTTGGGGGCCGTAGGTTACACCCCCAGATGGGGCAGAACGGGAGTTGCAGTTGTGGTTAGTACAGATTGAAGCCATTGATCTTCTGTTTTCTGCACGGAGCAAGACACCAAATCTTAGTAGCTCGAACCCAAGGGCAACCATATTAAATCCGCGATTCGTTCACGAACACGACACACGAAGTGTGGAGTGGAAAGAGGAAAAAGTCCCACCGGGCGTGCCAGAATCTGTTCCCCTCTGAACGCGGAGACGGGACCGCGTAGGTCCGTCTTGCCTGAATTCGAGGCAAATGCTAATTGGTGCTAGCCGTCCACCTCTCCGAAGATGCCAAGTTGATTTATGGCACCATGTATCGAAGGTTTAAACGGATGCGGCCGATGTAGCAGACTTCGTCAGATTCCCCCTCATTTGAGGGGTTTTGATTGTGGGGACGCTCTTCCCTGCAGGCGCAAGCCCCTGCAGTTAATTACGCTATCGCATCGCGGTAACCACTTTCTCCTTCTCCAGATGGTCACTTCGTGTCGTGTGTGTTTGTTTTGTTTTTGGTTGCCCGTGGATTGTATACGGAGACTAATTTATGTTGTCGCCCGTAGGACGTGGATTAGTCCAAATCCGTATCTTCTTAGATTTGGGTTTGGGGTTGGGTTTAAGGATACGTTAGTCTCATTTGAGACTAAGATCAACTTAAACGTATGTTAAGGATACGTTAGTCTAATTTCAGACTAAGATCAACTTAACGGGATCGTTTAGATCCAACAAAAGAGCATTTGGCCTCTATTGTTTAGTTTAGGGACATTGCGGTACATTACCAGTTTAAGGACATGGTGGTCCAATGTTAGTTTAAAGACATCTCGGTCCAAGGTTAAGGACATCATAGTCCGTGAGTTTAAAGACATCACAGTCAAGGTTAAGGATATCATAGTCCATGGGCTTAAGGACCCCACAGTCCAGGTTAAGGACATTATAGTCCATGGAATGTATGGTTGTCGGGACCCGTCACCTCTCTGAAGACGTTGAAGGATTACAACGACGTATATCAGAGGGGTTCAGAGAAGTACCCTTGAACCAATGTTGATTGGGAAATCTGTAGTCCAATTTGGGACTAAGATTAATTAATTAGATTATGAGCACATGGGCTCAGTTAAATCTGTGTTGAGGACTTATGGCCAGTCTTGGGCTAAGTCCAATCAAGTTAAAATGTTTAACATTTATTTTGGGCTGTTAAGCATTTGTTTGGGCTTGGCCCTTTTAATAATGCTGAGCATTGATTTAAATTCTGACAATATTTGTCTTTTATTGAATGCCAAGCATTCGTCATATCTCTGGGGCTTATAAAAGAACAATTTATGTTCTATCAGCGCACACGTGAGGAGCACGTGACGCGCTTGGCGTTTTGCGCCAGTCAAAGAGCACAGTGTGCTATGGTTAAAGCGCTAATGCGCTTAGCGCTTTGCGCCAGATGTGAAGCGCTAATGCGCTTAGCGCTTTGCGCTAAATGAAGGGCACTGATGCGCTTAGCGCTTAGCGCTAGATGTGGAGCGCTGATGCGCTTAGCGCTAGATGTAGAGCGCTGATGCGCTACAGTTGAAGCGTTGAGGCGCTTGGCGCTGGTGCCATATAATGAACGCAAGGCGCTTTTAGTAATGCAGCGCACACGTAAGGAGCACGTGGCGCGCTTAGCGCTAGCCAATGAGCGCAGTGCACTGTGTTTGAAGTGCTATGGCACTGCAGTGCTTTGCGCTAGATGAAGAGCACTAAAGCACTTTTAAATTAGGAGCGCTAAGGCTCTTCTTAGGTTAACTTTGCGCTCTGAAGATTATCTTTTCTTTTTGATAAGAGACTTTGTCTCAAAATTCTTAGTTTATAGGAGATATTTCAATCTCTTTTTGATGAAAGGCTTTGCCTTTATGGATCTATGATCCTAAAAGAATTGAATAATTCTCTCCCTCTTTATAATGATATGTTCATGATCTCAGAAAGATAATTTATCTTATAGATCTATGATCTGTGAAAGAAGTAAGTACTTCTTTGTTTTATGATGAGATCTTTTTGATCTCTTTATAAAAGAACTTGGTCTTTGTAAATCTATGATCTTTTAAGAAGAGAATTCTTCTTTTTTAATTATAAGATGATTTCATCTCTTTGTTCATCACTATTCTTTTTTACCTTGAAGAAAAAACCTTCTTTTGCCGAGAGCTATGCTCTTTTTTCTGAAATCTCAAAGTTTATGGGGGGTTCCTTTCTGTGCTTCTGTATATCTTTTTTCTTGAAGTCTAGGGGCCTTTATATAGGGCAAGCTGATTTGTTCAATCGGTTAAAGAGATTTATTCTCTAATCGATTTGGGAATTTCCCCACCGTCGGATCTTTGATCCAAGGGCTTCTGGTTTACAGAAGATAATCTTCTTGCTATTAATAAGATTGGGAAATCTTTCCAAACAGAATTTATTCTGTATTTTGGTGATTTTTTAATCACCATTGGATCATTGATCCAACGGTGTTCCAAATTCAGGGCACAATCTTTTCTGTTTGGAAAGATTCAACAGAATTTGTTAATTGATGATTTAATCATATCCGTTGGATATTTGATCCAACGGTGAGGAACATTTAGTTCCAGCGCTAGCGCTTATGCGCTTTGCCCAAGGTGCGCTACATGGAGCGCAGCGCTCTTAGCGCTAGCATACACGTGCTTTCCACGTGGTGCGCTACTTGGAGCGCAGCGCATCTAGCGCTAGCGCTTATGCGTTTTGCACGAGGTGCGCTAGTTGTAGCGCAGCACTTTTATAAAAGCGCAGCTTTAATTCAAATTTTGAATTTTAAACAGAGCTTTGCTCTTGTTCCCCTCCGAACACGGAGACGCGACCGCGCGGGTCCGTCTTGCCTTAATTCGGGACAGATGCTAATTGGTGCTATCCATCCACATCTCCGAAGATGCCAAGTTGATTTATGGCACAATGTATCGAAGGTTTAAACGGATGCGGCCGATGTAGCAGACTTCGTCAGATTCCTCCTCGTTTGAAGGGTTTTTGATTGTGGGGACGCTCTTCCCTGCAGGCGCAAGCCCCTGCAATTAATTACGCTACCGCATCGCGGTAACCACTTTCTCCTTCTCCAGATGGTCATTTCATGTCATGTGTGTTTGTTTTGTTTTTGGTTGCCCGTGGATTGTATACGGAGACTTATTTATGTTGTCGTCCGTAGGGCGTGGATTAGTCCAAATCCGTATTCTCTTAGATTTGGGTTTGGAGGTTGGGTTTAAGGATACGTTTGTCTCATTTGAGACTAAGATCAACTTAAACGTTTGTTAAGGATACGTTAGTCTAATTTTAGACTAAGATCTACTCAACGGGATCGTTTAGATCCAACAAAAGAGTATTTGGGCTCTATTGTTTAGTTTAGAGACATTACGGTCCATTGTTAGTTTAAGAACATTACGGTCCAATGTTAGTTTAAGGACATTACGGTCCAATACCAGTTTAAGGACATAGTGGTCCAATACCAGTTTAAGGACATACTGGTCCAATGAGTTTAAAGACCTCACAGTCAAGTTTAAGGACATCGTAGTCCGTGAGTTTAAAGACCTCACAGTCAAGGTTAAGGACATCATAGTCCATGGGTTTTAAAGGACCCCACAGTCCGTAGAATGTTTGGTTGTCGGGACCCGTCACCTTTCTGAAAACGTTGAAGGATTACAACGATAAATATCAGAGGAGTAAAGAGATGTACCCTCGAACAGATGTGAGTTGGTTGAAAGATCTGTAGTCCAATTTGGGGCTAAGATTTGTTAACATATTTATGAGCAGATGAGCTCAATTAATATGAGTTGAGGACTTATGGCCAATCTTGGGCTAAGTCCAATCAGGTTAAAATGTTTAACATTTTATTTTGGGCTGTTGAGCCTTTATTTGGCCTTGGCCCTTTTAACAATGCTGAGCATTGATTTATATCTTGACAATGTTTTTGTCTTTTATTGAATGCTGAGCATTCATCAGAGCTCTGGGCTTATTAAAGAACAATTTATGTTCTGTCAGTGCAACACGTGGTGTGCTAGGCGCTTTGCGCCATTCAAAGATTGCAGTGCGCTTCTGCCACGTGGCGCACATGTAAGGGACATGTGTCGCGCTTGGCGCTAGGCGCCAGATGATGAGCGCATGATGCCAGTTTATGAGCGCTGAGCGCTAATCCATGAGCGCATTGCGCTTTCAGTTTAGTGGCGCACACGTGAGTGGCACGTGGTGCGCTTGGTGCTGAGCGCCAGCCCATGAGCGCAGTACGCTATTTCAAGAGCGCAAAGCGCTAGTGGTTAATTGGCGCATACGTGATTGACACGTGGCGCATTTGGCGCTGAGCGCCAGTCCAGAAGCGCAATTCAAGAGCGCAAAGCGCATTTGATCAATTTTATGATCTGAGCTTTTTAAAAGAGACTTTGTCTCAAGATCTAAGAACCGCCGTTCTTATTTTGTTTCAATCTCTTATATTGATGAAAGGCTTTGCCTTTATAGATCTATAATCCTTAAGAGAATTGAATTATTCTCCTTTTTATAATGAAATGTTCATGATCTCTTTGAGAAAGACTTTAGTTTTATAGATCTATGATCTGTGAGAAGTAAGTTCTTCTTTTATTTTATGATGAGATCTTTTGATCTCTTTGTGAAAGGCTTTTTGTCTTTATAGATCTATGATCTTTTTAAAGAAATGAATTCTTCTTTTTATGAGATGATTTCATCTCTATGTTCATCATCATCATTTTTACCTTGAAGAAAGATCTTCTTGCAAGAGCTTGCTCTTTGAATTTTCTCAAAGTTTTTGGAGAGGTTTCTCTCTCTTTCTTTATATCTGAGACTTGAAATATATGGGCCTTTTTATAGGGTAGGCTGATTTGTTGAATCAGTTAAAGAGATCTTTCTCTGATTGATTTGGGGATGTTTCCCCACCATTGGATCTTTGATCCTAGAGCTTCTGTTTTACAGAAGGCAATCTTCTTGTTTTTAACAAGATTGGAAAATCTTTCCATACAGAATTTATTCTGTCTTTTGGTAATTTTTATTTCCCATTGGATCATTGATCCAACGGTGCTCTGATTTACAGAGCACAATCTTGTTATTTGGAAAGATTTTGAGGAATCTTTCCTTAACAGAATTTAATTCTGATTAATTAATGATTTATCATTATTATTAGATCTTTGATCTAACGGTGGGGAGCTTTTAGTTCCAGCGCTAGCGCACCCGTGCCTTGCACGTAGTGCGCTACTTAGAATGCAACGCACTTAGCGCTAGCGCACCCGTGCTTTGCACGTGGTGCGCCACTTAGAGCGCAGCACGCTTAGCGCTAGCGCACACGTGCTTTGCACGTGGTGCGCTGCTTAAGTGCAGCGCTATTAGCGCTAGCGCACACGTGCTTTGCACGTGATGCGCTGCCTAGGGCGCAGCGCACTTGGCGCTGCATTTTAAGCGTTGCCTTATTTCAAAATTTGAATTTCAAACAGATCTTTGCTCTGATTGGGGGAAACAAATGCCCCCCCACCGTTGTGCTCACGTGGCCCACATGTGAGTGCAGCGGTGGCAGCATCTGCGCCCTTGGATCAACTGAGAAGTTGAAACGACACTCAGTGCCTATAAATAGGACCTTTGGTCATCAGGATGATTTCTGTTCATCTTCTTCCTGGTTCTCTGAGAATATTTATTCTCTCACAGAGCATAGCTCTCCATCTTAAGAATTTTCTTAAGGACAAAAAACTCTGTCAAAATTTAGGTAAAGATTAAATCTTTTAATAATCTAGGGTTTTACCCATTAACAGAGCCTTGCTCTTCATAGATCTTTGATTTAAAGAAAACCCTTTTAGGGTTTCATTAACTGAGCTTTGCTCCCTTGGAATCATAGATCTAAAGAGATCTTTTTCAAGGTTTCTTAACCCATTAACAGAGCTTTGCTCTTCTTCAAATCATGTAAATTTATTAATCTCTTATGAAGAACTCTTAAGAGTTTGTTCATGGATCTTGAAGATCTCAGAATTTTTTTAATTCGTATATATATAAAAAAAAATGTTTTTAAATTTCTTGATGGATTATTCCATCATTTTCTTCCAGGGCAAGGCTCTTGAGGAATTTTCATTCCTTCATGATTAGAGTTTGACAAGTGCCACTCTGTCACAGAGCATTGCTCTCAAAGGGAGATTTACTCCTCTGCCCGAGGGATTTCTCATTTAATGAGAATCAATTGAGGATTTTCTCATTTAATTAATAGTCTCATCAAATGATGAGGCTGTTTTATTAATGATGAACTGTCATCTAGATTTTGTGGGCCCCTTTTGGTCCCTCTCTACTGCATTGCAGTGCGGTACGAATTTTAAAGTACCAAGTGTCAGAATTTAAATTATAGCACTGACGATTGACTTTTGTCCTCTTTTTCGCGCAAGTGACATGTCTTTCGACCGTTTTTTCCCATTCGTTCATTCAGAGGGAGGATTCCCTGGAGCGCCTGTGGACCGGGAAGTCTTAGCATTGATCAGAGATCATGACCCAGAACATAAGAATCATCATCTCTGGGGGACATGGTACAATCAAATTATTAAGGGTCGGCGGAGCTTTTCGTGCGCGGTACCCTCAGAGCCCATCATGGCGATCCATTACGCCAATCCACCCCTGGTGAACTATACCGTGGAAGAAGTCGACTTGACTTCGGGAGATCTTCTTCAGCCTGTTATGGCTTCGATACCCATTCAGCCTCCAATGGCTTTGGATACCCTGGAGAGACGTATTTGTCAAGGCGAGGAGCGCCCGTGGGGACAACCATATATGATTGGCCTAATTCCTCATCATCCAGCTGGTTATCTGCAATGGGCCTGTTATATTTTGTCAGCGAAGAAGTCGCAGTTGTTGAGGCTTGGGTTGTATCCCGCCATTTATGCTTCTCTCTTCCAGTATTCTACGCTTCCCTCTTGGTGGGTTAAGGCCTTTCTGGAGCAGTGGAATATTCTTACTCACACCTTTCTTTTGCTGGACCGAGAAGTATCAATTTTCTTAGAGGAATTCGCAGAAGTTTCTGGCTTACCGGTCATGGGGGAGCATTATGAGGAATTGCTTCCTGCGGATGAATACGTTTTTGGTGCCAAGCCAGTGATGACAGGCCTTACCCCGGAGAACGCCATTCAACACCAGCTCCCTAGCTTAATCAAAGTGTTGAATATTTATGAAGGCCTTTTTCTCGAATCCGGGAGCCGCGGGGGTTAATTTCGAGAATTTCATCGCTCGTTTTCTCCATCCGGAAGTCCTTTCGAAGGAGGCTGCTAAATTCGCCACGCTTGACGACCCTTTCGGCTTAGGGTTAAACAACTTCCCAACAGCGGAGGCAGATCAAAAGAGTTTCTTCCTTCCCAATACTCCAGTTGTTTCTTTCGCGGAGGTCGCAGTCCTTGGGATTGATGAGGAAACGTTCCTTTTGGGGTTTCTTGGGCTATGGCTGAGCTGGTTTGCGCTCCCGATGCACTCTCGCCGTATGAGGCCGTCTGTCTTCTACCCAGCTCACCGAATGGTCATTGGGGTGAAAGTGGCTGTCGGGGTTGCCGGGTTAGCTCATCTGTATTACGGCCTCAGTTAAGCGGCGGATACTACTGAACCCGGAGTGCAGCATGTAAACTTCTCGATGCATTACTTCATGTCATGGCTCGAGCTACATGCACTTGGCGTTTTCGGTATCCATAAAAGGCCTTCCTTCTATGACAGGTGCGGCTTCCCCCGGATTATGCGATTAGTCGGCCTATCTATTGTAAGTCCGTCACCACGGGAAGCTAGAGGTTTACTCCTTCGCCCTCGCACGGTTGGAGATGGCATGACCTTCACCGACAAGATTCTGACCATCGGCAAAGTGTCCGCAACCACGGTGCAACCATTGCGGGACATTTTTAATGCGGGACATTTTTAAAGATGGAGCCTCTGTTTTGAAAGCTCGGGAAATCCTTCATTTATATTCCATCAGACCGGGCTTTCTAGTGTTTAGGAAAAATGATGCGGCGTTATTCATGAGGTACAATCCGCATCGTTTCGCCCAGCAGCTGAGCTATAATCAGGGAGCCCCGTTTGAGGCTTTCTTGTTAGAACCTGCTGTCACTAAAGAGGGAATGCGAAACGCGCTGCATCATTTTATGCGCGTGAACGCGGGGTCCAACTTCTTTATCAGTGAACCGAGCTGTGTCCCGAAGGCCCTTAATGTGTACGTGGCGTGGTATCAGCATTCAATGGGCACCGTCATCGGGGAGGAGAAGCGACTGCTGCTCGATCGCAAAGGTGCACCCCCTGCTGGTGATCGAAACGTCCCTCTGAAGCGACGGACCATTGTCCCGCCTCCCTTAAGAGAAGCCGCCGTGATCGAAGTCCCGCACGACAGGTTTGAGCTACCGATACCCCAGGCTCCTGTAGAAACGGCGACTGTAGCTTCCCCCGATTCTGGCGTGGGTGCAGATATCGGGACTCGTCGTCCTAAAGTACCTACCAAGCATAAGCTTGTGCTAGCTACGACCGGACCTCGCTCGCAAAAGAGGAAGAAAAAGTCGATCCTTTCTGCCGACGTTGTACTCGATCAGGAGCCTCATGCTCCTTATAGCGAGGGCCTGAGCGAGTATGGGACAAATGAGGGTCTATTCATGCCGCCAGATGATACTGATCTGGCAGCTGCCATTGCAGCTTCTGAGCAATTGGCAAGCCACGAAGCGGGACTGGCCATCCTCGCGCAATCAGGTAACCATCAGCTGTATCTTTCGTCATTGCATCATATTTTTATCATCATGTTTTGACTGACACTTTTCCCCCTTTTAATAGGCATTTCCACTGAAGAAGCTCTCGCAGCTTCTCTCAAGACTTTTGAGGAAGAGGAAAGACTTCGAGCATCCTTAGGCATCAGTACATTTCGGCTCACCGCGTCCCCGCTCCAGTTTCTTATGGGTAATCTGACCCCTCCTTTTCATCTTATTACAGGAACTACCTCTACTCAGGTTATTCCAGGCGTGGCACCGACTTCGCAGGGCAGTGCGGAGACGCTTCCCGGGTCGGCTATCGAAGTCTCAGTTCCGCCGGTATTGCCGAAAGAAACTTCACTTAAGCAACCGATGACGGATGCCGTAACGGCTCCAGAGGTAACTATTGGCGTGGATGATGAAGTCCCGTTGACGAAGGTCTTTAGAAGATCTGCCCTCATGGCCCGGGCGGAAAGGAAGTGTAGAATGCGCGCGGCAGGGGAGTGTGCCGCTGCCTTGGACACGGGTGCAGGTCCAAGCGCTGTTACCCCTGCCCCTACTCCTTCAGAGGATACTTCGGCTGCCTTGTCTACCGCCCACAGACAGGCAACACGTGCGGCTCGGGAGGCAATCGAAAAGCCGACCCAAGGTAACGTGACATTGGGTTCTTTTGTCAAAGTTTTAATTTTCAGGTTCTCATATATCCTATCTTTCAGGGCCGAGTCTTGCCGGGGAAGTGGTAGGTGATGTGGCGGCAACCACCGAGCCTGAGGTAGCGGCAGGTGATACAGCCACAATCGCCGAGCCCGAGGTAGCGGTAGGTGAGATGGCTACAATCGCCGAGCCTGAGGTAGCCACTCTTTCTCAAGAGTCGGGCACTACTCCAATCGTCGCTCTTTCCCCCTGCGGCTCCTTGCCGTCACCGGGCGCTGCGAGTGTCACGACGATTCTCGTGGAATCGGGAGATGAGGCTATGGGTGGCGAGACCGTTCCGATGGAGGAAGGTGAAGCATTCGCTGCATCCAGTGACGCCCTTGTCGCGGTCTCGACCGGCGACTCACCGGGTAGATTTTGGGTCATCACTTTCCCTTTTATTCTGCAATCCCTTTCAATTTCTTTTGACAACGTTTCTCTTATTTCTAATGCAGGTGTGATGAGCGTTGGGGTTATGCCACCCGAGGAAGTGCCTCCAGTTGCTGCTTTGACGGTGACCGCTCCTTTACCTTCTCTCGTACCCTCTCAAATGCTGGAAGGTGCGGATTTGTGACCCATCAGCTTCATTGTAGGCAGTATACTTCATGTACTGACATTGCATCATTATATCCTTGCAGGAGTCCTTTTTGATCACCTTTATCAGGTGCTACACCCACACTTCTCCTTTTAGTCAGAGATTGCCTCTTCTAACGGAGCTGGTGAGTACAGCCTTTATCTAATGTCTTTTCTTTTCCTTTACGGGCAATCAAATCATTTCTAATTCTTCTTTAATTGCAGCTCTACAGATCGAAGGAGAAGACGAAAGAACAGTTGCACCACCGGTACTCCCGGTCTTGCCTCCTGCTGCAGCCGGTATAGTAAACTCCGTTGTTCATGAACCTCTTTTATTTCTTGAACCGTTATTTGACTGTGATTTGCTTTGTAGCTGTGACACCGCCTTCAGCTCCGTTTGAGTCTCAAGTCATAATGCCAGCAGGCCCCTTCTCTCGACGTCCCTATTCCAAAGGTGCTGTGAATAGCATGTGCATGTTGATCGATCACCTCGAGGAGCTTGATGTGGAGACTCCTGCCCTTGCTACAGATTTCGCTGCTGAGGTTAATCCCATGCTGGCGACGCTCGTGCACTTTCATAACGAAGGCGTCGTGGAGTCCTGGGTTAATCACTGCAGAAGAATCGAGGCCTGTCTGCATGAGCTCGAGTTTAGACGTCATGCCCCCGAGGTCTTGGCTGTGAACTCCCATCGGGCTGCATGGGTCGAAGAGAGCACTCCCTACTTCTGCAATCTTGAACAGGAAGTGGCCTTAAAGCGTAAGGGGTGCGAAGAGACTTCAAGCGAATCTGCTCGATTGCATGCTCAAGTTGATGCAAACGCTGCACAGTTGAAAGTTATCTTCGAAAGCCTTCTACGATGTATTTCTGACGGGCTCACGCTGAGGCAAAAATTCAACCTCATTGAGCAAGATGCACAGAATAGTGGGGCAGCTCAGCGGGTCGTCGAAGAGAAACTTTCATCCTACTTGCAGCAACGGGCTTAGGTCGAGCCAGAGTTGGCCGCGGCAGATGACCAAGAAAAGGGGCTGAGGGAAGTGCGCGAGCGGCTGATTGGTCTATTGAAAGCGCTTCCCTCTCAATAATTGTTTTTGTACCATTTGTAATTTTGAATAAAATGTATCCATTTTTTTTTATTCTTTCATATGATGTATTTTGTACCTAATTGAATTTATGAATAAAAGATACATTTCTTTCGCAATGTCTTGTGTCATCTCTTTACTTTCTTCTTTTCTTTGTTATCAGCATATCACTTTAGTAAGCATAGCCTGCAGATGATAGAGAGAGCGTTCTGTTTTGAATTCTTCGAGAGGTGGTGATGGCTTAGAAAGCAGGTTCAGATCTGTTGCCTAAGGCTTTTCAACTCCATGAGCCGTGAGGGTCTCGTAAAGATTTTTCTCCCAACGAGTCGAGAGGATCTCGTAGGCGTATTTTCTCCTTAAGAATCGTGAGGATTCCTAAGTGTGTTTTCTCTTGAGAGTCGTAAGGATCTCATAAGAGAGTTTGCTCCCTTGCGAGTCGTGAGGACCCGTAAGTGATGAGTGGGGTTACCATTATCCGCATTGCACGGAGTCAGGAGTTGCTCTGGCCATTTCCTACTGGGTTAAGATTGACTTTAACCGTGTTTTATGGGACCAGGATTTGCTCTGGATGCTTCCCACGGTGTCAGGATTGATATAGCCGTGTTCTGCAAGGACCAGGATCCGCTCTGGACGTTTCCCACGGGGTCAGGATTAACATAGGCCGTGTTCCACGTGACCAGGAATTTTCTCTGGATGCTTTCCACGGGGTCATAACCGTGTTCTGCGAGGACCAGGCTCCGCTCTGGACATTTCCCACGGGGTCAGGATTGACATAGGTCGTGTTTCACATGACCAGGAATTTGCTCTGGATGCTTCCCATGGGGTCATAGCCGTGTTCTGCGAGGACCAGGCTCCGCTCTGGACGTTTCCCATGGGGTCAAGATTGACATAGGCTGTGTTTCACGTGACCAGGAATTTGTTCTGGATGCTTCCCACGGGGTCATAGTCGTGTTCTGCGAGGACCAGGCTTCGCTCTGGACGTTTCCCACGGGGTCAGGATTAACATAAGCCGCGTTCCACAAAACCAAGAATTTGCTCTGGATGCTTCCCACGGGGTCGGATTTACATAGCCGTGTTCTGCGAGGATCAGGCTCCTCTCTGGACGTTTCCCACGGGGTCAGGATTGACATAGGCCATGTTCCATGTAATCAGGAATTTGCTCTTGATGCTTCCCACGGGGTCTGATTGACAAAGCCGTGTTCTGCGAGGACCAGGCTCCGCTCTGGACATTTCCCACGGGGTCAGGATTGACATAGGCCGTGTTCCACGTGACCAGAAATTTGCTCTGGATGCTTCCCACGGGGTATGATTGACAAAGCCGTGTTCTGCGAGGACCAGGCTCCACTCTGGACGTTTCCCACGGGTCAGGATTGACATAGGCCGTGTTCCATGAAACCAGGATTTTGCTCTGGATGCTTCCCACGGGGTCTGATTGACATAGCCGTGTTCTACGAGGACCAGGCTCCGCTTTGGACGTTTCCCACGGGGTCAGGATTGACATAAGTCGTGTTCCACGTGACCAGAAATTTGCTCTGGATGCTTCCCACGGGGTCGGTTTGACATAACCGTGTTCTGCGAGGACCAGGATCCGCTCTGGACATTTCCCACGGGGTCAGGATTGACATAGGCCGTGTTCCACGTGACCAGGAATTTGCTCTGGATGCTTCCCACGGAGTCTGATTGACATAGTCGTGTTCTGCAAGGACCAGGCTCCGCTCTGGACGTTTCCCACAGGGTCAGGATTGACATAGGCCGTGTTCAACGTGACCAGGAATTTGCTCTGGATGCTTCCCACAGGGTTTGATTGACATAGCCGTGTTCTGCGATGACCGGGCTCCGCTCTGGACGTTTCCCTCGGGGTCAGGATTGACATAGGCCGTGTTCCACATGACCAGGAAGGGTTGACTTTATCCGCATTTCACGGAGTTGGGGTTTGACTCTCGGTTATTTGTACACCGCCGAGTTATGGAACTGGGAATTTCCGCGGTTCCGCTTTGCTGATGTCGTGTCTGTTGAGATGAGACGGATATTGAGATGACCTCCAGGCCATCTGTAAACCATTAAGATTTGGCTTCTTCTTCTGATGGAGCCTGGGGAGGGAAGGTGTGATTCCTTCTTTGTTTGCACCCCTGGATTGTAAATAGGGATTGATGTGATATCACCTGTAGGGCAAAATTTTTTATTTCTTTCCGCAATGCTCTATCATTTCAGCTTTTATATCGCGAAGGTCGCGATTGCCCAATCATTTCGGCTATTTTTCGCGGTGCCCAATCATTTCGGCTATTTGTTTTATTTTTACTCGCTGCTTTTTATTGCGAGTTGCCCAATCATTTCGGCTATTTTTTATGCATACATTTTTACTTGTTGATTTCGTTGCAAGTTGCCCCATCATTTCGGCTATTCCATATGCATTTTTTTGCTCGTTGACTTTTTGCCATGAGTATGGAACTTGGAATTTGATACCGATTAGGCATCAGCATCGCTACAACTGGGATATTGCCAGGAGCGAATCATCATTTGCCATCGTAGATGTCGAACAAAGGTGTCTTAGCAAACAGGGTTAAGATCCTGTCGACTAACGCTTTTGACTTCATGAGCCGTAAAGGTCTCATAAAGGTATTTCTCCCTACGAGTCGTAAGGATCTCATAGGTGCATTTTCTCCTTAGGAATCGTGAGGATTCCAAAGTGTATGGCTTCTCGTAAGTCGTAAGGATCTTACAAGAGTGTTTTCTCCTTATATGTCGAGAGGACTTACAAGGGTTGTCCACTGTGCGAGTATATCCCTAGTCTCTGGTAGGACTTCGTTAGGGAAATGTTTATTTGCGCCCGTGGATTGTATACAAGGGTCAATACTGAACCACTTGTAGGGCAAAGCTGGAGGTTGTGATGGCTTAAGAACGGGTTCAGATCCCTGTTGCTTAAGGCTTTTGAATCCTATGAGCCGTGAGGGTCTCAAAGGGGAGTTCTCCTTATGAGTCGTGAGGATCTCGCAAGTGTAATTTCTCCTTAGGTATCGTGGGGATCCCTAAGTGTGGTGCTCCCTTGTGAGTCGTAAGGATCTCACGCAGTTGGTTTCTCCTTACAGGGTCGAGTGGACCTTGCAAGTGTCTTTTAACGAGATTGTGCCCTTTCGGGTTTTCATAAAACTCGCCGGTAGTCCTGCTGTTTTTACTCACGGAGCCCTTTCGGGTTTTCATCCGTGCCCATTTTGCTTATGGACATACCGTTTTTCTTTTTTTTATTATTATTTTTTTTGTGTCAGCCTTGGGATGCTGCGATCCGTAGTAGTTCATCGACGTCTCGGTCAATAGCCAGTTTTAGGACATTTCGGTCCGTCGTTAGTTTTAGGACATTTCGGTCCGTCGTTAGTTTAAGGACGTTTCGGTCCGAAAGCCGGCTACTACTTATAGAGTTTGGGCTTAGGAAGATAGCGAGCGGACATAGTCGTCGTCATCTATCGTTGATCTAGGCCGTGACTCATCAGGCGTAGTATTTTTTTAGGAAGCGACCGTTTATTGGCCTAAAAGGTCTTTCACCATGCATGTCCATAATTAGGTAGGCTCCACCCTGGTAAACTTTGTCTATGATATACGGGCCTTCATAGTTCGGCTCGAACTTCCCCCGCTTGGAACGATTGGGGATCATGGGCCTTTTGACCACTAGCACGAGTTCGCCTTGGTGGAATGTTCTCGGCCTAGTCAATCTCTCATATGAGCGCATCATCTTTGCTTTATAAGCCTCCAGATTTTGCTGCGCCATGAGCCTGGTTTCATCAAGGGCATCGAGCTCCTCAAGCCGAAGGTGAGCATTTTCTTCGTCTGTTAACTCGTAGTGAACCGCCACTCATACAGAGGGCAACTCTATCTCAAGGGGGAGTACCGCTTCTGTGCCGAATACCAATGCATACGGCGTTGTGTTCGTGGCTGTTTTGAACGTGGTTCGATATGCCCAGAGAGCTTCATGCAGTCTCTCGTGCTAGTCCTTCTTATTTCGAGACACCGTCTTTTTCACGATCTTCGTCAAGGTCTTGTTGAAAGCTTCAGCTAGACCGTTAGCTCAAGGGTTATAGACTGAAGAGTATGTCCAGTCTATGTTATGCTGTTGTGCGAAGCGGCTGATCTTGTGGCTTCTATAGGCTGGCCCGTTATCAGATATAATCCGTCGCGGAGTGCCGAACCGATAAATAACGTGTGTTTTGAAGAAATGGAGGATATTCTCCATCTTCCCTTCTCTTAGTGGTACTGCTTCTGCCCACTTAGAGAAGTAATCGGTTGTTGCCAGTATGAACCGATGTCCTCTGGATGATGCTGGTTCGATAGGCCCGATTATGTCGGTTCCCCACATTTCGAATGGCCAGCTAGCCACCGTTGGGTGTAGCGGATTTGGATGCTGGTGGATGAAGTCCCCGTGAATCTGGCACGAGTGGCACTGCTTCGCGTATTCGAGGCAGTCTTGGAGCATTGTGGGCCAATAGTAGCCCATCCTTTTGATCTTCAGCTTCATCTTCGGCCCGGCTTGGTGATAACTGCAGAGTCCGTCATGAGTTTCTTGGACGACTCTCCTTGCCTCTTCAGGTCCCAGGCATCTTAGCCAGAGAGAATTAAACGATCTCTTATACAGAGTATCATTGACAAAGGCAAAAGATAGAGCTTGTTTCATGAGCTGATGTCTTGAGGACGCGTCTTTAGGCGTTCGACGGGATTTGAAGTAGTCTATGAAGACTTCTCTCCAATCCTTAGCCTTTTCCTGACCTTTTATTTATAAGGCTGTTTGCTTGGCCGCTTCCTTTTCTTTGGACGACTCCGGAGATATTTCTGCCGGTGCAAGAACCCGACGGCTTTGCACAACGATCCTCACGTCATCGAGGTTTTCGTCGGCCAGCTCTTTAGCGAGCTTGGCTAACGCATCCGCCTTGCTATTTTCCGCACGCGGTATGCTCTCCAGGGCATAGGCAGGGATTTGAGTCAGCAATTGCTGCACTCTCTCGCCGTATTTAACCAGCTCTGGCTTGCACATTTGATAGTTGTCGTTTACTTGACTAACGACCAGTTGGGAGTCTCCGTATATGAGGAGGTTTTCAATTCCCATGTCAATAGCGATCTCAAGACCTGCTATCAAAGCTTCGTATTCGGCTTCATTATTCGTCCTCGGCTCTATCAAGGAGAAGGCAAAGCGCATTATCCCTCCTTGTGGAGTCACGAAGATGAGGCCTACCCCTGATTTGATTATGGGGGTGCTTTGTTTGTGCTTCTTCATGGAAGATGCTCCGTCAAAGTAAAGTTCCCATCGGGTATCATTCTCTCTTCTCTCTCCGTTGATCGTGTCAAACACGTACTCGTCGGGCAATTCGCAGTTCAGAGGAGAATCGGCGGGTATCGGATGTTCAGCAAGGAAGTCGGCGATGGCCTGGCCTTTCACTGCCTTGAGAGGACGACAAGTTATCGAGAATTCCATCAAGAGCAGGGCCCATTTAGCAAGTCGTCCTGTTAATATGGCTTTCGACATCAAGTATTTGAGAGGATCCACCTTTGATATGAGATGGACCTCATGTGCCAACGCGTAGTGTCTGACCTTCGTTATCGCGAAGATCAACGCCAGGCAGTGTTTTTCGATGGGAGAGTAATTATTTTCTGCCTCCAGGAGAACTCGACTCAAATAGTAAAGGGCTCTCTCTTTCCCTTGGTCGTTTTCATGTGCCCACAGCGCGCCTAAAGAACCTTCGAGGGCAGTTGTATACAGAATGAGGGGTTTTCCCTTAACCGGAGCGGTTAGCACCGGAGGATTCTGTAGGTATTGCTTGATTTCGTCGAGTGCGCTTTGGCATTTGCGATCCCAGACGAACGGGGTTCCTTTCTTCATCAAGTGACTGTAAGGACGACACTTGCCAGAGAGATTGGCTATGAATCGCCGGATATACGCGAGCTTTCCTTGGAGAGACCGCAGTTGCTTGAGAGTCCTTGAAGGAGGCATTTCCATGATCGCCTTGATCTTCGACGGGTCTATTTCGATGCCTCGGTGTCGGACGACGAATCCCAGGAACTTGCCCGAGAAAACTCCGAACGCGCATTTGAGAGGGTTCATCTTCAAGTTGTATTTCCGAAGGCGCTGAAACACGATCTTCAGATGCTTTAAATGTTCCTCGTATGATTTGCTTTTAACTACGAGGTCATCGATCTAGCATTCAACAATTTCATGTATGAGGTCGTCGAAAATCTTCGTCATGGCTCTCTGATAGGTGGCACCGGCGTTCTTCAGACCGAAAGGCATCACCTTGTAGCAGAATATGCCTAAAGGGATTCGGAAAGCGGTATGCTTTTGGTCTTCGGGATGCATCTTTATCTGATTGTACCCTGATGAGCCGTCCAAGAAGGAGAAAACTTCGTGAGTGGGCGTATTATCTATCATCAGCTCAGTGACTTGTACTGGGAAGTCGTCCTTGGGGAAGGCTTTATTGAGATCTCGAAAGTCCACACATATGCGCACAGTCCCATTTTTCTTCATCACTGGGACGATGTTGGCGATCCAGTCAGGATACTGAACCTCTTGGATGAAGCCGGAGTCGATTAGCTTCTTGACCTCGGCGTTGATGCCCATCTCAAGTTCGAGCCTCATTCTTCTCGGTGCTTGTTTAATCGGCTTGACATCCGGAGATATTGCCAATTTGTGTACATCTATTCTGGATCTAGCCCCGGCATCTCGGAGTAGTTCCATGCAAAGCAGTCTTTATGCTACATGAGCACGTCCTTTAGCGTAGCCACCTTTTCTTCAGACAACAGCTCACTGACGAACGCCGGTAGGGGGTCGTTTGTCGTTCCCAAATCAATTTTTGTGAGGTTATCTGCGGTAGTATGTATCCCATCTTCCAGCTCTTTTGGCGCCGATGGAAATTCTGAGATCACCTTGCCATCATCGTTTTCGAAGAACCAGGGGAGGTCATCCATATTCTCGGGCTCTTCTTCTGACAGCGTTATCATGTGGCAGGTACGAGATCGCTTCCAAGACCAATATTGATATGGCTCCATTCTCACTGTATACGGGGCCTTCGGTTCATACTTCTGCGGCGGGATTACCCTCCAACTGCTGGATAGAGCGAACCTACCGAGTTGATACTGGTCTTCTACCCAGTCTTTGAATGTGAAGCAGTCTTCGATAAGATGTCCTATTGCCCTATTATAGGAGCAATAGTCCAGGTGAGAGACTTCGCCTACTTGCTCGGAGTGCTTGGACTCCGGGAGGGTAATCATTTGATGTTTTATGGCAAGATCAAGTATCTTCCGTATCTTGTCTTGGGAAAAAGAATACGCTCAACTCATCTTCTTTATAATGGAAGGATCCCGGCTGCTCGACTCTCGTTCGCGTGGCTTCTTAGACCCGCTTGGCTGCTGTCGAACGTTTTTCCGTTCTTTGTTTTATTTTTGCCTCTGCGTCGGGTCTTTTGTATGACGGGCTGGCGACGAAGGGCATTGTCATTCTCCACGGCCTGCTGAAGGAGGCGCTGCGTCCTGGCTTTCTCGTAGATGGCCATTTCGCGATTATGATCGCCTCGAACCTTTTGACCCGCTTCCTTTATTAGCTTGTCCATCCGTTCTTCAAATGACGGACTTGGTATTTTCACGACGGGAGCTCTTTTTGGTTCAGGGTTAACATCTTCCCACAGAGCACCTCCTTCTTCATCAAAGTCATGTATGACGTAGCAGTCGCGGAATAGCTCCCATTTCTTGGATTGAACATACCCAAGCCCGATCATTTCCATTTTCTCGTTGGGCAACTTTCGCTGAGTTCCGGGGACGTTCCAGATCTTGTTATAGAACCGTGCTTGTCGAGCCGTTTTCTTAAGGGGTACACCTTGGCGTCTCAAGAGCCTCTTCAACCCTTCTGTGTAGTATCTAGGCAGACGGATGGGCTGGAGCCTGTCGAGCGTAGAATTGGCACCTTGCCAGATTTCTTTTTCCACTTTGGTTTCCCCATATCGGTAGAATAGGATCGCCTTTTCACCCTTTCTCCGGGGAGGGACGTAAAATGTCTGCAGTTTCTGCACACTATAGGTATTAAGTGCATCGAGCTCTTTATAATGCTCCCATGGAACCATGGTGATTTGCAAACTCCGATCATCGTCAGCAAAGGCTTGAATTGATGGCCGAAAAGAAAATACGGCATTAACTTCATCATCCGAGTCGCTGCCGAAGACCAGAATAGGGGTGGACGGTCCCGGCTTGTTGCATTGGGGTGGCCCTGAATGAACTATCTCTTCTTCCTCCTCGGTATCACTCCCGAAGACCAGAATGGTGGTGATAGCTTTGTTCTTGTCCTCCGGTTTGCGACATCTCTCCGTGTCTTCAAAATCTGGTAAGAAGTATTTTGCATCTTCGTATTTTCGGACTTCATTCATGGAGAATGGGTTCAGCTCTCCTGTTACGGTATACTCGAGACCATCCTTGAAATACTTCATACACTGATGTTGTGTAGAAGGGATAATGTTGTACTCGTGTAACCAAGGCCTACCGAGCAAAGCATTGTAGCATGTCTTGGCGTCAATGACATGAAAGTTAATGTCCGTGACAAGCAGCCCAAAGCGTAATGTCAATATTATAGACCCAAGCGTCCGTGATGACTGGGAGTCAAATCCGGAGATGGTGATTTTATCGCGAGCGAGGTGCTGAACGCTCATGCAGATTTCCTTCAACACTCTCACGTTGAGGAGATTGACGGAAGACCCATTGTCAACCAGGATTTTTCCTATCTTGATATCATGACAGTATCCGGAAACATAAAGGGGACGGTTATGCTCGCATGTCCCAAGGAGGAGATCTTCATCGCCGAAGGTGATATCCGCTGTGTGCACTTCTTCCAGCTCGTCTTTCATCTTTTCTTCGGCGAGGAAAGCTTGGAATTGCTCTGGCTCTTGTAGTGCCTTGATCAATGAATCTCTCGCCTCTTTGGATAGCAGGAGGACGTCGAGAATGCTGAGTTGTGAGGGTATCTTCCTCAGGTGTGCCAAAACGTTGTAATCCACCTTACTTTTCTTTGGTGGGTCTTTAGCTGTCAGCTCTTCAACGACTCGATCATCGAGGGCGATATCCTCAGGAACTTTTTCTTTCCCCTTATCCTTTTTGTTCGACCCCTTATTTGTTGGTCCGAGATTCTTTTCCGGTAGCGTGCGATTGCACAGCTGAATGTTTTCACAGGTCTTCATTTCTTCCGTTTCGGATGAGGGTTCTTTGAAGAGAGGACCAAGGGCTATTTCCTCATCAGAATCGCTCCCGAAGGTGAGAACTTGCGATCCCCCAGCGTCGACCATGTGACAGCTGCCGGTAGTTCTTTTACGCTCCTCGGTCGTATTTCTTTTCTCCCGACGAGTTTTGCGTTTCATCCGCTTGAAATGTTGCCGGTGAGCAACATATCCCTGCCACCATCTTTTAAAGGCGTTGCACTCTTCGGTGGGGTGCGCAATCCTTCGATGATATAAACAGTAATTAGGATGCACATCCTCTTCATTAAGGTGTATCTCATCAGAAATGTTTCCTTCGGAGGGTGGCAGCTTCATTCCCATCGATATGGCTTTGGCGAACCTCTTCCTCGTCTTGAACCTGCTTTTATTTGCGGCGGATGTACTTTGATCTGGCGGGGGTGTTTCAACCTTTTTGTCCAGTTGCCGGCGTTTGGCTTTTCGAATATGGCCATCTCACGCTCTCGACTGGCTTTGCTTTTCAGAAGAGCTTCGTTTAGGAACGCATCAATCATTTCGTCTGATGGTCCTAGATGTTCCGGCTCAGGATCTGCCCCCAGCTTCTCTGCGTAAGGAGTTTCTTCATCGTCTATCGACGAGTGAGAGATCACATGGCAGCTTGCCACATAATCTTCAGGCTCATCTGACGAGTCTTCTCCGTTGTCGTCGTCTCCATTCTCAAGGACGTGGCTGAGAAATTCTTGGAGTGTGACGGGAGTCCGCGCTTTTTGATTATATTCTTCCAACGTTTCAATCTATTTTTGCAGGTCCGTGCGCTTGTCACCAGGCTTCACGGGCTTCTTGGCTTTCTTCTTTTTCTTTGAAGACTTTGGCGGCTGGGTGTGAGTGCTTTGGCTATCACCACCAATCTTTGGAGTTAGGCACGGTTTCAGCATTCCCTCGATGGTCTCGGGTTCCAGTGGATTTTTCCACCTGATCGCCGGGCATGTTTGGAGATCCTTCAGCATTCTTTTCGTCTCGGATGAAAGAGCAATCTCCCACGGAGCTTCTTCTACGAAAGAACACGATGCCCCTGATGTGTCCGTCTTCTTGGGAGCGTGTGGCTGCGGCGGGTTCACCTTCCAATTCTCAAACAGGGCAAAATTTGCCCTGTTGGTATTGATCTTCAATCCAGCCCTTAAAGACGAAGCAATCCTCAATTGGATGGCTTACCGTTTGATGGTAGGGGCAATAATTGGGACTATTAACCTCACCGGGTTACTATGGGCATTTTGGATTCGGCAAATTAATGAGCATGTTGCGCATCGCTAGCTCGAACAATCTCTTCGTTTTGACCCGGGGAAACGAATAAGGGCGCTTCATTTTCTCATTATAGTATCGCCGTCTCTCGTCTAGGCGGTCCGTTAATTTCGAACCGCTGGGCTGCTGTTGAGCATTAGAGACGAAAGTCGCTTTCCCTTTCCCTTTTTCATTGCGCGGCTCTGGCTTTGAAGAGGAAGGCCTGTGGCCCATCTGGTCCATTTAGGCCAGCTTATCAATCAAGGACTGGAAGGTGGTGGGTTTGAAAAACATCATAAATTGGGAGATGGTTGCTTGAGGGTCAAGAGTGCCCACGAACATGCCCACTGCCGGCGCTTCCTTGATGCGCTGCTCACATTTTGACCATAAATTTCACCACCGTATTGCGTATTGCACCCACGTTTCACCTGGCTTCACCCTGGCATTGATCAATGCCGTTATTAGGGTGCGTTCACTAGCACTTGCGAAACGCTGGGTGAATAATAGCTCCATCTCTGCAAAAGTCTTGACAGAGTCGTTTGGAAGTTCAGAATACCACTCGAATGCCGTTTTTGACAAGCTACCGACGAACTGGAGGAGCAGAAGTTTATCATCACCTCCGGTGTTGCCGCACAAAGCTCTGAATTGAGCGACGTGCTGATGCGGATTTCCCGTCCCTTTATATACATGGAATTTAGGGATCGTATATCCCGGCGGGTACTTTATTTGGTCGTACCAACCCGGATAGGGTCGTCCAGTCTTAACGACCTGTCCAGCCGCTTCATTCACCTGGTGAGCTCGTATTTGCTGAGCGATGTAGTTGTCCAAGGCGGCCTTGGAGATGGTCTCCTCTTTGGCTGCTGAAAGAGCCTGAGGAGGGTTCGATGTCTCCCCTCTGTCGTCTTCAATGATAATCGGGGGGTCTTCAGCTGGAGGTTCCGGCTGTAATATCTTCCCGGCCATGTCTTGGAACAAAAGAGCCATTCGTTTAATGTTGGCTGCCTGTTCCACGGCCTCTTTTTCTTTCCTCTCGAGCATTCTTCGGAGGAACTCGGTATCAGTTTCTTATTCCCGACGTTGCTCCGAGGTCTCTAGATTTTCTTTTGGCCCAGTGAATGCGGCCATTGCAGTCAGTATCTCCTGAAGTTTCTGCTGCTGTTGTTCCTGAGCCTTCATTATCGATCGGGTAAGCGGTCGATGACCCATAGAATCACGGCTTTCTTCTTTTCCGGAAGCTATATAAACGGTATGTATTACCATGCCCCCGGACTTGGGGCGTTTATATTCGACGTCCTTGCGGCTTGCCGCATTCACGGGGGCTTTCTCTGGCCTCCTTCTCTTGTGAGCAGTTGAAGTCAAAAGGGCCGTTGCAGCGGGCACCCAGACGGATGACGTCTTCTGTGGTACCATGAGATGGCTCTTCTCTTGCTGAGCTTTGAGCTTCTTTGGCCGGCGAGAGTAGTCCTGGTTAATCACCGATTCCTGGACCTGTCGCCGGACTTTATAAATCTTGGAGGACAGCCGCTGAGAGGGCTGCTCCGTCTTCTTTTCTGTTGTAATCTCTATAGGTGGAGGAGATCTCTTCAGCACGGCAGTCGGAGAGTTCTTGCGAACCCTCCTAAGCGGTTCATAACTGTTCCTAGTTGGAACAACAGCATTGATTTCCACCATCAGAGCTGGCGGAGTTAGTCCAGAAGGGGAGCTGCCCCCAGCCTTCCTTACTCGGCGCCAGTGGCGACGGCGAGCATGTCGTGCGGATGGTGTTGGTTCAGCTATGGGGATGACTTCATCATGCCCCTTGTCTTGGCGGAGGGTTGTCGCCGTTGTCAGCCTCTTGAAGACCGATGTCTGTTGAGAAGCAGTATCCAATCTGTCAAAGACAGACCTTTGGGCAGGAGCGGGAGCCGGAGTGGCCAGCCTTGTAAAGACTGACCCTTTGATGGGAGAAGCTTCTTTGGTGACCTCGAGAGCAGGAATGGCTATCCGTTTTGGGATGGCCGCTTCGAGTATCGTGGGCTTCTTGACGGGCCCATTGGAGTTCAGGCTCAGCCTATCAAAGACTGATGTTGTCGGCTTGGCATTGGATGACCCGTTAAGATGGGCCGTGGTAGTAGTGAGCCGATCAAAGACTGACTTCTTCTGCGCTTCTTGTGGCAGCAGGATGTTAACGCTCACTGGTGGGAGCATGGTCCCGAAGAACAACCCGGTGGTAGCCTGCGTTACCTGCTCTACCGGCATTGTGAAAAGGAAGGCCGCTTGGGGGCTGTAGGTTACACCCCCAGATGGGGCGGAACGGGAGTTGCAATTGCAGCTGGTGTAGGTTGAAGCCAGCACGGAGCAAGACACCAAATCTTAGTACCTCGAACCCAAGGGCAACCATATCAAACCGCGATTCGTTCGCGAACACGACACACGAAGTGTGGAGTGGAAAGAGGAAAAGGTCCCACCGGGCGTGCCAGAATCTGTTCCTCTCCGAATACGGAGACGCGGCCGCATGGGTCCGTCTTTCCTGAATACGGGGCAGATGCTAATTGGTGCTATCCGTCCACCTCTCCGAAGATGCCAAGTTGATTTATGGCACCATGTATCGAAGGTTTAAACGGATGCGGCCGATATAGCAGACTTCGTCAGATTCCCCCTCGTTTGAGGGGTTTTTGATTGTGGGGACGCTCTTCCCTGCAGGCGCAAGCCCCTGCAGTTAATTACGCTACCGCATCGCGGTAACCACTTTCTCCTTCTCCAGATGGTCACTTCGTGTCGTGTGTGTTTGTTTTGTTTTTGGTTGCCCGTGGATTGTATACGGAGACTAATTTATGTTGTCGCCCGTAGGGCGTGGATTAGTCCAAATCCGTATTCTCTTAGATTTGGGTTTGGGGGTTGGGTTTAAGGATACGTTAGTCTCATTTGAGACTAAGTCAACTTAAACATTCGTTAAGGATACATTAGTCTAATTTTAGACTAATATCTACTCAACGGGATCGTTTAGATCCAACAAAAGAGCATTTGGGCTCTATTTTTTAGTTTTGGGACATTACGGTCTAATATTAGTTTAAGGACATTACGGTCCAATATTAGTTTAAGGACATTACGGTCCAATACCAGTTTAAGGACATAGTGGTCCAATACCAGTTTAAGGACATAGTGGTCTAATGAGTTTAAAGACCTCACAGTCAAGGTTAAGGACATCGTAGTCCGTGAGTTTAAAGACCTCACAGTCAATGTTAAGGACATCATAGTCCATGGGTTTTAAAGGACCCCATAGTCCGTGGAATGTTTGGTTGTCGGGACCCGTCACCTCTCTGAAAACGTTGAAGGATTACAACGACAAATATCAGAGGAGTAAAGAGATGTACCCTCGAACCGATATGAGTTGGTTGAAAGATCTGTAGTCCAATTTGGGGCTAAGATCTGTTAACATATTTATGAGCAGATGAGCTCAATTAATATGAGTTGAGAACTTATGGCCAATCTTGGGCTAAGTCCAATCAGGTTAAAATGTTTAACATTTTATTTTGGGCTGTTGAGCCTTTATTTGGGCTTGGCCCTTTTAACAATGCTGAGCATTGATTTATATCTTGACAATGTTTTTGTCTTTTATTGAATGCTGAGCATTCATCAGAGCTCTGGGCTTATTAAAGAACAATTTATGTTCTGTCAGTGCAACACGTGGTGCGCTAGGCGCTTTGCGCCATTCAAAGATCGCAGTGCGCTTCTGCCACGTGGCACACATGTAAGGGACATGTGTCGCGCTTGGCGCTAGGCGCCAGATGATGAGCGCATGATGCCAGTTTATGAGCGTTGAGCGCTAATCCATGAGTGCATTGCACTTTCAGTTTAGTGGCGCACACGTGAGTGACACGTGGTGCGCTTGGCGCTGAGCGCCAGCCCATGAGCGCAGTGCGCTATTTCAAGAGCGCAAAGCGCTAGTGGTTAATTGGCGCATACGTGATTGACACGTGGCGCATTTGGCGCTGAGCGCCAGTCCAGAGAGCGCAGAAGCGCAAAACGCATTTGATCAATTTTATGATCTGAGCTTTTTAAAAGAGACTTTGTCTCAAGATCTAAGAATCGTCGTTCTTATTTTGTTTCAATCTCTTATATTGATGAAAGGCTTTGCCTTTATGGATCTATGATCCTTAAGAGAATTGAATTATTCTCCTTTTTCTAATGAAATGTTCATGATCTCTTTGAGAAAGACTTTAGTCTTATAGATCTATGATCTGTGAGAAGTAAGTTCTTCTTTTATTTTATGATGAGATCTTTTGATCTCTTTGTGAAAGACTTTTTGTCTTTGTAGATCTATGATCTTTTTAAAGAAACGAATTCTTCTTTTTATGAGATGATTCCATCTCTATATTCATCATCATCATTTTTACCTTGAAGAAAGATCTTCTTGCAAGAGCTTGCTCTTTGAATTTTCTCAAATTTTTTGGGGAGGTTTCTCTCTCTTTCTGTGTATCTGAGACTTAAAGTCTAAGGGCATTTTTATAGGGTAGGCCGACTTGTTGAATCAGTTTAAGAGATCTTTCTCTGATTGATTTGGGGATGTTTCCCCACTATTGGATCTTTGATCCTAGGGCTTCTGTTTTACAGAAGGCAATCTTCTTGTTTTTAACAGGATTGGAAAATCTTTCCATACAGAATTTATTCTGTCTTTTGGTAATTTTTATTTACCATTGGATCATTGATCCAACAGTGCTCTGATTTACAGAGCACAATCTTGTTATTTGGAAAGATTTTGAGGAATCTTTCCTTAACAGAATTTAATTCTGATTAATTAATGATTTATCATTATTATTAGATCTTTGATCTAACAGTGGGGAACTTTTAGTTCCAGCGCCCGTGCCTTGCACGTGGTGCGCTGCTTAGAATGCAGCGCACTTAGTGCCAGCGCACCCGTGCCTTGCACGTGGTGCGCTGCTTAGAATGCAGCGCACTTAGCCCCAGCGCACCCGTGCTTTGCACGTGGTGCGCCACTCAGAGCACAGCGCGCTTAGCGCTACCGCATACGTGTTTTGCATGTGGTGCGCTGCTTAAGTGCAGCACTCTTAGCGCTAGCGCACACGTGCTTTGCACGTGATGCGCTGCCTAAGGCGCAGCGCACTTGGCGTGCATTTGAAGCGTTGCTTCATTTCAAAATTTGAATTTCAAACAGAGCTTTGCTCTGATTGGGGGAAACAGCTCTAATTGGGGAAACAGTAAGCTTTGAACGTCTTTTTGTCCCCGCTCTTAATTGTGAAGAGGTAGTCGACTGTGCGCTTCTGCCGACGGTTCCCGATGAAGTGGCCGAGGAACTGAGTAGCCAGCTCGTCAAAGGTCAAGATTGAGCGAGGCTCGAGTCCTCGGAACCAGTCCCGACTAGAGCGGATGAGGGTGGCTGGGAAGGCTCTGCACTGGGCGGCGTCGGAATGATCCTGGAGGCTCATCCCCGCGGTGAAAGCATCCAAATGGTCTTTCGGGTCGGTTTTCCCGTCGAACAGAGAGACCTTCGAGGGCTTGTTGCGCGAGGAGACGTGAACATCGAGCATTCCTTCGGTACATGGCTTGGTGAGCGAGTCGGTGGCGTACTTAGCCCCGTCGCCCGAGAGGTGACCTTCTCGGCGTATGCACTCGATCTTCTTCTCGAGGGCGTCGAGTCGGCCATGGTACCCCGAGGATTCGGCGCCTTGTGATCCTTGGCCTCTGCTATAGGAGATCTGCGTCTGGGCACGGCCCTGGTTCCTCTTAATGAGGTTCCTCAGATCCCCGGGCGAGGTGGCCCTCGAGCCGCCGTGGCGAGCCCCTTCTGTGCGACCCCGTCGAGGGAGGGGGTGTCGGTCATGCGTGGGGACAGGCGAGGTGACCGATATCTCCTCAGGGGGGTGAGGGTCGCGAGGAGGCTCGAGGCGAGGCGCTCTGGCGGCGGATCTTGGTGTGGAGCTGTGGGGCGCCCAGCGGGCCTCAGAGAGTATCGGCCCGTGAGATCTGTGGCCATGGGACGTAGCCCGCCGGTGGTCAGCCGTGCCGACGAAGGCAGAGTCTTCTGGAGGCGGAGGAGCGGCGATCTGGGGCCCTGGCCCGGCCGTTTGGACGTGGACGAGCGCCTCCATGATGGACTGTAGTCGATCTATTCAGCCGGCGAGGGCGTTGATGACGGTCTCCGGAGGAGGTTCATTCGCGCCTCCGGTGAAGGGGAGTCGGCGGCCGGTACCTGGATCTTCAGGGTGATCGCATGCCATGTGGATGGAGATCGGAAGGCCAACTTTTGTTTTTGTGGAGTTTTAGTTCCCACAGATGGCGCCAACTGATGGAGGTCCTTTTCGGGTCCCCGTCAGATGTTGTCTTCTGTCGATCTTCCGGTGGATCATGGAGGTGATCTCCTATTGCGTGTGGGTCTCAATGGGTTTTGAGGAGATTGGTGGTTTTGAGGAGTTTGCGCCGAGTACCTGCAAGGAAGTCCCGGGATGGTTTGGTACCACCGAGGACCCTCCGACGATCAAGTTAGCACAAGATCCGAGCAGAGTAACAGCTAAGTGGTGTGAAAAAAGCTTACTTGACCTCTCTATGATGGAGGTTTATATAGTGGCGGCAACACGCAGTAGCAGGCGCGAGAATCTCGCCGGCAATTACGCTCCTGACGTTACGCCCGCGTGATTAGCGGATCACCCGTTAATGGGGATCATGATGGCGTGGAACGTGGGATGCTGCCGGCGGAGAATCCGCGCATGGTGAGATTTGCGGAGCGGCGGTTACGCCTGTGAGTGGTGGAGTAAGTCGGTCGGAGGGACCGAGGAAGATGGCCTCGGCGGGAGAGCTCGGGAACGAGCGGGGGAGCTGAGGTATCTTGGTCCTGTGGTAGTTCGGGGACGAGCTGAGAGGCCGAGGAGGCCAATTTGCAGGGGGCTCTGAGGTGAGTCAGCTTGTGCTTGCAGGTCGGGTACAGGGATGGCCTGGTCGGCTCCTGTGGGCCCTTTCTTCTGAGTTCTGAGACACGTCATCTGCCACGTGTCCTGATCTGGAAGATCGCTAATATAGAGCATCATCATATACACTATTGGATCTAATGGTGGATATGCGGGTTAAATAGAAAAGCACATGGGTTTGTATTTTTTTTTTTTTATTAGAAGTCGTCTTTCGCTTTACTCGGCTCTGGAAAGTTTCTGTCGAGTTCCCAACTTTGTTCAAAGCGTTTTCCTACTTGAAAGGGGAAGAATTCTTCTCCCACTCACCACCCTTCCTTTGTGCCGCATTGCGTGAAGACATTTGATATAAAACACCGGTTCTTTTTTCCCCACCCTTCGAAGTTACCCATGAATCTTTCCTTTAGATCTTACCACCAACCGACCTGCGCTCCACCAAACCTTTTCCAGGAGAAATGGGCAGTCCGCATTCATTGAATTGCAGAGAATGGAGACATCATTAGCTACAACAATGAAGTTTGGGTTGAAGCCCTTTGTTCCCATCTTTTGCATTTTGGATGCAACCCTTTGATCAAACTAAGTACAGAACATGAGATCTAGTAATAGCAGGAAAGACTGGATATAATAGTGTCCTTTCATTCATGTGATCCAAGTTAGCTCTCTTTGGATTAGATTACTGCATGCCAAATCATTCGATTTGTTTTTATTTATTTATTTATTTCCTTTTGGGACCTCATTTGTCACTTTTCAGTAATGAATGACTTTATTTGCTACCCACACTATTGGCTCTTATAAAGAGCACCATGCCAATCTCATGGATTCTTTTTGCTCATTCTCTCTACTCTTCTTCTGAAAATTTTCTCCAATTGTTTTTAACCTAAACCTAATGCGAATATTTAGGCCGTTATTAGGCTTAACTGGGCCTTTGAGTTTGCCTTTTGAACCTGGGCATGCCCTTGAGTTTACCTTTTGAACTAGCTAAGAATTGCATTCAAAATAGATCCATTTGGATGAGCTTATTTTGAAGTGATTATTTCTGAAAAGGTGGGAAAAAATCATTTATAGATGCTTATGGCAAATAAGTTGTAGTGTTTGGATAATTTTGTATGAAAAGTGATTATAAGTAGATAGTGTGTTTGGATGAAAAGATGGATAAGTGATTGTTGAGTGAAGAATGACCAAAAGAACGTATCGTTAATGTTGTCTCAAAATTTGGATGAAAGTACAAGGGGTATTATGGTATATTACTTGATCGACTCTACCATTCCATAATCACTTATGGAATAAACTAGGAATCCCTATCTTATTTTTAAGTGGGAAAAGATGACATTTTTTAACTAGTCATGATGTGACTCATGATCACTTATTGAATGGTAAAAGATGGATCCAAACACACTATCTATTTAGGACCCATCTTGATATGATTTTTAATCACTTGTTGACCAAAAATAATTCAATCCAAACGGACTAATATTGTGCTGTATCATGTATGAGGTATTTTATCCAAATAAATCATGGTTAATTGCAAAATACAGTCAGTTTAAGCTGCACAACAATTATACCCCTCATGGTGTAATTTATGGGGACAAATACCTCTCTTGCTCATTGATCTAAACTTTCAAAAATAATCAAATCCAACCCTTAACTAACAAAAACATGTCCAAAAGCAAAATTAGGAGCTCATTTAGCATTCAGAATGTTTTTTTTTTACCGCAACGAAGCCCACCGGTCCCGCTTGTTCCTCTTCGACGCACTAAATGGGAGATTCCGGATCTCCCTTCACAAACTTTTATTGCCCATGCCCACCACTGTAGGATGTGCCTGCGGATGTTTTTTTTGGGTGTTATTAATTATTATTCCAACAAATTATATAACAAAGTTTCATGCAAATTTATAGGTTCGGGTTTCGGGTTTGGGCCGAACTAAACCAAGCCCAATATCGCTCCTCATCCAAAACCCCACTCTCTTCGAAACAGACCCCCCCAAAAATCAATCATCCTTGTAATGGCAGCTTTTGCTTCTCCTTCCTCTTTGATTTCGATTTCTAGGTTTTTCTCTCCCCTTTCGAGCCCTAATGCCTCGCTCCTCTTCGTGGGCCCCACAAAGCAACCGCCTACTGTGGCTTTCGCTCGCCGGAACAAAAGGAGCGGCGGCTCGTCGATTGCCAAGAAAGAGACCGCTTCTTCTTCTTCTCATTCTTCAAAAATTAAGGTAATTGAACTTGATGATCACTTCAATTTGTAGTATAATCAAATGGGTTCATTCAAAATGGCTTGCCGATGATTTCGCCTATCTAAAGTTGCAATCTTTGGATGTGTTTTTCATATAGTGGATCGAGTGTTATCTCATGAGGTTCGAGTTTCTATTATATGAGAAGAAGGATAGAAGCAATTGTTTTGTTTTGTTTTTTTCCGCTCATGGCTAACCCTCACATAACCATCAGGCTATAATTTCACACCACTTGAAGAATATAAGACCAAATTGCAAATATTATAATGTCTTTGAAATGACATCAAAATATGTTTAATTCTAAAGACTTGTATTTTATAAGAGAAATGTGGGCATCAAAGGCATAAGAGAGATTCTCTCTACTGGTTAATAGTCGACGTTTCACAATTTCTTTTCATATGGTCGGCATCATCCATCTTGATCGGTATTCTAAAAAGCATTCTAAGCGGCCACTTAAAGCAGCCGCTTAGGCGGAAGCGGCCCCAAGCCGCTCTGCGTTGATCCTAAGTGGCCGCATTAAGCAGTCTAGGTGCGTTGCTTATGCAGGACTGACCTATGTGTCCCTAAGCGGTTGCATTAAGCAATCTAGTCGCGTTATAAGTGCTTAAGCGAGGGAAACCTGCCTAGGCAGGCATTTAAGCAGACCTGGCCTGCTTAAAAAGCTAAATTCAATCATTTTATTATAAGCTCCATGGTTCGGGTTTAAGTTGTTTCTAAGAAAATCGGACCCAAAACCTTTTCTTAAATACAATACACGACTCAAGCTATTCCCAAATTACATGAACGAAGAAACCCTTGCGTCTTCTTGTCTTCCCCTCGTTGATCCCCAACATACCGACATCGCTTCTTAAAGGCTCTCTTCTAGTCGCTCTCTTCTCATTGTTCTTCTGAAGTCTCTAGAGGCTCGTCAACAAAAATCCTAAGAAATTTTGTCGAGTTCAGTTTCTGTTCATCGTAAGTCTCCATACCGCTCTTCAATTTTATCTCACGAGATGCGTAATCTAATATTTATAGTCGCTATGAACATTTTGTATATTTTTAGTACATTGTTTTAAAAACTTTTAAGTGGTTTTTGCTATTTATGTATATATGGAAAAATAAATTTAACTATAAATAAATAACTGCCTGGGCGGTGCTTAAGCAACGGCTAGGCGCTAGGAGGCACCTCAACTGCCTAGCTCCGTGTAGAGTTTTCTTACAACATTGATCTTGATCTTCATGGTCTAAACATATTTAAGTTTGTAACCCAATTTTTTTAAGTTTGTAACCCAATTTTTATGTGATTTGATACTATTTGACCGTTGATTTGATTATGGAAAAATGTTCTATTATCGGCAAACCATTAAACTTGTGACTTCCAAACAAGTGCAAGAAGCATCGTAATCGCATATTTTTTTGGTGTGTGCATGACTAGAATATGTTGATCAAGATGAGCGGTGCCAATTATTACAAAAAGTTGATAAATTGTTGACTTTTTTCCAAGTAGGAGAGAAGCTATCTCCTATGCCTTTGATTTCCGCATTTCTCATTTTGTAAAACCATATATGTATGTATAACTATGATCGGGAAATATAAATCTTGGAACATTGTTGAAGTTTCATTTTGACTACAAAGTGGCAAGCCAAGGCTAATTAATGGACTATGCGTAATGTAGAGTTAGCCTAGTTCAATTGAAATCTAATTTCTTTTTTCTCCTTCAGAACTTTTGTATAACTTTGTCGGTAGCCCACATTTTGTTAGATTATTTAAAAGTTGTAACTATCGTGCTGTAGAGAACTAGGAAGACTAAGAATAATGTTATATTATATCTGCCCTCTTCTGTTTGTTTTATGTCTCTCTCTTTTCCTTCCCTATATTTCTGTGGTTAATCTCTTTCCTTTCTTCCCCCTTTGAATTGTGCAGAGTGTCCTTGTAGTAAGATTCATATTAAGCAATACTTGCTATCATTGCGCATCCTATCCTCACTAGAAGTTCCAGAATTCTACTATATGTTAAACCTTCTGTAGGTGGACAAAGTTGAAATTTCCATTATTGTTTATGCTGAACTAATACTAGAAGCATGATCCACTTTTTGGGTACCACTACCTGGCAAACCACATGAATGTTCATGTAAATTGTTAGTGTTTACATAATATTCCTTTGCGGCTTAAGATTCTTATTTCGGTAGTCCGAGGTGGATCTTGCGAAACAATTTTAAGCTTTGGTTATTATTTAGCTTTGCCCTGAGATGCTACCGGTTAAGGGAAATAATTTTAGATTGAGGAATTTTGGTGAGATTGACTAAAAGTCTTGTCTTCTGGTTTTGAATCTTGTAAGCCCCTCCGTCAACTCCTTATGGTCACACATAGAAACTCTCAACATTTTTCTAATAATGCTATATGACGATTACCCCATTTTTCTTTGTTTTTATTTTAGAACTTTTGAGGAGTGGAATTCAACTAGGGTTGCATTCGGATTCGGATCTCCGGATATTTATCCGGGTCCGAATTCGGATATTTTCGGATACGGATATGAAATTTCGATCTGTTCGGATACGGATACTGATACTGATTCGGATATATATTTTCAGATCTAGTCGGATACGGATACGGATACTGATCTTTTCAAATTTTTCGGATACAGAATCGGATATCTGTTTTCGGATATGGATACGAATTCGGATACGGATATCCGCATACAAATTAAGTTAAATACATCATTTTAATTAAATTTCTAATATTTTTATGCTTAATTAATTAATACCTTTATAGTAAAGTTAGAATTAAATAATATATTAGTTTGTTTATTTTATTATTTAATTTTAAAATATACATAATAGGACAATATGTATGTATAATTATTTGTTAATATATTCCGTTAGGTGCATGTTTCAAATATTTTTAGCAATCATATTTAATTTGTACTCAATCTTTTTGTATCATGTATCAGTTACATACATATTGTCACATCACATTCACTTATTTATATTTTAACCATTTATTTATCAATATCCGATCGTATCAATATCCGTATATCTCATATCCGATCCGTATTCGTATCCGATTTTGTCAAGTATGGATATGAATATTTTTTACCGAACCATATTCGTATCTGTATCCGTTTCCGAAACTAGAAAGCAGACATGGATATGGTAATACTCATATCCGAAAGCCGTATATGAATGCAACCCTAAATTCAACACATGTCTATCAATAAGTTGAAAGGAGTCAAATCTGTTTTCTGTTGTAATGCTGTCCTAATCATTTTTTTAATCACACTACTGGCTACATTAATGCATGAAGCTACCTTTCATGTAGTAAAGGAGTCTGAAAAACGAGAGGCCAATATTTCTCCATTGTAGAATTTGGCGAAAAGGACATCCACATACTTCTTGATAAGATTGAATCCCTTCTACTTTTTCCAAAATTGAGTAATCATGGTCGATAAATTGAATGGGTCAGCCCGACAATGCAATATTTGTTAATCCAAAACTCTTCCAGTCACATTGTAGGGTGTTTTTCGTCACCCCATTGAGATGGGAATACGCGCGCGCTTGTCAGACGTACTACAGATTTTCCCTGTCTAGGGTAGGCTGGGGTTTATTGATTGTGAGGATCCGAATCTCCGGCAGCCGTGGACTAAGCTGTCGTTAATGATCTCTCGCCTTTGGAGCGAGGGAACCTCCGATTAACCAGTTAAACTGGTCATGCGAACTCAATGTGCAGTGTTGTGTTTTGAAGGGGTTTTGGATATATCGGGGGCCCCGCAGAGTTTTTACGGGGGTCCCGCTACCCGGATAGCGGGCTGGGGGTCAAGGGGGCTAGTAGCCCCCTTGCGGGGTGCGGGGCAGCGTCCCGGCCCAATTTTTTTTGAGAGGGACATTGTTTTAGAGTATGTGTGTGTATAAAGGGAAAGGGCATCCAAAGGATGCATGGGGGGCAGCGGCCCGCGTGCATGGCACGCAGGAGTTGGGCGCTAGAGCAGTGGGCGCTGGGCGCACCGCGTGCTCGGCACGTGGGCGTCAAACAGAAAGGGGACTTTGGTCCCTGCACTGGGAGCTGTGCTCCCGATTTCTGGAGTTGAACTCCTAAAAAGTTTAGAAATGATCAAAGGGGCTGCTTTGTCTCTCCCTTTGGCTCTGGATCTTCCTGAGATAGGATTTTTGGAGATGGGTCTCCTCCTTCCTCCTCTGTTGGCTGGGTCTTGAAAAACAAGAAGTATGAGATTTTAAAAATCTATTATTTTTAAGATCTGATGGAAGATCTAAGTTCCCTTTTGTGGGTTTTGTGGTGAAAAACTATTTAGTTTTGGAAAAGGAAGAGTAAAACTCTTGATTTAATTGAAAAAGGGGAAGAAGGTTTAGAACCTTGATGGAGCAGGAGGCACAAATAACCCTAGTTTTTGGGGGAATGAAAATGTGTATGTATTATTCATCATCATGTTGCCTTATATAGACTTACATATTTACATATAGCCCCTTGGGCTTTACAGAATGGCATTTTGCCCATCCCATGGCTCATGTGTCATTTCTTTTTGCACATAAGCCATGGGCTTACAAAAAATTGGCTTTATGCCCATTTTGCATACATTCATGCACAAAAATTACATCAAAATTATTTGTTACATGATTTTTATTTTGGTATGGCGGAAGGCCGGACGCTTCGTGTTCGGGCTCGACCCGGGCATTGGCCCACTTGCTTGGGCTTGGGCCCACCTGGCTTGGGGTTGACCTTGACTTTGACTTGGTCAACCGGGGTGCAATTTTCGACCCCAACACACTTGTGTCTAATTTTTTTATTCTCCTGTTTAAGTTCCTGTTTAAGTTCAGAGTTTGATGATGAAATTCATCTTCTGATTTCTTACGTGGACCATAATAATTTATGTTTTGATTTTGACAGAAAAGACAGTCAGAGAATGATGACATAGATGAAGATGCTTTCGAGGCACTTTTTAGTCAGCTTGAAGAGGATCTCAAAAATGACTTGTCTGTTGACGATGACGAGGATGAAATAACTGAGGAAGATTTGGCCAAGCTTGAACTAGAGTTGGAGGAAGCACTAGGTGATGTTGAGCTTGATGAACTTGCTGGTGTTGTTGAGCTTAATGAACTTCCTGGTGATGCCGAAGAATCTGATGATGAAGAAGAAGGACCACCAAAGCTTAAAACTTGGCAAGCCAAGAGATTGGCTTATGCCTTAAAGGTTGGCCGGCGTAAAATTAGTATAAAAAGTCTTGCAGCAGAGCTAGGGCTAGATAGAGCATTTGTTCTTGAATTGCTTCACGATCCGCCTCCACAGCTTCTGTTGATGTCTGCTTCTTTACCAGACAAAGTCTCGAAAACGACTCCTGAAGTTGAAACCAAGGATAAACTCTCCCAAACCACATCTGATTTGGAAGAAATCAAATTGGTAGATTCTCCAATTTCAACTGACATTGTCGTAGAAAACGAGTCACAAAAGCTACAAGAACCTGGGCCTGTGAAGCAAACGAGATGGGTTATGCAAAAGAGGCTGAAGAAGGCGCACGTTGAAACCCTTGAAAGAGTTTATTCGCGGACCAAGTCCCACGGTATGTAAAATTATGTGTATGGCAATCGAATACAACTTAAAAGGAATGAACAAACAAGATACCCCCCCCCCCTCTTTAATTGTAAAACATCAGCAGGCGCTTTAATACACAATATGAGCATTGATGAGTAATTTTGAACATCTGAACGCATAATGGATAGCCATGGGTAACTCCTCACTGACATTAGAGCTTCCCAATAATTTAGAGGGCTTTGGATACAAGCAACACTATACATGGGTTTATAATTGACCAAACATGCGCATATAAATAATGGAACAATGTATCTTGGAACCAAACCAAGGCTATGTATACTTCCTCATACGCTAATCTGATAAAACAAAAAATTCGTTGCAAGTAAACCAGAAAATGTATTCAAATAGAACACAATCTGTTTTCTATCAAAAGACAAATCTTGATTTGAGAAGTCGATAATTCTGCTGAACTCTCAGATTCGGAAGCTTGACTTCTGTTTCAGAGCCGGCCCATTTCTTGATTTTTCACTTGATTCTGGTTCTTGAAGAGAATCATTTTCAGTCGTTTCCGCCAACTTCTTTCATCATTTTCTCCTTCTCAAACTCTTGTTTAGCTAAAGGAGTGAATTGAGAATCTGAAGATTTAATGGTGCCTAGCCAAGCAAAATCCTAAATAGCAAGAGGAGACGGTAAATGGGTAGATTGGCTAGTTGGTTGTATATTAGTAAGCTGAAACAGTAACCTCTAAAGGAATACTTTACTACAAGAAAATGCAACTTACAAAATAATACTTCTCTCTATTTATTTTATTCATCAGAATATACAGCCTTTAATACTTTCTATTAATCATAAGCTATATATTGTTGGACTTGGACTCAGAATTCAATTTTACAGTCAACCCTCCCGATTCATTCAGTAAGCTATCAGCCTATCAGTTATAAGATATTTGTTTCTGTACTTTATTATGGAGAATGCAATGATCAGCAGCATAGTTCATGTGACAAACGTTCCATCGAAAAGGGTGGTGAGATGGTTTGAAGACAAGCGACTCCATGATGGGGTCCCGGACCACTGTGAACCCTTCAGGCGATCTGATCCAAAGTAGTTGTGATTTGAGGTACATTTTCATCATCTTATATTTCGGTGTTTTGAGGTACATTTTCTTATAAAATAAGTTTCCCCTTTTCTTATTACATTTCTTAGGAATAGGCTAAGGTGACAGAACTGAATAACTGTTGCAGTTTTGTTATGCAAGGTTGCAACCAGTATCTTTGTAATATTAAAGACTTAGCCGTAACCAAAGAGTATAGCTCCTTGGTTGTAGCTTCATGGCAGTGTGTTGCATGTCAATAATGCATGTCGAGACATCGTCTTCTTTTTTATGGAAATTTAAGCATGTTGTGGGAGTTGGAAAACTTTCCTATTTTTGTTCTGATATCATGTGTTGGCACTTAACACTCCTGATTTTTTTTCCGTTTCAGTACTTAAGTATTTGTTAAGTTTCAATTAATTGGTGTTAATTCTTTGCACAAGACTGTTCGAAGCATATATTCTTTACCTTGGACCATATTGATTAAATGGCATAAGAAGATCATCTTATTCAAATGGTTTTAGGTGAGGTGAATATAGGATTGATGGCACACAACTTTTGGTGGGAAGATTTTTGCATGTCTTAGAGTATTGCAATTATCTGGAAGGAATCCACTTAGCAGCTTGATTGTGTAATAGGTTCCTGAGGATCACTCTTGATCATAATTTACTGCATCACAACATCTAATAGGATCATATATTGGTTTTGTCTCGAATATAGCCATTGTTAAGATGAAATTCTAGCTGACTTGTTGATCTCTAGTTTGTGTCCAACATAGTTATAGGTTAGCATTCCATAGAAAAGGTCAAAGGTAGCTGATGAAGCTTCTGGTGGACCGCCTAGTCTGCTACTTGGTGAATTATTCTTTTCCATGGCTGTCTTCAATTTTTTCCCCCTATTATCTTTATCATTTTTCAACCTCCAGTTTCTTTCTATCATAACCCTTGTGTCTTGAGCCTGCGATATCTTCCTTTTTCTCCCCTTGTATTATCCAGTCAACAACCTGATTGATGACATTTCACAATATCAAATGTAATTTGTGTGTTAGTTTTCATTGACCATCTATCAATACTCGCGGTAAGATTTTAGCACAGATCCTGACTTCATTGACTCAGTCTTCAGAGAACAGGGTTACACGAAGCTGAGCTATGGTGGATTGAGGTCTAGCTAGTGTTTTGGATTTTCGACGTTGGGATTGAGTTCCTAATTTCCTGTACTATTTTTCGCAGAGGTCCTACAAATTGCTTTTCTTCTTTATAATTATCTACAATATTTTGCTTCAGTGAATCACGATCGCTTCTTCACTAGCAAAGGTAACTGCACACTGATAAGATTTATTTTTTCTATCTTAAAGTAGGAAATTAGGTAGTATAGGAAAATTTTGAAGCCTAAACTACTCCAGAGTCCTACCACAACCACCACCACTTTGGCTGCTATTGAAGCTTCCCTGGGCCTTATCACTATATCAAGCAAGTATTTATTGAAGGTTTTCCAAATTTTACTACAGGATTTATAGAGAGAAAATCTTCAAAAACTTTGATGTTTTTGTTTCAAAAAGGGTTTTTAAAAATGCTGTTGACCTCGATCAATATTCAAGCTACCATCATTTTTGCATCATGATTGTCACGGTGTCACCTAAATTTTTTCATTGAAATGGGGTTGGCTATGCCATAAGAATACAATAGTGGCAACTATAAATCGTATGAGATGGGATCATGAGCCGCGCTGTATCACTCTGCAGTACTATGATAGCAGGGAAAACTTCCAAAAGAATTGACCTAGATTTTATGATCAGTGACATGCTCTTAGTTGAGAATACTATAAATGATGGTCTTTCCATAAGAGCTTTAAGTTTGCGATGCTGAACCACACATTTTATTAGTCATAAGGCTTACTCTTACGTAATCAAGAAGCAATGCAATCAAATTCTACTGTATTTGAAACAGAGTATAAATGAATGTTTAAAATACATGTTAAAGGAAATCAGTTTATCTTTGATGCAAACAGCAAGCCAAGGAGCCAAATGGAATCACTTTACTCAGATATTGTCTATAAGCATTCGTCCCCGCACTCCTCACTCCAATAAGTTTCAATGAACCAATGTATGATCTGAAAGTTCATGAAAGTTTTCAGCGACATCTGAACTGTCCTACTCTCTCCCCACACTGGAAAATTACGAGGCGTAAATTACAGGAAAACCCCATCACTTTTGACCATGTATAGTGTGATACTGCCTTAATGTAAACATGTACTTAACCTCCAACATAAATTTACGCTCTTATGTGTTTTGCAGCTTTTGTTTCCAAATTACTAATTGGTGCAAGTATTGAATATGCAAAGTAAAAGTGGCAGAAAACTGGTTCTGCAGAAAAAGGTTGCAGATACAAAAAGTATCGCCTTTTGTTCAAGTTGATGGTAAGTGCAGGATTTTAGAGGCTAGGGTGGTATTTTGCTATATAGGAAAAGATGAGTTTCTTGCAATCAGGCCTCGAAGAATTGAAAAAACCTTGAAAGTCAAAACTCTTCAGCTATACCGAGAACATCCCCTGCCCCTCTCCAAGCCAGAAATTTTTTTATGAACCAACCTAAAGGAGTCCAAAAACCTCAAAACTTCAGCTATGTCAGCTTCATAGAAAAGTTACGGAACAGTACAATATTAAAACGCATCCTATGACTCTATTAGCATCCATTCATGATCCAGCAACTTCTAAATTAAAAAATTCCTATTAAAATGGTAGAGTACTCTTCAGATGCCAACATATAAAAATAAAATAAAAAAACTTCCCAAGGCGGGTTTTCTTGAAGAAGTTTTGGATTTATTTTACATGTTTGAAAGGGACAAGATGAAATATAATGATAAAATATAGAAATGTGAACTGGAAGAAAGGAATTATAAATTGTTGGAAATGAAACCTGATGTTGCCCTTTATAGGAATTACCAGCACAAGAACAAGGCTAGAATTATCAACAAACAATTAAATTTGACTTTGTTAATGCTATATATATATATAGTTTGGTCTTTGTTGATCTCTCGGTAGGTTAGAAAAAGAAAAGATGGCTGGGCTTAAAAGATCTGTGCAAACGTTTCGTAGGTCAGGTTCATCTGGGTTAGTGTGGGATGACAGATTACTCTTTGGGGAGGAGGAACAAGTAAACAAGGATGAAAGTGGGAAAGGCGATGTTTTCAGAGAGTTGAGGCCCTCAAGGAGCACTGGATTTATTAGCACCAAGATAGATTGTTGCCAATCCAACAATAATAATGTTCAGAAAACTTGTGATTCAACGGCTTTGAAACCTCTGCCTCCCTTGCCGAAGGCCAGAATACTCAAGAAGTCCATTAGTTCCAGTTCTGTGAAGCCATCCAAAGCAGGCAATAGATTTAGCGCATAGTTATTATCGATTGTATAGGTCTTGGTTATATATCTATAAACCTGATTATTAGTAAAATTGTCAGTGTGTAACTTGTGTTTCGTTATGTCTTGTGCATGCCTTTGGTTTTATAATATTCTCATTGCATTTTTTCCCACAAGACATGGATTGGATTTTGAAAAATCACCATTATGGTAATGTATTTCCAAATTGAGAAATCGGAGTATACATGTCACTGTAGGATTTCCTGCGGTGGCGGGTTACATAGCAACGCACATTTCATTAATCCATGTGGAGGTAAGTGTTGCAAATACAAGAATCTTTAAGGTTAGAATGGAAAGAATGCATGGATAAATAAACTGTGTATTGCCATGTGTCCCTGGGAAACTCCTATAGTGACGCGATATTATCCACATTCAATCATTACCTTGACTTCTATATTACCTGTATATTGGTATGCATGTATCCACAAACTCGAATTTGAGAAGACGAGTAGATGAAAATGTAGCAGCCTTGTGGGTAGATGTAAATATAAAAGTACCCATGGTGAAACCAAGCTTAATCTGTTCAAATTTAGTCTCTTGATTCATCGATGTGGTTTCAGATGATTTTGGATACTGCACCAGGCCTCCTTACAATATGATGGTGCTTATTAGATTAAATCAAAAAAAAAAAAAAAAAAAATGAGCCACAAGAGTAATTCTTTAAGCAGGTTAATGGAACTACAAAGACTTGAATGGAAGAAAATGATTTATAGAGAAAATCTCTCAAGTATGGAATAAATGCTTTCTTATCATTATCGTATAGCAGATTGATGGTAGAAATGGAAATTTCCTTTGATTGAATGTCCTGGCTTTCTTTAACTTAGGAAACTTATGACAGGTCATATTACTCCATATTCAGCTGTTGAGAGTAGTGCAAACAACTTTGAGCGTTGTGCAACTCACTTCAGTTAAGGTTTATCTTTTGTTCCTTTTTTCCTTCATATTAATAAAGTGGTTCATGTTTACTGTACATTTCATATGATACTTATGATGTTCCTTAAAAATAGCTGTTTATGGTTATTTGGGCATTGGCCATTTTTTTCCTTCTCTCCCTCCAAATGCAAATGCAAATCCAAGAAGTAAATTTCTAGATTCCATGGTCAGAAGGATGTGTATCGAGTACAAAGCAATGCAGAGACCATAAGCAAACATTATGAATCTAGAAGCAATGCCAATGCTGAGATGGATGGATTTTAACACTGTGAAGATAACAATGATATAGAACCAAATTAGAAGGTTTGCAGGAAATAAGTAGAGGGGCTTTGGACTTTGGAGGTGCTTGGGTTTATATTCAAGTAGAAGCGATGTTTGGAATTAGTATATAATATGGATGTACCCTGAAGGATAGATACTCATAGTGTGTTGACAACAAGAACAACAAGAAAAACATTCCGAGTGGTTAAATTGGATGTTGCCTTAAATGAAAACCAATCATCGAAGTTGACCTGATTACTGAATATTTTGATTGAGATCCGATATGTGATGATCATCATGTACCAAGCGAGTAAAATTTCTCCAAATGGATCCCAAAGAATGATTAGGACCTTAGCTAGGTTTAGGAACTAAACCTTCTTTTCATATTGTCACTTACGTGGTAAGTCAACCTTTTTTTTTGTCTTTCCATGATGACACCTCCGTAAACTTAATGGACATATAAACCCCTCAAAGCCCCCTTCTTTGTTTGGTCATGCAATAGATTTTAATCTTTTTTTATTAATTGGAAGATGGACGGGCTTCAAAGGTCTACGGTGACATTTGGAAGATTGGGTTCATCTGGGTTAGTGTGGAAAGATAGGTTTTTCCTAGAGAACCAGGAGCAGATAAAGAACATCGATGAATGTAAATGTGACAGAAAGAAGGTAATATTAGGGAGCCGAGGCCATGAGAGAGCGTATCACGTATTTTTAGTGATAAAATAATGGATCAGCAACACAAAAATATCGATCAGAAGAGGACATCTCTCTCCCTGGTCCTGCCTTGTCCTTCTAAATCCTTTGGATTCAAAGTCATTCAAATAATCAAGAATGCCGTGAGCGTAAGATCAGCATTATTATCTAGAGCAGTGATTAAGTTGTAACTATTGCTGTTGTTACTATCAATGTAGCTATGTTAGATGCTTTAATTTTTCTTTTTGTTCACTCATTTATTATTTTTGTTGTTGCTTTGCAATCAAAATGTAAAAAAATTGCCAGCAACGGCACCTGATACAGCCTTTGAACTCACCCAAAACATGGTTATCTAAGTTATATGGTTGAATAGAAAATCATGAATGTAAATTAATATTATCAGTTTGTAATTTTTGTGCACGTCTTTGGTTTTGCAATATATTTTTGACTCAAGATATATGGTCTGGATCTGAAAAATCACAAGTATGAATAGCTTAATTCAATACGATCTTGAGTTTTATTTCACGGCACATTTGTTCATGCGGTAGGTTCAGCATATTAAATCTAAGTTTATATAATTGCATATGATCTGATTATTACAAAAATCATTTGTTTGTAACTTTTGTCTTTCTTTTTGTGAGCATTTCGCCAGTTTTGCAATGTTCTCATTATTTATATTTCCTGACATGACAGACCGTATCTTTCTTTTTGCCTTGTGTGTTCCCGGTGTAGAGTGTTTTTCGTCACCCTATTGAGACAGGGGTATGCGTCGTTTGTCAGGCATATTACAGATTCCTCCTGCATGGGATAGGCAGCAGTTTATTGATCGTGGGGATTCCAAATCTCCCGCAGCCGCTGACTAAGCTGCCATTAATTACCCTTCGCTTTTGGAGCGAGTGAACCTTTGATTAACAGGTCAAACAGATTATGCGAACTCAATGTGCAGTATGCGTATGTGTGTGTCTTGAGGGTGTTTTTGGCCTATCTGGGGCCTCACAGAGTTTACGGGGGTTCCGCTATCCGGATAGCGGGCTGGGAGTTAGGGAGTTAGCAGCCCCCTTGCGGAGTGTGGGGTAGCGTCCCGTTAGAAAAAATTTCTAAGGGGAGAGCTTTTGAGTGTGGGGCATGTCTATTTTATACATTTTTTTAATTTTGTAGAATATTTACAAGAAAAATAGAAGTGAAGGATGCACGTGTGCCACGTGCGCACTTAGCAAAGTGAGCACGTGGTAAGGTGCGCACCTGTCGAGATGCACACCAAGTAAGGTGCGCACCTGGCAGGGTGCACATTTGGAAAGGTGCGACCCCGACGAGGTGTGCACCTGGCAAGGTGCATATCTAGCCCGGTGAACTCTTGGCGAGGTGCGAGATAGGTAGAGGGCCAAAGGGTCCCGAATGGGCCAAAAGGTCCAATGAGATGCGCAATTAGGGAGGTGTGAACCTATCGGAATGCGAAAGTTAGGGGTCGAAGGATCCCAAATGGGCCAAAAGGTCCAGTAAGGTGCGCATTTAGAGAGGTGCGCACTTGACAGGGTGTGCACCCAACAGGATGCGCATCTGGCCCAATGGGCACCTAGCGAGGTGCGCACCTAGCATGGTGTAGGCAAGGGTCGAAACCCAATAGAGCTACAGCCCCAAACACAATAATTTTGATGCCAGAAGATCAAAAGGGGGCTCTTTTCCCCTTCTACGAGGCCTCGGGATGTCCGCAGCTGGATTTTGACGTGGGTTTTCTCTTCTTCCTCCCTTCCTCTGTTAGATCTTGAAGAGAGAGATGGAGAGAGAGAAATTGCTCCTTGTTGATATTCTCGATGGATTGGTGGTCAAAATCAATTTTGTTTTTGAAAAAGGGAGGAATTTGTCTTTGATTTAATTGAAAAGAAATGAGGAAGAAGTAGGAGACCTTGAGAGAGAGAGAGACAGCGGCACAAAACCCTAGATTTATTTTTTTGGAAATTAGAGATCGTTATCGAATCACTATGGAGGGGCCTTTTATAAGCCGACATCTTTGCACATAGCCCCATGGCTTTCACAAAATTGGCTTTTGTCTACTTAATTTTAAAAAACAAAAATTACATTTAACTTTTCCTTCTTTCTTTTGGCCGCCCCCTTCATGCTCGGGCTTGACCTGGGCTCGGGCCCACTTTGACTTTTTGATTTTGATTTTGAACTTGAATTTGATTTCTGATTTTGGCAATTGAGTGTAATTTTTTACCCCAACACCAATAATGTTTTCATTATATGTTTTTCTCACATGTCATGAACTGTATTTTTCTTTTTGCCTTGTGTGTATCTCCAGTTTTGCTCATTATTTATTTTTATCACATGACATGAATCGTATCTTGGATTGCCAGTATTGATAAGTACATTTATTATGTATTTGCTTGTAATGTACAAAATTTAAATGGTGTTAGGAGATGTGGTATTTTGTGGTTCTCAGATATGGGCCGCCATATGCTGTTGAATAATAGTTTAACCTGAAAAAACTTGATTAAAACGAGAGAGCTGCTTTACCCGGAATAAAAATGATTTTAGCTAAGTAATCTTTTTTGGTAGGGAATCCGTAGGAATTGTGGAAGATGTCTCAAAATATGTCAATGGTTGTGTATAGTGCATATTGATGATTGGAAATTTTCTTCAATGAATTTCTGCTATGTTTAAATACAGGAAACTTATATATTTAGATGAAGAGGAGGGTGCATTTCACTGTTAATTTCATATTTGATATGATGTCAGGGTTGGCTTTGGTTACAGATTCTTTATTCAAAATTGAGAGGTAAATTCCTACATTTCTATGGTTAGAAGGTGGTTTATAGATTGCAAAGCATCACAAAATCTATAACAAACATTACAAGTGTAAAGTGTACTCTCTTAAAAGTTCGATCTTGAACTATTATTTTGTAATAGTCTTGATCTTGTTCATTTATTCATTTTTTTATTTTGTAACTTTTTTCTTTTTAATATATAAAATTAGGGCTTTATGCCCTCATGTTTGGCAAAAAAGATGATGATACTGAGATGGATGTTTGGTGATTCTATGATGAAAACGACGATATATATTAGAGTTAGACGATAAAGAGTAGTATTAGAGGAGAAAGTGACATTATGAATGTTTGGTAATGATATAAATAATACGATGGTGTATATATACAAAAGAATTGGATGATATAAAATAGAATTTTGAGGAGTAAACCAGCTTTTCTTGGATTTATAATATGTTGACATTTATAGATGCTCATAGTAGTGGACAAGAACAAGAACAAGAACAAGAAAACCATGTGAAACAGTGATGTGCAAGGAATAATGAATAATCGAAGCCGGCCCCTTATTTGAGACTCGCTTTGGAGTTACCTAAATGTCTAAACAAAGAATTTTCCCAATTGCTCCATATGTATCCCAGAGAGAGATTGATTAAGACCTTGACCCTAGTTAATTGATATCCTTAACCTCATTATATTATTCATTCTATATATTAAACCATAATCTCCCTTATGTTTCCATTGCAGTGATATTCATTAGAAGATGGCTGGGCTTCAAAGATCCGTGGCGACATTCAGAAGATCAGGCTCGTCTGGGCTAGTTTGGGACGATAGCTTATTCTTAGAGAAGGATAATGGTGAATTCAAAAAAGAAGAGAAAGAGAATGAATTTAGAGATCTGAGGCCAGCAAGGAGCATGGGATTTCTTAGTAAAGATATTGATGCACGCGCTCGTCCCTCATCAGGCTTGCCACCTCTTTCCAAGTCCTCTGGGAATAAAGTCCTCACAGCTATCAGGAAAGCTTTGAGCACCAAGCAGTACAAGGCCAGCAATTTTTAACAAGACTGACAATTAAAAGGAGTGTTTGATAAAGTTTTGTTTTTGTTTTCTCATGTTGGATGTTATTATTGGAGTATGAATAAATTGTGTAAATGGCTATATATCAGTTTGCTTTTGCGGGACAATGTAGAAAAACCTAATGTGTAGTGGTGTTTTTGCTGCTCAACTCGATTACATCTGAATGATCAGTATTCTAACTCAAAATGAAAGTGAGTCTTCTATCAGATTGTAATTTGGTTATCAACATAACTTGAAGTACAAATTTTAAGGATAGGCCTAATTTTATAAATATTATTAAAAAAAATTCATTTTCAAAAATAATTACAAATTACAAATGTAGGTCATTTTTAACTATATGGTCTTCAGGCACTCGCCAGGTCAGTGCCTGCTACTGAGCTGTAAATTTTTTTTCACTGTCGGGCACAGTTAGGAAGTGTGTCCCATGCATTTGCATGGGAAACAAAATACAAATCCCGTTTTTTTCCCTCTCCTTCCTCGTTCCCTTCTCCACCCCACACGACCCCCACCTTCGACCCCGCACCTTTCCTCCTCCTCCAAAGACCCAAGTGATCAGCTTCCTGCCGCCGCCGCGGCTCGTCATCCTTCCAAGGGTTCTCCATAAAAAATTTTATCTTTAGCATAGAACTTCAATGGAGTCTTGAGGAAAGAGATGTGTGAGGGTTTGGGATTGGTTTTGCTGAAGGAGTGTGGGTGATTTGGGATTTTTGAGGAAGAGTGAAGAGGTGAGAAAGAGAAGAGAAGAAAGCGTTGGATTTTTTGTGAATACCAGTGAGGATGAAAGGGAAATGGAGAGAGATTTCATGGTGAGGGTGAAGGCCTAATGAGGGGGGCCGGGGGTAGAATGGGGGAAAGGAACAAAGGAGAAGGAGAAAATTAAGGGATTTTTTTTTTGTTTGAGCCCAGTTAGGATGTGCACCGCCCCTACGTTTGTATGGGACAAACCTCCTAACTGCGTCCCGCAGGAAAAAAAAATTTAGCAGCTCAACGTCATTCGCTGATCTGACCTGTTTTTATAATTATTTTTTAAAATGGATTTTTTTTAATAATATCTTTTTTAAAAGGAATATTCAAAAAAATTGTCCTAACTTGAATGAAAGATATTTATATGTTGGAAAAAATATTTAATTATTCAAATCTTTGCAGACGTTTACTAAAATTCATTTTGTGGGTTGTATGCTACTTTTAAGTGATGGTCTTTAAAAATTTTTATCAACAGGTAGTTTTGAAACGATGAGAAAAATGTTTCTGTATAAAGATTTATTACATAACTCCTACACGACAAGCAGCGAGAAAAAAAAGACATGTGGTATATTTAATATGAAAGACATCATGAGTAAATTGTACTCTTATAAAAGTTTTATGGTTTATTCATTTAGATATTGTTGCCGAGTAAAAGGAGGCCGGGGAGAAGCGGAGAGATCAAGATTGGGTCCTCCAATTATTCCTAACAACACCTTCCTTTTACATATAATTTAACTAGTAATTTACATGTGCGATGCACGTATAAATCAAATTTTAATGACTGTATTTTTTTCCATAAAATCTGTAGTAATATATCCTAGGTAGTTACCATGTGACGGGTTTAGTTTTTTCTATAATAAACGGTAGGGTTAGTTGCGGTTATGAATCTTGGTTGAATATTTTATGGTCTTTTATTGATCTTGAAGAATGGAAATGCCAAATCAGTAATCAATTTCAAAATTAAAGAGCCCCTTCTTTTAGCAACATAACGGTAACAGTAGAGATATTTCACCTTGATATTTGTTTTGATTCTCTAATCATAGTTGATTTAGTTTTATTCTTTTTTTAGTCACTTTCCTTGTATTACTTTTCTTCTTGCCAGGCTGGACTTAAAAAATATTTGTTCTGTTTTTTTAATATAAATTTTAGCGTTTAGCATGATTTCTAAATGCTATAATTGCACATGTTTACTTGCAAGGGACCCTCTGCATTTGCGCAGGTAGCTGTCTAATGGAAAAATGTTTCAACAAAAATGTTATCCATCCAAATTGATATCTTTCTTGACAAAAAAAATGATAAATAAGTCAAACAAAAAGGTCTTTGCATTTATTTAAAGTGCATAGATATTTACAAATAACAATATCTTCTTCAATTCTTATAACTTCCGGTTTTTCGGTTCAGTGGCAGAAAGAATGGAATGACCGTGAAGACTTAAGTGTTTAACACTTATTTGAATATTTTGAGAATAAAATAGAGGAAGTTTAGCCCAATCCTAGGGCGCATCACGTGTCCTTACGTGAGCGCTTCATCTTTTTAGTGTTTAACACTATTTTGAATGTTCTGTCCCTAGTGTTTAACACTATTTAAGTACATCACGTGGGAATACATGATCGTCAAATATGGGTTAGTGTTTAACACTATTTTCAAACCAGTCTTAGCCCAAATTGGCTAAGTCTTTCTGAGTCAAGACTCCCCTTTGATTAAACCCCAACTGCATTCTTCCAAACTTGATCATTTCATATGACATTCAAAGTAAACCCCAGAGCCATGATGAATGGTCAGTGCCCAATAAAAGACAAAATGTTGTCAGATCCTCAAACCCTCGTTTAGCATTGCTAAATAATGGGATGCTGAACCCAGATAAATGTTCAACAGCCCAAACCAAGGTCCAACATTTCAAACTTAATTGGACTTAGCCCAAGTTGGCCATAAGTCGTCAATTCAGATTTAACTGAGTCAATGTGCTCATAATCTAATTAATTGATCTTAGTTCCAAATTGGATAACAGATTTCACAATCAATTTTGGTTCAAGGGTACATCTCTTAACTCCTTTGATATTTGTCGTTGTAATCCTTCAACGTCTTCAGAGAGATGATAGGTCCTGATAACCAATCATTCCATGGACTGTGGGGTCCTTAAACTCATAGACTATGACGTCATTAAACTACGGACTGTGGGGTCCTTAAACCCATGGACTATGATGTCCTTAACCTCGGACTGTGGGGTCCCTTTAAACATATGGACTATGATGTCCTTAACCTTGGACCGAGATGTCCTTAAACTAACATTGGACCGCCATGTCCTTAAACTGGTAATCGACCGCAATGTCCCTAAACTAAACAACAGAGGCCAAATATTTTCTTGTTGGATCTAAACGATCCCGTTAAGTTGATCTTAGTCTAAAATTAGACTAACGTATCCTTAACTAACGTTTAAGTTGATCTTAGTCTCAAATGAGACTAACGTATCTTTAAATCCAACCCCCAAACCCAAATCTAAGAAAATATGGATTTGGACTAATCCACGCCCTACGGGCGACAACATAAATTAGTCTCCGTTTACAATCCACGGACAACCAAAAACAAAACAAACACCCACGACACGAAATGACCATCTGGAGAAGGAGATAGTGGTTACCGTGATGCGGTAGCGTAATTAACTGCAAGGGCTTGCGCCTGCAGGGAAGAGCGTTCGCACAATCAAAAACCCCTCAACGAGGGGGAATCTGACGAAGTCTGCTACATCGGCCGCATCTGTTTAAACCTTCGATACCTGGTGTCATAAATCAACTTGGTATCTTCGGAGATGTGGACGGATAGCACCAATTAGCATCTGTCCCGAAATCCAGGCAAGACAGACCTACGCGGCCGCGTCTCCATGTTTCGGCGGGGAACAGATTCCGGCACGCCCGGTGGGCCCTTTTCCTCTTTCCACTCCACACTTTGTATGTCGTGTTCGCGAACGAATCACGGTTTGATATGGTTGCCCTTGGGTTCGAGGTACTAAGATTTGGTTTTGCTTTCGTACAGAAAAAAGAACATCAATGGCCTCTAACTGTTCTAGCTACAACAACAACTCTCATTCCGTCCTATCCGGAAGAGTGACTTACGGGCCCCAAGCGGCCTCCCTTTTTACAATGCCGGTGGAACAAGTAACCCAAGCCACCACTAGGCTATTCTTCGGGATCATGATCCCACCGATAAGCTTCAATGCCCATGTACCATTGCAAGAAGCTCAGAAGAAGTCGGTCTTTGATCGGTTTACCACTACTGCGGCCCTTCTCAATGGGATGCCCAAACCAAGCGTCTCAGTTTTCAGCAGACCAAGCCAAAGCTCTAACGGGCCCGTGAAGAAGCCCGCAATACCAGAAGGCGTTATCCCGAAGCGGATAGCCATTTCTATCCTGAAGTCACCAAGGCGACTTCTCCTGCTAAGGGGTCGGTCTTCACGATACTGGTCGTTTCAGCCCCTACTCTACGTGAAGTCATGAAGGCTGTTTCCCCTGCTCGAAAGTCTGCCTTCGACAGGCTGGCCATTCCCTCTCAACGGACATCGGTCTTCAATAAGCTCACAACGACAACTTCTGACCAACACGGGGGGCATAAGGAAGTCACTCCTACAGCTGAGATAATCCCAACGGCTCGGCATGCTCGACATCGCCACTGGTGCCGAGTAAGGAAGGCTGGGGGAAACTTTCCTTCTGGACTGACTCCGCCGGCTCCAACGGTGGAAGTTGATGCTGCTGTTCCAACTGGGAACAGCTTTGAATTACTTGACAGGGTGCGCCGGAACTCGCCAACTGCTGTGCTGAAAAGATCTCCTCCACCTATGGAGAAAGCCCCAAAGGCAAAGCTGGAGCAGCCTCCTCAGCGGCCGTCCTCTAAAATTTACAAGGTCTGGCATCAAGTTTAAGACTCGGTGATTGATCCAACTTACTCTCGCCGACAGAAAAAGATGAAAGTTCAGCGAAAAGACCATCCTGTCAAGCCACGAAAGGCGATAGCTACTTGGGTGCCCACTGCAACGGCCCCCTCAACTTCGACCGCTCACAAGAGGAGAAGGCCGGAGAAAATCCCTGAGTCTGCGACGAATCGCAAGGATGCTGAATCTAAATGCCCCAAGTCTGGGGGCATGGTAACACATACCGTTTATATGGTTTTCGGAAAAGAGGAAAGCCGTGCTTTTACGGATCATCGACCGCTTACTCGATCGATAACAAAGGCTCAGGACCAGCAGCAGCAGAAACTTCAGGAGATGCTAACTGCAATGGCAGCACTTACTGGGCTGAAAGAAAATCCAAAGACCTCAGAGAAGCGTCAGGAACAAGAAATTGATGCTGAATTCCTCCGAAGAATGCTCGAGAGGAAAGAAAAAGAGGCCGCGGAACAGGCGGCCAACATAAAACGAATGGCTCTTTTGTTCCAAGACATGGCCGGAATGATGTTACAGCCGGAACCTCCAGCTGAAGACCCCCCGATTATCATTGAAGACGATAGAGGAGAGACATCGAACCCTACTCCGGCTCTTTCAGCAGCCAATGAGGAGACCATCTCCAAGACCATTCTGGATGATTACATCGCTCAGCAAATACGAGCTCACCAGGCGAATGAAGCGGCTGGTCAAATTGTTAAAACTGGACGACCCTATCCGGGCTGGTATAACCAAATAAGGTACCCGCCGGGATATACGATCCCTAAATTCCATGTATATAAAGGGACGGGCAATCCCCACAAACATGTCGCCCAGTTCAGGGCTCTATGTGGCAATACTGGAGGTAACGATAAACTGCTACTTCGCCAGTTCGTCGGTAGCTTGTCGGAGACAGCGTTCGAATGGTACTCTGAACTCCCGAACGACTCTGTCAAGACATTCACAGAAATGGAGATGTTGTTCACACAAAGATTCGCAAGTGCTAGCGAGCGTACTCCGATTACCGCACTAATTAACACCATGGTGAAGCCAGGTGAGACATGGGTTCAATACGCAATACGATGGCGGAATCTGTGGTCGAAATGTGAGCAGCGTATCGAAGAAGCGTCAGCAGTGGGCATGTTCGTGGGTACTCTTGATCCACAGGCGACCATCTCTAAGTTCATGATATTTTTCAAGCCGACAACTTTCCAGGCCTTGATTGACAAGCTGGCCTAAATGGATCAGATGGATCATAGACCATCTCCTTCGAAGTCGGAGCCTTGAAACGAAAAAGGGAAGGGGAAAGTGACCTTCGTCGCCAATACTCAACAACAGCCGAGCAACTTAAAACCGGTTGTTCACCAAAACAACGTGCGTCTACGCCCATCCCTCGAGGAGAGACTGGGACGTCCTTACTCGTTTCCCCGGGATAAAACGAGAAGACTATTTGAGCTGGCAGTGCGCAACAGACTCATCAATCTGCCGGATCCAAAACGTCCGTTGCAGCCAGGCGATATCAACAATCCTAATTACTGCCCTTACCACCAAGCAGTAAGCCATCCAATCGAAAATTGCTTCGGCTTCAAAGGCTGGGTTGAGGACCAATACCAACTGGGCAAATTCGTGCTGTCTGAAAACTGGAAGATGAACCCGCCACAACCACATGATCCCAAAAAGATGGACATGCCGGGGGTATCGTGCTCATTCATAGAGAAAGGCCCCATGGACCGAAAAGTTCGTAAACTAGAAATTCGCCTAAAATACGGCAACGATTGACCGAAACGTCTTTAAACTAACGATGGACCACTATATCTTAAAACTAGCTGATGACCTAAACGTCTTTAAACTACTACAAACCCGCGGCATCCCCAGGCTGACGTGGTTAAAAAAAAAGAGAAAAAAGGGTACTTCTATAAGTGAAATGGCCACGGATGAAAACCGAAAGGGCTCCGTGAGTAAAAACAGCGGGACTACCGGCGAGTTTTGTGAAAATCCGAAAGGGGGCAATTTCGTCAAAAGACACTTGCAAGATCCTCTCAACCCTGTAAGGAGAAACCACCAACATGAAATCCTTACGACTCACAAAAGAGAAACACACTTAGCGATCCCCACGATTACTAAGGAGAAATTACACTTGCGAGATCTTCATGACTCGTAAGGAGAATCCTCTTATGAGACTGTAACATTTCAAAAAATAAAATATTATTTTTGGGAATTTTTATAATTTAATATTAATTTTTAATGAATATTTTAATATTTCGGTATAATTAAATACCGATAAATGGGGAAAATTCTGGAAAAAATTATGGAAATTCTAAAATAGGGCATTATATGGAAATATGCCATTTTAAAGTTTTTATGGTTAAGTATATGCTATTTTAGTGTTAATCGCGATTAAAAAAAATCGCTAATTGAATTTTTGGCTTTTGTGCAAAAATGTGCACATATCATTTTCCACACTTGTCACACTTGTTTCATGTTTTGGATTCATGATAGTCTAGGGTTACCATATTTAAATGAGCATGGTGGATTAAACCCTTTGGTTAAGTTGATTGGGTTTAATTAAGGGTTTTAGTTTTTAAATTTGAGTAGGGTAGGGGTTGACTAGTAGGTAGGTGAGAGAGAGAGAGAGCCATGATGGTTTTGGGCATGCTAGCATTTAATGTAGAGAAAGGGTGAGGAGGGTAACTTGAGGTTATGTCTTAATCCCTTGTGTTTTTTTCACACCCCCTCTCACTCATATCACTCCCTCTCATTGATCACATCTTCCTTCACATCTCTCACTCTCACACTCCACCACAACATCACCACCACCACTACAAACAACAAAAACACAACAGCCACATAAGTAGCTGCTGCTCAGCAACAAAAAAATAGCAGCTGCAGCAGCAGCCCGAGAAGCAGCAGCAGCACCAAGCAAAACTGCAGCAAAACAACAGCTGCAACAGCAACACCAGGAACAACACTAGCAGCTCAGCAGCAGCAGCAACCCTTCCTCCTTCTTCTTCTTCTCTTCTCCTACATCCTAAGATCCCTTGAGGTATAATCTTGCAACTCAACTTCTTTCTTGCTTGATTACGGTTGTTAAGACTGAAATTTAGTGTTATTATGTGAATTAGTGCTAGTTTTAGGTAAATTTGAGTGAGACTTGACCAAGTGATGGTTTTGATTATTAGTGTAACCTTATTAAGTGTGTTTGAGACCAGTTAACCCTAGATCCATCCCAGATTCCAGCAAAAATACCAGATTGTTCGATTTAGTGTCGGTTAGCGTTTTGTCGACTTTTTAAGCCTTTCTGGAATCTGCTATCACTCGAGATATCCTAAAATAAAATTGACTTGGCAGTATGCTGTGCAGGCACCCTGGAACCACCCCACAAAGCTCTAGCCCCCAACTCCCATTCCAGGCCGCAGATAAATTCCCCCTGGCCGCAATTTGCGGCCAGAGCAGGAGGAAACCCCCTCGTTTTTGGTGCATGGCCCTATTTCCTGTAGACTTGACCCTGGGTATGTGCAGTTTTGTCTGATTCCAATTAGGGTAGAATCTGGGTTGATTTTCTTGAGTTGGCGCATGATTTACGACTTGTTTTAGCATGGATTTTGGTATTTGGTGATTCGTTTCTGTCGGGTGGCGTTTGAACGCCAACGGTAGAGAGTTATTGGTTGTGTTTGCACGCGAGGCTATAGGTTTTTTACCTATTGGCGTAGCGTGTACCGTTTTGGTTTCCGACATGGTTTTCATGTGTTTTAGCGTTTGTGATATCCTTGTAGGTACCCCCACGTGACGTCGAGGCGTTGGAGATGCAAATGGCGACATCAGCATCGGCACGCATAAAGCAAGATGAGTAGATTTATATCTACGGGGAGAAGTCGGGTGGATGGCGTATAGCACCCCCGCAGTTAGTGATGATGTATACGGATGCGTATACACACCTACAATTATTATATGTTGTTTGGGATTAATGATGGTGTTTAGGATGGATATTTGGGTGTCCTTGGATGATTTAGTGTCGCGAAACCTTAGAGTAGTGGTCGCACCACACATACACACACTTACATACTTGCATACATTCTTATTTCATATGTGCTTATGGGATTCTATATAGTTATGTGTTCACATGGGTATGGGACTATGTGTTCACATACGGACTTGAGGATGATACTTGGGATTGAGATGAGTCGATGATATTTGATCCGAGATTATGATATCGGTGATATGGTAGAATTTGTATTTGAGATACGTCTTGATGTTTTAGCGGATTTTTAGATGACGATGCCATGTGAATAGTGATATATGTATAAAACGGTTGACATGTGATCGCAATATGAGATATGATATGATATGATAAGATATTATAATAGGCCGCATTAGGCAATGTATACCTCTTTATGACGATATATGATGATGATATCGGTTTGTAGGAGGCTGTAGATCAGCAGTTAGATCATGATTAGATTGATGATATTAGTATTGTACTAGACGTAGGTCAGTACCCGAATTATGATCTTTGATAAAGAGGATACTAGCTGAATGATATAATGAATGTGATATCGACCCGTACCCGAATTTGGGATGCCGTACGACGGATTTACGTACGAGCTATATTTTTATGTTTGATCCGCACTCTTGACTTAGGAATAACTGATTATAGAGATATGGTATCGGATGTGATATTATCGAGGCGGGATCACCGACTAATATATATATATGTGTGTGTGTGTGTGTGTGTGTGTATCGACTCAGAGGTTAGACGGTTTCCCTTACCTTCAGTTAGCCTATTGGCTCAGCCCTATAGTTGGTGTAGCTGTATGACTCTTATGACATTAAATACAGTTTAATTATCATTGTGTTTAGTATTCAGCTCCCGCACATTATTGTTGTTGCTCCGCATCACATACTTATTGTATTCATATTCTATTGTTGATATCATGCTGTTAGGATACCAGCACCATTACCGATGATGCGTATGTACCACGTACACTTACTTGCCGGCTCACACACATCTTCATCGGTAATTGCCATGTCACGTACACTTAGAGAATATTATTGCTTGATTTAGCTTGTTAGCTAGTAGTTTGACATGATATTAGTGTACTTGTCTTATATGCCAGCTTAGATATTGTAGTTATTACTTGTTACTTCATGCATACTGTTATTCATTGTCATGCCGCATTCATGGATTCGCATGCCTATATTTATGGTTTTACATGCTATTTATGATTTGGATTCGGATTTCCATGAGATTTTTTGGATTTGGGGGAAAACCGCAAAACTTATATAAACCGCTTTTCTCTCTTTTTAAATAAAAAGTGCGGTTTTCCCATGATGTATGAGTCTCCACCATGAGTTTGCTGATGGATTTCGAGACCCGATTCGAGGAGGCGGATGAACCGTTTCGGGTACATGGTGGGACCGGTGCGGTACCCCGGGGCAAGAAGATCGCAGGAGATGGCGTTGAGCTTGGCAGGGGAGCACTACCGACCGATGATTTTACCCGACGCGTCGGATATCCGCAGGATACCGTCGTGGCCTTGAGATGGATGGTAGGGGCCGGTCTGGACTGACGGCGCCCTAGATAGTGAGATTGGGACATTGAGATTTTGAGATATTGAGGTACAGAGATTGTGACATAGAGATATCGAGATATTGGGATTTATGTTTTGTGCCGATGCTAGGCACTGTTTATGCTGATTTCATTTATGATACCTCATTTTTAAAATATAGAAATCTCACCGATTTATGAAAGCAGTTTTCTTCAGTACATGCATTCTGTTTCATGCATTCATACATCATCCATATGATACATTGCTACCTGAGGCACTGACACGGGCACATGGGATTACACTTGGGTTGGATATTTATCCTAGCCATTGTTATAGGCTGCTGGTTTTATATTTGAGGATTATATACTATGATCGTATGACCTAGAATTGCGTCATAAATGTGATTTCTGTTCGTAGATGTTTTTCTACTCACGAGTTGGAAACTCACCCCTGTTGTGCCCCAGTTTCTTGCAGGTTTTGCCGTACAGGTTTCATTACGGTTTTGCGGGCACTGCTTCTTTTGGGTGACTTGCTAGTAGGTGGATTTATTTGTATCGTACCCATCACTATACATTGTATATTATTATTCAGTTGTATCTAGAAGTTCCATCAACCAAACATGTACTTATTTGAGATAGAGACCAGTGATGTTTATTCTTTCGACCTTAGAGTCGCGCGTTATATTTCTATGGATTTCATGCTGTTTGAGTTTCCTTTTCTATTGTGATCCTTGCCTTTAGGCGTTGTATATTATATTGCTTGCGTGGTTGTGACCGTCGGTTGACGAAGAGCTAGCTCCCGCTTGGGGATGCATTTTTCTCATTACATATGTTTTATCAGGTTTTGTACCCGTTTGGGGTTTGTTTTTACAAAAGAAACTCTGCCGAAATTTTTAGAAAAGACTTATGATTTTAAAATGTATATTTCGGTATATGTTGCGAACTGGTTGATTTAAAATGGTTTTTCCTACACTCTACTACTTTTCTTGGTTTGGATTTCTGGGTTTTCGGCTTACTTAGAATATGTACGCCTTGAGACGTTCGTAGTCTAAGTGTCGGTCATGTTCCGTACTTTCGGGTCGTGACAGAGACCCTCACGGCTTATAAGATTCAAAAGTTTTAAGTTACAGGGATCTGAACCTGTTCTTAAGTAGTCATACCCCCCCCAATTTTGCCCTACAAGCGGTTCAATACTAACCTTTGTATACAATCCACGGGCACAAATAATCATTTCCTTGCCAAGTCCCACCAACGACGGGGAATGCTCCCATTTGATGAATAACCACTTGTAGGTCCTCTTGATTTACAAGGAGAAAACACTCTTGCAAAATCCTTACGACTTACAAGAGAACATACACTCAGGAATCCTCATGATTCCTGAGGAGAAAAGACACTTACGAGATTCTTCAATATAAAGTAGTTTACGTTTTTTTTCAAATAGCTTACGCTTTTAACAAATAGCATATGTTACGCTATTTTCATGTAAGATTTTCTATTGAAATTCTTAAGATTTCAGTATCTAATCCTAAACTATATGAAGACAGTCTCATTAAAGTTCTAACCTCTCAATTTGAAATCATATTTAGTAATCAGGTTTCTCAAATAGAGATTATTTAATTGATTTACGATAGGTTTAATACTAGTTTGAATCATATATATGAACTCAAGAATTAAAATTTTTGAAAATATTGTGTTTTTTTTTTGGAATTTTGGGGAGCAGAGAAACTGCAACCGCAATATTTATGAGTTAAATATGGTTAGGGTCGACCCCAGCCCCATGGCTACGGTTGGGGGACCCGCAGTCTATCTTGCTCTTCTTTATCTCAACAAAATCAATAGTGAGACTCAAACCCTTTCCCGCTCTCAAATCCAAACCCAAACCCTTTTTTGTCATCATCATCATCATTTCATCAGGACCCGCTGGTGCTCCTCTCAATCGCAGAACCCTAAGTTCCCAAACCCTCGTCGTCGTCGATCCTGTGGGCGATCCTTAACTGGGCCGATGAGATCAAGGAGCTTCAGATGCGGAAGCCCTGCATGCTCTACACCACCGCCGACTGGAGGGACCACCGCGGCTCCTGGCAGCACCTCCACCACGTGTTCACCAGCCTTTCCTCCCGCGTCAACCTCGCCCTCGTGCCCCATGTCCTCTCCTTCACCTCCTTCGCTGCTGCCCGTGCCCTCTACAACTCCGTCGTCGACCTCCGATTGCTGCCCGAGGCCTTCCCGCTTCTACGGGTCCCCCCCCGTTGTCGTACCAGCTCACGGCGTCTACGCTGGCCCTGCTGGTGTTCAGGACGGAGGCTTCCTACTCCAGGTAGGTCGAGGGGCAGCGCTGATGGATGCGGGTGGTGACCAGGGCCAACAAGATGGCTGGGATGAAGAAGAGCAAGATGGGTTGCGAGTCCCCCAACTGCAGCCATGGGGCTAACTCATTACTTATTATTCTATATTCTCAAGCTAATTTTTTATCTTTATAATAATATAGTTTATTGAAAATAAGATGATCATAGTAATAATTAATAATTCATGTAGCTTACGGTATAGAAAACACTTTTTGCATTTTTCTCTATTTAGTAATGGAACATTATGTTGCACGCCATCGCTATTTTGAACACAACACTGTTTCCCCCAATCAGAGCAAAGCTCTGTTTTGAATTTCAAAATTCAAAAATTGAAGCAACGCTTCAGACTCTGCGCGCTGCGCGCCACGTATCAAAAGCAGACACGCCAGCGTCAGGAGCGCTGCGCCCTAGGCAGCGTGCCCCCAATCAGAGCAAAACTCTGTTTTAAAATTTTGAAATTTAAAAAGTTGAAGCAACACTTCAGATCCAGCGCTCTGCGCTGCGCGCCACGTGTCAAACACAGGTACGCTAGCGCAGTTGCGCTGCGCTCTGTGCTGCGTGCCACGTGTCAAACACGAGTGCGCTAGCGCAGTTGCGCTGCGCGCCACGTGTCGAACGTAGGTACGCTCGCGCAAGGTGCGCCAGCGCTGGAATTAAAATTCCCCCACCGTCAGATCAAAAGATCTGCTAATAATAAATTATTAATTAATCAGAACTAAAATTCTGTTATGGAAAGATCTTTCCAATCTTATTAAAATAAGAAGATTATCTTCTGTAAAACAGAAGCCTTAGGATCAAAGATCCAACGGTGGGAAATATTCCCAAATCAATCAGAGAAAGATATCTCAAAACTGATTTAACAAATCAATTGGCCGTATATAAACGACCCTAGACTTCAAGTCTAAAAGACACACAGAGAGATAGAGAATACAGAAAGAGAGAGAAAAACCCTCTGTAAAGGAAGAGCAAGCTCTTGAAAAAAAAAGAAGATCATTTCTTCATATTCAAGGTAAAAGAACTATGTTCTTGAACAACAGAGACGAATCCATCTCGTAAAAAAAGAAGAATCATCTTCTAAAAAGATCATAGATCTAAAAAAGACCAAGATCTTTAATAAAAAGTAAAAGATCAAAAGATCTAATCATAAAGAAAATAATAATAAAATAAGTATTTTACTTCATTGACAGATCTTTGATCTATAAAGGCAGAGCCTTTATAAAAAAAAGAACTTTTGTTCTTGGATCTTGAGGCAAAGCCTCCTTTGAAGAACATAAATTTGTTCTTTGATCTTAAAATTGATCAAAATGCGCTTTGCGCTATTAGACAGTGCCTTGCACTCATGAATTGCACTTTTGCACTTCTTGGACCGGCGCTCAGCGCCAAAATATGCCACGTGTCAACCAAAGACACAATCTGCGCTTTGCGCTTCTGAAATAGTGCATTGCACTCATGGGCTGGCGTTCAGCGCCAAGCACGCCACGTGTCACTCACTGGCGCACCCACAAACTAGCGCAGCGCGCTCATAAATTAAAAGCGCAATGCGCCAACAAACTAGCGCTTAGCGCTAAGCGCGACACGTGTCCTCTTCGTGTGTGCTACCCGACAGAAGCGCAATGCGCTTTTTGACTGGCGCAAAGCGCCTGGCGCGCCACGTGGCGCGCTGTCAGAACATACTTTTTTCTGATGAATGCTATGCATTCAATATAAGACAAAAAAATGTCAGAGCCCAATGCTTAGCATTATTCAAAGGACAGAGCCCAAATAAAGGCCTAATGGTCAGACAAAAAATAAAATGTTAAACATTTTTAACTGGACTTAGCCCAATTCTGGCCATAAGTCCTCAACTTAAATTGAACTGAGCCTATCTGCTCTTTCAACCAATTCACATCGGTTCGAGGGTACATCTCTTTACTCCTCTGATATCTGTCGTTGTAATCCTTCAACGTCGTCAGAGAGGTGACGGGTCCCGACAACCATATATTACAACGGACTGTGGGGTCCTTAAACTCATAGACTATGATGTCCTTAACCTCGACCGTGATGTCTTAAAACTAATATCGGACTGTGGAGTCTTTAAATCTACGGACTATGATATCCTTAACCTCAACCGTGATGTCTTAAAATTAATATCGGACTGTGGAGTCCTTAAATCCACGGACTATGATGTCCTTAACCTTGACCGTGATGTCTTAAAACTAACATTGGACCGAGATATCCTTAAACTAGCAATGGACCGTAATCTCCTTAAACTAATTATCGACCGCAATGCCACTAAACTAAACAATAGAGCCCAATTACTCTCTTGTTGGATCTAAATGATCCCGTTAAGTTGATCTTAATCTAAAATTAGATTAACGTATCCTTAACAAACGTTTAAGTTGATCTTAGTCTCAAATGGGGCTAACGTATCCTTAAAACCAAACCCCCCAAACCCAAATCTAAGAAAGATATGGATTTGGACTAGTCCACGCCCTACAGGCGACAACATAACTTAGTCTCCGTATACAATCCACGGGCAACTAAATACAAAACAAACACCCACGACACAAAGTGACCATCTAGAGAAGGAGAAAGTTGTTATCACGATGCTGTAGCGTAATTAACTGCAGGGGCTTGCGCTTGCAGGGAAGAGCGTCCCTACGATCAAAAACCCCTCAAACGAGGGGGAATTTGACGAAGTCTGCTATATCGGCCGCATCCGTTTAAACCTTCGATACATGGTGCCATAAATCAACTTGGCATCTTCGGAGAGGTGGACGGATAGCACCAATTAGCATCTGTCCCGAAATTCAGGCAAAACGTCCGCCGCGTCTTTCGGAGGGGAACATATTCTGGCACGCCCAGTGGGACCTTTTCCTCTTTCCACTCCACACTTCGTGTGTCGTGTTCGCAAACAAATCGCGGTTTGCTAATGGTTGCCCGTAGGTTTGAAGTACTAAGATTTGGCGTTTTGCTTGGTGCAGAAAGCGAAGGATCAATGGCGTTCACTTGTGCAAAATGTTCCAGCTGCAACTGCAATGTACGCTCCGCCTCATCCGGAGGCATAGCTTACGGGCACCTAGCGGCTTCCCTGTTCACGATGCCGGTGGAACAGGTCACCCAGGCTACTACTGGATTGTTTTTTAGGACCATGCTCCCGCCAACGAGCTTCACCGCTCCTGTGCCAACGCCGGAAGCTCCTAAGAAGTCGGTCTTTGATCGGCTTGCAACTACTGCGGCTCATCTCGACGGGTCGTCCAGCTCCAGCTCCTCGGTCTCCGCCCGACTGGGCCAAAATTCCTGTGGGCCCATGATGAAGCCTGTGATCCCAGAAAAGGCTATCCCGAAGAAGATAACCAACCCTGCTCTCGAAGTCGTCAAGGCGGCTTCTCCTGCCAAAGAGTCGGTCTTTACAAGACTGACTATTCCGGCTCCCGTTCCTGCTTGAAGGTCTGTCTTTGACAAATTGAATACCGGTACTCAAAAGACGTCAGTCTTCAAGAGGCTGGCACCGGCGGCGCCTCACCTGAACAGGGAGCAAGACAAAGCTATCCCCATCGCCGAACCAACCCCAACAGCTCGACACACTCGACGTCGCCACTGGCGCCGAGTAAAGAAGGCTGCGGGCAACTCCCCCTCTGGGCTAACTCCACCAGCTCCAACGGTGGAAGTTAATGCTGCTGTTCCAACCGGGAACAGCTTTGAGCTACTGAACAAGGTGAGCAGGAACTCGCCTACCGTCGTACTGAAAAGATCCCCGCCACCGGTGGAGATTGTCACAGAAATAAAGCCAAAGCAGTCCCCTCAACGGCTGTCTTCCAAAGTTTACAAAATATGGCGGCAAGTCCGAGAGTCGGTGGTTGATCAAGACTATCCCCGCCGGCAGAAGAAGCTGAAGATCCGACAGGAAGAAAACCGTCCTGTTAAGCCACAGAAGGCGACGGCTACTTGGGTGCCCACTGCAACGGCCCCCTCAACTTCGACCGCCCATAAGAGGAGAAAGCCGGAGAAAATCCCCATGTTCGCGACAAATGTCAAGGGCACTGATCCTAAATGCCCCAAGTCTGGAGGCATGGTGGTGCATACCGTCTATATGGCATCCGGAAAAGAGGATAGCCGTATCTCCACAGGTCATCAACCACTTACGTGATCAGTGACTAAGGCTCAGGAGCAACAACAACAAAATCTCCAAGAGTTGTTAACAACTATGGACGCACTCACGGGACCGAAAGCAAGCCCAGAGGAATCCTCGGAGCAACGCCGTGAGCAGTAAATCGATGCCGAATTCCTTCGGAGGATGCTTAAGAAGAAGGACAAAGAGGCCGCGGAACAAGCGGCCAATATAAAGCAAATGGCCCTTCTATTCCAAGATATGGTGGGCATGATGATCCAGTCGGAACCCCCAGCCGAATATCCTCCAGTAATAATTGAAGATGATAGAGGAGAAACATCAAATCCTCTTCCGGCTCTGTCAACAGCCAAGGAAGAAACAATCTCCAAAGCTGCCCTAGATGATTATATCGCTCAGCAGATACGAGTTCACCAGGCGAATGAAGCGGCTGGGCAGATTTTTAGGACTGGGCGACCATATCCAGGCTGGTATGATCAGATAAAGTACCTGCCGGGATACACAATCCCCAGATTCCATATGTACAAGGGGACAGGCAATCTCCATCAACATGTCGCTCAGTTTAGGGCTCTTTGTGGCAACACCGGTGGCGATGATAAACTTTTGCTCCGCCAATTCGTCGGCAGTTTGTCGGAGACGGCATTTGAGTGGTACTCCGAACTTCCAAACAACTCCGTCAAAACTTTCGCAGAAATGGAGTTGTTATTCATCCAGCGATTCGCAAGTGCTAGTGAACGCACCCTAATAACGGCATTGATCAATGCCACGGTGAAGCCGGACGAGACATGGGTTCAGTACGCGATCCAATGGCGGAACTTGTGGTCGAAATACGAACAGCGCATCGAAGAAGCACCAGCGGTGGGCATGTTCATGGGCACTCTAGATCCTCATGCAACTATTTCACAGTTTATGATGTTCTTCAAACTGACCACATTCCATGCTTTAATCGACAAGCTAGCCCAGATGGATCAGATGGGGCATAGACCGTCTCCTCCGAAGCCGGAGCCGCGGAACGAAAAGGGTAAAGGGAAGGCGACCTTCGTTGCAAGCACCAAACAGCAGCCCAGTGCTCCAAGATTAATGGATCAATTGGAAGAGAGACGGCGATATTATAATGAGAAAATGAAGCGCCCTTACTCATTCCCGCGGGATAAAACGAAGAGGCTGTTCGAACTAGCGATGCGCAACAGGCTTATCAATTTTTCGAATCCAAAGCGACCATTGCAACCCGGCGAAGTAAATAATCCCAATTATTGCCCTTACCACCAAACGGTAAGCCATCCAAACAAAAATTGCTTCATCTTTAAGGGATGGATCGAGGATCAGTACCTACAAGGCAAGTTTGCGCTATCTGAGAAGTGGAAAGTAAACCCACCACAACCGCACACTCCTAAGAAGACGGACACACCGGGGGCAACATACTCTTTTGTTGAAGAAGCTCCATGGGAGGTGGCTCTTTCGGCCAAAACCAAAAGGATATTGAATGATCTCCAGACATGCCCGGCGATCAGGTGGAAGAATCCGCTGGAACTCCAGATCATCGAAGGGATGCTGAAGCCGCGCCCAACTCCAAGAATCAGTGGTGATAGCCAAAGTGTTCACACTCAGCCGTCGAAATCTTCGAAGAAGAAAAAGAAATCCAAGAAACCCGTGAATCTTGGCGACAAGCGCACGGACCTGCAGAAACAGATCGATGCGCTGGAAGAGTATAACCAGAAGGCGCGGACTCCAATCACGCTCCAGGAATTTCTCGGCCACATCCTTGAAGACGAAGATGATGGAGAAGACTCATCAGATGAATCTGAGGATTACATAGCAAGTTGCCATGTGATCTCTCACTTGTCTACAGACGATGAAGAAGCCCTTTACACCAAGAGACTGGGGGCAGGGCCTGAACTGGAACTTCCGGGGCCATCAGACGAAATGATCGACGCATTCCTAAATGAAGCTCTCCTGAAAAGTAAAGCTGATCGGGAGCATGAGATGGCCATATTTGAAAAGGCCAAACGGCGGCGACTGGACGAAAGAGTCGAGACACTCCCGCCGAACCAAGGGACATCCGTCGCGAATAAGAACAAGTTCAAGATGAGGAAAAGGTTTGCTAAAGCCATATCAATGGGGATGAAGCTACTACCCTCCGAAGGAAACATTCTTGATGAAGCAGAAATGTATCCTAGCTACTTCTTATATCATCGGAAGATTGCGCACCCCATCGAAGAGTGCAATACTTTTAAAAGATGGTGGCAAGGGTATGTCGCTCACCGGCAGCATTTCAAGCGGATGAAACGCAAAACTCGTCGGGAGCAAAGAAATACGACCAAGGAGCATAAAAGAACCACCGGCAATTTTCGCATGGTCAACGCCGGGAGATCGCAAGTTCTCACATTTGGGAGCGACTCGGACGAGGAAATGGCTCTTGGCCCTCTTTTTAAAGAGTCCATCTCGGGGAAAGAGGAAGAGCCTAAGTCCTGTGAGAACATTCAGCTGCGCAATCGTACGTTACCTGAAAAGAATCTTGGACCCACAAATAGAAAAGATAAGGGAAAAGAAAAGGTCTCTGAGGATATCGCCCTAGATGACCAAGTTGTGAAAGAGCTGACCGCCAAAGACCCGCCAAAGAAAGGTAAGGTGGACTACAACGTTCTGGCGCACTTGAGGAAGTTACCCTCGCAACTCAGCATTCTCGACGCTCTTGTACTATCAAAAGAAGCAAGAGATTCATTGATCAAGACGCTATAAGAGCCAGAGCAATTCCAAGCTTTCCTCGCTGAAGAAAAGATGAAGGACGAGCTGGAAGAAGCGTATACAGCTGATATCACCTTCGGCGATGAAGATCTCCTCATCGGGACGTGCGAGCACAACCGTCCCCTCTATGTCTCAGGATACTGTTACGATATCAAGATAGGTAAAATCCTGGTCGACAATGGGTCTTCCATCAATCTCCTCAACGTGCGAGTGTTGAAGGAAATCTGCATGAGCGTCCAGCACCTCGCTCGTGATAAAATCACCATTTCCGGTTTTGACTCCCAGTCATCACGGACTCTCGGCTCCGTGATATTGACGTTACGCTTTGGGTTGCTCGTCACGGATATTAAGTTTCACGTCATTGACGCTAAGACTTGCTATAACGCTTTGCTCAGCCGGCCTTGGTTACACGAGTACAACATCATCCCTTCTACACAACATCAGTGTATGAAATACTTCAAGGATGGTCTCGAGTATACTGTGACAGGAGAGTTAAACCCATTCTCCGTGAACGAAGTCCGCAAGTACGAAAATGCAAAATACTTCTTGCCAGACTTTGAAGACACAGAGAGATGTCACAAACCGGAGAACAAAACTATCACCACCATTCCGGTCTTCAGGAGTGATACCGAGGAAGAGGAAGAGATAGTTTATTCAGGGCCACCCCAGTACAACAAGCCGGGACTGTCCGCTCCTATGCTTATCTTCGGCAGCGACTCAGAAGATGAGGTCAACGCCATATTCTCTGCTCGGCCATCAATACAAACCATCGCTGGTGAAGATCAAAGTTTGCAAATTGCCATGGTTCCGCCCAAACATCATAAAGAACTAGACGCGTTTGATACCTACAGTGTGGAAGAGCTGCAAACGTTCTACGTCCCTCCTAGGCGAGAAGGCAAAAAAGTGATCATATTCTACCGATCTGGGGAAACCAAAGTGGAGAAAGAAATATGGCATGGCGCAGATTCTACACTTGACAGGCTCCAGCCCATCCGTTTGCCCAGATATTACACGAACGGACTAAAAAGGCTGTTAAGGTACCAAGACGTACCTTTCAAGCAAACTGCTCAACAAGCACGGTTCTATAACAGGATCAGGAACATTCCTGAAACTCAGCGGAAATTGCCCAACGGGAAAATGGAAACGACCGGGCTTGGGTATGTTCAACCCAAGAGACGGGAGCTACTCCGCGACTGCTGCGTTGTACATGACTTTGATGAAGAAGGGGATGCTCTATGGGAAGATGCTAACCCTGAACCAAAAAGAGCTCTCGGCGTGAAAATCCCCAGTCCGTCGTTCGAAGAACAAATGGACAAGCTTATAAGGGAAGCGGGTCAAAAGGTTTGAGATGACTATAATCGTGAAATGGCCATCTACGAGAAAGCCAAGACGCAACGCCTTCTTCAACAGGCTGCGAAAGATGAAAATGCTCTTTCCTGTCAACCCGTTGTACAAAAGGCCCAACGCAGAGGCAGAAACAAACCAAAGAACGGGAAAGGCGTTCGACAGCGACAAAGCGGGATCAAGAAGCCACGCGATTAAGAACCGAGCAACCCGGATTCATCTCTTATAAAGAAGATTGGTCAAGCATACCCTTTTGCTCGAGACAAGACAAAGAAAATACTTGATCTTGCCATAAAACATCAACTGATTACCCTCCCGGAGTCTAAGCACCCCGAGCAAGCAGGCGAAGTCTCTCATCCGGACTATTGCTCCTATCATAGGGCAATAGGACATCCTATTGAAGACTGCTTCACCTTCAAGAACTGGGTTGAAGACCAACATCAGCTCGGTAAGTTCGTTCTATCCAGCAGCTGGAGGGTAACCCCGCCGCAGAAGCATGAACCCAAATCCACAAGGGTAGAGCCGAATCGACATCAACTCATGAAGCGAGCCCTATCTTTCGCTTTCGTCAATGATACTCTGTACAAGAGGTCATTTGATTCTCTGTGGTTAAGATGCATGGGACCTGAAGAAGCAAAAAGGGTCGTCCAGGAAACTCACGACGGACTATGCGGTTCTCACCAAGCCGGGCCGAAGATGAAGCTGAAGATCAAACGGATGGGTTATTATTAGCCCACGATGATCCAGGACTGCCTCGAGTATGCGAAGCAATGCCACTCATGCCAGATCCATGGAGATTTTATCCATCAGCATCCAAATCCACTATATCCAACGGTGGCTAGGTGGCCGTTCGAAATGTGGGGAACTGACATAATCGGCCCCATCGAACCAACATCGTCTAGAGGACATCGATTCATTTTGATGACAACTGATTACTTCTCCAAATGGGCAGAAGCAGTACCGCTGAGGGGAGTGAAGACGGAGAATATCCTCCATTTCTTCAAGACACACGTCATTTATCGGTTTGGAACTCCGAGATGGATCATCTCCGATAACGGGCCAGCCTACGGAAGCCACAAGATCAGCCGCTTCGCACAACAACATAACATAGACTGGAGATACTCTTCAGTTTATAATCCCCGAGCTAACGGTCTAGCCGAGGCTTTCAATAAGACCTTGACGAAGATCGTGAAAAAGATGGTGTCCCGAAACAAGAAGGACTGGCACGAGAGATTGCATGAAGCTCTCTAGGCATACCGGACTACGTTCAAGACGGCCATAATCACAACGCCATACGCATTGGTATTCGGTATAGAAGCGGTACTCCCCCTCGAGATAGAGTTACCCTCTCTATGAGTGGCAGTTCATTACGAGCTAACGAACGAAGAGAATGCTCACCTTCGGCTTGAGGAGCTCGATGCCCTTGATGAAACCCGGCTCATAACGCAACAAAATCTGGAGGCTTATAAGGCAAAGATGACGTGCTCATATGAAAGATTGACCAGGCCGAGGACATTCCGCCAAGGCGAACTCATGCTAGTGGTCAAAAGACCTATGATCCCCAATCGTGCCAAACGGGGGAAATTCGAGCCGAACTATGAAGGCCCGTATATCATAGACAAAGTCTACCAGGGTGGAGCCTATCTACTCATGGACATACATGGTGAAAGACCTTTCAGGCCAATAAATGGTCGCTTCCTGAAAAAATACTACGCTTGACGAGTCACAGCCTAGGTCAACGATAGATGACGACGCGTATGTCCGCTCGCTATCTTCCTAAGCCCAAACTTTATAAGTAGTAGCCTAACAACGAACCGAAACGTCCTTAAACTAACAACGGACCGAAACGTCCTTAAACTAACAACGGACCGAAACGTCCTTAAACTAACGACGGACCGAAACGTCCTTAAACTAACGATGGGCCACTATGTTCTAAAACTAGCCATTGACCGAGACGTCGATAAACTACTGTGGATTGTAGCACCCCAAGGCTGACACAAAAAAAAGAAGGAAAAAAAAAAGAAAGAAAAACGGTATGTCCATAAGCAAAATGGGCACGGATGAAAACCCGAAAGGGCTCCGTGAGTAAAAACAGCAGGGCTACCGGCGAGTTTTGTGAAAACCCGAAAGGGTGCAATCTCGTTAGAATAAAATTAAAAAAACGGTATGTACATAAGCAAAAAGGGCACGGATGAAAACCCGAAAGGGCTCTGTGTGTAAAAACAGCAGGGCTACCGGCGAGTTTTGTGAAAACCCGAAAGGGCGCAATCTCGTTAAAAGACACTTGCAAGGTCCTCTCGACTTTGTAAGGAGAAACCGCCTGCGTGAGATCCTTACGACTCATAAGCGAGCAACACACTTAGGGATCCGCACGATCCTTAGGGAGATATTACACTTGCGAGATCCTCACGACTCGTAAGGAGAACCCTCTTATGGGACCCTCACTGCTCATAAGATTTGAAAGTCTTAAACTATAGGGATCTGAACCTGTTCTTAAGCAGTCTCCACAACCTCCGATAATGCCCTACAAGTGGCTCAACGCTGACCCTTGTATACAATCCACGGGCGCGAATAAACATTTCCCTAACAAAGTCCCATCCGTGATTAGGGATATGTCTACACGGTGAACAACCCTTGTAAGTTCTCTCGACTTACAAGGAGAAAACCCTCTTGTAAGATCCTTACGACTTATAGGAGAACACGCACTTAGGAATCCTCACGACTCCTAAGGAGAAAACGCACCTACGAGATCCTCACGACTTGTAGGGAGAAATACCTTTATGAGACCCTTACGGCTCTTAAAGTCAAAAGCCTTAGTCGACAGGATCTTAACCCTGTTTGCTAAGCCACCTTTGTTCGACATCGACAGAGGCAAATGATAATTCGCTCCTGGCCATATCCCAGTTGCAGCGATGCCGATGCCGAAATCGGTATCTAATTCCAAGCTTGCAGCAAAAAGCCATCAAGCCACACATGCATACGAAATAGCCGAAATGATGGGGCAACTTGCAAACAAAATCAGCAAGTAAAAATGTATGCATGCAAAATAACCGAAATGATTGGGCAACTTGCAATAAAAAAGCAGCGAGTAAAAATAAAATAAATAGTCGAAATGATTGGGCATCGCGAAAAATAGCCGAAATGATTGGGCAATCGCGACCTTCGCAATATAAAAGCTGAAATGATAGATTATCGTGGAAAGAAATAAAAAAAATATGAAATTTATGCCCTACAGGTGATATCACATCAATCCCTGTATACAATCTAGGGACGCAAACAAAGAAGGGAATCACACATTTCCTCCCCAGGTTTCATCAGAAGAAGAAGCCAAATCTCAACGGTTAACAGATAGCCTCGAGATCATCTCAACATCAGTCTCATTACAAAAAACACAACATCAAGCAAAGTAGAACGGCGGCAACTCCCAATTCCATGACTCGACAGTACACCAATGACCGAGAGTCAAATCTCAACTCCGTGAAATGCGGATAAAGTCAACCCTTCCTAGTTATGTGGAACACGGCTTATGTCAATCCTGACCCCGTGGGAAACATCCAGAGCGGAGCCTGGTCCTCGCCGAACACGGCAGTGAACCCGTGGGAAGCATCCAGAGCAAATTCCTGGCTACGTGGAACCTGGATTATGTCACGTCTGACCCCGTGGAAAACGTCCAGAGTGGATCCTGGTCCTCACAGAGCACGGCAATGACCCCGTGTGAAGCATCCAGAGCGGAGCCTGGTCCTCGCCGAACACGACAGTGAACCCGTGGGAAGCATCCAGAGCAAATTCCTGGCTACGTGGAACGCGGATCATGTCACTTCTGACCCCGTGGAAAACGTCCAGAGCAGATCCTGGTCCTCGCAGAGCATGGCAATGACCCCATGTGAAGCATCCAGAGTGGAGCCTGGTCTTCGCCGAACACGGCAGTGAACCCGTGGGAAGCATCCACAGCAAATTCCTGGCTACGTGGAACGCGGATCATGTCACTTCTGACCCCGTGGAAAACGTCCAGAGCGGATCCTAGTCCTCGCAGAGCACGGCAATGACCCCGTGTGAAGCATCTAGAGCGTAGCCTGGTCCTCGCTGAACACGGCAATGAATCCGTGGGAAGCATCCAGAGCAAATTCCTGGCTACGCGGAACGCGGATCATGTCACTTATGACCCCGTGGAAAACGTCCAGAGCGGATCTTGGTCCTCGCAGAGCACGGCAATGACCCCGTGTGAAGTATCCAGAGCGGAGCCTGGTCCTCGCAGAACACGGCAGTGAACCCGTGGGAAGCACCCAGAGCAAAAAATGGACTGTGAGGTCCTTAAACTCATGGACTATGATGTCCTTAACCTCGACCGGGATGTCTTAAAACTAACATTGGACTGTGAGGTCCTTAAACTCATGGACTATGATGTCCTTAATCTCGACCGTGATGTCTTAAAACTAACATTGGACTGTGAGGTCCTTAAACTCATGGACTATGATGTCCTTAACCTCGACCGTGATGTCTTAAAACTAACAACGGACTGTGGAGTCCTTAAATCCACAGACTATGATGTCCTTAGCCTCGACCGTGATGTCTTTAAACTACGGTATCCTGGAAAACGTCCAGAGTGGAGCCTGGTCCTCGCAGAACATGGCAGTGAACCCGTAGGAAGCATCCAGAGCAACTCCTGACTCCGTGATATGCGGATAAGGACAATTTCATCCATCACTTGCGGGTCCTCACGACTCGTAAGGGAGTAAATTCTCTTGTGAGATCCTTACGACTTTCAAGAGAAAACACACTTAGGAATCCTCACGATTCTTAAGGAGAAATTACACATATGGGATCCTCTCGACCGGTAGGGAGAAAATTCTTTATGAGACCCTCACGGCTCATAAAGTTGAAAAGTCTTAGATGACAGATCTTAACCCTGTTTCTAAGCCATCACCACAAAGAGCACAAGATTGGCGGCTATATACTATCTACAGACCGCACTTACTAAAGTCACATGGCAAACAATGCAGCAAGGAAGAAGAAAGCAAAAAGATGACACAAGACATTACAAAGAACGTGTATCTTTTATTCATGAATTCGATTGGGTACAAAATACATCATATGAAAGAATAAAAGAACAAATACATTTTATTCAAAATTACAAAAGGTACAAAAAATTATTATTGAGAGGAAAGCGCTTTCAATAATCTAATCAGCCACTCGCGCACTTCCCTCAGCCCCTCTTCTTGATCAGCTGCCGCGGCCAACTCCGCTTCGACCTGGGCTCCCTGCTGCAAGTAAGACGAAAGTTGTTTCTCGACGGTCCGCTGAGTTGCTTCACGATCTTGTGCATCCTGCTCAACGACGTCGAGCTTCTGCCTCAATATTAACCCATCAGAAATACATCGCAGAAGGCCTTCGAAGATAACTTTCAACTGGGCAGCATTCGCATCAACCTCAGCATGCAGTCGGGCAGATTCGCTTGAAGTTTCTTTACATTCCTTCTGCTTTAAAGCCACTTCTTGTTCAAGGTGGCGGAAGTAAGAAATGCTATGCTCGACCCACGCAGCCCGTTGAGCACTCATAGCCAGAATCTCGGGTGCAGGACGCCTAAGCTCAAGCTCATACAGGCAAACCTCGATTTCCCTGCAGCGATTAACCCAAGACTCAACGACGCCCTCACCATGAAAATTCATGAGTGTCACCAGCATAGGGTTAATCTCTGCGGCAAAATCCGCAGCAGATGTGGGAGTCTCTGTGTCAAACTCCTCGATATATTCGCTCAGCATGCGTAGACTGGTCACAGCACCTTTGGATGATGGACGCCTGGAAAAAGGCCCTGCCGGCATTATAATGCGAGACTCGAACGGGGCTGGAGTCGATGTGATTGCTGCAAAATAGATCATAATCAGATGTCAGCTCAGGAAATAAAGAAAATACGCAAAAAGTAGAGTCTACTATACCGGCTGCAACAAGGGGCAGAGCTGGGAGTACTGGTGGCGCAACGACGGCCTCGTCCCCTCCTTCAATTCGTAAGGCTACAAGCAATATGAAGAAGAGTTAGCAGTAATGCGACTGCCCGTTAAAGAAAAGGACGTCGTTTAGAGAAAATACCCACCGACACTGGCATGCAAACTAATCTATGATAAGAAGGAGAGGTATGGGTGCAGCACCTGATACAGGTGGTCAAAAAGAACTCCTGCAAGGACGCAATAGTGCAATGTCAGTACGTAGGTTATACAGCTTAAAAAAATAAGACTGATGAGTCACGGATCCGCACCTTCCAACATCTGAGATAGTATGAGAGAGGGTAGAGGAGATGCCACCATCAAGGCGGTAGCTGATGGCGCTGCCTCGGGTGGTACAACATCAACACTAGCCGCACCTGCATTAGAAACAAGATAAACCCTGTCAGGAAAGATTGCGGAATAAAAAGAAAGGCGGTGACCTAAAATTTACCTGATGGGTCGCCAGCCGGAGCCGTGACGAGGGCGTCACTTGATACAACGGCGGCGTCTCCCTCCTCCATCGGGGTGGTCTCACCTCCCGTCGCCTCATCCCCTGACTCCACAAGAGCCGTCATCACGCTCGCGACGCCAGGAGACGGCAAAGAACCGTAAGCGGGAAGAGTGATGATCGGAGCGGTGCCCGACTCTTCAGAAAGAGCGGCGATCTCGGGCCCGACAATTGTACCCGTTTCGCTCGCCACCATTTCAGGCTCAGTGATTGCAGCCGTCTCATCCACCGCCGCCTTAGGCTCGGCCATGGTAGCCGTCTCGTCAGCCACTACCTCGAGCCCGGCAAGTGCGGCCACATCGCCTGCCGCCGCCCTGGGTTCGGGAATAGCAGCTACCTCCTCCACCGCTCCCTCAAGCTCAGCGGTCGCCGCCACTTCTTTGGGAAGTCTCGGCCCTGCAAGATAGGGTATATGAGAACTGATAACTCAGAAATTTGACAACGGAACCTCACGGCACATTACCTGGAATTGATTTACTGTTCGCTTCCCGAGCCGCACGTGCCGCCCGTCTGTGAGCAGTAGACAAGGCGACCGGAGACTCCTCTGAAGGAGTAGCAGCAGGGGTAGCGGCGCTCGAACCCACATCCACGGCTAAAGCAGCACTACGCTCCCTTGCTGCGCGCCTCTGGCACTTCCTTTCCTCCCGGGCCGTCAAAGCAGACCTTCTAGAAGCCTCCTTCAACAGAGCGTCATCATCCGCACCCAGGGTTACCTCTGGAGCCGTCAAGGCTTCCGTCATCGGTCGTTTGAGTAAGGCCTCTTTCGGCAGTACCGAAGAGGCCGGGACTTCGGTGGCTGCTCCGGGAAGAGTCTCTGCATCACCTTGCGAGGCCGGTATTGTGGTCCCTACGATAAGATATAGAAAGGGTTAGATTGTCCATAAAAAGGAGAATGAAGACTCAATGAGCCGAGACATATCAATGCCCAATAAAGCACGATTCCTCTCCTCCTCCTTGAAGGTCCTGAGAGAAGCCGCCAGATCCTCTTCAGTAGTAAAGCCTGTTACAAAAGGAAGAATGTCAGTCAGTCAAGACATGATAATAAAAATAAAAATATAACGCAAAAAAAATGCGACTAATATTTACTTGATTGCATGAGAGCAGTTATTTCCACTTGGTGGCTTGCGAGTCGCGCAGAAGCAGCAATAGCGGCATTGAGATCAGTGTCTTCTGGCGTTATGATGAAACCCTCATTGGTCCCATATTCACTTATGCCCACATAATAAGGAGCCTGAGGCTCCAGGCCGAGTACGGCGTCAAGGGAGAGGACCGACTTCTTCTTCTTCTGCGCGCGAGCTCCGGTCGCAGCCAGCACCAGCTTGCGTTTAGTGGCCACTTTGGGACGGCGAGTCCCGATGTCCGAGCCCACGCCAGATTAGGGTGAAGCTACATTTACCGTCTCCACGAGAGCACGGGGCACCGATGGCGCATCCACCGTCTCCACAGGAGCACGGGGCAATCCACGCGTAGGGCTTAGCACACGTGGAGGCTCAACTGCAGCGACTTCTCTTAGCAAAAGGGGGACAATGGTCCGTCGCCTCAAAGGGACCTTGCGATCACTGGCAGGAGGTGCACTTTTGCGGTCAAGCAGCAACCGCCTTTCTTCCTTAATAACGGCGCCCGTCGAATGCTGGTACCATGCCGTATATGCATTAAGGATCCGTGGGACACAACTCGGCTCGCTGATAAAAAAGTGAGAGCCCGTATTCAAACGCATGAAGTGATGCAGCGCGCTCCGCATCCCCTTGTTCTCCTCCGAATACAGAGACGCGACCGTGTAGGTTCGTCTTGCCTGAAATTCGGGGCAGATACTAATTGGTGCTATCCGTCCACCTCTCCGAAGATGCCAAGTTAATTTATGGCACCATATATCGAAGGTTTAAACGGATGCGGCCGATGTAGCAGACTTCGTCAGATTCCCCCTCGTTTAAGGGGTTTTTGATTGTGGGGATGCTCTTCCCTGCAGGCGCAAACCCCTGCAGTTAATTACGCTACCGCATCGTGGTAACAACTTTCTCCTTCTCCAGATGGTCACTTCGTGTCGTGGGTGTTTGTTTTGTTTTTGGTTGCTCGTGGATCGTATACGGAGACTAATGTATGTTGTCGCCCGTAGGGCGTAGATTAGTCCAAATCCGTATCTTCTTAGATTTGGGTTTTTGTTTTGGGTTTAAGGATACGTTAGTCTTATTTGAGACTAAGATCAACTTAAACGTTTGTTAAGGATACGTTAGTCTAATTTTAGACTAAGATCAACTTAACGTTTGTTAAGGACACGTTAGTCTAATTTTAGACTAAGATTGGCTTAACAGGATCGTTTAGATCGAACAAAAGAGCATTTTGGCTCTATTGTTCTAGTTCAGGGACTTTGCGGTCAATTACCAATTTAAGAACATAGTGGTCCATTACCAGTTTAAAGACATGGTGGTCCAATACCAGTTTAAGGATATAGTGGTCCAGGTTAAGGACATCATAGTCCGTGAGTTTAAAGACCTCACAGTCAAGGTTAAGGATATCATAGTCCGTGAGTTTAAAAACCTCACAGTCAAGATTAAGAACATCATAATCCGTGGGCTTAAGGACCCCACAGTCCATGAAATGTGTGGTTGTTTGGACCCGTCATCTCTCTAAAGACGTTGAAGGATTACAACGACAAATATCAAAGGAGTGAAGAGATGTAACCTTGAACCAAGGTTGATTGGGAGATCTGTAGTCCAATTTGGAACTAAGATCAATTAATTAGATTATGAGCACATTGGCTCAGTTAAATCTGAATTGAGGACTTATGGCCAATTTGAGCTAAGTCCAATTAAATTTGAAATATTGGCCCTTTGGACCATTAGACATTTGTCTGGGTTCAGCCCCTCATCATTCAGCAATGCTCAAACAAAAGTTTGAGGGCTTTGGTAACATTTTTATCTTTGACTGAGCATTAAACATTATAGCTCTGAATTTTTACTCAATTTTGAGCTTCAGTGGAAGGGGAGATTCTTGCCTTTGGAAAATTAGCCAATTTGGCTAGAAATAGTGTTAAACACTAAAGAACAACAGTGTTAAACACTGGAAATAAAGCTCTCAAATTAGTGTTAAATACTAGAAGATAACAGTGTTAAACACTAGAATTAAGATTCTCAAAGTAGTGTTAAACACTAAAGAAAAAGGGGTCACGTGGGGACACGCGAGGGCGCCCAAAGGTCGGGCCAGATCTTCTCGCTTTGTTCTGCAAATAAGTGTTAAACACTTTGCTTTTTGACCATCACGTGTTGGCACGTGATGGAGCTTTGCGCCTTAATTATTCAAGCTTTTATCAAGGGGTCACGTGGTAACACGTGAGAGCGCCCGAGTTAGATTCTGCCCTTGCTTTTATTCCCTTTGTTTAGGAGATCACGTGGGGACACGTGAGGCGTTGCCTCAGAGCTAATTCCCTCTCAGTTTGGAGAATCTTTTCAGGGGTTACGTGGGGACACGTGACCTTAGTCTTGTTCGTTCTCTTTTAATCATTGAAGGGGAGGGGCACGTGTTACCACGTGATCAAGTTCTGTTTTTTCTTCTCTGCTCATTGAGAATGGGAGGCACGTGTTACCACGTGATCAAGTTCTTTACGTGCATGGAGATCTTTCAAGTCTCTTTATTTCTTTAAGAATTAAATTGTTTATAGGGTTAAACCCTAATTATGATTTTGGAGGAATTAAATTCCTATTGTGAAAGAATTAAATTCTTATGTAGGGTTAAACCCTAATTTCTTTTTAGAGGAATTAAATTCACATATATGTAAAAGAATTAAATTATTATATAGGGTGAAACCCTAGTTTCATTTTAAGAGGAATTAAATTCCTGTGAATTTGAGAGAATTAAATTCTCAATTAGGGTTAAACCCTAGTTCTGTCCATCTTAAACGAATTAAATTCCTGTAATTTTAGGAGAATTGAATTCTCATATAGGGTTAAACCCTAATTTTGTTTTGGGAGAATTAAATTCTCTAAACTCAATTCCCCCTCTAAGTTTTGGATCTGCATGGCAGGATCTTAACCCGATGAGAATTAAATTCTCAACTTATGGGGAGATGTGCTCTTTGCAGATTTTCAACCAGAGGAAGAACTAAGTTCTTTTTCCAGAAGAGTTAAACTCTTAGATTGAGAATTAAATTCTCTTTTTGAAGTTTTCATCCCTTTCCTTTTCTCACCTAGGGTTTTCTCTCTTGAGAATTAAATTCTCCTCTCTTTTTTCTCTCTGTTGTTGTTATCTCCCAAAAACGTCTCTTCTCTTCTTTTCTTGGTTCATATTTATAGGAGAAAGAAAAGAATCAATTTGTTTTGTGAATCTTTCATTGCAAGATTTTTAATTGATTTTGTAACCAACATGATCTTTTAGATCACTAAGTGAATTTTATTCACCATTGGATTTTTAATCCAAAAGATCTTTTATCTATTATTCAGATTTCAGGGAAATCTTTCCTTGTATAGAATCTTTCTATAAATTGGTGGTTTTTAATCACCATTGGATTTTTAATCCAACGGTGCTCCACTTTATAGAGCACAATCTTTTTGTTTGGAAAGATTTAAAGAAATATTTTTCCAGTTAGGGTTTTTGATTTCCCTTAATTAGAATTTAATTATATTATTTCAGATATTTTAGGATCCCACCACGTGTTGACACGTGACCCCCTCGATAAACCATTTAACCAGAATTTAATTCTGTTGTTTCAAATAACTCAGGAATTATCACGTGTTAGCACGTGACCCTTGGTCATGTGTAGGCACGTGATGCCCCATTGGGATTTTTCCTGTTGTTTTATTATACTTTTTAACTCTATTTAATGAGTTTAGAGGCCTATCACGTGTTGGCACGTGACCCTATTGTTTAGAATTTAATTCTTATTATTTCAGAAGGTTTAAGAGCTCATCACGTGTTAGCACGTGACTCCACTGATTAATTATTTAATTAGAATTTAATTCTATTAATTCAGAGAGTTTAGTAACCCATCATGTGTCTGCACGTGACCTTTGGTCACGTGTGGGCACGTGATGCCCCATTGGGGTATTTCTTGCTGTTTTATAATATTTTTTAATTCCTTTCCGTGGGTTTAAAAGCCCATCATGTGTGGTCACGTGACCCCATTTAATTATTTATTTTATCCAGTGCCTACAGGCTTTGCCTGTAAATGGTCACGTGTGGGCACGTGATGCCCGGTCACATGTGGGCACGTGGTGTTTTATAACTTTTGATCCCGGATGAATTATGAGGCCCATAATATATCAAATCGAAGGATTTTTCGAGATGCTTTCGATACCATCAGAATTTAGCTGTTTCTCATTTGGGAGTTTGTCAAAATACAGCCCGGAAAATACTGGTTCGCATTTTCTTAAGCGTATCGCTGCTATTTGATACCTTGGGCTCTTTTGCGCAGAAATTTTCGGCGGGAACACCCCTCTTCAGTAGCAGTGGGTTCCATCAAAAAAGATTCCAGCGGCACTCCTTGGTTATAGCTCAATTGTTGGGCAAAACGATGCGGATTATATCTGATGAAAAGCGCCGCATCATTTTGCCTAAACACCAGGAAGCCCGGTCTGATAGAATATAAATGGAGGGTCTCCCGAGCTGTCAAAACTGAGGCTCCGTCTTTGAAAATATCCTGCAATAACCGCACCGTTGTGGTAGACTCTTTTCCGATGGTTAGCACCTTATCGGTAAAGGTCATCCCGTCTCCAACCGTGCGGGGGCGAAGGAGCAAACCTCTAGCAGCCCACGGTGACGGATTTACAATTGAGGCGCCGACCAATCGCATAATCCAGGGGAAGCTGCACCTGTTATAGAACGAAGGCCTTCTATGGATACCAAAAACGCCAAGCGCATGTAGCTCGAGCCATGACATGAAGTAATGCATCGAGAAGTTCGCATGCTGTACTCCAGGTTCAGTTGTATCCGCCGCTTGACTAAGGCCGTAATACAGATGGGCTAAGCCGACGACCCCGACAGCCACTTTCACCCCAATAGTCATTCGGTGAGCCGGGTAAAAGACAGATGGTCTCATACGGCGAAGGTGCATCGGGAGCGCGAACCAACTCAACCATAGCCCAAGGAATCCCAAAAAGAATGCTTTCTCATCCATCCCGGGGGCTGCAATCTCGGCAAAAGGAACAACCGGAGAGTTGGGAAGGAAGAAACCCTTCTGATTTATCTCCGTCGCTGGCAGGTTGTCCAAATCTAAACCGAAAGGGTCGTCAAGTGTGGCGAATTTAACGGCTTCCTTCGAGAAGACTTGTGAGTGAAGGAAGCGAGCAATGAAATCCTCGAAACTAACCCCGCGGCTCCCAGATTCGAGAAAAAAGGCCCTCGTAGATATTCAACATTTTGATCAAACTAGGAAACTGGTGTTGAATAGCAATCACCGGGGTAAGGCCCATTATCACTAGCTTGGCACCGAAGACATATTCGTCTGTGGGAAGCAGCTTCTCATAATGCTCCCCTATAACCAGTAAGCCAGAAACTTCTGCAAATTCCTCTAAAGAGATTGATACTTCTCGGTCCAGCGAGAGGAAAGTGTGAGTAGGGATATTCCACTGCTCCAAAAAGGCCTTAACCCACCAGGTGGGAAGCGTAGGATACTGAAAAAGAGAAGCATAAACGGCGGTATACAATCTAAGCCTCATCAACTGCGACTTCTTCGCTGACAGAATGTAGCGGGCCCATTGCAGATAATCGGTCGGATGACGAGGAATCAGACCTATGTTATATGATTGCCCCCACGGCCGCGCCTCGCCTTGACAAATACGGCATCCCAAGGTATCTAAAACCATGGGAGGCTGAACGGGAATCGAAGCTATAGCAGGCTGAAGAAGGCCTTCTGAAGTCAATTGACCATCTCCATGGCGTAGTTCACCGGGGGTGAGTTGGCGTAATGGATCGCCGTGATGGGCTCCGAGGGTACCGCGCATGAAAACCTTTGTCGACTCCTGATAATCTGATTGTACCATAACCCCCAAAGGTGAAGATTCTTATGTTCCGGATCATGGTGTCTGATCAAAGCTAAGACCTCCCGGTCTACGGGTGCTCCAGGAAATCCCCCCTCTGAACGAACGAACGAGAACGAAGTATCGAAAGACATGTTGCCTGCAAAAGGGACAGAAATCAACTGTCAGTGTTGTAATTTAATTTTTAAAAAAAATTCCGACGCTCGGTACTTTAAAATTTATACCACGCTGCAATGCAATGGAAAGGGGACCAAAGGGGGACCCACAAAATCCAGATGACAATGCCTCAATTAATAAGACAGTCTCATCATTGGATGAGACTGTCAATTAATGAGGAAATCCTCAAAGAATTTTCTCACTGAATGAGAAATCCCTCGGGAAGAGAAGAAAATCTCCCTTTGAGAGCAAAGCTCTATAACAGAGTGACACTTGTCAAACTCTGGTCATGAGAGAATAAAATTCCTTAAAGAACCTGGCTCTGTAATGATGATGGAAAATCCATCAAAGATTAATTAAAATTAATTCTTGAGAATTAAAAATTCTAGGATCTTCAAGATCCATGAAAAAACTCTTAAGAGTTCTTCATCAAAAGATCAAAAGATTTACATATTATCAAAAGAGCAGAGCTCTGATTCATGGGCTAAGAAACCCCAAGAAAGATCTCTTTAGATCTATGTATTCATGAGAGCAAGACTCTATTAATGAAACCCTAAAAGGGTTTTCTATAGATCAAAAATCTATGAAGAGAAAGGCTCTGTTAATGGGTAAAAACCCTAATTTATTAAAAATTAATTTAATTTTACCTAAGTTTGGTAGAGTTCTAACTCTTGAAAGTTCTTGAACAGAAGAGCAAGGCTCTGAATAAAAATTCTTAAGAAAAAGATGATAATCATCTGAGGACCAAAGGTCCTATTTATAGGCACTGAACCACCTCTTCAACTTCTGAGTTGATCCAACGGTTCAGATGTTTCCACCTCTGCACTCATGTGTGCGCCACGTGAGCGCAACAGTGGAGGGGGGCATTTGTTTCCCCCAATCAGAGCAAATCTCTGTTTTGAATTTCAAAATTCAAAAATTGAAGCAACGCTTCAGATTCTGCGCGCTGCGCGCCACGTGTCAAAAGCAGACACGCCAGCGTCAGGAGCGATGCGCCCTAGGCAGCGCGCCCCCAATCAGAGTAAAGCTCTGTTTTAAAATTTTGAAATTTAAAAAGTTGAAGCAACGCTTTAGATCCAGCGCTCTGCGCTACGCGCCACATGTCAAACATAGGTGCGCTATCGCGGTTGCGCTGCGCTGCATGCCACGTGTTAAACACGAGTGCGCTAGCGCAGTTGCGCTGCGCGCTACATGTCGAACGTAGGTACGCTAGCGCAAGGTGCACCAGCGCTGAAATTAAAATTCCCCCACCGTCAGATCAAAAGATCTGCTAATAATAAATTATTAATTAATCAGAACTAAAATTCTGTTATGAAAAGATCTTTCCAATTTTATTAAAACAAGAAAATTATCTTCTGTAAAACAGAAACCTTAGGATCAAAGATCCAACGGTGGGAAATATTCCCAAATCAATCAGAGAAAGATCTCTCAAAATTGATTTAATAAATCAATTGGCTCTATATAAAGGACCCTTGACTTCAAGTCTAAAAGACACACAGAGAGATGGAGAATACAAAAAGAGAGAGAAAAACCCTCTGCAAAGGAAGAGCAAGCTCTTGAAAAAAGAAGAAGATCATTTCTTCATATTTGTAACGTTATGAAAATCGTTTCGGTGAAATTTCGAAAAAATGGTAAAATAAGGGGGTTTTCTGTAAAAAGTCAAAATGCAAATATCTTTATTATAAAATTAAATATACATATTCTAGCTATGTAATTGCCAGTATTTGGTGTTTATTGAGCCACCGGTGAAATTTCAAATTTTCTGAAAATTTTTCCGAAATTAATTATTTTAATATTATTTTAAGCCGTCACTAATACATTTAATTAGAGAAAATTACAAATTGGAATGAGTTGAAACAAATTTTGTGCATCATGAATCATTAAATAAAATTTTATCATGTGGTTTTTGAAATGAAATCATTTGCCAAAACGGTTTAGAAATTATTGGGAAAAAAAAGGGGCTTAAATAATACAAATATGATATAATTAAAGAGTTAAGGTTAATGTGAGTATGGGGTAAGGTTACCACTCTTTTCTCACACACTCACTCACTTTTCCAGCACATGGCCGAACCCCAACAGCCCCCTCTCCCTCAATTTCTGTTTTCATCACCTCTTCAAATAAAAATATTATATGATGGAATAAAGAATGAAGATTGAAGTCAATGAGGTATGGTTTCCTTTGACTTGATCACCACTCCCTCACCTCACTTTCTCTGCATGGCCGAGCCCCCCTTCTTCCAACAGCAACAGCCCCTCCCCCCCCCCAAATCCCACTCAATTTGCATCAAAAAAAAATTCCACAAAATCACTTCAAAATCCATACAAATTCAAATCTAAATCCAAATCCAACACTTACCCATAATTCCTTAGCATTTCAAGCTTGGATCTTTGTGAAAAGAGAGCATTTTGGGAGGCTAGATCTTAAATTTGATCTCATGGTTTGGAGGTATAATCCTAACCCAAGTGTTTAGATTTTGATAAGCTACTTTAAATTAGTTTAATTAGCTAACTATGTGATTCCAATTTCAAGATTGAAATTGTGTGAATGTGTTTGAATGTAAATTAGGGTTTCTATCATGGGTTTATGGTTGTGGTGGGTAGATTAATATGTTATGATATGTACAAATCTAGGCTAGTTGCTATATTACAAATTGCCACTTTTTAATCGTCCAATTTAAGCTATTTTGCTTACTAGGTCTTTATTATTGCATTTGATGAAATTAAAAATCTAGTGAGGATTGTATTTTTAAATTAGGGTTTTTATTATATCATCAAGGTTGAAATGTATAGTTTGACATCTTAAAATGTATAAATCCTAGTTTTGGTGTTAAATTGCAAATTGTTATATGTAAATTGTCCAAATTACTTAATTGTTGCAAACTAGGTTTTTGGGTTTAATGAAATGGATGAAAGTAAATTATGGAAATGATTTATATGACTTATTTAAGATATTTAATAAGTATATTGGCCGCTACATTCATTTAAACATCATGTTTTGTACAAAAACGGCGAATTGTGCTTGCTAGATTTTCGGAAAAATGACTTTTTAAGTGAAATTGGGGTTTTTGTGAATTTTAAGCTATTTTATATTATAATTAGTGCTTGTAATTGTACAAATGAGTGTGTTGGGAGTTTTCTCGATGGTTTGGCGTTTGTACGCCGACGTCGAGGGTTTTTGGGTCGATTTGTGAAAGCAACCATAGGTTTTGACCTATGTGGGATCCGTGCGTCATTTTGGTCATGAGTCGGATTTTAATACAACACGGTGTGTTATGATATGTAGGTACCCCATGTGGACTTCGAGACGACAAGCAAGCGCGTGGCGACGTCGGCACCGGCTAGCGAGGACCAGGTGAGTAGATTTATATCTACGGGGAGAAGTCGGGTGGATGGCGTATAGCACCCCCGCAGTCCGTAGTGTAGCTCATATATATATATTTATATAGGTGTTTTATGATACGAGAATGTTCATTCAGGTTATGTTTATGTGTTCATGGAGTACCTTTGGGTTAGTTGCGAAACCCTAGAGTAGTTTTTATACCCACATACGCACACACAGACTTTCATACTTTACTTTCTTGTGCGCAGTTTGGGATGTGTATATATGTATATATGCGTGGGTATGTGACTATGCATATGTACATTCATATACACATGCATGGATAATGAGGATAGTACTTGGGATTTAAGACGAGTCGATGAGATTTGATTTGAGGCCGTGAGATCGGTGATATAGCAGGGTTCATATTTGAGATACGACATGACGTTGTAGCGGGTCCTTGACGTAGGGTTTCACACACGTGCATGCATACTTAGGCGGTATCAGTATTGTACTAGACGTAGATCAGTACCCCGATCATGATATTTGATAAAGAGGATACCAGATGAATAGTATGATGAATATGATATTGACCCGTACCCAGAATTGGGGATGCCGTACGACGGATTTACGTACGAGCTATATCTTGATGATTGATCCGCACTCTTGACTTGGGATGTCTGATTATAGATATGGTATCGGATATGATATTATTGAGGCGGGATCACCGACTAATATATATACAGGTATGTATATGGATCGACTCAGATGTTAGACGGTTTCCTTACCTGTAGTCCAGCTTGTTAGCTTAGCCCTTTAGTTTAGTTTAGTTGTTAGATTAGATTCGATTCTTACCTATTTCAAAAACTTACGAATCGTGGGTATTTTAAAGGACAGCCCAAGGGATCCTACGAATATTTCAAAAGACGTATCTTTTCATAAAAACACCGTAGCCCCTATTTTCAAAACCCCATGATTCGTGTTATGGCACCATTTGTAGGACTTATATTAGATTAATGCAGATTAGTTATAGCTGCGTCTAGTATTCATCTCCCGCTCATTATTGTGGTTCGCTTCGCATCGCATCGCATGCTTATATTATGTTTCATACTCCTATTATTAATATCATGCTGTTAGGACACCAGCACCATTACCGATGACGCGTATGTACCACGCACACTTACTTGCCGGCTCACACACATCTTCATCGGTAATTACCATGTCACGTACACCTTAGAAAATATTATTGCTTAACTTAGCTTGATAGCCAGTAGTTTGACATAATATTAGTGTACATACCTTATATGCCAGCTTAGATATTGTAGTTATTACTTGTCACTTCATGCATACTGTTATTCATTCTCATGCTTATATTCATGGTTTTACATGCTATTGATGATTCGGATTTCCATGATATTTTCTGGATTTGGAGGAAAACCGCAAAACATATATAAACTGCTTTCTCTCTTTTTAAATAAAAATGCGGTTTTCCCATGATGTATGAGTCGTCCACCATGAGTTTGCTGATGGATTTCGAGACCCGATTCGAGGAGACGGATGAACCGTTTCGGGTACATGGTGGACCCGGTAAGGTACCCCGGGGCAAGAAGCGCGTGATGATGACGATGTGAGCCTGGCAGGGGAGCACTACCTACCGGTGATATTACCCGACGCGTCGGATATCCGGAGGATACCGTCGTGGTCTTGAGATGGATGGTAGGGTCCGGTCTGGACTGACGGCGCCCTAGATATTATGATTGAGACATTGAGATTTGAGACTTGAGGTACAGAGATTGTGACACAGAGATATCGAGGTATTTGGACACTTGTTTTGTGTCGATACTGGGCACTGTTTTATGCTGATTTCATATATGGTACCTTATTTTTTTTTAAATACAAAGAAAATCTCACTAATTTATGAAAACAGTTTCTTCATTTACATGTATTCTGTTTTCATGCATTCATACCTCATTCATATGATATATTGCTACCTGATGCACTGACACGGGCATATGAGATCACACTCGGGTTAGATATTACCCTAGCCATTGTTATTGGCTACATGTTATTCATATATTTGAGGATATATTATGATCTTTGACCTAGGTTGCGTTATTTATGCGATTTCTGTGCGTAGATGTTTTTCTATTCACGAGTTGGCAACTCACCCCCGTTGTGCCCCAGTTTCTTGCAGGTTTGCCATACAGGTTTCTTTACGGCTTGCGGGCATAGTTTCATTCGGGTGATTTGCTAGTAGGTGGGTTTACTTGTATCGTACCCCCCATTATATAACTTGTATAATATTACTCTGTTGTATCTAGAAGTTCCATCAACCAAACATGTATTTATTTTGAGATAGAGACCAAGGATGTTATTCCTTCGACCTTAGAGTCGCGCGTTATATTTCTGTGGTTTTCTTATGGTTTTGATGTTCCCTTTTGAATTTTGATCCTCGCCGTTGGCGTTGTATATTATATGGCTTGTGTGGTTGTGACCGTCGATTGACGAAGAGCTAGCTCCCGCTTGGGGATACCTTTTATTGATTTCGTATACTATTCATGTTGTATCCCGTTTGGGAGCCAGTATTTACAAAGGAAACTCTGCCGAAATTTTTGGGAAATATTGATGTTTTTTTTATTAAAAAAACCCGCATAATTCGGCTTATGCTATTAAACTACTTGTTTTAAATTGGTTTTCCTTCACTCTACTACTTTTCTTGGTTTGGATTTTTGGGTTTTCGGCTCACTTAGATTACGTACGCCTCGAGACGTTCGTAGTTTAAGTGCCGGTCATGTTCCGTACTTTCGGGGCGTGACAAAGTTGGTATCAGAGCGTTAGGTTTTACCTTCGGAGCGTAGGATGACCCTTGGTTGATGGAATAGGTGACTAAAGTAGAGTGACGTACCGTAGGTATGTTCCGCGGCATATTTACGATACGCTACTCCACTTAAGAAGCCTTAGGATGTACATTTCTTTGTTCAGTATTATATTCATTCCTGATCTAGCCTCATCAGTACCAGTTATGGTTTTGCTGCCATGATTACGGGCAGGGAGAGCTACGGCTGGAGTTGCGATCAGCATGAGCTCGTCAAGAACGAGAACTGACCAGGGTATGATTCCGGCGACACACGATTGCAGAGATGTGTCTTTTCATTGTGTCTTCACGCCACGAGCGTTGGGTGGATTGCTGTATGAGATTACTCGGACGTGCCGATTTGCACTAGAGGATTGAGCCACTGATAGAGGCCAGCCAGATTTTGATGACCATTGAAGTATTGCTTACTCCTGATGATTGAGGCACCGTTCAGTGTGCAGACGAGCGAGCCAGTTACTGCCGCGAACGACGAGATATTGCCTCAGATGCTGGAGTTAGTGCAGAGTGAGTTGTACTAAGAGATGATAGAAGGTCGCTAGTCATCGAGGATGAATGACTAGGACATGTGGATCGTTCGCCTACCCCGATGCGAGGTCATCAGATAGATTGATTCCAGCTAGAGACGACTTCACGCGGAGACGTTGAGAGTCGACAGAGATGATCGAATATCAGCAACCTATTATTCCAAGTTTAAAGTATTCGGAAAGACATGCAGGCAATTCTATGGACCCTCTAGAAGAATGAAACCCTAACTCGACTTAATGACCGTGTGAAAGCCTTTGAACCTTCGGGTTTGCGGCAGTTCTACGGCGCCATTAGTGAGGCTTGGGTTTGCCCTTCTATGGCTGGACCATCGATGCTGTGGTACGTACTCGATACTATTAAACTGTACCAAGATGTTGAGCTCTTGGGGGATTATGAGGTTTTGACGACTCGATCGGATGGCTCGACTTAATTCGGATGCTAGGTGGTGAGATGCATTTCTTGGGAGACTCCCGATACGAGGATAGCCGTTGGAGCTCAGTCCATGCAGCCGCGACGAGGCGAGTCCAAAGCAGACGACATTAGAGAAAAGTGAAGTAAGAGGTTCGTACCAGATCTAGATGAGATGACGATCCACTCCACCAACATCAGAGATGCGATGCGCATGCCGAGGCATGGTACTTGGATTTACCTTCCAGAAGGAGTCGCGATGAGTATGCAGTCGTTCCCGAGCAAGATGCAGATATAGGAAAGGACGATGACTTCCGGACAGTTAGCAAAGACGAGACATGGAAGAGACCGTGAGCAGGATTCCTTCCAGGACACTGCTGTAATGATACTTGCACCCAGGATCAGATGTGTCACGTACATTCAGAGAGCCAGAGGCCGACGCCAGTGATATGCTGTCTTACGAGTGGTCGTGATGATTGACCGAGAGATGGCCAGAGAAGTGCCAGAACGGGATCATCCCCGTTAGCACACCTGACAGGGCCGATGAGCCGATGGACCGAGAGATTGGTAATTCACAGTGAAGACCTTGACCCAGGAGTGGTCATTGTTACGTACACCAGCAGGCCAGAGTTCATGATCATCGACGAGACGTCCCACTAATGACCGCGACAGTTGGCCCGAGATTCTTAGAGGATGCGCTTGAGCGGTACTATTCCGCCATTATTGATTTCGATGTTTTGGGTGATTTATTCGCAGGATTTGATTTTGATGATTGAGGATTTACGATCTTTGCACAGTGTTGCACTTGATATCGTTTTCGTGCTTTGGTTTCACATGTTTGTAATTTTACGGTTTTAGACATTTAAGTTAATTTTGTGCGTATGCACGCACACGATTTGGTTCCTGCACTCTGTATAGTTTATATATGCTTGCAGTGCAGTGATACGTCTTTTGTGCACTTAGATGCACTGGACTTCGATTTCGATTGTGATACTCGATATTTGTTTTGTGCACCTTGTGCACCTGATTTGATTTTGCGCATGTTCGGCGCTTGATATTAGATTTCATGATTTCGTGCATGATGGATGCCCCTGGTTTTGGGTTTTCGCGCATGATGCGATTTTGGTGCACACCAGATGCACTAAATCGAGATTTTTTTTCGTGCATGTCAGATGCACCTGATTTTGCTGTCAGGCACACACGTTGCCTACGACAGATGCTTTGTGCACACCCGATGCAGTTAGATCTTGTTTCTGTGCACTTGTATGGCACATATATGGATTTTGATTGTCGTGCGCACCAGACGCACGTAGTATTCATACGCGTATTTTGGGATTGATTTCTTATAGAGCAGTACATTTTTTTTGTTATGATAATTGCGATGTGTTTTCGTACTAAGCAGGACTAGTCAGAGGACAGTACCTGAATGTATTTTGCATGCATCGATAGCTATTGAAGGGAATTCCAATAAGCGAGTTATAGTCTCAGTATTTACCTACGTGTCTGATATGACGCGAAACGTTTAAAATAAGGAAAACCCTTCTAAATTGTTTCCCAAAACGGCGGAACGTACATTTCAAACAAAGGTATATATGTATATAGTTATTTTCTTATGATAGACGTCCGCCACTGTGCAGGGTTATGTGCATTGCACAGCAACTTAAAAGATTTGGCATGCATTTCCTCCTGATGTTTACATGTATAGTTCCGATTTATAGCATATCGGTCTTGCTTTGGATTTGGCATTTGTGTCTTCACCTTTACTCCGATGATTGCGGGATGCTTGACGGAGTTTTGATTTCGAGTTATCTGCTCATTACTCATGCACATGCATTGCGCTATGATGTGTTTTATGTATTTATGATTTCGGAGCCCCGGCGATTTGATGGTTTTGGCTGAAATATTTTAGTATTTGGGGGGATTTTTAATTTAAATTCGGGGACCGAATTTTTTTAAGGGGGGAAGATTATAACGTTTTGAAAATCGTTTCGGTGAAATTTCGAAAAAACGGTAAAATAAGGTGGTTTTCTATAAAAATTCAAAATGCAAATATATTTATTATAAAATTAAATATACATATTCTAGCTATGTAATTGCCAGTATTTGGTGTTTATTGAGCCACTGGTAAAATTTTAAATTTTCTGAAAATTTTTCCGAAATTAATTATTTTAATATTATTTTAAGCCGTCACTAATACATTTAATTAGGGAAAATTACAAATTGGAATGAGTTGAAACAAATTTTGTGCATCATGACTCATTAAATAAAATTTTATCATGTGGTTTTTGAAATGAAATCATTTGCCAAAACGGTTTAGAAATTATTGGAAAAAAAGGGGCTTAAATAATACAAATATGATATAATTAAAGAGTTAAGGTTAATGTGAGTATGGGGTAAGGTTACCACTCTTTTCTCACACACTCACTCACTTTTCCAGCACATGGCCGAACCCCAACAGCCCCCTCTCCCTCAATTTCTTTTTTCATCACCTCATCAAATAAAAATATTATATGATGGAATAAAGAATGAAGGTTGAAGTCAATGAGGTATGGTTTCCTTTGACTTGACCACCACTCCCTCACCTCACTTTCTCTCCTTCACCCATTGCATGGCCGAGCCCCCCTTCTCCCAACAGCAACAGCCTCCCCCCCCCCAAATCCCACTCAATTTGCATCAAAAAAAAAAATCCACAAAATCACTTCAAAATCCATACAAATTCAAATCTAAATCCAAATCCAACACTTACCCATAATTCCTTAGCATTTCAAGCTTGGATCTTTGTGAAAAGAGAGCATTTTGGGAGGCTAGATCTTAAGTTTGATCTCATGGTTTGGAGGTATAATCCTAACCCAAGTGTTTAGATTTTGATAAGCTACTTTAAATTAGTTTAATTAGCTAACTATGTGATTCCAATTTCAAGATTGAAATTGTGTGAATGTGTTTGAATGTAAATTAGGGTTTCTATCATGGGTTTATGGTTGTGGTGAGTAGATTAATATGTTATGACATGTACAAATCTAGGCTAGTTGCTATATAACAAATTGCCACTTTTTAATCGTCCAATTTAAGCTATTTTGCTTACTAGGTCTTTATTATTGCATTTGATGAAATTAAAAATCTAGTGAGGATTGTATTTTTAAATTAGGGTTTTTATTATATCATCAAGGTTGAAATGTATAGTTTGACATCTTAAAATGTGTAAAACCTAGTTTTGGTGTTAAATTGCAAATTGTTATATGTAAATTGTCCAAATTACTTAATTGTTGCAAACTAGGTTTTTGGGTTTAATGAAATGGATGAGAGTAAATTATGGAAATGATTTATATGACTTATTTAAGATATTTAATAAGTATATTGGCCGCTACATTCATTTAAACATCATGTTTTGTACAAAAACGGCTAATTGTGCTTGCTAGATTTTCGGAAAAATGACTTTTTAAGTGAAATTGGGGTTTTTGTGAATTTTAAGCTATTTTATATTATAATTAGTGCTTGTAATTGTACAAATGAGTGTGTTGGGAGCTTTCTCGATGGTTTGGCGTTTATACGCCAGCGTCGAGAGTTTTTGGGTCGATTTGTAAAAGCAACCATAGGTTTTGACCTATGTGGGATTCGTGCGTCATTTTGGTCATGAGTCGGATTTTAATACAACACGGTGCGTTATGATATGTAGGTACCCCATGTGGACTTCGAGACGACAAGCAAGCGCGTGGCGACGTCGGCACTGGCTAGCAAGGACCAGGTGAGTAGTTTATATCTACGGGGAGAAGTCGGGTGGATGGCGTATAGCACCCCCGCAGTCCGTAGTGTAGCTCATATATATATATATGTTTATATAGGTGTTTTATGATACGAGAATGTTCATTCAGGTTATGTTTATGTGTTCATGGAGTACCTTTGGGTTGGTTGCGAAACCCTAGAGTAGTTTTTATACCCACATACGCACACACAGACTTTCATACTTTACTTTCTTGTGCGCAGTTTGGGATGTGTATATATGTATATATGCGTGGGTATGGGACTATGCATATGTACATTCATATACACATGCATGGATAATGAGGATAGTACTTGGGATTTAAGACGAGTCGATGAGATTTGATTTGAGGCCGTGAGATCGGTGATATAGCAGGGTTCGTATTTGAGATACGACATGACGTTGTAGCGGGTCCTTGACGTAGGGTTTCACACACGTGCATGCATACTTAGGCGGTATCAGTATTGTACTAGACGTAGATCAGTACCCCGATCATGATATTTGATAAAGAGGATACCAGATGAATAGTATGATGAATGTGATATTGACCCGTACCCAGAATTGGGGATGCCGTACGACGGATTTACGTACGAGCTATATCTTGATGATTGATCCGCACTCTTGACTTGGGATGTCTGATTATAGATATGGTATCGGATATGATATTATTGAGGCGGGGTCACCGACTAATATATATACAGGTATGTATATGGATCGACTCAGATGTTAGGCGGTTTCCTTACCTGTAGTCCAGCTTGTTAGCTTAGCCTTTCAGTTTAGTTTAGTTGTTAGATTAGATTCGATTCTTACCTATTTCAAAAACTTATGAATCGTGGGTATTTTAAAGAACAGCCCAAGAGATCCTACGAATATTTCAAAAGACGTATCTTTTCATAAAAACACCGTAGCCCCTATTTTCAAAACCCCATGATTCGTGTTATTTCAAAAGGCACCATTTGTAGGACTTATATTAGATTAATGCAGATTAGTTATAGCTGCGTCTAGTATTCAGCTCCCGCTCATTATTGTGGTTCGCTTCGCATCGCATGCTTATATTATGTTTCATACTCCTATTATTAATATCATGCTGTTATGACACCAGCACCATTACCGATGACGCGTATGTACCACGTACACTTACTTGCCGGCTCACATACATCTTCATCGGTAATTACCATGTCACGTATACCTTAGAAAATATTATTGCTTAACTTAGCTTGATAGCCAGTAGTTTGACATAATATTAGTGTACATACCTTATATGCCAGCTTAGATATTTTAGTTATTACTTGTCACTTCATGCATACTGTTATTCATTCTCATGCTTATATTCATGGTTTTACATGCTATTGATGATTCGAATTTCCATGATATTTTCTGGATTTGGAGGAAAACCGCAAAACATATATAAACTGCTTTCTCTCTTTTTAAATAAAAATGTGGTTTTCCCATGATGTATGAGTCGTCCACCATGAGTTTGCTGATGGATTTCGAGACCCGATTCGAGGAGACGGATGAACCGTTTCGGGTACATGGTGGACCCGGTAAGGTACCCCGGGGCAAGAAGCGCGTGATGATGACGATGTGAGCCTGGCAGGGGAGCACTACCTACCGGTGATATTACCCGACGCGTCGGATATCCGGAGGATACCGTCGTGGTCTTGAGATGGATGGTAGGGGCCGGTATGGACTGACGGCGCCCTAGATATTGTGATTGAGACATTGAGATTTGAGACTTGAGGTACAGAGATTGTGACACAGAGATATCGATGTATTTGGACACTTGTTTTGTGTCGATGCTGGGCACTGTTTTATGCTGATTTCATATATGGTACCTCATTTTTTTTTAAATACAAAGGAAATCTCACTAATTTATGAAAACAGTTTCTTCATTTACATGTATTCTGTTTTCATGCATTCATACCTCATTCATATGATATATTGCTACCTGATGCACTGACACGGGCATATGAGATCACACTCGGGTTAGATATTACCCTAGCCATTGTTATTGGCTACATGTTATTCATATATTTGAGAATATATTATGATCTTTGACCTAGGTTGCGTTATTTATGCGATTTCTGTGCGTAGATGTTTTTCTATTCACGAGTTGGCAACTCACCCCCGTTGTGCCCCAGTTTCTTGCAGGTTTGCCATACAGGTTTCTTTACGGCTTGCGGGCATAGTTTCATTCGCGTGATTTGCTAGTAGGTGGGTTTACTTGTATCGTACCCCCCATTATATAACTTGTATATTATTACTCTGTTGTATCTAGAAGTTCCATCAACCAAACATGTATTTATTTTGAGATAGAGACCAAGGATGTTATTCCTTCGACCTTAAAGTCGCGCGTTATATTTCTGTGGTTTTCTTATGGTTTTGATGTTCCCTTTTGAATTTTGATCCCCGCCGTTGGCGTTGTATATTATATGGCTTGTGTGGTTGTGACCGTGATTGACGAAGAGCTAGCTCCCGCTTGGGGATGCCTTTTATTGATTTCGTATACTATTCATGTTGTATCCCGTTTGGGAGCCAGTATTTACAAAGGAGACTCGCCGAAATTTTCGGGAAATATTGATGTTTTTTTTATTAAAAAAACCGCATAATTCGGCTTATGCTATTAAACTACTTGTTTTAAATTGGTTTTCCTTCACTCTACTACTTTTCTTAGTTTGGATTTCTGGGTTTTCGGCTCACTTAGATTACGTACGCCTCGAGACGTTCGTAGTTTAAGTGCCGGTCATGTTCCGTACTTTCGGGGCGTGACAATATTCAAGGTAAAAGAACTATATTCTTGAACAAAAGAGACGAATCCATCTCGTAAAAAAAGAAGTATCATTTTCTAAAAAGATCATAGATCTAAAAAAGACGAAGGTCTTTAATAAAAAGCAAAAGATCAAAAGATCTAATCATAAAGAAAATAATTAAAAAAAAGTATTTTACTTCATTGACAAATCTTTGATCTATAAAGGCAGAGCCTTTATAAAAACAAGAACTTTTGTTCTTGGATCTTGAGACAAAGTCTCCTTTGAAGAACATAAATTTGTTCTTTGATCTTAAAATTGATCAAAATGCGCTTTGCGCTATTAGACAGTGCCTTGCACTCATGAATTGTGCTTTTGCACTTCTTAGACCGGCGCTCAGCGCCAAAACATGCCACGTGTCAACCAAACACGCAATCTGCGTTTTGCGCTTCTGAAACAGTGCATTGCACTCATGGGCTGGCGCTCAGCGCCAAGCGCGCCACGTGTCACTCACTGGCGCACCCACAAACTAGCGCAGCGTACTTATAAATTAAAAGCGCAATGCGCCAACAAACTAGCGCTTAACGCTAAGCGCGACACGTGTCCTCTTCATGTGCGCTACCCGACAGAAGTACAATGAGCTTTTTGACTGGCGCAAAGCGCCTGACGCGCCACTTGGCGCGCTGTCAGAACATATTTTGTTCTGATGAATGCTATGCATTCAATATAAGACAAAAAAATATCAGAGCCCAATGCTTAGCATTATTAAAAGGGCAGAGCCCAAATAAAGGCCTAATGGTCAGACCAAAAATAAAATGTTAAATATTTTTAACTGGAGTTAGCCCAATTCTGGTCATAAGTTCTCAACTTAAATTGAACTGAGCCTATTTGCTCTTTCAACCAATTCACATCGGTTCGAGAGTACATCTCTTTACTCCTCTGATATCTGTCGTTGTAATCCTTCAACGTCGTCAGAGAGGTGACGGGTCCCGACAACCACATATTATAACGGACTGTGGGGTCCTTAAACTCATGGACTATGATGTCCTTAACCTCGACCGTGATGTCTTAAAACTAACATCGGACTGTGGAGTCCTTAAATCTACGGATTATGATATCCTTAACCTCGATCGTGATATCTTAAAACTAATATCGGACTGTGGAGTCCTTAAATCCACGGACTATGATGTCCTTAATCTTGACCGTGATGTCTTAAAACTAACATTGGACCGAGATGTCCTTAAACTGACAATGGACCGTAATGTTCTTAAACTGATTATCGGCCGCAATGTCACTAAACTAAACAATAGAGCCCAATTACTCTCTTGTTGGATCTAAACGATCCCGTTAAGTTGATCTTAATCTAAAATTAGATTAACGTATTCTTAACAAACGTTTAAGTTGATCTTAGTCTCAAATGGGGCTAACGTATCCTTAAAACCAAACCCCCCAAACCCAAATCTTAGAAAGATACGGATTTGGACTAGTCCACGCCCTACGGACGACAACATAACTTAGTCTCTGTATATAATCCACGGGCAACCAAACACAAAACAAACACCCACGACACGAAATGACCATCTGAAGAAGGAGAAATTTGTTATCGCGATGCGGTAGCGTAATTAACTGCAGGGGTTTGCGCCTGCAGGGAAGAACGTACCCACGATAAAAAAAAACCCTCAAACGAGCGGGAATCTGAAGAAGTCTGCTAAATCGGCTGCATCCGTTTAAACCTTCGATACATGGTGCCATAAATCAACTTGGTATTTTCGGAGAGGTGGATGGATAGCACCAATTAGCATCTGTCCCGAAATTCAGGTAAGACGTCTGCCGCGTCTTTTGGAGGGAAACAAACACTTTCAATCTATTTTATATCTCTCTGCCCACGTGTCCGTAAATTTACCAAGGTGCCTAAAAAGGAATATACTTGGTCAATTTAGAAATAAAAAATAACTATCTGTTTTGAAATTTTTTGGACTCAAATTCCTGAAAGGTTGGACCCACGGGCACAATATAAGCACCATCCTTTTTAGGACATGTCCTTGTCCTTTTATATTGCTTCTGTTGTTGTGGCCTTTCGCAGAGAAATGTTGTCTTCGCATCCTTATATAGTGTGCCCATAGGACTCACCTTGCAGGAATTTGCTTCCAAAAAATTGCAAAATAAAAGGTTATTTTTTATTTCTAAATTGGTTGTGTATTTTTTTTTTTTGGGCACCTAACAAATTTGGGGACATGTGGACAGAGAGATCAAATAGATTGAAACTAATAAAGAATTTCTGCCGCAAAAGCAATTTAGAAGAAGAGGAGCAAGATACAATTTCTTACAAAAAGAGACCACATTATTAATTGAACAAGATTTGAGTTCATTGGATCAACTAGAAAGTTTTTCCTATAAAAAGGTATAATTCTTTTGCAATGTTTGTGTTTCTTTTTTGTGAGATTTTTGTTATTGATTTTCAGACTGAAATTATGATTGTGAGATGCTTGTCATTTATTAAATAATATTTTTATAATTCACTTCCTTTCTGCATAATCGGTTTCAAATCTTTTCCATTTTTCTGATAGTTAGATTTATCCATGTCATGCATGAATAGACAATATATGTGCTGAAATTCATATTTAGTGTTTAAGCCAACCCTAGACTTCATATCTCTGGTATGAAGTTTGCAGTTGGCTTAAACACTAAATATGAATTCAACACATATTTGTCTATTCATGCAAGGTATCGATAAACCTAATTATCCGAAAAAATGAAGAAGAAATCGAGCATGATTATGCAGAAAGAAAGTACATGATAAACAATTTTTAATAAATGGCAAGAATCTTACGACCATAATTTCAGCCTGAAAATTAAAAGCAAAATCTCATAAAAAAGAAACACAAATATTGTAGAAAGTAAGAATTGTATGTTTTGATGGAAACCTTTCCGGTTAATGAAAAAACTCAAATCTCATTTATTAATCATGTGGTCTCTTCCGGTAAGAAATTGTATCTTGCCTTTTATTGTTCAAATTCCTTTTTTGGCAGAAGAAATTTTCTCTATTAGTTTCAATCTATTTTATCTCTATGTCCACATGTCCTCGAATTTATCAGATGCTAAAAAAGGAATACGCTTGGCCAATTTAGAAATAAAAATTACCCTCCTGTTTTAAAAACTTTTGGACGCCTTGTCTTCGTGTATGTGTATGGATTTTGAAACTACTCTATGTCAGTCTATTACTTCATCCTTTTGGCTCTATATGATTTTTCTGGTCCTTGTTGATGATTGGTTTTCCTGGGTTGTAATTTCTTCATTTCACTTCACGGAGTCGAGTTAGCATAACTAGGGTTGGTATTTTTGCAGGGTTACGTACTCAATTCCATAAATGTTAGCCGACCCTATTTAACTTTCCTTTTTGGAGTTGAGATAAGTCTCTTGTTGCAACACTTAGCTCCATATCTGCATAGTACTTTCCTAAGTGGAGAAATATGTTTTGCAAATTGGAGTTGCAAGGGTGTAAGCATCATTTGAACGTAGGTTTGGTGATCTGATACATTGTTTCTTGGATTTGGAGTTGTTTACTTATCTTACCCTAGAAGAGTTGTTTCTTCCCTTTAGAGTTAAATAGGTTGGATTGGAGTCAGGTTTCAATAAGTTCGTTATCCAACTCCGATATTAAAGCCAAGCATAGTCCTGTTAAGATTTGAAGTTTTAGGACGCTCCTTGGAGTTGGAGTTAGGAAGAGCTGAGTTATTTTACGATGGAGATATAGATTGTGCAAACTCTAGTTGCTTAGAGTCATCCTAACTCTATGTTGTGACATTTGCGTGGTGATTATAAAAACGTAGGAGTGGAGTTCAAATAACTTCTAATATCTCAACTTTTAGGTTGACCGACCAAGGTTTTTCTAAAGCCAAATAAGTTGTTACAAGTCAACACACTACCAATGAGCAATAGCTCGGTTGGTATGGATACTTCCTCTCTTGGAGAGAGTGCGGGGTCGAACCCCAAGGAAGGAGGTGGCCACAAATTAATCCTTTGGGGGCAAATTCATGGGTCACCTGGGTGTTGTGTTTGCTCATTCATATATAGAAAAATCTTAAACAAAAGCAAATAGTTATTGCTCTTAACAAAAGCCTTCATTTGTTTTTCAATTTCTCTCTCTCTTTCCACTTTTTGCTCTCATCTTTAAAATGTGAACCCCGTTTCACAATCGCAATCGAAAAATCTAGGGTTTTCTTCTTCTTTTTTTTTTGGGTCTAATTCTAGGGTGCAGGGTTTCAGCTGTTTCCACATTTTCAAGTTTGTTTTGATTTTGGTTTCATGTTGGTGCTGTAGTTGACGAACTATAAAGATGAGCTTGTAATGCCTGATAGTAGTATAGTATAAAGTATGTATGTGGGTTTTTGAGGTTGAATGCTTCAACTCCTAAAATCAATGGTAAACAAGTAAATGCTTCGCATTTTTCTTTTCTTTTCTTTTTTTAAACTCACCTTTCATATTTACAGTTAACTTTTGTCTTGCATGGAACTAGAAAGGACATGCACAATACAGTTAGTATGTTAGATTTAATTGATAAACAGATTTGTACAATAATGCTTATACAATACCTGATGATTAGGCTAGCTAGTATATAATACTTTGGTTAGTCGGCAAGTTAATTTTCAATCTGAGATGTTAAATGGAAGAATGTGGTGTAGAATATAAATTAGACCTTATGTGTGCTCTCCAGTTTAGTACAAATTTGGGTGTTTTGTACTTAATAAATCATGAGGAGGTGAAAAGGTTCTCCTATCAAACTGCGGCGAAGGTGATCGTGGCATATGGTGGTGCTTCTATTAACTATCAGGTTTGCTTTCTCCCTCCTTGTTGTCACTTTGTTCTTGTCCATGTAGGAGATCGGCGGTATGTAATGATTAATGGCATATACTCATATAGTTTGTGTACTAATCTTGCGAAGAATGAGCCATGCTACTTTCATGTTGTCGAGAAACTTCTCATTGAATAATATTTTGTCGATAGAATCAGCAGCACTCATCGAAGTTTCTAGAGCAATCAGTAAGTGTTTATTATACTTTCTTTTAATTAGTGTGATTTATCTAGTTCACTCCCACAACTTTTGTCCATTTGTTGATTTGATGATTTGCCAATTGCAATACAAAAAGTAATATAGCAACAAGTTGCAGATGTAGGACAACAAGACCGAGATGCCTCACCCTTGCATATGAGCTGGTCGCATTTAACTGTTATCTTACAAAATGTCATGTATAGGCATGACGAATTAAGCTTTTTATATGTTAACCATTTGATAATTTCTTTTTCCATCTTCTTAAATTTAAGTTTCCTCTTTTACCTTGAGTGGGGTGGAGTATAAATGAAGATAAAAAGGCGATCTAGAATTTCCTTAGACTGAACTGTTCTCAAATTAATTGTACTTGTTCTAAAGAAGCAATTCCTTTTTCCATCCCCAAGAAGAAGAAGAAGAAGAAGCAATTCCTTTCTCAAATTAATTATGCAGCAAGCATTTTAGTTAGACAGGCTTGAATTTTGAGAGAATTTGATAGTTTCTTGTAATTTTGAGAGAATTTGATAGTTTCTCGTAACTGAGGCAAAGAATTTGGTATGTTTTTGGAATTAAGCCAATTCTGCTGAACATATAGAAAACTAGAAACATGTTTACTGAACATGTTAGTCATGCTCGCATATGCAGGAGTAATACTTTATTCGAAATATGAATAGTTAAAGAAACTTTATAATATGTTTTTTCTCCAGAGGTGTCGAGTACTAATAAACTAGTTGACGGGTTATAATTTTCATAAACGCTTGATGAGGTATAGATGAAGGGTATTAAATGTTATTATAGACTCGTATTGATTCTATTGTATGTTTTCAGCTGCGTGAGCTTGAGAAGGGTGTTGATATTCTGGTGGCGACCCAGCAGCGCATGTGGGACCCTTAGCGAAATATTAATTGTCGGATATTATTCATTTTTCAAAACTTGTTTACGATCTGTTAACCATTCTTTTGTAGTGGTTGGCTTCAAACTATTTATCGGATTATGTAGTTTTGGCTGTTGAAAGAGTCGGGCCTGGCATGGTTTTAATCACCCAAAGAGGCGAATATGTTCCAGATTTGGACAAGAAGTCATGTGATGGATCTTCTCCAATCCCAAAGAGTGAATGGAAATCCTGGCAAGGTATTTAATTTTCAAATAAGAGTCATTAGACTTTGAATTGCTTTGATTTTGAGCTCTGCTATCAATTTGTTTCGCTTAGTCATCAAGTTTAATATCGTCATTGTTATTGTCATTGTCCCCAAAAGTAGTGCAAAATGTCCAGTTGATTGATACTCATATTAATACTTTTTGTGCACATCAAATTTTGGCATTGGTTTTCTTGGAAACCAAACGTGGGGCAGATTCTCTACAGTACTAGTTGTCTAATAATGGGTTTCAAGGAACAGCGGTACATGATGATCAAACACGGTTTGTAAGTTTTATCAAATTATTTCACATTTCTATTTGTCACCATCTTTGAATTTCTCAATAGTTTTACATACATGCTACGTAGCACAAATATTTCAAGATTCTCGATATCGGATAAATATGGAATGTGGTGCTACTCTTGATTCATTGGATATATTTTGGATGGATCATTTATGCGAGCTGAGCATTAGAACTTTTTTTTATAAATTTGATATCCATCTGGAAGTTTCTTTCTTTTTCCCAGTTTTACATGCATCCTGCATAACCTTTAAAAAAATTTAATTTTAACTCTAATACAGCTCAAATGACTATCTGATTAACTCTGGAAGTTTTTATGAATTTTTTTCAGTAGAATATGGGTGTTTTGAGGTTTTTGGTTGATGAACAGAGCGGGCTTTCTTCACCGACAACAACCAAACATTGGCCAAAACTTTAACCCATCCTATGCAGGAATCGTACCAGGAGGTCCCTGATTGGCTTTCCAGCGGTATGTAGATGTGTTGCATATATGGGTATCTCTTTCTATGGATAATGTTTTGATGTGGATTATGTTTATTGGGGCTTTGGTTTATTTTGTTACTTAATTTGGTTAACTATGATTGACTCTGATCAACTTTCGATGCTTGATGTTTGCAAGGTCATGAACTTTAATGTTGAATTTTTGTATCGTTTGCTGCTGCTCTTTGTACTCATTTTTCTTGTGTTTGCATATTGTCCAGCTTATGAAGTAATAGGATATATATAATTCTCCTGCAGTCTTTCGAAAGAAGTATACGATAATGTCGATAATATGCTTTTCAGGCCGAGTGTGTCTCAGCTTCTGAGGTAAAGGGTTTGGCTTTATAACAAGTCGGCGCACAAACTCAAGTATGGAATTTTAGTTCTTTTATCAATCCATGGAATTGATAATACTTTTGTCAGTCAAATGTGGTATTATTAGAATAATTCTATGCTACACTAAATAAATTTAAATGATGTTTCCCTTCTATCAACCCTTATGCGTCTGATAAGCAATAATATAATTTAATTGTGTTATTTTTCTTTCTATAATCTTTTTGATTCGTGCGTATAATCATTTGGCTCATAAACAATTAAAATAAATATTTGTCAAGATTTTGAAAGCATTATTTTTTATTTGAGCTTGGGTTTCTTTATGGCATTCTTTTTGTTCAGTTATTTATTTATTTCAAACAATTGGAAAAATGTTTTCCTCCCCATTTCCTTAAAATTTAGCCAACAAAATGTACGAAAAAAGATCAGCACTATAGGATCACTGAAAAAAGGAGGAAAAACAAATAAAAGTTTAATAGGATGCAATAAAAAAACAGAACATTATTAATAGAAGAAAAATATGCTAAGAAGAAGAAAATCCACCATATATTATATACACATAAAAATCACCAGCAAGCATCTGTTCCTTTGTTGCTTTTTTTTCATCAAGAAATTAAAGTTGACCTTTCACAACAGGAGGTTAAAATTTCCACTGTATCCCAAAATAAATAATTTGAAACTGAAAGAAATTATAAGACAGAAAACAATCAAAAGAAAAGGAAAAAAGAAACAACTTTCTAACTGAACTATTAGCTGTAACTCCTGCAGGTCAGGTTTAATTTCTTTCCAATTTGTTTCAAGTTAGAGAGAGAGAGAGAAAGAGAGCACCGCAATGCAAAATCCCTTGGTCTGAAGGTCACAAGACTCACAAAGTTTATCAACTTTCCAAATTCTACTAGTAAACGATGTTATGATTCACAGAGATGAGCTTTATTGTAGTTGGTCCGGAATGAGCGTCAAAATTGTTTTTTGTCAAATCTTAAAGAAGCGTTTTGCATCCAAAAAATAAAAACAATCTTATATTTCTGTTTGAGAAATTGCAAAATCCTTTGGACTTGCATTTCGAAATGGATGTAGTATTTATGCTACTTGGAAACATAAATTGTAATTTATTTAATTTTGTCTATATTCAATAAGCTTGTTAAGCATGATTATTAATTAGCTCATCATTTTTATCCACAAATTACATGCAAAATACTAGTTCAACTGTTAAATTTTTTAAAGATGATTTTATAAAACTCCATCTACTTTCCCTGGCTTTAACACCTATGAACCTTAAAAATGACATAACCCTCCCGGGCTGCTTATGTAATTAAAAAACCCGTAATTACTTTTTCTAAATGGCAGTCAAATTCCCCTGGCTACTGCTTAGATATCGCAGGAAACTAGATATAGTAGGCAACTACTAGATATCATACGTAAGTGGTTTCTTGACAACCAAAAACATTTTTAGGCGGGTTTTGACTAGTTTTTCACGGGTGATTTTTTGACAAGGGAAAAAAATGCTTGGTTTTTTTTTTTTGATAAAAATCTTACAGTAAGAGCTTGCTTCTTTTGCAGAAATTGTTTAAAATTAGCAGTAGCATGTCGAAATTATATTTATTTATTTTAAAGAACTGCAATTTGTCATCCTACAATATTCCGATTGAGAAATCAGAATATAAATTTTTTCAGCTCAATCAATCCATCAGCCAATAACTAGCCAAAAACTTCCTTTGGTTTTCAACATGCTTTCAAAAAATGAAATTTTAAAAAAAGAAGCGAGAAACAGAAATCAAAATACCTTCGGTAGATACTCATAAAGCATTGTTTAATTCAATACATGTAGCCATTAGGTGGAAGGAGAGGTGCTAAAGGAAGTGAGCCAGCTCGGGTCGGCTCGTTAAGAGCTCGTTCAAATTCAGTTTGTTAATAAACAAACCAAACCACTCGTTAAGTTAACGGGCCGAACTCGAACTGGCCCTAACTCGTTCGTTTATATCTCGGTTTAGCTCGTTTATATCTTATACTATATTTTATATATTTTGAAATAGTAGTCAATTTTCTTGTGCATAAATATCAATAAAAAAAAGCCATACATTCAGTGAAATCATGCCAAAATGCGTGGAATATTCTCCTTTTGTGGTTACTGATGTTTAGATGATATTAGTTAATGAGCTAACATCAATTCTAATCCACAAACAAAGCTCGTATGTTTATTTATGAGCTTGGCTCGTTTTATAATCAAGTCGTTAACGAGTCCAACTTGAGCTGAGGTAAATGAGATTAGCCGAACTTGAGCCAATCAAGCTCAGCTTGAAACGAACTCGAGCTAAGCCGAAAATAAATGAGCCGAACTCAACCTAACCCTAGCTCGTTCAAGTTCGGGTTGTTGCAAAAATAAAAATAAAAATTAATACATGTGTGTGTCCGCATATATCGATAAAATTCTTCCTTACTACTGCAAGTGGGGGATTCGAACCCACAAGCTCCCATCTATCTAGCATTGATACATGTGTGTCTTTGCCGCTCGAGCTAATGCCTACATGTATTGATGCTAAATATAACAACCCATAGCATTTTTAGTCCTCAAGTAAGAATATAAACCATCTTAATTTAGTCCCACATCGACAGTCGAGCTGGAGAACATAGACTTCATATACTAAGATGCGAACAGATGTAATAAAATTTCCATAATTGTTATTTTAGTTTCAACTCAACTCAATCGCCACTTCTTCTAGGGTTTGCTCCCAATTTTTGCCATCCTGAAGAACCCTAGAAAATTTGAGGTGCGTGTTTCCCTTCTGCTGAGAAAATCAATAGTTCTATTTTCCTTTTGGCTTTGCTGTTCATTTTGTGGATTCGAGAACCCTAGAATTGGTCGCTGAATTCTTACTGATGCTTATTGAACCCAATCAGTGGATACTTAGAAACTTGGTTGGAAATTTTCGGCGTTTTAGTTATGTTCAATACTTTGAAATCTTGCTTCAAATTGTTTGTTTGGAAGTTCAATGTAGATATTATGTAGTCCAGGTGTTTGTAAAAATGCCCCAATGATCTTTTGACGGTTTCCGCATTTTTTTTGTAATCTTTTTTTATTTGAGAACCATTAATTGCATAATATTCCAATAATTAATTTCTGTTTTCCCTTGTCTGCGTCTAATCCAGGAACTGATAGATAAATATTTGGGAAAGCAACGAGAACTAGTTTATAGAGCATGCTTCGGCTCTTTTTGTCAAGAGCTGCTAACAGGCAGAGCCCATTATGCTTTCTCAACCAATGGGTCGGTTTTCTCTATCTTCAAAATTTATACTTTTTTGGTTTCATTTTATATGTGTAAGGCTTTTGAGAATACACAAAATTTCTGTTGCATGGGGGTATATAGAGAGAGATTCATGATAGGAACAAGAAGGCTATGGAATTGGTGGCCAAGGGATGGAGTGCTCTCCAAGAGGTTGATAGAGTCATTGACTATGCGGAACTCAATGATGTCCGTCTCGTACCTCTGCTCAAGGTAAGCAAGATGGCTCAATGTTCTTTTTTCATTAACTAGTAAGCTTTTAATCTTTATCATATAACAACAAGAGCAACAACACCTTTATCTCAATTTGTTGGGGCCAGCTATATGAATCCATTTCTTCATCCTTCTCTGAGAAGGGCCATCTCCCAAGTCGACAGTTAACATATCTTTTAGGTTTTATGGTAACTTGAAATAGTCTAATGTGTTTGTTGAGTGACTTGATTCACTTCTTTTATCCAATTCCTTGTGATATTAATTCATGAAAAAGCATTAAATATGAAATATTTGTCTTTCTATGATTATGTTTGGTCTTGGGGTTTTATTATATCCTTATACCTTATGTTTATTTGATCTTTTTGGAATGTTGCATTGAGATAAAATTTAAGTTCTTAATTCATTTTGCTTACTTCGACTTCCTTTTTTGCACCACCCTACTGTGATTAGTGATTACTTTTTACATTATTGTTGTTCTGCAGATATACAGTGCATGCATTCCAACACTTGTGTATACTTGAATCAGATTTCGAATCATATTTCAGTTAGTTTTTTTATTTTTCTTATTCATTTTATCTTGTAACAGGGTGCAAAGGAGAACTTTGAGTTGGCTTTGGAGATTGATAATATGAACACTCATGCAAGGTACTGGCTGGGCCGGATGCATTTCAAATATCATGTTCCCGGTGCTTGTAAACTCATGTGGGTAATTAACTTCTCTCTCTATAAGTTTATTCTCTCCATTTATCGTTGCGGCATGGCTTTGACACATGGACACTGGTGGACCCACGCTCAAGCTTGTGGGGGCATGTGCCCCCACTCAGCTTGTGGGAAAAATTAAACCTCTACTTAAATATACCTAGTCCACCATGCCTCATGTGCTCCAAATATCAAATAAATAATACATCACCAAATGGTTCAATCCCAAAGCAAATTAAGTAGCATACACAACCTCTCTCTCTCTCTCTCTCTCTCTCACACACACACACACACACACACACACAGCACACTCCAGCCGCCAATAAAGACCCAATTTCCCAAACTAGCAAAATTTTGCTCATGAACAGCATTACATCTGAAAAATATTTTTCGCCGGGCCGGTAGAATCCATGTTGCTTACCGGTTTATAATTGGATAGAAATTGAGACATGATATCCACTACCTATACCTTTATCACACCTTATCTCTATGCCCTTTCTCTCATCAGTGAGAAATTAAATAAGGAGATCACATAAAACACATTTTGACTCCAAACCATATATAACAATGAAGCTAGTACGAAACGCTTTCAAACTATAAAAAGCAATAGGAAAATTTTATTGTGATTTGTCAACCATAAAAAGCAATCTGAAATGTTCACGAGTTTATCATCCAATTAAAATCATCCAATTTCATATTTGCATCATGGCTTTTATATATTATTTAGTTTAAGTTTTCATTGGATCTTTAGAACTTTTTGTGCTCCCATTGACCAAAAATCCTAGGTCCCCCACTGCACATGGATATGGTGATTTCCTAATGTCACACTTCATTTAACCTTGCTTCAATCCTAATAGTTTAATTGCTCAAAGTACCCCAATAGTTTACCTTGTATAGCACCTTTAACCCCTTCAAATGGCCTATTGGCGCAAGCACCCCCTCTGTTCATTGATCAAAACCCTCAATAGACTCTAGAAAGCATAAAAGAGTGTTTAAATTAAATTAGATAATCATTGGAGATGTTTCTAGTTGAATTTGAGTGTTTAAGGCTTTCGATAGATCAGTGGGAGGGTTTCTGCTAGTGTGTGTGGGGGGTAGGGTGGGGTGGGGGAGGGGGTTTTAAGTGCTAGACACCGGTAAACTGCATGGTAATTTTGTGCACTTACCCCTCTTAAATTCACACTCCGTATGGAGCAGGGAGTAGGGAATGATAGAATCATAGAGATAGCTGGCATTCTTCATATTAACAATTTGCATTGCCTTTGTGCAAGATCTGATTGTTAGACTTCTTTGGGACACTATTGTTTGCCATTATTTGATATAGATTTTTCCATAGTATTATGGTCTTGTGGCGGGCATTCTTCTCATTTAATCTTGTTTCATACATAGTGGAGCAGCTTTACTTGTCGAAGCAGCAAATATGGGCGATGCAGATGCACAATATGAACTTGCATGTCACCTGCGAATTGAGGTCAGTCTCTTTAAATTTAGTTTCAAATTTGTTCTTAGCGTGAACGTGTTGTGAAGTTTATACAGACTACAGATGTTCATGCCAAAAGCATTTCCAGGGGTGTTTTACTGTAGTTAAATGTTAATGCTACACTCCAATTTGTCTCATACTTGTCTCTTTATTTGCATTCTCTTTTGTATTAGAAAAGTATAATGTACATAGGTAGGATTGTGATGCTATAGTACAATTTGGCTCCTCATAGCATGCACAATTTTTAGCAGTGTAACACATTGGTACTTTCTAATTTCTATATTGTCCTCTTATAATGCTTATTTTGCAATCATATGAACAATGCATGGGTCTTAAAGTTTTTCATTGTCTTACGCATGCATCGATGGAACAAAATTTGCTGGATAAAATTGGTATTTTAGGGCATTGACCATCTTGACATGGCTAAAGTGATACCTCAAAGAATTTGGCCTTTGACAAATATCTAGATGTTAATGACTCGTAGATTAAAAAATTAAGTGATTTTTTTGTTCAAATTGCATTAACAACGAATATCGATGTTCAGGGATGGTGCTTTATTCTTCGAATACTTTGTTCTCTTTTTCCACTTCTGTAAAAACTTAAAACACAAGGTTTTGGTCTTTGGGCGCTTGAAAACAGGCTACTAATTTAAGACAGGCAAAAGTGTTTATGCTCAATACATGCTGCTAATACATTCTGAGATTTTGTTTTTGTTTTTTTTGCTAGTTATAAGAGTGTTCCCAAGTTGTGTTTATGTAATTTGTGGGCTAGGCAGAATATTAGGACTAAGAGGTATCTTAGCCTGACAAGTAGATATGCATTTGCGACACTTTCTGTTCTTAGGACTTTGAGAGCCATTTGTCAACCAGAACATGGTTATTTATATATGAGGCCGCTTTTGTACTTTACATGTTTCATTAAAAGCTTAAAGCTTGTTTTTTTGATGAAATGCGTGATGGCTATGCCTACTATTTTCTTTATAAAAAAATTGGGGTATTGGAAACTTATGTTAAATGAGAACTCTGCTCAAAGAAAATCAGTTAAAAAGTCTTTCCCCTTTCCTCATTTTCCATTACCATAACTTTATTTCTTCTTCGTCCAGTATTTTGTTATGAACTTCCGACTCCCATCACCTTAAATTTGGAGGCGTAAAACACAGGGTTGATATTGTTATGGCAGGCTGAAGTCTTATTTAATCAAAATTTGTAGGTTTTTTCTCACTAGGGCAGTTCTCCATAGGTGACCTCATTTTGATTCACAAACGGCCTAGATACTATTGGGTCAACTACAACGACGACGATAAGCCGTTATCCCAAACTTTTGGTGCCAGCTAATTGATTTTCTAGATCTCCTCCATACAAAAAAGCAACAAAAACGGCTTATATCTTATTTTTAGAAAATGGATTAGATGATTGTGTGATGGGAACAGAATCCAAGGTACCTTATCATTACAAGGATTTTCTAGTGGGGTCACAATGCATTCAATGGGCATTAATTTGATAATCTCTCTCTCAGCTCATTCATAATGTAATTTTGTTCAGTCCCAAGCAGTACTTCATCGCATGATAATCCTTCCCAAAGAAAGTAGCCAAAATATTGCTCAAGGCTTTGGCACTTTCGGAATAAGCATTGTGCTGATTTTGCTCTGTACTTATTTTGATTACAATCCTTCTCTCTTGTTCTCAAATATTCAACTCACGATATTTTTTTTAATTTATGGTTTTGTTTATAGAATGACTATGTTCAATCAGAGCAACAGGCTTTCCATTATTTAGAGAAGGCTGTTGACCAGGTATGCTTGCATATATACATATTTTGCTGTCACATTTTCCTTATAATGTATTGATTCTGATTAAATTGATGTTTCTGTTGTAGTTACATCCTGGTGCTCTGTACCTTCTTGGTGCTGTATATTTGAGTGGAGATTGTGTGAGGAAAGATCTTGCTTCTGCAATGTGGTGTTTCCATAGGGCATCAAAAAAGGTTTCATAGTAGTTCCTTTTCCCTATAAAACTTGCATTTCATTGTGTAGTTTTCGCGGAAGCAGTAAATTTTCCATGTTTATGCTATTGGTCTTCTATGGAAAATTATGTCATGCCCTTGTCATTACCAGGTTATAATTGTTGAGATTGGTTAGTTCATGGAGGAAATGAATTAGAAATCCCATTAAAGAAAAGAAACTAGCTTGTAATGAGTGAAAGCTTTTGAGATAGGCAAGTAGAAGATTATTTGTCTCTAACCAAGAGCTATGTAAACGGTTTGTATATCGTTCTGTGAAGAACCAATTTCACAGTGGTATAAGTAATTTAATATGTGATATGTTTATTTATCATCTATATTTATCATCCACTTTTAATAGAGGCTTTGGTGGTTAGGAAATGGAGTTGCATGCACCATTACAGGGAGGAAAATGACAATAACAAGAATAATAATTCATGTTCCATGTTTGGTAAGCAACACTTTAACATGGATTTGGAATTGAAGTTGCAAAATTCAATAACTTCGCTGCACCAATATGGCTACAACAAATATTGCGACCTTGGAAAAAAATTCCCATAAAATTTATTAGGGTGTCACATCAACCTGTCAATTAATCTCATTGCAAATTTTCAACAATTGTTGCATTTACTATTCTTGCATTTCTGCATGTTCTTATTTTTCAACCAAATACAAGGTGCTTTGGATTTGGGAATTTGCAACAAAAATTACAAAACATCGGTGTATAGTGTTTTTCGTCACTCATTGGGATGGATGTGCTCGCTCGTCAGGTGGTATACAAATTCCCCACACCCGATGGTGGGTGGGGGTTTATTGATTGTCGGGATTCTAATTTCTGTCGGCCGCGAACAAAGCTGACATTAATTAGCCTCACTTTGAAGCGAGAGAACCTCCGATTAATGAGTCTTGTGGTTATGTAAACTCAATGTGAAACGTGTTTGTGTTTGAAAAGAAAGAATGCATGTTCATTTATTTTTTGTTTATTTATTATATTTTATTTTTTAAAATGTTTTTTTTATTTATGAAGAAGCCTAGGTGCCCCGGGAGGCACCGGGGGCACCCGAGGGGTCGGCTTCCCCCCTTGAGGAGGGGGTCGGCTCTCCCCTTAGGAGGGGGTTCGGCTCCCTCCCGGAGGGGACGATTTTTCCTTTCTTGGGGGGATTTTTCGGAGTCCGGGTGCTCCTTTCGGGGTATCCGGCGGCATTATTGGGGATCACCCAGGTTAGGGGAGCCACGGCGGCATTATTGGGGTCACCCGGATCGGGGGAGCCCCGGCGGCTTTTATAATATTATATTTATTTACTTTCTTTTAACTTAGTTTTATAAAGAGGCCAAGTGTGAATTCAGATAAAAATTTGGCGACATAACTGCTAGATTTTGTCGTTTTATCATTTATTTGAAAGAAATATAGAGCGAAATCTATATTTTCCCGTATATGGGTGAAGCGCGGATGAAAATCCACATTCAAAGAGAGGAGTATGGATCGAAATCCATATCGCCGAGGGTTTCTCTTAGGGAGTGGCCAAAGGCTTTCCCTTTGATGGGGTCACCCTCAAGCTTCTCTCAATTTTGCCCAAAAGAGCTCAGTTAATCTTTTGATCTTGTTATTTGGATTTGAATGAGGAAAATGAGGTCCTTTTTTCCCCTTCTCTTTTAGGCCTTGGATCTTATAAAGAGAGAGATTTAGGAGACGGGTTCTCCTTTCACTTTCCTCTTTTGGATCTTGAGGAGAAAGAGGGAGATGCCAAAAAGATTTCATTTATGGGATTTGATTGAAGAAAGAGACTCTCTTTCAATGGATCTATAAGTTTTTGTTACTTATTTGAGAAAAAGAGAGGTTCTCCTTTTGATTTATTTGAAGAAGAAGAGAAACAGAAGAGGGAGGCATAAACCCTACTATTTTGATGGAATGGAAAAACTTAATATTTCATCATATGGTTGGGTTTAAATACCCATTACAATTTGCAACTTAGCCCTTAGACTTTACATAATTACTTTTGGTTTCTCTCATGTCCATGTGCTCATTTCTTTTTTGCACATAAGCCATGGGCTTTATATTATTTTGGCTTTTTGCCTATTTATATTACATTTTTACACTCATTTGCATACAAACTTATTTATTACAAATTTCTTTCTTTTTCTTCTTCTTTGATTGCCGGCCGGCTTCGCTTGGACTTGAGGCGGTTTGGACGTGGGCCCATTTGAGGCGGTTTGGACGTGAGCCCATTTGCTTGTGTTTGGGTCCACTTGTCTGGGCGTTGCCTTTGACCTTTTGACATTGACATTGACTTTTTGATTTTTTAATTTTGGCAATGGGGTGAAAAATTTAACCCCAACAATCGGTATAATGGATTTGAGGTCATTAATTGGGAAAAATGTTGCATGTTTTCTATTGGGCAAGCCAAACAGCCCTAATAAGCAAGACAACCTTGTCTTAGCGTATGCATATGGATCCTGAAACTAATCCCTGCTACAACAACGTGCAGGGCCATGCTGGAGCTGCTATTGCATATGGATCCCTTCTTCTGAAAGGTACTCTAGTAGTTGGTGGCCCCCCCCCCCTTCCTTTTGTTATATTATTTGCGCAGGTCAATCTATGTCAGTCTATTGCGTCATCCTTTTCGCTTTAAATGAATTTTTGGGTCATCGCTGGTGATTGGTTATCCTGGGTTCTAATTTCTTCATTTCACTTGGTTTGCTCATGGAATCAAGTTAGAATAACTAAATAAGTTTTGTAGGGTTATATACTCAATTTCATAACTGTGAGTCTACCCTCGATAACTTTCCTTTTGTGTTGAGATAACTTCTCTTATTGCAATTCTTAACTCCATGTTTGCATAGTACCATTCAATTGGAGGTATATATTTTTGCAAACTGGAGTTTGCAACGGTGTAAACTTCATTTAGATGCAAGTTTGGTTATCTTATACATTGCTGTTTGGATTTGGAATTTTCTACTTATCTTACCTCTAGACGAGTTGTTGAGTTAAGCAAGTGGGATGGGAAATTTCGACAAGTCCAATATTCAATCCAATATTAAAGCCAAGCATAGCGGAGTTGAGATTTTGAAGTTAGGGCGCTCATTGGAGTTGGGGTTAGGAAGAGCTGAGTTATTTTACAATGGAGATATAGATTGTGCGAACTCTATTTTTCAAGGAGGCAGCCCTACTTAAAATATAATCGCATTAGTGTTGTTTGACCTTAGAGTTATCCTAACTCTATTATGCGGCATTTGCCTATAGATTATAAAAACATAGGCGAGTGGAGTTCGGGTAACCTTTATTATCTCAACTTTTAGGTTGAGCGACCCTGGTTTTTGTAACTCCAAATTGGAAGCCAAATAAGTTCTTACAACACACACAAACTCTGGTTGTCCTAACTTAACTCTAAATACATGGCCGAAAGTTTGCAAAACTCCTGTTATTATTAAATTCTTAATTTTATCTTGAAATCAAATCCTAAAGGAGTGAATAACCTGAGATATCTGAAATTCACTTTTCGTTTCTCGCAACTCCTTTTTTGTCAAACCAATACATAACTGGAAACTATAGCTCTCAAACTGGAGTTGGCGATTAGCACAAACTAAAGCTCCAGGTTTCTCAACTCCATTTCAACACGGGACTTGATAAGATTAGACTAATGCACATCTGCAGGCGTTGTGATATGCTAGAGGTTAACTACCTTAAATTTTTTATTTATGTTGAAACACCCTTAAACTATTACTGTTTTTCAATTACCACCTTAAAGTTTTCATTTACAATAAACTCCCATAAAGTTCTACAATCAAGGGTATTTAGCAAAAATGACCCCTTAAAACCAAACTTTAAGGGAGTTTATTGTCATAAGATACTTTAGGGTAGTTTAGTGAATATGAACAACAGTAATGAGTATAATTTAGCCTAAAAAATAACTCCAGTTTTCTTGGCTTACATCCAAACGGGATTTTTAATATGAGACTAATGCATAACTACAGGTGTTGAAGTCCCGGAAGTTATAACCAGATTCGACGCAAATAGAAGCCCTTCTACTGGAGGAGCAAGAAAGAAGGCAAAAGCAAAGAAATTTCAAGAGGACCCAATAAAAAGAGCCAAGGAACAATTTCAAATTGCGGCCGAAGCAGGCTGCGATCTCGGCCTTCGGTGGCTGAAAAGGCTCGAAGATATCGAGAAGTCTCAGGCACAAGGCAGCTCAGATAAGGATCTGCGCTCGATAGTCGCATGACAATATTTGGTTTCTCAAAGCACTTTTGTTGTAACTAAATGCAATTAGAGTTTTGTAATTGAAGTTTGATGTATGTATTGGTTCTGGATTGTTGTTTATGTTACGCTGGTGATTTTGGTAATTAGAGTTGATACGTTCATGTGCTTGCTGTGGTATGCTTAGGTAACTATTTTGGGGAATTAATTTTTTTTGGCTTACCTTAGCAATTATATAATGAAGGTCCCGTGTCATATACAATTTACAAGAACATGGATGGGATCAATGTGTTTACTACTAATTTCCGACATATGTGGGCCCATCCTAAATGTTATATGAGCAAGCAGCTATGCAATTTTATTACACAACAGACTGCAACACACTACATGGCCTACGCGTTTAAATAGGGATCCGCTGATTTTGTGATTGATGTGTGGTTAATTGTGTAGAAAGGGTTGTGCATGAACCTTTTTCCCATATTATATTGGTTAGGATATGTTTCGAGGATAGAGTTGGATGGAAAAAGTATTATAGAATTAACGGTTATCAATGTAATCCATGAGATAATGTTGACAAATATGAATATGAGATGAAGAATTATGCACTTGAATTCTATGACACAATTTCAGAGTTTTGTTGCAAAGCCAATGGGACATTAGTCACGTTAGGGTAAATTACACTATACCCTTAACTATTGTGTTTTCTCACTAAAATACCTTGAAGTGTTTCTATTTATTACATCAAAATATCTTATATTTTCAAGAGATCTGTTTTTCATTGAAATATCCTCAAAGTAGCTTTTTAAGGTAGGCAGTTTAGTGTAATATACTCTTAGAATTATTATTATTATTATTTTGCACTGGCCCCGTAAGCCCTAACCTACAATTCACACACACGCCACGCCCACTCCACTCCACACACAGGGGGTGTAGAGTGTTTTTCGTCACTCTATTTAGATAGAAATACGTGTCGCTTGTCAGGCGTGTACAGATTTCCCCGGACTAGGGTAGAATAGGGTTTATTGATCGTGGGATCCAAATCTCCGGCGGCTGCGGACAAAACTGTCGTTAATTACCCCTCGCTTTTGAAGCGAGGTAACATCCGATTAACTAGTCGAACAGATCATGCGAACTCAATGTGCAGTATGCGTTTGTGTTTTGAAAACCATATGAAAGAGTGTGTTCATTTCATTTTTTAATTTATTTTGCAGTTATTTACAAGAAAACTTTTAAAAGAAAATTTAAAAATCAAATTTTATTTTATTTAAAAGAAAAAAAGAGCTTTATTCAAAGTGAGGGTGGCCGCACGAGCGTGGGGGGCACACGCTTCGTGCGCACCTGGTGCCCGTGTGGTGCGTGTGGTGCGCAGCGCAGGTGCGTGAAGAGGCCAAAAGGTCCGGTTTTGGGAACTAAGCCCGGGTTCGGATCTTAAGGGGGATGTTCTTCTCCTCTTTTCGTGTAAAGAGGCTCTCTTGAATTTTCAAAACTTGGGATCTTGATCTTGGATTAAAAAAAAAGTCTTTGCCTCCTTTTTTATTGATCTTTTTGTTGCAATATGAGGTGGATCTTTCCCTCTGCCTCCTCTCTTTCCTTTTAGATTTTAATGGATAAAAGAACAACAACAAAGGGAACTTTTTTTTTTTGTATGGAATCTTAGGTATGAAATGTTCACAATGGAGAGAGAGACCTCTCAAAAAAAGTTATACGGAGAGAGGCAGAGAGGAAAAGTTGATGAACGCTCAAAACACTAGGAAAAATGAGAGGGGCTCTTTTTTTTTTTTGATTCATGGGTGCCTTGTATAGGCATTACAATTTACATTTAGGCTCCAAGGGATTCACAACTTTGGCTTTTTGTCCTTTTCTATATCCATGTGCTTATTTATTTTTGCACATAGGTTATGGATTATAAAATTATTTGTTTTTTTTCTCATTCCCTTTACACTTATTTATAAAGAAAATTACAAAAAAATTTATTTGTTACATAAAAAAATTTCTTCTCTTCAACGGTTAGCTGTGTTTGGGCTCGAGACGTATTGGGCGCAGATCCAATTGCTTGGGGTTGGACCCGGATTAGTTGGACCCGCTTTGACTTGGGCATTGACTTTGACCCGTTCACTTTCACTTTGACCTTATGCTTTTGATTTTTATTTTGGCAAATGAGGTGTAAATTTTGACTCCAACAAAGTGTCCCCCATCAATAAATGCACACCATGCGTATGAGTCGTGTATATGAAATTGATGGTTCTTCTTTCATGGAGAGGTTTATTTGCTTCCCTTTTGGCGTCGTGAAGGTCGGTACTTGGTTCCCTTTTAACGACGTGGAGGTCGGTATTTGATTTTCTTTTGGCGACGTGGAGGTCGTTGCTTCCCTTTTGGCGACGTGGAGGTCGTTGTTTGATTTGGTTCCTTTCTTGCGACGTAGAGATAGTTGCTTTCCTTTTTGCGACATGACGGTCGATACTTGACTTGGCTCCTTTTTGCGTCATGGCAGTCGGTGCTCCCTTTTTGCGACATAGCGGTCGATACTTGACTTGGCTCCTTTTTGCGACATGGCGGTCGGTGCTCTCTTTTTGCGACATGGCGGTCGATGCTCCCTATGTTTTACTTGGCTATTTTTTGCGACATGGCGGTCGATACTCCCTTTTTGCGACATGATGGTCGATACTTGATTTGCCTCCTTTTTGCGACATGGCGGTTGATGCTCCCTTTTTTCGACATGAAGGTCGATACTTGACTTGACTCCGGTGTGGGGAATCATTGTTAACGCGTTATCAGCTTTGGGCTTCCAGCTAATCCGAAGAGGCTTTTGAGCTTAGAAGCAATTTCGGGTGGGAATTTGATTTGATTTATTTGATTCCTGTTTTGTTCGGTGGGACTTTCTGAGTTTGGTGGCATTAGTCGAGTGTGGCCTTTTTTGACTCTGGGCTGGCATCAGCGTTGCTAACACTGGAGCATATGTTCCAGAAGCAATTCATCATTTGTTATTGGAGGACTTGGGGATTTGGAGTTGATTCGGTATCAGTATCGCTAACACTAGAATAGTGCCAGGAGCTACTCATCATTTGTCATTAGAGGACTTGGGGATTTGGATTTTGGGTCGGCATCAATACCACTAACACTGAAGCGTAGTGCCAGGAGCGACTCATCATTTGCCTTGTCCATTGAAGAGCGATGGCTTAGGAGATAGGTTTAGATCCCTGTCACCTAATACTTTTTTAATTTTATGAGTTGAAAGGGTCTCATAAAAGTATTTTCTTCCTATGAGTCAAGAGGATCTCATAGGTGTATCTTCTCCTTAGGAGTCGTGAGGACTCCCAAGTGTGTTTTCCCTCGTGAGTCATAAGGATACTAAGAAGGTGCGTTTTTCTTACGAGTCGAGAGGATCTTGTAAGCGTTGTTCACCTCATGTATTGTGAGGACACATGAGTGGGTCTTCTTCTTATTTGTGACTTGGTTTGCCAACGAAAGGCGTCTGGATGCTGCCAAAGAGGCTGTCTAGATAAGGAAGTTCCTCACCGAGCTTGGAGTGGTTCTAACCGTTGTTGATCCAATACCCTTGTATTGTGATAACAATGAGACTATGGCATTAGCCAAGGAACCCAGGTCCCATCAGCAATCCAGACATATTCTAAGGGTATCACTTGATCCGATAGATAGTTGATCGTCGAGAGATCGAGATCCGGAGAGTAGACACGAAGGAGAACACAGCGGATCACTCACCAAGGCCCTCATTCAGACACAGTTCGAGAGACTGTTTGAGATGTTGGGTATGCGATACTACAACAAACGGCCTTGGTGCAAGTGGGAGATTGTTAGATATATATGCCTTAGAGGCCATTATTGTATATTATAGTAGATACTTGGACATATATATGTACAGGACAATCTTGCTCGATATGATAGTATGCTATTTGGTTTGTCTTTATCATTCATGTGTACTGTTTTACTTGATATTGTTATCGCTAATGCATGTTGATAAAACCCGTAGGATCTTTGCTTGACTACTAAGATTATGATAGAGATCGTACTAGTAGGACTTGGGTAGTCTATAAGCACATCCTTAAATGTTCCTAGTCGTGGGAGTATCGAGACTGGGCATCGATACTCCAGAGTAGACTTTTGTATATGTTTCTTGACTCCGACTAGGGCAATGGCTGTTCCCACAGACATTGGTGTTTGACACCAAAGATTGTATACAGGTACTCATTAGAGAATGAGTACACCGAACGGACTCGCCTAAAACTCCTATATGGTATTATATCTGTCGTTAGATAGCGGTTCTCTGATGACATGAGTACAAGATAGTCTGTAGACATGAGATCGTCATAGTGTCTTATGTGTTTCCCACTGTGCTTTGATTATTACCCTACCACGGTTTTAAAGAGCCGTGCAAACAGGTTTTAGTTGGGTATTGTCCCGAAACACATGGAGACAATGAGCGATCAGAAGGGTTTCGTCTCTCCCGATATAGTGAGTTGATGTCATGCTGTGCCTAATCAACTGTAACCATAAGTCCCTGGTCAGGACGAATGAGATAAACTGATAAGTGTTACCAGTTGTATCTATTGTGGTTACAGGTTACTAAATGGCATGACTTATCGGTTAATGGAGGTTTGATGGATTCCACCCTCCAGACTTGATATGAGACACTCTCAGACGAAAAGACCGGACTGTACGGAGAATATCACTTATTGGCTCTGTAGATTTTTGGATGAGCTAGCTTGTCAATCTTCTTTTTGCTCAATACCTGGGTAGCCGTTACGTGCAGCTGGTACCGCTGATGTGCTTGTAGGTTTTACATTTGATCACAACCTACTGTCGGCGTATTGACGAGTCTTAAGAGTCCCACACAAAGGTTTTCCAGCACATGTGAAACGATGTATGGTACGTATAAGGATTGTGCAAGAGTTCGATTATACACGTGTATACGATACACGTATTATAATCGGGCGTTTAATAATATTAGTCGGATTATATATGGTATAACCATATTATTAAATCAAGTGTTGATTTAGTAATTATATATATTAAACTAATAGCATGCTCATTTTGTCTTTTCTTCTCTATATTAATATTTATATGAGATATAAATATTAATTTCTTACTTTGTAATGTGTGTTTACACATACAAGTATGATGTATAAGAATCACATAGGTTTAAAGATGAGAACAAAGATATTCATTTATTTATATGAATAAAAGAAACGAGTCATTATTTGGAATTGTGTAGTAATTACATGACACATTCTTGTTTCATTCATTTAGATAAATATTGTTATATTTGTTCTCATCACTTAACCCTTAGCCATTTTTATCTCCTTCTTCTCTCTCTTGAGTTGAGAATTCTTGTAAGAAGAAAAGAAAAAGAAGAAAACTAGTGAGCAAATTTCCTACATCATCAACTTAAACTACTTTAGCAAATTAGTTTAGATTGTTTTTTCACTATAAGTTCACTTAGTGAAGTTGAAGTTTGTGTCAGTGCTACCTCAAGATGGATCATATTTGGCCTAAAGGATTATCAACCTAGCTTGTTCCAAAGATTCAAATGAGCTCTCGAAGACGAAGGACACGCTATAAAGATTGTAGTTCCTTCATAGTAGTGTAAAACTCTTACTTAGTCAAAAAGCTTTAGTCTTTAGGCATGATCTTGTGTTCGGGTTTGTTTTTGCGCTCTTGAAATTTTCAAAATCCGTTTCCGCTTCGTTTTAAATCTCTTTCAAGTGAGCAAGGAAATCTACAGTGGTATCAGAGCCAACCTAAAGACTAAAACTTAGTATTGATAGCCAAAAAGATATCGAAATCCGAATTTAGAAAACCTATTTTTAGAAATTGCCTAAAAATCAACTTTTTGCTTATAACTTGAAATCCCGGGGTTTTTGGTTTGGACCAAGGTATTGATTGGAGCTTGAACATGGTTAACTGACTAACGAGGAGGTTCGACAGGAACCCATACTCGTGGGCACCAATTGGTGCTCTCAAGTTTAGGGACCGAACCCAAGAGCACCGCCATGGTGCTATCAGGTTTGGGCCCTAGACCTAGAGCACCACGGGGTGCTCTAGGGTTTATGGTTGTTAGAAATCGGTCTTAGGGTCACGACATTCATGGACCGTGGTGGAATAGCAAAAACAAATTTTTATAAACATAGAACCAATCCATAGCCTAGAATCATCAAATACTTTGCAATTGTTAAAACTATAAAAACTTAAAGAGCAAGTTATGGTGCTACAGCTTTTATAGCGTGTCCGATCGCCTATCGAAAGACCCAAGCTAGACATGTGAGCTCCTAGGCGAGTGTGGACGCCGATCGCCTTGCTGTAGATAATCCACAGTGAAAAGAACGCGTCCGAAGCTTCATCTCCATCAATGAGTGGAGAAACTCGCTCTTTGAACTCGCTAGGTTAAAGAGGGAGTGATAAAGTGGTATAAAAACTCTATCTTTATCTTTTTTCCTTTCTCTAGCTCAACTTAGAAAAATCAAGAGAGAAAGAAGGAAGAAGAAGCCATGCTCTTTAAGAATAAAATGAGAAGAAGAATGAGAAAAGATAAAGAAGAAGAGAGAATAAATATGAAACCTCTCTTTCATCTTTTCTTTTCATTTCTCTTCTAATCTTTTCCTCTTTATTATATATGTATTAAGAGTTTCAAAAACTCTTCTCTTTTCCCTCCTCTCTCTCCTCTTATGTCATCCAAAGAGAGAGAGTGGGCCCCACATGCATTCTTTGTTTATTTTTCAATAACAAAGAGAATGTATTTGTATCAAAAATACAAATACACAATGTATCAAATACATAGCATGTATTATATGTATCAAATACATATAAATAAGAGTGTATATGTATCCGTATACATACAATATATAATCATAAAGAGAAGAATATATGTATCCTATATATAAACAAATCCATCAGTATCATATACTAATGAGAGAGCAAGAGAGAGTGTGTATTATATACATATGTACCAGAAATCATATCATATATACGGTTATTAAGTCAACACTTGACTTAATATTCCGGTTTATAAATAAACCAGCTAGTATAGCAACCGTCCGATTAAATCACGCGTATCACATACACATATTTAATCGAACCTTCGCACATATCCCCATACACATGCCACATCATCGTTTTGCCAGGGCAGGCACTTTCGTTGCGGGACTCTAAAGACCTGTCGATACGCTGGCAGTAGGTTATACATTATCGTATACGATTGAATTTGAAACACTTTCAGATTCAATCCCCTCACGGGTTAACTCATAAGCACGTCAGCGGTACTGGCTGCACTTAACAGCTACCCAGGTATGATCAAGATAAAAGCAGGTCGATGAGCAAACTCATCCGGACCCTACAAAGTCTATAAGCGACGAATACCATACAGTCCGGTCTCTTCATCAAAGAGTATCGTATATCGGGTGAAAACTGTCAAATCCCTAATAACCTGATAAGTCGTGCTAACAGAGGACTCATAACCGACAGAGATACAACTGATAACACTTATCAGTTTATCTCACATGCCATGGCTATAAACTTCTGGTTATAGTCATGTCCTGTATAGTGTGATATTGACTCCCTATACCGGGAGAGACGGGTCCCCTTGACCACTCACTGCCTCTATGTGCTTCGGGATTATACCCAACTAAAATCTGTTTGCACGACTCAGTAGAGCCGTGGTAGGATAGTAATCAAAGTATAGTGGGAACACACACAAGACACTATAGCGATCTTAGGTCAAGGGACTATCCTATACTATCGTCACCAGAGAACTGCTACCTGATATTGGTATAATACCATTTAGGAGTTCTCGGTGAGTCCATCCAGTGCAACTCATTCTCTAATGAGCACATGTATACAATCTTTAGTGTCAAACACGAATGACTATGAGATTAACCATCGCCCCGTACATGGTCAAGAAACGTATACACTAGTCTAAACTGGAATACCGATGCCCAGTATCGATACTCCTATAATTAGAGACTTTTAAGGATGCGCTTATGGACTACCAGGATAGTATGATCCCTATTATAGTCCTAGTAGTCAAGCAAAATCCTAAGGGCTTTATCTCATATATTAGCGATACATGATAACGAGTAAAACGTATATACATGATAGATAAAGACAAACCAGATAGCATACTTTCATCTCGAGCAAGACTGTTCTCCTTATAGGTCCTCCTGCAATTACGATAATTGCCTTGAGGGCACCTATATCCAACAAGGGTACCCCCACAAATCCCCCAGTAATGCAAGTTAATTTTGGGTATTTGGGTTTGGGAAACTCTTGGGTTCGATTTGGGATTTTTTTGAACTCGTTTCGACTAAAAAAGAATAGTTTTCATATTTGCTTGTATTACCTTTAGAAAAATCTCACGAGATAATGACCCAGCTCTCACAACACACATCTTGACATAGCACGATTGCTTGAAAACAATATTTTTTGTACAAATACGAATTTACATTTAAATACCATGAACTATTAAAAATCGTATTCTTTAAATTATTTTAATTAAATTCTTTGCAATTAAACCTCTACAACCCATTTTAGGAACCCGATCGGGATAGTGCAGGTTATCGCACATCCTCGGGACTAGTAGAGCGAGATGCAGACCTCCTCACGGATTATCCGATCTCGATGGAATTTTTAATACAATTTTTAAGAAAACGTGAATTTCTATTTAATAAATAAATTCTATTTTTAATAATTATATATATATATATATATATATATTATCAAAACATATATTTTATATTTATATAAATTCCATGTTTTCTGAACACAAGAATCATAAGTTTCATGAAAATACCATTAACAATCCATACAAGTCAATTTACACTAAAATACCATGTACTATTCAATTTAGATTTATATTCACTAGAATACCTCATCATATAAAAATTACATCCATGAAAACCCTAAATACGATAGATAAATACTTGAGGATTATTTTTTCATAAAACCCTCTCAAGTTATATTAATTTACATTAAAGACCCTAGTAAATATAGGTTTAAGCGGGACTAATTCTCTTGAGCCTCAGAGAGCCGGAGAAAGTATGTGCTTGTCTATTTAAGGTAGAAAACTAAAATGGGGTTATCAATGGTAATTGGCTTGGAAAAAGTCACAAATCCTGTTGTCCATGTGCAGCAGTTACCGATAACTCCAAAACCTAATTCAAGAATTCAATTCTGTTTAAATGTCTGACTCAGACAGAATCTCAGTCTAATCCGAAAACATTCCAATCTACATACAATTCAAATATAACTCCAATACATCATGAATCCATATATACTGGAACTTGAACATAAATACCAAAATACTATCAAATATCAACATGACTCGACTGGACCGAACCATGGATATATATTGACTTAACTACATGACTATCCGTTTATATCCTCATCCGTTTACATGAACAATCTATACCATGGTCTCGGCAAGTTTTATATCTACAAATCAATACAATCAATACAATATGCATTACGGGTTTTTTAAGGGGTAGACTGGTACGGAATGTGTTAAAAGTGGCACGATGATGGTCACTATAATACATCTAACCTGAACATCCGTTGCCGTTGTCCCGTGGGTTTTGACGGGCTTGTACTCCATATACCTTAGTCCACGGAGCAAGTTGGGCTACTCTCGTATACACTGGCACATTCTGTACCAAATAATAAACAACTACGTTAACATAACAAATATAACCATATATACTTTACATGTTCTATTCTCTGTCTATTCTTCTTTATCTTTTGGGACTTACCGAGCGATTGTTCGCTGATGACATTCCTTTTCCATTCTTTCTTTGGAATGTTGTCAGGAGGACCCGACTCTCTGGAGATCTTGCCCAGCCAGGACGATTTGGAGCAGTTCATTGAGGACCCAGAGCTCTAATTCACTTGTATATACTTTTACTTTCAGTTCATGCTATTGTTTAGGCATTGCTTTCCAGTATTGTATTTACTTTCCAGTATATTGTAAAGAATGTTTAATCAATAAAAAGTTGCTGTTTATTTATACCTCTTGTCATTTCTTGTGTACATTTATTATATTGTTTATTTACGCTTAACGTGTTTACTTCTGAGTAAATACGTCGCGGGTTATATCGCGTCTCCTTACCCGTACTCTGGGAAGCGGAGCGTCACATATATCTTCGGGAGACCTGATAGAGCCATCCGAAGAAAAATAAATGGCCAAACAGGTAGCCCTTCAAATAGAAGATGAAGAAAAGGTCAAGAACTTGAAGGAAGTCTTCATAGACTACTTCAAGTCCCAACGAACGCCTGAAAATGCGTCATCTAGATATCAGCTCATGAAACGAGTTTTGTCATTTGCCTTCGTCAATGATACTCTATATAAGAGATCGCGATTACCTATAGCTAAGATGCCTGGGGCCGGACGAAGCAAAGAAAGTCGTCCAAGAAATACACGATAGACTCTGCGGTTCTCATCAAGCTGGACCAACGATGAACCTGAAGATAAAAAGAATGGGTTACTATTGGCCTACAATGATTCAGGACTGTCTCGAATATGCGAAGCGGTGTCACTCGTGCAAAATTCACGGGGACTTCATACACCAGCACCCAAACCCGCTGCATCCAACAGTGGCTAGCTGGCCGTTCGAAATGTGGGGAACCGATATAATTGGCCCCATCGAACCGGCGTCATCCAAAGGACATCGTTTTATATTGGCAACAACCGATTACTTCTCTAAGTGGGCAGAAACAGTATCACTAAGGGAGGTGAAGACAGAGAATATTCTCCACTTCTTCAAAACCCATGTCATCTATCGGTTCGGCACTCCGTGACCAATTATCTTGGATAATGAACCAGCTTATAGAAGCCATAAAATCAGACACTTCATACAGCAACATAAAATAGATTGGAGATACTCTTCAGTCTATAATTCTCGGGCTAACGGTCTAGCCGAAGCCTTCAACAAGACTTTGACCAAGATTATAAAAAAGACAGTTTCCAGCAACAAAAAAGACTGGCACGAAAGGTTGCATGAAGCTCTTTGGGTGTACCGAACAATGTTCAAGGCGACCACAAATACAACACCATACGCATTGGTGTTCGGCACGGAAGCAGTACTCCTATTGGAAATAGAGCTCCTTTTTCTATGAGTGGCAGTTCAATACGAGCTGACAGATGAAGAAAACACTCATATTAGGCTCGAGGAGCTCGACGCCCTTAACGAAACCTGCATTATACCAAAGCAAAATCTAGAGGCTTATAAGGTGAGGATGGCATGGTCATATGAAAAATTGAACAGGCCGAGAACATTCCACCAAGGTGAACTCGTGCTAGTCATCAAAAAACCAATGATTCCTAATCGTGCAAAACGGGGGAGGTTCGAGCCAAACTATGAAGGCCCGTACATCATAGACAAAATCTATTAAGGTGGAGCCTATCTGCTCATGGATATGCATGGCGAAAGACCTTTTCGGCTAATAAACGGTCGATTCCTCAAAATATACTACGCTTGACGAGTCATGACATAGGTCAATGATAGATGACGATGCTTGTATCCGCTCGCTATCTTCCTGAGTCAGAACTCTGAGAGTAGTACCCAAAAAGCTCCATCGCCCCAAAAATGGTGATAATGGACCAAGAAGTTCTTAAACTAATAATGGACCGAGAAGTCCCTAAACTAATATTGGACCGAAATGTCCTTAAACTAAAAACTCGCCCCAAAATACGGCGGTAATGGACCTTCGTATCCTTAAACTAATACGTTTAGCCCTATGGTGAATCCTCATATTGGTTACTGTATACAATCCACGGGCATAAACGATTCATAACCTTCCCAGGTCCCACGTCCTTCGAAAAGATCGGGGCTTACAGCTAATGGTACGTTACCTTACGGGCCGCCTAAAAAAATGTATGTCCACAAGCAAAATGGCATGGATGAAAACCTGAAAGGGCACTGTGAGTACAAATAGCGGGACTACCGGCGAGCTTGTGAAAACCCGAAAGGGTGCGAACTCGTTAAAAAAAGCACTTACAAAGTCCCCACGACTTTGGAAGGAGAAAACACCCGCGTGGGATTCTTACGACTCGCAAAGGAGCAGCACACTTATAAATCCATACGATTTCTGAGTAGAAAATGCACCTGCGATATTCTCATGACTCGTAAGGAGAATATACCCTCTATAAAACCCTCACGGCTTATAGAATTCAAAATCCTTAAGATACAGGGACCTGAACCTGTCCTTAAGCCACCAAAATCACATAAAACTTTACTGCCCTACAAGTAGTCCAATATCGACTCTTGTATACAATCCACGGGCATAAATAAATATACACCAAGTTCTACCAATGGTGAGAAATATCCCTATATGGTGAACGACACTTACAAAGTCATCACGACTTTGTAAGAAGAAAACATCCGCGTGAGATCCTTACGACTCACAAAGGAGAAAACACGCTTAGGAATCCCCACGATTGCTAAGGAGAAAAACACACCTATGAGATCCTCATGACTCACAGGGAGAAATACCTTTATAAGACCCTTACGGCTCATAAAGTCAAAAAGGTTTAGACGACAGGATCCTAACCCTGTTTTGCTAAGCCACCTTTGTTCAAATCGACAAAGGTAAATGATGATTCGCTCCTGGAAATATCCCAGTTGTAACGATGTTGTGCCTAAACAGGTGTCAAACTCCAAGTTCTCTCACGGCAAATGATGATTCGCTCCTGGAAATATTCCAGTTGCAGCGATACTGATGCCAAGATCGGTATTAGATCTCAAGTTATTAACTCGTAATAAAACTCAGCGAGTTGCAAAAAAATGCATATGAAATAGCCGAAATGATAGGGCAACTCGCAATAAAAATCAGCGAGTAAAAATATGCATAAGAAACGGCCAAAAGGTTTGGGCAACTCGCAATAAAAAAACAGCAAGTAAAAAAATAAAAAAATGAAATAGCCGAAACGATTGGGTAATCGCGAATTTCACGATATAAAAGCTGAAAAGATAGGGCATCACGGAAATAAATAAAAATAAAATAGAATAAAACTTTTCTGTCCTGCAAGTAGGCTCATATTGACTCTTGTATACGATCCATGGGCACAAATGAAAGAAAGGGAACCATATTTTCCCACCATGCTCCGTCAAAAGAAGAATCGAGTCTTGATGGCACATCTACAGCCTAGAGACTATTTGAACGTCCTTCCTATTTCAGCAAAGTACAGATGTGACGTCAATAGGAACCCAAGCGTCAAATAAAAGTGGAGTGACGACAAACTCCTAACTTCAGATCTCGATGGCAACATCTAAAGCCTAGAGATCATCTCGACGTTCCTCTTCATTCCAGCAGGGTGTAGATGCAACGTCAACAAAGACCCAAGGGTCGAACAAAAGAGGAGTAATGGCATATTCCTAACTCCAGATCTTGATTGCGATACATACGACATTAAGATCACACGGATGTCTACCCTACTTCAGCAAAGAATCAGCATGACATCATCAAAGCAAAAATAAAGTGACGGCATATTCTTTGCTTCGGGCCTTGACAACAATACATACAAAGGCCTAAAGACCATTGGAGATCATCCCACCCCAGAAGGGTGCGGTTATGACTCATCGGGGCTTCAAATTAAGCCTAACCTCAAATAAAAAGAACCACGGCAAGTACCTAACGCTTGTTCTTCCGACGGCAATACAGATACACCAACCCAAGAAGATTACTTGAAGACGTCTTATCCATCCTCAGAAGGGATCAGAGACACGACAGTCGCGAGGCTACTCGAACAACAACCTAAGGGACCGCATATCGAGGAATATATCAGCCAATGCGACTGTACTATGGACTAAAACCCTAATACAACAAATCTAACGGACCCCCGCCATAAAAGAATGAGGGTTATCTTACATCCAACGTTAGGACGAGTTTGCCTGCAGATAAAAAAAGCTTATTAAAGAAGGATTTTTAGAGAAGACATGTACAAAGATGGGCCAGATCTCAGTTTAAAATAAAATAACGAATAAGATCTAACCTACCAATAGTTGAAAGTGGCAAATCGGGGAGCATAGAGGGCTCAGCCATTTCCCCATCTTCTCCTTCGAGCCGTAAGACTGTAGTCAATATAGGAAAAAGATTATTAGAGAAGGATTACTTGTAGAAATACGAAATAAGAAATGAAAGATATACTAACCAACGCCAGAAGGAGGGACAGATCCCAATTGGAAGGCGAAGTGCGAAGCTAACATTTGGCACAGATGGTTGAAAAGCACTCCTATAAGATTGCGACAATACACATTAAGAAATTAATCTAAGGAGTAATATCAATACTGAAATGAAGAAATAAAAAAATCGAAGGAAAATTACCTTTCGTCGCTGAGACCGAGAAGATTCGGGGAAGTGCAAAGGAGATAGGTGGAGCAACAACAGTTATGGTGCCAGCTGACAGGGGTTCTTCAATCAGCAGATCGCCAGGGTTTGCCGTGCCTATACTAGAAATAAAGAAAACGTTAGCAAATATGTCTAGTAGAAATAAGGATCCGAAAGCAATAGCACATAAGATACCTGCGGATTTCATGAGAACTGACAGTGCGGGAACCGTGATAGTATCTGGAGCATCACTAGTCGCGACAGCCTCTTCGACTTCCACTATCACAGAAGAGACGGATTCAAAATCTGTGCCCTCATCTCTCGAATCAATAAGGGATGTCGCTATTCTAGCATTACCCGCGGATACTGGAGATCCACCGGGAGAAGGAGTGGCAGCTGGAGCAATATTAGACTCAAGATGAAGGTTCTCCGTCACAGAATCTCCGGATGCCGTCACCTCATACACAGCTCCGGCACCTAAACTTGTCCCTGCTGTATCATTCAAAAAAGAAGAATGCTATAATTCAAATAAGTTGCTATGGAAAGAAACTTGGAAAATAAGTAAGTTTTACAAGGTTTCGTTGAAGTATCATGTGTTGTTTCCCCTAAAGTAATGTAACATCCGAGCCCAATGCTACTAATTTCAGTTACCGTTTGAACGTAGTGTGGCACTTATTTCACTTATCTTGCTTGATTGTTATGTACTGTAAATTTTACCCGGCAAATTCATTTCTGCATATAACAATTTATGGCATCTAAAATAAAATTAAAAATATTCATCTTGGCCTACTTGACACCCATAACCCTGTTGTAGCGTCCGTGCATCGTGTCCTCGTCCCGTTCAGTGAAACGGGCGAGTTTGGACGGCTACGTGCACGTACGTGTGTCTGTTTTGGGGGCATGCTTTTTGATCATATAACACCTCATTTTAAATTTTGGATCCCGCTTAAAATTCTATTATTTCAATTTCAAATTTTTGGACCCGACCCGGACGCGATTTGGAAATGCTTTACTTTGCGCCAAAATCCTGAATTTTTAATATTTTTAACCGTCAAATATTTTCTTAACCTTAGTATATTCACTGTTCCCTTATAAATCTTTTCTTTAAATATTTTCCTAACCAAATCCCTCTTCCAACCAATCACGGTTCTCCATCCTCTGGGCCCCACTGCTTTTTCTACACCTCATTTCTCTAACTCTCTCTCCTCTGCATACACTTATTAATATATCCTTTTTAAACCCTAAGTTTTGATTTTACCACATACCTCTCTCTCTCCTTCTCTTTCTCTCTCTCTCTCTCAAGCCTCTCTCTCTCCTCTCGCAGTACTCTCTCTCTCCTCTCGCGGTGGGTTTTGGTCCCATCACCGCCCTCCTTCCTTACGGTCACCGCCGCTTCTTCTTCTTCTTCTCGTCTTCTTCAGGTCGAGCACCCTGCACCCAAGGAAAACCCTACTCGTATCATCTCTTTCCATTGTCGCCTCCACCGCCTTGTCATCATCCTCGATCGTCTCCATCTCTATTTTCCTTAAACCTATCATCCCACATCATCTTCTCGCTGTCGTCGCCTCCTGCCCATCGCCTACATCTATACCGAGAGCAACCCATCACCCTAACTCGACAACCACATCCTCCTCACCTCGTTCTTCTTCCTTTCGCTGCCGACCCAAGACCCTATACCCAAGCACCTTTAGCGTTGATTCTAAGCAGTCGACGTCTCGAGCACTGCCACCATCATCAGCTTCATCACCCTCGCCATCAACAGAGCAGCCGTCGTTGTCTCCTCGCCGACACGATCTTCTTGCTCATCTCCACCTCCTTATCTCGCAACACCCGGCAACCTAGTTCTTCACCCGTTGCCATCATCATCCCTTCATCTCAGAGATCGGACCGAGCACCACCTTGATCCCAGTTAAGCCCTAGCTGAGATCGTGTCACGTGGGTTCGCGCCTCCATTTTCGTGATCGTCATTTTCGAGGCAAGTATCCGATACTTGCTTACATGCTACTGAAACTTTAAACTTGCCTTAATATTTATCTATGATCTAATAATGTATTATTAGTAAATCACCTTACATACATTGCTTTCGGTTTAACCCTAGTAGTATGCCAAATTAATTATTTTCTTGTTAAATCCCTATTTAGAAGTGATAACAGTGGAGTTCCAATTAACCGTATCAGGCTCCGCTGCACATTTTATGATTCCGAACTTGAGACTTAATCTCGCATCGAATTATTCATACCTAACAACCCCCGTGCATGATAGATTACATTTGGTCTACTGCTATGGTACCTTTATTCCAGTTTAGCCTATCAAAGATTCATGTGCAACTTAAACGGGTCTAATTACAATTGCATTCTTTAAACAGATTATACATGTCGTTGCATTCTTGGAACACTCAATATTTTATTAACCTAATTCTAGCAGTTACATTTACCATTCTGTATTCACGTTATATTGACACTATCTATTTTAACACAATTGATAACTGTACAGCTAAATAATAAACCCGCTTTATTGCTTAACTCATTAATTAGATCATGATGTTGATTATGCTAGCTGATGGTGAGCACACCCATGATATCGTTTACACCTTGACCTGACTTGCTACATACACATTGATTTACCCGACATGGTACCGTATACTGCTTGACTTGACCTGATGTACCATGACCTGACCCGTTACCTGATCTTGTGTCTAATGCCAACAAACCTGACATGTAGTCCTCATGGACCGTTCCTGTTGTCTATCCAGACAAGCCTGCTTTTACCTGATCCTGTGTTGGCATTAGTTCTTGATTACTGAATACCTGACTTGACATACATAACTTGGGGGTATGGGGAAATCAAAGGTGAAACCTGAGTTGTAACTCAACAGTTCGATACCTGTTCTGATCAGTCTTACGGGCTAGGCTATCCCCGGAGTGATGATGCTGACATCACTCGCCCATCCTGCTACCTGTTACTGCCTAGCGGCACGTCTCGGATTCAGCCCCGAGGGTCTTGACCGTGGTCCCGGGCATGCACGGGATACTATTGAGTTACATTGACGATTCATCAATTTGGTTTCAAAGACTCTAGAATAGAAAACCTGATAGAACAGTTTAGTTACCCACTGCACACTACCCTGCACTGCTTGATTCATATTATTGCTACTCTCGTTTTATTCATGTTTAAATTGCATTGCCTGCTACACTGTTCATATTATATTACTTGTTGACATGACGCGCTGACGTCTGGGTTTTGCATGGCTCAGATTCTGAACCGCTGTCGCAGTCCGAGCAGGAGTACTTCAGCCAGCAGGCTGAGCTGTGAGTTCAGTAGTAGTTAGTTTTATTTCCTGTATTTATTTCCTGATGTGAGCCCGCATTATGGGACATACATTTCAGTTATTTGTATTGGATCATTTGCTTCCGCATTTATTTATTATTGACTCCTGTTATTCTAGATTATGGACATGTTTTAGATAGTTTATCTTGTTCTTGATATCTTTATAGCCGTAATGTGACTGTTGTTCCCCTCCGAAAGATGGCGCACAGGACCGCGATGGCCTGACGCTGAGATTCGGGGCAGATGCTATTTGGTTTTATCCGTCCACCTCTCCGAAGATGCCAAGTTGATTTATGGCACCGTGTATCGGAGGTTTAGACGGACGCGGCCGATGTAGCAGACTTCGTCAGATTCCCCCTCGCTTGAGGGGTTTTTGATTGTGGGGACGCTCTTCCCTGTAGGCGCAAGCCCCTGCAGTTAATTACGCTACCGCATCGCGGTAACAACTTTCTCCTTCTCCAGAATTTCACTTCGTGTCGTGTGTGTTTGTTTTGTTTGTGGTTGCCCGTGGATTGTATACGGAGACTGAGTAATGCCGTCGCCCGTAGGACGTGGATTAGTCCAAATCCGTATTTTACTTAGATTTGGGTTTAGTGTTTTTAGTTTAAGGATGCATTAGTCGCGTTGCGGCTAAGATCAACTTAAACGTTTGTTAAGGATACGTTAGTCCTGTTTGAGACTAAGATCAACTTAACGGGATCGTCTAGATCCATTTCCAGTTTAAGGACGTATTGGTCCATTTAATATATGGCCGTCGGGACCCGTCACCTCTCTGACGACGTTGAAGGATTACAACGACATGTGTCAGAGGAGTTCGGAGATGTACCCTTGAACCGAAGTCGATTTGGAGTTTTATAATCCATTTGAATGTTTAAGGATACGTTAGCCGCGTTTGGGGGCTAAGATCAACTTAAACGGGATCGTTTAGATCCGGCAAAAGAGCATTTGGAGGCTCTATTGTTCCAGTTTAGGGACGTAGTGGTCCATACTCCAGTTTAAGGACGTGGTGGTCCATATTCCAATTTAGGGACATGGTGGTCCATGTTCCAGTTTAGGGACGTGGTGGTCCGACATTAGTTTAAGGACGTTTCGGTCCAATATTAGTTTAAGGACGTTACGGTCCACGAGTTTAAGGACCCCGCAGTCCATATTGATGTGTGGTCGTTGGGACCCGTCACCTCTTTGACGTCGTTGAGGAATTACAACGATGGATGTCAAAGGAGTTCGGAGATGTACCCTCGAACCGGATATAAATTGATTTGAGAGAGCATTTGTGCTCAGTTCAATTTAATTTAAGGACTTACGGCCAGAATTGGGCTAAGTCCAGTTGAAAATGTTCAACATTTTATTTATTTTTAGTCCATTAGACCTGTGCTAGGGCTTTGCCCACACTTAAATAATGCATTGCATTACTTCTACTTTCTTGTTTGGGCTCTGCCCATAAAAGATGCAGAGCATCAATTTATTTTGGGCTCTGCAAGGCATCTGCATAGCGTTTTATTATTTTTGTTTGGGCTTTGCCCATTTATAAATGATGCAGAGCATCAATTTAATTAGGCCTGTTTGGTCCTTTAATTGGGCTTGGCCCTGCATTGCATTTGTTAGGCGCTTTGCGCCACTCACTGAGCGCAAGCGCTTGTGGTGAAGACACGTGTCATGCTCTGGTGAGCGCAAGCGCAACAGTGCAGTGCGCTGCGCTAGTGCGCTGCGCTGTTGCGCTGCTGACACGTGGCGCGCTCTAGTGAGCGCAAGCGCAACAGTGCAGTGCGCTGCGCTGTTGCGCTGCTGACACGTGGCGCGCTCTGGTGAGTTGCGCCAACTCCAGAGAGCAAAGCTCTTATTTTAAGAGCGCATAGCGCAAGTGGTTTAGATGCTGACACGTGGCACTCTCCCAAGAGCGCAACAGCGCAGTTTGCAAGTGCAAAGCACCAAGAATCTTTTAGATTTAAGAACAGAAGTGCAAAGCACTATTTGATTTCTTGATTTAATTTAGATCAAAGAAAAATAAGTTTTTTCTTGTTTTTCTTATCTCAGAGAACCAAAGGTTCATGAAAAGTGCAAAGCACTATTTTTGTTTTATTTTATTTTTATTAAAGATCATTGATCTTATTTTTAGATCTATGATCTATTCATAAGAGAACTTTCTTTTTTTTCTAAAGGTTTTTACCTTTTTTTATTCTTGAGGAGTTTCTCAGAGTTCTCTTCTCTCCTTTTTTTTTTAGAAAGATGTTCCTCCCTTTTAATTGAGACCTAGGGTCCTTTTTATAGTGCCCATAAATTAGTTAAATTTGTTAAAGAGATCTTTCTCTGAGTGATTTGGGGAATTTTCCCCACTGTTGGATCTTTGATCCAAGGGCTTCTGTTTTACAGAAGAAAATCTTCTTGTTTTAATCAAGAACAGAAAGATTTCTTAAAAATTTTTAATTCTGTTTGGCGCAGATGCCCCAGCGCGTGCTAGCGCATCTGCGCTGACACGTGTCGCGCAGCGCACAGCGCAGCGCAACTGGAGCGTTGCTTCCTTTAATTTTACTTAAAATAGAGCTTTGCTCTGATTGGGTGCGCTGCCTTGGGCGCTGCGCTGATGCATCTGCGCCTGACACGTGGCGTGTTGCGCAGCGCAAATAATCTGAAGCGTTGCTCCATTTATTAAATTTTAAATTTTCAAAGCAGAGCTTTGCTCTGATTGGGGGGAAGATGAAGCGTTGCTTCATCTCCCGCCTCGGAATTTGAACAGAGCTTTGCTCTGATTGGGGTAAACAAATGCCCCCCCACCGTTGCGCTTACGTGGCCCCAAACGTGAGCGCAACGGTGGCGGAATTCCAATCGCCGTGACAACTTTTGGAAGTCGAAGAGGCACTTGATGCCTATAAATAGGACCTTTGGTCCCCTACAGATGCTTATCATCTTTCAGATTTTATTTTTCAAAAAACTTCAGAGCTTTGCTCTTGCCTTCAAGAACTCCAGAGCTTTGCTCTCCTTTCCAAAGTTTTTAGAAAAACTTTAGGTAAAATTGATTCTTAGATTAAATTAATTTTAATTAATCTTAACCAACAGAGCTTTGCTCTCATAGATCTTTTGATCTAAAGAGATCCCCATTGGGGTTTCACTAGCAAAGCTTTGCTCATTTTCAAAGTTAGAAACTTTAGGTAAAATTAATGTAAATCAAATTAATTTAAATTAATCTCAGTCAAAGAGCTTTGCTCTCACAGATCTTTTGATCTAAAGAGATCCCCATTGGGGTTTCATTAAGCTTTTGTTCATGGGTTTTAATCCCTGAACAGAGCTTTGCTCTCTAGGAATTTAGCCCTCTATGTATATTATTTTTCTTCTATCGCTAATCTTCCTATGGTATTTCCTCCAGGCATAATGGCGGTGCATCTATACAGTTTGCACGAGTTCATCACCTATGACGATATCCGCGCACAGGGTCGTCAACAAAACCAGGAGTTTACAGACGCTCAATGTGCAGGGGTCATGGGTCGTCTGAACGCAAGCGGTGGTTGGCTGCTACCCCGTCGTTCGGCTCTTTTGAAAGTCGTGCTGGGAGCAATATGGAGAGCACTTCCAGGTCTTCACGAGGTCCTGCCGCTCAATGCGCTGGATGAGGCCGAGGACAAGGTGCATTCAGTGTACCTGACGGGGCTGATCTCAAAGAAACGGCGGGACAACCTCATTGACATCCTACACCAAATCTTCCAGCAGACGACGATAGTTGCTGCTTATCGAAGGCCGGGAGGGCTTGCCGCGGATCTTGACACAGAGGAGCGCGAGAGGCTGCGCATAAGAATAATTAGAAAGGCCAGAAGAACTCTGGATGGCCTTACTTTTGAATTCCTCAATCCGTGGCCCGGATCTGAGGTTATACCGTTGTAATAATTTGAATAATGTTTCTTATTCATTGCTCTTGTGATTGTAAGAATTTTTAGCAATATGAATGGAAACCCTCCTCTTTTTTTTTATTTCAGCTTGTCTTATTTCTTGTCCTGAGTCTTATGCCCATGCATAAATGAATGCGTCTCGAACGCCTGATCAAATGTAAATCGGATGTCCTTTCTGTAGCTTTCTTCTTTCTCTTATTATCGGCATGCTATCTTAATAAACATGGTTGACGGATAATAGAGCACGCATCTTGACTTTCTCAAGAAATAGCGATGGCTTAGGCCGCAGGTTCAGATCTGCTGCCTAAGACTTTTCAACTTTATAAGCCGTGAGGGTCTCATAGAGACTTTTCTCCCTACGGATCGAGAGGATCTCGTAGGCGGGTTTTCTCCTTAGGAATCGTGAGGATTCCTAAGTGTGGTTTTCTCTTATAAGTCGTAAGGATCCTATAAGAGAATTTTTCCCTCTTACGAGTCGAGAGGACCCACAAGCTGTTGTTTCCCTCCTCGTCGAAATTCGACTTTGGAGAGTGAGACCCGTGAATAGTATGCAAGAGACCATTATGGATTGACTTGCATGGTCCCATTGTTCAGGAAGCAAGTTTTTTTTTTTTAGTCCCTGCTGCCTGAGGCTTCATTTGCATGTTGAGACGAATCGGGAATTTCCCGCGGAGACACAATTTCTCTGCGAGCCGACGCAAATCAGGAGGCTCTCATCAAGGAGTGTTTGTATCCGTGAGTCGAGGAGTTTGCTAGGGATTATTTGTTTCCCAAGCGCCAAGGATTATTTGTTTCCTTGGGGTTTGAAACGAGTCGAGAATTTCCCACGGAGGCACTGGTGGCTCTGCGAGTCGACGCGGATCAGGAGGCTCTCGTCAAGGAGTGTTTGTATCCGTGAGTCGAGGAATTTGCTAGGGATTATTTGTTTCCCAAGCGCCAAGGATTATTTGTTTCCTAGGGGTTTGAAACAAGTCGAGAATTTCCCACGGAGGCACTGGTGGCTCTGCGAGTCGACGCGGATCTGGAGGCTCTCGTCAAGGAGTGTTTGTATCCGTGAGTCGAGGAATTTGCTAGGGATTATTTGTTTCCCAAGCGCCAAGGATTATTTGTTTCCTTGGGGTTTGAAACGAGTCGAGAATTTCCCACGGAGGCACTGGTGGCTCTGCGAGTCGACGCGGATCAGGAGGCTCTCGTCAAGGAGTGTTTGTATCCGTGAGTCGAGGACTTTGTTAAGGATTATTTGTTTCCCTAGCGCCAAGGATTATTTGTTTTCTTGGGGTTTGAAACGAGTCGAGGATCCCCACGGAGGCACTGGTGGCTCTGCGAGTCGACGCGGATCAGGGGGCTCTCGTCAAGGAGTGTTTGTATCCGTGAGTCGAGGAATTTGCTAAGGATTATTTGTTTCCCTAGCGCCAAGGATTATTTGTTTTCTTGGGGTTTGAAACGAGTCGAGAATTTCCCACGGAGGCATTGGTGGCTCTGCGAGTCGACGCGGATCAGGAGGCTCTCGTCAAGGAGTGTTTGTATCCGTGAGTCGAGGAATTTGCTGAAGACACTGGTTTCTTCGGAGTTGGACTGAACCGTCGAGATTTGGCTTCGTCTTCTGGCGAAGCCTGTTGGGAAAGTATGGTTCCCTCTTTGTTTACGCCCTTGGGTTGTATACAGGGATCGATGTGATCTTAACTGTAGGGCCAAAGTTTTATCATCAATTTTTTTGTTTTATCTCCGCGATGCTCTATCATTTCAGCTTTTATATCGCGAAGGTCGCGATTGCCCAATCATTTCGGCTATTTTTCGCGGTGCCCAATCATTTCGGCTATTTATTTTATTTTTACTCGCTGCTTTTTATTGCGAGTTGCCCAATCATTTCGGCTATTTTGCATGCATACATTTTTACTTGCTGCTTTTTATTGCAAGTTGCCCTATCATTTCGGCTATTTCGTATGCATGTGTGGCCTATTGGCTTTTCGCCGTAAGCCTGGAATTAGACACCGATTTCGGCATCAGCACCGCTACAACTGGGCTATTACCAGGAGCGAATCATCATCTGCCTCTGTCGATGTCAAACAAAGGTGGCTTAGCGACCAGGGTTAGGGTCCTGTCGGCTAAGGCTTTTGACTTCATGAGCCGTAAGGGTTTCACGAAGTTATTTCTCCCTGCAAGTCGTGAGGATCTTGTAGGTGTATTTTCTCCTTAGGACTCGTGAGGATTCCTAAGTGTTCGTTTCCTCTGTAAGTCGTAAGGATCCTACAGGAGGGTTTTCTCCTCATAAATCGAGAGGATTTACAAGGGTTGTTTACCATGCGAACATATCCCCAGTCACGGATGAGACTTGGTTAGGGAAATGTTTATTCGCGCCCGTGGATTGTATACAAGGGTCAGTATTGAGCCACTTGTAGGGCAATATTGGAAGTTTGTGGGGGTTTGCTTAAGCACAGGTTTAGGTCTCTGTAACTTAAGACTTTCAAATCTTATGAGCCGTGAGGGTCCCATAAGAGAGTTCTCCTCACGAGTCGTGAGGATCTCGCAAGTGTATTTCTCCTTAGGAATCGTGGGGATCCCTAAGTGTGCTGCTCCCTTGTGAGTCGTAAGGATCTCACATGGGTGGTTTCTCCTTACAAGGTCGAGAGGACCCTATAAGTGTCTTTTAACGAGGTTGCGCCCTTTCAGGTTTTCACAAACACTCGCCGGTAGTCCTGCTGTTTTTACTCACGGAGCCCTTTCGGGTTTTCATCCGTGCCCATTTTGCTTATGGACATACCATTTTTTAAAATTCTTTTTATTTTCTTTTTCTCTCTCTTTTTTTTTACGAGGTCGCGCCCTTTCGGGTTTTCACGAACACTCGCCGGTAGCCCTGCTGTTTTTACTCACGGAGCCCTTTCGGGTTTTCATCCGTGCCCTTTTTGCTTATGGACATACCGTTTTTATTTATTATATTTTTCTTTATTTTTTTTTTATATCAGCTTATGGATGCTGCGGTATTAGTTTAAGGACGTTTCGGTCCGCTATTAGTTTAAGGATATTTCGGTCCGCTATTAGTTTAAGGACGTTTCGGTCCGTGGTTGAGAAAGCCGGCTACTACTTATAAAGCTTGAGCTTAGGAAGATAGCGAGCGGACATAGTCGTCGTCACCTATCATTGACCTAGGCCGTGGATCATTAAGCGTAGTATCTCTTTAGGAAGCGACCGTTTATTGGCCTGAAAGTCCTTTCACCGTGCATGTCCATGAGTAGATAGGCCCCATCCTGGTAGACTTTATCTATGATGTATGGGCCTTCATAGTTTGGCTCGAATTTTCCTCGCTTGGCGCGATTGGGAATCATAGGCCTTTTGACCACTAGCATAAGTTCGCCTTGGCGGAATGTCCTCGGTCGGGTCAATCTTTCATATGAGCGCGTCATCTTTGCTTTATAAGCTTCCAGATTTTGCTGTGCTATGAGCCGGGTTTCATCAAGGGCGTCAAGCTCCTCAAGCCGAAGGTGAGCATTTTCTTCGTCCGTTAGCTCGTAGTGGACTGCCACTCGTAGAGAGGGTAATTCTATCTCGAGAGGGAGTACTACTTCTGTACCGAATACCAACGCATATGGTGTTGCGTTCGTGGCCGTTTTAAACGTAGTTCGATACGCCCAGAGAGCTTCTTGCAGTCTTTCGTGCCAGTCTTTCTTATTTCGCGACACTGTTTTCTTCATGATCTTCGTCAAGGTCTTGTTGAAGGCCTCAGCTAGACCGTTAGCTCACGGATTATAAACCGAGGAATATCTCCAATCTATATTGTGTTGTTGCGCGAAGCGACTGATCTTGTGGCTTCTGTAGGCTGGCCCGTTATCGGAGATGATCCGTCTTGGCGTTCTAAACCGGTATATGATGTGCGTTTTGAAGAAGTGGAGAATGTTTTCCGTCTTCACTTCTCTTAACGGTACTGCTTCTGCCCATTTGGAGAAGTAGTCAGTCGTCGCCAGGATGAAACGATGTCCTCTAGACGATGCTGGTTCGATGGGGCCGACTATGTCGGTTCCCCACATTTCGAACGGCCAGCTAGTCACCGTTGGATGTAATGGATTTGGATGCTGATGGATGAAGTCCCCATGAATTTGGCATGAGTGGCACTGCTTCGTATATTCGAGGCAATCCTGAATCATCGTGGGCCAGTAGTAGCCCATCCGTTTTATCTTCATCTTCATCTTCGGGCCTGCTTGGTGAGAACCGCAGAGTCCGTCGTGAATTTCCTGGACGACCCTTTTCGCTTCGTCAGGTCCTAAGCATCTCAGCCATAGAGAATCAAATGACCTCTTGTACAGAGTATCATTGACGAAGGCGAAAGACAGAGCTCGTTTCATGAGTTGATGTCTTGTGGACGCTTCTTCGGGCATTCGGTGGGACTTAAAGTAGTCTATGAAGACTTCCCTCCAATCCTCGGCCTTTTCCCGATCTTTTATTTGTAGAGCCATCTGCTCGCTCGCTCCTTTTTCTTCGGATGATCCTGGAGATATTTCTATTGGGGCAAGCACTCGACGGCTTTGCACCACGATTCTAACGTCATCGAGGTTCTCGTCTGCCAGTTCTTTAGCAAGTTTGGCCAATGCATCTGCTTTGCTGTTTTCCGCGCGCGGTATGTTTTCCAAAGTATAGGAGGGAATCTGAGTCAACAGTTGTTGCACTTTTTCGCCGTACTTTACCAATTCTGGTTTGCATGTTTGGTAGTCGCCGTTTATTTGATTAACGACCAGTTGAGAATCCCCGTATATGAGGAGGTTTTCAATTCCCATGTCAATGGCGATCTCGAGGCCTGTTATCAGAGCTTCATATTCGGCTTCATTATTTGTTCTCGGTTCTGTTAAGGAGAAAGCAAAGCGCATTATCCCTCCTTGTGGAGTCACAAAGATGAGTCCTACCCCCGATTTGATTATAGGGGTACTTTGTTTGCGCTTCTTTACGGAAGATGCTCCATCAAAATAGAGCTCCCATCAGGTATCACCACCGTCGATCGCATCAAACGCATGTTCGTCTGGAAGATCGCAATTTAGAGGAGAATCGGCGGGTATGGGATGCTCAGCGAGGAAGTCGGCGATGGCCTGGCCTTTCACTGCCTTGAGAGGTTGGTACGTGATCGAGAACTCCATCAAGAGTAGGGCCCATTTAGCGAGTCGTCCCGTCAATATGGCCTTTGACATCAAGTATTTAAGGGGGTCCACCTTTGAAATGAGACGGACCTCATGTGCCAACGTGTAGTGCCTGAGCTTTGTTATCGCGAAGATCAACGCCAGGCAGTGTTTTTCGATGGGGGAGTAGTTGCTTTCTGCCCCCAGTAGAACTCGACTTAAGTAGTAGAGTGCTCTTTCTTTCCCTTGATCGTTCTCTTGTGCCCATAATGCGCCTAAAGAACCTTCGAGGGCGGCTGTATAAAGAATAAGAGGCTTTCCCTTGACCGGAGCAGCCAACACTGGAGGGTTTTGCAGGTACTGTTTGATCTCGTCTAGTGCGCTTTGGCACTTTTGATCCCAGACGAATGGGGTTCCCTTCTTCATCAGGTGGCTGTAAGGACGACACTTGCCTGAAAGATTGGCTATAAATCGCCGTATGTATGCGAGTTTCCCTTGGAGAGACCGCAACTGTTTAAGAGTCCTCGGCGGAGGCATTTCCATGATCGTCTTGATCTTGGACGGATCTATTTCGATACCCCGGTGTCGGACGATGAATCCTAAAAATTTGCCCGAGGAAACTCCGAATGCACACTTAAGAGGGTTCATCTTTAAGTTGTATTGCCGAAGGCGTTGAAATACGGTCTTCAAATGCTCGAGATGTTCTTCGTATGATTTACTTTTAACCACGAGATCGTCGATATAGCATTCAACGATTTCGTGTATAAGGTCATCGAAGATTTTCGTCATGGCCCTCTGATAGGTGGCACGGGCGTTCTTTAGACCGAAGGGCATCACCTTATAGCAGAATATACCCAAAGGAGTCCTGAAGGCGGTGTGCTTTTGGTCTTCGGGATGCATCTTTATTTGATTATATCCTGACGAGCCGTCCATGAAGGAGAAAACCTCATTAGTGGACGTATTGTCTATCATCAATTCGGTGACTGGCACTGGAAAATCATCCTTCGGGCAAGCTTTATTAAGATCGCGGAAGTCTACGTATATACGCACTGTCCCATTTTTCTTCATCACCGGGACGATGTTAGTGATCCATTCAGGATATTGAACCTCCTGGATGAAGCCAGAGTCGATCAGCTTCTTGACCTCGGCATTGATGCTCATCTTAAGCTCGAGTCGCATTCTTCTCGGCGCCTGTTTTACTGGTTTGACGTCCGGAGATATTGCCAACCTATGCACAGCAATTTCTGGATCTAGTCCCGGCATTTCAGAATAGTTCCACGCGAAGCAATCTCTATGCTGCAGAAGCACATCCTTTAACGCAGCTACCCTTTCTTCAGATAGTAGCTCGCTGATGAATGTCGGTCGCGGATCGTCTACTGATCCCAACTCAATTTTCTTAAGGTTATCTGCAGTGGTATGGATTCCATCTTCCAGTTCTTTCGGCGCTGGTGGGAAATATGAGATTACCTCATCGTTGTTGTTTTTGAAGCACCAGGGAAGGTCATCCATGTTCTCGGGCTCTTCTTTTGATATTGTTATCACGTGACAAGTACGAATTCGCTTCCAATCCCAATGCGGAACTGGCTCTTCTTTCGTGGCCTTGGGCTCGTGCTTCTGTGGCGGCGTTACCTTCCAGTTGTCAGACAGAGCGAACTTGCCGAGCTGGTACTGATCTTCGACCCAATTCTTAAAGGTGAAGCAGTCTTCGAGCGGGTGCCCTATTACTCGATGGTAAGAGCAATAGTTTGGGTCAAAAGCTTCGCCTGCTTGTTCGGGGTGTTTGGACTCCGGCAGTGTGAGCATCTGATGTTTTAGAGCAAGCTCAAGTATCTTCTTCGTCTTGTCCCGAGGAAACGAGTATGCTCGACCCATTTTCTTCATGAGGGACAGATCAATAACGCTCTACTCCCGCTTGCGTGGCTTCTTAGCCCCGCTTTGTTGCTGTTGAGCGTATTTTTGGCCTTTCGATTTGTTTCCGCCTCTGCGTCGAGCCTTTTTTATAACAGGTTGGCAGGGGGCGGCATTTTCATCTTTTACGGCCTGTTGGAGAAGGCGTTGCGTCTTGGCTTTCTCGTAGATGGCCGTCTCACGGTTGTGATCATCTCGGACTTTTTGACCAGCTTTCTTTATAAGTTTGTCCATTTGTTCCTCGAACGACGGACTAGGCTCTTTTGCATCTGGAACTTTCACTGGCTTAGGATTAGCGTCCTCCCATTGAGCATCCGCTTCTTCATCGAGGTCATACACGACGTAACAGCTGGGTAGTAACTCTCGTTTCTTTGACCGGATGTATCCAAGCCCTTTTGTTTCCATTCTCCCACTAGGCAGTTTGCGTTGAGTCCCGGGAACGTTCCAGACCCTGTCATAGAATTTGGCCTCTCTAACGGTCTGTTTGAAGGATATCCCCTGGCGTTTCAGCAGCTTCTTCAAACCCTCTGTATAATATCTGGGAAGGCGGATAGGCTGAAGCCTGTCAAGCGCAGGATCCGCGCCATGCCAGATTTCTTTTTTCACCTTGGTTTCCTCAGAGCGGTAAAATAGAATTGCTTTTTCGCTTTCTCGTTTGGGAGGGATATAGAATGTCCGTAGTTCTTCTACACTGTAGATATTAAGTGCATCCAGTTCTTTGTGATGCTCAGGCAGCACCATGGCGATTTGTAGACTTTGCTCTTCGTCAGCGGACATTTGTATTAAAGGTCGAGCAGAGAATACGACGTGGACTTCATCTTCCGAGTCGCTGTCAAAGATCAATGTAGGAGCCGATGGTCCCGGCTTGTTGTGTTGGGGCGGATCCGAATAAACTATCTCCTCTTCTTCCTCAGTATCACTGCCGAAGACAGGGATGGTGGCGTTAGCTTTGTTCTCCGGCTTATGACACTTCTCTGTGTCTTCGAAATCCGGTAAGAAGTATTTGGCGTCTTCATATTTGCGGACCTCGTTCACAGAGAACGGGTTCAGTTCTCCCGTCACGGTATACTCAAAACCATCCTTAAAATACTTCATACACTGATGTTGTGTAGAAGGGATGATGTTGTACTCGTATAACCATGGTCGGCCGAGCAAAGCGTTGTAGCATGTCTTGGCGTCTATGACGTGGAACTTAATGTCCGTGATGAGTAGCCCGAAGCGTAGCGTCAGTATCACAGATCCAAGAGTCTTTGACGATTGGGAGTCGAACCCGGAGATGGTGATCTTGTCCCGAGCAAGGTGCTGGACGCTCATGCAGATTTCCTTCAACACCCGCACGTTGAGTAGGTTAACAGACGACCCGTTATCGATCAGGATTTTGCCTATCTTTATATCATGGCAGTATCCCGAGACATAGAGAGGGCGAATGTGTTCGCACGTCCCAAGTAGAAGGTCTTCATCGCCAAAAGTAACATCGGCCGTGTGCACTTCCTCCAATTCATCCTTCATTTTTTCCTCGGCCAGGCATGCTTGGAATTGTTCTGGGTCTTGGAGCGCCTTAATCAACGAATCTCTCGCCTCTTTTGATAGCAAAAGGGCGTCAAGAATGCTGAGCTGTGAGGGCAGCTTCCTCAGATGTGCTAAGACGTTGTAATCCATCTTATTCTTCTTTGGTGGGTCTTTGGCAGCTAGCTCTTCCACCATTTGGTCATCTAAGACGATATCTTCAGTGGCTTTTTCTTTCCCTTTATCTTTTTTGTTCGAGGGGCCGAGGCTCTTTTCGGGCAGCGTGCGATTACGCAGCCGGATATTTTCGCAAACCTTCGGTTCTTCTTCTTTTCTCGAGGCGGACTCTTTAAAGGGGGGGCAAGTTCTAGTTCTTCATCAGAATCACTCCCGAATGTGGGCACTTGTGATCTACCGGTGTTAACCATGCAACAATCGCAAGCAGTTCTTTTAAGCCCTTCGGTCATATTTCTTTGCTCTCGACGAGTTTTACGCTTTTCCCGCTTAAAGTGTTGTCGATGAGCAACATATCCTTGCCACCATTTATCGAAAGCTTTGCACTCTTGAGAGGGGTGCGTTTCCATTTCACCAGTGATGTTTCCTTCAGAGGATGGTAGCTTCATGCCCATTGATATGGCCTTAGCGAACTTTTTCCTCATATTGAATTGGTTTTTGTCGGTAGCGGAGGTGTTTTGCTCCAGCGGGATCGTCTCAGCTCTTTCATCAAGTCGCTGGCGCTTGGCCTTTTCAAATATAGCCGTCTCGCATTCTCGATCAGCTTTACTTTTCAACCGAGCTTCATTAAGGAATGCGTCAATTACCTCATCTGATAGCCCCAGAATTTTTGATTCAGGATCTGCCCCCAGCTTTTCGGTGCAAGGAGTCTCCTCATAGTTCGTGATCGAATGGGAAATCATATGACAGTCCGCCACGCATTCTTCGGATTCATCAGATGAACTTTCTCCCTCGTCTTCTTCTTGAAAGACGTGATTGAGGAACTCCTGGAGCGTAATGGGAGTCCATGCCTTCTGATTGTATTCCTCCAGCGCGTCAATTTGTTTTTGTAAGTCCGTGCGCTTGTCGCCAGGCTTCACGGGCTTCTTAAATTTCTTCTTCTTCTTTTTCGAAGATTTTGACGGCTGGCTGCAAGTGTTTGAACCACCACTATCGGTCTTTGGAGTTGGACGTGGCTTCAATATCCCTTCAATGACCTGCGGTTCCAACGGGTTCTTCCACTCAATCGCTGGACATGTCTGGAGATCGTTTAGCATCCTCTTTGTCTTGGCTGATAATACAACCTTCCAAGGAGCTTCTTCAATGACAGAACATGTTGCCCCCGGCGTATTCGTTCCCTTAGAGGTGTGTGGCTGCGGGGGATTCACCTTCCATTTGTCGGATAACGAGAACTTGCCCTGTCGGTACTGGTTTTCAAGCTAATTTTTGAAAACATAGCAGTCTTCGATCGGATGGCCTAGTACTCGATGGTAAGGACAGTAGTTGGGTTCGCTAACGTCACTTGGTTGTAACGGACGTTTTGGATCCGGCAAATTTATGAGTCTGTTGCGCAACGCCAGCTCGAATAACCTCCTCATTTTATCGCGGGGAAAGGAATAAGGACGTCCCATCCTATCCTCAAGGGGTACGTACGGGCGCATATTATTTTGACGAGCAACCGGCTTCGAGTCGCTCGGTTGTTGTTGAACATTAGTGACGACGATCGCTTTTCCCTTCCCTTTGTCATTTCGGGTGTCTGGCCTTGGAAGAGGGGGTTTATGGCCCATTTGATCCATTTGCGCTAGTTTGTCAATCAAGGCCTGGAAGGTAGTCGGCTTGAAAAACATCATAAACTGTGAGATGGTTGCTTGTGGATCGAGGGTTCCCACAAACATACCCACCGCGGGAGCTTCTTCAATGCGCTGCTTACACTTTGACCATAAGTTCCGCCATCGTATAGCGTACTGAACCCACGTCTCGCCTGGCTTTACTCTGGCGTTAATCAGTGCTGTCATTGGGGTACGTTCACTGGTGCTTGCAAAACGCTGAGTAAACAACAGCTCCATCTCCGCGAAGGTTTTAATAGAATCGTTCGGGAGCTCAGAGTACCATTCGAACGCCGTATCTGACAAACTTCCAACAAACTGGCGAAGTAAAAGCTTGTCATCTCCACCGGTATTGCCGCAGAGTGCCCTGAACTGGGCGACATGCTGGTGAGGATTGCCCGTCTCCTTGTAGACATGGAACTTGGGAATCGTATAACCTGGCGGGTATTTGATTTGATCGTACCAACTCGGATATGGTCTCCCCGTTTTCACGACCTGGCCGGCTGTTTCGGTTGCATGATGAACCCGTATTTGCTGGGCGATGTATTCATCCAAATCATCTTTGGAGATTGTATCTTCTTTAGCTGTGGACAGAACCGGTGGAGGATTCGACGTCTCTCCCCTATCGTCTTCAAGGATGATCGGGGGATCTTCAGCAGGTGGATCTTGTTGAATCATCATACCCACCATATCCTGGAACAGGAAGGCCATTTTCTGTATGTTGGCTGCTTGTTCAGCAGCCTCTTTGTCCTTCTTCTCCAGTACGCGACAAAGGAACTCAGCGTCAGTTTCTTGTTCTTGACGCTCGTCCGAGGACGTTTCAGGGGTTTCTTTTGGCCCTGTAAGTGCGGCCATAGCGTTCATCATCTCTTGGAGCTTCTGCTGCTGCTCCTGAGCCTTGGTCACTGACCTCGTGTGCGGTCTATGACCTGTTGATATGCGGCTATCTTCTTTTCCCGATGCCATATAAACCGTATGAACTGTTATGCCCCCTGACTTGGGGTGTTTAGGTTCACCATTTTTAACTTTTTCCGCTGACGCGGGAGTTTTCTCTGGCCTCCTTCTTTTGTGGGCCGTTGAGGTTGAAGGAACCGTTGAAGGGGGCAGCCTTGCAGCCGCTGTCCCCTGCTGTTCAATAGGATGGTCTTTTCCTTTTTGCACTTTCGCCCTTTTTTGGTGACGAGAGTGACCTGGGTCAATTACGGAGTCTTGAACCCTCCGCCAAACTTTATAAATTCTTGAGGATAGCCGTTGAGGGGGCTGTTCTTGCTTCGTTTCTGGAACTCTCTCCGCAGGTGGAGGAGATCTCTTCAGTGTAGCGGTTGGAGAGTTTTTCTGTACCCTCCTCAGCAGTTCAAAGCCGTTCCCAGTTGGGACAGCAGCGTTGACATCCACCACTGGAGCCGGTGGAGTTAGCCCTGAGGGAGAGTTGCCCCCTGCCTTCCTCACTCGTTGCCAATGGCGACGTCGAGCACGGCGAGCCGTTGGGATTGGCTTAGAGATTGAGATAGTTTCTTTTTGCCCCCTGTCTGAATGAGGCGCCGCCGGTGTTAACCTCTTAAAGACTGAGGTTGTCTTCTGAGGGGTGATATTCAACCTGCCGAAGACGGATCCTTGAGCAGGGGCAGGAGCAGGAATCGTCAGTCTTGAAAAGACTGACTCTTTGACAGGGGAAGCCGCCTTGACGACTTCTGGGGCAGCAGTTATTGCCTTCCTCGGGATAGCCAATTTAGAGTTCTGATTTAGCCTGGTGAAAACAGAGGCTGTCGGTTTGGTAGCGGGCGACCTGTCGACAGGGGCCGTCGTAGCAGTGAGCCGGTCGAAGACCGACTTCTTGTTCACTTCCGGTGCAGGTATTGGCTCAGAGAAGCTTGTAGGTGGGATCATGGTCCCGAAGAACAGGCCAGTGGTGGCCTGGGTCACCTGGTCTACTGGCAGAGTGAGGAAGGAAGCCGCTTGGGGCCCATATGCTACACCTCCCAGTGAGGTGGAGCGTCCGTTGCAGTGGCACTTCGAGCAGTTGGTGCAATTAGAGGCCATTGAATCTTGAGTTCTGCGCCAGGCAAAAGACCAAATCTTAGTAACTTGAAATCCGAAGGCAACCATTAACAAACCGCGACTGGTTCGCGAAGACGACACACGAAGCGTGGAGTGGAAAGAGGAAAAGGTCCCACCGGGCGTGCCAGAATCTGTTCCCCTCCGAAAGACGGCGCACAGGACCGCGATGGCCTGACGCTGAGATTCGGGGCAGATGCTATTTGGTTTTATCCGTCCACCTCTCCGAAGATGCCAAGTTGATTTATGGCACCGTGTATCGGAGGTTTAGACAGACGCGGCCGATGTAGCAGACTTCGTCAGATTCCCCCTCGCTTGAGGGGTTTTTGATTGTGGGGACGCTCTTCCCTGCAGGCGTAAGCCCCTGCAGTTAATTACGCTACCGCATCGCGGTAACAACTTTCTCATTCTCCAGAATTTCACTTCGTGTCGTGTGTGTTTGTTTTGTTTGTAGTTTCCCGTGGATTGTATACAGAGACTGAGTAATGTCGTCGCCCGTAGGACGTGGATTAGTCCAAATCCGTATTTTACTTAGATTTGGGTTTGGTGTTTTTAGTTTAAGGAAGCATTAGTCGCGTTGCGGCTAAGATCAACTTAAACGTTTGTTAAGGATACGTTAGTCCTGTTTGAGACTAAGATCAACTTAACGGGATCGTCTAGATCCATTTCCAGTTTAAGGACGTATTGGTCCATTTAATATATGGCCGTCGGGACCCGTCACCTCTCTGACGACGTTGAAGGATTACAACGACATGTGTCAGAGGAGTTCGGAGATGTACCCTTGAACCGAAGTCGATTTGGAGTTTTATAATCCATTTGAATGTTTAAAGATACGTTAGCCGCGTTTGGGGGCTAAGATCAACTTAAACGGGATCGTTTAGATCCGGCAAAAGAGCATTTGGAGGCTCTATTGTTCCAGTTTAGGGACGTAGTGGTCCATGCTCCAGTTTAAGGATGTGGTGGTCCATATTCCAATTTAGGGACATGGTGGTCCATGTTCCAGTTTAGGGACGTGGTGGTCCGACATTAGTTTAAGGACGTTACGGTCCAATATTAGTTTAAGGACGTTACGGTCCACGAGTTTAAGAACCCCGCAGTCCATATTGATGTGTGGTCGTTGGGACCCGTCACCTCTTTGACGTTGTTGAGGAATTACAACGATGGATGTCAAAGGAGTTCGGAGATGTACCCTCGAACCGGATATAAATTGATTTGAGAGAGCATTTGTGCTCAGTTCAATTTAATTTAAGGACTTACGGCCAGAATTGGGCTAAGTCCAGTTGAAAATGTTCAACATTTTATTTATTTTTAGTCCATTAGACCTGTGCTAGGGCTTTGCCCACACTTAAATAATGCATTGCATTACTTCTACTTTCTTGTTTGGGCTCTGCCCATAAAAGATGCAGAGCATCAATTTATTTTGGGCTCTGCAAGGCATCTGCATAGCGTTTTATTATTTTTGTTTGGGCTTTGCCCATTTATAAATGATGCAGAGCATCAATTTAATTAGGCATGTTTGGTCCTTTAATTGGGCTTGGCCCTGCATTGCATTTGTTAGGCGCTTTGCGCCACTCACTGAGCGCAAGCGCTTGTGGTGAAGACACGTGTCATGCTCTGGTGAGCGCAAGCGCAACAGTGCAGTGCGCTGCGCTAGTGCGCTGCGCTGTTGCGCTGCTGACACGTGGCGCGCTCTGGTGAGCGCAAGCGCAACAGTGCAGTGCGCTGCGCTGTTGCGCTGCTGACACGTGGCGCGCTCTGGTGAGTTGCGCCAACTCCAGAGAGTAAAGCTTTTATTTTAAGAGCGCATAGCGCAAGTGGTTTAGATGCTGACACGTGGCGCTCTCCCAAGAGCGCAACAGCGCAGTTTGCAAGTGCAAAGCACCAAGAATCTTTTAGATTAAAGAACAGAAGTGCAAAGTACTATTTGATTTCTTGATTTAATTTAGATCAAAGAAAAATAAGTTTTTTCTTGTTTTTCTTATCTTAGAGAACCAAAGGTTCATGAAAAGTGCAAAGCACTATTTTTGTTTTATTTTATTTTTATTAAAGATCATTGATCTTATTTTTAGATCTATGATCTGTTCATAAGAGAACTTTCTTTTTTTTCTAAAGGTTTTTACCTTTTTTTATTCTTGAGGAGTTTCTCAGAGTTCTCTTCTCTCCTTTTTTTTAAAAAAGATGTTCCTCCCTTTTAATTGAGGCCTAGGGTCCTTTTTATAGTGCCCATAAATTAGTTAAATTTGTTAAAGAGATCTTTCTCTGAGTGATTTGGGGAATTTTCCCCACTGTTGGATCTTTGATCCAAGGGCTTCTGTTTTACAGAAGAAAATCTTCTTGTTTTAATCAAGAACAGAAAGATTTCTTTAAAATTTTTAATTCTGTTTGGCGCAGATGCCCCAGTGCGTGACACGTGTCGCGCAGCGCAACTGCGCTAGCGCATCTGCGCTGACACGTGTCGCGCAGCGCACAGCGCAGCGCAACTTGTGCTAGCGCCCCAGCGCGTGACACGTGTCGCGCAGCGCACAGCGCAGCGCAACTGCGCTGACACGTGTCGCGCAGCGCACAGCGCAGCGCAACTGGAGCGTTGCTTCCTTTAATTTTACTTAAAATAGAGCTTTGCTCTGATTGGGTGCGCTGCCTTGGATGCTGCGCTGATGCATCTGCGCCTGACACGTGGCGTGTTGCGCAGCGCAAATAATCTGAAGCGTTGCTTCATTTATTAAATTTTAAATTTTCAAAGTAGAGCTTTGCTCTGATTGGGAGGAAGATGAAGCGTTGCTTCATCTCCCGCCTCGGAATTTGAACAGAGCTTTGCTCTGATTGGGGTAAACAACTGTGGATGGATACTTCCTACCCACAGGTAGCATGGTTGGCTATGTCACGTGCCCAATCTAGCGTACTCTGGGAAGCGGGGTGTGACAAGTAAACGCTCAGCCTCTTCATGAGCTGGACGTGCGATCTGACTGTGAGAGGTTGACAAGGCAGGGGGTGTCCTCCATGGGAGCATCAAAGGTTCATATTTCACTCGAGCCTGCACCTGTGGCCAAGCTAGCCTAACGCTCCCCCACTTCACTCTTCCGGCGTTTCTTGTCACGCCCCGCTTCCCGGTATACGGGCAGAGGACGCGACGAGGCCGCTACGTATTTACTGTGAAGTAAATACGCGAAGCGTATCTAAGCAATATAAAAGTAAAAGCATATGAGACAAGATATAATAAAAGAACAACTTTATTTATTCACATTCTTTCTGTACAATGCATGGAAATGTAAATACATCTGATGAAAACAATGCCTAAACAATGGCATAACAGAAAAAGAAAAGTACTGGAATGAAATGTGTACAATGAAGCTAGAGCTCTGGGTCTTCAATAATCTGGTCCAAGTCCTCGATGCTGGGCTCCATCTCCAGAAGGTCCTAAACACCTGACGACATTCAAAGAAGAAAGAAAGAGAATGTCGTCAGCGAACAAATCGCTCGGTAAGTTCCAAAGATAAGGGAGAAGTAGAAAAGAAGAAAGATAGTGTGTGGCTTTTAAAATTGTATTATATTGTTATAATGTTAATGCTGTTATTATCGTAAGTTCAAGGGTGAATGTCAACTAATCTCAAGAGTGTTCTCAAACCCAACAGGCCACAGTCCAGGGGTAAGGAACCATGGGCCCGAATGATATGTTAGTAGCGGGACTTCGACCATCGCCGAAATATTCCAAACTCAACAGGCCACAGTCCAGGAGCATGGAAACACGGGCCCTCATGATTGCTTGCTTGTGTTAGTAGATATGGATTCATGATATAGGGGGACTCTTGAGCTTCTGTTGGATTCACGAATGAACTATCCTAATACCCCGTGTAGTTATTGTATTGATAGTATTGTATTGCATTGCATTGCATTGTAATGTCTTGTAAATTGAATTGTATAATTGGATGACTTACTGAAACCAGGTTAAGATGTCTAGTGCCAGTGGAAGGCCAGTCTTAATATTTTTTTTTCCTTCTGGCTGTAAGTGAAAAAGCCACATACATGATTCTACAGTTATATCCGTTTACAATTCAATTTATAAGACATTATAATGCACGTAAACTGGAGAATCATGTAAACTGGATGATCATGTAAATGGAATGTATATCCATGGTTCGGTTCGGTCAAGTTGTATAGATTGATAGATTAAATATATGGAATAATGGATTCATGGATTCGTGTTGAATTGTAATATTGTAGATTGTACTTGAATTATATTCAAGTCAGATTATAGAGAGACTCAATCTGAGTCAGACAATTAGAAAAGTTAATTGAAGTCCTGATTGTTTTGATGTTATCGGTAACCGCTGCACATGGGCGGCATGATTTGTGTCTTTTTCAAAGACGATTACCGTGTTGATAACACTGTTTGTTAATTGTCTACCTTAGATAGGAAAGCACCCACTTCTCCAGCTCCCTGAGGCTCAAGAGATTGGTCCCGCTTAAACCTATATTTACTAGGGTCCATAGGGTAATTTATAGAACTTGAGGGGGTTTTATGTAAAAATACTTTTGTATACTTTTCAAAATATACCCCAAGTGTTTAATTATCGTATTTAGAGTTGTAATAATTGTAGCTTTTATATTTGTGACATTTCTAGTGAATAAACCTATTTTCATAATATATGGTATTAAATTGTAATATTGATCTTGTATGGAATTAATGGTATTTTAATGTAAAGTGATTCTTGTGATTTTTGAAAAGAGTTGGAATATTTATATTATTTCAAAATAGATATTTTAATGTTACATATATACATAATTATATAAAAATAATTTTAATATATATTTTATATTTCTAAATATCTCATTTTCTTAAGATGTCGTATTTTAAATCTCTCGTGACCGAATGCTTCTTGCGGAGGTCTGAATCTCGCACTACTAAGCTCAGGGATGTGCGATAATCCGCACCATCCCAGTCGGGTTCCCCAAATGGGTTGTAGCGGCGCTTTGCAAAGATTTGTGTAAAATACTAATCTTTTAGAAAACGGTTTTATTAGTAATGGTATTTATTTGAAAAGGTGTCGTTTTCCCGTATTCTATATTCCCGAAAGTATTGTGCTATGTTGTATATGAGTGTGTGAGAAGGTAGGTCATTACCTCATGATCTACTTAAAGGTATAGCAAGTTTATGATGGTTTAAATGTCGAAATAAAACTATATGGTATTTAAATGAAAAAGTACGGTAAAATGGAAATAGCAATTTCTTTTGATATGAAACTTGTTCAATATGATTAGTTAGTGTTTAATAGTCAACATTTAATGGTTTAAAAAGATTGTATTAAAGAAAAGTGAGAGTTTTAGAAAGAAAACGAATCGGAAATCGGATTTGCTCCGATTCCGTCGGGTTTTGTAATTCCGTATTTTCAGAAAGAGTAGAGAAAGGGGAAATTGGGACTTACTGGCTTAGGACTTAGAGGAGTGGAAGAGGAGTCGGAGGAGGCGCCGGTGCGTCGTTTCGTCACCGGGATCTTCTAGGGTTGTCGCCGGAAATTTGCCGGAGGTTCGCCTCTTGCTCACTTTCAAAACACACTAGGGTTCTAAGAATTTTCTTGAGAGTTGGCTCAGAATTTTGGAGTGAGGGGGTAGTGTGTAGATGTAGTATTTATAGGGTTAGGCTAGGGTTAGGGTAGATGAAAGGCTTAAAATGAAAATGTGATAGAATGTAATAAAAATGTATTAAAAGTGGAGTAATTGGGCTTTTAGAAGAGCTCTCGAAATGGTCTGAGGATAAAATTTTGCAGGTGTACAGGGGAGGCCAAAAGATACATTTTTTGTGTTGGAGTCGTCGCCGGAATCGGCCGACTCGGCCGTGACTCGGTCGGAGGCCTGAGTTGGCCGAGTCGAGGCCGAGTTGGCCGATTTCCGGCCGAGTCAGACGGCCTGAATCCCCCGCGACGGTTCATCTATCCTCTGGCAATGTTACATTTTTGGGTGTAGTGGGGTTTTTGTGAAATATGCACGTGTAAACTCTTGGTATTCTAAAGGTTCAAGATAAAACAATATTAAAAATAATGTGGGGGTATGGGATTTGAACTCTGGTGGCTTAGTTCAGCAGTGCAAGTTATTACCAATGAGCCACAAGCTCCTTCTTGTAATTAAATTGCTAATTAATTACTTATCTTGTGCTCACGCAATAAATACCCCTTTAAATAATTTTGAAAAAAATATACAAAAATTTGTATAGGAAAATTAAGGTTGTTACATTCTACCCTCCTTATAAAAATTTTGTCCTTGAAATTTGTAAAGGGAAAGTGTAACAGATTTAAGGGAAAGTTTGGTGATAGAAATACTTGATGGTGTATGAAAATATGTGAAGGAATTAAAGAATGCGGAGGTTTTGGTAAGATTGTAAAAGAGCTGAGGAAATTTTGGATTAGGACAGATTCAAACTATATGAAATTGTAAGATTCAAGGAACATGATTGTAAAGAATGTTTTAGTTGCTGATTCTTGTGTTATTTTTCTTAGGTTGTTCACGCAGAACAGGACTGCATAGTATGGTTCTATACAGCTCTGACCTGCATGGGTCACCAATAAAACCTGTCACGCCCCGCTTCCCGGTATACGGGCAGAGGACGCGACGAGACCGCTACGTATTTACTGTGAAGTAAATACGTGAAGCGTATCTAAGCAATATAAAAGTAAAAGCACAAGAGACAAGATATAATAAAACAACAACTTTATTTATTCACATTCTTTCTGTATAATGCATGGAAATGTAAATACATCTGATGAAAACAATGCCTAAACAATGGCATAACAGAAAAAGAAGAGTACTGGAATGAAATGTGTACAATGAAGCTAGAGCTCTGGGTCTTCAATAATCTGGTCCAAGTCCTCGATGCTGGGCTCCATCTCCAGAAGGTCCGAAACACCTGACGACATTCAAAAAAGAAAGAAAGAGAATGTCGTCAGCGAACAAATCGCTCGATAAGTCCCAAAGATAAGGGAGAAGTAGAAAAGAAGAAAGAGAGAGTTTGGCTTTAAAAGTTGTATTATATTGTTATAATATTAATGCTGTTATTATCGTAAGTTTAAGGGTGAATGTCAACTAATCTCAAGAGTGTTCTCAAACCCAACATGCCACAGTCCAGGGGTAGGGAACCACGGGCCCGAATGATATGTTAGTAGCGGGACTTCGACCGTCGCCGAAGTATTCCAAACTCAACAGGCCACAGTCCAGGAGCATGGAAACACGGGCCCTCATGATTGCTTGCTTGTGTTAGTAGACATGGATTCATGATCTAGAGGGACTCTTGAGCTTCTGTTGGATTCACGAATGAACTATCCTAATACCCCGTGTAGTTATTGTATTGATAATATTGTATTGCATTGTAATGTCTTGTAAATTGAATTATATAATTGGATGACTTGCCGAAACCATGATATCAGTAAACGGATATAACTGTAGAATCATGTATATAACTGGAGAATCATGTAAACTGGATGATCATGTAAATGGAATGTATATCCATGGTTCGGTTCAGTCAAGTTGTATAGATTGATAGATTGAATATATGGAATAATGAATTCATGGATTCGTATTGAATTGTAATATTGTAGATTGTAGATTGTACTTGAATCATATTCAAGTCAGATTATAGAGAGACTCAATCTGAGTCAGACAATTAGAAAAGTAAATTGAAGTCCTGATTGTTTTGATGTTATCGGTAACCGCTGCACATGGGCGGCAGGATTTATGTCTTTTTCAAAGACGATTACCGTGTTGATAACACCGTTTGTTAATTTTCTATCTTAGATAGGTAAGCACCCACTTCTCCAGCTCCCTGAGGCTCAAGAGATTGGTCCCGCTTAAATCTATGTTTACTAGGGTCCTTAGGGTAATTTATAGAACTTGAGGGGGTTTTATGTAAAAATACTTTTGTATAATTTTCAAAATACACCCCAAGTGTTTAATTATCATCTTTAGAGTCGTAATAATTGTAGCTTTTATATTTGTGGCATTTTTAGTGAATAAATCTATTTTCATAATATATGGTATTAAATTGTAATATTGATCTTGTATGGAATTCATGGTATTTTAATGTAAAATGATTCTTGTGATTTTTGAAAAGAGTTGGAATATTTATATTATTTCAAAATAGATATTTTAATGTTACATATATACATAATTATATAAAAAAAAATTTAATATATATTTTATATTTCTAAAAATCTCATTTTCTTAAGATGTCGTATTTTAAATCTCTCGAGACCGAATGTTTCTTGCGGAGGTCTAAATTTCGCACTACTAAGCTCAGGGATGTGCGATAATCTACATCATCCCAGTCGGATTCTCCAAATGGGTTGTAGCGGCACTTTGCAAAGATTTGTGTAAAATACTAATCTTTTAGAAAACGGTTTTATTAGTAACGGTATTTATTTGAAAATGTGTCGTTTTCCCGTATTCTATGTTCTCGAAAGTATTGTGCTATATTGCATATGAGTATGTGAGGAGGTAGGCCATTACCTCTTGATCTACTTAAAAGTATAGCAAGTTTATGATGGTTTAAATGTCGAAATGTAACTATATGGTATTTAAATGAAAAAGTACGGTAAAATGGAAATAGCAATTTTTTTTGATATGGAACTTGTTCAATATGATTAGTTAGTGTTTAATAGTCAACATGTAATGGTTTAACAAGATTGTATTAAAAAAAGTGAGAGTTTTAGAAAGAAAATGAATCGGAAATCGGATTTACTCCGATTCCGTCGGGTTTTGTAATTCCGTATTTTCAGAAAGAGTAGAGAAGGGGAAAGTGGGACTTACTGGCTTAGAACTTAGAGGAGAGGAAGAGGAGTCGGGAGGAGGCGCCGGTGCGTCGTTTCGTCACCGGGATCTTCTACGGTTGTCGCCGGAAATTTGCCGGAGCTTCGCCTCTTGCTCACTTTCAAAACACACTAGGGTTCTAAGAATTTTCTTGAGTGTTGGCTCAGAATTTTAGAGTGAGGGGGTAGTGTGTAGGGGTAGTGTTTATAGGGTTAGGCTAGGGTTAGGGTAGATGAAAGGCTTAAAATGAAAAATGTGATAGAATGTATTAAAAATGTATTAAAAGTAGAGTAATTGGGGTTTTAAAAGAGCTCTGGAAATGTTCTGTGGATAAAATTTTGCAGGTGTACAGGGGAGACCAAAAGACACATTTTTTGTGTTGGGGTCATCGCCGGAATCGGCTGACTCGGCCGTGACTCGGTCGGAGGCCTGAGTCGTTCGAGTCGAGGCCGAGTTGGCCGATTTCCGGCCGAGTCAGGCGGCCTGAATCCCCCACGACTGTTCATCTATCCTCTGGCAATGTTATATTTTTGGGTGTAGTGGGGTTTTTGTGATATATGCACGTGTAAAATCTTGGTATTCTAAAGGTTCAAGATAAAATAATATTAAAAATAATGTGGGGTATGGGATTTGAACTCTAGTGACTTGGTTCAGCAGTGCAAGTTATTACCAATGATCCACAAGCTCCTTCTTGTAATTAAATTGCTAATTAATTACTTATCTTGTGCTCAGGCAATAAATACCCCTTTAAACAATTTTGAAAAAATTATACAAAAATTTGTATAGGAAAATTAGGGTTGTTACATTTCTTCTCGGTTTTGGCCGTACGATGGGATCTTTCCAGAACAACCGACAGAGGAAGGCCCTCATCTGAATCAGACTAGGCCTCATGATCTGCTACAACATTCGTCATCGACTACTTTAATGACGCTCCTTGTAGTGGCGCAGAGGTGGCTTGAGCAACAATCGACAGCTCTGAAGATTTCGTAGGGGTCGTCGAATGAGGAATAACCTCTACGGTAACGCCCAAAGATGGCACCTCACTCAAGATAGCGCTAGTTACAGAGGTTCCTGTAATGAAGAGAAAGGAGTCAAGGTATGGGCAAAATGAGTTAAAAATTCTAAAGCGCATAAAATAAATCATACCAAGTCCCATAGAAGCACGAAGCCTCTCTTCTTCCTCATATGTTTTAATGGATGCCCGAAGAGTCTCTTCAGTGGAGATACCTGTTAACAAAAAAGAAGAGAAGAAAAGTGTTAAATAAAGCGTAATTACATTTTAATCTAGAATATACAAAGAGTATAGATGAGGTGTACCCGACACTGCAAGGACAATAAGCACAGCTTGCTTACAGGCCAATCGTTCGGAAGCCTCAAGAGCGGCCTGGAGATCAGTTGCCGCGTTCTCATTGATAGAGGCTTCAGGACGAAAAAGATCATCATTGGTCCTATACTCTAATAGGCCTTCACTATAGGGAGCATGGGGCTCTTGACCAAAGATGACATCGGCCGAAAACATAGATTTCTTTTTCTTCTGCGAATCAAGAGCAACTCCCGATGATAAGAGCTTTCTTTTTGTTGGCATCTTGGGATGGCGTGTTCCGATATTCGAGCCAATGTCTGATTCGGGAATCATTGAAGACGTCATATCGGGTCGTGGCTTAGCCGTTGACCGTCGGAAAGACACGCGGAGCTACCACCACACCGCCCTCTCTCAAGGATGGACGGATGACTGCGTGTCGTTTCAGCGGGACCACGGGGTTGCTAGCCGGGATGGAATCTTTATGATCAAGGAGCATCCACCTCTCTTCTTTAATAACGGCACCCGTCGCATGTTGATACCAGGCTATATAGGCATTTGAGGCCCTCGGAATATTACTCAGTTCAGTAATCAGGAAGTAAGACCTCGTATTCAATCGCATAAAATGGTGGACCACATTGTGAACCGTCTCTTCTGAAGCAACCGTGTTGACAAGAAATGCTTTGAGGAGAACACCCTGGTTATAGCCTGATTGTTGAGTGAAACGATGCGGGTTGTACATCATGAATAGCACCGAGGCATTTTACTGAACACCAAGAATCCCGGCCTGATGGAGTACAGATGTACAATTTCCCTGGCCTTCAAAGCAGAAACTCCATCCTTGAATACATCATGAAGCGGATGGACCACTTTGGAGGATTCTTTGCCGATAGTTAAGACCATATCAACAAAAGTCATGCTATCCCCAACCATGCGCGGATGCAGAAGCAATCGTCGAGCTGCCCGCTGTGTTGGATTGGGAGAGGAAGCGTCGACCAAATGCATTACCTGGGGAAAATTATACCCCTCATACAATTTGGGTCTCTTATGGATGCCGAAGGCACCCAATACATGCATCTCTATCCATGATGTGAAATAATGGAGAGAGAGGTTCACAGACCCCACACTTGGCTGGGTGGTGTCAGCCACCATACTCAAGCCGTTATATAAATGAGCCAATCCCGCAACTCCGAAGACCATACACATTCCTGCCACAATACGATGGGCCGGGTAGAAGATGGACGGTCTCATGTATCGATGATGCATCGGGAGTGCAAACCAGCTGAGCCACAAGCTAATAAAGCCCACAAGAAATGTTTCCTCATCAATGTCTGGGGCATCAATTTCTGCAAAAGGGATGACGAAGGTGTCCGGAATAAAAAACTGCTTCAGATCCGCATCGGCAGTCGGCAGCTTGTCCAAGCCAAACCCAAATGGATCATCAAGCTTGGCAAACTTCGCAGCTTTCTTCGACAAAACTTCTGGGTGAAGGAAACGGGCGAAAAAATCTGCAAAGCCAACCCCATACCCTCCAAACTCCAAAAACAGGTTTTCATAAATATCCAAAACTTTGATCAGACTTGGGAACCTGTGTTGGATAGCATTCTCTGGCGTAAAGCCAATGACGATCGATTCGGTGGCAAAGACATACCCGTCTGGAAGAAGTATCTCCTCATAGTGCTTCCCCCTGACGGGTAATCTAGAAATATCTGCGAATTCCTCCAATGAAATTGATGCTTCCCGGTCTGATAGTAGAAACGTGTGGGTTGGAATATTCCACTGTTCCAAGAAAGACTTAACCCACCACACATGAGGAGTGTGGTAATAGAATAGAGATGCATAAATCGCTGGATACAACTCGGTTTTCAGCAGCAACGATTTCTTGGCCGATAAGATGTAGCGGGCCCAAATGAGGTAACTGGTCAGATGTGGACGGGTTAATCCTATTGTATAAACCTGACCCCATGATCGTGCCTCTCCTTGACATATACGACACCCTAAAATGTCTAGGATCATCGGCGGTTGGACATGTATCGATGCCATAGATGGTTGAAGACGACTCTCTGCAGTCCAATTAATCTCTTCCGTAGCATAAGCAACTGGCAGAGGGTTGGTGTACTGAACCGAGGGGATCGGCTCTGATGGCACCTCGCAAGTGAAGCTGCGTCGACCCCCTGATGATTTAGCTGTACCATGCTCCCCACAGATGAAGAGATTTCCGTTCCGGATCGTAGTCCTGAATTAGAGTAAGGACTTCACGATCAGTGGATGCATCAGCAAAAGCACTCTTTGAGGGAATGTAGGGAAAAAAGGAACCAGAAACCATGGTACCTGAAAAGAAACCCCATGGAAAGTTATCAATAAAAAAAAGCTAGCATCACTAAGCTTATATAAAAAATTAGTGGGCTCCACGAAATCAAAGTGGCGGCTCATCAATGATGAGACATGTGCCCACTGTGAGAATAAAAAATGATTCTCATTAAATAAACAGTGGAGTTAAAACTCCCAATATTCCCCGAAAAGTGGGTTCTTTTAAACAACAACAGATTCAAATATGTGAAAAGGGTATTAAAACACTGAAATTCCCAAAAATGGAAAATATCCAAGAAGAATAATGGGAATAAAATTCCCAAAGTTCCTAAGAATTAAACCAGAGCTAAGCCCTGCAAAAAATGGAATTAAATTCCCCCAAAATGGTATTAAATCTCAGAAATCTCCATGTTAGAAAAATTATAGGATGAATGATGGAATCAAATTCCAGGAAACCCCATATGCAAGATTGACAATAAGGTAAAATCCTAAGAGGAGAATCAAAGATCCTCATGAATGTCCATTGACTCAAATCTCGGATATGGAGATCAAGATCCACAATCTGCATAAAAAGGGTTTTTTAAGATCTCCAAGAGATCAATTCAAGAAAAGAGCTAAACTCTGTCGAATCTGATAATGGATTTAAAATCCAAAAATTACACACACACACACACACACACATGCTCAAAAGAGGATAAGAGGTAAGCTCTGTTCATAGTCCTCGCCAAAAAAATTTGCAGAGTTTACTCTGTTCAAAAGGAGTTCTTGAGAATAGGGATCTAAGCTCTGGAATGAGAATTAAATTCTCAAAAGAAAAGCAAGACTTAGGGAAGAAGATGAAGAGACAACAGTCATCTCAAGGTCCAAATGCCCCATTTATAGGACGGGGGGGGGGGAATCAGTTCAACTCCCCTAGACGATCCAACGATGGTAAAATTGACACAGTTGCAGTCACGTGTAAGCCACGTGAGAACAACGGTGGGGGGTATTTGTTCCCTTATTAATTAAACACAATAATAAGAGCTAAGCTCTGTTTAAACACAATAAGGCAGCGTCTCACGTGCTCCCCATGTGAGCGCCAGCGCCGGCCTCTTATAGGTTTAAATTTTACATCGATGCCTCACGTGAAGTTCACGTTAGCGCCGACGTGCAAAGCATGTAGTGCTTGTTATATAAGAATTAAATTCTTGGACGGTGCCCACGTGCATAGCATGTGAGCGTCAGCGCCCAAATTAAAGAGAGTAGAATTAAATTCTGGGGATAACCTCTGTTAAACAGAGCCGTTGGATTAAAAATCCAATGGTGATTAAAATCATCAAATAATAGAATTAAATTCTATTAGGGGGAAATATCTCCCTGATCTTTTTAAATAAAAAAAGATCTTCTCTGTTAAACAGAGCTGTTGGATCAAAGATCCGATGGTGAGTAAAATCATCAAATTATTGAATTAAATTCTATTTTTTGGGAAAATACTTCTCTTGATCTTTCTGAAAGAGAAACATATTCTCTATTAAACAGAGAGTTGTTGGATCAAAAATCCAATGGAAAAATATTTCTCTAATCTTTCCAAATGAGAAAAATATATTCTGAACCCTTGGATTAAAAAATCCAATTGTGGTTAAAAATCACCGTTTGATAGAATTAAATTCTGTCCATGGGAAAATATTTCCTTAATCTTGTTAAAAAAACAAGAATATATATTCTGTAAAACAGAATTTCACTAGATCAAAGATCCAACGGTGGATAAAATCCCCTAAATATTCTTTGAATCAATTGGGATCTCTCAAATGAGAGATTTTCTTAAACTAATTAACAATCTGCCTCCCCTATATAAAGAACCCGAGACTTCAAGTCTCGCACACACAGAGGAAAAGAGAGAATCAACCCCTTAAGTTTTTTCTACAAAACTGAGAATTCAATTCTCCTCTGAAAGAAGAAGATCCCCGTTCTTTCAAACCCTAGGTAAAGAAAAAAAATAGAGATAAAATGTATCTTCTTTGCCTAGCATAAAGAAAACAAGGGTTTGACCATTCATAAAAAGAACTTTGTTCTTCCTCTGATCTGAGACTCCACAAGTTGAAAATTTAATTCTCATTGGGGAGATTTTGTTCTTCAAACTCAAAATCTAGAAGAAAGAACTAGATTTAAAAAAAAAGAAAAGGACATATGTTCTAGGAATTTGATTCCTTTGGCAAACAGGGTTCAACCCTACATGAAAGAACTTAGTTCTTATATAAAAAAGAATTTAGTTCTCCAATAAAATGATCCTAGATCTTCAAAAACATAGATCTTGGTGATCATTAATGGCCAAAATGCCATTAACAGAGATTCAATCTCTAAAAAGGAAAAAAGGACTTGGCGTCTCACGTGAAACACACGTGAGCGTCCAAAAGATGTCGTGTGTGAAGTTTGTGGTATTTAAACGTAAAAGTGAAATAAAAGTTGCATAGCAAGGTATTTTATGAAACTTGTTCTCAATGTTTGTTTTATGATTACTAAACAAGATATAACATTATGGATGATTGTTTATTAAGAAAAATTATGTTTTATAACAAGTTTAGAATCGGACGTCGGAATAACTCCACTTCCGACGAGTTTTGAAAAGAGAACTTTTTGAATAGGGAAGAGAGGAGCAAAGAGGGAACTTACGAGTTTAGGGTAGAGAGGAGAGGTATGAAGGTTTTGAGAGCTTCGTGGAGTCGTGGGATCTCCGGAATCTTCCCGGATCGTCACCGGAACTTGACCTTGGCTAACTCCACTTGTACAACTTATTTGACTTGGAAAAATTTAAGAGTTTTGATAATAGATTTCAGAATAGAGAGGGCTAGGTATGGGGTGGTATTTATAGGATAGAATTAGGGTTTAGGGAATTAAAAATGAGAATTAAAATGCATTAAAACATTAGTTTAATGATGATTTTAATTCTTTGTTAATTTGCAGGAAATTCAAACAGAAGAGGAGTAGTGGGGGGAAGGCCAAGAGTTAGGGTTCTAAAGATGGGGGCATTACCTATGGGTAAGCCCGGCGGCGCCAGCCACAGAGGCTCCTTCACCAGTCGATTGGGTGAGGGTGGGGTCTGGATTGATGTCACGTGTCGGGGTCTGTTCATATAACATTTTCCACATTTTTGTTTTCAGTGACTTTTCATTTTTACGTGTATTGCACGTGTAAACTTTTGGGCTTCCAAAAAGTTTAAAAGAAAAATCATTAAAAGTAATATGTGGTTGATGGGATTCGAACACAGGAGCTATGTCACAGCAGTGCAAAGTTTTACCAATGAGCTACAAGTGCTTTCTTGTTGTTTTTCAATCAAAATAATACTTAAGTATACTCAGGCTTGCAAATACTCCATTCAGTACATTAATTTTAAAAAATCTTGTACATTAAAACAGAGTCGTTACAATATATCTACTGGCGCGAGGACCCTGCGGCTTTGCACAATGATCCTTACGTCATCGAGGTCTTCATCGGCCAATTTCTTAGCCAATTTAGCCAATGCATCCTTCTTACTATTTTCCGCTCGCGGTACGCTTTCCAGGGTATAGGCAGAGATTTGTGTCAACAGTTGCTGCACCTTTTCGCCATACCTTATTAGCTCTGGCTTGCACGAATGATAATCGTCGTTTACATGAATAACGATTAGCTGGGAGTCTTCATATATGAGGAGCTCTTTGATTCCCATATCGATAGCGATCTCAAGACCGGCTATCAAAGTTTTATATTCCGCTTCGTTGTTTGTCCTTATCTCCATTAAGGAGAGAGCGTAACACAATATCCCTCCTTGCAGGGTCACGAAGATAAGGCCCATCCCGGTTTTGATTATGGGGGTGTTTCACTTTCGCCGCTTCATGGAGGATGCTCCATCGAAGTAGAGTTCCCATTGGGACTTATCTTCTTCTTTCTCTTCTTCGATTGCATCGCACATGTGTTCGTTTGGCAACTCACAATTTAGGAGAGAGTTGACTGGTATCGGATGCTCCGCGAGAAAGTCGGAGATGAATTGTCTTTTTACTGCTTTGAGAGGTCGATACGTTACTGAGAACTCCATCAGGAGGAGGGCCCATTTAGCAAGCCTTCCTGTCAGTATGGCTTTTGACATTAGATATTTGAGAGGATCCACTTTCGATATGAGGTGGAGCTCATGTGCAAAGGCGTAATGTCTGAGCTTCGTTATTGCGAAGATCAGCGCTAAGCAATACTTTTCGATGGGAAAATAGTTGCTTTTAGCCCCCAGGAGAACTCGACTTTAATAGTACAGAGCTCTCTCCTTTCCTTGATTGTTCTCTTGTGCCCATAATACGCCTAAAGAACCCTCAAAGGCCGTTGTATATAGGATAAGGGGTTTTCCCTTAACTGGAGCGGCCAATACCGGCGGATTTTGCAGGCATTACTTGATTTTGTGCAGTGCGTTTTAGCACTTCTGATCCCAGACGAATGGGGTCCCCTTTTTCATCAGATGACTGTAGAAACGACATTTTTCGAAGAGATTGGCTATGAACCGCTGGATATACACGAGCTTTCCTTAGAGAAATCGCAGTTGTTTGAGGGTTCTTGGCGTGGGCATCTCCGTAATCGCCTTAATCTTTGAAGGATCGATTTCGATACCTCGGTGACGTATGATGAGTCCTAGGAATTTTCCTGAGGAAACTCCAAATGCGCATTTTAGAGGGTTCATCTTCAGATTATACTTCCGAAGACGTTGGAACTTTTTAGATGTTCTCAATATTCCTCATGAGATTTACTCTTCACTACAAGTTCGTCGATGTAGCATTCGACAATCTTGTGTATGAGGTCATCGAAGATCTTTATCATGACCTTCTGGTAGGTAGCGCCGGCATTCTTCAAGCCGAAGAGCATTGTTGGGGTCAATAATTTCACCCCGGTTGACCAAGTCAAAATCAAAGTCAACCCCAAACCAAGTGGGCCCAAGCCCAGGTCAAAGGGACCAGCCCCATGACAAAAGGAATGAAGCCATAAATTGGTTCAATATAATTCTTTTTATATATATATTTATAGAAATAAATGTATGTAAAATAAGCAAAAAGCCAAAATTTTGTAAACCCCATGGCTTATGTGCAAAAGGAGATAAGCACATAAGGCATGGGGTGGCATAAGTGCCATTTGGAAAAGCCCAAGGGGCTATATGTAAAGTGTGTAGCCTATAAAGACAAACATGATGAAAAAATCAAAGGAATTTTCATTCTCTCAAATTCTAGGGTTTATGCCTCCTTCCTCAAGTTTCTAAACCTTCTTTCTTTTGAATTAAATCAAGAGTTCAATCTCTCTTTTTCCAAAAAGAAACTGTTTTCACCATAAAACCAATAAAGAGGAATTCAGATCTTTCATCAACTCCCCAAAAAGAAGATTTTTGAGTTTCACCCCTCTTCTTCTTCAAGATCCAGCCGACAGAGAGGAGGAAGAAGGAGACCCTTTTCCAAAAATCCCATTTCGGGAAGATCCAAGGCTCAAAAGAAGATCTAGGGCTAAAGGGGAGAAGAAAGGGCCCCCCTATGATCATCTTCAAAGATTTCTAAGAGTTTAACTCCATTCAAAATCTGTTGGAGTTTAACTCCATAAACAAAACCCTTTTAGGAGTTTAACTCCAAATCTATACATAATCCATGTTAGGAGTTCAACTCCTGGCCCAGGGGCTAAGCCCTTTTTCCGCTGGTGTTTCCAGTGGTCGCGGTCATGTGCCCAGTGCCCACGTGCGCCTTATGGGATCTGCGGGCGCTCAGCGGTCGCGTGTAGAGCGCGTGACCCACGGGCACCCAGCGCTCAGCAGTCGTGTGCAGGGTATGTGGCCCGTAGGCGCCAGGCGCCCACGCGCCAGGCACGTGACTCGTGGGCATCTAGTGCCCATGTGCCATGCACGCGTCTTTAAGACGCTCCGTACCCCTCATTTCCCATGCACTCCGCACCTAAAACACGTCCCCCATTGGAAAAAAATTTCTAGCGGGGCCCCCGTAAACTCTGTGAGGACCCCGATATATTCAAAACACAACACACGCACACGACACATTGAGTTCGCATGATCAGTTTGACCCGTCAATCGGAGGTTCCCTCGCTCCAAAGGCAAGGCTAATTAACGACAGCTTAGTCCGCGTTTCCCGGAGATTCGAATCCCCACAATCAATAAACCGTTGCCTACCCTAGGCAGGGGGAATCTGTAGTACGCCTGACAAGCGCGTGCGTATTCCAATCTCAATGGGGTGACGAAAAACACCCTACAGATTCTGGCACTCCCGGTAGAACCTTTCTCTTCTCCCATATCTCGGGTCAAGCGTTCATGCGAACTCATTTAACATACATACCGACATTTGTACTGAAGTAATGTTCCTTTCGTGCAGCGATCAACTTTCAACGACGTTGTCTCCCAAGATGAATTCAGCTGCCAACGCGACCCCAATCTCATACGTGGTCAAGATCAATGCTCGTGTGGTTCTCCCTGTCAGTCTCAGCCGGCAATAGGAGGAGCCACCCCGTCAATTTGGTTCGGTCGTCATCTACCCTGCTGGAAGCGCTCATCTGGCGGAGGTCCCGACAAACCAAGCGGGCCAAACCGACCTCAAGGGGCAGGAGGCCGAACGTCGTGGTAGCCAGAGCATCCTACCCCAAATGCAAATCCATATTCGAATGGCTCTCCACTGTTCTAACTGGGGGCAAAGCCGTTAACACCAGTGGGGCCACAAAGCAGCTCCATCAAGCTCAGACATTGCCCTTGAAGATCGAGCGAGCAGGCATACTCTCTGGACTCTCTGTCAGTCGGTCTATGACGTTGTCCCGAAGGGTCGATGCCTACCAAGTGCTCAAAACAGAAAGGTTGAGAAAGAAGCGGCTCAGGTATCGAGCCAACAAAAGGGTCAGGACTTCGCCCAAGTGGAATCTTGTGAGGTTCCAAGAGTAGGGTCACCCCATGACGACGGCTGAGTAGTCCGTAAAAGTCAGCAATTCTTTCGACCCCCTGAAGTGGGTTCAGAAAAACGCCATGAGCGCTAGAATCAAGGAGACAACAGTCCGAACGATAGTACAAAGAGACATGTCCCAGCCCCAACAGAGAAAGCATGACACTGTCTCTTCAAGAATCTAGCAGGCGCTCTGTACCACTCGAAAGCAGCGGGGCAAATACATAAAAGAAGCGCCGACACTACTCAAGAAGTCAGTCAGGCCAGCCATCTTTAATCAATTATCCGTTACCAAAACAGAAGGGCCACGATAGCGGTCCATGAAATCCGCTGTCAATAATGAAAAGACGGCCGGATATGTTATCCATACGGTCTATAAGGCGGGCGCGCATCCCAGCGACAACCTGCGCAGCAAAAACAAGGATGGGGCCACCACATCCCAAGCCTAATCTGGCTTGAATTTGGTTGCCATTTCCCAAGATCAGCCGCCTCCGTTGGACAATGAAAACCCTCTCGATGAGGCCGATAGGCAGAAGGACCCCTCAGTCCATATGGAGTCAAGCTCAGACAGCGAGGAAGAGCCGACTTTCCTCCCCAGGACCGCAGAGCAAGAGCTGCTTCAAGAGCTTCGAAAACAGCTCAGGAGCAAAGATAAAGAGATGGCCAAGCTCTATTCGAAAATTGACGAGCTAACGAACGTTGTGATGCAGCTCACGGTTCAAATTGCTCGGGCGCCTCCCGATCAAGCATAAGTCTATACTCATGAGCCGGGTGATGACAACCCAAAGCAACCGATGCTTGTCCCCTTGGGTCCAAGATTGGGCGAGCCACACGAAAGTTGACCACATTCTGCTTTTGGGGACGCCTTGGCCCCAGATAGAACCATCCCTCTAACACAAAATCAGATAATGGATTTGGTCACTAGCAAGGTTAAAACATTGGTGGCTGAAGCCGAAACTCGGAAAGAAATTGGCAGCAGTGGGCGGCCATATCCCGCATAGTACGATCTGATCGAATTCCCCAGCGGCTACGTCATTCCTAAGTTCGGAAGATTCGACGGGACGGGAAACGCAAATCAGCACGTTGCCCACTTTAAAGCGTCGTGTAGAAATACAAAGGGTAATGATGCGCTTCTTCTTCGTCAGTTTGTCAATAGCTTGACCGGTGTTGCTTTCGACTGGTACACGAGCATACTAGACGGGTCCGTCACTACTTTCACCCAAATGGAGTCTCTGTTTCGGCAAAGATTCATGAGTGTTAGTGATAAAATCTCCATCGCTGACCTTATGAGAACCAAGCCTGGGAAAAACGAAAGCAATACAGACTTTATTGCCCAATGGCGCAACCTCACTGTCAAGTGCGAACCGCCGCTAGAGCAGGACCAGTTCATCAGCCTCCTCATTGGGAACCTCAGCAATTGGATGGTACCATTCTTGTGTACAGCAGGTCTCAAAATGTTTCAGGAGCTGACCAAGAAAGTCCAAATGCTGGAGCGCTCAAAGCAAGAGTCTACCCCAGACTCTTAAAGAAACAAGACTTGGAAGAGCAAGAGGGACGACAACCATAGAAGCGGGAATTTCAGCAATACCAATGTCCTCGATGCGTCCGATAATGAAGACAAGCGAAAGGCAGGTGAATCCAAAATCAACCGGTCTCAAAAGCCAGTGCTGGGAGGAGAAGGGCCTTCCCTAGAGGAGAAAAAGAACAAGGTTTACTCTTTTAGAAGGGACAAGGTCCGCAAGATATTCAAAGATGCCTTGAACAACGGTCTACAATTGCCGGAGTCGAAAAGACCTCACGAAGCAAAAATGACCGACAATCCTCTATATTGCCCGTACCACCGAGTAGTGAGCCATGAGATCGAGGATTGCTATATCTTCAAAGACTGGGTCGAGAAGCAGTACAAGACTGGAGAGATCGAGCAGTCTAAGAGTGTGTTGGTGAACAATCAAGTTGCAACCACCAACTTTATACAGACAGAAGCTGAAGCCTTCTGGGAGCAGACAGCTGAATCCGCTGCCTTGAGAAATGAAACTGACCTACCGCAATCTCCATGGAGTACGCACATATCTAATAAGATGAAGAAGATGCTAAAGCTACTTCAGAAAGAGCCTAGAACAGAATGTGAAGGGCAAAAGAAGCCCACCATTCTATCTTCCAATTCGGCTCAATCAGGCTCAAAATCCAAAATGCTCAAGAAGAAGAAAAGTGCAGCTCGATGTAAAAAAGAGTCTGCAGGGAGATCGACCATTCAAAAATATATCAATTCTCTCGAAGACTATGAACAAAAGGAAAGGACTCTAATTCAATTGAAGGAGTTCTTCCCTGTAGAAGTGGCTCAGATTCTGGAGGAGCTAGAAGAAAACTCCAATGAAGAGATCCCTATAATGACCTGCTGCGCCATCCGTCTTGGCAGTGACTCTGAGGAGGAGCTCTATTTTCCCGAAGAGGACGAGGAGCTCGCCACAAAGGCCAACCAAATCCATCTCAGAAGTGGAAGGGATCTACCGCCAAATCAGGGCAACGCCCCAAAAGAAAAGGAAAAACAGGTAGCTAATGAGGAAGATGGTTGAGAACCGGCTAATGAAAACTCATGTCCTTCCTCAGTGGACTACAATGTCTTGGATCATCTCCAGAAGCTTCCGTCTCTCCTGAGCATCTATGATACCTTGGTCCTATCTAAAGAGCTTAGAGATGTTCTCATTCACGCTCTACAAAACCCTGAGCGGTATCAGGACCGCTTTGCAAAAATTAATATGAAAGAAGCCCAGTACGCTCTGCATGCCGCCGCAGTCACGTTTAAGGACGAAGAATTGCTACTGGGAACGGTTAAGCATAATCGACGCTTTATATGACCGGGTACAGCGACGGAGATTGGATTAATCGCATATTGATTGATCTAGGATCCTCAGTGAACATCATGAACTTGCGGACTCTGAAGAGTTTGTCAATGGATGTCCGACACCTATCAAGGGAAATGATTGTCGTTCAAGGCTTCAATCAAAATTACCAGCAAGTTCTAGGGCCTATAGCTCTGCCAATCAAATTTGGGGATCTGCAAACCGAAGCTAAGATATACGTGATCGACGTTGACACGTCTTATAAAATTCTCTTGGGACGGCCGTGGCTCCACGATTACAGCATCGTTCCATCAACTCTCCATCAATGCATGAAGTATGCTAAAAATGGAGAAGAAAGACGCATTGACGGAGATATCCAGCCGTTCGGTGTGCACGAAGTCCAATATGAAGATTCTCGGTACTTTGTAGATTCCCAAAATATTGAGCCACGACTGACCAAGGACAGAACGGCTCCGAAGCTCAAAAGTATATCCGAGCTGGCTGTCACCTTCAAAAGAAAAAACCCCCAAGTGTGTCCGCATTTCGGCAGTGACACCGATGAGTTCGACGCTGGAAGTCCATCTTTCCGTAAAACCCGTCCTCACTTCGGTAGCGATACAGACAAGTCTGATACTGAAGGCCCATCCAGCAGCAAAATTCGCCCTCGTTTAAGTAGTGACACTGAAGAATCAGAAGAAGAGGATCCGTCTTGCAACAACTATGCAGATTGGGCCCTCATGCAAAAAGCGAAGCTAAGAGAAACAGTCAAGACTACAGAAGGGTCCCTAGCTGTCACAAGGGTGCCGGAGCAGATGTGCAAGGAGCTAGATGCATTGTCAGTCTCTACTGTAGACCAGCTTAAAACTTTCTACGTTCCCAGAAGGAAAAGTGGACAGAAGGACATTCTGTTTTATGGGTCAAATCCTGTCGCGCACCCGGACTATTTGTCTGTGACATGCCTTCCATATGAGATAGGTATAAGGGCCGTCCTCAATCTCAGATATTATGCGCCCAAGATGCGGGAATACGTTAAAAAGTGCGGGTGTCGGCTATACCAAACGGATTCCGAAGCAAAGTTTTATGAAGGGCTATGGCATCCGCCTCAGGTCTGAGCACTCATCGATGGACGAATTCCAGATAAACGGGGTATAGGTTTCATTCAACCTGATTCTAAAGCATGCTACATGATCCATGTTGGTGAAGCTAGCGAAAGGTCAAATGATAATGACGAGATAGCCGAACCAGAAGAAGCTCCTCGAGAGCTTGAAGATGGTGGATAAGCAACCTTCGACGATTTAACTGAGGTTGATTTAGGAATGCCCAATAATCCAAGGCTGACCTATATCAGCTCAAACTTGTCAGAGGAAATGAAAGAGCAGATAGTAGCCCTGCTGCATGAATTTGCTGACTGCTTCGCATGGACGTACAAAGAAATGCCTGGCCTCTCCCTTGAGGTAGCCATGCATAAGCTGGCTATTTCTCCTGATGTCAAGCCATTTAAACAAGCTCCCCGAAGAATGAGAAGGGAGCGAGAAGAAAAGGTCATTGAGGAAACTAAGAAACTTATCGATACCGGCTTCATCAGAAAAGAGAAATATGCGGACTGGATCGCATGCATAGTCCCAGTGAAGAAGAAAAATGTGCAGATCCGAGTTTGTGTTGATTTCAGGGACCTCAACAAGGCATGCCCTAAAGACGGCTTCCCGCTACCGGTCATGGAAATGATAGTCGATGGCACCTCAAATTACGAGCTGTTCACCTTCATGGATGGCTCGTCTGGATATAATCAGATCAAGATGTCATCTGAGGATGAGAAACACACAGCATTTTGAACCCCGATCGGAATATACTGCTACAAGGTGATGTTGTTCAGACTGAAGAACGCAGGTGCTACATATCAAAGGGCAATGACCAATATCTTTAATGACCTAATCCATAAAGTCTTCGAATGTTATGTTGATGATCTGGTCGTCAAGACTAAAGCCAAGGCCGATCACATCCAAGATCTTAGGACGGTTCTCACTAGACTGAGGGAATACGATCTGAAGATGAATCCTCTGAAGTGCGCTTTTGGCGTGTCATCGGGAAAATTCCTGGGCTTCATAGTCCGACATCGAGGGATCGGAGTTAACCCATCCAAGATAAAGGCCATCATAGAGATGCCCCCTCCGAAGAATCTGACGCAGTTAAGATCTTTTCAAGGCAAGATTGCTTATATACGAAGGTTTATCTCAAATTTATCGGGGAGATGTAGGCCCTTCTCAAAGCTCATGAAGAAAGGAGCTCCTTTTGTCTGGGATGCCGAATGTCAAGAAGCATTCGAAAGCATCAAACAGTACCTATTGCACCCTCCAGTGCTTGCTGCCTCTATTCTAAATAAACCGTTGATTCTCTATACTGTCGTACTAGATGAGTCACTCGGTGCATTCCTTGCCCAGAACAACGAGGAGGGAAAAGAGAATGCTCTCTACCACCTCAGTCAAACTTTAGTCGGGGCGGGACACAACTATTCCCCGATCGAAAAGTAATGCCTGGCTTTTATTTTCGCTGTAAAGAAGCTGATGCACTATCTGCTTGCTCATCGGGTTATGCTGATCTCCAAGGTCGACCCGCTCAAACACTTAATAACCAAAGCAAGCCTAGCTGGTAGAATGGCGAGATGGGCTGTCATGCTGCTTGAATTTGACATAATCTATACTCCTCAGAAAGCAGTAAAAGGGAAAGCTCTCGCCGACTTCCTTGCTGCTCATCCCATACCAGAAGGGTCACCGCTCAATTACGAGTTACCCGATGAACAAGTGCTGCACCTTGAGAATGACGAGCCATGTTGGGAGCTCTATTTCGACGGAGCCTCATCAATTAGGACCTCCAGCAAATCAAGTGTCCCACAGATAAAAGCAGGGATAGGATTGGTGTTCATCACGCCATCGATGGGAACCCTACAACGTTCTTTTGCTCTCACCGAGCCTCGCACAAACAATGAGGCTGAGTATGAGGCTCTGATAGCTGGTCTGGAGCTCGCCAGAGAAATGGAAATCCTGCAGCTACGAGTCTACGGTGATTCCCAGCTTGTCATCAACCAAGTAAGTGGCGACTATAAGATATACAAACCCGAGTTAGCTAAGTACAGAAGCCAAGTAGTGGAGCTTATGAAACAGTTCACCCATATTGAACTGATGAGAGTCCCTAGGGCGTTGAACGGAAAAGCCGACGTACTCGCTCGCCTAGCCAAAGAACTGGCTGATCCCGACATGGATGAAATTCTGATAACAGTCAGAAGCCGGCAAATCCTACCTCCGGTCTCTTTACGTGAAGAAGGAAGCGTAGAACAAGAGAATAATCCTGCCGAAGAAGCTCTAATCATCCAAGATGACCCCGATTGGAGAAACCCTTCATAGACTACCTCCGATATGACAAGCTGCCCGAAGAAAAATCTGTGAGGATTCAGCTGAAGAAGAGAGCTCTTCGATACGTGTTTGTAAATAATACGCTATACCGCAGATCATATGACCAACTCTGGCTCAAGTGTCTATCATCAGCCGAAGCCCAAAAAGTCATGAATGAAGTTCACTCGGGCGTCTACGGAGCTCATCAATCTGGCCCCAAAATACGGCTTCAAATTAAACGGCTTGGGTATTACCGGCTTACTATGATAAGGGATTGCGAAGAGCATGCGAAGAGGTGCCATCTATGCCAAATTCACAGTGACTTCATTCATAAGCATCCTAATCCGTTGCATCCTACGGTGGCGTCATGGCCCTTCGAAGTTTGGAGCACCGACATAGTTGGTCCAATTGATCCTCCGTCATCCAAAGGCCACCGGTTCATATTGGCTGCAACTGACTACTTCTCCAAATGAGCTGAAGCTTTCCCGCTAAAAGAAGCCAAGACAGAAGATATTCTGGCGTTCTTCCGGCATAATATCCTATACCGCTTTGGTACATCGAGAAGAATCATATCCGACAACGGGCCTTCCTTCAAGAGCTTCAAAGTCTCAAGGTTCGCTACTCAGCACAAGATATACTGGAGATATTCCTCCATCTATAATCCAAGAGCCAACGGGCTAGCTGAAGCCTTCAATAAGACTCTATGCAAGCTCCAGAGGAAAAATGCTGCAGCTAACAAGAGAGATTGGAATCTCAAACTTCATGAGGCATTGTGGGCATATCGTACCACGCACCATACTCTAACTCAGTCCACTCCATACTCATTACTCATTGGAGTGGAGACGATCCTCCCCCTCGAAGTCGAAGTTCCAAGATCAAGAATGTTCATTCAGCATGAGTTGACGGAGGAGGAAAACGTGCTCCTTTGGCTCGAAGAGCTCGACGCTCTCGAAAAAAAGAGGCTCGCAGTACAGCAAAATCTGGAGCTGTACCGAGCCCAAATGTCACGGGCTTATGAAAAGATGACCCGTCTCCGCGCTTTTAAGAAAAGCGAATTGGTGTTGGTCCTCAAAAGACCGATCATCCCCAATCGACATGCCAAGGGAAAATTCGAGCCAAACTGGGAAGGACCATATGTCATTGAGAAAGTGTTTGATGGAGGATCCTACCAGCTGATAAATGCCAAGGGAGAAAGTCCCATGCCACCCATCAATGGCCGATATCTCAAGAAATACTACGCGTGAATGCTCTAAGTCGCAGGCGAATTGAGCACACCGGCCCTACGGTCTGGATCATACATCTTGTAAAACCGTATACAATCTACGGGTATAAACGATCTCTATTTCTCCCAAGTCCTACCGGCGAGACTACATTTAAAGTCCCACTAGCGATGAAGATCTGCCAATGTAAAAAAAGGTATGTTCACAAGCAAAACGAGCATGGATGAAAACCCGAAAGGGCTCCGTGAGTAAAAACAGTAGGACTGCCGGCGAGTTTGTGAAAACACGAAAGGGCATAAACTCGTAAAAAAAAGATGAAATACACTCACAAAATCCTCTTGACCTTGTGAGGAGAAAATCCCCGCGTGTGATCCTTACGACTTACAAAGGAGCAACACACTTAGGAATCCCCACAATTCCTAGGGAGAAATTACACCTGCGAGATCCTTTCGACTCGTAGGGAGAAAATGCTTTTATGAGACCCTTACGACTCATAAGATTGAAAAGCCTTAGGTGAAGAGATCTAAACCTGTCTCCTAAGCCATCGCTCCCCAACGGGCAACGGCAAATGATGAGTCGCTCCTGGCACTACGCTTTAGTGTTAGCGGTGCTGATGCCGACCTAAACCCCAAATCCCAAGTCTTCCCTGGGGCAAATGATGAGTTGCTCCTGGCATTATTCCAGTGCAGCAATGCTGATGCTGACCCAAAAACCAAATCCCAAGTCCTCCTGGGGCAAATGATGAGTTGCTCTTGGCATTATTCCAGTGCAGCAATGCTGATGCCAAACAAAATCTAAATTCCAAGTTCTTCTCAATTTCAAAAGTCCCGCCAAACAAGGCAGAAGTCAAACAGATCAAATTAATGTCCCACCGGTAGCGCGTCCAAGATCAAAAGTCCCGTTGGACGGGTAGGGAACTCCTAAAATAAATCAAATCAAACAAATCAACCCTGACACCGTAGAAAGCGGAGCAAGTCAAATCAAATCACCGACCGTCCAAGTCGCAAAAATGGCAGTACCGACCGTCCAAGTCACTAAAAGAGCGGCACCAAACGTCCAAGTCGCTAAAAGGGCGGCACCGACCGTCCAAGTCGCTAAAAGGGCGGCACCGACCGTCCAAGTCGCTAAATGGGCAACACCGACCGTCCAAGTCGCAAAAATGGCAGCACCGACCGTCCAAGTCGCTAAAAGGGAAGCACCGACCGTCCAAGTTGTAAGGTTCTTGGGCACTATAACAAGGTTCTACAAGGCATCAATCATGCCGTATTTTAAAATTTTCAAGTGCCAAACAATCCAAGCAAGGATCCTTACTAGAGAAATAGGGTTATAAACAACAAGTAAACAACTTTACTTCTAAGAGACAGGTATTACAACCTTTGTAGTCCGTTCCTTCGCTTCATAAGCTCCGAGTTGAGGTCCCTTCGCTGTGATCATCATGCTCCCGGACTCTAGAGAGGCTCCATGAGATGAATGTTCCATGGTTGCTTGAAGTCTTCACTATCAAAGATGATCTACCTTGAGGAATCACAAACCCAAGCTCACACTTCACTAATTAGGTATTAGTGAAGTTAACACCCTAATCTAAGTGACTAGAATAGATGAGGATGATGAAGTAGGAATTTTCTCTCTTTAGTTTTCTATTTCTCACTTTAATTCATCATAAATCAAAAAGCTAGAAAGCTTTTGTGAGGAGGAAGAAGAAGATGAAGTTGTGATGAAAGAATAAAATGAATTATTGATGATGTTAGAAATGCAACCATGGGTTAAGCATGGCATGCTTAACCCTTGTAGAGAATAAACCATGGGCCAGGGTTAAGAGGTTAGGTTAACAAATATCTAGAAAATATCTAAAGGGTAGATAAAGTCAACTTAAGAAAATATCTTAAGTATTTATCCACAATTTAGAATTAACTAAAATAAATAATAAATCCAACCATAAACCCTAAGCATGGTTTAATCTCACAAACCCTAGTTGCATTTGTAACCCTAACATGTTACAATATTATATATCACATATATAATATATAATGTAACAAAAGAAAATAATATAATTAACATATATCACATATATATCGATGTATCAACTAGTGAGAAAAAGAATCATTTAAGTGAGCTTATATTAGTTAATGTAATGTAATATATCAAATATATAATTATAAATTAAATTATCGAATCAACACTTGATCCGATAATCTGGCTATATTATATATAACCGACTAATATAATAAGTATCAATTCATCGAATCAACACTTGATTCGATGACCCGGCTATATCACATATACCCGGCCGATATCACATATCGCGAGAATCGAATACGGTATCACATACACGTATTATTCTCAGTTCCGCACATATCACATATGTTGTCCTACTCCGTTTTTCCTGAGCCAGGAAACCTCTGTGTAGGACTCTAAAGAATCGTCAATATGCCGGCAGTAGGTGATGATCATATCAAACACCCACAAGCTGCAAGCGGTTAGCTAAACATAACAGCCACCTGGGTATCGAGCGATCAGAAGATCAACAAGCAAGCCTGTACATACTCCTGTGAATCCAATCAGTAACACTACCGTACAGTCCGGTCTCTTCGTCTGATATATCGCATATCTAGTCTAGGGGTGGTAAAGGTTAGACCCCAGTAACTGATAACTCGTGTCGATGTGAGGCTCATAACGAGTCAAGAAACTACTGATAACACTTACCAATAGGTCTCCATATCAGCCCTGGCCAGGGACTTCCAGTTATAGCCAATCGAACACAGCGCAACATCAACTCCCAATACCGGGAGAGACGAAACCCCTCTTATCGCTCATTGCCTCTATGTGATTTGGGACTGTACCCAAAAGCCACCATTTTGCACGTCCTCTTGAACGTGGTAAGGTGGAAATCAAAGCACAGTGGGAATCACACAAGACTTTATGACGATCTCGGGTCTACAGACTAACCTGTACCAGTGTCACCAGAGAACTGCTATCTGACGATAGGTATAATACCATCTAGGAGTTCTCGTCGAGTCCGTTCAGTGTACCCAGTCTCTACTGAGCACCCGTATACCTTCTCTGATGTCAAACACCAATGGATATGGGATCATCCATTGCCCATCATATGGGTCGAGAAGCGTATACGCTAGTCTACTCTGGAGTATCGATGCCCTGTCTCGATACCCTCTCGACTAGGAACAGTTATAGGATGTACTCTTGGATTACCCCGGCCCTACTAGTATGATCTGCATCATAGTCTTAGTAGTCGAGTACATATCCTAAGGGCTTTATCAACATGTGAGAGCAAGACAGTAAACCAATACAAGTCAACATGTTAAGACAAAGTGAAACCAGATAGCATACTATCATATCGAGCAAGAAAGTCCTCTATATATATATCCAAGCATCCACTGTAATATACATCCTATGTACAACAATGGCCTCTAGGTCATATACATAACTAACAATCTCCCACTTGCACTAAGGCCAGCTGTTGTAGTATCTCATACCCAACATCCCGAAGAGTCTCTCAAAATGTATCTGGGGTATGGCCTTCGTGAGTGGATCCGCAGTGTTGTCCTTCGTGTCAACTCTCCTGACCTCGATCTCTCGGCGATCTACTATCTCCCGGATCAGGTGATACCGCCTCAGAATATGCCTGGATCTCTGATGGGACCTGGGTTCCTTGGCCAAAGCCACAGCTCCATTGTTATCATAATACAAAGGTATTGGATGCTCAATAGACGGAACCACACCAAGTTCAGTGATGAACTTCTTCATCCAGACAGCTTCTTTGGCAGCATCGTTGGCAGCGATGTATTCAGCCTCCATCGTCGAGTTTGCCACGGTTTCCTGTTTGGAACTCTTCCAACACACCGCCCCTCCAATGAGGGTAAAGACAAATCCCGAGTGCGACTTAAAGTCGTCCTTATCACTTTAGAAACTCGAATTGGTAAAAGACTCCACTTGGAGTTCTCCGTTACCATATACCAAGAACATTTCCTTAGTCTTTCTCAAGTACTTGAGAATGTTCTTCACAGCTGTCCAGTGACTCTCTCCTGGATCTGCTTGATACCCACTCACTACACTTAGTGAGTATGCTACATCAGGTCTGGTACATAGCATCGCGTACATGATAGAGCCTACTGCCGAAGCATAGGGTATCCCTTGCATGCGAGCTCTTTCCAAATCAGTCTTAGGAGACATCTCTTTGGAGAGAGTGAGTCCAGAGATCGTGGGTAAGTTCCCACACTTGGATTCTTCCATACTAAATCTCTTTAGTATGGTGTAAATATACCTGGATTGGGACAATCCCAGTATCCGCTTAGATCTATCTCTATAGATCCTAATCCCCAAAATGCAGGAGGCATCACCTAGATCTTTCATTGAGAATCTATGTGATAAGAAGAGCTTGACCGAGTGCAGCATAGGAACATCATTTTCTATCAAGAGTATGCCATCCACGTACAATACAAGGAGGACAACCTTACTCTCTGCCACCTTCTTGTAGATACAAGGTTCATCTACGTTCTTGATGAAGTTAAACTCTTTGACTACAACATCAAAACAGATGTTCCAACTCCGTGATGCCTGCTTTAACCCGTAGATAGATTTAAGCAGCTTGCATACCTTCCCGCTACTCCCACTGTCTACGAAGCCTTCTGGCTGAGTCATGTACACGCACTCCTTTAAATCACCATTTAGAAAGGCGGTCTTAACATCCATTTACCAGATTTCGTAGTCATGGTATGCAGCAATGGCAAGTAGGATCCGGATGGACTTAAGCATAGCCACTGGAGAAAAGGTTTCGTCATAATCCATACCTTGTTGTTGACGAAAACCCTTTGCAACAAGTCTAGCTTTGAAAGTCTCAACTTTTCCATCTACACCAAGTTTCTTCTTAAAGATCCATTTGCTCCCAATGGGTTTTACCCCTTCAGGAGCAATTTCCAAAGTCCATACTTTGTTGGTGTACATGGATTCCTTCTCAGATCGCATTGCATCGAGCCATTTCACAGAGTCCCCACTTATGATGGCCTGCACGAAACTAGTAGGGTCATTATCTTCCATGATGCAATCCTCGCTCCCACCATCGATGAGAAAACCGTAGTATCTCTCAGGTGGATGAGGAACCCTACTAGATCGGCGGAGCGGCTGAGGTTCGTCGGGAACTACCGAATCCTCTGGTTCCACCAAATCTTCTGTCGTAGTTTGTATAGCTAGAACTTCTTCCAGTTCTACCTCCCCGCCACTAATTTCCTTTGCAAGAAATTCTTTTTCTAAAAAGGTGGCATGTCGAGAAACAAACACCTTTTGTTCCTCAGTGTGGTAGAAGATATACCTTTTTGAGTTTTTGGGATATCCTACAAACTTGCACAGAACAGACCTTGCCTCGAGTTTGTCCGGATTGTGCCTTCTGATATAGGCCGGACAACCCCATATCTTAACATAATTAAGAGATGGTCTCTTCCCCTTCCATATCTCATATGGAGTGGTAGGCATTGATTTGGTAGGGACCATATTCAATAGGTGTATGGCTGTCTCAAGCGCATACTCCAAAAGGAAATAGGCAACTCAGCAGTGCTCATCATAGAGCGCACCATATCTAATAGTATACGATTCATCCTCTCCGATACACCTTTGTGCTGTGGTGTATAGGGAGGTGTGAGCTGAGAGAGAATCCCATTCTCTTTTAGACAGTTCAGCAACTCATTGCTCAAGTATTCTCCTCCTCGATCGGATCGAAAGATCTTAATACTTTTACCCGTTTGGTTCTCTACTTCATGCTGAATTTCTCAAAAGCTTCAGACTTGTGTTTCAACAAGAACACATGTCCGTATCTTGAGAGATCGTTGGTGAATGTAATGAAGTATGAGAAACCATTCCTGGCATGTGTAGACATGGGACCACATACATCACTATATATCAGTCCCAAGAGTTCCGTAACTCTTTCTCCGTGTCCTCTAAACGGAGTTTTGGTCATCTTGCCTTTGAGAGATGAATGGCAAGTTTCATAAGATGATAATTCGAATGGATTCAAATATCCATCCTTATGCAACTTAGCTAGTCGTGTCGCATTGATATGACCTAGTCTATAATACCACAAGAAGGATTCGTTCATTTCTGAACTCTTCCTCTTGTGTGTGTTTTGTATATTAAGAATTGTGGTTTGATTCAGAATGTATATGCCATTATTTAACGAGCCTGATTCAATCAACTTTTGATTCAGGAAGATATTCATAATATTATCCTGTACTACAAAATTATATCCTTCTTCACTCAATAAAGAAACTGATATAAGATTGCATATTAGGGTCGGAATGTAATAGCATTCATTCAGAATCAATGTATTACCGTTTGGTAATACAAGGTGATATTCGCCAACTGCTTTGGCTGCAATATTTGCACCATTCCCTACCCTTATGGAATGATCACCCTCTCCCAGTTCCCTACCTTTCCTTAGCTCATGTAACATATTATATATGTGGGATCCTGATCTGGTATCTAATACCTAGGACGTAGAGTGAACTAAGAAACAGTTCTCGATAACAAACATACCCGAAGAAGATGCATCAACATGCTTATTCTTCGTTTGGGCGGCGTGAGAATCCGGATATTCCCCTATTTCCTGTTCAATCTTATAACAATTATAAGAAAGAATGGAACCAACGTTCTCCTGCTCAGTATAACAAGCGGGTTCAGTCAATACATCCATATTATTATCTTGATTAAGGCCTGACATGGTCACTACCTGGAGAGAGAGAGAAGAAAACACTTTAGCGTATACTCTTGCAAGATTAGATTGGTTATTATCTTATCTAATCAGGATGGCTCCCACTGCTTTTATCAAATCTTCCTTCAAATCCTAAAAGGTAAGACTAGCCGGGATTAATTACACTTTACAAGTTCGCCAATTTTTCAGCCAAGCCGGTGTTGGTATTTTGAGGGAGGTTCCCCGTGCTTTCGTATGGACCTAATTAAAATAAACCTCGTTTTCCCAGAGGCATGACCCCGTTAACACCTTTCTAGTCACCTATTTGATTGGCTAATTGTCATGTGTAAAACTCTCCCAGGAGTAACTCTTACTCGCCGTGGGTATCAGGATCCAACCATCTCATAGAAGGTATGCAATCTCAATGCAAATTTCAACACTTGAAATTCCCGATAATACTTTTACCCCTAACGTGCTATGATCTTGACGAAAGCCAACAAACCATAGTTCGCTAGTCAAGTTCAACCCGTACATTTCTTGATTGAATTAAACCCACCCGCACGACCCTTGACGAAAGCCAACAAAGCCGTACGACTACCCTAATCCAATCGCATCATATGCTGCAGATAAGCAGTAAGTAGCTACCGTATACTACGCCTTAACAAAAGCCAACAAACGCAGCACGAATACTAAATATTACTTATCTGAAATGTCGGAGGGTTACGACAGGTTTTTCTGAAAAGCTTTTGTGTAATGAATTTTATATCATTGTAGAAACAAGTGATTTTTGAAAAGGAGTGTTTTTTTAGGGTTTTACTAGTTTCACTAAAGAGGTCACTCCCGCTGAAGGGATCTCGGCTCTTTCTTTATCGAATAAGGTACAGGATATTTCACAAATACCACTATGCAAAGCAAGAACTATAGAAGTAATCAAAAACAAAACCGAGTGAGTTGTAGCATCTGCTAGTTTCGCTAAAAAGATCACTCTCGGTGAAGGGATCTCGGCTCTTTCTTTATCGAATAAGGTGCTGGATATTCTACAAGGAATACCGCTATGCAAAGCAAAACCTAGAGCTACCCTTTTTGAAAATTTGATTCTACAACATCTTTTAGGTTTCTTTTTATTTCATTAATCTCATTAATGATTCCCATCATTTAAGCTTCCTAAGCATCACAGAAGAAACGAAAATATAACGTACGCTTATGCCATCCGCATTCACCACAGTGTCCCGTTATGCACCGTTAGGTTACTTAACTAACGGCATACCGGGGCGGGACTAGCGTGGGTGCAAAACATAAGCAACGTTTATTATATATCATATATACAATAATAAAGCATTCGTCTCACGCATATAATATGATCACATCACATAATATCAACAGATGAAGATAACATATGAAATATTGGATATACTAGAAGGTCCGTGTTTTATTTTGAGCCTGTATAAAATACGGATTCCACGGTCGCGATGAATAACCAAACCCATATCCCTAGACCCCTACGAGAGCGGCAAGCAATCCTACCAATTCTAGGGTTAGGAGACCCGATCTCGACTCCTCGAGATGGTCTTCCACTGGACCCTAGAACCCGGTTACTTGTGCTCCCCTCCTTGGGTCGATCCTAATGCGGAAAAGTAAATAATATACAATGGTGATATTATCCTCAACTCGGGAGTGCCCCAATAAAAGAATATTACAAACAATGAATTTTACATGAATGAAAATAAAAACCTTCATCTCACATAAAACCCACGGCTATTCAAAACACGACGATCCAATATAACATATCACAGCAACACATAATATCACATGTCATCAACGTAAGTAAATATGCGTATCCTAATTGTCGTTGATCTATAGCAACGAAACTGGCGATACACCATATATTACACTTACGGTCGCAGAAAATAAACTGCAAAACTACAACATTTGGAATTGTAACTGCTCTTAGACAACACAAACCCGGGATATCACATATCCACGATTTCATGCCTAACAATTTAAAGCTCGCATTTAGGTCTCGCCCATGAAAACACTTTTCAAAATAATTCGGATAATTCAACAAGATTTCCGATTACACCCGAGACCGAAATGTTAGATTTACACGCAACAAAAAAAATTTGTAGATTCCAATTATTGTATCTCATTACAGAAATCTAGACGACGTTAAACAATTCGATCGAAGAAACGAATTCCCAAATTTCCCAGAGAGCTCAACACTTAAGCAGAATTAAAAATTCCCAGAAGTATGCTTCAGTACCTACGGACCTACAGCTGAAGGGCCCAACCCAAGCCTCTTAAGTGGGGCCGTGGATCCACCGCTAAAACCTTGTTTTAGCCGCGGATCCGTGGTCACTTAGACGAGTTAGGATTTCGTTCTTCAGGTGTGTCCATAGAATTCCCTGCATGATTTTCTGAATATTTTTAATATGAAAATTTTCAACTTTTGAAATTTTTTCCAGAAAGTGGGAAAAATCGGTTATTCGGAGTTTGTTCGGACTTTTAATTTCGCCTACGCAACGCCTAATACTCTAGCTAGTCTCTGATACCACTGTAAGGTTCTTGGGCACTATAACAAGGTTCTACAAGGCATCAAACATGCCGTATTTTAAAATTTTCAAGTGCCAAACAACCCAAGTAAGGATCCTTACTAGAGAATTAGGGTTATAAACAACAAGTAAACAACTTTACTTCTAAGAGTTAGGTATAACAACCTTTGTAGTCCGTTCTTTCGCTTCATAAGCTCCGAGTTGAGGTCCCTTCACTGCGATCATCATGCTCCCGGACTCTAGAGAGGCTCCATGAGATGAATGTTCCATGGTTGCTTGAAGTCTTCACTATCAAAGATGATCTACCTTGAGGAATCACAAACCCAAGCTTACACTTCACTAATTAGGTATTAGTGAAGCTAGCACCCTAATCTAAGTGGCTAGAATAGATGAGGATGATGAAATAGGAATTTTTCTCTCTTTAGTTTTCTATTTCTCACTTTAATTCATCACAAATCAAAAAGCTAGAAAGCTTTTGTGAGGAGGAAGAAGAAGATGAAGTTGTGATGAAAGAATAAAATGAATTATCGATGAGGTTAGAAATGCAACCATGGGTTAAACATGGCATGTTTAACCCTTGTAGAGAATAAACCATGGGCTAGGGTTAAGAGGTTAGGTTAACAAATATCTAGAAAATATCTAAAGGGTGGACAAAGTCAACTTAAGAAAATATCTTAAGTATTTATCCACAATTTAGAATTAACTAAAATAAATAATTAATCCAACCATAAACCCTAAGCATGGTTTAATCTCACAAACCCTAGTTGCATTTGTAACCCTAGCATGTTACAATATTATATATCACATATATAATATATAATGTAACAAAAGAAAATAATACAATTAACATATATCACATATATATCAATGTATCAACTAGTGAGAAAAAGAATCATTTAATGAGCTTATATTAGTTAATGTAATGTAATATATCAAATATATAATTATACATTAAATTATCGAATCAACACTTGATCCGATAATCCTGCTATATTACATATAACCGACTAATATAATAAGTATCAATTCATCGAATCAACACTTGATTCGATGACCCGGCTATATCCCATATACCCGGCCGATATCATATATCGCGAGAATCGAATACGGTATCACATACACGTATTATTCTCAGTCCCGCACATATCACATATGTGCTCCTACTCCGTTTTGCCTGAGCCAGGAAACCTTTGTGTAGGACTCTAAAGAATCGTCAATACGCCGGCAGTAGGTGATTGTTCACTCATGGGAACTGAATAAACATATGAATAAAGCAACTAGGAAAGCCCCCAAGTAGAGCATCACGTGCCCACACGTGATCGGGCCTCACATGCAGACACGTGACTTTTTATAGGCAAAGTCTATAGGCGCTGAATGAAATAAACAATTGGAGATGCTTAATTGGTGAGGTCACATGCCAACACGTGATGGGTTCCTGAGCCCCCTGAAATAATATAATTAAATTCTAATTAGAAGCTTTATGCTTAATTGGTGAGGTCACGTGCCAACACGTGATGGGCTCCTAAGCCCTCTGACTAATAGAATTAAATTCTAATTAAGAAGCTTTATGCTTAATTGGTGAGGTCACGTACCAACACGTGATGGGCTCCTAAGCCCTTTGAACTAATAGAATTAAATTCTAATTAAAAGAAATCAAAATCCCTAATTGGAAAAATATTTCCCTAGATCTTTCCAAACAAGAAAGATCGCGCTCTGTAAAACAGAACGCCGTTGGATTAACGATCCAATGGTGATTAAAAGATCACCAATTTATAGAAAAATTCTATACAGGGAAATATCTTCTTAATCTTGTTAAGAACAACAAACAAGATATCTTCTGTAAAAAAGAAGTCTTTGGATTAAAAATCCAACGGTGAATAAAATTCACCGAGTGATCTAAAAGATCATGTTGGTTATAAAATCAAACAAAATCTCAATGAGAGATTGGCTGAACAAACTGATTTTTTTCTTTCTCCTATAATTAGGATCCAAGAAGAAAAAAAAGGAGGAGACACAGAAGGAAAGAGAGAAAAGAGAATTTAATTCTTCAGAGAGAAGAAGGTCTCTTCAAAGAAGAAAGAAACTTTAGGTAAGAGAAGGAAAGAGATCATCCCATAAGCTCCCACAAAACAAAAGAGAATTTAATTCTTAAATCAAGAGTTTAACTCTTCTAAAAACAACTTAGTTATTCCTTTAGTTGAGATCTACAGATGCAGATCTCCCCACAAGTTGAGAATTTAATTCTCATCGGGAAGATTCTGTTATGTAGATTCAAACCCAGGGGAAAGAACTAAATTCAAAGAATTTAATTCTTATCAGAACATATAGGAATTTAATTCCTCTAATAAAATTAGGGTTTAACCCTATAGAAGAATTTAATTCTTATAAAACAAAAGGGGCTCGAACGTCTCAAAACTCAAGATCTCCATGCACGTAAGGAAAAGATTAGTGCTTGAACAAAAAGAGAACAAACTAAGATCGGCTCACGCGATCGCACGTGACCCTCTAAGCAGTGCTTAGCTTTCATAAAGCAGAAAGGGAATAGATCAAAGGAAATAGCGCCAAATTTCGAGCGCCTCACGTGACCCCACGTGAGCGCTTCAAATTCTTAGTGTTTAACACTATTTCAAGCGCTTCACATGACCCCACGTGAGCGCCTCAAATCCTTAGTGTTTAACACTACTTCAGGCGCCTCATGTGACCCCACGAGAGCACCTCAAATCCTTAGTGTTTAACACTACATCAAGCGCTTCACGTGACCCTACGTGAGCGCCTCAAATCCTTAGTGTTTAATACTACTTCAAGCACCTCACGTGACCTCACGTGAGCGCCTCAGACTCTTAGCGTTTAATACTACTTTAAGCGCCTTACGTGACCCCACGTGAGCACTCCAGATCTTCAGTATTTAAACAATACTTTAAGACCTCACGTGGGAGCACGTGAGCGCCGAACATATGTTAGTGTTTTAGGCCAACCTTAGCCCAAGTTAGCTAAGTCTCCCAAAGCCAAAACTCTTTTTCAACCGAGCCTCAATTATATTCAGGTCTTTCAAAATTGATCTCAGATGGAATTCAAAGTAATGTTATCCTATTCCTTCTCAATCTGACATTTGGTTCAAGGGTACATCTCTCCACACCTTTGATACATGTCGTTGTAATTATTCAACGTCTTCAGAGAGGTGGCGGGTCCCGACAACCAACAACTTTTTTTGTACATTTCCAAACCCATGGATATATCCCATTAGACCGTAACGTCTTTAAACTAACTATGGACCGTAATGTCCTTAAACTAAAACGATAGAGCCTAAATGCTCTTTCGCTGGATCTAAATGATCCAAACACCATGTTAAGTAGACCTTAGTCTAAAATTAGACTAACGTATCCTTAACAACCATTTAAGTTGATCTTAATCTCAAACGAGATTAACGATCCTTAAATCAATCCAACTACAGATCCCTCAACCGATATTGGTTCAAGAGCACATCTCCTCACACCTCTGATATATGTCGTTGTAACTTTTCAACGTCTTCAGGAAGGTAGCGGGTCCCGACAATCAATAAACCCAATGGACCGCAATGTCCCTAAACTAAAGCAATAGAGTCCAAATGCTCTTTTGTTGGATCTAAATGATCCTGTTAAGTAGATCTTAGTTTAAAATTAGACTAACGTATCCTTAACAAACGTTCAAGTTGATCTTAGTCTCAAATGAGTTTAACGATCCTTAAACCCAACCCCAAAACTAAATCTAAGAAAATACGGATTTGGACTAATCCACGCCCTACGGGCGACAACACAAATTAGTCTCCGTATACAATCCACGGGCAACCAAAAATAAAACAAATACACATGACACGAAGTGACCTTCTGGAGAAGAAGAAAGTGGTTATCGTAACCCGATAACGTAATTAACTGCAGGGGCTTGCGCCTGCAGGGAAGAGCGTCCCCATAATCAAAAACCCCTCGCAAGCGAGGGGGAATCTGACGAAGTCTGCTATAACGGCCGCATCTGTCCAAACCTTCGATACACGGTGCCATAAATCAACTTGGCACCTTCGGAGAGGTGGACGGATAAATCCAAATAGCATCTTCCCCCCAGAATTCAGGCAAGACGACCTACGCGGTTTCGTCTCTGTTTTCGGCGGTGAACAGATTCTGGCACGCCTGGTGGGACCTTTTTCTCTTTCCACTCCACACTTCGTATGTCGTGTTTCACGAACGAATCGCGGTTTGCTATGGTTGCCCCTGGATTCGAGGTACTAAGATTTGGTGTCTTGCTCCGTACAAAAAAAGAAGATCAATGGCTTCTAACTGCTCTAGCTACAACAATTGCAACAACTCCCACTCCGTCCTCGCAGGAGGAGTGACCAACGGGCCTCAAGCGGCCTCCATTTTCGCGATGCCAGTGGAACAGGTGACTCAGGACACCACTGGACTGTTTTTCGGGACCATGCTCCCACCAATGAGCTTTAACGCCCCAGTGCCATCGTAAGAAGCTCTAAAGAAGTCGGTCTTCAATCGGCTTACGACTACCGTGGCCCCTCTCAACGGGTCGCCCAAATCCAACGCCTCAGTCTTTAACAGACTGGGCCAAAACTCCAATGGGCCCATGAAGAAGCCCTCGATACCTAAGGGGGTTATCCCAAAACGAATAGCTATTCCTGCTCCTGAAGTCGCAAAAGCGGCTTCTCTTGCAAAGGGGTCAGTCTTCGCAAGACTGGCCGTTCTAGCTCCCGCTTCAGGCGAAGTAACCAAGGCTGCTTCCCCTGCCAAAAAGTCGGTCTTTTCAAGATTGATCATTCTCTCTCAGCGGACGTCGGTCTTCGATAGGCTGGCATCGCCAGCAACCCCTCATCAGAGCGGAGGGCATAAAGAATCTCATCCAACAGCAGAGGTGGTCCCGTCCGTAAGGCACGCTCGACGTCGCCACTCGCGCCGAGTAAGAAAAGCTGGGGGCAATTCCCCATCTGGACTTACCCCGCCGACTCCAACGGTGGAAGTCGACGCTGCTGTTCCAACTGGGAACAGCTTTGAACCACTCAGGAGGGTCCGCAAGAACTCTCCGACTGCCATCCTGAAAAGATCTCCTCTAGCTGTGGAGAATGCTACAAAGACAAAGCCAGAATGTCCCCTCAGTGGCTGTCCTCTAAAATTCACAAGGTCTGGCGACAGGTCCAAGACTCGGTGATCAACCAAGACTACTCCCGCCGACCAAAGAAGATGAAAGTTCGGCAAGAGAAGGACCACCCTGTTGTACCACAGAAGGTGTCGTCTACTTGGGTGCCCGCTGCAATGGCCCCCTCAACTTCAACCATCCACAAAAGGAGAAGGCCGGAGAAGATCTCTGGGTCTGTGACGAATCTAAAGGGCACTTAACGCCTTAAGTCTGGGGCATGGTGGTGCATACTATTTATATGGCATCCGGGAAAGAGAATAGCCGTATTTCTACAGGTCATCATCGACCACTCACCAGATCCATAACAAAGTCCTACGAGCAACAACAGAAGCTCCAGGAAATGTTAACACAGATAGCCGCACTCACTGGGCCAAAAGAAAGCCCGGAGACATCGTCAGAGCAGCGTCATGAACAAGAAACCGATGTTGAGTTCCTCCGCAGAATCCTCGAAAAGAAAGACAGAGAGGCCGCGGAACAAGCGGCCAACATAAAATGAATGGCATTTTTATTCCAAGATATGGTCGGGATGACGATACAGCCGGATCCTCCAGCTGAAAACCCTCCAATTATCCTTGAAGACGATCGAGGGGAGACGTCAAACCCTCTTCCAGCTTGTTCAGCAGCCAAGGAGGAGACCATCTCCAAAGCCGCCCTGGATGACTATATCGCTCAGCAGATACGAGCTCATCAGGCGAGCGAAGCGGCCGGGCAAATTGTTAAGACTGGACGACCCTATCCGGGTTGGTATGACCAAATAAAGTACCCGCTGGGATATACGATCCCTAAATTCCATGTATATAAGGGGACGGGGAATCCACACCAGCACGTAGCTCAATTCAGAGCCTTGTGCGGTAATACTAGGGGTGACGACAAACTGCTGCTTCGCCAGTTTGTTGGCAGGTTGTCGGAGACAGCATTTGAATGGTACTCTAAGCTCCCAAACGACCCCATTAAGATATTTGCAGAAATGGAGCTACTGTTTACATAGGGATTCGCAAGTGCTAGTGAGTGCACCCCAATCACGGCATTAATTAACGCCAGGGTGAAGCCAGGTGAAACATGGGTCCAGTACGCGATACGATGGCGAAATCTATGGTCAAAGTGCGAACAGCGCATCGAAGAAGCGTCTGCAGTAGGCATGTTCGTGGGTACTCTGGATCCACAGGTGACCATATCCCAGTTCATGATGTTTTTCAAGCCGACTACCTTTCAGACCTTGATTGATAAGCTGGCCCAAATGAACCAGATGGGTCATAAGCCTTCTTTTTCAAAGACAGAACCGCGGAATGAAAAGGGCAAAGGGAAAGCGACCTTTGTTGCCAATGCTCAACAACAACCGAGCAACTTAAAACCGGTTGTTCGCCAAAACAATGTGCGTCCATGCCAATCCCTTGAGGAGAGACTGGGATGTCCTTACTCGTTTCCCCGGGATAAAACAAAGAGACAGTTCGAGCTGGCAGTGTGCAACATGCTCATCAATCTGCCAGATCCAAGACGTCCGCTGCAGCCAGACGATGCCAACAATCCTAATTACTGCCCCTACCACCGAGCAGTAGTCCATCCAATCGAAGATTGCATCGTTTTCAAAGGCTGGATTGAGGACCAATACCAGCAGGGAAAATTTGCGCTGTCTGAGAATTGGAAAGTAAACCCGCCACAACCACACGCTCCTAAAAAGGTGGACACACCGGGGGCATCGTGCTCTTTTATAGAAGAAGCTCAATAGGAGGTCGCTCTTTTAGCCAAGACGAAAAGAATGCTGAAGGATCTTCACACATGCCCGGCAATCAGGTGGAAAAGTCTGCTAGAACCCGAGGTCATTAAAGGAATGCTGAAGCCGCGCCCAACGCCAAGAGTTTGTAGCGATAATCAAAATGCTTAGGCCCAGCCGTCAAAGTCTTCGAAGAAGAAGAAGAAGACCAAAAAGCCCGTCCAACCCGAAGACAGCCGTACAGGTCTGCAGAAATACATCGATACACTGGAAGAATATAACCAGAAGGCACGGACCCAAATCACGTTGGACGAATTCTTTAAGCATGTTCTTGAGAATGAAAACAATGACGCTGATGAAGGAGACGATTCTTCAGAAGGGCATGAAGACTATGTGGTGAGCTGCCACATGATCTCTCACTCGATAAATGGCAAAAAAGCTCCTGATGCAGAAAAACTGGTGGCAGATCCTAAACCGGAACTCCTAGAACCGTCAGACGAGATGATTGACATGCTGCTGAATGAAGCCTGTCAAAAGAGCAAAGCTGATCGAGAGCGCGAAATGGTCATATTTGAAAAAGCCAAACGCCGGCGACTGGACGAAAGGGTTAAAACACTCCCACCAGATCAAAGCACATCCACTGCAGACAAAAGTAGGCTTAAAACGAGGAAACAATTCGCTAAAGCCCTGTCAATAGGGATGAAGCTGTCAGCCTCCAAAGGAAACACTCCTGGTGGGATACACTTTGACGAAACGGATGTACATCCTAGTTACTGCTTATACCATCAAAGGATTGCACATCCTACCGAAGAATGCAATGCCTTTAAAAACATGTGGTAAGGATATGTTGCCCACCGGCAGCATTTTAAGCGGATGAAGCGCAAGACGCGTCGAGAGCAGAAGAGCACGACAAATGAGCGCAAAAGAACTGCCGGCAACTGTCACATGGTTGATGCTGGGGGATCGTAACTTCTCACATTCGGGAGCGATTCTGATGAAGAAATAGCCCTCGGCCTTCTTTTCAAAGAATCCACCTCAGGAAAAGAAGAAGAGATAAAGAACTGTGAGAATATTCAGTTGCGTAACCGCACGGTGCCTGAAAAGAATCTCGGACCCATGAACAAGGTATCGAACAAAAAAGATAAAGGGAAGGAAAAGGTCTCTAAGGATATCGCCCTCGATGATCGAGTCGTCGAAGAGCTTGCAGCCAAGGACCCACCTAAGAAGAGCAGAGTAGATTGCAATGTCTTGGCACACTCGAGGAAGATACCCTCGTAGCTAAGCATTCTCGATGCCCTTCTGCTATCTAAAGATACGAGAGATTCGTTGATCAAGGCATTACAGGACCCTGGGCAGTTTCAAGCCTTCCTTGCCGAAGAAAAGATAAAGGACGAGCTGGAAGAAGTGTACACAGCCGACATCACCTTCAGCGACGAGGACCTCCTCCTCGGGACGTGCGAGCATAACCGTCTCCTCTATGTCTCCGGGTATTGCCATGACATCAAGATAGGGAAGATCCTAATTGACAACGGGTCCTCTGTCAATTTCCTAAATGTGAGGGTGCTAAAAGAAATCTGCATGAGCGTCCAGCACCTCGCTCGGGATAAAATCACCATCTCCGGGTTCGACTCCCAGTCATCACGGATGCTCGGGTCTGTGATACCGACGTTACGCGTTGTGCTGCTCGTCACTGACATTAAGTTTCATGTCATTGACGCAAAGACTTGATAAAATGCTTTGCTCGACAGGCCTTGGTTACACGAATACAACATCATCCCCTCTACACAACATCAGTGTATGAAGTACTTCAAAGATGGTCTTAAGTATACCGTGACAGGGGACCTGAACCCATTCTCCGTGAATGAAGTCCGAAAGTACAAAAATGCAAAGTATTTCTTACCAGACTTTGAAGATACAGAAAGATGCCATAAGCCGGAGAATAAGCAGAAAGCTATCACCACTATTCCGGTCTTTGGAAGCGATACCAAGGAGGAGGAAGATATAGTCTATTCAGGACTGCCCCAATGCAACAAGCCGGGACCATCTGCCCCTATTCTGGTTTTTGGCAGTGACTCTGAAGACGAAGTCAACGCAGTGTTCTCGGTCCGTCCATCAGTGTAAGCCTTCACTGGAAATAATCAGAGTTTATAAATCACCATGGTTCCGCGACAGCACTATAGAGAGCTTGATGCGCTTGAGACATATAGTGTGCAAGAACTACGGACATTCTACGTCCTTTCCAAGCGAAGAGGTGAAAAGGCAATCCTATTTTATCGGTCCACGGAGACCAAAGTCGAAAGAGAAGTCTGGCATGGTGCCGATCCTGCGCTCGACAGGATTCAACCCATTCGTCTGCCCAGGTATTACACCGAAGGATTAAAAAGGCTGTTGAGACGCCAAGGCGTACCCTTCAAATAGACTACTCGACAAGCTCAGTTCTACAACAGGATCTGGAATATCCCTGGTACTCGGCGAAAATTGCCCAACAGGAGAATGGAAATGATCGGGCTTGGATATGTTCAACCCAAGAAACGGGAGCGATTCCATGGCTGCTACCTCATACATGACTTCGATGTAGAAGGAGAGGCTTTGTTAGAAGACGCTAACCCTGAACCAAAACGAGGTCCCGCCATGAAAGTGCCAAGTCCGTCATTCGAAGAACAGATGGACACGCTAATAAGGGAAACGGGTCAAAAGGTCCGGGATGACCATAGCCGCGAAATGACCATTTACGAGAAAGCCAGGACGCAGCGCCTCCTTCAACAGACTACGGAGAATGACGATGCTCTTTGTCGCCAGCCCGTCGTACAAAAGACCCGACGCAAAAGCAAAAACAAGTTGAAGAACGGAAAAAAGTTCGACAACAGCAAAGCGGGTCCAAGAAGCCACGCGATCGAGAATTGGGTGGCCAGAATCCATCACTGATAAAGAAGATGGGTCGAGCATATTCTTTTCCCTAAGACAAGACAATGAAGATATTCGATCTTATCATAAAACATCAAATGATTACACTTCCGGAGTCCAAACACCCCGATCAAGGAAACGAGGTTCATCACCCAGATTATTGCTCCTATCACCGAGCGATAGGACATCCTCTCGAAGACTGCTTCACCTTCAAAAACTGGGTAGAAGACCAGTATCAACTCGGAAGGTTCGCTTTATCCAGCAGTTGGAGGGTAACCCCGCCACAAAAGTATGAACCGAAAATCATGTATGCAGCGAGAGTACAACCAGATCAACATCGGTCTTGGAAACGATCTCGCACCTGTCGCGTAATAACCCTGACAAAAGAAGGAGTGCTCGAGAATGTGGATGACCTCTCCTGGTGCTTTGAAAACGATGATGATGAAGTGATCTCAGAGTTTCCACCGGCACCAAAAGAGCTGGAAGATGGGATACATACTACTGCAGATAACCTCAGAAAAATCGACTTGGGGACGGCAAACGACCCACGGCCAACGTTCGTCAGTGAGCTGTTGTCTGAAGAAAAGGTGGCTACGCTCAAAGACGTGCTCATACAGTATAAAGGCGGTTTCGCGTGGAACTATTCCGAAATGCCGGGACTAGATCCAGAAGTAGCTGTGCACAAATTGGCGGTATCTCCGGACATCAAGCCAATCAAACAAGCACCGAGAAGAATGCGGCTGTTCATATCAGAATTTTGCATTATTATATCGCCCATTCTTAATCACATTACACATAAATAGGTGCTTTTGATCTATGTCCGCTAAATAGTTGCAGGTTACAGGTTCTCAGAACAATACAGTGAAAATAGTGAAAAGACGCTACAAATGTGAGACTACGACCAACAAATAGATGAATCTGCAAGATGCCGCCTACAAGTTTGAGGAACAAACGAAGATCAATGAACAGTTCGATTGCACAAAGTACGAGGGCAGCACAAAGATTCAAGACTTCATCGCTAAGCTTTCGGTAAAAGTCCACAAATTCTGCACTGTTGGAAATCTGGAAGAAAGTAGAAAAGATTCTGAAAAACCAAGAGAAGAAAATCGAAGGAAATAGCAACCTAAGGCAACCCTGAAAAGAAGAGTCAAAGATCCCTCAAGATGGCCGCGGATCCGCGGCCAAACATGGCATTCCGCCGCGGATCCGCGGCCGTGCTGTACACGTGTCGGTGCAAAGTGTCGGTGGTGTCGGTGTTTTGACCTGGCTTTCTTAGGGTAGTATTGTAATTTCAGATGTGGATCAGATGTAAACCCTAGGGTTTCTCCTATCTATAAATAGGAAAGCCTACAGCCTCTTTTAGGGTGTGCCTCTTTTGGGTGCCTCTTTTGAGATGCCTCTTTTTAATTTCTAGATTAAATTTTAATTTCCTTGTAATCGTCAAGAGGTCATCAATAAAGGTATTTTTTTATCGTGCATTCTTTTATCTGAATTTAATTCCTGAATTTTTATTTGTCTTTTATTATCTGCAACTTAGATAGTCTTCTAAAATTATAAAAATGAATCTTATCATAACTTTCCTAATGAGTGAGTAATTTCTCACTTGTTAGGGTTAGGATTGGGAAGGTTTGAGAGATGGAAATCTCACTCACTCCTTTCTTTGCCCATATAATTTTATTAAAAGGACTCTTTTTAAATCAACCACACACCGCTCACTACGGCACCCTATCCTACGTGATAGCGGTGATTCCCTAGTTAGACCGGATGTCATTAAATTAACTGGAGGTTAGGACTGAGAGCCAAGAACGGACGGACAAGGACCAAAAGGAAGAAACTTAGTTTCTTCCCAGTCGTGCTAATCCCCGTTGTTGCCGATTACCCTAACACCTTTATTCATAACTAAGGCATTGAATGAAGCGAGAAGATCCCTATCTCGAACTAACCTAATCCTAACCCTAGCAAGATTTTTATCAACTTTTATCTCATTCTTAGATCTTAAAACAAAACCCGACTTGATCGGATTAACTCGTTAGAACATAAAGAAAAGGAATCCATCTCCCTGTGGACCGACCCGTACTCAACCGGCTAGCTACCAAGCGACACCGTTATTGATTGTGGTATATTCTTAACTTTGATTTTTAAAATGCACGCGCACGCAAAACAGCTAACAATCAAATGGCGCCGTTGCCGGGGAGACGGTAGTCTCTTTCTTTGTGTAATTTCGAGTTAAAAAAAATTAAAAAATAAAAAATTTAAAAATTATAAAAATTGAAAAATTTTAAAACAAAAAAAATAAAATAAAATAAAAAAAATTCATCTTGTTCTTTTTGAGAGGTATTGTGTGAATTGGGCAGGAAAAGAAGGACCGATTCAGATCTGGAAAAAACCAGTGAACAAATCAACAAACATAAGATCTGAACAGACAGAGGAGAATCACAATAGACAATAGAAAAATTTTGGAGATCCAAACCAACTTAACCACCGCGGAACCGTGGCGGATTCAAGCATTTGACCGCGGAACCGCGGTCAACTGCTGACGTCAGCAACCCAAAATTTTCTGTAAGTATTTTTGTTCCCTTTCCTACCCTGAGCTCCACTGAAAATTTTTCCTGCAGGGTTCTTTGCGCAAAATCTTTCTCCCTCTCCAATAAATTTTTTTTGTGCAGGATTTTTTGCGCTACCAAATAAAAAAAAAATTTTGCAAGTGTTTTTGGTGTGTTAATTGTTTTGCATAATTAATAAGGACTTTTAAGGGACTATAACACCAATTCAGATTGGGTGGGGATTTCATCACCCTTCCTAAAACTCCAAAAATCACTAAAAAGCATATGCATCACTCTTGAGTTAATTAAAAAAATATTTAGACTCAGCCAACTAAGGACTGTCGTGCTCAATAGGACAGAGGAAGGTTGTGGGCATTCAACCGTTTATCTAAACCTGACTTTGTGGTGCCTAGGCTAGACAAGTGAGAAAAGTAATTTTAAAAGGCCCGTCTCACGGTGATTCATGAGCGGATCCCTTCTTTCTTCATTTGTGCTTACCTGGCCACAATTGGCGGTGAAGAGGCGAATTGAGGGATATCTTACAAGTTGTCACTTTGGAACAGTTAGGAGCAGTCTAGTTGATTTAGAAAACCCCAGCTCTAGGCTTGATTGTGCATGCTTAAATTGTGATTGTGCCGTAGTTCCGTACAAATTTTTGCAAAACTCTTTCTTAAAAAAACACTTTTAAAAATTTCAAAACTCCAAAAACAAACAATTTTTTTTAAATAAATAAAAAATTTAAAAAAATAAAAAAATAAAAAATAAAAAATCATCACATTCTTTTTCTTCTCCTTCTCACATCATGGGTACCCCACCTCGCAAAACTCTTGCCGAATTTTGGTACCCTCAACCAGACATTACTTCCTACGCGCATTGTTTTGGTCGAATTTCGGACGACCCTTCCATACCAAAAATTTCTTTGAAAGATCGAATAGACGCGTCTAGGAGAAATAGTTGGACTCCGCAATCCACTTTGTATCAACCGTTTCAACTTTCACCACCTTCTTACATTGATACCCCTTTTGAGAGTCCGGTGGTAACTCCGAAACCCATGTCTATTGCTGAACATATTGAACAATCTCATAGCCGATCTTTCACTCCTTTCAACACTTCCAGTTCTTGGGATCAACAATTCCATTCACCTTTTTATCCAAATGTTGATCCTAATACTGTCTAACCATTCAATTCCTATCCATCTTACCCAACTGTTGTACCTTCCCTAGATATTGCTTCTACACAGCCATTTGGGAGTTTCCAGAATCCAAACAACTTTGAATCTTTTACTGAAACCCCTTCACAACCCATGTCTAGTCTGGAACAGTCGTTAGAAGATTTTATGGTAACGTCAAGACAACATATGATGGATCTGAATGCGTCCATGGCCGCCCTTATACAACCTAGTGACCCGGTAGCTAGTTTCCAACTAGCTCCAAATTTTCCAATGTATGATGAGGCGGTTGGACATATTGAGAATTTGAGTGGTGAGAGCGAGCTGTACACACTTCCAAATCAAACCTACCCATTGTTCAGACCATAATATTGCATTTATCATTCCCCTATTCTTAGCCTTTTTATAAATAAACAGGTACTCTTGACGCACGTTTGTTGCATATTACAGGATACAGGTTTCTGGAGCAAATACAGTGAAAAAGACACAAAACAACAGAAAAAGGGACTTTTGACCAACAAGCAGACCGATACTAGTCACGCCTAGTCAGAGAACAGTGCAAGGTCCAAAGTGTCATGAGAACGGTTGAAAGATCGCTATTCACTGAAATATCTGGAGAATACCTAGAAGCCTAACAGAGAAAAGGACTATAGAAACAGAAAGCCAAGAAGCCCAGAAGAAAGCCCACAAAATCTCACAGCCCAAATCCACAGTTTGGCCGCGGATCCGCGGCCAAACCCATGCTGGAGCCGCGGATCCGCGGCCGTCTAATACACGTGTCGGTGGAGATTTCTTCTGTTGCTGCGACTGTTTTGGTGTTGGGATTCTCAGGGGTCAAATCTGTAATTTTGCATGTGCGAGAGTCTGTAGCCCTAGGTTTTCTATTTTCCTATAAATTGTAATCTTAGATCTAAAAATTGTATGCCTCTTTTCAATAAATAAAATTCAGAAATTCTGGACGTGACATTCAGATCTGTTCTTTATCGCTTGGAGGGAGCCATCACCATTAGTAAGTATTTTTCTTTTATTCTTTTAATGTTATTTCATCCCCTAATGAGCGAGTAGTCTCCTCGCTTGTTAGGGTTAGCCTTAGGGAAAGGGTTGAGAGATGAGATCTCTCACCCCTTTCAATGTCATATTAAACTAACCCATTAAGAACTCCATGCATGCGCGCACAACCGCTCCCTGCGGCACCCTACCCCTCGAGGTAACGGTGAACCGCAGTATAAAGGGCCGGTTGCGCGCGTTTTCCATGGGGGTTAGGGTAATTAACGATAAAGGAAGGATACGAATCTAGAGGAAGAAAACATCTTCCCAAAAGAGTCGTATCCACTTTATCGATAATTACTATAACACCTAATGGATCTAAAATACGGCATTGAAAGCAGTGAGGAAACATCAATCTCCAAAACTTCCTCTAAGCCTAACCCTAGCAAGGATTTAAATTAGATTAATTAAGTTTTAGATCTAGATTTTTATAAAACCAAAACGACAAATAGAATCAACTCGTTAAGACACACTAAAGGAATTTACCCGTCTCTGTGGATCGACCCGCACTCACCGGCTAGCTACGAAGCGACGCCGTTTCTGATTGCGGTAATTACAGTTTTTGACAACCAATCAAATGGCGCCGTTGCCGGGGACGGCGTAATTTTTCTTTTTGTGAATTTTCGGGTTGATATAAATTTTAAAAATTATAAAAATCTGAAATTATAAAAATAAAAAAAAAATTATCAAATTTGATCTGTTTGAAGGGTATATCTTTTGAATCTTGCAGGAACAGCGAAGAATCGAAGATCTGAAAATTTACAGAGGGCAAAATAAAAATTGGTACATAAGAACAGAGAGTTATTGAAAGTACAGATCCACAGAATTTTTCCCAGAGCCTGATCTTAACACTTGGCTGCGCTTCAGCCGCATTAGTAGGCAACTTGCCGCGGATCCGCGCCCTCATTGACACGTCAGCACTTGGAATTTTGTGGGTTTGTTCTCTTTTCCTCCCCTCTGTAACCTCCATATATCCACTGTAAAAAAATCTTTTCTGCAGGGTTCTTTGCGTAAAAAGTCTTTCTCCCCCTTCTAAATAACAGATCTCTGCAGGTTTCTTTGCGCCGCGCTAAAAATTGATTGCAAGTGATTTTGTTGTTTTGCATATTTTAATCGGACTCTAAGGGGCTAATTGACCAAAAATCAGATTGGGTGGGGATTTCATCACCCTTCCCAGGACCCCAGAAAACACCTAAGCATTTTGCATCGACCACCTTTAATTAAAAAAAGATTAGACTCAGACCTAAGGACAGCGAGCTCAATAGAAAAGGACTAGGGTAGGTATCGGCCGTTTATCCTAACCGACATTGCGGTGTCTAGGCTAGTGGTTTTTAATTAGGCCCACTGTAGTGGTGGTTCCTTCCCACTTACCTGGCCGTACTTGTCCGTGAAGAGGCGGTTCGAGGTCTATTTCTAGCCCTAGTTAGGAGCTGTCTAGTAGACCTAGGCAACCCTAGATCTAGGTCTGATGGTGCATGTGTGGTTGACACATTGGTGTCAAGAGTCCCATTTTCTAAAATCTTCTTGCAAAACCCTCCAATAAAAAATTAAAGAAAAATCTTTTTTTTAAAGAAAAAAAAACTTGCAAAAATTTTGTCGCTAAGAAATCCTTGCATTCTTCTATCATGGGTACCCCATATCATAAATCTCTTGCCGAATCTTGGTATCCCGAACCTAACTTTGCGTCGTTCGTCAATTGTTTCGGTCAATTTAAAAACGATCCTTCCTTGCCAAAAATTTCGTTGAAAGATCAAATAGAGGCGTCTAGGAGAAATAGTTTGACTTTTCAACCCACTTCGTGTCAACCGAGTCAACCTTTACAACCTACATATGTTGATACCACTTCTTCAAGTCCTTCTGTCACTTCTAGGCCGATGTCCATTGCTGAGCATATTGCTCAATCTCGCAGTCGATCTTTCACCCCTCTCCACTCATCTAGTTTTAGGGATCCGCATGATTATTCACCTTCTTATTCATATGTTGACCCTACTCCTGTCTTACCACCCACTTCCTACCAGTCATACCCGACCTTCCCACCTTCACTAGACGCTGTTTCGACACAGCCATTAGGGAGTTTCACATACCCAACTGATTTTGAATCTTTTACTGAAACCCCCTCACCTCCTAAGTCTAGTTTGGAAAAGTCGTTGGAAGCATATATTGCTGTAACAAATAAAATAATGAGGAATGTGGAAGCATCCATGGCCGCCCTTATGCAACCTAGTGAACCGGTAGCTAGTGTCCCGCTAGCTCCGAATTTTTCAATGTATAAGGCGGCAGTTGGACAGAGTGAGAATGAGAGAGGATTTTCAAATCAAACCTACCCTTACCAAATTGAAACCCACAACTCCGGTTTTCCATCGATTGTTCCCAATGATTCACCAGTTGAAAATAAAAATGAGTTGTGCGATTTTGTAGTGTTTGATTTGCCAAATTGTGAGGAACCCCTTTCAAGTGAAACCGCACCTAATCCTTTCGATCTTTACACCTCCACTCTAGAACCTACATTGATAAATATCCATGCTGTGGATGAAGTGTCTAAAGAAATTGATTTTCACTTGATTGAGGATATAGACACCGGAAATATTTCAGATGATGAACCTGTCGATTTAATAGAAATTTTATGTTCAAATCATCATCCTGAGTTATTAAATGTTTTCCCCGAATCTCATATGCGTCTAGATTTTGATGATAATGGCATGGATGAATTACATATTGAGGATAATACTGAGGAGAGTCTTGAGGATAATATCGAGGTTGAACCATTTTTATTTGATGTGTCAGATTTTCCAATTCAGCCTCCTGAACCTTTGACTGTTATATCACCCTCCCTCCTTCCTATTGTTTCGACCGGACAAATGACCGTTACGCTTTCATCTCCTATACCAAGTTCGGCGTACCCATGTTTTCTTACGAATCTTGAGGGATTTGACCCCATTTCCCGACGGGTTGGTAGGTTAGCGCAATCGCTTTTAACACATCGTTCATCACATATTGCGCTAATTTATTCACTCAATTTACACCCTCAAGATCGTACTCCACTTCTTTCTTCTTTCCATCTTTCTTCTCCCCCACCGAGACCGTATTCTACCCCTCTTCCCACACGGTCTCGTGTGTTTCTCATTTCTTTCCTCCGCATCCTATTCTTGCACCAACTATACCATTACCACGATAAGATCTTTGAATGGTTGGTGCTAACCTTTGGCTTGTGTAAGGCCAAGCTTAAGTTTGGGGGGAACCTTTGTATATATGTATATATCCTTTTTTTTTTAAATATAAAAAAAAAATAAAAAAAAATTCAAAACATAAAAAAAAATTATAAATAAATAAACAGGGAAGTGACGGTATTTTGACCCTCTTGGTTTAGCATGACAGTGAGGACACTGTCAAGTTCAAGTTTGGGGGTATGCTCGGTACGTCTTCTTCCTTCGCATTCATTTGTACATATTTTTGCATTTGCATACTTATATGAAAACCCATAAAAATTTGAAAAAATTTAAAAATTATAAAAATTAATGTATTCAATTTTGGCTAATTGATTAGAGTTTGACAAATAGGTTAACTGGATAAGAACAACTAGATCTTAGACTTAGTGAATTAAAAACCCTAAAAATAACCTTCCTTAAAGTTTAACGGTAGAAAGTATATGCCTTGTAGTTTATTTAGAAATAGGCAAATTTTGGGTTCACTTCTTGGGCTAAGTCGAAACAAGGGAAGAGTATTGATGTTCTAATTAAAGTATAAGTTTGAAAGATAGTTCCTAGCTTAAGTCTAGATTCTGAAAATGTATACCCTACAAAATTGCACAATCACGCACCTTGAAACTTGGAATAGTAGAAGAGACCTTGAAATACTCTTGTCTAAAGTCCTTAGTACGAAGAAAATAAAAGAAAAAGTGTGAATAAAGAATAAAAAAATGGACACTGGTTTTTGTGATTACTTAAGGCTGTAAAAATAGAAAAATATTTAGCGAGGGTGCTTCATCACCTAGTGCCTTAGACCAACTGGTTTGGGAGTCACTACTAAAGCCTTGGGTGTTGCAAGGACTAGGAAGTACGCTTTAAAGTGCAAACGCATTTTGTAATCGGTCGTTGGTACCTCAAGAAGTATTAACGGTCGCATGAAGGATGTGTAAGCAAATTTCATTCACCAACTAATTAGTACTTTGGACAATGGACAAGGGCATGATTGCTTGAATTGAATTTCCAAGTGTAGGGGTGATTTATACACACACGTAGGGGTATGTGATTGGAATTTAGATAAGAGAGAGGAATGAAGAATAGAACTTGTATCTTTAGTAGAGTTGATAGAAATTCCTAAGTGGAGATGGAACCCTAGAAGGAAAACTTAAGAGATGCCGAAAGCTAAGTAGGTCTACATAACATATATAATCTTAAGTTAAATAACGAGGAAGCGTGAAGAATATGGGTGGATAATTTACAAGTATAAGATAATAGAATTCCTTATTAGAAGACCTAATTGGAGAACAAAAGTCAATGGGCCGAGTTGATAGGATTTTGTGGGTGTAATCCGCTGAAAACCCTCAGGAGACAACACTCCTCCTACTAGGGACACCTAGAGGTTTAACGGCTTGTTGCACGTGCTCAGTGCAATCGTGTTTCCCTGCGAAAGTGCGGTTAGGATTTTAGTGAATAAAATAATAAGTTTGCTCGAGGACGAGCAAAAGGTAAGTTTGGGGGTATTTGTTCAGACCATAATATTGCATTTATCATTCCCCTATTCTTAGCCTTTTTATAAATAAACAGGTACTCTTGACGCACGTTTGTTGCATATTACAGGATACAGGTTTCTGGAGCAAATACAGTGAAAAAGACACAAAACAACAGAAAAAGGGACTTTTGACCAACAAGCAGACCGATACTAGTCACGCCTAGTCAGAGAACAGTGCAAGGTCCAAAGTGTCATGAGAACGGTTGAAAGATCGCTATTCACTGAAATATCTGGAGAATACCTAGAAGCCTAACAGAGAAAAGGACTATAGAAACAGAAAGCCAAGAAGCCCAGAAGAAAGCCCACAAAATCTCACAGCCCAAATCCACAGTTTGGCCGCGGATCCGCGGCCAAACCCATGCTGGAGCCGCGGATCCGCGGCCGTCTAATACACGTGTCGGTGGAGATTTCTTCTGTTGCTGCGACTGTTTTGGTGTTGGGATTCTCAGGGGTCAAATCTGTAATTTTGCATGTGCGAGAGTCTGTAGCCCTAGGTTTTCTATTTTCCTATAAATTGTAATCTTAGATCTAAAAATTGTATGCCTCTTTTCAATAAATAAAATTCAGAAATTCTGGACGTGACATTCAGATCTGTTCTTTATCGCTTGGAGGGAGCCATCACCATTAGTAAGTATTTTTCTTTTATTCTTTTAATGTTATTTCATCCCCTAATGAGCGAGTAGTCTCCTCGCTTGTTAGGGTTAGCCTTAGGGAAAGGGTTGAGAGATGAGATCTCTCACCCCTTTCAATGTCATATTAAACTAACCCATTAAGAACTCCATGCATGCGCGCACAACCGCTCCCTGCGGCACCCTACCCCTCGAGGTAACGGTGAACCGCAGTATAAAGGGCCGGTTGCGCGCGTTTTCCATGGGGGTTAGGGTAATTAACGATAAAGGAAGGATACGAATCTAGAGGAAGAAAACATCTTCCCAAAAGAGTCGTATCCACTTTATCGATAATTACTATAACACCTAATGGATCTAAAATACGGCATTGAAAGCAGTGAGGAAACATCAATCTCCAAAACTTCCTCTAAGCCTAACCCTAGCAAGGATTTAAATTAGATTAATTAAGTTTTAGATCTAGATTTTTATAAAACCAAAACGACAAATAGAATCAACTCGTTAAGACACACTAAAGGAATTTACCCGTCTCTGTGGATCGACCCGCACTCACCGGCTAGTTACGAAGCGACGCCGTTTCTGATTGCGGTAATTACAGTTTTTGACAACCAATCACCCATCCTCAATTGAATCCCATAACTCCGGTTTTGAATGTCTATCAAGTGTTCCAAATGATTCACCAGTTGAAGATAAAACGTCTAATGAGTTGTGCGACTTTGTAGTGTTTGATTTACCTGATTGTGAAGGGTCCCTTTCGAGTGAAATCACCACCAATCTTTTTGACCTCTACACCTCCACTCTAGAATCTGAATTGATTAATATCCATGCTTTTGATGAGGTGTCTAAAAAAATTGATTTTCACTTGATTGAGGATATAAACGCTGGGAATATTTTGGATGATGAACCCACAGATTTTGATGAGTTTCTCTCTCCAATTCATCATCCCGAGTCATTAACTGTTTTTCCCGAACTTCATATGTGTCTTGATTTTGATGAGAATTGCATGGATAAGCTAAATTTTGAGGAGAGTATTGAGGAAATTATTGAGGATGAAGCAGTTTTACTTGAGGAGTCGTATTTTCCAATTCATTTTATCCCTTTCATTGACTGCGCACACCCTCCTGAATCTTTAACCGATACCCTTCCTCAATCACTTCCTTCCATCCTCGTTCCGACCTTGCAAGAAACCGTTACAATTTCATTTTTTATGTCTGCTTTACCAAGTTCGATGTACCCATGTTTTCTCAAGAATCTTGAGGGATTTGACCTCATTTCTCAGTGGGTTGATAGATTAGCACAATCGCTTTTTACACATCGGTCATTACAAATTGTGCTAATTTATACACTTCATCTCCACTCTCAAGTTCTTATTCAACTTCTTTCTCCCACTTTCTCAGGTTCTTCTATTCTTCCTATAATTTCAGTGAGTGTTGATGAACCACAATCCGATAATTCAAGTTTGACCATTCCAGAAAGCCAACTTGATTTGGATACTTTTGAAAATGAGGTAGATGAGTTTTTCGAGTCTCCTACCTCTATAATTTTTAACAAATCAAGTATGATAAATTCTGGCACAAAACTTACTAACAGTAAAATTGTAGGGTTCCTAGGCACCCTAATGAGGTCTCACAAGGCATCAACCATGCCATTTTCAAATTTAAACGGTGCTGAGAAACCCTAGAACGGATCGTTGGCTAGATTTCTAGGCGAAAAGTAAACTAGTTAACACTTAACTATAAGAATACGGAAATACAACCTTTGTAGATCCGGTGCTCCACCTCCACGGCTCCGCAATGAAGTCCTCTCCGCTGTCCAAATCGAACCATGACTCTCACGGTGGTTTCATCGGAGAAAAGACCGGGCTAGGTCGTCGACAACGTGCCGAAGATGATCTACGTCGAAGCATCACTAGATCAAGCTCCACCTTCACCAAGCCATAAAAACTTGTGAAGGAAACACACTCTACTACTTGGCAAGAGGTAGAGGATGAAGAAATAGGAAGTGGGTAGACTTTAGAATTGGATTTCTCACTCTAATTCATCAATCACCATTGATGAAGCAAGCTTTTTCTTCATTGAAGAAGATGAAGAAGATGAAGAAAGAATTATGATAAGTTAATAGAATAGAAAAGAAAATCAATTCTTATCATAATTGTAACCATGGTAAAGTGTAGAGAGCTAACTATAGTTCAATGAATGGTTAAGGTTAATGAGATGAAGACAAAAGGGTTTCTTTGGTCAAAGCTTCATGAAGCTTCAACAAGCTTCATGAAAGAATGAAACCCTTTTGTTTTTCTTTTCTCATTTCATTTCTTTTAATCCAAATTAAAAAATAAATGAATGAATAAAAGAAAACTTTAACCATTTACTTAACTAAGGTTTAACTCTTTACACAAACCCTAGCATTATTGCATCATCAAACATGATACATCCAAGTGCACAAAAATATATCACATATACAATGTGCACATGCGAGTGAGAAAATCCATCTTAAGTGAACCGATACTAGTTAATGCAAAGTAATATATCAAATATATAATTATGCATTAAATCATTAAATCAGCACTTGATTTAATGATCCGGTCATATCGCATATAACCGACTAATATCAACAGCAACAACTTATCGAATCAACACTTGATCCGATATGCCGGCTATATCGCATATAACCGATCAATGTCACATATCGCGAGAATCGAATACAGTATCACATACTGATATCATTCTCGGTCCCGCACATATCTCATATGCGCTCCTATTTCGTTTCGATTGAGCCAGGAAACCTCTGTGTAGGACTCTAAAGACTCGTCAATACGTCGGCAGCGGATGATGATCATATCAAACATCCACAAGCCGCAAGCGGTCTGCTAAACGTAACGGCCACCCGGGTATTGAGCGATCAGAAGATCGACGAGCAAGCCCGCTCACACTCCAGTGAATCCAACCAGTAACACTACCGTACAGTCCGGTCTGATCGTCTGATATGTCGCATATCTCGCCTAGGGGTGGTAAACGTCAGACCCCAATAGCTCGATAAGTCGTGTTGATATGAGGTCTATAACAATTCGAGAAACTACTGGTAACACTTACCAGTAAATCTCAGCAACCCTGGCCAGGGATTTCCTGTTATAGCCAATCGAACACAGCGCAACATCAACCCCCTATACCGGGAGAGACGAATCCCCTCCTATCGCTCATTGCCTCCATGTGACTCGAGACTGTACCCAAAAACCACCGTTTTGCACGCCCTCTTGGACGTGATAAGATGGAAATCAAAGCACAGTAGGAACCACACAAGACTCTATGACGATCTCGGGTCAACAGACTACTCTGTACCAGTGTCACCAGAGAACTGCCATCTGACGTAAGGTATAATACCATCTGGGAGTTCTCGGCGAGTCCGTCCAGTGTACCCAGTCTCCACTGAGCACCCGTATATCATCTCTGATGTCAAACACCAATGGATATGGGATCATCCATCGCCCATCTGTATGGGTTGAGAAGGTATACGCTAGTCTATTCTGGTATATCGATGCCCCGTCTCGATACACCCACGACTAGGGACCTTGAAGGATGTACTTATGGACTACCATGTCCCCACTAGTATGATCCGCATCATAGTCCAGGTAGTCAAGTACACATCCTAAGGGCTTTACCAATATGTAACAGAGAGACAATCAGTATACACATTAAGGTAAAGAGCAACCAGATAGCATACTATCATGTCGAGCAAGAAAGTCCTCCCTATATATATCCCAGCATCCACTACAATATACATCCTATGTATAGCAATGACCTCTACGGCATACATATAACTAACAATCTCCCACTTGCACTAGGGCCATCTGTAGCAGTGGTTGTAGTATCTCATACTCAACCATCCCATAAAAATCTCTCTCTGGGAACAGGCCTTTGTGAGTGGATCCGCTGTGTTGTCCTCTGAGTCTACTCTCCTAACCTCGATCCCTTGGAGATCAAGCATCTCCATGATCAGGTGACACTGCCTTAGAATATGTCTGGATCACTGATGGGACCGTCGTTCCTTGGCATAAGCCACAACTCCATTGTCTCACAATGATAGGAAAGTAGTTCATCTCATGAACCAATATACACCCAAACAGCCTCTTTGGTAGCATCTTAAGTAGCGATGTATCCAGCCTTAATCGTCTAGTATGCCACGGTATCTAGCTTGGAACTCTTCCAACATACCGTCCCTATACTGAGGGTAAAGACAATGCCTTCGACTGACATTCAGTCGTCATTATCACTCTGGAACCCTTCCAGTGATTCTCCCCAGGATCGATTGATACCATCTCACTACAACTAGTGAGAATCCTAACATCCAATTAGATCTATCTCATAGATCCAAAACCCAGGATTTAGGGGGTATCATTTTGATCCTATGTGGAGAGTCATTGTGATAAGCGGAGATTGATCGAGCGTAGCATAGGAAACTCTTTCCCTATCAAGAGTATGTCATCCACGTACTCTATGAGGATCGTTACCATACTCCCTACTACCTTTTTGTTTATACAAGGTTCATCTACCATTTTGATGATGTCAAACTCTTTGACTAAGACATCAAAACAGATGTTCCAACTCCGCGATACCTGCTTTATCCTATAAAGCATCTTGTACACGTTTCCGCTGCTCCCACTGTCTACGAAGCCCTCTGGCTGTGTACTTACAGATGTTCTCATCTAAAACATCATTTAGAAAAGCAGTCATGACACCCAACCACCAGATATCGTAGTCATGGTATGTAGCCGTGGCAAGTAGGATCTGGATGGACTTAAGCATAGGCACTGGAAAAGGTTTCATCATTATCCATGCCTGGTCGATGATGACAACCTTTAACATGTCCAGCTTTGAAAGTCTCAACTTTTCCAAGTACACCAAGTAATCTTCTTAAGATATACTTGCTCCTGATGGGGTTTAACCCTTCAGATCTAGCAACTAAAGTCCATACTTTGTTGGTGTATAAGGATTCCGTCTCAGATCGCTAAGCATCCAGCCATTCTTACAGAGTCACACTCCTGATGGCCAGCTCGAAACTAGTTGGGTCATCATCTCATGATGCAATCCTCGCTCCCACTGTCATAGAGAAACCGAAATATCTCTCAGGTGGGTGAGGAACCCTACTAGATCGGCGGAGAGGCTGAGGTTCGTTGGTAACTATTGAATCCTTTGGTTCTTTCAAATCATCTGCTGTAGTTTGTATAGCTGGAACCTTTCCAGTTCTACATTACAGACCTTGCCTCGAGCTTGTCTGGATTTTGCTTTTAGACATAGCCCGGACAACCCCAAATCTTAACTAACTTAAGACATGGGCTCTTCCCATACCATATCACATATGAAGCGGTAGGCAACTGATTTGATTGGAACCCTATTCAATAGGTATGCAACTTCATAAGTGCATAACTCCCTAAAGGAAACAGGTAACTCAGTAGTACTCATCATAGAGCACACCATATCAAATAGGGTGTATGTGCTCCGCCCCGATATACCATCGTGCTATGGTGTATACGGAGGAGTAATGCTGAGAGAGAATCTCATTCTCCTTTAGAATATCCAGGAATTCCGTGCTCAAGTATTCTCCTCCTTGATCACATCAAAGGACATAATACTTATACCGGTTTTGGTTCTCTACTTCTAACTTATATTCTGTGAATATCTTAAAAGGTTCTGACTTGTGTTTCAACAGGAACATAGGTCTGAATCTCGAAAGATCATCAGAGAATGTAATGAAGTATAAAGAACCGATCTTGGCATGTGTAGACAGGGGACCTACATACATCAACATGTATCATCCCAAGAGTTCACTAACTCTTTCTCTGTTTCCAGTAAACGGAGCTATGGTCATCTTATCTCTGTGACATGACTGGCAAGTTTCATAAGATGTAAATTCAAACTTATTTAAATATGCATCTAAAATGTAACTTCAGCCAGTCGGATCGCATTGATATGACCCAGTCTACAATGCCTTAAGAAGGATTTGTTCATTTCTGAACTCTTCCTCTTTTGTGTGTTTGGTATACTAAAGAACTGTAGTTTGATTTAGAACTTCAATGCTTTTAGATAACGTGCCTGAACCGATCAACTTTTGATATAGGAAATGTTCAAAACATTATCCAACAATACAAAATTATATCCTTTCTTTACTAATAAAGAGATTGATATGATTTTGTATATCAGGTTCGGTATCTAATAACATTCGTTCAGAATCAAAGTATTTGGAATACAGGGTGACAGTGACCAACAGACTTGGCTGCAACTCTTGCCCCGTTTTCTGCCTCATGAAACTCATCACCCGTTCTCAGTTCTCTACATTTCTGTAGCCCTATGTAACAGATTACATATCTGGGATCCTGATCCGGTATCACATACCCAGGACGTAAAGGATACTGAGAAACAGTTCTCTGTAATGAACACACCCGAAGATGATGCATCAGCATGCATTCTCTTCGTTTGGGCTGCACGGGAAATCTGGTATTCCCCAATTTCCTGCTCTGTCTTATAACAATTATAAGTTGGAGCGGGACCAACGTTCCCCAGCTCAGTATAACATGCGGGTTCGGTCAAATATCCGTATTATTATCTTGATTAAGGCGTGATATGGTCGCTACCTGGAGAGAGAGAGAAGAAAACACTCAGCGTGCGCTCTGTCAAGAATAGATTGGTTATTATTTTATCTAATCAGGATGGCTCCCACTGCTTTTTATCAAATCTTCCTTCAAACCCTAAAAGGAAAGACTAGCCGGGATTAATTACACACTACAAGTTCGCCAATCTTTCAGCCAGGCCAGTGTCGGTACTTTGAGGGAGGTCCCCCGTGCTTTCGCACGAACCTAATTAATGTAAACCTCGTTTTCCCAGAGGCGTAACCCCGTTGACACCTTTCTAGACACCTACTTGATCGGCTAATTGTAATGTGTAAAACTCTCCCAGGAGTAACAATTACTCGCAGCGGGTATCGGGATCCAACTATCTCATAGAAGGTATGCAATCTCATTGCAAATTTCAACATTTGAAATTCCCGATAATATTTTGCCCCTAACGTGCTATGACCTTGACGAAAGCCAACAAACCATAGCCCGCTAGTCAAGTTCAACCCGTACATTTCTTGATCGAATTAAACCCACCCGCACGACCCTTGGCGAAAGCCAACAAAGCCGCACGACTACCCTAATCCAATCGCATCGTATGCTAGCAGATAAGCAGCATATAGCTACCGCACACTGCACCTTGACGAAAGCCAACAAATGCAGCACGAATACTATATACAACTTATCTGAAATGACGGAGGGCTACGACAGGTTTTTCTGAAAACCTATTGCGTAATGAACTTGATATCGTTGTAGAATCAAATGAATTTTGAAATGGAGTGTTTTTGAGGCTTTTCTAGTTTTGCTAAAGGAGTCACTCCCGGTGAAGGGATCGTCGGTCCTTTCCTCGTCGAATGAGGTGCGGGATATATCATATATATCACTGTGCAAAGCAAAAACTCTTAAAAGCAATCAAAAGACAAACCGAGTGTGTAGCATCTGCCAGTTATTGCTAAAGGAGTCACTCCCGGTGAAGGGATCTCGGTCCTTTCCTCATCGAATAAGGTGCAGGATATATCACATATACCTCTGTGCAAAGCAAGAACTGTAGCTACCTGTTTTATTTTGAAATTCGATTCTACAACATCTTAGGTTTCTTTTATTTCATTAATCTCATTAATGAAGTCCCATCATATAAGTACCTAATCATCACAGATAAATACGACGTACACTTATGCCATCTGCATTCGCCTCGATGTCCCCTCGTGCACCGTTAGGTTAGGTAACTAAAGGCAGAGCGGGGCAGGGCTAGCGCGGGTGTAAAACATAAGTAACGTCTATATAATATATCATATATACTATATACTGTATCTATCACCGAACATCACATGATCACATCACAGATATCGCAGCAGAAGAATCATATGAAATATTGGATATACTAGGACGTCCGTGTTTTCAATACGAGCCAGTATAAAACACGGATTCCACGGTCGCGATGAATAGCCAAACCCACACCCCTAGACCCCTACGAGAGCGGCAAGCAACCCTACCAATTCTAGAGTTAGGAGACCCGGACTCGACTCCTCGAGATGGTCTCCCACTGGACCCTAGAACCCGGTTACTTGTGCTCCCCTCCTTGGGTCTATCCTAGTGCGGAAAAGTAAATAATATACAAACGGTGACAACTTCCGCAACCTGGAAGTGCCCCAATAAAAGAATATTACATACAAGTTTTTACATGAATGAAAATGACAAATACTCATCTCACATAAAAAACCCCGGCTATTCAAACACGACGATCCAATATAATATATCCAGCAACACATAACATCACATGTCATCAACGTAAGTAAATATGCGCATCCCAATTGTCGTTGACATACAGCAACGAAACCGGCGATATCACATATTACACTTACGGTCACAGAAAAGAAAGTGTAAAACTACAACAGTTGGAATTCGCAACCTGTTTAGACATCGCATGCCTAATCAAATGAATTCCTTAGACATCACATGCCTAACAATTATAAACCCCGCATTTTAGTCTCATCATCGAAAACTCTTTTCAATATCAAGTCGGGTAATTCAACAAGATTCCCGACACCCTGATCGAATGCTCGTCGCAAACTTTAGTAGGCGGCCGCACCCCCGATGCCGTCGACGAAGTGCACCAAGGCGGAACACCGCTGCCGCGAGCACCCGAACGGATGCTTTCGGCGACGGGGTTCTCCTACAGTCACTTGGTCGGGGCTATGGAGTGTAGCAGTCTATTAAGTTTACCGGCGAGTATCCGCGTACGCTACGTGATTGTGACGGACTTTTGATCACATCAAAATTCCGTGGCAACCGATCATGTGAGACTAAACTGCTATGTTTATAACATTCATTCAGTTATCTCATAACTGCTTGTGAATTCCAATTATTGTATCACATTCCGAATAAAATAGAAAATGTTAAACTTTCCGATCGAACAATCGAACACCCAAGTTTTTCCGATACAGCTCATCACATGAAACAAGTCTAACAACATTCAGTTCGTGCCTCAGTACCAACGGTCCAGCCGTAGAAGGGTCAAGCCAACGCCTCACATGTGGCACGCCGTACTGCCCCAAACCCGAAGGTTCAAAGGGCAGTTCAAGACGGTCACATAATCGAGTTAAGGTTTGTTGTCTTCTAGAGGGTCCATCGCGTTACTTGCACTACTTAGAACGTCGTTAAACTACGGAAAAATCCAACACTTGGAAATTTCCCGACAGGGGAAAAATTGGGTATTTATATCCGGTCGAACTTTTTAACATATTCTAATATTTATCCGGAAAGCCACATAGACAAAATTTGATACCCCGATCGAAACACCGAATCCCCAAAACAACCCCAGAAAATTCAACTCTTGAATAAATTTTAAAAATTTCCAGAAAATCCAAAACCTGAAGAACTAAATTACTGTGCAAATATTATATGATAATTCAATAAATTGGCCGCGGAACCGCCGCAGAAGCAAGGCTTCTTCCGCGGTTCCGCCGCAGTGTTGACTGTTCATCAAATGATTTTTGCGCCGTAATTCATAGATTTCCCTGCTGAATTTTTTGGCAATTTTTAATTCACCAAAATCCCTGTTTTTAGAAAAAAGACAGAGAGCATGTTTGGAATTGGGTTTCGGGTTCGTTCGGACTTCAAATTGCGTCTAGACTTCGCCTAAGGCTCTAGCTAGGCCCTGATACCACTGTAGGGTTCCTAGGCACCCTAATGAGGTCTCACAAGGCATCAACCATGCCATTTTCAAATTTAAACGGTGCCGAGAAACTCTAGAACGGATCGTTGGCTAGATTTCTAGGCGAAAAGTAAACTAGTTAACACTTAACTATAAGAATACGGAAACACAACCTTTGTAGATCCGGTGCTCCACCTCCACGGCTCCGCAATGAAGTCCTCTCCGCTGTCCAAATCGAACCATGACTCTCACGGTGGTTTCATCGGAGAAAAGACCGGGCTAGGTCGTCGACAACGTGCCGAAGATGATCTACGTCGAAGCATCACTAGATCAAGCTCCACCTTCACCAAGCCATAAAAACTTATGAAGGAAACACACTCTACTACTTGGCAAGAGGTAGAGGATGAAGAAATAGGAAGTGGGTAGACTTTAGAATTGGATTTCTCACTCTAATTCATCAATCACCATTGATGAAGCAAGCTTTTTCTTCATTGAAGAAGATGAAGAAGATGAAGAAAGAATTATGATAAGTTAATAGAATAGAAAAGAAAATCAATTTTTATCATAATTGTAACCATGGTAAAGTGTAGAAAGCTAACTATAGTTCAATGAATGGTTAAGGTTAATGAGATGAAGACAAAAGGGTTTCTTTGGTCAAAGCTTCATGAAGCTTCAACAAGCTTCATGAAAGAATGAAACCCTTTTGTTTTTCTTTTCTCATTTCATTTCTTTTAATCCAAATTAAAAAATAAATGAATGAATAAAAGAAAACCTTAACCATTTACTTAACTAAGGTTTAACTCTTTACACAAACCCTAGCATTATTGCATCATCAAACATGATACATCCAAGTGCACAAAAATATATCACATATACAATGTGCACATGCGAGTGAGAAAATCCATCTTAAGTGAACCGATACTAGTTAATGCAAAGTAATATATCAAATATATAATTATGCATTAAATCATTAAATCAACACTTGATTTAATGATCCGGTCATATCGCATATAACCGACTAATATCAACAGCAACAACTTATCGAATCAACACTTGATCCGATATGCCGGCAATATCGCATATAACCGATCAATGTCACATATCGCGAGAATCGAATACAGTATCACATACTGATATCATTCTCGGTCCCACACATATCTCATATGCGCTCCTATTTCATTTCGCTTGAGCCAGAAAACCTCTGTGTAGGACTCTAAAGACTCGTCAATACGCCGGCAGCGGATGATGATCATATCAAACATCCACAAGCCGCAAGCGGTCTGCTAAACGTAACGGCCACCCGGGTATTGAGCGATCAGAAGATCGACGAGCAAGCCCGCTCACACTCCAGTGAATCCAACCAGTAACACTACCGTACAGTCCGGTCTGATCGTCTGATATGTCGCATATCTCGCCTAGGGGTGGTAAACGTCAGACCCCAATAGCTCGATAAGTCGTGTTGATATGAGGTCTATAACAATTCGAGAAACTACTGGTAACACTTACCAGTAAATCTCAGCAACCCTAGCCAGGGATTTCCTGTTATAGCCAATCGAACACAGCGCAACATCAACCCCCTATACCGGGAGAGACGAATCCCCTCCTATCGCTCATTGCCTCCATGTGACTCGGGACTGTACCCAAAAACCACCGTTTTGCACGCCCTCTTGGACGTGGTAAGATGGAAATCAAAGCACAGTGGGAACCACACAAGACTCTATGACGATCTCGGGTCAACAGACTACTCTGTACCAGTGTCACCAGAGAACTGCCATCTGACGTAAGGTATAATACCTCTGGGAGTTCTCGGCGAGTCCGTCCAGTGTACCCAGTCTCCACTGAGCACCCGTATATCATCTCTGATGTCAAACACCAATGGATATGGGATCATCCATCGCCCATCTGTATGGGTCGAGAAGGTATACGCTAGTCTATTCTGGTATATCGATGCCCCGTCTAGATACACCCACGACTAGGGACCTTGAAGGATGTACTTATGGACTACCATGTCCCCACTAGTATGATCCGCATCATAGTCCAGGTAGTCAAGTACACATCCTAAGGGCTTTACCAACATGTAACAGAGAGACAATCAGTATACACGTTAAGGTAAAGAGCAACCAGATAGCATACTATCATGTCGAGCAAGAAAGTCCTCCCTATATATGTCCCAGCATCCACTACAATATACATCCTATGTATAGCAATGGCCTCTAGGGCATACATATAACTAACAAAAATGTTCAATTACATCGATGAGAGTTTTGAAGAATTTTTTGCTGATGAACTTGCATTCCTAAACGACACGGATTTTGTGATTAATCAACCCCCACCTGAAGAAGTCGAACCATCACCATTTCTTTTTCCCTTCATCCATTCTTCTCCTCCACCGAGACTATATACTGCTTCTATCTCCATACGGTCTCGTGTGTTTCTCATTTCTTTTCTCTACACTCCATTCTTTCACCAACCATACAATTTTAACGATAAAATTTTTGAATGGTTGGTGCTAACCTTTGGCCTGTGTAAGGCCTTGTATAGCTTGATACTGTGTTTTTCTCCTCCCTAACTCTGAACTTTAATGCTTCAACAGTGGAAACACTATTTCATTTAAGTTTGGGGGGAACTTTTTGTATATATATTTTGTTTTCTTTTTCTGTTAATAATAATAATAATAAAAAGAGAGGAAAAAAACAAACAGGGGAGTGCCGACAATTTTGACCCTCTTGGTGTAGCCTAACAGTGAGGACACTGTCAAGTTTAAGTTTGGGGGTGTGCTCGGTAAGGTTTCTTCCTTCGCATTCATGTGTATATTTTTGCATTTGCATACTTATTTTAAAATCCTTAAAAATCAAAAAAAAATTTAAAAATTATAAAAATTGAAAAGTTCAATTTTGGCCATATTTGACTTAAGTTCAACATGACGGTTGAATAGTTAGGGAAAACTAGATCCTAAACTTAGTAAATTAAAAACCCTAAAAATAACCTTTCTTAAAGTTTAACTGTAGAAAATATATGTCCTTGTAGTTTATTTAGAAATAGGCAAATTTTGAGTTCAGTTCTTGGGCTAAGTCAAAATAAGGGAAGAGTATTGAATTTTTATTTGCAGTGTAAGTCTGAAAAATAATTCTGAACCTTAAGTCTAAATTCTGAAAATATATACCCTATAATTAGCACATACACGCACCTTGAAACTTGGAATAGTAGAGGATACCTTGAAATGCTCTTGTCTAAAATCCTTAGTATGAAGGAAAATAAAATAAAAGTACAAGTGTGAATAAAGAGACATAAAAAAATGAACACTGGTTTTGTAACTAAAGGCAGCATAAATAAAAAATATAGCGAGGGTGCTTTATCATCTAGTGCCTTAGACCAACTGGTTTGGGAGTCACTGCTAATCCTTAGGTATTACAAGACGAGGAATTATGTCTTAATGCGCGAACACATTTTGTAATCGGTCGTCAGTACCTCAAGAAGTATTAATGGTCGCATGAAGGATGTGTGAGCAATTTCATCTAAATTCACCAACTAAAAGTACTTTGAACGATGGACAAGGGTATGATAGCTTGAATTGAATTTCCAAGTGTAGGGGTGATACATACGCACACGTAGGGGTATATGATTGGGGTTTGGATGAGAGATATGGATGAAAGATAGGGTTTATACCTTCAGTAGAGATGATAGAAATTCCTATGTTGAGATGGAACTTTAGAAGGAAAATTCAAAAGATGCTGAAAGCTTAATAAATTTGCAAAACATATACGATCTTAAGTTAAATGATAAGTGAGTGTGAAAAATATGGGTTGATGATTTCTAAGTTGAAGATAATAGAATTTCTTACTAGAATACCAAATTGAAGAATGAAAATTAAACAGGCCAAATTGATCGGATTTTGTGGGTAGTATCCGCTGAAAACCCTCAGGAGACAACACTCCTCCTACTAGGGACACCTAGAGGTCTAACGGCTTGTTGCACGAGCTCAGTGCAATCGCGATTCCATGCGAAAGTGAGGTTAGGATTTTTTCGAGAATAAAATTGGTTTTGCTCGGGACGAGCAAAAGATAAGTTTGGGGGTATTTGTTCATATCAGAATTTTGCATTATTATATCGCCCATTCTTAATCACATTACACATAAATAGGTGCTTTTGATCTATGTCTGCTAAATAGTTGCAGGTTACAGGTTCTCAGAACAATACAGTGAAAATAGTGAAAAGACGCTACAAATGTGAGACTACGACCAACAAATAGATGAATCTGCAAGATGCCGCCTACTAGTTTGAGGAACAAACGAAGATCAATGAACAGTTCGATTGCACAAAGTACGAGGGCAGCACAAAGATTCAAGACTTCAACGCTAAGCTTTCGGTAAAAGTCCACAAATTCTGCACTGTTGGAAATCTGGAAGAAAGTAGAAATGATTCTGAAGAATCAAGAGAAGAAAATAGAAGGAAATAGCAACCTAAGGCAACCCTGAAAAGAAGATTCAAAGATCCCTCAAGATGGCCGCGGATCCACGGCCAAACATGGCATTCTGCCGCGGATCCGCGGCCGTGCTGTGCACATGTCGGTGCAAAGTGTCCGTGGTGTCGGTGCTTTGACCCGACTTTCTTAGGGTAGTATTGTAATTTCAGATGTGGATCAGATGTAAACCCTAGGATTTCTCCTATCTATAAATAGGAAAGCCTACAGCCTCTTTTATGGTGTGCCTCTTTTGGGTGCCTCTTTTGAGATGCCTCTTTTTAATTTCTAGATTAAATTTTAATTTCCTTGTAATCGTCAAGAGGTCATCAATAAAGGTATTTTTTTTATCGGCGTTGATGCTTATTTTAGGGTGTGTCTCTTTTAGGGTGTGCCTATTTAATTTTAATTTCTAGAAAAGGAATCCATCTCCTTGTGGACCGACCCGTACTCAACCGGCTAGCTACCAAGCGACACCGTTATTGATTGCGGTATATTCTTAACTTTGAATTTTAAAATGCACGCGCACGCAAAACAGCTAACAATCAGCGTCTCGAACTTGAAATGAGCATCAACGCCGAAGTCAAGAAACTAATCGACTCCGACTTCATCTAAGAAGTTCAATACCCCGATTAGATTGCCAACATCGTCCCAGTGATGAAGAAGAATGGGACGGTGCGCATCTGCGTGGACTTTCGGGACCTCAACAAAGCTTGTCCGAAAGATGACTTCCCCGTACCGGTTACTGAGCTGATGATAGATAACACGTCCACTCACGAAGTTTTCTCCTTCATGGATGGCTCATCAGGGTACAATCAAATAAAGATGCATCCCGAAGACCAGAGGTATACCGCTTTCCGGACCCCTTTGGGCATATTCTGCTATAAAGTGATGCCTTTCGGTCTGAAGAATGATGGCGCCACCTATCAGAGGGCCATGACAAAGATTTTCGATGACCTCATACACGAAATCGTCGAGTGCTATATTGACGACCTCATGGTAAAAAGCAAATCGCACGAGGAGCATTTGGAGCATATGAAGATAGTGTTCCAACGTCTTCAGAAATACAACCTGAAGATGAACCCTCTCAAATGCGCATTCGGAGTTTCCTCGGGCAAATTTCTAAGGTTCATCATACGACATCGGGGCATTGAAATAGACCCGTCAAAGATCAAGGCGATTATGGAAATGCCTCCGCCAAGGACTCTGAAACAGCTACGGTCTCTCCAAGGAAAGCTCGCGTATATCCGACGGTTCATAGCTAACCTCTCCGGCAAGTGTCGCCCGTACAGTCATCTAATAAAGAAAGGGACTCCGTTCGTCTAGGATCGCAAATGCCAAAGCGCACTAGACGAAATCAAGCAATACCTGCAGAACCCGCCAGTATTGACCGCCCTAGTCAAGGGAAAGCCTCTCATCCTGTACACAACAGCCCTTGAAGGTTCTTTAGGCGCGCTATGGGCACAGGAGAATGACCAAGGGAAGGAAAGAGCCCTCTACTATTTGAGTCGAGTTCTCCTGGGGGCAGAAAATAATTACTCCCCCATTGAAAAACATTGCCTGGCGTTAATCTTCGCGATAACGAAACTCAGACATTACGCATTGGCACATGACGTCCACCTCATATCAAAAGTGGATCCTCTAAAATATTTGATGACAAGAGCCATAATAACGGGACGACTCGCTAAATGGGCCCTCCTCTTGATGGAGTTCTCGATAACATACCGTCCTCTCAAGGCAGTGAAAGGACAGGCCATCGCTGACTTCCTTGCTGAACAGCCGATACCTGCCGATTCACCTTTAATTTGCAAATTACTAGACGGGCGCGCGTTTGACACGATCGACAGGGAAAAAGAAGGGAGTGATACCCGATGGGAATTTTACTTCGATGGAGCATCTTCCATGAAGAAGCAAAAGCACAACTCCCCCATAATCAAATCTGGGGTAGGCCTCATCTTCGTGACTCCACAAAGAGGGATAATGCGCTTCGCCTTTTCCTTAACAGAGCCGAGGACGAACAATGAAGCTGAATATGAAGCTTTGATAGCAGGTCTTGAGATCGCTGTCGACATGGGAATCGAAGACCTCCTCATATACGGAGACTCCCATCTAGTCGTTAGCCAAGTAAACGACGACTATCAAACGTACAAACCAGAGTTGGTAAGGTACGGTGAGAGAGTGAAACAATTGCTGACTCAAATTCCCTCCTATGCCCTGGAAAGTATACCACATGCGGAAAATAGCAAAGCGGATGCGTTAGCCAAACTCGCTAAAGAACTGGCTGACAAAAACCTCGATGACGTGAGGATCGTTGTGCAAAGTCGTCGAGTTCTTGCACCGGTAGGAATATCTCCAGAGTCGTCCGAAGAAAAGGGAGCGACCAAGCAGACGACCCTACAAATAAAAGACCAGGAAAAGGCTAAGGATTTGAGAGAAGTCTTTATAGACTACTTCAAATCCCGTCGAACACCTGAAGATGCGTCCTCAAGACATCAGCTCATGAAACGAGCTCTGTCCTTCACCTTTGTCAATAACACTATGTATAAGAGATCGTTCAACTCCTTGTGGCTAAGATGCCTGGGACTGGAAGAAGCAAGGAGAGTCGTCCAAGAAACTCATGACGGACTCTGCGGTTCTCATCAAGCCGGGTCAAAGATGAAGCTGAAGATCAAAAGGATGGGCTACTATTGGCTCACGATGATTCAGGATTGTCTCGAATACGCGAAGCAGTGCCACTCGTGCCAAATTCACGGGGACTTCATCCACCAGCATCCGAATCCGCTACACTCAACGGTGGCTAGCTGGCCGTTCGAAATGTGGGGAACTGACATAATCGGGCCTATCGAACCAGCATCATCCAGAGGACATCGGTTCATATTGGCGACAACCGATTACTTCTCTAAGTAGGCAGAAGCCATACCGCTAAGAGAAGTGAAGATAGAGAATATTCTCCATTTCTTCAAGACGCACGTCATCTGCACTCTGCGACGGATTATCTCCGATAACGGGCCAGCCTACAGAAGCCACAAAATCAGCCGCTTCGCAAAACAACATAACATAGACTGGAGACACTCTTCGGTCTATAATCCCCGAGCTAACGGTCTGGCTGAGGCTTTCAACAAGACCATGACGAAGATCATAAAGAAGACGGTGTCCAAAAACAAAAAGGACTGGCACGAGAGACTGCATGAAACTCTTTGGGCGTATCAAACTACGTTCAAAACGGCCACAAATACAACGCCGTATGAATTGGTATTCGGCACAGAAGCGGTACTCCCCTTGGAGATAGAGCTACCCTCTCTACGAGTGGTGGTTCATTACGAGATAACAGAAGAAGAGAACGCTCATCTTCGGCTGGAGGAGCTCGACGCCCTTGACGAAACTCGGCTCATGGTGCAGCAGAACCTGGAGGCTTACAAAGCAAGGATGACGCGCTCGTACGAAAGATTGACTAGGCCGAGAACATTCCGCAAGGCGAACCCGTGCTAGTCGTAAAGAGGCCTATGATCCCCAATCATGCCAAACAGGGGAAATTCGAGCCAAACTATGAGGGCCCGTATATCATATACAAGGTCTACCAAGGTGGGGCTTACTTGCTCATGGATATGCAAGACGAAAGACCCTTTAGGCCAATAAACGGTCGGTTCTTGAAAAAATACTACGCTTGACCGAAACGTCTAAAAACTACTACGAAACGCAGCATCCTAAGGCTGACAAAAAAAAAACGGTACGTCCATAAGCAAAATGGGTACGGATGAAAACCCGAAAGGGCTCCATGAGTAAAAACAGCAGGGCTACCGGCGAATTTGTGAAAACCCGAAAGGGCGCAGACTCGTAAAAAAATTCATGCACACTTGCAAGGTCCTCTCGACCCTGTAAGGAGAAAATACTTGCGTGAGATCCTTATGACTCACAAAGGAATGACACACTTAGGGATCCCCACGATTCCTAAGGAGAAATTACACTTACGAGATCCTCACGACTCGTAAGGAGAATTCCCCTATGAGACCCTTACGGCTCATAGGATTCTAAAGCCTTAAGCTACAGGGATCTGAACCCGTTCTTAAGCCATCACAATCCACAGATTGCCCTACAAGCGGTTCAATATTGACCTTTGTATACAATCCATGGGCGCAAATAATCATTTCCTCACTAAGTTCCACCGATGACGTGAAATGTCCTCATTTGGTGAATGGCACTTGTAAGTCCTTTCGATTTACAAGGAGAAAACACTCTTGTAAGATCCTTACGACTTATAAGAGAATATACACTTAGGAATCCTCATGATTCTTAAAGAGAAAACGCACCTACAAGATCCTCACGACTTGTAGGGAGAAATATCTTTATGAGACCTTTACGGCTCATGAAGTCAAAAGCCTTAGTTGACAGGATCTTAACCCGGTCTACTAAGCCACCTTTGTTCAAACCGACAAAGGCAAATGATGATTTGCTCCTGGAAATATCCCAGTTGTAGTGGTGCTGATGCCTAAAACGGTATCAGATCCCAAGTCTCATACTCGCGGCAAGAAATCAGTGAGCCATAAATGCATATGAAATAGCCGAAATGATAGGACAACTTGCAATAAAATCAGCAAGTAAAATATATACATACAAAAATAGCCGAAATGATTGGGCAACTCGCAATAAAAAGCAGCGAGTAAAAATAAAAAAATAGCCGAAACGATTGGGCACCGCGAAAAATAGCCGAAAAGATTGGGCAATCGCGACTTTCACGATATGAAAAGCTGAAATGATAGAGCATCGCGGAAAGAAATTAAAAAGGGAATGAAACATTTGCCCTGCAGGTAAGTCCATACTGACACCTGTATACAATCCATGGGCATAAACGAAAAGGGGATCATATGTTCCGAACGAACTCCGTCAAAGGGAAAGTCAGATCTCAACAGCAACATCTTTAGCCTAGAGATCAAAAAAGACGTTCTTCCTCTGGCAGGATGCAGATGCGACATCAACAAATGGAGCCACGGCATACCCCTAGCTCCAAATCTCGATGGTTCACAGACAACCTAGAGACTACCTCGGAGCCATGGCAGAGTCCCTAGTTCCAAGTCTCGACGGCAACATTTACAGCCTAGAGATCACCAACAGTGTTCTTCCTCCAGCAGGATGCAGACACGACATCAACAAATGGAACCACGGCAAAGTCCCCTAGTTCTAAATCTCGACGGTTCACAGGCAACCTAGAGATCAACAACGGCGTTCCTTCTCAACTCCAGCAGGATGCAGATGCAACGTCAACAACTGACCCCAGGGTCAAAACAACGGAGTCATGGCAAAATCCCTAGTTCCAAGCCTCAACGGTTCACAAGCATCCTAGAGACAACTGCGACATTCGTCTCGTTACAGAAGACGCAATGCCAGCAAACGAAGCAAAGGAAAATCCCTAGCTTCAGGGTCTTGACGGCAACTCAAATAAAACCTGAAAGACTATCGGAGATCATCCCACACCAGCGCGGAGTGGTTATGACTCATCGGGGCTCCCAAACGGAGCCTTATCTCAAGTAAAAAGCGACATGGAATATCTCTAACGCTTGCTCTTTCGACGGTAATACTACCTGGAAGATTACTTGAAGACGTCTTGTCCAGCCCCCGAAGGGATCAGAGACACGACAGTCGCAAGGCTACTTGAACAACAAGATTGCCTATCGAGGAATATATCAGCCAACGCGACGGTACGACGGACAAAACCCTAGTACCACAGACCCTAACAGACCTCTGTCGTAAAGAGCATAGATTAACTATGATGTTAGGACATTCTTGCGAGAACTTCTCGATTCGTCTCGACTCGTGAGGAAATTAGTGTCCTTGCGAGAACTTCTCGACTCGTCTCGACTCGTAGGGAAAAGCCTTAGGCAGTGGGGATTAAAAAAAACCTGTTTCCTAAGCACTGGGGCCCTGCAAGTCAGTCCAAGATGGGCGCTTGCATACTATTCATGGGCCACACTCGCCGAAGCCGAACATCGACAAGGAGGGAAACAACCACTTACGAGTCCTCTCGACTTGTAAGCGGGAAAATTCTCTTGTGAGGTCCTTACGACTCTCAAGAGAAAGCACACTTAGGAACCCTCACGATTCCTAAGGAGAAAATACACCTATGAGATCCTCTCGACTCGTAGGGAGAAAAATCTTTATGAGACCCTCACGACTCATAAAGTTGGAAAGCCTTAGGTAGCAGATCTGAACCTGACTCCTAAGCCATCACTGTCCTGCAAGGAGATTGAAATAGATTATCTATAAGATGCATTTGCTAAAAGGGACACACCAACATGAAACAAAATGTGTCTTTTATTCTTAAATCAAAATGAATACAAAGTACAATCTATACAAGAATAAAAAATACTCTCATTCAGGAGTAAGTACGAAAGGAGAATAAAAAGAAACATATATATTTTTAAGCCGGCGGACGATTTAATAAATTCGTCAGTTCATCTTTCTTCCGCTAGGTCTCGGCTTCATATTTTGTTATTGCTATGAGACGGGTCTCCGCCTGAGACTGTTGATCCTGATACGAGGCGAGCCGACTTTCAAGCTACTTTTCAGCGACTTTGTGAGCTTCAACCATCTCGCAAGTAAAAATAACGGCTTTGTCAATAGCTACCACATCCCCGATAGCTTCTTGAAGCACCCGCCAAAGTTCATACGCTCGAGTGGTCTTAGCCATGAGTTCGGTTTGAAGTTCCCCCAAAGCATTTGAAGCTAGCTCCCTCTCTGAAAATTTTCGGTTGAGCCTCTTTTCACATGACTGCAGATTTGCGGCGCACCACTCAACCAGCGCCCGCAAGCTCGTCTTTGCAGCCACGACCTCTGAAGGAAGGTACGTGCACTCAAGACCATGTAAGCAAGCCTCCACTCGACAACAAAACTCAACCCAGATATGCACCAATTTTTCATCATGGTAAATGGCGAGAAAGGGCAGAGAAATGTTGGCTTCAGCAGCGAATTCTTCGGCTGTGATCGAACTACCAGCACGAAGATCTTCGATAAGAGCCGACAAGGAGTGAAGGTGTCACGCCCCGCTTCCCAGAGTACGCTAAGATGGGCACGTGACATAGCCAACCATGCTACCTGTGGATAGGAAAAATCCTTCCACAGTCACATTACGGCTGTAGAGATATCAAGAACAGGAAAGTAAACTAAACTATCTTGTACATGTCCATGAGCCAGAAAGAAAGAGTCTAGAAGTAATGATATGCGGAAGCAAAAGATGCAATAAATGAAACACATGGAGAGCAAACTACATACCGATAGGAAATTCACCGCTCGGTCTAACCGCGGCCATACTTCTGATCAGTCTGCAACAAGGTAGAAGAATCTGGGCCATGCAAAACCCAGACGTCAGCGCGTCATAACATCAAGCAATAATAAAACAGGGGTAGCAATACATACAAGTATGAGCATAAATGATAAAACAGCATAACAAGGATATAAGTAACGACAGTGAGGTAATGGGTAGTGAGTTATCTAAATTGGTCTATTGGGTTAACTACTCTCAAGTCTTTGAAATCAATTTGATGAATCGTCGATGTAACTCAATAGTATCCCGTGCATGCCCGGGACCACGGTCTAAGACTCTCGGGCTGAAACCGAGACGTGCCGCTAGGCACTAACAGGAAAAGGGTACATACCAACGATGTCAGCAGCATCGTCACGAGGCGGGCCTAGCCTCTAAAACTGATCAGTATAAGCAAGCAACTGTCGAGTTACAAGTCAGGATTTCATCATTGATTTCCCCATACCCCCAAGTTTTGTATGTCAAGTCAGGTATTCAGTAATCAAGAACTAATGCCAACACAGGATCAGGTAGGAGCAGGTTTGTCTGGATAGACAACAGGAACGGTCCGTGAGGACTACATGTCAGGTTTGTTGGCATTAGACACAAGATCAGGTAACAGGTAAAGCCATGGTACATCAGGTCAAGTCGAGTAGTGTATTTAGATGTCATGTCATGTCAAGAGTGTACGGTACCATGTCGTAACATATAGGAAGTGCACGGGTCATGTCAGGAAGCACGAAATACTATGTGGGTGCTCATAAATCAAACTAATATAAACTTGTATAAACCAAACAAGCATGGGTACAGATGAAACAATAAAAATGAAAACACGGTGATGATATATGCAAGGGTACAGATTAAAGCATGAGGATGCACAATTATAGATTAGAGTTAGGGTTGTGGTTCCAACGTTAAATAACCTATACTTAAACAAATATATAATTGTTAAATCTCGTTATTATGGGTTAACTGGTTTAAAGATGCAGTGATATATAAAATATGCTCAATGGATGCAATCGGTTATTCAGGGTAGAAACTATATAACAGTGCTATGTATTATGCAGTTAACTAGTAAATAATCTAACCATGTATGTGAGTATGTGATATTGTACTTCAAGGTGCAACAAGTTATAATTTAAACCCGAGTCTTTTAATGCTATAATTTGACATCGAAAACGCAAGAATGGAAACTAATAGCAATTTGATCAATTTACAGGTGCCATCATGAAATAAATTTGTATAAATAATATAGTAGCATGTAGAAAGTTTCACTTGCCTGGACGGATCAAGAACGAGAATACGGAACGTCTCACGTCGGCGGAACACGTCGCGACGCGCGCGCGGTACACAGAACGGATCCACACCACGCACAATGTGATCACACGGGTCAGGTACGCTTGCTGGCACGTCGGGATTGTGGACGTCACGGCCGGGTCTGGCGATTTACAATGACAGAGAACAACTATTTACGATACAGAAGAGAAAGGAAAGAGAAGAAAGAAGGAGAGAGGGAATGCATACTGGTGTGGTGTTCTGTGGCAGAGGTGGGGCGAGGAGAGATGTGACGACGAGTCAAGGGTCTCCGGTGATGGGCTGCCGGCGATGGGTAAGGTTTCTTGGGTTCTAGGTTGCGGGGTCTGGTGTGCAGGTATGGGTCAGTGTAGGGTGAAGAAGGTAGGAGAGGGAGGAGAAAGGAGATGATGGCAATAGTTGTATGAAGCTGGGGTCGCCGGAGGTGAGGGGACGGCGACGGGTTCTGTTGGGTTTGAGGGTGCAAGGTGCCGGGAAAAGGAGAAAGAAGAAGAGGAAGACGGCGAGGAGGAAGGTGAGGTGTAGAAGAGGTTGAAGAGATGAAGACGGCTAGTTAGGCGAAGACGAGATCGTGGAGGCAGGGAGCTAGGTTAGGGTTAGGGTTTCCATCGCATGGGTTAACGTGAGGGCTCCGTTTAGAAGGAAAGAAGAGGGGAAAGATAAGAAGAGAAAGATGAGGAGGAGGACGAATGAGATGGAGGAGAAGGTGCTGCCGAGTTCATATATGAGGAGGTGGCGACGGAGGGATCGAAGAAAGGTCGAGGAAGCACGAGGCGGCTAGGTTTCTCGTGGGGCGCTCGGTCTAACAACGAAGAAGAAGGAGAAGAGATAGAGGGAGGTGACCGTAGCAAAGGGGGAGGTGACGGGACTCCGCTCACCGCGATAGGAGAAAGAAAGTGGCCGCGAGAGGAGAGAGATAAGGAGAGGGGAGAGAGAAAGTTGGACGTTAGCGGGGGTGAGAGAGGAAGAGAGAGAGAGAAGAAGAAGAAAAGGAAGAGAGAGAGAAGGAATTGGTGGGGTCGGTATCAATTGAGGGAGAGAGGGGATTGCCCAGGGAAGATTTGTTTAGGCAAAATAAATGTGAAAAGAGATTTAATTTTAGAAGAAGATTTCCCTGGCTGAACTTAACTATTCCCAGGCTAACAATATATATTCTCAAGATGATAAAATATGTTAGGTATAGTTTAGAATATTAAACTAATTAAAATTTAGGCGGAATACAAATAATTCAGAAATGCGCCCGGTTCGGGTCCAAAAATTTGAATTTGAAATATGAAAAATATTAGCAAGTTCCAAAATTTGAAATGAAGGATTTTGTACTGAAAAGCATACCCCCAAGAACGGACGCACGTACGTGCGCGTAGTCGTCCAACCACGTCTGTCTCACTGAACGAGACGAGAACACGATGCAAGGACGCTACAACAGGGTTAGGGATATCATGCAGGCCATAAAATGCAATTTTAATTTATTTTACATGATTTAAACTGTTATATGCAAAAGATACGATATAGGATAAAATACCAGTATACTAAATTATGAGGTGCACCGGTCCATGCAACAAGTCAAGGCAATCTATAATAAGAGTTAAACAGGTTCAAGCAAGCGGGTCGGGTCGAATGCCCAGTAACTTGTAAAATACCATTCGCACCTAAACACGCTAAATCAAGAATAAACCATGGATAAGTAAAATACTGAAACTGGAATTAGTATAACTGAACTCGGGTATTACAGAAGGCTTTGCCTCGCCATCCGTTCAGATGCGTGCCGGGCATAAGGGTCGGGTGGTATAATGATGCAAGATTCCAGCGGGATAAGAACGGGAAAAGCTGTCAAGGTTTATGAACAATCAGCGAGATTTGCAAGCAAAGAATAGGTGGAACAACGTCAAAACTTTACTTACCCACAGTCATGCAAGGAGGGTTTAAAAGATCTCCAGGCCCGTCGAGGATCTCAACTTCATCGTCAGCTTCCAGAACTACAGAAGGAATTAGTATCGTTATACGAAATAATGATAATGCAATGAGGGGTCAAATAACACTAATCTTACCCAGAAGAGAGGACGATGCGTTGCGGGGATATTGCCTGCGGAGCGGCCATCTCGAGCAGACGCTGGAAATACTTTCTGGGGGATAGATCCACGATGGACGCCGCCAATTCTCGTAATTCTGAAAACACAGAAAGATTCAGATAATGAAGAGATCATTAAAATAAAATATAGAAAACTACCTTCAATGCTCCTCCCGTTTTGAATTGGAGGGATAGCAGCTTCAGCAGCCTCTTCCGTACCCTCAGGCACATCACCGGAGACGTGGACTGGTGTAACAGCTTCCAGTTGAGGAGCAACGGCCACCGCTTCAGGCTTCAATGAAGGGACGGCGGTCTCGACTACCTGTTCCACAATCTCTGGGCCGTCACCAGAAAGATCCATTAAATCTGTGGCCAATAAGGACGCCTCTTCTAGGAGAGCAAGCACCGGGAGAACAGAAGCCACCAATGGAAGCTCTGCAGCAGGAATAGCAGCCATGACGACCTCCTCCGCACCTACTAGTGCCTCATCGGGGCATTTACAGAGTCCACAGTCAGGACACAACTCGAACTCAGATTCTCTACCTTTGCCGAAGTCCCTGCAAAGTTTTACGAAGATAAGAAGACATAAAAAGCGATACAAATTACTTGGCAAAGGAAAAATACAGAAAACATGCATACCGATACGCCAAGATGCCTCTAGTATGGCTTTTTCAAGCCGACGTTCCTTCCTAAGAAGGTATGCTCGCCGGGGTTCAAGTGTAGATTCATGGCCGCCAGTCCACAATGACAACACATCTTCTGAAGCGGCTGAGATGGGATGCTTGAGAGCTATCTCGTCTCCCTTTTCCAGAGGACCTATAAATATTCTCCGTATTGATAGAGGATCTTCATAGAATATGACGGCAGGATAAGAACTCTTCAGGACGCACACGTTCTCGGTCTCATCCTGGGAACGCCTTATACCCTCAGCCAATTGTGCGGCTTCCTCGGCAGATGAACCCGGAAAGAGAAGACCATTATCCGGCTCTTGCATAGATATTGGTTCGTTTTGAACAATAGGCTCGGATTCCACCAAAAGGTCAAGCAGACCGGTGACCATCTTCTTTCTCCTCTTCGACCCAGAACTAACGCTAGAAGATGATCGCTTCCTTCCCTTCGACGCTTTGGCGCGATGTTGACCCACTTTGCCTCCACTGTCCCCTCTTTGTGACACCCCTGCTGATAACGTCGCCACTAATGGAGGGGCCGCTGACGCCTCGGCGGAAGCCTTTGCTCGAGCTCTAGTACGCATCGGCATCCCTGCAGCGGGAGGAATCGATCCGGCTTCTGCGGCCTGCGAGATGAGGACCGCACCACCATCCCTCAAAAGAGGGCGAATGACTGACCGCAGTCGCAACAGAATGCTAGCAGCTTGGGTCGGGGCAGGAGTCTTATATTCGCCTTTCCTCAGCAATGATAGGACCAACCCGGTGGCGATACCAGCCCACAAAGGAGCCCACAGACCTGGGGAGATAGTCAGGTTCTGGGATCATGAACATGGAGCCAGTATTCAGCCGCATAAAATGATGAATAACGTCGTGAATAACTCCCAACGATGAAGTAGGCTCAACCAAGAACGCTTCGAAGGGGACGCCCTGATTATAACCCAGTTGCCGGGAAAAGCGGTGCGGATTATACCGCATAAGGAGAGCCGTATCATTCTGGTGGAACACCAAATAGCCCGGCCTAATTGAGTATAGATGCATGATCTCCCTAGGCTTTAAAGAGGGTGCTCCCCCTTTCGACAAGTCGAATAGCTGCTGGACAGGCCCCGCTGGAGCAGAAAGAACGCGATCAACAAACACCATTCCTCCCTCATGGGTATATGTATTGAGCAGAACATGGAGGGCCCCTAATTGAGTCGGATCAGGAGCGGAGGCATCCACCAATCTCATAACTCGAGGGAAGGTGTAGGAGTCATAGAAGTTCGGCCGTTGATGTGCCGTGAATGCCCCCAGCACAAGCATTTCGATCCAAGATGTGAAGTAATGAAGGGGGAGATTCACAACATCTACACCTGAAGTCGAAGTGTTGGTCGCAACACTTAACCCGTGATAAAGATGCGATAGTCCCGCGATGTCGATGGCCAACTTTGCCTCTTCAGCTACATGATGGACGAGATAGAAAACGGAAGCTCTCATGAAGCGTCGGTATGACGATATCACAAACTAGCTGAGCCAAAGGCTGATAAAACTGACAAAGAAGGTCTCTTTATCCATGTCGGGAGCCGCAATCGAACCAAAAGGAACGATTGACATGATCGGGATGTAAAACTGTGGTAGATCTTCTGCTTTAACCGGCAGTCTATCCAAACCAAACCCAAAAGGGTCATCGATACTCACAAACTTCGGGGCCTCCTTGGATAAAATATCTCCCCGAATGAAACATGCGATAAAGCTCTCGAAAGTGACACCCTGCCCTTCTAACTTCGCAAACAATCTGTCGAAAATACCCAGGGCCTTGATCAAACTGGGGTACTTATGAAGGACGGCGGTTTCGGCTGTCAGACCATCAAGCACAGCCGACATAGTAGAGAAAACATATTCATCAGGAGGCAGCAGTTCCTCGTAATGCTCCCTCCTAATAGGCAGTCCTGAAATCTCAGAGAATTCATCCAATGAGATAGACACTTCTCGATCCCCTAGCAGGAAGGTGTTGGTGGGCAGATTCCACTGGTTTAAGAAGGCTTTGATCCGCCAGACGTGAGGAGCATGGTAATGTAAGAGCGATGCATACACTGCCTGATATAGTCCGGCCTTCTGCAGCCTTGTGCGGTGGGCAAAAAGAATATAACGAGCCCAAATAAGGTAGCCCATGGGGTGCCGGGGGGTGATACCCACTTTATAGACTTGCCCCTAAGGTCGAGCTTCACCTTGGCAAATCCGACGTCCCAAGATGTCTATAGCAGGTAGGGGCTGGTTAGGTATCCCAGAAGTAGAGGGCTTCAGCCGGCCCAAAAGAGTCCAATTGGTCACTTCCACTACGTAAGCAGTCTGTGGGTGTTCCATCGGCAGTATAGGGCGAAGAGGTTTCACTGGCTCCCCGCAAATAAAACTTCGGCGATCCCGGATGATGTGACCGTACCAAGTGCCCCATAAGAGCAGATTTGTTCGATATTTATCATGAGCTCTGATCATCGCCGTTGCCTCCTCATCTGACGACGATTGTGGAAAAGCGGCGTCTGAGCGGGTGTAAGGGAAATAAGGAAGAGAAGCCATTGTGCCTGAAATAAGGAAAAGAGGAAGCTATTAATAAAACCCATGCACATAATAATAATAATAATAATAATAATAATAATAATAATAATAATAATAATAATAATAATAAAGCAGGATGTCTGTTTTGCGGGGCCACTGCCTACGAAACACATAGACCCCACAAAATCAATATGACGGTTCACTAATGATGAGACAGAGCATTCATTGTGAGAATAAAAAAAGATCCTCGTTAAACAGACATTGGAATTCAAACAACTCTTGGAAAAAAAACCTCTGATAAGACACCTAACAAAATTAAAAATCTGCGCGAATGAGGGGAAAACCCTATGAAAAGATTATCAAGAACACCAAGGAATAAAATTCCCAAGAAGTCCTCCTGATCTTTCAGAGCTAAGCTCTTCGCCTTAGGAATTAAATTCCCTTTACCTGATAGAATTAAATTCCAGGAACTCACAAAAGAAAAACTTATATGAGAAACAAAATCTCATGAATCCCTAAAAAAACAGAGGTGAATGTTCGAGATATGGAGGTTTACTAATCAAAGATCACATCTTTGGATCCCTAAGCGAATGGGTCTTTGAAGAGAGCAAACCTCTCATGGTGGATTTAAAATCCAGAAATTTTTGTTCAGAAAGAAAGTTTTTTTTATGAGCAAAGAGTCCTTACCTAAAAAAAGGGTTTCTTTTTGACAGAGTTAAACTCTGGAGTTACAATGGCAGAGAACTAAGCTCTGAGGAGGAGAATTAAATTCTCGAAGAGGATGAAGAAGGAAGAAGATGAGCGAAACAGTGGCTGCCTCAAGAATGAGACCTCTGCATTTATAAGACATGATAGGAAACGGTTCATCTTCCCCGTTCCCTAGGTAGATCCAACGGCCATAAAGGTGACAGCGTTGCACTCACGTGCAAACACGTGAGAACAACGCTGTGGGGGAATTTTTTCCCTCATGAGAACTGAATAAACATATGAATAAAGCAATGGGGAAAGCCCCCAAGTAGAGCATCACGTGCCCACACGTGATCGGGCCTCACGTGCAGAAACGTGACTTTTTATAGGCAAAATCTATAGGCGCTGAATGAAATAAACAATTGGATATGCTTAATTGGTGGGGTCATGTGCCAACACGTGATGGGTTTCTGAGCCCTCTGAAATAATAGAATTAAATTCTAATTAGAAGCTTTATGTTTAATTGGTAAGGTCACGTGTCAACACGTGATGGGCTCCTAAGCCCTCTGACTAATAGAATTAAATTCTAATTAAGAAGCTTTATGCTTAATTGGTGAGGTTACATGCCAACACGTGATGGGCTCCTAAGCCCTCTGAACTAATAGAATTAAATTCTAATTAAAATGAATCAAAAGCCCTAATTGGAAAAATATTTCCCTAGATCTTTCCAAAAAAGAAAGATTGCACTCTGTAAAACAGAACGCCGTTGGATTAACAATCCAATGGTGATTAAAAGATCACCAATTTACAGAAAAATTCTGTACAGGGAAATATCTTCCTAATCTTGTTAAGAACAACAAACAAGATATCTTCTATAAAAAAGAAGTCTTTGGATTAAAAATTCAACGGTGAATAAAATTCACCGAGTGATCTAAAAGATCATGTTGGTTATAAAATCAATCAAAATCTCTCAATGAGAGATTGGCTGAACAAACTGATTCTTTTCTTTCTCCTATAAATAGGAGCCAAGAAGGAAAAAAAAGGAGGAGACACAGAAGGAAAGAGAGAAAAGAGAATTTAATTCTCCAGAGAGAAGAAGGTCTCTTCAAAGAAGAAAGAAACTTTAGGTAAAAGAAGGAAAGAGATCACCCCATAAGCTCCCACAAAACAAAGAGAATTTAATTCTCAAACCAAGAGTTTAACTCTTCTGAAAAGAACTTAGTTCTTCCTCTAATTGAGATCTGCAGAAACATATCTCCCCACAAGTTGAGAATTTAATTCTCATCGGGAAGATTCTGTTATGTAGATTCAAACCCAGGGGAAAGAACTAAATTCAAAGAATTTAATTCTTATCAGAACATATAGGAATTTAATTTCTCTAATAAAATTAGAGTTTAAACCTATAGAAGAATTTAATTCATATAAAACAAAAGGGGTTCGAACGCCTCAAAACTCAAGATCTCCATGCACGTAAGAAAAGATTAGTGCTTAAACAAAAAGAGAACAAACTGAGATCGGCTCACGCGATCCCACGTGACCCCCTAAGCAGTGCTTAGCTATCATAAAGCAGAAACTGAATAGATTAAAGGCAATAGCGCAAAATTTCGAGCGCCTCACGTGACCCCACGTGAGCGCCTCAAATTCTTAGTGTTCAACACTATTTAAAGCGCCTCACATGACCCCACGTGAGTGCCTCAAATCCTTAGTGTTTAACACTACTTCAAGCGCCTCACGTGACCCCACGAGAGCACCTCAAATCCTTATTGTTTAACACTACTTCAAGTGCCTCACGTGATCCCACGTGAGCGCCTCAAATTCTTAGTGTTTAACACTACTTCAAGCACCTCACATGACCTCATGTGAGCGGCTTAGACTCTCAGCGTTTAATGCTACTTCAAGTGCCTCACATGACCCCACATGAGCGCTCCAGATCTTCAGTATTTAAATAATACTTTAAGACCTCACGTGGGAGTACGTGAGCGCCGAACATATGCTAGTGTTTTAGGCCAACCTTAGCCTAAGTTAGCTAAGTCTTCCAAAGCCAAACTCTTTTTCAACCGAGCCTCAATTATATTCAGGTCTTTCAAAATTGATCTCAGATGGCATTCAAAGAAATGTTATCCCATTCCTTCTCAATCTGACATTTGGTTCAAGGGTACATCTCTCCACACCTTTGATACATGTCGTTGTAATTATTCAACGTCTTCAGAGAGGTGGCGGGTCCCGACAACTAGCAACTTTTTTGGTACATTTCCAAACCCATGGATACACCCCATTAGACCGTAACGTCTTTAAACTAACTATGGATCGTAACGTCCTTAAACTAAAATGATAAAGCCCAAATGCTCTTTCGCTGGATCTAAATGATCCTAAAACCCTGTTAAGTAGATCTTAGTCTAAAATTAGACTAATGTATCCTTAACAACCATTTAAGTTGATCTTAATCTCAAACGAGATTAACGATCCTTAAATCAATCCAACTACAGATCCCTCAACTGATATTGGTTCAAGGGTACATCTCCTCACACCTCTGATATGTGTCGTTGTAACTCTTCAACGTCTTCAGGGAGGTGGCGGGTCCCGACAATCAATAAACCCAGTGGACCGCAATGTCCCTAAACTAAAACAATAAAGTCCAAATGCTCTTTTGTTAGATCTAAATGATCCTGTTAAGTAGATCTTAGTTTAAAATTAGACTAACGTATACTTAACAAACGTTCAAGTCGATCTTAGTCTCAAATGAGATTAATGATCCCTTAACCCAACCCCAAAACCAAATCTAAGAAAATACGGATTTGGACTAATCCACTCTTTATGGGCGACAACAAAAATTAGTCTCCGTATACAATCCACAGGCAACCAAAAATAAAACAAACACACACGACACGAAGTGACCTTCTGGAGAAGGAGAAGGTGGTTATCGTAACCCGATAACGTAATTAACTGCAGGGGCTTGCGCCTGTAAGGAAGAGCGTCCCCACAATCAAAAACCCCTCGCAAGCGAGGGGGAATCTGACGAAGTCTGTTACAACGACCGCATCTGTCCAAACCTCCGATACACGGTGCTATAAATCAACTTAGCACCTTCGGAGAGGTGGACGGATAAATCCAAATAGCATCTGCCCCCCAGAATTCAGGCAAGGCGACCTACACGGTTTCGTCTCTATTTTCGGCGGTGAACAGTGATGATCATATCAAACACTAACAAGCTGCAAGCGGTTAGCTAAACGTAACTGCCACCCGGGTATTGAGCGATCAGAAGATCAACAAGCAAGCCTGTACATACTCCTGTGAATCCAATCAGTAACACTACTGTACAGTCCGGTCTCTTCGTCTGATATGTCGCATATCCAGTCTAGAGGTAGTAAACGTCAGACCCCAGTAACCGATAAGTCGTGTCGATGTGAGGCTCATAACGGGTCGAGAAACTATTGATAACACTTACCAGCAGGTCTCCATATCAGCCCTGACCAGGGACTTCCGGTTATAGCCAATCGAACACAGCGCAACATCAACTCCCAATACCGGGAGAGACGAAACCCCTCCTATCGCTCATTGCCTCTATGTGATTCGGGACTGTACCCAAAAGCCACTATTTTGCACGTCCTCTTGAACGTGGTAAGGTGGAAATCAAAGCACAGTGGGAATCACACAAGAATCTATGACGATCTCGGGTCTACAGACTAACCTGTACCAGTGTCACCAGAGAACTGCTATCTGACGATAGGTATAATACCATCTAGGAGTTCTCGGCGAGTCCGTTCAGTGTAACCAGTCTCCACTGAGCACCCGTATACCTTATCTGATGTCAAACACCAATGGATATGGGATCATCCATCGCCCATCATATGGGTCGAGAAGCGTATACGCTAGTCTACTCTGGAGTATCGATGCCCTATCTCGATACTCCCTCGACTAGGAACAGTTACAGGATGTACTCTTGGACTACCCTGGCCCCACTAGTATGATCTGCATCAGAGTCCTAGTAGTTTAGTACATATCTTAAGGGCTTTATCAATATGTGTGAGCAAGACAGTAAACCAATACAAGTCAACATATTAAGACAAGTGAAACCTGATAGCATACTATCATATCGAGCAAGAAAGTCCTCTCTATATATATCCAAGCATCCACTATAATATACATCATATGTACAACAATGGCCTCTAGGGCATATACATAACTAACACAAGTCGTTAAAAGGGTAGCACCGACCGTCCAAGTCGTCAAAATGGCAGTACCGACCGCCCATATCGCGAAAAGGGCAGTATCAACCTCCACGTGAAAGAAGATCCATCAATTTCATGCACACGACCCATACATGTGGTGTGCATGTATTGATGGGGGGCACTTTGTCGGGGTCAATAATTACACCCCAGTTGACCCATTCAAAATCAAAGTCAACTCCAAGCCAAGTGGGCCCAAACCCAGGTCAAAGGGACCGGCCCCATGACAAAAGGAATGAAACCATAAATTGGTTCAATGTAATTCTTTTTTATATATATGTATAGAAATAAATGTATGTAAAATAAGCAAAAAGCCAAAATTTTGTAAACCCCATGGTTTATGTGCAAAAAGAGATAAGCACATAAGGCATGGGGTGGCATAAGTGCCATTTGGCAAAGGCCAAGGGGTTATATTTAAAATGTGTAACCTATAAAAGTAAACATGATGAAAAATCAAAGGACTTTTCATTCTCTCAAATTCTAGGGTTTGTGCCTCCTTCCTCAAGATTCAAAACCTTCTTTCTTTTGAATTAAATCAAGAGTTCAATCACTCTTTTTCCAAAAAGAAACCGTTTTCACCATAAAACCATTAAAGGGGAACTCGGATCTTTCATCAAATCTCCAAAAGGGAGATTTTTGAGTTTCACCCCTCTTCTTCTCAAGATCCAGCCACCGGAGAGAAGGAAGAAGGAGTCCCTTTTCCAAAAATCCTATTTCGGGAAGATCCAAGGCTCAAAAGAAGATCTAGGGCTAAAGGGGAGAAGAAAGGGGTCCCCTCTGATCATCTTCAAACATTTCTAAGAGTTTAACTCTATTCAAGATCTGTTGGAGTTTAACTCCATAAACAAAACCCTTTTAGGAGTTTATCTCCAAATCTATACATAATCCCTGTTAGGAGTTCAACTCCAAAGACCCTTGGGAGTTCAACTCCCAGCCTAGGGGCTAAGCCCCTTTTTCCACTGGTGTTTCCAGCAGTCGCGTGCCGTTCACGTGACTCGTGGGCGTCCAGCGGTCGCGTGCAGGGCACGTGACCCGTGGGTGCTCAGCGCCCACGTGCTCCTTATGGGATCTACAGGCGCTCAGCGCTCAGCGGTCGCGTGCAGGGCACGTGACCCGTGGGCGCCTAGCGCTCAGCGGTCGCGTGCAGGGTACGTGACCCGCGGGCGCCAAGCGCCTACATGCCAGGCACGTGACCCGTGGGCGTCTAGCGCCCACGTGCCATGCACGCATCTTTAAGATGCTCCTCACCCCTCATTTCCCATGCACCCCCGTAAACTCTGTGAGGCTCCCGATATATTCAAAACACAACACATGCACATGACACATTGAGTTCACATGATCAGTTTGACCCGTCAATCGGAGGTTCCCTCACTCTAAAGGTGAGGGGTAATTAACGACAGCTTAGTCCGCGGTTGCCGGAGATTCGGATCCCCACAATCAATAAACCCCCGTCTACCCTAGGCAGAGGGAATCTATAGTACACCTAACAAGCGCGTGCATATTCCCATGTCAATGGGGTGACGAAAAACACCCTGCAGGCATCACCTTATAGCAGAATATGCCCAACGGGTCCGGAAGGCAGTATGCTTCTGGTCTTCAGGATGCATTTTTATTTGGTTGTATCCTGAAAATCCATCCATGAAGGAGAATATCTCATGGGTAGACGTATTGTCGATCATCAACTCGGTAATGGGTACTGGGAAGTCATCCTTCGGGCAAACTTTGTTGAGGTCCCGAAAGTCCACGCAGATGCGAACCATCCAATTTTTATTCATTACCGGAATGATGTTAGCGGTCCAGTCAAGATATTGAATCTCTTGGATGAAACCAGAGTCGATTAGTTTCTTGACTTCATCATTGATACTCATCTCAAGTTCGAGTCGCATCCTTCTTGGCGCCGGTTTACTAGTTTTATGTCTGGCGATGTGGCCATTTTGTGTACCACAACTTCTGGATCTAGACCTAGCATTTTGGAGTAGTTCCATGAGAAGCAGTCTTTATACTCTATGAGAAGCAGTCTTTATACTCTATGAGCAGCAGTCTTTATACTCCATGAGCATGTCTTTTAACGTGGCTACCTGTTTTTCATATAGTAGCTCACCGACGAATGTCGGCCTTAGATCATTTTCCATCCCTAAGTCAATTTTTTTTAGGTTATCCGCCGTAGTGTGTATCCCATCTTCCAGCTCTTTTGGTGCTGGTGGAAACTCTGAGATCACCTCGTCCTCATTTGTGAAGCACCTGAAGAGGTCATTCATACTCTCATGCCCTCCCTCTTTTGAGAGTGTTATCATATGGAAGGTACGAGTTCGCTTCCATTCTCGCGGTCGAGCTGGTCCTATCATGACGGTATAGGTCCTCGTTGGCTCATACTTTTATGGCGGGGTTACTCTCTAGCTGTTGGATAAAGCGAACATGCCTTGTCGATACTAGTCTTTCACCAAATCTTTGAACGTGAAGCAGTCTTCAAAGGGGTGACTTATTGCTCAGCGATAGGAGCAATAATCCGGGTGATGAACTTCATTTATCGATTCGGGATGCCGAGGTTCCGGAAGTGTCATCATTTGGTGCATCATGACAAGCCTGGAGATCTTTCCTATCTTGTCTTGAGGGAAAGAGTATTCCCGACCCATCTTCTTTATAAAGGATGGGCTCCAATCGATATTTTCTCGATTGCACAGCGTCTTGGATCTGCTTTGTTGTCTTTGAACATTGTTTGTATTCTCTGCTCTATTTTTACCTCCATTTCAGGGTTTTCCTCTTTTGCGAGAACACTTAGCGGGCTGGGGATGAAGAGCGTTTCGGTCTACTTCCGCCGCAGATTGCTGGTTGAGACGCTGCGTTTTGGTCTTTTCATAAATGGCCATTTCGCGGCTGTGGTTGTCCCGGCTCGCTTGAAAAGTTTCTTTTATTAGCTTGTCAATTTGTTCTTCAAGCGACGACCTTTACGTTTTCAAAGCAGGATCTCGCTCCGATTCGACGTCGTGGCTATTTGGAAGAGCGTTTTCCTCTTCACTCGAGCTGTTTAAAACGCGGCAACTGTAAATTTGCTCCCGTTTCTTGGACTGAACGTATCCCGGCCCAGTTGTTTTCATCTTCCCGTTGGACTTCTTTTGTTGAGTCCCGGGAATATCCTAAATCTTATTGTAGAGTTGGGTCTGCCGAACCGTTTGTTCAAGAGGTACGCCTTGGGTTTTAATAGTTTCTTTAATCCCTCCGTGTAATATCTTGGCAGACAGATGGGTTGAAGCCTGTCGAGTGCAAAATCGGCACCATGCCAAATTTCTTTCTCTGCTTTGGTCTCCGTATATTTGTAGAAGAGGATTGCCTTTTCACTTCTTCGCCTAGGAAGTACGTAAAAAGTTTGAAGTTCTTATACACTGTATGTATCGAGCACATCAAATTCCTTGTAGTGTCGAGGCGGAGCCATCATGATTTGTAGACTCTGATCCACTTCGGCTAGAATCTGCATTGACGGGCGAATGTAGAACACTGCATTGGCCTCGTCCTCGGAATTGCTGCCAAAGACCGAGATAGGAGTAGATGGTCGAGGCTTATTATTTTACCTTTGGGATTGCCCTGAGTAGACTATTTGTTCAACTTCCTCAGTATCGCTTCCAAAGATCGGGATGGTGGCGAAGGATTTTTGTTTACTCTCTGGCCTGTGACACCTTTTAGTATCCTCGAAGTCCGGCAGAAAGTACTTTGCATTTTCATACTTCCGCACTTCATTTACCAAGAACGGATTTAGCTCTCTCGTGACGGTATACTCCTATCTATCCTTGAAATATTTCATACACTGATGTTGTGTAGAAGAGACGATATTGTACTCGTGTAATCAAGGCCTGCCAAGCAAAGCGTTATAGCAATTCTTGGCGTCAATGACATGAAATTTGATGTCAGTGATGAGCAGCCCGAAACGTAGCATCAGTATTACAGATCCAAGCGTCTGTGATGACTGTGAGTCAAACCCGAAGATGGTAATTTTATCTTGGGTAAGGTGCTGAACGTTCATGCAAATTTATTTCAGCACTCTTACGTTGAGAAAATTAACGGAGGATCCGTTGTCGATAAAGATTTTCCCTATCTTGAAGTCGTGGAAGTACCCGGTGATGTATAACGGGAGATTATGTTCACACGTACCGAGGAGTAGATCTTCATCGTTGAATGTAATATCAGCCGTGTGGAGTTCTGCCAGTTCATTTTTCATCTTCTCTTCCGCGAGAAAAGCTTAGAACTGATCGGGCTCTTGTAACGCCTTGATCAGGGAATCTCGTTCCTTCTTGGATAGGTGGAGAGCATCCAATATGCTTAGTTGCGAGGGTATTTTCCTCATATGTGCTAGGACGTTGTAATCCACCTTGTTTTTCATAAGCGGGTCCTTTGCGGTGAGTTCTTTTACCACTTCTTCATCGAGGGCGATTTCTTCGGGAATTATCCCGTTCCCTTTGTCTTTTTTGTTCGAATCTTTGTTTGCAGGTCTGAGATTCTTCTCAGGCAACGTATGGTTACGTAGCTGAATATTTTCGCAGTTCTTCTCCTCCTCTTTTTTTTCGGAGGTGGAGTCTTTGAAGAGAGGGTTGAGAGGTGTTTCGTCCTCAAAATCGCTCCCGAACGTAAGGATTAGAGGTTTTCCTTCTTCCGAACCGGTATCAACCATATGACAATTGCCTGCCGTTTCTTCATGCGCGTTTGTCTCGCTATTTTGATGTCGATGAGCACGAGTTTCGCGCTTCACCTGCTTGAAGTGTTTTTGATAGGCAATATATCCTTGCCATCACTTCTTGAAGGCACTGCATTCTTCGATGAGGTAGGCGACCCTTCGATGATATAGACAGTATTCTGGATGTAAGTCTTCTCCATCGAAGCATGTGACCCCAGGAGTGTACTTTATCAGAGGTGGAAGCTTCATCCCCATTGACAGGGTTTTAGTGAACTGCTTCTCTATTTTGATACTGCTTTTATTTGTTGCAGGTGTGCTTTGGTTTGGTTGGAGCACTTTACGACTCGTCCTCACTGCAGCTTTTTTATTCAGACGCTGATGCTTAGCCTTTTTATATATAGTCGTTTAGCGTTCTCGGTCAATTTTGCTTTTTTGAAAGACTTCGTTTAGCAGCCTCTCAATCGGGTCTTATTCTGGCAGTTTCGGGAATTTTAGCGCTGATTCTACCCCTAGTTTCTCTACATTGTTTTCTGACGCTGAGGGAGCTTCTTCGTTATATAACGACGAATGGAAGACCGTGTGGCAACTTTCTACACGGACTTCGGTTTCTTTTGAAGAGTCATTTCCCTCATCATTGCACCGTCTTCGCCCTCAAGAATATGCTTGAGGAATTCTTCGAGTGTGACGGGTGTCCATGCCTTCTGGTTATACTCCTCCAGTGCATCTATATATTTTTGTAGATCTGTGCGCTTGTAGTCATACTCGACAGGCTGCACATGCTTCTTAGTATTCTTCTTTTTCTTCAAAGACTTTGAAAGCTTGACTAAGGGGCTTTTCCCTTTGTCAGCGGTTTTCGGAGCGGGACTAGATTTTAGCATCCCTTCAATAATTCCAGGTTCAAGTGGGATTTTCCACCTGATTGCCGGACATTTCTGAAGATCCTTCAGCATTCTTTTAGTTTTTGCTGAGAGGACTTCTTTCCATGGAGCTTCTTGCATGAGTGAGCATGATGCCCCCTGTGCGTCCACCTTTTTAGGAGCGTGCTTTTGGGGCGGGTTTACCCTCCAGTTATCAGACATCGCAAACTTTCCCTGTTGGTACTGGTTTTCAGCCCAAATTTTGAAAATGTAGCAATCTTCAATTGGGTGGCTCACCATTCTGTGGTAGGAGCAGTAATTAGGGTTGTTGATATCGCTGGGATACGCTAGATGCCGTGGGTCTGGTAATGTGATGAGATTATTACGCATCGCCGTTTCAAAAAGTCTCCTTGTCTTATCACGTGGAAACGAGTAAGCACGTCCTAGCCTTTCTTCCAAGGACGAGCGTGGACGCACGTTGTTTTGGCGAGTAGCCGGTTTTGGGCCACTCGTTTGTTATTGCGTATTGACAATGAAGTCTGCTTTCTCTTTACCCTTGTTATTTCGATGGTCCTTATTTGAGGAGGAAGGCCCATGGCCCATCTGATCCATCTGGGCCAGCTTGTCTATAAGAGCCTGGAAGGTGGTAGGTTTGAAGAATGTCATGAACTGGGACACCGTCGTCAGAGGATCGATGGTCCTGATGAACATGCCCATGGCAGGAGACTCTTCAATGCGTTGTTCGCACTCAGACCATAGGTTCTGCCACCGGATCGCATATTGGACCCAAGTTTCTCCCGGCTTTACCCTGGCATTGATCAGGGCCATGATCAGAGTGCATTCACTCGCGCTGGCAAACCGTTGCGTGAATAGCAGTTCCATTCAAAAGCTGTCTCTGACAAGCTTCCGACAAATTGGCGAAGCAACAGTTTGTCGTCGCCTCCAGTATTGCCGTTGTTTACCCCAGTCAGAGCAAAGCTCTGTTCAAATTCCGAGGCGGGAGATGAAGCAACGCTTCATCTTCCCTCAATCAGAGCGAAGCTCTGCTTTGAAAATTTAAATTTTAATAAATGAAGCAACGCTTCAAATTCTTTGCGCTGCGTGCAACGCGCCACGTGTCAGGCGCAGATGCATCAGCGCAGCGTCCAAGGCAGCGCACCCAATCAGAGCAAAGCTCTATTTTAAGCAAAATTAAAAGAAGCAACGCTTCAGTTGCGCAGGCACTGCACTGCGTGACACGTGTCAGCGCAGATGCGCTAGCGCAGCTGCGCTGCGCTGTGCGCTGCGCGACACGTGTCACGCGCTGAGGCATTTGCGCCAAACAGAATTAAAATTTTAAAGAAATCTTTCTGTTCTTGTTAAAATAAGAAGATTTTCTTCTGTAAAACAGAAGCCCTTGGATCAAAGATCCAACGGTGGGGAAAATTCCCCAAATCACTCAGAGAAAAATATCTTTAACAAATTTAACTAATTTATGGGCACTATAAAAAGGACCCCAAGCCTCAATTCAAAGGCATCAACATTTTCTTGAAAAAAGTCAAGAGCTTCAAAAAAAGAGAGAACTCTGAGAAAATTCCAAAGAAAAAGGTAAAAACCTTCACGAGAGAGAAGAAATCTCTTTTAATAAATCATTGATCTAAAAACCAGATCAATGATTGTCACATAATAAACAGTGCTTTGCACTTCTTATGAACCACTGGTTCTTTAAAACAAGAAAACAACAAAAATAAAAAAAATAGTGCTTTGCACTTTTATGAACCTCTGGTTCTTGAAATAAAAAGAAAAAACTTATTTTTCTTTGATCTAAATTAGATCAAGAAATCAAATAGTGCTTTGCACTTCTGTTCTTGAATCTAAAAGATTCTTAGTGCTTTGCACTTCCAAACTGCGCTGTTGCGCTCTTGGGAAAGCGCCACGTGTCAGCATCTGAATCACTTGCGCTATGAGCTTTGAGATAGAGCTTTGCTCTCTGTGATTGGCGCAACTTACCAAGGTGCGCCACGTGTCAGCAGCGCAAGCGCACTAGCGCAGCGCACTACGCTTGCATGACACGTGTCGTCATCACAAGCGCTTGCGCTCTTTGATTGGCGCAAAGCGCCTGAAAATGCAATGCATTTTCTGAAGGGCCAGGCCTAATTAAAAGACCAAACAGGCCTAATTAAATTGATGCTCTGCATCATTTATAAATGGGCAAAGCCCAAACTAAATAATAAAAATGCTATGCAGATGCCTTGCAGAGCCCAAAATAAATTGATGCTCTGCATCTTTTATAGGCAGAGCCCAAACAAAAGAATAGAAAATAATGCAATGCATTATTTAAAAATAGGCCAAGCCCTAACACAGGTCTAACAGACCAAAAACAAATAAAAGGCGTTGAATACTTTTCAACTGGACTTAGCCCAATCATGGCCGTAAGTCCTCAAATTAAATTGACTGAGCAAGATTGCTCCCTTAAATCAATTTATATCCGGTTCGAGGGTACATCTCCGAGCTCCTCTGACACCTCTCGTTGTATTCCTTCAACGACGTCAGAGAGGCGACGGGTCCCAACGATCACACATGAATATGGACTGTGGGTTCCTTAAACTCGTGGACCGAGACGTCCCTAAACTAATATTGGACCGAGACGTCCTTAAACTAATATTGGACCGAGACGTCCTTAAACTAATGATGGACCACCACGTCCCTTAACTGGCGATGGACCGAAACGTCCCTAAACTAATGATGGACCACCACGTCCCTAAACTGGAATGCGGACCACCACGTCCCTAAACTGGAACATGGACCACAACGTCCTTAAACTACCTATGGACCACTACGTCCCTAAACTGGAACAATAGAGCCTCCAAATGCTCTTTTGCCGGATCTAAACGATCCCGTTTAAGTTGATCTTAGCCCCCAAACATGGCTAACGTATCCTTAAACATTCAAACGGACTATAAAACTCCAAATCGACCTTGGTTCAAGGGTACATCTCTGAACTCCTCTGACATCTGCCGTTGTAATCCTTCAACGACGTCAGAGAGGTGACGAGTCCCGACGGCCAGATAATAAATGGATTATCATGTTAAGTTGATCTTAGTCTCAAACAGGACTATCGTATCCTTAACGAACGTTTAAGTTGATCTTAGCCGCAACGCGACTAATGCATCCTTAAACTAAAAATACCAAACCCAAATCTAAGTAAATACGGATTTGTACTAATCCACGTCCTACGGACGACGGTATTACTCAGTCTCCGTATACAATCCACGGGCAACCACAAACAAAACAAACACACACGACACGAAGTGAAATTCTGGAGAAGGAGAAAGTTGTTACCGCGATGCGGTAGCGTAATTAACTGCAGGGGCTTGCGCCTGCAGGGAAGAGCGTCCCCACAATCAAAAACCCCTCAAGCGAGGGGGAATCTGACGAAGTCTGCTACATCGGCCGCATCCGTCTAAACCTCCGATACACGGTGCCATAAATCAACTTGGCATCTTCGGAGATGTGGACGGATAAAACCATATAGCATCTGCCCCGAATCTCAGCGTCAGGACATCGCGGTCCTGTGCGCCATCTTTCGGACGGGAACAGATTCTGGCACGCCCGGTGGGACCTCTTCCTCTTTCCACTCCACACTTCGTGTGTCGTCTTCGCAAACCAATCGCGGTTTGTTAAATGGTTGCCTTTGGATTTCAAGTTACTAAGATTTGGTCTTTTGCCTGGCGCAGAACTCAAGATTCAATGGCCTTTAACTGCACCAACTGCTCGAAATGCTGCTGCAACGGACGCTCCACCTCACCAGGAGGTGTAGCATATGGGCCTCAAGCGGCTTCCTTTCTCGCTCTGCCGGTGGACCAGGTGACCCAAGCCACCCCTGGCCTGTTCTTCGGGACCATGATCCCACCTACAAGCTTCTCTGCGCCAATACCTGTACCGGAAGTGAACAAAAAGTCGGTCTTCGACCGGCTCGCTGCTACGATGACCCCTGTCAACGGGTCGCACAATGCCAAACCAACAGCCTCTGTTTTCACCAGGGTAGATCAGAACTCTAAAATGGCTGTCCCAAGGAGGGCAACGGCCGCTGCTCCGGAAGTCGTTAAGGCGGCTTCTCCCGTCAAAGAGTCAGTCTTTGCAAGACTGACGATTCCCACTCCTGGTCCGGCTGGTCAGAAGACATCAGTCTTCAATAGGCTGACACCGGCAATCGCCCCACACTCGAACAGGGGGAAAAAAGAAACTATCTTAATCTCCGAGCCAGTCCCAATGGCTCGTCGTGCTCGACGTCGCCATTGGCAACGAGTGAGGAAGGCAGGGGGCAATTCCCCCTCAGGGCTAACTCCACCGGCTCCAGTGGTGGAAGTCAACGCTGCTATTCCAACTGGGAACAGCTTTGAACTGCTGAGGAGGGTACGGAAGAATTCTCCAACCGCTACACTGAAAAGATCTCCTCCGCCTGCGGAGAAAGTCCCAGAAACAAAGCAAGAACAGCCCCCTCAATGGCTGTCCTCAAGAATTTATAAAGTTTGGAGGAGGGTTCAAGACTCCGTGATCGACACGGATCACTCCCGTCAACGAAAGAAGATGAAGGTGCAAAAAGAAAAGGACCGTCCTATTAAACAGCAGAGGACAGCGATCACCAAGATGCCCACTGCAACGGCCCCTTCAACTTCAACGGCCCACAAAAGAAGAAGGCCGGAGAAAACCCCCACGCCCGCGGCAAATGCCAAAGGTGGTGAGCCTAAACGCCCTAAGTCCGGGGGCATGATAGTTCATACAGTTTATGTGGCATCGGGAAGGGAGGATAGACGCATATCAACAGGTCATAGACCGCACACGAGGTCGGTGACCAAGGCTCAGGAGCAGCAGCAGAAGCTCCAAGAAATAATGAACGCTATGGCTGCACTTACAGGGCCAAAAGAAAACTCTGAAACGTTCTCGGATGAACGTCAGGAACAAGAGACTGACGCCGAGTTCCTTCGTCGAATATTGGAGAAGAAGGACAAAGAGGCTGCCGAACAAGCAGCCAACATACAGCGTATGGGCCTTCTCTTCCAAGACATGATAGGAATGATGATACAACAAGATCCCCCAGCCGAAGAGCCCCCGATCGTCCTCGGAGATGATAGGGGAGAGACATCAAATCCTCCGCCAGCTCTGTCAATGGCTAAAGAGGATACAATCTCTAAAACTGACTTGGACGAATATATAGCCCAACAGATACGGGTTCATCATGTGACTGAAGCAGCCGGCCAGGTCGTAAAAACGGGACGGCCATATCCAAGATGGTACGACCAAATCAAGTTCCCGCCAGGTTACACAATTCCCAAGGTCCATGTCTACAAGGGGACGGGCAATCCTCACCAGCATGTCGTCCAGTTCAGGGCACTCTGCGGCAACACCGGTGGTGATGACAAGCTTTTACTTCGCCAGTTTGTTGGAAGTTTATCGGATACGGCGTTCGAGTGGTACTCTGAGCTCCCGAACGACTCTATCAAAACCTTCGCGGAAATGGAGCTATTGTTTACTCAGCGTTTTGCAAGCGCCAGTGAACGTACCCCGATGACGGCACTGATTAACGCCAGGGTAAAGCCAGGCGAGACATAGGTCCAATATGCTATACGGTGGCGTAATTTATGGTCAAAGTGCGAGCAGCGCATTGAAGAAGCTCCCGCAGTGGGTATGTTTGTGGGCACCTTTGATCCGCAAGCAACCATTTCGCAATTTATGATGTTTTTCAAGCCGACTACCTTCTAGGCCTTGATTGACAAGCTAGCGCAAATGGATCAGATGGGCCATAAACCCCCTCTTCCAAAGCCGGACTCCCGAAATGACAAAGGGAAGGGAAAAGCGATCATTGTCTCTAATGCTCAACAACAACCGAGCGACTCGAAGCCGGTTGTTCGTCAAAATAATACGCGTCCATACGTGGCCCTTGAGGAGAGGCTAGGACGTTCTTACTCCTTTTCCCGCGATAAAACGAGGAGGTTATTCGAGCTGGCGTTGCGCAACAGACTCATAAATCTGCCGGATCCAAAACGTCCGTTACAACCAAGTGACATCAACGAGCCCAACTACTGTCCTTATCATCAAGTACTAGGCCATCCGATCGAAGATTGCTACGTTTTCAAGAATTGGCTTGAAAACCAGTACCGACAGGGCAAGTTCGCGTTATCTGACAAATGGAAGGTGAATCCCCCGCAGCCCCACACCTCTAAGGGGACGAATACTCCAGGGGCAACATGCTCCGTCGTTGAAGAAGCTCCTTGGGAGGTTGTATTATCAACCAAGACAAAGAGGATGCTAAACGACCTCCAGACATGTCCAGCGATCAAGTGGAAGAACCCGTTGGAACCGCAGGTCATTGAAGGGATGTTGAAACCACGTCCAACTCCAAAGACCGATGGTGGTGGCTCAAGCACTCGTAACCAGTCGTCAAAATCTTCGAAAAAGAAGAAAAAGAAGTCAAAGAAGCCCGTGAAGGCTGGCGACAAACGTACGGACTTGCAAAAACAAATTGACGCGCTGGAGGAATACAACCAGAAAGCACGGACTCCCATTACATTCCAAGAATTCCTCAATCACGTCTTTCAAGAGGAAGATGAGGGAGATAGTTCGTCGGATGAATCCGAGGAATATGTGGTGAGCTGTCATATGATTTCCCATTCGCTCACAAACGATGAGGAGACTCCTTGTAATGAAAAGCTGGGGGCAGATCCCGAACCAAAAATTCTAGAGCCATCGGATGAAGTAATTGACGCATTCTTCAATGAAGCTCTCTTAACAAGTAAAGCCGATCGGGAACACGAGGCGGTCATATTTGAAAGGGCCAAGCGCCAACGACTTGATGAAAGAGCCGAGATGATCCCGCTAGAGCAAAACATCTCCGCTGCCGACAAAAGCCAATTCAAGATGAGGAAAAAGTTTGCTAAGGCCGTATCAGTGGGCATGAAGCTACCATCCTTTGAAGGAAACATCACCGGTGAAGTGGAGATGCACCCCTCCTATTGCTTGTATCATCGGAAGATTTCGCACCCCACTCAAGAGTGCAAAGCTTTTGATAGATGGTGGCAAGGATATGTTGCTCATCGACAACACTTTAAGCGAGAAAAACGCAAAACTCGTCGGGAGCAAAGAAATACGACCGAAGGGCTTAAAAGAACTGCTGGCGATTGTTGCATGGTTAACACCGGTAGATCACAAGTGCCCACATTCGGGAGTGATTCTGATGAAGAGCTAGAACTTGCCCCTCTCTTTAAAGAGTCCGCTTCGAGAAAAGAAGAAGAACCGAAGGTTTGCGAAAATATCCGGCTACGTAATCGCACGCTGCCTGAAAAGACCTCGGACCCTCGAACAAAAAAGATAAAGGGAAAGAAAAGGCCACTGAAGATATCGTCTTAGATGAACAAGTGGTGGAAGAGCTAGCTGCCAAAGACCCACCAAAGAAGAATAAGGTGGATTACAACGTCTTAGCACATCTGAGGAAGCTGCCCTCACAGCTCAGCATTCTTGACGCCCTTTTGCTATCAAAAGAGGCGAGAGATTCGTTGATTAAGGCGCTCCAAGACCCAGAACAATTCCAAGCATGCCTGGCCGAGGAAAAGATGAAGGATGAATTGGAGGAAGTGCACACGGCCGATGTCACTTTTGGCGATGAAGACCTTCTACTTGGGACGTGCGAACACAATCGCCCTCTCTACGTCTCGGGATACTGCCATGATATAAAGATAGGCAAAATCCTGATCGACAATGGATCCTCCGTTAATCTCCTCAACGTGCGGGTGTTAAAAGAAATCTGCATGAGCGTCCAGCACCTTGCTCGGGATAAGATCACCATCTCCGGGTTCAACTCCCAATCGTCAAAGACTCTTGGATCTGTGATACTGACGCTACGCTTTGGGCTGCTCGTTACGGACATTAAATTCCACGTCATAGACGCCAAGACATGCTACAACGCTTTGCTCGGTCGACCATGGTTACACGAGTACAACATCATCCCTTCTACACAACATCAGTGTATGAAGTATTTTAAGGATGGTTTCGAGTATACCGTGACGGGAGAACTGAACCTATTCTCTGTGAACGAGGTCCGCAAATATGAAGACGCCAAATACTTCTTACCGAATTTCGAAGACACAGAGAAGTGTCACAAGCCGGAGAATAAAATTAACGCTACCATCCCGGTCTTCGGCAGTGATACTGAGGAGGAAGAATGGATAGTTTATTCGGGTCCGCCCCAACACAACAAGCCGGGACCATCGGCTCCTACATTGATCTTTGGCAGCGACTCGGAAGATGAAGTCCATGCTGTATTCTCTGCTCGACCTTCAATACAAACGTCCGCTGATGAAGAGCAAAGTCTGCAAGTCGCCATGGTGCCGCTTAAACACCATAAAGAACTGGATGCACTTAATATTTACAACGTAGAAGAGCTACAAACATTCTACATCCCTCCCAGGCGAGAGAGCGAGAAAGCAATTTTGTTTTACCGCTCTGAAGAAACCAAGGTAGAAAAAGAAATCTGGCATGGCGCGGAGTCTACGTTCGACAGGCATCAGCCTATCCGTCTCCCCAGATATTATACGGAAGGTTTTGAAAAAGCTGCTGAAACACCAGGGGATATCCTTCAAACAGACCGTTAGAAAGGCTAAATTCTATGACAAGGTTTGGAACGTTCCCGGGACTCAACGCAAACTGCCTAACGGGAGAATGGAAACAAAAGGGCTTGGATACATCCGGTCAAAGAAACGAGAGTTACTACCCGGCTGCTACGTCGTGTATGACCTTGATAAAGAAGCGGATGCTCAATGGGAGGACGCTAATCCTAAGCCAGTGAAAGTTCCAGATGCAAAGGAGCCCAGTCCGTCGTTCGAGGAACAAATGGACAAACTTATAAAGAAAGCTGGTCAAAAAGTCCGAGATGATCACAATCGTGAGATGGCCATCTACGAGAAAGCCAAGACGCAACGCCTTCTCCAACAGGCCGTAAATGATGAAAATGCCGCTCCTTGTCAACCTGTTATAAAGAAGGCTCGGCGCAAAAGCAGAAATAAGTCGAAAGGCCAAAAAGGCGCTCAACAGCAACAAAGCAGGGCTAAGAAGTCATGCAAATGGGAGGCGAGCGTTATTGATCTATCCCTCATGAAGAAAATGAGTCGAGCATACTCTTTCCCTCGGGATAAGACGAAGAGGATACTTGAGCTTGCTCTAAAACATCAGATGCTCACACTGCCGGAGTCCAAGCACCCCGAACAAGCAAGTGAAGTCTTTGACCCAAACTATTGCTCTTACCATCGAGTAATAGGGCACCCGCTCGAAGACTGCTTCACTTTTAAGAATTGGGTCGATGATCAGTACCAGCTCGGCAAGTTCGCTCTGTCTGACAACTGGAAGGTAACGCCGCCATAGAAGCATGAGCCCAAGGCCATGAAAGAAGAACCGGTTCCATATTGGGATTGGAAGCGAATTCGCACTTGTCACATGATTACAATATTAAAATAAGAGCCCGAGGACATAGATGAGCTCCCCTGGTGCTTCAAAAACAGCAGCGACGAGATAATCTCAGAACTCCCACCAGCGCCAAAAGAGCTGGAAGATGGAATCCATACCACTGCAGATAACCTCAAGAAGATTGAGTTGGGATCGGCAGACGATCCGCGACCGACATTCATCAGCGAGTTACTATCTGAAGAAAGGGTAGCTGCGTTAAAGGATGTGCTTCTGCAGCATAGAGATTGCTTCGCGTGGAACTATTCCGAAATGCCGGGACTAGATCCAGAAATTGCTGTACACAAATTGGCGATATCCCCGGACATCAAGCCAGTCAAACAGGCGCCGAGGAGAATGCGGCTCGAGCTCGAGATGAGTATCAACGCCGAGGTCAAGAAGCTGATCGACTCTGGCTTTATCCAGGAGGTTCAATATCCTGAATGGATCGCTAACATCGTCCCGGTGATGAAGAAAAATGGGACGGTGCGCATATGCGTAGACTTCCGCGATCTTAATAAAGCTTGCCCGAAGGATGATTTTCCAGTGCCAGTCACCGAACTGATGATAGACAATACGTCCACTCATGAGGTTTTCTCCTTCATGGACGGCTCGTCAGGATATAATCAGATAAAAATGCATCCCGAAGACCAGAAGCACACCGCCTTCCGGACTCCTTTGGGTATATTCTGCTACAAGGTGATGCCCTTCGGTCTAAAGAACGCCGGTGCCACCTACCAGAGGGCCATGACGAAGATCTTCGATGACCTCATACACGAAATCGTCGAATGCTATATCGACGATCTCGCGGTTAAAAGCAAATCATACGAGGAACATCTCGAGCATTTGAAGACCGTATTTCAACGCCTTCGACAATACAACTTGAAGATGAACCCGATCAAGTGTGCATTCGGAGTTTCCTCGGGCAAATTCCTGGGATTCATTGTCCGACATCAGGGTATCGAAATAGATCCGTCCAAGATCAAGGCGATCATGGAAATACCTCCGCCAAGGACTCTCAAACAGTTGCGGTCTCTCCAAGAAAAGCTCGCATATATTCGGTGATTTATAGCCAACCTCTCTGGCAAGTGCCGCCCTTACAGTCACCTGATGAAGAAGAGAACTCCATTCGTCTGGGATCAAAAATGCCAGAGCGCGCTGGACGAAATTAAACAGTACCTGCAGAACCCGCCAGTGTTGGCTGCTCCGGTCAAGGGAAAACCCCTCATTCTTTATACAACCGCCCTCGAAGGTTCCTTGGGCGCATTATGGGCACAAGAGAACGATCAAGGGAAAGAAAGAGCACTCTACTACTTAAGTCGAGTTCTACTGGGGGCAGAAAGCAACTACCCCCCATTGAAAAACACTGCCTAGCGTTGATCTTCACGATAACAAAGCTCAGGCACTATGCGTTGGCGCATGAGGTCCGTCTCATTTCGAAGGTGGACCCTCTTAAGTATTTAATGTCAAAGGCTATACTGACAGGTCGACTCGCTAAATGGGCTCTGCTCTTGATGGAGTTCTCGATAACGTATCAACCTCTCAAGGCAGTGAAAGACCAGGCCATCGCCGACTTCCTTGCTGAGCATCCGATACCCGCCGATTCTCCTCTGAGCTGCGATTTACCAGACGAACATGCGTTTGACACGATCGACGGTGGTGATACCCAATGGGAACTTTATTTCGATGGAGCATCTTCTGTGAAAAAGCGCAAACAAAATACCCCTATAATCAAATCGGGGGTAGGCCTCATCTTCGTGACTCCACAAGGAGGGATAATGCGTTTCACTTTCTCCTTAACAGAGCCGAGGACGAATAACGAAGCCGAATATGAAGCCTTGATAGCAGGTCTTGAGATCGCCATTGACATGGGAATTGAAGACCTCCTTATATACGGGGATTCTCAACTGGTCGTTAGTCAAGTAAATGGCGACTACCAAACGTGCAAGCCAGAACTGGTGAAGTACGGCGAAAAAGTGCAACAACTGTTGACCCAAATTCCCTCCTATACTTTGGAGAACATACCGCGCGCGAAAAATAGCAAAGCAGACGCATTGGCCAAACTTGCTAAAGAACTGGCTGACGAGAATCTCGATGACGTTAGAATCATGGTACAAAGCCATCAAGGGCTTGCCCCAGCAGAAATATCTCCGGAATCATCCGAAGAGAAGGGAGCGACTGAGCAAACGACCCTGCAAGTAAAAGACCGGGAAAAGGCTGAGGATTGGAGAGAAGTCTTCATAGACTACTTTAGGTCCCACCGAATGCCTGAAGAAGCGTCCACAAGACATCAGCTTATGAAACGAGCTCTGTCTTTCGCCTTTGTCAATGATACTCTGTACAAGATGTCGTTTGATTCTCTGTGGCTGAGATGTTTAGGACCTGACGAAGCGAAAAGAGTCGTCCAGGAAGTTCACGACGGACTCTGCGGTTCTCACCAAGCGGGCCCAAAGATGAAGTTGAAGATCAAACGGATGGGCTACTATTGGCCCACAATGATCCAGGACTGCCTCGAATATGCGAAGCAATGCCATTCATGCCAAATTCATGGGGACTTCATCCATCAGCATCCGAATCCACTACATCCAACGGTGGCTAGCTGGCCATTCGAAATGTGGGGGACTGATATAGTCGGCCCCATTGAACCAGCATCGTCTAGAGGACATCGTTTCATCCTAGCGACGACTGACTACTTCTCTAAGTGGGCAGAAGCGGTACCGCTGAGGGAAGTAAAGACGGAGAATATCCTCCATTTCTTCAAGACGCATGTCATATATCGGTTTGGAACGCCAAGACGAATCATCTCCGATAACGGGCCAGCCTACAGAAGCCACAAAATCAGTCGCTTCGTACAACAACATAATATAGATTGGAGATATTCCTCAGTTTATAATCCGCGAGCTAACGGTCTAGCTGAAGCCTTCAACAAGACCTTGACGAAGATCATGAAGAAAACGGTGTCACGAAATAAGAAAGACTGGCGCGAAAGACTGCAAGAAGCTCTCTAGGCGTATCGAACTACGTTTAAAACGGCCACGAACGCAACGCCATATGCGTTGGTATTCGGTACAGAAGCAGTACTCCCTCTCGAGATAGAATTACCCTCTCTACGAGTGGCAGTCCACTACGAGCTAACGGACGAAGAAAATGCTCACCTTCGGCTTGAGGAGCTTGACGCCCTTGATGAAACCCGGCTCATAGCACGACAAAATCTGGAAGCTTATAAAGCAAAGATGACGCGCTCATATGAAAGATTGACCCGACTGAGGACATTCCGCCAAGGCGAACTTGTGCTAGTGGTCAAAAGGCCTATGATTCCCAATCGCGCCAAGCGAGGAAAATTCGAGCCAAACTATGAAGGCCCATACATCATAAATAAGGTCTACCAGGGTGGGGCCTATCTACTCATGGACATGCACGGTGAAAGGCCTTTCAGGCCAATAAACGGTCGCTTCCTAAAGAGATACTATGCTTAATGAGCCACAGCCTAGGTCAATGATAGATGACGATGACTATGTCCGCTCGCTATCTTCCTAAGCTCAAACTCTATCAGCAGTAACCAGCCTTCTCAAGGACGGACCGAAATGTCCTTAAACTAATAGCAGACCGAAACGTCTTTAAACTACTACCGCAGCATCCTTAGGCTGACGAGATGAATAAAAAAAAAAGAAAATAATAAAAAAAAATGAATGATAAAAAAACGGTATGTCCATAAGCAAAAAGGGCACGGATGAAAACCCGAAAGGGCTCCGTGAGTAAAAACAGCAGGGCTACCGGCGAGTGTTCGTGAAAACCCGAAAGGGCGCGACCTCGTAAAAAAAAAAGAAAAAAAATATATAAAAATAAAAAGAATAAAAAAAACGGTATGTCCATAAGCAAAATGGGCGCGGATGAAAACCCGAAAGGGCTCCGTGAGTAAAAACAGCAGGGCTACCGGCGAGTGTTTGTGAAAACCTGAAAGGGCGCAACCTCGTTAAAGGACACTTATAGGGTCCTCTCGACCTTATAAGGAGAAACCACCCACGTGAGATCCTTACAACTCACAAGAGAGCAGCACACTTAGGGATCCCCACGATTCCTAAGGAGAAAATACACTTGCGAGATCCTCACGACTCGTAAGGAGAACTCTTTTATGGGACCCTCACGGCTCATAAGAGTTGAAAGTCTTAAGTTACAGAGACCTAAAGCTGTGCTTAAGCAACCCCCACAACTTCCGATATTGCCCTACAAGTGGCTCAATACTGACCCTTGTATACAATCCACGGGCGCGAATAAACATTTCCCTAACCAAGTCTCATCCGTGACTGGGGATATGTTCGCATGGTAAACAACCCTTGTAAATCCTCTCGATTTATGAGGAGAAAACCCTCCTGTAGGATCCTTACGATTTACAGAGGAAACGAACACTTAGGAATCCTCACGCGTCCTAAGGAGAAAATACACCTACAAGATCCTCACGACTTGTAGGGAGAAATAACTTCGTGAAACCCTTATGGCTCATGAAGTCAAAAGCCTTAGCCGACAGGACCCTAACCCTGGTCGCTAAGCCACCTTTGTTCGACATCGACAGAGGCAGATGATGATTCGCTCCTGGTAATATCCCAGTTGTAGCGGTGCTATGCCGAAATCGGTTTTACAGCGAAAAGCCAATAGGCCGCACATGCATGCAAAATAGCCGAAATGATTGGGCAACTCGCAATAAAAAGCAGCGAGTAAAAATAAAATAAATAGCCGAAATGATTGGGCAACTCGCAATAAAAAGCAGCGAGTAAAAATAAAATAAATAGCCGAAATGATTGGGCAACTCGCAATAAAAAGCAGCGAGTAAAAATAAAATAAATAGCCGAAATGATTGGGCACCGCGAAAAATAGCCGAAATGATTGGGCAATCGCGACCTTCGCGATATAAAAGCTGAAATGATAGAGCATCGCGGAGATAAAAAAAATGATGATAAAACTTTGGCCCTACAGTTAAGATCACATCGATCCCTGTATACAATCCAAGGGCGCAAACAAATAGGGAACCATACTTCCCCAACAGGCTCCGCCAGAAGACGAAGCCAAATCTCGACGGTTCAGTCTAACTCCGAAGGAACCAATGTCTTCAGCAGATACCTCGACTCACAGATACAAACACTCCTTGACGAGAGCCTCCTGATCCGCGTCGACTCGCAGAGCCACCAGTGCCTTCGTGGGAAATCCTTGACTCGTTTCAAACCCCAAGGAAACAAATAATCCTTGGCGCTAGGGAAACAAATGATCCTTAGCAAACTCCTCGACTCACGGATACAAACACTCCTTGACGAGAGCCTCCTGATCCGCGTCGACTCGCAGAGCCACCAGTGCCTCCATGGGAAATTCTCGACTCGTTTCAAACCCCAAGGAAACAAATAATCCTTGGCGCTAGGGAAACAAATGATCCTTAGCAAATTCCTCGACTCACGGATACAAACACTCCTTGACGAGAGCCTCCTGATCCGCGTCGACTCGCAGAGCCACCAGTGCCTCCGTGTGAAATTCTCGACTCGTTTCAAACCCCAAGGAAACAAATAATCCTTGGCGCTTGGGAAACAAATAATCCCTGGCAAATTCCTCGACTCACGGATACAAACACTCCTTGACGAGAGCCTCTTGATTCGCGTCGGCTCGCAGAGAAACCAGTGTCTCCGTGGGAAAAATCCCGATTCGTCTCAAATTGCAAGATGAAGCCTCAGGCAGCAGGGATTAAAAAAAAAACTTGCTTCCTGAACAATGGGACCCTGCAAGTCGATCCAAAAAGATCTCTTGCATACTATTTACGGGTCTCACTCTCCAAAGTCGAATCTCGACAAGGAGGGAAACAACCGCTTACGGGTTCTCTCGACTTGTAAGAGGGAAAAATTCTCTTATAGGATCCTTACGACTTATAAGAGAAAACCACACTTAGGAATCCTCACGATTCCTAAGGAGAAAAACCAACCTACGAGATCCTCTCGATCCGTAGGGAGAAAAGTCTCTATGAGACCCTCACGGCTCATGGAGTTGAAAAGTTTTAGGCAGCAGATCTGAACCTGCGGCCTAAGCCATCACTGTTTCTTGAGAGGGTCGGGATACCCGCTCTAATCATCCGTCAACCATGGTTATTAAGACAGCCTGCTAACAATAAAAGAAAGAAGAAAATGACAGAAAGAACATCCGATTTACATTTGATCAAGCGTTCGAGACGCACTCATTTATGCATGGGCAGAAGACTCAGGACGAGAAATAAGACAAACTGAAATAAAAAAGGGGTTTCCATTCATGTTGCTAAAATTCTTACAATCATAAAAGCAATGAATAAGAAACATTATTCAAATTATTATAACGGTATAACCTCAGATCCGGGGCACGGATTGAGGAATTCAAAAGTAAGGCCATCCAGAGTTCTTCTGGCCTTTCTAATTATTCTTATGCGCAGCCTCTCGCGCTCCTGTGTGTCAAGATCCTCAGCAAGCCCTCCCGGCCTCCGATAAGCAGCAACTATCGTCGTCTGCTGGAAGATTTGATGTAGGATGTCAATGAGGCCGTCCCGCCGTTTCTTCGAGATCAGCCCCGTCAGGTACACTGAATGCACCTTGTCTTCGGCATCATCCAGCGCGTTGAGCGGTAGGGCCTCGTGAAGACCCGGAAGTGCTCTCCATATTGCTCCCAGCACGACTTTCAAGAGAGCCGAACGACGAGGAAGCAGCCAACCACCGCTTGCGTTCAGACGACCCATGACCTCTGCACATTGAGCGTCTGTAAACTCCTGGTTTTGTTGACGACCCTGTGCGCGGATATCGTCATAGGTGATGAACTCGTGCAAACTGTATAGACGCACCGCCATTATGCCTGGAGGAAATACCACAGGAAGATTAGCGATAGAAGAAAAATAATATGCACTGAGGGCTCAATTCCTCGAGAGCAAAGCTCTGTTCAGGGATTAAAACCCATGAACAAAAGCTCTGCAGATCTATAAGTTTTTGAGAGTGAAGCTCTGTTTATGAAACCCCAATGGGGATCTCTTTAGATCAAAAGATCTGTGAGAGCAAAGCTCTTTGGTTGAGATTAATTTAAATTAATTTGATTTACATTAATTTTACCTAAAGTTTCTAACTTTGAAAATGAGCAAAGCTCTGCTGGTGAAACCCCGAAGGGACTTTCTTTAGATCAGAAGATCTATGAGAGCAAAGCTCTGTTGGTTAAGATTAATTAAAATTAATTTAATCTAAGAATCAATTTTACCTAAAGTTTTTCTAAAAACTTTGGAAAGGAGAGCAAGGCTCTGGAGTTCTTGAAGGCAAGAGCAAAGCTCTGAAGTTTTTTGAAAATAAAAATCTGAAAGATGATAAGCATCTGTGGGGGACCAAAGGTCTTATTTATAGGCATCTAGTGCCTCTTCAACTTCCAAAAGTTGCCACGGCGGTTGGAATTCCGCCACTGTTGCGCTCACGTTTGGGGCCACGTAAGCGCAACGGTGGGGGGGCATTTTTTTACCCCAGTCAGAGCAAAGCTCTGTTCAAATTCCGAGGCGGGAGATGAAGCAACGCTTCATCTTCCCCCAATCAGAGCGAAGCTCTGCTTTGAAAATTTAAACTTTAATAAATGAAGCAACACTTTAAATTCTTTGCGCTGCGTGCAACGCGCCACGTGTCAGGCGCAGATGCATCAGCGTAGCGCCCAAGGCAGTGCACCCAATCAGAGCAAAGCTCTATTTTAAGCAAAATTAAAGGAAGCGATGCTTCAGTTGCGCAGGCACTGCACTGCGCGACACGTGTCAGCGCAGTTGCGCTGCGCGACACGTGTCACGCGCTGAGGCATTTGCGCCAAACAGAATTAAAATTTTAAAGAAATCTTTCTGTTCTTGTTAAAACAAGAAGATTTTCTTCTGTAAAACAGAAGCCCTTAGATCAAAGATCCAACGGTGGGGAAAATTCCCCAAATCACTTAGAGAAACATCTCTTTAACAAATTTAACTAATTTATGGGCACTATAAAAAGGACCCCAAGCATCAATTCAAAGGCATCAACATTTTCTTGAAAAAAGTCAAGAGCTTCAAAAAAAGAGAGAACTCTGAGAAAATTCCAAAGAAAAAGGTAAAAACCTTCACGAGAGAGAAGAAATCTCTTTTAATAAATCATTGATCTAAAAACCAGATCAATGATCGTCACATAATAAACAGTGCTTTGCACTTCTTATGAACCACTGGTTCATTAAAACAAGAAAACAACAAAAATAAAAAAATAGTGCTTTGCACTTTTATGAACTTCTGGTTCTTGAAATAAAAAGAAAAAAACTTATTTTTCTTTGATCTAAATTAGATCAAGAAATCAAATAGTGCTTTACACTTCTATTCTTGAATCTAAAAGATTCTTAGTGCTTTGCACTTCCAAACTGCGCTGTTGCGCTCTTGGGAAAGCGCCACGTGTCAGCATCTGAATCACTTGCGCTATGAGCTTTGAGATAGAGCTTTGCTCTCTGTGATTGGCGCAACTTACCAAGGTGCGCCACGTGTCAGCAGCGCAAGCGCAGCGCACTGCGCTTGCATGACACGTGTCGTCATCACAAGCGCTTGCGCTCTTTGATTGGCGCAAAGCGCTTGAAAATGCAATGCATTTTCTGAAGGGCCAGGCCCAATTAAAAGACCAAACAGGCCTAATTAAATTGATGCTCTGCATCATTTATAAATGGGCAAAGCCCAAACTAAATAATAAAAATGCTATGCAGATGCCTTGCAGAGCCCAAAATAAATTGATGCTCTGCATCTTTTATAGGCAGAGCCCAAACAAAAGAATAGAAAATGATGCAATGCATTATTTAAAAATGGGCCAAGCCCTAACACAGGTCTAACAGACCAAAAACAAATAAAAGGCGTTGAATACTTTTCAACTGGACTTAGCCCAATCATGGCCGTAAGTCCTCAAATTAAATTGACTGAGCAAGATTGCTCCCTTAAATCAATTTATATCCGGTTCGAGGGTACATCTCCGAGCTCCTCTGACACCTCTCGTTGTAATCCTTCAACGACGTCAGAGAGGCGACGGGTCCCAACGACCACACATGAATATGGACTGCGGGGTCCTTAAACTCGTGGACCGAGACGTCCCTAAACTAATATTGGACCGAGACGTCCTTAAACTAATATTGGACCGAGACGTCCTTAAACTAATATTGGACCGACACGTCCTTAAACTAATGATGGACCACCACGTCCCTAAACTGGCGATGGACTGAAACGTCCTTAAACTAATGTTGGACCACCACGTCTCTAACCTGGAATGCGGACTACCACGTCCCTAAACTGGAATGCGGACCACCATGTCCCTAAACTGGAACATGGACCGCAACGTCCTTAAACTATCTATAGACCACTACGTCCCTAAACTGGAACAATAGAGCCTCCAAATGCTCTTTTGCCGGATTTAAACGATCCCGTTTAAGTTGATCTTAGCCCCCAAACATGGCTAACGTATCCTTAAACATTCAAACGGACTATAAAACTCCAAATCGACCTTGGTTCAAGGGTACATCTCTGAACTCCTCTGACATCTGCCGTTGTAATCCTTCAACGACGTCAGAGAGGTGACGAGTCCCGACGGCCAGATAATAAATGGATTATCACGTTAAGTTGATCTTAGTCTCAAACAGGACTATCGTATCCTTAACGAACGTTTAAGTTGATCTTAGCCGCAACGCGACTAATGCATCCTTAAACTAAAAATACCAAACCCAAATCTAAGTAAATACGGATTTGGACTAATCCACGTCCTACGGACGACGGTATTACTCAGTCTCCGTATACAATCCACGGGCAACCACAAACAAAACAAACACACACGATACGAAGTGAAATTCTGGAGAAGGAGAAAGTTGTTACCGCGATGCGGTAGCGTAATTAACTGCAAGGGCTTGTGCCTGCAGGGAAGAGCGTCCCCACAATCAAAAACCCCTCAAGCGAGGGGGAATCTGACGAAGTCTGCTACATCGGCCGCATCCGTCTAAACCTCCGATACACGGTGCCATAAATCAACTTGGCATCTTCGGAGAGGTGGACGGATAAAACCATATAGCATCTACCCCGAATCTCAGCGTCAGGACATCGCGGTCCTGTGCGCCGTCTTTCGGAGGGGAACAGCCGTATAGTGCTCTGAATTGTGCGACATGCTAGTGAGGATTGCCCATTCCTTTATAGACATGGAACTTGGGGATTGTATAACCCAGGCGGGTACTTGATTTGGTCATACCAGGCTGGATATGGTCGCCCAGTTCTGATGAGTTGGTTGGCGGCTTCGCTGGCCTGATGAGCTTTTATTTGCTGAGCGAAATAATCATCCAAGGCCTTCTTGGAGATGGTTTCTTCCTTGGCCGTAGATAAGGCCGGAAGAGGGTTTGATGTTTTCCCTATGTCATCCTCAATAACTATTGGAGGATCTTTGACTGGAGGTTCCGGTTGTATCATCATTCCCACCATATCTTGGAATAGGAGAGCCATCTGCTTAATGTTAGCAGCTTGCTCTGCAGCTTCTTTGTCTTTTCTTTCCAGCACTCTTCGTAAGAACTCTGTATCCGTCTCTTGCCCTTGGCACTGTTTAGCCTCTTTTTCCATACTTTCTTTTTGCCCGATGAGTGCTATCATTTTGTTCAGCATTTCTTGGAGCTTTTGTTGTTGCTCCTGATTCTTTGTCAGCGGCCGAGTTTGCGGTCGGTGATATACCGAAGTACGGCTCTCTTCTTTTCCATTGGTCAAATAGACCGTATGTATGGTTATGCCCCCAGACCTGGGGCGTTTAGATCCATCGCCTATGGAATTTTCTGTGGGCGGTGGAATTTTCTCTGGCCTCATTCTTTTATGGGAGGTTGGAGCTGAAGGAGCCATTGTGACAGGCACCTGTTTAGAAATGGCCTACCGTTATGTAGTGAAGGAGCAGTCTTTTTCTTGTAAGCCCATAGATTTCTCGGGTCGACGAGAGTAGTTGTCATCAAACACAGAGTTCTGGACTTTTCACCAGACCCTTTGTATCTGTGAAGAGAGACGTTGGTGAGGCTTCTCCGGCTGTCACTGCACGGGGACCTTTGCTAGCGGAGGTGATTTCTTTAGTACTGCCATCGGAGAGTTCTTGCACACCCTCCTGAGTGGGTCAAAGCTGTTTCCAGTTGGAACAACAGCATTGATATCCACCGCAGGAGCTGGTGGGGTGAGCCCAGAGGGGGAGTTGTCCCCAGCTTCTCTCACTCGACGCCAGTAGCAACGTCGAGCAAGCCTTGGAGTGGGAATTACCTCAATTTTTAAGGCACCTTCCTCATGTTTCCTGCGTTGCTCAAGAGTTTCGGTTGGTGTCAGCCTGTCGAAGACCGATGACCTTGTTAGAATTGGAGCGAGGTTGGCCAATCTTTCGAAGACTGACCGTCTTGGAGGTGAAGCACTTTTATCGGCCTCACCTGCAGTAGGGGTAGAGAGAGCTAGCCATTTTAGGGTAGCTCCCTCTGGTATCATGGGTTTCTTTACGGGCCCACTTGAGCTCTTGCTCAGCCTGTTGAAGACCGAGGCTTTAGGATTTGACGACCTGCTGATGGGACCCGTCGTGGTTGCCCGACTTTCGGGGAGCTTCTCCTTATGGCGTTGAGACGCCAGAGTTCACATGCGGGAGCATGGTCCTGAAGAATGGTCCGGTAGTGGCTTATATGACCTGCCCTACCGGCATTGAGAAAATAGAGACCGCGTTAGGCCCGTACGCCACTTCTCCAGTTGGGATGGAGCGGGAGTTGCTGTTGCATGAGGTGCAGTGGGAAGCCATTGATTTCAACATGGTAGCAAAACACCAAGTTTTAGTACCTCAAATCCAAGGGCAACCATAGCGAACCGCAATTTTGTTCACGAAACACGACACATGAAGTGTGGAGTGAAAAGAAGAAAAGGTCCCACCGAGCGTGCCAGAATCTGTTTTCCGCCAAAAATAGAGAAGAACTGGGATTGAACGTCTTGCCTGAATTTGGGGGCAGATGCTATTTAGGCATATCCATCTACCTCTCCGAAAATACCATGTTGATCTATGGCACCATATATTGTAGCTTTGGATAAATGTGACCGTTGTAGCAGACTTTATCAGATTCCCCCTCATTTGTGAGGGGTTTTTGATTATGGGGACACTCTTCCCTGCAGACGCAAGCCCCTGCAGTTAATTACGTTATCGCATTGCGATAACCACTTTCTCCTTCTCCAGTAGTTCACTTCATATCGTGTGTTATTTTGTTTGTTAAAGTTTCCCGTGGATTATATACGGAGACCAGTTTATGTCGTCGCCCGTAGGGCGCGGATTAGTCCAAATTCTTATATTTTAGATTTGGGTTTGAACTTAGGTTATATGTTCCATCAGTTCAAAGAATATTTTATTTTTATTTAAGAACCGTTAATCTAGTTTGAGATTAAGATCAACTTAAATATATGAGTATTTGGACTCAATTTATTTTAACTAAGGATACGTTAGTCTTATTTGAGACTAAAATCAACTTAGCAATATCATCAAATTTTTGTTGAGATCCAACAACAGAGTGTTTGGGCTCAGTTGCAAGCAACTTCAGAGACTTAGCCAATTTAGGCTTAGTCTACTCGGTCTTGGGCTTTCCTTTATGTTTTATGTAGAAGTGCTAAGTATTTATTTATGGCTCTGGCGCTCACGTGGAAAACACGTGAGGTGGTCAAACATGGGCGTTGCCCAATAAGTGCTAAGCAATTAGTCATTTTGACTGAATATAGAATGCTAAGCACTTGGTATGGTGCTCACGTCGGAAGCACGTGAGGTGCTGCCCAATCAGTGCTCAGCACTTAATCTATTTGACTGAATTTTATAGTGCTCAGCACTTTTATACAGCGCTCATGTGGGAAGCACGTGCGGTACTGAGCGTTCTATTTTATTGAGCACTCACGTGTGTTTCACGTGAGGCGCTGAGCGTTCTATTGTTTTGGGCGCTCACGTGGGAAGCAAGTGCGGTGCCGTGTCTTTTGTTTTGGGCGCTCATGTGGGAAGCACGTACGGCGCCGGGTCTTTTGTTTTGGGCGCTCACATGGGAAGCACGTGCGGTGTCAGGTCTTTTGTTTTGGGCACTCACGTGAGAAGCACGTGAGGCGCCGAGTTCCATTTAAGGGAATCTTTTAGACGCTCACGTGTGTTTCACGTAAGGCGCCAGATCTTTTTTTCTTTTTTAGTGATTGAATCTCTGTTAATGGCATTTTGGCCATTAATAATCACCAAGATCTATGTTTTTGAAGATCTGAGATCATTTTATTGGAGAACTAAGTTCTTTCATGTAGGGTTGAACCCTGTTTGCCAAAGGAATCAAATTCCTAGAACATATGTCCTCTTTTTTTTTTAATCTAGTTCTTTCTCCTAAATTTTGAGTTTGAAGAACAAAATCTCCCCGATAAGAATTAAATTCTCAATTTGTGGGGAGATTTGCTTTGCAAATCTCAAATTAGAGGAAGAACTAAGTTCTTTTTATGAAGGGTCAAACCCTTGTTTTTTTTATGCTAAGCAAAGGAGATACATTTTATCTCTGTTTTTTTTCTTTATCTAGGATTTGGAAGAGCGGGGATCTTCTTCTTTCAGAGGAGAATTGAATTCTTAGTTTTGTAGAAAAAACTTATGGGGTTGATTCTCTCTTTTCCTCTGTGTGTGCGAGACTTGAAGTCTCAGGTTTTTTATATAGAGGAGGCAGATTGTTGATTAATTTGATAAAATCTTTCATTTGAGAGATATCAATTGATTCAAAGATTATTTGGTGGATTTTATCCACTGTTGGATCTTTGATCTAGTAAATTTCTGTTTTACAGAATATATATTCTTGTTTTTTAACAATATTAGGGAAATATTTTCCCATGGACAGAATTTAATTCTATCAAACAGTGATTTTTAATCACCATTGAATTTTTTAATCCAAAGGTTTAGAATATATTTTTCTCATTTGGAAAGATTAGAGAAATATTTTCCTATTGGATTTTTGATTCAACAACTCCCTGTTTAACAGAGAATATCTTCTCTTTTAGAAAGATCAAGGGAAGTATTTTCCCAAAAAATAGAATTTAATTCTATCATTTGATGATTTTACTCACCATCGGATCTTTGATCCAACAGCCCTGTTTAACAGAGAAGAACTTTTTTATTTAAAAAGATTAGGGAGATATTTCCCCCTAATAGAATTTAATCCTATTATTTGATGATTTTAATCAACATTGGTCTTTGATCCAACGGCTCTGTTTAACAGAGAATATCCTCAGAATTTAATTCTACTCTCTTTAATTTGGACGCTGACGCTCATGCGCTATACACGTGGGCGCCGCCTAAGAATTTAATTCATATATAACAGGCACCACGTGCTTTGCATGTCGGTGCTCACGTGAATTTCACGTGAGACGCCGCTGTAGGATTTAATTCTATAAGAGGCCGGTGCTGGCACTCACGTGGGGAGCACGTGAGACGCTGCCTTATTGTGTTTAAAGAGAGATTAGCTCTTATTATAGTGTTTAATTAATAAAGGAACAAGGATAAGCCCCCATTCTTTTTAGGTATAAGGGGCATAGTATTTCTTTGAAAATTTGGCATTGACTGGAGAAGGTGAATATTCTCCGTCTAGACTAGGAATTAGTTGAGGATAAAATAATCCTTGTAGTTTCTTGCGAACATTTTTGTTGTAGTAATCAGCATCCTTATGTGACATTTCCATGCAAACTTGATAACCTAAGCCTTTCTTTGAACAGGGCATTGGTTTATTCTGATAAAGCACTTCTTTCTGTTCTTTGGAGAGTATATCCTCGAATAGTGTCGGAAACAGGGTTATGCCAGGGTTATGATTATAACCCATTTTGGCCATCATATCGACTGTTTTTGCATTGTAAAGATGCACATGTAAAAAGAAATTCGACTCCTTTAGGTTATTTGATAAAACTGGCACAAAGGCTATAGGGCGAGAGGCGTCGTAACGACTTTTCTTCTTCTTTTGTTCTTTCTGGCTTTATGATTGTGAGGGGTCTCCTTCTCAATTATTTGAAAGATAGGATCTCCTTCGCTCCTTTGTTCCTGAGGAGTGTATCGATACATAACGCATTCAGCGAGTGTTTTCTCATTCTTCGAATCGTTTGCTTGATATTTGGGTGAGTCATTATTTGCTTCGATGCTAAATCCATGGTTATTCTTGATTATAACATTATCTCGATAAAATTTTGCATCGGCATAGAAAGCTTCAACGACAGTGAAAGGTTGGGTATCTGCGAATATCCTTTTGATTTCGCCTTCCTTCGATACAAATTTGAAACATTGGTGTAAGGAAAAAGAAATTATGTCATGCTCATGCAACCAAGGGCGGCCAAGCAAAGTATTATATGACGTGAAAGCATTAATGACATGAAAGAGCGGAGTGGAAGACCATTTTTTGAATTTTAGAGTGAGCCGTATAGTTCCCAAGGCTTGTTGTCCAGTTTAGTTGAAGCCTTATATGATTATATTGCTGGTTATCAAATCTCTGACGGTATATCCAATTGCCGTTAAGGTCTTCAAAGATAATAGGTTCACTGTGGAACCACAATCCAACATCATCCTGTTGACAATTGTATTCTCGAGTTCTTCGGTAACAAACAGTAGGTGATTATGAAATATGGTGCCCAGCAGTAAATCATCTTCAGCGAATTCAATGTTGAGGACATTTGATGGATTGGTAGTCGTATTTGCTATATTTTCTTTGCCACTTCCCATGCATTGTAGAGACACAAGGAGAGCTTTACGCAAAATCTGATAATAAACATAAAGAATCATACACACTGAGGAGAGATGGAATTTTCTTCAGATATGCAAGGATGTTGTATTTTACAGCCTCAGAGTGCATAATCTCGCAGGGGTTCTGGATCCTGGCTTAGTAGGATGTGGACCGTTGGTCAAGAGAAGGGCTAACTTCTACCATTCAAGTGCCGGCTCAGGTGAAAATATTGGTTTCAGGGGGTTCTTCTGGGAAGTAAAGAGATTCATCATTTTCTTCGAAAACTTCAATGGTGTTGCAGGATAAGTTTTCCCACGGAATATCTTCTTCTGGTACTTGAGACTTGATCATCATTAAATCATGAGAAACTCGAGTGATGAAACCTTTAATGTCGCTTCTTGGCATAACTTTTCTTAATATCTTGTACTTCGGAGCCCTTTTACGGCGACGAACATATATCGAAGTATCTGGGCGAGTACGAGGGTGATCTGGTGATGAATTAGTTGTCCCTTCTAACTGTAAAGACGTGAATGCCCGCTGAAGATCTTGTATGGTTGGAGGAACCATTGTTGAAGATGACTTTATGGTTGAAGGAGCTTTCATTGATTCGGTTTTAGAAGAAATCGATATCATGTGAATGATTGCTTCCCTTTTTTGTTTCTTAAGGAGTGTGGTATCAATTTTTTCTTCTTTGATCATGTCCTAGATCAATCTCTTGAAGATAAAACAATACTGCAGATCGTGTCCTGGCATGCGATGATATTTGCAGTATCGACCATTGCTAGGGTATGGTTTTCCTTCATCTGAGGGACGTGACGGAGGTTACTGAGCCAACTTCATTTCGAGCAATCCTTTAAGGATGTCTTGTAAATATTCATTTGAGAGGTTCTCTACTCCCGTGAAACCGCAACAATCTGAACCCTAAAGTCAATCATCCAGATTCCAGACAAAATTCTTTCCGTTACTTGTTTTCCTTTCCCATTATCATAGCTTTGATCTTTCTTTAAATTTCGATTATGACTCTTGAAAGTTTGTTCGGGCTGCCTATTTAATTGATTAAGGAAATTCTCAATGTCAGTTGCTTTGGATGACAAGTCTTTAAAAGATAGCGGTCGGACCCCTTGCAAATGAATCGCCATTTCCGGTCGAAAATTGTTCATGCACATTCTGACTGCTTTCGATTATGTGATTGATTGAGGGCAATGTAAACTCAAATTCCGCCATCAGTTAATAAAATCAGCAGCCTTTTCATTGTATGCTTGTTTGGTTCGGGAAAGTTCGATGATCCCTACGACCCTTTGAGTACTATAGAAACGTTGTAGGAAAGTCATTTGCATTTGCTCCCAATTATGGATGGAATTAGGAGGCAACTTGTTATACCACGTGAATGCTAGACCAGAAAGTTTTTGCACAAATTGTCGAAGAAGGAGTGAACCATTGCGCGCAGTGTCTTTACAAGCTACTAAGAAGTGAGCAATGTGCTTATGAGGTGATCCATTTCCACTGAATTTGGCAAAGAAAGGCAACTTATAATGCTCTAGGAATGGTACCAAGTCTACTTCCGATGGGTAGGGTTTCATATATCCAGATCTCATGGCATGCTAAGTTTACATAAGATACTCTCTTACACATTCTGCTACTGTCTTTTGAACGGTGTCGATTGATAGTGTTTGGCTTTGCACTGACTCATTGATAGGAGAATTTGGTCCAGCACTGGAGTTATTTGTTGCAATTTGTGTTCTTATATGGTTCAGTTCCTCTTCTTTCTCTTAGAAAGTAATTTGGAGTTGTGCAAATTGCTCTTCTATGGATGTTTCATTAATGGCCAATACTTGTTCCGTTTGAGGAGTGTAATTTTCTTCGTTTATATTTCTTGTGTTATAAGGAAAAGAAAAATACGCAGAACTAGATTCATTATTGATAACAATATTGTTTGATACAGATAATGATCTAAACCAACTTCTAGTTACAAGACCACGACTCGATGAAACATTAATGGGTCTTCCTTCAGTAGGTTCATTGTTCGGTTCCTCGATGCCAATAAGGAATGACGTTACGATGTGCAAAGTAACTTCTTCCATTCCTCTGCGGAGTCGCTGCAAAGTTCTTTGTTCTTGAGGGGATAGCTGGAATTCTGCCATGTTCCGCATCATGATTCTATATTCACGAGCGGTGAGGGGTGAAAGCAGAGTAGGCCTAGGCTCGGTGTTGTCTCGTGAATGGTTGCTTGCAATCCTTTGAAAGGATGGTGGGTATCATGTGTAGTCTTCATGGCGCCATTCCATAGGAACATAACTTGGACGAGAGGTGGTTTGCGATGAAGAGTGCACCCTTGCTTGCTTTTGAGGAGGTGAGGCCGGTTCAACCATATTGCCATCCCCCATAGACTTTGTTAGAGAATTCAAGACAACAATTGGCGCCCTTTTCTTAAGGATGATGGGCGGTGGTACGGTCTTCACAGCCACTGGCCTGGCCTTTGGAGTGAACAATGAAGGAAAATCCTCCTTCGTGGAGAGAAGAGGAGGGAAATCCTCTTCGAAGAACCGGTGAAACCCCGCATTGCGGGAGCAACCTTCTTGTGGATCGTAGGATATGGGGGAGTACAAATCTTTCATCACCCTCTTCCCTTGATCGCAGGAGACTTTATTGGATGCCGAGGGCTCCTTGCGGGCAAAGTTGTTATGACAAAATGTTTGGTTTTGGACATCCTTTGAAATGGAAGAAGCGGTCTGGCCTTCTTCTTAGCTGACCTTGAAACGTCTGGGATGAGGCGGTCCTCTTCATTTTGTGCAACATCCGGATTGGGTGCTTGCACGGGCATGACCAGAGTCGATACTGAGGTAGAACTCGTGATCTCTTGTCTTCAAGTAGCAACCGTCATGTTGTCAAGTGGAACATGAATCGCTATGGAACCAATCTTAATAGTGATGAAAAATCTCGGAACATCGTTTTCATTGAAGTTCACAGCATTTGCCATGATCGCCTTTTATAAAAAGATGAGTAAAAATCAATAAATGGAAAAAACAGTGAAAAACAAATCCTGTTTATATTTTATAAAAGTTCTTTTCAAAGATGGGGGGAAAATGCGCTTCCGCTGTGGTCGTCAAAATCTATTTAGCGGCGAATTGACGCATTAGCGTGTGGTTGTCGCATGGTTGTGTTTTATTAATACGGTTTGAATGTACTTGAGCCATTACCAAAGCAGAGAATAACTTTGTCACATCCCGCTTCCCAGTAGACGAAAACGGAGATGTGGTAAGCCTGCAGCGTATTTACTATGAGGTCATTTCTATTAATAAATACATTAAGCGTATGTAAGCAATCATTGTTCAAGAAAAACAAGAGTAATAAAATTAAACAGCAACTTTATTTACATTGAAATTTCAAGTACAACTGTCGGAAATAAACAAATACAATGATGTAAACAAATGCTTAAACATGTAACAACTATAATTTTAGTGTACAATTTCTATTAAAAGTTAATGTATACTTGAGGAATTTGCATTTCCTGTGAGTACTATAAGTATTTGATTTGCTTTTTAACAGCAAGAAGGAGCTTCTAGCTCATTGGTAAGACCTTGCACTGCTGAACCAAAGCACCAGAGTTCAAATTCCATCACCCACATTATTTTTAATATTGTCTTCTTTTAATTTTTTAGAAGCCCAAGAGCCTACACATGCATAACTCGTAAAAATAAAAAGTCACATATAAAACAAACTACCCCACTGTGCAGACCAAGCGGCGACGGACTTTTGGCGGCGGATAATCGGCCCGACTCGGCCGACTCGGCAGGCGGCGCCGGTCCGACCGAGTCGGATCGCCGAGTTCCCTTCTTGGACCCTCTGTCTTTTTTCCTCCTTGTAACTCCTGTGTAGTTTAATTTATCTGCACAGTAACAGAGTCCTTAAAAATCCAATTAAAACTTTTTAAATACAAAATTAATACATTTTTCTTTCACACCCTTTCACCTACCCTAACCTTAATCTTTTCCTAAAATACCACACCTAAACACACCCTCCTCACTTCCAAATTCTATCCAAAACTCTCAAGAAAACTCTCTAAAATTTTGTGTACAAGTGAAGTTAGCGAAGGGCGAAGCTCCGGCAATTTTCCGACGACGACTTTAGGAGCTTCCGGCGACGAAACGACGCACTGGAAAATCCTACTTCCTCCTCTCCCTTTTCAATAACCTAACAAAAATTAAGTCCCGCCTCTCTCTTCTCTATTCTATTCTAAAAATGTATAAAACTAAAACCTGACGGAAGCAGAGTTAATCCGACTTCCGATTCGATTTTTCTTAAAAAGTTCAACTTTCCTCAAATACAACCATACCAAATGCTTACATCTTGACTATTAATTAGTAATAAAACATATGGAATAAATTCCATTTCAAAAGAATGTATATTTTAATTTTTATCGCACTTTTCATTAAAATACCATGTAGTTTAGTTTCGACTTTAAAACGTCATTAATCTTGCTATACCTTTAGATAGATCACGAGGTAATGACCTACCTCCTCACAACACTCATATGCAATATAGCACGATACCTTTTGGAAAACATAGAATACGGGAATACGAATTTACAATTAAATACCTTTTACTATTAAAACCGTTTTCTACAAGATTACGTATTTTTACAAATGTGCAAAGTGCCGCTACAACCCATTTTGGGGAACAATGTCTGGGATGGTGCGAATTATCGCACATCCCTAGGCTTAGTAGTGCGAGATTCAGACCTCCGCAAGGAGCATTCGGTCTCGAAAGATTTAAAAATACAAATATCTTAAGAAAAATGGGATTTCTAGAAAATAATAAATTAAAATTATTCTATATAAATATATATATATATATATATATATATATGTATATGTATATGTATATCATCAAAATATCTTTTTTTGATATAATATAAATATTCCAACTTTTCTATATCAAAAGAATCACTTTACATGAAAATACCATGAAATTCCATACAAGTTCAATACTTTACAACTAAATACCATGTATTATGAAAAATAGGTTTATCTCACTAAAAATGTCACATAAATAAAATCTACATCTATTAAAACCCTAAAGACGATAATAAAATACTTGAGATGTATTTTGAAAATTATACAAAATTATTTTTTCATAAAACCCCTTCAAGTTCTATAAATTACAATAAGGACCCTAGTAAATATAGGTTTAAGCGGGACCAGTCTCTTGAGCCTCAGGGAGCCGGAGATATGGGTGCTTGCCTATTTAAGGTAGACAACTTAACAAACGGTGTTATCAACACGGTAATCGTCTTTGAAAAAGATACAAATCCTGCCGCCCATGTGCAGTGGTTACCGATAACACCAAAACCTAATTCAGGATTTCAATTTCTTTTCTAATTGTTCTGACTCAGACTGAGTCTCATTATAAATAATCTGACTTGAATATGGTTCAAGTACAATTTACAATGCTACAATTCAATATGAATTCAATAATCCATATATGCAATCTATTCAATCTGTATTGACTGAACCGAACCATGGATATACTTCCATTTACATGATTCTCCAGTTACATCCATTTACTGATATCATGGTTTCAGCAAGTCATCCATCTATACAAGACAATACAATTTACAATACAATACAAATAATACTATCAAGACATCGCGTGTTTACTTCAGAGTAAATACGTAGCGGCCAGTTGCGTTCCCTTCGCCGTATACCGGGAAGCGGGGCGTGATAGGTTTTGTTGGTGGCCCATACAGGTCAGAGCTGTATAGAATACTATCATGCAGTTCTATTCTGCGTGATCAACTTAAGCAATATAACATAAGAACCAGCAACTGAAAATATTCTTTACAATTCATGTTCCTTAAATCTTACAATTTCATATATTTTGAATCTGTCCTAACCCAAATTTTCTTTCAAGGTTATGGATTCCCCAAACAACACTAGCACCAACTTCAACAACACTCCACCTCTCCTACCAATCACACCTGTCGTCCCTGCTCCGATCAACGAGCAGACGGTTCTGCTGGAGGCGATCCACAGCTTCCTAGAAGGACAGCGGCAGCAGACTGCTCTTTTAATGAACCGTCCAGATGCAGAAGCACCTGGGGTGAAGCAATTCAGGGCTTTGCATCTCAAACAGTTGTCAGGAAAAAAGAGCCCACTAGAAGATAAGGAATAGGCTCAGAGCATCGAAGATGATCTGGCAGCGGCACAAGTGCCAGAGATAGCTTGGGTCCGTATTGCGAAACTGCAGCTCACGGACAATACACGGAATTGGTGGAAGGCGGAAGAAAGCCGTCTTGAACAACCCATCGAATGGAAGACTTTCCGAGACATTTTCGACACAAAGTACTTCCTTGAGACTGCCAGGTTCGACATGGAACAGCAGTTCATCCATCTGCAACAAGGTTCAATGTGGACCAAGTCGGTAGATGAATATGACGCTGAGTTCACCATACTCAGTCGGTAAGATATGTCTCAATAATTCGATTTTTCAATAAATCACATACCACACAGCTAACACAATACTTTAACAGATTTGCGGCACACCTGATACCGACGGATGAGATCAGAGCCCGTCGATTTCAACAAGGTTTAGATTCGGAGATCCAGGCTGTGCTAGCCACAGGAGATTTTTCGACTCATGAATCGGCTCTAAAAGCTGACCGCCGTTATGAGGCAGTGGTAAAGATGAGGGGCATATCTCAATTTGCTGGAGTTAAGCGCCCTGCCAACCAGATGGCAGGAGGAGCCTCATTAAGACCACCTTTTGTGCCAAGGAGACCGAGAGTACCAAACAACAGGCCCAACCCAGCCTTTTGTACCTACTGCAAGAAAATTGGATATATGATGAAAGATTGCCGGCGAGCCAACCGTCTTTGCTTAGTCTGTGGTTCACCTACTCACGGCATTGGGTCTTGTCCCCAAAGACAAAACCCAGTTGCTGCACCCAGGCCAGCAATCACCTATCAGCAGCGACCAGCCCTTCAGGCACCTGCTCCAAGACTTGCACTACCTGCTCCACCACCTAGAGGACTACCGACTGCACCTCCTCCTCGCCAGTTCCATCAAGCACAACGGAACGTTCCGAGGAATGCTCCTCAGGCCAGGAGGAATGTACCACGGCGTCAGGCTTTCACGATGACCGTGGAAGAAGCTGAGGCCACTGGCCAAGTTATCACTGGTAACCCTTTCTTTTCAAGCTTTTCTTTCAGTCTTAATATTTATCCAAATATTTTTCCTATACCTAAAACATATCCCACATACCTTAGATACAATCTTAGTAGTCTCACTTCCTGCACTAGCACTCTTCGATACTAGAGCATCTCACTGCTTTATGTCGCAACGGTTCGTCCGAACTCATGCGATTCCAGTCACACCGCTTGTATCCAGCTGGAATGTCAGTTCAGGAAATGGCGTCCTAAAGGCAACAATGGGATACAGCTTGTGTCCATTAGTCGTCTGCAGCAGAGAATTCTATGTTGACTTCAAAGTGCTGGACATACCGAACTTCATTGTGGTTCTAGGTATGGATTGGCTCGGAACCTTCTATGATACCATCGACTGTCGTCAAAGGAGGGTAGTATTTGAGATTCCAGACCATCCGGTCTTCTATTTCAAAAGTGGAGACCGTACCCTGGAGCCAAGTACTTACAAGGCGAAGCCAAAGAAGGCAGTGATTGCAGCAACTCAAGCGGAGGAAGAATCAAAGCCAGAAGTGGTTCGAGAGTTCGACGATGTGTTTTCTGACGATATATCAGGTTTGCCTCCCGATCGAGCTCTTGAATACAACATTGATTTAGTACCAGGAGCACAATCAGTGATCAAAGCACCTTATCGATTAAGTCCATAAGGTTTGAAGGAAGTCCAAACTCAGTTGGACGAATTATTGACGAAAGGATGGATTCGTCCCAGCACTTCAAGTTGGGGATCACCGGTATTACTTGTGAAGAAGAAGGAAGGTTCATACAGAATGTGCATCGATTATAGAGCCTTGAACGAAGTAACTATAAAGAACAAGTATCCGCTATCGCGTATCGACGATTTATTCGATCAGCTATGTGGATCTTGTGTTTTCTCTAAACTAGATCTTCGTTCAAGTTATCATCAGGTGAAGGTCAAGGAAGCTGATATTCACAAAACGGCTTTCAGAACTCGTTATGGACATTACGAATTTCTTGTGATGCCATTTAGAGTAACCAACGCACCAGCAATATTCATGAACCTGATGAATCAAGTTTTCCGGGAGTACTTAGACAGGTTCGTTGTCATCTTCATCGACGATATCCTGGTGTATTCTAAGAGTCGGAAAGAACACACCGAACACCTACGAATTGTTCTGGAAACTTTACGACAACATCAGCTTTATGCCAAGTACAGCAAGTGCGAGTTTTGGCTAAGTCAAGTTGGTTTTCTTAGACATATTGTATCGGGCGAAGGAATCTCTGTTGATCCAGCGAAAGTTTCAGCAGTAAGCGAATGGCCGACACTAAAGTCAGTGAAGTACATTCGAAGTTTCTTGGGTTTAGCTGGATATTACAGAAGGTTCATTGAATGGTTTTCTAAGATAGCAACACCCCTGACCAAGCTCACACGTAAAGATGAAGACTTTGTGTGGTCAGAAGCATACGAACAAGCTTTCGTAGAACTCAAGTCAAGGTTGATATCAACACCTATTCTCGTTATACCAGACCAATCTGGAGGATTTGAAGTGCATTGTGATGCATCCGGTAAGGGATTAGGATGTGTTCTATATTAGCACGGTAAGGTTGTGGCTTATGCTTCAAGACAGCTGAAGACTCATGAGTGCAATTATCCGACGCATGATTTGGAATTGGCAGCCGTTATCTTTGCTCTCAAGATTTGGTGTTATTATCTTCTTGGTGAACGAGTTAACATATACACATATCACAAGAGTCTGAAATATGTGTTTACTCAGAAGGAGCTTAATATGCGGTAGAGACGATGGTTAGGACTCATGGCGGACTTTGACATCAACCTGCAATATCACCCAGGGAAGGTGAATGTGGTACCTGATGCCCTTAGTCGTCAACCATTAGCAATGCATCTCACCGCTCAGTGGAAGCTACAGCAGGACTTACATCAGATGGAAATTGAAGTAGTCATGCCAAGTAACGCTTCAAGTTTGATGAATTTACAAGTTCAATCTACAATTGTCAATCAGATCAAAGCAGCTCAAGCAAGTGATGCTAAATTGCAAAAGATCAGAGAACAAGTAGAGAATGGACTCAGAACAGACTTCATCATCCATGAAGACGGATCTTTGAGATACGACAGCAGATTATGTGTACCAAAAGGTTCTGTTCGGGAAGAGTTAATAAAAGAAGCTCATAGCTCTCCCTACTCAGTACACCCTGGAGGTATAAAGATGTACAAAGATCTACGTCAAAATTACTGGTGGCATGGAATGAAGCGTGAAGTAGCTAGAAGCGTCGCTAAATGTTTGGTGTGTCAGCAAGTAAAGGCTGAACATCACAGGACAGCTGGACTACTTCAACTGTTACCTATTCCGGAATGGAAGTGGCAACACATCACAATGGATTTTGTGACTGCACTTCCTCGCAGCACAAAGGGTAACGATGCGGTATGAGTTATTGTGGACCGACTCACAAAGTCGGCTCACTTCATCCCATTTCAAGTTGGCCAATCAACTGAGACATTAGCAAAGAAATACATGGAGGTAAGAATCTACTTAAGATTTAAACTCTTCAAATATGTACTATCTCTGATACCTATGAACTTATACAGGAAATTATGCGACTTCATGGAGTACCGGTCTGCATTGTCTCCGATCGTGACACCAGGTTCCAATCGCAATTTTGGCAGAGTCTGCAAGCAAGCTTGGGAACAAGTCTGAACTTCAGCACGGCTTATCATCCACAAACTGATGGTCAGTCTGAGCGAACTATTCAGATCTTGGAGGATGTTAGTTATGTATATGCCCTAGAGGCCATTGTTTTACATATGTGTATATTATAGTGGATGTTTGGATATATATAGAGATGACTTTCTTGCTCGATATGATAGTATGCTATCTGGTTTCACTTTGTCTAAACATGTTGACTTGTATTGTATTACTGTCTTACTCTCACATGTTGATAAAGCCCTTAGGATATGTACTTGAATACTAGGACTATGATGCAAATCATACTAGTGGGGCCAGGGTAGTCCACGAGTACATCCTATAATTGTTCCTAGTCGAGGGTGTATCAAGACAGGGCACCGATACTCCAGAGTAGACTAGCGTATACGCATCTTGACCCATATGATGGACGATGGATGATCCCACATCCATTGGTGTTTGACATCAAAGATGGTGTACGGGTGCTTAGTGGAGACTGGGTACACTGAACGGACTCGCCGAGAACTCCTAGATTGTATTATACCTATCGTCAGATAGCAGTCTTTGATGTCACCATTGTATATTATTTACTTTTCCGCATTAGGATAGACCCAAGGAGGGGAGCATAAGTAACCGGGTTCTAGGGTCCAGTGGGAGGCCATATCGAGGAGTCGAGACCGGGTCTCCTAACCCTAGAATTGGTAGGGTTGCTTGCCTCTCTCGTAGGGGTCTAGGGATGTGGGTTTGGCTATTCATCGCGACAGTGGAATCCATGTTTTATACAGGCTCAAAATAAAACACGAACCTTCTAGTATATCCAATATTTCATATGTTATTTTCTGCTGCTGATATTCTGTGATGTGATCATTTTATATGCGTGAGACGAATCCTTTATTATTGTATATATGATATATAATAAATGTTGCTTATGTTTTACACCCACGCTAGTCCCGTCCCGCTATGTGTCAGTTAAGTAACCTAACGGTGCATAACGGGACACTGTGGTGAATGCGGATGGCATAAGCGTACGTTGTATTTTCGTTTCTTCTGTGATGCTTAGGAAGCATAAATGATGGGACTTCATTAATGAGATTAATGAAAGAAAAAGAAACCTAAAAGATATTGTAGAATCAAATTTTCAAAAAGGGTAGCTCTAGTTTTTGCTTTGCATAGCGGTATTCCTTGTAGAATATCCAGCACCTTATTCGATAAGGAAAGAGCCGAGATCCCTTCACCGGGAGTGACCTCTTTAGCAAAACTAGCAGATGCTACAACTCACTCGGTTTTTTTTGATTGCTTCTATAGTTTTTGCTTTGCATAGTGGTATTTGTGAAATATCCTGCACCTTATTCGATAAGGAAAGAGTCGAGATCCCTTCACCGGGAGTGAGCTCTTTAACGAAACTAGCAAAAGCCTAAAAAACACTCCTTTTCAAAATCACTTGTTTCTACAACGATATCAAGTTCATTACGCAAAAGGTTTTCTGAAAAAACTACCGTAACCCTCCGTCATTTTAGGAAATAGAGTACTTAGTATTCGTGCTGCGTTTGTTGACCATAGTTAAGGCGCAGTGTACGGTAGCTGAGTGATGTCTTCCTATATAGCATATGATGTGATTAATTAAGACAGACATATGACTTTGTTGACCATAGTTAAGGGTCATGTGGGTGGGTCTAATCAATCAAGAAATGACGGGTAGAACTTGACTAGTGCTTATGATTTGTTGACCATAGTTAAGGTCATAAGTGACTAGGGGTAAAAGTATCAACATGAATTTCAAGTGTTGAAATTTGCAATGAGATTGCATACCTTCTATGAGATAGTTGGATTCCGATACCCACTGCGAGTAAGAGTTACTCCTGGGAGAGTTTTACACATGACAATTTGCTAACAAGTAGGTGTCTAGAAAGGTGTTAACGGGGTTATGCCTCTGGGAAAACGAGGTCTATTTTAATTAGGTTCGTGCGAAAGCATGGGGAACCTCTCTCAAAGTACCAACACTGGCCTGGCTGAAAGATTGGCGAACTTGTAAAGTGTAATTAATCCCGGCTAGTCTTACCTTTTAGGGTTTGAAAGAAGATTTGATAAAAGCAGTGGGAGCCATCCTGATTAGTTAAGATAATAACCAATCTAATCTTGCAAGAGCATACGCTAAAGTGTTTTCTTCTCTCTCTCTCCAGGTAGCGACCATGTCAGGCCTTAATCAAGATAATAATATGGATGTATTGACTGAACCCACTTATTATACTAAGCAGGGGAACGTTGGTTCCGTTCTTTCTTATAATTGTTATAAGACTGAGCAGGGAATAGGGACATATCCGGACTCCCACGCTGCCCAAACGAAGAATAAGCATGTTGATGCATCTTCTTCGGGTGTGTTAGTTATTGAGAACTGTTTCTCAGTTCACTCTACGTCCTGGGTATTAGATACCAGATCGGGATCCCATATATGTAATATGTTACATGGGCTAAGGAAATGTAGGGAACTGGGAATGGGTGATCATTCCATAAGAGTAGAGAATGGTGCAAATGTTACAGCCAAAGCAGTTGGAGAATATCACCTTGTGTTGCCAAATGGTAATACATTGATTCTGAACGAATGCTATTACATTCCGATCCTGATATGCAATTTTATACCAGTTTCTTTATTGAGTAAAGAAGGATATAATTTTGTAATACAGGATAATGTTATGAATATCTTCTTGAATCAAAAGTTGATTGGATCAGGCTCGTTAAATAATGGCATATACGTTTTAAACCAAACCACACTTCTTAATGTACAAAACACACACAAGAGGAAGAGTTCAGAAATGAACGAATCCTTCTTGTGGCATTATAGACTAGGTCATATCAATGCGACACGACTAGCTAAGTTACATAAGGATGGATATTTAAATCCGTTCAAATTTTCATCTTATAATACTTGCCAATCATGTCTCAAAGGCAAGATGACCAAAACTCCGTTTAGTAGACACGGAGAAAGAGTTACGGAACTCTTGGGACTGATACATAGTGATGTATGCGGTCCCATGTCTATACATGCCAGGAATAGTTCCTCATACTTCATTACATTCACTGACGATCTCTCAAGATACGGACATGTGTTCCTATTGAAACACAAGTCTGAAGCTTTTAAGAAATTCAAAGAATTTAAGCATGAAGTCGGGAACCAAATGGGTAAAAGTATTAAGATTCTTCGATCTGATCGAGGAGGAGAATACTTGAGCAATGAGTTCCGGGACTATCTAAAAGAGAATGGGTTTCTCTCTCAGCTTACTCCTCCGTATACACCACAGCACAACGGTGCATCGAAATGGAGGAATCGCATCCTATTAAAAATATGGTGTGCTCTATGATGAGCACTGCTGAGTTACCTATTTCCTTTTGGGATTATGCGCTGGAGACAGCCGCATACCTATTTAATAGAGTTCCAACCAAATCGGTGCCTACCACTCCATATGAGATATGGAATGGGAAGAGACCATCTCTTAAACGAGTTAAAATATGGGGTTGTCCGGCCTATGTTAAAAAGCAAAATCCGGACAAGCTCGAGGCAAGATCAGGTCTGTGTAAGTTTGTGGGATATCCAAAAGATTCTTGTGGATATATCTTCTACCACAGTGAGAAACAAAAGGTGTTTGTTTCTCAATATGTTACCTTTTTAGAAACCAAATTTTTTGTAAAAGAAATTAGTGGCGAAGAGGTAGAGCTGGAAGAAGTTCTAGCAGCACAAATTACAACTGATGATTTGTTGGAACCAGAGGATTCAGTAGTTCCCGACGAACCTCAGCCGCTCCGCTGATCTAGTAGGGTTCCTTATCCACCTGAGAGATACTACGGTTTTCTCATTGATGGTGGGAGCGAGGACTGCATCATGGAAGATGATGACCTGACTAGCTTCGAGCAGGCCATCACGAGTGGGGACTTTGTGAAATGGATGGATGCAATGCGATCTGAGATGGAATCCATGTACACCAACAAAGTATGGACTTTGGAAGTTGCTCCTGAACGGGTAAAACCCATTGGGAGTAAATAGATCTTTAAGAAGAAACTTGGTGTAGATGGAAAAGTTGAGACTTTCAAAGCTAAACTTGTTGCAAAAGGTTTTCGTCAACGATCAGGTGTGGATTATGATGAAACCTTTTCTCCAGTGGCTATGCTTAAGTCCATCCGGATCTTACTTACCATTGCTGCATACCATGACTACGAAATCTGGCAAATGGATGTTAAGACCGCCTTTCTAAATGGTGATTTAGAAGAGTGCATGTACATGACTCGGCCAGAGGGCTTCGTAGAAAGTGGGAGCAGCGGGAAGGTGTGCAAGCTGCTTAAATCTATCTACGGGTTAAAGTAGGCATCGCGGAGTTGGAACATCTGTTTTGATGTGGTAGTCAAAGAGTTTGACTTCATCAAAAACATAGATGAACCTTTTGTGTATACAAGAAGGTGGCAGAGAGTAAGGTTGTCTTCCTCGTATTGTACGTGGATGACATACTCTTGATAGGAAATGATGTTCCTATGCTGCACTCGGTCAAGCACTTCTTATCACAAAGATTCTCAATGAAAGATCTAGGTGATGCCTCCTGCATTTTAGGGATTAAGATCTATAGAGATAGATCTTAACAGATACTGGGATTGTCCCAATCAAGGTACATTGACACCATACTAAAGAGGTTTAGTATGGAAGAATCCAAGCGTGGGAATTTACCCATGATCTCTGGACTCACTCTCTCTAAAGATATGTCTCCCAAGACTGATTTGGAGAGAGCTCGCATGCAAGAGATACCCTATGCACCAGCAGTAGGCTCTATCATGTATGCGATGCTATGTACCAGACCCGATGTAGCATACTCACTAAGTGTAGTGAGTAGGTATCAAGCAGATCCTGGAGAGAGTCACTGGACAGCTGTGAAGAACATTCTCAAGTACTTGAGAAGGACTAAAGAGATATTTCTTGGTGTATGGTAATGGAGAACTCCAGATGGAGTCCTTTACCGATTCGAGCTTCCAAAGTGATAAGGACGACTTTAAGTCGCACTCGGGATTTGTCTTTACCCTCAATGGAGGGGCGGTTTATTGGAAGAGTTCCAAACAAGAAACCGTGGCAGACTCGACGATGAAGGCTGAATACATCGCTGCCAACGATGCTGCCAAAGAGGCTGTCTGGTTGAAGAAGTTCATAACTGAACTTGAAGTGGTTCTGTCCATTGAGCATCCAATACCTTTGTATTGTGATAACAATGGATCTGTGGCTTTGGCCAAGGAACCCAGGTCCCATCAGAGATTCAGGCATATTCTGAGGCGGTATCACCTTATCCGGGAGATAGTTGATCGCCGAGAGATCGAGGTCAGGAGAGATGACACGAAAGACAACACTATGGATCCACTCACGAAGGCTATACCCCAGATACAATTTGAGAGACTCTTCGGGATGTTGGGTATGAGATACTACAACAGCTGGCCTTAGTGCAAGTGGGAGATTGTTAGTTATGTATATGCCCTAGAGGCCATTGTTGTATATATGATGTATATTATAGTGGATGTTTGGATATATATAAAGAGGACTTTCTTGCTCGATATGATAGTATGCTATCTGGTTTCACTTTGTCTAAACATGTTGACTTGTATTGTATTACTGTCTTACTACCACATGTTGATAAAGCCCTTAGGATATGTACTTAACTACTAGGACTATGATGCAGATCATACTAGTGGGGACGGGGTAGTCCACGAGTACATCCTATAATTGTTCCTAGTCGAGGGTGTATCAAGACAGGGCATCGATACTCCAGAGCAGACTAGCATGTACGCATCTTGACCCATATGATGGGCGATGGTTGATCCCATATCCATTGGTATTTGACATCAAAGATGGTGTACGGGTGCTCAGTGGAGACTGGGTACACTGAACGGACTCGCCGAGAACTCCTAGATGGTATTATACCTATTGTCAGATAGCAGTTCTCTGGTGACACTGGTATAGGTTAGTCTGTAGACCCGAGATTGTCATAGAGTCTTGTGTGATTCTCACTGTGCTTTGATTTCCACCTTACCACGTTCATGAGAGCGTGCAAAACGGTGGCTTTTGGGTACAGTCCCAAATCACATGGAGGCAATGAGCGATAGGAGGGGTTTCGTCTTTCCCGGTATTGGGGCTTGATGTTGCACTTTGTTCAATTGGATATTACTGGAAGTCCCTAGCCAAGGCTGATATGGAGATCTACTGGTAAGTGTTATCAGTAGTTTCTCAACCCGTTATGAGCCTCACATCGACACGACTTATCGGTTACTGGGGTCTGACGTTTACCACCCCTAGACTGGATATGCGATATATCAGACGAAGAGACCGGACTGTACGGTAGTGTTACTGATTAGATTCACAGGAGTGTGTACAGGCTTGCTTGTTGATCTTCTGATCGCTCAATACCCGGGTGAATGTTACGTTTAGCTGACCGCTTGCAGCTTGTGGGTGTTTGATATGATCATCACCCACTGCCGGCGTATTGACGAGCCTTTAGAGTCCTACACAGAGGTTTCCTGGCTCAGGCGAAACGGAGTAGGAGCACATATATGATATGTGCGGGACCGAGAATAATACGTGTATGTGATACCGTATTCTATTCTCGCGATATGTGATTTCGGCCGGGTATATGTGATATAGCCGGTTTATCGGATCAAGTGTTGATTCGATAAAATGATACATATTATATTAGTCGGTTATATGTAATATAGCCAGATTATTAAATCAAGTATCGATTTAATAATTTAATGTATAATTATATATTTGATATATTAAATTGCATTAACTAATATTTGCTCACTTAAATATTTCATTTTCTCACTTTAGATACATTTAACATATATGTGATATATGTTTATTGTATTCTTTTCTTTTGTTACAAAATTATATATATGTGATATGTATAATTGTAACATGCTAGGTTATACATGCAATTAGGGTTAATGAGATTCTCACCATGGCTAGGATTAGGGTTAGATTTAATTATTTTAGTTAATTCTAAATTATGGATTAATGTTGAGATATTTCTTTATCTTGACATAGTCCACTCTTTAGATATTTACTAAGATAATTATTAACCTAACCTTTAACCCTACCCCATGGTTTAGTCTCTACAAGGGTTAAGCATGATATTCTTAACCCATGGTTGCATTTCTAATCTCAACAATAATTCATTCATCACTTCTTCATCTTCTTCTTGCTCACAAAAAGCTTACTAGATTTTTTTCATGTGATGAAATATTGTGAGAAATAGAAAACTAAAGAGAGAAAAATTCCTACTTCATCATCCTCTTCTATACTAGCCATATAGATTAGTGTGTTAGCTTCACTTATCCCTAATTAGTGAAGAGATAGCTTAGGTTTCTGACTCCTCAAAGAAGATCATCTTGGATAGTGAAGACTTTAAGCAAGAATGCATCATTCACTTCAAGGAGCCTCTCAAGAGTTCGGGAGCTTGATGATCGCAGCAAAGGGACCACAACAAGGAGCTATTGAATCGAAAGAATGGACTACAAAGGTTGTAATCCCTACTCACTTAGAAGTAAAGTTGTTTGCTTTGTCGATTCCGTATGATTTTTTAGTTAAGAACCTAGGGTTAAGGTTATTTAGAACGACAAAATTTTAATTTGGCATGAACGATGCCACCCGAAACCTTGCTGCCGTGCTAGAAAACCCTACAGAGGATATGCTCAGAGCATGTATGTTGGACTTCGGAGGATCGTGAGAAGATCACTTACATATTATGGAGTTTTCATACAACAACAGCTACCAAGCAAATATTGGAATGGCACCTTTTGCAGTGCTCTATGGAAGGAAGTGTCGATCGCCATTAAGTTGGGACGACATCGGAGATAGAGAAGACCTGAGATGATAGTAGCAACAGTTGATGTGGTTCGTACTATCAGGGAAAGAATGCGCATAGTCCAAAATTGACAGAAGCACTGGGCTGATGCAAAGCGACGTTACTTGGAGTTCCAGCCGGGAGATCACATATTCTTAAAGATATCTCTGAACCGTGGAGTGATTTGATTCGGAAGACGGGGTAAGCTAAGTCCAAGATACATTGGACCGTTCGACATACTCGAACGAGTCGGTGAAGTGGCATACCGCTTGGCACTTCCACCATCATTGAAAGGAGTGCATAATATGTTCCACATATCCCAACTCAGAAGGTATGTGAGTGACCCCAGCCACATTCTCGATCATTCCGAGCTCACTGTACAGTCCGACTTATCTTGTGAGCAACAACCTGTGGAGATCCTGGACAGGAAAGTGAAGTCACTTCGGAACAAGGAAGTCAACTTGGTTCGAGTGATGTGGAGAAAAGACACTCCAGGAGAATCGATATGGGAAAGGGAAGATGAGATGCGTGCAAGATATCCTCACCTATTTGTAAACTAGTCCTTAAAATAAATTTTGTAAATTTCGAGGACGAAATTTTTGTAAGGAGGGTAGACTGTAATAACTCCAATTTTAGTGTACAAAAATTTGTTTAAAAGTTAATGTATACTTGGGGTATTTGCATTTCCTGTGAGTACTATAAGTATTTTATTTTCTTTTTACTAGTAAGAAGGAGCTTGTAGCTCATTGGTAAGACCTTGCACTGCTGAAACAAAGCACCAGAGTTCAACTCCCATCACCCACATTATTTTTAATATTGTTTTATTTTAATTTTTTAGAAGCCCAAGAGCCTACACGTGCATAACTCGTAAAAACCAAAAGTCACATATAAAACAAACTACCCTACTATGCAGACCAAGCGGCGACGGACTTTTGACGGCGGAGAATCGGCCCGACTCGGCCGACTCGGGCCGGCGGCGCCGGTCCGACTGAGTCGGATCGCGTAGTTCCCTTCTTGGACCCTCTGTCTTTTTGCCTCCTTGTAACTCCTTTGTAGCTTAATTTACTTGCACAGTAACAGATTCTTTAAAAATCCAATTAAAACCTTTTTAATACAAAATTAATACATTTTTCTTTCACACCCTTTCACTTACCCTAATCCTAATCTTTTCCTATAAATACCACAGATAAACACACCCTCCTCACTTCCATATTCTATCCAAAACTCTCAAGAAAACTCTCTAGAATTTTGTGTACAAGTGAAGTTAGCGAAGGGCGAAGCTCCGGCAATTTTCCGACGACGACTGTAGAAGCTTCCGGCGACGAAACGACGCACCGGAAAATCCTACTTCCTCCTCTCCCTTTTCTCTAACCTAACAACAAGTATGTCCCACCTATCTCTTCTCTATTCTATTCTAAAAATTTGTAAAACTAAAACCCGACGGAAGCGGAGTTAATCCGACTTCCGATTTGGTTTTTCTTAAAAAGTTCAACTTTCCTCAAATACAACCATACCAAACACTTACATCTTGACTATTAATCAGTAATAAAACATATTGAACAAATTCCATTTCAAAAGAATGTATATTTCAATTTTTATCGCACTTTTCATTAAAATACCATGTAGTTTAGTTTCGACTTTAAAACATCATTAATCTTGCTATACCTTTAGATAGATCACGAGATAATGACCTACCTCCTCACAACACTCATATGAAACATAGCACGATACCTTTTGGGAAACATAGAATACGGGAATACGAATTTACAATTAAATACCTTTTACTATTAAAACCGTTTTCTACAAGATTACGTATTTTTACAAATCTTTACAAAGCGCCGCTACAACCCATTTTAGGGAACCCATCTCGGATGGTGCAGATTATCGCACATCCTTGGGCTTAGTAGTGCGAGATTCAGACCTCCGCAAGGAGCATTCGGTCTCGAAAGATCTAAAAATACAAATATCTTAAGAAAAATGAGATTTCTAGAAAATAATAAATTAAAATTATTCTATATAAATATATATATATATATATATATATATGTATGTATGTATGTATCATAAAAATATCTATTTTTGATATAATATAAATATTCCAACTTTTCTATATCAAAAGAATCACATTACATGAAAATACCATGAAATTCCATATAAGTTCAATACTTTACAACTAAATACCATGTATTATGAAAAATAGGTTTATCTCACTAGAAATGTCACATATATAAAATCTATATCTATAAAAACCCTAAAGATGATAATAAAATACTTGAGGTGTATTTTGAAAATTATACAAAATTATTTTTACATAAACCCCCTCAAGTTCTATAAATTACAATAAGGACCCTAGTAAATATAGGTTTAAGCGGGACCAGTCTCTTGTGCCTCAGGGAGCTGGAGATATGGGTGCTTACCTATTTAAGGTAGACAACTTAACAAACGGTGTTATCAACACGGTAATCGTCTTTGAAAAAGACACAAATCCTGCCTTCCATATGCAGCGGTTACCGATAACACCAAAACCTAATTCAGGATTTCATTTTCTTTTCTAATTGTTCTGACTCAGACTGAGTCTTATTATAAATAATCTGACTTGAATATGATTCAAGTACAATCTACAATATTACAATTCAATATGAATCCATGAATCCATATATGCAATTTATTCAATCGGTATTGACTGAACCGAACTATAGATATACTTCCATTTACATGATTCTCCAGTCACATCCATGATTCTCCAGTTATATCCATTAAATGATATCATGGTTTCGGCAAGTCATACATCTATACAAGACAATACAATTTACAATACAATACAAACAATACTATCAAGACATCGCGGGGTTTAAGGGGTAGATTGGTACGGAAAGTGTTAGAAGTGGCACGAGACTGCAAGATTTAAGACACCTAATCTGTATTCCGTTGCTGTTGTACCGTGGCATAATGGTTCCTTGTACATTCTGTTCACCTTAGTCTCTGGTCTACCGAGACTCCTCTCGTATACACCGGCATCCTTCTGTACCAAGCTACAAATAACAGCGTTAACACTAAATACAACTTTAAAAGCTACTCACTTTCTCTCTTACTCTCTGTCTATTCTACTTCTCCCTTATCTTTGGGACTTACCGAGCGATTGTTCGCTGACGACATTCCTTCTCTTTCTTCTTTGGAATGTTGTCGGTGATTCAGACCTTCAAGAGATCGAGCCCAGCGCCGAAGACTTGGACCAGTTTACTGAAAATCCTGAGCTGTAGTTTCACTTGTAATTTTTCTTTTACATTCTGTATTTTCCTTTCTGTTATGCCACTGTTTAGGCATTACTTTTCATTTCATGTATTTACTTTTCTATGCATTGTACAAAAGAATGTTAATAAATAAAGTTGTTGTTCATTACATTTGTCTCTTGTGTATATTTCTGTTATTGCTTAGATACGCTTTGCGTGTTTACTTCAGAGTAAATACGTAGCGGCCAGTTGCGTTCCCTTCGCCGTACACCGGGAAGCGGGGCATGACAAAACATTGGCATACATAAAGTAAATGCAGAAAAGGAACTAGTAGTCAGGCTGGGTAGCTAACTAGTCCAAGTCTTCCTGGCTCGGCTCTATCTCCTCAGAGTCCGGTCCCCCTGACAAACATTCCAAGAAAAAAAACAGGGAGGAATGCCGTCAGCAAACTAACGCTCGGTAAGGCCCCAAAGAAGTAAATAAAGGTGACTGAAAGGTGTATAAAATGAATAGAAACCAAGTAAAAGTGAACAGGTAAGGTTGTATATGAGGTTGTCTAAGCATGATCATTTACAAGTATAATATAGCTATTCTAACATGGTTGTTTGTAGTTTGATAAAGAAGGTATTCATGTATACGAGAGAAGTCCAATTTACCCCTGGACTATGGTAGTACAAGGCCCCATCATAACCTACGGGACAACGGCACGTGAATTCATATAGGTGTCTTTTAAAGTGACCTCTCACGCCACGATATACGTTCCGTACCAATCTACCACTTATCCCGCGTATTATAGTGTATAGTTCAAGTTTACGGGTCTTAGCCGAATCCATGAATATAAAGAGTATAAGTTCATGTTCAAGTTGTAATCTTGTATTCAGGTATTCATGTCAAGTTCATGTCAAGTTATATTCATGTTTTGATCAAGTCAAATCAAGTGTTCAAGTTCAAATTTGGATATTCAAGTTCAAGTTCAGATATTCAAGTTCAAGATCAAGTGTTCAAGTTTGGGTTTGAGTTGGATTCGAGTTTGAATTTTGTTGGATATAGTGCCCTCAGAGTCAATTATTGGATCACAGGCACGTGATTGCAATGATTGAGGGAGGACCTATGCCGGTAGGACAGTCTTACTCGAGATGATAGTATGCTATCTGGTTTATCTTTATCATCGTGTACTGCTTTAGGTGACCTTACGAGTCGCTATTGCACGTTGATAGAGCCCCTAGGATTCTTGCTTGACTACCAGCAGTATGAGGGGCGATCATATACGTGAGAGCTGGAGTCTATAAGCACATCCTTAAAAGGTCCCTAGTCGTGGGAGTTTCGAGACAAGGCATCGATTCTCCAGAGTAGAGTAGCGTATACAGTTGAGACCCCGACGAGGGGCGGTGGCCGGTCTCACAAGCCACTGGTGTCAGTTGGTTCACCTAAGATGTATACAGGTGCTCATTGGGTTATGAGTACACCGGACAGGACTCGCCGGGAACCTGCTAGTTGGTATTATACCTGACGTCAGATAGCAGTTCCCTGGTGACATGTATACAGGTTAGTTCATCGACCTGAGATCGTCATTTGTCTCGTGTGAGTTCCCACTGTGCTTTGATTACTACCCTACCACGGCTCAAAGGAGTCGTGCAAACAGGTTTTAGTTGGGTACAGTCCCGAGCCACATGGAGGCAGTGACCGGATCTGCAGGGGTTCGTCTCTCCCGGTATTGGGGGTAAGGTCGCGCTGTGTCTAGGAGAGCCAGTACATGAAAAGTCCTTGGCCAAGGCAGGAGATTTGCTGGTAGGTATTCCAGTAGTATCTCAGGGTGTTCTGGGCTACACTCCGACACGACTTGTACCGCTATTGGGGGTCTGACTTTTACCAACCCCCTAGGCCCGCCATGCGATGCTCATAGACGAACGGACCGGACTGTACGGATATTGTCACTGACAGGCTCAGTAGGGTGTCAGGATGAGTTCGCTCATCGACGTCCCTTTTGGTCAATAGCTGGTAGCCCGTCACGTATGGCTAATACCTCTGACGTGCTAGTGGTTAAATCCACAGCCATAGTATTGACGAGTCTTTAGAGTCCACCACACACTCAGTTACTCAGGTTTCGGGCGAAACGCTGTAGAGGCCGTATAGAGATATGGCAGGGTTCGATCAGATACGTGCGGTATTGCACGAATCGTGATCGGACGGATTTTACTAGCCGGCTTTGGCTTAAGTCGGATCCTAGTATTAGACAGTGTAGTTTTGTCTATTTGCATTTGTGTTCAGTGGGAATACAAATGCGGGAATGTATATGCAGTAGCGGGGTTTTCCTGTAATTTATTACGGGATCAGTTTTTTGAAGTTGCCAGTTTGCATTCCGTTCCGGCCGGTTTTCCTTTGTTCTTTCGCGGCCGGACTTTCGATGGAGGGGGTTATTTGCAGTTTGCAAATAACTTATTTGTGGAGGGGTTTCTTGCATTTGTGCCTTCATAATCATGAGATTCTTTTCTTGTCATTCCTTGCATTTATTGAGAAGGGAAATGAAAAGATTGTGAGTGAGAAATTGGTGTGACCCTTTTTGATTAATCTTTATCAATTCTTTTTCCCACTTGTTTTTTTCCATTCATAATTCCCTCCACCATTCTTGATCAAGGGGGCCGGCCAATTTGATGAGAGAGGAGAGAGTTTTTCATTATGTGAGGGAAAATTTGTTCATCTCTTTTTCTTGCTACAAATTTCTAGCTCCACTTGAAAGTTCATTTCATTCTCTTCTCCATCCATGGCAACTTCCAAAGACCCTAAAAGAGACAACCTACTACACTACATCTACAGCAAATCTTGGACGCGTCGGCTAGCCAACTTCGCGCCTGAGTTGCCTCGGTCCAGAGGTGGGAGCCCGTAAACGAACCCGGCTACGTGGTGCCCTTTCCGACGAGGAGGTGACGGAAGGAGATTCCGCGGGAGATCGGAGTGGAGACGAAGACCGAAGGACACGGATCGCTTGGTATACTTCTCTACCCATCTTGTATTTTTCTAGTTGTTAGGTTAATGGCCCGATCCGGGTTAAAAGTGCGCGGTGGTGCCGGTTTGCTAGTTTGCAAAGTTTTTCGTTTCCGCATTTCCGGCGTCGGATCGACGGCCGGGGCGCCGCCGTGGACTTACATTGGTATCAGAGCCACGCCATTAACTTAGCCTAGCTTGTTCTAACGTGTTTAGAACTCGATCGAACAATAAAACCCCAAAAACCGTATTTTCCCTTGCATCTGGTTTCTGTCAAAATTTTTTTAGCTCTAAAAATTTTTCAGGTTGTTGCAGAATACTGTGCAGGGAATTCTAAGCACTCTGTGAAAAATTGGTCACGTGATCTCACCATACCCCCGCGGAACCGCGGCCAAACCCATGCTTTGGCCGCGGTTCCGCCGCGCTTTTGACTGTTCATTTGACCAAATTTTTGCAGAGAGCTTTTGAGTTGAAAATGGGGTTTTTGGAATATTCTTTTTGGGCCCATATTTTCTGTAAGTGCTACAGTAGTGCTTGGGGCCCACTTGGGTAAATTTGTTCGATCGGATCTTTTAAACATGCTAGTTCACAGTATTTACATTATATCTGCGACCGTGAATGTCATTTGATCGGTAAATCCAGTCTATCTGCTATAGCCCTTTTAGACGGATTTGCGAACGTGACATTCACGTTGATGTTCTGTGTTGTGCTGTGATGTTGCGGATCGGTCGTGGGATAGCCTGGATGCAATGGTAGTACAGTTTTGTTTTATATGTACATTTGATATTGTGGGGCGAGTGTCCGACATGTGGACTGCCGTCACTGCCTGTTTGTATTATTCTTTTGGGGCACGACCGGGTCGAGGTCGATGTACCCGTTGTATGTATATTTTACTTTCTGTACTAGGATTACCCCACGGAGGGGTGCACGGATAGCCGGGTTCTAGAGGGCAACGGGCCCGCATCTCATGGCGTTGAGATGGAGGGGGCTTTACTCTAGAATTGGCGGGCTATTCGCCGCACTCGTAGGGGGTATAGGTTGACCCAGGAGGGGTGCCCAAGTTACCGGATTCCGTGAAGTGCTGGGTGGTCCATTCACATTGCTGAAGGGGGCTGCCTCGCTTCAGGTTTTGGCGGGTAACTTGCCGCGCCCGTAGGGGTCTAGGATTTTCATTGCACAGGCTATCCACACGACCAGGGGAATGTCGGGTTTCAGTAGCGGCTCTGTGAAACCCGGGGATCCCAGATATCTGTATTGCTCTGTGATGCTGGTTACATTTATGTGTTGTTGCATTTTATCACGCCTTGAGCGAATATTATATATTGATATATATACTAGTAGATGTTGTATATGTTTTGCATCCGCGCTAGTCCAGTCCCCGCTCTGTCGTTAGTTAGCTAACCTAACGGGTGATGATGGGACCCAGTGGCGAATGCGGATGGCATATACGTACGTCATTATTTTCGTTCTTTATTGGTGTGATCAATTGATGGGACTGCGTTGATTCGGATCAATGCAAGATAAACAAACCTATTCTGATGTTGTTGGAACACTTTTCAAAAAGCTGTTATTGCAAAGGCGTTCTCTTTTGTTTTGCACAGTGGTATTCAGTTGGAATATCCTGCTCCTCAGTCGACGAGGCAAGGGCCGAGATCCCTTCACCGGGAGTGACCCCTTGGACAGAAGTTTGCATCAGGGAAATAACTTCACTATAGCCAATTACTTTTGCTTTACATCGTGGTATTCAGTTGGAATATCCTGCACCTCATTCTACGGGGAAAGAGCCGAGATCCCTTCACCGGGAGTGACCTCTTTAGCAAAGGTTTTCGTCACTATATTTTTACAAAGCTATCCAGTTCCTTCAACGATATCAAGTTCATTACGTTAAAGGTTTTCTCCAGAAACCATTCGTAGCCCTCCATCATTTCAGTTAAATATTCGGTAGTATTCAAGCTATGTATTTTGACCTCACGCCAAGGCATAGTGATTGGTAGCTGCCGGATATTTATCTGCAGCATAGATAGATGCGTTGGTTTGGGACAGTCGTACTACTATTTTGGCCTTCATCAAGGGTATGTACGGGTGGGTTCAAATTAACCTGGATAATGATGGGTAGAACTTGACATGTGACTTATGATATTTTGACCTCACGCCAAGGTCATAAGAGCATGGGGCAAAAATCCACATCGGGAGTTTCTAAAGAAACTGAAACTTGACAGATATGCGCATACCTTCTGGAGTGTGATAACGTGAGCGGATTCCGTCACGTTATCATGCGATGATAGTTGGATCCCGATTCCCACTGATGAGTTGGTTTACTCCTCGGGTGATCCCGGCTAATTCTTCTTTCAGGTTTGGGGAAGAATTTGACGTTACAGTGGGAGGTTTCCAGATTAGATAAAGTGATAACCATTCTGATCTAGGTTAGAGTGCACGCTTAGTGATTCTTTTCTCTCTCTCTTTGGCAGCGACCATTGACCCGACCCTAGACTATGACTCAGTGACCAAGTTGACCGAACCTTCTTAACACTGGCTTTTGGATTGTCAGAGTTGCAAACCTCATTGCCACTCCTACTTTTACCCTTTTCTCCGGGACACCCCGTATTACTACGAACGTCCACTTCCATTGGACAAAACCATCGTATGGTTATATACGAACTCGAAGGAATTCGAGGATGGTTTCCGGTTCTGGAGAAAACGAATAGGACTATTCAGTTGTCTTTTCCTTTTACCTTCTCTCAGGTTGCGAGTACTCCTTGGTTTAGGAGGTAGTACACCTATTACGCAAATTGGATAGTCTTCTTCCAAACCATAGGCAGGTGCCGACCGGTAAGGAATGAAGAAAACCAATTAGCCTAAACGGTGTACAGATGGTATTAAGTTAAGAAAAAAAAAGGGATTAGTAAGAGGGCAAAGTAAATTGCGACTGCTATTCACGACCAAACCAAGTATTTCTTCGCCAATCCTAAATCACCTTTGTATTTCTCCAGGACACTCCGTATCACTACGAAGATCCCAAGTTTATTGGATACTCCATCGTATGGTTATATACGAACTCGAAAGGAACTTGTTCCAGTTCGGGGATGGATCCTGGTTCAGGAGAAATAGGAATAAGGTTTATTCGGTTGTATTTTATCTTCACCTTCTCTCGCATTGCGAGTGCTCCTAGGATTAGGACAATACACCCATTATGCTTATTGGATAGTCTTCTTCCAAACCATAGGCTGGTGCCGAACGGTAGGGAAGGAAGAAAACCATTTGGCCTAAAGGGGTGTACAGAAAGTAATGACTAAAGACATATAAAGGGATTTGGGGAGGTGGCAAAGAATTATACGGTTACTGTTGTGAATCTGGATATTGGAAGAGGCATTACTAGGAATACCAGGATACCCCATCGAAACATTTCAATGTTTCAGTTTCACTGTGTACTGTTAAAAGAAAACTGATTTCCTAATTAGACACTTGCTCCAGGGTATGTATTTACCAGGTTGGATTCTCACATCTGTATGGTTTTACAGATGATGAGTGAGAGTAAGTTATTGGGAATTGGGTGATCATCCTCATTATGTCGGAATTCGTTGTAATTGGTGATATTTGAGGAAATCGCCTGGGTTGTTTGCCGGACGGCAAATATTTGGTTTTGAATATCCGTTGTTATGCACCAATTTCAAATTGATATATCTGTACGTCTATTTTCATAGAGTGAGATATAACTTTTTGAAATTATGTCTATGACATTTACCTATATCAGTGGATGGTTAGGTAAGGTGCATTGAACAACGGTGTAATTCTTCTTAACCATAAGTACAGTTTTCAACCTACGACACACAGTGAATGAGTCATTTGACTCAAGGGACTTATACAGTGTTATGTGTATTGTCCAGTGTCCATTAGGACAGAGGGGTAGGTACTCGTACTATATTCGGTTTACTTATGACTTCTCTAGTTTTAGACAGGTGTTTCGTAGAAACACAGGGTCTGAGTTTTGAGAAGTTATAAGTATAAGATTAAAGTAGAGAATCAGGTGTTGCAAGTATCAGGATTCTTCAAGGTGATCGAAGGTGTAGATACTTGTGTATGGTATTCAGTTGATAGTAATGATTAAGAGAACTTGCTTCTCTTTCAGGTTACTCATAATTGGAAGTATTCCTAAGTTGAGTAACGCTGATCGGCCTCCTTCCATTTAGTTGACATGCACTGGAGACAGCTGCATGATTTGAATCTGGTTCAATTAAATCAGTGCCTCTGTTTCTATATTGGATATAGAACAGTTCATATCTTGACATTGTTAAGATACGGGGAGTTGTCCAGCTTATGCTTAAAACCAGACTCTGGATGACTCAAGGCACGTTTCTGTAATGGCTGTTTGTGGGTTGACCCGGGCTATGACGAGGGTTGACTTTCTACCATCTGGAAGATCAATAGTGATATTGTTCTTGACTCGCCACAGTTTTAATAAAAATGGATTTTTTCAGAAAACAGTAGTGGGAGTATGGTAGAACTGGAAGTGATTCCAGAACCACAAACGATTACTGAAGATTTGATAGGAACCTAAAAATTCAATCTGGTTTGACATTCCATTGGCCACTCCGCAGATGAGGTGGGTAACTTCAGGCACCCGAGAGGTACTCCAGTAGCCTCAAGGACGGTGACAGCGAAGTTCTTGTTTACCCAGACTTTCCATTGCTGTTGTTCAAGACCGTGAGACCCGGCAGGAGGATGAGTATAGCGTCGTTCTAAACTAGCTTTAGAAGTGTACGTCTATATGACTGTGCCAGAGGGTTGTCGTGGTCAGTGGGAGCAGCGGAAGCATTGGTGGACAAGTGGCTTATGTCTATTTATAGACTAAAGCAGATGTAGCGGAGATAGATTATCTATTTCTGACATGACAGTCATAGGTTTGACTTCATCAGAATAGGGGATGGATCTGTTAAGAAGGTAGTAGGGTGTGATGTCCTGGTATTTGGATGACATACACAGAGTAGGAAGTGATATTCCTATACTACGATCGGTTATACTTTGGTCGTCACACAGTGGTTTCTCTACATAGGACTTGGATCTTATATCGTACATTCTGGTCACTAGATCTATGGTTTTAGATCTAGATTTGGGTAGTTTCCTAATCTAAGTACTTAGACAGCATTCTATGACTATTTAGAATGGACGACTCCTGGCACTGTAGTATACCTGCAGGTGATGGAGTCACCTTCTCTAAAGGTGTCTTACAGACTAAAGGGGAGAGGGATGTGCATGATTGGCATATCACTTGCTTAGGCAATTGAGTCAATCATGAGATGTCAAGTACCACACCAGATGTTGTTTTTGCATTAGATGCAATTAGTTGATATTGATCCAATCCTGGAGAAACAATCAGAAGAAGTTTTAGAACATAAGTGGATGTTCTAGGGATATGATAACGTCATCCTCATTCAGGTGACGGTTATCGTTCCAGGCTTCCAAGGTGACCTGGATGGCAGAGTGGCTGTCAGAGTTATAGTTTTCCCTCTGACGAGGGGCAGTATTTTGGACAGGTGGTCCAGGTGGATACTGAGGGAAGGCATGGCGCAGGATACTGATTAAGTTCAGTTGATGATACAGTCTAAGAAGTTTGGATTTGGAGTTCATTTATGAGCTAGGTCCCATGAGACATCCAGACACATTCTAAGACAGGTATTGCTCATTTCGGGAGATGGCTTTCTCCGCGAACTTGAGATAAAGAGAGACATAGAAAGAAACACCACAGCGGATCCACTCACTGAGGCTATTCCTCGAACGCAATAGTTTCGCAAACGAGCTTTGTGAGACTGACTAGTAGAGGAGTTGGGTGTTCGGTATCACACGGGCTGTGAGTATGCGACATCACAATAATTAGCCTTGAGTGCAAGTGGGAGATTGTTGGATATAGTGCCCTCAGAGTCAATTATTGGATCACAGGCACGTGATTGCAATGATTGAGGGAGGACCTATGCCGGTAGGACAGTCTTACTCGAGATGATAGTATGCTATCTGGTTTATCTTTATCATCGTGTACTGCTTTAGGTGACCTTACGAGTTGCTATTGCACGTTGATAGAGCCCCTAGGATTCTTGCTTGACTACCAGCAGTATGAGGGCGATCATATACGTGGGAGCTGGAGTCTATAAGCACATCCTTAAAAGGTCCCTAGTCGTAGGAGTTTCGAGACAGGGCATCGATTCTCCAGAGTAGACTAGTGTATACAGTTGAGACCCCGACGAGGGGCGGTGGCCGGTCTCACAAGCCACTGGTGTCAGTTGGTTCACCTAAGATGTATACAGGTGCTCATTGGGTTACGAGTACACTGGACAGGTCTCGCCGGGAACCTGCTAGTTGGTATTATACCTGACGTCAGATAGCAGTTCCCTGGTGACATGTGTACAGGTTAGTTCATCGACCTGAGATCGTCATTTGTCTCGTGTGAGTTCCCACTGTGCTTTGATTACTACCCTACCACGGCTCAAAGGAGTCGTGCAAACAGGTTTTAGTTGGGTACAGTCCCGAGCCACATGGAGGCAGTGAGCGGATCTGCAGGGGTTCGTCTCTCCCGGTATTAGGGGTGAGGTCGCGCTGTGTCTAGGAGAGCCAGTACATGAAAAGTCCTTGGCCAAGGCAGGAGATTTGCTGGTAGGTATTCCAGTAGTATCTCAGGGTGTTCTGGTCTACACTCCGACACGACTTGTACCGCTATTGGGGGTCTGACTTTTACCAACCCCCTAGGCCCGCCATGCGATGCTCATAGACGAACGGACCGGACTATACGAATATTGTCACTGACGGCTCAGTAGGGTGTCAGGATGAGTTCGCTCATCGACGTCCCTTTTGGTCAATAGCTGGTAGCCCGTCACGTATGGCTAATACCTCTGACGTGCTAGTGGTTAAATCCACAGCCATAGTATTGACGAGTCTTTAGAGTCCACCACACACTTAGTTACTCAGGTTTTGGGCGAAACGCTGTAGAGGCCGTATGGAGATATGGCAGGGTTCGATCAGATACGTGCGGTATTGCACGAATCGTGATCGGACGGATTTTACTAGCCGGCTTTGGCTTAAGCCGGATCCTAGTATTTGACAGTGTAGTTTTGTCTCTTTGTATTTGTGTTCAGTGGGAATACAAATGCGGGAATGTATATGCAGTAGCGGGGTTTTCCTGTAATTTATTACGGGATCAGTTTTCTGAAGTTGCCAGTTTGCATTCCGTTCCGGCCGGTTTTCCTTTGTTCTTTCGCGGCCGGACTTTCGATGGAGGGGGTTATTTGCAGTTTGCAAATAACTTATTTATGGAGGCGTTTCTTGCATTTGTGCCTTCATAATCATGAGATTCTTTTCTTGTCATTCCTTGCATTTATTGAGAAGGGAAATGAAAAGATTGTGAGTGAGAAATTGGTGTGACCCTTTTTGATTAATCTTTATCAATTCTTTTTCCCACTTGTTTTTTTCCATTCATAATTCCCTCCACCATTCTTGATCAAGGGGGCCGGCCAATTTGATGAGAGAGGAGAGAGTTTTTCATTTTGTGAGGGAAAATTTGTTCATCTCTTTTTCTTGCTACAAATTTCTAGCACCACTTGAAAGTTCATTTCATTCTCTTCTCCATCCATGGCAACTTCCAAAGTCCCCAAAAGAGACAACCTACTACACTACATCCACAGCAAATCTTGGACGCGTCGGCTAGCCAACTTCGCGCCCGAGTTGCCTCGGTCCAGAGGTGGGAGCCCGTAAACGAACCCGGCTACGTGGTGCCCTTTCCGACGAGGAGGTGACGGACGGAGATTCCGCGGGAGATCGGAGTGGAGACGAAGACCGAAGGACACGGATCGCTTGGTATACTTCTCTACCCATCTTTTATTTTGCTAGTTGCTAAGTTAATGGCCCGATCCGGGTTAAAAGTGCGCGGTGGTGCCGGTTTGCTAGTTTGCAAAGTTTTTCGTTTCCGCATTTCCGGCGTCGGATCGACGGCCGGGGCGCTGCCGTGGACTTACAAATTTACAACAAGTTTGAGTGTGTATTCAACTTACAGTCAATATCTTATAAATGGATTTAGCTTTTGAAATTCTTAAATTCGGGAATAATCAGACAACCGCTGCACATGGATGGCAGGATTTGTGTATTTTTTCAAGACGATTGCCATTGATAACTCCGTTAAGTTGCAGTGTTGTCTAAACTGAATAGGCAAACACTCACTTTCTCCGGCTCCCTGGGGCTCAAGAGAAATGATACCGCTTAAACATGTATTATTCTAGGGTTCTTAAAGATTTATTCTTGTTATTTACATCGTATTTATATTGTTTGCATTTCTCGAGGGGGTTTTATGAAAAAATGTTATAATATTGTTTTAAAAAATAAAGCTCGAGGGTGATTTATAATATTAAGAGTTTTTATAAAAATATATTTTAGTTTTAGTGGTATTTTAGTTTTAGTGGTATTTTAGAGATGAAACCTATTTTTTTAAAAGTTTATGGTATTTTTATGAAAATTATACTTTTGGAAACTTGGTGGTATTTTTGGGTGAGTTTAATTTTAATAATATATATTCTCAAAAAAATTTCATAGAAAAATACGGATTTATGATTTACGAAAATTTTCAAATAATTTAATTTGTTAAACTATCGTATTCTTTAAAATCGTATTTTTATTTCTATTCGAGACCGAATTCTCCGTGAGGAGTTCTATATCCCGTTCTACTATTTTAAGTACGTGCGATAACCTGCACCATCCGTAAATAAGTTCCTCTGAAAGGGTTGTAGAGGCACAATTGCATTGGATTTAAAAATATCGATAAAAAACATTTTTTTGTAAAGTAATGGTATTTTAATAAAAAATGTATTCTTCGAATTAAACATGTACCTAAAATATCGTGCTATGAATCCATAGTGTATGTGATAGGGTAGGTCGTAACCCCGTGAATTTCCTATATGTATATATTTCCAGGTTTTGATAAAAAAGGTTACTTTTAAAGTTCATGGTATTTATATAAAAAAGTTCAATATGTGTTTATTTCGCATGAAATTTTAATTACATAAAAGGTAAATTATGTGAATAATAATTTAAGGTGATATTAGAGGATTAGAGTGAAATATTAACATAGCAAAGGTGATAAAGCCTTTTTAAAAGATATTTATTCGATCTAAATCCACTTTATCGATTTTTGTTTTAAGAATCGTTTTGAGGTGAAACAAAGAGAAAGGAAGAGACTTACGGTTTGTGTAGCTTTGAGAAGAGAGTAAAGAGAGAGAGGTGGGGTCTTCGTGAATAGCGGTAGTGTCGAGAATGGTTTCGGTCTTCGATGGAATGAACTTGGACCCCTAACTCCACTTAACTAATCTTAACCCTTCTCTTGAACTTAGGAATTTAAAGAATATTTGATGAATTTTTCAGAATATGGGAGAGCTAGGGGATAGGGTGATATTTATAGGGTAAAAATGAGAGAGATTGTAATAAAAATGATTTTAAAATAGGTTTAATAGTGTTAATGGGGGGAATTGAAAGGTCTCTGGTTGAAATCAGATAAAACAAATAATAAAATAAACTAGAGGGGAGTCAAAAGGACACACGGGCAAAGAATGGAGGCATTTGGGCCTGATTGAACTAGCGGTTTTGGGCGCGATTCTGGCAGTCGGATCTACGCCACGTGTCTCAAGACTCGTGCTATGAGTTTTAATCGGTCTTAACTTCTCATTTATCCCGTTTGATTTCTCTGAAACTTTTTGATTCTCCGTGTATTGCATGTGCAACTCTTGAACTTCCGAAAAGTTAAAAGGAAAAGTTATAAAAATAATTGGGACTGATGGGATTCGAACACGCAGGTTATAACATAGCAGCAGAGAGTCTTAACCAGTGAGCTACAAGTTGCTTCTTGCTTTTTTGAACAAAATTAACTTATAACTCCTAGTCAGGCTGAAATACCTTTTCTTTACATTTGAACAAGTTACATTTGTACAGAGATTTCAGAGTCGTTACATTTTACCCTCCTTATAAAAATTTCGTTAGAGAAATTTACTTAAAGACTAATTTTCAAAAAGGTGAGGGTATCGTGCACGCATATCGTCTTCTCGCTCCTAGGTTGATTCTCCTGGCGAATTCTTTCTCCACATCACTCGGACTAAGTCCACCTCCTTGTTCCGTAAAGTCTTCACCTTTCGATCCAATATCTCAATTGGTTGTTGCTCGCAGGTTAGATCGGTCTGTACAGTGAGCTCTGAGTGATCAAGTATGTGGCTGGGGTCGCTCACATTGTGCAATCCTTCCAATGAGGGTGGTAGTGCCAAGCGATATGCTATTTCTCCTACTCATTCGAGTATGTCAAACATTCCGATGTACCTTAGACAGAGTTTACCCCTCTTTCCAAAACGTATCACTCCTCTGTTCGGAGAGACCTTCAGAAACATACGCTCTCCGGGTTGGAACTCCAGGTGTTGATGCTTTGCATCTACTCAATGCTTCTGTCGGTCCTGAGCTATGCGCATCTTCTCCCTGATCGTGCGAACCACATCAACAGTTGCTACGATCATCTCTGGCCCAAAGAGTGCATGATCTCCAACGCTGTCCTAACTCAGCGGGGAACGACACTTATGTCCATAAAGTGCTGCGAAAGATGCCATCCCAATACTTGCCCGGTAGCTGTTGTTATAGGAAAACTCCATAAGGTATAGGTGATCTTCCCACGAACCTCCAAAGTCTAGCATACAGGCTCTCAGCATATCTTTCAGGATTTGAATAGTCCGCTCGGGCTGTCCGTCTGTTTGGGGATGATACGCTGTACTGAAATTCAGACTCATTCCCAGGCTGGCTTGAAGACTATGCTAAAACTAGGATCGGAATCTAGTACCTCGGTCAGAGACGATACAAACAGGTACCCCATGTAATCTCATGATCTCCTGCATGAGTTTATTGGTATCAATACAACTATGGTACATCTTGAAGGTTTTAAATCTTACTTTATATTTTTACTACCTCCATGTACTTTCTTGCCAACGCCTCGGTTGATTGGCCAACTCTGAATGGAATAAAGTGAGCCGATTTGGAGAGTCAATCCACAATAACCCAAACTGCGTCGTTACCCTTCATGCTGTGAGGGAGAGTAGTCACGAAGTCCATCGTAATTTGCTGCCATTTCCATTCTGGGATAGGTAATGGCTGAAGTAGACCAGCAGTTTTGTGATGTTCAGCCTTCACTTTCTGACATATTAAGCACTTTGATACACTCCTTGCTACTTCTCGCTTCATTCCATGCCACAAGTAGTGTTTCCGCAAATCCTTCTACATCTTCGTGTCACCGGGGTGTACAGAATACGGAGATCTGTGAGCTTTTTTCATCAATTCTTCTCGAACAGAGATGACTAGCACGCATAAACGGCTCCCATACCATAAGGATCCATCTTCATGGATGATGAAATCAGTTCGAAGACCACTTTCTACTTGTTCTCGGATCTTTTGTAGCTTAGCATTATTTGTTTGAGCTGCCTTGATATGATTGACAAGAGTGGACTAGACTTGTAAGTTCATCAAGGATGATGTGTTACCTGGCATAACTACTTCAATCTCTAATCTGTACAGTTCATGTTGTAGTCTCCACTGGGTGGTGAGGCTCATTGCTAAAGGCTGGTGACTAAGCGCATCAGGGACTACGTTCACCATTCCAAGCTGATAATGTAGGTTGATGTCGAAGTATGCCATGAGCTTTAGCTATCTTCTCTGCCGCATGTTGAGTTCCTTCTGAATAAATATATATTTCAGACTCTTGTGGTCAGTGTATATATCCACTCATTCTCCTAAAAGATAGTGACGCCAAATCTTGAGTGCGAAGATGACGGCTCCCAATTTCAGATCATGTGTTGGATAGTTGCGCTCATGGACTTTTAACTGCCTTGATGCAAAAGCCATAACTTTTCCATGCTGATGTAGAACACATCCTCATCCTTTACCGAATGCATCACAATGTACATCGAATCCGCCAGATCGATCCGGTATTACGAGGATAGGTGCAGAGGTTAACTTCGACTTGAGTTCTACAAAAGCCTTCTTACATGCTTCTGACTATATGAATGCTTCGTCTTTAGTGTAAGCTTGGTCAGAGGAGCTGCGATCTTTGAGAATCCTTCGATGAAACGTTTGGAGTATCCTGCTAAGCTCAGAAACTTTTTATATCTTTGACAGACTTTGGTGTAGGCAATTCGCTGACACCTTACCTGGATCTATAGAGATTCCTTCGCCTGAAATAATGTTGGAGATGGTGCCCTCAGAGTCAATTATTGGATCACAGGCACGTGATTGCAATGATTGAGGGAGGACCTATACCGGTAGGACAGTCTTACTCAAGTTGATAGTATGCTATCTGGTTTATCTTTATCATCGTGTACTGCTTTAGGTGACCTTACAGGTCACTATTGCGCGTTGATAGAGCCCCTAGGATTCTTGCTTGATTGCCAGCAGTATGAGGGCGATCATATACGTGGGAGCTGTAGTCTATAAGCATATCCTTAAAAGGTCCCTAGTTGTGGGAGTTTGGAGACAAGGCATCGATATTCCAGAGTAGACTAGTGTATACAGTCGAGACCCCGACGAGGGGCGGTGGCCGGTCTCACAAGCCACTGGTGTCAGTTGGTTCATCTAAGATGTATACAGGTGCTCATTGGGTTATGAGTACACCGGACAGGACTCGCCGGGAATATGCTAGTTGGTCTTATACCTGACGTCAAATAGCAGTTCCCTGGTGACATGTGTACAGGTTAGTTCATCGACCTGAGATCGTCATTTGTCTCGTGTGAGTTCCCACTGTACTTTGATTACTACCCTACCACGCTCAAAGGAGACGTGCAAACAGGTTTTAGTTGGGTACAGTCCCGAGCCACATAGAGGCAGTGAGCGGATCTTCAGGGGTTCGTCTCTCCCGGTATTGGGGGTGAGGTCGCGCTGTGTCTAGGAGAGCCATTACACGAAGTCTTTGGCCAAGGAAGGAGATTTACGGGTAGGTATTCCAGTAGTATCTCAGGGTGTTCTGGGCTACACTCCGACATGACTTGTACCACTTTTGGGGGTCTGACTTTTACCAACCCCCTAGGCCCGCCATGCGATGCTCATAGACGAACGGACCGGACTGTACGGATATTGTCACTGACAGGCTCAGTAGGGTGTCAGGATGAGTTCGCTCATCGACGTCCCTTTTGGTCAATACCTGGTAGCCCGTTACGTATGGCTAATACCTCTGACGTGCTAATGGTTAAATCCACAGCCAAACTATTGATGAGTCTTTAGAGTCCCCCACAGACCGTTTTCTCAAGTTTCGGGCGAAACGCTGTAGAGGCCGTATGGAGATATGGCAGGGTTCGATCATGTACGTGCGGTATTGCACGGATCATGATCGGATAGATAATACTAGCGGGCTTTGGTTTAAGCCGGATCCTAGTATTGTACAGTATAGATTTTGTCTCATTGCATTTGTATTCGGTCGGAATACAAATGCGGGTATGTATATACAGTCGCGGGGTTTTCCTGTAATTTATTACGGGATCAGTTTTCTGAAGTTGCCAGTCTGCTTTCCGTTTCGGCCATTTTTCTTTGTATCTTTCATTGGCTGAAATTTGGTGGAGGGGGTTATTTGCAATTGTGCAATTAACAATTGAGAAGACTTTTGCTTCATGATGGTTTTCATGATGGGTGTAGCTTCCATTGACTCCATTGTTCATGATTGTTTGACCTTTGTAGTTATGATGGTTGATGGAGTGTTGGACTTGTGTGGTGATCATTTCTCTTCATCATGATAACCCTTTCTCTCTCTTGCATTATTTGGCTCACTCATTTTTGATCCACTCACTCTCTCCTCTCATTTTCCCTCCTTTATGCATGGCCGGCCAAAAGAGAAGAGGGGGCTGCCAAAAATTTCATGAGGGGATTTTGGTTCTTTTCATGCTTGCAAAATCCCCAAGTTCATCTACAAAAGGTTCACTTCATTACCTCCACTAAAAAAAGGGCAACTTCATACAACCCCATGAGACATAGAGTTCCACACTAATCTACAGCAATTCTTGGGCACGTCGGCTCGCCAACTTCGTGCCCGAGTTGCCTCGGTCCAGAGGTGGGAGCCCGTAAAAGAACCCGGCGATGTGGTGCCCTTCCGACGAGGAGATGAAGACCAGAGATTCCGCGGGGAGATCGGGACGACGACGAGAAGACCGAAGGACACGGATCGCTCGGTATATCTCTCTACCCCTTCTCTTGTTAGCTAGGATTAGATTAATGGCCCGATCCTGGTTTTTAGTGCGCAGTGGTGCCGGTTTACAAGTTTCCTAAAATTATCGTTTCCGCATTTTGACCTCGTTCAGACGGCCGGGGCGCCGCCGTGCACTTACAATGGTATCAGAGCCACGCCATTAACCTAGTCTAGCTTGCTCTAACGTGTTTACAAGTTCGATCGAACAAAATTCCAAAACCGCGTTTCCATTTGCATCAGTTTCTGTCGAATTATTTTTGGCTCGAAATTTTTTTCAGTACATTGCAGAAACACGTGCAGGGAAATATAAGCATTCTGTGAAAATTTGGTCGCGTGACATCACCTTTACACCGCGGAACCGCGGCCAAACCCACGCATTGGCCACGGTTCCGCCACTATCTTGACTGTTCATTGCATCAAATTTTTACAGTGGGCTTCTGAGTTGAAAATGGGGTTTTTGGGATATTCTTTTTGGGCCCAGATTTTCTTTGAGTGCTACAGTTGTGCTTGGGGCCCACTTGGGTAAATTTGATCGATCGAAAAGTTTAAACATGTTAGTTCACAGTATTTACATTATATCTGCGACCGTGAATGTCATTTGATCGGTAAATCCTGTCTAACTACTATAGCCCTTTTAGACGAATTTGCGAACGTGACATTCACGTTGATGTTCTGTGTTGTGCTGTGATGTTGCGGATTGGTCGTAGGGGATAGCCTGGATGCAATGTTAGTACAGTTTCGTTTTATATATACATTTGATATTGCGGGGCGAGCGTCCGACATGTGGACTGCCGTCACTGCCTGTTTGTATATTATTCTTTTGGGGCACGACCGAGCTGAGGTCGATGTACCCGTCGTATGTATATTTTACTTTCTGTACTAGGATTACCCTACGGAGGGGTGCATGGATAGCCAGGTTCTAGAGGGCAACGGGCCCGCATCTCATGGTATTGAGACGGAGGGGGCTTTACTCTAGAATTGCCAGGCTATTCGCCGCACTCGTAGGGGGTACAGGTTGACCCAGGAGGGGTGCCCAAGTTACCGGATTCCGTGAAGTGCTGGGTGGTCCATTCACGTTGTTGAAGGGGGCTGCCCCGCTTCAGGTTTTGGCGGGTAACTTGCCGCTCCCGTAGGGGTCTAGGATTTCATTGCACAGGCTATCCACACGACCAGGGGAACGTCGGGTTTCAGTAGCGGCTCTATGAAACCCGGGGATCCCAGATATCTGTATTGTTCTATGATGCTTATTACATTTCTGTGATGTTGCATTTTATCATGCCTTGAGCGAATATTATATATTGATATATATACTAGTAGATGTTGTATATGTTTTGCATCCGCGCTAGTCCAGTCCCCGCTCTATCGTTAGTTAAGTAACCTAACGGGTAATGACGGGACCCAGTGGCGAATGCGGATGGCATATACGTACATCATTATTTTCGTTCTTTATTGGTGTGATCAATTGATGGGACTGCATTGATTCGGATCAATGCAAGCTAAACAAACCTATTTTGATGTTGTTGGAACTTTTTTTTTCATAAAGCTGTTATTGCAAGGGCGTTCTTTTTTGTTATGCACAGTGGTATTTGGTTATGAATATCCAGCACCTCAGTCGACGAGGCAAGGGCCGAGATCCCTTCACCTGGAGTGACCCCTTGGACAGAAGTTTGCATCAGGGCAATAACTTCACTATAGTCGTTTACTTTTGCTTTGCATCGTGGTATTCAGTTGGAATATCCTGCACCTCATTCTACGGGGAAAGAGCCGAGATCTCTTCACCGGGAGTGATCTCTTTAGCAAAGGTTTTCGCCACTATATTTTTATAAAGCTATCCGGTTCCTTCAACGATATCAAGTTCATTACGTTAAAGGTTTTCGCCAGAAACCATTCGTAGCCCTCCATCATTTCAGTTAAAATTCGGTAGTATTCAAGCTATATATTTTGACCTCACGCCAAGGCATAGTGATTGGTAGCTGCCGGATATTTATCTGTTGCATAGATAGAATGCGTTGGTTTGGGACAGTCGTACTACTATTTTGGCCTATGTCAAGGGTATGTACGGGTGGGTTCAAATTAACCTGGATAATGATGGGTAGAACTTGACATGTGACTTATGACATTTTGACCTCACGCCAAGGTCATAAGAGCATGTGGTAAAAATCACATCGGGAGTTTCTAAAGAAACTGAAACTTGCCAGATATGCGCATACCTTCTGGAGTGTGATAACGTGAGCGGATTCCGTCACGTTATCATGCGATGATAGTTGGATCCCGATTCCACTGATGAGTTGGTTTACTCCTCGGGTGATCCCGACTAATTCTTCTTTCAGGTTTTGGGAAGAATTTGACGTTACAGTGGGAGGTTTCCTGATTAGATAAATTGGTAACCATTCTGATCTATGTTAGAGTGCACGCTGAGTGTTTCTTTTCTCTCTCTCTTTGGCAGCGACCATGACCCGACCCTAGACTATGACTCAGCGACCAAAATTAACCGAACCTTCTTAAACACTGGCTTTTGGATTGTCAGAGTTGCAAACCTCATTGCCACTCCTACTTTTACCCTTTTCTCCAGGACACCCCGTATTACTACGAACGTCCACTTCCATTGGATAAAACCATCGTATGGTTATATACGAACTCGAAGGAATTTATTTGAGGATGGTTTCCAGTTCTGGAGAAAACGAATAGAACTATTCAGTTGTCTTTTCCTTTTACCTTCTCTCAGGTTGCGAGTACTCCTTGGTTTAGGAGATAGTACACCTATTACGCAAATTGGATAGTCTTCTTCCAAACCTTAGGCTGGTGCCGAACGGTAGGGAATGAAGAAAACTAATTAGCCTAAACGGTGTACAGAATGTATTAAGTTAAGACAAATAAAAGGGACCAAACCAAGTATTTCATTACCACTCCCACTTCACCTTTGTATTTCTCCAGGACACTCCGTATCACTATGAAGATCCACAGTTTATTGGATGCTCCATCGTATGGTTATATACGAACTCGAAAGGAACTTGTTCCAGTTCAGGGATGGATTCTAGTTCAGGAGAAATAGGAATAAGGTTTATTCGGTTGTCTTTTATCTTCACCTTCTTTCGCATTGCGAGTGCTCCTAGGATTAGGACAGTACACCCATTATGCTTATTGGATAGTCTTCTTCCAAACCATAGGCTGGTGCCGAAAGGTAGGGAAGGAAGAAAACCATTTAGCCTAAGAGGGTGTACAGAAGGTAATGACTAAAGACATATGAAGGGATTTGGAAAGATGGCAAAGAAATATACGGTTACAGTTGTAAATCTGATAATGGGAGAGGCATTACTAGGAATACCAGGATACCCCTGCGAAACATTTCAATGTTTCAGTCTCACTGTGTACTGTTAAAAGAAAACTGATTTTCCAAATTAGACACTTGCTCCAGGGTATGTATTTACCAGGTATGATTCTCACATCTGTATGGTTTTACAGATGATGAGTGGGAGTAAGTTATTGGGAATTAGGTGATCGTCCTCATTATATTGGAATTCGTTATAATTGGTGATATTTGAGGAAATCGCCTGGGTTATTTGCCGGACGGCAAATATTTGGTTTTGAATATCCGTTGTTATGCACCAATTTCAAATTGATATATCTATAAGTCTATTTTTATAGAGTGAGATATAACTTTTTGAAATTATGTCCATGACATTTACCTATATCAGTAGATGGTTAGGTAAGGAGCATTAAACAGCGGTGTAATTCTTCTTAACCATAAGTACAGTTTTCAACATACGACACACAGGGAATGAGTTATTAGACTCAAAGGACTTATATAGAGTATTGTATATTGTCCAGTGTCCATTAGAACAGAGGGGTTGGTCCTCATACTATATTCGGTTTACTTATGACTTCTCTAGTTTTTAGACGAGTGTTTCGTAGAAACGCAAGGTTCGAATTTTGAGAAGTTATAGGTATAAGAGTAAAGTAGAGAACCAGATATTACAAGTATCGGGATTCTTCAAGATGATCGAAGATATAGATACTTGTGTATGGTATTCAGTTGATAGTAATGATTAAGAGAACTTGCTTCTCTTTCAGGTTACTCATATCTGGACGCATTCCTAAGTTGAGTAACGCAGATCGACCTCCTTCCATTTAGTTGACATGCACTGGAGACTGCTGCATGATTTGAATTTGGTTCAATTAAATCAGTGCCTCTGTTTCTGTATTGGATACAGAACAGTTCATATCTTGACGATGTTAAGGTACGGGGAGTTGTCCGGCTTATGCTTAAAATCAGACTCTGGACAACTCAAGGCACGTTTCTGTAATGGCTGTTTGTGGGTTGACCCAGGCTATGACGAGGGTTGACTTTCTACCATCTGGAAGATCAATAGTGATATTGTTCTAGACTCGCCACAGTTTTAACAAAAATGGATTTTTTCAGAAAACAGTAGTGGGAGTATGGTAGAACTGGAAGTGATTCCAGAACCGCAGACGATTACTGAAAATTTGATAAGAACCTAAAGATTCAATTTGGTTTGACATTCCATTGACCACTCCACAGATACGGTGGGTAACCTCAGACACCCGAGAAGTACTTCGGTAGCCTCAAGGACGGTGACAGGGAGGTTCTTGTTTACCCAGACTTGCCATTGCTGTTGTTCCAGGCCGCGAGACCCGGCAGGAGGATGAGTATAGCGTCGTTCTAAACTAGCTTTAGAAGTGTATGTGTATATGACTCTGCCAGAGGGTTGTCGTAGTCAGTGGGAGCAGCGGAAGCATTGGTGGACAAGTGGCTTATGTCTATTTATAGACTAAAGCAGATGTAGCGGAGATAGATCATCTATTTCTGATATGACAGTCATAGGTTTGACTTCATCAGAATAGGGGATGGATCTGTTAAGAAGATAGTAGGGTGTGATGTCCTGGTATTTGGATGACATACACAGAGTAGGAAGTGATATTCCTATACTACGATCGGTTATACTTTGGTTGTCACACAGTGGTTTCTCCACATGGGATATAATATAAAGACATTCTGGTTACTGGATCTATGGTTTTAGATCTAGATTTGGGTAGTTTCCCAATCAGGGTACTTAGACAGCATTCTGAAGGTGTTTTAGAATGAACGACTCCAGGCACGGTAGTGTACCTGCAGGTGATGGAGTCACCCTCTCTAAAGGTGTCTTATAGACTAAAGGGGAGAGGGATGTGCATGATCGGCAGATCACTTTCTTAGGCAATTGAGTTGATCATGAGATGTCAAGTACCACACCAGATATTGTTTTTGCAGTAGATACAATATGTTGATATTGATCCAATCCTGGAGAAACGAACGGAAGCAGTTTTAGAACATAAGTGGATGTTCTAGGGATATGATAACAACAGTCACTTTTAGGAGACAGTTATCATTCCAGGCTTCCAAGGTGACATGGATGACAGAGAGGTTGTCAGAGTTATAGTTTTCCTTCTGACGAGGGGCAGTATTTTGGACAGGTGGTCCAAGAGGATACTGAGGGAGGCATGACGCAGGATACTGATTAAGTTCAGTTGACGATACAGTCTAAGAAGTTTGGATTTGGAGTTCATTTATGAACTAGGTCCCATCAGATATCCAGACATACTCTAAGACAGGTATTGCTCATTTCGGGAGATGGCTTTCTCCACGAACTTGAGATAAAGAGAGACATAGAAGGAAACATCAAGGCGGATCCACTCACTGAGGCTATTCCTCGAACACATTAGTTTCGCAAACTTGTTTTGTGAGACTGATTAGTAGAGGAGTTGGGTGTTCGGTATCACACGGGCTGTGAGTATGCGACATCGCAATAATTAGCCTTGAGTGCAAGTGGGAGATTGTTGGAGATAGTGCCCTCAGAGTCAATTATTGGATCACAGGCACGTGATTGCAATGATTGAGGGAGGACCTATACCGGTAAGACAGTCTTACTCAAGATGATAGTATGCTATCTGGTTTATCTTTATCATCGTGTACTGCTTTAGGTGACCTTACAGGTCACTATTGCGCGTTGATAGAGCCCCTAGGATTCTTGCTTGACTGCCAGCAGTATGAGGGCGATCATATATGTGGGAGTTGTAGTCTATAAGCACATCCTTAAAAGGTCCCTAGTTGTGGGAGTTTGGAGACAGGGCATCGATACTCCAGAGTAGACTAGTGTATACAGTCGAGACCCCGACGAGGGGCGGTGGACGGTCTCACAAGCCACCGGTGTCAGTTGGTTCACCTAAGATGTATACAGGTGCTCATTGGGTTATGAGTACACTGGACATGACTCGCCGGGAACATGCTAGTTGGTCTTATACCTGACGTCAGATAGCAGTTCCCTGGTGACATGTGTACAGGTTAGTTCATCGACTTGAGATCGTCATTTGTCTCGTGTGAGTTTCCACTGTACTTTGATTACTACCCTACCACGCTCAAAGGAGACGTGCAAACAGGTTTTAGTTGGGTACAGTACCAAGCCACATGGAGGCAGTGAGCGGATCTTCAGGGGTTCGTCTCTCCCGGTATTGGGGGTGAGGTCGCGCTGTGTCTAGGAGAGCCATTACACGAAGTCTTTGGCCAAGGAAGGAGATTTACTGGTAGGTATTCCAGTAGTATCTCAGGATGTTCTGGGCTACACTCCGACACGACTTGTACCGCTTTTGGGGGTCTGACTTTTACCAACCCCCTAGGCCCGCCATGCGATGCTCATAGACGAACGGACCGGACTGTACGGATATTGTTACTGACAGGCTCAGTAGGGTGTCAGGATTAGTTCGCTCATCGACGTCCCTTTTGGTCAATACCTGGTAGCCCGTTACGTATGGCTAATATCTCTAACGTGCTAGTGGTTAAATCCACAGCCAAAGTATTAACGAGTCTTTAGAGTCCCCCACAGACCGTTTTCTCAAGTTTCGGGCGAAACGCTGTAGAGGCCGTATGGAGATATGGCAGGGTTCGATCATGTACGTGTGGTATTGCACGGATCATGATCGGATAGATAATACTAGCGGGCTTTGGTTTAAGCCGGATCCTAGTATTGTACAGTATAGATTTTGTCTCATTGCATTTGTATTCGGTCGGAATACAAATGCGGGTATGTATATACAGTCGCAGGGTTTTCCTGTAATTTATTACGGGATCAGTTTTCTGAAGTTGCCAGTCTGCTTTCCGTTTCGGCCATTTTTCTTTGTATCTTTCATTGGCTGAAATTTGGTGGAGGGGGTTATTTGCAATTGTGCAATTAACAATTAAGAAGACTTTTGCTTCATGATGGTTTTCATGATGGGTGTAGCTTCCATTGACTCCATGGTTCATGATTGTTTGACCTTTGTAGTTATGATGGTTGATGGAGTGTTGGACTTGTGTGGTGATCATTTCTCTTCATCATGATAACCCTTTCTCTCTCTTGCATTATTTGGCTCACTCATTTTTGATCCACTCACTCTCTCCTCTCATTTTCCTTCCTTTATGCATGGCCGGCCAAAAGAGAAGAGGGGGCAGCCAAAAATTTCATGAGGGGATTTTAGTTCTTTTCATGCTTGCAAAATCCCCAAGTTCATCTACAAAAGGTTCACTTCATTACCTCCACTAAAAAAAAGGGCAACTTCATACAACCCCATGAGACATAGAGTTCCACACTAATCTACAGCAATTCTTGGGCACGTCGGCTCGCCAACTTCGTGCCCGAGTTGCCTCGGTCCAGAGGTGGGAGCCCGTAAAAGAACCCGGCAATGTGGTGCCCTTCCGACGAGGAGATGAAGACCGGAGATTCCGCGGGGAGATCGGGACGACGACGAGAAGACCGAAGGACACGGATCGCTCGGTATATCTCTCTACCCCTTCTCTTATTAGCTAGGATTAGATTAATGGCCCGATCCGGGTTTTTAGTGCGCGGTGGTGCCGGTTTACAAGTTTCCTAAAATTATCGTTTCCGCATTTTGGCCTCGTTCAGACGGCCAAGGCGCCGCCGTGCACTTACAAATAATGTGTCCAAGAAATCCGACCTGGTCTAGCTAAAATTCATACTTGTTGTACTTGGCGTAGAGTTGATGTTGTTATGGTGTCTTCAGGACAATGCGTATGTGCTCGGAGTGCTCTTTCCGATTCTTTGAATACACCAAGATGTCGTCGATGAAGATAACAATAAATTGGTCTAAGTACTCTCGAAAAACATGGTTCATCAGGTTCATAAAAATGGCTGGTGTATTGGTCACTCCAAATGGTGTTACGAGATATTCATAATGGCCATAACGAGTCCTAAACGCCGTCTTCGGAATGTCCGACTTCTTGACCTTCACCTGATGATAACCTGAGCGAAGATCTAACTTAGAGAAGACACAAGATCCACTTAGTTGATCGAAAAGGTCATCGATGCAAGGTAGAGGATTCTTGTTCTTAATCGTTATTTCGTTCAGTGCTTGATAATCCACACACATCCAGTAGGTACCTTCCTTCTCCTTCACTAGTAACATCGGCGATCCCCAACTTGAGGTACTGGGTCTGATCCAACCTTTCTTGAGGAGCTCGTCTAACTGGATATGAATTTCTTTCAATCCTTTCTTCAGGTTGTGCACCAGATTGTAAATCAATACTGAATTCAAGAGCTCGATCGGGAAGCAAACCTGATATGTCTTCAGAGAAAACATGCTCAAACTCTCGAACTACTTTAGGCTTTTCTCTTTCGACTTGTAAGGAGGACACTTCAGCTGTCTTCGGCTTGGCACGATAGCTTCCTGGCTCCAAGGTTCTGTCTCCAATTTTGAAATGGAAGACTGGGTGATCTAGTATCTCAAAGACTACCTTCCTTTGACGGCAGTCAATGGTAGCATAAAATACTCCCAGCTAATCCATTCCCAACAAAACATCAAAATTTGGTATGTCCAGCACTTTGAAATTTGCATAGAATTCTCGGCCGTAAACTACAACTGAGCACTGATCATACCCTAAATTTGCTTTCAAGACTCCATTCCCGGAATTGACGTTCTAACTTGAAATGAGTGGCTTGATGGGAATCACATGCATTCTCACGAACCGTTGTGACATGAAGCAATGTGAAGTTCCAATGTCGAAAAGTGCGAGTACAGGAAGGGTGGCTACTAGTATAGTATCTAAGTTGTGTGAGGTTGCGTTTAAGTATAGGGGAAAGTATAACGATGTACAAGTTTTGAAAGGTTGAAAGGTTGAAAGGATGGGAAGAACTTACCGGTGATGACTTGTCCTGTGGCTTCGGCCTTATTGAGCGTCATTGTGAAAGCCTGATGTCTCGGTACATTCCTTCTCGCCGGAGGCACATTCCTATGTCCCTGAGGCACATTTTTCTATACCTGATGGAATTGACGCTGAGACTATGCTGGCGGTCCATGTGGAGCTGGTGCAGAAAAAGCGAGGCAGGGTGCAGGTGCCTGAATAGTTGGCCTCTGCGAAGCTGGAATTGTGGGTCTGGATGCTGCTGTAGTGTTACTTCGATATGGGCATGCTCCTATAGCGTGAGTAGATGCGCCACAAATCAAACACAGGTCATTTGCACGCCTGCAGTCCTTCGCCAAGTGTCTGGTTCTCTTGTAGTAGAAACAGAAATCTGGACTGGATCGGCTAAATGATCCTCCTAGCCTCTTGGGTGCAAAAGTCGACCTGGAAGAGGCTCCTTCTGTCATTTGGATAGCAGGGCATTTGATTCCGGCTGCTTGCGGCTTACCTTTCTTCTTGACCACAACTTTATAATGGCACGCTTCCTTCAGAGAGAATTCATGAGTCGGATAGTCGCATGTGGCTAAAGCCGCTTGAATCTCTAGGTCTAAGCCTTGTTGGAATCGTTTAGCCCGAATCTCATCGGTAGGGATCAGGTGTGCCGCGAACCTGATATAATGTTGATGTCAGAATAGTGATGTGTTTTACGGAACAGTATTTGAGATGAATTCTTTACCTTGTAGGCATGATGAATTCGGTATCATATTCATCCACTAACTTTACCCGTATAAAGCCTTATTGAAGGTGGATGAACTGTTGTTCCATATCGTAACAAGCAGTCTCGGGGAAGAACATCGTATCGAATAGGCCGCGGAACGTCTTCCACTCTATTGGTTGTGCAAAACGGGTTTTCTCGGCCTTCCACCAGACTTTTGCGTTGTCCGTGAGCTGAAGCTTTCCCACACAAACCCAAGCTATATCTGGTACCTGCACCGCTGTAAGGCCATCCTCGATACTTTTGGCCCACTCTTCAGCCTCAAGAGGACTCACTTTCCCTAAGAAGTTCTTTTGACACAACGCCCAGAATTGCTTTACTCCAGGTGCTTCGGCTTCGGGACGGTTCACAAGGAGAGCAGTATGCTGCTGCTGACCCTCCAGAAGCCTTTTGATGGTTTCTAGAAGCACCGTCTATTCATTGATTGGTGTAGCAACGGTAGAGGGTGGTAGGGTAGACGGTAGTGTGTTGCCATTGATATTGGTGCTGGTGTTGTTTGAAAAATCCATCATCTTGATAGAAAAGACATGTTAGGATAGATTCAAGAAATTTGAAATGCAAGGAATGTATAGTTGTTGATTCTTATAATTCTTGTGATATATTACTTAAGACTTCATGCAGAACTAACCTACATGGGCCGCCAATAAAACCTGTCACGCCCTGCTTCCAAGTAGACGGAAACAAAGATGTGGCAAGCCTGCAACGTATTTACTATGAGATGGTCATTTCCCTTAATAAATACATTAAGCGTATGTAAGCAATCATTGTGCAAGAATAACAAGAGTAATAAAATTAAACAGCAATTTTATTTACATTCAAATTTCAAATACAACTGTCCCAAATAAAAAGATACAATAATTTAAACAAATGCCTAAATATTGGCATACATAAAGTAAATGCAGAAAAGGAACTAGTAGTCAGCCTGGGTAGCGAGCTGGTCCAAGTCCTCCTGGCTCGGCTCTATCTCATCAGAGTCGAGTCCCCCTGACGAACATTCCAAGGAAAAGAAACAGAGAGGAATGTCGTCAGCGAACTAGCGCTCAGTAAGTCCCTAAAGGAGTAAATAAAAATGACTGAAAGGTGTATAAAGTAAATAGAAATCAAGTAAAAGTGAACATTGCATATAAGGGTATCTAAGCATGATCATTTACAGGCATAAGATAGCTATTCTAACGTAGTTGTTTGTAGTTTGATAAAGAAACTATTCATGTATACGAGAGAAGTCCAACTTACCCCGTAGACTATGGTAACATGTAGTACAAGGCCCCGTCATAGCCCACGGGACAACGACACGTGAATTCATGTAGCTGTCTTTTAAAGTGACCTCTTGTACCACGATATACGTTCCGTACCAATTTATCCCTTATCCCCGCGTATTGTAGTCTATAGTTCAAGTTTACAGGTCTTGGCTGAATCTATGAATATAAAGAGTACAAGTTCATGTTCAAGTTGTAATCATGTATTCAAGTATTCATGTCAAGTTCATATCAAGTTATATTCATGGTTCGGTCAAGTCAAGTCAAGTGTTCAAGTTCAAGTTTGGATATTTAATTTCAAGTTCAGATATTTAAGATCAAGATCAAGTCTTCAAATTTGGGTTTGAGTTGGATTCAAGTTTGAGTTTACAACAAGTTCGAGTGTGTATTTAAGTTATAGTCAATATCTTATGAATGGATTTAGCTTTTGAAATTCTTAAATTCAGGAATAATCGGACAACCGCTGCACATGGATGGCAGGATTTGTGTCTTGTTCCAAGACGATTACCATTGATAACTCCGTTAAGTTGCAGTGTTATCTAACCTGAATAGGTAAGCACTCACTTTCTCCGGCTCTCTGGGGCTCAAGAGAAATGATACCACTTAAACCTATATTAATCTAGGGTCCTTAAAGATTTATTCTTGTTATTTACATTGTTTGAATTTCTCGAGGGAGTTTTATGAAAAAATGTTATAATATTGTTTTAAAAATAAACCTCGAAGATGATTTATAATATTAATAGTTTTTATAAAAATGTATTTTAGTTTTAGTGGTATTTTAGTGATGAAACCTAGTTTTTTAAAAGTTTATGGTATTTTTATGAAAATTATACTTTTGGAAACTTAGTGGTATTTTTGGGTGAGTTTAATTTTAATAATCTATTTTCTCAAAAGTTCGTTTTCGTAGAAAAATGCGGATTTATGATTTACGAAAATTTTCAAATGATTTAATTTGTTAAACTATCGTATTCTTTAAAAATCGTATTTTTATTTCCTTTTGAGATCGAATTCTACGTGAGGAGTTCTGTATCCCGCTCTACTATTTCAAAGATGTACGATAACCCGCACCATCCGTAAATAGGTTCCCCTAAAAGGGTTGTAGAGGCGCAATTGCAAACGATTTAAAAATATCGATAAAAAACATTTTTTGAAAAGTAATAGTATTTTAGTAAAAATTGTATTCTTCAAATTAAATATGTACCTAAAATATCGTTCTATGAATCCATAATGTATATGATGGAGTAGGTCATTGCCCCGTGAATTTCCTATAGGTATATATTTCTAGGTCTCAATAAAAATGTTACTTTTAAAGTTCATGATATTTATATGAAAAGGTTCAATATGTGTTTATCGCATGAATTTTTAATTACATAAAAGATAAATGATGTGAATAATAATGTAAGGTGATATTAGATAATTAGAGTGAAATATTAACAAAGCAAAGGTGATAAAGCTTTTTTAAAAGAAATTTATTTGACCTAACTCCACTTTATCGATTTTTGTTTTAAGGATCGTTTTGAGGTGAAACGAAAGAAAAATGAAGGGACTTATGGTTTGTGTAGCGTTGAGAAGAGAGTAGAGAGAGAGAGAGAGAGAGAGAGAGAGAGGGCCTTCGTGAATCGCGGTAGCGTCGAGAATGGCTTCGGTTGTCACGACCCGGAAACGGAAGTGACCGGCACTTAAATCACGCAACGTCTAAAGACGATGGCGCAATCCAAGTAAGCCAAAAACGCAGAATTTAAACCATTTTTAAAAGAATTAGTGGAGGTGAAGTTTTGAAAAGTTTTGTAAAAAGTGAAGCTTATTTTGAAACATTGTTTGAAAAACGAACAACGCATCCTTTGTAAAGTTTGAATAAAATGAGTACAAAATGATAAATATAGAGACATCCCGCATATGGGAGCAAAATCAACGCCCACTCGGCAGAAACACAATCACACAGTAATATACGATGCCTCAGGTGAAGAATCACAAGCAAAAAATAAGCAACTGCATAAGTAAACTCATAGACAACTCTATCCGAGTTCGACTTAAAAAAAATATACATTAGTCTCGACTCGATCTAAGCCAAATAATAATACAAGTGGTAAATGGAGCGACACTAGATACAAAAGAATATACATCCAAGGTGGTTACCCTGCACATCGTAACCCACCTAACAAAAGCAACCAAGAATCCTAAAAATTGCCGCACCAACGCCGTCGCTAGGTATCTATGCGGTCGATCCTGTAATGACCTATGGCATAACGAGGGTGAGTTTCTAACTCAGTGAATGGAAATAACATCACAAGAAATATGTATATATATTATATAATAAGCATGAAGAATAAAAGTGAGTGCAATGAAATCAATATCATTAATAAGATCATCACAGAATCCATGTTAATCTTCGCTAACCAGAATCTCATCATATCACACTGGTGTATCCAAATTGGACTCTCCCCCTTCCTCGATTACCGGATCACACCAACCGTATATCTCAGCAGTGTATCTGAATCAGTCTCTCCCCCCTTTCTCGATTACCGGATCATGTCAAACATATTTCACAACGGTGTATCCGAATCAGTCTCTCCCCCTTTCTCGATTACCGGATCACACCAAACATATCTCACACCGGTTTACCCGAATTAGTCTCTCCCCCCTTTGTTCATAACAGAATACTGCATTTTATACCGTCCATTCTTACGCTCGGTTGTTTATAGGTAGGTACTTTTAATCCGTGTTTGTTATATATTTGCAGGATACAGGTTCTCGGTTCTAAAACGGTAAATTCATGGAAAACACGACAAAATCCGGGTTCCTGCCAACCACTGATAAAACACGGTCTCCGCTCTCTATCCGTGTGTTGCCAGATATCAGTTTAAGAGACAAAATGTCAAATCAATGTCGCTTTCATGCACAAGGCTCAATGGTAGCACAAGATCCAAGAGATCTACGCGGAGCTCGAGGCAATCATTCCAAATCTTGACAAAAAGTCCACCTTTCCTCAACAGAAATTCTGGAAGAAATATGAAAGTAATTTCAGAAACTACATGTACCAGACAACAGGGGACACCAAACCAGGAAAACACCAGAAATCCCCAAGACCAATTCCTCTAAACGGCCGCGGAAGCGCGGCCAAATGGGGGTTTTGGCCGCTCTTCCGCGGCAAGGTGGGGCCCACTTGCTGTCGTCTTCTGGGGGTAGTTTGGGTACTCCATGTGTGCTCTGCTGGTTGCCCTAGAACCTCATTTCCCTGCCTATAAATACAGCAGAACTGAGCTTAGCCAAGGGTCATTCTTTTGATTCATTTTGTAGCCTCTTTTGTTAGGATTTTGTATAGTTCTTCTTCTTCCTCTTCATTCCTCTTCCATGAAATTGTAAGTGAGAAGCTTTTTGTGGAGGTGAATAAAGATGAAGGCTTTTGTGTTATCCCTTTTGTTTAGCTTCCCCCTTGAGCTCTCTACCTTAACTTGATCTTGCAACCTCTTAAGTGAGCTTGCAAAGTTAAGTTTTGGTCATTGGTCTCAAGGGGTTGTATCGTTTCGTTCCCACGGACTAGCACTTCATTTCACATGCGGTTTCTACCCTTCTCTTGATCTTGCAATCTCTTCATTGAGTTTGCAAGTTTAAGGGTTGGCTATTGATCACATGCTTGGCTTGGGTCCTAGTTCCGTATTTTTATTACCCGCTATTTATTACCTTGTCTTTTATTACTTGCAATTTACTTACTTGCAATTTTATTTCATGCACTTACATTCTTGTATCTTTTCTTTTCTTTGTTCTTTTCTTTGTTCTTCTCTTTTTGTTCTCTTTTGTTTATTTTGTGAATGTTGTAATTATTGTTGTTGTTAAGAATTAATACGGTATTGTAAGTTAACGTTTCCTTGCCAATTCCTTTTCCCGTTATTTTCCATTTGAACTTCGCCCAAACCATACGCAAGCGCTCCGTTAGGCTCCGTACCCTGACAAGGTAACGGTGATTCCTAACCGCGACCGGTTGCGTTCGGTTTGGCCGGAGGCGAAAGCAAGAGACAAGAACGGAAGGACAAGGGTAAGTAAGCCGGATTCCTCGAATACCGCGCTTAAATCCCCTAATCCACGTTGTTGCCGATTGCTTAGCTTCAATTGGTCAAGACTCGGCTCAAAGGTTTTGAGTACGGATTTCTTAGCTTATAATTTCGTATTTTCTTAACAACTTTATACTTGCAGATAAACACATAGGTTAGAACAAACAAACATACAAGATTCTTTATTGACTCGTCTAAAGCAAGAAGGTAAGATAACACCATCTCCCTGTGGACCGACCCGTGCTCACCGGCTAGCTGCATAGCGACACCGTCCTGATCGCGGTAAACTTTAATTCTTTCATCCGACACGCCAAAAGCGTGCGATCAAATGGCGCCGTTGCCGGGGAGACGGTAGCGTATTTTCTTTCTTGTTATTCGGGTTAATATTCTTTTTGTATATAAAAAAAATATATTCTTTTTTGTTTTTTGGTCAATATTTTTGTGGGCAAGTGTGCAGAATTTTGCGTATTTACAAACTGCGATAGTGGGGAAGCAAAGTGTACATTCAACGTTTAGGTGATTACGAAGTACAGTGCCAAAGATCCGGGTAGTTTGACCCGCGCAAGCGAACCTTTCAAGCTTACCGGATTTGATTCAACGGGGGTTTCCTAACCCAAAACTTAAACGGTACGTACTTTACTAACACCTTCTTCTCAAATCCGACGCTTCCAATATACTATTCTTTGCAGGATTCTTTGCAAGTTCGCTAGCAAACGCTAAAAAAATTGACTAACCCGTATTTGTTGCAGCGCCGCGCTTAAACTAAAAAACGATTGTTTGATTCTTTATAGAATTTTTGAATTGCGCATTGCATACATTAATACGGACTTAAGGGCAAGCGAACCCCACAACATACGGTAAAGGATTTCATCACCTTTTTCCGTGGCCCACAAATCACGAACTTGAGCATAACGTTTACCCGCACAAATTTAAAAGAAACTAGACTTTAAGCCTTAAGGACTTCGCGCTCACTAGGAGAAGTTAACTGTATTTAGAAGCTTGCTTAACGGTATAGTGTTTACGGGGTGTCTAGGAAAGTGTTAACGGCGAAACCGCCAAAAGAGAAAGGGTTATTTAATTAAGGAACTTCGCGAAAGCGTTGGAAAACCTCCCCTTATCTCTGCACTTACCTGGCCTCGTGATCAGTGTATCTTGAGCCTGTTTCTCGACACAGTTTTACTTCGACAATCAAGTTCTCGAGCAGGTCTAGTTGACCTAGGTGAACCCTAGAACGATTAGGTGTGTGGTATTTTTGTGTCGTGATTTTTGTCCATATTCTTTTTTTGTGTATATTTCATTCTTTTGCTAACAACTAACTAAAATAACAAAAAAATAAAAAAAATCACATTCTTTTCCCCTCCTTTTTTCTCTACCTTTCTTTCATTCTATCATGGGTACTCCACCTCGCAAAACTCTTGCCGAACTTTGGTACCCACAACCAGACATTACTTCATACGGTTCTTGTTTTGGCCGAACATCGAACGACCCCTCCATGCCAAAAATTTCTTTGAAAGATCGGATAGACGCGTCTAGGACAAACAATTTGACTCCGCAATCCACTTCATATCAACCATTTCAAACAGTCACCCCTTCTTACGTTGATACCCCTTCTTCGAGTCATGTTGCAACTCCAAGACCTATGTCTATTGCTGAACGAATTGAACAATCCCGTAGCCGATCTTTCACTCCTCTCACCACTACAAATTTTTGGGATCAACAATTCCATTCACCTTCTTATTCCAATGTTGATCCCACTCCTGTCCAGCCATTCAACTCCTACCAATCCTACCCTAATTTTGCACCTTCCCTAGACATTGCATCAGAACAGCAATTTGGGAGTTTTCAGTATCCAAACAACTTTGAATCTTTTACTGAAACCCCTTCACAACCTATGTCTAGTCTGGAACAATCGTTGGAAGACTTTAGGGTAGCGTCAAGCCAACAGATGATGGATTTGAATGCGTCCATGGCCGCCCTCATGCAACCTAGTGACCCGGTAGCTAGTTTTCAACTAGCTCCAACTTTTTTAATGTATGATGAGGCGGCAGGACAGGCTGTGAATTTGAGTGGAGAGAGTGAGCTATACCCCTTCCGAATCAAGCCTACCCCGTCCAACTTGAATCCCACAACTCCGGTTCTGAATCCCTATCTAGTGTTCCCAACGATTCATCTATTGAAGATAGAATGATTAATGAGTTGTGCGACTTTGTAGTGCTTGATTTACCTGATTGTGAAGGGTCCCTTTTGAGTGAAACCATACCCAATCCTTTTGACCTCTACACCTCCATCTTAGAACCAGAATCGATTAATATCCATGCTTTAGATGAGGTGTCTGAGAAAATAGACTTTCACTTGATTGAGGATGTTGACGCAGGGAACATTTTTGATGATGAACCCGTAGATTTGGTTGAGTTTGTCTCTTCAAATCATCATCCCGAGTCTTTAACTGTTTTTCCCGAACCCCATATGCGTCTGGACTTTGAAGAAAAGAGCATGGATGTGCTGAATTTTGAGGAGATTTTTGAGGATGAAACAGTTCTAGATGATGAGTCGGATTTTCCAATTCATCCTGTTCCTTTCACTGACTGTGTACACCCTCCCGAAACCTTAACCGATACCCTTCCTCAACCCCTTCCCTACACCCTTTCCATCGTTCCGACCTTGCAAGAACCCGTATCATTTCCATTTCCATTGTCTGGTTTACCAAGTTCGGCGTACCCATGGTTTCTCACGAACCTTGAGGGATTTGACCCAATCTCTCGACGGGTAAATATATTAGCACAATCGCTTTTTACACATCGCTCATCACAAATTGTGCTAATCTATTTACTCCATTTGCACCCTCAAGTTCGTACTCCACTTCTTTTTCCCTTCCGCCATTCTTCTTCTTCTCATCTACCGAGACCGCATTCCACTTCTCTCCACAAGCGGTCTCGCGTAGTCTCCATTTCTTACCTCTCCGCATTCTTCCACCAACCACCGCTTTACAGAGATAAGATTTTTGAATGGTTGGTGCTAACTTTTGGCCTGTGTAAGGCCTTGTATAGTTTGATACTGTTCTTTCCCCCCTAATCCTGAACTTCATCGCTTAACAGTGGAAACACTGTTTTACTTAAGTTTGGGGGGGACATTTTTATGTATATATTTTTTTTTGTTTTGTATACAATTTGTTTTTAGGGAGCGCCGGCAATTTTGACCCTCTTGGTATAGCCTGACAGTGAGGGCACTGTCAAGTTTAAGTTTGGGGGTGTGCTCGGTAAGCTTTCTTCCTTCGCATACATTTGTATATTTTGCATTTGCATACCCTATTAAAAACCCACAAAAATTGAAAATTTTCTAAAAATATAAAAACTTTTTTGTCAAGTTAGCTTGTGGAAGAACTCTGATTCAACATTCGACGGTTTTTGTTTGAAAAGATAGGAATAACTAAATCCTATGTTTGGATTTTGAAAACCTGAAAGATAACTCTCCTTTGAAGTTAACTATAGCTGATATACGTCTTTACATCACACTACACGTGTCGTGAGTTTTTGGGAATTAGATGACAAGTCTTTTATGTTTAAAAAAAAAACTTTTAAAAAGATAAATGATTTTCTGAGGATCAAATAGGTTTGTTCTGAAATAAGTAATGTCAAGAATAGTTTATGAAGTAAAGCGAATATGAAGGAATGTTATTGATGCCGTAATTGGAGCTAAGTCTGAAAAATAACCCATCTAAAACTTGATTGGAATGATTACACACCAAACCCACTAAACACGTCTTTTATCCAAAAAAATATTTGAACTACCGGTTATACCTCCGTTCGTATTGAATCATCATGTTTTTCACGCCAAACTGTCTTTTGTTTTTGGACCTAGGTAACTTGAGTAATTAAGTCCGCTGGGGTGTTTCTACACCTAATGCCCTAAAACCAACTGGTTTGGGTGCATTGGCCCAAAGCTCGCTAAGAAGCCTAGAAAGTCCAGTTTTAAAACAAAATCAAGCAAGTGTTCTCTCCGAGTTAAAATTCCTAACGGTTCTTTGTGTGAGAATAATCTTGATAAAAGACAAGCTTTTATAAAAAAAATTTTAACGGAGATATGAAGGTTTTACTCTATGATAAAGACTATTGCACGTTCACAGAGGTGTGTATGAAATGAAAACAAGAAAAAAGTGGAGTGAAGAATAAGACCTAGTTTCCTGTTAAGGAAGATAGAAATTCTGAAGTTGAAACTTTACTGGAAAACAAAACTTGAAAAATGCTTAACTCTTTATAAAACTTATGTGATCCTTTTAAAATTGTTATCTGGGCTTTATTGTGTGACATAATGACTTTATTCGACCTTTCGAGAACTTAACGACACTATTTTGCACTGCACGTAAAGACATATAAAATCTGTAATTAAATAAGAAGCGAGGTGTGAAAAATAAAGGTTCGATGGTCTAGACTTAGGATTATAGAATTGTTATTTTCTAAAACAAAACTTTAGGATGTGAATCTTAGTTATTTTACAAAACTAGCTTGACCGGATTTTGTGGGTAGTATCCGCTGAAAACCCTCAGGAGACAACACTCCTCCTACTAGGGACACCTAGAGGTTTAACGGCTTGTTGCACATGCTCAGTGCAATCGCGTTCCCTGCGAAAGTGCGGTTATCATTTTATTTTTGTGAATAATTGGTTTTGCTCGGGACGAGCAAAAGTTAAGTTTGGGGGTATTTGTTCATAACAGAATACTGCATTTTATACCGCCCATTCTTACGCTCGGTTGTTTATAGGTAGGTACTTTTAATCCGTGTTTGTTATATATTTGCAGGATACAGGTTCTCGGTTCTAAAACGGTAAATTCATGGAAAACACGACAAAATCCGGGTTCCTGCCAACCACTGATAAAACACGGTCTCCGCTCTCTATCCGTGTGTTATCAGATATCAGTTTAAGAGACAAAATGTCAAATCAATGTCGTTTTCATGCACAAGGCTCAATGGTAGCACAAGATCCAAGAGATCTACGCGGAGCTCGAGGCAATCATTCCAAATCTTGACAAAAAGTCCACCTTTCCTCAACAGAAATTCTGGAAGAAATATGAAAGTAATTTCAGAAACTACATGTACCAGACAACAGGGGACACCAAACAAGGAAAACACCAGAAATCCCCAAGACCAATTCCTCTAAACGGCCGCGGAAGCGCGGCCAAATGGGGGTTTTGGCCGCTCTTCCGCGGCAAGGTGGGGCCCACTTGCTGTCGTCTTCTGGGGGTAGTTTGGGTACTCCATGTGTGCTCTGCTGGTTGCCCTAGAACCTCATTTCCCTGCCTATAAATACAGCAGAACTGAGCTTAGCCAAGGGTCATTCTTTTGATTCATTTTGTAGCCTCTTTTGTTAGGATTTTGTATAGTTCTTCTTCTTCCTCTTCATTCCTCTTCCATGAAATTGTAAGTGAGAAGCTTTTTGTGGAGGTGAATAAAGATGAAGGCTTTTGTGTTATCCCTTTTGTTTAGCTTCCCCCTTGAGCTCTCTACCTTAACTTGATCTTGCAACCTCTTAAGTGAGCTTGCAAAGTTAAGTTTTGGTCATTGGTCTCAAGGGGTTGTATCGTTTCGTTCCCACGGACTAGCACTTCATTTCACATGCGGTTTCTACCCTTCTCTTGATCTTGCAATCTCTTCATTGAGTTTGCAAGTTTAAGGGTTGGCTATTGATCACATGCTTGGCTTGGGTCCTAGTTCCGTATTTTTATTACCCGCTATTTATTACCTTGTCTTTTATTACTTGCAATTTACTTACTTGCAATTTTATTTCATGCACTTACATTCTTGTATCTTTTCTTTTCTTTGTTCTTTTCTTTGTTCTTCTCTTTTTGTTCTCTTTTGTTTATTTTGTGAATGTTGTAATTATTGTTGTTGTTAAGAATTAATACGGTATTGTAAGTTAACGTTTCCTTGCCAATTCCTTTTCCCGTTATTTTCCATTTGAACTTCGCCCAAACCATACGCAAGCGCTCCGTTAGGCTCCGTACCCTGACAAGGTAACGGTGATTCCTAACCGCGACCGGTTGCGTTCGGTTTGGCCGGAGGCGAAAGCAAGAGACAAGAACGGAAGGACAAGGGTAAGTAAGCCGGATTCCTCGAATACCGCGCTTAAATCCCCTAATCCACGTTGTTGCCGATTGCTTAGCTTCAATTGGTTAAGACTCGGCTCAAAGGTTTTGAGTACGGATTTCTTAGCTTATAATTTCGTATTTTCTTAACAACTTTATACTTGCAGATAAACACATAGGTTAGAACAAACAAACATACAAGATTCTTTATTGACTCGTCTAAAGCAAGAAGGTAAGATAACACCATCTCCCTGTGGACCGACCCGTGCTCACCGGCTAGCTGCATAGCGACACCGTCCTGATCGCGGTAAACTTTAATTCTTTCATCCGACACGCCAAAAGCGTGCGATCACCCTTCCTCAATTACCGGATCACACCAAATATATCTCATGTCGGTGTATCTGAATCGGTATCTTCCCCCTTCCTCGATTACCGGATCACACCATAATAACCACACAAGAAAACCATGATATCCGTACCAATCTCTCCCCTATTCCTTGATATCCGGATATCATCACATACAAGCAAGTTTTATAATTAACAATAATAATGATATATCATATATATATATATATATATATATATGCATATATTAGCGTCCCATACCACTGATATATATACACACACACAAATAAAATCGCAATCTCACAAGATCAACAATATGTAACGCGTAACGGAACCATAACGCATAGCATAACAGATAACAGAATCGTAAAACAAACGGATAACGTAACAACAGATAACAGAATCAAAAAACAAATTGATAACGTAAGCATGGCAGTCCTAAGTGTCATGGCAGTACCAATGATGTGTAGTATACATGCAAGTTTGTGATTGTGCAACATGGAAATGGTTGATAGTTGTGCAGTGTTCTATCAGGTGTGTTCCTATAGTCATGGCAATTGGAATATAAAACATGGCATTGTAAACTAAAAACATGAAATGAATAAGAACAAATAATATAAACATAGCGTATTAATAAACTATTCGTCGCGTGAACGTGCGTTGTAAATGAATAAATACTTACAAATAATACAATTATGGTTTAAAATAGAACGAATTGTTGGTTTTAACATGAGTATAATCTTTAGCATTTCGTAATATCCCAATTTGGGAAAATAGAAAGGCTCCACGAGTCAAATAAATAAAGACCACACTCGGCAATCTATCATCATCTTATTCAGAACGGAATCTCACCTCATACGATATCAACCAAATATCCAATCATAATCGGAATATAAGAGATGAAATGAAACATGACATTTTAACTAAGTATCAATGAATATAGCAAGGCTAGCAAGTATAGGTAGAAAAATTGTAGGGTACTCAATACAAATACTAATCGAATAATAATGCAATCAAGTGTCACGGATAGGTTTAAAATAGCGACACGAAGTTTTATAAATTTTCTAGTAGTTGGGGATGCTATACGCCATCTGCCCGATTTCCCACCTGTAGATGTTATTCCACTCACAGTAATATGGATCAAGTAAGTCGTATCCTACGACCGTCTTGCTCTTCGTCGCCGCCTCCGAGGTCTCCGCAATTGAACCTAGAATTGAATAATAACTTTCGTACATGAGAAAATAAACTACTGATACCGACATAGATACATATACTAAGTGAACCAAACTCACTTAAGTTAAAATGTGTGACCACCGTGTTCTAATCATATGCGAAGTTACCTAGAACTACCCCGAATCATCGAATTTCAATTTTAAACGCATGCGGATTTTATAATGGAAGTTCTGAAATTGGCAGTTTTTGGGATAATTTTGAAAAATCACCAAAAATAGTAAACACTATATTTGGACTCAAACTAAAATTATACATATGTATAAAGAAGTTAAATTTGATACCCCAAAATATCTTTTCCAATTTCTAAGTATATAATGTGAAATAAAATACAAAATTAAAATATGTTTCTGGATACTTTTACCAGACCAGAAAACACCCTTGCCTTAAATAAATGATATCTCTAGATTTTGTAAAGTGAATAAGGCAAATAAAATTTTTTGAGATATCTACACAATATTATATACAACCTAACATTTTCATATTTTCCAAATTATTAATATAAAAATTAAGAAAATTGTTACAATTTGAGTGAAAAACAGCCACAGGAAATGAAATTTTCAGTTTGGGTACCCTTCCTTTAAAAATTCTTATAAAATTCATTTTATAGTAAAACTTAACCAAAATCTTTTTGCTAAAAGATAAGAGAATTATATACAACTTTTTAGTCTTAAACTTTAGCTAATTATCGACAGGGAGTCATCAAAAAAATTCAAAATTCTAGACATGTCACTGATTTTTCCAGCCCAAACTTAATAGAATTTGACCTTAACTAAACAATTAGTGTTCTCATGGAAAGTAATTGATAAAACTTAAGTAAAGATAGTATCATATACCTATTGATTGAGATTATGAGAAGTTCCAAGATTGCAATGTGACCTCAAGTTGAAGTCTTGGCCTCAAAATGAAGACTTGGTCACTGCCTCAATAAATTGGAGTAAAAAAATTAAGTTTTTTTTTGTGATGGAGGGATTGTATATGTGTGTGTGATGAGGGTGGCTTGGAGATGGAAAAGAAGGAGAAGAGAAGGAGAGATGAAGGGAATTATGACGAGGGAAAATGGTGAAGCCATAACCCCTTTTCTCTCTTCCATTCCTATTATTTAAAAAAAAAATCTTCCATGCCCCCCATGCCCTCTTGTCCCCCATGCCCTCAATTATAATAAAGAAAACAATGTAGCCATGCCAAAACAAATGAAAAACCTAATTTCATTTAAAATTTTATAACAAGACATTAACACAACTAAATACTTGTCTTGCCCAAATTAATTGTTAACATAAATTTTGAAAATATTGGTTTTACCATTACCAATTTGTATAGATATATACTAAATTATGATATACCCCTTCCATAATTATTAACAATTAAATAATACTCATATTACCAATATAATCATTCTAAATTAATCTTTAATATTTTTCTGAAATGTTATATCGGTCTTCGACGGAATGAACTTGGACCTCTAACTCCACTAGACTAGTCTTAACCCTTCTCTTGAATTTAGGAATTTTGAAAATTTTTGATAAATTTTCAGAATAGGGGGGAGCTGAGAGATAGGGTGGTATTTATAGGATAAAAATAAGAGAGTGTGTGAAATAAAAATGAATTAAAAATATGTTTAATGATATTAATGGGGGAATTAAAAGGTTTCTGGTTGAAATCAGAGAAAACAAATAATAAAATAGAGTAGAGGGGAGTCAAAAGAACACACTGGCAAAGAATAGATGCATTTAGGCCTGATCAAACTGCCGGTAGCGGTTTTGGGCTCGATTCTGGTGGTTGGATCTACGCCACATGTCTCGAGACTCATGCCATGGGTTTCAATCGGTCTTACCTCCTTATTTATCCCGTTTGATTTCTCTAAAACTTTTCGATTCTCCGTGTATTGCACGTGCAACTCTTGGGCTTCCGAAAAGTTAAAAAGGAAAATTATAAAAATAATTAGGACTGATGGGATTCGAACAAGCAGGCTATGACACAGCAGTAGAGAGTCTTAACCAGTGAGCTACAAGTTGCTTCTTTCTTTTATTTAACAAAATGAACTTATAACTCCTAATCAGGCTGAAATATCATTTTTATACATTTGAACAAGTTACATTTGTACAGGGATTTCAAAGTCGTTACACACTTTCTCTTATTTAGCAATGATCCGAATAACTCAAGATCTTAGTCCTCTTTAGTTTATTAAATAAGGGTCATACAGAATGGGTATGAATCATCTAATACTCGAAAAAAATACATAACCATAAATAGTTCTCTTTATTCGGTATTGAATCAACCAACCTATGTCCATGACATAATTAATATAAAACTAAAGAAGAAATGAATCATGGTAAAATGCAACAAAGTGCCAACCTTTAACGGCGTTAACCGATAAACTAGGGTTATGGAAAGTAAGTAGCCAATCTCCATAATCTGGAGTAGGGATTTTATAAAATACTTAGCAAATCTCTATAATAGAGTAGGGCTTTTAATAAGGTTGAATAAAATCATATTTTCTAGTAAGCTTACATAAAACCGTATTTTCTAGTAAGTTTAAAGAAAGAAAATAACAAAGGTTAGGTTGCACATTTCCAAGATAACATGTAGATAATATTTTCCTACAAATTTATCTTGTTAATTAAATATTTTAAAGAATACTCCCGATTAAGAAAAGAAATATATAAAACATAAAAGAAAGCGAAATTAAGAGTTTTCGTTACTATTTAAAGAGACAAATTCTATTTAGAAGCAATACTCCATTGATCGCATAACAAAAGAGAGAAGAAAGACTACATTATTTCAAAATTAAAGTAAGATTACGGATTGTTGGGAAGAATCCCGACATCCTTACCATTGAAGAAGAACGCGAAGAATTGATGCAAGACTTAAAAAAAGTCTCTCTTTATTTCTTCCAAATGAGTAAAAGAGTGTAGAGTAGGGAATTAAAGAGTTTTTAGAGATGAATGTCTATATCAAAATGTTGCCACCTATCCTCCTTTTATAAGCTAAGGGGGTAGCATAATGGTAATAAAAAGACGAGAGAAAAGTCCTCTTTAAATTTTAAAAAAGAAACTACTCCCACCCAAACAATGGAAAGGGGATATTTGTAAAAAAAGTTTGCACAAAATGCAAGTGTAGACATTTTAAGTCCAACTTTGCTCACATTTGCACAAAGACCGGTCCCAAGAGGGGACCGTTGCACCAAACCCAGCCCCAAGAGTGACGGGGGTGCCAAAACCCGGTCCATGATGGACCGAGGCACCAAGCCCAACCCCTTTGGGGTTGGGGCATTAAGCCTGGTCCCAAGGGGACCGGGGCACTAAGCCCGACCCCTTAGGGGGTCGAGTCACCAAGCCCAGTCCCTTTAGGGGACCGAGTTGCACCTAACCTGACTCTTTGGGGGGTCAGGGCACCAAGCCCGGCCTCTTGGGGAGCCGGGTCACTCTAAACCCGGTCCATGGTGGACCGGGTGCACCAAGCCCGATCCATGGGGGCCAGGTTCACTTGATCGGACCTTAGAGGGGTTCAGGCTTCTCGGTTTGACTGACCCATGGGGTCGTGTTGACTTGGTTGACCAGCCGTTGTGAGAGACGGGTCTTAGTTGATCGACCCGTTAGTAGGCCGTGCTGACTTGGTTGACCGGCCCGTTAGTAGGCCGGGTCTTTGTTCACCAGTCGTTGAGATGACTAAGACTTAGTTGACCGACCCGTTGTTTACTGCCGAAAATGGGTCTGATACGTCGGGAGGACATCTAGCCTGAATACAAGAATGGATGCTATTTGGAACATATCCATCCACCTCTCTGAAGATACCAAGTTGATTTATGACATCGTATATCAGAGGTTTGGATAGATGCGACCGTAGTAGCATGATTTATCAGATTCCCCCTCGTATAGGAGGGGTTTTTGATTGTGGAGACGCTCTTCCCTACAGACGCAAGCCCTTTTAGTTAATTAAGTTATCGCAAAGCGATAACAACTTTCACCTTCTCCAGTATTTCGTTTCTTGTCATGTTATATTTGTTGGGTTTCCTAGCGCCCTGGCCGCTTACCGCGGCCGTTGTGGAACGAAAAACTTTCGCCTTTTAAAAAATTTAGCACTAGAAAACATTACCTAGAATTTAACCAAATATCGAAACTAGCTAACTAAGAGAATCTGGCTACTATGATAAAGAGTTATACCTAGAGGCTCGTGTCCTTCGGGTCTTCACTCCTCTTCTTAAGCTCCTAAGGTGTTCTTGATCAACCTTGACGGCCGGCCTCCTCGGTCCTATATGATCCACTTGAAGGTTCTCGATCCAAGTTAAGCTTCACTAATGAAACAACTAAGTAATCTAGTTTGCTAATCTAGATTACTAAGAAGATGTAGAGAGATTTCTAGTGTATTTCTATCTCTCTTCCTTCCTTAATTCTCAACACATGGGATGGTAGGGAGGAAGGAGGAGGAACTCAAGAAAGGCAAGTGAGGAGAGAGAAGCTCATGGTGAGAATGAGATCAAACTTGTGTGGAAAAAATAATGAACCATGGTTTTGTATATTTCATTTTTCCAATATAAAATCACAGCCATACTTGAATAGTTTGCACAAATGAATATTCAATTCATTTGTCAACACTATTGAAGCATGGTTTTCACCATTCTCACCTCACCACCTTTACACCTCATTTCTATTTAAAAGAATAAATGGATAAATCAAAAATGAAATGTCCACCTTCTAGAATGTTTTCCGTATAAATACGGAATACACCCTACCATATATACATACCCGTATTCATACCAAAATACGAATACCCAAGAGATAGAATAATACCACTAAAATAATACTAGCATTAAATCAGTATTTGATTTAATGAACCGGTTTAATTCTAAGCCCGCCAGTATTATTAACCATCTGATCGAAAAGCTGGATAATACTATAATATTAAATCAATACTTGATTTAATAATCCGGCTTAATCCTAAACCGGCTAGTACTATCATTCGATCAGAACCCTGCACGTATAAACATACGGCCACCACATCGTTTAGCCCGAACTAGAGAAACCTTCTGTATGGGACTCTAAAGACTCGACAGTATGCTGGCAGTGGGTTTAACCGCAAGCACGTCAGTGGCACTAGCTGTATATAACGGCTACCTAGATACCTGTTGAAAAGAAGGCCGACGAGCAAGCTCATCTGAATCTCTACTGAGCCTATCCGTGAGAATCTCCGTACAATCCGGTCTCTTCGTCTAAGAGTATCGCATATCGGGTCTAGTGCGTGGTAAACGTCAGACCCCTACTGTCCCAATAAGCCGTGTCGATTTGGCTCAGGACCAATCCGTGAAACTACTGATCTAACCATCAGTAAATCTTAACTGCTTTGGCCAAGGTCTTATGATTCTAGCCAACCGGACATTGTACGATATCGACTCCCAATACCGGGAGAGACGAATCTCTGACAATCACTCACTACCTCCGTATGGCTCGGGACTGTACCCAACCAAAAACTGTTTGCACGACTAAGTAGAGCCGTGGTAAGGTAGTGATCAAAGTACAGTGGGAACTCACACGAGACAAATGATGATCTCAGGTCTAAAGACTAACATGTACTCATGTCACCTGAGAACCGCTATCTGACGATAGGTATAATACCATCTAGAAGTTCTCGGTGAGTCTGTCCAGTGTACTCACCCCAGTGAGCACTTTTATACAATCTCAGGTGATTACACCAATGGCTGTGGGACCAACCATCGCCTCTCGTCGGGGTCTAGAAACGTATACAAAAGTCTACTATGGAATATCGATGCCCGGTCTCAATATTCCTGTGACTTGGGACTTTTAAGGATGCGCTTATGGACTACCCAGCTCCCACAAGTATGATCACCATCACAACACTGGTAGTCAAGCAAAATCCTACAGGCTTTATAAACATGTATCTATCATATGTGATATCGAGTATAACATATGCACATGTTAAGATAAAATCAAACCATAATAGTATACTACTATATAGAGTCTTTATCAATATGTGTAGGTAATATAAAGCAACAAGAGAAAGAAATACATATATTAAGACAAAGACAACTTAAATAATATACCATATACAACTGATCAAGATTGTCCTGTACATACAAATCCCTAGCATCCTATACAATACAGACCTCTAGGGCATACATATCCAACAATCTCCCACTTGCACTAAGGCCTGTAACTGGCATACTGAATACCCAACATCTGCTCTAGGGCCAGTTGTTGGCATATCTCATAGCCAACATCTCAAAAATTCGCTCGAACTACGCTTGAGGGAGGGCCTTGGTAAATGGATCCGCCGTGTTGTCTTTCATATCTACTCTCCGGACCTCGATCTCCCGGCGATATATGATCTCCCTGATCAGGTGATACCGCCTCAAGATGTGTCTGGATTTCTGATGGGACCGTGGTTCCTTCGCTAAAGCTATAGCTCCATTGTTATCGCAATACAAAGGTATTGGATTAACAATGGACGGAACCACCTCAAGTTTAGTAATGAACTTCTTCATCCAGACCGCTTCTTTTGCGGCATCGTTGGCAGCAATATATTCAGTCTCTATCACCGAGTCTGCGATGGTGTCCTGTTTGGAGCTCTTCCAAAAAACCGTCCTTCCGTTGAGGGTAAACACAAAACCCGAAACAGACTTGTTGTCATCCTTGTCACTCTGGAAGCTTGAGTCGATAAAGGACTCGACCCGAAGGTCTCCATTACCGTACACCAAGAATATCTCTTTAGTCCTTCTCAGGTACTTGAGAATGTTCTTCATAGCTGTCCAACGATTCTCACCTAGGTTCGACTGATACCGTCTCACCATGCTAAGTGCGTATGCTACATCTAGTCCGGTACACAGCATCGCATATATTATAGATCCTACCGCCAAATCGTAGGGTATAGTGTTCATGCGAACCCTCTCCTCATCAGTGTAACAACCCCAATATTACTATACCTTCATATTTTCTTTCTTTAGTAAAATATTGTATTTATTTATTCTTAGTATTTTTCTATATATTTTATTTTCTATTAAATATATTATTTTATTATTCCATCTATATTTCCCAAACCCATTTTTTAAAACTAAATCTTAACCTATTTCAAATTAAACGCAAGAGCTGCCCATAACCCAAATCCAATCTCATTTTCATTTTCTTTTATAAAACTATGAGCCTAAAAGCCCACATTCTTTTCAAGCAACAACATATATTTAATTCTAATTAAATATGTGCATGAACAACCTTATAGCTCATTGGCTTAGTTCTTTTATTGTTATTCCATAAGTCACATGTTCAAATCCCTATTCTTGTAATTATTTTTATCTATTTTTTAAACTCTCTCATAACCTACAAATAAAACCTTTCATTTCATCTTCCTTTTAACTTTCAAAATGAATGCATATAATAATTAGTATGGTTATGATTATGAATTATTATAATGACCATATTAATATTGTTTTATATGTTCTTTCCTTCATTGTTCATCCTCCTTCAAAAAAAAATATTTCAAATCTTCATCCTTAGAGCTCTCAAAGTTTTGGCGCCACCGGAGCTCACTTCGTCCGTAGGAATTCAAGACTGAAGTATTGTACCATTCACAAATTTTGTAAGCATCGCTTTACATTTCTTTTCTTTCCTCTCAAAATCTACATAGAGAATATTTTTAGAAACTAACTTGATTCTTATTTTGGTTACTCGAGACTAAGTCATCTAGACTTTTTTTTGCTGCTAGAATCGAATCGATGAACCGGTTGTTATACCGGCTCACACAACCCGTAAGTCCCCTCTCCTCCTCCTTTTCTCTACTTGAAATTCATCCCCTTACCATGCCTCCTGTTAGTAGATGTTGCACACCACCAAAACACTTGTGGGGAGGCGGAAGTAGCAAATAATAATTTTTGAGCATGCAACATCGACTTTCACTCCCAGATCTTACACTAAACAATAACTAGTAACCCTATCTAGGAGTTTAGCTACTATGATAGGGGTTATACCTTCTTAAACCGGTCCTTCAGGTCTTCATTCCACTGCATTTCTGAACTCCTTGAGTGTTTGAGACGATCTCGTTCTCCGGTCACCGCTAAGCCATAGATGATCCACCCGAGAGCTTTGGATCAAGCTTCAACCTTCACTAAAGAGGTAAGAAGTCAAGCTTGCTAAAAAAGACTACTTATATGATATAGAGAATATCAAAAATATTATTTGATCTCAATACCCTATGAATCACAACTCATGTGAAGGATTAGGGTTGAGCTAGAGAGGAGATAATTTGGAGAGAGAATGTGAGAGTAAGAAATGAGCTAGGTCTTTTGAAGTAAAAGATATGGCTAAGGTTTTAATTATTGAAGCATGGATTATTTTTTTCAAAAATAATCAACCATGCTTCAATATTAGTTCCAAATGAATATCTTAAACATTAGCCATGCTTTCATCCATGCTCTAAATTCCACTTCATTTATTTTATTTTCCTAAATAGAAAATCCATATATAAGGTGTCTCCTTCTAGAAGCTCTTTCTTATACAATTACAAGAATTCCCCTTACCGCATACCGTATAAATATACCCGTATTCGTATTCCGAAAAATACGAATACAATGAGATACCAATAATCCAAAAACCATAATACTGGTATCCGGCTTAAACCAAAACCTACCAGTATTATCCTTTCGAACATCATTCGTGTAGCCAGTACAGGTATATGATCGAAACCCTGCCGTAACACCTTACGGCCTCTACATCGTTTCTCCCGAACCAGGGAAACCCTCTATGTGGGACTCTAAAGACTCGACGGTACGCTGGCAGTGGGTTTAACCACAAGCCCATCAGCAGCACTAGCTGTGCGTAACGGCTTCCCAGGTACATGTCGAAAAAGTGGCCGACGATCGAACTCATCCTAACCCCAACGAGCCTATGAGTAACACTTACCGTACAATCCGGTATCTTCGTCTGATACGTCGTATATCGAGTCTAGGGGTGGTAAACGTCAGACCCCAGTAACTTGATAAGTCATGCTCATGTGTAGCCCATAACGGTTTGAAAAACTACTGATAACTTTTATCAGTAAATCTCAACAACCCTGGCCAGGAATTTGCTGTTATAGCCAATCGAGCATAGCGCAACATCAACTCCCTAAACCGGGAGAGACGAAACCCCTCCTATCGCTCACCGCCTCCATGTGATTCGGGACTGTACCTAAAATCCACCTGTTTGCACAACTCTGATGAGCCGTGGTAGGGAGGAAATTAAAGCACGGTGGGAACCACACAAGACACTGTGATAATCTCGAGTCTACAGACTAACTTGTAAAAGTGTTACTAGAGAACTGCTATCTGACGATAGGTATAATACCATCTAGGAGTTCTCGGCGAGTCCTGTTCGGTGTATCCATTCTCTAATGAGCATCTGTGTACAATCTTTGATGTCAAACACCAATGGTTATGGGATCAGCCATCGCCCTATACAGGGTCAAGAAACGTACACACTAGTCTACTCTGGAATATCAATGTCCTGTCTCGATATTCCCTTGACTACGAACTATTAAAGGATATGCCTGTGGACTACCCAAGCCCTACTAGTATGATCTACATCATATTCCTGATAGTCCAGCAAAGATCCTAAGGGCTATATCAACATGTATACAAGATATGAAGTACTAGGTAAAACACATCACATGTTAAGATAAAGATAAACCAGATAGCATACTATCATATTGGGAAAAGATTGTTTCTGTACATACATATCCTAAGCATCCTATACAATAAAGGCCTCTAGGGCATACATATCCAACAATCTCCCACTTGCACTGAGGCCTTTAGTTGGCGCAATAAGTACCCACTGTCTGCACTATAGCCAGTTGCTGGCGTACCGCATACCCAACATCTCGAACAGTCTCTCGAACTGGACTTGAGGGTGGCCTTGGTGAATAGATCAGCTGTGTTGTCTTTTGTGTCCACTCTCCGCACCTCGATTTCCTGGCAATCCATGATCTCCCTGATGAGGTGATACCACCTCAAGATATGTCTGGATTTCTGATGGGACCGTGGTTCCTTTGCCAAAGCCATGGCACCATTGTTATCATAATACAAAGGTATTAGATTAGCAATGGAAGGAACCACCTGAAATTCAGAAACGAACTTCCTCATCCAGACTGCCTCTTTTGCGGCATCATTAGTAGCAATATACTCAGTTTCCATCGCAGAGTCAGCGACGGTATCTTACTTGGAACTCTTCCAACATACCGCCCCTCTATTGAGGGTAAATACAAACCCTGAGATGGACTTGCTGTCATCCTTATCGCTCTAGAAACTGGAATTGGTAAAGGCCTCCATTTGGAGATCTCCGTTACCATACAACAAGAACATTTCTTTAGTCCTTCGCAAGTACTTAAGAATGTTCTTCACAGCCGTCCAGTGTTTCTCCCCTAGATTGGATTGATACCTGCTTACTACACTCAGTGCGTAAGCAATATCTGGGCGAGTACATAACATCGCATACATTATAGATCCTACTGCAAAAGCGTAGGGTATAATGCTCATGCGGTCCCTCTCTTCATCAGTCTTTGGAGATATCTCTTTGGAGAGAGTGATCCCGTGACAAGCGGGTAAATTACTTCGCTTGGAATCTTCCTTACTAAACCTCTTTAATATGGTGTTTATATACCTCGATTGGGAGAATCCCAACAATCTCTTAGACCCATCTCTATAGATCTTAATACCCAGAATGCATGAGGTATCACCCAGGTCCTTCATAGAGAACCTTTGCGATAAGAATAGTTTGACCGATTGTAGCATAGGAACGTCATTTCCTATCAGGAGAATGTCATCAACATACAATACGAGAAATGTGATTGTACTCCCTACAATATTTTTATAAACGCAAGGTTCATATACATTTTTGATAAAATCAAACTCTTTGATTGTATCATCAAAGCAGATGTTCCAACTCCGTGACACCTGCTTTAATCCATAAATGGATTTAAGCAACATGCATGCCTTTTCGCTGTTCCCACTGTCAATGAAGCCCTCCGACTGATCCATAAAAACACATTCATCTAAATCACCATTTAGAAATGTTGTTTTAACGTCCATCTGCCAGATTTCATAGTCGTAGTAAGCAGCAATAGAAAGCAGGATCCGAATGGATTTAAGCATTGCAACTGGAAAAAAAGTTTCGTCATAGTCCAATCCTGGTCTTTGACAAAATTCTTTCGCCACAATCCAAGCTTTATAGGTCTCCACATGTCCATCTACACCAATCTTTTTCTTAAAGATCCACTTGCACCCTATGGGTTTTACACCAGAAGGTGCAACCTCCAAAGTCCATACTTTGTTGATGTTCATGGATTCCATTTCGGATCGCGTAGCATCCAGCCATTTCACCGAGTCGCTGTTTCCCCCAATCAGTGAGCAAAGCTCTATTCAAAAATTTGAAATTTGAAATGAGACAGCGCCTCATAAGAGCGCTCGCGCCAAGAGCGCCGGCGCTAAGAGTCAAAAATTCTGAGGCAGCGCTCATGTGCAAAGCACAAGAGCGCTAACGCCAAGAGCGCCAGCGCTAAGACTCAGAGACTATGAGGCAGCAATCATGTGCAAAGCACAAGAGCACTCGCGCCAAGAGCGCCAGCGCTAAGAGTCAAAGACTCTGAGGCAGCGCTCACGTGCAAAGCACGAGAGCGCTCGCGCCAAGAACGCCAGCGCTAAAGACTCTGAGACAGCGCTTCACGTGCAAAGCACGAGAGCGCTAGCGCCAAGAGCCAAAGACTCTGAGACAGCGCCACACGTGCACAGCACAAGAGCGCTAACGCTAGAACTAAATGTTCTCCACCCTTGGATCAAAGATCCAATGAAGATGATTAAAAATCATCAAATTACCAGAATAAAATTCTGTTGAGAAAATACTCCTCAAATCTTTCCAAAAAAGAAAGATTGTGCTCTGTAAATCAGAGCACCGTTGGATCAAAGATCCAATGGTGATTAAAAATCACCAAGATACAGAATAAGTTCTGTATGGGAAAATATTTTCCCAATCTTGTTAAAAACAAGAAAGATGTCTTCTGTAAAACAGAAGCCCTTGGATCAAAGATCCAATGGTGGGATAAATTACCAAATAATTTAAAGATCTCTCAATGAGAGATTTCCTTAACTGATTCAACAAATCAGCCTCCACTATATAAAGGACCTAAGACTTCAAGTCTTGTATAGAAGAACCCCCCATAAGTTTCTAGTTCTGAGAAAAGAAAATGTGAAGAGCAAGCTCTAAGAAGAAGAACCTTTTTTATGGTAAATAAAAAGAAGAGAGATCATAAAATCTCCTCCATATTTGAGAGTTTAACTCTCGCATCAGAAGAACTTAGTTCTTTTTCTAGATCACAGATCTATAAGACCAAGTCTTTCACAAAAACAGAAGAGATCAAAATCTCTCTTCATAAAAAAAGAACTTAGTTCTTAGATCCATAAGACAAAGTCTCTCTTCATAAAAAGAAGAACTCAGTTCTTAGATCTATGAGACAAAATCTCTTATAAACCGAAAATTAATTCCCAGAGCACAAAACTGATCAAAGCTGCCAAAGAAGCGCCTTAGACCTCCAATTTAAAAGAAGCGTTTTAGCACTCCAAATCTGGCGCTCAGCGCCAAGCGCTCCACGTGCTCCTCACGTGGGCGCTATTTTATAAGAAGTGCTTTAGCGCTCCAAATCTGGTGCTCAGCGCCAAGCGCTCCACGTGCTCCTCACGAGGGCGCCATTTTAAAAAGAAGTTCCTTAGCGATCCAAGTCTGGCGCTCAGCGCCAAGCACTCCAAGTTCGGCGTTCAGCGCCAAGCGCTCCACGTGGGCGCTAAGGAATTACAAAGCGCTCTGTAAATAAGGCCCCAGCGCCACAAAAAGTGTTCAACACTAAATAAAAGACAAAAAGAAAAAGGAGTGTCAGAGCCCAAATCAATGCTCAGCATTATTTGAATAAAAGGGGCTGAGCCCAAATGAATGTTCAACATTCTACTCAAAATGAGTGGACCGAGTCCAAACAAGTGTTCAAACACTTTATTCAAAAATGAGTGGACTAAGCTCAAGTTGGCCACAAGTCCCTAATTCAGATCAACCGAGCCCATGTGCACACAATCTTCTTGATTGGTCTTAGTCTCAAACCTGACTGTAGATCTCCCAACCAGCTTCGGTTCAAGGGTACATCTCTTCATAACTCTGATACACGTCACTGTAATTCTTTAGCGTCTTTAGAGAGATGAAGGGTCCCAATAACCAATAACTTTTGGTGTATCCCCAAATGGTTAAATCAAAACCTTACAGACTATGATATCTTTAAACCAGACTATGATGTCTTTAAACCATACAGACTATGACGTGTTTAAACTATGGACTATGAGGTCCTTAAACTCATGGACTATGATGTCCTTAAACCCAATGGACCATAATGTCCCTAAACTAAAACGATAGAGTCCAAATACTCTCTCGTTGGATCTAAATGATCCCAAAATCTTGCTGAGTAGATCTTAGTCTAAAATTAGACTAACGTATCCTTAACAAGCATTTAAGTTGATCTTAATCTAAAAATAAGATTAACGATCCATAAAACCAACCCAAACCCAAATCTAAGAAAATACGGATTTGGACTAATCCACGCCCTACGGGCGACAACATAAATTAGTCTCCGTATACAATCTACGGGTAACCAAAAACAAAACAAACACTCACGACACAAAGTGACCATCTGGAGAAGGAGAAAGTGGTTACCGCGATGCGTTAGCGTAATTAACTGCAGAGGCTTACTCCTGCAGGGAAGAGCGTTCCCACAATCAAAAACCCCTCTTACACGAGGAGGAATCTGACGAAGTCTGCTACAACGGCCGCATCCATTAAACCTCCGATACACTGTGCCATAAATCAACTTGGCATTTTCGGAGAGGTGGACAGATAAAACCAATTAGCATCTGCCCCCAAATTCAGGCAAGACGACCTACGCGGTTTCGTCTCCGTCTTTCGGCGGCGAACAGATTATGGCACGCCCGGTAGGACCTTTTCCTCTTTCCACTCCACACTTCGTGTGTCGTGTTCGTGAACAAATCGCGGTTTAACATGGTTGCCCCTGAATTCGAGGTACTAAGATTTGATGTCTTGCTCCCGTGTAGAGAAAAGAAGAGCAATGGCCTCTAACTGCACCAGCTGCAACAATAACTCCCACTCCGTCCTTGCCGGAGGAGTGACCTAAAGGCCCCAAGCGGCCTCCATCTTTGCCATGCCATTGGATCAGGTGACACAAGCCACCACTTGGTTGTTCTTTAGGACCATGCTCCCGCCAATAAGCTTCAATGCTCCAATGCCAATGCAAGAGGTTCCAAAGAAGTCGGTCTTTGATCGGCTCACCATTACCGCGGCCCCTCTGAACGGGTCGTCCAATTCCAGCGCCTCGGTCTTTAACATACTAGGCCAAAGCTCAAATGCACCCATGAAGAAGCCTGCAATACCCGAAGGGGTTATCCCAAAGCGGATAGCCATTCCGGCTCAAGTAGAGGAAATCGTCAAAGCGGCTTCTCCTGCTAAAGGACCAGTCTTTGCAAGAGTGACCGTTCCGGCTCCCGCTTCGGGCGAAGTCACCAAGGCTGCTTTCCCTGCTCAAAAGTCAATCTTCGATAGGTTGGACGTTTCTTCTCGGCGGACATCGGTCTTCGATAGGCTGGCACCGGCAGCAACCCTTTGTTTCCCCCAATCAGAGCAAAGCTCTGTTTTGAATTTCAAAATTCAAAAATTGAAGCAACGCTTCAGATACCTTGCGCTGCGCGCTGCGCGCCATGTGTCCAAAGCAGACACGCCAGTGTCAGGAGCGCTGCGCCCTAAGCAGCGCACCCCTAATCAGAGCAAAGCTCTGTTTCAAAATTCAAATTTTAAAATTGAAGCAACGCTTCAGATCCTTGCGCTCTGCGCTGCGCGCCACGTGTCAAACACAGGCGCGCTAGCGCAGTTGCGCTGCGCGCGACGTGTCAAACGTAGGTGCGCTGGCGCCAAGTGCGCCAGCGCTGGAATTAAAAGAATTCCCCACCGTTAGATCAAAAGATCTAATAATAATAATAAATTATTAAATAATCAGAATTAAAATTATGTTCTGGAAAGATCTTTCCAATCTTATTAAAATAAAAAGATTATTTTCTGTAAAAAACAGAAGCCTTAGGATCAAAGATCTGACGGTGGGAAATATTCCCAAATCAATCAGAGAAAGATCTCTTCAACTAATTTAACAAATCAATTGGCCTATATAAAGGCCCCAAGACTTCAAGTCTCATATAGAGAAAACTCTCTACAAACTTTGAGAAAAACTCAAAGAGAAAGAAAGGCAAGCCTTTGAAGAAAGAAGATCATTTCTTCATCTTTAAAGGTAAAAACTATGATTTTGAATAACAGAGATGAAATCATCTCATTAAAAAAGAAGAACCATCTTCTAAAAAGATCAGAGATCAAAGAACAAGATCAAGATTTTCAATAAAAAAAGAAAAAGATAAAAAAAAAAAGATCTAATTATAAAAGATTTAAAGAAGTACTTTACTTCATTAACAAATCTTTTGATCTATAAAGGCAAAGCCTTTTGATGAGAATAAGAACCTTGGTTCTTGGATCTTGAGGCAAGGCCTCTTTTGAAGAACAAAAAACTTGTTCTTTGATCTTAAATTGATCAAAATGCGATCTGCGCTATTGGACAGTGCTTTGCACTCTTGAATTGCGCCTTTGCGCTTATTGGACTGTCGCACAGCGCCAAAACGCGCCACGTGTCAACCGCAGAACAGTTTGCGCTTTGCGCTTCTAAGAATAGCGCACTGCGCTCTTGGACTGGTGCACAGCGCCAAGCGCGCCACGTGTCACTCACTGGCGCACCCTTAAACCAGCGCAGTGTGCTAACAGACTTGCGCTTAGCGCTGAGCGTGACACGTGTCACCTTCGCATGCGCTAGTGCAATGCGCTCTTTGATTGGCGCAAAGCGCCTGACAAGCTACGTGGCGCACTATCAGACCACTATTTTGCTCCTGATAAATGCTATGCATTTAATTACATTCAATGTCAAAGCCCAATGCTATGCATTATAAAAAGGGCAGAGCCCAAATAAAGGCCTAATAGGCAGAACATAAATGAAAATGTTAAACATTTTTTTAACGGGACTTAGCCCAATTCTGGCCATAAGTCCTCAATTTAAATTGAACTGAGCTCATCTGCTCTTCCAATCAATTTACACCCGGTTCGAGGGTACATCTCTTTACTCCTCTGATATCTGTCGTTGTAATCTCTCAACGTCATCAGAGAGGTAACGGGTCCCGACAATCACACATTGCTACGGACTGTGGTGTCCTTAAACTCATGGACTATGATGTCCTTAACCTCGACCGTGATGTCTTAAAACTAACATCGGACTGTGGAGTCCTTAAATCCATGGACTATGATGTCCTTAACCTCGACCGTGATGTCTTAAAATTAACATTGGACTGTGAGGTCCTTAAACTCATGGAGTATGATGTCCTTAACCTTGACCGTGATGTCTTAAAACTAACGTCGGACTGTGAGGTCCTTAAACTCACGGACTATGATGTCCTTAACCTCGACTGTGATGTCTTAAAACTAACACCGGACTGTGAGGTCCCTAAACTCATGGACTATGATGTCTTTAACCTCGACCGTGATGTCTTAAAACTAATAATGGACCGTAATGTCCTTAAACTAATTATCGACAGCAATGTCACTAAACTAAGCAATAGAGCCCAATTGCTCTCTTGTCGGATCCAAACGATCCCGTTAAGTTGATTTTAGTCTAGAATTAGACTAACGTATCCTTAACAAACGTTTAAGTTGATCTTAGCCTCAAATAAGGCTAACGTATCCTTAAACACAACCCCCCCAAACCCAAATCTAAGAAAGATACGGATTTGGACTAGTCCACGCCCTACGGGCGACAACATAACTTATTCTCCGTATACAATCCATGGGCAACCAAACACAAAACAAATACCCACGACACGAAGTGACCATATGGAGAAGGAGAAAGTTGTTACCGCGATGCAGTAGCGCAATTAACTGCAGGGGCTTGCGCCTACAGGGAAGAGCGTCCCCACAATCAAAAACCCCTCAAACGAGAGGGAATCTAACGAAGTCTGCTACATCGGCCGCATCCATTTAAAGCTTCGATACACGGTGCCATAAATCAACTTGGCACCTTCGGAGAGGTGGACGGATAGCACCAATTAGCATCTGCCCCCAGATTCAGGAAAGACGTCGCGGCGAACTGATTCTGGCATGCCTGGTGGGACCTTTTCCTCTTTCCACTCCACACTTTGTGTGTCGTGTTCGCGAACCAATCGCGGTTTGCTAATGGTTGCCCTTGGGTTTCGAGGTACTAAGATTCTTTGCTTGGTGCAGAAAGCAAAGGATCAATGGCGTTCACCTGCTCAAAGTGTTCCACATACAACTGCAACCCGCGTCCTGCCTCAACTGGGGGCATAGCCTACGGGCCCCAAGCTGCTTCCCTGTTCATGATGCCCGTGGAACAGGTCACTCAAGCCACCACGAGGTTATTTTTCGGGACCATGCTCCCGCCAACGAGCTTCACCTTTCCTGTTCCAACGCCGGAAGTTCCCAAGAAGTCGGTCTTCGATCGGCTTACAGCTACTACGGCCCCTCTCGACGGATCGTCCAGCTCCAGCTCCTCGGTCTTCTCCAGATTGGGCCGAAATTCCTGTAGGCCCACAATGAAGCCTGCAATCCCAGAGAAGGTTATTCCTAAGAGAGTAACCAACCTTGCTCCTGAAGTCGTCAAGGCGGCTTCTCCTGCCAAGGGGTCGGTCTTTACAAGACTGACTGTCTCAACTCCCACTCCCGCTCCTGCTACTCAAAGGACATCAGTCTTTAATAGGCTGACACCAGCAACGGCCCCTCACCTGAACAGGGGGCACGACCAGGTCATCCCCGTCACCGAGCCAACTTCATCAGCTCGACATGCTCGACGTCGCCACTGGCACCGGGTGAGGAAGGCCGGGGGAAACTCCCCCTCTAGGCTAACTCCACCAGCCCCGACGTCGGAAATTAATGCTGCTGTTCCAACCGGGAACAGCTTTGAGCTGCTAAATAAGGTGCTCAGGAATTCTCCCACTGCCGTACTGAAAAGATCTCCTCCTCCGGTGAAGAATATTGCGGAAGCCAAACCAGAGCAGTCCCCTCAGCGGCTGTCCTCCAAGATCTACAAGGTCTGGCGGCAGGTCCGAAACTCAGTAGTTGATCAAGCTAACCCTCACCGACAGAAAAGGGCGAAGGTTCAACAAGAAGAAAGCCATCCTGCTAAGCCACGAAAAGCTATCTGGGTGCCCACCACGACGGCCCCCTCAACTTCGACCGCTTATAAGAAAAGAAGGCCGGAGAAGGCCTCCATGCCTGCGACAAATGTCAAAGGCACTGAGCCCAAATGCCCTAAGTCTGCGGGCATAACGGTCCATACCGTTTACATGGCATCTGGGAAGGAGGATAGCCGCGCTTCTACGGGCCACCGACCACTCACCCAATCCATCATAAGAGCCTAGGAACAACAACAGCAGAAGCTCCAGGAGATGCTGACTGCGATGGCCGCACTCACCGGACCAAAGAAAGCCCGGAGGCGTCATCGGAACAACGTCTCGAACACGAGACTGATGCTGAATTCCTTCGTAGAATGCTCGAAAAGAAGGACAAGGAGGCTGCGGAACAAGCGGCCAATATAAAGCAAATGGCTCTTCTGTTCTAAGACATAGTGGGCATGATGATCCTGCCGGATCCCCCAGCTGACGATCCTCCGATTATCCTTGAAGACGACAGAGGAGAAACATCCAACCCTCCTCCAGCACTTTCAGTAGCCAAAGAGGAAACAATCTCTAAAGCTGCCCTGGATGACTATATTGCTCAGCAAATAAGAGTTCACCAGGCATATGAGGCAGCCGGCCAAGTTGTCAAAACAGGGCGACCATATCCGGGTTGGTATGATCAGATAAAATACCCGCCGGGCTACACGATCCCGAAATTCCATGTCTACAAGGGGACAAGCAATCCCCATCAACATGTCGCCCAGTTCAGGGCTCTTTGTGGCAACACCGGCGGCGATGATAAGCTCTTGCTTCGCTAATTCGTCGGCAACTTATCGGAGACGGCGTTTAAGTGGTACTCCGAGCTTCCAAACGACTCCGTCAAAATTTTCGCAGAGATGGAGTTGCTGTTCACCCAGCGATTCGCAAGCGCCAGCGAACGCACCCCAATAACGGCGTTGATCAACGCAAGGGTGAAGCCGGGCGAGACATGGGTTCAGTACGCAATCCGATGGCGGAATCTGTGGTCAAAGTGCGAACAGCGCATCGAAGAAGCACCAGCGGTGGGCATGTTCGTGGGCAACCTAGACCCTCATGCAACTATTTCACAGTTCATGATGTTCTTTAAACCAACCACGTTCCAGGCTTTAATCGATAAGCTAGCCCAGATGGATCAAATGGGTCACAGATCGTCTCCCCCGAAGCCGGAAACGCGGAACGACAAGGGTAAAGGGAAGGCAACCTTCGTTGCGAACACCCAACAACAGCCCAGTGCCCCAAAGCTAGCAGATCAACTGGAAGAGAGACGACGCTATTACAATGAGAAAATGAAGCGCCCTTACTCATTCCCGCAGGATAAAATGAAGAGGCTGTTCGAGCTGGCGGTGCGCAACAGGCTCATCAATTTGCCGAATCCAAGACGACCACCGCAACCCAGCGAAGTGAATAATCCTAATTACTGCCCTTACCACCAAACGGTAAGCCATCCGATCGAGGATTGCTTCGTTTTTAAGGGATGGACTGAGGATCAGTACCTACAAGGTAAGTTTGCGCTGTCTGAGAAGTAGAAAGTAAACCCACCACAACCGCACACTCCTAAGAAGACGGACACACCGGGGGCAACGTGTTCTTTTGTTGAAGAAGCCCCATGGGAGGTCGTGCTTTCAGCCAAAACCAAAAGGATGCTGAATGATCTTCAGACATGCCCGGCGATCAGATGGAAAAACCCGCTAGAACCCCACATCATCGAAGGGATGCTGAAACCGCGCCCAACTCCAAAGATTGGTCGTGATGGCCCAAGTACTCACACCCAGCCGTCAAAATCTTCAAAGAAGAAGACGAAGAGATCCAAAAAGCCCGTGAAGCCTGGCGACAAGCGCACGGACCTGCAGAAACAGATCGACGCGCTGGAAGAGTATAATCAGAAGGCGCGGACTCCCATCACGCTCCAAGAGTTCCTCAGCCACGTCCTTGAGGACGAAGATGATGGAGAAGGCTCGTCGGACGGATCTGAGGGTTACGTAGCAAGCTGCCATGTGGTCTCTCATTCATCACTAGACAACGAAGAAGCTCCCTGCACAGAGAGGCTGGGGGCAAATCTTAAGCCGGAACTTCTGGAGCTGTCAGATGAAATAATTGATGCATTCCTGAACACGGCTCTTTTGAAAAGTAAAGCTGATTGGGAGCGCGAAACGGCCATATTTGAAAGAGCCAAACGCCGGCGACTAGATGAAAGAGTCGAGACACTCCCGCCGAATCAAGGAACATCCGTCAAGGATAAAAACAAGTTCAAGACGAGGAACAGGTTTGCTAAAGCCATATCAATGGGAATGAAGCTACCACCCTCCGAAGGAAACACTCCCGGTGAAGCTGAGATGCATCCTAGCTACTGCTCATATCTTCGAAAGATTTCGCACCCCACCGAGGAGTGCATTGCTTTTAAAAGATGGTGGCAGGGATATGTTGCTCACCGGCAACATTTTAAGCGGATGAAACGCAAAACTCAGCAGGAGCAAAGAAGTGCGACTGAGGAGCATAAAAGAGATACCGGTAACTGTCGCATGGTCAACACCGGGGGATCGCAAATTCTCACTTTTGGAAGCGACTCTGACGAAGAGATAGCTCTTGTCCCTCTCTTTAAAGAATCCACCTTGGGGAAGGAAGAACAACCGAAGGCCTGCGAAAACATTCAACTGCGCAATCGCACGCTTCCAGAAAAGAATCTCGGACCCACGAGTAGAAAAGATAAGGGAAAAGAAAAGGTCTCTGAGGATATCGCCCTGGATGACCAAGTCATGAAAGAGCTGACCGCCAAGGACCCGCCAAAGAAAAGTAAAGTGGACTACAACGTTCTGACGCACTTGAGAAAGTTACCCTCGCAACTTAGCATTCTCGACGTCCTTTTACTATCCAAAGAAGCGAGAGATTCATTGATCAAGGTGCTACAAGAGCCAGAGCAATTCCAAGCCTTCTTTGCCGAAGAAAAGATGAAAGACGAGCTGGAGGAAGTGCACACAGCCGATATCACCTTCGGCGACGAATGCCTCCTCCTTGGGATGTGCGAGCACAACCGTCCCCTATATGTCTCAGGGTACTGCCATGATATAAAGATAGGCAAAATCCTGGTCGACAATGGGTCTTCAGTCAATCTCCTCAACGTGCGAGTGTTGAAGGAAATCTGCATGAGCGTCCAGCATCTCGCTCGTGATAAAATCACCATCTCCGGTTTTGACTCCTAGTCATCACGGACTCTCGGGTCTGTGATATTGACAGTACGATTCGGACTACTTGTCACGGATATTAAATTTCATGTCATTGACGCCAAGACATGCTACAACTCTTTGCTCGGCCGGCCTTGGTTACACGAGTACAACATCATCCCTTCTACACAACATCAGTGTATGAAATACTTTAAGGATGGTCTCGAGTATACCGTAACAGGAGAGCTGAACCCATTCTCCGTGAACGAAGTCCGCAAGTACGAAGATGCAAAATATTTTTTGCCAGATTTTGAGGACACAGAGAGATGTCGCAAGCCGGAGAACAAAGCTATCACCACCATTCCAGTTTTCGGGAGTGATACTGAAGAAGAGGAAGCGATAGTTTATTCAGGTCCACCCCAGCACAACAAGCCAGGACCGTCCGCTCCTATGTTGATCTTTGGCAGCGACTCGAAAGATGAGGTCCATGCTATATTCTCTGCTCGGCCTTCAATACAAACATTCGCTGATGAAGAGCAAAGTTTGCAAATTGCTATGGTCCCGCCCAAACATCGTAAAGAACTAGACATGCTTGATACCTACAGTGTGGAAGAACTGCAGACGTTCTATATCCCTCCCAGGTGAGAAGGTGAAAAGGCGATCCTATTCTACCGATCCGGGGAAACTAAAGTAGAGAAAGAAATCTGGTACAACGCGGATTCTACACTTGACAGGCTCCAGCCCATCCGTCTGCCTATATATTATACAGAAGGCTTGAAAAAGCTATTGAAGCGCCTAGGGATACCCTTCAAACAGACCGCTCGAAAAGCTAAGTTCTATGACAGGGTCTGGAACGTTCCCGGAACTCAGCGCAAGTTGCCTAATGGGAGAATGGAAGCGATCGGGCTTGGATATGTTCGGTCCAAGAAACGGGAGCTACTCCGCGACTGCTATGTCGTACATGACTTTGATGAAGAAAGAGATGCTCAATGGGATAATGCTAATCCTGAACCGGAAAAGGCCCCGGACGTGAAAATGCACAGTCCGTCATTCGAAGAACAAATGGACAAGCTTATAAGGGAAGCTGGTCAAAAAGTTCGAGACGACCATAATCGCGAAATGGCCATCTACGAGAAAACCAGGACACAACGCCTTGTCCAACAGGCTGCGAAAAATGAAAACGCCCCTCACTGTCAACCTGTTGTAAAAAAGGCCCGACACAGAGGTAGAAACAAGTCAAAAAGCGGAAAAGGCATTCAGCAACGACAAAGCGGGACCAAGAAGTCACGCGAGCGGGAATCGAGCGGTCCGGATTTGTCCCTTATGAAGAAAATGAGTTGAGCATACTCTTTTCCTCAAGACAAGACAAAGAAGATACTTGATCTTGCCATAAGACATCAAATGCTTACACTCCCGGAGTCCAAGCATCCCGAGCAAGCTAACGAGATCTATCATCCAGACTATTGCTCTTATCACCGAGCAATAGGACACCCTCTCGAAGACTGCTTCACCTTCAAGAACTGGGTCAAAGACCAATATCAGCTCGGCAAGTTCGCTCTATCCAGCAGTTGGAGGATAAATCCCCCACAGAAGTATGAACCTAAAGCCACGAGAGTAGAACCAGATCCACATCGGTCTTGGAAGCGAGCTCGTACTTGTCATATGATAACGCTATCAGAGGAAGAACCCGAGAATATGGATGACCTCCCCTGGTGCTTCGAAAACGATGCTGATGAGGTGATCTCAGAATTTCCACCGGCGCCGAAAGAGCTGGAAGATGGAATACACACTACTGCAGATAACCTCAAGAAAATTGATTTGGGGACGACGAGTGACCCGCGGCCGACATTCGTCAGTGAGCTATTGTCTGAAGAAAGGGTGGCTACGTTGAAAGACGTGCTCCTGCAGTATAGAGATTGCTTTGCGTGGAACTATTCCGAAATGCCAGGATTAGATCCAGAGATTGCTGTCCACAAATTGGCAATATCCTCGGATGCCAAGCCAATCAAACAAGCACCGAGAAGAATGCGGCTCGAGCTTGAGATGAGCATTAACGCCGAGGTCAAGAAGCTGATCGACTCTGGGTTCGTCCAGGAAGTTCAGTATCCTGACTGGATCGCCAACATCATCCCGGTGATGAAGAAAATGTTAGTGTATATGCCCTAGAGGCCATTACTGTATCATACTAGTTTGTATATTACTTAATGGAGCTTGGGATATTCACCATTGTATAGACAATCTTGCTCAAAATAGTAGCATGCTACTTGGTTTGTTTCTACTTCAATGTGTGTACATGTGTTTCTTTTAACATATCGCCTATACACATTAGTGGAGCCCTTAGGATCTTTGCTTGATTACCAGCGTTGTGATGGCAGTCACACTCGTGGGGGCTGGGTAATCCACAAGCACATCCTTATGCAGGTCCCTAGTCGTAGGACTATCGAGACAGGGTATCAATACTCCGGAGTAGACTAGCGTATGCGCTTCTCATCCCAGCAGGGGAGACGGTCTGTCCCACAGCCGTCAGTACGTCGTACTTGAGATAGTATGCGGGGAGACGGTCTGTCCCACACTTCTATACTCATCCTAGTATACAAGGTCCAGCAAGCCAAGTGTTCTAGTTTCCTCTAGATTGAGGTTGGAGCCAAAGGTAGAAGCTTTCGGGTGGATCCATCTTCAGCACAAGGAGACAACGACGAGAGAACCATCCGACCATCACAAGGAGTCGAAGAGAAGGAGTTCAAGTTAAGGTATAACCCCCTAACTGAGTAGGTAAAACTCTTAGTTAGGTTGTTAGATAGTTAGTTTAACAAAGATCCGTTTTTGAGTTCATGTTACCCCCACCGTAGAAAATCGTTTTTCACCATTTCCGCAACCCAAAAGAACCGGGGACGGGTAACGTGGACTTACAGTGGTATCAGAGCCTAGTTAAACACTATCTAACATGTTAGCAAAGTAACTAGAAGTTCGATCGGAGAAAAAGTCACGAAACATGCCCGGAACACAAACTTTCTGTCGATTTTTAAACTGCTATAAAAATTATTTGACATATACCAAAAATCGACTCAGGGTTTTTGATAAACACTGCAGAAAAACGATCCACAGAATCGACCAACTCACCGTGGAAACGCGACAAGAAGAGCTTCTTGCTGCAGATCCGCGGCCGAGTTGACTCGGCCGTGGATCTGTTTTGCTACAGTGTGTTTCTTGGGGTGTTTTGGGATTTTTGGAATAAGATTTTTCTGCCCAGATTTTCCAGAAAGCAAAATTTGATTTTTGGGGTTTAAAAATCCGTATTTTGATCGAACTTCTAAAGACTTTAGCTAACGGGTTATATCTGTGATGTGATATATGTATTGAACGTCTGCTAATCGCTATACGTCGATTAGCGGGGGTTATACATATCTGTGATCTGTAATATTGATGGTATGTGTATATGAATTCATTGGATTGTCGCGGATGAATAGCCGGGGGTTGTGAGATGAGAGTTTTTCTTTATCTTTCAATTCATATAATTTGTAATTGATGTAATATTATTTATATGGCCACACAACCGGGATGAGGTTGTAGCCGTCATTGTATAATTTCTTTTACTGTTTTTGCTCCTATGATAGACCCATGGAGGGGGTGCACAAACTACCGGGTACCTCGAAGTGCCGAGTGGCCTACTCACGTTGTTGAGGGAAGTTACTTCACTTCGGGTATTTGGCGGATAGTTTGCCGCACCCGTAGGGGTCTAGGGTGGGGTATTGGCTATTCACCGCGACCGTGTAATCCGCTTTTCGTTACAGGCTCGTACGAATTGTGGATTCCTAGTATATCCAATGTGTTCATCTGTGATCTGGAATGGCTATCATTGCATCTGACGAATGTATATATCTATATATGATATCTATTTAGGCGCTGCTTATGTTTTGCATCCGCGCTGGTCCAGCCTCTGCTCTATCGTTAGTTAAGTAACCTAACGGGTAATGACGGGGCCCCGTGGCGAATGTGGATGGCATAAGTGTACGTCATATTTTCGTTGTTTTCTGCAATGGTAGGATTAAATGATGGGATGCATTAAAATTAATGCAAGAAAATAAACCAAGTAAAAGTCGTTGGAACACTTTCAAAACCACTCGGTTCTTTTCAAAAACCAACTTTTAAATGTGGAGCTTGAACCACTCCTTTTTTAAAAGCTATCTCGTTCCATCAATTATATCAAGTTCACTACGTTCACGGTTTCGCCAAAACCATTCGTAGCCCTCCATCATTTCAGTTAAATATTCGGTAGTATTCAAGCTATGTATTTTAACCTACGCCAAGGCATAGTGATTGGTAGCTGCCGGATATTTATCTGTTGCATAGATAGAATGCGTTGGTTTGAGATAGTCGTACTGCCATTTTGGCCTATGTCAAGGGTAGGTACAGGTGGGTTCAAATTAACCTGGATAATGATGGGTAGAACCTGACATGTGACTTATGACATTTTGACCTACGCCAAGGTCATAAGAGCATGGGGCAAAAAATCCACATCGGGAGTTTCAAAAGAAACTGAAACTTGCTAGCGCTGCATACCATTTGGAGTCTGATGATTCTGGTAGGATTCCTTCAGTTTTGTCATGCGATGATATTTGGATCCCGATCCTACTGTGAGTATATGCTACTCCTCGGGAAATTTCTCACTTAACGATCAATGCTATAAACCTAGTAGGTGTTTAGAAAGGTGTTAGCGGGGCTACGCCCCCAGGGAAAAGAGGTTCTTAAATTAAAGAACTTCATGAAAGTGTTGGAAAACCTCCCTCGAAGTACCGACACTGGCCTGGCTGAACGGTTAAGCAAGTATTGTACGGTGAGATTGATCCCGACTAATTCTTCCTTTATGGTTTGAGGAGGGATTTGAGAGACAGTGGGAGCCACCCTGTTTAGACAAACTAAAAACCACTCTAAACTTGCAAGAGCATCATGCTGAGTCTTTCTTCTCTCTTTCCTAATTGCAGCGACCAATCGTCATAACCGGACTTAAGTTACTTCTAGATAAAAACATACTGACAGGGCCAAACTACAAAGATTGGCTCAGGAATGTCAAAATGGCAATCACTTGTGACAAGTTGGGGTATCTCCTTACCACCAAAGCTCCCCCTGTCCCGGGTCCCACCTCCAGCGTCGCGGATATAGAAATCCGTAAGACATGGAAGATCGACTGCGCGAAAGCCAAGTGCTTCGTGCTTGCCTCTATGGACAATGAACATCAGAGGAGGCACGAGAATATGGACCTGCAATCCATATTTCTTCATACAAAAGAACTGTATGGAGAGCAATCCCGTATCGCCAGATACGAAGTCTCGAAAAAGTTGTTTTCGACGAGATTGGCCGTCGAATCATCGGTAGCGGAACACGTGCTTAAGATGATTGGCTGCATTGAAGAGCTCGCGGACCTTGGGACCACGTTAGAGAACGAGCTCTATACGGACTTGATTCTCCAGTCCCTTCCTTCCACTTACGCCCAGTTTATCCTGAACTTCAACTTGCAAGGAAAAGAGGTTGAACTTCCGGAGCTCCTCAACATGTTGAGGAGTGCAGAGGGCACCCTACAGAAAGGTAGGGAAACATCCACTTTGTTTGTAGGAGGATCTTCCTCTTCTAAGTCCAAGGCAAAAGCTAAGGGAAAGAAGAAGAAAGCCCCCGCCAAACCAAGGGGCGGTGTTAGTAAAGTGGATACGAAGGGAAATACAAAGGCAACAAAGGTAGCGGGAAAGCTTGTGGGAAAGAAAGAATGCTTTTACTGTCACAAGAGTGGACACTGGAAAAAGGATTGCAGGGCTTGGAAGGCCAGAAACCAGGATCTGAAGCAAGTTGCGGCTTCAGCTTCAGGTGTGTATGTTATTGAAAACTGTCTATCAATAAACTCTACATCCTGGGTATTGGATACCGGATCAGCATCTCATATCTGTAATTCTTTGCAGGCACTGAGAAGGCATAGGGTTTTGAAGGCAGGTGATATGACCCTCAGAGTTACAAACGGAGCTGGCATGGATGCTGAGTCCGTGGGGGACTATCACCTGGGATTGTCAGATGGGCATGTTTTGGTTTTGCGTGATTGTTATTTTGTACCCAATGCAACCTGTAATATCATATCTGTATCTTTATTATCTAAAGAAGGTTATGAATTTGCATTTGTAAGTAATGTTGTGAACATTCACCTTAATCAAGTTTTGATTGGGTCGGGTACATTAAACAATGGTATATACGTATTAAACCAACCACAGATTTTCAATGTCCAGAATATACACAAAAGAAAGTCTCCAGAAATCAATCACGCTTTCTTATGGCATTGTAGACTGGGTCACATCAATGAGAGAAGGTTGACGAAGTTACATACAGAAGGATATTTGGATCCGTTCGAATATCATTCATATGCAACTTGTCAATCCCGTCTCAAAGGAAAGATGACAAAGACTCCGTTCACTGGACACGGAGTAAGAGCGAGCGAGCTCTTGGGGCTCGTACACAGTGACGTGTGTGGTCCAATGTCTACACATGCGCGAAGTGGTTATTCTTACTTCATTACTTTTACGGATGATTTTTCAAGGTTCGGACATGTCTTCTTAATGAAGCATAAATCTGAAGCCTTTGAAAATTCAAGGAATATAAGAATGAAGTAGAAAAACAAACAGGCAAAACTATCAAGACACTAAGATCTGATCGAGGTAGTGAATACTTAAGTGCCGAGTTCCTGGATTACTTAAAAGAGAATGGAATTCTCTCTCAGCTTACTCCTCCGTACACTCCGCAACATAACGGTGTATCAGAGAGACGGAACCGAACACTATTGGATATGGTATGTTCCATGATGAGTAACGCTGAGTTACTGATTCGTATGTCAAAAACTATATCTATTACCGCAATCAAGAACGGCGTCGCATGAAGCTAGCCGGTGAGTACGGGTCGGTCCACAGGGATGTTGTGAATCTCCTAGTCGCGCTAACGAGTTAATTCCGAAGGGTGTTCGGATTGGTTATTAAATCTAAAAATGTAATTATTCTATACTACGATTATCTAGATCTAGTCTTGCTAGGGTTAGGTTTAGGGATGGTTTGGACATGCAAGTAAATCTCAACGCTTTCTATACCCAAATGAAGATCTATGAGGAGTTATGGTAATTATCAATAAAGGGGATTAGATCCATTCGGGAAGGTGTTCCTTCCTCTAGGTTCTTGTCCTTCCTTTAGAGATCCTTACCCTAACCTCCATAGAAAACGCGCGCAACCGGGCCTTTACACTACGGTATCACCGCTACCTCGAGGGATAGGGTGCCGTAGGGCGCGGTATGTGCGTGTATGTATGGAGTTCTATTGAAAATATATAATGGGGAAGAAACGGATGAGAGATCTCATCTCTCAAAATCCTTCCCCAAAACTAACTCTAAACAATTTATCTAAGGCAAGAAATTAAATCTACCTAGGGCAAAGAATTGAAATCTAAACTAGAGCAAGGAATTAAATCTACTTACAGATGCATCTCTCCAATCATCAACGTAGGTTTGTCAGATCTGAATTCATGAGTTGAAAAGAAACACCGATGCTCTCCATAAAGAGATCTGAATTTATTATTTAAAAGGAGGCATAGGGAGGCATAAGAAATTACAATGATTTGGGTTCTATTTATAGGAAATAGAAACCCTAGGTTTACAATTGATTCGCATGTCTGAAATTACAAAAATACCCCCTAAGAAAAGACCTAATCAACTTCAGCGCACCGCCATCATTTTCCGCGCCAACACGGGCTTTAGACGGCCGCGGTTCCGCGGCCAAAGTAAGGCTTTGAAGCTTAGGTTTTCCTGTGCTGTTCCTTCTTGACTTTGTCTTCTTGTTTCTATGGTTCTTTTCTCAGGTTGGCTTCTAGGTTTCTTCCAGATTTCCAGTGAACACTTGTAGTGAACTTTAACCCTTCGCTTTGAGTCGACGTCTTGAATCTTGCTTTGTGAACTTTTCCTTATGTAGGCTTGATCAAGAGTCTTCTGTTTATTGGTTAAAGTCCCACTTTTGCATTGTCTTTTCATCATTTCACTGTTTTAGATCCAAGAACCTGTAACCTGTAATATGTAGCAGACATGCGTCAAAAGTACCTGTTTATTTATAAAACGAATAAGAATAGGGAATATAATAATGCAATATTCTGGTGTGAACAAATACCCCCAAACTTATCTTTTGTTCGTCCTCGAGCAAACTTATTTTTTTATTCTCGACAAAAAACCTAACCTCACTTTCGCAGGGAAACGCGATTGCACTGAGCTCGTGCAACAAGCCGTTAAACCTCTAGGTGTCCCTAGTAGGAGGAGTGTTGTCTCCTGAGGGTTTTCAGCGGATACTACCCACAAAATCCTATCAATTAGGCTTTTCGACTTTTGTTCTCCAATTAGGTTTCCTAACAAGGAATTCTATTATCTTCGACTTGTAAATTATCCATCCACATTCTTCACACTTCCTCATCATTTAACTTAAGATTATATATGTTCTGCAGACCTACTTAGCTTTCGGCATTTCTTAAGTTTTCCTTCTAGGGTTCCATCTCTACTTAGGAATTTCTATCAACTCTACTAAAGATACAAGTTCTATTTTTCACTCCTTTCTCTCATCTAAATCCTAATCACATACCCCTACGTGTGTGTATAAACCACCCCTACACTTGGAAGTTCAAATCAAGCAATCGTACTCTTGTCCGTTGTCCAAAGCACTTCTTAATTGGTGAACTTTTAAATGAATTTTGCTTACACATCCTTCATACGACCGTTAATACTTCTTGAGGTACCAACGACCGATTATAAAATACGTTTGCACTTTTAAAGCGTAATTCCTAGTCTTGCAACACCCAAGGCTTTTTAGTAGTGACTCCCAAACCAGTTGGTCTAAGGCACTAGGTGATGAAGCACCCTCGCTAAATATTTTTCTATTTTTACAGCCTTAAGTAATCGCAAAAACCAGTGTTCATTTTTTTTTATATTCTTTATTCACACTTTTATATTTTTTTTCCTTTTTCATTGTACTAAGGACTTTAGACAAGAGCATTTCAAGGTCTCTTCTACTATTCTAAGTTTCAAGGTGCGTGATTGTATAAATTGTAGGGTATACATTTTCAGAATCTAGACTTAAGCTAGGAATTATTTTTCAAACTTATACTCTAATAAGAACATCAATACTTTTCCTTCGTTTCGACTTAACCCAAGAAGTGAACCCAAAATTTGCCTATTTCTAAATAAACTACAAGGCATATACTTTCTACCGTTAAACTTTAAGGAATGTTATTTTTAGGATTTTTAATTTACTAAGTCTAAGATCTAGTTGTTCCTAACCAGTTAACCTATTTGTCAAACTCAAGTCAAATAAGCCAAAATTGAATACATTAATTTTTATAATTTTTGAAATTTTTTCAATTTTCGTGGGTTTTCAAATAAGTATGCAAATGCAAAAAAAATATGTACAAATGAATGCGAAGGAAGAAGACGTACCGAGCATACCCCCAAACTTGAACTTGACAGTGTCCTCACTGTCATGCTAAACCAAGAGGGTCAAAATTGTCGGCACTCCCCTGTTTATTTATTTATACAATTTTTTTTTTTGTTTTGAAATTTTTTTGTTTATTTTTTTATAGAAAAAGAAAACAAAAAAATATATATACATATATACAGCAAGGTCCCCCCCCAAACTTAAGCTTGGCCTTACACAAGCCAAAGGTTAGCACCAACCATTCAAAAATCTTATCGTGGTAATGGTATAGTTGGTGCAAGAATGGGGTGGAAAGAAAAGAGATGAGAAACATACGAGACCGTGTGGAAAGAAGAGTGGAATATGGTCTCGGTGGAGGAGAAGAATGGCGGAAAAGAGAAAGAAGTGGAGTACGATCTTGAGGGTGTAAATCGAGTGAATAAATTAGCGCAATTTGTGATGACCGATGTGTTAAAAGCGATTGCGCTAACCTATCAACCCGTCGAGAAATGGGGTCAAATCCCTCAAGATTCGCAAGAAAGCATGGGTACGCCGAACTTGGTATAGGAGATGAAAGCGTAAAGGTCTCTTGCACGGTCGGAACGATAGGAAGGACGAAAGGGAGTGAATTAGGGATAGTCTCATTCTCACCGTAGTAAATTGTCTTGAACTTAAAAGATTCCATCAATGGTTCGAAACTACTGTAAGCAACCGAGTCTGATGGTTCAACTAACTCATCTGAAAATGTAAAGAACTCAAACTCGGGCGGTGAGTCATCAATATCGTCCGAAAAAGTGAAACACTCGTAAGTGTTATCGGCTGTGAGAACTGTGTCAGATTCAAAGGAAAATATTTCAAGCTCACAGTCTTCAAGCGTGATATTAGGCGTGGTCGGAACGATGGAAAGGAGGGAGGGTGATATAACAGTTAAAGGTTTAGGAGGATGAATTGGAAAATCCGACACATCAAACAAAAATAGTTCAACCTCAATATGATCCTCAAAGCTCTCCTCAATACTATCCTCATAATTCTCCTCAATATTTAACTCATCCATATAATTCTCCTCAAGATTCAACTCATCCATGCCATTATCATCAAAGTCAAGACGCATATGAGATTCGGGAGAAACATTTAATAACTCGGGATGATGATTTGAACATAAAATCTCAATTAAATCGACAGGTTCATCATCCGAAATATTCCCGGCGTCTATATTCTCAATCAAGTGAAAATCAATTTTCTTAGACACCTCATCAAAAGCATGGATATCTATCGATTTAGGTTCTAGATGGGAGGTGTAAAGATCGAAAGGATTAGGTGCGGTTTCACTCGAAAGGGGTTCCTCACAATTTGGCAAATCAAACACTACAAAATCACACAACTCATCATTTTGGACACATGTTTGAAAATTTGAGTTGTTGGATTCAATTGGGTAGGGGTAGGTTTGATTTGGAAATCCTCTCTCATTCTCACTCTGTCCAACCGCCTCCTTATACATTGAAAAATTTGGAGCTAGCGGGAAACTAACTACCGGTTCACTAGGTTGCATAAGAGCGGCCACAGACGCTTCCACATTTCTAGTCATTTTATTTGTTGCTGCAATAAAAGCCTCCAACGACTCTTCCAAACTAGACTTGGGTGGTAAGGGGGTTTCGGTAAAAGATTCGAAATCGTGTGGATATGCAAAACTCCCTAATGGCTGTGTGGAAACAGTGTCTAGTGAGGGTGGGAAGGTCGGGTAGGACTGGTAGGAAGTGGGTGGTTGGGCAGGTGTAGGGTCAACATGTGGATAAAAAGATGAATAATCGTGCGGATCCCTAGAACTAGATGAGTGGAGAAGGGTGAAAGATCGGCTGAGAGATTGAGCAATATGCTCAGCAATGGACATCGGCTTAGGATTGACAGAAAGACTTGAAAAAGTGGTGTCAACATACGAAGGTGGTGAAGGTTGACTTGGTTGACACAAAGTGGGTTAAAAAGTCAAACTGTTTCTCCTAGACGCCTCTATTTGATCTTTCAAAGATTTTTTTGGCAAGGAAGGGTCGTCTTTAAATTGACCGAACAAATTGACATACGACGCAAAATTAGGTTCGGGATACCAAAGTTCGGCAAGTGATTTATTATGTGGGGTACCCATATGGAAGAAGAAAGGGTGAAAAAAAAAGTTGGGTGGTGGTGCAAGGATTTATTTGCGGCAAAAGTTGGCAAGTTTTTTAATAAAAAATTTCCTTTTTCTTTTTCTTTTTATTTGGGAATTGTTGCAAAAAGATTTTGATAAAAGATATGCAACAGAAAAATATTACTTGCAATCTGTTTCTAATTTAAACGGGGTCCAAATATCCTGCACAAAATCGTTATTTGGAAGGGAATATATTTTTAAAGTGCACAAAATCCTGCAGGCATTTCCAGAAAAGATATTTCAAAAATTACAGAGGAGGAACAGAGGAAGCTTACAGAGCAAATTTCACAAACAGAGGACACCAAAAGGCCGCGTGTCCGCGGTATAAACGCGTTATTGCCGCTTTTTCGCGGCAGTCTAGTCAGCACGAGTCCCCAGAAATTTTTTGATGCTCTGATTCGACAAGACGGCCGCGTTTCCGCGGCCTAAGGTAGGTTTTGGCCGCGGAAAGGCGGCGCTTTGGACGGTTCACTGCTCCAAAAAAAATCCAGTGTTCTGTTGTTTAAAATATCTTCTGTTCCGATATCCCGTTTTCCGTTTCGCTTTCTGAAAATTTCCAGATCCGAATTTGTATATCCTGCAAAAATTCAAACAACAAAGTATCCCTTCCAAAAATAACAGATTATATATATTTATATATATATTTTTTTTTTTTTGATTTTTCAGATTTTTATGATTTTTTATTTTATTAAGATTAACCCGAAATTGCAAAAAGGAAATTAACACGCCATCCCCGGCAACGGCGCCATTTGATTATGTGTTGGTTTTACGATCACCAAAAATATTTTACCGCAATCAGAAACGGCGTCGCATGAAGCTAGCCGGTGAGTACGGGTCGATCCACAGGGATGTGTAATTTTCCTACGTGTTCTTACGAGTTGATTCCAATGGTTGTTTGGTTTTGTTGATTGATTCTAAAACTAAGTTGTACGATGGTTAAGGAACTTGCTAGGGTTAGGTCTAAAGTAGGGTTTGATAAGATTCATATTAACACCTCTTTCAATGCCCTCGATTAAATCCTTTTAGAAGTTATAACAATTATTAGTAAAGGGGATTAGGATGATTGGGAAGAAACGAAGTTTCTTCCTCTAGATTCTTGTCCGTCCTTTCCTACTAATTGCTATAACCTTCATGGAAGTCATGCATGTCCGGTCCTTTATACTACGGTTTCACCGTTACCTCGTGGGTAGGGTGCCGTAGGGAGCGGATCATGCATGCATGCATGAAGTTCTAGTTGTTACAAGTTATTGGGCTTGAAAGAGATGAAAGATATTCATCTCTCAACCCCTCCCTTATTCCTAACCCTAACAAGCGAGGAATTTTACTCGCTCATTAGGGGACCTATTAAAAACAACATTTTTATTATGTGTATTTTTTAAATCTAAAGGATTAACTATCTACTGCAGATTAAAAGGTTCTACACAAGATTAAACTAGGGCAAGATATTAATTAATCTAAGGCAAGCATTTAATTCTAAAGCTAGGGCAAAGAATGAATTGTAAACTAGGGCAGAAAATTGTAAAAGGAACTTACAAGAAAATAATGCTCTTCAATCCTCAAAGAATCTGAATTTTTATTAATTGAAAAGCGGCATCTCTAATACAATCTCTAGAATACATTTTTTAGGGAATGGGAAAAATTAGGGTTACAATTGCTCGCATATGTGCTATTACAGATATACCCCCGAAAAATCCCAACAAAACCACCGACGCACCGTCAGAAGAAATTTGCACCGACACGTGCGTCAGATGGCCGCGGAACCGCGGCAAATGTGGGGGTAGGGCCGCGGTTCCGCGGCCCTTTGATGAGATCACTGAGTGAAACTTTCTGTGCTGCTTTCTGATGTCTTGTTCTCTTTATTTCTTCAGTACTTTTCTCTATTTGGATTCTAGATCTTCTCCAGATCTTTCAGTGAAACTTGTAGTGGTCTTTTAACTGTTTCCTTTGACATTTCGGACCATGCGTTGCCTTGTACACTTGTGAATTGTTCTTCGTCTAGGCTTGACTAGGGTCCTTCTACTTGTTGGTCAAAAGTCCCTCTTTTGTATCATCTTTTGTCTTTTTCACTGTTTTCGCTCCAAGAACCTGTATCCTGTAATATGCAGCAGACATGCGTCAAAAGCACCTGTTTATTTATAAAACGCATAAGAATGGGGAATATAAAATGCAATATTATGATATGAACAGTTACCGCGATCATTCTGGAGATATGCGCTAGAATCAGCTGCATACCTTTTGAACCGAGTTCCAACTAAGACCGTGCCTACCACACCATATGAGATATGGAGTGGGAAGAAACCCTATTTTCAATATCTGAAGATCTGGGGATGTCCAGCTTTTGTCAAAAAGCAGCATGCGGACAAACTCGAGGCACGCTCAGTACTGTGCAAGTTTGTGGGATACCCAAAGAACTCCAGGGGGTATCTTTTCTATTACGCAGAGGAACAAAAGGTCTTTGTTTCTCGTAATGCCCACTTTCTGGAACACCAGTTCTTAGAAAAGGAAATAAGTGGGAGCGCAATAGAACTGGAAGAAATTCCAGAACCACAGACTATTACTGAAAGCTTAGTAGAACTAGAGGGTTCGAAAGAACAGGACATTCCTGTGCCGCTCCGCAGGAGTAGTAGGCAGTCTCATCCGCCCGAGAGATACTACGGTTTTCTCATAGACGGGGATAGAGAGGATTGCATCATTGATTATGATGAGCCGACTAGCTTCTAGCAGGCCATTCAGAGCGTTGAATCGGTAAAATGGATGGATGCAATGCGGACCGAAATGGAGTCCATGTACACCAACAAAGTATGGACTTTGGACGTTGCTCCAGATGGGGTAAAACCCGTAGGATGCAAATGGATCTTCAAGAGAAAGATTGGTGTAGATGGACAGGTTGAGACCTATAAGGCTAGACTTGTTGCAAAGGGTTTTCGTCAAAAACCTGGTTTGGACTATGACGAAACCTTTTCTCCAGTGGCTATGCTGAAATCCATTCGGATCCTTCTTGCCATTGCTGCCTTCCACGATTATGAGATTTGGCAGATGGACGTAAAGACCGCTTTTCTAAATGGAAATTTAGAGGAGTGTGTCTATATAGACCAGCCAGAGGGTTTCATTCAGAGTGGGAGCAGCGGAAAGGTGTGCAAGTTGCTTAAGTCCATTTATGGACTAAAGCAGGCATCGCGGAGTTGGAACATCTGTTTTGATGAGACGGTCAAAGAATTTGGCTTTATCAAAAATCCAGATGAACCATGCATCTATAGTAGATTTGTAGCACGAACTGTCGTATTCCTCGTTTTATACGTGGATGACATTCTCTTGATAGGGGATGACATTCTCTTGATAGGAAATGACATTCCTATGCTACAATCTGTCAAAGGGTTCTTGTCACACAGGTTGTCCATGAAAGACCTGGGTGATGCCTCCTACATTCTGGGGATCCGGATCCATCGTGATAGATCCAAGAGGATATTAGAACTTTCGCAGTCCAGGTACATCGACACCATACTGAAAAGATTCAGTATGGAAGATTCCAAGAGCGGTAATCTACCGGCTTGTCACGGGATCACCCTCTCCAAAGAGATGTTTCCCAAGACTGATTTGGAAAGGGATCGCATGTCTATTATACCCTACGCTTCTACGGTAGGCTCTATAATGTATGCGATGTTCTGTACCAGGCCAGATGTTGCTTATGCACTGAGTGTGGTAAGCCGATATCAGTCAAACCCTGGGGAGAAGCACTGAATAGCGGTAAAGAACATTCTCAAGTACCTGAGAAGGACTAAGGAGATGTTCTTGGTGTATGGCGGAAAGGACCTCCAGATTGAGGCCTTTGCTGACTCCAGCTTCCAGAGTGACAAGGATGATTCCAAGTCCATGTCGGGTTTTGTCTTTACCCTCAATGGAGGGACGGTGTGTTGGAAGAGTTCCAAACAGGAAACCGTTGCTGACTCGGTAATGGAAGCGGAATATATCACTGCATCTGATGCCGCAAAAGAAGCCGTCTGGATGAGGAAGTTCTTGAAAGAACTTCAGGTGGTTTTGTCTATTGTTGATCCAATACCTCTGTATTGCGACAACAACGGGGCTATAGCTTTAGCGAAGGAACCCAGGTCCCATCAGAAATCCAGACACATCTTGAGGCGGTATCACCTGATCAGGGAGATCGTGGATCACCAGGAGATCGAGGTTCGGAGGGTTGCTTCAGAAGATAACACTGCAGATCCATTCATGAAGGCCTTGCCCCAGACTTAGTTCGAGCGGCTGATCGAGATGATAAGTCTTCGATACGCCAGTACATGGCCTTAGTGCAAGTGGGAGATTGTTAATGTATATGCCCTAGAGGCCATTACTGTATCATACTAGTTTGTATATTACTTAATGGAAGCTTGGGATATTCACCATTGTATAGACAATCTTGCTCAAAATAGTAGTATGCTACTTGGTTTGTTTCTACTTCAATGTGTGTACATGTGTTTCTTTTAACATATCGCTTATACACATTAGTGGAGCCCTTAGGATCTTTGCTTGATTACCAGCGTTGTGATGGCAGTCACACTCGTAGGGGCTGGGTAATCCACAAGCACATCCTTATGCAGGTCCCTAGTCGTAGGACTATCGAGATAGGGCATCGATACTCCGGAGTAGACTAGCGTATGTGCTTCTCATCCCAGCAGGGGAGACAGTCTGTCCCACAGCCGTCAGTACGTCGTACTTGAGATAGTATGTGGGTGCTCGTTAGGTTACGAGTACACTGGACAGGACTCGTCGGGAACTGTTGGTTGGTACTATATCTATCGTCAGTTATCAGTTCCCAGGTGACATGAGTACAGCTTAGTCCGCTGACTTGACACTGTCACTTCGCCTCGAGTGTGTTCTCACTGTACTTTGATTACTACCCTACCACGGCTCAAAGGAGTCGTGCAAACAGGTAGTAGTTGGGTGCAGTCCCGAAGCACTTGGAGGCAGTGACGGTTAGATAGGATTCGTCTCTCCCGGTATTGGGAGTTGATATCGCGCTGTGTCTAGGAGAGCCATTACACATAGTCGTCTCTGGCCAGAGCAAGCGAGATACACTGGTAGGTTTCCAGTGTTGTCTCAGGGTGTTCCGGGCTACACTCCGACACGACTTGTACCGCTATTAGGGGACTGACGTTTACCACCCCCTAGGCCCGCCATGCGATATTCTCAGACGAACAGACCGGACTATACGCAGATTGTCACATTCAGGCTCAGTAGGAGTTCGGATGAGTTCACCTCGTCAGTCTTCTTATCGGCATCTACCTGGGGGCCGTTACGCATAGCTAGTGCCGCTTGCGGTCTGTGGTTAAACCCACTGCCAGCGTAGTGTCGAGTCTTTAGAGTCCCACACAGAGAGCTATTCGCCTTTAGGCAAAAAGAGTAGAGGTCGCATGGTTTTCCGACAGGATTCGGTCACATCCGTGCACTTGTGCACGTTTAGTGCCCGGGCAGTTATTACTAGCGGGCTTTGGGTTAAGCCAGATCCTAGTATACGTTTTGGGATTGGTTTTATCTCGTTTGTATTCGTGTTTCCCGGAACGTGGATGCGGGTGTGTATGCACGGTTGACCGAGACAGAGGCAGAGGATTCTCATTAGGGTTGTTGACTGTTGACTTTTGCTAAACCCTAATGAGAATAAGAAATATGATTAATGATAATATTAATTAAGTATTATTGTGCCATGGTTGGGTTGAAAGGTTGACTTTGTTGACTTGTTGACTTTGTCGACCGGTTGACTAGGTTGAACTTGTTGACCATCATCATTACAATGGCTATCATTTCATGGCAAAGACTTTTGCATGCTTGTTTGTTCACACATTGCATTTAATGCATGAAATGATATTGTCATTTGATATGATAACAACCATCACATAATACTCAATTATTAATATTTGTTATGATTATTTTGGATGATGAAGAGGATGGTTGTAAAAGTCTTTCTCATTCTACCATTTGCATTCTCTCTCATGCAAAAGCTCTCCTCTTCCTCTTGCTCTCCCTCTTTGTCTAGTTCAAGGCAAAAACCTCTCATGTGTTGAGAACCATTTGCCTTGGAGATAAAAACCCAAAACACTTCTCTACTAATCCTAGTATACAAGGTCTAGCAAGCCAAGTGTTCTAGTTTCCTCTAGATTGAGGTTGGAGCCAAAGGTAGAAGCTTTCGGGTGGATCCATCTTCGGCATAAGGAGACGACGAGGAGAGAACCATCCGACCATCACAAGGAGTCGAAGATAAGGAGTTCAAGTTAAGGTATAACCCCCTAACCGAGTAGGTAAAACTCTTAGTTAGGTTGTTAGATAGTTAGTTTAACAAAGATCCGTTTTTGAGTCCATGTTACCCCTACCGTAGAAAGTCGTTTTTCACCATTTCCGCAACCCCAAAGAACCGGGGACGGGTAACGTGGACTTACAGAAAAATGGGACAGTGCGCATATGCGTGGACTTCCGGGATCTTGATAAAGCCTGCCCGAAGGACGATTTCCCAGTACCGGTCACTGAGCTGATGATAGATAACACGTCCACTCACGAAGTCTTCTTCTTCATGGACGGCTCATCAGGATATAATCAGATAAAGATGCATCCCGAAGACCAGAAGCACACCGCTTTCCGGACCCCTTTGGGTATATTCTGCTACAAGGTGATACCCTTCGGTCTAAAGAACGCCGGTGCCACCTATCAGAAGGCCATGACGAAGATCTTCGATGACCTCATACATGAAATCGTCGAATGCTATATCGACGACCTCGTGGTTAAAAGCAAATCATACGAGGAACATCTCGAGCATCTGAAGATCGTGTTTCAACGTCTTCGGCAATACAACTTGAAGATGAACCCTCTCAAATGCGCATTCGGGGTGTCCTCAGGCAAATTCCTAGAATTCATCGTCCGACACCGAGGTATCGAGATAGATCCGTCGAAGATCAAGGCGATCATGGAAATGCCCCCGCCAAGGACTCTCAAACTATTGCGGTCTCTTCAAGGGAAGCTCGCGTATATCTGGCGATTTATAGCCAATCTCTCCGGCAAGTGCTGTCCTTATAGTCACCTAATGAAGAAGGGAACCCCGTTCGTCTGGGATCACAAATGCCAAGGCGCGCTGGACGAAATCAAGCAGTATCTGCAGAACCCGCCAGTGCTGGCCGCCCCAGTCAAGGGAGAGCCCCTTATTCTTTACACAACAGCCCTTGAAGGTTCCTTAGGCGCATTATGGGCACAAGAGAATGACCAAGGGAAAGAAAGAGCTCTTTACTATTTGAGTCGAGTTCTCCTGGGGGCAGAAAGCAATTATTCTCCCATCGAAAAACACTGCCTGGCGTTGATCTTCATGATAGCGAAACTCCGGTACTATGCGTTGGCGCATGAAGTTCGTCTCATATCGAAGGTGGACCCTCTCAAATACTTGATGTCGAAGGCCATATTGACGGGGCGACTCACTAAATGGGCCTTACTCTTGATGGAGTTCTCAATAACTTATCAGCCTCTTAAGGCAGTGAAAGGCCAGGCCATCGCCGACTTCCTTGCTGAACATCCGATACCAGCCTATTCTCCCTTGAATTGCGAACTGCCAGACGAACATGCGTTTGATGCGATCGACGGTGGTGATGCCCGATAGGAACTTTATTTTGATGGAGCGTCTTCCATGAAGAAGCGCAAACAGAACACCCCTATAATCAAATCGGGGGTAGGCCTTATCTTCGTGACCCCACAAGGAGGGATAATGCGCTTCGCCTTCTCCTTGACAGAGCCAAGGACGAACAATGAAGCTGAATACGAGGCTTTGATTGCAGGTCTTGAGATCGCCATCGACATGGGGATTGAAAACCTCCTCATATACGGAGACTCCCAACTGGTCGTCAGCCAAGTAAACGGCGATTATCAAACGTGCAAACCAGAGCTGGTAAAGTACGGCGAGAGGGTACAGCAGCTGCTGACCCAAATTCCTTCCTACACCCTCGAAAGCATACCGCGTGCAGAAAATAGCAAAGCGGATGCATTAGCCAAGCTTGCTAAAGAATTGGCCGATGAGAACCTCGATGACGTAAGAATCGTGGTACAAAGCCGTCGGGTCCTCGCACCGGCAGAAATATCTCCGGAGTCATCCGAGGAAAAGGGAGCGACCGAGCAGACGGCCCTACAAATAAAAGATCAAGAAACGGTTGAGGATTGGAGAGAAGTCTTTATAAACTACTTCAAATCCCATCGAACGCCTGAAGATGCGTCCTCAAGACATCAGCTCATGAAGCGAGCCCTATCTTTCGCCTTCGTCAATGACACTCTGTATAAAAGGTCATTTGATTCTTTGTGGTTGAGATGCCTGGGACCTGAAGAGGCAAAAAGAGTCGTCCAAGAAGTTCACGACGAACTCTGCGGTTCTCACCAAGCCGGGTCGAAAATGAAGCTGAAGATCAAGCGGATGGCTTATTATTGGCCCACGATGATCCAGGACTGCCTCGAGTATGCGAAGCAATGCCACTCGTGCCAGATCCATGGGGACTTTATCCATCAACATCCAAATCCACTACATCCAACGGTGGCTAGCTGGCCATTCAAAATGTGGGGAACTGACATAATCGGCCCCATCGAACCAGCATCGTCCAGAGGACATCGTTTCATTTTGGCAACAACTGATTACTTCTCTAAATGGGCAGAAGTAGTACCGCTGAGGGAAGTGAAGACGGAGAATATCCTCCACTTCTTCAAGACGCACGTTATTTATCGGTTTGGAACTCCGCGACGGATCATCTCCGATAACGGGCCACCCTACAGAAGCCACAAGATTAGCCGCTTCGCACAACAGCACAACATAGACTGGAGATACTCTTCAGTTTATAATCCCCGAGCCAACGGTCTAGCTGAAGCTTTTAACAAGACCCTGACAAAGATCGTGAAGAAGACGGTGTCCCGAAATAAAAAGGACTGGCACGAGAGACTGCATGAAGCTCTCTGGGCATATCGAACTACGTTCAAGACGGCCACGAACACAACGCCGTACGCGTTGGTATTCGGTACAGAAGCAGTACTCCCCCTCGAGATAGAGTTACCCTCTCTACGAGTGGCAGTCCATTATGAGCTAACGGACGAAGAGAACGCTCACCTTCGGCTTGAGGAGCTCGATGCCCTTGACGAAACCCGACTCATAGCACAACAAAATCTGGAGGCTTATAAAGCAAAGATGATGTGCTCATATGAAAGATTGACCAGGCCGAGGACATTCCGCCAAGGCGAACTCGTGCTAGTGGTCAAAAGACCTATGATCCCCAATTGCGCCAAGCGGGGAAAATTCGAGCTGAACTATGAAGGCCCGTACATCATAGACAAGGTCTACCAGGGTGGAGCTTATCTACTCATGGACATGCATGGTGAAAGACCTTTCAGGCCAATAAACGGTCGCTTCCTGAAGAAGTACTACGCTTGACGAGTCACGGCCTAGGTCAATGATAGATGACGACGACTATGTCCGCTCGCTATCTTGCTAAGCCCAAACTCTATAAGTAGTAGCTGACTTACTTTACAACGGACCGAAACATCCTTAAACTAACAGCGGACCGAAACGTCTTTAAACTAACGCCGGACCGAAACGTCCTTAAACTAACAGCGGACCGAAACGTCCTTAAACTAATGACGGACCACTATGTCATAAAACTAGCTGTTGACCGAAATGTCGAGAAACTGCGGCGGATTGCAGCATCCCAAAGCTGATAAAAAAAAGAAGAAGAAAAAAAGGTATGTCCATAAGCAAAATGGGCACGGATGAAAACCCGAAAGGGCTCCGTGAGTAAAAACAGCAGGGCTACCGGCGAGTCTTGTGAAAACCCGAAAGGGCGCAACCTCGTTAGAATAAAAAAAAGAGAAAAACAAAAAAAGGGGAAACGGTATGTCCATAAGCAAGATGGGCACGGATGAAAACCCGAAAGGGCTCCATGAGTAAAAACAACAGGGCTACCGGCGAGTGTTTGTGAAAACCCGAAAGGGCGCAACCTCGTTAAAAGACACTTGCAGGGTCCTCTCGACCTTGTGAGGAGAAATCACCCGCGTAAGATCCTTACGACTCACAAGGGAGCAACACACTTAGGAATCCTCAATATTCCTAAGGAGAAATTACACTTGCGAGATCCTCACGACTCGTAAGGAGAACCCTCTTATGAGACCCTCACGGCTCATAAGATTTGAAAGACTTAAGCTACAGAGACCTGAACCTGTTCTTAAGCAACCCCCACAACCTTCGATACTGCCCTACAAGCGGTGCAACACTGACCCTTGTATACAATCCACGGGCGCGAATAAACATTTCCCTAACAAAGTCCCACCCGTGACTAGGGATATGTTCGCACGGTGAACAACCCTTGTAAGTCCTCTCGACTTATAAGGAGAAAACACTCTTGTAAGATCCTTACGACTTATAAGAGAACATACACTTAGGAGTCCTCATGACTCCTAAGGAGAAAACACACCTACGAGATCCTCACGACCTGTAGGGAGAAATACCTTTGTGAGACCCTTACGGCTCATGAAGTCAAAATCCTTAGTCGACAGAATCCTAACCCTGTTTACTAATCCACCTTTGTCCGACATCGACAGGCGGCAAATGATGATTCGCTCCTGGCAATATCCCAGTTGTAGCGGTGCTGATACCGAAATCGGTGTCTAATCCCAAGCTTGCGGCAAAAAGCTAGCGAGTCACACATGCATACGAAATAGCCGAAATGATGGGGCAGCTTGCAAAAAAATCAGCAAGTAAAAATGCATGCATGCAAAATAGCCGAAATGATTGGGCAACTCGTAATAAAAAGCAGCGAGTAAAAATTAAAAAAAAACCCGAAATGATTGGGCACCGTGAAAAATAGCCGAAATGATTGGGCAATCGCGACCTTCGCGATATAAAAGCTGAAATGATAGAGCATCGCAGAAAGAATTGAAAAAATAAAAAAAATAAAATTTATGCCCTACAGGTGATATCACAGCAGTCCCTGTATACAATCCAGGGGCGCAAACAAAGAAGGAATCACACTCCTCCCCCCCCCCCAGGTTTCATCCGAAGAAGAAGCCAAATCTCAATGGGTCACAGATAGCGTGGAGATCATCTCAACATTCGTCTCAGCAGACACAACATCAAGTAAAGAAGAACGGCGGCAACTCCCGGTTCCATGACTCGGCGGTGTACAGATGACCGAGAGTCAAATCCCAACTCCGTGAAATGCGGATATAATCAACAAAATTCCTGGTCACGTGGAACGCGGATAACGTCACTTCTGACCCCATGGAAAACGTCTAGAGCGGATCCTGGTCCTCGCAGAGCACGGCAGTGAACTCGTGTGAAGCATCCAGAGCGGAGCCTAGTCCTCGCCGAACATGGCAGTGAACCCGTGAGAAGCATCTAGAGAAAAATTCCTGGTTACGTGGAACACGGATAACGTCACTTCTGACCCCGTGGAAAACATCCAGAGCGGATCCTGGTCCTCGCAGAGCACGGCAGTGAACCCGTGTGAAGCATCCACAGCGGAGCCTAGTCCTCGCCGAACACGGCAGTGAACCCGTGGGAAGTATCTAGTGCAAAATTCCTGGTCATGTGGAACGCGGATAACGTCACTTCTGACCCCGTGAAAAACGTCCAGAGCGGATCCTGGTCCTCGCAGAGCACGGCAGTGAACCCGTGTGAAGCATCCAGAGTGGAGCCTGGTCCTCGCTGAACATGGAAGTGAACCCGTGGGAAGCATCTAGTGTAAAATTCCTGGTCACGTAGAACACGGATAACGTCACTTCTGACCCCGTGGAAAACATCCAGAGCGGATCCTAGTCCTCGCAGAGCACGGCAGTAAACCCGTGTGAAGCATCCAGAGCGGAGCCTAGTCCTCGCCGAACACGGTAGTGAACCCATGGGAAGCATCTAGAGCAAAATTCCTGATTACGTGGAACACGGATAACGTCACTTCTGACCCCGTGGAAAACGTCCAGAGCGGATCCTGGTCCTCGCAGAGCACGGCAGTGAACCCGTGTGAAGCATCCAGAGCGGAGCCTGGTCCTCGCCGAACACGGCAGTGAACCCGTGGGAAGCATCTAGAGAAAAATTCCTGGTTACGTGGAACGCGGATAACGTCACTTCTGACCCCGTGTGAAGCATCCAGAGCGGAGCCTGGTCCTCGCCAAACACGGCAGTGAACCCGTGGGAAGCATCCTGAGCAAACATCGGACTGTAGAGTCCTTAAATCCACGGACTATGATGTCCTTAACCTTGACCGCGATGTCTTGAAACTAACGTCGGACTGTGAGGTCCTTAAACTCACGGACTATGATGTCCTTAACCTCGACCGTGATGTCTTAAAACTAACAATCAACCCCAATGATTTTTAAACTAATTTTACCTTGGTTCAAGGGTACATCTCTTCACTCCTTTGATATTTGTCATTGTAATTCCTCAACGTCTTCAAAGAGGTGACGGGTCCCAACAACCACGCATTTCACGGACTGTGAGGTCCTTAAACTCACAGACTATGATGTCCTTAACCTCGACCGTGATGTCTTAAAACTAACATCGGACTGTGGGGTCCTTAAATCCACGGACTATGATGTCCTTAATCTCGACCGTGATATCTTAAAACTAACATTGGACTGTGAGGTCCTTAAACTCATGGACTATGATGTCCTTAACCTCGACCGTGATGTCTTAAAACTAACAACGGACTGTGGAGTCCTTAAATCCACGGACTATAATGTCCTTAACCTCGACCGTGATGTCTTTAAACTACGGTATCCTGGAAAACGTCCAGAGCGGAGCCTGGTCCTCGCAGAACACGGCAATAAACCCGTGGGAAGCATCCAGAGCAACCCCTGACCCCGTGAAATGCGGATAAGGGCAACTTCACCCATCACTCGCGAGTCCTCACGACTCGTAAGGGAGTAAATTTTCTTGTGAGATCCTTATGACTCTCAAGAGAAAACACACTTATGAATCCTCACGATTCTTAAGGAGAAATTACACCTACGGGACCCTTTCGGCCGGTAGGGGGAAAATTCTTTATGAGACCCTCACGATTCATAAAGTTGAAAAGTCTTAGATGACAGATCCTAACCCTGTTTTCTAAGCCATCGCCACTCTACAAAGAGCCTAAGATTGACAGCTATACGCTATCTACAGACCACACTTGCTAAAGTCACATGGCAAACAACACAGCAAGAAAGAAGAAAGCAAAAAAATGACACAAGACATTACGAAGAACGTGTATATTTTATTCATGAATTCGATTGAGTACAAAATACATCGTATTAAAGAATAAAAGAAACAAATACATTTTATTCACAATTATAAATGATACAAAAATTTTCATTGAGAGGAAAGCGCTTTTAATAATCCGATCAGCCGCTCGCGCACTTCCTCCAGCCCCTCTTCCTGATCAGCTGCTGCGGCCAACTCTGCTTCGACCTGGGCTCGCTGCTGCAAGTAGGATGAGAGTTGTTCCTCAACGGCTCGCTGAGCTGCTTCATGAGCTTGTGCGTCATGCTCAACGACATCGAGCTTCTGCTTCAATGTTAATCCATCAGAGATACATCGTAGAAGGCCCTCGAAGATAACTTTCACCTGGGCAGCGTTCGCGTCGACCTCAGCACACAGTCGAGCAGACTCGCTTGAAGTTTCTTTGCATTCCCTCCGCTTTAAAGCCACTTCTTGTTCAAGATGGCGAAAGTAAGAAGCGCTCTGCTCGATCTATGCCGCCCGTTGAGTGCTCATAGCCAGAATCTCAGGTGCGGGACGCTTAAGCTCGAGCTCATGCAAGCAAGCCTCGATCTCCCGGCAGCGATTAACCTAAGACTCAACGACGCCCTCACCATGAAAGTTCATGAGCGTCGCCAGCATAGGGTTAATCTATGCGGAAAAATCCGCGGCAGATGTGGGAGCCTCTGCATCGAACTCCTCGATATACTCGCTTAGCATGCGTAGGCTGGTCACAACACCTTTGGATGATGGACGTCTTAAAAAGGGCCCGGCCGGCATTATAATACGAGACTTGAACGGAGTTGGAGTCGATGTGATTGCTGCAAAATAGATCATAATCAGATGTCGGCTCAAGAAATAAAGAAAACAAGAAAAAAAGTAGAGTCTACTATACCGGCTGCAGCAGGGGGCAGAGCTGGGAGTACTGGTGGCGCAATGACGGCCTCGTCCCCTCCTTCGATTCGTAAGGCTACAAGCAATATAAAGAAGAGATTAGCAATAATGCGACTACCCGTTAAAGAAGAGGACATCGTTTAGAGAAAACACTCACCGACACCAGCAGGCGGACTCGTCTCGGACAAGAAGGAGAAGTGTGGGTGCAGCACCTGGTACAGGTGGTCAAAAAGAACTCCTGAAAAGATGCAATAGTACAACGTCAGTACATAAATTATGCAGCCTAAAGATAAGACTGATGAGTCACAAATCCATACCTTCCAACATCTGCGACGGTACGAAAGAAGGAAGAGAAGTGGTCACCGTCAGAGCGGTAACTGACGGCGCTCCCTCGGGTAACGCGGCATCAGCACTAGCCGCACCTACATTAGAAACAAGATAAGCCCTGTCAGGAAGGATTGCAGAATAAAAAGAAAGTCGGTAACCCAAAATGAGTCGCCAGCCGGAGCCGTGATGAGGGCGTCACATGATGCAACGGTGGCATCCCCCTCCTCCATTGGGGTGGCCTCACCTCCCGTTGCCTCATCCCCTGACTCCACAGGAACCGTCGTCACGCTAGCGACACCGGGAGATGATAAGGAACCGTAGGCAGGGAGAGCGATAATCGGAGCAGTGCCCGACTCTTGAGAAAGAGCGGCCATCTCGTGCTCAGCGATCATGCCCGTTTCGCCCGTTACCACCTCGGGCTCAGTGGTCGTAGCCGTTTCGTTCACTGCTGTCTCAGGCTCGGCCATAGCAGCCGTCTCACCCGCTACCACCTCGGGCTCAGTGGCTGCAGCCGTCTCGTCCATCACTGCCGTAGGCTCGTCCGTAGCAGCCGTTTCATCCACTGCTGCCTCAGGCTCGGCCGTAGCAACCATCTCACCCGCCGCCACCTCGGGCTCGACAATGGTAGCCATCTCGGGCATAGCAGCCGTGACTGTCTCGTCAGCCACTATCTCAGGCCTGGCAACTATGGTTACATCGCCTACCGTCGCCTCGGGTTCAGCGGCTACCTCCTCCACCGTCCCTTCAGGCTCGGCGGTCGCCGCCACTCCTTCAGTAAGACTCGGCCCTGTAGGACAAGATATATAAGAATTGATAGTTTAAAACTTTGACAACAAAGCCTCAAAAACACATTACCTGAGGCGGATTTACCGTTGGCTTCCCAAGCTGCACGTGCCGCCCGTCTATGAGCAGTAGACAAGGCGACCGGGAGCTCCTTTGAAGGAGTAGCAGTGGGAGTAACGGCGCTTGAGCCTTCTCCCGCAGCCAAAGCAGCGCTACGCTCCCTTGTTGCGCGCCTCAGATGCTTCCTTTCCTCCCGGGCCGTCACGACAGACCTTTTGGAAGCCTCCTTCAGCAAGGCGTCGTCGTCCGCATTCAGGGTTTTCTCCAGAGCCGTCAAGGCTTCCATCATCGGCTTTTTAAGTAGGTCCTCTTGCGGCAATCCCGAAGAGGCCGAGACTTCGGTAGCTGGCCCGTGGAGAATTCCCGCATCGGCTTACGAGGTAGGTCTTGTGGTCCCTGCAATGAGATAAGGAAAGGGTTAGATTGGCCATAAAAAAGAGAATGAAGACTCAATGAGCCGAGACGTACCAATGCCCAATAGAGCGCGATTCCACTCTTCGTCCTCGAAAGTCCTGAGGGAAGCCGCCAGAACCTCCTCAGTAGTGAAGCATGTTACAAAAAGAAGAATGTCAGTCAAGACATGAAAATAAAGATATAACGCAATTACAAAAGTGCGACTAATGTTTACTTGATTGCATGAGGGCGGCTATTTTCGCTTGGTGGCTCGCAAGTTGCGCAGAAGCAACAATAGCAGCGTCGAGATCAGTGTCTTCTGGTGCTATGAAGAAACCCTCATTGGTTTCATATTCACTTAAGCCTTCGGTAAGAGGAGCCTGAGGCTCTAGGCCGAGTACGGCATCAAGGGAAAGGACTGACTTCTTCTTCCTCTTCTGCGCGAGAACCCCGGTCGCACCCAAAATCAGCTTACGCTTCGTGGGCACCTTGGGACGGCGGGTCCCGATGTCCGAGCCCATGCCGGATTCGGGCGAAACCACGTTTACCATCTCCACGGGAGCACGGGATGCTGAGGGCACGTCCACAGGATCACGGGGCAATCCACGCGTGGGGCTTAGCACACGTGGAGGCTTAACTCCAGCATCTCCTCTTAGTGGAGGAGGGACATGGGTCCTTCGCTTTAAGGGGACATTGCGATCGCTGGCGGGGGGCGCACCCTTGCGATCAAGCAGTAGCTGCTTCTCTTCCCTGATAACAGCACCCATCGCGTGCTGATACTAAGCCCTGTATACGTTGAGCGCCCTTGGAATACAACTTGGCTCGCTGATGAAGAAGTGGAAGCCCGTGTTTAACCGCATAAAGTGATGCAGTGCACTCTGTATTCCCTCTCTGGTGGCCGCAGGCTCTTCCAAAAATGCCTCTAGTGGGACCCCTGGTTATAACTTAACTGCTGAGCAAAACGATGGGGGTTGTATCTCATAAAAAGCGCCGCCTCATTCTTCCTGAACACGAGGAAGCCCGGCCAAATGGAGTATAGATGTAGAATCTCCCGGGCTTTCAACACGGAGGCCCCGTCCTTGAAATTATCGCACAACGCCAGCACCGCCTTGGAGGTTTCCAGCCGGATTATCAGGACCTTGTCCATAAAAGACATACCCACTCCGACCGTGCGCAGATGAAGAAGCAACCCCCTAGCCTCCCGCGGAGGCGGATTCACGATAGAAGCACCGATCAGCCGCATAACTCTCGGGAATCTGTACTTCTCGTAAAACGAGGGTCTTTTATGAATACCAAATACCCCAAGCACGTGCATTTCCATTCACGAAGTAAAGTAGTGCATCGGGAAATTAGCGGGTTGCACCCCCGATTCAGTTGCATCCGCCACCACGCTAAGACCATGGTACAGGTGGGCCAACCCGGCAATTCCGATGGCTAATTGTATGCCAGCCACCATTCGATGTGCTGGGTAGAAGACGGACGGACTCATATAGCGAGGGTGCATGGGGAGCGCGAACCAGCACAACCATAGCCCTAGAAACCCGAGAAAGAAAGTCTCCTCGTCGATGCCCGGAGCAACGATTTCCGACAAAGGGATGATTGCAGCATCGGGGAGGTAAAAACCTTTTTGATCGGCTTCCAGTGCTGGTCGACGATCTAGGCCAAGGCCGAAGGGGTCGTCGAGCTTGGCGAATTTTTCGCCCCATTGCGATAGAATCTCCGGTCGAAAAAAGCGGGAGATGAAGTCTGCGAAACTAACTCCCCGGCCTTCCGATTCCAAGAAAAGACTCTCATACATATTCAGCACCTTTATCAGACTCGGAAACCGGTACTGAATAGCGTTCTCCGGCGTTAAGTCCATCACCAATGGCTTGGTGGCAAAAACGTATTCGTCCGGAGGAAGTATCTCCTCATAGTGCTCCCCCCCACCGGCAGACCGGAAATCTCAGCAAATTCTTCTAGAGGGATAGAAACTTCCCTGTCCATTAGAAGAAAGGTATGGGTAGGGATGTTCCATTGCTCCACGAACGCCTTAATCCACCATGTCGGAGGAGCAGAATACTCGAACAGCGAGGCGTAAACTGCAGGGTATAGACCAATCTTCAGCAGATGCGCCTTCTTCGCTGACAAAATGTACCTGGCCCACTGCAAATACCCTGCCGAGTGTCGAGGGGTCAACCCGATGTTGTAGGGTTGTCCCTAAGGGCGCGACTCGCCCTAGCATATGCGCCGTCCTAAAATATCCAAGGCTGCCGGCAGCTGCATGGGTATGGCAGCAATCGAAGGTTGAAGAAGACCCTTCGAATTCCAATTTACGACCTCCACGGCATAGTTCACCTGGGGTATATCTGCATACGAGATCGAAGAGATCGGATCCAATGGCGTCGCACAAGAGAAGCTTCGGCGACTAATTGGTTTGAAAAAGTGTGTTTGTAGTTAACCGCAATCAATAACGGTGTCGCGTGTAGCTAGACCGAGATGAGTACGGGTCGTCCTCTGGGAAACGTTGAATATTTTACTCTTGCTTTAGATGTGTTGAGAAAGGAGGAAGAAATAAGAATGTTGTGGAATGGTTTCTAGATCTACGTTAAACAAGAATGTAAAATATAGATCTAGATTATTTTAAGGATGTAGTTAATATAATAAGAGGGCTTGTAGGGTTCGTTAGGATTTAGTAGTCATGGACGATTAATTAGAAGTTACCCTTTTTATCCATTAATAGATTTAAAACTAGAACGACGATGATGCGTGTAGATTAGGGTTTCTGGAGGGAAAAGAAATCCCACTCTTAACCCCTATCTCGACACGGAACTCCGTTCATATCTAGCCTTTACCAAAACAATCATTAATCTAATCTCTAATCGCGGTCGGAACTAACAAAGAATTGTTAGCGCGCCCGATTAGGATGTTAATGATTCTTTTGATAAAGTTCATAAACTTTATACGACTTAAAAAGGGTTTAGGGATTTTTATCGTCCATTAGCCTACCCTAATCCTACGAACCCTAACAAGCGGAGAATTACTCGCGCATGTTGGGAAAAGAAGATGGAAAGACAGAGAGGGAAAACATAATGTAAAATGCAAAAGAATTAAATAAAACAACTACCTTTATTAATCAACTTGAACAATCTACACTTTTATTCCTTAGAAAATGATTACAAAGACTAGTTTTCTTCTCGATCTCTTCCAAGGAGGTAGATGAACAGTTGGTGATCAGCCTGGATGCGTGAGCGTCTGGAGCTTCGTGATCTCTTCGGCTTGATACCTTCTAACTTTAGCCCTTGGTCCTTTATATAGCCCTCAAAGAAGAAAAACTAGTTACCATATATGGTGACTTCCTAATATGGGGACTTTCCATATATGGATTCTGAGTCCCTGTCAGTATTGATTTTATGATTTTGGCAGATTTTTGATCCTGACATCTTGAACATCTTGATCTCTTGACCTGAGCTAAATCTTGCACAATATCTCTATGAATAATGTTAGTACTATTTATTAAATTACAAAGAGTATCTTAATCACTATATATGGTAATAAATCTTTAAGAAACTTGATTAAGAATATTTAATATGCTATGCACTCTATATGGTAATAAATCTTTAAGAAACATGATTAAGAATATTTGATATGCTATGCATCTTTTAATTACTAAAATATTATGCATATATTTTTAAATATTATTCTAACAATTTGTATGATATAATATCTTTTAAGAATTGTGATTAGAATATTTGATATGATATACATATTTCCAATTACCAAAATATTATATAAATATAAAATGCCTATATTTTCCTTCATAATATTAATTATAATATATAAACATATGGCAAATAGTATTTTGCAGATAAATCCAAATATGTTTAATATTTATAATAAACACCTTTTATTATTTAAGAAATGTAAGGAAAATACTTATACCAAAATGCAATATTTTCAACTGAACAAATACCCCCAAACTTAACTTTAATCGTCCCGAGCAAACTAGTTATTCAAGAGAAAGATAAAAAGAAAAAGAAAAAGAAAACCTAAATAGCACACTTGTTAGTTGTATGTAGCCCTAGAGGCCAGTATTGTACAGATGATGTATATTATATTGGATGCTTGGACATATATAGAGATGACTTTCTTGCTCGATATGATAGTATGCTATCTGGTTACTCTTTATCTTAACATGTACACTTGTCTCTTTAAACTGTCTTATAGTTACATGTTGATAAAGCCCTTAGGATGTGTACTTGACTACCTGGACTATGATGCAGATCATACTAGTGGGGACATGGTAGTCCATAAGTACATCCTTCAAGGTCCCTAGTTGTGGGTGTATCGAGACAGGGCATCGATATACCAGTGTAGACTAGCGTATACACTTCTCGACCCATGAGATGGGCAATGGATGATCCCATATCCATTGGTGTTTGACATCAGAGATGGTATACGGGTGCTCAGTGGAGACTGGGTACACTGGACGGACTCGCCGAGAACTCCCAGATGGTATTATATCTCATGTCAGATGGCAGTTCTCAGGTGACACTTGTGCAGGTTAGTCTGCAGACCCGAGATCGTCATAGAGTCTTGTGTGATTCCCACTGTGCTTTGATCTCCACCTTACCACGTCCATGAGGGCGTGCAAAACGGTGTTCTTTGGGTACAGTCCCGAGTCACATGGAGGCAATGAGCGATAGGAGGGGTTTCGTCTCTCCCGGTATTGGGGGTTGATGTTGCGCTGTGCTCGATTGGCCGTAACAGGGAAGTCCCTGGCCAGGGCTGATCAGAGATTTGCTGGTAAGTGTTACCAGTAGTTTCTCGACCCGTTATGAGCCTCACATCGGCATGACTTATTGGTTATTGGGGTCTGACGTTTACCACCCCTAGACTTGATATGCGACATATCAGACGAACAGACCGGACTGTACGGTAAGTGTTACTGGTTGGATTCACAGGAGTGTGAGCGGGATAGCTCGTCGATCTTCTGATCGCTCAATACCCAGATGGCCGTTACGTTTAGCAGACCGCTTGCGGCTTGTAGGTGCTTGATATGATCATCATCTGCTACCGGCGTATTGACGAGTCTTTAGAGTCCTACACAGAGGTTTCCTGGCTCAAGCGAAACGAAATAGGAGCGCATATGAGATATGTGCAGGACCGAGAATAATGCGTGTATGTGATACCTTATTCCATTCTCGCGATGAATGTATCGATTGGTTATATTCGATATAACCTAAATATCGAATCAACGATTGATTCGATAAGCCGATACATAGGATACTAGTCGGTTATATGCGATATGACCGGATCGTTAAGTCAAGTGTTGATTTAATGATTTAATGTATAATTATATATTTGATATATTACTTTGCATTAGCTAGTATTAGTTCACTTTATATGGATTTTCTCACTTGATGTGCAAGAAGTATATGTGATATACTTTTGTGCACATATTTGTATCATGTTTGATGATACTTGATCATTTAGTTAAGTGTATAGAATTAAACCATGATTAATTTGATGATTAGGGTTTTGCATATTCATTTATTTATTTATTTGTTCATTTATTTATTTGGAAAAGATAAAGATGAGAATGGTGGCTTTCTTTGTTTCTTATTGAAGCTTCATGAAGCTTTGACTAAGTCACCATTCTTGTCTCATGCTTAACCCTAACCATTTGAACTAACCCTAGTTCATTCTCTACACTTAACTATGGTTAAGATTATGATAAGTATTCATTTTCTTTTTGATTTTAAAAAAGACTTATCATATTCTTTCTTCTTCTTGATCTTCTTCTTCAAGATAGAAAGCTTGATGCCATCAATGGCAACTTGAGATCTAAAGTGAGAAATCCAATTCTAAAGTGGACCCACCTCCTATTTCTTCACCCTCTATCTCTTGCCAAGTTGTTTTGGGTGTTTTCTTCACAAGTTTCACAAATTTGTGAAGTCGGAGCTTGAACTTGTGATGCCTCAACGTAGATCATCTTCGGCACGAAGCCGACGACCTTGCCCGCTCGTTTTTCCGATGAAGCCGACGATTGAGTCTAGGATTCGAGATGGACAGCGAGAGGACGCCTACGTGGAGCTAAGGAAGTGGAGAACCGGATCTACAAAGGTTGTAGCCTCTCTCCTTTAGTTAAGTTGTTAACTAGTTTCGTTTATCGCCTAAACTTCTAGTCAACGATCCGTATTAGGGTTTCTCGGCACCCATAAAATTTGAAATTGGCATGGTTGATGCCTTGTGAGACCTCTATAGTGTGCCTAGGAACCCTACAACACTTTCGTAAGCAAACACGATTGCACTGAGCACGTGCAACAAGCCGTTAAACCTCTAGGTGTCCCTAGTAGGAGGAGTGTTGTCTCCGGAGGGTTTTCAGCGGATTACACCCACAAAATCCTATAACAAGAGAAAGATGGTGAAATTTACATATAAAGATAAGAACCATAAAAGAAAGACTTTGAAAATAAGAGTTTCCAACTATACTAGCTTTTCAGTTGTTATGAGCCCTACCTTAATAGTCATGAAAAAATGTTAGAAATCACATTATCCTTTAATAAAACATCGTCTTTATTCTTCATTCCTACCTTTCATCCAAACATTGATCATATAACCCTACGTGTGTGTAATGGACATCCCTACACTCGGAGAATTCAATTCAAGCTATCATACTCTTGTCCATCTACCTTAGTACTTTTTAATTTGATGAATACTTAGGTTTGCTCACACCTTTTCATGCGACCGTTAATACTTCTTGAGGTACTAACCGATCGATTACTCATGTGCTTGCTGATTAGGTGATAATATTTTCCTCGTCTTGCACCACCTAAGGCTTAGCAGTGACTCCCAGACCAGTTGGCCTTAGGGCACTAGGTGAAGAGGCACCCTCGCTATATTTTTTTTATTGCTGCCTTGGCGATACAAAACTAGTGTTCATTTTTTTCTTTCACCATTTTTATATTTTCTTAATTTTTTATTTTTTCATTTCCTTCATACTTTGGCTTTTAGACAAGAGCATTTCAAGGTATCCTCTACTATCCCGAGTTTCAAGACGTGTGTAAGTGCATATAGTAGGGTATCAACATTCAAATGTTTGGCTTCCAGAATAGAAACTATTTTTCAGACTTATTTTTATCCTCAGATTAGTGACTTCCTTCATTTTACTAACCCTTGGGACAACAGCTCATAACTACTTATTACTAGTTCGTTTAAGAAAACTTCTAATTTTCTTGGTTTTCTTAAACTATTCATATCTTTTGGATGTAATTTTTCACTTTCTATTCTTTTATTATCAAATTTTTTTTTAAATTTTTTGAAAGTGTTGTGCTTATGCAAAATTTGATGCAAATTGATGTGTAAATAAGCACAAACCTCCCCCAAACCTGTTTACAGCAGTGTCCTCACTGATGTCATCCGTTAAGCTCAAAAACCTGTAGACTTGGGAGGAAATTATTAATGGGGGCAAGAATATATGAAAGTGAAAATCCACCCCCAAACTTATTTTAGGCTCACAATTTTGTAAAAATCATTTTCTTTCAAGAGCCAAAATATACCACCCCCAAACTTCAGTTAAACAATTTTAATCTTTTAAAATCACAAGAGGGGGTCAAGGTTATTGGTCAATGCCAAGCTTTGCAAAGACCGAAGGTCAACACCAACCATTCAAAAATTTTATCAATGAAGTACCAAGGTTGGTGGAAGAACATGTCTCCTTTCGACAAGAAGAACTGGGGAGGTGATAAGAGGTGTAATGGGAAAAGATTGCGTCTCAATTTGGAGAGACGACGCAGTGATAGTAATGATGGATTACTCGCATTATCATGATTGTCCAAAAGAAGGGGTGGAGGTCCAATTTCTTCATCTTGGAGTTGATTCATCTCAACACCCGTATCTTTTAAAAATGCGAGTTCATCAGCGAAAATTTCCTCAAAGCTTTCATTGATACCCTGAAGAATAATGTCATCAGAAAAAATGGGGTGATCGTCTGACTCTATAAAAAATTCCTCATCAGCGTTAGATGTTGACCCGGACAACTCGGTGAAAGAGTCCGTGTCAAGCAACAACATATGAAAAGAGTCAGTATCATGAGGTTGATCAAATTCGCTGCTGTCGACATCCATTAATTCGACAGAACACACATGAGCATAGAGTTCGGAGGGTTCACTTCCCAACTTGTAAATGTTAAGCTCAATTGACTTCTTTCCAAAGGATAGGGTCATAGAGCCGTTTCTACAATTAATTACTGCGTTGGAAGTGGCCAAAAAGGGTCGACCGAGTATCACCGGGATTTGATTGCGTGGGTTTCCCACAGGTTGTGTATCTAAAACAATAAAGTCCACAGGGAATATGAATTCCCCGACTTTGATTAACACATCCTCTAGCTCACCCCTTGGTTGGGTGATAGATCGATCGGCCATCTGAAGAGTGCAATGCGCAGGTTTTAACTCTCCGATCCCTAATTGCTCATAAACAGAATACGGAAGCAAGTTAACACTAGCACCTAAATCGAGTAGAGCACGATTGATATTTTTACCCCCAATAGAAATTGAAATTGTAGGACTTCCGGGGTCCTTTCGTTTCTTGGGTAGTTGTTGTGTAAAAGCAGTGCTCACATTACTTGCAAGGAAAACTTTTTTAGGTACTTGAACTTTTCTCTTCCTAGTGCACAAGTCCTTTAGGATTTTCGCATATGACGGAACTTGTTGAATAGCATCTAGGAGAGGAATGTTTATGTTAACTTGCTTAAAAATTTCCACAATCTTCTCCATTTGTGGACTTGGTCTGTTGCCCCTTAACCTGTTTGGATAAGGTGCTTTATCAATAAGGGTTTGGTCCAACATTGGAGAGGATTGTGGGGACGGATTCGATCCCAAAACTGGAGTGGGAATCGACTTAGATAGATTTGGCGAAATGGACGAAGGGTTCAAGCCTTGGGGAAAACGGAGAATAGGCTCGGGTAAAGGTGGAAGACTAGACGAATTAAGGGAAGAAGAAGAAGAAGCTTGGGTATCAAATGTTTCACTAACATCAATTTGCTCACCCACTCGGTTATTCAGCGCTTTTCCCGATCTCAACGTGGTAACAGCACTCACATTATAACTTTGTGAGTGGCCAGGATTAGGTATGGGTTGAGATGGGAGTTTCCCTTTCTCTCTCGCACTCATTGCGGCGTTTAATTGTGCGATTTGGTTTTCGATTGATTTAATACTCTCACCATAGGAGGAGGAGTTTTTCGTTAGGGTATCAATAGAAGACTTCATCTCAGCCGAAAATTGCATGGATTGTTTCATGAACATATCCAAAGTTTGTGCAAGTGAGTTGTCAGTACCGGCCACTTGTGGTGTAGAAATGTTGGCCGGATTTTGGAAATTCTGTGACTGAAAGGGGGGCTGATTCTGTGGTTGTGGTTGCTGTGGAGGAGTTCTTTGATAATTACTTTGTTGGTTTTGATTCCAAGCAAAGTTAGGATGATTCCTCCATCCTTGATTATATGTGGAAGAATAAGGATCGTTTCTAGGTCGCTGCTGAAAAGCAGCATTAGCTTGAAACGATGCATTCATAGGAAATTCTTCCGTTAAGTGTGAAGGATCCGAAAAGCAACCACAAACGGTCTTAGGAAGCGTGACCTGATTTAGGGAGAATGATGAAAATTTTTTCTCAATAGCATCGAGTTTCTTCTGTATCTCTGCCATTTCGGCTTTGACTGTGATAGAAACGTCGAGCTGGTGAATACCTCCCTTAGTTGTAGGTGGTCTTACGCTTTCCCACTGCAACGTGTGTTCAGCAAGGTCTTCCAGATATTTCCATGCTTCACCGTCATCTTTAGACATGAAATTGCATTGACACATTGTTTCAAGCATCTGCTTTGTCGCTGGATTAATGCCCTCATATATAATCCGACATAAATCCCATCTTTGTATTCCATGATGGGGGCATTGGACAAGCAGATCTTTGAAACGTTCAAAGCACTTCCAAAATGGTTCATTGGGAAGCTGGGTGAACTGGTTGATCTCGCTCCTAACACGGGCAGTCTTATGGTTTGGGTAAAACTTCTTAAGAAATACTATTACGAATTCATCCCAACTAGTGATAGAGTGTGCGGCAGTATTATAAAGTTATTTTTCTGCCAAGTCGCACAGTGTGAATGGGAGAAGACGTAAGCGCATAGCATCTAAAGTCAATTGTGAAGTACCCATCATTGCGCATACGTTTTCGAATTTGGTGATGAAAACGTACGCGTCATCCGACTCAAACCCGTGGAATTTGGGCAGCAGATTGATGTAGTGGGGTTTAATTTCGAAATTATCCCCGTTAGGTGGTGGAAGAGATAGACAAGTAGGAAGAGGACCACGAATAAGATAGCATCTCTCTTGGAGAGAGATGCGCAATGGATTCTGCTCACCTACGGGCGGTGGCAGCGTGGTGTTATAATTAGATGGAGTGTCGTCCATCACGGTTGTGTGTGGTGGGGGAAAAGAAAATGAAGAAGTACCGACTTCGGTGTCGATAGCAGGAACGCGGACAAGACGGGCACTAGGATCCCGTGTCCAGCCGAGCATGCACTAAGCGGGTTTAGTGCAAGTGGCAGCGTGTGTGTGATTTAAAATTGGCTTGTTTTGAAAAAGTGGGACTCAAGACAAATCACCCTAAGATGCACAAGCAACCCTAGAACTAAGGTCACCTAGGTCCAGTCTCTAGACCGCTCCTAGACTTCCAAAGGACAAGCCGCAGGATAAATCCTCTACCGCCTCCGTACTACCTTTGTAGCCAGGTAAGTGGGAAGGAACTACGGTAGTGGGCCTAATTAAAAACCACTAGCCTTTGACACACTTTCCTAGGCACTACAAAAGTAATGCGGATAAACGATAGATTACCCACGACCTTCCTCTGTCCTTATTGAGCGCGACAGTCCTTAGAGTCTGGTCTAGATATTTTTTAAATTAATGAAGGGTTGATCTATATGCTCGGTTTGTGATTTGTGGGTCTTAGGAAGGGTGATGAAATCCCCACCTAATCTGAATTTGGTCTTTGCCCCTTAAAGTCCGTATTAAATATGCAAAACAAAACCAATCACAAAACTTTTGCAAAAAGATTTTTGAGCGGCGCTATTTTGCAAAGAATCCTGCAGAAAATAGATTTTATTGGATTTGAGAGGAGAGAGAAGGAGTTAAGAAAGATACCAGAGAAGTGTGGAACCCTCGATCTCCTGTTTCCTCAAGTCCGTGACTCCAGATTCCCTCGCAAAATTCACACACAAATCGTTAAATATGCAATTTGAAGTTTTGTTTTAATAATGATATGAATCGTCTAAGAATTCAACACAAATGGTAACAATAAAAAATTACGCACGTATCCCCGGCAACGGCGCCATTTGATTGGTTCGAAAAAGTGTGTTTGTAGTTAACCGCAATCAATAACGGTGTCGCGTGTAGCTAGACCGAGATGAGTACGGGTCATCCTCTGGGAAACGTTGAATCTTTTACTCATACTTTAGATGTGTTGAGAAAGGAGGAAGAAATAAGAATGTTGTCGAATGGTTTCTAGATCTACGTTAAACAAGAATGTAAAATATAGATCTAGATTATTTTAAGGATGTAGTTAATATAATAAGAGGGCTTGTAGGGTTCGTTAGGATTTAGTAGTCATGGACGATTAATTAGAAGTTACCCTTTTTATCCATTAATAGATTTAAAACTAGAACGACGATGATACGTGTAGATTAGGGTTTCTGGAGGGAAAAGAAATCCCACTCTTAACCCCTATCTCGACACGGAACTCCGTTCATATCTAGCCTTTACCAAAACAATCATTAATCTAATCTCTAATCGCGGTCGGAACTAACAAAGAATTGTTAGCGCGCCCGATTAGGATGTTAATGATTCTTTTGATAAAGTTCATAAACTTTATACGACTTAAAAAGGGTTTAGAGATTTTTATCGTTCATTAGCCTACCCTAATCCTACGAACCCTAACAAGCGGAGAATTACTCGCGCATGTTGGGAAAAGAAGATGGAAAGACAGAAAGGGAAAACATAATGTAAAATGCAAAAGAATTAAATAAAACAACTACCTTTATTAATCAACTTGAACAATCTACACTTTTATTCCTTAGAAAATGATTACAAAGACTAGTTTGCTTCTCGATCTCTTCCAAGGAGGTAGACGAACAGTTGATGATCAGCCTGGATGCGTGAGCGTCTGGAGCTTCGTGATCTCTTCGGTTTGATGTCTTCTAACTTTAGCCCTTGGTCCTTTATATAGACCTCAAAGAAGAAAAACTAGTTACCATATATGGTGACTTCCTAATATGGTGACTTTCCATATATGGATTCTGAGTCCCTGTCAGTATTGATTTTATGATTTTGGCAGATTTTTGATCCTGACATCTTGAACATCTTGATCTCTTGACCTGAGCTAAATCTTGCACAATATCTCTATGAATAATGTTAGTACTATTTATTAAATTACAAAGAGTATCTTAATCACTATATATGGTAATAAATCTTTAAGAAACTTGATTAAGAATATTTAATATCCTATGCACTTTATATGGTAATAAATCTTTAAGAAACATGATTAAGAATATTTGATATGCTATGCATCTTTTAATTACTAAAATATTATGCATATATTTTTAAATATTATTCTAACAATTTGTATGATATAATATCTTTTAAGAATTGTGATTAGAATATTTGTTATGATATACATATTTCCAATTACCAAAATATTATATAAATATAAAATGCCTATATTTTCCTTCATAATATTAATTATAATATATAAACATATGGCAAATAGTATTTTGCAGATAAATCCAAATATGTTTAATATTTATAATAAACACCTTTTATTATTTAAGAAATGTAAGGAAAATACTTATAACAAAATGCAATATTTTCAACTGAACAGCGACCTTTGATTATTTGGTCGTACCATCTACCCCACAAGTGAAGGTTTTTGTACTCCGGCTCGTAGTCCTTAATGAGAGCAAGAACCTCCCGGTCTACCGGTGCCTCAGGGATTCCTCCCTCTGAACGGAAAAACGGGAAAAAAAGATCAGCAGACATGTCGCCTGCGAAAAAGAACAGAATTCAATTATCAGTACTATAATTTAATCTTAAAGTTCTGAGCAACACTTTAAAATTTGTACCACACTGCAATGCAGTGGAAAGAGGACCAAAGGTGGACCCATAAAATCCAGGTGACAATGCATCCATTAATAAGACAGCCTCATCACTGGATGAGACTGTCAATTAATGAGGAAATCCTCATAGAATATTCTCATTGATCCCTCGAGACAAGGAGAAAATCTCCCTTTCAGAGCAAACTCTACAACAGAGTGACACTTGTCAAACTCTGGTCACGAGGGAATAAAATTCCTTAAAGAGCCTAGCTCTGTAATGATGATGGAAAATCCATCAAAAGTTAATGAAAATTAATTCCTGAGAATTAAAATACTGGGATCTTAAAGATCCATGAAAAACTCTTAAGAGTTCTTCATCAAAAGATCAAAAGATCTATACTATCAATAGAGCAGAGCTCTGACCCATGGACTAAGAAACCCTAAGGAAAGATCTATTTAGATCTATGGGTTCATGAGAGCAAGGCTCTGTGTACAAAACCCTAAAAGGGTTTTCTTTAGATCAAAAGATCTATGAGAGCAAGGCTCTGTTAATGGGTAAAACCCCTAAGTTATCAGAATTAATTTAATTTAATTTAATTTTTACCTAAAATTTTCTAGAGTTCTAACTCTTGAAAGTTCTTGGAAAGAAGGGCAAGGCTCTGAAATAAAATTCTTGAAGAGAAGATGATAATCATCTGAGGACCAAGGGTCCTATTTATAGGCGCTGAAGCGCCTCCTCAACTTCTGAGTTGATCCAAAGACTCAGATGTTGCCACTGCTGCACTCACGTGTGCACCACGTGAGCACAACAGTGGGGGGCATTTGTTTTCCCTAATCAGAGCAAAGCTCTTTTTTTAATTTCAAAAATCAAAAATTGAAGCAACGCTTCAGATATCTTGCGCTGCGCGCCATGTGTCAAAAGTAGACACGCCAGCGCCAGGAGCGCTGCGCCCTAGGCAGCGCACCCCCAATCAGAGCAAAGCTCTGTTTGAAAATTCAAATTTTAAAATTGAAGCAATGCTTCAGATCCTTGCGCTCTGCGCTGCGCGCCACGTGTCAAACGTAGGCGCGCTAGCACAATTGCGCTGCGCACCACGTGTCAAACGTAGGTGCGCTCGCGCCAAGTGCGCCAGCGCTGGAATTAAAAGAATTCCCCACCGTTAGATCAAAAGATCTAATAATAATAATAAATAATTAAATAATCAGAATTAAAATTCTATTCTGAAAAGATCTTTCCAATATTATTAAAATAAGAAGATTATCTTCTGTAAAAAACAGAAGCCTTAGGATCAAAGATCCGACGGTGGGAAATATTCCCAAATCAATCAGAGAAAGATCTCTTCAACTAATTTAACAAATAAATTGGCCCTATATAAAAGCCCCAAGACTTCAAGTCTCATATAGAGAAAACCCTCTAAAAACTTTGAGAAAAACTCAAAGAGAAAGAAAGGCAAGCCTTTGAAGAAAGAAGATCATTTCTTCATCTTTAAAGGTAAAAACTATGATTTTGAATAACAGAGATGAAATCATGTCATTAAAAAAGAAGAACCATCTTCTAAAAACATCAGAGATCTAAGAACAAGATCAAGGACTTCAATAAAAAAAAAGAAAAAGATAAAAAAAAAGATCTAATTATAAAAGATTTAAAGAAGTACTTTACTTCATTAACAGATCTTTTGATCTATAAAGGCAGATCCTTTTGATAAGAATAAGAACCTTGGTTCTTGGATCTTGAGGCAGGGCCTCTTTTGAAGAACAAAAAACTTGTTCTTTGATCTTAAATTGATCAAAATGCGCTCTGCGCTATTGGACAGTGCTTTGCACTCTTGAATTGCGCCTTTACGCTTATTGGACTGGCGCGCAGCGCCAAAACGCGCCACGTGTCAACCGCAGAACAGTTTGCACTTTGCACTTCTGAGAATAGCGCACTGCGCTCTTGGACTGGCGCACAGCGCCAAGCGCGCCATGCGTCACTCACTGGCGCACCCTTAAACCAGCGCAGCGCGCTCATGAATTAAAAGCACAATGCGCTAACAGACTTGCGCTTAGCGTTGAACGTGACACGTGTCACCTTCGCATGCGCTAGCGCAATGCGCTCTTTGATTGGCACAAAGCGCCTGACAAGATACGTGGCGCACTATCAGACCACTATTTTGCTCCTGATAAATGCTATGCATTTAATTACATACAATGTCAGAGCCCAATGCTATGTATTATAAAAAGGGCAGAGCTCAAATAAAGTCCTAATAGGCAGAACATAAATGAAAATGTTAAACATTTTTTTAACGGGACTTAGCCCAATTCTGGCCATAAGTCCTCAATTTAAATTGAACTGAGCTCATCTGCTCTTCCAATCAATTTACACCCGGTTCGAGGGTACATCTCTTTACTCCTTTGATATCTGTCGTTGTAATCCCTCAACGTCGTCAGAGAGGTAACGGGTCCCGACAATCACACATTGCTACGGACTGTGGAGTCCTTAAACTCATGGACTATGATGTCCTTAATCTCGACCGTGATGTCTTAAAACTAATATCGGACTGTGGAGTCCTTAAATCCATGGACTATGATGTCCTTAACCTCGACCGTGATGTCTTAAAACTAACGTCGGACTATAAGATCCTTAAGCTCACGAACTATGATGTCCTTAATCTCGACTGTGATGTCTTAAAACTAACACCAGACTGTGAGGTCCCTAAACTCATGGACTATGATGTCCTTAACCTCGACCGTAATGTCTTAAAACTAACAATGGACCGTAATGTCCTTAAACTAATTATCGACCGCAATATCACTAAACTAAACAATAGAGCCTAATTGCTCTCTTGTCGGATCCAAACGATCCCGTTAAGTTGATCTTAGTCTAGAATTAGACAAACGTGTCCTTAAAAAACGTTTAAGTTGATCTTAGCCTCAAATAAGGCTAACGTATCCTTAAACACAACCCCCCCAAACCTAAATCTAAGAAAGATACGGATTTGGACTAGTCTACGCCCTACGAGCGACAACATAACTTAGTCTCCGTATACAATCCACGAGCAACCAAACACAAAACAAATACCCACGACACGAAGTGACCATATAGAGAAGGAGAAAGTTGTTACCGCGATGCGGTAGCGTAATTAACTGCAGGGGCTTTCGCCTGCAGGGAAGAGCGTCCCCGCAATCAAAACCCCTCAAACGAGGGGGAATCTGACGAAGTCTGGTACATCGGCCGCATCCGTTTAAACCTTCGATACATGGTGCCATAAATCAACTTGGCATCTTCGAAGAGGTGGACGGATAGCACCAATTAGCATCTGCCCCCAGATTCAGGAAAGACGTCCAGTCTTCCGGCTTCCGGCGGCGAACACCCTTCACCAGAACAGGGGGCGTGATAAAGCTGCCCCGACAACAGAGATGATCCCATCTACAAGACGCGCTCGACGTCGCCACTGGCGCCGAGTGTGGAAATCTAGGGGCAGTTCCCCTTCTGGACGGACTCCATCAGCTCCAATGGTGGAAATTGATGTTGCTGTTCCAACTGGGAACAGTTTTGAACCACTTTGGAAGGTGCGCAAAAACTCTCCAACGGCTGTGTTAAAAAGGTCTCCTCCACCTGCTGAAATTGTTACAAAAGCGAAGCTAAAGCAGCCTCCTCAGCGCTATCCTCCAAAATCCACAGGGTCTGGCGAAGGGTCCAAAACTCTGTGATTAACCAAGACTACTCCCCCCGACTGAAGAAAATGAAGGTTCGGCAAGAGAAAGATCATCCCGTCATACCATAGAAGGTATCGTCTATATGGGTGCCCGCTGCAACGGCCCCCTCAACTCCAACACCCATAAAAAGAGAAGGCCAGAGAAGATCCCTGTGTCTGCGACGAATCTCAAGGGCACTGAACCTAAACGCCCCAAGTCTGGGGGCATAGTAGTACACACCGTCTATATGGCTTCCGGAAAGGAGGAAAGCCGTGCTTCCACTGGTCATCGACCACTTACACGGTCTGTGACAACAACAAAAGCTCCAGGAGATGCTAATGAAGATGGCCGCGCTCAATGGGCCGAAAGAAAGCCCGGAGACGTCGTCGGAACAACGCCAAGAACAGGAAACTGACGCCGAGTTCCTTCGAAGAATGCTCGAGAAGAAAGACAAAGAGGCCGCGGAACAAGCGGCTAACATAAAGAAAATGGCGCTTCTGTTCCAAGATATGGTCGGGATGATGATACGGCCGGATCCTCCAGCCGAAGACCCTCCGATTATCCTTGAAGACGACAGAGGGGAGACATCAAACCCTCTTCCTGCGCTATCAGCAGCCAAGGAAGAGACCATCTCCAAAGCCGCCCTTGACGACTATATAGCTCAACAGATACGAGCTCATCAGGCGAATGAAGCAACCGGCCAAGTCGTCAGAACTGGATGACCCTATCCGAGCTGGTACGATCAAATTAAGTACCCGCCGGGATACACGATCCCCAAATTTCACGTATATAAGGGGATCGGCAATCCCCAATAGCATGTCGCCCAGTTCAGGGCTCTCTGTGGCAATACTGGAGGTGACGATAAGCTGCTGCTTCGCCAATTCGTCAGCAGCTTGGCAGAGACGACCTTCGAATTGTATTCGGAACTTCCAAATGACTCCGTCAGAACATTCACGGAGATGGAGTTGCTATTCACTCAGCGTTTCGCAAGCGCCATCGAACGCACCCCAATCACAGCATTGATCAATGCTAGGGTGAAGCCAGGAGAAACCTGGGTTCAATACGCCATTCGGTGGCGGAACCTGTGGTCGAGATGCGAACAACGCATAGAGGAAGCTCCTGCCGTGGGCATGCTCATAGGAACCCTTGATCCGCAGGAGACTATTTCCCAATTCATGATGTTCTTCAAGCCGACCACTTTCCAGGCTTTGATCGACAAGCTGGCCCAGATGGACCAGATAGGCCATAGGACATCCTCTTCAAAGACGGAGTCTCGGAATGAAAAGGGGAAAGGGAAAGCGACCTTCGTCGCCAATGCTCAGAAATAGCCGACTGGTCCAAAACCAGCTGATCGCCAAAACGATAGATAGCGATTCCTCAACGAAAAGTTAAGACGTCCTTACTCGTTTTCGCGGGAGAAAATAAAGAGATTGTTCGAGTTAGCGATACACAACAAGCTCATCAATCTGCCGGATTCGAGACGTCCATTGCAGCCCGGTGACGTCAATAATCCCAATTACTACCCCTACCACCGAGTAGTAGGCCATCCAATTGAAGATTGCTTCGTATTCAAAGGATGGATTGAGGACCAATACCAACAGGGTAAATTCGCACTGTTCGAGAATTGGAAAGTAAGCTTGCCCCAGCCACACGCTCTTAAAAAGGTGGACACGCCGGGGGCATCGTGCTTTTTTATAGAAGAAACTCCATGGGAGGTCGCACTTTCAGCCAAAACAAAACGAATGCTTAAAGATCTCCAAACATGCCCGGCGATCAGGTGGAGAAGCCCGCTGGAACCTGAGATCATTGAGGGAATTCTGAAACCGCGCCCGACGCCAAGAATTGGTAGCGATGGTCAAAACGCTCAGGCCCAGCCGTCAAAGTCTTCGAAGAAGAAGAAGAAGACCAAAAAGCCCGTGAAGCCTGATGACAAGAGCACGGACTTGTGAAAACATATTGATGCGCTGGTGGAATACAACCAAAAGGCACAAATCCCGGTCACACTCCAAGAATTCCTGAAGGGCGAGGATAACGACAATGACGAAGGAGACGACTCATCAGAAGGATCTGAGGATTATGTAGCAAGCTGTTACATGACCTCTCATTCGTCGCTAACTAACGAAGAAGCTCACTCAGCGTCAGTAAACAACATAGAGGAGCTGGGGGCGGGATCGGAGCCAAAACTCTTAGAACCGTCTGACGAAATGATCGACATGCTGCTGAACGAAGCCCGTCAAAAAAGCAAGGATGATCAAGAACGCGAAATGGCCACATTCGAAAGGGCCAGGAATCGGCATCAATTTGAAGAAGTCACGGTAGGGATGGGTCACAAAACACTCCCACCAGATCAAAGCACATCCGCTGCAGACAAAAGCAAACTTAAAACGAGGAAACGGTTCGCCAAAGCCTTGTCCATGGGAATGAAGTTGCCACCTTTCAAAGGGAATACTCCCGACGGTATGCACCCTGACGAAGCAGATGCACATCCCACCTATTGCTTATACCATCAGAGGATTGCACATCCTACCGAAGAATGCATGGCCTTTAAAAAATGGTGGCAAGGGTATGTCACTCACAGGCAACACTTCAAGAGGATGAAGCGTGAAGCTCGTCGATAGCGAAAAAGTGCGACAGACGAACGTGGAAGAGCTGTCGGCAACTGTCATATGGTTGATAGTAGGGGATCACAAGTTCTCACTTTCGGGAGCGATTCTGACGAAGAAATAACCTTCGGCCCTCTCTTCAAAGAATCCACCTCAGGAAAATAGGAAGAGATGAAGAACTGTGAGAATATTCAGCAGCGCAACCGTACGTTTCCTGAAAAGAATCTCGGACACACAAACAAGGGGTCGAACAAAAAAGATAAAGGGAAGGAAAATGTCCCTGAGGATATCGCCCTTGATGACCGAGTCGTCAAAAAACTTGCAGCTAAGGACCCTCCCAAGAAAAACAAGGTAGATCACAATTTTCTGGCACACCTGAGAAAGATACCCTCACAGCTAAGCATTCTCGATGCCCTCCTGTTTTCTAAAGAGGCGCGGGATTCTCTGATCAAGGCACTACAAGAGCCCGACCAGTTTCAAGCTTTCCTTGCCGAAGAAAAGATGAAAGACGAGCTCGAAGAGGTTCACACAGCTGACATCACTTTCGGCGATGAAGATCTCCTCATCCGAACATGCGAGCATAACTATCCCCTGTATGTCACCGGATACTGCTATGACATCAAGATAGGGAAGATCTTAGTTGACAATGGGTCTTCTGTCAATCTACTGAACGTGAGGGTGCTAAAGGAAATTTGCATGAGCGTGCAGCACCTAGCTCGAGACAAAATCACCATCTCCGGGTTTGACTCCCAGTCATCACGAACGCTCGGATCTGTGATTCTGACGTTACGCTTTGGGATGCTCGTCACTGACATCAAATTTCATGTCATTGACGCCAAGACCTGCTACAACGCCTTTCTCGGCCGGTCTTGGTTACACGAGTACAATATCATCCCTTCTATACAGCATCGGTGTATGAAGTACCTCAAAGATGGTCTCAAGTACACTGTGACGGGGGAACTAAACCCATTTTCTGTGAATGAAGTCCTCAAATTCGAAGACGCCAAGTATTTCCTGCTAGACTTTGAAGTCACGGAAAGATGCCATAAACCAGAGAACGGGCAAAAAGCTACCACCACTATTTCGGTCTTCGGAAGCGATATCGAGGAAGATGAGGAGATAGTCTATTCGGGGCCACCCCAATGCAACAAGACGGGACTGTCTACCCCTATTCTGGTCTTTGGTAGTGACTCTGAAGATGAGGTCAACGCAGTGTTCTTGGTCCGCCCATTGATGCAGGCCCTCACCGGAGATGATCAGAGTTTGCAAATCGCAATGGTCCCGCGGCAGCATTAAAGAGAGCTGGATGCGCTTGAGACATATAGTGGACAAGAGCTATAGACGTTCTATGTCCCTCCTAGGCGAAGGGATGAAAAGGTGATCCTCTTTTATCGATCCGCGGAAATTAAAGTGGAGAAAGAAATCTGGCATGGTGCCGATTCGGCACTTGACAGGCTCCAGCCCGTCCGTCTGCCCAGATACTACACAGAAGGATTAGAAAGGCTGTTGAGACGCCAAGGCCTACCCTTCAAACAGAATGCTCGACAAGCTCAATTCTACTACAGGATCTGGATCGTCCACGAAACTCAGCGAAACTCAGCAAAAATTGCCCAACGGGAGAATGGAAACGATCGGGCTTGGATATGTTCAATCCAAGAAACGGGAGCGATCCTATGGCTGCTACGTTATACATGACTTCGATGAAGAAGGAGATGCTCTTTTAAAAGACACTGATGCTGAGCCTGAACGCGGTCCTGCCATAAAAATGCCGAGTCCGTCATTTGAAGAACAGATGGACAAGCTAATAAGGGAAGCGAGTCAAAAGGTTCGGAACGACTACAGCCGTGAATTGGCCATTTACGAGAAAGCCAAGACGCAACGCCTTCTTCAGTAGGCTATAGAGGATGACAATGCCCTTCACCATCAGCCCACCATGCATTCCTAAAACAGGAAAAAGACCCAACGCAAAGGCATGAACAAGTCAAAGAACGGAAAAAATGTTCAGCGGTGGCAAAACGGATCCAAAAGGCCACGCGATCAAGAAAAGGCCAACCGAAACCCGTCGCTAATGAAGAAGATGGGTCGGGAATATTCCTTCCCTCAAGACAAGACAAGGAAGATATTCGACCTTGTCATGAAATATCGAATGATGACACTCCCGGAGTCCAAGCGCACCGATCAAGCAAGCGAAGTTCATCATCCGAATTATTGTTCCTATCACCGAGCGATATGACATCCTCTTGAAGACTGCTTCACCTTCAAAAACCAGGTTGAAGACCAATATCAACTCGGCAGATTCACTTTATCCAACAGTTGGAGGGTAGCCCCACCGCAAAAGCATGTGCCAAAAGCAACGTATATAGTGAGAGTAGAACCAGACCAACATCGATCTTGGAAACGATCTCGTACCTGTCACGTGATAACGCTGTTAGAAGACGGAGTGCCCGAGAATACGGATAACCTCTCCTGGTGCTTCAAGAATGAGGTTGAAGAGGAATTGATCTCAGAATTTCCACCGGTGCCAAAAGAGTTGGAAGATGCTACTGCGGACAACCTAAGGAAAATCAACTTGGGGACGGTAAACGACCCGCGGCCTACGTTCGTCAGTAAGCTGCTGTCTAAAAAACAGGTGGCTACGCTAAAAGACGTGCTCATGCAGTATAAGAACTGCTCCGCATGGAACTATTCCGAGATGCCGGGGCTAGATCCGGAAATAGCTGTGCATAAATTGGCGATATCTCCGGACGTCAAGCCAGTTAAATAAGCCCCAAGAAGAATGCGGCTCGAACTTGAGATGAGCATCAACGCCGAAGCCAAGAAGCTGATCGACTCCGGCTTCATCTAAGAAATCTAATACCCCGACTGGATCGCCAACATTGTCCCAGTGATGAAGAAAAATGGGACGGTGCGTATCTGCGTGGACTTCCGGGACCTCAATAAGGCCTGTCCGAAGGATGATTTTCCCGTACCGGTTACCGAGCTAATGATAGACAACACGTCCACTCATGAAGCCTTTTCCTTCATGGACGGGTCATCAAGGTACAATTAAATAAAGATGCATCCCGAAGACCAGAAGTATACCGCTTTCCGGACTCCTCTGGGCATATTCTGCTACAAAGTAATGCCTTTCGGTCTGAAGCACGCCGGCGCTACCTATCAGAGGGCCATAATAAAGATTTTCGATGACCTCATACATGAAATCGTCGAATGCTATATTGACGACCTCGTGGTAAAAAGCAAATCACACGAGGAGCATTGGGAGCATCTGAAGGGAGTATTCCAACGTCTTCGGAAATACAACCTGAAGATGAACCCTCTCAAATGCGCGTTCGGAGTTTCCTCGGGCAAATTTCTAGGATTCATCATACGATATCGAGGCATCAAAATAGATCCATCGAAGATCAAGGCGATTATGGAAATACCTTCGCCAAGAACTCTCAAGCAATTGTGGTCTCTCCAAGAAAAGCTCGCGTATATCCGGCGGTTCATAACCAATCTCTCCGAAAAATGCCGTCCGTACAGCCATTTAATGGAGAAGGGGACCCCGTTCGTTTGGGATCGCAAATGCCAAAGAGCACTGGACAAAATCAAGCAATACCTGCAGAATCCGCCGGTGCTGACCGCTCCAGTCAAGGGAAAGCCCCTCAATCTATACACAACAGCCTTTGAAGGTTCTTTAGGCGCACTATGGGTACAAGAGAATGACCAAGGGAAGGAGAGAGCCCTCTACTATTTGAGTCGAGTTCTCCTGGGGGCAGAAAACAACTACTCACCTATCGAAAAACACTGCCTGGCATTAATCTTCGCGATAACGAAGCTTCGGCATTATGCTTTGGCGCATGAGGTCCATCTCATATCAAAAGTGGATCCTCTCAAGTATTTGATGTCAAGAGCCATACTAATAGGACGGCTCGCTAAATGGGCCCTACTCTTAATGAAATTCTCGATAACATACCGATCTCTCAAGGCAGTGAAAGGCCAGGCCATCGCCGACTTGCTCGCTGAGCATCCGATACCTGCCGATTCACCCCTAAATTGTGAATTGCCGGACGAGCACGCGTTTAACACGATCGATAGGGTGAGAGGAAGGAGTGATACCTGATGGGAACTCTACTTCGATGGGGCATCTTCCATAAAGAAGCGACAACACAACTCCCCTATAATCAAATCTGGAGTAGGCCTCATCTTCGTGACTCCACAAGGAGTGATAATTCGCTTTGCCTTTTTCCTAACATAGCCGAGGACAAACAATGAAGCAGAATATGAGGCTTTGATAGCAGGTCTTGAGATTGCTATCGATATGTAAATCGAGCACCTCCTCATATACGGAGACTCCCAGCTAGTCGTTAGTCAAGTAAACGGCGACTATCAAACATGCAAACCAGAGTTGGTGAAGTATGGTGAGAGAGTACAATAATTGCTGACTCAAATCCCTTCCTATGCCCTGGAAAGCATACCACGTGCGGAAAACAGCAAATCGGATGCATTAGCCAAGCTCGCTAAAGAACTGGCTGACAAAAACCTCGATGATGTAAGGATCGTTGTACAAAGCCGTCGGGTTTTTGCACCAGCGAAAATATCATCAGAGTCGTCTCAAGAAAAGGGAGCGACCAAGCAAACATCCCTACAAATAGAAGATTAAGAAAAGGCTAAGGATTGGAGAGAAGTCTTCATAGACTATTTCAAATCTCGTCAAACACCTGAAGATGCATTCTCAAGACATCAGCTCATGAAACGAGCTGTCTTTCGCCTTCGTCAATGATACTCTATATAAGAGATTGTTCGACTCTCTGTGGTTAAGATGCCTGAGACCGGAAGAAGCAAGGAGAGTCGTCCAAGAAACTCACGACGGACTCTGCAGTTCTTATCAAGCCGGGCCAAAGATGAAGCTGAAGACCAAAAGGATAGGCTACTATTGGCCCATGATGATTCAGGACTGTCTCGAATACGCAAAGCAGTGCCACTCATGCCAAATTCATGGAAACTTCATCCACCAGCATCCAAACCCGCTACACCCAACAGTGGCTAGCTGGCTGTTCGAAATGTGAGGAACCGACATAGTCAGGCCCATCGAACCAGCGTCATCCAGAGGACATCGTTCATATTGGCGACAACCGATTATTTCTCCAAGTAGGCAGAATCCATACCGCTAAGAGAAGTGAAGATGGAGAACATTCTCCATTTCTTCAAAACACACGTCATCTATCGGTTCGGCACTCTGCGACGTATTATCTCGGATAACGGGCCGGCCTACAGAAGTCATAAGATTAGCTGCTTCACACAGCAGCATAATATAAACTGGAGATACTCTTCGGTCTATAATCCCCGAGCTAACGGTCTAGCTGAGGCTTTCAATAAGACCTTGACGAAGATCATAAAGAAGACGATGTCCAAAAATAAAAAGGACTGGCATGAGAGATTGCATGAAGCTCTCTGGGCATATCGGACCACGTTCAAAACGGCCACAAATACAACGCCATTTGCGTTGGTATTCGACACGGAAGCAGTACTCCTCTTGGAGATAGAGCCACCCTCTCTACGAGTGGCAGTTCATTACGAGCTAACAGACGAAGAGAATGCTCAGCTTCGGCTTAAGGAGCTCGACGCCCTCGATGAAACTCGTCTCATGGCGCAGCAAAACCTAGAAACTTACAAAGAAAAGATGGCGTGCTCATACGAAAGATTAATTAGGCTGAGAACATTCCGCCAAGGCGAACACATGCTAGTGGTCAAGAGACTTATGATCCCCAATCGTTGCAAACGGGGGAAATTCGAGCCGAACTATGAGGGCCCGTACATCATAGACAAAGTCTACCAAGGTGGGGCTTACTTGCTCATGGATATACATGGCGAAAGACCCTTCAAGCCAATCAACGGCCGGTTTCTAAAAAAATACCACGCCTGACGGTTCACGGCCTAGGTCAACGATAGATGACGACGCCTCTGTCCGCTCGTTATCTTCCCAAGCCCAAACTCTATAAATAGTATCCAGCGAAACCGTTGTCTCCAAAATGGCAACAACGGATCGAAATGTCTCTAAACTAACGATGGACCGAAACGTCCTTAAACTAACAATGGACCGAAATGTCCCTAAACTAACAAGGGACCGCAACGTCCTTAAACTAACAATGGACCGAAATGTCCCTAAACTAACAAGGGACCGCAACGTCCTAAAACTAACAATGGACCGAAATGTCCTAAAACTAACTAGGGACCGCAATGTCCTAAAACTAACAATGGACCGAAATGTCCTAAAACTAACGATGGACCGAAACGTCTTTAAACTACTACAAACCACGGCATCCTCAGGCTGACGTGGCAAAAAACGGTATGTCCACAAGCGAAATGGGCATGGATGAAAACCCAAAAGGGCTCCGTGAGTAAAAACAGCAGGGCTACCGGCGAGTTTGTGAAAACCCGAAAGGGTGCAGAGTCGTAAAAAAAATCGTTCATGTACACTTGCAGGGCCCTCTCGACCTTGTAAGGAGAAAATACCTGCGTGAGATCCTTACGACTCATAGGGGAGCAAAACACTTAGGGAACCCCACGATCCCTAAGGAGAAATTACACTTACGAGATCCTCACAACTCGTAAGGAGAATCCTCTTATGAGATCCTCACGGCTTATAGGATTCAATAGCCTTAAGCTATAGGGATCTGAACCTGTTCTTAAGCCATCACATTCCACAGTTTTCCCGACAAACGGTTCAATATTGACCCTTGTATACAATCCACGGGCACAAATAAACGACTCCCCCATCAAGTCCCACCAACGACGAGGAATGTCCTCTTTTGGTGAACAAACACTTGTAGGTCCTCTCGACTTGCAAGGAGAAAATGCTCTTATGAGATCCTTACGACTTATAAGAGACCATACACATAAGAATCCTCACGATTCTTAAAGAGAAAATACACTTACGAGATCCTCACGACTCGTAAGGAGAAACATCTTTATGAGACCCTTACGGCTCATAAAGTCAAAAAGCCTTAGTCGACAGGATCCTAACCCTGATTGCTAAGCCACCTTTCTTCGACATCGACAGAGGAAAATGATGATTCGCTCCTAACAATGTTCCAGTAGTAGTGACGTTGATGCCTAAATCGGTAACAAATTCCAAGTCCTTTCACGGCAAATGATGATTCGCTCCTGGCAATATTCCAGTCGCAGTGATGCTGATGTTAAGATTGGCACCAGATTCCAAGTCTCATACTCGCAGCGGAAAGTCAGCGAGCCATAAATGCATATGAAATAGCCGAAATGATAGGGCAACTTGCAACAAAATCAGCAAGTAAAAGATATGCATACAAAAATAGCCGAAATGATTGGGCAACTCGCAATAAAAAGCAGCGAGTAAAAAGAAAAAATAGCCGAAATGATTAGGCACCGCAAAAAATAACCGAAATGATTGGGCAATCGCGACTTTCGCGATATAAAATCTGAAATGATAGAGCATCACGGAAAGAAATAAAAAAATGATGAAAGATTGAAACTTTTGCCCTGCAGGTAAGTCCATACTGACCCCTGTATACAATCCATGGGTGTAAACGAAAGGGGAACCCCGTGTCCCAACAAACTCTGTCAAAGGGAGAGTCGGATCTCACCGGCAACATCTACAGCCTAGAGATCGACATCGACATTCCTCCTCATCCCGGCAGGATACAGACATGACATCACCAATCGGAGCCACGGCAGAGTCCCCAGTTCCAAGACTCTATGGTTCACAGACAAGCTAGAGTTAAAACCCTGACACCGCAGAAAGCGGAAATACGTCAGCAAATAACCCCATTGCGGAAATACGTCAGGCAATGACCCCGTCTCGGAAATACGTCATCCAATGACCCCGTCATGGAAACACGTCATCCAATGACCCCGTCGCGGAAACACGTCATCCAATGACCCTGTCACGGAAACACGTCATCCAATGACCCCGTCATGGAAACACGTCATCCAATGACCCTGTCGCAGAAACACGTCAGCCAATGACCCCGTCGCGGAAACACGTCATCCAATGACCTCATCATGGAAATATGTCATCCAATGACCCCGTCACGGAAATATGTCATCCAATGACCCCGTAGCAGAAATACGTCAGCAAATGACCCCGTCGCGGAAATACGTCAGCAAATGACCCCGTCTCAGAAACACGTCATCCAATGACCCCGTCGCGGAAATAAGTCATCCAATGACCCCGTCATGGAAATACGTCATCCAATGACCTCGTCGCGGAAATACGTCAGCAAATGACCCCGTCGCGGAAATTTGTCAGCAAATGACCTCGTCTCGGAAACACGTCATCCAATGACCCTGTCGCGGAAATACGTCATCCAAATGACCCCGTCATGGAAATACGTCAGCAAATGACCCCGTCTCGGAAATACGTCAATCAATAACCCCGTCGTGGAAATACATCATCCAATGACCCCGTCGCGGAAAACACGCCAACGACCTCCCCGTCGGAGCAATGCTTCAACTCGGAAACAAGTCAACCCACCAAACCACTTACGAGTCCTTTCGACTTGTAGGGGAGAAAATTCTCTTGTGAGATCTTTATGACTCTCAAGAGAAAATGCACTTAGGAATCCTCACGATTCCTAAGGAGAAAATACACCTACGAGATCCTCTCGACTCATAAGGAGAAAAGTCTTTATGAGACCCTCACGGCTTATAAAATTGAAAAGTCTTAGGCGGCAGACCTAAACCTGTCTCCTAAGCTATCATTGCCCTGTAGGGAGGTTAAGATGGACTGCTATCTACTATCTACAGGCCAAACTTGCCAAAGTTACATGCCACTAGAATAGATATGCTACTCAAGAGTACATAAACTACTTTGCGCCAAGTCGAAACAAAAAAGCACAACCCACGGACGTCGACCACATACTGTGCGAGGCAATAAAGAGAACATTTGATTTGCATCCAATTAAGAGTTCGAAGCGTACCCACTCATGTATGTGCGAAGAGGATTAATGCATAAAATAAACACATAGAAAGGAAAAACTTGTTATTCATACCCCAAAAAATTCTAACATTAATGAAAAACAGTAAACACAAGCATCATTAAAATGTTTACAGTGGTAAAACATTAAATCCGGGACACGGATTAAGAAATTTAGAAGTGAGACCGTCTAAAATGCTTCTAGCCTCCCTGACCATTCTCGTGTGCATCCTCTCACGAAGGCAAGCGTCAGGATCCTCGCGAATGTCGTCCGTCCTCTGATAAGCAGAGATTATCGTCGTCTGTTGAAAATTTTGATGCAAGATATCAACAAGATTATGTCACCGCCTCTTCGAGATCAGGCCCATCAGATATACTGAGTGCACCTTGTCTTCAGCTGTTAGTGTATATGCCCTAGGGGCCATTATTGTACCATACTAGCTTGTATATTACTTAATGGAAGCTTGGGATATTCACAGTTGTATTAACGGTCTTGCTCAACATAGTAGTATGCTACTTGGTTTATATCTATTTTAATATGCGTATATGTTTCTTTTAGCATATCGCGAATACATATTGATAGAGCCTTTAGGATCTTGCTTGACTACCAGCGTTGTGATGGCAGTCACACTAATAGGGGCTGGGTAGTCTACAAGCACATCTTTTTTCAGGTCCCTAGTCGTAGGATTATCGAGACAGGCATCGATACTCCGGAGTAGACTAGTGTATACACTTCACGTCCCAGCAGAGGAAATGGTCTGACCCACAGCCATTAGTACGTTGTACTGGAGATAGTATGCAGGGCTCGTTAGGTTACGGGTACACTGAACAGGACTCGCAGGAAACTGTTGGTTGGTATTATACCCGTTGTCAGTTAACAGTTCCCAGGTGACATGAGTACAGCATAGTCCGTAGACTTAACACTGCTGCTTCGCCTCGAGTGTGTTCCCACTGTTCTTAGATTGCTACCCTACCACGGCTCGACTGAGTCGTGCAAACAGGTAGCAGTTGGGTGCAGTCCCGAATCACTTGGAGGCAGTGGCGGTTAGATAGGATTCGTCTCTCCCGGTATTGGGAGATGATAGCGCGCTGTGTTTGGAGAGCCATTACGCAAGGTCCCTGGCCAGGGCAAGCGAGATTTACTGGTAGGTGTTCCAGTAGTTTCTCAAGATGTAATGGGCTTCACTCCGACACGACTTATACCGCTTTTAGGGGACTGACGCTTGCCGCCCCTAGGCCCGATATGCGATAGTCTTAGACGAACAGACCGGACTGAACGAAGACTGTCACATCAGGCTCAGTAGGAGTTCGAATGGGTTTCCTCATCGAACTTCTTATCGACATCTACCTGGGGACCGTTACGTACAGCTAGTTCCGCTTGCGGCCTATGGTTAAACCCACTGCCAGCGTAGTGTCAAATCTTTAGAGTCCCACACAGAGAGTTTTCTTGCTTTAGGCGAAACGATATAGAGGTCGTATGGTTTTACGACAGGGTTCGGACATATACGTGTACTTGTGCACGTATGATATTCGGACAGATTATACTAGCGGGCTTTGGTTTAAGCTAGATTCTAGTATTGGATTATTGGATTTATGCAGTCTCAGTATATCCGTGTTTTTCGTGAATACGGATGGGAGGGGCATTCTCGTAATTATTCGGGAAGCTTCTAGAAGAACGGTGACTCATTTAGTTTTAATTAATTTGTGAATTAAACTAAATGAGGTGGAGGAGATGTGGTGTTATTATCATTAATTGTACCATGACTCATGAGATGATTCATCTCAAGAATTAAATGAAGCATGGATGATATTTGTGCAAGATATTTTTATGCTTTCTAATATTCAAAGTGAGTAAGGTTCAATTGATTATCACAAAACACTTCTCTCTCCTCAAGCTCTCCCTTCTTCATCCTAACCCTAATCCTCTCATGAGTTGAGAACCATAGGGTTAGCAAGACTAATAGATCCTTAATCAATCTCTATATCCTCTAGGTCACTTGGATTAGCAATCCTAGCCACTTAGTTGCTTCAAGTTAGAGGTTAAAGCTTGAAGAAGGAACTCTCGGGTGGATCTTCTATTACATCGAGGAGGCCGACGAGGAGGTGAACAACAAGAACAAGAAGGACTAGTATCTTGAGGTATAATCATCTATCATAGTAGTTAACTACTTCTAGATAGTTTGTTAGTTAGGGTTTAGCAAAGATCCATTTGATAGTCGATGTTACTTTGAACAAAATGATTGTTTTACCTATTCCACCTCCCCGCATCTTGTGGGGTGTGTAACGTTGACTTACAGTGGTATCAGAACCTAGCTAAACCATAACTAACATGTTAGCAAAGTCTTTAGAAATTCGATCACGAGTTAATCCCGAAAAAAAATATTTTCACCTATTTTCTGCCGATTTTAAATTGAGGTCTAAAATTTTTTCCAGGGACCTTAAAAATACAAGCAGGGTTTTTTAAGAATTGTGAAGAAATTTGGGATTGTGACTCGGCCAAACCACCGTGGAACCGCGGCCGATACAAGCGATTTGCCGCGGATCCGCGGCCGAGTTGACACCGAGTCAACCCAAATTTGCTCAGTTCTTCTTCTGTGTTGATGTTGGGTTTTCTGGGATATTTTGTTTCTGCTCAGGATTTTTGTGCACAGAGAAGTATTTGGAGTAGATTCAAATGTAGTGATTGATCGAAATTCTAAGAACTTTGGCTAACTGGAATATATCTATGTTGTGATTAATGTTTTTGTAAACCTCCCCTAATTGCTATATATCGGTTAGCAGGGGGTTGCACATTTCTGTAATGGTTACTTTATGTTTGTGAATATGAACTTGTTGGATTGTCGTGAATGGATAGCCGGGGATGTGAGACGAGTGTTTCTTTCATTCATTTGTAGATTGTAAATTGTTGTAATATTCTTTTGCGGGGCACATCCGGGTTGAGCTTATAGCTACCGTTGTATTATTTCATTTACTGTTTTCTACTCCTAGGATAGACCCAAGAAGGGGTGCACAAATTACCTGGTACTTTGAAGCGTTTAGTGGCCTACTCACGTCGTTGAGGGAGACCGCTTCACTTCGGGTACTTGACGGGTAGTTTGCCGTACCCGTAGGGGTCTAGGGTGGGGCTGGCTACTCATCACGACTATGTAATCCATCTTTCATTGCAGGCTCAAAAGAAATGCGGATTCCTAGAATATCCAATATATTCATCTGTGATCTGGAATGCCTATTATTGCATCTGATGAATGTACAATAACTGTATATGATATCAAGTAGGCGTTGGTTATGTTTCGCATCCGCGCTAGCCCAGCCCCCGCTATGTCGTTAGTTAAGTAACCTAACGGGTGAATGACGGGGCCCAGTGGCGAATGCGGATGGCATAAGCGGACGCGGTATTTTCGTTGTTTTCTGCAATGATAGGTTAATTGATGGGACGCATTATATTAATGCAAAGAAAATAAACCAAAGTTGAATCGTTGGAACAGTTTAAACCACTCGGTTATTTTAAAACAACAGATTTTTAATTGCGGGGCTTAAACCACTCCTTTTAAAAGCTATCAGGTTCCTTCGATTATATCAAGTTCACTACGTTCACAATTTCGCCAAAACCATTCGTAGCCCTCCGTCATTTCATTTGGGTATTCAGTAGTATTCAAGCTATGTATTTTTGACCAACGCCAAGGCATAGTGTTTGGTAGCTGCTGGGTATTCATCTGTTGTATAGATAGATGAGTTGGTTTAGGACAGTCGTACTGCCATTTGGCCAACGTCAAGGGTATGTACGGATGTGTTCAAATTAACAAGATAATGAGGGGTAGAACTTGACATGTGACTTATGATATTTTGGCCAACGTCAAGGTCATAAGAGCATGGGGCAAAAATCAATATCGGGAGTTTCTAAAGAAACTGAAACTTGCTAGAGTTGCATACCGTTTGGAGTGTGATAATTTTGGTAGGATTCCTTCAGCTTTATCACACAATGATATTGGATCCCGATCCTACTGTGAGTATATGCTTCTCATCGGGAGATTCTTTCACTTAACGATCAATGCTATAAACCAAGTAGGTGTCGAGAAAGGTGTCAGCGGGGCTACGCCCCTAGGGAAAAGAGGTTATTTAATTAAGGAACTTCGCAAAAGCGTCGTAAAACTCCCTCGAAGTACCGACACTTGCCTAGCTGAACGGTTGAGCAAGTATTGTACGGTGAGAATAGTCCTGACTAATTCTTCTTTAATGGTTTGAGGAAGGATTCGAGAAACAGTGGGAGCCATCCTGTTTAGATAAACTAAAAACCACTCTAAACTTGCAAGAGTATCATGCTAAAGTGTTCTCTTCTCCCTCTCCTAAATACAGCGACCAAGAACATGACGGGCCTTAAGTTATTGTTAGATAAAAATATTTTGACAGGGCCAAACTATAAAGATTGGTTCAGGAATGTCAAGATGGCAATAACCTATGACAAATTGGGGTATGTCCTTACTACTAAAGCCCCTGCCGTCTCAGGTCCAGAATCCAGTGTCGCGGATAAGGAAATCCACAAGACCTGGGAGATAGACTGCGTGAAGGCCAAATGCATCGTGCTTGCCTCTATGGATAATGAACATCAGAGGAGGCACGAGAATATGGATCTTGAATCCATATTTCTCCACACCAAGGAACTGTATGGAGAGCAATCTTGTATAGCTAGATACGAGACCTCGAAGAACTTGTTTCAGTCGAGGCTGGCCGTCGGATCATCTGTAGGGGAACATGTCCTTAAGATGATTGGCTACATTAAGGAGCTCGCGGATCTCGGGACAACATTAGAGAACGAGCTGTATACAGACTTGGTTCTCCAGTCCCTTCCTTCCACCTACGCCCAGTTTATCTTGAATTTCAATATTCAAGGTAAAGAAGTTGAACTTCCAGAACTCCTTAACATGTTGAGGAGTACAGAAGGCACCTTGCAGAAAGCAAGGGAAACACCCGCTATGTTTGTTCGTGGTGCTTCCTCTTCCAGGTCCAAGGCAAAGGCCAAAGGAAGGAAGAAGAAGGCCGCTACCAAACCGAGAGGTGGTGTTGGAAAGGTGGGAGCCAAGGGAAAGGCAAAGGTTGTGGTGTCGGTAGTAGCAAAGGACGAGTGCTTCCACTGTCGTAGGAAAGGCCATTGGAAGAAGGATTGCAAAGATTGGAATGCCAAGAACCAGGACCCGAGGCAAGTTGTGGCTTCGGCTTCAGGTGTGTTTGTAATTGAAAATTGTCTGTCAATCAACTCTACTTCTTGGGTATTGGATACCGGATCAGGATCTCATATATGCAATTCATTGCAGGCACTGAGAAGCCGTAGAGTACTGAAGGTTGGTGATATGACCCTCTAGGTTGCTAACGGAGCGAGCGTAAATGCTGTGTCCATAGGGGATTATCTTCTTGGATTAACGAGTGGACATATTTTGGTTTTGTGCAACTATTTTTGTGTATCTAGTTTAACGTGTAATATCATATCAGTATCGTTGTTATCAAAAGAAGGTTATGATTTCACGTTTGTAAGCGATGTTGTTAACATCCACCTTAATCATGGTTTGATTAGGTCCGGTACACTAGATAACAGTATATACGTGTTAAACCAATTGTAGATTTTCAATGTCCAGAACACACTAAAAAGAAAGTCTCCAGATATAAATCAGGCTTTCTTATGGTATTGTAGACTAGGTCACATCAATGAGACAAGGTTAACTAAGTTACATAAAGAAGGATATTTGGATCCGTTCGAATATCAATCTTATGCCACTTGTTAATCATGTCTCAAAGGAAAGATGACAAAGACTCAATTCACTGGACATAGAGTAAGAGCGAGCGAGCTCTTAGGACTTATAGACAGCGATGTATGTGGTCCAATGTCTACATATGCAAGAAGCGGTTTTTCATATTTCATTACTTTTACGGATGATTTCTCTTGGTATGGATTCATTTTCTTGATGAAACATAAATCCGAGGCCTTTGAGAAATTCCGAGAATATAAGAATGAAGTAGAAAACCAAACCGACAAAAGTATCAAGACACTGAGATCTCATCGAGGTGGTGAATACTTAAGTGCCGAGTTCCTGGGTTACCTAAAAGAGAAATGAATTCTCTCTCAGATTACTCCTCCATACACTCCACAACACAATGGTGTATCGGAGAGACGGAACCGAACCCTATTGGATATGGTATGTTCCATGATGAGTAATGCTGAGTTACCGCGATCTTTCTGGGGCTATGCACTAGAATCACCTGCATATCTTTTGAATAGAGTTCCTACCAAGACTGTGCCTACCACACCATATCAGATGTGGAGTGGGAAGAAACCCTATCTTTAATATCTCAAGATATGGGGATGTCCAGCTTTTGTTAAAAAGCAGCATGCAGACAAACTCGAGGCACGCTCAGTACAGTGTAAGTTTGTAGGATATCCAAAGAACTCCAAGGGGTATTTTTTCTATTACGTAGAGGAACAAAAGGTTTTTGTTTCTCGTAATACCCACTTTCTAGAACAGCAGTTTTTAGAAAAGGAAACAAGTGGGAGCGCAATAGAACTGGAAGAAATTCCAGAACCACAAGCTACTACTGAAAGCTTGGTAGAACCAGAAGTTCCAGAAGAACAGGACATTCCCGCACCCCTCCGTAGGAGTAGTAAGCCATCTCATCCGCCTGAGAGACACTATGGTTTTCTTATAGACGGGGATAGAGAGGATTGCGTCATTGATAATGATGAACCTAATAGCTTCCAGCAAGCCATTCAGAGCGGCGAGTCGGTAAGATGGCTGGATGCAATGCGGACCGAGATGGAGTCCATGTACACCAACAAAGTATAGACTTTGGACTTTGCTCCAGATGGGGTAAAACCCATAGGATGCAAGTGGATCTTCAGAAAGAAGATTGGTGTAGATGGACAAGTGAAAACCTATAAGGCTAGACTTGTTGCAAAGGGTTTTCGTCAAAGGCCTAGTTTGGACTATAACGAAACTTTTTCTCCAGTGGCTATGCTCAAATCCATTTGGATCCTTCTTGCCATTGCTGCCTTCCATGATTATGAGATCTGGCAGATGGACGTAAAGACGACTTTTCTAAATGGAAATTTGGACGAGTGCGTCTATATGGATCAGCCAAAAGGTTTCAATCAGAGTGGGAGCAGCGGGAAAGTGTGCAAGTTGCTTAAGTCCATTTATGGACTAAAGTAGGAATCGCGGAGTTGGAACATCTGTTTTGATGAAACGGTCAAAGAATATGACTTTATCAAAAATCCAAATGAGCCATGTATATATAGTAAGATTGTAGCACAAACTGTCGTATTCCTTATCTTGTACGTGGATGACATTCTCTTGATAGAAAATGATATTCCTATGCTACAATCTGTCAAAGGATTCTTGTCACACAGATTCTCCATGAAAGACCTGGGTGATGCCTCTTACATTCTGGGGATTCAGATCTATCGTGATAGATATAAGAGGATGTTGGGACTTTTGCAGTCCAGGTATATCAACACTATACTGAAAAGATTCAGTATGGAAGATTCTAAGCGCGGTAATTTACCGGCTTGTCACGGAATCACTCTCTCCAAAGAGATGTCTCCCAAGACTGATTTGGAAAGGGATCGCATGTCGATTATACCCTACGCTTCTGCGATAGGCTCTATAATGTATGCAATGTTGTGTACCAGACCAGATGTAGCTTACGCACTAAGCATGGTAAGCCGGTATCATTCAGACCCAGGGGAGAAGCACTGGATAGCAGTAAAGAACATTCTCAAGTACCTGAGAAGGACTAAGGATATGTTCTTGGTTTACGGCAGAAAAGACCTCCAGATCGAGGCTTTTACTGACTCCAGCTTCCAGAGTGACAAGGATGACTCCAAGTCCATGTCAGGTTATGTCTTTACCCTCAATGGAGGGGCGGTGTGCTGGAAGAGTTCCAAGCAGGACACCGTTGCTGACTCGACGATGGAAGCGGAGTATATCGCAGCTTCTGATACTGCAAAAGAAGCAGTCTGGGTAAAGAAGTTCTTAACAGAACTTCAAGTGGTTACATCCATTGTTGATCCAATACCTCTGTATTGTGACAACAACGGGGCTATAGCTTTAGCGAAGGAACCCAGGTCCCATCAAAATTCCAGACATATCTTGAGGCGGTATCACCAGATCAGGAAGATCATAGATCGCCGGGAGATCGAGGTCCGGAGAGTTCCTACAGAGTATAACACTGCAGATCCATTCACAAAAGCCTTACCTCAGACACAGTTTGAGAGTCTATTCGAGATGATAAGTCTGCGATACGTCAGTACATGGCCCTAGTGCAAGTAGGAGATTGTTAGTGTATATGCCCTAGGGGCCATTATTGTATCATACTAGCTTGTATATTACTTAATAGAAGCTTGGGATATTCACAGTTGTATTAACAGTCTTGCTCAACATAGTAGTATACTACTTGGTTTATATCTATCTTAATATGTGTATATGTTTCCTTTAGCATATCGCGAATACATATTGATAGAGCCCTTAGGATCTTGCTTAACTACCAGCGTTGTGATGACAGTCACACTAGTGGGGGCTGGGTAGTCTGCAAGCACATCCTTTTTAAGGTCCCTAGTCATAGGATTATCGAGACAGGGCATCGATACTCCGGAGTGGACTAGTGTATACACTTCTCGTCCCAGCAGGGGAAATGGTCTGACCCACAGCCATTAGTACGTTGTACTGGAGATAGTATGCAGGTGCTCGTTGGGTTACGGGTACACCGGACAGGACTCGCAGGGAACTGTTGGTTGGTATTATACCCGTCGTCAGTTAATAGTTCCCAGGTGACATGAGTACAGCATAGTCCGTAGACTTGACACTGCTGCTTCGCCTCGAGTGTGTTCCCACTATTCTTAGATTGCTGCCCTACCATTGCTCGACTAAGTCATGCAAACAGGTAGCAGTTGGGTGCAGTCTCGAAGCACTTGGAGGCAGTGGCAGTTAGATAGGATTCGTCTCTCCCGGTATTGGGAGATGATATCGTGCTGTGTTTGGAGAGCCATTACGCAAGGTCCCTGGCCAGGGCAAGCGAGATTTACTGGTAGGTGTTCCAGTAGTTTCTCAAGATGTAATGGGCTTCACTCCGACACGACTTATACTGCTTTTAGGGGACTGACGCTTGCCACCCCCCTAGGCACGATATGTGATAGTCTTAGACGAACAGACCGGACTGTACGGAGATTGTTACATCAGGCTCAGTAAGAATTCGGATGGGTTTCCTCATCGACCTTCTTATCAACATCTACCTGGGGACCGTTACGTACTGCTAGTACCGCTTGCGGCCTGTGGTTAAACCCATTGCCAGCGTAGTATCGAGTCTTTAAAGTCCCACACAGTGAGTTTTCCTGCTTCAGGCGAAACGATATAGAGGTCGTATGGTTTTACAACAGGGTTCGGACATATACGTGTACCTATGCATGTATGATATTCGGACAGATTATACTAGCGGGCTTTGGTTTAAGCCAGATTCTAGTATTGGATTATTGGATTTATGTAGATATCCGTGTTTTTCGTGAATACGGATGGGAGGGGCATTCTCGTAATTAGTCAGGAAGCTTCTAGAAGAAAGGTGACTCATTTAGTTTTAATTCATTTGTGAATTAAACTAAATGAGGTGGAGGAGATGAGGTGTTATTATCATTAATTGCACCATGACTCATGAGATGATTCATCTCAAGAATTAAATGAAGCATGGATGATATTTGTGCAAGATATTTGTGCCAGATATTTTTATGCTTCATAATGTTCAAAGTGAGTAAGGTTCAATTGATTATCACAAAACACTTCTCTCTCCTCAAGCTCTCTCTTCTTCATCCTAACCCTAATCCTCTCATGAGTTGAGAACCATAGGGTTAGCAAGGCTAATAGATCCTTAATCAATCTATATATTCTCTAGGTCACTTGGATTAGCAATCCTACCCACTTAGTTACCTCAAGTTAGAGGTTAAAGCTTGAAGAAGGAACTCTCGGGTGAATCTTCTATTACATCGAGGAAGCCGACGAGGAGGTGAACAACAAGAACAAGAAGGACTAGTATCTTAAGGTATAATCATCTATCGTAGTAGTTAACTACTTCTAGATAGTTTGTTAGTTAGGGTTTAGCAAAGATCCGTTTGATAGTCGATGTTACTTTGAACAAACTGATTGTTTTACCTATTCCGCCACCCCGCATCTTGTGGGGTGTGTAACGTTGACTTACATCAGCATCATCCAGTGCCTTAAGCGGCATGGTTTCGTAAAATCCAGGAAGTGTGTTCCAATCGCTCTCACGACGAGCTTCAAAAGAGCGGAGCGACGAGGAAGTAGTCGACCGTTGTATTCATTAAAGCGACTCATAATCTCAGCACATTGAGCATTTGTGAACTTCTGGTTTTGACAACGGCCTAGTGCGCGAATGTCTCCATAAGAAATAATTTCGTCAAGATCATATATATGAGCAACCATAATGTCTGAAAAGGAAAATCAGTGAGAGCTTAGTGGTCAGACTAATCAAGAAAATGTTTATTTAAACAGAAACGGGAATTTAAACAACTCTTGATATCCTTATGGAGAAAACAAGTTCTGATTAAGACACCCAACAAATTCAAATTTGTGCAAATAAAGGAGAAATCCTAAAAGGATTCTCATTTAATGGGAGGCACCTCGGGCCAAGGAGTTAAACTCCCTTGAGAGCAGCACTCTGCAACAGAAATGACATCTGTCAGAATTAATGATGAAGAGAATAAAAATTTCCCTAAATAAAATTTTAAGAGCTAGGCTCTATGAAGGCGGTGGAGTAATCCATCAAAAACCCTAAAAAAGCAAAACTTTTTACAGAAGTTAAAACTACAGGATCTTTAAGATCTGTAAAGCAAACTCTGAGAGTTCTTTATTAATGGGTTAAGAAACCCTAAAAAGGATTTCTTTTTCTAATCCGTGATCTAGAAAGAGCAAAGCTCTGGTTTTTAATTAATGGGTTGAGAAACCCTGAAAATCTTTAAGATCTGTGATCTAAGTAAAGCAAAGCTCTGTTAATGGGTTCAAATCTTACCAAAAATTTTGATAGAGTCTTAACTCTAAACGAGTTTTCTGAGGCAGAGAGCTTGGCTCTGAAAGAGAATTAAATTCTCAAGAACAAGAAAGCAAGAAGATGAACAAGCAGTCATCTCAAGGGCCAAAGGCCCTATTTATAGGCGCTGGAAGTCGATTCAACTTCCAAGTTGATCTAATGGTGGAAAATCTACCACCACTGCACTCATGTGTAAGTCGTGTGAGCGCAACGGTGGAGGGGCATTTGTTTCCCCCAATCAGAGAGTAAAGCTCTATTCAAAAATTTGAAATTTGAAATGAGGTAGCGCTTCATAAGAGCGCTAGCGCCAGCACTAAGAGTTAAAAACTCTGAGGCAGCGCTCACGTGTAAAGCACAATAGCGCTAACGCCAAGAGCACCGGCACTAAGAGTTAAAGACTCTGAGGCAGCGATCACATGCAAAGCACAAGAGCGCTCGCGCCAAGAGCGCCAGCGCTAAGAGTCAAAGACTCTGAGGCAACGCTCACATGCAAAGCACGAGAGCGTCAGCGCCAGCGCTAAAGGCTCTGAGGCAGCGCCTCACGTGCAAAGCACGAGAGCTCTAGCGCCAAGAGTCAAAGACTCTGAGACGGCGCCTCACGTGTAAAGCACTATGGCGCTAGCGCTAGAACTAAATGTTCTCCACCCTTAGATCAAAGATCCAACGAAGATGATTAAATATCTTCAAATTACCGGAATAAAATTATGTTGAGGAAATACTCCTCAAATCTTTCCAAACAAGAGAGATTGTGCTCTGTAAATCAGAGCATCGTTTGATCAAAGATCCAGTGGTGATTAAAAATCACCAAGATACAGAATAAGTTCTGTATGGGAAAATATTTTCCCAATCTTGTTAAAAAAAAGAAAAATGTCTTCTATAAAACAGAAGCCCTTGGATCAAACATCCAATGGTGGGATAAATTCCCAAATCATTTAAAGATCTCTCAATGAGAGATTTCCTTAACTGATTCAACAAATCAGCCTCCACTATATAAAGGACCCAAGAATTGAAGTCTTGTACAGAAGAAACCCCCCATAAGTTTCCAGTTCTGAGAAAAGAAAAACTGAAGAGCAAGCTCCAAGAAGAAGAACCTTTTTTAAGGTAAATAAAAAGAAAATAGATCATAACATCTCCTCCATATTTGAGAGTTTAACTCTCGCATCAGAAGAACTTAGTTCTTTTTCTGGATCACAGATCTATAAGACCAAGTCTTTCACAAAAACAGAAGACATCAAAGTCTCTCTTCATAAAAAGAAGAACTTAGTTCTTAGATCCATGAGACAAAGTCTCTCTTCATAAAAAGAAGAACTCGGTTCTTAGATCTATGAGACAAAGTCTCTTGTAAATCGAAAATTAATTCCCAGAGCACAGAACTGATCAGAGCTGCCAAAGAAGCGCCTTAGCGCTCCAATTTAAAAGAAGCGCTTTAGCGCTCTAAATCTGGCACTCAGCGCCAAGCGCTCCACGTGCTCCTCACGTGGACGCTATTTTATAAGAAGCGCTTTAGCGCTCCAAATCTGGCGCTCAGCGCCAAGCGCTCCACATGCACCTCACGAGAGCGCCATTTTAAAAAGAAGCGCCTTGGCGCTCCAAGTCTGGCACTCAGCGCCAAGCGCTCCACGTACTCCTCACGTGGGCGCTAAGGAATTACAAAGCGCTCTGTAAATAAGGCCCCAGCGCCACAAAAAGTGTTTAATCCTCAATAAAAGACAAAAAGATAAATGGGTGTCAGAGCCCAAATTAATACTCAGCATTATTTGAATAAAAGGGGCTGAGCCCAAATGAATGTTCAACATTCTACTCAAAATGAGTGGACCGAGTCCAAACAAGTGTTCAAGCACTTTATTTAAAAATGAGTGGACTAAGCCCAAGTTGGCCACAAGTCCCTAATTCAGATCAACCGAGCCCATGTGCTCACAATCTTCTTGATTGGTCTTAGTCTCAAACCTAACTGTAGATCTCCCAACCAACTTCGGTTTAAGGGTACATCTCTTCATACCTCTGATACAGGTCGCTGTAATTCTTCAGCATCTTCAGAGAGATGAAGGGTCCCAATAACCAATAACTTTTGGTACATTCCCAAATGGTTAAATCAAAACCTTACAGACTATGATGTCTTTAAACCAGACTATGATGTCTTTAAACCATACAGACTATGATGTCTTTAAACTATGGACTATGATGTCCTTAAACTCATGGACTATGATGTCCTTAAACCCAATGGACCGCAATGTCTCTAAACTAAAACGATAGAGTCCAAATACTCTCTCGTTGGATCTAAATGATCCCAAAACCTTGCTGAGTAGATATTAGCCTAAAATTAGACTAACGTATCCTTAACAAGCATTTAAGTTGATCTTAATCTAAAAATAAGATTAACGATCCTTAAAACCAACCCAAACCCAAATCTAAGAAAATACGGATTTGGACTAATCCACGCCTTACGAGCAACAACATAAATTAGTATCCGTATACAATCCACGGGCAACCAAAAACAAAACAAACACACACGACACGAAGTGACCATCTGGAGAAGGAGAAAGTGGTTACCGCGATGCGGTAGCATAATTAACTGCAGGGGCTTGCGCCTGCAGGGAAGAGCGTCCCCACAATCAAAAACCCCTCGTACACGAGGGGGAATATGACGAAGTCTGCTACAACGGCCGCATCCGTCTGAACCCCCGATACACGGTGTCATAAATCAACTTGGTATCTTCGGAGAGGTGGACGGATAAAACCAATTAGCATTTGCCCACAAATTCAGGCAAGATGACCTACGCGGTTTTGTCTCCGTCTTTCGGTGGTGAACAATCACTACTCTTGATAGCTTGCTGAAAACTAGTAGGGTCGTTATCATCTATGATGCAATTTTCTCTATCACCATCAATTAGAAAACCATAGTATCTATTCAGTAGGTGAGAAGTTCTACTAGATCTACGGAGTGACTGAGGCTCGTTGGGTTCTATTGAAACTTCGGGTTCTATTGAAACTTCAGGCTCAACAAAATCGTCAGTATTTATTTGTGGCTCTGAAATTTCTTCCAGCTCTACCGTATTGCCAACAGTATCATTTGTAAAAAAATTCATTTTCTAAAAATATGGCGTACTGAAAAACAAACACTCTTTGTTCCTCCTTATAGTAGAAACGATACCCATATGAATGTTTAGGATATCCCACAAATTTACACAAAACCGATCGTGTGTCGAGTTTGTCTGGATTCTACTTTTTAACAAAAGCAGGACAACCCCATATCCTAACTCATTTAAAAGATGGTCTCTTCCCATACCATATCTCATATGGAGGGGTATGCACGGTTTTGGTCGGAACCCTGTTTAATAGATATATTGCAGTCTCCAATGCAGGCCCCCAGAATGAAAGTGGTAACTCGGCATCACTCATCATCGAACGTATCATATCTAATAGGGTACGATTTCTTCGTTCTGACACACCGTTGTGCTGTGGTGTGTACGGAGGAGTGAGCTGAGAGAGAATCCCATTCTCTTTCAGGAAATCTAGAAATTCTGTACTTAGGTACTCTCATCCTCGATCTGATCGAAGTTTCTTGATACTCAACCCAGTTTGTTTTTCTATTTCAATTTTATACTCCTTGAATTTTTTGAAAGTTTCAGATTTATGTTTCAACAAGAACACGTGTCCAAATCTTGAGAAATCATCAGTAAAAGTTATGAAGTATGAAAAACCACTTCTTGCATGTGTAGACATCGGTCCACATACATCACTATGTATGAGGCCTAAGAGTTTAGTAGCTCTCTCTCCGTGTCCAGTAAACGGAGTTTTGGTCATTTTACCCTTGATGCAAGACTGACAAGTCACATAAGATTCATATTCAAACGGATTTAAATATCCATCTTTATGTAGCTTGGTTAGTCTTGTTTCGTTAATATGACCAAGTCTACAATGCCAAATGAAAGCTTTATTTATGTCTGAAATCTTTCTTTTGTTTGTGTGTTGTATGTTAAAAACTATGTATTGATTCAGGACGTAGATTCCGTTATTTAATGTTCTATACCCAATCAACTATTGATTTAGGTTAATGTTCATAACATTACTTTATAACACAAAATTATATCCTTCATTGTCCAACAGAGATACTGATATTATGTTACATAACATGGAAGGTATAAAATAACACGGGTTCAAAACCAATATACATCCTGAAGGTAAACCAAGGTGATGCTCTCCTACTGATACAACATGTACATTCGAACCATTCCCTACACGGAGAGTGTGATCAGCTTTCTTCAACACTTTGCTATTTCTCAATCCCTGCACACAATTACAGATATGAGATCCTGACCCGGTATCTAATACCCAGAAAGCAGAGTTAATTAAAAAACAGTTTTCGGTAACAAACACACCTGAAGCGGAAATATCAGCATGCTTCTTCTTCTTGAGATCGGCGAGGTACCCAATGCAGTTTCTTTTTCAGTGCCCAGTCTTGTGGAAGTAGAAGCATTCCCCTTTTCCCAATACCGCAGCCCCTGACTTGTCTTTCCCTGGTGCCTTTCTAACTCCACCTCTCGGTTTGATGGGTTTCTTCTTCTTCTTTCCCTTAGCTTTAGCTTTCGGGACGGAAAAGGGAGATGGTCCAGCAACTAGAGAGGGAGTTTTCACTACTTTTAGCGTGCTCTCTGTACTCCTCAACATATTAAGAAGTTCAGATAATGACTTCTCCAGATTGTGCATGTTGAAGTTCACTATCAACATATTGTCCGTTCTCCATCATCCATCCCATGTCCTCTAATTCTTCAATAAGTCCTAACATCTTCAGCACATGATCACCTACAGATGTGCCAGTAGCCATCCTCTTCTGAAACAACTTTCTTGAGGTCTCGTAACGCAGGGCACAAGATTGCTCCCCATACATGTCCTTTGTATGGAGAAAGATGGATTGTACATCCATTTTCTCGTATTGCTTCTGATGTTCGTTGTCCATCGAAACAAGCGCGAGATATTTGGCTGTGGCGCAAGCTATATCCCATATTTTGTGGATTTCCTTATCCGCAATAGAGGAATTAGGGCCAGGGAGGGGAGGGGCTGCAGCAGTCAGAACGTATGTAACAACCCGAAACTTTCTGTACAACTTTCTGTACAATTTTTTTTCAAAAATACAGAAAGGGGTACTTTTGCCTGAGCACAAGTTATAAATTTGTTTTGCTTTTTAATAGCAAGAAGGAGCTTGTAGCTCACTGGTAATACCTTGCACTGCTGAACCAAAGTATCAGAGTTCAAATCCCATCCCCCACATTATTTTTAATATTGTGTTCTTTTAAATTTTTAGAAGTCCAAAGGTCTATACGTGCATAACTCATAAAAACCCTACGTCACACTGAAAACAAACTGGCCCAGGGGGTAGAGGAATCGACGAGAGACACGTGGCAGCCGACCCAGACCCGACTCGCCGTGACTCGGCCGGTGACTCGGAAAACTCGGCCGCCGCCGCCGGCCGAACTCGGGCGGAAAAGTGTTTCTTTTGGCCTCCCAATTACCCCTGTACACTTTAAATTTTCTGCACATTAACAGAGCTCCTTAAAACTCTATTAAACCATTTTTTTAATACATTTTTTCTTCACAACCTTTGACCTACCCTAACCCTAGCATTACCCTATAAATACCACCCCTAAACACACACCCCTCACATACAATTCTGTCCAAGCTCTCAAGAAAACTCTATAGGATTTTAGTGTGCAATTGGAGTTAGCAAAGGGCGAAGCTCCGGCGATTTTCCGACGACGATCCGAGGAGCTCCCGGCGACGAAACGATGCACCGGCGTCTCCTACATCTTCCTCTCTCTCTTCTCTTGAATCTAAACCCATAAGTCCCTCCTCCCCCTTCTCGATTCTATACTAAAACTTTGCAAAACTAAAACCCGACGGAAGCAGAGTTAAATCCGACTTCCGATTCGGTTTCCTTTATAAAGTTCAATTTTCCTTAACACAACTATATTAAACTCTTAAATATTGACTATTAATCAGTAACAAAACATGTTGAATAAGTTTCATAGCAAAATATTTCATTTTTTAACTTTTACCGCTCTTTTTCAGTAAAATACCATGCAGTATAGTTTCGACTTTAAAACATCATTAATCTTGCTATACCTTTAAGTAGATCACGAGATAATGACCTACCTCTTTACAACACTCATATGCAATATAGAACAATACCTCTTAGGAAATATAGATTCGGGAAATACCGTTTTACACAAAACTACTTTTAACTTATAAAAACCGTTTTCTACAAGATTACGTATTTTTTACAAATATTTGCAAAGCGCCGCTACAACCCATTTTGGGGAACCCGACTGGGATGGTGCGAATTATCGCACATCCCTGAGCTTAGTAGTGCGAGATGCAGACCTCCGCAAGAAGCATTCGGTCTCGAGAGATTTAAAATACAAATATCTTAAGAAAATGTGATTTCTAGAAAATAATAAATTAAAAATTATTTTTATAAATATATAAATATATATGTATTATCAAAATATCTATTTTTTTATAATACCAATAATCAAACTTTTCTTAGTCAAAAGAATCACTTTACATGAAAATACCATGAAATTCCATACAAGTCAACACTTTACAATTAAATACCATGTATTATGAAAAATAGGTTTATTCACTAGAAATGTCACAAATATAAAATCCACAGCTATGAAAACTCTAAAGACGATAATTAAATACTTGAGGGGTATTTTGTAAATTATACAAAATTATTTTTACATAAAACCCTCTCAAGTTTATAAATTACCCTAAGGATCCTAGTAAACATAGGTTTAAGCGGGACCAGTCTCTTGAGCCTCAGAGAGCCGGAGATATGGGTGCTTGCCTATTTAAGGTAGATAACTTAACAAACGGTGTTATCAACACGGTAATCGTCTTTGAAAAAACATAAATCCTGCCGCCCATGTGCAGCGGTTACCAATAACATCAAAACCTAATTCAGGACTTCAATTTCTTTTTCTAATTATTCTGACTCAGACTGAGTCTCATTATAAATAATCTTATTTTAATATGATTCAAGTACAATCTACAATATTATAATTCAACATGAATCCATGAATCCATATATTCAATCTATTCAATCTGTATTGACTGAACCGAACCATGGATATACTTACATTTACATAATTCTCCAGTTACATACATTTACATGATTCTCCAGTTACATCCATTTACTGATATCATGGTTTCGGCAAGTCATCCAATTATACAATCTATATTACAAGACATTACAAGTTGCAATACAATACAAACAATACAACCAAGACATCGCGGGGTTTAAGGGGTAGATTGGTACGGAAGGTGTTAGAAGTGGCACGAAACTGCAACCATAAGATACCTAACCTGTATTCCTTTGTTGTTGTACCATAGCATGAACGGTTCCTTGAGTTCCTGATACCTTAGTCTCCGGGGCAAGTGAGACTCCTCTCGTATACACTGGCATCCTCCTGTACCAAGCTATAAATAACAGCGTTAACACTAAATACAATATTATAAAAATATAATATAACTTTAAAAGTTACACACTCTCTCTCTTTCTGTCTTTTCTACTTCTTCCGTATCTTTGGAACTTACCGAGCGATTGTTTACTGACGACATTCCTTCTCTTTCTTCTTTGGAATGTTGTCAGGTGATTCGGACCTTCCAAAGATTGAGCCTAGCACTAAAGACTTGGACCAGTTTATTAAACATCCCGAGCTGTAGTTACACTTGTACACATTTCATTTCAGTACTTTCCTTTTCTGTTATGCCATTGTTTAGGCATTGCTTTCATTCAAATGTATTTACTTTTCCATGCATTGTACAAAAGAATGTTAATAAATAAAGTTGTTATTTCATTACATTTGTCTCTTTTGTATATTTCTTTTATATTGCTTAGTTATGCTTAGCGTATTTACTTCTGAGTAAATACGTAGCGGGCTCGTCGCGTCCTCTGCCCGTACACTGGGAAGTGAGGCGTAACAACGTATGCAATCTTGTCATAAGTAAGGGCAATATTTACGTTCCTCGGCCATTCTTTATAATTTGGCCATGTGAGTTTATATTTGTCTAATAGAAGCTTAAGTCCCGACATTGGTATCTGCCATTAGGAGAGAGAAAAGAAAACACTCAGCGATTGCTCTTGCATGATTAGATTAGTTATTAATCTTATCAAATCGATGTATCCCATTTCTTTTTATCAAATTTTTCTTCAAACCTTAAAAAGAAAATTAGTCAGGATTAATTACATTCTATAAGTTTGCTAACCGGTCAGCCGGGCTAGTTTCGGTACTCCGAAGGAGGTTCCTCGTGCTTTCGTATGGACTTAATTAAAATAAACCTCGTTTCCCTAGAGGCATAACCTTGTTAACACCTTTCTAAACACCTACTGGATTAGCTAACTGTAAAGTGTAAAACTCTCCTGGGAGTAACTATTACTCACAGTGGGATCGGGATCTAACTATCAAATAGAAGGTAAGCAATCTCATTGCAAATTTCAACACTTGAAATTCCCGATATGGTTTTTACCCCTAGCGTCTTATGACCTTAACTATGGTCAACAAATCATAAGTGCCAGTCAAGTTTTACCTGTCATTTCATGATCGATTTAGACCCACCCGTATGACCCTTAACTATGGTCAACAAAATCATACGAATGTCCTAATCGATCGCATCATATGCTTTGTAGGAAGACATCACTTAGCTATCGTACACTACACCTTAATTATAGTCAACAAACGTAGCACGAATACTAAGTACCCTACTTCCTAAAATGGTGGAAGGCTAAGAATGGTTTTGATGGAAACTTTTAACGTAATGAACTTGATATCGTTGTAGAATCTAGTGATTTGAAAAGGAGTGGTTTAAGCTCCGCTTAAAAATCGAGTAGTTTTTCAAAAACAAACCGAATAGATTTTGCTAAAGAGGTCACTCCCGGTGAAGGGATCTCGGCTCTTTCCTCATTAAATGAAGTGCTGGATATTCATCAAGAAATACCACTATGCAAAGCAAGAACTGGATAGGCTATCATGATAATCCGAGTGGGTTGTAGCATTTGCTAGTTTTGCAAAAGAGGTCACTCCCGGTGAAGGGATCTCAGCTCTTTCCTCATCGAATGAGGTGCTGGATATTCATCAAGAAATACCACTATGCAAAGCAAGAACTGGAGAGGCTATCATGATAATCCGAGTGGGTTGTAACATTTCCTAGTTTTGCTAAAGAGGTCACTCCCGGTGAAGGGATCTCGGCTCTTTCCTCATCGAATGAGGTGCTGGATATTCATCAAGGAATACCACTATGCAAAGCAATAACTAGAGCTGCCATTTTTGAAATTTTTTTATTCTACAATATCTTTAGGTTTCTTTTCTTAACATTAATCTCATCAATGTTTTCCCATCATTTAACCTTATCATTGCAGAAAAAGAAACGAAAATAGAACGTACACTTATGCCATCCGCATTCGCCATGGGGCCCCGTCATACACCGTTAGGTTACTTAACTAACGGCAGAGCGTGAAGGGTTACGGCAGCGCCCCGGCCATCAAAACGCGGCCAAAATACGGAACAAAAATTTCTGAACTGGCGCTACCATTACCTTATTTACGGATCGACCTTAAACCCTAAACTAGCATACTATAAAAGAGGTTAGAATGGTTATACCGAGTTGATCCATGTCCTTCGGTCTTCATTCCAAGCTCCTAGCGGTACCTTGATGAAGTTTGGTTGCCGGTCTTCCTCCATCTCCGATGATCCTCCCGAGGGATGTAACTCCGGCTCTAGCTCCACGACATGATGCATATGGAGCAACTAGGGTCTCTAGGATGTTACCCTAGAGAGCCTAGGATGTAGTGTGAATGTTTCTTAGTGTTAGCTATCTCAAAAACTTGAAGGTGGAAGAAAAAAATGAAAGCTAGAGGAAGGTGAAGCTCATGGTGAAGAAGGAGCTCAAGAAGGAAAAAGCAATGAACAAAACCTTCATGCTTCAAAAATGAACTCTCTCTTCCAAAAGAAAATTAGCACCCTTGGTTTTGTTAAAAGCCTTTTTTCAATTTTAAATTCCTCCCATGCTTGAATAGTGAACACAAATGAATTAACAATTCATTTGTGTGCACTATTGCAAGCATGGTTGTCACCATACCTCCTCATGCAATTTCCACCTCATTTACCATTGTAATAAAATGGTCAAATCAAGAAATGAGGTGGCACCTTCTAGAATGTTATCCGGTAAAAAATACGGATTGCATACTACTGTAAATATATCTGCATTCGTACCAAAATACGAATACCCAAAAAGATAGCATAACACAAAGAATATAATACTAGAATATACGTATCGAAATACATATACGTAAATTATTAAATCAATACCTGATTTAATAATCCGGCTCAATCCTGAGCCGGTTAGTATTATCAACTGTCCAATCGAAAGTCCAAGTACAATGTACATCAATCGATCGGAACCCAGCACGTATCTAATACGGCTACTACATCATTTCGCCAGAACCAGGGAAACCCTCTGTGTGGGACTCTAAGGACTCGTCAATACGCTGGCAGTGGGTTTAACCACAAGCACGTCAGCGGCACTAGCTGTATGTAACGGCTACCCAGGTATTGAACGAAAGGGAGGCCGACGAGTAAACTCATGCAGAACCTCTACTGAGCCTGACAGTGACAATATCCGTACAGTCCGATCTGTTCGTCTAAAAGTATCGCATATCGAGTCTAGGGGGTGAATAAAGTCAGACCCCCAACAACGCGATATTTAGTGTTGGCATGAAACCCATCACCACCTGAGAAACTATCGATCCTGGATCGGTAATTCTCGTCCACCGTGGCCACGGATTTTGGGTGATGGTCATCTGTACACAACGCGACATCAAACCCCAATACTGGGAGAGACGAATCCCCGACGATCCGATCACTGCCTCCATGTGGCTTGTGACTGTACCCAACTAAAACCAGTTTGCACGACTCCTTTGAGCCGTGGTAGGGTAGTAATCAAAGCACAGTGGGAACTCACACAAGACAAATGACGATCTCAGGTCGACAGACTAACCTGTACACATGTCACCTGGGAACTGCTATCTGAAAATAGGTATAATGCCAACTAGCAGGTTTCCGGCGAGTCCGTCCAGTGTACTCATTGTAGGGTTCCTAGGCACACTAATGAGGTCTCACAAGGCATCAACCATGCCAAATTCAAAATTTTCATGTGCCTACAAACCCTAATACGGATCGTTGACTAGAGATTAGGCGAAACAAAATGCTACTAAACTACTTTAGTGCTAAGTGAACGGAAATACAACCTTTGTAGATCCGGTCCTCCACCTCCATAGCTCCGCGTTGATGTCCCTCCGCTGCGATCATCGGATCCCGGACTCTAGTAATGGTTTCGTCGAAGAAATGATCGGGCTAGGTCGTCGACTTTGATGCCGAAGATGATCTACGTCGAGGCAACACAAGATCAAGCTCCAACTTCACCAAGCCATGAAACTTGTGAAGAAAACACCCTATACTACTTGGCAAGTGGTAGAGGATGAAGAAATAGGAAGTGGGTTCACTTTAGTATTGGATTTCTCACTCTTTATCTCAAGTCACCATTGAAGCTAGCAAGCTTCTTTCTTCTTGAAGAAGAAGAAGAAGAAGAAGAAGAATATGATAAGAATAATAATTCAAATGATAAATCAAGTGAAGTTATCATAATGCAACCTTGGTTAAGTGTAGAGAGTAAACTAAGGTTAGGTGAATGGTTAGGTTTAGGATGAAGACAAAGTGGTGGACTTTCAAAGATGCTTTGAAGCTTCAAGAAGCTTCAAGCAAAGAAAGAAAAATAAAGCCACCATTTCATCTTTTCCAAAAAGAATAAATAAATAAATAAATAAATAAATCAAAACCCTAACCATTAACATAACCATGGTTTAATCATACACACTCAAGTTTGCATGTATCATCAAACATGATACAAACAAGTGCACAAAAATATATCACATATACAATGTGCACAACAAGTGAGAAAATCCATCTTAAGTGAACAAATACTAGTTAATGTAAAGTAATATATCAAATATATAATTATACATTAAATCATTAAATCAACACTTGATTTAACGATCCGCTCATATCGCATATGACCGACTAATATCCAATGTATCGACTTATCGAATCAATCCTCGATTCGATAACTAGGTTATATCGCATACAACCATTCGATACATTCATCACGAGAATAGAATACGGTATCACATACACGCATTATTCTCGGTCCCGCACATATCGCATATGCGCTCCTATTTCATTTCGCTTGAGCCAGGAAACCTCTGTGTAGGACTCTAAAGACTCGTCAATACGCCGACAGCAGGTGATGATCATATCAAACACCCACAAGCCGCAAGCGGTCTGCTAAACGTAACGGCCACCCGGGTATTGAGCGATCAGAAGATCGACGAGCAAGCCCGCTCACACTCCTGTGAATCCAACCAGTAACACTTACCGTACAGTCCGGTCTCGTCGTCTGATATGTCGCATATCTCGCCTAGGGGTGGTAAACGTCAGACCCCAATAGCTCGATAAGTCGTGTCGATATGAGGTCTATAACAGTTCGAGAAACTACTGGTAACACTTACCAGTAAATCTCAGCAACCCTGGCCAGGGATTTCCGGTTATAGCCAATCGAATACAGCGCAACATCAACTCCCTATACCGGGAGAGATGAATCCCCTCCTATCGCTCATTGCCTCCATGTGATTTGGGACTGTACCCAAAAACCACCGTTTTGCACGCCCTCTTGGACGTGGTAAGGTGGAAATCAAAGCACAGTGGGAATCACACAAGACTCTATGACGATCTCGGGTCTACAGACTAACCTGTACCAGTGTCACCAGAGAACTGCCATCTGACGTAAGGTATAATACCATCTGGGAGTTCTCGGCGAGTCCGTCCAGTGTACCCAGTCTCCACTGAGCACCCATATATCATCTCTGATGTCAAACACCAATGGATATGGGATCATCCATCGCCCATCTGTATGGGTCGAGAAGGTATACGCTAGTCTACTCTGGTATATCGATGCCCCGTCTCGATACACCCACGACTAGGGACCTTGAAGGATGTACTTATGGACTACCATGTCCCTACTAGTATGATCTGCATCATAGTCCAGGTAGTCAAGTACACATCCTAAGGGCTTTACCAACATGTAACAGAGAGACAATCAGTGTACACGTTAAGGTAAAGAGTAACCAGATAGCATACTATCATGTCGAGCAAGAAAGTCCTCCCTATATATGTCCCAGCATCCACTACAATATACATCCTATGTACAGTAATGGCCTCTAGGGCATACATATAACTAACAATCTCCCACTTGCACTAGGGCCATCTGATAGCAGTGGTTGTAGTATCTCATACTCAACCATCCCATAAAAGTCTCTCTCTGGGAAAAGACCTTTATGAGTGGATCCTCCGTGTTGTCCTCTGAGTCTGTTCTCCTAACCTCGATCACCCTGGAGATCAACCATCTCCATGATCAGGTGATACTGCCTTAGAATATGTCTGGATCACTGATAAGACAGACGTTCCTTGGCATAAGCCACAACTCCATTGTCACACAATGGAAGGAACTAAGTTCATCTCATGAACAAATATAAATCCAGACTGCCTTTTTGGTAGCATCTTAAGTAGCGATGTATCCTGCCTTTATCGTCTAGTATGCCACGGTATCTAGCTTGGAACTCTTCCAACATACCGTCCCTTCACTGAGGGTAAAGATAATGCCTGTGACTGACATTCAGTCGTCCTTATCACCCTGGAACCTTTCCAGTGATTCTCCCCAGGATCGATTGATACCATCTCACTACAACTAGTGAGAATCCTAACATCCATTTAGATCTATCTCATAGATCCAAAACCCAGGATTTAGTAGGTATCACTTTGATCCTATGTGGAGAATCATTGTGATAAGCGGAGATTGATCGAGCGTAGCATAGGAAACTCCTTCCCTATCAAGAGTATGTCATCCACGTACTCTACGAGGATCGCCACCATACTCCCTACTACCTTTTTGTATATACAAGGTTCATCTACCATTTTGATGAAGTCAAACTATTTGACTACTACATCAAAACAGATGTTCCAACTCCGCGATGCCTGCTTTATCCTATAAAGCATCTTGTACACGTTTCCGCTGCTCCCACTGTTTATGAAGCCCTCTGACTGTGTACTTATAGACGCTTTCTTCTAAAACATCATTTAGAAAAGCAGTCATGACACCCAACCGCCAGATATCGTAGTCATGGTATGTAGCCGTGGCAAGTAGGATCTGGATGGACTTAAACATAGATCCTTAGAAAAGGTTTCTACATAATCCATACCTGGTCAATGATGCAAACCTTTAACAAGTCTAGCTTTGAAAGTCTCAACTTTTCCATGTACACCAAGTAATCTTCTCAAGATATACTTGCTCCTGATGGGGATTTAACCCTTCAGATATAGCAACCAAAGTCCATACTTTGTTGGTGTATAAGGATTCCATCTCAAATCGCTAAGTATCCAGCCATTCTTACAGAGTCCCACTCCTGATGGCCAGCTCGAAACTAGTTGGGTCATCATCTCATGATGCAATCCTCACTCCCACTGTCATAGAGAAACCGAAGTATCTCTCAGGCGGATGAGGAACCCTACCAGATCGGCGGAGAGGCTGAGGTTCGTTGGTATCTACTGAATCCTTTGGTTCTACCAAATCATCTGCTGTAGTTTGTATAGCTGGAACCTTTCCAGTTCTACATAACTGACCTTGCTTCGAGCTTGTCCGGATTTCGCTTTTAGACATAGCCCGGACAACCCTAAATCTTAACTAACTTAAGATATGGGCTCTTCCCTTTCCATATCACATATGAAGTGGTAGGCAACTGATTTGATTCGAACCTAATTAAATAGGTATGCAGCTTCTCAAGTGCATAACCCCCAAAAGGAAACAGGTAACTCAGTAGTACTCATCATAGAGCACACCTTATAACATAGGGTGCTATTGCTCCGCCCCGATATACCATCGTGCTATGGTGTATACGGAGGAGTAATGCTGAGAGAGAATCTCATTCTCCTTTAGAATAATCCAGGAATTCCGTGCTCAAGTATTCTCCTCCTTGATCGCATCAAAGGACATAATACTTATACCCGTATTTTGGTTCTCTACTTCTAACTTATATTCTGTGAATATCTCAAAAGTTTCGGACTTGTGTTTCAACAGGAACATATGTCAGAATCTTGAGAGATTATCAGAGAATGTAATGAAATACAAAGAACCGGTCTTGGCATGTGTAGACAGGGGACCTACATACATCAACATGTATCATCCCAAGAGTTCACTAACTCTTTCTCTGTTTCCAATAAACAGAGCTGTGGTCATCTTATCTTTGTGACATGACCGGCAAGTTTTCACAAGATGTAAATTCAAACATATTTAAATATGCATCTATGTGCAACTTAGCTAGTCGGGTCGCATTGATACGACCTAGTCTACAATACCTCAAGAAGGATTTGTTCATTTCTAAACTCTTCCTCTTGTGTGTGTTCCGTATACTAAGAACTGTAGTTTGATTTTGAACATTAATACTTTTAGATAACGTGCCTGAACCGATCAACTTTTGATATAGGAAATGTTCAAAACATTATCCACTAATACAAAATTATATCCTTTCTTTACTAATAAAGAGACTGATATGATTTTATATATCAGGTTCGGTATCTAATAGCATTTGTTCAGAATCAATGTATTGGTAATACAGGGTGACAGTGACCAACAGACTTGGCTGCAACACTTGCCCCGTTTTCTGTCTCATGAAACTTATCACCCATTCTCAGTTCTTTACCTATCTGTAGCCCATGTAACAAATTACATATGCGGGATCCTGATCCGGTATCTCATATCCAGGACGTAAAGAATACTGAGAAACAGTTCTGTATAATGAACATACCCGAAGATGATGCATCTTATGCACTTTCTTCGTTTGGGCGGCATAGGAATTCTGGTATTCCCCTATTTCCTGCTCTGTCTTATAACAATTATAAGTTGGAGCGGGACCAACGTTCCCCAGCTCAGTATAACAAGCGGGTTCGGTCAATATATCCGTTTTATTATCTTGATTAAGGCGTGACATGGTCGCTACCTGGAGAGAGAGAGAAGAAAACACTCTGCGTATGCTCTTGCAAGATCAGATTGGTTATTATTTTATCTAATCAGGATGGCTCCCACTGTTTTTATCAAATCTTCCTTCAAACCCTAAAAGGAAAGACTAGCCGGGATTAATTACACACTACAAGTTCGCCAATCTTTCAGCCAGGCCAGTGTCGGTACTTAGAGGAAGGTCCCCCGTGCTTTCGCACGAACCTAATTATTGTAAACCTCGTTTTCCCAAAGGCGTAACCTCGTTGACACCTTTCTAGACACCTACTTGATCGGCTAATTGTAATGTGTAAAACTCTCCCAGGAGTAACTCTTACTCGCAGCGGGTATCGGGATCCAACTATCTCATAGAAGGTTTGCAATCTCATTGCAAATTTCAACACTTGAAATTCCCGATAATTTTGCCCCTAGCGTCCTATGACCTTGACGCAGGCCAACAAATCATAATGCGCTAGTCAAGTTCAACCCGTCATTTCCTGATTGAATTAAACCCACCCGCACGACCCTTGACACAGGCCAACAAAGTCGCACGACTACCCTAATCCAATATGCATCATATGCATAAGCAGATAAATACTAGTTAGCTACCGCACACTACGCCTTGACGCAGGCCAACAAACGTAGCACGAATACTAACTACTACTTATCTGAAATGACAGAAGGCTACGACAGGTTTTTCTGAAAACCTATTGCGTAATGAACTTGATATCGTTGTAGAATCAAATGATTTTAAAATGGAGTGTTTTTTAGGCTTTTCTAGTTTTGCTAAAGGGGTCACTCCCGGTGAAGGGATCGTCGGCCCTTTCCTCGTCGAATGAGGTGCGGGATGTATCATATATATCACTGTGCAAAGATGAAACTATAGAAGCTATCAAAAGACAAACCGAGGGGTGTAGCATCTGCCAGTTATTGCTAAAGGAGTCACTCCCGGTGAAGGGATCGTCGGCCCTTTCCTCATCGAATAAGGTGCAGGATATATCATATATACCGCTGTGCAAAGCAAGAACTATAGCTACCTGTTTTATTTTTGAAATTCGATTCTACAACATCTTAGGTTTCTTTTACTTTCAATAATCACATTAATGAAGTTCCATCATTTAAGTACCTAAACATCTCATATAAATACGACGTACACTTATGCCATCCGTGTTCGCCTCGATGTCCCCTCGTGCACCGTTAGGTTAGGTGACTAACGGCAGAGCGGGGAAGGGCTAGCGCGGGTGTAAAACATAAGTAACGTCTATATAATATATCATATATACTATATACAGTATCCATCACAGAACATATCACATGATCACATCACAGATATCGCAGCAGAAGAATCATATGAAATATTGGATATACTAGGACGTCCGTGTTTTCAATACGAGCCAGTATAAAACACGGATTCGACGGTCGCGATGAATAGCCAAACCCACACCCCTAGACCCCTACGAGAGCGGCAAGCAACCCTACCAATTCTAGAGTTAGGAGACCCGGACTCGACTCCTCGAGTTGGTCTCCCACTGGACTCCAGAACCCGGTTACCTATGCCCTCCTCCTTGGGTCTATCCTAGTGCGGAAAAGTAAATAATATACAAAAGGTGACATCTTCCGCAACCTGGAAGTGCCCCAATAAAAGAATATTACATACAAGTTTTTACATGAATGAAAATGAAAAACACTCATCTCACATAAAAAAAAAACCCGGCTATTCAAACACGACGATCCAATATAACATATCCAGCAACACATAACATCACATGTCATCAACGTAAGTAAACATGTGTATCCCAATTGTCGTTGACGTATAGCAACGAAACCGGCGATATCACATATTACACTTACGGTCGCAGAAAAGAAAGTATAAAACTACAACAGTTGGAATCCGCAAACTCTTTAGACATCGCATGCCTAATCAAATGAATTCCTTAGACATCGCATGCCTAACAATTATAAACCCCGCATTTTAGTCTCAAAATCGAAAACACTTTTCAATATCAAGTCGGGCAATTCAACAAGATTCCCGACATCCTGATCGAATGTTCGTCGCAAACTTTAGTAGACGGCTGCACCCCCGATACCGTCGACGAAGTGCACCAAGGCGGAACACCGCTGCCGCGAGCACCCGAACGGATGCTTTCGGCGACGGGGTTCTCCTACAGTCACTTGGTCGGGGCTATGGGGCGTAGCTGTCTATTAAGTTTACCCGGCGAGTATCCGCATACGCTACGTGATTGCGACGGACTTTTGATCACATCAAAATTCCGTGGCAACCGATCAAGTGAGACTAAAGTGCTATGTTTATAACATTCAAATCAGTTATCTCATAACTACTTGTGGATTCCAATTATTGTATCACATTCCAGACAAATAGAAAATGTTAAACTTTCCGATCGAACAACCAAACACCCAAGTTTTCCCGATACAGCTCAACACATGAAATAGGTTTAAAAACATCCAGTTCATGCCTCAGTACCAACGGTCCAGCCGTAGAAGGGTCAAGCCAATGCCTCACATGTGGCACGCCGTACTGCCCCAAACCCGAAGGTTCAAAGAGCAGTTCAAGACGGTCACATAATCGAGTTAAGGTTTGTTGTCTTCTAGAGGGTCCATCGCGTTACTTGCACTACTACGAACGTTCTTAAACTACGGAAAGATCCAACACTTGGAAATTTCCCGACAGGGGAAAAAGTGGGTATTTATATCCGGTCGAACTTTTTAACACTTACTAAAATTATCCGGAAAACACATAGACGAAGTTAAAGATTCCGATCGAATCATTGAGTCCCCAATACAATCCAGAAAAATCCACTGTGGAGTATACATTAAAAATATCCATAAGAATCAGGAATGAATATAGGACATTACTGTGAAATATAAAAGAATGATGCGACTATATGGCCGCGGAACCGCCGCATTAGGCATGCTAATGCCGCGGTTCCGCGGCAGTTTCATCGAATTACAAGCTCGAACTTCACAGTAACTCCTAAAATTGCCTGCTGATTTTTTTGGCTATTTTTAATTTGGAAAAAACCACAGTTCCAGAAAATGTACAGAGAAGGGTCATGGATTAGGGTTTCGGGTTCGATCGGGTTTCTAACATCGTCTACGCATCGCCTAAGGCTCTAGCTAGGCTCTGATACCACTGTAGGGTTCCTAGACACACTAATGGGTCCCACAAGGCATCAACCATGCCAAATTCAAATTTTTCATGTGCCTACAAACCCTAATACGGATCTTTGACTAGAGATTAGGCGAAACAAAATGCTACTAAACTACTTTAGTGCTAAGTGAACAGAAATACAACCTTTGTAGATCCGGTCCTCCACCTCCATAGCTTCGCGTTGACGTCCCTCCGCTGCGATCATCGGATCCCGGACACTAGTAATGGTTTCGTCGAAGAAATGATCGGGCTAGGTCGTCGACTTTGATGCCGAAGATGATCTACGTCGAGGCAACACAAGATCAAGCTCCAACTTCACCAAGCCATGAAACTTGTGAAGAAAACACCCTATACTACTTGGCAAGTGGTAGAGAATGAAGAAATAGGAAGTGGATTCACTTTAGTATTGGATTTCTCACTCTTTATCTCAAGTCACCATTGAAGCTAGCAAGCTTCTTTCTTCTTAAAGAAGAAGAAGAAGAAGAAGAAGAAAAAGAATATGATAAGAATAATAATTCAAATGATAAATCAAGTGAAGTTATCATAATGCAACCTTGGTTAAGTGTAGAGAGTAAACTAAGGTTAGGTGAATGGTTAGGTTTAGGATGAAGACAAAGTGGTGGACTTTCAAAGATGCTTTGAAGCTTCAAGAAGCTTCAAGCAAAGAAAGAAAAATAAAGCCACTATTTCATCTTTTCCAAAAAGAATAAATAAATAAATAAATAATTAAATCAAAACCCTAACCATTAACATAACCATGGTTTAATCATACACACCCAAGTTTGCATGTATCATCAAACATGATACAAACAAGTGCACAAAAATATATCACATATACAATGTGCACAACAAGTGAGAAAATCCATCTTAAGTGAACAAATACTAGTTAATGTAAAGTAATATATCAAATATATAATTAGATATTAAATCATTAAATCAACACTTGATTTAACGATCCGGTCATATCACATTGACCGACTAATATCCAATGTATCGACTTATCGAATCAATCCTCGATTCGATAACTAGGTTATATCGCATACAACCATTCGATACATTCATCACGAGAATAGAATACGGTATCACATACACGCATTATTCTCGGTCCCGCACATATCTCATATGCGCTCCTATTTCGTTTCGCTTGAGCCAGGAAACCTCTGTGTAGGACTCTAAAGACTCGTCAATACGCCGGCAGCAGGTGATGATCATATCAAACACCCACAAGCCGCAAGCGGTCTGCTAAACGTAACGGCCACCCGGGTATTGAGCGATCAGAAGATCGACGAGCAAGCCCGCTCACACTCCTGTGAATCCAACCAGTAACACTTACCGTACAGTCCGGTCTCGTCGTCTGATATGTTGCATATCTCGCCTAGGGGTGGTAAACGTCAGACCCCAATAGCTCGATAAGTCTTGTCGATATGAGGTCTATAACAGTTCGAGAAACTACTGGTAACACTTACCAGTAAATCTCAGCAACCCTGGCCAGGGATTTCAGGTTATAGCCAATCGAACACAGCGCAACATCAACTCCCTATACCGGGAGAGACGAATCCCCTCCTATCGCTCATTGCCTCCATGTGATTCGGGACTGTACCCAAAAACCACCGTTTTGCACGCCCTCTTGGACGTGGTAAGGTGGAAATCAAAGCACAGTGGGAATCACACAAGACTCTATGACGATCTCGGGTCTACAGACTAACCTGTACCAGTGTCACCAGAGAACTGCCACCTGACGTAAGGTATAATACCATCTGGGAGTTCTCGGCGAGTCCGTCCAGTGTACCCAGTCTCCACTGAGCACCCGTATATCATCTCTGATGTCAAACACCAATGGATATGGGATCATCCATCGCCCATCTGTATGGGTCGAGAAGGTATACGCTAGTCTACTCTGGTATATCGATGCCCCGTCTCGATACACCCACGACTAGGGACCTTGAAGGATGTACTTATGGACTACCATGTCCCCACTAGTATGATCCGCATCATAGTCCAGGTAGTCAAGTACACATCCTAAGGGCTTTACCAACATGTAACAGAGAGACAATCAGTGTACACGTTAAGGTAAAGAGTAACCAGATAGCATACTATCATGTCGAGCAAGAAAGTCCTCCCTATTATGTCCCAGTATCCACTACAATATATATCCTATGTACAGTAATGGCCTCTAGGGCATACATATAACTAACACTCATAATCCAATGAGCACCTATATACTATCTTAGGTGAACAAACTAACACCAATGGCTTGTGAGACCTGGCCACCGCCCCTCATTGGGGTCTCGATCAGTATACACTAGTCTACACTGGAGTATCGATGCCCGGTCTCGATACTCCTACAACTAGGGACATTTAAGAATGTGCTTATAGACCCCAGCTCCCACATATATGATCGCCATCATAATACTGGCAGTCAAGCAAGAATCATATGGGCTCTATCAACATGTACATGATGATAAAGACAAACCAGATAGCATACTATCATCTTAAGTAAGACTGTCCTATCGGTATAGGTCCTCACTCAATCATCATAATCACAAGTCCGCGACTATGATAATTGCCTTAAGGGCACTATAGCCAACAATCTCCCACTTGCACTTAAGGCCAATTATTGCGATGTCGCATACTCACAGCCCGTGTGATACCGAACACCCAACTTCTCTACTAATCAGTTTCGCAAAGCCTGTTTGCGAAAATGATTGCGTTCGAGAAATAGCCTCAGTGAGTGGATCCGCTCCAATGTTTCTTTCTGTATCTCTCTTAATCTCAACTTCGCGGAGAAAAATATCTCCCGAAATGAGCAACACTTGTCTTAGAATTTGTCTGGATGTCTGATGGGACCCAGTTCATAAATGAACTCCAAATCCAGAAAACTACTTAGATTGTATCGTCCGCTGAATTTAATCAGTATCCTGCGCCATGCCTTTCCTCAGTATCTGCTTGGACCACCTGTCCAACATACTGTCCCTCAAAAGAGGGAAAACTATAACTCTGACAGTCACTCTATCATCTAGGTCACCTTGGAAGCCTGATAAGATAACCGTCTCTAGAAGGAGCCTGCCGTTACCATATCCCAAGAACTTTCACTTATGTTCATAAACTGCTTCCCAATATTTCTCCAGAATTGGATATGTTTATTGCAGCTAGTGCAAAAACAATATCTAGTGTGGTACTTGAAATTTCATGATTAACTCAATTGCCTAAGCAAGTGATATGCTAATCATGCAGATCCCTCTCCCCTTTAGTCTATAAGACACCTTTAGAGAGGGTGACTCCATCATCTGCAGGTCCACCACCATGCCAGGAGTCGTCCATTCTAAAATACCTTTTAGAATAATGTCAAAGTACCCAGATTGGGATACTTCCCAAATCTAGATTTAAAACCATAGATCTAGTAACCAGAAACCCTGATATTATATCCATATCCTATGTGGAGAAACAACTTTGTGACAACCACAATATAACCGATCATAGTATAGGAATATCCCTTCCTATCAAGTGCATGTCATCCCAATACCTGGACATCACTCTCTACTACCTTCTTAGCAGATCCATCTCCTTATTCAAAAATGGATGATCTATTTCCGCTATACCTGCTTTAGTCTGTAAATAGACATAAGCTACTTGCCTACTATGCTTCCGCTGCTCCCACTGACTACAACAACCCTCTGGCAGAGTCATATACACGTGCACCTCTAAAGCTAATTTAGAATGATGGTATACTCATCCTCCTGCCGAGTCTTATAGTCTAGAACAGCAGCAATGGCAAGTCTGGGTAAATAAGAACCTCCCTGTCACCGTCTCTGAGAATACCAAAGTACCTCTCGGGTGCCTGAGGTTACCCACCAAATCTGCGGAGTGGCTAATGGAACGTCGAAACTAATTGAATCGTTAGGTTCTATTAAATCATCAGTGATCGTTTGTGGTTCTGGAATCACTTCCAGTTCTACCATACTCCCACTTTTGTTTTTCTGAAAAAATCCATTTTACTAAAACTGTGGCGAGTCAAGAAGAATATAAATACTGATCTTCCTGATGGTAGAAAGTTAACCCTCGTCAAAGCCCGGGATAACCCACAAACTGTCATTACTGAAACGTGCCTTGAGTTTATCCGGATTCTGGTTTTAAGCATCAGCCGGACAACTCCCTATACCTTAACATCGTCAAGATATAAATTGTCACGCCCCGCTTCCCAGAGTACGCTAGATTGGGCATGTGACATAGCCAACCATGCTACCTGTGGGTAGGAAGTATCCATCCACAGTCACATTACGGCTGTAGAGATATCAAGAACAAGATAAAACTATCTAAAAAAAACATGTCCATAATCCAAAATAACCAGAGTCAATGATAAATAGATGCGGAAGCAAATGATCCAATACAATACTGAAAAGTATGTCCCATAATGCGGGCTCATATCTGGAAAATAAATGCAGGAAATAAAACTAACCACTACAGAACTCACAACTCAGCCTGCTGGCTGAAGTACTCCTGCTCGGACTGCGACAGTGGTATAGAATCTGGGCCATGCAAAACACAGACGTCAGCGTGCCAAGTCAACAAGTATTATAATATGAACAGTGTAATAGGCAATGCAGAACTAAACATGAATAAAGCAATAATGTGAAACAAGCGGTGTAGGGTAATGTGCAGTGGGTACTAAACTGTTCTATCGGATTTCCTAGTCTAAAGTCTTTGAAATAAATTTGATGAATCATCGATGTAACCCAATAGTATCCCGTACATACCCGGGATCACGGCCACAATGTTCTCGGCCGAAACCGAGACATGCCGCTAGGCACAAAACAGGAATGTGTACACTCGATAGTACCCCGTACATACCCGGGATCACGGCCACAATATTCTCGGCTGCAGCCGAGACATGCCGCTAGGCACAAAACAGGAATGTGTACACTCGAACAGGTAGTGAACTGTCGAGTTACAAGTTAGGTTCACCTTTGATTTCCCCATACCCCCAAGTTATATGTGTCAGGTCAGGTATTCAGTAGTCAAGAACTAATGCCAACACAGGATCAGGTAACAGCAGGTTTGTCTGGATAGACAACAGGAATGGTCCATGAGGACTCCATGTCAGGTTTGTTGGCATTAGGCATGAGATCAGGTAACAGGTCAGGTCATGGTACATCAGGTCAAGTCAAAAGTAAACGGTACCATGTCAGGTGCATCATGTAGCAATGTCAAGTCAAGGTACGAACATATCGTGAGTGTGCTCACAAACAGATATATAATCGAACAGGGTAATAACAGCAGGAAATAAGCAATGAGTTAAACAACAATCAACAGTTTCATTCAATCACAAGAGTGCAGTAATACAGTGCAGCCGTTTTATTATATTAACAGGTTTTAAGCACCCTAAGCAGTGCAATAGTTAAATGATGATGAGATACAGTTATATCAAGCCTTTGATTACGAATCTCCGAATATAATGGAACTACATGTGTAAAGGCTATCATCTATTAAATAGTAAAATGTGATTAACAGGTAAACTTAGTTATATGGTTTAAAGTGGCAAACTGTAATTTAACCGGTTATGCATATTTGATAACCTAAACTGGCAATAAAGCATCATAGCAGTGAATCAAATGCAATCTATTATGTACGGGTTTATCAGGAAATAATTTATTTGACATGAAGCAAGGTATGTAAGGTGATTTACTAGATGATATGTCATTAAACCACACATGAATGATAAAGCAAGTGATAAAGTGGTAATAGCATGTAGCAAGTATCGAATACTTGCCTCGACGGGTCGCGAACCGGGAAAACGGAACGTAACGTCGGCGGGGAAACACGCGACGGACGCACGGTTCACGGATTGAACCCAAACGACGAACCAAGGGACCCCACGGGTCAGAGCACTCCGCTGGATCGTCAGGACACGTCACCGGCACGGCCGGATTCCGGCGAACAGCGACAACAACAAACGGAAAACTAATGCACGGCCAAGGGATAAACCGGAGGGAAAATGGAAGGAGGAAGGGGAGAGAAAGCTTACTGGTGTTGCAGAGGGAGTGACAGCGATGGGGTCGACGGCGGTGGGGCGCCGGCGAGGAGGTCGCAGCGGTGAAGGTTAGGGCTCGGGTATGGGAAACGGGAAAGAAGTGGAGAGGGAGAGGAGGTGGTGAAGGTGGCGCTGGTGGCGACGACGAAGGTCGCCGGCGACGTCTCAGGCCGCACAGGGAAGGCACGGGGGTATCTGGGGTTGCCGCGGCACCGTGCACATGGGGAGAAGGAGGAGGTGTCGAGGTTGGAACGAGGAGGCGGAGGCGAGGGCAACGGTGGCGCTGGCGCCGGCGTCGGAGCTGCGGCGGCGACGGCGAAGGCGGCTAGGCTAGGGTTCGCGATTGGTTTCTCGCGAGGGGAGTTCTCTCTGTGTTTAATTTTTTTTCAAATGAGAGAGGGGGAGATTATATATATACGAGGGAGAGAGAGAGAGTTAGAGAAAGGAGTTAAAGGAGGCGCCCACAGGGTTAAGTGCCCACGAGGATGGCCAGTAAAGATTTTCAGGGGTTTTAATAATATTTAAAAGATTTGTGAAAGTTAAAATAACAGTAATATATATATATATAACGAAATATTATATGGTTTGAATATTATATTAATTTGGGATTTTGGCGCTAAATGAAACATTTCCAAATCGCGCCCGGGTTGGGTCCAAAAATTTGAAATTTAAATAATAGGATTTTAAGCGGGTTCCAAATTTTAAAATGAAATGTTTTATGGTTAAAAAGCATACCCCCAAGTCGGACACCTGTACGCGCGCGTAGTCGTCCAAACTCGCCCGTTTCACCGAACGGGACGAGAACTCGACGCACGGACGCTACCACGCGGCTAGGGGTATCGAGTAGGCCAAGATAGATATTTTTAATTTAATTTTAGGTGCTAAAATTTGTTATATGCAGAAATGACTTAGCCAGATAAAATTTCACGGCAAGTGTGAAACAGGCAAGCTAAATGAAATGAGTAATATCTAACGCTCAACCAATAACAGAAAATAGTAGTATTGGGCTCGGGTGTTACATTATACCCAACTACAAAAGAATTTCGTCCTCGAAATTCCAAGAATACAAGATAGAAAACTACAGAAAAAGGTGAGGAAATTTCTGTCGGATCTTACCTTCTCTTTCCCAAGTGGACTCTCCATGCGATCGATTACCCCAAGAAACGAGCACAAGGGGATAACTTTGTTCTTAAGAACCTTTCCCTTCGATCCATGATTTCAACCGGTCGCTCCTCAAAAGTCAAATCTTCCCGTACTGTTAACTCCGAATGATCCAAAACGTGTGTTTCATCTCGAACATACCTTCGTAGTTGAGATACGTGAAACACATCGTGCACACCTGCCAAGGACTGCGGTAACGCCAAACGATACGCTCCAACACGCTCCAAGATCTCAAAGGGTCCAACGAATCGAGGACTAAGCTTCCCTCGACTCCCAAAACGAATCACCCCTCTAGTCGGTGATATCTTCAAGAATACCAAATCACCCACGGCGAACTCTAAAGGTCTTCTTGACGTGTCAGCCCAACTCTTCTGTCTGTCTTGAGCTGCCTTCATATGCTTTCTGATTGTGTTAACCTTCTCAACCGTCTGCACTACCAAATCTGGTCCCAACAATCTTCGTTCACCAACATCATCCCAACATACAGGTGAACGGCATTTACGACCATACAAAGCTTCAAACGGAGCCATCTGGATAGTTGCTTGAAAACTGTTGTTGTAAGAAAACTCCACCAAGTGTAGATGATCCTCCCACGAACCCTTGAAGTCCAACATGCATGCTCTTAACATGTCTCCAAGAGTTTGGATCGTTCTCTCCGACTGACCATCAGTTTGAGGATGATAAGCTGTGCTAAACTTCAATCAAGTCCCCAAACTTTCCTGTAAACTCCTCCAGAAGTGTGATAAGAACCGAGTGTCCCGATCGGACACGATACTCACCGGTACTCCATGCAATCTTATAATCTCCTGCATGTACCGCTCTGCCAAAGTCTCCGTTGATTGACCAACCCGGAAAGGAATAAAGTGAGCGGCCTTGGTCAACCGATCAACAATCACCCATACAGCATTGTTGCCCTTTGGACTCCGCGGTAAAGCCATCACGAAATCCATGGTTATATGTTCCCACTTCCACTGAGGAATCGGAAGTGGTTGCAATAAGCCAGCAACCCTTTGATGTTCAGCCTTAACTTGCTGACACACCAAGCACTTAGCCACGAAGCGAGCAATCTCCCGTTTCATGCCTTCCCACCAGAAATGCTGTCGAATATCTCGGTACATCTTCGTGCCTCCTGGATGTACAGAATAAGCTGAACTGTGTGCCTCCTTTAAAAGCTCTTCACGAACATCTCCCTTTGGCACACACAAACGGCTACCATACCTCAACGAACCATCTTCGTGGACCAGTAAATCTGTTCGTAGTCCGGCTTCAACTTGCTCTCGAAACTTTTGCAGTCTAGGATCCTGCGATTTTGCTGCTTTAATTTTCTCAATCAAAGACGGCTGTACTTGCAATTGCATCAACTGTCCCGTAGAACGCGGTAGCACAACTTCCAAGTCAAATCTTCGAAAATCTGCAATGATCTCCCTCTGCGTAGTTAACACCTGAATTGCTGGTAACCGACTAAGCGCATCCGGCACGACGTTAACCTTTCCCGGATGGTACTTAAGATCAAGGTCGTAGTCGGCCATCAGTTCCAACCATCTACGCTGCCTCATATTCAACTCCTTCTGAGTGAACACATACTTCAAACTCTTGTGATCTGTAAAAACTTCGACTCTCTCTCGCCCAAAAGGTAGTGTCTCCAAATCTTTAAAGCGAAGATCACAGCCGCAAGCTCCAGGTCATGAGTTGGATAATTCTTCTCATGGGTCTTCCGTTGTCTTGATGCGTATGCTACGATCTTCCCATGCTGCATCAAAACACATCCCAATCCTTTCCCAGATGCGTCGCTATGAAAAACCAATCCTCCGGAATTGTCTGGCACGGTCAGAATTGGGGCAGTTATCAACTTCTGCTTCAACGTCTCAAAAGCTAACGCACATTTATCCGTCCATACAAAAGGTACCTCCTTGCGCATAAGCTTGGTCAACGGTTCTACCAGACGAGCGAAGTTCTCCACAAATCTCCTGTAGTATCCGGCTAATCCAAGGAAACTTCTTATCTCAGCTACACTCTTTGGAATCGGCCAATCTCAAACTGCTGCAATCTTTTCGGGATCGACGGCGATTCCATTGCCCGACACAACATGCCCCAGAAACTTCACTTCTTCCAGCCAAAATTCGCACTTACTCATCTTCGCATACAGTTTCTCCCGTCTCAAGGTCTGCAGTGTGATCTTCAAATGCTCAGCATGCTCCTCAAAACTCTTCGAGTAAACCAGAATATCGTCAATGAATACCACAATAAACTGGTCCAAGAACGGTGAAACGATTCGGTTCATCAAGTCCATAAATACTGCCGGCGCATTCGTTACTCCGAAGGGCATCACTAGGTACTCGTAATATCTATACCGAGTTCGAAACGCTGTCTTGCAAATATCTTCTACTTTCACTCGGACCTGATGATATCCGGATCGCAAATCCAGTTTCGAGAATACCCTCGCGCCACTAAGCTGCTCAAAAGTTCTCCAATGCGAGGGATCGGGTACTTGTTCTTAATAGTTACCCGGTTTAATTCCCGATAATCGATGCACATCCTTCTGGTGTCATCCTTCTTCTTTACTAGAAGAACTGGAGCTCCCCAAGGCGAGTTACTGCTTCGGATCCAACCCTTCTCAAGCAATTCAGCAACCTGTTTCTTAACTTCTTCCAATTCTACTGGTGCCATTGGATAATACGCTTAGATACTGGCGCTGCATCAAGGATAAGGTCAATCGCGAACTCCACGTCTCGCTTCGGCGGTAAGCCCGATATATCTTCAAATACGTCCATAAAATCGCGAACAACCGCCGGCTCTTCACCACTATCAACTTCCATAGATGCAATAATATTGTTTGTCAGCCTAGCCCTAAACTCGACTGGCCCGACAGAACTGCTTCCTTACCGCAACTGTTGTCTGCATCGTTGGCAGCTAAAGGTCCAGCGAATCTACTGAGCCTCGTCCACTCTGCTGCATGCACGTCCACGGGTGCTCCATTCTGCCTCAGCCCAATAAATTTCTCTTCCATTTCCTCCCGTGCAGTCCGCGGGAAGAACTTCTCCAGGAAACTCTTAGAAAACTCCGCCCAACTGATCGGCTTGGGCAAGCGGGTCTCTTCCACAAGCCACCACTCTCGGCGTAATCCACTAGCTGAATGCACACCACATCAACTCTTTTGTCCTCTAGAATCTGTGCCGCAATCAGTAAATTCTCCGTGTCGACTAGCCACTGCTCGGCTGGCAACGGCTCCTCCAAACCAGGGAATGTAGAGGGACCCAAACGTCTGAAATCTGCCACGGTCCCTACTCGGTCAACTGGTTTAGCTCCAACGTTGTTTACAGACTGCTGAACGATCTGCAAACCTTCCTGGAACGAGTCTGGTTGCTTCTGGATCAGCTCGGTCTGTCTCTTTGATTTTCCGGCATTCCTCTTATCACTCCAAGTATGGCGGCGTCGTCCACACGCCTCTGGTACGTCTTCAAATTCTTACCTGCCATAATCCTGAACTCAAAACACCCAACATTAGCATGATGATAGATTCTGAATATGGATCAAGGCTAGAACTCCAAGATACTTAAATAGAGTACCGCATTGTAACTATGCCGCGGTATCATAGCCACAATTACTTAACTCCACCCAAGTCGCCTAAGTCCTAGAGATAACAAGAAATCAGGTTTTCGAGTCGACATGCAAAGTAAGTTTGCACGTCGTAAAAGATATAATCAGGAAGGATGTGATTCAAGAATGGTAAATGGCAAAGTGGCAGGACATGTTTCCTAACACGGGTATTCTGATTCGTGTATTGGGTACAATACCCAACTACAAAAGAATCAACCCAACTAACCTATGGCTCTGATACCAAAAGAACCATGTCACGCCCCGCTTCCCAGAGTATGCTTGATTGGGCACGTGACATAGCCAACCATGCTACCTGTGGGTAGGAAGTATCCATCCACAGTCACATTACGGCTGTAGAGATATCAAGAACAAGATAAAACTATCTAAAAAAAACATGTCCATAATCCAAAATAACCAGAGTCAATGATAAATAGATGCGGAAGCAAATGATCCAATACAATACTGAAAAGTATGTCCCATAATGCGGGCTCATATCTGGAAAATAAATGCAGGAAATAAAACTAACCACTACAGAACTCACAACTCAACCTGCTGGCTGAAGTACTCCTGCTCGAACTGCGACAGTGGTATAGAATCTGGGCCATGCAAAACCCAGACGTCAGCGCGTCAAGTCAACAAGTAATATAATATGAACAGTGTAATAGGCAATGCAGAACTAAACATGAATAAAGCAATAATGTGAAACAAGCGGTGCAGGGTAATGTGCAGTGGGTACTAAACTGTTCTATCGGGTTTCCTAGTCTAAAGTCTTTGAAATCAATTTGATGAATCCTCGATGTAACTCAATAGTATCCCGTACATATCCGGGATCACGGCCACAATGTTCTCGGCCGAAACCGAGACATGCCGCTAGGCACAAAACAGGAATGTGTACACTCGATAGTACCCCGTACATACCCGGGATCACGGCCACAATATTCTCGGCTGCAGCCGAGACATACCGCTAGGCACAAAACAGGAATGTGTACACTCGAACAGGTAGTGAACTGTCGAGTTACAAGTCAGGTTCACCTTTGATTTCCCCATACCCCCAAATTATATGTGTCAGGTCAGGTATTCAGTAGTCAAGAACTAATGCCAACACAGGATCAGGTAACAGCAGGTTTGTCTGGATAGACAACAGGAATGGTCCATGAGGACTCCATGTCAGGTTTGTTGGCATTAGGCATGAGATCAGGTAACAGGTCAGGTCATGGTACATCAGGTCAAGTCAAAAGTAAACGGTACCATGTCAGGTGCATCATATAGCAATGTCAAGTCAAGGTACGAACATATCGTGAGTGTGCTCACAAACAGATATATAATCGAACAGGGTAATAACAGCAGGAAATAAGCAATGAGTTAAACAACAATCAACAGTTTCATTCAATCACAAGAGTGCAGTAATACAGTGCAGCCGTTTTATTATATTAACAGGTTTTGAGCACCCTAAGCGGTGCAATAGTTAAATGATGATGCGATACAGTTATATCAAGCCTTTGATTACGAATGTCCGAATATAATGGAACTACATGTGTAAAGGCTATCATCTATTAAATAGTAAAATGTGATTAACAGGTAAACTTAGTTATATGGTTTAAAGTGGCAAACTGTAATTTAACCGGTTATGCATATTTGATAACCTAAACTGGCAATAAAGCATCATAGCAGTGAATCAAATGCAATCTATTATGTACGAGTTTATCAGGAAATAATTTATTTGACATGAAGCAAGGTATGTAAGGTAATTTACTAGATGATATGTCATTAAACCACACATGAATGATAAAGCAAGTGATAAAGTGGTAATAGCATGTAGCAAGTATCGAATACTTGCCTCGACGGGTCGCGAACCGGGAAAACGGAACGTAACGTCGGCGGGGAAACACGCGACGGACGCACGGTTCACGGATTGAACCCAGACAATGAACCAAGGGACCCCACGGGTCAGAGCACTCCGCTGGATCGTCAGGACACGTCACCGGCACGGCCGGATTCCGGCGAACAGCGACAACAACAAACGGAAAATTAATGCACGGCCAAGGGATAAACCGGAGGGAAAATGGAAGGAGGAAGGGGAGAGAAAGCTTACTGGTGTTGCAGAGGGCGTGACAGCGATGGGGTCGACGACGGTGGGGCGCCGGCGAGGAGGTCGCAGCTGTGAAGGTTAGGGCTCGGGTATGGGAAACGGGAAAGAAGTGGAGAGGGAGAGGAGGTGGTGAAGGTGGCGCTGGTGGCGACGACGAAGGTCGCCGACGACGTCTCAGGCCGCACAGGGAAGGCACGGGAGTATCTGGGGTTGCTGCGGCACCGTGCACACGGGGAGAAGGAGGAGGTGTCGAGGTTGGAATGAGGAGGTGGAGGTGAGGGCAACGGTGGCGCTGGCGCCGGCGTCGGAGCTGCGGCGGCGACGGCGAAGGCGGCTAGGCTAGGGTTCGCGATGGGTTTCTCGCGAGGGGAGTTCTCTCTGTGTTTAATTTTTTTTCAAATGAGAGAGGGGGGGATTATATATATACGAGGGGGAGAGAGAGAGTTAGAGAAAGGAGTTAACGGAGGGGCCCACAGGGTTAAGTGCCCACGAGGATGGCCAGTAAAGATTTTCAGGGGTTTTAATAATATTTAAAAGATTTGTGAAAGTTAAAATAACAGTAATATATATATATAACGAAATATTATATGGTTTGAATATTATATTAATTTGGGATTTTGGCGCTAAATGAAACATTTCCAAATCGCGTCCGGGTTGGGCCCAAAAATTTGAAATTTAAATAATAGGATTTTACGCGGGTTCCAAATTTTAAAATGAAATATTTTATGATTAAAAAGCATACCCCCAAGTCGGACACCTGTACGCACGCGTAGTCGTCCAAACTCGCCCGTTTCACCGAACGGGACGAGAACTCGACGCACGGACGCTACCACGCGGCGAGGGGTGTCGAGTAGGCCAAGATAGATATTTTTAATTTAATTTTAGGTGCTAAAATTTGTTATATGCAGAAATGACTTAGCCAGATAAAATTTCACGGCAAGTGTGAAACAGGCAAGCTAAATGAAATGAGTAATATCTAACGCTCAACCAGTAACAGAAAATAGTAGTATTGGGCTCGGGTGTTACATAAATTGATTCTATATATATCTAATATAGAAACAAAAGCACTGATTTAATTGGAACCAGATTCAAAATCATGCAGCTGTCTCCAGTGCATATCAACCAAATGGAAAAAGGACAATCAGCATTACTCATCTAAGAGTGCATCCATATATGAGTAACCTGAAAGAGAAGCAAGTTCTCAAAACCATTACTATCAACGGAATACCAAACACAAGTATCTACATCTTCGACTTCCTCGAAGAATCCTGATACTTCTAACAAATGGTTCTCTACTTTATTCTTATACCTATAACTTCTCAATATCTGGACTTTGCATTTCAACGAAATACTTGTCCAAAACTGGAGAAGTCATAAGTAAACAGAATATAATACGAGTACCAACCCTATTGTCTTAATGGATACTGGACAACATACAATACTTTGTATAAGTCCCCTGAGTTTAATAACTCAAACTCTGTGCGTCGTAGGTTGAAAAACTGTACTTTGGTTAAGAAGAGTTACACCGCTGTTGAATGCACCTTACCTAATCACCAACTGATATAGGTAAATATCATAGACACAATATCAAAAAGTTATATCTCACTTTATAAAATAAATGTACAGATATATCAGTTTGAAATTGGTGCATAACAACGGATATTCAAAACCAAATATTTTTCATCCGGCAAAATCCAGATGATTTCCTCAAATATCACCAATTACAAAGAAAAGAGGATCTAATCACCCAATTCCCAATATCTTACTCCCACTCATCATCTGTAAAAACATACAGATGTGTGAAACTGATCTGGTAAATACATACCCTGGAGTTAGATTCCAATTGGGAAAACAATTTTCAATTAACATTGCACAGTGAAACTGAAACATGAAAATGTTTCAAAAAGGGTTAACTGGTATTCCTAGTAATGCCTCTTCCACTATCCTGATTCACGACAGTAACCATTTACTTGCCTGCCCTCTCTACAATTCCTTTATTATGTCTTTACTTATTACCTTCTGTACACCTCTTTTACGCTAATTGGTTTTCTTCATTCCCTACCTTTCCGCACCAGCCCAAGGTTTGAAAGAAGACTATCCAATAAGCGTAATATGTGTACTATCCTAATCCTAGGAGCCCTCACAACCTGAGAGAAGGTAAAGAGAAAAGACAACCAAATAATCCTATTCAATCTCTCCAGAACCAGAATCCATCCTCGAAAAAGTTCCTTCGAGTTCGTATGTAACTATACGATGGATTTATCCAATGGAAGTGGATATCCGTAGTGATACGGAGTGTTCTAGAGAAAAGCAAAGTAGATGTAGGAGTGGCAGGGGTATACACGGTCTTTGTCATGAAAGATGGTGATCGCAATTTCCTTTGCCATTATTCTAATCCCTTTATATGTCTTTACTTATTACCTTCTGTACACCACAGTTAAGCTTGTTGGTTTTCTTCCTTCCCTACCGTTCGGCACCTGCCAATGGTCTGGAGGAAGACTACCCAATAAGCTCAATAGGTATACCCTCTCCTAATCCTAGGAGCCATCACAACCTGAGAGAAGGTAAAGAGAAAAGATAACCGAATAATCCTATTCAATCCCTCCAGAACCAGAATCCATCCTCGAAAAAGTTCCTTCGAGTTCGTATATAACCATATGATGGATATATCCAATGGAAGTGGACGTTCATAGTGATACGAGGTGTTCTGGAGAAATGCAAAGGTGATATAGAAGTGGCAATGATGTATGCGACACCGTAACATTCCAAAAGCCAAAGTGTTTTAAGAAGGTTTGGTTAACTTAGTTTATGAGTTTTAGTCAAGGGTCGGGTCATAGTCGCAGCTAGAGAGAGAGAAAAGAAACACTCAGCGTGCACTCTAACCTAGATCAGAATGGCTAATCACTTTATCTAATCAGGGTAGCTCCTACTGTTTCCTCGAATTCTCCTCCAAACCCAAAAGGAGAATTAGTCGGAATCACCCGAGGAGTAATCCTACTCATCAGTGGAAATCGGGGTCCAACTGGAAGCCACTCAAGTCACCACACTCCAGAAGGTATGCGCAAACCAGGAAAGTTTCCTGTATGTTTGAAACTCCCGATATGATTTTTACCCCTAGGACCCAAGTGACCTTGACTAAAGATCAAAATGTCAAAAGGTCTTAATCAAGTTCTACCCGTCATTATCTTAACTGCATTAGACCCACCCGCACGAGCCTTGACTAAAGATCAAAATGACCGTACGACTGTCCTAACCAATCGCATTATCTCTGCAATAGAAAAGCACTACATAGCTACCGAACACTACGCCTCGGCTAATGCACGACATACGCAGCACGAATACTAAGCAATACTAGTCTGAAATGACGGAGGGCTATGGCTGGTTTTTGGCGAAAAACCTTTAACGTAATGAACTTGATATCGTTGAAGGAATCCAAGGGGTTTTATAAATATATGGTGGCGAAAAATTTTGCTAAAGAGGTCACTCCCGGTGAAGGGATCTCGGCTCTTTCCCCGTCGAATGGGGTGCAGGATATCCCAAACTGAATACCACGATGCAAAGCAAAAGTAATCGACTATAGTAAAATTATTACGTTGACGCAAACTTTTACCCAAGGGGTCACTCCCGATGACGGGATCTCGGCCCTTGCCTCGTCGAATGAGGTGCAGGATATTCCAAAATGAATACCACGATGCAAAGCAAAAGTGTACGTCTGTAATATCAGTTTAAAAAAAACTTGGTTCCAACAACATTATATATATATATATAGGTTTGTTTTATCCTTGCATTGATAAGAATCTATGCAGTCCCATCAATTAATCACACCAGAAAAGAACGAAAATAAAATATACGTATATACCATCCGCATTCGTCGCTGAGTCCCGTCATCACCCGTTAGGTTACTTAACTAACGACAGAGCGGGGACTGGGCTAGCACGGGTGCAAAACATATACAACATCTACTAGTATATATAAATATATATAACAATCGTCCCAGGCATGATATAAAGAAACATCACAGAAGCAACACAGAATGGTGGATTATCTGGAGCCCCGGGTTTCACTTGAGCCGCAAGTGATACCCGACGTTCCCTGTCCTGTGGATAGCCTGTGCAATGAAACCTAGACCCCTACGAGCACGGCAAGTTACCCGCAAAACCAGAAGCGAGGCAGCCCCCTTCAGCAACGTGAATGGACCACTCAGCACTTCACGGAATCCGGTAACTTGAGCACCCCTCCTGGGTCAACCTATACCCCCTGCGAGTGTGGCGAATAGCCCGCCAATTCTAGAGTAAGGTCCCCTCCGTCCCAACGCCATGAGATGCAGACCCATTGCCTTCTAGAACCCGACTATTCGTGCACTCTACCGTGGGGTAATCCTAGTACAGAAAAGAAAATAATATACAAGGGTGACATCGACCTCAGCTCGGTCGTGCCCCAAAAGAATAATATACAAACTGGCAGTGACTGCAGTCCACATGTCGGATGCTCGTCCCGCAATATCAAATATACAAATGAAATTAAACTGTACTAACATTGCACCACAGCCATCCACCACGACGATCCAACCAACATCACAGCACAACACAGAACATCAACGTCAATGTCACGTTCGCAAACCCGTCTAAAGGAACATATAGCAGTTAGACGGGTTTACCGATCAAATGACATTCACGGTCGCAGATTATAATGTATGTACTGTCAAACACACGCTTAAAATATCGATCGACTAAGTTCCAAATTGGCCCCAATAGCAAAAACAGCACTGCACATAAAACTGGGCCAAAACAGAATATCACAAAAATAACAATTCCAAGTATGTGAGCTACAGTGAAAAGTTGAAGGCCCGTCGCCAATCAATGGCCGCGGAACCGCCGCCAATAGGGGGTAAGTGCGGCGGATCCGCGGCAATTTAGAGGCATCACGAGCCCAAATTTTTTGTGTAGTCTTAAATTTTCCTGCATGGATTTTTAAGATGCCTGAAATAATTTTTTGACCACATTTGAAAATCGACAGCAAACCCAAAAATAAAATCGTGATTTTGGTAAATTCCGTCGATCGATCTTTTAAGCATGTTTAAACAAGCTAGTAAGGGGTTTAAAGGGTGGCTCTGATACCATGAAGGGTTACATCAGCGCCCCGGCCATCAAAACGCGGCCAAAATGCGGAACAAAAATTTCTGAACTGGCGCTACCATTACCCTATTTACGGATCGACCTTAAACCCTAAACTAGCATACTATAAAAGAGGTTAGAATGGTTATACCGAGTTGATCCGTGTCCTTCGGTCTTCATTCTAAGCTCCTAGCGGTACCTTGATGAAGTTTGGTTGCCGGTCTTCTTCCATCTCCGATGATCCACCCGAGGGATGTAACTCCGGCTCTAGCTCCACGACATGATGCATATGGAGCAACTAGGGTCTCTAGGTTGCTACCCTAGAGAGCCTAAGATATAGTGTGAATGTTTCTTAGTGTTAGCTATCTCAAAAACTTGAAGGTGGAAGAAAAAAATGAAAGCTAGAGGAAGGTGAAGCTCATGATGAAGAAGGAGCTCAAGAAGGAAAAAGCAATGAACAAAACCTTCATGCTTCAAAAATGAACTCACTCTTCCAAAAGAAAATTAGCACCCTTGGTTTTGTTAAAAGCCTTTTTTCAATTTTAAATTCTTCCCATGCTTGTAGTGAACACAAATGAATTAACAATTCATTTGTGTGCACTATTGCAAGCATGGTTGTCACCATACCTCCTCATGCAATTTCCACCTCATTTACCATTTTAATAAAATGGTCAAATCAAGAAATGAGGTGGCACCTTCTAGAATGTTATTCGGTAAAAAATACGGATTGCATTCTACTGTAAATATATCTGCATTCGTACCGAAATACGAATACCCAAAAAGATAGCATAACACAAAGAATATAATACTAGAATATACGTATCGAAATACATATAGGTAAATTATTAAATCAATACCTGATTTAATAATCCGGCTCAATCCCGAGCCGGCTAGCATTATCAACTGTCCAATCGAAAGTCCGAGTACAATGTACATCAATCGATCGGAACCCAGCACGTATCCAATACGGCTACTACATCATTTCGCCAGAACCAGGGAAACCCTCTGTGTGGGACTCTAAAGACTCGTCAATACGCTGGCAGTGGGTTTAACCACAAGCACGTCAGCGGCACTAGCTGTACGTAACGGCTACCCAGATATTAAACGAAAAGGAGGCCGACGAGCAAACTCATGCAGAACCCCTACTGAGCCTGACAGTGACAATATCCGTACAGTCCGATCTGTTCGTCTAAGAGTATCGCATATCGAGTCTAGGGGGTGAATAAAGTCAGACCCCCCACAACGCGATATTTAGTGTCGGCATGAAACCCATCACCACCTGAGAAACTATCGATCCTGGATCAGTAATTCTCGTCCACCGTGTAGGATTCCTAGGCACCCTAATGAGGTCTCACAAGGCATCGAACATGCCAATTTCAAATTATCTAGGTGCCGAGAGACCCTAATACGGATCGTTTGCTAGAAATCTAGGCGAAAAAGTAATCTAGTTAACAGTTAACTAAGGGATACGGATATACAACCTTTGTAGATCCGTTTGTCCACCTCCATAGCTCCATGAAGAAGTCATCTCCGCTGTACAAATCCGAAATCCGGGCTCTTGCGTCGGCTTCATCGGAGAAGAAGCGGGCTAGGTCATCGACGACGTGCCGAAGATGATCTACGTCGAGGCATCGCTAAATCAAGCTCCGCCTTCACCTTGCCATGAAAACTTGTGAAGGAAACACACTCTACTACTTGGCAAGAGGTAGAGGATGAAGAAATAGGAAGTGGGTAGACTTTAGAATTGGATTTCTCACTCAAATCATCAATCCACCATTGATGACCTCAAGCTTTTCTTCACTTGAAGGAAGAAGAAGAAGAAGCTAGTATTATGATAAGATAATTAAAAAGAAAAGAATAATCCAATCTTTATCATAACATGACCATGGTTATGTGTAGAGACTAAACCCTAGTTAAGTGAATGGTTAGGTTAGGAATGAAGACAAAAATGGTGACTAAGTCAAAGTATTCATGAAGCTTCATGAATTAACAAAAGAATGCCACCATTTTTCTTTTCTTTTCCTTAAATGAATAATGAATATAAATAAATGAATAAGTATATAAAACCCTAACCATTCATATAACCATGGTTTAATCTTTACACAAGCACAAGTCAACATGTATCATCAAACATGATACAATAAAATGCACAAAAAGTATATCACATATACAACTTGTACATCCAAGTGAGAAAATCCATCTAAAGTGAACCGATACTAGTTAATGCAAAGTAATATATCAAATATATAATTATACATTAAATCATTAAATCAACACTTGATTCAATGATCCGGTCATGTCGCACATAACCGACTGGTATCATTAGTAACAACTTATCGAATCAACACTTGATCCGATAACCCGGCTATATCGCATATAACCGATCAACGTCACATCGCGAGAATCGAATACGTTATCACATACACGCATTATTCTCGGTCCCGCACATATCTCATATGCGCTCCTATTTCGTTTCGCTTGAGCCAGGAAACCTCTGTGTAGGACTCTAAAGACTCGTCAATACGCCGGCAGCGGATGATGATCATATCAAACATCCACAAGCCGCAAGCGGTCTGCTAAACGTAACGGCCACCCGGGTATTGAGCGATCTGAAGATCTACGAGCAAGCCCGCTCACACTCCAGTGAATCCGACCAGTAACACTACCGTACAGTCCGGTCTGATCGTCTGATATGTCGCATATCTCGCCTAGGGGTGGTAAACGTCAGACCCCAATAGCTCGATAAGTCGTGTCGATATGAGGTCTATAACACTTCGAGAAACTACTGGTAACACTTACCAGTAAATCTCAGCAACCCTGGCCAGGGATTTCCTGTTATAGCCAATCGAACACAGCGCAACATCAACCCCCTATACCGGGAGAGACGAATCCCCTCCTATCGCTCATTGCCTCCATGTGACTCGGGACTGTACCCAAAAACCACCGTTTTGCACGCCCTCTTGGACGTGGTAAGATGGAAATCAAAGCACAGTGGGAACCACACAAGACTCTATGACGATCTCGGGTCAACAGACTACTCTGTACCAGTGTCACTAGAGAACTGCCATCTGACGTAAGGTATAATACCATCTGGGAGTTCTCGGCGAGTCCGTCCAGTGTACCCAGTCTCTACTGAGCACCCGTATATCATCTCTGATGTCAAACACCGATGGATATGGGATCATCCATCGCCCATCTGTATGGGTCGAGAAGGTACACGCTAGTCTACTCTGGTATATCGATGCCCCGTCTCGATACACCCACGACTAGGGACTTTGAAGGATGTACTTATGGACTACCATGTCCCCACTAGTATGATCCGCATCATAGTCCAGGTAGTCAAGTACAGATCCTAAGGGCTTTACCAACATGTAACAGAGAGACAATCAGCATACACGTTAAGGTAAAGGGTAACCAGATAGCGTACTATCATGTCGAGCAAGAAAGTCCTCCCTATATACGTCCCAGCATCCACTACAATATACATCATATGTACAGTAATGGCCTCTAGGGCATACATATAACTAACAATCTCCCACTTGCACTAAGGCCATCTGTAGCAGTGGTTGTAGTATCTCATACTCAACCATCCCATAAAAGTCTCTCTCTGGGAACAGGCCTTTGTGAGTGGATCCACTGTGTTGTCCTCTGAGTCTACTCTCCTGTCCTCGATCCCCTGGAGATCAACCATCTCCATGATCAGGTGATACTGCTTTAGAATATGTCTGGATCACTGATGGGACGGACGCTCCTTGGCATAAGCCACAACTCCATTGTCACACAATGGGAGGAACATAGTTCATCTCATGAACCATTATCATCCAAACAGCCTCTTTGGTAGCATCTTAAGTAGCGATGTATCCTGCCTTTATCGTCTAGTATGTCACGGTATCTAGCTTGGAACTCTTCCAACATACCGTCCCTTTACTGAGGGTAAAGACAATGCCTGCGACTGACATTCAGTCGTCTTTATCACCCTGGAACCCTTCCATTGATTCTCCCCAGGATCAATTGATACGATCTCACTACAACTAGTGAGTATTCTAACATCCAATTAGATCTATCTCATAGATCCAAAATCCAAGATTTAGTAGGTATCATTTTGATCCTACACGGAGAATCTTTGTGATATACGGAGATTGATCGAGCGTAGCATAAGAAACTCCTTTCTTATCAAGAGTATGTTATCCACGTACTATACGAGGATCACCACCATACTCCCTACTACCTTTTTGTTTATACAAGGTTCATCTACCATTTTGATGATGTCAAACTCTTTGACTACTTCATCAAAACAGATGTTCCAACTCCGCGATACCTGCTTTATCAGATAAAACATCTTGCACACGTTTCCGCTGCTCCCACTGTTTACGAAGCCCTCTGGCTGTGTACTTACAGACGCACTCTTTTAAATCAATATTTAGAAAAGCAGTCATGGCACCCAACCGCCAGATATCGTAGTCATGGTATGTAGCCGTGGCAAGTAGGATCTGGATGGACTTAAGCATAGCTACTTGAAAAGGTTTCATCATTATCCGTACCTGGTCAATGATGCAAACTTTTAACAAGTCTAGCTTTGAAAGTCTCAACTTTTCCATGTACACCAAGTAATCTTCTCAAGATATACTTGCTCCTGATGGGGATTTAACCCTTCAGATATAGCAGCTAAAGTCCATACTTTGCTGGTGTATAAGGATTCCATCTCAGATCACTAAGCATCCAGCCATTCTTACAGAGTCTTACTCCTGATGGCCAGCTCGAAGCTAGTTGGGTCATCATCTCATGATGTAATCCTCGCTCCCACTGTCATAGAGAAACCGAAGTATCTCTCAGGTGGGTGAGGAACCCTACTAGATCGGCGGAGAGGCTGAGGCTCGTTGGAATCTACTGAATCCTTTGGTTTTACCAAATCATCTGCTGTAGTTTGTATAGCTGGAACCTTTCCAGTTCTACATTACAGACCTTGCCTCGAGCTTGTCCGGATTTTGCTTTTAAACATAGGCCGGACAACCCCAAATCTTAACTAGCTTAATACATGGGCTCTTCCCTTTCCATATCACATATGAAATGGTAGGCAACTGATTTGATTGGAACCCTATTCAATAGGTATGCATCTTCATAAGTGCATAAATCCCAAAAGGAAAAAGGTAACTCAGTAGTACTCATCATAGAGCACACCTTATCATATAGGGTGTGATTGCTCCGCCCTGATATACCATCGTGCTATGGTGTATACAGAGGAGTAATGCTGAGAGAGAATCTCATTCTCCTTTAGAATAGTTCAGGATTTCCGTGCTCAAGTATTCTCCTCCTTGATCTCATCAAAGGACATAATACTTATACCCGTATTTTGGTTCTCTACTTCTAACTTATATTCTGTGAATATCTCAAAAGGTTCGGACTTGTGTTTCAACAGGAACATAGGTCTGAATCTCGAAAGATTATCAGAGAATGTAATGAAGTATAAAGAACTAGTCCTGGCATATGTAGACAGGGGACCTACATACATCAACATGTATCATCCCAAGAGTTCACTAACTCTTTCTCTGTTTCCAATAAACGGAGCTATGGTCATCTTATCTTTGTGACATGACTGGCGAGTTTCACAAGATGTAAATTCAAACTGATTTAAATATACATCTATACGTAACTCTAGCCAGTCGGGTCGCATTGATCTGACCTAGTCTACTATACCTCAAGAAGGATTCGTTCATTTCTGAACTCTTCCTCTTGTGTGTGTTCCGTATACTAAGAACTGTAGTTTGATTTAGAACATCAATGCTTTTAGATAACGTGCCTGAACCGATCAACTTTTGATATAGGAAATGTTCAAAACATTATCCAACAATACAAAATTTTATCATTTCTTTACTAATAAAGAGATAGATATGATTTTGTATATCAGGTTCGGTATCTAACAACATTCGTTCAGAATCAATGTATTGGTAATACAGGGTGACAGTGACCAACAGACTTGGCTGCAACTCTTGCCCCGTTTTCTGCCTCATGAAACTTATCACCCGTTCTCAGTTCTCTACCTATCTGTAGCCCTATGTGACAGATTACATATCTGGGATCCTGATCCGGTATCATATACCCAGGATGTAGAGGATACAGAGAAACAGTTCTTTGTAACGAACACACCCGAAGATGATGCATCAGCATGCACTCTCTTCGTTTGGGCAGCACGGGAAATCTGGTATTCCCCAATTTCCTGCTCTGTCTTATAACAATTATAAGTTGGAGCGGGACCAACGTTCCCCAGCCCAGTATAACAAGCGGGTTCGGTCAATAATCCGTATTATTATCTTGATTAAGGCGTGATATGGTCGCTACCAGGAGAGAGAGAGAAGAAAACACTCAGCGTGCGCTCTTGCAAGAATAGATTGGTTATTATTTTGTCTAATCAGGATGGCTCCCACTGCTTTTTATCAAATCTTCCTTCAAACCCTAAAAGGAAAGACTAGCCGGGATTAATTACACACTACAAGTTCGCCAATCTTTCAGCCAGGCCAGTGTCGGTACTTTGAGGGAGGTCCCCCGTGCTTTCGCACGAACCTAATTAATGTAAACCTCGTTTTCCCAGAGGCGTAACCTCGTTGACACCTTTCTAGACACCTACTTGATCGGCTAATTGTAATGTGTAAAACTCTCCCAGGAGTAACTCTTACTCGCAGCGGGTATCGGGATCCAACTATCTCATAGAAGGTATGCAATCTCATTGCAAATCTCAACACTTGAAATTCCCGATAATATTTTGCCCCTAGCGTCCTATGACCTTGACGCAGGCCAACAAACCATAGTCCGCTAGTCAAGTTCAACCCGTCATTTCCTGATTGAATTAAACCCACCCGCACGACCCTTGACGCAGGCCAACAAATTCGCACGACTACCCTAATCCAATCACATCATATGCTTATGCAGATAAGCACCAGTTAGCTACCGCACACTACGCCTTGACGCAGGCCAACAAACGTAGCACGAATACTAACTACTACTTATCTGAAATGACGGAGGGCTACGACAGGTTTTTCTGAAAACCTATTGCGTAATGAACTTGATATCGTTGTAGGATCGAATGAATTTTAAAATGGAGTGCTTTTGAGGCTTTTCCAGTTTTGCTAAAGGAGTCACTCCCGGTGAAGGGATCGTCGGTCCTTTCCTCGTCGAATGAGGTGCGGGATATATCATATATATCACTGTGCAAAGCAGAACTCTTAAAAGCAATCAAAAGACAAACCGAGTGTGTAGCATCTGCCAGTTATTGCTAAAGGAGTCACTCCCGGTGAAGGGATCTCGGTCCTTTCCTCATCGAATAAGGTGCAGGATATATCACATATACCGCTGTGCAAAGCAAGAACTGTAGCTACCTGTTTTATTTTGAAATTCAATTCTACAACATCTTAGGTTTCTTTTATTTCATTAATCACATTAATGAAGTCCCATCATTTTAAATTACCTAAACATCACAGATAAAAACGACGTACACTTATGCCATCCGCATTCGCCTCGATGTCCCCTCGTGCACCGTTAGGTTAGGTAACTAACGACAGAGCGGGACAGGGCTAGCACGGGTGTAAAACATAAGTAACATCTATATAATATATCATATATACTATTTACTATATCTATCACAGAACATATCATGATCGCATCACAGATATCGCAGCAGAAGAAACATATGAAATATTGGATATACTAGGACGTCCGTGTTTTCAATACGAGCCAGTATAAAACACGGATTCCACGGTCGTGATGAATAGCCAAACCCACACCCCTAGACCCCTACGAGAGCGGCAAGCAACCCTACCAATTCTGGAGTTAGGAGACCCGGACTCGACTCCTCGAGTTGGTCTCCCACTGGACTCCAGAACCCGGTTACTTGTGCTCCCCTCCTTGGGTCTATCCTAGTGCGGAAAAGTAAATAATATACAACAGGTGACAACTCCCGCAACCTGGAAGTGCCCCAATAAAAGAATATTACATACAAGTTTTTACATGAATGAAAATGAAAAAACACTCATCTCACATAAAAACCCCCGGCTATTCAAACACGACGATCCAATATAACATATCCAGCAACACATAACATCACATGTCATCAACGTAAGTAAATATGCGCATCCCAATTGTCGTTGACATATAGCAACGAAACTGGGGATATCACATATTACACTTACGGTCACAGAAAAGAAAGTGTAAAACTACAACAGTTGGAATCCGCAACCACCTCAGACATCGCATGCCTGACCAAATGAATTACTTAGACATCGCATGCCTAACAATTATAAACCCCGCATTTTAGTCTCAAAATCGAAAACACTTTTCAATACCAAGTCGGGGAATTCAACAAGATTCCCGACATCCTGATCGAATGCTCGTCGCAAACTTTAGTAGACGGCCGCACCCCCGATACCGTCGACGAAGTGCACCAAGGCGGAACACCGCCACCGCGAGCACCCAAACGGATGCTTTCGGCGACGGGGTTCTCCTACAGTCACTTGGTCGGGGCTATGGAGTGAGGCTGTCTATTAAGTTTACCCGGCGAGTATCCGCGTACGCTACGTGATTGCGACGGACTTTTGATCGCATCAAAATTCCGTGGCAACCGATCAAGTGAGACTAAAGTGCTATGTTTATAACATTAATTCAGTTATCTCATAACTTATTGTGAATTCCAATTATTGTATCCCATTCCGGATAAATAGAAAATGTCAAACTTTCCGATCGAACAATCGAACACCCAAGTTTTCCCGAAACTACTCAACACATGAAATAAGTCTAACAACATTCAGTTCGTGCCTCAGTACCAACGGTCCAGCCGTAGAAGGGTCAAGCCAACGCCTCACATGTGGCACGCCGTACTGCCCCAAACCCGAAGGTTCAAAGGGCAGTTCAAGACGGTCGCATAATCGAGTTAAGGTTTGTTGTCTTCTAGAGGGTCCATCGCGTTACTTGCACTACTTAGAACGTCGTTAAACTACGGAAAAATCCAACACTTGGAAATTTCCCGACAGGGGAAAAATTGGGTATTTATATCCGGTCGAACTTTTTAACATATTCTAAAAATTTATCCGGAAAGCCACATAGACAAAATTTGATACTCCGATCGAAACACCGAATCCCCAAAACAACCCAGAACATTCAACTCTGGAATAAATATTAAAAATTCCCAGAAAATCCAGCATTAATAATTATGAGATACTGTGTAAAAAGTATTAAATAAAGTGGCCGTACCGCCGCGGAACCGCCGCACGAGCCTTGCTCGTGCCGCGGAACCGCGGCAGCATGAAGGAGTTAGGGGCACGAATTTCACAGTACCTCTTAGATTCACCTGCTGATTTTTCTGCATATTTTTAATGTTGAAAAAATCACTGTTTTCAAAAAAGTACAGAGAGCATGATCCGGGTTCGGGTTTTGGTTCGATCGGGCTTCAAATTCCGTCTAGACTTCGCCTAAGGCTCTAGCTAGGCTCTGATACCACTGTAGGATTCCTAGGCACCCTAATGAGGTCTCACAAGGCATCGAACATGCCAATTTCAAATTATCTAGGTGCCGAGAGACCCTAATACGGATCGTTTGCTAGAAATCTAGGCGAAAAAGTAATCTAGTTAACAGTTAACTAAGGGATACGGATATACAACCTTTGTAGATCCGTTTGTCCACCTCCATAGCTCCATGAAGAAGTCATCTCCGCTGTACAAATCCGAAATCCGGGCTCTTGCGTCGGCTTCATCGGAGAAGAAGCGGGCTAGGTCATCGACGACGTGCCGAAGATGATCTACGTCGAGGCATCGCTAAATCAAGCTCCGCCTTCACCTTGCCATGAAAACTTGTGAAGGAAACACACTCTACTACTTGGCAAGAGGTAGAGGATGAAGAAATAGGAAGTGGGTAGACTTTAGAATTGGATTTCTCACTCAAATCATCAATCCACCATTGATGACCTCAAGCTTTTCTTCACTTGAAGGAAGAAGAAGAAGAAGCTAGTATTATGATAAGATAATTAAAAAGAAAAGAATAATCCAATCTTTATCATAACATGACCATGGTTATGTGTAGAGACTAAACCCTAGTTAAGTGAATGGTTAGGTTAGGAATGAAGACAAAAATGGTGACTAAGTCAAAGTATTCATGAAGCTTCATGAATTAACAAAAGAATGCCACCATTTTTCTTTTCTTTTCCTTAAATGAATAATGAATATAAATAAATGAATAAGTATATAAAACCCTAACCATTCATATAACCATGGTTTAATCTTTACACAAGCACAAGTCAACATGTATCATCAAACATGATACAATAAAATGCACAAAAAGTATATCACATATACAACTTGTACATCCAAGTGAGAAAATCCATCTAAAGTGAACCGATACTAGTTAATGCAAAGTAATATATCAAATATATAATTATACATTAAATCATTAAATCAACACTTGATTCAATGATCCGGTCATGTCGCACATAACCGACTGGTATCATTAGTAACAACTTATCGAATCAACACTTGATCCGATAACCCGGCTATATCGCATATAACCGATCAACGTCACATCGCGAGAATCGAATACGTTATCACATACACGCATTATTCTCGGTCCCGCACATATCTCATATGCGCTCCTATTTCGTTTCGCTTGAGCCAGGAAACCTCTGTGTAGGACTCTAAAGACTCGTCAATACGCCGGCAGCGGATGATGATCATATCAAACATCCACAAGCCGCAAGCGGTCTGCTAAACGTAACGGCCACCCGGGTATTGAGCGATCTGAAGATCGACGAGCAAGCCCGCTCACACTCCAGTGAATCCGACCAGTAACACTACCGTACAGTCCGGTCTGATCGTCTGATATGTCGCATATCTCGCCTAGGGGTGGTAAACGTCAGACCCCAATAGCTCGATAAGTCGTGTCGATATGAGGTCTATAACACTTCGAGAAACTACTGGTAACACTTACCAGTAAATCTCAGCAACCCTGGCCAGGGATTTCCTGTTATAGCCAATCGAACACAGCGCAACATCAACCCCCTATACCGGGAGAGACGAATCCCCTCCTATCGCTCATTGCCTCCATGTGACTCGGGACTGTACCCAAAAACCACCGTTTTGCACGCCCTCTTGGACGTGGTAAGATGGAAATCAAAGCACAGTGGGAACCACACAAGACTCTATAACGATCTCGGGTCAACAGACTACTCTGTACCAGTGTCACCAGAGAACTGCCATCTGACGTAAGGTATAATACCATCTGGGAGTTCTCGGCGAGTCCGTCCAGTGTACCCAGTCTCTACTGAGCACCCGTATATCATCTCTGATGTCAAACACTGATGGATATGGGATCATCCATCGCCCATCTGTATGGGTCGAGAAGGTACACGCTAGTCTACTCTGGTATATCGATGCCCCGTCTCGATACACCCACGACTAGGGACTTTGAAGGATGTACTTATGGACTACCATGTCCCCACTAGTATGATCCGCATCATAGTCCAGGTAGTCAAGTACAGATCCTAAGGGCTTTACCAACATGTAACAGAGAGATAATCAGCATACACGTTAAGGTAAAGGGTAACCAGATAGCGTACTATCATGTCGAGCAAGAAAGTCCTCCCTATATACGTCCCAGCATCCACTACAATATACATCATATGTACAGTAATGGCCTCTAGGGCATACATATAACTAACACACCGTGGCCACGGATTTCGGGTGATGGTCATCCGTACACAACGCGACATCAACCCCCAATACCGGGAGAGACAAATCCCCGACGATCCGATCACTGCCTCCATGTGGCTCAGGACTGTACCCAACTAAAACCTGTTTGCACGACTCCTTTGAGCCGTGGTAGGGTAGTAATCAAAGCACAGTGGGAACTCACACGAGACAAATGACGATTTCAGGTCGACAGACTAACTTATACACATGTCACCTGGGAACTGCTATCTGACAATAGGTAAAATACCAACTTGCAGGTTCCCGGCAAGTCCGTCCAGTGTACTCATAACCCAATGAGCACATGTATACTATCTTAGGTGAACAAACTAACACCAATGGCTTGTGAGACCTGGCCACCGCCCCTCGTCGGGGTCTCGATCAGTATACACTAGTCTACACTGGAGTATCGATGCCCGGTCTCGATACTCCTACGACTAGGGACATTTAAGGATGTGCTTATAGACTCCAGCTCTCACATATATGATCGCCATCATAATGCTGGCAGTCAAGCAAGAATCCTATGGGCTCTATCAACATGTACATGATGATAAAGACAAACCAGATAGCATACTATCATCTTAAGTAACACTGTTCTATCGGTATAGGTCCTCACTCAATCATCATAATCACAAGTCCACGACTATGATAATTGCCTCGAGCGCACAATAGCCAACAGAGCGGGGGCTGGACTAGCGCGGGTGCAAAACATAAGCAACGTTTAATAAATATCTCATATATATATATATATATAGCCATTCGTCTCACGCAATAATAAGCATTCCATATCACAGATGAATACATTGGATATACAATGAATTCCATATTTTGTTTAAACCCTGAATGAAAGACGGATTCCACGGTCGTGATGAATAGCCAAACCCCACCCTAAACCCCTACGGATGCGGCAAACTACCCGCCGAAATTCCCGAAGTGAAGCAATCACCCTCAATAAAATGAGTAGGCCACTCGTTACTTCAAGAACCCGGTAGTTTGTGCACCCCACCTTGGATCCATCCTAGGAGCAAAAACAGTAAAAAGAAATAATACAACGGCGGCTACAACCTCAACCCAGATGTGCATCGCAAAATAATTTTACATCACTTTTACAAATTACAAGAATAAAAGAAAAGAAAACACTCTTCTCAGATCCCCCAGCTATTCATCCACGACGATCCAACACATTCATATACACATACCATCACATGATACACATATGTGCAACCCCCACTAATTGTCATATAGCAATTAGTGGACGTTTCTCAACACATATCAAACTGAAAAGCGGAAAAACGAGGTTTAATTTTCGACTTCGAAACACTCCAGATTTCTCTAACACTTAGGTTACATCACAAGCAATCTGGAAACAAATAAACAGTACCACAAATTCTAAAACCAAGTCAAAAAACACCTTCAAAAACTCAATCCCAAAATCCTCTGTTGGGCTGGCGAGGCCGGTAAAAAGAAGGTTCTGGCCGGCGAGATTATGTCATTTTGGGCTCGTTTTTCGAGGGTGTTCTAGTTATCTCATAACAAGTCATCTGCACATGTTTAAAAAAAATTTAGAACACTCTTTAAAAATCGACAGAGACATGGTTTTAGATTTACAGTTTCGGAGTTGTTTCATGTTCGAAGCTTTAAACACCGTCTAAAATACTAGTTTTGGTTTAGTTAGGTTCTGATACCATGTTAGTAGATGTTTCACACTACCAAAACACTTGTGGGGAGGTGGAAGTAGCAAATAATAATTTTTGAGCATGCAACATCGACTTTCACTCCCGGATCTTACACTAAGCCATCACTAGTAATCCTATCTAGGAGTTTTAGCTACTATGATAGGGGTTATACCTTCTTGAACCGGTCCTTCGGGTCTTCTTTCCGCTGTGTTTCTGAGCTCCTTGAGTGTTTGAAACGATCTCGATCTCTGGTCACCGCTAATCCATAGATGATCTACCCGAGAGCTTTGGATCAAGCTTCAACCTCCATTAAAGAGGTAGCTAAGAAGTCAAGCATGGTAAGAGAGACTACTTAGATTATGTAAAACCTTACGGCCTCTCCATCATTTTTCCTGAACCAAGGAAACCCTCTGTGTAGGACTCTAAAGACTCGACAGTATGCTGGCAGTGGATTTAACCACAAACCTGTCAGCGACACTAGCTGTGCGTAACGGCTACCCAGGTACATGTTGAAAAGGTGGTCGACGAGCAAACTCGTCCTAACCCCAACGAGCCTATGAGTAACACTTACCGTACATCTAGTCTTTTCGTCTGATACGTCGCATATCGAGTCTAGGGGTGGTAAACGTCAGACCAGCAACTTGATAAGTCATGCCAATATGTGGTTCATAAACACTCAGCGTGCGCTCTTGCAAAATTAGATTGGTTATTGGTTTATCTAATCAGGATGGCTTCCACTGTTTCCTCGAATTTTCCTTCAAACCTTTAAAAGGAAAACTAGTCGAGATCATTCACACCTTACAAGTTCGCCAACCGTTCAGCCAGGTGAGTGTTGGTACTCCGAGAGAGGTTTCTCGTGCTCTCGCACGGACCTAATTAAAATAAACCTCGTTTCCGCAAAGGCATAGCCCCGTTAACACTTTTCTAGACACCTAATAGGTTAGCTAATTGTGAAGTGAAAAATATCTCCTAAGAGTAATCCTACTCATCAGTGGGATCGGGATCCAACTATCATCGCGTGATAACCTAGATGGAAGCCACTCTAGTTACCACACTCCAGAAGGTATGCAACACTAGCAAGTTTCCTGTATATTTGAAACTCCCGATATGGTTTTTGCCCCTAACGGCTTATGACCTTGACACGTTCAACATGTCATAAGTCGCTAGTCAAGTTCAACCCATCATTATCCTAGATTGCATTAGGCCCACCCGCATGACCCTTGACACAGTCAAAATGGTTATACGGCTGTCCTAACCAATCGCATCATATGCTACAAACAAGCACTATTTAGCTACCGTACACTACGCCTTGACACAGTCAATATACGCAGTACGAATACTAAGTAATACTCGTAAGAAATGAAGGAATGCTACGGCTAGGTTTTTGGTGAAAAATCCTTTAACATAATGAACTTGATATCATTGAAGGAACCGTGTAGTTTTGAAAAGGGGTGGTTTAGGCTCCGCTTTTGAAAACTAGTGGTTTTGAAGAAAACCAAGTAATCTATAGTAATGTAAAGTTTCGCTCAAGAGGTCACTCCCCGTGAAAGGATCTAGGCTCTTGCCTCCTCAAATGAGGTGTTGGATATTCCTAACCGAATACCACTATACAAAGCGAAAGAGTATGACTATAGTTTTTCAAAATTTGTTCCAATAACATCTTTTAAGTTTCTTTTTCTTGCATTAATTAAAATTAACATAGTCCCATCAATTAAATCCTATCACACCAGAAAAGAACGAAAATAAAATGTACGTATATGACATCCGCATTTGCCATGGGGTCCCGTCATACACCGTCAGGTTACTTAACTACCGGCAGAGTGGGGGCAGGACTAGTGCGGATGCAAAACATATACAACATATACTAATATATATAAATATATATATATAATCATTCGTCTCAGGCATGATATAAGTAATATCACAGAACATCAATAAGAAATATGGAATAGCGGATAATCTAGGAGCCCCAGGTTTCATTTGAGCCGCAAATGAAACCCGACATTCTTCGGTTGTGTGGATAGCCTGTGCAATAAAGAACCTAGACCCCTATGAGTGCGGCAAGTTACCCGCCAATCCCGAAAGTGAGGCAACCCCAATCAACAAAATGAATGGGCCACCTAGCACTTTACGGAATCCGGTAACTTAAGCACCCCTCCGTGGGTCATCCTATACCCCTACGAGTGCGGCGAACAGCCCGGCAATTTTAGAGTAAGGCCCTCCTCCGTCTCAACGTCATGAGATGTGGGTTCGTTGCCCTCTAGAATCTGACTATCGAGCACTCCTCCGCGGGATAATCCTAGTACAGAAAAGAAAAATATATATACAAATAGTGACATCGACCTCAATCCGGTCATGCCCCAATAAAAGAATATACAAACTGGCAGAGACAACAGTCCAGATATCGGACGCTCTCCCCATAATAATGAATATACAAATGAATCAAAGCTATACCACTAACATTGTACTATATGCTATCCATCATGATAATTCGAATAAACCATCACAGATATCAACATCACAGCAGCATAAGCAAGTATGTGCAACCCCGTCTAAATGACATATAGCAAATAGATGACATTTGGAAACACATTCACCACATCACAGAAATCAATGATGCTAAAGTTTCAAGTTCTAAACTTTTCGAGTTCTAAACTAAGTGAAATATAGGGCAAATCAAACAAGACCAAAAATACCAATTTACAAAATCCAACACACTGGATGAAAATGAGGGTGTAATATGAACAGTAAACCACCGATAGCGGGGTTTTGGCCAATTTGGGCGGTTTCATTAGGATGGAATTGTCTCGTTTTCATCGTGTGTCATAGTCATATCTAGAGTAAGCCTCTGCACTTGTTTAAAAAAATTTTGCCTCCGAACGGCGGCCAAGACATGGACGTCTTCGTCTGAGATTCGGGGCAGATGCTATTTGGTTTTATCCGTCCACCTCTCCGAAGATGCCAAGTTGATTTATGGCACCGTGTATCGGAGGTTTAGACGGATGCGGCCGATGTAGCAGACTTCGTCAGATTCCCCCTCGCTTGAGGGGTTTTTGATTGTGGGGACGCTCTTCCCTGCAGGTGCAAGCCCCTGCAGTTAATTACGCTACCGCATCGCGATAACAACTTTCTCCTTCTCCATAATTTCACTTTGTGTCGTGAGTGTTTGTTTTGTTTGTGGTTGCCCGTGGATTGTATACGGAGACTAATTTATGTCGTCGCCCGTAGGACGTGGATTAGTCCAAATCCGTATTTTCTTAGATTTTGGTTTGGGATTTTGGTTTAAGGATACGTTAGCCATATTTGAGGCTAAGATCAACTTAAACGTTTGTTAAGGATACGTTAGTCTAATTTGAGACTAAGATCAACTTAACGGGATCGTTTAGATCCGACAAAAGATCGTTTGGGCTCTATTGTTCCAGTTTAGGGACATAGTGGTCCATTTAATGTATGTGGCCACCGGGACCCGTCACCTCTCTGACGACGTTGAGGGATTACAACGACAGGAATCAGAGGAGTTCGGAGATGTACCCTTGAACCAAAGTTGATTAAGGAGATGAAGTCCGATTGAATGTTTAAGGATGCATTAGCCATGTTTGAGGCTAAGATCAACTTAAACGGGATCGTTTAGATCCGACAAAAGAGCGTTTGAAGGCTCTACTGTTCCAGTTTAGGGACGTAGTGGTCCATATTCCAGTTTAGGGACATGGTGGTCCATTGCGCATATGGTCGTCGGGACCCGTCACCTCTCTGACGTCGTTGAATGATTACAACGATAAGTGTCAGAGGAGTTCGGAGATGTACCCTCGAACCAAAGTTGATTAAGGGATCTATAGTCCGATTTGGGACTAAAATCTGTCTGAAGGTTTAAGGATACGTTAGCCATTTTTGAGGCTAAGATCAACTTAAATGGGATCGTTTAGATCCAACAAAAGAGCATTTGGGCTCTATTGTTCCAGTTTAGGGACATGGTGGTCCATTTCCAGTTTAGGGACGTGGGGGTCCATTTCCAGTTTAGGGACGTGGTGGTCCACCATTAGTTTAAGGACGTTTCGGTCCACGAGTTTAAGGACCCCGCAGTCCGTATCGATGTGTGGTTGTCGGGACCCGTCACCTATCTGACGTCGTTGAAGGATTACAACGATAGGTGTCAGAGGAGTTCAGAGATGTACCCTTGAACCGGATGTAAATTGATTTAAGAGAGCAGCCGTGCTCAGTCAATTTAATTTGAGGACTTACGGCCATGATTGGGCTAAGTCCAGTTGAAAATATTCAACGTTTTTTTCCTTGGCCTATTAGGCCTGTGCTAGGGCTTTGCCCCTGTTTAATAATGCACTGCATTTTATTTTGGCCTGTAAGGCCTTTCTGATTTGGGCTCTGTCCCTTTTAATAGTGCATAGTACTTTGTTTGGTCTGATAGACCTTCCTTTATTAAGCTCTGCCCTTTTATTAATGCGGTTTATTTAATGTTCTGACATTGCCCTACGTGGCTTGTCAGGCGCTTTGCGCCAATTGAGGAGCGCAAGGCGCAAGTCCATGGGGAGGTGACACGTGTCACGCTCTGGTGAGCGCAAGCGCAGTGCGCTGCGCTGTTGCGCTGCTGACACGTGGCGCGCTCTGGTGAGTTGCGCCAATTCATGAGAGCAGTGCTCTGTTTTTAGAAGCGCATAGCGCAAGTAATTCAGGTGCTGACACGTGGCGCTTTCTGGTGGCTTGCGCCAAACCAGGAGCGCAACAGTGCAGATTTACAAGTGCAAGGCACTATTTTAATTTCTTGATCCAAGAAAAGAATCTTTTTGATTCCAGAACCAATGGTTCATAAAAAAGTGCAAGGTACTGTTATTATTATTATTTTTTTTATTGGAGATCATTGATCTTGTTCTTAGATCAATGATTTATTCAAGAGAAATTCTTCTTTTTTTTATAAAAGTTTTTACCTTTCTTCTTTCTTCGAGCTTTTCTCAAAATTCTTTAGAGAAATTCTCTGTTTTTCTCTCTGTGTTGATGTGTTTCAGACTTGGGGTCTAGGGGCCTTTTTATAGTGCCAATTAGTTTGTTAAATTGGTTAGAGAGATCTTTCTCTGAGTGATTTGGGGATTTTTCTCCACCGTTGGATCTTTGATCTAAGGGCTTCTGTTTTACAGAAGACAATCTTCTTGTTTTAACAAGAACAGAAAGATCTTACTGGAATTTTAATTCTGTTTGGCGCAAACGCACCAGTGCTTGACACGTGTCGCGCAGAGCGCAGCGCAACTGCGCTAGCGCAACTGCGCTGCCACGTGGCGCGCAGCGCAGCGCAGCTGAAGCGTTGTTTCTTTAATTTTTTTTTTTAAATTTTTAATTTTTTATTTTAATTTTCAGAACAGAGCCTTACTCTGATTGAGGGAAACAGAAGCGTTGCTTCATTTCCCACCTTGGAATTTGAACAGAGCTTTGCTCTGATTGGGGTAAACATGAGGCCAACAAAATTTCAGGACAGAGAGCGGGTTTTAAAAATCGGAATTTTCGGTTTGAAACTTTTGCATTGTCTACTACTTATTTCTAATTTTGGGTGGTTTTGATACCATATTAGGTTTCCTAGTGCCCTGGACACCTACCGCGGCCGTTGCGGAACGAAAAACTTTCGCCTTTTAAAAAATCGGGCGCTAGAAAACACCACCTAGAATCTAACCAAATATCAAAACTAGCTAATTAGAAAAATCTAGCTACTGTGATAAGGAGTTATACCTAGAGGCTCATGTCCTTCGGGTCTTCACTCCTCTTCTTAAGCTCGTAAGGTGTCCTTGATCAACCTTGATGGCCGGCCTCCTCAGTTCTGGATGATCCACCTAAAGGTTCTTGATCCAAGCTAAGCTTCACTAATGAAACAACTTAGTAACCTAGTTTGCTAATCTAGGTTACTAAGAAGATGTAGCGAGAATTCTAGTGTATTTCTATCTCTCTTTCTCCCTTAATTCTCAACACATGAGATAGTAGGGAGGAAGATGAAGAGGAAGGATGAGGAACTTAAGAAAGGCAAGTGAGGAGAGAGAAGCTCATGGTAAGAATGAGATCAAACTTGTGTGGAAAAATAATGAACCATGGTTTTGTATATCTCATTTTTCCAACATAAAATCACAACCATGCTTGAATAGTTTGCACAAATGAATATTCAATTCATTTATCAACACTATTGAAGAATGGTTTTCACCATTCTTACCTCACCGCCTTTATACCTCATTTCCATTTAAAAGAATAAATGGATAAATCAAAAATGAAATGTCCACCTTCTAGAATGTTTTTCGTATAAATACGGAAACACTCTACCATATATACAAACCCATATTCGTACCAAAATACGAATACCCAAGAGATAGAATAATACCACTACAATAATACTTGCATTAAATCAATATCTGATTTAATGAACCGGCTTAATCCTAAGCCCGCCAGTATTATCAATCGTCTGATCGAAAAGCTGGATACCTGATTTAATAATTCGGCATAATCCTAAGCCGGATAGTACTATCATTCGATCGAAACCCTGCACGTATAAATATACAGCCACCATATTGTTTCACCCGAACCAGAGAAACCTTCCATGTGGGACTCTAAAAACTCGACAATACGCTGGCAGTGGGTTTAACCACAAGCACGTCAACGGCACTAGCTGCACGTAACGACTACCTAGGTACCTGTCGAAAAGAAAGCTGACGAGCAAGCTCATCTGAACCACTACTGGGCCTATCTGTGATAATCTCCATACAGTCCGGTCTCTTCGTTTAAGAGTATCGCATATCGGGTGTAGAGGGTGTAAACGTCAGACCCCTACTGGCCCGATAAGTCGTGTCGATTTGGCTCAGGACCAATCCGAGAAACTACTGATCTAACCATCAGTAAATCTCAACTGTCTTGGCCAAGGTCTTAAGGTTCTGGCCAACCAGACACAGTGCGATATCGACTCTGAATACCGGGAGAGACGAATCCCTGACAATTACTCACTGCCTCCATGTGGCTCGGGACTGTACCCAACCAAAAACTGTTTGCACGACTCAATACAGCCGTGGTAAGGTAGTGATCAAAGTACAGTGGGAACTCACACAAGACAAATGATGATCTCAGGTCTAAAAAGTAACATGTACTCATGTCACCTGAGAACCGCTATCTGACGATAGGTATAATACCATCTAGAAGTTCTCGGCAAGTCCGTCCAGTGTATTTACCCCAGTGAGCACCTGTATAGAATCTTAGGTGATCACACCAATGGCTGTGGGACCAACCACCATCCCTCATTGGGGTCTAAAAACGTATGCATAAGTCTACTCTGGAATATCGATGCCCTGTCTCGATATTCCTGCGACTTGGGACCTTTAAGGATGCACTTATGGACTACCCAACTCCCATAAGTATGATCACCGTCACAATGAAAGTCGATGTCACGCACCCCGCAGGTTCGCGGGGAGGCGGAATATGCAAAAAACGATTTTTACAAGCTTCGCAATACCGACTAAACTCCAGGATCTTTACTTGAACCTTAACTAACTAACTACTATGAGGTTTAACTACTTGGAACAAAGTTATACCTCCTAGTATCAAGTCCTTCGGGTCTTCTTGTTCTCCTCCTCCTCGTCTTAAGCTTCTTGAAGTGTACGGATCGCGCTTGATCGTCGGCCTCCTCAAGTCAAAGACGATCCACCCGAGAGACTATAGTTCGAGCTCCAACCTCAATACCGAGGTAACTAGGGTATCTAGTTCGCTAAACTAGATAGCCTAGAGGATATAAATAGTGATGATGGATTGATTTGCCTCAAAATACCCTAGGTTTCTCAACACATGGGACTTTTAGAGTTGAGGAAGAAGAAGAGAGCTTGGAGGAGAAAGAGTGTTGAAGAGATAATGAATGAAGATGGCTAAGTCTTGTGAATGTATGAAGCATACCAATAATTCACAATGAAAATATCAAGCATGCTTCAATAGTCACAAGATGAGTCACCCCATGAGTCACCAAGTAGCCATACTTCATTTAATAAAATCCACACATCATACCTCCACCTCATTAACCATTTAATCTAAATGGTAAATACAAGAAATGAGGTGTCTTCTTCTAAAAGCATTCTTGAGTAAATTACAAGAATACCCCTCACCGTATATACATACCCGTATCCATATTCCGAAAAATACGAATACAAAGAGACAAAATAATCCAAGAATATAATACTAGGATCTGGTTTAAACCAAAGCCCACTAGTATTATCCTCCCGAACATCATTCATGTACAAGTACACGTATGTGATCGAAGCCCTGCCGTAAAACCATACGGCATCTACATCTTTTGCTCGATGCAGGGAAACCCTCTGTGTGGGACTCTAAAGACTCGGTAGTACGCTGGTAGTGGGTTTAACCACAAGCACGTCAGCGGTACTAGCTACATGTAACGGCTACCCAGGTATCTGTCAACAAGAAGGCCGATGAGCAAACTCATCCGAACTTCTACTGAGCCTATCTGTGATAATCTCCGTACAGTCCGGTCTGTTCGTCTAAGAGTATTGCATATCGGACCTAGGGGGACGGTAACCGTCAAACCCCTAATAGCGCAATAAGTCGTGTCAGAGTAGAGCCCAAAACACCCTGAGAAACTACTGGAGTACCTACCAGTAAATCTCGCTTGCCCTGGTCTGGCTTTCCGAACACAGCGCGATATCAACTCCAATACCGGGAGAGACGAATCCTATCTAACCGCTACTGCCTCCAAGTGCTTCGGGACTGCACCTAATTACTACCTGTTTGCACGACTCATTTGAGTCGTGGTAAGGTAGTAATCTAAGAACAGTGGGAACACACTCGAGGCGAAGTAGCGATGTCAAGTCAACGGACTAAGCTGTACTCATGTCACCTGAGAACTGCTATCTGACGATAAGCATAATACTAACCAGCAGTTCCCTACGAGTCATGTCCAGTGTACTCATAACCTAATGAGCAACTGCATACTATCTCCAGTATGACGTACTAATGGCTGTGGGACATACCATCTCCCCTATTGGGATGAGAAGCGTATACACTAGTCTACTTGGAATATCGATGCCCCGTCTCGATAATCCTACGACTAAGGACCTGTATAAGGATGTGCTTATAAACTACCCAGCCTCCACTAGTGTGACTGCCATCACAACGCTGGTAGTGAAGCAAAGATCCTAAGGGTGTTCTCGCCAAAAAATTTCTGCGCAAAAGAGCCCAAGGTATCAAATGGCAGCGATACGTTTAAGAAAATGTGAACCAGTATTTTCCGGCCTATATTTTGATAAATACCCGAATGGGAAACAGCAAAATTCTGATGGTATCGAAAGCATCTCGAAAAAGCCTTCGATTTGATATATTATGGGCCTCATAATTCATCCGGGATCAAAAGTTATGAGGCATCACGTGCCTACACGTGACAGGGCAACACGTGCAGACACGTGACCATTTACATGCAAAGCCTGTAGGCACTGAATAAAATAAATAATTGGAAATAATTAATCAGTGGGGTCACGTGCCAACACGTGATGGGCCTTTAAACCCACTGAAAAGAATTAAAGGTATAATAAAATAACAAGGAAAAATCCCAATGGGGCATCACGTGCCAACACGTGACCAAGGGTCACGGGCTGACACGTGATAATTCCTGAGTTCTTTAACACAACAGAATTAAATTCTGGTCAAATGCTTAATCAGGGGGTCACGTGCCAACACGTGATGGGTCCCTAAAGATCTATGAGTTAATAGAATTAAATTCTAATTAAGGGAAATCAAAGACCCTAACTGCGAAAGTATTTCTCCAAATCTTTCCAAACAAAAAAGGATTATGGGGGACCGTTGGATTAAAAATCCAAGGGTGATTAAAAATTACCAATTTATGGAAAGATTTTAGACAAGGAAAGATTTCCCTAAATTTCACCAAAAAAACAAATAGAATATCTTTTGGATTAAAAATCCAATGGTGAATAAAATTCACTGAGAGATCTAAAAGATCATATTAGTTATGAAAAACAAACAAAATCTTTCAATGAGAGATTTACTAAACAAATTGATTCTTTTCCATCTCCTATAAACAGGAGCCAAGAGGAGAAGAAAGAGATAGAATTTTGGGAAGATAGAATTTTGGATCTTGAAATTTTCTAAAGGCAAATAGCAGAGAGAAAAGAAAGGAGAATTTAATTCTCAAGAAAAGAAACCCTAGGTGAGAAAAAGGAAAAGGATCAAAACTTCAAAAAAAGAGAATTTAATTCTCAATCTAAGAGTTTAACTCTTCTGCAAAAGAACTTAGTTCTTCCTCTGGTTGAAGATCTGCAAAAGCAAATCTCCCCATAGGTTGAGAATTTAATTCTCATCGGGTTGAGATTCTGCCATGCAGATCCAAAACTTAGAGGGAGAATTGAGTTTAGAGAATTTAATTCTCCCAAATTCACAGGAATTTAATTCCTCCAAGATAAAACTAGGGTTTAACCCTACATGAGAATTTAATTCTCCCAAAATCACAGGAATTTAATTCCTTCAAGATAAAATTAGGGTTTAACCCTATATGAGAATTTAATTCTCTTAAAATTATAGGAATTTAATTCCTTCAAGACAAAACTAGGGTTTAACCCTATATAAGAATTTAACTATCTCACATACATGGGAATTTAATTCCTCTAAAACATAATTAGGGTTCAACTCTTCAGAGAATTTAATTCGTAAAAAAAATAAAGAGACTTGAAAGATCTACATGTACGTAAAGAACATTGGTCACGTGATGACACGTGACCCCAATCCGCAGTGATCAGAAAAGAAAGAATAAACTAGGTCACGTGCCCCCACGTGACCCCTGAAAAGATCCCCCTAAATGAGAAGGAATTAGCCCTGAGGCAGTGCCTCACGTGCTCCCACGTGACCTCCAAAACAACGAGAATAAAAGCAAAGGCAGATTCTAACTTGGGCGCTCTCACGTGTTACCACGCGACCCCTTGATAAATGTTTTAATAATCAGCGCACAAATCTCCATCGCGTGTTAACACGTGATGGATAGAAAATCAAAAGTGTTTAACACTTATTTATAGAACAAAGTAAAGGAGATCTGGCCCCACCTTTGGGTGCCCTCACGTGTCTCCACGTGACCCCTTCCTCTCTAGTGTTTAACAATAATTTGAGCGTTTTATTTCCAGTGTTTTAACATTGTTGTCCTCTAGTGTTTAACACTATTTTAAGCCAATTTTAACCAAATTGGCTAAGTTTCCAGAGGCAAAAACCTCCCCTTTGACTAAATCTCAAAGTTGAGTAAAACTCATAACTACAATATTTAATGCTCAGTCAAAGACAAAAATGTTATCAGAGCCCTCAAACTCTGGTTTAGCATCGCTAAATAATGTGGGCTTGAACCTAGACAAATGTTTAATGGTCCAACAAAGAGCAAATATTTCTAATCTAATTGTACTTACCCCAAACTGGCCATAAGTCCTCAATTCAGATTTAACTGAGCCAATAAGCTCATAATCTAATTAATTGATCTTAGTTCCAAATTGGACTACAGATCCTCAATCAACCTTGGTTCAAGGGTACATCTCTTCACTCCTTTGATATTTGTCGTTGTAATCTCTCAACGTCTTCAAAGAGGTGACGGGTCCCGACAACCACACACTTCACAGACTATGACGTCTCTAAACTACGGACTGTGGGGTCCTTAAACCCATAGACTATGATGTCCTTAACCTCGACCGTGATGTCTTTAAACTAACATTGGACTGTGGGGTCCTTAAACCCATGGACTATGATGTCCTTAACCTCGACCGTGATGTCTTTAAACTAATATTGGACTGTGGGGTCCTTAAACCCATGGACTATGATGTCCTTAATCTCGACCGTGATGTCTTTAAACTAACATTGGACTGTGGGGTCCTTAAACCCATAGACTATGATGTCCTTAACCTCGACCGTGATGTCTTTAAACTAACATTGGATTGTGGGGTCCTTAAACTCACGGACTATGATGTCCTTAACCTCGACCGCGATGTCTTTAAACTAACAATGGACCGAGATTTCCTTAAACTAACAATGGACCACCATGTCCGTAAACTGGTAATCGGCCGCAATGTCCCTAAACTAGACAATAGAGTCCAATTGCTCTTTTGTTGGATCTAAACGATCCCGTTAAGTCGATCTTAGTCTAAAATGAGACTAACGTATCCTTAACAAACGTTTAAGTTGATCTTAGTCTCAAATGAGACTAACGTATCTTTAAACCCAACCCCCAAACCCAAATCTAAGAAGATACGGATTTGGACTAGTCCACGCCTTACGGGCGACAACATAAATTAGTCTCCGTATACAATCCACAGGCAACCACAAACAAAACAAACACCCACGACACGAAGTGACCATCTGGAGAAGGAGAAAGTTGTTACCGCGATGCGGTAGCGTAATTAACTGCAGGGGCTTGCGCCTACAGGGAAGAGCGTCCCCACAATCAAAAATCCCTCAAACGAGGGGGAATCTGACGAAGTCTGCTATATCGGTCGCATCCGTTTAAACCTTCGATACATAGTGCCATAAATCAACTTGGCATCTTCGGAGAGGTGGACGGATAGCACCAATTAGCATCTGCCCCGAAATCCAGGCAAGACGGACCTACGCGGTCGCGTCTCGGCGTTTCGGAGGGGAACAGATTCTGGCACGCCGGGTGGGACCTTTTCCTCTTTCCACTCCACATTTCGTGTGTCGTGTTCGCGAACGAATCGCGGTTTGCTATGGTTGCCTGTGGATTCGAGGTACTAAGATTTAGTGTCTTGCTCCGTACTGAAAACAGAAGATCAATGGCTTCAAACTGCACTAACTGCAACTGCAACTCTCGCTCCGTCCCGTCCGAAGGAGTGACTTACGGGCCCCAAGCGGCCTCCATCTTCGCTATGCCGGTGGAACAGATGACTCAGGCCACCACTGGGCTATTCTTCGGGACCATGATCCCACCAATGAGCTTCAACGCCCCATTACCATCGCAAGTAGCTCCGAAGAAGTCGATCTTTGATCGGCTTACAACTACCGCGGCCCCGCTCAACGGGTCACCCAAATCCAGTGCCTCAGTTTTCAACAGACTGGGCCAAAGCTCAAGTGGGTCCGTGAAAAAGCCCGCAATACCTGAAGCGGATAGCCATTCCTGTTCCTGAAGTCGTCAAGGCAGCTTGTCCTGCTAAAGGGTCGGTCTTTACAAGACTGGCCATTTCAGCTACTACTCCACACGAAGTCACGAAAGCTGCTTCCCCTGTTCGAAAGTCAGCCTTCGCAAGACTGACTATCCCCTCTCAACGGACGTCAGTCTTCGACCGGCTAGCGCCAATAACATCCTCTCCTCAAAGCAGGGGGCATGAGGAAGCTCATCCAACAGCGGAGGTAATCCTGGCCGCACGACATGCTTGACGTCGCCACTGGCGCCGAGTGAGGAAAGCTGGGGGCAATTCCCCTTCTGGATTGACTCCGCCGGCTCCAATAGTGGAAGTTGATACTGCTGTTCCAACTAGGAACAGCTTTGAATTACTTAACAGGGTACGCAAGAATTCGCCAACTGCTGTGCTGAAAAGATCTCCTCCACCAATGGAAAACGCTACAAAGACGAAGCTGGAGCGACCCCCTCAGCGGCTATCCTCTAAAATTTATAAAGTTTGGTGACAAGTCCAGGACTCTGTGGTAAATCAAAACTATCCCCGCCGACAGAAAAAGATGAAGGTTCGGCAAGAAGAAGATCACCATGTCAAACCACAGAAGGCGACAGCTACTTGGGTGCCCACTGCAACGGCCCCCTCAACTTCGACCGCCCACAAGAGGAGAAAGCCGGAGAAAATTCCTGCATCTGCGACGAATCACAAGACCACTGAGCCTAAACGCCTTAAATATGGGGGTATGGTGGTGCATACCGTCTATATGGCATCCGGAAAAGAGGATAGCCGTATCTCTACGGGTCATCGACCGCTTAAGCGATCCATGACAAAAGCCCAGGAGCAACAACAAAAGCTCCAAGAGATGCTAACAGCCATGGCCGCACTTACGGGACCAAAAGGAAGCCCGGAGACATCCTCGGAGCAGCACCGTGAGCAGGAAACCGATGCTGAATTCCTTCGGAGAATGCTTGAGAAGAAGGACAAAGAGGTCGCGGAACAAGCGGCCAATATAAAGCAAATGGCTCTTCTATTCCAAGATATGGTGGGCATGATGATCCAGCCGGACCCTCCATCCGAAGATCCTCCAGTAATAATTGAAGATGATAGAGGAGAGACATCAAATCCTTTGTCGGCTCTGTCAGCAGCCAACGAGGAGACCATCTCTAAAGCCACGCTCGATGATTATATAGCACAACAAATACGAGCTCATCAAGAGAATGAAGCGGCTAGCCAAGTCGTCAGAATTGGATGGCCCTATCTGGGTTGGTATGACCAAATAAAGTACCCGCCGGGATACACGATCACCAAATTCTACGTATATAAGGGGACTGGAAATCCGCATCAACATGTCGCTCAATTTAGGGCTATGTGCGGCAACACCGGAGGTGACGATAAACTGCTACTTCGCCAGTTCGTTGGTAGCTTGTCAGAGACAGCGTTCGAATGGTACTTTGAACTGCCCAACGACTCCGTCAAAACCTTTACAGAGATGGAGCTGCTATTCACCCAACGTTTTGCGAGCGCTAGCGAACGTACCCCAATCACGGCACTGATCAATGCCAGGGTGAAGCCGGGAGAAACTTGGGTCCAGTACGCAATACGGTGGCGGAATCTATGGTCGAAGTGCGAACAGCGTATCGAAGAGGCTCCTACGGTAGGCATGTTCGTGGGTACTCTCGACCCTCGGGCGACCATTTCCCAATTCATGATGTTCTTCAAGCCAACTACTTTTCAGGCCTTGATTGACAAGCTGGCCCAAATGGACCAGATAGGCCATAGGCCTTCCTCTTCAAAGACGGAGCTTTGGAATGAAAAGGGCAAAGGGAAAGCAACCTTTGTCGCCAACGCTCAACAACAACCGAGTGACCCGAGACCGGTTGTTCGCCAAAGCAACAAGCGGCAATCTCTCGATGAGAAGTTGAGACGTCCTTACTCGTTTTCCCGGGATAAAACAAGGAAACTGTTTGAACTGGCAATGCGCAATGGGCTCATCACTCTACCGGAGTCGAGACACCCAACGCGACCGAACGACGTCAACGATCCTAATTACTGCCCCTACCATCGAGAATTGGGTCATCCGATCGAAAATTGCTATGTCTTCAAAAATTGGGTTGAAGACCAGTATCAACAGGGCAATTTCGCGCTGTCCGAAAACTAGAAGGTAAATCCTCCACAACCACATGCTCCGAAAAAGATGGACATGACGGGGGCATCGTGCTCATTCGAAAAGGAAGTTCCATGGGAAGTTGTTCTTTCGGAAAAAACTAAAAAAATGCTGAAAGATCTTCAAACATGTCCGGCGATCAGGTGGAAAAGCCCGCAAGAGCTGGAGATCATTGACGGGATGCTGAAACCACGCCCAACATCGGGAATTAATAGCAATGGGCAAAACACCCAAGCCCAGCCGTCAAATTCTTCGAAGAAAAAGAAGAAGACCAAAAAGCCCGTGCTGTCTAACGACAAGCGCACGGATCTGCAAAAGCATATTGATGCGCTGAAAGAATACAACCAGAGGGCGCGAACCCCAGTCAAGCTTTAAGAGTTCCTCAGTCACATCCTTGAGAATGAAGATAACAACAATGATGAGGGAGACTACTTGTCAGAAGAATCCAAAGATTATGTGGCAAGTTGCCACATGATCGCTCATTTGTCGTTAAGTAACAAAGCAGCTCACTCGGTGTTAGGAGATAACGTAGAGGAGCTGGGGGCAGGAGCGGTGCCAAAACCCTTGGATTATGTGACAAGGTCTATCAAGAAGAAACCTACTTGTTCATAAAACATCCGGCGAAACTTCGCCTCAAAGCTACAGCGGACCGAAACGTCCTTAAACTAACGACGGACCGAAACGTCCCTAAACTAACGATGGACTGCAATGTCCTAAAACTTGCAACTGACCGAGACGTCTATAAACTACTACGGACCGCAGCATCCCAAGGCTGATGTGGTAAAAAAAAAGTATGTCCATAAGCAAAATGGGTATGGATGAAAACCCGAAAGGGCGCCGTGAGTAAAAACAGCAGGACTACTGGCGATGTTTATGAAAATCCGAAAGGGCGCAGACTCGTAAAAAAACGGTATGTCCACAAGCATAATGGGCACGGATGAAAACCCGAAAGGGCGCTGGGAGTAAAAACAGCAGGACTATTGGCGAGTTTTGTGAAAACGTCACGACCCGAAATATTAGCTCGTGACCAGCACTTGAATCATGCAACGTCTAAAGGCGTAACGGAATTCAAGTAAACGGAAACCCAAAAATCTAAACCTTCTGAAAAAAATAAAGGAGGTGAGGTTTTTGAAATAAAGGTATATGAAATCAAGTTTTCTTAATACATAGAAAAGGAACATGAATGATGCAAATGAAATTTACTAGTTTGAAAACATATTTCGTCTTTTAAAAATTTTGGCAGCACCTCCTTTGCATATTTTGATCCAAAATCACAAATACATAATAATGATAATGACATCACTAAGCCGGAACTAGCTCTTCACCAAACGGCGGATCACAACCACGCAATATACCATAAATAAGTATACGACGCCCAACGGCGAAGTCCACCACAACAGATAAAGAAAAGAGCAAGGTATAACCCCAAAAGTGAATATATAACCCATCGCTCAAATCTCGCAACTACAAGTCTCACTAAGTCTCATCACTTATACAATTTACAACTTTTGATTGATGGAGTTAACTAGATACAATATGAAATGTAGATACAAGAGTGGGAATGATACAAATATCCCACCTACCAATGCAAAACACCCGAATGCAACTGTGTGCCAGCGAAGCCGCTACTGATCCAACCGGTCAACCTGCAAGAACTGTGGCACAACGGGGGTGAGTTGCCAACTCGTGAGTAGAAAAATATCAACAGATAGAAATCGAATAAACAACGACTCCTAGGTCAACTATATCATAAAGGTAATACTATGATATCTAAGGTGACCGGGTCTGTATATGTGCCAACAAGGTAGTCAATACCTATATGCATGTGGATAACATCCAACAGTAATAATCAATGCATGTATATGGATCTCGTCCAACCATAATCAAGGTATGTATGCATGTGGATCTCGTCCACCCAAAATTAATGTCTGCATGCACGTAAATATCATAAAGGGGTGTGCATGAAAGTATGAGGATATATATCAACGGTGTCCCTCCCGACACATCAAAATCATTGAACCTGAGTGCCTAGCATCGACACTCGAAAATATCATGAAAACCGTGCCCAGCATCGGCACGTAAATTCTCATATATCGGGCTCCGTCAGTCCGGACCGGCCCATCTCATCTCTCGACTCCGGTCGGTATCCTCCGGATATCCGCCGAGCCCAAATACTATCACCAGTAGGTACTCGCCACCCTGCCAGGCTCATCGTCTACTCCACGAAAAACATTTCTCGCCCCGGGGAACCATACCGGGTCCACCATGTACCCGCAAACGGAATCATCCACCTCCTCGAATCGGGTTTCACATATCACACGTCTCAGAACCGAGAAAACGCATGGTGGACGCACTAAAATATCATATCAAGAGAAATCGGGTTTTTAAAACAGTACATGCTTTCTTTGAAATAACCACGGTTCTCAAATCCAGAAATCTCATGAAAACAGCATACCTCAATGCGTAAAATCATAAAGCATGATGTATGCGACATGTGATAGAAATGTAAGCATAGCAGTATATCATGCAACATCGTATAAAAGTGCACAGGTAACTATAGAAGGTAGATTATGCAAAGAGTTATATCATGATGCAGCAATCCTACTGTGTAGTGACATGGCAATTATCGATGATGAAGTGTGTGAGCCGGAAAATCTGTGTACGTGTAACATACGCATCATCGATAATGGTGTAAGTGTACTAACACAGGTATATGCAATGCAATGAAAATAATATGAATGCAGCATATGGTAAATCATATGCAATGCTGACGGGTATACATATCTAATATGACCGAGTCAGGGAATCTATCAATCGGCATCCAGCCTAACAACATCGCGTACGGTATGATCCATCGTACGGCAACCTCTAGTCAAGCGTAAGGATCAATCATCAAGTCAAACTCATCACGCACGGAAAATCATCGTACGGCGGCATTAAGCTAATATGGATCCTATCATCCTATACAACAAATGAGGGTACGGCCTGAAATCACATACAGCCTATCATCCATGATTCACAACATTCTATATATATATATATATATATATATATATATATATATATATATATATATACCTATGTCCCAGGTCACATCCGCAATAATCTCACATCAGGGGACCGACAGGGTATAAATCATCTCAATCGACTCGCATCCGTATACCAACATATCATCAGATCATCATATCCGTCTTATAATCTTTTCATCGCATTTATAACTCATATCAAGCCGAGTTTACCTAAACATTCCATCTCTACTATAAGTATAAGTATCTAGTCTAACATACACGCCCCAACCATACAATCAGATTTTTAAAGAAGCGAATCGTAGTTTTGGAAATAGGGGTTACGGTGTTTTTAAGAAAAAGATATCATTTGAAAATCCGTAACATCCCTCAAGGTATATTTTTAAAAGATACATACGACTCTTCAGTTTAGAAAAAGGTATGGTTCGGATGACGCATCTACATCGACTATCTAGTCCTACGGTACCCTGAACGGCAATATCGACAAACGTCGTCCTCGAATTTCGTCATCACATAATAGCCGTATTATCTCATTTCTAACTATCCTTAATTTCTAATATAGTATCACTAACTATCCTTTACTATAACCCTAGTTTCCTAATCTAGGTTTCCTCACCATATTCTATAATCAGTTTTCCATCAATACTTTGCGGGGGTGTTATACGCCATCCACCCGACTTCCCCCGTGGATATAGATCCACTCACCTGGTCTTCGCTCGCCGAAATCGATGATGCCACGCTCCGTCGCCTCGAAATCCACATGAAGGTACCTACAATGATAACAATCACAATTCGTATTAAAATCAGGGTGGAAAACCAAAACGGTACACGTTTCGCTCATAGGTCAAAACCTATACCTTTGCGTGCAAAACACGACCAAAAACCCTGGTCGTGGACGTCCAAACGCCACACGACGGAAACACAATATCAAATACCAAAATCAAGTCAAAACGAAGTCGTAAAACAATGCACCAACTCGTGGAAATGGTCCCAGATTTTACCCTAAGCCAAATTGGTCAATTCTGCATATATGGAGGGCCTAATATACATCTAAAGGGACCCCAGAACAAACACGGTTCAATTCTGACCTACCCTGGCCGCAAATTGCGGCCAGATTGAATAAATCTGTGGCCTGGGGTTGGATTTAGGGACTCGGGTCTCAGTGGTAGCTTCCTAGGTGCCTGCACGACTCCCAGTAATTGCAAAATCATTTCTAGTGTCCCTGGATTGCTCCAGATTCCAAAATACCCTCACAAATCACACATGTATCCGATGTCGGGGTTTCTAAATCCGTGTTTTGGGGTTTCTAGTCTCTGGTTTAGGTCTGAATTCTAGCACTAGGGGGTTTGTGTGGCCTCTACTGAGCTTAATTACCCATCACCACTCAAGAATTCTAAAACCCTTAACTAGAATTTTCCTACCCTCACTAAACCTCACAATATCGGTTTAAAGTTAACATGGATGTAAAAGCAATGTGAATACTAAGCTCATGGTTCAGAAAATACCTCATTTGGAAACTCAAGAATTTTCTTGAGTTTCCCCAAGTGTCCAAAATGCAAGCTTTCTTGGTCCAATGTGTTGCTAGTGAGCTTGTTCATCTTTTTTGTGAAATGGGTTTGAGTTTTGAGGTGTTTTTAATGGAGTTTTGGGGTTTTGAAGATGGTGGAGGAGAGGGTGGTGCCTTGGGCTGAAGGAGGAAAGGAGGAAGGGAAAATGAAGGAGAATGATGGAGGAGAGAATGGTTAAGTCAAATGTAACCCTCACCTCTCTCTCTCTCACCCATACCTACTACTATATTCTATTCTTTATCCCATTTCTTTTTCTTTTCTTTTCTTTTCTTTTCTTCTCCCCTCAATAGTAAACCCAAAACAATAACCATACACCCATAATCATGTAGGAAAATGTAACAAGTGTGGAAAAAAAAGACATGTGCATAAAACACAATTAGTGCCCGATTAGCGATATCTAATCGCGATTAGCACAAAATTAGTGTATAATTAATCATAAAGACTTAAAATTTGCATGATTCACATGAAACACCCTCTTTTAGAAATTTCCATAATTTTCCAAATTTTTCACAAATTTATCGGTATTTAATTATACCGCCTTATTAAAATATTCAATATTTTATTATTTAATTATAAAAATTCCCAAAAATAATATTTTATTTTTTTGAATTGTTATACCGAAAGGGCGCAATCTCGTTAAAAGACACTTGCAAGGTCCTCTCGACCCTGTAAGGAGAAACCACCTGCGTGAGATCTTTACGACTCACAAAGGAGAAATATACTTAGGAATCCTCACGATTCTTAAGGAGAAACTACTCTTACGAGATCCTCACGACTCGTAAGGAGAATTCCCCTTTGAGACCCTCACGGCTCATAGGGTTCAAAAGCCTTAAGCTACAGGGATCTGAACCTGTTCTTAAGCCATCACAACCTCCAATACTGCCCTACAAGGGTTCAATATTGACCCTTGTATACAATCCATGGGCACGAATGAACATTTCCCTAACAGAGTCCTACCAGCGACTAGGGATATGCTCACACGGTGAACAAACACTTGTAGGTCCTCTCAACTTGCAAGGAGAAACACTCTTGTAAGATCCTTACGACTTATAAGAGAACACACACTTAGGAATCCTCACGATTCCTAAGGAGAAAAAGCACCTACGAGATCCTCACGACTCATAGGGAGAAACACCTTTATGAGACCCTTACGGCTCATGAAGTCAAAAGCCTTAGTCGATGGGATCCTAACCCTGTTTGCTAAGCCACCTTTGTTCGACATCGACAGAGGCAAATGATGATTCGCTCCTGGCAATAACCCAGTTGTAGCGATGCTGATGCCTAAATCGGTATCAAATTCCAAGTCCTTTCATGACAAATGATGATTCGCTCCTGGCAATATTCCAGTCGTAGCAATGCTGATGCTAAGATTGGTATCAGATTCCAAGTTCCACACTCGCGATAAAAAAAATCAGCGAGCCAAAAATGCATATGAAATAGCCGAAATGATGGGGAAACTTGCAACGAAATCAGCAAGTAAAAATGTATGCATACAAAAACAGCCGAAATGATTGGGTAACTCGCAATAAAAAGCAGCGAGTAAATAAAACAAATAGCCAAAATGATTGGGCACCGCGAAAACTAGCCGAAATGATTGGGCAATCGCGACTTGCGCGATACAAAAAGCTGAAATGATAGAGCATCGCGGAAAGAAAACAAAAAATATACATATGAAATGAAACTTTTGCCCTACAGGTGAGATCACATCGACCCCTGTATACAATCCAGGGGCACAAACAAAAAGGGAACCATATCATCCCACCAGGATCCATCAGATAGAGAGCCAAGTCTTGACGGCCACATCTACAGCCTGGAGACCCACGACAGCGTTCCTCCTCATTCCAGCAGGATTTAGACGTGACAATCAATCTCGGAGCCACGGCAAAGTCCCTTGTTCCAAATCTCGACGGCCATGTCTACAGCCTAGAGAACAACAATGGCATTCCTCCTCATTCCAGCAGGATTTATATGCAAAAATCAATCTCGGAGCCACGGCAAAGTCCCTAGTTCCAAATCTCGACGGCTATGTCTACAGCCTAAAGAACAACAATGGCGTTCCTCCTCATTCCAGCAGGATTTATACGCGAAAATCAATTTCGGAGCTACGGCAAAGTCCCTTGTTCCAAATCTCGACGGCCATGTCTACAGCCTAGAGAACAACAATGGCATTCCTCTTAATTCCAGTAGGATTTATACGCGAAAATCAATCTCGGAGCCACGGCAAAGTCCCTTGTTCCAAATCTCGACGGCCATGTCTACAGCCTACAAAACAACAATGGCGTTCCTCCTAATTCCAGCAGGATTTATACGCGAAAATCAATCTCGGAGCCACGGCAAAGTCCCTAGTTCCAAATCTCGACGGCCATGTCTACAGCCTAGAGAACAACAATGGCGTTCCTCCTCATTCCAGCAGGATTTATACGCGAAAATCAATCTCGGAGCCACGGCAAAGTCCTTAGTTCCAAGTCTCGACGGCCACATCTACAGCCTGGAGACCCACGACAGCGTTCCTCCTCATTCGAGCAGGATTCGGACGCGACATCACCAATCAGAGCCATGGCAAAGTCCCTAGTTCCAAGTCTCGACGGCCACATCTACAGCCTGGAGATCCACGATGGCGTTCCTCCTCATTCCAGCAGGATTCAGACGCGAAAATCAATCTCGGAGCCACGGCAAAGTCCCCTAGTTCCAAATCTCGACGGTTCACAGACAGCCTAGAGATCACCAACGGCGTTTCTCCTTACTCCGGTAGGATGCAGATGCGACGTCAACAAACGACCCCAGGGTCAAAACAACGGAACCATGGCAAAGTCCCCTAGTTCCAAATCTCGACGGTTCACAGACAGCCTAGAGATCACCAACAGCATTTCTCCTCACTCCAACCAGATGCAGACGTGACGTCAACAACCGACCTCAGAGTCGCAACAAAATAGAGCCATGGTAAAGTCCATGGTTCCAAATCTCAATAGCCACATCTACAGTCTGGAGACCAACAACGGTGTGCCTCCTCATTCCAGCAGGACACAGATGTTACACCATCAATCGAAACCACGGCAAAGTCCTAGTTCCAAGACTCTACGGTCCACAGAAAACCTAGAGTCAACCAATGACTTCCCCGCCGGATCAACGCTCCGTCTCGGAAACAAGTCAACCGACCTCCAGGGAAATCGGTTTCCTTGACAAAATCTCGATTCGTGTCGACCCGCAGAGAAATCAGAATCTTTGCAGGAATACCTCGATTCGTCTCAACCCCAGGAAAATCAGTGTCCTTGGAAACCTCCTCGATTCAGGGAAATCAGCGTCCTTGACGAAAGCATCTCGATTCGCGTCGACCCGCGGAGAAATCAGCATCTTTGCAGGAATACCTCGATTCGTCTCAACCCCAGAGAAATCAGTGTCCTTGGAAACCTCCTCGATTCAGGGAAATCAGCGTCCTTGACGAGAGCATCTCAATTCGCGTCGACCCGCAGAGAAATCAGCGTCTTTGCAGGAACACCTCGATTCGTCTCAACCCCAGAGAAATCAGTGTCCTTGGCAACCTCCTCGATTCAAGGAAATCAGTGTCCTTGATGAGAGTATCTCGATTCGCGTCGACCCGCAGAGAAATAATCGTCTTTGCAGGGGTATCTCGATTCGTCTCAACCCCAGGGAAATCAGTATCCTTGGCAACCTCCTCGATTCAGGGAAATCAGCGTCCTTGACGAAAGCATCTCGATTCACATCGACCCACAGAGAAATCAGCATCTTTGCAGGAGTATCTCGATTCGTCTCAACCCCAGGGAAATCAGTGTCCTTGGAAACCTCCTCGATTCAGGGAAATCAGCGTCCTTGACAAGAGCATCTCGATTCACGTTGACCCACAGAGAAATCAGCGTCTTTGCAGGAATACCTCGATTCGTCTCAACCCCAGGGAAATCAGTGTCCTTGGCAAAAACATCGATTCAGGAAAATCAGCGTCCTTGACGAGAGCATCTAGATTCGCGTCGACCCGCAGAGAAATCAGCATCTTTGCAGGAATACCTCGATTCGTCTCAACCCAAGGGAAATCAGTGTCCTTGGCAACCTCCTCGATTCAGGGAAATCAGCGTCCTTGACGAGAGCATCTCGATTCGCGTCGACCCGCAGAGAAATCGGCGTCTTTGCAGGAATATCTCGATTCGTTTCAACTCCGAGGAAATCAGTGTCCTTGGCAAAAACCTCGATTCGGGGAAATCAGCGTCCTTGATGAGAGTAGCTCGATTCGCGTCGACCCGCAAAGAAATCAGCGTCTTTACAGGAGTATCTCGATTCGTCTCAACCCCAGTGAAATCAGTGTCCTTGGCAACCTCCTCGATTCAGGGAAATCAGCGTCCTTAACGAGAGCATCTCGGTTCGCGTCGACCCGCAGAGAAATCAGCGTCTTTGCAGGAGTATCTCGATTCGTCTCAACCCCAGGGAAATCAGTGTCCTTGGCAACCTCCTCGATTCAAGGAAATCAGCGTCCTTGACGAGAGCATCTCGATTCGCGTCGACCCGCAGAGAAATCGGCGTCTTTGCAGGAATATCTCGATTCGTTTCAACTCCGAGGAAATCAGTGTCCTTGGCAAAAACCTCGATTCAGGGAAATCAGCATCCTTGATGAGAGTATCTCGATTCGCGTCGACCCGCAGAGAAATCAGCGTCTTTACAGGAGTATCTCGATTCGTCTCAACCCCAGGGAAATCAGTGTCCTTGGCAACCTCCTCGATTCAGGGAAATCAGCGTCCTTGACGAGAGCATCTCGGTTCGCGTCGACCCGCAGAGAAATCAGCGTCTTTGCAGGAGTATCTCGATTCGTCTCAACTTCAAGGAAATCAGTGTCCTTGGCAACCTCCTCGATTCAGGGAAATCAGCGTCCTTGACGAGAGCATCTCGATTCGCGTCGACCCGCAGAGAAATCAGCGTCTTTGCAGGAATACCTCGATTCGTCTCAACCCCAGAGAAATCAGTGTCCTTGGAAACCTCCTCGATTCAGGGAAATCAGCGTCCTTGACGAGAGCATCTCAATTCGCGTCGGCCCGCAGAGAAATCAGCGTCTTTGCAGGAATACCTCGATTCGTCTCAACCCCAGGGAAATCAGTGTCCTTGGCAACCTCCTCGATTCAGGAAAATCAGCGTCCTTGACGAGAGCATCTCGATTCGCGTCGACCCGCAGAGAAATCAGCGTCTTTGCAGGAGTATCTCGATTCGTCTCAACCCCAGGGAAATCAGTGTCCTTGGCAACCTCCTCAATTCAGGGAAATCAGCGTCCTTGACGAGAGCATCTCGATTCGCGTCAACCCGCAGAGAAATCAGCGTCTTTGCAGGAATACCTCGATTCGTCTCAACCCCAGGGAAATCAGTGTCCTTGGCAAAAACCTCGATTCGGGGAAATCAACGTCCTTGACGAGAGCATCTCGATTCGCGTCGACCCGCAGAGAAATCAGCGTCTTTGCAGGAATACCTCGATTTGTCTCAACCCCAGGGAAATCAGTGTCCTTGGCAACCTCCTCGATTTAGGGAAATCACCGTCTTTGCAGGAATACCTCGATTCGTCTCAACCCCAGGGAAATCAGTGTCCTTGGCAACCTCCTCGATTCAGGGAAATCAACGTCCTTGACGAGAGCATCTCGATTCGCATCGACTCGCAGAGAAATCAGCGTCTTTGCAAGAATATCTCGATTCATTTCAACTCCGAGGAAATCAGTGTCCTTGGCAAAAACCTCGATTCAGGGAAATCAGCGTCCTTAACAAGAGCATCTCGATTCGCGTCGACCCGCAGAGAAATCAGCGTCTTTGCAGGAATACCTCGATTCGTCTCAACTCCGAGGAAATCAGCGTCCTTGGCAAAAACCTCAATTCAGCAAATCAGCGTCCTTGGTGAGAGCACCTCGATTCACGTCGGTCCGCAAGGAAATCGGTGTCTTTGCAGGAATACCTCAATTCGTCTCAACTCCGAGGAAATCAGTGTCCTCGGCAAATACCTCGATTCAGGGAAATCAGTATCCTTGGCGAGAGCATCTCGATTCGCGCCGACCCGCAGAGAAATCAGTGTCTCTGCAGGAATATACAATGTCAGCAAAGCGGAGCCGCGGCAAAGTTCCCAGTTCCATGACTCGGAGGTATACAGACAAACCAAAATCAACCCTCGACCTCCCTGTTGAAGCAATGCTTTGACTCGGGAGTAGGTCAACTCATCAATCACTTACGAGTCCTTTCGACTTGTAAGGAAGAAAATTCTCTTGGGAGATCCTTACGACTCTCAAGAGAAAACACACTTAAGAATCCTCACGATTTCTAAGGAGAAAATACACCTACAAGATCCTCTCGACTCGTGGGGAGAAAAGTCTTTGTGAGACCCTCACGGCTCATAAAGTTGAAAAGTCTTGGGTGGCAGATCCTAACCCTGTCCGCCAAGCCATCATTGGCCTGCAAAGAGGTCAACATGGACTATCCACGGGCCACACTCTCCGAAGTCGAATATCGACGAGGAGGGAAACAACCACTTACGAGTCCTCATGACTTATAAGCGGGAAAATTCTCTTATGAGATCCTTACGACTCTCAAGAGAAAGCACACTTAGGAATCCTCACAATTCCTAAGGAGAAAATACACCTACGAGATCCTCTCGACCCGTAGGGAGAAAAGTCTTTGTGAGACCCTCACGGCTCATAAAGTTGAAAAGTCTTAGGTGGCAGATCCTAACCCTGTCTCCCAAGCCATCACTGCCCTGCAAAGAGGTCAGCATGGACTATCCACGGGCCACACTCTCCGAAGTCGAACATTGACGAGGAAGGAAACAACCACTTACGAGTCCTCTCAACTTATAAGCGGGAAAATTCTCCTGTGAGATCCTTACGACTCTTGAGAGAAAGCGCACTTAGGAGTCCTCACGACTCCTAAGGAGAAAAACACCTACGAGATCCTCACGAGTCGTAGGGAGAAAAGCCTTTGTGGGACTCTCACGGCTCATAAAGTTGGAAAGTCTTAGGCAACAGATCCTAACCCTGTTTCCTAATCCATCGCTACCTTATAAAGAGTTCAAGATGAACTGTTATCTACCATCTATAGGCTACACTTGCCAAAGCTACATGCCACTGAAATGGAGAAGTTACTCATAAGCATATAAACTACTTCATGCCAGAGTAATACATAAAGAAACAGAAGGGTGCAGCTCATGGAGCTGAGGGTTTGGAACTATATCCCTTAAGAGTCGAGATTTGAGTCAATGATAAATGACGACGCTTGTGTCCGCTCGTTATCTTCTCAGATCAAGATCCTGAAGATTATATACCAACCCAAAACTGGTCATACGCTATGAATTACTTTGTACTACTTCACCCACGTATATACTTACGTGGGCAAAATAGTGGGGGGCATTTGTTCCCGCCAAAAAATTTCTGCGCAAAAGAGCCCAAGGTATCAAATGGCAGCGATACGTTTAAGAAAATGTGACCCAGTATTTTCCGGCCTGTATTTTGACAAACTCTCGAATAGGAAACAGCTAAATTCTGATGGTATCGAAAGCGTCTCGAAAAAGCCTTCGATTTGATATATTATGGGCCTCATAATTCATCCGGGATCAAAAGTTATGAGGCATCACGTGCCCACACGTGACCGGGTATCACGTGCCCACACGTGACCGGGCATCACGTGCAGACACGTGACCTTTTACAGGAAAAGCCTGTAGGCACTAAATAAAATAAATAATTGGAAATAATTAATCAGTGGGGTCACGTGCCAACACGTGATGGGCCTTTAAACCCACTGAAAAGAATTAAAGGTATAATAAAATAACAAGGAAAAATCCCAATGGGGCATCACGTGCCAACACGTGACCAAGGGTCACGTGCTGACACGTGATAATTCCTGAGTTCTTTAACACAACAGAATTAAATTCTGGTCAAATGCTTAATCAGGGGGTCACGTGCCAACACGTGATGGGTCCCTAAAGATCTATGAGTTAATAGAATTAAATTCTAATTAAGGGAAATCAAAGACCCTAACTCGGAAAGTATTTCTCCAAATCTTTCCAAACAAAAAAGGATTATGGGGGACCGTTGGATTAAAAATCCAAGGGTGATTAAAAATCACCAATTTATGGAATGATTTTAGACAAGGAAAGATTTCCCTAAATTTCACCAAAAATAACAAACAGAATATCTTTTGGATTAAAAATCCAATGGTGAATAAAATTCACTGAGAGATCTAAAAGATCATATTAGTTATGAAAAACAAACAAAATCTTTCAATAAGAGATTTACTAAACAAATTGATTCTTTTCCTTCTCCTATAAATAGGAGCCAAGAGGAGAAGAAAGAGATAGAATTTTGGGGAGATAGAATTTTGGATCTTGAAATTTTCTAAAAGCAAATAGCAGAGAGAAAAGAAAGGAGAATTTAATTCTCAAGGAAAGAAACCCTAGGTGAGAAAAGGGAAAAGGATCAAAACTTCAAAAAAAAGAGAATTTAATTCTCAATCTAAGAGTTTAACACTTCTGCAAAAGAACTTACTTCTTCCACTGGTTGAAGATCTGCAAAAGAAAATCTCCCCATAGGTTGAGAATTTAATTCTCATCGGGTTGAGATTCTGCCATGCAGATCCAAAACTTAGAGGGAGAATTGAGTTTAGAGAATTTAATTCTCCCAAATTCACAGGAATTTAATTCCTCCAAGATAAAACTAGGGTTTAACCCTACATGAGAATTTAATTCTCCCAAATTCACAGGAATTTAATTCCTTCAAGATAAAATTAGGGTTTAACCCTATATAAGAATTTAATTCTCTTAAAGTTATAGGAATTTAATTCATCCTAGACAAAACTAGGGTTTAACCCTATATAAGAATTTAATTCTTTCACATACATGGGAATTTAATTCCTCTAAAACATAATTAGGGTTTAACCCTACAGAGAATTTAATTCTTAAAAAAAATAAAGAGACTTGAAAGATCTCCATGCACGTAAAGAACATTGGTCACGTGATGACACGTGACCCCAATCCGCAGTGATCAGAAAAGAAAGAATAAACTACGTCACGTGCTCCCACGTGACCCCTGAAAAGATCCCCCAAAATGAGAAGGAATTAGCCCTAAGGCAATGCCTCACGTGCTCCCACGTGACCTCCAAAACAACAAGAATAAAAGCAAAGGCAGATTCTAACTTGGGCGCTCTCACGTGTTACCACGTGACCCCTTGATAAATGCTTTAATAATCAGCACACAAATCTCCATCACGTGCTAACACGTGATGGCTAGAAAATCAAAAGTGTTTAACACTTATTTATAGAACAAAGTAAAGGAGATCTGGCCCCACCTTTGGGTGCCCTCATGTGTCTCCACGTGACTCTTTCCTCTCTAGTGTTTAACACTAATTTGAGCGTTTTATTTCCAGTGTTTAACATTGTTGTCCTTTAGTGTTTAACACTATTTTTAAGCAAATCTTAGCCAAATTGGCTAAGTTTCCAGAGGAAAAAACCTCCCCTTTGACTAAATCTCAAAGTTGAGTAAAACTCATAACTACAATATTTAATGCTCAGTCAAAGACAAAAATGTTATCAGAGCTCTCAAACTCTAGTTTAGCATCGCTAAATAATGTGGGCTTGAACCTAGACAAATGTTTAATGGTCAAACAAAGAGCCAATATTTCTAATCTAATTGGACTTAGCCCAGACTGGCCATAAGTCCTCAATTCAGATTTAACTGAGCCAATGAGCTCATAATCTAATTAATTGATCTTAGTTCCAAATTGGACTACAGATCCCCAATCAACCTTGGTTCAAGGGTTCATCTCTTCACTCCTTTGATATTTGTCGTTGTAATCTCTCAACGTCTTCAAAGAGGTTACGGGTCCCGACAACCACACACTTCACAGACTATGACGTCTCTAAACTACAGACTGTGGCGTCCTTAAACCCTTGGACTATGATGTCCTTAACCTCGACCGTGATGTCTTTAAACTAACATTGGACTGTGGGGTCCTTAAACCCATGGACTATGATGTCCTTAACCTCGACCGTGATGTCTTTAAACTAACATTGGACTGTGGGGTCCTTAAACCTATGGACTATGATGTCCTTAACCTCGACCGTGATGTCTTTAAACTAACATTGGACTGTGGGGTCGTTAAACCCATGGACTATGATGTCCTTAATCTCGACCGTGATGTTTTTAAACTAACATTGGACTGTGGGGTCCTTAAACTCACGGACTACGATGTCCTTAACCTCGACCGCAATGTCTTTAAACTAACAATGGACCGAGATGTCCTTAAACTAACAATGGACCACCATGTCCTTAAACTGGTAATCGACCGCAATGTCCCTAAACTAGACAATAGAGTCCAATTGCTCTTTTGTTGGATCTAAACGATCCTGTTAAGTCGATCTTAGTCTAAAATGAGACTAACGTATCCTTAACAAACGTTTAAGTTGATCTTAGTCTCAAATGAGGCTAACGTATCCTTAAACCCAACCCCCAAACCCAAATCTAAGAAGATACGGATTTGGACTAGTCCACGCCCTACGGGCGACAACATAAATTAGTCTCCGTATACAATCCACGGGCAACCACAAACAAAACAAACACCCACGACACGAAATGACCATCTGGAGAAGGAGAAAGTTGTTACCGCGATGCGGTAGCGTAATTAACTGCAGGGGCTTGCGCCTGCAGGGAAGAGCGTCCCCACAATAAAAAAAAACCCTCAAATGAGGGGGAATCTGACAAAGTCTGCTATATCGGTCGCATTCGTTTAAACCTTCGATACATGGTGCCATAAATCAACTTGGCATCTTCGGAGAGGTGGACGGATAGCACCAATTAGCATCTGCCCCGAAATCCAGGCAAGATGGACCTACGCTGTCGCGTCTCCGCGTTTCGGAGGGGAACAAAGGGCTCTACCAATATGTATAAGTGTTCATCATAGAAAACTGTATTTTAATATCTTCATTCATGATCTATTTTGTTATTTATCGGTACTTTTAACCAGTGTCTGCTCAGTAATTACAAATTACAGGTATTCATAATAAAATACTGGAAACACATTCAAAATTACGGATATAACGTTTGCGAGCCGACACTATAAGCAGACCAGGAAACCGACCGATATCCAAAGAGTTCTTTTGCAAATAAATGTGTGCACACAATTTTGGTCCAACACAATACAAATATACACTTAACTCTTTGGCTTGGACCATGGTGGGGCTGTCTTGGCACACACAAATGATGGCTTGTGCAAATGGGGGGACATGGGTAATAAATGCTAAAAGTTTTGATGTGATGTATGGAATCATGTTCCCTCCAAATGTCTGAATGCAAGCTAGGCTTAAACAGAGAAAACAAACAGAACCAGGATGATATTGGAGTTGACAAGAGACCACCACATCAATACGAGCCTCATATCTCGGATTTTGGCCGGCCACACACTCATGAAATCTGAGCTCGCCGGCCTCCCATGCCCCATTTGTCCCCATCTTTTCTCTGTCCCTTCCTTGCAGTCATATCACCTTATTTCTATTATTTGTTTAATCTTTTTTGGTGCCTATAAAAGCCAGATCAGTGAGCAAGGGAAGGGCTCTCACATAGTGTATACATTTTCTTAGTTTTAGTTTATTTTTTGTTTAGGCTTGAAAGTGAGTGGCCTTTAACTTGGTCTCTTATTCTTCTTCCCTCTTGAAGCTTTCTCTTGAGAGCTTCATTATGGAGGTTGAATAACTTACCAATATTTTGTAACTCAACTTCAAGTGTTAATAATATTGTTGTTTCTTTGATTACTTGCTTCTTTTTCTTATTTGCTTATCTTTTTATCATGCTTAACTAATTTCTTTGGTTGTGGTAATGGTAAGGAAGTGAGATGAAAGGCTTTGCCTCCTCCTCCTCTTGTTAATGTTTAATGTGCTTATATATATGATTCTAACTTAAAGATTGTTTATATATTGATGTGATATGGTATTTTGAAACATGGTTACTTTGTAACCTCCTCATATACCATATTCAGTCCTTTTCCCCAGTTCAATGTTTAAGTTAAAATTAATTTAGTGTTAAGGTTGTTAAGTTTAGATATGGTATTTTGTGATCAAGTGCTTGACAATCTCTTGGTTTCATATACTATATACTATCACAAACACTTAGCAAACTCAACACAAAAATCATTTGCTCTCATTAACTAATTTGTGTTTTTGATGTTGTGGTAAGCTTGATAACCCTCGTGCTTAGTGTTGATACCCCAAGCTCGGACATACAAAACGGTAAGTGAACAAAACAGACTCGTTTCGTATTTTGCGGTGAATATCGGAATTTGATAATTTGTGTTTCGCAACCGCCTTGACAAATCATGCTTCATACCGGGATCGACGTAAGGACGGACAACTCATGATCAAGGGAGCGTCGAAGAAATCGTCGCGATTCGACCTTCCGATCCAAAGCCACAACCACTTCTTTCTTATCTTCTTTGCTTGCTTTTCTTATTTTCGTATTCTTTATTTTAGTGACAAAACCAACCATTCATTATTTGTTGAACCTTAAACAACAAGACCTAATATACAATTCGCTGCGGATCGACCCGTACTTGCCGGCTTGCTATAACGCGATGTGCACTTGCGGTTTATAAATTTTAAAACGAGAACGATCTCGGTTGCGCATTTCATTTTCTTAAAATCATATCCGTTTCCAAAACAAACGCGTTTGCGCGCGCGGGCGACTTCCCAACAATAAGCGATATGCTAAAAGAAACACATGCACATATTGAGGGAGAAACAAACCAAGTAGCATACTACCAACTGTTAATATATCCGTGTATATCCTAAGCTTCCAAAATGTAATATACAAACCAATATGATATAATAATGGCCTCTAGGGCATATATCACTAACAATCTCCCACTTGCACTAAGGTCATGTATTGGCATATCGCAGACCTATCATCTCGAATAGCCTCTCGAACTGCGTCTGAGGGATGGCCTTTATGAGTGGATATGCAGTGTTGTTCTCCGTATCTACTCTCCGCACCTTGATCTCCTGGCGATCCACGATCTCCCTGATCAGGTGATACCGCCTCAAGATATGTCTGGACTTCTGATGGGACCTGGGTTCCTTCGCTAAAGCTATAGCCCTATTGTTGTCACAATACAAAGGAATTGGATCAACAATGGACGGAACCACCTGAAGTTCTGTTACGAACTTCCTCATCCAGACTGCTTCTTTTGCGGCGTCACATGTAGCTATATACTCCACTTCTATCGTCGATTCAGCAACAGTGTCTTGCTTGGAGCTCTTCCAACAGACCACCCCTCCATTGAGGGTAAATAAATAACCCGACATGGACTTGGAGTCATTCTTGTCACTCTGGAAGCTGGAGTCAGCAAAGGCCTCGATATGGAGGTCTTTTTCGCCGTACACCAAAAACATCTCCTTAGTCCTTCTCAAATACTTGAGAATGTTCTTTACTGCTATCCAGTGCTTCTCCCCTGGGTTTGACTAATACCGGCTTACAACGCTCAGTGCGTAAGCTATATCTGGTTTGGTACACAATATCGTATACATTATAGAGCCTACCGCAGAAGCGTAGGGTATAATAGACATGCGATCCCTTTCCAAATCAATCTTCGGAGACATCTCTTTGGAGAGGGTGATTCCGTGACAAGCCGGTAAATTACCGTATTTTGAATATTCCATACTGAATCTTTTCAGTATGGTGTCAATGTACCTTGACTGTGAAAGTCCCAACATCAGTTTAGATCTATCACGATAGATCTAGATCCCCAGAATATAGGAAGCATCACCCAGGTCTTTCATGGAGAACCTTTGTGACAAGAATTATTTGACTGATTGTAGCATATGAATGTCATTTCCTATCAAGAGAATGTCATCTACGTACAAGATGAGTAATACCACAGTTCTCGATACAATTTTACTATAAATGCATGGTTCATATGGATTTTTGATAAAGTCAAATTTTTTGACTGTCTCATCAAAATAGATGTTCCAACTCTGCGATACCTTCTTTAATGCATAAATAGATTTAAGAAACTTGCATACTCTTCCGCTGCTCCCACTCTCTATGAAACCCTCCGGCTGATCCATATAGACACACTCTTCCAAATTTCGATTCAGAAAAGCGGTCTTTTCGTCCATCTGCCAAATTTCATAATCGTGGAAGGCAGCAATGGTAAGAAGGATCCGAATGGATTTGAGCATAGCCACTGAAGAAAAGGTTTCGTCATAGTCCAAACCAGATCTTTGACGAAAACCTTTTGCAACAAGTCTAGCCTTATAGGTTTCAACCTGTCCATCTACACCAATCTTCTTTCTGAAGATCCATTTGTAGCCTACGGGTTTTACCCCTTCTGGAGCAATGTCCAAAGTCCATACTTTGTTAGTGTACATGGACTCCATTTCCGTCCGCATTGCATCCAGCCATTTTACCAAGTCTCTGCTCTGAATGGCTTGCTGGAAGCTAGTTGGCTCATCATCGTCGATGATGCAATCCTCTCTATCCCCATCTATAAGAAAACCGTAGTATCTCTCGGGTGGATGAGACTGCCCAATAGTCCTGCAGAGTGGCGTGGGGATGTCTGGTTCTTTCGAAACTTCTGGTTCCACCATACTTTCAGTAATAGGTTGTGGTTCTGGAATTTCTTCCAATTCTATTGTGCTCCCACTTTTCTCTTTTTCTAAAAATTGAGTTTCTAAAAAGTGGGTATGCTGAGAAACAAAAACATTTTGTTCCTCTGCGTAATAGAAAAGATAACCTCTAGAGTTCTTTGGGTATCCCACAAACTTACACAGTACTGAGCGTGCCTCGAGCTTGTCCGCATGCTGCTTTTTTACAAAAGCTGGACATCCCCATATCTTCAGATACTTAAGATAGGGTTTTTCCTACTCCATATTTCATATGGTGTGGTAAGCACAGTCTTGGTAGGATCCTTGTTCAAAAGATATGTAGCTGATTCTAGTGCATAACCCCAGAAGGATCGCGGCAACTCAGCATTACTCATCATGGAACGTACCATATCAAATAAGGTTCAGTTCCGCCTTTCCGATATACCGTTGTGTTGAGGTGTGTATGGAGGAGTAAGATGAGAGAGAATTCCATTCTCTTTTAAGTAATCCAAGAACTTGGCACTTAAGTATTCACCACCTCGATCAGATCTAAGTGTCTTGATACTTTTGCCGGTTTGTTTTTCCACTTCATTCTTATATTCCCGGAATTTCTCAAAAGTCTCGGATTTATATTTCATTAAGAATACATGTCCATACCTTGAGAAATCATCCATAAAAATAATGAAATAGGAATAACCACTTCTTGCATGTGTAGACATTGGACCACACGCGTCGCTGTGTATGAGTCCCAAGAGCTCGCTCGCTCTTACCCCGTGTCCAGTGAATGGAGTTTTTGTCCTCTTTCTTTTGAGACATGATTGACAAGTTGCATAAGACTGATATTCAAACAGATCCAAATATCCATCTTTATGTAATTTCATCAACCGTGTTTCATTGATGTGACCCAGTCTACAATACCATGAGAAAGCATGATTTGATTCTAGAGACTTTCTTGTAAGTGTGTTCTGGACGTCGAAAACCTGAGCTTGATTTAATACGTATATACCGTTATCTAGTATACCTGACCCAATCAAAGCTTGATTTAGGTGACAACATCGCTTACAAATGTAAAATCATAACCTTCTTTAGAAAGTAAAGATACATAAATGATATTACATGTCAAACTAGGTACACACAAACAGTTACGCAAAATCAATATCTGCCCACTTATCAATCCTAGGTGATATTCCCTTACGGATACAGTATCCACGCTCATTCCGTTAGCAACCCTGAGAATCATATCACCTGTCTTGATAACTCTACGGTTTCCCAAAGCCTTAATGAATTAAAAATATGAGATCCTAATCCGGTATATACTACCCAGGAAGTAGAGTTAATTGACAGACAGTTTTCAATCATAAACACACCCGAAGCCGAAGCCACAACGTGCTTTGAATCCTGGTTTCTGGCTTTCCAAGCCCTGCAATCCTCCTTCCAATGGCCTTTCTCGTGACAATAGAAACATTCCTCCTTCCCTACTATTAGCCCAGAAACTTTTGCCCTGCCATTTCCCTTTATCTTACCACCTATCGGCTTGGTGGAGGCCTTCTTCTTCTCTCCCTTGGCTTTCGCCTTAGATCTATAAGAGAAAGATTCCCTAATAAGCAGAGTGGGTGTCTCCCTGGATTCCTTCAGGGTGCCCTCTGAGCTCCTCAATATGTTGACGAGTTCTGGAAGTGAAACTTCCTTCCTTTCAATGTTGAAATTCAATATAAACTGGGTGTAAGTAGAGGAGAGAGACTGTAGAATTAAGTCAGTATATAACTCGTTCTCTAATGTGATCCCAAGGTCCGCGAGCTGTTCAATATAGCTAATCATCATAAAGACATGGTCCCCTACAGATGATCCGACAGCCAACCTCGTCTGAAACAATTCTTTCAATGTCTCATATCTTGCGATATGAGATTTCTTTCCATATAAATCTTTGGTATGGAGGAAGATGGAAGCTAAGTCCATCTTCTCATGCTTCCTCTGGTGTTCATAATCCATTAAGGCCAACACGAGGCACTTGGCTCTCGCACTGTCTTTTTCCTATGTTTTGCGAATATCAACATCCGCGACAGTGGAATCTGGACCTGGGACGACGGGGGTTTTAGTAGTAAGGAGGTAGCCCAGCTTGTCATAGGTAATGGACATATGGACATTCTTTACCCAATCATTATAGTTTAGCCCAGTCAATTTATTTTTATCAAGCAGTAACCTAAGCCCGGTCATTTTCGTCGATGTAGTCAAGTGAGAGGAGAAACACTCAGCATGATGCTCTTGCAAGTTTAGATTGGTTATTAGTTTATCTAAACAGGATGGCTCCCGCTGAATCTTGAATCCTTACTCAAACCATAAAAGAAGAATTAGTCAGGATTAATCTCACCCTACAATTCTTTCTTAACCTTTCGGCCAAGCTGGTGTTGGTACTTCAAGGGAGGTTTTCCAATGCTTTCGCGAAATTCCTTAATTACATAATCTCTTTTCCCTGGAGGCATAGCCCTGCTAACACCGTTCTAGACACCCACTTGGTTTATAGCATTGATTGGCCGGACAGGAAAGTTTTAACAGACAGAGGAGCTCCCCCTCAATCGCCGGGTTTAGTGAAAAAATCTCCCGAGGAGTAGCGGATACTCACAGTAGGATCGGAATCCAAATATCATCGTGTGACAACTTTGAAGGAATCCTACTATAATCATCACACTCCAAATGGTATGCAACACTAGAAAGTTTTAATTTCCTTAGAAACTCCCGTGTAGATTTTTGCCCCAAGCACTTATGACCTTGACGAAGGCTAGCATATCATAAGTCGCAAGTCAAGTTCTACCCGTCATTGTCCAGGTTAATTTGAACTCACCCATACATACCCTTGACGAATGCCAAAATAGTAGTACGACTGTCCCAAACCAATGCATCTATCTATGCTACGGATGAATACCCAGGAGCTACCAGTCACTATGCCTTGGTGAAGGTCAAAATACATAGCTTGAATACTACTGAATACCCATCTGAAATGACGGAGGGCTACAAATGGTTTTGGCGAAACCGTGAACGTAATGAACTTGATATAATCGAAGGAACCATGATAGCTTTTAAAGGAGTGGTTTAGGCTCCGCATTTAAAAGTTGCTTTTTGCAGAAAACCGAGTGGTTTTGAAACTGTTCCAATGATTCAGCTTTGGTTTGTTTTCTTTGCATTAATCAATTAATTATGTCCCATCATTTAATCATATCATTGCAGAAAGAAACGAAAATACAACGTACGCTTATGCCATCCTCATTCGCCACGGGGCCCCGTCATACACCGTTAGGTTACTTAACTACCGGCAGAGCGGGGGCTGAACTAGCGCGGATAAAAAACATAAGCGACGTCTACTATAGATCATATATATCCATTCGTCTCACGCAATAATATGCATTTCAGATCACAGATGAACATATTGGATATACTAGAAATTCCGTATTTCGTTTAAGCGTATAACGAAAGACGGATTCCACAGTCATGATGAATAGCTAAACCCCACCCTAGACCCCTACAGGTGCGGCAAACTATCCGCCAAATTCCCGAAGTGAAGCAACCTCCCTCGGTAAAATGAGTAGGCCATTCGGCACTCCAAGAATCCGGTAGTTTGTGCACCCCATCTTGGGTCTATCCTAAGAGCAAAAAACAGTAAATGAAATAATACAATGGTAGCTCCAACCTCAACCCAAATGTGCCCTGCAAACTAATATTACATCACTTTACAAATTTACATGAATGAAAGAAAGAAAACTCTCTTCTCACATCCCTCGGCTATTCATCTACAATGATACAATACTCCATAAACACAAACCATAATCATATCACAGATATGTGCAACCCCCACTAATCGACGTATAGCGATTAGAAGACGTTAAGCATCATATATCCAAACACAGAAAACCCGATTAGCCAAGTAACTTAGGAATTTCAATCGAACATATTTTTCGTGTCTACCCCATGTACAAACCAGCACACAAACAATACTAGGTAGAAACTAAATATACCAGAAATCACAACACCAATAATATGACCTACAGAAGAAAACCGAGTCAACTCGGCCGCGGAACCGCTGTGAAACACACCATTTCGCCGCGCTTCCGCGGTCGTCTTGGCAAGTTAATTGCTTGTTTTTCTTGCGCGTTCTTAGAATTCCCTGCTTGTAATTTTAAGGCCTCTGAAATAATTTTTTGATCAGATTTAAAAAACGACAGCAAGCATGGGTTTTGATGTTATGATTTCGGGTTTTTCCGACGATTAAAGTTCTAACTACTTGCTAACCAGCTAGTTAAGGTTTAGTAGGCTCTGATACCGCTGGAAGTCGATGTCGCACACCCCGCGGGTTCGCGGGGAGGCGGAATATGCAAAAAATGATTTTTACAAGCTTTGCAACACCGAGTAAACTCCAGAATCTTTACTTGAACCTTAACTAACTAACTACTATAAGGTTTAACTACTCAGAAGAAAGTTATACCTCCTAATATCAAGTCCTTTGGGTCTTCTTGTTCTCCTCCTCGTCGTCTTAAGCTCCTCAAAGTGTACGGATCACGCTTGATCGTCGGCTTCCTCAAGTCAAAGACGATCCACCCGAGAGTCTATAGTTCGAGCTCCAACCTCAATACCAAGGTAACTAGGGTACCTAGTTCGGTAAACTATATAGCCTAGAGGATGTAGAGAGTGATGATGGATTGATTTGTCTCAAAATACCCTAGGTTTCTCAACACATGAGACATTTAGGGTTAAGGAAGAAGAAAAGAGCTTGGAGGAGAGAGAGTGTTGAAGAGATAATGAATGAAGATGGCTAAGTCTTGTGAATATATGAAGCATACCAATAATTCACAATGAAAATATCAAGCATGCTTCAATAATCACAAGATGAGTCACCCCATGAGTCACCAAATAGCCATGCTTCATTTAATGAAAATCCACACCTCATACCTCCACCTCATTAACCATTTAATCTAAATGGTAAATACAAGAAATGAGGTGTCTTCTTCTAGAAGCACTCTTGAGTAAATTACAAGAATACCCCTCATCGTATATACATACCCGTATCCGTATTCCAAAAAATACTAATACAAAGAGACAAAATAATCCAAGAATATAATACTAGGATCTGGTTTAAACCAAAGCCCACTAGTATTATCCGCCCGAATATCATCCGTGTACAAGTACACATATGTGATCGAAGCCCTGCCGTAAAACTATATGGCCTCTACATCTTTTGCCCGATGCAGGGAAACCCTCTGTGTGGGTCTTTAAAGACTCGGTAATACGTTGGCAGTGAGTTTAACCACAAGCACGTCAGCAGTACTAGCTGCACGTAACGGCTACCCAGGTATCTGTCGATAAAAAGGCCGATGAGCAAACTCATCCGAACTCCTACCGAGCCTATCTGTGACAATCTCCGTACAGTCCGGTCTGTTCGTCTAAGAGTATCACATATCGGGCCTAGGGGACGATAACCGTCAAACCCCTAATAGCACAATAAGTTGTATCGGAGTAGAGCCCAAAACACCCTGAGAAACTACTGGAGTACCTACCAGTAAATCTCGCTTGCCCTGGCCAGGGACTTTATGTAATGGCTTTCCGAACAAAGCGCGATATTAACCCCCAATACCGGGAAAGACGAATCCTATCTAACTGCTACTGCCTCCAAGTGCTTCGGGACTGCACCCAATTACTACCTGTTTGCACGACTCCTTTGAGCCGTGGTAGGGTAGTAATCTAAGAACAATGGGAACACACTCGAGGCGAAGTAGCGATGTCAAGTCAACGGACTAAGCTGTACTCATGTTACTTGAGAACTGCTACCTAACGATAGGTATAATACCAACCAGCAGTTCCCCATGAGTCCTATCCAGTGTACTCATAACCTAATGAGCACCTGCATACTATCTCCAGTACGACGTACTAATGGCTGTAGGATAGACCATCTCCCATGCTGGGATGAGAAGCATATACACTAGTCTACTCTGGAATATCGATTCCCCATCTCGATAATCCTACAACTAGGGACCTGTATAAGGATATGCTTATAGACTACCCAGCCCCCACTAGTGTGACTGCCATCACAACGCTGATAGTCAAGCAAAGATCTTAAGGGCTCTACCAATATGTATAAGCGATATGCTAAGAGAAACACGTGCACATATTGAGATAGAAACAAACCAAGTAGCATACTACCATATTGAGCATGACTATTAATATATCCGTGTATATCCCAAACTTCCAAAATGTAATATACAAACCAGTATAATACAATAATGGCCTCTAGGGCATATATCACTAACACGCAATACTGATAGTCAAGCAAAATCCTACGGGCTTTATCAACATGTATCCGCCATATGTGATATCGAGTATAACATATGCACATATTAAGATAATGTCAAACCATAATAGTGTACTATTGTATGGAGTCTTTAGCAATATGTGTAAGTAATATAAAGCAACAAGAGAAAGAAATACACATATTAAGACAACTTAAATAATATACCATATACAACTGAGCAAAATTGTCATGTACATACATATCCATAGCATCCTATACAATACAGGCATCTAAGGCATATATATCCAACAATATTTGTTTATATGGGGTTGCTCTTGGATTGTATATGGAGACTAATCTTGTCAGGCCCGTAGGGCGCGGATTAGTCCAAATGCGTATATTAGATTTGGGGTTTTGAACTTAGAACGTAGATCTTATATAAATGAGGTCCATAAGTTCAGAGGTTTAAGGATCGTTAATCTTGTTTTAAATTAAGATTGACTTAAACATGTGAGCATATGGGCTCAACCATACGGTAGTCAATATGGAGACAGTCCGCATGGCAAAACATATTAGTTTAAGGACATCATGGTCCATAGGAAATATGGATGGAATATGGCTTGTTTATACCCGTGGATTGTATACGGGGATCAATATGGAGATCAGCCATTGTCACGCCCTGCTTCCCGGTATACGGGCAGAGGACGCGACTGGCCGCTACATATTTACTCTGAAGTAAATACGCTAAGCGTATCTAAGCAATATAAAAGAAATGTACACAAGAGACAAATGTAATGAAACAGCAACTTTATTTATTAACATTCTTTTTTACAATGCATGGATAAGTAAATACATCTGAAAGCAATGCCTAAATAATGGCATAACAGAAATGGAAAGTACTGAAATGAAATGTGTACAAGTGTAACTACAGCTCGGGATCTTCAATAAACTGGTCCAAGTCTTCAGTGCTAGGCTCGATCTCTGGAAGGTCCGAAACACCTGACGACATTCAAAGAAGAAAGAAAGAGAATGTCGTCGGCGAACAAATCGCTCGGTAAGTCCCAAAGATAAGGAAGAAGTAGAAAAGACAGAAAGAGAGAGTGTGTGTGTAACTTTTAAAGTTGTATTATATTGTTATAATGTTGTATTTAGTGTTAACGTTGTTGTCTGTAGCTTGGTACAGAAGGATGCCAGTGTATACAAGAGGAGTCTCACTTGCCCCGGAGACTAAGGTATCAGGAACTCAAGGAACCGTTCATGCCACGGTACAACAGCAAAGGAATACAGGTTAGGTGTCTTATGGTTGCAGTCTCTGCCACTTCTAACACCTTCCGTACCAATCTACCCCTTAAACCCCGCGATGTCTTGGTTGTATTGTTTGTATTGTATTGCAACTTATAATGTCTTGTAATATAGATTGTATAATTGGATGACTTGCCAAAACCATGATATCAGTAAATGGGTGTAACTGGAGAATCATGAATGTAACTGGAGAATCATGTAAATGGAAGTATATCCACAGTTCGGTTCAGTCAATACAGATTGAATATATCGAATATATGAATTCATGGATTCATATTGAATGTAGTATTGTAGATTGTACTTGAATCATATTCAAGTTAGATTATTTATAATGAGACTCAGTCTGAGTCAGAACAATTAGAAAAGAAATTGAAGTCCTGAATTTGTAGGGATGCTAGGCACGCGCACAAGGGTCTACGAGGCATCAACCATGCCCAATTAAAATTTTAGCCGTGCCGAACAACCGAAAGCCGGATCTTTAAACTAGGGTTTAGGCGAAAACAAGCATGTTAAACTCTTTAACACTAAGTGAGAGGGATTACAACCTTTGTAGATCCGGTCCTTCACTTCTTAAGCTCCGTGTTGAGGTCCCTTCGCTGCGATCATCGTGTTCCGGACTCTCGAGAGGCTTCACGAAGAGAAAGATGCAGTCTTGCTTCCGATCTTCGATAACAAAGATGATCTACCTTGAAGTTTCATTAACACAAGCTAACACTCACTAAATGAAGTGAACACTCTCATCTAAAGGGCAAGGATAGATGAGAATGATGAAGTAGGATTTTTGCTCTCTTTTATTTTCTTATTCTCACTCATTTTCATCACAAAATCAAATCAAGAAAGCTTTTTCCCATGAAAAGAGAAGGAAGAAGAAGAAGATAATGAATCATTCCTTTTGTGATGAATAATGAATTAATTGTAGTGGTTACAAATCTAACCAAGGGTTAAGCATGAAGGAGTTAACCCTTGCAGAGAATTAACTAGAGTTAATGGTTTGGATTGGGTTAACATAATATCTTCACAAAATATCAAGCAAAACACAAAGTCAAAGCTTCATGAAGCTTCATGGAAGCTTCATGCAAAAGATAACCCTAATCCAAACCCTAACCAAGTTTAAACCCTAAACCATTGTTAAATTTGTAAACCTAACATGTTACAATATTATATATCACATATACAATATATTTTGTAACAATAGAAAATAATACAATTAACATATATCGCATATATATCAATGTATTATCCCGTGAGAAAATGAATCTTTTAGTGAGCTAATATTAGTTAATGTAATTTAATATATCATATATATTATTATACATTAAATTATCGAATCAACACTTGATCCGACAATCCGGCTATATCGAATATAACCGACTAATACGATGACCCAGTGATTGATGATATTTTCCGATTGTGTAGTTGGAAAATTGTATAGAAATCACAACCAAAAATATTTTGACCGCAATCAATAACGGTGTCGAATGTAGAGCGTTAGTAAGTGCGGATCGTCCACAGGGAAAGTGTAATCGTTCGTGCTTCGAATTAGATGAGTCGAAACTTTAAGGAAAGAAAAGAAAACAATTCATGATTTATAGTTGAAGTTCAAGAATTAGAAAATCTAGATCTAATAACAAGAAAAAGATAGAATCAAGAATTGATAGTTTGATGATTTTTCCAACCAAATATCAATAATCTAAATGAGGCTCGTAGGAATCGATCGGATCTATAGATGTGATGAGATCTAATAATTACGTATTCTTATCCTTCGATGAATTGATACTAGATCGATGATGATCGATCGAGAATTAGGGATTTCTTATGAAACTAGGGTTTCATCTTATCCCTTGTTCTTTCGTCGATATCATTCATATTCTAGCCTCTAGTAAATTCAAGAAACGATCGTAGATCCCTAATTTCGAGCGATCACAATCAAGAAAGCATCGCAACGAAACTAGGTCATCGATTCTTGAACTTGCTAGGGTTTACAAGACTCGTAGGACTTAAGAATCGTATTAAGATTTGTTACATCATCATTCTATTGATCGTCTCGACTCCTTAACGAGCGGAGTTTTACTCAAACATCACAACAAGAACCACAATCACAAATTGAGATCTAATCATGATGCAAGAATTAAAAGAAAGCAAGATTAAAGAATTTCACCTTTTATTTATATCAAAAATTTCATTACAATCGCTCAAGAACTACAAGAGGAAGAACTCGATCGTCGATTTGGCTTCGCTCGTCTCCGTGAGTCGTGGATCGGCTTGGATCACTTGCCCGATTGAAGATCGGCTCGGCTCCTAAAAGGTTGAAGGCTTCTTGCTTGAATGGTACTCGGGATCTTGAATTTGGAATTGGATTTAGAATTTGGGGCTACAAGATGTGTCACTCAACTTGTAGATGGAATGGGGGGGATTGAAGAAGTGATCTAATGAACTAATGAACTCCTCAACCCTAGATCTAGGCTCCTTTTTATAAACCATCAAAACCCTAGATCTAGGATTTGAATTTTGAATTTCCCTCCAAAAGTTTGTTGAAGAGATTTGAATTTCCCTCCAAAAGTTTGTTAGCAAGAGAGGCTTCTAGAAGTGATTAGTTAGGAGGGAGCTTCTAGAAATAGTTTGTTAGGAGCTTAATCAAGATTAGCTTGCTTAATTATCTTTGCTGATCTGGCAGAAGCTTCGCGAGAATTCTGGAATTTGACATATCTGAAATGAATGTGGGCCTTGAGAGAAGAATTGTGCACTGAAAATGGGGAGCTGACGTGGCTAATCTGCGGCGGATCCGCGGCTCAAGCAGGCTCCTGCCGTGGATCCGCGGCGCTTTATGGGCCTTAGGGCTTGGGCTCTCTGCTGCTTCTTTGGGCTGACGTTTGGGGCTTTTTATGATATGTTGAATATTGTAATTCCTTCTGTATTCTACCAGCTCTCAGGTCTTTGAGTTGGCGTAATGTTTGATCAGCAAAATGACAATTTTGGCCTTTCTTCTGGAATTTCCTGCACAAATCTCGACACAAGTGTTGCGCAATATAGTGATGATGCGATGCCATAAGATACAGTCAATTTCCCTAGAAATGCCGGTTTTAAAGTCTAACACATGCAATCTGATATTTAATGACTGATTTGCTAATATGTGCTATATGAATGCCGAACACTTCTAGATGAGTGCAAATGATAGGGAAATTGCCGTGTTAAAAATGCAGTATTTTCGACTGATCACCCGGCTATATCACATATACCCGGCCGATATCCCATATCGCGAGAATCCAATACGGTTTCACATACCGCATTATCCTCAGTCCCGCACATATCACATATGTGCTCCTACTCCGTTTTGCCTGAGCCAAGAAACCTCTGTGTAGGACTCTAAAGAATCGTCAATACGCCGGCAGTAGGTGATGATCATATCAAACACCCACAAGCTGCAAGCGGTCAGCTAAACGTAACAGCCACCCAGGTATTGAGCGCTCAGAAGATCAACAAGCAAGCCTGTACATTCTCCTGTGAATCCAATCAGTAACACTCCCGTACAGTCCAGTCTCGTCGTCTGATATGTCGCATATCTCGCCTAGGGGTGGTAAACGTCAGACCCCAGTAGCTCGATAAGTCGTGTCGATATGAGGTCTATAACAGTTCGAGAAACTACTGATAACACTTACCAGTAAATCTCAGCAACCCTGGCCAGGGATTTCCGGTTATAGCCAATCGAACACAGCACAACATCAACTCCCTTTACCGGGAGAGACGAATCCCCTCCTATCGCTCATTGCCTCCATGTGATTCGGGACTGTACCCAAAAGCCACATTTTTGCACGCCCTCTTGGATGTGGTATGATGGAAATCAAAGCACAGTGGGAATCACACAAGACTCTATGACGATCTCGGGTCAACAGACTACTATGTACCAGTGTCACCAGAGAACTGCCATCTGACGTGAGGTATAATACCATCTGGGAGTTCTCGGCGAGTCCGTCCAGTGTACCCAGTCTCCACTGAGCACCCATACACCATCCTTGATGTCAAACACCGATGGATATGGGATCATCCATCGCCCATCATATGGGTCAAGATGCGTATACGCTAGTCTACTCTGGTGTATCGATGCCCTGTCTCGATACACCCTCGACTAAGAACAGTTATAGGATGTACTCGTCGACTACCGTGGCCCCGCTAGTATGATCTCATCATAGTCCCAGTAGTCGAGTACATATCCTAAGGGCTTTATCAACATGTAACATAGAGACAATCAGAGTACATGTTAAGATAAAGTACAACCAGATAGCATACTATCATGTCGAGCAAGAAAGTCCTCCCTATATATGTCCTAGCATCCACTACAATATACATCGTATGTACAGTAATGGCCTCTAGGGCATACATATAACTAACAATCTCCCACTTGCACTAGGGCCATCTGTTGTGGTATCACATACCCAACAATTAGCTGCGGTTGAAGTATCTCATACTCAACCATCCCATAAAAGTCTCTACTGGGAAAAAGGCCTTTGTGAGTGGATCCGCGCTGTTGTCCTCTGTGTCTACTCTCCTAACCTCGATCTCCCTGGAGATCAACCATCTCCATGATCAGGTGATACTGCCTAAGAATTATATCTGGATTTCTGATGGGACGGGGGTTCCTTGGCATAAGCCACAACTCCATTGTCACACAATGGTAGGAACGAAGTTCGTCTTATGAACCTATATATATCCAGACTGCCTCTTTGGTAGCATCCTTGGTAACGATGTATCTTGCCTTTAATCGTCTAGTAAGTCACGGTATCTAGCTTGGAACTCTTCCAACATACCATCCCTCCACTGAGGGTAAAGACAATGCCTGCGACTGACATTCAGTCGTCCTTATCACCCTGGAACCTTTCCAGTGATTCTCCCCAGGATCGATTGATACCATCTCACTATATCTAGTGAGGATCCTAACATCCAATTAGATCTATCTCATAGATCCAAAACCCAGGATTTAGGAGGTATCACCTTGATCCTATACGGAGAATCCTTGTGATAAGTGGAGATTGACCGAGCGTAGCATAGGAAACTCCTTTCCTATCAAAAGTATGTCATCAACGTACTCTACGGGGATCACCACCATACTTCCTACTACCTTTTTGTATATACAAGGTTCATCTACCATTTTGATGAAGTCAAACTCTTTGACTACCACATCAAAACAGATGTTCCAACTCCGCGATGCCTGTTTTATCATATAAAACATCTTGCACACGTTTCCGCTGCTCCCACTGTCTACGAAGCCCTCTGGCTGTGTACTTATAGACGCTCTTTTCTAAAACATCATTTTAGAAAAGCAGTCATGACACCCAACCACCAGATATAGTAGTCATGGTATGTAGCCGTGGTAAGTAGGATCTGGATGGACTTTAGCATAGCTTTGAAAGTCTCAACTTTTCCATGTACACCAAGTAATCTTCTCAAGATATACTTGCTCCTGATAGGAATTTAACCCTTCAGATAAAGCAACCAAAGTCCATACTTTGTTGGTGTATAAGGATTCCATCTCAGATCGCTAAGCATACATCCATTCTTACAGAGTCCCACTCCTGATGGCCAGCTCGAAACTAGTTGGGTCATCATCTCATGATGCAATCCTCGCTCCCACTGTCATAGAGAAACCGAAGTATCTCTCAGGTGGGTGAGGTACCCTACTAGATCGGCGGAGAGGCTGAGGTTGTTGGAAACTATTGAATCCTTTGGTTCTACCAAATTATCTGATGTAGTTTGTATAGCTGGAACTCCTTCCAGTTCTACCTCATGACCACTAATTTCTTCACAAGAAATTCCCTTTCACAAAGCTGGCATGCTGAGAAACAAAACATCTTTTGTTCCTCGGTTTGGTAGAAGATATTCCCTTGGGAATGCTTGGGATATCCAACAAACTTCCACAGAACTGACTTTGCCTCGAGCTTGTCCGGATTTTTCTTTTTAGATATAGGCCGGACAACCCCAAATCTTAACATACTTAAGATATGGGCTCTTCCCATTCCATATCACATATGAAGTGGTAGGCAACTAATTTGGTTTGAACCCTATTCAATAGGTATGCAGCTTCTCAAGTGCATAACTCCCAAAAGGAAATAGGAAACTCAGTAGTACTCATCATAGAGCACACCACATCACATAGGGTGCTATTGCTCCGCCCCGATACACCGACGTGCTGTGGTGTATACGGAGGAGTAATGCTGAGAAAGAATCTCATTCTCCTTTAGAATAGTCCAGGAATTCCGTGCTCAAGTATTCTCCTCCTTGATCTCATCAAAGGACATAATAATTATACCCGTATTTTGGTTCTCTACTTCTAACTTACATTCTGTGAATATCTCAAAAGGTTCGGACTTGTGTTTCAACAGGAACATATGTCTGAATCTTGAGAGATCATCAGAGAATGTAATGAAGTACAAAGAACCGGTCTTGGCATGTGTAGACAGGAGACTTTCATACATCAGTATGTATCAATTCCAAGAGTTCACTAACTCTTTCTCTGTTTCCAATAAACAGAGCTATGGTCATCTTATCTTTGTGACATGACCAGCAAGTTTCACAAGATGTAAATTTAATCAAATTTAAATATGTATCTAAATGTAACTTAGCTAGTCGGGTCCCATTGATATGACCTAGTCTACAATGCCTCAAGAAGGATTCGTTCATTTCTGAACTCTTCCTCTCATGTGTATTCTGTATACTAAGAACTGTAGTTTGATTTAGAATGTCAATGCTTTTAGATAACGTGCCTGAACCGATCAACTCTTGATATAGGAAATGTTCAAAACATTATCCAACAATACAAAATTATATCCTTCTTTACTAATAAAGAGACTGATATGATGTTGTATATCAGGTTCGGTATCTAATAACATTTGTTCAGAATCAATGTATTCTGGTAATACAGGGTGATAGTGACTAACAGACTTGGCTGCAACATTTGCACCGTTTCTATCTCATGAAACTTATCACCCGTTCTCAGTTCTCTACTTATCTGTATCCCATGTAACAGATTACATATGCGGGATCCTGATCCGGTATCTCATACCCAGGACGTAAAGGATACTGAGAAACAGTTCTATGTAATGAACACACCCGAAGATGATGCATCAGCATGCACTTTCTTCGTTTGGGCGGCACGGGAAATCTGGTATTCCCCAATTTCCTGCTCTGTCTTATAACAATTATAAGTTGGAGCGGGACCAACGTTCCCCAGCTCAGTATAACAAGCGGGTTCGGTTAATTCATCCGTTTTATTATCTTGATTAAGGCGTGATATGGTCGCTACCTGGAGAGAGAGAGAGAAAAACACTCAGCGTATGCTCTTGCAAGATTAGATTGGTTATCTAATATATCTAATCAGGATGTCTCCCACTGTTTTAATCAAATCTTCCTTCAAACCCTAAAACACTCAGGGTATTTAATTGTAATATTGAACATGTATGGAATTTCATGGTATTTTCATGTAAAATGATTCTTTTGACTTAGAAAAGTTGGAATTTTGATATTATAACAAAAATAAATATTTTGCTAATGCATATACATTTATATATTTTTATAAAAATAATTTATTATTTATTATTTTCTAGAAATCTCATTTTCTTAAGATATTTGTATTTTAAATCTCTCGAGACCGAATGCTCCTTGCGGAGGTCTGAATCTCGCACTACTAAGCCCAGGGATGCGCGATAATCCGCGCCATCCCAGTCGGGTTCTCCAAAATAGGTTGTAGCGGCGCTTTGCAAAGATTTGTAAAAATATGCAATCTTGTAGAAAACGGTTTTTATAAGTTAAAGGTGGTTTTGTGTAAAACGACATTTCCCAAATCTATATTTCCCAAATGGTATTGTGTTATGTTTCATATGAGTGTTGTGAAGAGATAGGTCATTACCTCGTGATCTAACTAAAGGTATAGCAAGAATTATGATGTTTTAAAGTCGAAAGTATACTACATGGTATTTTATTGAAAAAAAGCGGTAAAAGTTACAAAATGAAATATTTTGCTATAAAATTTGTTCAACATGTTTTGTTAATGATTAATAGTTAAGATGTAAGAGTTTTGTATGGTTGTGTTAAGGAAAATTGAACTTTATAAAGAAAACCGAATCGGGAGTCGGATTTAACTCCGCTTCCGTCAGGTTTTAGTTTTACAAACTTTTAGTATGGAATAGAGAAGGAGGAGGAGGGAATTACAGGTTTAGAGTTAAGAGAAGAGGGAGAGGAAGACGTAGGAGGTGCTAGTGCGTCATTTCTTCGCCGGGAGCTCCTAGGGTCGTGGTCGGAATTTCGCCCTTCGCTAACTCCACTTGTACACAAAATTCTAGAGAGTTTTCATAAGAATTTGGACAGAATTTGTGAGTGAGGAGGGTGTGTTTAAGGGTGGTATTTATAGGGTAAAACTAAGGTTAGGGTAGGTGAAAGGGTGTGAAGGAAAAAAATGTATTAAATTGTATTAAAAATTGGATTTATTGAGATTTTAAAAGGCTTTGTTAAGGTGCAGGATTTTTAAAGTATACAGGGGTAATGGGGAGGCCAAGAGGAAAAACTTTCATGAAGACCAACTCGGGTTTTGACCGAGTTCGGCCGGCGGAGGCAGGCCGGGTCGGGCGATCCGCCGGCCCAAGTCGACCGAGTCGCACTGAGTCAGGGGTCCACGTGTCTCTTGGCGATTTGTCTACCCCCTGGGACAGTTTGTTTTACATGTGAAGTGGGGGTTTTACGAGTTATGCACGTGTAGACCCTTAGGATTCTAAAAATTTAAAAGAAAACAATATTAAAAATAATGTGGGTGATAGGATTTGAACTCTGGTATTTTGGTTCATTAGTGCAAGGTCCTACCAATGAGCTACAAGCTCCTTCTTGCTATTAAAATGCAAAACAAATTTATAACTTGTGCTCAGGAAAAAATACCCCTTTCTGTATTTTTTTAAAAATTGTACAGAAAGTTTAGGGTTGTTATAGCCGTAGGGCCAAAAATATATTAGTTTAAAGACGTCGCGGACCATTATTAGTTTAGGGACATTTCGGTCCATCTTTCATCTTGCGCGTACGTGTGTATGTTACGTGGCGACGTGAACAATGGTGACCTAGGATGCACCCAAGATTAGGGTGCGATCCAATTTGAAGGCATTTATGTTTCCTTCAAAGATATATATATATATACATATATGTATAAAGTCAGAGCTCAATATGAGATGCGCATCTATATGAGATGCGTGTCAATATGAGGTATGCACATCAATATGGAAGTGAATCAACATGGGGTGTATCGATGTAAGGGTATGCATCTATATGGGATGCGTAAGACATTCCCTGTCTTGATGAAATTTCATATTTTTAATCAAGCAGAGACAAGAAATGAGTTGTTGGTTGTTGGGACCTGCCATATCTCTGAATACGTTGAGAAATTACAATGCCATATATCAAAGGTGTGGAAAGATATACCCTTGAACCAAATCCCGTATATGAGGGAGGAGATCAAGTCGAAACTGATAATTGTCGGTCTTATATGAGACTAAGATCAATGGATGAAAAATCATTAGTCATATATCTGACTAAGATCAATATAGGTATCATGGATGAAAGATCATTAGTCATATATCCGACTAAAATCAACTTGGATGACATAGATGAAAGATCATTAGTCATATATGAGACTAAGATCAATATGGATGAATGATCATTAGTCGTATGAGACTGAGATCAATATGTGTGGACGATCATTAGTCGTATATAGGACTAAGATCAATTTGGACATCATTGATTTATTGATCAATGGATCGTATATGAGAAACAAAAACTTCTATACTTAGTTTATTTTAACTAAGCACTCAAGCAAATACTTGCTATCCATGTGCGCATGTACATGTGAAGTGTGTATGTACATGTATCATCTTTAATGAGGGTATGCACGTGCATATCACTTGGGTTGCGCACTTGCTTGTGATCGACGACTGCGCACATGCATATCACGTGATGTGCATCTCTTATGGTTGAGGGCCGCGCACGTGCATATCACGTGGGTTGCGTACTTGCTTGTGATCGAGGACCGCGCACGTGCATATCACGTAGTTGCACACTTGTTATCAGAAGTATTATTTTATCTAATTGCTTATGTGCGCACTTCTGTATGGGAAAATTTCATTTTAAATGCGACCTAAGGTCAAATATGCACCGTTCGTCAGAAAGCTAAGGTGCGCATCTATAAGGGAAAGTTGTTGACTTTCGAGAAAGCAAAGGCTTTCAATGAAGCAAAAGCTTCAAACTCATGTCTTTCGTTTTTTTGGATGCACGTGCATCGTACATGCGCATTTGGAGAGCACCATTTGGCGTTTGTGCTCTTGCGCAATTGCATAGGGTGCACCCATTGATGAAAGCATAAGCTTTCAAGTGAAGCGTATGCTTCAATTTGGTGAAGACTAGGTTTCAAAAGGAAGATAAAGGAGGGATTGTTGGTCGTTGGGACCGACCACCTCTCTGAAAACGCTGAGAAATTACAGCGTCTTACATCGAAGATGTGGAGAGATATACCCTTAAACCAGTCTTGTTCATCAGGGTAGAGAACATGTTGGTGCAGTATCTTCTGAGATGCCGGAAAGGCTTGAGCTTAGTGCACGCTTGATGCCGGCGCACGTGTTGTAGGGTTCCTAGGCACACTAATGAGGTCTCACAAGGCATCAACCATGCCAAATTCAAATTTTTCCGGTGCCGAGAAACCCTAATACGGATCGTTAACTAGAGATTAGGCGAAACATGCAAGCTAGTTAACAACTTAACTAAGAGTGAACGAAAATACAACCTTTGTAGATCCGGTCCTCCACCTCCATAGCTCCGTGATGATGTCCCCTCGCTGCGATCATCGGATCCCGGGCTCTAGCGTCGGCTTCATCGGAGAAATGATCGGGCTAGGTCGTCAACTTCGATGCCGAAGATGATCTACGTCGAGGCAACTCAAGATCAAGCTCTAACTTCACCAAGTCATGAAACTTGTGAAGAAAACACCCTATACTACATGGCAAGTGGTAGAGGATGAAGAAATAGGAAGTGGGTTCACTTTGGATTTGGATTTCTCACTTGGAATCATCACTTGACATTTTTGTAGAAAGCTTTTCTTTCTTCATCTTGAAGAAGAAGAAGAAGAATGAAAAAGATTAATCAAAACCCTAACCATTAACATAACCATGGTTTAATCATACACACCCAAGTTAACATGTATCATCAAACATGATACAAACTAGTGCACAAAACTATATCATATATACAATGTGCACATCAAGTGAGAAAATCAATCTTAAGTGAACCAATACTAATTAATGTAAAGTAATATATCAAATATATAATTATACATTAAATCATTAAATCAACACTCGATTTAATGATCCGGTCATATCGCATATAATCGACTAATATCAAGTGTATCAATGTATCGAATCAACACTTGATTCGGTAACCCGGCTATATCATATATAACCGTCCAATGATACAAATCGCGAGAATAGAATACAGTATCACATACTGGTATCATTCTCGGTCCCGCACATATCTCATATGCGCTCCTATTTCGTTTCGCTTGAGCCAGGAAACCTCTGTGTAGGACTCTAAAGACTCGTCAATACGCCGGCAGCAGGTGATGATCATATCAAACACCCACAAGCCGCAACCGATCTGCTAAACGTAACGGCCACCCGGGTATTGAGCGATCAGAAGATCGACGAGCAAGCCCGCTCACACTCCTGTGAATCCAACCAGAAACACTTACCGTACAGTCCGGTCTCGTCGTCTGATATGTCGCATATCTCGCCTAGGGGTGGTAAACGTCAGACCCCAGTAGCTCGATAAGTCGTGTCGATATGAGGTCTATAACAGTTCGAGAAACTACTGGTAACACTTACCAGTAAATCTCAGCAACCCTGGCCAGGGATTTCCGGTTATAGCCAATCGAACACAGCGCAACATCAACTCCCTATACCGGGAGAGACGAATCCCCTCCTATCGCTCATTGCCTCCATGTGATTCGGGACTGTACCCAAAAACCACCGTTTTGCACGCCCTCTTGGACGTGGTAAGGTGGAAATCAAAGCACAGTGGGAACCACACAAGACTCTATGACGATCTTGGGTCAACAGATTACTCTGTACCAGTGTCACCAGAGAACTGCCATCTGACGTAAGGTATAATACCATCTGGGAGTTCTCGGGGAGTCCGTCTAGTGTACCCAGTCTCCACTGAGCACCCGTATATCATCTCTGATGTCAAACACCAATGGATATGGGATCATCCATCGCCCATCTGTATGGGTCGAGAAGGTATATGCTAGTCTACACTGGTATATCGATGTCCCGTCTCGATACACCCACGACTAGGGACCTTGAAGGATGCATTTATGGACTACCATGTCCCCACTAGTATGATCCGCATCATAGTCCAGGTAGTCAAGTACATATCCTAAGGGCTTTACCAATATGTAGCAGAGAGACAATCAGTGTACACGTTAAGGTAAAGAGCAACCAGATAGCATACTATCATGTCGAGCAAGAAAGTCCTCCCTATATATGTCCAAGCATCCACTACAATATACATCCCATGTATAGTAATGGCCTCTAGGGCATACATATAACTAACAATCTCCCACTTGCACTAGGGCCATCTGATAGTAGTGGTTGTAGTATCTCATACTCAACCATCCCATAAATGTCTCTCTCTGGGAAAAGGCCTTTGTGAGTGGATCCGCCGTATTGTCCTCTGAGTCTACTCTCCTAACCTTGATCTCCTTGGAGATCAACCATCTCCTTGATCAGGTGATGCTGCCTTAGAATACGTCTGGGTCACTGATGGGACCGGGGTTCCTGGGCCAAAGCCACACTTCCATTGTCACACAATGGTAGGAACCTAGTTCATCTAATGAACCAATATACACCCAAACAGCCTCTTTGGTAGCATCTTAAGTAGCGATGTATCCTGCCTTTTTCGTCTAGTAAGCCACGGTATCTAGCTTAGAACTCTTCCAACATACCGTCCCTTCACTGAGGGTAAAGACAATGCCTGTGACTGACATTCAGTCGTCCTTATCACCCTGGAACACTTCCAGTGATTCTCCCCAGGATCAATTGATACCATCTCACTTCAACTAGAGAGAATCCTAACATCCATTTAGATCTATCTCATAGATCCAAAACCCAGGATTTAGTAGGTATCACTTTGATCCTATGTGGAGAATCATTGTGATAAGCGGAGATTGATCGAGCGTAGCATAGGAAACTCCTTCCCTATCAAGAGTATGTCATCCACGTACTCTACGAGGATCACCACCATACTCCCTACTACCTTTTTGTTTATACAAGGTTCATCTACCATTTTGATGATGTCAAACTCTTTGACTAACACATCAAAACAGACGTTCCAACTCCGCGATGCCTGCTTTATCTCATAAAACATCTTGCACACGTTTCCGCTTCTCCCACTGTCTACGAAGCCTTCTGACTGTGTACTTATAGACGCACTCTTCTAAAACATCATTTAGAAAAGCAGTCATGGCACCCAACCGCCAGATGTCGTAGTCATGGTATGTAGCCGTGGCAAGTAGGATCTGGATAGACTTAAGCATAGCCACTGGAAAAAGGTTTCATCATTATCCACGCCTGGTCGATGACGAAAACCTTTAACAAGTCTAGCTTTGAAAGTCTCAACTTTTCCATCTATACCAAGTAATCTTCTCAAGATATACTTGCTCCTGATGGGGATTTAACCCTTCAGATATAGCAACCAAAGTCCATACTTTGTTGGTGTATAAGGATTCCATCTCAGATCGCTAAGCATCCAGCCATTCTTATAGAGTCCCACTCCTGATGGCCAGCTCGAACTAGTTGGGTCATCATCTCATGATGCAATCCTCGCTCCCACTGTCATAGAGAAACAGAAGTATCTCTCAGGTGGATGAGAAACCCTACTAGATCGGCGGAGAGGCTGAGGTTCGTTGGTATCTACTGAATCCTTTGGTTGTACCAAATCATCTGCTGTAGTTTGCATAGCTGGAACCTTTCCAGTTGTACATAACAGACCTTACCTCGAGCTTGTCCGGATTTTTCCTTTTAGACATAGGTCGGACAACCCCAAATCTTAACAAACTTAAGATATGGGCTCTTCCTTTCCATATCATATATGAAGTGGTAGGCAACTGATTTGATCGGAACCCTATTCAATAGGTATGCAGCTTCTTAAGTGCATAACTCCCAAAAGGAAATAGGTAACTCAGTAGTACTCATCATAGAGCGCACCATATCGAATAGGGTGCAATTGCTTCGCCCCGATATACCATCGTGCTATGGTGTATATGGAGGAGTAATGCTGAGAGAGAATCTCATTCTCCTTTAGAATAGTCCAGGAATTCCGTGCTCAAGTATTCTCCTCCCTGATCTCATCATAGGACATAATACTTATACCCTCATTTTGGTTCTCTACTTCTAACTTATATTCCGTGAATATCTCAAAAGGTTCGGACTTGTGTTTCAACAGGAACATATGTCTGAATCTTGAGAGATCATCAAAGAATGTAATGAAGTACAAAGAACCGTTCTTGGCATGTGTAGACAGGGGACCTACATACATCAACATGTATCATCCCAAGAGTTCACTAACTCTTTCTCTGTTTCCAGTAAACAGAGCTATGGTCATCTTATCTCTGTGACATGACTGGAAAGTTTCACAAGATGTAAATTCAAACAGATTTAAATATGCATCTATGTGCAACTTAGTTAGTCGGGTCGTATTGATATGACCTAGTCTACAATACCTCAAGAAGAATTCGTTCATTTCTGAACTCTTCCTCTTGTGTGTTATGTATACTAAGAACTGTAGTTTGATTTAGAACATTAATGTTTTTAGATAACGTGCCTGAACCGATCAACTTTTGATATAGGAAATGTTCAAAATATTATCCAACAATACAAAATTTTATCATTTCTTTACTAATAAAGAGACTGATATGATTTTGTATATCAGGTTCGGTTTCTAATAACATTCGTTCAGAATCAATGTATTTGGAATACAGGGTGACACTGACCAACAGACTTGGCTGCAACACTTGCCGTGTTTTCTGTCTCATGAAACTTATCACCCGTTCTCAGTTCTCTACCTTTCATAGCCCATGTAACGGATTACATTTACGGGATCCTGATCTGGTATCTAATACCTAGGACGTAGAGGACACTGAGAAACAGTTCTTTATAATTAACACACCCGAAGATGATGCATCAGTATGCACTTTCTTCGTTTGGGCGGCACGGGAATCCTGGTAATCCCCAATTTCCTGCTCTGTCTTATAACAATTATAAGTTGGAGCGGGACCAATGTTCCCCAGCTCAGTATAACAAGCGGGTTCGGTCAATTCATCCGTATTATTATCTTGATTAAGGCGTGATATGGTCGCTACCAGGAGAGAGAGAGAAGAAAACACTCAGCGTGCGCTCTTGCAAGAATAGATTGGTTATTATTTTATCTAATCAGGATGGCTCCCACTGTTTTTATCAAATCTTCCTTCAAACCCTAAAAGGAAAGACTAGCCGGGATTAATTACACACTACAAGTTCGCCAATCTTTCAGCCAGGCCAGTGTCGGTACTTTGAGGGAGGTCCCCCGTGCTTTCGCACGAACCTAATTAATGTAAACCTCATTTTCCCAGAGGCGTAACCTCGTTAACACCTTTCTAGACACCTACTTGATCGGCTAATTGTAATGTGTAAAAACTCTCCCAGGAGTAACTCTTACTCGCAGCGGGTATCGGGATCCAACTATCTCATAGAAGGTATGCAATCTCATTGCAAATTTCAACACTTGAAATTCTCGATAATATTTTGCCCCTAGCAGCTATATGACCTTAACATAGTCAACAAATCATAAGTGCTAGTCAAGTTCAACCCGTCATTTCCCGATTGAATTAATCCCACCCGCATGACCCTTAACATAGTCAACAAAGTCGCACGACTACCCTAATCCAATCGCATCATATGCTTATGCAGATAAGCACTAATTAGCTACCGCACACTACGCCTTAACATAGTCAACAAACGTAGCACGAATACTAACTAGTACTTATCTGAAATGACGGAGGGCTACGACAGGTTTTTCTGAAAACCTATTGCGTAATGAACTTGATATCGTTGTAGGATCGAATGAATTTTGAAATGGAGTGTTTCTTAGGCTTTTCTAGTTTTGCTAAAGGGGTCACTCCCGGTGAAGGGATCGTCGGCCCTTTCCTCGTCGAATGAGGTGCGGGATATATCATATATATCACTGTGCAAAGCAGAAACTATAGAAGCAATCAAAAGACAAACCGAGAGTTGTAGCATCTGCCAGTTATTGCTAAAGGAGTCACTCCCGGTGAAGGGATCTCGGTCCTTTCCTCATCGAATAAGGTGCAGGATATATCATATATACCGCTGTGCAAAGAAAGAACTGTAGCTACCTGTTTTATTTTTGAAATTCGATTCTACAACATCTTTAGGTTTCTTTTCTTTCATTAATCACATTAATGAAGTCCCATCATTAAGTACCTAAACATCACAGATAAATACGACGTACACTTATGCCATCCGCATTCGCCTCGATGTCCCCTCGTGCACCGTTAGGTTAGGTAACTAACGGCAGAATGGGGCAGGGCTAGCGCGGGTGTAAAACATAAGTAACGCCTATATAATATATCATATATACTATATACAGTATCTATCATAAAACATCACATGATCACATCACAGATATCACAGCAGAAGAAACATATATGAAATATTGGATATACTAGGACGTCCGTGTTTTAGTACAAGCCAGTATAAAACACGGATTCCACGGTCGCGATGAATAGCCAAACCCACACCCCTAGACCCCTACGAGAGCGGCAAGCAACCCTACCAATTCTAGAGTTAGGAGATCCGGACTCGACTCCTCGAGTTGGTCTCCCACTGGACTCCAGAACCCGGTTACTTGTGCCCTCCTCCTTGGGTCTATCCTAGTGCGGAAAAGTAAATAATATACAAAAGGTGACATCTTCCGCAACCTGAAAGTGCCCCGATAAAAGAATATTATATACAAGTTTTTACATGAATGAAAATGAAAAACACTCATCTCACATAAAACAAACCCGGCTATTCAAACATGACGATCCAATATAACATATCCAGCAACACATAACATCACATGTCATCAACGTAAGTAAACATGCGTATCCCAATTGTCGTTGACATATAGCAACGAAATCGGCGATATCACATATTACACTTACGGTCACAGAAAAGAAAGTGTAAAACTACAACAGTTAGAATCCGCAATCTCTTTAGACATCGCATGCCTAATCAAATGAAATACTTAGACATCGCATGCCTAACAATTATAAACCCCGCATTTTAGTCTCATTATAGAAAACTCTTTTCAATATCAAGTCGGGCAATTCAACAAGATTCCCGACACCCTGATCGAATGCTCGTCGCAAACTTCAGTAGACGGCCGCACCCCCGATACCGTCGACGAAGTGCACCAAGGCGGAACACCGCTGCCGCGAGCACCAGAACGGATGCTTTCGGCGACGGGGTTCTCCTACAGTCACTTGGTCGGAGCTATGGGGTGTAGCTGTCTATTAAGATTACCCGGCGAGTATCCGCATACGCTACGTGATTGCGACAGACTTTTGATCGCATCAAAATTCCGTGGCAACCGATCAAGTGAGACTAAAGTGCTATGCTTATAACATTCAAATCAGTTATCTCATAACTCCTTGTGGATTCCAAATATTGTATCACACTCCAGATATACAGAAAATGTTAAACTTTCCGATCGAACAGTCAAACACCCAAGTTTTCCCGAAACAGCTCAACACATGAAATAAGTTTTAAAACATTCACTTCATGCCACAGTACCAACGGTCCAGCCGTAGAAGGGTCAAGCCAACGCCTCACATGTGGCACGCCGTACTGCCCCAAACCCTAAGGTTCAAAGGTCAATTCAAGACGGTTACATAATCGAGTTAAGGTTTGTTGTCTTCTAGAGGGTCCATCGCGTTACTTGCACTACTTAGAACGTCTTTAAACCACGGAAAAATCCAACACTTGGAAATTTTCCGGCAGGGGAAAATTTGGGTATTTATATCCGGTCGAACTTTTTAACATATTCAAAAATTATCCGGAAAAACACATAGACAAAATTAGATAATCCGATCGAAACACTGAGTCCCCAATACAACCCAGAAAACTCAACTCTTGAGTGCAGATTAAAACTTCCCAGAGAACAGAGGAAACAGATACGGGCATTACTGTATAAAAATTAACCTATAATCAGTACATACGGCCGCGGAACCGCCGCTAATAGCATGGTAATGCCGCGGTTCCGCGGCTCTTTAGTGGAGCTAGGGGTTCGTTTTCTACAGTAACTCTTAGAATTTCCTGCTCTATTTTCTAAGAATTTTTAATTCACAAAAAATCCACAGTTTTGAAAATTGTCCAGAGAGGTTGAAAAATTGGGGTTTCGGGTTCGATCGGGTTTCTAACATCGTCTACGCATCGCCTAAGGCTCTAGCTAGGCTCTGATACTACTGTAGGGTTCCTAGGCACACTAATGAGGTCTCACAAGGCATCAACCATGCCAAATTCAAATTTTTCCGGTGCCGAGAAACCCTAATACGGATCGTTAACTAGAGATTAGGCGAAACATGCAAGCTAGTTAACAACTTAACTAAGAGTGAACGAAAATACAACCTTTGTAGATCCGGTCCTCCACCTCCATAGCTCCGTGATGATGTCCCCTCGCTGCGATCATCGGATCCCGGGCTCTAGCGTCGGCTTCATCGGAGAAATGATCGGGCTAGGTCGTCGACTTCGATGCCGAAGATGATCTACGTCGAGGCAACTCAAGATCAAGCTCCAACTTCACCAAGTCATGAAACTTGTGAAGAAAACACCCTATACTACATGGCAAGTGGTAGAGGATGAAGAAATAGGAAGTGGGTTCACTTTGGATTTGGATTTCTCACTTGGAATCATCACTTGACATTTTTGTAGAAAGCTTTTCTTTCTTCATCTTGAAGAAGAAGAAGAAGAATGAAAAAGATTAATCAAAACCCTAACCATTAACATAACCATGGTTTAATCATACACACCCAAGTTAACATGTATCATCAAACATGATACAAACTAGTGCACAAAACTATATCATATATACAATGTGCACATCAAGTGAGAAAATCAATCTTAAGTGAACCAATACTAGTTAATGTAAAGTAATATATCAAATATATAATTATACATTAAATCATTAAATCAACACTCGATTTAATGATCCGGTCACATCGCATATAACCGACTAATATCAAGTGTATCAATGTATCGAATCAACACTTGATTCGGTAACCCGGCTATATCATATATAACCGTCCAATGATACAAATCGCGAGAATAGAATACAGTATCACATACTGGTATCATTCTCGGTCCCGCACATATCTCATATGCGCTCCTATTTCGTTTCGCTTGAGCCAGGAAACCTCTGTGTAGGACTCTAAAGACTCGTCAATACGCCGGCAGCAGGTGATGATCATATCAAACACCCACAAGCCGCAAGCGGTCCGCTAAACGTAACGGCCACCCGGGTATTGAGCGATCAGAAGATCGACGAGCAAGCCTGCTCACACTCCTGTGAATCCAACCAGTAACACTTACCGTACAGTCCGGTCTCGTCGTCTGATATGTCGCATATCTCGCCTAGGGGTGGTAAACGTCAGACCCCAGTAGCTCGATAAGTCGTGTCGATATGAGGTCTATAACAGTTCGAAAAACTACTGGTAACACTTACCAGTAAATCTCAGCAACCCTGGCCAGGGATTTCCAGTTATAGCCAATCGAACACAGCGCAACATCAACTCCCTATACCGGGAGAGACGAATCCCCTCCTATCGCTCATTGCCTCCATGTGATTCGGGACTGTACCCAAAAACCACCGTTTTGCACGCCCTCTTGGACGTGGTAAGGTGGAAATCAAAGCACAGTGGGAACCACACAAGACTCTATGACGATCTCGGGTCAACAGACTACTCTGTACCAGTGTCACCAGAGAACTGCCATCTGACGTAAGGTATAATACCATCTGGGAGTTCTCGGCGAGTCCGTCCAGTGTACCCTGTCTCCATTGAGCACCCGTATATCATCTCCGATGTCAAACACCAATGGATATGGGATCATCCATCGCCCATCTGTATGGGTCGAGAAGGTATACGCTAGTCTACACTGGTATACGATGCCCCGTCTCGATACACCGACGACTAGGGACCTTGAAGGATGCACTTATGGACTACCATGTCCCCACTAGTATGATCCGAATCATAGTCCAGGTAGTCAAGTACACATCCTAAGGGCTTTACCAATATGTAGCAGAGAGACAATCAGTGTACACGTTAAGGTAAAGAGCAACCAGATAGCATACTATCATGTCGAGCAAGAAAGTCCTCCCTATATATGTCCAAGCATCCACTACAATATACATCCCATGTATAGTAATGGCCTCTAGGGCATACATATAACTAACAGGTGTGTCGCACGTGTTGCGCATGGCATCTGCGTACGTGTGCTGCATGTGGTGCGCTTGGTGCCAGTGCAGTGTGTCGCGCGTATTGCGCATGGCATCCGCGCTTGCGCACATGCGCATTAGAGGGGGCACATATGCTTAAGAAAAGCAATAGCTTTCAAGAAGAAGCAATGGCTTCTGTAAGGACGAATCCTCTCTCTTTTTTGAGAGGCATCCCCTCTTATTTATACGGGAGTGGTAGAGAAGGAATATCTCTTTTTTCTAGTATGGGACTAAAGATGTATCCCCCATATGGCAGAGCATTATTTAGACCATACGTGCATAGCACGTTTGCTTATAATTTTTTATTCCGAAAGAGTTATGAGGTCCGTAATATATCAAATCAAAGGTCTTTTCGAGACTCTTTCGATGCCATCAGAATTTGTCTAGTTCTTACTCGGAAGTTTGGTAAAATACAGCTCAGAAAATACTGGTTTGCATTTCTTAAGCGTATTGCTACCGTTTGATATTTTGGGCTCTTTTGCGCAGAAATTTTAGGCGGGAACACCCGTTAAGGAGCCGGGAACGAGTTGACCGACCCTTTTAAGGGATTGAAATAAGTTGACCGGCCATTTAAGGGGTCGGAATAAGTTGACCGACCGTTAAAAGGGCCGGGAAGGTTGTTCACCGGTCCGACCGGAATAAGTTGACCGACTGTTGAAAGGACCGGGAAGGTTGTTAACCGGTCCGGTCGGAATAAGTTTTGGGCTGATCTTGAATAGACCAGCCTGAAGAATGATTCAGAAATAGTAGTCGATGACTTCAACCCCAAGCGTTTTCTGAAACCCGAGCGTTTGATACTTGAGTGTAAATTGTAAATGTTGAAAGGAACCCAGCGGTGCAGAAGTAGTAATTAGCGAATTTCAACCCCGAACTTTTTCTGGTGTGTACAGATAAAAAAAATCTTTGCCTCCTTTTTTTTTATCTTTTTGTTGCAATATGGTGTTGATTTTGCCCTTTCCCTTCTCCATCTCCTTTTGGATTTTAATGGATAGAAGAACAACAACAAATAGATCTTTTTTTTGTATGGGATCTATGGTAAGAAATGTTCACAATGGAGAGAGAGAGAGACCTCTCAAAAAAAATTTATATGGGAAGAATGAAAACCTGCGTAGAAAAATGGCAGAGAGGAAAAATTGATGACGGCTCAAAACCCTAGGAAAAATAAGAGAGCCTTTTTTATTGATTCATGGATGTCTTATATAAGCATTACAATTTATATTCGAGCCCCTAGGGCTTCACAACTCTGGGTTTTTGCCCTCTCATATGTCTATGTGCTTATTTATTGTTGCATATAGGCCATGGGTTTTTTAATTATTTGGCTTTTTGTCCATTCCCTTTACATTTATTTATAAAGAAATTATATTAAAATTTATTTGTTACATAAAGAAATTTCTTCTCTTCAACAGTCAGCTGTTAGGAATATATATGCCCTAGAGACCATTATTGTATATTATAGTGGATGCTTGGACATATATATATAGAGGACTTTTTTGCTCGACATGATAGTATGCTATCTGGTTGCTCTTTATCTTAACATGTGCACTTATTTTAGTTTATTATCTTATTGATTCTTGTTTAGTATACTTAGCCCTCTAGATTTTTTAAATTGCATACTTGATACTCATAGAATCCTAGTAGAGGTTCTAAGACATACTTTCATAGTATCAGAGTCAAGCTAGAGGCTTAGGAATAGATTAGACAAAGTTAAAGAGTTCGATCGACGTTTTAAGCACAAACTTTGCAAGTTTCTGTCCATTTTTTCAAACTTCATTTTTTTCAAGATTAAAAATGCTCAGAAAATCGTGCAGGTAATTTATGGAGGCACAAGAAATATGAGCACATAACTCTACAAATTGGTCGCAGTTCCGCCGCCCAATTATGGTATGGGCACATTTTTTTAAACTTCATTTTTTTCAAGCCAATACATGGTATGGGCGGCGGTTCCGCCATCCAATTATAGAGTTATGAGCCCAATTTTCTTGTGCTGCTTCATTTTCACATTTTGGATTTCCTGAATATTTTTAATGAGGCTCAAGTGGTTGAGATCTCTGTGAATTGTTGTTATTTGAAATATCGATCGAAATATTTAACATCGTCTATATTGTTTTGGTTATGTGATACAATTTTTGGAATCCATACTGATTAGTTTTGCGAAAACTAGTTATCGATTTGTAAATCTCGCATTTTAGTCTCAAATGATTGATTATCACGGAGTTTGAATTTGGATCGAAATTTCTTCGTAATCTCGTATTGTATGCGAATACTCACCGAGAGATACTAGTAGACAGCCACACCCCTTTGCCCCGACCAAATGACTATAAGAGAACCCCATGGCCAAGAACATCCACTCGGGTGCTCGCGGCCATGGTGTTCCGCCCAAGTCCACTTCGTTGACGGCCTCGGGGGTGCAGCCATCCACTAAAGTTCCCGACGAGCCTTCGAATCATTTATCGGGAATCTTGTTGAATTGCCCGGCTTAATTTTTGAAAAGGGTTTTCAATTCGAGACTTAAATGTAAGTTTATAGGGTTAGGCATGAAATTCGGAATATGTGATAATCCGGATTTATGATGTTTACAGATGTGTATTCTAATTATTGTAATTTTCATTTCTTTTCTACGACCGTAAGTGTAATATGTGGCAGTATCCCCGATCTCGTTGCTATATGACAACGACATTAGGGATACGCATATTTACTTACGTTGATGACATGTGATATTATTGTGTTGCTATCGATATGTTATATTGGATCGTCGTGACAGAATAGCCGGGGGTTTTATGTGAGATGAGAGTTTTTCAATTTTCATTCATGTAAATAATTGTATGTAATATTTTTTTATTGGGACACTTCCGGGTTGAGGTTGTTGTCTCCATTTAATGTATATTATTTACTTTTCCGCATTAAGATAGACCCAAAACGGAGAGCACAAGTAACCGGGTTCTAGAGTCCAGTGGGAGGTCATCTCGAGGAGTCGAGACCAGTCACCTAACTCTAGAATTGGCAGGGTTGCTTGCCGCTCTCGTAGGGGTTTAGGGGTATGGTCTTGGCTATTCATCATGACTGTGGAATCCATTTTTTTCGTTACTGGCTTAATCTAAAACACGAACCTCCTAATATATCCTATATTTCATATATCTGCTTCAGTTGTTCTATGATGTGATGTGATCATATAACTGCGTGAGACAAATGCTACTTATATATATGATATATTAGTAGACACTATATATGTTTTGCATCCGCACTGGTCCTGACCCCGCCCTGCCGTAAGTTAAGTAATCTTACGGTGAAGACCCTGGTCCTTATGGCAAATGCGGATGGCATATATGTGTGTTTTATTTTCGTTTCTTCTGTGATGTTTAGGAAACATACTTGATGAGACTTCATTAATAAGATTAATGAAAAGAAAAAAAACCTAAAAGATGTTGTAAAATCAAATTTTTCAAAAAGGCAACTCTAGTTCTTGCTTTGCGTAGCAGTATTCCACTATGAATATCCAGCACCTCATTCAATGAGGAAAGAGCCAAGATCCCTTCACCGGGAATGACCTCTTTAGCAAAAACTAGCATATGCTACAACCCACTCAGTTTGTTTTGAAAACTACTCGATTTTTAAAGCAGGGCTTAAACCACCCCTTTCAAATCATTAGGTTCTACAACGATATCAAGTTCATTACGTTAAAGATTTTCTTCAAAACCAGTCGTAGCCCTCCATCATTTCAGATAGGTACTGTTTAGTATTCATGCTACGTTTATCGACCTTGTCGAGGCGTAGTGTTTGGTAGCTGATTAGTGCTTTTCTGTCGCATGATGATACGATTGGTTAGGGCAGTCATACGGCTTTGTTGACCTTATCAAGGGTCGTGCGGGTGGATCTAAATCAGTCACGAAATGACGGGTTGAACTTGACTTGCGGTTTATAGTTTGTTGACCTTGTCAAGATTATAAACCGCATGGGGTAAAAACAATTATCGGGAATTTCAAGTGTTGAAATTTGCAATGAGATTGCATACCTTCTATATGATAGTTGGATCCCGATACCCACTGCGAGTAAGCGTTACTCCTGGGAGAGTTTTCCACTTTACAATTAGCCAATCTAGTAGGTGTCTAAGAAAGGTGTTAACGGAGTTATGCCCCTACGGAAACGAAGTTATTTAATTAGTTCCATGTGAAAGCACGGGGAGACTTCTTCGGAATACCAACACCAGCCTGGCTGACCGATTAGCGAACTTGTAGGGTATAATTAATCCCGGCTAATCTTACCTTTTAGAGTTTGAAGGAAGATTTGATAAAAACAGTAGGAACCATATTGGTTAGATAAGATAATAACCAATCTAATCCTGTAAGAGCACACACTAAAGTATTTTCTTCTCTCTCTACAGGTAGCGAGCATATCACGCCTTATTCAAGATAATAACATGGATGTATTGACCGAACCCGTTTATTATACTGCGCTGGGGAATGTTGGTTCCGCTCTATCTTATGACAACTTTCATAAGTCTGGGCAACGGATATAGGATTGCAATGATTTCCACGCAACCCTAATGAAGAAGGAGCATTCTGATGCATCTTTTTCGGGTGTGTTAGTTATTGAGAAATGTTTCTCACTCTACTTTACGTCCTGGGTATTGTATACCGGATCAGGATCCTATATTTGTAATCTGTTACAAGGGTTAAACAAAAGTAAAGAACTGGGAAAAGGTGATATATCTCTCAGAGTGGGGAATGGAGCAATTGTTGCTGCCGAAGTTGTCGGCGAATATCACCTAGTATTGCCAAACGGCAATATATTGATTTTGAACGACTGTTATTTCGTATCATCTATGATGTGATATATAATATCCATATCTTTATTAGATAAAGAAGGATATAACTTTGCATTAGAGAAAAATATTATGAACATTTTCCTAAATCAAGTGTTGATTGGGTTTGGTACGTTGTATAATGGTTTATATGTTCTAAATCAAAATACAGTTCTAAACATACGGAACACACACAAGAAAAGTTCAAAAATGAACAAAGCCTTCTTATGGCACTGTAGACTTGGTCATATCAATGCGACCAGACTAACTAAGTTGCATAAGGATGCATATTTGGAACCGTCCGAATTTACATCTTATGAAACTTGTCAATCCTGTCTCAAAGAAAAGATGACCAAAACTCCATTTACGGGACACGGAGCAAGAGCTAACGAACTCTTGGACTGATACATAGTGATGTATGCGGTCCTATGTCTACACATGCCAGAAATGGTTTCTCGTACTTCATTACATTCACTGATGATCTCTCAAGATTCGGACATGTGTTCCTGTTGAAACACAAATCTAAAACTTTTGAGAAATTTAAGGAATATAAGAGCGAAGTAGAGAACCAGACGGGTGATAGTATTAAAATCCTTCGATCTGATCGAGGAAGTGAATACTTAAGTACGGAATTCCGAGATTATCTAAAAGATAATGGGATTCTCTCTCAGTTTACTCCTCCGTTTACACCACAGCACAACGGCGTATCGGAGCGGAGGAATTGCACCCTATTAGATATGGTACGCTCTATGATGAGTACTACTGAGTTACCTATTTCCTTTTAGAGTTATGCACTTGAGACAGCTGCATACCTATTAAATCAAATTCCATCAAAATCTGTGCCTAAAACACTATATAAGATATGGAGTGGAAAGAGACCATATCTTAAACGAGTTATATGTTAAAAACAGAATCCGAACAAACTCGAAGCACGATCAGTTCTTTGCAAGTTTGTGGGGTATCCAAAGAATTCACATGGATATCTATTCTACCACATTGAGGAACAAAAGGTATTTGTTGCTCAACATACCATCATTTTAGAAAAGAAATTTCTTGTAAAAGAAATTAGTGATAATGAGGTAGAGCTGGAAGAAGTTCTAGATACACAAACCACAACTAAAGATTTGGTAGAACCGGAGAATTTAATAGTTCCCGACGAACCTCAACTACTCCGCAAATCTAGTAGGGTTCCTCATCCACCTAAGAGATACTATGGTTTTCTCATAGACGGTGGGAGCGAGAATTGCATCATGGAAGATGGTGACCTAACTAGTTTTGAGCAGGCAATCACAAGTAGGAACTCTGTGAAATGGCTGGATGATATATGATCTGAGATGGAATCCATGTACACCAACAAAGTATGGACTTTGAAAGTTTCTCCTAAAGGGGTAAAACCCATTGGGAGCAAGTGGATCTTCAAGAAGAAAATTGGTGTAGATGGAAAGATTGAGAACTTCAAAACTAGACTTGTAGCAAAAGGTTTTCATTAACGACCAGGTGTTGACTATGATGAGACCTTTTCTCCAGTGGCTATGCTTAAGTCCATCAGGATCCTACTTGCCATTGCTGCATATCATGACTATGAAATCTGGCAGATAGACGTCAAGGCCGCTTTTCTAAATGGTGATTTAGAAGAGAGCGTGTATATGACAAAGCCAGAGGGCTTCGTAGACAGTGGGAATAGCGGAAAGGCGTGCAAGCTGCTTAAATTAATCAACGGATTAAAACAGGAGTCGCGGAGTTGGAACATTTGTTTTGATGTAGCAATCAAAGAGTTTGACTTCATCAAAAACATAGATGGACCCTGTATATATAAAAAGGTAGTAGAGAGTAAGGTCGTATTTCTCGTATTGTACGTGGATGATATACTCTTGATAGGAAATGATGTTCCTATGCTGCACTCGGTCAAACTCTTCCGATCACACGAGTTCTATATGAAAGATGTGGGTGATGCCTCTTACTGTAGGGTTACTTAGCGCGGCAGTAAGGTTTCGGGAGGTATCGTCCATGCCGTTTTCAAAAATTTGCCGTTCTAAAGAACCCTAACCCTAGAATCTTAACTAGAGATATAAACAAAATATCATGCAAACAACTTTGCAAGTCTAAGTGAATGTGGAATACAGCCTTTGTAGACCGGTCCTTCACTTCAAATGCTCCGTGTAGAAGTCCCTTCGCTGTGAATAAGAATCTCCCGAACTCTTGAGAGGCTTCACAAAGTGAAAGATGCAAACTTGCTCGAAGTCTTCGAGGTATAAGATGATCTACGTCGAGAAGACTCAAGCTCATGCTACCTCTTCACCAAATAAAGGTTTAGTGAAGCAAACGCCCTAAACTAGATGGCTAATAGTAAAGGATGATGAAGTAGGAAATGGACTCTCTTTAGTTTTCATTTTCTCACAATATTTTCTCACCTTAGAAAAAGCCAGTGAGCTTTCTCAATAAGGAAGAAGAAGCTCAAGTGAAAAATGAGAGAATGAACTCAAGTGAGGTGAGAATATGAACCATGGATGAGTTAGTGTCATGCACTAACTCATGTAGAGAGTTTACCATGGTTAGTATAATGGTTGGGTTAATAAATATCTACAAGTGAAACAAAAATGGTGGACTTGGTCAATGTTTCTACAAGCTTCTACAAGCTTGTAGCCATGCCAAATATCCATCCATTTTTGAATTACTTAGATAAATATAAACCCTACATTATATCAAGCATGGTGTAAATCTCATACACCCATGTATCATGTATCATCAAGCATGATACAAAACTATGTACACTAATATATATCACATATATACTATGTGCACAATCAAGTGAGAAAAGAAATCATAAGTGAGCTAATATTAGTTAATGCACATTAATATATCATATATATAATTATACATTAGATTATTAAACCAACACTTGATTTAATAATCTGGCTATATCTCATATAACCGACTAATATCAAATGAATTAACGTATCGAATCAACACTTGATCTAATAACCCAGCTATATCTTATACAACCGTCCGATATCACATATCGCGAGAATAGAATACGGTATCACATACTCGTATTAATCTCGGTCCCGCACATATCACATATGTGCTCCTACTTCATTTCGCATGAACCAGAAAACCTCTGTGTAGGACTCTAAAGACTCGTCAATACGCCGGCAGTAGGTGATGATCATATCAAACACTCACAATCTGCAAGCGGACTGCTAAACGTAATGGCCACCCAGGTATTGAGCGATTAGAAGATTAACAAGCAAGCCTGCTCATACTCCTGCGAATCCAATCAGTAACACTACCGTACAGTCCGGTCTCTTCGTCTGATATGTCGCATATCAAAGCCTGGGGGTGGTATAACGTCAGACCCCAATAGCCTGATAAGTCATGCCGATGCAAGGTCCATAACGGTTCGAGAAACTACTGATAACACTTACCAGTAGATCTCAACAACCCTGATCAGGGATTTCCTGTTATGGCCAATCGAGCATAGCGCAACATCAACTCCCAACACCGGGAGAGACGAATCCCCTCCTATCGCTCATTGCCTCCATATGACTCGGGACTATACCCAAAAACCACCGTTTTGCACGATCTCTTGACCGTGGTTAGGTGGAAATCAAAGCACAGTAGGAATCACACAAGACTCTATGACGATCTTGGGTCGACAGACTAACCTGTACCAGTGTCACCAGAGAACTGCTATCTGACGATAAGTATAATACCATATAGGAGTTCTCGGCGAGTCCGTTCAGTATACCCAGTCTCCACTGAGCACCCGTATACCTTCTCTGATGTCAAACACCAATGGATGTGGGATCATCCATCGCCCATCATATGGGTCAAGAAGCGCATACGCTAGTCTATTCCGGAGTATCGATGCCGTGTCTCGATACTCCTACGACTAGGAACAATTATAGGGTGTACTTGTGGACTACCCTTGGCCCCACTAGTATGATCTCCATCATAGTCCCGGTAGTCAAGTACACATCCTAAGGGCTTTATCAACATGTGAGAGCAAGACAGCATCACTTATACAAGTCAACATGTTAAGATAAAGAGCAACCAGATAGCATACTATCATGTCGAGCAAGAAAGTCCTCCCTATATATGTCCAAGCATCCACTACAATATACATCACATGTACAGTAATAGCCTCTAGGGCATACATATAACTAACAATCTCCCACTTGCACTAAGGCCATTTGTTGCAGTATCTCATACTCAACAGTTTAGCAGTGGTTGTAGTATCCCATACTCAACCATCCTAAAATCTCCCAAATAGTATCTGGGGAAGCAGGCCTTGGTCAGTGGATCCACCATGTTAACCTCAAAATCTACTCTCCTTACCTCAATCCCTTGGAAATCAACCATCTGCCTGATCAGGTGATACTTTCCTCAGAATATGTCTGGATCGCTGATAGGACCGGCGTTCCTAGGCCAGAGCCACAACTCCATTGTTGTCACAATAACAGTTATTGGACACTCAATGGTAGGAACCTTGTTCATCTCATGAACAAGAAATGCCCAGACAGCCACTTTGGCATCATCATTGGTAGCAATGTATTCAGCCTTTATCGTCTAGTATATCACGGTATCTAGCTTGGAACTCTTCCAACATACCGTCCCTCCACTGAAGGTAAAGGAAATGCTTGTGACTGACTTTCAGTCGACCTTATCACTCTAGAAGCTCGAACTAAGAACATTCATTTAGTGCTTCTCAAGTACTTGAGAATGTCCTCCACAGCTATCCAGTGATTTTCCCAAGATCCGATTGATTCCTGATCACTACACCTAGTGAGTCATCTACATCTGGTCTGGTATATAACATCGCATACTCTGATAGAGCCTACTTCCGAAGCATAGGTTATCTCTTGCACGCGAGCTCTCTCCAAATCAGTCTTAGAAGACATCTTTTTGGAGAGAGTGATTCCTGAGTAAGTGGACGAACCACCACGCTTAGAATCCTCCATACTAAACCCCTTTAGTATGGTATTAATGTACCTAGATTTGGGACACTCCCAACATCCACTTAGATCTATCACCATAGATTATAAACCATAAGATGTATTAGGTATCATGTAGATCTTATATTGAGAATCCTCGTGATAAGCGGAGCTTGACCGAGTGTAGCATAGGAAACCATTTCTTATCAAGAGTATGTCATCTACGTACAATACGCGTAAGACAGCCTCACTCTCTACAACCTTCTTGTATATACAAGGTTTATCTACCATTTTGATGAAGTCAAACTCTTTGACTACCACATCAAAACAGACGTTCCAACTCCGCGATGCGTGCATTGATCCTGATGGACTTAAGCATAGCTTTGAAAGTCTCAACTTTTCCATCTACACCAAGAATCTTCTCAAGATCCATTTGCTCCCAATGGGTTTTACCCCTTCAAGTGCAACATGCAAAGTCATACTTTGTTGGTGTACATGGATTCCATCTTTGATCGCATAGCATCCAGCCTTTTTACAGAGTCTCCACTCGTGATGGCCTGCCTAAACCTACTTAGGCCATCATCTACCATAATGCAATCCTCGCTCCCATTGTCACCGAGAAGACCGCAGTATCTCTCAAGTGGATGAGGAACCCTACCAGATTCGCGGAGAGGCTGAGGTTCGTTGGAGACTATCGAATCCTTTGGTTTCACCAAATCATCAGCTGTTAGTCTGTCTAGCTAGAACTCCTTCCAGTTCTACCTCATGACCACTAATTTCTTCACAAAAAATTCCTTTTCTAAAAAGGTGGCATGCTGAGAAACAAAACACATTTTGCTCCTCAGTTAGGTAGAAGATATACCCTCGCAAATGTTTGGGATATCCTAACAAACTTTACAGAACTGTCCTTGCCTCGAGCTTGTCCGGATTTTGCTTTTCAACATAGGCCGGACAACCCCATATCTTAACTCGTTTAAGACATGGTCTCTTCCCATTTCATATCTCATATGGAGTGGTAGGCACTGATTTGGATGGAACCGCATTCAATAGGTATGCAGCTTCTCAAGCTCATAACTCCAAAAGGAAACAGGCAACTCAACAGTACTCATCATAGAGCGCACCATATCTCATAGGGTGCGATACCTCCGCCCCGATACACCGTTGTGTTGTGGTGTATACGAAGGAGTAAGCTGAGAGAGAATCACATTCTCCTTTAATTAATCCAGGAACTCCATGCCCAAGTATTCTATTCCTCGATCACATCGAAGTACTTAATACTTCTACCAGTCTGGTTCTTTAACTTCAAGCTTATATTCCTTGAATTTCTCAAAAGTTTCAGACTTATGTTTCAACAGGAACATATGTCCGAATCCTGAGAGATGATCAGTGAATATAACGAAGTATGAAAAACCAACCTTGGCATTTGTAGACATAGGACTATATACATCATCATGTATCCGTCCCAAGAGTTCAGTAACTCTTTCTCTGTTTCCAGTAAACGGAGTATTGGTCATATTACATGTTCCCTTATAAAAATTCAGAAGAAGAAGGGAAGGGGGAAAAGTACCCATTAATGGAAGCATCACGTGTATGCACGAGATCATCAATCCCCTACAAAGAGACTCAGAGAGGGAAAAGGGGAAAAGTTCCCGCTAGTGGAGCATCATGTGTAATCACATGATGAATCTGTATGCAGAGTACACGGCTCCATTTAGTAGGTGGCAGCTAAAGCCTCACATGCAAGCACGTGATCGTCTTTCATACAAAACGTGTGGGACTCGGTTATAAAACAAACAAAGAACAAAGAAGCTCACGTGTTACCACGTGATGCCTTCCCTCTGTTTGGACTCCTGCATACGAACAAACCAAATTAATTCTGTGAGGGGTCATGTGCTACACGTGATGGGCTCCTAAGCCTTCTGAACCGATAGAATTAAATTCTAATTAAAAGGAATCAAAAACTTTATGCTTAATTCTGTGAGGGGTCACGTGGTACACGTGATGGCTCTTATGCCTTCTGAACAGATAGAATTAAATTCTCAACAAAAAGATCAAAAGCACTATTTTGGAAAATATTTATTTGGATCTTTCTAAGCAAGAAAAGATTGCACTTTGTAAAGTATAGCACCGTTGGATTGAAAATCCAATGGTGAGTAAAAATTACCAATTTACAGAAAAATTCTGTGCAAGAAAATATCTTCCTAAACTTGTTAAGAATAACAAAAGAAATATCTTCTGTAAAACAGAAGTCCTTGGATTAAAAATCCAACGGTGAATAAAATTCACCGAGTGATCTAAAAGATCATGTTGGTTATAAAATCAATCAAAATCTCAATGAGAGATTTTCTAAACAAATTGATTATTTTCTTTCTCCTATAAATAGGAGCTAAGAAAAAGAAAAAAGGATACAGAAGGAGAGAGAAAAATCCCTTTGAAAGCAAAAAAGAGAGAGAATTTAATTCTCCAGAAAGAAGAAGATCTCTTCAATGAAGAAAGAAACTCTAGGTAAGAGAAGGAAGGAGATCACCCCATAAGCTCCCACAAAACAAAAGAGAATTTAATTCTCAAACCAAGAGTTTAACTCTTCTAAAAAGAACTTAGTTCTTCCTCTGATTAAAAATCTGCAGAAGCAGATCTCTCCACAAGTTGAGAATTTAATTCTCATCGGGGAGATCTGTCATGCAGATTCAAAACTTAGGTGGAAAATTGAGTTTAAAGAATTTAATCATTTCAACGTAACATATAGGAATTTAATTCCTCCAAATAAAACTGGGGTTTAACCCTATAAAAGAATTCAATTCTTAAATAAAGGATTTAACTCTCCATGCACGTAAAAGAGATTAGCACCCAATATGATAGATGTCAAGTCACGTGCGCCTACATGGGCTTCCTCCCCCCTCAATAATCAAAAGAGAACAATTCATATCAGGTCACGTACTCTCACGTGACCCCTGAACCAGCCTCTTCAAAAGGATAAAATAGGAGTAAAACTAAAACAGATCTCAATTTAAGGTGCCTCACATGACAACACGTGACCCCTTTATAGTGCTTAGCATTTTCTTGAGATGAAACAAGGCAGTCTCTATATTTAGGACGCCTCACGTGATATCACGTGACCCCTTCATAGTGCTAAGCTCTTTCAGAAGAGAAGGGAGAATAAATCAAATGAAAGTGCGCCTCACGTGATCCCACGTGGTCCCAAAAGTGCTCGGCACTCAGAAACGAAAATGGGTAATTCTAAAGAAGCTGGGCCTATTTTCAAGCGCCTCACGTGACCTTACGTGGGTGTCTTAAGCTCTTAGTGTTTAACACTACTTTAAGGCATCATGTGACCCCACGTGAGTGCCAAATATACGCTAGTGTTTAACACTCTAAATAAAACAAAAGAATGAAGGGTGTCAGAGCCCACATTATTAAATGGGATGAGCCCAGGATTGGCCGAACCCCAAATTGACTGAGCCTATTGGCTTTAGTCCCAAACAAGATTATCAAATCTTTAATGAACATTCACTGGTTTCATGGTACATCTCCTCACACCTCTGATACATGTCATTGTAATTCTTCAACGTCTTCAGAGAGGTGGCGGGTCCCGGCAACCAGACACTCAATGGACCGCAATGTCCCTAAACTAAAACAATAGAGTCCAAATGCTCTTTCGTTGGATCTAAATGATCCTGTTAAGTAGATCTTAGTCTAAAATTAGACTAACGTATCCTTAACAAACGTTTAAGTTGATCTTACTCTCAAATGAGATTAACGATCCTTAAACCCGACCTAAACCCAAATCTAAGAAAATACGGATTTGGACTAATCCACGCCCTACGGGCGACAACATAAATTAGTCTCCGTATACAATTCACGGGCAACCAAAAACAAAACAAACACACACAACACGAAATGACCATCTGGAGAAGGAGAAATTGGTTACCGCGATGCGGTAGCGTAATTAACTGCAGAGGCTTGCGCCTGTATGGAAGAGCGTCTCCACAATCAAAAACCCTTCACAATGAGGGGGGATCTGACGAAGTCTGCTACAACGCCGCATCCGTCTAAACCTTCGATACATGGTGCCATAAATCAACTTGGCATCTTCGGAGAGGTGGACGGATAAAACCAAATAGTATCTGCCCCTAAATTCAGGCAAGACGTTTGTCTTCCCGGTTTTCGGCGGAGAACAGATTCTGGCACACCCGGTGGGACATTTTCCTCTTTCCACTCCACACTTCGTGTGTCGTATTTCGCGAACAAATCGCGGTTTACTATGGTTGCCCATGGATTCGAGGTACTAAGATTTGGTGTCTTGCTCCGTCTATAAAACAGAAGATCAATGACTTTCAACTGCACCAACTGCAACAACTCCCACTCCCTCCCTGCTGGAGGAGTGACTTATGGGCCTCAAGCGGCCTCCGTTTTCAAGATGCTAGTGGAACAGGTGACGCAAGCCACCATTGGGCTGTTCTTTGGGACCATGCTCCCACCCATGAGCTTCAACGCCCCACTACCGTCGCAAGAAGCTCCGAAGAAGTCGGTCTTTGATCGGCTTACGACTACCGTGGCCCCTCTCAATGGGTCGCCCAAATCCAACGCCTCAGTCTTTAACAGACTGGGCCAAAACTCCAATGGGCCTATGAAGAAGCCCGCGATACCTGAGGGGGTTATCCCAAAACGAATAACCATTCTTGCTCCTGAAGTCACCAAAGCGGCTTCTCCTGCTAAGGGGTCGGTCTTCGCAAGACTGGCCGTTTCAGCTCCCGCTCCAGGTGAAGTAACCAAGGCTGCTTCCCCTGCCAAAAAGTTGGTCTTTTCAAGATTGATCATTGATTTTGTGATAGGTTTTACGATCAAAGAATTGTTAACCACAATCAAGAACGGCGTCGCTTGGTAGCTAGCCGGTGAGTACGGGTCGGTCCACGGGGATTTTGTGTATTCTCAAATTGTTCTAACGAGTTAATTCCAAATGGTGTTGGGATGATTATCACTAAAACTAAGTTGATTTAGACTAGGATTAGAATCTTGCTAGGGTTAGGTTTAGGTTAAGTTTGGAAATTTAAGATTTCCCACCGCTTTCAATGCCCTAATTTAGATCTATTTAGGTGTTATGGTAATAATTAATAAAGGGGGTTAGGACGATCGGGAAGAAACGATGTTTCTTCCTCTAGGTCCTTATCCGTCCTTTCTTAATTCTTATCCTAACCTCCATGGAAAACATGCACAACCGGTCTTTATTACTACGGTATCACCGTTACCTCGTGGGTAGGGTGCCGTAGGGAGCGGTGTGTGTATGTATGCATGGAATCCTATTAATTAATATGTGATGGGCAAGAAAGGGGTGAGAGATTTTCATCTCTCAAGCCTTTCCTATTCCTAACCCTAACAAGTGAAGAACTACTCACTCATTAGGGGATTGATAAAAGACATGTTTTTTTATTTGTTTTCAATTTAAAAGAGTAACTATCTAAACTATGGCAGATTAATAAATAGTTCTAAGCTAATTAACTAGGGCAGATAATAAATTTATACTAAGGCAGAAAAGAATTTAAGAACTAAGGCAATAAAAAGAATCTACTTACTTTATTGATGCTCTCAAAACATTATAAATGATTTCTGAATTTTTGATCAATGAAAAGAGGCATACCTCAAAAAGAGGTTTAGGGTTTCTATTTATAGATCATAGAAACCCTATGCTTACATTCGATTCACATCCGCATTTACAAAAATACCCTAAAGAAGCCTAGTCAACGCACCGACACGTCGTCAAACGACGCACCGACATGTGCGCACCATGGCCGCGGAACCGCGGCCAAAACCCATGTTTGGCCGCGATTCCGCGGCCATATAGAGGGGTTGTTGGTTCATGTTTTCTAGGGTTCTGTCTGCTGCTTTGTACTTGGCTTTTCTTCACTTGGTTCTTCAGAATGTCTTCTAGTTTCTTCCAGATTTCCACAGTGCATAATGTCGTAGACTTTTTACCGTTTGCTTCGTGTTGAAGTCTTGAATCTTGCACTGCCTTTGTGCTTCGTGAAATTATCCATTGATCTTCGTTTATTCTTCAAACTGTAGGCATGATCAAGATTCTTCCATTTGTTGGTCATAGTCTCACTTTTGTATCGTCTTTTCATTATTTCGACTGTTTTGTTCCGAGAACCTGTAACCTGTAACTATCTAGCAGACATGGATCAAAAGCACATGTTTATTTGTAAAATGAATAAGAATGGGGAATATAATAATGCAAAATTACGTTATGAACAAATACCCCCAAACTTATCTTTTGCTCGTTCTCGAGCAAACCTAGTTTTATTCTCGAAAAAGACCTAGCCTCACTTTCGCAGGGAAACGCGATTGCACTGAGCTCGTGCAACAAGTCGTTAAACCTCTAGGTGTCCCTAGTAGAAGGAGTGTTGTCTCCTGAGGGTTTTCAGCGGATACTACCCACAAAATCCTATCAATTCGGCCTATTGACTTTTATTCTCCAATTAGGTTTTCTAACAAGAAACTCTATTATCTTCGACTCAGAAATTATCCACCCGTATTTTTCACGCTTCCTTATCATTTATCTTAAGATTATATATATTCTTGTAAATTTACTTAGTTTTTAGCATCTTTTGAGTTTTCCTTCTAAGGTTCCATCTCAACTTAGGAATTTCTATCATCTCTACTAAAGATATAAGTCCTATAATTCATTCCTATCTCTCATCTAATCCCCAATCATATACCTCTACGTGTGTGTATTTATCACCCCTACACTTGGAAATTCAATTCAAGCTCATATACTCTTGTCCATCGTCCAAAGTACTTTTAGTTGGTAAATTTTTAGATGAAATTGCTTACACATTCTTCATGCGACCGTTAATACTTCTTGAGATACCAACGACCGATTACAAAATGTGTTTGCACATTAAGGCGTAATTCCTAGTCTTGTAACACATAAGGCTTTAGCAGTGACTCCCAAACCAATTGGTCTAAGGCACTAGTTGATAAAGCACCCTCGCTAAATATTTTTTTTCTATTTATGCAGCCTTAAGTAATTACAAAAACCAGTGTTCATTTTTTTTTCTTTTATTCACACTTGTATTTTTATTTTATTTTCTTTCATACTAAGGACTTTAGACAAGAGCATTTCAAGGTCTCTTCTAATATTCCAAGTTTCAAAGTTCGTGTTTGTGCAATTTGTAGGGTATATATTTTCAGAATTTAGACTTAAGCTTAGGGATTATTTTTCAGACTTACACTTTAATAAAAATATCAATACTATTCCCTTATTTTGACTTAGCCTAAGAAGTGAACTCAAAATTTACCTATTTCTAAGTAAACTATAAGGATATATATTTTCTACCGTTAAATTTTAAGAAAGGTTATTTTTAGGGTTTTTAATTTACTAAGTTTAGGATCTAGTTGTTCCTAGCTAGTTAACCTTCTTGTCAAACTCAAGTCAATTATGGCCAAAATTGAATTTTTCAATTTTTATAATTTAAATTTTTTCAATTTTTATGGATTTTAAAATAAGTATGCAAAGCAAAAATATACATATGAATGCGAAGGAAGAAAGCTTACCGAGCACACCCCCAAACTTAAACTTGACAGTGTCCTCACTGTCATGCCACACCAAGAGGGTCAAAATGGCCGGTATTCCCCTGTTTATATATATATTTTTTTTATTAATAGAAAAACAAAACAAAATATATATATATATACAAAAAGATCCCCCCAAACTTAAGTGAAACAGTGTTTCCACTGTTTAAACGTTAAAGTTCATAGTTAGGGACGAGAAAAATCAACTATACAAGGCCTTACACAGGCCAAAGGTTAGCACCAACCATTTGAAAATTTTATCGATATAATGGTAGGGTTGGTGAAAGAATGGAGTGTAGAGAAAAGAAATGAGAAACACATGAGACCTTATGGAAAGAAAGGTGGAATATGGTCTCGGTATATTAGGAGAAGAATGTCGGAAAAGAGAAAGAAGTGTAGTACGAACTTGAAGGTGTAAATTGAGTGAATAAATTAGCACAAATTGTGATGACCGATGTGTTATAAGTGATTGTGCTAATTTATCAACCCGTCAAGAAATGGGGTCAAATCCCTCAAGATTCGCGAGAAAACATGGGTTCATTGAACTTGGTAAACCATCCATTGAAAATGGAAGCGTGACGGATTCTTGCGCGGTCGAAACGATGGATTCCATCAATGGTTAGAAATGACTTGGCTTGAGTTCGAGTTTCAGAGGTGAAACAATTGAAGGTAAATTGGTGAAACTGTCTCGAACTCGAAGAATTCCATCAATGGTTCGAAATCATTGTAAGCAACCGATTTGGATGGTTCAACTGACTCATCCGAAAATTCAAAGGACTCAAACTCGGGTAATGAGTCTTCAAAATCGTCCAAAAAAGTGAAACACTCGTAGTCGTTTTCCGGCATGAAAGCTGTGTCAGATTCTAGGAGGAACGCACTAGAGGCGTCAGCACTGCTGTGATCGAACAGAAATTTTTCGAGCTCACAGTCCTCCTGTGTGATCTCATGGATCGAGCAAACATCAAGTATACTAGCATTAGGCTCGGAGGGCTGATTCCCCAACTTAAAAATGTTGAGTTCAATTGTTATATTTCCAAAAGATAGGTTCATTGAACCGTTTCGGCAATTGATCACCGCATTAGAAGTCGCAAGGAATGGTCGACCAAGTATCACCGGAATTTGACTTCGGGAGTTAGCTACAGGTTGTGTATCCATAACAATGAAGTCAACGGGGAAAATGAAGTCCCCTACTTTAATTAACACATCCTCCAACTCACCCCTAGGATGGGTGATGGATCGGTCGGCCATTTGGAGAGTACAATGAGTGGGTTTAAGCTCTCCAACGCCTAATTGTTCGTACACTGAATAGGGTAGCAAATTGACACTAGCACCAAGATCTAATAGTACTCTATTGATGTTCTTGTCCCCAATTGTTATCGAAATTGTAGGACAGCCGGGGTCCTTATGTTTTTGGGGTAAAGATTGCACAAGAGCATCACTAACAGCATTAGCCACGAAAACTTTCTTTGGTACTTGTGACTTCCTCTTCTTGGTGCATAAGTCCTTTAAGATTTTCACGTAAGAAGGAACTTGTTGGATTGCATCCAAGAGAGGTATGTTTATGCTAACCTGTTTGAACAACTCTACAATCTTCTCCATTTATGGAGTTGGTTTATTGGATCTCAACCTGTTTGGAAAAGGAACATTTTGAAAATTTGTTGAGTCCAATGTCTGTGGAGTAGATTGCGGAGTTGGAACGGATCCCAGTGTTGGTGTGTTCGTGAAGTGAGATATGGGTCCGTTCAAATTAGAAGAAGTAGAGCCTTGTGAAGAATGAAGAATAGGCTCTAACGAAAAAGATGAAGAAGAAGAAGAAGAAGATGAAAAAGAACCACCGGCAGGGGTGTCATTATTAATACCCATGTTATTGTGCAACACTTTTCCAGATCTCAACGTGGTCACAGCATTCGCATTATGATTTTGATGTTCATATGCAACATGTGCATTGTGTGCGTGACAGGGATTTGGCAATAGTTGAGATGGAAGTTTTCCCTTTTTTCGCTCGCTCAACGTAACATTTAGTTATGCAATTTGTGCCTCAATTGATTTGATGCTTTGATCGTGTGAGACACTGTTTTGCACCAAAGATTGAATGGAAGTCTCCAACCTTGCTGCGGATTGTGTAGATTGTTTTAGGAACGCATCTAGACTTCTTTCTAGCGAGGTAACCTTATCATTATTCTGTTGAACAAAATTGTTTTGAGGATAAGAATTGTTGGGCATAAAATTATTCATTTGGTTTGGGTAAGGTTGTGGTTGGAAAGGTTGCTGGTATTGAGTTTGTGAAGATGCTTGTTGTTGTGGAGGAGGAGGCCTTTGAAAGTTGTTGTTTCTTTGGAATTGTTGATTTTGATTCTAAGCAAAATTTAGGTGGCTCCTCCAACCAGGATTATAAGTCGAAGAGTATGGATCATTTCTTTGTCTTTACTGAAAGGCAGCATTGACTTGATCTTGTCCTTGAACAGGTGGATTGTAAGGACACTCTTCAGTAAGATGTGATGGATCCGAACAACAAGCGCAAACAGTTCATGGGGGTAAAGCAGGGGCAGGAGAAGGCGATGAGATTTTGGTCTCTATTGCTTCTAGCTTTTTCGTAAGTGCGGCCATTTCGGCCTTCATTGCAATCGGCATATCTAATTGATGTATGCTTGCCCTAGACTGACCAACAGAAGAAGATGAGGTGGTCTTAGTGCTTTCCCACTGAAGTGTTTGTTCAGCAAGATCGTCGAGAAACTGCCAAGCTTCCTCACTAGATTTTGTTAGAAAGTGACCTTGACTAATGGTTTCCAACAACTGCTTCATTGCTGGGTTCAATCCTTCATATAATGTTTAGTAAAGTTGCCAATTCTCGATACCATGGTGAGGGCATTGAACAAGTAGGTCTTTAAATCTTTCAAAACACTTCCAAAAGGGTTCGGAAGGAAGCTGGGAAAATTGAATAATCTCATTGCGAATTCTTGCGGTCTTGTGATGTGGATAAAACTTTTTAAGAAAAGTTTTAACAAACTCTTCCCAATTTTTAATTGAGTGTGATGATGTGTTGTATAACCATTTCTCGGCTAGGTCACATAAGGTGAAAGGAATGACCCTTACCTTTATAGCATCATCTGAAAGTTGTGTTGTTTTTATCATTGCACAAATATTCTGGAATTTGTTTATGAAGATATAGGCATCTTCGGATTCCAGTCCGTGAAATTTTGGCAACATGTTGATGAAGTGGGGTTTGATCTCAAAATTGTCCCCATTTGTCGGTAGAAGTGAAAGACAAGTAGGTAAGGCGGTGCGGATAGGGTAGAAAAAATCCTGGAGCGCGATTCGTTGGGGCGCTTCAACAGACGGGTGTTGTGGGTTATTCGCACCTAACGGAGGTGGAATCAGTCCCGTGGGTAAAGTGTTGTTAGGATTAAATCCCGACATCTTCTTAGAAGACGAAGAATGTGAAGGTGAAGGTAAGGAAGTGGAAGGAATTTCGACTTCGGAGTCGAAAGCGTCATCAGTCGGTACCAACGAGACACGGACTAATCGGACACTAGTGTCCCTAGTCCAACCGGACATATACTAAAGAGGTAGTGTAGTCAAAAAGGTGAAAAATAGAAGGTGGGGGTATGAAAACGTCAATGGAAAGAAAGTGGGTGTAAGTGGGGTGCACGGATTTCTTAGCGACAAGTTGCAAGTTTTTGTAAAAAAATTTCCTTTTTTTCTTTTTGTGTTTTTTTATGTGGAGCTGTTTGCAAAAAAAAAATTCGAGAAAAGGCTTAGACACACGTTCAATCAATCACAAATGCACAATCAAGCTTAGATCTATGGTCACCTAGGTCAGCTAGACAACTCCTAACTGTTCCAAAGGGTAAGAAGTAGGACCTCAAACCGCCTCTTCACCGCCAATTGTGGCCAGGTAAGCACAAGTAGAGAAAGGAGGGATCCGCTCACGAATCACCGTGAGACGGGACTTTTAAAGTTACCTTTCACTACCTGACTAGCCTAAGCACCACAAAGTCAGGTTAGGATCAACGGTCGATGCCTACAACTATTCCTTTGTCCTATTGAGCGCGAAGTCCTTAGGGCTGAGTCTGATCTTTTTTAATTAACTTGATGATCAATGCAATATGCTTTATGTGATTTTTGGGGTCCTGGGAAGGGTAATGAAATCCCCACCCAATCTGGATTGGTGTTCAAGCCCCTTAAAGTCAATTTAAAATATGCAAAGCAGTAAACACAATCACTTGCAAACAATTTTTCTTTTTAGTGCGGCGCAAAGAATCCTGCACAAGATCAATTATTGAGAAGGGGAGAAATTTTTGGCGCAAAGAATCCTGCAGGCAAATTTTTACAGAGGAGATAATGGGGTTGCAGAGAAGAAGAAAAGAAGCTCACAGAAAGATTTTCTCGTGCTGACGTCAGCAATGCACCGCGGATGCGCGGCCAAGATGGTGGTTATGCGGCAGAAACACGGTTGGACAAGCGGTTCAGTTCCCGAGATTTTTTTCTACTCCTCTGTACTAATTTTTCTCTGTTGTTCAGATCTAGGGTTTTCTGTTTTGCTCTTTGGATTTTTCCAGATCCAAACTCGTTCATCGATCCTGCAAAATTCAAACGAAACACTCTTCAAACAAAAACAAGATGATAAAAAATTTTATAATTTTATAATTTTTTTCAATTTTTATGAATTTTATGATTTTCTATTAACCCGAAATTGCAAAAAGAAAATACTACGCCATCTCCGGCAACGACGCCATTTGATTTTGTGATAGGTTTTACGATCAAAGAATTGTTAACCGCAATCAAGAACGGCGTCGCTTGGTAGCTAGCCGGTGAGTACGGGTCGGTTCACAGGGATTTTGTGTATTCTTAAATTGTTCTAACAAGTTAATTCCAAACGGTGTTGGGATGATTATCACTAAAACTAAGTTGATTTAGACTAGGATTAGAATCTTGCTAGGGTTAGGTTTAGGTTAAGTTTGGAAATTTAAGATTTCCCACCGCTTTCAATACCCTAATTTAGATCTACTTAGGTGTTATGGTAATAATTAATAAAGGGGATTAGGACGATCGGGAAGAAACGATGTTTCTTCCTCTAGGTCCTTGTCCGTCCTTTCTTAATTCTAACCCTAACCTCCAGGGAAAACATACACAACCGGTCTTTTATACTACGGTATCACTGTTACCTCGTGGGTAGGATGCCGTAGGGAGCGGTGTGTGTATGTATGCATGGAGTCCTATTAATTAATATGTGATGGGTAAGAAAGGGGTGAGAGATTTTCATCTCTCAAGCATTTCCTATTCCTAACCCTAACAAGTGAGGAACTACTCACTCATTAGGGGATTGATAAAAGACATGTTTTTTTATTTGTTTTCAATTTAAAAGATTAACTATCTAAACTACGGCAGATTAATAAAAGGTTCTAAGCTAATTAATTAGGGCAGATAATAAATTTATACTAGGGCAGAAAAGAATTTAAGAACTAAGGCAATAAAAAGAATCTACTTACTTTATTGATGCTCTCAAAACATTACAAATGATTTCTGAATTTTTGATCAATGAAAAGAGGCATACCTCAAAAAGAGGTTTAGGGTTTCTATTTATAGATCATAGAAACCCTATGCTTACATTCGATTCACATCCGCATTTACAAAAATACCCTAAAGAAGCCTAGTCAACGCACCGACACGTCGTCAAACGACGCACCGACATGTGCGCACCATGGCCGCGGAACCGCGGCCAAAACCCATGTTTGGCCGCGGTTCCACGGCCATATAGAGGGGTTGTTGGTTCATGTTTTCTAGGGTTCTGTCTGCTGCTTTGTACTTGGCTTTTCTTCACTTGGTTCTTCAGAATATCTTCTAGTTTCTTCCAGATTTCCACAGTGCATAATGTCGTGGACTTTTTACCGTTTGCTTCGTGTTGAAGTCTTGAATCTTGCACTGCCTTTGTGCTTCGTGAAATTGTCCATTGATCTTCGTTTATTCTTCAAACTGTAGGCATGATCAAGATTCTTCCATTTGTTGGTCGTAGTCTCACTTTTGTATCGTCTTTTCATTATTTCGACTGTTTTGTTCCGAGAACCTGTAACCTGCAACTATGTAGCAGACATGGATCAAAAGCACCTGTTTATTTGTAAAATGAATAAAAATGGGGAATATAATAATGCAAAATTATGTTATGAACAATCATTCCCTCTCAGCGGACGTCAGTCGTCGATAAGCTGGCACCAATAGCAACCCCTCATCAGAGCAAGGGGCATAAAGAAGCTCATCCAATAGCAGAGGTGGTCCCGTCTGCTCGACACGCTCGACGTCGCCACTGGCGCCGAGTGAGGAAAGATGGGGACAATTCCCCATCTGGAATTACCCCGCCGGCTCCAACGGTAGAAGTCGACGCTGCTGTTCCAACTGGGAACAGCTTTGAACCACTCAGGAGGGTCCGCAAGAACTCTCCGACGGCCGTGCTAAAAAGATCTCCCCCGCCTGTGGAGAACGTTACAAAGGCGGAGCTAGAGCAGCCCCCTCAGCAGCTGTCCTCTAAAATTCACAAGGTCTGGCGACGGGTCTGAGACTATGTGATTGATCAAGACCACCCCCACCGACAAAAGAAAATGAAGGTTCGACAAGGGAAGGACCAACCTGTCAAGCCACAAAAGGTGTCGTCCACTCGGGTGCTCGCTGCAACGGCCCCCTCAACTTCGACCACTCACAAAAGGAGAAGGCCGAAGAAAACCCCCGTGTCTGCGACGAATCTAAAGGGCATTGAACCTAAACGCCTTAAGTCTGGGGGCATGATGGTGCACGCTGTTTATATGGCATCCAGGAAAGAGGATAGCCGTATTTCTACGGGCCACCGACCGCTCACACGATCTGTGACAAAGGCTCAGGAGCAACAGTACAAGCTCCAGGAGATGCTAACGAAGATGGCCGCACTCATTGGGCTAAAAGAAAGCCCAGAGACGTCATCGGAGCAGCGACAAGAACAGGAAACTGATGCTGAATTCCTCCGAAGAATGCTCGAGAGGAAAGATAAAGAGGCCGCGGAACAAATGGCCAACATAAAGAAAATGGCGCTTTTATTCCAAGACATGGTCGGCATGATGATCCAGCCGGACCCTCCAGTCGAAGGGCCTCCAGTAATAATCGAAGATGATAGAGGGGAGTCATTGAACCCTCTTCCGGCTCTATCAGTAGCCAAAAAGGAGACGATCTCCAAAGCCGCCTTGGATGATTATATCGCTCAACAGATACGAGCCCATCAGGCGAGTGAAACGGCCGGCCAAATTGTTAAGACTGGACGACCCTATCCGGGTTGGTACGACCAAATAAAGTACTCGCCGGGGTATACGATCCCTAAATTCCATGTATATAAGGGGACGGGGAATCCATACCAGCACGTTGCTCAATTCAGATCCTTGTGCGGCAACACCGGAGGTGACGATAAGCTGCTGCTTCGCCAATTTGTTGGCAGCTTATCGGAGACGGCGTTTGAATGGTACTCTGAACTCCCGAACGACTCCGTTAAGACATTTGCAGAAATGGAGATACTGTTTACACAGAGATCCGCAAGCGCTAGCGGGCGCACCCCGATCACCGAACAAATTAACGCCAGGGTGAAGCCAAGAGAAACATGGGTTCAGTACGCGATACGATGGCGGAATCTATGGTCGAAGTGCAAATAGCTCATAGAAGAGGCTCCTGCAGTAGGCATGTTCATGGGTACCCTCGATCCGCAGACGACCATATCCCAGTTCATGATGTTTTTCAAGCCGACTACCTTCCAGGCCTTGATTGACAAGCTTGCCCAAATGGATCAGATGGATCATAGACCGTCTTCTTCGAAGATGGAGCCTCGAAATGAAAAGGGGAAAGGGAAAGCGACCTTCGTCGCCAATGCTCAGCAGCAGCCCAGTAGTCCAAAACCAACTGATCGTCAGGACGATAGACAGCGATTCTTTAACGAGAAGCTGAAGCGCCCTTATTCGTTTCCCCGGGATAAAACGAGGAGACTGATTGAGCTGGCGGTGCGCAACAGGCTCATCACTTTTCCGGATCCAAAACGCCTACTGCAGCCCAGTGATGTCAACAATCCCAATTACTGCCCCTATCACCAAGTAGTAGGCCATCCAATCGAAGATTGCTTCGTCTTCAAAGGCTGGATTGAGGACCAATACCAGCAGGGCAAATTCGCATTGTCTGAAAACTGGAGGGTAAACCCGCCCCAGCCGCACGCTCTTAAAAAGGTGGACACGCCGGGAGCGTCATGCTCTTTTATAGAAGAAGCTCCACGAGAGGTCGCTCTTTCATCCAAAACAAAAAGAATGCTAAAGGATCTCTAAACATGCCCGGCGATCAGGTGGAAAAGTCCGCTAGAACCCGAGGTCATCGAGGGAATGCTGAAGCCGCGCCCGACGCCAAGAATTGGCAGTGATAGTCAAAACACCCATGCCCAGCCGTCAAAATATTCAAAGAAGAATAAGAAGACTAAAAAGCCCGTGAAGCCTGATGACAAGCGCACAAACCTGCAAAAACAGATTGACGCGCTGGAGGAATACAACCAGAAGGCGCGAACCCCGGTCACACTCCAAGAGTTTCTCAACCACATCCTTGAAAACAGAGATGGCAACAAAGATGAGGGAGAAGACTCGTCAGATGAACATGAGGATTATGTGGCGAGCTGCCATGTGATCTCTCACTCGTCAATAGATGATGAAGAAACTCCTGATGAAGAGAAATTGGGGGCAGATCCCGAACCGAAACCCTTGAAACCGTCTGACGAGATAATCGATCTGCTGCTGAACGCAGCCCGTCAGAAAAGCAAAACCGATCGGGAGCGCGAAATAGCCATATTCGAAAAAGCCAAATGCCAGCAGCTGGACGAAAGGGTTAAAACACTCCCACCAGATCAAAGCACATCCGCTGCAAACAAAAGCAAACTTAAGACGAAGAAATGGTCCGCCAAAGCCATGTCAATGGGAATGAAGCTGCCACCCTCCGAAGGAAACACTCCTGGTGGGATACACCTTGACGAAAAGGATATACATCCAAATTATTGCTTATACCATCAGAGGATCGTGCACCCTACTGAAGAGTGCAACGCCTTTAAAAACTGGTGGCAGGGATATGTCGCCCACCGACAACATTTCAAGAGGATGAAGCGTGAAGCTCGTCGACAATGAAAAAATGCGACAGATGAGCACAAAAGAACTACCGGTAACTGTCACATAATCGATTTCGGGATATCGCAAGTTCTCACCTTCGGAAGCGATTCTGACGAGGAAATAGCCCTCGGCCCTCTCTTTAAAGAACCCACCTCCGAAGCAGAAAAGACGAAAATCTGCGAGAATATTCAGCTGCGTAATCGTTCGCTACCCGAAAAGAATCTTGGACCCACAAGCAAGGGAGCGAACAAAAAAGATAAGGGGAAGGAAAAAGTCCCTGAGGATATCACCCTCGATGATCGAGTCGTCGAGGAGTTGGCAGCTAAGGACCCGCCAAAGAAAAACAAGGTGGATTACAATGTTCTGGCACACCTAAGGAAGATACCCTTACAACTAAGCATTCTCGATGCCCTTCTGCGATATAAAGAGGCGAGAGATTCGTTGATCAAGGCGTTATAGGACCCTGGGCAGTTTCAAGCCTTCCTTGCCGAAGAAAAGATGAAGGACGAGCTGGAAGAAGTGTATACAGCCGACATCACCTTCATTGATGAGGACCTCCTCCTCGGGACGTGCGAGCATAACCGTCCCCTCTATGTCTCCGGGTATTGCCATGACATCAAGATAGGGAAGATCCTAATTGACAACGGGTCCTCTGTCAACCTCCTAAATGTAAGGGTGCTAAAAGAAATCTGCATGAGCGTTCAACACCTCGTTCGGGATAAAATCACTATCTCCGGGTTCGACTCCTAGTCGTCACGGACGCTCGGGTCTGTAATTCTGACGTTACGCTTTGGGCTGCTCGTCACCGACATCAAATTTCACGTCATTGATGCCAAGACTTGCTACAACGCTTTGCTCGGCAGGGCTTGGTTACACGAGTACAATATCATCCCTTCTACACAACATCAGTGTATGAAGTATTTCAAGGATGGTCTCGAGTATACCGTGACAGGGGAGCTGAACCCATTCTCCGTGAATGAAGTCCGAAAGTACGAAGATGCAAAATACTTCTTGCCAGACTTCGAAGACACGGAAAGGTGCCATAAGTCGGAGAATAAGCAGAAAGCTATCACCGCTATTCCGGTCTTTGGGAGCGATACCGAAGAGGAGGAAGAGATAGTCTATTCAGGACCGCCCCAATGCAACAAGCCGGGACCGTCCACCCCTATTCTGGTCTTCGGCAGCGACTCTGAAGATGAGGTTAATGTAGTATTTTCTGTTCGGCCATCAATACAAGCCTTCACTGGTGATGAACGGAGTTTGCAAATCGTCATGGTTCCGCAAGAGCATTACAAAGAGCTCGACGCACTTGATACCTATAGTGTGCAGGAACTGTAGACGTTCTACGTCCCTCCCGGGCGAAGAGATGAAAAGACGATCCTCTTTTATCAATCCACGGAAACCAAAGTAGAGAAAGAAATCTGACATGGTGCCGATTCTGTACTTGACAGGCTCCAACCCATCCGTCTATCCAGATACTACACGGAAGGATTAAAAAGGCTGTTAAGGCGCCAAGGCGTACCCTTCAAACAGACTGCTCGACAGGCTCAGTTCTACAACAGGATCTGGAACGTCCCTGGAACTCAGAAAAAATTGCCCAATGGGAGAATGGAAACGATCGGGCTTGGATATATTCAATCCAAGAAATGGGAACGATTCCATGGCTGCTACGTTATACATGACTTTGATGAAGAAGGAGATGCTTTGTTAGAATACGCTAACCCTGAACCAAAACGGGGTCCTGCCATGAAAGTGCCAAGTCCGTCATTCGAAGAACAGATGGACAAGCTAATAAAGGATGCAGGTCAAAAGGTCTGCGATGACCATAGCCGCGAAATGGCCATTTACAAGAAAGCCATAACGCAGCGCCTCCTTCAGCAGGCTGTGGAGAATGACGATGCTCTTCGTCGCCGGCCCGTCATACAAAAGACCCGACGCAGAGGTAGAAACAAGCTAAAGAACGGAAAAAACGTTCAACAGCGGCAAAGCGGGTCCAAGAAGCCACACGATCGAGAATTGAGCGGCCAGGATCCGTCTCTTATAAAGGAGATGGGTCGAGCATATTCTTTTCCCTAAGACAAGACAAGGAAGATATTCGATCTTGTCATAAAACATCAAATGATTACGCTCCCGAAGTCCAAACACCCCGAACAAGCAGACGAGGTCTCTCACCCGGATTATTGCTCCTATCACTGAGCAATAGAACATCCTCTCAAATATTGCTTCACATTCAAAGAGTGGGTAGAAGACCAGTATCAGTAAGGCAGGTTCGCTTTATCCAGCAGTTGGAGGGTAACCCCGCCACAGAAGCATGAACTGAAAGCCACATATGCAGCGAGAGTAGAGCCGGATGAACATCGGTCTTGGAAGCGAGATCGGACCTGTCATGCGATAACGCTGTCAGGAGAAGGAGTACACGAGGATATGGCTGACCTCCCCTGGTGCTTCGAAAACGATGATGACGAGGTGATCTCAGAGTTTCCACCGGCACTAAAAGAGCTGGAAGACGGGATACATACTACTGTAGATAACCTCAGAAAAATCGACTTGGGAACGGCAAACGACCCACGGCCGACGTTCGTCAGTGAGCTGTTGTCTGAAGAAAAGGTGGCTACGCTCAAGGACATGCTCATGCAGTATAAAGGTTGCTTCGCATGGAACTATTCCGAGATGCCAGGATTAGATCCAGAAATAGCCGTCCACAAATTGGCGATTTCTCCGGACGTCAAGCCGGTCAAACAAGCGCCGAGAAGAATGCGGCTCGAAATTGAGATGAGCATCAACGCCGAGGTCAAGAAGCTAATCGACTCCGGCTTCGTCTAAGAAGTTCAATACCCCGACTGGATTGCCAACATTGTCCCAGTGATGAAGAAAAATGGGACGGTGCGCATCTGCGTAGACTTTCGGGACCTCAACAAAGCCTGACCAAAGGATGACTTTCCCATACCGGTCACCGAGCTGATGATAGACAGCACGCCCACTCACGAAGTCTTCTCCTTCATGGACGGCTCATCAGGGTACAATCAAATAAAGATGCATCCTGAGGATCAGAAGCATACAGCTTTTCGGACTCCTCTGGGCATATTCTGCTATAAAGTGATGCCTTTCGGTCTGAAAAACGCCGGCGCCACTTATCAAAGGGCCATGGCGAAGATCTTTGATGACCTTATACATGAAATCGTCGAATGCTATTCGACGACCTCATAGTGAAAAGCAAATCGTACGAGGAACATTGAGAACATCTGAGGATCATGTTCCAACGTCTTCGGAAATACAATCTAAAGATGAACCCTCTCAAATGCGCGTTCGGAGTTTCCTCCGGCAAATTCCTAGGATTCATCGTACGACATCGGGGCATCGAAATAGACCCGTCAAAGATCAAGGCGATTATGGAAATGCCTCCGCCAAGGACTCTGAAACAACTGCGGTCTCTCCAAGGAAAACTCGCATATATCCGGCGGTTCATAGCTAACCTCTCCGGCAAATGCCACCCCTACAGTCACCTAATTAAAAAGGGGAACCCATTCGTCTGGGATCATAAATGCCAGAGTGCACTCGACGAAATCAAGCAATACGATTTTTTATACTTAATCTTTTTTCATCTTACTTTTACTATACTGTACTGTTTGGTTCTTTGTATGACCCAAAGAATACCGGTCATATATATAATACCTCATAATTCTATGTATATGTATAAATAGTAGAGTTGTATAAGCAAGATGATAGGTTATAGAAAAGAAAAAGTGGGAAAAGGGGATGAAAATCCAATGATAGGTATTTCTGATCCAATCAAAAATGATATTTTTTTTATTTAGTATGAATCCGCCGGTGCTGACCGCTCCGGTCAAAGAAAAGCCTCTCATCCTGTACACAACAGCCCTTGAAGGTTCTTTAGGCGCGCTATGAGCACAAGAAAATGACCAAGGGAAAGAGAGAGTCCTCTACTATTTGAGTCGAGTTCTCCTGGGGGCAGAAAACAACTACCTCCCATCGAAAAACACTGCCTGGCGTTAATCTTCGCGATAACGAAACTCAAACACTACGCATTGGCGCATGAGGTCCACCTCATATCAAAAGTGGATCCTCTCAAATATTTGATGTCAAGAGCCATACTAACATGGCGGCTCGCTAAATAGGCCCTCCTCTTGATGGAGTTCTCGATAACTTATCGTCCCCTCAAGGCAGTGAAAGGCCAGGCCATCGCCGACTTCCTCGCTGAGCATCTGATACCTGCTGATTCACCCTTAAATTGCGAACTGCCAGATAAGCACGCATTTGACACGATCGACGGGGGAAGAAGAGAGAATGATACCCGGTGGGAACTCTATTTTGACGGAGCATCTTCCATGAAGAAGCAAAAGCATAACTCCCCTATAATCAAATCGGGGTAGGCCTCATCTTCGTGACTCCACAAGGAGGGATAATGCGCTTTGCCTTCTCCTTAACAGAGCCGAGGACGAACAATGAAGCCGAATATGAAGCTTTGATAGCGGGTCTTGAGGTCGCTATCGACATGAGAATCGAAAACCTCCTCATATACGGAGACTCCCAGTTGGTCGTTAGTCAAGTAAATGGCGACTATCAAACGTGCAAACCAGAGTTGGTAAAGTACGGTGAGAGAGTGCAACAATTACTGACTCAAATCCCTTCCTACGCCCTGGAAAGCATACCGCGAGCGGAGAATGGCAAAGCAGATGCGTTAGCCAAACTCGCTAAAGAACCGACTGACGAAAACCTCGATGACATAAGGATCGTGGTACAAAGCCTTCGGGTTCTTTCACCGGCAGAAATATCTCCGGAGTCGTTCGAAGAAAAAGGAGCGACCAAGCAAATGGCCCTACAAATAAAAGACCAGGAAAGGCTAAGAATTGGAGGGAAGTCTTTATAGACTACTTCAAATCCCGTCGAACACCTGAAGCTGCGTTCTCAAGACATCAGCTCATGAAACGAGCTCTGTCTTTCGCCTTCGTCAATGATACGTTGTATAAGAGGTTGTTTGACTCTCTGTGGCTAAGATGCCTAGGACAAGGAAGAAGCAAAGAAAGTCGTCCAAGAAACTCACGACGGACTCTGCGGTTCATCAAGCCGGGCCAAAGATGAAGCTGAAGATCAAAAGGATGGGCTACTATTGGCCCACGATGATTCAAGACTGCCTCGAATACGTGAAGCGGTGCCACTCATGCCAGATTCACGGGGATTTCATCCACCAGTATCCGAATCCGCTACACCCAACGGTGGCTAGCTGGTCGTTCGAAATATGGGGAACTAACATAATCGGGCCCATCGAACCAGCATCGTCCAGAGGACCTCGGTTCATATTGGCGACAACCGATTACTTCTCTAAGTGGGCAGAAGCAGTACCGCTAAGAGAAGTGAAGACGGAGAATATTCTCCATTTCTTCAAGACACACGTCATCTATCGGTTTGGCATTCCGCGACGAATTATCTCCGATAACGGGCAGGCCTACAGAAGTTACAAAATTAGCCGCTTCGCACAACAGCATAACATAGACTGGAGATACTCTTCGGTCTATAATCCCCGAGCTAACGGTTTGGCTGAGGCTTTCAACAAGACCTTGACGAAGATTATAAAGAAGACGGTGTCCAAAAACAAAAAGGACTGGCATGAGAGATTGCATGAAGCTCTCTGGGCGTATCGAACTACGTTCAAAACAGCCATAAACACAACGTCGTATGCATTGGTATTCGGCGCTGAAGCAGTACTCCCTTTGGAGATAGAGCTACCCTCTCTACGAGTGGCAGTTCATTATGAGCTAACAGATGAAGAGAACGCTCATCTTCAGTTGGAAGAGCTAGACGCCCTTGACGAAACCCGGCTCATGGCGCAGCAAAACCTGGAAGCTTACAAAGCAAGGATGATGCGCTCGTACAAAAGATTGACTAGGCCGAGGACATTCCGCCAAGGCGAACTTGTGCTAGTCGTAAAAAGACCTATGATCCCTAATCGTGCCAAATGGGGGAAATTCGAGCCAAACTATGAGGGCCCGTATATCATAGACAATGTCTACCATGGTGGGGCTTACTTGCTCATGAATATGCATGGCGAAAGACCCTTTAGGCCAGTAAATGGTTGGTTCTTGAAAAAATACTACGCCTGACCAAAACGTCTTTAACTGCTACAAACCCGCAGTATCCTTAGGCTGACTCGTAAAAAAAAGGGTATGTCCATAAGCAAGATGGGCATGGATGAAAACCCGAAAGGGCTCCGTGAGTAAAAACAGCAGGGCTACCGACGAGTTTGTGAAAACCCGAAAGGGTGCAATCTCGTTAAAAGACACTTGCACGGTCCTCTCGACCTTGTAAGGAGAAAACTACCTGCGTGAGATCCTTACGACTCACAAAGGAGCGACACACTTAAGGATCTCCACGATTCCTAAGAAGAAATTACACTTACGAGATCCTCACAACTCGTAAGGAGAACCCTCTTATAAGACCCTCACGGCTCATAAGATTCAAAAGCCTTAAGCTACAGAGATCTGAACTTGTTCTTAAGCCATCACCTTTCCCAGACTGCCCTACAAGCGGTTTAATATTGACCCTTGTATACAATCCACGGGCGCAAATAATCATTTCCTTTCCGGGTCCCACCAACAACAAGGAATGCCCTCATTTGATGAACAAACACTTGTAAATCCTCTCGACTTATAAGGAGAAAACACTCTTGTAAGATCCTTACGACTTATAAGAGAACACACACTTAGAAATCCTCACGATTCCTAAGGAGAAAATCCACCTATGAGAACCTCACGACTCGTAGGGAGAAACACCTTTATGAGACCCTTACGGCTCATGAAGTCAAAAGCTTTAGTCGACAGGATTCTAACCCTATTTGCTAAGCCATCTTTGTTTAAATCTACAAAGGCAAATAATGATTCGCTCCTGGCAATGTCCCAGTTGTAGCGATGCTGATGCCTACATCGGTATCAAGTTCCATGTCCTTTCACGGCAAATGATGATTCGCTCCTGGCAATATTCCAGCCGCAGCGATACTGATGCTAATATTGGTATCAGATCTTGAGTTCCGTACTCGAAAAAAATGCATATGAAATAGCCGAAATGATGGGGCAACTTGCAACAAAATCAGCAAGTAAAATATATGCATACAAAATAGCCGAATGATTGGGCAACTCGTAATAAAAAGCAGCGAGTAAAGAGAAAAAATAGCCGAAATGATTGGGCACCGCGAAAAATAGCCGAAATGATTGGACAATCGCGACTTTCGCGATACAAAAAGCTGAAATGATAGAGCATCGTGAAAAGAAAACAAAATACGTATGAAATGAAACTTTTTTCCCTGCAGGTAAGTCCATACTGACCCCTGTATACAATCCATCAGCATAAACGAAAGGGAACCACATGTCCCAACAAACTCTGTCAAAAGGAAGAGTCAAGTTTCAGTGGCAATATCTACATCCCAGAAGACCCGCAACGGCGTTCCTCCTCATGCCAGCACGACACGGATGCGACACCACCAATCGGAGCCACGACAAAGTCCCTAGTTCCAAAACTCCACGGTTCACAGACAACCTGAAGTCGATCCCCGACACCGTAGAAAACGGAGAAAGTCGATCCCCGACACCATAGAAAACGGAGAAAGTCAACCCCGACACCGTAGAAAACGGAGAAAGTCGATCCAGACACCGAAAAAAATGGAGAAAGTCGATCCCGACACCGTAGAAAACAGAGAAAGTCGATCCTCGACACCATAGAAAACGGAGAAAGTCGATCCCCGACACCGTGGAAAACGGAGAAAGTCGATCCCCGACATCGTAGAAAACGGAGAAAGTCAACCCTCGACCTCCCCGTCGAAGCAACACTTCGACTCGGGAACAAGTTAACTCAACAACCACTTACGAGTCCTCTCGACTTATAAGGAAGAAAATTCTCTTGTGAGATCACGACTCTCAAGAGAAAACGCACTTAGGAGTCCTCACGACTCCTAAGGAGAAAATACACCTATAAGATCCTCACGACTCGTAGGGAAAAAAAATCTTTATGAGACCCTCATGGCTCATGATGTTGAAAAGTCTTAGGCAGCATACCCGAACCTGTTTCCTAAGTCGTTGCTACCCTATAAAGGGTTCAAGATGAGTTGTTATCTACAGGCCATACTTACTACAGTGATATGACAACAACACAGCGAAGAAAAGAAGGCAATAGTGCAAGATAGAAAAAAAATACGTCCTTTATTCATGAATTGAAAATGAATACAAGATACATGTCATAAAAGAATACAAAATATTCTCTCGTTCAGAAGTAAATACAAAAAAAATGAGAGGATACAAAAAATCTTTAAGCCGGCGGACGACGTAATAAATTCGTCAATTCATCTTTCTTCCGCTGGGTCTCGGCTTCATGTTTTGTTATTGCTATGAGACGGGTCTCCGCTTGAGACTGTTGAGCCTGATACGAGGCGAGCCGACTCTCAAGCTCATTTTTAGCAACTTTGTGAGCTTCAACCATCTCGCGAGTAAAAATAACAGCTTTATCAATAGCTACCACCTCCCTGATAACTTCTTGAAGCACCTGCCAAAGTTCATACGCACGAGTGGTCTTAGGCATGAGTTCAGCTTGAAGTTCCCCCATAGCATTTGAAGTTAGCTCCCTCTCCGAAAATTTCGATTAAGCCTCTTCTCACATGACTGTAGATTCACGGAGCACTGTTCGATCAGCCCCCGCAAGCTCGTCTTTGTAGCCACAACCTCTGGGGGAAGGCATGTGCACTCGAGACCATGTAAGCAAGCCTCCACTCGACGACAAAACTCAACCCAGACATGCACCAATGTTTCATCATGGTAAGTGGCAAGAAAGGGCAGAGAAATGCTGGCTTCAGCAACAAATTCTTCGGCTGTAATTGAACTACCAGCACGAAGATCTTCGATAAGAGCCAACAAGGAGTGAAGGCTTTGATTCGCCATCCGTTCAGATGCGCGCCGGGCATAAGGGCCGGGTGGCATAATGATCCGAGATTCCAGCGGGATAAGAACGGGCAAAGCTGTCAAGATTCATGAACAATCAACGAGATTTGCAAACAAAGAATAGATGGAACAACGTCAAAACTTTACTTACCCACAGTCATGCAAGGAGGGTTTAAAAGATCCCCGGACCCGTCGAGGATCTCAACTTCGTCGTCAGCTTCCAGAACTACAGAAGACATTAGCATCGTTATACGAAATAATGATAATGCAATGAGGGGGTCAAATAACACCGACCTTGCCAAGAAAAGAGGACGATACGTTGCGGGGATATTGCCTGCGGGGCGGCCATCTCCAGCAGACGCTGAAAAGACTTTCTGGGGGATAGATCCGCAATGGACGCCGCCAATCCTCGTAATTCTGAAAAGACAGAAAGATTCGGATAATGGAGAGATTATTAAAACAAAATATAAAAGGCTACCTTCGATGCTCCTCCCGCTTTGAACTGGAGGGATAGCAGCTTCGGCAGCCTCCTCCATACCCTCAGGCACATCACCGGGGACGTGGGCTGGTGTAACAGCTTCCAATTGAGGGGCAGCGGCCACCGCTTCAGGCTCCAATGAAGGGACGGCGGTCTCGACTACCTGTTCCACAATCTCCAGGACGTCACCAGAAAGATCCATTAAATCTGCGGCCAATGAGGATGCCTCTTCTGGGAGAGCAAGCACCGGGAAAACAGAAGCCACCAATGGAAGCTCTGCAGCAGGAATAGCAGCCGTAATGACCTCCTCTGCACCTACTAGTGCCTCATCGGGGACATTTACAAAGTCCACAGTCAGGACACGACTTGAGCTCAAATTTTCTTCCATGGCCGAAGTCCCTGCAAAGTTTTCGCAAAGATAAGGAAATATAAAATACGATACAAAAGGAAAAATAAGGAAAGCGTGCATACCAATGCGCCAGGGTGCCTCCAGTATGACTTTTTCAAGCTGTCGCTCCTTCCTCAAGAAATGTGCTCATCGGGTGTCAAACGTAGACTAATGCCTACCGGTCTTCACTGCTAGCTCATCTTCGGAAGCAGCTGAAATGGGCTGCTTGAGGGCTATATCATCTTCCGATCGCAGGGGACCCATATGAACCCTTCACAATGATGGAGGATCTTCGTAAAATATAACCGGGGGGTAAGGCCTCTTCGGGACGCGCACGTTCTCGGTCTCATCCTAGGAACGCACTATAACCTCGGCCAATTGTGCGGCTTCCTTGGCAGATGAACCCGGAAAGAGAAGACCATCATCCGGCTCTCGCATGGATATGGGTTCGTCTTGGGCAACAACTTCAGGTTCGAGCAAGAGGTCGAGCAAACCAGTAACCGTCTTCTTCCTCTTTTTCGAGCCAGAGCTGACACCAGAGGAGGAGGATCGCTTCTTCCCCCTTGGTTCTTTGATACGGTGCTACCCAACTTCGCCTCCAGTATCCTCTTTTGGCGGTGCTACCGATGATGACACTACCATTGATGACGCCACAACTGATGAAACTACTACTGGCGCCTTATCGGAAGCCTTTGCCTGAGCTCTAGTGCGCATCGGCATACCAACTATGGGAGGAGTTGACTCCGCATCCGCCGCCTCAGGGATGAGTAAGGCACCACTACCCCTCAATGGAGGGCGAATCACTGTCCGTGGTCGAGACGGAACGCCTGTGGCTTGGATCGGGGCGGGAGCTCTATATCCGAAGAGTATCCGCTTCTCCTCGGTAATGATTGGACCAACTCGATGACGGTACCAACCCGTATAAGACCCCACACACCTTGGAATACAGTCAGCCTCGGGGATCACGAAACGAGAGCCGGTGTTCAGCCGCATGAAGTGATGGATGATGTCATGAACAACTCCCAGAGACGAGCTGGGCTCCACCAAAAATGCTTCGAAGGGAACACCATGGTTGTAACCCAATTGTCGGGCAAAGTGGTGCGGATTGTACCGCATGAAAAGAGCCGCATCATTTCGATGAAACACCAAATAACCAGGCCTAATCGAATACAAGTGCATAATTTCCTTAGGCTTCAAGGATGGTGCTCCCCCTTTCGATAAATCGAACAGCAGTTGAATAGGTCCCGAAGGAGCAGAGAGGACTCGGTCGTTGAATACCATCCCGCCTTCATTAGCATACGGGTTAAGCAACACACGAAGAGCCCCTAGCTGAGTCGGATCAGGAGCAGAAGCGTCCACCAACCTCATGAGCCGCGGGAAGGTGTAAACATCATAGAAACCCGGTCTCTGGTGCGCTGTGAATGCCCCTGACACTGACACGTGCATCTCAATCCATGACGTAAAATAGTAGAGGGAGAAACTCACCACATCTACACCCGGGGTCGAAGTATTGGCCGCAGTGCTCAGCCCATGGTATAAGTGCGATAACCCTGCAATGCTAACAGCCAGCCGTGCCCCTTCGGATACACAATGAGCGGGATAGATGACAGAGGCTCTCATGAAGCGTCGATGCGTTGGAATGGCAAACCAGCTGAGCCAAAGGCTGATAAAACCAACAAAGAAGGTCTCCTCATCCATACCGGGAGCCACAATCGAATCAAAAGATACGGCCGATAAGATTGGGATGTAAAACTATGGTAAATCTTCTTCTTTGGCCGGTAGCTTGTTTAGCCCAAACCCGAAGGGGTCGTTAATATTCGCAAATTTCGGAGCCTCCTTTGATAGGACATCTTCACGGAGGAAGCAGGCAATAAAACTCTTAAAAGTGATGCCCTGTCCCTCTGACTCCGCGAAAAGCTTCTCGAAAATACCCAGAGTCTTGATTATACTTGGATACTTATGACGGACGGCATTTTCGGTCGATAAGCCGTCAAGCATAGCAGGCACAGTCGCAAATGCATACTCATTGGGAGGCAACAACTCTTCATAGTGCTCTCCCCTGATCAGCGATCTAGAAATCTCGCGGAACTCTTCCAGGGAAATCGAGACCTCGCGATCCCCTAACAAGAAAGTATTGGTAGGAAGATTCCATTGATTTAGGAAAGCTTTAACCCACCAGACATGGGGAGACTGATAATGAAAGAGAGACGTGTACACCGCCTGATAAAGCCCGACCTTCTGCAATCGCGCACGATGAGCGGACAAAATATAGCGAGCCCAGAGAAGGTAGCTTATTGGATGGCGAGGGGTAAGCCCTATCTTATAGACTTGTCCTCAGGGCTGGGCTTCACCTTGGCAAATACGACGCCCCAAGATGTCTATGGCTGGCAAAGGCTGGTTTGGTATCCCAGCCGTCAACGGCTTAAGCCGGCCTGTAGGAGTCCAATCCATCACCTCCACTGCAAAGGCAGTCTGTGGACGCTCCATCGGCAAGACTGGGTGAAGAGGCTCTGTTGGCACTTCGTAAAGAAAGCTGCAGCGGCACCGAATGATATGCCCATACTAGGTACCCCATAAGAGCAAATTAGTACAGTCTTTGTCATGGGCCCGAATCATTGCCATTGCTTCTTCGTCTGATGGCGATTGAGGAAAAGCAGCATCTGAGCGAATAAAAGGGAAGTAAGGAAGAGAAGCCATTAGTCCTGAAACAGGGAAGAGGAAAAGACCATTAGTGAAGCCCCACATATATGTGTGTGTAGTAACAAAAGAAGACGACAAAATGTCTGTTTTGCGGGACCACTGCCTACAAGACACACGGACCCCACAAAATCAATATGGTGGCTCACCAATGATGAGATGAGGGAATCATTACGAGAATAAAAGAAGACCCTCATTAAATAAGCATTGGGATTCACACAAATTCTTGGAAAAACAAGTTCTGTTAAACACGCAACAAACTCAAATTTGTGCGAATCAGGGTAAAACCCTATAAAAAGGTTTTCAAGAACACCAAGGAATAAAATTCCCAAAGGGCCCTCCTGATATTTCAGAGCTAAGTTCTTCGCTTCAGGAATTAAATTCCTTTTATATGATGGAATTAAATTCCAGAAACTCAAAAAATACATGGGAAATAAAATCCTAAGAATCTTCAAAATTCAGAAGGGAATACTTGAGATACAGAGGTTTACTGCTCAAAGATCACATCTTTGGATCTCTAAGAGATGAGTTTTAGAGGAGAGCAAAGCTCTCATATTGGATTTAAAATCCAAAAGCTTTCTTTAAGAAAAGGGGTTCTCTGATGATCAAGAGCTTTACCAAAAAAGGTTTCTTTTTGGCAGAGTTAAACTCTGAAAATTTTTAATGAACAGAGAACTAAGCTCTGAAGAAAAGAATTAAATTCTCAAAGGAAGCGAAGAAGGAGGAAGATGAAGGAATGGAGACATTACAGAGATGAGACCCCTGCATTTATAAGACATGATGGGAAACGGTTCATCTTCCCCGTTCCTTAGGCAGATCCAACGGCTGTAAAGGTGACAACGTTGCACTCACATGTGAGCCACGTGAGAACAACGTTGTGGGGGCATTTGTCCCTTATAAAAATTCAGAAGAAAAGGGGAAGGGGAAAAATTCCCTACTAATGGAAGTATCACATGTAAGCACGAGATCATCAATCCCCTACAAAGAGACACAGAAAGGGAAAAGGGGAAAAGTTCCCACTAGTGGAGCATCATGTGATGCATCTGTATGCAGAGTACGCGGCTCCATTTAGTAGGCGGCAGCTAAAGCCTCACGTGCAAGCACGTGATCGTCTTTCATACAAAACGTGTGGGACTCAGTTATAAAACAAACAAAGAACAAAGAAGCTCACGTGTTACCACGTGATGCCTTCCCTCTGTTTGGACTCCTGCATACGAACAAACCAAATTAATTCTGTGAGGGGTCACGTGCTACACGTGATGGGCTCTTAAGCCTTCTGAACCGATAGAATTAAATTCTAATTAAAAAGAATCAAAAGCTTTATGCTTAATTCTGTGAAGGGTCACGTGGTACACATGATGGCTCTTATGCCTTCTGAACAGATAGAATTAAATTCTAAACAAAAGGATCAAAAGCACTATTTTGGAAAATATTTCATTGGATCTTTCTAAACAAGAAAAGATTGCACTCTGTAAAGCAGAGCGTCGTTGGATTGAAAATCCAATGGTGAGTAAATATCACCAATCTAAAGAAAAATTCTGTGCAAGGAAATATCTTCCTAAACTTGTTAAGAATAACAAAAGAAATATCTTCTGTAAAACAGAAGTACTTGGATTAAAAATCCAACGGTGAATAAAATTCACCGAGTGATCTAAAAGATCATGTTGGTTATAAAATCAATCAAAATCTCTCAATGAGAGATTTTCTAAACAAATTGATTCTTTTCTTTCTCCTATAAATAGGAGCCAAGAAGAAGAAGAAAGGATACAGAAGGAGAGAGAAAAACCCCCTTGAAAGCGAAAAAGAAAAAGAAAAGAGAATTTAATTCTCCAGAAAGAAGAAGATCCCTTCAAAGAAGAAAAAAACTCTAGGTAAGAGAAGGAAGGAGATCACCCCATAAGCTCCCACAAAACAAAAGAGAATTTAATTCTCAAACCAAGAGTTTAACTCTTCTAAAAAGAACTTAGTTCTTCATCTTATTAAAGATCTGCAGAAACAGATCTCCCCACAAGTTGAGAATTTAATTCCCATCAGGGAGATCTGTCATGCAGATTCAAAACTTAGGGGGGAAATTGAGTTTAAAGAATTTAATTCTTTCAACGTAACATATAGGAATTTAATTTCTCCAAATAAAACTGGGGTTTAACCCTATAAAAGAATTCAATTCTTAAACAAAGGATTTAACTCTCCATGCACGTAAAAGAGATTAGCACCCAATATGATAGATGTTAGGTCACGTGTGCCCACGTGGGCTTCCTCCCCCCTCAATAATCAAAAAAGAACAATTCATATCAGGTCACGTGCTCCCACGTGACCCCTGAACTAGCCTCTTCGAAAGGCTAAAAGGGGAGTAAAACTAAAACAGATCTCAATTTGATCTCAATTTGAGGTGCCTCACGTGACAACACGTGACCCCTTTATAGTGCTTAGCATTTTCTTGAGATGAAACAAGGCAGTCTCTATATTTAGGATGCCTCACGTGATATCATGTGACCCCTTCATAGTGCTAAGCACTTTCAGAAGAGAAGGGAGAATAAATCAAATGCAAGTGCGCTTCACGTAATCCTACGTGGCCCCAATAGTGCTCGGCACTCAGAAACGAAAAAGGGTAATTCCAAATAAGCTGGGCCTATTTTCAAGCGCCTCACATGACCTCACGTGAGCGCCTTAAGCTCTTAGTGTTTAACACTACTTTAAGGCATCACGTGACCCCACGTGAGCGCCAAATATACGCTAGTATTTAACACTCCAAATAAAACAAAAGAATGAAGGGTGTCAGAGCCCATATTATTGTTCAGCATCGCTGATGTAGAAATGGGATCAATCCCAAATAAAAATGATTAAATGGGCTGAGCCCAGGATTGGCCGAACCCCAAATTGACTGAGCCTATTGGCTTTAGTACCAAACAAGATTATCAAATCTTTAATGAACAGTCACTGGTTCCAGGGTACATCATCTCACACCTCTGATATATGTCGTTGCAATTCTTCAACGTCTTTAGAGAGGTGGCGGGTCCCGGCAACCAGACACTCAATGGACCGCAATGTCCCTAAACTAAAACAATAGAGTCCAAATGCTCTTTTGTTGGATCTAAATGATCATGTTCAGTAGATCTTAGTCTAAAATTAGACTAACGTATTCTTAACAAACGTTTAAGTTGATCTTAGTCTCAAATGAGATTAACGATCCTTAAACCCAACCCAAACCCAAATCTAAGAAAATACGGATTTGGACTAATCCCCGCCCTACTGGCGACAACATAAATTAGTCTCCGTATACAATCCACAGGCAACCAAAAACAAAACAAACACACACAACACGAAGTGACCATCTGGAGAAGGAGAAAGTGGTTACCGCGATGTGGTAGCGTAATTAACTGCAGGGGCTTGCGCCTGCAGGGAATAGCGTCCCCACAATCAAAAACCCCTCACAATGAGGAAGAATCTGACGAAGTCTGCTACAACGGCCACATCCGTCTAAACCTTCGATACATAGTGACATAAATCAACTTGGCATTTTTGGAGAGGTGGACGGATAAAATCAAATAACATCTGCCCCCAAATTCAGGCAAGACGTTTGTCTTCCCGGTTTTCGGCGGAGAACATTACCTTTGAGACAAGACTGGCAAGTAGCATAAGATGAAAATTCGAACAGATTCCCATATTCATCCTTATATAACTTAGCTGGTCGTGTCGCATTGATATGACCTTGTTGACAATGCCTCAAGAAGGATTCGTTCATTTCTGAACTACTCCTCTTATGTGTGTTCTGGATACTTTGAACTGTGGTTTGATTTAGAACGTATATGTTATTATATAACGTGCCTGATCGAATCAACTCTTGATTCAGGAAAATGTTCACAACATTATCCTCCAATACAGAATTATATCCTTCTTTAACTTAATAAAGAAACCGATGCAATGTTGTATATCAGGTTCAGTATTTAATAACATTTGTTCAGAATCAATGTATTTATACAAGATGATATTTGCCAACTGACTTGGCTGCAACTATTGCACCATTCTCTAACTCTTAAAGATATATCACCCATTCTCAGTTCTCTTCCTTTCTGTAGCCCATGTAACATATTACATATGCGGGATCCTGATCCGGTATCACATACCCAGGACGTAGAGAATACTGAGAAACAGTTCTCGGTAATGAACACACCCGAAGAAGATACATCAACATGCACTTTCTTCGATTGGGTGGCATGGGAATCCGGATATTCCCCTATTTTCTGCTCGGATTTATAACAATTATAAGATAGAGCGGAACCAACGTTCCCTAGCTCGGTATAATAAGTAGGTTCGGTTAATACATCCATATTATTATCTTGATTAAGGTGTGATATGGTCGCTATCAGGAGAGAGAGAGAGAAGAAAAACACTCTGCGTGCGCTCTTGCAAAATTAGATTGGTTATTATTTTATCTAATCATGATGACTCACGCTGTTTTTATCAAATCTTCCTTCAAACCCTAAAAAGTAAGACCAGCCGGAATTAATTACACGTTACAAGTTTGCCAATCTTTCGACCAGGCCAGTGTCGGTACTCTGATGGAGGTTCCCCGTGATTTCGCACGGACATAATTAAAATGAATCTCGTTTTCCCAGGGGTGTAACCCCGTTAACACCTTTCTAGACACCTGCTTGATCTGTTAATTGTAATGTGCAAAACTCTCTCAGGAGTAACTCTTACTCGCAGTGGGTATCAGGATCCAACTATCTCATAGAAGGTATGCAATCTCATTGCAATTTCAACACTTGAAATTCCCGATAATATTTTACCCCAAGCGATCTATGACCTTGACAAGATCAACAAACCATAGACCGCAAGTCAAGTTCAACCTGTCATTTCCTGATTGAATTAAACCCACCCGCACGACCCTTGACAAGATCAACAAGGTCGTACGACTACCCTAATCCAATCGCATCATATGCTAGCAGATAAGCACTAATCAGCTACCGCACACAACGCCTTGACAAGGTCAATAAACGCAGCACGAATACTAAATACTATTTATTTGAAATGACGGAGGGCTACGACAGGTTTTTAAGAAAACCCTTTGCGTAATGAACTTGACATTGTTGTAGAATCGAGTGAATTTTAAAAGGAGTGTTTTTTAGGCTTTTACTAGTTTTGCTAAAGAGGTCACTCCCGGTGAAGGGATCTCGGCTCTTTCCTTATCAAGTAAGGTGTATGATATTTCATAAATACCACTATGTAAAGCAAAAACTATAGAAGCAATCAAAAGTCAAACCGAGTGGGTTGTAGCATCTGCTAGTTTGCTAAAGAGGTCACTCCCGGTGAAGGGATCTCGACTCTTTCCTTATCGAATAAGGTGCTGGATATTCTACAAGGAATACCGCTATGCAAAGCAAGAACTAGAGCTATCAGTTTTAAAACAAGTTTCTACAACATCTTTAGATTTCTTTTATTTTATTAATCTCATTAATGAAGTCCCATTAATTATGCTTCCCAAGCATCTCATATGAAACGAAAGCAGCAATATTAATTATATCTCATATATATAATATAGGCATTCATCTCAGAACATATCAAGTGATCACATCACAAAATATCAGCAGCAGAAAAATCACATATGAAATATTGAATATACTAGGAATTTCGTGTTTTAATTAAGCCAATAAAAAACGCGTATTCCACGGTCGCGATGAATAGCCAAACCCACATCTCTAGACCCCTATGAGAGCGGCAATCAACCCTACCAATTCTAGAGTTAGGAGACCCGGTCTCGACTCCTCGAGATGGTCTCCCACCGGACCCTAGAACCCGGTTACTTGTGCTCCCCTCCTTGGGTCTATCCTAATGCGGAAAAGTAAATAATATACATCAATGGTGACATCATTCTCAACCCAGAAGTGCCCCAATAAAAGAATATCACATACACTTTTACATGAATGAAAATGAAAAACTCCTATCTCACATAAAAAAAAACCGGCTATTCAAAACACGACGATCCAATATAACATATCACAGCAACACATAATATCACATGTCATCAACGTAAGTAAATATGTGTATCCCAATTGTCGTTGACGTATAGCAACGAAACCGGCGATACACCACATGTTACACTTACGGTCGCAGAAAAGAAAGTGAAAAACTACAACAGTTGGAATCCGCAACCACCTTAGATATCATAAACACAATGTATCACATACTTTGGATTTTATGCCTAACCAAATGAATTCCTTAGACATCACATGCCTAACAATTATAAACCCCGCATTTTAGTCTCGATATTGAAAACACTTTCCAATAGCCTGTCGGGTAATTCAACAAGATTCCCGATAACCTGATCGAATGCTCGTCGGAAACTTTAGTAGACGACCGCACCCCCGATGCCGTCGACGAAGTGCACTAAGGCGGAACACCGCTGCCGCGAGCACCCGAACGGATGCTTTTGGCGACGGGGTTCTCCTACAGTCACTTGGTTAAGGCTATGGGGCATGGCTATCTAGTAAGGTTACCCGGCGAGTATCCGCATACATTATGTAATTGTGACGGACTTTTGATCACATCAAAATCCCGTGGCAAACCGATCAATTGAGACTAACTTGCTAGATTTATAAAATTCAAACTAGTTATCACATAACCAATTATGTGGATTCCAAATATTATATCACAATCATAGATAGCTGGACGAAATTAAACTTTTCGATCGAATAAGCAAATACCCAAACTTTCCCTAAGAGCTCAACACTTGAGCGGAGTTCAAAAAGTACCCAGAAACTGCCACAGCTCCTATGAACCATCCATAGATGGGCCGACCCATGCCTCACTCATGTCGCCACGGAACTGCGGCAAACCCTAGGGTATCACCACGGTTCCGCGATCCAAAAAGTCGAGTTTGGGTATCGTTCTTCTAGAGGGTCCACAGAATCGCTTGCATGATTTTCTGAAGATTTTAAACTCGGAAAAAATCCAACACTTCGAAAATTTCCAGCGGGGAAAAATTGGGTTATTGATATCCGTTCAAACTTTTTAACATCGTCTAAATAACCTGAATACATGTTAGGATTACGATTACAAAACACTCCGAGTTGCCTTTGCAGAAAATTAACATCACATGCAAATTTAGCAAAAACAAACAACACTTGAAACACCAAAACCCAGAGACTGGAACACCCTGAAAATTTGAAGCCAAAACTCCCAAATTGGACCGAGCTCGCCAGTTTTTGGGGTGATGTGGCCGGCCACTTTGAGGCCAAATGCCTTTAAATTTTCACAGTGTTCATGTTATATCTCATAAAACATTCTGCAGTTGTTTAAAAAAAATTTAGAGCCCTTTAAAAATTCGACAGAAACTAGGTATTATTATATGTATGCCCTAGAGGCCATTACTGTACATGTGATGTATATTGTAGTGGATGCTAGGACATATATAGGGAGGACTTTCTTACTCGACATGATAGTATGCTATCTGGTTGCTCTTTATCTTAACATGTTGACTTGTATAAGTGATGCTGTCTTGCTCACATGTTGATAAAGCCCTCAGGATGTGTACTTGACTACCAAGACTATGATGGAGATTATACTAGTGGGGCCAAGAGTAGTCCACAAGTACACCCTATAATTGTTCCTAGTCATAGAAGTATCAAGACAGAGCATCGATACTCCAGAGTAGACTAGCGTATGCGCTTCTTGACCCATATGATGGGCGATGGATGATCCCACGTCCATTGGTTTTTGACATCAGAGAAGGTATACGGGTGCTCAGTAGAGACTGGGTATACTGAACGGACTCGCCGAGAATTCCTAAATGGTATTATACCTATCGTCAAATAGCAGTTCTCTGGTGACACTGATACATGTTAGTCTGTCGACCCGAGATCGTCATAGAGTCTTGTGTGATTCCTACTGTGCTTTGATTTCCACCTTACCACGGTCAAGAGATCGTGCAAACAGTGGTTTTTGGGTACAGTCCCAAGTCACATGGAGGCAATGAGCGGTAGGAGGGGATTCGTCTCTCCCGGTATTGGGAGTTGATGTTGCGCTATACTCGATTGGCCATAACAGGAAATCCCTGGCCAGGGTTATTGAGATCTACTGGTAAGTGTTATTAGTAGTTTCTCGAACTGTTATGGACCTTGCATCGGCATGACTTATCAGGCTATTGGGGTCTGACGTTATACCACCCCAGGCTATGATATGCGATATATCAGACGAAGAGACCGGACTATAAGGTAGTGTTACTGATTGGATTCGCAGGAGTATGAGCAAGCTTGCTTGTTGATCTTCTGATCACTTAATACCCGGGTGGCTGTTACGTTTAGCAGACCGCTTGCGGCTTGTGGGAGTTTGGTATGATCATTACCTACTGCCGGCGAATTGACGAGTCTTTAGAGTCCTACACAGAGTTTCCTGGTTCATGCGAAATGAAGTAGGAGCACATATGTAATATGTGCGGGACCAAGATTAATACGAGTATGTGATACCGTATTCTATTCTCGCGATATGTGATATCAGACGGTTGTATGAGATATAGCCGGGTTATCGGATCAAGTGTTGATTCGATAAGTTGATTCATTTGATATTAGTCGGTTGTATGAGATATAGCCGGATTATTAAATCAAGTGTTGGTTTAATAATCTAATGTATAATTATATATATGATATATTAATGTGCATTAACTAATATTAGCTCACTTATGATTTCTTTTCTCACTTGATTGTGCACATAGTATATATGTGATATATATTAGTGTACATAGTTTTGTGTCATGCTTGATGATACATGATACATGGATGTATGAGACTTACACCATGCTTGATATAATGTAGGGTTTATATTTATCTAAGTAATTCAAAAATGTATGGATATTTGGCATGGCTACAAGCTTATAGAAGCTTGTAGAAATATTGACCAAGTCCACCATTTTTGTTTCACTTGTAGATATTTATTAACCCAACCATTATACTAATCATGGTAAACTCTCTACATGAGTTAGTGCATGACACTAACTCATCCATGGTTCATATTCTCACCTCACTTGAGTTCATTCTCTCATTCTTCACTTGAGCTTCTTCTTCCTCATTGAGAAAGCTCGCTAGCTTTTTATAAGGTGAGAAAATATTGTGAGAAAAGGAAAACTAAAGAAAGCCTATTTCCTGCTTCATCATCCTCTACTATTATCCATTTAGTTTAGGGCGTTTGCTTCACTAAATTCTAATTTAGTGAAGAGGTAGCATGAGCTTGAGTCTCCTCGACGTAGATCATCTTCGGCCTCGAAGGCTTCAAGCAAGTTTGCATTTTTCACCTTGTGGAGCCTCTCAAGAGTTACTCGCAGTGAAGGGACTTCTACACGGAGCATTTGAAGTGAAGGACCGGTCTACAAAGGTTGTATTCCACATTCACTTAGACTTGCAAAGTTGTTTGCATGATATTTTGTTTATATCTCTAGTTAAGATTCTAGGGTTAGGGTTCTTTAGAATGGCAAATTTTTTAAAACGGCATGGACGATACCTCCCGAAACCTTTCTGCCACGCTAAGTAACCCTACAGTGGTATCAGAGCCAAGCTAAAGATTTAAACGATGTTTATTAGATTACAAAACCGAAACTACTCCGAAACTTGCATTTACATCTTAGGGATAAAGATCTATAGAGATAAATCTAAAAGGATGTTGGGATTGTACCAATTCAGGTATATAGACACCATACTAAAGAGATTTAGTATGGAAGATTCTAAACGTGGTAATTTACCCGATTGTTCAGGAATCACTCTCTCCAAAGAGATGTCTTCGAAGAATGATTTGGAAAGGGCTCGCATAAACGTGATACCCTATGCTTCTACAGTTGGGTCTATCATGTACGCGATGTTATACACCAGACCGGATATAGCTTATGCACTTAGTGTGGTAAGTAGGTATCAATCAGACCTAGGGGAGAAGCACTGGATAGTTGTGAAGAACATTTTTAAGTATTTGCGAAGGACTAAAGAGATGTTCTTGGTGTATGTTAATGGAGAACTCCAAGTGGAGTCCTTTATCGATTCGAGCTTCCAAAGTGATAAGAATGACAGCAAGTCTGTCTCGGGCTTTATCTACACCCTCAATAGAGGGGTGGTGTGTTGGAAGAGTTCCTAGCAAGATACCATTACAAACTCGACGATGAAGGCTGAATACATCGCTGCTAACGATACTGCCAAAGAGACTGTTTGGACGAAGAAATTCATTATTGAACTTGGTGTGGTTCCATCCATAGAGGATCCAAAACCCTTGTATTGTGATAACAATGGAGCTGTGGTTTTAGCCAAGGAACCCCGGCCCCATCAGCGATCCAGACATATTCTGAGGCGGTATCATCTGATTCGGGAGATAGTTGATCGCCGCGAGATCGAGGTCAGGAGAGTAGACACGAAGGACAACACGGCGGATCCACTCACGAAGGCCCTCCCCCAGACACTATTCGAGAGACTTTTTGGGATGTTGGGTATACGATACTACAACAACTGGCCTTAGTGTAAGTGGGAGATTGTGAGGAATATGTATGCCCTAAAGACCATTATTGTATATTATAGCGGATGCTTGGACACACATATATATATAGAGGACTTTCTTGTTCGACATGATAGTATGTTATCTGATTACTCTTTATCTTAACATATGCACTTGTTTTAGTTTACTATCTCATTGATACATGTTGATAAAGCCTTTAGGATGTTGGCTTGACTACCAGGATTATGATGCAGATCATACTAATGGGGCTTGTGTAGTCCACAAGCACATCCTTAACGGTTCCTAGTTGAGAGGGTATCGAGACATGGTATCGATATTCCAGAGTAGATTAGTGTGTACGTTTCTTGACCCAGTATTGGACGATGGTTGATCCTATAACTATTGGTGTTTGACATCAAAGATTGTATACAAGTAATCAATGGAGAATGGGTACACCGAACAGGACTCGCCGAGAATTCCTAAATAGTACCATACCTATTGTCAGATAGTAGTTCTCTGGTGACACTTTATACATGTTAGTCTGTAGATCGTCATAGTGTCTTGTGTGGTTCCTACTGTGCTTTGATTTCCTCCCTACCACGGCTCAAATGAGTCGTGCAAACATGTGGTTTTTGGGTACAGTCCCGAGTCACACGGAAGCAGTGAGCGATAGGAGGGGTTTCTTCTCTCCCGGTATTGGGATTTGATGTTGCGCTATGCTCGATCGGCTATAACAGCTAGTCCCTGGCCAGGGCTGATGAAATTTACTGATAAGTGTTATCAGCAGTTTCTCGAAAGGTTATACGCCACACATCGGCATGACTTATCGAGTTATTGGGGTCTGAAGATTCCACCCCCAGGCTCGATATGTGACATATCAGACGAAGAGACCGGACTGTACGGTAAGTGTTGCTTATAGGCTCTACGGGAGTTTGGACAAGTTTGTTTGTTGATTTTCTATTCGTTCAATATCTGGGTAGCTGTTATGTCCATCTAGTACCGCTGACGACTTGTAGGTCTTTGATGTGATCATTACCTACTGCTAGCGTATTGGCGAGTCTTTAGAGTCCCACATAGAGATTTCCTAACTCAAGCGAAACGAAGTCGGGCACGTATGGAGTTATATGCGGGAGCTTGATTAAATACGAGTATATGATACCGTATTCTAATCTAGCATTTTTTTATATCAGCCGGATTATATATGATATAACCGGATTATTGAATCAAATGTTGATTCAATAATTACACACACATGCACATATATCAACTAATATTAAATATTAGCCGGTTATATATGATATAGCTGGATTATTGAATCAAGTGTCGATTTAATGATTATATATATATATATATATATATATATATATATATATATATATATTGATATATTTGATATTAGCCGGATTATATATGATATAATCGGATTATTGAATCAAGTGTTGATTTAATAATTTGATAACTTGATTCAATAATCCGATATATATTTATATATTACACACACACACACAAACTAATATAAAGCTCACTTGATTCTTTTCTTCTCATAATACATATATATATATATATATATATATATATATATATATATATATATATATATATATATATATATATATATATATCAACTCATCCTAATCTCTAATGTAATTCTCATCTCTAATGTAATTCTCAAATACACAACTCTTGTGTATATACCACCATATCCAAGTTTTATGTATCATTAACCATGATATATATATATATATATATATATATATATATATATATATATATATATATATATATATCAATTAAAGAAAGAAAAAAATGAGCCATGGTTTTAAGAATGTTGGAGAAGCCATGACTCATTGATCTTTCTTTAAATATTGATATATTTTATCACTTGAGCTTGATCCTTATCCTGAAGGTTCATTCTCCTCTCTTAAGTTCATCTTCTTCTTTCTCTCTCTTTGGTTTTTTTTTCTAGGGTGAGAAAAAGAAAGAAAGATAATTTGGTGAGCAAAATTCCAACTTCATCAACCTACACTACTCTAGCAAATTAGTATAGGTTGTTCTCTTCACTAATACTTTGATTGGTGAAGTGTGAGTTTGGGTGTGAGTTACCTCAAGGTGGATCATTTTCGACGACGAAGATTTCGAGCAAGCTCGTTCCAACCTTTAAGTGGAGTCAAAAAAGAGTCCTAGGATTGCTATTCGAAGCTTTTGAAGTGAAGAACTAGACTACAAAGGTTGTAGCCTCTTTTCACCTAGCTAAGAAACTTGTTTGCTAAGTTTGAAACCTTAATTCTCTAGTGATTCTTGTTTAGTATGCTTAGCCCTCTAGATTTTTAAAATTGCATACTTGATACTCATAGAACCCCTATAGAGGTGCTAAGACATACTTTCATCAGCTGCGTTTGGACTCAAGACATCTTGGGCGCGGATCTAGTAACTTGGGGTTGGACCCGGATTAGTTGGATCCGCTTTGACTTGGACGTTCACTTTGACTTTGAACTTTTGCTTTTGATTTTTATTTGGGCAAATGAAGTATAAATTTAGTCCCCAACAAAGGGATCCACGAATTTGCCCCGAAAGCATCAATTTGTGGCCACTTTCCATCTTGGGGTTCCTGATGTTCGAATCCCGCACTATTTTCAAGAGAGAGAGTTCCAATACCAACTGAGCTACTGCTCATTGGTCCTTAGAATTATATTGATGTGATGCAGGTGCTTATCTTGTTTGCGTCCGTAGCTCATGCATAAATGAAAAATGGATAGAATATTCTTTTTTAGAAGGAAAAAAAAAAGTTAAGAAAGAAAACAAATTTTCCTATTTATATAGAAAAAACTTAAACAAAAGCAAATAGTTATTGCTCTATTAAATAAAGCCCAAGTATATTACTGTGAGTGGGCCCTTTCAGGTTCCTCGTATTCGAACCTGCGTTCCCTACTCCGCACGTGATCGCCTCATAAACCCGAATGAATCATGACAAAAAATTAACCTCAACATTTAAATTCGAAAATAAATAAATAAATAAACATCCCATCAAGCAAATCTCATCCGTCCATTCAAAAAAAAAACCTCGCTGGGCCCACTACGACTGTTAAGATTCCCCTCTCGCACGCGCGGGAAACCAAATCCCACACGCGTTTCCAAATATACCCCTACCGTCGTTTCATATTCCCCCAAAACTTTTGTTGGAGACAGAAATCGCCTCCATTTTCATTTAATCTTTCCCCTTTTCCAACTTTAGCATGATCACATCCCTTTTTCCTCAAGCTAGGGTTTGCTCTCATCTCTAAAATGTGACCCCCATTTCACAATTCCAATCCAAAATTTTTTTTCTAGGATTTCTCTTTCTTCTCGCCTCAAAATCTAGGGTTTAGGGTTTCTGTTTCGGCAATGTCGTGGGCCGATTTAGTAGCAAACGACGCAGCTCCATCCTCTTACGTCCCCCCTCACCTCCGATCGACGAAACCCTTATCGGCAGCAGCTCCTGAATTCAAGCCCTCTACGAAAAGTCCTAGCTTTGATGCTGTTGCTGATCAGCTCAAAGATTTGGGTATATCTGGAAAGGGAAGCAGCCATGGCGGCGGCGGCGGCATCAATTTCGATGCTTATGAGGATATTCCGGTGGAGATCAGCGGGCAAGATGTGCCGTCTCCGGTGAGTAGCTTCGCGGAGATCGATTTGGGCGATGGGTTGAATCGGAATATCGCAATGTGTAAGTATGTGAAGCCGACGCCGGTTCAGAGGCACGCGATCCCGATATCGATGGCGGGGAGGGATCTGATGGCGTGTGCGCAGACGGGTTCGGGGAAGACGGCGGCTTTTTGCTTCCCGATCATTAGTGGGATTGTTATGAGCGGCTCTGGGATGCAGAGGAGTTGTCGGGGGTCGAGGACAGCTTTTCCGGTTGCCCTTATCTTGTCGCCGACTAGGGAGTTGGCTTCGCAGGTTTGCCTTAATTTTGTCTTTTACTCGTTTCATCTTGCATGGAGTAGTTTCAATTGATGAATTGATTATTAACAGTAATGCTCATATGACACTTGATGGTTATGCTAGTAAATGATATTTTGGGTTAACTTAATGGCGTTTTAGATCCATGGTGTAGTATATAGAATAACCCTTTTGTATAAGCTCCGCTTTAGTACTCATTAGGTTGTTTTCTGACTCAATAGATTCACGAGGAGGCAAAAAAGTTCTCTTATCAAACCGGGGTAAAGGTGGTTGTGGCATACGGTGGTGCTCCTATGAACTATCAGGTTTGCTTCCCTCTTTTTGTTGTTGATTTGTTCTTGTGCATGTAGGAGATTAGTGGTATGAAATGATGAGTAACCTTTAGTGTACTAATATTGCTAAGAATGAACCATGCTGCTTTCATGTGTTATAAGCTTTAGATGTTGTCAAGAAACTTTTATTGAATATTTTTTTGTCAACAGACTCAACAAGGCTCATAAATATTTCTGGAGCAAACAATAGGTTTTTACTATTAAGGGCTGTAAGGTAGGTTTTTATTAAGAGTACTTGTTGACCTACTTTCTTCTAATTGGTGTGATTTAGCTAGTTCACTGCCACAACTGTTGTTGATTTGTTAACTTTCTGATTGCAATGCAAAAAATAAAATAGCAGTAAGTTGCATACATATGAAAAGAGACCGGGATTCCTTAGAAAAAAGATGTGACCCTTGCACGTTAGCTCGTCACATCTCACTGTTCTTGTACAAAATGCCGCATATGGGCATGAAAAAGCTTTTCATATGTTAACCATTTGATAATCGGTAGAAAAAATCCTGCTTCAGACATTTGGAACTATTTTCATGTGAAGATCTGTAAACTAGAGTCCAATTTCCTAATAATTGCAGTAATATGTTTAGGTTTCCTCTTGGGTAGGGTAGAACAGAAGATAATAAGGCGAGCTAGAACTTCCTTATACTGAAATGTTCTAAGTTACTCGGTACTTTTGGTTCTAAAGAAGCAATTCCCTTCTCTATCGAAAGAGGAAGAAGCAATTCCTACAACTCCTGCATCATGTTTAGGAATTGATAATATTTTGGTGTGTTAAATCGGATTGGTATGTCTTTATAGTCATTGTGCGCCATGAAAACAGGCACATAAAATTTTATTTTAAAATTTCCCTGTCATGCTTCTCCCTTATCCTGATTTTTAAAATTTTAAACGCAAACTATTCATTCTGTTCAGTTTTGATTACCTCATTTCATGCAGTCCTTTATGGCTTTGTAAATTACTAATTATTGTTAAAATAGTTTCAATTTTACAAATTTTGAGCGCCAAATGTTTTTTTGGTAATGTCCGAAATGCTCTTCCCTAGGCGCCATCCATGTGGGGTCCATTCTCTCCACACACTCACACCACCACCCTGCCTAGACAACAATTTGGTTCCTCTTGTGTCCGTGCATCTTTATTGTCCATGCATCTTCTTGCCTCAATCTTTTAATGTTTATCATTCACACTCTTTTAACTTTTGGGCCTTTCATGATATCCAAATTCTGAGTGAGATCTCTCCCTGCTTATTGCCTCGGTTTAGATGTTAGATTATGTGGGTATTCAAAAAGAAAAAGAGAACAAGTGAAGCAATTGGCAGCATTGTTAAGATTGCTTTGTAACCACCCAATTCTCCGCCAGAAACGATTTACCCTTGTTCAAATACAATTTTAAGTTCGAAGCGTATGTGTATCTCATTGGATAGATATAATTCCACTCGGGATAGCGTCTCCAAATAATTTTCACTTTACATAGATACTTAATCCTCTAGGGAAGGATTTTCCAATTTGCTTCCTTTACGGAAGTGACTGTGTTTTCCACCCAATGACCGTCGTTGCTTAGACGTGCTATTGCTGTACTTGTCCATTTCTTTCAGAATTAAAAGTTTGAATTATTCACTTTTCTGTATTCTGCTGATGTTTCCCCTTAAACTTGAATGTATAGAACTCAAGAAACTTGTTTACTGAGCATATTAGCTACAGTCGCATATGCGAGGGTAATTCTTATTCGAAAGATAAATAATTAAACAAACTTTATCTGTTTTGTTTTCCTCCAAAGGTGTCGAGTACCAATAAACTAGGTGATGGGTTATAATTTTTTAAATGCTTGATGAGGTATAAATGAAGGGTGTTATGTGCAAATCACCTTTATTTTATTTTAGACTCATACCGCTTCTACTGTTTGTTTTCAGCTGCGTGAGCTCGAGAAGGGTGTTGACATTCTGGTGGCAACACCTGGACGTTTAGTTGATCTGGTTGAAAGAGCTAGGGTCTCGCTTCAGAAAATTAAATATTTGGCTTTAGATGAGGCTGATAGAATGTTGGATATGGGCTTTGAGCCTCAGATTCGTAAGATAGTCGAGCAAATGGATATGCCACCACCAGGCAGAAGGCAGACAATGCTTTTTAGTGCTACATTTCCGGATGAGATACAGGTTTGCCATGTATAAACCATTGATTTTATGCTTGCAGGAATAATAAGGATTTGGTTCCTGATGCATTTTCTTCATAACAATTATTTGAGATGTACTATTTTGGGAAGAACGTTAACTTGAGTATTATCCATAATCCTCTCTGGTTGAGTCAAGTAGTAGTTTTATGCGTCAATAATTTATAGCTTGTGAAGCTGCTTGTCTGTTATTCTGCTAAAATGCTTACTGCATAATTTTGCATGATTATTGTCAAGATATTACCCAACAGCTCAAGCTATTGGGTTGTAGGCTAAATATGTTTGCCAAACTAAACTATCACTCGACACTCCCCTCAAGTGGAACAGGGTCCATAGATATTATTTTAACAACATGATGAGATTTGAACTTGGAAATTCTAAATCATGGTTCTGTTGGACTATGGCAAAATCAAGAAACGTTTTACCCCTCAAAACTTAAGCAATTGGGTGTTGGGTAAACAATGGCTTTCAAGCTTCTTAACACTCCATTATTACGCCTGCAATGGAATTGTCTGGAAAATGTATATTTCCTTGCGTTGTTTTTCGAAGAAGAATGAAGCAGGATTGTTTCCTTAGCAAAATTTTAATTGTCGGATGTTATTCATTTTTCAAAACTTGTTTATGATCTGTTAACCATTCTTTTGTAGCGGTTAGCTTCAGACTTTTTATCAAATTATGTTTTTCTGGCTGTTGGGAGAGTTGGGTCTAGCACGGATTTAATTACCCAAAGAGTTGAATATGTTCCAGATATGCACAAGAGAAGCCACCTGATGGATCTTCTCCATGCCCAAAGAGTGAATGGAAATCATGCGAAGGTATTCATTCTTCAAATGATACTTTGAATTGCTTTAATTTTGAGCTCTAATATCAATATTTTTCACTTGGATTTTTCGAGTTTTTGTTCTTGTCCTCAAAAGTTAATGCAAACTGTCGAGTAGATTGATACTCATATTTACACTTTTTGTGTTCAGCAAATTTTAACATTGGTTTTTGTGGAGACCAAACGAGGGGCAGATTCTTTACAGTATTGGCTGTCTAATAATGGGTTCCATGCATCATCAATACACGGTGATCGGTCACAGTTTGTAAGTCTTATTACATTCTTTCATATTTCTACTTGTCACAATCTCTGATTTTTCACAGTTTACATACATATTACATTCTTTCACATTCTATTTGTCACAATCTCTGAATTTTCACAGTTTACATACATATTACATTCTTTCACATTCTATTTGTCACAATCTCTGAATTTTCACAGTTTACATACATAGTTCAGATATTTGAATATTCTCGATGTTGGATGAACATGGAATGTGTTGTTGCTCTTGATTCATTGGATATGTTTTGGATGGATCATAAATGTGAGCTGAGAATTAGTACATTTTTTTACTTCATATGTATTGGGGAAGTATTGTCTTACGATGTGGAAAAATACTTACCGGTGCGGTGGAATCCACATAGGCTACTAAGGCTCTCATTGGATACAAGTTGGGGTATAGGATACAAGTAACTAGGTAGTGGATAACATGGTCCACCTTGTATACAATGAGAACCTAGGTAACCTATGTGGATTCTACCGCACCAGAAGGGCCATGCCAGTTTAAAAAGTAAGACGTTAATATGAAGCTTATAATGTTTCCTCAGGTTGCCCGCTTTTATCTTAGAAATGTTTTCTCAAGGTTTCTGGATGTACTCCATCTTAGCTTGTTACTAGGAAAGCTGATATCTGAATTGGAGCTTTAGTTGCGCTGTATATGTTTTGTGTGAACGAGCCCCTGTAGATTACGCTGTATAGTACTTGTACTCCCTCGAGTGATTTATTGTTGAACATCCCCTCTGCCAACTGTCCAAATCCCGTAAAAACATTCAATTTTAACTTGAAAACAGCTCAAATGACTTTCCTGAATAATTCTAGAAGTTTTTTTGAGTGCAGAGTAGAATTTGGGTGGTTTTGAGGTTTTTGGTTGATGAACATGGGGTGTTTGCTAAGAATTGACCTGAGGGGTTGCGAGTGCGTAGACTATGTTTTTTTTTGTGAAATCAACCCTGATATCAATCCCTTACCGATTAAAAGCTTGCCGCCTTTTTATTTCATGTTTTCATTTAAAATTAATATTAATATCTCAATAATATCATGAACGACAGTTATGGAAAAATAAATTATATGTAATAGTGACGAATAATGAAGTATGCTATATGGGTAATTAGGTAAAAATGAGGGCAACTGCTGCACTGCAATATACCATGTAAAGAAACAGGACTACATTTATGGTCTTTTTTAACCAACCATACAGCCAAAAGAAAATTACATTTTCTACCAGTCCAGTAGAATCCATGTTGGCTACCGGGCCTCTCATTAGGTTGAAAATTCAACCTAATAACCAGACCTCCTTTGTACCCATATATTTAGATTGTATCAACGACTTTCTTGATTTTAATTTGATGGCCTTTTTTCAGGAGCGTGAGCAAGCTTTAAGTTCTTTCAAAAACGGTTGGACTCCAATCCTAGTCGCGACCGATGTCGCTGCACGCGGCCTTGACATTCCACATGTCGCACATGTGATCAACTTCGATCTCCCGAAAGACATTGACGATTACGTGCATCGGATCGGCCGGACAGGACGAGCAGGCAAATCCGGCTTAGCCACTGCTTTCTTCACCGACAACAACCAACCATTGGCCAAACCCTTAACCGAGCTTATGCAGGAATCGAACCAGCAGGTCCCTGATTGGCTTGTAAGATATGCCGAAAGGGCTTGTTATGGTAGTGGGAGAAGCAAAAGGTCTGGTGGAAGCAGATTCGGTGGCAACGATTATCGGAAAGATGCTTCTTCTTATTCTTCTTCGAGGAGAGAGAACAATTCTAATTACAATTACCAGCCGGGTTCCTATGGAGGTAATGATGGACGTGGGGCTTATTATTCGGGTGGCTATGAACTTGGTCATGAGCAGATCGTTGCAACCGGATGGGACTAAAGATTAATGTTTCGGGGTATATAGATGTGTTGCATATATGGATCTCTTTTCTGTCGATAACGTCGTTTTGGTTTGGATAAAGGTTATTGGGGCTTAGGTTTATTTTGTGGCTTGGGGTTAACTATGATCCTTCTCTATATGTCTTATGGTAGTATATTGTAAAGATCTGGATGGTTTCTCCTAATGACCGACTTGACTCTGATGAACTTTTGATCTTATATGTTATTAGGTAATGAACTTCTATATTGAATTTCGGAGTGTTTTTTCTTTGTATTCCTTTTTCTTGCATTTGCATGATCTTGTACAGCATCTGAAGTGGTAGGATATGATTCTCATAAAGTGTTGGGGAAAAATTGTTTTAAAATGTTGATAATATTGCACAAGCTCAAGTATTGCAATCTCTTTTATCAATCCATGGCACTGATCAGTCAAGAAATATTGTTCTTTGTACTTTTGTTCATAGTCACAAATTCGTTCTTAGTCATAAATTCGTGATTCGGCAATTATTCGGTGAGGTCGATTTGGAGAACTATTCGGAAAAAATCGACAGGTATTCGGGAAATATTCGGTAAATGAAGGATTTTGAGCAAAAAATTAATATAAAATTAATATACGAGAGGCTAGATTTTGATTTTGTGAATTATTTGTTGTTTTTTGAATAATTCGTTTTTTTTTTGAATAATTCACGAATAATTCGGGAATTATTCGCGAATAATTCGGCGCGTTCAGTGATGGCGAATAATTCGCAGATTTAATCGGCAGTCACATAATTCACGAATTATTCACGAATTCGCAGCATAATTCGCGAATTATGTGACTATGTTTTTGTTGACCGCATGTGGTATGAGTATCGAATTCTTATAATTTTATATGAGATTGACCCTGTATCATATCTCTGGGTATGCAATTGAAAAACTGATTTAAATTTGTTATTTTTTTTAATCTAGAATTTCTTTTATTCATGTTGCTGGAAAGTAATTATTATAAAGCTAAATTGTAATATTAACATATATTTGTCATGATTTTGAAAGCATCGGTTTCAATTTGTGCTTTTGTTTGTAATAGATATTGCTTGATTACTATTTTTAAAAGGGGGAAATTGGCAAAAAAAAAACAAAAAAACCAGCCTGTTCAAAACCTGAGTAAAAACCCCTGGACTTTTTGGCCTTCTGAAAAAAACCCTGGGCCTATTTTAAACCCTTGGTCCATTTGCCTGTAATATCTTCTAAGCAGTTACCTGTAATATCTTCTAAGCTGCCTGGCAGTTTGACTGTAAAATCCAGACAGTTGCATGTAATATCTAAGCAGTGTAAAGTGTAAAGAATATACAGGCCTAAATGAAATCCAACTCAGGGGGTTTTTCACAAAGATTTTCAATAGTAGGCCTTTCCCAGTAATTTTGAAAATCACAGGGGTATTTAGACAACTTCTGAGTGGGCCGGGGGCTTTTTGACAATTTACCCTTAAAACAATTGGGAAATCGCCTCTTAGTGAATGAAAGTATAAGCTAGAAATCTGAAAATTAAATAAAAAGGCAATATTTCACTAAACCCCGCAAGGTCTAAGCCCCAAGGTCTAAGGGTGCCTCACATAATCTCTATATGTTTCAAACTGTTGCAAGATATCTTTGTATTTTTCTAACTTGTGAAACAAATAAAACTCAACATAAATTTAGTGAAATCACTAAATAACCCTGAATCTTTATATACAAAAAACCCATTTATTTTAGCTTTCGTAAATCTTTTTTCTTCATTTCTTTATTTTACCTTTTCTACTTCCCTCCTCATTGCTCTTTTTCATTCCAGCATTTTTATATTCCTCTTCTTTCTAATTTTACTTTATTCATTAATTTTATAACTATTTTTTTTCCTTTTCCCCCCTATGCATCAATATTATTCATCAATTACACTTCTCTTTTGTGAAATTAGCTTGTCTATAAGTAGTTATCATTTCTTATCTACATTTTAATATTTTCATGCTAGTTGATGCTTATGGTTCAACATATTTAAATCCCAAATGTATGAAAAAGAAGGGAAAAAGCGAGAACAAATTTAGATAAAACTAGGAAAAATAAGAGCAGGAGATGATTGGAGATAAAAAATCACATCAAGCTAAATACCTTAATGGTTATTTTATTTTATGCAAAATAGTTCTTTTCTCTAATATGAAAGGTCTAGATTTGAACGATTTAATGACATCCGGTAATTTTTTGTAGAATTTTAAAATGTCGTGGGCTCATGTAACTCTCAAAATTTAAGGAGTTGTCTTTGTGATCTTATCTTAAAACATCATGGGATTACATGATACACCACTAAAACATGCAAAAGATTAATGAAATTCCGACAAATAAAAGAAGTAAATACAATTTATTATCTTAGAAACTATACTCATCCTTGAAAAGTTTCTTTAGCTACAAATCAAGGAGCCAGCATATGAGTCGCCTCTATATTCAGATTCCTTCGGCGGATCAAGGATTTTATCAAGGCTAAGACCAAAATTGCTATCGTTGTAAATGCCCTATGTCCGAACGTGAGGTTTCGGGGACGGTAGCCCGGAGCCGATTTTTTTGAGTGATAGCACGCACATGGTGTTTCCATGTGACACATAAAGAAATTTCAAAACATATTTTGACTACACACACACACGACCCATTTTTTAAAAAGGCGCCCCCGTCTCAAACGTATGTATCATCCATGTTTTTCACCGATCCAAACTGATGATCTTGATCTAAATATCATGAAACGCCTATGTACAAAAAATCTCGAGATATGAAGATCTCCAACACGTTCATCAAACGGATTAAAAAATCAACGGCTTATCAATATTAAAAAAATGTTGTCTCTTGATGGACGGGCTAGAGGTTCTCATATCTTGAGATTTGTTGTACATAAGGGTTTCATGATATAAAGAACAATATAACCGGTTTGGTTCGGTGAAATACATAGAGTGTATGTGTATTTTGGGGCGGGGTCCTTTTTTGGAAAAAGGTATATATATATGACATGATAAATTTGTAAAAATAGAACAGTGAAAAACTAGAATATTAACTATCTATATTTTTTTATAAAGTTAAAATAAGAGTGCATGGCAAGAGGAAACTGTATTTTGATAGAGTTTTGAATAATGTGAGGATAATTTAATTCCAAAAAAAATGTCTCAAGCAAGGGTTGAGAACACATACCTCTCTTTTAAGGCTAGCGTCTAAAAACACTAGACAATCCCCATCTTTGTGTTTTTATTTATATCTATATAATGACATATATACATATCAATATATACACTTATATAGGATGTTTATTTTTCAAAATAGGAAGTGGGTCCGTCCGTGCCTCCACCACCATCTCAAGAAACAGATGTTATGCAGAGCAAATAGTAATAAAATGCAAGACAAGTCCATATATCTTTTCAGCCTGCGGATTGATATAATGATTCATGTGAAAACATTAAAAATACTTTTAAAATCTAATTTTCAAGTATTAAATCCTTTTTGATCCAAATATTTCCTAATAGACTGATTTGGTGATTTCCGCTTAAAAGTTGCAATCCGTGTACATAAAACATGCATGACCCTTCCTTGTTGAAGTAATGTTGTCACAAAAATTGTGTGTAAAAGTCATTTATTCTACATGGCTTCCTTGCAATTCACTCAAATTTTGCATATATATAAAAGAGGCCGGCAAAAAAAACATAAAATAGAAAAGGAAAAACACCAATTATATGAATCCGGTCCATGTATTGACACGGACCCTAATTCAGTATTGAGATTCCTGTTCGGGTCTGGGTTACATCTGAGCGCATAATCGAACCCGCTATTTTTAAATTAATCCTTTATTTTTTGGATAATTTTTATGAAAAGGCTCATTTTTATAAATAATTAGGAAAATAGAACCCATGAAAATTTATTTATCAAAATAGACCTCCTTTTACCACATAAGCAATTAGAATAAATATTTGCCTGCATGGCATATCTTATGTGGCAAAAGCGAGATCTATTTCTGTGAATAAATTTTAATGATGTCCCTTTTAAAAATTATTTATTTAAATAAGTTTTTTTGGAAAATAAATCAACCCAATGACTTAAATATTAAAAAAATTTCGATAAAAATAAATCCTCCTAAATAAATCAATGGAAATTTTATCAATTCTTTTTTACTATTTCTCATCAAATAATTTTGTATATATATTTTTATAATATTTATATTTGAATTTAATTTAATTTATTATCATTTTCTATTTTCAGCAAAATAATTTCGATATACTTTTAGCAGCACAAAATTGTAGCACCATAATTAAATTTTTTAGCAGAGAAAAAACTTTGTTTAGCAAAGTTTCATAATTAACCATAATATATTTGAAATTTTGTTTTAACTGTAAATTTCTATATGAAAATAACAATCAATAAATGAAAAATGGCAACTTTATATTCTAATTAGCTTTAACCAATTAGAAATTAAAAGTATAAGAATTAATTACAATATTTAATTCAGATTATTTAATTAGAAAGAACGTAGTTTTTAAATATTTTTTTGGGAAAAATATTAATTATCACCAATAAGAAATCAGAGCTGTTATCCATGATATCTTATTTACGCTTAAAAAGTTTAAATACGATGCACAAAATGTCATGGTCAATTCTAAGATGAATTTTAAAATTAAATTTCTAAAATGTTGTGCATAAAATTAATATGTTTTCTGCATAATGTCTCTATTTAACATGATGAACTCATAAAATTTTGAAATTATTAATTTAAAATTTTCATGGATTTGTTTGATGAGAAATAAATTGTAAAGAATAATTGATTAAATTCCCATAGTTTTATGTAGTCATCTTTATTTTTAAAAAAAATATTTTAATATTTAAGAGGATTTATTTTCCAAAAAAAATATTTTAATAAATAATTTTTAAAATGCAACATATTGAAATTTTTAAAGAAGAGTAGACCTAATTATTGCCATATACGAAATGCTAGGTAAGTAATTGTTTATTCGAACACCTTATGGAGCAAAAAAAGGTTTATTTTGATAAATAAATTTTCGTGAGGTCTGTTTTACTAATTATTTATTGAAATGACTCTTTTTATAAAAATTGTCCTTATTTATTAATTATTTATCTATCTTCTCTCCATAAACTCTTTTTGTTTCTCGAAGCTAGGGTTAGGGTTTCATCGATCCAGCGAGCGATGGAGGAGGTGACGGAGGCTGTTAACAACCTAAGCATTAGCAATTCGCACAAGAAGTATCGCATCCAGGTCTCCAACACCAAGAAGCCGCTCTTCTTCTACGTCAATCTCGCCAAGGTCCGAAACCCTAACCCTAGAACGCATAAGCCCTAACCCCTTCTTGTGTATCTCGCTTGTTGATCTGATGCTTGGATTTGAGTGGCTTTGATTTATTTAATTTTTTTTAAATTTTTGTGCAGAGATATATGCAGCAGCATAATGAAGTCGAGCTCTCTGCGCTTGGGATGGGTATGGTTTCTTATTGGTTCTATTGTCTGTTTGATTGTGTTATAAATTTTGGATCTTTATGTTTACCACATCCTTCTGTGGTGAAGGATTTCAATGATTTTGTGTTGGGATTACGGCAGCTTTTGCATCGGTGATTTCAGTAATAAAAATTCTGATTTGATCATGTTTATAGACGAGTAGTAGGATTTATTTAGTTTTGAATGCCTTGATGTTTTTTTATTGGTAATTTTCTATGTTAAATTTCCTTCTCTTTTTGGGGTTTGGTTCAGAACTTTATGCTTGTTATATCAAAGTATATGCATCATGAGCATATTCTGTTGTAATCATTTATTTTTAAGATCAAACTATTACATAAACTTAAATTTACCATTTATGTTGTAAAGTATTCATCTAATCTGATTAATTATTTGTTAGTTCTAACTTCTACCTTGCATAAATAGATTGAATCATCAGTTTAAAACATTTCCAACAATCCAATATTGATATATGGTTGTTTTCTCTCGAGTATAAATTAGTTGCTTTATAGGCTAATGTTTTCTTGGATAATGTGCTGTGTGAATGCTAGATTAAGTTCAATTAACAACATTTTAGTAATTCGGTATGAATATTTTTTATTTTTATTTTGTGAAGTAGAAATTGATTGCTGCAGTGTACTATTTTTTCCGGACAAGATGATGTGTGAATGCTGGACATAGATTTAAGTCATGGTTTCTAATCTATTATAAACATTGTTTATCTCCACTCAAGTGTGCTGTCTTCTTTTATGTTAAAATAGCTTGTACCTCTTTCCCTTTCAAGTTGCTTTCTTTCATGTCAAATAATATATAGGTCCAATATGCAATGGCTTAATCTTGATAGAAGTATTGATGGAAATAATGACCCCTCCCCCAAGCTTCTTCCTATTAAATTTAGTGGCAAAGTTTGAACTAGCTTCAGGGAAGACCTTTGAATATGTAGACATAACACTGGCCTCTCTTTGATACATCACTCTATTACAACACACATTATCTTATGTTCTTCTATCCAATGGCGGATCCTGAACCTATTGTCAGGTGGGACGAAAAAAATTAAACTATACCGATGACAAAACAAGAATGCACACGAAGTGCGTCAAAATTTTAAGAATTTAAAATTGCCAAGGTCTAGATTTAAAGTTTTTAGGTTTGATCCCATTTTCTTTAACCAGGGCCGTAAGTGATCATTCATTATAAGAAGATTGTTCTTTTTTTATCTTTTTGGATATGTATGCGACTCCTTCAGGAGGAATCGTCCCAGTGACCTCTCATTTTAGAAAAGAAATTCTTACCGCATTAACTAGCCAGTTGATTTTTACAAAAAATATTATACAAAGATTTTATTAATAGATGAAAACGCTTGTAAATTTTTGTAATAAAATTTATATGTTTAATCAAATAAATATTTAGAGAAATTTTCCCTAAAAAACTATACCCTAATTAACTTTTTGCAAATATATGACAATAAAATTTTATTGAAAAGTATATAACAAAAATTGGGTTGGTGAATGTATTGACGGTTTTAAATTGGATTGTGAGCAACCATTTGAAAACTTCTTATGCAAAGAAATTTATTAAGAGAGAGAACCACCAATTGTAAATAGTTTGCACCAAAGAGAACCTCAAATCTTTAATTAGTAATCCAACTAGATATTTTGGGTTACTCTTCCTTTTCATTCTAGTAACATTTTTTGCAAATATATAAAACATGGTATAGTTTGGTGTAAAAGTGTATAAAGTACATAAGCTACTTTTTAATTGTGTGGCCCCAGTATTTTTACTTGAAGAAAAAAAAAGTAAATATTGTATGACAAGGGGATTCAAACAGTGAATCTTCACTACAAAACTCAAGCCTCCTACCACTTGGCCATTGATAACCATGTTAAAGTTAGGCATGTTAATAATATTTATCCCGTTACGTATCCATATACTATACATACATACATACACGATAACCTCGATCCAGGTGGGGCGACTGCCCACCCTCGCCCGTATAAGGATCCGCCCCTGCTTCTATCCTCCTTGATCCGTTCTGCATCATTTCTCTCTTAGGTTTCATGCCATTGAAGCATGTGTCTGTTAAGCACTATAACAGAATTAACCTATAATGCATTTTTTTTTGTTTTGGGGGTGGGGGTGGGGGTTGGGGCGAAGGCAAAGAACCTGTAATGCATTTGCATGATGATGATGAGGAGCAGTCTAATTGTTCTAAGTATCTAGTAGTTATCCAATGCTACTCATTTATAAGTAGATATGTTGAGCATAATGGTCTTATTTGTCTCAATTTCTTTCCCTTGTGCTTATTCACAGTTTTTATTTGGAGCTAAGGTGGAATAATTAATCATTTATTTGGCTGTAAAGAGAAATGAAGTCTATCTTTAAATCTCTGGAGCGACTTGTTCTTAGCTTTTTGCCTGAAGAACTACTGTTTTGTGCCTTCTCTGAACCACTGTCTTAGTTGGTTGTTTGCCTTTTTTTTTGATGTTTATAGTTATTTTATATGCCAAAAGGAGATTTTTATAGGGCTGTGTCTTGCTCTCTATATGTGTTCTGGACCATGTAGAAAGGGATCAATGTTTGGGGATTTGTGATGCCCTTTTTCTATCAAGGATAATTTTGAGTACTTAAAATCTTCGCATGATGAATTCTATACCTCATCGATTTGTGATAACCTTTTCTATTAAGGATAATTTTGAGTACTTAGGTTAAACCAAGTAAAATCTTCGCATGATGAATGCTATACCTCATCGATGAAGAATGTGGATAGTTAACTCGGAAAAAACTTACTAGATGTTAGAAGGCATTCATAGTGATGACCACCTTAAGTTTGTTCCTGCTCCACTGAAATCAGGAGTTATTTTTGTTGATTGACATGAATTTAAGCCATCTTAGTCGTTCAATGTCAAGTCACACCATGATGCAATAGGAACTTGCTTGACACCAAAGAAAATCCCCTAGACGAGGCAGCACTATTTATTATATAACACATCGCTAATTATTATTTGAATTTTAACATAAGTTTCCAGAGTGCATATTTATAACTGCCTCGTCGTTAAGCATCCTTTACTTATGTTAATGCGGGAATAAGGGTTCCAACTGGGACTGCACATTATACTTATAGATCTAACTGCAGCTTGTATTCACTGTAGTGAAGCTGGAAATTAATAACAGAATTCAAGCTCTACCGAGTCCAATCTTCAAGATAGCTCTGTCTACCGTTAGACATAGAGCATCTCCAAGTTCAAATTCACTTGTTGGTGCAAGCTCCATATAAATGGAACACCTTGATTGTCACAATAGGGTTAATAAAAATCAGGAGATAATTTTCACAGCTATTTTCAGAATAATAGTGCCAGTGAAATATTTAGCACATCAAATTATTATTGCTCCCATGTTGAAACCTCAAGTGCTGGATGTTTCTGTTATTTTGGCTTCTTTCCTTTGCTTAGATGAAAATGATTCAATGATAACCTTGTGCAAATAACAGGACTCGTATAAGCAAGAAATCCTTGAGAATGTCTCGGTTCCATTTTTCTTTTGCATACTTGCCCTTGAGGAATACATGCAGTATGTTTTAGATACTTAGCAGGTGTATAAGATGAAAGTGTTTTCTTCATGCATTCTGCATTTTGATGTTTCATGTTTTCTTCATCGTGCATTTCCATGAAAATATTCTGAAACATAGAAGGTGGTACTTTAGATGCTTTACCCCCCACAAGCTTCTATGAAGTATAAACTCTTCTCAATCTCCTTGGCACTTGAATCATTTCTCTACGTAATTTTATGGGCAAAAAATATTTTTTTTGGTTCTTATTAACTTCACTTCTCATGTTCTGTTTATAATGTTCTCATTTATGTGTGTTCTCCAGCCATTGCAACCGTTGTCACCATTGCAGAGATTCTCAAGAATAATGGTCTTGCCGTCGAGAGGAGTAGGTTTCTTGCGTTGCATTCTCCAACCGTGCTTAACCCAGTGTCTCATTCTTTTTTATATTTATTTTTGTTTTAAACTCAATATGCAGAGATCACAACATCAACCGTAGATATGAGAGACGAATTCAGGGGCCGACCCATCCAAAAGGCAAAGGTGAGTTGAAATCACAATGCAACAAGGCTAAATTACACCGAGATACCCTTAACTATCGATCTTTTTCTTTAGGCTACCTTAAAAGTTTTTTAAAAAATAAATTATAGTAGACTCCCCTAAAACTTTGTTATTAAGGGGCTTTTATTTTACTAAAATGCCTGACAATGTAACACAATAAAATGAGCCAACTGTGATAAAACAAATAAAGTAAAGGTAGTTTAGTGAAAAAACATCAGTAGCTGAAAATCTATTGTAAGGCAATTTAAGTAATCATATTTTAATATTTATTAACATCAAACCTCATGCTTATATTCAGATTGAGATATTACTGGGGAAAACTGAGAACTTCGACGAGTTGATGGCAGCGGCCGTAGAGGAGAGAGAGGCAGCAGAGGCTGAGGAGCAGAGCTGAAGCACTAGACTCGTTTATCTTTAATATCTTTTTTAATTTTCCCATCAGTTGGCTGAGTGTTTGGCTATGAACTTTTAAGGTTGTCGGTTTTCTGCGGGTGTTTTTTAATCTGTGATATAAGATTAGCTGCCATTGTAGTTTGCTAATATATTACATTTTATATGTTTTGATTCTAAGGTTCTTTTATTTAATTATCAAGGTGTGTGTTGTCTCTGTTTGAAAGAGATTTGACTCCTTGTGTCTATGAGATATTCTTCATAATTAGTTAGCCATAAGATTTGTTCTATTTTCTGCAACTTCGTACTTCTTAGTGGTTAAATGCTTATATGGGAGAGGAGGCACAATGTTCTGTCTTCATGGCAAATTTTTGAATATGTAAACCTCATCCTTCGAGTTTGAGCAATTGATTCCATATTAATGCATCACATCCATTTCAATGTTCGCCTACATGTAAGGCTGAAACCATATCCAAGTGCACGGAATGGTTGAGGCTACAAGCAACAGAAGATATGGAGCACAGCTCTTGCTGCTATATAGCTTTTCTTAGCTACTAGCAGGGGCTCCTGGCCTTTCGTGTATGCGCGGTTATGAAGTCCACGGTCAAGAAAAATTATATTAATTTAAAAGTTGTAAAATTTCATATATTTATGGACTTCATATGTAAAATATATGAATAATTAACTTGCAAATAATTGCAAATAATTCGGCATTTCTCTTTTCCTTACCGTAGCATATGAAAATCATGAAGTTTTTAAAAAATTTAAAATTTCTTTTTTACTTTGTTTTTTAATATTTTGCTAGTTATATAGCACACGAGAATTATGTTTTTCAATATTTTTTTTTATTCCGATTTTTTTTTGTTTTATTCAAGTTTCAATATTTTGTTGGCGCGATTTTAAAAAAATCACAAAAGTTTGATTTTCTTGGATTTTTCAATATTTTGCTTGCTATAACATAAGAAAATATTTTTCGATTTTTCAAGATTCACGCCAACAAAATATTCTTCGATTTTTCAATATTTTGCTTGCTATAACATAAGAAAATCGTGTAATTTTCAAAAATAAAACATTTTTTGTTTTTTTCCCCCGTTTTCCAACATTTTTCATGATATAACACTTTTAAATATCGCAAAATTTTCAAAAATTATGAAATTTTCAAAAAATTGAAATGCTTTTTGTTTTCTTTGGTTTTTAAATATTTTGCACGCAACACATGAGAATCACGAAACTTACAAAAATCCCAAGATTATTTGTTGTGCTTGAATTAACAACCTTTCACACGCCACCACATGAAAATTGTGTGATTTTAAAAATATAAAACGTTTCTGCTTTTTTCGGTTTTCAATATTTTGCTTGTGGATTTTTCAAAAAAAAAATCGTGAATTTTTCAAAAATATAAAAAAAATATTCAATTTTTTTGGTTTTTAATATTTTGAATGCTATGAGCACATGGAAATCACAAAATATTGAAAAATTTCAAAATTTTCTGTGCTCTTGATTTTTCAAATTTTATTTGCCGCGAGAATTGTGATATTTTCAAAATTTGAAAAACTTTTTGTTTCATTCAAATTATCAATATTTTGCATGCCTGCATACAGAAATCACGAATTTTTCAAATTAGAAAATTTACTGTTTTTCCAAATTTTCAATATTTTACATTCTACAGCACATGAAAAATCTTGAAATTTTAAAGATCTCAATATTTTTTGTTTTATTCGTTTTTTCAATATTTTGCTTACTATAATAACATACAAAGATTGCGAGCTTTTCTATTTTCTTCCGTTTTTAGTATTTTACTTCTTATACCACAGGAAACTCATTAAATTTTATAACTCAAAAGTTTTTTGTTTTTTTTTGGATTTTATAATTTTTTATTCTATACATTACATGAAAAACTAAAATTATCATAAATATAAAATTTTCATGTTATCTTCAATATTTTCCGGTTTTCCAATATTTTTCTTACCGATACTTTTAGAGAATTTTAGGATATCAAGACAAAAATCTATATAAAGTAATAAAACAAAAGGTCGCGATTATTACTACGAACCTAACATAACAAAAAAATCCGGTCCGAATGACTCAGACTCTGGGTGATTTGGATATCTCCAGCAACACACGAAAATCAAAAAAATTCTAAAAATCCCAATTTTTTTTGTTTTCATCAAATTCCAGGAACACATGAAAATTGAGAATTTTTCATAAATATTAATTTTTTTTTCTGTTCTTTAATTTTTTTTCTTGTTATAGCATATGGATGAAAGTTTCTAGTGCTCTTGCCGCTATAATAGCGGCCAATGCGGAATCGAAAAACAAAATTTTTACGGGGAGCACTAGAAACTAATTTCTAGCAATCGTTCCAAAAACTAAACTAGAATACAAACATACAAGGTTTAGGGATTACAACTTTCGATGCATATCCACCCAATCGTGGAAGACCCCTTCAAACCACTCGTAGGCCGTCGGGAACAAACTTGAGAGGCGACCGCCCTTACCGAAGATGATCCACCCGAGAGAACCGATCCAAGGTTTAGCTTCACATAGTGAAGCAACTGACGTTCCAAGATCGTTTGGAACGGAGAGTGGGGATGTAGGAGTTTTCCACTATCATTTTCTCTCAAACACTCAAGCTCAAGAAAACATGGAAGAAGAATGAGGAGGATGAGGAGCAAAGCCTCCCATAACAAAAATATGGCTAAGAGTTGAGAATGTTGTGAATGAGAGAGTCCAAGGATGGCTTCATAATTTTCCTATACTTAAAAATATCACACCCCCATTTTGTAATAAACAAATTGTCACGCCTGCTTCCCAAAATACGGAATACGAGGGGTTGACAAGGCCAACCATGCTCCTACGGTCGAGAAAATATCCCGCCGTAGTCACATTTCGGCCTCTAGCTTTACATGGTAATCAGTAATTAATGCACAGGTAATGAGAAATGCAGTCACTAAATCAAAAAAACAAACCAGATGGAGATCAAGAAGTATAGCTCTGGGTCGCTGATCAAGATGTCCGCGATGTCCTCGAGGTACGTCAGGTCCTGGTCCAAGCTAGATCCACTTCTCACTCTGAGCATGCATACTTAGGTCGTCAGAGCGACACGATAGCAATATATATATATATATATATATATATATATATATATATATATATATAAACAAATGTGAACACGTGCAATAATGATGAATATGAAACGGTAAGTATGGAATAATGACGTGAGTATGAAGTAGCCAATACAGGTAGCTAATAGAGCAGGTAAACAGTAAAGCGGTAAACAATATGGCAGGTATATTGAATCAGTAAGCAATGCATGTCAATATCACTAACCCTATCAGTCTCTAAGTCTCACTGTACAGGTCCCTAAATCCATCGTCAGTCCAAGTGTGAGAGTCAACTACTCGTGAGTATCCCCTACCCAAGGGTAGGACCCAAGGGCAAGGGAACACGGGCCCGAGTCGCTCGCTAATAATCAGTAATATCCCCATATATCTCCAGAATCGCTGTATGTGCCGGCAATGGGACTCCCGAGATTCTGTTGAACTCACACTCAAACTACCCCACACCCCGTGGTCTACATCAAACACCCACCATAAACTCAAATACTAGTCGGTCCATGACAAGTCTACGCGAGAACTGGAGACAGGATCTCCATCAAGCATGTCTCGACTGATACCCAAGATAAATGGATAGTGTTTGGTGCCTTACCTATGACACTAATATAAGTGCTCCATAACCGTCCCATTCCAGTTATGGTTACACTTATATACGTCCCATAGGCGTCGACAATGTAATAAATCAATAGGGTCCGCTGATTGTGTACAAGTACGTGTCATTTCGCTTATCCATTCATGCTTAAACGCTAACGTACTTGCCACAATCAAACACTAATACTTAACACCGGGTAATGCACACGATCACTAGGTTACCAATGCAATGACATTTATATGATATGATGAGAATACAATAATTGTGATATGAACAAAATATCATCAGTCGGTGTCTTACCACTTGCATAATTTATTATAAATTATACATACAGAATTAAGCAAAACAATGTAAAGGGGGTAGGCAGTATGTCTAATTATATATCCATCAAAATTGATTTCGCGCCAATCGGGTTTCAGGTTTGCTAGATACGGCCATTTCAATTTAAGTGTTCACTGCTGGGAATCCGATTTCAGAATTGGAAGTCCGTTTCGTAACACACTTTAATCCTAGTTGGGATCGTAATTAGGCGACGGTATAGTTTAGCAATGTTTAGGTTTTACAGTTAGGTTTCCACCGCAATTGGCGGATCAGTGATATCCTATATCAACAGGGAGTTATGGCCAGATTAAGGTTGATGTGTAAAATCTGTCGCTGCAGAATTTAGCAGAACTTATCGACGATATAAAATGTGTTAAAAATATCATATAGAACAGGAATCCAGTGAAACCAGTGGAGTAAGAAATCCAACTTAATTTTCTACGTAAGGATATAGGGTTCCACACGTTCTCGCATTTGAATAAGGATAATACAGTGAGCTAGAACAGGGGTTATCTAGAATTTCCGCTTTGGTCTGCAGTCCAAAATCGCAATTCTCCGCAGTTTTCTTCATCGGGACTAGTTCAATTTTAGATAACAATTATAGGGTTCTGTAGATTATTCCGTCAGCTTCAATACGAGCCATGGAACGCCAAAATCCGATTCGTAAAAGATTAAATGTGAATTTAACGGTCTAGCATATTCAGGAAATTCAGCTTTCGTAATGATTATCGGGATTAATATTTCATAGATGAAACGACCGTGGTTTCCAACTAAATTTCTATAGCATATCGGTAACCAATGGGCGGGGTTTAATGATCATAAGTTCCTCCATTTAAAGTTATGTTTTCACCTAAAGTTCCAAATCAAACACTTGTGTCGTATAGGCTCGCACGAAATATATATCTACGATATTAATTCTAAACTGAATTAACTACGAACTAATAGCATGAAGCAAGTAATATACTTGCTTGAAGACATGTCGACGACGGTACGGCAGCGACAACGGCACGATCGCGTCACGAATACGGCACAGGTTTAGCATTGTCGGATCTTGATTCTTGGACTTGATAGCTCAGTGGGTGCGACGGGCGTGCGCTGGCGTTGCGATGGCGTTGCGATGGATAGCGTGTTGATGACGATGACGGCTTAAGGGATTGAGGCCACATATTTGATGGCGATGACGGTGACCAGAATAGCGGCAATAGCGATCGATGTAAGTGTTCGACGAAATGCCGGGGGCTCAACTGTGAAATAGGGCTCGAGAGCGGGTTGTGAAAGCTCGGGTGTCGTGCAGGGGCTCGGCCGCGGCGTAGGGGACGATGACGAGCGCGGAGGTGGTGGCTGGCCTCGGGTTCTGGAGTGCAGGCAATGGGTAGGGGAGCTAGGCGAGTTGAGGAGGAGGTCGAGGCGTGAGGGAGACGAGGGCGAAGTCGGCGGCGCGGCGGTCGCGGGGAGTGGGCGCGCACGAGAAGCGGGGGCTCGGGAACGTGCGCGTCGACGTGGGGGAAAGAAAAGAGCGGGAAGGGAAAGAACGGGGGAGAGAAGGAGGAAGGAAACGGGCCGGGTCGGGTGAGGAATGAGTCAGGTCGGGTCGGGTGTGAAGAATTTAGGCCGGGTATGAAATTGGGAAAGGAATTAGAAGTTGAGTTTTTACAAGTGGGCTTTGGGCAGGGGTAAAATAGGATTTAGGGAAAATAGTTTTAGGATTTTAGTTTTAGGTTAGGAGTTTAAGAAATTAGTTTAAATAAAAATTACACACACACACACACACACACACACATATATATATATATAAATTGGAATAAATCTGGATTAAATTATGGAAAAATACGGAAAATTTGAAGAAAATCTGGGAAAATATCTGGAGACTTATTTATTAAAATACGCTAATTATTTATAGGGACCGGGTATTATATCATACCACCCTTACAAAAATTTCGTCCTCGAAATTTAAAATAAACGATAAGTTATATAAAATAATATGCGAAAAGCTACAACATCGAACACTAACATATAGTGATTTACTTAAAAACAGCTAAATAAAAAAATCGAAGGTCTTTATATGTATAAGAATAACGCAACTAAAAGGGTAGGTCTAAGTAAGTACAAGACAGAACCATCTATAAGGATAAACCATATGTACAAGAGGATAAAATAGCAATAACAACCAATAGTGAAGGGTTTGCCGATAGGCTAAAGTATTTTAGAATAAATGTATCGATCAAACAATTTTAAAATAACTTGAGAAAACCCATATGGTGAAAATAAGAAACATAGAACAAATTAATATGCGCAATATATGTTTGCGCTATTAAAAATGTGAAGAATAGTAAAGTATTTAAAATGGGTAAAACGGAAGTAGTTAATAACATGCAATTTTTGTAAACACAAAGTAGTGAAAGCTAAATTTCGAATACGATGTCACTGAATGTAATCATAGTAATAAGGAATAGCACTAATAATGCATAAGGGCTAGTCAGGGTAGGGATTACAAATGGAGTATGGTCCAAAAAGTCGGGGTGCGGTACTTCAATCTGGATGTCCAAGAGGCTGGGGTCGGGTCAGCACAGGATGTAAGGGTGAATAGTAATGAATCTCAAGAGGGAAAGAAATGTATTGGGGAGGGAGAACAGTCAATGCATCATGCGAATCAATACTCAAAAGATGTGCGCACTCAGGAACTTTATCATTATTTATTTTCTAGAAGAATTTCAAACAAGGCATACTCGAAAGATGAAAGGTGGCCCTAAACTATACATAGATTTATTTGGCCAGAGACAACAAAAGATAAATCGCGTCAGTCGCGGTTGTGGAAGTTCAGCAGGTTACGGTAAGCTCGCACGCTTAGATAGGGGCGTCCATTTCCATAGCGCCTCGCAGGGATCGCCACTGGAGGTTCTTCTGCCGCTGGGTCTTCTTCTTCTGGTCTTTCTTCCTCGGCTGGAGCTTCTTCATCGTGGTATGCTTCCACGTGATCCACCTCTTCTGGATCTTCTTCCACGGGATTTCCTTCCACTGGATTCTCCTCCAGGTCTTCCTCTCCTGGATTTTCTTCTATCGGGTCCTCCTTGGGATCTTCCTCTTCAAGGTCCTCTTCTTCGTTGTCAGAGTCGCTGATCATGTCGACTTCTGGGGCTGCGACTCCCTCATCCTCGGAATCGTTGTTTCCGAAAATAATCTGTGGGCCGTTGATCTCGTCATCTGAGCTTACCATCATGCAGTCCAAGGAAACGCACGACCGTGTGTCCTCATCTAGAGACGGCGCTGCTCCAGGGTGGGCCATGGCCTGAAAAGAAAGAGTCATGATTAGACAGTGGAACACACCAAGAAAATAATACGGGGTACAAGGAAAATATGTGGTAGGTAAGGACTGAAAAATCAAAATTTAGAATACTGATGCAATAGGTAGTATAAGGAAAATGAGTGGCAAGGGGACGATACATACATTGCAATTCAAAATTTTATTGCATTTAAACTAAAAATTCAATGGATACAAGTTTTTAAACGAAAGGAAACATTTACAAAGGAGCGACAATATATATAAATTGGAATAAATCTGGATTAAATTCTGGAAAAATACGAAAAATTTATAGAAAATCTGGGAAAATATCTAGAGACTTATTTATTAAAATATGCTAATTATTTATAGGGACTGGGTATTACACAAATGAAGCCATTCCTCTCTAAATGTCTCAACCATACTCAAATGACACCTCACGCTCTACCTCATATTTGATTTTTCTAAAATGAAAATCAACAAATGAGGTGTCTTTCTTCTAGAAATATTTCCATATAAATACGGAATATTTTTTGGTATACGTATCGAAATACATATACGCGTATCCGTATAAAATTACGAATAGCCAAGAGAGAGAAAATGAATAGTGAACAATAATACTAGAATGAATATATATATATATATGTGTGTGTGTGTGCGCGCGCGCGCGCGTGTGAATAATGTAGGAAAGAGGCCATAGGAGGATTTTTGCGTTAGATGGCGGCACAAATCACGTCCTCCACCATTTTATTCAACGATCGGCACCGGCCATCTTGATATTCATCGTCTAACATATCGATATACCAAATTTCATGTGATTCCAACACCTTTTCACCGTTGATTTAGTGGGTGCAAAATTAACGGCTTACCGACAATAGAACTTTTTACATTGCTAAATCAACGGTGAAACAGTATTGTAATCATATGAAATTTGGTGTATCGACAAATTCGAGGATGGAGATCAAGTTGGAAGGCGTTGATCGTCGAATAAAATGATGGAGGACAGCCACCTACGCAAAAATCCTCCTAGGGTCTCATTTCTCCATTACTCTCTCTCTCTCTCTCTCTCTATATATATATATATATATATATATATATATATAATCAAAACTTGATTTAATAATCCAGCTTAATCTAAGTAGGCTAGTATTATCAATCGTCCGATTAAAATCCGTGTAGCCTGTACACGTATTTAATCGGACCCCTGTATGTATGAACATACGTTATCTACATTATATCGCCTGAACCGGGAAAACCCTCTGTGCAGGACTCTAAAGAATCGACAATATGCTGGCTGTGAGTTACTGGATAAATCCATAACCACAAACACATCATCGGCACTAGCTGTACGTAATGGTTGCTCAGGTATATGCCGAAAGGGAGGTTGACAATCAAGTCCGTCCGTACCCTACTGAGCCTGAATGTGACAATCTTCGTACAATCCAGTCTCTTCGTCTAATAGTATCGCATAACGGGTTTAGGGGGTGGATAGCGTCAAACCCCTAATAACCCGATAAGTCGTATCGGAGTCATGCTTATCACCAACCGAGAAACTACTGAACTCATATCAGTAAATCTCATTCACTGTGGCCATGGATTTAAGGTGATGGCCAACTGAACACAGCGCGACATCGAATCCTAATACCAGGAGAGACAAATTCTCGACAATCCCTCACTGTCTCCATGTGACTCGGAACAGTACTCAACTAAAACCTGTTTGCATGACTCTTTTGAGCCTTGGTAGGGTAGAAATCTAAGTGCGGTGGGAACTCACACGAAACAAATGACGATCTTAGGTCAAAAGAATAACTTGTACTCATGCCATCTGAGAACTTCCATCTGACGAGAGATATAATTGTTGGATATAGTGCCCTCAAATCAATTATTGTAATTGCAGACAGACGATTATGATGATTGAGGGAGGACCTATACGAGTAGAACTGTAACAACCGAGTCCATTTATACCAATTCCAGTTTCCGTATTTATTTATTTGTGGCATTTTATTGATCTTTCGTATTGTGGGTGCGAATGGTATTTTTACACTTTACATTGCATTCGACCCGACCCGCTTTCTTGAACCTGTTTGATTCTTATCTATAGATTACCTTGACTTGTTGCATGGACACGTGCATCTCATGATTAGTACATACTGGCATTTTACCTGGCATTGCATCTTTTACCATATAACATTTTAGGTCATGTAAAATAATTTAAAATTGCATTTCATAACCTGCATGATACCTCTAACCCCGTGGCAGCATCCGCACATCTTGTTCTCGTCCCGTTTAGTGAAACGGACGTGTTTGGATGGCAACGCGCACGTACGTGCATCCGTTCTTGGGGGTATGCATTTTCTTTAACTGGGCATTCATTTTGAAATTTGGAAGTCGCACATATTTTTAATATTTTAAATCTGAATTTTTAGATCCGACCCGGACGTGTTTTGGAGTAAGTTTGTATTTGCCAAAATCTCAAAACGGACTAATATTATATTCTTTATATATTTATAAACTATTAATATTCTTTTAACTAAAATATATTATTATATCCTTTATATACTAACATTTATAATTATATATATATATATATATATAAATAATATTTTTTTAAACTAAACAATCATAACTGATTCTCTCTATCTCTCTCTCCCTCTCTCTCTCTCTCTCTCTGCACCCATATACATAAATTATAAAACCCATTCATTAATTTCCCCACGTCCCCCTCCTTCCTCATGTTCTTTTCTTTTCGATGCTCTAAAACCCTAACCCCCAGCCTCATCCTTCTCCGACGCGTCAGCCCCCTCTCCACCTCGGCCGCAGCCGCCGCCGCCGTTGACGAAGACCCCCTCCTCCACCTCTCGCCTCCGTTCCGGTACCTCGACGGCTTCCCGCGGCCCGATCTGAAGCACGACGAGACGATCGTCGCCGTTGCTAGATCGACATCTGGGAAAAGCATCGCGGCGAAAGAGAGGAAGCTCGGGAGAGTCCCGAGCATCCTGTTCGAGCAGGAGAATGGGGAAGAGGGAGGCAACATGAGGCTGATCTCTGTCCAAACGAAGCAGATCAAGAAGCTCGTTTCCCATCTAGGGTAGTCCTTCTTCTTCTCGAGGCTGTTCGACATCGAGGTAAGGTCCGAGCTTTGCCGAGGCTGCTACATCTGCATCCGGCAACTGATGCTGTTCTTAATGTAACATTCTTAAGAGCTCCATCAAGCGCACTACTAAAGGTTGATGTTCCTCTTGTATTCAGAGGAGATGATGTATGCCCTGGACTTCGAAAGGGTGGTTACCTGAATACCATAAAAAGGACAGTCAAGTATATCTGCCCTGCTGATATTATCCCTCCTTATATTGACGTGGATTTGATCCGAGAAGATCCGGACCCGAGCCTGGTTCAGGCCGAGACCTCGCGTGTGTCATGTTCACGTCTCCGTGTCGTTTTCCGTTATTGTTATACTCGAGGCAAGTACAACTTGCTACATGCTATTATATTATTTTTTATACACATTTAATTGCTTGATTAAACCTGTAAATTAAAGCTAAGGCCATTTGTTTCATTTTAACAATTCGATGTCCATTTTATCATTTTAGATTTACAACTTGAAACCTACCATGTTGCATTTTGTTTTACTATACATAGTACCCACATCCGTGTTTACATCACTTAATAATTATCTGCAAAGCCCATAGTACCTTTAAATAGTTTCTACCCTATCGGACACCCGTTTGCATACATCTAGCCTAATTTCTGTTCAATTGCATCCCTACATCATTTAATACCTATTAGTGTGATTTTAACATTCCATATTTGTTAAACTGTGTTTAATTAATGTTCGAACTATAACCCTAACTCAAATCGATAACTGTGCATCTATATGCCTTAATCTGTACCTGATTGCATATTACATTACAGTGTTCCATCTTATTGTTCCATTAGTATCCCATGCTTGTTTTGTATACCCATGCTTATGTTGGTTGATTATGAGCACCCATATGACATTTTGTGCATCCCTGACATGACTTACTACACCTACTACTTGACACGACATGGTACCGTGCACCTATCGACATGACATGATACCAATATACCACCCGACTTGACCTGATGTACCATGGCTTTACCTGTTACCTGATCTTGTGACTAATGCCAACAAACTTGACCTGTTGTCCTTACGGACATTTCCTGTTGTCTATCTAGACAAACATGTACCTGCCTGATCCTGTGTTGGCATTAGCTACAGATTATTTAATACCTGACTTGACCACATATAATTTGGGGGTATGGGGAAATCAATGATGAAACCTGACTTGTAACTCGACAGTTCTATACCTTTTCTGATCAATCTTATGGGCTAGGCCAGCCCCGGAGTGATGCTACTGGCATCACTCGTCATTACCCACTACCCTTTACTGCCTTGCGGCACGTCTCGGGTTCAGCCCGAGAGTCATAGACCGTGATCCCGGGCACGCACGGGATACTATTGAGTTATATCGATGATTCATCAAATTGATTTCAGAGACTTGAGAGTAGTTAACCCATTAGACCAGTTTAGGTTACTCACTGCACACTACCTTTCACTGCCCTGATTTATATTGCTGTTACACCTGCTTTACCATTTATGATCATACTTGCATGTCTTGCTACCTTGTTTATATATTATTGCTTGATGTTATGACGCGCTGACATCTGGGTTTTGCATGGCCCAGATTCTCTACCTTTGTTGCAGACTGATCAGGAGTACTGCCGCTGTTAGACCGAGCGGTGAGGATCCTGTTGGTATCCAGTTTTACTTTCCAGGTGTTTTATTTATTGGATCATTTGCTTCTGCATATTATATTATTTCTTGACTCATTTATTTTGGCTCATGGACATGTATTAGAAAGTTTAGTCTACTTTCCTGTTCTTGATATCTCTACAGCCGTAATGTGACTGTGGAAGGATTTTTCCTATCCACAGGTAGCATGGTTGGCTATGTCACGTGCCTATCTTAGCGTACTCTGGGAAGAGGGGCGTGACATGGTTTGTTTGGTATCAGAGCAATAGGATATAGGTTAATCGAGTTTGATTCTTTTGTAGTTGGGTATTAGAACCAATACACGAATCAGAATACTTGTGATTAGGAATATGTCCTGCCACCTTGCTATCGTGATTCTTGAATCATATCTTTCTCTTATCCTTTGCCTTGACGATATGCAAACCACTTGCATCTTGACTTGAAACCCTTTTGGTTCTCTATTGTTTCTCCATATTTCTTGATTCTGATACTAGGATTTGGGCGACTTGAGTGGAGTTATGTGATTGTAACTATGAACTGCAGCATGGTTACAATGCGGTATTCTATTTAAGTAACTTGGAGTCCTGGTTTTGATTCATTTCCTTGTTTCATGATCGTTATATTACCTTACTTCTCTCGATTTCTTTGCTTACCAGTTATTGTTTTATCGCCAGCTTGAATCAGGTTTACCGTGCTTAATCCTCTTCAGTATCTTGACTTCGGATGAAGTCATCTCAGTATCTTACTTGTTCATGTTTTCCCCGCATTAGGATTATTCAATTCTGGTGTATCCCTTTGTTTGTTGTTGTCTTGGGAATGGATTTTCGCGGCACTTTCCACGCTCATATTGATTGTAAGGAAAGGAAAGTGATTCTCCAGATTCCCGGACATCCGGAGCTTATTTTGCTGGAGGAAGAAGTTCTGTCGGGCAAGTCGAGTTTAGGGTTAGGCCGACAAACAATATTCTTTCGTCGATAGAAGTTGATAAGAAAGAAGCGCCGGCTATAGTTCGAGAATTCATGGACGTGTTCGAAGACATCTCGGGTTTATCGCCAAAACGAGATGTGGAGTTCGCGATTAATCTTGTTCCTGGTGCAGCGCCAATCTCAAAGGCATATTATCCAATGGCACCAGTGGAGTTGGAAGAAGTCAAGAAGTAGGTTGCTGAATTACTTGAGAAGGGTTGGATTCACAGCAGTAACTCACCTTGGGGAGCTTCAGTTCTTCTAGTAAAGAAGATGATGTCAAGGAGGATGTGCATCGATTATCGAGAATTAAACCGGGTGACTATTAAGAAGAAGTATCCGATCCCTCGCATTGGTGAATTATTTGAGCAGTTTATTGGCGCGAGGGTATTCTCGAAGCTGGATTTGCAATCCGGATATCATCAGGTCCGAATTAAATCAGAGGATGATTGCAAGACGGCGTTCAGAACTCGGTATGGACATTACGAGTATTTAGTGATGCCCTTCGGAGTAACGAATGCACCGGCGATATTCATGGACTTGATGAACCGAATCTTTTCACCATTCTTGGACCAGTTTATAGTGGTGTTCATTGATGATATTTTGGTCTATTCGAGGAGTATTGAAGAGCATGCGGAATATTTGAAGATCGCATTGCAGACATTGAGGCAAGAAAATTGTATGCAAAGATGAGCAAGCGCGAGTTTTGGCTTGAAGAAATGAAGTTTGGGGACGTTGTGGCGGGAGATGGAATCGCCGTTGATCCCGAAAGATTACAGCAATTCGAGATTGGCCGATTTCGAAGAATGTTGCGGAGATAAGAAGCTTTCTTGGACGTGCCGGATATTATAGAAGGTTCGTGGAGAATTGTGCTCGTTTGGCTGAGCCTCTGACCAAGCTTACGCACAAGGAAGTACCATTTGTGTGGACGGATAAGTGTGCGTCAGCTTTTGAGGCGTTAAGGCAAGGATGGATAACCGCTCTTATTTTGACCGTACCAGACGGTTCCGGAAAATTGGTGATTCATAGCGACGTATCTGGAAAAAGGATTTGGATGTGTTTTGATGCAGCATGGGAAGGTTGTAGCTTACGCGTCGAGATAGTTGAAGACCCATGAGAAGAATTACCCAACTCATGACTTGGAGTTAGCAGCTGTGATTTTTGCTTTGAAGATTGGGAGGAACTACTTACTGGGCGAAAGGATCGAAGTAGTCACCGATCACAAAAGCCTGAAATAGGTGTTCACACCGAAGGAGCTTAATATGAGGCAGTGCAGATGGTTGGAGCTGATGGCTGACTACGATCTTGATCTTAAGTACCATCCGGGAAAAGTTAATGTTGTGCCAGATACGCTTAGTCGGTTGCCAGCAATTCAGATATTGACTGCACAGAAGGAACTTATTGAAGACATTCGAAGATTCGATTTGGAGATTGTGCTACCGTATTCTTCGGGACAGTTGATGCAGCTGCAAGTACAGTCGTCGTTGATCGACAATATTAAAGTAGCGCAATTGCAGGACCCTAGATTGCAAAAGTTTCGGGAACAAGTTGAAGCTGGACTTCGAACAGACTTGTTGATTCATGAAGATGGTTCGTTGCGATATGGTAGTCGTTTGTGTGTGCCAAAGGGAGATATCCGTGAAGAAGTTATGAAGGAGGCACACAGTTCCGTATATTCCGTACATCCAGGAGGCAGGAAGATGTACCGTGAACTACGATAGCATTTCTGGTGGGAAGGCATGGAATGGGAGATTGCCCGCTTTGTAGCGAAGTGCTTGGCGGGTCAGTAAGTTAAGGCTGAACATCAAAGGGTAGCTGATTTATTGCAACCACTTCCGATTCCTCAATGGAAGTGGGAACATATAACCATGGATTTCGTGACAGCTCCACCGCGGAGTCCAAAGGGCAACAATGTAGTTTGGGTGATTGTTGATCGATTGACCAAGGCAGTTCATTTCATACCATTTCGAGTTGGTCAGTGAACGGAAACTTTGGCAGAACGGTACGTGCAGGAGACTGTAAGATTGCATGGAGTACCGGTGAGCATAGTGTCCGACCGTGACACTCGTTTCTTATCACACTTTTGGAGGAGCTTACAGGAAAGTTTGGGGACTCGATTGAAGTTTAGCACAGCTTATCATCCTCAAACAGATGGCCAGTCGGAGAAAACGATCCAAACTCTTGAAGACATGTTGAGAGCTTGCATGTTAGACTTCAAGAGTTCATGGGAGGATCAGCCACACTTGGTGGAGTTTCGTACGACAACAGTTTCTAGGCGACTATTCAGATGGCTCCATTCGAACCTTTTTATGGTCGCAAGTGTCGTTCACCTGTTTATTGGGATGATATTGGAGAACGAAGATTGTTGGGACCGGATTTGGTCGTACAGACAGTGGAGAAGGTTAATACTATCCGGACTCATATGAAAGCAGCACAAGACCGACAAAAGAGTTGTGCAGATAAATTGAGAAGACCTTTAGAGTTCGCCGTTGGTGATTTGGTAGTCTTGAAGATACACCGACTAGAGGGGGATCCGTTTCGGAAGTCGAGAAAAGTTTAGTCCTCGATTCGTTGGACCTTTTGAGATCTTGGAATGTGTTGGAGAAGTGGCTTATCGTTTGGCGTTACCGCAATCCTTGGCGAATGTTCATGGCGAATGTTCATGACGTGTTTCACGTATCTCAACTCAGTAAATATGTTCGAGATGAAACACATGTGTTGGATCGTTCGGAGCTGACTGTACGAGAAGATTTGACTTTTGAGGAGCGACCGATGTCGATTGTGGATCGAAGAGAAAGGTTCTTAAGAACAAAGTTATCCATCTTGTACTTGTTTCTTGGGGTAATCGCTCACATTGCGAATCAGCTTGGGAACGAGAAGATGAAATCCGGCAGAAGTTTCCGCACCTATTCTTGTAGTATGTTAATTGTTTATCCTTCTTTGTTCTTGGAATTTCGAGGACGAAATTCTTTTTGTAGTTGGGTATAATGTAACAACCGAGTCCATTTATACCAATTCCAGTTTCCGTATTTATTTATTTGTGGCATTTTATTGATCTTTCGTATTGTGGGTGCGAATGGTATTTTTACACTTTACATTACATTCGACCCGACCCGCTTTCTTGAACCTGTTTGATTCTTATTTATAGATTACCTTGACTTGTTGCATGGACACATGCATATCATGATTAGTACATACTGGCATTTTACCTGGCATTGCATCTTTTACCATATAACATTTTAGGTCATGTAAAATAATTTAAAATTGCATTTCATAACCTGCATGATACCCCTAACCCCGTGGTAGCATCCGCACATCTTGTTCTCGTCCCGTTCAGTGAAACGGACGTGTTTGGATGGCTACGCGCACGTACGTGCATCCGTTCTTGGGGGTATGCATTTCTTTAACTGGGCATTCATTTTGAAATTTGGAAGTCGCATATATTTTTAATATTTTAAATCTGAATTTTTAGACCCGACCCGGGCTTGTTTTGAAGTAAGTTTGTATTTGCCAAAATCTCAAAACGGACTAATATTATATTCTTTATATATTTATAAACTATTAATATTCTTTTAACTAAAATATATTATTATATCCTTTATATACTAACATTTATAATTATATATATATATATATATTATATTTTTATAAACTAAACAATCATAACTGATTCTCTCTCTCTCTGCACCCATATACATAAATTATAAAACCCATTCATTAATTTCCCCATGCCCCCCTCCTTCCTCGTGTTCTTTTCTTTTCGCTGCTCTAAAACCCTAACCCCCAGCCTCATCCTCCTCCGCCGCGTCAGCCCCCTCTCTACCTCGGCCGCGGTCGCCGCCGCCGCCATTGACGAAGACCCCCTCCTCCACTTCTCGCCTCCGTTCCGGTACCTCGACGGCTTCCCGCGGCCCAATCCGAAGCACGACGAGACGATCGTCGCCGTCGCTAGATCGACATCTGGGAAAAGCATCGCGGCAAAAGAGAGGAAGGTTGGGAGAGTCCCGAGCATCCTGTTCGAGCAGGAGAATGGGGAAGAGGGAGGCAACATGAGGCTGATCTCTGTCCAAACGAAGCAGATCAAGAAGCTCGTTTCCCATCTAGGACAGTCCTTCTTCTTCTCGAGGCTGCTCGACATCGAGGAAGGTCCGAGCTTTGCCGAGGCTGCTACATCTGCATCCGGCAACTGATGCTGTTCTTAATGTAACATTCTTAATAGCTCCATCAAGCGCACTACTAAAGGTTGATGTTCCTCTTGTATTCATAGGAGATGATGTATACCCTGGACTTCGAAAGGGTGGTTACCTGAATACTATAAAAAGGACAGTCAAGTATCTCTGCCCTGCTGATATTATCCCTCCTTATATTGATGTCGATTTTTGAGCCGAGAAGATCCGGACCCGAGCCTGGTTCAGGCCGAGACCTCGTGTGTGTCGTGTTCACGTCTCCGTGTCGTTTTCCGTTATCGTTGTACTCGAGGCAAGTACAACTTGCTACATGCTATTATATTATTTTTTATACACATTTAATTGCTCGATTAAACCTGTAAATTAAACTTAAGGCCATTTGTTTCATTTTAACACTTCGATATCCATTTTATCATTTTAGATTTACAACTTGAAACCTACCATGCTGCATTTTGTTTTACTATACATAGTACCCACATCCGTGTTTACATCACTTAATAATTATCTGCAAAGCCCATAATACCTTTAAATAGTTTCTACCCTATCGGACACCCGTTTGCATACATCTAACCTAATTTTTGTTCAATTGCATCCCTAGATCATTTAATACCTATTAGTGTGATTTTAACATTCTATATTTGTTAAACCGTGTTTAATTAATGTTCGAACTATAACCCTAACTCAAATCGATAACTGTGCATCTATATGCCTTAATCTGTACCTGATTGCATATTACATTATAGTGTTCTATCTTATTGTTCCATTAGTATCCTATACTTGTTTTGTATACCCATGCTTATGTTGGTTGATTATGAGCACCCACATGATATTTTGTGCACCCCTGACATGACTTGCTACACCTACTACTTGACACGACATAGTACCGTGCACCTCTCGACATGACATGATACCTATATACCACCCGACTTGACCTGATGTACCATGGCTTTACCTGTTACCTGATCTTGTGACTAATGCCAACAAACCTGACCTGTTGTCCTTATGGACATTTCCTGTTGTCTATCCAGACAAAGCTGTACCTGCCTGATCCTGTGTTGGCATTAGCTACAGATTATTTAATACCTGACTTGAGCACATATAATTTGGGGGTATGGGAAAATCAATGATGAAACCTGACTTGTAACTCGACAGTTCTATATCTTTTCTGATCAGTCTTACGGGCTAGGCCAGCCCCGGAGTGATGCTACTGACATCACTCGTCATTACCTACTACCCTTTACTGCCTTGCGGCACGTCTCGGGTTCAACCCGAGAGTCATAGACCGTGATCCTGGGCACGCACGGGATACTATTGAGTTACATCGATGATTCATCAAATTGATTTCAGAGACTTGAGAGTAGTTAACCCATTAGACCAGTTTAGGTTACTCACTGCACACTACCTTTCACTGCCCTGATTTATATTGCTGTTACACCTGCTTTACCATTTATGATCATACTTGCATGTCTTGCTACCTTGTTTATATATTATTGCTTGATGTTATGACGCGCTGACGTCTGGGTTTTGCATGGCCCAGATCCTCTACCTTTGTTGCAGACTGATCAGGAGTACTGCCGTTGTTAGACCGAGCGGTGAGGATCCTGTTGGTATCCAGTTTTACTTTCTAGATGTTTTATTTATTGGATCTTTTGCTTCTGCATATTATATTATTTCTTGACTCATTTATTTTGGCTCATGGACATGTATTAGAAAGTTTAGTCCACTTTCCTGTTCTTGATATCTCTACAGCCGTAATGTGTCTGTGGAAGGATTTTCCCTATCCACAGGTAGCATGGTTGGCTATGTCACGTGCCTATCTTAGCGTACTCTGGGAAGCGAGGCGTGACAAGAACGGTCTTACTTGAGATGATAGTATGCTATCTGGTTTAACTTTATCATTATGTACATGCATTATGTGGTATTACAGATAACTATTACATGTTGATAGAGCGCATATGATTCTTGCTTGACTACCAATATTATGATGGCGATCATATACGTGGAAGCTTGGTTGTCTATAAGCACATCCTTAAATGTCCCTAGTCGAGGGAGTATCGAGACCGGGCATCGATACTTCGGAGACTAGTGTATACTCTTCTTGACCCCGACGAGGGGAGATGGTCGGTCTCACAGCTATTGGTGTCAGTTATTCGCCAAAGATAGTATTGCAGGGTTCCCTAGTGTCGCCGTTGGGTTTCGGGAGGCATCGACCATGCCGTTTTCAAAAAATTGGCGTGCTAAAGTACCCTAACGCTAGAATCTAAACTAGAGAATTAGACGAAAAAGCATGTAAACATCTTTACATCTAAGTGAACAAGGAATACAATCTTTGTAGACCAGTCCTTCACTTCAATAGCTCTGTGTAGTAGTCCCTTCGCTCCAAGTAGTGATCTCCCGTACTCTAGTGAGGCTCCACAAGGTGAAATGAACGAGCTTGCTTGAAGTTTTCGAGGCCGAAGATGATCTACGTCGAGGAGACACTTACTCAAGCTACCTCTTCACTAAGTGATGATCTAGTGAAGAAACAACCCAATCTAAATGGCTAGTAGAGAAGAGGTTGATGAAGTAGGAATTTTGCTCACTTTAGAAATAATTTTCTCACTAATTTTCTTCACCTCTCATGAAGCTAGAAAGCTTTTGGAGATGAGGAAAAAGATGAAGCGTGGATGGAATAATGAGTGAGAATAGCAATCATGGGTGAGTTAGTGTTATACACTAACTCATGTAGAGAATAAACCATGGCTAACAATAATGGTTGGGTTAATAAATATCTAGAGTGAGACAAAATTAGTGGACTAAGTCAATGGGTTCTACAAGCTTCAACCATGTGACTAATTTCCAACTAATTTGATTTACTTTAAATAAATAAAACCCATCATTATTATAAGCTACACCCATGTAGCATGTGGCATCAAACATGACACAAAAGATGTACATTAATACATATCACATATATACTAAGTGTAGATAAGTGAGAAAAAGAAATCTTAAGTGAGCTAATATTAGTTAATGTAAGTTAATAAATCAAATATATAATTATACATTAAATTATCAAATCAACACTCGAGTTAATAATCCGGCTATATCACATACAACCGACTAATATCAAATGTATCAACTTGTTGAATCAACACTTGATTCGACAGCCCGGTTATATCATATATAGCCGACCGATATCACATATCGCGAGAATAGAATACGGTATCACATACGCGTATTAATCTCGGTCCCGCACATATCACATATGTGCTCCTACTTCGTTTCGCTTGAGCCAGGAAACCTCTGTGTAGGACTCTAAAGATTCGTCAATACGCCGGCAGTAGGTGGCGATCATATCAGTCACCCACAATCCGCAAGCGGTCTGCTAAACGTAACAGCCACCCGGGTATTGAGCGATCAGAAGATCAACAAGCAAGCCTGCTCATACTTCTGCGAATCCAGTCAGTAACTGTTAGTTATGTATATGCCCTAGAGGCCATTGTTGTACATATGATGTATATTATAATGGATGCTTGGATATATATAGAGATGACTTTCTTGCTCGTTATGATAGTATGCTATTTGGTTTCACTTTATCTTAACATGTTGACTTGTATTGGTTTACTGTTTTACTCTCACATGTTGATAAAGCCTTTAGGATATGTACTCGACTACTGGGACTATGATGAGATCATACTAGTGGGGCCGCGGTAGTCGATGAGTACATCCTATAACTGTTCCTAGTCGAGGGTATATCGAGACAGGGCATCGATACACCAGAGTAGACTAGCGTATACGCATCTTGACCCATATGATGGGCGATGGATGATCCCATATCCATCGGTGTTAGACATCAGAGATGGTGTACGGGTGCTCAGTGGAGACTGGGTACACTGGACGGACTCGCCGAGAACTCCCAGATGGTGATATACCACACGTCAGATGGTAGTTCTCCAGTGACACTGGTACAGGGTAGTCTGTAGACCCGAGATCGTCATAGAGTCTTGTGTGATTCCCACTGTGCTTTGATTTCCACCTTACCACGTCCAAGAGGGCGTGCAAAACGGTGGCTTTTGGGTACAGTCCCGAATCACATGGAGGCAATGAGCGATAGGAGGGGATTCGTCTCTCCCGGTATAGGGAGTTGATGTTGTGCTGTGTTCGATTGGCTATAACTGGAAGTCCCTGGCCAGGGCTGATATAGAGATTTACTGGTAAGTGTTACTAGTAGTTTCTCGACCCGTTATGAGCCACACATCGACACGACTTATCGGTTACTGGGGTCTGACGTATACCACCCCTAGACTTGATATGCGACATATCAGACGAACAGACCGGACTGTACGGGAGTGTTACTGGTTGGATTCACAGGAGAACGCACATGCTTGCTTGTTGATCTTCTGATCGCTCAATACCTGGGTGGCTGTTACGTTTAGCTGACCGCTTGCAGCTTGTGGGTGTTTGATATGATCATCACCTGCTACCGGCGTATTGACGATTCTTTAGAGTCCTACACAGAGGTTTCTTGGCTCAGGCGAAACGGAGTAGAGGCACATATGTGATATGTGCAGGAACGAGGATAATGCGATATGGGATACCGTATTATATTCTTGCGATATTTAGATATGAACCGGGTCATCGGATCAAGTGTTGATTCGATGAATCGGTACATGATATATTAGTCGGTAATATTCGATATAGCCGGATCGTCAGATCAAGTGTTGATTCGATGATTTAGTGTATAATAATATATATGATATATTATTACATTATCTAATATTGGCTCGCTTTATTATTTCATTTTCTCACTGGATGATACATTGATATATATGCGATATATGTTAATTGTATTATTTTCTTTTGTTGCAAATATATAATATATATGTGATATATATTATTGTGACATGATATGATTAATTGTTAAACATGTTTAAGGATGATTAATTGAGGTTAGGGTTTGATTAGGGTTAGTTGCTTCATGCACCTTCTAGAAGCAACTTCTTTTGTCATGGTTAAGATATTTTGTGATGACACATTTTAACCCAACCAAACCCTAACTCTAGTTGTTTCTCTACACATTATTAGCCACTCATCCTTGACCATGGTTAATACTTCAATCATATACTTTTATTTCTATTCATCACAAAAGGATTTATCATTATCCTTTCCATTATCATCTTCTTCTCTCTTGAAAAAGCTTGCTAGAAAATCCTTAAGTGATGAATAAATATGAGAAAATGATATAAAAAGAAAGCAAAATTACTACTCTCTCATCCTCATCTCATCTAGCCCATGGGATTAGTGCGTTCATCTCTTCTGAGTGAGAAAGCTTGAGTCTTTGCAACTTCGAGGTAGATCATCGGAGATTTGGAATACTTCGAGCTAGCATGGATCGTTCGAGTCGTGGAGCCTCTCATGAGTCCGGGAGATCGTGGATCGCGGCAAAGGGACTTCTACTCGGAGCTTGTGAAGTGAAGGAGCGGACTACAAAGGTTGTAATCCCTCACACTTAGATAAAAGTTATCATCTTGCATGTTAAACCCTAATAATCTAGCAAAGATCCCGGCTATGGGTTGTTCGGCACGTCTAAATTTTTATCCGGGCATGTTTGATGCCTTTTGAACCTTCACAAGAGTGCCTAGGAACCCTACAGTGGTATCAGAGCCTAGCTAGAGCATTAGGCGATGTGTTTACGAAGTTAAAACTCCGATCGAACCCGAAACGACGAATCTAGACCCCTCTCTGGAAATTTTCTAAATTTTGGGATTTTTCTGAATTAAAAATATGTAAAAAAATCAGCAGGGAATTCTAAGAATTACCATAAAACTCGAGCCCCCAATTCGATCAAACGGCGGCGGAACCGCGGCTCAAGCATGCCTTGCGCGGCGGTTCCGCGGCGGATTGATAGGATTGTGACACGTGGCTTTTATGGTAATGTCCGTAGGTGCTTGTTGATGCTTCTGGGTATTTTTAATCTGTTTCAGGTGTTGAAAATTCTGGGGTTTGTTTGGTAATAGTATACTCGATCGGAAATTTTAAATTCGTATTTCTTTCCGGATATTTAGAAACTGTTAAACTATTTGAACGGATATCATTAACTTACTGTTTCCCGGTACGGCAAATTTTCAAGTGTTGAAATTTTTCCGGTTTTTAAATCTTTCGAACAAATTGTACAAGTTAAGCGGTGGACCCTCTAGAAGACAACAAACCTTAACTCGATTATGTGACCGTCTTGAACTGCCTTTTGAACCTTCGGGTTTGGGGCAGTACGGCGTGCCACATGTGAGGCGTTGGCGTGACCCTTCTACGGCTGGATCACCGGTACTGTGACATATTCTGGGATTATTTGAACTCCGCTCAAGAGTTGAGCACTTTGGGAAATTTTGGGTATTTGATTATCTGTTCGGAAAGTTTAATACTGTCTATTTATCTGGAATGTGATACAATATGTGGAATTCATAGAGTTAGGCATGAAATGCGAAGTATGTGGTATTTCGGATTTACGATGTCTAAAGTGATTGTGGATTCCAAATGTTGTAGTTTTACACTTTCTTTTCTGTGACCGTAAGTGTAATATGTGAAATCGCCGGTTTCGTTGCTATATGTCAACGACAATTGGGATGCGTATATTTACTTACGTTGATGATATGAGATATTATGTGTTGCTGTGATATGTTATATTGGATCGTCGCGTTCTGAATAGCCGGGGGTTTTATGTGAGATGAGGGTTTTTATTTTCATTCATGTAAAATTTCATTCGTAATGTAATATTCTTTTATTTGGGACACTTCCAGGTTGCGGTTGATGTCACCAGTGTATATTATTTACTTTTCTGCATTAGGTAGACTCAAGGAGGGGAGCACAAGTAACCGGGTTCTAGGGTCCAGTGGGAGGCCATCTCGAGGAGTCGAGACCGGGTCTTCTAACCCTAGAATTGGCAGTGTTACTTGCCGCTCTCGTAGGGGTCTTGGGATGTGGGTTTGGCTATTCGTCGTGACCGTGGAATCCGTGTTTTATACATGCTCGTATTGAAAACACGGACGTCCTAGTATATCCAATATTTCATATATGTTCTTCTGCTGCAATGTTCTGTGATGAGATCATATTACTGCCTGAGACGAATGCTTATACTATATATATATGTTGATATATAAATATTACTGCTTTCGTTTCTTCTGTGATGCTTAGGAAGCATAAGCTGATGGGATTTTTATTAATGAGATTAATAAAAGAAAAGAAACCTAAAGATGTTGTAGAATCAAAAACTTTATAAAAGGGGTAGCTACAGTTTTATTTTGCACAGCGATATATATGATATATCCTGCACCTTATTCGATGAGGAAAGGACCGAGATCCCTTCACCGGGAGTGACTCCTTTAGCAAAACTGGCAGATGCTACAAAACTCGGTTTGTCTTTTGATTGCTTTTAGTGTTTTGCTTTGCACAACGGTATATATGATATATCCTGCACCTTATTCGATGAGGAAAGGGCCGACGATCCCTTCACCGGGAGTGACCCCTTTAGCGAAACTAAGAAAAGCCTCAAAAACACTCCTTTTCAAAACTTCACATGATTCTACAACGATATCAAGTTCATTACGCTCGGGGTTTTCTGAAAAACCTGCGTAGCCCTCCGTCGTTTCAGATAGATATTATTTAGTATTCGTGCTACGTTTGTTGGCCTGCGTCAAGACGTGGTGTGCGGTAGCTAACTAGTATTTATCTGTTTATGCATATGATGCAGATTGGATTAGGGTAGTCGTGCGACTTTGTTGGCCTGCGTCAAGGGTCGTGCGGGTGGGTTTAATTCAATCAAGAAATGACAGGTTGAACTTGACTAGCGCGCTATGGTTTGTTGGCCTGCGTCAAGGTCATAGAACGCTAGGGGCAAAATATTATCGGGAATTTCAAGTGTTGAAATTTGCAATGAGATTGCATACCTCCTATGAGATAGTTGGATCCCGATACCCACTGCGAGTAAGTGTTACTCCTGAGAGAGTTTTACACAGGACAATTAGTCATTCAAGTAGGTGTCTAGAAAAGTGTTAACGAGGTTACGCCTCTGGGAAAACGAGGTTTACTTTAATTAAGTCCGTGCGAAAGCACGGGGAACCTCCCTCAAAGTACCGACACTGATCTGGCTGAAAGATTGACGAAATTGTAAGGTGTAATTAATCCCGGCTATTCTTACCTTTTAGGGTTTTAAGGTAGATTTGATAAAAACAGTGGGAGACATCCTGATTAGATAAGATAATAACCAATCTAATCTTGCAAAAAGTGTTTTCTTCTCTCTCTCTCCAGGTAGCGACCATGTCAGGCCATAATCAAGATAATAATATGGATGTATTGACTAAACCTAATTATTGTACTGAGCAAGGGAACATTAGACCCGTTCTTTCTTATAAGAGTTATAAGACTGAACAGGAAACAGGAGAATATCTGGATTCTCAAGCCGCCCAAAAGAACATGCATGTTGATGCATCTTCTTCGGGTGTGTTAGTTATTGAGAACTGTTTCTCAGTTCACCCTACGTCCTGGGTATTAGATACCGGATCAGGATCCCACATATGTAAACAGTTACATGGGCTACGTAAAGGTAGAGAACTGGGAAAAGGCGATCATTCCGTTCAAGTAGGGAACGGTGCAAGTATTGTAGCCAAAGCAGTTGGCGAATATCACCTTATATTACCAAGTCGTAATACACTGATTCTAAATGAGTGCTATTATATACCGAACATGATGTGCAACATTATATCAGTTTCTTTATTAAGTAAAGAGGGATATAATTTTGTAGTACAGGATAATGTTATGAACATATTCCTAAATCAAAAGTTGATTGCATCAGGCTCGTTACATAATGGCATATTCATTCTAAATCAGAATACAGTTCTGAATATACAAAACACACACAAGAGGAAAAGTTCAGATATGAACGAATCCTACTTGTGGCATTGTAGACTTGGTCATATCAATGCAACACGACTGGCTAAGTTACATAAAGATGGTTATTTGAATCCGTTCGAATTATCATCTTATGATACTTGCCATTCATGTCTCAAAGGAAAAATGACCAAAGCTCCGTTTAGTGGACACGGAGAAAGAGTTACTGAACTCTTAGGACTAATACATAGTGATGTATGCGGTCCCATGTCTACGCATGCCAGGAACGGTTCTTCCTACTTCATTACATTCACTGACGATCTCTCAAGATTCGGATATGTGTTCCTGATGAAACACAAGTCTGAAGCTTTTGAGAAATTCAGAGAATATAAGCACGAAGTAGAGAACCAAACGGGCAAAAGTATTAAGATTCTTCGATCTGATCGAGGAGGCGAATACTTAAGCAATGAGTTCCTAGATTATCTAAAAGGGAATGGGATTCTCTCTCAGCTTACTCCTCCTTATACACCACAGCACAACGGTGTATCGGAGCGGAGAAATCGCACCCTATTAGATATGGTGCGCTCGATGATGAGTACAGCTGAGTTACCTATTTCCTTCTGGGGGTATGCACTGGAAACAGCTGCAGACCTATTGAATATGGTTCCTACCAAATCTGTGCCAACCACTCCATATGAGATATGGAAAGGAAAGAGACCATATCTCAATTATGTTAGGATATGGGGTTGTCCGGCATATGTGAAAACACAAAATTCGGACAAACTCGGTGCAAGGTCTATTCTGTGCAAGTTTATTGGATATCCCAAACATTCACGCGGGTATATCTTCTACCACACCGAAGAACAAAAGGTGTTTGTTTCTCGGCACGCCACCTTTTTAGAAAAGGAATTTCTTGAAAAAGAAATTAGTGGCTCTGAGGTAGAACTGGAAGAAGTTCCAGCAGAACAAACTACAACAGATTTAGTGGAACCAGAGGATTCAGTAGTACCCGACGAACCCCAGCCTCTCCGCCGATCTAGTAGGGTTTCTCGTCCACCTGAGAGATACTACGGTTTTCTCATTGATGGTGGAAGCGAAGATTGCATCATGGATGATGATGACCCCACTAGTTTCGAACAGGCCATCACGAGTAGTGACTCTGTGAAATGGCTGGATGCAATGCGATCTGAGATGGAATCCATGTACACCAATAAAGTATGGATTTTGGAAAATGCTCCTGAAGGGGTAAAACCCATTGGGAGCAAGTGGATTTTTAAAAGGAAATTTGGTGTAGATGGAAAAGTTGAGACTTTCAAAGCTAGACTGGTAGCAAAGGGATTTCGTCAACGACCAGGTGTGGATTATGACGAAACCTTTTCTCCAGTGGCTATGCTTAAGTCCATCCGGATCTTACTTGCCATCGCTGCATACCATGACTACGAAATCTGACAAATGGATGTTAAGACCGCCTTTCTAAACGGTGATTTAGAAGAGAGCGTGTACATGACTCAGCCAGAGGGTTTCGTAGATAGTGGGAGCAGCGGAAAGGTGTGCAAGCTGCTTAAATCCATTTATGGGTTAAAGCAAGCATCGCGGAGTTGGAACATCTGTTTTGATGTAGTAGTCAAAGAGTTTGACTTCATCAAAAATATAGATGAACCTTGTATCTATAAGAAGGTAGCAGAGGGTAAGGTTGTCTTCCTCGTATTGTACGTGGATGACATACTCTTGATAGGAAATGATATTCCTATGCTGCAATCAGTCAAGCTCTTCTTATCACAGAGATTCTCGATGAAAGATCTAGGTGACGCCTCCTGCATATTGGGAATCATGATCTATAGAGATAGATCTAAACGGATACTGGGATTGTCCCAATCCAGGTACATTGACACCATACTAAAGAGGTTTAGTATGGAAGAATCCAAGCTTGGGAACCAACCCACGATCTCTGGACTCACTCTCTCCAAAGAGATGTCTCCCAAGACTGATTTGGAGAGAGCTCGCATGCAAGGGATACCCTATGCTTCGGCAGTAGGCTCTATCATGTATGCGATGCTATGTACCAGACCCGATGTAGCATACTCACTAAGTGTAGTGAGTCGGTATCAAGCAGATCCTGGAGAGAGTCATTGGACAGCTGTGAAGAACATTCTCAATTACTTACGAAGGACTAAAGAGATGTTCTTGGTGTATGGTAATGGAGAACTCCAGGTGGAGTCCTTTACCGATTCCAGCTTCCAAAGTGATAAGGACGACTCTAAGTAGCATTCGGGTTTTGTCTTTACCCTCAATGGAGGGGCGGTATATTGGAAGAGTTCCAAACAGGATACCGTTGCAGACTCAACGATGGAGGCTGAATACATCGCTGCCAACGATGCTGCTAAGGAGGCTGTCTGGATAAAGAAGTTCATTAGTGAACTTGGTGTGGTTCCATCCATTGAGCATCCAATACCTCTGTATTGTGATAACAATGGAGATGTGGCTTTAGCCAAGGAACCCAGGTCCCATCAAAAGTCCAGACATATTCTGAGGCGGTATCACCTGATCAGGGAGATAGTTGATCGCCGGGAGATCGAGGTCAGGAGAGTAGATACGAAGGACAACACTGCGGATCCATTCACGAAGGCTATTCCCCAGATACAGTTTGAGAGATTATTCGGGATGCTAGGTATGAGATACTACAGCAGCTGGCCTTAGTGCAAGTGGGAGATTGTTAGTTATGTATATGCCCTAGAGGCCATTGTTGTACATATGATGTATATTATAATGGATGCTTGGATATATATAGAGATGACTTTCTTGCTCGTCATGATAGTATGCTATTTGGTTTCACTTTATCTTAACATGTTGACTTGTATTGGTTTACTGTTTTACTCTCACATGTTGATAAAGCTCTTAGGATCTGTACTCGACTACTGGGACTATGATGAGATCATACTAGTGGGGCAGTGGTAGTCGATGAGTACATCCTATAACTGTTCCTAGTCGAGGGTATATCGAGACAGGGCATCGATACACCAGAGTAGACTAGCGTATACGCATCTTGACCCATATGATGGGCGATGGATGATCCCATATCCATCGGTGTTAGACATCAGAGATGGTGTACGGGTGCTCAGTGGAGACTGGGTACACTCGACGGACTCGCCGAGAACTCCCAGATGGTGATATACCACACGTCAGATGGCAGTTCTCCGGTGACACTGGTACAGGGTAGTCTGTAGACCCGAGATCGTCATAGAGTCTTGTGTGATTCCCACTGTGCTTTGATTTCCACCTTACCACGTCCAAGAGGGCGTGCAAAATGGTGGCTTTTGGGTACAGTCCCGAATCACATGGAGGCAATGAGCGATAGGAGGGGATTCGTCTCTCCCGGTATAGGGAGTTGATGTTGTGCTGTGTTCGATTGGCTATAACTGGAAGTCCCTGGCCAGGGCTGATATAGAGATTTACTGGTAAGTGTTACTAGTAGTTTCTCGACCCGTTATGAGCCACACATCGACACGACTTATCGGTTACTGGGGTCTGACGTATACCACCCCTAGACTTGATATGCGACATATCAGACGAACAGACCGGACTGTACGGGAGTGTTACTGGTTGGATTCACAGGAGAACGCACAGGCTTGCTTGTTGATCTTCTGATCGCTCAATACCTGGGTGGCTGTTACGTTTAGCTGACCGCTTGCAGCTTGTGGGTGTTTGATATGATCATCACCTGCTACCGGCGTATTGACGATTCTTTAGAGTCCTACACAGAGGTTTCTTGGCTCAGGCGAAACGGAGTAGAGGCACATATGTGATATGTGCAGGAACGAGGATAATGCGATATGGGATACCGTATTATATTCTTACGATATTTAGATATGAACCGGGTCATCGGATCAAGTGTTGATTCGATGAATCGGTACATGATATATTAGTCGGTAATATTCGATATAGCCGGATCGTTGGATCAAGTGTTGATTCGATGATTTAGTGTATAATAATATATATGATATATTATTACATTATCTAATATTGGCTCGCTTTATTATTTCATTTTCTCACTGGATGATACATTGATATATATGCGATATATGTTAATTGTATTATTTTCTTTTGTTGCAAATATATAATATATATGTGATATATATTATTGTGACATGATATGATTAATTGTTAAACATGTTTAAGGATGATTAATTGAGGTTAGGGTTTGATTAGGGTTAGTTGCTTCATGCACCTTCTAGAAGCAACTTCTTTTGTCATGGTTAAGATATTTTGTGATGACACATTTTAACCCAACCAAACCCTAACTCTAGTTGTTTCTCTACACATTATTAGCCACTCATCCTTGACCATGGTTAATACTTCAATCATATACTTTTATTTCTATTCATCACAAAAGGATTTATCATTATCCTTTCCATTATCATCTTCTTCTCTCTTGAAAAAGCTTGCTAGAAAATCCTTAAGTGATGAATAAATATGAGAAAATGATATAAAAAGAAAGCAAAATTACTACTCTCTCATCCTCATCTCATCTAGCCCATGGGATTAGTGTGTTCATCTCTTTTGAGTGAGAAAGCTTGAGTCTTTGCAACTTCGAGGTAGATCATCGGAGATTTGGAATACTTCGAGCTAGCATGGATCGTTCGAGTCGTGGAGCTTCTCATGAGTCCGGGAGATCGTGGATCGCGGCAAAGGGACTTCTACTCGGAGCTTGTGAAGTGAAGGAGCGGACTACAAAGGTTGTAATCCCTCACACTTAGATAAAAGTTATCATCTTGCATGTTAATCCCTAATAATCTAGCAAAGATCCCGGCTATGGGTTGTTCGGCACGTCTAAATTTTTATCCGGGCATGTTTGATGCCTTTTGAACCTTCACAAGAGTGCCTAGGAACCCTACAGTAACACTACCGTACAGTCCGGTCTCTTCGTCAGATATGTCGCATATCACAGCCTGGGGGTGGTATAACGTTAGACCCCAATAGCCTGATAAGTCATGTCGATGTGAGGTCCATAACGGTTCGAGAAACTACTGATAACACTTACCAGTAGATCTCAGCAATCATGGCCAGGGATTTCCTGTTATGGCCAATCGAGCATAGCGCAACATCAACCCCCAATACCGGGAGAGACGAATCCCCTCCTATCGCTCATTGCCTCCATGTGACTCGGGACTGTACCCAAAAACCACCGTTTTGCACGATCTCTTGAACGTGGTATGGTGGAAATCAAAGCACAATGGGAATCACACAAGACTCTATGACGATCTCGGGTCGACAGACTAACATGTACCAGTGTCACCAGAGAACTGCTATTTGACGATAGGTATAATACCATCTAGGAGTTCTCGACGAGTCCGTCCAGTATACCCAGTCTCCACTGAGCACCCGTATACCTTCTATGATGTCAAACACCAATGGATGTGGGATCATCCATCGCCCATCATATGGGTCGAGAAGCATATACGCTAGTCTACTCTGGAATATCGATGCTCCGTCTCTATACTCCCACGACTAGGAACATTTGAAGGATGTACTTACCGACTACCAGTGCCCCACTAGTATGATCTGCATCATAATCCTGGTAGTCAAGTACTCATCCTAAGGGCTTTATCAACATGTAATAGAGAGACAATAAGTGTACATGTTAAGATAAAGAGCAACCAGATAGCATACTATTATGTCGAGCAAGAAAGTCCTCCCTATATATGTCCAAGCATCCACTATAATATACATCACATGTATAATAATGGCCTCTAGGGCATATATATAACTAACAATCTCCCACTTGCACTAAGGCCATTTGTTGTAGTATCTCATACTCAACGCCCCATAAAAGTCTCTCTAGGGAAAGGTATCTGTGAGTGGATCCGCCGTGTTATCCTTCGCGTCAACTCTCCTTATCCCGATCCCCCGGAGATCAACCTTCTCCCTGATCAGGTGATACTTGCCTCAGAATATGTCTGGATCGCTGATGGGTCCGGCGTTCCTAGGCCAAAACCACAACTCCATTGTTGTCACAATAACAATTATTGGACGCTCAATGGTAGGAACCATGTTCATCTCATGAACAAGAATTATCCAGACATCCACTTTGGTAGCATCGTTGGTAGCGATGTATTCAGCCTTTATCGTCTAGATTGCCACGGTATCTAGCTTGGAACTCTTCCAACATACTGTCCCTCCACTGAGGGTATAGACAAAGCCTGAGACTGACTTTCAGTCGACCTTATCACTCTGGAAGCTAGAATTGGTAAAGGACTCCTACGGGAGTTTACCATTACCAAACACCAATAACATTTCTTTAGTGCTTCTCAAGCACTTAAGAATGTCTTTCGCAGCTGTCCAGCGATTCTCCCAAGATCCGATTGATTCCTGATCACTACACTTAGTGAGTCAGCTACATCTGGTCTGGTACATAACATCGTATACATGATAGAGCCTACTGCCGAAGCATAGGGTATCCCTTGCATGCGAGCTCTCTCCAAAGCAGTCTTGGGAGACATCTTTTTGGAGAGAGTGATTCATGAGTAAGTGGGTGAACCACTACGCTTAGAATCTTCTATACTAAACCCCTTTAGTACGGTGTTAATGTACCTGGATTTGGGACACTCCCAACATTCACTTAGATCTATCACCATAGATCATAATCCACAAGATGTAGTAGGTATCATCCAGATCTTCCATGGAGAATCCTCATGATAAGAGGAGCTTGACCGAGAGTAGCATAGGAAACCATTTCCTATCAAGAGTATGTCATCTACGTACAATACGTGGAAGACAACCTTACTCTCTACAACCTTCTTGTATATACAAGGTTCATTTACCTTTTTGATGAAGTCAAACTCTTTGACTGCCACATCAAAACAGATGTTTCAACTCCGCGATGCATGCTCTAATCCTGATAGACTTAAGCATAGCCATTGGAGAAAAGGCTTCATCATAATCCACACCTGGTTATTGACGAAAACCTTTTGCAACAAGTCTAGCTTTGAAAGTCTCAACTTTTCCATCTACACCAAGAATCTTCTCAAGATCCACTTGCTCCCGATGGGTTTTACTTCTTTAGGTGCAACATTCAAAATCATAATTTGTTGGTATATATGGATTCCATCTTTTATCGCATAGGATCCAGCCATTTTACAGAGTCCCCACTCGTGATGGCCTGCCTGAACCTAGTTGGGTCATCATCTACCATGATGCAATCCTCGCTCCCACAGTCATCGAGAAAACCGTAGTATCTCTCAGGGGGATGAAGAACCCTACCAGATTCGCGGAGAGGCCGAGGATCGTTGGATACTATTGATTCCTTTGGTTTCATCAAATTATCAGCTATTAGTTTGTCTAGCTGGAACTCCTTCCAGTTCTACCTCATGACCACAAATTTCTTCATAAGAAATTCCTTTGCTAAAAAGGTGGCATGCTGAGAAACAAAACACCTTTTACTCCTCAGTGTGGTAGAAGATATTCCCTCGTAAATGTTTGGGATATCCAACAAACTTACAGAACTGACCTTGCCTCGAGTTTGTCCGGATTTTTCTTTTCAACATAGACCGGACAACCCCATATCTTAACTCGTTTAAGACTTGGTCTCTTCCTATTCCATATCTCATATGGAGTGATAGGCACTGATTTGGATGGAACCCCATTCAATATGTATGCAGCTTCTCAAGTGCATAACACCAAAAGGAAATATGTAACTCAGCATTACTTATCATAGAGCGCACCATATCTCATAGGGTGCAATACCTCCATCCCGATACTCCGTTGTGCTGTGGTGTATACGAAGGAGTAAGCTAAGAGAGAATCCCATTATCTGTTTAGAAAATCCAGGAACTCTGTACCCAAGTATTCCCTTCTCCGATCACATCGAAGGACTTAATACTTATACCCGTCTGGTTCTCAACTTCAATCTTATATTCATTGAATTTCTCAGAAGCTTCAGACTTGTGTTTCAACAGGAACACATGTCCGAATCTTGAGAGATCGTCGATGAATGTAATGAAGTACAAAGAACCAACCCTGGCATTTGTAGACATAGGACCATATACATCATCATGTATCCGTCCCAAGAGTTCAATAACTCTTTCTCTGTTTCCAATAAACGGAGTATTGGTCATTTTACCTTTGAGACAAGACTGGTAAGTATCATAAGATGAAAATTCGAACAGATTCTCATATTCATCCTCATGTAACTTAGCTGGTCGTGTCGCATTGATATGACCTAGTCTACAATACCACAAGAAGGATTAGTTCATTTCTGAACTATTCCTCTTGTGTGTGTTCTACATACTTTGAACCGTGGTTTGATTTAGAACGTATATGTCATTTCATAACGTGCCTGATCCAATCAACTCTTGATTCAGAAAAATGTTCATGACATTATCCTCCAATACAGAATTATATCCTTCTTTAACTTAATAAAGAATTTGATGTAATGTTGTATATTAGGTTCGGTATGTAATAACATTCGTTCAGAATCAATGTATTTACCATTTGGTAATACAAGGTGATATTTGCCAACTGATTTGACTGCAACAATTGCACCATTCTCTAACACTTAGAGACATATCACCCAATCCCAGTTCTCTACCTTTCTGTAGCCCATGTAACAGATTACATATGTGGGATCCTGATCCGGTATCTCATACCTGAGACGTAGAGAATACTGAGAAACAGTTCTCAGTAACGAACATACCCGAAGAATATGCATCAACATACTTTTTCCTCGATTGGGTGGCATGAGAATCCTGATATTTCCCTATTTCTTTCTCGGACTTATAACAGTTATAAGATAGAGCGGAACCAACGTTCCCCAGCTCAGTATAATAAGCAGGTTCGGTCAATGCATCCATATTATTATCTTGATTAAGGCGTGACATGGTCTCTACCAGGAGAGAGAGAGAGAGAGAGAGAAGAAAACACTCAGCGTATGCTCTTACAAGATCAGATCGGTTATTATTTTATCTAATCAGGATGGCTCCCACTGTTTTTATCAAATCTTCCTTCAAACCCTAAAAGGTAAGACTAGCCGGGATTAGTTACACCCTACAAGTTCGCCAATCATTCGGCCAGGCCAGTGTCGGTACTTTGAGGGAGCTTCCCCGTGCTTTCGCACAGACCTAATTAAAATAAACCTCGTTTTCCCGTGGGCGTAACCCCTTTAACACCTTTCTAGACACCTACTTGATCGGCTAATTGTAATGTGCAAAACTCTCCCAGGAGTAACTCTTACTCGCAGTGGGTATCAGGATCCAACTATCTTATAGAAAGTATGTAATCTCATTGCAAATTTCAACACTTGAAATTCCCGATAATCTTCTGCCCCTAGCGTCCTATGACCTTGACGAAAGCCAACAAACCATAGTCCGCTAGTCAAGTTCAACCCGTACATTTCATGATTGAATTAAACCCACCCGTACGACCCTTGACGAAAGCCAACAAAGTCGTACGACTACCCTAATCCAATCGCATCACATGCTTAAGCAGATAAGCACTAATCAGCTACCGCACACTACGCCTTGACGAAAGCCAACAAACGTAGCAAGAATACTAAATACTACTTATTTGAAATGACGGAGGGCTACGACAGGTTTTTAAGAAAGCCCTTTGCGTAATGAACTTGATATCATTGTAGAATCGAGTGATTTTGAAAAGGAGTGTTTTTGAGGCTTTTACTATTTTTGCTAAAGAGGTCACTCCCGGTGAAGAGATCTCGGCTATTTCCTCATCGAATGAGGTGCTGGATATTTCACAAATACCTCTATGCAAAGCATGAACTAAAAAGGAAATCAAAAGACAAACCGAGTGGGTTGTAGCATCTGCCAGTTTCGCTAAAGATGTCACTCCCGGTGAAGGGATCTCGGCTCTTTCCTTATCGAATAAGGTGCTGGATATTCTACAAGGAATACCGCTATGCAAAGCAAGAACTAGAACTACCAGTTTTTGAAACAAGATTCTACAATATGTTTAGCTTTCTTTTATTTCATTAATCTCATTAATGAAGTCCCATCATATATGCTTCCTAAGTATCACATAAGAAACGAAAGCAATAATATTTTTATTATATATCATATATATAATATAAGCATTCGTCTAAGAATATCAAGTGATCACATCACAGAATATCAGAAACAGAAGAACACATATGAAATATTGGATATACTAGGAATTCCGTGTTTTAATTAAGCCAATAAAAAACGCGGATTCCACGGTCGCGATGAATAGCCAAACCCACATCCCTAGACCCCTACGAGAGCGGCAAGCAACCCTACCAATTCTAGAGTTAGGAGACCCGGTCTCGACTCCTTGAGATGGTCTCCCACTGGACTCTAGAACCCGGTTAGTTGTGCTCCCCTCCTTGGGTCTATCCTAATGCGGAAAAGTAAATAATATACATCAATGGTGACATCATCCTCAACCCGGAAATGCCCCAATAAAAGAATATTACATACAATTTTTTACATGAATAAAAATGAAAAACTCTCATCTCACATAAAAAAAACCCCGGCTATTCAAACACGACGATCTAATATAACATATAACAGTAACACATAACATCACATGTCATCAACGTAAGTAAATATGCGTATCCCAATTGTCGTTGACATATAGCAACGAAACCGGCGATACACCACATATTACACTTACAGCCGCAGAAAAGAAAGTGAAAAACTACAACAATTGGAATCCGCAACCACCTTAGACATCATAAACCCAATGTATCACATACATTGGATTTCATGCCCAACCAAATGAATTTCTTAGACATCGCATGCCTAACAATTATAAACCCCACATTTTAGTCTCGATATTGAAAACACTTTTCAATAACCAGTCGGGTAATTCAACAAGATTCCTGACAACCTGATCGAATGCTCGTCGGAAACTTTAGTAGACGGCCGCACCCCCGATGTCGTCAACGAAGTGCACTTAGGCGGAACACCGCGGCCGCGAGCACCCGAATGGATGCTTTTGGCGGCGGGGTTCTCCTACAGTCACTTGGTCGGGGCTTTGGGGCGTGGCTATCTAGTAAGGTTACCCGGCGAGTATCCGCGTACGCTATGTAATTGCGACAGACTTTTGATCCACATCAAAATTCCGTAGCAACCGATCAAATGAGACTAAATTGCTAGATTCATAAAATTCAAACTAGTTATCACATAACTAATTATTGTGGATTCAAAATATTGTATCACAATCACAGATAGCTAGACGATGTTAAACTTTTCGACCGAATCAACAAACACCTAAAATTTCCCAAAGAGCTCAACACTTGAGCGGAGTTTAAAAAGTACCCAGAATATGCCACAGCACCTATGGACCAACCGTAGAAGAGTCAACCCTTGCCTCACCTGTGGCGCCGCGGAACTACCACAAAACCTAGGGTTCGATGGCTGTTCCGACGGTAACGGAATCGAGTTAGGGTTTCGTTTTTCTAGAGGGTCCATAGAAAACACCTGCATGATTTTCTGAAGATTTCAAACTAGGAAAAAATCCAACTCTTGGAAAATTTCCAACGAGGGAAAAAATGGGTTATTGATATCCGTTCGAACTTTTTAACGTCGTATAAAGTACCTGAAACAATGTTAGAATTACGACTACGAAACACTCCGAATTTCCTTTGCACAAAGATAACATCACATGTAATTTTAGCAAAAACAAGCAACACCTGAAACACCAAAACCCAGAGACCAGAACACAATAAAAATTTGAAGCCATAATGCTCTGGAAAAACCAGCCAGACCGGAATTTCGTTCCATGTGGCCGGCCATTTTCCGGCGAGAGGGGTTCAATTTTCTTCTGTGTTCATGTCACATCACATGTAACATTCTGCAGTTGCTTAAAAAAATTTTAGACACTCTGAAAAATTCGACAGAAACAGGGTTTATGTTTCGAGTGTTTCGGAGTTGTTTCGGTTTCGTATTACTACAACATCGTCTAATTCTCTATCATGGCTCTGATACCACTGCAGGGTTCCTTAGTGTCGCCGCTGGGTTTCGCGAGGCATCGACCATGCCGTTTTCAAAAAATTGGCGCGCTAAAGAACCCTAACACTAGAATCTAAACTAGAGAATTAGACGAATAAGCATGTAAACATCTTTACATCTAAGTGAACAAGGAATACAACCTTTGTAGACTGGTCCTTCACTTCAATAGCTCCGTATAATAGTCCCTTCGCTCCAAGTAGTGATCTCCCGGACTCTAGTGAGGCTCTACAAGGTGAAATGAACGAGGTTGCTTGAAGTCTTCGAGGTCGAAGATGATCTACGTCGAGAAGACATTAACTCAAGCTACCTCTTCACTAAGTGATGATCTAGTGAAGAAACAACCCAATCTAAATGGCTAGTAGAGAAGAGGTTGATGAAGTAGGAATTTTACTCTAGAAATAATTTTCTCACTAATTTTCTTTACCTCTCATGAAGCTAGAAAGCTTTTGAAGAAGAGGAAGAAGATGAAGCGTGGATGGAATAATGAGTGAGAATCGCAACCATGGGTGAGTTAGTGTCATACACTAACACATGTAGAGAATAAGCCATGGCTACCAATAATGGTTGGGTTAATAAATATCTAGAGTGAGACAAAATTAGTGGACTAAGTTAATGGGTTCTACAAGCTTCAACTATGTGACTAATTTCCAACTAATTTGATTTACTTCAAATAAATAAAACCCATCATTATTATAAGCATGGTGTGAGTCTCATACACCCATGTAGCATGTGGCATCAAGCATGACACAAAATATGTACATTAATATATATCACATATTTACTAAGTGTACACAAGTGAGACAAAGAAATCTTAAGTGAGCTAATATTAGTTATTGTAAGTTAATATATCAAATATATAATTATACATTAAATTATTAAATCAACACTTGATTTAATAATCCGGTTATATCACATACAACTGACTAATATCAAATGTATCAACTTGTCGAATCAACACTTAAATCGACAGCCCGGTTATATCATATATAACCGACCGATATCATATATCGCAAGAATAGAATACGGTATCACATACGCGTATTAATCTCGGTCCCGCACATATTACATATGTGCTTCTACTTCGTTTCGCTTGAGCTAGGAAACCTCTGTGTAGGACTCTAAAGACTCGTCAATACGCCGGCAGTAGGTGGTGATCATATCAGTCACCCACAAGCCGTAAGCGGTCTGCTAAACGTAACGGCCACCCGGGTATTGAGCGATCAGAAGATCAACAAGCAAGCCTGCTCATACTCCTGCTAATCCAGTCAGTAACACTACCGTACAGTCCGGTCTCTTCGTCAGATATGTCGCATATCACAGCCTGGGGGTGGTATAACGTCAGACCCCAATAGCCTGATAAGTCATGCCGATGTGGGGTCCTTAACGGTTCGAGAAACTACTGATAACACTTATCAGTAGATCTTAGCAACCCTGGCCATGGATTTCCTGTTATGGCCAATCGAGCATAGCGCAACATCAACCCCCAATACCGGGAGAGACGAATCCCCTCCTATTGCTCATTGCTTCCATGCGACTCGGACTGTACCCAAAAACCACCGTTTTGCACGATCTCTTGAACGTGGTAAGGTGGAAATCAAAGCACAATGGGAATCATACAAGACTCTATGACGATCTCGGGTCGACAGACTAACATGTACCAGTGTCACCAGAGAACTGCTATCTGACGATAGGTATAATACCATCTAGGAGTTCTCGGCGAGTCCGTCCAGTGTACCCAGTCTCTACTGAGCACCCATATACCTTCTCTAATGTCAAACACCAATGGATGTGTGATCATCCATCGCCCATCATATGGGTCGAGAAGCGTATATGCTAGTCTACTCTGAAATATCGATGCCCCGTCTCGATACTCCCACTACTAGGAACATTTGAAGGATGTACTTACCGACTACCAGTGCCCCACTAGTATGATCTACATCATAATCCTGGTAGTCAAGTACTCATCCTAAGAGCTTTATCAACATGTAATAGAGAGACAATAAGTGTACATGTTAAGATAAAGAGCAACCAGGTAGCATACTATCATGTCAAGCAAGAAAGTCCTCCGTATATATGTACAAGCATCCACTATAATATACATCACATGTATAATAATGGCCTCTAGGGCATACATATAACTAACAAGTATACATGTGCTCATTGGGTTATGAGTTACACTGGACAGACTCGCCGAGAACATGCTAGATAGTATTATACCTATTGTCAGATAGTAGTTTTCAGGTGACATGGATACAGGTTAGTCTGTCGACCTAAGATCGTCATTTATCTCGTGCGAGTTCCCACTGTGCTTTGATTACTACCTACCATGGCTCAAAGGAGTCGTGCAAACAGATTTTAGTTGGGTACAGTCCCGAGCCATATGGAGACAGTGAGTGGATCATCGGGGATTCGTCTCTCCCGATATTGGGGGTAGATGTCGCACTATGCACGGGTGGCCATCACAAGAAATCCTTGGCCAAGGTAGACGAGAATTACTGATTTGGATCAGTAGTTTCTCAATGTGTGATGGGCTTCACACCGATACGAAATATCGCGTTATTAGGGGGTCAGACTTTATCTGCCCTTTAGACCCGATATGCGATACTCTTAGACGAACATACCGGATTGTATGGAGATTGTCACAGACAGGCTCAGTAGGGGTACAGATGAGTTTTCTCGTCGGCCTTCCTTTCGCTCAATATCTGAGTAGCCGTTACGTATAGCTAGTGCTGCTGATTGTAGTTAAATTCACTACCAGTGTATTGACGAGTCTTTAGAGTCCCACACAGAGAGTTTTTCCGGTTCAGACGATATGATATAAATGACATATGTTGGTACATACAGGTGTTCGGTTAAATATATGTACAGGCTATACGAACTTTAATCGGACGGTTGATAATATTAGCGGCTTAGGATTAAGCCGGATTATTAAATCAAGTTTTGATTTAATAATTTATATATATGTGTGTGTGTGTGTGTGTGTGTGTGTGTGTGTGTGTGTTCTAGTATTATTGTTCATTATTCATTTTCTCTCTTGGATATTCGTATTTTTATATGGATACACGTATATGTATTTCGATATGTATACTGGGTTGTATTCTGTATTTATGCGGAATTTGTTCTAGAAGATGGACACCTCATTTGTGAATATTCATTTATGAATATTCATGAAAAGAGGTGGAGGGTAAGGTGACATTGAGCATGATTGAAGACATGTAGAAAGAAATGGGCTTTATTATTTTATTACATATTGTTATGAGTTTTTTTATTTGTATGGTTACAAAAATAATATAAATCCGTTTTACATTCTATTCTTCTTCATTCATGCTCTCATATTCTTCTACACCAACTCATGGTTATTTTTCTTCACCTTTTCCTCCTTCTACACTTGCTCTCTTGAGCTTAGATTTAAGAGAAAAAGATAGTGGAAAATTCCCACGTCCTCACTCTCCATTCCTAATGAGCTTGGAGCATCGGTTGCTTCATTAGATGAAGCCGGAACTTGGATCGGTTCCCTCGGGTGGATCATCTTCGGCGAAAGAGGACCGGCTTGCAAACGCGACCCTGAATTCTTGAGAGAGCGTCTAACCCAATTGGAGAAAATGAAGACGCTACAAAGGTTGTGATTTCTATCTTGTTCTTGTGCTAGTTTGGATGTTTGGTTAGATTCTTGGTTTACGGATTATAGTGCCATAAAATTTTTTTTTTTTGGATTCCGCATTGGACACGGGTTAGAGGCGAGGACACTAGGAACCAACAATGATATCATAGGCATCCAAACACCCTAAACTAGTTAAATACGACTCCCAAATCCTGCCAGTTTTTGCCCGCAAAAACTGCCAAAAAACAGTGAGAAAATTGATGCTAATTTGATGTTTTCACTCCCCGCGGGCTTTCAGTTTGGACTGAGAAGCCGCGGGGAGGTGTGTGGGGACCCTAGGCATGTCCTGGAGGGACCTAGGGTTGGCCCATCCCCCCGAGACCACCCTAAGGTGGCCTTGGGGGGTGGGGACCCGAGCCCTGCCCCAAGTGGGCAGGCTCAGGTCTGGTCACCCCTATGGCCACCTTAGGGTGGCCTAGGTGGTGGGTACCCCCTATGTGCCCTCCGAGTCAACATTAATTTTATGTTGGGGCCCTCCGCGATATTTCGGCTCAATCCGAGCTCATTTCGGACTCTCGGAGTGGGTTTTAGCATGAAATTTCTTATCGGTTTTTAGCACACTTGAAGTGTTAGCTATTAGTGTGCGGTATTCGATTGTCGTAGATTTTATGATGGTTGCGTGTATCATAATATTTGGTAAAATGTCTTCTAATTGCTATATGTATCAATTAGAAGTTTGCATGTTTTGTGATGGATATTACTTGTTGATTGTGGTTATGGTTATGTTGGATTTATTGTGATAGATAGCCCGGTGTATGTAGTATTAGATATAATTCTCTGTGATGTTATGTATATTCATATTGCGTGACGAGCGTCCGACATGTGGACTGCCATCATCACGGCTTGTATTATTTTTTGGGGCGCGTCTAGGTTGCGGACGTAGTCACCGTTATATATTCAGATTTTCATTACATGCACTAGGATTACCCAGCTGCGGAGTGCTCGAGTAGCCGGGTTCTAGAGGCCAACGGGCCACCATCTCATGGCGTTGAGACCGGGATGCTTTACTCTAGAATTGGCAGGCTATTCTCTGCACTCATAATGGGTATAGGATTGACCCGTGGAGGGGTGCCCAAGTCACCGGATTTTGGAAGTGCTGAGTGGCCTATTCACTTCATTGATTGGGGTTGCCTCGCTTCTAAGATTGGCGGATAGCTTGCCGCACTCGTAGGGGTCTAGGGTCTGATATTACGGGCTATCCACATGACCGGAAAATTGCATTTCATATTTAGCTCGATTGAAATGTACTTTTCCTAGATTATCCACATTTCCATACCGTGTTTGCTTCTGCTGCGATGTTTCTGTGATATTACTTGATATCATGCGTGAGACAAATGTTACTATATATTATATATATATCTAGTAGATGCTATAAATGTTTTGCATCCACGCTAGTCATGTCCCCGCCCTGCCGTAAGTTAAGTAATTTTACAGTGAAGATCCGGGACCCTGTGGTAAATGCCGATGGCATATATGTGCGTGCCTATTTTCGTTTCTTTCTGACATGATATGTTTAATTAATGGGACTGCATTAATTCTGATTAATGTAAGGAAAACAAAACTAAATGATGTTGTTGGAACCAATTTTTAAAAACTATGGGCATTAATTCTGATTAATGCAAGGAAAACAAAACTAAATGATGTTGTTGGAACCAATTTTTAAAAACTAAATGATGTGGCAAATGTCGATGGCATATATGTGCATTTTCTTTTGTTTTGCGTCAAGGTATTTAGTTAGGAATATCATGCACCTCATTCGATGAGGAAAGAGCTTAGATCCATTCACAGGGAGTGACCTCTTTGACAAAAGTTTACGTGACTATAAACTACTCGGTTTTCTACAAAACCACTCGTTTTAAAAATGCGGAGCCTAAACCACTCCTTTTCAAAATTGCTTGAGTTTCTTCAACGATATCAAGTTTATTACGTTAAAGTTTTTCCGCTAAAAACCAGCCGTAGCCCTCCGTCATTTTTTATAAGTATCACCTAGTATTCATGCTATGTATGTTGGCCTACATCAAGACACAGTGAATGGTAGCTGGGTAATACTTGTTTGCAGCATAGAGATGCGATTATTTAGGACAGCCGTACAGTTATTTTGGCCTACGTCAAGGACTTGTACGGGTGGGTCTAAAATAATCCAGAACAATGACGGGTTAAACTTGACTAATGACTTATGATATGTTGGCATATGTCAAGGTCATGAAGTCGTTTGGGGCAAAAACCATATCGGGAGTTTCAAATATAAAGAAAACTTGCCAGGCATGCGCATACCTTCTGGAGTGTGCTGGTTTGAGTGGCTTCCATCATGTTATCATGCGATGATAGTTGGGTCCCGATTCCCACTGATGAGTAAGTGTTACTCCTCGGGTGATTTTCAGATGATCCTGACTAATTCTCATTTTAGGGTTTGAAAGAGAATTCGAGAAAACAGTGGGTGCCATCCTGATTAGATAAAGTGATTAACCAATCTAATCTAGATTAGAGTGCACGCTAAGTATTTCTTTTCTCTCCCTCTTTGGTAGCGACCATGATCTGACCTAAACTAAAACTCATGAACCAAATTAACCGAACCTTCTTACAAACTTTGGTTTTGGATTGTCATGGTTCACGACAAAACCGCATATATCGCCACCACCCATACTTGCCCTTTGAATTTCTTCAGAACACTCCGTATCACTACGAAAATCTATATTTCTTAGGTATGCCATCGTATAGTTACATATGAACTCGAAGAAACTTGTTTCTGCTCGAGAATGGATTCCTGTTCTAGAGAAATTGAGTAGAATTATTCGGCTGTCTTTTCTCTTTACCTTCTCTTAAGTTGCGAGGGCTCCTAGTATTAGGAGAGTACACCTATTACGCTTATTGGATAGTCTTCTTCCAAATCTTTGGCAAGTGCCGAAAGGTAGGAAATGAAGAAAACCAATTAGCCTAAGTATGGTGTACAGAAGGTAAGATATAAAGACATATAAACGGATTGGAGTGAAGGCAAGGAAATTGCGACTACTGTCATGAATCTGGATAGTGGAAGATGCATTACTAGGAATAGCCGGCCACTCTCTCGAAACATTTTCATATTTTAGATTTACTGTGCGGTGTTAATTGAAAACTGCTTTCCCAATTAGATTCTTATTCCAGGGTATGTATTTACCATACTTGATTCTTATATTTGTATGGCGTTACAGATTCTGAGTGAGAGTAGAATATTGGGAATTGGGTGATAAGATCCTCAATATCAGAATTCTTTATAATTGGTGATATTATGGAAGTCACCTGGGTTTTGCTTAACGACAAATATTTGGTTTTGAATATCCGTTGTTATGTACCAATTTCAAACCGATATATCTATACGTTTATTTTATAAAGTGGGATATAACTTTTTGAATTATGTTTATGGCATTTACCTATATCATTTGATGGTTAGATAAGGTTCATTCAACAACGGTGTAATTCTTCTTAACCATAACATGGTTTTCAACCTACGATGCACATGGTTTGAGTTATTAAACTTAGAGGACTTATACAAAGTATTGTATGTTGTCCGATATCTATTAGGACAAGGGGTTGGGACTCGTACTATATTCCACTTACTTATAACTGCTCTGGTTTTAGATACGTGTTTCGTTGAAATACAAAGTCCAAATTTTGAGAAGTTAAAGGTATAAGAATAAAGAAGAGAACCATGCGTTGCAAGTATCAGGATTCTTCGAGATGATCGAAAGTGTAGATACTTATGCTAGGTATTCCATCGTAAGTAATATATTTTAGATCTTGCTTCTCTCTCAGGTTACTCATCCGTGGGTGCTCTTCTTGATGAGTAATGCCGCATGGCCTTCTTCTATTTAGTCGATACGCACTGGAAACAGTTATATGTATTTTGAATCTGGTTCTAAATAAATTTGTGTCTTTATTTTTGTATTGGATATAGAATGGATTCATATCTTAACTATGTTAAGGTATATAGAGTAGTCCGACTTATGCTTAAAACCAGAATCCGGATAAACTCAAGGCACGTTTCAGTAATGGCAGTTTGTGGGTTATCCCGGGCTTTGATGAGGGTTAACATTCTACCATTCGGAGGATCAATAGTTATATTATTCTTGACTCGCCACCCATTTTAGTAAAATGAATTCTTTTTAGAAAACATTAGTGGGAGTATGGTAAAACTGGAAGTGATTCCAGAACCACAAACGATTACTGAAAATTTAGTAGAACCTAAGAATTCGATTGGATTCTAAAATCCATTAGCCACTCCGCAGATATCATGGGTAATCTTAGCCACCCGAGAGATATTTCGATCTCCTCAAAGACGGTGACAGGAAGGTTTTGATGACCCAAGCTTGCCACTACTGCTGTCATGGACTATGAGATCTGGCAGGTGAATGAATATAACGTCGTTCTAAATTAGCTTTAGAAGTGCACGTGTATATGACTCTGCCAGAGGGTTTTTGTACTCAGTGGGAGCAGCGGAAGTGTGGTGGGCCAGTATCTTATGTCTATTTATAGATTAAAGTAAGTATAGTGGAGATAGATCATCTATTTTTGATGTAACAGTTATAGAGTTTGACTTCATCAGAATAACAGATGGACATGGTAAGAAGGTAGTAGGGAGTGATGTCCTGCTATTTGAATGACGTACTCCTGATAGAAAGTGATGTTTCTATACTACGATCGGTTATATCGTAGTTGTCACAGAGCCACTACTGAAAACCGATGTTCCCCTGGTCGTGTGGATAGCCTGTGCAATGAAATCCTAGACCCCTACGGGCGCGGCAAGTCACCTGCCAAAACCTGAAGCGAGGCAGCCCCCTTCAGCGCCGTGAATGGACCACCCAGCACTTCACGGAATCCGGTAACTTGGGCACCCCTCCTGGGTCAACCTGTACCCCCTACGAGTGCGGCGAATAGCCCGCCAATTCCAGACTGAAGCCCCCTCCGTCTCAATGCCCTGAGATGCGGGCCCGTTGCCCACTAGAGCCCGGCTATCCGTGCACCCCTCCGCGGGGTAACCCTAGTACAGAAAGTAAAATATACATACAACGGGTACATCGACCGCAACCAGGTCGTGCCCCAAAAGAATAATACAAACAGGCAGTGACGGCAGTCCACATGTCGGACGCTCGCCCCGCAATATCAAATGTACATAATACAACAACACTGTACTAGCATTGCATCCAGGCTATCCCCCACGACCGATCCGCAACATCACAGCAAAACACAGAACATCAACGTGAAAGTCACGTTCGCAAATACGTCTAACCGGGCTATAGCAGTTAGACCGGATTTACCGATCGAGTGACATTCACGGTCGCAGATATAATGTAAATACTGTGAAAAATGTGTTTAAAAAATCCGATCGATCAAAAATTAACAAGTGGGCCCCCAAGCAATACTGTAGCACTCACAGAAATTCTGGGCCCAATTTTAATATTCCAAAACCCCTATTTTTAGCCCAGAAAGAAACTGAAGAAATATGATAAATTAATCTCACTACAGTGCGGCGGAACCGCGGCCCAATGGGGGTTTTGGCCGCGGTTCCGCGCTCTGGCAGACGATTCACTTTATCGTATTTCTGCAGAATTCTTATATCTTCTGGTAGATCACTTTTCTGTAACCTGAAAAATTTTTGGAGACAGAAAAAAATCGACAGAAAACTGATGCGAAGGAAAATGTAGATTTTGGAATTTTGGTCGATCGGAAATGCAAAACACATCAAACGAAGCTAGACGAAGTTAATGGCGAGGCTCTGATACCACTGTAAGTGCACGGCGGCGCCCCGGCCGTCAATCCGACGGCCAAATGCGGAAGCGGTGATAAACTTTAATTTTGCGGACTTAGCAAACCGGCACCACCGCGCACTAAACCCCGGATCGGGCCATTAAACTTGTCCTAGCTAACTAACAAGATAGGGAAGAGATATACCGACTGATCCGAGTCCTCCGGTCTTCTCGTCGTCGTCCCGATCTCTCGCGGAATGTCCAGTCTCCATCTCCTCGTCGGAAGGGCACCACATCGCCTGCGTCTTTTACGGGCTCCCGCCTCAATACCGAGGCAACTCGGGCATGAAGCCGGCAAGTCGACATGCCCAAGATGTGCTGTAGAATATAGTATAGAGTTGTGTCTCACTTTGGGGTATTGGTTGCCTTTGGATGATGGAGGGATCATGAATGGACTTTTGAATCAAGTGTAGAATTTTGCAAGCATGAAAATGATATGAACCAATCTTTTCTCAAAATGAACTCTCTCCCCTCTCCCACAAAATGTGGCCGGCCAATGTCAAGAGAATGGTGGAGGGAAAAAGAAATCAACCATACTTAAACCATGAAGGAGAGTGAGTGTAGTAAAAGTAGAAAGGTGACCATAAACCAAAACATCAACCATGCTTACACCTTAATCAACCCATACCCTTTCTTATCTCATTAAATGCATCATGGATGAAAGATATCATAATCAATACAATTGCAAGAAACCCCCTCCACAAAAGTTATTTGCACAACTTGCAAATAACCCCCCTCCATCGGAAAAGTCCGGCCGGGAAAGAACAAAGGAAAACCGGCCGGAACGGAATGCAAACTGGCAACTCCAGAAAACTGGTCCCGTAATAAATTACAGGAAAACCCCGATACTGTGCATACACACCCGCATCTGTATTCCGTCCGGATACAAATGCAAAGAGACAAAATCTACACTGTACTAAACTAGGATCCGGCTTAAACCAAAGCCGGCTAGTAATATCCGTTCGATCCCGATCCGTGCAATACCGCACGTATCCGATCGAACCTTGCCATATATCTATACGGCCTCTAGTACAAACCGTCCGATCCTAATCCGTGCAATACCGCAGGTATCTGATCGGACCCTGCCATATCTCCATACGGCCTCTACAGCGTTTCGCCCGAAAGCTGAGTAACTGAAAGTGTGGTGGACTCTAAAGACTCGTCAATACTATGGCTGTGGATTTAACCACTAGCACGTCAGAGGTATTAGCCAATACGTAACGGGCCACCAGCTATTGACCAAAAGGGACGTCGATGAGCGAACTCATCCTGACACCCTACTGAGCCTGTCAGTGACAATATCCGTACAGTCCGGTCCGTTCGTCTATGAGCATCGCATGTCGGGCCTAGGGGGTGGGTAAAAGTCAGACCCCCAAAAGCGGTACAAGTCGTGTCGGAGTGTAGCCCAGAACACCCTGAGATACTACTGGAATATCTACCAGTAAATCTCCTGCCTTGGCCAAGGACTTCGTGTAATGGCTCTCCTAGACACAGCGCGACCTCACCCCCAATACCGGGAGAGACGAACCCCTGAAGATCCGCTCACTGCCTCCATGTGGCTCGGGACTGTACCCAACTAAAACCTGTTTGCACGACTCCTTTGAGCCGTGGTAGGGTAGTAATCAAAGCACAGTGGGAACTCACACGAGACAAATGACGATCCCCAGGTCGATGAACTAACCTGTACACATGTCACCTGGGAACTGCTATCTGACGTCAGGTATAAGACCAACTACCATGTTCCCGGCGAGTCCTGTCCGGTGTACTCATAACCCAATGAGCACCTGTATACATCTTAGGTGAACCAACTGACACCAGTGGCTTGTGAGACCGGCCACCGCCCCTCGTCGGGGTCTCGACTGTATACACTAGTCTACTCTGGAGAATCGATGCCCTGTCTCGAAACTCCCACGACTAGGGACCTTTTAAGGATATGCTTGTAGACCCCAGCTCTCACGTATATGATCGCCCTCATACTGCTGGTCGTCAAGCAAGAATCCTAGGGGCTCTATCAACGTGCAATAGCGACCTGTCAGGTCACCTAAAGCAGTACACGATGATAAAGGTAAACCAGATAGCAAACTATCATCTCGAGTAAGACTGTCCTACCGGGATAGGTCCTCCCTCAATCATTGCAATCACGTGCCTGTGATCCAATAATTGACTCTGAGGGCACTATCTCCAACAATCTCCCACTGGCACTCAAGGCTAATTATTGCGATGTCGCATACTCACAGCCCGTGTGATACCGAACACCCAACTCCTCTACTAGTCAGTCTCACAAAGCCTGTTTGCGAAACTCTTGCGATCGAGGAATAGCCTTAGTGAGTGGATCCGCCCTGATGTTTCTTTCTATGTCTCTCTATATCTCAAGTTCGCGGAGAAAAGCCATCTCCCGAAATGAGCAATACCTGTCTTAGAGTGTCTGGATGTCTGATGGGACCGAGCTCATAAATGAACTCCAAATCCAAACTTCTTAGACTGTATCGTCAACTGAACTTAATCAGTATCCTGCGCCATGCCTCCCTCAGTATTGCCTTGGATCACCTGTCCAAAATACTGCCCCTCGTCAGAGGGAAAACTATAACTCTGACGATCACCCTGTCGTCCATGTCACCTTGGAAGCCTGGAATGATAACTGTCTCCCTAATGAGGCTGTCGTTATCATATCCCTAGAACATCCGCTTATGTTCTAAAACTGCTTCCAACTGTTTCTTCAGGATTGGATCAATATCAACTTATTGCATCTTGTGCAAGAATAACATCTGGTGTGGTACTTGACATCATATGATTGACTCAATTGCCTAAGCAAGTGATCTGCCAATCATGCACATCCCTCTCTACTTTAGTCTATAAGACACCTTTAGAGAGGGTGACTCCATCACCTGCAGGTACACCACCGTGCCAGGAGTCGTCCATTCTAAATACTCTTAGAATGCTGTCAAGGTACCCTGATTGGAAAACCACCCAAATCTAGATCCAAAAAACCATAGATCTAGTAACCAGTATGTCTGATATAATGTCCAAGTCCCTTGTGGAGAAACTTCTGTGTGACGACCAAAGTATAACCGATCGTAGTATAGGAATATCACTTCCTACTACGTGTATGTCATCCAAATACCATGACATCACACCCTACTACCTTCTCAACAGATCCATCCCCTATTCTGATGACGTCAAACCCATGGCTGTCATATCCGAAATAGATGTTCTATCTCCGCTACATCTGCTTTAGTCTATAAATAGATATAATCCTGATGTCCACCAATGCTTCCGCTGCTCCCACTGACTACGACAACCCTCTGGCAGAGTCATATAGACGTGCACTTCTAAATCTAGTTTAGAACGACGCTATACTCATCCTCCTGCCGGGTCTCGCAGCCTGGAACAACAACAATGGCAAGTGTGGGTAAACAAGAACTTCCCTGTCACCGTCCTTGAGGCTACCGGAGTATCTCTCGGGTGCCTGAAGTTACCCACCGTATCTGCGGAGTGGCCAATGGAATGTCAAATCAGATTGAATCTTTAGGTTCCTTATCAAATCTTCAGTAATCGTTTGCGGTTCTGGAATCACTTCCAGTTCTACCATACTCCCACTACTGTTTTTGAAAAAATCCATTTTTATTAAAACTGTGGCGAGTCTAGAACAATATTTCTATTGATCCGCCAGATGGTAGAAAAGCCAACCTTCGTCATAGCCTGGGTCAACCCACAAACAGCCATTACAGAAACGTGCCTTGAGTTATCCAGAGTCTGGTTTTAATCATAAGCCGGACAACTCCCCGTACCTTAACAATGTTAAGATATGAACTGTACTATATCCAATATAGAACCAGAGGCACTGATTTAATTGAACCAGATTCAAATCATGCAGCTGTCTCCAGTGCATGTCAACTAAATGGAGAGAGACCGATCAGCGTTACTCAACTTAGGAATGCTTCCAATTATGAGTAACCTGAAAGAGAAGCAATTTCTCTTTATCATTACTATCAACTGAATACCATACACAAGTATCTACATCTTCGATCACTTTGAAGAATCCCGAAACTTGCTACACTTGGTTCTCTACTCTATTCAAATACCTATAACTCCTCAAAACTTAGACCCTGTGTTTCTACGAAACACATGTCTAAGAACTAGAGAAGTTAAAAGTAAACAGAATATAGTATGAGAACCAACCCCTCTGTCCTAATGGACACTGGACAACATACAATACTCTGTATAAGTCCGCCGAGTCTAACAACTCTTTCACTGTGTGTCGTAGGTTGAAAACTGTACTTATGGTTAAGAAGAATTACACCGCTGTTTAATGCTCCTTACCTAATCATCCACTGATATAGGTAAATGTCATTGACATAATATCAAAAGGTATATCTCACTCTATGAAAATAGACGTACAGATATATCAATTTGAAATTAGTGCACAACAGCGGATATTTAAAACCAAACATTTGCCGACCGGCAAACAGCCCAGGTGATCTCCTCAAATATCACCGATTACAACGAATCCCGAGATAATGAGGATGATCACCCAATTCCCAATAACTTACTCCCACTCATCATCTGTAAAACCATACAGATGTGAGAATCAAACCTGGTAAATACATACCCTGGAGCAAGTGTCTAATCGGGAAATCAGTTTTCTTTTAACAGTACACAGTTGAACTGAAACATTGAAATGTTTCGATGGGGTATCCTGGTATTCCTAGTAATGCCTCTACCATTATCCAGATTCACAACTATAACCGTATAATTCTTTGCCACCTCGTAAAATCCCTTTATATGTCTTTAGTCGTTACCTTCTGCACACCCCTTAGGCCAAATGGTTTTCTTCCTTCCCTACCGTTCGGCACCAGCCTATGGTTTGGAAGAAGACTATCCAGTAAGCATAATGGGTGTACTGTCCTAGCCCTAGGAGCACTCGCAATGCGAGAGAAGGTTAAGATAAAAGACAACCGAATAAACCTTATTCCTATTTCTCCTGGACCAGAATCCATCCCCGAACTGGAACAAGTTCCTTTCGAGTTCGTATATAACCATACGATGGAGTATCCAATAAACTGTGGATTTTCGTAGTGATACGGAGTGTCCTGGAGAAAAACAAAGGTGATTTAGGATTGGCGAAGAAATACTTGGTTTGGTCGTGAATATCAGTCGCATTTTACTTTGCCCTCTTACTAATCCCTTGCTTTGTCTTAATCTTAATACCTTCTGCACACCGTTTAGGCTAATTGGTTTTCTTCATTCCCTACCGGTCGGCACCAGCCTAAGGTTTGGAAGAAGACTATCCAATTTGCATAATAGGTGTACTCTCTCCTAAACCAAGGAGTACTCACAACTTGAGAGAAGGTAAAAGGGAAAAGATAACTGAATAATACTATCCGTTTTCTCTAGAACCGGAAACCATCCTCGAATTCCTTCGAGTTCGTATATAACCATACGATGGTTTTGTCCAATGGAAGTGGACGTTCGTAGTAATACGGGGTGTCCTGGAGAAAAGGGTAAAAGTAGGAGTGGCAATGAGGTCTGCAACTCTGACAATCTAAAAGCCAGTGTTAAGAAGGTTCGGTCAACTTGGTCACTGAGTCATAGTCTAGGGTCGGGTCAATGGTCGCTGCCAAAGAGAGAGAGAAAAGAAACACTCAGCGTGCATTCTAACCAAGATCAGAATGGTTACCAATTTATCTAATCTGGAAACCTCCCACTGTACCTCAAATTCTCCTCCAAACCTGAAAGAAGAATTAGTCGGGGTCACCCGAGGAGTAAACCAACTCATCAGTGGGAATCGGGACCCAACTCTCATCGCATGATAACGTGACGGAATCCGCTCACGGTATCACACTCCAGAAGGTATGCGCATACCTGGCAAGTTTCAGTTCTTTTGAAACTCCCGATGTGGATTTTTACCCCATGCTCTTATGACCTTGACTTTGGCCAACATATCATAAGTCACATGTCAAGTTCAACCCGTCATTCTCCAGGTTAATTTGAGCCCACCCGTACATACCCTTGACTTGGGCCAAAATGGTAGTACGACAGCCCCAAACCAACACATCTATCTATGCTGCATATGAATAACCAACAGCTACCAAACACTGTGCCTTGACTTTGGCCAACATACACAGCTTGAATACTATTGACTATCCATATGAAACGACGGAAGGCTACGAATGGTTTCTGGCGAAAACCTTTAACGTAATGAACTTGATATCGTTGAAGGAACGGATAGCTTTTTAGAAAATATAGTGACGAAAACCTTTACTAAAGAGGTCACTCCCGGTGAAGGGATCTCGGCTCTTTCCCCGTAGAATGGGGTGCTGGATATTCATAACCGAATATCACTGTGCAAAGCAAAAGTAATCGGCTATAGTGAAGTTAGTGCCCTGACGCAAACTTCTGTCCAAGGGGTCACTCCCGGTGAAGGGATCTCGGCCCTTGCCTCGTCGACTGAGGAGCAGGATATTCCAAATGAATACCACGATGCAAAACAAAAGTGAACGTCTTTGCAATAACAGCTTTTTGAAAAGTGTTCCATCAACATCAGAATAGGTTTGTTTTAACTTGCATTGATCCGAATCAATGCAGTCCCATCAATTGATCACACCACAAAGAACGAAAATATACTGACGTACGTATATGCCATCCGCATTCGCCACTGGGTCCCGTCATCACCCGTTAGGTTAGCTAACTAACGGCAGAGCGGGGACTGGACTAGCGCGGATGAAAAACATATACAACATCTACTAATATATATACCAATATATTATATTCGCTCAAGGCGTGAATAAAATGCAACATCACAGAAATGTACAGCATCACAGAACAATACAGATATCTGGGATCCCCGGGTTTCACAGAGCCACTACTGAAAACCGACGTTCCCCTGGTCGTGTGGATAGCCTGTGCAATGAAATCCTAGACCCCTACGGGCGCGGCAAGTCACCTGCCAAAACCTGAAGCGAGGCAGCCCCCTTCAGCGCCGTGAATGGACCACCCAGCACTTCACGGAATCCGGTAACTTGGGCACCCCTCCTAGGTCAACCTGTACCCCCTACGAGTGCGGCGAATAGCCCGCCAATTCCAGACTGAAGCCCCCTCCGTCTCAATGCCCTGAGATGCGGGCCCGTTGCCCACTAGAACCCGGCTATCCGTGCACCCCTCCGCGGGGTAACCCTAGTACAGAAAGTAAAATATACATACAACGGGTACATCGACCGCAACCAGGTCGTGCCCCAAAAGAATAATACAAACAGGCAGTGACGGCAGTCCACATGTCGGACGCTCGCCCCGCAATATCAAATGTACATAATACAACAACACTGTACTAGCATTGCATCCAGGCTATCCCCCACGACCGATCCGCAACATCACAGCAAAACACAGAACATCAACGTGAAAGTCACGTTCGCAAATACGTCTAACCGGGCTATAGCAGTTAGACCGGATTTACCGATCGAGTGACATTCACGGTCGCAGATATAATGTAAATACTGTGAAAAATGTGTTTAAAAAATCCGATCGATCAAAAATTAACAAGTGGGCCCCCAAGCAATACTGTAGCACTCACAGAAATTCTGGGCCCAATTTTAATATTCTAAAACCCCTATTTTTAGCCCAGAAAGAAACTGAAGAAATATGATAAATTAATCTCACTACAGTGCGGCGGAACCGCGGCCCAATGGGGGTTTTGGCCGCGGTTCCGCGCTCTGGCAGACGATTCACTTTATCGTATTTCTGCAGAATTCTTATATCTTCTGGTAGATCACTTTTCTGTAACCTGAAAAATTTTTGGAGACAGAAAAAAATCGACAGAAAACTGATGCGAAGGAAAATGTAGATTTTGGAATTTTGGTCGATCGGAAATGCAAAACACATCAAACGAAGCTAGACGAAGTTAATGGCGAGGCTCTGATACCACTGTAAGTGCACGGCGGCGCCCCGGCCGTCAATCCGACGGCCAAATGCGGAAGCGGTGATAAACTTTAATTTTGCGGACTTAGCAAACCGGCACCACCGCGCACTAAACCCCGGATCGGGCCATTAAACTTGTCCTAGCTAACTAACAAGATAGGGAAGAGATATACCGACTGATCCGAGTCCTCCGGTCTTCTCGTCGTCGTCCCGATCTCTCGCGGAATGTCCAGTCTCCATCTCCTCGTCGGAAGGGCACCACATCGCCTGCGTCTTTTACGGGCTCCCGCCTCAATACCGAGGCAACTCGGGCATGAAGCCGGCAAGTCGACATGCCCAATATGTGTTGTAGAATATAGTATAGAGTTGTGTCTCACTTTGGGGTATTGGTTGCCTTTGGATGATGGAGGGATCATGAATGGACTTTTGAATCAAGTGTAGAATTTTGCAAGCATGAAAATGATATGAACCAATCTTTTCTCAAAATGAACTCTCTCCCCTCTCCCACAAAATGTGGCCGGCCAATGTCAAGAGAATGGTGGAGGGAAAAAGAAATCAACCATACTTAAACCATGAAGGAGAGTGAGTGTAGTAAAAGTAGAAAGGTGACCATAAACCAAAACATCAACCATGCTTACACCTTAATCAACCCATACCCTTTCTTATCTCATTAAATGCATCATGGATGAAAGATATCATAATCAATACAATTGCAAGAAACCCCCTCCACAAAAGTTATTTGCACAACTTGCAAATAACCCCCATCCATCGGAAAAGTCCGGCCGGGAAAGAACAAAGGAAAACCGGCCGGAACGGAATGCAAACTGGCAACTCCAGAAAACTGGTCCCGTAATAAATTACAGGAAAACCCTGATACTGTGCATACACACCCGCATCTGTATTCCGTCCGGATACAAATGCAAAGAGACAAAATCTACACTGTACTAAACTAGGATCCGGCTTAAACCAAAGCCGGCTAGTAATATCCGTTCGATCCCGATCCGTGCAATACCGCACGTATCCGATCGAACCTTGCCATATATCTATACGGCCTCTAGTACAAACCGTCCGATCCTGATCCGTACAATACCGCACGTATCTGATCGGACCCTGCCTTGGCCACGGGTTACCGCATTGGATTCCGCATTGGCCAGTTTGCATTCCGCATTGGCCAGTTTGCATTCCGCATTTGTTTTTGGATTCCGCATTGGCCACGGGTTACCGGCGAGGGCACTAGAAACTAACAATAATACCATCTAAAAGTTCGCGGTGAGTCCGTCCAGTGTACTCACCTTCAGTAAGCACCTACATATTATCTTAGATGAAACAACACCAATGGCTTGTGAGACTGGCCACCGCCCTTCGCCAGGTTGTAACGACTTTGATTTACTGTATGAAAATTTTTAAGTTAATGTATAGAAAGGAGTTTTACAATCCTGAGTACAATTTATAAGTTAATTTTGTTTAAGAACAGCAAGAAACAACTTGTAGCTCACTGGTAAAGCCCTTGCACTGCTGTGACGTAGCCCCTGTGTTCGAATCCCATTAGGCACATTATATTTTTTCTGATTTTTCTTTTAAATTTTTTGGAAGCCCAAAAGTTTACACGTGCACTGCACATAAAAATGAAAAGTCTGGAAAAATAAACATGTGTAAAATGTTATAAACACAGAAGAGTACACGTAGCCAAGATCTAACGGTTCCCATCCACCATTGAATCGGCGAGATTGCCTTGATGGCCCACGCCGACGGGCCCCTATAGGTGAAAGGTCCCCGTGCTTTGCCCACATGACTCTTCCCCTACGCCCATCACCCCTGCACCGTTTGATTACTCTGAAATTAAACAGAGACTTCAATTTCACCTTAAAATCAAATTTAAATGCATTTTAATTCATTCTTTCAATTCCAAAACTCTAATTTCATACTATAAATACTAGCCCATGCCCTAGCCCTTCCTCATTCTGAAAATTCTAGCCAAAACTATCACATTTTCTCAAGTACAAGAAGAGTACAAGTGGAGTTAGCCAACGGCCAACTTCCAGCGAGGAATCGAGGCAATTCCGGCGACCCTGCGACGCCATGGCGACTACCCCCTCTCCTTCTACATCCTCTTCATCCATCTAGCTTGTAAGTCTCTCCCTATTCTTCTCTTTCTTCTTAAAAAGTTCTTTGTTTCAAAATATGTCGGTAAGTGGAGTTAACACCGACCTTTTATTCTAAACCTAAAAATTTCACTATTTCTTTCATATCTTTCCTTACCCTATATTTGTAATCATATAACTAATATTTAGAATAATTTTCACTCAAAAATATCATGAAACATAACTTTAAATCAACATTTACATTAAAATACCATTAACTTTATATCGACCATATTTAATTGTTTTGCTTAATCATACCTTTAGAAAACCTCATGGGCTAATAACCTACCCCTCACAAACACACATGGTTTCTATAGCACGATACTCTTTTAGCATATTCTTGGTTACAATTATAATATTTCATCAAAATACCATGTACTATAAAAACCCAGTTTTCTTTTGAATTGTATTATCAAAACTCTTTGCAAATATACCTCTACAACCCATTTGGAGAACCCGCTATTGGATGGTGTAGATTATCGCACATCCTAGGGCTAGTAGAGCGAGATGCAGACCTTCTCACGGAGCATTCGGTCTCGAAAGATTTTTAATACGATTTTTTAGAAAAACGAAAGTTTCTATTTAATAATAAAATTAATTTTTAATAATTATATAAATATTATTAAACCACATATTTTCAAGATATAATAAAATTCCATGTTTTCTAAAAAATAAAAGAATGACAAGTTTCATCAAAATACCTCCAACTTATCCAAAAGTCAAGCTTTACAGTAAAATACCTTGAACTATCTAAACTAAACTATTATCACTAAAATACTTCACATTCTTAAAATTCACAATTACAAAACCCCTAAATAATATAAATAAATACTCTAGGTTTATTTTGAAAGTATATAAAATATTTTTCATAAAACCCCTTCGAGTTATATAAAATTACATTTAAGGACTTTAGTAAATATAGGTTTAAGCGGGATCAATTCTCTTGAGCCCCAGAGAGCCGGAGAAAGTGAGTGCTTGCCTATTTTAGGTAGAAAAACTTAACGGAGTTATAAATGGTAATTGTCTTGGAAAAAGACATAAATCCTGCCGTCCATATGCAGCAGTTACCGATAACACCCGAACCTAACTCAGGATCCAAATCAGTTTAAAGTGTCCGATTCAAGTCTGAGTCTAACTCAAATCAGAATCTAATTCAACATGAATCTAATATACCAATATGAATACTTGAACCTGAACCTGAATACTAGAACAATATCAACATGCAAACATGACTTGACTTGACCGAACCATGGCTATAACTTGACTTGATTACATGACTACTTGTTTACATCCCGAACCTTATTACATGAACAACTTGTATCTATGGTTTCAGCAAGCCTTGTAACTATAATCAATACAATATATATTACGGGGTTTAACGGGGTAGATTGGTACGGAATGTATTAAAAGTGGCACGATGATGGACACTAAAAGACACCTACATGAACTCTCATGCCGTTGTCCCGTGGGTTTTGACGGGGCCTTATACTTACATGTTACCATAGTCCACGTGATAGTTGGACTCCTCTCGTATACACTGATACCTTCTGTACTAAGCTATAAACAACTATGTTAGAATAATAAACTGATACCTGTATAACTTAACAGTTTCCTTCCACATTACTTGTTGTATTTCTTCCTTTCTTTTGGGACTTACCGAGCGCTAGTTCACCGACGACATTCATGTTTCTTTCTTTTTTGGAATGTTCATCAGGTGGACCGGACTCTCAGGAGATCGAGTCCAGCCAGGAGTACTTGGAGCAGATTGAGGCACAACCAGACTACTAGCTTACTTGTACTTATTTTCCAGTTTGTATGCCATTGTTTAGGCATTGCTTTTATCATTGTACATTTCCTTTTCAAATCAGTTGTATTGTAAAGATGAATGTAAATAAAAGTTGTTGTTCATTTTATATCTCTTGTCATTTCTTGTGCATTTTATATATATTGCTTATTTACGTTTAACGTGTTTACTTCTGAGTAAATACGTCATGTGCCCGTCAAGTTTCTTTCCTTGTACACTGGGAAGCGGGGCGTGACACAGGGTCTAGAAACGTATACACTAGTCTACTCCAGAATATCAATGTCCGGTCTCGATATTCCTTCGACTGGGGACATTTAAAGATGTGCTTATGGACTACCCGACTCTCACGTATACGATCGCCATCATAATGCTGATAGTCAAGCAAGAATCCTACGGACTTCATCATTATATATTAGCGACATGTAATAACAAGTAAAATGTATACACATCAATGATAAAGACAAACCAGATAGCATACTATCATTTCGAGTAAGACTGTTCTACTTGTATAGATCCTCCCTCAATTATTATAATCACCTACCTGTAATTACAATAATTGCCTTGAGGGCACTATATCCAACAATCTCCCACTTGCACTTATGACTAATTATTGTGGTATCGCATACCCACATCCCGTGTGCTATCGAATACCCAATTTCTCTACCAATCAGATTCGCAAGCCGTATTTGTGAAACATCTGTGTTCGAATAATAGCCTCAGTGAGTGGATCCACTACAATGTCCAACTTCCTCTCTCTATGTCTCAACTTCGCGAGATCAGCAATCTCTCGAACTGAGCGATACCCCGCCTTAAGAATTTGTCTAGATACTTGATGGGACTAAGTTCATAAATGAACAATTTTATCCAACAAACTTCTTGGGCTGTATTCTCTGTTTAGTCATTATAAGTATCCTGCACCATGTCTACCTTAGTATCACTATTGGAAACCTATCCAATATAATACTCCTCAGAAGAGGGTAAACTTAAAACTCTGACAGTATCTCTGTCATCCATGTCATCTTGGAAGCCTGAACCGATAACCGCCTCTTGGAAGAGGCTGCCGTTACCATATACCAAGAACATCTTCTTATGTTCTTAACTGCTTCCTTTTGTTTCTACAGGATTGGATTAATATCTGCTTACTATGGCAAGTATAGTAGCAACATCTGGTTTGGTATAAGACATTGCATGATTGATTCAATTGCCTAAGAAAATGATATATCATTCATACTTGTCCCTTTCCTCATCAGTCTAAAAGACATCTCTTTAGAGAGGGTGACTCCATCACCTGTGGGTACACTACCACGCCATGAGTCGTCCATTCTAAAGCACTTTTAGAATGGTGTCTAAGTACCCGGATTGAGACACTTCCCAAATCTAGATCTAAAACCATAGATCTAGTCACCAGAATTCCTGATATCTTATCCATATCCTATATGGAGAAACATCTGTGACAACCAAAGTTTAACTGATTGTAGTATAGGAACATCACTTCCTATCAGGAGTATGTCATCCAAATCCCAGGAGAGTACTCCCTACACCCTTCTTACTAGGTTCATCTTTTATTTTGATAAAGTCAATCATCTTGACTGTCACATCAAAACAGATGATCCTTCTCCGCTATACATGCTTTATTCTACGAATAGACATAAGCAACTTTTGCACCTTTTGCTGCTCCCATTGACTACGATAACCCTCTGGCAGAGTCATATACACGTGCACTTTCAAATTCCCATTTAGAAAGACGTTATAGTCATTCTCTTACCAGATATCATAGTCTTGAATAACAATAGTAGCAAGACATATCCGTATGAATTTCAACTTAGACACTAAAGTAAAAGTCTCATCACAATCCACACTGGATATTTGATAAAAAATATTATCACAATCCACACTGGATATTTGATAAAAAATATTTACAACAAATCTAGCCTTATTAGATTAATACCTTTCCACATGCACAGATCTCGAAAGATCTACTTCCTCCTAATGGGTTTTACCCTTTCATGAGCATCCAGCAAAGTCTAAAATCCATAATTTGCTGGAGTGCGTGGAGTTCATCTTGGATATAAAGTATCCGGTCACCTGAAAGTTACCACTTCCTATGACCTGCTGATTATTAGTAAGGCCATCATCATAATGATGCTGGCCTCCCTGTCACCGTCTATGAGAAAACCGAAGTATCTCTTAGGTGGTTGATGTCGCCTACTAAAATCTGTGGAGTGGCTAATGGTTTGTTGGGTCCAATTGAATCCTTAGGTTCTACCAAATTTTCAGCAACCGTTTGTGGTTCTGGAATCACTTCTAGTTCTATCATACTCCCAGTAGTTTCTTTTGCAAAAAATGATTCCTTTTATAAAAAGGTGGCAAGTCAAGAACAATGTAACTATTGATTTTGAAAATGGTAGAAACAAAACTCTAGCAATTTCTTAGGATAATCCATAAACTGCAATTACTGAAGTGTGCCTTGAGTTTGTTCGGATTATGCTTTTAAACAGAAACCGGATAACTCCATATCTCAACAATATCAAGATAAGCAACCAATCTATGTCCATATAGAATCAAAAGCACTAATTTAGATGGAACCAGATTCAAATGTTATGCAACTATTTCCAATGCACATCACAAATAGAAAAAAGGCCATGCAGTATTACTCATCATTGAGCGCACCCGCGGATGAGTAACCTGAGAGAGAATCAAGTCCTCAATATTAATACGACGGAATACCTGGCATAAGTATCTATATCTTCGATTATTTCGAAAAATTCTGATACTTCCGACATATGGTTCTCTACTTTATTCTTATACCTATAAATTTCTCAAAATTTTTGGATCTTACAGTTCAACGAATGTGTGTCTAAAACCAAAGAATTCATAGGTAAATTGAATGAAATAATATTACCAACCCCTTGTCCTAAAGGACACCGGACAATATACATTACCATGTATAAGTTCTAAGAGTATACTAACTCAAATTCCATGTGTCGTAGGTTGAAAACATTATTTTGGTTAGGAATGTCTTACACCGCTATTCAATGCACCTTATCTTATTCTCAACTGATAAAGGTAAATGTTTAGAACACAAATTTCAAAATTTATATCTCACTTTATAAAATAAAGATACAAATATATCATTTTAAAAATTGGTGCATAACAACGGTTATTTAAAACTAAAAATTTGCCGTTAGGAAAAACCAGACGATTTAATCCAATATCACCAATTTCAACGAATTCCGATATTGATGATCAAATCGTCCATTTCGCAATATTCTACTCCTACTTAGATCTGTAACATTATACAGATGTGGAATTCTAATCTGGTATATACATACCCTTGAGTCAGAATTAATTGGGAAAACAGTTCTCAATAACAACTATACAAAATAACTGAAACATTAATGTTTCAAGGGGTGGCCGGATATTCCTAGTAATGCCTCTTCCACTGTCCAGATCTACGGCAGTAATCGCAATTTTCTTTGTCCTCACTCTAACCCTTTATATGTTTCTACATTTTATCTTCTGTACACCACACTTACGCTAACTGGTTTTCTTCTTTTCCTATCTTTCGGCACCGGTCTAAAGTTTGGAAGAAGATTATCCAATAAGCGTAATAGTTGTACTCTCCTAATACAAAGAGCTCTCATAACCTAAGAGAAGGTAAAGAGAAGAGACAACCGAGTATTCCTATTCAATTTCTCCAGAACTAGTGGCTATTCTCGACTGAAGCAACTTTTTCGAGTTTATATGTAACTATACGATGGTCGTTCCAAACAATATGGATCATCGTAGTGGTACAGAGTGTTGTGGAGAAACGCAAGGGGAAAGTAGGAGTAGCAGGGAAATATGCGACTTTGTCGTGAATCATGACGATCCAAAGCCAAAGTGTGTAAGAGGGTTCGGTTAACTTAGTTCATGAGTTTTAGTTTTAGGTAAGTCATCAGCCGCTGTAACCAGAGAGAGAAAAGAAACACTCAGCGTGCACTCTATCAAGATTTAATTGGTTAATCACTTTATCTAATTAGGATATCTCCCACTGTATCTTCAAATTCTCCTTCAAAGCCTAAAAGGAGAACTAGTCGGGATCATATACACCTTATAAGTTCGCTAACCATTCTACCAGGCCAGTGTTGGTACTCAGAGGGAGGTCCCCCATGCTTTCACACGGACCCAATTTAATAACCCTGTTTCCGCAGAGGCGTAACCTCATTAACACTTTCTAACACTTAATAGGTTAGCTAATGGTGAAGTGAAAATCTCCCGAGTAGTGATACCTATTCATCAGTGGTAATCGAGGCCCAACTATCATTGTGTGATAACTTTGATGGAAGCCGACCAAAATAACCACACTCCAGAAGGTATGCGCAAACTTGGCAAGTTTCCTTTATATTTGAAACTCTCGATATAGTTTTTATCCCTAACGGCTTATAACCTTAACGAAGTCAACAAATCATAAGTCGCTAGTCAAGTTCAACCCGTCATTATCCTAGATTACAAAGCTATGCAGCTGTACTAACTAATCGCATATACATGCAGCAGAAAAACATCACCTAGCTACCGTACACTACGACTTAACGAAGTCAACAAACGCAGCATGAATACTAGGCAATACTAATCTGAAATGACGGAGGGTTACGACTGGTTTTTGGCGAAAAACCTTTAACGTAATGAACTTGATATCATTGAAGGAACTCACGTGGCTTTGAAATGGAGTGGTTGAGACTCCGCTTTTAAAACTAGTAACATAAACTTTTGCTTAAGAGTTAACTCCTCGTGAAGGGATCGAGGCTCTTTCCTCATAGAATGAGGTGCGGGATATTCCTAACCAAATACCTCTATGCAAAGCATTGGGAATTCACCCGTGCGCGCAAATGCGTATGTTTTGAAACGGATATGACTTTTAAGGAAATGGAATGCGCACGCGAGATCTTTCTCGTTTTAAATATTTATAAACCCCAAGTGCATGGCGCGTTGTAGCAAGTCGGCAAGTACGGGTCGATCCGCAGGGAATTATGTATTGGGTCTTGTCTTTTAAGGTTCAACAAATTAACGAAATTAACGAATAGTTTGGTTGTCACAAAAAATGAATAGAATATGAAAATAAAGAAAAGCAAGAAAACAAGCAAGTAAGAAATGGTTTTGGCTTTGGCTTGGAAGGTCGAATCGCGACGATTCCTTCGACGCTCCCTTGATCATGAGTTGTCCGTTCTTGCGTCGATCCTGGTACGAAGCATGAATCGTCAAATCGGTTGCGAAGCACGAATCATCAAGTTGCCGATATTCGCCGCAAAACATGAAACGAGTCCGTTTTTTCACTTACCGTTTGTCCAAGCTTGGGGTATCAACACTAAACACAAGGGTTAGCAAGCATACCACAACATCAAAAACACAAATTAGTGAGTGAGAGCAAATGATTTTAGTGTTAACTTTGCTAAGGGGTTGTGATAGTATACGGTATATGAAAACCGAGGGTTTGTCAAGCTCTTGGTCACAAAATACCGTATCCAAACTTAGCAAACTTAACACCAATTTGATTTAACTTAAACATTATGAAATAGGGAAGGGGAGTGAATATGGTATTTGAAGAGGTTACAGAGTAACCATGGGTTCAAAATACCATATCACACTAATATATAAAACAATCCTTAAGTTATAACCATGTTAAAGCACATTAAACATAAATAAGAGGAGGAGGAGGCAAAGCCTTTCATCTCACTTCCTTACCATTACCACCACCAAGAAGATTAGTTAAGCATAATAAAGAAAAGAAAATAAAGGCAAGTATAAAAGAAACGCAATATTATTAACACTTGATGAAGAGTTACAAGATTTTGGTAACTTATTCAACCTCAATAATGAAGCTCTCCAAAGAAAGCTTCAAGAGGGAAGAAAAAGAAGAAACCAAGTTGAAGCCCACTCAACACTCAAGCCTAAACAAAAACAAAAAAAAAAACAAAAGATAGGATATGAGAGAATGAGAGAGAGCCCTTCCCTTGCTCACTGGTCTGCTTTTATAGGCACAAAAGAAAAATAAACCAGCAATAAAAATAAGATGACGTGGCAGCAGGTAGGGACAGGGAAAATATGGGGTCCATTGGAGCAAGGGGCCGGCCTGCTCGGTTTTGGTAGGCATGTGGCCGGCCAAAATCTGAGATCCTGAGCTCGTGCTGATGTGGTGTGCTTGTGTGCATCCCAATATCACTCTGGTGCTGCTAGTTTTGTCTGTAGCGGCCTTGGATGCACTCAGGGATTTGGAGGGAAACTAGATACTTCAAATCACATCATAACTTTAAGCATTCAATGCATATCACACCCACTTGCACAAACCATCATTTCTTGTGTGCCATGGGCAGCCCCACCATGTCATGGTCTATGCCAAAGAGTTGTGTGTACACTTGTATTGTGTTGGACCAAAATTGTGTACACATGTTTATTTCCAAAAGAACTCTTTGGATATCGGTCGGTTTCCTGTTCTGTTTGCAGTGTCGGCTCCCAAATGCTATATCCGTGATATTGAGTGTATTTTCAGTGTTGTATCACGAATACCTGTAATATGTAATTACTGAGCAGACACTGGTTAAAAGTACCGATAAATAATAAAATAGATAATGAATGGGCGGTATTAAAATGCAGTTTTCTGAGATGAACAAATACCTCCAAACTTATCTTTTGCTCGTCCCGAGCAAAACAAAAAATCATAGCCTCACTTTCGCAGGGAACGCGATTGCACTGAGCACGTGCAACAAGCCGTTAAACCTCTAGGTGTCCATAGTAGGAGGAGTGTTGTCTCCTGAGGGTTTTTCAGCGGATTACACCCACAAAATCCAGTCAAGTTAGCGTTACGAAAATACTGTTGATTCTAATCTTAAGGTTAGAGATCAAAGTTAGAAGTTCTATTACCCAAGTCAGAAACGTTAAACCCTATTTTTCACACCTCGCAATTTGTTTAACATAAGCTCATACGCGTCTTTACGTGATTGTGCGGATAGTGTCCATACTTTTTTAAGAACTTTGATTAGGGTCATCATGTCATAATTACTGACCAGGATAAACTTCTGAAGGATCACACGAGTTTTGAAAGGAGTTAAGATTTTCTCAAGTTTTATTCTCCAGTTAGGTTTCAAGTCAGAATATATATCAATTTTAACAGAGAACCTAAGTCTTATACTTCACTCCACCCTTTCACCTGTTTTTGTTCATACACACCTTTCGTTATCGTGCAAAACGTCTTAATAAATACAAAGCTTCATATCTCCGTGAAAAAACTGTTTTAATAGAAAATTCGTCTCCGCCAAGATTATTCTCCCACTAAGAACCATGAGGACTTTTAACTCGGAGAGAACACTTGCTTAGCTTGTTTTATCTGGCGATTGGAAACTTAGCAAGGTTTGGGTCAATGACTCCCAAACCAGATGGTTTTAGGGCATTAGGTGTGGAGACACCCCAAAGTCTTAATTACCCAAGTTACCAAGGCCACAAAACAAAAGACTCATTTTATTTTAAATAATTCTGCACTCAGTAAAAACGGAGATATAGCCAGCTTTTTCTTTTAAATCCGAAGACGTTACATGTGGATAAGATGTGTAATTACTCCAACAAGGTTTCAGATGGGTTATTTTTCAGACTTATAGCTTCTGTTAAAACCTCTATAAAATCCTTCATATCTACTTTACTGTATGAACCATTCTTGATATTACTTAATTCAGAACAAACCTGTTTGATCCTAAAGATATTTATCAATTTTTAAAGTTCACAGACATGGCAGACTTTCATCAAATTCTCAAAAACATACGACACGTGTAAGTGATATAAAAGACGTATATTAGCAACGGTTAAACACAAGGGAGGGTTATATTTCGGGTCGTCAATCTCACAACAAGGATTTAGTTATTTCTAACTTATCAACCGAACCGTTAGACTTTGAATCTAAGTTCCCCCACTAGCTAACATGAATTTTTTTTTATATTTTTGAGAAATTTTTTCAATTTTTATGGGTTTTTAATATATATGCAATGCAGAATACAAAATATACACATGCAATGCAGCAAAAATAAACGCATCACTCACCCCCAAACCTAAGTTTTACGATGTCCTCATCGTTGCCCCTGTCTCCGGTAGCTAGACTTAGACACCAGGGTGAGAATTTTATTCAAAGAAAAAGAAAAAACCTAAGATTAATTACACCATTTACATGTTAAAGATTGGGTCAGTCCAGAAATTAATATCAGCCATTTAAAACTTTTGTCTATATAGTGCCATGGCTGGCAAAAGAATATGTATATACAAAGGAAAAAGAAAAAGAAAAGGTATATGTTAGATGTTAGTGAAGGACATGGGCATGTAAAAGTAGGGATCAGAAGACGCTGAAGGTGAAGACGAAGTTTTGAAGAGGAAAAAGAATTATTGTTCGAATGAATTGAATTTTCAAGAAGTATATGTGGAGTTTCAAAGTCAGGTTCGTTCAAAAACTGGAGTTCATCCGCAAAAAGTTTGGCAAAAGAAAGGTTCTTAGGATGTTCCCAAATGGATCTTGACTCAAGCTCACCAAGTATATCTAGTTCATCCGCAAAAATTTCCTCAAAACTTAATATGAAAGAATAATCTTCAATCTTGTCTTCCTCCCTATGATTTTTCACAATCTTATTCTTATCATTATAGCTCACAGACTCTCCCAATACAATATCGCCCTCATCACATTCACACATGGGTAGGTTCATGTCATCTAAAAAAGTAGGTTCCCACCCTAATGTTTCTTCCGAAACAATATCACTAGGTGATACAAAAATTGTGGGTTCCTGATTATTGATCTCTTCAAACAATCTATCCAAACCATACCCGTAAAAGTCACAAGATTCCTCCTTTAAAATCGGAGTGCAAAAATCAGTCTATTCAAGAATTTCCTCATCAAGTATAATTTCGGTTAAATCAATCTCTAAATCACAAGTGACAAGAGACTCAGTGGATACCTAAAGGTTAGTGGTGGACTGACTTAGAGGGCTTTCCTGTGTGTCTTGGTAACACTCAGTCAATTCATTTGCATCGTCATCTATGAAATCATCAAAATTTGTTTGATCGTTTATCTCACTCGGATGACTTCCTAGATGACAGACATTCATACTATTGGGTTCCAATTGACTGTGTTCACTTCCTAGAATTCTCACAGCTAAATGTTTCGCGTGTTCCTCTATTCTAGCCAATGATTGAGCTTGAGCAAGAAATAATTGCTCAGACTGCTGTATGCACAGGGCTAGCGTAGAAGCTGATTAATTCTCGACCACAGTCATTACTTCAATACCCTTCTCTAAAGTGGTCAACCTAGCATCCTTCTCACTATCATACCCTAATGATGTGTCAGTTGTTTCAGGTAAGGAGGGTTGTGATGGTGGTGATGCTAAAGCAGTCAATCGGTCGACCTCTTTCTCTAAATCTTCAATCATTAGGTTTCTAATTGAAGTGGGACTGGGTTCAAGAGTGTTAGGTGGGTGACCATTATCAAAACTCTGGGACGGTTGGTCACCCCCTAAGAAAGGATAGTTGTTATGAATATAAGAAGAATTTTGGCAATTTGAACAAGTGTATTGGGATTGAGTATAAAAAAAGAATAAGAATCGTGAAAAATCGAATTGAATTGTGTGTCACCCATATTAACAAGAATTCACAAATGTCACAAAAATAAAGAATATCACACCCCTACCAGTCTATGGTTTGCTAGTCAACTAGACCTGCTCAAGAACCTGATCGTCGAAGTAAAATTGTGTCGAGAAACGGGCTCAAGGTATACGGATCACGAAGCCAGGTAAGTGCAAGAGAGAAGGGAGGGTTTTCCAACGCTTTCGCAAAGTTCCTTAATTAGATAACCCTTTCTCTTGAACACTTGCCTAGACACCCCATGAACGTATACCGTTAAGCGGTGTTCTAAATACAGTTAACTTCTCTTAATGAGCGCGAAGTCCTTAAAGTCAAAGTTCTCGTTGATTTTAAATTACTGTGGATATGCAAGAATGCAGTTTTGTGATTTGTGGGCCACAGAAAAAGGTGATGATATCCTTTACCGTATCTTGTTTGGTCTTTTTGCCCTTAAATCCGTATTAAGATGCAAATGCGCAATCAATAAAAGAATTCAAGACATCAAGCAATTTAAGCAATTCTTTTTCGTTTAAATTTAAGCGCTGCGAAAAATACGGTTAGTTCTCTGTGCAATTGGTGGCAATCTTGTGTGAAGAATCCTGCAGAAAATAGAATAGTGGAATGCGTCGGATTCAAGATGAATGCGTTGGGAAATACGTACCGATGTGATTTGGTTAAGAAAACCCCTTTGAAAGTGATCCGAGTCTTTGATTGTTCGCTTGCGCGGGTCAAACTACCCGGATCTTTGGCACTGTACTTCACTAACGTTTTGCAATTGAATTTGATCCTCGATCCGCATGATCGCTGGTCGTAATTTCTTTAAAACTGAAATGTCGAAAAAATACGATATTTAGTGTCAAAAGCGATATATCTGCCCCAATTCCTGCACGCTCAAAATTATAAAAATCAAACAATACCACTAGAGTACTGACAACACACTGGAGACTATACAAAAAGAAAAAAAATCACAAAAACCCCTATTGGGCCGGCGAGCTCGGATTCCTCACTGATGTCGCCGGCCAAATGATGAGTGTTTGTGCTCGAATTTTGTGTGGATCTTTCAAGCTATATCAATATTCCAATGGTATGACTTGATTTTTCAGTTGAATCACAGAGTGCTAGCAGGTTGCAAAGACAGAGAACAAAATGAAAGATTTTGTTAGTTTGTGTTTGTTTTTGAAAAAATTGAGTTAGTAGTTTAGTCTGTTAGTAAGAACCAGAAATAACAATACCCAACACTACCAACTCTCCGGCAACGGCGCCAAAAACTTGTTTGGAATTCACTCGCGCGCGTAAACGCGTATGTTTTGAAACGGATATGACTTTTAAAGAAACAGAATGCGCACGCGAGATCGTTCTCGTTTTAAATATTTATAAACCGCAAGTGCACGGTGCGTTGTAGCAAGCCGGCAAGTACGTGTCGATCCGTAGGGAATTGTGTATTGGGTCTTGTCTTTTAAGGTTCAACAAATTAACGAATTGTTTGGTTGTCACAAAAAATGAATAGAATACGAAAACAAAGAAAAGCAAGAAAACAAGCAAGTAAGAAATGGTTGTGACTTTGGCTTGGAAGGTCGAATCGCGACGATTCCTTCGACGCTCCCTTGATCATGAGCTGTCCGTTCTTGCATCGATCCCGGTACGAAGCATGAATCGTCAAAGTGGTTGCGAAGCACGAATCATCAAGTTGCCGATATTCGCCGCAAAACACGAAACGAGTCCGTTTGTTCACTTACCGTTTGTATGTCCAAGCTTGGGGTATCAACACTAAACACAAGGGTTAGCAAGCATACCACAACATCAAAAACACAAATTAGTGAGTGAGAGAAAATGATTTTAGTGTTAACTTTGCTAAGGGGTTGTGATAGTATACGGTATATGAAAACCGAGGGTTTGTCAAGCTCTTGGTCATAAAATACCGTATCCAAACTTAGAAAACTTAACACCAATTTTATTTTAACTTAAACATTGTGAAATAAGGAAGGGGAGTGAATATGGTATTTGAAGAGGTTACAAAGTAACCATGGGTTCAAAATACCATATCACACCAATATATAAAACAATCTTTAAGTTATAACCATGTTAAAGCACATTAAACATAAACAAGAGGAGGAGAAGGCAAAGCCTTTCATCTCACTTCCTTACCATTACCACCACCAAGAAGATTAGTTAAGCATGATAAAGAAAAGCAAATAAAGGCAAGTATAAAAGAAACACAATATTATTAACACTTGATGAAGAGTTACAAGATTTTGGTAACTTATTCAACCTCCATAATGAAGCTCTCCAAAGAAAGCTTCAAGAGGGAAGAAGAAGAAGAAACCAAGTTGAAGCCCACTCAACACTCAAGCCTAAACAAAAACAAAAACAAAACAAAAAGATAGAATATGAGAGAATGAGAGAGAACCCTTCCCTTGCTCACTGGTATGCTTTTATAGGCACACAAGAAAATAAACCAGCAATAAAAATAAGATGACGTGGCAGCAAGGGATGGACAGGGAAAATATCGGGTGCATTGGAGCAAGAGGGCCGGCCTGCTCGGTTTTGGTAGGCATGTGGCCGGAAAAAATCTGAGATCCTAGGCTCGTGCTGATGTGGTGTGCTTGTGTGCATCCCAATATCACTCTGGTGCTACTAGTTTTGTCTGTAGAGGCCTTGGATGCATTCAGGGATTTGGAGGGAAACTAGATACTTCAAATCACATCATAACTTTAAGCATTTAATGCACATTCAATGCACATCACACCCACTTGCACAAACCATCATTTCTTGTGTGCCATGGGCAGCCCCACCATGTCATGGTCTATGCCAAAGAGTTGTGTGTACACTTGTATTGTGTTGGACCAAAATTGTGTACACATATTTATTTCCAAAAGAACTCTTTGGATATCGGTCGGTTTCCTGTTCTGTTTGTAGTGTCGGCTCCCAAATGCTATATCCGTGATATTGAGTGTATTTTCAGTGTTGTATCACGAATACCTGTAATATGTAATTACTGAGCAAACACTGGTTAAAAGCACCGATAAATAACAAAATAGATAATGAATGGGCGGTATTAAAATGCAGTTTTCTGAGATGAACACAAAGCAAAAGAATATGACTATGATTTTGAAGAAAACCGAGTAGTTTTTTAAAATTGGTTCCGACAACATCATATAGGTTTTTTCCCTTACATTAAACATATAACGCAGTCCCATCATTACAAGTGTCTAAGCCACACCAGAAATAACCAAAATAGCATTCTTTTATATGCCATCCACATTCGCTACGGGATCCCTGATCTTCACTGTAAGCTTACTTAACTTACGGAATAGCGGGACAGAGCTAGCGCAGATGCAAAACATATAAAAACATCTACTATATATATATATATATATATATATATATATATGAGATTAATGGAGGGAAGAGGCCATAGGAGGGGATTCTCTCCTATGGCGTCGAAAAAATATCCCCTCCCCAGTTTTTCCGGACGATCGGCACCCACCATCTTCATCGTCATCATCTAAGATGTGGGTACACCAAATTTCATGTGATTCTACAACTTTTTCACCGTTGATTTAGTGGGTTCAAAATTAACGGTTTACCGACAATAGAACTTTTTACATTGCTAAATCAACGGTGAAAAGGTTGTGGAATCACATGAAATTTGGTGTACCCACATCTTAGATGATGACGATGAAGATGGTGGGTGCCGATCGTCGAAAAAAACTAGGGGGTTGTATATTTTCGACGCCATAGGAGGGAATCCCCTCCTATGGCCTCTTTTCTCCATTATTCTCTCTCTCTCTCTCTCTATATATATATATATATATCTCAACATCACAGGCATGTAATAACATTACAAGAATGCAGTAAACAATATGGAATAGCGGATAAGTTAGGAGCCTCGTGTTTCAACCGAGCCACAAATAAAACGCGACATTCTCCGGTCGTGTGGATAGCCCATACAATATCGATCCTAACCCCCTACGAGCGTGGCAAGCCACCCGCCAATCCTAAAAACAAGCAGCACGATCTCAACTCCATAAGATGGCCATCCTCTGAATTCTGGAACCTGGTGACTCGTGCGCTCCTCCACGGGGTAATCCTAGTACAGAAATGAAATATATACAAGGGTGACAACGACCGCATCGTGGTTGAGCCCCAATAAAAGAATATATATAATACGGAAACGTCGGCCACAAGTTGGAGCTTGTCCCAAACAAATGAATACATCAAAATAAATCAAAACTGGACAAGCAAACACACGAGGGGCTATCCAACATGACAATCCGGCTAAACCATCACACACACACACACACACACACACATCATTGAACAAGCAACACAAGTAAGTGTGTAACACCGTCTAATCAAACATTTAGCAATTAGACGACGTTCAAGAACACATATACCAAGATACAAACATAAACGATGTTAAAATTTCGACCGAAAACAGTTCCGAATTGCCCATATGAACAAACAGAACATAACAAAATCTGGGGCAAAAAGATATATACCAAAAATCTATTTTCTACAATTCCAAGCAACTGACAAAATTTGGAGATAAACAGAAAAAATGGTAAGAGGATCTCGGCCAAATCTCGGCCATACATTGTTTGTTTGTCCTCGAATTTTGTGCCCGATTTTCTTTATTAAAAAGTAAGCCACTGACGTATACAAAAAAAAATTCTGGTTCTGTTTTGAAATGGACAGAAACTTATAATTCAAAACTAAATACAGGTAAATTTTCGGTCTCGAAACTAAAATATCGTCTAATCTAGTTCTAGTGTTTGGTTTGGCTTTGATACAATTGAAAGTTCCTGGTGCCCTTACCGCTACAATAGCGGCCAATGCAGAATCGAAAAACAAAAATTTTATGGGAGTACTAGAAACTAATCCCTAGCAATCATTCCAAATACTAAACTAGAATACAAGTATGCAAGATTTAGGGATTACAACCTTCGATACGTGTCCATCCAATCGTGGAAGACCCTTCTAAGCCCGTCGTAGGCCGTCAAGAATAATCTTGAGAGGCAACCGTCCTTACCGAAGATGATCCATCCAAGAGAACCGATCCAAACTTCATCTTCACCTAGTGAAATAATCAACGCTCCAAACTCGATAGGAATGGAGAGTGGGGATGTAGGAATTTTTCACTATTATCATTTTCTCTCAAACATTCAACTCAAGAGAGCATGCAAGAAGAAGAAGGAGGATGAGGAGCAAGCCACTCATAACAAAAAATTGGCTAAAAATTGAGAATGTTGTGAATGAGAAAGTCTTTGAATGGCTTCATAATTTTTCCATACTTAAAAATATCATATGCTCATTTTGTAATAAACCAATAAAGCCATCCCTGTCTACATGTCTCAACCATACTCAAATGTCATCTCACCCTCCACCTCATATTTGATTTTCCTAAAATGAAAATAAACAAATGAGGTGTTCTTCTTCTAAAAGTATTTCCGTATAAATACGGAATACTTCCCGGTATATGTATCGAAATACGCGTATCCGTATAAAAATATGAATAGCCAAGAGAGAGAAAATGAATAGTGAACAATGATACTAGAATATTATATATATATATATATATAAATAAATTATTAAATCAAAATTTGATTTAATTATCCGGCTTAATCCTAAACCGACTAGTATTATCAACCGTCCAATTAAAGTCCGTGTAGCCTATACACGTATTTAATCGGACCCCTGTATGTATCAACATACGTCATCTATATCATATCGTCTGAACCAGCAAAACCATTTGTGTGGGACTCTAAAGACTCGACAATACGTTGGCATTGAGTTTGTCTGCACCTGTTTAAGTGCGCATCCAAATCATGTACGCACTTGAGGGAAGAATAAGTCTAAAAGCATGTGTGCATACGAGGGTTAATACATGGCACACACACAGCATGCGTGCGCTTCATTGGAATTCACACTTAATAGAGATTCCTAAATGCGAAGTGCACGTGCAAAAGCACATGCGCATACGTTTACCATATGCACGTGCAAAGTACGTGCGCACACGCAAGGTGCGCATATCAGTGGAGGGAAATTTGTTGGAGATGAAATATTTATCAGATAACAACCAAAAAATGCATTTTATTCCATGGGGAAGAGTCACCATACACGGGATACGGACTACTGAGATTAGTGAAACAAAATACAAAATTCTCTCTCTCTCTCTCTCGGCCCTTTAACCATGTCGAAGCGACGATTCTCGCAAAAAGTCGCTCCCCACCTATCAGTGCTATGTTCGTCGGCTAAAGAAAACATAATAGCTCGTCGAGCTCGTATTTGAGTCAACATATGGATGGAGCGATCCCTTAAAGGCTTCATGATCAGACCTGCCTTTCGAAAGCAGTCGACCTTGACCTCCGCCGTGTCGACCATCGCTAAAGTCATCTCCGCCGGGTGAGGAGGAACGTCGTCGAGGACATCGAGAAAGATCATGCGAAGCCATATAGTGCCAACGGGAAGAGGATATCCCTTACAGGACATCAACTCATATATCAAGGTGTCACATTGAGCTTCCGTGAGACCGGGGTTCACTAAAGAGGCAGCAAAACGGGGAATGATCTCTTCAATGGGTACTTCCCATGGTTGTTGAGAAGCATGTGAGCAGTCACAAGCCATATTCTTTTCTCTGTGGATGTGAAAGAGAAGAGGGTCACTTCTTTAATTTATAAGGAGGAGTATTCAAGTCTTGGCACAGAAAATTTTGTATGTCACTAAAATGGAAACAGTTTCCAAGCTTTGACCGAAGAAAGTGTTAAAAAAGAGGTGGATAGCACTGAAAATTATGAGTCATCAGTCTGCACACTTAAATTTATGTGTGCACTTGATAGAAACACCATTTAGTGCGATGTGCAAAGCACGCACGCATATACTAGCCACAACCATATGCAAAGCAAGTGCGCATATATTCGCCGCATACGTGTTAGTGTATATACCCTGGAGGCCATTACTGTATTATACTAGCTTGTATATTACTTGATGGAAGCTTGGGATATTCACAGTTGTATAGAAAATCTTGCTCAAAATGGTAGTATGCTACTTGGTTTGTCTCTACTTCAATATGTGCATGTGTTTCTTTTAGCATATCGCTTATATACATATTAGTAGAGCCCTTAGGATCTTTGCTTGATTACCAGCGTTGTGATGGCGCTCACACTCGTGGGGGCTGGGTAATCCATAAGCACATCCTTATACAGGTCCCTAGTCGTTGGACTATCGAGACAGGGCATCGATACTCCGGAGTAGACTAGCGTATGCGCTTCTCATCCCAGCGGGGGAGACGGTCTGTCCCACAGCCGTCAGTATGTCGTACTTGAGATAGTATGCGGGTGCTCGTTAGGTTATGAGTACACTGGACAAGACTCATAGGGAACTGTTGGTTGGTATTATACCTATCGTCAGTTATCAGTTCCCAGGTGACATGAGTACAGCTTAGTCCGCCGACTTGACACTGTCGCTTCGCCTCGAGTGTGTTCCCACTGTACTTAGATTACTACCCTACCACGGCTCAAAGGAGTCGTGCAAACAGGTAGTAGTTGGGTGCAGTCCTGAAGCACTTGGAGGCAGTGACGGTTAGACAGGATTCGTCTCTCCCGGTATTGGGGGTTGACATCGCGCTGTGTCTAGGAGAGCCATTACACAAGTAGTCCCTGGCCAGGGCAAGCGAGATATACTGGTAGGTTTCCAGAGTTATCTCAGGGTGTTCTGGGCTACACTCCGACACGACTTGTACCGCTATTAGGGGACTGACGTTCACCGCCCCCCTAGGCCCGCCATGCGATGTATCAGACGAACAGACCGGACTGTACGGAGATTGTCACATACAGGCTCAGTAGGAGTTTTGATGGGTTTACCTCATCGGCCTTCTTATCGACATCTACCTGGGGACCGTTACGTATAGCTAGTGCCGCTTGCGGTCTGTGGTTAAACCCACTGCCAGCGTAGTGTCGAGTCTTTAGAGTCCCACACAGAGAATTTCCCTGCACTGAGCGAAACGTGTAGAGGCCGTATGGTTTTACGGCAGGGCTACGATCACTTACGTGCACTTGTGTACGTATGCTGTTCGGGTAGGCAATACTAGTGGGCTTTGGTTTAAGCCAGATCCTAGTATTGCATGGATGGATTTGATTTGTCTTCTGTGCATTCGCATTCTACGGAATGCTACGGAATGCGGATGCGGGTGTGTATGCACAGTTTTGGGGAGCGATAAAGGAGGAGGTGCCCCATTAGGGTTTTTGCAGTTGGTTCGGCCAAAAGCGTAATGTGGCACACTCATTAGGGTTTTGACAATTTGTTTGGTCAAAACCGTTATGAGCCGGAGACATTGTTTACTAATCCTTTTAGTGATAGATTAGTGATGGCTAATTGCATTGACCATTTGACCACTTAGATCTCTCTTGACTTTGTTGACTTGTTGACCATGTTGACTATTGACCTTCAAGAGAGATCCACACTCTTCTTTTACTTTAATTTTAATTTATGTGTTATGATAATGGTCAATTCAATGTGCCATCAACATATATCATGATAGGATTAGTAATGATGATCTTAGTGTATTATTGCAACCATGGTTCATTTCATTTGGCTTAATCTTTTCATTATTCTCTTCTCATTCTCTCTCTTGATATGAGAAGAAAAGAAAAGCTCCATGGTTGCTAACCTTTCTCCTTCTTCTTCCTCCTCTTGATCTTATCTTTTGATCTCATGTGTTGAGAAAAAAAGATCCCGCAAAGACAAATATATCCATACATCTCCTCTACACATTCTAGGGCTTCTTGACTAGCAACCACTTTGCCCTAGTTGCCTTGGCTTGAGGCGGAGCTTAGTGTACAACTCTCGGGTGGATCGTCTTCGACTCAAGAAGGCCGCGGAGGTGCCCAAGGTCCGGATCGACGCTTGGAGCTTGGATGGACGAGCGGGACAGCGGAATGAAGACCCGAAGGACCGGTTCCGTGAGGTATACTTTCTACAAGCATAGTAGTTAAAACCTCTTAGTGTTTACTAGTTTCTAGTTTAGCAAAGATCCCGACTTTTAGTCCATGTTGCCTTGCGCCAAAATCATTGTTTTTCGTCGTTTCCGCCTCCCCGTAAGAACCGGGGTGAGCAACGTGGACTTACAGTGGTATCAGAGCCTAACTAAACATAAACTAGTAAGTTAGCAAAGTGTTAAGAACATCGATCGGAAAAAAGTCGCAAAACACATCCGCAAAACCTCAACTTTCTGTCGAATTTTTTACTGTTCAAAAATTATTTTAACATACATGAAAATTCGTCTCAGGGTTTTCTAAAACCACTACAGAAAAACGGTCCCATGAACCGACCAAACCGCCGCGGTTCCGCAGCCGATTTGACTCGGTCGTGGACCTGGTTTTTTGCAGTGTTTTAGTTTGGATGTTTTGGGATTTTTAAGATATGTTTTTTCTACCCAGATTTTCCAGAGAGCAAATTGACTTTTCGGGTGACTAAAAATCCGTATTTTGATCGATATTCCGTACTCTTTGGCTAATGGATATTATCTGTGATGTGATATATGTATTCAACGTCCGCTAATCGCTATACGTCGATTAGTGGGGGCTATACATATCTGTGATCTGTAATGTTGATGGTTTGTGTATATGAACTCGGTGGATTGTCGCGAATGAATAGCCGGGAATGGGTGTGAGATGAGTGTTTCTTTTTCTTTCATTCATTGTAAAAGTTGTAAATTGATGTAATATTATTTGTATGGCCGCACAACCGGGTCGGGGTTGTAGCCGTCATTGTATCATTTCTTTTTACTGTTTTTGCTCCTAGGATAGACCCAAGGAGGGATGCACAAACTACCGGGTATCTCGAAGTGCCGAGTGGCCTACTCACGGGTTGAGAGAGGTTGCTTCGCTTCGGGTACTTGGCGGGTAGTTTGCCGCACCCGTAGGGGTCTAGGGTGGGGTTTGGCTATTCATCGCGACCGTGTAATCCGTTTTTCGTTGCAGGCTCGAACGAATCGTGGATTCCTAGTATATCCAAAGTGTTCATCTGTGATCTGTAATGTCTATCATTGCTATATATTTATATATGATAACTATTTAGGTGTTGCTTATGTTTTTCAGCCGCGCTAGCCCAGCCCCCGCTCTGTCGTTAGTTAAGTAACCTAACGGGTGATGACGGGGCCCCGTGGCGAATGCGAATGGCATAAGCGTACGTCATATTTTGGTTGTTTTCTGCAATGGTAGGATTAAATGATGGGACGCATTAAAAGAACTAATGCAAGAAAATAAACCAAGTAAAAGTCGTTGGAACACTTTGAAAACCACTCGGTTCTTTTCAAAAACCAGCATTTTAAACGCGGAGCTTGAACCACTCCTTTTAAAAGTTATCTCGTTCCATCGATTATATCAAGTTCACTACGTTCACGGTTTCTCCAAAACCATTCGTAGCCCTCCGTCATTTCGGTTAAATATTCAGTAGTATTCAAGCTATGTATTTTGACCTTCGCCAAGGCATAGTGATTGGTAGCTGCTGAATATTTATCTGTAGCATAGATAGATGCGTTGGTTTGGGACAGTCGTACTACTATTTTGGCCTTCGTCAAGGGTATGTACGGGTGGGTTCAAATTAACCTGGATAATGACGGGTAGAACTTGACATGTGACTTATGATATGTTGGCCTTCGTCAAGGTCATAAGAGCATGGGGCAAAAATCCACATCGGGAGTTTCATAAGTACTGAAACTTGCTAGCGCTGCATACCATTTGGAGTGTGATGATTCTGGTAGGATTCCTTCGGTTTTATCACGCGATGATATTTGGATCCCGATCCTACTGTGAGTATATGCTACTCCTCGGGAAATCTCTCACTTAACGATCAATGCTATAAACCAAGTAGGTGTCTAGAAAGGTGTTAGCGGGGCTACGCCCACAGGGAAAAGAGGTTACTTAATTAAGGAACTTCGCGAAAGCGTTGGAAAACCTCCCTCGAAGTACCGACACTGGCCTGGCTGAACGGTTAACCAAGTATTGTACGGTGAGATTGATCCTGACTAGTTCTTCCTTGATGGTTTGAGGAGGGATTCGAGAGACAGTGGCAGCCATCCTGTTTAGATAAATTAAAAACCAATCTAAACTTGCAAGAGCATCATGTTAAGTGTTTTCTTCTCTCTCTCTTAATTGCAGCGACCAAGTGACCGCACCTAGGTTACATCTAGATAATAAAATGACTGAATTTGACTGTTATGACTGGCAAAGGTCTGTCCAGATGTCCATTGCCCATGACAAGATGGGACACCTCTTGACTGATCCAACCCCTGCCGTCTCAAGTCCAGTTTCCCCTGTCATGGACATTCATATCCGTAGGATATCGGAAGAAGACTGTGCGAAAGCCAAGTGCCTCGTGTTAGCCTCAGTTGATGGTATATACCAGAGGCAGCACGAGAAGATGGACTCAGCTTCTATCTTCCTCCATAACAAAGTTTTATATGGAGAGCAATCTCGTATCGCAAGATATGAGACCTCGAACGAATTGCTTCCAGCGAGGTTGGCTATCGGGTCATCTGTAGGGGGCAACTTCCTTACAGAGACCAGCTCTTTTGAGCTCTCGGACCTGAAGACCACGTTGAAGAACGGGTCAGATGCTGACTTAGTTCAACAGTCTTTACCTACTACCCTAAAGGAAACTAGGGGAGTAGAAAGAAAGGGAAGGGCTGAAGTTTCAGGAACAGATGTAGTAAAAGAAGGATGTTCCTATTGTTACGGGAATGAACATGGACAGAAGGATTGCAGGGCTTGTAAAGCCAGTAGCCAGAATTCGAAGCATGTTGTGGCTTCGGCTTCGGGTGTGTTTGTAATAGAGAACTGTATGTCAGTTAACCCTACTTCCTGGGTATTGGATACCGGATCAGGATCTCATATCTGTAATTCGTTACAGGCTTTGAGAAACCGTAGGGTTATCAGGAAAGGTGATATGACTCTCAGGGTTGCTAACGGAATGAGCATGTATGCTGAATCTGTAGGGGAATATCATCTAGGACTGACAACTGGGCAGATATTGATTCTGCGTGACTGTTTTTATGTACCAGGTGCGACTTGTAACATCATATCTGTATCCTTACTTTCTAAGGAAGGATATGATTTTACTTTTGTAAGCGATGTAGTAAACATCCACCTAAATCAAGTGCTGATTGGGTCAGGTACATTGAAATACGGTATATACGTTTTGAATCAAGCTCAGGTCTTCAGTGTCCAGAACACACTTAAAAGAAAGTCTCCGGAATTAAATCAGGCTTTCTTATGGTATTGTAGACTGGGTCACATTAATGAGACACGGTTAACAAAGTTACATAAAGAAGGATACTTGGATCCGTTCGAGTACCAGTCTTATGCCACTTATGAATCTTGTCTCATGGGAAAGATGACAAAGACTCCGTTCACTGGACACGGAGAAAGAGCAAGCGAGCTCTTGGGACTCATACACAGTGATGTGTGGTCCAATATCTACACATGCGCGAAGTGGTCATTCATACTTCATTACTTTCACAGATGATTTCTCTAGGTATGGGCATGTCTTCTTGATGAAGCACAAATCCGAGGCCTTTGAGAAATTTCAGGAATATAAGAATGAAGTTGAAAAATAAACAGGCAAAAGTATCAAGACACTGAGATCTGATCGAGGTGGTGAATACTTGAGTGCCGAGTTTCTGGGCTACTTAAAAGAGAATGGAATTCTCTCTCAGCTTACTTCTCCATACACACCACAACACAACGGTGTATCGGAAAGGCGGAATCGAATCCTATTGGATATGGTTCGATCCATGATGAGTAAGGCTGAGTTGCCGCGATCCTTCTGGGGTTATGCACTAGAATCAACTGCATATCTTTTGAACAAGGTTCCCTCCAAGACTGTGCCTACCACACCATATCAGATGTGGTGTGGGAAGAAACCCTGTCTTAAGTATCTGAAGATATGGGGATGTCCAGCTTTTGTAAAAAAGCAGCATGCGGACAAGCTCGAGGCACGTTCAGTACTGTGTAAGTTTGTGGGATACCCAAAGAACTCCAGGGGGTATTTTTTATATTACGCAGAGGAACAAAAGGTTTTTGTTTCTCATCATGCCCACTTTCTAGAACATCAGTTTTTAGAAAAAGAAGCAAGTGGGAGCGTAGTAGAACTGGAAGAGATTCCAGAACCACAAGCTATTACTGAAAGCTTGGAAGAACCAGAGGTTTCAAGAGAACCGGACATCCCAGCGCCACTCCGCAAGAGTAGTAGGCAGTCTCATCCGCCCGAGAGATACTACGGTTTTCTCATAGACGGGGATAGAGAGGATTGCACCATGGATTATGGTGAGCCTATTAGCTTCCAGCAAGCCATTCAGAGCGGCGACTCGGTAAAATGGCTGGATGCAATGCGGGCCGAGATGGAGTCCATGTACACCAACAAAGTTTGGACTTTGGACTTTGCTCCAGAAGGGGTAAAACCCATAGGCTGCAAATGGATCTTCAGAAAGAAGATTGGTGTAGATGGGCAGGTTGAGACCTATAAAGCCAGACTTGTTGCAAAAGGTTTTCGTCAAAGACCTGGTTTGGACTATGGCGAGACCTTTTCTCCAGTGGCTATGCTGAAATCCATTCGGATCCTTCTTGCCATTGCTGCCTTCCACGATTATGAAATCTGGCAGATGGACGTAAAGACGGCTTTCCTAAATGGAAATTTGGAAGAGTGCGTCTATATGGATCAGCCGGAGGGATTCATTCAGAGTGGGAGCAGCGGTAGAGTGTGCAAGTTGCTCAAGTCCATTTATGGACTTAAGCAGGCATCGCGGAGTTGGAACATCTGCTTTGATGATACTGTCAAAGAATTCGACTTTATCAAAAACCCAGATGAACTATGCATTTACAGTAAGATTGTAGGGAGAACTGTGGTATTCCTCGTCTTGTACGTGGATGACATTCTCCTAATAGGAAATGATATTCCTATGCTACAGTCAGTCAAAAGATTCTTGTCGCAGAGGTTCTCCATGAAAGACCTGGGCGATGCCAACTACATTCTGGGGATCCAGATCTATCATGATAGATCTAAGAGGTTGTTGGGACTTTCACAGTCAAGGTACATCGACACCATACTGAAAAGGTTCGGTATGGAAGATTCCAAGCGCGGTAATCTACCGGCTTGTCACGGGATCACCCTCTCCAAAGAGATGTCTCCTAAGACTGATTTGGAAAGGGATCGCATGTCTATTATACCCTACGCTTCTGCGGTAGGCTCTATAATGTATGCGATGTTGTGTACCAGACCAGATGTAGCATACGCATTGAGCGTTGTAAGCCGGTATCAGTCGAACCCAGGGGAGAAACACTGGATAGCGGTAAAGAACATTCTCAAGTACCTGAGAAGGACTAAGGAGATGTTCTTGGTGTATGGCGGAAAAGATCTCCAGCTTGAGGCTTTGCTGACTCCAGCTTCCAGAGTGACAAGGATGACTCCAAGTCCATGTCGGGTTATGTCTTCACCCTCAATGGAGGGGCGGTTTGCTGGAAAAGTTCCAAGCAGGAGACCGTTGCAGACTCAACTATGGAAGCGGAGTACATAGCTGCTTGCGATGCCGCAAAGGAAGCTGTCTGGATGAAGAAGTTCCTCACGGAGCTTCAGGTGGTTCCTACCATTGTTGATCCAATACCGCTGTATTGCGACAACAACGGAGCTATAGCTTTAGCGAAGGAACCCAGGTCCCATCAGAAGTCCAGGCACATTTTGAGGCGGTACCACCTGATCAGGGAGATCGTAGATCGCCGGGAGATCGAGGTGAAGAGAGTAAATACGGAGAACAACACTGCAGATCCACTCACGAAGGCCCTACCCCAGACTCAGTTCTAGCGGCTGATCGAGATGATAGGTCTTCGATACGCCAGTACATGGCCTTAGTGCAAGTGGGAGATTGTTAGTGTATATGCCCTAGAGGCCATTACTGTATCATACTAGCTTGTATATTACTTGATGGAAGCTTGGGATATTCATAGTTGTATAGACAATCTTGCTCAAAATGGTAGTATGCTACTTGGTTTGTCTCTACTTCAATATGTGCATGTGTTTCTTTTAGCATATCGCTTATATACATATTAGTAGAGCCCTTAGGATCTTTGCTTGATTACCAGCGTTGTGATGGCGCTGACACTCGTGGGGGCTGGGTAATCCATAAGCACATCCTTATACAGGTCCCTAGTCGTTGGACTATCGAGACAGGGCATCGATACTCCGGAGTAGACTAGCGTATGCGCTTCTCATCCCAGCGGAGGAGACGGTCTGTCCCACAGCCGTCAGTACGTCGTACTTGAGATAATATGCGGGTGCTCGTTAGGTTACGAGTACACTGGACATGACTCGTAGGGAACTGTTGGTTGGTATTATACCTATCGTCAGTTATCAGTTCCCAGGTGACATGAGTACAGCTTAGTCCGCCGACTTGACACTGTCGCTTCGCCTCGAGTGTGTTCCCACTGTACTTAGATTACTACCCTACCACGGCTCAAAGGAGTCGTGCAAACAGGTAGTAGTTGGGTGCAGTCCTGAAGCACTTAGAGGCAGTGACGGTTAGACAGGATTCGTCTCTCCCGGTATTGGGGGTTGACATCGCGATGTGTCTAGGATAGCCATTACACAAGTAGTCCCTGGCCAGGGCAAGCGAGATATACTGGTAGGTTTCCAGTGTTATCTCAGGGTGTTCTGGGCTACACTCCGATACGACTTGTACCGCTATTAGGGGACTGACGTTCACCGCCCCCTAGGCCCGCTATGCGATGTATCAGACGAACAGACCGGACTGTACGGAGATTGTCACATACAGGCTCAGTAGGAGTTCGGATGGGTTTACCTCACCAGCCTTCTTATCGACATCTACCTGGGGACCGTTACGTACAGCTAGTGCCGCTTGCGGTCTGTGGTTAAACCCACTGCCAGCGTAGTGTCGAGTCTTTAGAGTCCCACACAGAGAGTTTCCCTGCACTGAGCGAAACGTGTAGAGGCCGTATGGTTTTACGGCAGGGCTACGATCACTTACATGCACTTGTGTACGTATGCTGTTCGGGCAGGCAATACTAGTGGGCTTTGGTTTAAGCCAGATCCTAGTATTGGACGGATGGATTTGATTTGTCTTCTGTGCATTCGCATTCTACGGAATACGGATGCGGGTGTGTATGCACAGTTTTGAGGAGCGATAAAGGAGGAGGTGCCCCATTAGGGTTTTTGCAGTTGGTTCGGCCAAAAGCGTAATGTGGCACACTCATTAGGGTTTTGACAATTCGTTTGGTCAAAACCGTTGTGAGCCGGAGACATTGTTTACTAATTCTTTTAGTGATAGATTAGTGATGGCTAATTGCATTGACCATTTGACCACTTAGATCTCTCTTGACTTTGTTGACTTGTTGACCATGTTGACCATTGACCTTCAAGAGAGATCCACACTCTTTTTTTACTTTAATTTTAATTTATGTGTTATGATAATGGTCAATTCAATGTGCCATCAACATATATCATGATAGGATTAGTAATGATGATCTTAGTGTATTATTGCAACCATGGTTCATTTCATTTGGCTTAATCTTTTCATTATTCTCTTCTCATTCTCTCTCTTGAAATGAGAAGAAAAGAAAAGCTCCATGGTTGCTAACCTTTCTCCTTCTTCTTCCTCCTCTTGATCTTATCTTTTGATCTCATGTGTTGAGAGAAAAAGATCCCACAAAGACAAATATATCCATACATCTCCTCTACACATTCTAGGGCTTCTTGACTAGCAACCACTTTGCCCTAGTTGCCTTGGCTTGAGGCGGAGCTTAGTGTACAACTCTCGGGTGGATCGCCTTCGACTCAAGAAGGCCGCGGAGGTGCCCAAGGTCCGGATCGACGCTTGGAGCTTGGATGGATGAGCGGGACAGCGGAATGAAGACCCGAAGGACCGGTTCCGTGAGGTATACTTTCTACAAGCATAGTAGTTAAAACCTCTTAGTGTTTACTAGTTTCTAGTTTAGCAAAGATCCCGACTTTTAGTCCATGTTGCCTTGCGCCAAAATCATTGTTTTTCGTCGTTTCTGCCTCCCCGTAAGAACCGGGGTGAGCAACGTGGACTTACAATACGCACGTGCAACGCACGGGCACAATGCACACTTGACCAACAACATGTGCAAGCACATGCGCATTCCCTGAAAACAGACGCTTATTGAAAAAGAAACAAATCCTGATTAGTGAGCAATCAAAATCTTTAATTAACAGTAAAATATTCTGTTGGTTAAACACCTTAACCAAAAGATCTTTGGATCAAGGATTCAACAGTGCGCATATCACCCTTAATTGATATAAATCGATTAGATGTTTTTAAATCAATCTAAACTCAGATTGAGATCAACACAAACCAAAATAAAGCTTAATTTCTTCTTTCCTATAAATAGGAGTATCATATGAAAAAATCATGATCAGAAGACCCTCCCATAAGCTTGAAAAAATTTCTAGTCCTCTCCTTCCTCAACAAAAAAAATTTGCATAAGGTAGAAATGAAAAGAAAATTTCTCTTCTTCCATTAAAAATGCTCTCACTTTTATACATAAGATTTTTATTCTCTCTTAAAAGAGATCAAATGATCTTAGGGCTCTTCCTTCATTTCTTAAAAAAAAGGAAGGAAAGATGCGCACCCTATAAAAAAACAGATGAAAACCAAGGTTTTCACTTCTCTGCAAATAAGAGAAGAAGAAAAGAAGATAAAACAGAAACTATGATGTAACGACTCTGAAATCCATGTACATAATTATTTGTTTAAACGTATAGAAAAGAGTATTTTAGCCTGTTGTGGAGTTATAAGTTAATTTTGTTCGATAAAAAAAGAAGAAGCAACTTGTAGCTCATCGGTAAAGCCTCTACACTGCTGTGACATACAATGTGTGTTCGAATTCCATCAGTCCTAATTATATTTTTAGATTTTTCTTTTTAATTTTTCTGAAGCCCAAAAGTTGCACGTGCAATTCATGAAGAATCGAAAGGTTTCAGAAAAATCAAACAGATGCAAAGAGGAGTAAACACAAATCTAGACACGTTGCATGAATCTCGAGGCAAGCCATCGAAATCTGACCTCCCATTTCTCACTTATGGCCACCGCCGCCAGTCCAGATACCTCCAAATTGCTCCGTGCTTTGCACACAGGTCCATTCAGCTCCTCTCTACTCCCCTGCACTGTTTGATTTCCCTGCAATTAAACAGTGACTTTTCAATTCACCATTTAATATCAAATTTAATTCTTTTAATCAAATTTTTAATTCCCAAACCCTAAATTTTTCACTATAAATAGCACCCCATCCCCTAGCTCTCCCCCATTCTGAAATTTCTATCAAAAATGCTCTCAAACTCTCTAAGTACCAAGTGGAGTTAAACACCCAAGTGGAGTAGCAAGCCAAGCTCGATGACCAAAACCTTTCCGACGACACCACGACACTCGAAGGCTTCCCCTCATTCTTGTTAACGATCTAAGCTAGTAAGTTCCCTTCTCTCTCTATTTCTTTCATCTCAAATCGCCTTCTAAAAATACATCGACAAAGTGGAATTAACTCTGATATATTGTTATTTTTAACATTTGTACTCCACTTTATAAGCAAAATGGGTCAAATTAATATCCTAACACCACTCTTAATCTTATGTTTGTCATTTAGCTTTTAGTTCAACAAAATTTTCCATGTGAAATAATCATAAAACGAAGTTTTCACAAAAATACCATGAACTTTAATATAACCGTAATTTCAATAACTAGAGTATATACGTTTAGATCATTCATGGGGTAACTACCTACTCCACACGCACATTATGGTTTCATAGCACGAGATTCTAAACATAAGGTTTATTTAAGGAATAGGTTTTACATTAAAATACCATATTTTTTCAAACCAGGTTTCTTTTAATCGATATTTTAAATTCATGGAAATTGCGCCTCTGCAACCCTCGTTAGGGGACCCGCTAATAGATGGTGCTGATTATCGCACATCCTGGAGACAATAGAGCAGGGTGCAGAACTCCTCACAGAGTATTCGGTCTCGAAAGGAAATAAAAATGCGGTTTTTAAGAAATACGACTTTTCTAAACAAAACTAAACTTTGGAAAATTATATAAAGTTATGAATCCGTATTTTCAATAAAAATAAATTATGAAACTATATTTTTAAAATGAAAGATTGGAATTTTTAATAAAATACCAACAAGTTTCCAAAAGTAGTAGTTTTCATAAAAATACAATAAACTTTCAAAAAGCTAGGTTTTATCACTAAAATACCATAACAATTAAAATACATGTTCATGAAAACCCTAAATATTACAAATCACCCTTGAGCTTTATTTTTAAACTATATTAAAGTATTTTTCATAAAACCCTCTCGTGATATGCAAACAATATTTAAGGACTCTAGATTAATATAGGCTTAAGCGGTATCATTTCTCTTGAGCCCTAGGGAGCCGGAGAAAGTAAATACTTGCCTATTCAGGTTAGACAACTTAACGGAGTGATCAATGGCAATTGTCTTAAAAAAGACACAAATCCTGTCATCCATGTGTAGCAGTTGCCGATTTCTCTTGAATATAAGATTTTTAACAGTTTAAATCAATTAATATGAAAAAGATCCAAACTCGAATCTAAACTTGAACTCGAACTCGAACACAAACTCGAACTCTAATCCAAACTCGAATCTAAACTTGAAAATGAACTCGAATCCAGTCTCCTCGAACTAACTTGACTCGAACTAAGATTGCAATTGATATGACTCGCATTTTACTCGACTCACTCGACTTCATTCTACACCTTTTGCAATCTATGGTTTCGATCAAGACACTGTTCACCGCCGAAAACGGAGACGAACTGGGATGGATCGTCTTGCCTAAATTCTGGGGGCAAATGCTATTGGATTTATTCGTCCACCTTTCCGAAGATGCCAAGTTGATTTATGGAACCGTATATCGGAGGTTTGGACGGATGCAGCCGTTGTAGCAGATTTCGTCAGATCCCCCCTCGTTTGCGAGAGGTTTTTGATTGTGAGGACGCTCTTCCCTGCAGACACAAGCCCCTGCAGTTAATTACGTTATCGCATCGCGATTACCACTTTCTCCTACTCCGGAAGTTCACTTCGTGTCGTGTGTGTTTTTGTTTGTTTGGGTTGCCCGTGGATTGTATACGGAGGCTAATTTATGTCGTCACCCGTAAGGCGTGGATTAGTCCAAATCCGTATATTTTAGATTTAGGTTTTTTATTTAAGGATCGTTAATCTAGTTTGAGATTAAGATCGACTTAAATGTATGTGAGCATTTGGGGCTCGATTTGTTGTTGTTAAGGATACATTAGTCTAATTTGAGATTAAGATCCACTTAACAAATTTTATGATCATTTTTATTTCAGATCCAACAAAAGAGCATTTAGGCTCTATTGTTTTAGTTTAAAGATGTTTCGTTCCATTGTCACCATTTTGGAGGAGAATATTAGTTTAGGGACGTTTCGGTCTGTTATCGCCATTTTGGAGGCGAATATTAGTTTAGGGACATTTCGGTCTATTGTTCAACATGCATGCACGCGCATTTGTTACGTGACGAAGTGAACAATGGTGATATGGAATGTGCCCAATTTGGGGTACGATCCGATTCGAGGTGTGCACGTCAATTTGGAAATGCATCAATGTGGGATGAAAGGAGTTGTTGGTCGCTGGGACCCGCCACCTCTCTATAGACGTTGAAGAATTACAACGACATATATCAGAGGTGTGAAGAGATGTTCCCTTGAACCAAATCCCGTATTTGAGGGAGAAAGGTTATGGGGGCCTTAAGAATTTTTGTTAAGGATACGTTAGTCCAATTTGAGACTAAGATCCACTTAACAACATCTTAGGATCTTCCTTATTTAAGACCCAGCAACAGAGCATTTGGACTTAGTTGCAAGACTTTAGCAACTTAGCCAATTTGGGCTTTAGTCTGCTTAGTCTTCCATCTTTTTTGAAAAAGTGCTGAGCACTGGTTTGGGCTCTGTTTAATCAGCCCCCCATTTTTTTTATTCAAAAGTGCTGAGCACTTATATGAGTTCTGACACCTACATATGATCATGTAGAACTGTCAGTCATGGGGGTTGCCCAATAAATGTTGAACACTTTACTCTATTTGTCTTTATATGGAGTGTTAGACACTCTTTATGGCGTCTACGTAGGGGACACGTTAGGCGCTGGGAGCTGCCCAATGAGTGCTAAGCACTCTTTTCTTCTGTGATGCCCACGTGAGGCGCTAGGCGCTGAGTGCTAAGCACCCTTTTCTTCTGTGGCGCCCACGTGAGGGACACATGAGGCGTTGGGCGCTGCCCAGTGAGTCCTAAGTACTCTCTTCTTCTGTGGCGCCCACGTGAGGGACACGTGAGGCGCTGCCCAATGAGTGTTAAGCACTCTTTTCTTCTGTGGCGTCTATTGATGATCAAGCTTTCATTTTTTTAAAGAACCAAATTCTTTTATGAGAACCGGGTTTCTCTTATATGCTTCATTTCAAGGAATTCAATTCCTAGTCCTTTTCTGAATTTTCGATTCTTTATAACAAATTCTTCCCGATGAGAATTAAATTCTCAACTTATAGGAGACTTGTCTTATAGATCTTAGATCCAGAGAAAGAACTAAGTTCTTTTTTTAAAAAGGGTTAAACCCTTAGATATGTAAACAAGATGTTTTGATTTCTGCTCTTTTTATTTACATAAAGTTTTTGAGGAGGGAGATCTTCTTCTCTGGTTCCCTTTTGAAGCTTTATGCTTTAATTTTAGAAGCTTATGGGGGAGTTCCTCCATGTCAGACTTAAAGTCTTTGGTCCTTTATATAGTAGAGGCAATTTGTTAATTAACTCTGAAGAAATTACTCATTAAGAGATCCTAATTGATTTGGGGATTTTTACCCACCATTGGATTTTTGATCCAAGGGTTTCTATTTTACAGAACATATTTTCTTATTTCTAACAAGATTGGGGAAATATTTTCCCTTACACAGAATTTATTCTGTAAAACGGTGATTTTTTAATCATAGTTAGATTTTTAATCCACCGGTTCTCAGTTTTACAGAGGGCATAGAATTTTATTTTATGATCCAACCGAAGATATCTTTCTTATTTTAGAAAGATTTAGGAAATGTTTTATCCCCAGCAGAATTTAATTCTGTATCTTAACGATTTATCATCTCCGTTGGATCTTTGATCCAACGGCTCTGTTTAACAGAGAGTAGAATTTAATTCTACCCGGGCGCCGGCGCTCACGTGTTCCTCACGTGAGCACCACTTAAGAATTTGGTCCTTAGGATGGGCATTCTGTGCTTTGCACACTGGCGTCCGCGTGAAGAGCATGTGCGGCGCTATATGAGAGTTTTAACTCTTATTTAATCTAATAGATTCTTTTGTGCTTTGCACACTGGCGCCCGTGTGAGGAGCACGTGAGGCGCCACCATAGGATTTGATCCTATCGGCGCTAGCGCCCTTGTGGAAGGCATGTGAGGCGCTGCCTCATTAATAAAGGTTTTTTTCTCCTTCTTTCTACGCTTTTTCCAAGTCTAACTTTCTTTTCCAATGCTTTCTTTTGTCGGATCTTGGAAATAGTTCCACCATGCACAACATTTTCTGTGCCGACACTTAAATGCCTCCCCTTATAATTTGAAACAATGCTCTTCTTCGCTCTCACTTTTAGAGAATCATTTTAACAGAGGAGAGTCATGGCTTGTAATCATCCACATGCTCATTGGCGGCCATGGGAGGTGCCCATTGAGGAAATTGTTCCTCGTTTTGTTGCACGCTTGGTGAATCCTGCTCTTACGGATGACCAATGTGATACGTGTTTCCTGATTTAAAATCAGGAAAGCCTACAGAAGAGGCATCACGTGCTAACACATGACCAGCAGTCACGTGTTGGCACGTGACATTTAAAAGCAGCGGCAAAGGCACATCAGTTCCCTGATCAAACCAAGGAAAATGCTTCAGAAGAGGTCACGTGCTCACACGTGGTCAGGGGTCACGTGTTGGCACGTGACATTTAAAAGCAGCGGACTCATTCTCTGATTAAATCAAGAAAAAGGCTCTAGACGAGGGTCACGTGCTCACACGTGACCAGGGGTCACGTGGTGGCACGTGACGGCTAAGCAGCGGCCAGAAGGCAGAGCGCAAAAGGAAAGAAGAAGGCTCGTTCCAAGGGGGTCACGTGCCCACACGTGACCAGGGGTCACGTGGCCATACGTGACCGGCTTTCAAAGCCTATCTGTTAACAGAATTAAATTCTGAGAAAAGACCTCTCAAACCTTTCCAAAGGAAAATGATTATTTGGAACCGATTGAATTAAAAATTTAAAGATCCTTAAATATCACCTATCTATGGAAAAATCTTGAATTTGGAAAGATTTCCCCTTAAAATCTAACCGAAATAACAAAGGAAAATCTCTGGATTTAAAATCCAATGGTGAATAAAATTCACCTAATAATCCAAAGGTCCAAATGAATGATGAATAAAAATCAAATCTCTCAATGAAAGATTCATCAAAAACTAATTGATTCTGCTGCTTCTCCTATAAATAGGAGCCAAAATATAGGCAGAAGGAGGGATACATAAAAAAGAAGAGAGCCTGGATACTTTGGAGGAATTTGGATCTTCTGCAAAAGAAAACCCTAGGTAAGAAAGGGAAGGCTTTTTGAAAGAAAAAGAGAATTTAATTCTCAATAGAGTTTAACTCTGATATTAAACAGAAGAACATAGTTCTCTTTTTGGTGGAGGATCTGTAAAGTGCACATCTCTCCTTGAATTGAGAATTTAATTCTCATTGGGTTGAGATCCTGCCATACAGATCCAAAGCATAGAGAGGGAATGGAAGCTTGAGAATTTTATTCTCACAGAACTATAGGAATTTAATTCTTTTAAAATAAAATTAGGGTTTAACCCTATGTTATGGGAATTTAATTTCTTCAGAATGAACAATATCAGGGTTCAACCCTAGTTAAGAACTTAGTTCTGTTAAAATAACAGGAATTTAATTCCTTTAAGAAAGAAGAAATTAGGGTTTCACCCTATGACAGAATCTCATGCCTCTCTGAAAGAAAGTGGGAATTTAATTCCTTTAAAGCTTTTATTAGGGTTTAACCCTATGATAGAATTCAGTTCTTCATATATATGAGGAATTTAATTCCTACAGAAAATTCATAGTTCAACTCTATCCCAGAATATAAATTTTCAGAAGGAAATAGGAATTTAATTCCTCTTAAATTTATCGTTAGGGTTCAACCCTACGAAGAATTTAATTCTTAAAAAAAGGATTAACAGATCTTCTAAAAAACACACAAAGAGGCAGGGTCACGTGCCACCACGTGACCCCCGAAAAGATTCACAAAGAAGGGCCTTTGAGGCAGTGCCTCACGTGACCCACGTGACCTTTAGCAGAAGCTTTAACATACAAGCATTTAAATGCCCGTCACGTGATGGCACGTGATGCTCTAAAAAATGCAATATTCTCAGCAGAACAAATGAAGGGAGGGCGCCCTCACGTGCTACCACGTGACCCCTCTTGCCTCAGTGTTTAACACTAAATTGGAACCTCTGAATCCAGTGTTAAAACACTGTTTGGCCTTAGTGTTCAACACTAATCAAAGAACTTTATTTGCAGTGTTTAACACTGAATTTCTTAGTGTTTAATACTAAATTAAACCCCTGTTAATAGAGCTTAAGACTAACTCCCTTAGTGTTCAACACTAAATTAAAATCTCTGTCACCAGTGTTTAACACTGATTATTTTTAGTGTTTAACACTAATTTGAAACCTCTGCTCCTAGTGTTTGACACTGATTTGCTCTAGTGTTTAACACTAATTTGAACCCCCTGTTGCTGGTGTTTAACACCAACTGTGTTTTAGTGTTAAAACACTAACTTGATCCCAGTGTTCAACACTGCTGAATTAACGTTAGCCCAATTGGCTAAATGGCCAGAGGCAAAGCCTCTCCTTCAATGGACCAACAGGAAGCCAATATTCCAAACATGATTGGACTTAGCCCAAGATGGCCATAAGTCCTCAATTCAAACTTAATTGGGCTAATGGGCTCATAACATAATTAATTGGTCTTGATCCCAAATTGGGCCAAAGACTATTTAATCCACCCCGGTTCAAGGGTACATCTCTTCACTCTTTTGATACTTGGCGTTGTAATTCCTCAACGTCTTTAAAGAGGTGACGGGTCCCGATGACCACACATTGACACGGACTGTGGGGTCCTTAAACTCATGGACTATGAGGTCCTTAACCTTGACCGAGATGTCTTAAAACTAACAACGGACTATGGGGTCCTTAAACTCATGGACTATGAGGTCCTTAACCTTGACCGAGATGTCTTAAAACTAACAACGGACTGTGGGGTCCTTAAACCCATGGACTATGACGTCCTTAACCTTGACCGCAATGTCTTAAAACTAACATTGGACCGCAATGTCCTTAAACTACCCATGGACCGCAATGTCCTTAAACTACCTATGGACCGCAATGTCCTTAAACTACCTACCGACCGTAATGTCACTAAACTAAACAACAGAGCCCCCCTTTTATTTCTCTCTTGTTGGATCTAAACGATCCCGTTAAGTTGATCTTAGTCTAAAAACTAGACTAACATATCCTTAACAACCGTTTAAGTCGATCTTAGTCTCAAATGAGGCTAACGTATCCTTAAACCCAAACCCCCAAACCCAAATCTAAGATAATACGGATTTGGACTAGTTCACGCCCTACGGGCGTCGACATAACTCAGTCTCCGTATACAATCCACGGGCAACTAAACATAAAATAAACACACACGACACGAAGTGACCATCTGGAGAAGGAGAAAGTGGTTACCGCGATGCGGTAGCGTAATTAACTGCAGGGGCTTGCGCCTGCAGGGAAGAGCGTCCCCACAATCAAAAACCCCTCAAGCGAGGGGGAATCTGACGAAGTCTGCTACATCGGACGCATCCGTTTAAACCTTCGATACATGTGCCATAAATCAACTTGGCATTTTCGGAGAGGTAGACGGATGGCGCCAATTAGCATCTGCCCCGAGCCTCAGGCGAGACGACTACGCGTCGCGCCGCCGTTCGGAGGGGAACAGATTATGGCACGCCCGGTGGGACCCTTTCCTCTTTCCACTCCACACTTCATGTGTCGTGATTCGCGAACCAATCGCCATTCGCTAATGGTTGCCCTTGGGTTTCAAGGTACTAAGACTTGGCGTCTTGCTTATTGCAGAAAGCAAAGAATCGATGGCTTTTACTTGTGCGAAATGCTCCAACTGCTCGGACTGCAATTGCAATCAACGCTCTGCCTCGCCAGGAGGTATAGCCTACGGACCCCAAGCTGCTTCGCTATTCGCAATGCCCGTGGAACAAGTCACTCGAGCCACCACAGGATTGTTTTTTGGGACCATGCTCCCGCCGACAAGCTTCACCGCTCCGGTGCTGACAAAGGAGGCTCCCAAGAAGTCGGTCTTTGATCGTCTTACCCCTGCCGCGGCCCCTCTCAACGGTTGCCCAACGCCAGCGCCTCAGTCTTCTCTAGATTGGGCCAGAACTCCTGTGGACCCGCAATGGGGCCTACAATCCCAGAGAAGGCTGCTTCTAAGAAAGTGACCGGTCCTGCTCCTGAAGTCGTCAAAGCGGCTTCCCCCGCCAAAAAGTCGGTCTTTACAAGATTGACGGCTCCAGCTCCCGCTCCTGCTACCCAAAGGACATCGGTCTTTGACAGGCTAACACCAGCAGCGACCCCCACCTACACAGGGGGCAAGACGAGGCTATCGCCCTCACCAGGCCGGTTCCATCAGCACGACGCGCTCGACGTCGTTACTGGCGCCGAATGAGGAAGGCTGGGGGCAACTCTCCCTTTAGGCTAACTCCACCAGCCCCGATGGCAGAAGTTAATGCTGCTGTTCCGACTGGGAACAGCTTTGAGATGCTAAATAAGGTGCGTAGGAATTCTCCTACCGCGGTGCTAAAGAGGTCTCCCCCTCCGCTGAAAAAGGCTGTAGAAGTAAAAACAGAACAACCCCAATCTCCTCAACGGCTGTCCTCCCGAATCTATAAAGTCTGGCGGCAGGCCCGAGGCTTGATGATCGATCCAAACTTCTCCCGCCAGCACAAGAAGCTGAAAATCCAACAGGAAGCCAGTCACCAGGCTAAGCCACGAAAGGCTGTCTGGGTGCCCACCTCAACGGCCCCCTCAACTTCCACTGCTCATAAAAAGAGGAGGCCGGAGAAGATCCCCGGGCCTGCAATGAGAGCTAAAAGTGCTGAACCCAGACGCCCTAAGGCCGGGGGCAGGATGGTCCACACTGTATACATGGCGTCGGGGAAGGAAGACAGCCGTGTGTCTACAGGCCATAGACCGCTTACACGGTCAGTAACCAAAGCTCAGGAGCAAAAGCAAAAGCTCCAGGAAATGATGATTGCAATGGCCGCGCTTACTGGGCCGAAAGAAAGCCCCGAGGCTTCCTCGGATCAGCAACACGAACAGGAAACCGACGCCGAGTTCCTCCGGAGGATGTTGGAAAAGAAAGATAAAGAGGCTGCGGAACAAGCGGCCAATATAAAGCAGATAGCCCACTTATTCCAGGATATGGTGGGAATGATGATCCAACAAGACCCACCAGCTGAGGATCCCCCGATCGTCCTTGAAGACGACAGGGGAGAAATGTCGAATCCTCCGCCGACCCTCTCAACGGCCAAGGAGGAGACAATCTCTAAGACTGATTTGAACGACTATATAGCCCAGCAAATCCGGGTTCATCATGCGACTGAGGCAGCTGGTCAAGTCGTAAAAACGGGGCGGCCGTATCCAAGCTGGTACGACCAAATCAAATACCTGCCGGGTTATACAATACCAAAATTCCACGTATATAAGGGAACCGACAATCCCCATCAACATGTTGCCCAGTTCAGGGCCCTTTGTGGTAACACCGGCGGTGATGATAAACTGTTGCTTCGCCAGTTCGTGGGCAGCTTATCAGAAACAGCGTTCGAATGGTATTCGGAACTCCCGAACGATTCTATCAAGATGTTCGCTGAAATGGAGTTGCTATTCACTCAGCGGTTCGCGAGCGCCAGCGAACGCACTCCAATAACGGCGTTGATTAATGTCAGGGTGAAACCAGGCGAAACATGGGTCCAGTATGCTATACGCTGGCGAAATTTATGGTTGAAATGCGAGCAACACATTGAGGAAGTGCCCGCGGTGGGCATGTTCGTGGGAACCCTAGACCCTCACGCAACTATCTCCCAGTTTATGATGTTCTTTAAGCCAACCACATTCCAGGATCTAATCGACAAGTTGGCCCAGATGGACCAAATGGGTCATAGACCGTCTCCCCCGAAGCCCGAGCCTCGGAGTGACAAGGGTAAAAGAAAGGCAACCTTCGTCGCGAATGCCCAGCAGCAACCCAATGCCCCAAAGCTGACGGATCAACTGGAAGAAAGACGCCGGTATTATAATGAGAAAATGAAGCGTCCCTACTCGTTCCCACGAGACAAGACGAAACGGTTATTCGAGCTGGCAGTACGCAACAGACTTATAAACCTGCCAAATCCAAGGCGACCGCCATAACCCACTGAGGTGAATAACCCTAACTATTGGCCTTACCATCAAATGGTAAGTCATCCGATTGAGGATTGCTTCATCTTCAAAGGATGGATTGAAGATCAATACCTCCAGGGGAAGTTTGCGCTGTCCGAAAAGTGGAAGGTGAACCCACCACAGCCGCATACTTCTAAGAAAGCAGATACACCGGGGGCAACCTGTTCCTTTATTGAGGAAGCTCCATGGGAGGTCGTGCTGTCAACTAAAACCAAAAGAATGCTGAAGGACCTTCAGGCGTGCCCGGCAGTCGAATGGAAGGACCCGCTGGAGCCCCAGATTATTGAAGGAATGCTGAGGTCGCGCCCAACTACAAAGAGCGGTGGTGATGGCCTAAGTATTCATGCCCTACCGTCAAAATCTTCGAAGAAAAAGAAGAAGAAATCTAAGAAGCCCGTGACGCCTGGAGACAAGCGCACGAACTTGCAGAAGCAAATCGACGCGCTGAAAGAGTACAATCAAAAGGCGTGAACTCCTGTCACACTGCAAGAGTTCCTCAACCACATCTTTCAAGTGGAAGATGATGGAGAGAGCTCGTCGGATGAATCCGAAGGATATGTGGCGAGTTATAACGTAATCTCCCACTCGTTTACCGACGATGAAAAAACTCCTGGCACTAAGAAACTGGGGACAGAGCCTGAACCAGAGCTTGTGCGGCCAACAGATGAAATGATCGACGCCTTTCTAGACGAGATTCGTCTGAAGATTAAAGCGGATCAGGAGCGTGAGATGGCCGCATCGGAAGGAGCCAAACGCAGGCAACTAAACGAAAGAGTTGAAGTACTCCCGCCAGATCGAAAGGCATCCGACGCAGACAAAAAGATATTCAAGACGAGGAAACGGTTTGCCAAGGCCGTGTCAATGGGAATGAAGCTACCACCCTCGGAAGAAAACACGCTCAATGGGGCGGAGAGGCACCCTAATTATTGCGCATATCATCGGAAAACTTCACACCTTACGGAGGAGTGCGACGCCTTTAGGATATGGTGGCAGGGATATGTTGCTCATCGGCAACATTTTAAGCGCATGAAACGCAAGACTCGTCGGGAACGAAGAAGTACTGCCGATGGGCACAACAGAACTACTGGTAACTGTTACATGGTTAACGCCGGAGGGTCACAAGTTTTCACCTTTGGGAGTGACTCTGATGAAGAAATGGCTCTGGGCCTTCTCTTTAAAGAATCCATTTTAGGGAAAGAGGAAGAACCAGAGGCCTGCGAAAACATTCAGCTGCGCAATCGTACGCTCCCGGAAAAGAATCTCGGGCCCGCAAATAGAAAAGATAAGGGAAAGGAAAAGGTCACTGAGGATATCACTCTAGATGACCAAGTCATGAAAGAGCTGACTACCAAGGACCCTCCCAGGAAGGGTAAGGTGGACTATAACATCCTAGCGCACCTAAGGAAGCTACCTTCTCAACTCAGCATTCTCGATGCCCTCCTATTATCAAAAGAAGCGCGAGATTCACTAATTAAGGCGTTACAAGAACCCGAGCAATTCCAAGCCTTCCTCTCCGCGGAAAGGATGAAGGATGAACTGGAAGAAGTGCATAAGGCCGACATCACTTTCGGTGACGAAGACCTCCTCCTCGGGAAATGCGACCACAATCGTCCCCTATATGTCTCTAGATACTGCCATGATATCAAGATAGGCAAGATCCTGGTAGATAATGGATCCTTCGTCAATCTCCTTAACGTTCGGGTGTTAAAGGAAATCTGCATGAGTGTGCAACACCTCGCTCGTGACAAAATTACCATCTCCGGTTTCGACTCCCAATCGTCACGGACTCTCGGATCCGTGATATTAGCATTACGCTTTGGACTACTCGTCACGGACATCAAATTCCATGTCATTGACGCCAAGACCTGCTACAACGCCTTGCTCGGTCGTCCTTGGTTACATGAATACAACATCATCCCTTCTACACAGCATCGGTGTATGAAGTACTTCAAGGATGGCTTCGAATATACCGTAACAGGCGAGCTGAACCCATTCTCCGTGAACGAAGTCCGCAAGTATGAAGATGCGAAGTACTTTTTGCCAGACTTCGAGGATACAGAAAAGTGTCGCAAGCCGGAGAACAAAGCCGCCGCCACCGTCCCTGTTTTCGGGAGCGATACCGAAGAAGAAGAAGAAGAGATAGTCTACGCTGGTCCGTCCCGGCGCAACAACCAGGGACCGTCCGCCCCCATGTTGGTCTTCGGAAGTGACTCGGAAGATGAGGTTAATGCCGTGTTCTCCAGTCGGCCGTCAATACAAGCATCCCCTAGCGATGATCAAAGTTTGCAAATCACCATGGTGCCGCAAGAACACTACAAGGATCTCGACACACTTCAAGCTTATAATGTGCAGGACCTGCAGACATTTTACGTCCCTCCCAGGCAAAGGGGTGAGAAGGTAATCCTATTCTACCGATCCTCAGAGACAAAAGTAGAGAAAGAGATCTGGCATGGTGCGGATTCTACACTCGACAGGCTCCAACCCATCCGTTTGCCTAGATATTGTAGGGTTCCTAGGCACCCTAGTGAGGTCTCCCAAGCCATCAACCATGGCAATTTCAAATAATATGGTGCCTACAAACCCTAGTGTACGGATCTATAACTAGATGTCTAGGCGAAACAAAAACAAGCTAACAACTTAGCAAATGAGAATACGGAAATACAACCTTTGTAGATCCGTTTGCTCCACCTCCATAGCTCCGCAACGACGTCCTCTCGCTGTCCATAAGAAATCCGGGCTCTAAAGTCGACTTCGTCGGAGAGAAAACGAGCTAGGTCGTCGATGTCCATGCCGAAGATGATCTACGTCGAGGCATCGCTAAATCAAGCTCGACCTTCACCAAACCCTACTATCTTGTGAAGGAAACACACTCTACTTCTTGGCAAGAGGTAGAGGATGAAGAAATAGGATGTGGGTAAACTTTGGAAATGGATTTCTCATTCTTAATCATCAATCACCATTGATGAGGTTTTGTTTTCTTCACTTGAAGAAAGGAAGAAGAAGAAGAAAATTATCATAAGAATAATTCTAAAATGATAAGAATAATACATTCTTATCATCTTAGAACCATGGTTTAGTGTAGAGAATTAATCATGGTTGAGTGGTATGGTTAGGGTTAAGGATGAGATAAGAATTGTGGACCAAGTCAAAGCTTCATGAAGCTTTAGCTAAACAACAAATGAAGCCACCATTCTATTCTCTTTCTTTTATTCATTTATCAAAAATAAAAGGATAACAAAATAAGATAAATGAATAACAAATAGTAAACCCTAACCATATCATTAACCAAGGTTTAACACTTTACACTTAACCAAAAAGCATGCATCATCAAACATGATACAAGCAAGTGCACAAAATCATATCGCATATGCAATGCGCACACCCGAGTGAGAAAATCCAATTTAAAGTGAACCCATACTAGTTAATGCAAAGTAATATATCAAATATATAATTATGCATTAAATCATTAAATCAACACTTGATTCAATGATCCGGTCATGTCGCACAAAACCGACTGGTATCTTTAGTAACAACTTATCGAATCAACACTTGATCCGATAACCCGGCTATATCGGATATAACCGATCAATGTCACATCGCGAGAATCGAATACAGTATCACATACTCGTATTATTCTCGGTCCCGCACATATCTCATATGCGCTCCTATTTCGTTTCGCTTGAGCAAGGAAACCTCTGTGTAGGACTCTAAAGACTCGTCAATACGCCGGCAGCGGATGATGATCATATCAAACATCCACAAGCCGCAAGCGGTCTGCTAAACGTAACGGCCACCCGGGTATTGAGCGATCTGAAGATCGACGAGCAAGCCCGCTCACACTCCAGTGAATCCGACCAGTAACACTATCGTATAGTCCGGTCTGTTCGTCTGATATGTCGCATATCTCGCCTAGGGGTGGTAAACGTCAGACCCCAATAGCTCGATAAGTCATGCCGACGTAGGGTCCATAACATTCGTGAAACTACTGATAACTCTTACCAGTATATCACTGCAACCCTGGCCAGGGATTTCCTGTTATGGCCAGTCGAGCATTGCACAACATCAACCCCCAATACCGGGAGAGACGAATCCCCTCCTATCGCTCATTGCCTCCATGTGAATCGGGACTGTACCCAAAAACCACCTGTTTGCACAACTCAGTAGAGCCGTGGTAGGGTGGAAATCAAAGCACAGTGGGAGACACACAAGACTCTATGACGATCTCGGGTCAACAGACTAAGCTGTACCAGTGTCACCAGAGAACTGCCATCTGACGTGAGGTATAATACCATCTGGGAGTTCTCGGCGAGTCCGTTCAGTGTACCCAGTCTCCACTGAGCACCCGCATACCATCTTCGATGTCAAACACCAATGGATATGGGATCATCCATCGCCCATCGCATGGGTCGAGAAGATATGCGCTAGTCTACTCTGGAATATCGATGCCCCGTCTCGATATTCCCTCGACTAGGAACATTGAAGGATGTACTTATGGACTACCATGTCCCCACTAGTATGATCCGCATCATAGTCCAGGTAGTCAAGTACACATCCTAAGGGCTTTACCAACATGTAACAGAGAGACAATCAGTGTACACGTTAAGGTAAAGCGCAACCAGATAGCATACTATCATGTCGAGCAAGAAAGTCCTCCCTATATATGTCCCAGCATCCACTACAATATACATCCTATGTACAGTAATGGCCTCTAGGGCATACATATAACTAACAATCTCCCACTTGCACTAGGGCCATCTGTAGCAGTGGTTGTAGTATCTCATACTCAACCATCCCATAAAAGTCTCTCTCTGGGAAAAGGGCCTTCGTGAGTGGATCCGCCGTGTTGTCCTCTAAGTCTTCTCTCCTAACCTCGATCACCCTGGAGATCAACTATCTCCATGATCAGGTGATGCTTCCTCAGAATTTGTCTGGGTCACTGATGGGACCAGGGTTCCAGGGTCGAAACCACGCTTCCATTGTCATACAATGGCAGGAACCTAGTTCATCTTATGAACCAATATACACCCAAACAGCCTCTTTGGTAGTATCTTTAATAGCGATGTTACCAGCCTTTATCGTCTAGTTTGCCACGGTATCGAGCTTGGAACTCTTCCAACATACCGTCCCTTTACTGAGGGTAAAGACAATGCCCGTGACTGACATTCAGTCGTCTTTATCACCCTGGAACTCTTCCAGTGATTCTCTTCAGGATCGATTGATACCATCTCACTACATCTAGTGAGAATCCTAGCATCCATTTACATCTATCTCATAGATGAAAACTCAGGTTTTTAGGAGGTATCACTTTGATCCTATTTGGAGAATCCTAGTGATAATAGGAGATTGACCGATCGTAGTATAGGAAACTCTTTTCCTATCAAGAGTATGTTGTCTACGTACAATACGAAGATGACGACCTTACTCTCTACTACCCTTTTGTATATACAAGGTTCGTCTACCATTTTGATGAAGTCAAACACTTTGATTATCACATCAAAACAGACGTTCCAACTCCGCGATGCCTGCTTCATTATGTAAAGCAACTTGCACACGTTTCCGCTGCTCCCACTGTTTACGAAGACCTCTGGCTGTGTTCTTACAGACGTTCTCTTCTAAATCAGTATTTAGAAAAGCAGTCAGGGCACCCAACCACCAGATATCGCAGTCATGGTATGTAGCCGTGGCAAGTAGAATCTGGATAGACTTAAGCATAGCTACTGGAAAAAGGTTTCATCATTATCCATGCCTGGTCGATGACGAAAACCTCTAACAAGTCTAGCTTTGAAAGTCTCAACTTTTCCATCTACACCAAGTAATCTTCTCAAGATATACTTGCTCCTGATGGGGATTTAACCCTTCAGATATTGCAACCAAAGTCCATACTTTGTTGGTGTATAAGGATTCCTTCTCAGATCACTAAGCATCCAGCCATTCTTACAGAGTCCCTACTCTCGATGGCCTGCTCGAAACTGGTTGGGTCATCATCTCATGATGCAATCCTTGCTCCCACTGTCATCGAGAAACCGAGGTATCTCTCAGGTGGGTGAGGAACCCTACTAGATCGGCGGAGAGGCTGAGGTTCGTCGGAAAATATTGAATCCTTTGGTTCTGTCAAATCATTAGCAGTTTTGTACAGCTGGAACCTTTCCAGTTCTACAGAACTGATCTTGCCTCGATCTTGTCCGGATTTTGCTTTTGACATAGGCCGGACAATCCCAAATCTTAACTTACTTAAGAGATAGGTTCTTCCCATACCATATCTTATATGGAGTGGTAGGCAGTGATTTGATTCCAACCTAATTCAATAGGTATGCAGCTTCTCAAGTGCATAACTCCCAAAAGGAAAAAGGTAACTCAGTAGTACTCATCATAGAGCACACCTTATCATATAGGGTGTGATAGCCCCACCCCGATATACCATCGTGCTATGGTGTATACGGAAGAGTAATGCTGAGAGAGAATCTCATTCTCTTTTAGAATAGTGCAGGAATTCTATGCACAAGTATTCTCCTCTCTGATCTCATCATAGGACATAATACTTATACCCGGTTATTGGTTCTCTACTTCTAACTTATATTCTGTGAATACCTCAAAAGCTTCGGACTTATGTTTCAGCAGGAACATACGACTGAATCTTGAGAGATTATCAGAGAATATAATGAAGTATAAAGAACCAGTCCTGGCATGTGTAGACAGGGGACCTTACATACATCATCATGTATCGGTCCCAAGAGTTCATTAACTCTTTCTCTGTTTCCAATAAACAGAGCTATGGTCATCTTATCTTTGTGACATGATTGGCGAGTTGCACAAGATGTAAATTCAAAACGATTTAAATATACATCTAAATGTAACTTCAGCCAGTCGGGTCGCATTGATCTGACCTAGTCTACAATACCTCAAGAAGAATCCGTTCATTTCTGAACTCTTCCTCTTGTGTGTGTTCCATATACTAAGAACTGTAGTTTGATTTAGAACATCAATGCTTTTAGATAACGCACCTGAACCGATCAACTTTTGATATAGGAAATATTCAAAACATTATCCAACTATACAAAATTTTATCATTTCTTTACTAATAAAGAGACTGATATAATTTTGTATATCAGGTTCGGCATCTAATAGCATTTTTTCAGAATCAATGTATTGGTAATACAGGGTGACAGTGACCAACAGACTTGGCTGCAACACTTGCCCCGGTTTCTGTCTCATGAAACTTATCACCCGTTCTCAGTTTTTCTACCTTTTTGTAGCCCTATGTAACAGATTACATATCTGGGATCCTGATCCGGTATCATATACCCGGATGCAGAGGATACTGAGAAACAGTTCTTTGTAATGAACACACCCGAAGGAGATGCATCATATGCACTTTCTTCGTTTGGGCGGCATAGGAATTCTGGTATTCCCTTATTTCCTGCTCTGTCTTATAACAATTATAAGTTGGAGCGGGACCAACGTTTCCCAGCTCAGTATAACAAGCGGGTTCGGTCAATAATCCGTATTATTATCTTGATTAAGGCGTGATATGGTCGCTACCTGGAGAGAGAGAGAAGAAAACACTCAGCGTGCGCTCTTGCAAGAATAGATTGGTTTTTATTTTATCTAATCAGGATGGCTCCCACTGCTTTTTATCAAATCTTCCTTCAAACCCTAAAAGGAAAGACTAGCCGGGATTAATTACACACTACAAGTTCGCCAATCTTTCAGCCAGGCCAGTGTCGGTACTTTGAGGGAGGTCCCCCGTGCTTTCGCACGAACCTAATTAATGTAAACCTCGTTTTCCCAGAGGCGTAACCTCGTTAACACCTTTCTAGATACCTACTTGATCGGCTAATTGTAATGTATAAAACTCTCCCAGGAGTAACTCTTACTCGCAGCGGGTATCGGGATCCAACTATCTCATAGAAGGTATGCAATCTCATTGCAAATTCCAACACTTGAAACTCCCGATAATGGTTTTTACCCCTAGCACCTATGACCTTAACTATGGTCAACAAATCATAAGTACTAGTCAAGTTCTACCCGTCATTTCGTGATTAATTAGACCCACCCACATGACCCTTAACTAAGGTCAACAAAGTCACGCGACTGTCCTAACTAATCGCATCATATGCGGTGTAGGAAGACATCACTTAGCTACCGTACACTGTGCCTTGACTATGGTCAACAAACACAGCACGAATACTAAGTACTCTACTTCCTAAAATGACGGAGGGTTGCGGCTGGTTTTTGTGAAAACCTTTAACGCTTTGAACTTGATCTCGTTGCGGAATCAAATGGTTTTTAAATGGAATGTTTTTGAAGCTTTTCTAGTTTTGCTAAAGGGGTCACTCCCGGTGAAGGGATCGTCGGCCCTTTCCTCGTCGAATGAGGTGCGGGATATATCATATATATCACTGTGCAGAGCGGAAACTATAGAAGCGATCAAAGACAAACCGAGGGTTGTAGCATCTGCCAGTTATTGCTAAAGGAGTCACTCCCGGTGAAGGGATCTCGGTCCTTTCCTCATCGAATAAGGTGCAGGATGTTCTATAATGAACACCGCGATGCAAAGCAAGAACTGTAGCTACCTGTTTTTATTTTGAAATTCGATTCCACAACATCATTTAGGTTTATTTTCTTTCATTAATCTCATTAATGAATATCCCATCATTTAAATTACCTAAACATCACAGATAGATATAACGTACGCTTATGCCATCCGCATTCGCCTCGATGTCCCCTCGTGCACCGTTAGGTTAGGTAACTAACGGCAGAGCGGGGCAGGGCTAGCGCGGGTGTAAAACATAAGTAACGTCTATATAATATATCATATATACTATATATAATACCTGTCACAGAACACAGAACATCGCATGATCACAGATAAAACACAGCAGAAGAAACATATGAAATATTGGATATACTAGGACGTCCGTGTTTTCAATACGAGCCAGTATAAAACACGGATTCCACGGTCATGATGAATAGCCAATCCCACACCCCTAGACCCCTACGAGAGCGGCAAGCAACCCTGCCAATTCTAGGGTTAGGAAACCCGGACTCGACTCCTCGAGTTGGTCTCCCACTGGACTCCAGAACCCGGTTACTTGTGCCCTCCTCCTTGGGTCTATCCTAGTGCGGAAAAGTAAATAATATACAAACGGTGACTACTTCCGCAACCTGGAAGTGCCCCAATAAAAGAATATTACATACAAGTCATTACATGAATGAAAATGAAAAACACTCATCTCACATAAAAACCCCCGGCTATTCAAACACGACGATCCAATATAACATATCCAGCAACACATAACATCAGATATCATCAACGTAAGTAAATATGCGCATCCCAATTGTCGTTGACATATAGCAACGAAACCGGCGATATCACATATTACACTTACGGTCACAGAAAAGAAAGTGTAAAACTACAACAGTTGGAATCCGCAATATCCTCAGACATCGCATGCCTGACCAAATGAATTACTTAGACATCGCATGCCTAACAATTATAAACCCCGCATTTTAGTCTCATTATCGAAAACACTTTTCAATATCAAGTCGGGCAATTCAACAAGATTCCCGACATCCTGATCGAATACTCGTCGCAAACTTCAGTAGACGGCCGCACCCCCGACGCCGTCGACAAAGTGCACCAAGGCGGAACACCGCTACCGCGAGCACCCGAACGGATGCTTTCGGCGACGGGGTTCTCCTACAGTCACTTGGTCGGGGCTATGGAGTGAGGCTGTCTATTAAGTTTACCGGCGAATATCCGCGTACGCTACGTGATTGCGACGGACTTTTGATCACATCAAAAATCCGTGGCAACCGATCAAGTGAGACTAAATTGCTACGTTTATAACATTCATTCAGTTATCTCATAACTTATTGTGAATTCCAATTATTGTATCCCATTCCAGATAAACAGAAAATGTTAAACTTTTCGATCGAACAATCGAACACCCAAGTTTTCCCGATACTGATCAACACATGAAACAAGTATAACAACATTCCGTTCGTGCCTCAGTACCAACGGTCCAGCCGTAGAAGGGTCAAGCCAACGCCTCACATGTGGCACGCCGTACTGCCCCAAACCCGAAGGTTCAAAGGGCAGTTCAAGACGGTCACATAATCGAGTTAAGGTTTGTTGTCTTCTAGAGGGTCCATCGCGTTACTTGCACTACTTAGAACGTCGTTAAACTACGGAAAAATCCAACACTTGGAAATTTCCCGACAGGGGAAAAATCGGGTATTTATATCCGGTCGAACTTTTTAACATATTCTAAAATTTATCCGGAAAACACATGGACAGAATTAGACTTTCCGATCGAAACAATGATTCCCAAAACAACTCAGAACAACTCAACTCTTGAGTTCAGTTTAAATATTCCAGGAAAATGAGCATTGAATTTTACGAGTTACTGTGAAATTTGACACGTGTCGGCTTCTTATTGGCGGCCCTTCCGCCGCGCAAACCCCCTTTGTGCGGCGCTTCAGCCGCGCTATTGTGGAATTAGGGTACCAAATTTCACAGTAATTCTTAAAAAAGTCTGCTTGTTTTTCTGAATATTTTTAATTGCCAAAAATCAACAGTTTTGAAAAAAGTACAGAGAGCAATTTTGCAATGGGATTTTGGTTCGATCGGGTTTCTAATTCCGTCCGGGGATCGCTTAAGGCTCTAGCTAGGCTCTGATACCACTGTAGGGTTCCTAGGCACCCTAGTGAGGTCTCCCAAGCCATCAACCATGGCAATTTCAAATAATATGGTGCCTACAAACCCTAGTGTACGGATCTATAACTAGATGTCTAGGCGAAACAAAAACAAGCTAACAACTTAGCAAATGAGAATACGGAAATACAACCTTTGTAGATCCGTTTGCTCCACCTCCATAGCTCCGCAACGACGTCCTCTCGCTGTCCATAAGAAATCCGGGCTCTAAAGTCGACTTCGTCGGAGAGAAAACGAGCTAGGTCGTCGATGTCCATGCCGAAGATGATCTACGTCGAGGCATCGCTAAATCAAGCTCGACCTTCACCAAACCCTACTATCTTGTGAAGGAAACACACTCTACTTCTTGGCAAGAGGTAGAGGATGAAGAAATAGGATGTGGGTAAACTTTGGAAATGGATTTCTCATTCTTAATCATCAATCACCATTGATGAGGTTTTGTTTTCTTCACTTGAAGAAAGGAAGAAGAAGAAGAAAATTATCATAAGAATAATTCTAAAATGATAAGAATAATACATTCTTATCATCTTAGAACCATGGTTTAGTGTAGAGAATTAATCATGGTTGAGTGGTATGGTTAGGGTTAAGGATGAGATAAGAATTGTGGACCAAGTCAAAGCTTCATGAAGCTTTAGCTAAACAACAAATGAAGCCACCATTCTATTCTCTTTCTTTTATTCATTTATCAAAAATAAAAGGATAACAAAATAAGATAAATGAATAACAAATAGTAAACCCTAACCATATCATTAACCAAGGTTTAACACTTTACACTTAACCAAAAAGCATGCATCATCAAACATGATACAAGCAAGTGCACAAAATCATATCGCATATGCAATGCGCACACCCGAGTGAGAAAATCCAATTTAAAGTGAACCCATACTAGTTAATGCAAAGTAATATATCAAATATATAATTATGCATTAAATCATTAAATCAACACTTGATTCAATGATCCGGTCATGTCGCACAAAACCGACTGGTATCTTTAGTAACAACTTATCGAATCAACACTTGATCCGATAACCCGGCTATATCGGATATAACCGATCAATGTCACATCGCGAGAATCGAATACAGTATCACATACTCGTATTATTCTCGGTCCCGCACATATCTCATATGCGCTCCTATTTCGTTTCGCTTGAGCAAGGAAACCTCTGTGTAGGACTCTAAAGACTCGTCAATACGCCGGCAGCGGATGATGATCATATCAAACATCCACAAGCCGCAAGCGGTCTGCTAAACGTAACGGCCACCCGGGTATTGAGCGATCTGAAGATCGACGAGCAAGCCCGCTCACACTCCAGTGAATCCGACCAGTAACACTATCGTATAGTCCGGTCTGTTCGTCTGATATGTCGCATATCTCGCCTAGGGGTGGTAAACGTCAGACCCCAATAGCTCGATAAGTCATGCCGACGTAGGGTCCATAACATTCGTGAAACTACTGATAACTCTTACCAGTATATCACTGCAACCCTGGCCAGGGATTTCCTGTTATGGCCAGTCGAGCATTGCACAACATCAACCCCCAATACCGGGAGAGACGAATCCCCTCCTATCGCTCATTGCCTCCATGTGAATCGGGACTGTACCCAAAAACCACCTGTTTGCACAACTCAGTAGAGCCGTGGTAGGGTGGAAATCAAAGCACAGTGGGAGACACACAAGACTCTATGACGATCTCGGGTCAACAGACTAAGCTGTACCAGTGTCACCAGAGAACTGCCATCTGACGTGAGGTATAATACCATCTGGGAGTTCTCGGCGAGTCCGTTCAGTGTACCCAGTCTCCACTGAGCACCCGCATACCATCTTCGATGTCAAACACCAATGGATATGGGATCATCCATCGCCCATCGCATGGGTCGAGAAGATATGCGCTAGTCTACTCTGGAATATCGATGCCCCGTCTCGATATTCCCTCGACTAGGAACATTGAAGGATGTACTTATGGACTACCATGTCCCCACTAGTATGATCCGCATCATAGTCCAGGTAGTCAAGTACACATCCTAAGGGCTTTACCAACATGTAACAGAGAGACAATCAGTGTACACGTTAAGGTAAAGCGCAACCAGATAGCATACTATCATGTCGAGCAAGAAAGTCCTCCCTATATATGTCCCAGCATCCACTACAATATACATCCTATGTACAGTAATGGCCTCTAGGGCATACATATAACTAACAGATATTACACAAGTGGACTAAAGAGGCTATTGAAGCGCCAAGGAGTACCCTTAAAACAGACTGTTCGACAAGCTCGGTTCTACAACAAGATTTGGAATGTCCCTAGGACTCAGCACAAATTGCCCAACGGGAGAATGGAAACGCTTGGGCTTGGATATGTGAGATCCGAGAAACGGGAGCGAGCCCATGGCAACTACGCCGTATATAACTTCGATGAGGAGGAAAACGCCCTGTCCAGCAATGCCAACCCTTCATCAAAACTGGATCCCGCGAGTGAAGTGCCGAGTCCGTCATTTGAAGAACAAGTGGACAAGCTTATCAGGAAAGCAGGTCAAAAGGCTCGAGAAGACCACAACCGCGAGATGGCCATCTACGAGAAGGCCAGGACGCAATGTCTGTTTCAACAGGCTGCAAAAGACAAAGATGCTCCTCCCTGTCAACCCGTTGTACAAAAGGCCCGACGCAGAGGCAGAAATAAATCAAGAATCGGAAAGAAGAGCCAACAACAACGACGCAGGATTAGAGAGTTACGTGATCGGGCATCGCGCGGTCCGGATTTGTCCCTCATGAAGAAGATGAGTCGAGCGTATTCCTTACCTCGAGACAAGACGAAGAAGCTACTCGAGCTCGCTATAAAACATCAAATGATCACACTTCCGGAGTCTAAGCACCCTGAGCAAGTTAACGAGGTTTCTTATCCGGGCTATTGCTCTTATCACCGAGCCATAAGACACCCTATCGAAGACTGCTTCACCTTCAAGACATGGGTCGAAGACCAGTACCAACAAGGCAGATTTGCTCTATCCAGCAGCTGGAGGGTAACGCCGCCACAAAAGCACGAACCCAAAGCCGCAAGAGCAGAACCGGATCCACCTCAGTCTTGGAAGTGGATTCGCACCTGTTACATGATTACGATATTAAAAGAAGAGCCCAAAGACATAGATGAGCTCCCTTGGTGCTTCGAAAACAATGACAATGAGGTAATCTCAGAATTTCCACCGGCTCCGAAAGAACTGGAAGATGGCATACATACTACTGCAGATAACCTCAAGAAGATTGAGTTAGGATCGGCAGACGATCCGCGGCCGACATTCGTCAGTGAGCGGCTATCTGAAGAAAGGGTGGCTGTATTAAAGGACGTGCTTCTACATCATAAAGATTGCTTCGCGTGGAACTATTCCGAGATGCCGGGATTAGATCCGGAGATTGCTGTGCATAAATTAGCAATATCCCCGGATATCAAGCCAGTCAAGCAGGCGCCGAGAAGGATGCGGCTCGAGCTTGAGATGAGCATCAACGCCGAAGTCAAGAAGCTGATCGATTCCGGATTTATCCAAGAAGTCCAATATCCTGACTGGATTGCCAACATCGTTCCTGTAATGAAGAAAAATGGGACGGTGCGCATATGCGTGGATTTCAGGGATCTCAATAAAGCCTTCCCGAAGGACGATTTCCCAGTACCGCTAACCGAGCTAATGATAGATAATACATCCACGCATGAGGTTTTCTCCTTCATGGACGGCTCATCAGGGTATAATCAAATAAAAATGCATCCTGAAGACCAGAAACATACTGCTTTCCGGACCCCTTTGGGAATATTCTGCTACAAGGTTATGCCCTTTGGTCTAAAGAACGCCGGTGCTACCTATCAAAGGGCCATGACAAAGATCTTCGATGATCTCATACATGACATCGTCGAGTGCTATATTGATGACCTCGTGGTGAAGAGCATGTCATACGAAGAGCATTTAAAGCATCTGAAGACTGTATTTCAACGCCTTCGGCAATATAATTTGAAGATGAATCCCCTCAAATGCGCGTTCGGAGTCTCCTCGGGTAAATTCCTGGGATTCATCATCCGACATCGAGGTATCGAAATAGATCCATCTAAGATCAAGGCGATCATGGAAATGCCTCCGCCGAGAACCCTCAAACAGTTGCGGTCTCTCCAAGGGAAGCTCGCATACATCTGGCGGTTTATCGCCAACCTTTCAGGCAAGTGCCGTCCTTACAGCCACCTGATGAAGAAGAGAACTCCATTCGTTTGGGATCACAAATGCCAAGGCGCACTAGACGAGATCAAGCAGTACCTACAGAACCCTCCAGTGTTGGCTGCGCCGGTCAAGGGAAAGCCTCTCATTCTTTATACAACTGCCCTAGAAGGTTCATTGGGCGCATTATGGGCGCAAGAGAATGACCAGGGAAAAGAAAGGGCACTCTACTACTTAAGTCGAGTTCTGCTGGGGGCAGAAAGCAATTACTCTCCCACTGAAAAACACTGCCTGGCGTTAATCTTTGCGATAACAAAACTCAGGCACTATGCATTGGCACATGAAGTCCGTCTCATATCAAAGGTGGATCCCCTAAAATATCTAATGTCAAAGGCCATATTGATAGGGAGACTCGCTAAATGGGCCCTGCTCCTGATGGAGTTTTCAATAACATATCAGCCTCTTAAGGCAGTGAAAGGTCAAGCCATCGCCGACTTCCTTGCTGAGCATCCAGTACCTGCCGGTTCTCCTCTGAACTGCGATTTGCCGGACGAACATGCATTTGATGCGATCGGCGGCGGTGATACCCGATGGGAACTCTATTTTGATGGAGCATCTTCCATGAAGAAGCGCAAACAATGTACCCCCATAATCAAATCGGGAGTAGGCCTCATCTTTGTAACTCCACAAGGAGGGATTATGCGCTTCGCCTTCTCCTTAACAGAGCCGAGGACGAATAACGAAGCCGAATACGAAGCTTTGATAGCGGGCCTCGAGATCGCCATTGACATGGGAATTGAAGACCTCCTTATATACGGGGACTCTCAACTGGTCGTTAGTCAAGTAAATGGTGACTACCAAACGTGCAAACCAGAGTTGGTGAAGTACGGCGAAAAGGTGCAACAACTGTTGACCCAAATTCCCTCCTATACTTTGGAAAGCATACCACGCGCGGAAAATAGCAAAGCGGATGCGTTAGCTAAGCTCGCCAAAGAATTGGCTGACGAGAATCTCGATGACGTTAAAATCATGGTACAAAGCCGTCGAGTGCTCGCCCCAGCAGAAATATCTCCGGAATCATACGAAGAAAAAGGAGCGACTGAGCAGACAACCCTACAGATAAAAGACCGTGAGAAGGATGAGGACTGGAGGGAAGTCTTCATAGACTACTTTAAGTCCCACCGAATGCCCGAAGAAGCGTCCTCAAGACATCAGCTCATGAAACGAGCTCTATCTTTCGCTTTCGTCAATGATACTCTGTATAAGAGGTCGTTTGATTCTCTGTGGCTAAGATGTTTAGGACCTGACGAAGCAGAAAGAGTCGTTCAGGAAGTTCATGACGGAATCTGTGGTTCTCATCAAGCAGGCCTGAAGATGAAGTTAAAAATTAAACGGATGGGTTACTACTGGCCCACAATGATCCAGGACTGCCTCGAATATGCGAAGCAATGCCACTCATGCCAAATCCATGGGGATTTCATCCACCAGCATCCGAATCCACTACATCCGACGGTGGCTAGCTGGCCATTCGAAATGTGGGGGACTGACATAGTCGGCCCCATCGAACCAGCATCGTCCCGGGGACATCGTTTCATCCTGGCGACAACTGATTACTTCTCCAAATGGGCAGAAGTAGTACCGCTGAGGGAAGTGAAGACGGAGAATATCCTCCACTTCTTCAAGACGCACGTCATCTATCGGTTTGGAACTCCACGGCGGATTATCTCCGATAACGGGCCAGCCTACAGAAGCCATAAGATTAGCCGCTTCGCGCAGCGGCACAATATAGACTGGAGATATTCTTCAGTTTACAATCCACGAGCTAACGGTCTAGCCGAGGCCTTCAATAAGACCTTGACAAAGATCATAAAAAAGACGGTGTCCCGAAATAAGAAAGACTGGCACGAGAGGCTGCAAGAGGCCCTTTGGGCCTATCGAACTACGTTTAAGACAGCCACGAACACAACGCCGTACGCGTTGGTATTTGGGACGGAAGCAGTGCTCCCTCTCGAGATAGAGTTATCCTCTCTATGAGTGGCAGTCCACTATGAGCTGACGGACGAAGAAAATGCTCACCTTCGGCTTGAGGAGCTTGATGCCCTCGATGAAACCCGGCTCATAGCACAACAAAATCTAGAGGCCTACAAAGCAAAGATGACGCGCTCGTACGAAAGATTGACCAGGCCGAGGACATTCCACCAAGGCGAACTCGTACTAGTGGTCAAAAGACCTATGATCCCCAATCGTGCCAAGCGGGGAAAATTTGAGCCGAACTATGAAGGTCTGTACATCATAGACAAGGTCTACCAGGGTGGAGCCTATCTACTCATGGACATGCACGGTGAAAGGCCTTTCAGGCCAATAAACGGCCGCTTCCTAAAGAAATACTATGCTTAATGAGCCACCGCCTAGGTTAACGATAGATGACGACGACTATGTCCGCTCGCTATCTTCCTAAACTCAGACCTTATAAGCAGTAGCCGGCCTTCCCCTGAATGGACCGAAACGTCCTTAAACTAACGACGGACCGAAACGTCCCTAAAACTACTACCGCAGCATCCTTAGGCTGACAAAAAAAATAATAATATAATAAAAAAAAGGTATGTCCATAAGCAAGAAGGGCATGGATGAAAACCCGAAAGGGCTCCGTGAGTAAAAACAGCAGGGCTACCGGCGAGTGTTCGTGAAAACCCGAAAGGGCGCGAGCTCGTAAAAAAAATAATATAAGAAAAAAAAACGGTATGTCCATAAGCAAGAAGGGCACGGATGAAAACCCGAAAGGGCTCCATGAGTAAAAACAGCAGGGCTACCGGCGAGTGTTCGTGAAAACCCGAAAGGGCGCGACCTCGTAAAAAAAAATAATAAGAAAAGAAAAAAGAAAAACGGTATGTCCACAAGCAAGAAGGGCACGGATGAAAACCCGAAAGGGCTCCGTGAGTAAAAACAGCAGGGCTACCGGCGAGTGTTTGTGAAAACCTGAAAGGGCGCAACCTCGTTAAAGGACACTTGCGGGATCCTCACGACCTTGCAAGGAGAAACCACCCGCGTGAGATCCTTACGACTCACAAGGGAGCAACACACTTAGGGATCCCCACGATTCTTAAGGAGAAAATACACTTGCGAGATTCTCATGACTCGTAAGGAGAACTCTTTTATGGGACCCTCACGGCTCATAAGATTTGAAAGTCTTAAGTCACAGAGACCTAAACCTGTGCTTAAGCAAAATCCCCCATACCCTTCGACACTGCCCTACAAGAGGCTCATATTGACCCTTGTATATAATCCACGGGCACGAATAAATATTTCCCTAACAAAGTCCCATCCGTGACTAGGGATATGTCCATATGGTGAGCAACCCTTGTAGGTCCTCTCGACCTATAAGGAGAAAGCCCTCATGTAGGATCCTTACGACTTGCAGAGGAACATACACTTAGGAATCCTCACGATTCCTAGGGAGAAAATACACCTACGAGATCCTCACGACTTGTAGGGAGAAATACCTTCGTGAGACCCTTACGGCTCATGAAGTCAAAAGCCTTAGTCGATGGGACCCTAACCCTGTTTTCTAAGCCATCTTTGTTCAACATCGACAGAGGCAGATGATGATTCGCTCCTGGCCATATCCCAGTTGTAGCGGTGCTGATGCCGAAATTTGTGTCTAATTTCAAGTTTATGGCGAAAAGCCAGTAGGCCGCAAGTGCATACGAGATAGCCGAAATGATGGGGCAACCTGCAATAAAAAACAGCAGGTAAAAATGTATGCACGCAAAATATGGGGCAACTCGCAATAATAAAAAAAAACAGCGAGTAAAAATGAAATAAATAGCCGAAATGATTGGGCACTGCGAAAAATAGCCGAAATGATAGGGCAATCGCGACCTCCGCGATATAAAAGCTGAAATGATAGAGCATCGCGGAAAAAGAAATAAAATATAAAAAAAAAGTTTTAATTTATGCCCTACAGGTGATGTTCCATCACACCCTGTATACAATCCAAGGGCGTAAACAAAAAGGGATCATACTTCTCCTCCAAGTTTCATCATAAGAAGAAGCAAAATCTCGACGGGCCGCGAATGACTTAGAGATCATCTCAGCACTCGTCTCGTAACAACGGACACAACTCTAAGCTAAACGGAACAGCGGCAACTCCCAGTTCCATGGCTCGGCGATATACATATCACCAACAGTCAAACCTCCATTCCGTGAAATGCGGATACAATCAGCAAAATTCTTGGTTACGTGGAACGCGGATAACGTCACTTTTTGACCCCGTGGAAAACGTCCAGAGCGGATCCTGGTCCTCGCAGAGCACGGCAGTGAACCCGTGTGAAGCATCCAGAGTGGAGCCTAGTCCTCGCCGAGTATGGCAGTGAACCCGTGTGAAGCATCTAGTGCAAAATTCTTGGTTACGTGAAACGCGGATAACGTCACTCTTTGACCCCGTGGAAAACGTCCAGAGCGGATCCTGGTCCTCGCGGAGCACGGCAGTGAACCCGTGTGAAGCATCCAGAGCGGAGCCTAGTCCTCGCCGAGTACGGCAGTGAACCCGTGTGAAGCATCTAGTGCAAAATTCCTGGTTACGTGGAACGCGGATAACGTCACTCTTTGACCCCGTGGAAAACGTCCAGAGCGGATCCTGGTCCTCGCGGAGCACGGCAGTGAACCCGTGTAAAGCATCCAGAGCGGAGCCTAGTCCTCGCCGAGCATTGCAGTGAACCCGTGTGAAGCATCTAGTGCAAAATTCCTGGTTACGTGGAACGCGGATAACGTCACTCTTTGACCCCGCGGAAAATGCCCAGAGCGGAGCCTGGTCCTCGCCAAGCACGGCAGTGAACCCGTGTGAAGCATCCAGAGCAAACACCGGACTATGGAGTCCCTAAAATCCACGGACTATGATGTCCTTAACCTCGACCGTAATGTCTTAAAACTAACAATCAACTACCCCGATTCCCTACGGATTCTGCCTTGGTTTAAGGGTACATCTCTTCACTCTTTTGATACCTGGCGTTGTAAATCCTCAACGTCTTCAAAGAGGTGACGGGTTTCTGCAACCAAACATCGGACTGTGGAGTCCCTAAATCCACGGACTATGAGGTCCTTAACCTTGACCGTGATGTCTTAAAACTAACATCGGATTGTGGAGTCCCTAAATCCACGGACTATGAGGTCCTTAACCTTGACCGTGATGTCTTAAAACTAACATCGGACTGTGGAGTCCCTAAATCCACGGACTATGAGGTCCTTAACCTTGACCGTGATGTCTTAAAACTAACATCGGACTGTGGAGTCCTTAAATCCGCGGACTATGAGATCCTTAACCTTGACTGTGATGTCTTAAAACTAACATCGGACTGTGGAGTCCTTAAATCCACGGACTATGAGGTCCTTAACCTTGACCGTGATGTCTTAAAACTAACATCGGACTGTGAAGTCCTTAAATCTCCTTAACCTTGACCGTAATGTCTTAAAACTAACATCGGACTGTGGAGTCCTTAAATCCACGGACTATGAGGTCCTTAACCTTGACCGCGACGTCTTTAAACTACGATGTCTCGAGAAACCCCTGACTCCGTGAAACACGAATAAGGGTGACCACATCCAGCACTTGCAGGTCCTCACGACCTGTAAGGAAGAAAAACTCTCTTGTGAGATCCTTACGACTCTCAAGGGACAACCCGCTTAAGAATCCTCACGATTCTTAAGAGGAACTTACACCTATGGGGTCCTTTCGACCCATGGGGAGAAAAAACTCTTTATGAGGCCCTCGTGGCTCATAAAGTACAAAAGTCTTAGGAACCAGATCTTAACCCTGAATCCTAAGCCATCGCTGCCCTGCAAGTAGGCCAAGATAAATTGTCCACAAAACACATTCAACAAAAAGGAGACGCACCATTGAGAAGAAAAATGTATCTTTTATTCATAAACCAAAAGGGATACAAATTACAATCCATGAAAGAACGAAAAGAAAATACTCTTGCTCAAGAGTATGTACAAAAAAAAAAGGAAAAGATACAAGTCTTCAAGTCGGCGGGTGATGGAGCAATTTTACCAGCTCATCTTTCTGTTGCTGAGTCACGGCTTCATGATTCAGGATCGCCAGAAGACGGGCCTCCGCCTGAGCCTGCTGGGCCTGATACGAAGCGAGCCGGCCTTCAAGCTCTTTCTCGGTGGCCTTATGAGCCTCGACCCTCTCACGAGTGAACGTAGCAGCTTTATCAAGAGTCACCACCTCCCTGATAGACTCTTGAAGCACCCGCCAGAGTTCATACGCTTTGTTGAACGTGGCAGTAAGACTTGCGTGAAGCTCGCTCAGCGCTTTAGAAGCCAGCTCCCTCTCCGAGAAGTTACAGCCGAACCCTTTTCTCGCACGACGATATGTTCGCCACGTGTCGCCCTATCAGGCCACGAAAGCTCACGTTCGCGACAGCAACCTTGGAAACGGGACATATACGCTCAAGACCGTATAAATAGGCGTCCAGTCGACAGAAATAATCGACTTAAAACGCGCTCACATTACCTGGTATGAAAAGCAACGAGAAAATTTCCGATGAGCATGCGTTCGTAATTATATGAACGTCCAAAAAGGAAATAATATTCGGGGCTTTAATGTGCATGCGACATGATGATAGTGTTGATAATTAAAGAAAGCTCTTATAAGGAGAACACAAATTTTATTTATGCAAGCGAATACATACGTACGAGCACCGAGCCTACATGAAAGTTCAGCATAAAGCATACAAAAAAGAGGGACTAATTTAAATATGCTACGCTAGCGGGAAAAGGTCACCGAACACGGGATCAGTAGCACAAGGGTTAACAAAACAGAGAAGAAAATTCTCCATCTCCCTCTCTGCTTTCTCCAGCACATCAAAACGACGGTTCTCGCGAGGAGTCGCTCCCCATCGATTGGCGCCATGTTCGTCCGTGAAAGCAGACATAATAGCTCCCCGGGCCTTTATCTGGCTCAGCAGATGAATTGAGCAATCCTTCAAAGCCTGAGTAATCAGGCACGCTTCGTGAAAGCCCTCGAGCTTTTCTTCAGCCGCGTCAAGCATCGCCAGGGTCATCTCCGCCGGGTGAGGAGGGATGTCGGCAAGCACGGCCGCGAGAATCATCCGGAGCCAGAGGGACCCCATCGGGAGGGGGGACCCCCTACGGATCGAGAGTTCATACATCACCGAGTCGCATTCGTCATCGGTAAGGAGTGGATCCACCAATCGGGCAGCAAAGCGGGGGATCATCTCCTCGATAGGAACTTCCCATGCCCGTCGACGAGCATGAGAGCGATTGCAGGCCATGGCGCTCGATTGTTTCTCAAGACAAATTGCACCAAAATAAATAAAAATAAATCTCTCTGTGAAGGAAAAAGAAGGCTATAGCCTCAGATATAAAGAGATGGATTAATTGTTGAGCGCGGAAAATCTTGCATGATGAAGCTATTTCTAAGGCCCAAAAAAGAAAAGGCATCGAAAATCAGGGGGATGGAACTATTTCCAAGGCTCCTTTTCTGCATCTGATATTGTGCACTAAAAATATGGCATGGAAAAATTTTGAACAGTCCCATCAAAGGACCCCACGTGCAGAACACGTGAGCCTCAAACTTGACGTGCACTAAAAAATAGAATAGCACCATGCATATTAAAAGCATCAGCAACAACAATAGTGAAATGATAAAATCTCACAGAAAGGCATGCAAACATACAAAGACATAATAGAACTTATCATTCATACTTCAAAAAGGTTATACAAAATAAAGAGAACACGTTTACAATGGTAAGACTTCAGACGCGGGGCACGGATTGAGAAACTCAAGCTTAACTTTGTCCAAGATCCTCCAAGCATTTCGAACCTCCCGAGTATGTTTTCTCTCACGATCACAAGCGTCGGGGTCCTCGCGAATGTCCTCCACCCTTTGATAGGCAGCAAGTATGGCTGACTGCTGAAAGGCCTGGTGCAGGAGATCAATGAGGCGATCTCGCCTCCTCTTTGAAATCAAGCTCATCAGGTACACCGAATGTACCTTATCCTCAGCAGTGTCCAAGGCCCTGAGCGGTACGCCGGTACAAAGGAGAGGGAGTGCCTCCCAGATAGCCAGCACGATCAGTCTCAGAAGAGAAGAGCGACGGGGCAGTAGCCGATGGTTGTACTCGCCAAAGCGGCTCATGATCTCGGCGCATTGAGCGTTGGTGAGCTCCTGGTTCTGACTGCGACCCAATGCACGAATGTTCCCGTAGGAAATGATTTCGTCAAGACCATACAGATGGGCATCCATGATACCTGAAATAAAGGCCATGAGAATTGTTACAAAGCTTCTGTTGCATTGATTACAGAAGGACAACTTAGGGCAAGGAGACCCTAAGAAGCCTCTATGGGGAAGAACTTAGTTCTTCACAGGAATTGAATTCCTTTTGGAAAGGGGAATTAAAGCCCCAAAAACTTTTTTCTGTGAACGGAGTTAAACTCCATGGATTTGAGCTGTCATCATCATCTCCTTGGAGGATCAGATGAACCCTAAAAAAGATTTACTGCTGAAGATTAATTGGTTTCATGGGTTCATGTTTAAATGGTAAAAACCCTTGTTTTGGATTTAAAATCCATAGAGACAAGAGAGTTCATCGTTCATTCGAGAGCATTACCTAAAGAGAAAAGTCTCTTCGAACAGAGTTAAACTCTGGAAGATTTTCAAGGCAGAGAACTAAGCTCTGGGAAAAGAGAATTAAATTCTCTAAAGAAGAAAGTTCTCAAAGGAGGAAGATGAGCAAAGTGGAGGCTCTTCTGAAATGACCCCAATATTTATAGGAGGTGATCGAAACGCTTCATCTCCCCAAATCCCTAGAGGAATCCAATGGTCGCAAAAGGTGACAGCGTTGCACTCACGTGCAGACACGTGAGAACAACGCTGTTGGGGCATTTGTTTCCTGATTTAAAATCAGGAAAGCCTACAGAAGAGACATCACGTGCTAACACGTACCAGCAGTCACGTGTTGGCACGTGACATTTAAAAGCAGCGGCAAAGGCACATCAGTTCCCTGATCAAACCAAGGAAAAGGCTTCAGAAGAGGTCACGTGCTCACACGTGGCCAGGGGTCATGTGTTGGCACGTGACATTTAAAAGCAGCGGACTCATTCTCTGATTAAATCAAGAAAAAGGCTCCAGACGAGGGTCACGTGCTCACACGTGACCAGGGGTCACGTGGTGGCACGTGACGGCTAAGCAGCGGCCAGAAGACAGAGCGCAAAAGGAAAGAAGAAGGCTCGTTCCAAGGGGGTCACGTGCCCACACGTGACCAGGGGTCACGTGGCCACACGTGACCGGCTTTCAAAGTCTATCTGTTAACAGAATTAAATTATGAGAAAAGACCTCTCAAACCTTTCCAAAGGAAAATGATTATTTGGAACCGATTGAATTAAAAATTTAAAGATTCTTAAATATCACCTATCTATAGAAAAATCTTGAATTTGGAAAGATTTCCCCTTAAAATCTAACTGAAATAACAAAGGAAAATCTCTGGATTTAAAATCCAATGGTGAATAAAATTCACCTAATAATCCAAAGGTCCAAATGAATGATGAATACAAATCAAATCTCTCAATGAAAGATTCATCAGAATCAGGGTTCAACCCTAGTTAAGAACTTAGTTCTGTTAAAATAACAGGAATTTAATTCCTTTAAGAAAGAAGAAATTAGGGTTTCACCCTATGACAGAATCTCATGCCTCTCTGAAAGAAAGTGGGAATTTAATTCCTTTAAAGCTTTTATTAGGGTTTAACCCTATGATAGAATTCAGTTCTTCACATATATGAGAAATTTAATTCCTACAGAAAATTCAGAGTTCAACTCTATCCCAGAATATAAATCTTCAGAAGGAAATAGGAATTTAATTCCTCTTAAATTTATCGTTAGGGTTCAACCTTACGAAGAATTTAATTCTTAAAAAAGGGATTAACAGATCTTCTAAAAAACATACAAAGAGGCAGGGTCACGTGCCACCACGTGACCCCCGAAAAGATCCATAGAGAAGGGCCTTTGAGGCAGTGCCTCACGTGACCCACGTGACCTTTGGCAGAAGCTTTAACATACAAGCATTTAAATGCCCGTCACGTTATGGCACGTGATGCTCTAAAAGATGCAATATTCTCAGTAGAACAAATGAAGGGAGGGCGCCCTTACGTGCTACCACGTGACCCCTCTTGCCTCAGTGTTTAACACTAAATTGGAACCTCTGAATCCAGTGTTAAAACACTGTTTGGCCTTAGTGTTCAACACTAATCAAAGAACTTTATTTGCAGTGTTTAACACTGAATTTCTTAGTGTTTAATACTAAATTAAACCTCTGTTAACAGAGCTTAAGACTAACTCCCTTAGTGTTCAACACTAAATTAAAATCTCTGTCACCAGTGTTTAACACTGATTATTCTTAGTGTTTAACACTAATTTGAAACCTCTGCTTCTAGTGTTTGACACTGATTTGCTCTAGTGTTTAACACTAATTTGAACCCCCTGTTGCTGGTGTTTAACACCAACTGTCTTTTAGTGTTAAAACACTAACTTGATCCCAGTGTTCAACACTGCTGAATTAACGTTAGACCAATTGGCTAAATGGCCAGAGGCAAAGCCTCTCCTTCAATAAACCAACAGGAAGCCAATATTCCAAACAAGATTGGACTTAGCCCAAGATGGCCATAAGTCCTCAATTCAGACTTAACTGGGCTAATGGGCTCATAACATAATTAATTGGTCTTGATCCCAAATTGGGCCAAAGACTATTTAATCCACCCCGGTTCAAGGGTACATCTCTTCACTCCTTTGATACTTGGCGTTGTAATTCCTCAACGTCTTCAAAGAGGTGACGGGTCCTGATGACCACACATTGACACGGACTGTGGGGTCCTTAAACTCATAGACTATGAGGTCCTTAACCTTGACCGAGATGTCTTAAAACTAACAACGGACTGTGGGGTCCTTAAACTCATGGACTATGAGGTCCTTAATCTTGACCGAGATGTCTTAAAACTAACAACGGACTGTGGGGTCCTTAAACCCATGGACTATGACGTTCTTAACCTTGACCGCAATGTCTTAAAACTAACATTGGACCGCAATGTCCTTAAACTACCCATGGACCGCAATGTCCTTAAACTACCTACCGACCGTAATGTCACTAAACTAAACAATAGAGCCCCCCTTTTATTGCTCTCTTATTGGATCTAAACGATCCCGTTAAGTTGATCTTAGTCTAAAAACTAGACTAACGTATCCTTAACAAATGTTTAAGTCGATCTTAGTCTCAAATGAGGCTAACGTATCCTTAAACCCAAACCCCCAAACCCAAATCTAAGATAATATGGATTTGGACTAGTCCACGCCCTACGGGCGACGACATAACTCAGTCTCTGTATACAATCCACGGGCAACTAAACATAAAATAAACACACACGACACGAAGTGACCATCTGGAGAAGGAGAAAGTGGTTACCGCGATGCGGTAGCGTAATTAACTGCAGGGGCTTGCGCCTGCAGGGAAGAGCGTCCCCACAATCAAAAACCCCTCAAGCGAGGGGGAATCTGACGAAGTCTGCTACATCGGACGCATCCGTTTAAACCTTCGATACATGTGCCATAAATCAACTTGGCATTTTCGGAGAGGTAGACGGATGGCGCCAATTAGCATCTGCCCCGAGCCTCAGGCGAGACGACCACGCGTCGCGCCGCCGTTCGGAGGGGAACAATACGGTGCTGCACGAGCTCTTGACTCGTAGAAGATCTCCTCTCGCCATCGGCTCCATTTGGCTCCGGATGATCCTCCTATTTGTGCTCGATGACATTCCCCCTCATCCAGTGGAGATGACTCCGGCGATGCTTGATGCAGCGGAGGACAAGATCGAGTGCTTTCATGAAGCACTTTTGATTACCACGCCTCTGATTGCTCTGTTCAGCTGCTAAGTCAGATACGGGCTCAACGGCCCATCATGTCTGCCTTCGCCGATGGGCACGGCGCTAACCGATGGGAAGCGACTCCTCGCGAAGATCGCTTCTTCGTCATGGTGGAGAAGGCGGAGAGGACTTTAGAAAAATTTATTCATAGTTTTGTAAACCCTTGTACTTTTGATCCCGTGTTTGGTGATCTATTTCTTGTAGAATAAAATGTTTATTTAAATGCTTTCCTTTTATCGTTGACCACCGAGTGCTTCCTTTCTAACACATGTTTTTCCTCTGATTGTATTGTTGCAACCTATATGTGTGCATGTGCGTATATGAATGAGCCTACTTTCACACATATCTGTAAACGAAACTTAAACCGGTATAAACAAATGCCCCCACTACTTTACTCATGGGGGTATACACGTGAGTGAAGTAGTGTAGCCTAATACGTAGCATACAACCAGTTTTGGGCTGGTGTATCGTTCATAACTTTTAGAATCTTGATCTGAGAAGATAGCGAGCGGAAACAAGCGTCGTCATCTATCATTAACTCAAATCTCAATTCTAAACCGTAAGGCCCATGAGTTGCACCATTCTGTTTCTTGATGTCTTGATCTGGCGCGAAGTAGTTTTATCTACTCGTTTCGGAGTTCGTAGTTTATTCACTCGTTTCGGAGTCTCTAGTTTATGTACTCATTTCGGAGTTTATAGTTTATTCACTCGTTCCAGAGTTTTTAGTTTATGTACTCATTTTGGAGTTTGTAGTTTATTCACTCATTTCGGAGTCTATAGTTTATGTACTCATTTCGGAGTTTTTAGTTTATTCGCTCGTTTCGGAGTCTCTAGTTTATATACTCATTTCAGAGTTTGTTTAGTTTATGGACTCATTTCGGAGTTTGTTTAGTTTACCTCCCTTGGGTTACAGGAAAACTTATCCTAACATTATATAGATAACCCCTGCTCTTTGCGGCAGAGGTCTGTTCACCGCCGAAAACGGGGACGAAACCGAGATGGATCGTCCTGCATGAATTTGGGGGCAGATGCTATTTGGATTTATCCGTCCACCTCTCCGAAGATGCCAAGTTGATTTATGGCACCGTATATCGGAGGTTTGGACGGATGCGGCCATTGTAGCAGACTTCGTCAGATTCCCCCTCGTTTGCAAGGGGTTTTTGATTATGGGGACGCTCTTCCCTGCAGGCGCATGCCCTTGCAGTTAATTACGTTATCGCATCTCGATAACCACTTTCTCCTACTCCGGAAGTTCACTTCGTGTCGTGTGTGTTTTTGTTTGTTTAAGTTGCCCGTGGATTGTATACGGAGACTAATTTATGTCGTCGCCCGTAGGGCGTGGATTAGTCTAAATCCGTATATTTTTAGATTTGGGTTTTTATTCAAGGACCATTAATCTATTTTGAGATTAAGATCGACTTAAATGTATGTGAGCATTTGGGGCTCGATTTTTTTTGTTAAGGATACGTTAGTCCAATTTGAGGCTAAGATCCACTTAACAAGGTTTTAGGATCATTTCTATTTAGGATCCAACAAAAGAGCGTTTGGGCTCTATTGTTTTAGTTTAAGGACGTTTCGGTCCATTATCGTCATTTTGGAGGCGAATATTAGTTTAAGGACATTTCGGTCCCTTGTCGCCATTTTGGAGGCGAATGTTAGTTTAAGGACATTTCGGTCCCTTGCCAGTTTAAGGACGTAGTGTTCCAGTGTGTTCATCTTGTGTGCATGTGTATTTGTTACGTGACGGAATGAACATGGGTGATATGGAATGCACTCAGTATGGGATGCGGTCTGATTTAAGGTGTGCACGTCGGTTTTGACGATTTGGGAATGCACTGAAGAATTGTTGGTTGTCAGGACCCACCACATCTCTGAAGACGTTGAATAATTACAACGACGTATATCAGAGGTGTGGAGAGATATACCCTTAAACCAAATCCCGTATTTGAAAGAAACGAGTTATGGTTACCCTAGGAATCGTTAGTTATGTTTGAGACTAAAATTATCTTAGGAGATATAAGATGAATATCATTCAGGATATCATCAATTGAAAGATCAATAGCCATATGTGAGACTGAGATTAGTTTGGACAATCATGAGAATATGGGATCGGTTGATTTGAATCAAGAAGGTTCTTTCCTCAGAGGGCCTAGCCAATTTTGGGCTTGATCTGCTCAGTGGTCTTTTTTTATTGAAAAGTGATAAGCACTTGCTTAGGCTCTGTTTAATCAGTCCCCCTTTTATGCAAACAGTGCTGAGCACTTATATAAGTTCTGATGCTCACATATGATCATGTGAAGCTTTCAGTCATGGGGGATTACCCAATAAGTGTAAAACACTTTACTCCATTTTTCTTTATATGGAGTGGTAGGCGCTCTTTATAGCGTCCACATGGGGAGCGCGTGAGGCGCTAGGCGCCGGGCGCTTCCTAATGAGTGCTAGGCACTCTTTTCTTCTGTGGCGCCCATGTGAGGGACACGTGAGGCGCTGGGCGCTGCCCGATGAGTGCTAAGCACTCTTTTCTTCCATAGCGCCCATGTGAAAGACACGTGAGGCGCTAGGCGCTGCCCGATGAGTGCTAAGCACTCCTTTCTTCTGTGGCGCCTACGTAAGGGACACGTGAGGCGCTGGGTGCTAGGTTTTTCCTTATTTGCTTTGTTTTGAGGAATTCGATTCTTAGTTCTTTTCTGAATCTTTGATTCTCAAGAACAAGTTCTTCCCGATGAGAATTAAATTCTCAACTTGTGGGAGACTTGTCTTGTGGATCTCAGATCCTGAGAAAGAACTAAGTTCTTTTAAAAGGGTTAAACCCTTTAATAGGTAAATGAGATGTTTTGATCTCATTTTTTTTATTTACCTAGATTTTCTTGAGGTGGGAGATCTTCTTCTCTGTTCCTTTCTGAAGTTTTCTTCTTTAGTTTTTTTTAGAAGCTTATGGGGGGGTTCATCTCTCTCAGACTTGAGTCTTGGGTCCTTTATATAGTAGAGGAAAGTTTGTTAATTAGTTTTTGAAGAAATCTCTCATTAAGAGATCCTAATTGATTTGGGGATTTTTACCCACCATTGGATTTTTGATCCAAGGGTTTCTATTTTACAAAACATATTTTCTTGTTCCTAACAAGATTGGGGAAATATTTTCCCTTGCACAGAATTTATTCTGTAAAACGGTAATTTTTTAATCACTGTTGGATTTTTAATCCACCGGTTCTCTGTTTTACAGAGGGCAATCTTTCTTATTTAGAAAGATTGAGGGAATATATCCCAAAATAGAATTTTATTCTATAATCCAATTTGGGGGATGTTTTCTCCCGACAGAATTTAATTCTGTATTTTTGATGATTTATCATCTCTGTTGGATCTTTAATCCAACGGTTCTGTTTAACAGAGAGTAGAATTTAATTCTACCTGGGCGCCGGAGCTCACGTGTTGTGCACGTGGGCGCTACTTAAGGTTTTAATTCTTATAATGGGCATTCATGTTCTTTGCACATTGGCGGCCGCGTGAGGAGCACGTGAGGCGCCACCCTAGGATTAATTCCTATCAGATTGGTCTTGGCGCCGGCGCTCGCGTGAGGAGCACGTGAGGCACCACCATAGGATTAATTCCTATCAGATTGGTCTTAGCGTTGGCCCCCTCGTGGGAAACACGTTCCTATCTTAAGTGGTACCTACATACTTTGCTTGTGGGTGTTTAACACGTGGAGATTTCCTTTTATTTTTATAAGGGAACAGTAGGTTTTGAACCAAATTTTTTGGCAGGAACAAATGCCCCCACTACTTTTCCCACGTAAGTATGCGCGTGGGTGAAGTAGTGCAAAGTTATGCCTGGCCATGGAATTGATGGCTCAGGAGACAAGTTTACGATCCTTGTAGCCTATGGCCTTTTTTCATCTTCATGAGCCGTAAAGGTCCCGAGAAGGTTTTTCTCCCTATGAATTGTTAGGATCTCATAGGTGCATATTCTCCCAAGAAATCGTGAGGATTCCTAAGTGTTCATCGCCTCCGTGAGTCGTAAGGATCTCACTCGGGTATTTTTCCCTTACGAGTCATGAGAACCCGTAAGTAGCCTCTTCATTTCATTGGCATGTAACTTTGGAGAATTTGGCCTGTGGATAGTATACAAGAGTCCATCTTGACCTACTTATAGGGAACCGATGGCTTAGTAAATAGGTTTTAGATCTATCGCCTAAGGCTTTTCAATTTTATGAGCCGTGAGGGTCTCATAAAGACTTTTCTTCCTACGAGTCGAGAGGATCTCGTAAGTGCCTTTTCTCCTTAGAAGTCGTGAGGATCTCACAAGAGAATTTTCTCCTTACGAGTCGAGAGTACTCGCAAGTGGTTTTTCCTCCTCGTCGGTATGCGACTTTGGAGAATGTGGCCCGTGGATAGTATACAAGAGTCAGTTTGGACTTGCTTGCAGGGCAGCGATGATGGCTTAGGAAACAGGTTTTAGATCTGTCGCCTAAGGCTTTTCAACTTTATGAGCCGTGGGGTCTCATAAAGAATTTTCTCCCTATGAGTCGAGAGGATCTCGTAGGTGTCTTTTATCCTTAGAAGTCGTGAGGACTCCTAAGTGCGTTTTCTCTTGAGAGTCGTAAGGATCTCACAAGAGAATTTTCTCTCTACGAGTCGAGAGGACTCGCAAGCAGTTTTTCCTCCTCGTAGGTATGCGACTTTGGAGAATGTGGCCCGTGGATAGTATACAAGAGTCAGTTTGGACTTGCTTGTAGGGCCGCGATGATAGCTTAGGAAACAGGTTTTAGATCTGTCGCCTAAGCTTTTCAACTTTATGAGCCGTGAGGGTCTCATAAAGACTTTTCTCTCTACGAGTCGAGAGGATCTCATAAGTGTCTTTTCTCCTTAGAAGTCGTAAGGACTCCTAAGTGCGTTTTCTCTTGAGAGTCATAAGGATCTCACAAGAGAATTTTCTTCTTACGAGTCGAGAGGACTCGCAAGTGGTTTTTCCTCCTCATCGGTATGCGACTTTGGAGAATGTGGCCCGTGGATAGTATACAAGAGTCAGTTTGGACTTGCTTGCAGCGCAGCGATGATGGCTTAGGAAACAGGTTTTAGATCTGTCGCTTAAGGCTTTTCAACTTTATGAGCCGTGAGGGTCTCATAAAGACTTTTCTCCCTACGAGTCGAGAGGATCTCGTAGGTATCTTTTCTCCTTAGAAGTCGTGAGGACTCCTAAGTGCGTTTTCTCTTGAGAGTCGTAAGGATCTCATAAGAGAATTTTCTCCTTACGAGTCGAGAGGACTCACAAGTGGTTTTTCCTCCTCGTCGGTATGCGACTTTGGAGAATGTGTTCCGTGGATAGTATACAAGAGTCAGTTTGGACTTGCTTGTATGGCCGCAGTGCTTAGGAAACAGGTTGATATCCCCGTCGCCTAAGGCTTTTCACCTTCATGAGCCGTGAGGGTCTCATAAAGATGTTTTTTCCTACGAGTCGAGGTGAGTCAAGAAGATCTCACAGGTATATCCTAATGTGAAGTATAGATAACCCCTGCTCTTTGCGACAGAGGTCCGTTAGGATTTGTAGTACTAGGGTTTTAGTCCGTGGTACCGTCGCGTTGGCTGATGTATTCCTCGATATGCAGTCTTTAAGCTGTTGTTCGAGTAGCCCCACAACTGTCGTGTCTTTGATCCCTTCGGGGCTGGACAAGACGTTTTCAAGTAATCTCCTTAGGCTATATGACCGTCAGAAGAGCAAGCATTAGGAATTTACCATGTCGCTTTTTACTAAGGTTAGGCTTAGTTTGGAGCCCCGATGAGTCATAACCACTCCGTGCTGGTGTGGAATGATCTCCGATAATCTCTTAGGCTTTATATGACTTGCCGTCGAGACCATGAAGCTAGGAATTTGCCGTTGCTTCAATTTGATTTGGCTCTTTGGAGCCTTTGTTGACATTGCGTCTGCTGTAATGAGAAGAATGTCGAGCTGGAGCTGGAATTTTGCCATCACTCCTTTTTTATTGGCTATTTAGAGCCTTTGTTGACATTGCGTCTGTGTAACGAGAAGAATGTCGAGCTGGAGGTTGGATTTTGCCTTCGCTTCTTTTTAGTTTGGCTATTTGGAGCCTTTGTTGACATTGCGTCTGCTGTAACGAGAAAAATGTTGAGCTGGAGCTGGGATTTTGCCGTCACTCCTTTTTGTTTCAACCCTTGGACCTTTTGTTGACGTTGCGTCTGCATCCTGCTGGAATGAGAAGGTACGCCGGAGTTGTCTCCAGGTTGTATATGAATCATCAAAACTTGGAGCTAGGAATTTGCCATGGCTCCGCTTTGTTTCGACCCTTGGGCCTTTTGTTGACGTTGCGTCTACACTCTAATGGAATGAGAATGAACGCCGAACTGATCTATATACTATAGATGTTGCCGTCGAGATCTGGCTCTCCCTTTGACGGTGCCTGGTGGGAAAATATGGTTCCTTTTTTTCATTTGTGCTCCCTTTGACGGAGCCTGGTGGTAAAATATGGTTCCCTTTTTTCATTTGTGCCCATGGATTATATACAGGGGTCGGTGTAGACTCACCTACAGGGAAGAGGAGATTTTATTTTATTTTTTTATTTCCGCGATGCTCTATCTTTTCAGTTTTTCATATCGCGAAAGCCACGATTGCCCAATCATTTCGGCTATTTATCGCGGTGCCCAGTCATTTCGGCTATTTTTATATTTTTACTCGCTGCTTTTTATTGCGAGTTGCCCAAAAATTTCGGCTATTTCATATGCATATTTTTTGCTCGCTGATTTTTATTGTGAGTTGCCCCAACATTTCGGCTATTTAATATGCATTTTTTGCTCCCTGGTTTTTTGTTGCGAGTATGGAACTTAAGATCTGATACCCATCTTAGCATCAGCATCGCTGCGACCGGAATATTGCCAGGAGTGAATCATCATTTGCCTTGAAAGAACTTGGAGCTTGACACCTGTTTAGGCATCAGCATCGCTATCACTGGAATATTGCCAGGAGCGAATCATCATTTGCCTTTGTCGATTTGAACAAAGATGGCTTAGTAAACAGGGTTAGGATCCTGTCGACTAAGACTTTTTGACTTTATGAGCCGTAAGGGTCTCATAAAGGTTTTTCTCCCTACGAGTCGTGAGGATCTTATAGGTGTATGTTTTCCTTAGAAGTCGTGAAGACTTCTAAGCGGTGTTTTCCATTGCAAGTCGTAAGAATCTTACAAGAGTGTTTTCTCCTTATAAGTCGAGAGGACTTGCATGTGTCATTCGCCATATGGGATATTTCTCGCTATTGGTAGAACTTGGTAACGGAGTATTTATTTGTGCCCGTGGATTGTATACAAGGGTCAATATCGGACCATTTGTAGGGCAACTTGGGGAATGCGATGGCTTAATAACGGGTTTGGATCCCTGTAGCTTAAGGCTTTTGAATTCTATGAGCCATGAGGGTCTCATAGGGGGAGTTTTCCTTACGAGTCAAGAGGATCTTGTAAGTGAAAGTTTTACGAGATTGCGCTATTCCGGGTTTTCACAAACTCGCCGGTAGCCATGCTGTTTTTACTCATAGCGCCCTTTCGGGTTTTCATCCGTACCAATTTTGCTTGTGGACATACCATTTTTTTAACGACCCATCTGTTTGCCAATGGGACTTACGGGTGACTTCACTGCTAGAGTAGCTGTGTAGCCAGTGAGACTTGAGTTGCAGTCTTCGCCGTTGAAGCTTTGATTGCAATATAGCTCTCAAGGGAGGATATCGTCGTATTGTAAGTGCACGGCGGCGCCCCGGCCGTCAATCCGACGGCCAAATGCGGAAGCGGTGATAAACTTTAATTTTTCTTGAACTGGCAAACCGCCGCGCACTAATACCCGGATCGAACCATTAACTAGTCCTAGCTAACTACAAGATAGGGAAGAGAGATATACCGACTGATCCAAGTCCTCCGGTCTTCTCGTCGTCGTCTCGATCTCCTGCGGAAGCTCCGGTCTCCACATTGTCGCCGGAAGTGCACCACATCGCCTACTTCTTTTACGGGCTCCTACCTCAATGCCGAGGCAACTCGGGCACGAAGCTGGCTAGTCAACGTGCCCAAGGTTTGCTGTAGAATATGTAGTGTTTAAGTCTCATTTTGGGGTTGTAGAATTGCCTTTTGTGGAGGGATTGAACTTGGAGCTTTTGAGATTGATCTTGTGGGATTTTTGCAACATGAAATGAAGCAAAATCCCACACCAAAAAGTTTGGACAGCCCCCCTAATGCTTGGGCCGGCCATGAGAGGTGAGGGAGGGAAGAGAATAAGAGTGTAGTGTGTTAGATAATCAGAGAGCCATCCAATAATACAAAAGGGAGAAAGAGAGAAGGCTATCATGCAAAAGGAAATGATCACCAAATCAAAACCCACACTCAACCACCTACCACCAACCTCATCATCAACAACCATGATGATTTACAAAGTCAAGCCATGATGGAAAAGAAAGAGTCAAAGGATGGGCTCCATCATGAAACCATCATGATACAAATATATGCAAAGAACCCCTCTCCACAAATGCCTATTAGCAACAATGCAAATAAGCCCTCCTACACCAATCTTCGGCCAATGAACGATACAAAGGAAATTGGCCGAAACGGAAAGCAAACTGGCAACTCCAGAAAACTGGTCCCGTAATGAATTACAGGAAAACCCCGATACTGTGCATACACACCCGCATTTGTATTCCGACCGAAATACAAATGCAACGAGACAAAATCTACACTGTACTATACTAGGATCCGGCTTATACCAAAATCGGCTAGTATGATCCGTTCGATCCTGATCCGTGCAATACCGCACGTACCTGTTCGAACCCTGCCATATAACCATACGGCCTGTAGTACAAACTGTCCGATCCTGATCCGTGCAATACCGCACGTATCTGATCGGACCCTGCCATATCTCCATACGGCCTCTACAACCTTTCGCCCGAAAGCTGAGTAACTGAATGTGGGGGACTCTAAAGACTCGTCAACACCTTGGTTATGGATTTAACCACTAGCACGTCAGAGGTATAAGCCAATACGTAACGGGCTACCAGGTATCGACTAAAAGGGACGTCTGTGAGCGAACTCAGCCTGACAACCCTACTGAGCCTGTCAGTGACAATATCCGTACAGTCCGGTCCGTTCGTCTATGAGCATCGCATGGCGGGCCTAGGGGGCTGGTAAAAGTCAGACCCCCAAAAGCGGTATAAGTCGTGTCGGAGTGTAGCCCAGAACACCCTGAGATACTACTGGAATACCTACCAGTAAATCTCCTTGCCTCGGCCGAGGGCTTTGTGTAATGGCTCTCCTAGACACAGCGCGACCTCACCCCCAATACCGGGAGAGACGAACCCCTGAAGATACGCTCACTGCCTCCATGTGGCTCGGGACTGTACCCAACTAAAACCTGTTTGCACGACTCCTTTGAGCCATGGTAAAGTAGTAATCAAAGTACAGTGGGAACTCACACGAGACAAATGACGATCCCCAGGTCGATGAACTAACCTGTACACATGTCACCAGGGAACTGCTATCTGACGTCTGGTATATGACCAACTAGCATGTTCCCGGCGAGTCCTGTCCGGTGTACTCATAACCCAATGAGCACCTGTATACATCTTAGGTGAACCAACTGACACCAGTGGCTTGTGAGACCGGCCACCGCCCCTCGTCGGGGTCTCGACTGTATACACTAGTCTACTCTGGAGTATCGATGCCCTGTCTCGAAACTCACACGACTAGGGACCATTTAAGGATATGCTTATAGACCCCAGCTCCCACTTATATGATCGCCCTCATACTGCTGGTGGTCAAGCAAGAATCCTAGGGGCTCTACCAACGTGTAATAGCGACTTGTCAGGTCACTTAAAGCAGTACACGATGATAAAGGTAAACCAGATAGCATACTATCATCTCGAGTAAGACTGTCCTACCGTGATAGGTCCTCCATCAATCATTGCAATCACGTACCTGTGACCTAATAATTGACTCCGAGGGCACTATCTCCAACAATCTCCCACTTGCACTCAAGGCTAATTATTGCGATGTCGCATACTCACAGCCCGTGTGATACCGAACACCCAACTCCTCTACTAGTCAGTCTCACAAAGCTCGTTTGCGAAACTATTGCGTTCGAGGAATAGCCTCAGTGAGTGGATCCGCTTTGATGTTTCTTTCTATGTCTCTCTATATCTCAAGTTCGCGGAGAAAGCTATCTCCCGAAATGAGCAATACCTGTCTTAGAATGTGTCTGGATGTCTGATGGGACCTAGCTCATAAATGAACTCCAAATCCAAAACTTCTTAGACTGTATCGTCAACTGAACTTAATCAGTATCCTGCGCCATGCCTCCCTCAGTATTGCCTTGGACCACCTGTCCAAAATACTGCCCCTCGTCAGAAGGAAAACTATAACTCTGACAACCTCCTTGTCGTCCAGGTCACCTTGGAAGCCTGGAATGATAACTGTCTCCTGAATGAGGCTGTCGTTATCATATCCCTAGAACATCCACTTATGTTCTAAAACTGCTTCCGACTGTTTCTCCAGGATTGGATCAATGTCAACTTATTGCATATAGTGCAAGAACAACATCTGGTGTGGTACTTGACATCTCATGATTGACTCAATTGCCTAAGCAAATGATCTGCCAATCATGCACATCCCTCTCTACTTTAGTCTATAAGACACCTTTAGAGAGGGTGACTCCATCACCTGCAGGTACGCTACCGTGCCAGGAGTCGTCCATTCTAAATACTCTTAGAATGCTGTCTAAGTACCCAGATTGGGAAACCACCCAAATCTAGATCTAAAACCATAGATCTAGTAACCAGTATGTCTGATATAATGTCCAAGTCCCATATGGAGAAACTACTGTGTGACGACCAAAGTATAACCGATCGTAGTATAGGAGTTTCTTTTCCTACTCTGTGTATGTCATCCAAATACCAGGATATCATACCTTACTACCTTCTCAACAGATCCATCCTCTATTCTGATGAAGTCAAACCCATGACTGTCACGTAAGAAATAGATGATCTATCTCCGCTACATGTGCTTTAGTCTATAAATAGACATAAGCCACCTGTCCACCAATGCTTCCGCTGCTCCTACTGACTACGACAACCCTCTGGCAGAGTCATATAGACGTACACTTCTAAAACTAGTTTAGAACGACGCTACACTCATCCTCCCGCCGGGTCTCACAGTCTGGAACAACAGCAATGGCAAGTGTGGGTAAACAAGAACTTCCCTGTCACCGTCCTTGAGGCTACCGTAGTACCTCTCGGGTGCCTGAAGTTACCCACCTTAACTGCGGAGTGGCCAATGGAATGTCAAACCGGATTGAATCTTTAGGTTCCTTATCAAATCTTCAGTAATCGTTTGTGGTTCTGGAATCACTTCCAGTTCTACCATACTCCCACTACTGTTTTTCTGAAAAAATCCATTTTTAATTTAAAACTGTGGCGAGTCAAGAACAATATCACTATTGATCTTTCTTATGGTAGAAAGTCAACCCTCGTCATAGCCTGGGTCAACCCACAAACAGCCATTACAGAAACGTGCCTTGAGTTGTCCAGTGTCTGGTTTTAATCATAAACCGGACAACTCCCCGTACCTTAACATCGTTAAGATATGAACTGTTCTATATCCAATATAGAACCAGAGGCACTGATTTAATTGAACCAGATCCAAATCATGCAACTGTCTCCAGTGCATGTTAACTAAATGGAAGGAGGCCTATCAGCGTTAATCAACTTAGGAATGCTTCCAATTATGAGTAACCTGAAAGAGAAGCAAGTTCTCTTTATCATTACTATCAACTGAATACCATATACAAGTATCTACATCTTCGATCACTTTGAAGAATCCCGATACTTGCTACACCTGGTTCTCTACTCTATTCAAATACCTATAACTTCTCAAAATTCAGACCCTGTGTTTCCGCGAAACACCTGTCTAAAAACTAGAGAAGTCATAAGTAAACCGAATATAGTACGAGGACCAACCCCTCTGTCCTGATGGACCCTGGACATCATACAATACTCTGTACAAGTCCCTTGAGTCTGATAACTCACTCACTGTGTGTCGTAGGTTGAAAACTGTACTTATGGTTAAGAAGAATTACACCGCTGCTTAATGCTCCTTACCTAACCATCCACTGATATAGGTAAATGTCGTAGACATAATTTCATAAAGGTATATCTCACTCTATGAAAATAGACGTACAGATATATCAATTTGAAATTGGTGCATAACAGCGGATATTCAAAACCAAATATTTGCCGACCGGCAAACTACCCAGGTGACTTCCTCAAATATCACCGATTACAACGAATCCCGATATAATGAGGATGATCACCCAATTCCCAATAACTTACTCCCACTCATCATCTGTAAAACCATACAGATATGAGAATCATACCTGGTAAATACATACCCTGGAGTAAGTATCTAATCGGGAAATCAGTTTTGTTTTAACATTACACAGTGAAACTGAAACATTGAAATGTTTCGATGGAGTATCCTGGTATTCCTAGTAATGCCTCTACCATTATCCAGATTCACAACTATAACCGTATAATTCTTTGCCACCTCTCCAAATCCCTTTATATGTCTTTAGTTATTGCCTTCTGTACACCCCTTTAGGCCAATTGGTGTTCTTCCTTCCCTACCGTTCGGCACCAGCCTATGGTTTGGAAGAAGACTATCCAATAAGCATAATGGGTGTACTGTCCCAATCCTAGGAACACTCATAATGCGAGAGGAGGTGAGGATAAAAGACAACCGAATAAATCTTATTCCTATTTCTCTTGAACCAGAATCCATCCCCGAACTGGAACAAGTTCCTTTCGAGTTCGTATATAACCATACGATGGAGTATCCAAATAAACTGTGGATCTTCGTAGTGATACGGAGTGTCCTGGAGAAATACAAAGGTGATTTAGGATTGGCGAAGGAATACTTGGTTTGGTCGTGAATATCTGTTGCAATTTACTTTGCCCTCTTACTAATCCCTTGCTTTGTCTTAACTTAATACCTTCTGTACACCGTCGTTATGCTAATTGGTTTTCTTCATTCCCCACCGTTCGGCACCAGCCTAAGGTTTGGAAGAAGACTATCCAATTTGCATAATAGGTGTACTATCTCCTAAACCAAGGAGTACTCACAACTTGAGAGAAGGTAAAAGGAAAAGACAACTGAATAATCCTATCCGTTTTCTCCAGCACCGGAAACCATCCTCGAATAAATTCCTTCGAGTTCGTATCTAACCATACGATGGTTTTGTCCAATGGAAGTGGATGTTCGTAGTAATACGGGGTGTCCTGGAAAAAAGGGTAAAAGTACGAGTGGCAATGAGGTTTGCAACTCTGACAATCCAAAAGCCAGTGTTTAAGAAGGTTCGGTCAACTTGGTCACTGAGTCATAGTCTTAGGGTCGGGTCAATGGTCGCTACCAAAGAGAGAGAGAAAAGAAACACTCAGCGTGCACTCTAACCTAGATCAGAATGGTTACCAATTTATCTAATCTGGAAACCTCCCACTGTACCGTCAAATTCTCCTCCAAACCTAAAAGAAGAATTAGTCGGGAACACCCGAGGAGTAAACCAACTCATCAGTGGGAATCGGGATCCAACTCTCATCGCATGATAACGTGACGGAATCCGCTCACGTCATCACACTCCAGAAGGTATGCGCATATCTGGCATGTTTCAGTTCTTTTGAAACTTCCGATGTGATTTCTACCCCATGCTCTTATGACCTTGGCGTGAGGTCAAAATATCATAAGTCACATGTCAAGTTCTACCCGTCATTATCCAGGTTAATTTGAACCCACCCGTACATACCCTTGACGTAGGCCAAAATAGTAGTACGACTGTCCCAAACCAACGCATCTATCTATGCAACAGATAAATACCCGGCAGCTACCAATCACTATGCCTTGACGTGAGGTCAAAATACATAGCTTGAATACTACCGAATATTTAACTGAAATGACGGAGGGCTACGAATGGTTTCTGGCGAAAACCTTTAACGTAATGAACTTGATATCATTGAAGGAACTGATAGCTTTTAGAAATATAGTGACGAAAACCTTTGCTAAAGAGGTCACTCCCGGTGAAGGGATCTCGGCTCTTTCCCCGTAGAATGAGGTGCAGGATATTCCAACTGAATACCACGATGCAAAGAAAAGTAATCGGCTATAGTGAAGTTAATGCCCTGACGCAAACTTTTGTCCAAGGGGTCACTCCCGGTGAAGGGATCTCGGCCCTTGCCTCGTCGACTGAGGAGCAGGATATTCCATCTGAATACCACGATGCAAAACAAAAGTGAACGTCCTTGCAATAACAGCTTTTTGAAAAAGTGTTCCAACAACATCAGATTAGGTTTGTTTTTAACTTGCATTGATCCGAATCAATGCAGTCCCATCAATTGATCACACCAAAAAGAACGAAAATATACTGATGTACGTATATGCCATCCGCATTCGCCACTGGGTCCCGTCATTATCCGTTAGGTTAGCTAACTAACGACAGAGCGGGGACTGGACTAGCGCGGATGCAAAACATATACAACATCTACTAATATATATACCAATATATTATATTCGCTCAAGGCGTGATAAAAAAGTGCAACATCACAGAAATGTACAGCATCACAGAAACAATACAGATATCTGGGATCCCCGGGTTTCACAGAGCCACTACTGAAACCCGACGTTCCCCTGGTCGTGTGGATAGCCTGTGCAATGAAAACCTAGACCCCTACGGGCGCGGCAAGTTACCTGCCAAAACCTGAAGCGAGGCAGCCCCCTTCAGCAACGTGAATGGACCACCCGGCACTTCACGGAATCCGGTAACTTGGGCATCCCTCCTGGGTCAACCCGTACCCCCTACGAGTGCGGCGAATAGCCCGTCAATTCTAGAGTAAAGCCCCCTCCGTCTCAATGCCATGAGATGCGGGCTTGTTGCCCTCTAGAACCCGGCTGTCCGTGCACCCCTCCGCGGGGCAATCCTAGTACAGAAAGTAAAATATACATACAACGGGTACATCGACCGCAACCAGGTCGTGCCCCAAAAGAATAATACAAACAGGCAGTGACGGCAGTCCACATGTCGGACGCTCGCCCCGCAATATCAAATGTACATAATACAACAGAACTGTACTAGCATTGCATCCAGGCTATCCCCCACGACCGATCCGCAACATCACAGCAAAAACAGAACATCAACGTGAAAGTCACGTTCGCAAATCCGTCTAACCGGGCTATAGCAGTTAGACCGGATTTACCGATCAAGTGACATTCACGGTCGCAGATATAATGTAAATACTGTGAAATAATGTGTTTAAAATATCCGATCAATCAAATTTTAACAAGTGGGCCCCCAAGCATTACTGTAGCAGATCAAGAAATTCTGGGCCCAATGTTATTATTCCAAAACCCCAATTTTCACCCCAGAAAGATACTGTAGAAATTTGGTGCAGCGACCCCAAAATAGTGCGGCGGAACCGCGGCCCAAAGGGGTGTTTGGCCGCGGTTCCGCGCTCCTACAGTGGAGTTAGCGCATCGAATTTTCACAGAACTCTTATATTTTCTAGTAGATCACTTTTCTGTAACCTGAAAAAAATTTCGACACCAAAAAATTTCAACAGAAAATTGATGTGAACAAAAATGTAGATTTTGGAATTTTGGTCGATCGGAAAGGCAAAACACATTAAACAAAGCTAGACTAAGTTAATGGCGAGGCTCTGATACCACTGTAAGTGCACGGCGGCGCCCCGGCCGTCAATCCGACGGCCAAATGCGGAAGCGGTGATAAACTTTAATTTTTCTTGAACTGGCAAACCGCCGCGCACTAATACCCGGATCGAACCATTAACTAGTCCTAGCTAACTACAAGATGGGGAAGAGAGATATACCGACTGATCCAAGTCCTCCGGTCTTCTCGTCGTCGTCCCGATCTCCTGCGGAAGCTCCGGTCTCCACATTGTCGCCGGAAGTGCACCACATCGCCTACTTCTTTTACGGGCTCCCACCTCAATGCCGAGGCAACTCGGGCACGAAGCTGGCTAGTCGACGTGCCCAAGGTTTGCTGTAGAATATGTAGTGTTTAAGTCTCATTTTGGGGTTGTAGAATTGCCTTTTGTGGAGGGATTGAACTTGGAGCTTTTGAGATTGATCTTGTGGGATTTTTGCAACATGAAATGAAGCAAAATCCCACACCAAAAAGTTTGGACAGCCCCCCTAATGCTTGGGCCGGCCATGAGAGGTGAGGGAGGGAAGAGAATAAGAGTGTAGTGTGTTAGATAATCAGAGAGCCATCCAATAATACAAAAGGGAGAAAGAGAGAAGGCTATCATGCAAAAGGAAATGATCACCAAATCAAAACCCACACTCAACCACCTACCACCAACCTCATCATCAACAACCATGATGATTTACAAAGTCAAGCCATGATGGAAAAGAAAGAGTCAAAGGATGGGCTCCATCATGAAACCATCATGATACAAATATATGCAAAGAACCCCTCTCCACAAATGCCTATTTGCAACAATGCAAATAAGCCCTCCTACACCAATCTTCGGCCAATGAACGATACAAAGGAAATTGGCCGAAACGGAAAGCAAACTGGCAACTCCAGAAAACTGGTCCCGTAATAAATTACAGGAAAACCCCGATACTGTGCATACACACCCGCATTTGTATTCCGACCGAAATACAAATGCAACGAGACAAAATCTACACTGTACTATACTAGGATCCGGCTTATACCAAAATCGGCTAGTATGATCCGTTCGATCCTGATCCGTGCAATACCGCACGTACCTGATCGAACCCTGCCATATAACTATACGACCTGTAGTACAAACTGTCCGATCCTGATCCGTGCAATACCGCACGTATCTGATCGGACCCTGCCATATCTCCATACGGCCTCTACAACCTTTCACCCGAAAGCTGAGTAACTGAATGTGGGGGACTCTAAAGACTCGTCAACACCTTGGTTGTGGATTTAACCACTAGCACGTCAGAGGTATAAGCCAATACGTAACGGGCTACCAGGTATCGACTAAAAGGGACGTCTGTGAGCGAACTCAGCCTGACAACCCTACTGAGCCTGTCAGTGACAATATCCGTATAGTCCGGTCCGTTCGTCTATGAGTATCGCATGGCGGGCCTAGGGGGTTGGTAAAAGTCAGACCCCCAAAAGCGGTACAAGTCGTGTCGGAGTGTAGCCCAGAACACCCTGAGATACTACTGGAATACCTACCAGTAAATCTCCTTGCCTCGGCCGAGGGCTTTATGTAATGGCTCTCCTAGACACAGCGCGACCTCACCCCCAATACCGGGAGAGACGAACCCCTGAAGATACGCTCACTGCCTCCATGTGGCTCGGGACTGTACCCAACTAAAACCTGTTTACACGACTCCTTTGAGCCGTGGTAGGGTAGTAATCAAAGTACAGTGGGAACTCACACGAGACAAATGACGATCCCCAGGTCGATGAACTAACCTGTACACATGTCACCAGGGAACTGCCATCTGACGTCTGGTATATGACCAACTAGCATGTTCCCGGCGAGTCCTGTCCGGTGTACTCATAACCCAATGAGCACCTGTATACATCTTAGGTGAACCAACTGACACCAGTGGCTTGTGAGACTGGCCACCGCCCCTCGTCGGGGTCTCGACTGTGTACACTAGTCTACTCTGGAGTATCGATGCCCTGTCTCGAAACTCACACGACTAGGGACCATTTAAGGATATGCTTATAGACCCCAGCTCCCACTTATATGATCGCCCTCATACTGCTGGTGGTCAAGCAAGAATCCTAGGGGCTCTACCAACGTGTAATAGCGACTTGTCAGGTCACTTAAAGCAGTACACGATGATAAAGGTAAACCAGATAGCATACTATCATCTCGAGTAAGACTGTCCTACCGGGATAGGTCCTCCATCAATCATTGTAATCACGTACCTGTGACCTAATAATTGACTCTGAGGGCACTATCTCCAACACGTATTAGGGGCGATGCGCCATGTTTGAGGCGGAGCACTAGTTTAGAGACATTTCGGTCCATTATCACCGTGTTTGAGGCGACGCACTAGTTTAAGGACATTCCGGTCCATTTTTAGTTTAGGGACATCTCGATCTAGCGTTGCCGTTCGAGGTGAAGTTTTAGTTTAAGGACGTCTCGGTCCATTGTTACCATTTTTGAGGCAACAGATCTTCTGGATACTAATTTCAGGGTTCTGACTCAGGAAGATACCGAGCGGACATGGGCGTCATCATCTATCATTGACCTGAATCGTAACCCGTTAGGCATAGTATCTTTTGAGGAATCGGCCATTTATTGGCCGGAAGGGTCTTTCTCCATGCATATCTATAAGCAGGTAGGCCCCACCTTGGTAGACCTTGTTTATGATGTACGGGCCCTCATAGTTCTGCTCGAATTTCCCCCGTTTTGCATGATTGGGAATGATAGGTCGTTTGACAACTAGCACGAGCTCGCCTTGGCGGAATGTTCTCGTCCTAGTCAGTCTTTCGTATGAGCGCGTCATCCTTGCCTTGTAAGCTTCTAGGTTTTGTTGCGCCATGAGGCAAGTTTCATCGAGGGCGTCGAGCTCCTCAAGCCGAAGATGGGCATATTCTTCATTCGTCAGCTCGTATCGAACTGCTGCCCGTAGAGAAAGGAGTTCTATTTCCAAAGGAATGACTGCTTCCGTGTTGAATAACAACGCGTATGGGGTCGTATTCGTGGCTGTTTTGAATGTCGTCCGGTACGCCCAGAGGACTTGTTGAAAGCTTCTGCTAGACCGTTAGCTCGGGGATTATAGACGGAAGAGTATCTCCAGTCTATTTTATGATGTTCTGCGAAGCGGCTGACTTTATGGTTCCTGTAGGCTGGTCCATTATCCTAGATTGTCCGTCGCGGAGTGCCAAACCGGTAGATGACATGTGTTTTGAAGAAATGGAGAATATTATCCGTCTTCACCTCCCATAGTGGTACTACTTCTACCCACTTAGAAAAGTAGTCGGTCGTCGCCAGTATGAACCGATGTCCTTTGGATGACGCTGGTTCAGTGGGGCCGATTATATCGGTTCCCCACATTTCGAACGGCCAGCTAGCTACCGTTGGATGTAGCAGATTTGGATGTTGGTGGATGAAGTCCCCATGAATTTGGCACGGGCGACACTGCTTCGCATATTCGAGGCAGTCCTTAATCATCGTGGGCCAATAAAATCACATCCTTTTGATCTTCATCTTCATCTTTGGCCCGGCTTGATGAAAACCGCAGAGTCCGTCATGAGTTTCTTGAACAACTCTCCTTGCTTCTCCTAGCCCCAAGCACCTTAGCCACAAACCGACAAGCGATCTCTTGTATAGAGTATCATTGACGAAAGCGAAAGACAGAGCCCATTTCATGAGCTGATGTCTTGACGACGCGTTTTCGGGGGTTCGATGGGATTTGAAGTAGTCTATGAAGACTTCCCTCCAATCCTTGACCTTTTTTTCGTCTTCTATTTGGAGGACTTCTTGTTTGGTCATTTCCTTTTATTCGGATGCCTCTGTTAAATCCTATGAAGGTATCCCTGCTGGCACGAGAACCCGACGGCTTTGCACGATGATCTTTCCGTTATTGAGGTCTTCGTAGGCTAATTCTTTAGCCAATCTAGCCAATGCATCCTCTTTGCTGTTTTCCGCACGCGGTATACTCTCCAAGATATAGGAGGGGATTTATGTCAGCAGTTGCTGCACCCTTTCACTATACCTGATCAGTTATGGCTTGCATGTCTGATAGTCGCCATTTACTTGGCTGACAATGAGCTGGCAATCTCCATATATGAGAAGGTCTTTGATTCCCATATCAACAGCGATCTCGAGACCTGTTATCAAAGCTTCATATTCAGCTTCGTTGTTAGTTCTTGGCTTTGTCAGGGAGAAAGCGTAACGCAATATCCCTCCTTGTGGGGCCACGAAGATAAGGCCTACCCCAGCTTTGATTATGGGGGTGTTATGCTTCCGCTTCTTTATGGAAGATGCTCCATCGAAGTAGAGTTCCCATCGGGCACCATTCTCTTCTTCCTTTGCGTCGAACGCATGTTCATCCGGTAACTCACAATTTAAGGGGGAGTCGGCGGGTATCGGATGCTCGGCGAGAAAGTCGGCGATGGCCTAGCCCTTCACCCCTTTGAGAGGTCGATACGTTATCGAGAATTCCATCAGGAGGAGGGCCCATTTAGCAAGCCTTCCTGTTAGTATGGCCCTTGACATCAAATATTTGAGAGGATCCACCTTTGATATGAGATGGACTTCATGCGCCAAGGCGTAGTGTCCGAGCTTCGTTATCGCGAAGATCAGCGCCAGACAATGCTTTTCGATGGGGGGTAGTTGTTTTTTGCCCCCAGGAGAACTCGACTCAAATAGTACATAGCTCTTTGCTTTCCCTGATCGTTCTCTTGTTCTCATAGCGCGCCTAAAGAACCCTCAATGGCCGTTGTATATAGGATAAGGGGTTTTCCCTTAACCGGTGCGGTCAATACCGGCGGATTCTGAAGGTATTGCTTAATTTTGTCTAGTGCATTTTGGCACCTATGATCCCAGACGAATGGGGTCCCCTTCTTCATTAGATAACTGCAGGGACGACATTTTTTGGAGAGGTTGGTTATGAACTGCAGGACATACGCGAGCTTTCCTTGGAGAGACCGCAGTTGTTTGAGAGTTCTCAGTGTGGACATCTCCATAATCGCTTTAATCTTCGAAGGGTCAATTTAGATACCCCGGTGCCGTATGATGAATCCCAGGAATTTGCCTGAGGAGACTCCAAACGCGCATTTGAGAGAATTCGTCTTCAGATTATATTTCCGAAGACGTTGGAACACTATGTCTAGATGCTCCCAGTGTTCCTCATGAGATTTGCTCTTTACCATAAGGTCTTCAATATAGCATTCAACGATCTTGTGTATGAGGTCATCGAAGATCTTCGTCATGGCCCTTTGATAGGTAGCGTCAGCGTTCCGAAAGGCATCACCTTGTAAAATAATATGCCCAGCGGAGTCCGGAAGGCGGCGTGCTTTCGGTCTTCAGGATGCATTTTTATTTGGTTCTACCTTGAAGATCCATCCATGAAGGAGAAGACCTCATGGGTAGACGTGTTATATATCATCATCTCGGTAACAAGTACTGGGAACTCATCCTTCGGACAAGCTTTATTGAGATCTCGAAAGTCTACGCAGATGCGTACTGTCCCATTTTTCTTCATCACTGGAACAATGTTGGCAATCCAGTCAGGATACTGAACTTCTTGGATGAAGCCGGAGTCAATTAGTTTCTTGAGTTCGGCGTTGATACTCATCTCGAGTTCGAGTCTCATTCTTCTCGGTGCCTATTTGATTGGCTTGACGTCTGGCAATATAGCCAGTTTATGCACCGCTATTTTTGGGTCTAATCCCGGCATCTTGAAATAGTTCCATATGAAGCAGTCTTTATATTACATAAGCATGTCCTTCAGTGTGGCCACCTAACAGCAGCTCACTGACGAACGTGGGCCTCGGATTGTTTTTCGTCCCTAAGTCAATTTTCCTTAGGTTATCCACAGTTGTGTGTATCCCATCTTCCAGCTCTTTCGGGGCTGGTGGAAACTCTGAGATCACCTCGTCCTCGTCCTCTTTTTCGAAGCACTTGAAGAAGTCATCCATATTCTCGTGCCCTCCTTTTGAGAATGTTATCACGTGGCAGGTACGAGTTTGCTTCCAGTCTTGATGTTGAGCTGGTCCTACCTTCACGATATAGGTTCTCTTTGACTCATGCTTCTGCGGTGAGATTACCTTCCAGTTGTCAGATAGAGCGAACCCGCCTTGTTGATATTGGTCTTCGACCCGGTCTTTAAAGGTAAAGCAGCCTTCAAGGGGGTGTCCTATTTCTCGGTAGTAGGAGCAATAATCCGGGTGATGAACTTCATTTATCTGTTCGGGGTACCGAGACTCCGGGAGCGTCATCATTTGATGCTTGATAACAAAGTTAAATATTTTCCTTGTCTTGTTTTGGGGGAAAGAGTATTCCCGACCCATCTTCTTCATAAAAGACGGATTCCGACTGACTTTTTCTCGATTGCGTGGATTCTTCGATCCGCCTCGCTGTTTTAGAACGTCATTCTCATTCTTCACCTTGTTTTTGCCCCCGTTTCAGGATTTTCTTTTGTTGCGAGAACGTACAGCGGGTTGAGGGTGAAGGGCAACGTAATCTTCTCTTTTCGCAGACTGTTGATTGAGACGTTGTGTCGTGGCCTTTTCATAAATAGCCATTTCGCGGCTGTAATCATCTCGAATATTTTGACCGTCTTCTCTTATTAGCTTGTCAACTTGTTTTTCGAACGACGGACTTGACGTTCTTATAACGGGATTTCGCTCCGATCTAACGTCACAGCTATCTGGAAAAGCATTCCTTTCTACACCGGAGCTATTTATGACGCGGCAGTCATGGAATCGCTCCCGTTTCTTAGACCGAACGTATCCGAGCCCAGTTGTTTCCATCTTCCCGTTGGGCATTCTTCGCTGAGTCTCGGGGACATCCCAAATCTTGTTGTAAAACCGGGCTTGTCGAGCGGTTTGTTTGATGGGCACGCCTTGGTATCTTAATAGCCTTTTCAATACATCTGTGTAATATCTGGGCAGACGGATTAGTTGAAGCATATCAAGCACAAGCTCGGCACCGTGTGTTGGAGATAGTGCCCTCAGAGTCAATTATTGGGTCACAGGCACGTGATTGCAATGATTGAGGGGAGGACCTATCCCGGTAGGACAGTCTTACTCGAGATGATAGTATGCTATCTGGTTTATCTTTATCATCGTGTACTGCTTTAGGTGACCTTACGAGTCGCTATTACACGTTGATAAAGCCCCTTGGATTCTTGCTTGACCACCAGCAGTATGAGGGCGATCATATAAGTGGGAGCTGGGGGTCTATAAGCACATCCTTAAATGGTCCCTAGTCGAGGGAGTTTCGAGATAGGGCATCGATTCTCCAGAGTAGACTAGTGTATACAGTCGAGACCCCGACGAGGGGCGGTGGCCGGTCTCACAAGCCACTGGTGTCAGTTGGTTCACCTAAGATGTATACAGGTGCTCATTGGGTTATGAGTACACCGGACAGGACTCGCCGGGAACCTGCTAGTTGGGATATACCAGACGTCAGATAGCAGTTCCCAGGTGACATGTGTACAGGTTAGTTCATCGACCTGGGATCGTCATTTGTCTCGTGTGAGTTCCCACTGTACTTTGATTACTACCCTACCACGGCTCAAAGGAGTCGTGCAAACAGGTTTTAGTTGGGTACAGTCCCGAGCCACATGGAGGCAGTGAGCGGATCTGCAGGGGTTCGTCTCTCCCGGTATTGGGGGTGAGGTCGTGCTGTGTCTAGGAGAGCCAGAACATGAAAAGTCCTTGGCCAAGGCAGGAGATTTGCTGGTAGGTATTCCAGTAGTATCTCAGGGTGTTCTGGGCTACACTCCGACACGACTTGTACCGCTTTTGGGGGTCTGACTTTACCAACCCCCTAGGCCCGCCATGCGATGCTCATAGACGAACGGACCGGACTGTACGGATATTGTCACTGACAGGCTCAGTAGGGTGTCAGGATGAGTTCGCTCATCGACGTCCCTTTTGCTCAATACCTGGTGGCCCGTCACGTATTGGCTTATACCTCTGACGTGCTAGTGGTTAAATCCACAGCCAAGGTATTGACGAGTCTTTAGAGTCCACCACACAGACAGTTACTCAAGTTTCGGGCGAAACGCTGTAGAGGCCGTATGGAGATATGGCAGGGTTCGATCAGATACGTGCGGTATTGCACGGATCGTGATCGGACAGATTTTACTAGCCGGCTTTGGCTTAAGCCGGATACTAGTATTTGATAGTGTAGTTTTTGTCTCTTTGCATTTGTGTTCAGTGGGAATACAAATGCGGGCATGTATTTGCAGTAGCGGGGTTTTCCTGTAATTTATTACGGGATCGGTTTTATGAAGTTGCCAGTTTGTATTCCGTTCCGGCCGGTTTTCTTTCATTCCTTCTCGGCCGGACTTTTCGTTGGAAGGGGGTTAATTGCAGTTTGCAATTAACTTATTTGTTGAGGGTTTTCTTGCACTTGTGGAACATGATGAGACTTGCTTCATCATGAGATTCCATATTGGTCTCTTCTTGGCTTTTCCCTTGATGGTTAGTGAGTGGATTGATAAGGAAATGGTTGTGACCATTTTCTTTTTTGATTTTGGTTTTTCCATTCTATTATGATACATATTGTGGTGCCATTCTTTTTCTCTCTCCAATCTCATTTTCTTGAACAAGGGGGCCGGCCACTTTAGTGTGAGGGAGAGGATCATTTCCTTTTGAGTGAGAAAATTGCTTCATATCTTTTTCCATGCTACCAAGTTCATAAGCACATTTTCTTGAGTTGCTTTTCTTCTCCTCCTCACATCCTTCCATCAAGGAAACTTCCATGAACCCCAAAGAGATAACCTTCTACACTATTTCTATAGCAAGTCTTGGACGCGTCGGCTAGCCAACTTCGCGCCCGAGTTGCCTCGGTCATGAGGCGGGAGCCCGTAAAAGATTCCGGCTACGTGGTGCCCTTTCCGACGAGCGAGGAGATGGACGGAGATCCGCGGGAGATCGGAGTGGAGATGAAGACCGAAGGACTCGGATCGCTTGGTATAGCATCTCTACTCTTTTCTATTTTTGCTAGCTAGCTAGGTTAATGGCCCGATCCGGGTGAAAAGTCCGCGGCGGTGCCGTTTTGCAAAGTTCGCAAAGTTTTTGTTTTCCGCGTTTCCGGCGTCGGATCGACGGCCGGGGCGCCCCCGCGGGCTTACAATGGTATCAGAGCCACGCCATTAACCTTGCCTAGCTTGCTCTAGCGCGTTTAGAACCCGATCGAACAAAATCCCCAAAAACCGTATTTTTGTGCACATGTGTTCTCTGTTGAAATTTTTTGAGCTCCTAAAATTTTTCAGGTTGTTGCAGAGGCATGTACAAGCAATTATAAGAAATCTGGGAAAATACGATCCACCAATTCCTCAGTTCCACCGCGGAAGCGCGGCCAAAACCCTGGTTTGGCCGCGCTTGCGCGGCGGATAAGAGGAATTGTGGCACCAAATTTTCCCAATAAGCTTTTGGTATAGAAATAGGGCTTTTGGGATATTTTATTTGGGCCCAGGTTTTCTGTAAGTGCTACAGTTCTTTTTGGGGGCCCACTTTGATAAATTTGTTCGATCGGATATTTTAAACATGCTAGTTCAAAGTTTTTACATTATATCTGCGACCGTGAATGTCACTTGATCGGTAAATCCCGTCTAACTGCTATAGCCCGGTTAGACGGATTTGCGAACGTGACTTTCACGTTGATGTTCTGTGATTGTACTGTGTTGTTGCGGATCGGTCGTGGGGGATAGCCTGGTTGCAGTGGTAGTACAGTTCTGTTTTATATGTACATTTGATATTGCGGGGCGAGCGTCCGACATGTGGACTGCCGTCACTGCCAGTTTGTATTATTATTTTGGGGCACGACCTGGTTGCGGTCGATGTACCCGTTGTATGTATATTTTACTTTCTGTACTAGGATTGCCCCAAGGAGGGGTGCACGGGTAGCCGGATTCTAGAGGGCAACAAGCCCGCATCTCATGGCATTGAGACGGAGGGGGCTTCACTCTAGAATTGCCGGGCTATTCGCCGCACTCGTAGGGGGTATAGGGTTGACCCAGGAGGGGTGCCTAAGTTACCGGATTCCGTGAAGTGCTGGGTGGTCCATTCACGTTGCTGAAGGGGGCTGCCTCGCTTCAGGTTTTGGCGGGTAACTTGCCGCACCCGTAGGGGTCTAGGATTTCATTGCACAGGCTATCCACACGACCAGGGGAACGTCGGGTTTCAGCAGCGGCTCTGTGAAACCTGGGGATCCCAGATATCTGTATTGATCTGTGTTGCTATACATTTCTGTGTTGCTTTTTATCACGCCATGAGCGAAAATTATATATTATATATATATTAGTAGATGTTGTATATGTTTTTCATCCGCGCTAGTCCAGTCCCCGCTCTGTCGTTAGTTAGCTAACCTAACGAGTGATGACGGGACCCAGTGGCAAATGCGGATGGCATATACGTACATCAGTATATTTTCGTTCTTTGTGGTGTGATCAATTGATGGGACTGCATTGATTTGGATCAATGCAAGTAAAACAAACCTAATCTGATGTTGTTGGAACACTTTTTCAAAATGCTGTTATTGCAAGGGCGTTCTCTTTTGTTTTGCACAGTGGTATTCATTTGGAATATCCTGCTCCTCAGTCGACGAGGCAAGGGCCGAGATCCCTTCACCGGGAGTGACCCCTTGGACAAAAGTTTGCGTCAGGGCATTAACTTCACTATAGCCGATTGCTTTTGCTTTGCACCGTGGTATTCAGTTGGAATATCCTGCACCTCATTCTACGGGGAAAGAGCCGAGATCCCTTCACCGGGAGTGACCTCTTTAGCAAAGGTTGTCGTCACTATATTTTTATAAAGCTATCAGTTCCTTCAACGATATCAAGTTCGTTACGTTAAAGGTTTTCGCCAGAAACCATTCGTAGCCCTCCGTCATTTCAGTTAAATATTCGGTAGTATTCAAGCTATGTATTTTGACCTCACGCCAAGGCATAGTGTTTGGTAGTTGCCGGGTATTTATCTGTTGCATAGATAGATGCGTTGGTTTGGGACAGTCGTACTACTATTTTGGCCTACGTCAAGGGTATGTACGGGTGGGTTCAAATTAACCAGGATAATGACGGGTAGAACTTGACATGTGACTTATGATATTTTGACCTCACGCCAAGGTCATAAGAGCATGGGGTAAAAATCCACATCGGGAGTTTCAAAAGAACTGAAACTTGCCAGATATGCGCATACCTTCTGGAGTGTGATAACGTGAGCGGATTCCGTCACGTTATCATGCGATGAGAGTTGGATCCCGATTCCCACTGATGAGTTGGTTTACTCCTCGGGTTATCCCGGCTAATTCTTCTTTTAGGTTTGGGGAAGAATTTGACGTTACAGTGGGAGGTTTCCAGATTAGATAAATTGGTAACCATTCTGATCTAGGTTAGAGTGCACGCTGAGTGTTTCTTTTCTCTCTCTCTCTGGCAGCGACCATTGACCCGACCCTAGACTATGACTCAGTGACCAAGTTGACCGAACCTACTTAACACAGGCTTTTGGATTGTCAGAGTCGCAAACCTCTTTGCCACTCCTACTTTTACCCTTTTCTCCGGGACACCCCGTATTACTACGAACGTCCACTTCCATTGGACAAAACCATCGTATGGTTATATACGAACTCGAAGGACTTCGAGGATGGTTTCCGGTTCTGGAGAAAACGAATAGGACTATTCAGTTGTCTTTACCTTTTACCTTCTCTCAGGTTGCGAGTACTCCTTGGTTTAGGAGATAGTACACCTATTATGCAAATTGGATAGTCTTCTTCCAAACCTTAGGCTGGTGCCGAACGGTGGGGAATGAAGAAAACCAATTAGCCTAAACGGTGTACAGAAGGTATTAAGTTCAGACAAAGCAAGGGATTAGTAAGAGGGCAAAGTAAATTGCGACTGCTATTCACGACCAAACCATGTACTTCTTTGTCAATCCTAAATCACCTATGAATTAAGTACATTCGGTTGTCTTTTATCCTCACCTTCTCTCGCATTGCGAGTGCTCCTCGGATTAGGACAGTACACCCATTATGCTTTTTGGATAGTCTTCTTCCAAACCATAGGCTGGTGCCGAACGGTAGGGAAGGAAGAAAACCATTTGGCCTAAAGTGGTGTACAGAAGGTGATGACTAAAGAAATGTAAAGGGATTTGGAAAGATGACAAAGAATTATACGGTTATAGTTGTGAATCTGGATAATGGAAGAGGCATTACTAGGAATACCAGCATACCCCATTGAAACATTTCAATGTTTCAGTTTCACTGTGTACTGTTAAAAGAAAACTGATTTCCCGATTAGACACTTACTCCAGGGTATGTATTTGCCAGGTATGATTCTCACATCTGTATGGTTTTACAGATGATGAGTGGGAGTAAGTTATTGGGAATTAGGTGACCATCCTCGTTATATCGGGATTCATGATATTTGAGGAAGCCACCTGGGTTGTTTGCCGGTCGGCAAATGTTTGGTTTTGAATATCCGTTGTTATGCACCAATTTCAAATTGATATATCTGTACGTCTATTTTTATAGAGTGAGATATACCTTTCTGAAATTATGTCTATGACATTTACCTATACCAGTGGATGGTTAGGTAAGGAGCATTGAACAACGGTGTAATTCTTCTTAACCAAAAGTACAGTTTTCAACCTACGACACACAGTGAAAGAGTCACCAGACTCAAGGGGCTTATACAGAGTATTGTATATTGTCCAGTGTCCATTAGGACAGAGGGGTTGGTCCCGTACTATATTCTGTTTACTTTTAACTTCTCTAGTTCTTAGACACGTGTTTCGTAGAAACACAGGGTCTAAGTTTTGAGGAGTTATTGGTATAAGAGTAAAGTAGAGAACCAGGTGTTGCAAGTATCAGGATTCTTCAAGGTGATCGAAGAGTAGATACTTGTGAATGGTATTCAGTTGATAGTAATGATTAAGAGAACTAGCTTCTCTTTCAGGTTACTCATAATTGGAAGTACTCCTAAGTTGAGGAACGCTGATCGGCCTCTCTTCCATTTACTTGACATGCACTGGAGACAGCTGCATGATTTGAATCTGGTTCAATTAAATCAGTGCCTCTGTTTCTTGGATATAGAACAGTTCATATCTTGACATTATTAAGATACGGGGAGTTGTCCGGCTTATGCTTAAAACCAGACTCTGGACAACTCAAGGCACGTTTCAGTAGTGGCTGTTTGTGGGTTGACCCGGGCTATGACGAGGGTTGACTTTCTACCATCTGGAAGATCAATAGAGATATTGTTCTTGACTCGCCACAGTTTTATCAAAAATGGATTTTTTTTTCAGAAAAACAGTAGTGGGAGTATGGTAGAACTGGAAGTGATTCCAGAACCGCAAACGATTACTGAAGATTTGATAAGAACCTAAAGATTCAATCTGGTTTGACATTCCATTGGCCACTCCGCAGATACGGTGGGTAACCTCAGGCACTCGAGAGGTACTTCGGTATGCTCAAGGACGGTGGCAGGGAGGTTCTTGTTTACCCAGACTTGCCATTGCTGTTGTTCCAGACTGCGAGACCCGGCGGGAGGATGAGTATAGCGTCGTTCTAAACTTGCTTTAGAAGCGTACGTGTATATGACTCTGCCAGAGGGTTGTCGTAGTCAGTGGGAGCAGCGGAAGCATTGGTGGATGTCAGGCTTATGTCTATTTATAGACTAGAGCGGATATAGCGGAGATAGATCATCTATTTCTGATGTGACAGTCAGAGGTTTGACTTCATCAGAATAAGGGATGGATCTGTTAAAAAGGTAGTAGGGTGTGATGTCCTGGTGTTTGATGACATACACAGAGTAGGAAGTGATATTCCTATACTACGATCGGTTATACTTTGGTCGTCACACAATAGTTTCTCCACATAGGATTTGGATATTATATCAGACATTCTGGTTACTAGATCTATAGATTTAGATCTAGATTTGGGTGGTTTCCCAATCTGGGTACTTTGACAGCATTCTATGAGTATTTAGAATGGACGACTCCTGGCACGGTAGTGTACCTGCAGGTAATGGAGTCACCCTCTCTAAAGGTGTCTTACAGACTAAAGGGGAGAGGGATACGCATGATTGACAGATCACTTGCTTAGGCAATTGAGTCAATCATGAAATGTCAAGTACCACACCAGATGTTGTTCTTGCAGTAGGTGCAATAAGTTGATATTGATCCAATCCTGGAGAAACAGTCGGAAGCAGTTTTAGAACATAAGTGAATGTTCTAGGGATATGATAACGGCAGCCTCCTTTAGGAGACGGTTATCATTCCAGGCTTCCAAGGTGACATGGATGGCAGAGTGGCTGTCAGAGTTATAGTTTTCCCTCCGACGAGGGGCAGTATATTGGACAGATGGTCCAAGTGGATACTGAGGGGAGGCATGGCGCAGGATACTGATTAAGTTCAGTTGACGATACAGTCTAAGAAGTTTGGATTTGGAGTTCATTTCTGAACTAGGTCCCATCAGACATCCAGACATTCTAAGACAGGTATTGCTCATTTCGGGAGATGGCTTTCTCCGCGAACATGGGATATAGAGAGACATAGAAAGAAACACCAGAGCGGATCCACTCACTGAGGCTATTCCTCGAACGCAATAGTTTCGCAAACGAGCTTTGTGAGACTGACTAGTAGAGGAGTTGGGTGTTCGGTATCACACGGGCTGTGAGTATGCGACATCGCAATAATTAGCCTCGAGTGCAAGTGGGAGATTGTTGGAGATAGTGCCCTCAGAGTCAATTATTGGGTCACAGGCACGTGATTGCAATGATTGAGGGGAGGACCTATCCCGGTAGGACAGTCTTACTCGAGATGATAGTATGCTATCTGGTTTATCTTTATCATCGTGTACTGCTTTAGGTGACCTTACGAGTCGCTATTACACGTTGATAAAGCCCCTTGGATTCTTTCTTGACCACCAGCAGTATGAGGGCGATCATATAAGTGGGAGCTGGGGGTCTATAAGCACATCCTTAAATGGTCCCTAGTCGAGGGAGTTTCGAGATAGGGCATCGATTCTCCAGAGTAGACTAGTGTATACAGTCGAGACCCCGACGAGGGGCGGTGGCCGGTCTCACAAGCCACTGGTGTCAGTTGGTTCACCTAAGATGTATACAGGTGCTCATTGGGTTATGAGTACACCGGACAGGACTCGCCGGGAACCTGCTAGTTGGGATATACCAGACGTCAGATAGCAGTTCCCAGGTGACATGTGTACAGGTTAGTTCATCGACCTGGGATCGTCATTTGTCTCGTGTGAGTTCCCACTGTACTTTGATTACTACCCTACCACGGCTCAAAGGAGTCGTGCAAACAGGTTTTAGTTGGGTACAGTCCCGAGCCACATGGAGGCAGTGAGCGGATCTGCAGGGGTTCGTCTCTCCCGGTATTGGGGGTGAGGTCGTGCTGTGTCTAGGAGAGCCAGAACATGAAAAGTCCTTGGCCAAGGCAGGAGATTTGCTGGTAGGTATTCCAGTAGTATCTCAGGGTGTTCTGGGCTACACTCCGACACGACTTGTACCGCTTTTGGGGGTCTGACTTTACCAACCCCCTAGGCCCGCCATGCGATGCTCATAGACGAACGGACCGGACTGTACGGATATTGTCACTGACAGGCTCAGTAGGGTGTCAGGATGAGTTCGCTCATCGACGTCCCTTTTGCTCAATACCTGGTGGCCCGTCACGTATTGGCTTATACCTCTGACGTGCTAGTGGTTAAATCCACAGCCAAGGTATTGACGAGTCTTTAGAGTCCACCACACAGACAGTTACTCAAGTTTCGGGCGAAACGCTGTAGAGGCCGTATGGAGATATGGCAGGGTTCGATCAGATACGTGCGGTATTGCACGGATCGTGATCGGACAGATTTTACTAGCCGGCTTTGGCTTAAGCCGGATACTAGTATTTGATAGTGTAGTTTTTGTCTCTTTGCATTTGTGTTCAGTGGGAATACAAATGCGGGCATGTATTTGCAGTAGCGGGGTTTTCCTGTAATTTATTACGGGATCGGTTTTATGAAGTTGCCAGTTTGTATTCCGTTCCGGCCGGTTTTCTTTCATTCCTTCTCGGCCGGACTTTTCATTGGAAGGGGGTTAATTGCAGTTTGCAATTAACTTATTTGTTGAGGGTTTTCTTGCACTTGTGGAACATGATGAGACTTGCTTCATCATGAGATTCCATATTGGTCTCTTCTTGGCTTTTCCCTTGATGGTTAGTGAGTGGATTGATAAGGAAATGGTTGTGACCATTTTCTTTTTTGATTTTGGTTTTTCCATTCTATTATGATACATATTGTGGTGCCATTCTTTTTCTCTCTCCAATCTCATTTTCTTGAACAAGGGGGCCGGCCACTTTAGTGTGAGGGAGAGGATCATTTCCTTTTGAGTGAGAAAATTGCTTCATATCTTTTTCCATGCTACCAAGTTCATAAGCACATTTTCTTGAGTTGCTTTTCTTCTCCTCCTCACATCCTTCCATCAAGGCAACTTCCATGAACCCCAAAGAGATAACCTTCTACACTATTTCTATAGCAAGTCTTGGACGCGTCGGCTAGCCAACTTCGCGCCCGAGTTGCCTCGGTCATGAGGCGGGAGCCCGTAAAAGATTCCGGCTACGTGGTGCCCTTTCCGACGAGCGAGGAGATGGACGGAGATCCGCGGGAGATCGGAGTGGAGATGAAGACCGAAGGACTCGGATCGCTTGGTATAGCATCTCTACTCTTTTCTATTTTTGCTAGCTAGCTAGGTTAATGGCCCGATCCGGGTGAAAAGTCCGCGGCGGTGCCGTTTTGCAAAGTTCGCAAAGTTTTTGTTTTCCGCGTTTCCGGCGTCGGATCGACGGCCGGGGCGCCCCCGCGGGCTTACACCGTGTCAGACTTCTTTCTCCACTTTGGTCTCCGTAGATTGATAGAAGAGGATCGCCTTTTCACCTCTTCGCCTGAGAGGGACGTAGAAAGTGTGCAGCTCTTGTATGCTGTATGTATCAAGCGCATCAAGTTCTTTGTAATACCGTGGCAGAACCATGGTGATTTGTAAACTCTGATCAGCTCCATTAATGGCTTGTGCTGACGGACGAACAGAAAATACGGCGTTGGCCTCGTCCTCAGAGTCGCTGTCGAAGACCAAAATAGGAGTAGATGGTCCGGACCTGTTGCCTTGGGGTTTCCCCAAGTAGACTATTTCATCATCTTCCTCGGTGTCACTCCCAAAGATTGGGATAGTAGCGACTGGTGATTAGTCGAAAATAGTGTATTCTCAACACGTTGATTTCCCTACTCTTATCATTCATATATAGGTGTTTATTGTAATTATAACACAGATTACGAATTCATACGGAAAATACCAAATAACCTGTGTTATAGTTATAATCGGCATTCTAAAGAGAAATTACATTTTTTATTACTAATTGCATTGATCTGTATATGTCAATCCTTGTCTCGAGATCGTGTGCAGGAAATTCTCCAGGAAAAAGAGCCGGAATCATAAAACTGCTGATAAAAATTCGCCAAGTACAAGACTTGTGATCTGGCAGTGAACAAGATAGTATAAAAATATTCCAGATATAAAATAAGTCCCCAAGGATCAGCACTAATTCAGCCTGGAAGTTTCACACAAAGATGGCACCAAACGACCGCCGATTCGCGGCCGAATGGGCCGATCCGCCACGGATCCGCGGCCGCGTCAACTCATCAATGGCAGATTGCTTTCTCCGAGGTCTCCTTTCAGTAGCCAAACTTCTTCAAGATACTTCAGTCTCCAGAGATTCTCCAGAAGCTTCTCTTCTAACAGCCAAGCTTCTTGTGCAAGCCTTATAACAACCTAGCTTCTCATACAAGCTAAATAACTAACTCAATCTAGAAGCTTCCTTCATAACTACCAAACTTACAAGGAAAGCTAAACCTAGCTTAGCTTCTAAAGGAAGCTAGATCAAGCTTCTAGGGGAAGCTAAAAGAGAAGACTATAAAAGGGGATCCAAGGCATCATTACAAAGGTTGTTGAGTAGTTCGGTAGTTGATTAGTTGTAGCAAGATCCAAATCAAAATCCACACAAATTGAGTGACACAATTTGATCCAAATCAAGATCATCAAGTACCGCCTCAAGCAAGCATTTAATGAGCCTTTTTGAAGAAACGTCGATCCTTATCCGAGCAAGTGATCCAAGACGATCCACGACTCAAGAAGACGAAGCGAAGCTAGTTCGATGATTTTAGTTCCTCCTCAATTCTTGTAGTCTTTGAGTGTATTGTAATGAAACATCGAATAAAAAAGGTGACGATCTTTATTCTTGTTTTCTATTCATTCTCGCATTATGATATTCTTAGTTCTTGATTGTTTTAGAATGATGCGTGAGTAAAACTCCGCTTGCATCGGAATCGAAAGAATTGGTAGAAGATGTTGATGAATTCTTGAACGATTCTTAAGTCTTATGAGTTTTGTAAACCCTAGGAAATTGAATCAACGACGACCTAGTTTTGAGCGAGATGCTTTCTTGAATGTTTTCGCTCCAAATTAGAGATCAACGATCGATGATTGAATTTCCTAGAGGCTAGAATTTGAATGCTAATTAACGAAAGGACAAGGGATGAAGATGAAGAAACCCTAGTTTCTTCAAATAGATCCCTAAACCTCGTTGATTGTCATCGATCTAGCAACAAATCTTCAATAGATAAGAATTTGTAATTAAAAGCATCAATCATCACTATCGATTCAATTGATTCCGACAAGCCTTTCTTCAAATCTTGATAACTCAAACAATTTGGATATTTTCTTGATTTTTTACCATTTCTTGAATTTAGACCTAATTCTTGATTCTTGAAACTAAACTTCATCAATTTTCTTTTATCCTTTAATTTTCAACTCAACTAAAACGATAATGAACAAATCACACTTTTTCAGTGGACGATTCGTATTCATTAACATGCTACATCGACACCGTTAATTGATTGCGGTATAAATATCTTTGATTGTGAACACTTTAAATTCCATACACAACGAAGACGATCAATCAAATGGCGCCGTTGTCGGGGATAGTGTGCTAATTTGTTCGTTTTTTTTTCCTGTAATTTGAGTTGGAAAATTTATTATTCCATAAATTTGTTTTTAGATAAAAATTCATAACAAGCGCTTAACGATTTGTTGTGATTTGTTGTAAGGAGATCTGGAATCTGTGGAGCGAGAGGAAAAATATTCAGAGCATCACAAAAAGTCCAGAGAGTCATCAGGTGCATTCTCTAAAAATTGTGTGCAGGTATCTTGACATCTCGCGGCGGATCCGCGGCATTAGTGTGCATCTCGCGGCGGTTCCGCGGTGACTTGTGGGAATCACTGTACCAAAATTTTTATGTAAATTTCTGACTTTCTTATCTCCTTCTTGCTCTGCTCCAATAACCAATTTCTGCAGGTTTCTTTGCAAAAATTCGCAGTGCCGCAAAAATAAAAATTGTTGCGTGTTTGATCTTGGTTGTTTGTATTTTTAATACGGAAATTAAGGGGCAAAGACCAAATTTAGATTAGGTCGGGATTTCATTACCCGTCCTAAGCCCTAAAAATCACAAACTTGCATTCGCATCACCCTCATTAACTAAAAAATATCTAGACATGACTCTAAGGACCGTCGCGCTCACTTAGGACAGAAGGAGGTCGTGGGTAATCTATTGCTTATCCACGTTTCTTTTGTGGTGTCTAGGCAAGTGTGTCTAAGGCAAGTGGTTACTTAATTAGGCCCACTACTTACATAGTGGAGAACCTCCCACTTACCTTGCAGTTACCTGGCCACAGGAGAGGCAAAGAGGCAGTAGAGGATCTATCTTGCGACTTGTCTTCTGGAAGTCTAGGAGCGGTCTAGAGACTTGACCTAGGTGACCACTAGAATTATGGTTGCTTGTGCATTGTTTGTGTGAATTTTTCAAAAATCCATATTTTTCAAACCAAACACCAATCTCATCTTTTCCTTAATTATCACAACGCTGCCACTTGTGCTATACCATTTAGTGTATGCTCGGCTGGACACGGGATTCTAGTGCCCGACTTGTCCGCGTTCCTCTTATCGACTCCGAAGTCGGTATTTCTACATCTACTTTTTCTACACCCCCTATCACACCCACTTCGATGGACGGTTCTCCATCGAACTTCTTTAACACTACTCTGGCACCATCCATAGGTGCGCAGAATCCACCCCACATCTCTCTCCAAGAGAGATGCTACCCTATGCGAGGTCCTCTTTCGACCTGTCTCGCTATTCCACCAGCCAATGGGGACAACTTTGAAATCAAACCCTAATACATCAATCTTTTACCCAAATATCACGGTCTCGAGTCTGAAGACGCATATGTCTTTATTACCAAATTTGAAAATGTATGCGATATGATGGGTACTTCACAGCTTTCTGTGGATGCTATGCGTCTACGTCTTCTCCCATTTACCTTGTGCGATATAGCCGAGAAGTGGCTTTATAACACAGCCGCACATTCTATTTCAAATTGGGATGAATTCGTCGCAGCATTCCTTAAGAAATTCTACCCTAATCATAAGACAGCTCGAGTCCGTAGCGAAATAAATCAATTTACCCAGCTTCTAAATGAACCATTCTCGAAGTGTTTTGAACGCTTCAAGGATCTGTTGGTTCAATGTCCACATAATGGAATCCCTAGATAGGATCTGTGCAGAATCATTTATGAGGGCATTAATCCTACCACTAAACAGAACCTTGAATCCATGTGTTAAGGCACCTTCATGACTAAAGATGATGGTGAAGCCTGGAGATTTCTAGAAGATTTCGCTGAAAGATCTTTACAGTGGGAAAGTGTAAACCAGTCATCGTCTAGGGACGACATTCACCAAATTGATGTTTCCATAGGAGTTAGAGCTGAAATGGTAGCAATGCAAAAGAAACTCGAAGCTATGGAACATAAATTTTTAGCAACCTCCCTAAATCAGATGTCACTCCCCAAAACTGTCTATGGATGCTGTTCTGATCCATCTCATCTTACGGAAGAATGTCCATTGAATTCTCCGTTTCAAGGTCAAGAGCATACCAATGCTGCTTTCCAACAAAGACCTAGAAACGATCCTTATTCTTCCACATATAATCAAGGTTGGAGGAATCACCCAAACTTTGCTTGGAACCAACAACAAAATCAAAACACGGTTCCAAATCAAAATAATTTCCAAAGGGCTCCTCCACCACAACGGCAGCCACTTCAACTGACTCAGCACCCTTATCAATCACCAAACTTTCAAAATCCGGTCAACACTTCTGCACCGTCTAGTTCTTTGCAATTGACCGGTACTGATAACTGCTCTGCACTCGGACAAACCATGAATTTGCTTTTGAAAAATTTCATGTAAGTTTCGGCTGAGTTGAAGTCTTCCGTCGATGACATAAAGAAAAACTCTGCGTCCCAAAGCGAGATTATTAAATCGATGGAAGCTCAAATTGCCTAATTAAAAGCCGAAATGAGTGCTAGAGAAAAAGGGAAACTTCCGTCTCAACCCTTACCGGATCCTGGGTATTACAATATGAATGCCATCACAACGTTGAGATCAGGAAGAGTGCTGAATAATCACGTTGGGAAAGAGATTGATAATCATGAAGAATTAATCAATAATATCCCGGCTGAGATTTTTCCTTCCACACACACTTCTACTTCTACACCTACTTTATCTACCCCACCACCTTCTTGCGAGCCTATTCTTCGTCTTCCTCAAAGCTCGACACCTCAGAATATGTCACACCCCGCTTCCCAGTATACGGCGAAAGAAACGCGACGAGGTCCGCTACGTATATACTCAGAAGTAATACGCTAAGCGTAACTAAGCAATATAAAATAAGTACACAAGAGACAAGAAATAAAAAGAACAGCAAATTTTATTTATTAACATTCTTTGTACAATCCATGAAGGAAATACAACTGAAATAAAAAGATGCTTAAACAGTGGCATAACAGGAAATGTAAAATACTGAATGGAAAAGTGTACAATGAACTAAAGTGCTGGATTTTCGGCAAACTGCTCCAAGTCTTCTGCAGATGGCTCGATCTCCGCCGGGTCCAAACCACCTGACGACATTCAAAGAAAAATGAAATAGAATGTCGTCAGCGAACAGGTCGCTCGGTAAGTCCCAAAGATAAGAGGAGAAATAGAATAGACAGAGAGTAAGAGATAGAGAGAGTAGCTTTTAATGTTGTATTATAATATTGTAATGTTGTATTAACGCTGTTGTTTGTAGCCTGGTACAGAAGATGCCAGTGTATACGAGGGGGGTCCCACTTACACCGGGGACCTTGGTAACCTGTAGTACAAGGTGTAACACCCGCGCCCAATACTACTAATTTCTGTTACTTTATGAATGGAGTGTGACCCTTATTTCATTTATCTTGCTTGTTTGTTACTTACTGTAAATCTTTACCCGGCAAATTCATTTCTGCATATAACATTTTTGGCATCTAAAGTAAAATTAAAAATATTCATCTTGGCCTGCTTGACACCCCTAACCCCGTTGTAGCGTCCGTGCATCGTGTTCTCGTCCCGTTCAGTGAAACGAGCAAGTTTGGACGGCTACGTGCACGTACGTGTGTCCATTTTGGGGGTATGCTTTTTGATCATAAAATACTTCATTTTAAAATTTGGATCCCGCTTAAAATCCTATTATTTCAATTTCAAATTTTTGGACCCGACCCGGGCGCGATTTGGAAATGTTTTATTTTGCGCCAAAATCCCAAATTTCAATATTTTATAAACCAACGTATATTATTGGTTAACCTTATAGATTCTACTGTTCTTTAAATCTTCTAAATCTTTAATTAAATTTTCCCCTTAATAAAATCCCTCCAGCCAATCAGCGAGCTCCTATTCCGCGGGCCCCACACCTCTTCTTTCTCTCTCTCTATCTCTCTCCCCTCTCTCTCTCGCTCTCTCCCTCTCCCCGTCTCTATCTTTTCTCTCTCCACATAAATCTTTCTCTCTCTCTCTCTTATATATTCATTCTCCCTCCTTCGTTCTTTTTAAAAACCACAGAACCCATCAACCCCTCACGTAACCGGAGCCACCGCCGTCTCCCTCCTCGCCGCCGCAGCCCAACGCCGACGACACCCTCGCCGGCCTCGTTGCCTCCTCATCCTCCCCTCACCAAGCCTCCTCCTCCTTCTCCTTTCTCCCTGTGCACCCCCGACCAGACCTGTAACCCCGTGCGCACCATCACACCGCCGTGCGTCGCCGCCGGTGACCCCGTCTCCATTCTCCCCTGCCTCGTGCAACCCTCGGTGAGCGCTTTCTCTCTTTCTCCTCTCCTCCTCTTTCCTTTCCTCTTTCTTTCCCTTCTCTGTAAAATTTCTTGATCTGCAGGTTCTGTTACTGCCGTCGTAGGCCACCGCCGAAGCTCCGTCGACGAGGTCGACCGTCACCCCCGTCCCACGGATCATCGTGAGCACCCTTTCTCTGATCCTACATCCTTTCTTCGCTGTTTTTCTGTTTCTTTCTTGATCCCATGTCTTGACATTCACTGTTCACATTTTTGGCCGGAATCCGACGATGCCGATGACGTGTCCCAACGTTCCAGCGAGGTGCCCCGACCCGTGTGGTTCCATTGTTCGTTGTTTGGGTTCATTCCGTGAACCGTGCGCCCGTCGCGAGTTTCCCCGCCGACGTTTATCGTTTCGTTTTTCCGATCCGCGACCCGTCGAGGCAAGTACCCCTTGCTACATGCTATACAATATTTACATATATATTATGACACCCTAAACCTGTAAATTTAGCTTGGTACAATCATTTCTCATTTTCATGTACAATATTGTATTATATCATTTTATCTTTAAACTTGGAACCTACAGTTTGCAATTGAACCTAATAACCACATTTACCTGCTTAATCACATTTTTAATATTGACATAGCATACGGCATCTATCTCTGTAGTTTTGTTCCATTCGGACACTCGTATGCATTTTTAACCTGTAATAGCTGTACTGAACCGTTATATAAATCATTGCACCTCTAAAGGATCTTAAACTTGTTAACATGACTAAACGGCTATACTTGTCTTACTGCACTCATGTAATGTGAAATCATCTCTGTGACACAACTGATAGCTGTACTGCAAATTGAGTAAATCTTCCTATTGCTTAATTCATTGCTTATATCATGTTGATGAAAACTATGCTTGATTATATAACTAATCGTGAGCACACCTATGACATTGTTTACATCTTGACTTGACTTGCTACACGCATATTGATTGACCCGACATGGTACCGTACACTGCTTGACTTGACCTGATCTATCATGACCTGACCCGTTACCTGATCTTGTGTCTAATGCCAACAAACCTGACATGTAGTCCTCATGGACCGTTCCTGTTGTCTATCTAGACAAACCTTCTTTTACCTGATCCTATGTTGGCATTAGTTCTTGATTACTGAATACCTGACTTGACATACATAACTTGGGGGTATGGGGAAATCAAAGGTGAAACCTGACTTGTAACTCAACAGTTCGATACCTGTTCTGATAAGTCTTACGGGCTAGGCCAGCCCCGGAGTGATGATGCTGACATCACTCGCCTGTACCTGCTACCTTTTACTGCCTAGCGGCACGTCTCGGTTACAGCCCGAGAGTCTTAGGCCGTGGTCCCGGGCATGCACGGGATACTATTGAGTTACATCGATGATTCATCAATTTGGTTTCAAAGACTTTAGAATAGAAAACCTGATAGAACAGTTTAGTTTACCCACTGCATACTACTCTGCACTGCTCTGATTTATATTATTGTTACCTTTGTTTTATTCATGTTTATATTGCATTGCCTATTACCCTGTTGAATTATATTACTTGATGACACGACGCGCTGACGTCTGGGTTTTGCATGGCCCAGATTCCGTACCGCTGTTGCAGTCCGAGCAGGAGTACTTCAGCCGACGGGCTGAGCTGTGAGTGTTAGCAGTAGTTAGCTTTTCTTTCCTGCATTTTATTCCTGATGTGAGCCCGCATTATGGGACATACATTCCAGTTATTTTGTATTGGATCTTTCGCTTCCGCATTTATTTATTATTGACTCATGTTATCTTGGATTATGGACATGTTTTAGATAGTGTTATTTTGTTCTTGATATCTCTACAACCGTAATGTGACTGTGGATGGATACTTCCTACCCATAGGTAGCATAGTTGGCTATGTCACGTGCCCATTTTAGCGTACTCTGGGAAGCGGGGCGTGATATGGTTCCTTTGGTATCAGAGCCATAGGTTAGTCGGGTTGATTCTTTTGTAGTTGGGTATGGTACCCAATACATAAATCAGAATACCCGTGTTTAGGAAACATGTCCTGACACCTTGCCGTTTTACCATTCTTGAATCACATTCTTCCTGATTATATCTTTACGATGTGCAAACTTCCTTTGCAAATCGACTCGAAAACCTGATTCCTTGTTATCTCTAGGACTTAGGCGACTTGGGTGGAGTTAAGTAATTGTGGCTATGATACCGCGGCATAGTTACAATGCGATACTCTATTTAAGTATCTTGGAGTTCTAGCCTTGATCTATATTCAGAATCTATCATCATGCTAATGTTGGGTGTTTTGATTTCAGGAATATGGCAGATAAAAATTTGAAGATGTACCAAAGGCGTGTGGACGAAGCCGCCATGCTTGGAGTGATAAGGGGAATGCTGGAGAATCTAAAGAGACAGACCGAGCTGAAACCGGCGTCTGCACCGAACCAAACGTCTGTACGTAGAAGTGTTCCGGTGAACAGACGCAGCGTAGCACCAATGAAGAAAACAATTGTGGGTGATCGGAAAAGGAGCGTGATTTGTAACTACTGCCATGTACCCGGACATATGCGAAAGGAATGTCGTAGGAGGCTGGGACTCTGTTTTGGTTGTAGAGCGGCAGATCACGCCGTTAGTGCTTGTCCGTCGAAGTTTCGTACAAGGGATGATATTCAGAACCCTCCGCAGAGACCGTTCCAGGGACAGAAATAGCTGACTCAAGGACCTAATCAGGCTCGAGCTTTTACCTTGACTGCTGAACAAGCTAAGGCGTCAGGAGAAGTTGTTTCAGGTACTTTACTTGTTCATGGTTTTCCCGCATTGGCGTTATTTGATTCTGGTGCATCCCATTGTTTTATGTCATCCAAGTTTTTAACTACGCACTCGATTGACTACACGACCCTGTCTAGTTTCTGGGACATACACACTGGGAATGGAAAAATCATATCTAGTAGGGAATGTAAAGATTGTACAGTTGTTGTTTGCGGACGGGAACTCTTTGCAGATTTCTCAGTGATTGATACGGGCAGCTACGAAGTCGTCTTGGGAATGGATTTTCGCGGCACTTTTCACGCTCATATTGATTGTAAGGAAGGGAAGGTGATTCTCCAGATTCCCGGACATTCGGAAGTTGTTTTGCTGGAGGAAGCAGTTCTGTCGGGCCAGTCGAGTTAGGGCTAGGCCGACAAACAAGGTTCTTTCGTCAATGGCAGTAGATAAGGAAGAAGCGCCGGCTATATTTGAGAGTTTCATGGAAGTGTGAAGACATATCAGGTTTACCGCAGAGGCGAGACGTGGTGTTCGCACTTGAACTTGTTCCTGGTGCAGCGCCAATCTCAAAGGGCATATTACCCGATGGCACCAGTGGAGTTGGAAGAAGTCAAGAAACAGGTTGCTGAATTGCTTGAAAAGGGTTGGATTCGAAGCAGTAACTCGCCTTAGGGAGCTCCAGTTCTTCTAGTAAAGAAGAAGGATGGCACAAGAAGGATGTGCATCGACTATCGAGAATTAAACCGGGTGACTATTAAGAACAAGTACCCAATCCCTCGCATTGGCGAACTTTTCGAGCAGCTTAGTGGCGTGAGGGTATTCTCGAAGCTGGATTTGCGATCCGGATATCATCAGGTCCGAGTGAAAGCAGAAGATATTTGCAAGACGGCGTTCCGAACTCGGTATGGACATTACGAGTACTTAGTGATGCCCTTCGGAGTAACGAATGCGCCGTCAGTATTCATGGACTTGATGAACCGAATCTTTTCACCATTCTTGGACCAGTTTATTATGGTGTTCATTGACGATATTCTGGTTTACTCGAAGAGTTTTGAGGAGCAAGCTGAGCATTTGAAGATCGCACTGCAGACGTTGAGACAGGAGAAGTTGTATGCAAAGATGAGTAAGTGCGAGTTTTGGCTGGAGGAAGTGAGGTTTTTGGGGCATGTTGTGTCGGGCGATGGAATTGCCGTCGATCCCGAAAAGATTGTAGCAGTTCGAGATTGGCCGACTCTAAGGAATTTTGTGGAGATAAGAAGTTTTCTTGGACTCGCCGGGTATTACAGAAGATTTGTGGAGAACTTTGCTCGTTTGGCAGAGCCGTTGACCAAGCTTACGCACAAGGAGGTACCTTTTGTATGGACGGATAAATGTGCATTAGCTTTTGAGATGTTGAAGCAGAGGTTGATAACCGCCCCTATTCTGACCGTGCCAGACAATTCCGGAGGATTGGCGATTCACAGCGACGCATCGGGGAAAGGACTGGGATGTATTTTGATGCAGCACGGTAAGGTTGTAGCGTACGCATCGAGACAGTTAAAGACCCATGAGAAGAATTACCCAACTCATGACTTGGAGCTTTGTTCATAACATAATATTGCATTTTATATTCCCCATTCTTATGCATTTTACAATAAAAACAGGTGCTTTTGACCCATGTCTGCTACATGTTACAGGTTACAGGTTCTTGGCGCGAAAACAGTGAAAAACACAAAAGACGACACAAAAGAAGGATTTTTGACCAACAAATAGGAAGATCTTAGTAAAAGCTCAGCAGAAGAACGGTTCACCATCAACAAGGCGACGCAAGATCCAAATTATCATGGCAAACGGTTAAAGGATCGGTACAAGTGTTCACTGAAGTTCTGGAATCACTGCAGAAGCCCAAATGGAAAAAGAAATAAAGAAACAAGAAGCCCAGAAGAACCAAACTAAGCCCAAGAAAAATCATATGATGATCCCATCATTGGGCCGCGGAACCGCGGCCCAAGAGCGCCCATGCCGCGGTTCCGCGGCTATTTGAAACCCTAGTGCGCAGGAAATTTTACCATAATTTGTGGCGGCTTTGGAAAGATTTTTCTAGGGGTATATTCATAATTGTAGACATGCGAATCAGCTGTAGCCCTAGGGTTTCTATGTCCTATAAATAGAACCCAAGACCTTGTATTTTCTTATGCCTCTTCTCATGAATAAAATTCTGTTTTCTTGAAGTTAGAGCGCATCAACAGTAAGTAGGTTATTTTCCTTGCAGTAGTTATAATTTTTCATATCTGTTCTTATTTTCTCTCCTTAGTTTAATTTAGTTTAGCTTTTATTAACTTGCAATCGATGTTTTCTCTCTTTAATAAACTCTTGTTTTTTGTCATCCCCTCAATGAGCGAGTAGTTTTCTCGCTTGTTAGGGTTAGGAATATGGAAGGATTTGAGAGATGAAGATCTCTCATCTCTTTTCGTTGCTAAACTTTTATGAACATTAGAACTCCATGCATACCTTTTTATTCCGCTCCCTACGGCACTTTTACCCTCAAGGTAACGGTGATTCCGTAGTCTAAAGGCCCGGATTTTAAGGTTTTCCATGGAGGTTAGGGTAAAGATTAAGAAAGGAAGGACAAGGATCTAGAGGAAGAATCAATCTTCCCAATCATCCTAATCCCTTTTATTAAGATTTACCATAACACTAATATGATATATTTAATTAACGGCAATGGAAAGAGATGTAGATCTTTGTTTACCAAATTTTCCCTAGACCTAATCCTAGCAAGTTTCTAATCCTAGTCTCATACAACTTCAATTTTTAGGTTTAATTATAAATCCAAACACCATTTGGAATTAACTCGTAAGAACTTAAAGGAGATTTACACATCCCTGTGGACCGACCCGTATTCACCGGCTAGCTTCATGCGACGCCGTTCTTGATTGCGGTAAATATTTTTGATCGACAAAACCTCTCTTAATCAAGCTTGCGGCTGTGATTTTCGCTTTGAAGATTTGGAAACACTACCTTTTAGGGGAAAGGGTCGAAGTTTTTACAGATCATAAGAGCTTGAAGTATGTGTTCACATAGAAAGAGCTTAACATGAGGCAGCGTAGATGGTTGGAGCTGATGGCTGACTACGATCTTGATCTTAAGTACCATCCGAGGAAGGTTAATGTCATGCCGGATGCGCTTAGTCGGTTACTAGCAATTCAGGTGTTAACTACGCAGAAGGAGCTCGTTGAAGATTTTCGAAGATTTGACTTGGAGGTTGTGCTACCGCGTTCTACGGGACAGTTGATGCAGTTGCAAGTACATTCGTCGTTGATCGAGAGTATTAAAGCAGCACAATCGCAGGATCCTAGACTGCAAAAGTTTCGAGAGCAGGTTGAAGCCGGACTACGAACAGATTTATTGATCCACGAAGATAGTTCGTTGAGGTATGGTAGCCGTTTGTGTGTGCCAAAGGGAGATGTTCGTGAAGAGCTTATGAAGGAGGCACACAGTTCAGCTTATTCTGTACATCCAGGAGGCACAAAGATGTACCGAGATATTCGACAGCATTTCTGGTGGGAAGGCATGAAACGGGAGATTGCTCGCTTTGTGGCAAAGTGCTTGGTGTGTCAGCAAGTTAAGGCTGAACATCAAAGGGTTGCTGGTTTATTGCAACCACTTCTGATTCCTCAGTGGAAGTGGGAACATATAACCATGGATTTCGTGACGGCTTTACCGCGGAGTCCAAAAGGCAACAATGCAGTATGGGTAATTGTTGACCGATTGACCAAGGTAACTCACTTTATTCCTTTCCGGGTTGGTCAATCAACAGAGACGTTGGTTGAGCGGTACATGCAGGAGATTGTAAGATTGCATGGAGTACCGGTGAGCATCATGTCCGATCGGGACACTCGGTTCTTATCACACTTTTGGCGGAGTTTACAGGAAAGTTTGGGGACTCGATTGAAGTTTAGCACAGCTTATCATCCTCAAACTGATGGTCAGTCGGAGAGAACGATCCAAACTCTTGAGGATATGTTGAGAGCATGCATGTTGGACTTCAAGGGTTCTTGGGAGGATCATCTACATTTGGTGGAGTTTTCTTACAACAACAGTTTTCAGGCAACTATCCAGATGGCTCCGTTTGAAGCTTTGTATGGTCGTAAGTGCCGTTCACCTGTTTGTTGGGATGATGTCGGTGAACGAAAATTGTTGGGACCAGATTTGGTCGTGCTGACAGTTAAGAAGGTTAACACTATCAGAATTCATATGAAGGCAGCTCAAGACCGACAGAAAAGTTGGGCTGACACGTCAAGAAGATCTCTAGAGTTCGCCGTGGGTGAGTTGGTATTCTTGAAGATATCACCGACTAGAGGGGTGATCCGTTTTGGAAGTTGAGGAAAGCTCAGTCCTCGATTCGTTGGACCCTTTGAGATCTTGGAGCGTGTTGGTGATGTAGCGTATCGTTTGGCGTTACCGCAGTCCTTGGCGAATGTGCACGATGTGTTTCACGTATCTCAACTCCGTAAGTATGTTCGAGATGAAACGCACGTATTGGATCACTCGGAAATAACAGTACGAGAAGACTTGACTTTTGAGGAGCGACCGATTGGAATTGTGGATCGAAGGGAAAATGTTCTTAAGAATAAGGTGATCCCTCTTGTGCCTGTTTCTTGGGGTAATCACTCGCATGGAGAGTCCACTTGGGAACGAGAAGATGAAATCCGGCAGAAATTTCCTCACCATTTTCCTGTAGTTTTCTATCTTTGTATTCTTGGAATTTCGAGGACGAAATTCTTTTTGTAGTTGGGTATAATGTAACACCCGAGCCCAATACTACTAATTTCTGTTACTTTATGAATGGAGTGTGACCATTATTTCATTTATCTTGCTTGTTTGTTACTTACTATAAATCTTTACCCGGCAAATTCATTTCTGCATATAACATTTTTGGCATTTAAAGTAAAATTAAAAATATTCATCTTGGCCTGCTTGACACCCCTAACCCCGTTGTAGCGTACGTGCATCGTGTTCGCGTCCCGTTCAGTGAAACGGGCAAGTTTGGACGGCTACGTGCACGTACGTGTGTCCGTTTTGGGGATATGCTTTTTGATCATAAAACACTTCATTTTAAAATTTGGATCCCGCTTAAAATCCTATTATTTCAATTTCAAATTTTTGGACCCGACCCGGGCGCGATTTGGAAATGTTTTATTTTGCGCCAAAATCCCAAATTTCAATATTTTATAAACCAACGTATATTATTGGTTAACCTTATAGATTCTACTGTTCTTTAAATCTTCTAAATCTTTAATTAAATTTTTCCCTTAATAAAATCCCTCCAGCCAATCAGCGAGCTCCTATTCCGCGGGCCCCACACCTCTTCTTTCTCTCTCTCTATCTCTCTCCTCTCTCTCTCTCTCGCTCTCTCCCTCTCCCCGTCTCTATCTTTTCTCTCTCCCCATAAATCTTTCTCTCTCTCTCTCTCTTATATATTCATTCTCCCTCCTTCGTTCTTTTTAAAAACCACAGGACCCATCAACCCCTCACGTAACCCGAGCCACCGCCGTCTCCCTCCTCGCCGCCGCAGCCTAACGCCGACGACACCCTCGCCGGCCTCGTTGCTTCCTCATCCTCCCCTCACCAAGCCTCCTCCTCCTTCTCCCTTCTCCCTGTGCACCCCCGACCAGACCTGTAACCCCCTGCGCACCATCGCACCGCCGTGCGTCGCCGCCGGTGACCCCGTCTCCGTTCTCCTCTGCCTCGTGCAACCCTCGGTGAGCGCTTTCTCTCTTTCTCCTCTCCTCCTCTTTCCTTTCCTCTTTCTTTCCATTCTCTGTAAAATTTCTTGAACTGCAGGTTCTGTCGCTGCCGTCGTAGGCCACCGTCGGAGCTCCGTCGACGAGGTCGACCGTCACCCCCGTCCCACGGATCATCGTGAGCACCCTTTCTCTGATCCTACATCCTTTCTTCGCTGTTTTTCTGTTTCTTTCTTGATCCCATGTCTTGACATTCACTGTTCACATTTTTGGCCAGAATCCGACAATGCCGACAACGTGTCCCGACGTTCCAGCGAGGTGCCCCGACCCGTGTGGTTCCATTGTTCGTTGTTTGGGTTCATTCCGTGAACCGTGCGCCCGTCGCGAGTTTCCCCGCCGACGTTTATCGTTTCGTTTTTCCGATCCGCGACCCGTCAAGGCAAGTACCATTTGCTACATGCTATATAATATTTACATATATATTATGACACCCTAAACCTGTAAATTTAGCTTGGTACAATCATTTCTCATTTTCATGTACAATATTGTATTATATCATTTTATCTTTAAACTTGGAACCTACAGTTTGCAATTGAACCTAATAACCACATTTACCTGCTTAATCACATTTTTAATATTGACATAGCATACGGCATCTATCTCTGTAGTTTTGTTCCATTCGGACACTCGTATGCATTTTTAACCTGTAATGGCTGTACTGAACCGTCATATAAATCATTGCACCTCTAAAGGATCTTAAACTTGTTAACATGACTAAACGGCTATACTTGTCTTACTGCACTCTTGTAATGTTGAAATCATCTCTGTGACACAACTGATAGCTGTACTGCAAATTGAGTAAATCTGCCTATTGCTTAATTCATTGCGTATATCATGTTGATGATAACCATGCTTGATTATATAACTAATCGTGAGCACACCTATGACATTGTTTACATCTTGACTTGACTTGCTACACGCATATTGATTGACCCGACATGGTACCGTACACTGCTTGACTTGACCTGATGTACCATGACCTGACCCGTTACCTGATCTTGTGTCTAATGCCAACAAACCTGACATGTAGTCCTCATGGACCGTTCCTGTTGTCTATCCAGACAAACCTGCTTTTACCTGATCCTATGTTGGCATTAGTTCTTGATTACTGAATACCTGACTTGACATACATAACTTGGGGGTATGGGGAAATCAAAGGTGAAACCTGACTTGTAACTCAACAGTTCGATACCTGTTCTGATCAGTCTTACGGGCTAGGCCAGCCCCGGAGTGATGATGCTGACATCACTCCTCTGTACCTGCTACCTTTTACTGCCTAGCGGCACGTCTCGGTTTCAGCCCGAGAGTCTTAGACCGTGGTCCCGGGCATGCACGGGATACTATTGAGTTACATCGATGATTCATCAATTTGGTTTCAAAGACTTTAGAATAGAAAACCTGATAGAACAGTTTAGTTTACCCACTGCACACTACCCTGCACTGCTCTGATTTATATTATTGTTACCCTTGTTTTATTCATGTTTATATTGCATTGCCTGTTCCCTGTTGATATTATATTACTTGATGACACGACGCGCTGACATCTGGGTTTTGTATGGCCCAGATTCCGTACCGCTGTTGCAGTCCGAGCAGGAGTACTTCAGCCGACGGGCTGAGCTGTGAGTGTTAGCAGTAGTTAGCTTTTCTTTCCTGCATTTTATTCTTGATGTGAGCCCGCATTATGGGACATACATTCCAGTTATTTTGTATTGGATCTTTCGCTTCCGCATTTATTTATTATTGACTCATGTTATCTTGGATTATGGACATGTTTTAGATAGTGTTATTTTGTTCTTGATATCTTTACAACCGTAATGTGACTGTGGATGGATACTTCCTACCCATAGGTAGCATGGTTGGCTATGTCACGTGCCCATTTTAGCGTACTCTGGGAAGCGGGGCGTGACATGGTTCTTTTGGTATCAGAGCCATAGGTTAGTCGGGTTGATTCTTTTGTAGTTGGGTATGGTACCCAATACATGAATCAGAATACCTGTGTTTAGGTAACATGTCCTGCCACCTTGCCGTTTTACCATTCTTGAATCATATTCTTCCTGATTATATCTTTACGATGTGCAAACTTCCTTTGCAAATCGACTCAAAAACCTAATTCCTTGTTATCTCTAGGACTTAGGCGACTTGGGTGGAGTTAAGTAATTGTGGCTATGATACCGCGGCATAGTTACAATGCGATACTCTATTTAAGTATCTTGGAGTTCTAGCCTTGATCTATATTCAGAATCTATCATCATGCTAATGTTGGGTGTTTTGATTTCAGGAATATGGCAGATAAAAATTTGAAGACATACCAAAGGCGTGTGGACGAAGCCGCCATGCTTGGAGTGATAAGGGGAATGCTGGAGAATCTAAAGAGACAGACCGAGCTGAAACCGGCGTCTGGACCGAACCAAACGTCTGTACGTAGAAGTGTTCCGGTGAACAGACGCAGCGTAGCACCAATGAAGAAAACAATTGTGGGTGATCGGAAAAGGAGCGTGATTTGTAACTACTGCCATGTACCCGGACATATGCGAAAGGAATGTCGTAGGAGGCTGGGACTCTGTTTTGGTTGTGGAGCGGCAGATCACGCCGTTAGTGCTTGTCCGTCGAAGTTTCGTACAAGGGATGATATTCAGAACCCTCCGCAGAGACCATTCCAGGGACAGAAACAGCTGACTCAAGGACCTAATCAGGCTCGAGCTTTTACCTTGACAGCTGAAGAAGCTAAGGCGTCAGGAGAAGTTGTTTCAGGTACTTTACTCGTTCATGGTTTTCCCGCATTGGCGTTATTTGATTCTGGTGCATCCCATTGTTTTATGTCATCCAAGTTTTCAACTACGCACTCGATTGACTACACGACCCTGTCTAGTTTCTGGGACATACACACTGGGAATGGGAAAATCATATCTAGTAGGGAATGTAAAGATTGTACAGTTGTTGTTTGCGGACGGGAACTCTTTGCAGATTTCTTAGTGATTGATCCGGGCAGCTACGAAGTCGTCTTGGGAATGGATTTTCGCGGCATTTTTCACGCTCATATTGATTGTAAGGAAGGGAAGGTGATTCTCCAGATTCCCGGACATTCGGAAGTTGTTTTGCTGGAGGAAGCAGTTCTGTCGGGCCAGTCGAGTTAGAGCTAGGCCGACAAACAAGGTTCTTTCGTCAATGGCAGTAGATAAGGAAGAAGCGCCGGCTATATTTGAGAGTTTCATGGAAGTGTGAAGACATATCAGGTTTACCGCAGAGGCGAGACATGGAGTTCGCACTTGAACTTGTTCCTGGTGCAGCGCCAATCTCAAAGGGCATATTACCCGATGGCACCAGTGGAGTTGGAAGAAGTCAAGAAACAGGTTGCTGAATTGCTTGAAAAGGGTTGGATTCGAAGCAGTAACTCGCCTTGGGGAGCTCCAGTTCTTCTAGTAAAGAAGAAGGATGGCACAAGAAGGATGTGCATCGACTATCGAGAATTAAACCAGGTGACTATTAAGAACAAGTACCCAATCCCTCGCATTGGCGAACTTTTAGAGCAGCTTAGTTGCGCGAGGGTATTCTCGAAGCTGGATTTGCGATCCGGATATCATCAGGTCCGAGTGAAAGCAGAAGATATTTGCAAGACGGCGTTCCAAACTCGGTATGGACATTACGAGTACTTAGTGATGCCCTTCGGAGTAACGAATGCGCCGGCAGTATTCATGGACTTGATGAACCGAATCTTTTCACCATTCTTGGACCAGTTTATTATGGTGTTCATTGACGATATTCTGGTTTACTCGAAGAGTTTTGAGGAGCATGCTGAGCATTTGAAGATCGTACTGCAGACGTTGAGACAGGAGAAGTTGTATGCAAAGATGAGTAAGTGCGAGTTTTGGCTGGAGGAAGTGAAGTTTTTGGGGCATGTTGTGTCGGGCGATGGAATTGCCGTCGATCCCGAAAAGATTGTAGCAGTTCGAGATTGGCCGACTCTAAGGAATGTTGCGGAGATAAGAAGTTTTCTTGGACTCGTCGGGTATTACAGAAGATTTGTGGAGAACTTTGCTCGTTTGGAAGAGCCGTTGACCAAGCTTACGCGCAAGGAGGTACCTTTTGTATGGACGGATAAATGTGCATTAGCTTTTGAGATGTTAAAGCAGAGGTTGATAACCGCCCTATTCTGACCGTGCCAGACAATTCCGGAGGATTGGTGATTCACAGCGACGCATCGGGGAAAGGACTGGGATGTGTTTTGATGCAGCACGGTAAGGTTGTAGCGTACGCATCGAGACAGTTGAAGACCCATGAGAAGAATTACCCAACTCATGACTTGGAGCTTACGGCTGTGATTTTCGCTTTGAAGATTTGGAGACACTACCTTTTAGGCGAAAGGGTCGAAGTTTTTACAGATCATAAGAGCTTGAAGTATGTGTTCACACAGAAGGATCTTAACATGAGGCAGCGTAGATGGTTGGAGCTGATGGCTGACTACGATCTTGATCTTAAGTACCATCCGGGGAAGGTTAATGTCGTGCCTGATGCGCTTAGTCGGTTACCAGCAATTCAGGTGTTAACTACGCAGAAGGAGCTCGTTGAAGATTTTCGAAGATTTGACTTGGAGGTTGTGCTACCGCGTTCTACGGGACAGTTGATGCAGCTGCAAGTACATTCATCGTTGATCGAGAGTATTAAAGCAGCACAATCGCAGGATCCTAGACTGCAAAAGTTTCGAGAGCAGGTTGAAGCCGGACTACGAACAGATTTATTGATCCACGAAGATGGTTCGTTGAGGTATGGTAGCCGTTTGTGTGTGCCAAAGGGAGATGTTCGTGAAGAGCTTATGAAGGAGGCACACAGTTCAGCTTATTCTGTACATCCAGGAGTCACAAAGATGTACCGAGATATTCGACATCATTTCTGGTGGGAAGGCATGAAACGGGAGATTGCTCGCTTTGTTGAAAAGTGCTTGGTTTGTCAGCAAGTTAAGGCTGAACATCAAAGGGTTGCTGGTTTATTGCAACCACTTCTGATTCCTCAGTGGAAGTGGGAACATATAACCATGGATTTCGTGACGGTTTTACCGCGGAGTCCAAAAGGCAACAATGCAGTATGGGTAATTGTTGACCGATTGACCAAGGCAGCTCACTTTATTCCTTTCCGGGTTGGTCAATCAACAGAGACGTTGGCGGAGCGGTACATGCAGGAGATTGTAAGATTGCATGGAGTACCGGTGAGCATCGTGTCCGATCGGGACACTCGGTTCTTATCACACTTTTGGCGGAGTTTACAGGAAAGTTTGGGGACTCGATTGAAGTTTAGCACAGCTTATCATCCTCAAACTGATGGTCAGTCGGAGAGAACGATCCAAACTCTTGAGGATATGTTGAGAGCATGCATGTTGGACTTCATGGGTTCTTGGGAGGATCATCTACATTTGGTGGAGTTTTCTTACAACAACAGTTTTCAGGCAACTATCCAGATGGCTCCGTTTGAAGCTTTGTATGGTCGTAAGTGCCGTTCACCTGTTTGTTGGGACGATGTCGGTGAACGAAGATTGTTGGGACCAGATTTGGTCGTGCTGACAGTTGACAAGGTTAGCACTATCAGAAATCATATGAAGGCAGCTCAAGACCGACAGAAAAGTTGGGCTGACACGTCAAGAAGACCTCTAGAGTTCGCCATGGGTGAGTTGGTATTCTTGAAGATATCACCGACTAGAGGGGTGATCCGTTTTGGAAGTCGAGAAAAGCTCAGTCCTCGATTCGTTGGACCCTTTGAGATCTTGGAGCGTGTTGGTGAGGTAGCGTATCGTTTGGCGTTACCGCAGTCCTTGGCAAATGTGCACGATGTGTTTCACGTATCTCAACTCCGTAAGTATGTTCGAGATGAAACGCACGTATTGGATCACTCGGAACTAACAGTACGAGAAGACTTGACTTTTGAGGAGCGACCGATTGGAATTGTGGATCGAAGGGAAAAGGTTATTAAGAACAAGGTGATCCCTCTTGTGCTTGTTCTTGGGGTAATCACTCGCATGGAGAGTCCACTTGGGAACGAGAAGATGAAATCCGGCAGAAATTTCCTCACCATTTTCCTGTAGTTTTCTATCTTTGTATTCTTGGAATTTCGAGGATGAAATTCTTTTTGTAGTTGGGTATAATGTAACACCCGAGTCCAATACTACTAATTTCTGTTACTTTATGAATGGAGTGTGACCCTTATTTCATTTATCTTACTTGTTTGTTACTTACTGTAAATCTTTACCCGGCAAATTCATTTTTGCATATAACATTTTTGGCATCTAAAGTAAAATTAAAAATATTCATCTTGGCCTGCTTGACACCCCTAACCCCGTTGTAGCGTCCGTGCATCGTGTTCTCGTCCCGTTCAGTGAAACGGGCAAGTTTGGACGGCTACGTGCACGTACGTGTGTCCGTTTTGGGGGTATGCTTTTTGATCATAAAACACTTCATTTTAAAATTTGGATCCCGCTTAAAATCCTATTATTTCAATTTCAAATTTTTGGACCCGACCCGGGCGCGATTTGGAAATGTTTTTTTTTGCGCCAAAATCCCAAATTTCAATATTTTATAAACCAACGTATATTATTGGTTAACCTTATAGATTCTACTGTTCTTTAAATCTTCTAAATCTTTAATTAAATTTTTCCCTTAATAAAATCCCTCCAGCCAATCAGCGAGCTCCTATTTCGCGGGCCCCACACCTCTTCTTTCTCTCTCTCTATCTCTCTCCTCTCTCTCTCTCTCGCTCTCTCCCTCTCCCCGTCTCTATCTTTTCTCTCTCCCGATAAATCTTTCTCTCTCTCTCTCTCTTATATATTCATTCTCCCTCCTTCGTTCTTTTTAAAAACCACAGGACCCATCAACCCCTCACGTAACCCGAGCCACCGCCGTCTCCCTCCTCACCGCCGCAGCCTAACGCCGACGACACCCTCGCCGGCCTCGTTGCCTCCTCATCCTCCCCTCACCAAGCCTCCTCCTCCTTCTCCCTTCTCCCTGTGCACCCCCGACCAGACCTGTAACCCCCTGCGCACCGCCGTGCGTCGCCGCCGGTGACCCCGTCTCTGTTCTCCTCTGCCTCGTGCAACCCTCGGTGAGCGCTTTCTCTCTTTCTCCTCTCCTCCTCTTTCCTTTCCTCTTTCTTTCCCTTCTCTGTAAAATTTCTTGAACTGCAGGTTCTGTCGCTGCCGTCGTAGGCCACCGTCGGAGCTCCGTCGACGAGGTCGACCGTCACCCCCGTCCCACGGATCATCGTGAGCACCCTTTCTCTGATCCTACATCCTTTCTTCGCTGTTTTTCTGTTTCTTTCTTGATCCCATGTCTTGACATTCACTGTTCACATTTTTGGCCGGAATCCGACAATGCCGACGACGTGTCCCGACGTTCCAGCGAGGTGCCCCGACCCTTGTGGTTCCATTGTTCGTTGTTTGGGTTCATTCCGTGAACCGTGCGCCCGTCGCGAGTTTCCCCGCCGACGTTTATCGTTTCGTTTTTCCGATCCGCGACCCGTCGAGGCAAGTACCCCTTGCTACATGCTATACAATATTTACATATATATTATGACACCCTAAACCTGTAAATTTAGCTTGGTACAATCATTTCTCATTTTCATGTACAATATTGTATTATATCATTTTATCTTTAAACTTGGAACCTACAGTTTGCAATTGAACCTAATAACCACATTTACCTGCTTAATCACATTTTTAATATTGACATAGCATACGACATCTATCTCTGTAGTTTTGTTCCATTCGGACACTCGTATGCATTTTTAACCTGTAATAGCTGTACTGAACCGTTATATAAATGATTGCACCTCTAAAGGATCTTAAACTTGTTAACATGACTAAACGGTTATACTTATCTTACTGCACTGTTGTAATGTTGAAATCATCTCTGTGACACAACTGATAGCTGTACTGCAAATTGAGTAAATCTGCCTATTGCTTAATTCATTGCTTATATCATGTTGATGATAACCATGCTTGATTATATAACTAATCGTGAGCACACCTATGACATTGTTTACATCTTGACTTGACTTGCTACACGCATATTGATTGACCCGACATGGTACCGTACACTGCTTGACTTGACCTGATGTACCATGACCCGACCCGTTACCTGATCTTGTGTCTAATGCCAACAAACCTGATATGTAGTCCTCATGGACCGTTCCTGTTGTCTATCCAGACAAACCTGCTTTTACCTGATCCTGTGTTGTCATTAGTTCTTGATTACTGAATACCTGACTTGACATACATAACTTGGGGGTATGGGGAAATCAAAGGTGAAACCTGACTTGTAACTCAACAGTTCGATACCTGTTCTGATCAGTCTTACGGGCTAGGCCAGCCCCGGAGTGATGATGCTGACATCACTCGCCTGTACCTGCTACCTTTTACTGCCTAGCGGCACGTCTCGGTTTCAGCCCGAGAGTCTTAGACCGTGGTCCCGGGCATGCACGGGATACTACTGAGTTACATCGATGATTCATCAATTTGGTTTCAAAGACTTTAGAATAGAAAACCTGATAGAACAGTTTAGTTTACCCACTGCACACTACCCTGCACTGCTCTGATTTATATTATTGTTACCCTTGTTTTATTCATGTTTATATTGCATTGCCTTTTACCCTGTTGATATTATATTACTTGATGACACGACGCGCTGACGTCTGGGTTTTGCATGGCCTAGATTCCGTACCGCTGTTGCAGTCCGAGCAGGAGTACTTCAGCCGACAGGCTGAGCTATGAGTGTTAGCAGTAGTTAGCTTTTCTTTCCTGCATTTTATTCCTGATGTGAGCCCGCATTATGGGACATACATTCCAGTTATTTTGTATTGGATCTTTCGCTTCCGCATTTATTTATTATTGGCTCATGTTATCTTGGATTATGGACATGTTTTAGATAGTGTTATTTTGTTCTTGATATCTTTACAACCGTAATGTGACTGTGGATGGATACTTCCTACCCATAGGTAGCATAGTTGGCTATGTCACGTGCCCATTTTAGCGTACTCTGGGAAGCGGGGCGTGACACAAGGCTCCGTCGATAATACCACGGAACAATGGCATGGATGTAATTACGTCTTAAGTGACCACCTCGTGCCACCTTTAACATATTCTATACCAGTCTACCCCTTAAACCCCGCGATGTCTTGTTTGTATTGTTATCTTGTAAATTGTATTGTAAACTGAATTAATTGTATAATAGATTGATTGACTGACCGAAACCATGATATCAGTAAACGGAGGTGACTGAATAATCATGTAAATGGAATAACTGTAGAATCATGTAAATGGAATGTATATCCATGGTTCGGTTCAGTCAAGTTGTATAGATTGATAATTTGGGTTCATGGATTCATGTGTTCATATTGAAGTGGAATATTATAGATTGTAGATTTACTTGAATCGTATCCAAGTCAGAATGATCAGACTCAAATCCGAGTCAGACAGTCAGAACTGTGAATCGAAGTCTTATAATTGCTAGGGTCCTTATGGTAATTTATAAAACTTGAGGGGGTTTTATGTAAAAATACTTTTATATACTTTTCAAAATACGCCTCAAGTATTTATTATTCGTCTTTAGAGTTGTAATGAGGGTGGATTTTATGTTGTGACATTTCTAGTGAAAATATCCTAGTTTTATAAATAAGGGTATTTATCTGTAATATTGATTATTTGAAGTTCATGGTATTTTAGTGTAAAATATGTTCTTGTGATTTTTTAGGAAAAGGTGGAAAATTTATATTATAATAAAATAGATATTTAAATGATAAATATACATATGTTTATACAAAAATAATTTTAATAAATATTTTATATTCCAAAAATCTCATTTTTCTTAAGATGTCGTATTTTAAACCTTTCGAGACCGAATGCTCCTTGCGGAGGTCTGAATCTCGCACTACTAAGCCCGAGGGTGCACGATAAACCGTACTATCCCTAACGGGTTCCCCAAAGGTGGGTTGTAGCGACGCTTTGCAAAGATTTTAAAATACTAATCCTTTAGAAAACGGTTTTATAAAGTAAAAGGTATTTATTTGCAAAGTGTAATTTTCCATATTTTAGGTTCTAGGGTTTCCTAAGCCAACTGGCCTATTTCTAAATGGTCTAAACGACAAGTCATTAGAAGTCTCAAATCGCCTCTTCACCGCCAATTGTGGTCAGGTAAGTACAAGTGAGGAAGGAGGGATCCGCTCACGAATCGTGAGACGGGCCTTTTAAAGTTACCTAAGCTCACTTGCCTAGCCTAGACACCACAAAGTCAGGTTTAGATAAACGATCGATGTCCACAACTTATCGTGTTTTCCTAATAAGAAGTATTTATTTAAAAGTGTATCAAATCTAAAACTTTTAAGAATGGTTTTATTAAGAATATCGTATTTAAATGAAAGTTTCGTTTTATCGTATTCTAAGTTTTGATGATATCGTTTTGGGGTTGTATTTGCGTGTGTGTGGAGGTAGGTCATTACCTCGTGCTCTACTTTAAATGTATAGCAAAGTTAAGGGGTTAAATGTGAAATCGAAATATGATGGTATTAAAGTGAAAAATATAATAAATTGAAAAGGTTATCATTTCATGTGACGAAACTTGTTCAAATTGATTTTTAAAAGTTTAATAGTCAAGATAAAGATGTTTAGGCATGAATGTATTGATTAGAAGTGAAATTTTATAGAAAACCGAATTGGAAAACGGATTTGTTCCGATTCCGTCGGGTTTCGTAGTTTCGTATTTCAGAGAAATAGAAAGGGGGATAGAATGGGACTTACGGGTTTCGATCTATACTAAAGAGTGAGGGGGGACTAAAGGAGTTGCCGAGACGTTGCTTCGTCGCCGATTATTTCTAAAAACGTCGCCGGAATTCCCGCTGGAATTTCGTCGGAGCTTCACCGCGAACTTGTTTTCAAAGTACACACTTCTTGGAAAACTTTTGAGAGAGTGGCTCAAGATTTTGGGGGTGAGAGGGTAGTGTGTAGGGTTGGTATTTATAGGGTTAGGGTAGATGAAAAGTTAAAAATAAAAATGTGACAAAATGTAATAAAAATATATTAAAAGTGGAGTAATTAGGGTTTTTAAAGAGTTCTGGAAGTGGTTTGAGGCTGAAATTTTGCAGGTGCATAGGGAATGTGAAAAGACACAACTTTCATGTTGTGGACGTCGCCGAAATCGGCCGACTCGGGGGTGACTCGGCCGTGACTCGGTCGGAGCACTGAGTCGGCCGAGTCAAGACCGAGTTGGCCGATTCCCGGCCGAGTCCGGTGGCCAGGATCCCCCCTGACGGTTCATCTAACTCCTGGAAGTGTTATATCTTTGGGTGTAGCGTGGTTTTTGTGAGATATGCACGTGTAAACTCTTGGTATTCTGAAGGTTTTAAAAAAAATCAATATTAAAAATAATGTGGGGTATGGGATTTGAACTCTGGTGGCTTGGTTCAGCAGTGCAAGGTATTACCAATGAGCTACAAGCTCCTTCGTGTAATTATGGAGTTATTTAATTACTTAAAATGATAGCAGCAAGAGTAAATACTCCAAGTATACATTAAATTTAAAGTAATTTCTTGTACACTAAAAATGGAGTTATTACATTCTTGTAACTAGTAATTAAACACAAAATAATTACTTATATCTTGTGCTCAGGCTAAAATACCCCTTTATGGATTTTGAAAAAAAAATTAAAATTTTGTGTAGAAAAGTGTATAGGAAAATTAGGGTTGTTACATCATACCTCTTCTATTCCACCAAAGACGATCCCCACTCCTATTCTGGGATCAGTTCCACACATACCACCTTCTCCAATGTTGGACCTAGCTATTATTGCTAAAACTCCTTATCCGAACCGGTTAAGGGGAAACCAATCGAGTCCACATATGGAGAAGATTATGGAAATGTTCAAACAGGTTAACGTCAACATCTCTCTTCTAGATGCTATTCAACAAGTCCCCGCTTATGCGAAAATTCTTAAAGACTTGTGCACTAGGAAGAGGAAGACTCAAGTTCCTAAAAAGGTTTTCATGACTAATAATGTTAGCACTGCTTTTACCCCACAGTTACCTAAGAAACGTAAGGACCCAGGATGTCCTACGATATCGATTTCTATTGGGGGTAAAAACAACAACCGTACTCTACTTGACCTTGGCGCAAGTGTTAACCTGCTTCCATATTCTGTTTACGAGCAGTTAGGGATTGGAGAGTTGAAACCAGCTTATTGCACTCTCCAAATGGCAGACCGTTCAATCACCAAATCTAGGGGTGAACTGGAGGATGTGTTGATAAAAGTCGGGGAATTCATATTCCCTCTGGACTTTATTGTTCTTGATACACAACCTGTAGCAAACCCACAGAACCAAATTCCGGTGATTTTGGGTCGACCATTCCTTGCCACTTCCAATGCTGTCATTAATTGTCGAAACGGTTCAATGAACCTATCTTTTAGAAAAATGACAATTGAACTGAACATCTATAAAATTGGAAGTCAGCCATCTGAACCCTCTGCTCACATACTTGATGTCTGTTCTGTCCACGAGATTGCTTTCGAAAGTTGCGAAGTTGATGAACTTTGCTTTGATGATCTCGACGACACTAGCACATCAATGTTTGGTCTGTCACATCTTACTGAGGACACATTTTCCACGCCCGAGTCTGAAACTCTTGACTCTTCACTTTCCGAGTCTGTATCCTATGCAGGCTACGAGCTTCTTTGTGACTCCGAATATCATTCGATGACCCCACCTTCTGTAGTTTCTCCGCCAGCATTAGATCTCAAACTTTTACCTTCTCATCTTAAATAAGCATATTTAGGTGAGAATGAGTCTTTACCGGTTATCATATCAGCTTCTCTAGCCTCAGAGCAAGAGAATGCACTTTTGACGGTATTGAGATCTAATAGGCAGGCGTTCGGTTGGACTATGGCTGACATCAAAGGGATTGGTCCCTTAATTGTTGAACATCATATACATTTGATGGATGAAGCCAAACCAACCCGAGAACCACAGAGACGGTTGAACCCCGTCATAAAGGATGCGGTTAAGAAAGAGATCGTCAAATGCCTTGACAATGGTATCATTTACCCAATCTCCGACAGCCAATGGGTAAGTCCAATTCATGTCGTCCCTAAGAAATCTGGCATCACAGTCATTACAAATGAGGCAAATGAGTTAATCCAGACATGCACTCAAATTGGGTGGCGTGTATGTATTGATTATAGAAACTCAATGCCGCAACGAGGAAAGACCACTTTCCTCTACCTTTTATTGACCAAATGCTGGAACGCTTAGCTTGACGGGAATATTACTGTTTCATGGACGGATACTCTGGCTATAACCAGGTCCCTATTGCCAAAAAGGATCAAGACAAAACCACATTTACTTGTCCTTTTGGTACTTTTTCTTATAGTCGCATGCCCTTTGGGTTATGCAATGCTCCCGCTACATTTCAGCGGTGTATGATGGGGATATTCTCGGACATGGTCGAGAATTTTCTGGAGATTTTCATGGACGATTTCTCGATATTCGGAGATTCTTTTGCTAACTGCTTATCACATCTTGACGCAGTTCTTACTCGTTGTAAAGAGAAGAACTTAACCTTAAATTGGGAAAAATACCATTTCATGCTCCAAGAGGGAATTGTGCTTGGACATGTTATCTCACGAAAAGGCATTGAGGTTGATAGAGCTAAAATAGATGTCATTCAAAACCTTCCTCATCCCAAATGCGTCAAGGATATACGATCCTTTCTTGGACATGCAGGCTTTTACAAGAGATTCATTAAAGATTTTAGCAAAATTGCTAGACCTTTAACTCTTCTCTTGACCAAGGACACAACCTTTCACTTTGACTCGGATTGTGAGGCAGCATTCGATTCACTTAAACACTCTCTCACTACAGCTCCTGTTTTATCATCTCCAGATTGGAACCACCCTTTTGAGCTTATGTGTGATGCATCAGATTTTGCAGTTGGTGCAGTCTTAGGACAGCACATTAAAAAGATGACACACGTGATCTATTATGCAAGTAAGGCCCTGAACGATGCTCAAATTAACTATACAACTACCGAAAAAGAACTTTTGGCAGTTGTATTTGCATTAGAAAAATTCAGGTCTTACTTGATTGGCTCACCAATTGTTGTGTACACTGACCACTCCGCCTTGAAACATCTTTTGGCGAAGAAGGATGCTAAAGGTAGGCTAATACGTTGGATCCTTCTATTACAAGAATTTGATCTTGTTATTAAAGATAAGAAAGGATGTGAAAACGTTGTAGCCGACCATCTTTCGCGCATCTCTTCTTCACCTGTGACCCTGCCGATCAATGATTCTTTTCCAGATGAACAACTCTTGAAAGTATCCACTGAACCTTGGTTCGGGGATATTGTGAATTATCTTGCCACGGGACTTATTCCCCGCGAATGGTCAAAACAGGACAAACATCGATTTCTATCCCAAGTAAAACACTTTTACTAGGATGAACCGTATCTGTTTAAGTATTGTCCTGACCAGATCATTCGCAGGTGTGTCCCCAATGATGAATTCAAGAGTGTTTTATCTTTTTGTCATGATCAGGTATGTGGAGGTCATTTCGGTTCTCGAAAGACGGCGGAGAAGGTTTTGCAATGCGGTTTTTATTGGCCGACTTTGTTCAAAGACTCATTTGATCATTGCAAAACCTGTGCACAGTGTCAACACACGGGTAGGATTTCCCGAAGAAATGAGATGCCACTTCAACCCATCTTGGTGGTTGAAATTTTTGACGTTTGGGGTATTGACTTTATGGGTCATTTTCCCAACTCCTTTGGGAATTTGTACATATTGCTTGCGATTGATTACGTCTCGAAGTGGGTAGAAGCTATTCCTTGTCGCACTAATGACAAAAAGGTTGTCATTAGGTTCTTAAAAGAAAACATCTTTTCGCGATTTGGACACCCACGCGCTATCATTAGAGATAACGGGACACATTTCTGCAATAGGTCTTTCGAGACTTTGATGCAGAAATATGCAATCAACCACAAACTTTCCACACCCTATCATCCCCAAATGAGCGGGCAAGCTGAGATTTCAAACAGACAAATCAAACAAATTTTGGAGAAAACTGTTTCTAAAAATCGAAAAGATTGGTCGACCAAATTGACGGATGCTCTTTGGGCATTCCGAACGGAATATAAAACCGATCTAGGTATGTCTCATTACAGACTAGTGTTTGGTAAGGCTTGCCACCTTCCGGTCGAGATTGAGCATAAAGCAATGTGGGCCATTAGAGAACTGAACTTTGACTTAAATCAAGCCTGTAACTTTCGGAAGCTGCAATTAAATGAGCTAAGCGAACTCCGCGATGAAGCTTATGATAATGCTGTAATTGTAAAGAATCGGACTAAGGTATTTCACGATAAAAACATTTTGAGAAAAACTTTTACATCAGGTCAACAAGTCCTTCTTTATGATTCATGACTCCATCTTCATGCGGGTAAGCTAAAATCACGGTGGAAAGGACCTTTTGTTGTGCGGTATGTATACCCGCACGAGACAGTTGAGGTAGAAAATATTGAAAACGGTACAATTTTTAAACTAAATGGACATAGACTAAAACCGTAATTTTCCACTGACCCCTCGGAGGAGCTCCTGTTTTTACAGGAGCGGCTTTATAATGACTAATTTTCCTCCACCTCACTTCCATGACTTGGTAATTTTGTCACATCTTTAGAATGGAGGTGAGTCAATTTGTAAATAAATTTTAGAAAAAAATATAAAAATTGCAAAACAAAATCATAAAAAGTTTTTGTACATGAAAAAGAAATAAGTTTGGGGGAGAATTTTCATCATCATATTACATGTCCCCTTTAACAATTTTCCTCCCAAGTTTACAGGTTGCTTGAGCCTTAAAAGATAGCAACAATGACACTGTTAAGAATAAGTTTGGGGGAGGTTTGTGTTTATTTTCGCATCATTTGCATCATACTTTGCATAAGCACAAAACATTCAAAAATATAAATTTTAAAAAAAAAATTTAAAGATAAAAATATTTAATATTTAATTTGATAATAAAAGATTAGATAGTGAAAAATTATATCCAAAAGATTAGAATAGTTTAAGAAAACCTAGAAAGTTAGAAGTTTTCTTAAACGAAACTAGTAATAAATAGTTATGAGCAGTTGTCCCAAGGGTTAGTAAGATGAAGGAAGTCACTAATCTGAGGATAAAAATAAGTCTGAAAAATAGTTTCTATTCTGGAAGCCAAACATTTAAACGTTGATACCATACTATATGCACTTACACACGTCTTGAAACTCGGGATAGTAGAGGATACCTTGAAATGCTCTTGTCTAAAAGCCAAAGTATGAAGGAAATAATAAATGGAAAATAAAAGATAAAATGGTGAAAAGAAAAATGAACACTGGTTTTGTTATCGTCAAGGCAGCAATAAAAAAATATAGCGTGGGTGCTTCATCACCTAGTGCCTTAGACCAACTGGTTTGGGAGTCACTGCTAAGCCTTAGGTGGTGCAAGACGAGGAAAATATTAAATACACCGTATAAGCGATCACATGAGTAATCGGTCGGTTAGTACCTCAAGAAGTATTAACGGTCGCATGAAAAATGTGTGAGCAAATTCCATCTAAATATTCATCAATTAAAAAGTACTGAGGTAGATGGACAAGAGTATGATAGCTTGAATTGAATTCTCCGAGTGTAGGGATGTCTTTTACATACACGTAGGGTTATATGATCGATGTTTGGAAGAAAGATAGGAATAAAGAATAAAGATGATGTTTTATTGAGAGATGATGTGAATTCTAAAATCTTTTCATGACTATTAAGATAGGGCCCACGTGAACAAAATTTCTTCTGTGCCTCTTATTTTTGGAATTGTGGTTTCTGGAATAATTATTTTTTGGGCCCAGATTTCTTACAGTGTTGGTTTAATACTTGGGGCCCACTTGGAAAGTTTAGTCGATCGTAATTTTAAAATACGTATTTTGTTATCGGTACATTCACTTTTATCTGCGACCGGGAATGTCACTCGATCGGTAAAACTCGTCCGATTGCTATATGTCCTTTTAGAGGGGTTTTGCGAACGTGACATTCGCGTTGATGTTTTGTGCTTGTGCTGTGTTTGTGGTTGGATTGTCGTGGTGGATAGCATGTGGTGCAATGTTAGAATACAGTTTTATATTCATTTGGACATTTGTTATTGCAGGGCGAGCGTCCGACATGTGGACTGCCGTCTTTTCCGTTTGTATATTATTTTGGGGCACGACCGGGATGAGGTCGATGTCACTGGTTGTATATATATATTTTTTAATATTCTATACTAGGATTACCCCACGGCGAAGTGCACGGATAGCCGGGTTCTAGAAGGCTACAAGCCCGCATCTCATGGCATCGAGACGGAGGAGGCTTCATTCTCATGGCGCTGAGACGGAGGGGGCTTCATTCTGGAACTGGAGGGCTATTCGCCGCACTCGTAGGAGGTACAGGTTTTCATTGCACATGCTATCCACATGAACAGAATGTCGGGTTTTATTTGCGGCTCAAATGAAACCCGGGGCTCCAAGATTATCCACCATTCTGTAATGTTATCTGTGATGTTGTTTATTATCATGCCTGGGACGAATGTTATATATACTTACATATATATACTAGTAGATGTTGTATATGTTTTGCACCCGCGCTAGTCCAGCCCCCGCTCTGTCGTTAGTTAAGTAACCTAACAGGTGATGACAGGGCCCCGTGGCGAATGCGGATGGCATATACGTACATTTTATTTTCGTTCTTTTCTGGTGTGATAGGTTACAAATTGATGGGACCGTATTAATTTTAATTAATGCAAGATAATAAACCTAAAAGATGTTGTTGGAACCAAGATTTAAAAACTGACATTACAGACGTTCTCTTTTGCTTTGCATAGTGGTGTTCGGTTTGGAATATCCTGCACCTCATTCGATGAGGCAAGGGCCGAGATCCCTTCACCGGGAGCGACCCCTTGAGTAAAATTTTGCGTCAGGGTAATAACATTAATATAGTCGACTATTTTTGTTATGCATCGTGGTATTCAGTTTGGAATATCCTGCACCTCATTCGATGAGGAAAGAGCCGAGATCCCTTCACAGGGAGTGACCTCTTTAGCAAAGGTTTTCGCCACTATACATTTACAAATTTTCTCAGGTTCCTTCAACGATATCAAGTTCATTACGTTAACGGGTTTTTCGCCAAAAACCCAGCCGCAGCCCTTCGTCGTTTCAAATGAGTTGTACCTAGTATTCGTGTTGCATTTGTTGGCCTTTGTCAAGGCGTAGTGTACGGTAGCTAGATATTGCTTGTTTGTTGCATAGTAAGATGTGATTATCTAGGAAAGTCGTACAACCTTGTTGGCCTTTGTCAAGGGTATGTACGGGTGGGTATAGATTAATCCAGGATAATGACGGGTTGAACTTGGCTAGTGGATTATGATTTGTTGGCCTTTGTCAAGGTCATAAACCGCTAGGGGCAAAAACCATATCGGGAGTTTCAAACATACAGGAAACTTGCAGATTTAGCATACCTTCTGGAGTGTGGTGACTAGAGTGGATTCCATCTAGTACATCACACAATGATAGTTGGATCCCGATCCCACTGATGAGTAGGATTACTCTTGGGAGATTTTTTCACTTAACAATCAATGCTATAAACCAAGTAGGTGTCTAGAACGGTGTTAGCGGGGCTACGCCTCCAGGGAAAAGAGGTCATGTAATTAAGGAACTTCGCGAAAGCGTTGGAAAACCTCCCTCGAAGTACCAACACCAGCCTGGCTGAAAGGTTAAGTAAGTATTGTGACATGCGATTAATCCTGACTAGTTCTTCTTTTAGGGTTTGAAGAAGAATTTGAGGAAACAGTGGGAGCCATCCTGGTTAGATAAATTAATAACCAATCTAATCTTGCAAGAGCGCACGCTGAGTGTTTTCTCTTTCTCTCTCCAGGTAGCAACCATTTCACGCCCTAATCAAGATAATAAAATGTATCACTTGACCGATCCGAATTCTTATTCGGGACTGGGGAACGTCGGTTCGGGTCTAACTTATGACAACAGTCATGAGTATGAGCAAGGGAAATAGGAAAGTTTGAATTCCTTGATAACCCCTTCGAAGAAGAAGCATACCGTTACATCTTCTTCCGGTGTTCTTGTTATTGAGAACTGTTTTTCGGTCAGTCCTACCTCCTGGGTACTCGATACCGGATCATGATCTCATATCTGTAATTTATTGCAGGGACTGAGAAAAAGTAGGATAGTTGGACCTGGTGATATGTCCCTCAGAGTAGGGAACGGAGCACAAGTTAATACTGCAGCCGTTGGTGAATATCACCTAGTATTGCCAAATGACAATACTATGATTTTGAACAACTACTACTATGTGACTTCCATGCTTTGCAACATCATATCAGTTTCTTTACTTAATAAAGATGGATATAACTTTGTTCTTGATAGAAATATCATGAACATTTACCTTGATAAGGTACTGGTTGCAGAAGGTACATTGTGTAATGGTATCTATGTTCTAAATCAAAACACAGTTCTCAATATACAAAACACACGCAAGAGGAAGAGTTCAGATACGAACGAATCCTACTTGTGGCATTGTAGACTTGGTCATATCGGAAAGAAAAGACTAAGTAAGTTGCATAAAGATGGACTCTTGAATACGTTCGAATTTTTATCTTATGAAACTTGTCAGTCTTGTCTCAAAGGAAAGATGACCAAATCTCCGTTCACCGGGCATGAAGAAAGAGCAGCAGAGCTCTTGGGGCTCATACACAGTGATGTGTGTGGTCCGATGTCTATACATGCAAGGGGTGGGTTCTCGTACTTCATCACATTCACTGACGATCTCTCTAGATTTGGATACGTGTATCTTATGAAACACAAATCTGAAGCTTTTGAGAAATTCAAAGAATTCAGAAACGAAGTAGAGAACCAGACTAGCAAAAGTATCAAGATCCTCCGATCTGATAGAGGAGGAGAGTACTTAAGCACGGAATTCCTAGATTACTTAAAAGAGAATGGAATTCTCTCTCAGCTTACTCTTCCGTATACACCACAACACAATGGTGTGTCAGAGAGGAGGAATCGTACCCTATTGGACATGGTTCGCTCCATGATGAGTGATGCTGAGTTGCCTCTTTCATTCTGGGGACATGCGCTTCAAACAGCGGCATATCTTTTGAATCAGGTTCCTTCCAAATCTGTGCTTAAAACTCCGTATGAAATATGGAAAGGAAATGTGCTATGTCTTAAGGGTATTAAGATATGGGGATATCCGGCCTATGTAAAAACACAGAAACTGGACAAGCTAGAGGCACGATCAGTCTTATGTAAGTTTGTTGGATATCCAATGCATTTGCATGGATACCTATTCTACCACACTGAGGAACAGAAGGTGTTTGTTGCTCACCATGCTGTCTTCTTAGAAAAGGAATTTCTTGCAAAAGAAATTAGTGGGAGCACGGTAAAACTGGAAGAAATTCCAGAAGAACAAACTATAGCTGAAGGTTTGGAGGAACCAGAAGATTCAATAACCCCGGACGAACCTCAACCACTCTGCAGATCTAGTAAGATTTCTCATCCGCCCGAGAGATACTATGGTTTTCTCATAGATGGGGATCGAGAGGATTGCATCTTGGAAGAAGATAATCCTACTAGTTTCAGACAAGCCATTATCAGTAGGGACTCTGATAAGTGGCTGGATGCTATGCAATCTGAAATAGAGTTCATGTACACTAATAAAGTGTGGACCCTGGAAGTTTCTCCACCTGGGGTAAAACCCGTTGGATGCAAATGGATCTACAAGAAGAAGTTTGGTGTAGATGGGCAGGTGGAAACCTATAAGGCTAGACTTTTTGCAAAAGGTTTTCGTCAAAGACCAGGAGTGGACTATGACGAAACTTTTTCTCCAGTGGCTATACTCAAATCCATTAGGATCCTGCTTGCCATTGCTGCCTGCCATGACTATGAGATCTGGCAGATGGACGTTAAAACGGCTTTTCTAAACGGAAGTTTAGAAGAGTGCGTTTACATGGATCAGCCAAAAGGATTTGTAGACAGTGGGAGCAGCGGAAAGGTGTGAAAGCTGCTCAAATCCATTTATGGATTGAAACAAGCATCGCGGAGCTGGAACATCTGTTTTGATGAGACAGTTAAGGACTTTGACTTCATCAAAAACGAGGATGAGCCTTATATTTATAAGAAGATTGTAGGACGAACTGTCGTGTTCCTAGTCTTGTACGTGGGCGACTTTCTTTTGATAGGAAATGACATTCCTATACTACAATCGGTCAAGCTATTCTTATCATAAAGGTTCTCTATGAAAGACATAGGTGATGCCTCGTACATTCTGGGGATCAAGATCTACAGAGATAGATCCAAGAGACTACTGGGACTTTCACAGTCCAGGTATATAGAGACCGTACTAAAGAGATTTAGTATGGAAGATTTCAAGCACGGTAACATACCCGCATTGCACGGAATCACCCTTTCCAAGGTGATGTTTCCCAAGACTGACGAGGAGAGGGTTCGCATGAGCACTATACCCTACGCTTCGGCGGTAGGATCTATAATGTATGCGATGCTATGTACAAGACCATATGTAGCTTACGCGCTAAGCGTGGTGAGCCGGTATCAGTCGGACCCAGGTGAGGACCACCGGACAGCAGTAAAGAACATTCTCAAGTACCTGAGAAGGACTAAGGAGATATTCTTAATTTACGGTAATGGAGACCTCAGGGTCGAGTCCTTTTCCGACTCAAGCTTCCAGAGTGACAAGGATGACAGCAAGTCTGTCTCGGGTTTTGTGTTTACCCTCAACGGAGGGGCGGTATTTTGGAAGAGTTCCAAACAGGATACCGTCGCAGACTCGACGATGGAGGCTAAATACATTGCTGCAAGCGATGCCGCAAAAGAGGCGGTCTGGATGAAGAAGTTCATAGCTGAACTTCAGGTAGTTCCGTCCATTGTTGATCCAATACCAGTGTATTGTGATAACAATGGGGTTATAGCTTTAGCGAAGGAACCACGGTCCCATCAGAAATCCAGGCACATCTTAAGGCGGTATCACCTGATCAGGGAGATCGTAGATCTCCAGGAGATCGAGGTCCGGAGAGTGGATACGAAAGAGAACACGGCGGATCCATTTACAAAGGGCCCCCCTCAAGCACAGTTCGAGCGACTTTTTGGGATGTTGGGTATGCAGTACGCCAGCAGCTGGCCTTAGAGCAGACGTTGGGTATTCGGTACGCCAATCACTGGCCTTTAGTGCAAGTGGGAGATTGTTGGATGTATATGCCCTAGAGGCCAGTATTGTATATGTATATATATGGATACTAGGGATATGTATGTACAGAACAATCTTGCTCAGTTTTATAGTATATTATTCGACTTGTCTTTATTAGGATATGTGTATTTATTTCTGTTGTTGATATATCTAGCTTGCACATATTGATGAAGACTCGATGTGGTAGTATACCATTATGGTTTGTCTTTATCTTAACATGACATATGTCATACTCGTTATTACATATTGCGGTTACATGTTGATAAAACCCCATAAGATCTTGCTTGACTACCTGCGTTGTGATGGCGATCATACTTGTGGGAGCAGGGTGGTCCACAAGCACATCCTTAAATGGTCCCTAGTCGCGTGAGTATTGAGACTGGGCATTGATACTCCAGAGTAGACTAGTGTATACGTTTCTACCCCCGTCGGGGGATGGTTGGTCCCGCAGCCATTGGTCTGATGTACCCAAGATCGTATACAGGTGCTCACCGAGGTGAGTACACTGGACGGACTCGCCGAGAACTTCCATGTGGTACTATACCTATCGTCAGATGGAAGTTCTCAGGTGACATGTGTACAGGTTAGTCCTTGGACCCGAGATCGGCATTTGTCTCGTGTGAGTTCCCACCGAACTTTGATCACTACCCTACCACGGCTCTACTGAATCGTGCAAACAGGTTTTGGTTGGGTTCAGTCCCGAGCCACATGGAGGCAGTGAGCGATTGTCGGGGATTCGTCTCTCCCGGTATAGGGAGTCGATATCGCACTGTGATTCGATTGGTCAGGACCATAAGACCTTGGCCAAGGCACTTGGGATTTACTGATAGATTGATCAGTAGTTTCCCGGATTGGTCCTGAGCCACATCAGCACGACTTATCAGGTTATTAGGGTCTGACGTTCACCATCCCTTAGACCCGGTATGCGATACTCTTTGACGAAGAGACCGGACTGTACGGATATTGTCACGGACAGGCTCAATAGGAGATCCGGATGAGTTTTCTCATCGACCTTCTTTTCGACAGGTACCTGGGTAGCCGTTACGTACAGCTAGTGCCGCTGACGTGCTTATGGTTAAACCCGCTGCCAGAGTACTATCGAGTCTTTAGAGTCCCACACAGAGGGTTTTCCTGATTCAGGCGAAATGATGTAGTAGCCGTATTAGATATGTGCAGGGTTCGATCGATCGATGTACTTTGTACTCGGATTTTCGATCGGACAGTTGGTAATACTAGCCGGCTCGGGTTTGAGCCGGATTCATAAATCAGATATTGATTTAATAATTTACATATATATATTTCGATATATATATTCTAGTATTACGTTCTTCGTGTTATTCTATCTCTTTGGGCGTTCGGATTTTTATCTGATTGCCGGTATATATGTACAGTAGACTGAAATCCGTATTTATTACAGATTTCCTTCTAGAAGGTGGACACCTCATTATGTATTTTCCTTTTATTTGATAATTGGAAATGAGGTGTAAAGTGAAGGGTATGGGAGGAAAAGAGGTGACCATGCTTCAATAGTGGTCAAATGAATTTATAATTCATTTTGGGTATACTATTGAAGCATGGTTGCTATTGTTTAATGAAAGAAAATGGCATACAAAACCTATGTGTGTTATTTTCTCTCTCATGCTTGATTCATTTTCTGTTGAGCTCTCATCTCCTCCCTCTTCTAACTAGCTTCCTCCACCTTCATCTTCTTCCTCTTCACTACCTTCTCATGTGTTGAGAATCAAGTGAAGAGGCAAGAAAGAGATAGCTTTACACTTAGAAATCCAAACTACATCCTAGAGAACTTGGTTTAGCAAACCAAGTTCTCTAGTTGCTCCTTTAGTTACATAGTTAGGAGCTAGAGCCATGGATCATACTCCCCGGGTGGATCATCTACGACAAAAGGAGGCCGGAGAATAAGCTCGATCCCGGAGGACCGACGGAGCAAGGAAAGAAGATCAAGCAAGTTCAAGGTGACTAGTAGGAGCTAAGGATGAAGAATGAAGACCGAAGGACTTGGTTCGTTTGGTAAGAATTCCTCATCATAGTAGATAGCTCTCCTAGTGTAGCTAGTTAGTTTTATGGAAAGATCCGGGTTTAGAGTTAAACTAGTGCCAAGTTTTTGTTCGTTAGAAAATTTTTGTTCCGCATTTGGCCACGGAAGTTGGCCGGGACACTAGGGTAACCCTTCACCTTTTGAGCTTATGTGTGATGCATCAGATTTTGCAGTTGGTGCAGTCTTAGGACAACACATTGAAAAGATGCCACACGTGATCTATTATGCAAGTAAGACCCTGAACGATACTCAAATTAACTATACAACTACCGAAAAAGAACTTTTGGCAGTTGTATTTGCATTAGAAAAATTCAGGCTTTACTTGATTGGCTCACCAATTGTTGTGTACACTGACCACTCCGCCTTGAAATATCTTTTGGCGAAGAAGGATGCTAAAGGTAGGCTAATACGTTGGATCCTTCTATTACAAGAATTTGATCTTGTTATTAAAGATAAGAAAGGATGTGAAAACGTTGTAGCCGACCATCTTTCGCGCATCTCTTCTTCACCTGTGACCCTGCCGATCAATGATTCTTTTCCAGATGAACAACTCTTGAAAGTATCCACTGAACCTTGGTTCGGGGATATTGTGAATTATCTTGCCACAGGACTTATTCCCTGCGAATGGTCAAAACGGGACAAACATCGATTTCTATCCCAAGTAAAACACTTTTACTGGGATAAACCGTATCTGTTTAAGTATTGTCCTGACCAGATCATTCGCAGGTGTGTCCCCAATGATGAATTCAAGAGTGTTTTATCTTTTTGTCATGATCAGGCATGTGGGGGTCATTTCGGTTCTCGAAAGACGGCGGAGACGGTTTTGCAATGCGGTTTTTATTGGCCGACTTTGTTCAAAAACTCATTTGATCATTGCAAAACCTGTGCACAGTGTCAACACACGGGTAGGATTTCCCGAAGAAATGAGATGCCACTTCAACCCATCTTGGTGGTTGAAATTTTTGACGTTTGGGGTATTGACTTTATGGGTCCTTTTCCCAACTCCTTTGGGAATCTGTATATATTGCTTGCAGTTGATCGCTGAATGTGATGTCAGCCGTGTGAAGCTCTGCTAACTCATCCTTCATCCTTTTTTCTGCGAGGAAAGCTTGAAATTGATCAGGCTCTTGCAATCCCTTGATCAAAGAATCTTGCACCTCTTTGGACAGGAGGAGAGCATCCAATATGCTCAGTTGTGAGGGCATCTTTCTCAGATGCGCTAGGACATTGTAATCCACCTTGTTTTTCCTAGGTGGGTCCTTGGCTGCGAGCTCTTTAACGACTCCATCATCGAGGGTGATTTCCCCAGGGACTTTTTCTTTCCTCTTGTCTCTTGTACTCAAACCTTTATTTGTAGGTCCGAGGTTCTTCTCAGGCAGCGTGCAGTTACGCAGTTGAATGTTCTGGCAATTCTTCCCCCCTCTTCTTTTTCAGAGGTGGAGTTCTTGAAGAGAGGGCCGAGGGTCATTTCTTCCTCAGAATCGCTCCCGAAGGTAAGAATTTAGAGTTTTTTGCTTTCTCGACTGGTATCAACCATATGAAAGTTGCCAGTCGTTTTCTCACGCGCACTTGTCGAACTTCTTTGCTGTCGACGAGCTTATCGTTTCATCCTATTGAAGTGTTGTTGATGGGCAACGTATCCTTACCACCACTTCTTGAAAGCACTGCATTCTTCGGTGGGGTGAGTGACCCTCCGATGGTATAAGCAGTAGTTCGGATGTGAATCCTCTCAGTTGAGGCTTATGACCCCGGGGGTGTTTCCTTTGAGAGGCAGCAACTTCATTCCTAATGACAGGGCTTTGGCGAACCATTTCTCTGTCTTGATCCTGCTCTTGTTTGCTGCAGGTGTGCTTTGGTTTGGTGGGAGTACTTTACGACTCCTTCTTGCCACAGATTCTTCATCCTGACGCCGACGCTTAGTCTTTTCGTATATGGCTTGTAGGGTGTTTTTTGTCACCTTATTGAGATGGGAATACGCGCGCGCTTGTCAGGCGCATTACAGATTCCCCCTGTCTAGGGTAGGCTGGGGTTTATTGATCGTGGGGATCCGAATCTCTGACAGCCGCAGACTAAACTGTCGTTAATTACCCTCGCCTTTGGAGCGAGAGAACCTCCGATTGACGGGTCAAACAGGTCATGCAAACTCAATGTGCAGTGTTGTGTTTTGAAGGGGTTTTGGATATATCGGGGGCCTGCAGAGTTTTTACGGAGGTCCCGCTACCCGGATAACGGGGGAGGTAATTTTAGTGTGGAGTACATGTAAAATGAGGGGAAAATGGCGTCCAAAGGACGCGTGAGCACCAACGCCTCATGTGCCTAGTACGTTGGCGCTAGGTGCTGGCGCTAGCGCTAGGCGCTTGGGCGCGGGCGCTGGCGCCTTACGTGCCCGGCACACAGGTGCTCGGGCGAGAGCGCTTTGGGCGCTTGCGCCTCACATGCCCGACACATGAGCGCTCGGGCCCTAGCGCTTTAGGCGCTTGGGCGCCAGCACCAGCGCTTTTGGTGCCAGCGAAAGGAAGGGATTTTTACCTCCAAGAAACAGGAGTTAAACTCCAAAAGAGGATTTTGAGTGGAGTTAAACTCCAAAAGATCTGGATTAGGAGTTAAACTCCTTTGAGGATTTGGGTCTTGGAGTTGAACTCCCTAAAAATCTTCAGAGGTTCTTCTCTCTCAAGCCTGGGATTTTCTCTTGAGCCTTGGATCTTTTCCAAAGTGGGATTTTCGGAGATGGGTCTCCTTCTTCCTCCTCTTTGGCCGGATCTTGGAGAACAAGAGGGGTGAGATTTTAAAAATCTCCCCCTTTTGATATCTAATGGAAGATCTGAGTTCCCCTTTGTGGGTTTTGTGGTGAAAAATTATTTAGTTTTAGAAAAGGAAGAGTAAAACTCTTGATTTAATTCAAAAGAAAGAAGAAGGTTTAGAACCTTGAGGAAGGAGAAGAAGGTACAGACCTCAATTTTTTTTAAAGAGAGAAAAAGACCTTTAGATATTTTCATCATGTTTGCCTTTATTGGCTACACACTTTACATATAGCCTTGGGCTCTACAAAATGGCATTTTGCCCATCCCATGCCTCATGTGCTTAATTCTTTTGCACATGAGCCATGGACTTTACAAAATTTGGCTTTATGCCCACTTTTCTTACATTTATTCATAAAATAAAAGAAAAGAAATACACCAAAATCATTTATTACAAAAAATTTATTTTGGTATGGGGGAGCCGGCGGCTTCATATTCGGGCTCGACCCGGGCATTGGCCCACTTGACCTGGGATTGGGCCCACTTGGCTTGGGGTTGACTTTGATTTTGACTAGGTCAACCAGGGTGTAAATTTTGACCCCAACAAATTGTTGGTTATAGTGCCCTCAAAGTCAATTATTGGATCGCAGGTACGTGATTGCAATGATTAAGGGAGGACCTATACCGGTAGGACAGTCTTACTCGAGATGATAGTATGCTATCTGGTTTGACTTTATCAGTCGTGTACAGCTTTAGGTGACATTACTGTTCACTATTACACGTTGATAGAGCCCTTAGGATCCTGCTTGACTACCAACAGTATGATGGCGACCATATACGTGAGAGTTGGGTAGTCTATAAGCACATCCTTAAAAGTGGTCCCTAGTCGTGGGAGTTTCGAGACAGGGCATTGATACTCCGGAGTAGACTAGTGTATACAGTCGAGACCCCGATGAGGGGCGGTGGCCGGTCTCATAAGCCATTGGTGTCAGTTGGATCACCTAAGATGTATACAGGTGCTCATTGGGTTATGAGTGCACCGGACAGGACTTGCCGGGAATCTGCTAGTTGGTATTTATACCTAGCGTCAGGTAGCAGTTCCCTGGTGACATGTGTACAGGTTAGTTTATCGACTTGAGGTCGTCATTTGTCTCGTGTGAGTTCTCACTGTGCTTTGATTGTTACCCTACCACGGATCAAAGAAGTCGTGCAAACAGGTTTTAGTTAGGTACAGTCCCGAGCCACATAGGGGCAGTGAGCGGATCGGCAGGGGATTCGTCTCTCCCGGTATTAGGGGTGAGATCGCGCTGTGTCTAGGAGAGCCATTACACCAAGTCCTTAGCCAAGGCAGGTGAGAATTACCGGTAGGTATTCCAGTAGTTTCTCAGGGTGTTCAGGGCTACCCTCCGACACGACTTATACCGCTATTGGGGGTCTGACGTTACCAGCCCCCTAGGCCCGATATGCGATACTCATAGACGAACGGACCGGACTGTACAGATATTGTCATTGATAGGCTCAGTAGGGTTCCAGGATGAGTTCGCTCATCGGCTTCCCTTTCGGTCAGTACATGGGCAGCCGTTATGCACAGCTAGTGCCGCTGACGTGTTTGTGGTTAAACCCACTGCCAGGCTACTGATGAGTCTTTAGAGTCCCTCACAGATAGTTTCCCAAGTTCGGGCGAAACGTTGTAGAGGCCGTATGGTTTTATGGCCGGGTTCGAACATGCACGTGCATTTGTGCACGTGTCATAATTCGGACAGATAATACTGGTGGGCTTTGGTTTAAGCTGGATCCAAGTATTATATTGAGTCGGAATATTTTAGTCTCATCGTATTCGTCGTATTCGTATTCGGTCGGAATACGGATACATGTATGTATATACAGGTGAGGGGTATTCTCATAATCCGTTATGAGATTACTTTAGAAGATGCATTTCTTTTTGGATTAATCATTTTGGTTTAAATGATTATTGGATTTGGAAAGTGTGACTCATTCATGGTGACACATTTCTTCTAGCATGTTCATTAGTGACTCATGCTAATGAGTCACTAAGTGAGTCATGATAGAATTAATTGTGTTTTGTTTTAGGTGTAGATATTTTAGGGTTTGTGGAGATATTATTTGGGAGATATTTTATAAGATATTTTCTTTACACAAACCATATATATCTACTCACAAAAGAAATGAGAACAAGTTTTTTGATTATGCTTGAGTTTATGCTCTTTTGATTTTTCATGAGCTCACACTCTCCATCTCTTTGCATCTTCTTCAACCTCCACCCTATCCCTCTCATGTGATGAGAACCCTAGGGTGTTTGAGACAAAGTATTCTACTCATTCTCTACTTCATCTTGGTCATCTCTTTTAGCAGACTTGATGACCGAGTTGCCTCGGTATAGAGGCGGGAGCCCGTATAAAGATCCGTTGACGTGGTGCCACCTCGACGAGGAGACAGGAGATCGGAGATGCCGTGAGGAGCGTGGGATGATGGCTAAAGACCGAAGGACAGGAATCGATCGGTATAGCCTTTCTACCTCTTTACAGTTTGTTAGTTTAGCGTTAATGGCAAGATCCGGGTTATAGTATGCGATAGCGCCAGTTGTAAAAGTTTTTTTTTTCCGCGTTTGGCCTTAGATTATTGGCCGGGGCGCTACCGTAGACTTACATGGTATCAGAACCACGCCATTAACCTTTACTAGCTTGTTCTAACGTGTTTAAAACATCGATCGAACGAAATTTCCAAAACCGCATTTTTCATGTCAAAGTTTCTGTCGAATTTTTAAGCTGGTCTAAAAATTAGTTTGGGTATCTCAGAAAATCGTGCAGGCTTTTTTAAGACTACTGTAGAAATTTGGTAGACTGAAACCACAAGACTGCCGCGGAACCGCCGCACAAACCATGATTTGGCCGCGGTTCCGCCGCTGTTTTGTGGCAACGGTACACCATTTTTCTTCTGGGTGTCTTTCATGTGGAATTGTGGTTTCTGGAATATTTTGTTTGGGCCCAGATTTTGTTAGAGTACTGGAGTTGTACTTGGGGCCCACTTCGGGAAGTTTTGTCGATCGGAATTTTAAATGTATTAGTTTACAGTACTTACATTATATCTCCGACCGTGAATGTCATTTGAGCGGTAAACTTTGTCTAATTGCTATAGCTCTTTTAGACGGGTTTGCGAACGTGACATTCGCGTTGATGTTCTGTGTTGTGCTGTGATGTTGCGGATTTGTCGTGGTGGATAGCTGTGTGCAATGGTAGTGCAGTTTGGATTTATTTGTATATTTGATATTGCGGGGCGAGCGTCCAACATGTGGATTACCGTCATTGCCTGTTTGTATAATATTCTTTTAGGCCACGACCGGGCTGAGGTCGATGTACCCGTTGTACATATTTTTCATTTCTGTACTAGGGTTACCCCACGACGGAGTGCACAGATAGCCGGGTTCTGGAGGGAAACGGGTCCGTATCTCATGGCTTTGAGAAGCAAGGGGCCTCACTATAGAATTGGCAGACTATTCGCCGCACTCGTAGGGGGTACAGGTTGACCCAAGGAGGGGTGCTCAAGTTACCGGATTCCGTGAAGTGTAGGGTGGTCCATTCACTTTACTGTAGGGGGCTGCCTCGCTTCAGGTTTTGGCGGGTAACTTGCCGCACCCGTAGGGGTTTAGGGTTTCATTGCACAGGCTATCCACACGACCAGGGGAACGTCGGGTTTCAGTAGCGGCTCTGTGAAACCCGGGGATCCCAGATTATCTGTATTATTCTGTGATGCTTATTACTTTTCTGTAATGTTGCATTTATCACGCCTGGAGCGATTATTGTATATTGGTATATATACTAGTAGATATTGTATATGTTTTACACCCGCGCTAGTCCAGTCCCCGCTCTGTCGTTAGTTAAGTAACCTAACGGGTGATGACGGGACCCAGTGACGAATGCGGATGGCATATACGTACATTTTATTTTTGTTCTTTTCTGGTGTGATTAATTGATGGGACTGCGTTGATTCTGATCAATGCAAAGGAAAACAAACCTGTTTGGACATTGTTGGAACAGTTTTCTAAAGTGTTATTACAAGAACGTTTTCTTTTGTTTTGCACAATGGTATTCAGTTGGAATATCCTGCACCTCATTCGACGAGGCAAGGGCCGAGATCCCTTCACCGGGAGTGACCCTTTGGGCAAAAGTTTACGCAGGGTAATAACTTCACTATAGTCGATTACTTGTTGCTTTGCATCGCGGTATTCAGTTGGAATATCCTGCACCTCATTCTACGAGGAAAGAGCCGAGATCCCTTCACCGGGAGTGACCTCTTTAGCAAAGGTTTTCGCCACTATAAATTTGTAAAAAGCTATCAGGTTCCTTCAGCAATATCAAGTTCATTACGTTAAAGGTTTTTCACCAAAAACCAGCCGTAGCCCTCCGTCATTTCAGTTGGGTATTCAAGCTATGTATTTTGACCAACGCCAAGGCATAGTGTTTGGTAGCTGCTGGGTATTCATCTGTTGCATAGATAGATGAGTTGGTTTGGGACAGTCGTTCTACCATTTGACGAACGTCAGGGGTATGTACGGGTGGGTTCAAATTAACAAGATAATGACGGGTAGAACTTGACATGTGACTTATGATTTGTTGGCCTTCGTCAAGATCATAAGAGCATGAGGTAAAAATCCACATCGGGAGTTTCTAAAGAAACTGAAACTTGCCAGGCATGCTCATACCTTCTGGAGTGTGATAACGTGAGTGGATTCCTTCACGTTATCATGCGATGAGAGTTGGATCCCGATTCCCACTGATGAGTTGGTTTACTCTTCGGGTGATCCCGACTAATTCTTCTTTCAGGTTTGGAGGAGAATTTGACGGTACAGTGGGAGGTTTCCTGATTAGATAAAATGATAACCATTCTGATCTAGGTTAGAGTGCACGCAGAGTGTTTCTTTTCTCTCTCTCTTTGGCAGCGACCATTGACCGACCCTAGACTATGACTAAGTGACCAAGTTGACCGAACTTTCTTAAAACACTGGCTTTTGGATTGTCTGAGTTTCATACATCATTGTCACTCCTTCTTTTACCCTTTGCATTTCTCCAGAACACCTCGTATTACTACGAACATCCACTTCTATTGGATAAATCCATCGTATGGTTATATACGAACTCGAAGGGACTTCTTCGGGGATGGATTCAGGTTCAGGAGAAATTGAATTAGTTTATTCAGTTGTCTTTTATCATCACCTTCTCTCAGGTTGCAAGAGCTCCTTGGTTTAGGAGAGTACACCTATTATGCTTATTGGATAGTCTTCTTCCAAACCATAGGCAGGTGCCGAAAGGTAGGGAAAGGAGAAAACCAATTAGCCTAAGTAGGGTGTACAGAAGGTAATAAGTAAAGACATATGAAGGGATTAGAAAGAGGGCAAAGTAAAATGCGACAGGTATCATTCACGACCAAACCGCGTAGATCATCGCTACTCTTATTTCACCTTTGCTTTTTTCCCCAGTTCGGGAGAAATAGAATAAGGTATTATTCAGTTGTCTTTTATCATCAACTTCTCTCAGGTTGCGAGTACTCATAGGATTAGGAGAGCACACCTGTTATGCTTGCTGGATAGTCTTCTTCCAAACCATAGGCTGGTGCCGAATGGTAGGGAAGGAAGAAAACCACTTAGCCTAAAGGGGTGTATAGAAGGTAATGAATAAAGACAAATAAAGAGATTTGGAGAGATGGCAATGAAATATACGGTTATAGTCATGAATTGGATTATGGAAGAGGCATTACTAGGAATACCAGGATACCCCTACGAAACATTTTCATGTTTTACTTTCACTGTGCATTGTTAAAGGAAAACTGATTTCCCGATTAGATACTTACTCCAGGGTATGTATTTACCAGGTATGATTCTCACATCTGTATGGTTATACAGATGATGAGTGGGAGTAAGTTATTGGGAATTAGGTGATTTTCCTCATTATATCGGAATTCATTGTAATTGGTGATATTTGAGAAAATCGCCTGGGTTTTTGCCGGACGGCAAGTATTTGGTTTTGAGTATCCGTTGTTGTGTACCAATTTCAAACTGATATATCTGTATGTTTATTTTTATAAAGTGAGATATAAATTTTTGAAATTATATCCGTGACATTTACCTATATCAGTTGACGATTGGGTAAGGAGCATTGAACAGCGGAATAGTTCTTAACCATAAGTACAGTTTTCAACCTACGATGCACAGGGTTTGAGTTATTCGACTCAGGGGACTCATACAGAGTATTGTATGCTGTCCTGTGTCCATCAGGACAAAGGGGTTGGTTCTCGTACTATGTTCTGTTTACTTATGACTTCTCTAGTTTTTAGACAAGTGTTTCGTAGAAATACAATGTCTAAGTTTTGAGAAGTTATAGGTATAGGAATAAGGTAGAGAACCAGGTGTCGCAAGTATCGGGATTCTTCAAGGTAATCGAAGATGTAGATACTTGTGATTAGTATTCAGTTGATAGTAATGGTTTTGAGAAACTTGTTTCTCTTTCAGCTTACTCATAATTGGATGCGTTCCTAAGTTGAGCAATGCTGATTAGCCTCTTTCCATTAAATTGATATGCACTGGAGACAGCTGCATGTTTTGAATCTGGTTCCAATTAAATAAGTGCCAAAGTTTCTATATTGGATATAGAATGGTTCATATCTTAACGATGTTAAGCTACGGAGAGTTGTCCGGCTTAAGCTTAAAACCAGACTCTAGATAACTCAAGACACATTTCTGTAATGGCAGTTTGTGGGTTAACCCGGGCTATGACGAGGGTTGACTTTCTACCATCTGGAAGATCAATAGTGATATTGTTCTTGACTCGCCACAGTTTTAGTAAAATGGACTTTTTCAGAAAACAATAGTGGGAGTATGGTAGAACTGGATGAGATTCCAGAACCGCAAATGATTACGGAAAATTTAATAGGACCTAAAGATTCAATCAGGTTTGACATTCCATTAGCCACTCTGCAGATATGGTGGGTAACCTCAAGCACCCGAGAGGTACTCCGGTAGCCTCAAGGACGGTGACAGGAAGGTTCTTGTTTGCCGAGACTTGACATTGCTGCTGTTCCAGACTATGAGACCCGGCAGGAGGTTAAGTATAGCGTCGTTCTAAACTAGCTTTAGAAGTGCACGTATATATTATTCTGCCAGAGGGTTGTTGTGGTCAGTGGGAGCAGTGGAAGCATAGTGGGCAAGTAGCTTATGTCTATTTATAGACTAGAGCAGATATAGCGGAGATAGATCATCTATTTTTGATGTGACAGTCATGGGTTTGACTTCATCAGAATAGGGGATGATCTGTTAAGAAGGTAGTAGGGTGTGATGTCCTGGTATATTGATGACATACACAGAGTAGGAAGTAAAATTCCTATACTATGATCGGTTGTACTGTGGTTGTCACACAGTTGTTTCTCCACACAGGATATGGATATAATATCAGACATTCTGGTTACTATATCTATGGTTTTAGATCTAGATTTGGGTAGTTTCCCAATCTGGGTACTTAGACAGTATTCTAATAGTATTTTAGAATGGACGACTTCTGGCATGGTGGTGTACCTGCAAGTGATGGAGTCTCCCTCTCTAAAGGTGTCTTATAGACTAAAGGGGAGAGGGATGTGTATGATTGGCATATCACTTGCTTAGGCAATTGAGTCAATCGTGAGATGTCAAGTACCACACCAGATGTTGTTTTTCCACTAGATGCAATAAATTTATATTAATCCAATCCTAGAGAAACATACGGGAGCAGTTTTAGAATATAAGTGGATGTTCTAGGGATTTGATGACGGCAGCCTCCTTCGGGAGACGGTTATCATTCCAGGCTTCCAAAGGTGACATGGATGACAGAGTGATTGTCAGAGTTATAGTTTTCCCTATGATGAGGGGCAGTATTATGGACATGTGGTCCAAGAGGATACTGTGGGAGGCATGGCGTAAGATACTGATTAGGTTCAGTTGACGATATAGTCTAAGAAGTTTGGATTTGGAGTTCATTTATGAACAAGGTCCCATCAGATATCCAAACATATTCTAAGACGGGTATTGCTCAATTCGGGAGATGACTTTCTCCGCGAACATGAGATAAAGAGAGACACAGAAAGAAACATCAGGGCGGATCCACTCACTGAGGCTATTTCTCGAACACAAGAGTTTGACAGACGAGCTTTGTGAAACTGATTAGGAAAGGAGTTGGGTGTTCGGTATCACACGGGCTGTGAGTATGCGACATTGCAATAATTAGCCTTAAGTGCAAGTGGGAGATTGTTGGTTATAGTGCCCTCAAAATCAATTATTGGATCGCAGGTACGTGATTGCAATGATTAAGGGAGGACCTATACCGGTAGGACAGTCTTACTCGAGATGATAGTATGCTATCTGGTTTGACTTTATCAGTCGTGTACAGCTTTAGGTGACATTACTGTTCACTATTACACGTTGATAGAGCCCTTAGGATCCTGTTTGACTACCAACAGTATGATGGCGACCATATACGTGAGAGTTGGGTAGTCTATAAGCACATCCTTAAAAGTGGTCCCTAGTCGTGGGAGTTTCGAGACAGGGCATCGATACTCCAGAGTAGACTAGTGTATACAGTCGAGACCCCGACGAGGGACGGTGGCCGGTCTCATAAGCCATTGGTGTCAGTTGGATCACCTAAGATGTATACAGGTGCTCATTGGGTTATGAGTGCACCGGACAGGACTTGCCGGGAACCTGCTAGTTGGTATTTATACCTAGCGTCAGATAGCAGTTCCCTGGTGACATGTGTACAGGTTAGTTCATCGACTTGAGGTCGTCATTTGTCTCGTGTGAGTTCCCACTGTGCTTTGATTGTTACCCTACCACGGCTCAAAGGAGTCGTGCAAATAGGTTTTAGTTGGGTACAGTCCCGAGCCACATAGGGGCAGTGAGCGGATCGGCAGGGGATTCGTCTCTCCCGGTATTAGGGGTGAGATCGCGCTGTGTCTAGGAGAGCCATTACACCAAGTCCTTAGCCAAGGCAGGTGAGAATTACCGGTAGGTATTCCAGTAGTTTCTCAGGGTGTTCAGGGATACCCTCCGACACGACTTATACCGCTATTGGGGGTCTGACGTTACCAGCCCCCTAGGCCCGATATGCGATGCTCATAGACGAACGGACCGGACTGTACAGATATTGTCACTGATAGGCTCAGTAGGGTTCCAGGATGAGTTCGCTCATCGGCTTCCCTTTCGGACAGTACATGGGCAGCCGTTACGCACAGCTAGTGCCGCTGACGTGCTTGTGGTTAAACCCACTGCCAGGGTACTGATGAGTCTTTAGAGTCCCCCACAGATAGTTTCCCAAGTTCGGGTGAAACGTTGTAGAGGCCATATGGTTTTATGGCCGGGTTCAAACATGCACGTGCATTTGTGCACGTGTCATAATTCGGACAGATAATACTGGTGGGCTTTGGTTTAAGCTGATTCCAAGTATTATATTGAGTCGGAATATTTTAGTCTCATCGTATTCGTCGTATTCGTATTCGGTCGGAATACGGATACAGGTATGTATATACAGGTGAGGGGTATTCTCGTAATCCGTTACGAGATTACTTTAGAAGATGCATTTCTTTTTGGATTAATCATTTTGGTTTAAATGATTATTGGATTTGGAAAGTGTGACTCATTCATGGTGACACATTTCTTTTAGCATGTTCATTAGTGACTCATGCTAATGAGTCACTAAGTGAGTCATGATAGAATTAATTGTGTTTTGTTTTGGGTGTAGATATTTTAGGAATTGTGGAGATATTATTTGGGAGATATTTTATGAGATATTTTCTTTACACAAACCATATATATCTACTCACAAAAGAAATGAGAATAAGTTTTTTGATTATGGTTGAGTTTATGCTCTAAACCCACCGTTGCCGGTCCCAAGTCCGGATGAGAAAGGGTGAGGGTTGTGGTAGGCTTGTGACAGCCAACATAAAACTTTGTCACATTTTATGACATGAACCATAATAAGAATATTGTTGGGGCGTCCCCTACTCAGCGACGCGCTACATCGGATCCCGGGTGTAGTGTTAAATATGCAAGGGCTTCTAGGTCGTCGTCCAGATGCGGCGCGCTACATCGGACCCCGGGTGTAGTGACAAATAAGCAAGGGTCGTCGTCCAGAGACGGCGCGCTACATCGGACCCCGGGTGTAGTGACAAATAAGCAAGGGTCGTCGTCTACAGACGGCGCGCTACATCGGACCTCTGGTGTAGTGACAAATAAGCAAGGGTCGTCGTCCAGAGACGGCGCGCTACATCGGACCCCGGGTGTAGTGACAAATAAGCAAGGGTTTCATAGGATCCGTCTAGCTTCCTGGAACATAGGTTCCCTTACGGGTAGACTATTAGAATTAGTGGAGGTGATGATTAGGAGGAGAGTTGGTATTATGTGTTTGCAAGAAACTAAGTGGGTAGGTGAAAAGAGTAGAGTCATAGAGTCTTGGGGTTATAAGCTTTGGTATGCGGGTAGAGATAAAAATCGTAATGGGGTAGGCATAATCATAGATAGACGGTTGCTTGAGGATGTAGTTGAGATTAGAAGAAAAGGTGATAGAATTTTACTGGTTAAGCTTATTCTAGGTGGAGAGATCCTTAATGTTATTAGTGCTTATACACCACAGATAGGTCTTGATGACACTAGTAAGCGTCTATTCTGGGAGGATTTAGACGAGGTGGTGCAAAGTATACCTAGTGGAGAGAAGTTATTTATTGGTGGTGATCTTAATGGACATGTAGGTACTAGTCGTAGTGGGTTTGATACTATCCATGGAGGTTTTGGTTTCGGACAAAGGAATGAAGTAGGTGACTCGATTCTAGATTTTGCTTTATCTTATGACTTAATCTTAGCAAACACCTGGTTTAGGAAAAGAGAGTCCCATCTTATCACTTTTAGGAGCGGATCAAGTGCTAGTCAAATAGACTTTTTTCTGACTAGAAGAATAGATAGAGGTTGTTGTATCGACTGTAAGGTAGTGCCAGGTGAGAGTGTAACCACTCAACATAGACTTTTAGTTCCAGATTTTCGATTTAGAAGAGAACCTAGGAAGATTAGACTTAAGGTAGAGCCTAAAATTAAATGGTGGCGATTGAAAGAAGGTAACCAAAAGGCTTTTATAGATCGTGTAGTACAAGAAGCGGATTGGCAGTCGGAAGATGATCCAGACAAAACATGGAACAAAATGGCTAGTTGTATTAAGAAGGTAGCCAGAGATCTACTTGGTGAGTCGAGAGGTGGTGCTCCACCATCTAAGGACATATCATGGTGGAATGAAGATGTAAAGGCTGCTATTAAAGTTAAAAGGGATTCTTATAAAAATTTGAAGAAAAGTAGAGATATGGAGAGATTTGAGAAATACAAAATGACTAAAAAGGAAGTTAAGAAAGCTGTTCGGGAAGCTAAATCTAAGGTCTACAAGGAGGTGTACGAGAAATTAGACGCTAAAGAGGCTGCAAATGATATATACCGGATTGCTCGAATGCGGGAAAGGAAGACTAGAGACTTATGTGCGGTGAAGTGTGTCAAAAATGAAAATCAGAAGGTTTTAGTTCGAGATGAGGATATCAAGGAAAGATGGAGAGATTATTTTGACAAATTGTTCAATGAGAGCTTTACTAAGAATTTGGATGGACTTGTAATTCAATCTCAAGATATAAACCGTGATTTCATGCGTAAAATAAGACTTCCTGAGGTTAAAGAAGCTTTGAACAGAATGGGTTTAAGAAAAGCGGTTGGTCCTGACGGGATTCCTATCGAGATTTGGAGATACTTAGGAGAAATAGGCGTTAAATGGCTGACAGATCTGTTTAATAAGATTTGGCAGACAAAAAAGATGCCAAATGAATGGAGGAAAAGCATCATTGTACCTATCTACAAGAACAAGGATGACATTCAAAGTTGCTCAAACTACCGTGGAATAAAACTGATGTGTCACACCATGAAACTTTGGGAGAGAGTGATTGAACACAGGCTAAGAAAGGATATTAAGATAACAGAGAACCAATTTGGGTTCATGCCTGGACGATCGACGACAGAGGCGAATCATTTGCTTCGTCAACTTGTCGAGCGCTTTCGAGAGAGGAGAAGAGATTTGCATATGATATTTATTGATTTAGAAAAAGCGTACGACAAGGTACCTAGAGAGATATTATGGGGGACAATGATGAAGAAGGGGGTCCCCGTCAAGTATATTGACATAATCAAGGATATGTACGACGGAGTAGTGGCAAATGTCAGAACTTGCGGCGGCTTAACGAGTGATTTTCCGATTACTATTGGTTTACATCAAGGATCTGCATTAAGTCCATTCCTGTTTACCATCGTGATGGATGAGCTTACTAGAACTATCCAAGATGAGGTACCTTGGTGTATGCTATTCTCTGATGATATTGTTCTAGTAAATGAGACGAAAGCAGGGGTTAATGCCAAATTGGAATTATGGAGGCAAACATTGGAATCTCGGGGATTCAGATTGAGCAGGTCCAAGACAGCATATATGCACTGTAAATTTAGTAGCCAGAGAAGTCAAAACCATATTGGTATTACATTGGAAGGGCAAGAGATATCACCGAGCGACCAGTTTAGATATCTAGGTTCCATCATCCAAAAGAATTGGGAGATCGATAGTGATGTTAATCAAAGGATCCAAGCTGGTTGGTTGAAATTGAGGAGTGCAACAGGGATTTTGTGTGATCGTAACTTTCCGTTAAAATTGAAAGGAAAGTTTTATCGGAGCGCTATTCGGCCTGCCTTATTATATGGTACAGAATGCTGGGCTCCTAAGAAGCATCATACACAGAAGATGCACGTAGCGGAGATGCGCATGCTTCGTTGGATGTGCGGTAACACTAGAAAAGATAAGGTGCGGAATGAGGATATTCATGCAAAAGTTGGTGTAGCACCTGTGGAGGAGAAGATGCGGGAAAACCGGCTAAGATGGTTTGGTCATGTACGACGCAGACCTATGGAAGCACCGGTCCGACGAATAGATACTCTCGATATGGGCAATGGCAAAAGGGCAAAAGGGAGACCGAAGAAAACATGGATGGAGGTGATACAAAACGATATGGTTGCCAAAGGACTCAATGAAAGTATATTGTTCGATAGAAGTGAGTGGAGACAGAGGATTCATGTGCTGGACCCGGCATGATTCTCATGTTGGTTCATATAGCCTACCCCATATGCTTGGGATAAAAGGCTCAGTTGTTGTTGTTGTTGTGCTTGAGTTTATGCTCTCTTGATTTTTCATGAGCTCACACTCTCCATCTCTTTGCATCTTCTTCAACCTCCACCCTATCCCTCTCATGTGATGAGAACCCTAGGGTGTTTGAGACAAAGTATTATACTCATTCTCTACTTCATCTTGGTCATCTCTTTTAGCAGACTTGATGACCGAGTTGCCTCGGTATAGAGGCGAGAGCCCGTATAAAGATCCGTTGACGTGGTGCCACCTAGACGAGGAGACAGGAGACCGGAGATGCCGCGAGGAGCGTGGGATGATGGCTAAAGACCGAAGGACACGGATCGATCGGTATAGCCTTTCTACCTCTTTACAGTTTGTTAGTTTAGCGTTAATGGAAAGATTCGGGTTATAATATGCGATAGCGCCAGTTGTAAAAGTTTTTGTTCCGCGTTTGGCCTCAGATTATTGGCCGGGGTGCTACCGTAGACTTACACAAATTGCCCCTATCAACAAATGCACACCACATATATGGGTTGTGTGTATGAAATTGATGGATCTTCTTTCGCGTGGAGGTTGATTTAATTTGTTTCCCGTTTTGACGATGTGGATGTCGTTTCTGCCATTTTAGCAACGTGGATGGTCGATTCTGCCCTTTTTGCGACTTGGACGGTCGGTTCTTCCCTTTTTGCGACATGGACGGTCGGTGCTGCCCTTTTTGCGACTTGGACGGTCGGTGCTGCCATTTTTGCGACTTGGACGGTCGGTTCTGCCATTTTAGCGACGTGGACAGTCAGTGCTGCCATTTTTGCGACTTGGACGGTCGGTGCTTCCATTTTTGCGACTTGGATGGTCGGTTCTTCCATTTTTGTGACTTGGACGGTCGGTGCTGCATTTTTTGCGACTTGGACGGTCGGTGCTACCCTTTTTGCGACTTGGACGGTCGGTTCTGCCATTTTTGCGACTTGGACGATCGATCTGCCATTTTAGCGACGTGGAGGTCGGTGCTGCCCTTTTTGCGACATGGATGGTCAGTGTTGCCCTTTTTGCGACTTGGGCGGTTGATGCTGCCATTTTTGCGACTTGGACGATCGGTGCTACCATTTTTGCGACTTGGACGGTCGGTGCTGCCCTTTTTGCGACTTGGACGGTCGACTTGATCTGGTTCCCGTTTTAACGACGTGGCGGTCGATGCTGCCATTTTTGCAACTTGGACGGTTGGTTCTGCCCTTTTAGCGACGTGGACGGTCGATGCTTGATTTGGTTCCCGTTTTAACGACGTGGCGATCGATGCTGCCATTTTTGCGACTTGGACGGTCGGTTCTGCCCTTTTAGCGACGTGGATAGTCGATGCTTGATTTGGCTTGCTCCGCTTCTTGCGGTGTCAGAATTAGATTTTACTTGCTCCACATCTTGCGGTGTCAGAATTCGATTTGACTTGCTCCACTTTTCGCGGTGTCGGGATTTGGCTTGTTTCCGAGGTGGAGCTTGATTCCGCTAGAGAGGTCGTTGGTTGTCTTGCTGATTTGATATGATTTGGGTTGACATCAGCATCGCTATACTGAAATATGGTGTTGGATATATGTATGCCCTAGAGGCCATTATAAGATAGTGTATGTACTGATGTGTATATATATTCAGAGGACAGTCTTGCTCGACATGATAGTATGCTATCTGGTTTCACTTTATCATATGTTCACTTGATCATGTTTATATTCATTTGGTACAGTTTGATAAAGCCTTAAGGATATTGGCTTGACTACTGGGATTATGATGCGGATCATACTAGTGGGACATCTGTAGTTTATAAGCATATCTTTGAAATGTTCCTAGTCGTAGGTATATCTAGATAGGGCATCGATATTCCAGTGTAGACTAGCGTATACCATTCTTGTTCCATATGATGGGCGATGGATGATCCCATATCCGTCTGGTGTGTTGACACCAAAGATAGTATACGGGTGCTCAGTGAGACTGGGTACACTGAACGGACTCACCGAGAACTCCTATATAGTATTATATCATACGTCGGATAGCAGTTCTCAGGTGACACTGGTACAGGTTAGTCTGTAGACCCGAGATCGTCATAGAGTCTTGTGTGTCCTCCCACTGTACTTTGATCACCACCCTACTACGGCTCTACTGAGTCGTACAAACAGGTGGATTTTGGGTATAGTCTCGAGGCATATGGAGGCAGTGAGCGATAGGAGGGGTTTCATCTCTCCCGGTATTGGGGGTTGATGCTATGCTGTGCACGATTGGCTATAACGGGAAGTCCCTGGCCAGGGCTGCTGAGATATTACTGATAAGTGTTATCAGTAAGTTTCTCGATCTGTTATAGACCATATACCGGCATGACTTATTGAGTTATTGGGGTCGACGATTCCATCCGTAGACTCGATATGCAGCATATCTGACGAAGAGACCGGACTGTACGGTAAGTGTTGCCGGATGGATTGAAAGGAGTTTTGACAGGTTCGCTTGTTCTTATTCTGATCGCTCAATATCCGGGTGGCCGTTACGTTTAGCTGACCGCTTGCGGCTTGTGGGTGTTTGATATGATCATCATCTACTGCTGGCGTATTGAAGAGTCTTAGAGTCCCATATAGAAGTTTCTCGGCTCAGGCGAAATGGAGTGGTGCGCATATGAGATATGTGCGGAAGCTCGATTAAATACGAGTATGTGATACTGTATTTTAATCGGGAATTTTATACTAGTCGGGTCGTATGAGATATGACCGATTTATTAAATCAAGTGTTGATTTAATATTGACTTTTATATTATTATTTATTTAAATCCTTTTCTTTTTATGGATGCATGCATGTATATGTACATGATGATGTGCATACACACATACATACATGAAAAAGTATCATGGTTGATGATACAAGAATGATGGCAATATAAGAATCACATAGTAGATAAATTACATATATGAATATTTTTCATTAAAGTTAAAGATAAAGGAAAAAGAATAATGACTCATTTCTTTGTTCATGACTCATTCCTTCTACACATTTCCATGGTTGCATTTGACTCAACCATGGTTCTTTTTCCCTTTGTCTTTAACTCAAATGAAAATATCTAGATATTATTTAACTATGGTTATTCTTATGATATAATCTCTCTCTCTCATTTTCTTTTTGATTATTCATTCCAAAAAGAAAAAAGAAAAGAGCCATCTTCTTCTTCCTCTCTCTAGCTCTCTTTTAAATGTTAAAATTGAGTTAGATAAATAAAAGAAAAGGTATTAAATAAGATTAGCAACCACTTCATCATCCTACACAACCTTTGCTACCTTGTGTAGGGTGTTGTGCTTCAAGATTCTTAAAGATTGAGGGAAGCAACAAGCTTAGGGCAAAGAACTTTTTGTGAATCGTCGTGGACGAGGAGGTGATCTAGCGAACCTTTCCAAAGTTAAGGAGTCTTCCAAAGAGGTCTACAAAGGTTGTAGTCTCATCACTTAGTATAAATTAAGTTTTAGATATGATACTATTAATTGTTACTTCATAAATTCTAGTTCGATTCCTAGTTTAGTTTACTTAGCACCTCATAATTTCAATGTTACGAAAGGTGTGATGCTTCCAAACCCTAAAAGAGGTGTTAAGAAAACCCTACAGTGGTATCAGAGCCAAGCTAGAGCTTTGGAGTAACCTAGACGACGTTGAAAACATCGAACGAACGAAAAACGACACCCAGGGGGTGCTCTCTGGAAATTTTTCTAAAACCTGGATTTTTTCAAATTAAAAATACGTAAAAATTTAAGCAGGGAATTATATGGGCCCACCAGAAATACGCTGCCCTAAATCGTCCGTACGACCGCGGAACCGCGGCCAAAGTGGCCTTGTTGCGGCGGTTCCGCGGCGCCGTAGGTGATTCATGGGCCGTACTTTCTTCTGCTGGCCCGTATGTATTTTATGCTCTTACTGGTATTTTTTAAAAATGCTCAAGTGTTGAGCTTTCTGAGCAGTCTGTGGTTGTTTAATCGTTCGATCGAATGTTTTAACTGCGCTTAGTTTATTAGTATGTGATACAATAATTGGAATCTGCAAATTTGTTTGTTGCGTGTAAATCTAGCAGTTCGGTCTCGGGATAAACGGAAATCTTGTTGAATTATTCGGTTTGTTTTGAAAAGGTGTTTTCTTGAAAGAGACCCAAATGCGAGCTTTACATTATTAGGCTTGAAATCTTGTATATGTGATATTCCGGGTTTGTGTTGTCTAAAGGCAGTTAAGATTCCAATTGTTGTAGTTTTTCATTTTATTTCTCTGTGACCGTAAGTGTAGTATGTAGTTGTATTGCCGGTTTTCGTTGTTATACATCAACGACGATCAGTGTATGCATACTTACTTACGTTGATGATATTTGATATTATGTATCGATGAGATTTGATATGCAGGATTGTCGCAATGAATAGCCGGGGGTTTTATGTGAGATAAGAGTTTTCTTTTCATTCATGTAAAATTAAATTGTATGTAATATTCTTTTATTTGGGGCACTTCCGGGTTGAGGTTGATGTCACCAGTGTTGTATATTATTTACTTTTCCGCATTAGGATAGACCCAAGGAGGAGGGCACAAGTCACCGGGTTCTAGGGTTCAGTGGGAGGCCATCTCGAGGAGTCGAGACCGGGTCTCCTAAAATCCAAAATTGGTAGGGTCGCTTGCCGCTCTCGTAGGGGTCTAGGGGTGTGGGCTTGGCTATTCATCGCGACCGTGGAATCCGTAGTTTTATTGCTGGCTAAATACAAAATATGGACCTCCTAGATATCCTATATGTGCTTCTGCTGCTTTTATTATCTGATGTGATCATTTAATATATATCTGAGATGAATGCAATATTATATATATGATATATAATAGACGTTACTTATGTTTTGCACCCGCACTAGCCCCGTCCCGGTATGCCGTTAGTTAAGTAACCTAACGGTGCATATCAGGACACTGTGACGAATGCGAGTGGCATAAGTGTACGTTATATTTTCGTTTCTTTCTGTAATGGCTTAGGATTTAAATGATGGGACTACATTAATGAGATTAATGTAAAAGATAAATGAACCTAAAAAGATGTTGTAGAATCACTTTTGAAACACACTCGGCCTTTTATGAAAAAGCAAGTTTCAAAATGCGGAGCTTAAGCCACTCCTTTTAAACCCATTAGATTCTACAACGATATCAAGTTCAAAGCGTTAAAAGTTTTATTAAAAACTATTCGCAGCCCTCCGTCATTTTAGGAAGTAGAGTACTTAGTATTCGTGCTGCGCATTTTGACTTTAGTTAAGGTACAGTGAACGGTAGCTAAGTGATGTCTTCCTACACTGCATATGATGCAGTGTAGTTAGGACATTCATATGATTATGTTGACTTTAGTTAAGGGTCATATGGGTGGGTCTAGTTAATCACGAAATGACGGGATGAACTTGACTAGTACTTATGATATGTTGACTTTAGTTAAGGTCATGAGTACTAGGGGTAAAAATAATATCGGGAATTTCAAGAGTTGAAAATTACAATGAGATTGTATACCTTCTATATGATAGTAGGATCCCGATCCCACTGCGAGCAAATGTTGCTCCTGGGAGAATTTTGCACTTTACAATTAGCTAACTCGGTAAGTGTCTAGAAAGGTGCCAAATGGGGCTACGCCTCTGGGAAGACGAGGTTTACTTTAATTAGGTCCGTGCGAAAGCACGGGGAACCTCTCTCAAGTACCGGCACTGGCCTGGCTGAGAGGTTAATGAAGTTGTAGATTGTAATTAATCCCGGCCAGTTTTCTTTTTAAATCTTTTAAAGAAAATTTGATAAAAACAGTGGGAGACATCGATTAGACAAGATAATAACCAATCTGATCTTTGTAAGAGCTTTCGCTAAGTATATTCTTTTCTCTCTCTTAATGGCAGATACCTATGACAGGACTTAAGCTTCTATTAGATAAAAACAAGCTGAATGGGACCAACTATAAAGACTGGCTGAGGAATTTAAACATTGCCTTGACTTATGATAAAGTATCATATGTCCTTACGGCTCCAGCCCTGCCCACCCTAGGTCCTAAACCTTCAGTTGCGGATAGGGAAATCCGCAAGACGTGGGACGCTGACTGTGCCACGGCTAAATGCCCCGCGCTTGCATCGATGGATAACACACATCAGAAGCAGCACGAGAATATGGACATACAAGCCATATTCCTCCATACAAAAGAGTTGTATGTGTAGGGTTGCTAGGCACGCGCACAAGGGTCTACGAGGCATCAACCATGCCCGATTAAAAATTTAGCCATGCCGAACAACCCGAATACGGATCTTTAAACTAGAGATTAGGCGAAAACTAACATGTTAACAACTTTAACACTAAGTGAGAGGGATTACAACCTTTGTAGATCCGGTCCTTCACTCCATATGCTCCGTGTTGTGGTCCCTTCGCTGCGATCATCGGGTTCCGGACTCTCGAGAGGTTCCACGAAGAGAAAGATGCAACCTTTGCTTCCGATCTTCGATACTAAGATGATCTACCTTGAAGTTCCGTTAACACAAGCTAACACTCATGAAATGATGTGACCACCCTCATCTAAATGGCAAGGTAAGATGAGGATGATGAAGTAGGATTTTTGCTCTCTTTATTTACCTTTTTCTCATATTTATTCATCACATTGAAAAAAGCTAGCAAGCTTTTTCATGAAGAGAATGAAGGAAGAAGATGAACAATATCATTTTGTGATGAATAGTAAAATGTTATCATAATCATTTATGCAACCATGGTTGTAGTAACCATTGTAGAGAGTTTACTAGGGTTAGGGTTTAGGTTAGGTAAAAGGGTGAGTCATAAAGAAATATCTATCATAATATCTTAACAAAGACAAAGTAAAGCTTCTAGAATCAACTAGAAGGTTTAACCCTAATCCAAACCCTAATCATGTTTAAACTCCTCTAAACATGTTGCATTAATAATTATAATATGTTACAATATTATATATCACATATACAATATTTATTGTAACAAAATAAAATAATACATTTAACATATATCGCATATATATCAATATATTACCCGAGTGAGAAAAAGAATCTTTTAGTGAGCAAATATTAGTTAATGCAATTTAATATATCATATATATTATTATACATTAAATTATCGAATCAACACTTGATCCGACAATCCGGCTATATCGCATATAACCGACTAATATTTATCCGTACCGATTCATCGAATCAACACTTGATCCGATGACCCGGTTGATATCAAATATCGCGAGAATATAATACGGTATCACATATCGCATTATCCTCGGTCCCGCACATATCACATATGTGCTCCTACTCCGTTTTGCCTGAGCCAAGAAACCTCTGTGTACGACTCTAAAGAATCGTCAATACGCCGGCAGTAGGTGATGATCATATCAAACACCCACAAGCTGCAAGCGGTCAGCTAAACGTAACAGCTACCCAGGTATTGAGCGCTCAGAAGATCAACAAGCAATCCTGTACATTCTCCTGTGAATCCAAACAGTAACACTCCCGTACAGTCCGGTCTCGTCGTCTGATATGTCGCATATCTCGCCTAGGGGTGGTAAACGTCAGACCCCAGTAGCTTGATAAGTCGTGTCGATATGAGGTCTATAACAGTTTGAGAAACTACTGATAACACTTACCAGTAAATCTCAGCAACCCTAGCCAGGGATTTCCGGTTATAGCCAATCGAACACAGCACAACATCAACTCCCTATACCGGGAGAGACGAATCCCCTCCTATCGCTCATTGCCTCCATGTGATTCGGGACTGTACCCAAAAGCCACCTTTTTGCACGCCCTCTTGGACGTGGTATGATGGAAATCAAAGCACGGTGGGAATCACACAAGACTCTATGACGATCTCGGGTCAACAGACTACTCTGTACCAGTGTCACCGGAGAACTGCCATCTGACGTGAGGTATAATACCATCTGGGAGTTCTCGGCGAGTCCGTCCAGTGTACCCAGTCTCCACTGAGCACCCGTACACCATCCTTGATGTCAAACACCGATGGATATGGGATCATCCATGTAAAATTTTAAAAATAATTAAATAAATAATTAAATGAATAAAAGTGTTTAAGTGAATTTTAGGATTTTCGGTAAAGTAAAATGTATTTTTCGTAAAACCAAACCGTGATTGTTTTTCACTATAAATTTAAAAATATCTATTTTAATTATGAAATTACTAGTAAATAGTGTTTATTTAGCCACTTATAAATTTTTGGTTTAATAAAATATTTTTCCTAAATTAATTATTTTAAATATTAACATAAGCTTTATTTTTACACTAAATTAGTGTAAATTACAAATTTAAATGGTTTTAATTTGTAAAAATGAACCATGGCATATTAGAATTTAGTGTGTATCATGCAAAATTTATTTGCAAATTTTTCCTTGTTTCTAGATCTTTCTTGAGTTATTTTAGAAAAGAATTAAAAGAAAATGAATAAAGCATGAAAAGACATTAAGATGATGACATTTTGGAGAAGTTTCTACACCATTTCTCTTGTGTTTCTCCCTCTTCCCCTTATTGTGGCCGGCCTCCCCATCACCATGGCTGCCCCCCCCCCCCATTTTCCACCTCATTTTTATTCAAAAAATGATCAAAAATACTACAAAAATCCAATTTAAATTCCACAAAAACCTAATTATTTCATACCCTTTATTCTCTACTCTTCTCTACATGGATTTTGGAGTGGGAAAGCATGTATTTTTGAGGCTCATTTTCAAGTTTGGACATGAGGTTGTGGAGGTATAAATCCTTCTCTTTTGTTTTATTTCTATTAGATATTTCTTTTAAAGCATAATTAGATTAATTAGATTAATTCTTGTTGCAAATTCTAAAATTCAAGTTAGGGTTTGAAAATTCAAGAGGTGGTTTTTGTTAATTAATTAGGGTTATAATAGCTAGTTTAACATCTTTTAGAGTGGAAAATTCTTGCATGGTGGTGGTATAATAAATTGTTGATCGAAATTGTTTAATTTAAACTATTTAGCTAACTAGATTTTTTCTAAAATGTGTTGTGGGTAAAATAAAATTCTTATTAAGGGTGTTATCATTAGATGGTAATTTTAGTGAGAATATTAGCATATTAATTGAATGAAAAACCTAGTTTGATCACTAGATTATTTTGATAATTGGAAAAATAGTAATAAAATGCTATTATTTTGTAAACTAGATTTTAGGAATTTCTAAATAAATGTGATTAAAAATATAATTATAGTTTCATTACATCATTATCATCATAAATTGTGGTTTAAGTGATTAATTTATGCAAAATCATGTTTTGAGGTGGAATTGTGGTATTTTGCTTGGAAAATGTTAAAATTGTTAAAAGTTGCAAACTAGAAATTTCAAATAAATGCAAAATTGTGTAATAAAAATATAGTAATGGTTTGTATAGTCTAGTAATGCTATTTAATGAGTTTTATGACCATTGGTTTCATTTAAATGTCAAGTTTCGATGAAAAACGGTAAATTGGCATTTTCGGGTTTTTCGAAAACGGACGATTTGATCGATTTTAGTGTTTCGATGAATTTGATCATGTTTTACGATATAAGTAATGTGTTTTAAAACTACAAGTTGTTTGATGATGTTATCTCGATCCATCGGAGTTTGTACGCCGATATCGAGCGGTATTTGGTTCTTTTGCGTGGACGGGACATAAGTTTTAACCTGTGCTTGCTCTTCGTATCGTTTGACTTTTGTATGTGATTCGGTTTACGATGCTATTTATATGTTTGCGTCTAGGTACCCTCATGTGGACTGCGGGAGATGAAGAGGAGGATGGCGACACTGTCTTCGGCAGACATGGACCAGGTGAGTAGATGCATATCTACGGGGGGAAGTCGGGTGGATGGCGTTTAGCACCCCCGCAACGTAGAATAGGAATAGTACTTATTGACATTAGGAAACCAGACGTGACCCTAGTAGGACCCTAGTATTGACCCTAGGCTGGACTAGACCGATTTAGGAAAACTATATCAGAGGATGAGTACCTTGGAAGAGGTTCGTAGGTTTCAGATAGAAACACACCAGCGCACACACTGAAAATCGACATGGGGTACGTGTATGTGTATATATATAGAACTAGGTATAGGTATATACATATATATACAACACATATAGGTGATTCAGTGATGTGATATGATATCCGAGGTATGATGAAATAGTATAACTGGGCTTGATGCCGTGATTTTTGACTATAAAGTCGTAATAAAGTGTTAGCGGATCATTAGGGAATGAGATAATGAACTTGAATATATAAATTACAAAGAGTGGTGGTGATATTGATGTACATGGGAGGCTAGAATAGTACTCGGACTGTAACTTGTGACTGATTACGATATGATATATGTATAACTTGATTTCGACATTATATTGGTGTGACCTGATGCCGATATCATATGAGTATGACTTAATCACAATATGATACATACGACATTATACGAATGAGGAGACACCTAGGAGATACTTGACCGTACCCCGACATTGGGATGCCGTACGATGGATTTTACCGTACGAGGCTTAGATTTGATGATTGATCCGCACTCTTGATTCAAGGAAGCCGTACTACGTACGTGACGCTGTTGAGGCGGGATCGCCGACTATTAGAGATATTGATTCAGACCTTAGGTAGACTCTTATTTCTATTGACTAGTTCTTAGGTTTAGTTTTCCTTAGGAGGTTAGATGGACACTAGGTTAGGTTCGAGTCATATAGTGGTAGTAGTATTAGTATATTAAATGAGTAGGTAATATACATTCGTCTTTACTTTCACACTGTAATCATAATGTTGCATGTTCATACATATGTTGCTATAAATAGTATAAACCTTACCTGTTAGGACACCAGCACCATTACCGATGATGCGCATATTCCACGCACACTTATTTGCCGGCTCACACACATCATCATCGGTAATTGCTATGTCACGTACACTTTAGATCATATTATCTTTTATTGATAGAATCAGTTAACAACTAAACCGATGTAGTATTGTGATCACTCTCTGATGTTAAGTATAAGACATGACATTCATTACTTAGACATTCATGCATTCATATTTTCGTGTTATCATGCAGTATTATGGGCATATGCCGACACTTATCATATAGTACTCATGATTTTGAGATTTGGATTTCTATGAGATTTCTGGATTTTTGGGGAAAACCGCAAAAATATATAAAAACTTCTCTCTCTCTCCTCTTCTCTTTTTTTTAAAATAAGATGCGGTTTTCTCGTGATGTATGTGTCGTCCACCATGAGTATTTCATGTTTTCTGATGGATTTCGAGACCCGATTCGAGGAGTGGATGAACCGTCTCGGGTACATGGTGGGCCCGGTATGGTACCCCGGGGCAAGAAGATCGAGTTGTAGACGATGAGCCTGGCAGGGGAAGGCTACCTACCGGTGATGTCTGGCGCGGCGGATATCCGGAGGATACCGACCGTTGTCGTGGGATTTGATGATATGGGCCGATCCGGACTGACGGAGCCCGACATATTGATACTTGAGGTTACATGTGTTGTGTCGATGCTTGACACGGATTTCCATGGATTTCATTGTTGAGATTTCAGATGCTTATACACACTTTACTATGATAACGGCTAAGGGTTCTCATACATATATATCTGGATTTCAGGATTTGTGACTTTACATTCATGATGCATGCATTTCATTTCATATGACTTAGTACTATATGAGGCACTGACACGACACGGAGTATTTGCACTTACACGTAGTATTACCCTGCTATTACTAGATGTTTGGGATATAGTAGTGTATTATTATGACCTAGGATAGCGTCGTGCATTCGATTTCTTTTCGTAGATGTCTTCTACTCACGAGTTGGCAACTCACCCCCGTTGTGCCAAATTCTTTACAGGTTCGATGTACAGGTTTCCCGTGGCAGCTTGTTGACACATCTTTTCTTCAGGGCGATTGGCACGGTAGGTTGGTTCACTTGTATCCGAACCACCATTGTACTTTTATTCATTCATTTGTATCTAGTAAGCTCCATCAACCATATTTTTATTACTTGATAAGTTATTGGACCAGTCTTTTACTTCGCTTTAGAGTCGCGCCTGTATTATTCTGATCCGGGGGTTTTGCTTTCTTTTGAGTTTTGAGCCTCGCCCTCTGGCGTTGTATATTATTGTGCTTGTTGTGGTTGTTTCCGCCTGTTGGCGTTGATGCTAGCACCCGTTTGGGGATGCTTTTTATTGTTTATTCATATTATACTTGTTGTACCCGTTTGGGGGCCAGTTTTTACAGAGGAGACTCTGCCGAAATTTTTGGTAAAATTTGCTGATGTTTTTTTTTACTTGTTTTCTTTTCTTTTCTTCTTTTTCTTCTTTTATGGTTTAGATCTCTGGGCTTCGGCTTACTTAGGTCACGTGGCGCCTCTAGACGCTTCGTAATCTAAGTGCCGGTCACGTTCCGTACTTTCGGGTCGTGACAATCCATCGCCCATCATATGGGTCAAGATGCATATACGCTAGTCTACTCTGGTGTATCGATGCCCTGTCTCGATACACCCTCGACTAGAAACAGTTATAGGATGTACTCGTCGACTACCGTGGCCCCACTAGTATGATCCCATCATAGTTCCAGTAGTCGAGTACTTATCCTAAGGGCTTTATCAACATGTAATATAGAGACAATCAGAGTACATGTTAAGATAAAGTACAACCAGATAGCATACTATCATGTCGAGCAAGAAAGTCCTCCCTATATATGTCCTACCATCCACTACAATATACATCGTATGTACAGTAATGGCCTCTAGGGCATACATATAACTAACAATCTCCCACTTGCACTAGGGCCATCTGTTGTGGTATCACATACCCAACAATTAGCTGCGGTTGAAGTATCTCAACCATCCCATAAAAGTCTCTATTGGGAAAAAGGCCTTTGTGAGTGGATCCGCGCTGTTGTCCTCTGTGTCTACTCTCCTAACCTCGATCTCCCTGGAGATCAACCATCTCCATGATCAGGTGATACTGCCTAAGAATTATATCTGGATTTCTAATGGGACGGAAGTTCCTTGGCTAAAGCCACAACTCCATTGTCACACAATGGTAGGAACTAAGTTCATCTCATGAACTTATATGTATCCAGACTGCCTCTTTGGTAGCATCCTTGGTAACGATGTATCTTGCCTTTAATCGTCTAGTATGTCACGGTATCTAGCTTGGAACTCTTCCAACATACCGTCCCTCCACTGAGGGTGTGGACAATGCCTGCGACTGACATTCAGTCGTCCTTATCACCATGGAACCTTTCCAGTGATTCTCCCTAGGATCGATTGATACCATCTCACTACAACTAGTGAGTATCCTAACATCCAATTAGATCTATCTCATAGATCCAAAACCCAGGATTTAGGAGGTATCACTTTTATCCTATATGGAGAATCCTTGTGATAAGCGGAGATTGACCGAGCGTAGCATAGGAAACTCTTTCCCTATCAAGAGTATGTCATCTACGTACTCTACGAGGATCACCACCATACTCTCTACTACCTTTTCGTATATACAAGGTTCATCTACCATTTTGATAAAGTCAAACTCTTTGACTACCACATCAAAACAGATGTTCCAACTCCGCGATGCCTGTTTTATCATATAAAACATCTTGCACACGTTTCCGCTGCTCCCACTGTCTACGAAGCCCTCTGGCTGTGTAGTTATAGACGTTCTCTTCTAAAACATCACTTAGAAAAGCAGTCATGACACCCAACCACCAGATATCGTAGTCATGGTATGTAGCCGTGGCAAGTAGGATCTGGATGGACTTAAGCATAGATCCTTAGAAAAGGTTTCAACATAATCCATACCTGGTCTATGATGCAAACCTTTAACAAGTCTAGTTTTGAAAGTCTCAACTTTTCCATGTACATCAAGTAATCTTCTCAAGATTTACTTGCTCCTGATGGGGATTTAACCCTTCAGATAAAGCAACTAAAGTCCATACTTTGTTGGTGTATAAGTATTCCAACTCAGATCGATAAGCACCCAGCCATTCTTACAGAGTCCCACTCCTGATGGCCAGCTCGAAACTAGTTAGGTCATCATCTCATGATGCAATCCTCGCTCCCACTGTCATAAAGAAACCGAAGTATCTCTCAGGTGGGTGAGGAACCCTACTAGATCGGCGGAGAGACCGAGGTTCGTTGGAAACTATTGAATCCTTTGGTTCTACCAAATCATCAGCTGCATTTTGTATAGCTGGAACCTTTCCAGTTCTACATAACAGATCTTGCCTCGAGCTTGTCCGGATTTTGCTTTTAGACATAGTCCGGACAACCCTAAATCTTAACAAACTTAAGATATGGGCTCTTCCCTTTCCATATCATATATGGAGTGGTAGGCATCTGATTTGATTGGAACCCTATTCAATAGGTATGCAGCTTCTCAAGTGCATAACTCCCCAAAGGAAATAGGAAACTCAGTAGTACTCATCATAGAGCACACCATATCAAATAGGGTGCTAATGCTCCACCCCGATACACCGACGTGCTATGGTGTATACAGAGGAGTAATGCTGAGAGAGAATCTCATTCTCCTTTAGAATAGTCCAGGAATTCCGTGCTCAAGTATTCTCCTCCTTGATCTCATCAAAGGACATAATACTTATACCCGTATTTGGTTCTCTACTTCTAACTTATATTCTGTGAATATCTCAAACGGTTCGAACTTGAGTTTCAACAGGAACATATGTCTGAATCTTGAGAGATTATCAGAGAATGTAATGAAGTACAAAGAACCGATCTTGGCATGTGTAGACAGGGGACTTTCATACATCAGCATGTATCAATCCCAAAAGTTCACTAACTCTTTCTCTGTTTCCAACAGACAGAGCTGTGGTCATCTTATCTTTGTGACATGACCGGCAAGTTTCACAAGATGTAAATTCAAACAAATTTAAATATGCATCTATATGTAACTTCAGCCAGTCGGGTCGCATTGATATGATCTAGTCTACAATACCTCAAGAAGGATTCATTCATTTCTGAACTCTTCCTCTTGTGTGTGTTCTATATACTAAGAACTGTGGTTTGATTTAGAACGTCAATGCTTTCAGATAACGTGCCTGAACCGATCAACTATTGATATAGGAAATGTTCAAAACATTATCCAACAATACAAAATTATATCCTTTCTTTACTAATAAAGAGACTGATATGATTTTGTATATCAGGTTCGGTATCTAATAGCATTTGTTCAGAATCAATGTATTCAGGTAATACAGGGTGATAGTGACCAACAGACTTGGCTGCAACACTTGTACCGTTTTCTGTCTCATGAAACTTATCACCCGTTCTCAGTTCTCTACCTATCTGTAGCCCATGTAACAGATTACATACGCGGGATCCTGATCCGGTATCACATACCCAGGACGTAAAGGATACTGAGAAACAGTTCTGTGTAATGAACACACCCGAAGATGATGCATCAACATGCACTTTCTTCGTTTGGGCGGCACGGGAAATCTGGTATTCCCCAATTTCCTGCTCTGTCTTATAACAATTATAAGTTGGAGCGGGACCAACGTTCCCCAGCTCAGTATAACAAGCGGGTTCGGTCAACATATCCGTTTTATTATCTTGATTAAGGCGTGATATGGTCGCTACCTGGAGGGAGAGAGAAGAAAACACTCAGCGTATGCTCTTGCAAGATTAGATTGGTTATATAATATATCTAATCAGGATGTCTCCCACTGTTTTATTCAAATCTTCCTTCAAACCCTAAAAGGAAAGACTAGCTGGGATTAATTACACGTTACAAGTTCGCCAATCTTTCAGCCAGGCCAGTGTCGGTACTTTGAGGGAGGTCCCCCGTGCTTTCGTACGAACCTAATTAAAGTAAACCTCATTTTCCCAGAGGCGTAACCCCGTTAACACCTTTCTAGACACCTACTTGATCGGCTAATTGTAATGTGTAAAACTCTCCCAGGAGTAACTCTTACTCGCAGCGGGTATCGGGATCCAACTATCTCATAGAAGGTATGCAATCTCATTGCAAATTTCAACACTTGAAATTCCCAATAATATTTTGCCCCAAGCGTCCTATGACCTTGACAGAGGTCAACAAACCATAGGCTGCTAGTCAAGTTCAACCCGTCATTTCCTGATTGAAGTAAACTCACCCGCACGACCCTTGACAGAGGTCAACAAGGTCGCACGAATACCCTAAATCAATCACATCATATGCTTATATAGATAAGCACTAATCAGCTACCGCACACTACGCCTTGACAGAGGTCAACAAACGCAGCACGAATACTAACCAGTACTTATCTGAAATGACGGAGGGCTACGACAGGTTTTTAAGAAAATCTTTTGCGTAATGAACTTGATATCGTTGTAGAATCGAGTGATTTGAAATGGAGTGTTTTTTAGGCTTTTCTAGTTTTGCTAAAGGGGTCACTCCCGGTGAAGGGATCGTCGGCCCTTTCCTCATCGAATAAGGTGCAGGATATATCATATATACCACTGTGCAAAGCAGAAACTATAGAAGCAATCAAAAGACAAACCGAGGGTTGTAGCATCTACCAGTCGTTGCTAAAGGAGTCACTCCCGGTGAAGGGATCTCGGTCCTTTCCATATCGAATAAGGTGCTGGATGTTCTACAAGGAACACCGCTATGCAAAGCAAGAACTAGAGCTACCAGTTTTTATTAAACAAGTTTCTACAACATCTTAGGTTTCTTTTATTTCATTAATCTCATTAATGAAGTCCCATTTTATTATGCTTCACAAGCATCTCTTTTGAAACGAAATCTGCAATATAACATATATCTCATATATATATAATATAAACATTCGTCTCAGGCAGTAATATGATCTCATCACAGAACATTGCAGCAGAAGAAACATATATGAAATATTGGATATACTAGGACGTCCGTGTTTTCAATACGAGCCTGTATAAAACACGGATTCCACGGTCGCGATGAATAGCCAAACCCACATCCCTAGACCCCTACGAGAGCGGCAAGTAACGCTGCCAATTCTAGGGTTAGGAGACCCGGTCTCGACTCCTCGAGATGGTCTCCCACTGGACCCTAGAACCCGGTTACTTATGCTCCCCACCTTGGGTCTACCTAATGCGGAAAAGTAAATAATATACAACGGTGACATCTTCCGCTACCTGGAAGTGCCCCAATAAAAGAATATTACATACAAATGAATTTTACATGAATGAAAAAGAAAAAACTCTCATCTCACATAAAACCCCCGGCTATTCAGAACGCGACGATCCAATAGAACATATCACAGCAACATATAATATCTCATATCATCAACGTAAGCAAGTATGCGTATCCCGATTGTCGTTGATGTATAGCAACGAAGCCGGCGATACACCACATACTACGCTTACGGTCACAGAAAAGAAAGTGTAAAACTACAACAGTTGGAATCCGCAACCTCCTTAGACATCGCATGCCTAACCAAATGAATTCCTTTAGACATCGCATGCCTAACAATTATAAACCCCGCATTTTAGTCTCATTATCGAAAACACTTTTCAATATAAAGTCGGGCAATTCAACAAGATTCCCGAAAAACTGATCGAATGCTCGTCGCAAACTTTAGTAGACGGCCGCACCCCCGATACCGTCGACGAAGTGCACTAAGGCGGAACACCGCTGCCGCGAGCACCCGAACGGATGCTTTCGGCGACGAGGTTCTCCTACAGTCACTTGGTCGGGGCTATAGGGCGTAGCTGTCTATTAAGTTTACCCGGCGAGTATCCGCGTACGCTACGTGATTGCGACGGACTTTTGATCATATCAAAATTCCGTGGTAACCGATCATTTGAGACTAAACTGCTAGATTTATAACATTCAAATTAGTTATCTCATAACTACTTGTGGATTCCAAATATTGTATCACATTCCGGATAAATAGACAAAGTTAAACTTTCCGATCGAATCATCAAACACCCAAGATTTCCCCAAAATATCTCAACACTTGAAATCAGTTTAAAAACATCCATCACATGCAACAGTACCAATGGTCCAGCCGTAGAAGGGTCAAGCCAACGCCTCACATGTGGCACGCCGTACTGCCCCAAACCCTAAGGTTCAAAAGGCAGTTCAAGACGGTCACATAATCGAGTTAAGGTTTGTTATCTTCTAGAGGGTCCACCGCGTTACTTGCACGACTTAGAACATTCTTAAACACGAGGAAAAATCCAACTTTTGAAAAAATTTCCGACAGGAAAAAAAGTGAGTTATTGATATCCGTTCGAACTTTTTAACAGTTTCAAAAATTATCCGGAATCCACATAGACAAAATCTGATAATCCGATCGAATCATCGAATCACCAAAACAATCCAGAAAATTCAACTCTTGAATAAATATTAAAAATTCCCATAAAACTCAGCACTGTGAAAGAGGAATTACTGTGCAAAATAGGAAGGGTGGCGTCATCAAATGGCCGCGGAACCGCCGCAGAAGCCAGGCTTCTGCCGCGGTTCCGCCGCACTTTTGACGAATTAGCCCTACGAATTTCACAGTAATTCTAATAAGACCCTGCTGAATTTTTTAGAAATTTTTAATCTGGAAAAAACCCAGTTTTCAGAAAAAGTCCAGAGAGCATATTCGGGTTAGGGTTTTGATTCGATCGGGTTTCAAACGTCGTCTAAACTTCGCCTAAAGCTCTAGCTTGGCTTTGATACCACTGTATGGTTGCTAGGCACGCGCACAAGGGTCTACGAGGCATCAACCATGCCCGATTAAAAATTTAGCCGTGCCGAACAACCCGAATACGGATCTTTAAACTAGAGATTAGGCGAAAACTAACATGTTAACAACTTTAACACTAAGTGAGAGGGATTACAACCTTTGTAGATCCGGTCCTTCACTCCATATGCTCCGTGTTGTGGTCCCTTCGCTGTGATCATCGGGTTCCGGACTCTCGAGAGGTTCCACGAAGAGAAAGATGCAACCTTTGCTTCCGATCTTCGATACTAAGATGATCTACCTTGAAGTTCCGTTAACACAAGCTAACACTCATGAAATGATGTGAACACCCTCATCTAAATGGCAAGGGAAGATGAGGATGATGAAGTAGGATTTTTGCTCTCTTTATTTACCTTTTTCTCATATTTATTCATCACATTGAAAAAAGCTAGCAAGCTTTTTCATGAAGAGAATGAAGGAAGAAGATGAACAATATCATTTTGTGATGAATAATAAAATGTTATCATAATCATTTATGCAACCATGGTTGTAGTAACCATTGTAGAGAGTTTACTAGGGTTAGGGTTTGGGTTAGGTTAAAGGGTGAGTCACAAAGAAATATCTATCATAATATCTTAACAAAGACAAAGTAAAGCTTCTAGAATCAACTAGAAGGTTTAACCCTAATCCAAACCCTAATCATGTTTAAACTCCTCTAAACATGTTTCATTAATAATTATAATATGTTACAATATTATATATCACATATACAATATTTATTGTAACAAAATAAAATAATACATTTAACATATATCGCATATATATCAATGTATTACCCGAGTGAGAAAAAGAATCTTTTAGTGAGCAAATATTAGTTAATGCAATTTAATATTGTAAGTCCATATTGCGACCCCCGGTGCTTACGGGGAGGCGGAAACGGTATAAAAAAAACAAATTTTTATCGCAAGAGGCAACATGGACTAAACAAGGTCGGGATCGTGTCTAAACTAAACTAGCAAAAACGCTAAAGGGAGTTAGCTACTCGGATGAAGGTTATACCTAAACTTGAACTCCTTCTTCTTGAAATCTTGTAGAGGTTGATGGTTCTCTTTTCGTCGCCTTCTTCCGTCGAAGATGGATCCACCTCGAAGGTTCGACCTTTGGGCTCTTCCTCGATCTTTGAGTGAACTAGGGTTTCCGGCTTGCTAAACCTTGAACCTAGAATGAGTAGAGAGTGACAAGGGTTTGCTTTTCTTTTTAAAGAGAATGATTCTCAACACATGAGAAGGGTTCTCTTTTGCTAGAGGAAGAAGAAGATGAAGAGAGGAGAGAGAAGCTAAATGAGATAATGAGCTATCTTTTTCTTTCTTGCAACCATAATACCAAAAGAAAAAGAATTATCTAAATAATAATAATTCAAAATAAGAATAGTTGATGGTAATTTGGAATGACCACTACCATGCTTCATTTAATGAAATGTAAGCATGAATCAAGGAGGACTTTTTAAAGCATGATGGTGGTCAACATTCAACCATGGTCAACAAGTCAACCATGGTCAACAAGTCAACAAAATCAACCATAACATAATTCTCATTTAATTACTATTATTAATAGATAATTCATAAATCCATTAGGGTTTGGAAAATGATAACTGTCAACTGTGCATACGCACCCGTTCCGAAACCCTAATGAAATACCTCATCCTCCGCCTCAAGCAACTGTGCATACACACCTGCATTCTCGTTCCGAGGAACAAGAATACCAAGATATAAAAGCAGCCCTCAAAACATATACCGGCATCTGGCTCAAACCAGAGCCTGCCAGTATAATCCGTCCGGACTCCAAACGTGCACAAGTGCGCGGATGAGAACGAACCCTGTCGCAAAACCATGCGACCTCTACTCTGTTTTGCCCAGAGACGAATACCCTCTGTGTGGGACTCTAAAGACTCGACACTACGCTGGCAGTAGATTTAACCACAGACCGCAAGCGGCACTAGCTGTGCGTAACGGTCCCCAGGTAGATGCCGACAAGAAGGCAGACGAGGTGAAACCCCATCTGAACTCCTACTGAGTCTGAATGTGACATTCTCCGTACAGTCCAGTCTGTTCGTCTGATACATCGCATGTCGGGCCTAGGGGGCGGTAAAACGTCAGTCCCCCAATAGCGGTACAAGTCGTGTCGGAGTGAAGCCCAAAACATCCTGAGATAACACTGGAACCTACCAGTATATCTCGCTTGCCCTGGCCAGGGACTACTCGTGTAATGGCTCTCCTAGACACAGCGCTATGTCAACCTCCAATACCGGGAGAGACGAATCCTGTCTAACCGTCACTGCCTCCAAGTGCTTCGGGACTGCACCCAACCATCACCTGTTTGCACGACTCCTTTGAGCCGTGGTAGGGTAGTGATCAAAGTGCAGTGGGAACACACTCGAGGCGAAGTGCCAGTGTCAAGTCAGCGGACTAAGCTGTACTCATGTCACCTGGGAACTGATAACTGACGATAGGTATAATACCAACCTGTCAGTTCCCGACGAGTCCTGTCCAGTGTACTCGTAACCCAACGAGCACCCGTATACTATCTCCAGTACGACGTACTGATGGCTGTGGGACAGACCATCTCCCACACTGGGATGAGAAGCGCATACGCTAGTCTACTCCGGAGTATCGATGCCCTGTCTCGATAGTCCTACGACTAGGGACCTGTATAAGGATGTGCCTATAGATTACCCAGCCCCCACTAGTGTGACTGCCATCACAACGCTGGTAATCAAGCAAAGATCCTAAGGGCTCCACTAATGCGTATAAGTGATATACTGAAATAAACACAAGTACACATTGAAGTAGAAACAAACCAAGTAGCATACTACTATATTGAGCAAGATTGTTTATACAAGGTGAATATCCCAAGCTTCCATTAAGTAATATACAAACTAGTATGATACAGTAATGGCCTCTAGGGCATATACACTAACAAATATATCATATATATTATTATACATTAAATTATCGAATCAACACTTGATCCGACAATCCGGCTATATCGCATATAACCGACTAATATTTATCCGTACCGATTCATCGAATCAACACTTGATCCGATGACCCGGTTGATATCAAATATCGCGAGAATATAATACGGTATCACATATCGCATTATCCTCGGTCCCGCACATATCACATATGTGCTCCTACTCCGTTTTGCCTGAGCCAAGAAACCTCTGTGTACGACTCTAAAGAATCGTCAATACGCCGGCAGTAGGTGATGATCATATCAAACACCCACAAGCTGCAAGCGGTCAGCTAAACGTAACAGCTACCCAGGTATTGAGCGCTCAGAAGATCAACAAGCAAGCCTGTACATTCTCCTGTGAATCCAAACAGTAACACTCCCGTACAGTCCGGTCTCGTCGTCTGATATGTCGCATATCTCGCCTAGGGGTGGTAAACGTCAGACCCCAGTAGCTTGATAAGTCGTGTCAATATGAGGTCTATAACAGTTCGAGAAACTACTGATAACACTTACCAGTAAATCTCAGCAACCCTGGCCAGGGATTTCCGGTTATAGCCAATCGAACACAGCACAACATCAACTCCCTATACCGGGAGAAACGAATCCCCTCCTATCGCTCATTGCCTCCATGTGATTCGGGACTGTACCCAAAAGCCACCTTTTTGCACGCCCTCTTGGATGTGGTATGATGGAAATCAAAGCACAGTGGGAATCACACAAGATTCTATGACGATCTCGGGTCAACAAACTACTCTGTACCAGTGTCACCGGAGAACTGCCATCTGACGTGAGGTATAATACCATCTGGGAGTTCTCGGCGAGTCCGTCCAGTGTACCCAGTCTCCACTGAGCACCCGTACACCATCCTTGATGTCAAACACCGATGGATATGGGATCATCCATCGCCCATCATATGGGTCAAGATGCGTATACGCTAGTCTACTCTGGTGTATCGATGCCCTGTCTCGATACACCCTCGACTAGGAACAGTTATAGGATGTACTCGTCGACTACCGTGGCCCCACTAGTATGATCTCATCATAGTCCCAGTAGTCGAGTACTTATCCTAAGGGCTTTATCAACATGTAATATAGAGACAATCAGAGTACATGTTAAGATAAAGTACAACCAGATAGCATACTATCATGTCGAGCAAGAAAGTCCTCCCTATATATGTCCTAGCATCCACTACAATATACATCGTATGTACAGTAATGGCCTCTAGGGCATACATATAACTAACAGTATGGAGAGCAATCTCGCGTATTACGATACGAAGCATCTAAGAAACTGTTTCAGATGCGAATGACCGCTGGCACAGCAGTAGGAGACCATGTTCTGAAAATGATAGCTCTCATAGAAGAACTTGAGGACCTTGGGTGAACAATGGACAATGAACAATATACAGATATTATTCTGCAGTCTCTCCCCTCCACCTTTGCTCAGTTCATTGTTAACTTCAACATGCACAACATGGAGAAGGAACTGCCTGAACTCCTTAATATGTTAAGGAGTGCAGAGAACACACTGAAGTCAGTGAAGACTCCCGTTATGAGTGTTGGGAAATCCTCCTCCTCTTACCCGAAGGCTAAGGCTAAGGGAAAGATGAAGAAGAAACCCACCAAACCTAAGGGTGGAGTCAAAAAGGTGAAGGGAAAAGGCAAGTCCACGGTTGGGGAATCAGGGAAAGGTGAATGTTTCCACTGCAAGAAGACGGGACACTGGAAGAGGAACTGTATTGAGTACCTAGCACTCAAGAAGAAGCATGGTGATGCTTCAGCTTCAGGTGTGTTCGTAATTGAAAACTGTTTTTTATTAACTCTGCTTCCTAGGTATTGGATACCGGTTCGGGTTCTCATATTTGCAATTCTGTGCAGGCGTTGAGAAATAGCAGAGTTCTGAAGACAGGTGATCATACTCTCCAAGTTGGAAATGGTTCCAATGTAAATGCAGTTTCAGTAGGAGAGTATCACCTAGGTTTGCCTTCGGGTTGTATATTGGTTTTGAACCCATGTTATTTTGTACCAAGTATGCTTTGTAATATTATATCTGTTTCCTTGTTAGATAATGAAGGGTATCATTTTGCTGTGCAACACAATGTTATGAACATTAGACTTAATCAAGAGTTGATTGGTTGCGGTACATTAAATAACGGGATATACGTCCTTAATCAACACACAGTTTTCAACGTACAACACACAAATAAAAGAAAATTTTCAGATATAAATGAAGCTTTTCTTTGGCATTGTAGACTTGGTCATATTAATAAAAAAAGACTAAACAAGCTTCATAAAGATGGATATTTAAATTCTTTTGAGTATAAATCTTATGCAACTTGCCAGTCTTGTATCAAAGGTAAAATGACCAAAACTCCATTTACAGGACACGGAGAAAGAGCTACTGAGCTCCTAGGCATCATACATAGTGATGTAAGCGGACCAATGTCTACATATGCAAGAGGCGGTTTTTCTTACTTCATAACTTTTACTGATGATTTCTCAAGATTCGGTCATGTGTATTTGATAAAGCATAAGTCTGAAGCTTTCAAGAAATTCAAGGAGTATAAACATGAAGTAGAAAACCAAACAGGAAAGAGTATCAAAATACTTCGATCAGATCGAGGTGGAGAGTACTTAAGTACTGAGTTCTTGGACTTCCTAAAAGAGAATGGGATTCTCTCTCAGCTCACTCCACCTTACACACCACAGCAAAACGGTGTGTCAGAACGAAGGAACCGTACCCTATTAGATATGGCACGATCCATGATGAATGATTCTGAGTTACCTCCCTCGTTTTGGGGGCATGCATTGGAAACAACAGCTTTTCTGTTAAACAAAGTTCCAACCAAGACCGTGTCTACCACTCCATATGAGATATGGCATGGGAAGAAACCATCTCTTAAAAGAGTTAAGATTTGGGGTTGTCCAGCTTTTGTCAAAAAGCAGAATCCAGACAAACTCGAGACACGATCAGTCAAATGTATATTTGTAGGATATCCTAAATATTCGTTTGGGTATCTTTTCTACCACAAGGAGGAACAAAAGGTGTTTGTTTCTCAGTATGCCACCTTTTTAGAAAATGAGATTTTTTCAAATGAGCCTTTGTTGACATTGCATCTGCTCTAACAAGAAGAATGTCGGGCTGGAGCTGAGATTTTGCCGTCACTCCTTTTTGTTTTGGCTATTTGGAGCTTTTGTTAACGTTGCGTCTGCATCCTGCAGGAATAAGAAGGTACGCCAGGGTTGTCTCTAGGTTGTATATTAACCGTCAAGACTTGGAGCTAGGAATTTGCCATGGCTCCGCTTTGTTTCGACCCTTGAGCCTTTTGTTGACGTTGTGTCTACATCCTGCTGGAATAAGAAGGTATGTCGGGGTTGTCTCTAGGTTGTATATGAACAGTCAAGACTTGGAGCTAGGAATTTGCCACCGCTTTGTTTCGACTCTTGGGCTTTTTGTTGACGTTGCGTCTACATCCTACTAGAATGAGAAGGTACGCCAAACTGATCTCTAGACTGTGGATGTTGCCGTTGAGATCTGGCTCTCCCTTTAACGGAGCCCGGTGGGAAAATATGGTTCCTTTTTTTCATTTGTGCCCATGGATTGTATACAGGGGTCGGTGTAGACTCACCTGCAGGGCAGAGAAAATTTTATTTTATTTTATTTACTTTATTTCCGTGATGCTCTATCTTTTCAGCTTTTCATATCGCGAAAGTCGCAATTGCCCAATCATTTCGGCTATTTATCGCGGTGCCCAATCATTTCGGCTATTTTTATATTTTTACTCGCTGCTTTTTATTGCGAGTTGCCCAAACATTTCGGCTGTTTCATATGCATATTTTTTGCTCGCTGATTTTTATTGCGAGTTGCTCCATCATTTCGGCTATTTTATATGCATTTTTTGCTCGCTGATTTTTTGTTGCAAGTATGGAACTTAAGATCTGATACCAATCTTGGCATCAGTATCGTTGCGACTGGAATATTGCCAAGAGCGAATCATCATTTGTCTTGAAAGGACTTAGAGCATGATGTTCATATCATAATATTGCATTTTATATTCCCCATTCTTATGCGTTTTATAAATAAACAGGTGCTTTTGACGCATGTCTGCTACATATTACAGGTTACAGGTTTGTGGAGCAAAAACAGTGAAAAAGATAAAAGACGATATAAAAGTGAGACTTTGACCAATAAACAGAAGACTCTTGATCAAGCCTATATAAAGATCAGTTCACGAAGCAAGGTTCAAGACGTTGACACAAATCTACGGTTAAAGTCCACTGCAATTGTTCACTGGAGATCTAGAACCAACGTAGAAGCCATTTTAATAAAAGAACCAAAGAATACGGAAGCCCAAAAAGCCCAGAGTCAGCCCAGAAATTTTCATCAGCCAACACCATTATTTGGCCGCGGAACCGCGGCCAAACCAGGCCTCGGGCCGCGGTTACGCGGCCGTCTAGGGCATTCAGGAGATAAGTTTTTTACCAATTTGTATGGCGGCTTTGACTAGTCAACTCAGGGGTATTCTTGTAAATGCAGACGTGTGAATTAATTGTAACCTAGGGTTTCCTATCCTCTATAAATAGGAACTCTAAATCATTGTATTGGCTATGCCTCCCTGTGCCTCTTTTTATCAATAAAATTTAGATTTCTTTTGGAGAGCATCGATGCCTCTTTTCATTTCAGAAATTCAGATCTGACAAGTCTTGTGTTGATATTTGGAGAGAGCCATCTGTAAAGTAAGTAATTAATTTCAATTCTTGCCCTAGGTAATTTTTCATTCCCTGCCCTAGTATAAATTTAATTGCTTGCCCTAGTTAGATAGTTAGATCTTTAATTCAATTGCCCTAGATTAATTTAGTTTTTAGATTTAATTAATCCATTCACACCGTTCGTAATTAACTCGTAAGAGCGACTAGGAAATTCACAACATCCCTGTGGACCGACCCGTACTTATCGGCTAGCTGCAAAGCGACGCCGTTCTTGATTGCGGTTAATAGATAGTTTTTGAGATCAATCACATGACACCTGTTTAGGCATCAGTATCGCTACCACTGGAATATTGTCAGGAGCGAATCATCATTTTCCTTTGTCGATTTGATCAAAGATGGCTTAGTAGACAGGGTTAGGACCTGTTGACTAAGACTTTTCGACTTTATGAGCCGTAAGGGTCTCATAAAGTTATTTCTTCCTACGAGTCGTGAGGATCTCGTAGATGTATTTTCTCCTTAGGAATCGTGGGGATTCCTAAGTGTTTGCTTCCCCTTGCAAGTCGTAAGGATCTTACAAGAGTGTTTTCTCTCTATAAGTCGAGGGGACTTACAAGTGTCATTCACCATATGGGGACATTTCGCGCCATTAGAGGAACTAGGTGAGGGCTATATTTATTTGTGCCCGTGGATTGTATACAAGGGCCAATATTGGACCACCTGTAGGGCAACTTGGGGGATATGATAGCTTAAGAACAGGCTTAAGTGCCTGTAGCTTAAGGCTTTTGAATCTTATGAGCCGTGAGAGTCTCATAGAGGGAGTTCTCCTTACGAGTCGAGATGATCTCGTAAGTGAAAATTTTACGAGATTGAGCCCTTCTGGGTTTTCACAAACCCGCCGGTAGCCCTTCTGCTTTTACTCACGGCGTCTTTTCGGGTTTTCATCCATGCCCATTTTGCTTGTGGACATACCGTTTTTTTTTGTTTTTTTAAAGAGATTGGGCCCTTCCGAATTTTCACAAACTTGCCGGTAACCCTGCTGTTTTTACTCACAACGCCCTTTCGGGTTTTTATCCGTGCCCATTTTGCTTGTGGTCATACCGTTTTTTTTAATGAGATTGCACCCTTCCGGGTTTTCATCCGTGCCCATTTTGCTTGTGGACATACCATTTTTTTAATGAGATTGCACCCTTCCGGGTTTTCACAAACTCGCCGGTAGCCCTGTTGTTTTTACTCACGACGCATTTTCAGGTTTCCATCCGTGCCCATTTTGCTTATGGATATACCCTTTTTTATCATCGGTTTGCCAATGGGACTTGAGTTGCAGTCTTCGCCGTTGGAGCTTTGATTGTAATATAGATCTCAAAAGAGAATATCGCCGTATTTGGGGCGATGCACCATGTTTGAGGCGGCGCCCTAGTTTAAGGACATTCCGGTCCATTGTTACCATTTTCGAGGCAACAGATCTTCTAGATACTACTTTCAGGGTCTGATGCAGGAAGATAGCGAGCGGACACATGCGTCATCATCTATCATTGACCTGAATCATAACCCATTAGGAGTAGTATTTTTTGAGGAGTCGGCCATTTATTGGCTGGAAGGGTCTTTCGCCATGCATATCCATGAGTAGGTAGTCCCCACCCTGGTAGACCTTGTCTATGATGTACGGGCCCTCATAGTTCGGCTCAAATTTCTCCCGATTCGCACCATTAGGGATCATAGGTCTTTTGATGATTAGCACGAGTTCTCCTTGGCGGAATGTTCTCGGCCTGGTCAGTTTTTCATATAACCGTGTCATCCTTTCCTTATAAGCTTCTAGGTTTTGCTGTGCTATAAGGCGAGTTTCGTCGAGGGCGTCGAGCTCCTCAAGCCGGAGATGAGCGTTTTCTTCATCTGTCAGTTCGTATCGAACCGCTACTCGCAGAGAAGGGAGTTCTATTTCCAGGGGAAGTACTGCTTCCGTGCTGAATACTAACGCGAATGGGGTCGTATTCGTGGCCGTTTTTTTAAATACTTCATACACTGGTGTTGTGTAGAAGGGATGACGTTGTACTCGTGTAACCAAGGCCTGCCGAGCAAAACATTGTAGCAAGTCTTGGCGTCAAAGACATGAAATTTGATGTCAATGACGAGCAGCCCGAAGCGTAATGTCAGTATTACGGACCCGAGCGTCCGTGATGACTGTGAATCGAAACTGGAGATGGTAATTTTATCTCGGGTTAGGTGCTGAACATTCATGCAAATCACCTTCAGTGCCACCACATTGAGGAAGTTGACAGAAGGCCCATTGTCGACAAGGATTTTGCCTATCTTGATATCGTGGCAGTACCTAGTGACGTATAATGGGCGGTTATGCTCGCACGTTCCGAGGAGGAGATCCTCATCGCTGAATATGATGTCAGCTGTGTGAGCCTCTGCCAGTTTGTCCTTCATCATTTCTTCTGCTAAGAAAGCTTGGAATTGATCAGGATCTTACAATGCTTTGATCAGAGAATCTCGTGCCTCTTTGGACAGGAAGAGAGCATCCAGTATGCTTAGTTGTGAAAGAATTTTTCTCAGATGTGCTAGGACATTGTAATCCACCTAGTTTTTCCTAGACGAGTCCTTGGCTGCGAGCTCTTTAACGACTCCATCATCAAGGGTGATTTCCCCAGGGACATTTTCTTTCCCCTTGTCTCTTTTACTCAAACCTTTACTTGTAGGTCCGAGGTTCTTCTCAAGCAGCGTGCGGTTACGCAGCTGAATGTTCTCGCAGTTCTTCTCTTCCTCTTCTTTTTCGGAGGTGGAGTTCATGAAGAGAGGGCCAAGGGTCATTTCTTCCTCAGAATCGCTCCCGAAGGTAAGAACTTGGAATTTTCTTCTTTCTCGACTGGTATCAACCATATGACAGTTGCCAGTTGTTTTCTTACGCGCACTTCTAGAACTTCTTTGTTGTCGATGAGCTTCACGTTTCATCCTCTTGAAATGTTGTTGATGGGCAATGTATCCTTGCCACCACTTCCTGAAGGTACTACATTCCTCGGTGGGGTGGGTAACCCTTCGATGACATAAGCAGTAGTTTAAATGTATATCCACTCTGTTGAGGCTTATGACCCCGGGCGTGTTTCCTTTAAGAGGTGGCAGCGTCATTCCCACTGACAGGGCTTTGGCGAACTGCTTCTCTGTTTTGATTTTGCTCTTATTTGCCCCAGGTGTGCTTCGGTTTGGTTGGAGTACTTTATGACTCATCCTCGCCGTAGTTTCTTCATCTTGACGCCGACACTTAGCCTTTTCGTATATGGTTGTTTCACGTTCTCGGTCAGCTTTAATCTTTCGAAAGGCTTCGTTTAACAGCCTATCGATTGGGTCTTCTGACAGTCCTGTGGATTTTGGCGCCGATCCTGTCCCTAATTCCTTTGCGTTGTTTTCTGACGCTTAGGGGGCTTCTTCGTCATTTAACGACGAATGGGAAACCATGTGGCAACTTGCTACATAGTTTTTAGTTTCTGATAGTTATTTTCCTCATCATTATTACTCCTTTTGTTCTCAAGAATATGCTTGAGGAACTCTTCGAGAGTGACTGGGGTCCATGCCTTCTGGTTGTACTCCTCCAGCGCGTCGATGTACTTTTGCAGGTTCGTGCGCTTGTCGTCATACTCGGCAGGCTGCACAGGCTTCTTGCTCTTCTTCTTTTTCTTTGAAGACTTTGAAGGCTCGACTTGGGGATTTTGCCCTTTGTCGACAGTTTTCGGTACGGGACGCGGTTTCAGCATCCCTTCAAAGATTTCCGGTTCAAGCAGGCTCTTCCACCTGATTGCCGGACATGCCTGGAGATCCTTCAGCATTCTTTTAGTTTTAGCTGAAAGGACAACTTCCCATGGAGCTTCTTCTACGAGCGAGCATGATGCCCCTGGCGTATCCATCTTTTTAGGAGCGTGCTTCTATGGCAGGTTCATCCTCCAGTTATCAGAAAGCGCGAATTTCCCCCGTAGATACTGGTCCTCGACCCAATTTTTGAACACGTAGCAATATTTAATTGGGTGGCTCATCATTCTGTGGTAAGAGCAGTAGTTGGGGCTGTTGACATCGCCTGGTTGCGGTGGATGTCGTGGATCCAGCAATATGATAAGGTTGTTCCGCACTGCCAGCTCGAATGGTCTTCTCGTCTTGTCACGGGGAAACGAGTAGGCGCGTCCTAGCCATTCTTCCAGGGATAAACGCGGACGCATGTTGTTTTGGCAAGTAACTGGCTTCGGGTCACTCTGCTGTTGTTGAGTGTGTTTCCCCAATAAGAGCAAATCTCTGTTTTGAATTTCAAAATTCAAAAATTAAAGCAACGCTTCAGATCTTGCGCGCTGTGCGCTGTGCGCCACGTGTCAGAAGCAGACATGCCAGCACCGGGAGTGCTGAGCCCTAGGCAGCGCACCTCAATCAGAGCAAAACTCTGTTTTCATAATTCAAAATTTAAAAAGTCGAAGCAACGCTTCAGATCCAGCGTTCTGCGCTGTGCGCTACATGTCAAACAAAGGTGCGCTAGCGCAGTTGCGCTGCGCTCTGCGCTATGTGCCACGTATCAAGCACGGGTGCGCTAGCGCAGTTGCACTGCGCTCTGCGCTGCGTGCCACGTGTCTAACGTAGGTGCGCCAGCGCTGGAATTAAAAATTCCCACCGTTGGATCAAAGGATCTAATAATGATGATAAATCATTAATTAACCAGAATTAAATTCTGTTAAAGGAAGATTTCTCAAAATCTTTCCAAACAACAATATTGTGCTTTAAGCACCGCTGGATCAATGATCCAATGGTAAATAATGAATTACCAAAACAGAACAAATTCTGCATAGAAAGATTTCTCAATCTTATTGAAACAAGAAGATTATTTTCTATCAAACAGAAACCTTAGGATCGAAGTGTAAGTCCATGTTGCCAACCCCGGTTCTTGCGGGGAGGCGGAAACGGTATAAAAAACAAATTTTTAGCGCATTAGGCAACATGGACTAACAAAAGTCGGGATCTTTTCTAAACTAAACTAGCTACCAAGCTAAAGAGAGTTAGCTACTCGAAAAAGATGTTATACCTAACTTGAACTCCTTCTTCTTGAAACCTTTGTAGAGCTTGGATGGTGTTTTCCTCGTCGCCTTCTTCCGTCAAAGATGGATCCACCTGAGGGTTCAACCTTTGGGCTCTTTCTCGAACTTTGAGTGAACTAGGATCTTTGGCTTGCTAAACCTCTAACCCTAGAGTGAGTAGAGAGTGGCTTTGGGGTGTTTTTATCTCAAGGAGATGGATTCTCAACACATGAGAAGGGAGCTCCTTGAACTAGAGGAGGAGGAAGAAGAAGAGAGGAGAGAGAAGAGTTATGATAGAATGAGAGCTTTTCATTTTACAATCATAACAAAATAAGAAATGAATTATCAAAATAATAATAATAATGTAAATGAAATAGTTGATGGATGGTTTGGAATGACCATTATCATTACACACATTAAATGATTTTGCTAGAATCAAAGAGCATCTTTGATATGTAATGATGATGGTCAAACTTTCAACTATGGTCAACTAGTCAACCTTGGTCAACAAGTCAACAAACCCAACCATAACACAATTTCATTTAATTAATATTATTAATTGATATATCATAAATCCATTAGGGTTTGGAAAAAGACGACTGTCAACTGTGCATACGCACCCGTTCCGAAACCCTAATGAAAATCCTCTTCCTCCGCCTCAATCAACTGTGCATACACACCCGCATTCTTGTTCCGAGGAACATGAACACAATGAGATAAAACTAACCCCAAAATATATACTAGTATCTGGCTCAAACCAGAGCCCGCTGGTAATATCCGTCCGGACTCCAAACGTGCACAAGTGCGCGGATGAGAACGAACCCTGTCGCAAAACCATGCGACCTCTACTCTGTTTTGCCCAATGGCGAATAGCCATCTGTGTGGGACTCTAAAGACTCGACACTACGCTGGCAGTGGGTTTAACCACAGACCGCAAGCGGCACTAGCTGTGCGTAACGGTCCCCAGGTAGATGCCGATAAGAAGACTGACGAGGTGAACCCCATCTGAACTCCTACTGAGTCTGAATGTGACAGTCTCCGTACAGTCCGGTCTGTTCGTCTAATATATCGCATGGCTGGCCTAGGGGGCGGTAAACGTCAGTCCCCTAATAGCGGTACAAGTCATGTCGGAGTGAAGCCCAAAACACCCTGAGATAACACTGGAAGCCTACCAGTATATCTCGATTGCCCTGGCCAGGGACTACTCGTGTAATGACTCTCCTAGACACAGCGCGATGTCAACCCCCAATACCGGGAGAGACGAATCCTGTCTAACCGTCACTGCCTCCAAGTGCTTTGGGACTGTACCCAACTACTGTAGGGTTCCTAGGCACACAAAGGAGGTCTCACATGGCATCAACTATGCCAATTTCTAATTTTACAAGTGCCGAGAAACCCTAATACGGATCGTTAACTAGAATTTTAGGCGACAAAAGAAACTAGTTAACAACTTAACTAAAAGAACGGAAATACAACCTTTGTAGATCCGGTCCTCCACCTCCATAGCTCCGCAATGAAGTTCCTCGCTGTCCAAATCGAATCCCGGGCTCTAGCATCGGCTTCTTCGGAGAAATGGGCGGGCTAGGTTATCGACTACGATGCCGAAGATGATCTACGTCGAGGCATCACAAGATCAAGCTCCCACTTCACCAAGTCATGAAACTTGTGAAGAAAACACCCTATACTACTTGGCAAGAGGTAGAGGATGAAGAAATAGGAGGTAGGTTCACTTTAGAATTGGATTTCTCACTCATTTTCTCAAGTTACCATTGATGGTAGCAAACTTTTCTTCTTGAAGAAGAAGAAGAAGAAGATGAATTTTATGATAAGTGTTTTTAAAATATGATATATTAAGAAAATAATTGTAATACTTATCATATACTAACCTTAGTTGAGTGTATAGAATATACCATGGTTAACTTGAATGGTTAGGGTTAAGTATAAGACAAGAATGATGACTTAGTCAAAGCTTCATGAAGCTTCAACTAACAAACAAACCAATCCACCATTCATTTATCCTTTCCAAAATGAAAAAGAAAATAAATAAATGAATAAATAAGTAATGGATAAACAAAACCCTAATCATTAGTTTAACCATGGTTTAATTCTTTACACTTAACCAAGTAAGCATGTATCATCAAACATGATACAATCATTTGCACAAAAAGTATATCACATATACAACTTGTACATCCAAGTGAGAAAATCCATTTAAAGTGAACCAATACTAATTAATGCAAAGTAATATATCAAATATATAATTATACATTAAATCATTAAATCAACACTTGATTTAACGATCCGGTCATATCGCATATAACCGACTAGTATCCTATATATCGGCTTATCGAATCAATACTTGATTCGATAACTAGGTTATATCGCATACAACCAATCGATACATTCATCGCGAGAATAGAATACGGTATCACATACACGCATTATTCTCGGTCCCGCACATATCTCATATGCGCTCTTATTTCGTTTCGCTTGAGCCAGGAAATCTCTGTGTAGGACTCTAAAGACTCGTCAATACGCCGGCAGCAGGTGATGATCATATCAAACACCCACAAGCCGCAAGCGGTCTGCTAAACGTAACGGCCACCCGGGTATTGAGCGATGAGAAGATCGACGAGCAATCCCGCTCACACTCCTGTGAATCCAACCAGTAACACTTACCGTACAGTCCGGTCTCGTCGTCTGATATGTCGCATATCTCGCCTAGGGGTGGTAAATGTCAGACCCCAATAGCTCGATAAGTCGTGTCGATATGAGGTCTATAACAATTCGAGAAACTACTGGTAACACTTACCAGTAAATCTCAGCAACCCTGGCCAGGGATTTCCGGTTATAGCCAATCGAACACAGCGCAACATCAACTCCCTATACCGGGAGAGATGAATCCCCTCCTATCGCTCATTGCCTCCATGTGACTCGGGAATGTACCCAAAAACCACCGTTTTGCACGCCCTCTTGGACGTGGTAAGGTGGAAATCAAAGCACAGTGGGAACCACACAAGACTCTATGACGATCTCGGGTCAACAGACTACTCTGTACCAGTGTCACCAGAGAACTGCCATCTGACGTAAGGTATAATACCATCTGGGAGTTCTCGGCGAGTCCATCCAGTGTACCCAGTCTCTACTGAGCACCCGTATATCATCTCTGATGTCAAACACCAATGGATATGGGATCATCCATCGCCCATCTGTATGGGTCGAGAAGGTATACGCTAGTCTACTCTGGTATATCGATACCCCGTCTCGATACACCCATGACTAGGGACCTTGAAGGATATACTTATGGACTACCATGTCCCCACTAGTATGATCCGCATCATAGTCCAGGTAGTCAAGTATACATCCTAAGGGCTTTACCAACATGTAACAGAGAGACAATCAGTATGCACGTTAAGGTAAAGAGTAACCAGATAGCATACTATCATGTCGAGCAAGAAAGTCCTCCCTATATATGTCCCAGCATCCACTACAATATACATCCTATGTATAGCAATGGCCTCTAGGGCATACATATAACTAACAATCTCCCACTTGCACTAGGGCCATCTGATAGCAGTGGTTAAAGTATCTCATACTCAACCATCCCATAAAAGTCTCTCTCTGGGAAAAGGCCTTCGTGAGTGGATCCGCCGTGTTGTCCTCTGAGTCAACTCTCCTTATCTCGATCCCCTGGAGATCAACCATCCCAATGATCAGGTGACACTTGCCTTAGAATATGTCTGGATCACTGATGGGACGGACGTTCCTTGGCATAAGCCACAACTCCATTGTCTCACAATGGTAGGAACGTAGTTCATCTCATGAACCAATATACACCCAAACAGCCTCTTTGGTAGCATCTTAAGTAGCAATGTATCCTGCCTTTATCGTCTAGTATGTCACAGTATCTAGCTTGGAACTCTTCCAACATACCGTCCCTCGATAGAGGGTAAAGACAATGCCTGTTACTGACATTCAGTCGTCTTTATCACCCTAGAACACTTCCAGTGATTTTCCCCAGGATCAACTGATACCATCTCACTACAGTTAGTGAGTATTCTAACATCCATTTAGATCTATCTCATAGATCCAAAATCCAGGATTTAGTAGGTATCATTATGATCCTATATGGAGAATCATTGTGATAAGCGGAGATTGATTGAACGTAGCATAGGAAACTCCTTCCCTATCAAGAGTATGTCATCCATGTACTCTACGAGGATCATCACCATACTCCCTACTACCTTTTTGTATATACCAGGTTCATCTACCATTTTGATGATGTCAAACTCTTTGACTAATCCATCAAAATAGATGTTCCAACTCCGCGATGCCTGCTTTATCACATAAAACATCTTGCACACGTTTCCGCTGCTCCCACTGTCTACGAGGCCCTCTGGCTGTGTACTTATAGACTCCCTCTTCTAAAACATTATTTAGAAAAGCTGTCATGACACCCAACCACCAGATATCGTAGTCATGGTATGTAGCCGTGGTAAGTAGGATCTGGATGGACTTAAGCATAGCCACTGGAAAAGGTTTCATCATTATCCACGCCTGGTCGATGACGAAAACCTTTAACAAGTCTATCTTTGAAAGTCTCAACTTTTCCATCTACACCAAGTAATCTTCTCAAGATATACTTGCTCCTGATGGGGATTTAACCCTTCAGATATAGCAACTAAAGTCCATACTTTGTTGGTGTATAAGGATTCCATCTCAGATCGCTAAGCATCCAGCCATTCTTACAGAGTCCCACTCCTGATGGCCAGCTCGAATCTAGTTGGGTCATCATCTCATGATGCAATCCTCGCTCCCACTGTCATAGAGAAACCAAAGTATCTCTCAGGTGGGTGAGGAACCCTACTAGATCGGCGGAGAGGCTGAGGTTCGTTGGTATCTACTAAATCCTTTGGTTGTACCAAATCATCTGCTGTAGTTTGCATAGCTGGAACATTTCCAGTTCTACATTACAGATCTTGCCTCGAGCTTGTCCGGATTTTTCTATTCAGACATAGGCTAGACAACCCTAAATCTTAACTAACTTAAGATATGGGCTCTTCCCTTTCCATATCACATATGAAGTGGTAGGCAACTGATTTGATTTGAACCCTTTTCAATAGGTATGCAGCTTCTCAAGTACATAACCCCCAAAAGGAAACAGGTAACTCAGTAGTACTCATCATAGAGCACACCTTATCATATAGGGTGTGATTGCTCTGCCCCGATATACCATCGTGCTATGGTGTATACGGAGGAGTAATGCTGAGAGAGAATCTTATTCTCCTTTAGAATAGTCCAGGAATTCCGTGCTCAAGTATTCTCCTCCTTGATCCCATCATAGGACATAATACTTATACCCGTATTTTGGTTCTCTACTTCTAACTTATATTCTGTGAATATCTCAAAAGGTTCGGACTTGTGTTTCAACAGGAACATAGGTCTGAATCTCGAAAGATCATCAGAGAATGTAATGAAGTATAAAGAACCAGTCCTGGCATGTGTAGACAGGGGACCTTACATACATCATCATGTATCAGTCCCAAGAGTTCATTAACTCTTTCTCTGTTTCCAGTAAACGGAGCTATGGTCATCTTATCTTTGTGACATGACTGGCGAGTTTCACAAGATGTAAATTCAAACAGATTTAAATATGCATCTAAATGTAACTTCAGCTAGTCGGGTCGCATTGATATGACCTAGTCTACAATACCTCAAGAAGGATTCGTTCATTTCTGAACTCTTCCTCTTGTGTGTGTTCTGTATACTAAGAACTGTAGTTTGATTTAGAACATCAATGCTTTTAGATAACGTGCCTGAACCGATCAACTTTTGATATAGGAAATGTTCAAAACATTATCCAACAATACAAAATTTTATCATTTCTTTAATAATAAAGAGACAGATATGATTTTGTATATCAGGTTCGGTATTTAATAACATTCGTTCAGAATCAATGTATTGGTAATACAGGGTGACAGTGACCAACAGACTTGGCTGCAACACTTGCCCCGTTTTCTGTCTCATGAAACTTATCGCCCGTTCTCAGTTCTTTACCTATCTGTAGCCCTATGTAACAGATTACATATCTGGGATCCTGATCTGGTATCACATACCCAGGACGTAGAGGATACAGAGAAACAGTTCTTTGTAATGAACACACCCGAAGAAGATGCATCATATGCACTTTCTTCGTTTGGGCGGCACGGGAAATCTGGTATTCCCCAATTTCCTGCTCTGTCTTATAACAATTATAAGGTGGAGCGGGACCAACGTTCTCCAGCTCAGTATAACAAGCGGGTTCGGTCAATATTCCGTATTATTATCTTGATTAAGGCGTGATATGGTCGCTGCCTGGAGAGAGAGAGAAGAAAACACTCAGCGTGCGCTCTTGCAAGAATAGATTGGTTATTATTTTATCTAATCAGGATGGCTCCCACTGTTTTTATCAAATCTTCCTTCAAACCCTTAAAGGAAAGACTAGCCGGGATTAATTACACACTACAAGTTCGCCAATCTTTCAGCCAGGCCAGTGTCGGTACTTTGAGGGAGGTCCCCCGTGCTTTCACACGAACCTAATTAATGTAAACCTCGTTTTCCCAGAGGCGTAACCTCGTTAACACCTTTCTAGACACCTACTTGATCGGCTAATTGCAATGTGTAAAACTCTCCCAGGAGTAACTCTTACTCGCAGCGGGTATCGGGATCCAACTATCTCATAGAAGGTATGCAATCTCATTGCAAATTTCAACACTTGAAATTCCCGATAATATTTTGCCACGAACGATCTATGACCTTGACAAGGTCAACAAATCATAGACCGCAAGTCAAGTTCAACCCGTCATTTCTTGATTGAATCAAACCCACCCGCACGACCCTTGACAAGATCAACAAGGCCGCACGACTACCCTAACCCAATCTGCATCATATGCATAAGCAGATAAATACTGGTTAGCTACCGCACACTGCGCCTTGACAAGGTCAACAAACACAGCACGAATACTAAACAGGACTTATCTGAAATGACGGAGGGCTACGACAGGTTTTTCTGAAAACCTATTGCGTAATGAACTTGATATCTTTGTAGAATCAAATGATTTTAAAATGGAGTGCTTTTGAGGCTTTTCTAGTTTTGCTAAAGGAGTCAACCCGGTGAAGGGATCGTCGGTCCTTTCCTCGTCGAATGAGGTGCGGGATATATCATATATATCACTGTGCAAAGCAGAACTCTTAAAAGCAATCAAAAAGACAAACCGAGTGTGTAGCATCTGCCAGTTATTGCTAAAGGAGTCACTCCCGGTGAAGGGATCTCGGTCCTTTCCTTATCGAATAAGGTGCAGGATATATCATATATACCTCTGTGCAAAGCAAGAACTGTAGCTACCTGTTTTAATTTTGAAATTCGATTCTACAACATCTTAGGTTTCTTTTATTTCATTAATTTCATTAATGAAGTCCCATCATTTAAGTACCTAAACATCACAGATAAATACGACGTACACTTATGCCATCTGCATTCGCCTCGATGTCCCCTCATGCACCGTTAGGTTAGGTAACTAACGACAGAGCGGGGCAGGGCTAGCGCGGGTGTAAAACATAAGTAACATCTATATAATATTTCATATATACTATATATAGTATCTATCACAGAACATCATATGATCACATCACAGATATCGCAGCAGAAGAAACATATGAAATATTGGATATACTAGGACGTCCGTGTTTTTAATACGAGCCAGTATAAAACACGGATTCCACGGTCGCGATGAATAGCCAAACCCACACCCCTAGACCCCTACGAGAGCGGCAAGCAACCCTACCAATTCTGGAGTTAGGAGACCCGGACTCGACTCCTCAAGTTGGTCTCCCACTGGACTCCAGAACTCGGTTACTTGTGCTCTCCTCCTTGGGTCTAACCTAGTGCGGAAAAGTAAATAATATACAAAAGGTGACATCTTCCGCAACCTGGAAGTGCCCCAATAAAAGAATATTACATACAAGTTTTTACATGAATGAAAAATGAAAAACACTCATCTCACATAAAAACCCCCGGCTATTCAAACACGACGATCCAATATAACATATCCAGCAACACATAACATCACATGTCATCAACGTAAGTAAACATGCATATCCCAATTGTCGTTGACATATAGCAACGAAACCGGCGATATCACATATTACACTTACGGTCACAGAAAAGAAAGTGTAAAACTGCAACAATTGGAATCCGCAATCTCTTTAGACATCGCATGCCTAATCAAATAAATTACTTAGACATCACATGCCTAACAATTATAAACCCCGCATTTTAGTCTCATTATCGAAAACACTTTTCAATATCAAGTCGGGTAATTCAATAAGATTCCCGACATACTGATCGAATACTCGTCGCAAACTTTAGTAGACGGCCGCACCCCCGATACCGTCGACGAAGTGCACCAAGACGGAACACCGCTACCGCGAGCACCCAGATGGATGCTTTCGGCGACGGGGTTCTCCTACAGTCACTTGGTCGAGGCTATGGAGTGAAGCTGTCTATTAAGTTTACCCGGCGAGTATCCGCGTACGCTACGTAATTGCGACGGAATTTTGATCACATCAAAATTCCGTGGCAACCGATCAAGTGAGACTAAACTGCTATGTTTATAACATTCATTCAGTTATCTCATAACTACTTGTGGATTCCAAGTATTGTATCACATTCCGGATAATTAGAAAATGTTAAACTTTCCGATCGAACATTCAAACACCCAAGTTTTCCCGATACAGATCAACACATGAAACAAGTCTAAAAACATTCAGTTCGTGCCTCAGTACCAACGGTCCAGCCGTAGAAGGGTCAAGCCAACGCCTCACATGTGGCACGCCGTACTGCCCCAAACCCGAAGGTTCAAAGGGCAGTTCAAGACGGTCACATAATCGAGTTAAGGTTTGTTGTCTTCTAGAGGGACCATCGCGTTACTTGCACTACTTAGAACGTCGTTAAACTACGGAAAGATCCAACACTTGGAAATTTCCCGACAGGGGAAATGGTGGGTATTTATATCCGGTCGAACTTTTTAACATATTCCAAATATCCGGAAAACACATAGACAAAGTTTGAAATTACCGATCGAATCATCGAGGCTCTAAAACAACCCAGAAAACTCAACTCTTGATTGCAAATTAAAAATTCTCAGAAAACTCAGCACCTGGAAAAATGAATTACTGTGCAAAAACTACAACCAACTCCCTTCATTTGGCCGCGGAACCGCGGCAGAAGCCATGCTTCTGCCGCGGTTCCACCGCACTATAAACGTATCATGGGTTAATTTTTGCATCGTAATTCTTAGAATTCCTTGCTGAATTTTTTAAGCATTTTTAATCTGGAAAAATCCCAGTTTTTGAAAAAAGTCCAAAGAGCAATTTGTTTTAGGGTTTCGATGTTCATTCGGGTTTCAAACGTCGTCTACAGTTCGCCTAAGGCTCTAGCTAGGCTCTGATACCACTGTAGGGTTCCTAGGCACACAAAGGAGGTCTCACATGGCATCAACCATGCCAATTTCTAATTTTACAAGTGCCGAGAAACCCTAATACGGATCGTTAACTAGAATTTTAGGCGACAAAAGAAACTAGTTAACAACTTAACTAAAAGAACGGAAATACAACCTTTGTAGATCCGGTCCTCCACCTCCATAGCTCCGCAATGAAGTCTCCTCGCTGTCCAAATCGAATCCCGGGCTCTAGCGTCGGCTTCATCGGAGAAATGGGCGGGCTAGGTCATCGACTACGATGCCGAAGATGATCTACGTCGAGGCATCACAAGATCAAGCTCCCACTTCACCAAGTCATGAAACTTGTGAAGAAAACACCCTATACTACTTAGCAAGAGGTAGAGGATGAAGAAATAGGAGGTGGGTTCACTTTAGAATTGGATTTCTCACTCATTTTCTCAAGTTACCATTGATGGTAGCAAACTTTTCTTCTTGAAGAAGAAGAAGAAGAAGATGAATTTTATGATAAGTGTTTTTAAAATATGATATATTAAGAAAATAATTGTAATACTTATCATATACTAACCTTAGTTGAGTGTAGAGAATAGACCATGGTTAACTTGAATGGTTAGGGTTAAGTATAAGACAAGAATGATGACTTAGTCAAAGCTTCATGAAGCTTCAACTAACAAACAAACCAATCCACCATTCATTTATCCTTTCCAAAATGAAAAAGAGAATAAATAAATGAATAAATAAGTAATGGATAAACAAAACCCTAATCATTAGTTTAACCATGGTTTAATTCTTTACACTTAACCAAGTAAGCATGTATCATCAAACATGATACAATCATTTGCACAAAAAGTATATCACATATACAACTTGTACATCCAAGTGAGAAAATCCATTTAAAGTGAACCAATACTAGTTAATGCAAAGTAATATATCAAATATATAATTATACATTAAATCATTAAATCAACACTTGATTTAACGATCCGGTCATATCGCATATAACCGACTAGTATCCTATGTATCGGCTTATCGAATCAATACTTGATTCGATAACTAGGTTATATCGCATACAACCAATCGATACATTCATCACGAGAATAGAATACGGTATCACATACACGCATTATTCTCGGTCCCGCACATATCTCATATGCGCTCCTATTTCATTTCGCTTGAGCCATGAAACCTCTGTGTAGGACTCTAAAGACTCGTCAATACGCCGGCAGCAGGTGATGATCATATCAAACACCCACAAGCCGCAAGCGGTCTGCTAAACGTAATGGCCACCCGGGTATTGAGCGATGAGAAGATCGACGAGCAAGCCCACTCACACTCCTGTGAATCCAACCAGTAACACTTACCGTACAGTCCGGTCTCGTCGTCTGATATGTCGCATATCTCGCCTAGGGGTGGTAAACGTCAGACCCCAATAGCTCGATAAGTCGTGTCGATATGAGGTCTATAACAATTCGAGAAACTACTGGTAACACTTACCAGTAAATCTCAGCAACCCTGGCCAGGGATTTCCGGTTATAGCCAATCGAACACAGCGCAACATCAACTCCCTATACCGGGAGAGATGAATCCCCTCCTATCGCTCATTGCCTCCATGTGACTCGAGACTGTACCCAAAAACCACCGTTTTGCACGCCCTCTTGGACGTGGTAAGGTGGAAATCAAAGCACAGTGGGAACCACACAAGACTCTATGACGATCTCGGGTCAACAGACTACTCTGTACCAGTGTCACCAGAGAACTGCCATCTGACGTAAGGTATAATACCATCTGGGAGTTCTCGGCGAGTCCGTCCAGTGTACCCAGTCTCTACTGAGCACCCGTATATCATCTCTGATGTCAAACACCAATGGATATGGGATCATCCATCGCCCATCTGTATGGGTCATGAAGGTATACGCTAGTCTACTCTGGTATATCGATGCCCCGTCTCGATACACCCACGACTAGGGACCTTGAAGGATGTACTTATGGACTACCATGTCCCCACTAGTATGATCCGCATCATAGTCCAGGTAGTCAAGTATACATCCTAAGGGCTTTACCAACATGTAACAGAGAGACAATCAGTATACACGTTAAGGTAAAGAGTAACCAGAAAGCATACTATCATGTCGAGCAAGAAAGTCCTCCCTATATATGTCCCAGCATCCACTACAATATACATCCTATGTATAGCAATAGCCTCTAGGGCATACATATAACTAACAACTACTACCTGTTTGCACGACTCCTTTGAGCCGTGGTAGGGTAGTAATCAAAGTACAGTGGGAACACACTCGAGGCGAAGTGACAGTGTCAAGTCAGCGGACTAAGCTGTACTCATGTCACCTGGGAACTGATAACTGACGATAGGTATAATACCAACTTGTCAGTTCCCGACGAGTCCTGTCCAGTGTACTCGTAACCTAACGAGCACCCGCATACTATCTCAAGTACGACGTACTGACGGCTGTGGGACAGACCGTCTCCCACACTGGGATGAGAAGCGCATGCGCCAGTCTACTCCGGAGTATCGATGCCCTGTCTCGATAGTCCTGCGACTAGGGACCTGTATAAGGATGTGCTTATAGATTACCCAGCCCCCACTAGTGTGACTGCCATCACAACGCTGGTAATCAAGCAAAGATCCTAAGGGCTCCTCTAATGCGTATAGGTGATATGATAAAATAAACACATGTACACATTGAAGTAGAAACAAACCAACTAGCATACTACTATTTTGAGCAAGATTGTATATACAAGGTGAATATCCCAAGCTTCCATTAAGTAATATACAAACCAGTATGATACAGTAATGGCCTCTAGGGCATATACACTAACAATATCCCACTTGCACTAAGGCCATGTACTGGCGTATCGAAGACCTATCATCTCGATCAGCCGCTCGAACTGAGTCTGGGGCAGGGCCTTGGTGAATGGATCTGCAGTGTTTTCTTCTGAAGCGACTCTCCGAACCTCGATCTCCTGGCGATCCACGATCTCCCTGATCAGGTGATACCGCCTCAAGATGTGTCTGGATCTCTGATGGGACCTGGGTTCTTTCGCTAAAGCTATAGCCCCATTGTTGTCGCAATACAGAGGTATTGGGTCAACAATGGACGGAACCACCTGAAGTTCTTTCAAGAACTTCCTCATCCAGACAGCTTCTTTTGCGGCATCAGATGCAGCGATATATTCCGCTTCCATAGTCGAGTCTGCAACGGTTTCCTGTTTGGAACTCTTCCAACACACCGTCCCTCCATTGAGGGTAAAGACAAAACACAACATGGACTTGGAATCATCCTTGTCACTCTGGAAGCTGGAGTCAGCAAAGGCCTCGATCTGGAGGTCTTTTCCGCCATACACCAAGAACATCTCCTTAGTCCTTCTCAGGTACTTGAGAATGTTCTTTACCGCTATCCAGTGTTTCTCCCCAGGGTTTGACTGATACCGGCTTACCACACTCAGTGCATAAGCTACATCCGGTCTGGTACACAACATCGCATACATTATAGAGCCTACCGCAGAAGCGTAGGGTATAATAGACATGCGATCCCTCTCCAAATCAGTCTTGGGAGACATCTCTTTAGAGAGGGTGATCCCGTGACAAGCCGGTAGGTTACCGCGCTTGGAATCTTCCATACTGAATCTTTTTAGTATGGTGTCGATGTACCTGGACTGTGAAAGTCCTAATATCCTCTTGGATCTATCACGATGGATCCGGATCCCCAGGATGTATGAGGCATCACCCAGGTCTTTCATGGAGAACCTGTGTGACAAGAACCCCTTGACAGATTGTAGCATAGGAATGTCATTTCCTATTAAGAGAATGTCATCCACGTATAAAACGAGGAATACTACAGTTCTCGCTACAAATCTACTATAGATGCATGGTTCATCTGGATTTTTGATAAAGCCAAATTCCTTGACCGTCTCATCAAAACAGATGTTCCAACTCCGCGATGCCTGCTTTAGTTCATAGATGGACTTGAGCAACTTGCACACCTTTCCGCTGCTCCCACTCTGAATGAAACCCTCTGGCTGGTCCATATAGACACACTCCTCTAAATATCCATTTAGAAAAGAGGTTTTTACGTCCATCTGCCAAATCTCATAATCGTGGAAGGCAGCAATGGCAAGAAGGATCCGAATGGATTTCAGCATAGCCACTGGAGAAAAGGTTTCGTCATAGTCCAAACCAGGTCTTTGTCGAAAACCCTTTGCAACAAGTCTAGCTTTATAGGTCTCAACCTGTCCATCTACACCAATCTTCCTTTTGAAGATCCACTTGCATCCTACGGGTTTTACCCCGTCTGGAGCAATGTCCAACGTCCATACTTTGTTGGTGTACATGGACTCCATTTCGGTCCGCATTGCATCCAGCCATTTTACCGAGTCAACGCTCTGAACGGCCTGCTGGAAGCTAGTAGGCTCATCATAATCTATGATGCAATCCTCTCTATCCCCGTCTATGAGAAAACCGTAGTATCTCTCGGGCGGATGAGACTGCCTACTACTTCTGCGGAGTGGCGTAGGAATGTCCTGTTCTTTTGAACCCTCTGGTTCCACTAAGCTTTCAGTAATAGCTCGTGGTTCTGGAATTTCTTCCAGTTCTACTGTGCTCCCACTTATCTGGTTTTCCAAAAACTCAGTTTCCAAGAAGTAGGCATGACGAGAAACAAAAACCTTTTGTTCCTCTTCGAAGTAGAAGAAATATCCCTTGGAGTTCTTTGGATATCCCACGAACTTGCACTGTACTGAGCGTGCCTCGAGTTTGTCCGCATGCTGTTTTTTAACAAAAGCTGGACATCCCCATGTCTTAATGTGATTAAGATGGGGCCTTTTTCCACACCACATCTCATATGGTGTGGTAGGCACAGTCTTAGTGGGAACTCGGTTCAAAAGGTATGCAGCTGATTCTAGTGCATACCCCCAGAATGATCGCGGTAACTCAGCGTTACTCATCATGGACCGTACCATATCCAATAGGGTCCGGTTCCGTCTCTCCGATACACCGTTATGTTGCGGAGTGTACGGAGGAGTAAGCTGAGAGAGAATTCCATTCTCTTTTAAGTAATTCAGGAACTCGGCACTTAAGTATTCTCCACCTCGATCCGATTTTAGAATCTTGATACTTTTGCCGGTTTGTTTTTCCACTTCATTTTTATATTCCTGGAACTTTTCAAAGGCTTCGGACTTATGTTTCATTAAGAAGACATAACCGTACTTTGAAAAGTCATCCGTAAAAGTAATGAAGTAAGAATAACCGCTTCGCGCATGTGTAGACATTGGACCGCACACGTCGCTGTGTACGAGTCCCAAGAGCTCGCTCGCTCTTACTCTGTGTCCAGTGAACGGAGTCTTTGTCATCTTTCTTTTGAGACAGGATTGACAAGTGGCATACGATTGATATTCGAACGGATTCAAATATCCTTCTGTATGTAACTTAGTCAACCTTCTCTCATTGATGTGACCCAGTCTACAATGCCATAAGAAAGTCTGATTGATATCTGGAGACTTTCTTTTGTGTGTATTCTGGACATTGAAAATCTGTGGTTGGTTTAACACGTATATACCATTGCTCAGTGTACCTGACCCAATCAGAACTTGATTAAGGTGAATGTTTACAACATTACTTACAAACGCAAATTCATAACCTTCTTTAGAAACCAAAGATACAGAAATGACATTACAAGTTGCGTTGGGTACAAAAAAGCAATTGCGCAAAACCAAAACATGTCCATCTGACATTCCCAGGTGATAGTCCCCCACAGCTTTAGCATCCATGCTAGCTCCGTTTGCAACTCTGAGGGTCATGTCACCTTCCTTCAAAACCCTACGGTTTCTCAATGCCTGCAAAGAATTACAGATATGAGATCCTGATCCGGTATCCAATACCCAGGAAGTAGAGTTTATTGAAAGACAGTTTTCAATAATATACACACCTGAAGCTGAAGCCGCAACCTGCTTCAGTTCCTGTGTCCTGGCCTTCCACGCCCTGCAATCTTTCTTCCAGTGTCCACTCTTATGACAATAGAAGCATTCTTCTTTACCCACAAGCTTCCCCGCTATCTTTGTTGCCTTTTCCTTTCCCTTCGTATCCACTTTACTAACACCGCCCCTTGGTTTGGTGGGGGCTTTCTTCTTCTTTCCCTTGGCTTTCGCCTTGGACCTAGAAGAAGAAGATCCCCCTACAAACAAAGTGGATGTTTCCCTACCTTTCTGTAGGGTGCCCTCTGCACTCCTCAGCATGTTGAGGAGTTCTGAAAGTTCAACTTCTTTTTCTTGTAAGTTGAAGTTCAGTATAAAATGGGCGTAAATGGAAGGAAGGGACTGGAGAATTAAGTCCGTATAGAGCTCACTCTCCAACGTGGTCCCAAGTTCCGCGAGCTCCTCAATGTAGCCAATCATCTTAAGCACGTGTTCCGCTACCGATGATCCGACGGCCAATTTTTCCGAAAATAACTTCTTCGACACTTCGTATCTTGCGATACGAGACTGCTCTCCATACAGTTCTTTTGTATGAAGAAATATGGATTCCAGGTCCATATTCTCGTGCCTCCTCTGATGTCCGTTGTCCATAGAGGCAAGTACGAGGCACTTGGCCTTCGCGCAATCAATCTCCCAAGTCTTACGGATTTCCTTATCCGCGATGCTGGAGGTGGGACCTGGGACGGGGGGAGCTTTGGTGGTAAGAAGATACCCCAGCTTGTCATAAGTGATTGCCATCTTGACATTCCTGAGCCAATCTTTGTAGTTTGGCCCTGTCAGTATGTTTTTATCTAGAAGTAACTTAAGTCCAGTCATGTCGATTGGTCGCTGCAATTAGGAGAGAGAGAAGAAACACTCAGCATGATGCTCTTGCCAGTTTAGAATGATTTTTAGTTTGTCTAAACAGGATGGCTCCCACTGTCTCTCGAATCCCTCCTCAAACCATAAAGGAAGAATTAGTCGGGATCAATCCCACCGCACAATACTTGCTTAACCGTTCAGCCAGACTAGTGTCGGTACTTCGAGGGAGGTTTTCCAACGCTTTCGCGAAGTTCCTTAATTTAAGAACCTCTTTTCACTGGGGGCGTAGCCCCGCTAACACCTTTCTAGACACCTACTAGGTTTATAGCATTGATCGTTTAGTGAAAAATTTCCCGAGGAGTAGAATATACTCACAGTAGGATCGGGATCCAAATATCATCGCGTGACGAAACTGAAGGAATCCTACCAGAATCATCACACTCCAAATGGTATGCAACTCTAGCAAGTTTCAGTACTTATGAAACTCCCGATGTGGATTTTTGCCCCATGCTCTTATGACCTTGACTTTGGCCAACAAATCATAAGTCACATGTCAAGTTCTACCCATCATTCTCCAGGTTAATTTGAATCCACCCGTACCTACCCTTGACTTTGGCCAACAAGGCAGTACGACTGTTCCAAATCAACGCATCTATCTATGCTGCACATGAATACCCAATAGCTACCAATCACTTTGCCTTGACTTTGGCCAACAAACATAGCTTGAATACTATTGACTATTCATGTGAAAAGACGGAGGGCTACGAATGGTTTTGGCAAAACCGTGAACGTAGTGAACTTGATATAATCGATGGAACGAGATAGCTTTTAAAAGGAGTGGCTCAAGCTTCGCATTTAAAAGTTGGTTTTGAAAAGAACCGAGTGGTTTTCCGAAATTGTTCCAACGACTTTTGCTTGGTTTATTATCTTGCATTAGTTCTTTTAATGCGTGATATTCTTGCATTAGTTCTTTTAATGCGTCCCATCAATTAATCCTACCATTGCAGAAAACAACCAAAATATGACGTACGCTTATGCCATTCGCATTCGCCACGGGGCCCCGTCATTACCCGTTAGGTTACTTAACTAACGACAGAGCGGGGGCTGGGCTAGCGCGGCTGTAAAACATAAGCAACGCCTAAATAGTTATAAATATATAGCAATGATAGACATTACAGATCACAGATGAATACATTGGATATACTAGGAATCCGCAATCCGTTCGAGCCTGCAACGAAAAGCGGATTACACGGTCGCGGTGAATAGCCAAAACCCCACCCAAGACCCCTACGGGTGCGGCAAACTACCCGCCAAGTACCCGAAGTGGAGCAACCTCCCTCAACGCCGTGAGTAGGCCACTCGGCACTTCGAGATACCCGGTAGTTTGTGCACCCCCTCCATGGGTCTATCCTAGGAGCAAAAACAGTAAAAAGAATTATACAATGACGGCTACAACCCCGACCCGGTTGTGCGGCCATACAAATAATATTACATTAATTTACATATTACATGAATGAAAGAAAAAGAAAACACTCATCTCTCATCCACCCCGGCTATTCACCCGCGACAGTCCAACGCATTCATATACACATACCATCATCAAACACAGATCACAGATATGTATAACCCCGACTAATCGACATATAGCGATTAGCCGACGTTCAATACATATAAACATCACAGATATAACAGATTAGTCAAAGTATAGTGAAGTTCGATCCAAAAATACGGATTTATAGGCCCCCAAAAACAAATTTCTTTTCTGGAAAATCTGGGCACAAATAAACCATCTTAAAAATCCCAAAACCCTACCAGAAGAACACTGCACCAAACCCGGTCGAGAACAGTGACTAAACGGCGGCGGTTCCGCGGCAATGAGCATGGTTTTGCCGCGGAACCGCCGCGCTTTGATGGGTTCACTCGACCGTTTTTGGTGGGTGTCTTCACAAAACCCTGAGCCGATTTTTGGAGTAAAACTTTTTATTTTTAGAGCACAAAAAATTTCAACAGAAACTTGGGGTTTTGATGTTTAGGTTTTTGCGATTTTTCCGATAGAACTTCCATACACTTTACTACTAAGCTAGTTTAAGTTTAGTTAGGCTCTGATACCAATGTAAGTCCACGTTGCCAACCCCGGTTCTTGCGGGGAGGCGGAAACGGTATAAAAAACAAATTTTTAGCGCATTAGGCAACATGGACTAACAAAAGTCGGGATCTTTTCTAAACTAAACTAGCTACCAAGCTAAAGAGAGTTAGCTACTCGGAAAAGATATTATACCTAACTTGAACTCTTTCTTCTTGAAACCTTTGTAGAGCTTGGATGGTGCTTTCCTCATCGCCTTCTTCCGTCAAAGATGGATCCACCTGAGGGTTCAACCTTCGGGCTCTTTCTCGAACTTTGAGTGAACTAGGATCTTTGGCTTGCTAAACCTCTAACCCTAGAGTGAGTAGAGAGTGGCTTTGGGGTGTTTTTATCTCAAGGAGATGGATTCTCAACACATGAGAAGGGAGCTCCTTGAACTAGAGGAGGAGGAAGAAGAAGAGAGGAGAGAGAAGAGTTATGATAGAATGAGAGCTTTTCATTTTACAACCATAACAAAATAAGAAATGAATTATCAAAATAATAATAATAATGTAAATGAAATAGTTGATGGATGGTTTGGAATGACCATTATCATTACACACATTAAATGATTTTGCTAGAATCAAAGAGCATCTTTGATATGTAATGATGATGGTCAAACTTTCAACTATGGTCAACTAGTCAACCTTGGTCAACAAGTCAACAAACCCAACCATGACACAATTTCATTTAATTAATATTATTAATTGATATATCATAAATCCATTAGGGTTTGGAAAAAGACGACTGTCAACTGTGCATACGCACCCGTTCCGAAACCCAAATGAAAATCCTCTTCCTCCGCCTCAATCAACTGTGCATACACACCCGCATTCTTGTTCCGAGGAACATGAACACAATGAGATAAAACTAACCCTAAAACATATACTAGTATCTGGCTCAAACCAGAGCCCGCTAGTAATATCCGTCCGGACTCCAAACGTGCACAAGTGCGCGGATGAGAACGAACCCTGTCGCAAAACCATGCGACCTCTACTCTGTTTTGCCCAATGGCGAATAACCCTCTGTGTGGGACTCTAAAGACTCGACACTACGCTGGCAGTGGGTTTAACCACAGACCGCAAGCGGCACTAGCTGTGCGTAACGGTCCCCAGGTAGATGCCGATAAGAAGACTGACGAGGTGAACCCCATCTGAACTCCTACTGAGTCTGAATGTGGCAGTCTCCATACAGTCCGGTCTGTTCGTCTAATATATCGCATGGCTGGCCTAGGGGGCGGTAAACGTCAGTTCCCTAATAGCGGTACAAGTCGTGTCGGAATGAAGCCCAAAACACCCTGAGATAACACTGGAAGCCTACCAGTATATCTCGATTGCCCTGGCCAGGGACTACTCGTGTAATGGCTCTCCTAGACACAGCGCGATGTCAACCCCCAATACCGGGAGAGACGAATCCTGTCTAACCGTCACTGCCTCTAAGTGCTTCGGGACTGTACCCAACTACTACCTGTTTGCATGACTCCTTTGAGCCGTGGTAGGGTAGTAATCAAAGTACAGTGGGAACACACTCGAGGCGAAGTGACAGTGTCAAGTCAGCGGACTAAGCTGTACTCATGTCACCTGGGAACTGATAAGTGACGATAGGTATAGTACCAATCAACAGTTCCCGACGAGTCCTGTCCAGTGTACTCATAACCTAACGAGCACCCGCATACTATCTCAAGTACGACGTACTGACGGCTGTGGGACAGACCGCCTCCCGTGCTGGGATGAGAAGCGCATGCGCCAGTCTACTCCGGAGTATCGATGCCCTGTCTCGATAGTCCTGCGACTAGGGACCTGTATAAGGATGTGCTTATAGATTACCCAGTCCCCACTAGTGTGACTGCCATCACAACGCTGGTAATCAAGCAAAGATCCTAAGGGCTCCACTAATGCGTATAGGTGATATGATAAAATAAACACATGTACACATTGAAGTAGAAACAAACCAAGTAGCATACTACTATTTTGAGCAAGATTGTATATACAAGGTGAATATCCCAAGCTTCCATTAAGTAATAGACAAACCAGTATGATACATTAATGGCCTCTAGGGCATATACACTAACACGAAGATCCAACGGTGGGAAGTATTCCCCAATCAATCAAGAGAAAGATCTCTCAAAACCGATTTAACAAATCAATTGGCCCTATATAAAGGCCCTAAGACTTCAAGTCTCAGATAGAAAAAACCCTCTGAAAACTTTGAGAAAACTCAAAGAAAAAGAAAGGCGAGCCCTTAGCAAAAAGAAGATTTTTCTTCAAGGTAAAAGAATTAATTCTTGAACAACAGAGATGAAATCATCTCGTAAAAAGAAGAAATATCTTCTAAAAAGATCTTAGATCTATAAAAAAGACCAAGGTCTTTGATTAAAAAGAAAAGATCAAAAGACATAATCATAAAAATATAAAAAGAAATATTTTACTTCATTCACAGATCTTTTGATCTATAAAGGCAGAGCCTTTAATAAGAATAAGAACTTTTGTTCTTGGAGCTTGAGGAAAGGCCTCCTTAGAAGAACATAAACTTGTTCTTTGATCTTAAATTTAATCAAATGCGCTTTGCGCTATTAGACAGTGCCTTGCACTCACGAACTGCGCCCTTGCGCTCCTTGGACTGGCGCTCAGCGCCAAAACATGCCACGTGTCAACCATAGACACGATCTGCATTTTGCGCTCCTGAAAACAGCGCACTGCGCTCTTGGGTTGGCGCTCAGTGCCAAGCGCGCCACGTGTCGCTCACTGGCGCACCCATAAACTAGCGCAGCGCGCTCATAAATTAAAAGCGCAGTGCGCTAACAAACTAGCGCTTAGCGCTAAGCGCGACACGTGTCCTCCTCGTGTGCGCTAACCGACAGAAGCGCAATGCGCTCTTTGACTGGCGCAAAGCGCCTAGTGCGCCACGTGGCGCGCTGTCAGAACATACTTTGTTCTGATAAATGCTATGCAAGACAAAAATGTCAGAGTCCAATGCTTGGCATTATTAAAAGGGCAGAGTCCAAACAAAGGCCTAACAGGCAGAACAAAAATAAAATGTTAGACATTTTTAACTGGACTTAGCCCAATTCTGGCCATAAGTCCTCAATTTAAATTGAACTGAGCTCATCTTCTCTTCCAATCAATTTACACCTGGTTCGAGGGTAAATCTCTTTACTCCTCTGATATTTGTCGCTGTAATCCTTCAACGTCGTCAGAGAGGTAACGGGTCCCGACGACCACACATTTTACGGACTGTGAGGTCCTTAAACTCATGGACTATGATGTCCTTAACTTCGACCGTGATGTCTTAAAACTAACGTTGGACTGTGGGGTCCTTAAACTCATAGACTATGATGTCCTTAACCTCGACCGTGATGTCTTAAAACTAAAGTCGGACTGTGGAGTCCTTAAATCCACGGACTATGATGTCTTTAACCTCGACCGTGATGTCTTAAAACTAACACCGGACTGTGAGGTCCCTAAACTCATGGACTATGATGTCCTTAACCTCGACCGCAATTTCTTAAAACTAACAATGGACCGTAATGTCCTTAAACTAATTATCGACCGTAATGTCATTAAACTAAACAATAGAGCCCAATTGCTCTTTTGTTGGATCTAAACGATCCCGTTAAGTTGATCTTAGTCTAGAATTAGACTAACATGTCCTTAACAAACGTTTAAGTTGATCTTAGCCTCAAATAAGGCTAACGTATCCTTAAACACAACCCCCCCAAACCCAAATCTAAGAAAGATACGGATTTTGACTAATCTATGTCCTACGGGCGACAACATAACTTAGTCTCCGTATACAATCCACGGGCAACCGAATACAAAACAAACACCCACGATACGAAGTGACCATCTGGAGAAGGAGAAAGTTGTTACCGCGATGCGGTAGCGTAATTAACTTCAGGGGCTTGCGCCTGCAGGGAAGACCGTCCCCACAATCAAAAACCCCTCAATCGAGGGGGATTCTGACGAAGTCTGCTATATCGGCCGCATCCGTTTAAACCTTCGATACATGGTGCCATAAATCAACTTGGCATCTTCGGAGAGGTGGACGGATAGCACCAATTAGCATCTGCCCCCAGATTCAGGCAAGACGTCCAGTCTTCCCGGCTTCCAGCAGTGAATAGATTCTGGCACGCCCGGTGGGACCTTTTCCTCTTTCCACTCCACACTTCGTGTGTCGTGTTCACGAACCAATCACAGTTTGCTAATAGTTGCCCTTGGGTTTCAAGGTACTAAGAATTGGCGTTTTGCTTGGTGCAGAAAGCAAAGGATCAATGGCATTCACCTGCTCAAAGTGTTCCACATGCAGCTGCAACCCACGTCATGTCTCAACTGGGGGCATAATCTATGGGCCCCAAGCGGCTTCCCTGTTCACGATGCCCATGGAACAGGTCACTCAAGCCACCACAGGGTTGTTTTTCGGGACCATGCTCCCGCCAACGAGCTTCACCGCTCCTATGCCGATACCGGAAGCTTCTAAGAAGTCGGTCTTCGATCGGCTAACAGCTAATGCGGCCCCTCTCAGCGGGTCGTCCAGCTCCAACACTTCAGTCTTTGCCAGATTGGGCCATAGTTCCTATGAGCCCATGATGAAGCCTGCAACTCAAGAAAATGTTATTCTGAAGAGAGTAACCAACCATGCTCCTGAAGTCGTCAAGGCGACTTCTCCTGCCAAGGAGTCATTCTTTACAAGACTGACTGTCCCAACTCCCACTCCCGCTCCTGCTACTCAAAGGACATCAGTTTTCAACAGGCTGACACCAGCAACAGCCCCTCACCTGAACAGGGAGCAAGACAAAGCCATCCTCGTCACCGAACCAACTCCATCAGCTCGACACGCTCGACGTCGCCACTGGCACCGGGTAAGGAAGGCCGGGGGCAACGCCCTCTCTGGGCTAACTCCACCAGCCCCAACGGTAGAAGTCAATGCTGTTGTTCCAACCGAGAACAGCTTCGAGCTGCTAAATAAGGTGCGCAGGAATTCTCCCACCGCCGTACTGAAAAGATCTCCTCCTCCGGTGGAGAATGTTGCGGAAGCCAAGCCAGAACAGTCCCCTCAGCGGCTGTCTTCCAAAATCTACAAAGTTTGGCGGCAGGCTCGGAACTCAGTAGTTGATCAAGATTACCCTCGCCAACAGAAAAGGGCGAAGGTTCAATAAGAAGAAAGCCATCCTGCCAAGCCACAAAAGGCGGTGGCTACTTGGATGCCCACTGCGACGACCCCCTCAACTTCGACCGCTCATAAGAAGAGAAGGCCGGACAAGATCCCCATGCCTGCGACAAATGTCAAAGGCACTGAGCCCAAACGCCGTAAGTCCGGGGGCATAACGGTCCATACTATTTACATGGCATCCGGGAAAGAGGATAGCCGCGCTTCTATGGGCTACCGACCACTCACCCGATCCATCACAAGAGCTCAGGAACAACAGCAGCAGAAGCTTCAGGAGATGCTGACTGCGATGGCCGCACTCACCGGGCCAAAAGAAAGCCCGGAGGCATCATCAGAACAGCGTCACGAACAAGAAACTGATGCTGACTTCCTTCGCAGAGTCCTTGAAAAGAAGGACAAAGAAGCCACAGAGCAAGCGGCTAACATAAAGCGAATGGCACTTCTATTCCAAGACATGGTCGGGATGATGTTACAGCCGGATCCCCCAGCTGAAGACCCTCCAATCATTATTGAAGACGACAAAGGGGAAACATCAAATCCTCTGCCAGCTCTATCAACAGCCAAAGAGGAAACAATCTCTAAAGCTGCCCTGGATGACTATATTGCTCAGCAAATAAGAGTTCACCAGGCAAATGAAGCAGCCGGCCAAGTTGTCAAAACTGGGCGACCGTATCCAGGCCGGTATGATCAGATAAAGTACCCGCCGGGCTACACGATCCCCAAATTCCACGTATACAAGGGGACAGGCAATCCCCACCAGCACGTCGCCCAGTTCAGAGCTCTGTGCGGCAACACCGGGGGCGATGATAAGCTTTTGCTCCGCCAATTCGTCGGCAGCTTATCGGAGACAGCATTTGAGTGGTACTCCGAACCTCCAAACGACTCCGTCAAAACTTTCGCAGAAATGGAGTTATTGTTCACCAAGCGATTCGCAAGCGCAAGTGAACGCACCTCGATAACAGCATTGATCAATGCAAGGGTAAAGCCGGGCGAAACTTGGGTTCAATACGCAATCCGATGGCGAAATCTGTGGTCAAAGTACGAACAGCTCATCGAAGAAGCACCAGCGTGTTAGTGTATATGCCCTAGAGGCCATTACTGTATCATACTAGTTTGTATATTACTTAATAGAAGCTTGGGATATTCACCATTGTATACACAATCTTGCTCAAAATAGTAGTATACTACTTGGTTTGTTTCTACTTCAATGTATGTACATGTATTTCTTTTAACATATCGCCTATACACATTAGTAGAGCCCTTAGGATCTTTGCTTGATTACCAGCGTTGTGATGGCAGTCACACTCGTGGGGGCTGGGTAATTCACAAGCACATCCTTATGCAGGTCCCTAGTCATAGGACTATCGAGACAGGGTATCGATACTCCGGAGTATAATAGCGTATGCGCTTCTCATCCCAGCACGGGAGGCGGTCTGTCCCACAGCCGTCAGTACGTCGTACTTGAGATAGTATGCGGGTGCTCGTTAGGTTACGAGTACACTGGACAGGACTCGTCGGGAACTGTTGGTTGGTACTATACCTATCGTCAGTTATCAGTTCCCAGGTAACATGAGTACAGCTTAGTCCGCTGACTTGACACTGTCACTTCGCCTCGAGTGTGTTCCCACTGTACTTTGATTACTACCCTACCACGGCTCAAAGGAATCGTGCAAACAGGTAGTAGTTGGGTGCAGTCCTGAACCACTTGGAGGCAGTGACGGTTAGATAGGAATCGTCTCTCCCGGTATTGGGAGTTGATATCGCGCTGTGTCTAGGAGAGCCATTACACATTGTCGTTCCTGGCCAGGGCAAGGGAGATATACTGGTAGGTTTCCAGTGTTATCTCATGGTGTTCTGGGCTACACTCCGACATGACTTGTACCGCTATTAGCCGACTGACGTTTACCACCCCTTAGGCCCGCCATGCGATATTCTCAGACGAACAGACCGGACTATACGCATATTGTCACAGACAGGCTCAGTAGGAGTTCGGATGGGTTCGCCTCATCAGTCTTCTTATCGGCATCTACCTGGGGGTCGTTACGTACAGCTAGTGCCACTTGCGGTCTGTGGTTAAACCCACTGCTAGCGTAGTGTCGAGTCTTTAGAGTCCCACACAGAGGGTTATTCGCCTTTGGGCAAAACAAAGTAGAGGTCGCATGGTTTTGCGACGGGGTTCGTTCACATCCGCGCACTTGTGCACGTTTGGTGTCCGGACAGTCATTACTAGCGGACTCTGGTTTGAGCCAGATCCTAGTATATGTTTTAGGGTTAGTTTTATCTCATTGTATTCTTGTTCCTCGGAACACGAATGCGGGTGTGTATGCACAGTTGTTTGAGGCGGATGAAGATGATTTTCATTAGGGTTTTGGAATGGGTGTGTATGCACAGTTGACATTTGTCTTTTTTCCAAACCTAATGAATATGTGAAATATCAATTAATAATATTAATTAAATGAAATTGAGTTATGGTTAGGGTTGTTGACTTGTTGACCAAGGTTGACTTGTTGACCAAGGTTGAAACATTGACCATCATCATTTCACTCCAAAGATGCTCTTTGATCTTTGCAAAAACATTTAATGTGAAATGATAATGGTCTTATCAAACCAACCATCACCTTTTTCATTTTGATTAATATTATTAATTAGATTAATTCACATATATTGGTTATGGTTGTAAAACTATTATCATTCTCTCATATTCATTCTCTCTCATCCTTTCTTCTTCCTCTTCCTCTAGTTCAAGGAAAATCATTCTCATGAGTTGAGAACCATTTCCTTGAGATAAAACACCCAAAGACACTCTCTACTCATCCTAAGGTTGAAGGTCTAGCAAACCGGACACTTTAGTTTCCTCTAGTTCGAGGAAGGAGCTCTAGGTAGAGACCCTCAGGTGGATCCATCTTCGGCAAGAGAAGGCGACGAGGAGAGAACCATCCGACCACCACAAGGAGTCCAAGAGAAGGAGTTCAAGTTGAGGTATAACCCCTAACCGAGTAGGTAAAGCTCTAGTTAGTTGCTAGTGTGTAGTTTAGCAAAGATCCGTATTTTATAGTCCATGTTACCATAACCCGAAAAATCGTTTTTCACCGTTTCCGCAAGCCCGAAAGAACCGGGAGAGGTAACGTGGACTTACAGTGGTATCAGAGCCAAGCTAAACACACCCTAGCATGTTAGCAAAGTATCTAGAATTTCGATCGGACAAAAAAGACGCAAAACACCCCGGAAAATTCAAGTTTCTGCCAATTTTTATTTCTGCTCAAAAAATAATAAATCATGTACTAAAAATCGGCTCAGACTTTTTACAGAACAGGCAAGAAAAACGATCCAGTGAGTCGACCAACTCACCGCGGATCCACGGCATGAGTTTGCTCCTGCCGCGGATCCGCGGCCGAGTTGACTCGGCTGTGGATCGCTTCTCCAGCAGTATTCTTGTATTGGTGTTTTGTGATTTTTGAGATGGTTTGTTTCTGCCCAGAATTTCCAGAGAACAAATTTGTTTTTCGGGTGGTTACAAATCCGTATTTTGATCGATTTTCTGTAGACTTTGGCTAATGAGTTGTATCTGTAATGTTATATATGTATTGAACGTCTGCTAATCGCTATACGTCGATTAGTGGGGGTTTTACATATCTGTGATCTGTAATGTTGATGGTATGTGTATATGAATTCGTTGGATTGTCGCGGATGAATAGCCGAGGGGTTGTGAGATGAGAGTTTTTTCTTTATCTTTCAATTCATGTAATATGTAAATTTGATGTGATATTATTTGTATGGCCGCACATCCGGGATGAGGTTGTAGCCGCCATTGTATAATTTCTTTTTACTGTTTTTGCTCCTAGGATAGACCCAAGGTGGGGTGCACAAACTACCGGGTATCTCGAAGTGCCGAGTGGCCTACTCACGTCGTTGAGGGAGGTTGCTTCGCTTCGGGTACTTGGCGGGTAGTTTGCCGCACCCGTAGGGTCTAGGGTGGGGTATTGGCTATTCATCGCGACCGTGTAATCCGCTTTTCGTTACAGGCTCGAACGGAATGCGGATTCCTAGTATATCCAATGTATTCATCTGTGATCTGGAATGTCTATCATTGCTATATATCTATATATGATATCTATTTAGGCGTTGCTTATGTTTTGCATCCGCGCTAGTCCAGCCCCTGCTCTGTCGTTAGTTAAGTAACCTAACGGGTGATGACGGGGCCCCGTGGCGAATGCGGATGGCATAAGCGTACGTCATATTTTCGTTGTTTTTTGCAATGGTAGGATTAAATGATGGGACGCATTAAAATTAATGCAAGAAAATAAACCAAGTAAAAGTCGTTGGAACACTTTCAAAACCACTCGGTTCTTTTCAAAAACCAACTTTTAAATGCGGAGCTTGAACCACTCTTTTGAAAAGCTATCTCGTTCCATTGATTATATCAAGTTCACTACGTTCACGGTTTCGCCAAAACCATTCGTAGCCCTCCATCATTTCAGTTAAATGTTCGGTAGTATTCAAGCAATGTATTTTGACCTCACGCCAAGGCATAGTGATTGGTAGCTGCCGAATATTTATCTGTTGCATAGATAGAATGCGTTGGTTTGAGACAGTCGTACTGCCATTTTGGCCTACGTCAAGGGTAGGTATGGATGGGTTCAAATTAACCAGGATAATGATGGGTAGAACTTGACATGTGACTTATGACATTTTGACCTCACGCCAAGGTCATAAGAGCATGGGGCAAAAATCCACATCGGGAGTTTCAAAAGAAACTGAAACTTGCTAGCGCTGCATACCATTTGGAGTGTGATGATTCTGGTAGGATTCCTTCAGTTTTGTCACGTGATGATATTTGGATCCCGATCCTACTGTGAGTATATGCTACTCCTTGGGAAATTTCTCACGTAACGATCAATGCTATAAACCAAGTAGGTGTCTAGAAAGGTGTTAGCGGGGATACGCCCCCAGGGAAAAGAGGTTATTTAATTAAGGAACTTCGCGAAAGCGTTGGAAAACCTCCCTCGAAGTACCGACACTGGCCTGGCTGAACGGTTAAGCAAGTATTGTACAGTGAGATTGATCCCGACTAATTCTTCCTTTATGGTTTGAGGAGGGATTCAAGAGACAGTGGGAGCCATCCTGTTTAGACAAACTAAAAACTACTCTAAACTTGCAAGAGCATCATGCTGAGTGTTTCTTCTCTCTCTCCTAATTGCAGCGACCAATCGACATGACCGGACTTAAGTTATTACTAGATAAAAATATACTGACAGGGCCAAACTACAAAGATTGGCTCAGGAATGTCAAAATGGCAATCACTTACGAAAAGTTAGGGTATCTCCTTACCACCAAAGCTCCCCCTATCCCAGGTCCCACCTCCAGCGTCGCGGATATAGAAATCCGTAAGACATGGGAGATCGACTGCGCGAAGGCCAAGTGCCTCGTGCTTGCCTCTATGGACAATGAACATCAGAGAAGGCACGAGAATATGGACCTGGAATCCATATTTCTTCATACAAAAGAACTGTATGGAGAGCAATCTCGTATCTCCAGATACGAAGTCTCGAAAAAGTTGTTTTCGACGAGATTGGCCGTCGGATCATCGGTAGCGGAACACGTGCTTAAGATGATTGGCTTCATTGAAGAGCTCGCGGACCTTGGGACTATGTTAGAGAACGAGCTCTATACGGACTTGATTCTCCAGTTCCTTCCTTCCACTTACGCCCAGTTTATCCTAAACTTCAACTTGCAAGGAAAAGAGGTTGAACTTCCGGAGCTCCTCAACATGTTGAGGAGTGCAGAGGGCACCCTACTGAAAGGTAGGGAAACATCCACTTTGTTTGTAGGAGGATCTTCCTCTTCTAAGTCCAAGGCGAAAGCCAAGGGAAAGAAGAAGAAAGCCCTTGCCAAACCAAGGGGCGGTGTTAGTAAAGTGGATACGAAGAGAAAGGCAAAGGCAACAAAGGTAGCGGGAAAGCTTGTGGGAAAGGAAGAATGCTTTTACTGTCATAAGAGTGGACACTGGAAAAAGCATTGCAGGGCTTGGAAGGCCAGAAACCAGGATCTGAAGCAAGTTGCGGCTTCGGCTTCAGGTGTGTATGTTATTGAAAACTGTCTTTCAATAAACTCTACTTCCTGGGTATTGGATACCGGATCAGGATCTCATATCTGTAATTCTTTGCAGGCATTGAGAAGGCGTAGGGTTTTGAAGGCAGGTGATATAATCCTCAGAGTTGCAAATGGAGCTGGCATGGATGCTGAGTCCGTGGGGAACTATCACCTGGGAATGTCAGATGGACATGTTTTGGTTTTGTGCGATTGTTATTTTGTACCCAATGCAACCTATAATATCATATCTGTATCTTTATTATCTAAAGAAGGTTATGAATTTGCATTTGTAAGTAATATTGTGAGCATTCACCTTAATCAAGTTTTGATTGGGTCGGGTACATTAAACAATGGTATATACGTATTAAACCAACCACAGATTTTCAATGTCCAGAATACACACAAAAGAAAGTCTCCAGAAATCAATCATGCTTTCTTATGGCATTGTAGACTGGGTCACATCAATAAGAGAAGGTTGACAAAGTTACATGCAGAAGGATATTTGGATCCGTTCGAATATCATTCATATGCAACTTGTCAATCCTGTCTCAAAGGAAAGATGACAAAGACTCCGTTCACTGGACACGGGGTAAGAGCGAGCGAGCTCTTGGGGCTCGTACACAGTGACGTGTGCGGTCCAATATCTACACATGCGCGAAGTGGTTATTCTTACTTCATTACCTTTACGGATGATTTTTCAAGGTTCAGACATGTCTTCTTAATGAAGCATAAATCTGAAGCCTTTGAAAAGTTCCAGGAATACAAGAATGAAGTAGAAAAACAAACAGGCAAAAGTATCAAGACACTAAGATCTGATCGAGGTGGTGAATACTTAAGTGCCGAGTTCCTGGATTATTTACAAGAGAATGGAATTCTCTCTCAGCTTACTCCTCCATACACTCCGCAACATAACGGTGTATTGGAGAGACGGAACCGAACCCTATTGGATATGGTACGTTCCATGATAAGTAACGCTGAGTTGCCGCGATCATTCTGGGGATATGCGCTAGAATCAGCTGCATACCTTTTGAACCGAGTTCCAACTAAGACTGTGCCTACCACACCATATGAGTTATGGAGTGGGAAGAAACCCTATCTTCAATATCTGAAGATTTGGGGATGTCCAGCTTTTGTCAAAAAGCAGCATGTGGAAAAACTCGAGGCACGCTCAGTACTGTGTAAGTTTGTGGGATACCCAAAGAACTCCAGGGGGTATCTTTTCTATCACGCAGAGGAACAAAAGGTCTTTGTTTCTCGTAATGCCCACTTTCTGGAACACCAGTTCCTAGAAAAGGAAATTAGTGGGAGCGCAATAGAACTGGAAGAAATTCCAGAACCACAGACTATTACTGAAAGCTTAGTAGAACCAGAAGGTTCAAAAGAACAGGACATTCCTACGCCGCTCCGCAGGAGTAGTAGGCAATCTCATCCGCCCGAGAGATACTACGGTTTTCTCATAGACAGGGATAGAGAGGATTGCATCATTGATTATGATGAGCTGACTAGCTTTCAGCAGGCCATTCAAAGCGTTGACTCGGTAAAATGGCTGGATGCAATGCGGACTGAAATGGAGTCCATGTACACCAACAAAGTATGGACTTTGGACGTTGCTCCAGATGGGGTAAAACCCGTAGGATGCAAGTGGATCTTCAAGAGGAAGATTGGTGTAGATGGACAGGTTGAGACCTATAAAGCTAGACTTTTTGCAAAGGGTTTTCGTCAAAGACCTAGTTTGGACTATGACGAAACCTTTTCTCCAGTGGCTATGCTGAAATCCATTCGGATCCTTCTTGCCATTGCTGCCTTCCACGATTATGAAATCTGGCAGATGGATGTAAAGACCGCTTTTCTAAATGGAAATTTAGAAGAGTGTGTCTATATGGACTAGCCAGAAGGTTTCATTCAGAATGGGAGCAGCGGAAAGGTGTGCAAGTTGTTTAAGTCCATTTATGGACTAAAGCAGGCATCGCGGAATTAGAACATCTGTTTTGATGAGACGGTCAAAGAATTTGGCTTTATCAAAAATCCAGATGAACCATGCATCTGTAGTATTTTTGTAGCACGAACTGTCGTATTCCTCGTTTTATACGTGGATGACATTCTCTTGATAGGAAATGACATTCCTATGCTACAATCTGTCAAAGGATTCTTGTTACACAGGTTCTCCATGAAAGACCTGGGTGATGCCTCTTACATTCTGGGGATCCGGATCCATCGTGATAGATCCAAGAGGATATTAAGACTTTCACAGTCCAGGTACATCGACACCATACTGAAAAGATTCAGTATGGAAGATTCCAAGCGCGGTAATCTACCGGCTTGTCACGGGATCACCCTCTCTAAAGAGATGTCTCCCAAGACTGATTTGGAAAGGGATCGTATGTCTATTATACCCTACGCTTCTGCGGTAGGCTCTATAATGTATGCGATGTTGTGTACCAGACCAGATGTAGCTTACGCACTGAGTGTGGTAAGCCGGTATCAGTCAAACCCTGGGGAGAAGCACTGGATAGCGGTAAAGAACATTCTCAAGTACCTGAGAAGGACTAAGGAGATGTTCTTGGTGTATGGCGAAAAAGACCTCCAGATTGAGGCCTTTGCTGACTCCAGCTTCCAGAGTGACAAGGATGATTCCAAGTCCATGTCAGGTTTTGTCTTTACCCTCAATGGAGGGGCGGTGTGTTGGAAGAGTTCCAAACAGGAAACCGTTGCTGACTCGACTATGGAAGCGGAATATGTCGCTGCATCTGATGCCGCAAAAGAAGCTGTCTGGATGAGGAAGTTCTTGAAAGAACTTCAGGTGGTTCCGTCCATTGTTGATCCAATACCTCTGTATTGAGACAACAATGGGGTTATAGCTTTAGCGAAGGAACCCAGGTCCCATCAGAAATCCAGACATATCTTAAGGCGGTATCACCTGATCAGGGAGATCGTGGATCGCCAGGAGATCGCGGTTCGGAGGGTTGCATCAGAAGATAACACTGCAGATCTATTCACGAAGGCCTTGCCCCAGGCTCAGTTCGAGCGGCTGATCGAGATGATAGGTCTTCGATACGCCAGTACATGACCTTAGTGTAAGTGGGAGATTGTTAGTGTATATGCCCTAGAGGCCATTACTGTATCATACTAGTTTGTATATTACTTAATGAAAGCTTGGGATATTCACCATTGTATACACGATCTTGCTCAAAATAGTAGTATGCTACTTGGTTTGTTTCTACTTCAATATATGTACATGTGTTTCTTTTAACATATCGCCTATACACATTAGTAGAGCCCTTAGGATCTTTGCTTGATTACCAGCGTTGTGATGGCAGTCACACTCGTGGGGGCTGGGTAATCCACAAGCACATCCTTATACAGGTCCCTAGTCGTAGGACTATCGAGACAGGGCATCGATACTCCGGAGTAGACTAGCGTATGCGCTTCTCATCCCAGCACGGGAGGCGGTCTGTCCCACAGCCGTCAGTACGTCGTACTTGAGATAGTATGCGGGTGCTCGTTAGGTTATGAGTACACTGGACAGGACTCGTCGGGAACTGTTGATTGGTACTATACCTATCGTCACTTATCAGTTCCCAGGTGACATGAGTACAGCTTAGTCCGCTGACTTGACACTGTCATTTCGCCTCGAGTGTGTTCCCACTGTACTTTGATTACTACCCTACCACGGCTCAAAGGATTCGTGCAAACAGGTAGTAGTTGGGTGCAGTCCCGAAGCACTTGGAGGCAGTGACGGTTAGATAGGATTCGTCTCTCCCGGTATTTGGAGTTGATATCGCGCTGTGTCTAGGAGAGCCATTACACATTGTCGTCCCTGACTAGGGCAAGCGAGATATACTGGTAGATTTCCAGTGTTATCTCAGGGTGTTCTGGGCTACACTCCGACACGACTTGTGCCGCTATTAGGGGACTGACGTTTACCACCCCCTAGGCCCGCCATGCGATATTCTCAGACGAACAGATCGGACTGTACGCAGATTGTCACAGACAGGCTCAGTAGGAGTTCGGATGGGTTCGCCTCATCAGTCTTCTTATCGGCATCTACCTGGGGGTCGTTACGTACAGCTAGTGCCGCTTGCGGTCTGTGGTTAAACCCACTGCTAGCGTAGTGTCGAGTCTTTAGAGTCCCACACAGAGGGTTATTCTCCTTTGGGCAAAACAGAGTAGAGGTCACATGGTTTTGCGACGGGGTTCGTTCACATCCGCGCACTTGTGCACGTTTGGTGTCCGGACAGTCATTACTAGCGGACTCTGGTTTGAGCCAGATCCTAGTATATGTTTTGGGGTTAGTTTTATCTCATTGTATTCGTGTTCCTCAGAACACGAATGCGGGTGTGTATGCACAGTTGTTTGAGGCGGAGGAAGAGGATTTTCATTAGGGTTTTGGAACGGGTGTGTATGCACAGTTGACAGTTGTCTTTTTTCCAAACCCTAATGAATATGTGAAATATCAATTAATAATATTAATTAAATGAAATTGAGTTATGGTTAGGGTTGTTGACTTGTTGACAAAGGTTGACTTGTTGACCAAGGTTGAAACATTGACCATCATCATTTCACTCCAAAGATACTCTTTGATCTTTGCAAAAACATTTAATGTGAAATGATAATGGTCTTATCAAACCAACAATCATCTTTTTCATTTTGATTAATATTATTAATTAGATTAATTCACATATATTGGTTATGGTTGTAAAACTATTATCATTCTCTCATATTCATTCTCTCTCATCCTTTCTTCTTCCTCTTCTTCTAGTTCAAGGAAAATCATTCTCATGAGTTGAGGACCATTTCCTTGAGATAAAACACCCAAAGCCACTCTCTACTCATCCTAAGGTTGAAGGTCTAGCAAGCCAGACACTTTAGTTTCCTCAAGTTCGAGGAAGGAGCTCTAGGTAGAGACCCTCAGGTGGATCCATCTTCGGCAAGAGAAGGCGACGAGGAGAGAACCATCCGACCACCACAAGGAGTCCAAGAGAAGGAGTTCAAGTTGAGGTATAACCCCTAACGAGTAGGTAAAGCTCTAGTTAGTTTCTAGTGTGTAGTTTAGCAAAGATCCGTATTTTATAGTCCATGTTACCATAACCCGAAAAATCGTTTTTCACCGTTTCCACAAGCCCGAAAGAACCGGGAAAGGTAACGTGGACTTACAAGGTGGGCATGTTCGTAGGCACCGTAGACCCTCATACAACTATTTCACAGTTCATGATGTTCTTCAAACCGACCACATTCCAGGCTTTAATCGACAAGCTAGCCCAGATGGATCAGTTGGGTTACAGACCGTTTCCTCAGAAGCCGGAACCACGGAACGAAAAGGGTAAAGGGAAGGCGACCTTCGTTGCGAACACCCAACAACAGCCCAGTACTCCAAGACTAGCGGATCAACCGGAGGAGAGACGGCGCTATTACAATGAGAAAATGAAGCGCCCTTACTCATTCCCACGGGACAAAACGAAGAGGCTGTTCGAGCTGGCTATGCGCAACAGGCTTATCAATTTGCCGAATCCCAGGCGACCGCCGTAGCCCAGCGAAATGAATAATCCCAATTATTGCCCTTACCACCAAACGGTAAGCTATCCAATTGAAGATTGCTTCGTTTTAAGGGATGGATCGAGGATCGGTACCTACAAGGCAAGTTTGCGCTGTCTGAGAAATGGAAAGTAAACCCACCACAACCGCACACTCCTAAGAAGACGGACACACCGGGGGCAACGTGCTTTTTTGTTGAAGAAGCCCCATGCGAGGTCGTGCTTTCAGCCAAAACCAAAAGGATGCTGAATGATCTCCTGACATGCCCGGCGATCAGGTGGAAGAACCCGCTGGAACCCCAGATCATCGAAGGGATGCTGAAGCCGCGCCCAACTCCAAAAATTGGTGGTGATAGCCAAAGTGCTCACACCCAGCCGCCGAAATCTTTGAAAAATAAGAAGAAATCCAAGAAGCCCGTGAAGCCTGGCGACAAGCGCACGGACCTACAGAAACAGATTGACGCGCTGTAAGAGTACAACCAGAAGGCGTGAACCCCAATCACGCTTCAAGAGTTCCTCGGCCATGTCCTTGAGGACGAAGATGATGGAGAAGACTCGTCGGATGGTTCTGAGGATTACGTACAAAGTTGTCATGTGATCTCTCACTCGTCTATAGACGATGAAGAGGCTCCTTGCACAGAGAGACCCGGGGCAGGTCCCGAGCCGGGACTTCTATGGCCGTCAGACGAAACGATCGACGCCTTCCTGAATGAGATTCATCTGAAAAGTAAAGCCAATCGGGAGCGTGAGATGGCCATATTTGAAAGAGCCAAACGCCGAAGACTAGATGAAAGAGTCGAGACACTCCCACCGAATCAAGGAACATCCGTCTCGGATAAAAACAAGTTCAAGATGAGGAAAAGGTTAGCTAAGGCCATATCAATGGGGATGAAGCCACCACCCTCCGAAGGAAACACTCTCGGTGAAGCAGAGATACATCCTAGCTACTGCTTATATCATCGAAAGATTTCGCACCCTACCGAAGAGTGCAATGCTTTTAAAAGATGGTGGCAGGGGTATGTTGCTCATCTGCAACATTTCAAGCGGATGAAACGCAAGACTCGTCGGGAGCAGGGAAATACGACCGAGGAGCATAAAAGAATTACTGGCAACTGCCGCACGGTCAACGCCGGGGGATCGCAGGTTCTCACCTTCGGAAGCGACTCTGATGAAGAAATGACTCTTGGCCCTCTCTTCAAAGAGTCCACCTTGGGAAAAATGGAGGAACCAAAGACATGTGAAAATATTCAGCTGCGCAACCGTACGCTTCCAGAAAAGAATCTCGGACCCACGAGTAGAAAAGATAAGGGAAAAGAAAAGGTCTCTGAGGATATCGCCATGGATGACCAAGTCATGAAAGAGCTGACTGCTAAGGACCCGCCAAAGAAGAACAAGGTGGACTACAACGTTCTGGCACACTTGAGGAAGTTACCCTCGCAACTCAGCATTCTCGACGCCCTTTTACTATCCAAAGAAGTGAGAGATTCATTGATTAAGGCGCTACAAGAGCCAGAGCAATTCCAAGCCTTCCTTACCGAAGAAAAGATGAAGGACGAGCTGGAGGAAGTGCACACAGCCGATATCACCTTCGGCGACGAAGGCCTCCTCCTTGGGACGTGCGAGCACAACCGTCCCCTCTATGTCTCAGGATACTGCCACGATATAAAGATAGGCAAAATCCTGGTCGATAATGGGTCTTCCGTTAATCTCCTCAATGTGCGAGTGTTGAAGAAAATCTGCACGAGCGTCCAGCACCTCGCTCGTGATAAAATCACCATCTCCGGTTTTGACTCCCAGTCATCACGGACTCTCGGGTCTGTGATACTGATGTTACGATTCGGGGTACTTGTCATGGATATTAAGTTTCACGTCATTGACGCCAAGACATTCTATAACGCTTTGCTCGGCCGGCCTTGGTTACACGAGTACAACATCATCCCTTCTACACAACATCAGTGTATGAAATACTTTAAGGATGGTCTCGAGTATACCGTAATAGGAGAGCTGAACCCATTCTCCATGAACGAAGTCCGCAAGTACGAAGATGCAAAATATTTTTTGCCAGATTTCGAGGACACGGAGAGATGTCACAAACCCGAGAACAAAGCTATCACCACCATTCCAGTCTTCGGGAGTGATACTGAAGAAGAGGAAGCGATAGTTTATTCAGGTCCACCCCAGTACAACAAACCGGGACCGTCCGCTCCTATGTTGATCTTTGGCAGCGACTCGGAAGATGAGATCCATGCTATATTCTCCGCTCGGCCTTCAATACAAACATTCGCTGATGAAGAGCAAAGTTTGCAAGTTGCCATGGTTCCGCCCAAATATCGTAAAGAACTAGACGCGCTTGACACCTACAATGTGGAAGAGCTGCAGACGTTCTATATCCCTCCCAGGAGAAAAGGTGAACAGGAAATCCTATTCTACCGATCCACGAAAATAAGAGTGGAGAAAGAAGTCTGGCATGGCGTGGATTCTACACTTGACAGGCTCCAGCCCATCCGCCTGCCTAGGTATTACACAGAAGGCTTGAAAAGGCTATTGAAGCGCCAAGGGATACCCTTCAAACAGACCGCTCGAAAAGCTAAGTTCTATGACAGGATCTGGAACGTTCCCGGAACTCAGCGCAAGTTGCCCAACGGAAGAATGAAAGCGATCGGACTTGGATATGTTCGGTCCAAGAAACGGGAGCTACTCCGCGACTGCTACGTCATACATGACTTTGATAAAGAAGTAGATGCTCAATGGGAGAATGCTAACCCTGAACCAGAAAGAGCCCCCGACGTGAAAATGCCCAGTCCGTCGTTCGAAGAACAAATGGACAAGCTTATAAGGGAAGCTGATCAAAAAGTTCGAGACGACCATAATCGCGAAATGGCCATCTACGAGAAAGCCAGGACTCAGCGTCTTCTTCAACAGGCTGCGAAAGATGAAAAGGCTCCTCCCTGTCAACCCGTTGTGCAAAAGGCCCGACGCAGAGGCAGAAACAGGTCAAAAAGCGGAAAAGGCGTTCGACGGCGACAAAGCGGGACCAAGAAGTCACGCAATCATGAATCGAGCGGTTTGGATTTTTCCCTTATGAAGAAGATGAGTCGAGCATACTCTTTTCCTCAGAGCAAAACATGGAAGATGTTAGTTATATGTATGCCCTAGAGGCCATTACTATACATAGGATGTATATTGTAGTGGATGCTTGGACATATATAGGGATGACTTTCTGCTCGATATGATAGTATGCTATCTGGTTACTCTTTACCTTAACGTGTACATTGATTGTCTCTCTGTTACATGTTGGTAAAGCCCTTAGGATGTGTACTTGACTACCTGGACTATGATGCGGATCATACTAGTGGGGACATGGTAGTCCATAAGTACATCCTTCAAGGTCCCTAGTCGTGGGTGTATCGAGACGAGGCATCGATATACCATAGTAGACTAGCGTATACCTTCTCGACCCATACAGATGAGCGATGGATGATCCCATATCCATTGGTGTTTGACATCAGAGATGATATACGGGTGCTCGGTGGAGACTGGGTACACTGGACGGACTCGCCAAGAACTCCCAGATGGTATTATACCTTACGTCAGATGGCAGTTCTCTGGTGACACTGGTACAGGTTAGTCTGTATACCCGAGATCGTCATAGAGTCTTGTGTGATTCCCACTATGCTTTGATTTCCACCTTACCACGTCCAAGAGGGCGTGCAAAACGGTGGTTTTTGGGTGCAGTCCCGAATCACATGGAGGCAATGAGCGATAGGAGGGGTTTCGTCTCTCCCGGTATAGGGAGTTGATGTTGCGCAGTGCTCGATTGGCTATAACAGGAAGTCCTTGGCCAAGGCTGCTTTAGGGATTTACTGGTAAGTGTTACCAGTAGTTTCTCGACCCGTTATGAGCCTCATATCGACACGACTTATCGAGTTATTGGGGTCTGACATTTACCACCCCTAGACGAGATATGCGACATATCAGACGAACAGACCAGACTGTACGGTAGTGTTACTGATTAGATTCACAGGAGTGTGAGCGGGCTTGCTCGTTGATCTTCTGATCGCTCAATACCCGGATGGCCGTTACGTTTAGCAGACCGCTTGCGGCTTGTGGGTGTTTGATATGATCATCACCTACTGCCGGCGTATTGACGAGTCTTTAGAGTCCTACACAGGGGTTTCCTGGCTCAAGCGAAACGAAATAGGAGCGCATATGAGATATGTGCGGGACCGAGAATAATACTAGTATGTGATACTGTATTCTATTCTCGCGATTTGTGACATTGATCGGTTGTATGCGATATAGCCGGGTTATCAGATCAAGTGTTGATTCGATAAGTTGTTACTATTTATATTAGTCGGTTATATGCGATATGACCGGATCGTTAAATCAAGTGTTGATTTAATGATTTAATGTATAATTATATATTTGATATATTACTTTACATTAACTAGTATTGGTTCACTTAAGATTGATTTTCTCACTTGAATGTGCACATTGTTTATATGTGATATATGCAAGTGTACATGTTTGTATCATGCTTGATGATACAAACAAGTTGTGTGTATGAGACTTGAACCAAATCAAGGTTAGATTATGGTTTACTATTTTCCAAAGCATATAACAAAAGAGTGTGACTTTGGTCAAAGTTATCAAGCTTCATGAAGCTTGATAAACATTGACAAAGTCAACTCTTTTGTCATATGTTTCAAGATATTAGTTAACCCAAGCTTTAACCTAATGGTTTGGTTAAATCTCTACATGAGTTAAGCATGAGGGCTTAACTCAACCATGGTGCCATTATTTATTGGATAAGTTTCATTTTGGATAATAATTCATATGATTCTTTTCTTCTTCTTCATCTTCATCAAGCTCACAAAAGCTTGATAGCTCCAATGGTGCCATGAGAAAAAGAGTGAGAAATCCAATTCTAAAGTGAACCCACTTCTTATTTCTTCATCCTCTACCACTTGCCATGTAGTATAGGGTGTTCTCTTCACAAAGTTTTTGACCAAGTGAAAGAATAGCTTGAGTTTGAGTCTCCCCGACGTAGATCATTTTCGGCCTCGAAGTCAACGCCTAGCCCGCTCATTTCTCCGACGAAACCATCGCTAGAGTCCGGGATCCCGATGATCGCAGTGGAGGGACGTCAACACGGAGCTAAAGAAGTGGAGGACCGGATCTACAAAGGTTGTAATCCCTTTCACTTAGTAGCAAAGTTGTTTGCTAGCTTTTTTTTTCGCCTAATCTCTAGTTAACGATCTAGTTTAGGGTTTCTCGGCACCGGAAAATTTTAATTTGGCATGGTTGATGCCTTGTGGAACCTCTTGAGTGTGCCTAGGAACCCTACAGTGGTATCAGAGCCTAGCTAGAGCTTTAGGCGAAGTGTAAACGATGTTAGAAATCCGATCGAAACCCGAAACCCTAACTCAAACCCTTCTCTGTACATTTTCTGAAAATGTGGATTTTTCCAAATTAAAAATATCCAAAAAATACAGCAGTGTATTATAAGAGTTACTGTGAAGCACGTAAGCCCAAGTCAACTAAAGCGCCGCGGAACCGCGGCCCCACCCTAGCATGTGCGGCGGTTCCGCGGCCATAAAGTTGATTCTTGGCACGTGCTTTGCACAGTAATATCCTATATTGATTCCTGTGTTTTCTGGGTAATTTTAACTTATACTCAAGTGTTGAGTTTTCTGGGTTGTATTGGGAGTTCGTCGATTCGATCAGAATCTTTAACTTTGTCTGTGTTTTTCCGGATAATTTAGAACATGTTAAAAGGTTCGACAGGATATAAATACCCAATTTTTCCCCTGCCGGGAAATTTCCAAGTGTTGGATTTTTCCGTAGTTTGAAAACGTTCTAAGTAGTGCAAGTAATACGATGGACCCTCTAGAAGACAACAAACCTTAACTCGATTATGTGACCGTCTTGAACTGCCCTTTGAACCTTAGGGTTTCGGGCAGTACGACGTGCCACATGTGAGGCGTTGGCTTGACCCTTCTACGGCTGGACCGTTGGTACTGTGGCATGAAATGAATGTTTTTAAACTTATTTCAAGTGTTGAGCTGTTTCGGGAAAACTTGGGTGTTTGATTGTTCGATCGAAAAGTTTAACATTTTCTATTTATCTGGAATGTGATATAATATTTGGAATCCACAAGTAGTTATGAGATAACTGATTTGGATGTTATAAACATAGCACTTTAGTCTCACTTGATCGGTTGCCACGGAATTTTGATGTGATCAAAAGTCCGTCGCAATCACGTAGCGTACGCGGATACTCGCCGGATAAACTTAATAGATAGCCACGCACCAAAGCCCCGACTAAGTGACTGTAGGAGAACCCCGTCGTCAAAAGCGTCCGTTTGGGTGCTGCGGCAGTGGTGTTCCGCCTTAGTGCACTTCGTCGACGGTATCGGGGGTGCGGCCGTCTACTAAAGTTTGCGACGAGCATTCGATCACTTATCGGGAATCTTGTTGAATTGCCCGACTTGATATTGAAAAGTGTTTTCGATATTGAGACTAAAATGCGGGGTTTATAATTGTTAGGCATGCGATGTCTAAGGAATTCATTGGTTAGGCATGCGATGTCTAAAGAGTTTGCGGATTCCAACTGTTGTAGTTTTACACTTTTTTTTCTGCGACCGTAAATGTAATATGTGATATCGCCGGTTTCATTGCTATATGTCAACGACAATTGGGATGCGCACATTTACTTACGTTGATGACATGTGATATTATGTGTTGCTGGATATGTTATATTAGATCGTCGCGTTTGAATAGCCGGGGGTTTTTATGTGAGATGAGTGTTTTTCATTTTCATTCATGTAAAAACTTGTATGTAATATTCTTTTATTGGAGCTCTTCCAGATTGCGGATGATGTCACCATTTGTATATTATTTACTTTTCCGCACTAGGATAGACCCAAGGAGGAGGGCACAAGTAACCGGGTTCTAGAGTCCAGTGGGAGACCAACTCGAGGAGTCGAGTCCGGGTCTCCTAACTCTAGAATTGGTAGGGTTGCTTGCCGCTCTCGTAGGGGTCTAGGGGTGTGGGTTTGGCTATTCATCGCGACCGTGGAATCCGTGTTTTATACAGGCTCGTATTGAAAACACGGACGTCCTAGTATATCCAATATTTCATATGATTCTTCTGCTGCGATATCTGTGATGTGATCATTTAATGTTCTGTGATAAATACTGTATATAGTATATATGATATATTATATAGACGTTACATATATTTTGCACCCGCGCTAGCCCTGCCCCGCTCTGCCGTTAGTTACCTAACCTAACGGTGCATGAGAGGACATCGAGGCGAATGCGGATGGCATAAGTGTACGTCGTATTTATCTGTGATTTTTAGGTGATTTAAATGATGGGACTTCATTAATGTGATTAATGAAAGAAAATAAACCTAAGATGTTGTGGAATCGAATTTTCAAAAACAGATAGCTACAGTTCTTGCTTTGCATCGCGGTGTTCCTTGTAGAACATCCTGCACCTTATTCGATAAGGAAAGGGCCGAGATCCCTTCACCGGGAGTGATCCCTTTAGCAATAACTGGCAGATGCTACAACCCTCGGTTTGTCTTTTGATTGCTTCTATAGTTTTTGCTTTTCACAGCGGTATATATGATATATCCTGCATCTTATTCGATGAGGAAAGGGCCGACGATCCCTTCACCGGGAGTGACCCCTTTAGCAAAACTAGAAAAGCCTCAAAAACACTCCATTTTAAAATCACTCGATTCTACAACGATATCAAGTTCATTACGCAAAAGGTTTTCTTAAAAACCTGTCGTAGCCCTCCGTCATTTCAGATAAGTACTGGTTAGTATTCGTGCTGCGTTTGTTGACCTCTGTTAAGGCGTAGTGTGCGGTAGCTAATTAGTGCTTATCTGTATAAGCATATGATGTGATTGATTTAGGGTAGTCGTGCGACCTTATTGACCTCTGTCAAGGGTCGTGCGGGTGGGTTTACTTCAATCAGGAAATGACGGGTTGAACTTGACTAGCAGCCTATGGTTTGTTGACCTCTGTCAAGGTTATAGGATGCTAGGGGTAAAATATTATTGGGAATTTCAAGTGTTGAAATTCCCAATGAGATTGCATACCTTCTATGAGATAGTTGGATCCCGATACCCGCTGCGAGTAATTGTTACTCCTGAGAGAGTTTTACACATTACAATTAGCCGATCAAGTAGGTGTCTACAAAGGTGTCAACGGGGTTACGCCTCTGGGAAAATGAGGTTTACTGTAATTAGGTCCGTGCGAAAGCACGGGGAACCTCCCTCAAAGTACCGACACTGGCCTGGCTGAAAGATTGGCGAACTTGTAGCGTGTAATTAATCCCGGCTAGTCTTTCCTTTTAGGGTTTGAAGGAAGATTTGATAAAAACAGTGGGAGCCATCCTGATTAGATAAAATAATAACCAATCTGATCTTGCAAGAGCGCACGCAGAGTGTTTTCTTCTCTCTCTCTCCAGGTAGCGACCATATCACGCCTTAATCAAGATAATAAAACGGATATATTGACCGAACCCGCTTGTTATACTGAGCTGGGAAACGTTGGTCCCGCTCCAACTTATAAATGTTATAAGATAGAGCAGGAAATTGGGGAATACCAGATTTCCCGTGCCGCCCAAACGAAAAGAGTGCATGTTGATGCATCATCTTTGGGTGTGTTCATTACGGAGAACTGTTTCTCAGTATCCTTTACGTCCTGGGTATGTGATACCAGATCAGGATCCCGCATATGTAATTTGTTATATGGGCTACAGAAAGGTAGAGAACTGAGAACGGGTGATAAGTTTCATGAGACAGAAAACGGTGCAAGTGTTGCAGCCAAGTCTGTTGGTCACTGTCACCCTGTATTACCAGAATACATTGATTCTGAAAAAATGTTATTAGATACCGAACTTGATATACAAAATCATATCAGTCTCTTTATTTAGATAAAGAAGGATATAATTTTGTATTGTTGGATAATGTTTTGAACATTTCCTAAATCAAGAGTTGATCGGTTCAGGCACGTTATGTAAAAGCATTAACGTTCTAAATCAAACTACAGTTCTTAGTACATACAACACACATAAGAGGAAGAGTTCAGAAATGAACGAATCCTTCTTGAGGTATTGTAAACTAGGTCATATCAATGCGACCCGACTAGCTTAAGTTACATATAGATGCATATTTAAATTAGTTTGAATTTACATCTTGTGAAACTTGGCAGTCATGTCATAGAGATAAGATGACCATAGCTCTGTTTATTGGAAACAGAGAAATAGTTAGTGAACTCTTAGGATGATACATATTGATGTATGAAGGTCCCTTGTCTACAAATGTCAAGACCGGTTCTTTGTACTTCATTAAATTCTCTGATGATCTTTCGAGATTCAGACCTATGTTCCTGCTGAAACACAAGTCCGAACCTTTTGAGATATTCACAGAATATAAGTTAGAACTAGAGAACCAAAAACGGGTATAAGTATTATGTCCTTTGATGTGATCAAGGAGGAGAATACTTGAGCACGGAATTCCTGGATTATACTAAAAGGAGAATGAGATTCTCTCTCAGCATTACTCCTCCGTATACACCATAGCACGATGGTATATCGGGGCGGAGCAATCACACCCTATATGATATGGTGCGCTCTATGATGAGTATACTGAGTTTCCTGTTTCCTTTTGGGAGTTATGCACTTATGAAGTTGCATACCTATTGAATAGGGTTCCGATCAAATCAGATGCCTACAATTTCATATAAGATATAGAAAGGGAAGAGCCCATCTCTTAAGTCAGTTAAGATTTGGGGTTGTCCGGCCTATGTCTAAAAGCAAAATCCGGACAAGCTCGAGGCAAAGTCAGATCTGTGGAAGATTGTTGGATATCCCAAGCATTCGCAAGGGAATATCTTCTACCTAACCGAGGAACAAAAATGTTTTGTTTCTCAGCATACCACCTTTGTGAAAGGGAATTTCTTATGAAGAAATTTGTGGACATAAGGTAGAACTGGAAACAGTTCCAGCTATACAAACTGCAGCTGATGATTTGGTAAAACCAAAGGATTCAATAGCAACCAACGAACCTTAGCCTCTCCGCCGATCTAGTAGGTTTCCTCACCCACCTGAGAGATACTCCGGTTTCTCTATGACAGTGGGAGCGAGGATTGCATCATGGGATGATGACCTAACTAGTTTCGAGCTGGCCATCAGGAGTGTGACTCTGTAAGAATGGCTGGATGCTTAGAGATCTGAGATGGAATCCTTATACACCAACAAAGTATGGACTTTGGTTGCTTTATCTGAAGGGTTAAATCCCCATCAGGAGCAAGTATATCTTGAGAAGATTACTTGGTGTACATGGAAAAGTTAAGACTTTCAAAGCTAGACTTGTTAAAGGTTTGCATCATTGACCAGGTATGAATTATAATGAAACCTTTTCTAAGTAGCTATGCTTAAGTCCATCCAGATCCTACTTGCCACGGCTACATACCATGACTACGATATCTGGCAGTTGGGTGTCATGACTCCTTTTTCTAAATGATATTTTAGAAGAGAGAGTCTGTAAGTACACAGTCAGAGGGCTTCGTAGACAGTGGGAGCAGCGGAAACGTGTGCAAGATGTTTTATGTGATAAAGCAGGCATCGCGGAGTTGGAACATCTGTTTTGATGTGTTAGTCAAAGTGTTTGACATCATCAAAATGGTAGATGAACCTTGTATATACAAAAAGGTAGTAAGGAGTGTGGTGGTGATCCTCGTAGAGTACGTGGATGACATACTCTTGATAGGGAAGGAGTTTCCTATGCTACGCTCGGTCAATCTCCGCTTATCACAAGGATTCTCCATACAGGATCAAAGTGATACCTACTAAATCCTGGGTTTTGGATCTATGAGATAGATCTAATTGGATGTTAGGATACTCACTAGTTGTAGTGAGATGGTATCAATTGATCCTGGGGAGAATCCCTGGAAAGGTTCCAGAGGGATAAGGATGACTGAATGTCAGTCACAGGCATTGTCTTTACCCTCAGTGGAGGGACGGTATGTTGGAAGAGTTCCAAGCTAGATACCGTGACTTACTAGACGATTAAAGACAAGATACATCGTTACCAAAGATGCTACCAAAGAGGCAGTCTGGGTGTATAATAGTTCATTAGATGAACTTCGTTCCTCCCATTGTGTGACAATGGAGTTGTGGCTTATGCCTAGGAACGCCAGTCCCATCAATGATCCAGATATATTCTTAGGCAGTATCACCTGATCGTGGAGATGGTTGATCTCCAGGGGATCGAAGTTAGGAGAGTAGACTCAGAGGACAACACGGTGGATCCACTCACAAAGGCCTTTTTCCCAGAGAGAGACTTTTATGGGATGGTTGAGTATGAGATACTACAACCACTGCTATCAGATGGCCCTAGTGCAAGTGGGAGATTGTTAATTATATGTATGCCCTAGAGGCCATTACTATACATAGGATGTATATTGTAGTGGATGCTTGGACATATATAGGGATGACTTTCTTGCTCGATATGATAGTATGCTATCTGGTTACTCTTTACCTTAACGTGTACACTGATTGTCTCTCTGTTATATGTTGGTAAAGCCCTTAGGATGTGTACTTGACTACCAGGACTATGATGCGGATCATACTAGTGGGGACATGGTAGTCCATAAGTACATCCTTCAAGGTCCCTAGTCATGGGTGTATCGAGACAGGGCATCGATATACCATAGTAGACTAGCGTATACCTTCTCGACCCATACAGATGAGCGATGGATGATCCCATATCCATTGGTGTTTGACATCAGAGATGATATACGGGTGCTCAGTGGAGACTGGGTACACTGGACGGACTCGCCGAGAACTCCCAGATGGTATTATACCTTACATCAGATGGCAGTTCTCTGGTGACACTGGTACAGGTTAGTCTGTATACCCGAGATCGTCATAGAGTCTTGTGTGATTCCCACTGTGCTTTGATTTCCACCTTACCACGTCCAAGAGGGCGTGAAAAACGGTGGTTTTTGGGTGCAGTCCCGAATCACATGGAGGCAATGAGCGATAGGAGGGGTTTCGTCTCTCCCGGTATAGGGAGTTGATGTTGCGCAGTGCTCGATTGGCTATAACAGGAAGTCCTTGGCCAAGGCTGCTTTAGGGATTTACTGGTAAGTGTTACCAGTAGTTTCTCGACCCGTTATGAGCCTCATATCGACACGACTTATCGAGTTATTGGGGTCTGACGTTTACCACCCCTAGACGAGATATGCGACATATCAGACGAACAGACCGGACTGTACAGTAGTGTTACTGATTGGATTCACAGGAGTGTGAGCGGGCTTGCTCGTTGATCTTCTGATCGCTCAATACCCGGGTGGCCGTTACGTTTACCAGACCGCTTGCGGCTTGTGGGTGTTTGATATGATCATCACCTACTGCCAGCGTATTGACGAGTCTTTAGAGTCCTACACAGGGGTTTCCTGGCTCAAGCGAAACGAAATAGGAGCGCATATGAGATATGTGCGGGACCAAGAATAATACTAGTATGTGATACTGTATTCTATTCTCACGATTTGTGACATTGATCGGTTGTATGCGATATAGCCGGGTTATCGGATCAAGTGTTGATTCGATAAGTTGTTACTATTGATATTAGTCGGTTATATGCAATCTGACCGGATCGTTAAATCAAGTGTTGATTTAATGATTTAATGTATAATTATATATTTGATATATTACTTTACATTAACTAGTATTGATTCACTTAAGATTGATTTCTCACTTGAATGTGCACATTGTTTATATGTGATATATACAAGTGTACATGTTTGTATCATGCTTGATGATACAAGCAAGTTGTGTGTATGAGACTTGAACCAAATCAAGGTTAGATTAGGGTTTACTATTTTCCTAAGTATATAACAAAAGAGTGTGACTTTGGTCAAAGTTATCAAGCTTCATGAAGCTTGATAAACATTGACAAAGTCAACTCTTTTGTCATATGTTTCGAGATATTAGTTAACCCAACCTTTAACCTAATGATTTGGTTAAATCTCTACATGAGTTAAGCATGAGGGCTTAACTCAACCATGGTGCCATTATTTATTGGATAAGTTTCATTTTGGATAATAATTCATATGATTCTTTTCTTCTTCTTCATCTTCATCAAGCTCACAAAAGCTTGATAGCTCCAATGGTGCCATGAGAAAAAGAGTGAGAAATCCAATTCTAAAGTGAACCCACTTCTTATTTCTTCATCCTCTACCACTTGCCATGTAGTATAGGGTGTTCTCTTCATAAAGTTTTTGACCAAGTGAAGGAATAGCTTGAGTTTGAGTCTCCCCGACGTAGATCATCTTCGGCCTCGAAGTCAACGACCTAGCCCGCTCATTTCTCCGACGAAAACATCGCTAGAGTCCGGGATCCCGATGATCGCAGCAGAGGGACGTCAACACGGAGCTAAAGAAGTGGAGGACCGGATCTACAAAGGTTGTAATCCCTTTCACTTAGTAGCAAAGTTGTTTGCTAGCTTTTATTTTCGCCTAATCTCTAGTTAACGATCTAGTTTAGGGTTTCTTGGCACCGAAAAATTTTAATTTGGCATGGTTGATGCCTTGTGGAACCTTTTGAGTGTGCCTAGGAACCCTACAGAAGATACTTAATCTTGCCATAAAACATCAGATAATTACACTTCCGGAGTCTAAGCAACCCGAGCAAGCCAACGAAGTCTCTCACCCGGACTATTGCTCCTATCATAGGGCAATAGGACATCCTCTCGAAGATTGCTTCACCTTCAAGAACTGAGTCGAAGATCAATATCAGCTTGGCAAATTCGCTCTATCCAGCAGTTGGAGGGTAACACCGCCGCAGAAGCATGAACCCAAAGCCGCGAGAGTAGAACCAGAACAATATCGGTCTTGGAAGCGAGCTCGTACCTGTCACGTGATAATGTTGTCAAAAGAAGAGCCTGAGGATAGGGGTGACCTCCCCTGGTGCTTCGAAAACGATGATGACGGGGTGATCTCAGAATTTCCACTGGCGCCGAAAGAGCTGGAAGATGGAATACACATTACTGCAGATAACCACAAGAAAATTGATTTGGGGACGGCAAATGATCCGCGATCGACATTCGTCAGTGAGCTTCTATCTGAAGAAAGGGTGGCTGCGCTAAAAGACGTGCTTATGCAGCATAGAGATTGCTTCGCATGGAACTATTCCGAAATGCCAGGATTAGATCCAGAGATTGCTGTACACAAATTGGCAATATTCCCGGACATCAAGCCAATCAAACAAGCACCGAGAAGAATGCGGCTCAAGCTTGAGATGAGCATCAACGCCGAGGTCAAGAAGCTGATCGACTTTGGCTTCATCCAAGAGGTTCAGTATCCTGACTGGATCGCCAACATCGTCCCGGTGATGAAGAAAAATGGGACAGTGCGCATATGTGTGGACTTTCGGGATCTCAATAAAGCCTGCCCGAAAGACGACTTCCCAGTACCAGTCACTGAGCTGATGATAGATAACACGTCCACTCACGAAATCTTCTCCTTCATGGACGGATCGTCAAGATATAACAAGATAAAGATGCATCCCGAGGATCAGAGGCACACCGCTTTCCGGACCCCTTTGGGTATATTTTGCTACAAGGTGATGCCTTTCGGTCTAAAGAACGCCGGTGCCACTTATCAGAGGGCCATGACGAAGATCTTCGATGACCTCATACATGAAATCGTCGAATGCCATATCGACGACCTCGTGGTGAAAAGCAAATCATACGACGAATATCTCGAGCATCTGAAGGTCGTGTTTCAACGCTTTCGGTAATACAACTTGAAGATGAACCCTCTCAAATGCGTGTTCGGAGTTTCCTCGGGCAAGTTCCTAGGATTCATCGTCCGACACCGAGGTATCGAGATAGATCTGTCGAAGATCAAGGAAATTATGGAGATGCCCCCGCCAAGGACTCTCAAGCAATTGCGGTCTCTCCAAGGGAAGCTCTCATATATTCGGCGATTTATAGCCAATCTCTCAGGCAAGTGCCGCCCTTACAGTCACCTGATGAAGAAGGGAACCCCGTTCGTCTGGGATCACAAATGCCAAAGCGCGCTGGACGAAATCAAGCAATACCTGCAAAATCCGCCAGTGCTAGCAGCTCCGGTCAAGGGAAAGCCTCTCATTCTTTATACGACAGCCCTCGAAGGTTCGTTAGGTGCATTATGGGCACAAGAGAACGACCAGGGGAAAGAAAGAGCTCTCTACTACTTGAGTCGAGTTCTCCTGGGGGCAGAAAGCAATTATTCTCCCATCGAAAAACACTGCCTGGCGTTGATCTTCGCGATAACGAAACTCAGGTACTATGCATTGGCACATGAAGTCCGTCTCATATCGAAGGTGGGTCTTCTCAAATATTTGATGTCAAAAGCCATATTGACGGGACGGCTCGCTAAATGGGCCTTGCTCTTGATGGAGTTCTCAATAACTTATCAACCTCTTAAGGCGGTGAAAGGCCAGGCCATCGCCGACTTCCTCGCTGAGCATCCGATACCAGCCGATTCCCCTTTGAATTGCGAGCTGCCGACGAACATGCGTTTGATGCGATCGACGGTGGTGATACCCGATGGGAACTTTATTTTAATGGAGCATCTTCGATGAAGAAGCGCAAACAAAACACGCCCATAATCAAATCAGGGGTAGGCGTTATCTTCGTGACTCCACAAGGAGGGATAATGCGCTTTGCTTTTTCCTTAACAGAGCCGAAGACAAACGATGAAGCTGAGTATGAATTTTTGATAGCAGGCCTCGAGATCGCCATCGACATGGGAATTGCAAACCTCCTTATATACGGAGACTCCCAACTGGTCGTTAGTCAAGTGAACGGCGACTATCAAACGTGCAAGTCTAAGTTGGTGAAGTACGGCAAGAAAGTACAACAACTGCTGACCCAAATTCCTTCCTATGCCTTGAAAAGCATACCGCGTGCAAAAAATAGTAAAGCGGATGCATTAGCCAAGCTTGCTAAAGAATTGGCCGATGAGAACCTCGATGATGTAAGAATCGTGGTACAAAGCCGTCGGGTTCTTACACCGGCAGAAATATCTCCGGAGTCGTCCGACGAAAAAGGAACGACCGAGCAAATGGCTCTATAAGTGAAAGACCAAGAAAAGGTCGAAGATTGGAGAGATGTCTTTATAGACTACTTCAGATCCCGTCGAACACCTGAAGATGCGTCCTCAAGACATCAGCTTATGAAACGAGCTATGTCTTTCGCTTTCGTCAATGATACTCTGTACAAGAAGTCATTTGATTGTTTATGGCTGAGATGCCTGGGACCTGAAGAAGCAAGAAGAGTCGTCCAAGAAACTCATGACGGACTCTGCGGTTCTCACCAAACCGAACCGAAGATGAAGCTGAAGATCAAATGGATGGGCTACTATTGGCCCACGATGATCCAGGACTGGCTCGAGTATGCGAAGCAATGCCAATCGTGCCAGATACATGGGGACTTTATCCATCAACATCCAAATCCTCTACATCCAACGGTGGCTAGCTGGCCGTTCAAAATGTGGGGGACTGACGTAATTAGCCCCATCGAACCAGCATCGTCCAGAGGACATCGATTCATTTTGGCGACAACTGATTACTTCTCCAAATAGGCAGAAGCAGTACCGCTGAGGGAAGTGAAGATGGAGAATATCCTCCATTTCTTCAAGACGCACGTCATTTATCGGTTTGGAACTCCGAGACGGATCATCTCCGATAACAGGCCAGCCTATAGAAGCCACAAGATCAGCCGCTTCGCACAACAACATAACATAGACTGGAGATACTCCTCAGTTTATAACCCCCGAGCTAACGGTCTAGCTGAGGCTTTCAACAAAACCTTGACAAAGATCGTGAAAAAGACGGTGTCTCGAAATAAGAAAGACTGGCACGAGAGACTGCAAGAAGCTCTCTGGGCGTATCGAACTACGTTCAAGATGGCCACGAACACAACGTCGTACGCGTTGGTATTCGGTACAAAAGCGGTACTCCCTCTCGAGATAGAGTTACCCTCTCTATGAGTGGCAGTTCATTACAAGCTAACGGACGAAGAGAATGCTCACCTTCGCCTCGAGGAGCTCGAAGCCCTTGATGAAACCCGACTCCTGGCGCAGCAAAATCTGGAAGCTTATAAAGAAAAAATGACGCGCTTATATGAAAGATTGACCAGGCCGAGGACATTCCGCCAAGGTGAACTCATGCTAGTGGTCAAAAAGCCTATGATCCCCAATCGTGCTAAGCGGGGAAAATTCAAGCCGAACTATGAAGGCCCATACATCATAGACAAGGTCTACCAAGGTGGAGCCTATCTACTCATGGACATGCATGGTGAAAGACCTTTCAGGCCAATAAACGGTCGCTTCCTGAAGAAATACTATGCCTAATGAGTCACGGCCTAGGTCAATGATAGATGACGATGACTATGTCCGCTCGCTATCTTCTTAAGCCCAAATTCTATAAGCAGTAGCCGGTTAATGGACCGAAACATCCTTAAACTAACAGCGGACCGAAACGTCCTTAAACTAACGACAAACCACTATATCCTAAAACTAGCTGTTGACCGAGATGTCGAGAAATTGATACAAAAAAAAGGAGGAAAAAAAAAGAAAGAATAAAAAAAAAAGAGAAAAAACGGTATGTCCATAAGCAAAATGGGCACGGATGAAAACCCGAAAGGGCTCCGTGGGTAAAAACAGCAGAGCTACCGGCGAGTCTTGTGAAAACCCGAAAGGAAGCAATCTCGTTAGAATAAAAAAAATATTAAAAAAAGAGAGAAAAAACGGTATGTCCATAAGCAAAATAGGCACGGATGAAAACCCGAAAGGGCTCCGTGAGTAAAAACAGCAGGGCTACCGGCGAGTGTTTGTGAAAACCCGAAAGGGCGCAACCTCGTTAAAAGACACTTGCAAGGTCCTCTCGACCTTGTGAGGAGACATCACCTGCGTGAGATCCTTACGACTCACAAAGGAACAACACACTTAGGGATCCCTACGATTCCTAAGGAGAAATTACACTTGCGAGATCCTCACGACTCGTAAGGAGAATCCTCTTATGAGACCTTCACGGCTCATAAGATTCAAAAGTCTTAAGTTACAGAGACCTGAACCTGTTCTTAAGCAGCCTCCACAACATCCACTAGTGCCCTACAAGCAGCTCAATACTGACCCTTGTATACAATCCACGGGTGCGAATAAACATTTCCCTAACAAAGCCCCATCCGTGACTAGGGATATGTCCATATGGTGAACAACCCTTGTAAGTCCTCTCGACGTATAAGGAGAAAACCCTCTTGTAAGATCCTTACGACTTACAGGAGAACATGCACTTAGGAATCCTCACGACTCCTAAGAAGAAAACACACCTATGAGATCCTCACGACTTGCAGGGAGAAATACCTTTGTGAGACCCTTACGGCTTATGAAGTCAAAAGCCTTAGTCGACAGGATCCTAACCCTGCTCGCTAAGCTACCTTTGTTCGACATCGACAGAGGCAAATGATGATTCGCTCATGGCAATATCCCGGTTGTAGCGGTGCTGATGCCGAAATCGGTGTCTAATCCCAAACTTGCAGCGAAAAGCTAGCAAGCCACACATGCATACGAAATAGCCGAAATGATGGGGCAACTTACAACAAAATCAGCAAGTAAAAATATATGCATGCAAAATAGCCGAAATGATTGGGCAACTCGCACTAAAAAGCAGCGAGTAAAAATAAAATAAATAGCCGAAATGATTGGGCACCACGAAAAATAGCCGAAATGATGGGGCAATCGCGACCTTCACGATATAAAAGCTGAAATGATAGAGCATCGCGGAAAGAAATAAAAAAAATGATGAATGAATGAAATTTATGCCCTACGGGTGATATCACATCAATCCCTGTATACAATCCAGGGGCGCAAACAAAAAGGGAGTCACGCTCCTCCTCCCCAGGTTTCATCAGAAGAAGAAGCCAAATCTCGACGGTTCACAGATAGCCTAGAGATCATCTCAACATTCGTCTCATTGCAGCAGACACAACATCAAGCAAAGCGGAACAGCGGCAACTCCCAGTTCCATAACTTGGCGGTGTACAGATGACCGAGAGTCAAATTCCAACTCCGTGAAATGCGGATAAAGTCAACCCTTCCTGGCTACGTGGAACGCAGATTATGTCACTTCTGACCCCGTGGAAAACATCCAGAGCGGATCCTGGTCCTCGCAGAGCACAGCAGTGAGCCCGTGTGAAGCATCCAGAGCGGAGCCTGGTCCTCGCCGAACGCGGCAGTGAACCCGTGGGAAGAATCCAGAACAAAATTCCTGGCTACGTGCAACGCGGATTATCTCACTTCTGACCCCATGGAAAACGTCCAGAGCGGATCCTGGTCCTCGCAGAGCACGGCAGTGAACCCATGTGAAGCATCCAGAGCGGAACCTGGTCCTCACCGTGTTAGTTGTATGTATGCCCTAGAGGCCAGTATTGTACAGATGATGTATATTATATTAGATGCTTGGACATATATAGAGATGATTTTCTTGCTCGATATGATAGTATGCTATCTGGTTACTCTTTATCTTAATATGTACACTTGTCTCTTTAAACTGTCTTATAGTTACATGTTGGTAAAGCCCTTAGGATGTGTACTTGACTACCTGGACTATGATGCAGATCATACTAGTGGGGACATGGTAGTCTATAAGTACATCCTTCAAGGTCCCTAGTCGTGGGTGTATCGAGACAGGGCATCGATATACCAGTGTAGACTAGCGTATACGCTTCTCGACCCATGAGATGGGCGATGGATGATCCCATATCCATTGGTGTTTGACATCAGAGATGGTATACGGGTGCTCAGTGGAGACTGGGTACACTGGACGGACTCGCCGAGAACTCCCAGATGGTATTATACCTCACGTCAGATGGCAGTTCTCAGGTGACACTTGTACAGGTTAGTCTGTAGACCCGAGATCGTCATAGAGTCTTGTGTGATTCCCACTGTGCTTTTATCTCCACCTTACCACGTCCATGAGGGCGTGCAAAATGGTGGTCTTTGGGTACAGTCCCGAGTCACATGGAGGCAATGAGCGATAGGAGGGGTTTCGTCTCTCCCGGTATTGGGGGTTGATGTTGCGCTGTGCTCGATTGGCCGTAACAGGGAAGTCCCTGGCCAGGGCTGATCAGAGATTTGCTGGTAAGTGTTACCAGTAGTTTCTCGACCCGTTATGAGCCTCACATCGGCACGACTTATCGGTTATTGGGGTCTGACGTTTACCACCCCTAGACTTGATATGCGGCATATCAGACGAACAGACCGGACTGTACGGTAAGTGTTACTGGTTGGATTCACAGGAGTGTGAGCGGGCTAGCTCATCGATCTTCTGATCGCTCAATACCCGGATGGCCGTTACGTTTAGCAGACCGCTTGCGGCTTGTGGGTGCTTGATATGATCATCATCTGCTACCGGCGTATTGACGAGTCTTTAGAGTCCTACACAGAGGTTTCCTGGCTCAAGCGAAACGAAATAGGAGCGCATATGAGATATGTGCGGGACCGAGAATAATGCGTGTATGTGATACCGCATTTCATTCTCGCGATTAATGTTTCGATTGGTTGTATGCGATATGACCTAGTTATCGAATCATTGATTCGATAAAACGATACATTGGATACTGGTCGGTTATATACGATATGACTGGATCGTTAAATCAAGTGTTGATTTAATGATTTAATGTATAATTATATATTTGATATATTACTTTGCATTAACTGGTATTGGTTCACTTTAAATGGATTTTCTCACTTGATGTGCAGGAAGTATATGTGATATACTTTTGTGCACATATTTGTATCATGTTTGATGATACTTGATCATTTGGTTAAGTGTAAAGGATTAAACCATGGTTAAGAGATGATTAGGGTTTTGTTTTTTCATTTATTTATTTGTTTATTTATTTGGAAATGATTTAGATAAAGATGGTGGCTTCTTTTGTTTCTAGTTGAAGCTTCATGAAGCTTTGACTTATGCAACCATTCTTGTCTTCATGCTTAACCCTAACCCTCTCAAGTAACCATGGTATATTCTCTACACTTAACCTTAGTTAGGATATGATAAGTATTGTTTTCTTTTTCATTTTAAAGGATTATCATATTCTTTTCTTCTACTTGATCATCTTCTTCTTCAAGAAAAGCTTAAGCCCATCAATGGCAACTTGAGCTAAAGTGAGTGAAATCCAATTCTAAAGTGAACCCACCTCCTATTTCTTCACCCTCTACCTCTTGCCAAGTTGTTTTAGGTGTTTTCTTCACAAGTTTCACAACTTGGTGAAGTCGGAGCTTGAACTTGTGAAACCTCGACGTAGATCATCTTCGGCACGAAGCCGACGACCTAGTCCGCCCAATTCTCCGATGAAGCCGACGTTTGAGTTCGGGATTCGAGATGGACAGCGAGAGGACGCCTACGTGGAGCTAAGGAAGTGGAGAACCGGATCTACAAAGGTTGTAGCCCCTCTCCTTTAGTTAAGTTGTTAACTAGTTTCGTTTATCGCCTAAATATCTAGTTAACGATCCGTATTAAGGTTTCTCGGCACCCGTAAAATTTGAATTTGGCATGGTTGATGCCTTGTGAGACCTCATTAGCGTGCCTAGGAACCCTACAGTGGTGTCAGAGCCTAGCTAGAGCCTTAGGCAAAGTCTAGACGGAGTTTGAAGTCCGATCGACCCGAAACCCCAACTCAAATATTGCTCTCTGGACTTTTTCTAAAAAATGGGTTTTTTCCATATTAAAAATTCTTTAAAATATCAGCATGAAGATATAAGAATTATGGTGCAAAACGAGCTCATGATGCGTCTAAACCGCCGCGGAAACGCGGCAGAAGCATGGCTTCTGCCGCGGTTCCGCTGCCTACTGTTCACAATGCGCAATAATTTTTGCACAGTAATTCCTCTTTTCTGGTGCTGAGTTTTATGGGAATTTTTAATATTTATTCAAGAGTTGAATATTCCAGGTTGTTTTGGGGATTCGATGATTCGATCGGATTATCAGATTTTGGCTATGTGGATTCCGGATAATTTTTGAATTTGTTAAAAAGTTCGACCGGATATAAATACCCAACTTTTCCCCTGTCGGGAGATTTCCAAGTGTTGGATTTTTCCGTAGTTTAACGACGTTCTAAGTAGTGCAAGTAACGCGATGAACCCTCTAGAAGACAACAAACCTTAACTCGATTATGTGACCGTCTTGAACTGCCCTTTGAACCTTCGGGTTTGGGGCAGTACGGCGTGCCACATGTGAGGCGTTGGCTTGACCCTTCTACGGCTGGACCGTTGGTACTGAGGCACGAACTGAATGTTGTTAGACTTATTTCATGTGTTGAGCTGTATCAGGAAAACTTGGGTATTCGACTGTTCGATCGGAAAGTTTAACATTTTCTGTTTATCTGGAATGTGATACAATAATTGGAATTCACAAACAGTTATGAGATAACTGAATGAATGTTATAAATCTAGCGGTTTAGTTTCACTTGATATTGAAAAGAGTTTTCGATAATGAGACTAAAATGCGGGGTTTATAACTGTTAGGCATGTGATGTCTAAGTGTTTCATTTGATTAGGCATGTGATGTCTAAAGAGGTTGCGGATTCCAACTGTTGTAGTTTTACACTTTCTTTTCTGTGACCGTAAGTGCAGTATGTTCATATCGCCGGTTTCGTTGCTATACGTCAACGATAATTGGGGTATGCATACTTACTTACGTTGATGACATGTGATGTTATGTGTTGCTGGATATGTTATATTGGATCGTCGTGTTTGAATAGCCGGGGGTTTTTATGTGAGATGAGTGTTTTTCATTTTCATTCATGTAAAAACTTGTATGTAATATTCTTTTTATTTGGGGCACTTCCAGGTAGCGGAAGTTGTCACCTTTTGTATATTATTTACTTTTCCACATTAGGATAGACCCAGGAGGGGAGCACAAGTAACCGGGTTCTGGGGTCCAGTGGGAGACCAACTCGAGGAGTCGAGTACGGGTCTCCTAACCCTAGAATTGGCAGGGTTGCTTGCCGCTCTCGTAGGGGTCTAGGGGTGTGGGATTGGCTATTCATCACGACCGTGGAATCCGTGTTTTATACTGGCTCGTATTGAAAACACGGACGTCCTAGTATATCCAATATTTCATATGTTTCTTCTGCTGCGATATCTGTGATGTGATCATGTGATGTTCTGTGATGGATACAGTATATAGTATATATGATATATTATATAGACGTTACTTATGTTTTACACCCGTACTAGCCCTGCCCCGCTCTGCCGTTAGTTACCTAACCTAACGGTGCACGAGGGGACATCGAGGCGAATGCGGATGGCATAAGTGTACGTCGTATTTATCTGTGATGTTTAGGTATTTAAATGATGGGACTTCATTAATATGATTAATGAAAGAAAAGAAACCTAAGATGTTGTAGAATCAGATTTTAAACAAAACAGGTAGCTACAGTTCTTGCTTTGTATAGCGGTATATATGATATACCCTGCACCTTATTCGATGAGGAAAGGACCGAGATCCCTTCACCGGGAGTGACTCCTTTAGCGATAACTGGCAGATGCTACACACTCGGTTTGCTTTTGATAGCTTCTATAGTTTCTGCTTTGCACAGTGATATATATGATATATCCCGCACCTCATTCGACGAGGAAAGGGCCGACGATCCCTTCACCAGGAGTGACCCCTTTAGCAAAACTAGAAAAGCCTCAAAATCGCTCCATTTCAAAAACTTCATTTGATTCTACAACGATATCAAGTTCATTACGCTCATGGTTTTCTGAAAACCTGCGTAGCCCTCCGTCATTTCAGATAAGTACTACTTAGTATTCGTGCTACGGTAGTTTGGCATTCGTCAAGGCGTAGTGTAGGGTAGCTAACTAGTATTTATCTGCTTATGCATATGATGCAGATTGGATTAGGGTATTCGTACGGCGTTGTTTGGCATTCGTCAAGGGTCGTGCGGGTGGGTTTAATTCAATCAAGAAATGTACGGGTTGAACTTGACTAGTGGACTATGGGTTGTTTGGCATTCGTCAAGGTCATAGAACACTAGGGGTAAAATATTATTGGGAATTTCAAGTGTTGAAATTTGCAATGAGATTGCATACCTTCTATGAGATAGTTGGATCCCGATACCCACTGCGAGTAAGAGTTACTCCTGGGAGAGTTTTACACATTGCAATTAGCTAATCAAGCAGGTGTCTAGAAAGGTGTCAACGGGGTTACGCCTCTGGGAAAACGAGGTTTACATTAATTAGGTTCGTGCGAAAGCACGGGGGACCTCCCTCAAAGTACCGACACTGGCCTGGCTGATAGATTGGCGAACTTGTAGTGCGTAATTAATCCCGGCTAGTCTTTCCTTTTAGGGTTTGAAGGAAGATTTGATAAAAACAGTGGGAGCCATCCTGATTAGATAAGATAATAACTAATCTGATCTTGCACGAGCATACGCTAAAGTGTTTTCTTCTCTCTCTCTCCAGGTAGCGACCATTTCATGCCCTAATAAAGATAATAATATGGATGTATTGACTGAACCCGCATGTTATACTGTGCAGGGGAACGTTGGACCCGTTCTTTCTTATAAGAGTTATAAGAATGAACAGGAAATAGGAGAATATCTGGATACTCACGCCGCCCAAAAGAACATGCATGTTGATGGATCTTCTTCGGGTGTGTTAGTTATTGAGAACTGTTTTTCAGTTCATCCTACGTCCTGGGTATTAGATACCGGATCAGGATCCCACATATGTAAGCAGTTACATGGGCTACGGAAAGGTAGAGAACTGGGTAAAGGTGATCATTCCGTTCAAGTAGGGAACGGTGCAAATGTTGCAGCCAAAGCAGTTGGTGAATATCACCTAGTATTACCAAGTGGTGATACAATAATTCTGAATGAGTGCTATTATATACCGAACATGATGTGCAACATTATATCAGTTTCTTTATTGAATAAAGAAGGATATAATTTTGTAGTACAGGATAATGTTATGAACATATTCCTAGATCAAAAGTTGATTGCATCAGGCTCGTTACATAATGGCATATTCATTCTAAATCAAAATACAGTCCTCAATATACAAAACACACACAAGAGGAAAAGTTCAGAAATGAACGAATCCTACTTGTGGCATTGTAGACTCGGTCATATCAATGCGACACGACTGGCTAAGTTACATAAGGATGGTTATTTGAATCCGTTCGAATTATCATCTTATGATACTTGCCATTCATGTCTCAAAGGAAAAATGACCAAAGCTCCGTTTAGTGGACACGGAGAAAGAGTTACTGAACTCTTAGGACTGGTACATAGTGATGTATGCGGTCCCATGTCTACCCATGCCAGGAACGGTTCTTCCTACTTCATTACATTCACTGACGATCTCTCTAGATACGGGCATGTGTTCTTATTGAAACACAAGTCTGAAGCTTTTGAGAAATTCAGAGAATATAAGAAAGAAGTAGAGAACCAAACGGGCAAAAGTATTAAAATCCTTCGATCTGATCGAGGAGGAGAATACTTGAGCAATGAGTTCCAAGATTATCTAAAAGAGAATGGGATTCTCTCTCAGCTTACTCCACCTTATACACCACAGCACAACGGTGTATCGGAACGAAGGAATCGCACCCTATTAGATATGGTGCGTTCAATGATGAGTACAGCTGAGTTACCTATTTCCTTCTGGGGGTATGCGCTTGAGACAGCCATACACTTATTGAATATGGTTCCTACCAAATCAGTGCCTACCACTCCATATGAGATATGGAAAGGGAAGAGACCATCTCTTAAGTATGTTAAGATATGGGGTTGTCCAGCCTATGTCAAAAGACAAAATCCGGACAAACTCAAGGCAAGATCACTCTTATGTAAGTTTGTAGGATATCCCAAAAATTCACAAGGGTATATCTTCTACCACCCCGAGGAACAAAAGGTGTTTGCTTCTCGACATGCCACTTTCTTAGAAAAAGGTTTTCTTATGAAACAGATTAGTGGCATTGAGGTAGAACTGGAAGAGGTTCCAGCAACACAAACTATAACTGAAGATTTAGTAGAACCAGAGGATTCAGTAGTACCCGACGAACCCCAGCCTCTCCACCGATCTAGCAGGGTTTCTCGTCCACCTGAGAGATACTACGGTTTTCTCATTGACGGTGGAAGCGAGGATTGCATCATGGAGGATGATGACCCAACTAGCTTCGAGCAGTCCATCACGAGTAGGGACTCAGTGAAATGGCTGGATGCTATGCGGTCCGAGATGGAATCCATGTACACCAACAAAGTATGGACTTTGGACGTTGCTCCTGAAGGGGTAAAACCCATTGGGAGCAAGTGGATCTTCAAGAAGAAACTTGGTGTAGATGGGAAAGTGGAGACTTTCAAGGCTAGACTTGTAGCAAAAGGTTTTCGTCAAAGACCAGGTGTGGACTATGACGAGACCTTTTCTCCAGTGGCTATGCTTAAATCCATCCGGATCATGCTTGCCATCGCTGCATATCATGATTACGAAATCTGGCAAATGGATGTTAAGACCGCCTTTCTAAATGGTGATTTAGAAGAGTGCGTGTACATGACTCAGCCAGAGGGCTTCGTAGACAGTGGGAGCAGCGGGAAGGTGTGCAAGCTGCTTAAATCCATTTATGGATTAAAGCAAGCATCGCGGAGTTGGAACATCTGCTTTGACGTCATTATCAAAGAGTTTGATTTCGTCAAAAATCCAGATGAACCTTGTATCTACAAGAAGGTGGCAGAGAGTAAGGTTGTCTTCCTCGTATTGTACGTAGACGACATACTCTTGATAGGAAATGATATTCCTATGCTGCAATCGGTCAAGCTCTTCTTATCACAAAGATTCTCAATGAAAGATCTTGGTGATGCCTCCTGCATATTGGGAATCAGGATCTATAGAGATAGATCCAAAAGGCTATTGGGATTGTCCCAATCCAGGTACATTGACACCATACTAAAGAGGTTTAGTATGGAAGAATCCAAGCGTGGGAACTTGCCCACGATCTCTGGAGTCACTCTCTCCAAAGAGATGTCTCCCAAGACTGATTTGGAGAGAGCTCGCATGCAAGGGATACCCTATGCTTCGGCTGTAGGCTCTATCATGTACGCGATGCTATGTACCAGACCCGATGTTGCATACTCACTAAGTGTAGTGAGCAGGTATCAAGCTGATCCTGGAGAGAGTCACTGGACAGCTGTGAAGAGCATTCTCAAGTACTTGCGAAGGACTAAAGAGATGCTCTTGGTGTATGGTAACGGAGAACTCCAAGTGGAGTCCTTTACCGATTCGAGCTTCCAGAGTGATAAGGACGACTCTAAGTCGCAGTCGGGATTTGTCTTTACCCTTTACGGAGGGGCGGTTAGCTGGAAGAGTTCCAAACAGGAAACCGTGGCAGACTCGACGATGGAGGCTGAATACATCGCTGCCAACGATGCTGCCAAAGAGGCTGTCTGGATCAAGAAGTTCATTACTGAACTTGGAGTGATTCCATCCATTGAGCATCCAATACCTTTGTATTGCGATAACAATGGAGCGGTGGCTTTGGCCAAGGAACCCAGGTCCCATCAGCGATCCAGGCATATTCTGAGGCGGTATCACCTGATCCGGGAGATAGTTGATCGCCGGGAGATCGAGGTCAGGAGGGTTGACACGAAGAACAACACGGCGGATCCACTCACGAAGGCCATTCCCCAGATACAGTTTGAGAGACTCTTCGGGATGCTCGGTATGCGATACTACAGCAGCTGGCCCTAGTGCAAGTGGGAGATTGTTAGTTGTATGTATGCCCTAGAGGCCAGTATTGTACAGATGATGTATATTATATTGGATGCTTGGACATATATAGAGATGACTTTCTTGCTCGATATGATAGTATGCTATCTGGTTACTCTTTATCTTAACATGTACACTTGTCTCTTTAAACTGTCTTATAGTTACATGTTGGTAAAGCCCTTAGGATGTGTACTTGACTACCTGGACTATGATGCAGATCATACTAGTGGGGACATGGTAGTCTATAAGTACATCCTTCAAGGTCCCTAGTCGTGGGTGTATCGAGACAGGGCATCGATATACCAGTGTAGACTAGCGTATACGCTTCTCGACCCATGAGATGGGCGATGGATGATCCCATATCCATTGGTGTTTGACATCAGAGATGGTATACGGGTGCTCAGTGGAGACTGGGTACACTGGACGGACTTGCCGAGAACTCCCAGATGGTATTATACCTCACGTCAGATGGCAGTTCTCAGGTGACACTTGTACAGGTTAGTCTGTAGACCCGAGATCGTCATAGAGTCTTGTGTGATTCCTACTGTGCTTTGATCTCCACCTTACCACGTCCATGAGGGCGTGCAAAACGGTGGTCTTTGGGTACAGTCCCGAGTCACATGGAGGCAATGAACGATAGGAGGGGTTTCGTCTCTCCCGGTATTGGGGGTTGATGTTGCGCTGTGCTCGATTGGCCGTAACAGGGAAGTCCCTGGCCAGGGCTGATCAGAGATTTGCTGGTAAGTGTTACCAGTAGTTTCTCGACCCGTTATGAGCCTCACATCGGCACGACTTATCGGTTATTGGGGTCTGACGTTTACCACCCCTAGACTTGATATGCGACATATCAGACGAACAGACCGGACTGTACGGTAAGTGTTACTGGTTGGATTCACAGGAGTGTGAGCGGGCTAGCTCGTCGATCTTCTGATCGCTCAATACCCGATGGCCGTTACGTTTAGCAGACCGCTTGCGGCTTGTGGGTGCTTGATATGATCATCATCTGCTACCGGCGTATTGACGAGTCTTTAGAGTCCTACACAGAGGTTTCCTGGCTCAAGCGAAATGAAATAGGAGCGCATATGAGATATGTGCGGGACCGAGAATAATGCGTGTATGTGATACCGCATTTCATTCTCGCGATTAATGTTTCGATTGGTTGTATGCGATATGACCTAGTTATCGAATCATTGATTCGATAAAACGATACATTGGATACTGGTCGGTTATATGCGATATGACTGGATCGTTAAATCAAGTGTTGATTTAATGATTTAATGTATAATTATATATTTGATATATTACTTTGCATTAACTGGTATTGGTTCACTTTAAATGGATTTTCTCACTTGATGTGCAAGAAGTATATGTGATATACTTTTGTGCACATATTTGTATCATGTTTGATGATACTTGATCATTTGGTTAAGTGTAAAGGATTAAACCATGGTTAAGAGATGATTAGGGTTTTGTTTTTTCATTTATTTATTTGTTTATTTATTTGGAAATGATTTAGATAAAGATGGTGGCTTCTTTTGTTTCTAGTTGAAGCTTCATGAAGCTTTGACTTATGCAACCATTCTTGTCTTCATGCTTAACCCTAACCCTCTCAAGTAACCATGGTATATTCTCTACACTTAACCTTAGTTAGGATATGATAAGTATTGTTTTCTTTTTCATTTTAAAGGATTATCATATTCTTTTCTTCTACTTGATCATCTTCTTCTTCAAGAAAAGCTTAAGCCCATCAATGGCAACTTGAGCTAAAGTGAGTGAAATCCAATTCTAAAGTGAACCCACCTCCTATTTCTTCACCCTCTACCTCTTGCCAAGTTGTTTTGGGTGTTTTCTTCACAAGTTTCATAACTTGGTGAAGTCGGAGCTTGAACTTGTGAAACCTCGACGTAGATCATCTTCGGCACGAAGCCGACGACCTAGTCCGCCCAATTCTCCGATGAAGCCGACGTTTGAGTTCGGGATTCGAGATGGACAGCGAGAGGACGCCTACGTGGAGCTAAGGAAGTGGAGAACTGGATCTACAAAGGTTGTAGCCCCTCTCCTTTAGTTAAGTTGTTAACTAGTTTCGTTTATTGCCTAAATATCTAGTTAACGATCCGTATTAGGGTTTCTCGGCACCCGTAAAATTTGAATTTGGCATGGTTGATGCCTTGTGAGACCTCATTAGCGTTCCTAGGAACCCTACACACCGAACGCGGCAGTGAACCCGTGGGAAGCATCCAGAGCAAAATTCCTGGCTACGTGGAACGCGGATTATGTCACTTCTGACCCCGTGGGAAACGTCCAGAGCGGATCCTGGTCCTCGTAGAGCACGGCAGTGAACCCGTGTGAAGCATCCATAGTGGAGCCTGGTCCTCGCCGAACGCGGCAGTGAACCCGTGGGAAGCATCCAGAGCAAAATTCCTGGCTACGTGGAACGCGGATTATATCACTTCTGACCCCGTGGGAAACGTCCAGAGCGGATCCTGGTCCTCGCAGAGCACGGCAGTGAACCCGTATGAAGCATCTAGAGCGGAGCCTAGTCCTCGCCGAACACGGAAGTGAACCCGTGGGAAGCATCTAGAGCAAAATTCCTGGCTACGTGGAACGCGGATTATGTCACTTCTGACCCAGTGGAAAACGTCTAGAGCGGAGCCTGGTCCTCGCAGAACACGGCAGTGAACCCGTGGGAAGCATCCAGAGCAAAATTCCTGGCTACAAGGAATGCGGATTATGTCACTTCTGACCCCGTAGAAAACGTCCAGAGCGGAGCCTGGTCCTCGCAGAACACGGCAGTGAACCCGTGGGAAGCATCCATAGCAAAATTCCTGGCTACGTGGAACGCGGATTATGTCACTTCTGACCCTATGGAAAACGTCCAGAGCGGATCCTGGTCCTCGCAGAGCACGACAATGAACCCGTGTGAAGCATCCAGAGCGGAGCCTAGTCCTCACCGAATACGGCAGTGAACCCGTAGGAAGTATCTAGAGCAAAATTCCTGGCTACGTGGAACATGGATTATGTCACTTCTGACCCCATGAAAAACATCCAGAGCGGATCCTGGTCCTCGCAGAGCACGGCAGTGAACCCGTGTGAAGCATCCAGAGCGGAGCCTAGTCCTCACCGAACACGGCAGTGAACCCGTAGGAAGTATCTAGAGCAAAATTCCTGGCTACGTGGAACGCGGATTATGTCACTTCTGACCCCATGGAAAACGTCCAGAGCGGATCCTGGTCCTCACAGAGCACGGCAATGACCCGTGTGAAGCATCCAGAGCGGAGCCTGGTCCTCGACAAACACGGCAGTGAACCCATGGGAAGCATCCAGAGCAAACATCGGACTGTGGAGTCCTTAAATCCATGGACTATGATGTCCTTAACCTCGACCGTGATGTCTTAAAACAAACGTCGGACTGTGAGGTCCTTAAACTCACGGACTATGATGTCCTTAATCTTGACCGTGATGTCTTAAAACTAACAATGGACCGTAATGTCCTTAAACTAATTTTACCTTGGTTCTAGGGTACATCTCTTCACTCCTTTGATATTTGTCGTTGTAATTCCTCAACGTCCTCAAAGAGGTGACGGGTCCCAACAACCACACATTTTACGGACTATGGGGTCCTTAAACCCATGTACTATGATGTCCTTAACCTCGACCGTGATGTCTTAAAACTAACATCGGACTGTGAGGTCCTTAAACTCATGGACTATGATGTCCTGAACCTCGACCGTGATGTCTTAAAACTAACATTGGACTGTGAGGTCCTTAAACTCATGGACTATGATGTCCTTAACCTCGACCGTGATGTCTTAAAACTAACATTGGACTGTGGAGTCCTTAAATCCACGGACTATGATGTCCTTAACCTCGACCGTGATGTCTTAAAACTAACATTGGACTATGAGGTCCCTAAACTCATGGACTATGATGTCCTTAACCTCGACCGTGATGTCTTAAAACTAACGTCGGACTGTGGAGTCCTTAAATCCACGGACTATGATGTCCTTAACCTCGACCGCGATATCTTTAAACTACGGTATCCTGGAAAACGTCCAGAGCGGAGCCTGGTCCTCGCCAAACACGGCAGTAAACCCGTGGGAAGCATCCAGAGCAACCCTTAACTCCGTGAAATGCGGATAAGGACAACTTCACCCATCACTTGCGGGTCCTCACAACTCATAAGGGAGTAAATTCTCTTGTGAGATCCTTACGACTTTCAAGAGAAAACGCACTTAGGAATCCTCACGATTCTTAAGGAGAAATTACACCTACGGGATCCTCTCGACCGGTAGGGAGAAAACTCTTTATGAGACCCTCACGGCTCATAAAGTTGAAAAGTCTTAGGTGACAGATCCTAACCCTATTTTCTAAGCCATCACTGCCCTACAAAGAGCCCAAGATTGACAACTATATGCTATCTACAGATCGCACTCGCTAAAATCACATGGCAACAACACAGCAAAGAGAAGATAGCAACAGTATAACAAAAAGAATATCTTTATTCATGAAACTCAATTGAATACAAGATACATCATATAAAGGAATAAAAAAAGATACATATTATTCAGAGATTACAAGTGTATGATTGATACAAAGGCGGCTACTGAGAAGGAAGCGTTTTCAATAAGTCTGCGAGCTGCTCTTGCACTTCTTTCAGTGCCTTCTCATGATCAGCCGCCGCGGCTAGCTCCGCTTCGATTCGAGTCCTTTGCTGCAAGCATGATGAAATCTTCTCATCAATTTCCCGTTAGGCAGCTTCACGACTCTACGTAACCCGCTCGATAGAGTCGAGCTTCCGTCTCAATACAAGCCCGTCCGAAATACATTGCTACAAGGTGTCAAAGACGGCTCTCAGTTGTGCGACGTTCGCTTCGACCTGGGCACGCAACTGGATAGACTCAGCGGAAGCCTCTTCGCATTCCTTCCACCTCAAGGTCGCTTCTTGTTCGAAATGGCGGAGGAAAGACGCACTTTGCTCGACCCATGCGGCCCCCTAGGAGTTCAAAGCTTGAGTCTCAGGGGCAAGACGCATAAGTTCAAGCTGATGCAGACAGGCCTCGATCTTCTTGCAGTGACTAACCCAAGACTCGACGACGCCTTCATTATGGAAATTTACAAGCGTCGCCAGCATCGGATTGACCTCGGCAGCGAAATCTGCGGCAGATGTAGAAGCTTCCGCGTCAAGCTCCTCGACGTATTTGCTCAACATGCACAGACTCGTCACAGCACCCTTTGAGAATGGACGTCTGGAGAAGGGGCCTGCCGGCATCATAATGCGAGATTCGAAAAAGGCCGAAGTCGAAGCGACCGCTGCAAAACAATTCACAATCAGATGACAGGTTTAGAAATATAAAAGATTCATGAACAATGGAATTTACTATACCAGCTGCAGCAGGTGGCAAAGCCGGGAGGACCGGTGGCGCAACTGATCTCTTATCTCCTCCTTCAATATGTAGCACTGCAATCAAGGCAAAGAAGAATCAGAAATAATTTCATTATCGGTAAAAGAAAGAGCATTAATTGAAAGCTGTATTCACCAGCGCCACTGGATGAAGCAATCTCCGACGGGAAAGAGAAGTGGGGATGCAGCACCTGGTACAGGTGGTCAAAAAGGACTCCTGCAAAAACGCGATAACGCAACGTCGGTACATGAATTATACGGCCGAGAGATAAGACTAATGAGTTACAAATCCATACCTTCCAGCATTTGCGACGATGCGAGAGAAGGTAGAGAGGTAGTCACCGTCAGGGGGGTAACTGACGGCACTGTCTCGAGTAGCGCGACATCAGCACTAGTCGCACGTGCATTAGAAACAAGATAAACCCTGTCAGAAAAATTGAAAAGAGATTGCAGAATAAAAGAAGGGCGGTAACCTAAAATTTATCGGATGGGTCGCCAGCCAGAGCCGTGACGAGGGTGTCACTTGATACAACGGTGGCGTCTTCCTCCTCCATCGGGGTGGTCTCGCCTCCCGTCGCCTCATCCCCTGACTCCACAAGAGCCGTCGTCACGCTCGCGACGCCAGGAGACAACAAGGAATCATAGGCGGGGAGAGCGATGATCGGAGCAGTGCCCGACTCTTGAGAAAGAACAGCCATCTCGGGCCCAGCGATCGTACCCGTTTCGCCCGCTACCACCTCGGGCTCAGTGGTCGCAGCCGTCTCATCCACCGCTGCCTTAGGCTTGTCCGTAGCAGCCGTTTCGTCCACCGCTGCCTCAGGCTCGGCCGTGGTAACCATCTCACCCGCCGCCGCCTCGCGCTCGGTAGTGGTAGCTATCTCGGGCATAGCAGTCGTGACTGTCTCGTCAGCCACTATCTCGGGCCCGGCAATTGCAGTTACATCGCCTACCGTCGCCCCGGGTTCAGTAGCTGCCTCCTCCACCGCCCCCTCAAGCTCAACGATCGCCATCACTCCTTCAGTAAGGCTCAGCCCTGCAGGACAAGATATATAAGAACTGATAGTTTAAAGCTTTGACAACGAAGCCTCAAAACACATTACCTGGGGTTGATTTACCGTTGGCTTCCCGAGCTGCACGTGCCGCCCGTCTATGAGCAGTAGACAAGGCAACCGGAAACTCCTCCGAAGGAGTAGCAGCGGGAGTAACGGTGCTCGAACCTGCTCCCGCAGCCAAAGCAGCACTACGCTCCCTTGCTGCGCGCCTCAGGCGTTTCCTTTCCTCCCGGGCCGTCACAACAGACCTTTTAGAAGCCTCCTTCAGCAAGGCGTCATCGTCCGCATTCAGGGTTACCTCCAAAGCCATCAAGGCTTCCATCATCGGTTTTTTAAGTAAGACCTCTTGCGGCAATACCGAAGAGGCTGGGACTTCGGTGGCTGGCCCGGGAAGAGTCTCCGCATCACCTTGCGGGGTCGGCATTGTGGTCCCTGCGATAAGATGAAGAAAGGGTTAGATTGTCCATAAAAAGGAGAATGAAGACTCAATGAGCCGAGACATGCCAATGCCCAATAGAGCGCGATTCCTCACGTCCTCCTCGAAAGTCCGGAGGGAAGCCGCCAGAGCCTCTTCGGTGGTAAAGCTTGTTACAAAAGGAAGAATGTCAGTCGAGACATGATAATAAAGATTAAGATATAACGCAATGACAAAAGTGCGACTAATATTTACTTGATTGCACGAGGGCGGCTATTTTCTCCTGGTGGCTCGCGAGTCGCGCAGAAGCAGCAATAACGGCATCGAGATCAGTGTCTTCTGGCGCTATCAAGAGACCCTCATTGGTTCCATATTCACTTAGGCCTTCGGTAAGAGGAGCCTGAGGCTCTAGGCCGAGTATGGCATCAAGCGAGAGGACCGACTTCTTCTTCTTTTTCTGTGCGCGAGCTCTGGTCACAGTCAGAATCAGCTTGCGCTTCGTGGGCACTTTGGGACGACGAGTCCCGATATCCGAGCCCACACCAGATTCGGGGGAAGCTATGTTTACCGTCTCCACAGGAGCATGGGGCACCGAAGGCAGGTCCACCGTCCCCACAGAATCACGGGGCAATCCACGCGTGGGGCTTAGCACGCATGGAGGCTCAACTGCAGCATCTCCTCTTAGCGGAGGAGGGACAGCGATCCGTCGCTTCAAAGGGACGTTGTGATCGCTGGCAGGGGGTGCACTCTTGCGATCGAGCAGCAGTCGCCTCTCTTATCTGATGACAGTACCCATCGCATGTTGATACCAGGCTCCGTGTACATTAAGGGCCCTCAGAATGCAACTCGGCTCGCTAATGAAAAAGTGGGAGCCCGTATTTAACCGCATAAAATGATGCGGTGCACTACGTATTCCCTCTCTGGTAGCAGCAGGTTCTTCCAAAAACACCTCCAGTAGAACCCCCTGGTTATAACTCAGCTGCTGGGCAAAACGATGGGGGTTGTATCTCATAAAAAGCGCCGCCTCATTTTGCCTGAATACGAGGAAGCCCGGCCTAATGGAGTACAAGTGAAGAATCTCCTGGGCTTTCAACACTGAGGCCCCGTCCTTAAAGGAGTCACGCAATGCCAACACCGTTTTAGAAGTTTCCTGGCCGATTGTCAGGATTTTGTCCGTGAAAGACATACCGGCCCCGACCGTGCGCGGATGAAGAAGCAAGCCCCTAGCCTCCCGCGTAGACGGATTCACGATAGAAGCGTCGATCAGCCGCATAATTCTCGGGAATCTACACTTCTCGTAAAACGAGGGTCTTTTGTGAATACCAAACACCCCGAGCACGTGCATTTCCATCCACGAAGTAAAGTAGTGCATCGGGAAGTTGGCAGCTTGCACCCCCGGTTCAGTTGCATCTGCCGCCAAGCTAAGACCATGGTACAGGTGGGCCAGCCCGGCAATCCCGATGGCCACTTGTATTCTTGCCACCATTCGATGTGCTGGGTAGAAGACGGACGGCCTCATATAGCGAGGGTGCACGGGGAGCGCGAACCAGCACAACTATAGCCCGAGAAACCCAAGGAAGAAAGTCTCATCGTTAATGCCTGGAGCGGCGATTTCTGACAGAAGGATGACCGCGGCTTCAGGAAGAAAGAAGCCCTTCTGATCATCTTCCAACGCCGGTCCGCGATCCAAACCAAAGCCGAAGGGGTCATCGAGCTTGGTGAATTTTTCGCCTCCCTGCAACAAAATCTCCGGGCGAAGAAACCGGGCAATGAAGTCCGCGAAACTGACCCCCCGGCCTCCGGATTCCAAGAAGAGGCTCTCGTACATGTTTAGCACCTTGATCAAGCTGGGAAACTGGTGCTGGATGGCGTTCTCCGGCGTTAGGCCCATCACCACCGGCTTCGTGGCAGAAACGTATTCATCTGGAGGAAGCAGCTCCTTATAGTACTCCCCCCTCACCGGTAGACCGGAATTCTCAGCAAATTCTTCTAAAGAGATGGAAACTTCTCTATCCAGTAGAAGAAAGGTATGGGTTGGGATGTTCCATTGCTCCACGAACGCCTTAATCCACCATGTCGGAGGAGCAGAATATTGGAACAACGACGCATAAACTGCAGGATATAGGTCGAGTTTCAGCAAGTGTGTTTTCTTCGCCGACAAAATGTACCTAGCCCACTGTAAATACCCGGCCGAATGTCGGGGAGTCAACCCGATGTTGTAAGGTTGTCCCCAAGAGCGCGACTCGCCCTGGCATATGCGTCGCCCTAGAGTATCCAAAGCCGCCGGCAGCTGCATGGGTAGGGCGGCAATCGTAGGTTGGAGAAGACCCTCCGAAGTCCAATTGACAACCTCCATGGCATAGTTCACCGGGGGTGCATCTGCATACGAAATCGATGAGATCGGATCCGACGGCATCGCACAAGAGAAGCTTCGACGACCTTTGATTATCTGGCCGTACCACCTACCCCACAAGTGAAGGTTTTTGTATTCCGGGTCATAGTCTTTAATGAGCGTAAGAACCTCCCGGTCCACCGGTGCCTCAGGGAATCCTCCCTCTGAACGGAAAAACGGGAAAGAGAGATCGGAAGACATGTCGCCTGCGAAAAGGAACAGAATTCAATTATCAGTACTATAATTTAATCTTAAAATTCTAAGTGACACTTTAAAATTTATACCACACTGCAATGCAGTGGAAAGGGGACCAAAGGTGGACCCACAAAATCCAGATGACAATGCATCAATTAATAAAACAGCCTCATCATTGGATGAGACTGTAAATTAATGAGGAAATTCTCAAAGAATATTCTCATTGAATAAGAAATCCCTCGGGAGAAGGAGAAAATCTCCCTTTGAGAGCAAAGCTCTATAACAGAGTGACACTTGTCAAACTCTGGTCATGAAGGGATAGAATTCCTTCAAGAGCCTAGCTCTGTAATCATGATGGAAAATCCATCAAAGATTATTAAAATTAATTCTTGAGAATTAAAACTCTGGGATCTAAAAGATCCATGAAAAAACTCTTAAGAGTTCGTCATCAAAAGATCAAAAGCATTATCAAAATAGCAGAGCTCTGATTCATGGGATAAGAAACCCCAAGAAAAGATCTGTTTAGATCTATGGGTTCATGAGAGCAAGGCTCTATTAATGAAACCCTAAAAGAGTTTTCTTTAGATCAAAGATCTATGAAGAGCAAGGCTCTGTTAATGGGTGAGAACCCTAATTTGTTAAAATTAAAATTTCTAAATTTTACCTAAGAGTTTTGACTCTTGAAAGTTCTTAACAAAAGAGCAAGGCTTTGAGCAAAAATTCTCAAGAAGAAGATGATAATCATCTAAAGGACCAAAGGTCCTATTTATAGGCACTGAACTGCCTCTCCAACTTCTGAGTTGATCCAAAGGCTCAGATGTTGCCACCGCTGCACTCACGTGTGCGCCACGTGAGCGCAACGGTGGGGGGGCATTTGTTTCCCCAATCAGAGCAAAGCTCTGTTTTGAATTTCAAAATTCAAAAATTGAAGCAACGCTTCAGATCCTGCTCGCTGTGCGCTGCGCGCCACGTGTCAGAAGCAGACACGCCAGCGCCGGGAGTGCTGAGCCCTAGGCAGCACACCCCAATCAGAGCAAAGCTCTGCTTTCAAAATTCAAAATTTAGAAAGTCGAAGCAACGCTTCAGATTCAGCGTTCTGCACTGCGCGCTACGTGTCAAACAAAGGTGCATTAGCGCAGTTGCGCTGCGCTACGTGCTACGTATCAAGCACGGGTGCGCTAGCGCAGTTGCGCTGCGCTCTGCGCTGCGCGCCACGTGTCTAACGTAGGTGCGCCAGCACTGGAATTAAAAATTCCCACCGTTGGATCAAAAGATCTAATAATAATGATAAATTATTAATTAACCAGAATTAAATTCTGTTAAAGGAAGATTTCTCAAAATCTTTCCAAACAACAAGATTGTGCTTTAAGCACCGTTGGATCAATGATCCAATGGTAAATAATGAATTACCAAAACAGAATAAATTCTGCAAAGAAAGATTTCTCAATCTTATTGAAACAAGAAGATTATTTTCTGTCAAACAGAAACCTTAGGATCAAAGATCCAACAGTGGGAAGTATTCCCCAATCAATTAAGAGAAAGATCTCTCAAAACCGATTTAACAAATCAATTGGCCCTATATAAAGGCCCCAAGACTTCAAGTCTCAGATAGAAAAAACCCTCTGAAAACTTTGAGAAAACTCAAAGAAAAAGAAAGGCGAGCCCTTAGCAAAAAGAAGATTTTTCTTCAAGGTAAAAGAATTAATTCTTGAATAACAGAGATGAAATCATCTCGTAAAAAGAAGAAATATCTTCTAAAAAGATCTTAGATCTATAAAAAAGACCAAGGTCTTTGATTAAAAAGAAAAGATCAAAAGACCTAATCATAAAAATATAAAAAGAAGTATTTTACTTCATTCACAGATCTTTTGATCTACAAAGGCAGAGCCTTTAATAAGAATAAGAACTTTTGTTCTTGGAGCTTGAGGAAAGGCCTCCTTAGAAGAACATAAACTTGTTCTTTGATCTTAAATTTGATCAAATACGCTTTGCGCTATTAGACAGTGCTTTGCACTCATGAACTGCGCCCTTGCGCTCCTTGGACTGGCGCTCAGTGCCAAAACATGCCACGTGTCAACCATAAACACAATCTGTGCTTTGCGCTCCTGAAAACAGCGCACTGCGCTCTTCGGTTGGCGCTCAGCGCCAAGCGCGCCATGTGTCACTCACTGGCGCACCCATAAACTAGCGCAGCGCTCTCATAAATTAAAAGCGCAGTGCGCTAACAAACTAGCACTTAGCGCTAAGCGCGACATGTGTCCTCCTCGTGTGCGCTAACCGACAAAAGCGCAATGCGCTCTTTGACTGGCGCAAAGCGCCTAGTGCGCCACGTGGCGCGCTGTCAGAACATACTTTGTTCTGATAAATGCTATGCAAGACAAAAATGTCAGAGTCCAATGCTTGGCATTATTAAAAGGGCAGAGCCCAAACAAAGGCCTAACAGGCAAAACAAAAATAAAATGTTAGACATTTTTAACTGGACTTAGCCCAATTCTGGCCATAAGTCCTCAATTTAAATTGAACTGAGCTCATCTGCTCTTCCAATCAATTTACACCCGGTTCGATGGTACATCTCTTTACTCCTATGATATCTGTCGTTGTAATCCTTCAACGTCGTCAGAGAGGTAACGGGTCCCGACGACCACACATTTTACGGACTGTGAGGTCCTTAAACTCATGGACTATGATGTCCTTAATCTCGACCGTGATGTCTTAAAACTAACGTTGGACTGTGGGGTCCTTAAACTCATGGACTATGATGTCCTTAACCTCGACCGTGATGTCTTAAAACTAAAGTCGGACTGTGGAGTCCTTAAATCCACGGACTATGATGTCCTTAACCTCGACCGTGATGTCTTAAAACTAACACCGGACTATGAGGTCCCTAAACTCATGGACTATGATGTCCTTAACCTCGACCGCAATGTCTTAAAACTAACAATGGACCGTAATGTCCTTAAACTAATTATCGACCGTAATGTCATTAAACTAAACAATAGAGCCCAATTGCTCTTTTGTTGGATCTAAACGATCCCGTTAAGTTGATCTTAGTCTAGAATTAGACTAACGTGTCCTTAACAAACGTTTAAGCTGATCTTAGCCTCAAATAAGGCTAACGTATCCTTAAACACAACCCTCCCAAACCCAAATCTAAGAAAGATACGGATTTGGACTAATCCACGTCCTATGGGCGACAACATAACTTAGTCTCCGTATATAATCCACGGGCAACCGAATACAAAACAAACACCCACGACACGAAATGACCATCTGGAGAAGGAGAAAGTTGTTACCGCGATGCGGTAGCGTAATTAACTGCAGGGGCTTGCGCCTGCAGGGAAGAGCGTCCCCACAATCAAAAACCCCTCAATCGAGGGGGAATCTAACAAAGTCCGCTACATCGGCCGCATCCGTTTAAACCTTCGATATATGGTGCCATAAATCAACTTGGCATCTTCGGAGAGGTGGACGGATAGCACCAATTAGCATCTGTCCCCAGATTCAGGCAAGACGTCCAGTCTTCCCGGTTTCCGGCGGTGAACAGAGTGTTGGAAATGAAGGCTGCTTTCCTTTTACCTTTGGCATTTTGAGGGTCCATTTTTTTAGGAGGAAGGCCCATGGCCCATCTGGTCCATTTGGGCCAGCTTTTCAATTAGAGTCTGGAAGGTGGTCAGCTTGAAGAACGTCATGAACTGGGATACAGTCTCTTGAGGATCGAGGGTCCCAATGAACATGCCCACGGTAGGAGATTCTTCGATGTGTTGTTCGCATTTTGACCATAGGTTCCACCACCGGATCGCGTATTGGACCCAGGTTTCTCCTGACTTCACCTTGGCATTGATTAATGCTGTGATCAGGGTGCGCTCGCTTGCGCTGGCGAACCGCTATATGAACAGCAGCTCCATCTCTATGAATGTCTTTACGGAGTCATTTGGGAGCTCCGAGTAACATTCAAAGGCTGTCTCTGACATGCTACCAACGAACTGGCGAAGTAACAGTTTGTCGTCGCCTCCAGTGTTGCCGCACAAAGCTCTGAACTGCGCGACGTGTTGGTTTGGGTTGCATGTCCCCTTGTACACATGGAACTTGGGGATCGTATATCCTGCCGAGTACTTGATTTGGTCATACCATCCCAGATACGGTCGTCCAGTTTTAACAGTTTGGCCAGCCGCTTCATTCGCTTGATAAGCTCGTATTTGTTGAGCTATATAGTCATCCAAAGCAGCCTTGGAGATTGTTTCCTCCTTAGCTGTTAATAAATCCGGAAGAGCTTTTGATGTTTCCCCTCTGTCATCCTCGATGATTATTGGTGGATTTTCTGCTGGAGGTTCTGGCTGGATCATCATTCCAACCATGTCCTGGAACAGAAATGTCATCTGCTTTATGTTAGCAGCTTGTTCCACGGCCTCCTTATCCTTCGTTTCAAGCACTCTTCGCAGAAACTCTGCATCGGTCTCTTGCTTTTGACGTTGTTCAGATGCCGATTTCAGGCTTTCTTTCTGCCCGGTAAGTGCTGACATTTTGATTAACATTTCCTGGAGCTTTTGTTGTTGCTCCCGAACTTTTATCAACGACCGAGTTTGCGGCCGATGACCCACGGAAGCACGACTTTCCTCTTTCCCGGAAGCCATGTAAACCGTGTGTACGATCATGCCCCCAGACTTAGGGCGTTTGGGTCCATCGCCTTTGGAATTTGCCGCCGGCGATGGGAGATTCTCCAGCCTCACCCTTTTGTAGGAGGTCGAAGTTGAAGGAGCCATTGTAATAGGCACCCGTGTTGAAGACGTCCCTCTCTGTATGACGGAGGGATGGTCCTCCTCTTGCTGAGCCTTTATTTTCTTCAGTCGGCGAGAGTAGTCTTTGTTGATCACAGAATCTTAGACTTTCCGCCAGACTTTGTAGATTTAGGAGGACAGCCGCTGAGGGGGCTGCTCCGGCTTTGCCTACATCATGTTTTCAGCAGGTGGGGAAGATTTCCTCAGCACCGCGGTTGGAGAGTTCTTTCGCACCCTCCTAAGTAGATCAAAGTTGTTCCCGGTTGGTACAGCAACGTTAACTTCCACCATTGGAGCTGGTGGGATAAGTCCAGAGGGGGAGTTGCCCTCAGACTTTCTCACTCGATGCCAGTGGCGACATTGAGCATGTCTTGCAGACAGGACCACCTCAGTTATGGAAGCGGCTCCGTCATGCCCCCGGCTTTGATGAGGGGCTACTGTTGGTGCCAGTCTGTCGAAGACTGACGTCCGTTGAGAGGGAACGACCAATCCTTCGAAGGCTGATTTTCTGGTAGGGGAAGCACTTTTGACAACTTCACCCGCAGTAAGAGTTGAAACGGCCAATCTGTCAAAGACCGATCTTTTGGTAGGCGAAGCACCTCTGACGACTTCACCCGCCGGAGGAGTTGGGAGGACTATCCGTTTTGGGATATCCCCTTCAGGTATCGCGAGCCTCTTTGCCGGCCCACTTGAGCTTCGGGTCAGCCTGTTGAAGACTGAGGTGACGGACTTGGACGACCCGTTGAGAGGGGTCGTGGTGGTTGCAAGTCGATCGAAGACCGACTTCTTGGGAGCTTCCTATGGTGGCACTAGGGTGCTGAAGCTTGTTGGCGGGAGCATGGTCCCGAAGAACAATCCAGTTGTGGCTTGAGTCACCTGCCCCACCTGCATTGAAAAGATGGAGGCCGCATTGGGCCCGTAAGTCACTCTTCCAGTTGGGGCGGAACGGGAGTTGTTGTTGCAGTTTGTGCAGTTGGAAGCCATTGACCTTTTTCCTAGATAAGAGCAGGACACCAAATCTTAGTACTTTGAATCCAAGAGCAATCATAGTAAACCGCAATTTTGTTCGCGAAACATGACACACGAAGTGTGGAGTGGAAAGAGAAAAAGGTCTCACCGGGCATGCCAGAATCTGTTCACCGCCGAAAACGGAGATGAACTGGAATGGATCGTCTTGCCTGAATTCTGGGGGCATATGCGATTTGGATTTATCCGTCCACCTCTCCGAAGATGCCAAGTTGATTTATGGCGCCGTATATCGGAGGTTTGGACGGATGCGGCCATTGTAGCAAACTTCGTCAGATTCCCCCTCGTTTGCGAGGGGGTTTTGATTATGGGGATGCTCTTCCCTGCAAGCGCAAGCCCCTGCAATTAATGACGTTATCGCATTGCGATAACCACTTTCTCCTGCTCCGGAAATTCACTTCGTGTCATGTGTGTTTTCGTTTGTTTGGGTTGCCCGTGGATTGTATACGGAGGCTAATTTATGTCGTCGCCCGTAGGGCGTGGATTAGTCCAAATCCGTATATTTTAGATTTAGGTTTTTTATTTAAGGATCGTTAATCTGGTTTGAGATTAAGATCGAATTAAATGTATGTGAGCATTTGGGGCTCGATTTGTTGTTGTTAAGGATATATTAGTCCAATTTGAGACTAAGATCCACTTAACAAATTTTAGGATCATTTTTATTTCAAATCCAACAAAAGAGCATTTTAGGCTCTATTGTTTTAGTTTAAAGACGTTTCGGTCCATTGTCACCATTTTGGAGGCGAATATTAGTTTAGGGACGCTTCGGTCTGTTATCGCCATTTTGTAGGTGAATATTAGTTTAGGGACATTTCGGTCCATTGTACAACTTGCGCGCATGCGTATTTATTACGTGACGAAGTGAACAATGGTGATATGGAATGTGCCCAATTTGGGGTACGATCCGATTTGAGGTGTGCACGTCAATTTGGAAATGCATCAATATGGGATGAAAGGAGTTGTTGGTCGCTGGGACCCGCCACCTCTCTGAAGATGTTGAAGAATTACAATGACATATATCAAAGGTGTGAAGAGATGTACCCTTGAACCGAATCCCGTATTTAAGGGAGAAAGGTTATGGGGGCCTTAAGAATTTTTGTTAAGAATACGTTAGTCCAATTTGAGACTAAGATTCACTTAACAACGTTTTAGGATCTTTCTTATTTAAGACCCAGCAACATAGCATTTGGACTCAGTTGCAAAACTTTAGCAACTTAGCCAATTTGGGCTTTAGTCTGCTTAGTCTCCCCTCTTTTTTGAAAAAGTGTTGAGCACTGGATTGGGCTCTGTTTAATCAGCCCCCCTTTTTTTATGCAAAAGTGTTGAGCACTTATATGAGTTCTGAAGCCTACATATGATCATGTGGAACTGCCAGTCATGGGGGTTGCCCAATAAGTGTTGAACACTTTACTCCTTTTGTCTTTATATGGAGTGTTAGACACTATTTATGGCGTCCACGTGAGGTGCGAGGCGCTGGGTGCTGCCCAATGAGTGCTAAGCACTCTCTTCTTCTGTGGCGCCCACGTGAGGGACACGTGAGGCGCTGGGTGCTGGGCGCTGCCCAGTGAGTGCTAAGCACTCTTTTCTTCTGTGGCACCCACGTGAGGGACATGTGAGGCACTGGGCGTTGCCCAGTGAGTGCTAAACACTATCTTCTTCTGTGGCGTCCACGTGAGGGACAAGTGAGGCGCTGGGCGCTGCCCAATGAGTGCTAAGCACTCTTTTCTTCTGTAGCGCCCATTGATGATCAAGCTTTCGTTTTTTTAAAGAACCAAGTTCTTTTATGAGAACCAATTTTCTATTATATGCTTCGTTTCAAGGAATTCAATTCCTAGTCCTTTTCTGAATCTTCGATTCTCAAGAACAAATTCTTTCCGATGAGAATTAAATTCTCAACTTATGGGAGACTTGTTTTATGGATCTCAGATCCAGAGAAAGAACTAAGTTCTTTTTTTTAAAAGGGTTAAACCCTTAGATATGTAAACGAGATGTTTTGATTTCTGCTCTTTTTATTTACCTAGAGTTTTTGAGGAAGGAGATCTTCTTCTCTGTTCCCTTTTGTAGCTTTCTGGTTTAATTTTTAGAAGCTTATGGGGGGTTCCTCCATGTCAGACTTGAAGTCTCGGGTCCTTTATATAGTAAAGATAATTTGTTAATTAATTCTGAAGAAATCTCTCATTAAGAGATCTCAACTGATTTGAGGATTTTTACCCACCATTGGATCTTTGATCCAAGTGTTTCTGTTTTACAGAACATATTTTCTTGTTTCTAACAAGATTGGGGAAATATTTTCCCTTACACAGAATTTGTTCTGTAAAACGGTGATTCTTTTAATCACCCTTGGATTTTTAATCCACCGGTTCTCTGTTTTACAAAGGGCATATAATTTTATTCTATGATCCAACCGAAAGTATCTTTCTTATTTTAGAAAGATTTAGGGAATGTTTTCTCCCCAACAGAATTTAATTATGTATCTTGATGATTTATCGTCTCCGTTTGATCTTTGATCCAACGGCTCTGTTTAACAGAGAGTAGAATTTAATTCTATCTGGACGCGGGCGCTCACGTGTTCCTCACATGGGCGCCACTTAAGAATTTGGTCCTTAGGGTGGGAATTCTGTGCTTTGCACACTGGTGCCCGCGTGAAGAGCACGTGCGGCGCTAAATGAGAGTTTTAACTCTTATTTAATCTAATAGATTCTTTTGTGCTTTGCACACTGGTACCGGCGTGAGGAGCACGTGAGGCGCCACCATAGGATTTGATCCTATCGGCGCTGGCGCCCTTGTGAAAGGCACGTGAGGCGCTGCCTCATTAATAAAGGTTTCTTTTCTTTTTCTTTCTCTGCTTTTCCCAAGTCAAACTTTCTTTTCCAATGCCTTCTTTCGTCAGAGCTTGGAAATAGTTTCACCATGCACAACATTTTCTGTGCCAAGACTTAAATGCCTTCCCTTATAATCTGAAACAATGCTTCTCTTCGTTCTCACTTTCAGAGAATCATTTTAACAGAGGAGAGTCATGGCTTGTAATCATCCACCTGCTCATCGGCAGCCATGGGAGGTGCCCATTGAGGAAATTGTTCTTCGTTTTGTTGCACGCTTGGTGAATCATGCTCTTATGGATGACCAATGTGATACGGTGTTGCACGAGCTCTTGACTCGTAGAGGATCTTCCCTCCCCATCGGCTCTATTTGACTCCGGATGATCCTCATGTTTGTGCTCGATGACATTCTCCCTCATCCAGCAGAGATGACTCCGGCAATACTTGACGCAGCGGAGTACAAGATCGAGTGCTTTCATGAAGCACTTTTGATTACCACGCCTATGAGTGATCACTCTGGTCAGCTGCTAAGACAGATATGAGCTCAACAGGCCATCATGTCTGCCTTCGCCGATGGGCACGGCGCTAACCATTGGGAAGCAACTCCTCACGAAGATCGCTGCTTCGTCATGGTGGAGAAGGCAGAGAGGACTTTAGAAAACTTTATTCATAGTTTTGTAAACCCTTGTACTTTTGATCCCGTGTTTGGTGGTCTATTTCCTGTAGAATAAAATGTTTATTTAAATGCTTTCCTTTTATCATTGACCACCGAGTGCTTCCTTTCTAACACATGTTTTTCCTCTGATTGTATTGTTGCAACCCACATGTGTGCATGTGCGTATATGAATGAGCCTACTTTCACACATATCTGTAAATGAAACTTAAACCGGTGTAAACAAACATGTTATAACAAATCAATCAATTTAATTAAGTATACTATATAGTTATAAACTATTTATATTCGGGGTGTTTGGGATAGTTTCTTGTGTGAATCCAACGGAGTTTCAGGAGTCCCGTATTAAGTTCTTTTTTTATTTTACTCGAATATCAGTCGGGTTGACTCATCTCCGATACTAACACATGAAATGGGCTCGTGTTTCCGTGCTCCTGGGGCCCAACTCTTGAGCTCATGAATATTTCTACGGTTGCATTGATATTCACACTTGGAACTAAACGTTAACATAATGACCATATAGAGACCTATAGTACATATTTAACCATGAACATATACTTTTACTCGTCTTATATATATATATATATATATATATATATATATATGTATATGTATATGTATATGTATATGTATATGTATATATATGTATATGTATATGTATATATGTATATATATATATGTATATATATATATATATGTATATATATATATATATTCTACACTTGTCATTTTTTTAATCTTGCTTTATCCTTGAGACTTACCGGGCGCTAGTTCACTGATGGGCATTCCACCCACACTTTTCTTCTTGGAATGTTCGTCAGATACGGTCGAGACGGAGGAAGTGGAAGCCACAGAGGAAGACTACAACCGGATTTCTCCTCAGAATTAGCTTAGCTTCATTTTTTATTCAGCTTATGTATGCCACATGTTTAAGCATTTTCCTTTATTGTATTTACTTTCCAGTTGAAACTCATGTACTTGTAAATATTGGAAATTGAATGTAAATAAAGATGTTTGTTGAAAAATTTTACAGTCTCCATTTATCCTTGCATTGTGTATTATTGTTTCAATACGCTTAGTATATTTATTTAAGGAATGGCCTTCTCTGAATAAATATACCACGGGCTTGCACATCATCGTTTCCGTCTACTGGGAAACGGGGCGTGACAGGTTTTATTGGTGGCCCATGAAGATCGGTTCTGCATGAAATCGTAAACAATATATCACAAGAATTAATGAATTCAACAAACATTTACATTCCTTGTATTTCAAATTTCTTAAATCCTAACCTATCTTTTATATCAAGGTGATGGACTCTCCGAACAATAACAGCACAAACGTCAACGGCAATACTCCACTGCCTACACTATCACCAACACCTACCGTTATGGCTCCTATCAATGAGCAAACGGTATTTCTCGAGGCTATCAAGAGCCTATTGGAGGGTCAGCAACAGCAGACTGCTATCCTTATACACCCCTGAAGCCAAAGCATCCGGAGTTAAGCAGTTTCGGGCACTGCACCCAAAAGACTTCTCATGTAAGGAGAGCCCGCTTGAGACAGAAGAATGAGCTCAAGCGATCGAGGATGATCTGGCAGCGGCTCAAGTGCCAAATATAGCCTGGGTGAGAGTTGCTAAGTTGCAACTGACCATAACGCCAGAATTTGGTGGAAGGATGAGGAGAGTCGTCTCGCACAACCGATAGAATGGAGAACATTTCAAGACATCTTCGATACCAAGTACTTTCCAGAGACTGCCCGCTTTGATATAGAGCAGCAATTCATCCATTTACAATAAGGCTCGATATGGGTCAAGTTAGTGAATGAATATGATGCTGAGTTTATCATGCTCGGCAGATAAGAAATAGTCTAAAAATCAATTTTCTGATCTCACTTACAACACTGCTAACACAAGGTCGTAACAAGTTTTCTGCACACCTTATTCCCACTACTGAGATTCGAGCATGACGATTCCAGCAAGGTTTGGACCCTGAAATCCAAGCTGCACTCGCTACATGGGATTTCCCTACCAATGAGCTTGCTTTGAAGGCTGCCCGATGCTATGAGGCAGTTGTGAAGAAGAAGGGCTGGCCGCAGACTGCCGGTGTGAAATGCTCTGTGCACCAGATTACAGGAGGGGCCCCTTCCAGGCCAGCTTCCAATAGAGCATCTCGGAGGCCAATAGGTTCGTTCACCAACAACAGACCGGACTTTTGCATCTACTGCAAAAGAACAGGGCATCTTGTGAAGAACTGTCGCGGGGCGAACAACTTGTGCCTGATCTGTCGGTCTTCTACTCACGCCATCAGAGCATGCCCCCAGAACCGAGGACCCAACAACTCTCCAGCTAGATCGGCGATCTAAGCTCCTCCTATCCGGTTAGCTCTACCAGCTCCAACTCCCCGCGCCCAGACCACTCAATCCCAACGCCGAGTGTTTAACCAAGCACGGAGGAAAGTGCTGCGACGCTAAGTATTCGCTATGTCAGTCGAAGAGGCCGAAGCTACGGGTCAGGTTATCACTGGTAAATTCTGACCCTATTTTCTTTCAAGTCCTTTCAATTCATAGCCATCTTATATTTGTTATACTTAAATATATCCTACATGACTTAGGTACAATCTTAGTAGCTTCCTTACCTGCACTCGCGCTCTTCAACACTGGGGCATCACATTGCATTATGTCGCAACGCTTCGTAAGAACTCATGCGATCCCAATTAAACCACTCTTATCTAGCTGGAATGTTAGTTCAGAGAATTTCTAAAGGAAACTTTGGGATACGATCTGTGTCCAGTGGTCGTCTGCAGTCGAGAATTCTATGCGGACTTCAAGGTGCTGGACATACCGAACTTCGACGTAATCTTGGGAATGGACTGGCTGGAAACTTTCTTCGCTACCATCGACTGTCGCCAAAGGAGAGTAGTGTTCGAAATACCAGATCACCCGGTGTTCTACTTCAAAAGTCGAGACCGGACCTTGGAGCCTAGCATCTACAGAGTAAAACCAAATAAGGAAAAGATTACAGCGTTGCAAGCGGAAGGATCGAAACCAGAGGTAGTTCGAGAGTTCTAGGATGTATTCCCGGAAGATATATCAGGTTTGCCTCCCGATCGAGCTCTTGAATTCAGCATCGATTTACAACCCGGCGCACAACCAGTAATAAAAGCTCCATACCGATTAAGTTCGGAGGGATTGAAGGAGGTCCGCATTCAGTTGGACGAACTTCTGAAGAAAGGTTGGATCCGTCTCAGTACTTCAAGTTGGGGATCTCCGGTGCTACTGGTGAAGAAGAAGTAAGGTACATACAGGATGTGCGTGGATTATCGAGTTCTGAATGAAGTGACAATTAAAAACAAGTATCCGCTACCTCGCATTGATGAACTTTTCGATCAGTTAAGTGGATCTTATGTCTTTTCAAAGTTAGATCTTCGTTCATGATATCATCAAGTGAAGGTCAAGGAGTCCAACATTCCAAAGACGGCATTTAGGACTCGTTATAGTCATTATGAATACCTCGTAATGCCATTTGGAGTGACCAATGCACCTGCCATCTTTATGAACTTGATGAACCAAGTTTTCCGAGAGTACTTAGACAAGTTTGTTGTTATCTTCATCGACAACATCCTGGTGTATTCAAAGAATCGGAAAGTGCACGCCGAGTACTTACACATTGTCCTGAAGACATTATAACAACATCAGCTCTATGCCAAGTATAACAAGTGTGAATTTTGGCTAAATCATGTCGCATTTCTCAGACATATCGTTTCAAGCGAAAGAATCTATGTGGATCCAGCTAAGGTGTCAGCTGTCAGTGAGTGGCCGACACCAAATACGGTGAAAGATATAAGAAGTTTCTTAGGCTTAGAAGGATACTACAGACGATTTATTAAAGGATTCTCAAAGATCGCAGCACCCCTGACCAAGCTCACACGTAAAGACGAAGCATTTGTGTGGTCAGAAGCATGTGAGAAGGCCTTTATGGAACTCAAGTCGAGATTAATCTCTACTCTTATCCTCGTAGTACCGGATCAATCTGACGGATTCGATGTGCATTGTGATGCGTCCGGTAAAGAATTAGGATGTGTTCTATACCAGCATGGAAAAGTTATGGCTTTTGTATCAAGGCAATTAAAAGTTCATGAACGCAACTATCCAACACATAATCTGGAACTGGCAGCAGTAGTCTTCACGCTCAAGATTTGGCGCCACTATCTTTTGGGAAAACGAGTGCATATATACGCTGATCACAAGAGTCTGAAGTTTGTATTTACTCAGAAGGAACTCAACATGCGGCAGAGAAGATGGGTAGAAATCACGGCTTCGACATCAACCTACAGTATCATCCTGGGAAGGTGAACGTAGTTCCTGATGCACTTAGTCGCTAGCCATTAGCAATGAACCTCACTGCTCAATGGAAGCTACAGCAAGAATTGTACGGAGTGGAGATCGAAGTAGTTATGCCAGATAATGCTTCATCTTTGATGAACTTACAAGTCCAGTCCACTCTTATAAATCAGATCAAGGCAACTCAAGCAAATTATGCCAAGCTACAAAAGATTCGAGAACAAGTAGAAAGTGGACTTTGAGCTGACTTCATCATCCACGAAGTGTTCATCCACGAAGATGGATCCCAGAATGGAAATGGCAGCACATTACCTTGGACTTCGTGACTGCTCTCCCTTGCAGCACGAAGGTTAACGATGCAATTTGGGTTATTATGGATCAACTCACCAAGTCGTCTCACTTTATTCCATTCCGAGTTGCCAATCAACCGAGACGTTAGCAAGGAAGTACATGGAGGTGGGTAAAAATCTAAAGTAAGATTTATACCTTCAAAATGTACCATACTTGTCTTGACACCCATAAACTCATGCAGTAGATCGTGAGATTACATGGGGCACCTGTTTGCATCGTCTCCGATCATGATACTAAATTTCGATCATAGTTCTGGCAGAGTCTGCAAGCTAGCCTGGGAACAAGTCTGAATTTCAACACGGCGTACCATCCACAAACAGACGGACAGTCCGAGCGAACAATTCAGATCCTGGAAGACATATTAAGAGCCTGTATGCTAGACTTCGGAGGTTCGTGGGAAGATCACCTACACCTTGTGGAGTTTTTATATAACAACAACTACCAGACAAGTATTGGGATGACACCATTCGCAGTACTCTACGGACGGAAATGTTGTTCCCCGCTGAATTAGGAAGACGTTGGAGATCGTGAACTCCTTGGACCGGAGATGATCGCGACAACTGTAGATGTGGTTCTCACGATCAGGGAAAAGATGTGCATAGCCCAAGACCGACAGAAACATTGAGCAGATGTAAAATGTTGACATATGGAGTTTCAACCCGGAAAGCATGTATTCTTAAAGACCTCTCCAAACAGAGGAGTGATACGTTTTAGCAAGAGAGGTAAATTAAGTCCAAGATACATAGGACCGTTCGACATACTCGAACGAGTTGGAGAAGTGGCGTACCATTTAACACTACCACCCTCATTGGAAGGAGTGCACAACGTGTTTCATATATCCCAACTACGACGATATGTGAGCGACCCCAGCCATATACTTGATCACTCAGAGCTCACGGTACAGACTGATCTAACTTTCGAGCAGCAACCAATTGAAATCCTGGACCGAAAGATGAAGATATTAAGGAAAAAGGAGGTGAACTTGGTCCGAATGATGTGGAGAAAAGATTCACCAGGAGAATCAACTTAGGAAAGAGAAAAAGATATGCGTGCTCGATACCCTTATCTTTTTGAAAATTAGTCTCTATGTAAATTTCGAGGACGAAATTTTTATAAGGAGGGTAGAATGTAACGACTTTGAAATCCCTGTACAGAATTATTTGTTTAAATGTCTAGAAAAGGGTATTTCAGCATGTTGTGGAGTTATAAGTTATTTTTGTTCAATAAAAACAAGAAGCAACTTGTAGCTCATCGGTAAACCTATACACTGTTGTGACATAGCCTGTGTGTTCGAATCCCCTCAGTCCTAATTATTTTTTTAGATTTTTCTTTTTAATTTTTCGGAAGCCCAGGAGTTGCACATGCAATTCATGGAGAATCTAAAGGTTTCAAAAAATCAAACAGGCGCAAAGAGGAGTAAACACAAATCTAGACACGTGGCTCGAATTTCGAGATAAGCCATCGAAATCCGACCATCCAGTTCTCCCTTATGGCCGCCACCGCTGGTCCAGATGCCTCCAAATCGCTCCGTGCATTGTACACAAGTCCCTTCAGCTTCCTTCTACTCACCTGCACTGTTTGATTTCGCTGCAATTAAACAGTGACGATTTAATTCACCATTTAACATCAAATTTAATTCTTTTAATCCAAATTTTAATTCCCAAACCCTAAATTTTTCACTATAAATAGCACCCCATCCCCTAGCTCTCCACCATTCTGAAATTTCTATCAAAAATTCTCTCAAACTCTCTAAGTACCAAATGGAGTTAAGCATCCAAGTGGAGTAGCAAACCAAGCTCGACGACCGAAGCCTTTCTGACGACACCACAACACCCGAAGGCTTCCCCTCATTCTTGTTAACGATCTAAGCTAGTAAGTTCCCTTCTCTCTCTATTTCTTTCATCTCAAATCGCCTTCTAAAAACACATCGACAAAGTAGAGTTAGCTCCGATATATTGTAATTTTTAACATTTGTACTTCACTTTATAAGCAAAATAGGTCAAACTAGCATCCTAAAACCACTCTTAACCTTACGTATGTCATTTAGCTTTTAGTTTAACAAAAATTTTCTTGTGAAATAATCATAAAACGAAGATTTCATAAAAATACCATGAACTTTAATATAACCGTAATTTCAATAACTAGAGTATATACTTTTAGATCATTCATGGGGTAACGACCTATCCCACACGCACACTATGGTTTCATAGCACGAGATTCTAAACATACGGTTTATTTAAGGAATAGGTTTTACATTAAAATACCATATTTTTTCAAACCGGGTTTTTTTAATCGATATTTTAAATCCTTGGAAATTGGGCCTCTACAACCCTCGTTAGGAGACCCGCTAATGGATGGTGTGGATTATTGCACATCCTGGGGACAATAGAGTGAGATGCAGAACTCCTCATGGAGTATTCGGTCTCGAAAGGAAATAAAAATACGGTTTTTAAGAAATACGACTTTTCTAAACAAAACTAAACTTTGAAAAATTATATAAAGTTATGAATACGTATTTTCAATAAAAATAAATTATGAAACTATATTTTTAAAATGAAAGATTAGAATTTTTAATAAAATACTAATAAGTTTCCAAAAGTAGTGGTTTTCATAAAACTACCAAAAACTTTCAAAAAACTAGGTTTTATCACTAAAATACCATAACAATTAAAATACATGTTCATGAAAACCCTAAATATTACAAATCACCCTCGAGGTTTATTTTTAAACTATATTAAAGTATTTTTCATAAAACCCTCTCGAGATATGCAAACAATATTTAAGGACTCTAGATTAATATAGGTTTAAGCGGTATCATTTCTCTTGAGCCCCAGAGAGCCAGAGAAAGTGAATACTTGCATATTCAGGTTAGACAACTTAACGGAGTGATCAATGGCAATTGTCTTGAAAAAAACCACAAATCATGTTGTCCACATGTAGCAGTTGTCGATTTTTTCCGAACATAAGATTTTTAACAATTTAAATCAATTCATATGAAAAAGACCTGAACTCGAATCTAAACTTGAACTCGAAGTCGAACACAAACTCGAACTCTAATCCAAACTCAAATCTAAACTTGAATATGAACTCAAATTCAGTCTCATCGAATTAATTTGACTCGAACCAAGATTGCAATTGATATGACTCGCATTTTACTCGATTTACTCGACTTCATTCTACACCTTTTGCAATCTATGGTTTCGATCAAGACATGTTATAACAAATCAATCAATTTAATTAAGTATACTATACAGTTATAAACTATTTATACTCGGGATGTTTGGGATAATTTCTTGTGTGAATCCAACGGGGTTTCAGGAGTCCCGTATTAACCTCTTTTTTTATTTTACTCGAATATCTGTCGGGTTGACTCATCCACAGTATAGAGCCCCGATACTAACACATGAAATAGGCCCGTGTTTCCTTACTCCTGGGGCCCCACTCTTGAGCTCGTGAATACTTCTACGGCTATGTTGACATTCATACTTGGAATTTAACGTTAACATAGTGACTATATAGAGACCTATAATACATATTTAACTATGAACATATACTTTTACTCGTTATATATATATATATATATATATATATATATATATATATATATATATTCTACACTTGTCATTTTTTACTCTTATTTTATCCTTGGGACTTACCGAACGCTAGTTCGCTGACGGGCATTCCACCCACCCTTGTTTTCTTGAAATGTTCGTCAGATACGGTCGAGACGGAGGAAGTGAAGGCCATAAAGGAAGACTACAACCGGATTGCTCCTCAGGATTAGCTTAGCTTCACTTTTTATTCAGCTTATGTATGCCACATATTTAGACATTTTCCTTTATTGTATTTACTTTCCAGTTGAAACTCATGTACTTGTAAATATTGGAAGTTGAATGTAAATAAAGATGTTTGTTGAAAAATTTTACAGTTTTCATTTATTCTTACATTGTGTATTATTGTTTCAATACGCTTAGTATATTTATTTAAGGAAGACCTTCTCTGAATAAATATACCGCGGGCTTGCCACGTCATCATTTCCGTCTACTGGAAAATGGGGCGTGACGCATGACTTCTTGTGCTTTCTAATAAAAACAAGTACGCACTCAAATCAGTGCGCGCTTAATAGGGAAAAAAAAGCTGCTGCTCTTGAGAAAATAATCTCACGGGATGCGCATCACGTGACACTTACGTGTGCACATTTGATGAAAACTGCTGAAGGCATGCGCATCACATGATACCCGCGTGTGCGCACTTGATGAAAACTGCCTATGATAGCATGCGCATCACGTGACATTCACATGTGCGCATATGACCGCCAATATGCAAGCGCCAGATGTAAAGCATGCAGGCTTACTAAATACATACGCACATACATATATATGCATATATATAATTTGAAACCCATAATAGATGTGTCATATGATACACATGTGCGCACTCTTTTCAAATGAAATAAACGAGTATGTGCGTCACATATACGTGCGCACTTGTACCATAAAATATCATTTAATTACTTAAACAAAATTTAATTAAATGATAAAACTTCTGTTGATCAAAATATTAATAGACCCAAGTGATCTTAATCTCAAAGATGATTAAAGATCCTTAATCCATACTTGTTAAGTTAATTTTAATCCAAAACAGGATTAACGAGCCTTAACTACATATTCCTGAGTTGATCTTAGTCTCGAAATTGACTAGCGATCTTCAGATAACATATCTTGAACTTATGGGCCTCGTTCATACGAGATCTATATCCTAAGTTCAAACCCAAATTTAATATACGGATTTGGACCAATCCGTACCCTACGGGTGACGTATAAACTAGTCTCTGTATACAATCCACAGGCAACCTTAATAAACAAAAACATAACACGACACGAAATGACCTACCGGAGCAGGAGAAAGTTGGTATCATAACGCGATAATGTAATTAGGGGCTTGCGCCTGCAGGGGAAGAACGTCCTCACAATCGAAAACCCCTCACTAATGAAGGGAAATCTAATAAAATCTGCTACATCGGTCGCATCTATCCAAACCTCTGATATACGGTGCCATAAATCAACTTGGTATATTCGGAGAAGTGGATGGATATGTCCAAATAGCATCTGCCACCAAATTCAGGCTAGACGTCTCAACGTCTCAGTCCAGTCTTCGGCGGTAAACAGAGTTATTGGATAAATCCATAACCACAAGCACGTCAGCGGCATTAGCTGTACGTAACGGCTACCCAGGTATATGCCGAAATGGAGGTCGGTAATTAAGTCCGTCCGTATCCTACTGAGCCTGAATGTGACAATCTCCATACAGTTTGGTCTCTTCATCTAAGAGTATCACATACCAGGTCTAGGGGGTGGATAACGTCAGACCCCTAATAACCCAATAAGTCATATCGGAGTCAAGCTCATCACCAACCGAGAAACTACTAAACTCATATCAGTAAATCTCATCCACCGTGGCCACGGATTTAGGGTGATAGCCGACCGAACACAGCACGATATTGACTCCTAATATTAGAAGAGACGAATCTCCGACAATCGCTCACTGCCCCTAATGGTTTGGAACTATACCCAATTAAAATATGTTTGCACGACTCTTTTGAGCCATGGCGGGGTAGTAATCTAAGTACAATGGGAACTCATATGAAACAAATGACGATCTCATATCAAAGACTAACATGTACTCATGCCATCTGAGAACTTCCATCCAACGATAGATATAATACCATCTAGAATTTCTCGGTGAGTCTGTCCAGTGTACTCACCTCTAGTGGGCACCTGCATACTATCTTAGGAAACACAACACCAATAGTTTATGAGACCGGCCATCGTCCCTCGCTGGGGTCTAGAAACGTATACACTAGTTTATTCCGGAATATCGATGCCCGGTCTTGATATTCCTTCTACTAGGGACATTTAAGGATGCACTTATGGACTATCCATCTCTCACGTATATGATCGCCATCATAATGGTTGTAGTCAAGTAAGAATCCTACGGGCTTCATCATTGTGTATTAGCGACGCGTAATAACAAGTAAAATGTATATACATTAATGATAAAGACAAACCAGATATTATATTATCATTTCGAGTAAGATTATTCTACTTGTATAAGTTCTCTCTCAATTATCATAATCGCCTACCTGTAATTATAATAATTGCCTTGAGGGCGCTATATCCAACAACGGAAATCACAAAATCTTCAAAAATCTCAAGAGTTTTCTACTTTTTTCGATTTTTAAATATTGTTTATTTGATATAGCACACCAAAATTGCGAAATTTTTAAAAGTCTCAATATTTTTTGTTTTCTTCCGTTTTTTCTATATTTTATATGCTAAAATCACAAAATTTTCAGTTCTCTTCCGATTCTCAATATCAAAAATATTATAGCATAGGAAAATCGCAAAATATTTAAAAATCTCAAATTTTTCAATTCTTTCAAAATTTTAATATTTTACACGTGGCACATGAAAACAACAAATTTTTTGAAATAGCAATTTTTTTTTTAAAGTATCAAATTTCTTTTCTTTTTTTTGGTTTTTCTATATATGTATGTTTGCAATATCAAAACCAAAATCAAAATTTTTAACTCTAAAAAGTTTTTTTTTCCCTTCAATTTTTCAATATTTTGTATCTTATATCTTTCTTCTTGGAAGTCTTCTCATTAGACAAAAGAAATGTATATATGTTTTTTCAAAAGAAAATAAAGAATATTTCAGTCCGTATACAATTCTTCTGTATTTGAATGTGAATTTTTACTGGTTTTTATTCATTAACAATGTTCGTATTTACAATTAACGAAAATCGTGATTTTTTTCAATATTTTTCCGGTGTAACGTAAGTAGTGAGAGAAAAATAAAAAGATTTTAGAAAGGTGATGCAATCAAAATTTTACCACTGTATAAGCCGAACTGTACGGGATAAAACAGTAATATATAATAAGTAAAGAGTGAATAAAAAAATTCCATGACTCAAATATAGTAAGAGAATTAAATAGGAGGCCAGATAACAGTTTTTACACTAAAGTTCAAGCTAGATAAGAAAACATTCCAAGAAATATTCCCTCATATAGTTTTATATAGATTATATAGATTGCTAGATAGAAAGCATCGTTTTTTATTTTTGGTACTTGCCCGTAAGCCCTAACCTATGCACACACAACACAACACATCCATGCACACCACACATAAGCACACAACACATGCATCCAAGATACCCATGAATTTGACCCGAAAGCATTAATTTATGGCCACGTCCTACCACTTGGGGTTCGAACCCCACTCTCCCCCAGAGGGTAAATGCTCATTCCAATTGAGCTATTGCTTACCAGTAGAAAGCAAGCATATTGCTTTTTCTGAAAAAGGTAGCATGGTCTCTTTAAGCAAGACTGCCGTGCCTAAAAACAATATTCCACAATCACTCGTGAGTATCAAGGCATAACCATACAACACCAAGACAATAGGACCTTTGCGAGGGTTTGGCGAAGCTTCAATAGTTATTCCGCGAGAAATTCCCCTGCTTTGGCCTCAAAATGAACTGGATTGGACCTCATAAAAAGAACTTGAAAGGTTGGTAGCAAAACAGATGCCATTAATCACCATCATTCTTCACTCAAGTTTAAACAAGACAGTCTCATATGGTATCAGTGACACTACAAAAATAACTTTGACTGATCATCATCAGAAAAACAATCAAGGCAATAATTAAAAGGCTAAAAAATGAAACCTCAACCTATTAAGTAAATAAAATATCAAAATTTAGGCTTCAAACCCATCAGTCCAAAACTTGATTCCTCTCTTCGACGCCCCAAACGTCAAGGATCATCCTCCTTATCGATCATAATCTTCTTGCAAGCTTCATAGCACATAAACGAAATCCCAGCCGCCGGCACCAACTTCATACAACTGGGCCCCAGCCCTTTATAAAGCCCACCGACACCTTCTTTTTCTAAAATACTCAGCAACGCGTGAAGCATGTTTTTATACACTTGCCTTCCACCAACGGCCCCCACTTGCATGTGCTTCCGAGCCACCTCTAAAGGGAACGTAGCGCTGCTCGAAATCGCGCCGGCTGCCGAACCAATCAAAAGAGTTGCAATGTTGCCGATATCATCGGTTTTGAATGCCTTTTTGTATGCTTTCTTTAATGTGTCGTAGGCAAAGTAGTTTGTAGCGGCGTATGGTATGACTCCGATTAGGCTTGGGGTGAGACCTCGGTAGAGTTCGGTTGGGCCTTCTTCACGTACTATTTTGAGGAAGGCGTGCATGAGGTTGTCATAGACGTCTCTCTGCGATAAAAGGATTTTTAATAAGAGTTCGGCTAACAAAATAGTCTTTTTAATACATAGGACTTCCCAAAACTTGTGGATTTCGGAAAAACGCACTTAAAACATCGATATTCCAAAAACAATCGCCAAATCATACAATTAAACTATATAGAAACATTTGTTTCAAATATCGGCCAAATCAACCAATACTGATTAGAAGACCCTCAACATAGAATACAAGCAATTATAGGTGGATATTGTTTGGACTAAATATTAGCCTACGTTTTGAATGCCGGACAATATGTCCGCCGTAATTTATGGGTTTAAATATCACTAACAATGCAATATATATTAGGTTCCATAAGTTGGTTTCGGTAGCTGGTTTACTTTTAAAGATTTGGAAACTTGTTATCCAAAATCTAATAAAAGAATAAATTTCCAATGAAGATCTCTCTCTCTCTCTCTCTCTCTCTCACACACACACACACACACACACACATCCTAGCAGTGTCCTCCCTCTTCATCTCTCCTGCAACATTGTAGCATCCTCCCCTTTGAGGTTCTACACCATGCTCCTTTCTCCTCTCTACATCAGACTCACCGCCATATTTGTCCTCATCTATTCTACGAAACCATCAGGTCCACCTCGACATCTCTCCTCTCCCTCAAACCTCGTGTTGTCGCCATGTCTTTCCTCCTCCCTCCTCTCTCTTTTCATCAGACAACAAAAGAGCGAGTGTTCTTTTGAATTAAATTTATTAGCTTGATTAAGTTTTATTAAAACTATTAAAGAAGTGACATCTAGTAAGTTTTCTTCCCTGATATAAAATGCATTTTATGCGAGGCATATGTGGTATGTGCTCTCATGAGGCATATTACTGAACCACATGGTTCATTATGTAGATGAAAATCGTTTTCAAAACTAAAACCATCTATTGGACATTGTTATGTGTGATCTAGGTTGAAACTGAGTCTGTATTGATCAAGTATTATATGGGACCCTGTATAAAATCAATTAAACTTAAATAAACACTCAATCTTAAAGCTCCTCTCCTCTTTCTTTTTGTTCGTCTCGTTCAAGGTTAAGTTCTTTTCGTATGAATGCACGCTTTATCAATGTATCTTAGTTATCATCATCAAAGACAATATAATTTTATGTTTTCCTTTTTTTTTCTGACCATCACATCAAATTTCTATCTATTTACCCTTCCTTTTGTTCTTCCCTCTCCTTTTCTCTCCAAAAACAACCACACCGCATATGCAGCGCATATGCAATATATGTGCTATGCACCAATCAACCGCATGGTGGTGCATACCGTATTCTATAACCTTGGTTTTCTTGTAGCCACTAGCTAATTCCATACATAAATTTTATTTAGCCTTTTTTATTTTAATTGTTTACTCGAATCTTTTCTCTTGATATGATTCATTTCACTGCATGTTCTTACACATGGATTACAATAAATCTTTATGGTAGATAGCGTTGAAGAACTTTGTCATATATTTTACATGCATAGATTAATGTGTATGTGTGATGATGCCTTATATAAATCCAATATTGCTGATTTGTATATCAAGATTTCTGATATGAATGTCAGATATTGACTTGTATCCCTAGTACATAGTCTGCTTTCTGCTATCAAATATAGGAAACACTTATTTAATATGATCCCAATACCCAATAGTTGAAACTTGCTTTAGAACCTCCTGATTACTATTCATTGTTAAAAACCACCAATAATATTATTGTATGACTATTTTGTCCTTGTCTCCTTCACATTCCCACCTTCCACCTCAAGCTATCCGCCCTATTGTCATCTTCCATGTCCAATCCATCATCAAGTTCATTCGTATCATTCACTAGTTCCACCATTAATATCAAAAAATGGAAATATTGGGCAATAAACCATCGTGAAGCCAAAAGGGATAAGAGGGAAAGTAGAGATGAGGAATGCTTTGATGGAGAGCAATACAAATTTGAGAAAAGGAAAAGAAGATTTGAAGAGAATTAATAAGATATTTAGAGCATAAAAGAATTATTAGGCTTTGGGTTTGAGATGGGAAGGAGGGTAAAAAAAATGGTTTATTGTTGAATATCTAACCATGATAAGCCACAAACCAACTACTAACTTAAGTTAATTGGATAGAAGCTCCTATTTAGATAACGGAAAGGTATTGGAGCTATCTTTAGAATATCGGGTTTAGAAAATTATTTCCAAAATCCACAAGTTTTGGGGGTCAGGTATCAAAAACCCAATAAAATATAAACTAAATTAGAGGAGAACCCCTCTCAGGATACCATCCTCTCTATTCAGAAGCTACACTGCACCAAGCAGTTTCTATTGTTTTTTACCCCAAAATACCCATGATTTTGTCCCATTTCATTTGGAACCTTTTTAGTGATTTTTCCATATTTAATACCTTTACCAAGGGTATTTTGGGAGTTAATTGCAGAAAGCAAAAAGTATATAAATAGGGATTACAGTAAAAATTAAAATAAAAAAACACATATGAAGGGTTTTTTTACAGTTTAAGCTGACACCACAAATATTTGGTTGGATGACTAACCTCTATAGTTAACCGGGTCTTGAGTAATTCTAAGGGATATGTGCACAAAGTTGAGCTAACCCCAGCGCATGCTCCAGCAACTAGCGACGCAGGGATAGGCAACTTAGGGGGTTCTCCAGTCTTTGGGGTCAAGACGTTCTTGACTGTATCATAAGCAAACAACTGCAAAGAATGATAGTTAGCAAATATAATAACTATAAAACATATACATGCAAATGAATCAAGACACGGCAGAAACAAGTCATATTCAAAAGAAAAAGAAATAAGGGTGTATTATTAAGTAAATGAAGATAATGACTCTTGCTAGAAGGTAAAATGAAAGCATGTTGGATTCTTCACTAGAGCTTTGCGACGCCTGTACATATTTAGTTCTGTACCTACATCTATGATTGGTTTCTTCAAAGCTTATTTATTTGTTAACTAAGCTCAGAAAGAGCTTCATCATGGCTTGTTTAATATAATTGTTATTATTGTGAAAGAAGACGGGCGTCACCTTGAGTCATACTGTACATTATAAAGAGAGTAGCAAAGCCATATTCAAAATGAAAGGGGGGAAATGTATAAGCAAATGAATGAAAATAATGGATCTTGCTAGGAGGTAAAATGAAAGCGGGTTGGATTTTTCACTGGAGCATTATGATTCCGGTTCATATTTAGTTATGTGCCTACATCTATGATTGGTTTCTTCAAAGTTTATTTGTCCGTTTACTATGCTAAGAAAGAGCTTCATCATGGCTTGTTTAATATAATTGTTATTATTGTGAAACAAGATGGGTGTCACCTTGAGCCATATTGTACATTATAAAGAGAGTAACCAAGAGAGCAGATGACAGCAAAACATTACCTAAAAAATCACATGTACTGTAAAAGAATGGGAATACTTCACCTGAAGCCCTGGAATCAAAGCTACAACACTATATTTCTCCTAACTTACTAACAACGGGGAGGTATTGATTTCACATTCTCAATGTAGTGCTTCTTTTCTATCTAACGCTGAACTTCTAGGATATTTTCCTCTGAAATGTTTCATATCCGAAATTTCTGATTTGCTGGAATTTCTATGCCTTCTTCATAAACTTAAATCCATACTTCAAAGGATCATGACCATGCATAACAAATGCCTGAGAAAGCCTTCGGAGAAACGGGTACAAGACAATTATAAAAAAAGGTCTTGCATCAATGCAAACTTGAAATTCCTCATTCAAACATTCTTTATCGTTTTCTCATTTACAGAATGTTCGAAGAGCAACCTTGTAAAGGTGAATAATGCTGAAACAATAGGTTTTTAAGAGTCGGCCCTCACAAGAACTGAACAGTGCACTCCTACAATGGAGAGCAATTTTTTAGGTCAAAGGCGATGCTCCTTCAATCCACGAAAGCTTTGCAATGCTTTAAGAAAGCTTGATTTACCACATCTCGCCTCAAGTCCAAAGCTTATCTAGTTGACAAGGCTAAAAGCTACAGCTAACACATATTCATCGCTACAAACTGACAGACTACTGATCAACACTTTCCGAGTATTTGTCTGCACTCGTTTAACATATATTGACCAAAATAAGTATAAATTTATTCATTTAACATATAAATCTCTCCGGATTCCAAAGAAAACATAAAGTAATTGATGGAGGTGGAAATCTCCCTCAGATGTTGTCCTTCGTCGATCTGGCTGCGATGAACGGTAGAGATTGGGTATGGGAAATGTTGTGTGGATCTCAATGAGTTGTTGGATATTGTTGATGCCAAGCTACCTGCAAGGGAAGTCCCGGGGTGGGAAACCACCGTGGGACCCTCCGACAATCAAGTTAGTACTGTGGAATAAGAGCAGGGTAGCGGCGTATTAGAATGAGTTCGAATTACCTGAGTCATCTAAAAGAGGGGTTTATATAGTGGTCGTATGGAGCGAGCCGGCGCGAGATCCTCGCCGTCAGTTACGTCCCCTCATTACGCCCGCGTTGATGGCGAGATCTGCTCATTGATGGGGAACACGCCCGTGTGGGACGCAGGACGTGGGGTGGCGGATATCTCGCTTTAGCGAGATACACGGAGCTGTTGCGGGGGTACTTGGGCTCCGCGCTCTCGGTTGATCGGGAAAGCCGAGGAAGCTCAGCCTGTCGGATGGCTCGGAGACGAGCCGGGAGGCCAAGGAAGCTCAGCCCTTGCAACAACTCGGAGACGAGCAAAGAGGGTGTAAGTTCGGCTGCTGGATGGCTCGTGGGCGAGAGATGGGGGCGTAAGCCCAGAGACGAGGCCCCGAGGAAAGTCCCCAAGACGCCACACTGATTCTACCTCCGCAGCCATCAGGAGCCTAGTGGGCTTACGTGGACGACACGTCATCTGCTACGTGTCGTGATCTAGGAAATTCCCGTTCATGAGCCTTATCACTGGCCCTTCACTCTCGCCCTGACCTATTTGTGGGTCAGGGTCGAGAGTGGTAAGTCCGGTTTTTAACGGTTCAGCCTAGGATTTCTGGGCTACCTGAAAACGACGGGACATTTGGCGGCTACTCCTCTCGGATAACTAGGCTCACGTGGCAGGTCACAGAACGCCTTGATTACCGTGTGTATCTTTAGTGACGTCAGCGGATCGGTGAAATGATTGCTCTTTTAAAGAGAGTGCGCCGTTTCGCTCGACCGTCGGTTAGGCTACGCGCCACGTGCCCAACATTGGTTGGCAGGGCGCGAGAGGCCGTCTCCGACTTCTGCTGCGAGAGGGTGTTTCCAATGGCCGATCACCACGTAGAGCATCGACGGCCGCTATGTGCGACGCTTCGTTTTGGCGGGAGTCGATTTGAACCGTATAATGTCTCCTTTGGAGTGTATAAATAAGAGAGGGCCATCTCAGGACCGACACTTTGCCTTAGTTGTCTCTCGTCGTTTGAAGATTGCTTGGCGCACCTCCGCTTAGGTCGGATCTTCCGCTGAATTTTTCTTGGTAAACTCTTTCTTGAATCAGGTTAAATGTCTTTGTAACACCTTAGAATGTGTTTTGGTAGCTAATTATATTTTAATGTGTGGTTTTTAATAAAAAGTTTACCAAATTGGTTTTTATATATTTTATCCTAATTATTGTGTATTTTATTAGAATTTTATTAGGCACACACACACTTGTGCATGATAACTAGGGTTATTTTGGGATTAGCCATTTCTCTAATCTAGTGTTAAGTTTGTTTAAGAGTTATGGTTGTTAATAGTATGGGTTTTAAGCATGATGGTTTTCTTTTTTTTGAATGTAAATGAATTTTAAAGGGATTTTATTTTCTTATTGTTAATGTGTTGACTTTGAGAGAGGGAGAGAGAGAGAGAGCATGGGGCATCATGGCTTTGCCCATGCCCTCATTAATGAAGTGAGAGAGAGTGAGAAAGGGGGTTCTTGTGTGTGCTCATTCTCCATCTCATTTCTTTTCTTCTCTCATTATCTCACTCTCACACACACACACTCACCTGAGAGAGAGAGAGAGAGCTCCAGCAGCAGCAGCAGCTAGCACCACCAACAACATCAGCAACATCAGTAGCAGCAACAACAACAAAGACTACAACAGCAACAGAGAGAGGGCAGCAGCAGCAACAGAGAGAGAGAGAGGCAGCAGCAGCAGCTGGGGGCAGCAGCAACATCATCATCATCATCAACAACAACACAACAACAACAACACAGCAACAGCAACAATAGCAGCAGCAACAGCAACAGCAACAGGGGGCAGCAGCAACAGCAACAGGGACCCCAGCTCTCGTAGGAGCTCTTCTCCACACCTTCACCTGCCTTCTAGGGTTCTGTGGGTATATTTCCTTAACCCCATTTCATGGTTTGCTTAGTTGTGCATCGATTGATTCGATTAGTGCTAAATTAGCTAGTTTAGTGCTAGTTTTGGGGTTTTGTGAGATATTATGGTAATTTGTTGAATTGGTTAGCTACCTTAGGTTAGTTTAGTGTTAGTAAGGCCACTTCAACTGAAGAATAGCCAGATTACACTAAAATACCATAAGTTTTCCTATTTGTGCAAAATTGGTGACTTTTAAGCGATATTGTGATATCTGGAACCTGCTGTGATCCTAGATGTGTACTGGAAAATTAAGCAGTGTGGTATTGTTGTACTAGAGACCCTGGAGCACCACCTGACAGACGGCACCCATGCCACCGGCCAGGGCCGGCGACGGCTGAAGTAGGGGCCGGCGACGCCGGCCATCCTGATGAGTTGGGTTTGGGTTTTTGGTCTGTAGGTTTATGCTATGGTTAGGGTTCCTCTAGTCATATTTATTTGATTAGTTTTCATGGTAGGCAAAATCTGGGATCTTATATCGCTTTTGTGTTTCGTTGTGTTTGCGCGATACGCGCGATACGTGAGTGGGTTATGTGATCCAGCGTATCGCGGCGTGTCGCGATGGTTTTAGACGCGTACACACACGATTCAGCGTATCGTGCACACGCGCGTTTAGTTCGCGACGCGAGTTTCTCGTTTTGGTTCGATATCGCGTTTCGCAGGATATTTGGCTTATATGTGATTTCCATGTCTTAATTGCAGGTTTGCAGGCAGGAGCTACAGACACCACTACAGAGGGAGCAGACGGTAGGATTCACCCAGCGTGGAGTGTAGGTGAGTAGATATAACATCTACAGGGGAATCGCCCGCATGGCGTTATGCGTCTGGGCTAGGATTCATTTACCTGTCGCACATTCTACGTCATTGTAGAATTGCGCCTTACTGCATTTCCTTAATATAGTTATATACTGTGACTAGCAGTCGTAGGACACTGCACACATTATTGACGGTTCATGTTGCACGAGCACGGATTGTATGCTACACACACACCGTCAATAATTGCCATGTCACACACTACCCCTTATAGCTACCATTGCTTGCCACACTTGACATCTAGCTTATCGGTATACCTATAGTGTATCATACCTTTAGTGATAGGTATATTTTCACTTTGCGATACAGCTACAGGTATACCTCCTACATATTTTACCTATACCGGGAGGGATTTCCTACATATGTTACTTATACCCAGGGGGGTATACGACATCAGTTCCTATAGGTAGATACCTATACATTGCTACACCTGTATGTTAGACACATATTCAGTTGTTGTCGCATATTTACATTTACTGATGTTACTTAGCTGTACCTTATCTTGATTTCGCATACATCTGGTTCAGCTATATACTTGTGTTTACCTGCTCGTATTCAGATATGTCGCATACATTTATTCCTGGATTGCGCATTGTTTATCTGGATTTTACATGATGTTTTCGGGATTTGGGAACCGCGGGAGTTCATGAAATTATGCATACATGTAACAACCCGGTTTCCTTGATATGATATTTGAGCGTCCCCCATGAGTTTTATCGGTGCTGATTATATACTCCATACGAGGTGTGGTTGCCGTATGAGAGTACATGGTGGGGCCCGGTATGGTTCCCCTCGGCAAGAAGATCGATGGGTTTGCCGATTGAGCCTGGAGGCGGACGAGTACCTACCGGTGATTGATTTGACCTGGCAGTTGTCCGGAGGCTACTGGCCAGAGTAGAGAGATGGATACGGGATGACCTGTACTGTCGGGGCCGAGGGCCGACACTGCAGACGGACCCCGTGGGCTGATCCGGACTGACGGAGCCCAATATACGAGGATTTCTGTGTCGATGCTTGGCACACGGTTTCATGATATTTCTTTAACCCCTTTTGTATATATAACAGGGGATTTAGCCGTTATATATACCCTTACACCAATATTAGTGGTATGGGACGCTAATATATGTGTATTGCCCCATCATATTTATTTCTGTATATATATTTACCTTTAGGATGCTAGAAACTTGCTTGAGATTGGACTTGGGATATTAGGTGATTCATTGGGATTGGACATTGGATATACCTATGTGGTTTGTGATTTGTACATTCGGGATATAGGAGATTACTCGATATTGTACATTGAGGAGATGTGAGACTTATGGGATGTGAGTACCCAATGTGGGGGCTGAATTGAGGATTCGGGATTGGAGTATCTTGTTGGATTGTGATCCTGCCACGACGTCAGGTTTCCGTGGAAAACGACATATTCCACCCTATACCTCACCCTTACCTACCTTTTGCACAGATTCATATATTGGTAGTACTTGTAGTGTACCCTTATGATAGTTGCATATTTGCTTTCTCATATCTCTATTGCATAGTCATTGCATACTACTATCATGCCATCATTGCTTCACATTTTGATTGTACCTGCTAGTGTACTCTCCCTATTTCAGCATTTGCATGGCATATTATTACTGTAATCGCATATCTTAGATTCATGCTGTACGTACATTCCTGCGATTACCTGCATATGTTTTATACTATTCACGAGTTAGCAACTCACCCCCGTTGTGCCACAGGTGTTTCAGGTTTTTCGCCTGAGTAGTCGAGGCAGGCTATTCCTTTATCCAGCTACCACCTTTTGCTACAGATACCGCATCAGCTCACAGTACCATTTTGCTTAGGTGGGTTAAACGGTTATCTGTAATTCATATTTGTACCTTCGTTGTATATTGTACTCTCTCCATCTACTATTGTATTATTGACATAGAGACTTGGTGAGGACGTTAGTGTGTATTATTGTGGATTTGATGTCTTTTATATACAGCTTCTCTCTACTGTCTTTATTTCTTCGCTACGGCGTCGTATATTTGTATTGTATTCATCTTGGCTGGTTTTTACAAAAGGGGTGTTGCTAAAATTTTAAAGAAAGAAAATAAGACTTTTTAAAGAATTTGGGTTGCGATTTCAATGGTTTCAAAACTTATATTATCTTTTCCGTATTTCTCATGGTTTAGATTTCTGGGTTTGGCTTTCTTTTACTACGTTGCGTCTTTAGGCGTTGCGTAGTATTAGGGCCGTCACGGGCCAATTCTGGGTCGTGACAAGGTTGGTATCAGAGCGTTAGGTTTTACCTTTCGGAGTGTAGGATGACCTTAGTATGATGGAGTAGGTAGCTTAAGCAGAGTAACGTAGTGTGTGTATGTCTGCAGCATACCCACAGCGCGGTACTTTGTATTAAGTGACCTAAGTACAATTTGCTTGACATTCCTTCCTTGATGATTCATATCTTTGAGATCGATTTCCTCATTCTTATCGAATCTCATCTTATATCTATTTATAGCCTTGCCGCCGATGACTATGGGGACTCAGAGCGATGCAGCGAGGGCCGAGGTCAGAGTTAGCTCGGGTGAGACGAGTACTGACCAGGATGGCACTCTAGTTGCACAGGTGCAGACGGATCAGCCTACGACCTATACCATGGATAGACTGTTGGTAGAGATGCAGGAGTTCCGCCAGACGATGAGTTCGTTAGTTGACGTCGTTCGGGAGCTACGACAGGAGGTTGTCACCCCCGTTACTCAGCTATCCCTTACGATCAGTATGCAGCAGTCCGTCACCTACATAGCACCAGTGGTTGCAGCTCCAGTTGACGAGGCGCATATTACAGAGGCTCAGAGAGTTCCAGGACAGTGGAGGACTCGTACCAGCGTACCAGCCCAGAGACAGAGGTTTGGTCGTCGAGACAGATTTCGTGGCCACTATGGGAGTAGCAAAGGCCTAGGACGAAGACAGTCGTTCAGCTCTCGTCCCCAGGATGGTCAGCAGTCAGTACGTGGATGTTTTCGATGCGGAAGCCTTCAGCACTTCGTCAGGGATTGTTCCTCAGCACGGCGTCAGGATCGTATTCAGAGAGGCCGTGGACGTGGAAGATTTGCTCAGAGGGCTCAGTCTACCAGAGGAGTTCATCTAGCTGCGAGTAGAGGGCAGACACAGGAGTTTGCTTCTACTCATCGGGACGCGCAGACGTCCAATGTGGAGTTTTCAGGTACCCTTGAGTTATATTTTTCTCTTGGTGTATTTGTTTGTTTCTTGCTTGTACCGTGGTTGGGTAGATTAGTCGTAGTGGTGTTAACTTCTGTCAGCGATCCTTTTGCTGCGCGACACGTATTTCAGTTGTGTGCCAATCGGATAGGAGATAGAGATTTCATCCGTCGTTTTGATCCTTCTAGAGATGTTGGATTTGACGTTCTCCTGGGCACGGATTGGTTAACTACGTGTTAGGCGTCTGTGGACTACCGTGTGGAAACAAGTTAGGTTTTGTTTTTCCCGGCGAGTCAGTTCTTGTTGTGCAGGTGGATAGTCGTGTCGCCTCCCACAGCTTGAATTCAGCCTTTTTAGCTAGTCGGCTGCTGAGGAGATGTCGTGGATTCTTGGCGTTCATTCGTGATACCGGAGCCACAGTGGGATTGTTGGACCGGGTTCTTTTCGCGCGAGAGTTTTTCCGACGTTGTTCCAGATGAGCCGGCGAAGCTTGGGAGCAAAAGGATCAGCTGCAGGGTCTTGGTTTGGGGAGTTTTGTGCGTCTGAGTGTTTCGCTTTTGGAGGCTCCTATTTCTGTTCGTCAAGGAGAAAGACGGCAGTTTAGGGTTGCGTATCGACGGATCGTCAATTGAACCGGCTTACGGTGCGGATAGGTATCATTCACCTCGCCGTGGCAATTTCTTCGATCAGCTCCAGAGTGCGAGACATTTTTCTAAATTTGCTTGGGATCAGGTCATCATTATTGCGGATTCGGAGTGACGGCATTCCGAAGACTGCCTTATGCGTGCTATGGGCTTTGTGTGTATCGGTGAGTCGTTGGATTCCCTGATGCCCTAACAGCATTCGTAGATATGATGAACCAGATTTCTTCAGGCCGTTCCTCGACCAGTTTTTGTTGTGTTATTTACGACACTCTGGTCTACTTAATGTGTCTTGAGGGACAGGAGTAGCACTTGAGGATTTGTTATGCAGATGCTGGGAGAGCCCCAGCAGTTTGCTAAATTCTCAGAGTGTTTCTTCAGGCTTGTTTGTGTTGACTCCTAGGTCTTGTAGTCACGGGAGACGGTTCCGTATGGTTCCGAGGGAGATCGTGGCCGTACAGCTTAGGCCCAGACTTGTGTGCAGGACGGAGATCCGCAGATTGTTGGGTTTAGCAGGTTTTTGCCGCCGTTTCATGCAGGATTGCTAGAGTAATGCTGCACCGTCGACTGAATGGACCGGAAGGGAGGTTTCTTTTCTTTGGACTGAGGCATGTGTACGGAGTTTTCAGCAGTTGAAGATTCAGTTAACAACTGCATCAGTCTTTCTTTGCTTTTGGTTCGGGCGACCTTGTTGTTTAACTGTAATGTTTCTTGAGTGGGCTCGAGGGTGTACTGAGGTGACACTATAGAGATATCGCTTTTGCTTTCCCTACATTTGGAGGAAGTACGAGGAGGATATTCCACTCATGATCTGGAGATGGCCGCGGTGGTTTTGCGTTGGAGATTTGGAGACACTACTTGCTTGAGAGTCGTGTCAGATTTTCCACGGACCACTAGAGCTTAATGTACATCTTCCTGCAGCAGGTTTGGATTGTTGTGATGGTCTTCTGCAGATTTACAGTTTTAGTGTGATCGTCGAGTATAGCTTAGTTCGTCTCTACGGAGGGGACAGCTTGCTCATGTCCGCGCCCGACCACTTTCCTTAAATCGTTTTCGCGAGACACTGCCCGTCGAAGCTCGTACGTCAAAGATACTTGAGCATATTCGGCTGGGTAATGATTCGGAGACCTTGATTGTGACAATGATGTGCTAAGTTGGGGACACGTTTGTGTACTTGCCATTATCAGGTAGAGGCGTGTAATCCTAGAACATGCACATCTGTCAACTCCCTCTATGCATTCAAGTTCCACCAGCTTTGGCGTGACTTGTGAGATAGTTACGAGTGGACAGGGATGTAAAGAGAAGTTTCAGGTTTCGTTTCAAGGTGTCAGTCTTGTTGTGTGCTTGAGTCGAGCATCTGAGGCCGGCTGGAGAGTTGCAATCTTTTTACCGTTCCGAAGAAGGAATGGGAGCAGATCTCCATGAATTCCGTTATGGTTTCTACCCAGTTAGTTAGGGTGTGACTCCATTCGGATTCTTGTCATCCGGTTATACTCAGTTTGCTCAGTTGTTTTGTTAAGTTTGTGTGTTTGTTTGTTTGTTGGCAGCAGTTGGGGATCGTCACTCGCCATTGTTAGGGTTCTCCTTCGATAACAGTTATCAGGAGACACTCCAATTGGCCACCCTTAGGATTTAGGGGTTAGGTCGTGTCGACCACCAGCCTGCTGTTTTGCTGACTCTGTGTAAGTAGGACTTTGGACCCCAGCTAGTCTAGAGACTTCGGAGACGGTCCAGTTGTGTTAGGTCAGGATGTGGATTGTCCATTTCGAACTGAGGTCTTATGACGACTGTGTTAGTCATAGACTCGAGTTCGCAGGGACAGATCATGTATTCCTATGGACTTTCCGACGAATGACGTGTTGGATATTGGGGAGCTTATCCCAGGATTTTAGGTCCTTTTAGATCCTATAAGTGAGTTAGTTTTGTTGCCTTCAATTTGGCACTTCCGCCCAGATTATTGGATTTTCACCCCGTATTCCTTGTGATGATACTTTACAATTACCTTCTTGACCTTTCTCACATGTTTTGGCACCAGACCATTTAGCTGGACGCGATCTTTCGTTCATCCGCAGCCATGTGTGTTAATGGCTCGACAGGTGGAGAAACGTCGGTCAAAGGTCTTGCCATCTGTGAAGGGTTTTCTCGGGCGTAGCCGTGTAGTGAGGTAGTCACTTGGGAGGCTGCGAGCGAGATTTGAGGATTTTAATCTTCTTTTGAAGGTACACGTAACAGTATAAGTTTTAAATTCGGGGACGAATTTCTTTTAAGGGGGGAAGATTGTAACACCTTAGAATGTGTTTTGGTAGCTAATTATATTTTAATGTGTGGTTTTTAATAAAAAGTTTACCAAATTGGTTTTTATATATTTTATCCTAATTATTGTGTATTTTATTAGAATTTTATTAGGCACACACACACTTGTGCATGATAACTAGGGTTATTTTGGGATTAGCCATTTCTCTAATCTAGTGTTAAGTTTGTTTAAGAGTTATGGTTGTTAATAGTATGGGTTTTAAGCATGATGGTTTTCTTTTTTTTGAATGTAAATGAATTTTAAAGGGGTTTTATTTTCTTATTGTTAATGTGTTGACTTTGAGAGAGGGAGAGAGAGAGAGAGCATGGGGCATCATGGCTTTGCCCATGCCCTCATTAATGAAGTGAGAGAGAGTGAGAAGGGGGGGTTCTTGTGTGTGCTCATTCTCCATCTCATTTCTTTTCTTCTCTCATTATCTCACTCACACACACACACACACACTCACCTGAGAGAGAGAGAGAGCTCCAGCAGCAGCAGCAGCTAGCACCACCAACAACATCAGCAACATCAGTAGCAGCAACAACAACAAAGACTACAACAGCAACAGAGAGAGGGCAGCAGCAGCAACAGAGAGAGAGGCAGCAGCAGCAGCTGGGGGCAGCAGCAACATCATCATCATCATCATCAACAACACAACAACAACAACACAGCAACAGCAACAATAGCAGCAACAGCAACAGGGGGCAGCAGCAACAGCAACAGGGACCCCAGCTCTCGCAGGAGCTCTTCTCCACACCTTCACCTGCCTTCTAGGGTTCTGTGGGTATATTTCCTTAACCCCATTTCATGGTTTGCTTAGTTGTGCATCGATTGATTCGATTAGTGCTAAATTAGCTAGTTTAGTGCTAGTTTTGGGGTTTTGTGAGATATTGTGGTAATTTGTTGAATTGGTTAGCTACCTTAGGTTAGTTTAGTGTTAGTAAGGCCACTTCAACTGAAGAATAGCCAGATTACACTAAAATACCATAAGTTTTCCTATTTGTGCAAAATTGGTGACTTTTAAGCGATATTGTGATATCTGGAACCTGCTGTGATCCTAGATGTGTACTGGAAAATTAAGCAGTGTGGTATTGTTGTACTAGAGACCCTGGAGCACCACCTGACAGACGGCACCCATGCCACCGGCCAGGGCCGGCGACGGCTGAAGTAGGGGCCGGCGACGCCGGCCATCCTGATGAGTTGGGTTTGGGTTTTTGGTCTGTAGGTTTATGCTATGGTTAGGGTTCCTCTAGTCATGTTTATTTGATTAGTTTTCATGGTAGGCAAAATCTGGGATCTTATATCGCTTTTGTGTTTCGTTGTGTTTGCGCGATACGCGCGATACGTGAGTGGGTTATGTGATCCAGCGTATCGCGGCGTGTCGCGATGGTTTTAGACGCGTACACACACGATTCAGCGTATCGTGCACACGCGCGTTTAGTTCGCGACGCGAGTTTCTCGTTTTGGTTCGATATCGCGTTTCGCAGGATATTTGGCTTATATGTGATTTCCATGTCTTAATTGCAGGTTTGCAGGCAGGAGCTACAGACACCACTACAGAGGGAGCAGACGGTAGGATTCACCCAGCGTGGAGTGTAGGTGAGTAGATATAACATCTACAGGGGAATCGCCAGCATGGCGTTATGCGTCTGGGCTAGGATTCATTTACCTGTCGCACATTCTACGTCATTGTAGAATTGCGCCTTACTGCATTTCCTTAATATAGTTATATACTGTGACTAGCAGCCGTAGGACACTGCACACATTATTGACGGTTCATGTTGCACGAGCACGGATTGTATGCTACACACACACCATCAATAATTGCCATGTCACACACTATCCCTTATAGCTACCATTGCTTGCCACACTTGACATCTAGCTTATCGGTATACCTATAGTGTATCATACCTTTAGTGATAGGTATATTTTCACTTTGCGATACAGCTACAGGTATACCTCCTACATATTTTACCTATACCGGGAGGGATTTCCTACATATGTTACTTATACCCAGGGGGTATACGACATCAGTTCCTATAGGTAGATACCTATACATTGCTACACCTGTATGTTAGACACATATTCAGTTGTTGTCGCATATTTACATTTACTAATGTTACTTAGCTGTACCTTATCTTGATTTCGCATACATCTGGTTCAGCTATATACTTGTGTTTACCTGCTCGTATTCAGATATGTCGCATACATTTATTCCTGGATTGCGCATTGTTTATCTGGATTTTACATGATGTTTTCGGGATTTGGGAACCGCGGGAGTTCATGAAATTATGCATACATGTAACAACCCGGTTTCCTTGATATGATATTTGAGCGTCCCCTATGAGTTTTATCGGTGCTGATTATATACTCCATACGAGGTGTGGTTGCCGTATGAGAGTACATGGTGGGGCCCGGTATGGTTCCCCTCGGCAAGAAGATCGATGGATTTGCCGATTGAGCCTGGAGGCGGGCGAGTACCTACCGGTGATTGATTTGACCTGGCAGTTGTCCGGAGGCTACTGGCCAAAGTAGAGAGATGGATACGGGATGACCTGTACTGTCGGGGCCAAGGGCCGACACTGCAGACGGACCCCGTGGGCTGATCCGGACTGACGGAGCCCAATATACGAGGATTTCTGTGTCGATGCTTGGCACACGGTTTCATGATATTTCTTTAACCCCTTTTGTATATATAACAGGGGATTTAGCCGTTGTTATATATACCCTTACACCAATATTAGTGGTATGGGACGCTAATATATGTGTATTGCCCCATCATATTTATTTCTGTATATATATTTACCTTTAGGATGCTAGAAACTTGCTTGAGATTGGACTTGGGATATTAGGTGATTCATTGGGATTGGACATTGGATATACCTATGTGGTTTGTGATTTGTACATTCGGGATATAGGAGATTACTCGATATTGTACATTGAGGAGATGTGAGACTTATGGGATGTGAGTGCCCAATGTGGGGGCTGAATTGAGGATTCGGGATTGGAGTATCTTGTTGGATTGTGATCCTGCCACGACGTCAGGTTTCCGTGGAAAACGACATATTCCACCCTATACCTCACCCTTACCTACCTTTTGCACAGATTCATATATTGGTAGTACTTGTAGTGTACCCTTATGATAGTTGCATATTTGCTTTCTCATATCTCTATTGCATAGTCATTGCATACTACTATCATGCCATCATTGCTTCACATTTTGATTGTACCTGCTAGTGTACTCTCCCTATTTCAGCATTTGCATGGCATATTATTACTGTAATCGCATATCTTAGATTCATGCTGTACGTACATTCCTGCGATTACCTGCATATGTTTTATACTATTCACGAGTTGGCAACTCACCCCCGTTGTGCCACAGGTGTTTCAGGTTTTTCTCCTGAGTAGTCGAGGCAGGCTATTCCTTTATCCAGCTACCACCTTTTGCTACAGATACCGCATCAGCTCACAGTACCATTTTGCTTAGGTGGGTTAGACGGTTATCTGTAATTCATATTTGTACCTTCGTTGTATATTGTACTCTCTCCATCTACTATTGTATTATTGACATAGAGACTTGGTGAGGACGTTAGTGTGTATTATTGTGGATTTGATGTCTTTTATATACAGCTTCTCTCTACTGTCTTTATTTCTTCGCTACGGCGTCGTATATTTGTATTGTATTCATCTTGGCTGGTTTTTACAAAAGGAGTGTTGCTAAAATTTTAAAGAAGGAAAATAAGACTTTTTAAAGAATTTGGGTTGCGATTTCAATGGTTTCAAAACTTATATTATCTTTTCCGTATTTCTAATGGTTTAGATTTCTGGGTTTGGCTTTCTTTTACTACGTTGCGTCTTTAGGCGTTGCGTAGTATTAGGGCCGTCACGGGCCAATTCTGGGTCGTGACAGTCTTCCTCCGAGGTATCTGTGGATATAGTAGGGGTTGAGTCGAGCGATGAGGCCAAGCCCAGCGGGTCTTCCTCCTCGGCTTCAGATAGCTGAGAGAGTTCTTCTTCATCTACGTCTTCTGTGTCGGGCTCGCCCATCAGGGCTAGTGTCGCCTTTGTCTCTCGCCGTCGGGCGGCGACAAGGGCTTCCAAGGTGCGCATCGGGAATACCCCCGATGCGCTCTCAGTTTTGAATCGTCTGGACGAGCTTTCCGACATCTGGGCTCGATTCCATATCCCTTATGGCTATTCACTTCGTCTGGCCAGAAAGGGTGAGTGGGCAGACCAGTTGAGGGACAAGGAGATTGCTCTGTATCTGGAAGCATTGTGGGCAGGGATGCGTCTGCCCTTCTCGTCTGAGGTTTGTGTTGTGCTCCATTGTTTCCGTCTTGCACCGGACCAGCTAGCGCCGAACTCGTGGAGGATTCTCCTCGGGTTTCTGGTCCGGTTAAAAATTGATCGGATCCACTACGATTTGAGCCTCCTTTTGTCTTTTCTTTGCTATAAAAGTCATCCCGGTACCAGTAAGGAAGAGCCGAGTTGGGTGTATCTCTTGTTTAAAAAACGTAAGGATAGGAAGACCGGGTCGGAGGTAGTGGTTGTCCCTTCTTCCATCCACGAATGGAAGGAGAAGTTCGTCTTCGTCGAGCCACCGAAGGGTGAGGATTGGCCTGTGCCTACCCAGTGGCATAGGGTCGATTGCCCGAGGGTGAGGCGGTCGAACGCCCCCGAGGCGAGGGTGGTGTCCCAGTAGGAACCGATCCAGCGGGCTGATGTCCTGCTCTCCGAGCAGGTACTGAGCTGGGCTGGACTCAATCCCGCGCGTCTTTTAGGTAAGTTAGGGCTTTTGCTGGTCTATTTAGATTTCGCCAAAATTCTATTGTCGTTTCTGCGTCGCTGGCCTTTTTCTTTTGTTTTTCTCGCAAAGCCCATGGATCGATCATATGGCCGCCATGGCTGCCAAGGCCCAGAGAAGAAAGACCGGTGGCGCAAGCTCGTCCCGACTAGGTCCGAGCGCGGCTCCTAGGCAAACTCCTCCGGCTAGGGCTTCCGCAGCGCCCCCGTCCCGGAGGAACGCCGTGGGGGAGGACAGAAGCATGTGCGTGACCCGACGCCTCGTGCTAGGGCGGAGATGACTCCCCCCGCCGAATCCCTCCTCAAGAGACAGAAGCGGGTGGTTTCTCGGCCACCCCCGATCGGGATCCAAGTGCAGGAGGGTGACTTCTGCATCTAGGTGCCCTCGGGGCTATCTGTGGCCGACAGCTTGCTGGCGGACATGAAAAAGGCGGCTGGGGCCAAGATTCCCCAGGGCACCATTTAAGCCCAAGTTGCCGCTATAGCTCAGGAGGCGGTTCAGGTCAGTAGCTTTTGCCAAAAGATTTTTTAAGGGTTATTTCCTCGGTTTCTGCTTCTCAACACAGTTCCTGTTTTCTTCAGGTCCTCCGGCACTGCGCTCTCCTCGCCGCTATGGAGTCCGAGGAGGTTGCCCATGCGATAAAGAAGACGGGCGAATCTTCCTCGCGAGAAGAAGAGCTTCTCCTTCAGCTGCAGCAGGCGGAAGAAAAGGCGGCCCTCCTTGACTCACAATTGGTTGCCGAGAGCCTAACGGTTTCCAAGCTGAAGGAGTCCCATCGGCTCCTAACTGAATCCAACTGGGCTATCCAGGCCCAGATGGAAGAGGTGAACGGGCTCTTCGACGTCATGAAAAGGTCGAGGGACGCCCTCGAAAAGGACGTTCGGACGGCTTGCGAGGCAGCGAAGCTCGCGGAGAGCAAGGCGGAGGGGGCCGTGGAGGTGTACAAGACATCCGATCAGTTTTATGTCGACCTCGCTGACTCCGCGGATGTTGGGTGGCACAATGCCCATGACGCCGTCAAGGAAACTATGCCCGAGTTCGACAACCGCGAGCTCCATGCAAGGTATCCCCTCGCCGAGGAAGCGCCACATGGGGGAACGCCAAGCAGGTCAGGGAAGGCGAGGCGGCTGGCAGAAGCGCTGAGCATGAAATCGCCATTGTGGTCGCCAACGGAGGCGTAGAGCAAGGAGAGGTAACAGCCGAGAAAGCAGTCTGAGCTATCCTTCTCTTTTTCTTTTTCTTTTTTTAGAATTTTGTAAGCCTCCGGGAATTTTTGCAACGCTGAGGAGCCCACAATACCTTATATATTATTTTAAATGTAAATAAAGTATGTATATTTTTTTGCTTAAGTGTTTCTGTCCCACGAGTACATTTAGCTCGCAAGCCTTTTTATCTCGCAAGTATTTTTAGCTCGCAAGCCTTTTTAACTCGCAAGTGTTAGACGGGCGTGACGTAAAAGCTGGCAAATGGCTAGGCACAGGTAGACCGGTGTCCATCCTTTCCTCGGAGTCTAGGCAACGACCATGCATCGAGTATGAATCGAGCGATAGCCAAGTGCGAATAGGTCGGCGCCCCTCGATTCCTTTTTGGATGAGCCGAGCAGGACATAACTCGGACGCCTTTTGGCGTGTGTTTTGGACCTATGCCTTCGTAGGGTAGGAAGCTACCCGTCGCGGATGGACCGAGCAGGAACCTGCTCGGTGGCCTCGCGATGAGGGCTTTGGATCCACTTCTTCGTAGGACAGGAAGCTACCCGTTGTAGATGGACCGAGCAGGAATCTGCACGGTGGCCTCATGATGAGGGATTTGGATCCACTTCTTCGTAGGACAGAAAGTTATCCGTCGTGGATGGACCAAGCAGGAATCTGCTGAGCGGCCTCGTGATGAGGGCTTTGGGTTCACTTCTTCGTAGGGCAGGAAATTACCCTTAGCAGATAAGCCGAGCAGGAAGCTACTCGGCTGCCTCTGGTCGAGAGCTTTCTGAATTCCATAGCTTCTCCTTAGGACGTCGTTCAACCTTCCGTGACCCGTAAAGACGGGAAGGGTGACCGTCACGGACGACACGTGGCAATACTACATTGGGAAAGTGCGATATTTCGTGATTTGCGTTGTTGCGCGAGTAGATCTTGGCCGTTGGAAGATATTTGTTGAGGCTATAAGTATCGAAGGTATGGTCTCACCTTCGAATTCTCATATCAGTTTATTCGTAGTCTTGTGTTTTCCGAAAATGACTGGCCGCGCATATACCATCAGAGAGATCGTTTCTCGGGACGATGTGTATTTTTATAATCTCGATCGTTCTGAAGAGACGTACGAGGCGGTGATAGGCCGCTTGGAAGGCCACTGTGGGCGCTTACTTCCCGGCGATCTCCTCTCCTTCAAGTGCTAATCTACACGATATGGAGGACTTCTCCAGGTCTGTACAACACCCTGTCTCCGCGGTTGATGGACGAGGCGTTTGATAAAATGCATACGGTCCACGAGTTTGGTCTGATCTCGAAGAGCAGGCGGGACCGCTCGGTGGACCTTCTTCTTGAGAGTTTCCAGTAAAGGTTGGTCGTTGCATCTTGCTCGGCGGGTGAGGACACCGGCGAGTCCGTGGCTTCTAGGGTCCACGGATACCGTCAGAGGGAGCGAGCGGAAGCTGCTTGGGCTCGGCTGGAGGAACTTTCTTCTGAATATTACCGACAATGTTTTCTTAATCCCCGCCCTCCTCTGTTGTAATCGTTGTAAGGCCGGAAAGCCCACATACCTCCGAATAAATAAATTTGTCTTTGGATATGGTGTATTGTCTCTTTCCTCCTTTCCGTACCTTTTCTTTAACCCTCGGAGTCTCGGGGCTAAGGAAAGTAACAAAGGGCTGGACCCCAGGGTGGTACAGAAGTCTCTTCTGTGAGAGGACTTAGTTCGGAAAACTTAATTAATGTTGAAAGGAATTACATTATTTAAACGGGGGTACATGTTTATTTATACAACTTAAGCTTTTCGGCGTTGTATGACCGAGGAAAATTACACCCCCCGGAGTCCTGTAGGCGGTATGCTCCACCGGGCAACGCTTCCGTTACGATAAATGGTTCATCCCACTTCGGGAAGAACTTATGTAGTCTCCCTGGGTCTATGAACTCGTTTCTTCGTAAGACCAGATCTCCCGTCTTGAAGGCCCAATGTTTAACTCGGGTATTGTAGTAGCAAGCGGTTTGCTGCTGATAGGCGGCTGCCCTGATTTGCACTCGATCTCGTTTTTCTAACAAAATGTCCAAGTTGCTTCGGAGTGCCAAGGTGTTAGCTTCATCGTCAAAGTGTTCGACCCGATAACTGGGCAGTCCAATTTCCGCGTAGACAATTGCCTCGGTACCGTAGCAGAGGCTAAATGGGGTTTCTCCCGTGAGTGTCTTTTTCGATGTCCGCAACGTCCATAGCACCCACGGCAGTTCCTCGATCCAGCTGCCATGCCTATCCTCCAAGCGGGCTCTGAGACCGCGGATGACGCCTCGGTTTGCTACTTTGGCATGCCCGTTGCATTATGGATGTGCGACCGCGACAAACTTCATCAATATGTGGTAGTCGCTGCAAAACTTTTTGACTTTATCGTTTTCGAAATTGGTCCCGTGGTCGGTAACTATGCACCTCGGGATTCCAAATCGGGAAATTATGTTGTTCTGCAGGAATTTTTTCGTAGAGGCCGAGTCTGCGGCAAGGATGTATCTGTGTCCGCACGTGCCGGTGGGGAGTTGGCCCACCATATCCATCCCCCATTGCGCAAACGGCCAAGGGGACCTGAGTGGCGTTAGTTCGGTGGCTGGAAGACGAGGTATGTTGCCGAAGAGTTGGCAGTTCTTGCATCATCTGACCAGCTTCTCGGCATCCTGATGTAGTCTCGGCCAATAGTATCCCTGGGGCAGTGTCTTCTGGACCAGGGTACGGGCCCCTTGATGCGCTCCTCCGACCGCTTCATGTATCTCTCGTAGAACGTAGTCTGCCTCGTGGGGGTCGACGCACCGGAGCAGAGGCCGAGTGTACTTCTTGTACAGGTTTCCGTTGCTCCAGACAAAATGGCGTGCTTTTGCCCGAAGCCGGCGAGCTTCTCCCCGGTCTTCGGGAAGTACACCGCCCTTCAGGAATTCCACGAGGGGCTTTCTCCAATCTTGGCCTTCTTCCCGAGTAGTGTAGATTTGGAGTGTTGCCTTTCCATCTTCCACGCTAGGTCGTGGCAAAACTTCGAAGAGGATATTTCTTTTATGATTGGCCGAATAGGAAGAAGCGAGCTTGCTCAAGACGTCGGCCTGGGTGTTCAAGTTTCTGGGAATCTGCTCCACTTGGACTTCGTCGAAATTTTTCCGAAGCCTTTTTACCTCGGCCAGGTATTTTATCATAAATGGCTCTCGGGCTTCGAAACGCCCGATTACTCGGCCGACGACTAGTGCGGAGTCGCTGCGTACCCTGATGGTCTTCAGCCTTACCCGGAGGCGATCCATAGCCCTGCCAATAAGGCCTCGTATTCCACGGCGTTGTTTGACGCCCTAAAACCGAGCTTTAGAAAGTTTCATTTCCGCCTCCTCCAGGCCGCGGACGATCAGGCCAGCCCCGCTCCCTTCCTCTCTGGAGGATCCGTCCACGTAGAGTACCCAGTCCGGAATAGGACCGGGCACATCATCGACCGAGGGTCGTGGTTCAGGGCCCCGCATTGCCGTTCCTTCCTTAGTGGAGATGGTGCATTCGACAACAAAATCGACTAAGACCTGTGCTTTGATGGCTTGTCTGGAGCGGTATTTGATGTCGAATTGAGACAGCTCCCACCTCCATTTCTCCAGACGACCTGACGATTCAGGGGAGGCGAGGATAGACCCTAAAAACCGCTCGGTAAGGGCAATGATTGTGTGCGCCTGGAAATAGTGTTGAAGTTTCCTGGAGGCGACGACAAGCGCTGGGACTATTTTCTCTATGGCCAGGTACCTTGTTTCCGCGTCCTTGAAAACATGACTCACGTAGTAGACCAGTCTCTGTATGCCTTCGAATTCTCTGACGATCACCGAGCCTGCAGCTTGGTCGGAGACGGCTAGATATAGTAATAGCTCGTCACCCTCGACATGTCGGGTGAGTAGCGGTGGGGTCGCTAGGTGTGCTTTAAGTTGTTCGAAAGTGTTCTGGCACTCCTTAAATCATTCAAATTTAGGAATTTTCCTTAGGGCCCTGAAAAAGAAAAGCACTTCTTTCCGGATCTGGACATAAAGCGACTCAGGGCAGCCACCCTCCCCGTGAGTCGCATGATATCGACATTGCTCTTAGGCGTTGCCATGTTGAGGATGGAGCCGCCATTTTTTTTTGGATTTGCTTCGATTCCTCGATGGGTAACCATAAACCCGAGAAACTTCCCACTGGTGACTCCGAAAGCGCATTTAGCAGGATCCAGGTTCATTTTGTACTTTGCGCAGGACGTCGAATGTCTCGCCGAGGTCTTTATTGTGCACGGCTGTCGAGACGGATTTTACGAGTATGTCGTCGACGTAGACTTCCATATTTCTCCCAATCTGCGGTTTGAACAGCTTGTTGACCATCCGCTGATACGTAGCCTCGGCGTTCTTGAGTCCGAAGGGCATCACTTTATAGCAGTAGACTCCTCGGTCAGTGGTGAAGACGGTAAGTTCTTCGTCGGCCGAGTCCATCCGGATCTGATTGTAACCGGAGAAAGCGTCCATGAAGCTCAATAATTCGGGGCCGGCCGAGCTGTCCACTAGCTGGTCTATCCGAGGAAGTGGATAGTTGTCTTTGGGGCAAGCCTTGTTTATGTCCGTGAAATCGACGCACATGCGCCATTTCCCGTTTGCCTTCTTGACCATGACCGCATTCGCCAGTCAATCCGAGTAGTCCAGGTTTCTGATAAAGTTCGCGGCGAGCAATCGATCCACCTCGTCTTCTATCGCCTTTTGTTTAACCGACACAAACCTTCTCTTCTTTTGTCGGATAGGTCGGGCCTTCGGGTCGACCCCGAGCTTATGAGAGATCACTTCAGGGTCAATCCCGGGCATGTCTGCTGGCGTCCAAGCGAATACGTTCGGGTTATCTCGGAGGAACCGGATCAGGCAATCGCGGGTGTCTCCTGTCAAGAGAGAGCCGATCTGGGCTGTCCGACTGTCGACTCCTTCTATGAGGGGGACTTCTGTCAACGCTTCCACCGGGACACCTCGAACTTCCTTTTGGTCGTCGCGTGTATCTAAATACCCCTGGAAATCATGTGTCTTCAAAATCTCGCCCTGCTCTCCAGCAGGGAACGCCGAGGCGAGGCAAATCTTAGCGGTTTGCTGGTCCCCATAGGCCCGGCCTATCCTCCATTATCCAAAGGGAATTTGAGCGCAAGGTGATAAGTCGAGATATGGGCCCGGAGAGCGTTTAAGGTAGGGCGTCCCAGGAGAATGTTATAGGACAATGAGACCTTAGCAACAAGGAAATTTACCGGTACGGTTTGCGTCTTGCCCGCTTCCCCAATGTTGAGGAGGAGGGTGGCCGATCTCTCGGCCGGGACGGAATGGTTGGTGAACCCAGAGAGGACGTGGGAGATCGGCTAAAGATCGGATGAACCTAACCCCATACACTGGAAACAGTCGTAGATCAGGCTATCCGCCGAGCTTCCTGAGTCGACCAATATTCTCTGGACCCCGTAACGGTGGACTCGGGCCGTTATCACAAGAGGATCATTGTGAGGAAGTGCTATGCCGTGAAGGTCATCATCGGTGAAGATGATCGGGTCATCCTTCCTGCACTTCTTGTGGAATGGATTGCTTGTGCCCTCGACTGGCAGGAGCTGGTGGTTCCCCCTACTTCCCAGAGCTGGATCCGCCGAAATAACCATGATTTACTCGATTGTTAATTCCCCGGAAGGGGTTTGGTTTTTTTTCTCTAGTTCCGTCTGTCGCTTGTCCCGTAGGTATTTCGCCAGGTGATCGGAGCGGATCAGTTCCTCGATATAGTTGCGGAGCAGTTTGCAGCTTTAAGTCGGGTGACCCTGCGACCTGTGATAGGCGCAGTACGGTCCGTGGAGACGCTTGCCCGCCCTTTGGGTAGCTGGCGGAAGCTTAAAGAAGCTCTCGCCCTTAGCTTCGTCCAACAGCTCGGTCTGGGAAATGTTCAGAGGGGTGTACTCCTGGAACCTCGGGAAATAAGGATTCGGACGATCGACTTTCTTTTTCTCTTCCCTGTCCCTCTTCTTCCAGCCTGCTTGGTCGCCTTTGGGCAGGTTAGAGTTCACCTCGGACTCGAGTTGGATTTCTCGCTCGGTCCATGCTTCACTTCGGCCATGGTCTTAGGTTGCGCCAATGCAAAAGAGCGGAGCCACTCTTTGTGGCTAAGACCCGACCTCAGCGTGGTGACAACTGTTTCGTCGCAGTGCTCGGGAACCTCCAGGAGGGCATTGTAGAAGCGAGTGACATACCCTTTGAAGGATTCCTTGTCTCCGCTCTTGATAATGAACAAGTAGTCGACTGTATTCTTCTGTCATCGGTTACCGACGAAATGACCGTGAAATTGGGTAGCCAGCTCGTCAAAGGTCAGATGGAGCACGGCGCAAGCCCTCGGAACCAGTCTCGACCAGCTCGGATTAAGGTGGTAGGAAAAGCTCGGCATTGAGCCGCGTCCGAGTTGTCTTGGAAGCTCATGTCCACCGTAAACGCGTCCAAGTGGTCCTTCGGGTCGGACTTTCCGTCGAAGAAGGCCACTTTAGGCAGTTTGTTTCTGGACGAGACGCGCTCGGCGAAGTACTTTGCCCTTCGCCGGACATATGGCCATCTCGTCGTATGCCTTCAATTTTCTTTTCGAGGGCGTCAATCCGTTGGTGGCACCCCGAGAATTCAGCACAGTCGGAGCAGCGGCTATCCCCGCTCCGGGCCTGCGCGATGGTGCAGCTTCGATTCCGCTATCATATTTCTTAAATCCTCGGGTGAGGCCCTTCTTGAGTGGTCCCGACATTCTTTGTTTGCACGGCCTCGACGGGAGTTGGGACGCCAGTCGTGCCTGGAAGCAGGCGAACTGACCGACACCTTCTCAGGGGGTGAAAGCGTGCGGCGAGCATCGGAGTGACGGCATGGTCTCCCCTAAGATCGGGGTGTGGAGCTATCCGACGCCCAGCGGGTCATGGAATCATTCGCCGTATGCGGGTCATGGTTGCCGGAGTCGGCACGCCGGCGTTCAGTGACGCTGAGATGAGCGTGAGTGTGCCCATCTGTCCTCCTGCGGACGTCGTCATCCCGGGAAGGGGAACTGCGGTCTGGCGTGTAGGGCCCGCCGCTTGAACACGGATGAACGCATCCACCATCGCTGTGGGTCTGTCATTCCGAGCAGATAAGGCGTTGATGACATTAGGAGAGGGTGTAGAACCGCTCCCGTCTCCGTTACGGAGGGTGGAACGGCTCGCATTGGGATCGTCGCGGTTGTCGCTCGCCATCGGATCGAGGGCGGAAGATCAACTTTATGGGTGGAGAAACTTCGAGCTTAGTTCCAACAGACGGCGCCAACTGATGGAGGTGGAAATCTGTCTCAGATGTTGTCCTCCGTTGATCTGGTTGCGAGTGGTTTTGAACGGTAGAGATTGGATATTGGAATTGTTGTGTGAATCTCAATGGGTTGTTGGATGTTGTTGACACCGACCTACCTACAAGGGAAGTTCCGAGATGGGAAACCACCGTAGGACCCTCTGACGATCAAGTTAGTACCATGAAATAAGAGCAGGGTAGCAGCGTATTAGAATGAATTCAAGTTACCTGAATCGTCTGAAAGAGGGATTTATATAGTGGTCGCATGGAGCGAGCCGGTGCGAGATCCTCGCCGTCAGTTACGCCCACTCGTTACGCCCGCGTTGATGGCGGGATCTGCTCATTAATGGGGAGCGCGCCCGCGTGGGACGCAGAACATGGGGCGACGGATATCTCGCTTTGGCGAGATACACGGAACCGTTATGGGGGCGCTTGGGCTCCGCGCTCTCGGTTGATTGGGGAAGCCGAGGAAGCTTGTAACACCCTAGTTCATTTATACCAGTTATAGTTCATGTATTTCTTTATTATGGTATTTTCTTGATTTATTGTGTTTTGGGTGCGAATAGTATTTTAACATTTGTAGTGCATCCGGCCCGACCCGCTTGCTTGAAACCGTCTTAATTCCTGTTTATGGTTTATCCTGGCTTGTTACATGGATCCGTGCACTTTCATATTTTACACATTATATACTCGCATTATATCTGGCATCTGCATTTTAATATAACATTTTAAGTCATATAAAATATTTTAAAAATATATTGCATGGCATGCATGATACCCCTGACCCGGTGGTAGCATCCGCGCATCTTGTTCTCGTCCCGTTCAGTGAAACGGACGTGCATGCATGGGGTATGCACACGTGCATGCATGGGGTATGCATTTTCGTTACCCGGACATTCAACTTTAATTTTGGTCGCCATGTATATTTTTCGTATTTTAAAACTGAATTTTAGACCCGACCCGGGCATGTTTTGGACTATGTTTGTATTTACCAGAATATCAAATTTTATTTATATAATATTAATTTTATAAACTGATACAAATTAAAATTTAGTTAACTAATAAAAGATTTTTTTTAAATTTAAATCTAAACTAATTTCCTAACAAACTAACAACCCCTTTCTCTCTCTCGTGACTCTCTCTCCTCTGAATATATATATTTATATATATTTTATATATTTATATATTTTTTATTTATTTATTTATTTTCTTTCCTTATTTAATACACAGCCTCTTCTTCTTACTTCTTCTTTCTTTTTCTTGATCTTGTTTCTTGATTCCGGTGATCACCGCCGGAGCCGTACTCGTCGCTAACGATCCGAGTGATCCAGTGAACGTACCTTGCCTGTGTGGTCACCCTCTTGCCTTGCCTGGACCCGTCCCGCGTGCCGCGTGTGCGTTGTGACGATTTACCGACGTCGAACGTGCCGTGCGTATCCGCGTGATTCGATCGAAGCAAGTTTACAACTTGCTACATGCTATGCTTTATGTAATTTATTTATATGTTTCCGTATTATTATCATCATCATCATCATCATACAGCTATATCTATATAATTTATACACTGTACTTATTTAACATTAATCGGTTTTATAATATAAAATGTATGAAAGTTTACAACTTGCGAAATGCTATAATTATATCTATAAAAATATATATCGTCGTAATATTTCTTATTATTAGCTTTAATTAGTTTATAATCTGCATTTTATAATGTTATACAAAATATAGTTTGAAAATATTATAGTTTACACATGAAACGTCGTTGCAAAACGGATACGACAAATCTGAAATTTACTGTACACCTTACCTTATAAAATTCATTATAAATCATAGAAAAATCATTAGTATACGTTCTTTAGTTCGTTACGAAGCTAACTCAGAATACTATAACTCTATGAAATATTTACTTGCAAAATAAATTGTTTAAATAACGTAAAATAAAAATGAAAATATCTCTAAACTGCTGTCCAGGAAAATTCCAGCAGCAAACTTTCAACTTCGAATGTTCATAACTTTTTATAGGAACAACCTGAGATACTTCAACTTATAAAAATGAAAACCTTATTGAATTATCTTTGTTTTGGTACAAGACACGTCCCTTTTGGAGAACGTTTGTTATTTTTAAGCTATTTTACAAATCAGGGTGATGCTGCATTTCTGAACGGAACTTTCTTGTGCATGGTTAATCAATACCACTTTTATAGTTATTAATCGGTTTGAATATGTTATCCATGTTAATATTGTTATATCAATATCTATTTAATAAATAATAGTTCTTGTGTTTTAATATTCAACAAATTTTACCGATTTACAGTTTTATAGTATCCGTCTGTATCCGTACGGTTTATTACATATCTAGTTGCACGCCGAGCCCATATTATTTCATTTTACTGTTACATTAGTATCCCATACTTGATCTTGTGCATCCTACATAGTCATGATGTAATCCCTGATAAATATTTGTGCATCCATGCTTTATTTGTGCATCCGTACTTGCTACAGTTTTATTATGAGCATCCGCTTGACACATGTGCACTACCTGTCATGACCTGATATACCACTACTTGACTTGATACCTGATCTTATTACTAATACCGACAATCTTGACATGTTGTCTCTACGGACATATCCTGTTGTCTATACAGACAAACATATACCTGCTTGATCCCGTGTTGGCATTAGCTCCAGATTATTCAATATCTGACTTGAACACATAACTTGGGGGTATGGGGAAATCAAGAATGTAGCTGAACGTAACTCAAAGGGCTATTCCATCATGTTACCGTGGTCCCGTGGGGTATGAACGGGACATTGACTCACAGTCTATCATATCTTGTTACCGTGGTCCCGTGGGAAATGAACGGGGCATAGACCGATGGATTACGATGAGGATTATATTAATTGATTTCGAAGAATTTAGAATAGATAACCCAGTAGCACAGTTTAGATTGATTACTGCACGTCACTTATACCGATATAATTCACTGTTATATATTTCTGTTGACTTGTTACTGTTCATACTCGTGCCTGCATGTCCTGCTACCCCTTGATTATATTATTGTTGATATTATGACGCACTGACGTCTGGGTTTTGCATGGCCCAGATCCTCTACCCTTGTCGCAGGCTGATCAGGAGTATTTCCGCCGTCAGGCCGAGCAGTGAGGATCATGTTAGTATCCAGTTAGTATTCAGTTTAGTTATGTTTACTTTCCAGATGTTATTGCTCATTGGATTTATTGCTTCCGCATACTATTTCTTGACTCGTTTATTCTGGCATATGGACATGTACTATATAGTTTATTTACTTTACTGTGCTTGATATCTTATAGACAGCCGTAATGTGACTGTGGAGGGATGTTTCCTAGCCACAGATAGCATGGTTGGCTCTGTCACGTGTCGATCATAGCGCACTCTGGGAAGCGGGACGTGACGGGGTTTGTTTGGTATCAGAGCCATATGATTTAGGTTAATCGGGTTTGATTCTTTTGTAGTTGGGTATTGAACCCAATACACGAATCAGAATACTCGTAACTAGGAGCATGTCCTGCCACATCGTTATCGTGATTCTTGAATCATATCTTTCTCTTGACCCGTGTCTTGATGATATGCAAACAACTTTGCATCTCGGTTTGAAATCTTCTTGATTCCTTATTTTTTATCCCGTCCTATTCCTTCGATTCTGATACTAGGATTTGGACGACTTGAACGGAGTTATGTGATTGTACCCATGAACTGCAGTATGGTTACAATGCGGTACTCTATTTAAGTAACTTGGAGTCCTAGTCTTGATTTATTTCCTTGATTCATGGTCGTGAAATTTCCTTGATTCTCTCTGTTTCATTGCTTACCAGTTCATGTTTTGCAGATTTCTTGGTGATCGATACTGGCAGTTATGATGTTGTCTTGGGTATGGATTTTCTTGGCACTTTCCACGCTCACATTGATTGTAGGGCAAAGAAAATGATTTTCCAGATTCCCGAACATCCGGAGTTTGTTTTTGTTGGAGGTGGTAGTTCTGTCGGGCCAGTCGAGTTTAGGGCTAGGCCGACAAAGAGTGTTCTTTCGTCAATGAAAGTTGATAAGGAGGAAGCGCCAGTTGTAGTTCGAGAGTTCATGGATGTGTTCGAGAACATCTCGGGTTTACCACCAAAACGAGATGTGAAATTCGCGATCGATCTTGTTCCTGGTACAGCGCCAATCTCGAAGGCGTACTATCCAATGGCACCAGTGGAGTTGGAAGAAGTAAAGAAGCAGGTTACCGAATTGCTTGAGAAGGGTTGGATTCGCAGCAGTAATTCACCTTGGGGGCTCCAGTTCTTCTAGTAAAGAAGAAAGATGATACAAGGAGGATGTGCATCGATTATCGAGAATTAAACCGGGTGGCTATTAAGAACAAGTACCCGATCCCTCGCATTGGCGAATTGTTCGAGCAGCTTAGTGGCGCAAGGATATTCTCGAAGCTGGATTTGCGATCTGGATATCATCAGATCCGAGTTAAATCAGAAGATATTTGCAAGACTGCGTTCCGAACTCGGTATGGACATTACGAGTATTTAGTGATGCCATTCGGAGTCACGAATGCACCGGCGATATTTATGGACTTGATGAACCGAATCTTTTTGTCGTTCTTGGACTAGTTTATAGTGGTGTTCATCGATGATATTCTGGTCTACTTGATAAGCCTTGAAGAGCGTGCAGAACACTTGAAGATCGCACTGCAGACATTGAGGCAAGAAAGACTATATGCAAAGATGAGCAAATGCGAGTTTTGGCTTGAAGAAGTGAAGTTTTTGGGGCATGTCGTGTCTGGAGATGGAATCGCCGTTGATCCTGAGAAGATTGCAACAGTTCAAGATTGGCCGATTCCGAAGAACGTAGCAAAGATCGGAAGTTTCCTTGGACTTGCCGGATATTACAGACGGTTCGTGGAGAATTTTTCTCGTCTGGCTGAGCCTTTGACCAAGCTTACACGTAAGGAAGTACCGTTCGTATGGACGGATAAGTGTACGTCAGCTTTTAAGGCGTTGAAGCAGAGATTGATAACCGCTCCTATTTTGACCGTACCAGACGGTTCCGGAGGATTCGTGATTCATAGCGACGCATCTGGGAAAGGTTTGGGATGTGTTTTGATGTAGCATGAAAAGGTTATAGCTTACGCATCAAGACAGTTGAACATCCATGAGAAGAATTACCCAACTCATGAGTTGGAGCTTGCAGCAGTGATTTTCGCTTAGAAGATTTGGAGACACTACTTATTGGGCGAAAGGATCGAAGTATTCACCGATCACAAAAGCCTAAATTATGTGTTCACACAGAAAGAGCTTAACATGAGGCAGCGTAGATGGTTAGAGCTGATGGCTGACTACGATCTTGATCTTAAGTACCATCTGGGGAAAGTTAATGTAGTGCCGGATGCGTTTAGTCGGTTGCCAGCAATTCGGATGTTGACTGCACAGAAGGAACTTATCGAAGATTTTCGGAGATTCGAATTGGAGATCGTGCTAACGCATTCTTCGGGACAGTTGATGCAGCTGCAAGTACAGTCGTCGTTGATCGATAATATTAAAGCAGCGCAGTCACAGGACCCAAGATTGCAGAAGTTTCGAGAACAGGTTGAAGCTGGACTTCGAACGGACTTGTTAATTCATGAAGATGGTTCGTTGCAATATGGTAGCCATTTGTGTGTGCCGAAGGGAGATATTCGCGAAGAAGTTATGAAGGAGGCACACAGTTCCGCGTATTCCATATATCCAGGAGGCACGAAGATATACCGTGATCTAAGACGGTATTTCTGGTGGGAAGGCATGAAAAGGGAGATTGCTCGCTTTGTAGCGAAGTGCTTGGTGTGTTAGCAAGTTAAAACTGAACATCAAAGGGTTGCTGGTTTATTGCAACCACTTCCGATTTCTTAATGGAAGTGGGAACATATAACCATGGATTTCGTGACAGCTTTACCGCGGAGTCCAAAGGGCGACAATGCAGTTTGGGTGATTGTTGATCAATTGACCAAGGCAGCTCATTTCATACCATTTCGAGTTGGTCAATCAACGGAAGTGTTGGCAGAACGGTACATGCAGGAGATTGTGAGATTGCATGGAGTACCTGTGAACATCGTGTCTGACCGTGATACCCGATTCTTATCGCACTTCTGGAGGAGTTTACAGGAAAGTTTGGGGACTCGATTGAAATTTAGCACAGCTTATCATCCTCAGACAGATGGACAATCGGAGAGAACGATCCAAACTCTTGAAAACATGTTAAGAGCTTGCATGTTAGACTTCAAGGGTTCATGGGAGGATCATCTACACTTGGTGGAGTTTTCGTACAACAATTTTCAGGCGACTATTCAGATGGCTCCATTCGATGCATTGTATGGCCGCAAGTGACGTTCACCCGTTTGTTGGGACGATATTGGAAAACGAAGATTGTTGGGACCGGATTTGATCGTGCAAACCGTGGAGAAAATTAATACTATTCGGAATCATATGAAGGCAGCACCAGATCGGCAGAAGAGTTGGGCCGATACATTGAGAAGACCTCTAGAGTTCGTTATTGGTGATCTGGTATTCTTGATGATATCACCGACTAGAGAAGTGATTCGTTTTGGGAGTCGAAGTAAGCTTAGTCCTCGATTCGTGGGGCCTTTCGAGATTTTGGAGCGTGTTGGAGAAGTGGCTTATCGATTAGCGTTACCACAATTTTTGGCGAATGTTCATGACGTGTTTCATGTATCTCAATTCCGTAAGTATGTTCGAGATGAAACACACGTGCTGGATCATTCGGAATTGACTGTAAGAGAGGATTTAACCTTTGAGGAACAACCGAGGTCGATTGTTGATCGAAGAGAAAAGGTCCTCAAGAACAAGGTTATCCCTCTCGTACTTGTTTCTTGGAGAAATCGCTCGCACGGAGAATCGACTTCGGAACGAGAAGACGAGATTCGACAGAAGTTTCCACACCTATTCTTATAAATTCTTAATTGTTTATCTTTTATTGTCTTGGGAATTTCGGTATAATGTAACACCCTAGTTCATTTATACCAGTTCTAGTTCATGTATTTCTTTATTATGGTATTTTCCTGATTTATTGTGTTTTGGGTGCGAATAGTATTTTAACATTTGTATTGCATCCGACCCGACCCGCATGCTTGAAACCGTCTTGATTCCTGTTTATGGTTTATCCTAGCTTGTTACATGGATCCGTGCACTTTCATATTTTACACATTGCATACTCGCATTATATCTGGCATCTGCATTTTAATATAACATTTTAAGTCATATAAAATATTTTAAAAATATATTGCATGGCCTGCATGATACCCCTGACCCGGTGGAAGCATCTGCGCTTCTTGTTCTCGTCCCGTTCAGTGAAACGGACTTGTTTGGATGGCTACGCACACGTGCATGCATCCGTTCTTGGGGGTATGCATTTTCGTTACCCGGACATTCAACTTTAATTTTGGTCGATATGTATATTTTTCGTATTTTAAAACTGAATTTTAGACCCGACCCGGGCATGTTTTGGACTATGTTTGTATTTACCAGAATATCAAATTTTATTTATATAATATTAATTTTATAAACTGATACAAATTAAAATTTAGTTAACTAATAAAAGATTTTTTTAAATTTAAATCTAAACTAATTTCCTAACAAACTAACAACCCCTTTCTCTCTCTCTCCTCTAAATATATATATTTATATATATTTTATTTTATTTTTTTCTTTCCTTATTTAATACACAACCTCTTTTTCTTACTTATTCTTTCTTCTTTTTTTTTCTTGATCTTCTTTCTTGATTCCGGTGATCACCGCCGGAGCCGTGCTCGTCGCTGATGATCCGAGTGATCCAGTGAACGTACCTTGCCTGTGTGATCACCCTCTTGCCTTGCCTGGACCCGTCCCGCGTGCCGCGTGTTCGTTGTGACGATTTTCTGACGTCGGACGTGCCGTGCGTATCCGTCGTGTGATTCGATCGAGGCAAGTTTACAACTTGCTACATGCTATGCTTTATGTAATTTATTTATATGTTTCCGTAATATCATCATCATCATCATACAGCTATATCTATATAATTTATACACCGTACTTATTTAACATTAATCGGTTTTATAATATAAAATGTATGAAAGTTTACAACTTGCGAAATGCTATAATTATATCTATAAAAATATATATCGTCGTAATATTTCTTATTATTAGCTTTAATTAGTTTATAATCTGCATTTTATAATGTTATACAAAATATAGTTTACAAATATTATAGTTTACACATGAAACGTCGTTGCAAAGCGGATACGAAAAATCTGAAATTTACTGTACACCTTATCTTATAAAATTCATTATAAATCATAGAAAAATCATTAGTATACGTTCTTTAGTTCGTTACGAAGCTAACTCAGAATACTATAACTCTATAAAATATTTACTTGCAAAATAAATTGTTTAAATAACGTAAAATGAAAATGAAAATATCTCTAAACTGCTGTCCGGGGAAATTCCAGCAGCAAACTTTCAATTTCGAATGTTCATAACATTTTGTAGGAACAACCTGAGATACTTCAACTTATAAAAATGAAAACTTTATTTAATTATCTTTGTTTTGGTATAAGACACGTCCCTTTTGGAGAACGTTTATTATTTTTAAGCTATTTTACAAATCAGGATGATGCTGCATTTCTGAACGGAACTTTCTTGTGCATGGTTAATCAATACCACTTTTATAGTTATTAATCGGTTTGAATATGTTATCCATGTTAATATTGTTATATCAATATGTATTTAATAAATAATAGTTCTTGTGTTTTAATATTCAACAAATTTTACCGATTTACAGTTTTATAGTATCCGTCTGTATCCGTACGGTTTATTACATATCTAGTTGCACGCCGAGACCATATTATTTCATTTTACTGTTACATTAGTATCACATACTTGATTTTGTGCATCCTACGTAGTCATGATGTAATCCCTGATAAATATTTGTGCATCCATGCTTTATTTGTGCATCCGTACTTGCTATAGTTTTATTATGAGCATCCGCTTGACACATGTGCACTACCTGTCATGACCTGATATACCACTGCTTGACTTGATACCTGATCTTGTTACTAATGCCGACAATCTTGACTTGTTGTCCCTACGGCATATCCTGTTTTCTATAGACAAACTTGTACCTGCTTGATCCTGTGTGGCATTAGCTCCAGATTATTCAATATCTGACTTGAACACATAACTTGGGGGTATGGGGAAATCAAGAATGTAGCTGAACGTAACTCAAAGGGCTATTCCATCATGTTACCGTGGTCCCGTGGGGTATGAACGGGACATTGACTCACAGTCTATCATATCTTGTTACCGTGGTACCGTGGGGAATGAACGGGGCATAGACCGATGGGTTACGATGAGGATTACATTAATTGATTTCGAAGAATTTAGAATAGATAACCCAGTAGCACAGTTTAGATTGATCATTGCACGTCACTTATACCGATATAATTCACTGTTATACATTCCTGTTGACTTGTTACTGTTCATACTCGTGCATGCATGTCCTGCTACCCCTTGATTATATTATTGTTGATATTATGACGCACTGACGTCTGGGTTTTGCATGGCCCAGATCCTCTACCCTTGTCGTAGGCTGATCAGGAGTATTTCCACCGTCAGGCCGAGCAGTGAGGATCCTGTTAGTATCCAGTTAGTATTCAGTTTAGTTATGTTTACTTTCGAGATGTTATTGCTCATTGGATTTATTGCTTCCGCATACTATTTCTTGACTCGTTTATTCTGGTATATGGACATGTACTATATAGTTTATTTACTTTACTGTTCTTGATATCTTATAGACAGCCGTAATGTGACTGTGGAGGGATGTTTCCTAACCACAGGTAGCATGATTGGCTCTGTCACGTGTCGATCTTAGCGCACTCTGGGAAGCGGGACGTGACAAAGCTCAGCCTGTCGGATGGCTCGGAGACGAGCCGGGAGGCCTAGGAAGCTCAGCCCTTGCAACAGCTCGAAGACGAGCAAAGGGGGTGTAAGTTCGGAGATGGGGTGGGGGCGAGAGGTGGGGGCGTAAGCCCGGAGATGAGGCCGGGGGCGAGAGGTGGGGGCGTAAGCCCGAGGATGAGGCCCTGAGGAAAGTCCCCAAGGCGCCATACTGAATCTACCTCTGCAGCCCTCAGGAGCCTAGTGGGCTTACGTGGACGACACGTCATCTGCTACGTGTCGTAATCTGGGGAATTCCCATTCATGAGCCTTATCAGTAATAAAACAGTACAGATTTGCTTTAAAAAGATCACTTTGAACTTTATATATTTATTAATGATGAGTCACAACTTTCATTTTCTAAATAAAGTTTTGGGAAGATGACGGTGCCTACAACTTCTATACCATCATATAAATGGATAAAAGTCATTTCTATCATATGTAAGCATTGCCCGTGTTCTATTGTGCTTATATTATGCATTTAATGTTCACATCAAAAATAGCCTAGGCATATGAAACCTAAGTTACACATCTGATGAACCTACAAGACAAGGAATTGATGAACAAAAAGCACAGCTGCCCGAACCACCAAAGAATCACAAAGTACATATAACTAACTTCGCATGTTATTATCACAGGAACTATTTTATTTTTAAAGCTAGCTATATATGGAAAAGAACAGTTTTGCGTGCATGCGTGCACAGAGAGAGGGAGAGAGGTCATTGTCTTTAATAAGGCGGTCAGCAAAGTAAAACACTTCAAGATATGTACAACCTGAGTTTGGCATTTGCTATAAAATCAACTCAGAGGATAAAAACCAGCACCACCTATCTTTCAGGAAAAAAATATAAAAAAATAGGGAACTAGTTTCACAAGGACATTGTGCTTTCCTGTTTCATAATTAATCGAATTGCATCATGATGACCCACAGCTTATGCTTTGCAACAAGAATGATTGAGCATTTGGGTCAACAGATGCCATAATTAATTGTACAAAGAATATTAAAAGAAGCCTCAAGATATGTCTTTTAGACATAAACTAGGATTGATAGAAGAAACTCCTGCTTCACGTGGACAATGTACTTTCATATTCCACAAACTCCTTGATAAGAGGATTAGATCACACTCACTCTTCGGTCCTCCTTTTAACCAAACAGATATGATATCTCCAAAGGTTGCAAGTAAGCCCAAAATGATTGACAAATTATATCTGTGTTCCTCAAACAGTATAGACTTTAGACTTCAAAATCGAGGACAAACCAAATTTGTAGTTGACCTATACAAGCTTGTTATATGCAAACAAAAAGTCGCTGCAGATCCAGATATTCCTAAGAGGCTTAGGAAGCATAAGGTGAATATTATTTTCTCCTAGCTTCTACTCCTGGTATTGGATGGTTAAGTGTGACAAAATTTCAACAATTTGCATTTTCTCTTCTTTATATCCCGTTCCAATAGATGATTTGACATGTTGCAATTTAAAACACCTGTATCGAATTTTCATGCTCACACTTGGATCAGCAATTTGGCATTGTCAAAGACAATGCAGTAATGACAGTAATGCGTCGGCAATAATGACAGTGGTAGTAGCTGAAGAAATAACAGAAAAACCTAAATGCAAAAAAACTGTGACGCAAAAGTAATAGGTATGGTGACAGCGGTTATGAGACAATCAAGGCCCTACTAGTTCGCAAAGATGACTGCATGCGAAGCAAAATAAGCATTTTCATTCTTGCTTGTGATGTGACTTGGCAAAAAGATAGAACCACATAAAACGCTCTCCATTTCATCCAACAAGCACAACACCTCGATTGACTTATTACACCCGGAAGCCTAGATTAGTCAGCAGCCAGGTCAAATTTTCTATGGTAGCCTAGATCGAGGCTAAAACCAGGGGTGACAGATGCTAATAAGCTAGCTTTGGGGGTTTTAAAGTGTTGGATGAGGTATAGATGAAGAGTGTCGTATACAATTAACCCAATACATGAATACCATCACTATAGGAGACTTGGCATGATATAATGTAGGGGAAAATGGGTCTAACTCCCTATGTTAGAAAAGCAATAGGTTTAGGTTCCTGGCCCAAAAAGCAATAGGTTTAGATTCCTATAGTACATTTACTATGTTTTATGCCAACACTAACCTTTCACGTAAACTACTACATTTAACCTTTAAAGTGCTACATATATCTTTTAAAGTGCTACATATATCTTTTAAAGTGCTACATTTATCTTCTAAAATGCTACATTTATATTGAAATATGTCAAATGTAATAGATATAGTAATTGTACTAAAAATGTAACAGTTTTGTGTCGAATGTAGTATTTTAACACGAATGTAGTACTTTATAACATAAATGTTGTACTTTGAAAGATAACTATAGTACTTTAAAAGGTAAATGTAGAAGTTTTCATATCAAATGTAGTATTTTAACACAAATGTAGTATTTTATAACATAAATGTGGTACTTTGAAATATAACTATAGTATTTTAAAAGGTAAATGTGGTAGTTTACCTAAAAGGACGGTGTTGACTTAAAGAATTTTAAATGTACCGTAGGGATCTAAACATATTGCTTTTTGGGATAGGAACCTAGGCTTATTGCTTTTCTAAGTTAGGGAGGTAGACCCATTTTTCCCTATAATGTATTGACATGTCCATTAACATTGCAACAACTATCCCAAAGCTACATAAATAATTCACCCATATGCAAACATCAATTATAAAACGGCATAAATAAATAAATAACATGAGGATCAAATAAAGCACCATAAATAATTACCAAACAACATTTTAAAAATGGCTTACCTCTATAGCCTTGCTCGGCGCTACTCGAATGACATTAACAAAATTACCCCGAAATAGCCCTTTCCACCCATCTGCCTTCATAATATTCTCAAAAACCTCCGTCGTTGAATTCCCATTACTCCCCACCATCAAATGGGTCCGGATCGTCTCCAACGGGGCAACCGCGGTCCTCGAGACCGCACCCGCGAACGCTCCACTAATCAATCTCCTAAATGAAGGATTCCCAATCCTAATCTTAACCCCAGCTCCTTTCTTCTTCTCCTCCTTCAAGTTTGCTTCTTCCACCACCGCTTCGATCGGAATTCGATAACCGATTTCATTGAGGGAGTTGTCTCTAGGGTTCGGGGAACTCGGAGAAAGGCCGAAATTTCCCACTCCCATTTGACTAACGCTTGCGAACAAGCCAGGTGTCGGGTAAAAATCGTCTTGGTTGATCCAAGAAAAACCCAATTGTTGAAACGACAAGAACCCATCTTTAGGGCTTTCAATTGCTTCCAACCTCTTTTTCCCCATGGGATTTTCTAGGGTTTTGATTGAATCTAATCTAATCATCTAATTAGTAACGCAATGCTCTCGAGCTACTCCAAGAGACGCGATTTTGAGCAGATGGGCAAAATCGATAACAAGTTTTAGGCTAATGGGAGTTGAGGAGAAGCTGAGATAGAAGATTTTGGAAGAAAAAAGCGATCTTTTTAGTGTTTCACTGTATGATAGGAAGAATTAAGAGATGGGTACCAAACAAAATTGAATTTTTAGGCGATAAATATGGAAAGTTTGGAGAGAATTAATACCTGCGTTATTTGATTGAAGAAATAATAAATAAAAACAATGAAGAAAGGTTGGGGATTTCAATCCCCTCTCCTTCTTTTAATCTCCTTTGATTCTGATTGGAATTCAGAAAGCTTGTTGGGTTTTTGAAGAGTTAAATTAGCTTGTCGATATTACTATTATACCCCCACAAGAAAGTTTAGTTAAACTAGTTTTCTGCACGTGATTTCCATTTTTTTTAAACTGATTTTTAAAAATATATGTTCCGCTCTTTTCACGATGTATACCAGTGTATGGCACATGCTAAATAGCGAGTTATATGATCAATAACTCAATATCGAATTTATTGATTTAAATATTATGATTCAAGTCTAGTAATTTAAATACCGGGATTAATCTGATGTTCTTAATATGATTCTTAAAAATAAGAAGGGCAGACTGCATGTGGAGGGCCTACGTGGAATCTGCGGGTTGATAGGTAAAATATTTCGAGAGAGTAATACTTTTTTTGTCCATGTATCATTAGAATCCATATGGACTACCAGTCCTCTCATTAGATACAAGGTAGGATATGGGTATAATTAACCAGGTAGTGGATATCAAACAATCATGATATCCATCTAATGAGGAAATCAGCATGTTGTGGATTGCATCGGACAAAAAGATTAACTTTTTTGAGGGATTGAGTATGTAAATTAAAATTCCAAGATTAAGAGATTCATTAAAAAAAGATTAAATGAGATGATGGGATGCATAATTTGAAATTGGGATATATTGTAGAAAAAGATTCAAATTTTAAATTCTTTTAGAGATACCTTTGAGGCACTTTTTGACATGGAGTCAGGATAAGGAGAGTTTAAAAAAAAGTGGTGGTAAAAAGCATACAAATTATGGATTGCAAGTAACAAACACTATTTATAAAAAAAAATTGACTATGGTTATGTTATAGTAAGAGATATATGTGCAAGGAGTCTACAAAACTTATTGCAAATTGGGGTTGAGATAACTTTCGCAGTTATGTGAACTCCAAAATAGCCACCAAACGCAGCAAAATTGGCATTTTAGAGTTAATTCTTACTAACTTTATAGAACTTCAATTTAGAAAACCAACTCCATATCCAAACACGGTCTAATTGATGACATGTTGGAGTCTGCATTATAAAATAGCAGTAAATTAGTCTTTTGACGAAATCCTTAATCATGTCCCATGTTGGAATTTGGGTTTGGTTGGTGAGTTGGTGGGTAGGTGATTGATTCAAAGTTGAATTGCTATTATGTTTCGGCTCTACTTATACAAGGCCAAGTGTGCTAATGGCATAATTTTATATTTGATTCTTTATAATTAGTGCATAGCGATCATGAGAGAGACTAAAAGCACATGAGAGAGACTAAAAGCATTGTTCTGTTTGGTTGCTTCAAATTGTAGGGTCCTATGAGAATCCAATCCTTTTGACAAACAAGCATAATTTCAACATTGGTTTTAAACATGCTTTAAAGAAGAATATTTTGTTTTGTCACTCATATATTTTATAACAAAAATTTGAGGTTTGCTATATAAACTTTTATGATTCAAATTTATTAAAGTTCATATATCTTACCTATTATATTAGCAACTAAGATATATTTTTATTAATTATCTTTATTTTATATTTATTCTCATGGCAGTGTCAGCTAAATTTCTATTGCTGGTTCTAAATCGTGCCCTTAATGATTTTTTTAATCATTTGTATTTTTCTTTTCTTTTCTATTTTTATTTCCTCAAATTAATAGGTTTGGATTTAAGACAAGCCTTCATAAATTTGATAAAGGGTTAAACTTGGTTTCTGTTAATTATTACAAGTTTCCATCATCCTACTCACAAAACCATACAAAATAAAGAAAGAAAGAAAGAAAGAAAGAAAGTAAGTAAAAGCTTACTATAGTCCTAAGATGTTCTCTGGTTTTTTTTATATAAAATATAAAATAAAAAGATAGAAGATAATAAATTTGCTTGATGAATATCTGTTATTATAACTCCAACTCATAGGGATCATGTGGTACTTCCGATTTTCCTTTTAAAGAAAAATTCAAAAATGGAACAAAATTTCTTAACTCTAAGGAGTCTTGTGCGGTTCTTCCAATTTCTTCATTGGAAAAAGAAAAGGATAGAAGATAATAAATTTGCTATATAAATATGTGCCATTATAGATTTTTTTTCCTTAACAACATCAAATAATGTAAAAAATTTCCTCATAATAATAAACACGTTAGAATCATACAGAATTACAGATACCCCCCACAATTTTCCAATCATAGCTACAATATATATATATAAGAAAATGGGTTATCAGCTAGCTGATATTAAACTGTTGGCTAGCCTATTATATAGTCCAATCCGACCGTCAAATCGACGATCAGCTCTGGCCATATTGTTCCACACATGGAGTGATTTATGTGTATAAAATTTTAATCGATATGATGCATTACAAGTGATGGATCAAGCATTAAAAAAATGGATGGTTGTTAAACACAATAAAAATGTCATATATTGAAGACACTTGATCGAAAACATGGATGGTGTCAAAGTGGTTAAAAATTTATACACAGAGATCATTTTATGTGTAGAACAAGACGGCTGGAGCTGATCGTCAATTCGATGGTCGTATTGGACTATGCAATGCTCTAATCAATGGTTTAATATTAGTTAGCTAGCTGATAACCCATTTATTCTCTCTGTCATTCAAAATTTTGACAATATCACTATGCATACAAATAGATAAATATAATAATTATTAGGTATGTCGTGTGTAATGTATCCGGAAAAGAGAGAAAGAAATGGAGAGTTTCGGACACCCTTTGGATAGTTTAGTGGGACCCATGCTTAAATATTTTTTTGTCATGACCGGACATATATGGCTGGAGCACTTTTTCCATAAAACAGGATCTCATCACTCAGAGTTCAGATATGTGTTTGCTTCTTGAACTCAGGTATCTTAACTAACCTTCACAAATTATATCTTTAGTCAAATCCCATATCAATTACATTCTAAATGTAGCCGTTGGAGAGAACGCTGATTACTTCATGAAGTAATTCAATATTAGTAGGATGTGGTCAATGCCCTTGCCAAATTAGAGACAATATATTTCCAAATTAGAGACAATATATTTTGTTCGTTATTATGGATCATATCTCTTTTGTATTGACGGCGGACATGACGAATCGATATAGACTGAGTTGGGTTGTATGTGACTTTCATTAAGATCTTTTTAATGAATTAGGGTGGCCTAATATATCCATCTTTTTAATCTAAAAAACTTTGAGAAAGATATATGAAAATACATGATTGCGCTTACCAAAATCTTTTCATGCTTAAAAAGTAATTGCATCAAAAGATATATGATTTGAATGAAATATCTTCATAGCAAAAAATAATTTGATGTAAAGGGAAGAATATTTTTTCATAGTGTTGAATTACGATTCAAAAGACGATATTTAGAAATTGATACGATAGTTAAGAAGAATCACTGGAGATTGATATGTTTTCAAATGAACGATTCTTCTTACAAGGTGATTGATTTTTGACATCTTATTCTTTTTTTTCAATAATTACACTGAAAATAGCCAATCATTTCCTACAAATAATTAACATATTCAATTATTAATTACTGTCAGATCCATGCACCTCATCTTCGCTTGGTCAAATATTTGTTCTGTTTAAGTTGTTATAAATGCCCATAAATGTCTGCTCTACTTAATTAGCAGTAAATTTATATAATTAAAGGGTTAATGATTTCTTATAAGTACTGTTGAAAAAAACAGCCAATTAATCAACAAATTAAATGCAATATACTCTCTTCCTTTCCCTTCACCATGAGGTATTTCCTCTTCTTGTTTCTGTTCAGGCAAGCGATTCTCGTCCATGGCAGCATCGGCAATACACTTGTCTATGGCCACCCTTATACTCGAAAGCGGTCAGCAATACACTTGCCTATGGCCACCCTTATACTCGTAAGCGCTTTACAAAGGCATCGCTGATTATATGCATGAGTATATACGGAAAATATTCTGAAACATCGATCTAGTATTAATGTTAGTTATAAACTTATGTAAATTAACATATGAACAAATTTACCCACATTAAAATCCTGACAAATTAAGATCTATAATTTTTATGTAGATATTTCCTAAATTTCACACTCATCTACCATAAACTCCAAATTTTAAACCTTGTAATATATATATATATATATATATATATATATATGGAAGAAAGATGTCATAGGAGGAAATTTCCTCCTATGGTGTCGAAAAAATATCCCCTCTCATTTTCTTCGACGATCGGCATCCACCATCTTCATCGTTATCATGTAAGATATAGGTATATCAAATTTCATGTGATTCTACAACCTTTTCACCGTTGATTTAGTGGGTTCAAAATTAACGGTTTACCGATAATAGAACTTTTCAAAATTAATGGTTTACCGACAATATAACTTTTTACATTGCTAAATCAACGGTGAAAAAGTTGTAGAATCACATGAAATTTGGTGTACCCACATCTTAGATAATAACGATGAAGATGGTGGGTGCCGATCGTCGGAAAAAATAAGAGAGGGTGTATTTTTTCGACGCCATAGGAGGAAATTCCCTCATGTGGGCTCTTTCCTCTATTTTATATATATATATAGAGAGAGAGAGAGAGAATAATGGAGGAAAGAGGCCACAGGAGGGAATTTCCTCCTATGGAGTGGAAAAAATACAACTTCCACCATTTTTTCGACAATCGGCACCCATCATCATCATTGTTATCATCTAAAATGTACATATCCTGAATTTCATGTGATTTCACCACTTTTTCACCGTTGAATTAGCAATGTAAAAAGTTCTATTGTCGGTAAACCATTAATTTTGCATCAACTAAATCAACGGTGAAAAAATGGTATAATCACATAAAATTTAGTGTATCCACATCTTAGATGATAAAGATGGAAGTGATGTATGTTTTTCCGGCCATAGGAGGAAATTCCCTCCCATGGCACCTTTCCTCCATTAACCTCATATATATATATATATATATATATAACATTTTGATTTCTTCTTTATTTTTTCCTTCTGTTTTTGAAATGTAGCTACACAATGTGGTGGGGACAGCCATGGCCAATTCTCCCCAGACAACATGTTTGCCGCGGAATCCCAAGGTGATGATGCTCACAAGCGGTATTTTCTCAGATTACGACACGTGGCGGATGACATGTCCTAAAGATTACGGAGGTGGAATAAATGAGTTGCATTAGGGGCATTCCTCGGGACCTCGTCTCGAGGAAGTGTCCGACCTTTCAGGAGACCTCCCTGAGTACTTTCCACCTTCACCTAACAAACTACCAACAGCTTGTCTCCGAGCTTCCTCGACCTCCTTGCTCGTCTCCGAGCCTTCTGTCAGGCCGAGCTTTCTCGGCCTCCCCGATCAACCGAGAGCATAGAACTCAAGCGCCCCCGCAACGGCTCCGCGTATCTCGTCAGGGCGAGATATCCGCCCCCCTACGTTTCGCATCCCACGCTAGCGGATCCCCTCATTAATGGGCGTATCCCGCCATTAATGCGAGGATAGTGCAGGGACGTAACTGACGGTGACAATCTCGCGCCTGCTCGCTCCACGCGACCACTATATAAACCCCCCTCTCAGACGACCCAGGTAACTCGAACTTATTCCAATACGCCGTTACTCTGCACCTATTCTTCGGCACTAACTTGATCGTCGGAAGGTCCTACTGTGGTCACCCATCCCGGGACTTCTTTTGCAGATAGCTCGGCGTCAACGCCAACCAATTAAGATCCACACGCTCAACAACTCCAAAATCAAATCTCAACCATCAAAGGCCGCTATCACAGGATCGACGGAGGACACCATCTGAAGGAGATCACAGTCTCCATCAGTTGGCACCGTCTGTAGGAACACGCTTCAGAAGCATATCCACCTCTAAAGTTGATCTTCCGTCCTCGACCCGATGGCGAGCGACAACCGCGACGATCCAAATACGAGCCGCCACAACTGAGGCGGGAGCGGCTTGTCTCCTCCTCCTAACGTGATCAACGCCTTATCTGCTCGGATAGACAGGCTCACATCGCTAGTGGATGCACTCGTCCGCGTTCAAGCGGCGGGCCCTACCCACCAGACCGCTGTTCCCCCTCCCTGGGATAACGACGTCCGCAGAAGGACGGGTGGGCACGCTCAAGCCCTCGATCTCACTCGTGCTCATCCCAGCTTCACCGAGCGCTGGCGTGCCAACTCCGGTCACCGTGCCCCGCATGCGGTGATTAATTCCATGACCCGCTGAGCACCGGACAGCTCCACGCCCCGATACCGGGGAAGAATGGGCCGTCGCTCCGATGCCCGCCGCGTGTTCTCTCCTCCTAAGGAGATGCCGGTCAGCTCGCCTGCTTCCAGGCATGACCGACGCCCCCACGCTCGCCGGGGCCACGCGAACAGCGAACGCCAGGACTACTCGAGAAAGGCCTCGCCCGAGAATCTGAGAAATTTGATAGAGCAAAATCGGAACCGCACCATCGTGCAGACCCGGAGCGGGAGTAGCCACCACTCTGACTGTGCAGAATCCTCGGGGTACCACCACCGACTTGAGACCCTCAAAAAGAAAATCGAAGGCATACGACGGGATGGCCATGCGTCCAGTGAAGGGGCCAGGTACTCCGCCGACTCACTGACAAAGCCCTTTACAGAAAAGCTGCTGGCCGAGCACGTCTCGTCCAGGAACAAGCCGCCGAAAGTGGCCATCTTCGACAGGAAATCCGACCCGAAGGACCACCTAGACACATTTACGGCGGGCATGAGCTTCTAGGATAACTCGGACGCAGCTCAATGCCGAGCTTTTCCCGCCGCCTTGATCCAAGCTGGCCGGGACTGGTTCCGGGGGCTTACACCGCACTCTATCTCTACCTTTGAGGAGATGGCTACCAAATTCCTCAGTCATTTCGTTGGTAACCGACGACAAAAGAAGACAGTCGACTATTTATTCACTGTCAAGAGCGGCGACAAGGAATCCTTCTAAGGGTATGTCACCTGCTTCTACAATTCTCTCCTGGAGGTACCCGAGCATCGCGACGAAACGGTCATCACCGCGCTGAGGTCGGGTCTCAGGCACAAAGAGTGGCTCCGCTCTTTTGCATTGGCGCAACCTAAGACCATGGCCAAAGTGAAAGCCTGGACCGAGCGAGAAATCCAACTCAAGTCAAAAGTGAACTCAAACCTGTCCCGAACCGACCAAGTAGACCGGAAGAAGAGGGACAGGGAAGAGAAAAGGAAAGACGATCGTCCGAGACTTTATTCCCCGAGGTTCTAGGAGTACACCCCTCTGAACATTTTCCAAGCTGAGCTGTTGGAGGAAGCTAAGGGTGAGAGGTTCTTCAGGCTCCCGCCGGCTACCCGAAGCACGGGCAAACGGCTCCGAGGCCAGTATTGTGCCTATCACTGGACACAAGGACATCCGATCGAGGATTGTAAACAGCTGCGCGATTATATCGAAGAACTAATCCGCTCCAGTCACTTAGCGAAATACCTGCGAGAAAAGCGTCAAGCAGATAGGGGCAAGCCGACCGAATTACAGCCGAAGAGCTGACAATTGGGCAGATCATGGTCGTTGCCAACTGAGCTAAGTCCGAGCAACAAGGACACCCACCGAATCCGTTCATTTAATATGGGAGAGCTTAAATCAAATCATTAAATATGTATTTTCTTTAATCATAAAAATTCTTGCTTCCCTGCAATCTGAACTGCTTCTCTCTGTTTCCATGATGTAACTTATTGCAGGGCTACCGAGTAGCTTCCTGCTCGGTCCATCTACAGCGGGTAGCTTCCTGCCCAACAACGCTGTGGATCCAAAGCCCTCGTCCTGAGGTCACCGAGTAGCTTCCTGCTCGGTCCATCCGCAGCGGGTAGCTTCCTGCCCAAAAATGCCGTGGATCCAAAGCCTTCGTCCCGAGGCCACCGAGTAGCTTCCTGCTCGGTCCATCCGCAGCGGGTAGCTTCCTTCCCAACAACGCTGTGGATCCAAAGCCCTCGTCCCGAGGCCACCGAGTAGCTTCCTGCTCGGTCCATCTGCAACGGGTAGCTTCCTGCCCTACAAAGAAGCGGATCAAAAGCCCTCATCCCGAGGCCACTGAGTAGTTTCCTGCTTGGTCCATTCGCAGCGGGTAGCTTCCTGCCTAATAACACTGTGGATCTAAAGCCCTCGTCCTGAGGCCACCGAGTAGCTTCCTGCTCGGTCTATCCACAGTGGGTAGCTTCCTGCCCAACAACGCTGTGGATCCAAAGCCCTTGTTCCGAGGCCACCGAGTAGCTTCTTGCTCGGTCCATCCGCAGCGGGTAGCTTCCTGCCCAACAACGCTGTGGATCTAAGGCCCTCGTCCCGAGACCACCGAGTAGATTCCTGCTCGGTCCATCCGCAGCGGGTAGCTTCCTGCCCAACAACGCTGTGGATCCAAAGCCCTCGTCCCGAGGCCACCGAGTAGCTTCCTGCTCGGTCCATCTGCAACGGGTAGCTTTCTGCCCTATAAAGAAGAGGATCAAAAGCCCTCGTCTCGAGGCCACCAAGCAGCTTCCCGCTCGGCCTATCTGCAGTGGGTAGTTTCCTGCCCAACAACGCTAGGGATCCAAAGCCCTTGTCCCGAGGCCACTGAGTTGCTTCCTGCCCGGTCCATCCACAACGGGTAGACTCCTGCCCTATAAAAAAACGGATCTAAAAGCCTTCCTCACGAGGTCATTGAGCAGCTTCCTGCTCAGCCCATCAATCGGTTCATACTCGACGCGCGATCGCTATCTCAGCTCTGGGGAAAGGGAGGATACCGATCTTCCTACACTTAGCCATCGACCGATTCATACTCGACGCGTGATAGCCACCTCGACTCCGGGGAAAGGGAAGATACTGGTCTTCCTACACTTGGCTATTGACCGATTCATACTCGACGCGTAATCGCCATCTCGACTCTGGGGAAAGGGAGGATACCGACCTTCCTACACTTGGCCATCGACTGATTCATACTCGACGCACGATTGTCATCTCGACTCTGGGGAAAGGGAGGATACCGATCTTCCTACACTTGGCCATTGACCGATTCATACTCAACGCGCGATCTCCACTTCGACTCCGGGGAAAGGGAGGATACCGATCTTCCTACACTTGGCCATCGATCGATTCATAATCAATGTGCGATCGCACCTCGACTCCGGGGAAAGGGAAGATACCGACCTTCCTACGCTTGGCTACCATGCCTGCAAATACTCCCAGAAAAGGTGGACACTGGCTAACACTCGCAAGATAAAGAAACCTACGAGCTAAAAATACTTGCGCAATGAAGATTCAAACAATGAAAAGTATACGAGTTAAAGTACTTGCGCAGTGAGCAGACATTTGGGCAAAGGAAAAAGGAGTACTTTATTTACAATCGAAGATAAATACAAGGTATTCTGGGCCCCTCAGCCTTAAAGAAATGCCCGGGGGGCTTACAAAATTTTAATGGGTTATTTCAAAAGAAAAAATTTTCAAGGGAGGAAAGCTCAGGCCGCCCGCTCGGCCAAGATCTCACGCTACTCGAGGCTGCTATCAGGGACCAAAACCGCGACTTTGGGGTTGGCACTTCCGCCGACAGCCTCGCCCCCAACTACCGCCTCGGCGGCTTCCCCTTGCGGCGCTTCCTCGGTCAGGAGGTACTTAGCGTGGAACTCGCTGTTATCGAACCCCGGCATAGACTCCTTGATGGCGTCGAGGGCGCTGTGCCACATGACGGCCGCGAATTTGGCAAGATCGGCGTAAAATTGGTCGGACGCCTTGTATCCCTCCATGGCCTTCGCCGCCCGGATCTCGGCGAACTTCACCGCGTCCATAGCCACCCGGACATCCCTCTTGAGGACGTCCTTCGACTTCTTTATCAAGTTGTAGAGTCTGTTCATCTCCTCCAACTTGGCCTGGATAGCCCGGTTGGAGTCATCTAGGAGTCGACGATACTCCTTCATCTTGGAGTTCGTCAGCCCCTCGGCGACCAGTCGAGTGTCGAGGAGAGCCGCCTTCTCCTCCGCCTACCGCAGTTGGAGGCGGAGTTCCTCCTCCCGCGAGGAGGATTCGCCCGTCTTTTTCACAGCCTGGGCTACCTCCTTGGATTCCATAGCGACGAGGAGAGTGCAGTGATGAAGGACTTGAGGAAAGCAGAAAACGGGTTAGAAAGCTCAAACCGAGAAAACAAGACTTGAGAAATTTTAAGGAAAGTCAAGTACCGACCTGAACCGCCACCTGCGCTATGGCGGCCACCCGGGCCTTCATGGTTTCCTGAGGAATCTTGCCCCCGACTGCTTGCTCTATGTCCGAAAGCAAGCTATTGGCAACGGAGAGCCCCGAGGGCACCTCAATGCAGAAGTCGCTCTCCTGCACTGGGATCCCGGTAGAAGGTGGCTGAGAGACCGTCTGCTTCAGTCTTTTGAGGGGGATTTCGGCGGGCTCAGCATCCTCCTCCTCTCTTGACTGGGGCGCCGGGTCCTGCGCATGCTTATGACCCCCCCGCCCCCTCCACCCCTCACGGCGTTCTTCTGGACCTCGGGGAGCGGCGGAAGGCTTGGATGGTGGAGTTGGCCTCGGGGCCGAGCTCCGACCGGGTCAGGACGAGCTTGCTGTTGGCTATAGTGCCCTCAAGTCAATTATTGTGATCGCAGGTATGCGATTATGATGATTGAGGGAGGACCTATACGGGTAGAACAGTCTTACTCAAAATGATAGTATGCTATCTGGTTTGTCTTTATCATCATGTACATGTATTATGTGGTATTACAGATCACTATTACATGTTGATAGAGCCGATAAGATTCTTGCTTGACTACCAGCATTATAATGGCGATCATATACATGGGAGCTAGGTGGTCTATAAGCACATCCTTAAATGTCCCTAGTCGAGGGAGTATCGAGACTGGGCATCGATACTCCGGAGTAGACTAGTGTGTACTTATCGAGACCATGACGAAGGGCGGTGGCCGGCCTCATAAGATTTTGGTGTCAGTTAGTCATCTAAGATAGTACACAGGTGCTCATTGGGTTATGAGTATGTTTACCGCCGAAAACAGAGACGAACCGGGATGGATCGTCTTGCCTGAATTTGGATGGCAGATACTATTTGGATTTATCCGTCCACCCCTCCGAAGATGCCAAGTTGATTTATGGCACCGTGTATCGGAGGTTTAGACGGATGCGGCCGTTGTAGCAGACTTCGTCAGATTCCCCCTCGTTTGTGAGTGGTTTTTGATTGTGGGGACGCTCTTCCCTTCAGGCGCAAGCCCCTGCAGTTAATTACGTTACCGCGTAGCGAGAACCACTTTCTCCTGCTCCAGAAGGTCACTTCGTGTCGCGTGTGTTTGTTTTATTTTTGGTCGCCCGTGGATTGTATATGGAGACTCATTTATGTTGTCGCCCGTAAGGCGTGGATTAGTCCAAATCCGTATATTCTTAGATTTGGGTTTGGGTTGATTTAAGGATCGTTAATCTCGTTTGAGATTAAGATCAACTTTAATGTTTGTTGAGAATACGTTAGTCTAATTTAAGACTAAGATCCACTCAACATGATTTTATGATCATTCAGACCTAACAAAAGGGCATTTGGGTTCTATTGCTTAATTTAAGGACGTTTCGGTCCGTAGCTAGTTTAAGGACGTTGTGACCCGTTGTCGCCATTTTAGGAAGTGCATCCAAAAGCAGTTGGTTGTCAGGACCCACCACCTCTCTGAAGACATTGAGGAATTACAATGACATGTATCAGAGGTGTAGAGAGATGTACCCTTGAACCAATTCCATGTTTGAGGGAAAAGGAATTGATGGTCGAGCCCAGAAATCATTAGTCGTATTTTGAGACTAAGATTTCTTTATTAGTTTTGGGAAGTCATGAGCATAGAGGCTCGATCTATTTAGAGATCGAAGATGCTTTAATCTCAAGAAGACTTAGCCAATTTGAGGCTGGAGTTGATTTCCTATAGTGTTAAACATTAGTGTATGTTCAGCACTCACGTGTTCCCACGTGAGATTCTAAAGCAGTGTTAAACACTGGATTCCGGGGGCGCTCACATGTGGCACGTGAGGAACCTCAAAGCTGGCGCTGTACATTGGGTTCAAGTCCCCGTTTATATATAAGTGTTAAACACTTAATTCTTGTGGCACTCACGTGTGAGCACGTGAGGCGCCCCAAGGTTGGTACTGCCTATTTTTGGTTTTATTTCCCTCTTCTTTTATAAGTGCGAAGCACTTGGGCCCTGCGGTGCTCACGTGCGGACACGTGAGGCACTCCAAAATGGGAGCTGTTTTCTAAGTATTATTTCCTCATTCATATAAGTGCTAAGCACTTGATTGGGGATCGTGTGGAAAACACGTAACTGCCCTAAGAGGAACTTCTTGTTCTTCTTTTAGGCGCTTGCGTAAGAAACACGTGACTCGGTCTCAGCCATTCTTTTTTGTTCATCATAGGTGCTCACGTGGGGAAATACGTGAGGTTTCGTTATAGTGTTGAACACTATTGAATCACCAGTCTTTCCTTCTATGTGCATGAAGATTTTGATCTCATATTAACGATGCTGGGATCTGAGTTTAGAGAATTTCAAGTCTCTTGTTTTATAAGAATTAAATTCTTTGGACTTAGTTCTTTCCCCTAAGTTTTGAATCTGCATAACAGAATCTCCTCGATGAGAATTAAATTCTCAACTTGTGGGGAGATCTGAAATATATTTTCTTAATATAAAATTTAATTCTATCATATGGATATCTCGTTAGTTTAACATAGAATTTTATTCTTATCATATGAATATCTTGTTAGTTTAATAAGGTTAGGAAAATATTTTCCTATGATAGAATTTTATTCTACCAGATGATCACTGTTGGATCTTTGATCCAAAGGTTCTCTGTTTAACAGAGAAGATCTTTCTAGTTCGAGGAAGATCAGGAAAATATTTCCCAAATAGAATTAAATTCTAGAATTTGATAGGAGCATTTTAAATTGGGACACTCACATGCTTTGCATATGAGTAGCAAGAGAACTCACGCGTTTAACACGTGACCCCTAGTGTGGGTTTTAGCCTGTTTATTTTCAGCGCTCATATGCTTTACATATAAGCGTTCACGTGTTTAGCACGTGAGGCCTGTCTGACCATTGGTTATTTATGTTCAGCTCTCATATATTTTGCATATAAGCACTCACGTGTTTTATATGTGAGGCCCGTTTGGCCATTAGTTATTTTATTTAGTTTATTTTCAGCGCTCATATGCTTTACATATGAGCGCTCACGTGTTTAGCACGTGAGGCCTGTTTAGCCATTAGTTATTTATGTTCAGTGCTCATATGCTTTGCATATGAGCGTTCACATATTTAACACGTGAGGCATGTTTGGCCCACAGTTGTTTGTTTTCAGCGCTCATATGCTTTGCATATGAGCGTCCACGTGTTTAACACGTGAGGCCAAATTTTGAGGACTCCCCCCTTTTTTATAAGGGAATAAGCAGCTTTCAGCCGAAAATTTTGGTGGGAACAAATACCCCCTGCTACTTTGCCCACGTAAGTATATACGTGGGTGAAGTAATGCAGAGTTATGTATGGCTATAGAATTGATGGCTTAGGAGACAAGTTTAGGGTTCTTGTAGCCTAAGACATTTTTTTAATCTTCATGAGCCGTAAGGGTCTCAAGAGGGTTTCTTCTCCCTACAAGTCGAGAGGATATCATAGGTGCATATTCTCCCTAAAAATCGTGAGGATTTCTAAGTGTTCATTGCCTCTGTGAGTCGTAACGATCTCACTCGGGTATTTTTCCTTACGAATCGTGAGGACCCGTAAGTAGCTTTTTTTATTTCATTGGCGAATGTGGCCCGTGGATAGAGTACAAGAGTCAGTTTGGACCTTTTTGTAGAGCAGCGATGGCTTAGGAAACAGGTTTGGATCCGCCACCTAAGACTTTTCAACTTTACGAGCCATGAGGGTCTCATAAAGACTTTTCTCCCTACAAGTCGAGAGGATCCCGTAGATGTATTTTCTCCTTAGAAGTCGTGAAGATCTCCTAAGTGCATTTTCTCTTGAGATTCGCAAAGATCTCACAAGAGAATTTTCCCCCTTACAAGTCGAGAGGACTCGTAAGTGGTTTTTTTACTCCTTGTCGGTATTCGAGAATATGGCCTGTGGATAGTATACAAGAGTCTGTTTGGACCAGCTTGTAGGGCCACAGTGCTTAGGAAACAGGTTGATATCCTCGTTGCCTAAGGCTTTTCGCCTTCATGAGCCGTGAGGGTTTCATGAAGATGTTTTCCCTACGAGTCGAGACGAGTCGAGAAGTTCTCGCAGGAACATTGTTTTCCCTACGAGTGGAGACGAGTTGAGAAGTTCTCGCAAGAATATCCTAACGTCACAGTTAACCTCTGCTCTTTACGACAGAGGTCCGTTAGGGTCTGTGGTACAGTAAAACCTCCGTATAGGAATACTCTATATAGGAATAACCTCCCTATAGTGATAAAAAGTCCCGGTCCCGACTCGGGACCAGTTATAAATAAGAATAACCTCCACAGTGTGATATTCCATACTTTTTCCAAGTCCCGCCTGTACTAATTTACCTCTATATAGTAATAAATTGGCATTAAATTTTAAATAATTTTTTATATATATAAAAAATACATAAAATTACTTGGCTATTACAATTGAACTTAAGATGACATAAATTACTTAACTACACAATTGAACTTAAGATGACATAAAGTACTTTGACTTGTTAATAAGTTTGAAGGTCTATATGAATTTTGAAGGTCTAAGAATTTTGACTTGTTAATAAGTTTGAAGGTCTATATGAATTTTGAAGGTCTAAGAATTTTGACTACTATTTTTTCAAAAAAAAATCTAATTTTTATATATAAAACTCTACTTAAGAATAACCCCCCTATAGTAATATTTTTCCCCGGTCCCAAGGATATTACTGTATAGAGGTTTTACTGTACTAGGTTTTTCTGTCCGTCGTACCGTCGCGTTAGCTGATGCATTCCCTGATATGCAGTCTTGTTGTTCGAGTAGCCTTGCGACTGTCGTGTCTCTGATCCCTTCGGGGGCTGGACAAGACGTCTTCAAGTAATCTCCCAAGTAATATTACCGTCGGAAGAGTAAGCGTTAGGGATTTTCCATGCCGCTTTTTACTTGAGATTAGGCTAAATTTGGGAGCCCCGATGAGTCATAACCACTCCGCGCTGGTGTGGGATGATCTCTGATAGTCTTTCAGGTTTTATTTGAGTTGCCGTCAAGACCCTGTAGCCAGGGATTTTCCTTTGCTTCGTTTGCTGGTATTGCGTCTGCTGTAACGGGACGAATGTCGATGTTGTCTCTAGGTTGTCTGTGAACCGTCGTGGCTTGGAACTAAGTACTTTGCCATGGCTCCGAGGTGGTCTCTAGGTTGTTGGCGAACCGTCGAGGCTTGGAACTAGGGACTTTGTCGTGGCTCCATTGTTTTGACCCTGGGATCGGTTGTTGACGTTGCATCTGCATCCTGTTGGAGTGAGGAGGAACGCCGTTGTTGATCTCTAGGCTATCTGTGAACCATCAAGATCTGGAACTAGGGACTTTGCCATGGCTCCGTTTTGCTGACGTCGCATCTGCATCCTGTTGGAGTGGAGAAGGAACGCCGGGGTGATGTCTAGGTTGTCTGTGAACCGTCGAGATTTAGAACTAGGGACTTTGCCATGGCTCCGATGTAGTCTTTAGGTTGTCAGTGAACCGTCGAAGCTTGGAACTAGGGACTTTGCCATAGCTCTGTTGTTTTGACCCTGGAGTCGGTTGTTGACGTTGCATCTGCATCCTGCTGGAGTGAGGAGAAACGCCGTTGTTGATCTCTAGGCTGTCTGTGAACCATCGAGATTTGGAACTAGGGACTTTGTCATGGCTCCGTTTTGCTGACGTCTTGTCTGCATCTTGCTGGAGTGGAGAAGGAACGCCGGGTTGATCTTCTAGGCTGCAGATGTTGCTATTGAGATTTCGCTCTTCCTTTGACAGAGCCCGGTAGGGAAACGTGGTTCTCTTTTCGTTTATGCCCATGGATTGTATACAATGGTTGATGTGGACTCACCTGCAGGGCAAAAGTTTCATCATTTTTTTTATTTCTTTCCACGATGCTCTATCATTTTAGCTTTTGTATATCGCGAAAGTCGCGATTGCCCAATCATTTCGGCTTTTTTATCGCGGTGCCCAATCATTTCGGCTATTCTTTTCTTTTTACTCGCTGTTTTTTTATCGCGAGTTACCCAAACATTTCGGCACCGCCTCTCACTTCCCCCCACTGGGATTTTGTTTTTATATGCATATATTTTGCTCGCTGATTTTTATTGCGAGCTGCCCCATCATTTCGGCTATTTCATATGCATTTTTTGGCTCGTTGATTTTTGTTGCGAGTGTGGAACTTGAGATCTGATACCAATCTTGGCATCAGCACCGCTGCGACTGGAATATTGCTAGGAGCGAATCATCATTTGCTGTGAAAGGACTTACAACAAATTGACACCTGTTCAGGCATCAGCATCGCTACCACTGGAATATTGCAAAGAGCGAATCATCATTTACCTTTGCTGATTTGAATAAAGACGGCTTAGTAGACAGGGTTAGGATCCTGTCGACTAAGGCTTTTGACTTTATGAGCCGTAAGGGTCTCTTAAAGGGTTTTCTCCCTACGAGTTGAGAGTATCCCGTAGGTGTAGGTTCTCCCTAGAACTCGTGAGGACTCCTAAGCGATATTTTCTCTTGCAAGTCGTAAGGATCTTACAAGAGTGTTTTCTCCTTACAAGTCGAGAGAACTTATAACTGTCGTTCACCACATGAGGACATTCCTCGTCATTAGTGGAACTTGGTAGGGGAAATCGTTTATTTATGCTCGTGGATTGTATACAAGAGCCAATATTTACCGCCTGTAGGGCAACTTGGGGAGTGTGATGGCTTAAGAACAGGTTCAGGTCCCTGTATCTCAAGTCTTTTGAATCCTATGAGCCGTGAGGGTCTCATAGAGGGGAATTCACCTTACGAGTCGTGAGGATCTCGTAAGTGTAATTTCTCCTTAGGAATCGTGGGGATCCTTAAGTGTGTTGCTCCCTTATGAGTCGTAAGGATCTCACGCAGGTTTCTTCTCCTCACAAGGTCGAGAGGACCTCGCAGGTGTTTTTATTTTAATGAGATTGCGCTCTTTCGGGTTTTCACAAACTCGCCGGTAGCCTTGCTGTTTTTACTCACGGAGCCCTTTCGGGTTTTCATCCGTGCCCATTTTGCTTGTGGACGTACCGTTTTTTACCCCTCTGTTTGTCAATGGCACTTAGAGTGGACTTCGCCACCGGGGTAGCTGTGTAGCCAGCGAGATTTGAGTTGTAGTTCTCGCCGCTGGGACTTATGGAGTTGAATTCAACTATCGCCGTGTTTGAGGCGACGTATTTAGTTTAAGGACATTACGGTCCATTGTTATTTTAGGGACTGTAGGGTGTTTTTCGTCACCCCATTGAGATGGGAATACGCGCGCGCTTGTCAGGCGTACTACAGATTCCCCCTGCCTGGGATAGGCCGGGGTTTATTGATTGTGGGGATCCGAATCTCCGGCAGCCGCGGACTAAGCTGCCGTTAATTACCCCTCGCCTTTGGGGCGAGGGAACCTCCGATTAACGGGTTAAACTGGTCATGCGAACTCAATGTGCGGTGTGCGTGTGTTGTGTTTTGAAAAGGGGTTTTGGATATATCGGAAGCCACGCAGAGTTTTTTACGGGGGTCCCGCTACCCGGATAGCGGGCTGGGGGTCAAGGGGGCTAGCAGCCCCCTTGCGGGGTGCGGGGGAGCGTCCCGTTAGAATTTTTTTTTCTAACAGGGACAGTGTCGTGGAGCATGTGTGTGTGAAAATATGTATACATATGTATATGTATATGTATGTACATAAAAAGAGGGGGGAAAGGCATCCAAGGGATGCGTGGGGCCAGCGCCTTGAGCGCTGTGCGCTTAGGTGCTGTACGCTCACGCGTAAGCGTGCCACGTGTCGACACGTGGGCGCCTTGCGCTTGAGCGCTGGGCACTCGAGTGCAAGCGCGCCACGTGTCGGCACGCGGGCGTCTTGCGCTCGAGTGCAGTGCGCTTGAGCGCAAGCGTGCCACGTGTCGGTACGTGGGCGCTTTATGCTCGAGCGCAAGGGCGCTGGAGCGCAAGCGCGCCACGTGTCGGCACGTGGGCGCTTTGCGCTCGAGCACTAGCGCGCCACGTGTCGGCACGTGGGCGCTCGGCGCTTGAGCGCTTGGGCGCCGGCGAGGAAAAGAGGGCTTTTAGCCCCAGAAACCAGAAGCTATGCTTCAGAAAGGAAATATTTATTATATATATATATAAGCAAACTCGGATCTGCACTGGAGGGTGCAACAAGTACTGTTTGATGCTTTCGAATACTGCTTGACATTCGGCATCCCAGATAAAAGGAGCTCCTTTCTTCATGAGCTTCGAGAAGGGCCTACATCTCCCCGATAAATTTGAGATAAACCTCCGTATATAAGCAAGCTTGCCTTGAAAAGATCTTAGCTACGTCAGACTCTTCGGAGGGGGCATCTCCATGATGGCCTTTATCTTTGATGGGTCAACTTCGATCCCTCGATGTCGAACTATGAAGCCCAGGAATTTTCCCGATGACACGCCAAAAGCGCATTTCAGAGGATTCATCTTCAGGTCAAATTCCCTCGGTCTGGTGAGAATGGTCCTAAGATCCTGGATATGATCGGCCTTGGTTTCAGTCTTAACGACCAGATCATCAACATAACATTCGACGACTTTATGAATTAGGTCATCGAAGATATTGGTCATTGCCCTTTGATATGTAGCACCTGCATTCTTCAGTCCGAACGGCATCACCTTGTAGCAATATATTCCGATCGGGGTTCGAAATGCTGTGTGTTTCTCATCCTCAGGCGACATCTTGATCTGATTATATCCAGACGAGCCATCCATAAAGGTGAACAGTTCGTAATTTGAGGTGCCATCGACCATCATTTCTATGACCGGTAGCGGGAAGTCGTCTTTAGGACATGCCTTGTTGAGGTCCCTGAAATCGACACAAACTCGGATCTGCCCATTTTTCTTCTTCACTGGGACTATGCATGCGATCCAGTCTGCATATTTCTCTTCCCTGATGAAGCCGGCATCGATGAGCTTCTTAGTTTCCTCGATGACCTTTTCTTCTAGTTCCCTTCTCATTCTTCGAGAAGCTTGTTTGATTGGCTTAGCATCAGGAGGTATAGCCAACTTATGTACGGCCACTTCAGGGGAAAGGCCAGGCATTTCTTTGTACGTCCACGCGAAGCAGTCGACGAACTCATGCAGCAGGGCAATTATCTGCTCTTTCATTTCCTCCGACAAGAGTGAGCTGATATAGGTCGGCCTTGGATTATCGGGCGTTCCTAAGTCAATCTCGGTTAGCTCATCAAAGGTTGCTTATTCGCCATCTTCGAGCTCTTGAGGAGCTTCTTCTGGCTCGGCTATCTCGTCATCATCATTTGATCTTTCGCTGGCCTCACCAACATGGATCATGTAGCACGCTTTGGAATCAGGTTGAATGTAGCCTATGCCCCGTCTATCTGGAATTCGTCCATCGATGAGTGCTCGGACCTGGGGTGGATGCCATAGCCCTTCGTAAAACTTTGCTTCGGACTCCGTCTGATATAACCGGCATCCGCACTTTTTAAAGTATTCCCGCATCTCGGGCGCATAGTATCTGGGATTGAGGACGGCTCTTATGCCTCTCTCATAGGGAAGGCACACGACAGAAAGATCGTCCGGGTGCACAACGGGGGTTGACCCGTAAAACAGGATGCCTTTCTATCCATTTTTCCTCCCGGGCACATAGAAAGTTTTCAGCTGGTCCATGGTAGAGACTGACAATGCGTCGAGCTCTTTGCACATCTGCTCCGGCACCCTTGTGACGGCTAGGGACCCTTCTGCAATTTCGAGGGTCTCTCGTAGTTTTGCTTTTTGCATGGGGGTCCGATCTGCACCGCTGTTGCACGACAGGTCCTCTTCCTCTGATTCTTCAGTGTCGCTGCCAAGATGAGGGCGGACATTACTGCTAGATAGGGCTTCAGTGACAGATTCGTCTGTATCGCTGCCGAAACGAGGGCGAGTTTTACGGAAGGACGGGCTTCCAGCATCGGACTCGTCAGTGTCGCTACCGAAATGTGGGCGCACTTGGGCGTTTTTACTTTTGAAAGTGACAACCGGCGCAGATTTGCTTTTGGGTCTTGGGGCCGGTCTATCCTCAGTCAGTTGTGGCTTAGTATTTTGGTGGTTCATAAAGTACCGAGAATCTTCATAGCGGACTTCATGCATACCGAACGGCTGGATGTCTCCGTTAATGCGTCTTTCTTCGCCATTTTTAGTATACTTCATGCATTAATGGAGAGTTGACGGAATGATGCCATAATCGTGGAGCCATGGCCGCCCCAAGAGAATCTTATAAGACGTATCGGCGTCGATCACGTATATCTTAGCTTCAGTTTGCAGATCCCCGAATTTGATTGGCAAAGCTATAGACCCCAGAACTTGCTGGCAATTTTGGTTGAAGCCTTGAATGACAATTCTTTCCCTTGACAGGTGTCGGACGTCCATTGACAAACTCTTCAGAGTTCGTAAGTTCATGATGTTCACTGAGGACCCCGGATCAATCAATATGCGATTAATTCGATCTCCGTCGCTGTACCCGGTCACGTAAAGCGGCCGATTATGCTCAGCCGTTCCCAGTAGCAAGTCTTCATCCTTAAATGTGACTGCGGCGGCATGCAAAGCATGCTGGGCTTCTTTCATATTAATTTCCGCAAAGTGAGCCTGATACCGCTCGGGGTTTTGTAGAGCGTGAATGAGAACATCTCTAAGCTCCTTAGATAGGACCAAGGCGTCATAGATGCTCAGGAGAGACGGAAGCTTCCGGAGATGTGCCAAGACATTATAGTCCACCGAGGAAGGACTTGTGTTTTCATCAGCCGGTTCTCTGCCATCTTCTTCATTAGCGACTTGTTTTTCCTTCCTTTTTGGGGCGTTGCCCTGATTTGGCGGTAGAGCCCTGCCGCTTCTGAGCTGGATTTGATTGGCCGTTGTGGCGAGCTCTTCGTCCTCTTCGGGAAAACAGAGCTCCTCTTCCGAGTCGCTGCCAAGATGGATGGCGTAGCAGGTCACTACTGGGATCTCTTCATTGGAGTCTTCTTCTAACTCCTCCAGAATTTCAGCCGCTTGTACAGGGAAGAACTCCTTCAATTGAATCAATGTTCTTTCCTTTTGTTCATATTCTTCGAGGGAATCGATATATTTTTGAATGGTCGATTTCCCTGTAGACTCTTTTTCGCGCCGAGCTACACTTTTCTTCTTCTTGAGTTTCTTGGATTTTGAGCCTGATGGAGCCACATTGGCAGCTGGACTGGTAGGCTTCTTCTGTCCTTCCCATTCCATCCTGGGCTCTTTCTGAAGTAGCTTTAGCATCTTCTTCGTCTTATTAGATATGTGCGTACTCCACGGAGGCTGCGATGAGTCAGTTTCGTTTGTCAGGGCAGCAGGTTCAGCTGTCTGCTCCCAGAAGGTTCAACTTCTGTCTGTATAAAGTTGGCGGTTGCAACTTGATTGTTCACCAATACGCTTTTGGACAGCTCGATCTCTCCAGCCTTGTACTGCTTCTCGACCCAGTCTTTGAAGATATAGCAATCCTCGATCGCATGGCTCACTACTCGGTGGTACGGGCAATACAGAGGATTGTCGGTCATTTTTGCTTCTTGGGGTCTTTTCGACTCCGGCAATTGTAGGCCGTTGTTCAAGGCATCTTTAAATATCTTGCAGACCTTGTCCCTTCTGAAAGAGTAAACCTTGTTCTTTTTCTCCTCTAGGGAAGGCCCATCTCCTCCCAGCAATGGATTTCGAGACCGGTTGGTTTTGGATTCGTCTGCCCTTCGCTTTTCTTCACCGTCGGACGCATTGAAGACATTGGTACTGCTGAAACTCCCGCTTCTACGGTTGTCGTCCCGCTTGCTTTTCCAAGTTTTGTCTTTCTGAGAATCCGGCGGGGACTCTTGCTTCGAGCGTTCCAGCATTTGGACTTTCTTGGTTAGCTCCTGAAATGTCTTGAGGCCTGCCGTACACAAAAATGGGACCATCCAATTGCTGAGGCTACCAATGAGAAGGCTGACGGACTGGTCCTGCTCCAGCGGCGGTTCGCACTTGACTGTGAGATTACGCCATCGAGCGATAAAGTCGGTGTTGCTTTCATTCTTCCCCGGCTTGGTCCTCACAAGGTCGGCAATGGAGATTTTATCACTGACACTCATGAACCTTTGCCGAAACAGGGACTCCATTTGGGCAAAGGTAATGACGGACCCGTCCGGTATACTCGCATACCAGTCGAAGGCGACGCCGGTCAGGCTGTTGACAAACTGATAAAGAAGGAGCGCGTCATTGCCCCCTGTATTTCCGCACGATGCTTTGAAGTGGGCGACGTGCTGATTTGCATTCCCTGTTCCATCAAATCTTCCGAACTTAGGAATGACATAGCCGCTTGGGAACTCAATCAGATCGTACTGCGCGGGATATGGCCGCCCACTACTGTCGATTTCTTTCTGAGCTTCAGCTTCGGCCACCAATGTTTTAACCTTGCTGGTGACCAAATCCATTATCCGATCCTGTGTTAGCGGGATGGTGCTATCTGGGGCCAAGGCGTCCCCAGAAGCGGAATGTGGCCGGCTTTCATGTGGCTCGACCAGTCTGGGACCCGAAGGAACAGGCATTGGCTGCCTCGGATTGTCATCACCCGCCTGATTAGCAGCGGCTTGTGCTTGATTGGGAGGCGCTCGAGCAATTTGAGCCGTAAGCTGCATCACCACGTTCGTTAAGTCGTCAATCTTCGAATAGAGCTTGGCCATCTCTTTATCTTTGCTCCTGAGCTGTTTTCGAAGCTCTTGAAGCAGCTCTTGCTCCGCAGTCCTGGGGCGGAAAGTCGGCTCTTCCTCGCTGTCTGAGCTTGACTCTGCATGGACCGAGGGGTCTTTCTGCCTATCATCCTCATCGAGAGGGTTTTCTTCATCCAGCGGGGGCGGCTGTTCTTGGGCAGCGGCAACCACATTCAGGCTAGATTGGGCTTGGGATGTGGTGGCCCCATCCTTGCTTTTGCTGCGAAGGTTGTCGCTGGGGCGCCCGGCCGCCATATAGACCGTATGGATGATATATCCGGCCGTCTTTCTATCATTGGCAGCTGATTTCACGGATCGCTGTCTTGACCCCCTTGTTTCGGTAGCTGGTAGTCGGTTGAAGGCGGCTGACCTAACCAGGTTCTTGAATGGTGCTGGAGCATCTTTTCTGGGTTTGCCCCACTGCTTTCGTGCGGCACAGAGTGCTTGATAGACTCTTGAAGAGACAGTGTCATACCTTTTCTGTTGGGGCTGGGACACGTCTCTTTGTGGCACTGTTCGGACCGCTGTCTTCTTGATTCTGGCGGTCATGGCATTTTTCTGAACCCACTTCAGAAGCTCGAATGAATTGTTGATACTTACGTCCGACTCAGCCGTCGTCGCGGGACAACCCTGCACTTGGAACTTCACACGATTCCATTTAGCCGAAGCCTTGGCCCTTTTGTTGGCTCGATACCTGAGCCGCTTCTGCCTTAACTTTTCTGTTCTAAGCATCTGGCAGACTTTGGCTCTTTGGGAAGACGCCGCAGACCGGTTGATGGAGGGCCTTGGAGATACGCTCGATTGTGCATTTGTTGGAGTCATCGCCTGAGCTCGTCCGCAACATTTGATGTTGCCCTTTGTACCGAAGTTCTTGCCCCCAGCTAGAGCGCCAGGGAGTCGTTCAGACACCATCTTAAGTTTCGGTTGTGGTGCCTTGGCGATCATGACATTCGGCCTCTTACCCCTTGAGACCGGCTTGGCCACCTGTTCCGCCGGGATTTCCGCCAGATGAGCACTTCCGGCAGGGTAGATGACGACGGAGCCAAACTGGCGGGGCGGTTCCTCCCACTGTCGACTGAGGCTTGCAGGGAGAACCACACGAGCGTTGATCTTGATCACGTACGGAATTGGGGTCACGTTGGAAGCTGAATTCGTCTGGGGAGACATTGTCGTCGAAGGTTGATTGCTGCACGGAAAAAAGAACATCATTTCAGTATAGGCAATCGATATATATATTGATTGAGTTCGCATGAACGTTTAACCCGAAATATGGGAGGAGAGATTGGTTCCACCGGGCATGCCAGAATCTGTAGTATGTTTTTTGTCACCCCATTGAGATGGGAATACGCGCGTGCTTTTCAGGCGTACTACAGATTCCCCCTGCCTAGGGTAGGCCGGGGTTTAATGATTGTGGAGATCCGAATCTCCGGCAGCCGCGGACTAAGCTGCCGTTAATTACCCCCGGCCTTTGGGGCGAGAGAACCTCCAATTGACAGGTCAAACTGGTCTTGTGAACTCAATGTGCAGTGTACGTGTGTTGTTATTTTGGAGGGGGGTTTGAATATATCGGGAGCCACGCAGAGTTTTCACGGGGGTCCCGCTACCCGGATAGCGGGCTGGGGGTCAAGGGGGCTAGCAGCCCCCTTGTGGGGTGCGGGGCAGCGCCCCGTTAGAAATTTTTTCTAACAGGGACAGTGTCGTGGAGTATGTGTATGTGTACATTTGTATACATATATATATATATATAAAGGGGAAAAAGACATCCAAAGGATGCGTGGGGCCAGCGCCTGGGCGCTTGAGCGCAAGCGCGCCACGTGGGCGCTTTGCGCTCGAGCGCAGAGCGTTGGAGCGCTGGAGCGCAACGCGCCACGTGTCGGCACGTGGGCGCTTTGCGCTCGAGCGCAGAGCGCTGGAGCGCAACGCGCCACGTGTCGGCACGTGGGCGCTTTGCGCTCGAGCGCAGTGCGCTGGAGCGCAAGCGCGCCACGTGTCGGCACGTGGGCGCTTTGCGCTCGAGCGCTAGCGCACCAACGAGGAAAAAGGGTTTTTTTAGCCCCGGAAATTCTTTAAAGAGAAAATAGGGTGGAGTTAAACTCCTAAGATGCTTTGGGTTAAGGAAATGGGTCCTTCTTCTTCCTTTGCTGGCTGGATCTTGGAGATAAAGAGATGTGAGATTTAAATTTTTTTTTCTTTTTGAGATCTGATGGCAGATCTGAGTTCCCCTTAATGGGTTTTGTGGTGGAAAACTATTTAGTTTTGAAAAAGGAAGAGTAAAACTCTTGATTTAATTCAAAAGAAAGAAGAAGATTTTGGAACCTTGAAGAAAAAAGAAAAAATCTCAGATCTGAAACTCTTTTGGAGAAAAAAAAAGGTTGTTGAGATATTTCATTATCTTTGCCTTTATAGGCTATACACTTTACACATAGCCCCTTGGGCTTCACAAAATGGCATTTTGCCTATCCCATGGCTCATGTGCCATTTCTTTTTGCACATAAGCCATGGGCTTTACAAAAATTTGGCTTTATGCCTATTTTTCTTACATTTATCCATAAAATAAACTAAAAGAAATGCAACAAAATTATTTATTACAAAATTTTTATCTTAGCATGGGGGGAGGCCGGCCGCTTTATGTTCTGGCTCGACCCGGGCATGGGACCACTGGATCTGGGCTTGGGCCCACTTGGCTTGGTCAACCGGGGTGTAAATTTTTACCCCAACAACATCAGGAAATAAATGCAGGAAATAAAAGACTAACTACTAGTGACATCTCACAGCTCAGCCTGGTGGCTGAAGTACTCCTGCTCGGACTGCAGCAACGGTACAGAATCTGGGCCATGCAAAACCCAGACCTCAGCGCGTCATGTCATTAAATAATAAAATATAAACAGGGTGACAGGCAATGCAATATACACATGAATGAAAAGCAGGTGTAACAGTATTATAAATCAGAGCAGTGAAGGGTAGTGTGCAGTGAGTAAACTAAACTGTTCTATTGGGTTTTCTACTCTAAAGTCTTTGAAATCAATTTGATGAATCATCGATGTAACTCAATAGTATCTCGTGCGTGCCCGGGATCACGGTGAAGATTCTCGGGCTGAAACCGAGACATGCCGCTAGGCACTAAAAGAAAAGGGTAAAGATGAATGATGTCCATGGCATCATCCCAAGGCTGGCCTAGCCTCTGAAAGGAAATGGATAACGATGGATGATGTCAGCAGCATCATCCCAAGGCTGGCCCAGCCTCTAAAACTAGTCGGTAAAGGTAGCACACTGTCGAGTTACAAGTCATGTTTCATCATTGATTTCCCCATACCCCCAAGTTATATGTGTTCAAGTCAGGTACTAAATAATCTGGAGCTAATGCCAACTCAGGATCGGGTAGGTGCAGGTTTGTCTGGATAGACAACAGGAACGGTCCGTAAGGACAACAGGTCAGGTTTGTTGGCATTAGACACAAGATCAGGTAACGGGTAAGACCATGGTACATCAGGTCAAGCCGGGTAGTGTATATAAGTGTCATGACATATCAAGAGTCGTACGGTACCATGTCGTGTCACGTAGGAAGTGCAACATGTCATGTCAGGAAGCACGAAATGCTATGTGGGTGCTCATAAATCAAACTAACATAATTATGGTTATAAATGAACAAGCATGAGTAATATCAGCACAATAAACCAGATCAGGTGATATGATAAGCAATTAGGTACTGATTAAATTATAACGATGCATGGTTATCACTTTGCGTTTAAGGGATGGTGTCAACATTACTTAACTACAGCATAGCTAAAATGGATGTTTACTCATGTTATCAGGTATTAAGAAATTTTAGGGATGCATGATATATAAATATGTTCACCGGATGAAATCCTAGTTAACACAGGTTAAAATGCATATGAGTGTCCGATGGAGCAAAACCATATTGAGAATACCATAGGCCGTGTCAATAGTTAAAATGTGATTTGAACATATAAATGTGGTTATTGGGTTTAATCAAGTAAATGCACACGGTAGGTTTCAAGTTTGGAAAGTAAAATGATATAACGCGACATCGAGCATGAAAAAGGAAAATCATGGTACTAAGGTTAGACTACGGGTTTAATGAGCCATAAAATGTATATGTAATATATTAATTAGCATGTAGCAAGTTTTACTTGCCTCGACGGAACGCGATATGGAAAACGGAACGTTACGCGTCGGCGGGGAAAAGTCGCGACGCGCGCACGGTACACGGAATGAACCCAAACGACGAACAGTGGAGTCACAAGGATCGGAGGTACTCGCTGGGTCGTCGGAAAACGTCGTCGGCACGGTCGGATTCCGGCAAAACATAAGAACAGTGAATAGAGTGCTAAAAAAATATAGATCCAGAGAAAGAAAAGAAGAGAACAGGGAAAAGAAGAAGAAGAAAGAGAATGAGGGATACTTACTAGGTCTTAGAGGGGTGCTAGTAAAGACGGCGAGATCGACGGCGGTGAAGAACGCCGGTGAAGGGTTTACAGAAGAGCTAGGGTTCGGTTAGGGTTTGGGGTTGGTTTGGGTGCAGGGCTAAGTGATGGGGTTCTGGTGAGGGGATGGTGTCGAGGAGAGGAAGGGAATGAGGTGGTGATGATGGTGGGTGAGAAGTTAGGGTCGTCGGCGACGACTGGAGACGTTGGTTCGAGGGTGTTGTTTATGCAGGGTGTAATGGCCTCGGGAAGAAGGAGAAGACGGAGAGGAGGAGGAGACGGGGGTGAGCAGCGGCGTGGAACGGTGATGATGTCGTCGTCGCGAGGGCCATGACGAGAGGAGGAAGGCGGCTAGGGTTTTTCTGGGATGGGTTTAAAAGAAGGAGACGCGGGGTTTTAAAAGAGAAAAAGAAGGGAAAACATGAAGGGAGGTGACCGTAAGCGAGGCGCGGTGACAGGATTCGAGGAACCTACAGTAATCGCGAGATCTGTGAGAAAGTGTGCGAGAGGAGAGAGAAAGAGAAAGGGAAAGGAGAGAGAGGGAGACGTGGGGCCCGAGGCTTTTGAATAGAATTCTCTGATTGGCTGGAAAATGGGAGAGAGGAAATTAGTGGTGGGGCCGGAGATCAAGGGTAAGGATATGATTGGCTCGGAGTTAAACGGTTATAGGTAAAAATTTTTATAAAAGATTTTCTAAAGTTTTACACAGGATTTCATTGGCTGGGGAAAAATTGTTTGGTTAGTGAAAATATTTTACATGGTTTTTCTGGTTAAAATAATTTGGTTAAGGGGAAAAATAGTATTGTAGATAATATAGGAAATATTTTTAAATTGATTTAGTAATTTAAAGTAGAATTTGGCGAGAAATAAAATAATTCAGAATTGCGCCCGGGTCGGGTCCAAAAATTTGGGTTTGAAATATAAAAATTATTGGCAGGCTCCAAAAAATAAAATGAAGGATTTGGTAAGGAAAAAGCATACCCCCAAGAACGGACGCACGTGCGTGCGCGTAGCCGTCCAAACACGTCCGTTTCACTGAACGGGACGAGAACACGATGCAAGAACGCTACCACAGAGTTAGGGGTATCAAGCAGGCCATGACAAGTATTTTTTTTAAATTTATTTTAAAAGACTTAAATTGTTATATGCAAGAATTTGAATTGTCGCGGTAAAATACAACTAGCAACAGTCAAGCAAGACAAATGAAATAAATACCATACACCATACATACGGTAACTGAAATTTATAGAATTGGACTCGGTTGTTACATTATACCCAACTACAAAAAGAATTTCGCCCTCGAAATTCCAAGAATACAAAGGATAGATGAGAATTAAACTACAAGAGAAGATGAGGAAACTTCTGCCGGATTTCATCTTCTCGTTCCCAAGTGGACTCTCCATGCGAGCGATTATCCCAAGAAACAAGTACAAGAGGGATAACCTTGTTCTTAAGAACCTTTTCCCTTCGATCCACAATTTCAACCGGTCGCTCTTCAAAAGTCAAGTCTTCTCGTACCGTCAGCTCTGAATGAACCAATACATGCGTTTCATCCCGAACATACTTACGGAGTTGGGATACGTGGAACATGTCGTGCACATTCGCCAAGGACTGCGGTAACGCCAAACGATATGCTACCTCACCAACACGCTCTAAGATCTCAAAGGGTCCAACGAATCGAGGACTGAGCTTTCCTCGACTTCCAAAACGAATCACCCCTCTAGTCGGTGATATCTTCAAGAATACCAAATCACCCACGGCGAACTCTAGAGGTCTTCTCGACGTATCTGCCCAACTCTTCTATCTGTCTTGAGCTGCTTTCATATGATTCCGAATAGCGTTAACTTTCTCAACTGTCTGCACAACCAGATCCGGTCCCAACAACCTTCGTTCACCGACATCGTCCCAACAAACAGGTGAACGGCATTTGCGACCATACAAAGCTTCAAATGGAGCCATCTGAATAGTTGCCTGGAAACTGTTGTTGTAAGAAAACTCCACCAATTGTAGATGATCCTCCCAAGAACCCTTGAAGTCCAACATGCATGCTCTCAACATATCTTTAAGAGTTTGGATCGTTCTCTCCGACTGACCATCAGTTTGAGGATGATAAGCTGTGCTAAACTTCAATCGAGTCCCCAAACTTTCCTGTAAACTCCTCCAGAAGTGTGATAAGAACCGAGTGTCCCGATCGGACACGATGCTCACCGGTACTCCATGCAATCTTACAATCTCCTGCATGTACCGCTCCGCCAAAGTTTCAGTTGATTGACCAACCTGAAAAGGAATAAAATGAGCTGCCTTGGTCAAACGATCAACAATCACCCATACTGCATTATTGCCTTTTGGACTCCGCGGTAGAGTTGTCACGAAATCCATGGTTATATGTTCCCACTTCCACTGAGGAATCGGAAGTGGTTGCAATAAACCAGCAACCCTTTGATGTTCAGCCTTAACTTACTGACACACCAAGCACTTTGCCACGAAGCGAGCGATCTCCCGTTTCATGCCTTTCCACCAGAAATGCTGTCGTAAGTCTCGGTACATCTTCGTGCCTCCTGGATGTACGGAATAAGCTGAACTGTGTGCCTCCTTCATAAGCTCTTCGCGAATATCTCCCTTTGGCACACACAAACGACTACCATACCTCAACGAACCATCTTCGTGGATCAATAAATCTGTTCGTAGTCCGGCTTCAACCTGTTCTCGAAACTTTTGCAATCTAGGATCCTGCGATTGCGCTGCTATAATATTCTCGATCAACGAAGAATGTACTTGCAGCTGCATCACTGTCCCGAAGAATGTGGTAGCACAACTTCCAAATCAAATCTTCGAAATTCTTCAACGAGTTCCTTATGCGTAGTCAACATCTGAATTACTGGTAACTGACTGAGCGCATCCGGTACGGCATTAACCTTCCCCGGATGGTACTTAAGATCAAGGTCGTAATCAGCCATCAGCTCTAACCATCTACACTGCCTCATATTAAGCTCCTTCTGTGTGAACACATACTTCAAACTCTTATGATCCGTGAAAACTTCGACCCTTTCGCCCAAAAGGTAGTGTCTCCAAATCTTCAAAGCGAAAATCACAGCTGCAAGCTCCAAGTCGTGAGTTGGGTAATTCTTCTCATGGGTCTTCAACTGTCTTGATGCGTACGCTACAACCTTCCCATGCTGCATCAAAACATATCCCAATCCTTTTCCAGATGCATCGCTGTGAATCACCAATCCTCCGGAACTGTCTGACACGGTCAGAATAGGAGCGGTTATCAATCTCTGCTTCAATGTCTCGAAAGCTGACGCACACCTATCCGTCCACACAAAAGGTACCTCCTTGCGCGTAAGCTTGATCAACGACTCTGCCAGACGAGCAAAGTTCTCCACAAATCTTCTGTAATACCCGGCGAGTCCAAGTAAACTTCTTATCTCCGCAACATTCTTTGGAATCGGCCAATCTCGAACTTCTGCTACCTTTTCTGGATCGACGGCGATTCCATCGCCAGACACAACGTGCCCCAAAAACTTTACTTCCTCCAGCCAAAACTCGCACTTGCTCATCTTCGCATATAACTTCTCTTGTCTCAGCGTCTGCAGTGCGATCTTCAGATGTTCAGCATGCTCTTCCATACTCTTCGAATAAACCAGAATATCGTCAATGAACACCACAATAAACTGGTCCAAGAATGGTGAAAAGATTCGGTTCATCAAGTCCATGAATATTGCCGGTGCATTCGTTACTCCGAAGGGCATCACTAAGTACTCGTAATGTCCATACCGAGTTCAGAATGCCGTCTTGCAAATATCTTCTGCTTTCACTCGGACCTGATGATATCCGGATCGCAAATCCAGCTTCGAGAATACTCTCGTGCCACTAAGCTGCTCAAAAAGTTCGCCAATGCGAGGGATCGGGTACTTGTTCTTAATAGTCACCCGGTTTAATTCTCGATAGTCGATGCACATCCTTCTCGTGCCATCCTTCTTCTTAACTAGAAGAACTGGAGCTCCCCAAGACGAGTTACTGCTTCGAATCCAACCCTTCTCAAGCAGTTCATCAACCTGTTTCTTGACTTCTTCCAACTCCACTGGTGCCATTGGATAATACACTTTAGATACTGGTGCTGCACCAGGAATAAGGTCAATTGCGAACTCAACGTCTCGTTTCGGCGGTAATCCCGATATATCTTCAAACACGTCCATAAAATCACGAACAACAGCTGGCTCTTCACTTTCATTAACCTCCATTGATGCAAGAATATTAGTTGTCGGCCTAGCCCTAAACTCGACTGGCTCGATAGAACTGCTTCCTCCAGTGAAGGTAAACTTGGGATGTCCGGGAATCTGGAAAATTACTTTCTTTGCCCTACAATCAATGTGAGCGTGGAAAGTGCCAAGAAAATCCATTCCCAAGACGACCTCGTAGCTGCCCGTATCAATCATCAAGAAATCTACAAAACGCTCCCGTCCGCAAACAACAACTGTACAATCTTTACATTCCCTACTGGATATGATTTTCCCATTCCCAGTGTGTATGTCCCAGAAACTAGACAGGGTCGTGCAAGTAATCGAGTGTGTAGCTATAAACTTGGATGACATAAAACAATGGGATGCACCAGAATCAAATAACGCTAATGCAGGAAAACCATGAACGAGTAGAATACCTGAAACAACTTCTCCCGAAGCCTTAGCTTCCTCAGCCGTCAAGGTAAAAGCTCGAGCCTGATTAGGTCCTTGAGTCAGCTGCTTCTGTCCCTGGAACGGTTTCTGCGGAGGCCTCTGAATCTCATCCCTCGTACGAAGCTTCGACGGACAAGCGTTGATAGTGTGATCCGCCGCTCCACAAACCAAACAAAGCCCTTGTCTCCTTCGACAGTCTCTTTGCACATGACCGGGTAAATGGCAGTAGTTACAAGTCACGCTCTTTCTTTGGTCAACAACAGCAGACTTCTTCATCGGTGTTATGCCACGACGGTTCACTGGAATACCCCTGTGTCCATGTACTCGGTTTGGTGCAAAAGTCGGCTTCCGCACTGTAATTGCTGTCTGCTGTGAACTCCCATTCTTTCCAGATAAGCTCTGTTGTTCTCGTGCTACCGTAAGTACCTGTGAGAAAGTGGTCAAACCCAGGGAGACAATCTGCCTCTGGATGTCCACATCCAAGCTGCGCATGAACCTCCTTGCCCTGTCTGCATCGTTGGCGACTAAAGGTCCAGCGAATCTACTGAGCTGTGTCCACTCAGCTGCATATACATCTACGGCCGCACCATTCTGCTTCAGATTGATGAACTTCTCTTCCATTTCCTCCCGTGCAGTCCGCGGGAAGAACTTCTCCAGGAAACTCTTCGAAAAATCCGCCTACTTGATCAGCTTGGGCAAGCGGGTCTCCTCCACAAGCCACCATTCACGGGCGCAGTCCACTAACTGAATGCGTACCACATCCACTCTTTTATCATCTGGAATCTGTGCCGCAATAAGTAAGTTCTCCGTGTCAACTAACCACTGCTCCGCTGGCAACGACTCCTCCAAACCGGTAAAGGCAGACGGACCCAAACGTCTGAAATCTGCTACGGTCCCCACACGATCAACTGGCTTAGCTTCAACATTGTTCACGGACTACTGAACGGTCTGCAACCCTTCCTAAAACGATTCAGCTTGCTGCTGGATCAGCTCGGTCTGCCTCTTTTGATTTTCCAGCATTCCCCGTATCACTCCAAGCATGGCGGCCTTGTCAACACGCCTTTGGTATGTCTTCAGATTCTTACCTGCCATACTCCTGAAATCAAAACACCCAAGATTAGCATGATAACAGATTCAAATTATAGATCAAGGCTAGAACTCCAAGTTACTTAAATAGAGTACCGCATTGTAACCATGCCGCGGTATCATAGCTACAAGTACATAACTCCACCCAAGTCACCTAAGTCCTAGAGATAACAAGGAATCAGGTTTTCGAGTCGATATGCAAAGGAAGTTTGCACATCGTAAAAGATATAATCAGGAAGAACTTGATTCAAGAACGGTAAAACGGCAAGGTGGCAGGACATGTTTCCTAAACACGGGTATTCTGATTCGTGTATTGGGTACAATACCCAACTACAAAGAGAATCAACCCGGCTAACTTATGGCTCTGATACCAAAAGAACCATGTCACGCCTCGCTTCCCAGAGTACGCTAAATTGGGCACGTGATATGTAAGTGCACGGCGGCGCCCCGGCCGTCGATCCGACGCCGGAAACGCGGAAACGAAAAACTTTGCGAAACTTGCAAACCGGCACCACCGCGCACTATTAACCCGGATCGGGCCATTAACCTAGCTACTAGCAAACTAAAAGATGGGAAGAAAGATATACCAAGCGATCCGTGTCCTTCGGTCTTCGTCTCCACTCCGATCTCCCGCGGAATCTCTGTCCGTCACCTCCTCGTCGGAAAGGCACCACGTAGCCGATTTCTTTTACGGGCTCCCACCTCTGGACCGAGGCAACTCGGGTACGAAATTGGCTAGCCGACGTGTCCAAGGGTACTGTAGGTGTAGTGTAGAATCTATGTCTCTTTGGGGTAGTGAAGTTGCCATTGATGGATTGAGGAGGAGAAATGAACAAATGAAAATGGTGCTAGCCTTTTTGCATGAATCAAAATATGAGATACGGAATTTCTCCCACTCAAAAATGAGAACCCCCTTCCCTCCTCATGTGGCCGGCCCTCAATCCATGGTGGGGAAAAAAATGAATCAAAAGCAAGAGGAGAAAAAGGAATGATAAAGGAAAAAAGGTCACAACAAAAACCACATCAAAATCTCATCCATTCTTTTCTCATTTAATGCAAGACAAGTGATGTAAAGAGAATATAATGATGATAGTCATATCATAATCCCTCCTTTCACAAATAAACCCTTCCACAAATGTTATTTGCAAACTTGCAAATAACCCCCTCCATCGGAAAGTTCGGCCGGGAAGGAACAAAGAAAAACCGGCCGGAACGGAATGCAAACTGGCAACCTCAGAAAACTGATCCCGTAATAAATTACAGGAAAACCCCGCTACTGCATATACATGCCCGCATTAGTATTCCCACTGAACACAAATGCAAAGAGACAAAACTACACTGTCTAATACTAGGATCCGGCTTAAACCAAAGCCGGCTAGTAAAATCCATCCGATCACGATCCGTGCAATACCGCACGTATCTGATCGAACCCCGCCATATCTCCATACGGTCTCTACCGCGTTTCACCCGAAACTTGAGTAACTGTGTGTGGGGGACTGTAAAGACTCGTCAATACTATGGCTGTGGATTTAACCACTAGCACGTCAGAGGTATTAGCCATACGTGACGGGCCACCAGCTAATGACCAAAAGGGACGTCTGTGAGCGAACTCATCCTGACACCCTACTGAGCCTGTCAGTGACAATATCCGTACAGTCCGGTCCGTTCGTCTATGAGTATCGCATGGCGGGCCTAGGGGGTTGGTAAAAGTCAGACCCTCAATAGCGGTACAAGTCGTGTCGGAGTGTAGCCCAGAACACCCTGAGATACTACTGGAATACCTACCAGTAAATCTCCTGCCTCGGCCGAGGGCTTTGTGTAATGGCTCTCCTAGACACAGCGCGACCTCACCCCCAATACCGGGAGAGACGAACCCCTGCAGATCCGCTCACTGCCTCCATGTGGCTCGGGACTGTACCCAACTAGAACCTGTTTGCACGTCTCCTTTGAGCGTGGTAGGGTAGTAATCAAAGCACAATGGGAACTCACATGAGACAAATGAAGATATCTGGTCGATGAACTAACCTGTACACATGTCACCAAGGAACTGCTATCTGACGTCTGGTATAATCCCAACTAGCAGGTTCTCGGCGAGTCCTGTCCGGTGTACTCATAACCCAATGAGCACCTGTATACATCTTAGGTGAACCAACTGACACTAGTGGCTTGTGAGACTCGCCACCGCCCCTCGTCGGGGTCTCGACTGTATACACTAGTCTATTCTGGAGAATCGATGCCCTGTCTCGAAACTCCCACGACTAGGGACCATTTAAGGATGTGCTTATAGACCCCAGCTCCCACGTATATGATCGCCCTCATACTGCTGGCAGTCAAGCAAGAATCATAGGGGCTCTATCAACGTGTAATAGCGACTCGTAAGGTCACCTAAAGCAGTACACGATGATAAAGATAAACCAGATAGCATACTATCATCTCGAGTAAGACTGTCCTACCGGTATAGGTCCTCCCTCAACCATTGCAATCACGTGCCTGTGATCCAATAATTGACTCTGAGGGCACTATATCCAACAATCTTCCACTTGCACTCAAGGCCAATTATTGCGATGTCGCATACTCACAGCCCGTGTGATACCGAACACCCAACTCCTCTACTAGTCAGTCTCACAAAGCTTGTTTGCGAAACTATTGCGTTCGAGGAATAGCCTCAGTGAGTGGATCCGCTGTGATGTTTCTTTCTACGTCTCTCTATATCTCAAGTTTGCGGAGAAAGCCATCTCCCGAAATGAGCAATACCTGTCTTAGAATGTGTCTGGATGTCTGATGGGACCTAGTTCATAAATGAACTCCAAATCCAAACCTCTTAGACTGTATCGTCAACTGAACTTAATCAGTATCCTGCGCCATGCCTCCCTCAGTATCCGCCTGGACCACCTGTCCAAAATACTGCCCCTCGTCAGAGGGAAAACTATAACTCTGACAGCCACTCTGCCATCCAGGTCACCTTGGAAGCCTGGAATGATAACCGTCTCCTAAAGGAGGCTGCCGTTATCCAATCCCTAGAACACGCACTTATGTCCTAAAACTGCTTCCGATCGTTTCTCCAGGATTGGATTAATATCAACTTATTGCATCTACTGCAAGAACAACATCTGGTGTGGTACTTGACATCTCATGATTGACTCAATTGCCTAAGCAAGTGATCTGCCAATCATGCACATCCCTCTCTACTTTAGTCTATAAGACACCTTTAGAGAGGGTGACTCCATCACCTGCAGGTACACTACCGTGCCAGGAGTCGTCCATTCTAAATACTCATAGAATGCTGTCTAAGTACCCAGATTGGGAAACCACCCAAATCTAGATCTAAAACCATAGATCTAGTGACCAGAATGTCTTGATATTATATCCAAGTCCCATGTGGAGAAACCACTGTGTGACAACCAAAGTATAACCGATCGTAGTATAGGAATTTCACTTCCTACTCTGTGTATGTCATCCAAATACCAGGAAATCACACCCTACTACCTTCTTAACAGATCCATCCCCTATTCTGATGAAGTCAAACCTATGACTGTCACATCAGAAATAGATGATCTATCTCCGCTATATCTGCTTTAGTCTATAAATAGACATAAGCCACCTGTCCACCAATACTTCCGCTGCTCCCACTGACCATGACAACCCTCTGGCAGAGTCATATAGACGTACACTTCTAGAGCTAGTTTAGAACCCTCTAGCAGAGTCATATAGACGTATACTTCTAGAGCTAGTTTAGAACGACGCTATACTCATCCTCCTGCCGGGTCTTACAGCCTGGAACAACAGCAATGGCAAGTCTGGGTAAACAAGAACCTCCCTGTCACCGTCCTTGAGGCTACCGTAGTACCTCTCGGGTGCTTGAGGTTACCCACCATGTCTGCGGAGTGGCCAATGGAATGTCAAACCAGATTGAATCTTTAGGTTCTCATCAAATTTTCAGTAATCGTTTGCGGTTCTGGAATCACTTCCAGTTCTACCATACTCCCACTACTGTTTTCTGAAAAAAATCCATTTTTATTAAAACTGTGGCGAGTCAAGAACAATATCACTATTGATCTTCCAGATGGTAGAAAGCCATCCCTCGTCATAGCCTGGGTCAACCCATAAACAGCCATTACAGAAACGTGCCTTGAGTTATCCAGAGTCTGGTTTTAAGCATAAGCCGGACAACTCCCCGTACCTTAACAATGTCAAGATATGAACTGTTCTATATCCACTACAGAAACAGAGGCACTGATTTAATTGAACCAGATTCAAATCATGCAGCTGTCTCCAGTGCATGTTAACTAAATGGAAGGAGGCCGATCGGCGTTACTCAACTTAGGAATGCTTCCAATTATGAGTAACCTGAAAGAGAAGCAAGTTCTCTTAATCGTTACTTTCAACTGAATACCACACACAAGTATCTACATCTTCGATCACCTTGAAGAATCCCGATACTTGCAACACCTGGTTCTCTACTTTACTCTTATACCTATAACTTCTCAAAACTTAGACCCTGTGTTTCTACGAAACACATGTCTAAGAACTAGAGAAGTCACAAGTAAACAGAATATAGTACGAGTACCATCTCCTCTGTCCTAATGGACATTGGACAATATACAATACTCTGTATAAATCCCCTGAGTCTAATAACTCATTCCCTGTGTGTTGTAGGTTGAAAAATATACTTATGGTTAAGAAGAATTACACTGCTGTTCAATGCTCCTTACCTAACCATCCACTGATATAGGTAAATATCATAGACATAATTTCAAAAAGTTATATCTCACTCTATAAAATAGACGTACAGATATATCAATTTGAAATTGGTGCATAACAACGGATATTCAATACCAAATATTTGCCGTCCGGCAAACAACCCAGGTGACTTCCTCAAATATCACCAATTACAACGAATTCCGATATAATGAGGATGATCACCTAATTCCCAATAACTTACTCCCACTCATCATCTGTAAAACCATACAGATGTGAGAATCAAACCTGGTAAATACATACCCTGGAGCAAGTATCTAACTGGAAAATCAGTTTTCTTTTGACAGTATACAGTGAAACTGAAACATTGAAATGTTTCGTAGGGGTATCCGAGTATTCCTAGTAATGCCTCTTCCATTATCTGATTCACAACTGTAACCGTATATTTCTTTGCCACCTCTCCAAATCCCTTTATATGTCTTTAGTCATTACCTTCTGTACACCCCTTTAGGCCAAATGGTTTTCTTCCTTCCCTACCGTTCGGCACCAGCCTATGGTTTGGAAGAAGACTATCCAATAAGCATAATGGGTGTACCGTCCTAATCCTAGGAGCACTCGCAATGCGAGAAAATGTGAAGATAAAAGACAACCGAATAAACCTTATTCCTATTTCTCCTGAACCAGAATCCATCCCCGAACTGGAACAAGTTCCTTTCGAGTTCGTATATAACCATACGCTGGAGTATCCAAATAACTGTGGATCTTCGTAGTGATACGGAGTGTCCTGGAGAAATACAAAGGTGAAGTGGGAGTGGTAACGAAATACTTGGTTTGGTCGTGAATATCAGTCGCAATTTATTTTGCCCTCCTTCTAATCCCTTTCTTTGTCTTAACTTAATACCTTCTGTACACCGTTTAGGCTAATTGGTTTTCTTCATTCCCTACCGGTCGGCACCTGCCTATGGTTTGGAAGAAGACTATCCAATTTGCGTAATAGATGTACTGTCCTAATCCAAGGAGCACTCGCAACCTGAGAGAAGGTAAAAGGAAAAGACAACTGAATAGTCATATTCCTTTTCTCCAAAACCAGAAACCATCCTCGAATAAATCCCTTCGAGTTCGTATATAACCATACGATGGTTTTGTCCAATGGAAGTGGATGTTCGTAGTAATACGGGGTGTTCTGGAGAAAAGGGTAAAAGTAGGAGTGGCAATGAGGTCTGCAACCCTGACAATCCAAAAGCCAGTGTTAAAGAAGGTTCGGTTAATCTTGGTCACTGAGTCATAGTCTAGGGTCGGGTCAATGGTCGCTGCCAAAGAGAGAGAGAGAAAAGAAACACTCAGCGTGCACTCTAACCTAGATCAAAATGGTTATCACTTTATCTAATCAGGAAACCTCCCACTGTAACGTCAAATTCTTCTCCAAACCTGAAAGAAGAATTAGTCGGGATCACCCGAGGAGTAAACCAACTCATCAGTGGGAATCGGGATCCAACTATCATCGCATGATAACGTGACGGAATCCGCTCATGCTATCATACTCTAGAAGGTATACGCATATCTGGCAAGTTTCAGTTTCTTTTGAAACTCCCGATGTGATTTTTTCCCCATGCTCTTATGACCTTGATTTTGGCTAACATATTATAAGTCACATGTCAAGTTCTACCCGTCATTCTCCAGGTTAATTTGAACCCACCCGTACATACCCTTGAATTTGGCCAAAATAGTAGTACGACTGTCACAAACCAATGTATCTATCTATGCTGCATATGAATACCCAATAGCTACCAATCACCGTGCCTTGACTTTAGCCAACATACACAGCTTGAATACTTATTGACTATTCATATGAAACGACGGAGGGCTACGAATGGTTTCTGGCGAAAACCTTTAACGTAGTGAACTTGATATCGTTGAAGGAACTGATAGCTTTATAAAAATATAGTGACGAAAACCTTTGCTAAAGAGGTCACTCCCGGTGAAGGGATCTCGGCTCTTTCCCCGTAGGATGAGGTGCAGGATATTCCAACTGAATACCACGATGCAAAGCAAAAGTAATCGGCTATAGTGAAGTTATTGCCCTGACGCAAACTTTTGTCCAAGGGGTCACTCCCTGTGAAGGGATCTCGGCCCTTGCCTCGTCGACTGAGGAGCAGGATATTCCAACTGAATGCCACGATGCAAAACAAAAGTGAACGCCCTTGCAATAACAGCTTTTTGAAAAATGTTCCAACAACATCATAATAGGTTTGTTTAGCTTGCATTGATCCGAATCAACGCAGTCCCATCAATTGGTCACACCATAAAGAACGAAAATAATGATGTACGTATATGCCATCCGCATTCGCTACTGGGTCCCGTCATCACCCGTTAGGTTACTTAACTAACGACAGAGCGGGGACTGGACTAGCGCGGATGCAAACATATACAACATCTACTAGTATATATATCAATATATAATATTCGCTCAAGGCGTGATAAAATGCAACATCACAGAACAATACGGATATCTGGGATCCCCGGGTTTCATAGAGCCGCTACTGAAACCCGACGTTCCCCTGGTCGTGTGGATAGCCTGTGCAATGAAATCCTAGATCCCTACGGGCGCGGCAAGTTACCCGCCAAAACCTGAAGCGAGGCAACCCCCTTCAGCAACGTGAATGGACCACCCATCACATCACGGAATCCGGTAACTTGGGCACCCCTCTTGGGTCAACCTATACCCTCTACGAGTGCGGCGAATAGCCCGCCAATTCTAGAGTAAAGCCCCCTCCGTCTCAATGCCATGAGATACGGGCCCGTTGCCCTCTAGAACCCGGCTATCCGTGCACCCCTCCGCGGGGTAATCCTAGTACAGAAAGTAAAATATACATACAACAGGTACATCGACCTCGACCCGGTCGTGCCCCAAAAGAATAATACAAACAGGTAGTGACGGCAGTCCACATGTCGGACGCTCGCCCCGCAATATCAAATGTACATATAAAACAAAACTGTACTAACATTGCAACCAGGCTATCCCCCATGACCAATCCGCAATATCACAGCACAACACAGAACATCAACGTGAATGTCACGTTCGCAAATCCGTCTAAAAGGGCTATAGCAGTTAGACAGGATTTACCGATCAAATGACATTCACGGTCGCAGATATAATGTAAATACTGTGATCTAACATGTTTAAAATTTTCGATCGATCAAATATACCCAAGTGGGCCCCAAGCACTACTGTATCACTCATAAATATCTGGGCCCAAAAAGAATATACCAGAAACCCTATTTCCATGTCAGTAAACCACTGTAGAAATTTGGTACGGTTTGGCCACAAAACGGCGCTCCGCGTCCAAAACGTGGTTTTGGCCGCTAAACCGCCGCGCTACAGTAACATCAGCATACCAAATTTTCACAGAATTCATAAAAAACCCTGCACGTAATTTTCCAATGTACCAAATAATTTTTAGAGCAAGGAAAAATTCGACAGAAAGTGCGACATGGAAATGTGGTTTTTGGAAAATCCGATCGATCGAACTTGTAAACACGTTAGAGCAAGCTAGACTAGGTTAATGGCGTGGCTCTGATACCAATGTAAGTGCACGGCGGCGCCCCGGCCGTCGATCCGACGCCGGAAACGCGGAAACGAAAAACTTTGCGAAACTTGCAAACCGGCACCACCGCGCACTATTAACCCGGATCGGGCCATTAACCTAGCTACTAGCAAACTAAAAGATGGGAAGAGAGATATACCAAGCGATCCGTGTCCTTCGGTCTTCGTCTCCACTCCGATCTCCCGCGGAATCTCCGTCCGTCACCTCCTCGTCAGAAAGGCACCACGTAGCCGATTTCTTTTACGGGCTCCCACCTCTGTATCGAGGCAGCTCGGGCGCGAAGTTGGCTAGCCGACGCGTCCAAGGGTACTGTAGGTGTAGTGTAGAATCTATGTCTCTTTGGGGTAGTGAAGTTGCCATTGATGGATTGAGGAGGAGAAATGAACAAATGAAAATTGTGCTAGCCTTTTTGCATGAATCAAAATATGAGATACAGAATTTCTCCCACTAAAAAATGAGAACCCACTTCCTTCCTCATGTGGCCGGCCCTCAATCCATGGTGGGAAAAAAAATGAATCAAAAGCAAGAGGAGAAAAAGGAATGATAAAGGAAAAAAGGTCACAACAAAAACCACATCAAAATCTCATCCATTCTTTTCTCATTTAATGCAAGACAAGTGATGTAAAGAGAATATAATGATGATAGTCATATCATAATCCCTCCTTTCACAAATAAACCCCTCCACAAATGTTATTTGCAAACTTGCAAATAACCCCCCTCCATCGGAAAGTCCGACCGGGAAGGAACAAAGAAAAACCGGCCGGAACGGAATGCAAACTGGCAACCTCAGAAAACTGATCCCGTAATAAATTACAGGAAAACCCCACTACTGCATATACATGCCCGCATTTGTATTCCCACTGAACACAAATGCAAAGAGACAAAACTACACTGTCTAATACTAGGATCCGGCTTAAACCAAAGCCGGCTAGTAAAATCCGTCCGATCACGATCCGTGCAATACCGCACGTATCTGATCGAACCCCGCCATATCTCCATACGGCCTCTACAGCGTTTCGCCCGAAACTTGAGTAACTGTGTGTGGGGGACTGTAAAGACTCGTCAATACTATGGCTGTGGATTTAACCACTAGCACGTCAGAGATATTAGCCATACGTGGCGGGCCACCAGCTATTGACCAAAAGGGACGTTTGTGAGCGAACTCATCCTGACACCCTACTGAGCCTGTCAGTGACAATATCCGTACAGTCCGGTCCGTTCGTCTATGAGTATCGCATGGCGGGCCTAGGGGGTTGGTAAAAGTCAGACCCCCAATAGCGGTACAAGTCGTGTCGGAGTGTAGCCCAGAACACCCTGAGATACTACTGGAATACCTACCAGTAAATCTCCTGTCTCGGCCGAGGGCTTTGTGTAATGGCTCTCCTAGACACAGCGAGACCTCACCCCCAATACCGGGAGAGACGAACCCCTGCAGATCCGCTCACTGCCTCCATGTGGCTCGGGACTGTACCCAACTAGAACCTGTTTGCATGTCTCCTTTGAGCGTGGTAGGGTAGTAATCAAAGCACAGTGGGAACTCACACGAGACAAATGATGATCTCAGGTCGATGAACTAACCTGTACACATGTCACCAGGGAACTGCTATCTGACGTCTGGTATAATCCCAACTAGCAGGTTCCCGGCGAGTCCTGTCCGGTGTACTCATAACCCAATGAGCACCTGTATACATCTTAGGTGAACCAACTGACACCAGTGGCTTGTGAGACCGGCCACCGCCCCTCACCGGGGTCTCGACTGTATACACTAGTCTACTCTGGAGAATCGATGCCCTGTCTCAAAACTCCCACGACTAGGGACCATTTAAGGATGTGCTTATAGACCCCAGCTCCCACGTATATGATCGCCCTCTTACTGCTGGTAGTCAAGCAAGAATCTTAGGGGCTCTATCAACGTGTAATAGCGACCTGTAAGGTCATCTAAAGCAGTACACGATGATAAAGATAAACCAGATAGCATACTATCATCTCGAGTAAGACTGTCCTACCGGTATAGGTCCTCCCTCAACCATTGCAATCACGTGCCTGTGATCCATTAATTGACTATGAGGGCACTATATCCAATATGACATAGCCAACCATGCTACCTGTGGGTAGGAAGTATCCATCCACAATCACATTACAGTTGTAGAGATATCAAGAACAAATGCAACTATCTAAAACATGTCCATAAACCAAGATAACATGAGTCAAGAATAATAAAAATGCGGAAGCAAAAGATCCAATACAAAATAACTGGAATGTATGTCCCATAATGCGGGCTCACATCAGGAAATAAATGCAGGAAATAAAGGACTAACTACTAGTGACACCTCACAGCTCAGCCTGCTGGCTGAAGTACTCCTGCTCGGACTGCAGCAACGGTACAGAATCTGGGCCATGCAAAACCCAGACGTCAGCACGTCATGTCATCAAGTAATAAAATATAAACAGGGTGACAGGCAATGCAATATACACATGAATGAAAAGCAGGTGTAACAGTATTATAAATCAGAGCAGTGAAGGGTAATGTGCAGTGAGTAAACTAAACTGTTCTATTGGGTTTTCTACTTTAAAGTCTTTGAAATCAATTTGATGAATCATCGATGTAACTCAATAGTATCTCGTGCGTGCCCGGGATCACGGTGAAGATTCTCGGGCTGAAACCGAGACATGCCGCTAGGCACTAAAGGAAAAGCGTAATGATGAATGATGTCTATGGCATCATCGCAAGGCTGGCCTAGCCTCTGAAAGGAAATGGATAACGGTGGATGATGTCAGCAGCAGCATCCCAAGGCTGGCCCAACCTCTAAAACTAGTCGGTAAAGGTAGCACACTGTCGAGTTACATGTCAGGTTTCATCTTTGATTTCCCCATACCCCTAAGTTATATGTGTTCAAGTCAGGTACTAAATAATCTGGAGCTAATGCCAACTCAGGATCGGGCATGTGCAGGTTTGTCTGGATAGACAATAGGAACGGTCCGTAAGGACAACAGGTCAGGTTTGTTGGTATTAGACACAAGATCAGGAAACGGGTAAGACCATGGTACATCAGGTCAAGCCGGGTAGTGTATATAAGTGTCATGACATATCAAGAGTCGTACGGTACCATGTCGTGTCACGTAGGAAGTGCAACAGGTCATGTCAGGAAGCACGAAATGCTATGTGGGTGCTCATAAATCAAACTAACATAATTAAGGTTATAAATGAACAAGCATGAGTAATATCAGCACAATAAACCAGATCAAGTGATATGATAAGCAATTAGGTACTGATTAAATTATAACGATGCATGGTTATCACTTTGCGTTTAAGGGATGGTGTCAACATTACTTAACTACAACGTAGCTAAAATGGATGTTTACTCATGTTATCAGGTATTAAGAAATTTTAGGGATGCATGATATATAAATATGTTCACCGGATGAAATCCTAGTTAACACAGGTTAAAATGCACATGAGTGTCCGATGGAGCAAAACTATATGGAGAATACCATAGGCCGTGTCAATAGTTAAAATGTGATTTGAACATATAAATGTGGTTATTGGGTTTAATCAAGTAAATGCGCATGGTAGGTTTCAAGTTTGGAAAGTAAAATGATATAACGCGACATCGAGCATGAAAAAGGAAAATCATGGTACTAAGGTTAGACTACGGGTTTAATGAGCCACAAAATGTATATGTAATATATTAATTAGCATGTAGCAAGTTTTACTTGCCTCGACGGAACGCGATACGATGCGTCGGCGGGGAAAAGTCGCGACGCGCGCACGGTACACAGAATGAACCCAAACGACGAACAGTGGAGTCACACGGGTCGGAGGTACTCGCTGGGTCGTCGGAAAACGTTGTCGGCACGGTCGGATTCCGGCAAAACATAAGAACAGTGAATAGAGTGCTAAAAAAATATAGATCCAGAGAAAGAAAAGAAGAGAACAGGGAAAAGAAGAAGAAGAAAGAGAATGAGGGATACTTACTGGGTCTTAGAGGGGTGCTAGTAAAGACGGCGAGATCGACGGCGGTGAAGAACGTCGGTGAAGGGTTTACAGAAGAGCTAGGGTTCGGTTAGGGTTTGGGGTCGGTTTGGGTGCAGGGCTAGGTGATGGGGTTCTGGTGAGGGGATGGTGTCGAGGAGAGGAAGGGAATGAGGTGGTGATGATGGTGGGTGAGAAGTTAGGGTCGTCGGCGATGACCGGAGACGTTGGTTCGAGGGTGCTGTTTATGCATAGTGTAACGACCTCGGGAAGAAGGAGAAGACGGAGAGGAGGAGGAGACAGGGGTGAGCAGCGGCGTGGAACGGTGACGATGTCGTCGTCGCGAGGGCCACGGTGAGAGGAGGAAGGCGGCTAGGGTTTTTCTGGGATAGGTTTAAAAGAAGGAGACGCGGGGTTTTAAAAGAGAAAAAGAAGGGAAAACGTGAAGGGAGGTGACCGTAAGCGAGGCGCGGTGACGGGATTCGAGGAACCTACAGTAATCGCGAGATCTGTGAGAAAGTGTGCGAGAGGAGAGAGAAAGAGAGAGGGGGGGGGAGAAAGAGAAAGGGAAAGGGGAGAGAGGGAGACGTGGGGCCCGGGGCTTTTGAAGAGAATTCTCTGATTGGCTGGAAAATGGGAGAGAGGAAATTAGTGGTGGGGCCGGAGATCAAGGGTAAGGATATGATTGGCTCGGAGTTAAATGGTTATAGGTAAAATTTTTTATAAAAGATTTTCTAAAGTTTTACACAGGATTTCATTGGCTGGGGAAAAATTGTTTGGTTAGGGAAAATATTTTACATGGTTTTTCTGGTTTAAAATAATTTGGTTAAGGGGAAAAATAGTATTGTAGATAATATAGGAAATATTTTTAAATTGATTTAGTAATTTAAAGTAGAATTTGGCGGGATACAAAATAATTCAGAATTGCGCCCGGGTCGGGTCCAAAAATTTGGGTTTGAAATATAAAAATTATTGGCAGGCTCCAAAAAATAAAATGAAGGATTTAGTAAGGAAAAAGCATACCCCCAAGAACGGACGCACGTGCATGCGCGTAGCCGTCCAAACACGTCCGTTTCACTGAACGGGACGAGAACACGATGCAAGGACGCTACCACAGGGTTAGGGGTATCGAGCAGGCCATGACAAGTATTTTTTTAAATTTATTTTAAAAGACTTAAATTGTTATATGCACGAATTTGAATTGTCGGGGTAAAATACAACTAGCAACAGTCAAGCAAGACAAATGAAATAAATACCACACACCATACATACGGTAACTGAAGTTTATAGAATTAGACTCGGTTGTTACACGGTCTCTTTGATTCTGACAGTTGTAGACCGTTTCATAGGGCGTCCCTGAATATCTTGTGGGCCTTTTCCCTCTTGAAGGAATAGACATTTTCCAGCTTCTCTTTCAGAGGCGATTCCCCCCGGCGTATGTATCGGAGGGACTGGAGGCTGATTGCGGCCGTTTTTCGCGAAGGCGCTTCGCTTTTAGGTTGAAAGGGATATCAGTTGGCTGCCCCCGGGTATAAATCCCTGGCTCATGAGCCAAAATTTGATTCTGCTGTAATTGCAATCGGACGACTTGGGTCGCGAGATCTGCCACGACGTTTGCCAGCTCGTCAACTTTGTAATAGACCTCGGCCATCTTCTCATCCCTGTCCTGAAATTTCCTTTGAAGCCATTGGAATAATGCTTGTTCTGTAGTTCCGGCTATGACAACCGGGTAATCTTTATTGCCTGATCTCAATTCCGTAGGAACCACGAGCTCCTCTGGCTTATCGGCCTGAGCGGGCTCTTCATCATTTAGATCGAGCCGATGCTGGGTAGCGTCAACCATATCATCACCATAGCTGTGAAGAAGAGGAGGGTTCGTTTCTTCATATCCGGCCATGTAGACAGTGTGGATAACACATTCAGCCATTCTTTCATCACTGGCAGCTAGTTTCGCGGAGCGGTCCGGGCTTTGGAAATTCATAAATTTTAACATGGCCAGAGCCCTAACCCTTTTGTTGGCTCTATATCTAAGCCGCTTCTGCCTTAGCTTCTCTGCTTTAAGCGCTTGGCAGGCTTCTGCTCTTCGGGGAGCCGCCGTAGGCTGAGTGATGGGGAGGCTTGAGAAGACACCCAATCGAGCAGTTGTTGGAGGCGCCGCTGGAGATTGCTCAAGACGCGCTGTAGCTTTGTTGGTGTTGATGGTCTTGCCCCCAGTTGGGGCCAAGGAAAGTCGTTCAGACACCGACTTGCGTTTGGGTTGGGGCGCCCTCGAGATCACCACATCTGGTCTCTTTCCTTTCGAGACCGGTCTGTCTGTTGCTGGAGCTTGAGGAGCAGGAATGGCGTTAGCAGGCACGAACAGAATAGAACCGAACGGTAGCAGCAGCTCCTCCCACTGTCGCCCAAGACTGGCTGGGAGGACCGTCCTGGAGTCCATCTTCATCGTGTAAGAGATGGGAGCTGAGTTCATCATTGGAGACATTGTTGAAAGGCAATTGCTTGAAAACCTGCATGAAAGAACATTATTTTAGTATAAATATAGGCATGTAAATTGATTGAGTTCGCATGAACGTTTAACCCGAAATATGGGAGGAGAGATTGGTCCCACCGGGCGTGCCACAACCTGTAGGGTGTTTTTCGTCACCCCATTGAGATGGGAATACGCACGCGCTTGTCAGGCGTACTACAGATTCCCCCTGCCTGGGGTAGGCCGGGGTTTATTGATTGTGGGGATCCGAATCTCCGGCAGCCGCGGACTAAGCTGCTGTTAATTACCCCTCGCCTTTGGGGCGAGGGAACCTCTGATTAACGGGTTAAACTGGTCAGGCAAACTCAATGTGCGGTGTGCATGTGTTGTGTTTTGAAAAGGGGTTTTGGATATATCGGGAGCCACACAGAGTTTTTTACGGGGGTCCCGCTACCCGGATAGCAGGCTGGGGGTCAAGGGGGCTAGCAGCCCCCTTGCGGGGTGCGGGGTAGCGTCCCGTTAGAAAATTTTTTTCTAACAGGGATAGTGTCGTGGAGCACGTGTGTGTGAAAATATGTATATATATGTATATGTATATGTATGTACATAAAAAGAGGGGGGAAAGACATCCAAGGGATGCGTGGGGCCAGCGCCTTGAGCGCTGTACGCTTAGGTGCTGTACGCTCAGGCGTAAGCGCGCCACGTGTTGACACGTGGGCGCCTTGCGCATGAGCGCTGGGCGCTCGAGTGCAAGCGTGCCACGTGTCGGCACGCGGGCGCCTTGCGCTCGCACGCAGTGCGTTTGAGCGCAAGCGCGCCATGTGTCAGCACACGGGCGCCTTGCGCTCGAGCGCAGTGCGCTTGAGCGCAAGCGCGGCACGTGTCGGCACGTGGGCGCCTTGCGCTCGAGCGCAAGGGCGCTGGAGCGCAAGCGCGCCACGTGTCGGCACGTGGGCACTTTGCGCTCGAGCGCTAGCGCGCCACGTGTCGGCACGTGGGCGCTCGGCGCTTGAGTGCTTGGGCGCCGGCTAGGAAAAGAGGGCTTTTAGCCCCAGAAACCAGAAGCTATGCTTCAGAAAGGAAATATTATATATATATATATATATATATATATATATATATATGGAGTTAAACTCCTAGGATGTGTTGAAGCTGATTAAGGGGGTTCTTCTTCTTCCTCCTGTGGTTTGGCCGGATCTTGAAGATCAAGAGATGTAAGATCTAAAATCTCTTCTTTTGAGATCTAATAACAGATCCAAGCTCCCCTTGGTGGGTTTTATGGTGAAAAACTATTTAGTTTTGGAAAAGGAAGAGTAAAAGTCTTGATTTAATTCAAATAAAGAAAAAGGTTTGAAATCTTAAGAAAAGGGAAAGATATACAAACCCTAGGTTTTTGAGAGAACGGAAAAAGTGTTTTCTTATTCATAATCATGTTGCCTTATATAGGCTTACATATTTACATATAGCCCCTTGGGCTTCACAAAATGGCATTTTAGCCATCCCATAGCTCATGTGTCATTTCTTTTTGCACATAAGCCATGGGCTTACAAAATATTGGCTTATGCCCATTTTGCATGCATTCATTTATAAAAAATTACATAAAAATTATTTATTACATGATCTATATTTTGGCATGGAGGAGGCTGGCCGCGGGCTCGACTTGGGCATGGGCCCACTTGACCTGGGCTTAGGCCCACCTAGCTTGGGGGTTGACCTTGACTTTAATTTGGTCAACCGGGGTGTAAATTTTTACCCCAACAGGGACAACTCGGTCCATTATCGCCATATTTAAGGCGAATTTCTAGTTTAAGGACTTTTCGGTCCAACATTCTCATTCGGTCGTGAAGTTGCATAACACACCCCTTCCAACTCTTGTTTGCTGAGACGCTGTTGCTTGTCCTTTGTTTGCATGGACACTTCACTCCTAATACTATTTTTACCTTCTTGGACTTCTTCATCTATCATCGTGCCAATCGGGTTGTTTTGAAGGAAGTACTGGGCATTTTAAACAGCACCTACCCCCTGCTTATCAGCGTCTTCTTCATATACAAAGGAACGAGATATCACGTCATTCCTTCTGTCGAGTCTTCCTCTTCCTTGGAAGAATGAATTTGACTTGGGGTTTTTTCCTCATCGTCTGATTCGGAGTGGGACATGGGTTTCACATCCCTCCCATGGTTTTTTGGTTCAAGTGGGATATTCCATTTGATTACAGAACCCGCTTGTAAGTCCTTTGATATTCTATCTATTCTTTGAGAAGAAAGGACCATCCCACGTAGAGATTCTTCCGCCAGTAAGAAATATGCCCCTATGTATATCTCGGGGGGAGCGAGTGCCCACGCCGTCGCTATTTTCAGGACAGGTTGCTTCAAATTCGCTCAATTTTGTTGAGCGTTGGCGACAAATGCCACCTTACCTGTGCTTTTCATTCATCTTCATCGGATGATGAAGGGTCTTGACCTAGCTGATCCAATCGAGTCATTTTATCCATGAGCTCTTGGAAGGTTGTCGGCTTGAAAAGGGCCGTAAATTGGAACACCTTTTGAATTTGGGTCAAGGGTGGTTATGAACATTGCTACAGCTGCAGGTTCGTCGATACGTTGCTCGCATTTTGACCAGATATTTCGCCACCGGGTAACTTATTGAACCCAAGTCTCATTCGGTCTAACCCTTTTGTTGACCAGCGCCGTCACGGTAGTATGTTCGTTCTTATTAGCAAATCCCTGACAGAAGAGCATATCCATTTCGTCGAAGCTCTTTACGAAATCATTTGGGAGTTTCGCATACCATTTTAAGGCGATGCCCGTCAGACCGCTGACGAACTGTCGGAGGAGTAGTATGTCATTTCCTCCAGAATTGCAGCACATGGATTTAAATTGCGCGATGTGCTGGTGAGGATTCCTGGTTCATTTGTATATGTGGAGTCAAAAGTATGTATTCTGATGGGTACTGTATTTGATCATAGCACGCCGGATACGGTAGACCAGTCTTGATTGGCCTATTTGATGCTTCATTGGCATAGTGAGTTTTGACTTGTTGAGCGATATATGTGTCCAGCTTTTCTTTTAGGAATTATTTCCTCCTCAGCCATTGATGAGATTTGCAGAGGATTTGAAATGTCATCCTTATCTTTAAGACCGACTACCTGCGGTTCATCTGCCAGTGGTTCCGATTGAACCATCATTCCATCTATATTCTGAATCAGAAGGGCCATCTGGTTCATTTTAGTGGACATTTCTACTACTTCTTCATCTTTCTTTTTCAGAGCGCGCTTTAGAAAATCAATATCCGATTCCTTCTTAGGTGAAGGATTAGCGTTTGCTGCCGCTTAATCGAGCATCTCTTGCAGCTTTTCACGTTGCAGTTGAACTTTCGTCAGGGACCGAGTTTGAGGTCGGTGACTAGTAGAAGCTCGAACTTCATCTTTGGACTTCACCACATAGACTATGTGAACTACCATGCCCCCACGGTTGGGGTGTTTGGAGTTTTGGCCTTTGGAGTTTGCTTCGGGCACTTGAGCTTTATTAGGCCTCTCCTTTTTTGTGAGAAGCCGCTTTGGTTTTGGAAGGAACCGCTGTATCAGGATCTGTCTTGGAATGAGTCCCCTTGTATTTGAAAGGGATTTGTCAGAAGTTGGCTGACGTCTAGGGGAAGATCCGCGGTTGACGACAGAGGCCTTCACCTGCTTCCACACCTTATATATAGATGAGGAAAGTTGTTTCGGGGAGCGAATTGGTTTCTGCTCTCGTGGGATCTCCATAGGATGTGGAGATTTCTTCAATATTGCGGTGGGAGAATTTTGTTTGACCCTTCACAACAGTTTGAAGCCATTCCTAGTTGGAACAACAACATTCACCACTGGGGTTGAAACAGGACCATACGGAGAACTGCCCCCAGCTCATTTTGTATGATACCGATATCGACGTCGACCGTTTCTTACGACCGGGATTTGATTAGCCTCAGGATTTTGCCGAGCCTGCCCCCGTTTCCTTTGAGAGCTTGAATATTCTACCCCCTATGTTGACCTTGGTCCTTGGCAGGTGCCGGTTGTTTGAGGACTGATTCCGTCGGCAAAGCTGCAGCTTAGGGAACCAGCCTGTGGAACACAGACATCCTCTGGGCTTCCTCCATCAGCATTGAAGCACCGAGGGTGGGAGGTGGGAGTATCGACCCAAAGAGAAGCCCGTTGATTTCTTAAAGAGGCGGATTGCAGAGATTTGAGGCTGCAAGTGGCCCATACTTGACTCCACCGGATATGACAGAGCCTGAGTTGCTAGGGCGGGAGAAAACTCCATTCTTCATAGAGACGAAACACTGGCTTTAGTATCCCATCACCCAAAGGAAACCACAAACATATTTATCATGATTATTTGATCGCGGAAAAACACGATACACGAAGTGTGGAGTGGAAATAGAAATAGGTCCCACCGGGCGTGCCGGAATATGTTTATCACCGAAAACAAAGAAGAACCGGGATGGATCGTCTTGCCTGAATTTGGGGGGCAGATGCTATTTGGATTTATCCGTCCACCTCCCCGAAGATGCCAAGTTGATTTATGGCACCGTGTATCGGAAGTTTAGACGGATGCGGCTGTTGTAGCAGACTTCGTCAGATTCCCCCTCGTTTGTGAGGGGTTTTTCATTGTGAGGACGCTCTTCCCTGCAGGCGCAAGCCCCTGCAGTTAATTACGTTACCGCGTGGCGATAACCACTTTCTCCTACTCCAGAAGGTCACTTCATGTCATGTGTGTTTGTTTTATTTTTGGCTGCCCGTGGATTGTATACGGAGACTAATTTATGTTGTCGCCCGTAGGGCGTGGATTAGTCCAAATCTATATATTCTGAGATTTGGGTTTGGATTGATTTAAGGATCGTTAATCTCGTTTGAGATTAAGATCAACTTTAATGTTTGTTGAGAATACGTTAGTCTAATTTGAGACTAAGATCTACTTAATAGGATTTTGGGATCATTCAGACCCAACAAAAGAGCATTTGGGTTCTATTGCTTTAGTTTAAGGACGTTTCGGTCCGTTGTTAGTTTAAGAACGTTTCGGTCCGTAGCTAGTTTAAGGACGTTGCGGTCCGTTGTCGCAAGTTTGGGAAGTGCATCCAAAAGCAGTTGGTTGTCGGGGCTCGCCATCTCTCTGAAGACGTTGAGGAATTACAACGACATGTATCAGAGGTGTAGAGAGATGTACCCTTGAACCAATTCCATGTTTGAGGGAAAAGGAATTGACGGTCGAGCCCAGAAATCATTAGTTGCATTTTGAGACTAAGATTTCTTCATTAGTTTTGGGAAGTCATGAGAATAGAGGCTCGATCTATTTGGAGATCGAAGGTGTTTTAATCTCAAGAAGACTTAGCCAACTTGATGCTGGAGTTGATTTCCCATAATGTTAAACATTAGTATATGTTCAACACTTACGTGTTCCCACGTGAGGTTATAAAGCAGTGTTAAACACTGGATTCCGGGGGCGCTCACGTGTGGCACCTCAAAGCTGGTGCTGTACATTGGGTTCAAGTCCCCGTTTATATATAAGTGTTAAACACTTAATTCTTGTGGCACTCACGTGTGAGCACGTAAGGCGCCCTAAGGTTGGTACTGCCTATTTTTGGTTTTATTTCCCTCTTCTTTTATAAGTGCTAAGAACTTGTGCCTTGTGGTGCTCACGTGCGGACATGTGAGGCACTCCAAAGTGGGAGCTGTTTTCTGGGTTTTATTTCCTCATTCATATAAGTGCTAAGCACTTGATTGGGGGTCACGTGGAAAACACGTGACTGCCCTAAGAGGCACTTCTTGTTCTTCTTTTAGGCGCTTGCATGGGAAACACGTGACTCGGTCTCAACCTTCCTTTTTTATTCATCATAGGTGCTCACGTGGGGAAACACGTGAGGTTTCGTTATAGTGTTGAACACTAATGAATCACCAGTCTTTCCTTCTATGTGCATGAAGATTTTGATCTCATATTAACGATGTTGGGATCTGAGTTTAGAGAATTTCAAGTCTCTTGTTTTATAAGAATTAAATTCTTTGGACTTAGTTCTTTCCTCTAAGTTTTGAATCTGCATACCAGAATTTCCCCGATAAGAATTAAATTCTCAATTTATGGGGAGATCTGCTTCTGCAGACCTCAACCAGAGGAAGAATTATGTTCTTTTTTGTGAAGGGTTAAACCCTTTGTTTGAGTTAAATTCTGTTTTGTTTTTGTAGGAGCTTTTTGGAAAGCTTATGGGGTGTTCTCTGTTGGGGTCGAAAATTGCACCCCAGTTGACCAAGTCAAAGTCAAGGTCAACCCAAAACCAAGTGGGCCCATGCCCAAGTCGAGTCTGAACATAAAGCGGCCGGCCCCCTCCATGCCAAAATAAAAATCATGTAATAAATAATTTTGATGTAATTTTTTATGCATGAATATAAGCAAAATGGGCATAAAGTCGAATTTTTGTAAAACCCATGGCTTATGTGCAAAAGAAATGAGCAGATGCGGCATGGGATGGGCAAAATACCATTTTGTAAAGCCCAAGGGGCTATATGTAAATGTGTAAGCCTATATAAGGCAATATGATGATGAATAAAGCATATACTTTTCATTCTCTCAAACTCTAGGGTTCTTGTGCCTCCTTCTCCTTACTCAAGGTTGTAAAACCTTCTCCTCTTTTTTGAATTAAATCAAGAGTTTTACTCTGCCTTTTCCAAAACTAAATAGTTTTTCACCACAAAACCCACAAAAGTGAACTCAGATCTCCCATCAGATATCAAAAATAAGAGATTTTTTAAAATCTCATACTTCTTGTTCTTCAAGAGCCGACCAACAGAGGAGGAAGAAGGAGAATCATCTCCAAAGACCCCATTTTGGGAAAGACCTAAGGCTCAGGGGAGAAGAAAGAGGTTTCCTTAAGCATTTACAAAGATTTCTTGGAGTTTAACTCCATAAAAAAAGAAGAAAAGAGAAAGAAGAAGTCTTTCTTTCTAGGAGTTCAACTCCATTAGTCAAATCGGGAGTACGGCTCCCAGTGCAGGGATCAAGTCCCTTTTCCTGCTGACACCCAGCGCCCGCGTGCCAAGCACGTGGGGCGCTAGAGCCAGCGCCGATGTGCCATGCACGTAGGGCGCTGGCGCCCAGCGCCCGTGTGCCATGCACGTTCCAAGCATGTGCCAAGCACGTGAGGCGCCGGCGCCCAGCGCCTACATGCCATGCACGTGAGGCGCTGGCCCCCACGCGTCCTTTGGACGCTTTTCCTCCTTTATATATATGTATATATGTATGTATACACACACACACACCATGACCCCCGTAAAAACCCTGTGGGGGCTCCCGATATATCCAAAACCCCTTCAAAACACAATACTGCACATTGAGTTCGCATGACCTGTTTGACCCGCCAATCGGAGGCTTTCTCGCTCCAAAGGCGAAGGGCAATTAACGACAGCTTAGTCCACGGCTGCCGGAGATTCGGATCCCCATAATCAATAAACCCCAGCCTACCCTAGGCAGGGGGAATCTGTAGTACACCTGACAAGCGCGCGCGTATTCCCATCTCAATGGGGTGACGAAAACCACCCTACAGATTCTGGCACGTCCGGTGGGACCAATCTCTCCTCCCATATTTCGGGTTAAATATCCATGCAAACTCAATCAATATACATATTTATATTTATACTAAAATAATACTCTTTCATGCAGGTTTTCAAGCAATCAATTTTCAACAATGTCTCCAAAGATGAACTTAGCTCCCGTCTCCTACACGATGAAGATAGATGCCCGGCAAGTCTCAGACGACAGTGGGAAGAACCGTTGCTACAATTTGGGTCTATTCTGTTTGTCTCGGCTAATGCCTTCCCTGCACCTCAAGCTCCGGTAACCGACAAACCGGCCTCGAAAGGCGAAAGGCCAAATGTGGTGATCTCGAGGGCGCCCCAACCTAAACGCGAGTTGGTGTTCAAACGGCTCTCCATGGCCCCAGTTGGGGGCAAAGCCGTCAGAACAAAATAAGTTGCCAGACGTCGTGGGCAACCCCAGACGATACCTTCGACGGACATGCGGGCGGATGTCTTCTCAAGCCTCCCCATCACTCGGCCTGTGGCGGCTTCCCGAAGAGCAGAAGCCTGCCAAGCGCTCAAGGCAGAGAAGCTGAGGCAGAAGCGGCTCAGATACAGAGCCAACAAATGGGTTAGGTCTCTGGCCATGATAAAATTTATGAATTTCCAAAGCCCGGACCGCTCCGTGAAACCAGCTGCCAGTGATGAAAGGATGGCTGAATGTGTTATCCACACCGTCTACATGGTGGGCACGCGTCCCAGCGACAACCTTCACAGCAAAAGTAAGGATGGGGCCACCACATCTCAAATCCAATTTGGTGTGAATATGGCTGCCACATTCCAAGATCGGCCTCCTTAGGAAGGTAATGAAGACCCTTCCAGTGAGGCTGATAAGCAGAGAGAGCCCTCGGTTCATGAGGAGTTAGGCCCAAAAAGCGAAGAGGAGCCAATCTTCTGTCCCAAGAACGTAGAGCAGCAACTTCTCCAAGAGCTACGAAAATAGCTCAGAAGTAAAGATAAGGAGATGGCCAAACTTTACTCCAAAATTGATGACTTGACGAATGTCGTCTTGCAGCTCATGGCCCGACTTGCCTCTCAGCCGCCCAATCAAGTGTAGGGCTTTGCTCATGAACCGGGAAACGGTGTCCCAGGGCGGCCGACGCCTATTCCCTCAAATCCAAAGGTGGGCGGATCGCATGAAAGTCAGTCGCATCTTATCTCGGGAAATGTCTTGGCTACCGATGACAGTAGCCTGCTAACTCAAGATCAAATCATGGATTTGGTTGCCAACAAAGTCAAAACATTGGTAGCCGAAGCTGAAGCGCAAAAAGATATTAGCAGTAGTGGGAGACCATATCCTGCTCAGTATGATCTGGTAGAATTTCCTAGTGGCTATGTCATCCCTAAATTTGGAAGATTCGATGGGACAGGAAATGCGAATCAACCATCGCCCATTTTAAAGCCTTATGCGGGAATACTGGGGGCAATGATGCGCTTCTCCTCCACCAGTTCGTTACTAGCTTGGCTGATGTTGCTTTCGACTGGTACGCGAGCATATAGGATGGCTCCGTCACAACTTTCATCCAAATGGAGTCTCTGTTTTGGCAGAGGTTCATGAGCATCAGCGATAAGATCACCATTGCCGAGCTCGTAAGGACCAAGACAAAGAACAATGAAAGCAGTATAGATTTTATAACCCGATGGCGCAATCTCTCCGTCAAATGTGAACCACCGACTGAGCAGGATCAATCTGTCAGTCTCCTTGTCGGAAATCTCAAAAATTGGATGGCCCTGTTTCTATGCACCACGGGTCTCAAAACATTCCAAGAGCTGACCAGGAAAGTTTAGATGCTGGAGCGCTCAAAGCAGGAGTCCTCCTCGGATTCCCAAAATAACAATAGGTCCTGGAGAAACCGAAAGGACGATAATCGCAAAGGCGGAAATTCCGACGATTCTGAATCTTTCAATGCCTTGGCTAACCGAAATAAGCAAGGGTTGAGCAGGCCTAATGCCAACCAGCCTCGGAAGCCAGTGTTCGGAGAGGGAGGAGAATCTCCACTGAAAGAGAAGCTGGACAAGGTCTATTCCTTCAGAAGCGACAAAGTTCGTAAAATATTCAAAGACGCCCTAAGAAACGGTCTACAATTGCCAGAATCAAAAAGACCGCAGGAAGCGAATATTACCGACGACCCCAAATACTGCCCCTATCATAGAGTGATAGGTCATGCCATTGAGGACTGCTTCGTCATCAAAGATTGGGTCGAAAAGCAATACAATGCAGGAGAGATAGAACTGTCTAAAGGCGTGTTGGAAAACAGTCAAGCTGCGACTGCCAACTTTATACAAAACAGTTGACCACCATGTCATTAAACTGGGAATAAACGACCTCTAAGTCTTTAACCTGGGAATATAAAAATGTGTAAATAAAACAAAAAAATAAAAATAAAAAGCCGAAATGATGGGGAAACCGCGAATAAATAGCCGAAATGATAGGGCAATCGCGACCTTCGCGATAAGAAAAGCTGAAATGATAGAGCAATCGCGGTAAAACAAAAAAAAAACGGCGAATGATGAGTCACTCATGGTACCATATTCCAGTGCAGCAATACAGACGCTAACCAAAACTCAAATCCCCGAATATCCCAATGGCGAATTATGAGTCGCTCCTGATCCCATATTCCTGTGCAGCGATGCAGACGCCAACCGAACTCTGAATGTCCCAATGGCGAATGATGAGTCGCTCCTGGTACCATCTGTTGTATTGGATACTGCAACAGATGGCCTTAGTGCAAGTAAGAGATTGTTAGTTATATGTATGCCCTAGAGGCCATTACTGTACATACGATGTATATTGTAGTGGATGCCTAGATATATATAGGGAGGACTTTCTTGCTCGATATGATAGTATGCTATCTGGTTGATCTTTGTATTAACATGTACACTGATTGTCTCTATGTTACATGTTGATAAAGCCCTTAGGATGAGTACTTGACTACAAGGATTATGATGCAGATCATACTAGTGGGGACAGTGTAGTCGGTAAGTACATCCTTCAAATGTTCCTAGTCGTGGGTGTATCGAGACAGGGCATCGATATACCAGAGTAGACTAGCGTATGGCTTCTCGACCCATGTAGATGGGCGATGGATGATCCCATATCCATTGGTGTTTGACATCAGAGATAGTATACTGGTGCTCAGTGGAGACTGGGTACACTGGACGGACTCGCCGAGAACTTCCAGATGGTATTATACCTCACGTCAGATGGCAGTGCTCTGATACCACTACAGGGTTGTCTAGCACGGCAGCAAGGTTTCAGGAGGCATCGTCCATGCCGTCGAGACCGGGTCTCCTAACTCTAGAATTGGTAGGGTTGCTTGCTGCTCTCGTAGGGGTCTAGGGATGTGGGTTTGGCTATTCATCGCGACCGTGGAATCCGTGTTTTATACAGGCTTAATTTAAAATACGGAAATCCCAGTATATCCAATATTTCATATATGTTGTTCTGCTGCTCTGTGATGTGATCACTGTGAAATGTTCCGAGACGAATGCTTATTATATATATATATATATATATATATATATGAGATATAATAAATAATGTTGCTTTCGTTTCTTATGTGTTGCTTAGGAAGCATAACTGATGGGACTTCATTAATGAGATTAATGAAATAAAAGAAACCTAAAAGATATTGTAGAAACTTGTTTTAAAAACTGGTAGCTCTAGTTCTTGCTTTGCATAGCGGTATTCCTTGTAGAATATCCAGCACCTTATTCGATAAGGAAAAAGCCGAGATCCTTTCAACGGGAGTGACCTCTTTAGCGAAACTAGCAGATACTACAACCCACTCGGTTTGTCTTTTGATTTCTTTTATAGTTTTTGCTTTGCATAGTGGTATTTGTGAAATATCCTGCACCTCATTCGATAAGGAAAGAGCCGGGATCCCTTCACCGGGAGTGACCTCTTTAGCAAAACTAGTAAAAGCCTAAAAAACACTCCTTTACAAAATCACTCGATTCTAAGACGATATCCAGTTCATTACACAAAAGGTTTTCTTAAAAACCTGTCGTAGCCCTCCGTCATTTCAGATAAGTACTACTTAGTATTCGTGCTACGTTTGTTGACCATGTTAAGGCGTAATGTGCGGTAGCTGATTAGTGCTTACCTGCTAAAGCATGAGATGCGATTGGATTAGGGTAGTCGTACGACTTTGTTGACCATGTTAAGGGTCGTGCGGGTGGGTTTAATTCAATCAGGAAATGATGGGTTGAACTTGGCTAGCGCTTATGATTTGTTGACCATGTTAAGGTCATAAGTAGCTAGGGGCAAAACATTATCGGGAATTTTAAGTGTTGAAATTTGCAATGAGATTGCATACCTTCTATGAGATAGTTGGATCCCGATACCCACTGCGAGTAAGAGTTACTCCTGGGAGAGTTTTACACATTACAATTAGCCGATCAAGTAGGTGTCTAGAAAGGTGTTAACGGGGTTACGCCCCTAGGAAAACGAGGTTTATTTTAATTAGGTTCGTGCGAAAGCACGGGGAACCTCCCTCAAAGTACCGGCACTGGCTTGGCCGAAAGATTGGCGAACTTGTAGGGTGTAATTAATCCCGGCTGGTCTTACCTTTTAGGGTTTGAAGGAAGATTTGACTAAAACAGTGGTAGTCATCATGATTAGATAAAATAATAACCAATCTAATCTTGCAAGAGCATACACCGAGTGTTTTCTTCTCTCTCTCTCCAGGTAGCGACCATGTCACGTCTTAATCAAGATAATAATATGAATGTATTGATCGAACCCGCTTGTTATACTGAGCTGGGGAACGTTGGTCCCGCTCCAACTTATAATTGTTATAAGACCGAGCAGCAAATAGAGGATTACCAGGATTCCCGTGCCGCCCAAACGAAGAAAGTGCATGCTGATGTATCTTCTTCGGGTATGTTCATAACCGAGAACTTTTTCTCAGTATCCTCTACGTCCTGGGTATGAGATACCGGATTAGGATCCCATATATGTAATCTGTTACATGGGATACAGATAGGTAGAAAACTGAGAACGGGTGATAAAGTTTTAAGAGTTGGAAATGGTGCAATTGTTGCAGCCAAGTTTGTTGGCAGTTATCACCCTGTATTACCAAATACATTGATTCTGAACAAATGTTATTAGATACCGAACCTGATATACAACATCATATCAGTCTCTTTATTAAGTAAAGAAGGATATAATTTTGTATTGTTGGATAATATTTTGAACATTTTCTATATCAAGTGTTGATCGGTTCAGGCACGTTATCTAATGACATATACGTTCTAAAACAAACTACAGTTCTTAACGTACAGAACACACACAAGAGGAAGAGTTCAGAAATGAACGAATCCTTCTTAAGGCATTGTAGACTAGGTCATATCAATGCGACACAACTAGCTAAGTTGCATTAAGATGCATATTTAAATCAGTTTGAATCTACATCTTGTAAAACTTGCCAGTTATGTCACAAAGATAAGATGACCATAGCTCCGTTTATTGGAAACAGAGAAAGAGTTAGTGAACTCTTGGGATTGATACATGATGATGTATGAAGGTCCCCTGACTACACATGCCAGGACTGGTTCTTTGTAACTTCATTACATTCACTGATGATCTCTTAAGATTCGTACATATGTTCCTGTTGAAATACAAGTCTGAAGCTTTTGAGAAATTCAAAGAATATAAGTCAGAAGTAAAGAACCAAAATGGGTATAAGTATTATGTCCTTTGATGTGATCAGGGAGGAGAATACTTGAGCATGGAATTCCTGGACTATTCTAAAGGAGAATGAGATTCTCTCTCAGCATTACTTCTCCGTTTACACCACAGCACAACGGTGTATCGGGACGGAGCAATTGCACCCTATTAGATATGGTGCGCTCTGTGATGAGTATTACTGTGTTGCCTATTTCCTTTGGGGGTTATGCACTTGAGAAGCTACATACCTATTGAATAAGGGTTCCAACCAAATCGGGTGCTTGCCACTCCATATGTGATATGGTATGGGAAGAGCCCATTTCTTAAGTAAGTTAAGATTTGGGGTTGTCTGGCCTATGTCAAAAGCAAAAACCGGACAAGTTCGAGGCAATGTCAGTTCTGTAGAAGTTTGTTGGGTATCCCAAGCATTCGCGAGGGAATATCTTCTATCACACTGAGGAGCAAAAGGTATTTTGTTCCTCAGCATGCCACCTTTTTAGAAAATGAATTTCTTATAAAGAAATTAGTGGTCATGAGGTAGAACTGGAAGGAGTTCCAGTTATACAAACCACGGCTGATGATTTGGTAGAACCGGAGGATTCAATAGTTCCTGACGAAGCTCAGCCTCTTCGCCGATCCGGTAGGGTTCCTCATCCGCCTGAGAGATACTTCAGTTTTCTTAATAACAGTAGGAGAGAGGATTGCATTATGAGATGATGACCTAACTAGTTTCGAGCAGGCCATCAGGAGTGGGGACTCTATGAGAATGGCTGGATGCTAAGCGATCTGAGATGGAATCCATAGACACTAACAAAGTATGGACTTTAGTTGCTATATCTGAAGGGTTAAATCCTCATTAGGAGCAAGTATATCTTGAGAAGATTACTTGGTGTAGATGGAAAAGTTGAGACTTTCAAAGCTAGACTTATTGTAAAAGGTTTTCGTCATCGACCAGGTGTGGTTTATGATGAAACTTTTTCTCTAATAGCTATGCTTAAGTCCATCCAGATCCTACTTGCCATTGCTACATACCATGACTACGATATCTGGCGGTTAGGTGTCATGGCTGCCTTTCTAAATAATGATTTAGAAGAGAGCGTCTATAAGTACACGGCCAGAGGGCTTCATAGACAGTGGGAGCAGTGGAAACGTGTGCAAGTAGCTTTATGGGATAAAGCAAACATCGTGGAGTTGGAACAACTGTTTTGATGTGGTAGTCAAAGTGTTTGACTTCATCAAAATGGTACATGAACCTTGTATGTACAAAAGGGTAGTAGAGAGTACTGTAGTCTTCCTCGTATTGTACGTGGATGACATACTCTTGATAGGGAAGGTGTTTCCTATGCTACACTCGGTCAATCTCCTCTTATCACAAGAATTCTCCATATAGGATCAAGGTGATACCTCCTAAATCCTGGGTTTTTGATCTATGAGATAGATCTAAGTGGATGTTAGGATTCTCACTAGGTGTAGTGAGATGGTATCAATCGATCCTGGGGAGAATCACTGGAAAGCTTCCAGGGTGATAAAGTCGACTGAATGTCAGTCACAAGCATTGTCTTTACCCTCAGTAGAGGGACAGTATGTTGGTAGAGTTCCAAGCTAGATACCGTGACATACTAGATGATAAAGGTTGGATACATCACTACCAATGATACTACCAAAGAAGGAGTCTGGGTGTATATAAGTTCATGAGATGAACTTCGTTCCTACCATTGTGTGACAATGGAGTTGTGTCTTTGGCCTAGGAACCCCCGTCCCATCAGTGATCCAGACATATTCTAAGGTAGTATCACCTGATCATGGAGATGGTTGATCTCCAGGGAGATCGAGGATAGGAGAGTAGACACAGAGGACAACACGGCAGATCCACTCACAAAGGCATTTTTCCAAAAGAGACTTTTTATGGGATGGTTGTGTATGAGATACTACAACCACTGTTGATTGTTGGGTATTGGATACTACAACATATGACCCTAGTACAAGTGGGAGATTGTTAGTTATATTTATGCCCTAGAGGCCATTACTGTACATATGATATATATTGTAGTGGATGCTTGGACATTTATAGGGAGGACTTTCTTGCTCGACATGATAGTATGCTATCTGGTTGATCTTTGTCTTAACATGTACGCTGATTGTCTCTATGTTACATGTTGATAAAGCCCTTAGGACGAGTACTTGACTACCAGGATTATGATGCAGATCATACTAGTGGAGACAGTGTAGTCGGTAAGTACATCCTTCAAATGTTCCTAGTCGTGGGTGTATCGAGACAGGGCATCGATATACCAGAGTAGACTAGCGTATGGCTTCTCGACCCATGTAGATGGGCGATGGATGATCCCATATCCATTGGTGTTTGATATCAGAGATAGTATACGGGTACTCAGTGGAGACTGGGTATACTGGACGGACTCGCCGAGAACTCCCAGATGGTATTATACCTCACGTCAGATGGCAGTTCTCTGGTATCGACGAGTCTTTAGAGTCCTACACAGAGGTTTCCTGGCTCAAGCGAAACGGTGTAGGAGCACATATGCGATATGTGCGGGACCGACATTAATGTGAGTATGTGATACCACATTCTATTCTCACGATAAATGTATCAATTGGTTATATGCGATATAGCCGGGTTATCGGATCAAGTGTTGATTCGATAAAAGGATACATTAGATATTAGTCTGTTATATGAGATATAGTCAGATTATTAAATCAAGTATTGATTTAATAATTTAATGTATAATTATATATTTGATAGATTACATTACATTAACTAATATTAGCTCACTTAAGTAATTCTTTTTCTCATATTTGTTACATTGACATATATGTGATATATGTTAATTGTATTCTTTTTGCACACTAATATATATCATTATGACATGCTAGGTTACATATGCAACATGTATATATGAGACTTATACCATGCTAGGGTTTATGTGAAGGGTTTTTATTTATTTAAAGTTAAACAAATTAGATGGAAAAGGATTAATGTTTCAAGCTTGGATGAAACTTGTAGAACATTGACCAAGTCCACTTGTTTGTCTTCCTTAAGATATTTGTTAACCCAACATTAACCCATGACCATGGTTTATTCTCTACATGAGTTAGGCATGACATAATAACTCACCATGGTTGCATTTCTAACCTCATGAATGATTCATTCATCACTTGACTTCATCTTCTTCTTCCTCTTGAGTTTGTTCTCTAGCTTGTGATCAAGTGATGATCTTTAGTGAGAAAAATAAATCTAAAGTGAGTCCACTTCCTACTTCATTATCCTCTACTACTTGCCATTTGGTATAGGGTGTTTGCTTCACTAATTTCACAATTAGTGAAGAGGTAGCTTGAGTTAGTGTCTCCTCGACGTAGATCATCTTTGGCCACGAAGACTTCGATGCAACCTTGTTCATTTCTTCATGGGAGCCTCTCTAGAGTCCGGGAGTTCATGATCGCAGCGAAGGGACTACTACACGGAGCTAATGAAGTGAAGGACCGGTCTACAAAGGTTGTATTCCTTGTTCACTTTAGTTGCAAAAATGTTTGCTTTTCATTTCGTCGGATTTTCTAGTATACGATTCTAGATTAGGGTTAGCTAGAACGGCAAATTTTTAATTTGGCATGGACGATAACTCCCGAAACCTTGCTGCCGTGCTAGACAACCCTGCAAGTGTTATACTCACTCTCCCTCTCATTAAAACCATTAATGGCAGCCATCCCCCCTAAGTCTCCCTAGAATTCAAACCTTCTTCTCTTCTATTCCCTTCTATTCTCTTTTTCTTTTCTTTAAAAATAAAATTAACCTTTGTTTGAATTTTTTTAAATAGATAGACAAGTTAAGATGTAGTATGCTTGTTGAGAGAAAGGTTTAAGTGTGCCATGTCTACATAAGTATGGTTAACACCTTATTAAACCTAATTCAACATGCACATATGTGTGCAAGTTTAAAAATAATTATATAAAATATTAATTAATTAAATAAAATGTGAAGAAAATATTTATTAGTTAAATTTCATTAAATACCCGTATTATTGTTTAATTAACACTATCCGTATTCTAAACTGTTACAATCTTCCCCCTTAAAGAAATCCGGTCCCCGAATTTAAAAAAAAAATCTTACTAGGCATACCTTTGAAAAGATGAGGGAATTTCTTCCGCATCTCGCTCTCGACTTTCCACGTGACCTATTCATTATTCGGTCCATGCCAAAGAACCTTGACAGACGGTAAGACCCTTGACCTCAGTTTCTTCACCTGCCGATCCAGAATTACCACCGGATGCTCGGTGAAAGAAAGATCGCGCTCAAGCTGAACGGTCTGGTACTGAATCATATGGGAAGGGTCATGAAGGTACTTGTGAAGCATCGAAACATGAAATATGGGGTGAACATCCGAAAAGCTGGGCGGAAGTGCCAAACGATAGGCAACGGTACCAGCTCGCTCAAGGATCTCAAAAGGACCCACAAATCTGGGGCTAAACATCCCCTTCTTCACAAATCTTATCACACCCTTCATCGGAGAAATCCATAGGAATACATGATCACCCACTGCGAACTCAAGTCTGCGACGACGACGGTCGGCATAAGATTTCTGTCTGCACTGGGCTGCTCTCATCCTGTCCTGGATCAACTGGATTTTCTCCGTAGTCTCCTGGACTAACTGTGGTCCCAAAATCCTGCTCTCGCTGAGTTCGGTCCAACAGAATGGCGATCGACACTTCCTACTATACAAGGCCTCAAAAGATGCCATCTGAATCGTCTCCTGAAAGCTGTTGTTGTAGGAGAACTCTATCAAAGGCAAGTGTCGGTCCCAACTGCCACCAAAATCGAGCACGCACGTACGAAGCATATCCTCAAGAGTCTGTATAGTTTGCTCTGACTGACCATCGGTCTGCGAATGGAAAGCGGTTCTAAAGCTCAATCGGGTACCCAAAGCTTCCTGAAGTTTCTGCCAAAAATGGTTGGTAAACTGGGTGCCCCTGTCGGATACGATGCATGTAGGAATGCCGTGCAAACGCACAATCTCATCAATGTACAACTGAGCATACCGAGTAAAACCGAATGTGGTCTTCACTGGAAGGAAGTGAGCCGCTTTCGTCAACCGGTCAACAATCACCCAAATGGAGTCATACCCTCGACTGGACCTGGGTAGATCCATAACGAAATCCATGGAGATCTGCTCCCATTTCCACTCCGGAATGGGTAAAGGCTGCAACTCTCCTGCCAGTCTCTGATGCTCAGCCTTGACTTGCTGACAAGTCAGGCACCTCGAAACAAAATCCAAAACATCGCTCTTCATCCCCGTCCACCAGTAGATATATCTCAAGTCACGATACATCTTGGTGGAACCGGGATGAACACTGTAAGCTGACTGATATGCCTGTTCTAGGATCTCGCGTCTCAGCCCCTCTGTATTTGGTACACACAGACGCGTCCCAAAATGTAGCACATCCTGTTCATCAATCAAAAACTCCGACTCCCTACCCTGCCGAACATGCTCAAAACTCTCAGACAAACGGGCATCGTCGAGCTGCGCCTTACGGATACAATCAAGTAGAAGTGGAAGGACGTGGACATGAGCAAGCTGTCCCCTAGTCGAGGTAAACTCAAACTGCACTCTACTGTTTCATAAGATCTTCCAATCTGCAGAAGACTGTCTCTGAACTACGCTCAACTGGGACAATCTACCTCCGGGCCTACGACTCAAAGCATCAGCTACTACATTCGCCTTGCCCGGGTGATAAAGGATCTCACAATCATAATCCTTCACGAGCTCCATCCAATGACGCTGCCTCAAATTCAGATCTCGCTGCTGGAAGATGTACTTCAAGCTCTTGTGGTCCATGAAAATCTGACATTACTCTCCATACAGGTAGTGTCTCCAAATCTTAAGCGCAAAGACCACAGCGGCCATCTCAAGATCATGAGTGGGATAATTCTGCTCATGCTTCTTCAGCTGCCGAGAAGCGTAAGCGATAACTCTATCATGCTGCATCAATACACAACCGAGCCCCATACGAGAACCATCATAGTAGACGACATAGCTGCCCGATCCAGAAGGCAAAGATAAAACTGGTGCAGTCGTCAACCGAGTCTTCAACTACTGAAAACTCTGCTCACGTGGCTCAGTCCAAAGAAAAAGGACCCCCTTCCGGGTCAGTCCGGTCAGCGGTGCAGCGATACTCGAGAAATCCTGCACGAAACAGCGATAATAACCAGCTAAACCCAAAAAGCTGCAGATCTCAGTCACCGATACAGGTATGGGCCAAAGCTGTACAGCCTCGATCTTCTTCGTGTCCACACGAATTCCGTCTCTCGTAACTACATGACCCAAGAAGTCGACACTATCAAGCCAGAAAGCACACTTCGAGAATTTAGCAAATAACTGGTGCTATCTCAATGTCTGCAAAGCAATCCTCAGGTGCTGCTCATGCTCCTCTCGACTTCTGGAATAGACCAGAATGTCATCAATAAACACAATAATGAACTGGTCGAGAAACGGCCTGAAAATCTGGTTCATCAAATCCATGAATGCTGCTGGGGTATTGGTGAGTCCGAACGACATCACCAAAAACTCATAATGCCCACAGCGCGTACGAAAAGCAGTCTTCGGAATGTCATCATTCCGAACCCGCAACTCATGATAACCCGAACTTAAATCAATCTTGGAAAAATGTCCCGCCCCCTGGAGTTGATCAAAAAAATCGTCAATGCGAGGTAATGTATACCTATTCCGCACCGTAACTCGGTTCAATTAACGATAATCAATGCACAGCCTCAAACTGCCGTCCTTCTTCTTGACGAACAGAACAGGAGCTCCCCAAGGCGAAACACTCGGACGCATGAGTCCTTTATCAAGCAACCCTTGCAACTGATCCTTAAGCTTTTTTAGCTCCGCCGGGGCCATCCGATAAGGCGGTATAGAAATAGGCCCCGTGCCGGGGATCAAATCAATGTAAAACTCAATATCGCGCTCTGGCGGCAACCTAGGTAACTCATCGGGAAATACGTCGGGAAACTCTATCACAATAGGAACCCAGTCCAACGAATCTACTATGGCACTGGTATCACGAATAAAAGCTAAGAATCCCCGACATCCTCTCCTCAAAAGTGGACTAGCGCAAAGGGCAGAAATCAAACTGTGATGGGCGGCACTACGGTCCCCCTGCACAACCAGAACTGACTCGCCTGGAAAACAAAACCTGACCGCCTTCTCACGGCAGTCCACAGACGCATAGCAAGTAGCTAGCCAGTCCATGACAAGGAGAACGTCGAAATCCAACATATCAAGAAGGATCAAGTCGACGGACAACACCCTATCTCCAATACGAACGACACACGACCGAAACACATATCGCGCAACAAAAGACTCTCCAACAGGAGTAGTCACGACAAGTGGTTGATCTGGAAAAGACGACTCTCGGCCCAACCTCGGCACGAAGTGTGTGGAAACATACGAGTGATTAGACCCCGGATCAAATAAAACATGCGCATCAAAAGAGCATACAGAAAGAGTACCTGACAGGACTGCATTGACGCCTACGTATCCTGATGAGTCAAAGCAAATACCCGAGCCTGTCCTCTACCTGCAACTGGCTGGCCCCCGCCTCTGCCACCCCGTCCTCTCTGAACAAAACTTCCATGACCACGACCTCTCTGAGAATAAGTCTGATGCGGAGTAACAACAGGCATAAGAGGCAACACTCTCTGAGGTGGAGAAGGTGGTAAGGTAACACGCGGAACCATTGCCTCGCCCTGGCGTACCTCAGTACAATCTCTAATGTAATGATACTGACTCCCACACTGGGAATACCCATACGACGACTGCTGACCCTGTGGATAAGAGCTATATAACCGGCCTCGTCTTGAGTCTCCGCTACCTCCACGGCCTGAAAAGAATCTGTCGCGGTGTATATATATGGGTCCCCAGGCTGGTACATCAGTACGGATCCTCTTCGGTTTCGAAACGACCGAAGTCTCGGAAAGACGCTCCTCAACCAGTAAGGCTGTGTCCACCGCGGCTGCATATGTGTCAAAATGCTGAGCGCCGATAGAAAGGAACAACTGTGTAATCAGCCTTCGTACAAATCTCTTGACATGCCTCTCCTCAGTATTTACTAAATACGGAGCATACACCGATAGCTGGGTAAACTGAACATCGTACTCCGCCATTGTCATAACCGGAGTCTGGCGCAACGACTCAAATCTGCGAGCTCTAGCATCTCTAACGCTCTGAAGGAGGAATCTGGCAAGAAACACCATCGTAAACTCAGCCCAGGTCATAGGAGGAAGACCTATGGCTCGACCTCTCTCTAAAGACTCGCACCAAGTCTGGGCAAGACCCTCCAGACGGAAACTAGCAAACTCCACCCATCTCATGTCGGAGCATCTCAACGAACGACAGATCCTAGCCATCCGATCGATGAATGACTGTGGATCCTCAGCTGCGTCAGTGCCTGTGAAAACCGGAGGCTTTAGCCTCATGAGCTCAGATAAGGATATGGTGATAACCTCCATAGCTGCAGGTATAACTGCCGGAATAGTAGGCACCATTATGGTCCCCGTAACAGGTGGGACAATCTCCGATCTCTGTACTCGACCGGCCTCCACCAACGACCCCATCATCTGGCGCAAATCCTGCATACTGGCCTCTAGCCTAGTAATACGATCCGAAGAAGGTGGATCACGATTCGGAGAAGGTGGATCAAACTGCTCCTGTAAAATAGGCGTACCGCCCCGGTCAGTCCTCGTCTCGGACGAGCCTGCCCTGACATCGGCTCTCGCGGCAGCTCTCTGCACCCTTGTAGTCTTCGGCGGCATAGTAGCTGGAATAAGGAAATAGGATTCGATAAGAACATAGAAATCGAATCATAAGGATATATATAATCAAGGAAGGAATTCAAGCAACATGTCCTAAGGCCACTTAGGTGGAGTACCGTGTCGTAAGTATGCCGCGGAACATACACACGCTACGTCACTTTGCTTAAGCTACCTACTCTATCATACCAAGGTCATCCTACACACCGAAAGGTAAAACTTAACGTTCTGATACCAACTTTGTCACGACCCAAATTAGGAACGTGACCGACACTTAAATCTCGCAACGTCTAAAGGCATAAAGAAATTCAAGCAAGCCGACAACCCAGAAATCTAAACCATAAAAAGGTAGAAAGATATAACGTTTAAAACATTTGAAAATCTCAAGTTAATTTATTTTATTGAAAATTTCAGCAGCATCTCCTTTGTAAAAACTAGCCCCAAATGGGTTCAAGCATAACATAAATATAAAGCATCCCAAACGGGAGCAACTCACGCCAAAAGGAGGAACACAACCACAACAAGTTTATATAATATATATATATATATATATATATATATATATATATATACACACACACACACGACACCGTAGTGAAGGAATAAGCAATAAGGAAGTGAAACAACATCACAATATAAATAAAACAGCCGACTCAACGAGCTCGACACCCAAAGTCACAAATAATACAATACCGATCCTCACAAACTCGTCTCTAAGTCAATATACATGAAAGTGGTGGATAGAGAGTACTAGATACAATAAGATATACAATGAGATCATACGGATAACCGCAAACCATCCACCTATCCAAAATGACGACCAACAGTAGCGGTATCCGCAAAAGAAGAAGAATGAGAAGCCCTGCCGCGACTATACTGAGGGTCAAACCTGCAAAATATTGTGGCACAACGGGGGTGAGTTGCCAACTCGTGAATAGTAAATAACATCGTACAGATAATCGCAAGCATGCATGAAAAGCGATAATATGAAATATGCAATCTGATGGCATAAATATAACAATACGGATATACAGAAAAATCATGATCAAGGTGCACCACCGGGGTATAACAACTATATGAAACAATGCATGTCTAATAAATCCTGAGTATGGATAACACATAAAACCTTATGTATGAATCATCATCATGGAAAACCGATGTCTATCAACAACACCCCAAATCCCAATATCTCAGGCGCCGTCATACTGATCAGACCTCATATATATATATATATATATATATATATAGATATATATATATATCACATCTCATAACTGTAAGTCTACGTTAGCGCCCCGGCAGTCTACAGACGCCAAATGCGGAATAAAATTTTTAAACTTGGCGCTATCGTATACTTTAACCCGGATCTGCCATTATTGCTAAACTAACAAACTGTAAAGAGTGTAGAAAGGTTATACCGAACGATCCGAGTCCTTCGTTCTTCAACCATCATCCCACGCTCCGTTGCGGCTGCTCCGATCTCGTCGATCTCCGAATCCTTCGTCGAGGTGGCACCACATGATCGGTTCTTTAAACGGGCTCCCGCCTCTGACTCGAGGCAACTCGATCGTCAAGTTTGCTAAAAGAGACGACCAAGATTGATGTAGAGAATGAGTAGATGACATTGTCTCACTTCGTCCAAGTCCGTGGACGATCGGTTAATGAAGTTGCCGTTTTAATCGGGTGATGGAAATTGAAAGAAGCAATGAAATTTCCATGCACTCAAAAACCATAGTCTTTGGCAAAAATGAATGAATCAATTCTCTCTCTCACTCAAGGGTGGCCGGCCACATTATATGAAGAGGTGAGAATGAGTGTAGAAGCAAAGAAAAAGGGGGTGACAATAAACAAGAAGCTTCATGAAAGGATGAATCACTAATATGAACCAATTAGAATAAACCTAGTCACCAAAAGCTTTAATGACACCATTAATGCCTAATGAGTCACCATGTCAAGTCATCAAACTAGAAGCATCTAGAAGCACGACTCACCCCATCAGTAGAAAAGATAAACCCGTCTTTAACCAAATGTTAAAAGACGGCTGATAGAAAACTGGAAACTGGCAACTTCCAAAAGTGATCCTGAAACGACTTTCAGGATAACCCCGAAACTGTATAAATATACCCGTATTTGTATTACGACCGAATACAAATGCAACTGAGACAAAGATATTATACCTACTCAATATAATACTCGGATCCGGCTTAAACCAAAGCCGACCAGTATCATCTGCCCGAAAAATAACACGTGCGTAAACGCACGTGCATTTTCCGAACCCTGCCATAAAACCATACGGCCTCTACAACGTTTTGCCCGAACTTGGGAAACTGTCTGTGGGGGACTCTAATGACTCGTCAGCACCCTGGCAGTGGGTTTAACCACAAACCGTCAGCGGCACTAGCAATGCGTAACGGCTGCCCACGGACTGACCTCAAGGGTGGCCGAGGAGCGAACTCAAGGAAGACCGATGAGCGAACTCCTCCGAAAACCCTACTGAGCCTAACAGTGACAATGTATATACAGTCCGGTCCGTTCGTCAATGAGTATCGCATATCCGCCTAGGGGGCTAGTAACGTCAGACCCCCAATAGCAGTATAAGTCGTGTCGGAGTGAAGCCCAAATACACCCTGAGATACTACTGGAGTACCTACCAGTAAATCTCCTACCATGGCCATGGATTTGTGTAATGGCTCTCCTAGACATAGCACGATCTCGCCCCCAATACCGGGAGAGACGAATCCCCTGCCGATCCGCTCACATGCCTCCATATGGCTCGGGACTGTACCCAAAAGCTACCTGTTTGCACGACTCCTTTGAGCCGTGGTAGGGTAGAAATCAAAGCACAGTGGGAACTCACACGAGACAAATGACGACCTCAGGTCGATGAACTAACCTGTACACATGTCACCAGGGAACTGCTATCTGACGGTAGATATAATACTAACTAGCAGATTCCCGGCGAGTCCTGTCCGGTGTACTCATAACCCAATGAGCACCTGTATACATCTTAGGTGATCCAACATACACCAGTGGCTTGTGAGACCGGCCACCGCCCCTCGCCGGGGTCTCGACTGTATACACTAGTCTACTCCGGAGTATCGATGCCCTGTCTCGAAACTCCCACGACTAGGGACCACAATTAAGGATATGCATATAAACTACCCAACTCTCACGTATATGATCGCCCTCATACAGTTGGTAGTAAAGCAAGATCCTAAGGGCTCTATCAAAGTGTAACATGCAATCAGTCACCTGAACATGTACACAACTGATAAAGGCAAACCAGATAGCATACTATCATTTCGAGTAAGACTGTCCTACCGGGATAGGTCCTCCGCAATCATTGCAATCACGTACCTGCGATCCAATAATTGACTATGAGGGCACTATCTCCAACAATCTCCCACTTGCACTCAAGGCTAATATTGCGATGTCGACTACTCACAGCCCGTGTGAAACCGAACATCCAACTCCTCTACTAATCAGTTTCACAAAGCCCGTTTGTAAAACTATTGTGTTCGAGAAAATAGCCTCAGTGAGTGGATCCGCCTAGAAGTTTCTTTCTGTATCTCTCATAATCTCAAATTCGCGGAGAAAGCCATCTCCCGAATTGAGTAGTACCTGTCTTAGAATATGTCTGGATATCTGATGGGACCTTAGTTCATAAATGAACTCCATATCCAAACTTCTTAGACTGTATGGATCACTGAACCTAATCAGTATCCGGCACCATGCCACCCACAGTATCCTCTGGAACCACCTGTCCATAATACTGTCCCTCATCAGAGGGAAAACTAAAACTCTGACAATCACTCTGTCATCCATATCACCTTTGAAGCCTGGAATGATAACCGTCTCCCGAAAGAGGCTGCCGTTATCAAATCCGTAGAACATGTACTAGTGTTCTAAAACTGCTTCCTTATGTTTCTCCAGGATTGGATTAATACAAACTTATTGCATCTAGTGCAAAAACAACATTTGGTGCGGTACTTGACATTTCATGATTGACTCAATTGCCTAAGCAAGTGATCTGCCAATCATGCACATCCCTCTCCCCTTTAGTCTATACGACACCTTTAGAGAGGGTGACTCCATCACCTGCAGGTACTCTACCATGCTAGGAGTCAACTATTCTAAAAACCATTAGAATATCTGTCAAAGTACCCATATTGGGAAACCACCCAAATCTAGATCTAAAACCATAGATCCAGAAACCAGAATGTCTAATATTATATCCATGTCTTGTCTGGAGAAACAACTGTGTGACGACCACAGTACAACCGATTGTAGTATAGGAATTTTGCTTCCCACTCTGTGTATGTCATCCTGATACCATGACATCACACCCTACTGCCTTCTTAACAGATCCATCCCCTATCCTGATTGAAGTCAAACCCATGACTGTCACATCAAAATTAGATGATCTATCTCCGCTATAACTGCTCAAGTCTATAAATAGATATAAGCTACTTGCCCACTATGCTTCCGTTGCTCCCACTGACTACGACAACCCTCCTAGCGGGTCTCATAGCCTGGAACAACAGTAGTGTCAAGTCTGGGTAGATAAGAACCTCCCTGTCACCGTCCTTGAGCCTACCGAAGTACCTCTCGGGTGTCTGAGGTTACCTACCAAATCTGCGGAGTGGCTATTGGAATGTCAAACCTGATCGAATGTATAGGTCCTATTAAATTTTCCGTAATCGTTCGCGGTTCTGGAATCACTTCCAGTTCTACCATACTCCCACTACTGTTTTCTGAAAAAGATCCATTTTACTAAAACTGTGGCGAGTCAAGAACAATAACACTATTGATCTTCCAAATGGTAGAATATCAACCCTCGTCATAGCCAGGGTCAACCCACAAACAGCCATTACAGAAACGTGCCCTGAGTTATCCAGAGTCTGGTTTTAAGCATAAGCTGGACAACTCCCCGTACCTTAATTTCTTTTAAGGTACGATCCATTCTATATCCAATACAGAAACTTTGGCACTTATTTAATTGGAACCATATTCAAACCATGCAGCTGTCTCCAGTGCATATTAACTTAATGGAAAGAGGCTAATCAGCATTACTCAACTTAGGAATCCATCCAATTATGAGTAACCTGAAAAAGAAACACGTTTCTCAAAACCATCACTATCTTCTGAATACCAATCACAAGAATCTACATCTTCGATCTCTTTGAAGAATCCCGATACTTGTGATACCTGGTTCTCTACTTTATTCTTATACCCACAACTTCTCAAAACTTAGACCTTGTATTTCTACGAAACACTCGTCTAAAAACTAGAGAAGTTATAAGTAAACAGAACAAAGTACGAAGACCTACCCCTTTATCCTGAAGGACACTTGGACAACATACATTACTCTGTATAAGTCCGCTGAGTTGAACAACTCATAACCTGTGCGTTGTAGGTGGAAAACTGTACCCTGGCGATTTCCTCAAATATCACCAATTACAACGAATTCCGATATAATGAGGATAATCACCTAATTCCCAATATCTTACTCCCACTCATCATCTGTAAAACCATACAGATATGAGAATGAAACCTGGTAAATACATACCCTTGGAGTAAGTGTCTAATCGGGAAAACAGTTTTTCTTTAACAATGCACTGAAACATGGAAATGTTTCGTAGGGGTATCCTGGTATTCATAGCAATGCCTCTTCCATAATCTAATTCATGACTTTAACCGTATATTTTATTGCCGTCTCTCCAAATCCCCTTTATTTGTCTTTAGTCGTTACCTTCTGTACACCATCGTTAGGCTAACTGGTTTTCTTCCTTCCCTACCGTTCGGCACCAGCCTATGGTTTGGAAGAAGACTATCCAGTAAGCATAATAGGTGTACCCTCCTAAACCAAGGAGTACTCGCAACTGAGAGAAGGTGATGATAAAAGACAACTGAATAATACTTTATTCTTTTAAAGGTGAAATAGGAGTGGCGATGAAGTACGCGGTTTTGGTCGTGAATGATATCAGTCGCAATTTACTTTGCCCTCTTTCTAATCCCTTTATTTTGTCTTTACATATTACCTTCTGCACACCCTACTTAGGCTAATTGGTTTTCTTCATTCCCTACCTTTCGGCACCAGCCTATGGTTTGGAATAAGACTATCCAATAAGCGTAATAGGTGTACTCTCCTAAACCAAGGAGCTCTCGCAACCTGAGAGAAGGTGATAATAAAAGACAACTGAATAAACCAATTCTATTTCTCCTGAACCTGGATCCATCCCCGAAGAAGTCCCTTCGAGTTCGTATATAACCATACGATGGATCTATCCAATGGAAGTGGATATCCGTAGTAATACGGGTGTTCTGAGAAATTCAAAGGGTAAAAGAAGGAGTGGCAATGACTTATGCAACTCAGACAATCCAAAAGCCAGTATTTTAAGAAGGTTCGGTCAACCTGGTCACTGAGTCATAGTCTAGGGTCGGTCAAAGGTCGCTGCCAAAGAGAGAGAGAGAAAAGAATCACTCTGCGTGCACTCTAACCTAGATCAGAATGGTCATCACTTTATCTAATCCGGAAACCTCCCACTGTCCTGTCAAATTCTCCTCCAAACCTAAAGAAGAATCAATCGGGATCACCCGAAGAGTAAACCAACTCATCAGTGGGAATCGGGATCCAACTCTCATCGCATGTTAACGTGATGGAATGCATCCCCGTTACTCATACTCCAGATGGTATGCGCATACTTGGCAAGTTTCAGTTTCTTTAGAAACTCCCGATATTGTTTTCTTGCCCCATGCTCTTATAACCTTGGCTTTGGTCAAAATGTCATAAGTCACATGCCAAGTTCTACCCGTCACTATCTTGTCAATTTGAACCCACCCGCACATGCCCCTGACTTTGGCCAATCGGCAGAACGACTGTCCCAAACTAACTCATCTATCTATGCAACAATTGAATACCCAGCAGCTACCAAACACTATGCCTTAACTTTGGCTAAAATGCATAGCTTGAATACTACTAAATACCCAAAAGAAGTGACGGAGGGCTACGGCTGGTTTTTGGCGAAAAACCTTTAGCGTAGTGAACTTGATATCGCTGAAGGAACCTGATAGCTTTTTAAAATATAGCGGCGAAAAACTTTTGCTAAAGAGGTCACTCCCGGTAAAGGGATCTCAGCTCTTTCCTCGTGGAATGAGGTGCAGGATATTCCACTGAATACCGCTATGCAAAGCAACTTGTAATCGACTATAGTAAAGTTATTACCCTGACGCAATCTTCTGTCCAAGGGGTCTTTCCCGGTGAAGGGATATCAGCCCTTGCCTCGTCGAATGAGGTGCTGGATATTCCACTGAATACCTCTATGCATAACAAAAGAAAATGTCTTTGCAATAACACTTTTTAAAATTGTTCTAACAACTCAAACAGGTTTGTTTTACTTTGCATTGATCAGAATCAACGCAGTCCCATCAATCAATCACACCAGAAAAGAACGAAAATAAAATGTACGTATATGCCATCCGCATTCATCACTGGGTCCCGTCATCACCCGTTAGGTTACTTAACTAACGACAGAGCGGGGACTGGACTAGCGCGGGTGTAAAACATATACAACATCTAATAGTATATAAACCAATATACATAATCGCTCCAGGCGTGATAATATGCAACATTACAGAAAAGTAATAAGCATCACAAAACAATACAGATATCTGGGATCCCCGAGTTTCACAGAGCCGCTGCTGAAACTCGACGTTCCCCTGTCGTGTGGATAGCCTGTGCAATGAAACCTAGACCCCTACGGGTGCGGCAAGTTACCCGCCAAAACTTGAAGCGAGGCAGTCCCCACAGCATAGTGAATGGAACACCCGGCACTTCACAGAATACGGTAATCTTGGTCACCCCTCCTTGGGTCAACCTGTACCCCCTACGAGTGCGGCGAATAGTCTGCCAATTCTGAAGTGGGGCCCCTCTGCCTCTCAAAGCCATGAGATGCGGACCCGTTGCTTTCCCGAACCCGGCTATCCGTGCACTCCGTCGCGGGGTAAAACCTAGTACAGAAATGAAAAATAGTACAATAGGTACATCGACCGCAACCTGGTCGTGCCCCAAAAGAATATTATACAACAGGCAGTGACGGCAGTCCACATGTTGGACGCTCGCCCCGCAATATCAAATGTACAAATAAACACAAACTGTACTACCATTGCACACTGCTATCCACCACGACAAATCCGCAACATCACAGCACAACACAGAACATCAACGTGAATGTCACGTTCGCAAACCCGTCTAAAAGAACTATAGCAATCAGACGCGGTTTACCGATCAAATGACATTCCCGGTCGGAGATATAATGTAAGCACTGTAAACTAACGTGTTTAAATTTCGATCGACCAAAAACCAAATATCAAAAAGTGGGCCCCACTGCTTACTGGTGAACAGTAACAAAACCTGGGCCAAAACTATATATCTCAAAAATCACAAAATCCAAATTAGAACCCACTGGCAAAAATTGGGAGCACGTGCTCCTCACATGGCCGCGGAAGGGCGGCCAAACCATGGGTTTGGCCGCGCTTCCGCGGCAACTTGGAGGAGTCACGAGTCCAAATTTTGTCGTGGGTCTTAAAATCACCTGCTCGGATTTTTAAGATATCCAGAAATCAATTTTGACACCGTTTAAAATTAACAGAACTGTCAAGTGAAGAAAATTGTGATTTTTTGCAGTTTTCGATTTTCGGTCGGATCGATATTTTAAACGCGTTAGCACAAGTTAGTATAGCAAAATGGTGAGGCTCTGATACCACTGTAAGTCTACGTTAGCGCCCCGGCAGTCTACAGACGCCAAATGCGGAATAAAATTTTTAAACTTGGCGCTATCGTATACTTTAACCCGGATCTGCCATTATTGCTAAACTAACAAACTGTAAAGAGTGTAGAAAGGTTATACCGAACGATCCGAGTCCTTCGTTCTTCAACCATCATCCCACGCTCCGTTGCGGCTGCTCCGATCTCGTCGATCTCCGAATCCTTCGTCGAGGTGGCACCACATGATCGGTTCTTTAAACGGGCTCCCGCCTCTGACTCGAGGCAACTCGATCGTCAAGTTTGCTAAAAGAGACGACCAAGATTGATGTAGAGAATGAGTAGATGACATTGTCTCACTTCGTCCAAGTCCGTGGACGATCGGTTAATGAAGTTGCCGTTTTAATCGGGTGATGGAAATTGAAAGAAGCAATGAAATTTCCATGCACTCAAAAACCATAGTCTTTGGCAAAAATGAATGAATCAATTCTCTCTCTCACTCAAGGGTGGCCGGCCACATTATATGAAGAGGTGAGAATGAGTGTAGAAGCAAAGAAAAAGGGGGTGACAATAAACAAGAAGCTTCATGAAAGGATGAATCACTAATATGAACCAATTAGAATAAACCTAGTCACCAAAAGCTTTAATGACACCATTAATGCCTAATGAGTCACCATGTCAAGTCATCAAACTAGAAGCATCTAGAAGCACGACTCACCCCATCAGTAGAAAAGATAAACCCGTCTTTAACCAAATGTTAAAAGACGGCTGATAGAAAACTGGAAACTGGCAACTTCCAAAAGTGATCCTGAAACGACTTTCAGGATAACCCCGAAACTGTATAAATATACCCGCATTTGTATTACGACCGAATACAAATGCAACTGAGACAAAGATATTATACCTACTCAATATAATACTCGGATCCGGCTTAAACCAAAGCCGACCAGTATCATCTGCCCGAAAAATAACACGTGCGTAAACGCACGTGCATTTTCCGAACCCTGCCATAAAACCATACGGCCTCTACAACGTTTTGCCCGAACTTGGGAAACTGTCTGTGGGGGACTCTAATGACTCGTCAGCACCCTGGCAGTGGGTTTAACCACAAACCGTCAGCGGCACTAGCAATGCGTAACGGCTGCCCACGGACTGACCTCAAGGGTGGCCGAGGAGCGAACTCAAGGAAGACCGATGAGCGAACTCCTCCGAAAACCCTACTGAGCCTAACAGTGACAATGTATATACAGTCCGGTCCGTTCGTCAATGAGTATCGCATATCCGCCTAGGGGGCTAGTAACGTCAGACCCCCAATAGCAGTATAAGTCGTGTCGGAGTGAAGCCCAAATACACCCTGAGATACTACTGGAGTACCTACCAGTAAATCTCCTACCATGGCCATGGATTTGTGTAATGGCTCTCCTAGACACAGCACGATCTCGCCCCCAATACCGGGAGAGACGAATCCCCTGCCGATCCGCTCACGTGCCTCCATATGGCTCGGGACTGTACCCAAAAGCTACCTGTTTGCACGACTCCTTTGAGCCGTGGTAGGGTAGAAATCAAAGCACAGTGGGAACTCACACGAGACAAATGACGACCTCAGGTCAATGAACTAACCTGTACACATGTCACCAGGGAACTGCTATCTGACGGTAGATATAATACTAACTAGCAGATTCCCGACGAGTCCTGTCCGGTGTACTCATAACCCAATGAGCACCTGTATACATCTTAGGTGATCCAACATACACCAGTGGCTTGTGAGACCGGCCACCGCCCCTCGCCGGGGTCTCGACTGTATACACTAGTCTACTCCGGAGTATCGATGCCCTGTCTCGAAACTCCCACGACTAGGGACCACAATTAAGGATATGCATATAAACTACCCAACTCTCACGTATATGATCGCCCTCATACAGTTGGTAGTAAAGCAAGATCCTAAGGGGTCTATCAAAGTGTAACATGCAATCAGTCACCTGAACATGTACACAACTGATAAAGGCAAACCAGATAGCATACTATCATTTTGAGTAAGACTGTCCTACCGGGATAGGTCCTCCGCAATCATTGCAATCACGTACCTGCGATCCAATAATTGACTATGAGGGCACTATCTCCAACAATAACTCCAAGACGGTATCCTTCGGACATCCGTCGAGTTCTATACAATCACCGGTAGGTAGTGTTCTCTCTGCCAGGCCCATCGTCTACACAATAAAAATCACTTCTTGCCCCGGGGTACCATACCGGGTCCACCATGTACCCGCAAACGGCATCTTCCAACTCTTCGAATCGGGTCTCGAAAACAAGCTCAGAATTGAGAAAACCCATGGTGGACGTCTCGAAATATCATATCAAAGAAACCGCATTTTTCTTTATAAGCAATATATTATATTTTCCCTTTAAATATAACCGCGGTTCTCAGATCCAGAAATCACATAAAATCAATACATAAATGCATATGTCCATGAAAACGAGATATGCAAATACAGAACAGTAATGTGAGCATATCAAGGGAAAACCGCTCTTTTAAGTATATCAAGTTTCCAAAGGTATCTTGCGGTTTCCCAAATTGCCGAAGTCGAAATGCAACATCATATAAGAGTAAATATGTGGCTAGCAATGTATGTATGTAAGCATGATGCAATTCACATGCACAATAGGACGACAATTAATATCTAATTGTGAATGATAAGGAAAGCGATGCAATATATGTTATCCATAGTAATTTCTATAGTGTGCGTGTCATGGCAATTACTAACGGTGTGTGTGTGGCATACAATTCAGTACTCGTGAAATCATAAACCGTTGTAATGTTGTAGTGTCCAATCAATACAATATTAATGTACAACAGGTAATGGGATGTGCAAGATGATGTTTATACACAATTCAATGTATATACTAACAATATAGGTTTATATCACTAAATCCAGCCCTCGATGCTTAGCACCATATGGGCGATTCCCCTGTAAATGTTAAATCTACTCACCGATGATCTCGAGCTAGGTGAATCCAACCACCTCTTTCCCTTTCTTTGTAACCCCCGAAGTCCCCGAAATAGATCCTAATATTGCATCAAAAACATAACAAGTGCAAGTTAGAAACTTCCCGATAATACACGCAAACAACACTTAAATCAACGTGCCGACTTCCATAAGCTAATTTAGTGTTAACTTAGTGGCGAACGTGCGTAGCGACACTCTAAACCAACCCAAGTGCAGCTAACTATACGAAGTACAAAAACAGTGTCGGATATCCGTATCGCGCATTGCCGAAACACTAGAAACTAGCAAAGTGCTTCCAGATTTTGCCTACAGTCAATATAGGAAAATCAAGCAGTACCAAACACCAAGAATAATCTACAGACACCTACCCTAAAAATCACAACTCCCCAGGTGCCAAAAAGGCCGACGTCACCGGATTTCCCTTAGGTCTCGCCGGTTCGACTAGGAGGGTTTGGGTTCGGGTTTCAGGTGTACTCTCAGGGCTTCTAACACTATACTACTGTATTGCTAGATTTTACCATAGACTAACTTATTGATAGCAGATCCCAGAGACACCAAAACATATACCAAAATACGATATTTGCACATAACCATAACTTTAGTATTTTAAAACTGAAACTAATAAGCATACAACCTCATTAGAGCCTAATAAAGGTATAAAGATCACTACCTCACCAAAACTTAGGAAAAATCCTAGATTTCTAAGCTCCAAGTCATCACAAAGGCTTTAGCATGAATTGTGAAGGATTTTGTGAAGTTAGGTTGGAGTTTTGGCTTCGGTTTATGATGAAATCCTATAAATCAAGTAGAGAACTTGATGTGAAGTGAAGGAGAGAGAAGCAACTGAGTTGGGATTAATAATTGAGAGAGTGAGGTGAGAATGAGATATTATGTGAAGGAATTGAGTATATATGTGTTGTGAGGTGAGTGTATGTGAGTGTGAGTATATGCGAGTGTTATACTCACTCTCCCTCTCATTAAAGCCATTAATGGCAGCCATCCCCCCTAAGTCTCCCAAGAATTCAAACCTTCTTCTCTTCTATTCCCTTCTATTCTTTTTTTCTTTTCTTTAAAAATAAAATTAACCTTTGTTTGAAATTTTTTTAATAGATAGACAAGTTAAGATGTAGTATGCTTGTTTAGAGAAAGGTTTAAGTGTGTCATGTCTACATAAGTATGGTTAACACCTCATTAAACCTAATTCAACATGCACATATATGTGCAAGTTTAAAAATAATTAAATAAAATATTAATTAATTAAATAAAATGTGAAGAAAATATTTATTAGTTAAATTTCATTAAATACCCGTATTATCGCTTAATTAACAATATCCGCATTCTAAAGTGTTACAATATTCTTCTTCTGTTCTTTCTGGCGTCATTAACTCCTTTTGTGTATTTTCTTTTTTTGCAGAACCGATGGACCGATCCAAATTCCTGGCTGCCGTGGCCGAGAAGAAGGGGAAGAAGGCCGGGGGTGCCGGCCCGCCCTGGCCCGCTACGAGCCCGGCCTCACCGGCGGCCGTCTCGGCTAGGCGTTCCACCACGCCCGGGCTTCGGAGACCAGCCTTGGGGAGAGCCATAAGCATGCTCGGGAGCCGGAGCCTTAGGTTTTGGAGGTAGAGGACGAGGTTGACCTCCCCGAGGTCCCCTTCAAGAGGTACAAAAGGACGGTATCTCGATCAACATCCTCCCCGATCTTCGTGCAGGAGGGGGATGTTTGTTTCGAAGTGCCTTTAGGGCTTTCTGTCGCCGATAGCTTTCTCTCGGAGATGGAATGATCGACTGGGGGCAAAATTTCCCAGGGGATCCTCAAGGCCCAAGTCGCCGCCATTGCTCAGGAGGCTATTCAGGTCGGTATTCGCTTTCCGTTTGGGTTCTTGCTTTGGATATTTTTTCTAACCTCCTCTTTCATCTTCCCCATGTCCTCCAGCATTGTGCCCTCATCGCCAACATGGAGCACGAGGAAATTGCCTTGGCGATGCAGATGGCCGGTGAGTTTTCTTCGCGGGAGGAGGGCTTGTGCCGAGAGCTGCGTCAGGTGAAGGAGAAGATCGCCGCCTCGAAAATCGGGTGTCCACCGAGGAGGTGGTGAACTCCAAATGCAAGGAGTCCATCCGAATTTTGAAGGAGTCCAACAAGGCCGTTGAGGCTAAGTTGGATGAGGCCAGGGTGCTCAACGCCACGATGAGAAAGACGCGGGACACCCTTAAGAAGGAAAACGAGGCAGCGAAGGAAGGGATGAAGCTCGCCGACCTCCGTGCCGCAAAGGCAATGGAGAGGTACAAGATGTCGGATCAATTCTACACCGACCTTTTCGACGCTTCGTCCCTCGTTTGGCATCAGGCTCTCGATGCCGTCAAGGCGTTGATGCCGGAGTTTGTCGACTGCGGGCTCCGGCTCGAGTACCCCCTCGAGGATAAGACGCAGAGGGATGCCGCCGGAAGTGCTGCTGGGAGAGAGGCTCCCGGTAGGAGTGTTGGGGATAAGGCGATCACCCCGGCCGAAGCTCTTGGTGGGGGCGCCGACCTTAAAGCCACCACCCCGGCTACCGATGCTGGCGCGAAGCAAATCGAGGTCCTCCCTGGTCCCGAGGCCTGAGCCTCTCTGCCTTCTTCTTCTTTTTTTTGGAATCTTGTAAGCCTTCGGGCAATTTTGTAAGGCTGAGGAGCCTATAATACCTTTGTAAAGACTCCCAAGTTGTGAATAAAGCCGTTTTGCAAATTTTTGCATGGCAATGTTTTCTTGTGTGAGCCTGTTAGCGTTTTCTTCGCCTGATGAGTCAGACCGCAGGTCGGTGACCAGTCCTTTAGTTGGCGATCGCGCGTCGAGTGAAATCCAATTATTTGTCGAGTGTACAAAGGCTGGTGTAAGGTCGGTGTCCTTATGGCCCCGAAGTCGAGGCGGCGATCACTCACTTAAGGTACGTCGGTTGGCTCCTTCGAATAGAAAGGTATAGATTTGCCCATTTCTTTGAGTTAGACTGGCGACCACTTCTTTTAGAATGAGTTAGACAAGAGCCTAGTTTGGATTGGTCGGCGTTTGCCGAGGTTGAGAGCTTATGATTCTTAGTATAGATGGGTAGGAAGTTGCCCGCTAAGGATTGGCCGTGCAGGGAAGCTGCTCGGTGGACTTTTGTTGAGGGCTTGATCTTTGGCGTCGGTGGGTAAGAAGTTACCCACTAAGGATGGACCGAGCGGGGAAGCTGCTCGGTGGCCTCTTGATGAGGGCTTTCGATCCTTGGCGTTGGTGGGTAGTAAACTACCAGCCATGGATGGACCGAGCAGGGAAGTTGCTCGGTGGCCTCTTGAGGAGGGCTTTGATCCTTAGCGTAGACGGGTAAGAAGTTACCCACTAAGGATGGACAAAGCAGAGAAGCTGCTCGGTGGCCTCTTGATGAGGGCTTTCGATCCTTGGCGTCGGTGGGTAGTAAACTGCCAGCCATGGATGGACCGAGCAGGAAAGCTGCTCGGTGGCCTCTTGAGGAGGGATTTGATCCTTAGCGTAGATGGGTAAGAAGTTATCCACTAAGGATGTACCGAGCTGGGAAGCTGCTCGGTGGCCTCTTGATGAGGGCTTTTGATCCTTGGCGTCGGTGGGTAGTAAACTACCAGCCATGGATTGACCGACCAGGGAAGCTGCTCGGTGGCCTCTTGAGGAGGGCTTTTGATCCTTGGCATAGACGGGTAAGAAGTTGCCCACTAAGGATGGACCGAGCAGGGAAGCTTCTCGGTGGCCTCTTGAGGAGGGCTTTCGATCCTTGGCGTCGGTGGGTAGTAAACCACCAGCCTTGGATGGACCGAGCAGGGAAGCTTCTCGGTGGCCTCTTGATGAGGGCTTTTGATCCTTGGCGTTGGTGGGTAGTAAACTACCAGCCATGGATGGACCGAGCAGGGAAGCTGCTCGGTGGCCTCTTGAGGAAGGCTTTCGATCCTTGGCGTCAGTGGGTAGTAAACTACCAGCCATGGATTGACCGAGCAGGAAAGCTGCTCGGTGGCCTCTTGATGAGGGCTTTGATCCTTAACGTAGATGGGTAAGAAGTTACCCATTAAGGATGGACCGAGCAGGAAAGCTGCTCGGTTTTGCGAGGCGTCGCCCGACCTCCACCGACGTGTGAAAATATGGAAGAGTCACCGTCGCGGGCGGCACGTGGCTGAAACGAATAGGCGAGGTGTTCTAAGATCCGAGTCGTTCCGACTTCGGTCGGCCGTGAGGCACAGGATGTCCGCCACGTGGCAGTCCCGTATAGGAAAAATTGAAAATATCCCAGGATTTGCGCCCATGCGCGCGCAAATTTCGGCTCTTGGGGGATTCTGTTGAGGATATAAATAGATATGGAGATGGGTTTCTTTCAGCATTGCTTTTTTGAGATGGCCGGGCGCATCTACACGATTGAAGAGATCGTCACTGTTCTCCTCCGAACACAGAGACGCGGCCGCGTAGGTTCGTCTTGCTTGAATTTGGGGGTAGATGCTATTTGGTTTTATCCGTCCACCTCTCCGAAGATGCCAAGTTGATTTAAGGCACCGTGTATCGGAGGTTTAGACGGATGCGACCGATGTGGCAGACTTCGTCATATTCCCCCTCGTTGTGAGGGGTTTTTGATTGTGTGGACGCTCTTCCCTGCAGGCGCAAGCCCCTGCAGCTAATTACGCTACCGCATCGCGGTAACCACTTTCTCCTTCTCCAGATGGTCACTTTGTGTCGTATGTGTTTGTTTTATTTTTGGTTGCCCGTGGATTGTATACGGAGACTAATTTATGTTGTTGCCCATAGGGCGTGGATTAGTCCAAATCCGTATCTTCTTAGATTTGGGTTTGGGGGTTAGGTTTAAGGATACGTTAGTCTCATTTGAGACTAAGATCAACTTAAACGTTTGTTAATGATACGTTAGTCTAATTTTAGACTAAGATCAACTTAACGGGATCGTTTAGATCCAACAAAAGAGCATTTGGGCTCTATTGTTTAGTTTAGGGACTTTGTGGTCCATAATTAGTTTAAGGACATTACGGTCCAAGATTAAGGACATCATAGTCCATGGGTTTAAGGACCCGACAGTCCAAGGTTAAGGACATCATAGTCCATGGGTTTAAGGACCCCACAGTCCAAGGTTTAAGACGTCATAGTCTATAAAGTTTAAGAACATCATAGTCCATTAGTTTAAGGACCTTACAGTCCATGGAATGTTTGGTTGTTGGGACCCGTCACCTCTCTGAAGATATTGAAGGATTACAACGACAAATATCAGAGGAGTAAAGAGATGTACCCTTGAACCAATTTTGGTTGAAAGATCTGTAGTCCAATTTGGGGCTAAGATCTGTTAAAAGATTTATGAGCATATGGGCTCAATTAATCTGAATGAGGGGTTTATAGCCAATTTGGGTTCGGCCCACTCAGTTAAAATGTTTAAACATTTGACAATGCTGAGCATTGATTTGAATTCTGACAATATTTTTGTTTTTTATTGAATGCTGAGCATTCATCATAGCTCTGGGGCTTATTAAAGAATAATTTATGTTCTATCAACGCACACATGAGGGGTACGCGGTGCGCTTGGCGCTTTGCGCCAGTCAAAGCGCACAGAGCGCAAGTTTATGAGCGCATTGCGCTTCTGCTGGGTAGCGCACACGTGAGGAGCACGTGGTGCGCTTGGCGCCAGTCCATGAGCGCATTGCGCTAATTTGTGAGCGCAAAGCGCTATTTGTTCAATGGCGCACACATGAGGAGCACGTGGTGCGCTTGGCGCTGAGCGCTAGTCCATGAGCACAAAGTGCTAGTTCAAGAGCGCAAAGCGCTAACTGTTAAGTGGCGCACACATGAGGGACACGTGGTGCGCTTGGCGCTGAGCGCCAGTCTAAAAGCGCAGAAGCGCATCTGATCAATTTTATGATCTGAGAAATAAATTCTCGTTTATAAGAGACTTTTTCTTAAGATCTTAAGAACAAAAGTTCTTACTTTGTAGGAGATGTTTCAATCTCTTATGTTGATGAAAAGCTTTGCCTTTATGGATCTGTGATCCTAAGAAAATTGAATTATTCTCCCCCTTCTTTTTATAATGAAATGTTCATGATCTCCTGAAAGACAATTTGCCTTATAGATCTATGATCTGTGAGAAAAATTATGATCTTTTTATTTTATGATGAGGTCTTTTGATCTCTTTGTGAAAGACTTTGTTCTTGTAGATCTGTGATCTTTAAAGAAATGAATTCTTCTTTTTAATTATGAGATGATTTCATCTCTCTGTTCATCATTTTTTTTTACCTTGAAGAAAATCTTCTTTTTCTGCGAGCTTGGCTCTTCTTTCTGAGATCTCTCAAAACTTATGGGGGGGTTTCTCTCTTTGTTTCTATATGTTTTTCGTCTATCTCTTGAGACTTGAAGTCTTGAGGCCCTTATATAGGGTGAGCTGATTTGTTAAATCAGTTAAGGAGATATTTTCTCCAATTGATTTGGGGATTCTCCACCATTGGATCTTTGATCTAAGGGTTTCTGATTTACAGAAGGCAATCTTCTTGTTTTTAACAAGATCGGGAAATCTTTCTATACAGAATTTATTCTGTATTTTGGTGATTTTTAATCACCTTTGGATCATTGATTTAACGGTGCTCTGATTTACAGAGCACAATCTTTTTGTTTGGAAAGATTTTGAGGAATCTCTCCTTAACAGAATTTTATTCTGATTAATTGATGATTTATCATCTTTATTAGATCTTTGATCTGATGGTGGGGAGCTTTTAGTTCCAGCGCTAGCGCACCCGTGCTTTGCACGTGGTGTGCTGCTTAGAGTGCAGCGCATTTAGCTCTAGCGCACCCGTGCTTTGCACGTGGTGCGCTACTTAAGTGCAGCTCTCTTAGCGCTAGCGCACACGTGCTTTGCACGTGGTGCGCTACTTAAGTGCAGCGCTCTTAGCGCTAGCGCACACGTGCTTTGAGTGCAGAGTGCAGCGCACTTGGCACTGCTATGAAGCGTTGCTTCATTTCAAAATTTGAAATTTTAAACAGAGTTTTGGTCTGATTGGGGGAACAAATTCCCCCCCACCATTGCGCTCACGTGGCCCATATGTGAGTGTAGCGGTGGCAGCATCTGCGCGCTTGGATCAACTCAGAAGTTGAAACGGCATCTCAGTGCCTATAAATAGGACCCTTGGCCCTTAGGATGATTTCTGTACATCTTCATTTTTGTCTTCTGAGAATTTTTATTCTCTTTCAGAGCATAGCTCTTCATTTTAAGAACCTTCAAGAGTCAAAACTCTGCCAAATTTTTGTAAGATTTGAACTTTATCTATAGTGCTTTGCTCTTCCTCAGATCATAGATCTCAAAAATGTTTTTTAGGGTTTTACCCATTAACAGAGTTTTGCTCTCATAGATCTAAAGAGATCTTTCTTGGGGTTTCTTAACCCATTAACAGAGCTTTGCTCTCTTGAATAGTGGAGATTTGTTAATCTCTTATGAAGAACTCTTAAGAGTTTGTTCATGGATCTTGAAAATATTAGAATTTTAATTCATTAAAAAAATTTATTTCAATTTTTCTGATGGGTTATTCCATCATTTTTACAGAGCAAGGCTCTCAGAATTCCCGGAGACTTTTCAATTTCCCTCATAATTGACTTTGACAGGGGTCATTCCTGTCTGCAGAGCATTGCTATCGATGAGTTTAACTCCTTGGCCTGAGGAACCTTTTTATTAAATGTGAAATCCTTTTTAGGTTTCCTTTCTTAATTGCACAGAATTAAATTCATTGGGTGATTTAATTAGCACTTATTTCCTCCTTGGGGATATCAAGAGTTGTTTAAATCCCGTGTCTGTTTTAGTAAACTTTTTCTTAATCAGTCTGTCCACTAACTCCCACTGATTTTCCTTTTCAGACGTTATGGACGCTCATATGTATAATCTCGACGAGATTATTTCTTATGGAGACATTCGCGCACTCGGCCATTCCCAAAACCAAGAATTCACAAATGCCTAGTGTGCTAAAATTATGGGTCGCTTTGATGCATACAATGGTCGGCTGCTTCCTCGTCGTTCCTCTCTCTTGAAGCTTATTGTAGGAGCGATCTGGGGAGCACTTCCTCTATTTTATGCCGGCATGTCGCTTAAGGCTTTGGACGACGCCGAAGATAAGATGCACTCGGTATATCTGATGAGCTTAATCTCAAAGAAAAGGCGAGACAACCTTGTTGATATCCTGCATCAAGCTTTTCAGCAGGCGGCGATACCTGCTGCCTATCGAAGGGTGGAGGACATCAGTGGGGATCCTGACGCTTGTGATTGTGAAAGGATGCACACGAAGATGGTTCGAGAGGCCCGAAAAATTTTGGACGGCTTCACCTTTGAATTTCTCAATCCATGTCCTGGATTTGATGTCGTGCCTTTGTAAACATTTTAATTATGTTTTTGTTTACTGTTTTCCTCAATGTATGAATTTTCTGAAGTATGAATAGCAAGCTTTTCCATTTCAATGTGTTTATTTTATGCATTAAACCTTTTCGCACATGCATTAATGGGTACGCTTTGAACGTTTAACCGAATGCGAATCAAATGTTCTCCTTACTGTCGCTTTCTTCTCTTTTCTTTGTTGCCTGCTTGTTACTTCGGTAAGCGTAGCCTATAGATGATAGAGAGCATTCCATCTTGGACTCTTCGAGAGGTAGTGATGGCTTAGTAAACAGGTCAGATTTGCTGCCTAAGGCTTTTCAACTTTATGAGCCGTGAGGGTCTCATAAAGACTTTTCTCCATACGAGTCGAAAGGATCTCGTAGGTGTATTTTCTCCTTAGGAATCATGAGGATTCCTAAGTGTGTTTTCTCTTGGGAGTCGTAAGGATCTCACAAGGGAGTTTTCTTCCTTACGAGTCGAGAGGAACCGTAAGTGATTGATTGGGTTGACATTATCCGCATTTCACGGAGTCAGGGGTTGCTCTGGGCGTTTCCCACGGGGCCAGGATTGACTTTAGCCGTGTACCACAGAACCAGGATTCACTCTGGACGCTTCCCACAGGGTCAGGATTAACATTAGCCGTGTTCCACAGAACCAGGATCCGTTCTGGACGCTTCCCACGGGGTCAGGATTGACAATAGTCGTGTTCCACTAGACCAGGATTTGCTCTGGACGCTTCCCACGGCGTCAGGATTGACATTAGCTGTGTTCCACTAGACCAGGATTTGCTTTGGACGCTTCCCACGGGGCCAGGATTGACATTAGCCGTGTTCCACTAGACCAGGATTTGCTCTGGACGCTTCCCATGGGGTCTGGATTGACATTAGCCGTGTTCCACAGGACCAGGATCCGCTCTGGACCCTTCCCACGGGGTCAGGATTGACATTAGCCGTGTTCCACTAGACCAGGATTTGCTCTGGATGCTTCCCACGGGGTTAGGATTGACATTAGCCGAGTTCCACAGGACCAGGATCCTCTCTGGACGCTTCCCACGGGGTCAGGATTGACATTAGCCGTGTTCCACTAGACCAGGATTTGCTCTGGACGCTTCCCACGGGGTCAGGATTGACATTAGCCGTGTTCCACTAGACCAGGATTTGCTCTGGATGCTTCCCACGGGGTCAGGATTGACATTAGCCGTGTTCCACTAGACCAGGATTTGCTCTGGATGCTTCCCACAGGGTCAGGATTGACATTAGCCATGTTCCATAGGACCAGGATTTGTTCTGGACGCTTACCACAGGGTCAGGATTGACATTAGTCGTGTTCCGCAAGGACCAGGATCTGCTCTGGACGCTTCCCACGAGGTCAGAATTGACATTAGCCGTGTTCCGTGAGGACCAGGATCCGCTCTGGACGCTTCCCATGGGGTCAGGATTGACATTAGCCGTGTTCCACTAGACCAGGATCCGCTCTGGACGCTTCCCACGCGGCCAGGATTGACATTAGCTGTGTTCTGCAAGGACCAGGATCCGCTCTGGACGCTTCCCACGGGGTCAGGATTGACATTAGCCATGTTCCACTAGACCAGGATTTGCTCTGGACGCTTCCCACGGGGTCAGGATTGACATTAGCCGTGTTCCGTGAGGACCAGGATCCGCTATGGACGCTTCCCATGGGGTTAGGATTGACATTAGCCGTGTTCCACTAGACCAGGATTTGCTCTAGACGCTTCCCACGGGGTTAGGATTGACATAAGCCGTGTTCCGCAAGAACCAGGATCCGCTCTGGATGCTTCCCATGGGGTCAGGATTGACATTAGCCGTGTTCCACTAGACCAGGATTTGCTCTGGACGCTTCCCACGTAGTCAGGATTGACATTAGCCATGTTCCGCAAAGACCAGGAGAGGTTGAATTTATCCGCATTTCACGAAATCGGGGGTTGACTCTCGGTTGTCTGTGCACCGCCGAGTCATGAAACCGGGAATTGCCGCGGTTCCGCTTTGCCGATGTTGCGTCTGTTGTAATGAGACGAATGTTGAGATGATCTCCAGGCTATTTGTGAACCGTCGAGACTTGGCTCTCTCTCGGATGGAGCCTAGGGGAAAGGTGTGGTTCCCTCTTTGTTTGTGCCCCTGGATTGTATACAGGGATCGATATGATCTCACATGTAGGGCAAAAAGTTTCATTTTATATATTTTTCTTTCCGCGATGCTCTATCATTTCAGCTTTTATATCGCGAAAGTCGCGACTGCCCAATCATTTCGGCTATTTTTCCCAATCATTTCGGCTATTTGCTTTATTTACTCGCTGCTTTTTATTGCGAGTTGCCCAACCATTTCGGCTATTTTGTATGCATATATTTTTACTTGCTGATTTTATTGCAAGTTGCCCAATCATTTCGGCTATTTCGTATGCATTTGTGGCTCGCTGGCTTTTCGCTGTGAGTTTAGGATTGGACACCGATTTCGGCATCAGCATCGCTACGACTGGGATATTGCCAGGAGCGAATCATCATTTGCCTCTGTCGATGTCGAACAAAGGTGGCTTAGCAAACAGGATTAAGATCCTGTCGATTAAGGCTTTTGACTTCATGAGCCGTAAGGGTCTCATAAAGGTATTTCTCCTTACGAGTCGTGAGGATCTCGTAGGTGCGTTTTCTCCTTAGGAATCATAAGGATTCCTAAGTGTATGGCTACTTGTAAGTCGTAAGGATCTTACAAGAGTGTTTTCTCCTTATAAGTCGAGAGGACTTACAAAGGTTGTTCACTGTGTAAACATATCCTTAGTCGCGGGCAGGACCTTGTTAAGGAAATGTTTATTCGCGCCCGTGGATTGTATACAAGGGTCAATATTGAAACGCTTGTAGGGCAACATTAGAGATTGTGATAACTTAAGAACAGGTTCAGATTGTTGGAGATAGTGCCCTCAGAGTCAATTATTGGATCACACGCACGTGATTGCAATGATTGAGGGAGGACCTATTCCGGTAGGACAGTCTTACTCAAGATGATAGTATGCTATCTGGTTTACCTTTATCATCGTGTACTGCTTTAGGTGACCTGACAGGTCTCTATTACTCGTTGATAGAGCCCCTAGGATTCTTGCTTGACTGCCAGCAGTATGAGGGCGATCATATACGTGAGAGCTGGTAGTCTATAAGCACATCCTTAAAAGGTCCCTAGTCGTGGGAGTTTCGAGACAGGGCATCGATACTCCAGAGTAGACTAGTGTATACAGTCGAGACCTCGACGAGGGGCGGTGGCCGGTCTCACAAGCCACTGGTGTCAGTTGGTTCACCTAAGATGTATACAGGTGCTCATTGGGTTATGAGTACACCGGACAGGACTCGCCGGGAACATACTAGTTGGTCTTATACCTGACGTCAGATAGCAGTTCCCTGGTGACATGTGTACAGGTTAGTTCATCGACCTGGGGATCGTCATTTGTCTCATGTGAGTTCCCACTGTACTTTGATTACTACCCTACCACGCTCAAAGGAGACGTGCAAACAGGTTTTAGTTGGGTACAGTCCCGAGCCACATGGAGACAGTGAGCGGATCTTCAGGGGTTCGTCTCTCCCGGTATTGGGGGTGAGGTCGCGCTGTGTCTAGGAGAGCCATTACACGAAGTCCTTGGCCAAGGCAGGAGATTTTCTGGTAGGTATTCCAGTAGTATCTCAGGGTGTTCTGGGCTACACTCCGACACGACTTGTACCGTTTTTGGGGGTCTGACTTTTACCAACCCCCTAGGCTCGCCATGCGATGCTCATAGACGAACGGACCGGATTGTACGGATATTGTCACTGACAGGCTCAGTAGGGTGTCAGGCTGAGTTCGCTCACAGACGTCCCTTTTGGTCAATACCTGGTTGCCCGTTACGTATAGGCTAATACCTCTGACGTGCTAGTGGTTAAATCCACAACCAATGTATTGATGAGTCTTTAGAGTCTCCCACAGACCAGTTTCTCAAGTTTCGGGCGAAACGCTGTAGAGGCCGTATGGAGATATGGCAGGGTTCGATCAGAAACGTGCGGTATTGCACGGATCAGGATCGGACAGTTAATACTAGCGGGCTTTGGTTTAAGCCGGATCCTAATATATTACAGTGTAGATTTTGTCTCTTTGCATTTGTATTTCGGTCGGAATACAAATGCGGGTATGTATATACAGTAGAGGGGTTTTCCTGTAATTTATTACGGGATCAGTTTTTTGGAGTTGCCAGTTTGTTTTCCGTTTCGGCCATTTTCCATTGTATCTATCATTGGCCGAAGATTGGTGGAGGAGGGCTTATTTGCATTTGTGCAAATAAGCAATTTGGAGGGTGTTATTTGCATATCCTTGCTTCATGATGGTTTAGCCTCCCTTGACTTTCTTGAGTTCATGATTGCTTGACTTTTTAAAGCAATCATGGTTGTTGATTGGTTGGTGGAGTGTGGGCTTTGATTGTGATCATGTTTCATGATAACATTTGACCTCTCTCTTGCATTATTCTTGTGAGTCTCTCTCTCATTTTTTCCCCACTCTCCCATTCTTGCATGGCCGGCCAAGCCAAGAGGGGCTGCCCATATTTTTTGTGGTGGGATTTTTGGTCATTTAGCTTCACAAAACTCCTAAAGTTTCATCTCCAAAAAGTTTAAGTTCATTTCCTCCACCAAAGGCAACTTCCAATACCCCAAATGAGACATAGAGCACTACACGTATTCTACAGCAAATCTTGGGCACGTCGACTCGCCAGCTTCGTGCCCGAGTTGCCTCGGTCCAGAGGTGGGAGCCCGTAAAAGAAGCCGGCGACGTGGTGCCCCTCCGGCGAGGAGGTGGAGACCGGACACTCCGCGGGAGATCGGGACGACGATGAGAAGACCGGAGGACACGGATCGCATGGTATAGCTTCTCTGCCCGCTCTCTAGATTTGTAGGACTAGCTTAATGGCACGATCCGGGTTTATAGTGCGCGGTGGTGCCGGTTCTTAAAGTTAAAGTAAAGCATCGCTTCCGCATTCCGGCGTCGGATTGACGGCCGGGGCGCCGCCGTGCACTTACAGTGGTATCAGAGCCTTGCCATTAACCTAGTCTAGTTTTGTCTAGTGTGTTTATATTTCCGATCGAACAAATATTCCAAAACCGTGTTTTTCCATGCAACAGTTCTCTGTCGAAATTTTTTTGTCTCGAAATTTTTTCCAGGTAGTTGCAGAATGATGTACAGAGAAAGATAAGACTTCTGTGAAAATTTGGTAAGCTGATACTGTAGGATGACCGCGGAACCGCGGCCAAACCCCCCTTCTGGCCGCGGTTCCGCCGCAGTACAGTGCCTTCAGTGCACCAATTTTTCACAGTGATCTTTTTGCAAGGAAATAGGGGTTTTGGAACATTCTTTTTGGGCCCAGAATTTCTTTACGTGCTACAGTAGTGCTTGGGGCCCACTTGGTAAAATTTGATCGATCGAAAATTTTAAACACATTAGTTCACAGTATTTACATTATATCTGCGACCGTGAATGTCACTTGATCGGTAAATCCTGTCTAACTGCTATAACCCAGTTAGACGGATTTGCGAACGTGACATTCACGTTGATGTTCTGTGATTGTGCTGTGATGTTGCGGATTGGTCGTGGGGGATAGCCTGGATGCAATGTTAGTACAGTTTTTGTTGTATTATGTACATTTGATATTGCGGGGCGAGCGTCCGACATGTGGACTGCCGTCACTGCCTGTTTGTATATTATTCTTTTGGGGCACGACCAGGTTGCGGTCGAGGTACCCGTTGTATGTATATTTTACTTTCTGTACTAGGATTGCCCCGCGGAGGGGTGCACGGATAGCCGGGTTCTAGAGGGCAACGGGCCCGCATCTCATGGCGTTGAGACGGAGGGGGCCTCACTCTAGAATTGGCGGGCTATTCGCCGCACTCGTAGGGGGTACAGGTTGACCCAGGAGGGGTGCCCAAGTTACCGGATTCCGTGAAGTGCTGGGTGGTCCATTCACGTTGCTGAAGGGGGCTGTCTCGCTTCAGGTTTTGGCGGGTAACTTGCCGCGCCCGTAGGGGTCTAGGATTTCATTGCACAGGCTATCCACACGACCAGGGGAACGTCGGGTTTCAGTAGCGGCTCTGTGAAACCCGGGGATCCCAGATATCTGTATTGTTCTGTGATACTGTACATTTCTGTGATGTTGCATTTTATCACGCCTTGAGCGAATATTATATATTGATATATATATACTAGTAGATGTTGTATATGTTTTGCATCCGCGCTAGTCCAGTCCCCGCTCTGTCGTTAGTTAGCTAACCTAACGGGTAATGACGGGACCCAGTGGCGAATACGGATGGCATATACGTACATCAGCATATTTTCGTTCTTTGTGGTGTGATCAATTGATGGGACTGCGTTGATTCGGATCAATGCAAGTTAAAAACAAACCTAATTTGATGTTGTTGGAATATTTTTTAAAAAGCTGTTATTGCAAGGACGTTCACTTTTGTTTTGCACAGTGGTATTCAGTTGGAATATCCTGCTCCTCAGTCGACGAGGCAAGGGCCGAGATCCCTTCACCGGGAGTGACCCCTTGGACAAAAGTTTGCGTCAGGGCAATAACTTCACTATAGCCGATTACTTTTTCTTTGCATCATGGTATTCAGTTGGAATATCCTGCACCTCATTCTACGGGGAAAGAGCCGAGATCCCTTCACTGGGAGTGACCTCTTTAGCGAAGGTTTTCGTCACTATATTTTTTATAAAGCTATCCGTTCCTTCAACGATATCAAGTTCATTACGTTAAAGGTTTTCGCCAGAAACCATTCGTAGCCCTCCATCATTTCAGTTAAATATTCGGTAGTATTCAAGCTATGTATTTTGACCTTACGCCAAGGCATAGTGATTGGTAGCTGCCGGATATTTATCTGTTGCATAGATAGATGCGTTGGTTTGGGACAGTTGTACTACTATTTTGGCCTACGTCAAGGGTATGTACGGGTGGGTTCAAATTAACCTGGACAATGATGGGTAGAACTTGACATGTGACTTATAATATTTTGACCTCACGCCAAGGTCATAAGAGCATGGGGCAAAAATCACATCGGGAGTTTCAAAAGAAACTGAAACTTGCCAGATATGCGCATACCTTCTGGAGTATGATAGCGTGAGCGGATTCCGTCACGTTATCATGCGGTGATAGTTGGATCCCGATTCCCACTGATGAGTTGGTTTACTCCTCAGGTGATCCCGACTAATTCTTCTTTTAGGTTTGGAGGAGAATTTGACGGTACAGTGGGAGGTTTCCAGATTAGATAAATTGGTAACCATTCTGATCTAGGTTAGAGTGCACGCTGAGTGTTTCTTTTCTCTCTCTCTTTGGCAGCGACCATTGACCCGACCCTACACTATGACTCAGAGACCAAAATTAACCGAACCTTCTTAATACTGGCTTTTGGATTGTCAGAGTTGCAGACCTCATTTCCACTCCTACTTTTACCCTTTTCTCCAGGACACCCCGTATTACTACGAACGTCCACTTCCATTGGACAAAACCATCGTATGGTTATATACGAACTCGAAGGAATTTATTCGAGGATGGTTTCCGGTTCTAGAGAAAACGGATAGGATTATTCAGTTGTCTTTTCCTTTTACCTTCTCTCAAGTTGTGAGTACTCCTTGGTTTAGGAGATAGTACACCTATTACGCAAATTGGATAGTCTTCTTCTAAAGCTTAGGCTGGTGCCGAACGTTAGGGAATGAAGAAAACCAATTAGCCTAAACGGTGTACAGAAGGTATTATGTAAAGACAAAGAAAGGGATTAGTAAGAGGGCAAAGTAAATTGCGACTGATATTCACGACCAAACCAAGTATTTCATTACCACTCCTACTTCACCTTTGTATTTCTCCAGGACACTCCGTATCACTACGAAGATCCACAGTTTATTGGATATTCCATCGTATGGTTATATACGAACTCGAAAGGAACTTGTTCCAGTTCGGGGATGGATTCTGGTTCAGGAGAAATATGAATAAGGTTTATTCAGGTGTCTTTTATCTTCACCTTCTTTTGCATTGCGAGTGTTCCTGGGATTGGGATAGTACACCCATTATGCTTATTGGATAGTGTTCTTCCAAACCATAGGCTGGTGCCGAACGGTAGGGAAGGAAGAAAACCATTTGGCCTAAAGGGGTGTACAGAAGGTAATGACTAAAGACATATGAAGGGATTTGGAGAGGTGGCAGAGATTTATACGGTTACAGTTGTGAATCTGGAAGAGGCATTACTAGGAATTCCGGGATACCCCATCGAAACATTTTAATGTTTCAGTTTCATTGTGTACTGTTAAAAGAAAACTGATTTCCCAATTAGACACTTGCTCCAGGATATGTATTTACCAGGTATGATTTTCACATCTGTATGGTTTTACAGATGATGAGTGGGAGTAAGTTATTGGGAATTAGGTGATCGTCCTCATTATATCGGAATTCGTTGTAATTGGTGATATTTGAGGAACTCGCCCGGGTTGTTTGCCGGACGGCAAATATTTGGTTTTGAATATTCAATGTTATGCACCAATTTCAAATTGATATATCCGTACGTCTATTTTTATAGAGTGAGATATACCTTTTTGAAATTATGTCTATGAAATTTACCTATATCAGTTGATGGTTAGGTAAGGAGCATTAAACAGCGGTGTAATTCTTCTTAACCATAAGTACAGTTTTCAACCTATGACACACAGGGAGTGAGTTATTAGACTCAAGGGACTTGTACAGAGTATTGTATATTGTCCAGTGTCCATTAGGACAGAGGGGATGGTCCTCGTACTATATTCAGTTTACTTATGACTTCTCTAGTTTTTAGACAGGTGTTTCGTGGAAACACAGGGTCCGAATTTTGAGAAGTTATAGGTATATGAATAAAGTAGAGAACCAGATGTTGCAAGTATCGGGATTTTTCAAGGTGATCGAAGATGTAGATACTTGTGTATGGTATTCAGTTGATAGTGATGGATATTAAGAGAACTTGCTTCTCTTTCAGGTTACTCATAATTGGAAGCATTCCTAAGTTGAGTAACGCTGATCGGCCTCCTTCCATTTAGTTGACATGCACTGGAGAAAGATGCATGATTTGAATCTGGTTCAATTAAATCAGTGCCTCTGTTTCCATATTGGATATAGAACAGTTCATATCTTAACGATGTTAAGGTACAGGGAGTTGTCTGGCTTATGCTAAAAACCAGACTCTGGATAACTCAAGGCACGTTTCTGTAATGACTGTTTGTGGGTTGACCCAGGCTATGACGAGGGTTGACTTTCTACCATCTGGAAGATCAATAGTGATATTGTTCTAGACTCGCCACAGTTTTAATAAAAATGGATTTTTTCAGAAAACAGTAGTGGGAGTATGATAGAACTGGAAGTGATTCCATAACCACAAACGATTACTGAAGATTTTGATAGGAACCTAAAGATTCAATCTGGTTTGACATTCCATTGGCCACTCCGCAGATAAGGTGGGTAACTTCAGGCACCCGAGAGGTACTCCGGTAGTCTCAAGGACGGTGACAGGGAAGTTCTTGTTTACCCAGACTTACCATTGCTGTTGTTCCAGACTATAAAACCCGGCAGGAGGATGAGTATAGCGTCGTTCTAAACTAGCTTTAGAAGTGTACGTCTATATGACTCTGCCAGAGGGTTGTCGTAGTCAGTGGGAGCAGCGGAAGCATTGGTGGACAAGTGGCTTATGTCTATTTATAGACTAAAGCAGATGTAGCGGAGATAGATCATCTATTTCTGACATGATAGTCATAGGTTTGACTTCATCAGAATAGGGGATGGATCTGTTAAGAAGATAGTAGGGTGTGATGTCCTGATATTTGGATGACATACACAGAGTAGGAAATGATATTCCTATACTACGATCGGTTATACTTTGGTTGTCACACAGTGGTTTCTCCACATGGGACTTGGACATTATATCAGACATACTGGTTACTAGATCTATGGTTTTAGATCTGGATTTGGATAGTTTCCCAATTAAGGGTACTTAGACAGCATTCTAAGAGTATTTAGAATGGACGACTCCTGGCACGGTAGTGTACCTGCAAGTGATGGAGTCACCCTCTCTAAAGGTGTCTTACAGACTAAAGGGGAGAGGGATGTGCATGATTGCTAGATCACTTGCTTAGGCAATTGAGTCAATCATGAGATGTCAAGTACCACACCAGATGTTGTTTTTGCACTAGATGCAATAAGTTAATATTGATCCTATCCTGGAGAAACAATCGGAAGCAGTTTTTAGAACATAAGTGGATGTTCTAGGGATATGATAACGACAGCCTCATTCGGGAGACAGTTATCATTCCAGGCTTCCAAGGTGACTTGGACGACAGGGAGGTTGTCAGAGTTATAGTTTTCCTTCTGACGAGGGGCAGTATTTTGGACAGGTGGTCCAAGGAAATACTGAGGGAGGCATGGCGCAGGATACTGATTAAGTTCATTTGACAATACAGTCTAAGAAGTTTGGATTTGGAGTTCATTTATGAGCTAGGTCCCATCAGACATCCAGACACATTCTAAGACAAGTATTGCTCATTTCGGGAGATGGCATTCTCCGCGAACTTGAGATATAGAGAGACATAGAAAGAAACATCAAAGCGGATCCACTCACTGAGGCTATTCCTCGAACGCAATAGTTTCGCAAACGAGATTTGTGAGACTGACTAGTAGAGGAGTTGGGTGTTCGGTATCACACGGGCTGTGAGTATGCGACATCGCAATAATTAGCCTTGAGTGCAAGTGGGAGATTGTTGGTTAAAGTGCCCTCAGAGTCAATTATTGGATCACAGGCACGTGATTGCAATGATTGAGGGAGGACCTATTCCGGTAGGACAGTCTTACTCAAGATGATAGTATGCTATCTGGTTTACCTTTATCATCGTGTACTGCTTTAGGTGACCTGACAGGTCGCTATTACACGTTGATAGAGCCCCTAGAATTCTTGCTTGACTGCCAGCAGTATGAGGGCGATCATATACGTGAGAGCTGGTATTCTATAAGCACATCCTTAAAAGGTCCCTAGTCGTGGGAGTTTCGAGACAGGGCATCGATACTCAAGAGTAGACTAGTGTATACAGTCGAGACCCCGACGAGGGGCGGTGGCCGGTCTCACAAGCCACTGGTGTCAGTTGGTTCACCTAAGATGTATACAGGTGCTCATTGGGTTATGAGTACACCGTACAGGACTCGCCGGGAACATGCTAGTTGGTCTTATACCTGACGTTAGATAGCAGTTCCCTGGTGACATGTGTACAGGTTAGTTCATCGACCTGGGGATCGTCATTTGTCTCGTGTGAGTTCCCACTGTACTTTGATTACTACCCTACCACGCTCAAAGGAGACGTGCAAACAGGTTTTAGTTGGGTACAGTCCCGAGCCACATGGAGGCAGTGAGCGGATCTTCAGGGGTTCGTCTCTCCCGGTATTGGGGGTGAGGTCGTGCTGTGTCTAGGAGAGCCATTATACGAAGTCCTGGGCCAAGGTAGGAGATTTACTAGGTAGGTATTCCAGTAGTATCTCAGGGTGTTCTGAGCTACACTCCGACATGACTTGTACCGCTTTTGGGGGTCTGACTTTTACCAACCCCCTAGGCCCGCCATGCGATGATCATAGACGAACGGACCGGACTGTACGGATATTGTCACTGACAGGCTCAGTAGGGTGTCAGGCTGAGTTCGCTCACAGACGTCCCTTTTGGTCAATACCTGGTTGCCCGTTACGTATAGGCTAATACCTCTGACGTGCTAGTGGTTAAATCCACAACCAATGTATTGACGAGTCTTTAGAGTCCCCCACAGACCAGTTTCTCAAGTTTCGGGCGAAACGCTGTAGTGGCCGTATGGAGATATGGCAGGGTTCGATCAGATACGTACGGTATTGCATGGATCAGGATCAGACAGTTAATACTAGCGGGCTTTGGTTTAAGCCGGATCCTAGTATAGTACAGTGTAGATTTTGTCTCTTTGCATTTGTATTTCGGTCGGAATACAAATGCGGGTATGTATATACAGTAGCGGGGTTTTCCTGTAATTTATTACGGGATCAGTTTTTTGGAGTTGCCCGTTTGTTTTCCGTTTCGGCCATTTTCCATTGTATCTATCATTGGCCGAAGATTGGTGGAGGAGGGCTTATTTGCATTTGTGCAAATAAGCAATTTGGAGGGTGTTATTTGCATATCCTTGCTTCATGATGGTTTAGCCTCCCTTGACTTTCTTGAGTTCATGATTGCTTGACTTTTTAAAGCAATCATGGTTGTTGATTGGTTGGTGGAGTGTGGGCTTTGATTGTGATCATGTTTCATGATAACATTTGACCTCTCTCTTGCATTATTCTTGTGAGGCTCTCTCTCATTTTTTCCCCACTCTTCCATTCTTGCATGGCCGGCCAAGCCAAGAGGGGCTGCCCATATTTTTTGTGGTGGGATTTTTGGTCATTTAGCTTCACAAAAATCCCAAAGTTTCATCTCCAAAAAGTCTAAGTTCATTTCCTCCACCAAAGGCAACTTCCAATACCCCAAATGAGACATAGAGCACTACACGTATTCTACAGCAAATCTTGGGCACGTCGACTCACCAGCTTCGTGCCCGAGTTGCCTCGGTCCAGAGGTGGGAGCCCGTAAAAGAAGCCGGCGACGTGGTGCCCTTCCGGCGAGGAGGTAGAGACCGGACACTCCGCGGGAGATCGGGACGACGATGAGAAGACCGGAGGACAAGGATCGCATGGTATAGCTTCTCTACCCGCTCTCTAGATTGCTAGGACTAGCTTAATGGCACGATCCGGGTTTATAGTGCGCGGTGGTGCCGGTTCTTAAAGTTAAAGTAAAGCATCGCTTCCGCATTCCGGCGTCGGATTGACGGCCGGGGTGCCGCCGTGCACTTACACAGATCCCTGTAACTTAAGACTTTTGAACCCTATGAGCCATGAGGGTCTCAAACAGGAATTCTCCTTACGAGTCGTGAGGATCTCGTAAGTGTAATTTCTCCTTAGGAATCATGGGGATCCCTAAGTGTTTTTCTCCTTTGTGAGTCATAAGGATCTCACATGGGTGGTTTCTCCTTACAGGGTCGAGAGAACTTTGCAAGTGTCTTTTAATGAGATTGCGCCCTTTCGGGTTTTCACAAAACTCGCCGGTAGTCCTGCTGTTTTTATTCACGGATCTCTTTCGGGTTTTCATACGTGCCCATCTCTCTTATGGACGTACCGTTTTTCTATTTTATTTTATTTTTTTTGTATCAGCCTTGGGATGCTGCGGTCCGTAGTAGTTTATCGACGCTTCGGTCAACAACCAGTTTTAGGACATAGTGGTCCATCGTTAGTTTAAGAACGTTTCAGTCCGTTTTTAGTTTTAGAACATTTCGGTCTGTCGTTAGTTTAAGGACGTTTCGGTCCGTTGCTGGCTACTACTTATAGAGTTTGGGCTTTGGAAGATAGCGAGCGGACATAGTGTTGCGCCACGGCAGCGCCCCGGCCGTTTTTCCGAGGCCAAAATGCGGAATCAAAATTTTTCTTAACTTTAAACTGGCGCTACCGCGGACAATATACCCGGATCGTAACCATTAACCTAATGCTAGCAAACAAGAGATGGGGAAGAGATATACCGAGTGATCCGAGTCCTCCGGTCTTCTCGTCGTCGTCCCGATCTCCCGCGGAAACTCCGGTCGTCGCCTCCTTGCTGGAAGGGCACCACATCGTCTGCATCTTTTACGGGCTCCCACCTCTGAACCGAGGCAACTCGGGCGCGAAGTTGGCTAGCCGACGCGTCCAAGGGTACTGTAGGTTGTAGTGTAGATTCACTTGTCTCATTGGGGTTTATGTTGCCATTGGTGATGGAGGAATGAGGTTAAGAAAAATGGTGCTTTCATTTTTCCAAAACAAGAAGAATGAGATGAAGAAATATGTGCCACCACAAAATGAAAATCTCTCTCTCATCTCACTCAAGTGGCCGGCCATATCAAATATGGTGGAGGAAAAACAAACACAAGAAGGGAGGTGAGTGTAGGAAAAGTAGAATGGTGACCACACCCCCAAGGTTATGATAACAATATCATATCAACATCAAATCCATCCTAATCCTTTCTAATCTCAATAAAGCAAGAAATGATGATAGAAAAGAATGGTATCAAAAGATGCTTTCATAATCAATCCATATGCAAGAAACCCCCTCCACAAATGTTATTTGCAAACTTGCAAATAACCCCCTCCATCGGAAAAGTCCAGCCGGGAAAGAACAAAGGAAAACCGGCCGGAACGGAATGCAAACTGGCAACTACAGAAAACTGATCCCGTAATAAATTACAGGAAAACCCCGCTACTGCATATACATGCCCGCATTTGTATTCCCACTGAACACAAATGCAAAGAGACAAAATCTACACTGTCTAATACTAGGATCCAGCTTAAACCAAAGCCGGTTAGTAAAAACCGTCCGATCACGATCCGTGCAATACTGCACGTATCTGATCGAACCCTGCCATATCTCCATACGGCCTCTACAGCGTTTCGCCCGAAACTTGAGTAACTGAGTGTGGTGGACTCTAAAGACTCGTCAATACTATGGCTGTGGATTTAACCACTAGCACGTCAGAGGTATTAGCCATACGTGACGGGCCACCAGCTATTGACCAAAAGGGACGTCGATGAGCGAACTCATCCTGACACCCTACTGAGCCTGTCAGTGACAATATCCGTACAGTCCGGTCCGTTCGTCTATGAGTATCGCATGGCGGGCCTAGGGGGTTGGTAAAAGTCAGACCCCCAAAAGCGGTACAAGTCGTGTCGGAGTGTAGCCCAGAACACCCTGAAATACTACTGGAATACCTACCAGTAAATCTCCTGCCTCGGCCGAGGGCTTTGTGTAATGCTCTCCTAGACACAGCGCGACCTCACCCCCAATACCGGGAGAGACGAACCCTGCAGATCCACTCACTGCCTCCATGTGGCTCGGGACTGTGCCCAACTAAAACCTGTTTGCACGATTCTTTTGAGCCGTGGAAGGGTAGTAATCAAAGCACAGTGGGAACTCACACGAGACAAATGACGATCTCAGGTCGATGAACTAACCTGCACACATGTCACCTGGGAACTGCTATCTGACGTCTGGTATAATCCCAACTAGCAGGTTCCCGGCGAGTCCTGTCCGGTGTACTCATAACCCAACGAGCACCTGTATACATCTTAGGTGAACCAACTTACACCAATGGCTCGTGAGACCGGCCACCGCCCCTCGTCGGGGTCTCGACTGTATACACTAGTCTACTAATGGAGTATCGATGCCCAGTTTCGAAACTCCCACGACTAGGGACCTTTTAAGGATGTGCTTATAGACTCCAGCTCTCACGTATATGATCGCCCTCATATTGCTGGTAGTCAAGCAAGAATCCTAGGGGCTCTATCAACGTGTAATAGCGACTCGTAAGGTCACCTAAAGCAGTACACGATGATAAAGATAAACCAGATAGCATACTATCATTTCGAGTAAGACTGTCCTACCGGCATATGTCCTCCCTCAATCATTGCAATCACGTGCCTGTGATCCAATAATTGACTCTGAGGGCACTATAACCAACAATCTCCCACTTGCACTCAAGGCTAATTATTGCGATGTCGCATACTCACAGCCCGTGTGATACCGAACACCCAACTCCTCTACTAGTCAGTCTCACAAAGCTCGTTTGCGAAACTATTGCGTTCGAGGAATAGCCTCAGTGGGTGGATCCGCTGTGATGTTTCTTTCTATGTCTCTCTATATCTCAAGTTCGCGGAGAAAGCCATCTCCCGAAATGAGCAATACCTGTCTTAGAATGCGTCTGGATGTCTGATGGGACCTAGCTCATAAATGAACTCCAAATCCAAACTTCTTAGACTGTATCGTCAACTGAACTTAATCAGTATCCTACGCCATGCCTTCCCTCAGTATCTGCTTGGACCAGCTGTCCAAACTACTGCCCCTTGTCAGAGGGAAAACTATAACTCTGACAGCCACTCTGCCATCCAGGTCACCTTGGAAGCCTGGAATGATAACCGTCTCCCGAAGGAGAATACCGTTATCATATCCGTAGAACATCAACTTATGTTCTATAACTGCTTCCGACTGTTTCTCCAGAATTGGATCAATATCAACTTATTGCATCTTCTGCAAGAACAACATCTGGTGTGGTACTTGACATCTCATGATTGACTCAATTGCCTAAGCAAGTGATCTGCCAATCATGCACATCCCTCTCCCCTTTAGTCTGTAAGACACCTTTAGAGAGGGTGACTCCATCACCTGCAGGTACACTACCGTGCCAGGAGTCGTCCATTCTAAATACTCATAGAATGCTGTCAAAGTACCCACATTGGGAAACCACCCAAATCTAGATCTAAAACCATAGATCCAGTAACCAGAATGTCTGATATAATATCCAAGTCCTATGTGGAGAAACCACTGTATGACAACCAAAGTATAACCGATCGTAGAATAGGAATATCACTTCCTACTCTGTGTATGTCATCTAAATACCGGGACATCACACCCTACTACCTTCTTAACAGATCCATCCCCTATTCTGATGAAGTCAAAGCTATGACTGTCACATCAGAAATAGATGATCTATCTCCGCTATATCTGCTTTAGTCTATAAATAGACATAAGCCACTTGTCCACCAATGCTTCCGTTGCTCCCACTGACTAGACAACCCTCTGGCAGAGTCATATAGACACACACTACTAAAGCCAGTTTAGAATGACGCTATACTCATCCTCCTGCCGGGTCTCACAGTCTGGAACAACAGCAATGGCAAGTCTGGGTAAACAAGAACCTCCCTGCCACCGTCCTTGAGCATACCGAAGTACCTCTCGGGTGCCTGAGGTTACCCACTTTATCTGCGGAGTGGCCAATGGAATGTCAAGTCAGATTGAATCTTTAGGTTCTTATCAAATCTTCAGTAATCGTTCGCGGTTCTGGAACCACTTCCAGTTCTACCATACTCCCACTACTGTTTTCTGAAAAAATCCATTTCTTTAAAAATGTGGCGAGTCAAGAACAATATCACTATTGATCTTCCAGATGGTAGAAAGTCAACCCTCGTCATAGCCTGGGTCAACCCACAAACAGCCATTACAGAAACGTGCTTTGAGTTATCCGGAGTCTGGTTTTAAGCATAAGCCGGACAACTCCCCGTACCTTAACATCGTTAAGATATGAACTGTTCTATATCCAATACAGAAACATAGGCACTGATTTAATTGAACCAGATTCAAATCATGCAGCTGTCACCAGTGCATGTCAACTAAATGGAAGGAGTCCGATCAGCGTTACTCAACTTAGGAATGCTTCCAATTATGAGTAACCTGAAAGAGAAGCAAGTTCTCATTACTATCAACTGAATACCATACACAAGTATCTACATCTTCGATCACCTTGAAGAATCCCGATACTTGCAACACCTGGTTCTCTACTCTATTCTTATACCAATAACTCCTCAAAACTCAGACCCTATGTTTCTACGAAACACATGTCTAAGAACTAGAGAAGTTAAAAGTAAACAGAATATAGTATGAAGACCAACCCCTCTGTCCTAATGGACACTGGACAATATACAATACTCTGTATAAGTCCCTGAGTCTAACAACTCATTCACTGTGTGTCGTAGGTTGAAAACTGTACTATGGTTATGAAGAATTACACCGATGTTCAATACTCCTTACCTAACCATCCACTGATATAGGTAAATGTCATAGACATAATTTCAAAAGGTATATCTCACTCTATAAAAATAGACGTACAGATATATCAATTTGAAATTGGTGCATAACAATGGATATTCAAAACCAAATATTTGCCGACCGGCAAACAGCCCAGGCGATTTCCTCAAATATCACCAATTACAATGAATCCCGATATAATGAGGATGATCACCTAATTCCCAATAATTTACTCCCACTCATCATCTGTAAAACCATACAGATGTGAGAATCAAACCTGGTAAATACATACCCTGGAGCAAGTGTCTAATTGGGAAATCAGTTTTCTTTTAACAGTACACAGTGAAACTGAAACATTGAAATGTTTCGATGGGGTATCCCGGTATTCCTAGTAATGCCTCTTCCATTATCCAGATTCACAACTATAACCGTATAATTCTTTGCCATCTCTCCAAATCCCTTTATATGTCTTTAGTCATTATCTTTTGTACACCCCTTTAGGCCAAATGGTTTTCTTCCTTCCCTACCGTTCGGCACCAGCCTATGGTTTGGAAGAAGACTATCCAATAAGCATAATGGGTGTACTGTCCTAATCCTAGGAACACTCGCAATGCGAGAGAAGGTGAGGATAAAAGACAACCGAATAAAACTTATTCCTATTTCTCCTGAACCAGGATCTATCCCCGAACTGGAACAAGTTCCTTTCGAGTTCGTATATAACCATACGATGGATTATCCAATAAACTTGGGATCTTCGTAGTGATACGGAGTGTCCTGGAGAAATACAAAGGTGATTTAGGATTGGCGAAGAAATACTTGGTTTGGCCGTGAATATCAGTCGCAATTTACTTTGCCCTCCTTCTAATCCCTTTCTTTGTCTTAACTTAATACCTTCTGTACACCGTTTAGGCTAATTGGTTTTCTTCATTCCCCGCCGTTCGGCACCAGCCTAAGGTTTGGAAGAAGACTATCCAATTTGCGTAATAGGTGTACTATCTCCTAAACCAAGGAGTACTCGCAATGAGAGAAGGTGAAAGGAAAAGACAACTGAATAGTCCTATTCGTTTTCTCCAGAACCGGAAACCATCCTCGAATTCCTTCGAGTTCGTATATAACCATACGATGGTTTAGTCCAATAGAAGTGGACGTTCGTAGTAATACGGGGTGTCCTGGAGAAAAGGGTAAAAGTAGGAGTGGCAATGAGGTTTGCAACTCTGACAATCCAAAAGCCAATGTTAAGAAGGTTCGGTCAACTTGGTCACTGAGTCATAGTCTAGGGTCGGGTCAATGGTCGCTGCCAAAGAGAGAGAGAAAAGAAACACTCAGCGTGCATTCTAACCTAGATCAGAATGGTTATCACTTTATCTAATCTGGAAACCTCCCACTGTAACCTCAAATTCTTCTCCAAACCCAAAAGAAGAATTAGTCGGGATCACCCGAGGAGTTAACCAACTCATCAGTGGGAATCGGGATCCAACTATCATCGCATGATAACTTGACGGAATCCACTCAAGTCACCACACTCCAGATGGTATGCGCATGCCTGGCAAGTTTCAGTTTCTTTAGAAACTCCCGATGTGATTTTTACCCCTAGGACCTAAGTGACCTTGACGAATAATCAACAAATCAAAAGGTCCTAGTCAAGTTCAACCCGTCATTATCTTGATTGCGTTAAACCCACCCGCACGACCCTTGACGAATAATCAACAAAGTCGTACGACTGTCCTAACCAATCCACATATCCATGCGACAGAAAGCATTACAGAGCTACCGCACACTATGCCTCGGCGAATAGCAATGACAAACATAGCGCGAATACTAAGCAATACTAATCCGAAATGACGGAGGGCCACGAATGGTTTTTGGCGAAAAACCTTTTACCGTAATGAACTTGCTATCGCTGAAGGAACCGGATAACCTTTTATAAAAATATAGTAACGAAAACCTTTGCTAAAGAGGTCACTCCCGGTGAAGGGATCTCGGCTCTTTCCCCATAGGATGGGGTGCAGGATATTCCAACTGAATAACATGATGCAAAGCAAAAGTAATCGGCTATAGTGAAGTTATTGCCCTGACGCAAACTTCTGTCCAAGGGGTCACTCCCGGTGAAGGGATCTCGGCCCTTGCCTCGTCGACTGAGGAGCAGGATATTCCAACTGAATACCACGATGCAAAACAAAAGTGAACGTCCTTGCAATAACAGCTTTTTGAAAAATTTTCCAACAACATCAGAATAGGTTTGTTTAACTTGCATTGATCCGAATCAACGCAGTCCCATCAATTGATCACACCACAAAAGAACGAAAATAATGATGTACGTATATGCCATCCGCATTCGCCACTGGGTCCCGTCATCACCCGTTAGGTTACTTAACTAACGACAGAGCGGGGACTGGACTAGTGCAGATGCAAAACATATACAACATCTACTAGTATATATACAATATATAATTTTCGCTCAAGGCGTGATAAAATGCAACATCACAGAAATGTACAGCATCACAGAACAATACAGATATCTGGGATCCCTGGGTTTCACAGAGCCGCTGCTGAAACCCGACGTTCCCCTGGTCGTGTGGATAGCCTGTGCAATGAAAATCCTAGACCCTTACGGGCGCGGCAAGTTACCCGCCAAAACCTGAAGCGAGGCAGCTCCCTTCAGCAACATGAATGGACCACCCAGCACTTCACGGAATCCGGTAACTTGGGCACCCCTCCTGGGTCAACCTAGTACAGAAAGTAAAATATACATACAACGGGTACATCGACCGCAACCTGGTCGTGCCCCAAAATAATAATACAAACAGGCAATGACGGCAGTCCACATGTCGGACGCTCACCCCGCAATATTAAATGTACATATAAAACAAAACTGTACTACCACTGCAACCAGGCTATCCCCACGACCGATCCGCAACATCACAGCATAAACACAGAACATCAACGTGAATGTCACGTTCGCAAATCCGTCTAAAAGGGCTATAGCAGTTAGACATGATTTACCGATCAAATGACATTCACGGTCGCAGATATAATGTAAATACTGTGAACTAATGTGTTTAAAATATCCGATCGAACAAATTTTATCAAGTGGGCCCCCAAGCATTACTGTAGCACATAAAGAAATTCTGGGCCCAAAAAGAATATACCAAAACCCCTATTTTCAGCCCAAAAGCCCACTGCAAAAAACTGGTGAAGTGAAGACTCAATACTGCGGCGGAACCGCGGCCAAATAGGGGTTATGGCCGCGGTTCCGCGGTCGTATGGAGGGATCACACTACCAAATTTTCACAGTATTCTTATAATTCCATGTACATCATTCTGCAACAACCTGAAAAATTTTTGGAGCTAAAAAAATTTCGACAGAAAACACATGGAATGAAAATGCGGTTTTGGGATAAATGTTCGATCGAAGTTTTAAACACACTAGACCAAGCTAGAGTAGGTTAATGGCGTAGCTCTGATACCATGTTGCGCCACGGCAGCGCCCCGGCCGTCTTTCCGAGGCCAAAATGCGGAATCAAAATTTTTCTTAACTTTAAACTGGCGCTACCGCGGACAATATACCCGGATCGTAACCATTAACCTAATGCTAGCAAACAAGAGATGGGGAAGAGATATACCGAGTGATCCGAGTCCTCCGGTCTTCTCGTCGTCGTCCCGATCTCCCGCGGAAACTCCGGTCGTCGCCTCCTTGCCGGAAGGGCACCACATCGTCTGCATCTTTTACGGGCTCCCACCTCTGAACCGAGGCAACTCGGGCGCGAAGTTGGCTAGCCGACGCGTCCAAGGGTACTGTAGGTTGTAGTGTAGATTCACTTGTCTCATTGGGGTTTATGTTGCCATTGGTGATGGAGGAATGAGGTTAAGAAAAATGGTGCTTTCATTTTTCCAAAACAAGAAGAATGAGATGAAGAAATATGTGCCACCACAAAATGAAAATCTCTCTCTCATCTCACTCAAGTGGCCGGCCATATCAAATATGGTGGAGGAAAAACAAACACAAGAAGGGAGGTGAGTGTAGGAAAAGTAGAATGGTGACCACACCCCCAAGGTTATGATAACAATATCATATCAACATCAAATCCATCCTAATCCTTTCTAATCTCAATAAAGCAAGAAATGATGATAGAAAAGAATGGTATCAAAAGATGCTTTCATAATCAATCCATATGCAAGAAACCCCCTCCACAAATGTTATTTGCAAACTTGCAAATAACCCCCTCCATCGGAAAAGTCCGGCCGGGAAAGAACAAAGGAAAACTGGCCGGAACAGAATGCAAACTGGCAACTACAGAAAACTGATCCCGTAATAAATTACAGGAAAACCCCGCTACTGCATATACATGCCCGCATTTGTATTCCCACTGAACACAAATGTAAAGAGACAAAATCTACACTGTCTAATACTAGGATCCAGCTTAAACCAAAGCCGGCTAGTAAAAACCGTCCGATCACGATCCGTGCAATACCGCACGTATCTGATCGAACCCTGCCATATCTCCATACGGCCTCTACAGCGTTTCGCCCAAAACTTGAGTAACTGAGTGTGGTGGACTCTAAAGACTCGTCAATACTATGGCTGTGGATTTAACCACTAGCACGCCAGAGGTATTAGCCATACGTGACGGGCCACCAGCTATTGACCAAAAGGGACGTCGATGAGCGAACTCATCCTGACACCCTACTGAGCCTGTCAGTGACAATATCCGTACAGTCCGGTTCGTTCGTCTATGAGTATCGCATGGCGGGCCTAGGGGGTTGGTAAAAGTCAGACCCCCAAAAGCGGTACAAGTCGTGTCGGAGTGTAGCCCAGAACACCCTGAGATACTACTGGAATACCTACCAGTAAATCTCCTGCCTCGGCCGAGGGCTTTGTGTAATGGCTCTCCTAGACACAGCGCGACCTCACCCCCAATACCGGGAGAGACGAACCCTGCAGATCCACTCACTGCCTCCATGTGGCTCGGGACTGTGTCCAACTAAAACTTGTTTGCACGACTCCTTTGAGCCGTGGTAGGGTAGTAATCAAAGCACAGTGGGAACTCACACGAGACAAATGACGATCTCAGGTCGATGAACTAACCTGCACACATGTCACCTGGGAACTGCTATCTGACGTCTGGTATATTCCCAACTAGCAGGTTCCCGGCGAGTCCTGTCCGGTGTACTCATAACCCAACGAGCACCTGTATACATCTTAGGTGAACCAACTTACACCAATGGCTTGTGAGACCGGCCACCGCCCCTCGTCGGGGTCTCGACTGTATACACTAGTCTACTAATGGAGTATCGATGCCCAGTCTCGAAACTCCCACGACTAGGGACCTTTTAAGGATGTGCTTATAGACTCCAGCTCTCACGTATATGATCGCCCTCATACTGCTGGTAGTCAAGCAAGAATCCTAGGGGCTCTATCAACGTGTAATAGCGACTCGTAAGGTCACTTAAAGCAGTACACGATGATAAAGATAAACCAGATAGCATACTATCATTTCGAGTAAGACGGTCCTACCGGCATATGTCCTCCCTCAATCATTGCAATCACGTCCCTGTGATCCAATAATTGACTCTGAGGGCACTATAACCAATACATAGGCATCGTCATCTATCGTTGACCTAGGCCGTGACTCGTCATGCATAGTATTTTTTCAGGAAGCGACCGTTTATTGGCCTGAAAGGTCTTTCGCCATGCATGTCTATGAGTTGATAGGCTCCACCCTGGTAAACGTTGTCTATGATGTACTAGCCTTCATAGTTCGGCTCGAATTTCCCCCGTTTTGCACGATTGAGGATCATGGGTCTCTTGACCACTAGCACGAGTTCGCCTTGGCGGAATGTCCTTGACCTAGTCAATCTTTCGTATGAACGTGTCATCTTTTCTTTATAAGCTTCCAGGTTTTGTTGCGCCATGAGACGGGTTTCATCAAGGGCGTCGAGCTCCTCAAGTCGAAGGTGAATATTTTCTTCGTCTGTTAGCTCGTAGTGAACGGCCACTCGTAGAGAGGGTAACTCTATCTCGAGGGGGAGTGCCGCTTCTGTGCCGAATACCAATGCATACAGCATTGTATTCGTGGCTGTTTTGAACGTAGTTCGATACGCTCAAAGAGCTTCATGCAGTCTCTCGTGACAGTCCCTCTTATTTCGAGACACCATCTTTTTCACGATCTTCGTCAAGGTCTTGTTGAAAGCTTCAGCTAGACCGTTAGCTCGGGAATTATATACCGAAGAGTATCTCTAATCTATGTTATGCTGTTGTGCGAAGCGGATGGTCTTGTGGCTTCTATAGGTTGGCCCGTTATCGGAGATAATCCGTCGCGGAGTGCCGAACCGGTAAATGACGTGTGTCTTGAAGAAATGGAGGATATTCTCCGTCTTCACTTCTCTTAGCGGTATGGCTTCTGCCCACTTAGAAAAGTAATCGGTTGTCGCCAATATGAACCGGTGTCCTCTAGACGATGCTAGTTCGATTGAGCTGATTATGTCAGTTCCCCACATTTCGAATGGACAGCTAGCCACCATTGTATGTAGCAGATTTGGATGCTGATGGATAAAGTCCCCGTGAATCTGGCACGAGTGGCACTGCTTCTCGTATTCGAGGCAGTCTTGGATCATCGTGGGCCAATAGTAGCCCATCCTTTTGATCTTCAGTTTCATCTTTGGCCCGGCTAGGTAAGAACCGCAGAGTCCGTCGTGAGTTTCTTGGATGACTCTTTTTGCTTCTTCAGGTCCCAGGCATCTTAGCCACAGGGAGTCGAACGATCTCTTATACAAAGTTGTAGTCCACGGTAGCGCCCCGGCCGTCTAACAGACGCCAAATGCAGAACAAAAACTTTTACAACTGGCGCTATCGCGTACTATAATCCGGATCTGCCATTAAAGCTAAACTAACAAACTACAAAGTGGGTAGAAGAGTTATACCGAACGATCCGAGTCCTTCGGTCTTCAACCATCATCCCACGCTTTGTTGCGGCTGCTCTGATCTCCTGAATCTCCAGTCTTCTCGTCCAGGTGGCACCACGTCGACGAATCTTTAAACGGGCTCCCGCCTCTGAACCGAGGCAACTCGATCATCAAGTTTGCTAAAAGAGATGACTAAGATTGATGTAGAGAATGAGTAGAACACTTTGTCTCGTTACGTCCAAAGCTATGGACGAACGGTTAATGAAGTTGCCATTTGAATCGGGTGAAATGAGAATTGTAGCTATCTAATTTCCATGAGTCAAAATACTATCATAATCTTTTTCCCTCAAAATGAACAACCTCTCTCTTCCACTCAAGGGGCCGGCCACTTTAACAAGAGGGGGGTGAGTGTAGGAGAAGGGGAAGGTGACCATAACAATGAATGATATGAATGAATCATCATACACCTAGCAACAACCATTTAATGCTAATGAAGAGTCATTAACCTAGTCATCAAAAACCATTAATGCACTAATGAGTCATGAAGCCTAGTCACCATGTAGAAGCTTCTAGAACCTTCCACACACTCATGACTCACCTCATGACTCACCCAAGAGAAGAAAAGATAAATCCGCATTTAACCGAATGTTAAATACGGCTGATAGAAAACAGGAAACTGGTAACTTCCAAAAGCGATCCTGAAATGAATTTCAGGACAACCCCGTAACAGTATAAACATACCCGCATTTGTATTACGACCGAATACAAATGCGACTGAGACAAAAATATTATATCTACACAGTATATTACTTGGATCCGGCTTAAACCAAAGCCCACCAATATTATCAGCACGAAATATGACACGTGCGTAAACGCACGTGCATTTTCCGAACCTTGCCATAAAACCATACGGCCTCTACAACGTTTCGCCCGAACTTGGGAAACGGTATGTGGGGGACTTTAATGACTCATCAATACACTGGCACTGGGTATAACCACTAGCACGTCAGAGGTACGAGCTGTACGTAACGTTTGCCTATGTATTGATTGGAAGGGAAGCTGATGAGCGAACTCATCCATAAACCCTACTGAGCCTGACAGTGACAATATCCGTACAGTCCGGTTCGTTCGTCTAAAGAGTATCGCATATCGAGTCTAGGGGGGTGGATAAAGTCAGACCCCTAATAACGCGATAAATCATGTCGGCATGAAGCCCATCACCATTTGAGAAACTACCGATCCAAATCAGTAATTCTCCACTATCTCGGCCGAGAATTTCTAGTGATGGCCACCCGTGCACTGTGCGATATCAACCCCCAATACCAGGAGAGACGAATCCCCGACGATCCGCTCACTGCCTCCATGTGGCTCGGGACTGTACCCAAAAAATACCTGATTGCACGTCTCCTTTGAGCGTGGTAGGGTAGAAATCAAAGCACAGTGGGAACTCACACGAGACAAATGACGATCTCAGGTCGACAAACTAATCTGTACACATGTCACCAGGGAACTGCTATCTGACGATATGTATAATACCAACTAGCATGTTCCCGGCGAGTTCTGTCCGGTGTACTCATAACCCAATGAGCACCTGTATACATCTTAGGTGATCCAACTGACACCAATGGCTTGTGAGACCGGCCACCGCCCCTCGTCGGGGTCTCGACTGTATACACTAGTCTACTCTGGAGTATCGATGCCCTGTCTCGAAACTCCCACGACTAGGGATACTTTAAGGATGTGCTTATAGACCCCGGCTCCCACGTATATGATCGCCATCATACTGCTGGTAGTCAAGCAAGAATCCTATGGGCTCTATCATCATGCAATAGTGAACTAAAGTATGTATACGATGATAAAGACAACCAGATAGCATACTATCATCTCGAGCAAGACTGTAATATCGGTATAGGTCCTGCCTCAATCATTGCAATCACGTACCTGCGATCCAATAATTGACTTTGAGGGCACTATATCCAACAATCTCCCACTTGCACTTAAGGCTAATTATTGCGATGTCGCATACTCACAGCCCGTGTGATACCGAACATCCAACTCCTCTACTAATCAGTTTCATAAAGCTAGTTTGTAAAACTCTTGTGTTCGAGAAATAGCCTCAGTGAGTGGATCCGCCCTGATGTTTCTTTCTATATCTCTCTTAATCTCAAGTTCGCGGAGAAAGCCATCTCCCGAATCGAGTAATACTTGTCTTAGAATATGTCTGAATATCTGATGGGACCTAGTTCATAAATGAACTCCAAATCCAACTTTCTTAGACTGTATCGATAACTGAACCTAATCAGTATCCAGCACCATACCTCCCACAGTATCCTCTTGGACCACCTGTCCATAATACTGTCCCTCGTTAGAGGGAAAACTATAACTCTGACAATCACTCTGTCATCCATGTCACCTTTGAAGCCTGGAATGATAACCGTCTCCCCGAAGGAGGCTGCCGTCATCAAATCCTTAGAACATGCACTTATGTTCTAAAACTGCTTCCTTATGTTTCTTCAGGATTGGATTAATATAAACTTATTGCATCTAGTGCAAAAACAACATCTGGTGTGGTACTTGACATCTTACGATTGACTCAATTGCCTAAGCAAGTGATCTGCCAATCATGCACATCCCTCTCCCCTTTAGTCTGTAAGACACCTTTAGAGAGGGTGACTCCATCACCTGTAGGTACACCACCATGCCAGGAGTCATCTATTCTAAAATACTATTAGAATACTGTCAAAGTACCCAGATTAGGAAACTGCCCAATTCTAGATCTAAAACCATAGATCTAGTTACCAGAATGTCTGATATTATTTCCATATCCTGTGTGAAGAAACAACTGTGTGACGACCACAGTACAACCGATCGTAGTAAAGGAATTTTACTTCCTACTCTGTGTATGTCATCCAAATACCAGGACATCACACCCTACTACCTTCTCAACAGATCCATCCCCTATTCTGATGAAGTCAAACCCATGACTCTCACATCAAAATTAGATGATCTATCTCCGCTATATCTGCTCAAGCCTATAAATAGACATAAGCTACTTGCCCACTATGCTTCCACTGCTCCCACTGACTATGACAACCCTCTGGCAGAATAATATCTACGCACACTTCTAAACCTAGTTTAGAACGACGTTATACTTATCCTCTTGCCGGGTCTCATAGTCTGGAACAACAGTAGTGTCAAGTCTGGGTAAACAAGAACCTCCCTATCACCGTCCTTGAGGCTACCGAAGTACCTCTCGGGTGTCTGAGGTTACCCACCATATCTGCGGAGTGGCTATTGGAATGTCAAACCTGATTGAATATATAGGTCCTATTAAATTTTCCGTAATCGTTTGCGGTTCTGGAATCACTTCCAGTTCTACCATACTCCCACTACTGTTTTCTGAAAAAATCCATTTTACTAAAACTGTGGCGAGTCAAGAACAATATCACTATTGATCTTCCAGATGGTAGAAATGTCAACTCTCGTCAAAACCAGGGTCAACCCACAAACAGCCATTACAGAAACGTGCCTTGAGTTATCCGGTGTCTGGTTTTAAGCATAAGCTGGACAACTCCCCTTACCTTAACATCGTTAAGATATGAAGCATTCTATATGAAATATAGAAACTTTGGCACTTATTTAATTGGAACCAGATTCAAATCATGCAGCTGTCTCCAGTGCATATCAACTTAATGAAGAGAGGCTAATCAGCATTACTCAACTTAGGAATCCATCCAATTATGAGTAACCTGAAAGAGAAACAAGTTTCTCAAAACCATTACTTTCATCTGGATACCAATCACAAGAATCTACATCTTCGATCTCTTTGAAGAATCCCGATACTTGCGATACCTGGTTCTCTACTTTATTCTTATACCCATAACTTCTCAAAACCTAGACATTGTATTTCTACGAAACACTTGTCTAAAAACTAAAGAAGTTACAAGTAAACAGAACAGAGTACGAGGACCTATCCCTTTGTCCTGATGGACATTGGACAACATACAATACTCTGTATAATTCCGCTGAGTTTGAATAACTCAAAACCTGTGCATCGTAGGTTGAAAACTGTACTTATGATTAAGAACTACTCCGTTGTTCAATACTCCTTACCCAATTATCAACTGATATAGGTAAATGTCACGGACATAATTTCAAAAAGTTATATCTCACTTTATAAAAATAAACGTACAGATCTATCATTTTGAAATTGGTGCACAACAACGGATACTCAAAACAAAATACATGCCCTCCGGCAAAAACCCAGGCGACTTCCTCAAATATCACCAATTACAACGAATTCCGATATAATGAGAATGATCACCTTATTCCCAATAAGCTACTCCTACTCATCATCTGTAAAACCATACAGATGTGAGAATCATACCTGGTAAATACATACCCTGGAGTAAGTATCTAACCGGGAAATCAGTTTTCTTTTAACAATGCACTGAAATATGAAAATGTTTTGTAGGGGTATCCTGGTATTCCTAGTAATGCCTCTTCCATAATCCAATTCATGACTTTAACCGTATATTTTATTGCCATCTCTCCAAATCCCTTTATTTGTCTTTATTCATTACCTTCTGTACACCATCGTTAGGCTAAATGGTTTTCTTCCTTCCCTACCGTTCGGCACCAGCCTATGGTTTGGAAGAAGACTATCTAGTAAGCATAATAGGTGTACCCTCCTAAACCTAGGAGTACTCGCAACTTGAGAGAAGGTGATGATAAAAGACAACTGAATAATACCTTATTCTATTTCTCCCGAACTGGGGAAAAAAACAAAGGTGAAATAGGAGTGGCGATGAAGTACGTGGTTTAGTCGTGAATGACAGCAGTCGCAATTTACTTTGCCCTCTTTCTAATCCCTTTATTTTATCTTTAGTTATTACCTTCTGTACACCCTACTTTAGGCTAATTGGTTTTCTTCATTCCCTACCTTTCGGCACCATCCTATGGTTTGGAAGAAGACTATCTAATAAGCGTAATTGGTGTACTCTCCTAAACCAAGGAGCCCTCGCAATCTGAGAGAAGGTGATAATAAAAGACAACTGAATAATACCTTATTCTATTTCTCCTGAACCTGGATCCATCCTCGAAGAAGTCCCTTCGAGTTCGTATATAACCATACGATGGATCTATCCAATGGAAGTGGATATCCGTAGTAATACGGGGTGTTCTGAGAAATACAAAGGGAAAAAGAAGGAGCGGCAATGACTTATGCAACTTTAGACAATCCAAAAGTCAGTATTTTAAGTAGGTTCGGTCAACTTGGTCACTGAGTCATAGTCTAGGGTCGGTCAAAAGGTCGCTGCCAAAGAGAGAGAGAGAAAAGAAACATTCTGCGTGCACTCTAACCTATATCAGAATGGTTATCACTTTATCTAATCAGGAAACCTCCCACTGTAATCTCAAATTCTCCTCCAAACCTAAAAGAAGAATTAGTCAGGATCATCCGAAGAGTAAACCAACTCATCAGTGAGAATCGGGATCCAACTATCATCGCATGATAACTTGATGGAAGCCACTCAAGTTATCACACTCCATAAGGTATGCGCATGCCTGGCAAGTTTCCTGTATATTTGAAACCCCCGATATGATTTTTGCCCCATGCTCTTATGATCGTGACTTTGGCCAACCCATCATAAGTCACATGCCAAGTTCTACCCGTCATTATCCAGGTTAATTTGAACCCACCCGTACATACCCTTGACTTTGGCCAACAAGGTAATACGACTGTCCCAAACCAACGCATCTATCTACGCAACAGATGAATACCCAGCAACTACCAAACACTATGCCTTGACTTTGGCCAAACAAACATAGCTTGAATACTACTGACCATCCATAAGACATGACGGAGGGCTACGGCTGGTTTTTGGCGAAAAAACCTTTAACGTAATGAACTTGATCTCGTTGAAGGAAACTGATAGCTTTTTATAAAAATATAGTGACGAAAACCTTTTGCTAAAGAGGCCACTCCCGGTGAAGGGATCTCGGCTCTTTCCTCGTGGAATGAGGTGCAGGATATTCCAACTGAATACCGTGATGCAAAGCAACTTGTAATCGAATATATTGAACTTATTATCCTGACGTAAACTTCTGCCCAAGGGGTCACTCCCGGTGAAGGGATCTCGGCCCTTGCCTCGTCGAATGAGGTGCAGGATATTCTAACTGAATATCACTATGCAAAACAAAAGGAAACGTCTTTGTAATAACACTTCTTAAAATTTGTTCCAACAACATCAAATATAGGTTTGTTTTTCTTGCATTGATAAGAATCAACGCAGTCCCATCAATCAATCACACCAGAAAAGAACGAAAATAAAATGTACGTATATGCCATCCGCATTCGTCACTGGGTCCCGTCATCACCCGTTAGGTTACTTAACTAACAACAGAGTGGGGGCTGGACTAGCGCGGGTGTAAAACATATACAACATCTAATAGTATATATACCAATATACAATAATCGCTCCAGGCGTGATAATATGCAACATTACAGAAAAGTAATAAGCATCATAGAACAATATAGATAATCTGGGATCCCCGGGTTTCACAGAGCCGCTACTGAAAACCGACGTTCCCCTGGTCGTGTGGATAGCCTGTGCAATGAAACCTAGACCCCTACGGGTGCGGCAAGTTGCCCGCCAAAACCTGAAGCGAGGCAGCCCCCTACAGCAAAATGAATGGACCACCCGGTACTTCACGGAATCCAGTAACTTGAGCACCCCTCCTTGGGTCAACCTGTACCCCCTACGAGTGCGGCGAATAGTCTGCCAATTTTAGGGTGAGGCCCCTCTGCCTCTCAAAGCCATGAGATACGGACCCGTTGCCCTCCAGAACCCGGCTATCCGTGCACTCCGTCGCGGGGTAAACCTAGTACATAAATAAAAATATGTACAACGTGTACATTGACCTCAGCCCGATCGTGCCCCAAAAGAATATTATAAAAACAGGCAGTGACGACAGTCCACATGTTGGACGCTCGCCCCGCAATATCAAATGTACAAATAAATCCAAACTGCACTACCATTGCACACTGCTATCCACCACGATATATCCGCAACATTACAGCACAACACAGAACATCAACGCGAATGTCACGTTCGCAAATCCGTCTAAAAGAACTATAGCAATTAGACGCAATTTACCGCTCGAATGACATTCCCAGTCGGAGATATAATATAAGTACTGCATACTAACAACTTCAAAATTTCGATCGACAAAACTTCCCGAAGTGGGCCCCACGTACCTCTGCTGTACAGTAATAAAATCTGGGCCCAAAAGAACAGTACCAAAAACCACAATTCACTGTGTAGAACATACTGTAGAAAATTGGAGTACCACACTCACAAAACGGCGACGGATCCGCGGCCAAACCTTTGTTTGGGCCGCGGATCTGCGGCGTTACTGTTGAGTTGGGCCACCAAATTTCACCAGTATTCTTATAAAAGCCTGCTTGGTTTTCTGTGATGCTCAAAATAATTTTTAGACCCAGTTTAAAATCGACAGAAACTTTTATACAGAAAAAAGTAGTTTCGGAAATTCCGTTCGATCGATCTTTTAAACGCGTTAGCACAAGTTAGTAAAGCTTAATGGTGAGGCTCTGATACCACTGTAAGTCCACGGTAGCGCCCCGGCCGTCTAACAGACGCCAAATGCGGAACAAAACTTTTACAACTGGCGCTATCGCGTACTATAATCCGGATCTGCCATTAAAGCTAAACTAACAAACTACAAAGTGGGTAGAAGAGTTATACCGAACGATCCGAGTCCTTCGGTCTTAGACCATCATCCCACGCTTTGTTGCGGCTGCTCTGATCTCCTGAATCTCCAGTCTTCTCGTCCAGGTGGCACCACGTCGACGAATCTTTAAACGGGCTCCCGCCTCTGAACCGAGGCAACTCGATCATCAAGTTTGCTAAAAGAGATGACCAAGATTGATGTAGAGAATGAGTAGAATACTTTGTCTCGTTACGTCCAAAACTATGGACGAACGGTTAATGAAGTTGCCATTTGAATCGGGTGAAATGAGAATTGTAGCTATCTAATTTCCATGAGTCAAAATACTATCATAATCTTTTTCCCTCAAAATGAACAACCTCTCTCTTCCTCTCAAGGGGCCGGCCACTTTAACAAGAGGGGGGTGAGTGTAGGAGAAGGGGAAGGTGACCATAACAATGAATGATATGAATGAATCATCATACACCTAGCAACAACCATTTAATGCTAATGAAGAGTCATTAACCTAGTCATCAAAAACCATTAATGCACTAATGAGTCATGAAGCCTAGTCACCTTCTAGAACCTTCCACACACTCATTACTCACCTCATGACTCACCCAAGAGAAGAAAAGATAAATCCGCATTTAACCGAATGTTAAATACGGCTGATAGAAAACAGGAAACTGGCAACTTCCAAAAGCGATCTTGAAACGAATTTCAGGACAACCCCGTAACAGTATAAACATACCCGTATTTGTATTACGACCGAATACAAATGCAACTGAGACAAAGATATTATATCTACACAGTATAATACTTGGATCCGGCTTAAACCAAACCCCACCAGTATTATCAGCCCGAAATATGACACGTGCGTAAACGCACGTGCATTTTCCGAACCTTGCCATAAAACCATACGGCCTCTACAACGTTTCGCCCGAACTTGGGAAACGGTCTGTGGGGGACTCTAATGACTCATCAACACACTGGCACTGGGTATAACCACTAGCACGTCAGAGGTACGAGCTGTACGTAACGTTTGCCTATGTATTGATTGGAAGGGAAGCTGACGAGCGAACTCATCCATAAACCCTACTGAGCCTGACAGTGACAATATCCGTACAGTCCGGTCCATTCGTCTTAAGAGTATCGCATATCGAGTCTAGGGGGTGGATAATGTCAGACCCCTAATAACGCGATAAATCGTGTCGGCATGAAGCCCATCACCATCTGAGAAACTACTGATCCAAATCAGTAATTCTCTACTACCTCGGCTGAGGATTTCTAGTGATGGCCACCCGTGCACTGTGCGACATCAACCCCCAATACCGGGAGAGACGAATCCCCGACGATCCGCTCACTGCCTCCATGTGGCTCGGGACTGTACCCAACTAAAACCTGTTTGTACAACTCCTTTGAGCGTGGTAGGGTAGTAATCTAAGCACGGTGGGAACTCATACGAGACAAATGATGATCTCAGGTCGACAAACTAACCTGTACACATGTCACCAGGGAACTGCTATCTGAATATATGTATAAAACCAACTAGCATGTTCCTGGCGAGTCCTGTCCGGTGTACTCATAACCCAATGAGCACCTGTATACATCTTAGGTGATCCTACTGACACCAATGGCTTGTGAGACCGGCCATCGTCCCTCGTCGGGGTCTCGACTGTATACACTAGTCTACTCTGGAGTATCGATGCCATGTCTCGAAACTCCCACGATTAGGGACACTTTAAGGATGTGCTTACAGACCCCAGCTCCCACGTATATGATCGCCATCATACTGCTGGTAGTCAAGCAAGAATCCTATGGGCTCTATCATCATGCAATAGTGAACTAAAGCATATATACGATGATAAAGACCAACCAGATAGCATACTATCATCTCGAGTAAGACTGTCATACCGGTATAGGTCCTGCCTCAATCATTGCAATCACGTACCTGCGATCCAATAATTGACTTTGAGGGCACTATATCCAACAAAAGTATCATTGACAAAGGCAAAAGATAGAGCTCGTTTCATGAGCTGATGTCTTGAAGACGCATCTTTAGGTGTTCGACGGGATTTGAAGTAGTCTATAAAGACTTCTTTCCAATCCATAGCCTTTTCCTGGTCTTTTATTTGTAGGGCCATTTGCTCGGTATCTCCCTTTTCTTCGGACGACTCCGGAGATATTTCTGCCGGTGCAAGAACTCGACGACTTTGCACAACGATCCTCACGTCAAGGTTCTCGTCAGCCAGTTCTTTAGCGAGCTTGGCTAATGCATCCGCCTTGCTATTTTCCGCACGCGGTATGCTTTCCAGGGCATAGGCAGGGATTTGAGTCAGCAGTTGCTGCACTCTCTCGCCGTATTTCACCAATTCTGGTTTGCACGTATGATAGTCGCCGTTTACTTGACTAACGACCAGTTAGGAGTCTCCGTATATGAGGAGGTTTTCAATTCCCATGTCGACAGCGATCTCAAGACCTGCTGTCAAAGCTTCATATTCGGCTTCGTTGTTTGTCCTCGGCTCTGTTAAGGAGAATGCGAAGCGCATTATCCCTTCTTATGGAGTCACAAAGATGAGGCCCACCTCGGATTTTATTATGGGGGTCCTTTGTTTGCGCTTCTTCATGGAAGATGCTTGTCACGCCCTGCTTCCCAGAGTACACTAAGTTGGGCACGTGACATAGCCAACCATGCTACCTGTGGATAGGAAAAAATCATTCCACAGTCACATTACGGCTGTAGAGATATGAAGAACAGGAAAGTAAACTAAACTATCTAGTACATGTCCATGAGCCAGAATAAATGAGTCAAGAAATGATAATATGCGGAAGCAAAAGATACAATAAATGAAGCACCTGGAAAGTAAGACTGCATACCAACAGGATCTTCACCGCTCGGTCTAACAGCGGCAATTCTCCTGATCAGTTTGCAACAAAGGTAGAGGATCTGGGCCATACAAAACCCAGACGTCAGCGCGTCATAACATCAAGCGATAATATAAACAGGGGTAGCAATACATGCAAGTATGAGTATAAATGATAAAACAAGCATAACAGTGATATAAGTAAGGACAGTGGGGTAATGTGTAGTGAGTAATCTAAACTAGTCTACTGGGTTAACTACTCTCAAGTCTTTGAAATCAATTTGATGAATCATCGATGCAACTCAATAGTATCCCGTGCATGCCCGGGATCACGGTCTATGTCTCTCGGGCTGAACTCGAGACGTGCCGCAGGCAGTAAAAGGGTGGTAGGTAATGACGAGTGATGTCCGTAGCATCACTCCGGGGCTGTCCTAGCCCGTAAGACTGATCAGAACAGGTATAGAACTGTCGAGTTACAAGTCAGGTTTCATCATTGATTTCCCCATACCCCCAAGTCATATGTATTCAAGTCAGGTATTAAGTAATCTAGAGCTAATGCAAACACAGGATCAGGCAGGTACAGGTTTGTCTGGATAGATAACAGGAACGGTCCGTAAGGACAACATGTCAGGTTTGTTGGCATTAGATACAAGATCAGGTAACAGGTAAAGCTATGGTACATCAGGTCAAGCCAGGTAGTATATGTATCATGTCATGTCAAGAGGTGCACGGTACCATGTCGTGTCAGGTAGTAGGTATAACATGTCATGTCAGAGTGCACAAGATATCATGTGGGTGCTCAAATAATCCAACTAACAGAAGCATGTGTATACAAACAAGAATGTGTACTAATAGAACAATAAAATGAAATATTGTAATGTGATATGCAAAAAGGTACAGATTCAAACATATGGTTGCACGGTTATCAGTTTAGGTTTAAAGGATAGTTTCAACACTACTTAAATACAATATAACAAGTATGGATGTTAAAATCCTGTGAATATGTACTAAATAATCTAGAGATGCAATTGAATATAAATTAGGCTAGATGTATGCAAATGGTCGTCCGATAGGGTATAAACTATAAAAGGGGTACTGTGGGTTATACAAATAATTGTTATTTGATTTACATATGGATATTGGTACTATGCATAGTAAAACTAAATGCAACATGGTATGTTCCGAGCTATAAATCTAAAATGATATAATGGACATCGAAAAGTTAACATGGAACAAGCGGCGTTAAATTCAATCTACCAATACAATATGCAGTTGAATAAGTATATAATAATATAATAGCATGTAGCAAGTTTTACTTGCCTTGATCGGATCACGAAGCGGTATACGGAACGTGAAACAGATATGTACGGTACGTCCGACGTCGGCAAAATGTCGCGACGCACGTACGGCACACGGAACGGGTCCAAGCAACGCACGAGAGTGATCACGCAGGCAAGGCACTTCCTCTGGGTCGTCTGGATCGTCGGCGACGATCTCGGCTCCGGCAAACTACGAAAAACAGAGATCAAGAATCAAAGAAAGAAAAGAAAAGAAGAGAAAAGAAAGAGGAAGAATAAGAGGAAGAGTGGGGTTTGGTTGCACTGGATTCAGAGAGGAAGACAAGGGGGTGATTATGAGGTGAAGGTCTCCGGTGAGGGGTGCCGGTGATGGGTTTCATGATGAGGCAAAGTATGTGCAGGGAAGGTTAGGGTTATGGGTTGTAGGGGTTTGCTCGGTTGGGTTCTACCCGTTGGGACTGAAGGGGGTCGAAGGGATGAGCGGAGGAGATGAGAAGGTGGTGAGGGAGGTCGTCGGCGGGAGGCGACGACGGTGAGGAGGCGATGGGTGTGTGTGCAGTAGGGTTCTTGGTGTTGATGGAGTTGGGAAGATAGCTCGATTGGGTTCGAGATGGGTGCAAGGGAGAAGGGAAGAGGAAAGAGAGAGATGAACGAAGGGAGACGAAGTCGACGAGGAAAGGCCGACGAGATGGTCGGTCGGCGGAGTTAGGGTTTTCGCGAGTGGGTGTGCAGGCTCGGGAGAAGAGAGGGATGCGCGGAGGTGAGTACGAGGGTGAGGAGGAGAGCAGATGTCAATGGTGGAGGCGCGGTTGTGGAGACGGTGACGACGGCGGGCGGCGACAAGGTGCAGGATACGCGTCGATGGGTTGCGAGAGGAGGCGGGGAAAAGAAATGAACAGAGGAGGAAGAGAGGGTACGTGGGAACTCAGTGGGTTTAAATTAATAAGTCATAAAATATTTAAAAGAATTATATAAAAAATATATATAATTAGATAGAGAGAGAGAGAGATTCGTGGGGATAGAGCTGGCGAGAGGAGAGAGAGAGAGTGTGTCAGGAGAGAGATAGAAAGTTCACGAGGGGGGGGAGAGAGAAAGATACAGTATTATAAAACATATTATAAAATATACTATAAGGATATAAACAGTTGCATATATATATATATATTTAGAATATTTTTTTGTTAAAGAACTTTAGAATGAAGTAAAGATTTTAATATTATAATATTAGTCCGTTTTGAGATTTGGCAAAATATGAACTTATTCCAAAACACGCTCGGGTCGGGTCTAAAAATCCAGATTTAAAATATGAAAAATATATGCGACTTCCAAATTTCAAAATGAATGCTCAGTTAAAGAAAAAGCATACCCCCAAGAACGGATGCACGCACGTGCGTGTAGCCATCCAAACACGTTTGTTTCACTGAACGGGACGAGAACAAGATGCACGGATGCCACCACGGGGTTAGGGGTATCAAGCAGGCTATGTTATGCAATTTTAAAATATTTTACATGACCCAAAATTTTATATGGTAAAGGATACAATGCCAGGTAAAATACCAGTATGTACTAATCATGAGATGCACGTGTCCATGCAACAAGTCACGGTAATCTATAAATAAGAATCAATCAGGTTCAAGCAAGCGGGTCGGGTCGAATGCAATATAAAATATAAAATACCATTCGCACAAAAAAAACGATAAATCAAGAAAATACCACGAATAAAGAAATACGAGAACTGGAATTGGTATAAATGAACTCGGGTGTTACATTATACCCAACTACAAAAGAATTTCGTCCTCGAAATTCCAAGAAAAAGAAAAGATAACCAATCAAGAAACTACAAGATTAGATGTGGAAACTTCTGTCGGATTTCATCTTCTCGTTCCCCAAGTTGATTCTCCATATGAGCGATTACCCTAAGTACAAGAGGGATAACTTTATTCTTAAGAACCTTTTCCCTTCGATCCATAATCGACATGGGTTGCTCCTCAAAAGTCAAGCCTTCATGTACAGTCAGCTCCGAATGATCCTACACACGTGTTTTAGGATTTGAGAACCTTACGAAGTTGAGATGTGTGAAACACGTCACGAACATTCGCCAAGGATTGCGGTAACGCCAATCGTTACGCCACTTCTCCAACACGCTCCAAAATCTCAATGGTCCAACGAATCGAGGAATAAGCTTTCCTCGACTTCCGAAACGAATCACCCCTCTAGTCGGTAATATCTTCAAGAATACCAAATCACCCACGGCGAACTCTAGAGGTCTTCTCGATGTATCTGCCCAACTCTTTTTGTCGGTCTTGTGCTGCTTTCATATGATTCCGGATAGTGTTAACCTTCTCAACTGTTTGCACGATCAAGTCCGGTCCTAATAATCTTCGTTCATAACATCGTCCCAACAAACAGGTGAACGACATTTGCGACCATATAAAGCTTCGAATGGAGCCATCTGAATAGTCGCCTGGAAACTGATTGTATCCTGACGAGCCGTCCATGATGGAGAAAATTTTGTGAGTGGACGTATTATCTATCATCAGCTCAGTGACCGGTACTGGAAAGTCTTCCTTCGGGCAAGCTTTGTTGAGATCCCAAAAATCTACGCATATGCGCACCGTCCCATTTTTCTTCATCACTAGGACGATATTGGCGATCTAGTCAGGGTACTGAACCTCTTGGATGAAGCCAGAGTCGATTAGCTTCTTGACCTCGGCATTAATGCTCATCTCAAGCTCGAGCCTCATTCTTCTCGGTGCTTGTTTAATTGGCTTGATGTCCGGAGATATCGCCAATTTGTGCACAGCAATCTCTGGATCTAATCCTGGCATCTCGGAATAGTTCCATGCGAAGCAATCTTTATACTGTATGAGCACGTCTTTTAGCGTAGCCACTCTTTCTTCAGACAACAGCTCACTGATGAATGTCGGCCGCGGGTCACTTGCCGTCCGCAAGTCAATTTTCTTGAGATTATCTGCAGTAGTATGTATTCCATCTTCCAGCTCTTTTGGCGCCGGTGGAAACTCTGAGACCACCTTGTCATCATCGTTTTCGAAGCACCAGGGGAGGTCATCCATATTCTCGGATTCTTCTTCTGACAGTGTTATCACGTGACAGGTACGAGATCGCTTCCAAGACCGATGTTGGTCTGGTTTTACTCTCGCTATATACGTGGCTTTCGGTTCATGCTTCTGTAACGGGGTTACCCTCCAACTGCTGGATAAAGCGAGCTTGCCTTACTGATACCGGTCTTCTACCCAGTCTTTGAATGTGAAGCAGTCTTCGAGAGGATGTCCTATTGCTCGGCGATAGGAGCAATAATCCGGATGATTAACTTCACCTGCATGCTCGGGGTGCTTGGACTCCGGGAGGGTAATCATCTGATGTTTTATGACAAGATCAAGTATCTTCCTTGTCTTGTCTTGGGAAAAAGAATACGCTCGACCCATCTTCTTTATAAGAGACGAATCCTGGTTGCTCGATTCTCGATCTCGTGGCTTCTTGGTCCCGCTTTGTCGCTGTCGAACGCTTTATCCGTTCTTGGGTTATTTCTGCCTCTGCATCGGATCTTTTGTATGACGGGTTGGCGACGAAGGGCATCATCACTTTCTGCAGCTTGCTGAAGGAGGCTCTGCGTTCTGGCTTTCTCGTAGATGGTCATTTCGCAATTATGGTCGTCTCGAACTTTTTGACCCGCTTCCCTTATAAGCTTGTCCATTTGTTATTCGAATGACGGACTTAGCATGTTCACGGCAGGACCTCGTTTTGGTTCAGGGTTAGCATCTTCCCACAGAGCATCTCCTTCTTCATCGAAGTCATGTATGACATAGCAGCCATGGAATTGTTTCCATTTCTTGGATCGGATATATCCAAGCCCGATCGCTTCCATTCTCCCGTTGGGCAATTTTCGTTGAGTTCCGGGGACGTTCCAGATCTTGTTGTAAAACTGAGCTTGTCGAACAGTCTGTTTGAAGGGTACGTCTTGGCGCCTCAATAGCCTTTTTAAGCCTTCTGTGTAGTATCTGGGTAGACGGATGGGCTGGAGCCTGTCAAGTGCAGAATCGGCGCCGTGCCAAATTTCTTTCTCCATTCTAGTTTCCGTTGATCGATAAAAGAGGATCTCTTTTTCATCTTTTCGCCTGGGAGGGACGTAGAATGTCTGCATTTCTTACACACTATAGGTACCAAGCGCGTCGAGCTCTTTGTAATGTTCTTGCGGAACCATGGTGATTTGCAAGCTTTGATCGTCTTCAGCGAAGGCTTGCATCGATGGCCGAGCAGAGAATATGGCATTGACCTCATCTTCCAAATCACTGCCGAAGACTAGAATGGACGGTCCCGGCTTGTTGCATTGGAGCGGCCCTGAATAAACTATTTCTTCTTCCTCCTCGGTATCACTCCCGAAGACCGGAATAGTGGTGATAGCTTTGTTCTTGTCCTCCGGTTTGCGACATCTTTCTGTGTCTTCGAAATCTGGCAGGAAGTACTTGGCATCCTCATATTTGCGGACTTCGTTCACGGAGAATGGGTTTAGTTCCCCTGTCATAGTGTACTCGAGACCATCTTTGAAGTACTTCATACACTAATATTGTGTAGAAGGGATAATGTTGTACTCGTGTAACCAAGGCCGGTGTTCTTTGATTTAACGGTAGAAAATATATGTCCTTGTAGTTTATTTACCAATAGGCAAATTTTGAGTTCAGTTCTTGGGCTAAGTCAAAATTAGCCACCAAGGGAATATATATTGATGAGAGATTTTTCGCGTGTGCGTTTTAGAATCAAAGAATTAACCGCAATCAAGAACGGTGTCGCTTGGTAGTTAGCCGGTTGAATACGGGTCAGTCCACAGGGAAAACGTGTATTTTCTAGTTGTTTTAACGAGTCAATTCCTATTTGTGGTAGGTTTTGATTTTCTATAAAAACCGAGGTTGAATTTGATTTGGATTAAAACCTTGCTAGGGTTAGGATTAGGTTAGTTTGGAAAGTTAATTCTACTCACCGCTTTCTTTGCCCTAATTAAGATCTTAGGTGTTAAGGTAATAATTAACAAAGGGGATTAGCGCGGTCAGGAAGAAACTTCGTTTCTTCCTTTTGGCCCTTGTCCGTCCTTTCTTAATTCTTAGCCCTTAACCTCTATGGAAATCAATCACAACCGGTCTATCTAGGGAATCACCGCTATCTCGTAGGATAGGGTGCCGTAGTGAGCGTTGTGTGTTTGATTTGCATAAATTTCTGTTTTTAAAATATAGAACGGGCAAGAAAGGAGTGAGAGATTTTCATCTCTCAAACCTTCCCCAAACCTAACCCTAACAAGTGAGGAACTACTCACTCATTAGGGAATTAACAAAGGAATTCATTTTTTTGTGATTTTCTTTTAATAGCCTAATTAACTTGCGGAAAATAACTACGGCAGATAAAAAATTGCAGAGAAATAAAATTGCAGATAATAAGAAATTCAAGATAAAAAAACTTACTTTTTATTGATGCACTCTTTTGACGATTACAATGGAATGAAAATTTTAAACTAGAAAATAAAAAGAGGTATCTTAAAAGAGGCACCCAAAAGAGGCACACCTCAAAAGAGGCTGTAGGCTTTCCTATTTATAGATAGGAGAAACCCTAGGGTTTACATCTGATCCACATCTGAAATTACAAGACTACCTTAAGAAAACTGGGTCAATGCACCGACTCTCACCGACACGTGCTCTGCACGGCCGTGGATCCGCGGCCAGAAGCCTTGTTTGGCTGCGGTTCCATGGCCGTTTGATGGGATATTGGGATCATTTCTTTAGGGATGCTTCATGTTGCAGATTACTTCTGGTTTCTTCACTTGGTTTCTCAGAATATCTTCTATTTTCTTCCAGATTTCCACAGTGCAGAATGTTGTGGACTTTTACCGTTAGGTTCGTGTTGAAGTCTTGAATCTTGTGCTGCCCTCATACGTTGTGCAATCGAACTGTTCATTGATCTTCATTTGTTCCTTAAACTGGTAGGCGATATCATACAGATTCGTTTATTTATTGGTCGTAGTCTCACATTTATAGCATCTTTTCACCATTTTCACTGTATTTGTTCTGAGAACCTGTAACCTGCAACTATTTAGCAGACATGGATCAAAAGCACCTATTTATTTGCAATATGATTAAGAATGGGGAATATAATAATGCAAAATTCTGATATGAACAAATACCCCCAAACTTATCTTTTGCTCGTCCCGAGCAAAACTAATTTATTCTCGAAAAAACCTAACCTCACTTTCGTAGGGAATCGCGATTGTACTGAGCTCGTGTAACAAGCCGTTAAACCTCTAGGTGTTCCTAGTAGGAGGAGTGTTCTCTCCTGAGGGTTTTCAGCGGATACTACCCACAAAATCCGATCAATTTGGCCTATTGACTTTCATTTCTTCAATTCGATGTTCTAGCAAGAAATTCTATTATCTTTAACTTAGAAAGCATTAACCCATATTTTTCACACTCACTTATCATTTAACTTAAGATTGTATATGTTCTGTAAATTTATTTAGCTTTTAGCATCTTTTGAATTTTCCTTCTAAGGTCCCATCTCAACTTAGGAATTTTTATCATTTCTACTGAAGGTATAAACCATATATTTCATTCCTATCTCTCATCCAAACCCCAATCATATACCCCTACGTGTGTGTATGTATCACCCCTACACTTCGAAATTCAATTCAAGCTATTATACTCTTGTCCATCGTCCAAAGTATTTTTAGTTGGTGAATTTTAGATGAAATTGCTCACACATTCTTCATGCGACCGTTAATACTTCTTGAGGTACTAACGACCGATTACAAAATGTGTTTGCGCATTAAGGCGTAATTCCTCGTCTTGTAATACCTAAGGCTTTAGCAGTGACTCCCAAACCAGTTGGTCTAAGGCACTAGGTGATAAAGCACCTTCGCTATATATTTTTTTTATTTATGCTGCCTTAAGTAATTACAAAACCAGTGTTCATTTTTTTTATCTCTTTATTCACCTATTATACTTTTATTTTCTTTTCTTTCATACTACGGATTTTAGACAAGAGCATTTCAAGGTATCCTCTACTATCCCAAGTTTCAAGATGTGTGTGAGTGCGTAAAGTAGGGTATATACTTTCAGAATTAGGACTTAAGGTTCAGAATTATTTTTCAGACTTATATTTCAAATAGAGCTTTCAATACTTTTCCCTTATTTTGACTTAGCCCAAGAACTGAACTCAAAATTTTCCTATTTCTAAATAAACTACAAGGACATGTATTTTCTATAATTAAACTTTAAGAAAGGTTATTTTTAGGGTTTTTAATTTACTAAGTTTAGGATCTAGTTTTTCCTAACTATTCAACCGTCATGTTGAACTTAAGTCAAATATGGCCAAAATTGAACTTTTCAATTTTTATAATTTTTAAAATTTTATGATTTTTATGGATTTTAAAATAAGTATGCAAACGCAAAAATATACATATGAATGCGAAGGAAGAAACTTTACCGAGCACACCCCCAAAGTTAAACTTGACAGTGCCCTCACTGTCATGCCACACCAAGAGGGTCAAAATTGTCGGCACTCCCCTGTTTGTTTATTTTTTTTATTTTATTATTAACAGAAAAATAAAACAAAAGATATATACACAAATGGTCCCCCCCACACTTAAGTGAAACAGTGTTTCCACTGTTGAAGCATTAAAGTTCAGAGTTAGGGAGGAGAAAAAACACAGTATCAACCTATACAAGGCCTTACACAGGCCAAAAGTTAGCACCAACCATTCAAAAAATTTATCGTTATAATGGTGCGGTTGGTGAAAGAATGGAGTGTAGAGAAAAGAAATGAGAAACACACGAGACCATGTGGAGATAAAAGCAGTATACGGTCTCGGTGGAGGAGGAGAATGGCGGAAGGGAAAGAGAAATGGTGGTAGTGGTTCGACTTCTTCGGGTGGAGGTTGATTAATCACAAAATCCGTGTCGTTTAGGAATGTAAGTTCGTCAGCAAAAAGTTCTTCAAAACTTTCATCGATGTAGTTGAACATTTTGCTGTCAGTAAGTTTTGTGCCAGAATTTATCATACTTGATTTGTCAAAATTTATGGAGGTAGGAGACTCGAAAAACTCATCTACCTCATTTTTAAAAGTATCCAAATCAAGTTGGCTTTCTGGAATGATCAAACATGAATTATCGGATTGTGATTCATCAACACTCACTGAAATTATAGGAAGAATAGAAGAGGAACCTGAGAAAGTGGGAGAAAGAAGTTGCATACGAACTTGAGGGTGGAAATGGAGTGTATAAATTAGCACAATTTGTAATGACCGATGTGTAAAAAGCGATTGTGCTAATCTATCAACCCACTAAGAAATGAGGTCAAATCCCTCAAGATTCATGAGAAAACATGGGTATGTCGAACTTGGTAAAGCAGACATTGAAAATGAAAGGGATACGATTTCTTGCGCGGTCGGAAAGACAGAAAGGATGAAGGGGATTGATTTAGGAAGTGTAACAGTTAAAGGTTCAGGAGGATGAATTGGAAAATCCGACTCATCAAACAATACTAGTTCATCCTCAATATTATCCTCAATACTATCCTCAATACTCTCCTCAAAATTTAGCTTATCCATGCAATTCTCATCAAATTCAAGACGCATATGAAGTTTGGGAGAAACATTTAATGTCTCGGGATGATGAATTGGAAAGAAAAACTCATCCAAAATTGTGGGTTCATCATCCAAAATATTCCCAGCGTCAATATTCTCGATCAAGTGAAAATTAAATTTCTCAAACACCTCATCAAAAGCATGGATATCAATTAATTCAGGTTTTAGAGTGGAGGTATAGAGCTCAAAAGGATTGGGTGTGGGTTCACTCGAAAGGACCCTTCACAATCAGGTAAATCAAACACTACAAAGTCGCACAATTCATTAGACGTTTTATCTTCAATTGGTGAATCATTTGGAACACTTGATAGACATTCAAAACCGGAGTTATGAGATTCAATTAGGGATGGGTAGGTTTGATTTGGAAGTGTGTACAGCTCACTCTAACCACTCAAATTCTCAATCTGTCCAACCGCCTCATCATACATTGGAAAATTTGGAGCTAGTTGGAAACTAGCTACTGGGTCATTAGGTTGTATAAGGGCGGCCATGGACGCATTCAAATCCTTAATCTGTTGTCTTGACGCTACCATAAAATCTTCCAACGACTGTTCCAGACTAGACATGGGTTGTGAAGGGGTTTTGATCGCACGCCAAAAGCGTGTCGGATGTTCAAAGAATTAAAGTATAACCGCGATCAGGACGGTGTCGCTATGCAGCTAGCCGGTTGAGCACGGGTCGGTCCACAGGGAGATGGTGGTATTTTACCTTCTTGTCTTAGACGAGTCAATAAAGAATCTGTATGTGTTTGTTCAAGACTAACCTATGTGTATTTATTTGCAAGTATGAAGTTGTTAAGAAAGAGATACGAAATTGTAAGCTAAAGAAATCCGTACTCAAAAACCTTTGAGCCGAGTCTTGACCAATTGAAGCTAGAGCAATCGGCAACAACGTGGATTAGGGGATTTAAGCGCGGTATTCGTGGAATCCGGCCTGTTTACCCTTGTCCTTCCGTTCTTGTCTCTTGCTTTCGCCTCCAGCCAAACCGAACACAACCGGTCGCGGTTAGGAATCACCGTTACCTTGTTAGGGTAGGGTGCCTAACGGAGCGCTTGCGTATGGTTTGGGCGGAGTTCAATGGAAAATAACGGGAAAAGAAAATGAGAAAAGAAAATCTTTAACGTATAATATCGTATTTCTTCTTAACAATGATAATTACAACATTCACAAAATGAACAACAAAGAACAAAAGAAAAGAACAAAGAAAAGAGAAAAGAAAAGATTACAAGTAATTAAAGTGCATGAAATATAAATTGCAAGAAAGTAAAGCAAGGTAATAAAAAGCAAGTAATAAATAAGCAATAAAAAGAAATTGAAACTAGAACTCAAGACAAGCATGGGATCGATAGCCAACCCTTAAACTTGCAAGCTCAATCAAGAGGTTGCAAGATCAAGAGAAGGGTAAAGAACTCATGTGAAGTGAAGAACCAATTCCACAAGAAAATACGACCCTTGAGATCAATAACTAACCCTTAACCATTCAAGCTCAATGAAGAGGTTGAATGATCAAGAGAAAGCAAGAATCTCAAGGGGAAGAAGAAACACAAGAGAATGATACAAAAACCTCATCTTCATTAATCTCCCATTCAAAAAGCTCTCACTACAATTTTCATGGAAAAAGAATGAAGAAGAAGAAGAAAAAGAACTAAAACTACAAAAGAATGGAGAACAAAGAATGACCCTTGGCTTAGCTCAATTCTGGAGTATTTATAGGCTGGAGAATGGAAATCTAGGGCAACCACCAGAACCCAAACAAAAAGACCAGAATACCCATGAAAAGTCACTGTCTGTTGCGCCAGTACGGCCGCGGATCCGCCGCCAATACCCCCTATTGGCCGCGGATCCGCGGCCCTATGATGGAGTCAGGGCATGGGCTTCTGTGTACTTCTCTGGTCTTCTGTCCCCTCTTGTCTGGTATATGTATTTTCTGAAAATACATTCACATTTCTTCCAGAATTTCTGTTGAGGAAAGGTGGACTTTTTGTGGATGTTTTTGTCATGATTGCCTCGAGCTCCGCGTAGATTTCTTGGAACTTGTTGTTGCCATTGAGCCTTGTGCATGAAGGTGACATTGATTTGACATTTTGTCTTCCTAAACTGGTATCTGGCAACATACGGATGACGAGCGGAGACCGTGTTTTCTCAGTGGTTGGCAGGAACCCGGATTTTGTCGTGTTTTCCATGAATTTCACCGTTTTAGAACCGAGAACCTGTATCCTGCAAATATGTAACAAACACGGATTAAAAGTACCTACCTATAAACAACCGAGCGTAAGAATGGGCGGTATAAAATGCAGTATTCCGTGATGAACAAATACCCCCAAACTTAACTTTTGCTCGTCCCGAGCAAAACCAATTATTCACAAAAAATAAAATCCTAACCGCACTTTCGCAGGGAACGCGATTGCACTGAGCGCGTGCAACAAGCCGTTAAACCTCTAGGTATCCCTAATAGGAGGAGTGTTGTCTCCTGAGGGTTTTCAGCGGATACTACCCACAAAATCCTGTCAAGCTAGTGTCATAAGTTAACGTCGATTCTACTCCTACAGTTTAGTATTTACGTTAGAAATTCTATCATCCTAAGTTAGAAATATCCAACCCTTATTTTTCACACCTCTAATCTATTTATTCTTAGATCATATACGTTCCAAAAAAGTTTAGAAAGATGTTGGTTCTCCTGAGTTTTCCTTCTAAAGTGCGGCCTCAAATCAGGGATTTTTATCAACTTTACAGAAAACACAAGTCTTATTCTTTATTTTTATCTTTTATTCAAACATCGATTGTATACCCCTACGTGTGTGTATATTTGCACCCCTACACTTAAGAATTCAATTCAAGCTATAATACCCTTGCCCTAATACCTAATACTACTTCTTTTCATTAAGGATGGACGGATTTGCTCACGCATCTTTCATGCGACTATTAATGCTTCTTGAGGCACTAACGACCGATTACTGAATGTGTGAACTTTAAAGCGTAAATAGCAGTTTCCAGGTCTTGACTTTATTCTATTTTTTTCTTTTTCTTTTTCTTTTTTCTTTTTCAAGACCGGATATATTTTTCAATATGCTCTTTTGGTGTTTAGCTTTAAATACCGTTTTTTCTTTCATACTAGGCTTTCAGGCAAGAGTATTTCTAGGTATCCTCTACTATCCCAAGTTTCAAGGTGCGTGTAAGTGCAGTTTGTAGGGTATATACTTTCTAAATTTGAACTCAAGAAAAGAAACTATTTTTCAGACTTACCCTTCAGTAAAGCATCAATACTTTCCCTTCATCTTGACTTAACTCAAGAACTGAACTCAAGATTACCTATTTCTCAAAAAAACTGTAAGGACGTATACTTACCAAAGTTAGACAGAATGAGGGTTATTTTTAGGATTTTCAATCCCTAAGCCTAGAATTTAGTTATTTCTATCATATCAACTAAACTTTCGGAATAAAGATCTAAGTTACCCTATTAGCTAACTTGACGACAAAGTTTTTATATTTTTTTTTTGGAAAATTTTTAATTTTTGTGGTTTTTTTTTTTAATAAGGTATGCAAATGCAAAATATACAAATGAATGCGAAGGAAGAAAGCTTACCGAGCACACCCCCAAACTTAAACTTGACAGTGCCCTCACTGTCAGGCTACACCAAGAGGGTCAAAATTGTCGGCGCTCCCTAGAAACAAATTATATACAAAACAAAAAGGAAAACAAAAAATATATACAAAAAAGGAGTCCCCCCCAAACTTAAGTAAAACAGTGTTTCCACTGTTAAGCGTTGAAATTCAGGATTAGGGGGGAAAGAGAACAATATCAAGCTATACAAGGCCTTACACAGGCCAAAAATTAGTACCAACCATTCAAATATTTTATCTCGATAAAGCAGTGGCTGGTGAAAGAAGGCGTAGAGAAAAGAGATGGAGAATACGCGAGACCGTATAGAGATAGAAGTGGTATACGGTCTCGGTATATGAGAGGAAGAAGAATGGCGGAAGGGAAAAAGAAGTGGAATACGAACTTGAGGGTGGAAATGGATTGAATAAATTAGTACAATCTGTAATGATCGATGTGAAAAGATGGATTGTACTAATCTATCAATATGGCGAGAAATTGGGTCAAATCCCTCAAGATTCGTAAGAAGCCATGGGTACGCCGAACTTGGTAAACCAGACATACGAAATGAAAGTGAGACGGTCTCTTGCATGGTCGGAACGATGGAAAGGGTAGGGGGAAGTGATTGAGGAAGGTTATCGGTTAAAGGCTCAGGAGGGTGTACACAGTCAGTGGAAGGGATAGGATGAATTGGAAAATCCGACTCATCAATTAAAACTGTTTCATCCTCAGTACTATCCTCAATATTCTCCTCAAAATTTATCTCATCCATGCAATTTTCAACAAAATCAAGACGCATATGGGGTTCGGGAAAAACATTTAATGACTCGGGATGATGATTTGAAGAGAAAAACTCAGCCAAATCTATGGGTTCATCATCCAAATTATTCCCCGCGTCAATATCCTTAATCAAGTGAAAATCAATATTCTCAGACACCTCATCAAAAGCATGGATATCAATCAATTCAGGTTCTAGAGTGGAGGTGTAGAGGTCAAAAGGTTTGGGTGTGGTTTCACTTGGCAAGGTCCCTTCACAATCTGGCAAATCAAATACTACAAAGTCGCACAACTCATTAAACATTCTATCTTCAACTGATAATTCATTTGGAACACTTGATAGACTTTCAACACAGGAGTTGTGGGATTCAATATGGACCGGGTAGGCTTGATTCGGAAGGGGGTACAGCTCACTCTCTTCACTCAAATTCACAGCCTGTCCTACCGCCTCATCATACATTGGAAAATTTGGAGCTAGCTGGAAACTAGCTACCGGGTCAGTAGGTTGTCTGAGAGCGGCCATGGACGCATTCAAATCCATCATCTGTTGGCTTGACGCTACCCTAAAGTCTTCCAAGGACTGTTCTAGACTAGACATTGGTTGTGAAGGGGTTTCAGTAAAAGATTCAAAGTTGTTTGGATATTGAAAATTCCCAAAAGGCTGTGTAGAAGCAATGTCTAGGGAAGGTGCAAAAGTCGGGTAGGACTGGTAGGAATTGAATGGATGGACAGGAGCAGGATCAACATTTGGATAAGAATGTGAATGGAATTGTTGATCCCAAGAATTTGAAGTGGTGAAAGGAGTGAAAGATCGGCTACGGGATTGTTCAATACGTTCAGCAAGAGACATAGGTCTTGTGGCTACAACTGGACTTTCAAAAGGGGTATCAACGCAAGAAGGGGTGAATGTTTGAAATGGTTGATATGAAGTGGATTGCGGGGTCTAGTTGTTCGTCCTAGACGCGTCTATCCGATCTTTCAAAGAAATTTTGGGCATGGAGGGGTCGTTCGAAGTTCGGCCAAAGCAAGAACCGTAAGAAGTAATTTCTGGTTGTGGGTACCAAAGTTCGGCAAGAGTTTTGCGAGGTGGAGTACCCATGATATGAAAAGAGAAAGAAAGAAAGGCAGAAAAAAGGAGGGGAAAAAGAATGTGATATTTTTTATTTTTTTTTTAGATATTAACAGAAGAATGAAATATACACACAAAAAAGAATATTGACAAAAACAATCACGACACAAAAATACCACACACCTAATCGTTCTAGGGTTCACCTAGGTCAACTAGACCTGCTCCAGAACTTGATTGTCGAAGTAAAACTGTGTCGAGAAACGGGCTCAAGATACACTGATCACGAGGCCAGGTAAGTGCAGAGATAAGGGGAGGTTTTCCAATGCTTTCGCGAAGTTCGTTAATTAAATAACCCTTTCTCTTTTGGCGGTTTCGCCGTTAACACTTTCCTAGACACCCCGTAAACAATATACCGTTAAGCGAGGTTCTAAACACAGTTAACTTCTCCTAGTGAGCGCGAAGTCCTTAAGGTTTAAAGTCTAGTTTCTTTTAAATTTTGTGCGGGTAACGTTATGCTCAAGTTCGTGATTTGTGGGCCACGGAAAAGGTGATGAAATCCTTTACCGTATGTTGTGGGGTTCGCTTGCCCTTAAGTCCGTATTAATGTATGCAATGCGCAATTCAATAAAAATTCTATAAAGAATCAAAAAATTGTTTTTAGTTTAAGCGCGGCACTGCAACAAATACGGGTTAGTCAATTTTTAGCGTTTGCTAGCGAACTTGCAAAGAATCCTGCAAAGAATAGTATATTGGATGCGTCGGATTTGAGAAGAAGGTGTTAGAAAAATTCGTACCGTTAAGATTTTGGGTTAGGAAACCCCCGTTGAATCAAATCCAGTAAGCTTGAAAAGTTTCGCTTGCGCGGGTCAAACTACCCGGATCTTTGGCACTGTACTTCGTAATCACCTTAATCTTGAATGTACACTTTGCTCCCACAATTACAGTTTGCAAATACGCAAAAATCTGCACACTTGCCCACAAAAATGATCAAAAATAACAAAAAGATTTTTTATTTATTTATATATATACAAAAAGAATATTAACCCGAATAACAAGAAAGAAAATACGCTACCGTCTCCCCGGCAACGGCGCCATTTGATCGCACGCCAAAAGCGTGTCGGATGTTCAAAGAATTAAAGTATAACCGCGATCAGGACGGTGTCGCTATGCAGCTAGCCGGTTGAGCACGGGTCGGTCCACAGGGAGATGGTGGTATTTTACCTTCTTGTCTTAGACGAGTCAATAAAGAATCTGTATGTGTTTGTTCAAGACTAACCTATGTGTATTTATTTGCAAGTATGAAGTTGTTAAGAAAGAGATACGAAATTGTAAGCTAAAGAAATCCGTACTCAAAAACCTTTGAGCCGAGTCTTGACCAATTGAAGCTAGAGCAATCGGCAACAACGTGGATTAGGGGATTTAAGCACGGTATTCGTGGAATCCGGCCTGTTTACCCTTGTCCTTCCGTTCTTGTCTCTTGCTTTCGCCTCCGGCCAAACCGAACGCAACCGGTCGCGGTTAGGAATCACCGTTACCTTGTTAGGGTAGGGTGCCTAACGGAGCGCTTGCGTATGGTTTGGGCGGAGTTCAATGGAAAATAACGGGAAAAGGAAATGAGAAAAGAAAATCTTTAACTTATAATATCGTATTTCTTCTTAACAATGATAATTACAACATTCACAAAACGAACAACAAAGAACAAAAGAAAAGAACAAAGAAAAGAGAAAAGAAAAGATTACAAGTAATTAAAGTGCATGAAATATAAATTGCAAGAAAGTAAAGCAAGGTAATAAAAAGCAAGTAATAAATAAGCAATAAAAAGAAATTGAAACTAGAACTCAAGACAAGCATGGGATCGATAGCCAACCCTTAAACTTGCAAGCTCAATCAAGAGGTTGCAAGATCAAGAGAAGGGTAAAGAACTCATGTGAAGTGAAGAACCAATTCCACAAGAAAATACGATCCTTGAGATCAATAACTAACCCTTAACCATTCAAGCTCAATGAAGAGGTTGAATGATCAAGAGAAAGCAAGAATCTCAAGGGGAAGAAGAAACACAAGAGAATGATACAAAAACCTCATCTTCATTAATCTCCCACTCAAAAAGCTCTCACTACAATTTTCATGGAAAAAGAATGAAGAAGAAGAAGAAAAAGAACTAAAACTACAAAAGAATGGAGAACAAAGAATGACCCTTGGCTTAGCTCAATTCTGGAGTATTTATAGGCTGGAGAATGGAAATTTAGGGCAACCACCAGAACCCAAACAAAAAGACCAGAATACCCATGAAAAGTCACTGTCTGTTGCGCCAGTACGGCCGCGGATCTGCCGCCAATACCCCCTATTGGCCGCGGATCCGCGGCCCTATGATGGAGTCAGGGCATGGGCTTCTGTGTACTTCTCTGGTCTTCTGTCCCCTCTTGTCTGGTATATGTATTTTCTGAAAATACATTCACATTTCTTCCAGAATTTCTGTTGAGGAAAGGTGGACTTTTTGTGGATGTTTTTGTCATGATTGCCTCGAGCTCCGCGTAGATTTCTTGGAACTTGTTGTTGCCATTGAGCCTTGTGCATGAAGGTGACATTGATTTGACATTTTGTCTTCCTAAACTGGTATCTGGCAACATACGGATGACGAGCGGAGACCGTGTTTTCTCAGTGGTTGGCAGGAACCCGGATTTTGTCGTGTTTTCCATGAATTTCACCGTTTTAGAACCGAGAACCTGTATCCTGCAAATATGTAACAAACACGGATTAAAAGTACCTACCTATAAACAACCGAGCGTAAGAATGGGCGGTATAAAATGCAGTATTCTGTGATGAACAGGTTTCAGTAAAAGATTCAAAGTTGTTTGGATACTGGAAACTCCCAAATGGTTATGTAGAAGCAATGTCTAGGGAAGGTGCAAAAGTCGGGTAGGATGGATAGGAATTGAATGGTTGGACAGTATTAGGATCAACATTTGGATAAAAAGGTGAATGGAATTGTTGATCCCAAGAACTGGAAGTGTTGAAAGGAGTGAAAGATCGGCTACGAGATTGTTCAATATGTTCAGTAATAGACATGGGTTTCGGAGTTACCACCGGACTCTCAAAAGGGGTATCAACGTAATAAGGTGGTGAAGGTTGAAACGGTTGATACAAAGTGGATTGCGAAGTCCAACTGTTTCTCCTAGATGCGTCTATTCGATCTTTCAAAGAAATTTTAGGCATGGAGGGGTCGTCCAAAATTCGACCAAAATAATGGGCGTAGGAAGTATCTGGTTGAGGGTACCAAAGTTCGGCAAGAGTTTTGCAAGGTGGGATACCCATGATGTGAGAAAGGAGAAGAAAAAGAATGTGATGATTTTTTTTTAAATTTTAAATTTTTTTTTATTTTTTAATAGAAATTGTTTGTTTTTAGAGTTTTGAAATTTTTGAAAGTGTTTTTTTTAGAAAGAGTTTTTGCAAAATTTGTACAGAACTACGGCACAATTCCAAACAACCACAGTTTAAACATGCACAATCAAACCTAGAGCTAGGGTCTCCTAAGTCAACTAGACTGCTCCTAACTGTTCCAAAAACACAAGTTGTGAGATATCCTTCAAATCGCCTTTTCACCGTCAATTGTGGCCAGGTAAGTACAAATGAAGAAAGGAGGGATCCGCTCATGAATCACCGTGAGACGAACCTTTTAAAATTACCTTTCTCACTTGTCTAGCCTAGGCACCACAAAGTGAGGTTTAGATAAACGACCGATTTCCCACAACCTTCCTTTGTCCTAATGAGCACGGCAGTCCTTATTGGCTGAGTCTAAATATTTTTTAATTAACTCGAGAGTTGATGCAAATGCTTTTTGTGATTTTTGGGGTCCTAGGAAGGGTAATAAAATCCCCACCCAATCTAGATTGGTGTTATAGCCCCTCAGAGTCCGTATTAATTATGCAAAGCAGTTAACACACCAAAAATCTAAAACACTTGCAATTTTTTATTATTATTTGGCATCGCAAAGAATCCTGCACAAAAACAATTTATTGGAGAGGGAGAAGAATTTTCCGCAAAGAACCCTGCAGGAAAATTTTTCAGTGTAGTTCAGAGGGTAGAAGAGGGGACAAAAATACTTACAGAGAAATTTGGGATGCTGACGTCACTGGTTGACCACGGTTCCGCGGTCAAACGCTTGAATCCGCTGCGGTTCCACGGTGGTTAAGTTGGTTTGGATCTCCAAAATTTTTCTGTTGTCTGTTGTGATTCTTCTTTATCTGTTCAGATCTTCTGTTTGTTGATTTGTTCACTGGCTTTTTCCAGATCTGAATCAGTCCATCTTCTTTTCCTGCGCAATTCACACAATACCTCTTAAAAAGAACAAGGTGAATTTTATTTTTATTTTATTTTAATTTTTTTCTTGTTTTAAAATTTTTCAATTTTTCAATTTTTTTATATTTTTATTTATTTTAACCCGAAATTACACAAATAAAGAGACTACCGTTTCCCCGGCAACGGTGCCATTTGATTGATGAGAGATTTTTCGCGTGTGCGTTTTAGAATCAAAGAATCAATCGCAATCAAGAACGTTGTCGCTTGGTAGCTAGCCGGTTGAGTACGGGTCGGTCCACAGGGAAAACGTGTATTTTCTACTTGTTTTAACGAGTTAATTCCTATTTGTCGTAGGTTTTGATTTTCTATAAAAACTGAGGTTGAATTTGATTTGGATTAAAACCTTACTAGGGTTAGGATTGGATTAGTTTGGAAAGTTAATTCTACTCATCGCTTTCTTTGCCCTAATTAAGATCTTAGGTGTTAAGGTAATAATTAACAAAGGGGATTAGCGCGGTCAGGAAGAAACTTCGTTTCTTCCTTTTGGCCCTTGTCCGTCCTTTCTTAATTCTTAGCCCTTAACCTCTATGGAAATCAATCACAACCGGTCAATCTAGGGAATCACCGCTATCTCGTGGGATAGGGTGCCGTAGTGAGCGGTGTGTGTTTGATTTACATAAAGTCCTATTTTTAAAATATAGAACGGGCAAGAAAGGAGTGAGAGATTTTCATCTCTCAAACCTTCCCCAAACCTAACCCTAATAAGTGAGGAACTACTCACTCATTAGGGAATTAACAAAGGAATTCATTTTTTTGTGATTTTCTTTTAATAGCCTAATTAACTTGCGGAAAATAACAACGGCAAATAAAAAATTGCAGAGAAATAAAATTGCAGATAATAAGAAATTCAAGATAAAAAAACTTACTTTTTATTGATGCACTCTTTTGACGATTACAATGGGTCTCGGTCTTTCCTTCCCCTACTCTACGGGTCTCTCCCTCCTTTTTTGAATACGGGAGACCCCCTCGGATGGGAAGGAAGCCGAGCCCAAACAATCCGGAATGAAAATTTTAAACTAGAAAATAAAAAGAGGCATCTCAAAAGAGGCATCCAAAAGAGGCACACCTCAAAAGAGGCTGTAGGCTTTCCTATTTATAGATAGGAGAAACCCCAGGGTTTACATCTGATCCACATCTGAAATTAAAAGACTACCCTAAGAAAACCGGGTCAATTCACCGACTCCCACCGACACGTGCTCTGCACCGCCGCGGATCCGCGGCCGTTTGATGGGCTATTGGGCTCATTTCTTTAGGGATGCTTCATGTTGCATTTTACTTCTGGTTTCTTCACTTGGTTTCTCAGAATATCTTCTATTTTCTTCCAGATTTCCACAGTGCAGAATGTTGTGGACTTTTACCGTTAACTTCGTGTTGAAGTCTTGAATCTTGTGCTGCCCTCATACATTGTGAAATCGAACTATTCATTGATCTTCATTTGTTCTTTAAACTGGTAGGTGACATCATACAGATTCATCTATTTATTGGTCGTAGTCTCACATTTATAGCGTCTTTTCACCATTTTCACTGTATTTGTTCCGAGAACCTGTAACCTGCAACTATTTAGCAGACATGGATCAAAAGCACCTATTTATTTGCAATATGATTAAGAATGGGGAATATAATAATGCAAAATTCTGATATGAACTAAAATAAAATTCTTTGATTTTGGAACGCACACGCGAAACCGCAATTGCATGCCTTTGACCGCGGAAACGCGGCCCCTTGCCGACGTCAGCAACTCAAAACTTCTCTGTAAGTATTCTTTTCCTCTCCTCTGTCCTCTGAAATCTTCTGAAAAATTTTCGTGCAGGGTTCTTTGCGCAAAACTTCTCCCCCTTCTCCAATAACTTGATTTTGTGCAGGATTCTTTGCGCCGCAAATAAAAGAAATTTTTTTTGGCAAGTGTTTTGGATTTTTGTGTGTTTACTGCTTTGCATTTTTAAAACGGACTTTTAAGGGGCTATAACACCAATCCAGATTGGGTGGGGATTTCATTACCCTTCCTAGGACCCCAAAAATCACAAAAGCATTTTGCATCAACCTTCTAGTTAATTAAAAAATATTAGACTCGGCCAATAAGGACTGCGTGCTCATTAGGACAAAGGAAAAGTTGTAGGCATCGGTCGTTTATCTAAACCAGACTTTGTGGTGCCTAGGCTAGACAAGTGGGAAAGGTAATTTTAAAAGGCCCATCTCACGGTGATTCGTGAGCGGATCCCTCCTTTCTTTACTTGTGCTTACCTGGCCACAATTGGCGGTGAAGAGGCGATTTGAGGATCTCACAACTTGCCCTTTGGAATAGTTAGGAGCAGTCTAGTTGACTTAGGAGACCCTAGCTCTAAGCTTGATTATGCATATTGTGATTGCTTTAAAGTGTGTCTAAGCTCCTTATAAAAATCTTTTTGCAAAAACACCTGAAAAAAAACCCACAAAACAAAATTTTTACAAAAAAAAACTTGCCATATTGTTGCTAGAAATCCATTGCACCCCACTTTCTCTCATTGACGTTTTCTTACCCCCACCTTCTATTTTTACTTTTTGACTACACTACACCTCTTTAGTGTATGTTCAGTTGGACTAGGGACACTAGCGCCCATTTAGTCCGTGTCTCGTTAGTGCCTACTGACGACGCTTTCGACTCCGAAGTCGAAATTCCCTCCCCTTCTTTACCTTCATCTTCAAATTCATCATCTTCTAAGGAGATGTCGAGATTCAATCCTAACAACCCCTTACCTATGGGACTGATTCCACCTCCACTGGGTGCGAATAACTCACCACACCCTCCTGTCGAAGCGCCCCAACGAATCGCGCTCCAGGATCTTTTCTATCACATTCGCACCGCACTTCCCACTTGTCTTTCACTTCCACCGGCTAATGGGGATAACTTTGAAATTAAACCCCACTTCATCAATATGTTGCCCAAATTTCATGGGTTGGAATCCGAAGATGCCTACATCTTCATTAACAAATTCCAGAATGTTTGTGCAATGATAAAGACCACAAAACTTTCTGATGATGCTATAAGGCTACGTGTCATTCCATTCACTTTATTTGACCTAGCCGAAAAATGGTTATATAGCACATCATCACACTCCAAAAATAATTGGGAAGATTTTGTTAAGGCTTTTCTAAAAAAGTTTTACCCACACCACAAGACCGCGAGAATTCGCAATGAAATTATTCGATTTTCCCAGCTTCCTTCCGAACCTTTTTGGAAGTGTTTCGAAAGATTTAAGGACCTTCTTGTTCAGTGCCCTCACCATGGTATCGAGAATTGGCAACTTTACCAAACTTTATACGAAGGACTGAACCCAGCAACTAAGCAGTTGTTGGAAACCATTTGTTAAGGTCACTTTCTTACAAAATCAAGCGAGGAAGCTTGGCAATTTCTCGACGATCTTGCTGAACAAACACTTCAGTTGGAAAGCACTAAGACCACTTCATCTACTTCATCAGGTCAGTCTAGGGCAGGCATACATCAACTTGATATGTCGATTGCAATGAAGGCCGAAATGGCTGCACTCACGAAAAATCTAGAAGCAATTGAGAGCAAATTCTCATCGCTTTCTCCGGCCTCAGCTTTACCCACTCGCACTATTTGCGCTTGTTGTTCGGATCTTTCCCATCTTACTGAAGAGTGTCCTTACAATCCACCTGTTCAAGGACAAGATCAAGTCAATACTTCCTTTCAACAAAGACAAAGAAATGATCCATACTCTTCAACTTATAATCCTGGTTGGAGGAGCCACCCAAATTTCGCTTGGAATCAAAATCAACAACAATTCCAAGGCAATAACAATTTTCAGAGGTCTCTTCCACAACAACAAGCCCCTCAACAAACTCAATATCAGCAACCTTTCCAACCCCAAGCTTACCCAAACCAAATGAACAATTTTGTACCAAACAATTCTTATCCTCAAAACAGTTTTGTTCAGCCGAATAACGATAAGGTTTCCTCGCTAGAACGAAGTCTGGATGCGTTTTTAAAACAATCTATACAATCCTCAGCAAGCATCCAGTATTCCATCCAGTCTTTGGTGCAACACACTGCTTCACATGATCAGAGCATCAAAACAATTGAAGCCCAAATTGCACAACTGAATGCCGTGTTAAGCGAGTGAGAAAAGGGAAAGCTTCCGTCTCAACCATTGCCAAATCCCGGTCACACACACAACGCACATGTTGCTTATGAACAACAAAATCATAATGTGAATGCTGTGACTACATTGAGATCTGGAAGAGTGTTGCACAATAATGTGGGTATTAGTGATGACACCCCGACCGCTACATCTTCATCTTCTTTATCTTCTTTTTCTTCTTCTTCTTCTTCTTTTTCATCATCTTCTTCATCTTCTTCCGAGCCTGTTCTTCATTCTTCACAAGGCTCTACTTCTTTTACTAATTCGAACGGACCCACATCTCACTCCACGAAAACACCAATACTAGGATCCGTTCCAACTCTGCAATCTACTCCACAAACATTGAACTCAACGAATTTTCAAAATATTCCATTTCCAAACAGGTTGAGATCCAATAAACCAACTCCACAAATGGAGAAGATTGTGGAGTTATTTAAGCAAGTTAACTTTAATATTTTTTTGTTGGATGCAATCCAACAAGTCCCTTCTTACGCTAAAATCTTGAAGGACTTATGCACCAAGAAGAGGAAATCACAGGTACCTAAGAAAGTTTTCTTAGCTAGTGCTGTGAGCAATGCTCTTACCCAATCTTTGCCCCAAAAACGAAAGGACCCTGGCTGTCCTACAATTTCAATAACTATTAGGGATAAGAACATCAACCGTGCACTTTTAGATCTTGGTGCCAGTGTTAACTTGCTTCCCTATTCCGTATATGAGCAATTAGGCGTTGGAGAGTTGAAACCCACACATTGTACTCTCCAAATGGCCGACCGATCCATCACTCATACTAGGGGTGAGTTAGAGGATGTGTTGATTAAGGTAGGGGACTTCATATTCCCTATTGATTTCATTGTTATGGACACACAGCCTGTGGCTAACCCACGGAACCAAATTCCGGTGATCCTCGGTTGACTATTTTTGGCCACTTCCAATACTATTATCAACTATCGTAACGGCTCTATGACTCTATCCTTCGGGAAGATGTCAAGTGAGTTTAACATTTACAAGATGGGAAGTCTACCCGCCTAACCTTTTGCTCATGCATGTTATGTTGAATTAATGGGTGTCGACAGCAGTGAATTTGATCAGCTTCAGGATACTGATCTAGACTCTTTTCATACGTTGTTTGACCTAACTATGCATTATACACATACGGACTCTTCCATTAAGTTGTCCGGGTCAACATCTACCGCTGTTTATGAATCTTTCATGGAGTTTAGAGATCGCCCAACTCTTAAGGATGACATTATTCTTCGGGGTATCAATGAAAGCTTTGAGGAAATTTTCGCTGAGAACTTGTATTTTTAGCAAACACGGGTGTTGAGATGAATCAACTCCAAAAAGAAATTGAACCTCCACCCCTTCTTCTTGACAATCACAAAAATGCGAACAATCTATCGTCACAATCACTTTGTCGTCTCTTCAAATTGAGATGCAATCCATTTCTATTACACCACTTATCTCTTCCCCACTTCTTCGTGATTCTAGACAGCATACTTTTCCACCAACCGCTGTATTTCACTGATAAATTCTTCGAATGGTTGGTATTGACTTTTGGCCTTTGTAAAACTTGGTATTGACTTGTAACTTTGTTTAATTCAAGTTTGGGGGAGATTATGTTGACTCTAGAAAGAAAATGATTTTTAGCCAACCGTATGATTGGGGGTACGTTTACCACTTGTAAATATATATAAAAAATAATTATTTTGGGGTATTTTTGTAAATTTCCAGTTTTAAAAAAATAAAATAAAAAAATAAAATAAACAGGGGAGTGCCGACAATTTTGACCCTCTTGGTGTAGCCTGACAGTGAGGACACTGTCAAATTTAAGTTTGGGGGTGTGCTCGGTAAGCTTTCTTCCTTCGCATTCATATGTATAATTTTGCATTTGCATAATTATTTTAAAACCCATAAAAATTGAAAAATTTTAAATCATAAAAATTGAAAATTCAATTTTGGCCATATTTGATTTAAGTTTGACAAGACGGTTAACTAGCTAGGAAAAACTAGATCCTAAACTTAGTAAATTAAAAACCCTAAAAATAACCTTTCTTAAAGTTTAACGGTAGAAAATATATGTCCTTGTAGTTTATTTAGAAATAGGCAAATTTTGAGTTCAGTTCTTAGGCTAAGTCAAAATTAGTTCATGATCTTTGATTTAAGGGTAGAATCCCTTTTCCGAACTAACCTAATCCTAACCCTAGCAAGCCTTTAAATCAATTTAATCTCATTCTTAGATCTTAAAACAAAACCCGACTTGATCGGATTAACTCGTTAGAACATAAAGAAAAGGAATCTATCTCCCTGTGGACCGACCCGTACTCAACCGGCTAGCTACCAAGCGACACCGTTATTGATTGCGGTATATTCTATTCTTTGATTTTAAAACGCACGCAAAACAGCTCTCATCAATCAAACAGCTAGCTACCAAGTGACACCGTTCTTGATTGCGGTTAATTCTTTGATTCTAAAACGCACACGCGAGAAATACTGCAATTTTGAGTTCAGTTCTTGTGCTAAGTCAAAATAAGGGAAGAGTATTGAAATTTTTATTGAAGTATAAGTCTGAAAAATGATTCCAAACCTTAAGTCTAAATTCCGAAAATATATACCCTACAACTTGCACAAACACGCACCTCGAAACTTAGAATAGTAGAGGATACCTTGAAATGCTCTTGTCTAAAATCCTTAGTATAAAGAAAAATAAAATAAAAGTACAAGCGTGAATAAAGAGATATAAAAAAATGAACACTGGTTTTATAATTATTTAAGGCTGCATAAAAAATATATATATAGCAAGGGTGCTTTATCACCTAGTGCCTTAGACCAACTGGTTTGGGAGTCACTGCTAAAGTCTTAGGTATTAAAAGACGAGGAATTACGCTTAAAGCGCAAACATATTTTGTAATCAGTCGTTAGTACCTCAAGAAGTATTAACGGTCGCATGAAGGATGTGTGAGCAATTTCATCTAAACTCACCAGCTAAAAGTACTTTGGACAATGGACAAGAGTATGTTAGCTTGAATTGAATTTCCAAGTGTAGGGGTGACACATACACACACGTAGGGGTATATGATTGGATTTGGATGAGAGATAGGAATGAAAAATCGGACATATATCTTTAGTAGAGATGATAATAATTCCTAAGTTGAGATGGAACCTTAGAAGGAAAATTCAAGAGATACTGAAAGCTTTATAAATTTGCAAAACATATACAATCTTAAGTTAAATGATAAGTGAGTGTGAAAAATACGGGTTGATAATTTCTAAGTTGAAGATAATAGAATTTCTTTCTAGAATACCGAATTGAAGAATGAAAGTCAACAGGCCAAATTGATCGGATTTTGTGGGTAGTATCCGCTGAAAACCCTCAGGAGACAACACTCCTCCTACTAGGGACACCTAGAGGTTTAACGGCTTGTTGCACGAGCTCAGTGCAATCGCGATTCCCTGCGAAAGTGAGGTTAGGATTTTTCGAGAATAAAATTGGTTTTGCTCGGGACGAGCAAAAGATAAGTTTGGAGGTGTTTGTTCATATCAGATTTTTGCATTTTTATATCGCCCATTCTTAATCATTTTACAAATAAATAGATGCTTTTGATCCATGTCTGCTAAATAGTTGCAGGTTACAGGTTCTCAGAACAATACAGTGAAAATGGTGAAAAGACGCTACAAATGTGAGACTACGACCAACAAATAGATAAATCTGCAAGATGCTGCCTACCAGTTCGAGGAACAAATGAAAATTAGTAAACAATTCAATACACAAAGTACAAGGGCAGCACAAGATTCAAGACTTCAACGCGAAGCAAACGGTAAAAGTCTACAAATTCTGCACTGTTGGAAATCTGGAAGAAAGTGGAAAAGATTCTGAGGAACCAAGTAAAGAAAACAGATGTAAAAAGCAACTTGAAGCTGCACAGAAGTATTCAGCCCAAGTCCCCACCACATGGCAGCGGATCCACGGCCAAACATGGCTTATGGCCGCGGTTCCGCGGCCGTGCTGAGCACGTGTCGGTGCATCTTGTCGGTGGGTGTCGGTGCGTTGACCAGGCTTCTCAGGGTAGTCTTATAATTTTAGATGTGGATCAGATGTAAACCCTAGGGTTTCTATTATCTATAAATAGGAAGCCTACAGCTCTTTTTGGAGCATGCCTCTTTTTATTTCTCTAGTTTAAAATTTCATTCATTGTAATCGTCAAAAAGTGCATCAATAAAAAGTAAGTTTTTTATCTTGAATTTCTTATCTGCAATTTTATTTCTCTTCAATTTTTATCTGCCGTAGTTATTTTCCGAATATTAACTAGGTTATTAAAAGAAAATCACAAAAAAAATGAATTCCTTTGTTAATTCTCTAATGAGTGAGTAGTTCCTCACTTGTTAGGATTAGGTTTGGGGAAGGTTTCAGAGATGAAAATCTCTCACTCCTTTCTTGCTCGTTCAATATTTTAAAAATAGGACTTTATGCAAATCAAACACACACCGCTCACTACAGCACCCTATCCCACGAGATAGCGATGATTCCTTAGATAGACCGGTTGTGATTGATTTCCATAGAGGTTAGGGCTAAGAATTAAGAAAGGACGGACAACGGCCAAAAGGAAGAAACGAAGTTTCTTCTTGATCGCGCTAATCCCCTTTATTAATTATTACCTTAACACCTAAGATCTTAGTTAGGGCAAAGAAAGCGGTGAGTAGAATTAACTTTCCAAATTAACCTAATCCTAACCCTAGCAAGGTTTTAATCCAAATCATTTCAATCTCAGTTTTTATAGAAAATCAAAACCTATCACAAATAGAAATTGACTCGTTAGAACAACTAGAAAATACACATTTTCCCTGTGGACCGACCCGCACTCAACCTGGTAGCTACCAAGCGACACCGTTCTTGATTGCGGTTAATTCCTTGATTCTAAAACGCACACGCGAAACACATCTCCATCAATCAGCCAGCCGAGCAAAGCGTTATAGCAGGTCTTAGCGTCAATGACGTGAAACTTGATGTCGGTGACTAGTAGCCCAAAGCGCAGTGTCAGTATCACAAACCCGAGCATCCGTGATGACTGGGAGTCAAACCTGGAGATAGTGATCTTATCCCGAACGAGGTGTTGAACGCTCATGCAGATTTCCTTCAACACTCTTACATTGAGGAGGTTAACGGAGGACCCATTGTCAATAAGGATTTTGCCTATCTTGATATCATGACAGTATCCGGAGACATAAAGGGGACGGTTATGCTCATACGTCCCGAGGAAGAGATCTTCATCACCGAAGGTGATATCGGCCGTGTGTACTTCCAACTCGTTCTTCATCTTTTCTTCGGCGAGGAAAGCTTGGAATTCTTCAGGCTCTTGTAATGCCCTGATCAGAGAATCTATCGCCTCTTTTGATAACAAGAGTGCATCGAGAATGCTTAACTGCGAAGGTAGCTTCCTCAATTGTGCCAGAACGTTGTAGTCCACCTTACTTTTCTTTGGCGGGTCCTTGGCTGTCAGCTCTTCGACGACTCGATCATCGAGGGCGATATCCACAGGGACCTTTTCTTTCTCTTTATCCTTTTTGTTCGATCCCTTATTTACAGGTCCGAGATTCTTTTCCGGTAGCGTGCGATTGCGCAGCTGAATGTTTTCGCATCTCTTTGGTTCTTCTTCTTTTCCAGAGGTGGATTCTTTGAAGAGAGGGCCGAGAGTCATTTCTTTTTCAGAATCGCTCCCGAAGGTGAGAACTTGCGATCCCCCAGTGTCGACCATGTGACAGTTGCCGGTAGTTCTTTTACGCTCCTCAGTCGTATTTCTTTGCTCCCGACGAGTTTTGCGTTTCATCCGCTTGAAATGTTGTTGTTGAGCAACATATCCCTGCCACCATCTTTTAAAAGCGTTGCACTCTTCAGTAGGGTGTGTAATCTTTCGATGATATAAGCAGTAGCTAGGATGTATATCCGCTACATCAAGATGTATATTGCTAGGATAATTTCCTCTGAACGAGGACAATTTCATTCCCATTGACAGGCCTCTGGCGAACCTTTTCCTTGTCTTGAACCTGTTTTTATTTGCGGCGAATGTACTTTGATCTAGTGGGAGTGTCTCGACCCTTTCGTCCAGTCGTCGGCGTTTGGCATTTTCAAATACGGCCATCTCACGCCCTCGATCGGCTTTGCTTTTAAGAAGAGCTTCGTTCAGGAATGCATCAATCATTTCGTCTGATGGTCCTGGAAGTTCCGGCTCAGGATATGCCCCTAGTTTCTCTGCATCCAGAGCTTCTTCACCGTTTATTAATGAGTGAGAGATCACATGACATCTTGCCACATAATCCTCAGGTTCATCCGACGAGTCTTCTCCATTGTCATCATCTCCGTCCTCAAGGATGTGGCTGAGAAATTCTTGGAGTGTGACCGGAGTTCGCGCCTTCTGGTTATATTCTTCCAGCGCGTGGATATATTTTTGCAGGTCCGTGCGCTCGTCATTAAGCTTCACGGGCTTTTTGGTCTTCTTCTTCTTCGAAAACTTTGACGGCTGGGTGTGAGCGTTTTGACTATCACCACCAATTTTTGGAGTTGGGCGCGGCTTCAGCATTCCCTCGATGATCTCGGGTTCTAGCTGATTTTTCCATCTGATCGCCGGGCATGTTTAGAGATTCTTCAGCATTTTTTTCGTCTTGGCTGAAAGAACGACCTCAAATGGAGCTTCTTCTATAAAAGAGCATGATGCCCCCGGTGTGTCCCCCTTTTTAAGAGCGTGCGGCTGCGGCGGGCTTACTTTCCAATTCTCGGACAGTGCGAACTTGCCCTGTTGGTATTGGTCTTCGATCTAGCCTTTAAAGGCAAAGCAATCTTCAATTGGATGGCCTGTCGTTTGGTGATAGGGGCAATAATTGGGTTTATTAGCCTCACCGGGTTGCAATGGGCATTTTGGATTCGGCAAATTAATAAGCCTGTTGCGCACCGCCAGCTCGAACAATCTCCTCGTTTTGTCCCGGGGAAACGAATAAGGGCGCTTCATTTTCTCATTATAAAATCGCCGTCTTTCGTCTAGGCGATCAGTTAATTTTGGACCAATGGGCTGCTGTTGAGCATTGGCGACAAAGGTCGCTTTCCCTTTCCCTTTTTCATTCCGCGGCTCCGGCTTCGAAGAGGAAGGCCTGTGGCCCATCTGGTCCATTTGGGCTAGCTTATCAATCAAGGAATGGAAAGTGGTCGGCTTGGAAAACATCATAAATTGGGAGATGGTCGCTTGAGGGTCGAGAGTACCCACAAACATGCTTACCGTAGGCGCTTCTTCGATGCGCTGCTTGCACTTCGACCATAGATTCCGCCACCGTATTGCATACTAGACCCATGTTTCTCCAGGCTTCACCTTGGCATTGATCAATGCGGTGATCGGGGTGCGTTCGCTAGCACTTGCGAAATGCTAGGTGAATAGCAGCTCCATCTCTGTAAAGGTTTTGACGGACTCATTGGGGAGCTCTGAATACCATTCGAACGCCGTCTCCGCCAAGCTGCCGATGAACTGGTGAAGTAGCAGTTTATCGTCACCTTCAGTGTTGCCACATAGAGCCCTGAACTGGGTGACATGCTGGTGGGGATTGCCCGTCCCTTTATATACATGGAATTTAGGGATTGTATATCCCGGCAGGTACCTTATTTGGTCATACCAACCCGGATAGGGTCGTCCAGTCTTAACGATCTTCCCGGCCGTTTCGCTCGCATGATGAGCTCGTATTTGCTGAGTGATGTAATCATCCAGAACGGCCTTGGAGATGGTCTCCTCCTTGGCTACTGAAAGAGCAGGTGGAGGGTTCAATGTCTCCTCTCTGTCGTCTTCAATGATAATCGGGGGGTCTTCAGTTGGAGGTTCCGACTGTAACATCATCCCGGCCATGTCTTGGAACAAAAGAGCCATTCGTTTTATGTTGGCCGCCTGTTCCGCGACCTCTTTTTCTTTCCTCTCGAGCATTCTTCGGAGGAATTCAGCATCAGTTTCTTGTTCCTGACGCTGCTATGAGGTCTCTGGATTTTATTTCGGCCCAGTGAGTGCGGCCATTGCAGTCAGCATCTCCTAAAGTTTTTGCTGCTGTTGCTCCTGAGCCTTTGTTATCGATCGGGTAAGTGGTCGATGACTCGTAGAAGCACGACTTTCCTCTTTTCCGGATGCCATATAGACGGTATGCACCACTATGCCCCCAGACTTAGGGCGTTTAGGTTCAGTGTTCTTGCGATTCATCGCAGACTCAAGGATTTTCTCCGGCCTTCTCCTCTTGTGAGCGGTCGAAGTTGAGGGGGCCGTTACAGTGGGCACCCAAGTAGCTGTTGCATTTTGTGGCTTGACAGGATGGTCTTCTTCTCGCTGAACTTTCACCTTTTTCTGTCGGCGAGAGTAATCTTGATCAATCACCGAGTCCTGAACCTGTCGCCAAACTTTGTAAATTTTAGATGATATCCGCTGAGGGGGCTGCTCTAGCTTCGCCTTTGGGGCATTCTCCATAGGTAGAGAAGATCTCTTCAGCACGGCAGTCGGAGAGTTTTTGCGCACCCTCCTTAGCGGTTCAAAGCTGTTCCCAGTTGGAACAACAGCATCGATTTCCACCGTTGGAGCCGGCGGAGTCAGTCCGGAAGGGGAATTGTCCCCAGCCTTCCTCACTCGGTGCCAATGGCGACGTCGAGCATGTCTTGCAGTTGGAATTATCTCAGCTACGGAGGAGGTTTCCTCATGTCCCCTGTCTTGATCAGAAATTGTCGCTGTCAACCTGTTGAAGACTGACGTCCGCTGAGTGGGAATGGCCAACCTATCGAAAGCAGACTTCCGAGCAGGTGAAGCACCCTTGACGATTTCGCCTGAGACGGGAGCTGAAACAGTCAGTCTTGTGAAGACCGAACCTTTGGCAGGAAGCCGTTTTGACGACTTCGAGAGCAGGAATGGCTATCCTTTTTAGGATAACCCTTTCTGGTATCACAGGCTTCTTCACGTGTCCACACGAGCTTTGGCCCAATCTGTCAAAGACCAAGGCGTTGGATTTGGGCGAACCATTGAGAGGGGCCGCGGTTGTGGTAAGTCGATCAAAGACCGACTTCTTTGGGGCTTCTTGCGACAGCAGCGGGGCATTGAAGCTCATTGGTGGGATCATGGTCCCGAAGAACAGTCCGGTGGTGGCCTGAGTTACTTGCTCTACTGGCATCTTGAAAAGGGAGGCCGCTTAGGGCCCGTAGGTTATACCTCCTGATGAGGCGGAATGGGAGTTGCAGTTGCAGCTGGAGCAGTTAGAGGCCATTGATGTTCTTTCTTCTGCACGAGAGCAAAACCAAATCTTAGTACCTCGAACCCAAGGGCAACCATATTAAACCGCGATTCATTCGCGAACACAACACACGAAGTATGGAGTGGAAAGAGGAAGAGGTCCCACCGGGCGTGCCAGAATCTATTCTCCTCCTTACACAGAGACGCGACCGCGTAGGTTCGTCTTGCCTGAATTTGGGGGCAGATGCTATTTGGTTTTATCCGTCCACCTTTCCGAAGATACCAAGTTGATTTATGGCACCGTATATCGGAGGTTTAGACGGATGCGGCCGATGTAGCAGACTTCGTCAGATTCCCCCTCGTTGTGAGGGGTTTTTGATTGTGTGGACGCTCTTCCCTGCAAGCGCAATCCCGTGCAGTTAATTACGCTACGCATCGTGGTAACCACTTTCTCCTTCTCCAGATGGTCACTTTGTGTCGTGTGTGTTTGTTTTATTTTTGGTTGCCCGTGGATTGTATACGGAGACTAATTTATGTTGTCGCCCGTAGGGCGTGGATTAGTCAAAATCCGTATCTTCTTAGACTTGGGTTTGGGGTTTGGGGTTTGGGGGTTGGGTTTAAGGATACGTTAGTCTCATTTGAGACTAAGATCAACTTAAACGTTTGTTAAGGATACGTTAGTCTAATTTTAGACTAAGATCAACTTAACGGGATCATTTAGATCCAACAAAAGAGCATTTGGGCTCTATTGTTTAGTTTAGGGACTTTGCAGTCCATAATTAGTTTAAGGACATTACGGTCCAAGGTTAAGGACATTATAGTGTAACTCTACGGTAGCTCCCCGGCCGTCTTTCCGAGGCCAAATGCGGAACAAAAACATTTTACGAAACTGGCGCTAACGCAAACTTAAAGCCCGGATCGTTCCATTAACCGTAAACTAGTATACTGTAAAGGGGGTTTCAAGATTATACCGATCGATCCGAGTCCTTCAGCCGTTAACCTCTGCCCCAACCATGTTGCGGATGTGCCGACAAAACCCGCTCTCCGATCTCGATCGATCAACGGTCTCCTCCTCCCCGAAAGCTACGCCACATCAACGAATCTTTATACGGGCTCCCGCCTCTGAACCGAGGCAACTCGGACATGAAGTTTGCTAGTCGACATGTCCAAGATTGAAGTAGAGATAATATAGAATACTTTGTCTCGAGTCACCCAACGAATTGGGTGAGGGTTAATCGAAGTTGCCTTTTTGGAGTGTGAGGAGAAAATGAGCTTTTGGAAATTGCTAAGGATTTTGTGTCCAAATGAAATCAATCATTCCTCTCTCACAAAAAGAATGGGGGCATCCTAGAGAAGTCTCGGCCACAAGATGAGGAGGAGGGGGTGAGCACAAGGTAAAGGAAAGGTCACCATAAGCTAAAAAAATCATCCACCAAAATATCCAAGCTAAAACCAAAAAGCTTTTAATGCAAAACAATAATGCAAACATTCAAGAATGCACAAGAAGATGCTGGAATGGCCTGGAGAACGGGGCACCTGTAAGTCTACGGTAGCGCCCCGGCCGTCTGCCTGAGGCCAAAATGCGGAAATGAAAACTTTTTCTAAACTTGAAACCGGTGCTATCCCAGACTTTAATCCCGGATCGAACCATTAACCTATAACTAGCAACTAGAGAAAGGTTAGAAAAGCTATACCGATCGATCTGTGTCCTTCGGTCTTTAGCCACCATCCCTAGCTCCTCGCGGCATCTCCGATCTCTGGTCTCCTCGTTGGAAAGGGCACCACATCTTCGAGTCTTTTTATGGGCTCCCGCTTCGTCCGAAGCAACTCGGACACGAAGTTTGCTAGCCGACGTGTCCAAGACGATGTGGAAAATGTGTGTGATAACTTTGTCTCTTGCATCCATTGATTCTCAACGCATGAGAGTGTATGGATGGAGGTTGAAGATGAAGCCATTAAAGGAAATGGTGAGCTAGAGGAAGAAGAAGAAGAGGAGCCTTTCTTTCTTATGCTATCTATGATGAAAATGAGAGAGTTAGAATGAAAAATACAAGACCAAACTCTATACCATGGCTGCCCTTCTCTCTCTTCCTCTCATTTCAACTCACAAATCAATCACATAATGTGACACATGCACAAAGAAAGAGACCATGAGTCACCACTTGTGTATGTGTCACAATTAATGCTCCTAATCATGATTTCTAGCTCATTATTTCCATTTGTAAACATTAACCCAAATGTTTACAACAACAAAAAGATACGGCAACATCTAAAGTAAACTCGTGACGGATCATAAGGATACCCCTCACCTGTATATACACACCTGCATCCGCATTCCGACTGAATGCGAAAGCGATGAGACTAAAGTAATCCAAAAAATCTAATACTAGGATCCGGCTTAAACCAAAGCCCACTAGTATGATCCGTCCGATCATGATCCGTGCACTACTGCACGTATATGATCGAACCCTGCCATATGTCATACGGCCTCTACAGCGTTTCGCCCGAAACTTGAGAAACTGTCTGTGGGGGACTCTAAAGATTCGTCAATACTTTGGCTGTAGATTTAACCACTAGCACGTCAGTGATACTAGCCGTACGTAACGGGCTATCAGGTATTGACCAAAAGGGAGGTCGATGAGCGAACTCATCCTGACACCCTACTGAGTCTGTCAGTGACAATATCCGTACAGTCCGGTCCGTTCGTCTATGAGCATCGCATGTCGGGCCTAGGGGGTTGGTAAAAGTCAGACCCCCAAAAGCGGTACAAGTCGTGTCGGAGTGTAGCCCAGAACACCCTGAGATACTACTGGAATACCTACCAGTAAATCTCCTGCCTTGGCCAAGGACTTCGTGTAATGGCTCTCCTAGACACAGCGCGATCTCACCCCCAATACCGGGAGAGACGAAACCCCCGCCGATCCGCTCACTGCCTCCATGTGGCTCGGGACTGTACCCAACTAAAACCTGTTTGCACGACTCTTTTGAACCGTGGTAAGGTAGTAATCAAAGCACAGTGGGAACTCACACGAGACAAATGACGATCTCAGGTCGATGAACTAACCTGTACACATGTTACCAGGGAACTGCTATCTGACGTCAGGTACAATACCAACTAGCATGTTCCCGGCGAGTCCTGTCCGGTGTACTCATAACCCAATGAGCACCTGTATACATATTAGGTGAACCAACTGACACCAATGGCTTGTGAGACCGGCCACTGCCCCTCGTTGGGGTCTCGACTGTATACACTATTTTACTAATGGAGTATCGATGCCCAGTCTCGAAACTCCCACGACTAGGGACCACTTTAAGGATGTGCTTTATAGACCCCAGCTCCAATGTATATGATCGCCATCATACTGCTGGTAGTCAAGCAAGAATCCTGAGGGCTCTTCAATGTGTAATAGTGATCTGTAAGGTCAACTAAAGCTGTACACGATGATAAAGATAAACCAGATAGCATACTATCATCACGAATAAGACTGTCCTACCGGCATAGGTCTTCCCTCAATCATTGCAATCGCGTACCTGCGATCCAATAATTGACTTTGAGGGCACTATATCCAACAGCACCACGAAACCCCCCCTCACTTATCAAAAGCCACGTTTGCAAAAGGAACCCCCTCTAAGAAAAATTCAGCTAAGAAACAAAAGAATGGGAATTTGGCCGAAACGAAGATACAAACTGGCAACTTCAAAAAGCGATCCCGTAATAAATTACAGGATAACCCCGCAACTGTATATGCATATCCGCATTTGTATTCCGATCGAATACAAATGCAATGAGACAAAATCTACACAGTATAATACTAGGATCCGGCTTAAACCAAAGCCCGCTAGTATTATCCGTCCGAACCATGATACGTGCACAAGCGCACGCGTATGTTCGAACCCTGCCATAAAACCATACAGCCTCTACAACGTTTCGCCCGAACTGGGAAACTTTCTGTGGGGGACTCTAAAGACTCGTCAATACTCTGGCAGTGGGTTTAACCACAAGCCGTCAGTGGTACTTGCTGTACGTAACGGATGCCCATGTACTGAGCGAAAGGGAGTCCGATGAGTGAACTCATCCTGGAACCCTACTGAGCCTATATGTGACAATATCCGTACAGTCCGGTCCGTTCGTCTATGAGTATCGCATATCGGGCCTAGGGAGCCGGTAAACGTCAGACCCCAAAAGCGGTATAAGTCGTGTCGGAGTGTAGCCCAAAACACCCTGAGATACTACTGGAATACCTACCAGTAAATCTCACTTGCCATGGCCATGGACTTCATGTAATGACTCTCCTAAACACAGTGCGATCTCACCCCCAACGTTGGGAGAGACGAATCCCCTGCCGATCCGCTCACTGCCTCCATGTGGCTCGGGACTGTACCCAACTAAAACTTGTTTGCACGACTTCTTTGAGCCGTGGTAGGGTAATAATCAAAGCACAGTGGGAACTCACACGAGACAAATGATGATCTCAGGTCGATAGACTAACCTGTACACATGTCACCTGGGAATTGCTATCTGACGACAGGTTTTAATAACCAGCTAGCATGTTCCCGGCCAGTCATGTCCGGTGTACTCATAACCTAATGAGCACCTGTATACATCTTAGGTGAACCAACTAACATCAATGGCTTGTGAGATTGGCCATCGCCACTCGTCGGGGTCTCGACTGTATACACTAGTCTACTCCGGAGTATCGATGCCCTGTCTCGAAACTCCCATGACTAAGGACCACTTTTAAGGATGTGCTTATAGACTACCCTACTCTCATGTATATGATCGCCATCATACTGTTTGTAGTCAAGCAAGAATCCTATGGGCTCTATCAACGTGCAATAGTGATATATCATGTCACCTAAAGCAGTACACGTTTGATAAAGATAAACCAGATAGCATACTATCATCTCGAGTAAGATTGTCCTACCGGTATAGGTCATCCCTCAATCATTGCATTCACGTGCCTGCGATCCAATAATTTACTTTGAGGGCACTATATCCAACAATCTCCCACTTGCACTTAAGGCTAATTATTGCGATGTCGCATACTCACAGCCTGTGTGATACCGAACACCCAACTCCTCTACTAATCAGTGTCACAAATCTCGTTTGTAAAACTCTTGTGTTCGAGAAATAGCCTCAGTGAGTGGATCCGCTCTGATGTTTCTTTTTATGTCTCTCTATATCTCAAGTTCACGGAGAATCCCATCTCCCGAAATGAGTAATACCTGTCTTAGAATATGTCTGGATATCTGATGGGACCTAGTTCACGAATGAACTCCAAATCCAAACTTCTTAGACTGTATTGTCAACTGAACTTAATCTGTATCCCGCGCCATGCCTCCCTCAGTATCCGTTTGGACCATCTGTCCAAACTACTTCCCCTCATCAGAGGGAAAACTATAACTCTGGCTGTCACTTTGTCATCCAGGTCACCTTGGAAGCCTGGAATGATAATTTTCTCCCGAAGGAGGCTATCATTATCATATCCCTAGAACATCCACTTATGTTCTAAAACTGCCTCCAAATGTTTCTCCAGGATTGGATCAATATCAACTTATTGCATCTAGTGCAAAAACAACACCTGGTGTGGTATTTGACATCTCATGACCAACTCAATTGCCTAAGCAAGTGATCTGCCAATCATGCACATCCCTCTCCCCTTTAGTCTGTAAGACACCTTTAGAGAGGGTGACTCCATCACCTGCGGGTACACCACCATGCCAGGAGTCGTTCATTCTAAATACCTTTAGAATGCAGTCTAAGTACCCAGATTGGGAAGCTACCCAAATCTAGATCTAAAACCATAGATCTAGTAACCAGAATGTCTGATATAATATCCATATCCTATGTGGAGAAACTACTGTGTGACAACCACAGTCTAACCGATCGTAGTATAGGAATTTTACTTCATGCTCTGTGTATGTCATCCAAATACCAGGACATCACACCCTACTACTTTCTTAACAGATCCATCCCCTATTCCGATGAAGTCAAAGCCCATGACTTTCACATCAAAAATAGATGATCTATCTCCGCAATATTTTCTTTAGTCTATAAATAGACACAAGCTACTTGTCCACTATGCTTCCGCTGCTCCCACTGACTACGACAACTCTCTGGCAGAATAATATACACATGCACTTCTAAAACTAGTTTAGAACGACGCTATACTTATCTTCCTGCCGGTTCTCATAGTCCAAAATAGCAGTAATGGCAAGTCTGGGTAAACAAGAACCTCCTTGTCACCGTCCTTGAGGCTACTAGAGTACCTCTCGGGTGCCTGAGGTTACCCACCATATCTGCGGAGTGGCTAATAGAATGTCAAACCTGATTGAATCTTTAGGTCCTATTAAATTTTCTATAATCGTTTGCGGTTCTGGAATCTCTTCCAGTTCTACCATACTCCCACTAATGTTTTCTGAAAAAATCCATTTTACTAAAACTGTGGCAAGTCAAGAACAATATCACCATTGATCTTCCAGATGGTAGAAAGTCAACCCTCGTCAAAGTCAAGGTTAACCCACAAACTGCCATTACAGAAACGTGCCTTGAGTTATCCAGAGTCTGGTTTTAAGCATAAGCCGGACAACTCCATATACCTTAATATTGTTAAGATATGATCCATTCTATATACAATATAGAAACAGAGGCACTGATTTAATTGGAACCAGATTCAAATCATGCAGCTGTCTCCAGTGCATGTCAACTAAATGGAGAGAGGCGGATCAACATTACTTAACTTAGGAGTATATCCAATTATGAGTAACCTGAATGAGAAGAAAGTTCTCTAAACCATTACTATCATCTGAATACCATACACAAGTATCTACATCTTCGATCACCTTGAAGAATCCCGATACTTGCTACACCTGGTTCTCTACTTTATTCTTATACCTATAACTTCTCAAACTTGGACATTGTATTTCAACGAAACACTTGTCTAAAACTTGAGAAGTCACAAGTAAACAGAACATAGTACGAGGACCATCTCCTTTGTCCTAATGGACACTGGACAACATACAATACTTTGTATAAGTCCCCTGAGTTTAATAACTCAAACCTTATGTGTCGTAGGTTGAAAACTGTACCCGAGCGATTTCCTGAAATATCATCAATTACAACGAATCCCGATATAATGAGGATGATCACCTAATTTCCAATAACTTACTCCCACTCATCATCTGTAAAACCATACAGATGTGAGAATCATACCTGGTAAATACATACCCTGGAGCAAGGACTGATTGGGAAATCAGTTTTCTATTAACAATACACAGTGAAACTAAAACATGAATATGTTTCGAAGGGGTATCCGGGTATTCCTAGTAATGTCTCTTTCATTATCCAAATTCATGACTGTAACCGTATATTTCCTTTTCCATCTCTCCAAATCCCTTTATTTGTCTTTAGTCGTCACCTTCTGTACACCATCGTTAGGCTTAATGGTTTTCTTCCTTTCCTATCGTTCGGCACCAGCCTATGGTTTGGAAGAAGACTATCCAATAAGCATAATAGGTGTACTCTCCTAATCTTAGGAGTACTCGCAACTTGAGAGAAGGTGATGATAAAAGACAACTAAATAAACCTTTATTCTATTTCTCCCGAACAAGAATCCATCCCCGAAATGGAACAAGTTCCATCGAGTTCGTATATAACAATACGATGGATTATCCAAATAACTGTGGATTTTCGTAGTGATACGTGGTGTTCTGGAGAAATACAAAGGTGAAATAGGAGTGGCGATGAAATACTTGGTTTGGTCGTGAATAGCAGTCGCAATTTACTTTGCCCTCTTTCTAATCCTTTTATTTGTCTTTACTTATTACCTTCTGTACACCACTGTTAGGCTAATTGGTTTTCTTCATTCCCTACCTTTCGACACCTGCCTATGGTTTGGAAGAAGACTATCCAATAAGCATAATAGGTGTACTATCCCCTAATCCTAGGAGCCCTCATAACCTGAGAGAAGGTAAATGGAAAAGACAACTGAATAGTCCTATTCAATCTCTCCAGAACCAGAATCCATCCTCGAATCTAGAACAAGTTCCTCCGAGTTCGTATATAACCATACAATGGATTTATCCAATGGAACTGGACGTTTATAGTAATACGAGGTGTTCTGGAGAAATACAAAAGGTAAAAGAAGGAGTGGCAATGATGTATGCAACTCAGACAATCCAAAAGCCAGTGTTTTAAGAAAGTTAGGTTAACTTGGTTACTGAGTCATAGTCTAGGGTCGGGTCATGGTCGCTGCCAAAGAGAGAGAGAAAAGAAATACTCTGCGTGCACTCTAACCTAGATCAGAATGGTTATCAATTTATCTAATCAGGAAACCTCCCACTGTATCATCAAATTCTCCTCCAAACCTGAAGAAGAATTAGTCGGGATCACCTGAGGAGTAAACCAACTCATCAGTGGGAATCGGGATCCAACTATCATCGCATGATAACGTGACGGAATCCACTCACGTTATCACACTCCAGATGGTATGCGCATGCCTGACAAGTTTCAGTTTCTTTAGAAACTCCCGATGTGATTTTTACCCCATGCTCTTATGACCTTGACGAAGGCCAACATATCATAAGTTACACGTCAAGTTCTACCCGTCATTATCCAGGTTAATTTGAATCCACCCGTACATATCCTTGACGAAGGCTAAAATGGTAGTACAACTGTCCCAAACTAACGCATCTATCTATGCAACAGAAAAGTAACAAATAGCTACCATACACTATGCCTCTACGAAGGCCAACATACATAGCATGAATACTATGTGCTACCCGTCTGAAATGACGGAGGGCTATGAATGGTTTTTGGCGAAAACCTTTAACGCAATGAACTTGATATCATTGAAGGAACCGGATAGCTTTTACAAATATATAGTGGCGAAAACCTTTGCTAAAGAGGTCACTCACGGTGAAGGGATCTCGGCTCTTTCCCCATAGAATGAGGTGCAGGATATTCCAAACTGAATACCACGATGCAAAGCAAAAGGTAATCGACTATAGTGAAGTTATTACCCTGACGGAAACCTCTGTCCAAGGGGTCACTCTCGATGAAGGGATCTCGGCCCTTGCCTCGTCGAATGAGGTGCTGGATATTCATAACCGAATACCTCTATGCAAAACAAAAGAAAACGTCTTTGCAATAACAGCTTTGAAAAATGTTCCAACAACATCTGTATAGGTCTGTTTTCTTTGCATTGATCTAAATCAATGCAGTCCCATCAATTAATCACACCAATAAAGAACGAAAATAAAATGTATGTATATGCCATCCGCATTCGCCACTGGGTCCCATCATCACCCGTTAGGTTACTTAACTAACGACAGAGCGGGGACAGGACAAGGACGGGTGTAAAATATATACAACATATACTAGTATATATATATATCAATATACAATAATCGCTCCAGGCATGATAAATGCAACATCACAGAACAATACAGATAATCTGGGATCCCCGGGTTTCATAGTGCCACAAATGAAACCCGACGTTCCCCTGATCATGTGGATAGCCTGTGCAATGAAAACCTAGACCCCTACGAGTGCGGCAAGTTACCCGCCAAAACCAGAAGCGAGGCATCCCCCTTCAGCATCGTGAATGGACCACCCAGCACTTCTTGGAATCTGGTAACTTGAGCACCCCTCCTTGGGTCAACCTATACCCCCTACGAGTGCTGCGAATAGCCCGCCAATTCTAGAGTGAGGTCCCTTCCCTCTCAAAGCCATGAGATGCGGACCCGTTACCCTCCAGAACTCGGCTATGCGTGCACTCCACCGCCGGGTAATCCTAGTACAGAAAAGAAAATATATACAACAGGCACATCGACCTCAACCCGGTCGTGCCCCAAAAGAATAATATACAAACTGGCAGTGATGGCAGTCCACATGTCGGACGCTCGCCCCGCAATATCAAATATACAAATATATCCAAACTGAACTATTATTGCACACAAGTTATCCACCACGACAAATCCGCAACATCACAGCACAACACAGAACATCAACACGAATGTCACGTTCGCAAACCCGTCTAAAAGAGCTATAGCAATTAGACAAGATTTACCGCCCGAATGACATTCACGGTCACAGAAAGTAATGTAATGCACTGCAAACAGTAAACAATGTTAGAAAATATCGAGTCCGAAATAACCCCCGAATAGCCCAAACAACTTGATAAAAACCATATCCAAATTGGGCTAAATAAACAACACCACAGGATCAACTTCCCAGAGACCAGAGCACACCCCGAACACCAACACCAGAGGCCAATACTGGGCCGGCATGGCCAGAAAAATGAGACTAGGGGCCGGCCAAAATCCGATATCATGGGTCCGTGTTTGGGGTGTGTTCATGTGGTCTCCCCAGTAGTCTTCTGAACTTGTTTAAAAAATTTTACTGGCACTTTGAGAAACAACAGAGAACAGAATTTCTAGTGGCATCGTTTAGGTTTGTTCCGGTTTCGATACTTTAATATTGTCTAAACCAACTAGTTAACGGTTAATAGTTTGGCTCTGATACCATGTGTAAGTCTACGGTAGCGCCCCGGCCGTCTTTCCGAGGCCAAATGCGGAACAAAAACTTTTTACGAAACTGGCGCTAATGCAAACTTAAAACCCGAATCGTTCCATTAACCGTAAACTAGTATACTGTAAAGGGGGTTTCGAGATTATACCGATCGATCCGAGTCCTTCAGTCTTTAACTTCTGCCCCAACCATGTTGCGGATGTGCCGACGAAACCCGCTCTCCGATCTCGATTGATCAACGGTCTCCTCCTCGCCGAAAGCTACGCCACATCAACAAATCTTTATACGGGCTTCCGCCTCTGAACCGAGGCAACTCAGACATGAAGTTTGCTAGCCGACATGTCCAAGATTGAAGTAGAGATAATGTAGAATACTTTGTCTCGAGTCACCCAACGAATGGAGTGCGGGTTAATCGAAGTTGCCTTTTTGGAGTGTAAGGAGAAAATGAGCTTTTGGAAATTGCTAAGGATTTTGTGTCCAAATGAAATCAATCATTCCGATCTCACAAAAAGAATGGGGGCAGCCCAGAGAAGTCTCGGCCACAAGATGAGGAGGAGGGGGTGAGCACAAGGTAAAGGAAAGGTCACCATAAGCCAAAAAAATCATCCACCAAAATATCCAAGCTAAAACCAAAAAGCTTTTAATGCAAAACAATAATGCAAACATTCAAGAATGCACAAGAAGATGCTGGAATGGCCTGGAGAATGGGGCACCACAAAAAACCCCCTCGCTGATCAAAAGCCACATTCGCAAAAAGAACCCTCTCTAAGAAAAATTCAGCCAAGGAACAAAAGAATGGGAATTTGGCCGAAACGAAGATACAAACTGGCAACTTCAAAAAGAGACCCCGTAATAAATTACAGGATAACCCCGCAACTGTATATGCATACCCGCATTTGTATTCCGACCGAATACAAATGCAATGAGACAAAATCTATACAGTATAATACTAGGATCCGGCTTAAACCAAAGCCCGCTAGTATTATCCGTCCGAACCATGACACGTGCACAAGCGCACGCGTATGTTCGAACCCTACCATAAAACCATACGGCCTCTACAACGTTTCGTCCGAACTGGGAAACTTTCTGTGGGGGACTCTAAAGACTCATCAATACTTTGGCAGTGGGTTTAACCACAAGCCGTCAGTGGTACCAGCTGTACGTAACGGCTGCCCATGTACTGAGCGAAAGGGAGTTCGATGAGTGAACTCATCCTGGAACCCTACTGAGCCTATGTGTGACAATATCTGTACAGTCTGGTCCGTTCGTCTATGAGTATCACATATCAGGCCTAGGGAGCTGGTAAACGTCAGACCCCCAAAATCGGTATAAGTCGTGTCGGAGTGTAGCCCAAAACACCCTGAGATACTACTGGAATACCTTCCAATAAATCTCACTTGCCATGGCCATGGACTTCGTGTAATAGCTCTCCTAAACACAGCGCGATCTCACCCCCAACGTTGGGAGAGACGAATCCCCTGCCGATCCGCTCACTGCCTCCATATGGCTCGGGACTGTACCCAACTAAAACCTGTTTGCACGACTCCTTTAAGCCGTGGTAGGGTAATAATCAAAGCACAGTGGGAACTCACATGAGAAAAATGACGATCTCAGGTCGATAGACTAACCTGTACACATGTCACCTGGGAATTGCTATCTGACGACAGGTTTTAACAACCAGCTAGCATGTTCCCGGCGAGTCCTGTCCGGTGTACTCATAACCTAATGAGCACCTGTATATATCTTAGGTGAACCAACTAACACCAATGGCTTGTGAGACCGGCCATCGCCCCTCGTCGGGGTCTCGACTGTATACACTAGTCTACTCCGGAGTATCGATGCCCTGTCCCAAAACTCCCACGACTAGGGACCACTTTTAAGGATGTGCTTATATACTAACCTACTCTTACGTTTATGATCGCCATCATACTGTTGGTAGTCAAGCAAGAATCGTATAGGCTCTATCAACGTGCAATAGTGATATATCATGTCACCTAAAGCAGTACACGTTTGATAAAGATAAACTAGATAGCATACTATCATCTCGAGTAAAGCTGTCCTACCGGTATAGGTCCCCCTCAATCATTACAATCACGTCCCTGCGATCCAATAATTGACTTTGAGGGCACTATATCCAACACAAAGTCCATGGGTTTAAGGATCCCACAGTCCAAGGTTAAGGACACCATAGTCCATGAGTTTAAAGACCCCACAGTCCAAGGTTAAAGACGCCATAGTCTATAAAGTGTAAGGACATTATAGTTCATGAGTGTAAGGACCCCACAGTTCATGGAATGTTTGGTTGTCGGGACCCGTCACCTCTCTGAAGACGTTTAAGGATTACAATGACAAATATCAGAGGAGTAAAGAGATGTACCCTTGAACCAATTTTGGTTGAAAGATCTGTAGTCCAATTTGGAGATAAAATCTGTTAAAAGATTTATGAGCATATGGGCTCAATTAATCTGAATGAGGGGTTTATAGCCAATTTGGGCTCGGCCCACTCAGTTAAAATGTTTAAACATTTGACAATGCTGAGCATTGATTTGAATTCTGACAATATTTTTGTCTTTTATTGAATGCTGAGCATTCATCATAGCTCTGGGGCTTATTAAAGAACAATTTATGTTCTATCAGCGCACACGTGAGGGGCACGTGGTGCGCTTGGTGCTTTGCGCCAGTCAAAGAGTGCAGAGCGCTAGTTTATGAGCGCATTGCGCTTCTGCTGGGTAGCGCACACGTGAGGAGCACGTGGTGCGCTTGGCGCTTTGCGCCAGTCCATGACCGCATTGCGCTAATTTGTGAGCGCAATGCGCTATGTTATGAGCGCAAAGCGCTATTTGTTCAATGGCGCACACGTGAGGAACACGTGGTGCGCTTGGCGTTGAGCGCTAGTCCATGAGCGCAAAGCGCTAGTTCAAGAGCGCAAAGCACTAACTGTTAAGTGGCGCATACGTGAGGGACACGTGGTGCGCTTGGCGCTGAGCACCAGTCTGAGAGCGCAGATGTGCATCTGATCAATTTTATGATCTGAGAAATAAATTCTCGTTTATAAGAGACTTTATTTCAAGATCCTAAGAACAAAAGTTCTTACTTTGTAGGAGATGTTTCGATCTCTTATGTTGATGAAAGGTTTTGCCTTTATGGATCTGTGATCCTAAGAGAATTGAATTTTTCTCCCCCTTCTTTTTATAATGAGATGTTCATGATTTTCTGAAAGACAATTTATCTTATAGATCTATGATCTGTGAGAAGAATTATGATCTTCTTTTTATTTTATGATGAGGTCTTTTGATCTCTTTGTGAAAGACTTTGGTCTTATAGATCTATGATCTTTAAAGAAGTGAATTCTTCTTTTTAATTATGAGATGATTTCATCTCTCTGTTCATCATTTTTTTTATCTTGAAGAAAATCTTCTTTTTCTGAAAGCTTGGCTCTTCTTTCTGATATCTCTCAAAGCATATGGGCGGGTTCCTCTCTTTGTTTCTATATGTTTTTCGTCTATCTCCTGAGACTTGAAGTCTTGAGGTCCTTATATAGGGTGAGATGATTTGTTCAATCAGTTAAGGAGATCTTTTCTCCAATTGATTTGGGGATTCCCCACCATTAGATCTTTGATCCAAGAGCTTCTGATTTATAGAAGGCAATCTTCTTGTTTTTAACAAGATTGGGAAATCTTTCCATACAGAATTTATTCTGTATTTTGGTGAGTTTTAATCACCTTTGGAACATTGATCCAACGGTGCTATGATTTACAGAGCATAATCTTTTTGTTTGGAAAGATTTTGAGGAATCGCTCCTTAACAGAATTTTATTCTGATTAATTGATGATTTATCATCTTTATTAGATCTTTGATCTGACGGTGGGGAGCTTTTAGTTCCAGCGCTAGTGCACCCGTGCTTTCCACGTGGTGCGCTGCTTAGAGTGCAGCGCATTTAGCGCTAGCGCACCCGTGCTTTGCACGTGGTGCGCTGCTTAAGGGCAGCGCTCTTAGCACCAGCGCACACGTGCTTTGCACGTGATGCGCTGCTTAGAGCGTAGCGCACTTAGCGCTTCTATGAAGCGTTGCTTCATTTCAAAATTTGAAATTTTAAACAAAGCTTTAATCTGATTGGGGGAACAGTCACTTCCGATGACGTCTACTTGTACAACCAGTCCCTCTCCGAGTAGATGTACCGGGGTGTGGTCCAGCACATCGAGGACCATTTTGGCCGTCTACTTTCTCGTCAGTCGTCCCTCCTCTAATTGCTGATATATGCAATTTGAAGGAGGTCCCCGGGGCTGTACAACCCCTTCTCCGAGGAACTGCAGGATGATGCACTCGATAAGCTGCATAAGCTCTATTTCCTCGGCCTTATCTTGAAGAACAGGCATGATCGGTCGGTGGCCCTTCTTTTGGAGTGTTTCCAAAAGAGGCATATCGTGGACTCTTGCCCGGTGGATGGAAGTTCCGGTGCTTCCGTGGCGTCCCAGGTACGTGGGCAGCATCAGAGGGAGCGGGCTGAAGGGGCCAGGGCTCGGCTGGCGGAGATCTCCACGGAGTACCACCAGCAGTGTTTTCTCGACCCCGTACCCCCTCTGCTGTAATTTTAATTTGCATGTAAGGATGAGGAGCACACAATACCTTTGATAAATAAAATTCTCTTTTTGCGACGTACTATTGTTTCCTTTTTGTCTTCTTGGTACTTTGAGTATTTTCACGAAACAGAACCAGTGACCTTTGAATCGAGGAAGAGGGAAACACATAGGAGGAGTTTCTTTTAATTCAAAAGACTTAGAAAAATTTACATCGCTTTGGCAAAGAAGAAACATATATTCATAGATACAATTTTCAAATTCACTTGTACAACTTGAGCTTCTCGACGTTGTAAAGCAGTGGAAATTTGCGACCCACCGCGTCTTGCAAGCGATAGACCCCGCCAGGCAATACTTCGAAGACGAGGAATGAGCCGTCCCACTTCGGGGAAAACTTGTGCAGCTTGCTTTGGTTTATGAACTCGTTTTGCCTTAAGACCAGATCCCCAGTTTTAAAGGTGCGATATTTGACTCGGACGTTATAGTAGCGAGCAGTTTATTGTTGGTAAGCGGCGACTTTGATCTGCGCTCGGTCCCTCTTCTCCAGCAAGATATCCAAATTAGTTCGGAGTGCCAAGGTATTAGCCTCTTCGTCGAAGTGTTCGACTCTGTAACTGGACAGTACGATCTCTGTTGGGACCATCGCCTCAGTGTCGTAGCAGAGGTTGAAGGGGGTCTCTTCAGTGGGGGTCTTCTTTGATGAGCGTAGGGCCCATAGGACCCGAGGCAGTTCGTTGACCCAACTGCCCTGTCTTCCTTCCAGACGAGTTCGAAGATCTCGGATGACATCCCGGTTAACGACCTCGGCCTGCTCGTTGCATTGAGGATGTGCGACCATGGAAAACTTCATCAGTATATGGTATTTGCTGCAGAATCCTTTGACTTTGTCATTTTCAAAATTAGTCCCGTGGTCAGTAACGATACACCTCAGGGGTAAGTGCACGGCGGCGCCCCGGCCATCAATCCCACGCCGGAAATGCGGAAACGAAAAACTTTGCGAAACTTGCAAACCGGCACCACCGCGCACTAAAACCCCGGATCGGGCCATTAACCTAGCTACTAGCAAACTAAAAGATGGGTAGAGAGATTATACCAAGCGATCCGTGTCCTTCGGCCTTCGCCTCCACTCCGATCTCCTCACGGAATCTCCGGTCGTCGCCTCCTCGTCGAAACGGGCACCACGTCGCCGGGTTCTTTTATGGACTCCCACCTCTGGACCGAGGCAACTCGGGCGCGAAGTTGGCTAGCCGACGCGTCCAAGGAGTGCTGTAGGCAAGTGTAGAATCCATTGTCTCTGGGGTTATGAAGTTGCCTTTGATGGAGGGAAGAAGAAGAATAAGCTTTGGAGATGGGTATGGATTTTGTAGCAAAGCATAATATCATATGATAATTTCTCCCACATCAAAATGAAAACCCTACCCTCACTAGAATGTGGCCGGCCAATAATGTGGAGGATGGAAAAAAATGAATAGCCTCAAGCAAGAAGAGAAAAAGAATGATAATGATCAAGAAAAAAATGGTCACACTCACTTCTAATCCCATCATATCACAAAACCATCACATTTAATGCAATGGAAGAGACCAAAAAAGAATCTCATCATGATGGAACTATCATGAAGCTCTCAAATGCAAGAAACCCCCTCCACAATAAGTTATTTGCAAACTTGCAAATAACCCCCTCCACCACAAAAGTCCGGCCGTGAAGGAACAAAGAAAAACCGGCCGGAACGGAATGCAAACTGGCAACTTCAGAAAACTGATCCCGTAATAAATTACAGGAAAACCCCGCGACAGCATATACATGCCCGCATTTGTATTCCCACTGAATATAAATGCAAAGAGACAAAATCTACACTGTCTAATACTAGGATCCGGCTTAAACCAAAGACCGCTAGTAAAATCCGTCCGATCAAGATCCGTGCAATACCGCTCGTATCTGATCGAACCCTGCCATATCTCCATACGGCCTCTACAGCGTTTCGCCCGAAACTTGAGAAACAGGTCTGTGGGGGACTCTAAAGACTCGTCAATACTTTGGCTGTGGATTTAACTACTAGCACATCAGAGGTATTAGCCATACGTGACGGGCTACCAGGTATTGACCAAAAGGGACGTCGATGAGCGAACTCATCCTGACACCCTACTGAGCCTGTCAGTGACAATATCCGTACAGTCCAGTCCGTTCGTCTATGAGCATCGCATGGCGGGCCTAGGGGGTTGGTAAAGTCAGACCCCCAAAAGCGGTACAAGTCGTGTCGGAGTGTAGCCCAGAACACCCTGAGATACTACTGGAATACCAACCGGTAAATCTCCTGCCTTGGCCAAGGACTTTCATGTACTGCCTCTCCTAGACACAGCGCGACCTCACCCCCAATACCGAGAGAGACGAACCCCTGCAGATCCGCTCACTGCCTCCATGTGGCTCGGGACTGTACCCAACTAAAACCTGTTTGCACGTCTTCTTTGAGCATGGTAGGGTAGTAATCTAAGTACAGTGAGAACTCACACGAAACAAATGACGATCTCAGGTCGATGAACTAACCTGTACACATGTCACAAGGGAACTGCTATCTGACGTCAGGTATAATACCAACTAGCAGGCTCTCGGTGAGTCCTGTCCGGTGTACTCATAACCCAATGACCACCTGTATACATCTTAGGCCGACACCAGTGGCTTGTGAGACCAGCCACCGCCCCTCGTCGGGGTCTCGACTGTATACACTAGTCTACTCTGGAGAATCGATGCCCTGTCTCGAAACTCCCACGACTAGGGACCTTTTAAGGATGTGCTTATAGACTCCAGCTCCTACGTATATGATCGCCCTCATACTGTTGGTAGTCAAGTAAGAATCCTAGGGGCTCTATCAACATGCAATAGTGACCTGTAAGGTCACCTAAAGCAGTACACGATGATAAAGATAAACCAGATAGCATACTATCATCTTGAGTAAGACTGTCCTACTGGGACAGGTCCTCCCTCAATCATTGCAATCACGTGCCTGTGATCCAATAATTGACTCTGAGGGCACTATCTCCAACAATCTCCCACTTGCACTCAAGGCTAATTATTGCGATGTCGCATACTCACAGCCCGTGTGATACCGAACACCCAACTCCTCTACTAGTCAGTCTTACAAAGCTCGTTTGCGAAACTATTGCGTTCGAGGAATAGCCTCAGTGAGTGGATCCGCCCTGATGTTTCTTTCTATGTCTCTCTATATCCCATGTTCGCGGAGAAAACCATCTCCCGAAATGAGCAATACCTGTCTTAGAATGTCTGGATGTCTGATGGGACCTAGTTCATAAATGAACTCCAAATCCAAACTTCTTAGACTGTATCGACAACTGAACTTAATCAGTGTCCTGCGCCATGCCTCCCTCAGTATCCCCTTGGACCACCTGTCCAAAATACTGCCCCTCGTCAGAGAGAAAACTATGACTCTGACAGTCACTCTGTCATCCAGGTCACCTTGGAAGCCTGGAATGATAACCATCTCCAGAACGAGGCTGTCGTTTTCATATCCCTAGAACATCCACTTATGTTCTAAAACTGCTTCCTAATGTTTCTCCAGGATTGGATCAATATCAACTTATTACATCTACTGCAAAAACAACATCTGGTGTGGTACTTGACATCTCATGATTGACTCAATTGCCTAAGCAAGTGATCTGCCAATCATGCACATCCCTCTCTATTTTAGTCTGTAGGACACCTTTAGGGAGGGTGACTCCATCACCTGCAGGTACACTACCGTGCCAGGAGTCGTCCATTCTAAATACTCATAGAATGCTGTCTAAGTACCCAAATTGGGAAACTACCCAAATCTAGATCTAATACCATAGATCCAGTAACCAGAATGTCTGATATAATATCCAAGCCTTATGTGGAGAAACCACTGTGTGACGACCAAAGTATAACCGATCGTAGTATAGGAATATCACTTCCTACTCTGTGTATGTCATCCAAATACCAGGACATCACACTCTACTGCCTTCTTAACAGATCCATCCCCTGTTCTGATGAAGTCAAACCTATGATTGTCACATCAGAAATAGATGATCTATCTCCGCTATATCTGCTTTAGTCTATAAATAGACATAAGCCACTTTGTCCACCAATGCTTCCGCTGCTCCCACTGACTACGACAACCCTCTGGCAGAGTCATATAGACGTATACTTCTAAAGCTAGTTTAGAACGACGCTATACTCATCCTCCTGCCGGGTCTCACGGTCTGGAACAACAGCAATGGCAAGTCTGGGTAAACAAGAACCTCCCTGTCACCGTCCTTGAGGCTACCGGAGTACCTCTCGGGTGCCTGAGGTTACCCACCACATCTGCGGAGTGGCCAATGGAATGTCAAATACAGATTGAATCTTTAGGTTCTTTATCAAATCTTCAGTAATCGTTTGCGGTTCTGGAATCACTTCCAGTTCTACCATACTCCCACTACTATTTTCTGAAAAAATCCATTTTTATTAAAACTGTGGCGAGTCAAGAACAATATCACTATTGATCTTCCAGATGGTAGAAAGTCAACCCTCGTCATAGCTCGGGTCAACCCACAAACAGCCATTACAGAAACGTGCCTTGAGTCATCCAGAGTCTGGTTTTAAGCATAAGCTGGACGACTCCCCGTATCTTAACAATGTCAAGATATGAACTGTTCTATATCCAATACAGAAACAGAGGCACTGATTTAATTGAACCAGATTCAAATCATGCAGCTGTCTCCAGTGCATGTCAAGTAAATGGAGAGAGGCTGATCAGCGTTACTCAACTTAGGAGTGCTTCCAATTATGAGTAACCAGAAAGAGAAGAAAGTTCTCTTAATCATTACTATCAACTGAATACCCACAAGTATCTACATCTTTGATCACCTTGAAGAATCTCGATACTTGCAACACCTGGTTCTCTACTTTATTCATATACCAATAACTTCTCAAAACTTGGACCCTGTGTTTCTACGAAACACCTGTCAAACTAGAGAAGTCATAAGTAAACCGAATATAGTACGAGGACCAACCCCTATGTCCTCATGGATACTGGACAACATATAATACTCTGTATAAGTCCCTTGAGTCTAGTGACTCATTCACTGTGTGTCGTAGATTGAAAACTGTACTTATGGTTAAGAAAAATTACACCGTTGTTCAATGCTCCTTACCTAGCCATCCACTGATATAGGTAAATGTCATAGACATAATTTCAAAAAGGTATATCTCACTCTATAAAAATAGATGTACAGATATATAAATTTGAAATTGGTGCATAACAACGGATATTCAAAACCAAATATTTGCCGTCCGGCAAACAACCCAGGTGACTTCCTCAAATATCACCAATTACAACGAATTCCGATATAATGAGGATGATCACATAATTCCCAATAACTTACTCCCACTCATCATCTGTAAAACCATACAGATGTGAGAATCATACCTGGTAAATACATACCCTGGAGCAAGTGTCTAATTGGGAAATCAGTTTTCTATTAACAGTACACAGTAAAACAGAAACATTGAAATGTTTCGATGGGGTATCCTGGTATTCCTAGTAATGCCTCTTCCATTATCCAGATTCACAACTGTAACCGTATAATTCTTTGCCATCTCTCCAAATCCCTTTATATGTCTTTAGTCATTACCTTCTGCACACCCCTTTAGGCCAAATGGTTTTCTTCCTTCCCTACTGTTCGGCACCGGCCTATGGTTTGGAAGAAGACTATCCAATAAGCATAATGGGTGTACTGTCCTAATCCTAGGAGCACTCGCAATGCGAGAGAAGGTGAAGATAAAATACAACCGAATAAACCTTATTCCTATTTCTCCTGAACCAGAATCCATCCCCGAACTAGAACAAGTTCCTTTCGAGTTCGTATATAACCATACGATGGAATATCCAATATACTGTGGATCTTCATAGTGATACGGAGTGTCCTGGAGAAATACAAAGGTGAAGTGGGAGTGGTAATGAAATACTTGGTTTGGTCGTGAATAGCAGTCGCAATTTACTTTGCCCTCTTACTAATCCCTTGATATGTCTTTGCTTAATACCTTCTGTACACCATCGTTAGGCTAATTGGTTTTCTTCATTCCCTACCGGTCGGCACCTGCCTATGGTTTGGAAGAAGACTATCCAATTTGCGTAATAGGTGTACTATCTCCTAAACCAAGGAGTACTCACAACCTGAGAGAAGGTAAAAGGAAAAGACAACTGAATAGTCCTATTCGTTTTCTCCAGAACCGGAACCATCCTCGAATAAATTCCTTTAAGTTCGTATATAACCATACGATGGTTTTGTCCAATGGAAGTGGACGTTCGTAGTAATACGGGGTGTCCTGGAGAAAAGGGTAAAAGTAGGAGTGGCAAAGAGGTTTGCAACTCTGACAATCCAAAAGCCAGTGTTAAAGAAGGTTCAGTTAATTTTGGTCTCTGAGTCATAGTCTAAGGTCGGGTCAATGGTCGCTGCCAAAGAGAGAGAGAAAAGAAACACATAGCATGCACTCTAACCTAGATCAGAATGGTTATCAATTTATCTAATCTGGAAACCTCCCACTGTACCGTCAAATTCTCCTCCAAACCTGAAAGAAGAATTAGTCGGGATCACCCGAGGAGTAAACCAACTCATCAGTGGGAATCGGGATCCAACTATCATCGCATGATGACGTGATGGAATCCGCTCACGTTATCACACTCCAGAAGGTATGCGCATATCTGGCAAGTTTCAGTTTCTTTAGAAACTCCCGATGTGATTTTTACCCCATGCTCTTATGACCTTGACGAAGGCCAACATATCATAAGTCACATGTCAAGTTCTACCCGTCATTGTCCAGGTTAATTTGAACCCACCCGTACATACCCTTGACGAAGGCCAAAATAGTAGTACGACAGTCCCAAACCAACGCATCTATCTATGCAGCAGAAAAGTAACAAATAGCTACCATACACTATGCCTTGACGAAGGCCAATATACATAGCATGAATACTAAGTGTTACCTTCCTGAAATGACGAAGGGCTACGAATGGTTTCTGGCGAAAAACCTTTAACGTAATGAACTTAATATCGTTGAAGGAACTGGATAGCTTTTATAAAAATATAGTGACGAAAACCTTTGCTAAAGAGATCACTCCCGGTGAAGGGATCTCGACTCTTTCCCCGTAGAATGAGGTGCAGGATATTCCAACTGAATACCACGATGCAAAGCAAAAGTAATCGGCTATAGTGAAGTTATTGCCCTGACGCAAAATTTCTGTCCAAGGGGTCACTCCCGGTGAAGGGATCTCGGCCCTTGCCTCGTCGACTGAGGAGCAGGATATTCCAACTGAATACCACTGTGCAAAACAAAAGAGAATGCCCTTGCAATAACAGCTTTTTGAAAAATGTTCCAACAACATCAGAATAGGTTTGTTTATCTTGCATTGATCCGAATCAACGCAGTCCCATCAATTGATCACACCACAAAGAACGAAAATAATGATGTACGTATATGCCATTCGCATTCGCCACTGGGTTCCGTCATCACCCGTTAGGTTACTTAACTAACGACAGAGCGGGGACTGGACTAGCGCGGATGCAAAACATATACAACATCTACTAGTATATATATCAATATATAATATTCGCTCAAGGCGTGATAAAATGCAACAACACAGAAATGTAACCAGCATCACAGAACAATACAGATATCTGGGATCCCCGGGTTTCATAGAGCCGCTACTGAAACCCGACGTTCCCCTGGTCATGTGGATAGCCTGTGCAATGAAATCCTAGACCCCTACGGGCGCGGCAACTTACCCGCCAAAACCTGAAGTGAGGCAGCCCCCTTCAGCAACGTGAATGGACCACCCAGCACTTCACAGAATCCGGTAACTTGGGCACCCCTCCTAGGTCAACCTATACCCCCTACGAGTGCGGCGAATAGCCCGCCAATTCTAGAGTAAAGCCCCCTCCGTCTCAATGCCATGAGATGCGGGCTCGTTGCCCTCTAGAACCCGGCTATCCGTGCACCCCTCCATGGGGTAATCCTAGTACAGAAAGTAAAATATACATACAACGGGTACATCGACCTCGACCTGGTCGTGCCCCAAAAGAATAATACAAACAGGAAGTAACGGCAGTCCACATGTCAGACGCTCGCCCCGCAATATCAAATGTACATATAAAACAAAACTGTACTACCACTACAACCAGGCTATCCCCACGACCAATCCGCAACATCACAGCACAACACAGAACATCAACGTGAATGTCACGTTCGCAAATCCGTCTAAAAGGGCTATAGCAGTTAGACAGGATTTACCGATCAAATAACATTCACGGTCGCAGATATAATGTAAATACTGTGAATTAACATGTTTAAAATTCTCGATCGATCAAATATACCCAAGTGGGCCCCAAGCACTACTGTAGCACTCACAGAAAATCTGGACCCAAAAAGAATATCCCAAAACCCCTATTTTCAAGTCCAAGAGCCTCTGGAAAAATTTGGTGCTACGTGGAGTTATTATGGTCGCGGAACCGCTGCCAAAGCATGGGTTTGGCCGCGGTTCCACAGTGGAAAAGTGAGTTTAGGCCACCAAATTTTTGCAGAACCCTTAGAATTACCTGCATGTATTTCTGCAACAACCTGAAAAATTTTTGGAGCTAAAAAAATTTCGGCAGAGAACAGATGCACTAAAAATACGGTTTTTGGGATTTTGTTCGATCGAAGTTCTAAACATACTAGAGCAAGCTAGACTAGATTAATGGCGTGGCTCTGATACCAATGTAAGTGCACGGCGGCGCCCCGGCCGTCAATCCGAGGCCAGAAATGCGGAAACGAAAAACTTTGCGAAACTTGTAAACCGGCACCACCGCACACTAAAACCCCGGATCGGGCCATTAACCTAGCTACTAGCAAACTAAAAGATGGGTAGAGAGATTATACCAAGCGATCCGTGTTCTTCGGTTTTCGCCTCCACTCCGATCTCCTCGCGGAATCTCCGGTCGTCGCCTCCTCGTCGAAACGGGCACCACGTCGCCGGGTTCTTTTACGGACTCCCACCTCTGGACCGAGGCAACTCGGGCGCGAAGTTGGCTAGCCGACGCATCCAAGGAGTGCTGTAGGCAAGTGTAGAATCCATTGTCTCTAGGGGTTGTGAAGTTGCCTTTGATGGAGGGAAGAAGAAGAATAAGCTTTGGAGATGGGTATGGATTTTGTAGCAAAGCATAATATCATATGATAATTTCTCCCACATCAAAATGAAAACCCCACCCTCACTAGAATGTGGCCGGCCAATAATGTGGAGGATGGAAAAAAATGAATGGCCTCAAGCAAGAAGAGAAAAAGAATGATAATGATCAAGAAAAAAATGGTCACACTCACTTCTAATCTCATCATATCACAAAACCATCACATTTAATGCAATGGAAGAGACCAAAAAAGAATCTCATCATGAAGGAACTATCATGAAGCTCTCAAATGCAAGAAACCCCCTCCACAATAAGTTATTTGCAAACTTGCAAATAACCCCCTCCACCACAAAAGTCCGGCCGTGAAGGAACAAAGAAAAATCGGCCGGAACGGAATGCAAACTGGCAACTTCAGAAAACTGATCCCGTAATAAATTACAGGAAAACCCCGTGACTGCATATACATGCCCGCATTTGTATTCCTACTGAATATAAATGCAAAGAGACAAAATCTACACTGTCTAATACTAGGATCCGGTTTAAACCAAAGCCCGCTAGTAAAATCCGTCCGATCACGATCCGTGCAATACCGCTCGTATCTGATCGAACCCTGCCATATCTCCATACGGCCTCTATAGCGTTTCTCCCGAAACTTGAGAAAAGGTCTGTGGGGGACTCTAAAGACTCGTCAATACTTTGGCCGTGGATTTAACCACTAGCACGTCAGAGGTATTAGCCATACGTGACAGGCTACCAGGTATTGACCAAAAGGGACGTCGATGAGCGAACTCATCCTGACACCCTACTGAGCCTGTCAGTGACAATATCCGTATAGTCCAGTCCGTTCGTCTATGAGCATCGCATGGCGGGCCTAGGGGGTTGGTAAAGTCAGACCCCCAAAAGCGGTACAAGTCGTGTTGGAGTGTAGCCCAGAACACCTTGAGATACTACTGGAATACCTACCAGTAAATCTCCTGCCTTGGCCAAGGACTTTCATGTACTGCCTCTCCTAGACACAGCGCGACCTCACCCCCAATACCGGGAGAGACGAACCCCTGCAGATCCGATCACTGCCTCCATGTGGCTCGGGACTGTACCCAACTAAAACCTGTTTGCACGTCTCCTTTGAGCGTGGTAGGGTAGTAATCTAAGTACAGTGGGAACTCACACGAGACAAATGACGATCTCAGGTCGATGAACTAACCTGTACACATGTCACAAGGGAACTGCTATCTGACGTCAGGTATAATACCAACTAGCAGGCTCTCGGCGAGTCATGTCCGGTCTACTCATAACCCAATGAGCACCTGTATACATCTTAGGTGAACCAATTGACACCAGTGGCTTGTGAGACCGGCCACCGCCCCTCGTCGGGGTCTCGACTGTATACACTAGTCTACTCTGGAGAATCGATGCCCTGTCTCGAAACTCCCACGACTAGGGACCTTTTAAGGATGTGCTTATAGACCCCAGCTCCCACGTATATGATCGCCCTCATACTGCTGGTAGTCAAGCAAGAATCCTAGGGGCTCTATCAACGTGCAATAGTGACCTGTAAGGTCACCTAAAGCAGTACACGATGATAAAGATAAACCAGATAGCATACTATCATCTTGAGTAAGACTGTCCTACTGGGACAGGTCCTCCCTCAATCATTGTAATCACGTGCATGTGATCCAATAATTGACTCTAAGGGCACTATCTCCAACATCGGGATCCCGAACCGGGATATTATATTGTTTTGCAGGAACTTGATGGTCATGGTGGCGTCCGGTTTTCTGATGGGGACATCCTCGATCCACTTCGTAAAGTAGTCCACCGTGACGAGTTTGTATCTGTGCCCGCCGGTACCAGTAGGGAGTTGGCCTACCATGTCCATTCCCCACTGGGCAAACGGCCATGGGGAGGTCTGGGCCGTTAGCTCGGTAGCCGAAAGACGGGGTATGCTGCCATGAAGTTGGCAGCTCCTGTACCTTCTGATGAGCTTCTGAGCGTCCTAATGAATGGTCGGCCAATAGTACCCTTAGAGTAGCGTCTTTTGGACTAAGGTGCGGGTCCCTTGATGTGATCCGCCGACCCTTTCGTGAACCTCACGGAGGACGTAGTCGGCCTCGTGGGGGTCGACGCACCGAAGCAGAGATTGAGTGAAGGATTTCTTGTAGAGGTTTCCACTGCTCCAAACTAAATGGAGGGATTTGGATCGGAGGTGGCGTGCTTCCCCTCGATCTTCTGGGAGCGTACCCTCCTTCAGGAATTCTATGAGCGGCTTCCTCCAATCCCGGTCTTCTTCCCGGACGGCGTAAACTTGAAGTGTTGTCGCTCTGTCTTCCACGCTGGGCCATGGAAAGACTTCGAAGAAGATATTTCTCTTGTTGTTGGCCGTATAAGAGGAAGCTAGCTTGCTCAGAGCGTTGACCTGGGTGTTTAGGTGCCGGGGGATTTGCTCCACTTTAACTTCGTCGAAATCTTTTCGTAATCTTCTTACCTCGACTAAATATTTCACCATCAGAGGCTCCCGTTCCTCGAAACGACCAGTCACCTGGCCTACGACCAGGGCGGAGTCACTGTAGATTTGGACCGTCTTCAGCTCCACTCCGAAGGCGATTCGTAGTCCAGCCAGCAAGGCCTCATACTCCGAGGCATTGTTTGAGGCTTTGAATCCGAGCTTCAAAGAATACTCCATCTCTGCCACGTTCGGCTCTCGAATGATGAGGCCGGCACCGCTCCCGTCCTCGGTAGATGACCCATCGACATAAAGGACCCAATCGGGGACGGAGTCGGGCCTCTCTTCAATCGAGGATTGAGACCCCGGGGCCGGCGCCGACACTGTCCCCTTGTTGGGTATAGTGCATTCGACAATAAAGTCAGCCAGGACTTGTGTCTTGATAGCCTGCCTTGGACGGTACTTGATGTCGAATTGAGATAACTCCCACCTCCATTTTTCCAAGCGACCAGATGACTCGGGGGAGGCGAGAATAACCCCTAAGGGACGCTCGGTGAGGACAAGGATGGTGTGTGCCTGAAAGTAGTGCCGTAGTTTCCTTGAGGCCACGATAAGCGCCAAGACAATCTTTTCTATGGCCGAGTACCTTTTTTTTGCGTCCTTAAAGATGTGGCTTACGTAGTAGACCGGCTTTTGGACTCCTTCGACTTCTCGGATGAGCACCGAGCCTGCATCCTGATCGGTCACCGCTAGATGCAGTAATAGCTCGTCTCCTTCAATCGGCCGGGTGAGTAGGGGGGAGTCGTCAGGTGCATTTTCAATTGTTTGAAAGCGATCTGACACTCCTCCGACCATTCGAACCTTGGGATCTTTCTCAGGGCTCTGAAGAATGGGAGACACTTTTCTCCGGACCTTGACATGAAGCGACTCAGAGCAGCTACTCTCCTAGTGAGCCGCATGATTTCAACATTGGTCTTCGGCGCAGCCATGTTGAGGATAGCGCTGATTTTCTCTGGGTTGGCCTCAATTCCTCGGTAGGTGACCATGAATCCGAGGAACTTTCCACTAGTGACCTCGAACTGCACTTGGTGGGATTCAGCTTCATTTTGTATTTGCAGAGGATGTCGAAAGTCTCGCCAAGATCTTGGGTATGCTCATCTGACGAGGTCGACTTAACGACCATGTCGTCGATGTAAACCTCCATGTTTCTTCCGATCTGTGATTTAAACATCCTTTTGACCAAGTGTTGGTACGTAGCCCCGACGGTTTTGAGGCCGAAGGGCATCACTTTATAGTGGTATACCCCCTTGTCCGTTGTGAATGCGGTGAGCTCTTCATCTTCCGGGTTCATACGGATCTGGTTGTAGCCGGAGAAAGCGTCCATAAAGCTGAGTAATTCGTGGCCTGCTGAACTGTCGACGAGCTGATCTATCCGAGAGAGGGGATAGTTGTCTTTCGGGTAGGCTTTGTTAAGATCTGTGAAGTCGACGCATATGCGCCACTTCCCGCTTGCCTTTTTAACCATTACCACATTCGCCAGCCATTCTGAGTAGGCCACATTTCGAATAAAGTTGGCTGCAAGCAACCTGTCAACTTTGTCCTCGATCGCCTTTTATTTGATCGGATCGAAGCTTCATTTCTTCTTCCTGACGGGTCGGACCGTCAGGTCGACCCTGAGCTTATGTGATATTACTTTAGGGTCGATCCTGAGAATGTCAGCGGATGCCCAAGCGAACACGTCCGAGTTCCTTATGAGGAAGTGGACCAAGTCGTCGCACCGGGCCTCCGTTAAGAGTGACCCGATTTGGACGGTTCGTTCATTGCCCCCTTCGATGAGGGGGAACTCTATTATCGGCTCCACCGGGGCCCCTCGGATTTCTTTTTGTTCGTTCCGAGTATCCAAGGACCCCTGGAAATCACCCGCGCTTTCAAGGTCGTTGCTTCGTTCCTCGGGCGTAGATATCGTTGTGAAGCAAATCTTTGCGGTTTGCTGGTTCCCATAGGCCCGGCCTATTCTGCCTTGGTTGAGTAGAAACTTGATCGCGAGGTGGTAGGTCGAGATCTAGGCCCAAGGGAGTTTAGCATCGGGCGTCCCAGGAGGATATTGTAGGTCGATAGAATTCTAGCAACGATGAACTCCACTGGTACGGTTCGCGTACGGCCTCCCTCCCCGATGTTAAGTTGGAGTGTGACCACTCCTTCTGCTGGATGGAGTGGTTACTAAACCCCGACAGAATGTGGGTGGTCGACCTCAGGTCCGAGCCTCATACGTAAAAAGCAGTCGTAGAAAAGGTTGTCTGCCGAGCTCCCCTAGTCGACCAGTATCTTTTGAACCTCGTAGAGGTGGACCCATGCTGTAATCACCAGGGGGTCGTTGTAAGGCAAGGATATCGTGTGGAGGTCCTCGTCGGTGAAGGTGATGGGCTCGTCCGCTTTTCTCTTCTTCTAGGGCTGGCTGCTAGTCCCCTCGACCGGCAGGAGGCGTCGAATCTTGCCGGTTGCAGGCGCACTACCGTTTGATATGACCATGATTTAGATGATTGTCAACTCGCCGGGATGGGGATGGTTCTCTTGCTTTCGATCTGCTTGTCGCTTTTCCCGCAAGTACTTTGCTAGGTTCCCTGAGCGAATCAACTCCTCGATGTAGTCGTGGAGCTGTTTGTAATTCTCGGTTGGGTGTCCCTGTGACCTGTGGAAAGCGCAGTAAGGGCCTCGTGTCCGTTTGGCCGCTCTACTGGTGACCGGAGGGAGCTTGAAAAATCGCTCTCCCTTTGCCTCCTCCAACAGCTCAGTCTGGGAGATGTTGAGTGGAGTATACTCCTGGAACTTCGGGGAGTATGGCTTTGTCCGGTCAACCTTCTTCTTCTCTTCTCTACTCCTCTTCTTTTGATCGGCCTGGTCGCTCCGGGGGCATGTTCGCATTTACCTCGGACTCGAGCTGGACTTCTCGCTTGGTCCAGGCTTTGACCTTGGCCATGGTCTTAGGTTGCGCTAATGCAAAGGAGCGGAGCCACTCCTTGTGTGCTAATGCAAAGGAGCGAAGCCACTCTTTCGGGTCGGACTTTCCGTCGAAGAGGGCCACCTTTGGAGGCTTGTTTCTGGAGGAGACGCAGACAGCGAGTAGTTCTTCAGTGAAGGGCTTCATAAGTGATTCGGCGGCATACCTGGCCCCCTCGCTTGAAGGACGACTCTCCCGATGTATACCTTCAATCTTCTTTTTGAGGGCATCGAGACGGTCATGGTATCCCGAGGATTCGGCGTACTCGGAGTTATGTCCCCTCCTGCTGGCGGCCTGCGCCTGGCCGCGGTTCCGGTTCCATTCTATGAAGTTTCTCAGGTCCCCTGGCGAGGTCGTCCTCGAGCCACCATGGTGAGTGCCGTCCGTGCGACCCTGTCGAGGGAGAGGGTGCCGGCCAAGCCTGGAAGTAGGCGAGCTGACCGACACCTCCTCAGGAGGGACAGGAGCACAATGGGCCTCAGGACGGGGTGCTCTTTAATGAGACCTCGGCATGGAGCTGTGAATTGCACAGTGGGTCATTGAATTGGTCTCTACGGGGGATCTGTGGCCGCCGGAAATAGTGTGACGCTGATCATTCGTGCCAGCGTGGGCATTGTCATCTCCCCCTCTGCGGAGGTCACGGCCATGAGGTAGGGGAACGGTAACCTGGGGGGCTTGTCCAGCTGTTTGGACACGGACAAGGGCATCCACGATGAATGTGAGCCTGTCGATCCGTGCAGACAGGACGTGAACGGCGTTAGGGGGAGGAAAGGATCCATCCGTGCCCCCGTTGTAGGGGGGACGGCGGCTAGTGTTGGGATCGTCGCAATGATCACTCGCCGTCAGCTCAAGATCGGAAGATCAACTTTCGGTGAGTGGAATCTTTGAGAATTCCCACAGACGGTGCCAACTGATGGAGCTCTGGATCTCCTTCAGCTGTTGTCTTCCGACGATCTACCGACAGCGTTGGCGAACGGCTGAGATTGGGTTTGAGGACTGTCTCCTGAGGGATGTGGATCTTAATGGGTTTGGTTTGGTGTGAAGCCGAGCTACCTGTAAAGAAGTCCCGGGGTGGTTGTACCACCGTGGACCCTCCAATGATCAAGTTAGTCGAGGTATTTGGGCAGAGTAGCGGCCTATTGGATAAGAATTGCCTTACCTAAGTCGTCTGAGAGAGGGGTTTATATAGCGGCAGCCATGGGCTAGCGGGCGCGAGATTCTCGCCGTCCGTTACGCCCCTGGCGTTACGCTTGCGAGAATGGCGGGATCCCCCATTAATGATGAGATATGCTCATCAATGGGGGGATGCGACGGCGTGGAACGCGGGATCGTGGGGCGGCGGATATCTTGCGCCTAGCGAGATTCATGGAGCCATAGCGAAGACGCCTGTGATCTGCGTTCTGGGTCGCTCGGTAGAACCAGAAATGCTTAGTTCGGCGGGAGGCTCGGAGGCGAGCAGGAGGCCGTGGAAGCTCGGTTATGTGATAGCTCGGAGGCGAGCTGGGAGGGCTGAGGAAGCTCAGCGTGTAGGAGGGCTCAAAGGTGAGCCAATGGTCGTATACCTACCAACCACAGAACTGTTCAGTGAATCCTCGAAGGTCGGGTCCAGGCAGCGGGACTATAGCCCGGGGACACTTCTAATGTGTAGTCCTTGCCCTGTTTCCGTATGCATCGGGACACGTCTTCTGCCACGTGTCATGATCTGGGGAGCTCCCACTTTTGAGAATCATCAGATAGAAAATCATATCCCGTCATCTCTTCATATAGGCATATCACTTAATTGTTACAAATATACCTATACATCACAACCGTCCATTATATCATCTATTCTAACACTCATCCTAATGTTGGAGCATATACATCACACATGATCAACTTGTTACAAATAAAGTGTACACGAGATTTTCCAAGAGACTTAGTGAACAAATTAGAAAATTGGTTCTCCGACTTCACATGGATGTATCGATGATCCCTTCCTCAACCTTCTCACGAACGAATGACAGTCAACCTCAATATGTTTCATCCGTTCATGAAAAACAGGGTTGTTAGCAATATAGATCGCAACCTTGTGGTCACAAAAGACCTTCATAGGAGCAACATAAATATATCCAAGTTCTATATGCAAAAAACGAATCCACACCAACTCACTCATGGTGTTAGTCATGGCTCTGTATTCTGACTCTGCGCTGGATCGAGAGACCGCACTTTGTTTCTTACTTTTCCAAGAAACCAAGTTCTCTCCAACAAACACACAGAATCCAGTAGTCGACCTCCTATATCGGGAGACCCTACCCAATCTGCATCCATGAAACCTGTAATCTTATAGTACCTAAAGTCCTTATAGACGATACCTTTCCCCGAGGGACTCTATAGGTACCTCAAGATACAAAGGGCTGCATCAAGGTGAACCTTGCGAGGATCAGACATAAACTGGATCACTACACTGACTGGGAAGGCTATATCTGGACGAGTGACAGTCAAGTAATTAAGTTTACCAATAAATCTCCTATACCGTCCTGGATCATAAACAGGCCCTCGACCCGAAAAGAGATTCACAGTCAGGTCCGTAGGAGACTCGATGGGCCTACAACAGGACATACCGGCCTCCAAAAGCATATCAAGCACATACTTTCGTTGAGTAGCAAAGATCTCTTCTTTCGATGACCTTGACACCTTAATGCCTAGGAAGTATTTCAACTTCCCCAGGTCTTTGGTGCAAAACTGCTTCTAACGATAAGCCTTCAAATCAGCAACCCCTTTCTCATCATCACCTATAATAACAATATTGTCAACAAAGACAACCATAAGAATTCTCTTTCCACCTCGATGCCAATAGAAAACCGAGTGATCACTATTGGACCTTCGTAAACTAAAGGTCCTAACAACATTTTCCAGTCTTTCAAACAATGCACGTGGAGACTGTTTGAGACCATACAATGACCTCGTGAGATTGTAAACAAGCCCAGACTCCCCCTGAGTAACAAAACCAGACGGTTGCTCTATATAAAGCTCTTCCTACAAGGTATCATGCTGTAAGGAAATTTTCACATCAAGCTAATGTAAAGGCCAGTGATACGTGACGTCCAGCAATAAAAAGATGTGAAAAGAGGTCATCTTAGCTACGGGAAAGAATGTCTTATCATAATCAACTTCGTAAATTTGCGTATATTCTTTCACCACCAGTCGAGTTTTGAGCCGAGCTAAAGAGTCATTAGGGTTCAACTTCACTGTATATACCCATCTACGACCAACCGCCTTCTTGCCATTAGGAAGGCAAATAAGATCCCATGTGCTATTAAGTCTCAAGGCAAGCATCACCTCCTCCATTGCTTTCCTCCAACCAGTATGAGCCAGGACATCAGATACTGAACTGGGAAGAGAGTGAGAATCCAAGGACGAGATGAATGCACGATACGACGAGGTCAATCGTGCATGTGTCACATAATCACTGGCGGGATATCGAGGAGTAGTAGTGCGAGCGCCCTTCAGTAAGACAATAGGAACGTCCAAATCAGATGGGTCCGGCTCTGAAGCAGAAGAGGTGATTGGTGGCAACTCTGCCGAACCTGGAGGTTGTTGTTGTATCCGTCTAGTATACACCTGAGCAACATGTTCTCGCGTCAGCTCCTTAGTTTGATCCACAGAAGGTTCGGTCGGAACATGAGTAGAAGGGGTCGGAACAGGCGTAGGCTCTGGTTGGATAAGTTCAACAGCAAAAACATCTGACACATAAATAAGAAAATCCTCACAAACATATGGAGTAGAGTAGACAGAAGAGAAACATGGAGTGTGCTCATGAAATGAGACATCCGCCAAAACGAACAGTCTATCTAACTCTTTACTATAGCACCTATAACTTTTTTATCCCGAGAATACCCTAAAAAGACACACTTGATGGATTTAGAATCAAGCTTGGATAATCCGGAACGATGGTCATGAACGAAACAAGTACACCCAAAAACTCGTGGAGGGAGAGGAAAGGATGGCCTTGAGGGAAACAATACTGAAAATGGTATCAGGCCATCTAAAATAAAACTAGGCATACGGTTAATCAAATGGCACGCAATGAGAACGACATCATCCCAAAAATGATTTGGAACATGCATGTGAATCAAAAGAGTACGCGTGACCTATAATAAGTGCTTATTCTTTCTCTCGGATATCCTATTTTGTTGAGGTGTGTAAGGACATAAGGACTGATGAACAACACCAAAAGAGTCCAAGAGCCGCCTGAAATCTGAACTGATGTATTTTTTAGCATTATCAGTTCGAAAAATCTTAACTGATTTACCAAATTGGTTTCTAACTTCAGTACAAAAGAATTTAAAGGCGACAAATACTTCAGATCTCAATTTCAAAAGATACAACTACGTCATTCTAGAAAAATCATCGATAAAAATTATAAAATAACAATATCCATGGTTTGACATAATAGTACATGGACCACATACATCAGAATGAACAATCTCAAATAGACCGGTCGTCCTATTATTAACTCTAGAAGTATAAGAAGCACAATGATATTTTCCTTTTTCACAAGTCTCACACTCAAGAGTTGATAAATGACCAAAGAAAGGAACAAGTTTTTTCAGATTTTTTAAAAAATGGATGACCTAAGGGCATGTTTGGTGGCAAGAAAGTGTTGGAGATAGTGCCCTCAGAGTCAATTATTGGATCACAGGCACGTGATTGCAATGATTGAGGGAGGGCATATTCCGGTAGGACAGTCTTACTCAAGATGATAGTATGCTATCTGGTTTATCTTTATCATCGTGCACTGCTTTAGGTGACCTTACAGGTCACTATTGCACGTTGATAGAGCCCCTAGGATCCTTGCTTGATTACCAGCAGTATGAGGGCTATCATATACGTGGGAGCTGGGGTCTATAACCACATCCTTAAAAGGTCTCTAGTCGTGGGAGTTTCGAGACAGGGCATCGATACTCCAGAGTAGACTAGTGTATACAGTCGAGACCCCGACGAGGGGCGGTGGACGGTCTCACAAGCCACTGGTGTCAGTTGGTTCACCTAAGATGTATACAGGTGCTCATTGGGTTATGAGTATCCCGGACAGGACTCGCCGGGAACCTGCTAGTTGGTATTATACCTGACGTCAGATAGCAGTTCCCTGGTGACATGTGTACAGGTTAGTTCATCGACCTGAGATCGTCATTTGTCTCGTGTGAGTTCCCACTGTGCTTTGATTACTACCCTACCACGGCTCAAGGAGTCATGCAAACAAGTTTTAGTTGGGTACAGTCCCGAGCCACATGGAGGCAGTGAGCGGATTTGCAGGGGTTCGTCTCTCCCGGTATTGGGGGTGAGGTCGCGCTGTGTCTAGGAGAGCCAGTACATGAAAGTCCTTGGCCAAGGCAGGAGATTTACTGGTAGGTATTCCAGTAGTATCTCAGGGTGTTCTGGGCTACACTACGACACAACTTGTACCGCTTTTGGGGGTCTGACTTTTACCAACCTCCTAGGCCCGCCATGCGATGCTCATAGACGAACGGACCGGACTGTACGGATGTTGTCACTGACAGGCTCAGTAGGGTGTCAGGATGAGTTCGCTCATCGACGTCCCTTTTGGTCAATAGCTGGTAGCCCGTCACGTATGGCTAATACCTCTAACGTGCTAGTGGTTAAATCCACAGCCATAGTATTGACGAGTCTTTAGAGTCCCCCACAGACAGTTGCTCAAGTTTCGGGCAAAACGCTGTAGAGGCCATATGGAGATATGGCAGGGTTCGATCAGATACGTGCGGTATTGCACGGATCATGATCGGACGGATAATACTAGCGGGCTTTGGTTTAAGCCGGATCCTAGTATAGTACTGTGTAGATTTTGTCTCATTGCATTTGTATTCGGTCGGAATACAAATGCGGGTATGTATATACAGTAGCGGGGTTTTCCTGTAATTTATTACGGGATCAGTTTTCCGAAGTTGCCAGTTTGTTTTCCGGTTTCAGCCATTTTCCTTTGTATCTTTCATTGGCTGAAATTTGGTGGAGGAGGGCTTATTTGCAATTGTGCAAATTAGCATTGTGGAGGGTGTTCTTTGCATTTTGTTGTGTCATGATGGTTGCACCATCCCTTGACTTTCTTGACTTCATCATTGCTTGACTTTGGGTTCATGATGGTTGATTTGGAGTGAGGTTTTGGTTGTAATGATTCTTGATCATCATCACCCTTTCTCTCTCTTTGATTATTATTGTTCCTCCCCCCTTTGATAATTTGTTACACTCTCCCATTCTTTATAGAGTCTTGGCCGGCCACCTCTATGTGGGGCTGTCCAATTTTTGAGAGGTGAGAAATGAGTCTCATTTCCATGCTAAAAATCCCTTTGTTCATCCAAAAAGTTGATAGTTCATTTCCTCCACCAAAAGGCAACTTCCACAACCCCAAAGAGACATGGAGTTCTACAGTTAACCTACAGTATCCTTGGGCACGTTGACTCGCCAACTTCGTGCCCGAGTTGCCTCGGTCCAGAGGTGGGAGCCCGTAAAAGAACCCGGCGACGTGGTGCCTTTCCGGCGAGGAGGTGAAGACCGGAGATTCCGCGGGAGATCGGGACGACGACGAGAAGACCGAAGGACACGGATCGCTCGGTATATCTCTCTACCCCATCTTTTAGTTTGCTAGATTTAGATTAATGGCCCGATCCGGGACTTTTGTGCGCGGTGGTGCCGGTTCAAAAATTAAAGTAAATTATCGTTTCCGCATTTTGGCCTCGGATTGACGGACGGGGCGCCGCCGTGCACTTACACTGGTATCAGAGCCACGCCATTAACCTAGTCTAGTTTTGTCTAATGTGTTTACATTTCCGATCGAACAAAATTCCAAAACCGCATTTTCAAAAGCATCAGTTCTCTGTCGAAATTTTTTGGGCTCGAAAATTTTTTCAGTGTGTTGCAGACGTATGTGCAGGGAAAGTTAAGGGTTCTGTAAAAAAATTTGTGAGTTGTTACTGTATCCCGACCGCGGAACCGCGGCCAAAGCCCTGTTCCGGCCACGGTTCCGCCGCTACACAGTTCTTTTACTGCACCAATTTTGTACAGAGCTCTTTAAACAGGGAAATTGGGGTTTTGGAATATTCTTTGTGGGTCCAAAATTTCTTTAAGTGCTACAGTAGTGCTTGGGGGCCCACTTAGGAAAATTTGATCGATCGAAAATTTTAAACACATTAGTTCACAGTATTTACATTATATCTGCGACCGTGAATGTCACTTGATCGGTAAATCCTGTCTAACTGCTATAGCCCGGTTAGACGGATTTGCGAACGTGACATTCACGTTGATGTTCTGTGTTGTGCTGTGATGTTGCGGATTGGTCGTGAGGGATAGCCTGGATGCAATGTTAGTACAGTTTTGGTTTTATATGTACATTTGATATTGCGGGGCGAGCGTCCGACATGTGGACTGCCGTCACTGCCTGTTTGTATATTATTCTTTTGGGGCACGACCGGGGTAAGGTCGATGTACCCGTTGTATGTATATTTTACTTTCTGTACTAGGATTACCCCAAGGTGGGGTGCACGGATAGTCGGGTTCTAGAGAGCAACGAGCCCGCATCTCATGGCGTTGAGACGGAGGGGGGCCTCACTCTAGAATTGGCAGGCTATTCGCCGCACTCGTAGGGGGTACAGGTTGACCCAGGAGGGGTGCCCAAGTTACCGGATTCCGTGAAGTACTGGGTGGTCCATTCACGTTGCTGAAGGGGGTTGCCTCGCTTCAGGTTTTGGCGGGTAACTTGCCGCGTCCGTAGGGGTCTAGGATTTCATTGCATAGGCTATCCACACGACCAGGGGAACGTCGGGTTTCAGTAGCGGCTCAATGAAACCCGGGGATCCCAGATATCTGTATTGTTCTGTGATACTTATTACATTTCTGTGATGTTGCATTTTATCACGCCTTGAGCGAATATTATGTATTGATATATATACTAGTAGATGTTGTATATGTTTTGCATCCGCGCTAGTCCAGTCCCCGCTCTGTCGTTAGTTAACTAACCTAACGGGTAATGACGGGACCCAGTGGCGAATGCGGATGGCATATACGTACGTCATTATTTTCGTTCTTTATTGGTGTGATCAATTGATGGGACTGCATTGATTCGGATCAATGCAAGTTAAACAAACCTATTCTGATGTTGTTGGAACAATTTTTCAAAAAGCTGTTATTGCAAGGGCGTTCTCTTTTGTTTTGCACAGTGGTATTCAGTTGGAATATCCGCTCCTCAGTCGACGAGGCAAGGGCCGAGATCCCTTCACCGGGAGTGACCCCTTGGACAAAAGTTTGCGTCAGGGCAATAACTTCACTATAACCGATTACTTTTGCTTTGCATCGTGGTATTCAGTTGGAATATCCTGCACCTCATTCTACGGGGAAAGAGCCGAGATCCCTTCACCGGGAGTGACCTCTTCAGCAAAGGTTTTCGTCACTATATTTTTATAAAGCTATCCGGTTCCTTCAACGATATCAAGTTCATTACGTTAAAGGTTTTCGCCAGAAACCATTCGTAGCCCTCCATCATTTCATATGAATAGTCAATAAGTATTCAAGCTGTGTATGTTGGCCAAAGTCAAGGAACAGTGATTGGTAGCTATTGGGTATTCATATGCAGTATAGATAGATGCGTTGGTTTGGGACAGTCGTACTACTATTTTGGCCAAAGTCAAGGATAGGTACGGGTGGGTTCAAATTAACCTGGAAATGACGGGTAGAACTTGACATGTGACTTATGATATGTTGCCCAAAGTCAAGGTCATAAGAGCATGGGGCAAAAATCACATCGGGAGTTTCTAAAGAAACTGAAACTTGCCAGATATGCGCATACCTTCTGGAGTGTGATAACGTGAGCGGATTCCGTCACGTTATCATGCAATGATAGTTGGATCCCGGTTCCTACTTATGAGTTGGTTTACTCCTCGGGTGATCCCGACTAATTCTTCTTTCAGGTTTGGGGAAGAATTTGACGTTACAGTGGGAGGTTTCCTGATTAGATAAAGTGATAACCATTCTAATCTAGGTTAGAGTGCACGCTGAGTGTTTCTTTTCTCTCTCTCTCTTTGGTAGCGACCATAACCCGACCCTAGACTATGACTCAGTAACCAAGTTGACCGAACCTTCTTAAACACTGGCTTTTGGATTGTCAAAGTTGCAAACCTCATTGCCACTCCTACCTTTACCCTTTTCTCCAGGACACCCCGTATTACTACGAACGTCCACTTCCATTGGACAAAACCATCGTATGGTTATATACGAACTCGAAGGAATTTATTCGAGGATGGTTTCCGGTTCTGGAGAAAACGAATAGGACTATTCAGTTTTCTTTTCCTCTTACCTTCTCTCTGGTTGCGAGTACTCCTTGGTTTAGGAGATAGTACACCTATTATGCAAATTGGATAGCCTTCTTCCAAACCTTAGGCTGGTGCCGAACGGTGGGGAATGAAGAACACCAATTAGCATAACGATGGTGTACAGAAGGTATTAGTAAGAGGGCAAAGTAAATTGCGACTGCTATTCATGACCAAACCAAGTATTTCTTCGCCAATCCTAAATCACCTTTGTATTTCTCCAGGACACTCCGTATCACTACGAAGATCCACAGTTTATTGGATATTCCATCGTATGGTTATATACGAACTCGAAAGGAACTTGTTCCAGTTCGGGGATGGATTCTGGTTCAGGAGAAATAGGAATAAGGTTTATTCGGTTGTCTTTTATCTTCACCTTCTCTCGTATTTCGAGTGCTCCTAGGATTAGGACAGTACACCCATTATGCTTATTGGATAGTCTTCTTCCAAACCATAGGCTGGTGCCGAATGGTAGGGAAGGATGAAAACCATTTAGCTTAAGAGGGTGTACAGAAAGTAATGACTAAAGACATATAAAAGGATTTGGAGAGATGGCAAAGAATTATACGGTTACAGTTGTGCATCTGGATAATGGAAGAGGCATTACTAGGAATACCGGGATACCCTATCGAAACATTTCAATGTTTCAGTTTCACTGTGTACTGTTAAAAGAAAACTGATTTCCCAATTAGCCCTTGCTCCAGGGTATGTATTTACCAGGTTTGAATCTCACATCTGTATGGTTTTACAGATGATGAGTGGGAGTAAGTTATTGGGAATTAAGTGATCGTCCTTATTATATCGGGATTCGTTGTAATCGGTGATATTTGAGGAAGTCACCTGGGTTGTTTGTCGGACGGCAAATATTTGGTTTTGAATATCCGTTGTTATGCACCAATTTCAAATTGATATATCTGTACGTCTATTTTCATAGAGTGAGATATACCTTTTTGAAATTATGTCTATGACATTTACCTATATCAGTGGATGGTTAGGTAAGGAGCAGTAAACAGCGGTGTAATTCTTCTTAACCATAAATACAGTTTTCAACCTACGACACACAGTGAATGAGTCACTAGACTCAGGGGACTTATACAGAGTATTTGTAACGTTTTAAAAAATAATTAAATAAATAATTAAATAAATAAAATCGTTTAAGTGAATTTTATGATTTTCGGTAAAATAAAATGTATTTTTCGTAAAACTAAACCGTAATTGTTTTTCATTATAATTCCAAAAATACATATTTTAATTATGTAATTACTAGTAAATGGTGTTTATTTAGCCACTTATAAATTTTTAGTTTAATTAAATATTTTTCCTAAATTAATTATTTTAAATATTAACATAAGCTTTATTTATACACTAAATTAGTGTAAATTACAAATTTGAATGGGTTTAATTTGTAAAAATGAACCATTGCATATTAGAATTTAGTGTGTATCATGCAAAATTTATTTACAAATTTAACCATGTTTCTAGATTTTTCTTGAGTTGTTTTAGAAAAGAAATAAAAGAAAATGAATAAATTCATGAAAAGACATTAAAAGAGGTATCAATTGATGAAGCTTCTACACAACTCTCCTCACTCTTTTCTCTTTCTCCCTCTCTCCCTTGCTATGGCCGGCCCTCACCCATGGCAGCCCCCCCCCCCCCCATTTCCCACTTCATCTTGGTTCAAAAATCCATTAAAATTTCATCAAAAATTCAAATAAAAACCCACAAATTCCTATATAAATTCCTACCCACCATTATTGCTCATTTTAGTTTGGTTCTTGGAGCAAAATTAGCATCTTTGGGAGGCTAAGTTTTTATGTTGATCCACATCACTTGAGGTATAAAATCCTAAACCATAATTAAATTGTTGTTTGCTTTATTAATCTAGCTTAATTGCAAAATTAATTGTGGTTTCTATTTAAGTTTTCAAAATTCAAGTTAGGGTTGTAAAATCAAGTTATGATTTTTATTAATTAATTAGGGTTATAATAACTAGTTTAACATTTTTAGAAGTGGAAATTCTTGTATGGATGATAGATTGTAAATTGCTTATCCAAAATTGTTAAATTAAACCATATTTGCAAACTAGATTTCTATATATTGTATATTTTGGTGAAATAAAATTTCAATTAATGTTTATAACACTAGAGTGTGGTTTTAAAGAGGATATTAACTTGCTGGTGGAATGAAAAACTCAATTTAGTTACTAGTTTTATTGATAATTGATATATTGTGATAAAAATTGCTATTTTTGCTAACTAGTTTTTGGAAATTCTTAAATAAATGAGGTTTAAAATCTAAATTATAGTTTCATTATATTATTATCATCATGAATTGTAGTTAGTAAGCTAATTCATGTAAAATCATGTTTAGTTGTGATATTATGAAATTTTTGCTTGCAAAGTGTCGAAATGGATAAAATTGCAAACTAGGAATCTATTTTTATACAAATTAGTGTGAGAAAAATATGGTAATGGTTTCTATAATCTAGTTAGGTTATTTAATGAGTATCATGACCATTGGTTTCATTTAAACAGTAAGTTTTGAAGTAAAACGGTAAATTGGAATTTTCGGGTTTTACGAAATCGGACGATTCGATCGATTTTTAGGGTTTCGATGGATTAAATCATGTTTTATATTATAAGTATTGAGTTTTAAAACTATGAGTTATTTGTTGATGTTCATCTCGATCCATCGGAGTTTGTACGCCGATATCGAGCGATATTTGGTTCTTTTGCGTGAACAGGACATAGGTTTTAACCTATGCGCGTTCCGTGCGTCGTTTGACTTTTGTCCGTGATTCAGTTTACGATACTATATATGTTTGCGTATAGGTACCCCTCACGTGGACTGCGGGCGATGAAGATGAGGATGGCGACACCGTCTTCGGCAGATAAGGACCAGGTGAGTAGATGTATATCTACGGGGGGAAGTCGGGTGGATGGCGTTTAGCACCCCCGCAACGTAGAATAGGAATAGTACTTATTGACATTAGGAAGACAGATATGACCCTAGATTCTTAATAAGTAGGACCCTAGTAATGACCCTAGGCTGGACTAGACTGATTCAGGAAGACCATACCAGAGGATGAATACCTTGGAAAAGATTCGTAGGTTTCAGGTAGATACACACACACGCACACACTGAAACTCGACGTGGTGTATACGTGTATGTGTATATATATAGGACTAGGTGTAGGTATATATATATATATATACACAACACGTATATGGGATACAATGATGTGATATGATACACGGGAATGAAACAGTATAACTGGGCTTGATGCTGTGATTCTTGGCTACGGTCGTGTTATGATGATAGCGGATCATTAGGAAATGAGTTAATGAATAGGTATACATAGATAATAAAGGGTGGTGATGATATTGAGGTATGTAGGACTCTATAACAGCACCCGGACTGTAACATGCGATTGAAATTCTGATATGATATATGTGTGACTCGATTACGACATCATATAGGTGTGACATGATTTCGATATCATATAAGTGTAACTTAACCACAATATGATACATGAGACATGATATTTCTGAGGATAAATTAACGATATATATTTATGCTGGCAATGATATATGATTGATGCATGCGATACAGTGTAGCACCTTGATCATGACATGTGTTGACGATGGTATTACGAATGATGAGACACGTAGGTGAGACTTGACCTGTACCTCGATTTTGGGATGCCGTACGATGGATTTTACCGTACGAGGTATAGATGTGATGATTGATCCGCACTCTTGATTCGAGGAAGCCGTACTATGTACGTGACGCTATTGAGGCTGGATCGCCGATTATTAGAGATATGGATGCAGACTTTAGACTTTTATTTCTTATCGACTAGTTCCTTAGGTTTAGTTCCTTAGGAGGTTAGATGGACACTAATTTAGGCTCGAGTCTTATAGTTGTAGTTAGTCTTGTATATTACAATAAGTGGTTATTACAGATCCATTTTACATTCAGATTGTAATCATCATGTTGCATGTTCATACATATATTTCTATAATCAGAATCAAACTTGGCCTGTTAGGACACTAGCACCATTACCGATGATGCGTATATTCCACACACACTTATTTGCCGGCTCACACACATCATCATCGGTAATTGCTATATCACGTACACTTTAGATCATATTATCATTATTGATGCAATCAGCTAACAGCTAGATCGATATAATATTGTGATTGCTCTCTGGTGTTAGTATAGACATTGCATTGATTACGTAGACATTTCATGCATTCACATTTCCATGTTATCATGCAGTATTATGGGCATATGCCGACACTTATCATATACTTACTCATGATTTTGGGATTTTGGTTTTCTATGAGATTTCTGGATTTTGGGGAAAACTGCAAGAATATATAAAAAATTCTCTCTCTCCTCCTCCTCTCTTTTTAAAACATAAGATGCGGTTCTCTCGTGATGTATGTGTCGTCCACCATGAGATTTCATATTTTCTGTTGGATTTCGAGACCTGATTCGAGGAGTGGATGAACCGTCTCGGGTACATGGTGGGCCCGGTATGGTACCCTGGGGCAAGAAGATCGAGTTGTAGATGATGAGCCTGGCAGGGGAAGGATACCTACCGGTGATGTCTGGCGCGGCGGATATCCGGAGGATACCGACTGTTGTCGTGAGATTTGATGATATGGGCCGATCCGGACTGATGGAGCCCGAGATATTGAGACTATGAGACATTGAGATTATGAGATATTGAGACTTGAGATTTACATGTTTTGTGTCGATGCTTGACACGGATTTCCATGGATTTCATTGTTGCTATTTCAGATTTCTATACACATTTTACTATGATAAAAGCTAAAGATTTCTTATACAGATATATCCAAATTTCAGGATTGGTTATTTTACATTCATGGTGCATGCATACTCATTCTCATGACATAGTACTATATGAGGCACTGACACGAACACGGAGCATTTGCACTTACACGTAGCTTATTATCCTGTCTTTACTAGATGACTAGTAATATATTAGTATATTATTATGACCTAGGACAACGTCGTGCATTCGATTTCTTTTCGCAGATTTCTTCTACTCACGAGTTGGCAACTCACCCCCGTTGTGCCAAATTTTATTACAGGTTGATGTACAGGGTTCCTTGGCAGCTTGTTGGCACATCATTTCATTTCGGGTGATTTGCACGGTAGGTTGGTTCACTTGTATCTGAACCGCCATTGTATTTTTATTACTTCATTTGTATCTAGAAAGATCCATCAACCAAACTTGTATTACTTGATAGATTACTGGACCATTTATTTGTTTCGACCTTAGAGTCGCGCTTGTATTATTATGATATCTGGTGATTTTGTTTTCTTTTAAGTTTTGAGCCTCGCCCTTTGGCGTTGTATATTATTATGCATTGGTGTGGTTGTTTCCGTCTGTTGGCGTTGAGCTAGCTCCCGTTTGTGGATGCTTTTTATTGTTTGTATGTATTTATTCTTATTTGTACCCGGTTGGGGCCAGTTTTTACAGAGGAGACTCTGCCGAAATTTTTAGGAAAATTTGCTGATGCTTTTAAACTTGTTTTCTTCATGTTTTCTTTTACTTCTTCTTTTATGGTTTAGATTTCTGGGCTTCGGCTTACTTAGGTTACGTTGCGCCTCTAGACGTTTCGTAATCTAAGTGCCGGTCACGTTCCGTACTTTCGGATCGTGACAAAATTGGTATCAGAGCGCTAGGTTTAACCATGTATAAGTCTAGGTGACCCTTGGTTGATGGAGTAGGCGACCTAGGTAGAGTAGCGTACCGTGGGTATGGTCCGCGGCATACTTACGATACGCTACTCTGCTTAAGAAGCGTTAGGATGTACATTTCTTTGCACCGTATTTCATTCGTTCCTTTGATCTATCTTCGTCGATATCGGATGGTGGTTTCTGTTACCATGGGCGCACTGGCGGAGGGAGCTACGGCTTGAATGCGATAACCATTAAGGTATTGGTTATTCCTGAGGATTGAAGCATTGTTTAGCGTGCGGACGAAGGGTATTCACATGCCGTCTAGACGAAGTTAAAGGATTTGAACGATTGTAAGAAACCCATTTTCCCAAGTTTAAAGTATTCGGAAGAACATGCAGGTATTTCTATGGACCCTCTAGAAGAATGAAACCCTAACTCGACATAATGACCACGAGAACGCCCTTAAACCTTAGGGTTTACGGCAGTTCCGCGGTGCCATTAGTGAGGCTTGGGTTTGCCCTTCTATGGCTGGACCATCGATGCTGGGGTATGTACCGGATATTTTTAAACTGTACTTGAGTGTTGAGCTCTCGGCGAATTATGGAATTTTGATGAATTGATCGAAAAGTTTAATGTAGTCCGGATATCAGGTGAAGGGATCGACTACGTGGGAGGCTCTAGATATGAGTATTGCCGTTGGTAACGCAGTCAACACACCTATGAAGAGACGAGTTCGAAGCAATCGACATCAGAGGAAAGAGGCGCACATTGACGATGGTGTTACGATTGTGATTTGGTGATTTGAATTTCATATTTCTGTTGTTGGATTTTGGTATTTTGAGGATTTTGTTCTACGATTGGTATTTCTTATGTGTACCTTCATTACATTCTATTTGTGTTTCATATATCAGTTGTATTGATATTTTTTAGTATATACCCAGTGCACTTGATTTGGTTTTAATACATTTTGAGATTTTGATTTGATTTCGTGCATATGGGTTACACATGATTTTGACATATGCTTAGACCTAGTTTCCATGCATTTTCGTACTGTGATTTCGATTTTGATATTCGGTGTATGTTTTCGTGCACCATGTGCACCTGATTGAGATTCTTGCGCACCCTTGGCGCACTTGATGCGATTTTGTGCACACCGGATGCACTAAATCGGGGTTTTGTGCAGATTAGATGCACCTAATAGTGAGTCGTGCACGCCCGTTGCACTTGACAGATGTTTTTGGTGCACACCTATTGCACTTAGTTTGGTTTTGTGTGTATTCGCGGCATCTGTATTTGGTTTCGATTTCAGTGCGCACCGGACGCACATGACATTTTTATGATGTGATTAGGATTGATTTCAGTTTAAGCAGTATGTTTTTATAATCATTACTATTGATTTAGTAACCAGGAAGGATGTGTATGTTAAATAAAAGATATATATATATATATAGCTATTTTTTTAAAAAATAAACGTCCGCTACTTATGCCGTGACACGTGCATCGCACGGCGATTTTCAAGAGGGGTTTTTGTATGCTTCTTTATTAAGATGTTTAGATGATTTTACTACGATGCGCACTACATATATATATAAGTTATAGTTTTGATATATATTATGTTGGTTTTCGTATTGGGTTTTGATGTTTTATCTTCACCATAACTCCGATGATTGCGTTATGCTTGACGGAGTTGATTTTAGTTATGTATTGATGATTTCGGAGCCCCGACGATTTGAGTGTTTTTTTCACGACCCAAAGTTTGGCCCGTGACCGGCACTTAACCACGTAACGTCTACAGGCGTAACGCGGCTAAGTGAACCGGAAACCCAGAAATCAAACCAGTAAAATTATAGAGTGTTACAAGTTTAAAATGAAAGCACTTACTAACATGTTAAGAAATCTAAGTAAACAATTACCAAGATAGCAATATACGACGCCGTAGCGAAGATCAAGATCCACAAGTGGGAACATCACAGATAGAATAAAACTGCATAAGAAAGTCGGCTCACAACGAGCTCGATACCAGAATACAAATAAAATACATCACCGTCCTCACACTGTCTCTAAGTCAAATACATACATGGTAGATGGAGAATACTAGATACAACAATGTACATGACTGAAAGATAAACAGATACCGCACAAAACCCACCTATCAGCAAAGAGCTTGTACACCAACTATAGGGGTATCTGTGTCAAAAGATGCAAAACGCAGCCTGCCGCGACTACTCCGAAGGGCAACCTGCAAACACTGTGGCACAACGGGGGTGAGTTGCCAACTCGTGAATAGAGATAACATATAAGGGTAATCGCGAGCATGCACGTACTGCGCTACTCTATCATATGCCAACAGATGATATCAATATGTGATAAGCAGTATGTGCAATAATCATGCAAGTGCTCTATCAGGTAATATAACTACAGGATGAGGTACAATAATAAATGCTGAGCATGGGCAATATAACATCTACACGGAATGTCAACATGGAATATATAATCGGTGTCCATCAATGCCCCAGATCCCCCAAATAGCATAGGCGCCGGCCTCCTCATCGGCCCTCAAATCCTGTAAATCTCTGGGAATCCTGAGTGCCCAACATCTGCACCCAAATATCATAAATACTCGTGTCCAGCATCGACACGCAAATCCTCATCCATCGGGCCCCGTCAGTCCGGGTCAGCCCACGGGCTCCGTCTGCGGTATCGTCCCTCGGCCCCGGCAGTACGGATCACCCCGCATCCATCTATCGACTCTGATCAGTATCCTCCGGATAACTGTCAGATCCAACCAATCGCCGGTAGGTAGTAGTCCCTCTGCCAGGCTCACCGTCTACTACACAGCGAAACCGTTCTCGCCCCGGGGTACCATACTGGGTCTACCATGTACCCGTAATCGGCCTCAACCAGCTCCTCGATTCAGGTTCACATATATCACTCTAGCACCGAGGAAACACACGGTGGACGCACCAAAATATCATATCAAGGGAACCGGGTTTTTAAATGATTACATATTTGAAATAGCCACGGTTCCCAAATCCAGAAATCACATGCAATCCAAATCAATATGCAAGTCAATGATCCGATATGATATGTGCATCAAATATAAATATCATGTCAAGTCACAGATAGATGAGCTACAATATAATGATCCGATGTGATATATGCATCAAGTATGAACATCAAGTCATGTCACATATAGATGAGCTATAATATAATGATTCGATGTAAATTCTACAGTATGAGTGTCATGGCAATTACTAACGGTGTGTGTGTAATATGCAGGATAGTGCTCGTGCAACATGGACCGTTAGTAATGGTGCGGTGTTCTATCAATTCTAGTTTATATCCATATAGCAGGAAATGCAGTATGCACTAAATAGTAGCCATGAACAGTCAATGTATGTGAATATAGCTATAAGGTCCTATCAGCCCTGACGTAGAACGCCATGCGGACGATATCCCCGTAGATGTTAAATCTACTCACCGAAGTCTCTCTCTAGGTATAGCCAACAACTTGTTTTCCCTTCTGCGCGGCGTTCGCCGTACTCACCTGCGAACCTAGAATTACACAATACATCATACATAAGCTTGAAGTCACACAAACACGACATTAAGGCCGAACTAGTAACTCGTGTCATGAACCAAGCGCGCGTGTGCGCGATACGCTAATACGTATGATTACGCGCCTGAAGTCACTCCGACGCGTCGCGATACGCAGAAACCCAAAACCCACAAACACGTATCACGCATGTCGCGAAGACTAAAAATATGGGAAAATAGGTAATCACCTCCAGATTTTGATACAGAAAAGATATTGTAAAACTATATATACCAAAATAACCCACATAGAAGCAGACACCCACACCCCAAACCCCAACCCAAAACACCCCCATCTGGCCGCAATTTGCGGCCAGAATGCATATTTCGGCGGCCTGGGTAGGGAATTGGGCTCCCAGGTTTTGTGTGTGCACTCTATACCCCCCATACATGCTACAGTAATATCTAGTTTCACTCTGAAATATCTCGGGTAGCAGCAGATCCTACAGGGCCTTATTTCTAGTTAAAATCCACACTTTTGCACTAAAATCAAACTTTAGGGTATTTTTGTGCAAACTGAAACAAAACCTGACCTAAGATAGCTCTAATAACACATAATAGAGCTAACACAACTAACAAAACCATAATCTAACATGTACTTCACAAATATCCTTTAATATCACTAAAAATGCACAAAAATGAGATCTTTGCTAAAGAATACTACAAGTTATGGAAAAAGAGGTTAAGACATGAGTTTATATCTTCTAAGAACCTTGTAAAACACCAAAAGTCTCAGTTTTTCCCTCAAGTGTGCAGATTTTGCTTCAAACACCTCAAAAAGCTCACTTTTCCTAAGGTTTTGTGATGAAAATGTGTTGATTGTGTAGGGTTTTTGTGTTGGGATCAAAGGGACATGAAAAGAAGAAGAGGAGATGAAGAAAATGCCATGGTTGTTGCTGTTTTTCTGCAGGAAATTCAGAATGAGGGAAAGAGAGAGAAGAGAGAAAGAAAATGGGTCAAAAGTCAAGCTCTTTACCTAACCCCCATGCCTCATTTGTTTATTTGGATTTTAAATTATGAAAAGGGTTATGAAAAGATTAAAATGGTGGGAAAATAAGTTAGCAACCATGCAACAAAAGAACTTGGCTAACACTTAAACCTAGGTCAAGAATGGCTAAGTGTGCAAGTGTACACTACAAAGGAAAAGTTTCCAATTTGCTAAACACGACTAAATAACTAATAATCCTATGAACACTAATATAATAACATGCACAAATACTAATTATCACAAAAACATTCTAACGGAAAAATCAAAGTATTACAATCTACCCCCCTTAAAGAAATTCGGTCCCCGAATTTAAAAATCTAATCATACGCACCTTCAAAAAGATGGGGATACATCTTCCTCATCTCGCTCTCGGTCTCCCAAGTGACTTCCTCACTGCTCTGGCCACGCCAAAGTACCTTGACGGACGGTATCTCCTTCGACCTCAATTTCTTCACTTGTCGATCCAAGATCATCACCGGCTGCTCTGCATAGGAAAGGTCGCGCTCATGAGTAGAAAACATCGCAGAGCATAAATCGTATGTATGACTCCATCCTAGGTCAATACTATCAATAATATACATCCTCAATATGATAAAGTCTGAAGTATGATAAGGTGGCAAGGGCAAACATCTATACCAAGTGTAATACCAAGTGCTCGTATCAGTGCCTCAGGTAGCAACATATCATAAACATGAGGTGTGATCAATGTAATCATCATGAAATCAGTGTCAACTATATCATGAAATCTATAAGTATGTGGATATCATCCAACTATGTAATCAATGCCTGTATGCATGTGGATCTCGTCCACGTGTCAACCAATGACAACAACATCATGCATGTAAAAGTCATAAAAGCATATGCATGAAAGTATGAAGATATAAATCAACGTGTGTCCCTCGCGACAAATCAAAATCACGAAAACATCATGAAACCCGTGCCCATCATCGACACGTAAATCCTCATCTATCAGGTGCTGTCACCACGACTGGCCCTGATAGGTACGTATCATACGCAATCTTGAAAATCTGAGTGCCCAGCTTCAACCCTTGCAATTCAACGTATCCATACGTACATAATTCCGGTCGGTATCCCCACGATAATCGCCGAGTCTGAATACTGTCACCGGTAGGTAGTGCTCCCTTGTCAGGCTCACCGTCCAACATATACGAGTCTTCTTGTCCCGGGGTATCTCACCGGGTCCACCATGTATCCGCAGACGGTGCCTACCACTCCTCGAATCGGATTTCACATGCCACTCTCAGAACCGAGAAAACACATGGTGGACGCACTGAAATATCATATCAAGGGTAACCGGGTTTTTAAAACAATGCATACTCTCTTTTGAAATAACCATGGTTCCCAAATCCAAAAATCTCATGAAAACAACATATCTCAATGCGTATAATCATAAAGCATGATGTATGCGACATATAACAGAAATGTAAGCATATCCGTATATCATGCAACATGGAACAGTAATATGCACATATCAAGGAAAAACCGCTCTTTTAAAATGAATCCAGTTTTAAAATATATCTTTCGGTTCCCAAATCTCCAAAATCAAGCCAGAAACATCTATGTATGTGCAAATACGTATGTATGCAAGTATGGGTGTACAATATGTGTGTATGCAAGTATGAGTGTACAATATGTATGTACGCAAGTATGTCATGCAAGGAGTCATATCCTGATGTCGGCAATCCTGCTGTATAGTGACATGGCAATTATCGATGATGAAGTGTGTGAGCCGGCAAGCAGGTGTACGTGGAACATACGCATCATCGATAATGGTGCTGGTGTCCTGACAGTATGGGTTTAATATAACAATAAACACCTTTAAACATGCAATGCGATGCGAATAGGAAGAATATGCGGAAAATGAATAATAAATACAATAGTGAATAATCTACATCAATATATATATATGTCATACAGTTTTGCCATTTAAAATAACACGAATCGTGGTGTTTAGAAAAATAAGTGCTACGGTGTTTTTAGGAAAAGATGCGTCTTTTGAAAATATCGGTAGAATTCCTTGGCCTGTCTTTAAAATACTCACGATTCGTTAGTTTTGAAATAGGTATGACTCGAGTCTAGTCTAACATCTATAAGTAAACTACAGGACCAATCGAAAGGTAAGGAAACCACCTAAATCTGAATCGATACATATAAATATAATAGTCGGTGATCCCGCCTCAATAGTATCACATACGATACAATAAATAAAATTACATTCTCGAGTCAAGAGTGTGGATCTATCATCAATATAAAGCTCGTACGGTAAATCCATCGTACGATATCCCAATCTGGGTACGGGTCAAAAATCACATTCATCTCATCATTTATCCGGTATCCTTATCATCATATCTCATGAACTGGGGTACCGATCTAAGTTTAGTACAAATAGATACCACCTATATATATATATATATACGTGTATGAAAACACACGTCTAAAGACCCACTAAAATCTCATGTCGTATCTCATAATACGAACCACATCATATCACCGATCTCATGGCACCATGCCCAACCTCATCGACTCATCTCCAAATACCATATACAATCATCATCATCCATGTGTAGGTATACGTATATATATATATATAGTCCCATACCTGTGTGTGTGTGTGTGTTTGTGTGTATACGTATCCCCATATACGCACAAGTAATAATAATAATGCATGCAAGGGTGTGTGCGCGTGTGTGCAAACCTATTCTATGGTTCGCGATTAAGAAATCAACCACGAAACTATCATCGAAATTCATAATACATATGTAAATATATAACATACCATCAATTACACTACGAATTGCGGGGGTGCTATACGCCATCCACCCGACTTCCCCCGTAGATCTAATCTACTCACCTTGCTCTTCGCTTGCCGTTGCCTACGTCGCCACGCACTTGCTTGTCGTCTCGAAGTCCTCGTGGGGTTACCTACACATCATAACGTATCGTGCCGCATTAAAACCCAATTCAAAACCAAAACGACACGCTAAAAGCCTATAGGTTAGAACCTATGGACTATGCCTTTCAAACCACCAAACAACCCTCGATATTGTCGTACAAACGTCAAGTATTCGAGGTAAAATAAAAATACTAAAATCCAGAATCCAAAATACGGAAAATATAACCCGAATCAAAACAGCAACTGATGAAATTGGTCCCAGATTTTACCCTAGGAGAAATTAGCCAATTCTGCATATGTGTAGGGTCTAGTTTACAGATACTGGAGCCATGAAAAAAACACGAGCCCACAAGTCCCTAGTCTGGCCGTAATTTGCGACCAGAATGAATATAACTGTGGCCAAAAGGTGGAGGTGGGGTCTCGGGGTTGGATATAGTGCCCTCTAAGTCAATTATTGGATCACAGGTATGTGATTGCAATGATTAAGGGAGGACCTATACCGACATGACTGTCTTACTCGAGATGATAGTATGCTATCTGGTTTGTCTTTATCATCGTATACATGCTTTAGTTCACTATTGCATGTTGATAGAGCCCATAGGATTCTTGCTTGACTGCCAGCAGTATGATGGCGATCATATACGTGGAAGCTGGGGTCTATAAGCACATCCTTAAAGTGTCCCTAGTCATGGGAGTTTCGAGACAGGGCATCGATACTCCAGAGTAGACTAGTGTATTCAGTCGAGACCCCGACGAGGGGTAATGGCTGGTCTCACAAGCCATTGGTGTCAGTTGGTTCACCTAAGATGTATACAGATGCTCATTGGGTTATGAGTACACCGGACAGGACTCGCCGGGAACATGCTAGTTAGTATTATATATATTATCAGATAGCAGTTCCCTGGTGACATGTGTACAGGTTAGTTTGTCGACCTGAGATCGTCATTTGTCCCGTGTGAGTTCCCACTGTGCTTTGATTTCTACCCTACCACGCTTAAAGGAGACGTGCAAATAGGTATTTTTTAGGTACAGTCCCGAGCCACATGGAGGCAGTGAGCGGATCGTCGGGGATTCGTCTCTCCCGGTATTGGGGGTTGATGTCACACAGTGCACGGGTGGCCATCACTAGAAATCATCGGCCGAGGTAGTGGAGAATTACTGATTTGGATCAGTAGTTTCTCAGGTGGTGATGGGCTTCATGCCGACACGATTTATCGTGTTATTAGGGGTCTGACTTTATCCACCCCCCTAGACTCGATATGCGATACTCTTAGACGAACGGACCAGACTGTACGGATATTGTCACTGTCAGGCTCAGTAGGGTTTCTGGATGAGTTCGCTCGTCAGCTTCCCTTCCAATCAATACATAGGCAACCGTTACGTACAGCTTGTACCTCTAACGTGCTAGTGGTTATACCCAGTGCCAGTGTGTTGATGAGTCATTAGAGTCCCCCCCACAGACCGTTTCCCAAGTTCGGGCGAAACGTTGTAGAGGCCGTATGGTTTTATGGCAGTGTTCGGAAAATGCACGTGCGTTTACGCACGTGTCATATTCCGGGCAGATAATACTGGTGGGCTTTGGTTTAAGCCGGATCCGAGTATTATACTGTGTAGATATAATATCTTTGTCTCAGTTGCATTTGTATTCAGTCGTAATACAAATGCGGGTATGTTTATACTGATACGGGGTTATCCTGAAATTCATTTCAGGATCGCTTTTGGAAGTTGCCAGTTTCCAGTTTTCTATCAGTCGTATTTAACATTCGGTTAAATGCGGATTTATCTTTTCTTGAGATGAGTGTGGAGGCTTCTAGAAGGTGACTGGGATGGTGAGGTGTTAAGTGACTCATTAGTGCATTTAATGATTCATTTAATGCAAGGGTGACTAGGTTTATGATTCATCCTTTGCTTTTAATGTGTTCATACTAGGTGTCATTAGTGAGTCATGTTTCTTTAAGTGTGTTATGATAAGTATTATATCTTTATGGTCACCACTCCTCTCCTACACTCACCCCCCCTCCTCCTTATATATGGCCGGCCCCCTTTCTTGATGATAGCATGGTTGTTGATTGAAAAAAGATATAAGTTTTGGTGCATAGAAATTAGATGTGATCAGTTTCTCTTTTCACCCGATCCAAAAGGCAACTTCATTAACCGTTCGTCCATGGCTTTGGATGTAACGAGACAAAGTGCTCTACTCATTCTCTACATCAATCTTGATCATCTCTTTTAGCAAACTTGATGATCGAGTTGCCTCGGTTCAGAGGTGGGAGCCCGTTTAAAGATCCGTCGACGTGGTGCCACCTGGACGAGAAGACTGGAGATTCAGGAGATCGGAGCAGCCGCAACAAAGCGTGGGATGATGGTTGAAGACCGAAGGACTCGGATCGTTCGGTATAACATTTCAACCCACTTTGTAGTTTGTTAGTTTAGCTTTAATGGCAGATCCGGGTTATAGTATGCGATAGCGCCAGTTGTAAATATTTTTGTTCCGCATTTGGCGTATGTTAGACGGCCGGGGCGCTACCGTGTACTTACAGTGGTATCAGAGCCTCACCATTAAGCTTTACTAACTTGTGCTAACGCGTTTAAAATATCAATCGAACGGAATTTCGAAAACTGCAATTTTCTGGGTTAAAGTTTCTGTCGATTTTTAAAAGGGTCTAAAAATTATTTTGCATATCACAGAAAAGAGAGCAGGCTTTTTTAAGAATTCTGGTGAAATTTGGTCAACTGAAGCTTCCAAAGCGCCGCGGAACCACCCCGCAAACCCTAATTTGGCCGCGGTTCCGCTGCCGTTTTGGAGATATAGTAAACCATTTTTCTACAGTAGGTTCTTCTTGTAAAATTGTTGTTTATGGAATATTTCTTTTGGGCCTAAATTTTATTACTGTACAGCAGATGTACGTGGGGCCCACTTCGGGAAGTTTTATCGATCGAAATTTTAAACTTGTTAGTATACAGTACTTACTTTATATCTCCGACCGGGAATGTCATTCGAGCGGTAAATTGCGTCTAATTGCTATAGTTCTTTTAGACTGATTTGCGAACGTGACATTCGCATTGATGTTCTGTGTTGTACTGTGATATTGCGGATTTGTCGTGGTGGATAGCAAGGTGCAATGATAGTACAGTTTGGATTTATTTGTACATTTGATATTGCAGGGCGAGCGTCCAACATGTGGACTGCCGTCACTGCCTGTTGTATAATATTCTTTTGGGGCACGACCGGGTTGAGGTCGATGTACCCGTTGTACATATTTTATTTTCTTTACTAGGTTTACCCCGCGACGGGGTGCACGGATAGCCGGGTTCTGGAGGGCAACGGCTCCGTATCTCATGGCTTTGAGAGGCAGAGGGATCTCACTCTAGAATTGGCAGACTATTCGCCGCACTACCAGGGGGTACAGGTTGACCCAAGGACGGGTGCTCAAGTTTTCGGATTCCGTGAAGTGCCGGGTGGTCCATTCATTTTGTTGTAGGGGGCTGCCTCGCTTCAGGTTTTGGTGGATAAGTTGCCGCACCTGTAGGGGTCTAGGTTTCATTGCACAGGCTATCCACACGACCAGGGGAACGTAGGGTTTCAGTAGCGGCTCTGTGAAACCCGGGGATCCCAGATTATCTGTATTGTTCTGTGATACTTATTACTTTTCTGTAATGTTGCATATTATCACGCCTGGAGCGATTATTGTATATTGGTATATATACTATTAGATGTTGTATATGTTTTACACCCGCGCTAGTCCAGCCCCCGCTCTGTCGTTAGTTAAGTAACCTAACGGGTGATGACGGGACCCAGTGACGAATGCGGATGGCATATACGTACATTTTATTTTCGTTCTTTTCTGGTGTGATTGATTGATGGGACTGTGTTGATTCTTATCAATGCAAGAAAAACAAACCTATATTTGATGTTGTTGGAACAAATTTTAAAAAGTGTTATTACAAAGACGTTTCCTTTTGTTTTGCATAGTGATATTCAGTTAGAATATCCTGCACCTCATTCGACGAGGCAAGGGCCGAGATCCCTTCACCGGGAGTGACCCCTTGGGCAGAAGTTTATGTCAGGGTAATAACTTCACTATAGTCGATTACAAGTTGCTTTGCATCGCGATATTCAGTTAGAATATCCTGCACCTCATTCCACGAGGAAAGAGCTGAGATCCCTTCACCGGGAGTGACCTCTTTAGCAAAAGGTTTTCGCCACTATATTTTTATAAAAAGCTATCAGGTTCCTTCAACAAAATCAAGTTCATTACGTTAAAGGTTTTTCGCCAAAAACCAGCCGTAGCCCTCCGTCATTTCTTATGGATAGTCAGTAGTATTCAAGCTACGTTTGTTGGCCAAAGTCAAGGCATAGTGCTTGGTAGCTGCTGAATATTCATCTGCTGCATAGATAGATGCGTTGGTTTGGGACAGTCGTTCTGCCTTGTTGGCCAAAGTCAAGGGTATGTACGGGTGGGTTCAAATTAACCTGGATAATGACGGGTAGAACTTGACATGTGACTTATGATTTGTTGGCCAAAGTCAAGGTCATAAGAGCATGAGGCAAAAATCATATCGGGAGTTTCAAACATACAGGAAACTTTCCAGACATGCGCATACCTTCTGAAGTGTGATAACTTGAGTAGCTTCCATCAAGTTATCATGCGATGATAGTTGGATCCCGATTCTCACTGATGAGTTGATTTACTCTTCGGGTGATCCCGACTAATTCTTCTTTTAGGTTTGGAGGAGAATTTGAGATTACAGTGGGAGGTTTCCTGATTAAATAAAGTGATAACCATTCTGATCTAGGTTAGAGTGCACGCAGAGTGTTTCTTTTCTCTCTCTCTCTTTGGCAGCGGCCTTTGACCGACCCTAGACTATGACTCAGTGACCAAGTTGACCGAACCTTCTTAAAATACTGGCTTTTGGATTCTCCGAGTTGCATAAGTCATTGCCACTCCTTCTTTTACCCTTTGCATTTCTCAGAACGCCCCGTATTACTACGGACATCCACTTCCATTGGATAGATCCATCATATGGTTATATACGAACTCGAAGGGATTTCTTCGAGGATGGATCCAGGTTCAGGAGAAATAGAATAAGGCATTATTCAGTTGTCTTTTATTATCACTTTCTCTCAGGTTGCGAGGGCTCCTTGGTTTAGGAGAGTACACCTATTACGCTTATTGGATAGTCTTCTTCCAAACCATAGGCTGGTGCCGAAAGGTAGGGAAGGAAGAAAACAAATTAGCCTAAGTAGGGTGTGCAGAAGGAAATATGTAAAGACAAGATAAAGGGATTAGAAATAGGGCAAAGTAAATTGCGACTGTTGTCATTCACGACCAAACCACGTACTTCATCGCCACTCCTATTTTTACCTTTGCTTTTTTCCCCAGTTCGGGAGAAATAGAATAAGGTATTATTCAGTTGTCTTTTATCATCACCTTCTCTCAAGTTGCGAGTACTCCTAAGTTTAGGAGAGTACACATATTATGCTTACTGGATAGTCTTCTTCCAAACCATAGGCTGATGCCGAACGGTAGGGAAGGAAGAAAACCATTTAGCCTAACGATGGTGTACAGAAGGTAACGACTAAAGACAAATAAAGGGATTTGGAGAGATGGCAAAGAGATATACAGTTATAGTGATGAATTGGATTATGGAAGAGGCATTACTAGGAATACCAGGATATCCCTACGAAACATTTTCATGTTTCAGTGCATTGTTAAAGAAAAACTGATTTCCCGATTAGATACTTACTCCAGAGTATGTATTTACCAGGTTTCATTCTCATATCTATATGGTTTTACAGATGATGAGTGGGAGTAAGTTATTGGGAATAAGGTGATCATCCTCATTATATCGGAATTCATTGTAATTGGTGATATTTGAAGAAATCACCCGGGTACAGTTTTTCAACCTACGATGCACAAGGTTTTGAGTTATTCAACTCAGAGGAGTTATACAGAGTATTGTATGTTGTCCAGTGTCCGTCAGGACAAAGGGGTAGGTCCTCGTACTATGTTCTATTTACTTGTGACTTCTCTAGATTTTAGACAAGTGTTTCATAGAAATACAATGTCTAAGTTTTGAGAAGTTGTGGGTATAAGAATAAAGTAGAGAACCAGGTATCGCAAGTATCGGGATTCTTCAAAGAAATTGAAGATGTAGATTCTTGTGACGGGTATTCAGTTGATAGTAACGGTTTTGAGAAACTTGTTTCTCTTTCAGGTTACTCATAATTGGATGGATTCCTAAGTTGAGTAATACTGATTAGCCTCTCTTCATTAAGTTGATATGCACTGGAGACAGATGTATGGTTTGAATCTGGTTCCAGTTAAATTAGTGCCTCTATTTCTATATTGTATATAGAATGGTTCATATCTTAACGATGTTAAGATGCGGGGAGTTGTCCGGCTTATGCTTAAAACCAGACACTGGATAACTCGAGGCACATTTCTGTAATGGCAGTTTGTGGGTTGACCCTGGCTTTGACGAGGGTTGACTTTCTACCATCTGGATGATCAATAGCGATATTGTTCTTGACTCGCCACAGTTTTATTAAAATGAATTTTTTCAGAAAACAGTAGTGGGAGTATGGTAGAACTGGAAGTGATTCCAGAACCGCAAACGATTACGGAAAATTTAATAGAACCTATATAGTCAATCAGGTTTGACATTCCATTAGCCACTCCACAGATATGGTTGGTAACCTCAGACACCCGAGAGGTACTCCGGTAGCCTCAAGGACGGTGACAAGGAGATTCTTGTTTATACAGACTTGACACTACTGTTGTTCCAGACTATGAGACTCGGCAGGAGGATAAGTATAGCGTCGTTCTAAACTAGCTTTAGAAGTGTACGTACATATTATTCTGCCAGAGGGTTGTTGTGGTCAGTGGGAGCAGCGGAAGCATAGTAGGCAAGTAGCTTATGTCTATTTATAGACTTGAGCACATATAGCAGAGAAAGATCATCTAATTTTAATGTGACAGTCATGGCTTTGACTTCATCAGAATAGGGGATGGATCTGTTAAGAAGGTAGTAGGGTGTGATGTCCTGGTATTTGGATGACATATACAGAGTAGGAAGTAAAATTCCTATACTACGATCGGTTGTACTTTGATCGTCACACAGTTGTTTCTCCACAAATGATATGGATATAATATTAGACATTCTGGTTACTAGATCTATGGTTTTAGATCTAGATTTGGGTAGTTTCCCAATATGGGTATTTTGACAGTATTCTAATAGTATTTTAGAATAGTTTACTCCTGGCATGGTAGTGTACCTACATGTGATGGAGTCACCCTCTCTAAAGGTGTCTTACAGAGTAAAGGGAAGAGGGATGTGCATGATTGGCAGATCACTTGCTTAGGCAATTGAGTCAATCATGAGATATCAAGTACCACACCAGATGTTGTTTTTGCACTAGATGCAATAAGTTTATATTAATCCAATCCTGAAGAAACATAAGGAAGCAGTTTTAGAACATAAGTGCATGTTCTAAGGATTTGATTACGGCAGCCTCCTTCGGGGAGACGGTTATCATTCCAGGCTTCAAAGGTGACATGGATAACAGAGTGATTGTCAGAGTTATAGTTTTCCCTCTGACGAGGGACGGTATTATGGACAGGTGGTCCAAGAGGATACTGTGGGAGGCATGGTGCTGGATACTGATTAGGTTCAGTTATCGATACAGTCTAAGAAGTTTGAATTTGGAGTTCATTTATGAACTATGTCCCATCAGATATTCAGACATATTCTAAGACAGGTATTGTTACTTATATGTATGCCCTAGAGGCCATTACTATACATAGGATGTATATTGTAGTGGATGCTTGGACATATATAGGGAGGACTTTCTTGCTCGACATGATAGTATGCTATCTGGTTAATCTTTACCTTAACGTGTACACTGATTGTCTCCCTGTTACATGTTGGTAAAGCCCTTAGGATCTGTACTTGACTACCTGGACTATGATGCGGATCATACTAGTGGGGACATGGTAGTCCATAAGTACATCCTTCAAAGTCCCTAGTCGAGGGTGTATCGAGACGGGGCATCGATATACCAGAGTAGACTAGCGTGTACCTTCTCGACCCATACAGATGGGTGATGGATGATCCCATATCCATCGGTGTTTGACATCAGAGATGATATACGGGTGCTCTGTAGAGACTGGGTACACTGGACGGACTCGCCGAGAACTCCCAGATGGTATTATACCTCACGTCAGATGGCAGTTCTCTGGTGACACGGGTACAGAGTAGTCTGTTGACCCGAGATCGTCATAGAGTCTTGTGTGGTTCCCACTGTGCTTTGATTTCCATCTTACCACGTCCAAGAGGGCATGCAAAACGGTGGTTTTTGGGTACAGTCCCGAGTCACATGGAGGCAATGAGCGATAGGAGGGGATTCGTCTCTCCCGGTATAGGGGGTTGATGTTGCGCTGTGTTCGATTGGCTATAACAGGAAATCCCTGGCCAGGGTTGCTGAGATTTACTGGTAAGTGTTACCAGTAGTTTCTCGAATTGTTATAGACCTCATATAGACACGACTTATCAAGCTATTGGGGTCTGACGTTTACCACCCCTAGGCGAGATATGCGACATATCAGACGATCAGACCGGACTGTACGGTAGTGTTACTGGTCGGATTCACTGGAGTGTGAGCGGGCTTGCTCGTCGATCTTCAGATCGCTCAATACCCGGGTGGCCGTTACGTTTAGCAGACCGCTTGCGGCTTGTGGGTGTTTGATATGATCATCATCTGCTGCCGGCGTATTGACGAGTCTTTAGAGTCCTACACAGAGGTTTCCTGGCTCAAGCGAAACGAAATAGGAGCGCATATGAGATATGTGCGGGACCGAGAATAATGCGTGTATGTGATACTGTATTCCATTCTCGCGATAAATGTATCGATTGGTTGTATGCGATATAACCTAGTTATCGATTCAAGCATTGATTCGATAAACCGATACATAGGATACTAGTCGGTTATATGCGATATGACCGGATCATTGAATCAAGTGTTGATTTAATGATTTAATGCATAATTATATATTTGATATATTACTTTGCATTAACTAGTATCGGTTCACTTTATTATGGATTTTCTCACTCGGATGTGCGCATTACATATGCGATATGATTTTTATGCACTAGATTGTATCATGTTTGATGATACATGAATTTTGGTTAAATGTAAAGAATTAAACCATGTTTTAAGTGGATAATTAGGGTTTTGATTTCCTTATTCATTTATTAATCTTTTTCTTTTTGGAAAAAGGAAAAAGGAAATGAGAAAATGGATGCTATTTTGTTTGTATTCTTTGAAGCTTCATGAACTTTGACCATAGCAACCATTTTGTCTTCTTATACAAACCCTAACCATTCATCTAACTTGAGTTAACTCTCTACAATTAACCATGGTCTTGTTATGATAAGGTTTGATTATTCATTTCATTTTTAATTAACTTATCATAACTATTATCTTCTTCTTCCTCATTTTTCTTCAAGTGAAGAAAGCAAGGTCATCAATGGTGATTGATGATAAAGAGTGAGAAATCCAATTCTAAAGTCTACCCACTTCCTATTTCTTCATCCTCTACCTCTTGCCAAGTAGTAGAGTGTGTTTCCTTCACAAGTTTTTAGGGCTTGGTGAAGGTGGAGCTTGATTTAGCGATGCCTCGACGTAGATCATCTTCGGCATGGACCTCGACGACCTAGCTCGCTTTTTCTCCGACGAAGCCGACTCTAGAGCCCGGATTCCTTTTGGACAGCGGAGACGACTTCGTTGCGGAGCTATGGAGGTGGAGCACCGGATCTACAAAGGTTGTATTTCCGATATCCCATTAGTTAAGTTGTTAACTAGATTGTTTTTCGCCTAGAATTCTAGCCAACGATCCGTAGTCGGGTTTCTCGGCACCTAGATTTTTTTTTTGAAATTGGCATGGTTGATACCTTGTGAGACCTCATTAGGATGCCTAGGAACTCTACAGTGGTATCAGAGCCTAGCTAGAGCCTTAGGCGAAGTCTAGACGGAATTTGAAGTCCGATCGATCGAAAAACCCAAACCCAAAATAGCTCTCTGTCCTTTTTTCAAAAACTGGGATTTTTCCAAATTAAAAATTGCTAAAAAATTCAGCAGGGAAATATAAGAATTACGGCGCAAAATTTTTCCCATGAACAGTTCAAACCGCGGCGGAAGCGCGGCAGAAGCCTGGCTTCTGCGGCGGTTCCGCCGCACATTGATGACGTCATCCTCATTTGTTTGCACAGTAATTCCTATTTAATTATGCTGGATTTTCTGGGTATTTTTAATATTTTTTCAAGAGTTGAATTTTTCTGGGTTGTTTTGGGGATTCGAATGTTCGATCGGATTATCAAATTTTGTCTATGTGGCTTTCCGGATAAATTTTAGAATATGTTAAAAAGTTCGACCGGATATAAATACCCAATTTTTCCCCTGTCGGGAAATTTCCAAGTGTTGGATTTTTCCGTAGTTTAACGACGTTCTAAGTAGTGCAAGTAACGCGATGGTCCCTCTAGAAGACAACAAACCTTAACTCGATTATGTGACCGTCTTGAACTGCCCTTTGAATCTTCGGGTTTGGGGCAGTACGGCGTGCCACATGTGAGGCGTTGGCTTGACCCTTCTACGGCTGGACCGTCGGTACTGAGGCACGAACTGAATGTTGTTAGACTTATTTCATTTGTTGATCTGTATCGGGAAAACTTGGGTGTTCGATTGTTCGATCGGAAAGTTTAACATTTTCTATTTATCTGGAATGGGATACAATAATTGGAATTCACAAAGAGTTATGAGATAACTGAATGAATGTTATAAACGTAGCACTTTAGTCTCACTTGACCGGTTGCCACGGAATTTTGATGTGATCAAAAGTCCGTCGCAATCACGTAGCGTACGCGGATACTCGCCGGGTAAACTTAATAGACAGCCTCACTCCATAGCCCCGACCAAGTGACTGTAGGAGAACCCCGTCGCCGAAAGCATCCGTTCGGGTGCTCGCGGTAGCGGTGTTCCGCCTTGGTGCACTTCGTCGACGGTATCGGGGGTGCAGCCGCCTACTAATGTTTGCGACGAGCATTCGATCAGTTTTTCGGGAATCTTGTTGAATTGCCCGACTTGATATTGAAAAGTGTTTTCGATAATGAGACTAAAATGCGGGGTTTATAATTGTTAGGCATGCGATGTCTAAAGAGTTCATTTGGTCAGGCATGCGATGTCTGAGGAGGTTGCGGATTCCAACTGTTGTAGTTTTACACTTTCTTTTCTGTGACCGTAAGTGTAATATGTGATATCGCCGGTTTCGTTGCTATATGTCAACGACAATTGGGATGCGCATATTTACTTACGTTGATGACATGTGATGTTATGTGTTGCTGGATATGTTATATTGGATCGTCGTGTTTGAATAGCCGGGGTTTTTTATGTGAGATGAGTGTTTTTTCATTTTCATTCATGTAAAAACTTGTATGTAATATTCTTTTATTGGGGCACTTCCAGGTTGCGGAAGATGTCACCTTTTGTATATTATTTACTTTTCTGCACTAGGATAGACCCAAGGAGGGGAGCATAAGAAACCGGGTTCTGGAGTCCAGTGGGAGACCAACTCGAGGAGTCGAGTTCGGGTCTCCTAACTCTAGAATTGGTAGGGTTGCTTGCCGCTCTCGTAGGGGTCTAGGGGTGTGGGTTAGGCTATTCATCGCGACCGTGGAATTCATGTTTTATACTGGCTCGTATTGAAAACACGGACGTCCTAGGATATCCAATAATTCATATGATTCTTCTGCTGCGATATCTGTGATGTGATCATGTGATGTTCTGTGATAGATACTGTATATAGTATATATGATATATTATATAGGCGTTACTTATGTTTTACACCCGCGCTAGCCCTGCCCCGCTCTGCCGTTAGTTACCTAACCTAACGGTGCACGAGGGGACATCGAGGCGAATGCGGATGGCATAAGTGTATGTTGTATTTATCTGTGATGTTTAGGTACTTAAATGATGGGACTTCATTAATATGATTAATGAAATAAAAGAAACCTAAGATGTTGTAGAATCGAATTTCAAAATAAAACAGGTAGCTACAGTTCTTGCTTTGCACAGAGGTATATGTGATATATCCTGCACCTTATTCGATGAGGAAAGGACCGAGATCCCTTCACCGGGAGTGACTCCTTTAGCAATAACTGGCAGATGCTACACACTCGGTTTGTCTTTTGATTGCTTTTAAGTGTTTTTGCTTTGCACAGTGATATATATGATATATCCCGCACCTCATTCGACGAGGAAAGGACCGACGATCCCTTCACCGGGAGTGACTCCTTTAGCAAAACTAGAAAAGCCTCAAAAGCACTCCATTTCAAAAATCATTTGATTCTACAACGATATCAAGTTCATTACGCAATAGGTTTTCAGAAAAACCTGTCGTAGCCCTCCGTCATTTCAGATACGTACTAGTTAGTATTCGTGCTGCGGTAGTTTGGCATTCGTCAAGGCGTAGTGTACGGTAGCTAACTAGTATTTATCTGCTTGAGCATATGATGCGATTGGATTAGGGTATTCGTACGGCGTTGTTTGGCATTCGTCAAGGGTCGTGCGGGTGGGTTTAATTCGATCAAGAAATGTACGGGTTGAACTTGACTAGTGGACTATGGGTTGTTTGGCATTCGTCAAGGTCATAGAACACTAGGGGAAAAATATTATCGGGAATTTCAAGTGTTGAAATTTGCAATGAGATTGCATACCTTCTATGAGATAGTTGGATCCCGATACCCGCTGCGAGTAAGAGTTACTCCTGGGAGAGTTTTATACATTACAATTAGCCGATCAAGTAGGTGTCTAGAAAGGTGTCAACGAGGTTACGCCTCTGGGAAAATGAGGTTTACATTAATTAGGTTCGTGCGAAAGCACGGGGGACCTCCCTCAAAGTACCGACACTGGCCTGGCTGAAAGATTGGCGAACTTGTAGTGTGTAATTAATCCCGGCTAGTCTTTCCTTTTAGGGTTTGAAGGAAGATTTGATAAAAAGCAGTGGGAGCCATCCTGATTAGATAAAATAATAACCAATCTATTCTTGCAAGAGCGCACGCTGAGTGTTTTCTTCTCTCTCTCTCCAGGTAGCGACCATATCACGCCTTAATCAAGATAATAATACGGATTATTGACCGAACCCGCTTGTTATACTGAGCTGGGGAACGTTGGTCCCGCTCCAACTTATAATTGTTATAAGACAGAGTAGGAAATTGGGGAATACCAGAATTCCCGTGCCGCCCAAACGAAGAGAGTGCATGCTGATGCATCATCTTCGGGTGTGTTCATTATACAGAACTGTTTCTCAGTATCCTTTACGTCCTGGGTATGTGATACCAGATCAGGATCCCAGATATGTAATCTGTTACATAGGGCTACAGATAGGTAGAAAACTGAGAACGGGTGATAAGTTTCATGAGACAGAAAACGGGGCAAGAGTTGCAGCCAAGTCTGTTGGTCACTGTCACCCTGTATTACCAATACATTGATTCTGAACAAATGTTATTAGATACCGAACCTGATATACAAAATCATATCAGTCTCTTTATTAGTAAAGAAAGGATATAATTTTGTATTTTTGGATAATGTTTTGAACATTTCCTATATCAAAAGTTGATCGGTTCAGGCACGTTATCTAAAAGCGTCGATGTTCTAAATCAAACTACAGTTCTTAGTATATGGAACACACATAAGAGGAAGAGTTCAGAAATGAACGGATCCTTCTTAAGGTATTATAGACTAGGTCAGATCAATGTGACCCGACTAGCTGAAGTTACATGTAGATGCATATTTAAATCAGTTTGAATCTACATCTTGTGAAACTTGCCAGTCATGTCACAAAGATATAATGACACTAGCTCTGTTTATTGGAAACAGAGAAAGAGTTAGTGAACTCTTGGGATGATACATGTTGATGTATGTAGGTCCCCTGTCTACACATGCCAAGACCGGTTCTTTGTACTTCATTACATTCTCTGATAATCTCTCAAGATTCAGACATATGTTCCTGTTGAAACACAAGTCCGAACCTTTTGAGATATTCATAGAATATAAGTTAGAAGTAGAGAACCAATAAGGGTATAAGTATTATGTCCTTTGATGTGATCGAGGAGGAGAATACTTGAGCACGGAAATCCTGGACTTTTCTAAAGGAGAATGAGATTCTCTCTCAGCATTACTCCTCCGTATACACCATAGCACGATGGTATATCGGGGCGGAGCAAATACACCCTATATGATATGGTGTGCTCTATGATGAGTACTGCTGAGTTACCTTTTTCCTTTTGGGAGTTATGCACTTGAGAAGCTGCATACCTATTGAATAGGGTTCCAATCAAATCAGTTGCCTACCACTTCATATGTGATATGGAAAGGGAAGAGCCCATGTCTTAAGCTAGTTAAGATTTGGGGTTGACCGTCCTATGTCTAAAAGCAAAATCCGGACGAGCTCGAGGCAAGATCTGTTATGTACAACTGGAAAGGTTCCAGCTATACAAACTGCAGCTGATGATTTGAAAGAACCAAAGGATTCAATAGTTACCAACGAACCTCAGCCTCTCCGCCGATCTAGTAGGGTTCCTCACCCACCTGAGAGATACTTCGGTTTCTCTATGACAGTGGGAGCGAGGATTACATCATGAGATGATGACCCAACTAGTTTCGAGCTGGCCATCAGGAGTAAGACTCTGTAAGAATGGCTGGATGCTTAGCGATCTGAGATGGAATCCATATACACCAACAAAGTATGGACTTTGGTTGCTATATCTGAAGGGTTAAATCCCCATCAGGAGCAAGTATATCTTGAGAAGATTACTTGGTGTAGATGGAAAAGTTGAGACTTTCAAAGCTAGACTTGTTAAAGGTTTGCGTAATTGACCAGATATGGATCATAATGAAACCTTTTTCTAAGGATCTATGCTTAAGTCCATCCAGATCCTACTTGTCACGGCTACATACCATGACTGCGATATCTGGTGGTTGGGTGTCTTGACTGCTTTTCTAAATGATGATTTAGAAGAGAGCGTCTATAAGTACACAGCCAGAGGGCTTCGTAGACAGTGGGAGCAGCGGAAACGTGTGCAAGATGCTTTATAGGATTAAAGCAGGCATCGCGGAGTTGGAACATCTGTTTTGATGGAGTAGTCAAAGAAGTTGACATCATCAAAATGGTAGATGAACCTTGTATAAACAAAAAGGTAGTAGGGAGTATGGTGACGATCCTCGTAGAGTACGTGGATGACATACTCTTGATAGGGAAGGAGTTTCCTATGCTACGCTCGGCCGATCTCCGCTCATCACCATAATTCTCCATATAGGATCAAAGTGATACCTACTAAATCCTGGGTTTTGGACCTATGAGATAGATCCAAGTGGATGTTAGAATACTCACTAGCTGTAGTGAGATGGTATCAATTGATCCTGGGAAGAATCACTGGAAGTGTTCCAGGGTGATAAAGACGACTGAGTGTCAGTCACAGGCATTGTCTTTACCCTCAGTAAAAGGGCGGTATGTTGGAAGAGTTCCAAGCTAGATACCGTGGCATACTAGACGATAAAGGCTCGATACATCGCTACTTAAGATGCTACCAAAGAGGCTGTTTGGGTGTATATTAGTTCATGAGATGAACTTCGTTCCTGCCATTGTGAGACAATGGAGTTGTGGCTTATGCCAAGGAACGTCCGTCCCATCAGTGATCCAGACATATTCTAATGCAGTATTACCTGATCATGGAGATGGTTGATCTCCAGGGGATCGAGGACAGGAGAGTAGACTCAGAGGACAACACAGCGGATCCACTCACAAAGGCCTGTTCCCAGAGAGAGACTTTCATGTGATGGTTGAGTATGAGATACTGCAACCACTGCTCCAGATGGCCCTAGTGCAAGTGGGAGATTGTTAGTTATATGTATGCCCTAGAGGCCATTACTGTACATAGGATGTATATTGTAGTGGATGCTTGGACATATATAGGGTGGACTTTCTTGCTCGACATGATAGTATGCTATCTGGTTAATCTTTACCTTAACGTGTACACTGATTGTCTCCCTGTTACATGTTGGTAAAGCCCTTAGGATCTGTACTTGACTACCTGGACTATGATGCGGATCATACTAGTGGGGACATGGTAGTCCATAAGTACATCCTTCAAAGTCCCTAGTCGAGGGTGTATCGAGACGGGGCATCGATATACCAGAGTAGACTAGCGTGTACCTTCTCGACCCATACAGATGGGCGATGGATGATCCCATATCCATCGGTATTTGACATCAGAGATGATATACGGGTGCTCTGTAGAGACTGGGTACACTGGACGGACTCGCCGAGAACTCCCAGATGGTATTATACCTCACGTCAGATGGCAGTTCTCTGGTGACACGGGTACAGAGTAGTCTGTTGACCCGAGATCGTCATAGAGTCTTGTGTGGTTCCCACTGTGCTTTGATTTCCATCTTACCACGTCCAAGAGGGCGTGCAAAACGGTGGTTTTTGGGTACAGTCCCGAGTCACATGGAGGCAATGAGCTATAGGAGGGGATTCGTCTCTCCCGGTATAGGGGGTTGATGTTGCGCTGTGTTCGATTGGCTATAACAGGAAATCCCTGGCCAGGGTTGCTGAGATTTACTGGTAAGTGTTACCAGTAGTTTCTCGAATTGTTATAGACCTCATATCGACACGACTTATCAAGCTATTGGGGTCTGACGTTTACCATCCCTAGGCGAGATATGCGACATATCAGACGATCAGACCGGACTGTACGGTAGTGTTACTGGTCGGATTCACTGGAGTGTGAGCGGGCTTGCTCGTCGATCTTCAGATCGCTCAATACCCAGGTGGCCGTTACGTTTAGCAGACCGCTTGCGGCTTGTGGGTGTTTGATATGATCATCATCTGCTGCCGGCGTATTGACGAGTCTTTAGAGTCCTACACAGAGGTTTCCTGGCTCAAGCGAAACGAAATAGGAGCGCATATGAGATATGTGCGGAACCGAGAATAATGCGTGTATGTGATACTGTATTCCATTCTCGCGATAAATGTATCGATTGGTTGTATGCGATATAACCTAGTTATCGATTCAAGCATTGATTCGATAAACCGATACATAGGATACTAGTCGGTTATATGCGATATGACCGGATCATTGAATCAAGTGTTGATTTAATGATTTAATGCATAATTATATATTTGATATATTACTTTGCATTAACTAGTATCGGTTCACTTTATTATGGATTTTCTCACTCGGATGTGCGCATTACATATGCGATATGATTTTTATGCACTAGATTGTATCATGTTTGATGATACATAAATTTTGGTTAAATGTAAAGAATTAAACCATGTTTTAAGTGGATAATTAGGGTTTTGATTTCCTTATTCATTTATTAATCTTTTTCTTTTTGGAAAAAGGAAAAAGGAAATGAGAAAATGGATGCTATTTTGTTTGTATTCTTTGAAGCTTCATGAACTTTGACCATAGCAACCATTTTGTCTTCTTATACAAACCCTAACCATTCATCTAACTTGAGTTAACTCTCTACAATTAACCATGGTCTTGTTATGATAAGGTTTGATTATTCATTTCATTTTTAATTAACTTATCATAACTATTATCTTCTTCTTCCTCATTTTTCTTCAAGTGAAGAAAGCAAGGTCATCAATGGTGATTGATGATAAAGAGTGAGAAATCCAATTCTAAAGTCTACCCACTTCCTATTTCTTCATCCTCTACCTCTTGCCAAGTAGTAGAGTGTGTTTCCTTCACAAGTTTTTAGGGCTTGGTGAAGGTGGAGCTTGATTTAGCGATACCTCGACGTAGATCATCTTCGGCATGGACATCGACGACCTAGCTCGCTTTTTCTCCGACGAAGCCGACTCTAGAGCCCGGATTCCTTTTGGACAGCAGAGACGACTTCGTTGCGGAGCTATGGAGGTGGAGCACCGGATCTACAAAGGTTGTATTTCCGATATCCCATTAGTTAAGTTGTTAACTAGATTGTTTTTCGCCTAGAATTCTAGCCAACGATCCGTAGTCGGGTTTCTCGGCACCTAGATTTTTTTTTTTGGTATTACTCGATTCGGGAGATGGCTTTCTCCGCGAACTTGTGACTAAGAGAGACATAGAAAGAAATATCAGGGCGGATCCACTCACTGAGGCTATGAGTATGTGACATCGCAATAATAGCCTTAAGTGCAAGTGGGAGATTGTTGGATATAGTGCCCTCTAAGTCAATTATTGGATCGCAGGTACATGATTGCAATGATTGAGGGAGGACCTATACCGACATGACTGTCTTACTCGAGATGATAGTATGCTATCTGGTTTGTCTTTATCATCGTATACATGCTTTAGTTCACTATTGCATGTTGATAGAGCCCATATGATTCTTGCTTGACTATCAGCGGTATGATGGCGATCATATACGTGGGAGCTGGGGTCTATAAGCACATCCTTAAACGTGTCCCTAGTCGTGGGAGTTTCGAGACAGGGCATCGATACTCCAGAGTAGACTAGTGTATACAGTCGAGACGACGAGGGGCAATGGCTGGTCTCACAAGCCATTGGTGTCAGTTGGTTCACCTAAGATGTATACAGGTGCTCATTGGGTTATGAGTACACCGGACAGGACCCGCCGGGAACATGCTAGTTGGTATTATACATATCGTCAGATAGCAGTTCCCTGGTGACATGTGTACAGGTTAGTTTGTCGACCTGAGATCGTCATTTGTCTCGTGTGAGTTCCCACTGTGCTTTGATTTCTACCCTACCACGCTCAAAGGAGACGTGCAAACAGGTATTTTTTTGGGTACAGTTCCGAGCCAGATAGAGGCAGTGAGCGGATCGTTGGGGATTCGTCTCTCCCGGTATTGGGGGTTGATGTCGCACAGTGCACGGGTGGCCATCACTAGAAATCCTCGGCCGAGGTAGTGGAGAATTACTGATTTGGATCAGTAGTTTCTCAGGTGGTGATAGGCTTCATGCCGACACGATTTATCGTGTTATTAGGGGTCTGACTTTATCCACCCCCCTAGACTCGATATGCGACACTCTTAGACGAACGGACCGGACTGTACGGATATTGTCACTGTCAGGCTCAGTAGGGTTTCTGGATGAGTTCGCTCGTCAGCTTCCCTTCCAATCAATACATAGGCAACCGTTACGTACAGCTTGTACCTCTAACGTGCTAGTGGTTATACCCAGTGCCAGTATGTTGATGAGTCATTAGAGTCCCCCCCCAGACCGTTTCCCAAGTTCGGGCGAAATGTTGTAGAGGCCGTATGGTTTTATGGCAGGGTTCGGAAAATGCACGTGTGTTTACGCACGTGTCATATTCCGGGCAGATAATACTGGTGGGCTTTGGTTTAAGCCGGATCCGAGTATTATACTGTGTAGATATAATATCTTTGTCTCAGTTGCATTTGTATTCAGTCGTAATACAAATGCGGGTATGTTTATACTGATACGGGGTTATCCTGAAATTCGTTTCAGGATCGCTTTTGGAAGTTGCCAGTTTTCAGTTTTCTATCAGCCGTATTTAACATTCGGTTAAATGCGGATTTATCTTTTCTTGAGATGAATGTGGAGGCTTCTAGAAGGTGACTAGGATGGTGAGGTGTTAAGTGACTCATTAGTACATTTAATAATTCATTTAATGCAAGGGTGACTAGGTTTATGATTCATCCTTTGCTTTTAATGTGTTCATACTAGGTGTCATTAATGAGTCATGTTTCTTTAAGTGTGTTATGATAAGTATCATATCTTTATGGTCACCACTCCTCTCCTACACTCACCCCCCTCCTCCTTATATATGGCCGACCCCCTTTCTTGATGATAGCATTGTTGTTGATTGAAAAAAGATATAAGTTTTGGTGCATACAAATTAGATGTGATCAGTTTCTCTTTTCACCCGATCCAAAAGGCAACTTCATTAACCGTTCGTCCATGGATTTGGATGTAACGAGATAAAGTGTTCTACTCATTCTCTGCATCAATCTTGGTCATCTCTTTTAGCAAACTTGATGATCGAGTTACCTCGGTTCAGAGGCGTGAGCCCGTTTAAAGATCCGTCGACATGGTTCCATCTGGACGAGAAGACTGGAGATTCAGGAGATCGGAGCAGCCGCAACAAAGCGTGGGATGATGGTTGAAGACCGAAGGACTCGGATCGTTCGGTATAACATTTCAACCCACTTTGTAGTTTGTTGGTTTAGCTTTAATGGCAGATCCGGGTTATAGTATGCGATAGCGCCAGTTGTAAAAGTTTTTGTTCCGCATTTGGCGTCTGTTAGACGGCCGGGGCGCTACCGTGTACTTATACTCGGGTCTTGGATAAAGATTTCTGGGTGCCTGCTTATCTCTCAGTGTTTGCTAAATAATTTTTCAGGTCTCCGGGTGTTAGCAGATTTCATTTTCCCTACACAATTTCCATAAAATACGATATCGGGGATTTCTAAGTTCGCTAAATGGGGTTCTAGTCTCAGGTTTAGGTCTAAAATACAATCATTACAGGGGTTTAAGGTCACTATAAGCCTCAATTATACATCACAACTCAAGAATTCCTCCAACCCTAACTAGAAATTTCCAAACCTCATTAGACGACACTAAATCGGTTCTAATCAAACATGGATGTAAAAGCAATGGAAATAACATGCTAATGGTTAAGAGAATACCTCATTTGGCAACTCAAGAAAATTCTTGAGTTGCCCCAAGTTTTCAAAATCCGATTTTTTTTCTTGGTCCAAAGGGTTTGTGAGAAGCTTGTGCACAATTTTTATGAAATGGAGATGATGTTTTGAAGTTGTTTTGAGGGTGTTTGTGAGGATGAAGTGGAGGGGGATGGAGGAGGCAGCAGTACTTGAGAGGGGAGAGGAGAAATGAAGAGGAAATAATGAAGGGATAAAGGCCATGGTCCAAGGTTGACCCCTCACCTCACTCTCTCTCATGCCCATACCCAATTCATTACTAATATCCTTTTTCTTTTCTTTTCTTTTCTTTTCTTTTCCTTTTCTTTTCTCTTCTCATATAAAAGCCAAAACCATGAATGAAAATGAAGAGAAAGCCATGTAGGAAAATATAACATAAGTGTAAAAAAAATGATATGGTGCATGTTTTGCACAAAACAAGCTTAATACGCGATTAGCATTAAAATAGTGTATAATAAATCATAAAATTTCATAATTTGCTTAAATCCAATAAATCACCCTCATTTCAGTAATTTCAGTAATTTTCCAAATTTTCCCCAATTTATCGGTATTTAATTATACCGCCTTATTAAAATATTCAATATAATATTATTTAATTATAAAAATCCCCAAAAATAATATTTTATTTTTCTGAAATGTTACAGTCACGATCGGAGACAATGCAAACCGATACTCCATGTAATCTCACGATCTCCTGCATGAGTTCATGGGTATCAGAACTAGTACACTATGAAGAGTTAAATCTTACTTAGATTCATACTTACTTCCATGTACTTCTTTGCTAGTGTCTCAGTAGATTGGCCAACTCGAAATGGGATGAAGTGAGCCGACTTTGTGAGTCGATCCACAATAACGCATACCGCATCGTTATCTTTCATGCTGCGAGGAAGTGCACTCACGAAATCCATAGTGATGTGTTGCCACTTCTATTCTGGGATAGGTAATGGTTGAAGTAAACCAGCTGTCCTGTGATGTTCGGCCTTTACTTGCTAACACACCAATAATTTAGTGACGCTTCTTGCTACTTCACACTTCATTCCATACCACCTGTAATTTTGACGCTGATCTTTGTACATCTTTGTGCCTCCAGGGTGTACTGAATAAGGAGAGCTATGAGCTTCTTTCATCAACTCTTCCTGCACAGAACCTTTTGGTACACACAACCTACTTCCGTATGTTAAAGACTCGTCGTCGTGTATGATGAATTCTGTTCTAAATCCACTTTCTACTTGTTCTCCGATCTTTTGCAACTTGGCATCACTTGCTTGAGCTGCTTTGATCTGATTGACAATAGTAGACCGAACATGTAAGTTCATCAAACTTGAAGTGTTACATGGCACGACCAGTTCTATCTCCATCTGATGCAAATCTTGTTGGAGCTTCAACTGTGCAGTGAGATTTATTGATAGTGGTTGGCGACTAAGTGCATCAGGAACTACATTCACCTTCCCTGGATGATATTGTAGGTTGATGTCGAAGTCTGCCATGAGTTCTAACCATCTTCTCTGCCGCATATTCAACTCTTTCTGAGTAAACACATATTTCAGACTCTTGTGGTCTGTGTATATGTCCACTCATTCACCAAGAAGATAATAGCGCAAAATCTTAAAAGCGAAGATAACGGCCGCCAACTCCAAATCATGCGTCGGATAGCTGCACTCATGAATCTTCAGCTGTCTTGATGCATAAGCTACAACTTTACTGTGCTGATGTAGAACACATCCTAGCCCCTTACCAGATACATCGCAATGCACTTTAAAACCTCCAGATTGGTCCGGTATGACAAGAATAGGTGCTGATATCAATCTTGACTTAAGTTCTACGAAAACTTGTGTCACGCCCCGCTTCCCGGTTTACGGCGAAGGGGACACGACTGGTCCACTGCGTATATACTCAGAAGTACATACGCTAAGCGTATCTAAGCAATATAAAAATAAATACACAAGAGACAAGATATAATAAAAACAGCAACTTTTATTTATTAACATTCTTTTGTACAATGCATGAAAAGGAAATACAACTGAAATAAAACGATGCCTAAATAATGGCATAACAGGAAATGAAAAGTACTGAATGGAAAATGTACAATGAAACTAGAACTCTGGTTCTTCAGCAAACTGCTCCAAGTCTTCTGCAGATGGCTTGATCTCTGTCGGGTCCAAACCACCTGACGACACTCAAAGAAGAAAGAATAGAATGTCGTCAGCGAACAGGTCGCTCGGTAAGTCCCAAAAATAAGAGGAAAGTATAGTAGACAGAATAAGAAGGTATCTTTTAAAGTTGTATTATCTTGTGTATTATTGAGCTACCGCTGTTGTTTGTAGCTTGGTACAAAAGGATGCCAGTGTATACGAGAGGGGTCTCTATATGCTAGAGACCAGGGCAAACGGAATGTACAAGGAACCGTTAAGCCACGGTACAACAGCAACGAAATATAGGTTAGGTGTCTTAATCTTACCGCCTCGTGCCACTTTTAACACCTTCCGTACCAATCTACCCCTTAAACCCCGTAGTGTTTTATTTGTATTGTTTTGTAATGTAAATTGAATTGAGGGTATAATTGTAAGACTGGCCGAAACCATGATATCAATAAACAGATGTATCCGCAGAATCATGTAAGTGGAATAACTGGAGAACCATATAAATGGAATGTATATCCATGGTTCGGTTTAGTCAAGTCGTATAGATTGATAATTGGATTCATGGATTCATGTTGAAGATTGTAGATTGTAGATTGACTTGAATCATATTCAAGTCAGATTAATCAAACTCAAACCTGAGTCAGACAATTAGAAGATTATTTCTTAAACTTACAATTGCTAGGGTCCTTAGAGTAATTTGTAAAACTTGAAGGGGTTTTATGTAAAAATACTTTTATATACTTTTCAAAATACACCTCAAGTATTCGTTATTCGTCTTTAGAGTTGTAATGAAGGTGGATTTTGTATTGTGATATTTCTAGTGAAAATATCCTAGTTTCAGAAATAAAGGTATTTATTTGTAAAATTGATTTATTTGGAATTCATAGTATTTTAGTGAAAAATTTATTCTTGTAATTTTTTAGAAAAAAGTGGAATATTTATATCTTAAAAAAATAGATATTTTAATGATAAATATACATATATTTATACAAAAATAATTTTAATAAATATTTTATATTCTAGAAAATCTCATTTTCTTAAGATGTCGTATTTTAAATCTTTCGAGACCGAATGCTCCTTGCGGAGATCTGAATCTCGCACTACTAAGCCCGAGGGTGCGCGATAAACCGCACCATCCTGAATGGGTTCCCCAAAGTGGGTTGTAGCGGCGCTTTGCAAAGATTGTAAAATACTAAATCCTTTAGAAAACGGTTTTATGAAGTAAGTGGTATTTATTTGTAAAGATATTAATTTTTTCCGTATTCTATGTTCTATGGTTTCCTAAGTCAATTTAACTATTCCTAACTGGTCTAAATGACAAGTTGTGAGATGCCTTAAATCGCCTCTTCACCGCCAATTGTGGCCAGGTAAGTACAAGTGAAGAAAGGAGGGATCCGCTCACGAATCATCGTGAGACGGGCCTTTTAAAGTTACCTTTCTCACTTGCCTAGCCTAGACACCACAAAGTCAGGTTTAGATAAACGACCGATGTCCACAACTTATCGTATTTTCATAATAATTGGTATTTATTTAAAAAGTGTATCAAAACTAATCTTTTAGAAATGGTTTTATTAAGTATATGGTATTTAAATGAAATTGCTTGTTTTCTCGTATTCTGGGTTCTCAGGGGGTGTTGCATATGAGTGTGTGAGGAGGTAGGTCGTTACCTCGTGATCTACTTTAAATGTATAGCAAGTTTGATGGGGTTAAATGAAGGATTGAAACAATGTGGTATTTAAGTGAAAAATACGATAATTTGAAATAGCTATCATTTCATGTGATGAAACTTGTTCAAATTCTTTGATTAGTGTTTAATAGTCAACATAAGAATGTTTAAGTATGATTGTATTAGTGAGAAGTGGAATTTTATAGAAAACTGAATCGGAAATCGGATTTGTTCCGATTCCGTCGGGTTTTGTAATTTCGTATTTTGAGAGTGGAAAAGAGAGCTAGAAAAGGGACTTACGGGGTTTAGATTAAATAAGGGAGTGAGAGGAAACTTGAGGGATCGCCGATGTATTGCGTCGTCGCCGGTAGTTCCTTAAAACGGTCGCCGGAAGTTCCGCCGGGAATTCGTTGGAGCTTCGCCTCGAGCTTGTTTTCAAAGTACACGACTCTTGGAAACTTTTTGAGAGAGTGGGCTCAGGATTTTGGGGGTGAGAGGCTAGTGTGTAGGGTTGGTATTTATAGGGTTAGGCTAGGGTTAGGGTAGATGAAAAGTTTAAAATAAAAATGTGATAAAATGTGATAAAATGTAATAAAAAGGTATTAAAAATGGAGTAATTGGGGATTTAAAGAGCTCTGGAAATGGTCTGAGGCTGAAATTTTGCAGGTGCATAGGGAATATGAAAAGACACAACTTTCATGTTGGGGCCGTCGCCGGAATCGGCCGTGACTCGGCCGTGACTCGGTCTGAGGACTGAGTCGGACCGAGTCAAGGCCGATTTGGCCGATTCCCGGCCGAGTCAGGCGGCCGGGATCCCCCTCGACGGTTCATCTAACCTCTGGAAATGTTACACCTTTGGGTGTAGTGGGGTTTTATGAGATATGCATGTGTAAACCCTTGGTATTCTAAAGGTTCAAAATAAAAACAATATTAAAAATAATGTTGGGTATGGGATTTGAACTCTGGTGGCTTGGTTCAGCAGTGCAAGGTATTACCAATGAGCTACAAGCTCCTTCTTGTAATTATGGAGCTAATTAATTACTTAAAGTAATAACAGTAAATGTAAATACCCCAAGTATATATTAATTTTAAAGCAAATTTTTGTACACTAAAAATGGAGTTGTTACATTCTTTTAACTTATAATTAAAAAGCAAAATAATTACTTATATCTTGTGCTCAGGCTAAAATAGCCCTTTATGGATTTTGAAAAAATATTTGAAAAAATTTGTATAGGAAAATTAGGGTTGTTACAACTTGTTTGCATGCTTCTGACCACACGAATTCTTCATCTTTATGTGTGAGCTTGGTCAGGGGTGTTGCAATCTTCGAAAATCCTTCAATAAACCTTCTGTAATATCCTGCTAATCCCAAGAAGTTTCGAATGTCCTTCACTGACTTCGGTGTCGGCCATTCGCTTACTGCTGATATTTTAGCTGGATCTACAGAGATTCCATCGCCTGATACCATATGTCCGAGAAAACCGACTTGATCTAGCCAGAACTCGCACTTGCTGTACTTGGCATAGAGTTGATGATGTCGTAAAGTCTTCAGGACAATCCTTAAGTGTTCGGTGTGTTCTTTCTGACTCTTAGAATACACCAGTATATCGTTGATGAAGATGACAACAAACCTGTCTAGGTACTCTCGGAAAACTTGATTCATTAGGTTCATGAATATAGCTGGTGCGTTGGTCACTCCAAATGGCATCACAAGAAACTCATAATGGACATAGCGAGTCCTGAATGCCGTCTTCGGAATATCAGACTCTTTGATCTTCACCTGATGATATCCCGAATGAAGATCTAATTTGGAGAAAACGCAAGACCCTCTTAGCTGATCAAACAGATCGTCGATGCGTGGAAGTGGATACTTGTTCTTTATAGTTACTTCGTTCAGAGCTCTATAATCAACGTACATTCTGTATGAACCTTCCTTCTTCTTCACAAGTAGAACTGTAGATCTCTAACTTGAAGTGCAGGGACGAATCCATCCTTTCTTCAATAATTCGTCCAACTGAGTACGGACCTCTTTCAAACCTTCAGGGCTTAACCGATACAGTGCTTTGATCACCGGTTGTGCTCCAGGTACTAAATCAATACTGAATTCAAGAGCTCGATCGGGAGGCAAATCTGATATGTCTTCAGGAAATACATCATCGAACTCTCGAACTACCTCTGGCTTCGATCCTTCCTCTGCTTGAAGTGTTGCAATCACAGCCTTCTTCTGTTTTGCTTTGTATGTGCTTGGCTCAAGGGTACGGTCTCTACTTTTGAAATAAAAGGCCGGATGGTCTGGAATCTCAAACACTACCCTCCTTTGACGACAGTCAATACTAGCATAGAATGTTCCTGGCCAATCCATACCCAAAACGATATCGAAATTCTGTATGTCCAACATCTTGAAGTCAGCATAGAATTCTCTGCTAAAGACGACCACTGGACACAGGTCGTATCCCATTATTTCCTTTAGAACGCAGTTGCCTGAACTAACATTCCAGCTGGATACAAGAGATTTGACTGGAATCGCATGAGTTCGGACGAACCGTTGCGACATAAAGCAATGAGATGCTCCAGTATCGAAGAGTGCTAATGCAGGAAGTGAGGATACTAAGATCGTACCTAAGTTATATGGGATAGGTTTTAGGTATAAGATAAAGATATATGGGTACATATATAAAGACTGAAAGAAAGCTTGAAAGAAAAGAGTCACGGGTGATGACTTGGCGAGTGGCTTCAGCTTCTTCCACAGTCATTGTGAAAGACTGTCGCCTCGGTACATTCCTTCTTGCTGGAGGAGTATTCCTCTATCCGTTCCGTTGTCCTTGAAGTAAGTTCCTTCGAGCTTGGTGGAACTGACGAGGAGGAGGTGCAGTCGGTCCACGAGGAGGTGGAGCTGGGAGAGCGAGTCGTGGAGCAGGTGCCTGGATGGCCGGTCACTGCTGATAGGTAATTACTGGTCTGGGTGCAGCATTTGGATTGAGTCTACGAGGAAAAGACCCAATATTATGTGTGGCTGAGCTGCAGACTAAGCAAAGGCGATTTGCTCGCTGGCAGTCCTTCGCCAGATGTCCATCCCTCCTGCAGTAGGTGCAAAAGACTGGGCTGGGCCGGTTGATTGGTACTCCCGGTTGTTGGGGTCAAAAATTACACCCCAGTTGACCAAGTAAAAACCAAGGTCAACCCCAAGTCAAGTGGACCCGAGCCCAAGCCTAAGTCAAGATCAAGCATAGAAAGGGCCGGCTCTATGCCAAAAAGGAAACAATAAATTAGTTTAAATGTAATTTTGAGAAATAAATATATGTAAAGTGGGCAGAAAACCAAAATTTTGTAAACCCCATGGCTTATGTGCAAAAAAGAAATAAGCACATAAGACATGGGGTGGCACAAGTGCCCGATTTATCTCAAAAACTATCTATTACCGTAATCAAGAACGGCGTCGCTTTGCAGCTAGCCGGTGAGTACGGATCGGTCCACAGGGATGTTGTGAATCTCCTAATCGCGCTAACGAGTTAATTCCGAAGGGTGTTCGAATTGATTATTAAATCTAAAAAGCTAATTATTCTATACTACGATTATCTAGATCTAGTCTTGTTAAGGTTAGGTTTAGGGATGGTTTGGAAATGCAAGTAAATCTCAACGCTTTCTATACCCAAATGAAGATCTATGAGGAGTTATGATAATTATCAATAAAGGGGATTAGATCCATTCGGGAAGGTGTTACTTCCTCTAGGTTCTTGTCCTTCCTTTAGAGATCCTTACCCTAACCTCCATGGAAAACGCGCGCAACCGGGCCTTTATACTACGGTGTCATCGTTACCTCGAGGGGTAGGATGCCGTAGGGCGCGGTGTGTGCGTGTATGCATGGAGTCCTATTGAAAATATATGATGGGTAAAAAAGGGATGAGAGATCTCATCTCTCAAAAGCCCTCCCCAAAGATAACTCTAAACAATTATCTACGGCAATGAATTAAATCTACCTAGGGCAAAGAATTAAAATCTAAACTAGAGCAATTAAATAAATCTACTTACAGATGTCTCTCTCCAATCATCAACGCAGGTTTGTCAGATCTGAATTTCTGAATTGAAAAGAGGCACCGATACTCTCCATAAAGAAATATGTATTTTATTATTAAAATGAGGCATAAGAAATTACAATGATTAGAGTTCCTATTTATAGAAGATAGGAAACCCTAGGTTACATTTGATTCGCATATCTGCTTTTACGAAAATACCCCTAAGAAAAGACCTAGTCAACTATTCAGCGCCATATCAAGTTTCTGTAAAAAATTCGCGAAGCCCGGGCTCCATATGGCCGCGGAACCGCGGCCTGGGTAGGGTTTGGGCCGCGGTTCCGCAGCCCATTGATCGGTTCATGAGATGGGGTTTTGTGGGCTGGCTCTGGTGATCTTTATCTTCTTATTTCTTTATGTCTTTTCTCAATTTAGCTTCTGGTTCTCTTCCAGATTTTCCAGTGAACATTGTAGTGGACTTCTACCCGTTCGCTTTGAGTCGATGTCTTGAATCTTGCTTTGTGAATTGTTCCTTATGTAGGCTTGATCAAGAGTCTTCTGTTTATTGGTTAAAGTCCACTTTTGCATCGTCTTTTCATCGTTTTCACTGTTTTCTGTCCAAGAACCTGTAACCTGTAACATGTAGCAGACATGCGTCAAAAGTACCTGTTTTATTGTAAAATGCATAAGAATGGGGACTGTAATAATGCAATAATATGATATGAACAAATACCCCCAAACTTATCTTTTGCTCGTCCTCGAGCAAACCTAGTTTTTTATTCTCGACAAAAACCTAACCGCATTTTCGCAGGGAAACGCGATTGCACTGAGCACGTACAACAAGCCGTTAAACCTCTAGGTGTCCCTAGTAGGAGGAGTGTTGTCTCCTGAGGGTTTTCAGCGGATACTACCCACAAAATCCTATCAATTTGGCTTTTCGACTTTAATTCTCCAATTAGGTTTTCTAACAAGGAATTCTATTATCGTCGACTCGTAAACTATCCACCCGTATTCTTCACACTTCTTCATCATTTAACTTATGATTATATATGTTTTGCAGACCTATTTAGCTTTCAGCATTTCTTAAGTCTTCCTTCTAGGGTTCCATCTCCACTTAGGAATTTCTATCAACTCTATTAAAGATACAAGTTCTATTCTTCACTCCTCTCTCTCATCTAAACTCTAATCACATACCCCTACGTGTGTGTATGAATCACCCCTACACTTGGAAATTCAAATCAAGCAATCATACTCTTGTCCGTTGTCCAAAATACTTCTTAATTGGTGAATTTTTAATTGAATTTTGCTTACACATCCTTCATGCGACCGTTAATACTTCTTGAGGTACCAACGACCGATTACAAAATGTGTTTGCACTTTAAAGCATACTTCCTAGTCTTGCAACACCCAAGGCTTTTAGCAGTGACTCCCAAACTAGTTGGTCTAAGGCACTAGGTGATGAAGCACCCTCGCTAAATATTTTTTCTATTTTTGCAGCCTTAAGTAATCACAAAAACCAGTGTCCATTTTTTTTTTATTCTTCATTCACACTTATATATATTTTTTTCATTTTTAAACAAGAGCATTTCAAGGTCTCTTCTACTATTCCCAGTTTCAAGGTGTGTGATTGTGTAAATTGTAGGGTATACATTTTCATAATCTAGACTTAAGCTAGGAATTATTTTTCAAACTTATACTCTAATAAGAACATCAATACTTTTCCTTCCTTTCGACTTAGCCCAAAAAGTGAACCCAAAATTTGCCTATTTCTAAATAATCTACAAAGACATATACTTTCTACCGTTAAACTTTAAAGAAGGTTATTTTTAGGGTTTTTAATTTACTAAGTCTAAGTTCTAGTTGTTCCTAGCCAGTTAACCCATTCATCAAACTCAAGTCAATTAGCCAAAATTGAATACAATAATTTTTATAATTTTTGAAATTTTTCAATTTTTATGGATTTTCAAATAAGTATGCAACTGCAAAAATATGTACAAATGAATGCGAAGGAAGAAGACGTACCGAGCATACCCCCAAACTTGAACTTGACAGTGTCCTCACTGTCATGCTATACCAAGAGAGTTGAGAATGTCGGCACTCCCCTGTTTATTTATTTATAAAAAAAATTATATTTTTAATGTTTTGAATTTTTTTTTAATTTTTTATAGAAAAAGAAAACAAAAAAATATATATACATATATACAACAAGGTTCCCCCCAAACTTAAGCTTGGCCTTACACAAGCCAAAGGTTAGCACCAACCATTCAAAAATCTTATCGTGGTAATGGTCGAGTTGGTGAAAGAATGGAGTGGAAAGAAGGGAAATGAGAAGCACACGAGACCGAATGGGAAGAAGGGTGGAATATGGTCTCGGTGGAGGAGAAGAATGGCGGAAAAGAGAAAGAAGTGGAGTACGATCTTGAGGGTGTAAATCGAGTGAATAAATTAGCGCAATTTGTGATGACCGATGTGTTAAAAGCGATTGCGCTAACCTATTAACCCGTCGAGAAATGGGGTCAAATCCCTCAAGATTCGCAAGAAAACATGGGTACGCCGAACTTGGTATTGGAGATGAAAGCGTAACGGTCTCTTGTACGGTCGGAACAATAGGAAGGACGAAAGGGAGTGAATTAGGGATAGTATCATTTTCACCGTAGTAAACTGTCTCGAACTTGAAAGATTCCATTAATGGTTCGAAACAACTGTAAACAACCGAGTCTGATGGTTCAACTAACTCATCTGAAAATGTAAAGGACTCAAACTCGGGCGGTGAGTCATTAACATCGTCCGAAAAAATGAAACACTCATAAATGTTATCGTCTGTGAGAACTGTGTCAGATTCGAAGGAAAATTTTTCAAGCTCACAGTTTTCAAGCGGGGTCGAAACGATGGAAAGGAGGGAGGGTGATACAACAGTCAAAGGTTCAGGCGGATGAATTGGAAAATCAGACACATCAAATAAAAATGGTTCAACCTCAATATGGTCCTCAAAACTCTCCTCAATACTATCCTCATAATTTTCCTCAATATTTAACTCATCCATGCCATTATCATCAAAATCAAGACGCATATGAAGTTCGGGAGAAACATTTAATAACTCGGGATGATGAATTGGACACAAAATTTCAATCAAATCTACGGGTTCATCATCCAAAATTTTCCCGGCGTCTATATCCTCAATCAAGTGAAAGTCAATTTCTTTAGACACCTCCTCAAAAGCATGGATGTTTATCAATGTAGGTTCTAAAGTTGAGATGTAAAGGTCAAACGGATTAGGTGTGGTTTCACTCGAAAGGGGTTCTTCACAATTTGGCAAATCAAGCACTACAAAATCACACAACTCATTTTTATTTTCAACTTGTGAGTCAGTTAGGACAATCGATGGAAAACCGGAGTTGTGGGCTTCAATTAGGTATGGGTAGGTTTGATTTGTAAATCCTCTCACATTCTCACTCTGTCCAACCGCCTCCTTATACATTGAAAAATTTGGAGCTAGCGGGACACTGGCTACCGGTTCAGTAGATTGCATAAGGGCGGCCATGGACGTTTCCACATTCCTAACCATTTTGTTTGTTGCTGCGATATAAGCCTCCAACGACTCTTCCAAACTAGACTTGGGTTGTGGAGGGGTTTCGGTAAAAGATTCGAAATTGTTTAGATATGTGAAACTCCCTAATGGCTGTGTAGAAACGGTGTCTAGTGACGGTGGGAAGGTCGGGTAGGACTGGTAGGAAGTGGGTGGTTGGTCAGGTGTAGGGTCAACATGTGGATAACAAGGTGAATAATCGTGCGGATCCCTAGAACTAGATGAGTGGAAAGGGGTGAAAGATCGGCTGTGAGATTGAGCAATATGCTCAGCAATGGAAATCGGCTTAGGAGTGACAGAAGAACTTGAAAAAGTGGTATCAACATATGGAAGTGGTAAAGGTCGACTTGGTTGATACAAAGTGGGTTGAAAAGTCAAACTGTTTCTCCTAGACACCTCTATTTGATCTTTCAAAGATATTTTAGGCAAGGAAGGATCGTCTTTAAATTGACCGAACAAATTGACGTACGACGCAAAATTAGGTTCGGGATACCAAAGTTCGGCAAGTGATTTATTATGTGGGGTACCCATGTTATAAGAAGAAAGGGTGAAAGAAAGAAAGTTGGGTGGTGGTGCAAGGATTTATTTGCGGCAAAGGTTTGCAAGTTTTCTAATAAAAATTTTCCTTTTTCATTTTATCTTTATTTGGAAAAAAATTTGTTGCGAAAAGATTTTCGAGAAAAAATATGCAACAGAAAATTTTTACTTGCAATCTATTTCTAATTTAAACGAGGAGCAAAAAAATCCTGCACAAGATTGTTATTTGGAAGGGAGAATATTTTTAAAGCGCACGAAATCCTGCAGTAATTTTCAGAAAAGATATTTCAAAATGTACAGAGAAGAAACAGAGGGGCTTACAGAAAATTTTTCACAAGATAATGCCACAACACTGCCGCGTTTCCGCGATTTAAGTGGGGTACCACCGCGTTTCCGCGGTCTTCTTGACGGCTCGGATCCCCAGAAAAATTTTCGCGTTCTGAATCGACAAGGCGGCCGCGGTTCCAAGGCCTAAGGCAGGTTTTGGCCGCGGAAGGGCGGTGAGGTGGGCAGTTCGAGACTCCAAATTTTTTCTGCTGTTCTATTTTGAAAATCCCCCTCTGTTCTGATCTGTTGTTTTCTGTTTTGCTTTCTGGAAATTCCCAGATCCTTCTTGATTGTTCCTGCAAGATTCACACAACAAAGTACCCTTTCCAAAAAATAACAATTGATATATTTTTTGGATTTTTTTAGATTTTTATGATTTTTTAATTTAAGATTAACCTGAAATTGCAAAAAGGAAATTACACGCCATCCCCGGCAACGGCGCCATTTGATTTATCTCAAAAACTATCTATTACCGCAATCAAGAACGGCGTCGCTTTGCAGCTAGCCGGTGAGTACGGGTCGGTCCACAGGGATGTTGTGAATTTCCTAATCGCTCTAACGAGTTAATTCCGATGGGAGCCGGATTGGTTAAATCTAAAAACTAAATTAATCTATATCTAAATCTTGCTAGGGTTAGGTCTAGGTTAAGTTTGGAAAGTCAATAAATCTCACCGCTTTCTATACCCATATGAAAGATCAATTATGAGTTATGGTAATTATTAATAAAAGGGATTAGAACCATTTGGAAAGATATTTCTTCCTCTAGGTTCTTGTCCTTCCTTTAGAAATCCTTACCCTAACCTCCATGGAAAACCATCACAACCGGGCCTTTATACTATGGTATCACTGCTACCTCGATGGATAGGGTGCCGTAGGGAGCGGTATGTGCATGTATGCATAGAGTCCTATGAAAATATATGACGGGAAAGAAAGGGGATGAGAGATTTTCGTCTCTCAAACCTTCCCTAGATCTAACCCTAATAAGCGAGGAGACTACTCACTCATTAGGAAATTGAAGAACATTTATCTAAGGCAGAGAATAAAAGATTAACTAGGGCAAGGAATTAAATTTAACTAGGGCAAGAATAGAAAATTAACCTAGGGCAGAAAATAAAGAACTTACAACTTGATGCTCTCCAAAAGAATTCTGAATTTTATTCATAGAAAGAGGCATAGGGAGGCATGAGAAAATACAATGATTTAGGCTTCTATTTATAGGAGATAGAAACCCTAGGTTACAATTGATTCGCACGTCTGCATTTTACCAAAATATCCCTAGGTTGACTTGTCAGCGCCGCACAAGAAACTTGGTAAAAAAATCATTCTTTCCGGGCTTAATACGGTCGAGGAACCGCGGCTTGGGTAGGGGTTGGGCCGCGGTTCCGTGGCCCAATAACTAGATCCTTGGCTGATTTTTTGTGGGCTTTTTCTGGGCTTTTTAAGCTTCGTGATTCTTTGGTTCTTTTCTCCATTTGGAGTCTGGGTCTTCTCCAGATCTTTCAGTGAATACTTGTAGTGGTCTTTTAACCGTTCGCTTTGAAATCTTGGACCTTGCGTTGCCTTGTACATTGTGAACTGTTCTTCGTCTAGGCTTTGACTAAGATCCTTCTATTTGTTGGTCAAAAGTCCCTCTTTTGTATCGTCTTTTGTCTTTTTTACTGTTTTCGCTCCAAGAACATGTAACCTGTACTATGTAGCAGACATGGGTCAAAAGTACCTGTTTTATTGTAAAATGCATAAGAATGGGGAATATAATAATGCAAGAATATGATATGAACAGTGCCATTTGGGAAAGCCCAAGGGGTTATATGTAAAGTGTGTATCCTATAAAGACAACATGATGAAAAAATCAATAGAACTTTTTTCTCTCTCTCAAAAATTAGGGTTATGTGCTTCCTTCTCTTTCCTCAAGCTTCTAAACCTTCTTTCGCTTTTTGAATTAAATCAAGAGTTTCACTCTTCCTTTTCCAAAAATAAACAGTTTTTCACCATCAAACTTTTGAAGGGGAACTCAGATATTCCATCAGATTTTAAAAAGGGGAGATTTTTAAATCTCACCCCCCTTATCTCCAAGATCCGGCCAACATAAGAGGAGGAAGAAGGAGACCCATCTCCAAAAATCCAACTTTGGGAAGATCCAAGGCCTAAAAGAAGATCCAGGACCAAAGGGGAGAAGAAAAGGATCCCCATTGATCATTTCCAAAGATCTCTGGGAGTTTAACTCCATTCAACATCTGTTAGAGTTCAAATCTGTTAATAAAGTCCTTTTTGGAAGTTTAGCTCCATAAATAAAGTCTTTCCTGGGAGTTAAACTCCTAAACTACTAAAATAATTCTTTTTTTTGGAGTTTAACTCCTAATTCCGGGGTTAAGCCATCCCTTCTTTATGCAGGCGTCCAGCGCCCGTGTGCTGGACGCGTGAGGCGCTGGCGTCCAGCAGCTAACGCTCAGCGTCCAAGCGTCCAGCGCCCACATGCCGGACACGTGAGGCGCTAGCACCCAAGCACCGGGCACGTGAAGCTTAAGCGCCCAGCGCTCAAGCGCCCAGCGCTCAAGCGCCCAGCTCCCTAGCATTTTTAAGAAGCTCCTCACCCTACTTTTTCCCACGCTATCCCACACTCAAAATACACCCCCGTTAGAAAAAAATTTCTAACGGGGCGCTGCCCCGCAAGGGCGCTGCTAGCCCCCTTGACCCCAAGCCCACTATCCGGGTAGAGGGACCCCCGTAAACTCTGCGAGGCCCCCGATATACTTAAGACCCCTCAAAACACAACACACGCACACTGCACATTGAGTTCGCATGACCAGTTTGACCCGTCAATCAGAGGTTCCTTCGCTCCAAAGGCGAAAGGTAATTAACGGCAGCTTAGTCCGCGGCTACCGGAGATTCGGATCCCCACAATCAATAAACTCCTGCCTACCCTAGGCAGGAGGAATCTATAGTATGCCTGACAAGCGACGCGTATTCCCGTCTCAATGGAGTAACGAAAAACACCCTACATCGGTCTCCTGAGCACAAAAGGCGGCCTTGAAGAGGCTCCTCCTGCCATCTGGGTTGCAGGGCACTTCACCCTAGCAGATTGGGGTCTGCCCTTCATCTTCACCACTGCCTCATATTGATGAGCAGCTTTCAGAGCTAGTTCGTGGTTTGGGAAATCCCCTGTCGCTAAGGCAGCTTGGATCTCCGGATCTAACCCTTACTGAAATCGTCTGGACCTGATCTCAGCAGTCGGTATCAAGTATGTCGCGAACCTGTTAAGATCTTGTGTTAGCTGTGTAGTATGTGATATAAGAAAATCTAATATTGAGACATATATTACCTACTGAGCATGGTAAACTCAGCATCATACTCATCCACAGATTTGGTCCACATCAAACCCTGTTGTAGGTGGATGAATTGCTACTCCATATCAAATCGGGCAGTCTCTGGAAAGTACTTCGCGTCGAACATGTTGTGAAAAGTTTTCCATTCGATTGGATGGTCAAGACGGCTTTCTTCCGCCTTCCACCAAACTCGGGCGTTGTCGGTGAGTTGCAGCTTCGCAACTCGTACCCAAGCGATCTCTGGCACTTATGCTGCTGCCAGATCATCCTCAATGCTCTGAGCCCATTCTCCAGCTTCCAGAGGGCTCTTTTTTACTGAAAATTGCTTTGGGTGCAATGCCCGGAATTGCTTTACTCCGGACGCTTCTGCTTCTGGACGGTTCAGTAATATAGCAGCTTGTTGCTGCTGTCCTTCCAGGAGACTTCGGATTGCCTCAAGCAGTACCGTCTGCTCATTGATCGGAGCAGCAATGGTAGGCGTAAGCGGTAGAGGTGGTGGTATGTTGTTGAAGTTGGTGCTGGTATTGTTTGGAGAATCCATAACCTTGAAAGAAAAAATAGGGTTATGATAGATTCAAAGTATATGAAATTGTAAGATTCAAGGAATATGAAATGTAAAGAATGATTTTAGTTGCTGATTCTTGTGTTATATTGCTTAGGACTTCATGCAGAATTGACCTGCATATTCATGCAGAACTGACCTGCATGGGCCGCCAACAAAATCTGTCACGCCCCGCTTCCCAGTGTACGGGTAAGAAGACGCGACGAGGACCGCTATGTATTTACTCCGAAGTAAACACGCTAATCGTAACTAAGCAATATAATGAATGTACACAAGAAGGCATGAAGTAGATGTAACCAAACAGCAGTTTTTATTTATTAAACATTTCTTTACAAGTACAACTGAAAATGTAAATACAGGAAATGAAAGCAATGCCTAAACAATGACATGAACTGAAAAGAAAATATATACAAGTATCTAGAGCTCTGGGTCAATGGCGAACTGCTCCAAGTCTTCAGTACTGGACTCAACCTCCAGAGAGTCCGATCCACCTGACAACATTCCAAAGAAAGAAGAGAAGGAATGTCGTCAGCGAACAATCGCTCGATAAGTCTCAAAGATAGGTAAGAATAGACAGATGATAATATAACTGGTATATTGTAATATTTTTGTTCTGTTAACGCAGTTGTTTGTAGCTTGGTACAGAATATACCAGTGTATATGAAAGGAGACCCACTATTTCAGAGACTAAGGTATACGGGAGCATAAGGAACCGTTAAGCCACGGTACAACGGCAATGGATATTCAGATTAGGTGTATTAAAGTGACCGTCTCGTGCCACTTCTAACTCATTATGTATCAGTCTACCCCTTTAAAACCCCGTAATGTCTTTTGTATTGATGGTATTGCTTTATTTTATAGATGGAAGACTTGCCGAAACCATGATATCATGTAAACAGAATGGATATAAATGGATAGTCATATAAATAGATCAAAAGTATATCCATGGTTTGACCAAGTCATGTTCATATTGTTATAAATTGTATTCTGGCATTCATGGATTCATGTTGTATTGTAGTTATACTTGAATTGATTTCAAGTCAGATTATTTTCATATTTGACCATGACTCAAACTGAGTCAGACTTTTAAACAGAATTGAAGTCATGATTTATGTTTTGGAATTATTGGTAACTGCTGCACATAGACGACAGGATTTGTGTCTTTTTCCAAGACAATTACCGTATTGATAACCCCGTTTTTAGGTTGTCTACCTTAGATAGGCAAACACCCATATTCTCCGGCTCCCTGGGGCTCAAGAGAACTGGTCCCGCTTAAACCTATGTTTACTAGGGTCCTTATTGTAAATTAATATAACTTAAGAAGGTTTTATGAAAAATAGTTTTAATATATTTTCAAAATACACCTCAAGTATTTAATTATTGTCTTTAGGGTTTTCATAATTATAATTTTTATAAAGTGAAATATTCTAGTGGATATAACCAAGATTTCATTGTATGTGGTATTTTAGTGTAATATTGGAATTGTATTGATTTGTATCGGTAGTTTCATGAAATTATGATTCCTTTGATTTAGAAAAATATAGAATATATATATATATAATATATTTAAAGTAGGTATTTTGATAATATTCACACATACATATATATATATATATATACTTAGTAAAAATAAATTTTATTTATTAAGTAGAAATCTCATTTTTCTTAAAAATTGCATTAAAAATTCCATCAAGATCGGATGCTTCGTGAGGAGGTCTGCATCTCGCTCTACTAGGCCCGAGGATATGCGATGACCCGTACCATCCCGATCGGGGCTCCCCAAAATGGGTTGTAGAGGCGCATTTGTAAGGAATTAAATAAAACACTTTTAAAGAAAACGGTTTTTGAATGTTTATGGTATTTTATTTTAAACTTGTAAATTTCCACAATTTAATGTTCTAAAAGTTATCGTGTTATGTCAAGAATGTGTGTTGTGATGAGATAGGTCATTACCTCGTGAGTTTTCTAAAGGTAATATGGGTAAAATGAATAAGCAATGTCGTATGTAAATATGATGGTATTTTACCGTAAAAATAAAGTAGAAGTTGCAATACATATTATTTTGAATTGAAACTTGTTGTGAATGTTGTTTTATATTTGTTAACAATATAAGAATATATGGTAATTTGTTGTTTAATAAAAATTTGAGTTTTTAAAGAAAAGAGAATCGGAAGTCGGAATAACTCCGCTTCCGACGAGTTTTGAAAAGTGAAAGTTTTAGAGTAGAGATTGAGAAGGGAGAGGGAACTTACTTGTTGGAATTAGAGAGAAAAGGTAGAGGGAGATTTTGGGATCGTCGGGGAGCCGTTTCGTCGCCGGATTCTTCCCGAAATGTCGCCGGAATTTTGACCTTTGCTAACTCCACTTGTACAACTTTTGAACTTAGAATTTTTTAGAGAGTTTTGGCATGCTATTTCTGAATGAGGAGGGCCAAAATTTAGGGTTGTATTTATAGGGAAAATTAGGGTTTAGGGTAATGAATTGAGAATTAAAAATATGCATTAAAATGGATTAGAGAGGTGAATTATCATTCTCTGTTAATGTGCAGAAAAATCAAACAGTATGGGGAGAGTGGGGTGGGCCAAGGGGTGTCAGGGTTAGAATTTTGTAGCATTCCTTACGGAGAAAACCGGCGGTGCCGGCCCCTTCTCTACATCTCGCCGGCTAAATCCGAGGGTGGGGAGCTTGGATTCTTGCCACGTGTTGGTGTCGTCTCATATACCTCAGTGCACATGTTAGATTTTGTTGTGACTTTTTATTTTACGTGTTTTGCACGTGTAAACTTTTGAGCTTCTAAAAGTTTAAAAGAAAATCAACAAAAAAATATATGTGACTGGGGGGATTCGAACACAGGAGCTACGTCACAACAGTGCAAGGCTTTACCAGTGAGCTACAAGTTGTTTCTTGCTATTCAAAAGCAATTTAAATACTTATAACATACACAGGATTACAAATACTCCATTTGTACATTAACTTTAAAACAATTTTCTGTACACGAAACAGAGTTGTTACAAGTTTGCTAACTGATAGTAAGCTAAAAGAAAATGTCGATACATATAGAACTGAAAATACAGATAAAGATGGAATAAGAAGAGTAGAACCAACGCCTTCCACCTTAGATGTGCGCCATTTTCCACAGTAATAGGGCTGCTACATGAAGTGGAGGATAATGAACTGAATACATCTAACATTTTGGTCATATGATTTGATGCAGAAGCGGTGGAAAAGAGGCGAATAGAAGAGAAGAAGTGAGGGTGTCGAGATATATATGGGGGTGAGTACTGTAGCAGTCACTGTCTATGGGTACTGTAGCAGACACCGTAGTGGCGGCGATTTGGTGAAGTCGGGTCACTAACGGCGCCGGTTTTACGGTAGGGTCTCCAGAGATGACGAGGAGGGATGAAGACCCGAAAGATGAGAAGAAGAAGTCGACGGAGCGATTGGCTATGACGGCGAGTTTGAGGAGGTGGCGTCAGGATGAATACAGAGTCAGCTCGGATGATCCGTGTCACGCCCCGCTTCCCGGTGTACGGGCAGAGGGCGCGACTGGCCGCTGCGTATTTACTCTGAAGTAAATACGCTAAGCGTAACTAAGCAATATAAAAGAAATGTACACAAGAGACAATTGTAATGAAACAGCAACTTTATTTATTAACATTTTTTTGTACAATGCATAGAAAAGTAAATACATCTGAATGAAAGCAATGCCTAAATAGTAGCATAACAGAAATGAAAAGTACTGAAATTAAATGTGTATAATGAAGTTAGAGCTCTGGGTCGTAGGCAAGCTGATCCAAGTCCTCTCTAGTAGGCTCGATCTCCTGGGTGTCCAGATCACCTAACAACATTCCAAATAAGAAAGAGAAGAAATGTCGTCAGCGGACAATCGCTCGGTAAGGGAGAAATAGAATAGACAGAGAGAGAAAGTAGCTTTTAAAGTTGTATTATATTGTATTAGTGTTAATGCTGTTGCTTGTTGCTTGGTACAGAAGAATGCCAGTGTATACGAGAGGAGTCTCTATATGCTAGAGATAGAGGCACGTGTAGTACAAGGAACCGTTTATGCCACGGTACAACAGCAACGAAAATACATGTTAGATGTCTTAAATCTTACATTCTCATGCCACTTCTAACACCTTCCGTACCAATCTATCCCTTAAACCCCGCGATGTCTTGTTTGTATTGTTTGTATTGCAACTTGTATTGTCTTGTAATATAGATTGTATAATTGGATGACTTGTCGAAACCATGCTATCAGTAAATGGATGTAACTAGAGAATCATGGATGTAACTGGAGAATCATGTAAATGGAAGTATATCCATTGTTCGGTTCGGTCAATATAGATTGAATAGTTTGATCCGATCGATTATATGGATTCATGGATTCATATTGAATTGTAATATTGTAGATTGTACTTGAATTATATTCAAGTCAGATTATTATAATGAGACTCAGTCTGAGTCAGAACAATTAGATAAGAAATTGAAGTCCTGAATTAGGTTTTGATGTTATCGGTAACCGCTGCACATGGGCGGCAGGATTTGTGTCTTTTTCAAAGACGATTACCGTGTTGATAACACTGTTGTTAAGTTTTCTAGTTTAAATAGGCAAGCACCCACTTCTCCGGCTCCCTGAGACTCAAGAGATTGGTCCCGCTTAAACCTATATTTACTAGGATCCTTGGGGTAATTTATAGAACTTGAGGGGGTTATATGTAAAAATACTTTTGTATAATTTTCAAAATACATCCCAAGTATTTAATTATCGTCTTTAGAGTTGGCATAGATGTAGATTTTATATTTGTGATATTCCTAGTGAAAATAACCTAATTTTATAATATAAGGTATTTAATTGTAATATTGAACTTGTATGGAATTCATGGTATTTTAATGTAAAGTGATTCTTTTGATTTAGAAAGGTTGGAATATTTATATCATATCAAAAATAGGTATTTTGATAATACATATATATATATATATATATATATATATATATATTTTATATAATTTAATTTAAATTTATTATTTTCTAGAAATCTCATTTTCTTAAGATGTTCATATTTTAAATCTCTCGAGACCGAATGCTCCTTGCGGAGGTCTGCATCTCGCACTATTAAGCCCAAGGATGTGCGATAATCTGCACCATCCCAGCCGGGTTCCCTAAAATGGGTTGTAGCGGCGCTTTGCAAAGATTTATAAAAATACGTAATCTTATGGAAAACGGTTTTAATAGTTAGTGGTATTTATATATAAAGTTTCGTTTTTCCATATTCTATGTTCCCGAAAGGTATTGTGCTATGTTGCATATGAGTGTTGCGAAGAGGTAGGTCATTACCTCGTGATCTAATTAAAGGTATATCAAGATTTATGATGTTCTAAAGTAGAAAGTAAACTACATGGTATTTTAGTGAAAAAGAGCGGTAAAAGTTACAAAATGAAATATATTGCCATGAAACTTTCTCAACATGTTTGTTAATGATTAATAGTCAACATGTAAGGGTTTGGTATGTTTGTATTTAAGAAAATCTTGGATTTTTAGGAAGAACCGAATAGGAAATCGGATTAACTCCGATTCCGTCGGGTTTTAGAAATACGTGTTTTTAGAATAGCAAGGTAAAGAGGGAGAAGGGACTTACTTGCTGTTAGGTGTTGGGGTAAAAATTTACACCCCGGTTGACCGAGTCAAAGTCAAGGTCAACCCCCAAGCTAGGTGGGCCCAAGCCCAGGTCAAGCGGGCCCATGCCCAAGTCGAGCCCGCGGCCAGCCTCTCTCATGCCAACAACAAAATCATGTCATAAATAATTTTTATGTAATTTTTTATGCATGAATGTAAACAAAATGGGCATAAAGCCAATATTTTGTAAGCCCATGGCTTATGTGCAAAAATGAAATGGCACATGAGCCATGAGATGGCTAAAATGTCATTTTGCAAAGCCCAAGGGGCTATATGTAAATATGTAAGCCTATAAAAGGCAACATGATGATGAATAAAATAGACACTTTTCATTCCCCCAAAACCTAGGGTTCTTTGTACCTCCTGCTCCTTCTCCAAGGTTCTAAATCTTCTCACTTCTTTTGAATTAAATCAAGAGTTTTACTCTTTCTTTTCCAAAAACTAAGTAGTTTTCCACCACAAAACCCACAAAGGGGAACTCAGATCTCCCATCAGATCTCAAAAAGGAGTGATTTTTAAAATCTCCTACTTCTTGATCTTCAAGATCCGGCCAAACAACAGAAGGAAGAAGAAGAACCCCCTTCATCAGCTTCAAAACATCCCAGAAGTTTAACTCCATATATATATACATAACAAATATTTCCTTTCTGAAGCACAGCTTCTGTTTCTTAGGCTAAAAGCCACTTTTTCTCGCCGGCGCTCAAGCGCAGAGCGCCCGCGTGCCGACACGTGGCGCGCTTGCGCTCAAGCGCAAGCGCCCGAGCGCAAGTCGCCCACGTGCCGACACGTGGCGCGCTTGCGCTCAAGCGCAAGCGTCCGAGCGCAAGTCGCCCCGGTGCCGACACGTGGCGCGCTTGCGTTCAAGCGTAAGCGCCCGAGCGCAAGTCGCCCCGGTGCCGACACTTGGCGCGTTTGCGCCCGAGCGCAAGCGCTCGAGCGCAAGTCTCCCCCGTGCCGACACGTGGCGCGCTTGCGCTCAAGCGCAAGCGCTCGAGCGCAAGTCTCCCCCGTGCCGACACGTGGCGCGCTTGCGTTCAAGCGCAAGCGTTCGAGCGCAACTCGCCCCGGTGCCTACACGTGGCGCGCTTGCGCTCAAGCGCCCAGCGCTCAAGCGCAGAGCGCCCACGTGGCACTCTAGCACCTGAGCGCACAGCACCTAGGCGCACAGCGCCCAAGGTGCTGCCCCCACACATCCTTTGGATGCCCTTTCCCCCTCTTTCTTTTACATATATACATATATACATATATATATATACATATGTATACATATTTGCACACACACGTGGTCCACGACACTGTCCCTGTTAGAAAAAAATTTCTAACGGGGCGCTGCCCCGCACCCCGCAAGGGGGCTGCTAGCCTCCTTGACCCCCAGCCCGCTATCCGGGTAGCGGGACCCCCGTAAAAAATTCTGCGTGGCTCCCGATATATCCAAACCCCCCTCTTTAAAAACACAACACACGTACACTGCACATTGAGTTCGCATGACCAGTTTAACCCGTTAATCGGAGGTTCCCTCGCCCCAAAGGCGAGGGGTAATTAACGGCAGCTTAGTCCGCGGCTGCCGGAGATTCGAATCCCCACAATCAATAAACCCCGGCCTGCCCTAGGCAGGGGGAATCTGTAGTATGCCTGACAAGCACGAGCGTATTCCCATCTCAATGGGGTGACAAAAAATACCCTACAGATTCTGGCACGCCCGGTGGGACCAATCTCTCCTCCCATATTTTGGGTTAAACGTTCATGCGAACTCAATCAATATACATATTGATTGCCTATACTGAAATGATGTTCTTTTTTCCATGCAGCAATCAACCTTCGACGACAATGTCTCCCCAGACGAATTCAGCTTCCAACGTGACCCCGATTCCGTACGTGGTCAAGATCAACGCTCGTGTGATTCTTCCCGCAAGCCTCAGTCGACAGTGGGAGGAACCGCCCCGCCAGTTTGGCTCCGTCATCATCTACCCTGCCGGAAGCGCTCATCTGGCGGAAATCCCGGCGGAACAGGTGGCCAAGCCGGTCTCAAGGGGTAAGAGGCCGAATGTCGTGATCGCCAAGGCACCACAACCGAAACTTAAGATGGTGTCTGAACGACTCCCTGACGCTCTAGCTGGGGGCAAGAACTTCGGTACAAAGGGCAACATCAAATGTTGCGGACGAGCTCAGGCGATGACTCCAACAAATGCACAATCGAGCGTATCTCCAAGGCCCTCCATCGACCGGTCTGCGGCATCTTCCCAAAGACCCAAAGTCTGCCAGATGCTTAGAAAAGAAAAGTTAAGGCAGAAGCGGCTCAGGTATCGAGCCAACAAAAGGGCCAAGGCTTCGGCTAAATGGAATCGTGTGAAGTTCCAAGTGCAGGGTTGTCCCGCGACGACGGCTGAGTCGGACGTAAGAATCAACAATTCCTTCGAGCCTCTGAAGTGGGTTCAGAAAAATGCCATGACCGCCAGAATCAAGAAGACAGCGGTCCGAACAGTGCCACAAAGAGACGTGTCCCAGCCCCAACAGAAAAGGTATGACACTGTCTCTTCAAGAGTCTATCAAGCACTCTGTGCCGCACGAAAGCAGTGGGGCAAACCCAGAAAAGATGCTCCAGCACCATTCAAGAACCTGGTTAGGTCAGCCGCCTTCAATCGACTACCAGCTACCGAAACAAGGGGGTCAAGACAGCGATCCATGAAATCAGCTGCCAATGATAGAAAGATGGCCGGATATATCATCCATACGGTCTATATGGCGGGCGGGCGCCCCAGCGACAACCTTCGCAGCAAAAGCAAGGATGGGGCCACCACATCCCAAGCCCAATCTAGCCTGAATGTGGTTGCCGCCGCCCAAGAACAGCCGCCCCCACTGGATGAAGAAAAACCTCTCGATGAGGATGATAGGCAGAAAGACCCCTCGGTCCATGCAGAGTCAAGCTCGGACAGCGAGGAAGAGCCAACTTTCCGCCCCAGGACTGCGGAGCAAGAGCTGCTTCAAGAGCTTCAAAAATAGCTCAGGAGCAAAGATAAAGAGATGGCCAAGCTCTACTCGAAAATTGACGACTTAACGAACGTGGTGATGCGGCTTACGGCTCAAATTGCTCGAGCGCCTCCCAATCAGGCACAAGCCGCTACTAATCAGCCGGGTGATGACAATCCGAGGCAGCCAATGCCTGTTCCTTTGGGACCAAGACTGGTCGAGCCGCATGAAAGCTGGCCACATTCCGCTTCTGGGGACGCCTTGGCCCCAGATAGCACTCTCCCGCTAACACAGGATCGGATAATGGATTTGGTCACCAGCAAGGTTAAAACATTGGTGGCCGAAGCTGAAGCTCATAAAGAAATCGGCAGTAGTGGGCGGCCGTATCCCGCGCAGTACGATCTGATTGAGTTCCCAAGCGGCTACGTCATCCCTAAGTTCGGAAGATTTGATGGAACGGGGAATGCAAATCAGCACGTCGCCCACTTCAAAGCATCGTGCGGAAATACAGGGGGCAATGACGCGCTCCTTCTTCGTCAGTTTGTCAACAGCCTGACCGGTGTCGCCTTCGACTGGTACGCGAGTATACCAGACAGGTCCGTCATTACCTTTGCCCAAATGGAGTCTCTGTTCCGGCAAAGGTTCATGAGCGTCAGTGATAAAATCTCCATTGCCGACCTTGTGAGGACCAAGCCGGGGAAGAATGAAAGCAACACCGACTTTATCGCCCGATAGCGTAATCTCACAGTCAAGTGTGAACCGCCGCTGGAGCAGGACCAGTCCGTCAGCCTTCTCGTTGGGAACCTCAGCAATTGGATGGTCCCATTCTTGTGTACAGCGAGCCTCAAGACATTTCAGGAGCTAACCAAGAAAGTACAAATGCTGGAACGCTCGAAGCAAGAGTCCCCGCCGGATTCTCAGAGAGAAAAAACTTGGAAAAGCAAGCGGGACGACAACCGTAGAAGCGGAAGTTCCAGCAGTACCAATGTCTTCAATGCGTCCGACGGTGAAGAAAAGCGAAGGGCGGGCGAATCCAAAACCAATCGGTCTCGAAAGCCATTGCTGGGAGGAGATGGGCCTTCCCTAGAGGAGAAGAAGAACAAGGTTTACTCTTTCAGAAGGGACAAGGTCCGCAAGATATTTAAAGATGCCTTGAACAACGGCCTACAATTGCCGGAGTCGAAAAGACCCCAAGAAGCAAAAATGACCGACAATCCTCTGTATTACCCGTACCACCGAGTAGTGAGCTATGCGATCGAGGATTGCTATATCTTCAAGGACTGGGTCGAGAAGCAGTACAAGGCTGGAGAGATCGAGCTGTCCAAAAGTGTGTTGGTGAACAATCAAGTTGCAACCACCAACTTTATACAGACAGAAGCTGAAGCCTTCTGGGAGCAAACGGCCGAACCCGCTGCCCTGAGAAATGAGACGGACTCATCACGGTCTCCATGGAGTATGCACATATCTAATAAGACGAAAAAGATGATAAAGTTACTTCGGAAAGAACCCAGGACGGAATGGGAATGGCAGAAGAAGCCTACCAGTCCAGCTGCCAATGCGGCTCCATCAGGATCAAAATCCAAGAAGCTCAAGAAGAAGAAAAGTGCAGCTCGGCGCGAAAAAGAGTCTGCAGGGAGATCGACCATTTAAAAATATATCGATTCGCTCGAAGAATATAAACAAAAGGAAAGAACATTGATTCAATTGAAGGAGTTCTTCCCTGTACAAGCGGCTGAAATTCTGGAGGAGTTAGAAGAAAACTCCAATGAAGAGATCCCAGTAGTGACATTGTTAGTTATATGTATGCCCTAGAGGCCATTACTGTACATTGGATGTATATTGTAGTGGATGCTGGGACATATATAGGAAGAACTTTCTTGCTCGACATGATAGTATGCTATCTGGTTGCACTTTATCTTAACATGTATACTTTCTGTCTCTCTGATTACATGTTGATAAAGCCCTTAGGATGTGTGCTCGACTTCCAGGACTGTGATGTAGATCATACTAGTGGGGCCTGGGTAGTCCATGAGTACATCCTTGAAATGTTCCTAGTCGAGGGAATATCGAGACGGGGCATCGATATTCCAGAGTAGACTAGCGTATATCTTCTCGACCCATGCGATGGGCGATGGATGATCCCATATCCATTGGTGTTTGACATCGGAGATGGTATGCGGGTGCTCGGTGGAGACTGGGTACACTGAACGGACTCGCCGAGAACTCCCAGATGGTATTATACCTCACGTCAGATGGAAGTTCTCTGGTGACACTGGTACAGCTTAGTCTGTAGACCCGAGATCGTCATAGAGTCTTGTGTGTCTCCCACTGTGCTTTGATTTCCACACTACCACAGCTCTACTGAGTTGTGCAAACAGGTGGTTTTTGGGTACAGTCCCGATTCATATAGAGGCAATGAGCGATAGGAGGGGATTCGTCTCTCCCGGTATTGGGGGTTGATGTTGTGCTATACTCGACTGGCCATAACAGGAAATCCCTGGCCAGGGTTGCTGTGATATACTGGTAAGAGTTATCAGTAGTTTCACGAATGTTATGGACCTCAAGTCGGCATGACTTATCGAGCTATTGGGGTCTGACGTTTACCACCCCTAGGCGAGATATGCGACATATCAGAAGAACTGACCGGACTTTACGGTAAGTGTTACTGGTTGGATTCACAGGAGTGTGAGCGGGCTTGCTCGTCGATCTTCTGATCGCTCAATACCTGGGTGGCCGTTACGTTTAGCAGACCGCTTGCGGCTTGCGGATGTTTGATATGATCATCATCCGCTACCGGCGTATTGACGAGTCTTTAGAGTCCTACACAGAGGTTTCCTAGCTCAAGCGAAACGAAATAGGAGCGCATATGAGATATGTGCGGGACCGAGAATAATGCGTGTATATGATACCGTATTCTATTCTCGCGATCAATGTATCGAATGGTTATATGCGATATAACCTAGTTATCGAATCAAGGATTGATTCGATAAGCTGACACATTGGATACTAGCCGGTTATATGCGATATGACCGGATCGTTAAATCAAGTGTTGATTTAATGATTTAATACATAATTATATATTTGATATATTGCTTTGCATTAACTAGTATCGGTTCACTTTAAATGGATTTTCTCGCGCGGATGTGCACATTGTATATTCGATATAGTTTTGTGCACATGATTGTATCATGTTTGATGATACATTCTAGCTTGGTTTTGTGTAAAGTGTTAAACCATGGTTAATTAGTGATTAGGGTTTCTTTTTCATTTACTTAATAATTTATTTATTCCTTTTGTTTATTTTGGAAAAAGAAAAGATAAAGAGATAAGAATGGTTGCTAGTTTTTGTTTTTATTTGAAAGCTTCTTGAAGCTTTGAACTTAGTCCACCATTCTTGTCTTTTATCTAACCCTAACCACTCTCTAACCTTAGTTAAAACTCTACACTAAACCATGGTCAAAGAGATGATAAGTATTCATTTATTTTATTTTTCTTTTAAGGAATAACTTATCATATCTTCTTCTTCTTTATCTTCATCTTCCATGGAAAAGCTTGCTTCTCCAATGGCAAGTGTTGAAAAAGTGTGAGAAATCCAAATCTAAAGTGAACCCAACTCCTATTTCTTCATCCTCTACCTCTTGCCAAGTAGTATAGGGTGTTTCCTTCACAAGTTTTCAAAGCTTGATGAAGTTGGAGCTTGTTCTTGCGATACCTCGACGTAGATCATCTTCGACATCGAACCGACGATCAAGCCCGCCCATTCTTCGATGATGCCGACGCTAGAGCCCAAGACATGATTTGGACAGCGAGGTGACTTCATTGCGGAGCCGTGGAGGTGGTGGACCGGATCTACAAAGGTTGTATATCCGTTCCCTTAGTTAAAATGTTAACTAGTTTGCTTGTTTCGCCTAAATATCTAGTTAACGATCCGTTCTAGGTTTTCTCGGCACCGTAATTTTTAGAAATTAGCGTGTTTGATCACTTGTGAGACTTCACTAGAGTGCCTAGGAACCCTACAGTGGTATCAGAGCCTAGCTAGAGCCTTAGGCGAAGTCCCGACGGAATCAGAAGTCCGATCGACCCAAAACCCCGACTAAGAATATGCTCTCTGTACATTTTCTAATTTCGAGGATTTTTCCAAATTAAAAATATTCAGAAAAATCAGCATGAACATATAAGACAAACTGTGAAATTCGTGGTCCTGATTCCACAATGTAGGCGCGGATCCGCGGTCCTACAGTAGGATGACGCGGCGGATCCGCGGCTATTTTGTCGCGATGTGCATTTTGTTTTGCACAGTAACTCTTAGTTGTTTGTGCTGGTTTTCCTGGGGATTTTTAATAATTTTTCCAGAGTTGCATTTTCTGAGTTGTATTGGGAACTTGGTGTATTCGATCGGACTATCTTATTTTGTCGGTGTGCGTTTCCGGATAAATTTTAGAATATGTTAAAAGGTTCGACCGGATATAAATACCCACTTTTTCCCCTGCCGGGAAATTTCCAATTGTTGGATTTTTCCGTAGTTTAACGACGTTCTAAGTAGTGCAAGTAACGCGATGGACCCTCTAGAAGACAACAAACCTTAACTCGATTATGTGACCGTCTTGAACTGCCCTTTGAACCTTCGGGTTTGGGGCAGTACGGCGTGCCACATGTGAGGCGTTGGCTTGACCCTTCTACGGCTGGACCGTTGGTACTGAGGCACGAACTGAATGTTGTTAGACTCATATTTCATGTGTTGATCTGTATCGGGAAAACTTGGGTGTTCGATTGTTCGATCGAAAAGTTTAGCATTTTCTATTTATCCGGAATGTGATACAATAATTGGAATTCGCAAATAGTTATGAGATAACGGAATGATTATTATAAACATAGCAGTTTAGTCTCACTTGATCGGTTGCCACGGAATTTTGATGTGATCAAAAGTCCGTCGCAATCACGTAGCGTACGCGGATACTCGCCGGGTAAACTTAATAGACAGCCTCATTCCATAGCCCCGACCAAGTGACTGTAGGAGAACCCCGTCGCCGAAAGCATCCGTTCGGGTGCTCGCGGTAGCGGTATTCCGCCTTGGTGCACTTCGTCGACGGTATCAGGGGTGCGGCCGTCTACTGAAGTTTGCGACGAGCATTCGATCGGTATGTCAGGAATCCTGTTGAATTGCCCGACTTGATATTGAAAAGAGTTTTCGATAATGAGACTAAAATGCGGGGTTTATAATTGTTAGGCATGCGATGTCTAAGGAATTCATTTGATTAGGCATGCGATGTCTATGCAGGTTGCGGATTCCAACTGTTGTAGTTTTACACTTTCTTTTCTATGACCGTAAGTGTAATATGTGATATCGCCGGTTTCGTTGCTATATGTCAACGACAATTGGGATGCGCATATTTACTTACGTTGATGACATGTGATGTTATGTGTTGCTGGATATGTTATATTGGATCGTCGTGTTTGAATAGCCGGGGGGGTTTTTATGTGAGATGAGTGTTTTTCATTTTAATTCATGTAAAAACTTTTATGTAATATTCTTTTATTGGGGCACTTCTAGGTTGCGGAAGTCGTCACCCGTTGTATATTATTTACTTTTCTGCACTAGGATAGACCCAAGGAGGGGAGCACAAGTAACCGGGTTCTGGGGTCCAGTGGGAGACCAACTCGAGGAGTCGAGTCCGGGTCTCTTAACCCTAGAATTGGTAGGGCTGCTTGCCGCTCTCGTAGAGGTCTAGGGGTGTGGGATTGGCTATTCATCGCGACCGTGGAATCCGTGTTTTATACTGGCTCGTATTGAAAACACGGATGTCCTAGTATATCCATTATTTCATATGTTTCTTCTGCTGTGTTTTATCTGTGATCATGTGATGTTCTGTGACAGATATTATATATAGTATATATGATATATTATATAGACGTTACTTATGTTTTACACCCGCGCTAGCCCTGCCCCGCTCTGCCGTTAGTTACCTAACCTAACGGTGCACGAGGGGACATCGAGGCGAATGCGGATGGCATAAGCGTACGTTATATTTATCTGTGATGGTTAGGTGGACTTAAATGATGGGATATTCATTAATGAGATTAATGAAAGAAAATAAACCTAATTGATGTTGTGGAATCGAATTTCAAAATAAAACAGGTAGCTACAGTTCTTGCTTTGCATCGCGGTGTTCATTATAGAACATCCAGCACCTTATTCGATAGGGAAAGGACCGAGATCCCTTCACCGGGAGTGACTCCTTTAGCAATAACTGGCAGATGCTACACACTCGGTTTGTCTTTGATCGCTTATATAGTTTCCGCTTTGCACAGTGATATATATGATATATCCCACACCTCATTCGACGAGGAAAGGGCCGACGATCCCTTCACCGGGAGTGACCCCTTTAGCAAAACTAGAAAAGCCTCAAAAACATTCCATTTAAAAACCATTTGATTCCGCAACGAGATCAAGTTCAAAGCGTTAAAGGTTTTCACAAAAACCAGTCGCAACCCTCCGTCATTTTAGGAAGTAGAGTACTTAGTATTCGTGCTGTGTTTGTTGACCATAGTCAAGGCACAGTGTACGGTAGCTAAGTGATGTCTTCCTACACCGCATATGATGCGATTAGTTAGGACAGTCATGTGGCTTTGTTGACCTTAGCCAAGGGTCATGTGGGTGGGTCTAATTAATCACGAAATGACGGGTAGAACTTGACTAGTACCTATGATTTGTTGACCTTAGCCAAGGTCATAGGTACTAGGGGTAAAAACCATTATCGGGAGTTTCAAGTGTTGAAACTTGCAATGAGATTGCATACCTTCTATATGATAGTTGGATCCCGATACCCACTGCGAGTAATTGTTACTCCTGAGAGAGTTTTGCACTTTGCAATTAGCCGATCAAGTAGGTGTCTAGAAAGGTGTCAACGGGGTTACGCCTCTGGGAAAACGAGGTTTACAGTAATTAGGTCCGTGCGAAAGCACGAGGAACCTCCCTCAAAGTACCGACACTGGCCTGGCTGAAAGATTGGCGAACTTGTAGAGTGTAATTAATCCCGGCTAGTCTTTCCTTTTAAGGTTTGAAGGAAGATTTGATAAAAACAGTGGGAGCCATCCTGATTAGATAAAATATATAACCAATCTGATCTTGCAAGAGCGCACGCAGAGTGTTTTCTTCTCTCTCTCTCTCCTGGTAGCGACCATATCACGCCTTAATCAAGATAATAATACGGATGTATTGACCGAACCCGCTTGTTTTACTGAGCTGGGGAACGTTGGTCCCGCTCCAACTTATAATTGTTATAAGACCGAGCAGGAAATAGGGGAATACCAGATTTCCTATGCCGCCCAAACGAAGAAAGTGCATATGATGCATCTCCTTCGGGTGTGTTCATTAAAAAGAACTGTTTCTCAGTATCCTCTGCATCCTGGGTATATGATACCGGATCAGGATCCCAGATATGTAATCTGTTACATAGGGCTACAAAAAGGTAGAAAAACTGAGAACGGGTGATAAGTTTCATGAGACAGAAAACGGGGCAAGTGTTGCAGCCAAGTCTGTTGGTCACTGTCACCCTGTATTACGAATACATTGATTCTGAACAAATGCTATTAGATACCGAACCTGATATACAAAATCATATCAATCTCTTTATTGGTAAAGAAAGGATATAATTTTGTATTGATGGATAATGTTTTGAACATTTCCTATATCAAAAGTTGATCGGTTCAGGCACGTTATCTAAAAGCATTGACGTTCTAAATCAAACTACAATTCCTTGTATACAGAACACACACAAGAGGAAGAGTTCAGAAATGAACGAATCCTTCTTGAGGCATTGTAGACTAGGTCACATCAATACGACCCGACTGGCTGAAGTTACATTTTAGATGCATATTTAAATCAGTTTGAATTTACATCTTGTGAAACTTGCCAGTCATGTCATAAAGATTAGATGACCATAGCTCTGTTTATTAGAAACAGAGAAAGAGTTAGTAAACTCTTGGGACTGATACATGATGATGTATGGAAGGTCTCCTGTCTACACATGCCAGGACTGGTTCTTTTTACTTCATTATATTCTCTGATAATCTCTCAAGATTCAGTCATATGTTCCTGTTGAAACATAAGTCCGAACCTTTTGAGGTATTCACAGAATATAAGTTAGAAGTAGAGAACCAATAACCGGGTATAAGTATTATGTCCTATGATGAGATCAGGGAGGAGAATACTTGTGCATGGCATTCCTGGACTATTCTAAAGGAAAATGAGATTCTCTCTCAGTATTACTCCTCTGAATACACCACAGCACAACGATGTATCGGGGCGGAGCAATCATACAATATTAGATATCGTGTGCTCTATGATGAGTATTACTGAGTTACCTATTTCCTTTTGGGAGTTATGCACTTGAGAAGCTGCATACCTATTGAATTAGGTTCGAATCAAATCAGTGCCTACCATTCCATATGAGATATGGTATGGGAAGAGCCTATCTCTTAAGTAAGTTAAGGTTTGAGGTTGTCCGGCCTATGTCAAAAGCAAAATCCGGACAAGCTCGAGGCAAGGTCTGTTCTGTTGAACTGGAAAGGTTCCAGCTATACAAACTACAGCAGATGATTTGATAGAACCAAGGGATTCAGTAGATTCCAACGAACCTCAGCCTCTCCGCCGATCTAGTAGGATTCCTCATCCGCCTGAGAGATACCTCGGTTTCTCGATGACAGTGGGAGCAAGGATTGCATCATGAGATGATGACCCAACTATTTTCGAGCAGGCCATCGAGAGTAGGGACTCTGTAAGAATGGCTGGATGCTTAGTGATCCGAGATGGAATCCATATACACCAACAAAGTATGGACTTTGGTTGCGATATCTGAAGGGTTAAATCCCCATCAGGAGCAAGTATATCTTGAGAAGATTTCTTGGTGTAGATGGAAAAGTTGAGACTTTCAAAGCTAGACTTGTTAAAGGTTTTCGTCATCGACCAGGCGTGGATAATGATGAAACCTTTTTCCAGTAGCTATGCTTAAGTCTGTCCAGATCCTACAAACTACGGCTACATACCATGACTACGATATCTGGCGGATGGGTGCCATGACTGCTTTTCTAAATACTGATTTAGAAGAGAACGTCTATAAGAACACAGCCAGAGGTCTTCGTAAACAGTGGGAGCAGCGGAAACGTGTGCAAGTTGCTCTACATGATGAAGCAGGCATCGCGGAGTTGGAACGTCTGTTTTGATGTGATAGTCAAAGTGTTTGACTTCATCAAAATGGTAGACGAACCTTGTATATACAAAAGGGTAGTAGAGAGTAAGGTGGTCATTTTCGTATTGTACGTAGACAACATACTCTTGATAGGAAAAGAGTTTCCTATACTACGATCGATCAATCTCCTATTATCACAATGATTCTCCAAATAGGATAAAAATGATACCTCCTAAATCCTGAGATTTGGACCTATGAGATAGATCTAAAGGGATTTTAGGGTTCTCACTAGGTATAGTGAGATTGTATCAATCGATCCTGGGGAGAATCACTGGAAGTGTTCCAGGGTGATAAAGACGACTGAATGTCAGTCACAGGCACTGTCTTTACCCTCAGTAAAGGGACGGTATGTTGGAAGAGTTCCAAGCTAGATACCGTGGCAAACTAGACGATAAAGGCTGGTAACATCGCTATTGAAGATACTACCAAAGAGGAAGTTTGGGTGTATATTTGTTCATAGAATGAACTAGGTTCCTACCATTGTGTGACAATGGAACTGTGGCTTTGGCCCTGGAACCCTGGTCCCATCAGTGACCCAGACATAATCTAAGGCAGCATCACCTGATCATGGAGATAGTTGATCTCCAGGGTGATCGAGGTTAGGAGAGTAGACTCAGAGGACAACACGGCGGATCCACTCACGAAGGCCCTTTTCCCAAAGAGAAACTTTTAGGGGATGGTTGAGTATGTGATACTGCAACCACTGCTACAGATGGCCCTAGTGCAAGTGGGAGATTGTTAGTTATATGTATGCCCTAGAGGCCATTACTGTACATTGGATGTATATTGTAGTGGATGCTGGGACATATATAGGAAGGACTTTCTTGCTCGACATGATAGTATGCTATCTGGTTGCACTTTATCTTAACATGTATACTTTCTGTCTCTCTGATTACATGTTGATAAAGCCCTTAGGATGTGTGCTCGACTTCCAGGACTGTGATGTAGATCATACTAGTAGGGCCTGGGTAGTCCATGAGTACATCCTTGAAATGTTCCTAGTCGAGGGAATATCGAGACGGGGCATCGATATTCCAGAGTAGACTAGCGTATATCTTCTCGACCCATGCGATGGGCGATGGATGATCCCATATCCATTGGTGTTTGACATCGGAGATGGTATGCGGGTGCTCGGTGGAGACTGGGTACACTGAACGGACTCGCCGAGAACTCCCAGATGGTATTATACCTCACGTCAGATGGCAGTTCTCTGGTGACACTGGTACAGCTTAGTCTGTAGACCCGAGATCGTCATAGAGTCTTGTGTGTCTCCCACTGTGCTTTGATTTCCACCCTACCACGGCTCTACTGAGTTGTGCAAACAGGTGGTTTTTGGGTACAGTCCCGATTCACATGGAGGCAATGAGCGATAGGAGGGGATTCGTCTCTCCCGGTATTGGGGGTTGATGTTGTGCTATGCTCGACTGGCCATAACAGGAAATCCCTGGCCAGGATTGCTGTGATATACTGCTAAGAGTTATCAGTAGTTTCAAGAATGTTATGGACCTCAAGTCGGCATGACTTATCGAGCTATTGGGGTCTGACGTTTACCACCCCTAGGCGAGATATGCGACATATCAGACGAACTGACCGGACTTTACGGTAAGTGTTACTGGTTGGATTCACAGGAGTGTGAGCGGGCTTGCTCGTCGATCTTCTGATCGCTCAATACCTGGGTGGCCGTTACGTTTAGCAGACCGCTTGCGGCTTGCGGATGTTTGATATGATCATCATCCGCTACCGGCGTATTGACGAGTCTTTAGAGTCCTACACAGAGGTTTCCTAGCTCAAGCGAAACGAAATAGGAGCGCATATGAGATATGTGCGGGACCGAGAATAATGCGTGTATATGATACCGTATTCTATTCTCGCGATCAATGTATCGAATGGTTATATGCGATATAACCTAGTTATCGAATCAAGGATTGATTCGATAAGCTGACACATTGGATACTAGCCGGTTATATGCGATATGACCGGATCATTAAATCAAGTGTTGATTTAATGATTTAATACATAATTATATATTTGATATATTGCTTTGCATTAACTAGTATCGGTTCACTTTAAATGGATTTCCTCGCGCGGATGTGCACATTGTATATTCGATATAGTTTTGTGCACATGATTGTATCATGTTTGATGATACATTCTAGCTTGGTTTTGTGTAAAGTGTTAAACCATGGTTAATTAGTGATTAGGGTTTCTTTTTCATTTACTTAATAATTTATTTATTCCTTTTGTTTATTTTGGAAAAAGAAAAGATAAAGAGATAAGAATGGTTGCTAGTTTTTGTTTTTATTTGAAAGCTTCTTGAAGCTTTGAACTTAGTCCACCATTCTTGTCTTTTATCTAACCCTAACCACTCTCTAACCTTAGTTAAAACTCTACACTAAACCATGGTCAAAGAGATGATAAGTATTCATTTATTTTATTTTTCTTTTAAGGAATAACTTATCATATCTTCTTCTTCTTTATCTTCATCTTCCATGGAAAAGCTTGCTTCTCCAATGGCAAGTGTTGAAAAAGTGTGAGAAATCCAAATCTAAAGTGAACCCAACTCCTATTTCTTCATCCTCTACCTCTTGCCAAGTAGTATAGGGTGTTTCCTTCACAAGTTTTCAAAGCTTGATGAAGTTGGAGCTTGTTCTTGCGATACCTCGACGTAGATCATCTTCGACATCGAACCGACGATCAAGCCCGCCCATTCTTCGATGATGCCGACGCTAGAGCCCAAGACATGATTTGGACAGCGAGGTGACTTCATTGCGGAGCCGTGGAGGTGGTGGACCGGATATACAAAGGTTGTATATCCGTTCCCTTAGTTAAAATGTTAACTAGTTTGCTTGTTTCGCCTAAATATCTAGTTAACGATCCGTTCTAGGTTTTCTCGGCACCGTAATTTTTAGAAATTAGCGTGTTTGATCACTTGTGAGACTTCACTAGAGTGCCTAGGAACCCTACAGACCTGCTACGCCATCCATCTTGGCAGCGACTCCGAGGATGAGCTCTGTTTTCCTGAAGAAGACGAGGAGCTCGCCACAAAGGCCAACCAAATCTAGCTCAGAAGCGGCAGGGCTCTGCCGCCAAATCAGGGCATTGCCCCAAAAGGAAAGGGAAAACAGATGGCTAATGATGAAGATGGCGGAGAACCGGCTGATGAAAACTCGAGTCCTTCCCCAGTAGACTATAATGTCTTGGCTTACCTTCGAAGGCTTCCGTCTCTCCTGAGCATCTACGACGCCTTGGTCCTATCTAAGGAGCTTAGAGATGTTCTTATTAACGCTCTACAAAACCCCGAGCGGTATCAGGCTCACTTTGCGGAAATTAATATGAAAGAAGCCCAGCACGCTTTGCATGCCGCCGCAGTCACATTTAAGGATGAAGACTTGCTACTGGGAACGGCTGAGCATAATCGGCCGCTTTACGTGACCGAGTACAGCGACGGAGATCGAATTAATCGCATATTGATTGATCCGGGGTCCTCAGTGAACATCATGAACTTGCGGACGCTGAAGAGTTTGTCAATGGACGTCCGACACCTGTCAAGGGAAAGGATTGTCATTCAAGGCTTCAACCAAAATTGCCAGCAACTTCTGGGGTCCATAGCTCTGCCAATCAAATTCGGGGATCTGCAAACTGAAGCTAAGATATACGTGATCGACGCCGACACGTCTTATAAGATTCTCTTGGGGCGACCGTGGCTCCAGGATTACGGCATCATTCCGTCAACTCTCCATCAATGCATGAAGTATACTAAAAATGGCGAAGAAAGACGCATTGACGGAGACATCCAGCCGTTCGGTGTGCATGAAGTCCGCTATGAAGATTCTCGGTACTTTATGAACCACCAAAATGCTAAGCCACAACTGACTGAGGATAGACCGGCCCCAAGACCCAAAAGCAAATCTGCGCCGGTTGTCACTTTCAAAAGTAAAAACGCCCAAGTGCGCCCACATTTCGGTAGCGACACTGACGAGTCTGACGCTGGAAGCCCGTCCTTCCGTAAAACTCGCCCTCGTTTCGGCAGCGATACAGACGAATCTGTCACTGAAGCCCCATCTAGCAGTAATGTCCGCCCTCATCTTGGCAGCGACACTGAAGAGTCAGAGGAAGAGGACCTGTCGTGCAGCAGCGGTGCAGATCGGACCCCCATGCAAAAAGCGAAACTACGAGAGACCCTCGAAATTGCAGAAGGGTCCCTAGCCGTCACAAGGGTGCCGGAGCAGCTGTGCAAAGAGCTCGACGCATTGTCAGTCTCTACCGTGGACCAGCTGAAAACTTTCTACGTGTCCGGGAGGAAAAATGGACAGAAGGGCATCCTGTTTTACGGGTCAACCCCCGTTGTGTACCCGAACGATCTTTCTGTCGCGTGCCTTCCCTATGAGAGAGGCATAAGAGCCGTCCTCAATCCCAAATACTATGCGCCCGAGATGCGGGAATACTTTAAAAAGTGCGGATGCCGGTTATATCAGACGGAGTCCGAAGCAAAGTTTTACGAAGGGCTATGGCATCCACCCCAGGTCCGAGCACTCATCGATGGACGAATTCCAGATAGACGGGGCATAGGCTACATTCAACCTGATTCCAAAGCGTGCTACATGATCCATGTTGGTGAGGCCAGCGAAAGATCAAATGATGATGACGAGATAGCCGAGCCAGAAGAAGCTCCTCAAGAGCTCGAAGATGGCGGACAAGCAACCTTTGATGAGCTAACCGAGATTGACTTAGGAACGCCCGATAATCCAAGGCCGACCTATATCAGCTCACTCTTGTCGGTGGAAATGAAAGAGCAGATAATTGCCCTGCCGCATGAGTTCGTCGACTGCTTCGCGTGGACGTACAAAGAAATGCCTGGCCTTTCCCCTGAAGTGGCCGTACATAAGTTGGCTATATCTCCTGATGCTAAGCCAGTCAAACAAGCTCCTCGAAGAATGAGAAGGGACCTAGAAGAAAAGGTCATCGAGGAAACTAAGAAGCTCATCGATGCCGGCTTCATCAGGGAAGAGAAATATGCAGACTGGATCGCATGCATAGTCCCAGTGAAGAAGAAAAATGGGCAGATCCGAGTTTGTGTCGATTTCAGGGACCTCAACAAGGCATGTCCTAAAGACGACTTCCCGCTACCGGTCATGGAAATGATGGTCGATGACACCTCAAATTACGAACTGTTCACCTTTATGGATGGCTCGTCTGGATATAATCAGATCAAGATGTCACCTGAGGATGAGAAACACACAGCATTTCGAACCCCGATCGGAATATATTGCTACAAGGTGATGCCGTTCGGACTGAAGAACGCAGGTGCTACATATCAAAGGGCAATGACCAATATCTTCGATGACCTAATTCATAAAGTCGTCGAATGTTATGTTGATGATCTGGTCGTTAAGACTGAAACCGAGGCCGATCATATCCAGGATCTTAGGACCGTTCTCACCAGACTGAGGGAATTTGACCTGAAGATGAATCCTCTGAAATACGCTTTTGGCGTGTCATCGGGAAAATTCCTGGGCTTCATAGTCCGACATCGAGGGATCGAAGTTGACCCATCAAAGATAAAGGCCATCATGGAGATGCCCCCTCCGAAGAGTCTGACGCAGCTAAGATCTTTTCAAGGCAAGCTTGCTTATATACGGAGGTTTATCTCAAATTTATCGGGGAGATGTAGGCCCTTCTCGAAGCTCATGAAGAAAGGAGCTCCTTTTATCTGGGATGCTGAATGTCAAGCAGCATTCGAAAGCATCAAACAGTACTTGTTGCACCCTCCAGTGCTAGCCGCTCCCATTCCAAATAAACCGCTGATTCTCTACACCGCCGCGCTGGATGAGTCACTCGGTGCACTCCTTGCCCAGAATAACGAGGAGGGAAAAGAAAATTCCCTCTACTACCTCAGTCGAACTCTAGTCGGGGCGGAACACAACTATTCCCCAATCGAAAAGCAATGCCTGGCTCTGATATTTGCTGTGAAGAAGCTAAGGCACTATCTGCTGGCTCATCGGGTTATGCTGATCTCCAAGGTCGACCCGCTCAAACACTTGATGACCAAAGCAAGCCTAGCCGGCAGAATGACAAGATGGGCTGTCATGCTACTTGAGTTTGACATAGTTTATACTCCTCAGAAAGCAGTAAAGGGGCAAGCTCTTGCAGACTTTCTCGCTGCTCATCCCATACCAGAAGGGTCGCCGCTAAATTGTGAGTTACCCGACGAACGAGTGTTGCACCTCGAGAATGACGAGCCGTGTTGGGAGCTCTACTTCGATGGGGCCTCATCGATAAGAACCTCTAGTAAATCAAGCGTCCCGGAGATAAAAGCAGGGATAGGATTGGTGTTCATCACGCCATCAATGGGAACCTTACGGCGTTCTTTTGCTCTCACCGAGCCTCGCACAAACAATGAGGCCGAGTATGAAGCTCTGATAGCTGGTTTGGAGCTTGCCATAGAAATGGAAATCCTTCGGCTACGGGTCTACGGTGACTCCCAGCTTTTCGTCAACCAAGTAAGCAGCGACTATAAGATATACAAACCCGAGTTAGCTCGGTACAGAAGCCGGGTGGTGGAACTCATGAAACGATTCACTCACATTGAACTAATGAGAATCCCTAGAGCGTTGAACGGAAAGGCTGACGTACTCGCTCGCTTAGCCATGGAGCTGGCTGATCCTGACATGGACGAAATGCTGATCACAGTCAGGAGCCGGCAAATTCTACCCCCAGTCTCTCTACGAGAAGAGGAAAGCGCGGAACAGAAGAGCAGTCCTGCCGAAGAAGCTTCGATCATCCAAGACGAGCTCGATTGGAGAGAACCCTTCATAGAATATCTCCGATACGACAAGCTGTCCGAAGAAAAATCTGTAAGGATTCAGCTGAAGAAAAGAGCTCTCCGATACGTGTTTGTAAATGACACGTTATACCACAGGTCATATGACCAACTCTGGCTCAGGTGTCTGTCATTGGCCGAAGCCCAAAAGGTCATGAAAGATGTTCACTCGGGCGTTTACGGTGCTCACCAATCTGGTCCCAAGATGCGACTTCAAATCAAACGGCTTGGGTATTACTGGCCCACCATGATATGGGATTGCGGAGAGCATGCAAAGAAATGTCAGATCTGCCAAATCCATGGTGATTTCATTCATAAGCATCCCAATCCGTTGCATCCTACAGTGGCGTCGTGGCCCTTCGAAGTCTGGGGCACCGACATTGTTGGCACAATTGATCCTCCATCATCCAAAGGCCACCGGTTCATACTGGCCGCGACAGACTACTTCTCCAGATGGGCTGAAGCTGTCCCGCTAAAAGAAGTCAAGACAAAAGATATTCTGACATTCTTCCAGCATAATATTCTATACCGCTTCGGTACACCAAGAAGAATCATTTCTGACAACGGGCCTTCTTTCAAGAGCTTCAATGTCTCAAGGTTCGCTACTCAGCACAAGATAGACTGGAGATATTCCTCCATCTATAATCCAAGAGCCAATGGGCTAGCAGAAGCCTTCAATAAGACTCTATGCAAGCTCCTGAGGAAAAATGCTTCAGCCAACAAGAGAGACTGGAATCTCAAACTTCACGAGGCGTTGTGGGCATATCGTACCACGCACCGTACTCCAACTCAGTCCACTCCATACTCATTGCTCTTCGGAGTGGAGGCGGTCCTCCCCCTCGAAGTCGAAGTTCCAAGCTTAAGAATGGCCGTTCAGCACGAGTTGACGGAGGAGGAAAACGTTCTCCTTCGAATTGAAGAGCTCGATGCCCTCGAAGAAAAGAGGCTCGCGGTGCAGCAAAATCTGGAGCTATACCGAGCCCAAATATCACGGGCTTATGACAAGATAACCCGTCTCCGCGCTTTCAAGAAAGGTGAATTGGTGTTGGTCCTCAAAAGACCGATCATCCCCAATCGACATGCCAAGGGAAAATTTGAGCCAAACTGGGAAGGACCATACGTCATCGAGAAAGTGTTCGACGGAGGATCCTACCAACTAATAAGTGCCGAAGGAGAAAGGCCCATGCCAACCATCAACGGCCGATATCTCAAGAAATACTACACGTGAATGCTCTAAGTCGCAGGCGAATTGAGCACATCAGCCCTACGGTCTGGATCATACATCCTGCAAAACCGTATACAATCCACGGGCGTAAATGGCCCGTATCTCTCCCAAATCCTGCCAGTGAGACTACTTTTAAAGTCCCACCAGCGGCAAAAAAAAAAGGAAAAAAAAATAAAATTAATAAAAGAAATAAAAAAAATATAATAAACGGTATGTCCACAAGCAAAACGGGCACGGATGAAAACCCGAAAGGGCTCCGTGAGTAAAAACAGCAGGACTACCGGCGAGTCTGTGAAAACCCGAAACGGCGCAAACTCGTGAAAGGAGATGAAATACACTCGCAAAATCCTCTCGACCTTGTGAGGAGAAAACCCTGCGTGAGATCCTTACGACTCACAAAGGAGCAACACACTTAGGAATCCTTACGATTCCTAAGGAGAAAATACACCTGCGGGATCCTTACGACTCGCAGGGAGAAAATGCTTTTATGGGACCCTCACGGCCCATAAAAATTGAAAAGGCTTAGGTGATAGGGACCCAAACCTGTCTCCTAAGCCATCGTTCCCCAACGGGCAACGGCAAATGATGAGTCGCTCCTGGCATTTCGTTTCAGTGTTAGCGGTGCTGATGCCGACCAGAAACCCAAATCCCAAATCCTCCCAAGGCAAATGATGAGTTGCTCCTGGCATTATTCCAGTGCAGCAATGCTGATGCCAAACAAGATCCAAATTCCAAGTCCCCAAACGGCGAATGATGAGTCGCTCCTGGTACCACATTCCAGTGCAGTGATGTAGACGCCAACCAAAATCCAATTTCTCAAAATTCTCCCGGCCCTACGGTGGGTCCCCAAGTTGACCATCGTATACAATCCACGGGCTCAAATAATTCTCATCATACCCATGCCCCACTGTAATCACCAGTTACGCGGCTGGTCTTCGCTTTGGGAATGATGCTCCATTGATAAGACCCACTCATGTGTCCTCACGATATATGAGGAGAACAAACCTTTGTGGGATCCTTACGACTCATAAAGGAAAAACGCACTTAGGAGTCCTCACGACTCCTAAGGAGAAAATACACCTGCGGAATCCTTACGACTCGTAGGGTGAAAATGCTTTTATGGGACCCTCACGGCCCATGAAATTGAAAAGCCTTAGGTGATAGGGATCTAAACTTGTCTCCTAAGCCATCGCCCCAATCCCCAAATGGCGAATGATGAGTCGCTCCTGGTACCATATTCCAGTGCAGCGATGCAGACGCCAACCAAATTCTAAATCCCATACCCCAACGGCGAATGATGAGTCGCTCCTGGTACCATATTCCAGTGCAGCGATGCAGACGCCGACAAAGTCCCGAAATTTTTCCGGCCCTACGGTCTGGATCATACATCCTGCAAAACCGTATACAATCCACGGGCGTAAAACAATCCCAACCTCTCCTAAGTCCTACCGGTGAGACCACATTCAAAGTCCCACCAAAAAAATAAAATAATAATAATAAAAAAAACCAATTCCAAAACCCTCCCGGGGCAAATGATGAGTTGCTCCTGGCATTGTTCCAGTGCAGCAATGCAGATGCCAAACAAAAACCAAAATCCCAAAATCCTCTCAATGACAGATGATGATTCGCTCCTGGTACCATATTCCAGTATAGCGATGCTGATGTCAACCCAAATCAAAATCAACAAGTCAACTTCCACTCCGACACCGCAGAAAGCGGAGCAAGTCAGAATCCAATCTCGACACCGCAAGAAGCGGAGCAAGTCAAGTCTACCCCTGACACTGCAAGAAGCAGAGCAAGTCAAATCAAGCACCGACCGTCCACGTCGCAAAAAGAGCAGCACCGACCGACCACGTCGCTAAAAGGGCAGCACCGACCGTCCACGTCGCAAAAGGGCAGAACCGACCGTCCACGTCGCTAAAAGGGCAGCACCGACCGTCCACGTCGCAAAAAGGGCAGAACCGACCGTCCACGTCGCTAAAAGGGCAGCACCGACCGTCCACGTCGCTAAAAAGGCAGCACCGACTGTCCAAGTCGCAAAAAGGGCAGAACCGACCGTCCACGTTGCAAAAAGGGCAGAACCGACCGTCCACGTCGCTAAAAGGGCAGCACCGACCGTCCACGTAGCAAAAAGGGCAGAACCGACCGTCCACGTCGCTAAAAGGGCAGCACCGACCGTCCACGTCGCAAAAAGGGCAGAACCGACCGTCCACGTCGCTGAAAGGGCAGCACCGACCGTCCACGTCGCTAAAAGGGCAGAACCGACCTTCCAAGTCGCAAAAAGGGCCGCATCAACCGTCCATGTCGTAAAAAGGGCAGTGCCAGCTTCCCAAAAGGTGGGAACCGAATCAAGTCGCCTCCACGTGAAAGAAGATCCATCAATTTCATGCACACGACCCATAAATGTGGTGTGCATTTATTGATGGGGGGCAATTTGTTGGGGTAAAAATTTACACCCCGGTTGACCGAGTCAAAGTCAAGGTCAACCCCCAAGCTAGGTGGGCCCAAGCCCAGGTCAAGCGAGCACATGTCCAAGTCGAGCCCGTGGCCAGCCGCTCTCATGCCAACAACAAAATCATGTCATAAATAATTTTTATATAATTTTTTATGCATGAATGTAAACAAAATGGGCATAAAGACAATATTTTGTAAGCCCGTGGCTTATGTGCAAAAATGAAATGGCACATGAGCCATGGGATGGCTAAAATGCCATTTTGCAAAGCCCAAGGGGTTATATGTAAATATGTAAGCCTATAAAAGACAACATGATGATGAATAAAATAGACACTTTTCATTCCCCCAAAACCTAGGGTTCTTTGTGCCTCCTGCTCCTTCTCCAAGGTTCTAAATCTTCTCACATCTTTTGAATTAAATCAAGAGTTTTACTCTTTCTTTTCCAAAAACTAAGTAGTTTTCCACCACAAAACCCACAAAGGGGAACTCAGATCTCCCATCAGATCTCAAAAAGGAGTGATTTTTAAAATCTCCTACTTCTTGATCTTCAAGATCCGGCCAAACAACAGAAGGAAGAAGAAGAACCCCCTTCATCAGCTTCAAAACATCCCAGAAGTTTAACTCCATACATATATACATAACAAATATTTCCTTTCTGAAGCACAGTTTCTGTTTCTTAGGCTAAAAGCCACTTTTTCTCGCCGGCGCTCAATCGCAGAGCGCCCGCGTGCCGACACGTGGCGCGCTTGCGCTTGAGCGCAAGCGCCCGAGCGCAAGTCGCCCACGTGCCGACACGTGGCTCGCTTGCGCTCAAGCGCAAGCGTCCGAGCGCAAGTCGCCCCGGTGCCGACACGTGGCGCGCTTGCGTTCAAGCGCAAGCGCCCGAGCGCAAGTCGCCCCGGTGCCGACACTTGGCGCGTTTGCGCCCAAACGCAAGCGCTCGAGCGCAAGTCTCCCGCGTGCCGACACGTGGCGCGCTTGTGCTCAAGCGCAAGAGCTCGAGCGCAAGTCTCCCCCGTGCCGACACGTGGCGCGCTTGCGTTCAAGCGCAAGCGTTCGAGCGCAACTCGCCCCGGTGCCTACACGTGGCGCGCCAGCGCTCAAGCGCAGAGCGCCCACGTGCCGACACGTGGCACTCTAGCGCCTGAGCGCACAGCACTTAGGCGCACAGCGCCCAAGGTGCTGCCCCCCCACATCCTTTGGATGCCCTTTCCCCCTCTTTCTTTTACATATATACATATATACATCTATATATATATACATATGTATACATATTTGCACACACACGTGGTCCACGACACTGTCCCTGTTAGAAAAAAATTTCTAACGGGGCGCTGCCCCGCACCCCGCAAGGGGGCTGCTAGCCTCCTTGACCCCCCAGCCCGCTATCCGGGTAGCGGGACCCCCGTAAAAAACTCTGCGTGGCTCCCGATATATCCAAACCCCCCTCTTTCAAAACACAACACACGTACACTGCACATTGAGTTCGCATGACTAGTTTAACCCGTTAATCGGAGGTTCCCTCGCCCAAAAGGCGAGGGGTAATTAACGGCAGCTTAGTCCGCGGCTGCCGGAGATTCGAATCCCCACAATCAATAAACCCCGGCCTACCCTAGGCAGGGGGAATCTGTAGTACGCCTGACAAGCGCGAGCGTATTCCCATCTCAATGGGGTGACAAAAAATACCCTACAGATTCTGGCACGCCCGGTGGGACCAATCTCTCCTCCCATATTTCGGGTTAAACATTCATGCGAACTCAATCAATATACATATCGATTGCCTATACTGAAATGATGTTCTTTTTTCCATGCAGCAATCAACCTTCGACGACAATGTCTCCCCAGACGAATTCAGCTTCCAACGTGACCCCGATTCCGTACGTGGTCAAGATCAACGCTCGTGTGATTCTTCCCGCAAGCCTCAGTCGACAGTGGGAGGAACCGCCCCGCCAGTTTGGCTCCGTCATCATCTACCCTGCCGGAAGCGCTCATCTGGCGGAAATCCCGGCGGAACAGGTGGCCAAGCCGGTCTCAAGGGGTAAGAGGCCGAATGTCGTGATCGCCAAGGCACCACAACCGAAACTTAAGATGGTGTCTGAACGACTCCCTGACGCTCTAGCTGGGGGCAAGAACTTCGGTACAAAGGGCAACATCAAATGTTGCGGACGAGCTCAGGCGATGACTCCAACAAATGCACAATCGAGCGTATCTCCAAGGCCCTCCATCGACCGGTCTGCGGCATCTTCCCAAAGAGCGAAAGTCTGCCAGATGCTTAGAACAGAAAAGTTAAGGCAGAAGCGGCTCAGGTATCGAGCCAACAAAAGGGCCAAGGCTTCGGCTAAATGGAATCGTGTGAAGTTCCAAGTGCAGGGTTGTCCCGCGACAACGGCTGAGTCGGACGTAAGAATCAACAATTCCTTCGAGCCTCTGAAGTGGGTTCAGAAAAATGCCATGACCGCCAGAATCAAGAAGACAGCGGTCCGAACAGTGCCACAAAGAGACGTGTCCCAGCCCCAACAGAAAAGGTATGACACTGTCTCTTCAAGAGTCTATCAAGCACTCTGTGCCGCACGAAAGCAGTGGGGCAAACCCAGAAAAGATGCTCCAGCACCATTCAAGAACCTGGTTAGGTCAGCCGCCTTCAATCGACAACCAGCTACCGAAACAAGGGGGTCAAGACAGCGATCCATGAAATCAGCTGCCAATGATAGAAAGATGGCCGGATATATCATCCATACGGTCTATATGGCGGGCGGGCGCCCCAGCGACAACCTTCGCAGCAAAAGCAAGGATGGGGCCACCACATCCCAAGCCCAATCTAGCCTGAATGTGGTTGCTGCCGCCCAAGAACAGCCACCCCCGCTGGATGAAGAAAACCCTCTTGATGAGGATGATAGGCAGAAAGACCCCTCGGTCCATGCAGAGTCAAGCTCGGACAGCGAGGAAGAGCCAACTTTCCGCCCCAGGACTGCGGAGCAAGAGCTGCTTCAAGAGCTTCAAAAACAGCTCAGGAGCAAAGATAAAGAGATGGCCAAGCTCTACTCGAAAATTGACGACTTAACGAACGTGGTGATGCAGCTTACGGCTCAAATTGCTCGAGCGCCTCCCAATCAGGCACAAGCCGCTACTAATCAGCCGGGTGATGACAATCCGAGGCAGCCAATGCCTGTTCCTTTGGGACCAAGACTGGTCGAGCCGCATGAAAGCTGGCCACATTCCGCTTCTGGGGACGCCTTGGCCCCAGATAGCACTCTCCCGCTAACACAGGATCGGATAATGGATTTGGTCACCAACAAGGTTAAAACATTGGTGGCCGAAGCTGAAGCTCATAAAGAAATCGGCAGTAGTGGGCGGCCGTATCTCGCGCAGTACGATCTGATTAAGTTCCCAAGCGGCTACGTCATCCCTAAGTTTGGAAGATTTGATGGAACGGGGAATGCAAATCAGCACGTCGCCCACTTCAAAGCATCGTGCGGAAATACAGGGGGCAATGACGCGCTCCTTCTTCGTCAGTTTGTCAACAGCCTGACCGGTGTCGCCTTCGACTGGTACGCGAGTATACCAGACAGGTCCGTCATTACCTTTGCCCAAATGGAGTCTCTGTTCCGGCAAAGGTTCATGAGCGTCAGTGATAAAATCTCCATTGCCGACCTTGTGAGGACCAAGCCGGGGAAGAATGAAAGCAACACCGACTTTATCGCCCGATAGCGTAATCTCACAGTCAAGTGTGAACCGCCGCTGGAGCATGACCAGTCCGTCAGCCTTCTCGTTGGGAACCTCAGCAATTGGACGGTCCCATTCTTGTGTACAGCGAGCCTCAAGACATTTCAGGAGCTAACCAAGAAAGTACAAATGCTGGAACGCTCGAAGCAAGAGTCCCCGCCGGATTCTCAGAGAGACAAAACTTGGAAAAGCAAGCGGGACGACAACCGTAGAAGCGAAAGTTCCAGCAGTACCAATGTCTTCAATGCGTCCGACGGTGAAGAAAAGCGAAGGGCGGGCGAATCCAAAACCAATCAGTCTCGAAAGCCATTGCTGGGAGGAGATGGGCCTTCCCTAGAGGAGAAGAAGAACAAGGTTTACTCTTTCAGAAGGGACAAGGTCCGCAAGATATTTAAAGATGCCTTGAACAACGGCCTACAATTGCCGGAGTCGAAAAGACCCCAAGAAGCAAAAATGACCGACAATCCTCTGTATTACCCGTACCACCGAGTAGTGAGCTATGCGATCGAGGATTGCTATATCTTCAAGGACTGGGTCGAGAAGCAGTACAAGGCTGGAGAGATCGAGCTGTCCAAAAGTGTGTTGGTGAACAATCAAGTTGCAACCACCAACTTTATACAGACAGAAGCTGAAGCCTTCTGGGAGCAAACGGCCGAACCCGCTGCCCTGAGAAATGAGACGGACTCATCGCGGTCTCCATGGAGTATGCACATATCTAATAAGACGAAAAAGATGATAAAGCTACTTCGGAAAGAACCCAGGACGGAATGGGAAGGGCAGAAGAAGCCTACCAGTCCAGCTGCCAATGCGGCTCTATCAGGATCAAAATCCAAGAAGCTCAAGAAGAAGAAAAGTGCAGCTCGGCGCGAAAAAGAGTCTGCAGGGAGATCGACCATTTAAAAATATATCGATTCGCTCGAAGAATATAAACAAAAGGAAAGAACATTGATTCAATTGAAGGAGTTCTTCCCTGTACAAGCGGCTGAAATTCTGGAGGAGTTAGAAGAAAACTCCAATGAAGAGATCCCAGTAGTGACCTGCTACGCCATCCATCTTGGCAGCGACTCCGAGGATGAGCTCTGTTTTCCTGAAGAAGACGAGGAGCTCGCCACAAAGGCCAACCAAATCCAGCTCAGAAGCGGCAGGGCTCTGCCGCCAAATCAGGGCAATGCCCCAAAAGGAAAGGGAAAACAGATGGCTAATGATGAAGATGGCGGAGAACTGGCTGATGAAAACTCGAGTCCTTCCCCAGTAGACTATAATGTCTTGGCTCACCTTCGAAGGCTTCCGTCTCTCCTGAGCATCTACGACGCCTTGGTCCTATCTAAAGAGCTTATAGATGTTCTTATTCACACTCTACAAAACCCCGAGCGGTATCAGGCTCACTTTGCGGAAATTAATATGAAAGAAGCCCAGCACGCTTTGCATGCCGCCGCAGTCACATTTAAGGATGAAGACTTGCTACTGGGAACGACTGAGCATAATCGGCCGCTTTACGTGACCGAGTACAGCGACGGAGATCGAATTAATCGCATATTGATTGATCCGGGGTCCTCAGTGAACATCATGAACTTGCGGACGCTGAAGAGTTTGTCAATGGACGTCCGACACCTGTCAAGGGAAAGGATTGTCATTCAAGGCTTCAACCAAAATTGCCAGCAAGTTCTGGGGTCCATAGCTCTGCCAATCAAATTCGGGGATCTACAAACTGAAGCTAAGATATACGTGATCGATGCCGACACGTCTTATAAGATTCTCTTGGGGCGACCGTGGCTCCAGGATTACGGCATCATTCCGTCAACTCTCCATCAATGCATGAAGTATACTAAAAATGGCGAAGAAAGACGCATTGACAGAGACATCCAGCCGTTCGGTGTGCATGAAGTCCGCTATGAAGATTCTCGGTACTTTATGAACCACCAAAATGCTAAGCCACAACTGACTGAGGATAGACCGGCCCCAAGACCCAAAAGCAAATCTGCGCCGGTTGTCACTTTCAAAAGTAAAAACGCCCAAGTGCGCCCACATTTCGGTAGCGACACTGACGAGTCTGACGCTGGAAACCCGTCCTTCCGTAAAACTCGCCCTCGTTTCGGCAGCGATACAGACGAATCTGTCACTGAAGCCCCATCTAGCAGTAATGTCCGCCCTCATCTTGGCAGCGACACTGAAGAGTCAGAGGAAGAGGACATGTCGTGCAGCAGCGGTGCAGATCGGACTCCCATGCAAAAAGCGAAACTACGAGAGACCCTCGAAATTGCAGAAGGGTCCCTAGCCGTCACAAGGGTGCCGGAGCAGATGTGCAAAGAGCTCGACGCATTGTCAGTCTCTACCGTGGACCAGCTGAAAACTTTCTACGTGTCCGGGAGGAAAAATGGACAGAAGGGCATCCTGTTTTACGGGTCAACCCCCGTTGTGTACCCGGACGATCTTTCTGTCGCGTGCCTTCCCTATGACAGAGGCATAAGAGCCGTCCTCAATCCCAAATACTATGCGCCCGAGATGCGGGAATACTTTAAAAAGTGCGGATGCCGGTTATATCAGACGGAGTCCGAAGCAAAGTTTTACGAAGGGCTATGGCATCCACCCCAGGTCCGAGCACTCATCGATTGACGAATTCCAGATAGACGGGGCATAGGCTACATTCAACCTGATTCCAAAGCGTGCTACATGATCCATGTTGGTGAGGCCAGCGAAAGATCAAATGATGATGACGAGATAGCCGAGCCAGAAGAAGCTCCTCAAGAGCTCGAAGATGGCGGACAAGCAACCTTTGATGAGCTATCCGAGATTGACTTAGGAACGCCCGATAATCCAAGGCCGACCTATATCAGCTCACTCTTGTCGGTGGAAATGAAAGAGCAGATAATTGCCCTGCCGCATGAGTTCGTCGACTGCTTCGTGTGGACGTACAAAGAAATGCCTGGCCTTTCCCCTGAAGTGGCCGTACATAAGTTGGCTATATCTCCTGATGCTAAGCCAGTCAAACAAGCTCCTCGAAGAATGAGAAGGGACCTAGAAGAAAAGGTCATCGAGGAAACTAAGAAGCTCATCGATGCCGGCTTCATCAGGGAAGAGAAATATGCAGACTGGATCGCATGCATAGTCCCAGTGAAGAAGAAAAATGGGCAGATCCGAGTTTGTGTCGATTTCAGGGACCTCAACAAGGCATGTCCTAAAGACGACTTCCCGCTACCGGTCATGGAAATGATGGTCGATGACACCTCAAATTACGAACTGTTCACCTTTATGGATGGCTCGTCTGGATATAATCAGATCAAGATGTCACCTGAGGATGAGAAACACACAGCATTTCGAACCCCGATCGGAATATATTGCTACAAGGTGATGCCGTTCGGACTGAAGAACGCAGGTGCTACATATCAAAGGGCAATGACCAATATCTTCGATGACCTAATTCATAAAGTCGTCGAATGTTATGTTGATGATCTGGTCGTTAAGACTGAAACCGAGGCCGATCATATCCAGGATCTTAGGACCGTTCTCACCAGACTGAGGGAATTTGACCTGAAGATGAATCCTCTGAAATACGCTTTTGGCGTGTCATCGGGAAAATTCCTGGGCTTCATAGTTCGACATCGAGGGATCGAAGTTGACCCATCAAAGATAAAGGCCATCATAGAGATGCCCCCTCCGAAGAGTCTGACGCAACTAAGATCTTTTCAAGGCAAGCTTGCTTATATACGGAGGTTTATCTCAAATTTATCGGGGAGATGTAGGCCCTTCTCGAAGCTCATGAAGAAAGGAGCTCCTTTTATCTGGGATGCTGAATGCCAAGCAGCATTCGAAAGCATTAAACAGTACTTGTTGCACCCTCCAGTGCTAGCCGCTCCCATTCCAAATAAACCGCTGATTCTCTACACTGCCGCGCTGGATGAGTCACTCGGTGCGCTCCTTGCCTGGAATAACGAGGAGGGAAAATAAAATTCCCTCTACTACCTCAGTCGAACTCTAGTCGGGGCGGAACACAACTATTCCCCAATCGAAAAGCAATGCCTGGCTCTGATATTTGCTGTGAAGAAGCTAAGGCACTATCTGCTGGCTCATCGGGTTATGCTGATCTCCAAGGTCGACCCGCTCAAACACTTGATGACCAAAGCAAGCCTAGCCGGCAGAATGACAAGATGGGCTGTCATGCTACTTGAGTTTGACATAGTTTATACTCCTCAGAAAGCAGTAAAGGGGCAAGCTCTTGCAGACTTTCTCGCTGCTCATCCCATACCAGAAGGGTCGCCGCTAAATTGTGAGTTACCCGACGAACGAGTGTTGCACCTCGAGAATGACGAGCCGTGTTGGGAGCTCTACTTCGATGGGGCCTCATCGATAAGAACCTCTAGTAAATCAAGCGTCCCGGAGATAAAAGCAGGGATAGGATTGGTGTTCATCACTCCATCAATGGGAACCTTACGGCGTTCTTTTGCTCTCACCGAGCCTCGCACAAACAATGAGGCCGAGTATGAAGCTCTGATAGCTGGTTTGGAGCTTGCCATAGAAATGGAAATCCTTCGGCTACGGGTCTACGGTGACTCCCAGCTTGTCGTCAACCAAGTAAGCAGCGACTATATGATATACAAACCCGAGTTAGCTCGGTACAGAAGCCGGGTGGTGGAACTCATGAAACGATTCACTCACATTGAACTAATGAGAATCCCTAGAGCGTTGAACGGAAAGGCTGACGTACTCGCTCGCTTAGCCATGGAGCTGGCTGATCCTGACATGGACGAAATGCTGATCCCAGTCAGGAGCCAGCAAATTCTACCCCCAGTCTCTCTACGAGAAGAGGAAAGCGCGGAACAGAAAAGAGTCCTGCCGAAGAAGCTTCGATCATCCAAGACGAGCTCGATTGGAGAGAACCCTTCATAGAATATCTCCGATACGACAAGCTGTCCGAAGAAAAATCTGTAAGGATTCAGCTGAAGAAAAGAGCTCTCCGATACGTGTTTGTAAATGACACGTTATACCACAGGTCATATGACCAACTCTGGCTCAGGTGTCTGTCATTGGCCGAAGCCCAAAAGGTCATGAAAGATGTTCACTCGGGCGTTTACGGTGCTCACCAATCTGGTCCCAAGATGCGACTTCAAATCAAACGGCTTGGGTATTACTGGCCCACCATGATATGGGATTGCGGAGAGCATGCAAAGAAATGTCAGATCTGCCAAATCCATGGTGATTTCATTCATAAGCATCCCAATCCGTTGCATCCTACAGTGGCGTCGTGGCCCTTCGAAGTCTGGGGCACCGACATTGTTGGCCCAATTGATCCTCCATCATCCAAAGGCCACCGGTTCATACTGGCCGCGACAGACTACTTCTCCAGATGGGCTGAAGCTGTCCCGCTAAAAGAAGTCAAGACAAAAGATATTCTGACATTCTTCCAGCATAATATTCTATACCGCTTCGGTACACTAAGAAGAATCATTTCTGACAACGGGCCTTCTTTCAAGAGCTTCAATGTCTCAAGGTTCGCTACTCAGCACAAGATAGACTGGAGATATTCCTCCATCTATAATCCAAGAGCCAATGGGCTAGCAGAAGCCTTCAATAAGACTCTATGCAAGCTCCTGAGGAAAAATGCTTCAGCCAACAAGAGAGACTGGAATCTCAAACTTCACGAGGCGTTGTGGGCATATCGTACCACGCACCGTACTCCAACTCAGTCCACTCCATACTCATTGCTCTTCGGAGTGGAGGCGGTCCTCCCCCTCGAAGTCGAAGTTCCAAGCTTAAGAATGGCCGTTCAGCACGAGTTGACGGAGGAGGAAAACGTTCTCCTTCGACTTGAAGAGCTCGATGCCCTCGAAGAAAAGAGGCTCGCGGTGCAGCAAAATCTGGAGCTATACCGAGCCCAAATATCACGGGCTTATGACAAGATAACCCGTCTCCGCGCTTTCAAGAAAGGTGAATTGGTGTTGGTCCTCAAAAGACCGATCATCCCCAATCGACATGCCAAGGGAAAATTTGAGCCAAACTGGGAAGGACCATACGTCATCGAAAAAGTGTTCGACGGAGGATCCTACCAACTAATAAGTGCCGAAGGAGAAAGGCCCATGCCACCCATCAATGGCCGATATCTCAAGAAATACTACACGTGAATGCTCCAAGTCGCAGGCGAATTGAGTACATCAGCCCTACGGTCTGGATCATACATCCTGCAAAACCGTATACAATCCACGGGCGTAAATGGCCCGTATCTCTCCCAAATCCTGCCAGTGAGACTACTTTTAAAGTCCCACCAGCGGCAAAAAAAAAAGGAAAAAAAATAAAATTAATAAAAGAAATAAAAAAAAAATATAATAAACGGTATGTCCACAAGCAAAACGGGTACGGATGAAAACCCGAAAGGGCTCCGTGAGTAAAAACAGCAGGACTACCGGTGAGTCTGTGAAAACCCGAAACGGCGCAAACTCGTGAAAGGAGATGAAATACACTCGCAAAATCCTCTCGACCTTGTGAGGAGAAAACCCTGCGTGAGATCCTTACGACTCACAAAGGAGCAACACACTTAGGAATCCTTACGATTCCTAAGGAGAAAATACACCTGCGGGATCCTTACGACTCGCAGGGAGAAAATGCTTTTATGGGACCCTCACGGCCCATAAAAATTGAAAAGGCTTAGGTGATAGGGACCCAAACCTGTCTCCTAAGCCATCGTTCCCCAACGGGCAACGGCAAATGATGAGTCGCTCCTGGCATTTCGTTTCAGTGTTAGCGGTGTTGATGCCGACCAAAAACCCAAATCCCAAATCCTCCCAAGGCAAATGATGAGTTGCTCCTGGCATTATTCCAGTGCAGCAATGCTGATGCCAAACAAGATCCAAATTCCAAGTCCCCAAACGGCGAATGATGAGTCGCTCCTGGTACCACATTCCAGTGCAGCGATGTAGACGCCAACCAAAATCCAATTTCTCAAAATTCTCCCGGCCCTATGGTGGGTCCCCAAGTTGACCATCGTATACAATCCACGGGCTCAAATAATTCTCATCATACCCATGCCCCACTGTAATCACCAGTTACGCGGCTGGTCTTCGCTTTGGGAATGATGCTCCATTGATAAGACCCACTCATGTGTCCTCACGATATATGAGGAGAACAAACCTTTGTGGGATCCTTACGACTCATAAAGGAAAAACGCACTTAGGAGTCCTCACGACTCCTAAGGAGAAAATACACCTGCGGGATCCTTACGACTCGTAGGGTGAAAATGCTTTTATGGGACCCTCACGGCCCATGAAATTGAAAAGCCTTAGGTGATAGGGATCTAAACTTGTCTCCTAAGCCATCGCCCCAATCCCCAAATGGCGAATGATGAGTCGCTCCTGGTACCATATTCCAGTGCAGCGATGCAGACGCCAACCAAATTCTAAATCCCATACCCCAACGGCGAATGATGAGTCGCTCCTGGTACCATATTCCAGTGCAGCGATGCAGACGCCGACAAAGTCCCGAAATTTTTCTGGCCCTACGGTCTGGATCATACATCCTGCAAAACCGTATACAATCCACGGGCGTAAAACAATCCCAACCTCTCCCAAGTCCTACCGGTGAGACCACATTCAAAGTCCCACCAAAAAAATAAAATAATAATAATAAAAAAAACCAATTCCAAAACCCTCTCGGGGCAAATGATGAGTTGCTCCTGGCATTGTTCCAGTGCAGCAATGCAGATGCCAAACAAAAACCAAAATCCCAAAATCCTCTCAATGACAGATGATGATTCGCTCCTGGTACCATATTCCAGTATAGCGATGCTGATGTCAACCCAAATCAAAATCAACAAGTCAACTTCCACTCCGACACCGCAGAAAGCGGAGCAAGTCAGAATCCAATCTCGACACCGCAAGAAGCGGAGCAAGTCAAGTCTACCCCTGACACTGCAAGAAGCAGAGCAAGTCAAATCAAGCACCGACCGTCCACGTCGCAAAAAGGGCAGAACCGACCGTCCACGTCGCTAAAAGGGCAGCACCGACCGTCCACGTCGCAAAAGGGCAGAACCGACCGTCCACGTCGCTAAAAGGGCAGCACCGACCGTCCACGTCGCAAAAAGGGCAGAACCGACCGTCCACGTCGCTAAAAGGGCAGCACCGACCATCCACGTCGCTAAAAAGGCAGCACCGACCGTCCAAGTCGCAAAAAGGGCAGAACCGACCGTCCACGTTGCAAAAAGGGCAGAACCGACCGTCCACGTCGCTAAAAGGGCAGCACCGACCATCCACGTCGCAAAAAGGGCAGAACCGACCGTCCACGTCGCTAAAAGGGCAGCACCGACCGTCCACGTCGCAAAAAGGGCAGAACCGACCGTCCACGTCGCTGAAAGAGCAGCACCGACCGTCCACGTCGCTAAAAGGGCAGAACCGACCGTCCAAGTCGAAAAAAGGCCGCATCAACCGTCCATGTCGTAAAAAGGGCTGTGCCAGCTTCCCAAAAGGTGGGAACCGAATCAAGTCGCCTCCACGTGAAAGAAGATCCATCAATTTCATGCACACGACCCACAAATGTGGTGTGCATTTATTGATGGGGGGCAATTTGTTGGGGTAAAAATTTACACCCCGGTTGACCGAGTCAAAGTCAAGGTCAACCCCCAAGCTAGGTGGGCCCAAGCCCAGGTCAAGCGGGCACATGCCCAAGTCGAGCCCGCGGCCAGCCGCTCTCATGCCAACAACAAAATCATGTCATAAATAATTTTTATTTAATTTTTTATGCATGAATGTAAACAAAATGGGCATAAAGACAATATTTTGTAATCCCGTGGCTTATGTGCAAAAATGAAATGGCACATGAGCCATGGGATGGCTAAAATGCCATTTTGCAAAGCCCAAGGGGCTATATGTAAATATGTAAGCCTATAAAAGGCAACATGATGATGAATAAAATAGACACTTTTCATTCCCCCAAAACCTAGGGTTCTTTGTGCCTCCTGCTCCTTCTCCAAGGTTCTAAATCTTCTCACTTCTTTTGAATTAAATCAAGAGTTTTACTCTTTCTTTTCCAAAAACTAAGTAGTTTTCCACCACAAAACCCACAAAGGGGAACTCAGATCTTCCATCAGATCTCAAAGAGGAGTGATTTTTAAAATCTCATACTTCTTGATCTTCAAGATCCGGCCAAACAACAGAAGGAAGAAGAAGAACCCCCTTCATCAGCTTCAAAACATCCCAGAAGTTTAACTCCATACATATATACATAACAAATATTTCCTTTCTGAAGCACGGTTTCTGTTTCTTAGGCTAAAAGCCACTTTTTCTCGCCGGCGCTCAAGCGCAGAGCGCCCGCGTGCCGACACGTGGCGCGCTTGCGCTTGAGCGCAAGCGCCCGAGCGCAAGTCGCCCACGTGACGACACATGGCGCGCTTGCGCTCAAGCGCAAGCGTCCGAGCGCAAGTCGCTCCGGTCCCCAAGCGCAAGTGCCCGAGCGCAAGTCGCCCCGGTGCCAACACGTGGCGCGCTTGCGCCCAAGCGCAAGCGCTCGAGCGCAAGTCTCCCCCGTACCGACACGTGGCGTGCTTGCGTTCAAGCGCAAGCGCCCGAGCCCAAGTCGCCCCGGTGCCGACACGTGGCGCGCTTGCGCTCAAGCGCCCAGCGCTCAAGCGCCCAGCGCTCAAGCGCAGAGTGCCCACGTGCCAACACGTGGCACTCTAGCGCCTGAGCGCACAGCGCCCAAGGTGCTGCCCCCACACATCCTTTGGATGCCCTTTCCCCATATTTCTTTTATATATATACATATATACATATATATATATGTATACATATTTGCACACACGCGTGGTCCACGACACTGTCCCTGTTAGAAAAAAATTTCTAACGGGGCGCTGCCCCGCACCCCGCAAGGGGGCTGCTAGCCCCCTTGACCCCCAGCCCGCTATCCGGGTAGCGGGACCCCCGTATAAAACTCTGCGTGGCTCCCGATATATCCAAACCCCCTCTTTCAAAACACAACACACGTACACTGCACATTGAGTTCGCATGACCAGTTTAACCCGTTAATCGGAGGTTCCCTCGCCCCAAAGACGAAGGGTAATTAACGGCAGCTTAGTCCGCGGCTGCCGGAGATTCGAATCCCCACAATCAATAAACCCCCGCCTACCCTACGCAGGGGGAATCTGTAGTACGCCTGACAAGCGCGCGCGTATTCCTATCTTAATGGGGTGACGAAAAACACCCTACATTAGGTTAGAGAAGAGGGAGAGGAGAAAGTAGGATTCTCCGGTGCGTCGTTTCGTCGCCATAAGCTCCTAGGGTCGTCGTCGGAATTTCGTCGGAGCTTCGCCCTTTGCTAACTCCAAATGCATACTAAAATTCTATAGAGTTTTCTTGAGAGTTTTGGACAGAGTTTGTGAGTGAGGGGTGTGTGTTTAGGGTTGATATTTATAGGGTAAAGCTAGGATTAGGGTAGGTGAAAGGTTGTATTGAAATTTGTATTAAAAATGCATTAAAAAATAGTGTAATAGAGTTTTTAAGAGTTCTGGAACCGATCCAAGAAATTAAAAGAAAACAATATTAAAAATAATGTGGGGGATGAGATTTGAACTCTGGTGCTTTGGTTCAGCAGTGCAAGGTCTTACTAATAAGCTACAAGCTCCTTCTGGTTATTAAAAACCAAAACAATTATTTATAGTACTCACAGTAAATGCAAATACTCCAAGTATACATTAACTTTTAAAAAAAAATTTGTACACTAAAATTGGAGTTGTTACAGTCTACCCTCGTTACAAAAATTTCGTCCTCGTAACCTATACCTTCTTTCGTACGGTATTTTATAGATTGTCCTAATATAAAATCTAAGTTATCTTTACTTTTAGTAAAATTTAAAAGCATTTTGTCTTTTAATTCAATTTTTCTTTAAAGATCAAATATTTTAAATTTTAAAGTATTGTTGGTTTCATTTAACTTTTCCTTAGTTAAGGTTATGGATTTTATTTTATCGTTTAAATTTTCATTTTCTAATTTAATTTCTTTTAATTCTTCTTGAGTTGATTTTTCTAAACTATTTCTAGCAGATAATTTAGACTTTAAATTCTTATACATAGTTATTAATTTATCATATTTTTCTTTAAGATAATGACAAAGACTTGTTAAATTTACTTTACCGAGAGATTCAATATCAAAGTCATCGTCAGTTACCTCATTGTCTAGGGCAATGAAGCACACATTGGCGACTTCTTCGGTTTTCGAGTCGCTGGAATTCGTATCGTCCCAATTAGCTTGAAATGAATGCTGATTTCTTTTTTGACTTCCACTTATCCTTATTGAGAGTAGGACACTTTGACTTCAAATGATCTTCCTTATTGCATTCAAAACAACACAAAGTTTTATTGGTATTAAAATTCTTATTAGACTTATACGTACCTTTCTTCTGGGGAAATTTCCTGGACTTTAGTTACTTTCTGAAGTGTCTAGCAATATTGGTCATTTCTTCACCGTCGTTGTCATCATCACTTGATGATTCCTTACGCTTTGATTTAGTGGTTGCCTTTAGCGCGGTATTTTTCTTTTGAGTGTCTTTCTCCTGATTTTGCTTAAGATCCTCTAACTGCATCTGGTAGGTCAATAATTTTCCTATAAGGGTATCAACCTTCAACGTTGTTTTGCCATTAGTCTTTTCGATGACAGTGATGTTAAGTTGCCAAGATATCGTAAGAGACCACAACAATTTATAATATTTTTCTTTGTCATCGAATTTTTTTCTGAAATTGAAAAGTTTGGTAATAACATTGTTGAATCTAGAATACATGGAGTCGATGGATTCATCGTCTCTCATTTGAAACATCTCATACTTATGCATGAGATGGTTGATTTTACTCTTTTTAACTTGACTGGTACCTTCATGGGTAGTCCGGAGAGTGGTCCAAATCTCGTTGGCAGTTTGACACAGAGATTCTATTGAATTCTTTTTATTTCAACGAGCAATGAAGTACATTCATCGCCTTGACATTTAATATCAACAATGTCCTGTCGGCTTCAGATGAGGGATTTGTGGTAGGAGGAAGGATTTTCAATGATTTCTAGAACTTTTAGATCTATGCGTTGAAGGAAAATTTTAATCTTAGTTTTCTAGAATTGATTGTACCATTGAAAAGAGGAGGACAGTCAATAGCTTGTCCTTTCATTTGGTTTGCCATAAGATCAGAAACTCAAAAAGTTAATCTTACAAACAGAGTAATCTGCTCTGATACCAATTGAAAACAACTTTAGAGGGGTGAATAAGTTTTTATGGCAATCACAGAGTAATTTTTACGAAATACAGAAATTATGTAGCGAAATTTAAAATAGAGAAAATACTAAACTATCACAATCACAATTACGGAAGCACAGAAAATAAAATGGACATAAAGAATTGTTATCGAGATTCACCAACCCAGTGGCTAATCTCCGCCTGAAAACTCCTGCTCAGGATTCAACTTTACTATCCCGTGACTCCTTACAGGTGGAGAAACCTAAATCTTTTGCGGGCTCAGATCCAAACCTTTACAATTGTAGGCTGTTAACACCTAAACTTTTTCAAGGTTCAAGTCTAAATCTTTACAATGTGAAGATCTTGGACTCTTCTTCACCGAGTCGTACAGTGCAAGATTTTACAATCTTTACAAACCAACTTCAATAATCCTAACGATTTCAAATGAATAAATCAAAATTCGATTCAAGAAGATGAGAGATTGTATTTTGGAAATTAAGAAAATTTAAAATCAAATCGAAGAAGTTTTCAAGATTAAAACAAATTTGAAAACAATCGCTTTTTCGAAACTTTTGAGATCTTTCTTTTCTAAAATAGAAGAAAAGTTTAAAGGGTACTAGAAAGATCTCCTCTCAGAGAAATGAATAGTAAAAACTTGAGAGCAAGAGAGACAGAGTTTTCACGAAAATGAGAAGGCAAAAGATCAAGAGTGAAAACTTGAAAATCGTGAATAGTTAGTGAAAACTCTTCACAAAATGATTCTATTTATAGAAAAACATTTTAGGGCAGTTGGGGAAGTTAAAATAACTGCTCCTGATTGTTAAGACTGTTTTTGGCGGGTTATAAACATTGAAATTTGAATTATACGCCAAAAAACAGAAAATTTGAAAAAATTCAACTGCATAGGACGTCCTATGTCTGATAAATGCAGGCACAGAGACTTGGGTTTTGAGAATTTATGAAATGATTTTTTTTTTGTTTTAGTAAATACGATTTAGAAAATAAATATAGATTTGAAAATAGACTCTAACCGTTTGAGATCGACACGACTCTTAGACTCAAAGAAAATGGAAAAATTCTTGAATATCTCCGTTGATTGATTTTTCCGTTTTCTCCTTTGAATTGACATTGTAGTTTCCGAGTCGTCCGATTTTATTGATGTTACTTTTTGCGATATCCGTTGCAGTGCTGATTGTTCTTATGCTTGAATAACTCCAGTTGTGTAGCATATTGACGTTATCTGACATGGTAGGTAACATACGGTATATTAAATTAAATGTATGGTTTAATAAAATAATTAAAATTAAAGGGAATTTGACACGTAGCTCAACACTAGGCTATATTTACCACAGAAAGATAAATTTTAGTTGTTAGTTATGAAATGGACACTTGTTGGCACCAGCACATCCTACAACATAACAACCAGAGAACTTTGCAAATTGCCCAATGATATTACAAACGGATCCTGTTGTCACTGATACAAACACATTCCCCTTTCTTCAGCTTGCCAAATTCATAAAATCCAGCATTAGCATATATCACATAGGAGAGAAAGATAGCAATCAGTCAGTACTATTGATTCATAACTTGCCGATAACTTTACTAATTCAAGTTTATGAATAAAAAGAAATAAACACTGTCCTAGATTCATAACTTGCCGATAACTTTGCACAGATGGATCAATGACTGAGATTCAACAATGGAATAGTGTGTTTCACAAGTCGCAACAATTTTGGCAACAAATTGATCCACAGTCAAACAATTCTTGATGCACACAGAGATTAATATTGAACTAGTAATCGCTGTGAGCCTGTGATATAGTTGTAGCTTCAAATTCACACACCTCTTTGATAATTCTACTGCTGAATCTATGTTGTCATGACCATAGAAGCAACATTAACAGTATTCATCGTGACTTGATACCTATTGTTTTGATTATACACCTCAGTACATCTCTTTCTGTGAAAGCTTACATGATGAGATTGGATTTCATGGGAAAATAAAGAAAAATGAGGCAAATCTGATATTTATCAGCCCAAACTATCCATTAACACTATAATAAAATTCTTTCTACTACCAGACTCTGGATTTTGTGGGAAAATAAAGAAATGAAGCAAATTTGTCCCATTTCCCTTATTCTCCAACTTCACCTTTTAGATAATTACAAAACCATTCAAACAGTGGTGTAGGTCCAACATATATGTCGAAAATGGAGGAGTTTGAAGAAGATTTAAACTTGATTTAGATGTATTCCGAGACTTTATGGCCCAAGAGCTACATATGAATTGGTTTTTCATGTTTTAGATCCAGAATAGCTTGCCTTCCTTGGCACAAGTTGTGCAAATTTTTTTGATACAGTTTGCGAGGGGCTATACTTTTTCATCCGGTGGAGCTGATACGGATCGATCAATTCATATGGATTCTTCACACTGATATCTTCATATCCTTCATCTATCTATCTCCCAACGACACCGTTGCTCTTCTGATCTCAAAATCAGACTCGGATGCGTTTCCATGGCTGTAATTTTCGATCGAAACATACTTGTTCACCACCTCCATCTTTTTCTCTCAAACCTTGGTCTTGTTCTAGTCTCTCGTGTTTTTGGTCTAGATATATAAAGAACTTTGAGCTTAGATACTGTTGCGGCTATTATAAGTTCGGTGGAAAGGTTAATGGCTGGAGGTTGGGAGTTAAGTTCACAGGTTGATGCTTATTAATGTAGAGGAGGAATCAGGAGAAGATATCAGCAGAGGCTAATAGAATTTTAGAGAGGTTACAAGCATAGAACACAGATTGATAACGAGAAGTTATCTGATGGAAGTCATGGAATCTAGAGAATCATTTAGTTTACTAGGAAATTAACTAATGAAATTGGGGTTAGGATACACTTAGATTACTATGCATTGCATGTGCTGTAAGCTCATAAGCTCTTGCATGTGCTGTAGCTTATAAGCTCATGATTATTTTAGTAACAGATATAGTGCAAGTTTTCTAAAAGGAAGATTGAGGTATTAATGCACTTAAAGTTCTAGGAAATTAACTGTTGCAATTGGGTTATGAATACACTTAGATAATAGATTTATGGGCATTACATGTGGTGGAAGTCTGTAAGCTCATAATTAATGTTAGCAATACATATAACACAAGTTTTTAAAACGGTAGATTGAGGTATAAATGCAAACTAAGATGTTTGCAAGGACTTGTATGCAAAAAAGATATATACATATGCAATTCTATTAGAGTATATTGTGAGGCAATCATAAATTCCCTAGGCAGAGTTTTTGCGATATAGCGATAAATATGTAAAAAGAGCAAATCCTCTAGGCGGAGCTGTGCAATATAGCAGTAAATTTTGCATCTCAAAACGAAACAACTGTTTCAAAATGAAGGTTCTAAAACAGAAAATGTAGGAATATAGAGTTTTCTCGTGTCTCGGCTACTAATCATCATGTTCTATTACTGATCATATCAATGATTCTGCCTTTTCACTATCATTAAGAAGTAGACTACCATTTCAGAAGCTTTTGCTCTTCGATACAAACTGGCAGCATTCCGTTATTCATATAGCTCTTCAACCGACAAATTATAAGGATTGTGCTTGTTACTTTAAAAAAGTACTGAACTACAATATTTTGGGATTCTAACAGTAGAATATTACTAAAAGAAGCAATCTCAACTTCAACATATCCCCTTAAGAGTCAGCCACCTTTACCATGTTCTTTCCGACATTGTCACCTCGAAAGAGTCCTGCAAAAGCCGAAGGTACATTCTCAAGGCCCAGAGAGATGTCTTCAAGAACATGGATTTTCCCTTGCTTAAGTTGATCAGAGGTTTTCGATATAAAATCACCATAGATATTAATGTGATCATATGCCAAGAACCCGCTGATGGTGATTCGCTTATAAACCACATCTAGCATGTTAGGTGCCGCTCGTTTCCCTTTGTCTGTGTACTCTGCGATCACACCGCATACAGCCACTCGTCCAAAAGGGTTCATGTTGGACACTGCGGCTTCTAGCATCTCCGCACCAACATTGTCAAAGTATATGTCTATTCCCTCAGGAAAATACCTGCACAAAAAGAGATGCACCAACATTAGGCAAGCTACACAAGTAATTCATGTTCTGAGTTGTGTGGATGCTTGTATTTGTGTGCGTCTGTACTATAAACCAATCCATTCAGGCTATTCTTGTAGTCTGCATGTTAATCGGCTTGTATCAGGTTCGATATTGTTTAGATCCGTTATTGATCTATGGGCATTTCGGTAATTGTATGTTTAATATGGTTAGAGGATACCTGTGAATACTATAGTAGATCCTAGGATGAGGTGTTGGATGATGATGGTAATTTTACTTGGCATGTGGTACCTAAGGGGAATAAGGTATAAATTTCTTGATTATTAGAAGAAATTGATAGAATTTTCCAATTTTCTGCTTTTCTTGAGTATTCTCGATCTAATTCTTTGAGTCTCGTTTTGTTGAATGCCTTGTGCATAAACCATCTAATACTGCAATCTACTCATTTCCCCGCTTTCATGGATGGAGAAGAATAGGATATCTAAAGCTTAGAGAAAATTTTCAAGAATGGGATCTCATTGAGGAGAACTAGAAAAGGCATGAGAAAGGCGAAATAGATAACCAAATAATTTCATATATTATATACGAAGAGACATAAAGTGAACTAACTTCTTAAGCGCGGCTTTGAGATCTGGTTCTTCTTTATAGTTGAATGCCTCATCGAATCCAAGCTTTTCTTTAAGAACATCAACCTAGAATCACAACAATTGTAACTAATTTTTTTTTGCCCTGGGAGTAATATTTAACATATAAGGATAATATTTTGTGGTTAGCGATAACTCTAATGCCATATGATTACCTTTTTCTTGCTACCAGCAGATCCAACTACATAACAACCAAAGAGCTTTGCAAACTGCCCAACCAAATTACCGACCGATCCTGATGCGGCCGATACAAACACCTTATCGCCTTTCTTAGGCTTGCAAACTTCGTAAAATCCAGCATAAGCCGTAAGCCCGCCAGGCCCTATATCACATTAGAGCAGAAGATATCAGTCAGTCAGTACTTAGCAATGTATGAATCCACCAGTTTCCATGTAATATCTTGTTGAACACACGCGGAGCTAGACATAGACATTTGTGAGCAATTGCCCACACGGAATAGACAAAATTCTGTATTTATGCTATAGCTTGCCCCTATAGGATATAGGGAATTTCTTTATAAAGTTGATGTTGTCCCTCTAGATTTCATGCAGCTAGCTATTGGAGGGCACTGCCCCAGCCTATTGGAGGGCAACCAAACAATATCTGAAAATAGAAAACATGCATCAAGCTAACCTAAAACTCCCAAATAATAAGACAGTGGGAATTCAGTTCCTGATATCTTGTTGAGAATGGTCCCAGGCTTGACCGTAGTGTACTCTTCCCACCCTAAAATGCCGGCGACAATGTCATCCTTCTTGAACTCTGGGTTGCCGGAGGCCATGACCCGTCCCACACCGAAAGCATCGATTTCCTGTCAAAACAAGATCAATCAATAACATGCTTTTGAGTTTTGACCATCGATTTCATGTTTTCAAGATCCAAAAGAACCAACCTTCCCTGGTTCAACCTGTGCAGCAAATTTTGATGCAGTCTGGGACGAGCTATACTTCTTCATCCGATTGATCTGATACGGATCTATCGATACATATAAATTCTTCACTATGATATCTTTGGATCCTTCATCTACCGTCAACGACAGCGTTGCGCTTCTGAGCTCAAAATTAGACTCGGACACATTTCCATCGCTATAACTTTTAATCGAGACATACTTGTTCTCCACCTCCATCTCTTCCTCTCAATCCTTTGATCTTGTTTGGTCTCTAATGTTTTTGGGCGATATATATATATATTAAAACTTTGATCTCAGAAACTGCTGCTGCAATAATAAGCTCAACAGAAAGGTTAATGGCGGGAGGTTGGGAGTCAAGTTCATAGGTAGATGCCAAATAATGCAGATGAGGAATCGGTGGAAGAGATCAGAAGAGGACAATAGTATTTTAGAAATGTTACAAGCATAGAAGACAGGCTGATAATAAGAAGTTATCTGATGGAATCTGAAAGAGAATATTTGGGTTATTTTAGGTAATTAAGTACTACAATTGGGATTAGGATACACTTACGCTACTGCAATAAGGAGTTACCCCTGCGGATTTATCTGTAGGAGCGAAGCACTGCCCCTACGGATATATCGGTAGGGGCAAAAAAGTACCCCGTAGATGCAAAGGCCGCAGGTGCAGGTCTTCGTTCTGAACATGCCCATACGGCGCAATAATTGTCCCTACGTCTTAATCCATAGGGACATTTATCCCTACGGAGTAATCCGTAAGGCCTGATAAATATTTTAATTTATTAGTTTATAAAATAAAATATTTTAATTTATTAGTTTCCCCTACGGATGTATTCGTAGGGCCTGATTGATAACCGTACAGATACATCCGTAGGTCCTGATTGATGTCCCTACGGATAAATTCGTAGGGACGAGTTTTACTGAGTCCATAGAGGCAAAATATCAGGTATCCTGATATTTTATCCCTACGGCTAACTGTGTAGGGGCAAATATTGCACCTACGGATTAATCCGTAGGGCAAATATTGCACCTACGGATTAATCCGTAGGTGCAACAGATGGCCCTACGGGTTAATCCGTAGGTGCAAAATATCAGGTTTTTTATTTAAAAAAGGGCTTCCTGTTTTTTTCCTGTCCTGTGCACAATAATATATACATCATATAACCAAATACAGAAATATTCATAATCAACATCTCAAGCATAATATATAAAAGAAATAAACAAATAGAATACGATATCAAACTAAATTATCATGAACAAGTAAACAACCATCAATATCGTCCAAAATTTATACAATATGTATCAGATAAGTACATACATCCTCAAAAATATAAATAAAGCTACTCTAGCTCGGTCCAGCTCCTCCACCTCTGATAATCGCCGTAATCTGACGCATCTGCTCCTCGGTGCAGCCCTGAGTCATTAAAAACTTGACTAATAAAGGAGCGGACTGTGCGGGAGTCTGAGCGGACTGTGGAGCTGCAGGAGTGGTCTGTGCAACCGCAACCGAGGTAGTGGCTTGCGAAGCTGCAGCCGAAAGAGATGCTTGTGGAGCCGCAGCCGAAGAAATCTGTCGCACCTGTTAAATTTTGTGTGTAATAAACGAGTAAGGACGGTGTATTATATTTTAGTCGAGTTCGTATCATTATCGGGTTATTGCGAAACCCCAATCTAAGAATACTTAGGGACTTAGGCCTCATTTGAGTATTTAGTTTGGAAAGCCGTAGTTTATTTTAATTAGATAGTTTTATGTAAGTACGATTAATCAAACCTAAGTCTACAACCAAATAAGTTCAGACTACTAATATTGCATATATTACTATCTATAACGTGATATAATATCTTACTATTAAGTAGTATACGTACCATCTCCTTCAACTCCTCGACGGTGGTCTTCAAGGCGGCAACATCATGCTCTAGACGTCGCTCACGGAGGGTAGGGAAAGTAACCGCCGGGGTGGAGTCCAACCTCATATGGGCCTTGCAAGGACCCAGTCCCCGGTCTCTTTTCCAACCTCCGTGGTGCCCTCCGTGTGCGGTGTAGGACTGGGGTCAGCAGTATCAGATCGGTCTGTCCAGTAAAATCGATTCCCGATGCCTCCGCCTGTACCACCACCCGCTCCTACACCCATATTAACCATTAAAATATAAGTATATCATTTAAATTTGAACTTTTCAAAACAAAATTTTCAATTTTTTGGAATAAATATTAACACTTACGCAATACTCCTGGATAGCGGTGTCAGGGAACCGAAGCTCGCCCGTGGATGGATCTGTCGAGGTGCCGTGGACAGCAAGATACGCGGTCAGCACGCTCAGTGTACTACCATGCGCCAGGGTCTGAGCTCTCTGCAATCCGCAAAAAATTTACATATATTATAAAATAACTCTTAATATTACATATATCAAAATAGATCTATTGTAATTTACTGATGCCTCCATGGCACGAGTAATGTTTCTCGAGCCACCTGTATAAGTGGGGCGACCCCTCTTCGCCGACTTCCTATTCTCTTTATTTTGATCGGCCTGTTTTTGCACAACACATTCAGATTTAGTTTTCTAATTAAGCAACACAAAAAAATAAATTATATACTAAACAATGAGGGCATGCTTTGTGACCATGTACGGACCAACCTGATAGCATTCCATACGCAGGAAAGCCATTAATTGTCCACATTAAAGCCGCACGCAATGTGAAGGTTGTATCTGTGTTTACATCGTAAGTCTCTACACCATCAATGAATAAATATTTTAACTCATCAATCAGAGGTCGGAGATAGACGTCGATATTGTTTCCCGGTGAGTTTGGTTTGTCGATAAGAAAAGGCATCATAAAGTAGGATTGATTCATAAGCAACCAAGGCGACAGATTATAAACTATCATTACAACGGGCCATGTGATGTGGCTTCTAGCCATATAGTTAAATGGGCAGAAACCATCATTAGCGAGTCCGAGCCCGACATTGCGAGGATCACTACTAAATATTTTTTGCCTCCTATCGAAATTCTTCCATGCCGGTGAATCTCTTGGATGACTCATTTTTTCATTTTCACTTGGAGGAGCACAGTGATGCCAAATTATTGTCTCGGCTGTTTTCTTGCACCTGAATAGCCTCTGCAGCCTCCTTGTTATGGAAAAGTATCGTGCTATCTTGACAGGTATATCGGACTTCTTATCAGAATCTTTCGGTTTATACCCGGTCTCTCCGCATATTGGACACTCTTTCAAATCTGAATTTTCTTTCCGGTACAACACGCAATTTTTGGGACATGCTTGAATCTTTTCACACTTCAGACCTAAATCAGACATCATCTTATGGGCTCCATACCAGCTGTCGGGCACGTTATTTCACGGAGGCATAGAATCTTTCAAGAACTTTAGAAGTATCGTGAATGACTTGTTGCTCCATCCATTTAGGCACTTAATCTGGAAAAGTTGGACGAACCATGATAGGGTGGAATACTTTGCATTCTCATAAATTGGTTTCCTAGCATTATTCATGAACTTTTCATACTTATCTTCACGCGGTCCTTGACCGGAAGGAATGTTATCTTCGGTACGAATACTATCACCTAGGACAGGCTCTATCATATCCTCCATTTCTTCTCCTAAAAAGAAATTACCGTCTTCTTCTTCTTCTTCTGCCGTATTACTGTCTTCTTCTTCCGTATTACTGTCTTCTTCTTCTCCTTCCTCGTGATATAGCCAAATTGTATATAGTCTAGTAAAACCATGTTTAACGATATGAAGTTCTACGAATTCTACTTTCTGCTAGTACTTATTCCCGTATCTATCGCACGGGCAGAGAATTTTCTCTAACACGATCTTATTATGTGCGCGTGAAAATTCAATGAAAGCAGCAACTCCTACGACGAACTTAGGTTGCATACGTTGTTGCTAATCCACGTACATCCAGTCCTTAACTCTGATGTACTCATGGGTCATGTTAGACTGTATAACATATAAATTGTAGGTTATGATGACTATATTGAGAAATCTAAGAACGGGATGGTTACTGACAAAGAAGAAAATCCGTAGATACAAGTTTGTCGTTGAAATGAATAAATTATCGATAAACAAAGTTATATTTGAAGATCTTGGATTATCATCATTTTTTTAAAGAACTAAGTTCTTTATATACTATTACAAATAAGGGTTGCCCCTACGGATTTATCGTAGATACAAGTTTGTCGTTGAAATGAATAAATTATCGATAAACAAAGTTATATTTGAAGATCTTGGATTATCATCATTTTTTTAAAGAACTAAGTTCTTTATATACTACTACAAATAAGGGTTGCCCCTACGGATTTATCCGTAGAAGCAAACCACTGCCCCTACGGATATATCCGTAGGGGCAAGAAAATACCCTGTAGGTGAAAACGCCGTAGGTGCAAGTCTTAGTCTTGAACATGTCCCTACGGTCAAAAACTTGTCCCTACGGAGTAAAGTGTAGGTCCAGTTGTCCCTACGGATTAGGCTGTAGTGACAAAAAATTTATTTAATTTATCTGTTTATAAAATAAATTCGGTGTCCCTACGGACTTATCCGTAGGGCCAAATAGTTGCCCCTACGGATAAGTGCGTAGGTATAAATCTGTAGGGACAAAATATCAGGTATCCTGATATTTTGTCCCTACGGATACCTGTGTAGGGCATTCGTTTGCCCCTACGGATATATCCGTAGGGACAAGCGTAAACCCTAATACTGAGATCATAGGGGAAAAATATCAGGTATCCTGATATTTTGCCCCTACGGATAAATCTGTAGGGGCAATATGTTGGGCCCTACGGATTAATCCGTAGGGGCAATGTTGGGCCCTATGGATTAATCCGTAGGTACATATTATCAATTTTTTTAAAAAAAAGGGCTGCCTATTTTTTTCTCGCCCTGTGCATAATAATATATACATCATATATAAAATTAATCAGCACGCAGAACATATATGCAGTATTCATAATCACATCTCACGCATAATATACAAAAGAAATCAACAAGCAGAATATGATATCAATATAAACACGCAAACACCACCAATATCAATATCGTCCAAAATATAGTACAATATGTATCATATAAATAAATACATGTTTAAAATATAAGAATTAAAAAGCTACCATAGCTCGGTCCAGCTCCACCTCTGATAAACGCCATAATCTGGCGCACCTGCTCCTCGGATATACCCTGAGTCAATAAATCATGCAATGCGGAGTGTGCGGGAGTCTTAGCGGGCTGTGGAGCAGTAGGAGTGGTCTGCGCAGCCGCCGCCGAGGTAGTGGCTTGCGGAGCCACGGCTGCGGGAGTCTGAGCGGGCAGTGGAGCTATAGGAGCTGTCTGCGGAACCGTAGCTGATGTAGTGGCTTACGGAGCCCCAGCCGAAGGAGATGCATGTGGAGGCTCGGCCGATGTACCCTGTCACGTCTGGACCTACGTGTGTAATAAACGAGTAAGAACTGTGTATTAGTCGAGTTCGTATCATTATCAAGTTATTTCGAAACCCCAATCTATGTATACTTAAGGACTTATGCCTCGTTTGGATATCTAGTTTAGAAAACCGTAGTTTATTTTAATTAGATATGTATGTATGATTAATCAAAGCTAAGTCTACAACCAAATAAGCTCAGGCTACATACTAATATTGGATATGTTTCTATCTATAATATGACATAATATTTTACTATTAAGTAGTATACATACCAACATCTCCTTCAACTCCTGAACGGTGGCCTTCAAGCTCTCCAGTTCTTTCTGGAAACGTCGCTCACTGGAGACGGAAGAAGTAACCGTCGGAGTGGAGTCCAACCTCATATGAGCCCTGCTAGGGCCCAGTCCCTGGCCTCTCTCCCAACCTCCGTGGTGCCCTCCGTGTGCAGCGTCCAAGACTGGGGTCAGCAGCATTGGATCGTTCTGTCTAGTAAAATCGATCCCCGATGCCTCGGCCTGCTCAACCACCCGCTCCTACACCCACATTAACCAGTAAAATATAAGTATATCATTTAAATTTGAATCTTTCAAAACTAAAATTTCAAATAGAGGTTGAATAAATATTAACACTTACGCAATACTCCTGGATAGCGACGTCGGGGTATCGAAGCTCGCCCGTGGCGGGATCTGTCGAGGTGCCGTGAACGGCAAGATATGCGGAGAGCACGCTCGGTGTACCACCTTGCGCCAGGGTCTGAGCTCTCTGCAATATTAGAAAATAATTCTTAATATTAGATATATTAGAAAATAACTCTTAATATTGCATTATATGACAAAGGCCGGTCTATTGTAATTTACCGATAACTCTATGGCACAAGTAATATTTCTCGAGCCACCTGTATAAGTGGGGCGACCCCTCTTCGCCGACTTCCTATTCTCTTTATTTTGATCGGCTTGTTTCTGCACAAGACATTCACATTTAGTTTTCTAATTAAGCAACACAAAAAAATAAATTATATACTAAACAATGAATTACATTTAAAATACATACCTGTTTGCGATGAGAGTCGAAATATTCGCACAATAGAGGCCATGTCTCTACGTCGACTCTCGCAAAGGCCGGAGTAGATAGGAGGGCCGTTCTTTCTGCCTCGGGGGTCGCCATCCACAGGGAATAGCAGTCGGTCTTCAGCTCATTCCTGTTGTATCGGACCTTCGTCTGCATGTTTTTTATCAGGCCATTGTACAGAGCGTGAAGATCGAGCACCCTCTCAGGGTGATCAGGGTCAGGTACAGGTTGAAAATCATAATCCAACTGAAAATACAAAAAAAATATTGTTATTAGATTGCAAGTGTTAATAATAAATATATTGGATAAATCAAATGAAAATATATGTTAATACCCGAGCCTGATCCCAGAAGAGGGCGAATGAGCGCCGGTGCTGGTTGCCCCACTCAATGTGAAATGGATAGTTCTTCACGAGCCGGCTCTCATCCCCCATATACCGGCCGAACCTCTCGGCATAATCGCCGGTATAGCGATAATCAGGGGTAAAAAAAGGGGGAATACTGCCTCCCCCCTAACTCTGTCGGGCCTCAGCCTGTGGGACTGATTCGGGCATCGAGTCCCCCTCTGGGGATGGGGAGGCCCTGCGTCTGCAAGAAATATCAAGACAATCAATATTAAGACAAAGTTGTATTAAGAAATCAAGGTTTAACGAAAATTGAAGTGTGATATATACTTCCGGTGACTAAAGCACGAGCCTGGGCTCGTGCATCAGCACGAGCGGGACGATAGTTCCTCCGATGAGGAACAGCCGGTGACCCGGATGCGGACGCATCCCCTCCAACTAGAAAATAAACATTGACGCTAAATTTCCATGAAGTTCATATTTATTCTTTAGAGGATATGTAAAATGAATATATATTTTATATTTATTCATACTAACCTACAGACTGAGCGGAGGGTACGGAAGTGGCGGGAGTGGCCCCTGCGTCAGATGTGGACGCACCACCTATAATTAGACGATTAAAAATAGATTATATAAGTACTTGCAAAAAGAATGTGTAGATCAATAATATAACATTCTAAATCAATATGCATGAACTAAGGATATATAAACATACCCGCAGGTGCGGTGGTGGCCTCTGCCCGAGATGCGGAGGCACCACCTACAGCTAGACAATAAAAAAAATGATTATCTAAGTAAGAGCGAAAGGAATGTGTGTATATTTATGATATAGCATTCTAAATTAATATACATGCACTATATGATATATAAACATCCCTGGAGGTGCGGGAGTGGCCTCTGTCCCTGATGTGGACGCATCACCAACAGCTAGACAATCAAATATTGACAATATAAGTAATTTTGACATGAACAAGCATGTATATCTATAATATTACATTCAAAATGGATATGCATGCAATATACCTGGAGGTGTGGCAAAGTCCATATGGAAGGAGGCATCCGAAGGGGTCTCCGATTGGGGTGCAAGACTGGCCCTCTGAAGCTCCCTACGCAGCTCTCCGGGCGGCAGAACCGCTCTGCCTCTGCCTCTGCCGGTGCCGCGGCTGGAGCTCCTGCCGCCCCTCGCTGCTCCCTTCATCGTCATCAAATCTAGATAAACGGTTCGTGGACGCATTAGACAATCATTACAAGTATTGACTATATATGTATAGATCGTAAAATGTGAAGTAATAATATAACATTACTGATAACCTTTTTCGTTTCGTGGGCGCATTAGACATATCTACTTGGATTTCATCATCGATATCATTTCTAACCCACGTAACTTCATGATCAGCCGAAGACAACCCGTCTTTCGAAACAGATGGTCGGAGCACTCTAAGTCTTCTCTCTTCTTCATCCTCATCGCTGTCCTCGAATTCTGAGACATCGTAGACATCTCTGGGTTTCCAACGGCATACGACACTCCATCCCGGATGCTTCAAACACTGTGAGTAGTATACTTGGAACGCTTGGTTCGGAAAGATAAACGGATCTTCCTGACCGTAAAATCGAAGTGTGTTCACACTGGTCAATCCATATTCATCTTTCCAAGTCCCAAGATTGCTTCTCCACTTATCCGTATCGGTTCGCGTATCGTACCAAGTACACTGGAATATATAAAAGGGTTCTGATCGTCCGAGATAGTGGATACCGAGTATACAATTTAAGTATCTATAATAAATCACACCGTTCGATCGTACCGTCGCAATCCCACTAGTCTGAGTGGTTCTAGATGTTTCTATGTGCTTAACTTCGAATTTGTATCCAAAGACACCGAATTCTTTATAATATGCAACCTCCATATTAGGAAATTGAGCTAAATATCTTGAATCACTCTCAAATGATGCAGACAAGTTCGGATCGTGGATCTAACAAAACAAATTTTACGACAAATATATAACGATATAAGTTTAGATTAAAACTGATAGCAATAACATGTTATTCGAATAACTTACATGATCTGTGACCCAATCGCAAAAATTATCCTAATGATATTTTTCCAATCGTTTATCGTTCCAATCAGGATGCCCCTCACGTACCTCGTTAAAATGAATTCTGTTTTCGACAATAAATTATGACATTAATATTATATCATTTTATACACACACAAACACAAATATAACAATTAATCCAAAAAAACTTACTCTCTAATTTGTTCAAGACATGCGCAATTAAGCAAGATAAACCGGTATATCTTGTTGATAAATATAGTGTCTACCCTCTTATAATCGGCTTTACCATATGGCCCGTCTTGAATTCTTCGAGGCCGGTTAAGTCTCGTCTCAATGTTCTCGTCCAGATAGCGGGAACAAAATGTGGTTGCTTCATCAGGAAGATAACCTTGCATGATAGAACCCTCTGGTCGATTTCTATTGCGTATATAATTTTTAAGAGTGTAGAGGTACCTAAAGAAAATATATTGAATAAATAAATACGGGCATACAGGACAACAATAATTTTAAAAATTGCGCGAAACGAAATATTCCACGTACCTCTCGACGGGATACATCCATCGATATTGTACCAGTCCGGCTAACTTAGCCTCAGTTGCAAGATGAACCGTCAGGTGTATTATGATATCAAAGAATGACGGTGGGAAAATACGCTCAAACTTGCAAAGTATCAATATAATAGAATTTTCTAGTTTATCCAGCGTCACAACTTCCAGTGTTTTAGCACACAACTCTTTGAAAAAACAACATAGGTCGTTGATTACTAGACCAACCGATTCGGGAAGAGAGGTCCTAAGGGCTAATGGAAGAAGGTGCTCCACGATAACATGGTGAGCATGACTTTTCAGCCCATCGATCATGCCTTTCACAATTTTTATCTTCTTGCTGAATGATCCTGAGAAACCTGTGGGAACTTTCAAATCATGCAACACCTGCAGGAATCTTTTCTTCTCCGGTTGTGATATATGATAAGCGGCATTGGGAAGTACAAACTTGCCTGGTTTACCCGCTACCGGTCTAGAGTGCAATTCACTTCTTATTCCCCACTTCTGTAGATCTATCCGAGCATTCAGGTTGTCTTTCGATTTCCTGTCTTTACAAGAAGCAAGTTGAGTATGTGCTCTGATACTCCCTTCTCTATATGCATGACGTCCAGACAATGACGTACTAAATTTGTTGACCAGTACGGAAGCTCGAAGAAAATGCTTAACTTATTCCAAAATGGTGGTTTGACCTGTTTTGTCGGATCCATCCCGAAAGTCACATTATTATAACCATCCCACTGAGCAGTCACGTCCTCTCAGGAAAATGGGGCTGGAGGTCCAAGAAACTCATGATGACCATCAAAGTGAACAGTGTCTAACCTGTAGGGTTGGTCTAGAGGCAGGAAATGTCGATGGCCGCAATAACAAACCTTCCTGCTAAAATTCAAGAATTTCGATGTTGTGTGTTGATGGCAATGAGAACATGCTTTGTGACCATGTACGGACCAACCTGATAGCAATCCATACGCAGGAAAGTCATTAATTGTCCACATTAAAGCCACACGCAGTATGAAGGTTGTATTTGTGTTTGTATCGTAAGTCTCTACACCATCAATGAACAAAGATTTTAACTTCTCGATCAGAGGTCGGAGATAGACGTCGATATTGTTTTCCAGTGAGTTTGATCCGGCGATAAGAAGAGGTATCATAAAGTATGATTGGTCTATAGCCAACCAAGGCGACGGATTATAAATTATCATTATAACGGGCCATGTGCTGTGACTTCTAGCCATATAGTTGAAATTAGCCAGTCCGAGCCGGACATTACGAGGATCGCTACTGAATATTGCGTGCCTCCTATCGAAATCCTTCCATGCCGGTGAATCTCTTGGATGGCTCATTTTTCCATCTTCACTTGGAGGAGCACGGTGAAGCCAAATCATTGCCTCGGCTATTTTCTTGCACCTGAATAGCCTCTGTAGCCTCTGTGTTATAGGAAAGTATCGTGCTATCTTGACAGGTATATCAGTCTTGTTATTAGAATCTTTTGGCTTATACCTGGCCTCTTCGCATGTTGGACACTCTTTCAAATCTGAATTCTCTTTCCGGTACAACACGCAATTTTTAGGACATGCTTGAATCTTCTCACACTTCAGACCCAAATCAGACATCATCTTCTGGGCTCCGTACCAGCTGTCGGGCACGTTATTTCCCGGGGGCATAGAATCTTTCAAGAACGAATGAAGTATTGTGAATAATTTGTTGCTCTATCCATTTAGGCACTTAATCTGGAAAAGTTGGACGAACCATGAGAGGGTGGAATACTTTGCATTCTCATAAATTGGTTTTCTAGCATCATTCATAAAATTTTCATATTTATCCGCACGCGGTCCTTGACCGGAAGGAATGTCATCTTCCGTACGAATAGATTCACCTAGGGCAGCCTCTACCATATCCTCCATTTCTTCTGATGGAAATAAATCACCGTCTTCTTCTTCTGCCGCATTACCATCTTCTCCTTCTTCTCCTGCTGCATTATCGTGTTCTCCTTTTTCTTCTGCTGCATTACTGCGTTCTTCTCCTTCCCCGTGATATTTCCAAGTTGTATAAAGTCTAGTAAAACCATATTTTACGATATGAAGCTCTGCCAATTCTACCTTCTGCCAGTACTTATTCCCACATCTATCGCACGGGCAGAGAATCTTCTCTATCACGATCGTATTATGTGTGCATGCAAATTCAATAAAAGCAGCAACTCCCGCGACAAACTTAGCTTGCATACGTTGTTGCCAATCCACATGTATCCAGTCCTTAACTCTGACGTACTCATGGGCCATGTTAGACTGTATAACATATAAATTGTAGATTATGGTGACTATATTGAGAAATTTAAGAACGGGATGGTTACTGACAAAGGAGAAAATCTGTGTATATGCTTTGTGTGTGCGTTTGTCGTTGAAAAGAATAAATTATCGAACGTATGTTAACCGATAGACGGGGACTAAGTAGCGCTTTGAGTTTCATATATGAGTATCGATGAGAATATGAAAGTTTCATATTATAATCGAGTATCATATATTGGTTTTAATTTGAACATCTTGAATCACTCTCTAATGATGTGTTTGTTGTGTATTCTTGTTGTATGTGTGTGTTTCGGCTGTTGGGGGTAAGGCTTCTATCCCATTAAGAATGTATAGAGCGAACACCCATTCGCTTGTGCTTTCAACCGTTTCGAGTAAATTTCGGCAGCACCTCCCCGCTGTTCTCCGAATACACTGTAATAGAATAGATAATCATTTCAAAACTGTGAAACAACGTTGAAATGAACATCTAATCTATCTTTGTACACGGAGAACCAGCGGAAAGATACCGACGAAATATCTCAAAACGGATGAAAACACAAGTGAATGAAGGTGTTTGCTTTATACATTCTTAACTTGTCCACACGGGACAAATCTATCGGTTATCATACGATTGAATCTTCTCGTCACATAGACTATATGGCGGTTGTTAATATCGAGCTATACCGTCCGATATTTAACAACCTTCGTATAGTTCTATGTCACGACGAATATCGAACGTATGTTAACCGATAGACGGGGACTAAGTGGCACTTTGAATTTCATATATGAGTATCGATGAGAATATGAAAGTTTCATATTATCATCGAGTGTCATATATTGGTTCTAACTTGAACATCTTGAATCACTCTCTAATAATGCGTTTGTTGTGTATTCTTTTTGTATGTGTGTGTTTTGGCTGTCGGGGGTAAGGCTTCTATCCCATTAAGAATGTATAGAGCGAACACCCATTCGCTTGTGCTTTCAACCGTTTCGAGTAAATTTCGGCAGCACCTCCCCGCTGTTCTCCGAGTACACTGTAATAGAATAGATAATCATTTCAAAGCTGTGAAACAACGTTGAAATGAACATCTAATCTATCTTTGTACACGGAGAACCAGCGGAAAGATACCAACGAAATATCTCGAAACGGATGAAAACACAAGTGAATGAAGTTGTTTGCTTTATACATTCCTAACTTGTCCACACGGGACAAATCTATCGTTTATCATACGATTGAATCTTCTCGTCACATAGACTATACGATGGTTGTTAGTATCGAGCTATACCTTCCGATATTTAACAAACTTCGTATAGTTCTATGTCATGACGAACATCGAACGTATGTTAACCGATAGACGGGGATTAAGTGGCGCTTTGAGTTTCATATATGAGTATCGATAAGAATATGAAAGTTTCATATTATCATCGAGTATCATATATTGGTTTTAACTTGAACATCTTGAATCACTCTCTAATGATGCGTTTGTTGTGTATTCTTGTTGTATGTGTGTGTTTCGGCTGTCGGGGGTAAGGCTTCTATTGGTTATCATACGATTGAATCTTCTCGTCATATAGACTATACGAAGTATTTAAATAAAATATGAAGTAACTGATATAACATGATTTTAAACTTATGAAATAATACTTGCTTAGTTACTTGCAAGTTGCAACTTGAGAATAAGATATATGAAGAATTGAGCATTAAAGAACTAAGATGCATTAGACTTGAGATTGAGATACATACCTTCAACATAGAAAAGAAATCAATAAACAAGATGAATATAATATAAATTCAAGTTGAAAGAATATATATCAAATAAACTAACGAAGATCAAACAGAATTGGAAAAATATAAATATGAAGTATCACGATTCACAACAAACATTGGTAAAAGAAAATAAGTTAACTAAATAATACATGCCTAGATGCATTCAAAGTTAAAACATAAAGATATAAACATAATGTCACAAAAAACATTGGTAAAAGAAAATAAGTTAACTAAATATCATGATTCATGAAGATTTTCCTTGGGTGTTTTTAGATTAAAAATTTGATTCTTATGCTTAACGATAAAAACCGCTCGAAAAGTAGTATGTTTAGCTATATTTATCTATATATTTATTTGAGGCAATTTATATCAAAGTTTATTTTTGATAAACATCACTACATCTATGAATCACTTAATCATTCATAATTTAGCTAGGCCATATAATCATCTTATTGTTTAGAAGCTTAATGCCCATATATGCAACAAAACAAGTGAATTAGTAACACAAAAAACTTTCTTCAATACTATATAAAAAAAAATTTCATTACATTTAAGTACCTCACATAACTCCACATAATTTCATACAAAAGAATCATGAATCTCTCACACTCAAATCACCAAATCTAAACACTTATTCCCATTTGACCCTTACTTTGTTTGTGTGCTTAAACTCATAAGCGAACACAATGCTTCCATTCATTCTCTTGACCACAAATCTCTCTACCAACACATAACAATCAATTTTTTTCCACACAATTTCTCCTTTATAAATCTCTTCAATCCTCTCCACTCTCTCTTCACCAACAAAACCCCCTCTTTTTTGCTCCCATCTCATCCTCTCCCATAAAAGTAAGCTCAATCAAAATCCATTTTCTGAAGAATCAACATCCTTAAATGAAATCAAACCATATTTAATCTCATAATAACCCTCACTTGCTGTTCCTCTCGCAGTAAAAAATGGCATCTCTCTTATAACATCGACACCGACGCCAACCTTCAGACCTTTTCCTTCCCCGTCGCTATTCCGTTCCGTATCTGATACCAAAAATGGTAATTTTTGGCTTTATCGAGTTAAATTTTCCTAAAAATCACAACCCAACCCTAACTCTAGCCCCAGCCCTAGCCCCAGCCGAACCCCAACCCCCGCCCCCGCCCTCGCCCCCGCCCCAGCCGAACCCCAACCCTAACCCTAACCCCAACCCCAATCCCAACCGCAACCCCAGCCCCAGCCCCAGCCGCAGCCCCAACTGCAACCCCAACCCTAACCCTAACCCCAACCGATGCTTAACCCTAACCCTCATCGGTACCCAAACCCTGAACATTAGCCCTAAAATAATCAAAAAATTGTTTGATTGAAGATTTACTAACCTGTGCGGTGGAGGAGACGATCGATCGGTGGTCGACAATCGATGCAATCGGCGACGAGGAAGAACGGCGGCGAGATCGGGAACGAGATCGGCGACGAAAGAGAGAGAACAGTGACGAGATCGGCGACGCGGCGGGAACGAGAGATTTGGGGATTTTGGGAGTTTCGCGCGCGAGAGGAGATAATCGGTGTAGGGCATTTCTGTGCCTTTTTTTATTAAATCCCCATTTAGATGCCCATACGGATTAATCCGTAGGTCATTGGTTTGCGGCTCCGTAAGGGCAAACAACAAATTACGATTTAATATTTTTAAATTAAAACGTCTGGGACCGTTGGGGCAACCGTCTGGCCCTACGGATTAATCCGTAGGGCCAAAATAAATCTGCCCATACGGATTTCATTATCCGTAGGGGCACCCCCTATTTTAGTATAGGGTTAAATCCTAATTTTTAGAGAAATTAAATTCCCATATGTTCCTGTTATTTCTTTTTAACTTAGTTCTTTTCCCCTAAGTTTTGAATCTGCAGAATAAAATCTCTCCGATTAGAATTAAATTCTCAACTTGTGGGGAGATTTGCTTCTACAAATCTCAACCAGAGGAAGAACTAAGTTCTTATATGAAGGGTTATGTTTACGATAAAATTGTACGTTTACGTTATCATCGAGTATCCTACTGAAGAAACTAGTGCACCCTAAACCCTAACCCTAATTTTTGGAGGAATTAAATTCTCATATATTCCTGATTTTTTTTAACTTAGTTATTTTCCCCTAAGTTTTGAATCTGCAGAACAAAATCTTCCCGATGAGAATTAAATTCTCAACTTGTGAGGAGATTTGCTTCTACAAATCTCAACTAGTGGAAGAACTAAGTTATTATATTAATGGCTAAGTTTACGGTAAAGTTGTACGTTTACATTATCATCGAGTATCCTACTGAAGGAACTAGTGCACCCTAAACCCTAACCCTAATTTTTGGAGGAATTAAATTTCCATATGTTCTTGTTATTTCTTTTTAACTTAGTTCTTTTCCCCTAAATTTTGAATCTGCAGAACAAAATCTTCCCGATGAGAATTAAATTCTCAACTTGTGGGGAGATTTGCTTCTGCAAATCTCAACCAGAGGAAGAACTAAGTTCTTATATGAAGGGTTAATTTTACGGTAAAGTTGTACGTTTACGTTATCATTGTTAGTGTTATATGCCCTAGAGGCCATTATTGTATAGTATTAGTTTGTATATTACATTTTGGAAGCTTGGGATATATACACGGATTTATAACAGTCTTGCTCAATATAGTAGTATGCTACTTGATTTGTATCTATCTTAATATGTGTATATGTTTTTTTAACGTATCGCTAATACATATTGATAGAGCCCTTAGGATCTTTGCTTGACTACCAGTGTTGTGATGGAAGTCATACTAGTGGGGGCTGGGTAGTCTACAAGCACATCCTTATACAGGTCTCTAGTCGTAGGATTATCGAGACAGGGCATCGATACTCCAGAGTAGACTAGTGTATACGCTTCTCATCCCAGTAGGGGAGATGGTCTGTCCCACAGCCATCAATACGTCGTACTGGAGATAGTATGCAGGTGCTCATTGGGTTATGAGTTACACTAGACGGACTCGTGGGGTACTGCTGGTTGGTACTATACCTATCGTCATGTAGCAGTTCCCAGGTGACATGAGTACAACTTAGTCCGTTGACTTGACACTGCTACTTCGCCTCAAGTGTGTTCCCACTGTTCGTAGATTGCTACCCTACCAAAGCTCTATTGAGTCATGCAAACAGGTAGTAGTTGGGTGCAGTTCCGAAGCACTTGGAGGCAGTGGCGGTTAAATAGGATTAGTCTCTCCCGGTATTGGGGGTTGATGTCGCGCTGTGTTCGGAAAGCCATTACATAAAGTACCTGGCCAGGGCAAGAGAGATTTGCTGGTAGGGATTCCAGTAGTTTCTTAGGGTGTTTTTGGCCGCACTCCGACACGAATTATTGCACTATTAGGGGTCTGACGCTTGCCGCCCTTCTAGGACCGATATGCGACACTCTTAGACGAACAGACCGGACTGTACGAAGATTGCCATAGACAGGCTCAGTAGGAGTTTGGATGAGTTTGCTCGTCGGCCTTCTTATCGACAGATAGCTGGGTAGCCGTTACGTGCAGCTAGTACCGCTGACGAGCTTGTGGCTAAACCCACTGCAAGCGTACTGTCGAGTCTTTAGAGTCCCACACAGAGGGTTTCCCAGCTTCGGGCTAAACGATGTAGAGGTCGTATAGTTTTACGACAGGGTTCGATCACATACGTGTACTTGTGCGCGTGTGATGTTCGAGTGGACAATACTAGTGGGCTTTGGTTTAAGCTGGATCCTAGTATTCGATTGACGGATTAGTTTCGTCTCATTGTATTCGTGTTTCTTGGAACACGGATGCAGGTATGTATATACGGATGAGAGGGGTATAGAAGGAGATACCTCATTAGGGTTTTGACCATTGACTTGATTAAAACAATTATGAGGTGGAGAAAAGTATTTGTTATTTTTTGAAAATGATAATTGTGGCATGGCTACTTGTTATTGACCACTTGACTTGGGTTGACCTCTTGACTTGGTTTGACTATTTGAATTTAGATATTTTTGTGAGATATTTTGTGATCTAAATATTTTGATGAGATATTTTTTTCATGTCATGCTTGTGGTCATGTCAAGCTAGCCATTCCATTTTTTCAATTATCATTATCAAAGATCATTTCTCTTTCCTCAAGCTCGCTCTCTCCTTCTTCCTCTCAAAACCCTAATGTCTCATGTGTTGAGAATCAAGGGTTAGTGAGACTAAGCTACCCTAAATCACTCTTTACTCGTTCTGGGCTACTTAGTTTAGCATACCAAGTGACCTAGTTGCCTCAACATGGAGGTTAAACTCAAGGTTGGAACTCTCGGGTGGATCTTCTTCGACTTCGAGAAGCCGACGAGGAGGTGCTATCCATTTCCACTCCAATGAGCTCGTGAGGTGAAGGAGGACAGCGAGAAGACAAGAAGGACTTGAAACTTTAGGTATAATCTTCTTACATAGTAGATAAAGCCTATAGTTAGTTTGTTAGTTATGGTTTAGCTAAGATCCTGGAGTTCAAGTTGATGTTACTTTGTTAGAAAAAATCGTTTTTACCTGTTCCGCCTCCCCGCAAACCCGTGGGGTAAGTGACGTCGACTTACAGTGGTATCAGAGCCGACTAAACCATAGCTAACAGATTAAACGACAAGTAAAACTACGAAAACTGAAATAACCCGAAAACATCAAAGCGTAGATCCAAGTTTCTGTCGATTTTTCACGAGACTCTAAAAATTATTTTAGCAACTGCAGATTACTCCTTGAACTGTAAAATGAACACTCACCAAAAACGAGACAATCCCCTCGGAAAATGGCCGGCCACATCAAGGAAATTTCCGAGCTCACCGGTTTTATTGTAGGGGATTGCTTCGTGTTTTAGTCTGTGGTTTTGTTGTTTGGATTTAGTGTTTCAGGAGTAGTTTATTTTTTCCAATTTTGAATATACTGTCAATTCTTCACTGTGGCAATACGGGATGTTTCGAAATCGCAGTTTAACGTCGTTTAATGTTTCAAGTTGTAATATATGTGTTCGTAAACTTCCGCTAATTGCTATACGTCGGTTAGTTGGGGGTTGCATATTTCTGTGATGTTTGGTTTGTGTATATGGACTTATTGGATCGTCGTGGATGAATAGCCGGAGATGTGAGATGAGGGTTTTCATTCTTTCATTCGATGTAAAATTTGTAAAGTGATATAATTTATTTTTGCGGGGCACATCCGGGTTGAGGTTGTAGCCACCGTTGTATTATTTCTTTTACTGTTTTTACTCCTAGGATAGACCCAAGGTGGGGTGCACAAATTACCGGGTACTTTGAAGTGCCGAGTGGTCTACTCACTTTGTTGAGGGAGGTTGCTTCACTTCGGGTATTTGGCGGGTAGTTTTCCGCACCCGTAAGGGCTAGGGTGGGGTTTGGCTATTCATCACGACCATGGAATCCGTCTTTCGTTACAGGCTCAAACGAAACGCGGAATTCCTAGTATATCCAATGTGTTCATCTGTGATCTGGAATGCCTATTATTGCATGAGACGAATGTATATATATCTATATATGATATCTAGTAGATGTTGCTTATGTTTTGCATCCACGCTAGTCCAGCCCCCGCTCTGTCGTTAGTTAAGTAACCTAACGGGTGATGACGGGGCCCCATGGCGAATGCAGATGGCATAAGCGTACGTTGTATTTTCATTGTTTTCTGTAATGGTGGGTGAATTGACGGGACTGCATTACATTAATGCAAAGCAAACAAACCAAATTTGAATCGTTGGAACAAATTTTAAAAACCACTCAGTTTTTTCAAAACAACAAAACTTTTAAAATGCGGAGCTTAAACCACTCCTTTTAAAAGCTATCAGGTTCCTTCGATTATATCAAGTTCACTACGTTCACGGTTTCTCCAAAACCATTCGTAGCCCTCCGTCATTTCAGTTAGATATTCAGTAGTATTCAAGCTATGTATTTTGACCTTCGCCAAGGCATAGTGATTGGTAGCTGCTGAATATTCATCTGTAGTATAGATAGATGCATTGGTTTGGGACAGTCGTACTGCTATTTTGGCCTTCGTCAAGGGTATGTATGGGTGGGTTCAAATTAACCTGGACAGTGACGGGTAGAACTTGACATGTGACTTATGATATATTGGCCTTCGTCAAGGTCATAAGAGCATGGGGCAAAAATCCACATCGGGAGTTTCTAAAGAAACTGAAACTTGCTGGTGTTGCATACCATTTGGAGTGTGATAATTTTGGTAGGATTTATTCGACTTTATCACACGATGATATTTGGATCCCGATCCTACTGTGAGTATATGCTACTCCTTGAGAGATTTTTTCACTTAACGATCAATGCTATAAACTAAGTAGGTGTCTAGAAAGGTGTTAGCGAGGCTACGACCCCAGGAAAAAGAGGTTATTTAATTAAGGAACTTCGCGAAAGCGTCGTAAAACCTCCCTCGAAGTACTGACACTGGCCTGGCTGAACGGTTAAGCAAGTATTATACGGTGAGATTAATCCTGACTCATTCTTCTTTTATGGTTTGAGGAAGGATTCGAGAAACAGTGGGAGCCATCATGTTTAGATAAACTAAAAACCAATCTAAATTTGCAAGAGTATCATGCTAAAGTGTTTCTTCTCTCTCTCCTAATTGTAGCGACCAAACATGACGGGCCTTAAGTTACTATTAGATAAAAATATATTGACATGACCAATCTATAAAGATTGGTTCAGGAATGTCAAAATGGCAATCACTTATGACAAATTGGGCTATGTTCTTACTACTAAAGCCCCCGCCGTCCCAGGTCCATAATCCAGTGTCGCGGATAGGGAAATCCGTAAGACCAGGGAGATTGACTGCACGAAGGCCAAGTGCCTCGTGCTGGCCTCTATGGACAATGGACATCAGAGGCGGCACGAGAATATGGATCTAGAATCCATATTCCTCCATACCAAGGAATTATATGGAGAGCAATCTCGTATCGCAAGATACGAGACCTCGAAGAAGCTATTTCAGACGAGGTTGGCCGTCGAATCATCTGTAGGGGAACACGTCCTTAAGATGATTGGCTACATTGAAGAGTGTAGGGTGTTTTTCATCACCCCATTGAGATGGGAATATGCGCGCGCTTGTTAGGCGCATTACAGATTCTCCCTGTCTAGGGTAGGCTGTGGTTTATTGATTGTGGGGATCCGAATCCCCGGCAGCTGCGGACCAAGCTGCCGTTAATTACCCCTCGCCTTTGAAGCGAGGGAACCTCAGATTGACGGGTCAAACTGGACATGCGAACTCAACACGATGCGTTGGTGTGCGTGTGTGTGTATGTGTGTGTTTGCTTTATTCCATTTGTTAAAAAAAAGATATATATATATTTTTCTATATATAAAAAAAACAAAAATAAATAAATAAATAATATTCATAGAAAACTTTTTCTTATTTTAATTTATTATTTTTTAATTTTAAAATATTATTTATAATTTATTTTTATTTATTTAATATTTATTTATTTTTAAATAAAAAACGATTAAAATAAAGAAAAAAAGAAGAAGAAAGAAAGAGAAAAAAGGGGGGAAGCCTGTGCTCCCATTTAATAAGAGCCTTCCCTCACATGGGGCCATCACATGTTTAGTATGTGACCCCTCACATGCTAGCATAGCATGTGGGGGGGCATCACATGCTTAGCATGTGACCCTTCACATGCTAGCATGTGAGGGGGGCCATCACATGCTTAGCATGTGACCTCTCACATGCTAGCATAGCATGTGAGGGGGGGCCATCACATGCTAGCATGTGACCCCTCACATGCTAGCATATGAGGGGGGCCAAAAGGGCTCCCATTAAATGATAGCTCTCCCCCTTACGTGCTAGCATGTGATGGGGCAAAAATAGGTTAATTTTTTTTTATTAATATGGACCTGAACTTCAAAAGAATTTTTTTTGTTGAGTTAAACTCCAAAAGAATTTTAAATATGGAGTTCAACTCCAAAAAGGTTTTGAATGGAGTTTAACTCCAAGAAGATTTTAAATGGAGTTTAACTCTAAAAAGATTTTTATCGTGAAGTTAAACTCCAAAAAGAGTTTTAAATAGAGTTCAACTCCAAAAAAGAATTTTAAATGGAGTAAAACTCCTAAAGAATTTTAAATGGAGTTTAACTCCAAAAAGACTTTTATTGCGGAGTTAAACTCCAAAAAGAGCTTTAAACGGAGTTCAACTCCAAAAAAGATTTTTATTGTGGAGTTAAACTCTAAAAGAATTTTTGTTTGTGGAGTTAAACTCCAAAAGAATTTAAATGGAGTTAAACTCCGAAAGAATTTTTATTGTGGAGTTGAACTCCGAAGGAATTTTAAATGTGGAGTTAAACCCCGAAAGAATTTTATATGGAGTTAAACTCCTGAAAAGATTTAATGTGGAGTTAAACTCCCCAAAAAAAGATTTTTACTGTGGAGTTAAACTCCAAAAGAATTTCTGTAGTGGAGTTAAACTCCAAAATAATTTTATTTGTGGAGTTAAACTCCAAAAGATTTTCTCCTTTCTCTTTTGAGAAGAAACCCAAAATGGGTTCTCTTGAAACTCCAAGATCTAGATCTTGGATGATAAAAAAAGAGACTCTTTTTCTTCTCTTGATGGAGTCTTGGGAGGTGGGTTTATGGTAGAACTTTATTTAGTTTTAAAAAAAAGAGCTAAGCTCTTGATTTAATTGGAAAATGAAAAGAAAGATGAAGAACTTGGAAGGAGAGAGTGGAGGAACAAACTCTAGAGTTTGAGAGAATGAAGAGTGTATCCTTTATTCATCATTATGTTACCTTATATAGGCTTACATATTTACACATAGCCCCTTGGGCTTTACAAAATGATATTTTGCTCATCTCATGCCTCATGTGCTCATTTCTTTTGCACATAAGCCATGGGCTTTACAAAAATTTGGCTTGATGCCCATTTTTCTTATATTCATGCATAAAAAATTACATCAAAATTATTTATTACATGATTTTTATTTTGGCATGGAGGAGGGCCGGCCGCTTCATGTTCGGACTTGACCTGGGCATGGACCCACCTGATCTGGGCTTGGGTCCACTTGGCTTAGGGTTGACCGTGACTTTGACTTGGTCAACCGGGGTGCAATTTTCGACCCCAACAAAGTGCCCCCCATCAATAAATGCACACCACATATGTGGGTCGTGTGTAGGGGTGTAACCGAGCCGAGCTTGAACGAGCTTACCTTTGTCCAAGCTCGGCTCGGCTTAGTTTATGCTAGCTCAAGCTCGGCTCGAGTTCGTCTCGAGCTAAGCAGGTCTGGATCATGTTCGGCTCGTTATCTTAACGAGCCTTAAACGAGCCAGAGTCACTCGGATTCTATTAGATGATTTCTGAAAGGAAAACGACAAAGAGGCGTTTGGTGGAGGCTGAAGATAGATCAATGGCCATTATAGGGGTTTCAGAAGAAAATATGAAAGTATTTTGTAAGAGATTAGGCCGGAGACAGGGATCATAGAACCTAAAGACCCAGTGTTTTAAAATATGGAAAGATTAAAAAAAATTAACATCAAAAGCATGGATTATATTCACCTTAGTTGCACTTTATATAATGCCCCTTAATTGAATTAAGTGTCCTGAGGGTTGTATAGGATCTATTTTTTTTTCGAACTATTTAACCGAGCTGAACTCGAGTCAATACCGAACAAGCTTGACCGAGCTTGAGTTCGGCTCGTTTAATAAACGAGCCGAACTTTCCGGTTCATGTTTGGCTCATTAATAACTGAACCGAGCTTGAATGAGCTAATACCGAGCTGAACCCTAATCGAATCCGAGCTGGCTCATTCAATTACCACCCCTATTCGTGTGCATGAAATTGATGGATCTTCTTTTGCGTGGAGGCGACTTGCTTTGGTTCCCACTTTTTGGGATGCACTGCCCTTTTTACGACATGGTCGGTCGACACTTGACGCGTCTCCGAGACGGAGTGTCTATGGTAGACGTTTCTCAGGCCCGTAGTGATTTGGTAGACGTGCCCCCGGTACGGAGTGTTGCTGGTCGACGTTTTCCCGAGGCGGAGTGTCTGTAGTCGACGTGCCCCCGGCACGGAGTGTCTCCTTGACGTTTCCCCCAGACGGAGTGTCGGCTATTTGACGTGTCCCCGAGACGGAGTGTCTGCTTGACGTTTCCCTATTACGGAGTGTCGGCTGGTTGACGTGTCCCCGGCACGGAGTGTCTGCTTGACGTTTCCCCGTTACGGAGTGTCGCTGTTAGACGTTTCCTCGGTACGGAGTGTCTGTAGTCGACGTGCCCACGGCACGGAGTGTCTGCTTGACGTTTCCCCGAGGCGGAGTGTTGGCTGGTTGACGTGTCCCCGAGACGGAGTATCTTCTTGACGTGTCCCTGAGACGGAGTGTCTGATGGTTGACGTGTCCCCGGCACGGAGTGTTTGCTTGACGTTTCCCCGTTACGGAGTGTCACTGTTAGAGGTTTCCCCGGTACGGAATGTCGATGGTCGACGTTTCCCCGAGGCGGAGTGTCTGTAGTCGACGTGCCCCCGGCATGGAGTGTCTGCTTGACGTTTCCCCGAGGGGGAGTGTCGGCTGGTTGGCGTGTCCCCGAGACGGAGTGTCTGCTTGACGTGTCCCCGAGACGGAATGTCTGCTGGTTGACGTATCCCCGGCACGGATTGTATGCTTGACGTTTCCCCATTATGGAGTGTCGCTGTTGGACGTTTCCTTGGTATGGAGTGTCGCTGGTGGACGTTTCCCCGAGGCGGAGTGTCTGTAGTCGATGTGCCCCCGGCACAGAGTGTCTGCTTGATGTTTCCCCGAGGCGGAGTGTCGGCTGGTTGACGTGGGCCCGAGACAGAGTGTCTGCTTGACGTGTCCCCGAGATGGAGTGTCTGCTGGTTGACGTGTCCCCGGCACGGAGTGTCTTCTTGAAGTTTCCCCGTTACGGAGTGTCGCTGTTGGACGTTTCCCCAGTACGGAGTGTTGCTGGTCGAAGTTTCCCCGAGGCGGAGTGTCTGTAGTTGACGTGCCCCCGGCACGGAGTGTCCGCTTGATGTTTCCCCGAGGCGGAGTGTCAGCTGGTTGACGTGTCCCCAAGACGGAGTGTCTGCTTGACGTGTCCCCGAGAAGGAGTGTCGCTGCTGGACGTTTCCCCAGTACGGAGTGTTGCTGGTCGAGGTGTCCTCGGCACGGAGTGTCTGTTTGTGACGTTCCCCAGGGACAGAGTGTCTGTATGTGACGTTTCCCCGGCACGGAGTGTCGCTGGTTGACGTGTTCCCGAGGTGGAATGTCTGTTTGACGTTTCTCCAGCACGGAGTGTCTCTGGTCGACATGTCCCCGACACGAAGTGTCACTGGTTTTGATGTAGAGGCTGATTCCCAGGCGAAGCATAACTCCGACAGGGAAGGTAGATACTCTGAGGCGACGCATGATTTCGACACGGGGTATATTCTGGGACGAAGCATGATTCCGCCGCAGGGGTTGTTGGTTTGATTTGATTTGGATTGCCATCAGCATCGCTATACTGGAATATGGCATCAGGAGCGAATCATCATTTGCCATGAGTGGATTTGGGGATTTTGGTTTTTGTTTGGCATCAACACCGCTTACACTGGAATATGGTACCAGGAGCGAATCATCATTTGTGTTTGCCCATCGGGAAGCAATGGCTTAGGAGGCAGGTTTAGGTCCTTATCATCTAAGACTTTTCAATTTTATGAGCCGTAAGGGTCCCATAAAAGCATTTTCTCCCTACGAGTCGAAAAGATCTCGTAGGTGTATTTTCTCCTTAGGAGTCGTGGGGACTCCTAAGTGTGTTGCTTCTTTGTAAGTCGTAAGGATCTCACGCGGGAATTTTCTCCTCACAAATTCGAGAGGACTTTACGAGTGTATTTCACCTCTTTTTCACGAGTTTGCGCCCTTTCGGGTTTTCACAAACTCGCGGGCAGTCCTGCTGTTTTTACTCACGGAGCCCTTTCGGGTTTTCATCCATGCCCATTTTGCTTGTGGACATACCTTTTTTTTGTCGCTAGTGGGACTTTGAATGTGGTCTCACTGGTAGGACTTGGGAGAGATTGTGATCGTTTTACGCCCGTGGATTGTATACAGTTTTGCAGGATGTATGATCCAGACCGTAGGGCCGGAAAAATTTTGGGGCTTTGTTAGCGTCTGCATCGCTGCACTGGAATATGGTACCAGGAGCGACTCATCATTCGCCATGAGGGAATCTCCCTTGTTTCCAGTTTAACAACTTAGGGGTCATCTGTTCCCAGTTTAACGACTTAGAGGTCTATGGATCGGAAGCTTGGGATTTTGGGGTAGGGGTCGGCATCAGCGTTGTTAACACTGAAGCACATGTGCTAGGAGCAATTCATCATTTACCTTTCCCTGTTGGGAAGCGATGGCTTAGGAGATAGGTTTAGATCCCTATCACCTAAGGCTTTTCAATTTCATGGGTCGTAAGGATCCCATAAAAGCATTTTCTCCCTACGAGTCGTAAGGATCCCGTAGGTGCATTTTCTCCTTAGAAGTCGTGAGGACCCCCAAGTGTGTTTTTCCTTTGTGAGTCGTAAGGATCCCATGAAGGCGTTTTTCTTACGAGTCGTAAGGATCTCGCAAGTTTTGTTATCCTCATGCATCGTGAGGACACATGAGTGGATCTTCCCCAAATGGAGCATAATTCCAAGGGCGGAGACCAGCCGCGTAACTGGTGGTTGCGGTGGGGCATGAGCGTGATGAGAATTATTTGAGCACGTGGATTGTATACGGTAGTCAATTTGGGGACTGACCGTAAGGATGGAAGAATTTTAGGAAATTGGATTTTGGTTGGCGTCTGCATCGCTGCACTGGAATAGGTACCAGGAGCGACTCATCATTCGCCGTTGGGAATTTAAATTTTGATTGGCGTCTGCATCGCTGCATTGGAATATGGTACCAGGAGCGACTCATCATCTCCGTTGGGAATTTGAATTTTGGTAGGCGTCTGCATTGCTGCACTGGAATATGGTACCAGGAGAGACTCATCATTCGCCGCCTTTTTTTATTTTTTTATTTTTTACCGCGATTGCTCTATCATTTTAGCTTTTCTTATCGCGAAGGTCGCGATTGCCCTATCATTTTAGCTATTTATTCGCGGTTGCCCCATCATTTCGGCTTTATTTTCATCTTTATTTTACTCGCCGATTTTTATTGCGAGTTGCCCCATCATTTCGGCTTTTTATTTATTTATTTTATTTATACACATTTTTTTTACATCCCCAGTTTAACGACTTAGAGGTTGATTATTTCCAGTTTAACGACATGGTGGTCAGCTGTTTCCATTTTAACGACTTGGAGGTCATCTGTTTCCAGTTTAACGACTTAGAGCTCATCTGTTTCCAATTTAAAGACTTAGAGATCTAATGTTTCCAGTTTAACGACTTAGAGGTCATCTGTTTCCAGTTTAACAATTTAGAGGTCATCTGTTTCCAGTTTAAAGACTTAGAGGTCTACTGTTTCCAATTTAAAGACTTAGAGGTCATCTGTTTCCAGTTTAAAAACTTAGAGCTCTATCGTTCCCAATTTAACGACGTGGTGGTCATCTGTTTCCAGTTTAAAGACTTAGAGGTCTATCGTTCCCAGTTTAACGACGTGGTGGTCAGCTGTTTCCAGTTTAACGACGTAGTGGTCAGCTGTTTCTAGTTTAATGACGTGGTGGTCATGTGATGGGGAGCTTAGAGAAGATACCCGATTGAGCAGTTGTCAGGGGCACCGCTGGAGCTTGCCCGAGATGCCTTATTACTTTGTCGGTGTTGATGGCCTTGCCCCCAGCTGGGGCCAAGTAAAGTCGTTCAAATACCGACTTGCGTTCGAAGATGGCAATTGGAAGTTGTTAACTCCCTGCAAATAGAAACATGATTTCAGTATAGGCAATCAATGTATATGTTGATTAAGTTCGCATGTATGTTTAACCCGAAATATAGGAGGAGAGATAAGGTCTCACCGGACGTGCCAGAATCTGTAGGGTGTTTTTCGTCATCCCATTAAGATGGGAATACGCGCGCGCTTGTCAGGCGTATTACAGATTCCCCCTGCCTAGAATAGGCTGGGGTTTATTGATTGTGGGGATCCGAATCTCCGGCAGCCGCGGACTAAGCTGTCGTTAATTACCCCTCGCCTTTGAAGCGAGGGAACCTCCGATTGACGGGTCAAACTGGACATGCGAACTCAATGCGATGCATTGGTGTGTTTTTTTTTGCTTTATTCCATTTGTTAAAAAAAGATATATATATATATATATATATTTTCTATATATAAAAAAACAAAAATAAATAAGTAAATAAATATTTAGAGAAAACTTTTTTTATTTTAATTTATTATTTTTTAATTTTAAAATATTATTTATAATTTATTTTTATTTATTTAATATTTATTTATTTTTAAATAAAAAAAGATTAAAATAAAGAAAAGAAAGAAGAAAGAAGAAGAAAGAAAGAGAAAAAAGGAGGGGAAGCCTGGGCTCCCATTTAATGGGAGTCTCCCATCACATGCTAGCATGTGAGGGGGGGCCTTCACATGCTTAGCATGCGACCCCTCACATGCTAGCATATCATGTGTGTGGGGGGGGGGCATCACATGCTTAGCATGTGACCCCTTACATACTAGCATAGCATGTCGGGTGGCCATCACATGCTTAGCATGTGACCCTTCACATGCTAGCATAGCATGTGGGGGGCCATCACAAGCTCACATGCTCGCATAGCATGTGAAAGGGGGGGCATCACATGCTTAGCATGTGACCCCTCACATGCTAGCATATGAGGGGGCCATCACATGCTTAGCATGTGATCCCTCACATGCTAGCATGTGAGGGGGGCCAAAATGGCTCCCATTAACATGTGAGGGGGGCCAAAATGGCTCCCATTAAATGAGAGCTCTCCCCCTCACGTGCTAGCATGTGATGGGGCAAAAGTAGGTCAATTTTTTTTTAACATGGAGTTGAACTCCAAAAGAATTTTTTTTGGAGTAAAACTCCAAAAGAATTTTAAATATGGAGTTCAACTCCAAAATGGTTTTGAATAGAGTTTAACTCCAAGAAGATTTTAAATGGAGTTTAACTCCAAAAAGATTTTTATCGTGGAGTTAAACTCCAAAAAGAGTTTTAAATGGAGTTCAACTCCAAAAAAGAATTTTAAATGGAGTAAAACTCCTAAAGAATTTTAAATGGAGTTTAACTCCAAAAAGATTTTTATTGCGGAGTTAAACTCCAAAAAGAGTTTTAAATGGAGTTCAACTCCAAAAAAGATTTTTATTGTGGAGTTAAACTCCAAAAGAATTTTTGTTTGTGGAGTTAAACTCCAAAAGAATTTAAATGGAGTCGAACTCCGGAAGAATTTTTATTGTGGAGTTGAAAAATAAATTATAACCTTGAGTACGAGTTCCTGGATTTTAACTCCGAGGCTTTTGAGAAATTCCAAGAATATAAGAATGAAGTTGAAAAACAAACTGGCAAAAGTATCAAGACACTAAGATCTGATCGAGATGGTGAATACTTGAGTGTCGAGTTCCTGAATTACTTAAAAGAGAATGGCATTCTCTCTCAGCTTACTCCTCCATACACACCACAACAAAACGGTGTATCGGAGAGACGGAACCGAACCCTATTGCATATGATACGTTCCATGTTGAGTAACGCTGGGTTACCGCGATCATTCTGGGGTTATGCACTAGAATCAGCTGCATATCTTTTGAACAAGGTTCCTACCAAGACTGTGCCTACCACACCATATCAGATGTGGAGTAGGAAGAAACCCTATCTTCAGTATCTGAAGATATGAGGATGTCCAGCTTTTGTTAAAAAACAGTATGCGGACAAACTCGAGGCACGATCAGTACTATGAAATTTTGTGGGATACCCAAAGAACTCCAGGGGGTATCTTTTCTATTACACAGAGGAACAAAAGGTTTTTGTTTCTCGTCATGCCCACTTTTTGGAACATCAATTTTTAGAAAAAGAAACTAGTAGGAGCGCAATAGAACTGGAAGAAATTCCAGAACCACAAGCTATTACTGAAAGCTTGGTGGAACCAGAAGTTTCAAAAGAACAGGACATTCCCGCACCACTCCGCAGGAGTAGTAGGTTGTCTCATCCGCCTGAGAGATACTACGGTTTTCTCGTAGACGGGGATAGAGAGGATTGCATTATTGATAATGATGAGCCGACTAACTTCCAGCAAGCCATTCAGAGCACTGATTCGGTAAAATGGCTGGATGCAATGTGGACCGAGATGGAGTCCATGTACACCAACAAAGTATGGACTCTGGACATTGCTCCAGAAGGGGTAAAACCCGTAGGCTACAAATGGATCTTCAGAAAGAAGATTGGTGTAGATGGACAAGTTGAAACCTATAAGCTAGACTTGTTGCAAAAGAATTTCGTCAAAGACCTGGTTTAGACTATGACGAAACCTTTTCTCCAGTGGCTATGCTCAAATCCATTCAGATCCTTCTTGCCATTGCTACCTTCCACGATTATGAAATTTGGCAGATGGACGTAAAAATCGCCTTTCTAAATGGAAATTTGGAAGAGTGTGTCTATATGGACCAGCCACAGGGTTTTATTCAGAGTGGGAGCAGCGGGAAAGTGTGTAAGTTGCTTAAATCCATCTATGGACTAAAGCAGGCATCGCGGAGTTGGAAAATCTGTTTTGATGAGACGGTCAAAGAATTTGATTTTATCAAAAATCCAGATGAGCCATGCATTTATAGTAAGATTATAGCATGAACTGTTGTATTCTTCGTTTTGTACGTGGATGACATTCTCTTGATAGGAAATGGCATTCCTATGCTTCAATCTGTCAAAGGGTTCTTGTCACATAGGTTCTCCATGAAAGACCTGGGTGATGCCTCTTACATTCTGAGGATCCAGATCTATCGTGATAGATCTAAGAGAACATTGGGACTTTCACAGTCCAGGTACATCGACACCATACTGAAAAAATTCAGTATGGAAGATTCTAAGTGCGGTAATTTACCGGCTTGTCACGGAATCACCCTCTCCAAAGAGATGTTTCCCAAGATTGATTTGGAGAGGGATCACATGTTTATTATACCCTACGCTTCTGCGGTGGGCTCTATAATGTATGCGATATTGTTTACCAGACCAGATGTTGTTTACGCACTGAGCGTGGTAAGCCGGTATCAGTCAAACCCTAGGGAGAAGCACTGGATAGCAGTAAAGAACATTCTCAAGTAGCTGAGAAGGACTAAGGAAATGTTCTTGGTTTACGGCGGAAAAGACCTCCAGATTGAGGCTTTTGCTGACTCCAGCTTCCAGAGTGACAAGGATGATTCCAAGTTCATGTTAGGTTATGTTTTTACCCTCAATGGAGGGGCGGTCTGTTGGAAGAGTTCCAAGCAGGACACCGTTGCCGACTCGATGATGGAAGCGGAGTATATTGCAGCTTCTGATGCCGCAAAAGAAGCAGTCTGGATGATGAAGTTCTTAACAGAACTTCAGGTGGTTCCGTCCATTGTTGATCCAATACCTCTGTATTGTGACAACAACGAAGCTATAACTTTAGCAAAGGAACCCAGGTCCCATCAGAAGTCCAGACACATCTTGAGGCGGTATCACCTGATCAGAGAGATCGTGGATCGCCGGGAGATCGAGGTGAAGAGAGTTGCTATGGAGGACAACACTGTAGATCCATTCACAAAGGTCATCCCTCAGACACAGTTCGAGAGGCTATTCGAGATGATAGGTCTGCGATATGCCAGCACATGGTCTTAGTGCAAGTGGGAGATTGTTAGTGTTATATGCCCTAGAGGCCATTATTGTATAGTACTAGTTTGTATATTACATTTTGGAAGCTTGGGATATATACACGGATTTATAACAGTCTTGCTCAATATAGTAGTATGCTACTTGGTTAGTATCTATCTTAATATATGTATATGTTTCTTTTAACGTATCGCTAATACATATTGATAGAGCCCTTAGGATCTTTGCTTGACTACCAGCGTTATGATGGCAGTCACACTAGTGGGGGCTGGGTAGTCTACAAGCACATCCTTATACAAGTCCCTAGTCATAGGATTATCGAGACAGGGCATCGATACTCCAGAGTAGACTAGTGTATACGCTTCTCATCCCAGCAGGGGAGATGGTCTGTCCCACAGCCATCAGTACGTTGTATTGGAGATAGTATGTAGGTGCTCATTAGGTTATGAGTTACACTGGACGGACTCTTGGGGTACTGCTGGTTGGTACTATACCTATCGTCATGTAGCAGTTCCTAGGTGACATGAATACAGCTTAGTCCGTTGACTTGACACTACTACTTCGCCTCAAGTGTGTTTCCACTGTTCTTAGATTGCTACCCTACCACGGCTCTATTGAGTCGTGCAAACAGGTGGTAGTTGGGTGCAGTCCCGAAGCACTTGGAGGCAGTGGCGGTTAGATAGGATTCGTCTCTCCCGGTATTGGGGGTTGATGTTGTGCTGTGTTCGGAAAGCCATTACACAAAGTCCCTGGCCAGGGCAAGCGAGATTTGCTGGTAGGGATTCCAGTAGTTTCTCAGGGTGTTTTTGGCCGCACTCCGACATGACTTATTGCACTATTAGGGGTCTGACGCTTACCTCCCCCTAAGACCGATATGCGACACTCTTAGACAAACAGACCGGACTGTACGGAGATTGCCACAGACAGGCTCAGTAGGAGTTTGGATGAGTTTACTCGTCGGCCTTCATATCGACATAAACCTGGGTAGCAGTTACGTTCAGCTAGTACCGCTGACGAGCTTGTGGTTAAACCCACTACCAGCGTACTGTCGAGTGTTGGGGTAAAAATTTACACCCCGGTTGACCAAGTCAAAATCAAAGTCAACCCCAAGCTAGGTGGGCCCAAGCCCAGGTCAAGTGGGCCAATGCTCGGAGCGAGCCTGAACATGAAGCGGCCGGCCTCCCCTCATGCCAAAATAAAAATTTTGTAATAAATAATTTTGTTGTATTTCTTGTATTTTTATTTTATGAATAAATGTAAGAAAATGGGCATAATGCCATTTTTGTAAAGCCCATGGCTTATGTGCAAAAAGAAATAGCACATGAGCCATGGGATGGGCAAAATGCCATTTTTGTAAAGCCCAAGGGGCTATATGTAAAGTGTATAGCCTATAAAGGTAAGGATAATAAAAATATCCCAACAACTTTTTCTCTCTCCAAAAGAAATCCAGATCTGAGATTTTTCTCCTTCCTCAGGGTTCTAAAACCTTCTTCTTTCTCTTGAATTAAATCAAGAGTTTTACTCTTCCTTTTAAAAAACAAAATAGTTTTTCACCACAAAACCCACAAAGGGAAACTCAGAACTTCCATCAGATCTCAGAAAGGAGAGATTTTTAAAATCTCATACTTCTTGATCTTCAAGATCCGGCCAACAAAGGAAGAAGAAGGAGACCCTGATTTTGTATGTCAAAAACTATTTCAAGAACGGTGTCGCATGAAGCTAGCCGGTGAGTACGGGTCGGTCCACAGGGATGTTATGAATCTCCTAGTCACACTAACGAGTTAATTCCGAAGGGTGTTCGGATTGATTATTAAATCTAAAAAAACTAATTATTCTATACTACGATTATCTAGATCTAGTTTTGTTAGGGTTAGGTTTAGGGATGGTTTGGAAATGCAAGAAAATCTCAACGCTTTCTTTACCCGAATGAAGATCTATGAGAAGTTATGGTAATTATCAATAAAGGGGATTAGATCCATTCGGGAAGGTGTTCCTTCCTCTAGGTTCTTGTCCTTCCTTTAGAGATCCTTACCCTAACCTCCAAGGAAAACGCGCACAACCGGGCCTTTATACCAAGGTATCACCGCTACCTCGAAGGATAGGGTGCCGTAGGGCGCGGTGTGTGCGTGTATGCATAGAGTCCTATTGCAAATATATGATGGGTAAGAAAGGGATGAGAGATCTCATCTCTCAAAAGCCTTCCCCAAAGCTAACTCTAAACAATTTTCTACGGTAAGGAATTAAATCTACCTAGGGCAAAGAATTAAAATCTAAACTAGAGCAATTAATTAAAACTACTTACAGATGGCTCTCTCCAAACATCAACGCAGGTTGTCAGATCTGAATTAATGAATTGAAAAGAGGCACCGATGCTCTCCAAAAGAATTCTGGAATTTATTATTAAAAGGAGGCATCAAGTTTACAATGATTTTAGAGTCCCTATTTATAGAAGATAGGAAACCCTAGGTTACATTTTGATCCGCATGTCTAAATTTACAAAATAGCCCTTAGGTTGACTAGTCAGCGCCGCACCACAACTTTGGTAAAAAACTCTCCGAGTCCGGGCACTATACGGCCACGGAACCGCGGCATTGGTTGGGTTGGGCCGCGGTTCCGCGGCCCATTAATGAGATCAGTGGACTGTATTTTGTGGGCTGCTTCCTGGTTCTTTGGGCTTGTTATTTCTTTAATTCTTTTCTCTGTTTGGCTTCTGGGTTTTCTACAGATCTTTCAGTGAAAACTTGTAGTGGTCTTTTAACCGTTCTCTTTGACATCTTGGACCTTGCGTTGCCTTGTTTATTGTGAATTTTATCTTTGATGTAGGCTTGATCAAGAGTCCTCTGTTTGTTGGTCAAAGTCCACTTTTTCATCGTCTTTACATCGTTTTCACTATTTTCTGTCCAAGAACCTGTAACCTGTAACATGTAGCAGACATGCATCAAAAGCACCTGTTTATTTATAAAAAGAATAAGAATGGGGAATATAATAATACAATATTATGGTGTGAACAAATACCCCCAAACTTATCTTTTGCTCGTCCTCGAGCAAACTTATTTTTTTTTATTCTCTAGAAAAACCTAACCGCACTTTCGCAGGGAAACGTGATTGCACTGAGCCTGTGCAACAAGCCGTTAAACCTCTAGGTGTCCCTAGTAGGAGGAGTGTTGTCTCCAGAGGGTTTTCAGCAGATACTACCCATAAAATCCTATCAATTCGGCCCATTGACTTTTGTTTTCCAATTAGGTTTTCTAAAAAGGAATTCTATTATTTTCGACCTGTAAATTATCCACCCATATTCTTCACACTTCCTCATCATCTAACTTAAGATTATATATGCTCTATAGACTTACTTAGCTTTCGGCATCTCTTAAGTTCCCCTTCTAGGGTTCCATCTCCACTTAGGAATTTCTATCAACTCTACTAAAGATACAAGTTCTATTCTTCACTCTTTTCTCTCATCTAAACTCCAATCACATATCCCCACGTGTGTGTATAAATCACCCATACACTTAGAAATTCAAATCAAGCAATCATACCCTTGTCCGTTGTCCAAAGTACTTATTAATTGGTGAATTTTAAATGAATTTTGCTTACACATCCTTCATGCGACCGTTAATACTTCTTGAGGTACCAACGACCGATTACAAAATGCGTTTGCACTTTAAAGCGTAATTCCTAGTCTTGCAACACCCAAGGCTTTTAGCAGTGACTCCCAAACCAGTTGGTCTAAGGCACTAGGTGATGAAGCACCCTCGCTAAATATTTTTCTATTTTTACAGCCTTAAGTAATCACAAAAACCAGTGTTCATTTTTTTTTATTCACACTTTTTTTTTCTTTTTTTTTCATTGTACTCAGGACTTTAGACAAGAGCATTTCAAGGTCTCCTCTACTATTCCAAGTTTCAAGGTGTGTGATTGTGCAATTTGTAGGGTATATATTTTCAGAATCTAGACTTAAGCTAGGAATTATTTTTCAAACTTATACTCTAATAAAAATATCGATACTCTTCCTTTGTTTTGACTTAGCCCAAGAAGTGAACTCAAAATTTGCCTATTTCTAAATAGACTACAAAAACATATACTTTCTACTGTTAAATTTTAAGAAAGGTTATTTTTAGGGTTTTTAATTTACTATGTCTAAGATCTAGTTGTTCCTAGCCAGTTAACCTATTTGTCAAACTCAAATCAAATATGCCAAAATTGAATACAATAATTTTTATAATTTTTTTTAAATTTTTTCAATTTTTATGGATTTTGAAATAAGTATGCAAATGCAAAAAAATGTACACATGACTGCGAAGGAAGAAGACGTACCGAGCATACCCCCAAACTTAAACTTGACAGTGTCCTCACTGTCATACTAAACCAAGAGGGTCAAAATGTCGGCACTCCCCTGTTTATTTATTTACAATTTTTTTATATTTTTTTAATGTTTTGAATTTTTTTTTATTTTTTATAGAAAAAGAAAACAAAAATATATATACATATATACAACAAGGTTCCCCCCAAACTTAAGCTTGGCCTTACATAAGCCAAAGGTTAGCACCAACCATTCAAAGATCTTATCGTGGTAATGGTAGGGTTGGTGAAATAATGGGGTGTAGAGGAAAGAAATGAGAAACACGCGAGACCGTGTTGAAAGAAGAATGGTAGAATATGGTCTCGGTGGGGGAGAAGAATGGCGGAAAGGAGAAAGAAGGGTTGCGCGATCATGAGGGTGTAAATCGAGTGAATAAATTAGCGCAATTTGTGATGACCGATGTGTTAAAAGCGATTGCGCTAACCTATCAACTCGTCGAGAAATGGGATCAAATCCCTCAAGATTTGCAAGAAAACATGGGTACGCCGAACTTGGTATTTGAGATGAAAGCGTAACGGTCACTTGCACGGTCGGAACAATAGGTTGGACGAAAGGGAGTGATTGAGAGATAGTCGTACTCTCACCTAAGTAATCTGTATCGAACTTGAAAGATTCCAACAATGGTTCGAAACAACTGTAAGCAACCGAGTCTGATGGTTCAACTAACTCATCTGAAAATGTAAAGGACTCAAACTCGGGCGGTGAGTCATCAACATCATCCGAAAAAGTGAAACACTCGTAAGTGATATCGTCTGTGAGAACTGTGTCAGATTCAAAGGAAAAATTTTCAAGCTCACAGTCTTCAAGCGTGGTCGGAACGATGTAGAGGAGGGAGGGTGATATAACAGTCAAAGGTTCAGAAGGATGAAGTGGAAAATCAGACACATCAAACAAAAATGGTTCAACCTCAATATGATCCTCAAAACTCTCCTCAATACTATCCTTATAATTCTCCTCAAAATTCAACTCATCCATTCCATTATCATCAAAACCAGACGCATATGAAGTTCGGGAGAAACATCTAATGACTCGGGATGATGAGTTGAACATAAAATTTCAGTCAAATCGACAGGTTCATCATCCGAAATATTCCCGGCGTCTATATCCTCAATCAAGTGAAAATCAATTTCTTTAGACACCTCATCAAAAGCATGGATATTTATCAATTTAGGTTCTAGAGTGGAAGTGTAAAGGTCAAACGGATTAGATGCGGTTTCACTCGAAAGGGGTTCTTCACAAGTTGGCAGATCAAACACTACAAAGTCGCACAACTCATCATTTTGGACACATGTTTGAAAATTGGAGTTGTCGGATTCAATTGGGTAGGGGTAGGTTTGATTTGGAAATCCTCTCACATTCTCACTCTGTCCAACCGCCTGCTTATACATTGAAAAATTTGAAGCTAGCGGGAAACTAGCTACCGGTTCAGCAGGTTGCATAAGGGCGGCCACAGACGCTTCCACATGCCTAGTCATTTTATTTGTTGCTGCGATATACGCCTCCAATGACTCTTCCAAACTAGACTTGGATGGTAAAGGAGTTTCGGTAAAAGATTCGAAATCGTGTGGATATGCAAAACTCCCAACAGGCTGTGTAGACACAGTGTCTAGTGAAGGTGGGAAGGTCGGGTAGGACTGGTAGGAAGTGGGTGGTTGGACAGGGGTAGGGCCAACATGTGGATAAAAAGGTGAATAATCATGCGGATCCTTAGAACTAGATGAGTGGAGAGGGGTGAAAGATCGGCTGCGAGATTGAGCAATATGCTCAGCAATGGACATCGGCTTAGGAGTGACAGAAGGACTTAAAAAAGTAGTATCAACATATGGAGGTGGTGAAGGTTGACTTGGTTGACACAAAGTGGGTTGAAAAGTCGAACTGTTTCTCCTAGACGCCTCTATTTGATCTTTCAAAGATTTTTTAGGTAAGGAAGGATCGTCTTTAAATTGACCGAACAAATTGACGTACGACGCAAAATTAGGTTCGGGATACCAAAGTTCGGCAAGTGATTTATTATGTGGGGTACCCATGTTAGAAGAAAGGGGGAAAGAAGGAAAGTTGGTTGGTGCAAGGATTTATTTGCGGCAAAAATTAGCAAGTTTTGTAATAAAATTTTCCTTTTTCTTTTTATCTATATTTGGAAAAATTGTTGCAAAAATATATTCGAGAAAAGATATGCAACAAAAAAGATTACTTGTAATCAATTTCTAGTTTAAACGAAGCGCAAAAATCCTGCACAAGATTATTATTTGGAAAGAGAAAGATTTTTAAAGCGCACAAAATATTGCAGGAATTTTTCAGAAAATATATGGAAATTTATGCAGAGGAGGAACAGAGAAGCTTACAGAGCTTTTTTCACGAATTGAAGACACAAAAATACCGCGTTTCCACGGCTTTATGTGGGTTGCCGCGGCGGAAAGGCGGCGGTCTAAGCGGCGTGGATCCCCAAAATTTTTTTCACGCGACGACTCGACAAGTAAACCGCGGTTCCGCGGCCTAAAGCAGGTTATGGCCGCGGAAAGGCGGCGCTTTGGGGGGGTTCAATGCTCCAAATTTTTTCTATTGTTCTGTTTTGCAAATCCCCCTCTGTTCTGATCTTCTGATTTCTGTTTCGCTTTCTGGAAATCTCCAGATCCGTCTCGATTGTTCCTGCAAGATTCACACAACAAAGTACCCTTTCCAAAAAATAACAATTGATATATTTTTATAATTTTTGGATTTTTAAGATTTTTTAGATTTTTTAGATTTTAGATTAACCCGAAATTACAAAAAGGAAATAACACGCCATCCCCGGCAACGGCGCCATTTGATTTTGTATGTCAAAAACTATTTCTAAACCGCAATCAAGAACGGCGTCGCATGAAGCTAGCCGGTGAGTACGGGTCGGTCCACAGGGATGTTGTGAATCTCCTAGTCACACTAACGAGTTAATTCCGAAGGGTTTTCAGATTGATTATTAAATCTAAAAAAACTAATTATTCTATACTACGATTATCTAGATCTAGTTTTGTTAGGGTTAGGTTTAGGGATGGTTTGGAAATGCAAGAAAATCTTAACGCTTTCTTTACCCGAATGAAGATCTATGAGGAGTTATGGTAATTATCAATAAAGGGGATTAGATCCATTCGGGAAGATGTTCCTTCCTCTAGGTTCTTGTCCTTCCTTTAGAGATCCTTACCCTAGCTCCAAGGAAAACACGCACAACCGGGCCTTTATACTAAGGTATCACCGCTACCTCGAAGGATAGGGTGCCGTAGGGCGCGGTGTGTGCGTGTATGCATGGAGTCCTATTGCAAATATATGATGGGTAAGAAAGGGATGAGAGATCTCATCTCTCAAAAGCCTTCCCCAAAGCTAACTCTAAACAATTTTCTACGGTAAGGAATTAAATCTACCTAGGACAAAGAATTAAAATCTAAACTAGAGCAATTAATTAAAACTACTTACAGATGGCTCTCTCCAAACATCAACGCAGGTTGTCAGATCTGAATTAATGAATTGAAAAGAGGCACCGATGCTTTCCAAAAGAATTCTGGAATTTATTATTAAAAGGAGGCATCAAGTTTACAATGATTTTAGAGTCCCTATTTATAGAAGATAGGAAACCCTAGGTTACATTTTGATCCGCATGTCTAAATTTACAAAATAGCCCTTAGGTTGACTAGTCAGCGCCGCACCACAACTTTGGTAAAAAACTCTCCGAGTCCGGGCACTATACGGCCGCGGAACCGCGGCATTGGTTGGGTTGGGCCGCGGTTCCGCGGCCCATTAATGAGATCAGTGGACTGTATTTTGTGGGCTGCTTCCTGGTTCTTTGGGCTTGTTATTTCTTTAATTCTTTTCTCTGTTTGGCTTCTGGGTTTTCTCCAGATCTTTCAGTGAAAAATTGTAGTGGTCTTTTAACCGTTCTCTTTGACATCTTGGACCTTGCGTTGCCTTGTTTATTGTGAATTTTGTCTTTGATGTAGGCTTGATCAAGAGTCCTCTGTTTGTTGGTCAAAGTCCACTTTTTCATCGTCTTTACATCGTTTTCACTATTTTCTGTCCAAGAACCTGTAACCTGTAACATGTAGCAGACATGCGTCAAAAGCACTTGTTTATTTATAAAAAGAATAAGAACGGGGAATATAATAATACAATATTATGGTGTGAACAGACCCATATCCAGAAACCCCACTTTGGGGAAGATCCAGAGCTCAAGGGGAGAAGCCCCCTTTTCATCAGCTTCAAAATATCCTAGGAGTTTAACTCCTCATACACACACACACACACACACACACACACAAAATAATAAGTGTGTCTTTCTGGGAATACAACTCCTATTGCAAGGACCAAGTCCCTCTTGTGCCCAAAGCGCTAGCGCCCGAGCGCCCATGTGCCTGACACGTGGGGCGCTAGTGCTCTTGCGCTCAAAGTGTTAGTTATATGTATGCCCTAGAGGCCATTACTATACATAGGATGTATATTGTAGTGGATGCTGGGACATATATAGGGAGGACTTTCTTGCTCGACATGATAGTATGCTATCTGGTTAATCTTTACCTTAACGTGTACACTGATTGTCTCCCTGTTACATGTTGGTAAAGCCCTTAGGATCTGTACTTGACTACCTGGACTATGATGCGGATCATACTAGTGGGGACATGGTAGTCCATAAGTACATCCTTCAAAGTCCCTAGTCGTGGGTGTATCGAGACGGGGCATCGATATACCAGAGTAGACTAGCGTATACCTTCTCGACCCATACAGATGGGCGATGGATGATCCCATATCCATCGGTGTTTGACATCAGAGATGATATACGGGTGCTCAGTGAAGACTGGGTACACTGGACGGACTCGCCGAGAACTCCCAGATGGTATTATACCTCACGTCAGATGGCAGTTCTCTGGTGACACTGGTACAGAGTAGTCTGTTGACCCGAGATCGTCATAGAGTCTTGTGTGGTTCCCACTGTGCTTTGATTTCCATCTTACCACGTCCAAGAGGGCGTGCAAAACGGTGGTTTTTGGGTACAGTCCCGAGTCACATGGAGGCAATGAGCGATAGGAGGGGATTCGTCTCTCCCGGTATATGGGGGTTGATGTTGCGCTGTGTTCGATTGGCTATAACAGGAAATCCCTGGCCAGGGTTGCTGAGATTTACTGGTAAGTGTTACCAGTAGTTTCTCGAATAGTTATAGACCTCATATCGACACGACTTATTGAGCTATTGGGGTCTGACGTTTACCACCCCTAGGCGAGATATGCGACATATCAGACGATCAGACCGGACTGTACGGTAGTGTTACTGGTCGGATTCACTGGAGTGTGAGCGGGCTTGCTCGTCGATCTTCAGATCGCTCAATACCCGGGTGGCCGTTACGTTTAGCAGACCGCTTGCGGCTTGTGGATGCTTGATATGATCATCATCTGCTGCCGGCGTATTGACGAGTCTTTAGAGTCCTACACAGAAGTTTCCTGGCTCAAGCGAAACGAAATAGGAGCGCATATGAGATATGTGCGGGACCGAGAATAATGCGTGTATGTGATACCGTATTCTATTCTCGCGATAAATATATCGAATGGTTGTATGCGATATAACCTAGTTATCGATTCAAGCGTTGATTCGATAAGCCGATATATTGTATACTAGTCGGTTGTGTGCGACATAACCGGGTCATTGAATCAAGTGTTGATTTAATGATTTAATGCATATTTATATATTTGATATATTACTTTGCATCAACTAGTATCGGTTTACTTAAGATGGATTTTCTCACTCGGATGGGCGCATTGTATATGCGATATACTTTTGTGCACTTGATTGTATCATGTTTGATGATACATGTCATGCTAGGGTTCAAGTGTAAAGATTAAACCTTGGTTAATGAAATGGTTAGGGTTTATTATTTATTATTCATTTATCTTATTTAATTATCCTTTTTTATTTTTGATAAATGAATAAAAGAAAAGAGAAAAGAATGGTGGCTAATTTTGTTCTTTAGTTGAAGCTTCATGAAGCTTTGTTCAAGTCAACCATTCTTATCTCATCCTTAACCCTAACCATTCCCACTAACCATGATTCATTCTCTACACTTGACTCTAGTTAAAATTATGATAAGAATTCATTTTCTTTTCTTATTCTTTTAACTTATCATAACATTTTCCTTCTTCTTCTTCATTCTTCAAGTGAAGAAAAGCAAGGTCCATCAATGGTGATTGTTGGAAAAGAGTGAGAAATCCAAATCTAAAGTTAACCCAACTCCTATTTCTTCATCCTCTACCTCTTGCCAAGTAGTAGAGTGTGTTTCCTTCACAAGATTTTAGGGTTTGGTGAAGGTGGAGCTTGATCTAGCGATGCCTCGACGTAGATCATCTTCGGCATGGACATCGACGACCTAGCTTGCCCATTCTCCGACGAAGCCGACTCTAGAGCCCGGATTAGATTTGGACAGCGGAGACGACCTCGTTGCGGAGCCGTGGAGGTGGAGGACCGGATCTACAAAGGTTGTATTTCCGTATTCCCTTAGTTAATTGTTAACTAGTTCATTGTTCGCCTAGACATCTAGCCAACGATCCGTAGTCGGGTTTCTCGGCACCTAGATTTTTTGAAATTGGCATGGTTGATGCCTTGTGAGACCTCTTGAGAGTGCCTAGGAACCCTACACAAAGCGCTGGCGCCCGAGCGCCTGACACGTGGGGCGCTAGCGCTCAAAGCGTTAGTGCTCTTGCGCTCAAAGCTCTAGCGCCCAAAGCACTAGCGTCCGAGCTCCTGACACGTGGGGCGCTAGCGCTCAAAGTGCTAGCTCTCTTGCGCTCAAAGCGCTAGCGCCCGAGCGCCCACGTGTCTGACACGTAGGACGCTAGCACTCAAAGCGCTAGCGCTCTTGCGCTCAAGGTGCTAGCGCCCAAAGCGCTAGCGCCCTAACACCCAAAGCGCTAGCGCCCGAGCGCTTTCTCCCACACATCCTTTGGATGCCTTTCCCCTCTTTATATATATATATATATATATATATATATATGTATGTATGTATATATACATATACACACACACATACTCCACGAAACTGTCCCTGTTAGAAAAAAATTTCTAATGGTGCGCTGTCCCGCATCCCGTAAGGGGGCTGCTAGCCCCCTTGACCCCCAGCCCACTATCCGGGTAGCGATACCCCAGTAAAAACTCTGCGGGCCCCCCGATATATCCAAAACCCCTTCCGAAACACAACACACATACACTGCACATTTAGTTCGCATGACCTGTTTTACCCGTTAATCGGAGGTTCTCTCGCTCCAAAAGCGAGGGGTAATTAAAGGCAGCTTAGTCCGCGGTTGCCGGAGATTTGGATCCCCGTAATCAATAAACCCCAGCCTACCCTAGGCAGGGGGAGTCTGTAATGCGCCTGACAAGCGCACACGTATTCCCATCTCGATGGGGTGACGAAAAACACCCTACAGATTCTGGCACGCCCGGTGGGACCTTTCTCTCCTCCCATATTTCGGGTTAAACGTTCATGGGAACTCAATCAATATACATATATATATTTATACTAAAATAATGCTCTTTCATGCAGGTCTTCAAGCAATCAACTTTTAACGACGATGTCTTCTAGGACGAATTCAGCTTCCGACGCGACCCCAATCCCGTACATGGTCAAGGTCAATGCTCGTGTGGTTCTCCCCGCAAGCCTCAGTCGACAGTGGGAGGAACTGCCCCGCCAGTTTGGTTCTGTCGTCATTTACCCTGCCGAAAGCGCTCATCTGGCAGAAATCCCGGCAAAACAGGTGGCCAAGCCGGTCTCAAGTGGCAAGAGGCCGAATGTTGTGATCTCTAATGCGCTACAACCAAAACTTAAGACGGTGTCTAAACGACTCTCTTGTGCTCCAGCTGGGGGAAAGACTTCTGGTACAAAGGGCAACATCAAACGTTGCGGACGAGCTCATGCCTCCAACATATGCACAATCAGGTGTAGCTCCAAAGTCTTCCATCACCCAGTTTACGACGGCTTCCCGAAGAGCCATAGCCAGCCAAGTGCTCAAAACAGAAAGGCTGAGACAGAAGCGGCTCAGGTATCGAGCCAACAAGATGGCCAGGACTCCGGCCATGTGGGATCTTATGAGGTTCCAAGAGAAGAGTCATCCTGCGACGACGGCTGAGTCGACCATAAAAATCAGCAATTCCTTCGAACCTCTGAAGTGGGTTCAGAGAAATGCCATGACCGCCAGGATCAAGAAGACAACAGTCCGAACAATGCCACGAAGGGACGTGTCCTGGCCCCAACAGAAAAGGTATGACACTGTCTCTTCAAGAGTCTATCAGGCGCTCTGTGCCGCGCGAAAGCAGCGGGGCAAATCCAGAAAAGAAGCGCCACCACTATTCAAGAATCCGCTCAGGCCGGCCGCCTTCAACCGACTGCCCGCTACCGAAACAGGGGAGTCGAGACAGCGATCTGTGAAATCAGCCGCCGATAATAAAAAGATAGCTGGATATATTATCTATACGGTCTATATGACGGGCGGGCGCCCCCGCGACAACCTTTGCAGCAAAAGCAAGGATGGGGCCACTACATCCCAAGTCTAATCTGGCTTGAATGTGGTTGCCGCTTCCCAAGAACAGCCGTCTCCGCTGGATGATGAAAACCCTCTCGATGAGGACGATAGGCAGAAGGACCCTTCAGTCCAGGCAGAGTCAAGCTCGGACAGCGAGGAAGAGCCGACTTTCCGCCCCAGGACCGCAGAGCAAGAGCTGCTTCAAGAGCTTCGAAAACAGCTCAAGAGCAAAGATAAAGAGACGGCCAAGCTCTATTCGAAAATTGACGACCTAACGAACGTTGTGATGTAGCTTATGGCTCAAATTGCTCGAGCGCCTCCTAATCAAGCACAAGTCGCTACTCATGAGCCGAATGATGACAATCCGAAGCGGCCGATACCTGTCCCTCTGGGTCCAAGATTCGTCGAGCCACACGAAAGCCTGCCACATTCCACTTCTGAGGACGCCTTGGCCCCAGATAACACCATCCCGCTAACACAAGATCGGATAGTGGATTTGGTCACCAGCAAGGTTAAAACATTGGTGGCCGAAGTTGAAGCTCAGAAATAAATTGGCAGTAGCGGGCGGCTATATCCCGCACGGTACGATCTGATCGAGTTCCCGAGCGGCTACGTCATTCCTAAGTTCGGAAGATTAGACGGAACGGGAAATGCCAACCAACACATCGCCCACTTCAAAGCATCGTGCGAAAATACAGGGGGCAATGATGCGCTCCTTCTTCGTCAGTTTGTCAACAGCCTGACCGGTGTCGCTTTCGACTGGTACGCGAGTATACCAGACGGGTCCGTTATTATCTTTGCCCAAATGGAGTCTCTGTTTCGGCAAAGGTTCATGAGTGCCAGTGATAAAATCTCCATTGCTGACCTTGTGAGGACCAAGCCGGGGAAGAATGAAAGCAACATCGACTTTATCACCCGATGGCGTAATCTCACAGTCAAGTACGAACCGCCGCTGGAGCAGGACCAGTCCATCAGCCTTCTCATTGGGAACCTCAGCAATTGGATGGTCCCATTCTTGTGTACAGCAGGCCTCAAGACATTTCAGGAGCTAAACAAGAAAGTGCAAATGCTGGAACGCTCGAAGCAAGAGTCCCCGCTGGACTCTCAGAGAGACAAGACTTGGAAAAGCAAGCGGGACGACAACTGTAGAAGAGGGAGTTCCAGCAGTACCAATGTCTTCAATGCGTCCGACAATGAAGAAAAGCGAAGGGCGGGCGAATCTAAAACCAACCGGTCTCGAAAGCCATTGCTGGGAGGAGATGGGCCTTCCCTGGAGGAGAAAAAGAACAAGGTTTACTCTTTCAGGAGGGACAAGGTCCAAAAGATATTTAAAGATGCCTTGAACAACAATCTACAATTGCCAGAGTCGAAAAGACCTCAAGAAGCAAATATGACCGATAATCCCCTGTTTTGCCCGTACCACCGAGTAGTGAGCCATGCGATCAAGAATTGCTATATCTTCAAAGACTGGGTCGAGAAGCAGTACAAGGCTAGAGAGATCGAGCTATCTAAAAGTGTGTTGGCGAACAATCAAGTTGCAACCACCAACTTTATACAGACAGAAGCTGAAGCCTTCTGGGAGCAGACAGCCGAACCCGCTGCCCTGAGAAATGAAACGGACTTACCGCGGCCTCTGTGGAGTACGCACATATCTAATAAGACGAAGAAGATGATAAAGCTAGTTCGGAAAGAGCCCAGGACGGAATGGGAAAGACAGAAGAAGCCTACCTTTCCAGCTGCCAATGCGGCTCCATCAGGCTCAAAATCCAAAAAGCTCAAAAAGAATAAAAGTGCAGCTCGGCTCGAAAAGGAGTCTGCAGGAAGATCGACCATTCAAAAATATATCGATTCCCTCGAAGAATATGAACAGAAGGAAAGAACTCTGATTCAATTGAAGGAGTTCCTCCCTGTACGAGTGGCTGAGATTCTAGAAGAGTTAGAAGAAGACTCCAATGAAAAGATCCCTATAGTGACCTGCTATGCCATCCACCTGGGCAGCGACTCTGAAGAGGAGCTCTATTTTCCCGAAGAGGACGAGGAGCCCGCCACAAAGGCCAACCAAATCCAGCTTAGAAGCGGCAGGGCTCTACCGCCAAATCAGGGCAACGCCCCAAAAGGGAAGGAAAAACAAGTCGCTAGTGAAAAAGATGGCAGAGAACTTGCTCATGAAGATTCGAGTCCTTCCCCAGTAGACTATAATGTCTTGGCTCACCTCCGAAAGCTTCCGTATCTCCTTAGCATCTACGATGCCTTGGTTCTATCTCAAGAGCTTAGAGATGTTCTCATTCATGCTCTACAAAACCCTGAGCGGTATCAGGCTCGCTTTGCGGAATTAATATGAAAGAAGCTCAGTACACTTTGCAAGCCGCCGCGGTCACGTTTAAGGATGAAGACTTGCTACTGGGAACGACTGAGCATAATCGGCCACTTTATGTAACCGGGTACAGCGACGGAGATCATATTAATCGCATATTGATTGATCCGGGGTCCTCAGTGAACATCATGAACTTGCGAACTCTGAAGAGTTTGTCAATGGACGTCCGACACCTGTCAAGGGAAAAGATTGTCATTCAAGGCTTCAACCAAAATTGCCAGTAAGTTCTGGGGTTCATAGCTCTGCCAATCAAATTTGGGGATCTACAGACCGAAGCTAAGATATACGTGATCGACGCTGACACGTCTTATAAAATTCTCTTGGGGCGGCCGTGGCTCCACGATTACGGCATCATTTTGTCAACTCTCCATCAATGCATGAAATATACTAAAAATGGCGAAGAAAGACGCATTGACGGAGACATCCAGCCGTTCGGTATGCATGAGGTCCGATATGAAGATTTTCGGTACTTTATGAACCACCAAAATGCTAAGCCACAACCGACTGAGGATAGAGTGGCCCTAAGACCCAAAAGCAAATCTGAGCCGGCTGTCACTTTCAAAAGCAAAAACGCCCAAGTGCGCCCGCGTTTCGGTAGCGACACTGATGAGTCCGATGCTGGAAGTCCGTCCTTCCGTAAAACTCGCCCTCGTTTCGGTAGAGATACGGACGAATCTGTTACCGAAACCCCATCTAGCAGCAAAGTCCGCCCTCATCTTGGCAGCGGCACTGAAGAGTCGGAGGAAGAGGACCTGCCGTGCAACAGCTGTACGCATTGGACCCCTAAGTAACAAACAAAACTACGAGAGACCTTCAAAATTGCAGAAGGGCCCCTAGCTGTCACAAGGGTACCGGAAAAGATGTGCAAAGAGCTCGATGCATTGTCAGTCTCCACCGTGGACCAGCTGAAAACTTTCTACGTTCCGGGAAGGAAAAATGGACAGAAGGGCATCCTGTTTTATGGGTCAAATCCTGTTGTGCACCCGGACGATTTGTTTGTCGCGTGCCTTCCCTATGAGAGAGGCATAAGAGCCGTCCTCAACCCCAGATACTATGCACCCGAGATGTGGGAATATTTCAAAAAGTGCGGATGCCGGTTATATCAAACGGAGTCCGAAGCAAAATTTTATGAAGGGCCATGGCATCCGCCCCAGGTTCGAGCACTCATCGATGGACGAATTTCAGATAGACGGGGCATAGGATACATTCAACCTGATTCCAAAGCGTGCTACATGATCCATGTTGGTGAGGCCAGCGAAAAATCAAATGATGATGACGAGATAGCCGAGCCAGAAGAAGCTCCTCAAAAGCTCAAAGACGGCGGACAAGCAACCTTTGACGAGCTAACCGAGATTGACTTAGGGACGCCCGATAATCCAAGGCTGACCTACATTAGCTCACTCTTGTCAGAGGAAATGAAAGAGCAGATAATTGCCCTGCTGCATGAGTTTGTTGACTGCTTCGCGTGGACATACAAAGAAATGCCTGGCCTATCCCCTGAAGTGGCTGTGCATAAACTGGCTATATCTCCTGATGCTAAGCCAGTCAAACAAGCTCCTCGAAGAATGAGAAGGGAACTAGAAGGAAAGGTCATCGAGGAAACCAAGAAGCTCACCGATTCCGGCTTCATCAGGGAAGAGAAATATGCGGATTGGATCGCATGCATAGTCCTAGTAAAGAAGAAAAATGGGCAGATCTGAGTTTGTGTCGATTTCAGGGACCTCAACAAGGCATGTCCTAAAGACGACTTCCCGCTACCGGTCATGGAAATGATGGTCGATGACACCTCAAATTACGAGCTGTTCACCTTTATGGATGGCTCGTCTGGATATAATCAGATTAAGATGTCACCTGAGGATGAGAAACACACAGCATTTCGACCCCCGATCGGAATATACTGCTACAAAGTGATGCCGTTCGGACTGAAGAACGCAGGTGCTACATATCAGAGGGCAATGGCCAATATCTTTGATGACCTAATCCATAAAGTCGTCGAATGCTATATTGATGACCTGGTCGTCAAAACTAAAGCAAAGGCCGACCACGTCGAAGATCTTCGGACCGTTCTCACCAGACTGAGGGAATACGATCTGAAGATGAATCCTCTGAAGTGCGCTTTTGGCGTGTCATCGGGAAAATTCCTGGGCTTTATAGTTTGACATCGGGGGATCGAAGTTGACCCATCCAAGATAAAGGCCATCATGGAAATGCCCCCTCCGAAGAGTCTAACGCAGCTAAGATCTTTTCAAGGCAAGCTTGCTTATATACGAAGGTTTATCTTAAATTTATCGGGGAGATGTAGGCCCTTCTCAAAGCTCATGAAGAAAGGAGCTCCTTTTATCTGGGATGCCGAATGTCAAGAAGCGTTTGAAAGCATCAAACAGTACTTGTTGCAACCTCCAGTGCTGGCCACTCCCGTTCCCAATAAATCACTGATTCTCTACACTGCCGAGTCACTCGGTGCGCTCCTTGCCCAGAACAATGAGGAGGGAAAAGAGAATGCCCTCTACTACCTCAGTCGAACTTTAGTCGGGGCGGAACACAACTATTCCCCGATCGAAAAGCAATGCCTGGCTTTGATATTTGCTGTGAAGAAACTGAGGCACTATCTGCTCGCTCATCGGGTTATGCTGATCTCCAAGGTCGATCCGCTCAAACACTTGATGACCAAAGCAAGCCTAGCCGGTAGAATGTCAAGATGGGCTGTCATGCTACTTGAGTTTGATATAGTTTATATTTCTCAGAAAGCAGTAAAAGGGCAAGCTCTTGCAGACTTCCTTGCTGCTCATCCCGTATCAGAGGGGTCACCGCTCAATTGCGAGTTACCAGACGAACAAGTGCTGCACCTCGAGGAAGATGAGCCATGTTGGGAGCTCTACTTCGATGGAGCCTCATCAATGAGGAGCTCCGGCAAATTAAGCATCCCGTAGATAAAAGCAGGGATAGGGTTGGTGTTCATCACGCCATCGATGGGAACCCTACGACGTTCTTTTGCTCTCACTGAGCCTCGCATAAACAATGAAGCTAAATATGAAGCTCTGATAGGTTGTTTGGAGCTCTCTATAGAAATGGAAATCCCTCGGCTACGAGTCTACGGTGATTCCCAGCTTGTCGTCAACCAAGTAAGCGGCGACTATAAGATATACAAACCCGAGTTAGCTCGGTACAGAAGCTGAGTGGTGGAACTCATGAAACGGTTCACTCATATTGAGCTGATGAGAGTTCCTAAGGCGTTGAATGGAAAGGTTGACATACTCGCTCGCTTAGCCAAGGAGCTGGCTGATCCTAACAGGGACGAAATTCTGATCACAGTCAGAAGCCGGCAAATTCTGCCCCCAGTCTCACTACAAGAAGAGGAAAGCGCGAAACAGAAGAGCAGTCCTGCCGAAGAAGCTTCGATCGTTCAAGACTAGCCCGATTGGAGAGAACCCTTCATAGAGTACTTCCGATACGACAAGTTGCCTGAAGGAAAATCTGCGAGGGTTCAGCTGAAGAAGAGGGCTCTCCGATACGTGTTTGTAAATGACACGCTATACCGCAAGTCATATGACCAACTCTGGCTTAGGTGCCTGTCATCGGCCGAAACCCAAAAAGTTATGAAAGAAGTTCACTCAGGCGTCTGCAGGGCTCACCAGTCCGGCCCCAAGATGCGACTTCAAATTAAACGGCTTGGGTATTACTGGCCCACCATGATAAGGGATTGCGGAGAGCATGCAAAGAAATGTTGTATCTGCCAAATTCACGGTGATTTCATTCACAAGCATCCCAATCCATTGCATCCTACGGTAGCGTCGTGGCCTTTCGAAGTTTGGGGAACCGACATAGTTGGCCCAATTGATCCTCCGTCATCTAGAGGACACCGGTTCATATTGGCCGCAACAGACTACTTCTCCAGATGGGCTGAAACTGTCCTTCTAAAAGAAGTCAAGACAGAAGATATTCTGACGTTCTTCCAGTATAATGTTCTATACCGCTTCGGTACACCAAGTAGAATCATATCTGACAACGAGCCTTCTTTCAAGAGCTTCAAAGTCACAAGGTTCGCTACTCAACATAAGATAGACTGGAGATATTCCTCCATCTATAATCCAAGAGCCAACGGGCTAGCTGAAGCCTTCAATAAGACTCTATGCAAGCTCCTGAGAAAAATGCTTCAGCCAACGAGAGAGACTGGAATCTCAAACTTCACGAGGCATTATGGGCATATCGTACCACGCACCGTACTCTAACTCAGTCCACTCCATACTCATTGCTCTTCGGAGTGGAGGCGGTCCTCCCCCTCGAAGTCGAAATTCCAAGCTTGAGAATGGTCGTTTAGCACGAGTTGACGGAGGAGGAAAACGTGCTCCTTCGGCTTTAAGAGCTCGACGCCCTTGAAGAAAAGAGGCTTGCAGTACAGCAAAAGCTAGAGCTGTACCGAGCCCAAATGTCACGGGCCTATAACAAGATGACTCGTCTCCGCGCTTTCAAGAAAGGCGAATTGGTGTTGGTCCTCAAAAGACCGATCATTCCAAATCGACTTGCTAAGGGAAAATTCGAGCCAAACTCGGAAGGACCATACATCATCGAGAAAGTGTTCGACGAAGGATCCTACCAACTAATAAGTGCTGAGGGAGAAAGGCCCATGCCACCCATCAATGGCCGATATCTCAAGAAATACTACGCGTGAATGCTCCAAGTCGTAGGCGAATTGAGCACACTGGCCCTACGGTCTAGATCATACATCATGCAAAACCGTATACAATCCATGGGCGTAAACGACTCCTATCTCTCCCAAGTCCTGCCGATGAGACTACTTTTAAAATCCCACCAGCGCAAAAAAAAAGTATGTCCACAAGCAAAACGGGCATGGATGAAAACCCGAAAGGGCTCCGTGAGTAAAAACAGCAGGACTGCCGGCGAGTTTGTGAAAACCCGAAAGGGCGCAAACTCGTGAAAAGAGAGAAAATACACTCGCAAAGTCCTCTCGACCTTGTGAGGAGAAAACCCCTGCGTGAGATACTTATGACTCATAAAGGAGCAACAAACTTAGGAATCCTCACGATTCCTAAGGAGAACATACACCCGCGAGATCCTCTCGACTCGTAGGGAGAAAATGCTTTTATAAGACCTTTACGGCTCATAAAATTGAAAAGCCTTAGGTGATAGGGACCTAAACCTGTCTCCTAAGCCATCGTTCCCCAACGGGCAATGGCAAATGATGAGTCGCTCCTGGCATTTTGCTTCAGTGTTAGCGGTGCTGATGCCGACCAAAAACCCAAATCCCAAGTCCTCCCGAGGCAAATGATGAGTTGCTCCCGGCATTATTCCAGTGCAGCAATGCTGATGCCAGACAAGATCCAAATTCCAAGTCCCCAAACGGCGAATGATGAGTCGTTCCTGGTACCATATTCCAGTGCAGCGATGCAGACGCCAACCAAAATCCAATTTCTCAAAATCCTCCCAGCCCTACGGTTAGTCCCCAACTTGACTACCGTATACAATCCACGGGCTCAAATAATTCTCAGCATACCCATGCCCCACCGCAATCACCAGTCCAGCGGCCGGTCTCCGCCCTTGGAATTATGCTCCATTAGGAAAGTCCCACTCATGTGTCCTCACGATATATGAGGAGAACAAACCTTCGTGGGATCCTTACGACTCAGAAAGGAAAAACACACTTGGGAGTCCCCACGACTCCTAAGAAGAAAGTACACCTACGAGATCCTTTCGACTCGTAGGGAGAAAATGCTTTTATGGGACCCTTACGGCTCATAAAATTGAAAAGCCTTAGGTGATGGGGACCTAAACCTGTCTCCTAAGCCATCGCTTCCCAACAGGAAAAGGTAAATGATGAATTGCTTCTGACACATGTGCTTCAGTGTTAGCAACGATGATGCCTACCCTATTCCCGAAATTCCACACTCCAATCCAATAGACCCCTAAGTCTTTGAACTGGGAACATATGACCTTTAAGTCGTTAAACTGGGACAGATGACTCCTAAGTCGTTAAAATGGAAACGAGGGAAATCTCCTCATGGCAGATGATGATTCGCTCCTGGTACCATATTCCAGTGCAGTGGTGCTGATGTCAACCCAAGTCACATCAAATCAGAAAAACAACCAATGGCCTCCCTGGCAGAATCAAACTCCACCTCGGAAACAAGTCAACTTCATCCCTGATACCACAAGGATCGGAGCAAGCCAAATCCAACGCCGACCGTCCACGTCGCTAAAAGGGCAGCATCGACCGTCCAAGTCGCAAAAAGGGCAGCACCGACCGTCCACGTCGCTAAAAGGGCAGCATCGACGGTCCACGTCGCAAAAAGGGCAGCGCCGACCATCCACGTCGCTAAAAGGGCAGCATCGGCCGTCCAAGTCGCAAAAAGGGAAGCACCGACCGTCCAAGTCGCAAAAAGGGCAGCATCGACCGTCCAAGTCGCTAAAAGGGCAGCATCGACCGTCCAAGTCGCTAAAAGGGCAGCACCGACCGTCCACATCGCAAAAAGGGCAGTATCTACCGTCCAAGTCACTAAAAGGGCAGCATCGATCGTCCAAGTCGCAAAAATGGCAGCACCGACCGTCCAAGTCGCTAAAAGGGCAGCACCGACCGTCCAAGTAGCAAAAAGGGTAGCATCAACCGTCCAAGTCGCTAAAGTGGCAGCATCGACCGTCCAAGTCACAAAAAGCGCAGCACCGACTGTCCAAGTCGCTAAAAGGGCAACACCGACCGTCCAAGTCACTAAAAGGGCAGCACCGACCGTCCAAGTCGCTAAAAGGGCAGCACCGACCGTCCACGTCGCAAAAAGGGCAGCACCGACCGTCCAAGTCGCTAAAAGGGCAGCATCGACCGTCTAAGTCGTAAAAAGGGCAGCACCGGCTGTCCAAGTCGCTAAAGTGGCAGCATCGACCGTCCAAGTCGCTAAAAGGGCAGTATCGACCGTCCAAGTCGCTAAAAGGGTAGCATCGACCGTCCAAGTCGCTAAAATGGCAGCACCGACCTCCTCGTCGGAATTACGCTCCGCCTTGGAATCAAGTCAACCAGACACTCCATCTCGGAGACACGTCAAGCATCGACCGTCCATGTCATAAAAAGGACAGTGCCAGCTTCCCAAAAAGCGGGAACCAAATCAAGTCGCCTCCACGTGAAAGAAGATCCATCAATTTCATGCACACGACCCATATATGCTGTGTGCATTTATTGATGGGGGGCAATTTGTTGGGGTAAAAATTTACACCCCGGTTGACCAAGTCAAAATCAAAGTCAACCCCAAGCCAGGTGGGCCCAAGCCCAGGTCAATTGGGCCAATGCCCGGAGCGAGCCCGAACATGAAGCGACCGGCCTCCCCTCATGCCAAAATAAAAATTTTGTAATAAATAATTTTGGTGTATTTCTTATATTTTTATTTTATGAATAAATGTAAGAAAATGGGTATAATGCCATTTTTGTAAAGCCCGTGGCTTATGTGCAAAAAGAAATAGCACATGAGCCATGGGATGGGCAAAATGCCATTTTTGTAGAGCCCAAGGGGCTATATGTAAAGTGTATAGCCTATAAAGGCAAGGATAATGAAAATATCCCAACAACTTTTTCTCTCTCCAAAAAGGAATCCAGATCTGAGATTTTTCTCCTTCCTCAAGGTTCTAAAACCTTCTTCTTTCTCTTGAATTAAATCAAGAGTTTTACTCTTCCTTTTAAAAAACAAAATAGTTTTTCACCACAAAACCTACAAAGGGGAACTCAGATCTTCCATCAGATCTCAGAAAGGAGAGATTTTTAAAATCTCATACTTCTTGATCTTCAAGATCCGGCCAACAAAGGAAGAAGAAGGAGACCCATCTCCAGAAACCCCACTTTAGGGAAGATCCAGGACTCAAGGGGAGAAGTCTCTCTTTCATCAGCTTCAAAATATCCTAGGAGTTTAACTCCTCATACACACATACACACACACACACAAAAAAAAAAAAATAATAAGTGTGCCTTTATGGGAGTACAACTCCTATTGCAGGGACCAAGTCCCTCCTGCGCTCAAAGCGCTAGCGCCCGAGCGCCCATGTGCCTGACACGTGGGGCGCTAGCGCTTAAAGCGTTAGCGCTCTTGCGCTTAAAGCGCTAGCGCCCGAGCGCCTGACACATGGGGCGCTAGCGCTCAAAGCGTTAGCGATCTTACGCTCAAAGTGCTAGCGCCCGAGCGCCTGACACATGGGGCGCTAGCGCCCGAGCGCCCACGTGTCTAACACGTGGGGCGCTAGCGCTCTTGCGCTCAAGGCGCTAGCGCCCAAAGCGCTAGCGTCCGAGCGCTTTCTCCCATGCATCCTTTGGATGCCTTTTCCCCTTTATATATATACATACATACATTCATACATACATACTTATATATATATATACATACACACACACACATACTCCACGACACTGTCCCTGTTAGAAAAAAATTTCTAACGGGGCGCTGTCCCGCACCCCGTAAGGGGGCTGCTAGCCCCCTTGACCCCCAGCCCGCTATCCGGGTAGTGGGACCCCCATAAAAACTCTGCGGGGCCCCCGATATATCTAAAAACCCCTTCCAAAACACAACACACATACACTGCACATTGAGTTCGCATGACCTGTTTGACCCGTTAATTGGAGGTTCTCTTGCTCCAAAGGCGGGGGGTAATTAACGGCAGCTTAGTCCGCGGTTGCCGGTGATTTGGATCCCCGTAATTAATAAACTCCAGCCTACCCTAGGCAGGGGGAGTCTGTAATGCACCTGACAAGCGCACGCGCATTCCCATCTCAACGGGGTGACAAAAAATACCCTACATCGAGTCTTTAGAGTCCCACACAGAGGGTTTCCCAGCTTCGGGCGAAACGATGTAGAGGTCGTATGGTTTTACGACAGGGTTCGATCATATACGTGTACTTGTGCACGTGTAATGTTCGAGCGGACAATATTAGTGGTCTTTGGTTTAAACCGATCCTAATATTTGATTGATGGATTAGTTTCGTCTCATTGTATTCGTGTTTCTCGGAACACAGATGCGGGTATGTATATACGGATGAGAGGGGTATAGAAGGAGACACCTCATTAGGGTTTTGACCATTGACTTGATTAAAAAAATTATGAGGTGGAGAAAAGTATTTGTTATTTTTTGAAAATGATAATTGTGGCATGGCTACTTGTTATTGACCACTTGACTTGGGTTGACCTCTTGACTTGGTTTGACTATTTGACTTTAGATATTTTTGTGAGATATTTTGTGATCTAGATATTTTGATGAGATATTTTTTTCATGCCATGCTTGTGGTCATGTCAAGCTAGCCATTCCGTTTTTTCAATTATCATTATCAAAAATCATTTCTCTTTCCTCAAGCCCACTCTCTCCTTCTTCCTCTCAAAACCCTAGTGTCTCATGTGTTGAGAATCAAGGGTTAGTGAGACTAAGCTATCCTAAATCATTCTCTACTCATTCTGGGCTACTTAGTTTAGCACACCAAGTGACATAGTTGCTTCAACTTGGAGGTTAAGCTCAAGGTTGGAACTCTCGGGTGGATCTTCTTCGACTTCGAGAAGCCGACGAGGAGGTGCTATCCATTTCCACTCCAAGGAGCTCGCGAGGTGAAGGAGGACAATGAGAAGACAAGAAGGATTTGAAATTTTAGGTATAGTCTTCTTACATAGTAGATAAAACCTCAGTTAGTTTGTTAGTTATGGTTTAGCTAAGATCCTGGAGTTCAAGTCGATGTTACTTTGTTAGAAAAAATCGTTTTACCCGTTCCGCCTCCTCGCAAACCCGTGGTGTAAGTGACGTCGACTTACAATCATCAAGTATCCTACTGAAGGAACTAGTGCACCCCAAACCCTAACCCTAATTATTGGAGGAATTAAATTCCCATATGTTCCTGTTATTTCTTTTTAATTTAGTTCTTTTCCCCTAAGTTTTGAATCTTCAGAACAAAATCTCCCCGATAAGAATTAAATTCTCAACTTGTGGGGAGATTTGCTTCTGCAAATCTCAACCAGAGAAAGAACTAAGTTCTTATATGAAGGGTTAAGTTTACGGTAAAGTTGTATATTTACGTTATAATCGAGTATCCTAATAAAGGAACTAGTGCACCCTAATCCCTAACCCTAATTTTTGGAGGACACAATTTTTTAGCAGCATTTGCATAGTATTTGATGTCCTAATGTACTGTTTATAATAAAGTCTTTTTAGTGGAATATGTAAAGATAGCATGTTTATGACTGCAAAAAGAAGAAGAAGAATTTTGCCATTGTGGTATCCGCACTAAACCAATTGAGAGCTGAATGTTGTTGACTTTGTGGTAGGTTTGTAAGTTTGTTCATCTCCAACCAATAGTATCAAGAGTCAGATATTGAATGATGTAGTTGGATATAAAATTTTAGCTCGAATTAACTAACCCCACGTAGTCGATGATGGGATTCGGGATCTCTACTATAATGAAAGAATGGTAGGAAAGCTATTAGCAATCAACGGCTGCAATTGGTGTATAACAAGTAGGCTCAAGGGAAATCCTTGATGAGGGGCTAAGATCATCAGAGCATAGGAAATAATAGCAGACTCTGTTAGTCCTATTTTTCGAGTGGTAGTTTGTGCCGTTTTGTCGTGTTAAAATGACTTGCTAGTTTGAACTTTAAGAGTCTTTATGACAACGTGGACAATAAATTCGCAATCAATCTGGTAAACCCCAGTAAAAGTATGCAATTGACAATTGTAATTAAGTTGTTTCCAGTTTTGTATTATTATAACTTGACCATCATAGGGATTTTGACAAAAAAAGTCCAGTCATCCTAATGTACTATTTTTGATAGGGCTAAAAGTATTACCTACAGGTAGGGTTGTGGATGGCAGTGGAATATGATGCTTGTAGAACAAGAATTGGTTAATGACTTGAGATTAGGTGACACGAGAATCTTAAACAGGGATTTTTCTGTGTTAACCTTATCTTATCCTTGGACATAAACGATAATTGCTGAAAGTCCAAATGGATGCTTAGTGCCATACAATAATCACTTAAAAATTTAGGTTTGATATGGAGAGCAGTGAGTTTTGCAAGCATATATATTAAATATTTGTTAATATGAATCTTGTATTGAAAATGTGATTTTCTTTACTTTTGCTGAAATTTGTTATTAATTTTCCACTGTAACGCGAAAGTCTTAGTTCTCATAAGAACAACTAACCTCCTATATGATTTATTGCTGAAATTTGTTATTAACCCTAACCCTAAACCGAACCTAACCCTAACCCTAACCCCCAATTAATACAGAACTAAACCTAACCCTAACCCTAACCCCGAATTAACTCAGAACTAACCCTAACCCTAACACAAAAATCAACAATAACATAAAAATAAGAATAATTAATAGTTCAAAATGGAATTAACTCACCTCCGGCGGTTGGAGCTCGACGAGGTGGAGGAGGCCGGTCCTGGAACTTGACGATATCAGAAATTTTGGCGACGATCAATTCCGGCAACGAGACAAAGGTCGAAGCGGTGGCTGACGGGAAATTTTGGCGATGAAAGGCTCCGGAGGCGGCTGACGAGAGGTGGAGAAGACGCGGGTGAGGGTAATCAGCGATCGCGCGCCCGGGGAGTGTTGGTGAGAGTAAATATTTTGGGGACGGTGGGGAAATTACCGAGTTTTATTTTTTTATGAATAACCCCTTATTGTAGCAGTGTTAGATTTGTTGTGGATATTGCATGTACATGGCTCATGATTAGTTTTCGGAGTAACTAAAAAAGAAGATTGAGGGATTGATGCAAAAATAAGAATTTGGTAAGGGCTTATATCTTAAAAACATGTATTATGCATGCAATTATATGGATGCTTGTTGGGATTATCGAGGGCGCAGCGGACGCTTCGACAACCAACCCTTATGGATCTAAACCTAGATCCTTTTAAAACAAAAAACAAAAAACTAGAAGCAAACCGCAATGATAAATAACACAAAATATTAGGGGGAAATGAGGAGAACTTTTATTAGAACTTAAGAGAAAGAATAAAACCTTATAGAAAATTACACAACCTCTCTTTATGATCTCCAACGAGATCTTTCTCTTTCTATAAGTTCTCCTTCGATCGTCTTGATCCCTTATGGAGCCGTCGTCTCCCTTTAACTTTATGATAAAAAACTCTCTTATAAAACTTTAACCCTAAGATCCTATATATAGTCCATACAATCTGAATTATAATAAAATCTCAAAATTTACAAAACTGCCACCAGAACTGAATTTTCGAGATAAATCCCGAACATAAAATCCGCGCTTATCTTTAAGGCAAGCGCCTGAACCTATTATGGGCAGACGTCTGCGTCTGCTCTGAGCGTTGCCAGACGTCTGCCCTATAACGATTCTGAATTTACTGTACCGAATTTCTATGTACAGAAATAAGTTTTACAGCCTGAGTTTGAGTTATAAGTTACTTTTGTTAAATAACAGAAAGAAACAACTTTTAGCTCATTGGTAAAGCCTTGCACTGCTGTGACGTAGCCCCTGAATTCGATTCTCATCAGACACATTATTTTTTTCTGAAGTTTTCTTTTAACTTCTTGGAAGCCCAAAAGATTGCACATGCAATACACAGCGAAATGAAAAGTTTAGAAATATCAAACATGTGCAAAAGGGTTTAAATACTGAATTTATCAAGTGGCACGAATCTTGAGGCAATTGTCTCGAGATCGACCGGCCAAAAGCCTATATAAACCGGTGGGGACGGTCAGATCTTGGCTAAAGAACTCCGGACTTTGCATACACACCTCTTCATCTACCCCTAACTCCCCTGCACTGTTTGATTTCCCTGCAGTCAAACAGAGATCTTTTAATTCACAATTTATCACAAATTTAATGCTTTTTAATCCACAATTTTAATTCCAAAACCCTAATTCTCCACTATAATACCATCCCCTAGTTTGTCTCAGCACCATTCTGAAAATTATAGCAAAATTCTCTCAAAAAGTTCCTAAGTACAAGTGGAGTAAAGAGGAGTTAGCGAGCAAGCAACTTCCGGCAAATATCGAAGCAACATCGGGAGCTCTCGTGATGCTACGAAGCTCACCCCCTCTTCTTCAACCTTTCTTTAAACTTCCTAAACCGTAAGTCCCTCCCAATCTTTCTTGCTCTTAATTGAAATTACATTTTAAAATTTATATCGGTAAGTGGAGTTAATACCGATATCCTTTTTCTAAACCGTAGAAATTCCTTCACCTTATTCTTTGATCAACCAAGTTTTTTACACAATACTTGTAACCTTAAACCCTAATATTTAGAATCAAATTTTATCAAAATTCTCATGTGAAATAACAATAGTAGCACTTTTTCATTACTATGAACTTTATAAACACCTCTTTTAGTATTTGTTAAAACAATACCTTTAGGAAAACTTCATGGGGTAACGACCTACCCTACAAGCACACTTGGATCCATAGCACGATGTCTCTTTTGTATGGATATTTGTTACAAAGATAATATTACGATAAAATAGCACATTACATTAAAAACCTGATTTCTTTAAAGCGATATTTCCTATCCTTTGAGATTACGCATCTACAACCCTCTTTAGGGGACCCACTAATGGATGGTGCGGATTATCGCACATCCTTGGGCTAGTAGAACGAGATGCAGACCTTCTCACGGAGCATTCGGTCTCGAAAGGATTTAAATACGGTTTTTAAGAAATACGAATTTTCTAAATAAAATAAAATTATTTTTTAAAATTAAAATTATATAAAATTATAAATCAATATTTTCAAAATATAATAAATCTATATTTTTCAAAAATGAAAAGTTTAACAAATGACAATAAAATACTATTAAGATACCAAAAAGACAAGTTTTATAATAAAATACTATGAACTTTCCAAGCTAAGTAATTATAACTAAAAAATACCCCAAATACTTAATATCCATGCTCATAACAACCTCAAATAATACTAATCACCCTCGAGATTTATTTTTAATCTATATTAAAATATTTTCATAAAACCCCCTCAAGATATATAAAACAGTAATTAAGGACTTTAGTAAATATAGGTTTAAGCGGGATCAATTCTCTTGAGCCTTAGAGAACCGGAGAAAGTGAGTGCTTGCCTATTTAAGGTAGACAACCTAACAGAGTTATCAATGGTAATTGTCTTGGAAAAAGACACAAATCCTGCCGTCCATGTGCAGCAGTTACCGATGACTCACAAACTTAATTCAAGAGATAAATCAGTTTACAAGAGTCTGACTCAGTCTGAGTCTAATTCAAACCTGAATCCAATATCAAACATGAATACTTGATCAAGAATATGAAAACTCGAATCCAAACATCAATATCAAACATGTATACTTGACTTGAATTGACCGAACCATGGTTATAACTTGACTTGACTACTCGACTACTTGATTACATCCTGAACACGACTACTTGAACATTTTGTATCCATGGTTTCGGCAAGTCTGATAATTATAATCTATACAATATATTATGCGGGGATAAAGGGGTAGATTGGTACGGAAGGTATATCGTGGCACGAGAGGTCACTTAAAAGACACCTACATGAATTTTCGTGCCATTGTCCCGTGGGTTATGACGGGGTCTTGTATTATATGTTACCATCGTCCACGGGGTAAGATGGACTCCTATCGTATACATGAATATCTTCTGTATCAAGCTACAGACAACCACGTTATAATAACCATCATATACCTGTACAACTTACCTGTTCACTTCACTTTACTGGTTATATTCTCTCTCTTCTTTCGGAACTTACCGAGCGCTAGTTCGCTGACGACATTCCTTTCTATTTCTTTCTTTGAAATGTTCGTCAGGAGGACATGACTCCCAGAAGATCGAGCCAAGCCAGGAGGACTTGGACCAGCTTGCGGCACAGCCTGATTTCTAATTCCTTGTACTTTTATGTCATTGTTTAGACACTGCTTTATATCATTGTATCTTTTCATTTTCAAACAGTTGTATGTAAAGATGAATGTAAATAAAGTTGTTGTTTTATTTTAATACTCTTGTCATTCTTGTACATGTTATATATTACCTAATTATGCTTAACGTATTTATTTCTTAGTAAATACGTTGCGGCCTGCCACGTCATCGTTTCCGTCTACTGGGAAGCGGGGCGTGACATGTCCTATGCGGGTTAGATGTCTGCCACCTTCACTGCATCTGGCTAGAGCGTGACTGTAACACCCTAGCACGTTCATACGATACTATTGGTATTTTAAATCTTGCTTTATATTTATTTATTTGGGTTACGATTGATTTGAATAGTAGAGGTGGTTATTCGACCCGACCCGCATATGTGAAACCCAGTATGGTACTAGATTAATATTTTTGTTAAATATTTATCGGTAAACTAAATCCATGAGAATTTAGTGTAACCGATATTTCTAGTATCAAAATTATATGCATATATTTTCTGGTAGCCACATGTTAGAGATAAATTATATTAACTGTCATCTGGTTATTCCAGCATCTAATATTTTTATACTGATATTTATCATATAATCTAATACCAAATATTTATTAGATCTAGATATATTTTAGAATCCTTTTAAATCTTAAATTAGAGGTATAAGTTATTTAAAGTATATTCTTGCATTATGGTTAGAAATATTACGTATATGTATTTTTTTCTAAAATATATTTCCATGAGATTTTTGTAGTGATGGAACGATGTTTGATATTATCTGTATACTATTAGTTGTAATTAAACTATAATATAATAATATAACTTAATATATATAATTTATACTCTCTTTATAAACTCTCTCTCTGTTAACTCTCCCCCCTCATCTCCCTAGTCTTCTTTTCTTGTTTTTCCCGAGCCCTAAAATCCTTCGCACCCACCTTCGACGTCGCCTCCGACCACCTTCATCCCAATCTCGACGCTTACACTTCCTCGTCACGTCGTCTCCATCTCCCTCGTCATCACCGCCCCATCCTTAAGTCTTCATCCCGCCGTCGTCACCATCACTGACCGCCTTCTTCCTCTTAATCGACTCCATCGCCATCACCAACCCCAGCAACCATAACTCCTTCATCATCACCACCTCGCCATCACTCGACCCAATCATCAAGGCCGAGACCCCTAACCCATCAACACACCATCGAACCCATCACCCCATCACCATTGCCGACTTCCTCATCACCAACATCATCACTTAATCGGGAGCCACCTTGCTGAGCACATCTCCAGCAACTCTACCAGCACTGCAGCTCCACCACCAAGCAACCTAAAACCTTGATCACTTGAACTCTAACCGAGCCTCCCCCTTCAATCCAAAACCCCCGACAGCCACAACCGAACTCCACCGCCTGAGCACCATGTCGGCCACCTCCTCCGTCGACCTCCACTAGAGCTTTGCCACCTATTGTGAGAGCCAAGACCCATGGCCGCTAAGACCCACCGCTACCTCCAGTCATGCCCACCACCGTGCCATCACTGTGCCCAGCCCATGCCATGCCCCGTGTCCTGCTCCTGTGCCATGCCATGCCCGCTTTGTGCCCAGCTCATGCCTACTTGCATGCCATCTTCGCATCAGTCCCGTGTCACCGTAATGCCCAGCACCATGTTGTGCCACTCCACGCACCGTGTCGTGTCATGCCAAGCCACTACACACCTTCATCATTGTTGACGCCGTTCATTCTTCCATCATTGATGTATACAGTATCTGTGACCGACGAGCTTTCCTCTGCTCATTGCAACCAAGTTCCGCCACTATCGTACCCTCCACAGCATCAATCGACGCGAAAATCGAGCCTCGGCATTTTGTCGAGCACTTATAAACGTCGCAATCTCCACTGTTCCAGTCATCGTGTCGTTGTTCCCACTGTCTTGATCATCGTCGTATATGAGGCAAGTTCTAACTTGCAACATGCTAGGTTACCTATACCAAAATATACATATTTATATTATATACATATATCTATAAAGTTGCAAATTATTATCAATATACAATTAATCCATATTTTATCATTTAGTAACACTAGCACGTGTGTAATTACAATTGATTAAGTTTATGCAAAATTACATCCATAAGTAGAACTTAATACAGTCTAGTTGATACAGTTTAATTTATAATATTTAACAATCATAAAACGCTATTACAATTACGGTTAGAGACATATATTTTAACAAGTAATAATGAATATATCAATTCTGTTAGCTAGATAACCATGACAATATATTATTGCTTTTATTGCGATTGGTTGCGTGAGTAAATATTTCTTCTATTGATACACAATACCTGACATGTGCACTACATGTTATCTTGCCATTGCTTTAGCTGTGCTATCATACCTGTTACCTGTATTGGTTACCGATGTCAACAATATTTACTTGTTATCCTGATTGACCTGAATTTTTGTCTTGCTAGACAAGACCTGTATATGACTGTTCCTTTATTGGTATTAGGTAGACACTCTGTTGATACTTGACTTGAAAATGAAACCTGGAAAAAAGGGGGAAATCAAGAATGAAATCCGACTTTTAACTCAACGGTTCATTACTTTCCAAAAACTGATCAGTCAATACGAGCTTCAGGTTTCGAAATGATGATACTGACATCATTCATCTATACATGACATTGTTTTACTGCTTAGCGGCACGTCTCGGATTCAGCCCCGAGAATCATGACCGTGGTCCCGGACACGCACGGGATACTATTGAGTTACGATGAGGATTACATTAATTGGTTTCAAAAACATGTAAAATAGTTAACCTAGAAACACAGACTTTAGGATACACGTGAGATACCTGCAGCCTGCTGATATATCACCTGTGATTGTTTGTTTAAAATTATACCTCATTTTGCACATAACACCCTATATAGTATATTGTTCAGTTTATTACTATGATATTTATGACGCACTGACGTCTGGGTTTTGCATGGTCCAGATACTTGACTTAGCACGTGAGTACTTGTAATACCCAGTTTCGATTAAACCGTGACCGTATTTTTATAAAAAAAAATTTCCAAATATTCTTCCCCAAATTTTCCTACATAATTTTCTATATTTTTCTAAAACCAAATTTATAAACCTTTACCCCAAATTAAACCCTAATCCTTTTTTTATTTCTCTAAGTTTTCCTAACCCATCTATTTTTGTAACCCCAGACCATACCCTACAAACCCCGGCCCATGACCCATCCTTGCCCAAACCCATTCTCTCTACACTTACCCACACCCGACCTACCCCAGACCCGACCCGAGCTACCCGGCCCGACCCGACTTCCCTCTCCTCCTTCTTCTTCTCCCTCTCCTTCTTTCCCACCAAATTTCCCCACGACCCGCGCCCCGCGACCTCGTCTTCTCCCCAACGAGCCCCCACGACCCGCTCAACCGCTACCCTCCTTCTCCTTCGCCCACGTCTCATTCCTCCCCTGCTCGACTCGCTCCCACAACGGAGCCCACGCCCAACTGACCCCACGATCCCCTCACCTGTCCTCCTCCCCTCTCCCGCCAACTTCCCCCATCTCCCTCACGCTACCCCCACGACCCGCTCCTCCTCATCCCACATCCTCGCATCCGCCCCCTCAACGGCTCTCTCTCTCTCTAACTCTCACTCTCTATCTCTCTCGTTCTCATAACTTGAGTCCCTCCCTTCACCCTCGCCTGCCCCGAGCTCCTCTCTACCTTACCTCATCTCCTCGATCTTACTTCACATCCCCTCATTGCCCTCATTCCCAAGCCGACCGTCTCCAACCGAGCACCTCCACCTTCTCCTATCCCTTCACCCACAACTTCTGTCCATCGATACATCCGCCACCCATCGCCGTCACCGACTCCTCTCACCGCCGGTAACCACCTAGCTCCCCGACACGCTCAGCACCAACACTAGCACCCACTCTTGGCCGCCTCCACCTTCTTCCTGCAGCCGAACCGACTCCGACCAACCCCGGCTTACCCCTACATCGTCCGAGTTCCTCTCCGCTGCATTCGAGCTCCTTGCAGCGTCCATCTCCGGCGACCTCGAACCCCATGCCCGCTCCAGCCGCCACTGCACAACCCACAACCACCTCAAAACTTCACTGAGCCACACCCCCTCCGACGAGCAAGCCATGCGCCCAAACCAAACACCAAAACCCTTCACTGTCGATCTCTACTCATCGCCGGAGCTCCCTCGACCGCCGCTGGACCCCAAGCTCCCCGTGCCATCGCCATAGCCAAGCTTAAGCTGGTTGTGGCTGTCGCTGCTGCTGCTGCTGCTACTTGCGTTGCATCGTCGAGATGTGATCATGCCATTGCTGTCGTAGCCCCTACCGCCAGCTGTGCCGAACCCAAGCCATGTCGTGTCTATGCCACACTATACCTGCCTCCGTGCCACCGCGTACCCAGACGTGTCGCGTCCCGTGCCTACGTTGTGCTACCCCCATGCCACATCGTACCCAGTCCCCGTGCCACGTCGTGCTATCCCCCGTGCCACGTCTTGCTACCCCCCATGCCACACCCGCACCATGCCCCGATCTAGTGCTCGCGCCGTGCCACACCCGTACCACACACCGAGTCAAGACCGTGCCCAGTACCGTGTCACGCCCACGTCATCACCACGCCCACTACCGTGTCACGCCCGCGTCGCCACTGTATCCAGTACTGAGTCACCACGCATCGCGTCCGCGTCACGCACGTGTCCAGCATCGCATCGTCTCGAGTAACGAGACGCATCCCGCATGTGGTGTCGCTTCTATATCAAGCGACCGAAGGCAAGTGAACCCCTCACTTGTTCTACATGCTATAAATTATTAGTTGTCAAATTGTAGTTAAATTGATATTATATTTACACTATAATTATCGTTACATTCTAATGTGTGACTTTCGTCATTTAATCATATTGAGTGGAACACATTCGGGTTTAATATTACCTTTCTAGTATCGTGTAGAATTTTTAGTGATTAAATCACACTTTAATTAATTGGGTAAAACCGAAGTTTCAATCGTGACATGTATATAATGCAAGAGTGTTCGATGCGAATTCTAAACCAAAACCTAAATGAAAATAGCGGAACTTATGATAGATAAATCCCTTTACTGTTTATAATTATCGTGTAGAAATTAAGGCAAAATAACGTTGTTTCACACAAGAAACGCCCCCCCCCCCAAGGCGACGTTGAATCTGGAATTTACCGCACATACCATGTTCTAAAATCCATATTAAATTGAATACAACTTGCAACTTAATATTTGATGGCTCGTATCGAAGCCAATAGATAAACCTACAGCATCCTAGAGTTCATCCTTGTATTTTAATAATCTATAACGATGAATATTGAGGCGATTCGTGGCTCTGGACTGCTGTCCAGAGCAAGAATCCTTACCCTTACCCATTTTAGAACGCATGTTTCTCACTGTTTAAGAATGCAAATGTGCAGAGCCATATATAGAAGTGTAGATAATTGAATTAGCCTTCTAATGGTACTGGTCTCGTTGAATTCCAGTATCGTTTTATATTTACAACACCTTTTAAACCGTCAATGTGTTCTGCAGTTTCAAGCAGAGACAGAATGTATACCTTACCCTAAAACAGCGCATATCTCCCTGCATACAGCGGATATTATTGATTTTTCTGGTGCGTTAGAAACCTTACTGATAAAACTAAATATCATCCAACTGTAGCGTCGCCTATTTATACTCCCGACTGGGAGTAAAACGTGTTACGAAACGGAATTCCAGTTCAGAAATTGGATTTCCAGCAGTAAACACTTAAAATGAAATGACCATAACTAGAAAACCTGAAACCCGATTGACGCGAAACCAATTTTGATGTACAGATAATTAAACATACTGCTTACCACTTTTATATTTTTTTGCTTAATTATGCACGTGTGATTTATAGTAAAATTTTCAAGTGGTATGACACTGGCTGCTATATTTTATTCGTATTATAATTAATTGCATTCTCATCATATCATGTAGCGGTTATATCCTCATTTGAATAGAGGTCATAAACATCGATAACTCAGTGACCGTGTTATATTACCCGGTGATTAATATTAGTGATTGGATTGTGGCAAGTACGTTAGTGTTCAAGCGTGAATGAATAAGTAAAGTGACACGTATTTGTACACAATCAGCGGAACCGGTTAAATTATTGTATTGTCGACGCCTATGGGACATATATAAGTATAACTATAACTGGAATGAGACGGTTATGAAAACATTTATATTAGTGTCATAAGTAAGATATTGAGTACTGTCTGTTTATCTTGAATACCCGTCGAGCCATGCATGATGGAGATCCTGTCTCCAGTTCTCGCGTAGACTTGTCATGGAGCGACTAGTATTTGGGTTCATGGTCGGTGCTTGATGTAGACTGCGGGTGTGGGGTAGTTTAAGTATGAGTTCGATCAACGGAATCTCGGGAGTCCCACTGCCGGCATATACAGCGATTTCGGGAGTCGTATGGGTGATATTACTGATTATTAGCGAGCGTGATTCGGGCTCGTGTTCCCTTGCCCCTGGGGCCTACCCTTGGGTTGGGGATACTCCTGCTGTGGTTGATGCTTACACATGGACTGACGATAGGTTTAGCGACCTGGACAGTGAGACTTAGAGACTGGTAGGTTTAGTGACATGGACATTGCATTGATTACTGATTCAATATACCTGCTTTATTGTTTTCCTGTACTGGTTACTTCATGCTCATGTCATCACTCCATACTTACTGTTTCTTGTTCATCATCATTGCACGTGTTTACATATGTGTGTGTGTGTGTGTATATATATATATATATATATACATATATTGCTATTGCGTCGCTCTGATGACCTGAGTATGCATGCTTAGAGTGAGAAATGGACTTAGCTCGGATCAGGATCTGTCGTACCTTGAAGATATTGCGCACATCTAGATTAGCGATGCCAGCGTTATCTTTCCTTTGACTCTATCTGGTGAGTTTTACATCTGTTTTGATAGATTTAGTGACTGCATTCCTCATTACCTGTTCATTGATTACTGATTACCACGTAATGCTAGAAGCCGAAGTGTGACTACAGCAGGATGTTTTCTTGACCGTAGGAGCATGGCTGGCATTGTCACCCCTCGTATTCCGTATTTTGGGAAGCGAGGCGTGACATGGTTTTGTTGGTATCAGAGCGTCATGTTTAGTTGAGATTAGAGTTTCCGACTAGGGCTTAACAATTTAAGTCACCATTTCGGTCTAGATTATAAACTTGTTATCCTTGACCTTGATTCATATAGTGTGTTCTGCTACATATTTTGATCTTATCCGGTAGAGTTTTGGATAACTTGGTCTAGTCATGTGGTTGTAACTATGAACTGCAGTATAGTTACAATACTGTACTCTGTTTGAGGAACTTGGAATTCTACCTTTGATTCGTTTCTCGATTGACTATTACTGTATCGCATAATCTAGTTTTGATCGTCAAATCTCTATCTCCGTTTATATCTTATATCGTTCCCGAGTTTTCAAATCTATTTTACATTTTCACCCTTGTACTTTTCCTATTGATCCTACACCTGCTTACGTTTCGTATCGGACTCGTTGCATTCTCACGTCTTCGTTTCTTCAAAGTTATCATATCGCATTGCATATTTTTAAGTTCCTATCAGCGTTGCACATCGGAAGCTAAAACCTGGCTTTCAACGACTCTTCTTCCACTTCCACTCCACGGAGTCAGACCGCCGAGATTTTGGGCGTACTGCAAGGATTGAGAGAAGCCCAGGAAAGGAAGAACGATCTTTTAGCTGAGGGGTTAAGGAGGCAGCTAGTTTAAGGCACCAGGAGGAGCCCCCGATCGTGAGGGAATCCCTATTAGTAAAAGAGGAGGTGTATAGATGAAGCAGTGGAGAACCCGAGTATGCGGATATTTCAAGAGACTGGGGCACCTACAGAGAGACCGTCACCAGGCCAAAGGACAATTTTTGATTTGTGGATCCGCCAAACATCGTGTCAAAGGTTTCTATCGGAGAAAGAGCTAAAAGGAGGAGATCCGTTAACACCCTCCATGTCTTTTGTGTAGTTATTTGCTTCGTTGTTTTATAGTTTTGTTGTTTTCGTTCTTCTAATTTCAAGGACGAAATTTTCTGTAAGGGGGTGATGTAATAACCAATATTTGCTGTACGATCTATTCCATGTTTTAATAAAATTTATTTTGATAAATTTCCTAGATATTTTCCCTATTTTCTATTTTTCTCCAATAACCCCTATGAATATTTCTCATATATTCTCTAATTATTATTATTCCTAATTCTATAAACCTAACTCAAAGTTTTCTTGTATTTCTCACTTGTAGCCTATAGCCTATATCGTTTCTGGGTTTTCAAATATGTTCTCCATCTTTTCGTTCTTGTACCATTCTTGACGATCTAATTCAGGCTTACGTATCTTTCCGAACAGGATGTGCTTTCGCATCTCCGTCTCTTCAAACTTATCAAATCAAGTTCTATATCTCGAAGTTCTTATCAGAGCCGCGCAGCAGAAGCGTGGTGGATCCATAACCACAGTTGAGTTTGCTGTGGTGTTCGTCGATAATCTACTGGGTTTCTCCAGGAAAGTCTACCTGAGAACGCGAGGATATCTGTCGGTGTTTTCCACTTATGTCTGTGTAGCTTTTTTTCGTTCTTTGAATTTCAAAGACAAAATTTTCTTTTAGGTGGGTATGATATAATACCCAGTTCCGATTATATCGTGACCGTATTTTTATAAAAAAAAATTCCAAATATTCTTCCTCAAATTTTCCTACATAATTTTCTATATTTTTCTAAAACCAAATTTATAAACCTTTACCCCAAATTAAACCTTAACCCTTTTTATTTCTCTAAGTTTTCCTAACCAATCTATTTTTGTAACCCCAGCCTATACCCTACAAACCCCGGCCCATGACCCATCCTTGCCCAAACCCATTCTCTCTACACTTACCCGCACCCGACCTACCCCAGACCCGACCCGACCCGACTTCCCTCTCCCCCCTTCTTCTTCTTCTCCCTCGCCTTCTTTCCGGCCAAATTTCCCCACGACCCGCGCCCCGCGACCTCGTCTTCGCCCCGACGAGCCCCCACGACCCGCTCAACCACGACCCTCCTTCTCCTTTGCCCACGTCTCGTTCCTCCCCCGCTCGACTCGCTCCCACGACGGAGCCCATGCCCAACTGACCCCGCGATCCCCTCACCTGCCTCACCTCCCCTCTCTCGCCAACTCCCCCCATCTCCCTCATGCTACCCCCATGACCCGTTCCTCCTCATCCCATGTCCTCGCGTCCACCCCTATCAATGGCTCTCTCTCTCTCTCTAACTCTCACTCTCTATCTCTCTCGTTCTCATAACTCGAGCCCCTCCCTTCACCCTTGCCTGCCCCGAGCTCCCTTCTACCTCACCTCATCTCCTCGACCTTACATCACCTCCCTTCATCGCCCTCGTTCCCAAGCCGACCGTCTCCAACCGAGCACCTCCACCTTCGCCTCTCCCTTCACCCGCAACTTTTGCCCATCGATACAGCCGCCACCCATCGCCGTCACCAACTTCTCTCACTGCCGGTAACCACCTAGCTCTCCGACACGCTCAGCACCACCACCAGCACCCACTCCTGGCCGCTTCCTCCTTCTTCCTGCAGCCGAGCCGACTCCGACCGACCCCGGCTCACCCCTACATCGTCCGAGCTCCTCTCCGCTTCACTCGAGCTCCTTGCAGCGGCCATCTCCGGTGACCTTGAACCCCATGCCCACTCCAGCCGCCACTGTACAACCCACAACCACCTCAAAACTTCACCGGGCCACACCACCTCCGACGAGCAAGCCCCGCGCCCAAACCCAACACCAAAACCCTTCACTGTCGACCTCTACTCATCGCCGGAGCTCCCCCAACCGCCGCTGAACCCCGAGCTCCCCGTGCCGTCACCATAACCGAGCCTAAGCTGGTTGTGGCCGTCGCTGTTGCTGCTGCTACTTGCGTTGCGTCGTAGAGCTGTGATCGTGCCATTGCTGTCATAGCCCCTACTGCCAGCTGTGCCGAACCCAAGCCGTGTCGTGTCCGTACCACACCATGCCTGCCTCCATGCCACCGCGTACCCAGACGTGTCGCGCCCCGTGCCTACTCCCCATGCCACATCATACCCAGTCCCCATGCCACATCGTGCTACCCCCCATGCCACACTGTGCCTGATCCAGTGCTTACGCCGTGCCACACCCGCACCACGCACCGAGTGAAGACCGTGCCCAATATCGTGTCACGCCCGTGTCATCACCATGCCCACTACCGTATCATGCCCGCGTCGCCAGTGTATCCAGTACCGAGTCACCGCGCATCGCGCCCGTGTCCAGTATCGCATCATCTCGAGTAACGAGACGCATCCTGCATGTGGGGTCGCTTCTATATCAAGCGACCGAAAGCAAGTGAACCCCTCACTTACTCTACATGCTATAAATTATTACTTGTCAAATTGTAGTTATATTGATATTATATTTACACTATAATTATCGTTACATTCTAATGTGTGACCGTCATCATTTAATCATATTGAGTGGAACACATTCGGATTTAATATTACCTTTCTAGTATCGTGTAGAATTTGTAGTGATTAAATCACACTTTAATTAATTGGGTAAAATCGAAATTTCAATCGTGACATGTATATAATGCAAGAGTGTTCGATGCGAATTCTAAAGAAAAACCTAAATGAAAATAGCGGAACTTATGATAAATAAATCTCTTTATTGTTTATAATTATCGTGGAAATTTGAAGGCAAAATAACGTTGTTTCGCACAAGAAACAACGCCCCCAAAAGGCGATGTTGAATTTGGAATTCACCGCACAGGCCATGTTCTAAAATCCATATTAAATTGAATACAATTTGAAACTTAATGTTTGATGGCTCATATCGAAGCCAATAGATAAACCTACAGCACCCTAGAGTTCATCCTTGTATTTTAATCAGCTATAACGATGAATACTGAGGCGATTCGTGGCTCTGGACTGCTGTCCAGAGCAAGAATCCTTACCCTTACCCGTTTTAGAATGCATGTTTCTCACTGTTTAAGAAAGCAAGTGTGCGGATCCATATATAGAAGTGTAGATAATTGAATTAGACTTCTAATGGTACTGGTCTCGTTGCATTCCAGTATCGTTTGATATTTACAACACCTTTTAAACCGTCAATGTGTTCTGCAGTTTCATGCAGAGACAGAATGTATACCTTACCCTAAAACAGTGCATATCTCCCTGCGTACGGTGGATATGATCTATTCGTCTAGTGAGTTAGAAACCTTACTGATAAAACTAAATATCATCCAACTGTAGCGTTGCCTATTTATACTCCCGACTGGGAGTAAAACGTGTTACGAAACGGAATTCCAGTTCAGAAATTGGATTTCCAGCAGTGAACACTTAAAATGAAATGACCATAACTAGAAAACCTAAAACCCGATTGACACGAAACCAATTTTGATGGACAGATAATTAAACATACTACTTACCCCTTTTATATTTTTTTGCTTAATTATGCACGTGTGATTTATAGTAAATTTTTCAAGCGGTATGACACTGGCTGCTATATTTTATTCGTATTATAATTAATTGCATTCTCATCATATCATGCAGCGGTTATATCCTCATTTGAATAGAGGTATTAAACATCGATAACTTAGTGACCATGTTATATTACCCAGTGATTAATATTAGTGATTGGATTGTGGCAAGTACGTTAGTGTTAAAGCGTGAATGAATAAGTGAAGTGACACGTACTTGTACACAATCAGCGGAACCAGTTAAATTATTGCATTGTCGACGCCTATGGGACATATATAAGTGTAACTATAACTGGAATGATACGGTTATGGAAATATTTATATTACTGTCATAGGTAAGACATCGAGTACTGTCCGTTTATCTTGAATACCCGTCGAGCCATTGTATGATGTAGATCCTGTCTCTAGTTCTCGCGTAGACTTGTCATGGAGCGACTAGTATTTGGGTTCATGGTCGGTGCTTGATGTAGACTGCGGGTGTGGGGTAGTTTGAGTATGAGTTTGATCAACAGAATCTCGGGAGTCCCACTGCCGGCATATACAACGATTTCGGGAGTCGTATGGGTGATATTACTGATTATTAGCGAGTGTGATTCGGGCCCATGTTCCCTTGTCCCTGGGGCCTACCCTTAGGTTGGGGATACTCCTGCGGTGGTTGAGGTTCACACTTGGACTGACGATAGGTTTAGCGACCTGGACAGTGAGACTTAGAGACTGGTAGGTTTAGTGACATGGACATTGCATTGATTACTGATTCGATATACCTCCTTTATTGTTTGCCTGTACTGGTTACTTCATGCTCATGTCATCACTCCATGCTTATTGTTTCTTGTTCATCATCATTGCACGTGTTTACATATGTGTGTGTGTGTGTATTGCTATTGCGTCGTTCTGACGAACTGAGTATGCATGCTCAGATTGAGAAGTGGACTTAGCTCGGATCAGGATCTGTCGTATCTCGAGAATATTGCGCACATCTAGATCAGCGACGCCAGCGCTATCTTTCCTTTGACTCTATCTGGTGAGTTTTACATCTGTTTTGATAGATTTAGTGACTGCATTCCTCATTACGTGTGCATTGATTACTGATTATTACGTAATGCTAGGAGCCGAAGTGTGACTACGGCAGAATATTTCCATGACCGTAGGAGCATGGCTGGCATTGTCATCCCTCGTATTCCGTATTTTGGGAAGTGGGGCGTGACAGTACTTCGACAGGACTGCTGATCAGTAAAGACCATCTCATTGATATAGCTTTTATTGATGGTTAGTTATTCCTTGAATTTTTATTGCTTCCGCTACTATTTCCTATTGTCGTTTGTGGCTATTAGACATATTTTGAGATAGATAATTATATTATTGTTCTTGATTACTGATTGACAGCCGTAATGTGACTATGGAAGGATATTTCCTTACCGTAGGTAGCAAGGCTGGTTTTTTCACGTTCCGAAATTTTGGTATTATGGGAAGCGGGGCGTGACAGTGACCAGACGTCTGATGCCTATAAGGGCATACGTCTGGGCCTCCTCTGGAATTTTAAAACCTTATTGCCAAACATCTGAGCTTCAAAACTCCAGACGTATGGCCCTTCTCTGGATGCTTGCGCAGTTTTGATATACGAGACATCTTTCACAAGACCTTGGATTGTATATCCTTATAGCCACCTTGAAAACGTACTGCCCTTCGTTTTGTATCCTTTAGGGTTGCTTTAGTTGTTCTCCCCGTTTCCCCTGCTAGCACAGCTCCAAAACCTTGAAACCGTGATCTGTCACAATCTTTCTCCAGGATTGCGAAACTGGCGCTGTCACAGTTTTTAACCAGAACTGCAAAACTGGTGTGACCCTCCTACCGAGGTCGTCCTTCCTCACATTTGAGTATTTGAATAGAAACCAAGGCAGACTTGATCTTCTTCGTAGCAATGTTCTTCGTTAGCATGTCCGCCGGATTCACCTTAGTATCGATTTTGATCAAATCGATCTCCTTTTCAGCCCACTCCCTTATCTTGTGACACCACATGTCGATTTGTTTAGTTCGATTGTGGTATACCCGATTTTTCGCCAAGTGAATGGCGCTTTGACTGTCGCAAAACAAAGAAACTAGCCTCTTATCGAACTCGAACTTGCCAACTAGGCTCTTTAACCACAATGCCTCTTTAGATGCTTCCACTGCCGCTAAGTATTCTACCTCCGTTGTTGAGAGTGTTACATTATCCTGAAATGTCGATTTTCAACTGATTGGAGATTCTGCAACTGTATATATATATAGCCTGTAAGAGTTCTTCTCTTGTCCAAGTCCCTAGCGTAATCTGCCTCTACGTATCCTTTCAACTAACTTGATTTATCTTCTGACTTGTGAAAGTATAAACCGAGGTCTTTAGATCTTTTTAGATACCAAAGTATCCACTTTACAGCTTTCCAATGAATATTCTCTGGGTTTGACATGTACCGGCTAACCAGACTTACCGTATAGGATATGTCTGGACGTTTGCATACCATAGTATACATTAGTGATCTCACTGCTCTTGCATATGGTACTCGCGACATTTTTTCCTTCTCCTCCGCTGATTTTGGACACTTCTTGGATGATAGTTTGAAATGACCGGCGGTAGGGGTTGAGTCTTTCATATTAAATCTCTTCAACATCTTCTTAATATATCTGACTTGGGATATCCACAGCTTTTCAGCCTTCATGTCTTGAATAATCTCCATCATAAGAATCTTCTTTGCTTCACCTAAGTCCATATCAAATTCTGCACTCAATGAAACTTTGAACGCCTTTATTTCCGCCATACTCTTTGCAGCGATCAACATGTCATCGACATATAAGAGTAGATATATCGAAGACCCATCCTTAAGCCGTTTTGAGTACACACAGTTGTCATACTCATATCGAGAGTAATTGATCTACCTCATGAAAGAATTGAAGTGTTTGTACCACTGCCTGAGAGACTGCTTCAACCCATATAGAGACTGGTTGAGTTCACATACATGATCCTTCTTGTCAGGCTCTACACATCCTTTAGGTTGTCTCATAAAGATTCTCTTCTAACTTACCATATAGAAATGTTGTTTTCACATCCATTTGTTCCAACTCTAAATCCTGAGCAGCTACCTTTGCCAACAAAACTCGAATAGAAGTATGCTTGATTACCGGCGAGAAAACCTCGTTGTAGTCAACCCCCTCCTTCTGATCAAAACCTTTCGCAACTAGCCTTGCCTTGTATTGTCCATTCTCCTTTTTTCTGAATACCCACTTACAGCCAATAGCCCTTTTTCCTTTCGGTAGCTCTGTCAATCTCCACCTATCATTATTTCGAAGTGACTTCATCTCCTCAATCATCGCAACAATCTATCGATCCCTATCCTCTTACCCAATAAACTCCTTATAAGACCTGGGGTCTCCGCTTTCAATGACTAAAACATATGCGAGCATATCTTAGAAACCGTACCTGACTGGCGCCTTATATGTACGTGTCGATCTCCTTAATGCCATTATTTGTGGGTCCTGTTGAGGTTGGTCCTCACCGTATATCTCCGTGTTCTGGCCGTCCACCTCTGCATCAATAGGCTATTGTTGGGGTCAAAAATGACACCTCGCTTGACTAAGTCAAAATCAAAGTCAACCCTAAGCCAAGTGGGCCCAAGCTCAGGTCAAGACCGAGTATGGAAGAGGCCGGCCCTATGACAAAAAGAATGAAGCCATAAATTGGTTTAATGTAGTTCATTTTTTTCTAGAAATAAATGTATGAAAAAATGGGCAGAAAACCAAAATTTTGTAAACCCCATGGCTTATGTGCAAAAAGAAATAAGTACATAAGGCATAGGGTGGCATAAGTGCCATTTGGAAAAGCCCAAGGGGATATATATAAAGTGTGTAGCCTATAAAGGCAAACATGATGAAAAAATCAAAGACAACTTTTTTCATTCTCTCAAAAATTAGGGTTATGTGCCTCCTTCTCCTTCCTCAAGATTCTAAACCCTCTTTCTTTTTTTGAATTAAATCAAGAATTTAACTCTTCTTTTTCCAAAAAGAAACAGTTTTTCACCATAAAACCCTTGAAGGGGAGCTCGGATCTTCTATCAAACCCCAAAAGGGGAGATTTTTAAGTCTCACCCCTTTTTCTCTAAGATCTAGCCAACAGAGAGGAGGAGGAAGGAGACCCATTTCCTAAAAACCCTAGTTCGGGAAGATCCAAGGCTTGAAAGAAGATCCAAGGTTAAAGGGGAGAAGAAAGAGATCCTCTTGGATCCTCCCTTTTTCTGGGAGTTTCCAAAGTCTCTCAGGAGTTTAACTCCAAATCCACATCCAATTTATTACATAGGAGTTTAACTCCAAAATCTAATTTTTTTTAGAGTTTAACTCCAAATTTATACCTAATTTCTGTTTAGGAGTTCAACTCCAAAGCCTCTCGGGAGTTCAACTCCCAGCCCAGGGGCTAAGCCTCTTTCTCTGCTGGTGCTTTCAGTGGTCGCGTGCCGCGCATGTGACCCGTTGGCACCCAGCGGTCGCATGCCGAGCATGTGACTCACGGGCGCCCAGCTCCCACGTGCTACTCACACGTCCTTAGGATGCTCCTTAGCCCTTTTTTTATACACTCCACATTCAAAACATGTCCCCCACCAGAAAAATTCTAACGGGGCACTGTCCTGCACCCCGTAAGGGGGCCACTAGCCCCCTTGACCCCCGTAAACTCTGCGAGACCTCCGATATATCCAAGACCCTTCCAAACACAATACACGCACACTGCACATTGAGTTCGCATGATCAGTTTGACCCGTCAATCGGAGGTTCCTTCGTTCCAAAGGCGAGGGGTAATTAACGGCAGCTTAGTTCGCGACTACCAGAGATTCGAATCCCTACAATCAATAAATCCTATATGTAATGCGCCTGACAAGAGACGCGTATTCCCATCTTAATGGGGTGGCGAAAAACACCCTACAGATTCTGGCATGCCCGGTGGGACACTTTCTTTCCTCCCATATTTCGGGTTAATTGTTCATGCGAACTCAATCAACATATATATCGATTGCCTGTACTGAAGTCATTTTTTTTCTTTTTTTTCCTTTCTTGTGTGTACGAGTTAATAGCTTTCAGTTACAATCTCGAACTCAGCAATCATGTCTCCCAAGACGAGCTTCGTTTCCGACATGACCCCGATTACGTGGTCAAGATCAACACCCGCGTGGTTCTCCCTGCAAGTCTCAGCCGGCAATGGGAGGAGTCACCCAGTCAATTTGGTTCCGTCATCATCTACCTTGCCGGAAGCACTCATCTAGCAGAAATCCCAGCAAACCAGGTGGCCAAGCCGGTCTCAAAGGGCAAGAGGCTGAACGTTGTGATCGCTAAAGCACCACAAACCAAACTTAAGACGGTGTCCGAACGACTCTCTGGTGCTCCAGCTGGAGGCAAGACTTCCGGTATAAAGGGCAACATCAAACGTTACGGATGAGCTCAGGTGACGACTCTAACAAGTGCACAATCAGGCATATCTCCAAAGCCTTCCATTGCCCGGTCTACGGCGGCTTCCCGAAGAGCCGTAGCCAGCCAAGTGCTCAAATCAGAAAAGTTAAGGCAGAAGAGGCTCAGGTATCGAGCCAACAAGAGGGCCAGGACTCTGGCCAAGTGGAATCTTGTGAGGTTCCAAGAGTAGGGTTACCCCGTGATGACAGCTGAATCGGCCGTAAAAGTTAGCAATTCCTTCGAACCTCTGAAGTGGGTTCAGAAAAATGCCATGACCGCCAGAATCAAGAAGACGGCAGTCCGAATGATGCTACAAAGAGACGTGTCCTAGCCACAACAGAGAAAGCATGACACCATCTTTTCAAGAGTCTATCAGGCACTCTGTGCCGCACGAAAACAGCGGTTAAAGAAAGCGCCAACACTATTCAAGAACCCGGTCAGGCCAGCCGTCTTCAGTCGATTGCCCGTTATCGAAAAAGAGGGGCCCCGATAGTGGTCCATGAAATCAGTTACCAATAATGAAAGGATGGCCGGATATGTTATCCACACTGTCTATATGGCGGGCACACACCCCAGCGACAACCTCCGCAGCAAAAGCAAGGATGGGGCCACCACATTCCAAGCCCAATCTGGCTTGAATGTGGTTGCCGCTTCCCAAGATCAGCCGCCTCCGCTAGATGATGAAAACCCTCTCGATGAGGCCGATAGGAAGAAAGACCCCTCAGTCCATGTAGAGTCAAGCTCGGACATCGAGAAAGAGCCGACTTTCCGTCCCAGGACCGCAGAGCAAGAGCTGCTTCAAGAGCTTCGAAAACAGCTCAGGAGCAAAGATAAAGAGATGGCCAAGCTCTATTCAAAAATTGACGACCTAACGAACATTGTGATGCAGATTACAGCTCAAATTGCTCGGGCGCCTCCCAATCAAGCACGAGTCTCTACTCATGAGCCAGGTATGACAACCCGAAGCAACTGATGCCTATCCCTTTGGGTCCAAGATTGGGCGAGCCGCACGAAAGCCGTCCACATTCCACTTCTGGGGACGCCTTGGCCCCAGATAGCGCCATCCTGCTAACACACGATCAGATAATGGATTTGGTCACTAGCAAGGTTAGAACATTGGTAGCCGAAGCCGAAGCTCAGAATGAAACTGGCAGTAGTGGGCAGCCATATCCCGCACAGTACGATCTGACCGAGTTCCCGAGCGGCCACGTCATTCCTAAGTTCGGAAGATTTGACGGGACGAGAAACGCAAATCAGCACATCGCCCGCTTTAAAGCGTCGTATGGAAATACAGGAGGCAATGATGCACGCCTTCTTCGTCAGTTTGTCAACAGCTTGACCGGTGTCGCTTTCGACTGGTACGCAAGTATACCAGACGGGTCCGTCACTACTTTTGCCCAAATGGAATCTCTGTTTCGGTAAAGATTCATGAGTGTTAGTGACAAAATCTCCATCGCTGATCTCGTGAGAACCAAGCCGGGGAAAAATGAAAGCAACATGGACTTTATTTCCCGATGGCGCAACCTCACTGTCGAGTGCGAACCACCGCTAGAGCAGGACCAGTCTGTCAGCGTCCTTATTGGGAACCTCAGCAATTGGATGGTCCCATTCTTATGTACAACAGGCCTCAAGACGTTTCAAGAGCTGACCAAGAAAATCCAAATGCTGGAACGCTCGAAGCAAGAATCTACCCCGGACTCTCAGAGAGACAATCCTTGGAAAAGCAAGAGGGATGACAACAGTAGAAGCAGGAATTCCAGCAATACCAATATCTTCAATGCGTCCGATAACGAAGACAAGCGAAAGGCAAGCGAATCTAAACCAACCGGTCTTGAAAGACAGTGCTGGGAGGAGAAGGGCCTTCCCTAGAGGAGAAAAAGAACAAGGTTTACTCTTTCAGGAGGGACAAGGTCCGAAAGATATTGTAACAACCCTAAACTTTCCATACAACTTTCTGTACAATTTTTTCAAAAAAAATACAGAAAGGGGTACTTTTGCCTGAGCACAAGATATAAGTTTGTTTTGCTTTTTAATAGCAAGAAGAGCTTGCAGCTCATTGGTAAGACCTTACACTGCTGTTACAAAGCACCAGAGTTCAAATTCCATCACCCACATTATTTTTTAATATTATTTTCTTTTATATTTTTAGAAGTCCAAGAGTCTACACGTGCATAACTCGTAAAAACCAAACGTCACATACAAAACAAACCGACCCAGGAGCTTCACCATGCGACGAGGAACACGTGGCACCCCGGAACCGGCCGGATCGGCCGGCGACTCGGCCCGCCGCCGCCGGCCGGACTCGGCCGGATCGCCGATTGTCCAACACAAAAAATCTGTCTTTTGGTCTTCTAAACTCTCCTGTACACTTTAAATTTTCTGAAAATTAACAGAGCCCTTTAAATCTCAATAAATCCAATTTTAATACAATTTAATACATTTTTTTCTTCACACCCTTTCACCTACCCTAGCTCTAGTTTTACCCTATAAATACCACCCCTAGACACACCCTCCTCACTCACAATTCTGTCCAAACTCTCAAGAAATTCCTCTAGAAATTTTGTGTACAAGTGGAGTTAGCGAAGGGCAAAACTCCGGCGATCTTCCGACGACGACCCTAGGAGCTCCCGGCGACGAAACGACGCACCGGCACCTCCTACGTCTTCCTCTCCCTCCTCTCTATATTACAAACCCGTAAGTCCCACCTCCCTCTTCTCTAATCTATTCTTAAAACTTCTTTTAATAAAACCCGACGGAAGCAGAGTTATATCCGACTTCCGATACGGTTTTTTTTTAAAGTTCAATTTTCCTTAACACAACCATATTAAACTCTTATATCTTGACTTTAATCATTAACAAAACATGTTGAATATGTTTCATAGCAAAACATTTCATTTTGTAACTTTTACCGCTCTTTTTCAGTAAAATACCATGTAGTATGGTTTCGACTTTAAAACATTATTAATCTTGCTATACCTTTAAGTAGATCACGAGGTAATGACCTACCTCCTCACAACACTCATATACAATATAACACAATACCTTTTGAAAAATATAGATTCGGAAAATACCGCTTTACACAAAACCATCTTTAACTATTAAAACCGTTTTCTACAAGATTACGTATTTTTACAAATCTTTGCAAAGAGCCGTTACAACCCATTTGGGGAACCCTTTCGGGATAGTGCAGATTATCGCACATTCTCAGGCATAGTAGTGCGAGATGCAGACCTCCGCAAGGAGCATTCGGTCTCGAGAGATTTAAAATACAAATATCTTAAGAAAATAAGATTTCTAGAAAATAAATTAAAATTATTATTTTTATAAATAAATAATATATATGTATTATTAAAATATCTATTTTTGATATTCCAACTTTTCTAAATCAAAAGAATCCCTTTACATGAAAATACCGTGAAATTCCATACAAGTTCAACTCTTTACAATTAAATACCATGTATTATGAAAAATAGGTTTATTCACTAGAAATGTCACAAATATAAAATCTATAACTATGAAAACTCTAAAGAAGACAATTAAATACTTGAGGTGTATTTTGAAAATTATATAAATTATTTTTACATAAACCCCCTCAAGTTTTATAAATTACAATAAGGACCCTAGTAAACATAGGTTTAAGCGGGATCAGTCTCTTGAGCCTCAGGGAGCCGGAGATGTGGATGCTTGCCTATCTGAGGTAGACAACTTAACAAACGATGTTATCAACACGGTAATCATTTTTGAAAAAGACACAAATCCTGCCGCCCATGTGCAGCGGTTACCGATAACATCAAAACAATCATGACTTCAATTTCTTTTCTAATTGTCTGACTCAGACTGAGTCACATTATAACAATCTGACTTGAATATGATTCAAGTACAAACTACAATCCAACATGAATCCATATATTCAATCTGTTCAATCTATACAATCTATATAACTTGACCGAACCGAACTATGGATATATTCCATTTACATGATTATCCAGTTACATCCATTTTCATTTATACGATATCATAGTTTCGGCAAGTCTTCCATTTACAATACAAGTCTTCCATTTACATTTACAAACGGTATAAACAATACAATTTACAATACAATATATCAATACAATCAAGACATCGCGGGGTTTAAGGGGTAGATTGGTACGGAAGGTGTTAAAAGTGGCACGAGACAGCAACCATAAGACGTAATTACATCTATGCCGTTGTTCCGTGGTATTATCGACGGAGCCTTGTACTTCCATTTGTATTAGTCTCTGGCATATTGAGACCCTCTCGCATACACTGGCATCCTTCTGTACCAAGCTACAAACAACAGTGTTAACTCTAAATACAACTTTAAAAGCTACTTTCTCTCTCTGTCTATTCTATTTCTCCCTTGTCTTTGGGACTTACCGAGCGATTGTTCGCTGACGACATCCCTTCTCTTTCTTCTTTAGAATGTTGTCAGGTGATCTGGACACTCAGGAGATCGAGCCTACCAGCGAGGACTTGGATCTTGCCTACGACCCAGAGCTTTAGATTCATTGTACACATTTTATTTCAGTACTTTTCATTTCTGTTATGCCACTGTTTAGGCATTGCTTCCATTCAGATGTATTTACTTTTCCATGATTGTACAAAAGAATGTTAATAAATAAAATTGTTGTTCAGTTATACATACTGTCTCTGTCTCTTGTGCATTTTTACTTACATTGCTTAAATACGCTTAGCGTATTTACTTCAGAGTAAATACGTAGCGGCCTCGTCGCGTCCCCTTCGCCGTATTCCGGGAAGCGGGACGTGACAGGAATGTCGGGACCCGGTTCTTGTTCACGGAGCAAAGTGCCACACAGAACAAAATGCCACGCCAATTGTCATACCAAGAGGGCAGGGGCCACCTCTTGAATCTGTGGGGGCCACCCCTAGAGTCCGTGGGACCCACTGTAGAACAATGGGGAATCTTCGGAACACATTCTGAAAGAGGACCGAACTGCATTATAAATATAATGATACCACCTTCAATTACAGAGGCACCTTTTAAGTGAACCGGAACTACAGGAGCTTGAGAACTCCGTAGTTAAGCGTGCTTGGGCCAAGGAAGTCTTGGGATGGGTGACCTCCTGGAAAGTGGCCCCTGGTCGGGTCCGGTTCGCTCTAAAGGGAAAAACCGTGCGGTTTCGGCCAGAGCGGACAATACCATCTGTACTGGGGCATGGGGCATTACATTTATGGTAGCCCATGCAGGTCCCTCAGTAGTAGGTCTGTGGTTCGAGGACGAACCATTGTTCAAAGGTAGGGAGAATGTCGGGACCCAGTTCTTTTCACAGAGCAAAGTGCCACACAGAACAAAGTGCCCCGCCAATTATCATACCAAGAGGGCGGGGGCCACCTCTTGAATCTGTAGGGTCCACCTCTAGAGTTCGTGGGACCCACTGTAGAACAATGAGGAATCTTCGGAACACATTCTGAAAGAGGACCGAACTGCATTATAAATATAATGATACCACCCTCAATTATAGAGGCGCCTTTTAAGTGAACCGAAACTACAGGAGCTTGAGAACTCCGTAGTTAAGGGTGCTCAGGCCTGGGAAGTCTTGGGATGGGTGACCTCTTGGGAAGTGGCCCCTGGTCGGGTCCGGTTCACTCTAAAGGGAAAAACCGTGCGGTTTGGCCAGAGCGGATAATAACAACTGTACTGGGGCGTAGGGCGTTACAGATATTCAAAGATGCCCTGAACAATGGTCTACAATTGCCGGAGTCAAAAAGACCTCACAAAGCAAAAATGACCGACAATCCACTATATTGCCCGTACCACCGAGTAGTGAGCCATGCGATCGAGGATTGATATATATTCAAAGACTGGGTCGAGAAGCAGTACAAGACTGGAGAGATTGAGCTGTCCAAGAGTGTGTCAGTGAACAATCAAGTTGCAACCACCAAATTTATACAGACACAAGCTGAAACCTTCTGGGAGCAGACAGCTGAACCTGTTACCCTGAGGAATGAAACCGACTCTCCACAGCCTCCATGGAGCATGCACATATTGTTAGAGATAGTGCCCTCATAGTCAATTATTGGATCGCAGGTACGTGATTGCAATGATTGCGGAGGACCTATACCGGTAGGACAGTCTTACTCGAGATGATAGTATGCTATCTGGTTTGCCTTTATCAGTCGTGTACATGTTCGGGTGACTGATTACATGTTACACTTTGATAGAGCCCTTAGGATCTTGCTTTACCACCAACAGTATGATGGTGATCATATACGTGAGAGTTGGGTGGTTTATATGCATATCCTTAATTGTGGTCCCTAGTCGTGGGAGTTTCGAGACAGGGCATCGATACTCCGGAGTAGACTAGTGTGTACAGTCGAGACCCCGACGAGGGGCGGTGGCCGGTCTCACAAGCTACTGGTGTCAGTTGGATCACCTAAGATGTATACAGGTGCTCATTGGGTTATGAGTACACCGGACAGGACTCGCCGGGAATCTGCTAGTTAGTACTATATCTATCGTCAGATAACAGTTCCCTGGTGACATGTGTACAGGTTAGTTCATCGACCTGAGGTCGTCATTTGTCTCGTGTGAGTTCCCACTGTGCTTTTATTTCTACCCTACCACGGCTCAAAGGAGTCGTGCAAACAGGTAGTTTTTGGGTACAGTCCCGAGCCATATGGAGGCACGTGAGCGGATCGGCAGGGGATTCGTCTCTCCCGGTATTGGGGGCGAGGTCGTGCTGTGTCTAGGAGAGCCATTACACAAAGTCCATGGCCATGGCAGGAGATTTACTGGTAGGTACTCCAGTAGTATCTCAGGGTGTTATTGGGCTTCACTCCGACACGACTTATACTGCTATTGGGGGTCTGACGTTTCTAGCCCCCTAGGAAGATATACGATACTCATTGACGAACGGACCGGACTGTATATACATTGTCACTGTTAGGCTCAGTAGGATTTCCGGATGAGTTCGCTCATCGGCCTCCCTTGAGGTCAGTCCATGGGCAGCCGTTACGCATTGCTAGTGCCGCTGACGGTTTGTGGTTAAACCCACTGCCAGGGTACTGACGAGTCATTAGAGTCCCCCACAGACAGTTTCCCAAGTTCGGGCGAAACATTGTAGAGGCCGTATGGTTTTATGGCAAGGTTCGGAAAATGCACGTGCGTTTACGCACGTGTTATTTTTCGGGCAGATGATACTGGTCGGCTTTGGTTTAAGCCGGATCCAAGTATTATATTGAGTAGATATAATATCTTTGTCTCAGTTGCATTTGTATTCGGTTGTAATACAAATGCGGGTATATTTATACAGTTTCGGGGTTATCCTGAAAGTCGTTTCAGGATCACTTTTGGAAGTTGCCAGTTTCCAGTTTTCTATCAGCCGTCTTTTAACATTCGGTTAAAGACGGATTTATCTTTTCTTGGATGAGAGTGAGTCATGCTTCTAGAAGGTTCTAGAAGTTTCTAGAATGAGGTGACAAGGATTATGACTCATGCTTTGATTTCTAATAATTCTTGTTTTCCTTAAGATATTTTTATTTTGTGTTCACATATGATATTTGCTTAAGGTTACTCTCCCCTCTCCTACACTCACCTCCCTCTTTGATATATAGTGGCCGGCCCTCTCTCTCCTCACTCACTCTCTCACTTGAGAAAATTATGGTTGCTAAAAAGAAAAGACTAAAGTTTTGGATGCATGGAAATTTCATAGTTCATTTCTTGTTCCATTTCATTTCCATCGGCAACTTCATTAACCGATCGTCCACAGCTTTGGACGAAGTGAGACAAAGTCATCTACTCATTCTCTACATCATTCTTGGTCATCTCTTTTAGCAAACTTGACGACCGAGTTGCCTCGAGTCAAAGGCGGGAGCCCGTTTAAAGAATCAGAGACGTGGTGCCACTTGGACGAGCAGATAGGAGATCGACGAGATCGGAGCAGCCGCAACGGAGCGTGGGATGATGGTTAAAGAACGAAGGACTCGGATCGTTCGGTATAACCTTTCTACACTCTTTACAGTTTGTTAGTTTAGCAATAATGGCAGATCCGGGTTAAAGTATACGATAGCGCTAGTTAAAAAGTTTTTGTTCCGCATTTGGCGTCTGTAGACGGCCGGGGCGCTAGCGTAGACTTACAGTGGTATTAGAGACTCACCATTTTGCTATACTAACTTGTGCTAACGCGTTTAAAATATCGATCGAACCGGAAATCAAAAATCGCAATTTTTCAATTTGACAGTTTCTGTTAATTTTCAAACTGGTCCAAATGTCATTTTGACCATACCAGAAAATCAAGCAAGGTTTTTTAGGAATACTGGAGAAATTCGACCAAGTGATTCGACTGTTCCGCCGTGGATCCGCGGCCCAAGCATGGTTTTGGCCGCGGATCCGCCGCAGGAAAGTGACGTCACTTAGCCAATTTTCTACAGTGCATTCTATGTTGGAAATTGGGATTTTTGGTATATATCTTTTGGGCCCAGATTTTATTACTGTTCAGCAGATTTGCATGGGACCCACTTTGTGATATTTTGTCGATCGAAATTTAAACACGTTAGTTTACAGTGCTTACATTATATCTCCGACCGGGAATGTCATTTGATCGGTAAACCGCGTCTGATTGCTATAGTTCTTTTAGACGGGTTTGCGAACGTGACATTCGCGTTGATGTTCTGTGTTGTGCTGTGATGTTGCGGATTTGTCGTGGTGGATAGCAGTGTGCAATGGTAGTACTGTTTGAGTTTATTTGTACATTTGATATTGCGGGGCGAGCGTCCAACATGTGGACTGCCGTCACTGCCTGTTGTACAATATTCTTTTGGGGCACGACCAGGTTGCGGTCAATGTACCTAGTGTACTTTTTTTCATTACTGTACTAGGTTTTGCCCCGCGACGGAGTGCACGGATAGCCGGGTTCTGAAGGGCAACGGGTCCGCATCTCATGGCTTTGAGAGGCAGAGGGGCCTCACTCTAGAATTGGCAGACTATTCGCCGCACTCGTAGGGGGTACAGGTTGACCCAAGGAGGGGTGCCCAAGATTACCGGATTCCGTGAAGTGCTGGATGGTCCATTCACTTTGCTGTAGGGGGCTGCCTCGCTTCAGGTTTTGGCGGGTAACTTGCCACACCCGTAGGGGTCTAGGTTTCATTGCACAGGCTATCCACACGACAGGGGAACGTCGGGTTTCAGCAGCGGCTCTGTGAAACCCGGGGATCCCAGATTATCTGTATTGTTCTGTGATGCTTATTACTTTTCTGTAATATTGCATATTATCACGCCTGGAGCGATTATTGTATATTGGTTTATATACTATTAGATGTTGTATATGTTTTACACCCGCGCTAGTCCAGTCCCCGCTCTGTCGTTAGTTAAGTAACCTAACGGGTGATGACGGGACCCAGTGACGAATGCGGATGGCATATACGTACATTTTATTTTCGTTCTTTTCTGGTGTGATTGATTGATGGGACTGCGTTGATTCTGATCAATGCAAAGTAAAGCAAACCTGTATACAGTTGTTGGAACAATTTAAAAAGTGTTATTGCAAAGACGTTTCCTTTTGTTTTGCATAGCGGTATTCAGTGGAATATCCTGCACCTCATTCGACGGGGCAAGGGCCGATATCCCTTCACCGGGACTGACCCCTTGGGAAGAAGTTTGCGTCAGGGTAATAACTTCACTATAGTCGATTACAAGTTGCTTTGCACCGCGGTATTCAGTGGAATATCCAGCACCTCATTCCACGAGGAAAGAGCCGAGATCCCTTCATCGGGAATGACCTCTTTAGCAAAAGGTTTTCGCCACTATATTTTTATAAAAAGCTATCAGGTTCCTTCAGCGATATCAAGTTCACTACGTTAAAGGTTTTTCGCCAAAAACCAGCCGTAGCCCTCCGTCGTTTCTTATGGATGGTCAGTAGTATTCAAGCTATGTTTGTTGGCTTACGTCAAGGCATAGTGTTTGGTAGCTGCTGGGTATTCATTTGTTGCATAGATAGATGAGTTGGTTTGGGACAGTCGTATTACCTTGTTGGCATACGTCAAGGGTATGTACGGGTGGGTTCAAATTAACAAGATAATGACGGGTAGAACTTGACATGTGACTTATGATTTGTTGACATACGCCAAGGTCATAAGAGCATAGGGCATAAATCATATCGGGAGTTTCTAAAGAAACTGAAACTTGCCAAGTCTGTGCATACCTTCTGGAGTATGAGTAACGTGGATGCATTCCATCACGTTATCATGCGATGAGAGTTGGATCCCGATTCCCACTGATGAGTTGGTTTACTCTTCGGGTGATCCCGATTGATTCTTCTTTAGGTTTGGAGGAGAATTTGACAGGACAGTGGGAGGTTTCCGGATTAGATAAAGTGATAATCATTCTGATCTAGGTTAGAGTGCACGCAGAGTGTTTCTTTTCTCTCTCTCTTTGGCAGCAACCTTTGACCGACCCTAGACTATGACTCAGTGACCAGGTTGACCGAACCTTCTTAAAATACTGGCTTTTGGATTGTCTGAGTTGCATAAGTCATTGCCACTCCTTCTTTTACCCTTTGAATTTCTCAGAACACCCGTATTACTACGGATATCCACTTCCATTGGATAGATCCATCGTATGGTTATATACGAACTCGAAGGGACTTCTTCGAGGATGGATCCAGGTTCAGGAGAAATAGAATTGGTTTATTCAGTTGTCTTTTATTATCACCTTCTCTCAGGTTGCGAGAGCTCCTTGGTTTAGGAGAGTACACCTATTACGCTTATTGGATAGTCTTATTCCAAACCATAGGCTGGTGCCGAAAGGTAGGGAATGAAGAAAACCAATTAGCCTAAGTAGGGTGTGCAGAAGGTAATATGTAAAGACAAAATAAAGGGATTAGAAAGAGGGCAAAGTAAATTGCGAATGATATCATTCACGACCAAACCGCGTACTTCATCGCCACTCCTATTTCACCTTTAAAAGAATAAGGTATTATTCAATTGTCTTTTATCATCACCTTCTCTCAGTTACGAGTACTCCTTGGTTTAGGAGGGTACACCTATTATACTTACTGGATAGTCTTCTTCCAAACCATAGGCTGGTGCCGAACGGTAGGGAAAGAAGAAAACCATTTAGCCTAACGATGGTGTACAGAAGGTAACGACTAAAGACAAATAAAGGGATTTGTAGAGATGGCAATAAAATATACGGTTGAAGTCATGAATTGGATTATGGAAGAGGCATTACTATGAATACCAGGATACCCCTATGAAACATTTTCATGTTTCAGTGCATTGTTAAAGGAAAACTGTTTTCCCAATTAGATACTTACTCCAAGGGTATGTATTTACCATGTTTCATTTTCATATCTGTATGGTTTTACAGATGATGAGTGGGAGTAAGTTATTGGGAATTAGGTGATTATCCTCATTATATCGGAATTCGTTGTAATTGGTGATATTTGAGGAAATCGCCAGGGTACAGTTTTCAACCTACGACGCACAGGTTATGAGTTGTTAAACTCAGCGGACTTATACAGAGTATTGTATGTTGTCCAAGTGTCCATCAGGACAAAGGGGGTAGGTCCTCGTACTATGTTCTGTTTACTTATAACTTCTCTATTATTTAGACAAGTGTTTCGTAGAAATACAAGGTCTAAGTTTTGAGAAGTTGTGGGTATAAGAATAAAGTAGAGAACCAGGTATCACAAGTATCGGGATTCTTCAAAGAGATCGAAGATGTAGATTCTTGTGATTGGTATTCAGATGATAGTGATGGTTTTCAGAAACTTATTTCTCTTTCAGGTTACTCATAATTGGATGGATTCCTAAGTTGAGTAATGCTGATTAGCCTCTTTCCATTAAGTTGATATGCACTGAAGACAGCTGCATGTTTTGAATCAGGTTCCAATTAAATAAGTGCCAAAGTTTCTATATTAGATATAGAATGGTTCGTACCTTAAAAGATGTTAAGGTACGGGGGGTTGTCCAGCTTATGCTTAAAACCAGACTCTGGATAACTCAGGGCACGTTTCTGTAATGGCTGTTTGTGGGTTGACCCTGGCTATGACGAGGGTTGATATTCTACCATTTGGAAGATCAATAGTGATATTGTTCTTGACTCGCCACAGTTTTAGTAAAATGGATCTTTTTCAGAAAACAGTAGTGGGAGTATGGTAGAACTGGAAGTGATTCCAGAACCGCAAACGATTACGGAAAATTTAATAGGACCTATATATTCAATCAGGTTTGACATTCCAATAGCCACTCCGCAGATATGGTGGGTAACCTCAGACACCCGAGAGGTACTCCGGTAGCCTCAAGGACGGTGACAGGGAGGTTCTTATCTACCCAGACTTGACACTACTGTTGTTCCAGGTTATGAGACCCGGTAGGAGGGTTGTCGTAGTCAGTGGGAGCAACGGAAGCATAGTGGGCAAGAAGCTTATGTCTATTTATAGACTAGAGCAGTAATAGCGGGGATAGATCATCTATTTTTGATGTGACAGTCATAGGTTTGACTTCAATCAGAATAAGGGATGGATCTGTTAAGAAGGTAGTAGGGTGTGATGTCAAGGTATCTGGATGACATACACAGAGTAGGAAGTAAAATTCCTATACTGCGATCGGTTGTACTTTGGTCGTCACACAGTTGTTTCTCCAGACAGGATATGGATATAATATCAGACATTATGGTTTCGAGATCTATAGTTTTAGATCTGGATTTGGGTAGTTTCCCAATGTGGGTACTTTGACAGATATTCTAATGGTTTTTAGAATAGTTGACTCCTAGCATGGTGGTATACCTGCAGGTGATGGAGTCACCCTCTCTAAAGGTGTCGTATAGACTAAAGGGGAGAGGGATGTACATGATTGACAGATCACTTGCTTAGGCAATTGAGTCAATCGTGAGATGTCAAGTACCACACCAGATGTTGTTTTTGCACTAGATGCGATAAGTTTATATTAATCCAATCCTGGAGAAACATAAGGAAGCAGTTTTGGAACATAAGTGCATGTTCTACGGATTTGATGACGGCAGCCTCCTTCGGGGGACGATTATCATTCCAGGCTTCAAAGGTGACATGGATGACAGAGTGATTGTCAGAGTTATAGTTTTCCCTCCGACGAAGGACAGTATTATGGACATGTGGTCCAAGAGAATACTGTGGGAGGCATGGTGCCGGATACTGATTAGGTTCAGTGATTGATACAGTCTAAGAAGTTTGGATTTGGAGTTCATTTATGAACCAGGTCCCATCAGATATCCAGACATATTCTAAGACAGGTATTACTCGATTCGGGAGATGGCTTTCTCCGCGAACTTGAGATTAAGAGAGATATAGAAAGAAACATCTAGGCGGATCCACTCACTGAGGCTATTTCTCGAACACAATAGTTTTACAAACGGGCTTTGTGAAACTGATTAGTAGAGGAGTTGGATGTTCGGTTTCACACGGGCTGTGAGTAGTCGACATTGCAATAATTAGCCTTGAGTGCAAGTGGGAGATTGTTGGAGATAGTGCCCTCATAGTCAATTATTGGATCGCAGGTACGTGATTGCAATAATTGCGGAGGACCTATACCGGTAGGACAGTCTTACTCGAGATGATAGTATGCTATCTGGTTTGCATTTATCAGTCGTGTACATGTTCAGGTGACTGATTACATGTTACACTTTGATAGAGCCCTTAGGATCTTGCTTTACCACCAACAGTATGATGGCGATCATATACGTGAGAGTTGGGTGGTTTATATGCATATCCTTAATTGTGGTCCCTAGTCGTGGGAGTTTCGAGACAGGGCATCGATACTCCGGAGTAGACTAGTGTGTACAGTTGAGACCCCGACGAGGGGCGGTGGCCGGTCTCACAAGCTACTGGTGTCAGTTGGATCACCTAAGATGTATACAGGTGCTCATTGGGTTATGAGTACACCGGACAGGACTCGCCGGGAATCTGCTAGTTAGTACTATATCTATCGTCAGATAGCAGTTCCCTGGTGACATGTGTACAGGTTAGTTCATCGACCTGAGGTCGTCATTTGTCTCGTGTGAGTTCCCACTATGCTTTGATTTCTACCCTACCACGGCTCAAAGGAGTCGTGCAAACAGGTAGTTTTTGGGTACAGTCCCGAGACATATGGAGGCACGTGAGCGGATCGGCATGGGATTCGTCTCTCCCGGTATTGGGGGCGAGGTTGTGCTGTGTCTAGGAGAGCCATTACACAAAGTCCATGGCCATGGCAGGAGATTTACTGGTAGGTACTCCAGTAGTATCTCAGGGTGTTATTGGGCTTCACTCCGACACGACTTATACTGCTATTGGGGGTCTGACGTTTCTAGCCCCCTAGGCAGATATGCGATACTCATTGACGAACGGACCGGACTGTATATACATTGTCACTGTTAGGCTCAGTAGGGTTTCCGGATGAGTTCGCTCATCGGCCTCCCTTGAGGTCAGTCCATGGGCAGCCGTTACGCATTGCTAGTGCCGCTGACGGTTTGTGGTTAGCCCACTGCCAGGGTACTGACGAGTCATTAGAGTCCCCCACAGACAGTTTCCCAAGTTCGGGCGAAACATTGTAGAGGCCGTATGGTTTTATGGCAAGGTTCGGAAAATGCACGTGCGTTTACGCACGTGTTATTTTTCGGGCAGATGATACTGGTCGGCTTTGGTTTAAGCCGGATCCAAGTATTATATTGAGTAGATATAATATCTTTGTCTCAGTTGCATTTGTATTCGGTCGTAATACAAATGCGGGTATATTTATACAGTTTCGGGGTTATCCTGAAAGTCGTTTCAGGATCACTTTTGGAAGTTGCCAGTTTCCAGTTTTCTATCAGCCGTCTTTTAACATTCGGTTAAAGACGGATTTATCTTTTCTTGGATGAGAGTGAGTCATGCTTCTAGAAGGTTCTAGAAGTTTCTAGAATGAGGTGACAAGGATTATGACTCATGCTTTGATTTCTAATAATTCTTGTTTTCCTTAAGATATTTTTATTTTGTGTTCACATATGATATTTGCTTAAGGTTACTCTCCCCTCTCCTACACTCACCTCCCTCTTTGATATATAGTGGCCGGCCCTCTCTCTCCTCACTCACTCTCTCACTTGAGAAAATTATGGTTGCTAAAAAGAAAAGACTAAAGTTTTGGATGCATGGAAATTTCATAGTTCATTTCTTGTTCCATTTCATTTCCATCGGCAACTTCATTAACCGATCGTCCACGGCTTTGGACGAAGTGAGACAAAGTCATCTACTCATTCTCTACATCATTCTTGGTCGTCTCTTTTAGCAAACTTGACGACCGAGTTGCCTCGAGTCAGAGGCGGGAGCCCGTTTAAAGAATCAGAGACGTGGTGCCACTTGGACGAGCAGATAGAAGATCGACGAGATTGGAGCAGCCGCAACGGAGCGTGGGATGATGGTTAAAGAACGAAGGACTCGGATCGTTCGGTATAACCTTTCTACATTCTTTACAGTTTGTTAGTTTAGCAATAATGGCAGATCCGGGTTAAAGTATACGATAGCGCCAGTTAAAAAGTTTTTGTTCCGCATTTGGCGTCTGTAGACGGCCGGGGCGCTAGCGTAGACTTACACATATCTAAGAAGATGAAGAAAGTGCTAAAGCTACTTCAGAAAGAGCCCAGAACGGAATGGGAAGGGCTGAAGGAGCCCGCCGTTTCAGCTACCAATTTGGCTCAATCAAGCTTAAAGTCTAAAAAGCTCAAGAAGAAGAAAAGTGCGGCTCGACGCGAAAAAGCGTCTGCGGGGAGATCGACCTTTCAAAAGTACATCGATTCTTTCGAAGACTATGAACAAAAGAAAAGAACTCTGATTCAAATGAAGGAGTTCTTCCCCGTAGAAGCGGCTGAAATTCTAGAGTAGCTGGAAGAAGACTCTGATAACGAGATTCTTATAGTGACCTGCTATGTCATTCACCTTAGTAGCGACTCTGAGGAGGAGCTCTGTTTTCCCGAAGAGGACGAGGAGCTCATCACAAAGGCTAACCAAATCCAGCTCAGAAGCGGCAGGGCTCTACCGCCAAATCAAGGCAACGCCCCAAAAGGGAAAGAAAATAAGTCGCTAATGAAGAAGATGGCGGAGAGCCGGCTCATGAAAATTCGAGTCCTTCCTCGGTGGACTATAATGTCTTGGCTCATCTCCGAAGGCTTCCATCTCTCATGAGCATCTACGATGCCTTGTTCCTATCTAAAGAGCTTAGAGATGTTCTTATTCACGCTCTACAAAATCCAGAGCGGCACCAAGCTCGCTTTGCGAAAATTGATATGAAAGAAGCCCAGTACACTCTGCATACAGCCGCGATCATATTTAAAGATGAAGATCTGTTACTATGAATAGCTGAGCACAACCGACCGTATTACGTGACAGGGTACAGTGACAGAGACCAGATTAATCGCATATTGATTGATCCAGGGTCCTCAGTGAATATCATGAACTTGCGGACTCTGAAGAGTTTGTCAATGGACGTCCGGCACCTGTCAAGGGAAAAAATTGTCATTCAAGGCTTCAATCAAAATTGCCAGCAAGTTCTGGGATTCATAGCTCTGTCGATCATGATCGGAAACCTACAAACTGAAGCCAAGATATACACGATCGACGCTGACACGTCCTATAAGATTCTCGAGGAGCTTGTCATAAAGGCCAACCAAATCCAGCTCTGTTTTCCCGAAGAGGACAAGGAGCTCGTCACAAAGGCCAACCAAATCCAGCTCAGAAGCGGCAGGGCTCTACCGCCAAATCAAGGCAACGCCCCAAAAGGGAAAGAAAAATAAGTCGCTAATGAAGAAGATGGCGGAGAGCCGACTCATGAAAATTCGAGTCCTTCCGCGGTGGACTATAATGTCTTGGCTCATCTCCGAAAGCTTCCGTCTCTCATGAGCATCTACGATGCCTTGTTCCTATCTAAGGAGCTTAGAGATGTTCTCATTCACGCTCTACAAAATCCTGAGCGATACTAGGCTTTCTTTGCGTAAATTGATATGAAAGAAGCCCAGTACACTCTACATACAGCTGCGGTCATATTTAAAGATGAAGGTCTATTACTAGGAATAGCTGAGCACAACCGTCCGCTTTACGTGACAGAATATAGCGACGGAGACTAGATTAATCGCATATTGATTGATCCAGGGTCCTCGGTGAATATCATGAACTTGCGGACTCTGAAGAGTTTGTAAATGGACATCCGACACCTGTCAAGGGAAAGAATTGTCATTCAAGGCTTCAATCAAAATTGTCAGCAAGTTCTGGGATCCATAGCTCTGTCGATCATGTTTGGAAACCTACAAACTGAAGCCAAGATATACATGATCAACGCCGACACGTCCTATAAGATTCTCGAGGAGCTCGTCACAAAGGCCAACCAAATCCATCTCTGTTTTCCCGAAGAGGACGAGGAGCTCGTCACAAAGGCCAACCAAATCCAGCTCAGAAGTGGCAGGGCTCTACCGCCAAATCAAGATAACGCCCCAAAAGGGAAAGAAAAATAAGTCGCTAATGAAGAAGATGGCGGAGAGCCAACTCATGAAAATTCGAGTCCTTCCGCGGTGGACTATAATGTCTTGGCTCATCTCCGAAAGCTTCCGTCTCTCATGAGCATCTACGATGCCTTGTTCCTATCTAAGGAGCTTAGAGATGTTCTCATTCATGCTCTACAAAACCCTGAGCGGTACCAGGCTTGCTTTGCGTAAATTGATATGAAAGAAGTCCAGTACACTCTTCATACAGTCGCGGTCATATTTAAAGATGAAGATCTGTTACTAGGAATAGCTGAGCACAACCGACCGCTTTACGTGACAGGGTACAGCGATGGAAACCGGATTAATCGCATATTGATTGATCCAGGGTCCTCAGTGAATATCATGAACTTGTGGACTCTGAAGAGTTTGTCAATGGACTTCCGGCACCTGTCAAGGGAAAGAATTGCCATTCAAGGCTTCAATCAAAATTGCCAGCAAGTTCTGGGATCCATAGCTCCGTCGATCATGTTCGGCAACCTACCAACTGAAGCCAAGATATACGTGATCGATGCCGACACGTCCTATAAGATTCTCCTAGGAAGGACGTGGCTTCACGATTACGGCATCGTTCCACCAACTCTCCATCAGTGCATGAAGTGTTGGATATAGTGCCGTCAGTGTCAATTATTGGATCACAGGCACGTGATTGCAATGATTGAGGGAGGACCTATACCGGTAGGATAGTCTTACTCAAGATGATAGTATGCTATCTGGTTTATCTTTATCATCGTGTACTGCTTCAGGTGACCTTAGAGGTCACTATTACACGTTGATAGAGCCCTTAGGATTCTTGCTTGACGGCCAGCAGTATGATGGCGATCATATACGTAGGAGCTGGGGTCTATAAGCACATCCTTAAAAGGTCCCTACTCGTGGGAGTTTCGAGACTGGGCATCGATACTCTATTAGTAGACTAGTGTATACAGTCGAGACCCCGACGAGGGGCGGTGGCCGGTCTTACAAGCCATTGGTGTCAGTTGGATCACCTAAGATGTATACAGGTGCTCATTGGGTTATGAGTACACCGGACAGGACTCGCCGGGAACATGCTAGTTGGTATTATACCTGACGTCAGATAGCAGTTCCCTGGTGACATGTGTACATGTTAATTCATCGACCTGAGATCGTCATTTGTCTCATGTGAGTTCCCACTGTGCTTTGATTACTACCCTACCACGGCTCGAAGGAGTCGTGCAAACTGGTTTTAGTTGGGTACAGTCCTGAGCCATATGGAGGCAAGTGAGCGGATCGGCAGGGGATTCGTCTCTCCCGGTATTGGGGGTGAGGTCGCGCTGTGTCTAGAAGAGCCATTACACAAAGCCCTCGGCCGAGGCAGGAGAATTACTGGTAGGTATTCCAGTAGTATCTCAGGGTGTTCTGGGCTACACTCCGACACGACTTGTACCGCTTTTGGGGGTCTGACTTTTACTGACCCCCTAGGCCCACCATGCGATGCTCATAGACGAACGGACCGGACTGTACGGATATTGTCACTGACCGGCTCAGTAGGGTGTCAGGATGAGTTCGCTCATCGACCTCCCTTTTGGTCAATACCTGGTAGCCCGTTACGTACGGCTAATATCTCTGATGTACTAGTGGTTAAATCCACAGCCAAAGTATTAACGAGTCTTTAGAGTCCCCCACAGACAGTTTCTCAAATTTCGGGCGAAATGTTGTAGAGGCCGTATGATATATGGCAGGGTTCGATCTTATACGTGCGGTATTGCACGGATCATGATCGGACGGATCATACTAGTGGGCTTCGGTTTAAGCCGGATCCTAGTATTAGATTTTTTGGATTACTTTAGTCTCGTCGCATTCGCATTCAGTCGGAATGCAGGTGCAGGTATGTATATACAGGTGAGGGGTATCCTTGTGATCCGTCATGAGTTTACTTTAGATGTTGCCGTATCTTTTTATTGTTGCAAACATTTGGATTAATGTTTGTAATGTTAGTTATATGTATGCCCTAGAGGCCATTACTGTACATTGGATGTATATTATAGTGGATGCTGGGACATATATAGGGAGGACTTTCTTGCTCGACATGATAGTATGCTATCTGGTTACTCTTTACCTTAACGTGTACATTGATTGTCTCTCTGTTACATGTTGGTAAAGCCCTTAGGATGTGTACTTGACTACCTGGACTATGATGCGGATCATACTAGTGGGGACATGGTAGTCCATAAGTACATCCTTCAAAGTCCCTAGTTGTGGGTGTATCGAGACGGGGCATCGATATACCAGTGTAGACTAGCGTATACCTTCTCGACCCATACAGATGGGCGATGGATGATCCCATATCCATTGGTGTTTGACATCAGAGATGATATACGGGTGCTCAGTGAAGACTGGGTACACTGGACGGACTCGCCGAGAACTCCCAGATGGTATTATACCTTACGTCAGATGGCAGTTCTCTGGTGACACTGGTACAGAGTAGTCTGTTGACCCGAGATCGTCATAGAGTCTTGTGTGGTTCCCACTGAGCTTTGATTTCCACCTTACCACGTCCAAGTGGGCGTGCGAAACGGTGGTTTTTGGGTACAGTCCCGGATCACATGGAGGCAATGAGCGATAGGAGGGGATTCGTCTCTCCCGGTATAGGGAGTTGATGTTGCGCTGTGTTCGATTGGCTATAACCGGAAATCCCTGGCCAGGGTTGCTGAGATTTACTGGTAAGTGTTACCAGTAGTTTCTCGAACTGTTATAGACCTCATATCGACACGACTTATCGAGCTATTGGGGTCTGACGTTTACCACCCCTAGGCGAGATATGCGACATATCACACGATGAGACCGGACTGTACGGTAAGTGTTACTGGTTGGATTCACAGGAGTATGAGCGGGCTTGCTCGTCGATCTTCTGATCGCTCAATACCCGGGTGGCCGTTACGTTTAGCAGACCGCTTGCGGCTTGTGGGTGTTTGATATGATCATCACCTGCTGCCGGCGTATTGACGAGTCTTTAGAGTCCTACACAGAGGTCTCCTGGCTCAAGCGAAACGAAATAGGAGCGCATATGAGATATGTGCGGGACCGAGAATAATGCGTGTATGTGATACCGTATTTCATTCTTGCGATGAATGTATCGAATGGTTGTATGCGATATAACCTAGTTATCGAATCAAGGATTGATTCGATAAGCCGATACATTGGATATTAGTCGGTTATATGCGATATGACCGGATCGTTAAATCAAGTGTTGATTTAATGATTTAATGCATAATTATATATTTGATATATTACTTTGCATTAACTAGTATTGGTTCACTTTAAATGGATTTTCTCACTTGCATTGCACAAGTTGTATATGTGATATACTTTTGTGCACTTGATTGTATCATGTTTGATGATACATACTTACTTGGGTTTGTGTAAAGATTAAACCATGGTTATATGAATGGTTAGGGTTTTGTTTTCTTATTCATTTATTTATTTATTTATTCTTTTTGGAAAATAAATGGCATAAAGAGAAAATGGTGGCTTTCTTTGTTTACATCTTGAAGCTTCATGAAGCTTTGACTAAGTGACCATTTTGTCTCATGTTTAACCCTAACCACTCCACTTAACCCTAGTTGATTCTCTACACTTGACCATGGTTGTATTATGATAAGTATTGATTTTCTTTTCTATTCAAAAAGAACTTATCATATTATTCATTTTCTTCTTCTTCTTCTTCACATGAAGAAAACCTTGCTTCATCAATGGTGAATTGATGAAAAGAGTGAGAAATCCAATTCTAAAGTGAACCCACCTCCTATTTCTTCATCCTCTACCTCTTGCCAAGTAGTATAGGGTGTTTTCTTCACAAGTTTCATGACTTGGTGAAGTGGGAGCTTGATCTTGTGATGCCTCGACGTAGATCATCTTCGGCATCGTAGTCGATGACCTAGCCCGTCCTTTTCTCCGATGAAGCCGACGCTAGAGCCCGGGATTTGATTTGGACAGTAAGGAGACTTCATCATGGAGCTATGGAGGTGGAGAACCGGATCTACAAAGGTTGTAGCCTCTTTCTTTTAGTTAAGTTGTTAACTAGTTTCATTTTTCGCCTAAAATTCTAGTTAACGATCCGTATTAGAGTTTCTCGGCACTTGTAAAATTTTGAAATTGGCATGGTTGATGCCTTGTGAGACCTCATTAGAGTGCCTAGGAACCCTACAGTGGTATCAGAGCCTAGCTAGAGCCTTAGGCGATGCGTAGACGAAGTTTGAAACCCGAACGAACCCGAAACCCTAAAATTTCATGCTCTCTGAACTTTTTTCAAAAACTGGGTTTTCTCCAGATTAAAAATGCTTAAAAAATTCAGCAGGGAATTATAAGAATTACGGTGCAAAATTTGACAAAAGATACTTCAAGATTGCGGCGGAACCGCAGCAGAAGCCTAGCTTCTGCGGCGGTTCCGCGGCGATAGTGTGACTTCACCCTCCCTATTTTGCACAGTAACTTCCTTTATCAAGTGCTGAGTTCTCTGGGTATTTTTAAATATCACTCAAGAGTTGAGTTTTCTGGGGTGTTTTGGGAGTTCGCAGATTCGATCGGATTATCAAGCTTTGTCTATGTGGCTTTCCGAATATTTTTGAACATGTCAAAAAGTTCGACCTGATATAAATACCCAATTTTTCCCCTGCCGGAAAATTTCCAGGTGTTGGATTTTTCCGAGGTTTAAAGACGTTCTAAGTAGTGCAAGTAACGCGATGGTCCCTCTAGAAGACAACAAACCTTAACTCGATTATGTGACCGTCTTGAACTGCCCTTTGAACCTTCGGGTTTGGGGCAGTACGGCGTGCCACATGTGAGGCGTTGGCTTGACCCTTCTACGGCTGGACCGTTGGTACTGAGGCACGAAGTGAATGTCTTTGAACTTATTTCATGAGTTGAGCTGTTTCGGGAAAACTTGGGTGTTCGATTGTTCGATCGGAAAGTTTAACATTTTCTATCTTATTCGGAATGTGATACAATAATTGGAATTCACAATAAGTTATGAGATAACTGAATGAATGTTATAAATCTAGCGGTTTAGTCTCACTTGATCGGTTGCCACGGAATTTTGATGTGATCAAAAGTCCGTCGCAATCACGTAGTGTACGCGGATACTCGCCGGGTAAACTTAATAGACAGCCTCACTCCATAGCCCCGACCAAGTGACTGTAGGAGAACCCCGTCGCCGAAAGCATCCGTTCGGGTGCTCGCGGTAGCGGTGTTCCGCCTTAGTGCATTTCGTCGACGGTATCGGGGGTGCGTCCGTCTACTAAAGTTTGCGACGAGCATTCGATCAAAAATGTCGGGAATCTTGTTGAATTGCCCGACTTGATATTGAAAAGAGTTTTCAATAATGAGACTAAAATGCGGGGTTTATAATTGTTAGGCATGCGATGTCTAAGTAATTCATTTGATTAGGCATGCGATGTCTATGGAGGTTGCGGATTCCAACTGTTGTAGTTTTACACTTTCTTCTCTGTGACCGTAAGTGTAATATGTGATATCGCCGGTTTCGTTGCTATATGTCAACGACAATTGGGATGCGCATCTTTACTTACGTTGATGACATGTGATGTTATGTGTTGCTGGATATGTTATATTGGATCGTCGTGTTTGAATAGCCGGGGGTTTTTTATATGAGATGAGTGTTTTTCTTTTTCATTCATGTAAAAACTTGTATGTAATATTCTTTTATTGGGGCACTTCCAGGTTGCGGAAGATGTAACCCTTTGTATATTATTTACTTTTCCGCACTATGATAGACCCAAGGAGGGGAGCACAAGTAACCGGGTTCTGGAGTCCAGTGGGAGACCAACTCGAGGAGTCGAGTCCGGGTCTCCTAACTCTAGAATTGGTAGGGTTGCTTGCCGCTCTCGTAGGGGTCTAGGGGTGTGGGTTTGGCTATTCATCACGACCGTGGAATCCGTGTTTTATACTGGCTAGTATTGAAAATACGGACGTCCTAGTATATCCAATATTTCATATGATTTTTCTGCTGCAATATCTGTGATGTGATCATGTGATATGTTCTGTGATAGATACAGTATATAGTATATATGATATATTATATAGACGTTGCTTATGTTTTGCACCCGCACTAGCCCTGCCCTGCTCTGTCGTTAGTTACCTAACCTAACGGTGCACGAGGGGACATCGAGGCGAATGCGGATGGCATAAGTGTACGTCGTATTTATCTGTGATGTTTAGGTATTTAAATGATGGGACTTCATTAATGAGATTAATGAAATAAAAGAAACCTAAGATGTTGTAGAATCGAATTTCAAAATAAAATAGGTAGCTACAGTTCTTGCTTTGCACAGCGGTATATATGATATATCATGCACCTTATTCGATGAGGAAAGGATCAAGATCCCTTCACAGGGAGTGACTTCTTTAGCAATAACTGGCAGATGCTACAACCCTCGGTTTGTCTTTTTGATTGCTTCTATAGTTTCAGTTTTGCACAGTGATATATATGATATATCCCGCACCTCATTCGACGAGGAAAGGACCGACGATCCCTTCACCGGGAGTGACTCCTTTAGCAAAACTAGAAAAGCCTTAAAAACACTCCATTTTAAAATCATTTGATTCTACAACGATATCAAGTTCATTACGAAATAGGTTTTCAGAAAAACCTGTCGTAGCCCTCCGTCATTTCAGATAAGTCCTACTTAGTATTCGTGCTACGTTTGTTGACCTCCGTCAAGGCGTAGTGTGCGGTAGCTAAATAGTATTTATCTGCTTATGCATATGATGCAGATTGGATTAGGGTAGTCGTGCGTCCTTGTTGACCTCCGTCAAGGGTCGTGCGGGTGGGTTTAATTCGATCAAGAAATGATGGGTTGAACTTGACTAGTAGCCTATGGTTTGTTGACCTCCGTCAAGGTCATAGGACGCTAGGGGCAAAATATTATCGGGAATTTCAAGTGTTGAAATTTGCAATGAGATTGCATACCTTCTATGAGATAGTTGGATCCCGATACCCGCTGCGAGTAATTGTTACTCCTGGGAGAGTTTTACACGTTACAATTAGCCGATCAAGTAGGTGTCTAGAAAGGTGTCAACGGGGTTACACCTCTGGGAAAACGAGGTTTACTGTAATTAGGTTCATGCGAAAGCACGGGGGACCTCCCTCAAAGTACCGACACTGGCCTGGCTGAAAGATTGGTGAAGTTGTAGTGTGTAATTAATCCCGGCTAGTCTTTCCTTTTAGGGTTTGAAGGAAGATTTGATAAAAACAGTGGGAGTCATCCTGATTAGATAAAATAATAACCAATCTATTCTTGCAAGAGCATACGCTGAGTGTTTTCTTCTCTCTCTCTCCAGGTAGCGACCATATCACGCCTTAATCAAGATAATAATACGGATGTATTGACCGAACCCGCTTGTTATACTGAGCTGGGAAATGTTGGTCCCGCTCCAACTTATAATTGTTATAAGACAGAGCAGGAAATAGAGGATTACCAGAATTCCCGTGCCACCCAAACGAAGAGAGTGCATGCTGATGCATCATCTTCGGGTGTGTTCTTTATACAGAACTGTTTCTCTATTCTCTACGTCCTGGGTATTTGATACCGGATCAGGATTCCAGATATGTAATCTGTTACATAGGGCTACAGATAGGTAAAGAACTGAGAACGGGTGATAAGTTTCATGAGGCAGAAAACGGGGCAAGTGTTGCAGCCAAGTCTGTTGGTCACTGTCACCCTGTATTACCAATACATTGATTCTGAACGAATGTTATTAGATACCGAACCTGATATGCAAAATCATATCTGTCTCTTTATTAGTAAAGAAACGATAAAATTTTGTATTGTCGGATTATGTTTTGAACATTTCCTATATCAAAAGTTGATCGGTTCAGGCACGTTATCTAAAAGCATTGATGTTCTAAATCAAACTACGGTTCTAAGTATAGCGAACACACACAAGAGGAAGAGTTCAGAAATGAACGAATCCTTCTTGAGGCATTGTAGTCTAGGTCATATCAATGCGACCCGACTAGCTGAAGTTACTTGTAGATGCATATTTAAATCAGTTTGAATTTACATCTTGTGAAACTTGCCAGTCATGTCACAAAGATATAATGACACCAGCTCTGTTTATTGGAAACAGAGAAAGAGTTACTAAACTCTTGGGATGATACATGTTGATGTATAAAGGTCCCCAGTCTACACATGCCAAGACCGGTTCTTTGTACTTCATTACATTCTCTGATGATCTCTTAAGATTCAGACATATGTTCCTGTTGAAACACAAGTCCGAACCTTTTGAGATATTCATGGAATATAAGTTAGAAGTAGAGAGCCAAAACACGGGTATATGTATTATGTCCTTTGATGAGATCGAGGAAGAGAATACTTGAGCACAGAATTCCTGGACTATTCTAAAGGAGAATGAGATTCTCTCTCAGCATTACTCCTCTGTATACACCATAGCACGATGGTATATCGGGGCGGAGCAATCACACCCTATATGATAAGGTGTGCTCTATGATGAGTACTACTGAGTTACATATTTCCTTTTGGGAGTTATGCACTTGAGAAGTTGCATACCTATTGAATTGGGTTCCGATCAAATCAGTTGCCTACCACTTCATATGTGATATGGAAAGGGAAGAGTCCATATCTTAAGTTGGTTAAGATTTGGGGTTGTCCGGGCTATGTCTAAAAGCATAATCCAGACAGGCTCGAGGTAAGGTCTGTTATGTACAACTGGAAAGGTTCCAGCTATACAAACAACAGCAGATGATTTAGGAGAACCAAAGAATTCAGTAGATTCCAACGAACCTCAGCCTCTCCGCCGATCTAGTAAGGTTCCTCACCCGCCTGAGAGATACTTCGGTTTCTCTATGACAGTGGGAGCGAGGATTGCATCATGAGATGATGACCCAACTAGTTTCGAGCTGGCCATCAGGAGTGGGACTCTGTAAGAATGGCTGGATGCTAAGCGATCTGAGATGGAATCCTTATACACCAACAAAGTATGGACTTTAGTTGCTTTATCTAAAGGGTTAAATCCCCATCAGGAGCAAGTATATCTTGAGAAGATTACTTGGTGTACATGGAAAAGTTGAGACTTTCAAAGCTAGACTTGTTAAAGGTTTGCATCATTAACCAGGTATGGATCATGATGAAACCTTTTCTAAGGAGCTATGCTTAAGTCCATTCAGATCCTACTTGCCACGGCTACATACCATGACTACGATATCTGGCGGTTGGGTGCCATGACTGCTTTTCTAAATGATGTTTTAGAAGAGAACGTCTATAAGTACACAGCCAGAGGGCTTCGTAGACAGTGGGAGCAGCGGAAACGTGTACAAGATGCTTTATAGGATAAAGTAGGTATCGCGGAGTTGGAACATCTGTTTTGATGCCTTAGTCAAAGAGTTTGACATCATCAAAATGGTAGATGAACCTTGTATAAACAAAAAGGTAGTAGGGAGTATAGTGACGATCCTTGTAGAGTACGTGGATGACATACTCTTGATAAGGAACGAGTTTCCTATGCTACGCTCGATCAATCTCCGCTTATCATAATGATTCTCCATATAGAATCAAAGTGATACCTCCTAAATCCTGGATTTTGGATCTATGAGATAGATCTAATTGGATGTTAGGAGACTCACTAGCTGTAGTGAGATGGTATCAGTTGATCCTGGGGAGAATCACTGGAAAGGTTCCAGGGTGATAAGGACGACTGAATGTCAGTCACAGGCATTGTCTTTACCCTTAGTAAAGGGACGGTATGTTGGAAGAGTTCCAAGCTAAATACCGTGGCATACTAGACGATAAAGGCAGGATACATCGCTACTTAAGATGCTACCAAAGAGGCAGTCTGGGTGTATATTAGTTCATGAGATGAACTTTGTTCCTCCCATTGTGTGACAATGGAGTTGTGGCTTATGCCAAGGAACGCCGGTCCCATCAGTGATCCAGACATATTCTAAGGCAGTGTCACCTGATCATGGAGATGGTTGATCTCCAGGGTGATCGAGGTTAGGAGAGTAGACTCAGAGGACAACACGGCGGATCCACTCACAAAGGCCTTTTCCCGGAGAGAGACTTTTATAGGATGGTTGAGTATGAGATACTACAACCACTGCTATCAGATGGCCCTAGTGCAAGTGGGAGATTGTTAGTTATATGTATGCCCTAGAGGCCATTACTGTACATTGGATGTATATTGTAGTGGATGCTGGGACATATATAGGGAGGACTTTCTTGCTCGACATGATAGTATGCTATCTGGTTACTCTTTACCTTAACGTGTACATTGATTGTCTCTCTGTTACATGTTGGTAAAGCCCTTAGGATGTGTACTTGACTACCTGGACTATGATGCGGATCATACTAGTGGGGACATGGTAGTCCATAAGTACATCCTTCAAAGTCCCTAGTCGTGGGTGTATCGAGACGGGGCATCGATATACCAGTGTAGACTAGCGTATACCTTCTCGACCCATACAGATGGGCGATGGATGATCCCATATCCATTGGTGTTTGACATCAGAGATGATATACGGGTGCTCAGTGAAGACTGGGTACACTGGACGGACTCGCCGAGAACTTCCAGATGGTATTATACCTTACGTCAGATGGCAGTTCTCTGGTGACACTGGTACAGAGTAGTCTGTTGACCCGAGATCGTCATAGAGTCTTGTGTGGTTCCCACTGTGCTTTGATTTCCACCTTACCACGTCCAAGTGGGCGTGCGAAACGGTGGTTTTTGGGTACAGTCCCGGATCACATGGAGGCAATGAGCGATAGGAGGGGATTCGTCTCTCCCGGTATAGGGAGTTGATGTTGCGCTGTGTTCGATTGGCTATAACCGGAAATCCCTGGCCAGGGTTGCTGAGATTTACTGGTAAGTGTTACCAGTAGTTTCTCGAACTGTTATAGACCTCATATCGACACGACTTATCGAGCTATTGGGGTCTGACGTTTACCACCCTTAGGCGAGATATGCGACATATCAGACGACGAGACCGGACTGTACGGTAAGTGTTACTGGTTGGATTCACAGGAGTATGAGCGGGCTTGCTCGTCGATCTTCTGATCGCTCAATACCCGGGTGGCCGTTACGTTTAGCAGACCGCTTGCGGCTTGTGGGTGTTTGATATGATCATCACCTGCTGCCGGCGTATTGACGAGTCTTTAGAGTCCTACACAGAGGTCTCCTGGCTCAAGCGAAACGAAATAGGAGCGCATATGAGATATGTGCGGGACCGAGAATAATGCGTGTATGTGATACCGTATTTCATTCTCGCGATGAATGTATCGAATGGTTGTATGCGATATAACCTAGTTATCGAATCAAGGATTGATTCGATAAGCCGATACATTGGATATTAGTCGGTTATATGCGATATGACCGGATCGTTAAATCAAGTGTTGATTTAATGATTTAATGTATAATTATATATTTGATATATTACTTTGCATTAACTAGTATTGGTTCACTTTAAATGGATTTTCTCACTTGCATTGCACAAGTTGTATATGTGATATACTTTTGTGCACTTGATTGTATCATGTTTGATGATACATGTTTACTTGGGTTTGTGTAAAGATTAAACCATGGTTATATGAATGGTTAGGGTTTTGTTTTCTTATTCATTTATTTATTTATTTATTCTTTTTGGAAAATAAATGGCATAAAGAGAAAATGGTGGCTTTCTTTGTTTGCATCTTGAAGCTTCATGAAGCTTTGACTAAGTGACCATTTTGTCTCATGCTTAACCCTAACCACTCCACTTAACCCTAGTTGATTCTCTACACTTGACCATGGTTGTATTATGATAAGTATTGATTTTCTTTTCTATTCAAAAAGAACTTATCATATTATTCATTTTCTTCTTCTTCTTCTTCACATGAAGAAAACCTTTCTTCATCAATGGTGAATTGATGAAAAGAGTGAGAAATCCAATTCTAAAGTGAACCCACCTCCTATTTCTTCATCCTCTACCTCTTGCCAAGTAGTATAGGGTGTTTTCTTCACAAGTTTCATGACTTGGTGAAGTGGGAGGTTGATCTTGTGATGCCTCGACGTAGATCATCTTCGGCATCGTAGTCGATGACCTAGCCCGCCCTTTTCTCCGATGAAGCCGACGCTAGAGCCCGGAATTTGATTTGGACAGCAAGGAGACTTCATCATGGAGCTATGGAGGTGGAGAACCGGATCTACAAAGGTTGTAGTCTCTTTCTTTTAGTTAAGTTGTTAACTAGTTTCATTTTTCGCCTAAAATTCTAGTTAACGATCCGTATTAGAGTTTCTCGGCACTTGTAAAATTTTGAAATTGGCATGGTTGATGCCTTGTGAGACCTCATTAGAGTGCCTAGGAACCCTACATGTAAATAGTAATTGTGAGCTAGAATTCATCATTTGGAGCATTTATTGTGACACATGCACAAGTGGTGACTCGTGGTCTCTTTTCTTGTGCATGTGTCACATTATATGATGGATTTGTGAGTTGATTTGATGAGAGGGGAGAGAGGGGCAGCCATACAAGAGGTTGGTCTTGTATTATTTTCATTAGAGCTCTCTCTCATTTTATCATATCTCAACAAAAGAAAAGTCTCCTTCTTCTTCTTCCTCCTCTAGCTCAAAACTTCCATCAATGGCTTCATCTCTAACCTCCATCCATCTCATGGATGCAAGAGACAAAGTGATCACAGACATTCTCTACAACATCTTAGACACGTCGGCTAGCACACTTCGTGCCCGAGTTGCTTCGGACGAAGCGGGAGCCCGTAAAATGAATAGATGATGTGTTGCCCTTTCCGACGAGGAGATCGAGACCGAAGATGCCGCGAGGAGCTTGGGATGGTGGCCAAAGACCGAAGGACACGAATCGATCGGTATAGCTTTCCAACCCTCTCTCTAGATCGCTAGTTGTAGGTTAATGGTTCGATCCGGGATTTTAAGCATACGATAGCGCCGATTTCAAGTTTTGAAAAGTTTCATTTCCGCATTTTAGACTCGGAAAGACGGCCGAGGCGCTACCATAGTCTTACATGGTATTAGAGCCATGCCATTAACCTTTACTAGGTTGCTCTAACATGTTTAGAACTTCGATCGGACGAAAATTCCGAAACCGCGATTCCAAGTCATGAACTTTCTGTCGAAATTTTTTTGTGCTATAAAAATTATTTTCAGTACGTCAGAAAATCAGGCAGGATTTTTTAAGAGTTCTGCAAAAATTTTGTTCAATGATGTCACTGTAGCGCGGCGAAACCGCAGCCGTACCCCCGTTTTGGCCGCGGTTCCGCCGCCGTTCTGTAGCAACACAACACTAAAATTTCTGCAGTGCTCTCTGTCTGGGAAATGGGGTTTCTGGTATTTTTTGTTTGGGCCCAGATTTGTCTGAGTACTGGGTATTGTGCTTGGGGCCACTTCGGGAAATTTTGTCGATCGAAAATTTTAAACATGTTAGTTCACAGTATTTACATTATATTTGCGACCGTGAATGTCATTTGATCGGTAAATCCTGTCTAATTGCTATTGCCTTTTTAGACGGATTTGCGAACGTGACATTCACATTGATATTCTGTGTTGTGCTGTGATGTTGTGGATTTGTCGTGGTGGATAGCCTGGATGCAGTGGTAGTACAGTTTGGTTGTATATCTATATTTGATATTGCGGGACGAGCATCCGACATGTGGATTGCCGTCACTGCCTGTTTGTATATTATTCTTTTGGGGCACGACCGGGCTGAGGTCGATGTACCCGTTGTATATTTTACTTTCTGTACTAGGATTACCCCGCGGTGGGGTGCACGGATAGCCGGGTTCTACAGGGCAACGGGCTCGCATCTCATGGCTTTAAGACGGAGGGGGCTTCACTCTAGAATTGGCGGGCTATTCACCACACTCGTAGGGGGTACAGGTTGACCCAAGGAGGGGTGCTCAAGTTACCGGATTCCGTGAAGTGCTGGGTGGTCCATTCACGTTGTTGAAGGGGGCTGCCTCGCTTCAGGTTTTGGCGGGTAACTTGCCGTGCCCGTAGGGGTCTAGGATTTCATTGCACAGGCTATCCACACGACCAAGGGAACGTCGGGTTTCAGTTGCGGCTCTATGAAACCCGGGGCTCTCAGATTATCTGTATTGTTCTGTGATGCTTATTACATTTCTGTGATATTGCATTTTATCACGCCTTGAGCGAATATTATATATTGATATATATATACTAGTAGATATTGTATATGTTTTACACCCGCGCTAGTCCAGTCCCCGCTCTATCGTTAGTTAAGTAACCTAACGGGTGATGATGGGACCCAGTGGCGAATGCGAATGGCATATACGTACATCATATTTTCGTTCTTTTATGGTGTGATTAATTGATGGGACTACGTTGATTCGGATCAATGCAAGCTAAACAAACCTATTCTGATGTTGTTGGAACATTTTTCAAAAAAAAAAAGCTGTTATTGCAAGGACGTTTTCTTTTGTTTTGCGCAGTGGTATTCGGTTATGAATATCCAGCACCTCAGTCGACGAGGCAAGAGCCGAGATCCCTTCACCGGGAGTGACCCCTTGGACAGAAGTTTGCGTCAGGGTAATAACTTCACTATAGCCGATTGCCTTTTTGCTTTGCATCGTGGTATTCAGTTGGAATATCCTGCACCTCATTCTACGGGGAAAGAGCCGAGATCCCTTCACCAGGAGTGACCTCTTTAGCAAAGGGTTTTCGCCACTATATTTTTATAGAAAACTATGCAGTTCCTTCAACGATATCAAGTTCATTACGTTAAAGGTTTTTCTCCAAAAACCAGCCGTAGCCCTCCGTCATTTCAGATTAGTATTGTTTAGTATTCGCGCTACGTTTGTCGTTGCTATTCGCCGAAACGTAGTGTGTGGTAGCTCTGTTGTGCTTTTCTGTCGCATGGATATGTGGATTGGTTAGGACGGTCGTATGACTTTGTTGATTATTCGTCAAGGGTCGTGCGGGTGGGTTTAACGCAATCAAGATGATGACGGGTTGAACTTGACTAGGACCTTTTGATTTGTTGATTATTCGTCAAGGTCACTTGGGTCCTAGGGGTAAAAATCACATCAGGAGTTTCTAAAGAAACTGAAACTTGCCAGATATGCGCATACCTTCTGGAGTGTGATAACGTGAGTGGATTCCGTCACGTTATCATTCGATGATAGTTGGATCCTGATTCCCACTGATGAGTTGGTTTACTCCTCGGGTGATCCCGACTAATTCTTCTTTCAGGTTTGGAGGAGAATTTGAGGTTACAGTGGGAGGTTTCCTGATTAGATAAAGTGATAACCATTCTGATCTAGGTTAGAGTGCACGCAGAGTGTTTCTTTTCTCTCTCTCTTTGGCAGCGACCATAACCCGACCCTTGACTATGACTCAGTGACCAAGTTGACCGAACCTTCTTAAAACACTGGCTTTTGGATTGTCAAAATTGCATATCTCATTGCCACTCCTACTCTTACCCTTTTCTCCAGGACACCCCGTATATTACGAACATCCACTTCCATTGGATAAAACCATCGTATGGTTATATACGAACTCGAAGGAACTTGTTCCAGATTCGAGGATAGTTTCTGGTTCTGGAGAAAATGAATAGGACTATTCAGTTGTCTTTTCCTTTTACCTTCTCTCAGGTTGCGAGTGCTCCTTGGATATGGACAGTACACCTATTATGCTAATTGGATAGTTTTCTTCCAAACCATAGGCAGGTGCCGAACGGTAGGGAAGAAAGAAAACCATTTAGCCTAACGATGGTGTACAGAAGGTAATAAGTTAAGACAAATAAAGGGATTAGTAAGAGGGCAAAGTAAATTGCGACTGCTATTCACGACCAAACCAAGTATTTCATCGCCACTCCTACTTCACCTTTGTATTTCTCCAGAACACTCCATATCACTACGAAGATCCACAGTTATCTGGATACTCCATCGTATGGTTATATACGAACTCGAAGGAACTTGTTCCAGTTCGGGGATGGATTCTGGTTCAGGAGAAATAGGAATAAGGTTTATTCAGTTGTCTTTTATCTTTACCTTCTCTCGGGTTGCGAGTGCTCCTAGGATTAGGACAGTACACCCATCATGCTTATTGGATAGTCTTCTTCCAAACCATAGGTTGGTGCCGAACGATAGGAAAGGAAGAAAACCATTTAGCCTAAAGGGGTGCACAGAAGGTAACGACTAAAAACATATAAAGGGATTTGGAGAGATGGCGAAGAAATATACGGTTATAGTTGTGAATCTGATAATGGAAGAGGCATTACTAAGAATACCCCGATACCCCTTCGAAACATTTACATGTTTCAGTTTCACTGTGTATTGTTAACAGAAAACTGATTTCCCAATTAGTCCTTGCTCCAGGGTATGTATTTACCAGGTTTGATTCTCACATCTGTATGGTTTTACAGATGATGAGTGGGACTAAGTTATTGGGAATTGGGTAATCATCCTCATTATATCGGGATTCGTTGTAATTGGTGATATTTGAGGAAATCGCCTGGGTTGTTTGTCGGACGGCAAATATTTGGTTTTGAATATCCGTTGTTATGCACCAATTTCAAATTGATATATCTGTACGTTTATTTTTATAAAGTGAGATATAACTTTTTGAAATTGTGTCTATGACATTTATCTATATCAGTGGATGGTTAGATAAAGAGCATTAAACAGCAGTGTAATTCTTCTTAACCATAAGTACAGTTTTCAACCTACGACACACAGCGAATGAATTATTAGACTCAGGGGACTTATACAGAGTATTGTATGTTGTCCAGTGTCCATGAGGACAGAGGGGTTGGTACTCGTACTATATTCTATTTACTTGTGACTTCTCTAGTTCTTAGACATGTGTTTCGTAGAAATGCAAGGTCTAAGTTTTGAGAAGTTATAGGTATAAGAATAAAGTAGAAAACCAGGCGTTGCAAGTATCAGGATTCTTCAAGGTGGTCGAAGATGTAGATACTTATGTATGGTATTCAGTTAATAGTAATGATTAAGAGAACTTGCTTCTCTTTCAGGTTACTCATAATTGGAAGCACTCCTAAGTTGAGTAACGCTGATCGGCCTCCTTCCATTTAGTTGACATGCACTGGAGACAGCTGCATGATTTGAATCTGGTTCCAATTAAATCAGTGCCTCTGTTTCTATATTGGATATAAAATAGTTCATATCTTAACATTGTTAAGGTACGGGGAGTTGTCCGGCTTATGCTTAAAACCAGACTCTGGATAACTCAAGGCACATTTCTGTAATGGCTATTTGTGGGTTGACCCGGGCTATGACGAGGGTTGACTTTCTACCATCTGGAAGATCAATAGTGATATTGTTCTTGACTCGCCACAGTTTTAGTAAAATGGATCTTTTCAGAAAACAGTGGCGGGAGTATGGTAGAACTGGAAGTGATTCCATAACCGCAAACGATTACTGAAAATTTAAATAGAACCTAAAGATTCGATCTGGTTTGACATTCCATTAGCCACTTCGCAGATATGGTGGGTAACCTCAGGCACCCGAGAGGTACTCCGGTAGCCTCAAGGACGGTGACAGGGAGGTTCTTGTTTACCCAGACTTGCCATTGTTGTTGTTCCAGACTGTGAGACCCGGCAGGAGGATGAGTATAGCGTCGTTCTAAACTAGCTTTAGAAGTGCACGTGTATATGACTCTGCCAGAGGGTTGTCGTAGTCAGTGGGAGCAGCGGAAGCATAGTGGACAAGTAGCTTATGTATATTTATAGACTAAGGCTGATATAGCGGAGATAGATCATCTATTTCTGAAGTGACAGTCATAGGTTTGACTTCATCAGAATAAGGGATGGATCTGTTAAGAAGGTAGTAGGGTGTGATGTCCTGGTATTTGGATGACATACACAGAGTAGGAAGAGAAATTCCTAAACTACGGTCGGTTATACTATGGTTTTCACACAGTGGTTTCTCCACATAGGATATAGATATAATATCACGCATTCTGGTTACTAGATCTATGATTTTAGATCTAGATTTGGGTAGTATCCCAATCTGGGTACTTAGACAGCATTCTAAACGTGTTTTAGAATGGACAACTCCTGGCACGGTAGTGTACCTGCGGGTGATGGAGTCACCCTCTCTAAAGGTGTCTTACAGACTAAAGGGGAGAGGGATGTGCATGATTGGCAGATCACTTGCTTAGGCAATTGAGTCAATCATAAGATATCAAGTACCACACCAGATGTTGTTTTTGCAGCAGATGCAATAAGTTGATATTAATCCTATCCTGGAGAAACGTTCGGAAGCAGTTTTAGAACATAAGTGGATGTTCTAGGGAAATGATAACGGCAGCCTTCTTCGGGAGACAGTTATCATTCCAGGCTTTCAAGGTGACCTGGATGACAGAGTGGCTGTCAGAGTTATAGTTTTCTCTCTGACGAGGGGCAGTAGTTTGGACAGGTGGTCCAAGCGGATACTGAGGGAGGCATGGTGCAGGATACTGATTAAGTTCAGTTGACGATACAGTCTAAGAAGTTTGGATTTGGAGTTCATTTATGAACTAGGTCCCATCAGATATCCAAACATATTCTAAGACAAGTATTGCTCATTTCGGGAGATAGCTTTCTCCGCGAACTTGAGATAAAGAGAGAGATAGAAAGAAACATCAGGACGGGTCCACTCACTGAGGCTATTCCTCAAACACAATAGTTTCGCAAACGGGCTTTGTGAGACTGATTAGTAGAGGAGTTGGGTGTTCGATATCACACGGGCTGTGAGTATGCGACATCGCAATAATTAGCCTTGAGTGCAAGTGGGATATTGTTCGATATAGTGCCCTCAGAGTCAATTATTGGATTACAGGAACGTGATTGCAATGATTGAGGGAGGACCTATACCGGTAGGACAGTCTTACTCAAGATGATAGTATGCTATCTGGTTTATCTTTATCATCGTGTACTGCTTCAGATGACCTTAGAGGTCACTATTGCATGTTGATAGAGCCCTTAGGATTCTTACTTGACGGTCAGCAGTATGATGGCGATCATATACGTGGGAGCTGGGGTCTATAAGCACATCCTTAAAAGGTCCCTAGTCGTGGGAGTTTCGAGACTGGGCATCGATACTCCATTAGTAGACTAGTGTATACAGTCGAGACCCCGACGAGGGGCGGTGGCCGGTCTCACAAGCCATTGGTGTCAGTTGGATCACCTAAGATGTATACAGGTGCTCATTGGGTTATGAGTACACCGGACAGGACTCCCCGGGAACATGCTAGTTGGTATTATACCTGACGTCAGATAGCCATTCCCTGGTGACATGTGTACAGGTTAGTTCATCGACCTGAGATCGTCATTTGTCTCGTGTGAGTTCCCACTGTGCTTTGATTACTACCCTACCACGGCTCGAAGGAGTCGTGCAAACAGGTTTTAGTTGGGTACAGTCCTGAGCCATATGGAGGCAAGTGAGCGGATCGGCAGGGGATTCGTCTCTCCTGGTATTGGGGGTGAGGTCGCGCTGTGTCTAGGAGAGCCATTACACAAAGCCCTCGGCTGAGGCAGGAGATTTACTGGTAGGTATTCCAGTAGTATCTCAGGGTGTTCTGGGCTACACTCCGACACGACTTGTACCGCTTTTGGGGGTCTGACTTTTACCAACCCCCTAGGCCTGCCATGCAATGCTCATAGACGAACGGACCGGACTATACGGATATTGTCATTGACAGGCTCAGTAGGGTGTCAGGATGAGTTCGCTCATCGACCTCCCTTTTGGTCAATACCTGGTAGCCCGTTACGTACGGCTAATACCTCTGACGTGCTAGTGGTTAAATCCACAGCCAAAGTATTAACGAGTCTTTAGAGTCCCCCACAGACAGTTTCTCAAGTTTCGGGCGAAACGTTGTAGAGGTCGTATGATATATGGCAGGGTTCGATCTTATACGTGCGGTATTGCACGGATCATGATCGGACGGATCATACTAGTGGGCTTTGGTTTAAGCCAGATCCTAGTATTAGATTTGTTAGATTACTTTAGTCTCGTCGCATTCGAATTCAGTCGGAATGCGGGTGCAGGTATGTATATACAGGTGAGGGGTATCCTTGTGATCCGTCACGAGTTTACTTTAGATGTTGCCGTATCTTTTTATTGTTGCAAACATTTGGATTAATGTTTGAAAATGGTAATTGTGAGCTAGAATTCATCATTTGGAGCATTTATTGTGACACATGCACAAGTGGTGACTCATGGTCTCTTTTCTTGTGCATGTGTCACATTATATGATGGATTTGTGAGTTGATTTGATGAGAGGAGAGAGAGGGGCAGCCATACAAGAGGTTGGTCTTGTATTATTTTCATTAGAGCTCTCTCTCATTTTATCATATCTCAACAAAAGAAAAGGCTCCTTCTTCTTCTTTCACTAGCTCAAAACTTCCATCAATGGCTTCATCTCTAACCTCCATCCATCTCATGGATGCAAGAGACAAAGTGATCACAACATTCTCTACAACATTTTGGACACGTCGACTAGCACACTTCGTGCCTGAGTTGCTTCGGACGAAGCGGGAGCCCGTAAAAAGAATCGATGATGTGGTGCCCTTTCCGACGAGGAGATCAAGACCGGAGATGCCGCGAGGAGCTCGGGATGGTAGCCAAAGACCGAAGGATACGGATCGATCGGTATAGCTTTCCAACCCTCTCTCTAGATCGCTAGAGATAGGTTAATGGTTCGATCCGGGTTTTTAAGCATACGACAGCGCCGGTTTCAAGTTTTGAAAAGTTTTTCGTTTCCGCATTTTGGCCTCGGAAAGACGGCTGGGGCGCTACCGTAGTCTTACATGAAGTATACCAAAAATGGAGAAGAAAGACGCATTGACGGAGACATCCAGCCGTTCGGTGTGCATGAAGTCCTATATGAAGATTCTCGGTACTTTATGAACCTCCAAAGTGCTGAGCCACAGCTGACCAAAGACAGAACGACCCCAAAACTCAAAAGAAAATCTGAGCCGACTGTCACTTTCAAAAGCAAAAACCCCCAAGTGCGTCCATATTTCGGCAGTGACACTGATGAGTCTGACGTTGGAAGTCCGTCTATCCATAAAAACCGCCCTCATCTTGGTAACGATACGGACGAGTCTGATATCGAAGGCCCATCCGATAGCAAAATTCGCCCTCATTTAGGCAGTGACACTAAAGAATCAGAAGAAGAGGATCCGTCTTGCAACAGCTGTGCAGATCGGGCTCTCGTGCAAAAAGAGAAGCTAAGAGAGACCTTCGAGGTTATGGAAGGGACCCTAGCCATCACAAGGGTGCCGGAGTAGATGTGCAAAGAGCTCAACGCATTGTCAGTCTCCACCGTGGACCAGCTGAAAACCTTTTACATTCCTGGAAGAAAGAGTGGGCAGAAGGGCATCATGTTTTATAGGTCAAATCCTATCGTACACCCAGAAGATTTGTCTGCCACGTGCCTTCCCTGTGAAAGAGGCATAAGAGCCGTCCTAAACCCCAGATATTATGCTCCTAAGATGTGGGAATATTTTAAAAAGTGCGGATGTTGGTTATATCAAACGGACTCCGAAGCGATGTTTTATGAGGGGCTGTGGCACCCACCTCAGGTTCGAGCACTCATCGATGGACGAATCCCAGATAAACGGGGAATAGGTTTCATTCAACCTGATATCAAGGCATGTTACATGATTCATATTGGTGAAGCCATCGAAGAGTCAAATGATGAAGACGAGCTAGTCGAGCCAGAAGAAGCCCCTCAAGAGTTCGAAGATGGCGGACAAGCAACTTTCGACGAGCTAACCGAGGTTGATTCGGGAACGCCCGATAATCCAAGGCCGACCTACATCAGCTCACTCTTGTCAGAGAAAATGAAAGAGCAGATAGTCGCCCTGCTGCATGAGTTCGCCGACTGCTTCGCATGGACGTACAAAGATATGCCTGGCCTTTCCCCTGAAGTGGCCGTGCATAAGCTGGCTATATCTCTTGATGCTAAGCCAGTCAAACAAGCTCCTCGAAGAATGAGAAGGGAACTAGAAGAAAAAGTCATCGAGGAAACCAAGAAACTCATCAAAGCCGGCTTCATCAGGGAAGAGAAATACGCGGACTGGATCGCGTGCATCGTCCCAGTGAAAAAGAAGAACGGGCAGATACAAGTTTGCGTCGATTTCAGGGATCTCAATAAGGCATGCCCTAAAGACGATTTCCCGCTTCCGGTCAGGGAAATGATGGTCGACGATACCTCAAATTACAAGCTGTTCACTTTCATGGATGTCTCGTCTGGATATAATCAGATCAAGATGTCGCCCGAGGACGAGAAACAAGCATCATTTCAAACCTCGATCGGAATATACTGCTACAAGGTGATGCCGTTCGGACTGAAGAATGCAGGCGCCACATATCAAAGGGCAATGACCAAAATCTTTGATGACTTAATCCATAAAGATGTCGAATGTTATGTTGATGATTTGGTTGTTAACACCAAAGCCAAGGCCGATCACATCCGAGATCTTAGAACCATTTTCACACGACTGAGGGAATATGATCTAAAGATGAATCCTCTGAAGTGCGCTTTTGGCGTGTCGTCGGGGAAATTCTTGGGCTTCATAGCTCGACATTGGGGGATCGAAATTGACCCATCAAAAATAAAGACCATCATAGAGATGCCTTCTCCAAATAATCTAACACAGTTAAGATCCTTTCAAGGAAAATTCGCTTACATATGAAGGTTCATCTCGAACCTATTCGGGAGATGTCGGCCTTTCTCAAAGCTCATGAAGAAAGGAGCTCCTTTTGTCTGGGACGTCGAATGTCAAGAAGTGTTCGAAAATATCAAACAGTACCTGCTGCACCCTCCGGTGCATACTACTCCTATTCTAAATAAACCATTGATTCTCTATACTGCCGCACTAGATGAGTCACTCGGTGTGCTCCTTGTCTAGAACAACGAGGAGGTAAAAGAGAATGCCCTCTACTATCTCATTCGAACGTTAGTCGGGGCGGAACATAACTATTCCCCGATCGAAAAGCAGTGCCTGGTCCTGATATTTGCCATGAAAAAGCTAAGACACTATCTTCTCGCTCAATGGGGTATGCTGATCTCCAAGGTCAACCCGCTCAAACACTTAATGACTAAAGCAAGCCTAGCCGGTAGAATGGAAAGATAGGCTATCATGCTGCTTGAATTTGACATAATCTATACTCCTCAGAAAGCAGTAAAAGGGCAAGCCCTTGACGACTTCCTTGCTACTCATCCCGTATCAGAAGGGTCACCGCTCAATTGCGAGTTACCCGACGAACAAGTGCTGCACCTCGAGGATGACGAGCCATGTTGGGAGCTCTACTTTGACGTAGCCTCATCAATTAGGACCTCCAGCAAATCAAGCGCCCCACAGATAAAAGCAGGGTTATGATTGGTGTTCATCATGCCATCGATGGGAACCCTACGGCGTTCTTTTGCTCTCACCGAGCCGCGCACAAACAACGAGGCTGAGTATGAGGCTCTGCTAGCTGGTCTGGAGCTCACCATAGAAATGGAAATCCTTCGGCTATAAGTCTATGGTGATTCCCAGCTTGTTGTCAACCATGTAAGTGGCGACTATAAGATATACAAACCCGAGTTAGCTCGGTACGTGGTGGAGCTTATGAAACAGTTCATCCATATTGAACTGATGAGAGTTTCTAGGGTGTTGAATGGAAAAACTGACGTACTTGCTCGCTTAGCCAAGGAGCTGGCTGATCCCGATGCGGATGGAATTCTGATAACAGTCAGAAGCCGGCAAATTCTAACTCCGGTCTCTTTGCGTGAAGAAGGAAGCATAGAACAAGAGAACAATTCTGCCGAAGAAGCTCTGATCATCCAAGATGAGCCCGATTGGAGAGAACCCTTCATAGAATACCTCCGATACGACAAGCTGCCCAAAGGAAAATCTGCAAGGATTCAGCTGAAGAAGAGAGCTCTTCGATACGTATTTGTAAATAAAACGTTATACCCCAAATCATATGACCAACTCTGGCTCAGATGTCTGTCATCGGCGGAAGCCCAAAAAGTCATGAAAGAAATTCACTCAGGCATCTGTGGAGCTCACTAATCTGGTCCCAAAATGCGGCTTCAAATCAAACGGCTTGGATATTACTGGCCTACCATGATAAAGGATTGTGAAGAACATGCAAAGAAGTGTCATCTCTGCTAAATTCATGGTGATTTCATTCATAAGCATCCTAATCCGCTGCATCCTACGGTGATGTCATGGCCCTTCGAAGTTTGGGGCACCGACATAGTGTAGGATTGCTTGGCACGACAGCAAGGTTTCGGGAGGAATTGTCTATGCCATTTTCAAAAATTTGCCGTACAAAACAATCCTAACCCTAGAATCTTAACTAAAGATTAAGACAATACAATGTGTAAACTGCTTTACAACTAAGTGAACTAGAAATACAACCTTTGTAGACCGGTCCTTCACTTCAATAGCTCCTTGTAGTAGTCCCTTCGCTCCAAGTAGTGATCTTGCGGACTCTTGAACGGCTCCACAAGAAGAAAGCTACGAGCATGCACGAAGTCTTCGAGGCCGAAGATGATCTACGTCGAGGAGTCACTTGTAAGTATACGATAGCGCCCCGGCCGTCATTCTGACGCCAAACGCGGAACAAAAACTTTTATAACTGGCGCTATCGCATACTATAACCCGGATCTTGTCATTAACGCTAAACTAACAAACTATAAAGAGGTAGAAAGGCTATACCAATCAATCCGAGTCCTTCGGTCTTTAGCCATCATCCCACGCTCCTCGCGGCAACTCCGATCTCTTGTCTCCTCATCGAGGTGGCACCACGTCAACGGATCTTTAAACGGGCTCCCGTCTCTATACCAAGGCAACTCGATCATCAAGTATGCTACATGAGATGACCAAGATGAAGTAGAGAATGAGTAGAATATTTTGTCTTAAACACCCTAGGGTTCTCATCACATGAGAGGGTTAGGGTGGAGGTTGAAGAAGATGCAAAGAGTTGGAAATGGTGAACTCAAGAAAACTCAAGAGAGCAAGAACTTAAGCATAATCACTTGTGTGTCATTTCTTTTGTGATTAGATATATATGGTTTGTGTAAAGAAAATATCTCAAAAAATATCTCCCTAAAACCCTAAAATATCTATTCACAAAACAAACTACAATTAATTCTATCATGACTCACTTAGTGACTCATTAGCATGAGTCACTAATGAACATGCTAGAAGAAATGTGTCACCAAAATGAGTCACCCTTTCCAAAACCAATAATTATTTAAACCAAAATGATTAATCCAAAAATAAATGCATCTTCTAAAATATTCTAGTAACGGATTACGAGAATACCCCTCACCTGTATATACATACTTGTATCCGTATTCCGACCGAATACGAATACGAGAGACTAAAATATTCTGACTCGATATAATACTTGGATACGGCTTAAACCAAAGCCCACCAGTATTATCTGTCTGAAATATGACACGTGCACAAGTGCACGTGCATTTTCAAACCCTGCCATAAAACCATACGGTCTCTACAACGTTTCGCCCGAACTTGGGAAACTATCTGTGGGGGACTCTAAAGACTCGTCAATACCCTGGCAGTGGGTTTAACCACAAGCACGTTAGCGGCACTAGCTGTGCGTAACGGCTGCCCATGTACTGACCGAAAGGGAAGCCGATGAGCGAACTCATCCTGGAACCCTACTGAGCCTATCAGTGACAATATACGTACAGTCTGGTTCATTCGTCTATGAGCATCGCATATCGGGCCTAGGGGCTGGTAACGTCAGACCCCCAATAGCGGTATAATTCGTGTCGGAGAGTAGCCCTGAACACCCTGAGAAACTACTGGAATACTTACCAGTAATTCTCACCTGCCTTGGCCAAGGACTTGGTGTAATGGCTCTCCTAAACACAGCGCGATCTCACCCCTAATACCGGGAGAGATGAATCCACTGCTGATCCGCTCACTTGCCTCCATATGGCTCGGGACTGTACCCAACTAAAACCTGTTTGCACGACTCCTTTGAGCCGTGATAGGGTAGTAATCAAAGCACAGTGGGAACTCATATGAGACAAATGACGACCTCAGGTCGATGAACTAACCTGTACACATGTCACCAGGGAACTGCTATTTGACGCTAGGTATAAATACCAACTAGCAGGTTCCCGGTGAGTCCTATCCAGTGTACTCATAACCCAATAAGCACCTGTATACATCTTAGATGATCCAACTAACACCAATGGCTTGTGAGACCGGCCACCGCCCCTCGTCGGGGTCTCGACTGTATACACTAGTCTACTCCGGAGTATCGATGCCCTGTCTCGAAACTCCCATGACTACGGACCACTTTAAAGGATGTGCTTATGGACTACCCAACTCTCACGTATATGATCGCAATCATACTGTTTGTAGTCAAGCAGGATCCTAAGGGCTCTATCAACATGTAATAGTGATCATGTCACCTAAAGCTGTACACGACTGATAAAGGAAAACCAGATAGCATACTGTAAGTCCACGTTGCCCACCCCGGTACTTGCGGGGAGGCGGAAACGGTATAAAAATCGGATTTTTATCGAACTAGGCAACATGGACTATCAAAAGGAGGATCTTTGCTAAATAAAAACTAACTACAAAGCTAACTAGTTTTAGCTACATGGAAAAGAGGTTATACCTAGGGCTTTATGTCCTTCTCTCCTTGCTCCTTGGAGTGAAAGAAAGTAATCTCCTTGTCGCCTTCTCTAGTCGAAGAAGGATCCACCCGAGAGCCTCAACCTTTGGCTTCAACCTCAAGCTAGAAGTAACTAAGATGCTTGGAGTGCTAATCCTAGAACCTTAGAAAAGAGTAGAGAGTATTTTAGAGTGATTTATCTCAAGCTCAAGTGTTTCTCAACTCATGAGAAGGGAGAGCTAGAGAGAGAGGAAGAGGAGGAGAGAGAACTAATATGATAGAATGAGAAGAAAAATGAACCATTCTCACATATATGTGTGAATTATGAAAATAGATAATTAGCTAAATATAATTGTCATGGTTTAATCAAGAAATGACCATTATCATTTCACATTAAATGCAAATTGCAAGGATTAAAGAGCATCTTTCATATGGAATGATGATGGTCAACATGTCAACCTAGGTCAACAAGTCAAGTATGGTCAAATGGTCAACAACCCTAACCATGCACAATTATATTTAACTAATATCAATTAATCATAATTCTCACATGAGCATTAGGGTTAAGAAAATGACAATGGTCATTAACCCTAATCAAAGTCCTCTCCCTCTGTCTCAGTCAACTGTGCATACGCACCCGTATCCGTGATCCGAGGAACACGAATACAATGAGATAAAACCAATTCCAAATCATATACTAGGATCTGGCTTAAACCAAAGCCCCCTAGTATAAGCTGTCCGGGCAGCAAACGTGCACAAGTGCACGGATGTGAACGAACCCTGTCGCAAAACCATGCGACCTCTACTCATGTTGCCTAAAGGCGAATAACTCTCTGTGTGGGACTCTAAAGACTCGACACTACGCTGGCAGTGGGTTTAACTACAGACCGCAAGCGGCACTAGCTGTACGTAACGGTCCCCAGGTAGATGCCGATAAGAAGACTGACGAGGTGAACCCATCTGAACTCCTACTGAGCCTGAATATGACAGTCTCCGTACAGTCCGGTCTGTTCGTCTGATACATCGCATGGGGGCCTAGGGGGGCGGTAAACGTCAGTCCCCTAATAGCGGTACAAGTCGTGTCGGAGTGTAGCCCAGAACACCCTGAGATAACACTGGAAACCTACCAGTATATCTCGCTTGCCCTGACCAGGGACTACTTATGTAATGGCTCTCCTAGACACAGCGCGATGTCAACCCCCAATACCGGGAGAGACGAATCCTGTCTAACCGTCACTGCCTCCGGGTGCTTCGGGACTGCACCCAAAAACTACCTGTTTGCACGACTCCTTTTAACCGTGGTAGGGTAGTAATCAAAGTACAGTGAAAACACACTCGAGGCGAAGTGACAGTGTCAAGTCAGCGACTAAGCTGTACTCATGTCACCTGGGAACTGATCACTAACGATAGGTATAATACCAACCAACAGTTCCCGATGAGTCCTGTCCAGTGTACTCGTAACCTAACGAGCACCCACATACTATCTCAAGTACGACGTACTGACGGCTGTGGGACAGGCTGTCTCCCACGCTGGGATGAGAAGCGCATATGCTAGTCTACTCCGGAGTATCGATGCCCTGTCTCGATAATCGCACGACCAGGGACGTGTAAATAAGGATGTGCTTGTAGATTACCCAGCCCTCACGAGTGTGACTGCCATCACAACGCTGGTAATCAAGCAAAGATCCTAAGGGCTCCACTAATGCGTATAGGTGATACAATAAAGAAGCACATGTACACATTAAAGCAGAGACAAACCAAGTAGCATACTACCATTTCGAGCAAGATTGTCTATACAACTGTGAATATCCCAAGCTTCCATCAAGTAATATACATACTAGTATGATACAGTAATGGCCTCTAGGGCATATACACTAACAATCTCCCACTTGCACTAAGGCCATGTACTGGCGTATCGAAGACCTATCATCTCGATCAGCCGCTCGAACTGAGTCTGGGGTAAGGCCTTCGTGAATGGATCTGCAGTGTTATCTTCTGAAGCAACCCTCCAAACCTCGATCTCCTGGCGATCCACGATCTCCCTGATCAGGTGATACCGCCTCAAGATGTGTCTGGATTTCTGATGGGACCTGGGTTCCTTCGCTAAAGCTATAGCCCCGTTGTTGTCGCAATACAGAGGTATTGGATCAACAATGGATGGAACCACCTGAAGTTCTTTCAAGAACTTCCTCATCCAGACGGCTTCTTTTGCGGCATCAGATGCAGTGATGTATTCCGCTTCCATAGTCGAGTCAGCAACGGTTTCCTGTTTGGAGCTCTTCCAACACACCGCCCCTCCATTGAGGGTAAAAACAAAACCCGACATGGACTTGGAATCATCCTTGTCACTCTGGAAGCTGAAGTCAGCAAAGGCCTCAATCTGGAGGTCTTTTCCGCCATACACCAAGAATATCTCCTTAGTCCTTCTCAGGTACTTGAGAATGTTCTTTATCGCTATCCAGTGTTTCTCCCCAGGGTTTGACTGATACCTGCTTACCACACTTAGTGCATAAGCCACATCTGGTCTGGTACACAACATCGCATACATTATAGAGCCTACCACAGAAGCGTAGGGTATAACAGACATGCGATCCCTCTCCAAATTAGTCTTGGGAGACATCTCTTTGGAGAGGGTGATCCCGTGACAAGCCGGTAGATTACCGCGCTTGGAATCTTCCATACTGAATCTTTTCAGTATGGTGTCGATGTACCTGGACTATGAGAGTCCTAATATCCTCTTGGATCTGTCACGGTAGATCCGGATCCCCAGAATGTATGAGGCATCACCCAGGTCTTCATGGAAAACCTGTGTGACAAGAACCCTTTGACAGATTGTAGCATAGGAACGTCATTTCCTATTAAGAGAATGTCATCCACGTATAAAACGAGGAATACTACAGTTCTCGCTACAAATCTACTATAGATGCATGGTTCATCTGGATTTTTGATAAAGCCAAATTCCTTGACCGTCTCATCAAAACAGATGTTCCAACTCCGCGATGCCTGCTTTAGTCCATAAATGGACTTGAGCAACTTGCACACCTTTCCGCTGCTCCCACTCTGAATGAAACCCTCTGGCTGGTCCATATAGACACACTCCTCTAAATTTCCATTTAGAAAAGCGGTCTTTACGTCCATCTGCCAAATCTCATAATCGTGGAAGGCAGCAATGGCAAGAAGGATCCGAATGGATTTCAGCATAGCCACTGGAGAAAAGGTTTCGTCATAGTCCAAACCAGGTCTTTGACGAAAACCCTTTGCAACAGGTCTAGCTTTATAGGTCTCGACCTGTCCATCTACACCAATCTTCCTTTTAAAGATCCACTTGCATCCTACGGGTTTTACCCAATCTGGAGCAATGTCCAACGTCCAAACTTTGTTGGTGTACATGGACTCCATTTCGGTCCGCATTGCATCCAGCCATTTTACCGAGTCAACGCTCTGAATGGCTTGCTGGAAGCTAGTAGGCTTATCACAATCAATGATGCAATCCTCTCTATCCCCGTCTATGAGAAAACCGTAGTATCTCTCGGGCGGATGAGACTGCCTACTACTCCTGCGGAGCGGCGTAGGAATGTCCTGATCTTTCGAACCCTCTGGTTCTACTAAGCTTTTAGTAATAGCTTGTGGTTCTGGAATTTCTTTCAGTTCTATTGCGCTCCCACTAATTTCCTTTTCCAAGAACTGGTGTTCCAGAAAGTGGGCATGACGAGAAACAAAAACCTTTTGTTCCTTTTCGCAATAGAAGAAATATCCCTTGGAGTTCTTTGGATATCCCACAAACTTGCACTGTACTGAGCGTGCCTCGAGCTTGTCCGCATGCTGCTTTTTGACAAAAGCTGGACATCCCCATGTCTTAATGTGATTAAGATAGGGGCTCTTCCCACACCACATCTGATATGGTGTAGTAGGCACAGTCTTAGTTGGAACTCAGTTCAAAAGGTATGCGGCTGATTCTAGCGCATATCCCCAAAATGATCGCGGTAACTCAGCGTTACTCATCATGGACCGTACCATATCCAATAGGGTTCGGTTCCGTCTCTCCGATACACCGTTATGTTGCGGAGTGTATGGAGGAGTAAGCTGAGAGAGAATTCCATTCTCTTTTAAGTAATCCAGGAACTCGGCACTCAAGTATTCACCACCTCGATCAGATCTCAGTGCCTTAATACTTTTGCCTGTTTGTTTTTCTACTTCATTCTTGTATTCCTGGAATTTTTCAAAGGCTTCGGATTTATGTTTAATTAAGAAGACATATCCGTACCTTGAAAAGTCATCCGTAAAAGTAATGAAGTAAGAATAACCGCTTCGTGCATGCGTAGACATTGGACCGCACACGTCGCTGTGTACGAGTCCCAAGAGCTCGCTCGCTCTTACTCCGTGTCCAGTGAACGGAGTCTTTGTCATCTTTCCTTTGAGACAGGATTGAGAAGTTGCATATGATTGATATTCGAACGGATCCAAATATCCTTCTGTATGTAACTTCGTCAACCTTCTCTCATTTATGTGACCGAGTCTACAATGCCATAAGAAAGCCTGATTGATTTCTGGAGACTTTCTTTTGTGTGTATTCTGGACATTGAAAATCTGTGGTTAGTTCAATACGTATATACCATTGCTCAATGTACCTGACCCAATCAGAACTTGATTAAGGTGAATGTTTACAACATTACTTACAAACGCAAATTCGTAACCTTCTTTAGAAATCAAAGATACAGAAATGATATTACAAGTTGCGTTGGGTACAAAAAAGCAATTACGTAAAACCAAAATATGTCCATCTGACATTCCCAGGTGATAGTCTCCCACGGCCTCAGCATCCATGCTAGCTCCGTTTGCAACTCTGAGGGTCATGTCATCTGCCTTCAAAAACCTACGCTTTCTCAACGCCTGCAAAGAATTACAGATATGAGATCCTGATCCGGTATCCAATACCCAGGAAGTAGAGTTTATTGATAGACAGTTCTCAATAACATACACACCTGAAGCTGAAGCCGCAACTTGCTTCAGATCCTGTGTTCTGGCCTTCCAAGCCCTGCAATCTTTCTTCCAGTGTCCACTCTTGTGACAGTAAAAGCACTCTTCTTTCTCCACAAGCTTCCCCGCTACCTTTGTTACTTTTGCCTTTCCCTTCGTATCCACTTTACTAACACCGCCCCTTGGTTTGGCGGGGGCTTTCTTCTTCTTTCCCTTGGCTTTCGCCCTGGACTTAGAAGAGGAAGATCCTCCTACAAACAAAGTGGATGTCTCCCTACCTTTCTGTAGGGTGCCCTCAGCACTCCTCAACATGTTCAGAAGCTCGGAAAGTTCAACCTCCTTTCCTTGCATGTTGAAGTTTAGGATAAACTGGGCGTAAGTGGAAGGAAGGGACTGGAGAATCAAGTCCGTATAGAGCTCATTCTCCAACGTGGTCCCAAGGTCCGCGAGCTCCTCTATGTAGCCAATCATCTTAAGCACGTGTTCCGCTACCGATGATCCGACGGCCAATCTTGCCGAAAATAGCTTCTTCGACACTTCGTATCTGGCGATACGAGATTGCTCTCCATACAGTTCTTTTGTATGAAGAAATATGGACTCTAGGTCCATATTCTCGTGCCTCCTCTGATGTTCGTTGTCTATAGAGGCAAGCACGAGGCACTTGGCCTTCGCGCAGTCGATTTCTCAGGTCTTATAGATTTCCCTATCTACGACACTGGTTTTGGGACATGGGATAGGGGGAGCTTTGGTGGTAAGAAGATACCCCAACTTGTCATAAGTGATTGCCATTTTGATATTCCTGAGCCAATCTTTGTAGTTTGGCCCTGTCAGTATATTTTTTTCTAGTAATAACTTTAGTCTGGTCATCTTGATTGGTCGCTGCAATTAGGAGAGAGAAAAGAAACACTTTAGCATGATGCTCTTGCAAGTTTAGAGTGGTTTTTAGTTTGTCTAAACAGGATGGCTCCCACTGTCTCTCGAATCCCTCCTCAAACCATAAAGGAAGAATTAGTCGGGATCAATCTCACCGTACAATACTTGCTTAACCGTTCAGCCAGGCCAGTGTTGGTACTTCGAGGGAGGTTTTCAAACGCTTTCGCGAAGTTTCTTAATTAAGTAACCTCTTTTCCCTGTGGGCGTAGCCCCGCTAACACCTTTCTAGACACCTACTAGGTTTATAGCATTGATCGTTAAGTGAGAAATTTCCCGAAGAGTAGCATATACTCACAGTAGGATCGGGATCCAAATATCATCGCGTGATAAAACTGAAGGAATCCTACCAGAATCATCACACTCCAAATGGTATGCAGCGCTAGCAAGTTTCAGTACTTATGAAACTCCCGATATGGATTTTTGCCCCATGCTCTTATGACCTTGACTTTGGCCAAAATATCATAAGTCACATGTCAAGTTCTACCCGTCATTCTCCTGGTTAATTTGGACCCATCCGTACCTACCCTTGACTTTGGCCAAAATGGCAGTACGACTGTCCCAAACCAACGCATCTATCTATGCTGCACATGAATACCCAATAGCTACCAATCACTATGCCTTGACTTTGGCCAACATACATAGCTTGAATACTTATTGACTATTCATGTGGAATGACGGAGGGCTACGAATGGTTTTGGCGAAACCGTGAACGTAGTAAACTTGATATAATCGATGGAACGAGATAGCTTTTAAAATGAGTGGTTCAAGCTCCGCATTTAAAAGTTGGTTTTGAAAAGAACCGAGTGGTTTTGAAAGTGTTCCAACGACTTTTACTTGGTTTATTTTCTTGCATTAATTTTAATGCGTCCCATCATTTAATCCTACCATTGCAGAAAACAACCAAAATATGGTGTACGCTTATGCCATCCGCATTCTCCACGGGGCCCCGTCATCACCCGTTAGGTTACTTAACTAACGACAGAGCGGGGGCTGGACTAGCGCGGATGCAAAACATAAGCAACACCTAAATAGTTATCATATATAGATATTTAGCAATGATAGTCAATACAGATCACAGATGAACACTTTGGATATACTAGGAATCCGCGATTCGTTCGAGCCTGCAACGAAAAGCGGATTACACGGTCGCGATGAATAGCCAATACCCCACCCAAGACCCCTACGGGTGCGGCAAACTACCCGCCAAGTACCCGAAGCGAAGCAACCTCCCTCAACGACGTGAGTAGGCCACTCGGCACTTCGAGATACCCGGTAGTTTGTGCACCCCACCATGGGTCTATCCTAGGAGCAAAAACAGTAAAAAGAAATTATACAATGACGGCTACAACCCCAGCCCGGTTGTGCGGCCAAACAAATAATATTACATCAATTTACATATTATATGAATGAAAGAAAAAAGAAACTCTCATCTCACATCCACCCCGGCTATTCATCCGCGACAATCCACCGAGTTCATATACACAAACCAACAAGCATTACAGATCACAGATATGTATAACCCCAACTAATCGACGTATAGCGATTAGCAGACGTTCAATACATATAATACATCATAGATATAACCCATTAGTCAAAGTATAGGGAAGTTCGATCAAAAATACAGATTTATAACCACCCCAAATACAAATTTCTTTTCTGGAAAATCTGGGCAGAAATAAAATGTCTTAAAAATCCCAAAACCTTAACAGAAGAACACTGCACCAAACTCGGTCCAGAACCGAGTCAACTCGGCTGCGGTTCCGCGGCAAGAAGCATGTTCTTGCCGCGGAAACGCGGCGCTTTGAACGGTTCACAGGATCGTCTTTGGTGAGTTTCTTAACAAAAGCCTGAGCCGATTTTTGAAGTATGATTTATTATTTTTAGAGCAGAAAAAGAAACAACAGAAACTTAGGGTTTTGAAAAACTAGTTTTGCGATTTTTACCGATCGAACTTCTATAAACTTTACTAACTAGCTAGTTTATGTTTAGTTAGGCTCTGATACCACTGTAAGTCCACGTTGCCCACCCCGGTACTTGCGTGGAGGCGGAAACGGTATAAAAATCGGATTTTTATCGAACTAGGCAACATGGACTATCAAAAGGAGGATCTTTGCTAAACAAAAACTAACTAGTTTTAGCTACATGGAAAAGAGGTTATACCTAGGGCTTTATGTCCTTCTCTCCTTGCTCCTTGGAGTGAAAGAAGGTAATCTCCTTGTCGCCTTCTCTAGTCGAAGAAGGATTCACCCGAGAGCCTCAACCTTTGGCTTCAACCTCAAGCTAGAAGTAACTAAGATGCTTGGAGTGCTAATCCTAGAACCTTAGAAAAGAGTAGAGAGTATTTTAGAGTGATTTATCTCAAGCTCAAGTGTTTCTCAACTCATGAGAGGGGAGAGCTAGAGAGAGAGGAAGAGGAGGAGAGAGCACTAATATGATAGAATGAGAAGAAAAATGAACCATTCTCACATATATGTGTGAATTATGAAAATAGATAATTAGCTAAATATAATTGTCATGGTTTAATCAAGAAATGACCATTATCATTTCACATTAAATGCAAATTGCAAGGATCAAAGAGCATCTTTTATATGGAATGATGATGGTCAACATGTCAACCTAGGTCAACAAGTCAAGTATGGTCAAATGGTCAACAACCCTAACCATGCACAATTATATTTAACTAATATCAATTAATCATAATTCTCACATAAGCATTAGGGTTAAGAAAATGATAATGGTCATTAACCCTAATCAAAGTCCGCTCCCTCTGTCTCAGTCAACTGTGCATACGCACCCGTATCCGTGATCCGAGGAACACGAATACAATGAGATAAAACCAATTCCAAATCATATACTAGGATCCGGCTTAAACCAAAGCCCGCTAGTATAAGCTGTCCGGACAGCAAACGTGCATAAGTGCACGGATATGAACGAACCCTGTCGCAAAACCATGCGACCTCTACTCATTTTGCCTAAAGGCGAATAACTCTCTGTGTGGGACTCTAAAGACTCGACACTACGCTGGCAGTGGGTTTAACCACAGACCGCAAGCGACACTAGCTGTACGTAACGGTCCCCAGGTAGATGCCGATAAGAAGACTGACGAGGTGAACCTATCTGAACTCCTACTGAGCCTGAATGTGACAGTCTCCGTACAGTCCGGTCTGTTCGTCTGATACATCGCATGGCGGGCCTAGGGGGCGGTAAACGTCAGTCCCCTAATAGCGGTACAAGTCATGTCAGAGTGTAGCCCAGAACACCCTGAGATAACACTGGAAACCTACCAGTATATCTCGCTTGCCCTGGACAGGGACTACTTGTGTAATGGCTATCCTGGACACAGCGCGATGTCAACCCCCAATACCGGGAGAGACGAATCCTGTCTAACCGTCACTGCCTCCAAGTGCTTCAGGACTGCACCCAAAAACTACCTGTTTGCACGACTCCTTTGAGCCGTGGTAGGGTAGTAATCAAAGTACAGTGGGAACACACTCGAGGCGAAGTGACAGTTTCAAGTCAGCGGACTAAGCTATACTCATGTCACCTGGGAACTGATCACTGACAATAGGTATAATACCAACCAACAGTTCCCGACGAGTCCTGTCCAGTGTACTCGTAACCTAACGAGCACCCGCATACTATCTCAAGTACGACGTACTGACGGATGTGGGACAGGCCGTCTCCCACGCTGGGATGAGAAGCGCATACGCTAGTCTACTCCGGAGTATCGATGCCCTGTCTCGATAATCCTACGACCAGGGACGTGTAAATAAGGATGTGCTTGTAGATACCCAGCCCCCACGAGTGTCACTGCCATCACAACGCTGGTAATCAAGCAAAGATCCTAAGGGCTCCACTAATGCGTATAGGTGATACAATAAAGAAACACATGTACACATTAGAGCAGAGACAAACCAAGTAGCATACTACCATTTCGAGCAAGATTGTCTATACAACTGTGAAGATCCCAAGCTTCCATCAAGTAATATACATACTAGTATGATACAGTAATGGTCTCTAGGGCATATACACTAACAAATACTACCATCTCGGGTAAGACTGTCCTACCGGTATAGGTCCTCCCTCAATCATTGCAATCACGTACCTGCGATCCAATAATTGACTTTGAGGGCACTATATCCAACATCACTAACCCAAGCTACCTCTTCACTAATGTGGGATTAGTGAAGCTAACACCCTATACTAAAGTGCAATCTAGTAGAGAATGATGAAATATGATTTTTGCTCACTTTAGAATTACTTTTCTCACTAATTTTAAGCTCCTCTCAAAAACCTAGAGAGCTCTCTCTTGAGCTTGAGGAAGAAGAAGCAAATAATGGATGAGAGAGTGCAACCATGGGTGAAAAAATATCTAATATATCTCATGTAGAGACTTAACCATGAGTTTAGATAATGATTGGGTTAACAAATATCTAGTATAAGACAAAACTAGTGGACTGGTCAATGGATCTCCAAGCTTCTACAAGCTTCATGCCATGTGACCATTATCCAACTAATAATTGATTTACACTAAATAAATAAATCCTTCATTAACATTATCATGGTGTAAGTCTCATACACCCATGTTGCATGTATCATCAACCATGACACATAAAGAAAACACAATTAATATATATCTCATATATATTAAGTGTGCACATGTGAGAAAAAGAAATGCTTAAGTGAGCTAATATTAGTTAATGTAAATTAATATATCAAATATATAATTATACATTAAATCATTAAATCAACACTTGATTTAATAATCCGGTTATATCTTATATGACCGACTAATATTATTTGTATCAACTTATCGAATCAACACTTGATTCGATAACCCGACTATATCTCATATAACCGACCGATACAGTATCGACTTATCGAATCAACATTTGATTTGATAACCCGGCTATATCTCATATAACCGATCGATACCTTTTATCGCGAGAATAGAATACGGTATCACATACTCATATTAATCTCGATCCCGCACATATCACATATGTGCTCCTACTTCGTTTTGCCTGAGCCAGTGAAACCTCTGTGTAGGACTCTAAAGACTCATCAATATACCGGCAGTAGGTGATAATCACATTAAGCACCCACAAGCCGTCAGCGGTACTAGCTGGATGTAACGGCTACCTGGGTATTGAGCGATCAGAAGATCAACAAGCAAGCCTGCTCTTACTCCTGCAAAAGCCTGTCAGTAACACTACCGTACAGTCCGGTTTTTTCATCTGATATGTCACATATCTAGTCTAGGGGTGGTAAACGTCAGACCCCAGTAACCGATAAGTCGTGCCGATGTAAGGCTCATAACGGGTTGAGAAACTACTGATAACACTTATCAGTAAATTTCCGTAGCAACCCTGGCTAGGGACTTCCAGTTATGGACAATCGAGCACAGCGCAATATCAACCCCAATACCGGGAGAGACGAATCCCCTCCTATCGCTCATTGCCTCCATGTGATTCGGGACTGTACCCAAAAGCCACCGTTTTGCACGTTCTCTTGAACGTAGTAAGGTGGAAATCAAAGCACAGTAGGAATCACACAAGACTCTATGACGATCTCGGGTGTACAGACTAACATGTACCAGTGTCACCAGAGACCTGATATCTGACGATAGGTATAATACCAACTAGGAGTTCTCGGCGAGTCCGTTCAGTGTACTCAGTCTCCACTGAGCACCCGTATACCATCTTTGATGTCAAACACCAATGGATGTGGGATCATCCATCGCCCATCATATGGGTCAAGATGCGTATACGCTAGTCTACTCTGGAATATCGATGCCCTGTCTCGATACACCCTCGACTAGGAACAGTTATAGGATGTACTTGTGGACTACCCTTGGCCCCCACTAGTATGATCTCCATCATAGTCCTGGTAGTCAAGTACACATCCTAAAGGCTTTATCAACATGTGAGAGAAAGACAGTATCACATATACAATTCAACATGTTAAGACAAAGAGCAACCAGATAGTATACTATCATGTCGAGCAAGAAAGTCCTCTCTATATATATCCAAGCATCCACTATAATATACATCACATGTACAATAATGGCCTTTAGGGCATACATATAACTAACACATAGTTGGTCCAATTGATCCTCTATCATCTAATGGTCACCGATTCATATTGGCCGCTACTGACTACTTCTCCAGATGGGCTGAAGCTGTCCCGCTAAAAGAAGTCAAGACAAAAGATATTCTGGCGTTCTTCGGACATAATATCGTATTCCGCTTCGGTACACCTAGAAGAATCATTTCTGACAACGGTCCTTCTTTCAAGAGCTTCAAAATCTCATGGTTCGTTATTCAGCACAAGATAGACTGGAGTTATTCCTCCAATTATAATCCAAGGGCCAATGGGCTAACCGAAGCATTCAATAAAACTCTATGCAAGCTCTTGAGGAAAAATGTTTCAGCCAATAAGAGAAACTGGAATCTCAAACTTCACGAGGCGTTGTGGGAATATCGTACCATGCACCGTACTCCAACTCAGTCCACTCCATACTCACTACTCTTCGGAATGGAGCAATCCTCTCGCTCGAAGTCAAAGTTCCAAGCCTAAGAACAGCCGTCCAACATGAGTTGACGGAGGAGGAAAACGTCCTCCTTCGGCTCGAAGAGGTTGACGCCCTCGAAGAAAAGAGGCTCGCAGTATAGAAAAATTTAGAGCTGTACCGAGCCCAAATGTCATGGGCCTATGATAAGATGACCCGTCTCAGTGCTTTTAAGAAAGGCGAATTGGTGTTGGTCCTCAAAAGACCAATCATCCCCAATCGACATGCTAAGGGAAAATTCGAGCCAAACTGGGAAGTGAAGGGTTACCCTAGCGCCCCGGCCAACTTACGTGGCCAAATGCGGAACAAAAAATTTCTTACGAATAAAACTTAGCGCTAGACTAAACCCTAAAACCGGATCTTTCCATAAAAATAACTAGCTACACTAAGAGAGCTATCTACTATGATAGAAATCTCATCAAATGAACCAAGTCCTTCGGTCTTCTTTCTTCATCCTTAGCTCCTAGCAAGCGCCTTAAACATGCTTGAACTCCAAATCCGGCTCTATCGGTCCATCGGGATCGAGCTTGTTCTCCAGCCTCCTTTTGTCGTAAATGATCCACCCGGGGAGTATGATCCATGGCTCTAGCTCTTTGCAATATGTCAAAAGAGCAACTAGAGAACTTGGGATGCTAGTCCAAGTAATCTAGGATGTAGTTTGGATATCTAAGTGTTCTATCTCTTTCTAGCCTCTTCACTTGTATCTCAACACATGAGAAATGTAGTGAAGAGGAAGAAGATGAAGGTGGAGGAGAAAGCTAGAGGAGGGAGGAGATGAGAGCTCAAGAGAGAAAAATGAATCAAACATGAAAGAGAAAATACACACAATGGTTTTGTATATCAATTCTTTTATTAAACAATTAACAACCATACTTCAATAGTAAACCCAAAATGAATTATTCATTCATTTGACTACTATTGAAGCATGGTCACCTCTTTTCCTCCCATACTCTAACTTTACACCTCATTTCCATTTATGAAATAAATGGAAAATACATAATGAGGAGGCCACCTTCTAGAAGGAAATCTGTAGTAAATACGGATTTCAGTCTACTGTACAAATATACCGGCAATCAGATAAAAATCCGAACGCCTAAAAGAGATATAATAACACGAAGAATGTAATACTAGAATATATATGTCGGGACCCGGTTCTTGCTCACGGAGCAAAGTGCCACACGGAACAAAGTGCCATGCCAAGTGTCATGTTTAAGTGGGCGGGGGCCACCTCTTGAATCCGTAGGGGCCACCTCTTGATGGGACCCACTGTAGAACAATGGGGAATCTTCGGAATACACTCCGAAAGAGGGCAGATCTGTGCTATAAATAGAATGATACCACTCTTCAATATCAGAGGCGCCTTTTAAGTGAACCGGAACTACAGGAGCTTGAGAACTCCGTAGTTAAGCGTGCTCGGGCCAGGGAAGTCTTGGGATGGGTGACCTCCTGGGAAGTGGCCCCTGGTCGGGTCCGGTTCGCTCTAAAGGGAAAAACCGTGCGGTTTCGGCCAGAGCGGACAATACTCTCTGTATTGGGGGTGGGGCATGACAATATATATCGAAATACATATACGTAAATTATTAAATCAATACCTGATTTAATAATCCGGCTCAGACCCGAGCCAGCTAGTATTACAAACTGTCCGATCGAAAATTCGAGTACCAAGTACATCAATCGATCGAACCCTGCACGTATCCAATACGGCTACTACATCATTTCTCCTGAATCAGGGAAACCCTCTGTGTGGGACTCTAAAGACTCGACAGTACTCTGGCAGTGGGTTTAACTACAAGCACGTCGGTGGCACTAGCTGTACGTAACGGCTACCTAGGTACCTGTCGAAAAGAAGGCCGATGACCAAACTCATCCGGATCTCCTACTGAGCCTATCCGTGACAATATCTGCACAGTCCGGTCTCTTCGTCAAAGAGTATCGCATACCGGGTCTAGGGGATGGTGAACGTCATACCCTAACAACCTGATAAGTCATGCCGATGTGGCTCAAGACCAATCTGGGAAAACTACTGATCAACCTATCAGTAAATCCCAAGTGCCTTGGCCAAGGTCTTATGGTCCTGACCAATCTAATCACAGTGCGATATCGACTCCCTATACCGGGAAAGACGAATCCCCTCACTGCCTCCATGTGGCTCGGGACTGAACCCAACCAAAACCTGTTTTCACGCCTCAATAGAGCCGTGGTAGGGTAATGATCAAAGTTCAGTAGGAACTCACATGAGACAAATGCCGATCTCGGGTCTAAAGACTAACCTGTACACATGTCACCTGAGAACTTCCATCTGACGATAGGTATAGTACCACATGGAAGTTCTCGGCGAGTCCGTCCAGTGTACTCACACCCAGTGAGCACCTGTGTACGATCTTAGGTGCATCAGACCAATGGCTGCGGGACCAACTATCCCCCGACGGGGCTGGAAACGTACACACTAGTCTATTCTGGAGTATCAGTGCCTAGTCTCGATACTCACGCGACTAGGGACCATTTAAGGATGTGCTTATGGACTACCCTGCTCCCACAAGTATGATCGCCATCACAACGCAGGTAGTCAAGCAAGATCCTAGGGGCTTTATCAACATGTATCCGCAATATGTAATAACGAGTATGACATATGCCATGTTAAGATAAAGACAAACCACAATAGTATACTACCGTATCGAGTCTTTATCAATATGTGCAAACCAGATATAACAACAATACAAATAAATACACATATCCCGACAAAGACAACTCAAATAATATACTATAAAACTGAGCAAGATTGTTTAGTACATACATATCCCTAGTATCCATATGTATACATATACAATACTGGCCTCTAGGGCATATACATCCAACAATCTCCCACTTGCACTAAAGGCCAGTGATTGGCGTACCGAATACCCAACGTCTGCTCTAAGGCCAGCTGTTAGCGTACCACATACCCAACATCCCAAAAATTCGCTCGAACTATGCTTGAGGGAGGGCCTTCATAAATGGATCTGCCGTGTTGTCCTTCGTATCCACTCTCCGGACCTCGATCTCCTGGCGATCTACGATCTCCCTGATCAGGTGATACCGCCTTAAGATGTGCCTGGATTTCTGATGGGACCGTGGTTCCTTCGCTAAAGCTATAGCCCCATTGTTATCACAATACACAGGTATTGGGTCAACAATGGACGGAACTACCCGAATTTCAGCTATGAACTTCTTCATCCAGACCGCTTCTTTTGCGGCATCGCTTGCAGCAATGTATTCAGCCTCCATCGTCGAGTCTGCAACGGTATCCTGTTTGGAGCTCTTCCAACATACCACCCCTCAATTGAGGGTAAATACAAAACCCGAGACAGACTTGTTGTCATCTTTGTCACTCTGGAAGCTTGAATCGGTAAAGGACTCGACCCTGAGGTCTCCATCACCGTAAACCAGGAACATCTCCTTAGTCCTTCTCAGGTACTTGAGAATGTTCTTTACTGCTGTCCAGTAGTCCTCACCTGGGTCTGACTGATACCGGCTCACCACGCTTAGCACGTAAGCTACATCTGGTCTTGTACATAGCATCGCATACATTATGGATCCTACCGCCGAAGCGTAGGGTATAGTGCTCATGCCAACCCTCTCCTCGTCAGTCTTGGGAGACATCTCCTTAGAGAGGGTGATTCTGTGCAATGCGGATATGTTACCGCACTTGGAATCTTCCATACTAAATCTCTTTAGTACAGTCTCTATGTACCTGGACTGCGAAAGTCCCAGTAATCTCTTGGATCTATCTCTGTAGATCTTGATCCCCAGAATGTACGAGGCATCACCTAGGTCTTTCATAGAGAACCTTTGTGATAAGAATAGCTTGACCGATTTTAGCATAGGAATGTCATTTCCTATCAAAAGAATGTCGTCCACGTACAAGAATAGGAACACGACAGTTCGTCCTACAATCTTCTTATAAATACAAGGCTCATCTTCGTTCTTGATGAAGTCAAAGTCCTTGACTGTCTCATCAAAACAGATGTTTCAGCTCCGCGATGCTTGCTTCAATCCATAAATGGATTTGAGCAACTTGCACACCTTCCCGCTGCTCCCACTGTCTACAAAACCTTCTGGCTGATCCATGTAAATGTACTCTTCTAAACTTCCGTTTAGAAAAGCCGTTTTTACGTCCATCTGCCAGATCTCATAGTCATGGAAGGCAGCAATGGCAAGCAGGATCCTAATGGATTTGAGCATAGCCACTGGAGAAAAGGTTTCGTCATAGTCCACTCCTGGTCTTTGACGAAAACCTTTTGCAACAAGTCTAGCCTTATAGGTTTCGACCTGCCCGTCTACACCAAGTTTCTTCTTGTAGATCCATTTGCATCCAACGGGTTTTACCCCAGGTGGAGCAACTTCCAGGGTCCATACTTTATTGGTGTACATGGACTCCATTTCAGATTGCATAGCATCCAACCACTTATCAGAGTCTTTACTGATAACGGCCTGCCTGAAACTAGTAGGATCATTGTCACGACCCAAAAGTAAGGAACGTGACTGACACTTAGATTACGAGACGTCTAAAGGCGTAACGTAACCTAAGTCAGCCAAAGCCCAGAAAAATCTAAACCAAAATCAAAAGAGTGAAGGAAAAGCTTTCATGAAAACAACTTGAAATCAATTAAGTTGCATTGAACCCCTTTTTAAAAACATCAAAAATTCCCGAAAATTTCGGCAGAGTCTCCTTTGTAAATTCTACCCCCCAAAATGGGTACAACAAGATATATAACCTGTAATCACAAAATGGCATCCCCAAGCGGGAGCTAGCTCTTCGCCCAAGGCGGATCACAACCACACGCAATATATATATATATGTAATCTCAAGAAAAAGAGCATAAAGAAATGCGAAATGTAAGAAAACACAACGTCGGCTCAAGTGAGCTCGACCCAAAAGAACCCACATATACACAAATCTCTCAGTCTCATCACTAGGTCGAATATACAAATAAGAAGTGGTAGATGGAGAATACTAGATACAAAAATAGTACAAAAGAGATAAAAGTGCTCTCGCAACCCACCTACGAGCAATGTCGCGAGTCTGAGCAAAAGAAATCACTAATAAGATAAGCCGCTGCTACTAGGCTGATGAGTCCGACCTGCAAGACACTGTGGCACAACGGGGGTGAGTTGCCAGCTCGTGAGTAGAATATAATATCTAGTAAGGCTATCGTAAGAATGCACGCAAATGCGTCACAGCATGTATGTCCAGATGTGATGTAATACCTCTAGTATGCATGCACATGTATGTAATGTCAATATTAAATCTTTAAGTGTTTTAAATGCTATGAGTTCTGCATTCTTAACTTTAGAAAAAGAATCTCTGTATAATAGCTAAATACCATCAAGAAATCATCTGAAACCCGTGTCAAGTATCGACACCAAATATGAAAACACATCTGTCTCAATGTCTCACTGTATCAATGTCTCAATACATCGGGCTCCATCAGTCCGGATCGGCCCATATCATCAAATCTCACGACAACGGTCGGTATCCTCCGGATATCCGCCGTGCCCGACATCACCGGTAGGTAGTCTTCCCCTGCCAGGTTCATCATCTACAACTCGATCTTCTTGCCCTGGGGTACCATACCGGGCCCACCATGTACCCGAGACGGTTCATCCACTCCTCGAATCGGGTCTCGAAATCCAACAGAAAACATGAAAACTCATGGTGGACTACACATACATCACGAGAAAACCGCAACTTTGTTTTAAAAATGATAAATATAAGCTTTTGTTAAATTTTTGCGGTTTTCCCCAAAATCCAGAAATCGCAGAAATACTGAAATCCTCAAGAAAATCATAATACCCAACATGTTGTATATGATAAATGTCTATGATATCAAGGTATGCGATGTGATTTGTGGCTAGAAATCTATGTAAGTATGATGATGATGCGAGGTATATACATGCTATGCGATTTCATATATCATGTATGATGCAAGTGGCGATACTAGGCTAAACAGGTTCTATGGTGCTCGTGGCATGGCAATTACCAAAGGCGTGTATCACATGAATAGTGCGCGTGCAACAGGAGCCAACGGTAATGGTGTACGTGTCCTACAAAGTGATATCGCACATGTGTATATGGATATCCTATGCAAATCTTGCAGACGAAAAGCTATAAATGTATGAAATGTGAATGAGGGGGGTTAGCTAACTAACAATGCATATGTAGCAAGAAAAAAGGTAATTCTAACTAGGGGTGCCTCGCGCCATCCAGACGATTCCCTCATAGATGAATACATCTACTCACCTGAATACCTCGCTAATCCGATCCGACCACCGCCTTGCCTTTGCGTGCCGCGTCCGATGTTTCCGCGACCGATCCTAGAATTGCATAACATACAATATAAGATTACAGGTTCCTGAAATGACGCAACTCATAATATGAAAAGATCGACACTCTTGAATTTATCACAACGTGCACTCAGTGCGCGGAAAACGCACGAAAATCGCTAAAACCTTAACTAAAATCGCCGTTTTGGGGGCAATCGTCAAAACTAAAACCCGACTAGAAAAAACCCCGCATTCGCGCACACTAATAGTCATATATGATGCTAATTATATCATTAATATAACGCAATTAGATCTCCTCCTAAAAATTTAGAAAAACTAGTAAGCATTGACATAGAAATATCGATGCAATCGTCGCGATTTAACGGTGTAGCGATCGCTATATCGCACAAACAACCATTCTAACCCACTAGATAACCACTACCCTACCTTAAACTCACTTATCCTACAACAAACCCTAATTAGGGCATCAACACCTCTCTTGAATTTTCAAAAACCAACCATTACAATGAAATTAACACTTTAAAATACTAATTTAGCTTATTTAAACTACAAATTTAACAACTAGTTTAGGATTTATACCTTACAAGAGTTGATTCCAAACTTCCACTAGCCTCCAAGACACCTCTTTTCTCCACTTTTTAAACAAATTAGGGTTAGGGAAGGGATGGATTAGGGTTTTGGTTTGAATTTGTGAAGGAAAAGAGTGTATTTTTGTGTGGATTTTGATTATTTTTGCAAGAATTGAAGCAAAAGAAGTGAGGGGAAAAGAGAAGTACAGCAGCAGCAAGGTCGGACAGGGGTTGGGAGGTGGAGAAGTGAGTGAATTGTGTAGAAAATTCCACACATAAAGCATCTTCTAAGGTCATTTAATGCACATTATATCAATTCTTTGCAAAAAAAACCTTTTTCATTCATTTTTTTGCCATGAAATAACAAATCTTAGAAAGTTTTGGTAAAATTTTTGTTAATACTTAATTTTAGTTTATAATGGTTCCTAAGTGTGTAATTTACCTAATTAAATTTGTATTTATCACTAATTTAATGTATTTTTAAAAGCTTAAAATAATATTAAAAATAATTAATTACGGAAAAAAATTTAATTAACTAGAAAATTTTAAGTGACATTTTAGTGACCAATTTAAAGCAATATCTTATCTAAATTTTGTATAATTAGGTCTATAATGAAAAATACCTATTTTGACTTTTTACGGAAAAGACTGCAAATTTAGCCGATTACCGAAAAACTGCCTAAACGATTTTCAAAGCGTTACAATCATCTTCTTCCAAGATGCAATCCTCTCGATCCCCATCTATGAGAAAACCGTAGTATCTCTCGGGCGGATGAGAAATCCTACTAGATCTGCGGAGTGGCTGAGGTTCATCCGGGGTTATTGAATCCTGAGGTTCCACCAAATCTTCAGTTACAATTTGTCTTTCTGGAATTTCTTCCAGTTCTACCATACTCCCACTAATTTCTTTTGTAAGAAATTCCCTTTCTAAGAAGACAGCGTGGCGAGCAACAAACACCTTCTGTTCCTCGGTGTGGTAGAACTGATATCCTTGCGAATGTTTAGGATATCCTACAAACTTACACAAAACTAACTGTGCCTCGAGTTTGTCCGGGTTCTGCTTCTTTACATAAGCTGGACAACCCCATATCTTAATAAAATTAAGGTATGGTCTCTTCCGCTCCCACGGTGCATGTGGAGTGGTAGGCACAGCTTTGGTAGGAACCCTATTCAATACATATATTGCCGTTTCAAGGGCATATCCCCAAAATGAAAGAGGTAACTCAGCACTACTCATCATGGAGCGAACCATGTCCAATAGGGTACGGTTCCTCCGCTCCGATACGCCGTTGTGCTGCGGTGTATACGGAGGAGTGAGTTGAGAGAGAATACCATTCTCTTTTAGAAAGTCCCTGAATTCAGTGCTTAAGTACTCCCCTCCTCTATCAGATCGGAGGATCTTGATACTTTTTCCAGTCTGGTTCTCTACTTCATTTTTGAATTCCTTGAATTTCTCAAAAGCTTCAGATCTGTGTTTCATGAGATACACATATCCGAATCTAGAGAGATCGTCAGTGAATGTGATGAAGTATGAAAACCCACCCCTTGCATGTATAGACATTGGACCACATACATCACTGTGTATAAGTCCCAAGAGCTCTGCTGCTCTTTCCCCATATCCGGTGAATGGGGATTTGGTCATCTTTCCTTTGAGACAAGACTGACAAGTTTCATAGGATGAAAATTCGAACGTATTCAAGAGTCCATCTTTATGCAACTTACTTAGTCTTTTCTCTCAGATATGACCAAGTCTACAATGTCACAAGTAGGATTCGTTTGTATTTGAACTCTTCTTCTTGCGTGTGTTTTGTACATTGAGAACTGTATTCTGATTTAGAACATAGATACCATTACACAGTGTACCTTCTGCATATCAAGGTAAATGTTCATGATGTTTCTATCAAGAACAAAGTTATATCCATCTTTATCAAGTAAATAAACTGATATGATGTTGCAAAGCATGGAAGGCACATAGTAGCAATTGTTCAAAATCATAGTATTGCCATTTGGCAACACCAGGTGATATTCACCGACGGCCGCAGCATTAACTTATGCTCCGTTCCCTACTTTGAGGGACATATCACCAGGTCCAACTATCCTACTTTTTCTCAGTCCCTGCAATAAATTACAGATATGAGATCCTGATCCGGTATTGAGTACCCAGGAGGTAGGACTGACCGAAAAACGGTTCTCAATACCAAGAACACCTGAAGAAGACGCAACAGTATGATTCTTCTTCGATGGGTTTATCAAGGAATTCAAACTTTCCTCTTTCCCTTGCTCATACTTATGACAGTTGTCGTAAGTTAGAGCCGAACAAGCGTTCCCCAGCCCCGAATAAGAATTCGGATCGGTCAAGCGATACATTTTACTATCTTGATTAGGGCGTGAAATGGTTGCTACCTGGAGAGAGAGAGGGAAAACACTCAGTGTGCGCTCTTGCAAGATTAGATTGGTTTATTAATTTATCTAATCAGGATGGCTCCCACTGTTTCCTCAAATTCTTCTTCAAACCCTAAAAGAAGAACTAGTCAGGATTAATCGTATGTCATAATACTTGCTTAACCTTTCGGCCAGGCTGGTGTTGGTACTTCGAGGGAGGTTTTCCAATGCTTTCGCGAAGTTCCTTAATTACATAACCTCTTTTCCCTGGAGGCGTAGCCCCGCTAACACCGTTCTAGATACCTACTTGGTTTATAGCATTGATTGTTAAGTGAAATGATCTCCTGAGAGTAATCCTACTCATCAGTGGGATCGGGATCCAACTATCATTGTGTGATACACTAGATGGAATCCACTCTAGTCACCACACTCCAGAAGGTATGCTAAATCTGCAAGTTTCCCGTATGTTTGAAACTCCCGATGTGGTTTTTGCCCCAAGCGTTCTATGACCTTGACGGATGCCAACAAATCATAAAGCGCAAGTCAAGTTCTACCCATCATTGTCCTGATTAATTTAGACCCACCCATACATGCCCTTGACTGATGCCAATAAGGCTGCATTACTGTCCTAAATTAATGCATATCCATGCAACAAATAAGTATCATTCAGCTACCGCACACTATGCCTTGACGGATGCCAACAAATATAGCACGAATACTAAACGCTACTTATCTGAAATGACGGAGGGCTATGGCTGGGTTTTTGGCGAAAAACCCGTTAACGTAATGTACTTGATATCGTTGAAGGAACCTGAGTAGTTTTGTAAATATATAGTGGCGAAAACTTTTGCTAAAGAGGTCACTCCCTGTGAAGGGATCTCGGCACTTTCCTCGTCGAATGAGGTGCAGGATATTCCAAACTGAATACCTCGATGCAAAGCAAAAATAGTCGACAATATTAAAGTTATTACCCTGACGTAAACTTTTACTCAAGGGGTCACTCCCGGTGAAGGGATCTCGGCCCTTGCCTTATCAAATGAGGTGTAGGATATTCCAAACTGAATATCACTATGCAAAGAAAAAGAGAACGTTTGTAATGTCAGTTTTTAAAGCTTGGTTCCAACAATATCTTTTAGGTTTATTATCTTGCATTAATTAAAATTAATGCGGTCCCATCAATTTGTAACCTATCACATGAGAAAAGAACGAAAATAAAATGTACGTATATGCCATCCGCATTCGCCACGGGGCCCTGTCATCACCCGTTAGGTTACTTAACTAACGACAGAGCGGGGGCTGGACTAGCGCGGGTGAAAAACATATACAATATCTACTAGTATATATATAAGTATATATAACATTCGTCCCAGGCATGATAATAAACAACATCACAGATAACATTACAGAATGGTGGATAATCTTAGAGCCCTGGGTTTTATTTGAGCCGCAAATAAAACCCGACGTTCCGGTCATATGGATAGCATGTGCAATGAAAACCTGTACCCCCTACGAGTGCAGCGAATAGCCCGCCAGTTCTAGAATGAAGCCCCCTCTGTCTCAGCACCATGAGAATGAAGCCTCCTCCGTCTCGATGCCATGAGATGCAGGCTTGTTTCTTTCTAGAACCCGGCTATCCGTGCACTCCGCCGTGGGGTAAGCCTAGTACAGAATAAAAATATATATATATACAACCGGTGACATCGACCTCAGCCCGGTCGTGCCCCAAAATAATATACAAACGGCAAAGACGGCAGTCTACATGTCGGACGCTCGCCCCGCAATAACAAATGTACAAATGAATTATAAACCGTATTCTAACATTGCACCACATGCTATCCACCATGACAATCCAACCACAATCACAACACAAGCACACAACATCAACGCGAATGTCACGTTCGTAAAACCCGTCTAAAAGAACATATAGCAATCAGACGAGTTTTACCGATCGAGTGACATTCCCGGTCGCAGATAAAAGTGAATATACTGATAACAAAATACGTGTTTTAAAATTACGATCGACTAAACTTTCCAAGTGGGCCCCAAGTATTAAACCAACACTGTAACAAATCTGGGCCCAAAAATAATTATCCAGAAACCACAATCCCAACAATTAAGAGGCCCAGAAGAAATTTGGGGCCCAGAGGCCCATATACTGCCGCGGAACCGCGGCCAAGTATGGCATTATGCAGCGGTTCCGCGGTGGAAGTATGGGTTCAGGGGCCCAAATTTCTTGTGGGTTCTTAAAAAAGCCTGCATGATTTTCTGAGAATAAAAAATTGATTTTTCGAGCACTTTTAAAATCGACAGAAAACCCATGTGAGGAAATGCGGTTTTTGAAAAATCCAGTCGATCATTATTCTAAACACGTTTAAACAAGCTAGTATAGGTTTTATGGGTGGCTCTGATACCATGAAGGGTTACCCTAGCGCCCCGGCCAACTCACGTGGCCAAATGCGGAACAAAAAATTTCTTACGAATAAAACTTGGCGCTAGACTAAACTCTAAAACCGGATTTTTCCATAAAACTACCTGGCTACACTAAGAGAGCTATCTACTATGATAGAAACCTCACCAAATGAACCAAGTCCTTCGGTCTTCTTTCTTCATCCTTAGCTCCTAGTAAGCGCCTTAAACATGCTTGAACTCTAAATCCGGATCTATCGGTCCATCGGGATCGAGCTTGTTCTCCGGCCTCCTTTTGTCGTAGATGATCCACCCGGGGAGTATGATCCATGGCTCTAGCTCTTTGCAATATGTCAAAAGAGCAACTAGAGAACTTGGGATGCTAGTCTAAGTAATCTAGGATGTAGTTTGGATGTCTAAGTGTTCTATCTCTTTCTAGTCTCTTCACTTGTATCTCAACACATGAGAAATGTAGTGAAGAGGAAGAAGATGAAGGTGGAGGAGAAAGCTAGAGAAGGGAGGAGATGAGAGCTCAAGAGAGAAAAATGAATCAAACATGAAAGAGAAAATACAAACAATGGTTTTGTATATCAATTCTTTCATTAAACAATTAGCAACCATGCTTCAATAGTAAACCCAAAATGAATTATAAATTCATTTGACTACTACCGAAGCATGGTCATCTCTTTTCCTCCCATACTCTTATCTTACACCTCATTTCCATTTATGAAATAAATGAAAAATACATAATGAGGTGGCCACCTTCTAGTAGGAAACCTGTAGTAAATACGGATTTCAGTCTACTGTACAAATATACCGGCAATCAGATAAAAATCCGAACTCCCAAAAGAGATAGAATAACATGAAGAACGTAATACTAGAATATATATATAGAAATACATATATGTAAATTATTAAATCAATACCTAATTTAATAATCCGGCTCAGATCCGAGCCGGCTAGTATTACAAACTGTCCGATCGAAAATCCGAGTACCAAGTACATCAATCGATCGAACCCTGCACGTATCCAATACGGCTACTACATCATTTCGCCTGAATCAGGGAAACCCTCTGTGTGGGACTCTAAAGACTCGACAGTACTCTGGCAGTGGGTTTAACCACAAGCACGTCAGCAGCACTAGCTGTACGTAACGGCTACCCAGGTACCTATCGAAAAGAAGGCCGATGAGCAAACTCATCCGGATCTCCTACTGATCCTATCCGTGACAATATCCGCACAGTCCGGTCTCTTCGTCAAAGAGTATCGCATACTGGGTCTAGGGGATGGTGAACGTCAGACCCTAACAACCTGATAAGTCGTGCCGATGTGGCTCAGGACCAATCCGGGAAAACTACTGATCAACCTATCAGTAAATCCCAAGTGCCTTGGCCAAGGTCTTATGGTCCTGACCAATCGAATCACAGTGCGATATCGAATCCCTATACCGGGAAAGACGAATCCCCGACAATCGCTCACTGCCTCCATGTGGCTCGGGACTGAACCCAACCAAAACCTGTTTGCACGACTCAGTAAAGCCGCAGTAGGATAGTGATCAAAGTTCAGTGGGAACTCACACGAGACAAATGCCGATCTCGGGTCCAAAGACTAACCTGTACACATGTACCTGAGAACTTCTATCTGACGATAGGTATAGTACCACATGGAAGTTCTCGGCGAGTCCGTCCAGTGTACTCACACCCAGTGAGCACCTGTGTACGATCTTAGGTGCATCAGACCAATGGCTGCGGGACCAACCATCCCCCGACGGGGCTGGAAACGTACACACTAGTCTACTCTGGAGTATCAGTGCCCAGTCTCGATACTCACGCGACTAGGGACCATTTAAGGATGTCCTTATAGACTACCCTGCTCCCACAAGTATGATCGCCATCATAACGTAAGTAGTCAAGCAAGATCCTAGGGGCTTTATCAACATGTATCCGCAATATGTAATAACGAGTATGACATATGCCATGTTAAGATAAAGACAAACCATAATAGTATACTACCATATCGAGTCTTTATCAATATGTGCAAATCAGATATTACAACAATACAAATAAATACACATATCCCGACAAAGACAACTCAAATAATATACTATAAACTGAGAAAGATTGTTCAGTACATACATATCCCTAGTATCCATATGTATACATATACAATACTGGCCTCTAGGGCATATACATCCAACAGGAAGGACCATACGTCATCGAGAAAGTGTTTGATGGAGGATCCTACCAGCTGATAAATGCCGAGAGAGAAAGGCCCATGCCACCCATCAATGGACAATACCTCAAGAAATACTATGCATGAATGCTCCAAGTCGCAGGTGAATTGAGCACACCGGCCTTACGGTCTGGATCAAACATCCTATAAAACCGTATACAATCCAACAGCATAAACGACCCCTATCTCTCCCAAGTCCTACCACGAGGCTACATTTAAAGTCCCACCAGCGATGAAGATCCGCTAATGTAAAAAAAAGGATATGTCCACAAGAAAAATGGGCACGGATGAAAATCCGAAAAGGCTCCGTGAGTAAAAACACCAGGACTGCCAGCGAATTTGTGAAAACTCGAAAGGGCGCAAACTCACGAAAAGAGATAAAATACACTCGCAAAGTCCTCTCGACCTTGTGAGAAGAAAGTCCCCGCGTGAGATACTTACGACTCATAAAGGAGAAACACACTTAGGAATCCCCACGATTCCTAGGGAGAAATACACATGTGAGATCCTCTCGACTCGTAGGGAGAAAATGCTTTTATGAGACCCTTACGGCTCATAAAATTGAAAAGCCTTAGATGTTAGGGATCTAAACTTGTCTCCTAAGCCATCGTTCCCTAACGGGCATGGCAAATGATAAGTCACTCCTGGCACTACGCTTCAGTGTTAGCGGTTCTGATGCCGACCCAAAAACCCAAATCCCAGGCCTTCCTAAAAGCAAATGATGAGTCGCTCCTGGCACTATGCTTCAGTGTTAGCGGTGTTGATGCCGACTCAAAAACCAAATCCCAAGTCCTTCCAGGGCAAATGATGAGTTGTTCCTTGCATTATTCCAGTGCAAACAATACTGATGCCAAACAAAATCCAAATTCCAAGCTCCTCTCAAATTCGAAAGTCCCGCCAAATAAGGCAAAAATCAAACAGATCAAATTAATGTCCCACCCGGTAGCGCTTCTAAGCTCAAAAGTCCCGCTAGACGGGTAGGAAACTCCCAAAATAAATCAAATCAAACAAATCAACCCTGACACCGTAGAAAGAAGAGCAAGTCAAATTCAATCCCGACACCGTAGAAAGCGGAGCAAGTCAAATCAAATCCAGACACCGCAAAAACCGGAGCAAGCACCGACCGTCCAAGTCGCAAAAAGGGCAGTGCCGACCGTCCACGTCGCTAAATTGGCAGCACCGACCTTCCACGTCGCAAAAAGGGCAGCAACGACCGTCTACGTCGCAAAAGGTCAGCACCAACCGTCCAAGTCATAAAAAAAGCAGCATCTACCGTCCAAGTCGCAAAAAAAGGCAGCACCGACCGTCCAAGTCGCAAAAAGGGCAGCACCGACCGTCCACGTTGCTAAAATGGCAGCACTGACATCCATGTCGCAAAAAGGGCAGCAACGACCGTCCACGTCGCAAAAAGGGCAACACCGACCGTCCACGTCTTTAAAATGGCAGCACCAACTATCCAAGTCGCAATAAGGGCAGCACCGACCGTCCAAGTCGCAATAAGGGCAGCACCGACTGTCCAAGTCGCAAAAATGGCAGCACCGACCTTCCAAATCGCTAAAATAGTAGCATCGACCCTCCGCATCATCAAAAGGGAACCCAACCAAATCAAGTTCCTTATAGAAAAAGATCCATCAATTTCATGCACACAACCTACACACGCGGTATGCATTTATTGATGGGGGGCACTTTGTTGGGATAAAAAATTACAGCTCGATTGACCAAGTCTAAATCAAAGTCAACCTCAAGCCAAGTGGGCCCAAGCCCAGGTCAAGACCGAGCATGGAAGAGGCCAGCCACATGACAAAAATAATGAAGCCATAAATTGGTTTAATGTAATTATTTTTTTATAGAAATTTTAGGGTTCTTAGGCACTAGAACAAGGTTCTACAAGGCATCGAACATGCCGTTTTAAAATTTTCAAGTGCCAAACAATCTAAGCAAGGATCTTTACTAGAGAATTAGGGTTATAAATAACAAGTAAACAACTTTACTTCTAAGTGAATGAGGAATACAAACTTTGTAGACCGGTCCTTCACTTCTAAAGCTCCGTGTAGTAGTCCCTTCGCTGCGAGTATCGATCTCCCGAATTCTAGTATGGGTTCTCCCGGAGAAATGAACAAGTTTGCTCGAAGTTTTCGAGACCGAAGATGATCTACGTCAAGGAGACTCAAGCTCATGCTACCTCTTCACTAATTGTGAAATTAGTGAAGTAAACACCCTAAATTAAATGGCAAGTAGTAGAGGATGGTGAAGTAGGAAGTGGACTCTCTTTAGTTTTATTTTTCTCACAATATTTTCTCACCTTGAACTTTTCTCATGAGGAAGAAGAAGCACAAGTGAAGAGATGAGAGAATGCACTCATGAGATGAGAATAGCAACCATGGGTGAGTTAGTGTCATACACTAACCCATGTAGAGAATAAACTATGGCTAGTTAATAATGGTTAGGTTAATAAATATCTACAAGTAAAACAAACTTAGAGGACTTGGTCAATGGTTCCACAAGCTTCTCCAAGCTTCAACCATCAATCCAATTTCCACCTAATTTTGTTTAACTTAAAATAAATAAAACCCTTCATTAATCTAGCATGGTGTGAGTCTCATGCACCAAAGTCACATGTGTCATCAAGCATGACACAAAACATGTACACAAATATATATCACATATATACATAATGCACATTCAAGTGAGAAAAAGAAATCATAAGTGAGCTAATATTAGTTAATGTAATCTAGTATATCTAATATACAATTATACATTAAATTATTAAATCAACACTTGATTTAATAATCCGGCTATATCATATCTAACCGACTAATATCAAATGTAACAACTTATCGAATCAACTCTTGATCCGATAATCCGGCTATATCTCATATAATCGACCGATGTCATAAATCGCGAGAATAGAATACGGTATCACATACGTGCATCAATCTCGGTCCCGCACATATCACATATGTGCTCCTACTTCGTTTCGCATGAACCAGGAAACCTCTGTGTAGGACTCTAAAGACTCGTCAATACGCCGGCAGTAGGTGATGATCATATCAAACAACCACAAGCCGCAAGCGGTCTGCTAAACGTAACGGCCACCCGGGTATTGAGCGATCAAAAGATCGACAAGCAAGCCTACTCATACTTCTGCGAATTCAATCAGTAACACTACCGTACAGTCTGGTCTCTTCGCCTGATATGTCGCATATCTCGTCTAGGGGTGGTAAACGTCAGACCCCAGTAACTCGATAAGTCGTGCCGATATGAGGCTCATAACGGGTCGAGAAACTACTGGTAACACTTACCAATAAATCTCTAAAGCAGTTCTGGCCAAGGACTTCCCTGTTGTGGCCAATCGAGCACAGCGGAACATCAACCCCCAATACCGGGAGAGACGAAATCCTCTCCTATCGCTCATTGCCTCCATGTGACTCGGGACTGTACCCAAAAACCATTGTTTTGCACGTCCTCTTAAACGTGGTAAGGTGGAAATCAAAGCACAGTGGGAATCACACAAGACTCTATGACGATCTCGGGTCGACAGACTAACCTGTACCAGTGTCACTAGAGAACTGCCATCTGACGTGAGGTATAATACCATCTGGGAGTTCTCGGCGAGTCCGTCCAGTGTACCCAGTCTCCACTGAGCACCCGTATACCATCTCTGATGTCAAACACCAATGGATATAGGATCATCCATCGCCCATTTACATGGGTCGAGAAGCTACACGCCAGTCTACTCTGGTATATCGATGCCCCGTCTCGATACACCCACGACTAGGGACATTAAAGGATGTACTCTCAGACTACCATTATCCCACTAGTATGATCCGCATCATAATCTAGATAGTCAAATACATATCCTAAGGGCTTTACCAACATGTAACAGAGAGACAATTAGTGTACATGTTAAGATAAAGAGTAACCAGATAGCATACTATCATGTAGAGCAAGAAAGTCCTCCCTATATATGTCCAAGCATCCACTACAATATACATCTCATGTATAGTAATGGCCTCTAGGGCATACATATAACTAACAATCTCCCACTTGCACTGGGGCCATCATATAGCAGTGGTTGAAGTATCTCATACTCAACCATCCCATAAAAGTCTCTCTCTGGGAAAAGGCCTTTGTGAGTGGATCCGCCGTGTTTTCCTCTAAGTCTACTCTCCTAACCTCGATCTCCTGGAGATCAACCATCTCCATGATCATGTGATACTGCCTTTGAATATGTCTGGATCACTGATGGGACGGGGGTTCCTAAGTATAAGCCACAACTCTATTGTTACACAATGGTAGGAACTAAATTCATCTCATGAACTAATATACACCCAGACTTCCTCTTTGGTAGCATCTTTGGTAGCGATGTATCCAGCCTTTATCGTCTAGTTTTCTACGGTATCTAGCTTGGAACTCTTCCAACATACCGTCCCTCTACTGAGGGTAAAGACAATGCCTGTGACTGACATTCAGTCGACCTTACCACCTTGGAAGCTATCCAGTGATTCTCCCCAGGATCTATTGATACCATCTCACTACACCTAGTGAGAATCCTAAAATCCACTTAGATTTATCTCATAGATCCAAAACCTAGGAGGTATCACCTAGATCCTATATGGAGAATCAATGTGATAAGAGGAGATTGACCGAGTGTAGCATAGGAAACACCTTTCCTATCAAGAGTATGTCATCCACGTACCATACGAGGAAGACCACCTTACTCTTTACAGCCCTTTTGTATATAAAAGGTTCATCTACCATTTTTTGATGAAGTCAAACACTTTGACTACCACATCAAAACTGATGTTCCATCTCTGCGATACCTGCTTCAACCCGTAAAGCAACTTGCACACGTTTCCGCTGCTCCCACTGTCTACGAAGCCCTCTGGCTGTGTACTTATAGACGCTCTCTTCTAAATCACTATTTAAAAAAGCAGTCATGATACCCAACCGCCAGATATCGCAGTCATGGTATGTAGCAATGGCAAGTAGTGTAGGGTTCCTAGGCACCCTAATGAGGTCTCACAAGGCATCAACCATGCCAATTTCAAATTTAAACGGTGCCGAGAAACCCTAGAACGGACCGTTGGCTAGAAATCTAGGCGAAACAATAAACTAGTTAACACTTAACTAAGTGAATGGAAATACAACCTTTGTAGATCCGGTGCTCCACCTCCATAGCTCCGCAACGAAGTTCCTTTGCTGTCCAAAAGGAATCCGGGCTCTAGCGTCGGCTTCATCGGAGAATGGACGGGCTAGGTCATCGATGTCCATGCCGAAGATGATCTACGTCGAGGCATCGCTAAATCAAGCTCCGACTTCACCAAGTCAAGAAACTTGTGAAGAAAACACACTCTACTACTTGGCAAGAGGTAGAGGATGAAGAAATAGGAAGTGGGTAGACTTTAGAATTGGATTTCTCACTTGTTTCATCAATCCACCATTGATGAGGCTTGCTTTCTTCAAGTGAAGAAAGGAAGAAGAAGATAGAAATGTTTATGATAAGTTAATCTAGAAAATAGAAAATAATAGAATACTTATCATAATCAACCATGGTAAAATGTAGAGACTAAACTAAGGTTAAATGAAGTGGTTAGGGTTAAGCATGAGACAAAAATGGTTACATAGTCAAAAGTTCAAGAAGCTTCAACTAGAATCCAAAATTAGCAACCATTTTCTTTTTATGCTTATCATATTCCAAAATGAATAATTAAATAAGATAAAAGAATAAAACAAAACCCTAACCATTATCATGTAACCATGGTTTGATCTTTACACAAAAACCCTAGCATACATGTATCATCAAACATGATACAATCAAGTGCACAAAAGTATATCACCTATACAATGTGTACATCCAAGTGAGAAAATCCATCTTAAGTAAACCGATACTAGTTAATGCAAACTAATATATCAAATATATAATTACGCAATAAATCATTAAATCAACACTTGATTTAACGATCCGGTCATATCGCATATAACCGACTAGTATCCTATGTATCGGCTTATCGAATCAATACTTGATTCGATAACTAGGTTATATCGTATACAACCATTCGATACATTCATCGCGAGAATAGAATACGGTATCACATACACGCATTATCCTCGGTCCCGCACATATCTCATATGCGCTCCTATTTCGTTTCGCTTGAGCCAGGAAACCTCTGTGTAGGACTCTAAAGACTCGTCAATACGCCGGCAGCAGGTGATGATCATATCAAACACTCACAAGCCGCAAGCGGTCTGCTAAACGTAACGGCCACCCGGGTATTGAGCGATCTGAAGATCGACGAGCAAGCCCGCTCACACTCCAGTGAATCCAACCAGTAACACTACCGTACAGTCCGGTCTGATCGTCTGATATGTCGCATATCTCACCTAGGGGTGGTAAACGTCAGACCCCAATAGCTTGATAAGTCGTGTCAATATGAGGTCTATAACAATTCGAGAAACTACTGGTAACACTTACCAGTAAATCTCAGCAACCCTGGCCAGGGATTTCCTGTTATAGCCAATCGAACACAGCGCAACATCAACCCCCTATACCGGGAGAGACGACTCCCCTCCTATCGCTCATTGCCTCCATGTGACTCGGGATTGTACCCAAAAACCACCGTTTTGCACGCCCTCTTGGACGTGGTAAGGTGGAAATCAAAGCACAGTGGGAACCACACAAGACTCTATGACGATCTCGGGTCTACAGACTAACCTGTACCAGTGTCACCAGAGAACTGCCATCTGACGTGAGGTATAATACCATCTGGGAGTTCTCGGCGAGTCCGTCCAGTGTACCCAGTCTCCACTGAGCACCCATATATCATCTCTGATGTCAAACACCGATGGATATAGGATCATCCATCGCCCATCTGTATGGGTCGAGAAGGTATACGCTAGTCTACTCTGGTATATCGATGCCCCGTCTCGATACACCCACGACTAGGGACTTTGAAGGATATACTTATGGACTACCATGTCCCCACTAGTATGATCCGCATCATAGTCCAGGTAGTCAAGTACAGATCCTAAGGGCTTTACCAACATGTAACAGGGAGACAATCAGTGTACACGTTAAGGTAAAGATCAACCAGATAGCATACTATCATGTCGAGCAAGAAATTCCTCCCTATATATGTCCCAGCATCCACTACAATATACATCCTATGTAATGGCCTCTAGGGCATACATATAACTAACAAGTAGGATCTGGATAGACTTAAGCATAGCAATTGGAGAAAAGGTTTCATCATTATCCACACCTGGTTGATGACGAAAACCTTTTACAACAGGTCTAGTTTTGAAAGTGTCAACTTTTCTATGTACACCAAGTAATCTTCTTAAGATATACTTGCTCCTGATGGGGATTTAACCCTTCAGATATATCAACCAAAGTCCATACTTTGTTGGTGTACATAGATTCCATAGTAGATCACATAGCATCCATCCATTCTTACAGAGTCTCCACTCTTGATGACCTGCTCGAAACTAGTTGGGTCATCATCTCATGATGCAATTCTCGCTCCCACCGTCATAGAGAAAACCGAAGTATCTTTCAGGCGGATGAGGAACCCTACCAGATCGGCGAAGAAGCTGAGATTCATTGGGAGCTATTGAATCCTCCGGTTCTACCAAATCATCAGCTGTAGTTTGTATAGCTGGAACTCCTTCCAGTTCTACCTCATGACCACTAATTTGTTTCCAAAATAAATTTCTTTTCTAAAAAATGTGGCATGCCGAGAAATAAAACACCTTTTGTTCCTCGGTGTGGTAGAAGATATTCCCTTGCGAATACTTGGGATATCCAACAAACTTCCACAGAACTGACCTTGCCTCAACCTTGTCCGGATTTTGCTTTTGACATAGGCCGGACAACCCCAAATCTTAACTTACTTAAGAGATGGGCTCTTCCCATACTATATCGCATATGAAGTAGTGGGCACCTGATTTGGTTGGAACACTATTCAATATGTATGCAGCTTCACAAGTGCATAACCCGCAAAAGGAAATAGGCAACTCAGTAGTACTCATCATAGAGCGCGTCATATCGAATAGGGTGCGATTTCTCTGCCCCGATACACCGTTGTGCTGTGGTGTATTCGGAAGAGTAATGCTGAGAGAGAATCTCATTCTCTTTTAGAATATTCCAGGATCTTCGTGCTCAAGTATTCTCCTCCCTGATCTCATCATAGGACATAATACTTATACCCGTTTTGGTTCTCTGCTTCTGACTTATATTCATCAAATTTCTCAGAAGCTTCAAACTTTTGTTTCAACGGGAACATATGTTCGAATCTTGAAAGATCATCAATGAATGTAATGAAGTACAAAGAACTGGTCCTGGCATGTGTAGACATAGGATCTACATACATCATCATGTATGAATCCCAAGAGTTCACTAACTCTTTCTCTGTTTCCAGTAAACGGAGTTATGGTCATTTTATCTTTGTGACATAACTGGCAAGTTTCACAAGATGTAAATTCAAACTGATTTAAATATGTATCTTAATGTAACTTAGCTAGTCGGGTCGAATTGATATGACCTAGTCTACAATACCTCAAGAAGGATTCGTTCATTTTTGAACTCTTCCTCTTGTGTGTGTTCTGTACATTGAGAACTGTGGTTTGATTTAGAACGCATATGCTTTTAGATAACGTGCCTGAACCGATCAACTGTTGATATAGGAAATGTTCAAAACATTATCCAACAATACAAAATTATATGCTTCTTTATTAAATAAAGAGACCGATATAATGTTGCTGTTGGGGTCAAAATTTGCACCCCGATTGACCGAGTCAAAGTCAAGGTCAACCCCAAACCAGGTGGGCCCAAGCCCAGGTCAAGTGGGCTCATGCCCGAGTCGAGCCCGAACATGAAGAGGCCGGCCTCCCCTATGCTGAAATAAAAAATCATGTAATAAATAATTTTTATGTAATTTTTTTATGCATGAATGGGCATAAAGCCAAATTTTTGTAAAGCTCATGGCTTATGTGCAAAAAGAAATAGCACATGAGCCATTGGATGGGCAAAATGCCATTTTGTAAAGCCCAAGGAGCTATATGTAAATATGTAAGCCTATATAAGGCAACATGATGAAGAATAAAGGATATACTTTTCATTCCTCTCAAAAAAAATTAGGGTTTGTGCATCTTTCCCCTTTCTGAAGGTTCTAAACCTTCTTCTTTCTTTTGAATTAAATCAAGAATTTTACTCTTCCTTTTCCAAAACTAAATAGTTTTTCACCACAAAACCCATAAAGGGGGGCTTAGATCTCCCATCAGATCTCAAAAAGAAGAGATTTTTAAAATCTCATATCTCTTGATCTTCAAGATCCAGCCAAAAGAGGAGGAAGAAGGAGACCCATCTCCTAAAAATCTCACTTTGGGAAGATCCAGAGCTCAAGGGAGAAGCCCGTTTCAGTATCTCCAAAAACATCTTAGGAGTTTAACTCCCCTCTAATTTCTCTTTCGGGAGTTTAAATCCCATTTCTGGGGCTAAAAGCCCTTTTTCCTCGCCAGCGCCCAAGCGCCCGAGGGCCTAGCGTCCCAAGCGCTCAAGCGCCCAGCGCCCACGTGTCGGACACGTGGTGCGTTAGCGCTTGAGCGCACAGCGCCTAAGCGCACAGCGCTCAAGCGCACAGCTCCCACGTGTTGGACACGTGGTGCGCTGGCGCTCAAGCGCACGGCGCTCAAGCTCCCGGCGCTCGCGTGCCACGCGTCCTTTGGGTGCTTTTCCCCTTTTTATATATATGTATACATGTATATATATATAGATACTCACACACTCCACAACACCGTCCCTCTAAAAAAATTTGGGCCGAGGTGCTGCCCCGCACCCCGCAAGGGGGCTGCTAGCCCTTTGACCCCCAGCCCGCTATCCGGGTAGCGGGGCCCCCGTAAAAACTCTGCGTGGCTCCCGATATATCCAAGCCCCCTCTAAAACAAAACACACATACACTGCACATTGAGTTCGCATGACCAGTTTAACCCGTCAATTGGAGGTTCCCTCGCTCCAAAGGCGAGGGGTAATTAACGGCAGCTTAGTCCCCGGCTGCCGGAGATTCGGATCCCCACAATCAATAAACCCCGGCCTACCCTAGGCAGGGGGAATCTGTAGTATGCCTAACAAGCGCGCGCGCATTCCCATCTCAATGGGGTGACGAAAAACACCCCAGAATCTGGCACGCCCGGTGGGACCTATCTCTTCTCCCATATTTCGGGTTAAACGTTCATGCGAACTCAATCGATATGCATACCTATATTTATACTAAAATAATGCTTTTTCATGCAGGTTTTCAAGCAATCACTTTTCAATAATGTCTCCAAAGATGAACTCGGCTCTCAGCACGGCTCCCGTCTCCTACACGATGAAGATAGACTCCAGGACGGTCCTTCCGGCCATCCTCGGACGACAATGGGAGGAACCACCGCTACCATTTGGCTCTATTCTGTTCGTGTCAGCTAACGCCATCCCCACTCCTCAAGCCCCGGTGACAAACAAACCGGTCTCGAAAGGCAAGAGGCTAAATGTGGTGGTCTCGAAAGCGCCCCAACTCAAACACAAGTCGGTGTTTGAACGACTCTCCTTGGCCCCAGCTGGGGGCAAGGCCATCAACACCAATAAAGCAACAAGGCCTCTCGAGCAAGCTCCGGTGGTGCCCCTGACAACTGTTCGATCGGGTGTCTTCTCTAAACTCCCCGCTAATCAACTCACGGTGGCTTCCCAGGAAATGGATGCCCACCAAGCCCTTAAAATTGAGAAGCTAAGAAAGAAAAGGCTCAGATACAGAGCCAACAAAAGGGCTAGGGCTCCTGCTAGGCTAAACCTCATGAGATTCGAAGAACAGGGTTACCCCGCCAAAGATGAGGAAATGGCAGGATATGTGGTCCACACTGTCTACATGGTGGGCACGCGCAGCAAGAGCAAGGATGGGGCCACCACATCTCAAATTCAATCTGGCTTGAATGTGATTGCCGTTTCCCAAGAACAACCACCTCCGCTGGATGATGAAAACCCTCTCGACGAGGATGATAGGCAGAAAGACCCCTCAGTCCATATAGAGTCAAGCTCGGACAGCGAGGAAGAGCCGACTTTCCGCCCCAGGACCGCGGAGCAAGAGCTGCTTCAAGAGCTCAGAAAACGGATCAGAAGAAATGATAAGGAGATGGCCAAGCTTTACTCAAAAATTGACGACTTAACAAACGTCGTCTTACAGCTCACGGCCCGACTTGCCTCTCAGCCGCCCAATCAAGGGCAGGGCTCTGCTCATGAACCGGGAAACGGTGTCCCAGGGCAGCCAACGCCTATTCCCTCAAATCCAAAGGTGGGCGGATCACACGAAAGCCAGTCGCATCCTATCTCAGGAAATGTCTTGGCTACTGATGACAGTAGCCCACTAACTCAAGATCAAATCATGGATTTGGTTGTCAACAAAGTCAAAACATTGGTAGCCGAAGCCGAAGCGAAAAAAGATATCAGCAGCAGTGGGAGACCATATCCTGCTCAGTATGATCTGGTAGAATTTCCTAGCGGCTATGTCATCACTAAATTAGGAAGATTCGATGGGACGGGAAATGCGAATCAGCACATCGCCCATTTTAAGGCCTCATGCGGGAATACTGGGGGCAATGATGCGCTTCTCCTCCGCCAGTTCGTTAATACCTTGGCCGATTTTGCTTTCGACTGGTACGCGAGCATACCGGACGGCTCCGTCACAACTTTCGTCCAAATGGAGTCTCTGTTTTGGCAGAGGTTCATGAGCGTCAGCGATAAGATCACCATTGCCGATCTCGTAAGGACTAAGCCAAAGAACAACGAAAGCAGCATGGATTTTATAACCCGATGGCGCAATCTCTCCATCAAATGTGAACCGCCGATAGAGCATGACCAATTTGTCAGTCTCCTTGTCGGAAATCTCAACAATTGGATGGCCCCGTTTCTGTGCACCGCGGGTCTCAAAACATTCCAAGAGCTGACTAGGAAAGTTCAGATGTTGGAACGCTCAAAGCAGGAGTCCTCCTCTGACTCCCAAAATAACAATAGGTCCTAGAGAAACCGAAAGGACGAAAATCGTAAAGGCGGAGGTTCTGACGATACTAAATTTTTTAACACTTCGGCTAACCGAAATAAGCAAGGGATGAGCGGGCCTAATGTCGGCCAGCCTCGGAAGCCAGTGTTCGGAAAGGGAGGAGAATCTCCACTGAAAGAGAAGCTGGATAAAGTCTATTCCTTCAGAAGGGACAAAATCCGTAAAATATTCAAAGACGCCCTGAGGAACGGTCTACAACTGCCAGAGTCAAAAAGACCGCAGGAAGCAAATATGACCGACGACCCCAAATACTTCCCCTATCACAGAGTGATAGGTCATGCCTTTGAGGACTGCTTCGTCTTCAAAGATTGGGTCGAAAAGCAATACAAGGCAGGAGAGATAAAATTGTCTAAAGGCGTGTTAACAAACAGTCCAGCTGCGACCGCCAATTTCATACAAAAGGAGACCGAAGTTCTTCGTGAAACTGATTCTCTAAGACATTTGCTTTCGCTGAAAACAGTTGACCACCATGTCATTAAACTGGGAATGATCGACCTCTAAGTCGTTAAACTGGTGATGTAAAAATGTGTAAATAAAAAATATATATATATATGTATGTATATAAATAAAAAGCCGAAATGATGGGGCAACTCGCAATAAAAATCAGTGAGTAAAATAAAAATAAAGCCGAAATGATAGGGCAACCGCGAATAAAAATCCGAAATGATAGGGCAATCGCGATCTTCGCGATAAGAAAAGCTGAAATGATAGAGCAATCAAGGTAAAAATAAAAATAAAAAAAAATTAAAAAAAAACGGCGAATGATGAGTTGCTCCTGGTACCATATTCCAGTGTAGCGATGCAGACGCCAACCAAAATCCAATTTCCCAAAATTCTCCCAGCCCTACGGCCAGTCCCCAAATTGACTACCGTATACAATCCACGGTCTCAAATAATTCTCATCATACCCATATCCCACCGCAATCACCAGTTACGCGGCTGGTCTCCGCCTTTGGAATTATGCTCCATTGAGAAGACCCACTCATGTATCCTCACGATACATGAGGAGAACAAACCTTTGTGGGATCCTTACGACTCACAAAGGAAAAACACACTTAGGAGTCCTCACGACTCCTAAGGAGAAAACACACCTGCGGGATCCTTACGACTCGTAAGGAGAAAATACTTTTATGGGACCCTCACGGCCCATAAAATTGAAAAGCCTTAGGTGATAGGGGTCTAAGCCTGTCTCCTAAGCCATCGCTTTCCAATAGGCACTGGCGAATGATGAGTCGCTCCTGGTACCATATTCCAGTGCAGCGATGCAGACGCCGGCCAAAATCCAAATCCCCAAGTGGCGAATGATGAGTCGCTCCTAGTACCATATTCCAGTGCAGCGATGCAGACGCCAAACAAATTCCAAATCCCATACCCCAACGGCGAATGATGAGACGCTCCTGGTACCATATTCCAGTGCAGCGATGCAGATGCCGACAAAGTCCCAAAATTTTTCCGGCCCTACGATCCTGATCATACATCCTGCAAATCCGTTTACAATCCACGGGTGTAAAATGATCCCAATCCCTCCCAAGTCCTGCCGGTGAGATCACATTCAAAGTCCCACCGGCGGTGAAGATTCAAAAAAAAAGGTATGTCCATAAGCAAAATGGGTACGATGAAAACCCGAAAGGGCTCCGTGCCGGCGAGTTTGTGAAAACCCGAAAGGGCGCAAACTCATGAAAAAGAGATAAAATGCACTCACAAAGTCCTCTAGACTTTGTGAGGAGAAAATTCCCGCGTGAGATCCTTACGACTCACAAAGGAGCAACACACTTAGGAGTCCCCACGACTCCTAAGGAGAAAATACACCTACGGGATCCTTACGACCCGTAGGGAGAAAATGCTTTGTGAGACCCTTACGGCTCACAAAATTGAAAAGCCTTAGCTGATAGGGATCTAAAGCCTGACTCCTAAGCCATCACTTCCGGATAAGCAAGCGCAAATGATGATTCGCTCCTGGTACCATATTCTAGCGATGCTGATGCCAAACAAAAACCTAAATCCCCAAATCCTTTCATGGCAAATGATGATTCGCTTCTGGTACCATATTCCAGTATAGCGATGCTGATGTCAACCTAAATCAAATCAAACCAACAATCTCTACGGCGAAATCATGCTCCGTCCCAGAATTTACCCCGTGTCGAAATCATGCTTCGCCTCGGGATATCTACCTTCCTTGCCGGAATTATGTTCCGCCTCGAAATCAAATCAACCAACCAGCTCTACGTCGGAGCCATACTTCGTCTCAGAGTGTACCCCGCTTCGAAATCAAGCTTCGCTTCGGTGTATCTGCCATCCCTGTCGAAATTATGCTTTGGCTCGGAATCAACCAACGACCTCCTCTTCGGAATTATGCTCCGCTTCGGAATCAAGTCAACCAGCAAGCTCTGCGTCGGAATCATGCTTCGTCTCAGAATATGCACCCCGTGTCGAAATCATGCTTCGCCTCGGTGTGCATGCCTTCCCTGTCGAAATTATGCTTCGTCTCGGAATCAAGTCGACCAACGAGCTCTGCGTCGGAATCATGCTTCGTCTCAGAATGTACCCCGTGTCGAAATCATGCTTCGTCTCGGAGTATCTGCCTTCCCTGTCGGAATTATGCTTCGCATAGGAATCAACCTCTACATCGAAATTATGCTTCGGTCAGAATGTCTGCCGCTCATCGGAATGATGCTCCGATCCGCTCTTCGGAATGATGCTCCGATTCCTGGAATCATGCTCCGCACTTCGGAATGATGCTTCGATCCCTGGATTCATGCTCCGCTCTTCAGAATGATGCTCCGATTCCTGGAATCATGCTCCGCTCTTCGGAATGATGCTCCGATCCCTGGATTCATGCTCCGCTCTTCGGAATGATGCTCCGATCCCTGGAATCATGCTCCGCTCTTCGGAATGATGCTTCGATCCCTGGAATCATGCTCCGCTCCTCGGAATGATGCTCCGATCCCTGGAATCATGCTATGCTCTTTGGAATGATGCTCCAATCCCGGAATTATGCTCCAACCCTCGAAGTTATGCTCCGACTCTTCGGAATGATGCTCCGATCCTGAAATTATGCTCCAACCCTCGGAATTATGCTCCGACTCTTCGGAATGATATTCCGACTCTGGAATTATGCTCTGCAAATCGGAATGATGCTCTGATCCCCGGGAATCATACTCCCCGAGGGATGCTCCGCCCCCGGAATGATGTTCCACCTCGAAATCTAGCTTCAAGATCCATCAATTTCATGCACACAACTCAAGTGTGCGGTGTGCATTTATTGATGGGGGGCACTTTGTTGGGGTCAAAATTTGCACCCCGGTTGACCGAGTCAAAGTCAAGGTCAACCCCAAGCCAGGTGGGCCCAAGCCCAGGTCAAGTGGGCTCATGCCCGAGTCGAGCCCGAACATGAAGCGGCTGGCCTCTCCCATGCTGAAATAAAAAATCATGTAATAAAAAAAATTATGTAATTTTTTATGCATGAATGGGCATAAAGCCAAATTTTTGTAAAGCCCATGGCTTATGTGCAAAAAGAAATAGCACATGAGCCATGGGATGGGCAAAATGCCATTTTGTAAAGCCCAATGGGCTATATGTAAATATGTAAGCCTATATAAGGCAACATGATGATGAATAAAGAATATACTTTTCATTCCACTCAAAAAAAATTAGGGTTTGTGCCTCTTTCCCCTTTATGAAGGTTCTAAACCTTCTTCTTTCTTTTGAATTAAATCAAGAGTTTCTCTTCCTTTTCCAAAACTAAATAGTTTTTCACCACAAAACCCATAAAGGGGGGCTTAGATCTCCCATCAGATCTCAAAAAGAAGAGATTTTTAAAATCTCATATCTCTTGATCTTCAAGATCCAGCCAAAAGAGGAGGAAGAAGGAGACCCATCTCCTAAAAATCCCACTTTGGGAAGATCCAGAGCTCAAGGGAGAAGCCCGTTTCAGCATCTCCAAAAACATCTTAGGAGTTTAACTCCCCTCTAATATTTTTTTCGGGAGTTTAAATCCCATTTCTGGGGCTAAAAGCCCCTTTTCCTCGCAGGCGCCTAAGCGCCCGAGCGCCTAGTGCCCCAAGCGCTCAAGTGCCCAGCACCCACGTGCCGGGCACGTGATGCGCTAGAGTTCGAGCGCCTAGCGCTCAAGCGTCCAGCGTCCACGTGCTGGACACGTGGTGCGCTAGCGCTTAAGCGAACAGCGCCTAAGCGTACAGCGCCTACGTGTCGGACACGTGGTGTGTTAGCGCTTGAGCGCACAGCGCCTAAGCGCACAGCGCCTAAGCGCACAGTGCTCAAGAACCCAGCGCCGACGTATCGGACACGTGGTGCGCACGGCGCCTAAGCGCGCAGCCCTCGCGTGCTAGGCACGTGAGGCGCTGGCCCCACGCGTCCTTTGGGCGCTTTTCCCCTTTTTATATATATGTATACATGTATATATATAGATACTCACACACTCCACAACACCGTCCCTCTAAAAAAATTTGGGCCGGGGCGCTGTCCCGCACCCCGCAAAGGGGCTGCTCGCCCCCTTGACCCCCAGGCCGCTATCCGGGTAGCGGGACACCCGTAAAAACTCTGCGTGGCTCCCGATATATCCAAGCCCCTTCCAGAACAAAACACACGTACACTGCCCATTGAGTTCGCATGACCAGTTTAACCCGTCAATCGGAGGTTCCCTCGCTCCAAAGGCGAGGGGTAATTAACGGCAGCTTAGTCCGTGGCTGCCGGAGATTCGGATCCCCACAATCAATAAACTCCGGCCTACCCTAGGCATGAGGAATCTGTAGTACGCCTGACAAGCGCGCGCGCATTCCCATCTCAATGGGGTGACGAAAAACAACCTACAGTTGCATATCAGGTTCGGCTTTTAATAACATTCGTTCAGAATTAATGTATTTGGTAATACAGGGTGATAACCGCCAACATCTTAGCTGCAACAATTGCACCATTCTCTATCACTTAGAGATATATCACCCATTCTCAGTTTTCTACCTATCAGTAGCCCATGTAACAGATTACATGTGTGGGATCCTGATCCGGTATCTCATACCCATGATGTAGAGGATACTAAGAAACAGTTTTCTGTAATGAACACACGCGAAGAAGATGCATCAACATGCACTTTCTTCGTTTGGGCCGCACGGGGATCCTGGTAATCCTCTATTTCCTGCTCGATCTTATAACAGTTATATGTTGGAGCGGGACCAACGTTCCCCAGCACAGTATAACAAGCGGGTTCGGTCAATACATCCATATTATTATCTTGATTAAGGCGTGACATGGTCGCTACCTGGAGAGAGAGAGAGAAGAAAACACTCAGCGTATGCTCTTGCAAGATCAGATTAGTTATTATTTTATCTAATCAGGATGGCTCACACTGTTTTTTATCAAATCTTCCTTCAAACCCTAAAAGGAAAGACTACCCGAGATTAATTACACCCTACAAGTTCGCCAATCTTTCAGACAGGCCAGTGCCGGTACTTTGAGGGAGGTTCCCCGTGCTTTCGCACGGACCTAATTAAAATAAACCTCGATTTCCCAATGGCGTAACCCCGTTGACACCTTTCTAGACACCTACTTGATCGGCCAAATGTAATGTGCAAAACTCTTCTACGAGTAACACTTACTCGCAGTGGGTATCGGGATCCAACTATCTCATAGAAGGTGTGCAATCTCATTGCAAATTTCAACACTTGAAATTCCCGATAATATTTTGCCCCTAACGTTCTATGACCTTGACAAAGGCCAACAAACCATAGGATGCTAGTCAAGTTCAACCCGTCATTTCCTGATTGAATTAAACCCACCTGACCCTTGACAAAGGCCAACAAGGTCGCACGACTACCCTAACTCAATCGCATCATATGCTTATGCAGATAAGCACTAATCAGCTTCCGTACACTACGCCTTGACAAAGGCCAACAAACGCAGCACGAATACTAACTACTACTTATCTGAAATGACAGAGGGCTACGACAGGTTTTTAAGAAAACCTTCTGCGTAATGAACTTGATATCGTTGTAGAATCAAATGATTTAAAATGGAGTGTTTTTTACGCTTTTGCTAGTTTCGCTAAAGAGGTCACTCCCGGTGAAGGGATCTCGGTTCTTTCCTCGTCGAATGAGGTGCGGGATATTCACAATACCACTATGCAAAGAAAGAACTAGGAAAGCAATCAAAAGACAAAACCGAGGGTTGTAGCATCTGCCAGTTATTGCTAAAGAAGTCACTCCCGGTGAAGGGATCTCGGCTCTTTCCTTATCGAATAAGGTGCTGGATAGTCTACAAGGAATACTGCTATGCAAAACAACATTAGAGCTACCTGTTTTTGAAAATTCGATTCCACAACATCTTTAGGTTTATTTTCTTTCATTAATCTCATTAATGAAGTCCCACCATTTTAAGTTACCTAAGCATCACAGATAAATACAACGTACGCTTATGCCATCCGCATTCGCCTCGATGTCCCGTCATGCACCGTTAGGTTAGGTAACTAACAGCAGAGCGGGACAGTGCTAGCGCGGGTGTAAAACATAAGCAACGTCTATATAATATATCATATATACTATATACAGTATCTATCTCAACATATCAAAAGATCACATCACAGATATCGCAGCAGAAATCAACATATGAAATATTGGATATAATAGGATTTTCGGGTTTTATATTAAGCCTGTATAAAACACGGATTCCACGGTCGTGATGAATAGCCAAATCCACATCCCTAGACCCCTACGAGAGCGGCAAGCAACCCTACCAATTCTAGAGTTAGGAGACCCGGTCTCGACTCCTCGAGATGGTCTCCCACTGGACCCTAGAACCCGATTACTTGTGCTCCCCTCCTTGGGTCTATCCTAATGCGGAAAAGTAAATAATATACAATGGTGACATCATCCTCAACCCGGAAGTGCCCCCAATAAAAGAATATTACATACAATGAATTTTACATGAATGAAAATGAAAAGCTCTCATCTCACATAAAATCCCCGGGTATTCAAACACGACGATCCAATATAACATATCTAGTAACACATAACATCACATGTCATCAACGTAAGTAAATATGGGTATCCCAATTGTCGTTAACGTATAGCAACGAAACCGGCGATACCCCAGATATTACACTTACGGTCACAGAAAAGAAAGTGAAAAACTACAACAGTTGGAATCCGCAACCATCTTAGACATCATAAACCCAATGTATCACATACTTTGGATTTCATGCCTAACCAAATGAATTCCTTAGGCATTGCATGCCTAACAATTATAAACCCCGCATTTTATTCTCGATCACGAAAACACTTTCAATATCAAGTCGGGCAATTCAACAAGATTCCCGACATCCTGATCGAATGCTCGTCGGAAACTTTAGTAGACGGCCGCACCCCCGATGCCGTCGATGAAGTGCACTAAGGCGGAACACCACTGCCGTAAGCATCCGAACGGATGCTTTTGGCGACGGGGTTCTCCTATAGTCACTTGGTCGGGGCTATAGGGCATGGCTATCTAATAATGTTACCCGGCGAGTATCCGCGTACACTACGTAATTGCGAGGGAATTTTGATCAACATCAAAATTCCGTGGCAACCGATCAAATGAGACTAAACCGCTAGATTTACAAAATTCAAACTAGTTATCACATAACTAATTATAATGGATTCCAAATATTGTATCACAATCACAGAAAGCTAGGCGATGTTAAATATTTCGATCGAATCAACGAATTCCTAAAATTCCTAGAGAGCTTAACACTTAAGCAGAATTTAAAATGCCCAGAAGCATGCCCCAGTACCTACGGACCAACAGCTGAAGGGCCCGGCCCAAGCCTCTCAAGTGGCCTCGGATCCGCGGTCACTTAGACGAGTTAGGGTTTCGTTCTTCAGATTTGTACATAGAATTACCTGCATGATTTTCTGAATATTTTTAACATGGAAAAATCCAACTTTTTGAAAAATTTCCAGAGAAGGGGTCCGTTTCGGGTTTTCAGGGTTCGATCGGAATTCTAACTTCGTCTAGACAACTCCTAATGCTCTAACTAGGCTCCGATACCACTGTAGGGTTCTTAGGCACTAGAACAAGGTTCTACAAGGCATCAAACATGCTGTATTTAAAATTTTCAAGTGCCAAACAACCTAAGCAAGGATCTTTACTAGATAATTAGGGTTATAAATAACAAGTAAACAACTTTACTTCTAAGTGAATGAGGAATACAACCTTTGTAGACCGGTCCTTCACTTCTAAAGCTCCGTGTAGTAGTCCCTTCGCTGCGAGTATCAATCTCCCTAACTCTAGTATGGGTTCTCCCGGAGAGACGAACAAGCTTGCTCGAAGTCTTCGAGGCCAAAGATGATCTACGTCGAGGAGACTCAAGCTCATGCTACCTCTTCACTAATTATGAAATTAGAGAAGCAAACACCCTAAACTAAATGGCAAGTAGTAGAGGATGATGAAGTAGGAAGTGGACTCTCTTTAGATTTATTTTTCTCACAATATTTTCTCACCTTGAGAAAATCTAGTGAGCTTTTCTCATGAGGAAGAAGAAGCACAAGTGAAGAGATGAGAGAATGAACTCATGAGGTGAGAATAGCAACCATGGGTGAGTTAGTGTCATACACTAACTCATGTAGAGAATAAACCATGGCTAGTTAATAATGGTTAGGTTAATAAATATGTACAAGTAAAACAAACTTAGTGGACTTGGTCAATGGTTCCACAAGCTTCTCCAAGCATCAACCATCAATCCAATTTCCACTTAATTTTGTTTAACTTAAAATAAATAAAACCCTTCATTAATCGAGCATGGTGTGAGTCTCATGTACCCAAGTCACATGTGTCATCTAGCATGACACAAAACATGTATACAAATATATATCACATATACACATAATGCACATTCAAGTGAGAAAAAGAAATCATAAGTGAGCTAATATTAGTTAATGTAATCTAGTATATCTAATATACAATTATACATTAAATTATTAAATCAACACTTGATTTAATAATCCGGCTATATCACATATAACAGACTAATATCAAATGTAACAACTTATCGAATCAACACTTGATCCGATAATCCGGCTATATCTCATATAACCGACCGATGCCACAAATCGCGAGAATAGAATGTGGTATCACATACGCGCATCAATCTCGGTCCCGCACATATCACATATGTGCTCCTACTCCGTTTCGCATGAACCAGGAAACCTCTGTGTAGGACTCTAAAGACTCGTCAATACGCCGGCAGTAGATGATGATCATATCAAACACCCACAAGCCGCAAGCGGTCTGCTAAACGTAACGGCCACCCGGGTATTGAGCGATCAGAAGATCGACAAGCAAGCCTGCTCATACTCCTGCGAATCCAATCAGTAACACTACCGTACAGTCCGGTCTCCTCACCTGATATGTCGCATATCTCGTCTAGGGGTGGTAAACGTCAGACCCCAGTAAATCGATAAGTCGTGCCGATATTAGGCTCATAACGGGTCGAGAAACTACTGGTAACACTTACCAGTAAATCTCTAAAGCAGCCCTGGCCAGGGACTTCCCTGTTATGGCCAATCGAGCACAGCGCAACATCAACCCCCAATACCGGGAGAGACAAAATCCCCTCCCATCGCTCATTGCCTCCATGTGACTCGAGACTGTACCCAAAAACCACCGTTTTGCACGTCCTCTTGAACGTGGTAAGGTGGAAATCAAAGCACAGTGGGAATCACATAACTCTATGACGATCTCGGGTCGACAGACTAACCTGTACCAGTGTCACCAGAGAACTGCCATCTGACGTAAGGTATAATACCATCTGGGAGTTCTAGGCGAGTTCATCAAGTGTACCCAGTCTCCGCTGAGCACCCGTATACTATCTCTGATGTCAAACACTAATGGATATGGGATCATCCATCACCCATCTACATGGGTCGAGAAGCTACACGCCAGTCTACTCTAGTATATCGATGCCCCGTCTCGATACACCCACGACTAGGGACATTAAAGGATGTACTCTCAGACTACCATTGTCCCACTAGTATGATCCGCATCATAATCTAGGTAGTCAAGTACATATCCTAAGGGCTTTACCAACATATAACAGAGAGACAATCAGTGTACATGTTAAGATAAAGAGTAGCCGGATAGCATACTATCATGTCGGGCAAGAAAGTCCTCCCTATATATGTCCAAGCATCCACTACAAAATACATCTCATGTATAGTAATGGCCTCTAGGGCATACATATAACTAACAGAAATAAATGTATGAAAAAAATGGGCAGAAAGCCAAAATTTTGTAAACCCCATGGCTTATGTGCAAAAAGAAATAAGCACATAAGGCATGGGGTGGCATAAGTGCCATTTGGCAAAGCCCAAGAGGCCATATATAAAGTGTGTAGCCTATAAAAGCAAATATGATGAAAAAATCAAAGACAACTTTTTTCATTATCTCAAAAATTAGGGTTCTGTGTCTCCTTCTCCTTCCTCAAGGTTCTAAACCCTCTTTCTTTTTTTGAGTTAAATCAAGAATTTAACTCTTTTTTTTCCAAAAAGAAACAGTTTTTCATCATAAAACCCTTGAAGGGGAGCTCGGATCTTCTATCTAACTCCCAAAAGAGGAGATTTTTAAGTCTCACCCCTTTTTCTCCAAGATCACGCCAACGGAGAGGAGGAGGAAGGAGACTCATTTCCTAAAAACCCTAGTTCCGGAAGATCCAAGGCTCAAAAGAAGATCCAAGGCTAAAGGGAAGAAGAAAGGGATCCTCTTGGATCCTCCCCTTTTCTGGGAGTTTCCAAAGTCCCTCGGGAGTTTAACTCCAAATCCACATCCAATTTATTACATAGGAGTTTAACTCCAAAATCCAAATCGTTTGGGAGTTTAACTCCAAATTTATACCAAATTTCTGTTTAGGAGTTCAACTCCAAAGCCTCTCGCGAGTTCAATCCCCAGCCTAGGGGCTAAGCCCCTTTCTCTGCTGGTGCTTTCAGCGGTCGCGTGCCGCCCAAGTGACCCACGGGCACATGCCGCACACGTGACCCGCGAGCGCCCAGCGCCCATACGCAAGGCACGTAACCCACAGGCGCCCAGCGCCCACGCACAGGGCACGTCCACGCGCCACTCACGCGTCCTTAGGATGCTCTTCATCCCTTTTTTTATACACTCCACACTTAAAACACATTCTCCACTAGAAAAAATTTTCTAACGAGACGCTACCCCGCACCCCGTAAGGGGGCTACTAGACCCCTTGACCCCCAGCCCGCTATCCGGATAGCAGGACCCCCGTAAACTCTGTGAGGACCCCAATATACCCAAGACCCTTCAAAACACAACACACGCACACTGCACATTGAGTTCGCATGCCCAGTTTAACCCGTCAATCGGAGGTTCCTTCGCTCTAAAGATGAGGGGTAATTAACGGCAGCTTAGTCCGTGGCTACCGGAGATTCGGATCCCCACAATCAATAAACTCCAGCCTACCCTAGGCAGAGGGAATCTGTAATGCGCCTGACAAGCGATGCGTATTCCCATCTCAATGGGGTGACTAAAAACACCCTACAGCTGTGATTATGCTTCAGTGTCTGTATCCTTATGAGCGCTAGAAAGCTCCACCTCCACTGGATCATTGTCACTTGATCTCCACCTGCCTCCTATTATCTCCTGCTACATCTTTCAACATGGATTTCTCATCAAAGATCATTTCTCTGCTGGTGAACGCCCTTTTGTTTTCCGGATCTTATAACTTGTAGCTTTTAACACCAAGTTTGAATCCCAACAAAACCCACCTTTTTTATTTTGACTCTAGTTTGGTCATATCATTTTGATTCACGAGCGAGTAGGCAAGGCACCCAAACACTGGTAGAGAATCATAACTAACTGGCTCTTCTCTCCATACCTCTTCGGAAATCTGAAGATTTATGACTGTTGATGGAGACATGTTGACCAAATAGTACGCATGACTTACCATCTCTGCCTAAAAGTCCTCCGAAAGTCTGGATTGCAACCGCATACTTCTGGCTTTCTCTAGTAGTGTCTTATTCATGCGCTTTGCTACCCCATTTTGCTCTGACTGTCCTAGAACAGTTCATTGCCGTTGTATGCCCTGTTCTTTACAATAGTCTGTAAACTCTTTCAAGGTGTATTTATCTATATTGTCTGCCGCAAATATTTCAGCGATCGCCCCTTTTCCTTCTCCACGGCCGCTTTCTACTCCTTAAAACTGGAAAACACATCTGAACTGTGTTTGAGGAAGTAAACTTATACCTTCCGTGAGAAGTCATCTATAAAAGTGACGTAGTATACGGCACCTCATTTTAATACTACTGGTGATGGCCTCCATACGTCTGAGTGAATATAATCGAGAAGTCCTTCGGTTTTGTGCATGGCTTGCTTGAATCCGACTTATGTGGCTTTCCCATCGTACAATATTTACAGAAATCTAACTTGCACGAAATAATACTTTACAGCAACTCCTTTCTGTGCAACTCATGAAGTCCCCTTTCACTCATGTGGCCTAAACGCATGTCACAGTTTTATGGTATCCTCCACTTGTTTCTCCGTAATCACGGCTGCACCATCAGTCACTATGCTGCCGTCCAAACGATACAAATTCTTCAATCGTTGTCTCTTCATGACCACTAAAGCACCTTTGACAATCTTTAGTACTCTTGCTTGACCAACGAACTTGTATCCTGCCGCATCCAATGTTCCAAGAGAAATCAGGTTCTTTTTTAGTTCCGGAACGTGTCGCACGTTCATAAGTGTTCGCACAACACCATCAAACATGTGGATTTTGATGTTCTCTATACTAATGGCCTTGCACGCCACATTGTTCCCCATAAGAATACTGCTTCCATTGAACTCCTTATAGGTGTCAAACAACTCTTTCTTCGGGCACATATGGTATGAACATCCAGAATCAAGGATCCAAGCATCAGAATTTTCCACCTTTGCGGTGTGTACAAAGAGTATATCACACAGATCCTCTTCTGTTTCGGTCGCAATACTGACTTGATCCGAACCCTTTGTACTGGCACCTTTAACCTTCTTCTCCAATCATTGTTTATACTTTTGGTATTACTTCTTCAGATGCCCTGACTGTTTGTAAAAGAAGTATGGTCCGCTTTCTTGCCCGGATAATTTGGATTTTCCTTTATACTCTTGCCCCCATCTCTATTCTTTGACCTTCCCTTTTCACCGGAAAACAACCCTGATAACTCCTTCGATGAATTTGATTTTTTCATGATCTCATTGTTGAGAAATGTCGATGTAACCTCCTCCATCTTGAGAGTCTCTTTCCCATAAAGGATCGTTGTCACCAAGTGTTCATATGAATTTGGAAGCGAAGATAAGAGCAAAAAAGCTTCGTCCTCCTCCTCTAACTTGACTTCAAGGTATAAAAGATCGCTTATCATCTTGTTGAAGCTATTTAAGTGGTCGTTGTTGGGGTCAAAAATTACATCCCGGTTGACCAAGTAAAAATCAAATTCAACCCCAAGCTAAATGAGCCTAAGCCTAGGTCAAGACCGAGCATGGAAGGGACCGGCCCTATGACAAAAATAATGAAGCCATAAATTAATTTAATGTAATTCTTTTTTTAGGAATAAATGTATGTAAAATGGGCAAAAAGCCAAAATTTTGTAAACCCCATGGCTTATGTGCAAAAAGAGATAAGCACATAAGGTATGGGGTGGCACAAGTGCCATTTGGCAAAACTCAAGGGGCTATATGTAAAGTGTGTAACCTATAAAGGCAAACATGAAAAAATCAAGAACTTTTTCATTCTCTCAAAAAATTCTAGGGTTCTTTACCTCCTTCTCCTTCCTCAAGGTTCCAAACATTCTTCCTTTTTCTTGAATTAAATCAAGAGTTTCTCTCTTCTTTTCCCAAAAAAGAATAGTTTTTCACCATAAAACACACAAAGGGTAGGTCAGATCTCCCATCAGATCTCTGAAAGGGAAGATTTTTAAGTCTCACCCCAATTTTTCTCTAAGATCCAGCCAACAGAGAGGAGGAGAAAGGAGATCCATTTCTAAAAATCCCACTTTGGGAAGATCCAAGGCTCAAAAGAAAATCCAGGGCTCAAGGGAGAATAAAGGGGTCCCCTTTCATCATCTCCGAAAATCTCTTAGGAGTTTAACTCCACATAATATATATATATATATATATATATATATATATATATATCCCTTTTTTTAGGAGTTGAATTCCAAAAGTCAATCGAGAAGTACAACTCCCTGTGCAGGGGCTAAGCCCCTCTTCCTTTTTTAGGAGTTTAACTCCAAAAGTCAATTGGAGTACAACTTCCTGTACAGGGGCTAAGCCCTTTTTTCTACGGGCGCCCAACGCCCAAGTGTAGGGCGCGTGACCTGCTGGCGCCCGGCGTCCGGCGCTCGCGCGTGGGGCGCGTGACCCTTCGGTGTCCACGCGCCACGCACGCGTCCTTAGGACGGTTCTTAACCCTTTTTTCCCTCATGCTCCACACTCAAAACATGTCCTCCATTAGAAAAAATTTCTAATGGGGCGCTGCCCCGCATCCCGCACCCCGCAAGGGGGCTGCTAGCCCCTTGACCCCCAGCCCGCTATCTGGATAGCGGGACCCCCGTAAACTCCGCGTGGCCCCTGATATATCCAAATCCCCTCCAAAACACAACACACTCATACCGCACATTAAGTTCGCATGAGCAGTTTTACCCATCAATCGGAGGTTCCATTGCTTCAAAGGCGATGGGTAATTAACGGCAGCTTAGTCTGCAGCTGCCGGAGATTTAGACCCCCATAATCAATAAACCCCGGCCTATCCTAGGCAGGGGGGATCTGTAGTACGCTTGACAAGCGACGCGTATTTCCCATCTCAACGGGGTGACAAAAAACACCCTATAGATTCTGGCACACTGATTAGTGTAGGATTTTACGATCAAAAATAATATTACCGCAATCAAGAACGGCGTCGCATGAAGCTAGCCGGTGAATACGGGTCGGTCCACAGGGATGTTGTAATTTTCCTAAATGTTCTTACGAGCTAATTCCGATGGGTGTCGGATTGATTTATTAAATCTAAAAACTACCAATTTAAGTTATATTAAGATTATCGGGATCTAAGTCTTACTAGGGTTAGGCTTAGGGGAAGTTGAGAGATCAAAGATTTCCTCACCGCTTTCAATACCCTATTTTAGATCAATTAGATGTTATGGTAATTATCAATAAAGTGGATTAGAATCTTTTGGGAAGATGTTTCTTCCTCTAGGTTCTTGTCCTTCCTTTATCGATCCTTACCCTAACCTCCATAGAAAACATGCGCACCCGGTCCTTTATACTACGGTATCACCGTTACCTTGAGGGATAAGGTGCCGCAGGGAGCGGTGTGTGCATGTATGCATGGAGTTATAATTCTTAGGTGTGAAGGGGCAAGAAAGGGGTGAGAGATCTCATCTCTCAAACCTTTCCCTAAGGCTAACCCTAACAAGCGAGGAGACTACTCGCTTGTTAGGGGATTAAAAGACATTCTAAATTAAAAGAGAACTAAAGCAAAGAAATAAAAGTAACTTACTAATTTTTATTGATGGCTCTCTCCAAACATCAACGCAGTACAGATCTGAATTTGTGAAATGAAAAGAAGCATGGCCTCATACAAGATTTAGAGTTCCTATTTATAGAGGATAGGAAACCCTAGGGTTACAATGACTCGCACATCTGCTATTACAAAAATACCCCTAAGAAAAGACCTAGTCAACAATACGCGCACCGCCAAAAAACTCCGTGCCGACACGGGCATAACCCGGCCGCGGAACCGCGGCCCGAAGCCAGGTTTGGCCGCGGTTCCGCGGCCAAAAGAGGGAGTTGCGTGTTGCAACTTCTGGGTCTGGCTTCTATTGTCTTGTGATTCCTGTTTCTATATGTCCTTTTCCAATTGGGCTTCTAGGTCTTCTCCAAATCTCTAGTGAATAATTGCAGTGGACTTTTAACCGTTCGCTTTGTAATCTTGCATTGCCTTGTACTTTGTGAATTTTATCTTTGATGTAGGCTTGATCAAGAGTCTTCTGTTTGTTGGTCAAAGTCCACTTTTGCATCGTCTTTTCGTCGTTTTCACTGTTTTCTGTCCAAGAACCTGTAACCTGTAATATGTAGCAGACATGCGTCAAAAGCACATGTTTATTTATAAAACGAATAAGAATGGGGAATATAATAATGCAATATCATGGTGTGAACAAATACCCCCAAACTTATCTTTTGCTCGTCCTCGAGCAAACTTATTTTTTTTATTCTCAATAAAAACCTAACCGCACTTTCGCAGGGAAACGCGATTGCACTGAGCTCGTGCAATAAGCTGTTAAACCTCTAGGTGTCCCTAGTAGGAGGAGTGTTGTCTCCTGAGGGTTTTCAGTGGATACTACCCACAAAATCCTATCAATTTGGCCCATTAACTTTTATTCTCCAATTAGGTTTTCTAACAAGAAATTCTATTATCTTCGACTCATAAATTATCCACCCATATTCTTCACGCTTCCTTATTATTTAACTTAAGATTATATATGTTCTATAGACTTACTTAGCTTTCGGCATCTCTTAAGTTTTCCTTTTAGGGTTCCATCTCCACTTAGGAATTTTTATCAACTCTATTAAAGATACAAGTTCTATTCTTCATTCCTCTCTCTTATCTAAATCCCAATCACATACCCCTACGTGTGTGTATAAATCACCCCTACACTTGGAAATTCAAATCAAGCAATCATACTCTTGTCCGTTGTCCAAAGCACTTATTAATTGGTGAATTTTTAAATGAATTTTGCTTACACATCCTTCATGCGACCGTTAATACTTCTTGAGGTACCAACGACCGATTACAAAATGCGTTTTCACTTTAAAGCGTACTTCCTAGTCTTGTAACACCCAAGGCTTTAGCAGTGACTCCCAAACCAGTTGGTCTAAGGCACTAGGTGATGAAGCATCCTCGCTAAATATTTTTCTATTTTTGCAGCCTTAAGTAATCACAAAAACCAGTGTTCATTTTTTTTATTCTTTATTCACTTTTTTCTTTTATTTTCATTGTACTAAGAACTTTAGACAAGAGCATTTCAAGGTCTCCTCTACTATTCCAAGTTTCAAGGTGCGTGATTGTGCAAATTGTAGGGTATACATTTTCAGAATCTAGACTTAAGGTAGGAATTATTTTTCAAACTCATACTCTAATAAAAATATCAATACTTTTCCTTTGTTTTAACTTAGCCCAAGAAGTGAACTCAAAATTTGCCTGTTTCTAAATAAACTACAAAAACATATACTTTCTGCCGCTAAACTTTAAGGAAGGTTATTTTTAGGGTTTTTAATTTACTAAATCTAAGATCTAGTTGTTCCTAACTAGTTAACCTATCTGTCAAACTTTAGTCAAATAAGCCAAAATTGAATACATTAATTTTTATAGTTTTTGAAATTTTTCAATTTTTATGGGTTTTTAAATAAGTATGCAAATGCAAAAAATGTACACATGAATGCGAAGGAAGAAAACTTACCGAGCACACCCCCAAACTTAAATTTTGACAGTGTCCTCACTGTCATGCAATACCAAGAGGGTTGAGAATGTCGGCACTCCCCTGTTTATTTATTTACAACTTGTTTTTATAATTTTTTGTTTTGTTGGTAAAAGAAAAACAAAAATATATATACAGAAAGCCCCCCCTAAACTTCATTGAAACAATGTTAAACGTCATTGCCAAACTTTGCAAAGACCAAACGTCAACACCAACCATTCGAAAAATTTATCTGTATAGAGTATCGGTTGGTGGAAGAACATGTTGTACAGATCCAAAAAGAATTGGGGAAGATAGAAGTGGTGGGATGGAAAATGTGGAAGTTAATAGATATGATGTGGTGATGAATCAAAACGAGAATGTGAGTGATCAGCAATCAGTGGAATATTGGCATTCTCGTAGCTGATTAAAAGAAATGGGGGTGGTTCAACTTCTAAAGGAGGAGGTTGACTAACCACATTATCCCCAAGATATTTCTGTGGATCCTTTATCGACTTGGCATCATCCATCATATGCATATGATATTTAATTATGAGGGAACTAATCTCCTCGATGTCCACCATAGTCCAGCCGAAAACTTGCCGCCTATCTTGTAAGACCATTAAAAGAGCGTCCTCTTGCTCGAAGGCTAGAGAGGCCGATATGATAATGGGAAAGGTCTCTTTCTCACCTATGTAAACATATTTAAGGTGAGACGGTAAGGGCATGAGTTTGAGTTTCGGAGGCGAAAGAATCATTGGGGAATCTACCTCGAACTCAAAGGACTCCAACAAAGGTTCGAAATCACTACAAACAACCGATTCGGATGTTTAAACTAACTCATCCAAAAATTCAAAAGACTCATATTCGGGCTGTGAGTCGTCAAAATCATCCGAAAAAGTGAAACTTTCATAATCAATATCGGTTGTGTCAACTGTGGTGGATTCAAGGAGGGACGCACTAGTGGCGTCAAAACTGTTTTCATCAAATAGAAATCTTTCAAGCTCACAGTCCTCCTGCGTGATTTCGTGAATAGAGCAAACTTCTCGTGTACTAGTTTTAGGCATGGGGGGCAGACTTCCCAACTTGTAAATATTGAACTCACTAGACGTCTTCCCGAAGGATAGAGTCATGGAGCCATTGCGACAGTTTATTACGGCATTGGAAGTGGCCAAAAATGGTCGACCGAGGATCACCGGAATTTGGTTCCGTGAGTTAGCAACAGGTTGTGTGTCCATAACAATAAAATCAACGGGGAATATAAAATCCCCAACTTTGATCAACACATCCTCTAGCTCACCCCTAGGATGGGTGATTGATCGATCAGCCATTTGGAGAGTACAACGAGTGGGTTTCAACTCTCCAACCCCTAATTGCTCGTACACGGAGTAGGGAAGCAGGTTAACACTAGACCCAAGATCTAAAAGTGCTCGATTGATTTTCTTATCCCCAATTGTTATTGAAATCGCAGGACAGCCGGGGTCCTTTCGTTTTTGGGGTAAGGGTTGAGGTTGGTTAATAGCATTGCTTACTGCACTAGCCACTAGCACTTTCTTGGGTATTTGAGAAGACTTTCTCTTTGAGGTGCATAGGCCCTTTAAGATTTTCGCGTATGAAGGGACTTGTTGGATTGCATCCAAGAAAGATATATTTATGCTAACCTGCTTAAATAACTCCACAATCTTCTCCATTTGTGCAGTTGGTTTATTGGGACTCAACCTGCTTGGAAATGGAGCATTTTGAAAATCTGTTGAGCCCAAAGTCTGTGGAGTAGAATGTGGAGTTGGAACGGATCCCAGTGTGGGTGTGTTCGTGAAGTGAGAAGTGGGTCCGTTCGGATTAGAAGAAGAAGAGCCTTTTGAAGAATGGAGAATAGGCTCTAGCGGAGGAGATGAGGGTGAAGAAGAAGAAAGAGAAGAAGAAGAAGAACCACCGGCGGGGATGTCATCACTAATACCCACATTATTCTGCAACACTCTTCCAGATCTCAACGTGGTCACCGCATTTATATTGTGATTGTGATATGCGTTTTGTGTGTGACCGGGATTTTGCAATGGTTGAGATGGAAGCTTTCCCTTTTCTCTCTCGCTCAACGCAGCAGTTAATTGTGCAATTTGTGCCTCAATAGATTTGATGCTTTGATCATGTGAAGTATTGTTGTGCACTAAAGACTGGACGCAATTTTCCAATCTTGCTGCGGATTCTGTAGATTGCTTGAGAAACGCATCTAGACTTTTTTCTAGCGAGATAACCTTATATCATTTGGTTGAACCAAATTGTTCGTTTGATTTGTATAAGGTTGTGGTTGGAAAGGTTGCTGGTTTTGAGTTTGTTGGGGTGCTTGTTGTTGTGGAGGAGGCCTTTAAAAGTTGTTGTTTCCTTGGAGTTGCTGATTTTGATTCCAAGCAAAATTTGGGTGGCTCCTCCAACCCGGATTGTAGGTCGAAGAGTAAGGATCATTTTTTTGTCGTTGCTGAAAGGCAGCATTGATTTGATCTTGTCCTTGAACAGGTGGATTGAAAGGACACTCTTCGGTAAGGTGTGATGGATCCGAACAACAAGCACAAACAGTTCGTGGGGGTAAAGCAGGGGCAGGAGAAGACGATGAGATTTTGGTCTCAATGGCTTCTAGCTTTTTCATAAGTACGGCCATCTCGGCCTTCATAGCAATCAACATATCTAATTGATGTATGCCTGCCCTAGATTGACCAATAGAAGAAGATGAGGTGGTCTTTGTGCTCTCCCACTGAATTGTTTGATCACTAAGATCCTCGAGAAACTGCCATGCTTCCTCACTAGATTTGGTTAGAAAGTGACCTTGACAAATGGTTTCTAGCAACTGCTTCGTTGCCGGGTTCAATCCCTCGTATAATGTTTGGCAAAGTTGCCAACTTTCGATCCCATGATGAGGGCATTGAACGAGTAGGTCTTTAAATCTTTCAAAACACTTCCAAAATGGTTCGGAAGGAAGCTGGGAAAATTGTATTATCTCATTGCGAATTCTCACGGTCTTATGATGAGGATAAAACTTTTTAAGAAAAGCTTTAACAAACTCGTCCCAATTTCGAATTGAATGTGATGATGTGCTGTATAGCCACTTCTCGGCTAAGTCACATAAGGTGAAAAGAATGACCCTTAGCCTTATAGCGTCATCACTTAATTGGGTTGTTTTCATCATGGCGCAAACGTTTTGGAATTTATTGATAAAGATATAAGCATCTTCGGATTCCAATCCATGAAATTTTGGCAGCATATTGATGAAGTGGGGTTTTATTTCAAAATTGTCCCCATTTGCCGGTGGGGGTGAAAGACAGGTAGGTAAAGAGGTGCGGACAGGGTAGAAGAGATCCTGGAGCGCGATTCGTTGGGGCGCTACAACAGGCGGAAGATTCGGGTTATTCGCATCTAACGGAGGCGGAATCACTCCCGTGGGTAAGGTGTTGTTTGGATTATATCCCGACATACCTTCGGAAGAAGAATTTGAAGGTGGAGGTAAGGAAATGGAGGGAATTTCGACTTCGGTGTCGAAAGGTTCGTCGGTCGGTACCAACGAAACACGGACTAATCGGGCGCTAGTGTCCCTAGTCCAAAGTGACATACACTAAAGGGGTAGTGTAGTTAAAAAATGAAAGACAGAATGTGGAGGTAAGATAACGTCGATGAGAAGAAAGTGAGTGGTAGTGGGGTGCAAGGATTTTACGCGACGAGTTGCAAGTTTTTATAAAAGATTTTTTCTTTCCCCCACCCCTTTTTTTATTTGGAACCGTTTGCAAAAAAGATTTTTGATAAAGGGCTAAGACACACTTTCGATCAACCAAAAATGCACAATCAGGCCTAACTCTAGGGTCACCTAGGTCAGCTAGACAGCTTCTAACTGTTCCAAAGGGCTAGAGATAGGATCTCAAACCGCCTCTTCACCGCCAATTGCGGCCAGATAAGTGCCAGGTAAGTGGGAGGCTCCCCGCTACAAGTAGCGGTCCTAATTAAGTAACCACTTGCCTTGACACACTTACCTAGACACCGCAAAGTCAGGTTAGGATAAACGGCTGATGCCTATAACTAGTCCTCTGTCCTATTGAGCTCGAAGTCCTTAGGACTGAGTCTAGTATTTTTTAATTAAAGAATGGTCAGTGCAAATGCCTTATGTGATTTCTGAGGTCCTGGGAAGGGTGATGAAATCCCCACCCAATCTGAATTGGTCAATCGCCCCTTAAAGTCCGATTAAAGATATGCAAAACAGTAAATCACTTGCAATCAAAGATTTTTATTTTTAGCGCGGCGCAAAGAATCCGTGCAAAAATTTCGCGATGAGGAATCCAGAGAGGCGCGGTTCCGCGGCAGGAGGGCGTTTCGGCGGCGCTTCCGGGGGGTTCAGGTTTTGAGAAAATTCGTACTGCTCTTTTGTTGAATTTCACCTCTGTTTTGATGTATCCTTTTCTGATTCGCCTCCTGTGTTGTTTCAGATCCGTCAATCCTGCAAATATTCACAAAAGAAACCCTTCAAACAATAAAAGATGATAGAATTTTTATATTTTTGATTTTTTCAAATTTTTATGGTTTTTTTAATTTTAGATTAACCCGAAATTGCAAAAAGGAAATACTACGCTATCCCCGGCAACGGCGCCATTTGATTAGTGTAGGATTTTACGATCAAAAATAATATTACCGCAATCAAGAACGGCGTCGCATGAAGCTAGCCGGTGAATACGGGTCGGTCCACAGGTATGTTGTAATTTTCCTAAATGTTCTTACGAGCTAATTCCGATGGGTGTCGGATTGATTTATTAAATCTAAAAACTACCAATTTAAGTTATACTAAGATTATCTGGATCTAAGTCTTCCTAGGGTTAGGCTTAGGGGAAGTTGAGAGATCAAAGATTTCCTCACCGCTTTCAATACCCTATTTTAGATCAATTAGATGTTATGGTAATTATCAATAAAGTGGATTAGAATCTTTTGGGAAGATGTTTCTTCCTCTAGGTTCTTGTCCTTCCTTTATCGATCCTTACCCTAACCTCTATGAAAAACATGCGCACCCGGTCCTTTATACTACGGTATCACTGTTACCTCGAGGGGTAAGGTGCCGCAGGGAGCGGTGTGTGCATGTATGCATGGAGTTCTAATTCTTAGGTGTGAAGGGGCAAGAAAGGGGTGAGAGATCTCATCTCTCAAACCTTTCCCTAAGGCTAACCCTAACAAGCGAGGAGACTACTCGCTCATTAGGGGATTAAAAGACATTCTAAATTAAAAGAGAACTAAAGCAAAGAAATAAAAGTAACTTACTAATTTTTATTGATGGCTCTCTCCAAACATCAACGCAGTACAGATTTGAATTTATGAAATGAAAAGAGGATGGCCTCATACAAGATTTAGAGTTCCTATTTATAGAGGATAGGAAACCCTAGGGTTACAATGACTCGCACATATGCTATTACAAAAATACCCCTAAGAAAAGACCTAGTCAACAATACGCGCACCGCCAAAAAACTCCGCGCCGACACGGGCATAACCCGGCCGCGGAACCACGGCCCGAAGCCAGGTTTGGCCGCGGTTCCGCGGCCAAAAGAGGGAGTTGCGTGTTGCAACTTCTGGGTCTGGCTTCTATTGTCTTGTGATTCCTGTTTCTATATGTCCTTTTCCAATTGGGCTTCTAGGTCTTCTCCAGATCTCTAGTGAATAATTGCAGTGGACTTTTAACCGTTCGCTTTGTAATCTTGCATTGCCTTGTACTTTGTGAATTTTATCTTTGATGTAGCCTTGATCAAGAGTCTTCTGTTTGTTGGTCAAAGTCCACTTTTGCATCGTCTTTTCGTCGTTTTCACTGTTTTCTGTCCAAGAACCTGTAACCTGTAATATGTAGCAGACATGCGTAAAAAGCACATGTTTATTTATAAAACGAATAAGAATGGGGAATATAATAATGCAATATCATGGTGTGAACACACACCTAGTGTGACCTTTCTCTCCTCCCATATCTCGGATCAAGCGTTCATGCAAACTCATTTAACATATATACCGATGTTTGTACTGAAATAATGTTTTTCCATGCAGCAATCAACTTTCAACGACAATGCCTTCTAAGATGAATTCAGCTTCCGACGCGACCCCGATCCAGTACGTGGTCAAGATCAATGCCCGTGTGGTTCTCCCTGCAAGTATCAGCCGGCAATGGGAGGAGCCACCCCGTCAATTTGGTTCCGTCATTATCTACCCTGCCAGAAGCACTCATCTGGCGGAGGTCACGGCAAGCCAAGCGGCCAAATCGACCTCAAGGGGCAAGAGGCCGAACGTTGTGGTCGCCAAAGCATCCCACCCCAAATGTAGATCCGTATTCGAACGGCTCTCTACCGTTCCAACTGGGGGCAAGGCCGTCAACACCAATGGAGCTACAAAGCATCTCCAGCAGCTTAAACGGTGCCCTTGACAATCGCGCGAGCGGATGTCTTATCTGGACTCACTGTTAATCGGTCTACGGCGGCTTCCCAAAGAACTGAAACCTGCTAAGTGCTCAAAACAGAAAGGTTGAGATAGAAGCGGCTCAGGTATCGAGCCAACAAGAGGGCTAGGACTCCGGCCAAGTGGAATCTTGTGAGGTTCCAAGTGCAGGGTTACCCCTTGACGACGGCTGAGTCGGCCGTAAAAGTCAGCAATTCCTTCAAACCTCTGAAGTGGGTTCAAAAAATGCCATGACCGCCAGAATCAAGAAGACAGCAGTTCGAACAATGCTACAAAAAGACGTGTCCCAGCCCCAAAAGATAAAGCATGACACCATCTCTTCAAGAGACTATCATGCGCTCTATGTAAGGTTAGTATGGCACCCTATGAAGTGTTTTGAAGCATCACATGACCCAAAGTAATAATTTTTAAGGTGCTAAACTAACATGCAAAGGGATCGATCCTAGAAAATTAGGGTTATGAAACTTTATGCTAGTAAAGATAAGGGTTTGAAGGCTACAACCTTTGTAGCTCCCCTTTGTTGGACTCCTTGGTGTCTTGGGTGTTGAATCGAGGTCCTCTTGAAGTTCCCTTTGTCCACGACGATCCACCACGGAGCACTCCGTCCAAGCTCGCTTCTTTGGAAAACCGAAGGAAACACTCTAATCAAGTCGGCTAGACTTGAGTAGAATGATGTTGTGGTTTGGAATCTCACTTCAAAAACCTATCTTTAAGTGGTATTTGCTCACTAGGAGAATCAAGAGAGCAAAGGAGCTAGAGGAAGAAGATGATGGCAATTTTAACAAGAGATAAAAAGATAACTCAAGTGAAGAAAAAGAAATATATCAATATATATTTTATTCCTTCATGCTATGAACCATGGTTAAAGTGATGGAGACATTATTTAACTTTGGTTTGGAATGATAAAGAGAAGGATAACCTTAGGTTAGTGGTAGTTGAGCATGGTTAGGTCAAAGGAAGAATGTAGAAGCATGAAAGATTATCCTTTCCTTTTTCATTTTCTTTTAAATCCAAAATTAAATAATAATCCATTATATAATCCATGGTGTGAGTCTTATATTGCCACCATTTCCATATGCTAACAACCATGATGGATGAGTGTATGTATGTGTGCATGTATGCACATCCACATGTGCATGAAACTAGCATGAAAGAAAGAAAGAAAAGCACACATGCATGCACACATCCATCATCCAAGAAAAGGTTTTAAGTGAGAAAACTAATGGTTAAATGATAAATCAACACTTGATTTATCAATCCGGTCATATCTCATATGACCCCACCAAAAGTAGTTCACCCGATCAATGTTAGGTATCATATACGCACATTTCAATCGGGTGCATGCGCATATCGCATACGCGCACCACAACGTTTCGCCTGGACTGGGTAACTCCTTTGTGGGACTCTAAGACTCATCAATATGCCGGCAGAGGGTGATGATCATATCAGGTACCCTCAAGCCGCAAGCGGTCAGCTAAACGTAACGGCCGCCCGGGTATTGAGCGATCAGAAGACAACAAGCGAACCTGCTACAACTCCCGTCGAGCCATCCGGCAACACTACCGTACAGTCCGGTCTCTTCGTCAGATATGCTGCATATCGAGCCTAGGGATGGTCACGTCGACCCCAATAACTCAATAAGTCGTGCCGGTGAATGGTCTATAACAGATCGAGAAACTACTGATAACACTTATCAGCAAATCTCAGCAGCACTGGCCAGGGACTTGCTGTTATAACCAGTCGGGCACAGCACAGCATCAACTCCCAATACCGGGAGAGACGAAACCCCTCCTATCGCTCATCATCTTCGTGTGTCTCGGGACTGTACCCAACGGCCACCTGTTTGCACGACTCAGTAGAGCCGTGGTAGGGTGGCAATCAAAGTACAGTGGGAGAACACACAAGACTCCATGACGATCTCGGGTCTACAGACTAACCTGTACCAGTGTCACCTGAGAACTGCTATCCGACGATAGATATAATTCCATATAGGAGTTCTCTGTGAGTCCGTCCAGTGTACCCAGTCACCACTGAGCACCCGTATATGATCTTGATGTCAAACATCGATGAATGTGGGAACATCCATCGCCCATCGTATGGGTCTAGTATCATATACGCTAGTCTACTCTGGTATATCGATGCCCCGTCTCGATATACCTACGACTAGGGACTTTCCAGGATATGCTTATAGACTACAGATGTCCCACTAGTATGATCTCCATCATAATCAGAGTAGTCAAGCCGATATCCTCAGGGCTTTATCAGCATGTATGAATGAATAAAAGCATGATCAAATCAACATGTCAGATAAAGAAGAACCAGATAGCATACTATCATGTCGAGCAAGAATGCAAACTGAATATATATACATGTATAGATACATCCACTATCACATAATGGCCTCTAGGGCATACATATATCCAACAATCTCCCACTTGCACTAAGGCCAGTTATTGGCGTATCTCATACCCAACATCTCAAAAAGTCGCTCATGCTGTGGCTGAGGGAGGGCCTTGGTGAGTGGATCCGCGGTGTTGTTCTTTGTGTCTACTCTCTTAATCTCGATCTCGCGGCGATCTACAATCTCCCGGATCAAATGAAAGCGCCTCAGGATATGTCTGGACCGCTGATGGGATCTGGGCTCCTTGGCTAACGCCATCTCCCCATTATTGTCACAATACAAAGGTATTGGATCAATAATGGTTGGAACTACTCCTAGCTCCGAGATGAACTTCTTCATCCAGACGGCTTCCTTGGCGGCATCATTTGCAGCAATGTACTCAGCTTCCATCGTAGAGTCTGCAACGGTATCCTGTTTGGAACTCTTCCAACTTACCGCCCCTCCATTGAGAGTAAATACAAACCCTGAGATAGATTTGTTGTCATCCTTATCGCTCTGGAAGCTCGAATCGGTAAAGGCCTCCATTTGGAGATCTGTATTACCATACACCAAGAACAATTCTTTAGTCCTTCGTAAGTACTTAAGAATGTTCTTCACAGCTGTCCAGTGGTTCTCCCCTGGGTTGGATTGATACCTGCTTACAACACTAAGTGCATAAGCTACATCTGGGCGTGTACATAACATCGCATACATTATAGATCCTACTGCCGAAGCATAAGGTATAATGCTCATGCGAGCTCTCTCTTCATCGGTCTTTGGACAAGAATCCTTGGAGAGAGTGACTCCATGGCAAGCGGGTAAGGCACCCCGCTTGGAGTCTTCCATACTAAACCTCTTTAGGATGGTGTTGATGTACCTGGTTTGGGACAATCCCAATAACTTTTTGGATCTATCCCTATAGATCCTTATGCCCAGGATGTATGTGGCATCACCCAGGTCCTTCATGGAGAACCTTAGTGATAAGAATGATTTGACCGACTGTAGCATAGGAATATCATTTCCTATCAGAAGAATGTCATCCACGTACAATACGAGGAATGTGACAGCTCTTCCTACAGCCTTCTTATAAACACAAGGTTCATCTGGATTTTTGATGAAATCAAACACTTTGATAACATCATCGAAACAGATGTTCCAACTCCGAGATGCCTGCTTCAACCCATATGTGGATTTAAGCAATCTACATGCTTTCTCGCTGCTCCCACTGTCAATGAAGCCCTCTGGCTGATCCATATAAACGCATTCTTCTAAATTTCCATTTAGAAATGCTGTTTTAACGTCCATCTGCCAGATTTCATAGTCGTAGTGAGCAGCAATAGCAAGTAGGATCCGAATGGATTTAAGCATGGCTACGGGCGAAAAAGTTTCGTCATAGTCCAATCCTGGTCTTTGACGAAAATCTTTCGCCACAAGTCTTGCCTTATAGGTCTCTACCTGCCCATCCACACCAATCTTTCTTTTAAAGATCCATTTGCACCCTACAGGTTTTACCCCAGGGGGTACAACGTCCAAAGTCCATACTTTGTTGGTGTACATAGACTCCATTTCGGATCTCATGGCATCCAGCCACTTCACAGAGTCACCACTCGTGATAGCCTGCTGAAAACTGGTAGGATCATCATCATCCATGATGCAATCTTCTCCGTTACCATCAATGAGGAAACCGTAGTACCTCTCCGGTGGGCGAGAAGTCCTACCAGACCTACGGAGTGGCCGAGGTTCTTCAGTTTCTGTTGCAACAGCCGGTTCAACCAAATCATCATTTGTAGTTTGTGTCTCCAGAACCTCTTCTAGATCTACCACCTTGCCATCATCTTTATCTGTGAAAAACTCTTTTTCCAAGAATGTGGCATACTGAGAAACAAACACTTTTTGTTCCTCTTTGTGGTAGAACAGATATCGATAAGAATTCTTTGGATATCCCACAAAGTTACACATGACTGACCGTGTCTCGAGTTTGTCCGGATTCTGTTTTTTAACATAGGCCGGGCAACCCCAAATCTTAATTCTCTTAAGAGATGGTCTCTTCCCATTCCATATCTCATATGGCGTGGTAGACACGGCTTTGGTCGGAACCCTGTTTAGCAGAAACGCTGCAGTCTCCAATGCATGCCCCCAAAACGAGACTGGTAACTCAGCGTCACTCATCATGGACCGGACCATATCTAATAGGGTCCTATTCCGTCGTTCTGACACACCGTTGTGCTATGGTGTGTAAGGAGGAGTGAGCTGAAAGAGAATCCCATTCTCTTTTAGGAAGTTTGTAAATTCTGTACTGAGATACTCTCCACCTCGATCTGATCGAAGCATCTTAATACTCAAGCCGGTTTGTTTTTCTACTTCTTGTTTATATTCAATGAATTTCTCGAAAGCGTCGGACTTGTGCTTTAATAAAAACACATGACCGAATCTTGAGAAATCGTCAGTGAATGTAATGAAGTATGAAAAACCGCCTCTAGCCTGTGTAGACATTGGCCCACATACATCACTATGTATGAGGCTAAGGAGCTGAGTAGCTCTTTCTCCGTGTCCGGTAAACGGAGTTTTGGTCATTTTACCCTTGATACAAGACTGGCAAGTCGCATAAGATTTATATTCAAAAGAGTTTAAATATCCATCTTTATGTAACTTGTTTAGTCTTGTTTCGTTAATATGACCAAGTCTACAATGCCAAAGAAAAGCTTCATTTAATTCTGAAAGTTTTCTTTTATTAGTGTGTTGTATACTGAAAACTGTGTGTTGATTTAGGACATATATTCCATTATTAAGCGTACCATACCCAACCAACATTTGATTCAGGTGAATGTTCATAACATTGTTCTGCAACACAAAATTATATCCTTCGTTGTCTAACAAAGAAACGGATATTATATTACATAGCATACTTGGTACAAAATAACATGGATTCAAAATCAAAATACATCCAGATGGCAACCCCAAGTGATACTCTCCCACTGCGACTGTATGTACATTGGAACCATTTCCAACGCGGAGAGTATGGTCACCTGTCTTCAAAACCTTGCTATTTCTCAGCCCCTGCATAGAATTGCAAATGTGAGAACCTGAACCGGTATCCAATACCCAGGAAGCAGAGTTTATAGAAAAACAGTTTTCAGTCACAAACGCACCTGAAGCAGAAGCATCACCATGCTTCTTCTTGAGACTTAGGTACTCCGTGCAATTGCACTTCCAATGTCCTGTCTTGTGGCAATGAAAACACTCGCCTTTCCCCGGGTCTCCAGCCGTGGACTTTCCCTTTCCCTTCACCTTTTTGACTCCGCCCTTAGGATTAGTGGGTTTCTTCTTTTTCTTTCCCTTGGCCTTAGCTTTTGGGCGAGAAGAAGAAGACTGTCCAATGGTCATAACGGGAGTCTTTGCTGACTTCATAGTGCTCTCTGCACTCCTTAACATATTAAGGAGTTCAGGGAGGTCCTTCTCCATGCCATGCATGTTGAAGTTCACTATGAACTGAGCAAAGGTGGAGGGGAGGGACTGCAGAATAATATCTATATATTGTTCATTGTCCATTGTCCATCCAAGGTCCTCAAGCTCTTCTATAAGAGCTATCATCTTCAACACATGGTCTCCTACTGGTGTGCCAGGGGCCATTCGCATCTGAAACAGTTTCTTTGATGCTTCGTATCGTAATACGCGGGATTGCTCCCCATACAACTCCTTTGTATGGAGCAGTATCCCGTGAATGTCCATGTCCTCGTGCTGCTTTTGATGTGTGTTATCCATCGATGCAAGCGCGAGGCATGTGGCCATGGCACAGTCAGCGTCCCATGTCTTGCGGACTTCAATGTCCGCAACTGAGGATTTTGGACCTGGGACGGGCGGGGCTGAAGCCGTGAGGACATATGATACTTTATCATAAGTCAAGACGATCTTCAGATTCCTTAGCCAGTCTTTATAGTTGGTCCCATTCAGTTTGTTTTTATCTAGTAGAAGCTTAAGTCCAGTCATTGGTATCTGCCATTAAGAGAGAGAAAAGAATACACTCAGCGAAAGCTCTTGCATAGATTAGATTGGTTTATTATCTTTTCTAATCGATGTTTCCCACTGCTTTTTATCAAGTTTTTCTTTCAAACCTTAAAAAGAAAAACTAGCCAGGATTAATTACAGTCTACAACTTCGCTAACCGTTCAGCCAGGCCAGTGTCGGTACTTTGAGGGAGGTTCCCCGTGCTTTCGCACGGACCTAATTAGAGTAAACCTCGTTTTCCCAGAGGCGGGGCCCCGTTAACACCTTTCTAGACACCTAATGAGTTAGCTAATTGTAAACTGTAAAACTCTCCTAGGAGCAACTATTGCCCACAGTGGGATCGGGATCCAACCATCACATGGAAGGTATGCAATCTCATTGCAAATTTCAACACTTGAAATTCCCGATGTAATTTTTACCCCTAGTACTTATGACCTTAACTATAGTCAACAAATCATAAGTACTAGTCAAGTTCTACCCGTCATTTCTTGATCAATTAGACCCACCCATATGACCCTTAACTATGGTCAACAAAGTCGTATGAATGTCCTAATTAATCTGCATCATATACAGTGTAGGAAGACATCACTTAGCTACCGTACACTACGCCTTAACTAAAGTCAACAAACGTAGCACGAATACTAAGTACTCTACTTCCTAAAATGACGGAGGGTTGCGAATGATTTTTAAGAAAATCTTTAACGCTTTGAACTTGATATCGTTGTAGAATCAAACAGTTTTCAAAAGGAGTGGCTTAAGCTCCGCAGTTTTGAAATGTAGATTTTTCACAAATAGCCGAGTAGTTTTTAAATCCGATTCTACAACATCTTTTTAGGTTTATTTTCTTTACATTAATCACATTAATGTAATCCCATCATTTAAGTCCTTAAGCCAATCACATAAAAGAAACGAAAATAACACGTACGCTTATGCCATCCGCATTCGCCGCAATGTTCCGTTATGCACCGTTAGGTTACTTAACTAACGGCATACCGGGATGGGACTAGCGCGGGTGTAAAACATAAGCAACGTCTACAATATATCATATATATAATATGTCATTCGTCTCAGATATCACAGAACACAGGCAGCAGAAACATAGATATAACGTGGGATATCCTAGGACGTCCGTATTTAGTATTTAGCCAGAATAGAAAATACGGATTCCACAGTCGCGATGAATAGCCAAGCCCACACCCTGGACCCTACGAGAGCGGCAAGTGACCCTGCCAATCCTGGAGTTTAGGAGACCCGGTCTCGACTCCTCGAGATGGCCTCCCACTGAACCCCAGAACCCGGTCACCTGTGCTCCCCTCCTTGGGTCCATCCTAAATGCGGAAAAGTAAATAATATACAACACTGGTGACACAACCGCAACCTGGAAGTGCCCCAAATAAAAGAATATTACATTACATTTGAATTTACATGAATGAAAATATAAAACTCTCATCTCACAAAAACCCCCCCGGCTATTCGATCGCGACAATCCTGCACATCATATCTCAGCAACACATAATATCACATATCATCAACGTAAGTAAGTATGCGTACCCCGATTGTCGTTGATGTATAGCAACGAAACCGGCGATATCGTACATACTACACTTACGGTCACAGAAAAGAAAGTGTAAAACTACAATATTTGGAATCCAGATTCTCTTTAGACATCATAAATGCGAAATATCACATATTTCGTATTTCATGCCTAAACTATATGAATTCCACATATTGTATCACATTCCAGACAAACAGACAGTATTAAAGTTTTCGAACGAACGATCAAGCACCCAAGATTCACTAAAGCTCAACACTTGAGCAGGGTTCAAAAATCCGGAGTGTGACACAGTAGTAGCGGTCCAGCCGTAGAAGGGTCAAGCCAACGCCTCACATGTGGCACGCCGTACTGCCCCAAACCCTAAGGTTCAAAGGGCAGTTCGAGACGGTCACATAATCGAGTTAAGGTTTGTTGTCTTCTAGAGGGACCACCGCAAAAAGACTTGCACATATCTCCAAAGTATTTAAACCCCGTGAATAGTGAGTAAATGATACTCGTTCAAACACTTCAATACTTTCTAATTTACCCGGAAAAGCTACGAAATGAAAGTCCCGATCGAATTGACGAGTTCAACACCATCTCCAGAATTTTTCAAAACCAAATACAGATTAAAAATATCCAAAAATTTATACAAGCAGATTCATGAATTGCTGTACAAATAAAATTCATCAATTCATATGTACGGCCGTGGAACAGCGGCCTAAGCAAGCTTAGGCCGCGTTTCCGCGGCTATAATCACTGTTCACCTGAAAATTTTTGTACCGTAATCCTTATTTTTTCCTGCTGTATTTTTTACATATTTTTAATTCTGCAAATTATCAAATTTTAGAAAATTTCCAGAGAGCACCCAAAAATACCGTATTTTTGTCCGATCGGGGTTTTCACTTCGTAAAAACGTCGCCTAACGTTCTAGGTCGGCTCTGATACCAATGTAAGATTAGTATGGCACCCTATGAAGTGTTTTGAAGCATCACATGACCCAAAGTAATAATTTTTAAGGTGCTAAACTAACATGCAAAGGGATCGATCCTAGAAAATTAGGGTTATGAAACTTTATGCTAGTAAAGATAAGGGTTTGAAGGCTACAACCTTTGTAGCTCCCCTTTGTTGGACTCCTTGGTGTCTTGGGTGTTGAATCGAGGTCCTCTTGAAGTTCCCTTTGTCCACGACGATCCACCACGGAGCACTCCGTCCAAGCTCGCTTCTTTGGAAAACCGAAGGAAACACTCTAATCAAGTCGGCTAGACTTGAGTAGAATGATGTTGTGGTTTGGAATCTCACTTCAAAAACCTATCTTTAAGTGGTATTTGCTCACTAGGAGAATCAAGAGAGCAAAGGAGCTAGAGGAAGAAGATGGTGGCAATTTTAACAAGAGATAAAAAGATAACTCAAGTGAAGAAAAAGAAATATATCAATATATATTTTATTCCTTCATGCTATGAACCATGGTTAAAGTGATGGAGACATTATTTAACTTTGGTTTGGAATGATAAAGAGAAGGATAACCTTAGCTTAGTGGTAGTTGAGCATGGTTAGGTCAAAAGAAGAATGTAGAAGCATGAAAGATTATCCTTTCCTTTTTCATTTTCTTTTAAATCCAAAATTAAATAATAATCCATTATATAATCCATGGTGTGAGTCTTATATTACCACCATTTCCATATGCTAACAACCATGATGGATGAGTGTATGTATGTGTGCATGTGTGCACATCCACATGTGCATGAAACTAGCATGAAAGAAAGAAAGAAAAGCACACATGCATGCACACATCCATCATCCAAGAAAAGGTTTTAAGTGAGAAAACTAATGGTTAAATGATAAATCAACACTTGATTTATCAATCCGGTCATATCTCATATGACCCCACCAAAAGTAGTTCACCCGATCAATGTTAGGTATCATATACGCACATTTCAATCGGGTGCATGCGCATATCGCATACGCGCACCACAACGTTTCGCCTGGACTGGGTAACTCCTTTGTGGGACTCTAAGACTCGTCAATACGCCGGCAGAGGGTGATGATCATATCAGGTACCCTCAAGCCGCAAGCGGTCAGCTAAACGTAACGGCCGCCCGGGTATTGAGCGATCAGAAGACAACAAGCGAACCTGCTACAACTCCCGTCGAGCCATCCGGCAACACTACCGTACAGTCCGGTCTCTTCGTCAGATATGCTGCATATCGAGCCTAGGGATGGTCACGTCGACCCCAATAACTCAATAAGTCGTGCCGGTGAATGGTCTATAACAGATCGAGAAACTACTGATAACACTTATCAGGAAATCTCAGCAGCCCTGGCCAGGGACTTGCTGTTATAACCAGTCGGGCACAGCACAGCATCAACTCCCAATACCGGGAGAGACGAAACCCCTCCTATCGCTCATCGTCTTCGTGTGTCTCGGGACTGTACCCAAAGGCCACCTGTTTGCACGACTCAGTAGAGCCGTGGTAGGGTGGCAATCAAAGTACAGTGGGAGAACACACAAGACTCCATGACGATCTCGGGTCTACAGACTAACCTGTACCAGTGTCACCTGAGAACTGCTATCCGACGATAGATATAATTCCATATAGGAGTTCTCTGTGAGTCCGTCCAGTGTACCCAGTCACCACTGAGCACCCGTATATGATCTTGATGTCAAACATCGATGAATGTGGGAACATCCATCGCCCATCGTATGGGTCTAGTATCATATACGCTAGTCTACTCTGGTATATCGATGCCCCGTCTCGATATACCTACGACTAGGGACTTTCCAGGATATGCTTATAGACTACAGATGTCCCACTAGTATGATCTCCATCATAATCAGAGTAGTCAAGCCGATATCCTCAGGGCTTTATCAGCATGTATGAATGAATAAAAGCATGATCAAATCAATATGTCAGATAAAGAAGAACCAGATAGCATACTATCATGTCGAGCAAGAATGCAAACTGAATATATATACATGTATAGATACATCCACTATCACATAATGGCCTCTAGGGCATACATATATCCAACACTCTATGCCGCACGAAAGCAATGGGGTAAATCTAGAAAAGAAGCGCCAGCACCACTCAAGAACCCGGTCAGGACAGCCGTCTTCAATTGATTGTTCGTTACCAAAACAGAAGGGCCCTCACAATGGTCTACAAAATCAGCTACCAATAATGAAAGGATAGCCAGATATGTTATCCACACTGTCTATATGGCGGGCATGCGCCCCAGCGACAACCTTCGCAGCAAAAGCAAGGATGGGGCCACCACATCCCAAGACCAATCTGGTTTGAATGTGGTTGCTGCTTCCCAAGATCAGCCGCCTCCGCTGGATGATGAAAACCATCTTGATGAGGCCGATAGGAAGAAATACCCCTCAGTCCATGTGGAGTCAATCTCGGACAGCGAGGAAGAGCCGACTTTCTGCCCTAGGACCACAGAGCAAGAGCTGCTTCAAGAGCTTCGAAAATAACTCAGGAGCAAAGATAAAGAGATGGCCAAACTCTATTGAAAAATTGACGACCTAACGAACATTGTGATGCAGCTCACGGCTCAAATTGCTCGGGCGCCTCCCAATCAAGTACAAGTCTCTACTCATGAGCCGGGTAATGATAACCCGAAGTAACCGATGCCTGTCCCTTTGGGTCCAAGATTAGCCGAGCCGCATGAAAGCTGGCCATATTCCGCTTCTGGGGACGCCTTGGCCCCAGATAGCACCATTCCGCTAACACAAGATCGGATAATGGATTTGGTCACTAGTAAGGTTAACAAGTTGGTAGCCGAAGCTGAAGCTCAGAAAGAAATCGGCAGTAGTGGGCGTCCATATCCCGCACAGTACGATCTGATCGAGTTCCCGAGCGGCTATGTCATTCCTAAGTTCGGAAGATTTGACGGGATAGGAAATGCAAATCAGCACATCGCCCGCTTTAAAGCGTCATGCGGAAATATAGGGGCAATGATGCACTCCTTCTTCGTCAGTTTGTCAACAGCCTGACCGGTGTCGATTTCGACTGGTACGCAAGTATACCAGACGGGTCCGTCACTACTTTCGCCTAAATGAAGTCTCTGTTTTGGTAAAAATTCATGAGTGTCAGTGACAAAATCTCCATCGCTGACCTCAAGAGAACCAAGCCAGGGAAAAACGAAAGCAACACAGACTTTATTGCCCGATGACGCAACCTCACTGTTAAGTGCGAACCGCCGCTAGAGCAGGACCAGTCCGTCGGCCTCCTTATTGGGAACCTCAGCAATTGGATGGTCCCATTCTTATGTACAGAAGGCCTCAAGATGTTTCAAGAGCTGACCAAGAAAGTCTAAATGCTAGAACGCTCGAAGCAAGAATCTACCCCGGACTCTCAGAGAGACAAGCCTTGGAAAAGCAAGAGGGACGACAGCCGTAGAAGCGGGAATTCCAGCAATACCGATGTCTTCAATGCGTCCAAAACCAACCGGCCTCGAAAGCCGTGCTGGGAGGAGAAGAGCCTTACCTAGAGGAGAAAAAGAACATGATTTACTCTTTCAGAAGGGATAAGGTCCGCAAGATATTCAAAGATGCCTTGAACAACGGTCTACAATTGCCAGAGTCGAAAAGACCCCACGACGCAAAAATGAGCGACAATCATCTATATTGCCCATACCACCGAGTAGTGAGCCATGCTATCGAGAATTACTATATTTTCAAAGACTGGGTCGAGAATCAGTACAAGACTGGGAAGATCGAGTTGTCCAAGGGTGTGTTGGTGAACAACCAAGCTGCAACCACCAACTTCATACAGACACAAGCTGAAACCTTCTGGGAGCAGACAGCTGAACCCGCTATCCTGAGGAATGAAACTGACTCGCCGCAGCCTCCATGGAGCATGCACATGCCTAAAAAGATGAATAAGATGCTAAAGCTACTTAAGAAAGAGCCCAGAACGGAATGGGAAGGGCAGAAGGAGCCCACCATTCCAGCTACCAATTTGGCTCAATCAGGCTCAAAATCTAAAAAGCTCAAAAAGAAGAAAAGTGCGACTCGACGCGAAAAAGCGTCTGCAGGGATCGACCATTCAAAAATATATCGCTTCCCTCGAAGACTATGAACAAAAGGAAAGAACTCTAATTCAATTGAAAGAGTTATTCCAAATAGAAGCGGCTGAGATTCTGGAGGAGCTAGAAGAAGAATCCGATAATGAGATCCCTATAGTGACCTGCTACGTCGTCCTCCTTAGTAGCAACTCTGAGGAAGAACTTTGTTTTCCCGAGGAGGACGAGAAGCTCGCCATGAAGGCCAACCAATTCCAGCTCAGAAGCGGCAAGGCTCTACCGCCAAATAAAAGCAACGCCCCAAAAGGGAAGAAAAAAAATGTCGCTAATGAAGAAGATGGCGGAGAGCCGGCTCATGAAAATTTGAGTCCTTCCTCGGTGGACTATAATATCTTGGCTCATCTCCCAAAGCTTTCGTCTCTTCTGAGCATCTACGATTCCTTGGTCCTAAATAAGGAGTTTAAAGATGTTCTTATTCATGCTCTACAAAACCCCGAGCGGTACCGGGCTCGCTTTGCAGAAATGATATGAAAGAAGCCTAGTACAATCTGCATACAGCCGCAGTCACATTTAAAAATGAAGACATGTTACTAGGAACAGCTGAGCACAACCAACCGCTTTACATAACAGGGTACAGCGATGGAGACCGGATTAATCTCATATTAATTGATCCAGAGTCCTCAGTGAAAATCATGAACTTGCGGACTCTGAAGAGTTTGTCAATGGATGTCCAACACCTGTTAAGAGAAAGGATTGTCATTCAAGGCTTCAATCAAAATTGCCAGCAAGTTCTGGAATCCATAACTCTGCCGATCAGGTTCGGGGACCTACAAACTGAAGCCAAGATATACATGATCGACGCCGACACATCCTATAAGATTCTCCCGGGAAGTCCGTGGCTTCACGATTACGGTATCGTTCCATCAACTCTCCATCAGTGCATGAAGTATACCAAAAATGGAGAAAAAAGACGCATTGATGGAGACATCCAGCCGTTCGGTGTGTATGAAGTCCGATATGAAGATTCTCGGTACTTTGTGAACCTCCAACGTGCTGAGCCACGGCTGACCAAAGACAGAACGGTCCCGAAACTCAAAAGAAAATCTGAGCCGGCTGTCAGTTTCAAAAGAAAAAACCCCAAGTGCGTCCGCATTTCGGCAGTGACACTGATGAGTCCGACGTTAGAAGTCCGTCCGTCCATAAAAACCGCCCTCGTCTTGGTAGCGATACGGACAAGTCTGATATCGAAGGCCCATCCGACAGCAAAATTCGCCTTCATTTAGGCAGCGACACTGAAGAGTCGAAGGAAGAGAACCTGCTTTGCAACAGCTATATAGATTGGGCCCCTACGCAACAAGTAAAGCTATGAGAGACCTTCGAAGTTGCAGAAGGGTCCCTAGCCGTCACAAGGGTGCCGGAGCAGATGTGCAAAGAGCTCGATGCATTGTCAGTCTCTACCGTGGACTAGCTAAAAATTTTCTACGTTCCCGGAAGGAAAAGTGGACAGAAAGACATCATGTTTTATAGGTCAAATCCTGTCGAGCACCCGGACGATTTGTCTGTAACATGCCTTCCATACGAGAGAGGCATAAGGGTCGTCCTCAATCCTAGATATTATGCGCCCGAGATGCGGGAATATCTTAAAAAGTGCGGGTGTCGGCTATATCAAACGGACCCCGAAGTGAAGTTTTACGAAGGGCTATGGCATCCGCCTCAGGTCCGAGCACTCATCGATGGACGAATTCCAGATAGACGGGGCATAGGTTTCATTCAACCTGATACCAAAGCATGCTAATGATCCATGTTGGTGAAGCCAGCGAGAGGTCAAATGATGACGACGAGCTAGCCGAGCCAGAAGAAGCCCTTTGAGAGCTCGAAGATGGCGGGCAAGCAACCTTAGACAAGCTAATCGAGATTAATTTGGGAACGTCCGATAATCCAAGACCGACCTACATTAGCTCGCTCTTGTCAGAGGAAATGAAAGAGCAGATAATCGCTCTGCTGCATGAGTTCGCCGACTGCTTCGCGTGGACGTACAAAGAAATGCCTGGCCTTTCCCCTAAAATGGTTGTGCATCAGCTGGCTATATCTCCTGATGCTAAGTCAGTCAAACAAGCTCCTCGAAGAATAAGAAGGGAACTGGAAGAAAAGGTCATCGAGAAAACCAAGAAACTCATTGATGCCAGTTTCATCAGAAAAAAGAAATATGCAGACTGGATCGCATGCATCGTCCCTGTGAAAAAGAAGAATGGACAGATATGAGTTTGCGCTGATTTCAGGGATCTCAACAAGACATGCCCTAAAGATGATTTCCCGCTTCCGGTAATGGAAATGATGGTCGACGATGCCTCAAATTACGAGCTGTTCACTTTCATGGATGGTTCGTCTGGGTACAATCAGATAAAAATGTCGCCTGAGGATGAGAAGCATACAACATTTCGAACCCCAATCGGCATATACTGTTATAAAGTGATGCCATTCGAACTGAAGAACGCAGGTGCTACATATCAAAGGGCAATGACCAATATCTTTGATGACCTAATCCATAAAATCGTCGAATGTTATGTTGACAATTTGGTCGTCAAGACTAAAACTAAGGCCGATCACATCTAAGATATCAGGACCGTTTTCACCAGACTGAGAGAATACGATCTGAAGATGAATTCTCTAAAGTGTGCTTTTGGCATGTCATCGGGAAAATTTCTGGGCTTCATAGTCCGACATCGAGGGATCAAAGTTGACCCATCAAAGATAAAGGCCATTATGGAGATGCCTACTCCGAATAATTTGACACGGCTGAGATAATTTCAAGGCAAGCTTGCTTATATACGGAGGATTATCTCAAATTTATCGGGGAGATGAAGAAAGGAGTTCCATTTGTCTGGGATGCCGAATGTCAAGAAGCATTCGAAAGTATTAAACAGTACCTGTTGCACCCTCCAGTGCTGGCTGTTCCCATTCCAAATAAATCGCTAATTCTCTACACTGCCTTGCTAGATGAATCGCTCGGCGCGCTCCTTGCCCAGATTAACGAGGAGGGAAAAGAAAATGCCCTCTACTAGCTCATTCGAACTTTAGTCGCGGCGGAACATAACTATTCCCTGATCGAAAAGCAATGCCTGGCCCTGATATTTGCCGTGAAGAAGCCGAGGCACTATCTGCTCGCTCATCGGGTTATGCTGATCTCCAAAGTCGACCCACTCAAACACTTAATGACCAAAGTAAGCCTAGCCGGCAGAATGACAAGATGGGCTGTCATGCTGCTTGAGTTTGACATAGTTTATACTCCTTAGAAAGCAATAAAAAGGCAGGCCTTTGCCGATTTCCTCGCTGCTCATCCCATACTAGAAGGGTCGCTACTAAATTCTGAATTACTCGATGAACAAGTGCTGCACCTCGAGGATAGCGAGCCATGTTGGGAGCTCTACTTCGATGGAGCCTCATCAATAAGGACCTCCTGTAAATCAAGCGTTCCGGAGATAAAAGCGGGAATAGGATTGGTGTTCGTCATGCCATCGGGAGGAACCCTACGACGTTCTTCCGCTCTCACCGAGTCTCGCACAAACAACGAGGCTGAGTACGAAGCTCAGATAGCTGGTCTGGAGCTCACTATAGAAATGAGAATCCTTCGGCTACAGGTTTACAGTGACTCTCAGCTTATCATCAACCAATTGAGCGGCGACTACAAGATATATAAGCTTGAGTTAGCTCGATATAGAAGCCGGGTGGTGGAACTCATGAAAAGTTTCACTCACATTGAACTAATGAGAGTCCCTAGGGCGTTGAACGGAAAAGCTGACGTACTCGCTCGCCTAGCCAAAGAGCTGGCTGATCCCGACATGGATGAAATTCTGATCACAGTCAGGAGCCGGCAAATTCTGCCCCCAGTCTCTTTACGAGAAGAGGAAAGCGCGGAACAAAAGAGCAATTCTGCCGAGAAAGTTCTGATCATTCAAGATGAGCCCGATTGAAGAGAGCCCTTCATAGAGTACCTCCGATACGACAAGTTGCCCGAAAAAAATCTGCGAGGGTTCAGCCGAAGAAGAGAACTCTCCGATAGTGTTTGTAAATAATACGCTATACCGTAGATCATATGACCAACTCTATCTCAGGTGTCTGTCATTGGCCGAAGCCCAAAAGGTTATGAAAGAAGTTCACTCGGGCGTCTGCGAGGCTCACCAGTCCGGCCCCAAAATGCAGCTTTAGATCAAACGGCTTGGATATTACTGGCCTACCATGATAAGGGATTGCGAAGAGCATGTAAAGAAATGTCATATCTGCCAAATTTACAGTGATTTCATTCACAAGAATCCCAATCCATTGCATCCTACGGTGGCGTCGTGGCCCTTCGAAATTTGGGGCAGCGACATAGTTGGCCCAATTGATTCTCCATCATCTAAAAGCCACCGATTCATATTGGCTGCAACAGACTACTTCTCCAAATAGGCTGAAACTGTCCCGCTAAAAGAAGTTAAGACAGAAGATATTCTGACATTCTTCCGGCATAATATTCTATACCGCTTCGGTACACCAAGAAGAATCATTTCTGACAACGAGCCTTCATTCAAGATCTTCAAAATCTCAAGGTTCGCTACTCAGCATAAGATAGACTGGAGATATTCCTCCATCTATAATCCAAGAGCCAATGGGCTAGCCGAATACTTCAATAAAACTCTATGCAAACTCCTGAGGAAAAATACTTCAGCCAACAAGGGACACTGGAATCTCAAACTTCACGAGGCGTTGTGGGCATATCGTACCACACACCGTACTCCAACTCAATCCACTCCATGCTCATTACTCTTCGGAGTGGAGGCGATCCTCCCCCTCGAAGTCGAAGTTCCAAGCTTAAGAATGGCCGTTCAGTACAAGTTGACGGAGGAGGAAAACATGATCCTTCGGCTCGAAGAGCTCGACGCCCTCGAAGAAAAGAGGCTCGCAGTACAGCAAAATCTGGAGCTGTACCGAGCCCAAATGTCACGGGTCTATGACAATATGACCCGTCTCCGCGCTTTCAAGAAAGGCGAATTGGTGTTGGTCCTCAAAATGCCGATCATCCCCAATCGGCATGCCAAGGGAAAATTCGGGCCAAATTGGGAAGGACCATACGTCATTGAGAAAGTATTAGACGGAGGATCCTACCAACTAATAAGCGCCGAGAGAGAATGGCCCATTCTACCCATCAATGGCCGGTATCTCAAGAAATACTTTGCGTGAATGCTCCAAGTCGCGGATGAATTGAGCACACCGGCCCTATGGTTTGGATCATACATCCTGTAAAACCGTATACAATCCACGGGCATAAACGACCCCTATCTCTCCTAAAGTCCTACTGGCGAGACTACATTTAAAGTCCCACCGGTGATGAGGCTCAAAAAGGTATGTCCACAAGCAAAACGAGTATGGATGAAAACCCGAAAGGGCTCCATGAGTAAAAACAGCAAGACTGTCGGCGAGTTTGTGAAAACCAGAAAGGGCGCAAACTCTTGAAAAGAGATAAAATACACTCGCAAAGTCCTCTCGACCTTGTGAGGAGAAAATCCCTGCGTGAGATCCTTACGACACACAAAGGAGAAACACACTTAGGAATCCCCACGATTCCTAAGGGGAAAATACACCTGCGAGATCCTCTCGACTCGTAGGGAGAAAATGCTTTTATGAGACTCTTGCGGCTCATAAAATTGCAAAGCTTTAGGAGATAGGGATCTAAACCTGTCTTCTGAGCCATCTGTCACACCCCGCTTCCCGGTGTACGGCAAGAGGACGCGACGAGGCTGCTACGTATTTACTCAGAAGTAAACACGCTAAGCGTAACTGAGCAATATAAAGTAAAGTACACAAGACAGGAATGTAAATGAACAACAACTTTATTTATTAAATATTTTTTTACAAGTACAACTGAAATGAAAGTACATGAATAGAAAGCGATGCCTAAACAATGGCATAACTGAAATGAAAATATGTACAAATAAAGTCTAATACTCCGGGTCTTCAGTGTACTGCTCCAAATGCTCCTGGATGGTCTCGAGCTCTAGTGCATCCGATCCACCTGACAACATTCCAAAGAAAAAGATAAATAGGAATGTTGTCAGCGAACAATCGCTCGGTAAGTCCCAAAGATGAGTAGAGATAGAATAGACCGAAAGAGAATATAACTAGTAATGTTTGATTATAATATTAACGCGGTTGTTTGTACCTTGGTACAGAAGATGCCAGTGTATACGAAAGGAGTCCAACTTACACCGTTGACTTTGGTAACCCGTAATACAAGACTCCGTCGAAAATACCATGGAACAACGGCATGAATGTAATTACGTCTTAAGTGACCACCTCGTGCCACCTTTAACATATTATGTACCAGTTTACCCATTTATAAACCCCGTAGTGTATTGATTGTATTGATTGAATTGTATTGTCTGTAGTAAATAGAAGACTTGCCGAAACCATGATATCAGTAAATGGAATGGATGCAAATGAATAATCATGTAAACGGAATATATCAGTGGTTCGGTTCAGTCAATATAGATTGAATAGACAGATTCATGGATTCATGTTATATTGTAGTTTATACTTGAATCACATTCAAATCAGATTGATTAGATTGAGACTCAGTCTGAGTTAGATACTTTTAAAAAGAACTTGAAATCCTGAATTAGTTTTGATGTTATCGGTAAATGCTGCACATGGACGGAAGGATTTATGTCATTTTCCAAGAAAATTACCGTGTTGATAACACCGTTTGTTAGATTTTCTACCTTAGATAGGCAAACACCCATATCTCCGGCTCGCCGAGGCTCAAGAGTCTGGTCCCGCTTAAACCTAAGTTTACTAGGGTCCTTATTGTAATTTAGTATAACTTGAGGGGGGTTTTATGTAAAAATAGTTTGATAGAATTTTCAAAATACACCTCAAGTATTTAATTATCGTCTTTAGGATTTTCATAGATGTATATTTTATAATTGTGTAATTTCTAGTGAGTAGAACCTAGTTTTCATAGTATATGGTATTTTCTTGAAATGTTGGAATTGTTTTGTATTTGGATGATATTTTCATGTAATGGTGATTCTTTTGAAAACTTGGAATATTTATATAGTATAATTAAAGTAGATATTTTGATAATATATATATATATATATATTTAATGAAAATAATTTTATTTATTTTCTTGTAGAAATCTCATTTTCTAAAGAAAAAATGCATTAAAATTCCATCGAGATCGAATGCTCCTTTCGGAGGTCTGCATCTCGCTCTACTAGGCTCGAGGATGTGCGATAATCCGCACAATCCCGAACGGGGTCCCCAAAAGTGTGTTGTAGAGGCGCAATTGTAAGGAATTGTTTAATACATCTTTTTAAAGAAATGGTTTTATAAGTTGATGGTGTTTATTTGAAATATCGTATTATCCACAACTATGTTCCCAAATTTCCATCGTGCTATGTCAAAAATGTGTGTTGTGATGAGCTAGGTCATTACCTCATGAATTATTTAAAGGTAATACAGGAATTATGATGATTTATGTCAGAACTAAAGTATATGGTATTTTACTGTAAAACTATGATAAAAGTTGTATAAAAGATTATTTTGAGATGATTCTTGTTTTAAAGTGTTTTTTAATGTTTGTTAAACATGATATGAGAATATGGTATTTTCTTGATTAAGAAAAGTTGAGTTTTGAAGAAAACCCGAATCGGAAGTCGGATTAACTCCGCTTCCATCGGGTTTTATAATTTAAAATTTTTAGAATAGAGAAAGAGAGGGAAAGAAGAGGGGTAGGAGAAGACTAGTGAAGCGTCGGTACGTCGTTTCATCGCCGGAATCTCCTTAGATCGTCGCTGGAACTTCACCCTTTGTTAACCCCACTTGTACACAAAGAGACTTGGAAATTTTGTAGAGTTTTTGTAATAGAATTCTGAGTGAGGATGTGTGAAATGAGATGTGGTATTTATAGGGAAAATTAGGGTATGGTGTATTGAATTGGTGAATTAAAGTTTATATTAAAAATGGATTTAAAGAGGGTATTTTAATTCTCTGGATAATTGCAGAGAAGATAAACAGTCTGGGAGAAGTGGGGTAGCTGAAAGGGTGCAGGGGGTTAATTTTGGGGGCTATACCAACGGGCAAGCCCGGAGGTGCCGGTATTTTAGGCAATCTCGCCGGTCCTTTACTGACGGGTGTGGTTGGGGTTGTTGCCATGTGTTGGGGTCTGTGTAAATGCTATTTCCCATGTGTTTTTTTATTCTGTGTCTCTTCAGTTTACGTGCAGTGCACGTGTAAACCATTGGAATTCTAAAAGATTAAAAGAAATTTTAATAAAAAGATAATATGGCTGATGGGATTTGAACTCGGGTGCTATGTCTCAGCAGTGCAAGGCCTTACCAATGAGCTACAAGCTATTTCTTGCTGTTTGAAAGCAAAACAAACGTATAACTCGTGCTTAGGTTTAGGTACTCCTTTCTGTATTTTGAAAAAAATTCGTACAGAAAGTTAGGGTTGTTACACTATCGCTCCCCAACGGGCAACGGTAAATGATGAGTCGCTCCTGGCATTGCTTCAGTGTTAGCGGTGTTGATATCGCCCAAAAATCCAAATCCTAAGCCTTCCCAGGGCAAATGATGAGTCGCTCCTGGCATTGCTTCTGTGTTAGCGGTGCTGATGCCGACCAAAAACCCAAATTCAAAGTCTTCCCAGGGCAAATGATGAGTCGCTCCTAGCATTGCTTCAGTGTTAGCGGTGCTGATGCCGACCAAAAACCCAAATCCCAAGTTTTCCCAAAGGCAAATGATGAGTTTCTCGTGGCATTATTCTAGTGCAGTAATGCTGATGCCAAACAAAATCTAAATTCCAAGTTCCTCTCAAATTCAAAAGTCCCGCCAAATAAGGCAGAAGTCAAACAGATCAAATCAATGTCCCATCCGGTAGCGCTTCCAAGCTCAAAATCCCCACTGGACGGGTAGGAAACTCCCAAAATAAATCAAATCAAACAAGTCAATCAATCACCTCCTCGGTGGAAACAAGCTCCACTTTGGAAACAAATCAACCCTGACACTGCAAGAAGTGAAGCAAGTCATCGACCGTCTAAGTCGTTAAAATAGCAGCACCGACCGTCCACGTCACTAAAATGACAGTACCGACCTTCCACGTCGCAAAAATAGCAGCACCGACCTTCCACATTGCTAAAATGGAAGCACCGACCTTCCACGTTGCTAAAATGGCACCACCGACTGTCCAAGTGGCAAAAATGGCAGTACCGATCGTCCACGTCGCTAAAATGGCAGTATCGACTGTCCATGTCGCTAAAATGGCAGCACGGACCGTCCAAGTCATAAAAATGGCAGCACCGACCGTCCACGTCATTAAAATGACAGCACCGACCGTCCACGTCGCTAAAATGACAGAATACCCTCCACGTCGTTAAAAGGGAATCCAACCAAATCAAGCTCCATATAGAACAAGATCCATCAATTTCATGCACACAACCCGCACAAGCGGTGTACATTTATTGATGGGGCACTTTGTTGGGGTCAAAAATCACATCCCGGTTGACCAAGTCAAAATCAAATTCAACCCCAAGCTAAGTGGACCTAAGCCCAGGTCAAGACCGAGCATGGAAGGAACTGGCCCCATGACAAAAATAATGAAGTCATAAATTAGTTTAATGTAATTCTTTTTTTAAGTAATAAATGTATGTTAAATGCGCAAAAACCCAAAATTTTGTAAACCCCATGACTTATGTGCAGAAAGAGATAAGCACATAAGGTATGGGATGGCACAGTGCCATTTGGCAAAACGCAAGGGGCTATATGTAAAGTGTGTAGCCTATAAAGGCAAACATGATGAAAAAATCAAGAAGAACCTTTTCATTCTCTCAAAAAAATTTAGGGTTATGTGCCTCCTTCTCCTTCCTAAAGGTTCTAAACCTTCTTCCTTTTTCTTGAATTAAATTAAGAGTTTCACTCTTATTTTCTCAAAAGAAACCATAAAACCCACAAATGGAAGCTTAGATCTCCCATCAGATCTCTAAAATGAGAGATTTTTAAGTCTCACCCTTTTTTCTTCAAGATCCAGCCAACCGAGAGGAAGAAGAAGGAGACCCATATCCAAAATACCACTTTGGGAAGATCTAAGACTCAAGAGAAAATCCAGGGCTCAAGAGAGAAGAAAGGGGTCCCCTTTCATCATCTCCGAAAATCTATTAGGAGTTTAACTCCACACACACAATATATATATATATATATATAATCCATTTTTTTTAGAAGTTTAACTCCAAAAGTCAATCGGGAAGTACAACTCTCTGTATAGGGGCTAAGCCCCTCTTCCTTTTTTTAGGAGTTTAACTCTAAAAGTCAATTGGGGGTACAACTCCTAGTACAGGAGCTATGCCCCTTTATCCGTGGTCGCCCAGTGCCCAAGTGTGACCCTCTGGCACCCTGTGCCACGCATGTGGCCTGCTAGCGCCCGGCGCCCACGCGCCACTCACGCGTCCTTAGGACGCTTCCCACCCCTCTTTTTCCCGCATGCTCCACACTTAAAACACATACCCCATTAGAAAATTTCTAACGGGACACTGCCCCGGACCCCGCAAGGGGGCTGCTAGCCCTCTTGACCCCCAGCCCGCTATCCGGATAGCGGGACCCCCGTAAACTCTGCGTGGTCCCCGATATATCCAAGCCCCCTCCAAAACACAACACACGCACACCGCACATTGAGTTCGCATGAGCAGTTTTACCAATCAATCGGAAGCTCCCTCGCTTCAAAGGCGAGGGGTAATTAACGCCAGCTTAGTCTGCGGCTGCCGGAGATTTGAACCCCCACAATTAATAAATCTCGGTCTACCCTAAGCAGGGGGAATCTGTAATACGCCTGACAAGCGATGCGTATTTCCCATCTCAATAGGGTGATAAAAAACACCCTACAGTTATGAATCAGAGTTCCTTCCTTCATGCGTAAACCGTAAAATTGCTTCTTTAGGTATAGCTTGTTTGATAACGACTTTGCCATGTACAAGCTCTCTACCTTCAACCATAAACTTGCCGCGGAAATCTTCTTTATGATGTTGTGCGTCATGTCATCCACCAGACAAAGTTCTATCGTGGATTGTGCCTTCAGATCCATCTTTGTCCATGTGTCATTTGTCATGTCGGTAGGTTTATTACCACCAAGTAGTTTAAACAGTCCTTCATTTACCAGAAGTGTCTTAACTCTTCTCTTCCATATCGAGATATTTTGTTTCCCATTAAATTTCTCCACCTCAAATTTTATGCTATTTACTTTGTTACCCGTCATATTTAATTCCAAAGTAAAAACCTTTCTCTCGGATCCTTATGAACTACTATCAATAGAATCATAATCTAAGAAAATAGGGAGCGGACACAAATGTCGTCATCCACCGTAAACTTAAATTGCAAAACTACAGAACATAGCTCTGGTACCAGTTGTTGGGATTATCGACAGTGCAATGGATGCTTCGACGACTAACCCTTATGGATCTAAACCTAGATCCCTTTAAAACGAATAACAAAAAACTAAAAGCAAACCGTAATAATAAACAACACAAACTATTGAGGGGAAACGGGGAGAACCTTTATTAGAACTTAAGAGAAAGAATAAAACTTTACAGAGAATTACACAAACTCTCTCCTTATGATCTCCAACGAGATCTTCCTCTCTCTCTACAAGTTCTCCTTTGATCGTCTTGATCCCTTATGGAACCGTCGTCTCCCTTTAACTTTATGATCAAAACTCTCTTATAAAACTTTAACCCTAAGATCCTATATATAGCCTATACAATCTGAATTATAATAAGATTCTAAAATTTACAAAATTGCTATCTAGAACTGAATTTTTGAGATAAGTCTCGAATAGAAAATCCACGCTTATCTTTAAGGACGTCTGAACCCGTTATGGGCAGGCGTCTACATCTGCTCTACTTAGGAAGCAGAGTGTTGCCAGTCGTCTGCCCTATGTGGGTCAAATGTCCGTCACTTTCAGCACATATGGCCAGAGTGTGACTAAACGTCTGATGCATATAGGGGCAGACGTCTGGGCCTCTTCTGGAATTCCGAAATCTTATTTCCAGACGTCTGAGCTTCAAAGCTCCAGACATCTGAGCTTCAAAGCTCCAGACGTTCTCAGACGTCTGGCCCTTCCCTGGAGGCTTGCGCAGTCTTGAGATTCGAGACATCCTTCACAATGGATGCATTGCTTTTGTATTTATCACTTGGCTCTTTCTTAGAGTATTTTGTGAGGCCAATAGTAATTCTTCAAGGCAGAGGCTTTACTTTCCTTTGTATTCATCACTTGGAGTATTTTGTGAGGCCAATAGCAATTGCTTGTTGGGGTAAAAATTTACACACCGGTTGACCAAGTCAAAATCAAAGTCAACCCCAAGCCAAGTGGGTCCAAGTCCAGATCCAGTGGGCCCATGCCCGGGTCGAGCCCGAACATGAAGCGGCCGGCCTCCCCCCATGCCGAGATAAAAATTTTGTAATAAATAATTTTGTTGTATTTATTTTATTTTATTTTTATGGATAAATGTAAGAAAAATAGGCATAAAGCCCAATTTTTGTAAAGCCCATGGCTTATGTGCAAAAAGAAATGGCACATGAGCCATGTGATAGGCAAAATGCCATTTTGTGAAGCCCAATGGGCTATGTGTAAAGTGTATGGCCTATAAAGGCAAAGATAATGAAATATCTCAACAACTTTTTCTCTCTCTCCAAAAAAATTTTAGATCTGAGATCTTTTCTCCTTCCTCAAGGTTCCAAAACCTTCTTCTTTCTTTTGAATTAAATCAAGAGTTTTACTCTTCATTATATAAAACTAAATAGTTTTTCACCACAAAACCCATGAAGGGGAACTCAGATCTTCCATTAGATCTCAAAAAGGAAGAGATTTTTAAAAACTCATATCTCTTGATCTTCAAGATCCAGCAACCAGAGGAGAAAGAAGAAGAACCTCTTTCATCAACCCCAAAACATCTTAGGAGTTTAACTCCACTCTGATTTCTCTTTCGAGAATTTCTGAGGCTAAAAACCTCTTTTTCTCTCCAGCGCCCTGCGCTCAAGCGCAAAGCGCCCACGTGCCGACACGTGGTGCGCTTGCGCTCAAGCACAAAGCACCCATGTGGCGCACCTGCGCTCCAGCGCCCTGCGCTCAAGCGCAAAGCGCCCACGTGGCGCGCCTGCGCTCAAGCGCTCAAGCGCAAAGCGCCCACATGCCAACACGTGGCGCGCCTACTCTCCAGCGCTCCAGCGCCCTGCGCTCAAGCGCAAAGCGCCAACGTGCCGACACGTGGCGCGCCTGCGCTCAAGCGCAAAACGCCCACATGCCGACACGTGGCGCGCCTGCGCTCAAGCACAAAGCACCCACGTGCCGACACGTGGCGCGCCTGCGCTCAAGCGCAAAACGCCCACGTGCCGACACGTGGCGCGCTAGCGCCTAAGCGCACAGCACCTAAGCGCACAGCGCTCAAGGCGCTGACCCCACGCGTCCTTTGGGCGCTTTTTCCCTTTTTTATATATATATACATGTATATATATATATATATATGTACAGATACACACACACTCCACAACACTGTCCCCCCAAAACAATTTTGGGCCGGGGCACTGCCCCGCACCCGGCAAGGGGGCTGCTAGCCCCCTTGACCCCCAGCCCGCTATCCGGGTAGTGGGACCCCCGTAAAAACTCTGCGTGGCTCCCGATATATCCAAGCCCCCTCCAAAACAAAACACACGTACACTGCACATTGAGTTCGCATGACCAGTTTAACCTGTTAATCGGAGGTTCTCTCGCCCCAAAGGCGAGGGGTAATTAACAACAGCTTAGTCCGCGGCTGCCGGAGATTTGGATCCCCGCAATCAATAAAACCCCGGCTTACCCTAGGCAGGGGGAATCTGTGGTACGCCTGGCAAGCGCGCGTGTATTCCCATCTCAATGGGGTGACGAAAAACAGCCTACAGATTCTGGCACGCCCGGTAGGACCTTTCTCTCCTCCCATATTTCGGGTTAAACGTTCATGCGAACTCAATCAATATACATATCGATTGTCTATACTGAAATTATGTTTTTTTTTCTGTGCAGCAATCAACTTTCGACGGCAATGTCTCCCAAGACGAATTCAGCTTCCAACATAACCCCGATCCCGTACGTGGTCAAGGTCAATGCTTGTGTGGTTCTCCCTGCAAGCCTCAGTCAACAGTGGGAGGAACTGCCCCGCCAGTTTGGTTCCGTCATCATCTACCCTGCCGGAAGCGCTCATCTGGCAGAAATTCCGGCGAAACAGGCGGCCAAGCCGGTCTCAAGGGGAAAGAGGCCGAATGTCGTGATCGCCAAGGCACCACAACCGAAACTTAAGACGGTGTCTGAACGATTCTCTGGTACTCCAGCAGGGGGCAAGAAATCAGGTACAAAGGGCAACATCAAATGTTGCAGACGAGCTCAGGTGATGACTCCAACAAATGCACAATCGAGCGTATCTCCAAAACCCTCCATCGTCCGGTCTACGGCGTCTTCCCAAAGAGCCGAAGTCTGCCAGGTGGTTAGAACAGAAAAGTTAAGGCAGAAGCGGCTCAGGTATCAAGCCAACAAGAGGGCCAGGGCTTCGGCCAAGTGGAATCTTGTGAAGTTCCAAGAGTGTGACGACGGCTGAGTCGGCCGTAAAAATCAGCAATTCTTTCGAACCTCTGAGGTGGGTTCAGAAAAATGCCATGACCGCCAGAATTAAGAAGACAGCGGTCCGAACGTCGCTACAAAGAGACATGTACCAGCCCCAACAGATAAAGTATGACACTGTCTCTTCAAGAGTCTATCAGGCACTCTGTGTCGCACGAAAGCAGCGGGGCAAACCCAGAAAAAAAGCACCAGCACCATTCAAGAACCTGGTTAGGCCAGCTGCCTTCAATCGACTGCCAGCTACCGAAACAAGGGGGTCAAGACAGCGATCCATGAAATCAGCCGCCGATAATAAAAAGATGGCTGGATATGTTATCCATACGGTCTATATGGCGGGCGGGCGCCCCAGCGACAACCTTCGCAGCAAAAGCAAGGATAGGGCCACCACATCCCAAGCCCAATCTGGCCTGAATGTGATTGCCGCTGCCCAAGAACAGCCGCCTCCGCTGGATGAAGAAAACCCTCTCGATGAGGATGACAAGCAGAAAGACCCCTCGGTCCATGCAGAGTCAAGCTCGGACAGTAAGGAAGAGCCGACTTTCCGCCCCAGGACTGCTGAGCAAGAGCTGCTTCAAGAGCTTCGAAAACAGCTCAGGAGCAAAGATAGAGAGATGGCCAAGCTCTATTCGAAGATTGACGACTTAACGAACGTTGTGATGCATCTTACGGCTCAAATTGCTCGAGCGCCTCCCAATCAAGCACAAGTCGCTACTAATCAGCCGGGTGATGACAATCCGAAGCAGCCAATGCCTGTTCCTTTGGGTCCAAGACTGGTCGAGCCGCATGAAAGCCGGCCACATTCCGCTTCTGGGGACACCTTGGCCCCAGATAGCACTATCCCGCTAACATAAGATCGGATAATGGATTTGGTCACCAGCAAGGTTAAAACATTGGTGGCCGAAGCTGAAGCTCAGAAAGAAATCGGCAGTAGTGGGTGGCCGTATCCCGCACACTACGATCTGATCGAGCTCCCGAGCGGCTACGTCATTCCTAAATTCGGAAGATTTGACGGGACGGGAAACGCAAATCAGCACGTCGCCCACTTCAAAGCATCGTGCGGAAATACAGGGGGTAATGACGCGCTCCTTCTTCGTCAGTTTGTCAACAGCCTGACCGGTGTCGCCTTCGACTGGTACGCGAGTATACCAGACGGGTCCGTCATTACCTTTGCCCAAATGGAGTCTCTGTTTCGGCAAAGGTTCATGAGCGTCAGTGATAAAATCTCCATTGCCGACCTTGTGAGGACCAAGCCGGGGAAGAATGAAAGCAACACCGACTTTATCGCTCGATGGCGTAATCTCACAGTCAAGTGCGAACCGCCGCTGGAGCAGGACCAGTCCGTCAGCCTTCTCATTGGGAACCTCAGCAATTGGATGGTCCCGTTCTTGTGTACAGCGGGCCTCAAGACATTTCAGGAGCTAACCAAGAAAGTCCAAATGCTGGAACGCTCGAAGCAAGAGTCCCCGCCGGACTCTCAGAGAGACAAAACTTGGAAAAGCAAGCGGGACGACAGCCGTAGAAGCAGAAGTTCCAGCAACACCAATGTCTTCAATGCATCCGACAATGAAGAAAAGCGAAGGGCGGGCGAATCCAAAACCAACCGGTCTCGAAAGCCATTGTTGGAAGGAGATGGGCCTTCCCTAGAGGAGAAAAAGAATAAGATTTACTCTTTCAGAAGGGACAAGGTCCGCAAGATATTTAAAGATGCGTTGAACAACGGCCTACAATTGCCGGAGTCAAAAAGACCCCAAGAAGCCAAAATGACCGACAATCCCCTATATTGCCCATACCACCGAGTAGTGAGCCATGCGATCGAGGATTGCTATATCTTCAAGGACTGGGTCGAGAAGCAGTACAAGGCTGGAGAGATTGAGCTGTCCAAGAGTGTGTTGGTGAACAATCAAGTTGCGACCACCAACTTTATACAGACAGAAGTTGAAGTCTTCTGGGAGCAGACAGCCGAACCCGCTGCCCTGAGAAATGAAACGGACTCATCACGGCCTCCATGAAGTACGCACATATCTAATAAAACGAAGAAGATGATAAAGCTACTTCGAAAAGAGCCCGGGACGGAATGGGAAGGGCAGAAGAAGCCTACCAGTCCAGCTGACAATGCGGCTCCATCAATCTCAAAATCCAAGAAGCTCAAGAAGAAGAAAAGTGCAGCCCGGCGCGAAAAGGAGTCTGCAGGGAGATCGACCATTCAAAAATATATCGATTCCCTCGAAGAATATGAACAGAAGGAAAGAACTCTGATTCAATTGAAGGAGTTCTTCCCTGTACAAGCGGCTGAAATTCTGGAGGAGTTAGAAGAAAACCCCAATGAAGAAATCCCAGTAGTGACCTGCTACGCCATCCATCTTGGCAGCGACTCTGAGGAGGAGCTCTGTTTTCCCGAAGAGGACGAGGAGCTCGCCATAAAGGCCAATCAAATCCAGCTCAGAAGCGGTAGGGCTCTACCGCCAAATCAGGACAACGCCCCAAAAGGGAAGGAAAAACAGGTGACTAATGAGGAAGATGGCAGAGACCCGGCTGATGAAAACTCAAGTCCTTCCTCGGTGGACTATAATGTCTTGGCTCATCTCAGGAAGCTTCCGTCTCTCCTGAGGATCTACGATACCTTGGTCCTATCTAAGGAGCTTAGAGATGTCCTCATTCACGCTCTACAAAACCCAGAGCGGTATCAGGCTCGCTTTGCGGAAATTAATATGAAAGAAGCTCAGTACACTTTGCAAGCCGCCGCGGTCACATTTAAGGATGAAGACTTGCTACTGGGAACAGCTAAGCATAATCGGCCGCTTTACATGACCGGGTACAACGACGGAGATCGAATTAATCGCATATTGATTGATCCGGGGTCCTCAGTGAATATCATGAACTTGCGAACTCTGAAGAGTTTGTCAATGAACGTCCGACACCTGTCAAGGGAAAGGATTGTCATTCAAGGCTTCAACCAAAATTGCCAGCAAGTTCTGGGGTCCATAGCTCTGCCAATCAAGTTCGGGGATCTGCAAACTGAAGCTAAGATATACATGATCGACGCCGACACGTCTTATAAGATTCTTTTGGGACGGCCGTGGCTCCACGATTACGGCATCGTCCCGTCAACTCTCCATCAATGCATGAAGTATACTAAAAATGGCGAAGAAAGACGCATTGACGAAAACATCCAGCCGTTCGGTGTGCATGAAGTCCGATATGAAGATTCTCGGTACTTTATGAACCACCAAAATGCTAAGCCACAACTGACTGAGGATAGAGCGGCCCTAAGACTCAAAGGCAAATCTAAGCCGGCTGTCACTTTCAAAAGCAAAAACGCCCAAGTGCGCCCGCATTTCGGTAGCGACACTGATGAGTCCGACATTGGAAGTCCATCCTTCCGTAAAACTCGCCCTCATTTCGGCAGCGATACGGACGAATCTGTTACTGAAGGCCCATCTAGCCGCAAAGTTCGCCCTCATCTTGGCAGCGACACTGAAGAGTCGGAGGAAGAGGACCTGCCGTGCAATAGCAGTGCAAATTGAACCCCCATGCAACAAGCGAAACTACGAGAAACCTTCGAAATTGCAGACGGGTCCCTAACCGTCACAAGGGTACCGGAGCAGATGTGCAAAGAGCTCGATGCGTTGTCAGTCTCCACCGTGGACCAGTACGTCCCCGGAAGGAAAAGTGGGCAGAAAGGCATCCTATTTTATGGGTTAAACCCTATTGTACACCCGAACGATCTGTCTGTCGCGTGCCTTCCATATGAGAGAGGCATAAGAGCCGTCCTCAATCCCAGATACTATGCGCCCGAGATGCGGGAATACTTAAAAAAGTGCGGATGCCGGTTATATCAAACGGAGTCCGAAGCAAAGTTTTACGAAGGGCTATGGCATCCACCTCAGGTCCGAGCACTCGTCGATGGACGAATTCCAGATAGGCGGGGCATAGGTTTCATCCAGCCTGATTCTAAGGCATGCTATATGACCCATATTGGGGAAGCCATCGAAGAGTCAAATGATGAAGACGAGCTAACCGAGCCAGAAGAAGCTCCTCAAGAGCTCGAAGATGGCGGACAAGCAACCTTTGACGAGCTAACCGAGATTGACTTAGGAACGCCCGATGATCCAAGGCCGGCCTACATCAGCTCACTCTTGTCGGAGGAAATGAAAGAGATAATTGCTCTGCTACATGAGTTCGTCGACTGCTTCGCGTGGACATACAGAGAAATGCCAGGCCTTTCCCCCGAAGTCGCCATGCATAAACTGGCTATATCTCCTGATGCTAAGCCAGTCAAACAAGCTCCTCGAAGAATGAGAAGGGAACTAGAAGAAAAGGCCATCGAGGAAACCAAGAAGCTCATCGATGCCGGCTTCATCAGGGAAGAGAAATATGCGGACTGGATCGCATGCATAGTCCCAGTGAAGAAGAAAAATGGGCAGATCCGAGTTTGTGTCAATTTCAGGGACCTCAACAAGGCATGTCCTAAAGACGACTTTCCGCTACCGGTCATGGAAATGATGGTCAATGACATCTCAAATTACAAGTTGTTCACCTTTATGGATGGCTTGTCTGGATATAATCAGATCAAAATGTCGCCTGAGGATGAGAAGCATACAGCATTCCGAACCCCAATCGGAATATACTGCTACAAGGTGATGCCGTTCGGACTGAAGAACGCAGGTGCTACGTACCAAAGGGCAATGACCAATATCTTTGATGACCTAATTCATAAAATTGTCGAATGTTATGTTGATGATCTGGTCGTCAAGACTAAAGCCAAGGCCGATCACATCCAAGATCTTAGGACCATTCTCACCAGATTGAGGGAATACGATCTGAAGATGAATCCTTTAAAGTGCGCTTTTGGCGTGTCATCGGGAAAATTCCTGGGCTTCATAGTCCGACATCGAGGGATCGAAGTTGACCCATCCAAAATAAAGGCCATCATGGAGATGCCCCCTCCGAAGAGTCTGACACGGCTAAGGTCTTTTCAAGGCAAGCTTGCTTATATACGGAAGTTTATCTCAAATTTATTGGGGAGATGTAGGCCCTTCTCAAAGCTCATGAAGAAAGGAGCCCCTTTCATCTGGGATGCCGAATGTCAAGCAGCGTTCGAAAGCATCAAACAGTACTTGTTGCACCCTCCAGTGCTGGCCGCTCCCATTCCAAATAAACCGTTGATTCTCTACACTGCCGCGCTAGATGAGTCACTCAGTGTGCTCCTTGCCCAGAACAACGAGGAGGGAAAAGAGAATGCCCTCTACTACCTCAGTCGAACTTTAGTCGGGGCAGAACACAACGATTCCCCGATCGAAAAGCAATGCCTGGCTCTGATATTTGCTGTGAAGAAGCTGAGACACTATCTGCTGGCTCATCGGGTTATGCTGATCTCCAAGGTCGACCCGCTCAAACACTTGATGACCAAAGCAAGCCTAGCCGGCAGAATGGCAAGATGGACTGTCATGCTACTTGAGTTTGACATAGTTTATACTCCTCAGAAAGCAGTAAAAGGGCAAGCTCTTGCAGACTTTCTCGCTGCTCATCCCATACCAGAAGGTCGCCGCTAAATTGTGAGTTACCCGACGAACAAGTGCTGCACCACGAGGAAGATGAGCCATGTTGAGAGCTTTACTTCGATGGAGCCTCATCAATAAGGACCTCCAGTAAATCAAGCGTCCCGGAGATAAAAGCAGGGATAGAATTGGTGTTCATCATGCCATCAATGGGAACCCTACGGCGTTCTTTTGCTCTCACCGAGCCTCGCACAAACAATGAGGCCGAGTATGAAGCTCTGATAACTGGTTTGGAGCTTGCCATAGAAATGGAAATCCTTCGGCTACGGGTTTACGGTGACTCCCAGCTTGTCGTCAACCAAGTAAGCGACGATTATAAGATATAAAAACCCGAATTAGCTCGGAACAGAGGCCGAGTGGTGGAACTCATGAAACGGTTCACTCATATTGAACTAACGAGAGTCCCTAGAGCGTTGAACGGAAAGGCTGACGTACTCGCTCGCTTAGCCAAGGAGCTGGCTGATCCTGACATGGACGAAATTCTGATCACAGTCAGAAGCCGGCAAATTCTACCCCCGGTCTCTCTATGAGAAGAGGAAAGCGCGGAACAGAAGAGCAGTCCCGCCGAAGAAGCTTCGATCGTCCAAGACGAGCCCGATTGGAGAGAACCCTTCATAAAGTACCTCCGATACGACAAGCTGCCTGAAGAAAAATCTGCTAGGATTCAGCTGAAGAAAAGAGCTCTCCGATACGTGTTTGTAAATGACACGTTATACCGCAGGTCATATGACCAACTCTGGCTCAGGTGTCTGTCATTGGCCGAAGCCCAAAAGGTCATGAAAGATGTTCACTCGGGCGTTTGCGATGCTCACTAATCTGGCCCCAAGATGCGACTTCAAATCAAACGGCTTGGGTATTACTGGCCCACCATGATACGGGATTGCAGAGAGCATGCAAACAAATGTCAGATCTGCCAAATCCATGGTGATTTCATTCACAAGCATCCCAATCCGTTGCATCCTACGGTGGCGTCGTGGCCCTTCGAAGTCTAGGGCACCGACATTGTTGGCCCAATTGATCCTCCGTCATCCAAAGGCCACCGGTTCATACTGGCCGCGACAGACTACTTCTCCAGATGGGCTGAAGCTGTCCCGCTAAAAGAAGTCAAGACAAAAGATATTCTGACATTCTTCCAGCATAATATTCTATACCGCTTCGGTACACCAAGAAGAATCATTTCTGACAACGGGCCTTCTTTCAAGAGCTTCAATGTCTCAAGGTTCGCTACTCAGCACAAGATAGACTGGAGATATTCCTCCATCTATAATCCAAGAGCCAATAGGCTAGCCGAAGCCTTCAATAAGACTCTAGGCAAGCTCCTGAGGAAAAATGCTTCAGCCAACAAGAGAGACTGGAATCTCAAACTTCACAAGGCGTTGTGGGCATATCGTACCACGCACCATACTCCAACTCGGTCTACTCCATACTCATTGCTCTTCGGAGTGGAGACGGTCCTCCCCCTCGAAGTCGAAGTTCCAAGCTTAAGAATGGTCGTTCAGCACGAGTTGACGGAGGAGGAAAACGTGCTCCTTCGACTTGAAGAGCTCGATGCCCTCGAAGAAAAGAGGCTCGCGGTGCAGCAAAATCTGGAGCTATACCGAGCCCAAATGTCATGGGCCTATGACAAAATAACTCGTCTCCGCGCTTTCAAGAAAGGTGAATTGGTGTTGGTCCTCAAAAGACCGATCATCCCCAATCGACATGCCAAGGGAAAATTCGAGCCAAACTGGGAAGGACCATACGTCATCGAGAAAGTGTTCGATGGAGGATCCTACCAACTAATAAGTGCCGAAGGAGAAAGGCCCATACCACCCATCAATGGCCGATATCTCAAGAAATACTACATGTGAATGCTCCAAGTCGCCGGCGAATTGAGCACACCAGCCCTACGGTCTGGATCATACATCCTGCAAAACCGTATACAATCCACGGGCGTAAATGACCCCTATCTCTCCCAAATCCTGCCGGTGAGACTACTTTTAAAGTCCCACCAGCGGCAAAAAAAAAAAGAAAAGAAAAAAAAAGGAAAAAAGAAAAAAAAAAAAAGGTATGTCCACAAGCAAAACGGGCACGGATGAAAACCCGAAAGGGCTCCGTGAGTAAAAACAGCAGAACTAACGGCGAGTTTGTGAAAACCCGAAAGAGCGCAAACTCATGAAAAGAGATGAAATACACTCGCAAAGTCCTCTCGACCTTGTGAGGAGAAAACCCCTGCGTGAGATCCTTACGACTCACAAAGAAGCAACACACTTAGGAATCCTCACGATTCCTAAGGAGAACATACACCTGTGAGATCCTCTCGACTCGTAGGGAGAAAATGCTTTTATGAGACCCTCACGGCTCATAAAATTGAAAAGTGGGAGAAAATGCTTTTATGAGACCCTCACGGCTCATAAAATTGAAAAGCCTTAGGTAATAGGGATCCAAACCTGTCTCCTAAGCCATCGTTCCCCAACGGGTAATGGCAAATGATGAGTCGCTCCTGGCATTTCGCTCCAGTGTTAGCGGTGCTGATGCCGACCAAAAACCCAAATCCCAAGTCCTCCCAAGGCAAATGATGAATTGCTCCTGGCATTATTCCAGTGCAGCAATGCTGATGCCAAACAAGATCCAAATTCCAAGTCCCCAAACGGCGAATGATGAGTCGCTCCTGATACCATATTCCAGTGTAGCGATGCAGACACCTACCAAAATCCAATTTCTAAAAATTCTCCAGCCCTACGGCCAGTCCCCAAATTGACTGCCGTATACAATCCACGGGCTCAAATAATTCTCGTCTTACCCATGCCCCACCACAATCACCAGTTACGCGGCTAGTCTCCGCCTTTGGAATTATGCTCCATTGAGAAGACCCACTCATGTGTCCTCACGATACATGAGGAGAACAAACCTTTGTGGGATCCTTACGAATCATTAAAAAAAACCACTTAAGAGTCCTCACGACTCCTAAGAAGAAAATACACCTGCAGGATCCTTACGACTCGTAAGGAGAAAATGCTTTTATGGGACCCTCATGGCCCATAAAATTGAAAAGCCTTAGGTGATAGGGACCTAAACCTGTCTCCTAAGCCATCGCTCCCCCAACAGGAATAGGCAAATGATGAATTGCTCCTGGCACATGTGTTTCGGTGTTAGCAACGCTGATGCCTACCGTAACCCCAAAATCCCAAACTCCAATCCAATAGACCCCTAAGTCTTTAAACTAGGAACAGATGACCCCTAAGTCGTTAAACTGGGAACAGATGACCCCTAAGTCGTTAAACTGGGAACGAGGGAAATCTCCTCATGGCAGATGATGATTCGCTCCTGGTACCAAATTCCAGTGCAGCGATACTGATGCCAAACCAAAACCAAAATCCCCAAATCCTGTCATGACAAATGATGATTCGCTCCTGGTACCATATTCCAGCGTAGCGATGCTGATGTCAACCCAAATCACATCAAGTCAGCAAAACAACCAATGACCTCCCTGGCAGAATCAAATTCCACCTCGGAAACAAGTCAACTTCATCCCTGACGCCGCAAGAAGCGGGGCAAGTCAAATGCAGAACCGACCGTCCACGTCGCTAAAATGGCAGCACCGACCGTCCAAGTCGTAAAAAGGGCAGAACCGACCGTCCAAGTCGCAAAAAGGGCAACATCGACCGTCCAAGTCGCAAAAAGGGCAGAACCGACCATCCACGTCGCTAAAATAGCAGCATCGACCTTCCACGTCGCTAAAATGGCGGCACCGACCGTCCAAGTCGCAAAAAGGGCAGCACCGACCGTCCACGTCGCTAAAATGGCAGCACCGACCGTCCACGTCGCAAAAAGGGCAGAACCGACCGTCCAAGTCGCAAAAAGGGCAGCATCGACCGTCCAAGTCGCAAAAAGGGCAGAACCGACCGTCCACGTCGCTAAAATGGCAGCATCGACCGTCCACGTCGCTAAAATGGCAGCACCGTCAGTCCAAGTCGCAAAAAGGGCAGCATCGACCGTCCACGTCGCTAAAATGGCAGCACCGACCGTCCAAGTCGCAAAAAGGACAGCATCGACCGTCCACGTCACTAAAAGGGCAGCACCGACCGTCCAAGTCGCAAAAAGGGCAGCATCGACCGTCCAAGTCGCTAAAAGGGCAGCACCGACCGTCCAAGTCTCAAAAAGAGCAGCATCGACCGTCCACGTCGCTAAAAGGGAAGCACCGACCGTCCAAGTCGCAAAAAGGGCAGCATCGACCGTCCAAGTCGCTAAAAGGGCAGTATCGACCGTCCAAGTCGCAAAAAGGGCAGTATTGACCGTCCATGTCGTAAAAAGAGCAGCGCAGGATTCCTACAAAACGGGAACCAGATCACTCCGGGCAAAGGAAACGTCTATCACGGACACTCCGTCTTGGAGACATGTCAAGCAACGACCGTCCATATCGTAAAAGGGCAGTGCCAGCTTCCTAAAAAGCAGGAACCAAATCAGGTCGCCTCCAAGTAAAAGAAAATCCATCAATTTCATGCACACGGCCCACATATGTGGTGTGCATTTATTGATGGGGGGCAATTTGTTAGGGTAAAAATTTACACCCCGGTTGACCAAGTCAAAATCAAAGTCAACCCCAAGCCAAGTGGGCCCAAGCTCAGATCCAGTGGACCCATGCCCGGGTCGAGCCCGAACATGAAGCGGCCGGCCTCCCCCCATGCCGAGATAAAAATCTTTTAATAAATAATTTTGTTGTATTTATTTTATTTTATTTTTATGGATAAATGTAAGAAAAATAGGCATAAACCCAAATTTTTGTAAAGCCCGTGGCTTATGTGCAAAAAGAAATGGCACATGAGCCATGTGATAGGCAAAATGCCATTTTTTGAAGCCCAAGGGGCTATGTGTAAAGTGTATGGCCTATAAAGGCAAAAATAATGAAATATCTCAACAACTTTTTCTCTCTCCCCAAAAAAATTTTAGATCTGAGATCTTTTCTCCTTCCTCAAGCTTCCAAAACCTTCTTCTTTCTTTTGAATTAAATCAAGAGTTTTACTCTTCATTATATAAAACTAAATAGTTTTTCACCACAAAACCCATAAACGGGAACTCAGATCTTCCATTAGATCTCAAAAAGGAAGAGATTTTTAAAATCTCATATCTCTTGATCTTCAAGATCCAGCAACCAGAGGAGAAAGAAGAAGAACCTCTTTCATCAACCCCAAAATATCTTAGGAGTTTAACTCCGCTCTGATTTCTCTTTCGAGAATTTCTGGGGCTAAAAGCCTCTTTTTCTCTCCAGCGTCCTGCGCTCAAGCGCAAAGCGCCCACGTGCCGACACATGGCGCGCTTGCGCTCAAGCGCCCAGCGCTCAAACGCAAAGCGCCCACGTCCAGATCTTGGAAATCATATGAATAATGGAAAAACTCCACGAAAGGAAAATTAATGACTCGTATAAATTACTTAATGGAAAATGTCTCGAAGAAATCCAACGAGTAACTAATAATCCTGTTATAGATAAAAAAGTAACTATCATTCTCTTTTCCGACGAATCACGTAAACCTATGATTTCATGGACTAATAAGGTCATTAAATGAATCGTAATCACAATTGAAATGATCGAAAAAGAGAGATGAGTTAATATATGTTCCATAGTCGCAAATATCATACATAAAGGAGGTCCCATTACAAAACGAAATCGGGAATTAAATACATTATAGGATCCACTGTATCTCTTTTACAGTATGCCGCCACTCGAACTCGAACCGAGATGCTCTAGCACTGCTTCCTAAGAGCGGCGTGTCTACCGATTTTACCATAGCGGCTTACTTGAAATAATAATAGTAAATTCATGTTGAATCGTCTAGATCTAAATTCACTCAAGCGCTCAGCGCTCCAGCGCAAAGCGCCCACGTGGCGCGTCTGCGCTCCAGCGCAAAGCGCCCACGTGCCAACACGTGGCGCGCTTGCACTCAAGCGTCCAGTGCTCAAGCGCAAAGCACCCACGTGCCGACACGTGGCGCGCTAGCGTCTAAGCGTACAGCACCTAAGCGCACAGCGCTCAAGGCGCTGACCCCACACGTCCTTTGGACGCTTTTTCCCTTTTTATATATATATATATACATGTATATATATTGATAGATACACACACACTTCACAACACTGTCCCCCTCAAAAAAAATTTGGGCCAGGGCGCTGCCCCGCACCCCGCAAGGGGGCTGCTAGCCCCCTTGACTCCCAACCCGCTATCCGGGTAGCGGGACCTCCGTAAAAACTCTGCGTGGCTCCTGATATATCCAAGCCCCATCCAAAACAAAACACACGTACACTGCACATTGAGTTCACATGACCAGTTTAACCCGTTAATCGGAGGTTCTCTCGCCCCAAAGGCGAGGGGTAATTAACAACAGTTTAGTCCGCGGCTGCCGGAGATTTGAATCCCCACAGTCAATAAAACCCCGGCCTACCCTAGGCAGGGGGAATCTGTGGTACGCCTGGCAAGCGCGCGCGTATTCCCATCTCAATGGGGTGACGAAAAACACCCTACATTGCTCAGGGCAAAGGCTTTGTTTTCCTTTGTAACTTAGCTCTTTCTTAGAGCATTTTGTGAGGCCAATAGAAATTCCTTAAGGCATACTTTGGGCAGACGTCTGTCAGCGTTCTATATGTTCGCATACTTTAGGCAGACGTCTGAATAGAACTCATCAGGCATCTGCAAGCGCTCTGTACTTTCGAAGCCTCAAGACCAGACCTCTGAAGCTTCTTCAGACATCTGGGAACGCTCAATTGTTTGGAAGACTCTTGGGCAGACGTTTGCACTTCCTTCATTAGACATCTGCCGTCGTTATGGACCGGATATTTGTTAGTTGGAAAATTAGTTATTTTGATCATAACTCTTGGGCAGACGTTTGACTTCCTTCATTAGACATCTGCCGTCGTCATGGGCCGGATATTTGTTAGTTAGAAAATTAGTTATTTTGATCATATCTCGTGTGTGTGTGTGTTATAGAAAATTAGTTATTTTGATCATATCTCGTGTGTGTGTTAGAAAATTAGTTATTTTGATCATATCTCGTGTGTGTGTGTGTTATAGAAAATTAGTTATTTTGATCATATCTCGTGTGTGTGTGTGTGTGTGTGTGTGTGTTGTGTGTGTGTGTGTGTGTTTTGTAACCTTAGAGATTGAGATAGCCTTTTGATAGCTTTTGTGATATTTGAGAGAACTCTTTTGTTAGTTTGAGAGAGTTAGGGTTTTGACGGATTTTGTATTCGTCTATCGGTTTTGTACTCATCCACTTTTGGATATTAATAAAGTTCCGCCTTTGGCTGTTGGTTAGTACTCGTATTTCTTATTTACCCGTGGTTTGATTACTTCTCTATATCGTCTGTGTTATTGTTTCGTGATTGTCTTGTCATAACAAAGAGCAATTCCTCAAGGCAGAGAGGGTTTGCTTTAAAATAGTAAGATTGTGTGACTTGATGGTCATGAGTAGTCCCTTTTAAGGAATTTTCGTTTAATGACTGACCGTTTCGATCTTTCGGCCTTGGTTCCATAGGAACAAGTCAAAAAGACCGAGAAAGCCAAGAAAAGCACATGCGTGTGGGGACATTCTCATCCTCTAGTCGGATGGATGCTGGTGCAGCTCTTTCATAAAATTTCTCCAGGGTGGGATTGATTGACTGCTCCAAATGTTTTTTTCCATCCAAAAGCCGACCACATGAGTCTCATATTATATTGATATTTACACCACAAACAGAGGTTTCATTTGCTTGCACTGGGGTGGATGAATAAGTAAATTATTTTCATTCAACGACGAGCAACAATTTTCTATATGGAGTCTTCCATGTAAAATAGGCAAATAGAATTCTATATAAAAGCACAAATATCAATATTGTATACGAATTTTTTGTCTCTATTTTGGATAGAGAGACTAAAAGATTTCACATTAAAGGAAAATAAAATGATTTTTCTCTATTTGCAAATACCTTTCATTTCCATCTAGTCTAATCTAACTTCATCCCCATTATATGATAACTGGATTTTTGAATCTCATTGGACTATTGGTTATTTACTCAATTATGAGGTTGTTTTAATGGCCCCACTTTCCCCTCAAAAGATACGAAGTAACAAACAGGGGAGATTAATTAAATGCAGATCTTATCTTATCTTATCTTGATGTTTTTAGATAGATTCCGAGGCATAATCTTCCTCAATGTTTCACTAAGAAAGGATTATATACCTTGTTCTTACATATACACATCAGAACTTTGGTATTTACAATAATATATATCACAGAAAGAGATAGATTATCCTCCCTTTGGAGATGCTCTTGTGCAGATAGAATATGCAAACAAAGAATATGATAGTATAGCACAAGTATTTTGCGCAATTATTCTCCTCTTAAGGTCCAGCCTTTATATATAGTTATGTATATATAGAGAAATGTCCCTTCATGTTTTTTAATTCTTAATATATTTATGGTCGATTATTTCCATTGTATATTAAATTGGCTCCTAAAACGTTGACAATCATAAGAAGCTACTTACCGCTGTTTTTTCCTCATTTTATTTCTTTTGTTTTTTCTACTGTATATTAAATTTCCTTTCTGGAAGGAGCATTGATGGTAGTTTTACCAACATCCTCGACAGAAAAAGAAAAAGAAGACTACAAATAAAATGAGCTCCACTTGGACATTGGAACTTTTATCTACTTGTTTTTCGTCTCTTACGCTTACCATACAAATATCACTGAGAAAATGATCGAAAAAACTCGATGATTTGAGTGTTGTAGGCATGAGAGGGTCTGGTGAATGAAGCCTTTTGTGTTGCCATAGGCATCGATACAATATGCCATCGTGTCTGCACCCGATGCTGCCATTGTGAGGTTTTCAGTATCAAAGTTTAACACCGTGCAAGGGATCGCCTGACTACAATTAACGCTCACCGCATATGATGTTGTAGAGGTCCCTCAAAAGTTCATATATGTTACGTTGCTAATCTCCACCGCATTCGACTGCAACATAAGTCGAAAACTCAAGCAAGTAAAAAAAAATCAATTTAATTTCGTTTTTAAAGTTCATCATGAAGAACCCTTATGTTATGTCGAATTAATAAGATGATAAAGCTTATATACCTTAGGGTCACATTTGTCCCGGACATCACGATAGTATTGATCAATGATGATAGGATTTTCTACGTTGCTCAAAATGCAATGCTCGAATGTAATTCCTCTTGCAAATCCCTTCGCTCCCTATAACAATATATAAAGTCTTTTTCTAACTTTGGAAATAGAACAACATGGTATCAATGTACAATTTCAGACTTATACCTTTTTTTTTCTGAAGAAGCAAGGGGAATAACTCTTATCATTCATCATGATTAAGAAATTTAGGATTATGAACCAAATTTTATAAGCAGAATCTTAGCATTATAATGGTGCTTGCCTCTGAAGGATTATATCGGCATGACTGCTTCCACCAATTATATCCTCGGCCATCAATTGTTCCAAAACCATCGATGGTTAGCCCATTAACATATTTGAAGTGTAGCCATTGTGTTGCATCGATACCATTCCAGATGCTTGGAGAGCCTGGTGCTATAATTGTACCTTCAATCTAAATTGGAGGTTGCACATTAAGAAATTATGAATCTTATTATTTCAATCCCATTTAATTCTAAAGGGTGGATTTCACTAAAATACCCTTAACTATCATTGCAGTAAACTACCTTTACTTAACCTCCCTAATTAAGTGCTACATTTGAGGGTATATTAGTGGAAAATTGTTTAAGGGAGTTGTCTATAATAAAAAAAGCTTTAAGTAGTTCTGTGAAAACTAACAATTGTATCAGTAAAATTTACCCTAATCTAAAATTTGTAGGCTTCACAAGAAAAGTTTTACCCTTGGGTGCAACTATTTTGGAAATGCCTGATGATGATCGGCATGTGGAGGCCCATGCTTTCTGAAAGGCCTACACCACATATTAAAAGAATAAATGATAAATGATAAATGTTATAATAAAATATCAAAATATGAAACTTGCTACCCACTTTTATAATCCGATGGAACATGTAATTATTAATTAAGCTAATCTTTACTGAGATGGGAATATCATCAAAAAAGAGAGGAACGCTGCAGGTTTTTATATTTTACAAGATCTAGGGTAAAAAAGAAAGAAAATATTCGAATTCATAGAAATTCATATACTCTTTTTATTTATAGTAAAATCTTTCCTTTAAGAACGAATAAGAAGAAAAATCAATAATCTACCTTATCTTAATCTCGGAGTTTTGGTGCACACTTGGGACATTTCACAGCTGACAAAGGCATGTTTGCGTTAATAAAGAGTTGTGAGGCTTTGAGGGTATCAATGCTATGAAGTGTAATCTACATGGGTGTTTTGTGCAGTTTATCCTATATTAACATTTGCCGCTTCCATCGGCCTTGAGAGTAAGTTTATGTTATAGATCTGATCGAACCAAACCAAACTAAACTTTTTCGGTTCGCTTCTCTTTGTATTTTACACGCCAATTTGGTTCGGCTCGATCAATTTTGATATTTAGCTAGAACCCGAACTGAGTAATGCACACCTTTATGAAATAAAGCACAGCATTGTGAACTATGTTTCCTCTGGCGCTCTACCCAACAAGAAAACCCTCGACAAGTCGGCGTTTTCGAGCCAGGGCTTGATGCTAGCGCTGCGCTGCATCCATTGAAGTGAGCTGTACCTATCTTGGTATGCTGCCGGAAGCCGATTTTCGGGGCAAGACGGTATCTACAGTTAAAATAATGGCTTGGGATCTCGCGCATAGGCCACCTAAAATATAGTGAAGCCCTGACCATTTGGTCGAACCGATGACGAAGCCACCACCATGGCAGTATAGGAGCATTGGGAGATGCTGCACGGGGTTTTTTCGAGTGTCAGGGACAAACACTCTGGCCGCAACAGGTGTAGTCGAATCGAGGATGATGTCTCTGGATTTGTAGCCATCGGTGAAATTTCCGATGGTGGGGAGCCCAGAAGCACGAACCGCTTTACGGACCCGTCGGTGCGTGGAAGAAGCGCTAAAATCAGTTTTAGGATTAAAAAAAGGAAAAAATAAGTAGACAGGTTTTATTGGGTCATGAAAAAATTAAATTAAGAAAAACGCGCCAGGTAGGGGTCGAACCTACGACCTTCTGCTTAGGAAACAGACGCTCTATCCACTGAGCTACAGGCGCCTTTGTTTATAATTTGAGTAATAAAAATATATATTCAAGGGAAAACAGCACCATAAATATAGATTTCCATGATCTAAACAAAGTAGAAAATAATTCTTTTGATATTTAATATTGTTGCCTATAGATTTAGAGGTGTAAAATGTTATGTTATAAAAAACCCATTAATTTTGCCATCATTGTGACGTAAACAGCAGGGTCTTGTTAGATACATAGATCCTACAGCCATGCAGATGAAATGTTGAGTTTTTGGTTACCATAGAAGAGTTGAGATTCCATGAGTGGTAAGTGTACCATATTTTACTTGTAACATTTGCTAGAAAGAAAATTTTGCTTCGTATATTTGGTTGATAGAGATTGGGAAAATTAAAATTTGTATGTTGGCAATATTTGTTGCATTTTTTAATAAAAGAAAAGGCAAAAGGACTCTTAATAGAAATCTTAGTTCTTAATCATATCAAAAAGACCTAATAATAACCACAAATCTTTTTCGTCCCTCAAAAAGTATAACTTGGTGTAACTCCATGTCCAGACTTAGGGGCTGTTTGGTTGCTTGTAAATTGAGTTGCATGCAACGGTTGTTTAAAAAAAAATTCATTTCTTGCATTTGGTTTGCAGCAATTTGAGTTGGATTTGAAAATGAAGATGCAAAAATTAACCAAATTCCTGCAACATTTGTTGCACCTAAAATGGTTGTAATAAATGTTAGGACTTGGGAAAATTTGTTTGTGGCAGTTATTAAAGTCCCCGTGTAATTTTATCAAATATGTTGCATCTTTCATTGGATTTTAGTCAACCAAATACAAAAAATTGTTCGGATTTGGAAATCCAACAAACATTGAAACCACCGGAACAATAGATTTAGGTGTTTTTATTTTCCTATATGAAACTATTGAATATTATAATTCGAAAAAACTACCAAATATTTTATCCTTGGGCAACAAACTGCCTAATATTTTTTAAATATAAAAAAAGTGCCGCAAAACTTTCAAAACAGAACTTTAAAATCCCAGCATAACGAAGATTCCGTCGGTTGTAATTGCAAGAAATTATAACAAAACTTTCAAAGCAAACATTTCTAATAATTTAAGAGTTTTTGATAGTTTGTTAGCAGGGTTAAAGTTTTTGGTAGATTTTGGACTTAAGCCAAAAGAAGAGAAAAACCAAAAAAATAAATTAAAATAAGATGGCAAATATATATTAATGAGATTTATGGGGCTATAGAGCGCACCAAACGGCAGCAATTGCAAGGGTCAAACATGAAGAGGGGGACCAAGGTTAAATCAGGACCCGTCTCATTTGAATCATCTGAACCGATTCCTGCTACATTTAACATTTTTCGGTACATTAACTTTTGTCATATATACAATGCAATAATTGCGTCAAAAAAATTAATTGATTTCTCTGTCTCTTCATAATGATGGTCCTTCTCTTCTCTCCACCAGCTCCGCATCAAGTTCGGATGAGCGGTGTAAAACCATGGTTTTGAAACATGGTTGTGAAACCATAGTTTTGTAACCAAACCATATTTTAGGATGTGTTCAGAAGAGTGGTGTGAAACCATGGTTTTGTAACCACGGCGTGTTTGGATAACCTGAACCATGGTTTTGTAGGCATGATTTTAAATATAAATTAGCAAAATAATGTTTATACATATATATTAAAAATGTATTAAAAAAACAAAATTTAAACAGGTGGGTCCCACCATAATTTTTAAAATTTTAAAACAACAAAGTTAGCGGGGGCAGCCCCTTCTTCTCCACCGCTCAACGTCGCCGCTCCACCGTTCGGGGGGAGCTGCGACGCGTTGAGCGGCAGGCGTCTGCTTAACGGGGAAGCGGGTAAATTCATAAAATTAAAAACTAGGGAACAATTTAATTTGCAAAAAACAATAGAAATAATAACACATGAAATATTTTAGGAGAGGAAAAGAAAATGAGTGACATCTTGCACAAGTTTCTCTTCCACATTCCACGTTATATCACGAAGTTTAGTGCCCTTTTCACAGAAGTCAAATTCCACTCACAGCATTTGAGACACCTGCAAATTTTCAGGACCACATAAGAAATTAGTGGGAAATGAATTTAAGTCCCTGTGGCCCCAAACCAATACGGTTAGATTACTGGACCAAAAAAACTTGTCAAAAACTTTCTAAACTTAAATATTCATTTGTTTAAGTTCTTATAGTTACATTAACTTGTTATGTCAATAGTGTCCTTTCAGATAAAATACTATATTTATATTTTAAAGTAATATGTGTATCTTATAAAATGCTCCATTTATCTTATAAAGTACTGTATTTATACTAAATCTATTATGTTTATGTTAAAATATTTATATAAATTATTTAATAAAAAGGAGTTAACCTTTTTGTTTGGAAAATTCTTTTGCTAATTTATATAAATGGGTATTATATTTTAACCAAAAAATGAATTAAATTCTAGAAAAAAAAGTTAATTTCCTTTTTTTTTGTTAATTTATATAAAATGACAGTATAGTCATTTTCTAATTTCTCGTTATGGTAGTTCATGGTAGTAAGTTGAAATTTAAACTAACGATGTTCTCTCACGCTAATTTGACATCAAACTATACCATGAATATTAACTTGATTTGTAGCATTCTAAGAGTATCTCAGGATCCTAAAATCAATCCAAACTGAAGACATCACCGGCATGTTGGTATCCACAAGTCTAAGCGACACAGCAATTTTAATTGAACCATGCATTATAATCTCTTCAGACATATATCAACATCCATCAGAAGTTATATTTCCCAAGGTTCGGGTCTTGGATGGAAAAGCGAGAGTCGGCCAAAATCTGAATAGGAGGAATTACACAATTAGGAGCCGACAGTGTTGTAAAACAAGGTTTGAAAAGCCCGAATAATCGGCATTCATAAGTTGTCGGACAGCAAACATGTTGAATAGCATTGGCAACAGGGTCAAGGGCGTCTCCACAAATAATTTTAATGGAGACCCTACTTCCTCTGATCTTACGGTACGCTCCACTTATAGATGAGAAATACAATTTTTTACCCAGTATTAACACATACACGTACATACCCCATAGATAAACACCTTGGAGGTCATGTAATGCGGTAACTTGTAGATGATGTGGGCCCCACCCTTTATATCTCTTGGGTACACGCAGTTAGGGATTGATTGTGGATAGGTAAAGTATTTCCGCGTGTAAATGGATGGTAAGATAATTGGATGGTGTGATTAGATGAAGGGAAAAGTCAACAAAAATTATTGGTGGAGACATCAATGACAACATAATTTGTCCTACGCAAAATATGCCACAAATAGTCAATCAATGTCGAATCGTATTAAACAAGATGAATAACAACATAATTTGTCCTTTATGAAATATGCGAATAGAAAGATAATATGTCGAATAGTATTAAACATGCGATTGATAACAAAATTTGTCCTACGCAAAATATGCGACAAATGGCCCGTCAATGTCGAATCGAATTAAACCCTCGGATGGCATCATAGTTTGTCCTTTGTAAAATATGCAGACATGCGCACAATATGTCGAATATTATTAAACAGGTGGTGAATGATAACGTAATTTGCCCTTTGTGACACATGGCCAATCAATGTCGAATCATATTAAACGGGATGAATGATAGCATAATTTGTCCTTTGTGAGATATGCAGACAAACGTACAATATGTCGAATAGTATTAAACAGGCGAATGATAACATAATTTGTCCCGCACAAAATATGCAGCAAATGGCCGATCAATGTCGAATCATATTAAATAGGATGAACGACGACATAACTTGTCCTTTGTGAAATATGCAGGCAAACGTACAATATGTCGAATAGTATTAAACATGTGAATGATAACGTAATTTGTCCTACGCAAAATATGCGACAGATGGCGAACCAATGTTGAATCGTAGTAAACAGGAAGAACGACATCATAATTTGTCCTGCGTGACAGGCGCATGATGGCAAATGATAACATAATTTGTCCTACGCAATATACGGACAAATGACCAACTAATCTGATATCAAGATTCCGTTAGGCAGACTCAATATCCACTTTATTAAATACACATTTTCTTTTTATCAGCATTGTCGTTTTTTCCTACTTTATTTTCAGTTAATTTATCCAGTATATGCAATATGCAATCAAGTTGGTCTATTTTAAATCATTCGACACTATCTATCGCTGTATCATTCTAAAATTTATAAAAGATATGAATCTTGATCCAGTTAACTTTTTCAACATGCTAATAGATATCAAGGTTTTAGCTTTATATACTATTTAGCAAGTGGGGCACTGTAAATTAACAAATAATTTCGACGAAATTTACTGGTATAGTTAAGGGCGCTGTAATTCTCAAGCAGCGCCATCTCCCCCATGAAAATCGACGATCTCCTTCCTCACTCTCATCAACTCCTCCTTCGATTCTCTCCCCACCGCTCTCACCACTTGATCCTGCAGCTCCTGCACCAATCACAAACCGCACATCAGCACAAATTTTTTTTTTAGAAAAAGCTTTGCACTTATAAGATAAATTGCTTAAAATTGAGAATTTTCTCAATAATCTCGTATGTCATTTTTCAATTCAATTTGCGATTCATGAACATTTTACTACAATTTCATAATTTCTTCCAAAATTAAGCGAAGGGAAATCAAAGATCGTTACTTTTTGGCGGATGATGTACTCTCTTCCTCTTCGCTGGAGAAAGTGTTGAACTTTTCAAGCTCAGCCTCCAGCAGATTCAAAAACTCCTCTTCCTCTCTTGTCATCGCATCGCTGCCGCCGAAGATCCTCACGCGCTTTGCCGGCCGATCGCCGCGGAGGAGCTTGAGTAGGGGTGTAACCGAGCCGACCTTTGTCCGAGCCCGGCTCGGCTTAGAGTATGCTAGCTTAAACTCGGCTCGAGGTCGGTTCGAATTGGCCTCGAGCCGAGCAGATCTGGCTCATAGTCGGCTCGTTAGCTTACCGAGTCTTAAACAAGCCAAATTCGAGCTCGAATATATTTTCTATTAGGCGATCCCTGAAAGAAAAACGATAAAGAAGTGTTTGGTAGAGGATGAGAATAGGTCAATGACCATTACAGGTGTTTCAAAAGAAAAAATGAAAGTATTTTGTAAAAGGCTAGGCCGGAAACAACAATCATAGAGTCTAAGCCCCAGGCCTTTGAGATATAGAAAGATTAAAAAAAATTAACATCTAGAGAATGGAATGGGTCTAAGTGTTGGGTTTTATATTAATCTCTGTAGAGTGTTTTTCGTCACCCTATTGAAATAGGAATTTACGCGCTTGTCAGGCATGTACAGATTCCCCCTGGCAGGGGTAGACTGGGATTTATTGATTGTAGAGATCCAAATCTCCGGCAGCCGCGGACTAAATCGTCGTTAATTACCTCTCGCTTTTTGAACGAGAGAACCTCCGATTGACTGGTCATGCGAACTCAACGTGATGTATTGGTGCTTGAAAGTAATGCAGAAGAGTGTTCGTTTCATTCTTTTTAATTTTAATTTTATTTTATTTTTTATTTTATTATATATCTATTTTTGAAAAGTATGGGAAAACGAGGACCGCAGAGCGTCCTCAGGACGCGTGAAAAGAGACATGACCCGCTGGCGTCCAGCGGCCGCGTACAGCGCACGGGACTTGCTTGCACCAGCGGCACGTGTCCTTTCACGCATCCTGGGGACGTTCTGCACTTCTCGTTTTCCCACACTTTTCCAAATAAATAAATAAATAAAATATAATAATAAATGAAATAAACACACCCTTCTGCATTACTTTCAAGCATCAACACATCATATTGAGTTCGCATGACCAGCTTGACTCGTCAATCGGAGATTCGCTCGCTCCAAAAGTAAGAGATAATTAACGGCAGCTTAGTCCACGGCTGTCAGAGATTTGGATCCCCATAATCAATAAACCCCGGTCTATCTCAGCCAGGGGGAATATGTACACGCCTAACAAGCGCACGCATTCCTATCTCAATAGGGTGACGAAAAACACTTTACAGATTCTGTAACGCCCGGTGAAACCTTTTCTCTTCTCCCATGTTTCGGGTCAAGTGTTCATGCAAGCTTAATTAATATATATTGATTGTCTGTACTGAAATCGTGTTCTTTTGCGCAGGTTAACAACTTTCAATCTCAATCTTCGGACGCAACAAAGATGTCTCTGAGGACAAGCTCAGCTCTCAACGCAGCTCCCATCTCCTACACGATGAAGATGGACACCAGGACGGTTCTCCCGGCCAGTCTCGGGTGGCAGTGGCAGGAGCTGCTGCTACCATTTGGCTGTATTCTATTCGTGCTAGCTAACGCCATCCCGGCTCCTCAGGCCCCGGTAACAGATATGCCGGCCTCGAAATGCAGGAAGCCAAATGTGGTGATCTCAAAGGCACCACAGCCTAAGAGCAGGTCGGTGCTTGAACAGCTTTCCGTTGTTCCAGCTATGGGCAAAGTCGTCGGAATGAAAGAAGTCTCCAGACGTCGCGGGCAAGCTTAGGCGATGCCTTCTACGATTGCGCAACCGGATGTCTTTTCAAGGCTCTCTTCCAGCCGACCTACGGCGACTTCCCGAAGAGCAGAAGCACGCCAGGTGCCGAATGTGCAAGCGGATGTATTTTCAAGACTCTCTGCCATCCGACCTACGACGGCTTCACGAAGAGCAGAAGCTCACCAGACGCTTAAAACAGAGAAGCTAAGGTAGAAGCGGCTAAGATATAGAGCCAACAAAAAGGCGCGGTGATTTGTCTAAAATATTGCACATTTAGATGAATATTTTCCCTACTATTGTTAAGTACTAAAAAGTGTTTATTGTAAATATAAAACATATGAGGGTTTATTTATAAAAAATCTATTATCATATGTTTTTACATTATAATTAATATAATGAGGGAAAATATATGCATATAATATTTAAATGAAATCTTAGTAATTAAAATATGCATATCATATCAAATATTTCTAATTAATATTCTTAACATATTATATCATATAAATGGTTAGGATAATATCAAAAATACTAAATGTTACTAACACTATGATTTGAGATATTGTGCAGATATTAGCTCAGGTCTGAAATCCAAGTAAGAGATCTGAGTCAAATCGAGATATCAAAACCGAATCTACCAAAATTTAGAAGCAAATCGAGAGATCTAGCAACGGCAGAGACTCAGAGCATTATTTTCAGAATTTAGACATCAAGAGGATCTCCAAATGTCAACACAGAAGACCAGAAAAAAAATCCTAAAACCTGATGCCACCAAGTTGCGGCGGAACCGTGGCCAAACATGGCTATATGCGGCGGTTCTGCGGCTCATTGATAGCCATTGGATGTGATATTTTTTAGTTTGGATCTTAACTGCATACAATCACATATGGAATTTAGGGTTTCTGGTTTGAGAGACTATATAAATGACTGAGAGCTGCATCGAGAGATCCAAGAGATCCACGTATCCGAGTGATTATCATCTATTCATCTACTTCCAATAAGAAAGAGATATAGAGCAAACCGGGGTTCTTGTAATCTACTTTCTAAGGAACAAAATTGCAAATGCAATAGTTGATTAATAAAGATAGTTTTTTTTATTTCTTTTTGCAATTAATTTCTACATCTAATTTCTGCACTTACTTTTCTGCATCTTAACTATGCTTTCATTCACCTTCATCCTCTCTTCTAAATTAACCATGAGCGAGTAATTCCTAACTTGCTAGGGTTTGTAGGATAGGGTAGGATAATGGATGAAAAGATCTCTTAACTTCTTTTATACATTTTAAAGTTTATAAATTTTAGCAAAATAAATGTTAACCTCCTTATCGGGCGCGCTACCAATTTATTGATAGGCTCGACCACGATTTGAGATTGGTTTAACACTTGTTTTGTTAAGGGCCAGACATGAATAGAGATCAATGCAAGGACAAAGGTTAGTAGTGGAGAAACACTAGTTTCTTCCAAAAGCTCTAATCTGTATTCATCACTATCGATCTAGTTTTAAACTGTTAAAAGATAAAGAAGTCGTTTTTAATTATTCATCAATTACTACTAAGTTCTATGAACCCTACAAGCCTTTTTATTATAAATCTTATATCCGTAAGGACAAACAATCACCCTTCTTTGATCAACTCGTCTAAAGAAAGAAAAGAATTCACGTTTCCCTGCGAATGACCGGTACTCATCGCGGCTAGCTACCAGCGACACCATCTTGATTGGGGTTATTTACAAAACACTTCTTCGCAGACCAATCAAATAGCGTCGTTGCCGGGGAAACGGTCGTAATTTTTTTTTGTTATTCGGGTTGATTTCTTATAAAATCCAGCGAATATAAAATAAACAAAACCGTATCTTGCGCTTTTAACGATTATTGTGCGAACTTTGCAAGAGAATCCGGAGTAACTGGAGTAAGGAAATAGAGATTCAGAGATTTCAACTTGGACCAGAAGAGTATAGGAGGGCCCTGAAGAAAAATTAGCAGAAGATCCTCCTAGGAGGCGGCGGAACCGCGGCATTTTGGTGGGTTTGACGGCGGAACCGCGGCATATTGGTGGAATTGGGCCCCCAAACTTTTGTGGTAATTTCCTACTATCTTTCTCTCTTCTCTAAAACCCTAATAAATTGATTTTACCGGCAGAATTCTTTGCAAATATCGCCGCTAAAATTTTTTTTGCGTGTTTTAGATTTTGGTTTGTTTTGCATATCTAAAACGGACATTAAGGGGCAATAAACCCAAATTCAGATTAGATGGGGATTTCACCACCCTTCCTAAACCCCACAAATCACAAACGTGCATATGCATAACCCTACATTAATAAAAAATATCTAGACCTAGCCCCTAAGGTCATTCGCGCTCAATTAGGACAGAAAAAGGTCGTGGGTAATCTATTGCTTCTCCGCATTTTTCTTATGGTGTCTAAGGCAGGTGTGACTGTTGGATATAGTGCCCTCAAAGTCAATTATTGGATCGCAGGCATGTGATTGCAATGATTGAGGGATGACCTATACCGGTAGGACAATCTTACTCGAGAGGATTGTATACTATCTGGTTTGTCTTTATCATCGTGTACATGCTGGAAGTGACGTTGCCGTTCACTATTACACGTTGATAGAGAATAGTATGCTATATGGTTTGACTTTATCATCGTGTACAGTTTTAGGTGACATTACAGATCACTATTACGCGTTGATAGAGCCCATAGCATTCTTGCTTGACTGCCAGCAGTATGATGGCGATCATATACGTGAGAGCTGGGGTCTATAAGCACATCTTTAAAGGTCCCTAGTCGTGGGAGGTTCGAGACTGGGCATCGATACTCCATCAGTAGACTAGTGTATACGATCGAGACCCCGACGAGGGGCAGTGGCTGGTCTCACAAGCCATTGGTGTCAGTTGGTTCACCTAAGGCGTATACATGTGCTCATTGGGTTATAAGTACACCGGACAGGACTCGCCGGGAACATACTAGTTGGTATTATACCTAGCGTCAGATAGCAGTTCCCTGGTGACATGTGTACAGGTCAGTTCATCGACCCGAGATCTTCATTTGTCTCGTGTGAGTTTCCACTGTGCTTTGATTACTACCCTACCACGGCTCAAAAGAGTCGTGCAAACAGGTTTTAGTTGGGTACAGTCCCGAGCCATATGGAGGCAGTGAGTGGATCGGCAGGGGTTTCGTCTCTCCCGGTATTGGGGGTGAGATCGTGCTGTGTCTAGGAGAGCCATTACACGAAGTCCTTGGCCAAGGCAAGAGATTTACTGGTAGGTATTTCAGTAGTATCTCAGGGTGTTCTGGGCTACACTCCGACACGACTTGTACCGCTTTTGGGGGTCTGACTTTTACCAACCCCCTAGGTCCGACATGCGATGCTCATAGACGAATGGACCGGACTGTACGGATATTGTCACTGACAGGCTCAGTAGGGTTACTGGATGGTTCGCTTATCAGCCTCCCTTTTGGTCAATACCTCGGCGGCCGTTACGCACAGCTAGTGCCACTGACGTGCTAGTGGTTAAATCCACAGCCAGTGTATTGACGAGTCTTTAGAGTCTCCCACAGACAGTTTCTCAAGTTTCGGGCGAAACGTTGTCGAGGCCGTATGATATATGGCAGGGTTCGATCATATACATGCATTCGTGCACGCATCATGATCGGACGGATCATACTAGTGGGCTTTGGTTTAAGCCGGATCCTAGTATTAGATTTGTTGGATTACTTTAGTCTCATCACATTCGCATTCAGTCGGAATGCGGATGCAGGTATGTATATACAGGTGAGGGGTATCCTTGTGATCTGTCATGAGTTTACTTTAGATGTTGCCATATCTTTTTATTGTTGTAAACATTTGGATTAATGTTTACAAATGGTGGAAATTGTAAGTGGATTTCATCATGAGGTGCATTTATTGTGACACATGCAATCTAGTGACTCATGGTCTCTTTATTTGTGCATATGTCACATTTAGGATTGATTTAATGTGTTGAAATGATAAGAGGAGAGAGGGAGGGCAGCCATGAGGTAAGGGTTAGCTCTTGGATTCATTTTATTCTTGCTCTGATTATCATTCCAACACATTAAGAAAAGATATGCTTCTTCTTCTTCTTCCTCTAGCTCACCATTTCCACCAATGGCATCATCTTCAACCTCCATCCATACACTCTTATGTGTTGAGAATCAATGGATGCTTGAGACAAAGTTATCATACACATTCTCTACATCGCCTTGGACATGTCGGCTAGCATACTTCATGTTCGAGTTGCTTCGGATGAAGCGGGAGCCCGTAAAAAGACTCATTGATGTGGTGCCCTTCCGACGAGGAGACCGGAGATCGGAGATGCCGCGAGAAGTTTGGGATGGTGGCCAAAGACCGAAGGACACGGATCGATCGGTATAGCCTTTTCTAACCTTCTTCTAGATTGCTAGTTAATGTTAATGGTTCGATTCGGGTTTATAGTATACGTTAGCGCCAGTTTCAAGTTTATGAAAAGTTTTTGTTTCCGCATTTTGGCCTCGGATCGACGGCCGGGGCGCTACCGTAGACTTACATGGTATCAGAGCCAGGCCATTAACCTTTACTAGCTTGTTCTAACGTATTTAAAATATCGATCGAACAAAATTTCCGAAACCGCATTTCCAATACTAAAGTTTCTGTCGAATTTTTTTTGTGGTCTAAAAATTATTTTGGGTACGTCAGAAAATCAGGCAGGCTTTTCTAAGACCACTGCAGAAATTTGGAAGTGTGATTCCACCATAGCGCCGCGGAACCGCGGCATTACCCACGTTTTGGCCGCGGTTCCGCAGCGGTACTGTAGCTTCAGTGCACCAATTTTTCTACTGTGGTCTTTGACTTGAAATTGGGGTTTCTGGAATATATAGTTTTGGCCCAGATTATTTTGAGTACTGGACTTGTGCTTAGAGCCCACTTCGGGAAATTTTGTCAATCGAAAATTTTAAATAAGTTAGCTCACAGTACTTACATCATTATCTGCGACCGTGAATGTCATTTGATCGGTAAATTTTGTCTAATCGCTATAGTCCTTTTAGACGGATTTGCGAACGTGACATTCACGTTGATGTTCCGTGTTGTGCTGTGATGTTGTGGATTTGTCGTGGTGGATAGCTTGGTGCAATGTTAGTACAGTTTGGTTATATTTGTACATTTGATATTGCGGGGCGAGCGTTCGATATGTGGACTGCCGTCACTGCCTGTTTGTATATTATTCTTTTGGGGCACGACCGGGTTGAGGTCGATGTACCCGTTGTACATATTTTATTTTCTGTACTAGGATTACCCCACGGTGGAGTGCACGGATAGCCGGGTTCTAGAGGGCAACAGGCCTGCATCTCATGGCTTTGAGATAGAGGGGGTTTCACTCTGGAATTGGCGGGCTATTCGCCGCACCCGTAGGGGGTACAGGTTGACCCAAGGTGGGGTGCTCAAGTTACCGGATTCCGTGAAGTGCTGGGTGGTCCATTCACTTTGCTGAAGGGGGCTGCCTCTCTTCTGGTTTTGGCGGGTAACTTGCCGCACCCATAGGGGTCTAGGTTTTCATAGCACATGCTATCCACACGACCAGGGGAACGTCGGGTTTCACTTGCGGCTCATTGAAATCCGGGACTCCCAGATATCTGTATTGTTCTGTGATGCTTATTACTTTTCTGTGATGTTGCATTTTATCACGCCTGGAGCGATTATTGTATATTGATATATATATATAGTAGTAGATGTTGTATATGTTTTACACCCGTGCTAGTCCAGTCCCCGCTCTGTCGTTAGTTAAGCAACCTAACGGGTAATGACGGGACCCCGTGGCGAATGCGGATGGCATATACGTACATTTTTTTCGTTCTTTTCTGGTGTGATTAATTGATGGGATTGCGTTGATTCAGATCAACGCAAAGAAAACAAACCGGTTCGATATTGTTGGAACATTTTTCTAAAAGCTGTTATTACAAGGACGTTTTCTTTTGTTTTGCACGGTGGTATTCAGTTGGAATATCCTGCACCTCATTCGACGAGGCAAGGGCCGATATCCTTTCATCGGGAGTGACCCCTTGGACAGAAGTTTGCGTCAGGGTAATAACTTCGCTATAGTCGATTACTTTTTGCTTTGCATCGTGGTATTCAGTTTGGAATATCCTGCACCTCATTCTACGGGGAAAGAGTCGAGATCCCTTCACCGGGAGTGACCTCTTTAGCAAAGGTTTTCGCTACTATATATTTATAAAAAGTTGTGCGGTTCCTTCAACGATATCAAGTTCATTACGTTAAAGGTTTTTCGCCAAAAACCAGTCATAGCCCTCCGTCATCTCTTACGAGTATTATTTAGTATTCGTGCTGCGTTTGTTGACCTAGTCAAGACGTAGTGTTCGATAGCTAAGTGGTGCTTATTTGTTGCATTTTTAATGGGATTGGTTAGGACAGTCGTGCGGCCTTGTTGACCTAGTCAAGGGCACGTGCGGATGGGTTTAATGCAATCCAGGATATTGATGGGTTGAACTTAACTAGCGGTTTATGGTTTGTTGACCTAGTCAAGGTCATAAACCGCTTGGGGTAAAAACACACATCGGGAGTTTCTAAAGAAACTAAAACTTGCCGGGCATGCGCATACCTTCTGGAGTGTGATAACTTGAGTGGATTCTATCAGGTTATCATGCGATGATAGTTGGATCCCGATTCCTACTGATGAGTTGGTTTACTCCTCGGGCGATCCCGACTAATTCTTCTTTCAGGTTTGGAAGAGAATTTGAGGTTACAGTGGGAGGTTTCCTGATTAGATGAAGTGATAACCATTCTGATCTAGGTTTGAGTGCACGCAAAGTGTTTCTTTTCTCTCTCTCTTTGGCTGCGACCATGACCCGACCCTAGACTATGACTCAGTGACCAAGTTAACCGAACCTTCTTAGAACACTGGCTTTTAGATTGTCAGAGTTGCACACCTCATTGCCGCTCCTACTTTTACCCTTTTCTCCAGAACACCCCGTATTACTACGAACATCCACTTCCATTGGATAAAACCATCGTATGGTTATATACGAACTCGAAGGAATTTGTTCCAGATTCGAGGATAGTTTCCGGTTCTGGAGAAAATGAATAGAACTATTCAGTTGTCTTTTCCTTTTACCTTCTCTCGGGTTGCGAGTGTTCCTTAGATTAAGACGGTACACCTATTACGCTAATTAGATAGTCTTCTTCCAAACCATAGGCAGGTGCCGAACGGTGGGGAATAAAGAAAACCAATTAGCCTAACGATGGTATACAGAAGGTAATAAGTTAAGACAAATAAAGGGATTAGAAAGAGGACAAAGTAAATTGCGACTGCTATTCACGACCAAACCGAGTATTTCATCGCCACTCCTATTTCACCTTTGTATTTCTCCAGAACACCCGTATCACTACGAACATCCAATTCCATTGGATAAATCCATCGTATGGTTATATACGAACTCGAAGAAACTTGTTCCAGATTCGAGGATGGATTCTGGTTCAGGAGAAATAGGAATAAGGTTTATTCAGTTGTCTTTTATCTTTACCTTCTCTCAGATTGCGAGTGCTCCTGAGATTAGGACAGTACACCTATTACGCTTATTGGATAGTTTTCTTCCAAACCATAGGCTGGTGTCGAACGGTAGGGAAGGAAGAAAACCATTTAGCCTAACGGTGGTGTACAGAAGGTAACGACTAAAGACAAATAAAGGGATTTGGAGAGATGGCAAAGAAATATACGATTATAGTCATGAATCTGATAATGGAAGAGGCATTACTAGGAATACCCGGATACCCCTTCGAAACATTTTCATGTTTCGGTTTCACTGTGTATTGTTAATGGAAAACTGATTTCCCAATTAGTACTTACTCCAGGGTATGTATTTACCAGGTATGATTCTCACATCTTTATGGTTTTATAGATGATGAGTGGGAGCAAGTTATTGGGAATTGGGTGATCATCCTCATTATATCGGGATTCGTTGTAATTGGTGATCTTTGAGGAAATCGTCTGGATTGCTTGCCGAATGGCAAATATTTGGTTTTGAATATCCATTGTTATGCACCAATTTCAAATTGATATATCTGTACGTTTATTTTATAAAGTGAGATATAACTTTTTGAAATTATGTCCATGACATTTACCTATATCAGTTGATGGTTAGGTAAGGAGCATTCAACAGCGGTGTAATTCTTCATAACCATAGTACAGTTTTCAACCTACGACGCACAGGGTTTGAGTTATTCAACTCAGCAGACTTATACAAAGTATTGTATGTTGTCCAGTGTCCATTAGGACAGAAGGGTTGGTACTCGTACTATATTCTGTTTGCTTATGACTTCTCTAGTTTTTAGACAAGTGTTTCGTACAAATACAGGGTCTATGTTTTGAGAAGTTATAGGTATATGAATAAAGTAGAGAACCAGGTGTCGCAACTATCAGGATTTTTCAAGGTGATTGAAGATGTAGATACTTGTGTTTTGGTATTCAGTTGATAGTAATGGTTTTGAGAACTTGCTTCTCTTTCAGGTTACTCATAATTGGATACACTTCTAAGTTGAGTAATGCTGATCGACCTCTCTCCATTTAGTTCACATGCACTGGAGACAGCTGCATGATTTGAATCTGGTTCTAATTAAATCAGTGCCTCTGTTTCTATATTGGATATAGAACGGTTCATATCTTAACGATATTAAGGTACGGGGAGTTGTCCGGCTTATGCTTAAAACCAGACTCTGGATAACTCAAGGCACGTTTCTGTAATGGCTGTTTGTGGGTTAAACCGGGCTATGACGAGGGTTGACTTTCTACCATCTGGAAGATCAATAGTGATATTGTTCTTGACTCGCCACAGTTTTACTAAAATGGATTTTTTCCAGAAAACAGTAGTGGGAGTATGGTAGAACTGGAAGTGATTCCAGAACCGCAAACGATTACTGAAAATTTAATATGACCTAAATATTCAATCTGGATTGACATTCCATTAGCCACTCCACAGATATGGTGGGTAACCTCAGGCACCCGAGAGGTACTTCGGTATCCTCAAGCACGGTGACAGGGAGGTTTTTGTTTACCCAAACTTGACACTACTGTTGTTTCAGACTATGAGACCCGGCAGGAGGATGAGTATAGCGTCGTTCTAAACTAGCTTTAGAAGTGCACGTGTATATGACTCTGCCAGAGGGTTGTCGTAGTCAGTGGGAGCAGCGGAAGCATAGTGGACAAGTAGCTTATATCTATTTATATACTAAAGCAGATATAGCGGAGATAGATCATCTATTTCTGATGTGACAGTCATAGGTTTGACTTCATCAGAATAGGAGATAGATCTGTTAAGAAGGTAGTAGGGTGTGATGTCCTGGTATTTGGATGACATACACAGAGTAGGAAGTGAAATTCCTATACTACGATCGGTTATACTGTGGTTATCACACAGTGGTTTCTCCACATAGGATATGGATAAAATATCAGGCATTCTGGTTACTAGATCTATGGTTTTAGATCTAGATTTGGGTGGTTTCCAATCTGGGTATTTAGACAGTATTCTAAAGGTGTTTTAGAATAGACGACTACTGGCATGGTAGTATACCTGCAGGTTATGGAGTCACCCTCTCTGAAGGTGTCTTACAGACTAAAGGGGAGAGGGATGTGCATGATTGGCATATCACTTGCTTAGGCAATTGAGTCAATCATGAGATGTCAAGTACCGCACCAGATATTGTTTTTGCACCAGATGCAATCGGTTGATATATTAATCCAATCCTGGAGAAACGTTTGGAAGCAGTTTTAGAACATAGGTGAATGTTCTAGGGATTTGATAACGACAGCCTCCTTCGGGAGACAGTTATCATTCCAGGCTTCCAAGGTGACCTGGTTGACAGAGTGACTGTCAGAGTTATAGTTCTCCCTCTGACGAGGGCCAGTAGTTTGGACAGGTGATCCAAGCGGATACTGAAGGAGGCATGGCACAGGATACTGATTAAATTCAGTTGACGATACAGTCTAAGAAGTTTGGATTTGGAGTTCATTTATGAACTAGGTCCCATCAGATATCCAGACATATTCTAAGACAGGTATTGCTCATTTCGGGAGATGGCTTTCTCCGCGAACTTGAAATTAAGAGAGACATAAAAAGGAACATCAAAGCGGATCCACTAGCTGAGGCTATTTCTCGAACGCAATAGTTTCATAAACAAGCTTTGTGAAACTGATCAGTAGAGAAGTTGGGTGTTCGGTATCACACGGGCTGTGAGTATGCGACATCGCAATAATTAGCCTTGAGTCCAAGTGGGAGATTGTTGGATATAGTGCCCTCAAAGTTAATTATTGGATCGCAGGCACGTGATTGCAATGATTGAGAGAGGACCTATACCGGTAGGACAGTCTTACTCGAGAGGATTGTATACTATCGGGTTTGTCGTTATCATCATGTACATGCTGGAAGTGACGTTGCCGTTCACTATTACACGTTGATAGAGAATAGTATGCTATATGGTTTGAATTTATCATCATGTACAGCTTTAGGTGACATTACAGATCACTATTACGCGTTGATAGAGCCCATAGCATTCTTGCTTGACTGCCAGCAGTATGATGGCGATCATATACGTGAGAGCTGGGGTCTATAAGCACATCCTTAAAAGGTCCCTAGTCATGGGAGGTTCAAGACTGGGCATCGATACTCCATTAGTAGACTAGTGTATATGATCGAGACCCCGACGAGGGGCGGTGGCTGGTCTCACAAGCCATTGGTGTCAGTTGGTTCACCTAAGACGTATACAGGTGCTCATTGGGTTATGAGTACACCGGACAGGACTCGCCGGGAACATACTAGTTGGTATTATACCTAGCATCAGATAGCAGTTCCCTAGTGACATATGTACAGGTCAGTTCATCGACCTGAGATCTTCATTTGTCTCGTGTGAGTTCCCACTGTGCTTTGATTACTACCCTACCAAGGCTCAAAGGAGTCGTGCAAACAGGTTTTAGTTGGGTACAGTCCCGAGCCACATGGAGGCAGTGAGCGGATCGGCAGGGGTTTCGTCTCTCCCGGTATTGGGGGTGAGATTACGCTGTGTCTAGGAGAGTCATTACACGAAGTCCTTGGCCAAGGCAAGAGATTTACTGGTAGGTATTCCAGTAATATCTCAGGGTGTTCTGGGCTACACTCCGACACGACTTGTACCGCTTTTGGGGGTCTGACTTTTACCAACCCCCTAGGCCCGACATGCGATGCTCATAGACGAACGGACCGGACTGTACGGATATTGTCACTGACAGGCTCAGTAGGGTTACTGGATGAGTTCGCTTATCAGCCTCCCTTTTGGTCAATACCTCGGCGGCCGTTACGCACAGCTAGTGCCACTGACGTGCTAGTAGTTAAATCCACAGCCAGTGTATTGACAAGTCTTTAGAGTCCCCCACAGACAGTTTCTCAAGTTTCGGGCGAAACGTTGTCGATGCCGTATGATATATGGCAGGGTTCGATCATATACATGCATTCGTGCACGCATCATGATCGGACGGATCATACTAGTGGGCTTTGGTTTAAGCCGGATCCTAGTATTAGATTTGTTGGATTACTTTAGTCTCATCGTATTCGCATTCAGTCGGAATGCGGATGCAGGTATGTATATACAGGTGAGGGGTATCCTTGTGATCCGTCATGAGTTTACTTTAGATGTTGCCATATCTTTTTATTGTTGTAAACATTTAGATTAATGTTTACAAATGGTGGAAATTGTGAGTGGATTTCATCATGAGGTGCATTTATTATGACACATGCAATCTAGTGACTCATGGTCTCTTTATTTGTGCATATGTCACATTTAGGATTGATTTAATATGTTGAAATGATAAGAGGAGAGAGGGAGGGCAGCCATGAGGCAAGGGTTAGGTCTTGGATTCATTTTATTCTTGCTCTGATTATCATTCCAACACATTAAGAAAAGATATGCTTCTTCTTCTTCTTCCTCTAGCTTACCATTTCCACCAATGGCATCATCTTCAACCCCTATCCATACACTCTCATGTCTTGAGAATCAATGGATGCTTGAGACAAAGTTATCATACACATTCTCTACATCGCCTTGGACATGTCGGCTAGCATACTTCATGTTCGAGTTGCTTCGGATGAAGCGGGAGCCCGTAAAAAGACTCATTGATGTGGTGCCCTTCCGACGAGGAGACCGGAGATCGGAGATGCCGCGAGGAGCTTGGGATGGTGGCCAAAGACCGAAGGACACGGATCGATCGGTATAGCCTTTTCTAACCTTCTTCTAGATTGCTAGTTAATGTTAATGGTTCGATCCGGGTTTTTAGTATACGTTAGCGCCGGCTTCAAGTTTATGAAAAGTTTTTGTTTCCGCATTTTGGCCTCGGATCGACGGCTGTGGCGCTACCGTAGACTTACAGTGACTAAGGAAAGTAGTTACTTAATTAGGCCCGCTATTTCGGTGATTCGTATAGCGGTACCTCCCACTTACCTGGCACTTACCTGGCTACGAGATTGATAAGGAGGTAGTAGAGGATTGATCCTGCGACTTGTCCTTCGGAAGTCTAGGAGCGGTCTAGTGACTTGACCTAGGAGACCCTAGTTCTAGGGATTGATTGTGCATTTTGTGATTTGCCTCAAGTCCCTCTTTCAAAGCAAAACAGTTTCAAAAATCTAAAAAAGAGCTTAAATCATTACCATTTCACCCTCTTTTCTTTTCACTTTCTTATAATGGGTAACCCAAACAGACGAACTTTTGCCGAGTTTTGCTATCTAGAACCAGATATTTCTTGTTTTCGTAATTGTTTTGGTACAAAATCCGACACTACCATGTCTTTAAGAGATGTGATAGAGCACGCGGAAAAGAACATTTGGATACCTCACTCAAGGTCCTATCAACCACATCAAAATTCAACATCTTCTTATGTTGATAATCCGTTTAAGGAGAGTGAGGGTGTTGGCTAGAGTGCCCTCAAGTCAATTATTGGATCACAGGCATGTGATTGCAATGATTGAGGGAGGACCTATACCGGTAGGACAGTTTTACTCGAGATGATATTATGCTATCTAGTTTGTCTTTATCATCGTGTATATGCTTCAGGTGACATTACAGATCACTGTTACACGTTGATAGAGCCCATAGGATTCTTGCTTGACTACCAGCAGTATGATGGCGATCATATACGTGAGAGTTGGGTAGTCTATAAGCACATCCTTAAAGTGTCCCTGGTCGAGGGAGTTTCGAGACAGGGCATCGATACTCCAGAGTAGACTAGTGTATACAGTTCGAGACCCCGACGAGGGGCGGTGGCCGGTCTCACAAGCCATTGGTGTCAGTTGGTTTACCTAAGATGTATACAGGTGCTCATTGGGTTATGAGTGTAAGTCCATGTCACTCACCCCACGAACTTGCGGGGAGGCGGAATATATGAAAAACGATTATCAAAGCTTCGTAACACGGACTTGAGCGCATGAATCGTTATCTAAACCATTGCTAACTATCAACTAGAGATTTAACTACTCGGATTCAAAGTTATACCTCACGTTACATGTCCTTCGGGTCTTCATCGCTGTCCTCCACTCCTCGTAGGCTCCTTGGAATATCGGCACCTCAACGGCCTCCTCGAATCAAAGACGATCCACCCGAAAGCTCCTACGCCAAGCTTAATCTCAAACTTGAGATAGTTAGGTTGCTTAAAGTGCTAATCTAAGCTACCTAGGGGATATAGAGTGAGGTTATGGATGTATTAGTCTAGCTAACCCTTGATCTCAACTCATGAGAGGTTAGGGTTAGGGTTTGAAGAATGAGAGGGCTTGAGGAGAGAGAAGGTGAAGATGATAATGAAATGAGATATTGATCTATCATAATATATATGAAGCATTATTTATTTATCCAAAAATGAAATAAAAGAATTAACAACCATGCTTCATAAATATCTATGAGTGATTCATCCCCATGAGTCATTAAGTATTTATGATGCATTAATGACATGGATGAATCACACAAATGAGTCACTAATCTCATTTAATGCAATGCCACCTTACCCCCCCCAAGGCACCACTCTTCTAGAAGCTTCTCGACAAATTACGAGAACGCCCCTCAAATCCGTGAAAACACGGAAAAACTTTAGACTGTATAAATCCAATAACCCGATACTAGAATCTGGTTTAAACCAAAGCCGGCTAGTAAAAACTGTCCGAAAAGTCGTACGTGCGTAAACACACGTACGCGTCCAAACCCTTGTCGTAAAACCATACGACCTCTATATCGTTTCGCCTGGAGCAGGGAAACTCTCTGTGTGGGACTCTAAAGACTCGACACTACGCTGGCAGTGGGTTTAACCACAGACCGCAAGCGGCACTAGCTGTACGTAACGGTCCCCAGGTAGATGTCGATAAGAAGGCCGATGAGGAAACTCATCCGAACTCCCACTGAGCCTGATGTGACAATCTCCATACAGTCCGGTCTGTTCGTCTAAGACTATCGCATATCAAGCCTAGGGGGCGGCAAGCGTCAGTCCCCTAATAGCTGTATAAGTCGTGTCGGAGCGAAGCCCATTACACCCTGAGAAGCTACTGGAACCTACCAGTATATCTCGCTTGCCCTGGCCAGGGACTTTGCGTAATGGCTCTCTGACACAGCGCGATATCATCTCCCAATATCGGGAGAGACGAATCCTGTCTAACCACTACTGCCTCCAAGTGCTCGGGACTGCACCCAACTGCTACCTGTTTGCACGACTCCTTTGAGCTGTGGTAGGGTAGCAATCTAAGAACAGTGGGACACACTCGAGGTGAAATAGCAGTGTCAAGTCTGCGGACTATGCTGTACTCATGTCATCTGGGAACTGTTAACTGACGACGGGTATAATACCAATTAATCAGTTCCCCTGCGAGTCCTGTCCGGTGTACCCGTAACCTAACGAGCACCTGTATACTATCTCCAGTACGACATACTGATGGCTATGGGACAGACCATCTCCCCAACTGGGATGAGAAGCGTACACACTAGTCTACTCTGGAATATCGATGCCCTATCTCGATAATCCAACGATCAGGGACCTGTATAGGATGTTGCTTACAGACTACCCAGCCCCCACTAGTGTGACTGCCATCACAACGCTGGTAATCAAGCAAAGAACCTATGGGCTCTACTAATATGTATAAGTGATACGTTACAAGAAATATATGCACATATTAAAGTAGACACAAACCAAGTAGCATACTACCATTTTTAGCAAGACTGTATTTACAACTGTGAATATCCCAAGCTTCCATTAAGTAATATACAATCTAGTATGATACAATAATGGCCCCTAGGGCATATACACTAACAATGAGTACACCGGACGGACTCGCAAGGACACTACTGATTGGTGCTATACCTATCTTCAGGAGCAGTTCCCAGGTGACATGAGTACAGCTTAGTCCGTTGACTTGACACTGCTACATTTCCTCAAGTGTGTTCCCACTGTTCTTTGATTGCTACCCTACCACGACTCAAAGGAGTCGTGCAAATAGGCAGTAGTTGGGTGCAGTCCCGAAGCACTTGGAGGCAGTGGCGGTTAGATAGGATTCGTCTCTCCCAGTATTGGGGGTTGATATCGCGCTGTGTCTGGAGAGCCGTTACACAAAGTCCTTGGCCAAGGCAAATGAGATTTACTGGTAGGTATTCCAGTAGTTTCTCAAGGTGTTCTGGGCTACACTCCGACACGACTTATACCGCTATTGGGGATCTGACGTTTACCATCCCCCTAGGCCCGATATGCGATACTCATAGACGAACAGACCGGACTGTACGGAGATTGTCACAGATAGGCTCAGTAGGGTTTCAGGATGAGTTCGCTCGTCGGCTTCCCTTTCGCTCAATACATGGGCAGTCGTTACGTACAGTTAGTGCCACTGACGTGCTTGTGGTTAAACTCACTGCCAGCGTATTGACGAGTCTTTAGAGTCCCCCACAGAAAGTTTCCCAAGTTCGGGCGAAACGTTGTAGAGTCTATATGGTTTTATGGCAGGATTCGATCATATACGTGCACTTGTGCACGGATCATGATCGGACGGATCATACTAGTGGGCTTTGGTTTAAGCCGTATCCTAGTATTAGATTGTTGGATTACTTTCGTCTCGTTGTATTCGTATTCATTCGGAATACGGATGCAGGTATGTATATACGGATGAGGGGTATTCTTGTAATTCGTTACGAGTTTACTTTTGAAGTTGCCATTTCTTTTCTTGATTTAAACTTTTGGTTTAAAGTTTAATTTGGTGGAAATTGTGAGCATAAGTTTTGGCATGAGGCATTGATGGTAGCATGTGCTCACTTGTGACTCATGGTGTTGGGTCTAGTGTGCATTGATGGTGGCACATGTGCTCTTGGTGACTCATGGTATTGGGTTGGGTGAAATAATTGTATGGGGATTATTCTTTTCTTCACTTCCCCACACAATTACTACACACAACACACACACAAAAATTGGAGCAGATTTTTTTTCTTGAGCTCACTTCTTGTGCTCACATCTTCCACTCATGGCTTCTTCTTCACCTCCACCCTATCCCTCTCATGTGTTGAGAATCCTAGGGTGATTGAGACAAAGTAATCACGCACCATCTCTACTTCACCTTGGACATGTCGGTTAGGAAACTTCATGTCCGAGTTGCTTCGGTTAGAAGCGGGAGTCCGTATAAAGAATCCTCGACGTGGAGCCACTCCGACGAGCGAGATCGGAGAACGAACTTCGTTGGGGCAGCCGCGAGGAGCTTGGCGTAGAGATTGAAGACCGAAGGACACGGATCGATCGGTATAATCTCGCCAAACTCTTTTGTAGTTAGTTAGTTAACGGTTAATGGTTCGATCCGGGTGATTGGTTGTGATAGCGCCGAGTTTCAAAAGTTTTTGTTTCGCATTTGGCCTCGGATTGACGGCCGGGCGCTGCCGTAACCTAACATGGTATCAGAGCCAAACCACTAACCGTTTACTAGCTTGTTTAGACAATGTTAAACTATCGAAACCGAAACAAACCCGATACACTGCACTGAACATTCCATTCTCTGTCGATTTTAGAAGTGTCTTCTAAAAATATTTAAACAACTGCAGAAGACTACTTAAGTGACCTATAGACTGTACCCCAATTACGAGCACATTCCATCGGATTTTGGCCGAGCACATTGCTCCCAAAACCGAGGAGGCCGGCCATTTTGGGTCTTCTGTGTTTCGTTTTTGGGGTGTGGTCTTGTCTCTGGAATTTTGGTTCAGTGGTATTGTTTGTTTAGCCCAGTTTGGATATGGTTTTATCTAGTTGTTTGGGGCTATTCGGGGGTTATTTCGAAGTCGATATTATCTAACATTGTTTAAAGTTTACAGTACTTATATTACTATCTGCGACCGTGAATGTCACTTTAGCGGTACAACTTGTCTAATCGCTATAGTTCCTTTAGACGGGTTTGCGAAGACATTCACGTTGATATTCTGTGTTGTGCTGTGTTGTTGCGGTTTTGTCGTGGTGGATAGCTTGCGTGCAATGGTAGTACAGTTTGGATTTATTTGTACATTTGATTTCGCGGGGCGAGCGTCCAACATATGGACTGCCGTCACTGCCTGTTTGTATATTATTCTTTTGGGGCACGACCGGGTTGAGATCGATATCACCGTTGTACATATTTTCTTTTCTGTACTAAGATTACCCCACGGTGGAGTGCACGGATAGCCGGGTTCTAGAGAGCAACGGGCCCGCATCTCATGGCTTTGAGACGGAGGGGGCTTCACTCTAGAATTGGCGGGCTATTAGCCGCACTCGTAGGGGGTACAAGTTGACCCAGGGAGGGGTGCTCAAGATACCGAATTCCGTGAAGTGCTGGGTGGTCCATTCACTTTGCTGAAGGGGGTTGCCTCGCTTCAGGTTTTGGCGGGTAACTTGCCGCACTCGTAGGGGTCTAGGTTTTCATTGCACAGGATATCCACATGACCAGGGGAACGTCGGGTTTCTGTTGCGGCTCAAAGGAAACCCGGGGATCCCAGATTATCTGTATTGTTCTGTGATGTTTATTACTTTTCTGTGATGTTGCATTTATCACGCCTGGAGCGATTATTATATATTGATATATATACTAGTAGATGTTGTATATGTTTTACACCCGCGTTAGTCCAGTCCCCGCTCTGTCGTTAGTTAAGTAACCTAACGGGTGATGACGGGACCCAGTAGCGAATGCGGATGGCATATACGTACATCATATTTTCGTTCTTTTGTGGTGTGATTAATTGATGAGACTGCATTGATTCTGATTAATGCAAGGAAAACAAACCTATTCGATGTTGTTGGAACAATTTTAAAAAGCTGTTATTATTAGGACGTTCTCTTTTGTTTTGCACAGAGGTATTCGGTTATGAATATCCAGCACCTCATTCGACGAGGCAAGGGCCGAGATCCCTTCATCGGGAGTGACCCCTTGGACAGAGGTTTGCGTCAGGGTAATAACTTCACTATAGTCGATTACTTTTTGCTTTGCATCACGGTATTCAGTTGGAATATCCTGCACCTCATTCTACGGGGAAAGAGCCGAGATCCCTTCACCGGGAGTGACCTCTTTAGCAAAGGTTTTCGCTACTATATATTTATAAAAAGGCATGCAGTTCCTTCAACGATATCAAGTTCATTATGTTAAAGGTTTTTTGCCAAAAACCAGCCGTAGTCCTCCGTCGTTTCTTACGAGTATTATTTAGTATTCGTGCTGCGTTTGTTGATCTAGTCAAGACGTAGTGTTCGGTAGCTAAGTGGTGCTTGTTTGTTGCATAAATGGGATTGGTTAGGACAGTCGTGCGGCCTTGTTGACCTAGTCAAGGGCACGTACTGGTGGGTTTAATGCAATTCAGGATAATGACGGATTGAACTTGACTAGCGGTTTATGGTTTGTTGACCTGGTCAAGGTCATAAGCCGCTTGGGGTAAAAACACACATCAGGAGTTTCTAAATAAACTGAAACTTGCCAGGCATGCGCATACCTTCTGGAGTGTGATAACGTAAGTGGATTCCATCACGTTATCATGCGATGATAGTTGGATCCCGATTCCCACTGATGAGTTGGTTTACTCCTCGGGTGATCCCGACTAATTCTTCTTTCAGGTTTGGAGGAAAGTTTGAGGATACAGTGGGAGACATCCTGATTAGATAAAGTGATTAACCATTCTGATCTAGGTTAGAGTGCACGCTGAGTGTTTCTTTCTCTCTCTCTTTGGCAGCGAACATGGCCCGACCCTAGACTATAACTCAGTAACCAAGTTAACCGGACTTTCTTAAAACACGTTGACTTTTGGATTGTCAGAGTTGCATACTTCATTGCCACTCCTTCTTTTACCCTTTGCATTTCTCCAGAACACCCCGTATCACTACGAACATCCACTTCCATTGGATATATCCATCATATAATTACATACGAACTCGAAGGAACTTGTTCCAGATTCGAGGATGGATTCTGATTCTGGAGAGATTGAATAGGACTATTCAGTTGTCTTTTCCTTTTACCTTCTCTCAAGTTGCCAGTACTCCTAGGATTAGAAGAGTACACCTGTTATGCTAATTGGATAGTTTTCTTCCAAACCATAGGCAGGTGCCGAAAGGTGGGGAATGAAGAAAACCAATTAGCCTAAGTGTGGTGTACAGAAGGAAATAAGTAAAGACAAATGAAGGGATTAGAAAGAGAGCAAAGTAAATTGCAACTGCTATCATTCACGACCAAACCACGTATTTCATCGCCACTCCTACTTTACCTTTAGATTTCTCCAGAACATTCCGTATCACTACGTAGATCCACTTCCATTAGATAAATCCATCGTATAATTACATACGAACTCGAAGGAACTTTTTCGAGGATGGATTCTGGTTCAGGAGAAATAGGAATAAGGTTTATTCAGTTGTCTTTTATCATTACTTTCTCTCAGGTTGTGAGTACTCCTAGGATTAGAAGAGTACACCTATTATGTTTATTGGATAGTCTTCTTCCAAACCATAGGCTGGTGCCGAACGATAGGGAAGGAAGAAAACCAATTAGCCTAAGTGTGGTGTACAGAAGGTAACGAGTAAAGACAAATAAAGGGATTTAGAGAGATGGTAAGGAAATATATGGTTACAGTCATGAATCTGATAATGGAAGAGGCATTACTAGGAATACTCGGATACCCCTACGAAACATGTTAATATTTCAGTTTCACTATGCGTTGTTAATTGAAAACTGATTTCCCAATTAGGCCCTTGCTCCAGAGTATGTATTTACCAGGTATGATTCTCACATCTGTATGGTTTTACAGATGATGAGTGGGAGTAAGTTATTGGGAATTAGGTGATCATCCTCATTATATCTGTAACAACTCCATTTTTAATGTACAAAGAATTGATTTAAATTCAAAATATACTTGGAGTATTTAATGTTGCTGATATCTCTTTAAGTATTTATTTCACACCATAATTACAAGAAAGGAGCTTGTAGCTCATTGGTAATACCTTGCATTGCTGAACCAAGCCACCAGAGTTCAAATTCCATACCCCACATTATTTTTAATATTGATTTTTTTAAAACCTTTAGAATACCAACAGTTACACGTGCATTTCTCACAAAAACCCCACTACCCATGAAAAGTTAGATGTTCCAGTGGCTACCTACGGTGACCCCCCAGCTTCCGGCACCCCGACTCGGGCCGGCGCCGCCGGCCGGACTTGGCCGGTCGGCCGAGTCATCAACTGAGAAAAGTTGGCTTTTGGGCTACCCTACCCCCCTGCATATTCTAAATTCTATAATTATTTCCAGAGAGCACATTAACTCTCATTCAATCCATTTCTAATACATTTTCCTATTATTTTTACATTTTTTAATTAAAAACCCTATATCTATCCTAATCCTAACCTAACCCTATAAATACACCCCTACCTCCTACCCTCTCATCCCAAAATTCTGAGCCCACTCTCTCAAAATCTCAAGAAAACCTTATGTACTTTGAAAACGAGCGAAAGGCGAAGCTCCGACGAAAACGACGGCGAACTTCCGGTGATCGTGCTAGGAACTCTTGGCGACGAATCGACGCACCGGCGAACCCTCTACTTCTCTCTCACTCTCTAGTGTTGTCCAAAACCGTAAGTCCCCATTCTATCTTTCTTTTCTTTCTAAAAAAAAATACGGAATTACAAGAACCGACGGAATCGGCACAAATCCGATTTCCGATTCGGTTTTCTTATAAACTTCACTTCTCATTATTTCAATTATGTTTAAACACTATCATGTTGACTATTAAAAACTAAACAACTAAATTGATCAAAGTTAAATTCATAAAATGATAGCTATTTCCATTTTACCATATTTTCACTTAAATACCACATTGTTTCAATATGCCTTTTAACTCTATTAAAATTGCTATACCTTTAAGTAGATCACGAGGTAATGACCTACCTCCTCACACACTCATATGCAAACATGACACGCTACCTCGAGAACTTAGAATACGGAAAATAAAACAATATCATTTAAATACCCTTTACTTAATAAAAACCAAATTTTGATATATCTTATAAATAAATAACTTTTGGAACTAATAAAAAATATCTAGACCCGGTCAATTAAGGACCATCGCCTTCTTTAGGACATAATAAGGTTGTGGACATCAGTCGTTTATCTAAACCTGACTTTGTGGTGTCTAGGCTAGATAAGTGAGAAAGGTAACTTTAAAAGGCCCGTCTCACGGTGATTCGTGAGCGGATCCCTCCTTTCTTCGCTTGTACTTACCTGACCACAATTGGCGGTGAAGAGGCGATTTGAGGTATCTCACAACTTGACCGAGAATACGAGAAATCGACATCTTTACAAATAAATACCATTTACTTAATAAAACCGTCTTCTAAAGGATTAGTATTTATAAAATCTTTGCAACGCGCCGCTACAACCCATTTTGGGGAACCCGTTTGGGGTGTTGCGGTTTATTGCACATCCTCGGGCTTAGTAGTGCGAGATTCAGACCTCCGCAAGGAACATTCGGTCTCGAAAGATTTAAAATACGACATCTTAAGAAAATGAGATTTTTAGAATATAAAATATTTATACAAATTATTTTTGTATAACTATATGTATATTTATCATTAAAATATCTATTTTGTTATAATATGAATATTCAACCTTTCTCTAAAAATGTCACAAGAATCGGTTTACACTAAAATACCATGAATTCAATATAATCACTATTTACACATAAATACCTATATTTATGGAATTAGGATATTTTCACTAGAAATATCACAAAATAAAATTACACTCATTACAACTATAAAGACGAATAATAAATAGTTGGGGTGTATCTTGAAAACTATACAAAAGTATTTTTATATAAAACCCCCTCAAGTTTTATAAATTACCCTAAGGACCCTAGTAAATATAGGACTTCGATTTACATTTCTACTGTCCAACTCGGGTTTGAGTCTGATTATAATCCGATTTGAATATGATTTAAGTACCATATAAATCTACAATATTACATTTCAACATGAACACACGAATCCATGAATTCAGTTATCAATCTATACAACTTGACTGAACCAAACCATGGATATACATTCCATTTACATGATTCCAGTTTACATCCATTACATCTGTTACTGATATCCTGGTTTCGGTCAGTCATCTAACTATACAACTTATACAATACAATATAACAATACAATCAAAACACTACGGGGTTTAAGGGGTAGATTGGTACGGAAGATATTAAAAGTGGCACGAGACAGTAAGATTAAGACACTTAACATGAATTCTGCTGCTGTTGTATCGTGGCATAACGGTTCCTTGTACTTTCCGTTTGCCCTGGTCTCTAGCATATAGAGACCCCTCTCGTATACACTGGCATCCTTCTGTACCAAGTTACAAACAACAGTGTTAACACAATACTCTACAATATTATACAAATTTAAAAGATACCTTCTTATTCTGTCTTTTCTATTTCTCCCTTATCTTTGGGACTTACCGAGCGACCTGTTCGCTGACGACATTCTATTTCTTTCTTCTTTGAGTGTCGTCAGGTGGTTTGGACCCGGCAGAGATCGAGCCATCTGCAGAAGACTTGGAGCAGTTTGCGGAAGAACCAGAGCTCTAGTTTCATTGTACATTTTCTATTATGTATCTTTAAATTCCTGTTATGTCATTGTTTAGGCAACGCTTTTATTTCAGTTGTATTTCCTTTCCATGGATTGTACAAAAGAATGTTAATAAATAAAGTTGCTGTTTTTATTATATCTTGTCTCTTGTGCTTTTATTTTTATATTGCTTAGATACGCTTAGCGTATTTACTTCACAGTAAATACGTAGCGGACCGGTCGCGTCCCCTTCGCCGTATACCGGGAAGCGGGGCGTGACAGGTTTTGTTGGTGGCTTATGCAGGTCAGAGCTGTATAGAATCATACTATGCAGTTCTGTTCTGCGTGAACAACCTAAGCAATATAACACAAGAACCAGCAACTAAAATATTCTTTACAATTCATATTCCTTGAATCTTACAATTTCATTGAATCTTATCATTTCAAATATTTTGAATCTGTCATAACCCAAATTTTTCTTCAAGGTTATGGATTCACCAAACAACACAAGCGCCAACTTCAACAACACTCCACCTCCACTACCAATCACGTCTGCCATTCCTGCTCCACCCAACGAGCAAACGGTTCTGCTTGAGGCAATCCGCAGCCTCCTCGAGGGACAGCAGCAGCAGACTGCTCTTTTAATGAACCGTCTGGAGGCAGACGCACCTGGGGTAAAGCAATTTAGGGCTTTACACCCCAAACAGTTCTCTGGAAAGGGAAGCCCACTTGAAGTTGAGGAATGTGCACAAAGCATAGAGGATGATCTGGCGGCAGCACAAGTGCCAGACATAGCTTGGGTTCGTGTGGCGAAACTGCAGCTCACGGACAATGCTGACAACTGGTGGAAGGCGGAAGAAAGCCGTCTTGAACAGCCTATCGAATGGAAGACTTTCCGTGACTTGTTCGACGCTAAGTACTTCCAAGAGACTGCCAGGTTCGACATGGAACAGCAGTTCATCCATCTGCAACAAGGTTCGATGTGGACCAAATCAGTAGATGAGTATGACGCTGAGTTCACCATGCTCAGTCGGTAGGCTATGTCTCAATAATTCGAAATTTTTATCACAAATTACACAGCTAACACAATATTTTTGCAGATTTGCGGCACACCTTATACCGACGGATGAGATCAGAGCCCGTCAATTCCAACAAGGTTTGGATTCGGAAATCCAGGCTGCACTGGCCACATGCGATTTTCTGACTCATGAATTGGCTTTGAAAGCTGCCCGCCGTTATGAGGCGGTGGTAAAGGCGAGGGGAAGACCTCAATCTGCTGGATTTAAGCATCCTGCCAACCAGATGGCAGGAGGAGCCTCGTTCAGGCCATCTTTTGTACCAAGGCGACCCGGAGTACAGAACAACCGTCCCAGCCCAGCCTTTTGTACCTACTGCAAGAGAACTGGACATATGATGAAAGACTGCCGGCGAGCCAACCATCTTTGCTTGATCTGCGGTTCAGCTGCTCATGATATTGGGTCTTGTCCCCAAAAGCAAAACCCAGTTGCTGCACCCAGGCCAGCAATTACCTATCCGCAGTGACCGGCTCTTCAAGCACATGCTCCAAGACTTGCACTACCTGCACCACCCAGAGGACCACAAGCTGCACCACCTCCTCGTCAGTTCCATCAAGCTCAAAGGAACGTTCCGAGGAATGCTCCTCCGGCCAGGAAGAATGTACCAAGACGCCAGGCTTTCACGATGACCGTGGAAGAAGCTGAAGGCACTGGCCAAGTCATCACTGGTAAACTTTTCTTTTCAAACTTTTCTTTTCTATCCTGCTACTTAGTTACATATTTTTCCTATACCTAAAACAAATCCCACATACCTTAGGTACAATCTTAGTATCCTCAACCCCTGCACTAGCACTGTTTGATACTGGAGCATCTCACTGCTTTATGTCTCAACGGTTTGTCCGAACCCATGCGATTCCAGTCTCACCGCTTGTATCCAGCTGGAATGCCAGTTCAGGAAATGGCGTTCTAAAGGCAACCATGGGATACCGTCTGTGTCCAGTCGTCGTCTGCAGCAGAGAGTTTTATGCTGACTTCAAAGTGCTGGACATACCGAACTTCGATGTGGTTCTAGAAATGGATTGGCTTGAAACTTTTTATGCTACCATTGACTGTCGTTAAAGGAGGGTAGTATTCGAGATTCTAGACCATCCGGTCTTCTATTTCAAAAGCGGAGACCGTACACTGGAGCCAAGTACTTACAAAGCGAAGCCAAGAGAAGCAGTAGTTGCAGCAGCTCAAGCGGAGGAAGAATCAATGCCAGATGTGGTTCGAGAGTTCGACGATGTATTTCCTGACGATATATCAGGTTTGTCTCCCGATCGAGCTCTTGAATTCAGTATTGATTTAGTACCAGGAGCACAACCAGTGATCAAAGCACCCTATCGTTTAAGTCCGGAAGGTTTGAAGGAAGTCCGAACACAGTTGGACGAATTACTGGCGAAAGGATGGATTCGTCCCAGCACTTCAAATTGGGGATCACCTGTACTACTTGTGAAGAAGAAGGAAGCTTCATACAGAATGTGCATCGATTACAGAGCTTTGAACGAAGTCACTATAAAGAACAAGTATCCACTTCCGCGCATCGACGATTTATTCGATCAGCTAAGTGGATCTTGTGTTTTCTTAAAATTAGATCTTCGTTTAGGTTATCATCAGGTGAAGGTCAAGAAAGCTGATATTCACAAAACAGCTTTCAGAACTCGCTATGGACATTACGAATTTCTAGTGATGCCATTTGGAGTGACCAATGCACTAGTAATATTCATGAACCTAATGAATCAAGTTTTCCGGGAGTACTTAGACAGGTTTGTTGTCATCTTCATCGACGACATCCTGGTGTATTCTAAGAATCGGAAAGAGCATGCAGAACATCTACGAATTGTCCTGGAAACTCTTCGACAACATCAGCTCTATGCCAAGTACAGCAAGTGCGAGTTTTGGCTAAAGCAAGTTGGTTTTCTTTGACATATCTTATCAGGAGAAGAAATCTCGGTGGATCCAGCAAAAGTTTCAGCAGTTAGCGAATAGCCCACACCAAAGTCAATGAAGGACATTCGGAGTTTCTTAGGTTAGCTGGATATTACAGAAGGTTCATTGAAAGATTTTTGAAGACAACAACACCCCTGACCAAGCTCACACGTAAAGATGAAGAATTTGTGTGGTCAGAAGCATGCGAACAAGCTTTCGTAGAACTCAAGTCAAGATTGACATCAGCACCTATTCTCGTTATACCGGATCAATCTGGAGAATTCGAAGTGCATTGCGATGCATCCGGTAAGGGATTAGGATGTGTTCTACATCAGCACCGTAAAGTTGTGGCTTATGCTTCAAGACAGCTGAAGATTCATGAGCGCAATTATCCGACGCATGATTTGGAATTGGCAGCCATCATCTTTGCTCTCAAGATTTGGCACCATTATCTACTTGGTGAACGAGTGAACATCTACACAGATCATAAGAGCCTGAAGTACGTGTTTACTCAGAAGGAGTTGAATATGCGGCAGAGAAGATGGTTAGTACTCATGGCGGACTTTGACATCAACTTGTAATATCATCCAGGAAAGGTGAATGTGGTACCTGATGCTCTTAGTCTCCAACCATTAGCAATGAATCTCACCGCTCAGTGGAAGCTTCAACAAGACTTGCATCAGATGGAGATTGAAGTAGTCATGCCAGGTAATACTTCAAGTTTGATGAATTTACAAGTTCAATCAACCATTGTCAATCAGATCAAAGCAGCCCAAGCAAGTGATGCTAAGTTGCAAAAGATTAAAGAACAAGTGGAGAATGGACTCAGAACAGACTTCATCATCCATGAAGACGGATCTTTGAGATACGGCAGCAGATTGTGTGTACCAAAAGGTCCTGTTTGGGAAGAGTTAATGAAAGAAGCTCACAGCTCTCCCTACTCAGTACACCCTGGAGGTACTAAAATGTACAAAGATCTACGTCAGAATTATTGGTGGCATGGAATGAAGCGTGAAGTAGCCAGAAGCGTCGCAAAATGCTTGGTGTGTCAGCAAGTAAAGGCTGAACATCACAGGACTGCTGGATTACTTCAACCGCTACCAATCCCAGAATGGAAGTGGAAACACATCACGATAGATTTTGTGACTGGTCTTCCTCGCAGCACAAAGGGTAACGATGCCGTATGGGTCATTGTGGATCGACTCACAAAGTCGGCTCACTTCATCCCATTTCGAGTTGGCCAATCAACTGAGACACTAGCAAAGAAGTACATGGAGGTAATAATCTAGTTAAGATTTAAACTCTTCATAATGTACTATTTCTGATACCCATGAACTCATACAGGAAATTGTGAGACTTCATGGAGTACCGGTCTGCATTGTCTCCGATCGTGACACCAGGTTTCGATCGCAATTTTGGCAGAGTCTGCAAGCAAGCTTGGGAACAAGTCTGAACTTCAGCACGGCTTATCATCCACAAACAGATGGTCAGTCAGAACGAACTATTCAGATCTTGGAGGATATGCTTAGAGCATGTATGTTAGACTTCAAAGGATCGTGGGAAGATCACCTACATCTTATGGAGTTTTCGTACAACAACAGCTACCAATCAAGCATAGGAATGGCACATTTTGCAGTATTGTATGGAAGGAAGTGTCGATCACCATTAAGTTGGGACGACATCGGAGATAGGGAACTTCTTGGACCAGAGATGATAGTAGCGACGGTTGATGTGGTTCGTACTATCAGGGAAAAGATGCGTATAGCCCAAGATCGACAGAAGCACTGGGCTGATGCAAAGAGGCGTCACTTGGAGTTCCAGCCAGGAGATCATGTGTTCTTAAAGATATTTCCGAACCGCGGAGTGATCCGATTTGGAAGACGGGATAAGCTAAGTCCGAGATATATTAGATCGTTCGACATACTCGAACGAGTTGGTGAAGTGGCATACCGCTTAGCACTTCCACCTTCATTGGAAGGAGTGCATAATGTGTTCCACATATCCCAACTCAGAAAGTATGTGAGTGACCCCAGCCATATTCTCGATCATTCTGAGCTCACTATACAGCCCGATTTGTCTTATGAGCAACAACCTGTGGAGATCCTGGACAGGAAAGTGAAGACACTTCGGAACAAGGAACTTAACTTGGTCCGAGTGATGTGGAGGAAAGACACTCCAGGAAAGTCCGCTTGGGAAAGGGAGGATGAAATGCGTACTAGATATCCACACCTCTTTGTAAACTAGTTCTCAAATAAAAGTTGTAAATTTCGAGGACGAAATTTTTGTAAGGAGAGTAGACTGTAACAACTCCATTTTTAATGTACAAAGAATTGATTTAAATTCAAAGTATACTTGGAGTATTTAATGTTGCTGATATCTCTTTAAATATTTATTTCACACCATAATTACAAGAAAGGAGCTTGTAGCTTATTGGTAATACCTTGCATTGCTGAACCAAGCCACCAGAGTTCAAATCTCATACCCCACATTATTTTTAATATTGATTTTTTTAAAACTTTTAGAATACCAACAGTTACACATGTATTTCTCACAAAAACCCCACTACCCATGAAAAGTTAGATGTTCCAGTGGCTACCTATGGCGACCCCTCAGCTTCCGGCACCCCGACTCGGGCCGGCTCCGCCGGCCGGACTTGGCCGGTCGGCTGAGTCATCAACTGAGAAAAGTTGGCTTTTGGGCTACCCTACCCCCCTGCATACTCTAAATTCTGTAATTATTTCCAGAGAGCACATTAACTTTCATTCAATCCATTTTTAATACATTTTCCTATTATTTTTACATTTTTTTAATTATAAACCCTACACATACCCTAACCCTAGCCTAACTCTATAAATACACCCCTACCTCATACCCTCTCATCCCAAAATTCTGAGCCCACTCTCTTAAAATCTCAAGAAAATCTTGTGTACTTTGAAAACGAGCGAAAGGCGAAACTCCGACGAAAACGACGGCGTACTTCCGGTGATCGTGCTAGGAACTCTTGGCGATGAATCGACGCACCGGCGAACCCTCTACTTCCCTCTCACTCTCTAGTGTTGTCCAAAACCGTAAGTCCCTATTCTATCTTTCTTTTCTTTCTAAAAAAATACGGAATTACAAGGCCCCACGGAATCGGCACAAATCCGATTTCCGATTCGGTTTTCTTATAAACTTCACTTCTCATTATTTCAATTATGTTTAAACACTATCATGTTGACTATTAAAGACTAAACAACTAAATTGATCAAAGTTAAATTCATAAAATGATAGCTATTTCCATTTTACCGTATTTTCACTTAAATACCACATTGTTTCAATATGCCTTTTAACTCCATTAAAACCGCTATACCTTTAAGTAGATCACGAGGTAATGACCTACCTCCTCATACACTCATATACAAACATAACACGCTACCTCGAGAACTTAGAATACGGAAAATAAAAAAAATTCATTTAAATACCCTTTACTTAATAAAAACCAATTTTTGATACATCTTATAAATAAATAACTTTTGGAACTAATAAAAAATATCTAGATCCAGTCAATTAAGGACCGTCGCCTTCTTTAGGACATAGTAAGGTTGTGGACATCAGTCGTTTATCTAAACCTGACTTTGTGGTGTCTAGGCTAGACAAGTGAGAAAGGTAACTTTAAAAGGCCCGTCTTACGGTGATTCGTGAGCGGATCCCTCCTTTCTTCGCTCGTACTTACCTGGCCACAATTGGCGGTAAAGAGGCGATTTGAGGTTTCTCACAACTTGACCTAGAATACGAGAAATCGACATCTTTACAAATAAATACCATTTACTTAATAAAACCGTCTTCTAAAGGATTAGTATTTATAAAATCTTTGCAACGCGCCGCTACAACCCATTTTGGGGAACCCGTTTGGGGTGTTGCGGTTTATCGCACATCCTCGGGCTTAGTAGTGCGAGATTCAGACCTCCGCAAGGAGCATTCGGTCTCGAAAGATTTAAAATACGACATCTTAAGAAAATGAGATTTTTAGAATATAAAATATTTATAAAAATTATTTTTGTATAACTATATGTATATTTATCATTAAAATATCTATTTTGTTATGATATGAATATTCAACCTTTCTCTAAAAATGTCACAAGATCGGTTTACACTACAATACCATGAATTCAATATAATCACCATTTACACATAAATACCTTTATTTATGGAATTATGATATTTTCACTAGAAATATCACAAAATAAAATTACACTCATTACAACTATAAAGACGAATAATAAATACTTAGGGTGTATCTTGAAAACTATACAAAAGTATTTTTACATAAAACCCCCTCAAGTTTTATAAATTACCCTAAGGACCCTAGTAAATATAGGACTTCGATTTACATTTCTACCGTCCGACTCGGGTTTGACTCTGATTATAATCCGACTTGAATATGATTCAAGTACCATATAAATCTACAATATTACACTTCAACATGAACACACGAATCTATGAATCCAGTTATCAATCTATACAACTTGACTGAACCAAACCATGGATATATATTCCATTTACATGATTCCAGTTTACATCCATTGCATCTGTTACTGATATCTTGGTTTCGGTCAGTCATCCAACTATACAACTTATACAATACAACATAACAATACAATCAAAACACTACGGGTTTTAAGGGGTAGATTGGTACGGAAGGTGTTAAAAGTGGCACGAGACAGTAAGATTAAGACACCTAACATGAATCCTGTTGCTGTTGTACCGTGGCATAACGGTTCCTTGTACTTTCCGTTTGCCCTGGTCTCTAGCATATAGAGACCCCTCTCGTATACACTGGTATCCTTCTGTACCAAGCTACAAACAACAGCGTTAACACAATACTCTACAATATTATACAAATTTAAAAGATACCTTCTTATTCTGTCTTTTCTATTTCTCCCTTATTTTTGGGACTTACCGAGCGACCTGTTCGCTGACGACATTCTATTTCTTTCTTCTTTGAATATCGTCAGGTGGTTTGGACCCGGCAGAGATCGAGCCATCTGCAGAAGACTTGGAGCAGTTTGCGGAAGAACCAAAGCTCTAGTTTCACTGTACATTTTCTATTCTGTATCTTTAAATTCCTGTTATGCCATTGTTTAGGCATCACTTTTATTTCAGATGTATTTCCTTTCTATGCATTGTACAAAAGAATGTTAATAAATAAAGTTGCTGTTTTTATTATATCTTGTCTCTTGTGCTTTTATTTTTATATTGCTTAGATACGCTTAGCGTATTTACTTCACAGTAAATACGTAGCGGACTGGTCACGTCCCCTTCTCCGTATACCGAGAAGCGAGGCGTGACAATATCGGAATTCGTTATAATTGGTGATATTTTAGGAAATCGCCTGGGTTTTTGCCGGACGACAAATATTTGGTTTTGAATATCCGTTGTTATGCACCAGTTTCAAACTGATATATCTGTACGTTTATTTTATAAAGTGAGATATAATCTTTTGAAATTATGTCCATAACATTTACGTATACCAGTTGATGATTAGGTAAGGAGTATTAAACAACGGTGTAATTCTTCTTAATTATAGTACAGTTTTCAACCTACGACGCATAGGGTTTGAGTTATTCAACTCAGGAGACTTATACAAAGTATTGTATGTTGTCCAGTGTCCATTAGGATAGAGGGGTTGGTACTCGTACTATATTCTGTTTACTTATGACTTCTTAAGTTTAGACAAGTGTTTTGTAGAAATACAAGGTCCACGTTTTGAGAAGTTATAGGTACAAGAATAAAGTAGAGAACCACGTGATGCAAGTATCAGGATTGTTCAAGGTGATCGAAGATATAGATACTTGTGTTTGGTATTCAGTCGATAGTAATAATTTTGAGAACTTGCTTCTCTTTCAGGTTACTCATAATTGAATGCACTCCTAAATTGAGTAATGTTGATCGGTCTCTCTCCATTTAGTTGACATGCACTGGAAACAGCTGCATGATTTGAATCTGGTTCCAATTAAATTAGTGCCTCTGTTTCTATATTGTATATAGAATGGATCATAGCTTAACGATGTTAAGGTATATGGAGTTATCTGGCTTATGCTTAAAACCAGACTTTGGATAACTCAAGGCACGTTTCGGTAATGGCAGTTTGTGGGTTATCCCAGACTATGACGAAGGGTAACTTTCTACCATTTGGAAGATCAATAGTGATATTGTTCTTGACTCCCCACAGTTTTAGTAAAATGGACTTTTTCAGAAAACAGTAGTGGGAGTATGGTAAAACCGAAAGTGATTCCAGAACCGCAATCGATTACTGAAAATTTAATAGGACCAAAAGATTCAATCAGGTTTGACATTCCATCAGCCACTCTGCAGATATGGTGGGTAGCCTCAGGCGCCCGAGAGATACTTCGGTATTCTCAAAGACGGTGACAGGGAGGTTCTTGTTTACCCAGACTTGCCATTACTGCTGTTCTAGACTATGAGACCCGGTAGGAGGATCAGTATAGCGTCGTTCTAAAACTAGCTTTAGAAGTGTACATGTATATAACTCTGCCAGAGGGTTTTTGTAGTCAGTGGGAGCAACGGAAGTATAGTGGACAAGTAGCTTATGTCTATTTATAGAGTGGTGATATCGACCTCAACCCGGTCGTGCCCTAATAAAAGAATATACAATAAAGCAGAAACGGCAGTCCACATGTCGGACGCTCGCCCCGCGATAATGAATATACAAATGAATCAAAACTGTACTACAAATATTGCACTATAGGCTATCCATCACGACAATCCGACAAATCCATCTCAAAGATATCACAACAAACACCACAGATAAACAAGATGCGTGCAACCCCTTCTTATTGACGTATAGCAATTAGAAGACATTAAACAACACATGTACACATCATAGAAGCAAGTAAAGAAAACCAGGACGTAAGAATTCCATGCACAATTAGCAAATGAAACCAATTTCCAAAACTATGAAAAACTAGTGAGCTAAAGTTCCAAAAACGATCGTTTTAAACCAATCTGGGAGTCGAAACGAACTCGAAACTCGCTCGAATCTTAATGGAGGCGAAGGGGACGAAATTAACTGTCGATTAGGGGGCTTAAGGGGGTACCTACCCCAGAGGGCCACCACAAGGTGGCCCTATGGAGTAAGCAGACCCGAGAGCACCCAGTTAGGGTGCTCTCGGGTCACCACCACCCCCAAGGCCGCCTTGTGGTGGTATTGAGGGGTGGGTCCAACCTTTGGTCCCTCCGAGGTTTCCCCAGGGTGCCCATGCTCCATCCCGCGGCTTCTCGGTTCAAACCATGAGCCTGCAGTGTGTGCAAACATCTCAAATCATCAATTTTCGGAACTATTTTTGTCGGCGATTTGTGCGCGACAAAAACGGCGAATTTCTAACGTCGCTATGAGTTATCTAAAGCTTATGGAGTGGCTCTGATACCATGTTAGGCGGTGTCGCACACTCTACTGGGTCCATAGAGGCGGAATTTTTAAAAACGATTTTTAAGACTTGCAACACCGACTAATCCCAACATCTACCGTAAGCCTTAAATAACAAAAACTTGCAAAGATATTAATCTACTATGAAGTGATTATACCTATATGAACCAAGTCCTTCGGGTCTTCTTTTCCTCTTCTTAAGCTCCTTGTCCTTCGGGATCGAGTTTGGTCGTAGGCCTCCTCATGTCGAAGACGATCCACCCGAGTGTCTTTAGTTCAAGCTTCAATCTCAAACTTGAGGTAACTAAAGTACCTAGTTTGCTAATTTAAGTAGCTTAAAAGATGTAGAGTGTTAATTGGATTGTATTATCTTACAAAACCATGGATCCTCAACTCATGAGAGGGTTATGGTTTTGGGAAAAAGAAGAAAGCAAAATAGGAAATAGAAATCCAAGTGTATAATGAAACTAGTATTGTGATGAATGGTTGAGTCTTGGAAAATATCAAGCATAAAATATTTCACATAGCACATTGAAGCATGCTTGAATAGTTAGAACAAATGAATAAAAGAAATCAAGTAGCCATACTTCAACCATGCTTGTATACACCTCATCTCTCCACCTCATTATCTATTTAGAAAAATAGATTTAAAACAAAATGGGGTGTTTTCTTCTAGAAGCATTCTAGTGAAATTACTAGAATACCCCCACCGAATATACATACCCGTATTCGTACTACAAAAAATATGAATACCAAGAGATAAAATAACCTAATAGTATAATACTAAAATACGGTTTAATCCTAAGCTCGCTAGTATTATCCGTCAGAACAAAATATGTGTATCCTGTACACGTATACGATCGAAACTTCCAATGGTATAATACTAGAATGCGACTTAATTCTAAGCCCGCTAGTATTATCCGTCCGAAAAAAATACGTGTAGCCTGTACATGTATATGATCGAAACCCTGCACGTAAAACCATACAGCTTCTACATCGATTTGCCCGAATCAGGGAAACTCTCTGTGTGGGACTCTGAAGACTCGACAGTATGCTGGCAGTGGGTTTAACCACAAGCACATCAGCGGCACTAGCTGTACGTAACGGTTACCCAGGTACCTGTCGAAAAGAAGGCCGACAAGCAAACTCATCCGAACCCCTACCGAGCCTATCCGTGACAATTTCCATACAGTCCAGTCTGTTCGTCTGGGAGTATCGCATGCCGAGTCTAGGAGGTGGAAAACGCTAGACCCCTAATAACCTGACAAGTCATGCCGATGTAGCTCAAGACCATCCGAGAATCTACTGATCTACCTATTAGTAATTCTTAATCCGCCATGGCCAGGGACTTATGGTGTTGGCCAATCGAACACAACGCGATATCGACTCTCTATACAGGGAGAGACGAATCCCCGATAATCGCTCACTGTCTTCATGTGGTTCGGGACTGTACCCAACTAAAACCTGTTTGCACGGCTCAGTAGAGCTGTGGTAGGGTAGTGATCAAATCACAGTGGGAACTCACACGAGACAAATGACGATCTCAGGTTGACAGACTATCTACACTCATGTCTCCATAGAACTGCTATTGGACGATTGGTATAATACCATCTAGCCAGTTCTTAGTGAGTCCGTCCAGTGTACACACCCCCCAATGAGCACCTGTATACGATCTCAGGAGCCAAATACCAATGGCGGCGGGACCAACCACCGCCCCTCGTCGGGGTCTCAAAACGTATACATCAGTCTACTCCGGAGTATCGATGCCCTGTCTCGATACTCCCATGACTTGGGACATTTAATGATGTGTTTATCGACTACCCAGCTCTCACAAGTATGATTGTCATCACAGCGCTAGTAGTCAAGCAATGATCCTACTGGTTTTATCAACACATATAAATGATACGTAATAACAAGTTAAACATATGCAAATGTTAAGATAAAAACAAACCAAATAGCATACTATCATATCGAGGAAGATTGTCCTGCATATACATATGTCCAAACATCCACATGTATACATATACAATAATGGCCTCTATGTCATACATATCCAACACTTTAAACGCATGCTTTATTGAAAATGGTATAGATTGCAATTGATAATGTAGAATGAGAAACCTCGATTGTACTGACACCGACACAGAGAAAAAACAAAGCTCATAAAAGCTAGATGTTCTATATGTATGTTCATCCAAGGATCTCTCTTTCTCTCTCCCTCTCCCAAGAAGGCTTGGGATTTTGAATGCTTCAAGCTCATTCAAAGATGGTTGTGAATTTAACAAAGGAAAGACATGAGCATAATTCCATAATTCCAAAAGGCTTAGGAGTTATCATTGATCTAATGTCGCTATCCTTATCTTTTTCCCTGCCACCCCCTCACAACTTGCACTGGAGTCCTCACACATAGTCACAATATTCGTGAATAATTCGCATATTTTTGGCCGGCCGATTTAATCGTCGTTCGTGAACGATTCGAATTTTTCACGAATAATTCACAAAATCAGCGGATAATTCGCAAAAATTAGCGAATGATTCACAAAAAACAAAACTCACCACCTCATCTACTGTTTACATGTTATGCGTATGCTCATATATTAATTTCTTTCTCAAAATCCTTCCGAACATTTCCCGAATACTTGCCGCATCTTTTTCGAATACTTGCCGATTTTTTCCGAATAGTTCTCCGAATCCGATTTTTCGGCCTTGCCGAATTATTTCCGAATGCCGAATTTGTGAATACGCTCACAAATGCTACTTATTTCATTATCTCTTATAATTATAATATAAAAAAGAAAAAGAATAAACTACACAAAAATACCTTGAAGTTTTTAATATATCGAGCGGTGCTTTTGAGGATATTTTAGTGAAAAATAATCCCTTTTACCAAAGTTTTAAGGCCTTGATTGGAAACGTGGTTAAGTTTTAGAGCACAGGAGTTTTATAAAGTTATGTAAACCTAACTCCAAAATCCTTATAATGCCATGTTTGGCAATCATTTTGGGGTTTAGAAAAATCTTGTTAATTGAACTCCTAAGTTGAGATTACTTGAATCTACTAAACTCCAAACCAACCAAAGTTTTCTAAATTCTAAAATATCAAAGCAAACGTCTATTTTGAAGTTATATAAACTCCGGAGTCAGACAATTCATCAAAGCTAAAATTTTAAGCGGAAGCAGCACCTTACAAATTAGAGTTTTCATTACCTCATAAAACCAAACGATGGTTATCCTAACTCGAAACCCAAGTGATTTTCCTATAATTAAAAAATGAAGGTAGTTTATTGAAACGACGCGATAGTTAAGGGTATTTTAGTGTAATTTAACCCACACACCCCCAATCCCAACCCCCAAAAAAATCTCTTCATTAAAATTGATGGCCTCGTTCAAATGGGCTGGAAATTGGAAGCACCAACCTACGAATATAATGGGTGTTTAATAATCAAATTGGGCCAAACTTATTGTTTAAAAGTTCATCTCCCTCATTGCGAATTTTGCCGAGCCCTAACGCTAAGGCGATTTCGATCGAGGTAAGCTTGCCCGTTTTCGATTCATTTTCACAGAATTTTTACTCTCAAAAATTTTCCCATTAATATTGTATACTGCAAGCTAGAAGAAGATTATAGATTATACTCAGAAACCCTAGATATCCCAATTGGGGCCCTTGTTTGGTGATGCTTTTCAATTAGGGATCCTTGAAACTCAAGAAAAGATTTACACTCTGCACGTTTTTCTAAGACTTTAATATAGTTTCAGTAGTCGTCATGAACGCTAAAGCCAATGTTCCATTCTTAAGTTATCTATGACAAGCGAGAAAAGTCGTGATGAAGCATTCCAAGGCTTCAAGTTGCTAATTTGATTGAATGATTGATGATTGCAATACTTTGCTTTAACTAACTTCAGCATCTGATATCCGGTTGCATGAGAAAAATTTGCATATTGATTTGTTAGAGGAGTGCTGTGGAATTGAATGTGCATATGTTCGTTTCCTATGTAGCACTGGTTCTGATACGGATATAAGACACTATACAAATCGCGGATTTAAAATTTTCCAAAAATTAAGGATACGATTCGTTAGGATACGCTAAGTTTTGTTGGATGAAACATATATACTTATATAAAAAAGATATAGTAGCAAATCTAAACTAACAGTATAAATATTTATTACTTCTGGCGTATAGATAGTTGATGTTTTAGTCGGTCATTCATTTCGCTACTGGATGGCTAGTTGTATCAAGAGGGTGGTTGGAGATCTACTTGGTGAGTCGATAGGTGGTGCTCCACCATCTAAGGACACATCATGGTGAAACGAAAAAGTAAAGACTGCTATTAAAATCAAGAGGGGTTCTTATAAAGATTTGAAGAAAACCAGAGATGCGGAGAGATTTAAGAAGTATAAAATGGCTAAAAAGAAAGTTAAGAAAGTTGTTTGGGAAGCTGAAGTTAAGGTTTATAGGAGGTGTACGAGAAGTTGGACACTAATGAGGCTGAAAATGATATATACTGGATTGCTTAGATGCGGAAAAGAAAGACTAGAGACCTATGTGCAGTGAAGTGTGTTAAAAATGAAGATCAGAAGTTTTTAGTTCGAGATGGGAATATCAAGGAAATATGGAGAGATTATTTTGAAAAATTCTTTAATGAGAGCTTTACTAAGAATTTGAATGGACTTATCATTTAATCTCAAGGTATAAACTGTGATTTCATGCATAAAATAAGAATACTAGAGCTTAAAGAGACTTTGAAGAGAATGAAATCAAGAAAAGCGGTTGGTCCAGACGGGATTCCTATCGAGATTTGGAGATACTTAGGAGAAATGGGCATTAAATGATCGACAATTCTGTTTAATAAGATTTGGCAGACCAAAAGATGCCAAATGAGTGGAGGAAAATCACCCTTGTACCTATCTATAAGAACAAGGGTGGCATTCAAAATTGCTCAAACTACTGTGGAATAAAACTTATGTCACACCATGAAACTTTGGAAAAGAGTGATTGAACACATGCTAAGGAAGGATTTTAAGATAATAGAGAATTAGTTTAGGTTTATACCTAAACGATCGACGACAGAAGCTATTCATTTGTTTCGTCAACTTGTTGAGCGTTTTCAAGAGAGAAGGAGAGTTTTGCATATGATATTTATTGATTTAGAGAAAGCGAACGACAAGATACCTAGAGAGGCATTATGGGAGACAATGATGAAGAAGGAGGTGCCCGTCAAGTACATTGATATAATCAAGGATATGTACGATGGAGTGGTGGCAAATGTCGGAACTTGCGGCGGTCTAACGGATGATTTTTCGATTACAATTGGGTTATATCAACGATCTGCATTAAGTTCATTTCTGCTTACCATCGTGATGGATGAGCTTACTAAAACTATCCAAGATGAGATATCTTGATATATATTATTCGCTGATGATATTGTTCTAGTAAATAAGATGAAAGCAGGAGTTAATACCAAATTGGAGTTATAGAGGCAAACGTTGGAATCTCGGGGTTTCAGATTGAGCAGATCCAAGACAGCATATATGCATTGCAAATTTAGTAAACAGAGAAGTCGAGACCACATTGGTATAACACTGGAAGGACAAGAGATATCACCGAGCGATCAGTTTAGATATATAGGTTCCATCATCCAAAAGGATGGGGAGATAGATAGCGATATTAATCAAAAGATCCAAGCTGGTTGGTTGAAATGGAGGAGTGCAATAGAGATTTTGTAAGATCGTAACTTTCCGTTAAGGTTGAAAAAGAAATTTTATCGGAGCGCTATTCGGCCTGCCTTATTATATGGTACAGAATGCTGGGCTCCTAAGAAGCATCACACACAGAAGATGCACGTAGCAGAGATGTGCATGCCTCGTTGGATGTGTGGTAACACTAAAAAAGATAAGGTGCGAAATAAGAATATTCGTGCAAAAGTTTGTGTAACACCTGTGGAGGAGAAGATGCGGAAAACCTGCTAAGATAGTTTATTCATGTGCAACGCAAACCTATGGAAGCACCAGTTCGACGAATTGATACTATTGATATAGGCAATGTCAAAAGGACGGAAGGAAGACCGAAGAAAATATGGATGGAGGTGATACGAAAAGATATGGTTGCCAAAGGCCTCAATGAAAGTATATTGTTTGATAGGAGTGAGTGGTGGTGGAGGATTCATGTGCTGGACCCGGTGTGATTCTCATGTTGGTTCATGTAGCCTACCCCATATGCTTGGGATAAAAGGCGTATCCATTTCGCTACATCTAGTACATAATATAAGTTAAAGAATGTGGCAATAAGAGTTCCACAAGCATACCGGACGAATTTGAAAGAATCCAACATAGATATGTATCATATGAATCCGATGGGGATGCATCTCCTTGACAAAGATATGTAGCTCATTTCCACCCTATAGGAAATTACACTTGGGCTTCTTGAACACTACGGATGGATTTTTTGTACACTTAAATATGCTGATAATTTGCCAATTATGGTTCCTCCTTCCAATAGTCATTTTGATCTGCAAGCATAAATGTGTTTCTTCCTTCTTGTTCTCGTGAGCTTGAAGTTGGAGACCCTATCACCCCGAGTATGGCCATACTCTATATCTGGTTATTTAACCAACGTTAAATGTTTGTGCAGTTTTTGAGTTCATTTGTTATCACTTAGCATGGACAAAGGCAAGAATAATTTGACAGAACTTTCGCTCACAGCCAGTGATGTTAATGATGGAGCTGAAGGTACTGATTTTAAGCTTCTATGGCACTTCACTTTTCTTACATGTCTTCTTTGAGTTTTCCTTTATCGATCTCTTTGTGCATTGGACTTGAATTTGCTCTGAGCTAAAAAGAATGTTAAGTTGATGTGTAGTTCTTACCTTCTTCCTCCACTTCCAAACTTTTTATTAAAAAAAATTCCTATCATCCATACAAGTGTGGCTGTCAATAAGTCTTAACCTGACATAATTTATTCTGGTGATGGAGTTTCTGGAATAGGGCACTGAAGGAAGATAAACCTTACAGGCCGAGACTATATCAAGGGTTGTGTTTTACACCCTACCTCACCTATTTTGTTGTGTTCTGCAAAATTGTTATTATTTATGCAGTTACTTCAGCAGTTAGGTTCTATTCAATTATATTATTTCCCAAAATCTCAAACTTTTGTAATTTTTATATATTTTTAGCCTCCACTCAGATCAATTCCTTCGGTTCAACTTTTCGACAAATACCTATCGAGTTAATAGTGGATTTATTTCATGTGCACATGCACGATTCAGTTACATCTAAGGCCGTCTCTCCCTAAATCTTCATTTCGATGAAAATTAGTAGAAGTGGCTGTGGTGTCACAAACTTTTAAGCCTGTTTTATGCATGCAACCTAAATGTAGCAAGTCTAGTGACTCCTTTCTAATAAATTTCCCAGAATGCCCTGTAAAGAAGAGATGCTCAGACCAGAGATAAGCTCTTCCTGGTGAGCCTCGATGTGTCAACTGCGGACGATATGGTGAATATATCTGTGATGAGACTGAAGATGATGTCTGTAGTATCGAGTGCAAAATTGCTATTCTTGCCCAGATTGCCAAATCCCAGAAACCAAATGCAATTCTCACTCAACCTACAAGACTGCCCACCACTGATGAGTGCATTTACGTTAGAGATGATAATAGCTCCCAATTACCAAATTTAACCATCAATCAAACTGATATCTTGAGAAACAAAATTGATATCCGGTTTAAGGGTGATTCAGTTCCTGCTCCAGTATTGTCCTTTTCGTCTTGTAATCTCCCTCGGAAACTTGAACAAAATCTAGAAACTGCTGGCTATGAGATACAGACACCAGTTCAAATGCAAACTATTCCTGCTGCATTGATGAACAAGAATTTGCTTGTTTCTGCAGACACTGGGTCAGGTAATTCCATCTCCTTTCTAGTTCCTGTAGTTTCTTGATGTGTACATATCAGAGCTCATAACCTTGAAGGCACAAAAAAGCCATTAGCAATAGTTGTTATTCCTACTAGAGAATTGTGTGCACAGGTGGAGGAGGAAGCCAAAGTTCTTGGGAAGGGCCTACCATTTAAAACCGCCCTTGTAGTTGGTGGCGATGCGATAGCTTCACAAGTCTATCAGATCCAAAAGGGTGTTGAATTAATTGTTGGAACACCTGGGAGGCTCATCGATCTCCTATCGAAGCATGAGATCGAGCTTGATGATATATCTATCTTTGTTTTGGACGAGGTTGATTGCATGTTGCAGAGAGGCTTCCGAGATCAAGTGATGCAGATTTTTCGAGCACTGTCAGGTACTCAGCTTTTGATGTTTTCGGCAACTATTTCTCGAGAAGTGGATGAGATGGCCAAGCTCAATGGTTAAAGACTTGATATATGTTTGGGCTGGAAAACCAAGCACCCCCAATAGTTCGGTTAAACAAGTGGTCATTTAGGGGAGTCTAAACATAAGAAACAAAAGCTTTTTGAGATATTGTTGAGCAAACAGCATTTCAAGCCGCCTTCAGTGGTGTCCGTGGCTTTGAGACTAGGTGCTGATCTTTTGGCTGAAGCGATAACTGTTGCGACTGGATTGAAAGCTTTTTGAATTCATGGGGAGAAGGGGATGAAGGAGAGAAGGGAGAGCTTGAGGTGGTTGTTAACGGGGGAGGTCCCTGTGATTGTATCGACTGGGGTTTTAGGCCGTGGAGTCGATCTTTTAAAAGTGAAGCAGGTGATAATTTTTGACATGCTGAATTCTATGGAAGAGTATGTCCATCAAGTTGGTCGGGCTTCTAGAATGGGAGAGCAGGGTATGGCTATTGTGTTTGTGAACGAGGAGGACAGGAGGCTGTTTAAGGAACTTGTTCAGAATCTGAAGTCTGTTGGGGTCCCAATCCCCCGAGAGGTTGCGAATTCACATTACGCGTTGAATACACACACCTCTGCTGGACGACAAAAGCAAAGGAAGTATGGGTAGTAAGGATTAACAAATGACAGATGTCTGGTGCTGGCCTATCAAAATACAAAAAAGCCTTGTGCTCCTGGACTTTCTGGTTGTGCATAATATTTTTTTAAGGGTAAAAACTGATGACAAGATTAAAGCAGAACCACGATCGTCCCTAATGTTCACTTTGGATCCTAATCGGTTCCTCATTTTTGCCGGAAAGGATGTGTGTGTGTGTGTGTGTGTGTGTGTGATAACTGGATTGGGGCTTCAAGGAGAGCAAATAATAAGTGCTTAGCCCACAACATGCTAATGATATCCTATTTAATCATAATTGCTTTGTGGTTATTGCTGCATCTGGCTCATGTAACCTCTTAGATATCTGATCCAGGATCTGGGGGAAGCTACAGATATAGTTGCAAGGACAATGAGTATTTTTCCTGCGGCATGCACTCCAATGCCTCTTGAACAAGTCAAGGTCAGTCACTTTTCATGACATGGCCCTCACCCGTCCATTTTTCCCTCGAACTTTGATAGGTTCATTGAGAAATATGCTCCTACAATGTTTACATATAACAAATCTACCAAGACTACTTCAATTTTATAACCTGCAGTCCTGCACTTCATCAGAACATAATAGTGGCTTCACATTCTGCTCATATTCAATCTAGTTGAAGCTGCTGCCTATCATGGATGACAAAAATAGTTTGTGGAAGCATTTATACCTGTCTGGAGGTGTTCTCGAATGGTATTGCAGTATACAAAGTGCAGTTCTCAAGCATGTTTCCTTATTCATAGATTCTCATGGTGCTACCGCAGCGTATGCCTGCATGAGGATATGAATGAAGATACCTGTTTGGTGTCAAGACACGAGTACTTCAGAGTAAGACATGATTGCGAACAGAATTTTTGTGTTACTATTTTCATTATTTTAATATGTTGCTTGCCAAAGTTTCTAGGCTTGATCCTATTTTTCTTAATAAAGTCTGGCACAACTTCGCAATTTCTTTGATACTCCTTTAACAATATGAACGGTATCACACGTCTTTGCAATTATTCGAAGTTTCCGACCTCTCTTGCACATGCAAGAAACAATGATAACCTACTCCCTTACATTTTTTCCGCAATGCTATGTTCTCTTTAGCTGGATGAGTCAATCTAATGGAAGATAGTGGTCTTTTGAAGCTTTGATGAACAATCCAGTGGTTCTGCTTTATGAATTGAGATTAAGAAGACGCAAAGATTGACCACAATATTTGCAATAGATATTTTGGTGATATCTGCTTTCCATGTATCATATCAAATAAATGCACAGCTTTGTGTCTCTGATAGTTATTTCTGGATCTTAATCCTGTCAAGCCGACACTTAAATTATCTTGTCATTAAGAGCTGAATGCTTCTTGGTTACATCTAACAAGTCTGGAGTCTCTAAGAATGAAAACTACGAAAGCTTCAGTCTCGTGCCAACTGCCAAAGGGGAGTCCAAAGAGGTGAGCTGGCATGGCTCAATCAATATATCTACAAGAGGTACTGCTTCTATCAAAAGTGCATGACGATTCAACATGTTCTAGTTCCAAATATGTGCAGTATAAATTTGTCTTTATTTTCACTTGATACCTACCAGTCATATGTGTAATAGACATTTCGAAATCCTTCAAATTATACTGGATAGAGAAGAATGTCTAGAAGAGGAAAATCAATGGATTTGTTATAGGGAATTCACAAATAGAGCCAAGGACCAAATGCAACACAGTCCCAAACGTCCCTTGGAATTTTCGATTGTAATTTTATCTTTCCTTAATTTTCTTTCTGCATTCATGATTTACCCCTTTTAATAATCCATCTGTTACCTCTCTGTCAAAGCTCAAAGGTGTCACCTTTATTGCATTCAAAAAGGTCAAACATGAATAAATTTTCCCTTAAGATGTTGATATAGGTAGTGGGTTGCTTATTAATTTTGTGACAATGTTATTGACTTCATGATATTTATTTTTTAACTTCTGTAGTGTTAACCTTTAACTTTTGCATGTCAATGTTACCAATGGTCGTGTCCACTTTTTTATAGTAATATTTTGAATTTCTATATATTGACATTGCTATCAAGATATTAAAATCGCTTTCATAATTCTCTCTCTTTTAGGAATGTTTTCATAATCATCTCTCTTTTTTTAGGATCCACTTTCATAACTATCTTCTCCATTTTGCGCTAGTACTGTATCTCTCACTATTGTGGGAATTTTTTTAAGAATCAAACCATCAATCAGAAAAGTATTTGGACTCTTTCTTTCGTAAGAAATGACAACCTATTTGGAGCACCTCACTGTTCATATAACATATTTTAATTCATGTTCCATAGAGAAGACTACGTGTGTGCGTGTGCGTGTGAGGATTATGGGTGTGATCCATGGATGGCCACCCCTTAATGAGTTATAATATCCTCTTCTTAGTGTTGATTGCATGCCTTGAACTTATGACCCTATCACAATTTTCCTGTCCTGCCAACTCTCTTCACACCCTCCCCCTTCTTATTTTAAGGTTTGTATTACTATTTTATTTAACCCCCCCCCCCCCCCCCCGCGCGCACTCCTCCACACATACGTAGAATTTACTTTATGATTGTACCTTACCATTTCACATCATCCATACCCATGCTTCCAGTTTTTATTGGCCATGGGGGGATCTTCTAAACACGGGTCGAAAAGTTTCATAAGTAAAGCTTTGCTAGATTAGGGGTGACCGGGGGACCCTCAACTCAATCCAAGAACAACATGAACCTGAAACTAACCCTAACCTAACGACTAACGTAATCTAATTTCCATATCTAGTTTATACAAGTTGTATGCCTTACATCTACATATTTGAATTGCTGATTCTTTAAGATACGAATGACTAAGGAATGTCTCCTATAAGTACGAATACCAGAATATACGTAATTGCAATCAGCCTATAATTTATCTAGATCGCAAATCTAGTCCGACTAAAGAAGCAGATACCGTGGAAATGACCAGCTGCAGTTGGCTTTTTAATGCAATAATTCTTGACCTCAAGTTAGAATGTGGGTGCATCATTTTTTGAATGATCACATATTTACTTTCAAGCTTTGAATTGCCTCACTCAAAAGAACCCTAAACTGGAAAATTGGCAGAAAACTCATCTAAATCTACACACATTTTACATTGCATTCGAATGGACCCTAGAATATTCTCTATTCTATGGGGTATTAAGTAGACATTGATTTTTTTCACCTCACGTTCAACCCTCTCATCAAGTTCTGTAATAAATATGTATTTCCTGTTATCGTACTTTTACACAAACCCACGACAAAACATGGTCCTTCTAGGTTTCATTTGTTTTTTAGGAAATATCTTTCCATTAACTCCGTTTGCTAAGCTGTCATGTCCTAGGTTTCGTTATAATATATTTGTTTCCGGCCAATGTTCTGCAAAAAATATCAAAATTTTACTCTCCATCTTTGTATAACAGATCTGGTTTCCTCATGTAACATCATAGATAACACTTTGGGCACACACTCGTGATCTCATTAACTCCTTGGTAGATTTATCTAGCACATCATATTGCAGCATCAGGAAGTGTTGTGCCAGAAAACACGTGTTTTGGAACTATATAATCTTGCACAGTTGTCAAGTTTAATATGGAAAACGTCCATCCCTTTCATCATTCAGTGCGTTCATCATTCAGTAATAATGTTTTCTTTTACTGTGAACATTTAATGCTTGCTATGCCTTAGTATAGTATATTATAGTAATGAGATCTTCTTACTTCATATCATGTGCACTGTATCCAGACTTGTGAATTAGTCTTTTTAATATATATATATATATATATATATATATATATATATATATATATATAAACTTGTGATGTCAGATATCTGTAAGCTTGTTGTTTGTGGTTAGAATACGCATTCTTTCATAGTATGAAACCAAGCGGACGAGGTATTCACTATTTTACTTTCATAAACATTGTTTATGCATGTCTTAAAAACCCTGCTACCACACCAAAACTTGAACATTTGCACAGCGTGCCCTAAATAGGTTGTTTTAAATGCACGTTCGATAGGATTTCAGCTTGTGTTGCTCTAATACTATCTTCAAGTCTCTACCACTGCACCACGGGCTAGAGGGTATCACGTTATAGTGGAATGGCATGCAACTTACCTACCCAATGGTTTGCGTCGTCTAGTGACATCTTTCACTTGCCTAACTACTAGCTATTATTGTGATCACTTTGCTTGGTCACCGTAACTCAAAAATATCAATTTGGATGGCTTTATTTTGTAGTCTGTATTGTTTGGTCCCTGCAATGCAAGGGCACATTTATGACAAACCAACTCCCATTTATGACTCTGATTCATCATTGCTTTCATGAGCTTACAGAAATGTTATGCAGTCAAAATTGGATCACTTTTATTACATAATCAGTACATGGTCTAGGAAAATTAGGAAAGCTATTCAAGATTGTAGTTCCACACCCTTGCATTCTTTTATCTTAAGGGCATGTTTGGATAGTTTGGAAAATAATTCTAGGTATTCCATTTTGAATAAATAAATCTTGGAATTCAGATGTATTCCATTAAATGAAATTTCTAAGGATTTTTTTAACTTGTAGATGTTTGAATAGTTTGGGATAATGATATGCATCTAATGCTTATACTTTCTTTTCATGCATGGTTGAGTTAAAATATTCTTTTTTTGAAAGAAGGAGAAAGAGAGCAACACGGATTTCAAAAAGATGGAGAGAGTGAAATAGTTTGGGGAAAAAATAATTAAGTCTTAGCTAATTTTTTTAATCCTATGGAATGAACCTATTTGGGGTATTTTTTCCCTCCGGATTTACCCATGAAAATGCCATCCAAACAAACCTTTTTAAAGGATTGCATTGAACCAGGGGGGAAATGGAATCTAGCATTTCTATCCTATGGACTGTGTGTATCCAAACATGCCCTAAGACCTTCATACTTTTTTAAATGGAATCTGACATAAGCAAAAATAATCACCCAGGTAGTTATATATGGGGTTTGCAGTCCTCTGGTGCCTACAAAAGTTTTTGGTGGGCTTTGAATGGTTTTTGCTGATTTAAATGTTCGACAGATAGTACGATGGACAATTAAACATCATTTAGTAGACAATTAAGGTATTAGTTGGAGTTATTTGTCCCTGAAAAGGACCCTAGGGGCTAATAACTATAATCTAATTTGGTCTTTAATATTGCAATTTTGAATTAACATTTAATCTTGTGGTGTGATTGATACTGACATGAAAAGTTGACGTCTCCTTAATGAAAAACAGCAACCCACTTAGCAAGTACCTAATTTGTTTTTGCAGTCATAATCATTCATTTGTTTGTATACTGACTAGATCATCTGATAGATAATACGCTGGTGTCCCACTAAATTGCTCTCTGATTGGAGTGTGTTTAAGCATATCTTATTTGCCAATCACCTAATCTATTCGTTGATGTAACTGTCTATCACATCATCTATTATACAAGCCATAACGCGTTTTCGACTCTCTCTTTTTTCTTGTTCTGTTGCTAAATAACCTGATAGTCTACCAATTTGAAGTGGACGTTATGGCACACATGAATTATTACTAACTTGGTAGTGTTGCTATCGTATTTTCTTTATTTAGACTTTTTTTTTATCCCGATGTAGGAGAATTTAAGGGACGCCTACTAATCTCTCAGGATAATGGAAATCCCATGATGATTGTAATTTTTTCTAATTTTGTTGCCAGAAATTTGGCACTGATAAGAGGGCTGAATTCAGGCTATGGAGATTTAATTAAATCTGGAGCTACAGAAATCTGTCGGTGCTCAATAAGTTAAAGAAAAATAGATGATCATTTTGCATTACTGAGACTACACGGCGCAAATCAGAAACTGTAATCGAGTACATTGCAATGATATTTCTCTATATATCTTACCAAAAAGAAAAAAAAATCTCTATAATATATTGAGCTCTAGGACTGTTGCATACTTAAGATTAGAGTAGAATTTGTTGAACCATTTTAATAATTATGATTTAAATTGTCTGTGGAAAGCCACAACTGACAGAAAGCAATAGATCTGTTGTAAGAGGGAACTGAAATTTTTTAGATGAGTGACAGAGGACACATGAGTAGCTAATTAAGCAAAGGGTCTATTTCACTCTATTATACATTGAAGATGCATACTAAACACTGTATCTATTAAATTAGAAAGATGTATGATACATTTGCTTTAAAGCAGGTTCACACAAAACAGAAATATAAAACATAGGTTCTCACATACCGAGAGACACCGCTTTTAGCTATGACCCTCATAATTGGCATATCATATATATTTTAAAAACAGATAATTGTGTTTATCGCCACCTAACTCAAATCACACCAACCAAATCTCAAGTGTGAAACTGGATTGGTACTACATGAAAAAGTTGTCTTGGCTTTGCATCTCTCCATGGGAAGGGGTGGAAGGGCAGTTTCTGTTGAGGAGCTCCTCAATCATTTGCAATGCTATGTTTTCTTCTTCGTCGATTAAATTTGATGATGTTCCTTCTTCTGCAGTTGAGGGCGAAACCAGCAATTCTTCCTTTTGCGCCGGCTGGTCTATTTTCCCGAGTTCAACTGTCATGACCCAATTGGAGTCGGCACGGGCCCCGGCCCTCTTCTGCCAGACCCCAATGTGGGATTTCTCTGTGTCGAGCCTGAGGCAGGTGAGTGACGGCGACGGGGTCTTGCAGCATTTCCTCAGCTTCGCGCTAAGGACCTCAGACAAATTGCTGCTGCTGTTCGAGGTTGTAGATATAATTTTATTCTCTCCGGATGGAGCGTCGCCTGCCTTCTGTATCGGAAAATTGGTCTTGGCATTGCGTCCACTCATTAGAACCGCAGCCTCGTCGTAGGCTCGTGCAGCCTCCTCCGCTGTCTCAAATGTTCCCAGCCACACCCTTCTCTTTCTATATAGGAAGAAAGAAACATGGTATCATACATTTGGTGTGGAATAAAATTGAGTATTTCAGGTTAAAATGAATTGATAGAACTTACAGAAGAGGGTGTCGGATCTCGGAGACCCATGAGCCCCAGTGCCTTTGCCTGACTCCTCTGAATTTCTTTGCCTGTACCATATTTTAAGGTGAAGAAGAATGAATGATTGTTTGGAGTAGTAATGGGGATTCTTTTGGTGTCAGAGTAGTACAGAATGTGCAGGCTGCAGCAGTGGGTTGAAATAGATACAAGGTGAGAGGAGGGGGGGGGGAGTGCATGAAAATCTTGCAGGGCGCTTTGTTGGTGAATTATAGCCAGAGAAGCGTAACCACCATAGTACATTGGTAATAATCACACTCACCTACGCCCAGAGAGAATTCATTACTGGGGTCTTCATGACTGTAGAGCTGTCGAACTTTTGGCCCTTTTTTTCCGATGGACACATGACCTGCACGTCTCTCTTCTGAGTTCAAATCATTGGAGTGGTAATAATTTTCTGAGCAGTTAGTTATTTTGGGAAGATGAGGCAGGGGCAGAGTGATTTCAGAGGGACATATTCCACTGGGGGCCGAGGTAGTTACACTTGTACATGACATATGCTGCTACATTCTGAACTTAAAGTTACGGACCCTCTTCATTATTTTACACTGCATTCAATAGCGTCCACATGCTGATGAGCTTGAATGGCTGTGAACAATAAGTCTGCTTCTTATAGTCAACGTGAGTCTTGTAGTATTACAATGCGATGAAGTATATAATATGTGTGGTTTTGTCGCGAGAAACAGCTTCGGCCACGAACATGAGGGTCTGAGATACAGATAGAGGAGATTATGCCAGAAGCTCGGTCCGCATGTGGCCAGAACCTCTTTGATGGTAACCCAGAATTGGCCCCAAAGAAACACCTTGAATTGACATTTATGGTTGTGTGCATTGCATTATTGCACATGGCTAAATTACACTACAATACCCTTAACTGTCATAGGTTTTTTTTCATATTAAACTACTTTAAATAACTCTGTTGCAGTAAACTCCCTTAAAGTTTGCTTTTAGAAGTTTTTCACCAATATACCCTTAAGTGTAGCACTTTAAGATAACTTAGAAATCTTTTAGGTAGTTTAGTAAAAACAACGATAGATAATGGTATTTTATAGTGTACATGACGGTTGTGACGCCCGGTTTATATAGTGCTAGATAAGAGCATTGTGTTGACAAAGATCTAGTAAATGAATGGTTAAGAATCTGAGATAAAGAGGTTTGATTGCCGTTGTATATGAGACTGAAGGCAGACTGTAAGTGCATATGACGGGATAAGGGCGAGGCCGATGTCCACACGTGTATAGCTATTATCCTTGCTGCCCTTCGTATCAGAAAAATCTGTGCCAGGAAGCATGCACACGTTCGTGGACCTCACAAGGCTTGCCTCGAGCTTATGGGATCTGTGCAACAGATTCCATTGATACGTCTTCAATGAGATGGTCCTATTGTAAAATAAACTGCATACGCACATGCGGTATCCTTTTCATTCATAGAAAGTTTTAAGCCATGGATGCGCCTCCCTTTTGAATTTTCGGATTTGGATGGCAAGGGACTTGCCGTGATCAAATGAAGGATGCATGCAAATGTTCTTAATTTGTTCGTTGTGCTCATGAGAAGCAAAAGGAGCTTCTGCTCATGCTATCTGAAGATTATGAAGAATATATTGCAGGAATTCGTGACTTGGACTTACTAAATCCACAACAAAAGAAGGGGAAAACGAAGAAAGGGGAAAGATTTTTCCCCACTATAGTTATTATTTTCTTTTCTTTGTCTGCAACATTAAAAGAGTTAATAATTTTGAAACCACTGAATTGCTGGCAATGCATCATATTACAATGTTTAATATGCCTTGAAGCAGACCTGACTTTAGAAGATAGTAAAGAAAGACTGCAATCTGAAAACTCTTTTTATTTTTTCCCATAAATATAGATTTGTTAGGGCATGAGTTCCTGGCGGGCCGAAAAAGCACGGCTTCAGCATGAATTCGTAAGCCAGGATTTATCCTAAAGAAACAGAAAACAGAATTAGAATTTTGTTTGCTTGCTCATACCTTTGGTGATACCTTACTGTGCATGTTGGTATGTCTGTATTTCTAAAGATCTTTTTATTGGATAGTCAGAGGTATTAATATCGAATGTATGATTTGTTTAAGATCGCTTTTCAGGATCGTATATGTTACTTGTAGATTCTTAAACTGCTTTTGAATTCATTTGTTATGATAGGTTTATAGCTTTATCAGTCGTTCAGGAGACATGCAAGTAGACACGTATCTGTCAGAAGCAAAAGAGTGTGGTTATTGTAATGTTTTTATTACCAGAGTTTTTGCATTGCAAGGTCAATGAATGTATCCTGGCTCTTTATCTAGCTGTATACACTTTGAGATGAGAGCAAGATGCACAGGAGGAAAGAAGAAAGGGGGAAGGGGGACCGGTACTGAGTGAGGAAAGCACATGGGTGCCATTTACTGAGATGGCTCCTCATTGGTTCCTTAGAAAGTGGGCTTCTGTTGAGAAAACCAGCTTGGTATGCAGTTGGTTAGAGCATTTATAGCAATTGTGTGGAGAAAAGTCCTAGGACCAGCAAGTGTGAGAACAACGAGCAACAATGAGAGATATCAAGTGCTTGGTATGCATAAGATATCTATACTTCACAAGCAGAAGAGACCAGCAATACACACTGTATTTTAGCATTTTGCGTGGACGATGATCAAAGTGTGTGTGGTCTTTTATTGTTTCTGTTTGTAGGTGCCGTGTTTGATATCATGACTATACTGGTTATTCTTGAAGTTCTCGGACGGACTGATAATTTATCCAATTTTGATCCATGTCTATTTCTTGTTGGATGCTTGGATATAATTTAAGACTTGCTAGTGAATCTACTTTTAACTTTACATCAGGAATTGTGGATCCAAATTTAACCTTTTTATTTATATTCATTCTTGAGTGGTTTTTTCCCTTCCATATTTATGAATGAGAATTTTTCGGAAATCGAACAGGCTATCTCTCATTTTTAAGGAGGAAATTCTGACTTCATGATCCTTTTTGTGATTGGATTGCTTTGTTTGCCGAGTGGAAAAAAATATGCAATCAGTGACATCACTATATTGTTTATACAGTCTCTTTTAAAATTGTATTTTGTAGCATAATGGGTCACATTGGTAAACCTTACTCATCATGCAAAATAGACAATCCAAAATTATTTGCTTGCAATATAGCTGCATGCAACAGATTTATGCAAAGCCTTCATGACCTCAGCCCATATATTGTCGCAATAGCATGGCTTGGACTTGTGCTTATGCTTGGGCCTAAAGATCTTTGCAAATTGTTTTAGTCCCCTTCTCCCTTCAGATACCCTGTATGGCCCATTATTTGTAGACAGTATTACAGTGGCAGAACATTTGGGAACACACTATTTCACTCAACGTCTCCTTGCTTTTTCATTCTAATCTAAAGATTTTCTTTTATTTTTCAAAATAAACACCAATGAATGAATAGTATGTTGCCAGACATCCGACCTGATAGAAAATTCCAGCTTCTACAGTGCAAGCATGTTTTTCTTACCTTATTTATATTGACAAATATCAACCATTTCTTGACTGGATTAACTAAATATTTTATTAAAATCGAGATTGTGGTCGTATTTCCACTCACTTGAGAGATTATAAAGACATGAGGCGTTAGAAAGTCTTCTAAAATGACGGCTCTATAAGTGTCAACCAACTATCAATGTTTTGGAAAACCGCACTGCCCATTTTGATCTCGTCTTCTTAAATACATTCACATCAATTTCTATACAAGCTGGATATCGTTTGTCATTACATAAGATAATTGCACAATTTACCGGTTTCCAAAAATACAACATTCTGCAATACTTGATGAATAAACAAAGAGTATCCAAACAATGAGAAATTAAGTATACCCATAGATTATGGTGCCAAACAAAAAGACAAAAAGTCGTATGGTTGATATTTTGACGGCCGATGTAAGATTTTTATGTAAATCCTAAAAAATAATCTTGCAACGTGTCTCCAATCATATTTTTGGACACTAATGTGCCAGAAGTCAAGCTGTGATTGGAACACCCAGAGTTGTAGACTGGATGATAATGAAGTCATCACCCACCGGCCCCACCTATAATAGCTCGATAATTAACAAATATTATTTGGAGGCATATTGTCTTGATCAAATCAAAGAAGCCATTTGGATCTATTGACCATGTCCTTCTAGAATTTCAAATTTTGTCATTTACAAAGAATTCTGTCTATAAAATTCCAATTACTTCTATTATATTTTCAATTTTGTTCCCTGAAACAAAAATATAAATAAGAAATACTTTTTTTACAGATACGGCCGGGCAACAAGTATAGCCGATTTCGATTTGGGCATGATTAATTTTCTTGAAATAAAAAAAAAACTGGAATAGTGTCGTACAAAAAAATTTCTTCATGAAATTGGAGCTACAAGCCTTGTCTTACTTTTTAACCAGAAAAAGAGAAAGAAAAAGAACTCAGAATTTGCAATAAAATGATAAACCAATATCAAAATGCGTTTGAACAACTAGTTTCTTAAAAAAATAAAAATCTCAACCTTCCAGATTAGGCGACAAAGTTTCCAGGAATGGCCGAGACCGGCATCAAGGAAAATATCAAGGAAAAAAAAAGAAAGAAAGAAATCTGATAGCTAATTAGCTAAGCATTAACCAATTATTTACCTGTGTTAGTTTTTGGGTGGATATAAAATCACGTACACATAATAACATCGCCATTTCCGTCCCCATCTATCTGTTTAGTCCTTGGATCGCTTTCGGATCCCTTTGGTTTTGGTAAATATCTCAACGATCTCTTTAAAAGGTTCGGATTTTTGCTTCAAGGTTCGGATCTTTGTGGTTGTTTGAGGAGTTTTGGATCATCGATTTGTGTCTTTGTTTTGTTGTTTTAGAGAAGATGGCACTGATTTTGCTCCATGGGACTATTCATGCGACCATCTTCGAGGCCGATTCGCTTCAGGTTCGGGCCTCCGCTGGGGCTCCCAAATTCCTACGCAAGGTGAGATTTTTAGGGTTTTCAAGCGAGGATTTGTTTGCAGTGAGATAAGATAAGATTAGAGCAATGGAGACATTGTTCTAGTTGCTTTTGTGCTTTATGTCGTTAGATTTCAAAACTGCGGGTTTGAATGCTTAGTTTCTTGTTTGTTAATTTGCTCGCTAACAATATCAGCAAAATTAAGCTTTTGGTGAAGTGATCATTAGCAAGCATGAAGTAGGATCTGGAGATAGGAATTTTAAAAAATAAAAATGGCTAGGACCTGTTTGGTATGGAGTTAGGATTAGGAAAACCGGAGTTAATTTTTAGGTGGAGGCAGAGGTAATGCAAAATGGAAAAGAACGATCCATTTAGCCAACCACAAAAATTTGGGATGAAGGCTTCTTCTTGTTGTTGTTGTTAGGTAGAAGTAATGCAAACTCTAGTTTGCAAGGTCCTATCTTCATTTTAAAAACTAAATTCTGATGGGTGTTCGGCTATCATTAGTTGATTAAAAAGCACAAACTATAAGGCGTTCTATATTTTCTATCAATCTTTCCAAAATATTACTATTAGAAGATTTAAATTAAATAATTACATCATAAATCCTAAACTTTGTTTCCTAAGCATGGACTATATGTGTTGCATCATAGCCTATCAAAGTTATCTACAAAACCTAGATCCATAACATAAAAATCTAATTTTTATTAATCTTAATGTAGCATTACATAGATCTATACCCTAAGCATGAACTATAAGCATATAGACACATTATAACTCATCAAATACATTAAACAAAGATATAAATTTGATAAGTAAGCCAAGATTGATAATTCAAGCACATAGAAAAGATCATGAGATAGATCAATACATCATATTACCCTAGATTCATCACCCGAGATATATAGAAAATTAGCTACTCATAATGAAGGCAAACACAATAAATAAAAATAATTCATTGCATAAAACTGAAATTATTCAGAAATTTAGACTTATAAGTTGTGATCTCCTTCAAAGCAAAAACCCTAGACGACTAAAAAAATAAATACAAAGGAGATAAAAACCCTGATTAATTATACTGCAGTATTTATAGGGCTCTCGGCCGATTACAATAGATAAAACAGAATAATTCTGGATCCATGAGTCGCACGTAAAATCCCAGACCTTGCCTCGATCTTTGAGCCGCATTTTCGCGCTTGTGGCCGCGGTTTGCGCCCGTGCGGGGCCCAATTTGGTTCGGTCTTGATCAGCTGGCTTGATCTCTTATGTTGACTCATTTGAATGTGTGTGGTCCTTTAGGTCGTCTCCTTGTATCAGATCCTTTATTAACTTGATTACGTTGAAAGCACGAAACTTCGTCTTTTTCCGTCTTTTTGCAATTGAGACCTTATAACCTATATTTATTAACTAAAGACAACTCGAGCAACATTAAGTATATTAAAATGAGATGAATATAGATATAAAATGTGCAATAAAATACACCTATCAGTAAGTTAACTATAAGAAACATGTTTTTTTCATTTTTAAAAATATCTCTGATAGAACTTAAGAAAATAATACGATTTTGCTGTTTGAGCAATACAATTTGAGATGGAAGCCTGAATATAAGACTTTTCGCTGGCCAATAACATATTTGATATAGAAATCTTAGGAAGCATGTTGAATTCTTGTTATAAAGCTTGTGGTAGCATGTCAACTTGTTCTCATACTCGACATTCTAACATGGATATTTAGCCATTGGGATTTGCATATGGGTCCTTGGGCTTTCTATTATTTCCCTACATCTATGTAGTGTCGCCTCTCAATTAATGCTATCCATTTACTCCTGCAAACCTTTGGTTAACGTGCATTATCTGTATCATGTATGTCTTGGGTCAAGGTTTCCAGTTGTATTTTATTTGTTTGGGGCCACCTCATTTGGTATTGCATTATTCTGTATTACGATCTGTTATGACTTATGAGTTCCATCCTTGGTATTCCACTAGGCATTGGATCTGGTTCACCTTTCTCTGAAACTGGCTTGACACAATAATTATAACATTATTTTGTGAATGTTGATCATTACCAAGTTGTAAAAACTTGCAGTTCATCTGTTGTTACTAGATTATTGTGAAATTTTTAAACTTTGATTAGTGTTCATTGACATTAAGATCAATGAAGTGAATAATGTTTTTTGTTTTTAGCTTTTATTTGTTCATCATGCGCATTGATATAATTATAAGGCCTCTTGTGCAAAATCCCTACACATTGGGACAAACAAGGCTCAAGTTTTTGTAGCAATAAGATGAAAGTTATCATGTAATGGTGACATAATATAGGTACTTCATACTCTTCTCTAGCATTGCAGAATATGATATAAGGGCTGAGGCCTTTTGTACTTGAGCTTAAAAGTTAGAAAATTAACTAAGATCATGCTTTTGTTACTTGCATATGGAATATGTTGAAGAAATTAAAAAAAATTTGTACATCACCTCACCATGTTTTAACCCAAACCTTTTTTTCCCTGTTTGGGATCAACCAACAAAAACATATGTTCTTCCATAATAGTTTGACATAAGATTTAAGCGACACTGCTGTTTTTGGATGGCTTATGTACTAATGTTAGGCTTTGAAGTGGAAAATCTGGAAAGTAAGGCCCCCCTCCCCAAACAAAACACACACACACACACACACAAAACACGCACACTCACACACAGATGAAACATCAAGCATGTCCCAATGTTGTTATTTAACACAGTGCTGAAGCATCATTATCTCTGGTAAATGAGATAGTAAAGCGAGAAATGAAGTTATCTTCCTGGGATTATGCATGGACACACTTTTATGACTTAAAGATGGGAGCTTTCATGAGGATAGCTCTTTCTCCCTGACTTAAATCTTACTCTCTGTTCAACTGCCTATCAACATCAGGATAAATATTTAAGACTTGAAGCTTTTGATCTTCATATACTACTTTTTTCTTGTTATTATGCTATCGTTTTCTTTTCCAAATTATCGTTAAATCTGTGAACAGCTTGTTGAAGGTGTCGAAGACATCGTTGGTCTTGGAAAGGGTTCAACCAAGCTCTATGCCACTATTGATCTAGAAAAGGCCCGAGTCGGTAGAACAAGACTGATTGCAGATGAACCAGTTAATCCCCGTTGGTACGAGTCGTTTCACATCTACTGTGCTCATCTTGCCGCCAATGTCATCTTCACAGTGAAATTTGACAACCCTATTGGAGCCACACTAGTTGGTAGGGCTTTCCTCCCCGTTAGAGAGATTCTAAGCGGTGGGGAAGTAGATAGATGGCTCGAGATATGTGATCATAACCGCAACCCTTTAGACGGTGGAGCTAAAATCCATGTCAAACTCCAGTACTCTGATATTTTAAAGGATCGCAATTGGTCAAGAGGTCTGCGCAGCGCAAAATACCCTGGGGTCCCTAACACATTTTTCTCAATGAGGAAGGGATGCAGAGTGTCGTTATACCAAGATGCCCATGTCCCTGACAATTTCATTCCCAAAATATCCCTTTCCAACGGCAAGTACTATGAGCCTCACAGATGTTGGGAGGACATCTTCGATGCGATTAGTAATGCACAACATTTGATTTACATAACGGGTTGGTCAGTGTACACTGAAATTGCTTTAATTAGGGATTCTAGAAGACAAAAACCTGGAGGAGATGTTACTTTAGGGGAGTTACTAAAGAGAAAGTCTAGTGAAGGTGTCCGCGTTCTTATGCTTGTTTGGGATGATCGAACCTCTGTGGGCTTACTTAAAAAAGATGGCCTCATGGGAACTCACGATGAAGAAACTTCCACTTTCTTTCGAGGTTCCAATGTGCACTGTGTTTTGTGCCCTAGAAACCCTGATGATGGAGGAAGCATTGTTCAAGATCTCCAAATCTCCACCATGTTTACTCACCATCAAAAAATCGTCATTGTAGACCATGAAATGCCTACTAGAAATTCTCGACAAAGGCGAATTGTAAGTTTTGTAGGTGGTCTTGATCTTTGTGATGGGCGATACGATACTCAATTTCACTCCTTATTCAGAACCCTAGATACAGCTCATCATACAGATTTCCATCAGCCAAATTTTCTGGATGGCTCTATTAAAAAAGGCGGGCCAAGAGAGCCTTGGCATGATATTCATTCTTGTTTAGAAGGGCCAATTGCTTGGGACGTGTTATACAATTTTGAGCAAAGATGGAGGAAGCAAGGGGGTAGGGATCTTCTTGTACAACTCAGAGATCTCTCCGATGTCATAATTCCACCATCGCCGGTAATGTTTTCAGAAGATCAAGAAACTTGGAATGTTCAACTTTTCAGATCAATCGATGGCGGAGCTGCCTTTGGTTTTCCTAAAACACCTGAAGATGCAGCTATAGCAGGTCTCGTTAGTGGAAAAGATAATATCATCGATCGAAGTATTCAAGATGGTTATATACATGCCATACGAAGAGCTAAAAACTTTATCTATATCGAAAATCAGTATTTTCTTGGTAGTTGTTTTGCATGGAAGGCTGATGGTATCAAGCCCGAGGAGATCGGGGCTTTGCATATAATCCCTAAAGAGCTTTCCTTAAAGATTGTTAGTAAAATTGAAGCCGGGGAGAGATTTACTGTTTATGTTGTGGTTCCAATGTGGCCTGAGGGTGTTCCTGAGAGTGGATCAGTTCAGGCTATTTTGGATTGGCAGAGGAGAACAATGGAAATGATGTATACTGATATTATTGAGGCGCTGCAAGCTAAAGGGATTATGGCGAATCCTAAAGATTACCTCACTTTCTTTTGCTTGGGGAATCGTGAGGCAAAGAAGAGCGGGGAATATGAGCCTGAGGAGCAGCCACTGCCTGACACGAATTATTCCAGAGCCCAGCAGGCGAGGCGGTTTATGATTTATGTGCATACGAAGATGATGATTGGTAATTAACTCTTCAAACTTCTGTTTAATATAATTAGCTGTTGATATTCCTTAATTATTCATTGGGCAATGCCTCTGCTTTCTCAAATTGATTCAACATAGCCAGTGAAAAGTCTTGCACTCTCGATGCCATTTTTTTAAATCATTCTAAAGCAAGCTAGGTTTTGAATTAATCGAGTTCTTCTGCATTGACCTTGGAGATAGTTTGTTTGTCGATGTTACTATTAAATGGCTGTTATATTTTAGATCATCAGCTTTTGAAATGCTATAGTAGCTAATGCACTCACCATTCCCAGTTCAGAGTTTACAACATATTGCCACAATTATAGGTTGGCCGAGTCTTCCGCTTATTTGCTCGTGTTCAATATGAACTCATTTCCATGCCATTTCCTGAGACATCCATGATGAAACATTTTTATCGAAATTTTCTTATCTTGCATACTAACATTTAGAGACTCTTTGATGGTATGCTACAGTTGAGGCATGCGAGCTGTCCAAATCTACTTTAGCAATTTCTGATTTATGTTGAATCGTTTTTGAAAATCTGATTTATGTTGAATCGTTGGTCAAAGATCCACCAATCCAATGATAACAAAATCGTTGATCAAAAGATGCACCAATCCAATTATAAGAATTGTGCAGCACTATAGAATTCAGAATGCTTAGATGTATGAGTGGCGATGCTCTAATAGTTGGGGTAAGAACTCCTTGGAGGATATAATGCGGATAAGCGAAATAATTGAGCAATTTAAATATGTGCAATAGAGGCCGATAAATGCTCCAGTAAGAAAAGGTGACAGGCTTGTAGTTGATGGCGCTACAAGGGCTAGATGCTAGGGTCTAAACGAGCAAACAATTTAAAAATATGTTATCGTTGTTGAGTATATACCGTACTGTAGAGAAAAGAATGCATTGGAGAGTATGGTGACTGGATTGTTACTATCCTAACCAATGGAAATCGTTTCAATTTAATTCAGAAGCTCTTAAACAAAGTTGAGTGAATAAAGGATTTCCTAGCTCTTAAACTGGAGTATCGGTGGTATATTAGCGGTTCTGATCAGATTAACGGTAAATCTGGCAAATCTGGCTACACCGAACGATATACTGGTATTCTTCATTAAATATATATTATTATTTTAATAAAATAGTTATTTTATATATTTAAAATATATTTCTTACATTTTTCTAGCGATTTCTAATATTCTGCTATACTGGTACACCGGTTTCATCCGTTGGCATACTGGTATAAACTGGTGCCGGTTAATAGACTGATATACCAGTAAATACTGTTTTTTCAAATGGTTTTTTTTGGGGTGTTCATCCGCTAACATACTTCCAACTTTCATTGTTCCAGTGGACGACGAGTACATAATCATCGGGTCCGCCAACATCAACCAACGCTCAATGGACGGCGCCAGAGACTCCGAGATCGCCATGGGCGCCTACCAACCCTACCACTTAACAACCTGCCTACCCGCCCGGGGCCAAATTCACGGATTTCGCATGGCATTATGGTACGAGCATCTTGGAATGATCGACGACCTCTTCCTCCGCCCCGAGAGCTTGGATTGCGTGCAGAAAGTTAACAGAATCGCGGAGAAATACTGGGACTTGTATTCGCAAGAGGCGCTCGACCGAGATTTGCCAGGTCATTTGTTGAGCTACCCGATCGGGGTAAGCAGTGAAGGTGCGGTTACAGAGTTACCGGGGATGGAGTTTTTTCCTGACACCAAGGCCCGTGTGCTTGGGACCAGGTCGGATTATCTGCCCCCGATTCTTACAACATAAAATGGAATATTTCTTTGGTTAATAGCAGTGGTAGTTTCTTGAGAATAAATTGATTTGTGATGAATGCGATGTATTTGGGCTAATGTTGTGTATGAGATGTTACTAATGCAATAGATTCGATATGTATACATTTTGGCGTTAAAAACTCAAAATAGGCATCTGCTGGCCCTTCACTTTTATAGTGATAAAGACATGAAAAAAGAGCTTTAAGCATGATATTGTGATAAAGACATGATTGTTGTGGAAAAAGATTATATGTGTAGGGCTTATATGTCTATTATGCTGATATCGAAATTTTTGAGCATGATTGTTTTGTCAATTTTTAATTTAGACAAATCAAGGACAGAGATTCTACGATGCTTGCCAGCAATGTTAGGCTGTCCGCATGTAAATAATGATTAAATATTACAAGAGTCTCTTTGCACGTGGGAGATGCATGTGGCTGTATGCAGGATTTCTATGTATGGTAAATTACAGCTGATTTAGCTATTATATCCTTGGGGGAAAATGTTTACAGTTGGCCCCATTTGATGTGAATGTTTACAATTGGCTGCGAAAATGTTCACGACCAGGCAATCCACACAACCCTGCATCCTCTCTCTTGAGGTTACTGAGTTCAAACCCGCATTCTCCTCAAGAGGAGAAGTGCCCATACCAACTGAGCTATTGCTCATTGGATACTATTAAACTTTTCAATCATAATGATGCGCTTGTAGAAATAAAGAGTTGATGAATGGGTTTGTGTCTAGCCGGATTATTTATGGGTTTGGATCTAGATGCATTCCATATAAAATTATTGGGTAAATGGAAGGGTTGAACGAGAATCAAGCTACTGTAAGTGACAAACCGTCAAAATCCCTAAGTCCTTGTAAGCCTGATGACTTCCTCATGCTCACAGTTAAAAGCTAAAAAGGTAAAAAGGGGGTCGGAAGCATGGATTTTCTTTCCAATTTTCGACATTATACAACAATGAACATCATATATAACAAGGCGATATATTGGCTTGGACCAGAGACCGGATGTAAATTCCCAGTTTCCGTATATATATATTCCGTGCTTTTTTTTCAGATTTTCCTAGAATATTTTTTGCATTTTTAATTATTTTATTTATTAAATTAATTCCTAGCCTACACTCTAAAACAATCCCTAATAAAACCCAACCCCTTACCCGACCCATGCCCGATCCGACCCGACTCCTTCCCCCCCTCCTTCGCTCTTCTTTCTTTCCCGTCTTTTCTTCCAACGTTTCCGTCTCAACTCACGCCCACCTCCGCGAGACCCGCGCCCTGCTCGCCAACCCCCCCGCGATTCCCTCCACCAAATCTTCTCCCTCCAACGGCTCCTCCCTCTCGTCCTCACCGCGAGACCCGCTCCCCGCCGTCCTCGCCTCACCCACGTCTCGACCGAGCCCCTCTCCCTTTTTCCCCGCTCGCTCTTTCTCCCTCGTCATCACTCTCTTCAACCCCTCCAGCTTCCTCCTTCGACGCCATCGCCTCCCTCTCCTTCCTAAGCTCCCCGTCTCCACTACACCCAACACCACTCACCGCGACCAGCCATCACCCGTCGGAGCTTCCTCCTCCGTCGAGCTCCGACCTCCACCTCACCGACAAGCCTTCTCCTCCGGCCATCCCCATCAGCACCTCCCCACACCCATTGCACCCGAACCCACTACCCACTGCATCCCATTCCTTCGTCAACACCATCGCCGCCACTACCCATCGCCGACGAACTTTTCCTCCACCTTCACAGCCGACGAGCTCATCCTCCTTCAGCTCGAACCCACCAACGCCACGAACCCATCACCACCTCGCCGTCTCCATCGACCCACCAAGCCCCTGCATCCATCGCCGCAGCCACCACCAGCTCCACCTCGCCGATGAACCCCGACCTACTCATCTTCTCAACTCCATCTCCATTAGCCAAGCTCCTCTTCGACAATCACCGCCATGCCATCATCGGAGCCACCTCCTCTACTTCCCAACACCGAGCCCAAGCCCACTGCCACACTCGCCGCCAGGTCCACGACGTCGCTGCACCTCACCGCCGTTGTCACAGTACCCGTGCCCGCCACGACGCCAGTGCCAAGCCTCCCCAAGTCCTCACCGGAGCCCCTCCCATTGCGCATGTATCGTGTCGTGACGTCTCCATGCCGTGGTCGTAGATCGTTGCAGTGCTGCCACTATTTGTCGTTGTTTACCGCCGAAAACAGAGACGAAACCACGGTCGTCTTGCCTGAATTTGGGGGCAGATGCTATTGGGTTTTATCCGTCCACCTCTCCGAAGATGCCAAGTTGGTTTATGGCACCGTATATCGGAGGTTTAGACAGATGCGGCCGTTGTAGCAGATTTCGTCAGATTCCTCCTCGTTCACGAGGGGTTTTTTGATTGTGGGGACGCTCTTCCCTGCAGGCGCAAGCCCCTGCAGTTAATTATGCTACCGCATTGCGGTAACCACTTTCTCCTTCTCCAGATGGTCACTTCGTGTCGTGTGTATTTGTTTTATTTTTGGTTGCTCGTGGATTGTATACGAAGACTAATTTATGTTGTCGCCCGTAGGGCGTAGATTAGTCCAAATCCGTATTTTCTTAGATTTGGATTTGGGTTAGTTTAAGAATCGTTAATCTTGTTTTAGATTAAGATCAACTCAAACGTTTGTTGAGGATACGCTGGTCTAATTTTAGACTAAGATCTACTCAACATGATTTGAGGATCATCTAGATCCAGCGAAAGAGTATTTGGACTCTATCGTTTTAGTTTAGAGACATTGCGGTCCATTGGGTTTAAGGACATCATAGTCCATGAGTTTAAGGATCTCATAGTCCGTAAGGTTTAGAGACATCATAGTCTGGTTTAAAGACGTCATAGTCTGTGTGGTTTAAAGACGTTATAGTCTGGGAGGTTTAAAGACATCATAGTCCGGTTTAAAGACATCATAGTCTGTATAGTTTAAAAACATCATAGTCTATGGAGTTTTTGGTTGTCGGGACCCGCCACCTCTCTGAAGACGTTGAAGAATTACAAAGACACGTATCAGAGGTGTGAAGAGATGTACCCTTGAACCAATGTTGGTTGGAAGATCTATAGTCGGGTTTGGGACTAAAACTAATTAGAGAAATTGTAAGCACATGGGCTCGGTTGATTAAGGACTTGTGGCCAACTTGGGCTCAGTCCACTCAATTTTGAATAAAATGTTGAACATTTGTTTGGGCTCAGGCCCTTTTTGTTCAATAATGCTGAGTATTGATTTGGGTTCTGACACCCTTTTTTCTTTTTGTCTTTTATTGAGTGTTGAACACTTTTTATGGCGCTGGGGCCTTATTTACAGAGCGCTTTGTAATTTCTTAGCGCCCACGTGAGGAGCACGTGAAGCGCTTGGCGTTGAGCGCCGGACTGGGAGCCCTACGGCGCTTCTTATAAAAGGGCACCCACGTGAGAAGCACGTGGAGCGCTTGGCGCTGAGCGCCAGACTTGGAGTGCTAAAGCGTTTCTTATAAAATAGCGCCTTCGTGAGGAGCACGTGGAGCGCTTGGCGCTGAGCGCCAGAATTGGAGCGCTAAAGTGCTTCTTTTAAAATAGCGTCCTCATAAGGAGCACGTGGAGCGCCAGACTTGGAGCGCTAAAGCGCTTCTTTTAAATTGGAGCGCTAAGGCGCTTCTTTGGTAGCTCTGATCAGTTCTGTGCTCTGAGAATTAAATTCTCGGTTTATAAGAGATTTTATCTCATGGATCTAAGAACTGAGTTCTTCTTTTATGAGGAGACGTTATGATCTCTTTTGTTTTTATTTATGAGAGACTTTGTCTCATGGATCTGTGATCTGAAAAAAAACTAAGTTCTTCTGATGTGAGAGTTAAACTCTCAAATATGGAGAAGATGCCATGATCTCTCTACTTGCTATTTACCTTGAAGAAGGTTCTTCTTCTTAGAGCTTGCTCTTCTCTTTTCTTTTCTGAGAACTTGAAGTTTAGGGGGGTTCTTCTGTACAAGACTTGAAGTCTTGGGTCCTTTATATAGGAGAGGCTGATTTGTTGAATCAGTTAAGGAAATCTCTCATTGAGAGATCTCTTATTGATTTTGGGGTGTTCCCCACTATTGGATCTTTGATCCAAGGGCCTCTGTCTTACAGAAGACATTTTTCTTGTTTTTAGCAAGATTGGGAAAATATTTTTCCATACAGAACTTATTCTGTATCTTGATGATTTTTAATCACTATGGGATTTTTGATCCAACGGTATTCTGATTCACAGAGCATAATCTTTCTTGTTTGGAAAGATTTGAGAAGTATTTTTTCAACAGAATTTTATTCTGGTAATTTGAAGATTCATTATATTCATTGGAATTTTGATCCAATGGTGGAGAACATTTAGTTCTAACGCTGACGCTCTCGTGCTTTGCACGTAAGGTGCTGCCTCAGAGTCTTTGACTCTTGGCGCCAGCGCTCTTGGCGCTAGCACTCTCGTACTTTGCACATGAAGCGTTGCCTTAGAGTCTTTAGCGCTGGCGCTCTTAGCGCGAGCGCTCTCGTGTTTTGCACGTGAAGCGCTGCCTTAGAGTCTGGCGCTCTTGGCGCTAGCGCTCTCGTGCTTTGCACATGAAGCGCTGCCTTAGAGTTTTTGACTCTTAGCACTGGCGCTCTTGGCGCGAGCGCTCTCATGAGGCGCCGCCTCATTTCAAATTTCAAATTTTGAATAGAGCTTTGCTCTCTGATTGGGGGAAACAAATGCCCCTTCCCACCGTTGCGCTCACGTGGCTTACACGTGAGTGCAACGGTGACAGTTTTTCCACCGTTGGATCAACTTGGAAGTTGAATCGACTTCCAGCGTCTATAAATAGGGTGTTTGGCCCTTGAGATGACTGCTTGTTCATCTTCTTGTTTTTTTGTTCTTGAAGCTAAGCTCTCTGCCTTAAGAAATTTCTTAGAGTCAAAATTCTGCCCAAATTTGGTAAGGATTGAACTTTATTAACAGAGCTTTGCTCTTCTCAGATCGTAGAACTTAAAATGTTTTAGGATTTTACCCATTAATAGAGCCGTGCTCATCTTTAGATCATAGATCTTCAAGATATAATCTTTTTAGGGTGATTTTAACCCATGAACTGGAACACTGTCCATCTTTCATGAAGAACTCTTAGAGTTCGTTCACAGATCTTGAAGATCTTGGAGTTTTTACTCTGCAAAAGCTTTGCTGTTTTAGGGTTTTGATGGATGATTCCATCGTCTTCACAGAGCATAGCTCTTGAAATTTTTAGGGAATTTTATTCCTCTCATGATTAGAGTTGACAGATGTCACTCCTGTCTGCAGAGCATTGTTCTCGAGGGAGTTTAACTCCTTGGCCCGAGGGGCCTCTCATTAAATGAGAATCCTTTTAGAATTTCCTATTTAATGAGTGACTGTCTCATCAATGATGAGCCGTCATTTTGTGGGTCCCCTCTGGTCCCTTTCCACTGTATTGCAGTGCGGTACAAAATTTAAAGTACCAAGTGTCAGAATTTGAACTGTAGCCTTGACAGCTAACTCTTGTTCTTTTTCGCGCAGGTACTATGTCTTTCGACACTTCTTTTCTATTTGTTCGTCCGGAAAGCGCATTCCCTGACGCGCCCGTAGATAGGGAAGCCTTCGCGCTGATCAAAAATCACGACCCAGAGCAAAAGTCTCTTCATTTATGGGGGTCGTGGTACAATCAAATCATCCGGGGTCGACGCAGCTTCTCTTGTGCGGTGCCTTCGGAGCCCATTTCGGCGATCCACTATGCCGACTCACCCCCAGTGAACTATGCCGTAGAGGAGGTCAACTGGACTTCGGACGGTTGCCTTCAGTCCTCTATGGCCGCGATACCCGTACAGCCGTCGATGGCTTTGGATATTCTGGGGCGGCATATATGTTAAGGCGAGTTATGCCCTTGGGGACAGCCATACATGATAGGCTTGATTCCTCGCCATCCAGCCGGGTACTTGCAGTGGGCTCGCTACATTTTGTCAGCCAAGAAATCACTGTTGTTAAAGCTTGGGTTGTACCCCGCAGTTTACGCGTCTCTTTTCCAGTATTCCATGCCCCCTGTATGGTGGTTTTCTTGGAACAATGGAATGTATCGACTCACACCTTCCTTCTATCAGATCGGGAAGTTTCTATCTCTCTGGAGGAGTTCGCAGAGATTTCCGGCTTACCTGTCAGGGGAGAATATTACGAGGAGCTACTTCCTCCTGACGAGTACATCTTTGCCACCAAATCAGTGGTGATGGTCCTTACCCCGGAGAATGCCATTCAACATCAATTCCCAAGTCTGATTAAGGTGTTGAAAATTTACGAAAGTCTGTTTCTCGAATCCGGAGGACACGGGGTCAGCTTCGCGGATTTCATTGCTCGCTTTCTTCGCCCGAAAGTCTTATCAAAATAAGCTGCAAAATTCACCAAGCTTGACGACCCGTTTGGTTTTAGCTTGGACAGCCAGCCAACAGTGGAGGCCGATCAAAGGAATTTCTTTCTCCTGGATACCCCGGTCATCCCCTTTGCAGAACTTGCAGCTTCAGACATTGACGAAGAGGCATTCTTTTTGGGGTTTCTCGGCCTATGCTTAAGTTGGTTTGTGCTTCCAATGCACCCTTGTCATATGAGGCCATCCGTCTTCTACTTGGCTCACTGAATGGTTGTTGGGATGAGAGTGGCCATCGGGGTCGCTGGGCTGGCTCATTTGTATCATGGCCTTAGCTTGGCGGCAGACACCACTCAACCGGGGGTGCAGTCCGTAAATTTCCCGCTGCACTGTTTCACTTCGTGGCTCGAGCTGCATGTGTTCGGGGCTTTTGGAGTCCACAAGCGGCCCCGTTTCTACAAAAGTTATAATTTTCCTCGGGTTATGCGGCTGGTTGACGCTTCCGCTTTGGAACCGACTCAGCGAGAGGCTCGGGGTCTGGTTCTTCGCCCACGTACAATTGGAGATGGCATAACCTTTGTCGATAAGGTTTTAACTATCGGTAAGGAATCCACTAAGACGGTGCAGCCGCTGCGGGACACCTTCAAAGACGAGGTTTCTCCCTTGAAAGCTCGGGAGATTCTTCACTTATATTTAATCAGGCCGGGCTTTTTAGTATTTAGGCAGAACGATTCGGCGCTGTTCATGAGATACAATCCGCACCGTTTTGCTCAATAATCAAGCTACAATCAGGGTGTCCTCCTTGAGGCCTTTTTAGCTGAGCCTGCTGCTACAGAGGAAGGTATTCGCAGTGCGCTGCACCATTTCATGTGTCTAAACACCGGGTCTAACTTCTTTACCAGCAAACCGAGCCGCGTTCCGAAAGTCTTGAACGTATACGTGGTGTGGTACCAACACGCGATGGGTGCTGTTATCAGGGAAGAAAAGCGATTATTGCTTGATCGCAAGGGTGCTATCCCAGCTGGTAATCCAGCCGTTCCTTTGAAGCGACGAACCATTGTTCGTCCTTTTCTAAGAGAAGCTGCTGTGGTTGTAGCTCCGCACGCTTTTCCTGACAAGCTTCTACCTCGTGTGCCTATAGAAGCGGGGACTGTGGCATCTCCCGAGTCTGGCATGGGTACAGAGATCGGGACTCGTCGTCCAAAGTTGCTTGCCAAGCACAAACTCCTGTCAGCGGCTGCCGGTGCTCGCTCGCAAAAGAAGAAGAAGTCGCTATTTTCTGCCGACGTTGTGCTCGGCCAGAAGCCTCATGCTCCCTACAGCGAAGGCTTAAGTGAGTATGGTACCAATGAGGGTTTATTTATCGTGCCTGCGGATGATACTGATCTTCAACCTGCCCTTGTTGCTTCCAAGCAACTAGCTCGCGATGAAGCAGCACTAATCACTATCGCACAGTTAGGTAGACTTCAGTCGTATCTCTCCGCGGTTATTTTTTTTTATTATGCTTTCACTGACGTTTTCTTCCTCAACAGGTATCTCTACCGAAGAGGCTCTCGCGGCTTCCTTCAAGACATTCGAAGAGGAAGAGAGGCTCCGAGCTTCTTTGGGCCTTGGTATATTTCGGTTCATTGTGCCTTCGTTCCCTTTTTCTTTATTCGTGGTTTGACCCTCTCTTTTATTTTATTGCAGGGAGTACCTTGACTCGGGTTATTCCAAGTGCTGTACCGATCGCGAGTGGTGATGCAGCGGCACTTCCAGAACAGGCTATTATGGCCCCAGCTCCCCCGACTGTACCGCAGGAGGCTTCACTTAAGCAGCGGATGACAAACGCCGTAACGGTTCCAGAGGCAAATCTTGGTTTGGACGATGACGTCCCTTTGACGGAGGTCTTGAGGAGATCGCTTCTCACCGCTCAGACCGAAAAGAAACGCAGGAAGCGCGCAGCGAAGGAACGTGATGCCGCTTTGGCTGTAGGTACAGGCTCAAGCACCACTCCATCTGTTGCTATTTCAGTGGATACTCCATCTGCCATGTTTACCGCCCATAAAAGGGTTGTGCGCGCGGCTCGGGAAGAAACCGAAAAGCTGCCCGAAGATAACGTAACGCTAAGTCTTTTATTAGAACTTGATCTTCAAATTTTTATATACCATATCATGTAGGGCCAAGTTCTGGCGATGAGATGGCAGGTGAGATGATGGCGACCACAAAGCCCGAAGCGGCTACTCTCTCTCGGGAGTCTGGGACTGCCCAACCGCCGCTCTTTCTCCTTGTGGTTCCCTGCTATCGGCGGGCATCGCAAGTGTCACGACGGCCCTCGTCGAATCAGGGGACGAAGCCATGGGTGCCGAGACTACTCCTCTGAAGGAGAGCGAAGAAGCCGCAACGCCCGGTGATGCTTCCGTCGCGGTTTTGGCTGATGACCCGTCAAGTAAGTCTTGAGTCATTGTTCTCCTTTCATTTTACAATCTCATTCAGTTTCTTCTGACGATTTTTGTTTGTAGGTGCGGTAAACGTAGAAATTGTTCCATCTGAAGCACCTCCGGTCGCCGCCATGACGGTTGTTGTTCCCTCGCCTTCTCCTATGTCCTCCGGCATGTTGAAAGGTATAGATTCGCGATTTATTTAGTTGAACTATGAACACCGTCTTCCTTGTACTGAACATGTATAATCGCTACTTTGGAGGAGTCCTCTTTGATCATCTGTATCAGGTGCTGAACCCGCATTTCTCCTTCCAGTCGGAAGTCACTTTGCCTGCTGGTGTCAGTGAGTATAGTTTTTTAACCGACATCCTTTCCTTTCTTTTACGGGCAACCATGTCGTTGCTAATTCTTCTTTGAATTGATTGCAGCATTACAGATTGGAGGAGGAGACGAAAGAATAGCTACGCTTCCGGTACTCCCAACTTTGCCACCTGTCACAGCCGGTATAGTAGACTCCATCGCTCGTGCATTTTCTTTATCTCTTGAGCCGGCATTTGACCATAACTTATTTTGCAGCAATCGCACCAGCTCCAGCTCCCTTTGAGTCTCGCATCTTAATGCCGGCAGGGCCCTTTTCTAGACGTCCATCTTCCAGGGGCGTTGCGACGAGTCTCCGAATGTTGAGCGAGTTCGTCGAGGATCTTGACGCTGAGGCCCTCGTACCTGCTGCAGACTTTGCTGCTGAGGTTAATCCCATGCTGGTGATGCTCGTAAACTTTCATGATGAAGGCGTCATCGAGTCTTGGGTTAATTACTGCAGGAAGATCGAGGTCTGCCTGCATGAGATTGAGCTCAAGCGTCCTGCTTCGGAAGTATCGGCTTTGAACTCCCAGCGAGCTGCATGGGTTGAGCAGAGTGTTCCTTTCCTACGCCATTTTGAACAAGAGGCGACCCTAAGGCGAAGGAAACATGAGGCGACTTCTAGCGAGCCTGTCCAATTGCGTGCTGTTCCCCTCCGAAAGACGGCGCGACACCGCGTCTTGCCTGAGATTCGGGGCAGATGCTAATAGGTGCTATCCGTCCACCTCTTCGAAGATGCCAAGTTGATTTATGGCACCACGTATCGAAGGTTTAGACGGATGCGTCCGATGTAGCAGACTTCGTCAGATTCCCCCTCGTTTGAGGGGTTTTTGATTGTGGGGACGCTCTTCCCTGCAGGCGCAAGCCCCTGCAGTTAATTACGCTACCGCATTGCGGTAACAACTTTCTCCTTCTCCAGATGGTCACTTCGTGTCGTGAGTGTCTGTTTTGTATTTTGTTGCCCGTGGATCGTTTACGGAGACTGAGTTATGTCGTCGCCCGTAGGGCGTGGACTAGTACAAATCCGTATTATCTTAGATTTGGGTTTGGGGGGGGTTTTGGTTTGAGGATACGTCAGCCCTACTCGAGGCTAAGATCAACTCAAACGTTTGTTAAGGATACGTTAGTCTAACTTTGTGACTAAGATCAACTTAACGGGATCGTTTAGATCCGACAAAAGAGCGTTTGGACTCTAATGTTCCAGTTTAGGGACATAGTGGTCCATGAATGTGTGGCCGTCGGGACCCGTCACCTCTCTGACGACGTTGAAGGATTACAACGACGGATGTCAGAGGAGTTCAAGGATGTACCCTCAAGCCGGAGTCAATTGGGGGGATTTATAGTCCACTCTGTTTGAAGGTTTAAGGATACGTTAGCCATCTTTGAGGCTAAGATCAACTTAAACGGGACCGTTTAGATCCGACAAAAGAGCATGCGGGGCTCTATTATTCTAGTTTAAGGACATTACGGTCCATGGGTAGTTTAAGGACATTGCGGTCCATGGGTAGTTTAAGGACATTGCGGTCCATTGTTAGTTTTAAGACATCTCGGTCAAGGTTAAGGACGTCGTAGTCCATGGGTTTAAGGACCCCACAGTCCATTGTTAGTTTTAAGACATCTCGGTCAAGGTTAAGGACGTCGTAGTCTATGGGTTTAAGGACCCCACAGTCCGTTGTGCTCTGGATGCTTCACACGGGTTCACTGCCGTGCTTGGCGAGGACCAGGCTCCGCTCTGGACGTTTTCCACGGGGTCAAAGAGTGACATTATCCGCGTTCCACGTAACCAGGAATTTGCATTAGACATGAGTTTAAGGACCCCACAGTCCATATCAATGTGTGGTCGTCGGGACCCGTCACCTCTTTGACGGCATTGAGGGATTACAATGCCAAGTATCAAAGGAGTGAAGAGATGTACCCTAGAACCGGAGTGGATTAAATAACCCTTGGCCCAATTTGGGGTCAAGACGAATTAATTATGTTATGAGTCCATTGGACCAATTAATCACAAATTGAGGACTTATGGCCATCTTGGGCTAAGTCCAACCAGGAGAGGCTTTGCCTCCATCCATTTAAGCCAATTGGGCCAAAGTCTAGTGTTAAACACTACAGAGCAGTCAGTGTTAAACACTGGGAATGGGGTTGACAAGTTAGTGTTTAACACTAAGAGAATATTTGGTGTTGAACACCAGCAACAATGTTTTTTCAGGTTAGTGTTAAACACTAAGGTAATCAGTGTTGAACACTGCAAATGAAGATCTCAGATTAGTGTTTAAACACTAAGGTAATCAGTGTTGAACACTGCAAATAAAGCCTTTTAATTAGTGTTGAACACTAAGGCCCAACAATGTTTTAACACTGGGTTCGAGAGTTTTAGTTTAGTGCTTAAACACTAAGGTAAGAGGGGTCACGTGGCAGCACGTGAGAGCCCCCTCCCTTCATTTGTTCTGCTGAGATTATCGCGTCTTCCAGAGCATCACGTGCCATCACGTGATGGGCATTCAAATGCCTATGTATTAGAGCTTCTGCCGAGGGTCACGTGGGTCACGTGGGGTGCTGCCTCAAAGGGGCTTTCTGTAGATCTCTTAGGGGGTCACGTGATGACACGTGATCCTGCCTCTAGGTATTTTGTTTAGAGGCTTTGTTAATCTTCTTTCAGGAATTAAATTCCTCGAACTATAAATTTTAGAGGAATTAAATTCCTACTTCCTTTCGAAGACTTTGTTTTCTGGAATAGAGTTTAACTCTGAATTTTCTGTAGGAATTAAATTCCTCATATACGTGAAGGGCTGAATAGGGTTAAACCCTAATAAAAGTTTTTAAGGAGTTTAAACTTCCATCCTCTGTATGATTAAGGGAATTAAATTCCTGCTGTTTCAACAGAACTAGGTTCTTAATTAGGGTTAAACCCTGTTTCTTTTTTGTTCTGGAGGAATTAAATTCCCATAATGCAGGGTCAAGCCCTCCTTTTATTTTAAAGGAATTAAATTCCTATAGTTCTGTGAGAATTAAATTCTCGTGCTTGCATCCCTTCTCCATGTTTTGGACCTGCATGGCAGGATCTCAACCCATTGAGAATTAAATTCTCAACCTTAAGGGGAGATGTGCACTTTGCAGATCCTCCATCAAAGAGAGAAGAAATATGTTCTTCTGTTTTTACATTATCAGAGTTAAACTCTGTTGAGAATTAAATTCTCTTTCTTTCAAAAGGCCTTCCCTTTCTTACCTAGGGTTTTTCGCAGAAGATCCAAGTCTTTTCAAAGTATCAAAGCTCTTCTCCTTTTTTCTTTTTTTTTTCTCTGCGCATCTCCCTGTATGTATGTCTCTTGGCTCCTATTTATAGGAGAAGCAGCCGAATCAATCAGTTTTTTGACGAATCTTCATTGAGATTTGATTTGCATTCATCATTCATTTTGGACCTTTGGATTATTAGGTGAATTTTATTCACCATTGGATTTTAAATCCAGAGATCCTCCCTTGTTATTTTGGTTAGATTTAAAGGGGAAATCTTTCCAAACCCGAGATTTTCCCATAGATAGATGATATTTCATCACCTCTGAATCTTTAATTCGATCGGTTCCAGATAGCCGCTTTCCTTTGGAAAGATTTGATTCTCCTTCAGAATTTAATTCTGTTTGACAAAATGGGCTTTGAAAGCTGATCACGTGTGACCACGTGACCCATGGTCACGTGTGGGCACGTGACCCCCTTTGGAATGAGCCTTTTCCTTTCTTTTGCGCTCTGTCTTCTGATCGCTGCCTAAGCGTCACGTGCTACCACGTGACCCCTGGTCACGTGAGAGCACGTGACCCTTGTTTGAACTCTCTGTCTTCGGTTCTTCTGGAGAACGAGTCTGCTGTCTTGAACGTCACGTGCCAACACGTGACCCTGGTCACGTGGGGACACGTGACCTCTTCTGAAGCCTTTTCTTGACTTGATCAGAGAACTTGTGTGCTTTTGACGCTTGCGTTTAAATGTTACGTGTCGCCACGTGACCCTGGTCACGTGGGAGCACGTGACTCTTTCTGAAGCCCATTTTCTTCAGCGTAGTCAGGAAACTGCACTTGACTTGATGATGCCTTTTAGGTGTCACGTGCCAACACGTGACCCCTTTTTGAAGCTTTTCCCAGAAGCTTTCCTGATTTTAAATCAGGAAACAAATGCCCCCACAGCGTTGTTCTCACGTGTCTGCTCGTGAGTGCAACGCTGTCACCTCTTGTGACCGTTGGATTCCTCTAGGGATCTGGGGAGACGAAGCGTTTTCATTGTCTTCTATAAATACCTCTGTCTCTTCATAGGAGCCTTCACTTTGTTCATCTTCTTCTTCTGAGAACTTCTTCTTTGAGAATTTAATTCTCGCTTTAAGAGCTTAGTTCTCTGTCTTGAAACAATCTTCAGAGTTTAACTCTGTTCGAAAGGAATCCTTTTTCCTCAGGTAATGTTCTTGGACAATGATGGACCTTCAGATTTCTCTGGATTTTAAATCCAAAACAAGGGTTTTTACCCTTTTTTCTTCATATTTTCCATAAGAACATGAAACTGTTTAATCTTTCAACTGAAGATCTCTTAGGGTTTAGATGATCTTTGGGGAGATGATGATGACGGTTCAAATCCATGGAATTTAATTCCATCCAAAATGCTTCTGGGAATTTAATTCCCTTTTCTCAATAAGGAATTTAATTCCAACGAAGAACTCGATTTCTTCACACAGAGGCTTCCTGGGGTCTCTTGGCCCGAGGTTGTTCTTCTGCAATTAATGCAATGGGGGTTTTGTAATGATGTCTTTTTTGTGTGAATTTAATTCCTTTGATTTTATTGGATCCACTGTAGAGCCCGAGACAGATCCCGTTGGGGGAATGTGCATGGCCATCATTTTTTATTAAATGAGGATATTCCCTTTTGTTTTATTGTAACTGTTTGGTCTCATTATTAATGAGCCGTCATCCGGATTCTGTGGGGCCCATGTGTTTTGTAGCCAATGGTCCCAGGAAACTTTGCTGTTGCTTTCTCCCACTAGTCTTCATGTTCATGCATGAATATATATCGCTGACTTTCCTTTTAACGGTTTTCTTTTATTGGATTTCAGGTGCGATGGCTTCCGCTCCACGCTTTCCCTTTTCTTGCTCGGAGGCGGCTTTTCCTCAGTCACCGTCTGATGAGGAAGTGATGGCGATGATTCGGGCTCATGACCCGAACTGCACCGACCTTCTTCAGTGGGGGTCTTGGTATAGTCAGATTATTCAGGGTCGTCGGAGTTTTCTCTGCGCGGTGCCAACGGAGCCCACTTTCCCCTTTTTACCGATGGATCCTCCAAGGATAGCTTTTGCTGTGGAAATGCCCAACTGGACTCCAACGGGGAGGCTTGAGCCTTCGACGACCGGTATTCCGAACCATCCGATTCCGGCCATAGACATCTTGGGGCGGCGTATCTGCCAGGGTGAGGCCCACCCATGGGGGGCAAATTTATAAGATAGGGCTCACTCCCAGGCATCCTACGGGCTACCTTCTCTGGGCTCGCTACATCCTTTCCGCCCATCGGGCGCGGTTGCAGAAAGTTGGGCTTTATCAGGCCATATATGCGTCACTGTTCCATTACAAGTCCCCGCATGCCTGGTGGGTCAAGGCGTTTTTGAACCAGTGGAATCTTCCCACTAATACTTTTCTTCTGGGGGATCGCGAGGTCTCGATCTCTCTTGCAGAATTTTATGAAATCTCAGGATTGCCAATCAGGGGCGCACTGTATGAGGAGTTGTTGCCTTCTGACGAATATGTCTTCGAGCCCGAGTCTGCACCGATTGACGGCCTGTCCGCTGAGAATGCTGTTCGCCATAAGCGCCCCAGCTTGATCAAGGCGCTGGGTATTTTTGATCAATTGTTCACTGAGTCTGAGGAGCAGGGTGTTACTTTTAAAAGCTTCATTTCCTGCTTCCTTCGTGAGGATATCATATCGAAGACTGCTCCGAAGTTTGCTAACATCAGAGACCCCTTTGGGTTTGGTCCGAAGAAGCTACCGACTGCTGAATCGGACCTGCCACAGTATTATATTCCCATCGTGTCGCCGATGTCTTTTGAGTCCGTTGCAGCACCTGGTATGGATGAGGAAACATTCTTTGTGGGGTTTATCAGTGTTTGGCTTAGCTGGTTCGTTATCCCCATGCATCGCCGCTTCATGAGAGCCTCGGTCATCTACCCGGCTCAACGTATTGCTGAGGGGACGCGGTTGGCCATCGGCATCCCGGCCTTGGCACACCTCTATAATGGATTGGGCACCGCGGCTAATACCTCCACGCCTGGCGTGGATGTGGTGAACTTTTCGCTTCATTATTTCACGTCCTGGATCGAAATGCATGTATTGGGGGCGTTCGCCATGCATCAGAGGCCCTCATTTTACGATGCCTACCCCTTTCCACGACTTATGCGGCTAGTGGATGCTTCTGCCGCCGACCCGACTCAATTCGGGGCCATTCGGGTGCTAATTTCTCCTCATGCCACCGCTGGCGGGTTGGTTTTTACTGATCGGGTCTTGTCTACTCCTTCGGGTCCCGTCCAACAACTCTGGGACCAGTCGAAAGACAACGCACCTTCTCTGAAGCCCCGGGAGGCCACGCATTTGTATGCAATCAGACCGGGTTACTTGGTGTTTCGCCAGGACAATGCGGCTCTTTTCATGCGGTACAATCCGCATCGATTTGCCCGGCAGTTCGGGTACGACCAGGGTGTTCCTTTCGAGGCTTTTATGGTCGCCCCGATCCCTTCGCTTGATGCTGTTCGCGATGCTGCTCATCATTTTATGAGGCTGAACACCGGCTCTTATTTCATGGTCCCTGAAGCTGAGTACATGCCTCGATGCGTGGGCGCGTTTACGGGCTGGTATCTTCATCGGGTCAACCCAATCATTCTCGAGGAAAGGAGGGTGCTTCTTGGCCACGATGCCCCTCCTCTGGCTCCTGGGGCTGAGTTACGACCGAGGGTTCCAGTCCGCTTTCCTTTGAGGGAGATTGGCACCGCGCTCATTCCAGGGGAGTCCGGGGTAGACCTTACTCCGATAGCTGGTATGCCTTTGGGTTCTCGCTCACGGGGTAAGCGGGCTCCGGTAGTAGTACCCCCGCCGGTGGCGGCGCCAACCCCCGTGGTGTCGACGATGGCGGTATCGTCCTCGGTTGTGGCACCGAGCGATAGAAACAAGGATGAGGGCGCTGAGGGCGATGTGGGCCAGCGCCGCCCTAAGGCTTCGCGAGGGAGGAAGCGGTCATCCTCGGCGACCGGCTCCGGGTCTAAACGGCGGAAGAAAGCGGCTACTGCCCCGCTTGATTCTGTGATGGAGTCTGAGCCTATCCTTGAGGACGAACCATTGGCCGTGCAAGAGTCGGACGCTGGACTTCTCTTCCCGAGTTCAGTGGATGAGGAGGCTGCGCAGTTGGCCGAGGCCATACGGCGCTCAAAAGACGCGTCTCACAACGCCAAGGTTCCGAAGAAGTCTTACCCCGCTGTAATTTTCTACGAAGACCCTTCGTGGATTCGGCGGCGATTTATCGGCCCTTTGGAGGAATGGGGGGAGAGGGCTCTGAAGCAGGCCGCTTCAGAAGACGCAGCTGATGCACTTTCTTTGTGGACTGGCGGTCATGAGTCTACGCTCGAACCCCGGCGAGCCCACCTCCTTGAGAAGGAGCAGCGGCTTGAAGAAGCCATATTGAGGGCTTCTTTGCGCGTAGGTACGTTGTGCTTCCTTTGTAGTCTCTCCGATTATTTATGCCCATGCATATACATCATTATTCTTACTTGGATCATACAGAATCTTCGACGCTGGGGGAGCTTCCTACGGGCCTATTAAAGCTAAAGCCCGCCGAAACTCCCGATGAAGCCTTGCTGGATGTGGAAAGGGCTGACGAGGTTGTTCCTCTCATGATGGAACTTCCAGCGGCGGTTCTTGGCCAGGGCGTGCTTGCCCCTTTGGAGGAGGTTCCTTTGGAGGCCGACGTCCCAATGACTCTTACCGAGGGCGACCCAAAGGCTGGGAGTGAGGTAGTCATGACTATTCTCCCTTTGTTGGAGCCTGAGGTTACGGCGGAGACCGTTGAAGCTGCTATCCCCCCGGCTCAGAATGGGAGGAGTGTTGAAGGTATCCCTCCGCGTTTTGATTTAGCAACCCCTTCATAGTCTGAACTCTTTTATCTTTCCCAGAATTGCGCGGTTTGGCGGCCATGATCGCGGATCTGTCGTCTCGACAGTCATTTCAGCGTTTATTGGAGATGGCAGCTCCGCAGGCGATTTCCCCTCAGCGCATTGTCCTTTCGTCTGGGCAAGGTTGGTGTCGTCCATCCCTTCTCATAGCATCGTTGTTATTTTTGCGTACTGACATTGACGTTTCCTGCAGTTCTGGAAGCCGATGACGAGGTCGAGATTCTCGAAGGGCCAGGGGAGCCTTCAGCTCCTGCTTGTACGACTGTCGGTGAGTGACATTTCATTGCACTCTCACCTGTTCCTTGCTTAAGAGTTTTGTTGACGTCTTTTAAATTTAAACAGCTCTGCCAGTCTCCACGGCGTTGGAGTCGCGCATCGTGATGCCACCCGGCCCTTATGCCTTGCGGGCTTCAGAACGCTTGGCCCAATTAAGCCTCGTCTCCTTGTCGTCTCTGATCGAGGAGCTTCGTGCTGGCAGCACGACCACGGCTGAAGCATTCGCTGCCGAGGCTAACGGCTCTCTTCCTTTTCTTGCCACCTACCACAGCGAAGAGGTGGTGCGAGTCTGGGTGGAGTTCTGCCGGCGAGTGGAGGCTTGCCTGCACACTCTCGAGTGTTCTCGCCTTTCCTCGGAGGCCGTGGCTGCAAAGGCGGAATTGCGAGGGCTGATAGTACGGTGCGCGGCCAACATGACGTCATGTGAGAAGAGGCTCGGTCGCAAGTTCTCGGAAAGGGAGCTAGCCTCCAAGGCGCTGAGCGAGCTTCAAGCCAATCTCACAGCCAAGGCCAACAAAGCGTATGAACTCTGGCGGGTGCTTCAGGAGTCCATCAAAGAGGTGGTGGCTCTCGATAAAGCTGTCATGTTCACTCGTGAGAGGGTCGAGGCTCATAAGGCCACTGAGAAAGAGCTTGAAGCCCGGCTCGCTTCGTATCAGGCTCAGCAAGCCCAGGCGGAGGCTCGTCTTCTGGAGATCTTGCGTCATGAAGCCGTGGCTCAGCAAAAGCAGGATGAGCTGACCAAGCTGCTGAATCGCCCACCGGCCTAAAACATTTGTATCTTTTTCTTCCCTTTTGTACATACTCATGGATGAGAGTATTTTCTTTTTGTTTCTTTCATGAATTGTACTTTGTACCCATTTTGGTTTATGAATAAAAGATACATTTTTTTGTCAATGATATGTCTCCTTTTCATTGAATGTATTCTGCGGATATTCTATCTTGATCTCCTTGCAGGACAGCAATGGCTCAGGACTCAGGGTTAAGATCTGCTTCCCAAGACTTTCGCATTTTATGAGCCACGAGGGTTTCATAAAGAGTTTTTCTCCGTATAGGTCGAGAGGATCCCATAGGTATAAGTTCTTCTTAAGAATCGTGAGGATCCTTAAGCGGGTTTTCCCTTGAGAGTCGTAAGGATCTCACAAGAGAGTTTTTCTTCCCTACAGGTCGTGAGGGCCTGCAAGTGCCGGATGTGATCATCCTTATCCGTGTTTCACGGAGTCAGGGGTCTCTCAAGGTATCGTAGTTTAAAGACATCACGGTCAAGGTTAAGGACCTCATAGTCCGTGGATTTAAGGACTCCACAGTCCGCTGTTAGTTTTAAGACATCACGGTCAAGGTTAAGGACCTCATAGTCCGTGGATTTAAGGACTCCACAGTCCGGTGTTTGGTTGCAGGGACCCGTCACCTCTTTGAAGACGTTGAGGAATTACAACGCCGGGCATCAAAGGAGTGAAGAGATGTACCCTTAAACCAAGGCAAAGTCTGTAGGGAATCGGGATGGTTGATCGTTAGTTTTAAGATATCACGGTCGAGGTTAAGGACGTCATAGTCCGTGGATTTTAAGGACTCCACAGTCCGGTATTTGCTCTGGATGCTTCACACGGGTTCACTGCCGTGCTTGGCGAGGACCAGGCTCCGCTCTGGACGTTTTCCACGGGGTCAAAGAGTGACATTATCCGCGTTCCACGTAACCAGGAATTTTGCGCTAGATGCTTCACACGGGTTCGCTGCCGCGTTAGGCGAGGACTAGGCTCCGCTCTGGATGCTTCGCACGGGTTCACTGTCATGCTCTGCGAGGACCAGGATCCGCTCTGGACGCTTTCCACGGGGTCAAAGAGTGACATTATCCGCGTTCCGCGTGACCAGGAATTTTGCACTAGATGCTTCACACGGGTTCACTGCCGCGTTAGGCGAGGACTAGGCTCCGCTCTGGATGCTTCGCACGGGTTCACTGCCATGCTCTGCGAGGACCAGGATCCGCTCTGGACGTTTTCCACGGGGTCAAAGAGTGACATTATCCGTGTTCCACATGACCAGGAATTTTGCACTAGATGCTTCACACGGGTTCACTGCCGCGTTAGGCGAGGACTAGGCTCCGCTCTGGATGCTTCGTACGGGTTCACTGCCATGCTCTGCGAGGACCAGGATCCGCTCTGGACGCTTTCCACGGGGTCAAAGAGTGACATTATCCGCGTTCCACGTGACCAGGAATTTTGCACTAGATGCCTCACACGGGTTCACTGCCGCGTTAGGCGAGGACTAGGCTCCGCTCTGGATGCTTCGCACGGGTTCACTGCCATGCTCTGCGAGGACCAGGATCCGCTCTGGACGTTTTCCACGGGGTCAAAGAGTGACATTATCCGTGTTCCACGTAACCAGGAATTTTGCACTAGATGCTTCACACGGGTTCACTGCCGCGTTAGGCGAGGACTAGGCTCCGCTCTGGATGCTTCGCACGGGTTCACTGCCATGCTCTGCGAGGACCAGGATCCGCTCTGGACGCTTTCCACGGGGTCAAAGAGTGACATTATCCGCGTTCCACGTAACCAGGAATTTTGCACTAGATGCTTCACACGGGTTCACTGCCGCGTTAGGCGAGGACTAGGCTCCGCTCTGGATGCTTCGCACGGGTTCACTGCCATGCTCTGCGAGGACCAGGATCCGCTCTGGACGCTTTCCGCGGGGTCAAAGAGTGACATTATCCGCGTTCCACGTGACCAGGAATTTTGCACTAGATGCTTCACACGGGTTCACTGCCGCGTTAGGCGAGGACTAGGCTCCGCTCTGGATGCTTCGCACGGGTTCACTGCCATGCTCTGCGAGGACCAGGATCCGCTCTGGACGCTTTCCACGGGGTCAAAGAGTGACATTATCCGCGTTCCACGTAACCAGGAATTTTGCACTAGATGCTTCACACGGGTTCACTGCCGCGTTAGGCGAGGACTAGGCTCCGCTCTGGATGCTTCGCACGGGTTCACTGCCATGATCTGCGAGGACCAGGATCCGCTCTGGACGCTTTCCACGGGGTCAAAGAGTGACATTATCCGCGTTCCACGTGACCAGGAATTTTGCTGAATGTATCCGCATTTCACGGGGTGAGGGTTTGACTGTTGGCGATATGTATACCACCGAGCCATGGAACTGGGAGTGGCCGCTGTTCCGCTTAGCTTGAAGTTGTGTCCGTTGTTACGAGACGATCTCCAGGTTATTTGTGAACCGTCGAGATTTGGCTTCCTTTCATGACGAAACCTGGGGGGAGGAGTATGATCCCTTCTTTGTTTGCGCCCCTGGATTGTATACAGGGATTGTTGTAGTATCACCTGTAGGGCAAAAAGGTTTCATTTTTCCGTCATTTCTTTTATTCTTTCCGCGATGCTCTATCATTTCAGCTTTTTATATCGCGAAGGTCGCGATTGCCCAATCATTTCGGCTATTTTTTCGCGGTGCCCAACCATTTCGGCTATTTATTTTATTTTTACTCGCTGCTTTTTATTGCGAGTTGCCCCATCATTTCGGCTATTTTTCATGCATACATTTTTACTTGCTGCTTTTTATTGCAAGTTGCCCCATCATTTCGGCTATTTTGTAGGCATGTGTGGCCTGCTAGCTTTTTCGCCGCAAGCTCGGATTTCGGACACCGATTTCGGCATCAGCACCGCTGCAACTGGGATGTTGCCAGGAGCGAATCATCATTTGCCATGAAAGGACTTAGGATTTGATACCGGTTTAGGCATCAGCATCGCTGCAACTGGAATATTGCCAGTAGCGAATCATCATTTGCCTCTGTCGATGTTGAACAAAGGTGGCTTAGCAAACAGGGTTAAGGTCCTGTCGACTAAGGCTTTTGACTTCATGAGCCGTAAGGGTTTCACAAAGGTATTTCTCCCTACAAGTCGTGAGGATCTTGCAGGTGTATTTTCTCCTTAGGGATCGTGAGGATTCCTAAGTATATGTTCCTCTGTAAGTCGTAAGGATCCTACAAGAGGGTTTTCACCTTATGGGTCGAGAGGACCCACAAGGGTTGGACTTTGCTGGGGAAATGTTTATTTGTGCCCGTGGATTGTATACAAGGGTCAGTATTGAGCCTCTTGTAGGGCAATATCGGAGGTTGTGGAGGATTTGCTTAAGAACAGGTTCAGGTTTCTGTAACTTAAGACTTTCAAATCTCATGAGCCGTGAGGGTCCCATAAGAGGATTCTCCTTACGAGTCGTGAGGATCTCGTAAGTGTATTTTCTCCTTAGGAATCGTGAGGATCCCTAAGTGTGTTGCTCCTTCGTGAGTCGTAAGGATCTCACGCAGGTGGTTTCTCCTTACAAGGTCGAGAGGACTCTGTAAGTGTCCTTTAACGAGGTTGCGTCCTTTCGGGTTTTCACAAACACTCGCCGGTAGTCCTGCTGTTTTTACTCACGGAGCCCTTTCGGGTTTTCATCCGTGCCCGTTTTGCTTATAGACATACCGTTTTTTTTTTGTTTTTTTTTATATTTTTTTTTTTAATTTTTTTTACAAGGTCGCGCCCTCTCAGGTTTTCACGAACACTTGCCGGCAGCCCTGCTGTTTTTACTCACGGAGCCCTTTCGGGTTTTCATCCGTGCCCATTTTGCTTATGGACATACCGTTTTTTTTTATTTTTTTATTTTTTTATTTTTTTTTTATTTTTTTTTTATTTATTTATCTCGTCAGCCTAAAGACGCTGCGGTAGTAGTTTTAGGGACGTTTCGGTCCGTCGTTAGTTTAAGGACGTTTCGGTCCGTCGATAGTTTAAGGACGTTTCGGTCCGCCGTTAGTTTAAGGACGTTTCGGTCCGCCGTTAGTTTAAGGACGTTTCGGTCCGCCGTTATGGGAAGGCCGGCTGCTGCTTGTAAAGTCTGAGCCTAGGAAGACAGTGAGCGGACATAGTCGTCGTCATTTATCATTGACCCCGGCTGTGGCTCATTAAGCATAGTACTTCTTTAAGAAGCGGCCGTTTATTGGCCTGAAAGGCCTTTCACCGTGCATGTCCATGAGTAGATAGGCTCCACCCTGGTAGACCTTGTCTATGATGTACGGGCCTTCATAGTTTGGCTCAAATTTTCCCCGCTTGGCACGATTGGGGATCATAGGTCTTTTGACCACTAGTACGAGTTCGCCTTGGCGGAATGTCCTCGGCCTGGTCAATCGTTCGTACGAGCGCGTCATCTTTGCTTTGTAGGCTTCTAGATGTTGTTGCGCTATGAGCCGGGTTTCGTCGAGGGCATCAAGCTCCTCAAGCCGAAGGTGAGCATTTTCTTCGTTCGTCAGCTCGTGGTGGACTGCTACTCGTAGAGAGGGTAACTCTATCTCGAGGGGGAGCACTGCTTCCGTCCCAAACACCAACGCGTACGGCGTTGTGTTTGTGGCTGTCTTGAACGTAGTTCGATAAGCCCAAAGGGCTTCTTGCAGCCTTTCGTGCCAGTCTCTCTTATTCCTGGAAACGGTCTTTTTTATGATCTTCGTCAAGGTCTTATTGAAAGCCTCGGCCAGACCGTTAGCTCGTGGATTGTAAACTGAAGAATATCTCCAGTCTATATTGTGCCGCTGTGCGAAGCGGCTAATCTTATGGCTTCGGTAGGCCGGCCCGTTATCGGAGATAATCCGCCGTGGAGTTCCAAACCGATAGATGACGTGCGTCTTGAAGAAGTGGAGAATATTCTCTGTCTTCACTTCCTTCAGCGGTACTGCTTCTGCCCATTTGGAGAAGTAATCAGTGGTCGCCAGGATAAAACGGTGTCCCCGGGATGATGCTGGCTCAATGGGGCCGACTATGTCAGTCCCCCACATTTCGAATGGCCAACTAGCCAATGTCGGGTGCAGTGGATTCGGATGTTGGTGGATGAAGTCTCCATGGATCTGGCATGAGTGGCATTGCTTCGCATACTCGAGGCAGTCCTGGATCATCGTGGGCCAGTAATAACCCATCCGTTTAATTTTTAACTTCATCTTTGGGCCTGCTTGGTGAGAACCGCAAAGTCCGTCATGAACTTCCTGAACGACTCTTTCTGCTTCGTCAGGTCCTAAGCATCTGAGCCATAGAGAATCAAACGATCTCTTGTATAGAATGTCGTTGACGAAAGCGAAGGATAGAGCTCGTTTCATGAGCTGATGTCTTGAGGACGCTTCTTCGGGCATTCGGTGGGACTTAAAGTAGTCTATGAAGACTTCCCTCCAGTCTTCGGCCTTCTCATGCTCTTTTATTTGTAGGGTCGTCTGCTCAGTCGTTCCCTTTTCTTCGCATGATTCCGGAGATATTTCTGCCGGGGCGAGCACTCGACGGCTTTGTACCACGATTCTGATGTCATCGAGGTTCTCGTCAGCCAGTTCTTTAGCAAGTTTAGCCAACGCGTCTGCTTTGCTGTTTTCCGCGCGCGGTATGTTCTCCAAAGTATAGGAGGGAATTTGGGTCAATAGTTGTTGCACCCTTTCGCCGTACTTTACCAACTCCGGCTTGCACGTTTGGTAGTCACCATTTACTTGACTAACGACCAGCTGGGAATCCCCATATATGAGGAGGTCCTCAATTCCTATGTCGATGGCGATCTCGAGGCCTGCTATCAGGGCTTCGTATTCGTCTTCATTGTTTGTCCTCGGCTCTGTTAAGGAGAAGGCGAAGCGCATTATCCCTCCTTGTGGAGTTGCAAAGATGAGGCCTATCCCTGATTTGATCATTGGGATACCTTGTTTCTGTTTCTTTATGGAGGACGCTCCATCGAAATAGAGTTCCCATCGGGTGGTTCCGCCGTTAATCGCATCAAATGCATGCTCGTCCGGCAAATCGCAATTCAGAGGAGAATTGGCCGGTATCGGGTGTTCGGCGAGGAAGTCGGCAATGGCCTGGCCTTTCACTGCCTTGAGAGGTTGATACGTTATTGAGAACTCCATCAAGAGCAGGGCCCACTTAGCAAGTCGTCCCGTCAGTATGGCTTTCGACATCAAATATTTGAGAGGGTCCACCTTTGAAATAAGACGGACTTCATGTGCTAATGCGTAATGTCTAAGCTTTGTTATTGCGAAGATCAACGCCAGGCAGTGCTTTTCAATGGGGGAATAGTTGCTTTCTGCCCCCAGCAGCACTCGACTTAAGTAGTAAAGTGCTCTTTCTTTCCCCTGATCGTTCTCTTGTGCCCATAATGCGCCCAAAGAACCTTCAAGGGCGGCCGTGTAAAGAATGAGAGGCTTTCCCTTCACTGGAGCAGCCAACACTGGAGGGTTCTGCAGGTACTGCTTGATCTCGTCTAGTGCACCTTGACATTTGTGATCCCAAACGAATGGAGTTCCCTTTTTCATCAGGTGGCTGTAAGGACGGCATTTGCCCGAAAGATTAGCGATAAACCGCCGGATGTATGCGAGCTTCCCTTGGAGAGACCGCAACTGCTTGAGGGTTCTTGGCGGAGGCATTTCCATGATCGCCTTAATCTTTGACGGATCTATTTCAATACCTCGGTGTCGAACGATGAATCCCAGAAATTTGCCCGAGGAGACTCCAAACGCGCATTTGAGGGGATTCATTTTCAAATTATATTGCCGAAGGCGTCGAAATACAGTCTCCAGATGCTTTAAATGATCTTCGTATGACATGCTCTTTACTACGAGGTCGTCGATATAGCACTCGACGACGTCGTGTATGAGGTCATCAAAGATCTTTGTCATGGCCTTTTGATAGGTAGCGCCAGCGTTCTTAAGACCAAAGGGCATAACCCTGTAGCAAAATATACCCAAAGGGGTGCGGAAAGCGGTATGCTTCTGGTCTTCGGGATGCATCTTTATCTGATTGTATCCTGATGAACCGTCCATAAAGGAGAAAACCTCGTGAGTGGACGTGTTATCTATCATTAGCTCGGTTACCGGCACCGGGAAATCGTCCTTTGGACAGGCTTTATTGAGATCCCTGAAATCCACGCATATGCGTACCGTCCCATTCTTCTTCATTACCGGGATGATATTGGCAATCCAGTCGGGATATTGGACTTCTTGGATAAATCCTGAATCGATCAACTTCTTGACTTCGGCGTTGATGCTCATCTCAAGCTCGAGTCGCATCCTCCTTGGCGCCTGCTTGACTGGCTTGATATCTGGGGATATTGCTAATCTATGCACAGCAATCTCCGGGTCCAATCCTGGCATCTCGGAGTAGTTCCACGCGAAGCAGTCTTTATGCCGTAGAAGCACGTTCTTTAACGCAGCCACCTTTTCTTCGGATAATAGCTCGCTGACAAATGTCGGTCGCGGGTCGTCTGCCGATCCCAACTCAATCTTCTTGAGGTTATCTGCGGTAGTATGTATACCATCTTCCAGTTCTTTCGGAGCGGGCGGAAATTCTGAGATCACCTCATCATCGCTGTTCTCAAAGCACCGGTAAAGGTCGTCTACGTTCTCGGGCTCTTCTCCTAATATCGTAATCGTATAACAAGTGCGAACCCGCTCCCCGGACTGAGGTGGACCCGGTTCTGCTCTTGCGGCCTTGGGCTCGTGCTTTCGCGGCGGCGTTACCTTCCAGCCGTCGGATAAAGCGAATCTGCCCCGTCGGTACTGGTCCTCGACCCAGTTCTTGAAGGTGAAGCAGTTCTCGGTAGGATGTCCTATGGCTTGGTGATAAGAGCAATAACTCGGATGAGAGACCTGGCTAGCTTGCTCAGGACGTCTAGACTCTGGAAGCGTGATCATTTGATGTTTTATAGCGAGGTTGAGTAACCTCTCCGTCTTGTCTCGGGGGAAGGAATACGCTCGACTCATCTTCTTCACGAGGGGCAAACCCGAGCCGCTTCTTGATTTATTTCCGTCTCCGCGTCGGGCCTTTCGTACAACGGATTGACGAGGATAAGCGTCTTTGTCTTTTTCGGTATGTTGAGATAGACGTTGCGTCCTGGCCTTCTTGTAGATGGCCATCTCGCGGTTGTGGTCTTCCTGAGCTCTCTGACCCGTTTTCCTGATAGACTTGTTCGTTCGCTCTTCAAACGATGGACTCGATGTTTCAATCGCAGGGTCTAGTTTTAATGAAGGGTTGGCATCTCCTGACAGGGCGTCCTCCTCTTCATCAAAGGTATATATAGGGTAGCTGCTGTGAGTCCGTTCCCGTTTTCCAGCTCTTGCGTATCCGAGCCCGAGTGTTTCCATCTTCCCGTTGGGCAATTTGCGTTGAGTCCCGGGGACATCCCAAATCTTGTTGTAGAACCGCGCCTGCCGAACGGTCTGTTCTAAAGGTACTCCTTGGCGCTTCAATAGCTTCTTTAATCCATTTGTATAGTATCTGGGCAGACGGATGGGTTGGAGGCTGTCGAGCGTAGTATCTGCGCCGTGCCAGATCTCTTTCTCTATTTTCGACTCTGAGGATCGGTAAAATAGGATCACCTTCTCGCCCCTTCGCCTGGGAGGGACGTAAAATGTTTGCAGGTCCTGCACATCGTGAGCCTGAAGCGCGTCGAGATTCTTGTAGTGTTCTCGCGGTACCATGGTGATTTGAAAACTATGGTCATCGCCAAGGGGTGCTTGTGTCGGCAGCCGATTGGAGAACACAGCATTAACTTCATCTTCTGAATCACTTCCGAAGACTAATACGGGGGCGGGTGTCCTCAGGTTGTTGCGTTGAGATGGCCCTGCATAAACTATCTCTTCCTCTTCTTCGGTATCGCTCCCGAAAATAGGGATGGTGGCGGCGGCTTTGTTCTCCGGCTTGCGACACCTTTCTGTATCCTCGAAATCTGGCAAAAAGTACTTCGCATCTTCGTATTTACGGACTTCGTTCACGGAAAATGGGTTTAACTCACCTTTTACGGTATACTCGAAACCATCTTTGAAGTACTTCATACACTGATGTTGTGTAGAAGGGATGATATTGTACTCGTGTAGCCAAGGACGGCCGAGCAAGGCGTTGTAACAGGTCTTGGCGTCAATGACATGGAATTTGATGTCTGTGACGAGAAGTCCGAAGCGTAATGTTAGTATCACGGATCCGAGAGTCCGTGACGATTGTGAATCGAAACCGGAGATAGTGATTTTGTCACGAGCGAGGTGTTGCACGCTCATGCAGATTTCCTTCAACACCCGAACATTAAGGAGATTGACGGAGGATCCATTATCCACCAGGATCTTGCCTATCTTGATATCATGGCAGTATCCAGAGACATATAGGGGACGGTTGTGGTCGCACGTCCCGAGAAGGAGGTCTTCATCACCGAAAGTGACGTCGGCCGTATGCACTTCCTCCAGTTCATCCTTCATCCTTTCAGTGGCGAGGAAGGCTTGGAATTGCTCGGGTTCTTGTAACGCCTTAATTAGTGAGTCTCGCGCTTCTTTTGATAATAGGAGGGCATCAAGAATGCTAAGCTGAGAAGGTAGCTTCCTTAGGTGCGCGAGGATGTTATAGTCCACTTTACTCTTCCTAGGAGGGTCTTTGGCAGCCAGCTCTCTCGTGACTTGGTCATCTAAAGTGATATCTTCAGTGACTTTTTCCTTTCCCTTATCTTTTCTATTCCCGGGCCCGAGATTCTTTTCTGGGAGTGTGCGATTGCGCAGCTGAATGTTCTCGCAGATCTCCGATTCCTCCTCTTTCCCCGAGACAGATTCTTTAAAGAGAGGGCCCAGAGCCATTTCTTCATCAGAGTCGCTCCCAAAGGTGAGAACTTGTGACCCCCTGGCGTTAACCATGCAACAGTTGCCAGTCGTTCTGTTGTGCCCATCGACAGTACTTCTTCGCTCCCGACGGATCTTGCGTTTCATGCGCTTAAAATGTTGCCGATGAGCAACATATCCTTGCCACCATATCTTAAAGGCGTCGCACTCCTCCGTGGGATGTGAGATTTTCCGATGATATGTGCAATAGTCAAGGTGCGTCTCTACCCCATCGTGTGTGTTTCCTTCCGAGGGCGGTAGCTTCATTCCCAGTGACATGGCTTTGGCAAACCTTTTTTTCGTCTTGAATATCTTCTTGTCTGCTTCGGATGCCTTATGTTCCGGCAGGGGTGGTTCAACTCTTTCGTTCGGTTGCCCGCATTTGGCTCCTTCCGATGTGGCCATCTCACGCTCCTGGTCCGCTTTACATTTTAGACGAATCTCGTCTAGAAAAGCGTCGATCATTTCATCTGTCGGCCATGCATGCTCTGGTACAGGCTCTGCCTCCAGCTTTTTAGTGCCATGAGTTTTCCCATCATCAGTAAACGAGTGGGAAATCACGTTACAACTCGCCACATATTCTTCGGATTCATCTGACGAGCTCTCTCCATCATCTTCCTCCTGAAAGATGTGGTTGAGGAACTCTTACAGTGTGATAGGAGTTCGCGCCTTTTGATTGTACTCTTCCAGGGCGTCGATTTGCTTCTGCAAGTTCGTGTGCTCTTTTCCAGGCTTCACGGACTTCTTGGATTTCTTCCTCTTTTTCTTCGAAGATTTTGACGGTTGGGCGTGAGTATTTGGGCCATTATCGCGAGTCTTCGTAGTTGGGCGGGGCTTCAACATTCCTTTGATAATTTGAGGTTCAAGAGGGTCCTTCCATTCGATCGCAGGGCACGCATGAAGGTCTCTCAGCATTCTTTTGGTTTTAGTTGATAGCACGACCTCCCATGGAGCTTCTTCAATAAAAGAACATGTTGCCCCCGGTGTATCCGCTTTCCTCGGAGCATGCGGCTGTGGTGGGTTCACCTTCCACTTTTCGGACAGTACAAACTTCCCCTGGAGGTATTGGTCTTCAATCCATCCTTTGAAGACGAAGCAATCTTCAATCGGATGGCCTACCGTTTGATGGTAAGGGCAATAGTTAGGGTTATTCACCTCGGTGGGTTGCGGCGGTCGCCTTGGATTTGGCAGGTTTATAAGCCTGTTGCGTATTGCCAGCTCGAATAGCCGTTTCGTCTTGTCCCGTGGGAACGAGTAGGGACGCTTCATCTTCTCATTATAATACCGACGTCTTTCCTCCAGTTGATCTGTCGGTTTCGGGGCGTTAGGTTGCTCTTGGGCATTTGCGACAAATGTTGCTCTTCCTTTACCCTTGTCATTCCGAGGTTCCGACTTCGGTGTAGGCGGTCTATGACCCATCTGGTCCATCTGAGCCAACTTGTCGATCAGGGCCTGGAATGTGGTTGGCTTAAAGAACATCATAAACTGGGAAATAGTTGCGTGGGGGTCTAAAGTTCCCACGAACATGCCCACCGCAGGTGCTTCCTCAATGCGTTGCTCACATCTCGACCACAAGTTCCGCCAGCGTATAGCGTACTGGACCCAGGTTTCGCCCGGTTTTACCCTGGCGTTAATAAGTGCAGTTATTGGAGTGCGTTCGCTGGCACTTGCAAATCGCTGAGTGAACAACAACTCCATTTCAGCGAACGTTTTGATGGAATCGTTCGGGAATTCCGAGTACCATTCGAACGCTGTTTCTGATAAGCTGCCCACAAACTGGCGGAGCAACAACTTATCATCACCGCCGGTGTTACCGCAGAGGGCCCGAAACTGGGCGACATGTTGATGGGGATTGCCGGTCCCCTTATACACGTGGAATTTTGGTATCGTATAGCCTTGCGGGTATTTGATTTGGTCGTACCAGCTCGGATACGGCCGCCCCGTTTTCACGACTTGACCAGCTGCCTCAGTCGCGTGGTGAGCCCGGATTTGCTGGGCTATGTAGTCAGCCAAGTCAGCCTTAGAGATTGCATCCTCCTTGGCCGTTGAGAGGGCTGGTGGTGGATTTGACGTTTCTCCTCGGTCGTCTTCAAGAACGATCGGGGGATCCTCGGCGGGTAAGTCCTGCTGGATCATCATTCCTATCACATCTTGGAAGAGAAGGCCCATCCGTTGTATGTTGGCCGCTTGTTCAGCAGCCTCTTTGTCCCTTTTCTCCAGTGTCCGGCGAAGGAATTCAGCATCGGTTTCTTCCTCTCGGCGTGCGTCTGAGGACGTTTCTGGGTTTTCTTTTGGTCCGGTGAGCGCGGCCATAGCATTCATCATTTCTTGCAGCTTCTGTTGCTGTTCTTGGGCTTTCGTCACGGATCGGGTTAACGGTCGGTGGCCCGTAGAAGTGCGGCTTTCCTCTTTTCCAGAGGCCATGTAAACAGTGTGCACCACCATGCCCCCAGACTTAGGGCGTCTGGGCTCAGTGCTTTTAGCCGTCGCTGCATGCTGTGGGGTCTTCTCCGGCCTCCTTCTTTTATGAGTCAGTTGTTCCACAGCCTTTTGGGGTTTGGCCTGGTGACCAGCTTTCGGTTGGGTTTTCAGCTTCTTGTGTCGGCGGGAGAAGTTCGGATCGATGATCGAGTCCCGTGCCTGCCGCCAAACCTTATAGATTTTTGAAGATAGCCGTTGAGGAGATTGGGGCCGTTCTGACTCCATTTCCACAATCTTCTTTAACGGGGGAGGAGACCTCTTCAGTACTGCAGTAGGAGAATTTCTTCGCACCTTATTTAGCATTTCAAAGCTGTTCCCAGTTGGAACAGCAGCATTAACTTCTGCCACCGGGACCGATGGAGTCAACCCGGAGGGGGAGTTGCCCCCAGCCTTCCTTACTCGGCGCCAATGGCGACGTCGAGCGTGTCGAGCGGACGGTGTAGGGTCAGCGGTAAGAATGGTTTCGTCTTGCCCCCTGTCTGGGTGGGGGGTCGCAGTTGGTATTAGCCTGTCAAAGACCGATGTCCTTTGGGCAGTAGGAGCGGGAGCGGGAGCCGTCAATCTTGTAAAGACCGACCTTTTGGCCGGAGAAGCCGCCTTGACGATTTCGGGAACAGGAGCAGTCACCTTCTTAGAAGCAGCCTTCTCTGAGATTGTAGGTCCCATGATGGGTTCGAAGGATTTCTGGCCCAATCTAGAGAAGACCGAGGCGTTGACGTTGGGCGACTCGTTGAGAGGAGCCGCGGCAGGGGTGAGACGATCAAAGACCGACTTCTTGAGAGCTTCCGTTGTCAGCGCTGGAGCGGTGAAGTTTGTCGGTGGGAGCATGGTCCCAAAGAACAATCCTGTGGTGGCACGAGTGACCTGCTCCACGGGCATTGTGAATAGCGAAGCAGCTTGGGGTCCGTAAGCTATACCTCCTGGCGAGGCAGAGCGTTGGTTGCAATTGCGGTCTGAGCAGTTGGAAAATTTCATGGAAGTAGAAGCCATCGATCCTTTGCTTTCTGCAATAAGCAAGACGCTAATTCTTAGTATCTTGAAACCCAAGGGCAACCATTGGCGAATCGCGATTGGTTCGCGAGTCACGACACACGAAGTGTGGAGTGGAAAGAGGAAAAGGTCCCACCGGGCGTGCCAGAATCTGTTCCCCTCCGAAAGACGGCGCGACACCGCGTCTTGCCTGAGATTCGGGGCAGATGCTAATAGGTGCTATCCGTCCACCTCTTCGAAGATGCCAAGTTGATTTATGGCACCACGTATCGAAGGTTTAGACGGATGCGTCCGATGTAGCAGACTTCGTCAGATTCCCCCTCGTTTGAGGGGTTTTTGATTGTGGGGACGCTCTTCCCTGCAGGCGCAAGCCCCTGCAGTTAATTACGCTACCGCATTGCGGTAACAACTTTCTCCTTCTCCAGATGGTCACTTCGTGTCGTGGGTGTCTGTTTTGTATTTTGTTGCCCGTGGATCGTTTACGGAGACTGAGTTATGTCGTCGCCCGTAGGGCGTGGACTAGTCCAAATCCGTATTATCTTAGATTTGGGTTTGGGGGGGTTTTGGTTTGAGGATACGTCAGCCCTACTCGAGGCTAAGATCAACTCAAACGTTTGTTAAGGATACGTTAGTCTAACTTTGTGACTAAGATCAACTTAACGGGATCGTTTAGATCCGACAAAAGAGCGTTTGGACTCTAATGTTCCAGTTTAGGGACATAGTGGTCCATGAATGTGTGGCCGTCGGGACCCGTCACCTCTCTGACGACGTTGAAGGATTACAACGACGGATGTCAGAGGAGTTCAAGGATGTACCCTCAAGCCGGAGTCAATTGGGGGGATTTATAGTCCACTCTGTTTGAAGGTTTAAGGATACGTTAGCCATCTTTGAGGCTAAGATCAACTTAAACGGGACCGTTTAGATCCGACAAAAGAGCATGCGGGGCTCTATTGTTCTAGTTTAAGGACATTACGGTCCATGGGTAGTTTAAGGACATTGCGGTCCATGGGTAGTTTAAGGACATTGCGGTCCATTGTTAGTTTTAAGACATCTCGGTCAAGGTTAAGGACGTCGTAGTCCATGGGTTTAAGGACCCCACAGTCCATTGTTAGTTTTAAGACATCTCGGTCAAGGTTAAGGACGTCGTAGTCCATGGGTTTAAGGACCCCACAGTCCATTGTTAGTTTTAAGACATCTCGGTCAAGGTTAAGGACGTCGTAGTCCATGGGTTTAAGGACCCCACAGTCCGTTGTGCTCTGGATGCTTCACACGGGTTCACTGCCGTGCTTGGCGAGGACCAGGCTCCGCTCTGGACGTTTTCCACGGGGTCAAAGAGTGACATTATCCGCGTTCCACGTAACCAGGAATTTGCATTAGACATGAGTTTAAGGACCCCACAGTCCATATCAATGTGTGGTCGTCGGGACCCGTCACCTCTTTGACGGCATTGAGGGATTACAATGCCAAGTATCAAAGGAGTGAAGAGATGTACCCTAGAACCGGAGTGGATTAAATAACCCTTGGCCCAATTTGGGGTCAAGACGAATTAATTATGTTATGAGTCCATTGGACCAATTAATCACAAATTGAGGACTTATGGCCATCTTGGGCTAAGTCCAACCAGGAGAGGCTTTGCCTCCATCCATTTAAGCCAATTGGGCCAAAGTCTAGTGTTAAACACTACAGAGCAGTCAGTGTTAAACACTGGGAATGGGGTTGACAAGTTAGTGTTTAACACTAAGATAATATTTGGTGTTGAACACCAGCAACAATGTTTTTTCAGGTTAGTGTTAAACACTAAGGTAATCAGTGTTGAACACTGCAAATGAAGATCTCAGATTAGTGTTTAAACACTAAGGTAATCAGTGTTGAACACTGCAAATAAAGCCTTTTAATTAGTGTTGAACACTAAGGCCCAACAATGTTTTAACACTGGGTTCGAGAGTTTTAGTTTAGTGCTTAAACACTAAGGTAAGAGGGGTCACGTGGCAGCACGTGAGAGCGCCCTCCCTTCATTTGTTCTGCTGAGATTATCGCATCTTCCAGAGCATCACGTGCCATCACGTGATGGGCATTCAAATGCCTATGTATTAGAGCTTTTGCCGAGGGTCACGTGGGTCACGTGGGGTGCTGCCTCAAAGGGGCTTTCTGTAGATCTCTTAGGGGGTCACGTGATGACACGTGACCCTGCCTCTAGGTATTTTGTTTAGAGGCTTTGTTAATCTTCTTTCAGGAATTAAATTCCTCGAACTATAAATTTTAGAGGAATTAAATTCCTACTTCCTTTCGAAGACTTTGTTTTCTGGAATAGAGTTTAACTCTGAATTTTCTGTAGGAATTAAATTCCTCATATACGTGAAGGGCTGAATAGGGTTAAACCCTAATAAAAGTTTTTAAGGAGTTTAAACTTCCATCCTCTGTATGATTAAGGGAATTAAATTCCTGCTCTTTCAACAGAACTAGGTTCTTAATTAGGGTTAAACCCTGTTTCTTTTTTGTTCTGGAGGAATTAAATTCCCATAATGCAGGGTCAAGCCCTCCTTTTATTTTAAAGGAATTAAATTCCTATAGTTCTGTGAGAATTAAATTCTCGTGCTTGCATCCCTTCTCCATGTTTTGGACCTGCATGGCAGGATCTCAACCCATTGAGAATTAAATTCTCAACCTTAAGGGGAGATGTGCACTTTGCAGATCCTCCATCAAAGAGAGAAGAAATATGTTCTTCTGTTTTTACATTATCAGAGTTAAACTCTGTTGAGAATTAAATTCTCTTTCTTTCAAAAGGCCTTCCCTTTCTTACCTAGGGTTTTTCGCAGAAGATCCAAGTCTTTTCAAAGTATCAAAGCTCTTCTCCTTTTTTCTTTTTTTTTTCTCTGCGCATCTCCCTGTATGTATGTCTCTTGGCTCCTATTTATAGGAGAAGCAGCCGAATCAATCAGTTTTTTGACGAATCTTCATTGAGATTTGATTTGCATTCATCATTCATTTTGGACCTTTGGATTATTAGGTGAATTTTATTCACCGTTGGATTTTAAATCCAGAGATCCTCCCTTGTTATTTTGGTTAGATTTAAAGGGGAAATCTTTCCAAACCCGAGATTTTCCCATAGATAGATGATATTTCATCACCTCTGAATCTTTAATTCGATCGGTTCCAGATAGCCGCTTTCCTTTGGAAAGATTTGATTCTCCTTCAGAATTTAATTCTGTTTGACAAAATGGGCTTTGAAAGCTGATCACGTGTGACCACGTGACCCATGGTCACGTGTGGGCACGTGACCCCCTTTGGAATGAGCCTTTTCCTTTCTTTTGCGCTCTGTCTTCTGATCGCTGCCTAAGCGTCACGTGCTACCACGTGACCCCTGGTCACGTGAGAGCACGTGACCCCTGGTCACGTGAGAGCACGTGACCCTTGTTTGAACTCTCTGTCTTCGGTTCTTCTGGAGAACGAGTCTGCTGTCTTGAACGTCACGTGCCAACACGTGACCCTGGTCACGTGGGGACACGTGACCTCTTCTGAAGCCTTTTCTTGACTTGATCAGAGAACTTGTGTGCTTTTGACGCTTGCGTTTAAATGTCACGTGTCGCCACGTGACCCTGGTCACGTGGGAGCACGTGACTCTTTCTGAAGCCCATTTTCTTCAGTGTAGTCAGGAAACTGCACTTGACTTGATGATGCCTTTTAGGTGTCACGTGCCAACACGTGACCCCTTTTTGAAGCTTTTCCCAGAAGCTTTCCTGATTTTAAATCAGGAAACACGTGCCCTGGTCGAAGCAAATGCTGCGCAGCTGAAAGCTATTTTTGAAAACCTCCAACGATATATTTCTGACGGGCTGGTGCTGAGGAAGAAGCTTGACCTTACTGAGCGGGTTACGCAGAGTCAAGAAGCCACTCAGCAGGAAATTGATGAGAAACTTTCATCCTGTTTGCAGCAACGGGCTCGAATTGAAGCGGAGTTGGCCGCGGCGGCTGACCGTGAAAAGGAGTTGAGAGGAGTGCGCGAGCGGCTTGCCGACTTACTGAAGTCACCTCCTTCTCAGTAGCCATCTTTGTATCGACCGAAAATTTGTAATTTATGAATAACATGCCTTTATTCATTTTTTATTCTTTCATATGATGTATCTTGTACTCAATTGAATTCATGAATAAAAGACACACATTTTTTTATCTTGTACCATCGCTTTCTTTTCTTTGCTGTGTTGTTGGCATGTTACTTTAGCAAGTGTGGCCTGTAAATGATAAACAACAGCTCATCTTGAACCTTTTGTAGGGTAGCGATGGCTTAGGAAACAGGTTCAGGTCTGCCGCCTAAGACTTTTCAACTTTATGAGTCGTGAGGGTCTCATAAAGACTTTTCTCCCTACAAGTCGAAAGGATCCCGTAGGTGTAATTTCTCCTTAGGGGTCGTGAGGACTCCTAAGTGTGTTTTCTCTTGAGAGTCGTAAGGATCTCACAAGAGAATTTTTCCCTTACAAGTCGAGAAGACTTGTAAGTGGTTGTTTCCCTCCTTGTCGATGTTCGACTTCGGAGAGTGTGGCGCATAGATAGTCTATCTTGACCTCCTTGCAGGGCAGTGATGGCTTAGGAGACAAGGTTAGGATCTACCACCTAAGACTTTTCAATTTTATGAGCTATGAGGGTCTCATAAAGACTTTTCTCCCTACGAGTCGAGAGGATCCCGTAGGTGTCTTTTCTCCTTAGGAGTCATGAGGACTCCTAAGTGCGTTTTCTTTTGAGAATCGTAAGGATCCCAAAAGAGAATTTTCTTTATGCGCAGGGTCACTAATTTCCCCGCAGGTCAAGATGAATCGAGTGATTCCTGCAAAGACACTGATTTCCTTGCAGGTCGACGCGAATCGAGGTTCTCGCCAAGTATGCTGATTTCCCTGAATCGTGAGGTTTTGCCAAGGACACTGATTTCCCTGGGGTCGAGACGAATCGAGAGATTCCTGCAAAGACACTGATTTCCTTACGGGTCGACGCGAATCAAGAGATTCTCGCCAAGGACGCTGATTTCCCTGAATTGAGTGGTCTTGCCAAAGACACCGATTTCCCTGGGGTCGAGACGAATCGATAGATTCCTGCAAAGACACCGATTTCCTTGTGAGTCGACGCAGATCGAGGTTCTCGCCAAGGATGCTAATTTCCCTGAATCGAGAGGTTTTGCCCAGGACACTGATTTCCCTGGGGTCGAGATGAATCGAGAGATTCCTGCAAAGACACTGATTTCCTTGTGGGTCGACGTGAATCGGGGTTCTCGCCAAGGATGCTGATTTCCCTGAATCGAGAGGTTTTGCCAAGGACACTGATTTCCTTGGGGTCGAGACGAATCGAGAGATTCCTGCAAAGACATTGATTTCCTTGCGGGTCGATGCGAATCGAGAGGTTCTCGCCAAGGACGCTGATTTCCCTGAATCGAGAGGTCTTGCCAAGGACACTGATTTTCCTGGGGTCGAGACGAATTGAGAGATTCCTGCAAAGACACTGATTTCCTTGCGGGTCGACGCGGATCGAGGTTCTCGCCAAGGATGCTAATTTCCCTGAATCGACAGGTTTTGCCAAGAACGCTGATTTCCCTGGGGTCAAGACGAATCGAGAGATTCCTGTAAAGACACCGATTTCCTTATGGGTCGACGCGAATCGGGGTTCTCGCCAAGGATGCTGATTTCCCTGAATCGAGAGGTTTTGCCAAGGACACTGATTTCCTTGGGGTCGGTTGTTGACGTTACGTCTGTATCCGGTTGGAGTGAGAAGAAACATCGTGGTGATCTTTAAGCTGCATATATGGTCGTCGAGATTTGACTCTCCATTTGAAAGAGCCTGGTGGGAAAATGTAGTTTCCTTTCGTTTATGTCCATGGATTGTATACAGGGGTCAGTATGGACTTGCCTGTAGGGCAAATGTTTCATTTTTTTTTATTTCTTTTCGCGATGCTCTATCATTTCAGCTTTTATATCGCGAAAGTCGCGATTGCCCAATCATTTCGGCTATTTTTCGCGGTGCCCAATCATTTCGGCTATATTTTTTTTATTTACTCGCTGCTTTTTATTGCGAGTTACCTAATCATTTCAGCTATTTTTGTATGCATATCTTTTACTTGCCGATTTTGTTTCAAGTTGCCCTATCATTTCGGCTATTTTATATGCATTTATAGCTCGCTGACTGTTTGCTGCGAGTATGGCGCTTGGAATCTGATGCCAATCCTAGCATTAGCATCGCTGCGACTGGAATATTGCCATGAGCGAATCATCATTTGTCGCGAAAGGACTTGTGATTTGATACCGATTTAGGCATCAGCATCGCTACCACTGGGACATTACCAAGAGCGAATCATCATTTGCCTCTGTCGATTCAAACAAAGGTGGCTTAGCAAACAGGGTTAAGATCCTGTCGACTAAGGCTTTTGACTTCATGAGCCGTAAGGGTCTCATCAAGATGTTTCTCCTTACGAGTCGTGAGGATCTCATAAGTACGTTTTCTCCTTAAGAATCGTGAGGATTCTTAAGTGTATGGTCTCTTATAAGTCGTAAGGATCTCACAAGAGTATGTTTTCCTTGCAAGTCGAGAGGACCTACAAGTGTTTGTTCACCAAATGAGGACATTCCTCGTCGTTGGTGGGACTCAGTGAGGAAATGATTATTTGTTCCCGTGGATTGTATACAAGGGTCAGTATTGAACCGCATATAGGGCAGTCTGGGAAATGTGATGGCTTAAGAACAGGTTCAGATCCCTGTAGCTTAAGGCTTTTGAATCTTATGAGCCGTGAGTGTCTCATAAGAGGGTTCTCCTTACGAGTCGTGAGGATCTCGTAAGTGTAATTTCTCCTCAGGAATCGTGGGGATCCCTAAGTGTGTTGCTCCCTTGTGAGTCGTAAGGATCTCACGTAGGTAGTTTCTCCTTACAAGGTCGAGAGGACCTTGCAAGTGTGCATTTTTTACGAGTCTGCGCCCTTTCGGGTTTTCACAAACTCGCCGGTAGCCCTACTGTTTTTACTCACGGAGCCCTTTCGGGTTTTCATCCGTGCCCATTTCGCTTATGGACGTACCATTTTTTTTGCGTCAGCCCAAGGATGCTGTGGTTTGTAGTAGTTTAAAGACGTTTTGGTCCATCGTTAGTTTAGGGACGTTTCGGTCCGTAGCTAGTTTTAGGACATTGCGGTCCATTATTCATCCTGTATGCACGTGTATTTGTCACGTGATGGGATACATAAAGATAAAGTGGGATACATCCATTTAGGGTGTGATTTGGTTTGGTTGGGGTGTTTTGTGATCCATCCCTACCGCGATTTCTTCCACTTGACGTCGATGCCTGGCCTTTTCTAATATGGCCATTTTGCATTCTCAATCAACTTTGCTCTTCTGACGGGCTTCATTTAGCAGCACGTCAATCAGCTCATCGGACGGTTCCAAGGATTTTGGTGTCGATTCTTCCCCTAGCTCCTTTATGTTATCTTCTAACGCCGAGTGAGCTTCTTCATCATTTAGTGACGAATGAGAGATCATGTGACAACTTGCCACGTAATCCTCGAGTTCTTCTGACGCGTCGTCTCCCTCGTCATTGTTATTGCCTCTGTTCTCAAGGATATGGTTGAGAAACTCATAGAGTGTGACTGGGGTCCGCGCCTTCTGGTTGTATTCCTCCAGCGCGTCAATATGTTTTTGTAGGTCCGTGCGCTTGTCATCAGGCTGTGCGGGCTTCTTGGTATTCTTCTTCTTCTTCGAAGACTTTGACAGCTGGACCTGGGTATTTCGCCCATTGCTACTAACTCTCGGTGTCGGGCACGGTTTCAGCATTCCCTCAATGATCTCGGGCTCTAGCGGGCTTTTCCACCTGATTATGGGGCATGCTTGAAGATCCTTCAGCATTCTTTTCGTTTTTGCCAAAAGAACTACTTCCCATAGAGCTTCCTCTATGAATGAGCATGATGTCTCTGGCGTGTCTGCCCTTTTAGGAGTGTGCTGTTGTGGCGGATTTACCTTGCAGTTTTCGGACAGCGCGAACTTGCCCTGTTGGTACTGGTCTTCAACCCAGTTTTTGAAGACGCAGCATTCTTTGATCAGATGGCCCAATATTTGATGGTAGGGGCAGTAATTAGGATTGTTGACGTCGTTCGGTTGCGGTGGGTGTCTCGGCTCCGACAGAGTGATGAGCCTGTTGCGCACTGCCAGTTCGAACAGTCCCCTTGTTTTATCCCGGGGAAACGAGTAAGGACGTCTTAACTTCTCATCGAGGAATCGCTGCTTGTTGCTTTGGCGAACAACCGGTCTCGGGCCACTCGGTTATTGTTGAGCGTTGGCAACGAAGGTTGCTTTCCCTTTCCCCTTCTCATTCCGAGGATCCGTCTTTGAGGAGGACGGTCTATGGCCCATCTGGTCCATTTGGGCCAGCTTTTCGATCAAGGCCTAGAAGGCGGTCGGCTTGACAAATATTATGAATTGGGATATGGTCGCCTGAGGATCAAGGGTTCCCACAGTGCCTACGGCAGGAGCTTCCTCTATGCGCTGTTCGCACTTTGACCACAGGTTCTGCCACCGAATGGCGTATTGAACCCAGGTTTCTCCCGGCTTCACTCTAGGGTTAATTAGTGCGGTGATCGGGGTGCACTCGCTAGCACTTGCGAATCTTTGTGTAAATAGTAGTGTTGGGTTTCCTTAGCACCCTACTGGGTTTTCAAGATATCAAGCATGCCAATTTCAAAAATTCTAAGGTGCTAATGAACCTTAACCTAGGATCTAGCTAGAGTGAATAGACGAAATGAACATGTAATCTACCATTACACTAAGTGAATGAGGAATACAACCTTTTTAGACCGGACCTTCACTTCTAAAGCTCCGTGTAGTAGTCCCTTCGCTGCGAGTATCGATTTCCCAAACTCTAGTATGGGTTCTTCCGGAGAAATAAACAAGCTTGCTCGAAATCTTCGATGCCGAAGATGATCTACGTCGAGGAGACTCAAGCTCATGCTATCTCTTCACTAATTGTGAAATTAGTAAAACAAACACCCTAAACTAAATGGCAAGTAGTAGAGGATGATGAAGTAGGAAGTGTGCTCTCTTTAGATTTATTTTTCTCACAATATTTTCTCACCCTCATGAGGAAGAAGAAGCTCAAGTGAAGAGATGAGGGAATGAAATCATTAGGTGAGAATAGCAACCATGGGTGAGTTAGTGTCATACACTAACCCATGTAGAGAATAAACCATGGTTAGGTTAATAAATATCTACAAGTAAAACAAACTTAGTGGACTTAGTCAATGGTTCCACAAGCTTCTACAAGCTTCAACCATGTGACTTAATCCCACTAATTTTGATTAACTTAGATAAATATAAAGCCATCACATTATTAAGCATGGTGCAAGTCTCATACACCCATGTCACATGTGGCATCTAGCATGACACAAAAGTTATACATTAATATATATCACATATACACTAATGCACACAAGTGAGAAAAGAAATCATAAGTGAGCTAATATTAGTTAATGCAATCTAGTATATCTAATATATAATTATACATTAAATTATTAATTCAACATTTGATTTAATAATCCGGCTATATCACATATAACCGACTAATATCAAATGCAACAACTTATCGAATCAACACTTGATCCGATAATCCGGTTATATCTCATATAACCGACCGATGTCACAAATCGCAAGAGTAGAATGCGGTATCATATACGCGCATCAATCTCGGTCCCGCACATATCATATATGTGCTCCTACTCCGTTTCGTATGAACCAGGAAATCTCTGTGTGGAACTCTAAAGACTCGTCAATACGCCGGCAGTAGGTGATGATCATATCAAACACCCACAAACTGCAAGCGGTCTGCTAAACGTAACGGCCACCCGGGTATTGAGCAATCAGAAGATCAACAAGCAAGCCCGCTCATACTCCTGCGAGTCCAATCAATAACACCACCGTACAGTCCGGTCTTTTCGTCTGATATGTCGCATATCTCGTCTAGGGGTGGTAAACGTCAGACCCCAGTAGCTCGATAAGTCGTGCCGATATAAGGCTCATAACGGGACGAGAAACTACTGGTAACACTTACCAGTAAATCTCTGAAACAACCCTGGTCAGGGACTTCCTATTATAACCAATCGTGCACAGCACAACATCAACCCCCAATACCGGGAGAGACGAATCCCCTCCTATCGCTCATTGCCTCCATGTGACTCGGGATTGTACCCAAAAACCACCGTTTTGCATGCTCTCTTGAACGTGGTAAGGTGGAAATCAAAGCACAGTGGGAATCACACGAGACTCTATGACGATCTCGGGTCGACAGACTAACCTGTACCAGTGTCACCAAAGAACTGCCATCTGACATGAGGTATAATACCATCTGGGAGTTCTCAGCGAGTCCGTCCAGTGTACCCAGTCTCCACTGAGCATACGTATATCATCTCTGATGTCAAACACCAATGGATATGGGATCATCCATCGCCCATCTACATGGGTCGAGAAGCTACACGCTAGTCTACTCTGGTATATCGATGCCCCGTCTCGATACATCCACGACTAGGGACATTAAAGGATGTACTCACAGAATACCATTGTCCCACTAGTATTATCCGCATCATAATCCAGGTAGTCAAGTACACATCCTAGGGGCTTTACCAACATGTAACAGAGAGACAATCAGTGTACATGTTAAGATAAAGAGTAACCAGATAGCCTACTATCATGTCGAGCAAGAAAGCCCTCCCTATATATGTCCAAGTATCCACTACAATATACATCTCATGTACAGTAATGGCCTCTAGGGCATACATATAACTAACAAGTAGCTCCATTTCTGCAAACGTCTTGACGGAGTCATTCGAGAGCTCGGAGTACCATTCGAATGCTGTCTCCGACAAGCTGCCAACAAACTGGCGAAGCAGCAGTTTGTCGTCACCCCCGGTATTACCGCACAGAGCCCTGAATTGAGCAACGTGCTGGTGTGGATTACCCGTCCCCTTGTACACGTGGAATTTAGGGATCGTATATCCTGGCGGGTACTTAATTTGATCGTATCAACCCGGATAGGGTTGTCTAGTCTTGATGATTTGGCCAGCCGCTTCGCTTGCCTGATGAGCTCGTATCTGTTGAGCTATATAGTCATCAAAGGCAGCTTTGGAGATGGTCTCTTCCTTGGCTGTTGATAAAGCCGGAAGAGGATTCGATGTCTCCCCTCTGTCGTCCTCAAGGATTATTGGAGGGTCTTCAGCTGGAGGATCTGGCTGTATCATCATCCCGACCATATATTAAAACAGAAGCGCCATTTGCTTGATGTTGGCTGCCTATTCCGTGACCTCTTTATCTTTCTTCTCGAGCATTCTTCGGAGGAACTCAGCGTCGGTTTCCTGTTCCTGGCGTTGCTCTGACGACGTCTCCGGGATTTCTTTCGGCCCAGTGAGCGCGGCCATCTTCGTCAGCATCTTCTGGAGCTTTTGCTGTTGTTGCTTCTAAGCCTTTGTCACAGATCGGGTGAGTGGTCGATGACCCGTAGAGATACGGCTATCCTCCTTCCCGGAAGCCATGTAGATGGTGTGCACAACCATGCCCCAAGACTTGGGGCGTTTGGTTTCAGTGCCCTTGTGATTTGTCATAGTCACAGGGATCTTCTCTGGCCTTCTCCTTTCATGAGCGGTCGAATTCGAGGGGGCTATTGCAACCGATGCATTCCGTGGTACGACGACGGTGAGATTCTCTTCTTGCCGGACCTTCATTCTTTTCTGTCGGCGGGAATAGTCTTGGTCCATCACAGAGTCTTGGACTTTTCGCCAGACCCTATGAATTTTGGACAGCCGCTGAGGGGGCTGCTCCGGCTTCGCCTTTATGACATTTTCAGCAGGTGGAGGAGACCTTTTAAGTACAGCAAATGGAGAGTTCTTGCGCACCCTCCTGAGTGGTTCAAAGTTGTTCCCAGTTGGAACAGCAGCGTCAATTTCCACCATCGGAGCTGGTGGAGTCAATCCAGAGGGAAAGCTGCCCCCAGTTTTCCTCACTCGGTGCCAGTGGCGACGTCGAGCATGTCTTGTAGATGGGACTGGCTCAATTATGGGGGTAACTTCATCATTCCCATGTTCTGATGAAGGGTTGTTGTTGGTGCCAGCCTATCGAAGACCGACGTCCGCTGAGAAGAAACGTCTAACCTGTCAAAGAGCCTATTGTAGATGGGACTGACCTTTGGGCAGGGAAAGCAGCTTTGGTGACTTCGCCTGAAGCGGGAGTTGGAACGGCTTGTCTTGCGAAGACCGACCCCTTAGCAGAAGAACCCCCTCTGATGACTTCGTTTACTGGAGCTGGAATGGCTATCCGCTTTGGGATAACTTGTTCAGGTATTGCAGGCTTCTTCGTGGGCCCACTTGAGCTTTGGCCTAATCTGTTAAAGACCGAGGTGTTGGACTTGGACGACCCGTTGAGAGGGGCTGTGGTAGCGGTGAGCCAATAAAAGACCGACTTCTTCGGAGCTTCCTGTGACGGCATTGGGACGCTGAAGCTTGCCGGTGGGATCATGGTCCCAAAGAACAGTCCAGTGGTAGCCTGAGTCACCTGTTTCACTAGCATGGCGAAGATGGAGGCCGCTTTGGTCCCATAGGTCACCCCTCCGGCAATGACGGAGTGGGAGTTGTTGTTGCAACTGATGCAGTTGGAAGCCATTTTCTCTGCACGGGAGCAAGACACCAAATCTTAGTACCTCGAATTCAGGGGCAACCACATTAAACCGCGATTCGTTCGCGAACACGACACACAAAGTGTGGAGTGGAAAGAGAAAAAGGTCTCACCAGGCATGCCAGAATCTGTTTACCGCCGAAAACAGAGACGAAACCGCGTAGGTCATCTTGCCTGAATTTGGGGGCAGATGCTATTGGGTTTTATCCGTCCACCTTTCCGAAGATGCCAAGTTGATTTATGGTACCGTATATCTGAGGTTTAGACAGATGCGGCCGTTGTAGCAGACTTCGTCAGATTCCCCCTCGTTTACAATGGGGTTTTTTATTGTGGGGACGCTCTTCCCTGCGGGCGCAAGTCCCCGCAGTTAATTACGCTACCGCATCGCGGTAACCACTTTCTCCTTCTCCAGATGGTCACTTCGTGTCGTGTGTGTTTGTTTTATTTTTGGTTGCCCGTGGATTGTATACGGAGACTAATTTATGCTGTCGCCCGTAGGGCGTGGATTAGTCCAAATCCGTATTTTCTTAGATTTGGTTTTGGTTTGATTTAAGAATCGTTAACCTCGTTTGAGATTAAGATCAACTTAAATATTTGTTAAGGATATGTTAGTCTAATTTTTAGATTAAGATCTACTTAACGGGGGTTTGGGATCATTTAGATCCAATAAAAGAGCATTTGGGCCCTATCATTTTATTTTAGGGACATTACGGTCCATTGGGTTTAAGGACGTCATAGTCCGTGGAGTTTAGTTTAGGGACGTTGCGGTCCGTTGGGTTTAAGGACATCATAGTCCATGGAATTTAGTTTAGGGACGTTACGGTCTATTGGGTTTAAGGACATCATAGTCCGTAGAGTTTAGTTTAGGGGCGTTACGGTCCATAGGTTTAAGGGCGTTACGGTCCATAGAGTTTAGTTTAGGGACGTTACGGTCTATAGGTTTAAGGACATCATAGTCCATGGATTTTGTCTCATCGGTTTGAGGGTGCGCCGAGAATTATTGGTCATTGGGACCCTCCACCTCTCTGAAGACGTTGAAGAACTACAACGACATGTATCAAAGGTGTGGAGAAATGTACCCTTGAACCAAATTCCAGATTGAGAGCGAATGATCATGGTAGACCATCTAAGAATCATTAGTCATCTTGGGAGACTAAGATTAACTTAGGAGATATGGGATGAATATCCGTTAGAAGATCATTAGTGAAAGATCATCAGGCTAAGATTGGGTTTCTGTAATACCCAGGAGTGCTAAGCACTTAGCTGCATAGAGTGCTCACGTGTATATCACATGAGGCGCTGCAATAGTGCTAAGCACTAACTTTTCCCGGCGCTTACGTGTGTTTCACGTGATGCGCTATATAACTTGGCCTTAAGTGCTCACATGCTTTTCACGTGAAGCGCTGAGTTCTTTTGGAGATTTAATCTCTACTGATGTTTCTCTGTTAATGGTATTTTGATCGCCAAGATCATTATTTTGAGGATCTTGAATCGGGTTCTTTAAAGAATTGGGTTCTTGATTTGAACTTTATCTTCTCCGGGAGGTTAAACCTCTTTTAATGGTGTTTTGACCATTAAGGATCACCAAGATCATTATTTTGAGGATCTTGAATCAACTTTGAGTTCTTGATTTAAAGAAACTACGTTCTTGATTCCCGAGGGGATTTCTGTGCAGGAGGGGGACGCCTGTTTCATAGTCCCGTTCGGGATTTCCATTGCTGCCAGCCTGCTTGCTGATATGGAAGAGTCGGTCGGAGGCAAGATTCCGCGGGGGACCCTTGTAGGGTGTTTTTCGTCACCCCATTGAGATGGGAATACGCGCACGCTTGTCAGGCGTACTACAGATTCCCCCTGCCTAGGGTAGGCTGGGGTTTATTGATTGTAGGGATCCGAATCTCCGGCCGCTGCGGACTAAGCTGCCGTTAATTACCCCTCGCCTTTGGAGCGAGAGAACCTCCGATTGACGGGTCAAACAGATCATGCAAACTCAATATGCAGCGTTGGGTTTTGGATATATCGGGGTCCCCGCAAAGTTTTTACGGGGGTCCCGCTACCCGGATAGTAGGCTGGGGGTCTAGTGGGCTCGCAGCCCCCTTGCGGGGTGCGGGGCAACATCCCGTTAGAAATTCTTTTCTAACCGGAACAGTGTTGTGGAGTATGTGCGTGCGTGTGTGTATATATATATATACATGTATATATATAAAAAAAAAAGGAAAGGGCATCTAAAGGATGCGTGTGTCAGCGCTCCACGTGCCAGGCACGCGGGCGCCGTGCGCCAGAGCGCCAGCGCACCACATGCCTGGCACGCGGGCGTTGTGCGCCAGCGCCCCACATGCCTGGCACACGGACGCTATGCGCCAAAGCGCCAGAGCTCCACATGCCTGGCACGCGGGCGCTAGGCGCCAGAGCGCCAGCGCCCTACGTGCCTGGTACGCGGGCGCTAGGCGTCAGCAGCAAAAGGGACTTGGTCCCTGCACTAGGAGCTGTGCCCCCGATTTGACTTAGGAAATTGAACTCCTAAGATATTTTTGGAGCTGATGAAAGGGGCTTCTCCCTTGAGCCCTGGATCTTCCCCAAAGTGGGATTTTTGGAGATGGGTCTCCTTCCTCCTCTTCTGACGATTGGATCTTGAAGAACAAGAAGTAAGAGATTTTAAAAATCTCTTATTTTTGAGATCTGATGGGAGATCTAAGTTCCCCTTTATGGGTTTTGTGGTGAAAAACTATTTAGTTTTGGAAAAGGAAGAGTAAAACTCTTGATTTAATTGAAAAAGGGGAAGAAGGTTTAGAACCTTGAGGAAAGAGAAGGAGGCACAAAAACCCTAGAGATTGAGAGAATGAAAAGTGTTTTTTTATTCATCATCATGTTGCCTTATATAGGCTTACACATTTACATATAGCCCATTGGGCTTTACAAAATGGCATTTTGCCTATCTCATATCTCATGTGCTATTTCTTTTTGCACATAAGCCATGGGCTTTACAAAAATTTGGCTTTATGCCCATTTTGCTTACATTCATGCACAAAAAATTACATCAAAATTATTTGTTACATGATTTTTTATTTTGGCATGGGGAGGCCGGCCGTGGGGCTCGACTTGGGCATGGGCCCACTTGGCTTGGGGTTGACCTTGACTTTGACTTGGTCAACCAGGGTGCAATTTTTGACCCCAACAACCCTGAGGGCCCAAGTAGAAGCTATAGCTCAGGAGGCGGTGCAGGTACGTACTCCCTTATGTGTTATTTTGAGCGCCATTTTCTCAGTTCGAGCATCTCTAAGTCTCTCTGCTATTTTTCATCAGGTCCTTCAGCACTGTGCCCTCGTTGCTCGCATGGAGGCCGAGGAGACTGCCCCTGCTATGAGGTTGGCGGGGGAGTCTTCTTCGGGGGCCGAGGACCTGCGACTCGAGCTGCGTCAGGAGAGGGAGAGGATGGTTGTCCTCGAAGTCCAATTGGTCGCGGGGGAGCTCACCGTCTCAAAGTGCCGGGAGTCCCATCACCGGCTAAGTGAGTCCCATCGAGCCATCGAGGCTAAGTTGGCGGAGCTGGCCGATCGTTATGTAGTAGTGAAGAGGGCGAGGGATGCCAGCAGACGGGATGCCGAGGCTGCACTTCAGGCGGCGAAGGTTGCCGAGGTTAGAGCTCGAAAGGCGGTGGCCGATTACAAGGGGTCGGACCAGTTTTACGCCGACCTCGGCGAAGCCTCTGCCATTATATGGCACGAAGCTCTTGATGCTGTCAAGGCGCAGTTTCCGGAGTTTGCCGACGGTGAGCTCTGCGCTCGGGTCCCACTTTCGGTGGTCATGCATCCGACAGATGGTGATGAGGGGGGCTGCTTCTGGAGCGGAAGCCCCGACTCTTGGGGATGGTACCGAGGAAGGTGAGGTATAGGCGGGGCTTGCGGCCTGAACTTTTTAGCTTTCCCTTTTTGTATGCCTCCGGGCAATTTGGTAAGTCTGGGGAGCCCAGAGTACCTTGTAAAAGATTTTGGAAGTTTGAATGAAACTTAGTCTTTTTCTTCTGCGCGGCCATGCTTTTCCTGTGTGAGTACTTGAGCTTGTTAGTTCTGACCTTAATCAAGCGTTAAGCCGCAGGTCGATGGCCCGTGTTTTAGATAACGATCGCCTTTCGAGTGCTTGTCGGTTAACCGCTGTGAAAGAAGGTCGGTGTCCCCCATCCTCCGTAGTCGAGGTGGTGATCATTTACTTTGACAGTTTGGAGGAACCTTTGTTGCAAGAAAGTTGGTGCTTTCCAAAGAATTGGCCGAGCGTCGTTGTTGCTCGGGGCCTCTTGGCGAGGGCTTTAATCCTTAGTTCGGGTTGGGCCGTAAGAGGCCTGCTAAGGATGGACCGAGCAGGGTTGCTCCCTGGTTGCCTCTTGTCGAGGGCTTAAATCCCTGGCGCCGTGGGGTAGTGAACTACCAGCCAGGGATAGCCGAGCAGAGTAGCCGCTCGGCTGCCTCTTGGTGAGGGCTTTGATCCTTAGCGTGGGAGGGGTCGTAGGAGGCCTACTAAGGATGGGCCTAGCAGGGTTGCTTCCCGGTGCCTTTTAGTGAGGGCTTAGATCCCTGGCGTCGTGGGGTAGTGAACTACCAGCCGGGGATAGCCGAGCAAGGTAGCCGCTCGGCTGCCTCTTGGTGAGGGCTTCGACCCCTAGCGTTGTGGGGTAGGGAACTACCAGCCAGGGATAACCGAACAAGGGCGAGCCCGGTTGCCTCTTGGTGAGGGCTTCGATCCTTAGCGCGGGATGGGCAGTAAGAGGTCTGCTATGGATGGACCGAGTAGTGATGCTGCTCGGTTGCCTCTTGGTGGAGGCTTAGATCCCTGGCGTCGTGGGGTAGTGAAATACCAGCAAGGGATTGCCGAGCAGGGTAGCCACTCGGCTGCCTCTTGGTGAGGGCTTCGATCCTTAGCGTGGGAGAGGCCTGCTAAAGATGGGCCGAGCAGGGTTGCTGCCCGGTGCCTCTTGGCAAGGGCTTAGATCCCTGGCATCGTGGAGTAGTGAACTACCAGCCGGGGATAGCTGAGCAGGGTAGCCGCTCGGCTGTCTCTTGGTGAGGGCTTCGATCCCTGGCGTTGTGGGGTAGGGAACTACCAGCCACGGATAACCGAGAAAGGGTGAGCCCGGTTGCCTCTTGGTGAGGGCTTCGATCCTTAGCACGGTAGGGGCAGTAAGAGGCCTGCTAAGGATGGACCGAGCAGGGTTGCTGCCCGATTGCCTCTTGGCGAGGTCTTGGATCCTTAAGGACGGGCCGAGCAGGGTTACTGCCCGGTGCCTCTTGGCGAGGGCTTTGATCCGTAGTGCGGGAGGGGCCGTAAGAGGCCTGCTAAGGACGGGCCGAGCAGGGTTGCTGCCCGGTGCTTCTTGGCGAGGGCTTTGATCCTTAGCACGGGAGGGGCCGTAAGACGCCTGCTAAGGACGGACCGAGCAGGGTTCCTGCCCGGTGCCTCTTGGCGAGGGCTTGGATCCTTAAGGACGGGCTGAGCAGGGTTGCTGCCCGGTGCCTCTTGGTGAGGGCTTTGATCCCTGGCGTCGTGGGGTAGTGAACTACCAGCTAGGGATAATCGAGCAGGGTAGCCGCTCGGTTGCCTCTTAGTGAGGGCTTAGATCCCTGGCGTCTTGGGGTAGTGAACTACCAGCCAGGGATAACCGAGCAGGATAGCCGCTCGGTTGCCTCTTTGTGAGGGCTTAGATCCCTGGCGTCTTGGGGTAGTGAACTACCAGCTAGGGATAACCGAGTAGGGTAGCCACTTGGCTGCCTCTTAGTGAGGGCTTAGACCCTTAAGGACGGGCCGAGCAGGGTTACTGCCCGGTGCCTCTTGGCGAGGGCTTTGATCCTTAGCACAGGAGGGGCCGTAAGAGGCCTGCTAAGGACGGGCCGAACAAGGTTACTGTCCGGTGCCTCTTGGCGAGGGATTTGATCCTTGGCGTCGTGGGGTAGTGAACTACCAGCTAGGGATAACCGAGCAGGGTGGGTAGCCGCCCAGTCGATTTGTGAGGTTCTGTCCGACCTTCCCAGTGTGAGTATGGGGAATAGGGACAGTCGCGGGTGAAACGTGTAATGAACGCGTGGGGGAGGTGGAGCGCCGGAGCCGCGTCATTTCAATTTCGCCGAGAAAGGCTCGATGTCTGCCGCGTGGCGGTACAGTTGTGGGTGAAATGAGCGACTGTTGGACTCATGGGGCGTTGTGGGCTATAAAACGGAGGGAGCGTTGATCATTCCTTCCTTCATATCCAAAACGTAAGAATGGAGGACTTCCCTTTTACCATCCCCTACATCGTAAACTTCGAGGACGTGTACCTCTACGATCAGTACTGCACCGAGGACACGGTGCAGTTAGTCATAGGCCACATTGAGGATCATTTCGGTCGACTGCTTCCCCGGCGGTCCCTCCCGCTCCAGCTGTTGATGTACTCCATCTGGAGGGCGTCGCCGGGGCTCTACAACCCCTTGTCCGAACAGCTGAAGGACGAGGCGGTTGGTAAGCTAAGGTCTTTGCGGCGCTTCGGCCTGATCACCGCGGGTCGGCGGGATCGCTCGGTGGAGCTCATCCTTGAGTGCTACCAATTGAGGCACGATGCCGACGTTTGCGGGTGGTATCAGAGGCAGAGGTCTGAGGCCGCGAGGGCTCGGCTGGCGGAAATATCCTCGGAGTACCACGAGCAATATTCTCTGCACCCCCTTCCCCCGCTATTGTAATTTTTCTTTTTCGATGTCCGGCTGAGGAGCCTATAGTACCCTTTTGAATAAACAAAACTCTTCTTTTTTGCAATGTTTTATTGATCCCTTCTTATTATATAAACAGAAAGATCTTGAGAAAAGTTTACATTGTCTTAGTAAAAGAAGTACACGCTAGTAGATGTTCTTTTTATTGGTACGGTTTGAGCTTCTTGGCGGTGTAAGGCCGTCAAAAACGATCGGCTCGGTTTCCCTGGCCTTCATCCTCGGATGGCTGTTGGACTCCTCGACCGGCGTGGGGTGTCGAGCCTCGTAGGTACTCGATGTACTCCCCGCCGACATGACCATAATTTGGCCGATTGTCAACTCGTCGGGAGGGGGACGCTGCTCCTGCTCGCGGTCAGCTTGCCGCTTGTCCCGCAAATACGCTGCCAGGTGTCCCGAACGGATAAGCTCCTCGATGTAGTCTCGGAGCTATTTACAGCTCTCTGTGGAGTGGCCTTGCGACCTGTGGAAACCGCAGTAGGGGCACCAGGTGCGCTTTGCCGCCATGCGCGAGATCAGGGGGAGCTTGAATAACCCCTCGCCTTTAGCCTCCTCTAACAGTACCGTTTGGGAGACATTGAGCGGGGTGTACTCCTGAAACTTCGGGGAGTAGGGCTTTGGCCGCTCAAGTCTCTTTCTCTCTTCCCTCGCCCTTTTCTTTTAGTCAGTTTGCTCTGCCCCGGGGAGATTTACGTTAACCTTGGACTCGAGCTGGATCTCACACTTGGTCCAGGCCTTTACCTCGGCCATGGTCTTAGGTTGTGCTAATGCAAAGGAGCGTAACCAATCCTTGTGCCTAAGACCAGACCTAAGTGCCATAATGACCGTCTCGTCCCGATGTTCTGGGACCTCGAGAAGGGCATTATAGAAGTGGGTGACGTACCTTTTGAATGTTTCTTTGTCCTCGCTCTTGATTGTGAAGAAATGGTCGACGGTCCGTTTCTGCCATCTGTTCTCGACGAAATGGCCGAGAAATTGGGTGGCCAGCTCGTCGAAGCTTGAGATCGAACGTGGCGTGAGTCCTCGGAACCAGTCTCGTCTGGAGCGGACGAGAGTGGCCAAGAAAGCTCGGCATTGGGCGGCGTCAGAGTTGTCTTAGAAGCTCATTCCGACGGTGAATGCGTCCAAATAGTCCTTCGGGTCAGACTTACCATCGAAGAGAGAGACCTTCCGGGGCTTGTTGCGGGAAGATACATGGACGGTGAGCAGCTTCTCGGTGAAGGGTTTTATGAGCGAGTCGGTAGCGTACTTAGCCCCGTCGCTCGAATGATGACCGTCCCGATGCATACCTTCGATCTTCTTCTTAAGGGCGTCGAGTCGGTCGTGGTATCCCGACGATTCGGCACATTCTGATCTTTAGCCTCTGCTGTTAGAGTCCTGTGTCTGGACGCGGCCCCGGTTCCTTTCGATGATGTTCCTTAGGTCCCTTGGCGAGGTAGTCTTCAAGCTACCGTGATGAGTCCCATCCACGTGACCCCGTCGAGGGAGGGGGTGTCGGTCATGCCTGGGCGCAGGCAAGCTGACCGACACCTCCTCGGGAGGGACCGGGGTGTGATGAGGCTAGGGGCGAGGCACTCTGGCGATGAACCTCGGTGTTGAACTGTGGAGCGCCTAGCGGGTCATAGAATATGTCGGCCCGGGAGATCTGCGGCCGTGGGAGGCAGCGAGGTAGTGGTCAGCAGTGCCGACGCGAGCAGAGTCTTCTCTCCCTCTGTAGGGGTCCCGGTACTGAGGTAGGGGAGCGGCGACCTGGGGAGCTTGCCCTGCCGTTTGGACACGGACGAGCGCATCCACGACGGACGCAAGTCGATCTATCCGGACGGCTAGAGCGTTGATGGCGTTTGGGGGAGGAGATTCGTCCGCGCCTTCATTGTGGGGAAGGCGGTGGCTAGCGCTTGGATCGCCGCGGTGATCGCTCGCCATTGAGTTGAGATCGGAAGGTGAACTTTGTTTAATGGAATCAAGATTTTCCCACAGACGGCGCCAGCTGACGGATGTCGGATCTCGTCAAGATGATACCTTCCGTAGATCTGCTGCAAGCGACGATGGACGGCTGAGATTGAGTTGGAGGTTGCCTCCTGAAGCGTGTGAATTTCAATGGGTTTGAAGTTGTTATGGCCGAGCTACCTGCAAGGAAGTCTCGGGGTGGTTGTGCCACCGAGGACCCTCCGACGATCAAGTTAGACCAGATATTTGAGCAGAGTAACGGCCTAGTGAGGAAAAAATGCCTTACTTGAGTCGCCTGAAAGAGGGGTTTTTATACCCAGCAGCGAATGGCAGGCGGGCGCGAGAATCTCGCCGGCCATTACGCCCCCGGCGTCACGCCTGCGTGATAGGCGGGATCCCTCATTAATGACGAGACAGGCTCGTTAATGTGGGATCGTGATGGCATGGAACGCAGGATGTGGCCGGTGGATATCTCGCGCATGGAAAGATTCGTGGAGGCGTGGCGGAGGTACCTGCGGCTGGTGCTGCTGGTCGGTCGATGGGACCAAGGAAGATGAGCTCGGCGGGTGGCTCGGGAACGAGCGGGAGGCCGAGGCATCTTGGTTCTGCGGTAGCCCGGAGACGAGTTGAGAGGGCCGAGGAGGCCAATTGTGCAGTGGGCTCGGAGGCGAGACAATGGTTGTTTGTAAGGCGGGCATAGGAGTGGTGTGGACGATCACAGGAAGTCGGCCACGTATATGGGTCGTAGACCCGGGGTATTCTACCGACGTACCATTCTTGGTCCTTTCTTGCTAGCTTCGAGACACGTCATCTGACACGTGTCACGATATAGGAAATTGACGATATCGAGCATCATCAATCACCAAGGTTATTATTTTGAGGCTCTTGAATCAACTTCGAGTTCTTGATTTGAAGAAACTATGTTCTTGATTTGAACTCCATCTTCTCCGAGAGGTTAAACCTCTTTCAATGGTGTTTTGACCATTAAGAATTACCAAGGTCATTATTTTGAGGCTCTTGAATCAACTTTGAGTTCTTGATTTGAAGAAACTGCGTTCTTGATTTGAACTCCATCTTCTCCGAGAGGTTAAACCTCTTTCAATGGTGTTTTGATCATTAAGGATCACCAAGGTCATTATTTTGAGGTTCTTGAATCAACTTTGAGTTCTTGATTTGAAGAAACTTACATTCTTGATTTGAACTCCATCTTCTCCGAGAGGTTAAACCTCTTTTAATGGTGTTTTGACCATTAAGGATCACCAAGATCATTATTTTGAGGATCTTGAATCAACTTTGAGTTTTTGATTTTGAACAAACTACGTTCTTGATTTGAACTCCATCTTCTCCAAGATGTTAAACCTCTTTCAATCGTGTTTTGACCATTAAGGATCACCAAGATCATTATTTTGAGGATCTTGAGTCGGGTTCTTTAAAGAACTAAGTTCTTGATTTGAAAAAACTAAGTTCTTGATTTGAACTCTATCTTCTTTCTTTTCAAATTCGTTCTTCCATGAATCTTTGATTCTCAATAACAAGATCTTCCCGATGAGAATTAAATTCTCAACTTGTGGGAGATTTGTCTTGCAGATCTCAGATCCATAGAAAGAACTAAATTATTTGAGAAGAGTTAAACTCTTGGTTTGAGAATTAAATTCTCTTTTGTAGGAGCTTTTAGGAGGCTTCTGTATATTTTTTTAGAAGCTAATGGGGTGGTCTCCTCCTCTTTATCTTTTTTGGAAAGAAGGATTATTGGTTGTTGGGACCCACCACCTCTCCGACGACACTGAGAGATTACAGCGCCATATATCGAAGGTGTGGAAGGATATACCCTTTGAACCATGTCCCACTCATCATGGGGGAAGAACAGGTTGGAGCTTAAACTTCTCGCTGCTGAAAAAGGATTTTTTGCGTTCACGCACGTGCGTCGCACGTTGCGGCCGCACATGTTTCGCATGGCGTGGGCGCATGTGCGTCGCACGTGTTGCGCACGTGGCGGGCGCACGTGCGTCGCACGTGGCGTTTGCACATAATGGGGGACAGCTAAGGCCTTAACTTGGAGAACTAAGCTCCTTTGAGAATTGAATCCTCGCACGTGGTGCGCATGTGGCGGGCGCACGTGATGCGCATGTAGCGGATGCACGTGCTTTGCACATGGTGGGGGGCAGCTGTGGCCCTAATTTGGAGAACTAAGCTCCTTTGAAGATTGAATCCTCCTCGCATGTGCGTTGCACGTGGTGCGCACATGACGGGCGCACATGCGTTGCATGTAGCGCACATGGCGCTTGCGCATATGCGCATTATGGTAGGGCAGCTATGGCCCTAACTCGGAGAACTAAGCTCCTATGGAGAACTAAGCTCCTTTAAGAAAGGAGCTTAGTTCTCCAAGTTAGGGCCATAGCTGCCCTCCCATAATGCGCATATGCACAAGCGCCATGTGCGCTACGTGCAACGCACATGCGCCCGCCACGTGCACACCATGTGTAACGCACGAGCGAGGAGGATTCAATCCTCAAAGGAGCTTAATTTTCTATAGGAGCTTAGTTCTCAAAGTTAGGGCCATAGCTGCCCCCCATAATGCGCAAGCGCCACGTACGCGCCACGTGCGCACCACGTGCAATGCCCGTGCGAGGAGGATTCAATCCTCAAAGGAGCTTAGTTCTCCAAGTTAGGGCCACAGCTGCCCCCCACCATGTGCAACGCACGTGCGCCCGCCACGTGCGCACCACGTGCGAGGATTCAATCCTCAAAGGAGCTTAGTTCTCCAAGTTAGGGCCTTAGCTGTCCCCCATGATGTGCAAGCGCCACGTGCGACGCACGCGCGCCCGCCACGTGCGCAATATGTGCGACGCACATGCGCCCACGCCGTGCGAAACATGTGCGGCCGCCACGTGCGACGCACGTGCGTGAACGCAAAGAAACCTTTTTCAGCGGCGAGAAGTTTAAGTTCCAACCTGTTCTTCCCACATTATGAGTGGGACATGGTTCAAAGGGTACATCCCTCCACACCTTCGATATATGGCGCTGTAATCTCTCAGTGTCTTCGGAGAGGTGATGGGTCCCAACGACCAATGATCTTTCTTTCCAAAAAAGAAAAAGAAGAGGAGACCACCCCATTAGCTTCTAAAAAAATATACAGAAGCCTCCCAAAAAGCTCCCACAAAAGTGAATTTAATTCTCAAACCAAGAGTTTAACTCTTCTCAAAGAACTTAGTTCTTTCTATGGATCTGAGATCTGCAAGACAAATCTCCTACAAGTTGAGAATTTAATTCTCATCGGGAAGATCTTGTTCTTGAGAATCAAAGATTCATGGAAAAACGAATTTGAAAAGAAAGAAGATGGAGTTCAAATCAAGAACTTAGTTTCTTCAAATCAAGAACTTAGTTCTTTAATGATCCTGACTCAAGATCCTCAAAATAATGATCTTGGTGATCCTTAATGGTCAAAACACCATTGAAAGAGGTTTAACATCTCGGAGAAGATGAAGTTCAAATCAAAAACGTAGTTTCTTCAAAATCAAAAACTCAAAGTTGATTCAAGATCCTCAAAATAATGATCTTGGTGATTCTTAATGGTCAAAACACCATTAAAAAGGGTTTAACCTCTCGGAGAAGATGGAGTTCAAATCAAGAACGTAGTTTCTTCAAATCAAGAACTCAAAGTTGATTCAAGAGCCTCAAAATAATAACCTTGGTGATCCTTAATGATCAAAACACATTTGAAAGAGGTTTAAACTCTCGGAGAAGATGGAGTTCAAATCAAGAACGTAGTTTCTTCAAATCAAGAACTCAAAGTTGATTCAAGAGCCTCAAAATAATGACCTTGGTGATCCTTAATGGTCAAAACACCATTGAAAGAGGTTTAACCTCTCGGAGAAGATGGAGTTCAAATCAAGAACATAGTTTCTTCAAATCAAGAACTCAAAGTTGATTCAAGAGCCTCAAAATAATAACCTTGGTAATCCTTAATGGTCAAAACACCATTGAAAGAGGTTTAACCTCTCGGAGAAGATGGAGTTCAATTCAAGAACGTAGTTTCTTCAAATCAAGAACTCAAAGTTGGTTCAAGATCCTCAAAATAATGATCTTGGTGATCCTTAATGGTCAAAACACCATTGAAAGAGGTTTAACCTCTCGGAGAAGATGGAGTTCAATTCAAGAACGTAGTTTCTTCAAATCAAGAACTCAAAGTTGGTTCAAGATCCTCAAAATAATGATCTTGGTGATCCTTAATGGTCAAAACACCATTAAAGGAGATTTAACCTCCCGGAGAAGATGGAGTTCAAATCAAGAACCCAATTCTTTAAAGAACCTGATTCAAGATTCTCAAAATAATGATCTTAGTGATCAAAATATCATTAACAGAGAAATATCAGTAGAGATTAAATCTCCAAAAGAACTCAGCATTTCACGTGAAAATCACGTGAGCACTCAAGGCCAAGTTATATAGCGCCTCACGTGAAACACACGTGAGCGCCGGAAAAAGTTAGTGCTTAGCACTATTGCAGCGCATCATGTGATATACACGTGAGCGCTCTATGCAGCTAAGTGTTTAGCACTCCTAGGTATTACAAAAACCTAATCTTACCCTGATAATCTTTCACTAATGATCTTCCAACAGATATTCATCCCACATCTCCTAAGTTAATTTTAGTCTCTCAAAAATGACTAATAATTCTTAGATGGTCTACCATAATCTCTCCCTCTCAATCTGGAATTTGGTTCAAGGGTACATCTCTCCACACCTTTGATACATGTCGTTGTAATTCTTCAACGTCTTCAGAGAGGTGGAGGATCCCAATGACCAATAATTCTCGGCGTATCCTCAAACTGATGAGCCAAAATCCATGGACTATAATGTCCTTAAGCCTATGGACCGTAACGTCCCTAAACTAAACTCTACGGACTATGATGTCCTTAAACCTATGGACCGTAACGTCCTTAAACTAAACTCCATGGACTATGATGTCCTTAAACCTATGGACCGTAACGTCCCTAAACTAAACTCTACGGACTATGATGTCTTTAAACCCAATAGACCGTAACGTCCATAAATTAAATTCCATGGACTATAATGTCCTTAAACCCAACGGACCGCAACGTCCCTAAACTAAACTCCACGGACTATGATGTCCTTAAACCCAATAGACCATAATGTCCCTAAACTAAAATGATAGGGCTCAAATGCGCTTTCGTTGGATCTAAATGATCCTAAACCCCCGTTAAGTAGATTTTAGTCTAAAAATTAGACTAACGTATCCTTAACAAATATTTAAGTTGATCTTAATCTCAAACGAGGTTAACGATCCTTAAATGAAACCAAAACCAAATCTAAGAAAATACGGATTTGGACTAATCCACGCCCTACGGGCGACAATATAAATTAGTCTCCGTATACAATCCATGGGCAACCAAAAATAAAACAAACACACACGACACGAAGTGACCATCTGGAGAAAGAGAAAGTGGTTACCGCAGTGCAGTAGCGTAATTAACTGGAGGGGCTTGCGCCCACAGGGAAGAGCGTCCCCACAATCAAAAAACCACTCGTAAACGAAGGGAAATCTGACGAAGTCTGCTACAACGGCCGCATCTGTCTAAACCTTCGATATACTGTGCCATAAATCAACTTGGCATATTCGGAAAGATGGACGGATAAAACCCAATAGCATCTGCCCCCAAATTCAGGCAAGACGACCTACGCGGTTTCGTCTCTGTTTTCGGCGGTAAACAGTCGTCACCAACCCAACTATCGAGCCGTCGCTAGGCAAGTGGAACCCTCTTCCCTTGCTTACTCATACTAATAATCATATTAGTTAATTGAAATAATATTGTTACATAATATGGTGTGTACGTGTCTATGGTTATAGCGATATCGATAATTAATAATCAATTAGTTTCGTAGCAAACCACTTCGAGAGATTACCATCCCATGTCAATATTTTTATAGCATTCAATTGAATAACCTTAATTGGATCAATTAATGAGAACAGATGTTTCATTTGATGCCTATACATAATGTAGGGTTCCTAGGCACTCTCAAGAGGTCTCACAAGGCATCAACCATGCCAATTTCAAAAATTACGGTGCCGAGAAACCCTAATACGGATCGTTGGCTAGAAGTTTAGGCGAAACAATGAAACAAGTTTACAACTAAACTAAAAGAACGGAAATACAACCTTTGTAGATCCGTTTCTCCACCTCCATAGCTCCATGATGAAGTCCTCTCCGCTGTCCAAATCGAACCATGACTCTTGCATCGGCTTCATCGGAGAAAAAGCGGGCTAGGTCATCGACGACGATGCCGAAGATGATCTACATCGAGGCATCACTAGATCAAGCTCCACCTTCACTAAGCCATGAAACTTGTGAAGAAAACACACTCTACTACTTGGCAAGAGGTAGAGGATGAAGAAATAGGAAGTGGGTTCACTTTAGAATTGGATTTCTCACTCTTTTTCACAAGTTGCCATTGATGGAGGCAAGCTTGCTTCAATGTTGAAGACGAAGAAGAAGAAGAAAGAATATGATAATATTATGATATGTTTTTTAGAATAGAATAGAAAAATCAATACTTATCATAATATTAACTATAGTTATGTGTAGAGAATTGACCAAGGTTAAAGGAATGGTTAGGGTTAAGGAGATGAAGACAAAATGGTTACATTGGTCAAAGCTTCATGAAGCTTCAACAAGCTTCATGAAAGAAAGAAACAAAACCATTTTGTTTTTCTTTTATCCCATTTCCTTTTAATCTAAATTAAAAGATAAATGAATGAATAAATATAAACCCTAACCATTTACTTAACCAAGGTTTAATTCTTTACACAAACCCTAGCTTTCATGTATCATCAAACATGATACAATCAAATGCACAAAAAATATATCACATATACAATGTGCACATGAAGTGAGAAAATCCATTTAAAGTGAACCGATACTAGTTAATGCAAAGTAATATATCAAATATATAATTATGCATTAAATCATTAAATCAACACTTGATTTAATGATCCGGTCATATCGCATATAACCGACTAATATCAACAGTAACAACTTATCGAATCAACACTTGATCCGATAACCCGGCTATATCGCATATAACCGATCAATGTCACAGATCGTGAGAATCTAATACAGTATCACATACTCGCATTATTCTCGGTCCCGCACATATCTCATATGCGCTCCTATTTCGTTTCGCTTGAGCCAGGAAACCTCTGTGTAGGACTCTAAAGACTCGTCAATACGCCGGCAGCAGGTGATGATCATATCAAACACCCACAAGCCGCAAGCGATCTGCTAAACGTAACGGCCACCCGGGTATTGAGCGATCAGAAGATCGACGAGCAAGCCCGCTCACACTCCTGTGAATCCAACCAGTAACACTTACCGTACAGTCCGGTCTGTTTGTCTGATATGTCGCATATCTCGCCTAGGGGTGGTAAACGTCAGACCCCAATAGCTCGATAAGTCGTGTCGATATGAGGTCTATAACAATTCGAGATACTACTGGTAACATTTACCAGTAAATCTCAGCAACCCTGGCCAGGGATTTCCGGTTATAGCCAATCGAACACAGCGCAACATCAACTCCCTATACCGGGAGAGACGAATCCCCTCCTATCGCTCATTGCCTCCATGTGATTCGGGACTGTACCCAAAAACCACCGTTTTGCACGCCCTCTTGGACGTGGTAAGATGGAAATCAAAGCACAGTGGGAACCACACAAGACTCTATGACGATCTCGGGTCAACAGACTACTCTGTACCAGTGTCACCAGAGAACTGCCATCTGACGTAAGGTATAATACCATCTGGGAGTTCTCGGCGAGTCCGTCCAGTGTACCCAGTCTCTACTGAGCACCCGTATATCATCTCTGATGTCAAACACTAATGGATATGGGATCATCCATCGCCCATCTGTATGGGTCGAGAAGGTACACGCTAGTCTACTCTGGTATATCGATGCCCCGTCTCGATACACCCATGACTAGGGACCTTGAAGGATGTACTTATGGACTACCATGTCCCCACTAGTATGATCCGCATCATAGTCCAGGTAGTCAAGTACACATCCTAAGGGCTTTTACCAACATGTAACAGAGAGACATCCAGTATACACGTTAAGGTAAAGAGTAACCAGATAGCATACTATCATGTCGAGCAAGAAAGTCCTCCCTATACATGTCCCAGCATCCACTACAATATACATCCAATGTACAGTAATGACCTCTAAGGCATACATATAACTAACAATCTCCCACTTGCACTAGGGCCATCTGTACAGCAGTGGCTGTAGTATCTCATACTCAACCATCCCATAAAAGTCTCTCTCTGGGAATAGGCCTTCGTGAGTGGATCCGCCGTGTTGTCCTCTGAGTCTACTCTCCTGACCTCGATCACCCTGGAGATCAACCATCTCCATGATCAGGTGATACTGCCTTAGAATATGTCTGGATCACTGATGGGACGGGCGTTCCTTGGCATAAGCCACAACTCCATTGTCGCACAATGGGAGGAACGTAGTTCATCTCATGAACCAATATACATCCAAACAGCCTCTTTGGTAGCATCTTAAGTAGTGATGTATCCAGCCTTTATCGTCTAGTATACCACGGTATCTAGCTTGGAACTCTTCCAACATACCGTCCCTCGATAGAGGGTAAAGACAATGCCTGTGACTGACATTCAGTCGTCTTCATCACTCTGGAACACTTCCAGTGATTCTCCCCAGGATCAACTGATACCATCTCACTACAACTAGTGAGTGTCCTAATATCCATTTAGATTTATCTCATAGATCCAAAACCCAGGATTTAGTAGGTATCATTTTGATATTATGTGGAGAATCATTGTGATAAGCGGAGATTGATCGAGCGTAGCATAGGAAACTCTTTCCCTATCAAGAGTATGTCATCTACGTACTCTACGAGAATCGCCACCATACTCCCTACTACCTTTTTGTTTATACAAGGTTCATCTACCATTTTGATGATATCAAACTTTTTGACTATCTCATCAAAACAGATGTTCCAACTCCGCGATGCCTGCTATATCTTATAAAGCATCTTGTACACGTTTCCGCTGCTCCCACTGTCTACGAGGCCCTCTGGCTGTGTACTTACAGACGTTCTCTTCTAAAACATCATTTAGAAAAGCTGTCATGACACCCAACCACCAGATATCGTAGTCATGGTATGTAGCCGTGGCAAGTAGGATCTGGATGGACTTAAGCATAGCCACTTGAAAAGGTTTCATCATTGTCCACGCCTGGTCGATGACGAAAACCTTTAACAAGTCTAGCTTTGAAAGTCTCAACTTTTCCATCTACACCAAGTAATCTTCTCAAGATATACTTGCTCCTGATGGGGATTTAACCCTTCAGATATAGCACCCAAAGTCCATACTTTGTTGGTGTACATGGATTCCATCTCAGATCACTAAACATCCAGCCATTCTTACAGAGTCCTACCCCCGATGGCCAGCTCGAAACTAGTTGGGTCATCATCTCATGATGCAATCCTCGCTCCCACTGTCATCGAGAAACCGAAGTATCTCTCAGGTGGGTGAGGAACCCTACTAGATCGGCGGAGTGGCTGAGGTTCGTTGGTTTCTATTGAATCCTTCGGTTCTACCAAATCATCAGCTGCAGTTTGTATAGCTGGAACATTTCCAGTTCTACATAACAGACCTTGCCTCGAGCTTGTCCGGATTTTGCTTTTAGACATAGGCCGAACAACCCCAAATCTCAACTAACTTAAGAAATGGGCTCTTCCCTTTCCATATCACATATGAAGTGGTAGGCACTGATTTGATTCGAACCTATTTCAATAGGTATGCAGCTTCTCAAGTGCATAACTCCCAAAAGGAAAATAGGAAACTCAGTAGTACTCATCATAGAGCGCGCCATATCGAATAGGGTGCAATTGCTCCGTCCTGATATACCATCGTGCTATGGTGTATACGGAGGAGTAATACTGAGAGAGAATCTCATTCTCCTTTAGAAAAGTCCAGGAATTCCATGCACAAGTATTCTCCTCCCTGATCTCATCATAGGACATAATACTTATACCCTTATTGGTTCTCTACTTCTAACTTATATTCTGTGAATATCTCAAAAGGCTCGGACTTGTGTCTCAACAGGAACATATGTCTGAATCTTAAGAGATTTATCAGAGAATGTAATGAAGTATAAAGAACCGGTCCTGGCATATGTAGATAGGGGACCTTACATACATCATCATGTATCGGTCCCAAGAGTTTACTAACTCTTTCTCTGTTTCCAGTAAACAGAGCTATGGTCATCTTATCTCTATGACATGACTGGCAAGTTTCACAAGATGTAAATTCAAACAGTTTTTAAATATGCATCTATGTGCAACTTAGCTAGTCGGGTCGCATTTGATATGACCTAGTCTACAATACCTCAAGAAGAATCCGTTCATTTCTGAACTCTTCCTCTTGTGTGTGTTCTGTATACTAAGAACTGTAGTTTGATTTAGAACATCAATGCTTTTAGATAACGTGCCTGAACCGATCAACTTTTGATATAGGAAATGTTCAAAACATTATCCATCAATACAAAATTTTATCATTTCTTTACTAATAAAGAGACTGATATGATTTTGTATATCAGGTTCGGTATCTAATAACATTCGTTCAGAATCAATGTATTTGTAATACAGGGTGACAGTGACCAACAGACTTGGCTGCAACACTTTCCCCGTTTTCTGCCTCATGAAACTTATCACCCGTTCTCAGTTTTTCTACCTTTTTGCAGCCCTATGTAACATATTACATATCTGAGATCCTGATCCGGTATCATATACCCAGGATGCTGAGGATACTGAGAAACAGTTCTGTGTAACGAACACACCCGAAGATGATGCATCAGCATGCACTCTCTTCGTTTGGGCGGCACGGGAATTCTGGTAATCCCCAAATTCCTGCTCTGTCTTATAACAATTATAAGTTGGAGCGGGACCAACGTTCCCCAGCTCAGTATAACAAGCGGGTTCGGTCAATAATCCGTATTATTATCTTGATTAAGGCGTGATATGGTCGCTACCAGGAGAGAGAGAGAAGAAAACACTCAGCGTGCGCTCTTGCAAGAATAGATTGGTTATTATTTTATCTAATCAGGATGGCTCCCACTGCTTTTTATCAAATCTTCCTTCAAACCTTAAAAGGAAAGACTAGCCGGGATTAATTACACACTACAAGTTCGCCAATCTTTCAGCCAGGCCAGTGTCGGTACTTTGAGGGAGGTCCCCCGTGCTTTCGCACGAACCTAATTAATGTAAACCTCGTTTTCCCAGAGGCGTAACCTCGTTAACACCTTTCTAGACACCTACTTGATTGGCTAATTGTAATGTGTAAAAATCTCCCAGGAGTAACAATTACTCTCAGCGGGTATCGGGATCCAACTATCTCATAGAAGGTATGCAATCTCATTGCAAATTTCAACACTTGAAATTCCCGATAAAATTTTGCCCCTAACGTGCTATGACCTTGACGAAAGCCAACAAACCATAGCCCGCTAGTCAAGTTCAACCCGTACATTTCTTGATCAAATTAAACCCACCCGCACGACCCTTGACGGAGGTCAACAAGGCCGCACGACTACCCTAATCCAATCTGCATCATATGCATAAGCAGATAAATACTAGTTAGCTACCGCACACTACGCCTTGACGGAGGTCAACAAACGTAGCACGAATACTAAATAGGACTTATCTGAAATGACGGAGGGCTACGACAGGTTTTTCTGAAAACCTATTACGTAATGAACTTGATATCGTTGTAGAATCAAATGATTTTAAAATGGAGTGTTTTTGAGGCTTTTCTAGTTTTGCTAAAGGAGTCACTCCCGGTGAAGGGATCGTCGGTCCTTTCCTCGTCGAATGAGGTGCGGGATATATCATATATATCACTGTGCAAAGCAGAAACTCTTAAAAGCAATCAAAAGACAAACCGAGTGTGTAGCATCTGCCAGTTATTGCTAAAGGAGTCACTCCCGGTGAAGGGATCTCGGTCCTTTCCTCATCGAATAAGGTGCAGGATATATCACATATACCTCTGTGCAAAGTAAGAACTGTAGCTACCCCTTTTTATTTTTTGAAATTCGATTCTACAACATCTTAGGTTTCTTTTCTTTCATTAATCACATTAATGAAGTCCCATCATTTAAGTACCTAAACATCACAGATAAATACGACGTACACTTATGCCATCCGCATTCGCCTCGATGTCCCCTCGTGCACCGTTAGGTTAGGTAACTAACGGCAGAGCGGGGCAGGGCTAGCGCGGGTGTAAAACATAAGTAACGCCTATATAATATATCATATATACTATATGCTGTATCTATCACAGAACATCACATGATCACATCACAGATATCGCAGCAAAAGAATCATATGAAATATTGGATATACTAGGACGTCCGTGTTTTCAATACGAGCCAGTATAAAACACGGATTCCACGGTCATGATGAATAGCCAAACCCACACCCCTAGACCCCTACGAGAGCGGCAAGCAACCCTACCAATTCTAGAGTTAGGAGACCCAGACTCGACTCCTCGAGTTGGTCTCCCACTGGACTCCAGAACCCGGTTACTTGTGCTCCCCTCCTTGGGTCTATCCTAATGCGGAAAAGTAAATAATATACAAACGGTGACATCTTCCGCAACCTGGAAGTGCCCCAATAAAAGAATATTACATACAAGTTTTTACATGAATGAAAATGAAAAACACTCATCTCACATAAAACCCCCCCGGCTATTCAAACACGACGATCCAATATAACATACCCAGCAACACATAACATCACATGTCATCAACGTAAGTAAATATGCGCATCACAATTGTCGTTGACATATAGCAACGAAACCGGCGATACCACATATTACACTTACGGTCACAGAAAAGAAAGTGTAAAACTACAACAGTTGGAATCCGCAACCTCCATAGACATCGCATGCCTAATCAAATGAATCCCTTAGACATCGCATGCCTAACAATTATAAACTCCGCATTTTAGTCTCATTATCGAAAACTCTTTTCAATATCAAGTCGGGCAATTCAACAAGATTCCCGACATCCTGATCGAATGCTCGTCGCAAACTTCAGTAGACGGCCGCACCCCCGATACCGTCGACGAAGTGCACCAAGGAGGAACACCGCTACCGCGAGCACCCGGACGGATGCTTTCGGCGACGGGGTTCTCCTATAGTCACTTGGTCGGGGCTAAGGGGTGTAGCTGTCTATTAAGTTTACCCGGCGAGTATCCGCGTACGCTACGTGATTGCGACGGACTTTTGATCGCATCAAAATTCCGTGGCAACCGATCAAGTGAGACTAAACTGCTATGTTTATAATATTCATTCAGTTATCTCATAACTTCTTGTGAATTCCAATTGTTGTATCACATTTCGGATAAGATAGAAAATGTTAAACTTTCCGATCGAACAATCGAACACCCAAGTTTTCCCGAAACAGCTCAACACATGAAATAAGTCTAACAACATTCAGTTCGTGCCTCAGTACCAACGGTCCAGCCGTAGAAGGGTCAAGCCAACGCCTCACATGTAGCACGCCGTACTGCCCCAAACCCTAAGGTTCAAAGGGCAGTTCAAGACGGTCACATAATCGAGTTAAGGTTTGTTGTCTTCTAGAGGGACCATCGCGTTACTTGCACTACTTAGAACGTCGTTAAACCACGGAAAAATCCAACACTTGGAAATTTCCCGACAGGGGAAAAGGTGGGTATTTATATCCAGTCGAACTTTTTAACATATTCTAAAATTTATCCGGAAAGCCACATAGACAAAATCTGATACTCCGATCGAAATACCGAATCCCCAAAACAACCCCAGAAAATTCAACTCTTGAATAAATATTAAAAATTCCCAGAAAATCCATCATAATAAAATAGGAGTTACTGTGCAAACAGGGGATGATGATGTCATACTTTAGCCGCGGAACCGCCGCAGAAGGCATGCTTCTGCCGCGGTTCCGCCGCTCTTTGTGCTGTTCGTGAGTCAAATTTTGCACCGTAATTCTTATAATTCCCTGCTGAATTTTTTAAGCATTTTTAATGTGGAAAATCCCAGTTTTTAGAAAAAGTCCAGAGAGCATGTTTCGGGTTAGGGTTTTGGTTCGATCGGACTTCAAACTCCGTCTACGCATCGCCTAAGGCTCTAGCTAGGCTCTGATACCACTGTAGGGTTCCTAGGCACTCTCAAGAGGTCTCACAAGGCATCAACCATGCCAATTTCAAAAATTACGGTGCCGAGAAACCCTAATACGGATCGTTGGCTAGAAGTTTAGGCGAAACAATGAAACAAGTTTACAACTAAACTAAAAGAACGGAAATACAACCTTTGTAGATCCGTTTCTCCACCTCCATAGCTCCATGATGAAGTCCTCTCCGCTGTCCAAATCGAACCATGACTCTTGCATCGGCTTCATCGGAGAAAAAGCGGGCTAGGTCATCGACGACGATGCCGAAGATGATCTACGTCGAGGCATCACTAGATCAAGCTCCACCTTCACTAAGCCATGAAACTTGTGAAGAAAACACACTCTACTACTTGGCAAGAGGTAGAGGATGAAGAAATAGGAAGTGGGTTCACTTTAGAATTGGATTTCTCACTCTTTTTCACAAGTTGCCATTGATGGAGGCAAGCTTGCTTCAATGTTGAAGACGAAGAAGAAGAAGAAAGAATATGATAATATTATGATATGTTTTTTAGAATAGAATAGAAAAATCAATACTTATCATAATATTAACTATAGTTATGTGTAGAGAATTGACCAAGGTTAAAGGAATGGTTAGGGTTAAGGAGATGAAGACAAAATGGTTACATTGGTCAAAGCTTCATGAAGCTTCAACAAGCTTCATGAAAGAAAGAAACAAAACCATTTTGTTTTTCTTTTATCCCATTTCCTTTTAATCTAAATTAAAAGATAAATGAATGAATAAATATAAACCCTAACCATTTACTTAACCAAGGTTTAATTCTTTACACAAACCCTAGCTTTCATGTATCATCAAACATGATACAATCAAATGCACAAAAAATATATCACATATACAATGTGCACATGAAGTGAGAAAATCCATTTAAAGTGAACCGATACTAATTAATGCAAAGTAATATATCAAATATATAATTATGCATTAAATCATTAAATCAACACTTGATTTAATGATCCGGTCATATCGCATATAACCGACTAATATCAACAGTAACAACTTATCGAATCAACACTTGATCCGATAACCCGGCTATATCGCATATAACCGATCAATGTCACAGATCGCGAGAATCTAATACAGTATCACATACTCGCATTATTCTCGGTCCCGCACATATCTCATATGCGCTCCTATTTCGTTTCGCTTGAGCCAGGAAACCTCTGTGTAAGACTCTAAAGACTCGTCAATACGCCGGCAGCAGATGATGATCATATCAAACACCCACAAGCCGCAAGCGGTCTGCTAAACGTAACGGCCACCCGGGTATTGAGCGATCAGAAGATCGACAAGCAAGCCCGCTCACACTCCTGTGAATCCAACCAGTAACACTTACCGTACAGTCCGGTCTGTTTGTCTGATATGTCGCATATCTCGCCTAGGGGTGGTAAACGTCAGACCCCAATAGCTCGATAAGTCATGTCGATATGAGGTCTATAACAATTCGAGATACTACTGGTAACACTTACCAGTAAATCTCAGCAACCCTGGCCAGAGATTTCCGGTTATAGCCAATCGAACACAGCGCAACATCAACTCCCTATACCGGGAGAGACGAATCCCCTCCTATCGCTCATTGCCTCCATGTGATTCGGGACTGTACCCAAAAACCACCGTTTTGCACGCCCTCTTGGACGTGGTAAGATGGAAATCAAAGCACGGTGGGAACCACACAAGACTCTATGACGATCTCGGGTCAACAGACTACTCTGTACCAGTGTCACCAGAGAACTGCCATCTGACGTAAGGTATAATACCATCTGGGAGTTCTCGGCGAGTCCGTCCAGTGTACCCAGTCTCTACTGAGCACCCGTATATCATCTCTGATGTCAAACACCAATGGATATGGGATCATCCATCGCCCATCTGTATGGGTCGAGAAAGTATACGCTAGTCTACTCTGGTATATCGATGCCCCGTCTCGATACACCCACGACTAGGGACCTTGAAGGATGTACTTATGGACTACCATGTCCCCACTAGTATGATCCGCATCATAGTCCAGGTAGTCAAGTACACATCCTAAGGGCTTTTACCAACATGTAACAGAGAGACATCCAGTATACACGTTAAGGTAAAGAGTAACCAGATAGCATACTATCATGTCGAGCAAGAAAGTCCTCCCTATACATGTCCCAGCATCCACTACAATATACATCCAATGTACAGTAATGGTCTCTAGGGCATATATATAACTAACACATAACCTGTGTATTTGACACGAAACCCTACATGGAAACCCAATATAAAAATGGTGGAATTTATGGCCCATGAATCCCTTTAATGATAATAGATAACTTGTAAGAAATTGAGGGAAAAATATTGACTTCATCACTATGAATTATACATCCGTCTAGTTATGTCAAATCTGAAATTTTACCGTGCATGTTACTTTATTAAAATCATTGTAAATCAAATACAAATCAAAACCTGATGTTCTAGGGTTCTTATCAAAGCCGACTCGATAAACTAGAACTCTCTACAGTTTACCCTTCAATACCGATAAGCCACTGCAACGAGAATTGACTGGGAACGCGCGTTGGACTGCAGTTCTGGGGAGCATTCTTCGAGGGTACCTGAATTCAAATACCTGCACATCTCTACATAAAACTGAAAATGTGCAGAGCCCCATATAGTTGCGTAGATAATTTAGTTAGCTAACATATGAATTTGGTCCTGTGCCATTTCACAGTCGTTTGATATTTAGTTTGTATTTTAGAGTATTGACGTATTCTGCAGTTTCTGCAGTGACATTTCTTATACCTTCACATTAAACAGAACATAACTCCTAATACTGAAAGGCTATTATTAATCCGTTTGGAAACCTAACTGATAGAACTAAATTTTATTTAACTGGGGCAACACCTTAATCTGAACACAATCCCTAGTAAACTACGCACGAAGTTGGACTTCCAGTTCTGAAACTGGAATTCCAGCAACCGATCGCTGATTTAAAATGATGATAAGTCCCTAACCCGAATTCCGTTTAACATGAAACAAATTTTACCGCGTCAAGTATACTCTGTACGCCTTCTATATTGTTTTAATCGATTCTACACGTATGATTTATAGCAAATTTTGCAATCATATGGCGTTGGGTGCCATAATTTAGTGAATATCTGTTCAGTACATTTTTGCCTATTTTTGAGCTTGCTTTATACCTTCTGAATAGTGATTATTTACATTGAGACTTAGCAACTGTTGTGAATTATCAGTATATAAGTGTTAGTGATTAGGTTGTGGCAAATACGAAAGTGATATTTATAAGTGGAAATGTGATTGAAAGTGAAAGCGATACGTATTTGTTCACAACCTATCTAATATTTAAATACATATTATAACCTGGGGAATGGGAGAAATTAAGGTGGAATTGAACTCGTATTTAGCGAGGTACAGTGATTTAGAGGATGATCATTCGACACACACACACACACACATTAGGTCGTGGGCCTAGCGGCACGGCTGCAGGGTTATGTCTCTGGCAACAGTGGACCGTAGTCTCGAGCATGCACGAGCCCCTTATTAAACACGAGCATCCTTTCCACCAATTAATTTCATTGACTTAGCGGCTGATAAGTAGTGACATACACATTGTCTAGTTTACTGACATGATACTTATATCGCACTGTTCATATTCAAATGATGTTCATTATTCTCATGTTCGGTATTCTGTTGCACCTTTCATGTTTAATAGTATTGTACCCATCATATATATATATATATATATATATATATTGCTATATGTGTCGCCCTGACGACCTGAGTGTACATACTCAGAGGACGAAGTGGACCCAGTTAAGAAGCAGGACCTGCCATTCGAGCTCGCGGAGGTCTAGACCGCAATATCAGCGCCGTTCCTTTTTGCTTTAAGCACGTTGTTTTTCGTTGGTTAGTTATTTCATTCTGCAAAATAAATGTATCTCGAACTCTTTTTATGTGATGTAATAAAATTGTGAACTGTGATTTCCTTTACACTTGTACTGTTTATTGACTACCATGTAATGCTAGAAGCCGAAGTGTGACTACGGCGGGATTATTTCCTGACCATAGGAGCATGGCTGGCCTAGTAACCCCTCGTATTCCGTATTTTGGGAAGCGGGGCGTGACATGGTTTTGTTGATATTAGAGCCAGGTTTGGATGAAATTACAGTTCCGTCGAGGGATCCCTAGTTTGAGTTATACCCTTAATGCATGCTTTATTACATTTCCTTTCACTTCCTAACCCTCATTGAATCATCATGAAATCCCTGACTGAATCTAATTTCATTCTTGATCATCTTTCAGAATATGGACTCCTCGGACAACTCCTTGGGTGCCAGTTCCGACGATCGTACTAAGAAGATTCTCAGCACATTGATGACCCTAGTCCAGGCTCAAGAGAGGAAGACCGATCTCCTGCCCAAGGGATTGAAGGCGGTACAGGAGACCACAATTACCGTTCTAGAGAGATCTACGACTGTTCCCGCCGCCTCCGAAGGCACCCTCGTACCGACTACACAGGCTCGGGTTGGTACGGTTTCGGACTTCAGGAGTCTTCACCAAGCGGTTTTCACAGGATCAGCAAATCCACTCGAAGCCGAGCAATGGCTCATCAATATGGAGAACTTTTTGACGGCCGCTCGGGTCCCTGACGATGACAAAATGAACTTAGTGAAGTTCAGCTGGAGGACGAGGCCCGCATGTGGTGGTCCGTAGAGGAAAGCCGACTAGAGAAACCTATTGGATAGGACACGTTCCACGTGTTTTCTAGATCACTATTTTCCGGCCACTGCCAAGACCGAGATGGAGGAGAAATTCATCATGTTAAAGCAGAATGGACGCTCAGTAGATGTCTACGCCGCAGAGTTTAACCGTCTGAGTCGCTTCGCACCATACATAGTAGCCACCGAAGCCGCCAGGGCAAGACGGTTTCGGCAGGGGCTCGATATTGAACTACAACAGCTTATCGCTTCACTCGATCTACCGACCTTAGCTCAAGTGTTGAACGCTGCATGAGTACAGGAATGATTGGCGGAGAAGGCCAAGGGCCAACGATCGGTGTACAGGAGACCCCATAGTTCCAGCACGGGCTACCATTTCCCCTGGAGCGATCCCGGTTCATAGGCCGGGTGTTACACAGATGAAGCGTACTTTCTCACCACAGTAGCCGCAGCGGAGGGCCCTGTTTTGCGATTATTGCCAAAAGCCAGGACACATGCAGAGAGATTGTCATAGATCTAAGGGGCAGTGTTTGCTTTGCGGAACCAGTGAGCACAGGGTCAGCGGATGTCCCCAGAGATCTAAGCTACATGGAGGGTTCGAGCAACATCAACCGTCGTACGCACATCAGCTCAAAGGGTGTTCCCTCATGGGAACTAAATAAAATACAAATAAAGTAGAAAGGAAAACCTCCCAAATGGGGCATCACGTGCTCACACGTGACCAGGCCTCATGTGCAAACACGTGACCTTTTTTATGGGCAGATTCTATCTATGCCTGAATGCCTAATTGATAAAGTCACGTGCTCACACGTGGTGGGCTCTTTAGCCCTCTGAACTAATAGAATTAAATTCTAATTAAATGATTAATCGGTGGGGTCACATGCCAACACGTGATGGGTTTCTGAGCCCTCTGAACTAATAGAATTAAATTCTAATTAAATGATTAATCAGTGAGGTCATGTGCCAACACGTGATAGACTCCTAAACTCTCTGAACCAATAGAATTAAATTCTAATCAGTGAGGTCGTGTGCCAACACGTGATAGATTTTTAAGCCCTCTGAACTAATAGAATTAAATTCTAATTAAAAGGAATCGAAAACCCTAATTGGAAAAATATTTCCCTGCATCTTTCCAAACAAAAAGATTGCAGTCTGTAAAAGGGAGCACCGTTGGATTAAAAATCACCAATTTATAGAAAAATTCTATATAAGGAAATATTTTCCTAAAATTTTGCCAGGAACAACAAATAAAATATCTTTTGGATTAAAAATCCAATGGTGAATAAAATTCACCGAGTGATCTAAAAGATCATGTTGGTTATAAAATCAATCAAAATCTCTCAATGAGAGATGAGCTCAACAAACTGATTCTTTTTTTCCTCCTATAAATAGGAGCCAAGAAGGAAAAGAAAGGAGGAATATACAAAGAGAGACAACAACAGAAAAAAGAGAGAAGAGAATTTAATTCTTCAAAGAGAAAAGAAGATCTCTTCAGAGAAAAAAAACTCTAGGTAAGAGAAAGAAGGAGATCATTCTATAAGCTCTCACAAAACAAAAGAGAAATTAATTCTCAAACCAAGAGGTTAACTCTTCTAAAAAAAGAGAACTTAGTTCTTCCTCTGGTTGAAAATCTGCAGAAGCAGATCTCCCCACAAGTTGAGAATTTAATTCTCATCGGGGAGATTCTGCCATGCAGATCCAAAACTTAGAGGGAGAATTGGGTTTAAAGAATTTAATTCTTTCAAACATATAGGAATTTAATTCCTCTAAATAAAATTAGGGTTTAACCCTATAAGAGAATTTAATTCTTAAATAAGGGATCTAACTCTCCATGCACGTAAAATATATCAGTACCTAACCTGATCACGTGTGTCCACATGACTCCCCTCATCAATGATCAAAAGAGAACGAATGAAATTGGGTCACATGCTCCCACGTGACCCTTGAAAAAACTTCTCAAAATAAAAAGGGAGTAAAGCCAAGGCAGAATAGATTTTGGGCGTCTCACGTGTTCCCACGTGACCCTTAGCAATTATCAAACAAAAGAGAATTCTACCCAAGGGAAATGCCCACCTAAAGAATGCCTCACGTGTCTCCACGTGACCCCTGACAAACACCATTTTAAAGATGGGGTAAAACTGAAGGATTAATATCCAACGCATGGACGCCCTCACGTGTCCCCACGTGACCCCTAACAAATACTTTTAATATCCAATGTATGGGTACCCACCACGTGCCCACATGTGATGGCCATAAAGATCAAGTGTTTAACACTTATATTTTCTGGGAGTGAAATAAAAGAAGCACAGCCCAATCTTCAGGCGCCTCACGTGAGCGCTTCAGTTTTAGTGTTTAACACTACTTTAAGTGCCTCACATGGGAGCACATAAGCGCTGAATGTATTCTAGTGTTTAACACTATATTCAAGCCAATCTTAGCCCAAATTAGCTAAGTCTTCCAGAGGCAAGATCCCTTGAAACTGAACCTCAATTATACTCTTGTCTTCCAAATCTGATCATCTCATATGGCATTCAAAGTGATTCCCAGAACCTTCCAACCAATATTGGTTCAAGGGTACATCTCTTCACTCCTCTGATATTTGCCGTTGTAATCCTTCAACGTCTTCAGGGAAGTGACAGGTCCCGACAACCAGACATTCCATGGACTGTGAGGTTCTTAAACTCATAGACTGTGATGTCTTTAAACTGGACTATGATTTCCTTAAACCTTATGGACTGTGAGGTCCTTAAACTCATGGACTATGATGTCCTTAAACTTTACAGACTATGATGTCTCTAAACTCCCATGGACTGTGAGGTCCTTAAACTCATAGACTATGATGTCTTTAAATTTTACAGGCTATGACGTCTTTAAACTGGACCGTAAAGTCCCTAAACTAAAACAATAGAGCCCAAAGGCACTTTTGTTGGATCTAAATTATCCTGTTAAGTAGATCTTAGTCTAAAATTAGACTAACGTATCCTTAACAAATGGTTAAGTTGATTTTAGTCTAAAATTAGACTAACGTATCCTTAACAAACGTTTAAGTTGATCTTAGTCTCAAAGGAGATTACGATCCTTAAACCAAAACCAAAACCAAAATCTAAGAAAATACGGATTTGGACTAATCCACGCCCTATGGGCGACAACATAAATTAGTCCCCGTATACAATCCACGGGCAACCAAAAATAAAATAAACACACACGATACGAAGTGACCATCTGGAGAAGGAGAAAGTGGTTACCGCGATGCGGTAGCGTAATTAACTGCAGGGGCTTGCACTTGCAGGGAAGAGCATCTCCACAATCAAAAACCCCTTAAACGAGGGGGAATCTGACGAAGTCTGCTACATCGGCCGCATCCATCTAAAACTTCGATACACGGTGCCATAAATCAACTTGGCATCTTCGGAGAGGTAGACAGATAAAACGAAATAGCATCTGCCCCCAAAATTCAAGCCAGACGTCCCAACGTCCCGGTCGCGTCTTTCGGTGGAGAACGGATTCTGGCACGCCCGGTGGGACCTTTTCCTCTTTCCACTCCACATTTCGTGTGTCGTGTTCACGAATGAATTGCGGTCTAATATGGTTGACCTTAGGTTTGATGTACTAAGATTTGGTTTTGCTCCCGTGTAGAAGAAAGAACATCAATGGCCTCTCACTGTTCCAGCTGCAGCAACAACTCCCGTTCCGCCTCATCTGGAGGAGTAACCTACATGCCCCAAGCGGCCTCCCTTTTCATAATGCCGGTGGAACAAGTGACCCAAGCCACCACTGGGCTATTCTTCGGGACCATGATCCCACCAACGAGCTTCAACGTTCAGATGCCGTCATAGGAAGCTGCGAAGAAATTGGTCTTTGATCGGCTTGCAATCACCACGGCCCCTCTCAGCGGGTCGTCCAGCTCCAATACCTTAGTCTTCGACAGGCTGGGTCAAAGATCAAGTGGGCCAGCAAAGAGGCTCGCAATACCAGAGAAGGACACTCCAACTCCTGTTACAGTTGAGGTCGTCCAAGCTTCTCTCCCTACTCGAAGGTCGGCTTTCGACAGGTTGACCATTCTCTCTCAGCGGACGTCTGTCTTTGACAGGCTAGCGCCAACGACAGGCTCTCATCAGAATAGGAGGCATGGAAAAGCTGATCCAACAACGGAGGTGGTCCCGGCTGCTCTCCATGCTCGACGTCGCCACTGGCGCCGAGTGAGGAAAGCTGGGGGCAATTCCCCTTCCGGACTCACCCCACTAGCTCCAAAGGTGGAAGTTGATACTGCTGTTCCAACTGGGAACAGCTTTGAACCACTTAGGAGGGTGCGCAAGAACTCTCCGACTGCTGTGCTAAAAAGATCTCCTTGACCTATGGAGAACGCTATAAAGGTGAAGCCAGAGCAGCCCCCTCAGCGGCTGTCCTCTAAAATTTATAAAGTTTGGCGACAGGCCTAAGACTCGGTGATTGATCAAGACTATTCCCATCGACAAAAGAAAATGAAGGTTCGGCAAAAGAAGGACCAACCTGTCAAGCCACAAAAGGTGTCGTCCACTCGGGTGCCCGGTGCAACAGTTCCTTCAACTTTGACCGCTCACAAAAGGGGAAGGTCGGAGAAAATCTCCGTGTCTGCGACAAAGCTTAAAGGCACTGAATCCAAATGCCTCAAATCTGGGGAAATGGTAGTGCACACTGTCTATATAGCATCCGGGAAAGAGGATAGCCGTATCTCCACGGGCCATCGACCGCTCACCAGATCCGTAACAAAGGCCCTGGAGCAACAGGAAAAACTTCAAGAAATGTTAACACAGATAGCCACACTCACTGGGCCAAAGGAAAGCCCGGAGACGTTGTCAGAACAGCGTCATGAATAAGAAACCAATGCTGAGTTCCTCCACAGAATCCTCGAGAAGAAGGAAAAAGAGGCAGCGGAACAAGCTGCCAACATAAAACGAGTAGCGCTTTTATTCTAGGACATGGTCGGGATAATGTTACAGCCGGATCCTCCAGCTGAAGACCCTCCGATTATCCTTGAAGACGATAGGGGAGAGACATCGAACCCTCTTCCGGCTTGTTCATCAGCCAAAGAGGAGACCATTTCTAAATCCGCCTTGGATGACTATATCGCTCAGCAGATACGAGCTCATCAGGCGAGCGAAGCGGCCGGGAAAATTGTTAAGACTGGACGACCCTATCCGAGTTGGTACGACCAAATAAAGTACCTGCCAAGATATACGATCCCTAAATTCCATATATATAAGGGGACGGAAAATCCACACCAACATGTCGCTCAATTCAGGGCTTTGTGCGGTAACACCGGAAGTGACGATAAGCTACTGTTTCGCCCATTCGTTGGCAGCTTAACGGAGACAGCTTTTGAATGGTACTCTGAGCTCCCGAACGACTCCGTTAAGACATTTGCAGAAATAGAGTTACTGTTCACACAAAGGTTCGCAAGCGCTAGCGATCGCATCCCGATCATCGCATTAATTAACGCCAGAGTGAAGCCAGGCGAAACGTGGGTACAGTACGCGATATGGTGGCGGAATTTATGGTCGAAATGCGAACAACGCATCGAAGAAGCTCCTGCGGTAGGCATGTTCGTGGGTACTCTTGATCCGCAGGCGATGATATCCCAATTCATGATGTTCTTCAAGCCGACCACTTTCCAGGCCTTGATCGACAAGCTAGCCCAAATGGACCAGATGGGCCGTAGGCCTTCCTCTTCAAAAACGGAGCCTCGGAATGAAAAGGGGAAAGGGAAAGCGACCTTTGTCGCCAATGTTCAGCAACAGCCGAGTGGTCCAAAATTAGCTGATCGCCAAAACGACAGACATCGATTTATCAACGAAAAGTTAAAGCGTCCTTACTCATTCTCTCGGGATAAAACAAGAAGACTGTTCGAACTGGCGGTGCGCAGCAAGCTCATCACTCTACCAAATCCGAGACACCCACTACAGCCAGGTGACATCAACAATCATAATTACTGCTCCTACCATCGAGTAGTAAGCCATCCAATCGAAGATTGCTTCGTTTTCAAGGGCTGGATTGAGGACCAATACCAACAAGGCAAATTCACACTGTCCGAGAATTGGAAAGTAAGCCCGCCACAACTACACGCTCCTAAAAGGGTAGACACGTCGGGGGCATCATGCTCATTTATAGAAGAAGCTCTATGGGAGGTTGCTCTTTCAGCTAAAACAAAAAGAATGCTGAAAGATCTTCAAACATGCCCGGCGATCAGGTGGAAAAGTCCGCTGGAACCCGAGGTCATTGAGGGAATGCTGAAGCCGCACCCAACGCCAAGAGTTGGTAGCGATAATCAAAACGCTCAGACCCAGCCGTCAAAGTCTTCGAAAAAGAAGAAGAAGACCAGAAAGCCCGTCCAACCCGAAGATAGCCGTACAGGTCTACAGAAATACATCGATGCACTGGAAGAATATAATCAGAAGGCACGGACCCCAATCACGTTGGACGAATTCCTTAAGCATGTTCTTGAAAATGAAGACGATGACGCTAATGAAGGATACGATTCTTCAGAAGGGCCTGAAAACTATGTGGCAAGCTGCCATGCGATCTCTCACCAGCCGTTAGATGGTGAAGAATCTCCTGATGCAGAGAAACTGGGGGCAGATCCTGAACCGGAACTCCTAAGACCGTCAGACGAGATGATTGACGTATTCCTGAATGAAGCCCGTCAGATAAGCAAAGCCAATCGAGAGAGTGAACTGGCCATATTCAAAAAAGCCAAACGCCGGCGACTGAATGAAAAGGTTGAGGCACTCCAGCCAGATCGAAGCACTTCGGTCGCCAGCAAAAGCAGGTTCTAGACAAGAAAAAGGTTCGCCAAAGCCATATCGATGGGAATGAAGCTGCCACCCTCCGAAGGAAACACTCCTGATAGGATACACCTTAACGAAGAGAATACACATCCAAACTACTGCTTGTACCATCGGAGGACCACACACCCTACTGAGGAATGCATGGCCTTTAAAAACTGGTGGCAAAGATATGTTGCCCACCGGCAACATTTCAAGCGGATGAAGCGTAAGGCTCGTCGGGAACAGAGAAGCACGACAGATGAGCACAAAAGAACTACCGGCAACTGTCATATGGTTGATTCCGGGGGATTGCAAGTTCTCACTTTCGGGAGCGATTCGGATGAAGAAATAGCCCTCGGTCCTCTCTTCAAGGAATCCATTTCTGAAGCAGAGGAAATGAAGACCTGTGAGAACATTCAGCTGCGCAATCGCACATTACCCGAAAAGAATCTCGGACCCGCAAACAGGGGATCAGATAGAAAAGATAAGGGAAATGAAAAAGTCCCTGAGGATATCATCCTCGATGATCGAGTCGTCGAAGAGCTTGCAGCTAAGGACCCGCCCAAGAAAAACAAGGTGGATTACAACGTTCTGGCACATCTGAGGAAGATACCCTTGCAGCTAAGCATTCTCGACGCCCTTCTACTATCCAAAGAGGCGAGAGATTCTCTGATCAAGGTATTACAAGAGCCTGACTAGTTTAAAACTTTCCTCGCCGAAGAAAAGATGAAGGACGAGTTGGAAGAAATTCACACAGCTGACATCACTTTTGGCGATGAAGATCTCCTCCTCGGAATATGCGAACACAACCGTCCCCTATATGTCTCCGGATACTGCCATGACATCAAGATAGGGAAGATCCTAGTTGATAACGGGTCCTCTGTCAACCTCCTAAATGTTAGGGTGCTAAAAGAAATCTGCATGAGCGTTCAACACCTCGCTCGGGATAAAATCACCATCTCCGGTTTTGACTCCCAGTCATCATGGATGCTCGGGTCTGTGATACTAACATTACGCTTTGGGCTGCTCATCACTGACATCAAGCTTCACATCATTAACGCCAAGACTTGCTACAACGCTTTGCTTGGCAGGCCTTGGTTACACGAGTACAACATTATCCCTTCTACACAACATCAGTGTATGAAGTATTTCAAGGATGGTCTCGAGTATACCATGACAGGGGAGCTGAACCCATTCTCCGTGAATGAAGTCCGCAAATACGAGGACGCAAAGTACTTTCTGCCAGACTTTGAAGACACGGAAAGATGCCATAAACCGGAGAATAAGCAAAAAGCTATCACCACTATTCTGGTTTCCGGGAGCAATACCGAAGAAGAAGAAGAAGAAATAGTCTATTCAGGACCTCCCGATACAACAAACCGGAACCGTCTACCCTTATTCTGGTATTTGGAAGTGACTCTGAGGACGAGGTCAACGCAGTATTCTCGGCTCGTCCATCAGTGCAAGCCTTCACTGGAGATGATCAGAGTTTGCAGATCGCCATGGTTCCGCAAGAGCATTACAAAGAGCCCGACGCACTTGATACCTACAATGTACAAGAAGTGCAGACGTTCTACGTCCCTCCCAGGCGAAAAGATGAAAAGGCGATCCTCTTTTATCGATCCGCGGAAACCAAAGTGGAGAAAGAAATCTGGCATGGTGCCGATTCTATGCTTGACAGGTCCAACCATCCGTTTGCACAGATATTACACAGAAAGATTAAAAAGGCTGTTGCGGCGCCATGGCGTACCCTTGAAGCAGACTGCTCGACAAGCCCAGTTCTACAACAGGATCTGGAACGTCTCTGGAATTCAGCGAAAATTACCCAACGAGAGAATGGAAACGATCGGGCTCGGATATGTTCAATCCAAGAAACGGGAGCGATTCCATGGGTGCTACGTTATACATGATTTCGATGAAGAAGGAGATGCTCTGTTAGAAGACACTAGCCCTGAACCAAAACGAGGCCTCGCCATAAAAGTGCCAAGTCCGTCGTTTGAAGAACAGATGGATAAGCTAATAAGGGAAGCGAGTCAAAATGTCCGGGATGACCATAGCCGCGAAATGGCCATCTATGAAAAAACCAGAACGCAGCGCCTCCTTCAGCAGGCTACGAAAAATGACGATGCCCTTCGTCGCCAGCCCGTCATATAAAAGACCCGACGCGGAGATAGAAACAAAATGAAGAACGGAAAAAAAGTTCGACAGCAGCAAAGCAGGTCCAAGAAACCTCGCGATCGAAAATTGAGCAGCCGGGATCCGTCTTTTATAAAGAAGATGGGTCGAGCATATTCTTTTCCCCAAGACAAGACAAGAAAAATATTCAGTCTTGTCATGAAGCATCAAATGATTACGCTCCCGGAGTCCATACACCCTGAACAAGTAGACGAAGTCTCTCACCCGGATTATTGCTCCTATCACCGAGCGATAGGACATCCTCTCGAAGACTGCTTCACCTTCAAAAACTGGGTCGAGGACCAGTATCGGAAAGGCAGGTTCGCGTTATCCAGCAATTGGAGGGTGACCCCGCCACAAAAGCATGAACCTAAAGCTACACATGCAGCAAGAGTAGAGCCGGATCAACATCAGTCTTGGAAGCGATCTCATACCTGTCACGCTATAACGCTGTCAGAAGGAGTACGCGAGGATATGGCTGATCTCCCCTGGTGCTTCGAAAACGATGATGATGAGGTGATCTCAGAGTTTCCACCGGCGCCAAAAGAGCTGGAAGATGGGATACATACTACTGTAGATAACCTCAGAAAAATCGACTTGGGGACGGCAAACGACCCACGGCCGACGTTCGTCAGTGAGCTGTTGTCTGAAAAAAAGGTAGCTACGCTCAAAGACGTGCTCATGCAGTATAAAGACTGTTTCGCATGGAACTACTCCGAAATACCGGGACTAGATCCAGAAGTAGCTGTGCACAAATTAGCGATATCTCCGGACGTCAAGCCAATCAAACAAGCACCAAGAAAAATGCGGCTCAAACTTGAAATAAGCATCAACGCCGAGGTCAAGAAGTTAATCGACTCCGGTTTCATCCAAGAAGTTCAGTACCCTGACTGGATTTCCAACATTGTCCCAGTGATGAAGAAAAATGGGACGGTGCGTATCTGCGTAGACTTTCGGGACCTCAACAAAGCTTGCCCGAAAGATGATTTTTCCGTACTGGTTACCGAGCTGATGATAGATAACACGTCCACTCATGAAGTTTTCTCCTTCATGGACGGCTCATCAGGGTACAATCAAATAAAAATGCATCCCGAAGACCAGAAGCATACCGCTTTCCGGACCCCGCTAGGCATATTCTGCTACAAAGTGATGCCTTTCAATCTGAAAAACGCCGGCGCTACCTATCAGAGGGACATGACGAAGATTTTCGATGACCTTATACATGAAGTCGTTGAATACTATATCGACGACCTTGTGGTGAAAAGCAAATCGCACGAGGAGCATTGGAAGCATCTAAAAATAGTGTTCCAACGTCTTCGGAAATACAACTTGAAGATGAACCCTCTGAAATGTGCGTTCGGAGTTTCCTCGGGAAAATTCCTAGGATTCATCGTACGACATCGAGGCATCGAGATAGACCCGTCGAAGATCAAGGCGATTATGGAAATGCCTCTTCCAAGAACTCTCAAGCAACTGCGGTCTCTCCAAGGGAAGCTCGCGTATATTCGGCGGTTCATAGCCAATCTTTCCGGCAAATGTCATCCCTACAGTCACTTGATGAAGAAGGGAACCCCGTTCGTTTAGGATCGCAAATGACAAAGCGCACTGGACGAAATCAAGCAATACCTGCAGAATCCGCCAGTATTGATCGCTCCGGTCAAAGGAAAGTACCCCATTCTGTACATAACCGCCCTTGAGGGTTCCTTAGGCGCGCTATGGGTACAAGAAAATGATCAAGGGAAAGAGAGAGCCCTCTACTATTTGAGTCGATTTCTCCTTAGGGCAGAAAACAATTACTCCCCCATTGAAAAACACTGCCTGCCGTTGATCTTCGCGATAACAAAGCTCAGGCACTATGCGTTGGCACATGAGGTCCACCTCATATCAAAAGTGGATCCTCTCAAATATTTGATGTCAAGACCCATACTAACATGGCGGCTCGCTAAATGGGCCCTCCTCTTGATGGAGTTCTCGATAACTTATCGTCCCCTCAAGGCAGTGAAAGGCCAAGCCATCGCCGACTACCTCGCTGAGCATCTGATACCTACCGACCCACCCCTAAATTGCGAATTGCTAGATGGGCACGCGTTTGACACAATCGACAGGGAGAAAGGAGAGAGTGATACCCGATGGGAACTCTATTTCGACGGGGCATCTTCCATGAAGATGCGAAAGCACAGCTCCCCCATAATCAAGTTTGGGGTAGGCCTCATCTTCGTGACTCCACAAGGAGGGATAATGCGCTTTGCCTTTTCCCTAACAGAGCCGAGAACAAATAATGAAGCAGAATATGAAGTTTTGATAGCAGGTCTTGAGATCGCTGTCGACATGGGAATCGAAAACCTCCTTATATATGGAGACTCCCAGTTGGTCGTCAGTCAAGTAAACGGCGACTATCAAACGTGCAAACCGGAGTTGGTAAAGTACGGTGAGAGTGTGCAACAATTGCTGATTCAAATTCCTGCCTACGCCCTGGAAAGCATACCGCGTGCGGAAAATAGCAAGACGGATGCATTAGCCAAACTCGCTAAAGAACCGGTTGACGAAAACCTCGATGGCGTGAGGATCGTTGTGCAAAGTCGTCGGGTTCTTGCACCGGCAGGAATATCTCCGGAGTCGTTTGAAGAAAAGGAAGCGACCAAGCAAGCGGCCCTACAGATAGAGGACCAGGAAAAGGTCAAGGATTGGCGAGAAGTCTTTATAGACTACTTCAAATCCCGTCGAACACCTGAAGATGCATCCTCAAGACATCAGCTCATAAAACGAGCTCTATCCTTCGCCTTCGTCAATGACACTCTATATAAGAGATCATTTGATTCTCTATGGCTAAGATGTCTGGGACCTGAAGAAGCAAGGAGAGTCGTCCAAGAAACTCACGACGGACTCTGCGGTTCTCATCAAGCCGGGCCAAAGATAAAACTGAAGATCAAAAGGATGGGCTACTATTGGCCCACAATTATCCAAGACTGTCTCGAATACGCGAAGCAGTGCCACTCGTGCCAGATTCACGGGGACTTTATCCACCAACATCCAAATCCGCTATATCCAACAATGGCTAGCTGGCCGTTCGAAATGTGTGGAACCGACATAATCGGGTCCATTGAACCAGTATCATTCAGAGGACATCGGTTCATACTGGCGACAACTGATTACTTCTCCAAATGGGTAGAAGTAGTACCACTAAGAGAAGTGAAGATGGAAAATATCCTCCATTTCTTCAAGACACACGTCATCTATCGGTTCGGAACTCCGCGACGGATTATCTCCGATAACGGGCCGGCCTACAGAAGTCATAAAATCAGCCGCCTCGCACAGCAGCATAATATAGACTGGAGATACTCTTTGGTCTATAATTCCCGAGCTAACGGTCTAGCTGAGGCTTTCAACAAGCCCTTGACGAAGATCGTGAAAAAGACGGTGTCCAAAAATAAAAAGGACTGGCATGAGAGATTGCATGAAGCTCTCTGGGCGCATCGAACTACGTTCAAAACGGCTACAAATACAACGCCGTATGCACTGGTATTCGGCACAGAAGCAATACTCCCCTTGGAGATAGAGCTACCCTCCTTACGAGTGGCAGTTCATTACGAGCTAACAGACGAAGAGAATGCTCATCTTCAGCTTGAGGAGCTCGACGCCCTCGACGAAACCCGGCTCATGGCCAAGCAAAACTTGAAAGCTTACAAAGCAAAGATGACGCGCTCATATGAGAGATTGACTAGGCCGAGAACATTCCGCCAAGGCGAACTCGTGCTAGTGGTCAAAAGACCTATGATCCCCAATCGTGCCAAACGGGGGAAATTCGATCCGAACTATGAAAGCTCGTACATCATAGACAAAGTTTACTAGGGTGGGGCTTACTTGCTCATGGATATGCATGGCGAAAAACCCTTCAGGCCAATAAACGGCCGTTTCTTGAAGAAATACTACGCTTGACCGAGACGTTTATAAATTACTACGGACCACAGCATCCCAAGGCTGACATTAAAAAAAACGGTACGTCCATAAGCGGATGGGCATGGATGAAAACCAGAAAGGGCTCCGTGAGTAAAAACAGCAGGGCTACCGGCGAGTCTGTGAAAACCCGAAAGGGCGCAGACTTGTAAAAAATTCATGCACATTTGCAAGGTCCTCTCGACCTTGTAAGGAGAAAATACCTTCGTGAGATCCTACGACTCAAAAGGGAGCAACACACTTAGGAATCCACACGATTCCTAAGGAGAAAAAACACTTACGAGATCCTCATGACTCATAAGGAGAATTCCCCTTTGAAACCCTCACGGCTCATAGGATTCAAAAGCCTTAAGCTACAGGGATCTGAACCTGTTGTTAAGCCATCATACACCTCGATTTTGCCCTACAAGCATTTCAATATTGACCCTTGTATACAATCCACGGGCACGAATAAACATTTCCCTAACAAAGTTCCACCATCGACTAGGGATATGCTCACACGGTGAACGACCCTTTTAAGTCCTCTCGACTTATAAGGAGAAAACACTCTTGTAAGATCCTTACGACTTATAAGAGAATATACACTTAAAAATTCTCAAGATTTTTAAGGAGAAAATGCACTTACGAGATCATCATGGCTCGTAAGGAGAAACACCTTTATGAGACCCTTACGGCTCATAAAGTTAAAAGTCTTAGTCGACAGGATCCTAACCCTGTTTACTAAGCCACTTTTGTTCGACATCGACATAGGCAAATGATGATTCGCTCCTGGCAATGTCCCAGTGGTAGCGATGCTGATGCCTATATCGGTATCAAATTCCAATTCCTTTCATGGCAAATGATGATTAGCTCTTGGCAATATCCCAGTTGCAGCAATGCTGATGCATAAATCGGTATAAACTCTAAGTCCTTTCATGGCAAATGATGATTCGCTCCTGGTAACATTCCAGTTGCAGCAATACTGATGCTAAGATTGATATCGGATCTTGAGTTCCGTACTAAAAAAAATGGATATGAAATAGCCGAAATGTTTGGGCAGCTCGCAATGAAAATCAGCGAGTAAAATACATGCATATAAAAATAGCCGAAATGTTTGGGCAACTCGCAATAAAAAGCAGCGAGTAAAGAAAAAGAAAAATAGCCGAAATGATTGGGCACCGTGAAAAATAGCCGAAATGATTGGGCAATCGCGACTTTCGCGATACAAAAAGCTGAAATGATAGAGTATCGCGGAAAGAAATAAAAAAAATGAAAGAATGAAACTTTTGCCCTACAGGTGAGATCACATCGATCCCTGTATACAATCCAGGGGCACAAACAAAGAGAGAACCATATCATCCCACCAGACTCCATCAAAAGAGAGCCAAGTCTCGACGGCGACATCTACGCCTGGAGACTCACAATGGCGTTTCTTCTCATTCCAGCAGGATACGGATGTGACACTACCAATCGGAGCCACGGCAAAGTCTCTAGTTCCAAATCTCGACGGTTTACAGACAACCTAGAGACCACCTTGACATTCGTCTCGTTACAACAGACGCAACGTCAACAAAGCGGAGCCACGACAAAGTCCTTAGTTCCAAATCTCGACGGTTCACAGACAACCTAGAGACAACCTTGACATTCGTCTCGTTACAGCAGACGCAACGTCAGCAAAGCGGAGCCATGGCAAAGTCCCTAGTTCTAAATCTCGACGGTTCACAGACAACCTAGAGGCCACCTCGACATTCATCTCGTTACAGCAGATGCAACATCAGCAAAGTGGAGCCATGGCAAAGTCCCTAGTTCTAAATCTCGATGGTTCACAGACAACCTAGAGGCCACCTCGACATTCGTCTCGTTACAGCAGACGCAACATCAAACATGACCCCGTTGCGGAAACACGTCATCCAAATGACCCCGTCGCGGAAACACGTCATCCAAATGACCCCGTCTCGGAAATGCGTCATCAAAATGACCCCGTCGTGGAAACACGTCATCCACATGACCCCGTCACGGAAATACGTCATCCAAATGACCCCGTCGCGGAAATACGTCAATCAAATGACCCCAACACGGAAATACATCATCCAAATGACCCCATCTCGGAAATACGTCATCAAAATTACCCCGTCGCAGAAACACGTCATCCACATGACCCCGTCGCGGAAATACGTCATCCAAATGACCCCGTCGTGGAAATACGTCATCCAAATGACACCGTCTTGGAAATACGTCATCAAAATGACCCCGTCGCGGAAACACGTCATCCAATGACCCCATCACGGAAATACGTCATCCAAATGACCCCGTCGCGGAAATACGTCATCCAAATGACCCCGTCGCGGAAATACGTCAGCAAATGACCCCGTCGCGGAAATACGTCATCAAACATGACCCTGTTGCGGAAATACGTCATCAAATGACCCCGTCGCGGAAATAAGTCATCCAAATGACCCCGTCGCGAAAACACGTCATCCACATGACCCCGTCGTGGAAATATGTCATCAAACATGACCCCGTTGCAGAAATACGTCATCCAAATGACCCCGTCTCGGAAAAACGTCATCAAACATGACCCCGTTGCGGAAACACGTCATCCACATGACCCCATCGCGGAAATACGTCATCCAAATGACCGCGTCGCGGAAATATGTCAACAAATGACCCCGTCGCGGAAATACGTCATCAAACATGACCCCGTTGAGGAAATACGTCATCAAATGACCCCGTCGCGGAAATACGTCATCCAATGACCCTGTCGCGGAAACACGTCATCCACATGACCCCGTCGCGGAAATACGTCATCAAACATGACCCCGTCGCGGAAATCGTCATCCAAATGACCCCGTCTCGGAAATACATCATCAAACATGACCCCGTTGCGGAAATACGTCATCAAATGGCCCCGTCGCGGAAATACGTCATCAAAATGACCCCGTCACGGAAATACGTCATCCAAATGACCCCATCTCGGAAATACGTCATCAAAATGAACCCGTCGCGGAAATACGTCATCAAAATGACCCCGTCGCGGAAATACGTCATTAACTGACCCCGTATGGCTAAAGTCAATTTTGACCCCATATGGCCAAAGTCAACCCTCGACCTTCTCCATCGAAGCAATGCTTTGATTCGGGAGCAGGTCAACTCATCAATCACTTACGAGTCCTTTCGACTTGTAAGGAAGAAAATTCTCTTGTGAGATCCTTACGACTCTCAAGAGAAAAATACACTTAGGAATCCTCACGATTCTTAAGGAGAAAATACACCTACGAGATCCTCTCGACTCGTAGGGAGAAAAATCTTTATGAGACTCTCACGGCTCATAAAGTTGGAAAGCCTTAGAAGGAAGATCTGAATCTGACTCCTAAGCCATCGCTGTCCTACAAGAAAATCAAAATAGTTTATCTACAAAGTGCATTTGCTAAAAGGGACACACCACTATGAAACAAAATATGTCTTTTATTCATGAATCAAAGTGAATACAAAGTACAATTTATAAAAGAATCAAAAAATACTCTCATTCAGGAGTATGTACAAAAGGAGAATTAAAAGAAACATATACATTTGTTTAAGCCAGCGGACGGTTTAATAGATTCGTCAGTTCATCCTTCTTTCGCTGGGTCTCGGCTTCATAATTTGTTATTGCTATGAGACGGGCCTCCGCTTGAGACTGTTGGGCCTGGTACGAGGCGAGCCGACTTTCAAGCACTTTTTCGGTAACTTTGTGAGCTTCAACCATCTCGCGAGTAAAAATGACGGCTTTATCAATAGCTACCACCTCCCTGATAGCTTCTTGAAGCACCCGCCAAAGTTCATACACACGAGTGGTCTTGGCCGTGAGTTCAGCTTGAAGTTCCCCCAGCGCATTGGAAGCCAGTTCCCTTTCCAAAAACTTTCGGTTGAGCCTCTTCTCATATAATTGCAGATTTGCGGCGCACCGTTCAACCAGCCCCCGCAAGCTCGCCTTTGCAGCCACGACCTCTGAAGGAAGGCGCGTGCACTCAAGACTATGTAAGCAAGCCTCCACCCGACGACAAAACTCGACCCAGACATGTACCAATGTCTCATCATGGTAAGCAGCGAGAAAGGGAAAAGAAATGTTGGCTTCAGCAGCAAAATCTTCGGCCGTGATCGAGCTACCAGCACAAAGATTTTCGATGAGAGCCGACAAAGAGTGAAGGCTTTGCTTCGCCATCCGTTCAGATGCACGCAGGGCATAAGGGCCAGGTGGCATAATGATGCGAGACTCCAGCGGGATAAGAATATGCAAAGCTGTTAAGATTCATAAACAATCAACGAGATTTGCAAACAAAGAGTAGATGGAACAACGTCGAAACTTTGCTTTCCCACAGTCATGCAAGAAGGGTTTAAAAGATCCCCAGGCCCGTCAAGGATCTCAACTTCGTCGTCAGCTTCCAGAACTACAGAAGACATTAGCATCGTTATACGAAATAATAGTAATGCCATAAAAAGGATCAAATAACACTAACCTTGCCCAGAAGAGAGGACGATGCGTTGCGGGGATATTGCCTGCGGAGCGGCCATCTCGAGCAAACGCTGGAAAGATTTTCTAGGGGATAGGTCCGCGATAGACGCAGCCAATCCTCGTAATTCTGAAAAAACGGAAGGATTTAGATAATGAAGAGATCATTAAAACAAAAGATAGAAGAATACCTTCGATACACCTCCCGCTTTGAACAGGAGGGATAGCAGCTTCGGCAGCCTCCTCCATACCCTCAGACACATCATCGGAAACATTTGCTGGTGTGATGGCTATCAATTGAGGAGCAGCGGCCACCACTTCAGGGACAGCGATCTCAATTACCTGTTCCACCATCTCCAGGGCATTATCAGAAAAGTCCATTAAATCTACGGCCGGAAAGGACACCTCTTCAGGGTGAATGGGCACAAGGGGAACAGAAGCCGCCGATGGAAGCTCTGCAGCAGGAATAGCAACTGTAGCGACCCCCTCCACACCTACTGGTGTCTCATCGGGAATATTTACAGAGTCCACGGTCAAGACCCTACTCGAGCTCATATTCTCTGCCATGGCCTAAGTCCCTGCAAAGTTTTACGAAGATGAGAAGACATAGAAAGCGAAACAAACTACTTGCCGAAGGAAAAATACAGAAAACATGCATACCGATACGCCAAGATGCCTCTAGTATGGCTTTTTCAAGCCGACGTTCCTTCCCGAGAAGGTATGCTCACCGGGGCTCAAGTATAGATTCATGGCCGCCGGTCCACAACAACAACTCATCTTCAGAAGCAGCTGAGATAGGCTTTTTGAGGGCTATCTCGCCTCCCTGCTCCAGAGGACCTATAAATACTCGCCGTATAGATGGAGGATCTTCGTAGAATATTACGGCAGGATAGGAACTCTTCGGGACGCGCACGTTCTCGGTCTCATCCTGGGAACGCCTTATAGCCTCAGCCAATTGTGCGGCTTCCTCGGCAAATGAACCTGGAAAAAGGAGATCATCATCCGGCTCTTGCATAGATATTAGTTCGTCTTGAACGATAGGCTCGGATTCCATTAAAAAGTCAAGCAGACCGGTGACTGTCTTCTTCCTCCGCTTCGACCCGGAACTAGCGGTGGAAGATGATCGCTTCCTTTCCTTCGGCGCTTTAGTGCGACGTTCCCCAACCTCGCCTCCAGTATTCTCTTTTGGCGGTGCTACCGATGATGACACTGCCATCGATCACGCCGTGACTGATGGAACTACCGCTGGCGCCTCGGCGGAAGCCTTTGCCCGAGCTCTAGTACGCATCGGCATCTCTGCAGTGGGAGGAATCGACTCGGTTTCTGCGGCCTGCGAGATGACGACTGCACCACCATCCCTCAAAAGAGGGCGAACGACTGACCGCGGTTGCAACGGAACGTGAGCAGTTTGAGTTGGGGCAGGAGTTTTATATTCAAAGAGCACCCGCCTTTCCTCGACAATGATAGGACCAACCCGGTAGCGATACCAGCCCATAAAGGAGCCTACAGACCTGGGGAGATAGTCAGGTTCTGGGATCATGAACACGGATCCAGCATTCAACCGCAAAAAATGATGAATAACGTCACAAATAACTCCTAACGATGAAGTAGGCTCAACCAAGAACGCTTCAAAGGGGACGCCCTGATCATAGGCTCATAGCCCAGTTGCCGGGCAAAGTGGTGCGGATTATACCGCATAAGGAGAGCCATATCATTCTGGCGGAACACCAAATAGCCCGGCCTGATCGAGTACAGATGCATGATCTCCCTAGGCTTTAAAGAGGGTGCTCCCCCTTTCGACAAGTCGAATAGCTGTTGGACAGGCCCCGCCGGAGCAGAAAGAACGCGATCAATAAACGTCATTCCTCCCTCATGGGTATATGTATTGAGCAGAACACGGAGGGCCCCTAATTGAGTCGGATCGGGAGCGGAGGCATCCACCAATCTCATAACTCGGAGGAAGGTGTAGGAGTCATTGAAGTTCGGCCGTTGATGTGCCGCAAATGCCCCCAGCACGTGCATTTCAATCCAAGATGTGAAGTAATGAAGGGGGAGATTCACAACATCTACACTTGGAGCCGAAGTGTTGGCCACAACACTTAACCCGTGATAAAGATGCGATAGTCCCGTGATACCGACGGCCAACTTTGCCCCTTCAGCTACACGATGGGCGGGATGGAAGACGGAAGCTCTCATGAAGCGTCGGTGTGACGGTATCACAAACCAGCTGAGCCAAAGGCTAATAAAGCCGACGAAGAAAGTCTCTTCGTCTATGCCAGGGGCCGCAATTGCATCAAAAGACATGGCCAACATGATCGGAATGTAGAACTGTGGTAGATCTTCTTCTTTGGCCAGCAGTTTATTCAACCCAAACCCAAAAAGGTCGTCAATGCTCGCAAACTTCGGGGCTTCCTTGGATAAAATATCCCCCCGAATGAAATAGGCGATAAAGCTCTCGAAAGTGACACCCTGCCCTTCTAACTTTGCAAATAATCTGTCGAAAATTCCCAGGGCCTTGATCAGACTGGGATACTTATGACGAACGGCGGTTTCGGCTGTCAGACCATCGAGCATAGCCGGCATGGTGGAGAAAACATATTCATATGGAAGCAACAGTTCCTCGTAATACTCCCCCCTAATGGGCAGTCCTAAAATCTCACGGAATTCATCCAATAAGATAGACACCTCTTGATCCCCTAGCAGGAAGGTGTTGGTGGGCAGATTCTACTGGTTCAAGAAGGTTTTGATCCACCAGACGTGGGGAGCATGGTAATGAAAGAGCGATGCATATACCGCCTGATATAGTCCAACCTTCTGCAGTCTTGCACGGTGGGCAGAAAGAATATAGAGAGCCTAAATAAGGTGGCCCACTGGGTGCCGGGGGGTGATACCCACTTTATAAACCTGCCCCCAAGGTCGGGCTTCACCTTGGCAAATTCGACGCCCCAAGATTTCTATAGCTGGCAGGGGCTGGTTAGGTATCCCAAAGGTAGAGGGCTCCAGCCGGCCCGAAAGAGTCCAATTGGTCACTTCTACTGCATAAGCAGTCTATGGGCGTTCCATCGGCAATATAGGACGAAGAGGTTCCATCGGCTCCCCGAAAATAAAACTTCGGCGACCCCGGATGATATGACCATACCAGGTTCCCCACAAAAGCAGATTGGTGCGATTCGGGTCATGGGACCTAATCATTGCCATCACTTCTTCGTCAGATGGTGACTGGGGAAAAGCAGCCTCCGAGCAGGTAAAAGGAAAGTATGGAAGAGAAGCCATTGTTCCTGAAATAAAGGAAGGGAAAACTGTTAATGAAACCCACACGTGCATATATATATATATATATATATATATATATATATATATATATATATATAAATATATATATATACACACACACACACAATAGAAGAAAACAACAAGCAGCTTATTCCATAGGACCATTGATTGAAAAACACATGGCCCCACAAAATCAATATGGCGGCTCACTAATGATGAGGCAGGGTAATCATTATGAGAGTAAAAGGAAGATTCTCAATAAATGAATAGTGGAGTTCAAACATCTCTGCACATTCCCCGAAGGAAAAGCCCATCATGAACTCTGTGCAAATCAAACATAACCTCTTTAAAAAAAATTTGTCAAGAACAACTGAGGATAAAAATCCCAAGAGGTCTTCTTGTTAGAACTAAGTTCTTTAAGGGAATTAAATTCCTTTTGAACAGGGGAATTAAATTCCAAGAAAATTTTTAGAGCCGAGCTCTTTGGAATGGAATTAAATTCCAGAAGGAAACAAGTACCATCATCAATCCCCTAAGAGCAGAAAAACGCCTAACACTAGGGGCTTACTACCTAAAGATCTTGGAAAGATGAGTTTTTATTAAAGGGAAAAAACCCTTGGTGTGGATTTAAAATCCAAAGAGAATTTTATAAAAAGTTCCTCGGCCGTTTAAAACCATTACCTGAAAAAGAATTCTTTTTGTTGACAGAATTAAACTCTGGGTTTTGTTTAGTTTAACAGAGAACTGAGCTCGGAAAAAGAGAATTAAATTCTCAAGACAAGAACGAGGAAGAAAGAAGATGAAGGAGTGGAGACGCTGCTGAAGAGACCCTTCATTTATAAGACATGATAAGAAACGGTTCATCTTCCCCGTTCCCTAGGCAAATCCAACGGCCACAAAGGTTACAGCGTTGCACTCACGTGCAAACACGTGAGAATAACGTTGTAGGGGCATTTGTTCCCTCATTAAATAAAATACAAATAAAGTAGCAAGGAAACCCCCCCAAATGGGGCATCACATGCTCATACGTGACCAGGCCTCACGTGCAAACACATGACCATTTTTATGGACAGATTCTATCTACGCCTGAATGCCTAATTGATAAAGTCGCGTGCCCACACGTAATGGTCTCTTGAGCCCTCTGAACTAATAGAATTAAATTCTAATTAAATGATTAATCAGTGGGGTCACGTGCCAACACGTGATGGGTTTCTGAGCCCTCTGAACTAATAGAATTAAATTCTAATTAAATGATTAATCAGTGAGGTCACGCGCCAACACGTGATAGACTCCTAAACTCTCTGAACCAATAGAATTAAATTCTAATCAGTGAGGTCACGTGCCAACACGTGATAGATTTCTGAGCCCTCTGAACCAATAGAATTAAATTCTAATTAAATGATTAATTAGTTAGGTCACGTGCCAACACGTCATAGACTCCTAAACTCTCTGAACCAATAGAATTAAATTCTAATCAGTGAGGTCACGTGCCAACACGTGATAGATTTTTAAGCCCTCTGAACTAATAGAATTAAATTTTAATTAAAAGGAATTGAAAATCCTAATTGGAAAAATATTTCCCTAGATCTTTCCAAATAAAAATATTGCACTCTGTAAAAGGGAGAACCGTTGGATTAAAAATCCAATGGTGATTAAAAATCACCAATTTATAGAAAAATTCTATACAAGAAAATATTTTCCTAAAAATTTGCCAGGAACAACAAATAAAATATCTTTTGGATTAAAAGTCTAATGGTGAATAAAATTCACCGAGTGATCTAAAAGATCATGTTAGTTATAAAATCAATCAAAACTGACTCCCCTCATCAATGATCAAAAGAGAACGAATGAAATTGGGTCACGTGCTCCCACGTGACCCTTGAACAAACTTCTCAAAATAAAAAGGGAGTAAAGCCAAGGCAGAACAGATTTTGGGCGTCTCACGTGTTCCCACGTGACCCCTAGCAATTATCAAACAAAAGAGGATTCTACCCAAGGGCAATGCCCACCTAAAGAGTGCCTCACGTGTCTCCACGTGACCCCTGACAAACACCATTTTAAAGATGGGGTAAAACTGAAGGATTAATATCCAACACATGGACGCCCTCGCGTGTCCCCACGTGACCCCTAACAAATAATTTTAATATCCAATGCACGGGTACCCATCACGTGCCCACACGTGATGGCCATAAAGATCAAGTGTTTAACACTTATATTTTCTGGGAGTAAAATAAAAGAAGCACAACCCAATTTTCAGGCGCCTCACGTGACCCCACGTGAGCACTTCAGTTTTAGTGTTTAACACTACTTTAAGTGCCTCACGTGGGAGCACGTGAGCGCTGAATGTATTCTAGTGTTTAACACTATATTCAAGCCAATCTTAGCCCAAATTAGCTAAGTCTTCCAGAGACAAGATCCCTTGAAACTGAACCTCAATTATACTCTTGTCTTCCAAAACTGATCATCTCATATGGCATTCAAAGTGATTCCCAGAACCTTCCAACCAATATTGGTTCAAGGGTACATCTCTTCACTCCTTTGATATTTGTCGTTGTAATCCTTCAACGTCTTCAGAGAGGTGACGGGTCCCGACAACCAGATATTCCATGGACTATGAGGTCCTTAAACTCGTAGACTATGATGTCTTTAAACTGGACTATGATGTCCTTAAACCTTATGGACTGTGAGGTCCTTAAACTCATAGACTATGATGTTCATAAACTTTACAGACTATGATATTTCTAAACTACCATGGACTGTGAGGTCCTTAAATTCATAGACCATGATGTCTTTAAACTTTACAGACTATGACGTCTTTAAATTGGACCGCCAAGTCCCTAAACTAAAACAATAGAGCCCAAATGCTCTTTTGTTGGATCTAAATGATCCTGTTAAGTAGATCTTAGTCTAAAATTAGACTAACGTATCCTTAACAAATGGTTAAGTTGATCTTAGTCTAAAATTAGAATAACGTATCCTTAACAAACGTTTAAGTTGATCTTAGTCTCAAAGAAGATTACGATCCTTAAACCCAAACCAAAACCCAAATCTAAGAAAATACGGATTTGGACTAATCCACGCTCTACGGGTGACAACATAAATTAGTCCCCGTATACAATCCACGGACAACCAAAAATAAAACAAACACACACGACACGAAGTGACCATCTGGAGAAGGAGAAAGTGGTTACCGCGATGCGGTAGCGTAATTAACTGCAAGAGCTTGCGCCTACAGGAAAGAGCGTCCCCACAATCAAAAACCCCTCAAACGAAGGGGGATCTGACAAAGTCTGCTATATCGGCCACATCCGTCTAAACTCCGATACACGGTGCCATAAATCAACTTGGTATCTTCGGAGAGGTGGATGGATAAAACCAAATAGCATCTGCCCCCGAAATTCAGGCCAGACGTCCTAAAGTCCCGGTCGCGTCTTTCGGCGGAGAACAAAGGGGTCCACCTCTGATATCCCAGCAGAAGTTATTCGATCAGAGGCATGCTGGTACAGGTCGGAATCAGGGGCGGGCCTTCACCCTGTCTGCCGAGCAAGCAGAGACTTCTGGAGAAGTAGTTACAAGTACCGTCCTTGTTATTCTGTACCAGCTAAAGTTCTTTTTGATTCGGGTGCTTCGCATTGCTTTATTTCTACGCGGTTTGTTGACACACACTCTATACCTCACGAGCCATTGACCAAAGGTTGGGAGATACATACGGGTAACAGAATTATTGTGTCCAATCAAGAGTGTAGGTTTTGTCTGGTGGTAGTATGCGACAAGTAATTCTATGCGAATTTCTTTTTAATCGGGACGGGCAGCTATGACGGAATTCTTGGGATGGATTGGATGAGTACCTTCCATGCGATCATCGATTGCCAAGCTAGAAAAGTGACTTTCCGTATTCCCAATCACCCTGAGTTTGTTTTCAAAGGCGGAAGCGAATCTTTGGAGCCAGCCAAGTTTAGAGCCAAGCCAAAAGCGTTGACGGCTATGGAGATTGATGAGAGTCCAGCTCCAGAGATCGTTCGGTATTTTCTTGATGTGTTTCCTGAAGATTTACTAGGTCTACCACCTCCTCGCGTCTTAGGATTCTCAATCGACTTGATTCCGGGTACATCACCAGTCTCGAAACCACCGTACAGAATGGTACCGGTTGGGTTGGCAGAATTAAAGAAGCAGATAGAAGATCTTTTGGATAAGAGATTTATCCATCCAAGTGCTTCCCCGTGGGGTGCTCCTGTGTTACTGGTTAAGAAGAAGGACGATTCCTTCCGCATGTCCATTGACTACCGGGAGTTGAACGGGGTGGCCGTGAAGAACAAGTATCCCATCCTCCGCATCGACGACTTGTTTAACGAGTTTGGTGGTGCTCGAGTATTTTCTAACTAGAACTTCGGTCAGGGTATCACCAAATCAGGTTAAGGCAGAAGATGTATGCAAGACGGCTTTCCGAACCCGATATGATCACTATGAGTTTCTTGTGACGTTGTTTGGTGTTACCAATGCACCGACCATATTTACGGACTTGATGAACAGGGTTTTCTCCAAGTTCTTGGATCAGTTTGTTGTTGTATTCATCGACGACATTCTAGTCTATTCAAGAAGTCGAGAGGAGCACGCCGAGCACCTACGAATTGTATTACAGGTTCTACGGGAAGAGAAGCTCTATGCTAAGCTAAGCAAGTGCGAGTTTTGGATCGACAAGGTGCAATTCTTGGGGTATGTCGTTTCGAGTGATGGCATTTTAGTGGATCCAACAAAAATCGAATCTATCAAAGACTGGCCGACACCGAAATCAGTTGCTAAGATAAGAAGTTTTTTAGGATTGGCTGGGTATTATCGGTGGTTCGTCCAAGATTTCGCCAGAGTAGCGGAACCCTTGACGAAGCTCACACGGAAGAAGGTGCCGTATGTTTGGTCGGAGGAATGCACCCAGGCGTTCGAGCTGTTAAAACTGAAGTTGACCACGGCCCCAATCTTAACTGTGCCAGACAACTCAGGTGGCTTGGTTATTCATAGTGATGCGTCGGGAAAAGGTTTGGGCCGTGTTTTAATGCAGCACGGTCGAGTGGTGGCTTACACTTCTCGTCAGCTGAAAACTCACGAGAAGAACTACCCCACACATGACCTGGAGTTAGCGGCCGTTGTGTTTGCCTTAAAGATTTGGATGCATTAATTGCTAGGCGAGAGAATGGAGGTGTACACGGATCACAAAAGTTTGAAGTACATGTTCACGCAGAAGGAACTGAATATGAGACAGTGCAAATGGTTAGAGTTGATGGCAGACTATGACATTGATCTACGGTATCATCCGGGGAAGGTGAACGTCGTTCCTGATGCTCTCAGCCGCAAGCCGTCAGCTGTGTTGCTGACTTGTCAGAAAGTGATTCTCAATGACCTTCAGAGACTCGAGTTGGAAGTAGTTACTCCGGGTATGCCCGAACAGCTCTGGCAGTTGCAAGTTCAATCATTGCTTATAGATCGCATCAAAGCTGTACAAGCTGGAGACTCTCAATTGCAGAAGTTCAGAGGGTTAGTCGAGGCTGGTTTGAGGACGAATTTGCAGATTCACGAAGATGGTTCTCTGAGATTTGGCAGCCGGTTGTGTGTTCCAAAGGGGGTATTCGAGATGAAGTTCTAGCTGAAGCACATAGTTCTGCTTACTCGGTGCACCTAGATGGAACCAAGATGTACAGAGACCTGAGGCAGCACTTCCGGTGGAACGGAATGAAGAGGGAGATTGCTCGCTTTGTCTCCAAGTGTTTGGTATGTCAACAGATGAAAGCCGAGCATCAGAGAATAACTGGGTTATTGCAACCGCTTCTAGTACCAGAGTGGAAATGGGAGTACATCACCGTGGATTTCGTGACGGCACTACCATGAAGTCCAAGGGGCAATAATATTGTCTGGGTTATTGTTGATCGTCTCACGAAGGCAGCACATTTCATACCTTTCCGAGTCGGACAATCAACGGAGTCGCTTGCGGAGAAGTATATGCAGGAGATTGTGAGACTGTACGGGGTACCCGTTAGTATCGTGTCTGATCGAGACACCAGGTTCATTTCCCATTTCTAGAAGAGCCGCAGGAGAGTTTGGACACGCGTCTTAAGTTCAGCACGGCCTATCATCCGCAAACGGACGGGCAATCTGAGCGAACTATCCAGACGCTCGAGGATATGCCGAGGGCATGCATGCTCGATTTTCAGGGTTCTTGGGAGGATCACCTCCATCTAGTAGAGTTTTCGTATAACAACAGCTACTAAGCTAGCATCCAGATGGCACCGTTCGAGACTCTGTATGGACGGAAGTGTCGGTCCCCTCTTTGTTTGGGAAGCGGGGCATGACTCCAGGGGAAATTATTTCCTATGCCGGACGTATACACCCTGATAAGAGAGAAAAGAAATAGGAACGTGGACCCCATACGCTGTCCAAGCCTTTCTCGAAACTTTCCCAAATTCTCATAAATTAATAAAAAAAAATCTAAAAACACGATGGAAGACGATATATATGCGAAGTGGGAAATGTTAAAAACGATTTATCATGATGATAAATATCTAGAAGACAAGAACCTTTTCCATTAAATGGGGTGAGGAGAGGATATTTACTGTTATAACTTAAACCCGAAGGTTATAAGTTAGACAACTTTTTCTTATTTGAAGAAAAAGTCAAAATATCGTTAAAAGGTTTTTAATTTATATGTAAGAGTCCAAATCATCCCCTCTCTCTGTCTATCTGTCTATGTTTTCTCTTAAAAAGATTGGAAAATGTTTTCTTTCATCAAAATGTGTGAAAAGTAAAACTTACATATAAACCTTATTAGTTTTGTTATTTATATACACTATTTATTCATCTAAATTTATTAATTTTTAGTCGTTGCTTTCTTAAATCTTATTTGTCGTATCACCAACAATTAAGCTAATAAATAAATGAATGAATGAATGTTTATCTAAAATATATAAGAATTTTAGCAGAATCAAAGCCTAATTAGAATTTACAATCATATCATTTCTTTATAGACAATTCTTAAAACTATTTTCATGTGCATCGCCGTGCTCGGGCCATAACCTAATCTCATAAAATTTGTAGCCACAGCCATAATCGGTATCAAATTTTTAAAAATCAGAAAAATACTTAAAACAGCTAAGCATGGCATGTGAGTTGACATTTCAGTTTCTACTACATTCTATAATATTAGATATTCTATAGGATATTTAATTCAAATTGACAATAAATATAAAATCAATAGCTAAATGTAGCCATCCGTTATCAAATCTTGAAGAAGTTGAAAATCAACAGGACAAAGCTTTCTCTCGAAAAAGAAGATTTTTTTGCACGCAGCAGTTAATACAAGTAAATGATGTTACATATATCATTTTTTGTTTCAAAAACTTAAATTAATTTACTAAGCTAAGGCCGCACATAATTAACAGATACAATTTTAAGATTAGCTATCATATTTATTAACATGGTAAGGTTTTAAAAAAAAAAGATCGGATCTATGAAAACTATTGTAAAGCACAGTTATGGTATTCTCTTTTTTATATCGTGCCCTGGGGTTATAGCATTTTTTGCTTCAACTTTATATCTTAAATTTTTTTAATTATTATTATTATTATTTTATCCAAACAAATAGAAACTGACATTCTAGTTCTTGTAAGAAAATAAAACCACACCACATACTAAATAAATAAAATTTTCTTAATTTCCAAAAAGAAAAAAGAAACTCTCTCAATCCCACGAATATGCTATCCCCTCGCCCCACTAAAATTCATTTATTATATTTTTTCTGTAAAATTCCCTTCTCTCTCTCTCTCTTCATCCCCAATCTCTCTCTCTCTCCTCTCACTTCAACGGTTCAACGTCTTCCCTCGTCGCCAATGCTCAACAATCCACTCACAAAAATTCAATCTTTACACAATTAACCTTCATCAAACCCCTTCAATCTTTCAATTTCTCAAAAAACCCTAAAGAGCTCGTACCTTTGATGGCCTGAGCGGTTCCGGATCCGGATCGGAATCCGCCTGATTCAATGTCAGGCGGCGGAGGTGGGGCGGCGGAGCAGCGGCGGCGGAGCGGGTGCAACCCGGTGAAAAAGCCCGGGCCGGTCTCGATCGATCACGTGCTCCTCGCGCTTCGCGAGACGAAGGAGGAGCGCGAGGTGCGAATCCGAAGCCTCTTCAACTTCTTCGACGCCGCGGGGAAAGGGTACTTGGACTACGCGCAGATCGAGGCGGGGCTCTCCGCGCTGAGGATCCCCGCCGAGTACAAGTACGCCAGGGACCTGCTTAGGGTTTGCGACAGAGATCGAGATGGGCGAGTCGAGTATAAAGAATTCAGGAGGTACATGGATGACAAAGAGCTCGAGCTGTATCGGATTTTTCAGGCGATTGATGTGGAGCACAATGGGTGCATCTTGCCTGAGGAGCTTTGGGATGCCCTTGTCAAAGCTGGTATATTTAGATTGGACTTACTTACTGTGCTAAAGATTCGATTTTTGACCCATTTTTTTTATATGCATTGTAGTTAAGTTAGATTGGTAAGAAATATGAGTAGCTGGTACTAGTAGTTGCGAGTATCGAATAAAAAAAGCTAGAACAATGCCATTGATTAGGAACGCAGCGAAACTAAGACCATGCCTTGAAAATGAGTATAGTTGAATTTGCAACAAGCTCATAAACGTGCCAGTTACTAGTGACAATGTTATAGTTTCAATAAATACACATATGGATGGAGGCAGTTAATAAAGGCATACTAGCTCTTAGTTTAGAAAGAAGATGATCCTTAGTTGGCTGTAGGGTTTTTATTTATTCATTTTTTTTTGGGAAATCAACTCCTTTGGGGAATCGAACTTGCGACCTCAAACTTGCGACCTCGAACATAGGAGAGGAAATTGCTACCAACTGAGCTAAGCCCAGATGGTAATTAGCAGTAGCAACTAGCCGAAGGAGCTGAGCTTAGATGTTGTTCATGTTTGTTCGGTTATTTAAACTATTTAAACCTTGCTCAAGATATCTTCGTTTGTATTTTTGAACGAGCCAAAGCCTAGCCTTGAGCTTTTTCAAGACCATTTACAGTCTAGAAATCTAGTAATAAATATTTCAAGAATATACTCATAAATCAAATAGATTTTAGAACCTTTTATATGACAGATAGAGTAGTGAGAAATAGAGTACTTATAACTTGGCAAATGAGCCTTGAGCTTATTTTAGAACCCAATCGAGTCTAAATTTTATTGTTATAAATTGTCTAAATTCTTCATACCATGCTATAACTATATTTGACTAAATAGTATATATGATATGAGTCTAGAGTTAATATAGATGAATCAATAGCTTGGATCTAAATACTAGAATGCATTGATAACTATTTTTTTCATTGCTCGATACTAGATGGGTATAAATGAATCAAGCCCTCAACAAATCAATTTCGAACACGAGCTAAGGTCCAAGTCGTCGAACATGCTATGTCATGTTCGTTCATTTTTTATACCGAGTTTTGATTTATTTTTAAAGCTCGGCTTGTGTAGTTTTCAAATTAGTTTGAACGTGTTTCTATACAGGCGATTCCCAAGGCGAGTTTCAAGCATCGGGCTTTCTAAACTACCCTACTTAGCAGTCCCCGGTGTTGAAGAAAATGATCTCTGTGTTTGGTCCCAAAGCTTGGGATAAAGGGCTAGAGGAGTACTTAACATGTTTCCCCAACAAATTGTAGGAAACTAACAACAATGCAAGTCATTGTTGCATTTCAAGGCAGGCTATATAAATCCATCGTCTCTTTTATTAAATGAATTCCTATTGGTTTAGGATGTGCCTAGTCCTAGCTACTCCAACTATGATCATATCACTCCACTTAACAGCCAAACTCATGCCCTTCGACGTCACATGTTCAAACTCACCAATTCTTGCTTTTGTTATCATATAACTTAAGAACAGTCTCATTTCTTCTTCTATCTTTAAGCTCATTGCCATTCATGTATCTAAACATATCCTCATTTCAGCCACATCTCTGGACATTTTCTTCTAGATTGTTCACATTTTGATAATAAAGTTAAGCTGGTCATATGCGGCCTTCATATAAATACCTCCTTTCAAACATAGCTTATGATTGAACAATGCTTTAACAACACTTCTATGCTACCATCCCGCATGAATTCTATGAATAACATCCTTCTAATTGCCACCATAATAATTGATGTGTGCTATGTTCAAACAAACCACCAATCTTATGTGATATTGTAATAGCACTTTGGCTTAGTGATTATACTTTTGTTTGTTTTTGTTTAATCAAGTTGATTTTTCGTATATTTTGGTTTGATTCTTCTCCAGACTCGTGTTTTCTAAAACATTTCTCCATGTTTCTATTTTAGAAATGAATTATTCAGTAAAGGTATAGTGTTAGGAGATTAAGCTTTCACAATCTCACACCAATACTGGCATATGTCTTCACAAATATGTACTTTACAAATTTTTTTCTTGTTTGTGGATATCATCTCATTAGGCAAGCCAGTTCTTGTTTTCCAGGAATCGAGATTGATGACGAGGAACTCGCTCGCTTCGTAGAACATGTAGACAAAGACAATAATGGAATTATAACTTTTGAAGAATGGAGAGATTTTCTCCTCCTCTACCCCCACGAGGCAACTATGGAGAACATCTATCATCATTGGGAAAGAGTTTGCCTTGTAGATATTGGTGAACAAGCCGTTATACCCGAAGGCATAAGCAAGCGTTCAAACGCAAGCAAATACCTAATCGCTGGTGGAGTCGCTGGAGCAACTTCTAGAACAGCTACAGCTCCTCTCGATCGCCTTAAAGTAGTGATGCAAGTACAGACAACACGATCACACATTCTACCGGCAATTAAGGACATTTGGAAAGAAGGCCGTTTCTTGGGATTTTTCAGAGGGAATGGGTTAAACGTGCTTAAAGTCGCCCCAGAAAGTGCTATTAGATTTTATATGTATGAGATGTTAAAAACGGCAATTGTTGATTACAAAGGTGGAGAGATGAGTGACATTGGTGCTTCGGGTCGACTTATTGCTGGTGGGTTTGCGGGTGCGGTGGCACAAACGGCTATTTACCCTATGGATCTTGTGAAAACGAGATTGCAGACTTGTGTTTGTACTGGTGGAAAAGCTCCGAATCTTGCTGCATTGTCGAAAGATATATGGGTGCAGGAAGGGCCAAGGGCATTTTATAGAGGGCTTGTTCCTTCTCTTCTTGGAATGATTCCGTATGCGGGCATAGATCTTGCTGCGTATGAGACATTGAAAGATATGTCGAGAAAATATATTCTTAAAGATAGTGGTAAACTTTTAATGTGCTATATGATTCTTAATATATATATATATATGGGGTAATGATCCAGTGAGACGTTTTCTTATGTGAGACAAATGAGACACACTCTATAACACTCTACCTCCCGTGTATTTCACCGATCCAGACCATTCACCGTGATCTGTACGTCACGCATAACCTACGTATCAATTTTCATGAGATTCCTACACCTCTAGCATGCACGATTGATGATATCATTTTTCAGACTAACGAGAGACGTTCATTTTACGTTCACTTGATCGCATGTGCTAGAGTTTTAGGAATCTCATGAAAATTGATACGTAGGGTATGCGTGACATACAGATCACGGTGAACGGTCTGGATCGGTGAAATACACGGGGATAGGGTGTTATAGAATGTGTCTCATTTGTCTCACATAAGAAAGCGTCTCACTAGATCATTACCCATATATATATATATATATATATATATATATATATATATGGGCTAAATTGCAGGAAACTCCTTCATTCTTGCCTGTAAAGAAGGATACCACCCTATTTTAACGAACATTAGCTTTTCTGTTTGATGCAACTATTTATTCTCAAATTATCCGCTCAGTGAAAATATCAAAGGTGCAAAGTCATGTGAAAAAGTGCAGAAAATGGCACAAAATACAAGGCATTTTGGGAATAAAAAGTAGCAAGAAACGGAGACAGTAACGTTCGTTGTTAAGGGGTAAAGGATAGCCTTTGGAAAGACGTTCCCTGCAATGTAGCTCTCGCCCCCTTGTTCCATTTTTAATCTGCTGTTTTATTCAGCCTAAAATTTTGTATTTTATGTAGAGCCTGGTCCTCTTGTGCAATTGGGTTGTGGAACAATTTCGGGTGCTCTAGGAGCTACATGTGTTTATCCCTTGCAGGTTATTCGAACAAGGTAAACAATGATTGGCTGCTCTTTATTCCTTTTTAGTTAGGGTTAACTGCATAAAACACCCCTTTAGTTTACCACGTATAAGTGTTATACCCCCCTCAAGTAATCTATTTGCGCAAACAACCCCTCTGCTTATCGACCAAAACCCCTAAAAAGCGATGGAATTCAACTCTATATATAACTCAAATCATTGTCTAATTCAATTCTAGAACCTTTCCATGTTGATTAGAGTATATTTTGAGTGTTTTGAGGGTTTGATTGATTAACAGAAGGGATATTTGCACTAATAAATTACTGGTGGGGTTATAACTGCAATATGGTTAACTACCTGGGAGGTTTGTGTAATTAACCCTTTGTTAATGCGGATTTATAATTTATGGGCTTTGGTTACTTGCAGAATGCAAGCCCAAAACATCAATTCAGATACTGCATACAAAGGAATGACAGATTGTTTCTTGCGAACGTTCCGAAACGAAGGATTTTCTGGATTCTATAAAGGGATTTTCCCTAATCTTCTCAAAGTGGTACCTTCAGCAAGTATTACTTATCTAGTTTACGAGACTATGAAGAAAAGCCTCTTTCTTGATTAAAGGACATGATTTATTTTTGCGTGGTAGCCATCTCAATTGATGTGGCTGACTATAGAGTTTATGATGACGATAAAGAGGACAAGTTTACTGATTGATTAGGTGATGTGAATTTGTTTCAATTATAACAACAGTAATTTCTCCCTTGGGATACAAAGTATAGATCATATTAGCATTGTTTAATAAGAACAAGAGTTTCTGAGGGTTATTGGCGTTGGCGAGGAGACTGACATTATGCATTCAGATAATTTCCCCATTCCTATAGTTATTATTATTTCTGGACTATAAATTATTGGCTTACGTATTCCCTTCCGTTTCTACCTCTGCTTTAGCTTTACTATGCTTTTGCCTTTTGCCTTGGACTCGTGCGTAATCGGTTATTTGTTCTATTACATCGGGAAATTGTCAAGTGCTGGAAAGGAAGTAGAACCAGTAGAAAATTGTCATGTATTACTGTGAATGTGAAGTATGCTTAGGTCTCAAGATACCTCTTGCCGTTTTGTCTGTTCACAGTGTACAATAGCTGGGTGAAATAAATGTAACTAGTCACATTATTTTTATGATATAAGAAATGCTGACATGTTATGCTTGATATCATACATGATATTGTTTTTTGCATAGTACTTAAATATTTGACAGTATTTGGTAATGTGTATTGATGGTTTGTGCTGTGTGGTATAGCCCTTTTAACTTTGTTCTCTAATTTGTTGATTTCCTTTTTAGTTTTGTTCTCATGCCTTTTTAGCAATGTATATTGGCTTGGGATTGAAGAGGTCCTGGTTCAAGCTACGTTACTCTCTGCCTTTCACTACCCACTTTATTTGACAATTAGCAGATATTAGTCTATTATAAATTTGACCTGGTACCCGAAACTTAGCCAAAGTTGGTGGATATTATTAGTCTATTATAATAACTGTATCCAGCTGATAAACCGATTCACCTGGCATACTCTTTTGATAAATGGGTCGGATTTGTGTTGGATCGATTGCCTAGTTTAGCTGCCGTCGTAGCATCATCCTCATCAAATATTTAACATTTTTATAATCAATGATCTGGCTGCAAGGTAGTTAATATGCATGTTAGTTCAGTATTTCATTGATACTCGTATGTATACAATACAACAACAACAAGAAGCGCGTTTAATCCTATGGTTGGGCTATATGAATCCGTTTCTTCTATTCTGCTCATACATATACAATAGATTTTATTTAATGTTGTTTCCTTAACGATAAATAGTTGTGCAAATGCCTTATAGTTGAGAGACTTGTCCTTGTTCATGGTGGGTATAATAAAAATGAAATTCTATGGTGTATCAAACTTTTTGTGAAATCTAACCTGTTCAGTAAACTGGTTATCAGGTTTGGGTCCGAGTTAACTGTTCATGAGCATGTAGGCTTTGCGTTAAAGCAAGCGTCGCTATTGTTTTCTCGCATATTTGTTTGGATGTATCTGCGTCTTTCTTTTATGTTTGTTTGGATGTTCGCATTCGACACTGATTCGCAGTGTACTTGTTTTTTGTGGTTTACATATATTTTCGTGTTCTTCGGCGATATTTTTCTTGATTGTTCTTATCATATAGATCTGATTCAACTTTCATGAGGTTCCTTTTAAGTTTATTGAGCTATGCTTTGATGTTGGTCTATCTTTTTTTAGTAGGTTTTTAAAATAGTTTGTTTAGGATTTGCGCACTACCTCGCTGTAACTTACCCCGTATAGCATTTATACCCACTCAAGTGATTAATTAGCGTAAACTCTCCTTCTGTTCGTCGACCAACAAAAGAGCACTCAATATATAGTTTATCATCTTAATTACGCTAGTAGTATCTAAAGTTCAAATATAAAATCATTTATATGGCGACTTTGAGCCTTTTTGAAGGTTTTGGTAGATGAGCAGAGGACGCTTACGAGCTAGTTTTATTATTATATACGCTGCAACCAATGAAATATTCCAAGTGTCCGTCTCAAACTTACTCGTCATTTTCTTGAAAATAACAAAAGATAAAATTTTGGAAGTTCTCTACCATCCACACACAAATGTGTTGTACCTATCAACCATTAAGTTCGTAAGTACAAAGATAGTATTAATCGTAGATAACCGCCCAATTTTAGAGACAACTAGAACTAGAATGTTAACCAAATGAATAAGTAGAAAAACTAGTGCACATCTTGATAGAAAATTATGAGAGGCATTAGATGATTTTAGAAAATTTGGATTTAGTAACTAGAATCATTTGGAAATCCCTGGAATATTCATGGGCTTAACGAGATTAGGGAGAGCCAGGTGAAGAAACTCCTGGAATTTTCTTTGTTAGTAGTACAGAAAATATTTTGATTAGTTGTTAAGCAAAGAGATAATTATTAGAAATGTTAAGCCAGCTAAATGGTGAGCTAGCTTTGGTATATGATATATAAAAAAAAATATAGGTATAGTTGAGATAATTTTAACTGATGTGGCAATTATAATTAGAGATCATAGTATCAAATGTTAATCTTTTCCATATTTTTGAGTCTTTTTGGTCATGCAGGGTATAGACCATTGTAACTTCTACTTCATTTCAATTCGTTCCAAGGTAATAACCTAAAAAACAATTCAGCTCTAAATAATTTTCGATACAGGGTCTTGCGCTTTCTTCACAAACAAATAATTAGCACAAAAAAAATAGAACATTTGACGGCCTTTCCTAGCTAGCGACAAAGCAGCAGCGTAAGTACGATGTCAAATAAAGAGTAGATATTAAGAATAAAAACAACAAAAACCAAGAAAAAAATAAAGAGTAGATATCAAGAATAAAAACAACAAAAACCAAGAAAAAAACCGCAAGAAGTATACACGCATAAGCAATTTATTTATATATGACCGATGAATCCAATTCAATTTTCTACCTATAGACGACATAATATTCCATTGATGTTTTATTCTAGATTTTGTCTCTTTCACACCCACCTCCTCTTTAAATCCATAGCCTTCACCTGCTCTTCCCTTTGCAAAAAAATACCACAAAACTACCTGGGAAAAAGAGAAGAAAAATGGCTTCTCTAATGTGCAGCCAAGGGATGGCTCTAGCGACGGCCATGGCCATGGCGGTTTCCACCGCGACTGTAATCCTTATGATGTCTTTATGCCGATATCGCCCTTTACCTTCTCAAAACTTACAACAAGACCGTCTTCGGCCTTGCATCAGGTCGAGCAAGAGGAAGCACGATCAGAAGAAGAAGAGAAACAAAAGGGTGCGGTTCGGAGAAAATGTGGTCGTAGAGTTTGATAGCGATGATTATATCTACGACGACGACAGCAACGGTAGCAATGGGGACGACGATGAATCGGTGATGAGCTTATATGAAGTCGAAATCGAGCAGAGCGTTCATCGGCATTGGTTCGGACACGAAAACTGAGAGATGCGTGAGAATAGGGCGGCACTCTACACCGGAATCTTGCAGGATCGGTTGCAGAGGATGGAGTGTTATTAGTAGTTTGCTTAATTACAGTACTATTACTGCTAATTACTGTAATAAAAGGGGAAGTTAGCTTAGCTAGCTGCTTAATTAATTGCTTTTCTGTAAATATTTTGGTTTGGAATCAACTTTCTTCTTTATTTAATTTCGATCCATTATCAATTTCAAAACAACTCGAGGCAAGCTAGCTTGCTCTGATACCAAACTGGAGTTGATTTTATATGAATGCTTGAACTAACATGCGGTGGATGTTGTTTTATAGCATCCGATATATGCTACATAGACTTGATAAGTGATGATGACAACTATATTACAAAGTTGTCAACAATATGAAGCCTAAATCTATATGACATTAACTGGAGGCATGTATAGATTTCGCTCTACAGACCAGGAGTAATATCTATCGTTCTCTGGGATGGGAAGATAAACCGATTCGAAAATTGTTAAAAAAAAATACGGAAAGGCATTAAATTCAAAAATAAAAAAATAGCTGAACTACTAAAACTGCAAAATCTGCAATAAACTTCGGAGCCTCCGAACAAACTTTAGAATTACGGAAAATCCAGAACGCCCAGCAAGGATCAATCCAAAACGTCCAGCAAGGATCCCATGTTGGTTATATTTCGATGTCATTTATGAAAAAATATAGAAATTAAAATTCTGATAAACAGATTGAAAGTCATGGGCTCCAGAAGTTCACCCCCTAGGATCATTACCTCTTACCTGCATGTTTTGGTCTAATGATACAGATATTCTTCGGCAACCTGCACTACATCGTTAATCTTGCTAATTGGAAACAAAACCCAGAACATAACAATCTGATCATTGCATTTGAATTATAAATTAGATTGACTTCACAGGTTCACGCAATCAGTGTTGCACATGTTGGGCTGTGAAGTCTTGGCCAGTCACATTCACATTTCTAGCCAAAATTTTCTTTCTATGGTGGAGGATTAATGACGCATTGGCAAAGAGCAAGAAAGAAAATATGTGGATTGTATCAAATTTTATTCAAGACAAAGTGACCGAGAATACTCTTGGGATCTGCTTTCAAGTACAACCAGCAGCCCTCCTGTTTTGAGGACGGCTTATTTTAATTATCAAGACCGGCGTATATTGCCAAAAGACGGTTGACACCGAGAATATTTGTTTGATGTGGGTGCTGCAAGGCAAAGCACCAACGAAGCTCGAGATCCTGCAAAAAAGACCACACCGGAGTGTTTTCTTGCGTCGTCCCTACAACGCTCAAGTCATAATGGATTTGAGATATAAAATTAGGGTTTATTGTAAGCATACATTTTAGGGTTTATCTCAGGCCCTCGGCCTCTTATAAATCCTATGCCAGGAGCAATCAAGTTTCTTTTTTTTGAAATACCGTTAGAGATTCTTTGTCTCTCATGGCAATAAGTCGATGACAATGCCCCGGCCTTTTGACGAGTTACGCTCTTCCCTTATTAGAGTTCTATCGTGGGCCAGTGCCCTGTGACGAGCCTCCTTTGGGCTTTCTTATAATTGGTTTTGGAGCTTACTACTGCTCGGCTCCGCTAGGTGCATCACTAACTATGTTATCCGGGAAAAACCAATCACGCGTCCAGATATGTTATTGACTAAATTCTATAGAAAATAACGATTCCGCAAGCTTTACCAATGCAGCCTAATGCCCAAAGGGTGAACAAAACAATGAAAAATAACGGTAACATATTTTCAAAAGGGAAAATTATCAAAAAGCTCGTGGCCCGTTTCAAACTTTGCTAAAACCTTCAAGGCCTTTTGCTCTTGTTTCCATTGGTTTCTTTTACAGAATACTTGGGCCATATCTTGTAGGCCCTTAAAGTAATTGGGTTAAAAGGCTTTGTGCTTTTTAGGCTTGAATGCAGGACCTCACCTTCGTTTGGACCAAAAGCAGGAACCCCTTGGCATTAAAAAAAACCTTTTCTTTCGCCTCCTTACTTGACCGCAGTTATTAGAGGAAGTAGTTTTGTCAAGCCATTAAAATTTTGGATGAAAAATTTAATGGAAGTAAGTGTAGGAGGCAAAAGTGCATATTTTTAAAGGTTGCGGGGCTTTCTTGCGTAAGCCTTTTTTTTTCTGGAACTGGCCTGTAAACCCGAGCTGCACTTTTTCTTATATCTACTACTTGTATTTTTGCACGTGCGATGCACATGCGTATTAAAATAAAAGGTTTGATGTGGATATGTTGTCAACTAAAAGCCTCTAAAAGATCTATTCTCTTAATTAAAGGCTTTTATGAATCTTTTCGATCCTGTCATAACACATGTCATGCACATTGTACGTTTAAAAAGCCAACAACATGGACCATGAATCAAGATTTTTTCTCGTTTTTTTGAATATTTTATTTCAATTAATAGTGAAAAGTCAATCATAAATAGTACAGATTATAAGTAGGGGCAAGGATGGCGGGCTGTGCCGCTCTCACAATTTATTAAAATTAACTATTTAGAAAAATAACAAAATCGTTGAATCTCAGATGGCCTGCATCATAAATTTTCCCCCCCGATATACATATGGCTATATGGTAGAGTGCGGACAAAAGATTTGAAAATATTTTAGTTAAGATAATAGAATTTAGAGAGCTCCGATTATGAAAATTTCAACATCAAATCTTTATTTTAAGGTTAAAATACAAGAAAACCCCTTTATTTTTGCCCCAAAAGCAGGAATCCCCATAAATATGAAAAATATGCATTTTATCCAAAAGATTTAACACTATCAATCTTTTATTATATATATATTTATAGTAATGGCCCTCAAATCTTTCTTCTCCAAACTGTTTTCCATTTTTCATTTCTAAATATTTTCCCCTCCAAACTTCTTTTCCTCATTTCTATCCAAAAAATTTTGATTCAAAACATCACTTGCATTTTTTAAAAATCCTCAAAAGATTGAGCATGTATTCAAAATAGTATGGCCTTGGAAAAATGAAGGAAATAAAAAGAGAATGTTAGGTTACTCAATTAAATTTATTAAAGTGGTATTTTTGATATTAAAATGTCTTATGGATGGATAAGTCAACACCATTACGGTTTTTTGGATAAAGCTCAATTTTTTTTTTTTTTGAGCTTCGGAGGTTTTTCTGTTTTTCATACAAAAGTAGGGGTTTCCTCTGGTCTTATATTAATATAAAATAGTATCATGCGCAAAATATTAGTTAAAAATGGACGATCTCTATATACAACCTAAATTCTTCCTTATTTTTCAAATAAGACCCAAATCTTAGCATTTTCAAGCAAAACACACAAATCTAACCACCATATCCAAATAACCCCTCGTACTTCTGGATCCTGGCTTGCATTGGGTTAGTTAACCTCACCCTTTATTTTCTAATCTACCCCTCGTTCTTGTTTGGGTCGAGTGGATCCAAGAGTTGATGAATGACAGTTGAAAAGGTGATGGAGGTGGAAGTGTTGTCCTCCGCCGATCTTACCAAAAGCGGTCTTGAACGGTTGAGACTGAGAGTGAAAATTGGACGTGTGGATCTTAATGGGTTGTTGGATGCCGCTGACACCGGGCTACCTGTAAAGAAAGTCCCAGGGTGGGAGCCACCGTAGGACCCTCCCACAATCAAGTAAATACCGAGATATAGGGGCAGCGTGGCGGCATATTGGAATAGATTTTACTTATTCGAATCGTCTGGAAGAGGGGGTTTATATAGTGGTCGCGTGGGGGCGAGCCGGCGTGGGATTCCCGCAGTCCATTACGCCCTTACGGCACGTTCGCTTTGATGGTGGGATATGCTCATTAATAGCGAGATACGTTCGTTAACGGAGAAACGTGCCAGCGTGGGATGCAGGACGTGGAGTGGTGGAAATCTCGTTCGGGCGAGATACACGGGGCCGTTACAGGGACGCTTGGGCTCCATGCTCCTGGTTGGACAGGGAGGCCGAGGAGTCTCAGCTCGGAGTCGAGCGAGAAGATCGAGGATGCCCAGATGCCTAAGTGTATATGGAGGGTACTTCGAGGAGGCTTTTCCGAAAGGTCGGATACCACCTCGTCACGGGGGCCTGAGGAAGACTAATAATGTGTCACACTGATTCCCCGTTATAGCCCCCAGGGGCCCAGGGGGTATGCGCTGACGACATGTCATCTCCCACGTGTCGTAATCCGGGGTATTCTCGTTCGTGAGCCTCATCATTAGCCCCCCGCTCTCGCCCTGATCTATTTATGGGTCAGGGTCTAGAGTGGTAAGCTCGGCTTTTAATGATTCAGCCGGAGATTTCCCTGTGATGGGCTTCCTGACAACGACGCGGCGTTTGGCGACAGATCCTCTTAGGTCGCTGGATCCATGTGGCAGCTTACGAAGCGCCTCAGTTCCCGTGTGTATCTTTGGTGATGTTAGTGGATCAGTAAAATGATTGCGCTTTTAAAGAGGGAGCGCCGTTTCGTTCACCAGCCGGTTGGATTATACGCCATGTGTCCGTCGTTAGGTGGCGGGGGTGTGAGGGGCTGTCACCGAATCCTGCCGTGAGGGGACGTGTCCAATGGCCGGTCGCCACGTGGAGCCCTAATGTCTGCTAAGCGCGGCGCTTCGTTTTGGCGGGAACCGATTTATGCCGTTGGTGAAAGTGTTTATCAGCACCACCACTCGGTTTTACTAGTATCAAACATACCATTATAAAAAATTTCGGGGTGCTAATCAACACTAAACAAGAATCTAAACTAGATGATTAGGGTTTATAGGTTGATATAAACTAAACTGGCTAAGAGAAAGGAGGTAACAACTTTTGCAGACCGTGTCCTTCTCTTCAAAAGCTCCGTATAGTAGTCCACGTGACTCCACTAGGCTCCACTTGAAGTTGGATTGAGCTTCCTTTGCGATCTCCGTGCCGAAGATGATCCATCCGAAGCTCCTTTAATCCAAGCTATCTCTTCACTAAACTATCTTTGGTGAAGAAAACACACTATACCAAAATACTAATTTAGTGTAGGATGGTGAAGTAGGGGTGTTTAGCTCACTAAGGATCCTCACAAGTCCTAAATTTCACAACTCATGTGAGTGTTAGGGCTTGGAGGTGGAGGTGAAGAAAATGGAGAGAGCTAGAGGAAGCACTAAAGCAAAAAGCTCAAATGAGGAAATAAACAACTCAAGAATGCAAGTGAAGAATGGCTCGATCAAATATCTCACTTATTGAAGTATAGAATAAATCAAATTGTTTATTCCAACCATGCTTCAGTAATGAATCCAAATGATTAAATAAATATAAAAGCCATGTTTTATCCCATACCACAAAAGTCTCCTCATTTTTCCATCTCATTTTCTATTTTCATAAAATAGAAAATCAACTATGTTTCATATATATATATATATGAGAATAATGGAGGAAAGAAGCCATAGGAGAGAATTTCCTCTTATGGCGTCTAAAAAATACACCCTCCCTCATTTTTTCCGACGATCGTCACCCACCATCTTCATCGTTACCATCTAAGATGCGGGCACACCAAATTTCATGTGATTCTATAACCTTTTCATCGTTAATTTAGTGGGTTCAAAATTAACGGTTTATCGACAATAGAACTTTTTACATTGCTAAATCAACGGTGAAATAGTTGTAGAATCACATGAAATTTGGTATACCCATATCTTAGATGATAACGATGAAGATGGTGAGTACCGATCGTCGGAAAAAATAAGAGAGGGTGTATTTTGTCGACGCCATAGGAGCAAATTCCTTAATATGGCATCTTTCCTCCATTATTCTCTCTCTCTTTCTCTATATATATATATATCTACACACACACACACACATACACACACACACACACACACACACACACACACATATATATATATATATATATATATATTATGAAGAAAATAATTAGTGAGCGATAATATTAGTTAATATATAATTATATCAAATATAAATATATATCAAATTATTAAATCAACACTTGATTTAATATTCCGGTTATATCACATATAACTGACTAATATCATTTATCTGTATATCACATTATCAAATCAATACTTGATTCGATAATCCGGTTATATCACATATAACCTAACCGATATCAAATAACCGCTAGATTAGAATACGGTATCACATACTCGTATTTAATCAGGCCCCCGCACATATCAGCATATGTGTCCTACTTCGTTTCGCTTGAACTAGAAAGCCTTTGTGTGGGACTCTAAAGACTCGTCAATACACCAGCAGTAGGTAATGATCACACCAGTTACTCATAAGCCGTCAGCAGTACTAGCTGGACGTAACGACTACTCAGGTATTGAGCGAATTGAAGATCAACAAGCAAGCTTATCCAAACTCCCATGAAGCCTATAAGTAACACTTACCGTACAGTCCGGTCTCTTCGTCTGATATGTCGCATATCGAGTCTAGGGGTGGAATCGTCAAATCCCAGTAACTTGATAATTCATGCCAATGTGTGGCTCATAATGGTTCGAGAAATTACTAATAACTCTTATCAGTAAATCTCATCAGCCCTGGCCAGAGACTTACTGTTATAGCCAATCGAGCATAGCGCAACATCAACTCCCAATACCGGGAGAGACGAAACCCCTCCTATCGCTCACTATCTCCATGTGACTCGGGATTGTACCCAAAATCCACCTGTCTACACGACTCCTTTGAACCGTGGTAGGGAGGAAATCAAAGCACAGTAGGAACCACACAAGAATCTATGACGATCTCGGGTCTACAGACTAACCTGTAGCGGTGTCACCAGAGAACTGCTATCTGACGATAGGTATAGTACTAACTAGGAGTTCTCGGCGAGTCCTGTTCGGTGTACCCATTCTCTAATGAGCATCTGTGTACAATCTTTGATGTCAAACACCAATAGATATGGGATCAACCATCGCCCCCTACAGGGTCAAGAAACGTACACACTAGTCTACTCTGGAATATCGATGCCCTGTCTCGATATCCCCTCGACTAGGAACTATTAAAGGATGTGTTTGTGGACTACACAAGTCCCAATAGTATAATCCGCATCATAGTCGTGGTAGTCAAGCAAACATCCTAAGGGCTTTATCAACATGCATCAGAGAGACAGTATAATAATACTAATATACATGTTAAGATAAAGAGTAACCAGATAGCATACTATCATGTCGAGCAAGAAAAGTTCTCTATATATATGTCCAAGTATCCACTATATCATACAATAATGGTCTCTAGGGCATACATATTCCTAACAGTTGGATGCCTTCTCATGGAGTGCATAAATAGGAAGGGCTCTCTTATGGTTGACACTTTGCCCTAGTCGACTCTCATTGTCTGAAGATTACCCGGCGCCCCTCTGCTTAGGTCGAAACTTCAACTAAATTTTTCCTCAGCAAGTCCTTTCTTGAATCAGGTTAGATGTCTTCCTCCAAAGTATCTGTTGATGTAGTAGGGATCAAGTCGGGCGATGAGGCTTCCGTTTATGAAGCCGAGTCCAGTGGGTCTTCTTCCTCCTCAGCTTCTGATAGCCGAGAGAGTTCCTCTTCTTCTTCTTCATCTTCTAGGGAGAGTCTCGCCCTTGTCCCGTGTAGTTGGAGGGCGACAAGGGCCCCCAAGCCGCGCATCGGGAACACCCGCGATGCACCCTCGGTTTTGAACCGTCTGGATGAGCTTTCCGACATCCGGGTTCGATTCCATATCCTTTCCGGCTATTCACTCCATTTGGCCAGGGAGGGTGAGCGGGCAGACCAGGTACATGGCAAAGAGATTGCTCTATACCTGGAAGCATTCTGGGCAGGGATGCGTATGCCCTTCCGCCTGAAGTTTGTGCCGTGCTCCATTGTTTCCACCTTGTCCCGGACCAGCTAGCGCCGAATTCGTGGAGAATCCTCCTCGGGTTTCTGGTCCGGTTGAAGATTGATCGGATCCCCTTTAATTTGAGCATCCTCCTTTCCTTCCTTTGTTATAAAAATCACTCCGGTACAAGTAAGGAAGAACCGAGCTGAGTATATCTTTCGTTTAAAAAACATAAGGGTAGGGCGGCCGGGTCAGGGGTAGTGGTTGTCCCTTCTTCCATCCACGAATGGAAGGAAAAGTTTGTCTTCGTCGGGCTACCGGAAGGTAAAGATTGGCTGGTGCCCATCCAGTGGCACATGGCCGATTGTCCTATGGTTAGGCAGTCGAACACCCCTGAGGTAAGGGTGGTGTCGCAGTAGGAACCGATCCAACGGGCTGATGTCCTTCTTTTCGTGCAGGCTCTGAGCTGGGCTGGGCTGGGCTCAGTCCCGCGTGCTTTGTGGGTAAGTCAGGGCCTTCGTCGATCTATCTAGACTTTGTTAAAATTTCGTTGCCGATCTTTTCCTTATGTGTACCTCGCAGAGTCTATGGATCATCACAAAATTATGGTTTCCATGGCCGCCAAGGCCCAGGAGAGGAATAGCGGTGGCGCCAGCTCGGCCCGGCCATCTCCAAGTACGGATCCCCGGCAAGCTCCTCCTGCCAAGGCTTCCGCAACGCCCCCAGTTCCGGAGGAACACCGTGGGAGAGGTCAAAAGCAAGCGCGGGATGCGGTGCCTCGAGCTAGGACGGAGGCTCCGCCCTTTGCCGAATCTCCCCTCAAAAGGCAGAAGAGACTGGTTTCTCGGCCGCCTTCAACCGGGATTCAGGTGCAGGAGGTTGAGTTTTGCATCGAGGTGCCCTCGGGGCTCTCTGTGGCCGACAGTTTACTGGCGGACATGGAGAAGGCGGCAGGGGCCAAGATTCCCCGAGGCACGATGAAGGCCCAGGTGGCTGCGATAGCTCAGGAGGCTGTTCGGGTCGGTAACTTTTTCCAAGAATTTCTCAAGTGTATTTTTCTTGGATTTTAGCTTTTTAACATGATTCCCGTTTTCCTCAGGTCCTCCAGCATTGCGCCCTTCTCGCTGCAATGGAGTCCGAGGAGGTGACCCCGACGATGAAGCAGGCGGGCGAATCTTCCTCGCGAGAGGAGGAGCTCCTTTCCCGGCTGCAACAGGCGGAGGAGAAGGCAGCCCTTCTCGACTCTAGGTTGGTCGAGGAGGGTCTGACAGTCGCTCAATTGAAGGAGTCCTATCGGCTCCTGACCGAATCCAACCAGGCTATCCAGGCTCAGATAAGGGAGGTCAACGGGCTCTTCAATGCCATGAAGAGGCAGAGGGACTCGCTCAAGCGGGATGTTCGGGCAGCTTGCGAGGCGGCGAAGCTTTTGGAGGGCAGAGCGGAAAGGGCCATGGAGGAGTACAAGACTTCCGACCAGTTCTACCTCGACCTCGCCGATTCCGCGACCGTCGGGTGGCACAACGCCCTCGACACCGTTAAGGAAGCCATACCCGGGTGTAACAACCCTAAACTTTCTGTACAAAATTTTTCCAAAATATAGAAAGGAACATCTAAGCCTGAGCACAAGTTATAAATTTAATTTGCTTTTGAACAGTAAAAAAACACTTGTAGCTCATTGGTAAAACTTTGCACTGCTGTGATATAGCCCCTGTGTTCGAATCCCCCCAGCAACATATATTTTTAATTGATTTTTCTTTTAATCTTTTAGAAGCCCAAAGCTTTACACGTGCACTACACGAAAAATGAAAAGTCATAAAGTAATCAAACACGTGCACTGAGTTATACCAACAGACACCAACACTTGGCGAGCATCCAGCCCATTCCACCGGACTTGGACCGGTGAGATGCTTGATGAGACCGGCACCGTCGGGCCCCTCCCGTGGATAATGCCTCAAAAATTTTCCCCTGGCACCCCTTCGCCTACCCCACTACCCCCATGTTGCTTGATTTCTCCGCATTCATCCAGAGAGTGTAATTTCACTATTTAATTCTAATTTTAATGCATATTTTTAATGCATTCTTTAATACTAAAAACCATAATTTTCCCTATAAATACCACACTACATTTCACCCCTCCTCATTCAGAAATTCTATAAAAAAACTCTCTAAAATTTCCATACAAAAACTCTCTAAAATTTCCATGTCCCAAGTTGTGCAAGTGGAGTTAGCAAATGTCGAAATTCCGGCGACGTTTCAAAAAGAATTCGGTAACGAAACGATGCCCTGATGGTTCCAATAGCTTCCCCTCTCTCTCCTCTTGTTTTATAATCAGTAAGTTACCTCTTCCCTCCTCTTTTGCTATTCTAAAACTTCTCATTTTCAAAACTCGTCGGAAGCGGAATTATTCCGGCTTCCGATTCTCTTTTCTTTAAAAATCTAATTTTTTTCTTAATAACAAACTTACAAATTTTTAATAGATTGTTTAGTAATCATTAACAAACATATTAGAACAAGTTTAATCTCAAAAGAATCTATTATGCAACTTTTATCGCATTTCTACGGTTAAATACCATATACTTTACTTTCGACACAATTCAACATATTCCCTTATATTACCTTTAGAAAACTCACGAGGTAATGACCTATCTCATCACAACATACATTTTTGACATAGCACAATAACTCTTGGGGACGTTAGTTTATGGGAAAATACTAGTTTACGATTAAATATCTCAAACATTCAAAAACCGTTTTCTTTAAAAAGTGTGTTATTTAATTCTGTGCAATTATTCCTCTACAACCCATTTTGGGGAACCCCGATCGAGATGGTGCAGGTTGTCGCACATCCTCGGGCCTAGTAGAGCGAGATGCAGACCTCCGCAAGAAGCATTCGATCTCGATAGAATTTTTAATGCAATTTTTAAGAAAAATGTGATTTCTATTTAATAAATAAATTCTATTTTTTATAAATATTAGATATACATATATAAATATTATCAAAATATCTACTTTAAATATATTATATATATATTCCATATTTTCTAAATCAAAGAAATCACAAATTTCATGAAACCACATTTACAATTCAATACCATTCCAAGTTTACACTAAAATACCATATACATTGAAAACTAAGTTATATTCACTAGAATATTTCACTTTATAAAAATTACAATTATGAAAACTTTAAAGACGATAATTAAATAGTTGAGGTGTATTTTGAAAATATATCAAAACTATTTTTCATAAACCCCCTCAAGTTATATTAATTTACAATAAGGACCCTAGTAAATATAGGTTTAAGCGGGACCATTTCTCTTGAGCCTCAGAGAGCCGGAGAATATGGGTGCTTGCCTATCTAAGGTAGACAACCTAAAAACGGTGTTATCAATACGGTAATTGTCTTGGAAAAAATACAAAATCCTGCCGTCCATGTGCAGCAGTTACTGATAACTCCAAAACAATCAGGACTTCAATTCTGTTTAAAAGTCTGACTCAGTTCGAGTCATGGTCAAATCTGAAATCAATCTGACTTGAATTCATTTCAAGTATAACTACAATACAACATGAATCCGTTTATACCAGAATACAATCCATATCAATATGAACATGACCGAACCGAACCATGGATATACTCTGATTACATGACTATCCATTTATATCCATTCCGTTTACTGATATTATGGTTTCGGCAAGTCTTCTATTTACTACAAGACAATACAATACAATCAGTACAATCAATACAAAAGACATTACGGGGTTTATAAAGGGGTAGGCTGGTACGGAACATGATAAAGGTGGCATGAGGTGGTCACTAAAAGACGTAATTACATCCATGCCGTTATTCCGTGGTATTATCGACGGAGCCTTGTACCACGGGTTACCAAAATCCACGGTGTAAGTTGGACTCCTCTCATATACACTAGTATATTCTGTACCAAGCTACAACAACTACGTTAGTATAACAAATATAATATATCTACTTCACCTATTCTATTCTCTGTCTATTCTTCTCCTTTTTTCTCTGGGCCTTAGCGAGCGATTGTTCACCGACGACATTTTTATTTCTCTTCTTCTTTGTAATATTGTCAGGAGGACCCGATTCTGAGGAGTTCGAGACCAGTTAGGAGCACTTGGAGCAGTTCACAGAAGACCCTGAACATTGACTTTACTTGTACTTACTTTTCATTCAGTTCATGCCATTGTTTAGGCATTGCATTTCAGACTTGTATTTATATTTCCAGTTGTATTGTAAAGGAATGTTGAATAAATAAAAGTTGATGTTCATTTACATTCATGTCTCTTGTGTACATTTTACTTTATATTGCTTATTTATGCTTAGCGTGTTTACTTCTGAGTAAATACTTCGCGTGACCCGTCGTGTCTCCTTACCTGTACACCGGGAAGCGGGGCGTGACAGGTTTTGGAGTCAATAATCCGGTTATATCACATATAATCTAACGATATCAAATGTCGCCAGATTAGAATACGATATCACATACTCGTATTTAATCAGGCTCCTACATATATCAGCATATGTGTCGTACTTCGTTTCGCTTGAACTAGGAAACCTCTGTGTGAGACTCTAAAGACTCGTCAATACGTCAGCAGTAGGTAACGATCAGCGGTACTAGCTGGACGTAACGGCTATGCAGGTATTGAGTGATTAGAAGATCAACAAGCAAGCTTATCCAAATTCCCATGAAGCCTATAATTAACACTTACCGTATAGTCCGGTCTCTTCGTCTAATATGTCGCATATCAAGTTTAGGGGTGGAATCGTCAGACCCTAGTAACTTGATAAATCATGCCGATGTATGGCTCATAACGGTTCAAGAAACTGCTGATAATACTTATCAGTAAATCTCATCAGCCCTGGCCAGGGACTTACTGTTATAGCCAATCGAGCATAGCGCAACATTAACTCCCAATACCGGGAGAGACGAAACCCCTCCTATCGCTCACTGCCTCCATGTGACTCGGGACTGTACCCAAAATCCACATGTTTGCACGAATCCTTTGAGTCGTGGTAGGGAGGAAATCAAAGCATAGTTGGAACCACACAAGACACTATGATGATCTCGGGTCTACAGACTAACCTGTACCAATGTCACCAGAGATCTGCTATCTGACGATAGGTATAGTACCATCTAGGAGTTCTCGGCGAGTCCTGTTCAGTGTACTCATTCTTTAATGAGCACCTGTGTACAATCTTTGATGTCAAACACCAATGGTTATTGGATCAACCATCGCCCCCTACAGGGTGAAGAAATGTACACACTAGTCTACTATGGAATATCGATGCCCTGTTTCGATACTCTCTCGACTAGGAACAGTTAAAGGATGTGTTTGTAGACTACACAAGTCCCAGTAGTATGATTCGCATCATAGTCAAACATCCTAAGGGCTTTATCAACATGTATTGGAGAGACAGTATAATAATACAAGTGTACATGTTAAGATAAAGAGCAACCAGATAGCATACTATCATGTCGAGCAAGAAAGTCCTCTCTATATATGTCCAAGCATCCACTATATCATACAATAATGGCCTCTAGGGCATACATATTCCTAATAATCTCCCACTTGCACTGAGGCCAGTTGTTGTAGTATTTCATACCCAACATCCCAAAAATCCTCTCAAACTACGTCTGGGGGAGGGCCTTCGTGAATGGATCCGCTACGTTGTTCTTCGTGTCAACTCTTCTGATCTCGATCTCCCGTCGATCTACTATCTCCCGGATCAGGTGATACCGCCTAAGAATATGTCTGGATCGCTGATGGGATTGGGGTTCCTTGGCTAAAACTACAGCTCCATTGTTATCATAATACACAGGTATTGGATGCTCAAAGGATAGAACCACACCAAGTTCAGCAATGAATTTCTTCATCCAGACAGCCTTTTTGGCAGCGATGTATTCAGCCTCCATCGTTGAGTCTGCTACGGTATCTTTCTTGGAACTCTTCCAACATACCGCCCCTCCATTGACGGTGAAGACAAAACCCGAGACCGACTTATTGTCGTCCTTATCACTCTGGAAGCTCGAATCGGTAAAGGACTCCACCTGGAGTTCACCATGCTATACACTAAGAACATTTCTTTAGTCTTTCTCAAGTACTTAAGAATGTTCTTCACAGCTGTCCAGTGCTTTTCCCCATGATCTGATTGATACCTACTCACTACACCTAGTGAGTAAACTACATCCGGTCTCGTACATAACATCGCATACATGATAGACCCGACTGCAGAAGCGTATGGTATCCCTTGCATGCGAGCCCTCTACGAATCAGTCTTGGGAGATATCCCTTTGGAGAGAGTGATTCCTGAACAAGCGGGTAAATTACCACGCTTAGAGTCTTCCATACTAAACCTCTTTAGTATGGTGTCAATATACCTGGATTGGGACAATCCCAACATTCTTTAGATCTATCTCTATAGATCTTAATCCCTAGGATGCAGGAGGCATCACTCAAATCTTTCATGGTGAACTTGTGTGATAAGAAGAGCTTGACCGAGTGTAGTATAGGAACATCGTTTCCTATCAAGAGTATTTCATCCATGTACAATACGAGGAAGACAACCTTACTTTCTACAACCTTTTTATATATACAAGGTTCATCTACGTTTTTGATGAAGTCAAACTCTTTGATAACTTCATCAAAACAGATGTTCCAGCTCCGCGATGCCTGTTTTAATCCGTAAATTGATTTAAGCAGCTTGCACACGCTTTTGCTGTTCCCACTGTCTACGAAGCCCTCTGGCTGTGTCATGTACACGCTTTCTTCTAAATCACCATTTAGAAAAGCGGTCTTGACGTCCATCTGCTAAATTTCGTAGTCATGGTATGCAGCAATGGAAAGTAAGATCCTGATGGACTTAAGCATAACCACTGGAGAAAAGGTTTCATTATAGTCGACACCTGGTCGTTGATGAAAACCTTTTGCTACAAGTCTAGTTTTGAAAGTCTCAACTTTTCCATCTACACCAATTTTCTTCTTAAAGATCCACTTGCTCCCGATGGGTTTTACCCCTTCAGGAGCAACTTCCAAAGTCCATACTTTGTTGGTGTACATGGATTCTATCTCAGATCGCATAGCATCCATCCATTTCACAGAATCTCCACTTGTGATGGTCTGCTTAAAACTAGTTGGGTCATCATCATCCATGATGCAATCCCCACTCCTACCGTTTATGAGAAAATCGTAGTATCTCTCAGGTAGATGAGGAACCCTACTGGATCTGCAGAGTGGCTGAGCTTTGTTGGGGACTATTGAATCCTCCGGTTCTACCAAATCGTCAGTTATAGTTTGTGTAGCTGGAACTTTTTCCAGCTCTACCTCATTACCACTAATTTCTTTTGCAAGAAATTCCTTTTCTAAAAAGGTGGCATGTTGAGCAACACACACTTTTTGTTTCTCAGTGTGGTAGAAGATATGCCCTCGTGAATATTTGGGATATCCTACAAACTTGCACAGAACTGACCTTGCCTCGAGCTTATCCGGATTTTGCTTTTTGATATAATCCGGACAACCCCATATCTTAATGTAATTAAGATATGGTATCTTCCTCTCCCATACCTCATATGGAGTGGTAGGTACTGATTTGGTTGGAACCCTATTCAATAGGCATGCAGCTGTTTCAAGTGCATAACTTCAAAAGGAAATCAGTAACTCAGCATTACTCATCATAGAGCGTACCATATCTAATAGGGTGCGATTCCTCCGCTCCGATACTCCATTGTGTTGTGGTGTATACGGAGAAGTAAGCTGATAGAGAATCACATTCTCTTTTAAATAGTCTCGGAACTCCGTGCTCAAGTATTCTCCTTCCCGATCAGATTGAAAGATTTTAATACTTTTACCCGTCTAGTTCTTTACTTCGCTATTATATTCCTTGAATTTCTCAAAACTTTCAGATTTGTTTTTCAACAAGAACACATGTCCGAATCTTGAGAGATCATCGGTAAATATAATAGAATACGAGGAACCATTCCTGGCATGTGTAGACATAGGACTACATACATCACTATATATCAGTCCCAAGAGTTCGGTAGCGCTTTCTCCGTGTCCTATAAACGGAGTTTTGGTCATCTTGCCTTTGAGACATGACTCACAAGTTCATAAGATGTAAATTCGAACTGATTCAAATATCCATTTTTATGCAACTTAGCTAGTCTTGTCGCATTGATATGACCTAGTCTACAATGCCACAAGAAAGCTTTGTTCATTTCTGAACTTTTCCTCTTATGTGTGTTCTGTACGTGTAGAACTGTAGTTTGATTTAGAACGTATATACCGTTACATAATGTACCAAACCCAATCAACACTTGATTTAGGAAAATGTTCATAATATTATCCTCCAATACAAAGTTATATCCTTTTTTATGTAACAAAGAAACTGATATAATATTGCACATCATATTTGGTACGTAATAACAGTCGTTCAGAATCATTGTATTACCATTTGGTAATATCAGGTGATATTCGCCAACTGTTTTGATTGCAACAATTGCTCCATTCCCTACTTTTAGATACATATCACATTTTCCCAGTTCTCCACCTCTCCTTAGGCCATGTAACAAATTATAGACGTGGGATCCCGATCCGGTATTCAATACCTAGGACGTAGAGCAAACTGAGAAACAGTTCTCGGTAACGAATACACCTGAATAAGATGCATCATCATACTCTTTCTTCATTCGGGTTGCGTGGGAATCCTGATGTTCCCCTATTCCTAACTCAAACTAATGACAATCATAAGAAAAAGCGGAACCAACGTTCCACAGCTCAGTATAATAAGCGGGTTCGGTCAATATATCCATATTATTTTCTTGATTAAGGCGTGTCATGGTTGCTACCTTGAGAGAGATAGAAGGAAACACTTTAGCGTGCGCTCTTTGCAAGATTAGATTGGTTATTATCTTATCTAATCAGGATGGATCCCACTGTTTTTATCAAATCTTTCTTCAAACCATAAAAGGTAAAATTAGCCGGAATTAATTACACCCTACAAGTGCGCCAATCGGTCAGCCAGACAGGTATTGGTACTCCGAGGGAGTCTCCCCATGCTTTCCTATGGAACTAATTAAATAACCTTGTTTCCACAGGGGCATAACCCCGTTAACACCTTTCTTAGACACCTACTGGATCAGCTAATTGTAAAGTAGAAAACTCTCCCAGGAATAACTCTTACTCTCAGTGAGTGTCGGGATCCAACTATCTCATAGAAGGTATGCAATCTTATTGCAAATTTTAACACTTGAAATTCCCAATATCTGTTTTTACCCCTAACGACCTATGACCTTGATGAAGGTCAACAAATCATAGGCCGCTAGTCAAGTTCAACCCGACATTTCATGATTGAATTAAACCCACCCGCACGACTCTTGACGGAGGTCAATAAGACCGTATGACTACCCTAATCCAATCGCATCATATGCAGCAGATAAGCACTAATCAGCTACCGCACACTACGCCTTGACAGAGGCCAACAAACACCGCACGAATACTAAATAGCACTCATCTGAAATGACGGAGGGCTACGACTGGTTTTGAAGAAAACCTTTAGCGTAATGAACTTGATATCGTTGTAAAATCTAGTGTTTTGAAAAGGAGTGTTTTTGTAGCTTTTGCTAAAGAGGCCACTCCCGGTGAAGAGATCTCGGCTCTTTCCTTATCGAATAAGGTGCTGGATATTCATCAAGGAATACCACTATGCAAAGCAAGAACTATAAAAACTATCATAACAAAACTGAGTGGGTTGTAGCATTTGCTAGCTTTGCTAAAGAGGTCACTCCCAGTGAAGGGATCTCGGCTCATTCCTCATCGAATGAGGTGCTGGATATTCATCAAGGAATACCACTATGCAAAGTAAGAACTAAAGCTAGCTTTTTGAAAATTTTGATTCTACAACATCTTTAGGTTTCTTTTCTTTCCATTAAGCTCATTAATGAAGTCCCATCATTTATGTTTCCCTAAACATTACAGAAAAGAAACGAAAATTGAACGTACACTTATGCCATCCGCATTCGCCATGGGGTCCCGTCATGCACCGTTAGGTTACTTAACTAACGGCAGAGCGGGGGCTGGACTAGCACGGATGCAAAACATAAGCAACGTTTATTATATATATCATATATATAGCATTCGTCTCACACAGTTATATGATCACATCACAGAACTCAAGCAGCAGAAGTCAACATATGAAATATTAGATATAGTAGGAGCTCTGTGTTTTAAATTTAGCCAGTAATGAAAAACATGGATTTCACGGGCGTGATAAATAGCCAAAACCACATCCTAGACCCCTACGAGAGCGGCAAGCAACAATGCCAATTCTAGAGTTAGGAGACCTTGTCTTGACTCCTCGAGATGGTCTCCTACTGGACTCTAGAACCCGGTTACTTGTGCTCCCCGCCTTGGGTCTATCCTATGCGGAAAAGTAAATAATATACATCAATGGTGACTGTTTCCCCTAATCAGAGAGCAAAACTCTATTTAAAATTTAAAATTTCAAAATTTGAAATTTGAAATGAGACAACGCCTCATAAGAGCGCCAGCGCTAGGAGTCAAAGACTCTGAGGCAGCGCTCACGTGCAAAGCACGAGAGTGCTGGCGCTCTTAGCGCTGGCGCCAAGAGCGCCAGCGCTGAGGACTTTGAGGCAGCGCCTCACGTGCAAAGCATGAGAGCGTTAGCGCCAAGAGTCAAAAACTCTGAGGCAGCGCCTCACGTGCAAAGCACGAGAGCGCTAGCGCTAAGTGCGCTAGCGCCAAGAGTCAAAGACTCTGAGGCGGCGCCTCACGTGAAAAGCACGAGGGTACCAGCGCTAAAACTAAATGTTCCCCATCCTTGGATCAAAGATCCAACAAAGATGATTAAAAAATCATCAAATTACAGAATAAAATCCTGTTGAGGAAATACTCCTCAAATCTTTCCAAACAGGAAAGATTGTGCTATGTAAATCGGAGCACTGTTGGATCAAAAATCCAATGGTGATTAAAAATCACCAAGATACAGAATAAGTTCTGTATGGGAAAATATTTTTCCAATCTTTTTAAAAACAAGAAGATTGTTTTCTGTAAAACAGAAGCCTTAGGATCAAAGATCCAATGGTGGGGAAACATCCCCAAATCAATCAGAGAAAGATTTCCTTAACCGACTCAACAAATCAGCCTCCCCTATATAAAGGACCAAAGACTTCAAGTCTTGCAGAGAGGAACCCCCCCATAAACTTTAAAAAGAAAAAGAGAAGAGCAAGCTCTAAGAAGAAGAAATTTTCTTCAAGATAAATGATAATAAGTGAGATCATAACATCTCCTCGATTTTTGAGAGTTTAACTCTCACATTAAAAGAACTTAGTTCTTTTTCTAGATCACAGATCTACAAGACAAAGTCTTTCACAAAAATAGAAGAGATCATAATATCTCTTCATAAAAAGAAGAATTTAGTTCTTAGATCCATGAGACAAAGTCTCTCTTCACAAAAAGAAAAACTTAGAACTTAGATCTGTGAGACAAGGTCTCTTATAAACGAGAATTTAATTCTCAGAACACAGAACTGACCAGAATTACCAAAGAAGCGCTTCAGCGCTCCAAGTCTGGCGCTCAGCGCCAAGCGCACCACGTGCTCATCACGTGTGCGCTATTTCATAAGAAGCGCTTCAGTGTTCCAAATCTAGCGCTCAGCGCCAAGCGCACCACGTGCTCCTCACGTGTGCGCTATTTCAAAAGAAGCGCATCAGCGCTCCAAGTCTGGCGCTCAGCGCTCAGCGCACCACGTGCTCCTCACGCGTGCGCTATTTCAAAAGAAGCATTTTAGCATTCTAAGTCTGGCGCTCAATGCCAAGCGCCCCACGTGCTCCTCACGTGTGCGCTATTTCATAAGAAGCGCCTTAGCGCTTCAGGTCTGACGCTCAGCGCCAAGCGCACCACGTGCTCCTCACGTGTGCGCTGAGGGAACACAAAGTGTTCTTTAAATAAAGCCCAGCGCCATAAAAAGTGTTCAACACTCAGTAAAAGATAAAAGAAAAAGGGGTGTCAGAACCCAATTTAATGATCAGCATTATTGAACCAAAAGGGACTGAGCCCAAACAAATGTTCAATATTTTATTCAAATCTGAGTGGACTGAGCCCAAGTTGGCCATAAGTCCTCAATTCAGATTAACTGAGCCCATGTGCTCACAATCTCTTTAATTGGTCTTCGTCCCAAACCTTGACTATAGATCTCTCAACCAACATCGGTTCAAGGGTACACCTCTTCACACCTTTGATATGTGTCGTTATAATTCTTCAACGTCTTCAGAGAGGTGGCGGGTCCCGACAACCAGAAACTTTATAGACTATGATGTCTTTAAACCCCACAGACTATGATGTTTTTAAACTAGACTATGATGTCTTTAAACACAGAATATGATGTCTTTAAACTCCACGGACTATGATGTCCTTAAGCCCAGTGGATCGCAATGTCCCTAAATTAAAGCGATAGAGTCCAAATATTCTTTCGTTGGATCTAAATGATCCCAAAATCCAGTTGAGTAGATCTTAGTCTAAAATTAGACTAACGTATCCTCAACAAACGTTTAAGTTGATCCTTATCTCAATAAGATTAATGATCCTTATCTCAATAAGATTAATGATCCTTAAACCCAAATCAAACCCAAATCTAAGAAAATACGGATTTGGACTAATCCACGCCCTACGGGCGACAACATAAATTAGTTTCCGTATACAATCCACGGGCAACCAAAAAGACACATGACACGAAGTGACCACCTGGAGAAGGAGAAAGTGGTTACCGCTATGCGGTAGCGTAATTAACTACAGGGGCTTGCGCCTGCAGGGAAGAGCGTCCCCACAATCAAAAACCCCTCATACACGAGGGAGAATCTGACGAAGTCTGCTACAACGGCCGCATCTGTCTAAACCTCCGATACACGGTGCCATAAATCAACTTGGCATCTTCGGAGAGGTGGACAGATAAAACCAAATAGCATCTGCTCCCAAATTCAGGCAAGACGACCTACGCGGTTTCGTCTCTGTTGTCGGCGGAGAACAGATTCCGGCACGCCCGGTGGGACCTTTTTCTCTTTCCACTCCACACTTTGTGTGTCGTGTTCGCGAATGAATCGCGGTTTGCTATGGTTGCCTATGGATTCGAGTTACTAAGATTTGGTGTCTTGCTCCATGCAGAAGAGAAAATGGCTTCCGAATGCACTAGCTGCAACAACAACTCCTATTCCGTCCTCGCCGGAGGAATGACTTATGGGCCCCAAGCGGCCTCTATCTTCGCCATGCCAGTGGAACAGGTGACTCAGGCCACCACTGGACAGTTCTTCGGGACCATGCACCCACCAATAAGCTTCATTGCCCCAGTGCCATCGCAAGAAGCTCCGAAGAAGTCGGTCTTTGATCGGCTTGCAACTACCGCATCCCCTCTCAACGGGTCGTCCAAATCCAACGCCTCGGTCTTTAACAGACTGGGCCAAAACTCCAATGGGCCCGTGAAGAAGACCGCATTACCTGAAGGGGCTATCCTGAAACGGATAGCCATCCCTGCTCCAGTAAATGAAGTCATCAGAGAGACTTCTCCTACTAAGGGGTCGGTCTTCACAAGACAGGCCGTTCCAACTCCCGCTCCAAGAGAAATCACCAAGGCTGCTACCCCTGCTCGAAAGTCTGCCTTTGCAAGATTGACCATTCCCTCTCAGCGGATGTCAGTCTTTGAGAGACTGACACCGACAACAACTTCTCACCAGAATAGGGGCATGATGAAGCCACCCCCGTAACGGAGGTGATCCCATCTGCAAGACGCGCTCGATGTCGCTACTGGCTCCGAGTGAGGAAAGTTAGGGGCAGTTCCCTTTCTGGATTGACTCCACCAGCTCCGATATGGTAGAAATTGACGCTGCTGTTCCAACTGGGAACATCTTTGAACCACTCAGGAGGGTGCGCAAGAACTCTCCGACCGCCGTGCTTAAAAGATCTCCTCCGTCTATGGAGAATGTTACTGAAACAAAACCAGAGCAGCCCCCTCAGCGGCTGTCCTCCAAAATCCACAGGGTCTGACGAAGAGTCCAAGACTCTGTGATCGACCAAGACTACTCCCACCGACAGAAGAGAATGAAGATTTAGCAAGAAGAGAATCTCACCGCCGTCGTACCATGGAAAGCATCGGCTGCAACAGCCCCCGCAACTTCCACTGCCCATAAAAGGAGAAGGCCGGAGAAGATCCCTGTGTCTGCGACAAATCTCAAGGGTGCTTAATCCAAATGCCCCAAGTCTGGGGGCATGGTGGTGCACACCATTTACATGGCTTCCGGAAAGGAGGATAGCCGTATCTCCACGGGCCATTGACCACTCACCCGATCAATAACAAAGGCTCAGGAGCAACAACAGCAAAAGCTCCAGGAGATGCTGACAACCATGGCCGCACTCACTGGGCCAAAAGAAAGCCCGAAGATATCGTTAGAGCAACGCTAAGAACAGAAAACTGATGCCGAATTCTTCCGAAGAATGCTCGAAAGAAAAGACAAAGAGGCTGCAGAACAAGCGGCCAACATAAAAAAAATGGCGCTATTGTTTCAAGATATGGTGGGCATGATGATGCAGCCGGACCACCCAACCGAAGATCCTCCGGTAATAATTGAAGACGATAGAGGGGAGACATCAAACTCTCTTCCTACGCTGTCAGCAGCTAAGGAAGAGACCATCTCCAAAGCCGCCCTTGACGACTATATAGCTCAACAGATACGAGCTCATCAGGCGAATGAAGTCGCTGGCCAAGTCGTCAGAACTGGATGACCATACCCAAGCTGGTATGATCAGATAAAGTACCCGTCAGGATACACGATTCCTAAGTTCCACGTATACAAGGGGACGGGCAATCCCCATCAACATGTCGCTCAGTTCAGGGCTCTGTGCGGTAATACGGGGGGTGATGACAAACTGCTGCTTCGCCAGTTTGTTGGCAGCTTGTCGGAGACAGCATTCGAATGGTACTCCGAGCTTCTGAATGACCCTGTCAAGACTTTTGCAGAAATGGAGCTACTGTTTACACAAAGGTTCGCAAGCGCCAGCAAACGTACCCCAATCACGGCGTTGATCAATGCCAGAGTGAAGCCAGGAAAGACATGGGTTCAGTATGCAATTCGGTGGCGGAACCTATGGTCAAAGTGCGAACAGCGCATAGAGGAAGCTCCTGCTGTGGGCATGTTCGTAGGAACCCTCGATTCTCAGGCGACCATATCCCAGTTAATGATGTTTTTCAAGCCGACTACCTTTCAGGGCTTGATTAACAAGCTGGTCCAAATGGACCAAATGGGCCATAGACCGCTTTCCTCGAAAATGGAGCCTCAAAATGAAAAGAGGAAAGGGAAAGCGATCTTCGTCGCCAATGCTCAGCAGCAACCCAGTGGTCCAAAACCAGCTGATCGCAAAAACGATAAATAACGATTCTTCAACGAGAAGCTAAAACGCCCTTATTCGTTTCCCCGGGATAAAACGAGAAGACTGTTCGAGCTGGCGATGCGTAACAGGCTCATCACCCTACCGGATCCGAAACGCCCATTGCAGCCCGGTGACGCCAATAGTCCTAACTATTGCCCCTAACATCGAATAATGGGCCATCCAATCGAAGATTGCTTTGTCTTCAAAAACTGGATTGAGGACCAGTACCAGCAAGGCAAATTCACGTTGTCTGAAAACTGGAGGGTAAACCCGCCACAACCACACGCTCCGAAAAAGATGGACACGCCGGGGGCATCATGCTCATTTATAGAGGAAGCTCCATGGGAAGTTGTTCTTTCGACAAAAACTAAAAGAATGCTGAAAGATCACCAAGCATGTTCGGCGATTATGTGGAAGAGCCCGCTAGGGCCCGAGATTATTGAAGGGATGCTGAAGCCGCGCCCAACGCTGAAAGTTGGTGAAGGTGGACAAAACATTCAGGCCAAGCCTCTAAAGTCTTTAAAGAAAAAGAAGAAGGCCAAGAATCCTGTCCAACCCGATGATAGCCATACAAGTCTGCAGAAATACATCAATGCACTGGAAGAATATAACCAAAGGGCACGGAACCCAATCACATTGGACGAATTTTTTAAGCATGTTCTTGAAAATGAAGATGATGACGCTAATGAAGGAGACAATTCTTCAGAAGAGCCCGAGAATTATGTAGCAAGCTGCCACGTGATCTCTCACTCGTCAATAAACGGTAAAGAGGATCCTGATACAGAGAAACTGGAGGCAGATCCAGAACCGGAACCAAATCCCTGGAGCCATCAGACGAATTGATTGACAGGCTGCTGATCGAAACTTTTCAGAAAAGCAAAGCTGACAGAGAGCGGGAAACGGCCATATACAAGAGGGCCAAGCGTCGGCGTCAAGTTGAAGAAGCTTCGGTATTGAGAAACCGTAGGATGCCCCAACCAGATCGAAGCACGCCTACAGTAGAAAAAAGCAGGCTTAAGACGAGGAAGCAATTCGCCAAAGCCCTATCAATCGGAATGAAGCTGCCTCCTTTTAAAGGAAATACTCCTGGAAACATACATCTTGACGAAGCGGATGCACATCCAAATTATTGCTTATACCATCGGAGGATCACGTACCCTACCGAAGAATGCAACGCCTTTAAAAACTGGTGGCAGGGATATGTTACCCACCGGCAACACGTCAGACGATTGAAGCGCAAGGCTCGTCGGGAACAGAGAAGCACGACAGATGAGTGTAAAGGAACTGCCGGCAACTGTCACATGGTTGATTCCGGGGGATCGCAAGTTCTCACCTTCGGGAGCGATTCTGATGAAGAAATATCCCTCGACCCTCTCTTCAAAGAATCCACCTCAGGAAAAGAGGAAGAAGTGAAGAACTGTGAGAATATTCAGTTGCGCAACCGCACGTTGCCTGAAAAGAATCTCGGACCTGCAAACAGGGGATCAAATAGAAAAGATAAGGGGAAGGAAAAAGTCCCTGAGGATATCGCCATCGATGACCGAGTCGTCGAAGAGCTGGTAGCCATGAACCTGCCCAAGAAAAGCAAAGTGGATTATAACGTCCTAGCACACTTGAGGAAGATACCCTCACAGCTGAGTGTCTTGGATGCCCTTCTATTGTCCAAAGAGGCGCGAGATTCCCTAATCAAGGCACTACAAGAGCCCGAACAGTTTCAAGCTTTCCTCGCCGAAAAAAAGATGAAGGACAAGCTCGAAGAAGTTCACACGGCTGACGTCACTTTCGGCGATGAAGATCTCCTCCTCGGAACATGCAACCACAACCGTCCCTTATATGTCACCGGATACTGCCATGACATCAAGATAGGGAAGATCCTAGTTGACAACGGGTCCTTTGTCAATCTCCTAAATGTGAGGGTGCTAAAAGAAATCTTCATGAGCGTCCAGCACCTCGCTCGGGATAAAATCACTATCTCCGGGTTCGACTCCCAGTCATCACGGACGCTCGGGTCTGTGATAATGACATTACGCTTAGGGTTGCTCGTCACTGACATCAAGTTCTACGTCATTGACGCCAAGACTTGCTACAACGCCTTACTCGGTAGGCCTTGGTTGCACGAGTACAACATTATCCCTTTTACGCAACATCAGCGTATGAAGTATTTCAAGGATGGTCTTAAGTACACCGTAACGGGGGAGCTAAACCCATTTTCCGTGAATGAAGTCTACAAATGGTTCATGTCATAGTATTTCCTGCCAGACTTTGAAGACATGGAAAGATGCCATAAATCGGAGAATAAGCAAAATGCTATCACCACTATTCCGGTCTTCGGGAGCGATACCGAGGAGGAGAAAGAGATAGTCTATTTAGAACCGCTCTAATGCAACAAACCGGGACCGTCTACCCCTATTCTGGTCTTTGGCAGTGACTCTGAAGACGAGATCAACACAGTATTCTCAGTCCGTCCATCAGCACAGGCCTTCGCTGGAGATGATCAGAATTTGCAAATCGCTATGGTTCCACGGCAGCACTACAAAGAGCTCGGCGCACTTGATACCTATAGTGTGCAAGAACTGCAGACGTTCTACATCCCTCCCAGACGGAAAGATGAAAAGGCGATCCTCTTTTATCGATCCGCGGAAACCAAAGTGGAGAAAGAAATCTGGCATGGTGCCGGTTCTACGCTTGACAGGCTCCAGCCTATCCGTCTGCCCAGATATTACACAGAAGGATTAAAATGGCTGTTGAGGCGCCAAGGCATACCCTTCAAACAGACTGCTCGACAAGCTAGTTCTACAACAGGATCTGGAATATCCCCAGAACTCAGCGAAAATTGCCCAACGGGAGAATGGAAACGATCGGGCTTGGATATGTTCAATCCAAGAAACGGGAGCAATTCCATGGCTGTTACGTTATACATGACTTCGATAAAGAAGAAGATGCTCTGTTAGAAGACACTGCAATTGAACTAAAATGAGATCCTGCCGTAAAAATGCCAAGTCCGTCGTTTGAAGAACAGATGGACAAGCAAATAAGGGAAGCGGGTCAAAAGGCCCGGGATGACCACAACCGTGAAATGGCCATTTACGAGAAAGCCAGGATGCAGCGCCTCCTTCAGCAGGCTATGGAGAATGACGATGCCCTTCATCGCCAGCCCGTCATACAGAAGACCCGACGCGGAGGCAAAAACAAACTAAAGAACGGAAAAAACATTCGACAGCGGCAAAGCGGGCCCAAGAAGCCACTCGATCGAGAATTGAGCAGCTGGGATTCATCTCTTATAAAGAAGATGGTCGAGTATATTCTTTTCCCCAAGACAAGAAAAGGAAGATATTCGATCTTGTCATGAAACATCAAATGATTACGCTCCCGGAGTCCAAACACCCCGAACAAGCAGACGAGATCTCTCATCCGGATTATTGCTCGTATCACCGAGCGATAGGACATCCTCTCGAAGACTGCTTCACATTCAAAAACTGGGTAGAAGACTAGTATCAGCAAGGCAGGTTCGCTCTATCCAGCAGTTGGAGGGTAACCCTACCATAGAAGCATGTTCCAAAAGCAACGTACATAGCGAGAGTAGAACCAGATCAACATCGGTCTTGGAAACGATCTCGTACCTGTCACGCGATAACACTGTCAGAAGAAGGAATATGCGAGGATATGGATGACCTCTCCTAGTGCTTCGAAAATGAGGATAAAGATGAGTTGATCTCAGAACATCCACCGGCGCCAAAAGAGCTGGAAGATGGAATATATACTACTGCGAACAACCTAAGGAAAATCGACTTGGGGACGGCAAACGACCTGATGCCTACGTTCGTCAGTGAGCTGTTGTCTGAAGAATAGGTAGTTACGCTAAAAGACGTGCTCATGCAGTATAAAGACTGCTTCGCATGGAACTACTCCGAGATGCTGGGGCTAGATCCGGAAATAGCTGTGCATAAATTGGCGATATCCCCGGACGTCAAGCCAGTCAAACAAGCACCGAGGAGAATGCGGCTCAAACTTGAAATGAGCATCAACGCCGAAGTCAAGAAGCTAATTGACTCCGGTTTTATGCAAGAAGTTCAGTATCCTGAATGGATAACCAACATTGTCCCGGTGATGAAGAAAAATGGGACGGTGCGCATCTGCGTAGACTTTCAGAACCTCAACAAGGCTTGCCCTGAAGGATGATTTTCCCGTACCGGTTACCGAGCTAATGATAGACAACACGTCCACTCACGAAGTCTTCTCCTTCATGGACGGATCATCAGGGTACAATCAAATAAAGATGCACCCTGAAGACCAGAAGCATACTGCTTTCCGGACTCCCATGGGAATATTCTGCTACAAAGTGATGCCTTTCGGCTTGAAGAATGCCGGCACCACCTATCAGAGGGCCATGACAAAGATTTTCGATGACCTCATACATGAAATCGTCGAATGTTATATCGATGACCTCGTGGTGAGAAGCAAGTCATTCGAGGAGCATTGGGAGTATTTGATGATCGTGTTTCAGCGCCTTCGGAAATACAACCTGAAGACGAACCCTCTGAAATGTGCGTTTGGAGTTTCCTCAGGAAAATTCCTAGGATTCATCGTACGACACCGGGGCATCGAGATAGACCCGTCGAAGATCAAGGCGATCATGGAAATGCCGCCGCCAAGAATTCTCAAACAACTGCGGTCTCTCCAAGGAAAGCTCGCATATATCCGACGATTCATAGCCAATCTCTCCGGCAAGTGCCACCCCTACAGCCATTTAATGAAGAAGGGGATCCCGTTCGTCTGGGATCGCAAATGCCAAAGTGCACTGGACGAAATCAAGCAATACCTGCAAAATCCACCGGTACTGACCGCCTCAGTCAAAGGGAAGCCCCTCATCCTGTACACAACAACCTTTGAAGGTTCTTTAGGCGCGTTATGGGAATAGGAGAACGACCAAGGGAAAGAGAGAGCGCTCTACTATTTGAGTCGAGTTCTACTGGGGGCAGAAAACAAATACTCCTCTATCGAAAAACACTGCTTGGCGTTAATCTTCGCGATAACGAAACTCAGACACTATGCGTTGGCGCATAAGGTTCATCTTATATCAAAGGTGGATCCTCTCAAGTATTTGATGTCAAGAGCTATACTAACGGGACGGCTCGCTAAATGGGCCCTACTCTTAATGGAATTCTCGATAACTTACCGACCTCTCAAGGCAGTGAAAGGCCAGGCCATCACCGACTTCCTCGCTGAGCATCCGATACCTGCCGATTCACCCCTAAATTGTGAATTGCCGGACGAGCACGCGTTTGATACGATCGACAGGGAGAGAGGAGGGAGTGATACCCGATGGGAACTCTACTTCGATGGGGTATCTTCCATGAAGAAGAGAAAGCACAACACCCCTATAATCAAATCTGGGATAGGCCTTATCTTTGTGACTCTGCAAAGAGGGATAATGCGCTTTGCCTTTTCTTTAACAGAGCCGAGGACAAACAATGAAGCGGAATATGAAGCCTTGATAGTAGGTCTTGAGATCGCTGTCGACGTGGAAATCGAAAACCTTCTCATATACGGAGACTCCTAGCTGGTCGTTAGTCAAGTAAACGACGACTATCAAACGTGCAAACCAGAGTTGATAAAGTACAGCGAGAGAGTGCAACAGTTGCTGACTCAAATCCCTTCCTATGTCCTAGAAAGCATACCGAGTACGGAAAATAGCAAGGCGGATGCATTAGCCAAACTCGCCAAAGAATTGGCTGACGAAAACTTCGGTGACGTGAGGATCGTTATACAAAGCCGTCGGGTTCTTGCACCGGCAGAAATATCTTCGGAGACGTCCGAAGAAAAGGGAGCGACCAAGCAAACGGCTCTACAAATAAAAGACCAGGAAAAGGCTAAGGATGGGAGAGAAGTCTTTATAGACCACTTCAAATCCCGTCGAACACCTGAAGATGCGTCCTCAAGACATCAGCTCATTAAACGAGCTCTGTCTTTCGCCTTTGTCAATGACACGCTGTATAAGAAATCGTTCGACTCTCTATGGCTGAGATGCCTGGGACCGGAAGAAACAAGGAGAGTCGTCCAAGAAACTCACGACGGACTCTACGGTTCTCATCAAGCCGGGCCAAAAATGAAGCTGAAGATCAAAAGGATGGGCTACTATTGGCCCACGATGATTCAGGATTGTCTCGAATAAGCGAAACAATGCCACTCGTGCCAAATTCACGGGGACTTCATCCACCAGCATCCAAACCCGCTACACCCAACAGTGGCTAGTTGGCCGTTCGAAATATGGGGAACCGACATAATTAGGCCTATAGAACCAGCATCGTCCAAAGGACATCGGTTCATATTGGCGACAACTGATTACTTCTCCAAGTGGGCAGAAGCAGTACCGTTAAGAGAAGTGAAGACGGAGAATATTCTCCATTTCTTCAAGACACACGTCATCTATCGGTTCGGCACTCCGCGACGGATTATCTATGATAAGGGGCCGGCCTACAGAAGTCACAGAATCAGCCGCTTCGCACAACAACATAATATAAACTGGAGATACTCATCGGTCTATAATCCCCGAGCTAACAGTCTAGCTGAGGCTTTCAACAAAACCTTGACAAAGATCATGAAGAAGACAGTGTCCAAAAATAAGAAGGACTTACACGAGAGATTGCATGAAGCTCTCTGGGCATATCAGACCATGTTCAAAACGGCCACAAACACAACGCCATATGCATTGGTATTCGGCACTGAAACAGTACTCCCTTTGGAGATAGAGTTACCCTCCCTACGAGTGGCGGTTCATTACGAGCTAACAGACGAAGAGAATGTTCATCTTCGGCTTGAGGAGCTCGATGCTCTCGATGAAACTCGGCTCATGGCGCAACAAAACTTGGAGGCTTACAAAGCGAAGATGACGCGCTCATACGAGAGATTCACTAGGCCAAGGACATTTCGCCAAGGCGAACTCGTGCTAGTGGTCAAGAGACCTATGATCCCCAATCATGCCAAACGTAAGTTCGAGCCAAATTATGAGGGCCCGTACATCTGTCACGTCCCGAAATATTAGCTCGTGACCAGCACTTGAATCACGCAACGTCTAAAGGCGTAGCGGGATTCAAGTAAGCTGAAACCCAGAAATCTAAACCTTTTAAGAAAATAAAGGAGGTGAAGTTTTGAAATAAAGGTATAATGAAATCAGGTTTTCTTAATGCATAGAAAAGGAACATGAATGATGCAAGTGAAATTTACTAGTTTGAAAACATGTTTCGTCCTTTTTGAAAATTTTGGCAGCGCCTCCTTTGTATATTTTGATCCAAAATCACAATACATAATAAGAATAAAAGCATCCCAAAGCGGGAGCTAGCTCTTCGCCAAACGGCGGATCACAACCACGCAATATAGCATAAATAAGTATACGACGCCCAACGGCGAAGTTCACCACAAAAGATAAAGAAAAGCAAGACATATAAATCACAAGTAGCGGAAAACCCCTCGCTCTAAGTCTCGCAACCACAATCCCACTAAGTCTCATTACTTATACAATTTACAAGTTTTGATTGGTGGAGTTAACTAGATACAATAAGAATATAGATACAAGAGCGGGTACGATACAAGTGTCCCACCTACCAATGCAAAACACCCGAATGCAACTGTGTTCAGCGAAGCCGCTACCGATCCAAGCGGTCAACCTGCAAGAACTGTGGCACAACGGGGGTGAATTGCCAACTCATGAGTAGAAAAATATCAACACATAGAAATTGAATAAACAACGACTCCTAGGTCAACTATATCATAAAGGTAATACTATGATATCTAGGATGACCGGGTCTGTATATGTGCCAACAAGGTTGTCAATACCTATATGCATGCGCATAACATCCAACAGTAATAATCAATGCATGTATATGGATCTCGTCCAACCATAATCAAGGTATGTATGCATGTGGATCTCGTCCACCGAAAATCAATGTCTGTATGCACGTAAATATCAAAAGGAGTGTGCATGAAAGTATGACGATATATATATCAACAGTGTCCCTCCCGACACATCAAAATCATGGAACCTGAGTGCCTAGCATCGACACTCGAAAACATCATGAAAACCGTGCCCAGCATCGGCATGTAAATCCTCATATATCGGGCTCCGTCAGTCCGGATCGGCCCACGGGCTCCATCAGTTTGGATCGGCCCATATCATCGCTCGACTCCGGTCGGTATCCTCCGGATATCCGCCGAGCCCAAATACTATCACCGGTAGATAGTAGTCCCTATGCCAGGCTCACCGTCTGTATATACAGCATCCCTTTCTTGCCCCGGGATACCATACCGGGTCCACCATGTACCCGCAATCGGCCTCATCCGCCTCCTCGAATCGGGTTTCACATGTCGCTCTCCGAACCGAGAAAACACATGGTGGACGCACTGAAATATCATATCAGGAGAAACCGGGTTTTTAAAACAACACATAATCTCTTTTAAAATGTTCACGGTTCTCAAATCCAGAAATCTCATGAAAACAACATATTTCAATGCGTAAAATCATAGAGCATGATGCATGCGACATATAATAGAAATATAAGCATATCGTGTATCATGCAACGCGGAATAGTGATATGACATATTAAGGGAAAACCGCTCTTTTAAAATGATTCCAGTTTTTAAAATATAACACGCGGTTCCCAATTTTACAATAAAACCAGTTATCTATGTAGGTACAATATATATATGCGCAAGTATAGATATACCAATGTATGTGTGCACAAATGTGGGTATACAATGTGTATGTGCACAAGTATGGGTGTATCAAGGTATATGTACACAAAAATGGATATACAAATGTGTATATCCGTAAGTATGGATGTATCAATGTATATGTCATGATGCAGCAAACCTACTGTGTAATGACATGGCAATTATCGATGATGAAGTGTGTGAGCCGGCAAATCTGTGTACGTGTAACATACGCATCATCGATAATGGTGCAAGTGTACTAGCACAGGTATAAGCAATGCAATGGAAATAATATGAATGCAGCATAAGGTAAATCATAGGCAAATGCTGACGGGTATACGTATCTAACATGATCGAGTCGGTGAATCTATTAATCGGCATCTAGCCTCACAACATCACGTACGGTATAATCCATCGTACGGCGTCCTCTAGTCAAGGATATGGATCAACATCAAGTCAAACTCATCACGCACGGAAAATCATCGTGCGGCGGCATTAAACCAATAGGGATCCTATCATCCTATACGACAAATGAGGGTACGGCCTAATATCACATACGGCCTATCATCCATTATTCACAATATTCAATATATATCTATATACCTATGTCCCAGGTCACATCCGCAATAATCTCATATCAGGGGACCGACAGGGTATAAGTCATCTTGATCGACTCGCATCCGTATACCAACATCACATCATATCATCACATCATCTTATATTCCTTCATCGCATTTATATCACACATCAAAATGAATCTACATAAACATTCTATCTCTGCTAAGTAAAGTATCTAATCTAACAAACACACCCGAACCATACAATCAGATTTTTAAAGAAGTGAATCGTAGTTTTGAAAATAGGGGTTACGGTGTTTTTAAGAAAAAGATATCATTTGGAAATCCGTAATAACCCTCAAGGTATATTTTTAAAAGATACCTACGACTATTTGTTTTAGAAAAAGGTATGGTTCGGATGACGCATCTACATCGACTATCTAGTCCTACAGTACCCTAAACGGCAATATCGCTAAACGTTATCCTATGATAGTAGTAACATATCAGTTCTAACTACCCTATAGTTTCTAATAAAGTATCACTAACTATCCTTTACTATAACCCTAGTTTCCTAATCTAGGTTTCCTAACCATATTCTATAATCAGTTTTCCATCAATACTTTACGGGGGTGCTATACGCCATCCACCCGACTTTCCCTGTGGATATAGATCCACTCACCTTGCTTCTTGCTTTCCGAAGTCAATGACGCCACGCTCCGTCGCCTCGGGATCCATGTGAAGGTACCTACAATAATAAACCATCGCAATGCGTATTAAAATTAAGGCGGAAAACCAAAACGGTACACGTTTCGCTCATAGGTCAAATCCTATAGCTTTGCGTGTAAAACGCGACCAAAAACCCTGGTCGAGGACGTCCAAACGCCACACGACGGAACCACAATACCAAATACCAAAATCAAGTCAAAACGAAGTCATAAAACAATGCACCAACTCATGGAAATGGTCCCAGATTTTACCCTAAGCCAAATTGGTCAATTTTGCATATATGGAGGGCCTAATTTACATCTAAAGGGACCCCAGAACAAGTACGAATCAATTCTAAGCTACCCTGGCCACAAATTGCGGCCAGATTGAATAAATCTGCGGCTTGGGTGTAGGGGATGGGGCTCAGGTCTTGGTGGTAGCTTCCTAGGTGCCTTCACGACTCCCAGTAATTGCAAAATCATTTCTAGTGTCCCCGGATTGCTCCAGATTCCAAAATACCCTTTAAAATCACACGTTTATCCGATGTCGGGGTTTCTAAATCCGTGTTTTTGGGTTTCTAAGCTCTGGTCCAGGTCATTAAACGGCACCCAAGTCTAGTTAACAGCCTTTAACATCACCAATTTCAACAACACTCAAACCCTAACTAGGAATCTTCTAACCTCACTAAACATCACCATTTCACATCTAAACACATATGAATACTAAAGTAAATGAAAAACTACCCAATTGGTGAAGGGATTACCTCATATAGCACCCATGAATCCCTAAGATCATCAAAATCTGAATTTTCTTGATCTCATGTGTAGAGGTTAAAGAGGGGATTAATTTTTGTGAAGGGTGTGTAGGGTTTTGGGGCTTATTAAGAGATAGATCTAGGGATTCTTTGAGAAGGGTTGTGGGGTTGAGGAGATGAAGAGGGAGAAGAAATCAAAGATGGGGGAAAGAATGGCAGCAGCCCCCTCCCTCTCTCTCCCAAAATCACACTCTTTCTCTCTCTCCAAAAGCCTATCTAACTTAATCATTTTGTCCCCTTTGACTTTGACTTTTTCTTTTTCTTTTCTATCCACCAATAAACCATAATACATAGCCCAAATGAAATGAAACATGTAAAAAAATGAAACATTTCATGGTGCACTAACCATGGAAACTGTAAAAACGCGGATTTGGCTTAATCGCGATTAGCAGTGCACTAATCGTTTTTTTTATCGAAACTGAATATAATAAATTTTAAAAATGCCAAATCCTTAAAATATATTTTTAAATGAATAAATCATTTTAATTTCCTTTTATTTCACAATTATTGGTATATATTTATACCCTTTTTCGAAAACACCAATTTCGCAAATCGGGCAGTTTTCGGGAAAAATATTATTTTAATATTAAATTCCAAAAATAATATTTTATATTTTATGAAATGTTACAGTCTTCCCCCCTTAAATAAATCCGGTCCCCGAATTTAAATTTAAACCCCCAAAATCTAAAACATTTCAATAATCGGCTCAAAACAACGGGGCTCCGAAATCTTGGAAAACACAGAAATAACACGGCGCGTTAAGTGCGCATGAAAATGAGTACAAAGCTCAAAATCGAACTCCGTCAAGCGTTACGCAAATCATCTAATTTGCACGCATATCCTCGGAGTTACAATGGAGATACAGATCTCGAAATCCACTACTGAAATCCAATATACACTAGTCAAATACTATAATATGTGTATAGTACGCATCTTTGGAAAACTTTCAGAATCTGTATAAAATACATGCAAAATCTTTTCTAAATCACCGCGGGAAGGCGTAACTCACGGCATAAGTGACGGACGCTCATTTTAAAATAATAATATATGTCCATATATGTTTCTTAAATACACGTTCCGTCGTTTTCAAAATATCCCAAAAGGTCTTCCTTTAAAAACGTTCGTGTCGCTCACGGACACGTAGGAAATAGCGAGACTATAGCTCCTCTTGAAAATCCTTTTTGGTAATCTTTTAATGCATGCAAAGTACTCAGGTACTGTTCTCGGATCAGTCCTGTTTGGCTATTACACAATATAGTGCCCAATATGAAAACAAAGTGCTCAAAAGCAAAATCAGCCTCAAAAGGCGTATCCAATAAACACATGCGTCTGGTGCGCATGGAATTAAAATCCAAATATAGGTGCCGCAATATGCACCAAAAGCCCAAAATTACGTGCAACGGGTGTGCATGAAAGCATCTGTCCAGTGCAACGGGTGTGCACGACAATAATATCGGGTGCATTTGATATGCATAAGAATCCAATCAGGTGCACAAGGTGCACAAAACAAATATCGAGTATCAAAATCGAATCGACAGTATACAACACATTTCAATCCAAGTCCAAATCAGGTATACCGTGGTATATAATCTCACAACCATGTGCATCAACGTGCACAAAAGCAAATCAAATACTAAATGTGCCTGAAAACTATGCCGAAAGCATAAATCAAATCATATGCATGCCCTAGGTATGAAATCACAATAAATATCTTGAATGACATCAAAACGAAATTAGGTGCAACTGTGGTGCACAAAATACGTATCAATGCACTACAAGCACATATAAGCTATACCGAGTGCAAAAATCAAATCATCCGTATGAAATCCATGAAATCATAAACATGTGCAGCCAAGGCACAAAACCGAATCTTGAGTGTAATAGATTTGCACAAATCGCAATTCAACATAACGGTGTATAAAATATATATAAGGTGCGATAACTATGCGCGAAAATGTAAATACCCAGTAGGTGCAGCCATGGTGCACGAAATCAATATCAGGAAACTCGTCATCAAAACTCAAATCCAAGCGATATAAGCGTGATACTCGGATCACAATGCAAATCGCAACAAAGGATATCGAGGTACACCTCCCACAATGTCGAAAAAAGTCGGTGCGCCCAAAACTAGCAGGGCAAGAACATCCGCTCTCCTCCTGCTCACGGCCTGGCGTCCTCTATCTCTGGGTCCTTATCTTCTCTATGGATTACCAATCCCGCAATCCATCAGCTCATCGGCTCTGTCAGGTGTGCTAACGGGAACGATTCCGCTCTGGCACTTCTCCGGTCATCTCTCGGTCAATCATCATGACCACTCGCAAGGCAGCACGTCACTGGCGTCGGCCTCTGGCTCTCTGAATACACGTGACACATCTGATCCTGGGTGCAAATCTCATTGCAGCAGTGTCCCGAAAGGAATCCTGCTCAAGGTCTCTTCCAATCTCGCCTATGCCGAACTGTATGGAGGCTAGCACTCTTACATAATCCTTTCTCGTTTTCTATACATCTGCGTGTTCCGCACACATTTCCTCGGAAACTAGCCGTATCCCAACGCCTCTGTAAGCATATCAGGTTTCTAGTCTCGACGGGGAGTAATGACAGCTCGTCAGCGTCTCGCACGAACCTCTGGTTCCACTTGTCTTTATCGTCGTCCACTATGACGTCACGCCATGCTATCTGCGCACTGCAACTGTTCTCGGCCTCTGTCAATCCGAAGTCTCTCATACGGACTCGAAATCGCGTACTCTGTATTTTCATCACTCTGTAGAAGATGTCTGGCCAACACGTCCTCGGGAACTCGTCCCAACCATCAGAGGAATACTCAATACTCGTCCGTCCTCGATCAACTCACAACGCATCTGGGTGAGGTCCTCTATCCGAAGCTGGTCAGCTTGCTGATCTCTTATTACATGATATCTGGACGACGTCAAACTTTTCGATCGAGTCATCAAGGTCCCAAAATTTCCCAAAGGCTCAACACCTGAGCGCAGTCTAAAAATATCTGGTACATACCACAGCACCTCTGGACCAGCCGTAGAAGGGCAAATCCAAGCCTCACCGATGGCACCGCTAAACTGCCACAAACTCTAAGGTTCAAAGCGGTTCCATGGTCATCATGTCGAGTTAGGGTTTCATTCTTCTAGAGGGTCCACAGAATTACCTGCATGTTCCTCCGAACACTTTAAACTTAGGAACAATGGGTTTCTGACACTCGTTCTAACCTTTTAACTTCACCTAGCCGACATGAGAATACCCCTCATCCGCACGCTAAACAATGCCTCAATCCTCCAGGAAAGGCGATACATCGGCGGTCATCTCTGGATCGGTCTATTCTAGGGCTGAGTAAGATTTTTTCCACACTGGAAATCTTCAACTCAACGGGGCCTGCGTCGGCGCGTTAATCTGATGAATCACCTTCGTCTCTCAAATCGGGGTAGACTAGCTATCATCTGTCACATTTCTGCCTGGAAGCTCCGGCGATCTTAGCTCGTAAGCTCTGTAAGCGACATCCCATCATCTCAGCAACAGCTGGGTCATCTGTCTGCACGGTAGGCGACATTTTAATCTCTGAGGTAGGCTGTACATCTACAGTCCTCTCGCAACTAGCAGCTCTAACAATGGCCCGATCATCCGGTGTAAAACCAAGCACTCGCCTCCACAAGAGGTCATAACATAAATACTAACTCGAGACGTTCCCATGTCACCAGAAAACACAATGGTCAGCCCTCGTACCAAACGAGCTCGCCCTGACCCCAACACTAGCAGCAGCTTAAACTGTGCTCAAACTATGGTGATAGGAACCTCAATCGAGTATCGAAGAAAACAGATCACGGCATGAGAGGAAACGACAGATCCAGAATGGATACATGATCATAAGAAGGAACATTATCAATGAAAGTATGATCATGAAACAAATAAAATCAAGGATCTCCAATGGATGTATAATCATGGATATGAAGAGAATCATTGGTCTAAAAAATATGTACATCCTAAGGTTTCTTAAGTGGAGTATTGCATCGTAAATATGCCGCGGAACATACGTACGGCATATCACTCTACTCAAGCTACCTACTCCATCAATCAGGGTCAGCCTATGAAACGAAAGTTCGGGTCTAATACCCCCCCGTCCAAGTCTAAGTTCCGTAAGGTCAAGCCTAGGTTCCGAAATACACACCCGCCCTAGACTCCGTATAGTCAAACATAGACTCGAACAAGGTTAAACCTAGCGCTCTGATACCAACTTTGTCACGACCCGAAATACTAACTCGTGACCAGCACTTGAATCACGCAACGTCTAAAGGTGTAGCAGAATTCAAGTAAACTGAAACCCAGAATCTAAACCTTTTAAGAAAATAAAGGAGGTGAAGTTTTGAAATAAAGGTATAATGAAATCAGGTTTTCTTAATGCATACAAAAGGAACATGAATGATGCAAGTGAAATTTACTAGTTTGAAAACATGTTTCGTCCATTTTGAAAATTTTGGCAACACCTCCTTTGTATATTTTGATCCAAAACCACAATACATAATAAGAATAAAGGCATCCCCAAACGGGAGCTAGCTCTTCGCCAAACGGCGGATCACAACTACGCAATATAGCATAAATAAGAATACGACGCCCAACGGCGAAGTTCACCATAAAAGATAAAGAAAAGCAAGACATATAAATCACAAGTAGCGGAAAACCCCTCGCTCTAAGTCTCGCAACCACAATCCCACTAAGTCTCATTACTTATACAATTTACAAGTTTTGATTGATGGAGTTAACTAGATACAATAAGAATATAGATATAAGAGCGGGTACGATACAAGTGTCCCACCTACCAATGCAAAACACCCGAATGCAACTGTGTGCCAGCGAAGCCGCTACTGATCCAAGCGGTCAACCTGCAAGAACTGTGGCACAACAGGGGTGAGTTGCCAACTCATGAGTAGAAAAATATCAACAGATAGAAATCGAATAAAAAACGACTCCTAGGTCAACTATATCATAAAAGTAATACTATGATATCTAAGGTGACCGGGTCTGTATATGTGCCAACAAGGTAGTCAATACCTATATGCATGCGGATAACATCCAACAGTAATAATCAATGCATGTATATAGATCTCGTCCAACCATAATCAAGGTATGTATGCATGTGGATCTCGTCCACCGAAAATCAATGTCTGTATGCACGTAAATATCATAAGAAGTGTGCATGAAAGTATAAGGATATATAAATCAACGGTGTCCCTCCCGACACATCAAAATCATGGAACCTGAGTGCCTAGCATCGACACTCGAAAATATCATGAAAACCTGTCCAGCATCGGCACGTAAATCCTCATATATCGGGCTCCGTCAGTCCGGATCGGCCCATGGGCTTCGTCAGTCCGGATCGGCCCATATCATCTCTTGTCTCCAGTCGGTATCCTCCGGATATCCGCCGAGCCCAAATACTATCACCGGTAGGTAGTAGTCCCTCTGCCAGGCTCACCGTCTGTATACACAGCATCCCTTTCTTACCCCGGGGTACCATACCGGGTCCACCATATACCCGCAATCGGCCTCATCCGCCTCCTCGAATCGGGTTTCACTTGTCGCTCTCAGAACCGAGAAAACACATGGTGGACGCACTGAAATATCATATCAGGAGAAACCGGGTTTTTAAAACAACACATAATTTCTTTTAAAATGTCCACGGTTCTCAAATCCAGAAATCTCATGAAAACAGCATATCTCAATGCGTAAAATCATAGAGCATGATGTATGCGACATATAATAGATATGTAAGCATATCGTGTATCATGCAATGCGGAATAGTGATATGACATATTAAGGGAAAACCGCTCTTTTAAAATGATTCCAGTTTTTAAAATATAACATGCGGTTCCCAATTTTACAATAAAACCAGTTATCTATGTAGGTACAATATGTATATGCGCAAGTATAGATGTACCAATGTATGTGTGCACAAATGTGGGTATACAATGTGTATGTGCACAAGTATGGGTGTATCAAGGTATATGTACACCAAAATAGATATACAAATGTGTATATCCGCAAGTATGGATGTATCAATGTATATGTCATGATGCAGCAAACCTACTGTGTAATGACATGGAAATTATCGATGATTTAGTGTGTGAGCCGGAAAATCTGTGTACATGTAACATACGCATTATCGATAATGGTGCAAGTGTACTAGCACAGGTATAAGCAATGCAATAGAAATAATATGAATACAGCATAAGGTAAATCATAGGCAAATGCTGACGGGTATACGTATCTAACATGATCGAGTCGGTGAATCTATCAATCGGCATCTAGCCTCACAACATCACGTACGGTATAATCCATCATACGACATCCTTTAATCAAGGGTATGGATCAACATCAAGTCAAACTCATCACGCACGGAAAATTATCGTGCGGCGGCATTAAACCAATAGGGATCCTATCATCCTATACGACAAATGACGGTACGGCCTAATATCACATATGGCCTATCATCCATGATTCACAACATTCTATATATATCTATATACCTATGTCCCAGGTCACATCCGCAATAATCTCATATCAGGGGACCGGCAGGGTATAAGTCATCTCGATCGACTCGCATCCATATACCAACATAACATCATATCATCATATCATCACATCATCTTATATTCCTTCATCGCATTTATATCACACATCAAAACGAATCTACATAAACATTATATCTTTGCTAAGTAAAGTATCTAATCTAACAAACACACCCGAACCATACAATCAGATTTTTAAAGAAGTGAATCGTAGTTTTGAAAATAGGGGTTACGGTGTTTTTAAGAAAAAGATATAATTTGGAAATCCGTAACATCCCTCAAGGTATATTTTTAAAAGATACCTATGACTTTTTGTTTTAGAAAAAGGTATGGTTCGGATGACGCATCTTTATCGACCATTTAGTCCTACCGTACCCTAAACGACAATATCGCTAAACGTCATCCTATGATAGTAGTAACATATCAGTTCTAACTACCCTCTAATTTCTAATATAGTATCACTAACTATCCTTTACTATAACCCTAGTTTCCTAATCTAGGTTTCCTAACCATATTCTATAATCAGTATTCCATCAATACTTTGCGGGGGTGCTATACACCATCCACCCGACTTCCCCCGTGGATATAGATCCACTCACCTTACTTCTTGCTTTCCGAAGTCGATAACGCCACGCTCCATCGTCTCGTGATCCACGTGAAGGTACCTACAATAATAAACCATCGTAATGCGTATTAAAATAAAGGCGGAAAACCAAAACGGTACACGTTTCGCTCATAGGTCAAAACCTATAGCTTTGCGTGTAAAACGCGACCAAAAACCCTGGTCGTGGACGTCCAAACGCCACACGACGGAAACACAATACCAAATACCAAAATCAAGTCAAAACGAAGTCGTAAAACAATGCACTAATTCATGGAAATGGTCCCAGATTTTACCCTAAGCCAAATTGGTCAATTTTGCATGTATGGAGGGCCTAATTTACATCTAAAGGGACCCCAGAACAAGTACGAATCAATTCTGAGCTACCCTGGCCGCAAATTGCGGCCAGATTGAATAAATCTATGGCCTGGGTGTAGGGGATGGGGCTCAGGTCTTGGTGGTAGCTTCCTAGGTGCCTGCACGACTCCCAGTAATTGCAAAATCATTTTTAGTGTCCCCGGGTTGCTCCAGATTCCAAAATACCCTTTAAAATCACACGTTTATCCGATGTCGGGGTTTCTAAATCCGTGTTTTTGGGTTTCTAAGCTCTGGTCCAGGTCATTAAACAGCACCCAAGTCTAGTTAACAGCCTTTAACATCACCAATTTTAACAACACTCAAATCCTAACTAGGAACTTCTAACCTCACTAAACATCACCATTTCACATCTAAACACATATGAATACTAAAGTAAATGAAAAACTACCCAATTGGTGAAGGGATTACCTCATATAGCACCCATGAATTCCTAATATTATCAATATCTGAATTTTCTTGGTCTCATGTGTAGAGATTGAAGAGGGGATTAATTTTTTTGAAGGGTGTGTAGGGTTTTGGGGTTTATTAGGAGATAGATCTAGGGATTCTTTGAGGAGGGTTGTGGGGTTGAGGAGATGAAGAGGGAGAAGAAATGAAAGATGGGGGAAAGAATGGCAGCAGCCCCCTCCCCCTCTCTCCCAAAATCACACTCTTTCTCTCTCTCCAAAAGCATACCTAACCTAATCATTTTGTCCCCTTTGACTTTTCCTTTTTCTTTTTCTTTTCTCTCCACCAATAAACCATAATACATAGCCCAAATGAAATGAAATATGTAACAAAATGAAACATGTCATGATGCACTAACCATGGAACTGTAAAAACGCGGATTTGGCTTAATCGCGATTAGCAGTGCACTAATCGGTTTTTTTTATCAAAACTGAATATAATAAATTTTAAAAATGCCAAATTCTTAAAATATATTTTTAAATGAATAAATCATTTTAATTTCCTTTTATTTCATAATTATTGGTATATATTTATACCCTTTTTCGAAAACCCCAATTTTGCAAATCGGTCAGTTTTCGGGAAAAATATTATTTCAATATTAAATTCCAAAAATAATATTTTATATTTTCTGAAATATTACAACATCATAGACAAGGTCTACCAAGGTGGGGCTTGCTCATGGATATGCATGGCGAAAGACCCTTCACGCCAATAAACGGCTGATTCTTGAAAAAATACTACGCCTGACCGAAACGTCTTTAAACTACTACGAACCCCCGGCATCCCCAGGCCGACGTAGTAAAAAAAATTACTGTACGTCCACAAGCAAAATGGGCACGGATGAAAACCCAAAAGGGCTCCGTGAGTAAAAACAGCAAGGCTACCAGTGATGTTTGTGAAAACCCGAAAGGGCGCAGACTCGTTAAAAAAAGTAGGGTACGTCTACAGGCAAAATGGGCACGGATGAAAATCCGAAAGGGCTCCGTGAGTAAAAACTGCAAGACTACCGACGATGTTTGTGAAAACCCGAAAGGGCACAGACTCATTAAAAAAAAGGGCGGTACGTCCACAAGCAAAATGGGCACGGATAAAAACCCGAAAGGGCTCCGTGAGTAAAAACAGCAGGGCTACCAGCGAGTTTGTGAAAACCTGAGAGGGCACATGCTTGTAAAAAAATAATTCGTGCACACTTGTGAGGTCCTCTCGACCTTGTAAGGAGAAAACACCTGTGTGAGATCCTTACGACCCATAAGGAAGCAACACACTTAGAGATCCCACGATTCCTAAGGAGAAATTATACTTACGAGATCCTCACGACTCGTAAGGAGAAACCTCTTATGAGACCCTCACGGTTCATAAGATTCAAAAGCCTTAAGTTGCAGGGATCTGAACCTGTTCTTAAGCCATCACATTTCCCAGTTTGCCCTACAAGCGGTTTAATACCGACCCTTATATACAATCCACGGGCACAAATAATCATTTCCTTGCCGAGTCCCACCAATGACGAGGAATGCCCTCATTTGATGAACAAACACTTTTAGGTCCTCTCGATTTACAAAGAGAAAACACTCTTGCAAGATCCTTACGACTTACAAGAGAACATACACTTAAGAATCCTCACAATTCTTAAGGAGAAAACGCACCTATGAGATCCTCACGAATCGTAGGGAGAAACACCTTTATGAGACCCTTACGGCTCATGAAGTCAAAAGCCTTAGTCGACAGGATCCTAACCCTGTTTGCTAAGCCTCCTTTGTTTGAATCGACAGAGGCAAATGATGATTCGCTCCTGGTAATGTTCCAGTAGTAGCGATGATGATGCCTAAATCGGTAAAAAATTCCAAGTCCTTTCGCGGCAAATGATTATTCGCTCCTGGCAATATTCCAGTCGCAGCAATATTGATGCTAAGATTGGTATCAGATCCCAAGTTTCATACTCGCGGCGAAAAGTCAGCGAGCCAAATATGCATACAAAAATAGCCGAAATGATGGAGCAACTTGCAACAAAATCAGCAAGTAAAATATATGCATACAAAAATAGCCGAAATGATTGGGCAACTCGCAATAAAAGCAGCGAGTAAAAAGAAAAATAGCCGAAATGATTGGGCACCGTGAAAAATAGCCAAAATGATTGGGCACCGCGAAAAATAGCCGAAATGATTGGGCACCGCGAAAAATAGCCGAAATGATTGGGTAATCGCGACTTTCGCGATACAAAAATCTGAAATAATAGAGCAACGTGGAAAGAAAACAAAAATACATATAGAATAAAACTTTTGCCCTGCAGGTAAGTTCATACTGACCCCTGTATACAATCCATAGGCATAAACGAAAAGGGAACCACATGTCCCAACAAACTCTATCAAAGGGAGGATCAGGTCTCAGTGGAAATATCTGCATCCTAGAAGACCAGCAACGGCGTTCCTCCTCATGCCAGTAGGACACGGACACGACACTACCAATCGGAGCCACGGCAAAGTCCCCAGTTCCAAGACTTTGCAGTTCACAGACAACTTAGAGTCAACCCCGACACTGTAGAAAATGGAGAAAGTCGATCCCGACACCGTAGAAAACGGAGAAAGTCGATCCCCGACACCGTAGAAAACGGAGAAAGTCGATCCCCGACACCGTAGAAAACGGAGAAAGTCGACCCCGACACCGTAGAAAACGGAGAAAGTCGACCCCGATACCGTAGAAAACGGAGAAAGTCGACCCCCGACACCGTAGAAAATGGAGAAAGTCGACCCCGACACCGTAGAAAACGGAGAAAGTCGATCCCCGACACCGTAGAAAACGGAGAAAGTCGATCCCGACACCGTAGAAAACGGAGAAAAAAAACGGAGAAAGTCGATCCCGACACCGTAGAAGACGGACAAAGTCGATCCCGACACCGTAGAAAACGGACGGAGAAAGTCGATCCCGACACCGTATAAAACGGACGGAGAAAGTCGATCCCGACACCGTAGAAAATGGAGAAAGTCGATCCCGACACCGTAGAAAACGGAGAAAGTCGACCCCGACACCGTAGAAAACGGAGAAAGTCAACCCCGACACAGTAGAAAACGGAGAAAGTCGATCCCGACACCGTAGAAAACGGAGAAAGTCAGCCCTCGTCCTCCCCGTTGACGCGATGCTTCGGTTTGGAAACAAGTCAACTCACCAATCACTTACGAGTCCTCTTGACTTGTAAGGGAGAAAAACTCTATTGTGAGATCCTTACGACTCTCAAGAGAAAACGCACTTAGGAATCCTCACGACTCTTAAGGAGAAAATACACTTACGAGATCCTCACGACTCGTTGGGAGAAAAATCTTTATGAGACCCTCACGGCTCATAAAATTGAAAAGTCTTAGACGACAGACCTAAACCTATCTCCTAAGCCATCATTGCCCTGCAGGGAGGTTAAGATGGACTGCTGTCTACTATCTACAGGCCACACTTGCCAAAGTTACATGCCACTGGAATAGAGGTACTACTCAAGAGTACATAAACTACTTTGCGTCAAGTCGAAACAAAAGGGCATAACCCACGGGCGTCGACCACATACTGTGCGAGGCAATAAAGAGAATATTTGATTTGCATCCAATTAAGCGTTCGAAGCGTATCCACTCATGTATGTGCGAAGAGGATTAATGCATAAAATAAACGCATAGAAAGGAAAAACTTGTTATTCATACCCCAGAAAATTCTTACATTGATGAAAAACAGCAAACAAAAGCATCATTAAAATGTTTACAATGGTAAAACATTAAATCCGGGACACAGATTAAGAAATTCAGAAATAAGGCCGTTTAAAATGCTTCTGGCCTTCCTGACCATTCTGGCGTGCATCCTCTCACAAAGGCAAGCGTCAGGATCCTCGCTGATGTCGTCCGTCCTCTGATAAGCAGAGATTATCGTCGTCTGTAGAAAAATTTAATGCAAGATATCAACAAGATTATCTCGCCGCCTCTTCGAGATCAAGCCCATCAGATATACTGAGTGCACCTTGTCTTCAGCATCATCCAGTGCTTTAAGCGGCATGGCTTCGTAAAATCCAGGAAGTGCGTTCCAAATCGCTCTCACGACGAGCTTCAAAAGAGCGGAGCGACGAGGAAGTAGTCGACTGTTGTATTCATTAAAGCGACTCATAATCTCAGCACATTGAGCATTTGTGAACTCCTGGTTTTGACAATGGCCTAGTGCGCGAATGTCTCCATAAGAAATAATTTCGTTAAGATCATATAGATGAGCGGCCATAGTGTCTGAAAAGGAAAATCAGTGAGAGCTTAGTGGTCAGACTAATCAAGGAAATGTTTATTGAAACAGACACAGGAATTTAAACAACTCTTGATATCCTCACGGAGAAAACAAGTTCTGATTAAGACACCCAACAAATTCAAATTTGTGCAAATAAAGGAGAAATCCTAAAAGGATTCTCATTTAATGGGAAGCCCCTCGGGCCAAGGAGTTAAACTCCCTTGAGAGCAGTGCTCTGCAAAAGAGTGACATTTGTTAACTGTAATGATGAAGGGAATAAAAATTCCCCAAAAAATTCTGAAGAGCTATTCTCTGTGAAGACGATGGAATCATCCACCAAAACTCTAAAAAAGCAAAGCTTTACTGAGTTAAAAACTCCGAGATCTTTAAGATCTGCAAAATGAACTCTAAGAGTTCTTCATTAATGGGTTAAGAAACCCTAAAAAAAGATCTCTTTAGATCTATGATCTAAGAAGAGCAAAGCTCTGTTGAGAAACCCTAAAAATCTATATGATTTGAGAAGAGCAAAGCTCTGTTAATGGATAAAACCCTAAATTATGAAGTAATCCCTTCAAAGATTTGATCTTTACCTAAATTTTTGACAGGGTTCCGGCTCTAAGAGAGTTCTTAAGGCAGAGAGCTGGGCTCTGAAGGAGAATTAATTCTCAAGAAAAAACAGGAAGATGAACAAACAGTCATCTCAAGGGCCAAAGGCCCTATTTATAAGCGCTGAGAGCCGATCCAACTTCCAAGTTGATCCAATGGTGGAAAAGTTGCCACAGCTGCACTCACGTGTGAGTCACGTGAGTGCAACGGTGGGGGGCATTTGTTTCCCCCAATCAGAGAGCAAAGCTATATTTAAAATTTAAAATTTCAAAATTTGAAATTTTAAATGAGACAACGCCTCATAAGAGCGCTAACGCTAGGAGTTAAAGACTCTGAGGCTGCGCTCACGTGCAAAGAATGAGAGCGCTGGTGCCAAGAGCACCAGCGCTGAGGACTTTGAGGCAGTGCCTCACGTGAAAAGCACGAGAGCGCTGACGCCAAGAGCACCAGCGCTGAGGACTTTGAGGCAGCGCCTCACGTGAAAAGCACGAGAGCGCTAGCGCTAAGTGCGCTAGTGTTCACACCATAATATTGTATTATTATATTCTCCATTCTTATTCGTTTTATAAATAAACATGTGCTTTTGACGCATGTCTGCTACATATTACAGGTTACAGGTTCTTGGAGCGAAAACAGTGAAGACGATGTAAAGACAATGAAAAAGTGGACTTTGACCAACAAGTAGAAGGATCTTAGTCAAGCCTAGACGAAGAACAGTTCACAATCAATAAGGCAACGCAAGGTCCAAAATGTCAAGGCAAACGGTTAAAAGACCACTGCAAGTTTTCATTGAAAGATCTGGAGAAGATCTAGAATCCAAATGAAGAAAAGAACCACAGAAACAGAGACACCAAAAATCCAGAAGTCATCACAGGAATTTTCAGGAAGTGATCTCATCAAAGGGCCGCGGAACCGTGGCCCAAGCCCACCAATGCCGCGGTTCCGCGGCCGTTTAGTGCCCGGAATTTGTGAAATTTTTACCAATTGTTTTGTCGGCACTGACTAATCAACCTAGAGGGCTATTTTTATAATTGTAGATATGCGAATCAGATGTAACCTAGGGTTTCCTATTCTCTATAAATAGGAACTCTAATCATTGTAATTCCTGATGCCTCCTTTTAATAAAAATTCAGAATTGTAGATATGCGAATCAGATGTAACCTAGGGTTTCCTATTCTCTATAAATAGGAACTCTAATCATTGTAATTCCTGATGCCTCCTTTTAATAAAAATTCAGAAATCCTTTTTGGAGAGCATCAGTGTTTCCTTTCCATTCAGAAATTCAGATCTGACAACCCTGCATGGATGATTGGAGGGATGCATCTGTAAGTAGATTTAATTTCTTGCCTTAGTTTAGATTTCAATTCTTTGCCCTAGCTAGATTTAATTTCATGCCCTAGAAACTTGTTTAGGGTTTAGCTTTGGGGAAGGATTTTGAGAGATGAGATCTCTCATCCCTTTCTTACCCACCAAATATTTACAATAGGACTCCATGCATACACGCACATATCGCGCCCTACGGCATCCTACCCCTCAAGGTAACGATGACACCGTAGTATAAAAGCCCGGTTGCGCGCGTTTTCCATGGAGGTTAGGGTAAGGATCTCTAAAGGAAGGACAAGAACCTAGAGGAAGGAACACCTTCCCGAATGGATCTAATCCCCTTTATTGATAATTACCATAACTCCTCATAGATCTTCATTCGGGTATAGAAAGCGTTGAGATTTAATTGCATTTCCAAACCATCCCTAAACCTAACCCTAGCAAGAATAGATCTAGATAATCGTAGATAGATTAATTTAGGTTTTTAGATTTAATAACCAATCCGAACACCCTTCGGAATTAACTCATTAGCGCGACTAGGAGATTCACAAAATCCCTGTGGACCGACCCGTACTCACCGGCTAGCTACATGCGACGCCGTTCTTGATTGCGGTTTAGAAATAGTTTTTGACATACGAATCAAATGGCGCCGTTGCCGGGGATGGCGTAGAAATTTCCTTTTTGCAATTTCGGGTTAATCTTAAATTAAAAAATCATAAAAATCTAAAGAATCCAAAAATTATAAAAATATATCAATTGTTATTTTTTGGAAAGGATACTTTGTTGTTCGAATTTTGCAGGATATACAAACTCGGATCTGGAAATTTACAGAAAGACAAACAGAAAACAAAATATCAAAATAGAAGGGAACTACGAAATCAGGAGTGCAGAAAATTTCTTGGGATCCGCGCCGACTAGATCACCGCGGAACCGCGGTGGGAACCCCACTTTGGCCGCGGAAGGGCGGCAATCTCGCGATATCATCTGGAAATTTTTTTTCTGTAAGCTCCGCTCTTTCTCCTCTGTAATTTTTGAAATATCTTTTCTGAAAGTTCCTGCAGGATTCCGTGCGCTTTAAAAATATATTCCCTTCCATATAACAATCTTGTGCAGGATTTTTGCGATTTGTTTAAATTAGAAAGTGATTGCAAGTAATCTTTTTTGTTGCATATCTTTTCTCGAATATCTTTTTGCAACAATTTTTTCCAAATAAACATTATTTGTGATATGCTTAAAATAATAACTGATTGCAAGTAATATTTTTTGGTTGCATATCTTTAATTAACAATCTTGTTGCAACAATTTCCAAATAAAGAAAAATAAAAATAAAGGGACAAATCTTTTATAGAAACTTGCAAAATTTTTGCCGCAAATAAATCCTTGCACAAGCACCACACATCTTTCTTTCTTTCACCATTCCTTCCAACATGGGTACCCCACATAATACATCACTTGCCGAACTTTGGTATCCCGAACCTAATTTTGCGTCGTACGTCAATTTGTTCGGTCAATTTAAAGACGATCCCTCCATGCCTAAAATATCTTTGAAAGATCAAATAGAGGCGTCTAGGAAAAACAGTTTGACTTTTCAACCCACTTCGTGTCAACCAAGTCAACCTTTACCACTTCAATATGTTGATACCACTTTTTCAAGTCCTGCTGTCACTCCTAAGCCGATGTCCATTGCTGAGCATATTGCTCAATCTCGCAGCCGATCTTTCACCCCTCTCCACTCATCTAGTTCTAAGGATCCGCACGATTATTCACCTTTTTATCCACATGTTAACCCTATACCTGCCCAACCATCCACTTCCTACCAGTCCTACCCGACCTTCCCACCTTCACTAGACACTATTTCTACACAGCCTGTTGGGAGTTTTGCATATCCACACGATCTCGAATCTTTTACCGAAACCCCCTTACCACATAAGTCTAGTTTGGAAGAGTTGTTGGAAGCTTATATTGCTGCAACAAACAAAATGACTAGGAATGTGGAAGCGTCCGTGGCCACCCTTATGCAACCTGCTGAACCGGTAGCTAGTTTCCCGCCAGTTTCAAATTTTTCAATGTATAAGGAGGCGGTTGGACAGAGTGAGAATGTGGGAGGATTTACAAATCAAACCTACCCCTACCCAATTGAATCCGATAACTCCAATTTTCAAACATGTGTCCAAAATGATGAGTTGTGCGACTTTATAGTGTTTGATTTGCCAACTTGTGAAGAACCCTTTTCGAGTGAAACCGCACATAATCCGTTTGACCTTTACACCTCCACTCTAGAACCTAAATTGATAAATATCTATGCTTTTGATGAGGTGTCTAAAGAAATTAATTTTCACTTGATTGAGGATATAGACGCCGGGAATATTTCGGATGATGAACCCGTCGATTTGATTGAGATTTTATGTTCAACTCATCATCCCGAGTCATTAGATGTTTCTCCCAAACTTCATATGCGTCTTGATTTTGATGATAATGGCATGGATGAGTTGAATTTTGAGGAGAATTATAAGGATAGTATTGAGGAGAGTTTTGAGGATCATATTGAGGTTGAACCATTTTTGTTTGATGTGTCGGATTTTCCAATTCATCCTCTTGAACCTTTAACTGTTATATCACCCTCACTCCTTTCCATCGTTCCGACCACGCATACGTTCACGCTTGAAGACTGTGAGCTTGAAAAATTTTCCTTTGAATCTGACACAGTTCTCACAGACGAGTGTTTCATTTTTTCGGACGATGTTGATGTCTCCCCGCCCGAGTTTGAGTCCTTTACATTTTCAGATGAGTTAGTCGAACTATCAGACTCGGTTGCTTACAGTAGTTTCGAACCATTAATGGAATCTTTCAAGTTCGAGACAGTTTACTACGGTGAGAATGATACTATCCCTAATTCACATCCTTTCGTCCTTCCTATTGTTCCGACCGTACAAGTGACCGTTACGCTTTCATATCCTATACCAAGTTCGGCGTACCCATGTTTTCTTGTGAATCTTGAGGGATTTGACTCTATTGCACGACGGGTTGATAGGTTAGCGCAATCGCTTTTAACACATCGGTCATCACATATTGCGCTAATTTATTCAGTCGATTTACACCCTCAGGATCGTAATCCACTTCTTTCTCCTTTCCGCCATTCTTCTCCTCCACCGAGACCATATTCTACCTTTCTTTCCACACGGTCTCGTGTGCTTCTCATCTCTTTTCTTTCCACCCCATTCTTGCACCGACTAGACCATTACCACGATAAGATTTTTGAATGGTTGGTGCTAATCTTTGGCTTGTGTAAGGCCAAGCTTAAGTTTGGGGGGAACCTTGTTGTATATATGTATATATATTTTTGTTTTCTTTTTCTATAAAAAAAATATAAAAAATTCAAAACATTCAAAATATAAAAAATTTGTAAATAAATAAACAGGGGAGTGCCGACAATTTTTGACCCTCTTGGTTTAGCATGACAGTGAGGACACTGTCAAGTTCAAGTTTGGGGGTATGCTCGGTACGTCTTCTTCCTTCGCATTCATATGTACATATTTTTTGCATTTGCATACTTATTTGAAAACCCATAAAAATTGAAAAATTTCGAAAATTATAAAAATTATTGTATTCAATTTTGGCTAATTGACTTGAGTTTGACGAATAGGTTAACTGGCTAGGAACAACTAGATCTTAGATTTAGTAAATTAAAAACCCTAAAAATAACCTTCCTTAAAGTTTAACGGTAGAAAGTATATGTCTTCGTAGACTATTTAGAAATAAGCAAATTTTGGGTTCACTTTTTGGGCTAAGTCGAAACGAAGGAAAAGTATTGATGTTCTTATTAAAGTATAAGTTTGAAAAATAGTTCCTAGTTTAAGTCTAGATTCTGAAAATATATACCCTACAATTTGCACAATCACGCACCTTGAAACTTGGAATAGTAGAGGAGACCTTGAAATTCTCTTGTCTAAAGTCCTTAGTACGAAGTAAATAAAAGAAAAAAGTGTGAATAAAGAAAAAATGAACACTGGTTTTTGTGATTACTTAAGGCTGTAAAAATAGAAAAATATTTAGCGAGGGTGCTTCATCACCTAGTGCCTTAGACCAACTGGTTTGGGAGTCACTGCTAAGCCTTGGGTGTTGCAAGACTAGGAATTACGCTTTAATGTGCAAACACATCTTATAATCGGTCGTTGGTAGCTCAAGAAGTATTAACGGTCGCATGAAGGATGTGTAAGCAATATTCAATTAAAAATTCACTAATTAATAAGTACTTTGGACAACGGACAAGAGTATGATTGCTTGATTTGAATTTCCAAGTGTAGGGGTGATATTTACACACACGTGGGGGTATGTGATTGGGATTTAGATAAGAGAGAGGAATGAAGAATAGAACTTGTATCTTTAATAGAGTTGATAAAAATTCCTAAGTGGAGATGGAACCCTAGAAGGAAAACTTAAGAGATGCCGAAAGCTAAGTAAGTCTATAGAATATATATAATCTTAAGTTAAATGATGAGGAAGTGTGAAGAATATGGGTGGATAATTTACGAGTCGAAGATAATAGAGTTTCTTGTTGGAAAACCTAATTGAAGAATTAAAATCGAAAAGCCAAATTGATAGGATTTTGTGGGTGTAATCCGCTGAAAACCCTCAGGAGACAACACTCCTCCTACTAGGGACACCTAGAGGTTTAACGGCTTGTTGCACGAGCTCAGTGCAATCGCGTTTTCCTGCGAAAGTGCGGTTAGGTTTTTAAAAAATAAGTTTGCTCGAGGATGAGCAAAAGATAAGTTTGGGGATATTTGTTCACACCATAATATTGTATTATTATATTCCCCATTCTTATTCATTTTATAAATAAACAAGTGCTTTTGACGCATGTTTGCTACATATTACAGGTTACAGGTTTTTGGAGCGAAAACAGTGAAAACGATGTAAAGACGATGAAAAAGTGGACTTTGACCAACAAGTAGAAGGATCTTAGTCAAGCCTAGACGAAGAACAGTTCACAATCAACAAGGCAACGCAAGGTCCAAAATGTCAAGGCAAACGGTTAAAAGACCACTGCAAGTTTTCATTGAAAGATCTGGAGAAGATCTAGAATCCAAATGAAGAAAAGAACCACAGAAACAGAGACACCAAAAATCCAGAAGTCATCACAGGAATTTTCAGGAAGTGATCTCATCAAAGGGCCATGGAACCGCGGCCCAAGCCCACCAATGCCACGGTTCCGCGGCCGTTTAGTGCCCGGAATTTATGAAATTTTTACCAATTGTTTTGTCGGCGCTGACTAGTCAACCTAGAGGGCTATTTTTGTAATTATAGACATGCGAATCAGATGTAACCTAGGGGTTTCCTATTCTCTATAAATAGGAACTCTAATCATTGTAATTCCTGATGCCTCCTTTTAATAAAAATTCAGAAATCCTTTTTGGAGAGCATCGGTGTTTCCTTTCCATTCAGAAATTCAGATCTGACAACCCTGCATGGATGATTGGAGGGATGCATCTGTAAGTAGATTTAATTTCTCGCCCTAGTTTAGATTTCAATTCTTTGCTCTAGGTAGATTTAATTTCATGCCCTAGGAACTTGTTTAGGGTTTAGCTTTGGGGAAGGATTTTGAGAGATGAGATCTCTCATCCCTTTCTTACCCACCAAATATTTACAATAGGACTCCATGCATACACGCACATACCGCGCCCTACGGCATCCTACCCCTCGAGGTAACGATGACACCGTAGTATAAAATCCTGGTTGCGCGCGTTTTCCATGGAGGTTAGGGTAAGGATCTCTAAAGAAAGGACAAGAACCTAGACGAAGGAACTGTTGCGCCACGGCAGCGCCCCGGCCGTCTATCCGAGGCCAAAATGCGGAATCAAAAATTTTCCTTACTTGGAAACGGGCGCTACCGCGGACAATATACCCGGATCGAAACCATTAACCTATACTAGCTAACTAGAGATGGGGTTTGAGATATACCGAGTGATCCGAGTCCTCCGGTCTTCTCGTCGTCGTCCCGATCTCCCGCGGAAACTCCGGTCGTCGCCTCCTTGCCGGAAGGGCACCACATCGTCTGTATCTTTTACGGGCTCCCACCTCAATGCCGAGGCAACTCGGGCGCGAAGTAGGCTAGCCGACGCGCCCAAGATGTGCTATAGAATGTAGTGTAGAGTGCATGTCTCACTTTGGGGTATTGGTTGCCTTTTGAAGATGGAGGAATGAAGGTATGAAAAATGGTGCTTTCATTTTTCCTTGTATCAAAAATGAGATGAATGAAATTTGCCACACCAAATGAAATCAACCTCTCTCATTTTTCCTTCTCACTAAATTGTGGCCGGCCCCTCAATTTGAGAATGGTGGGGGAATATGAAACAAAATCAAGAGGGAGGTGAGTGTAGGAGAAAGAGAAGGTGACCATATCCAAAGACAAGAAAACATCAACCATGCTTACACCTTAATCACATCAAATCTCATAAATGCACCATCATGGAAGAATAAGATGCATATCCTATCATAATGAATACATATGCAAGAAAACCCCTCCCCAAATGTAATTTGCAAAACTGCAAATTACCCCCTCCATCGGAAAAATCCGGCCGGGAAAGAACAAAGGAAAACCGGCCGGAACGGAATGCAAACTGGCAACTCCAGAAAACTGGTCCCGTAATAAATTACAGGAAAACCCCGATACTGTGCATACACACCCGCATCTGTATTCCGACCGGATACAAATGCAATGAGACAAAATCTACACTGTACTATACTAGGATCCGGCTTAAACCAAAGCCGGCTAGTAATATCCGTCCGATCCTGATCCGTGCAATACCGCACGTATCTGATCGAACCCTGCCATATAACTATACGGCCTCTAGTACAAACCGTCCGATCCTGATCCGTGCAATACCGCACGTATCTGATCGGACCCTGCCATATCTCCATACGGCCTCTACAGCGTTTCGCCCGAAAGCTGAGTAACTGAAAGTGTGGTGGACTCTAAAGACTCGTCAATACAATGGCTGTGGATTTAACCACTAGCACGTCAGAGGTATTAGCCAATACGTGACGGGCCACCAGCTATTGACCAAAAGGGACGTCGATGAGCGAACTCATCCTGACACCCTACTGAGCCTGTCAGTGACAATATCCGTACAGTCCAGTCCGTTCGTCTATGAGGATCGCATGTCGGGCCTAGGGGGTTGGTAAAAGTCAGACCCCCAAAGGCGGTACAAGTCGTGTCGGAGTGTAGCCCAGAACACCCTGAGATACTACTGGAATACCTACCAGTAAATCTCCTGCCTCGGCCGAGGGCTTTGTGTAATGGCTCTCCTAGACACAGCGCGACCTCACCCCCAATACCGGGAGAGACGAACCCCTGCAGATCCGCTCACTGCCTCCATGTGGCTCGGGACTGTACCCAACTAAAACCTGTTTGCACGACTCCTTTGAGCCGTGGTAGGGTAGTAATCAAAGCACAGTGGGAACTCACACGAGACAAATGACGATTTCAGGTCGATGAACTAACCTGTACACATGTCACCTGGGAACTGCTATCTGACGTCTGGTATAATCCCAACTAGCAGGTTCCCGGCGAGTCCTGTCCGGTGTACTCATAACCCAATGAGCACCTGTATACATCTTAGGTGAACCAACTGACACCAGTGGCTTGTGAGACCGGCCACCGCCCCTCGTCGGGGTTTCGACTGTATACACTAGTCTACTAATGGAGTGTCGATGCTCTGTCTCGAAACTCCCACGACTAGGGACCATTTAAGGATGTGCTTATAGACCCCAGCTCCCACGTATATGATCGCCATCATACTGCTGGCAGTCAAGCAAGAATCCTAGGGGCTCTATCAGCGTGTAATAGCGACCTGTAAGGTCACCTGAAGCAGTACACGATGATAAAGGTAAACCAGATAGCATACTATCATCTCGAGTAAGACTGTTCTACCGGGATAGGTCCTCCCTCAATCATTGCAATCACGTGCCTGTGATCCAATAATTGACTCTGAGGGCACTATCTCCAATAATCTCCCACTTGCACTCAAGGCTAATTATTGCGATGTCGCATACTCACAGCCCGTGTGATACCGAACACCCAACTCCTCTAGTAGTCAGTCGCACAAAGCCTGTTTGCGAAACTATTGCGTTCGAGGAAAAGCCTCAGTGAGTGGATCCGCCTAGATGTTTCTTTCTATGTCTCTCTATATCTCAAGTTCGCAGAGAAAGCCATCTCCCGAAATGAGCAATACATGTCTTAGAGTATGTCTGGATATCTGATGGGACCTAGCTCATAAATGAACTCCAAATCCAAACTTCTTAGACTGTATCATCAACTGAACTTAATCAGTATCCTGCGCCATGCCTCCCTCAGTATTGCCTTGGACCACCTGTCCAAAATACTGTCCCTCGTCAGAGGGAGAACTATAACTCTGACAACCTCCTTGTCGTCCGTGTCACCTTGGAAGCCTGGAGTGATAACCGTCTCCTAAAGGAGGCAGCCGTTATCATATCCCTAGAACATTCACTTATGTTCTAAAACTGCTTCCGACTGTTTCTCCAGGATTGGATTAATATCAACTTATTGCACCTACTGCAAGAACAACATCTGGTGTGGTACTTGACATCTCATGATTGACTCAATTGCCTAAGAAAGTGATCTGTCAATCATGCGTATCCCTCTCCCTTTTAGTCTGTAAGACACCTTTAGAGAGGGTGACTCCATCAACTGCAGGTACACTACCGTGCCAGGAGTCGTCCATTCTAAATACTCATAGAATGCTGTCAAGGTACCCAGATTGGGAAACTACCCAAATCTAGATCTAAAACCATAGATCTAGTAACCAGAATGTCTGATATAATATCCAAGTCCTGTGTGGAGAAACTACTGTATGACAACCAAAGTATAACCGATCGTAGTATAGGAATATCACTTCCTACTCTGTGTATGTCATCCAAATACCATGACATCACACCCTACTACCTTCTCAACAGATCCATCCCCTATTCTGATGACGTCAAACCTATGACTGTCACATCAGAAATAGATGATCTATCTCCGCTATATCTGCTTTAGTCTATAAATAGACATAAGCCTGATGTCCACCAATGCTTCCGCTGCTCCCACTGACTACGAAAACCCTCTGGCAGAGTCATATAGACGTGCACTTCTAAAGCTAGTTTAGAACGACGCTATACTCATCCTCCTGCCGGGTCTCGCAGCCTGGAACAACAACAATGGCAAGTGTGGGTAAACAAGAACTTCCCTGTCACCGTCCTTGAGGCTACCGGAGTACCTCTCGGGTGCCTGAAGTTACCCACCTTATCTGCGGAGTGGCCAATGGAATGTCAAATCAGATTGAATCTTTAGGTTCTTTATCAAATCTTCAGTAATCGTTTGCGGTTCTGGAATCACTTCCAGTTCTACCATACTCCCACTACTGTTTTCTAAAAATCCATTTCTTTTAAAATGTGGCGAGTCAAGAACAATATCTCTATTGATCTTCCAGATGGTAGAAAGTCAACGCTCGTCATAGCCTGGGTCAACCCACAAACAGCCATTACAGAAACGTGCCTTGAGTTGTCCAGTGTCTGGTTTTAAGCATAAGCCGGACAACTCCCCGTACCTTAACATCGTTAAGATATGAACTGTTCTATATCCAATATAGAACCAGAGGTACTGATTCAATTGAACCAGATTCAAATCATGCAGGTATCTCAAGTGCATGTAAACTAAATGGAAGGAGGCCGATCAGCGTTACTCAACTTAGGAATGCTTCCAATTATGAGTAACCTGAAAGAGAAGCAATTTCTCTTTATCATTACTATCAACTGAATACCATACACAAGTATCTACATCTTCGATCACTTTGAAGAATCCCGATACTTGCTATACCTGGTTCTCTACTCTATTCAAATACCTATAACTCCTCAAAACTTAGACCCTGTGTTTCCACGAAATACATGTCTAAGAACTAGAGAAGTTAAAAGTAAACAGAATATAGTATGAGGACCAACCCCTCTGTCCTAATGGACACTGGACAACATACAATACTCTGTATAAGTCCGCTGAGTCTAACAACTCTTTCACTGTGTGTCGTAGGTTGAAAACTGTACTTATGGTTAAGAAGAATTACACCGCTGTTTAATGCTCCTTACCTAACCATCCACTGATATAGGTAAATGTCATAGACATAATTTCAAAAGGTATATCTCACTCTATAAAAATAGACGTACAGATATATCAATTTGAAATTGGTGCATAACAACGGATATTCAAAACCAAATATTTGCCGACCGGCAAACAACCCAGGTGGCTTCCTCAAATATCACCAATTACAACGAATCCCGATATAATGAGGATGGTCACCTAATTCCCAATAACTTACTCCCACTCATCATCTGTAAAACCATACAGATGTGAGAATCATACCTGGTAAATACATACCCTGGAGTAAGTATCTAATCGGGAAATCAGTTTTCTTTTAACATCACACAGTGAAACTGAAACATTGAAATGTTTCGGTGGGGTATTCCGGTATTCTTAGTAATGTCTCTTCCATTATCCAGATTCACAACTGTAACCGTATATCTCTTTGCCATCTGTCCAAATCCCTTTATATGTCTTTAGTCATTACCGTCTGCACACCCCTTTAGGCCAAATGGTTTTCTTCCTTCCCTACCGTTCGGCACCAGCCTATGGTTTGGAAGAAGACTATCCAATAAGCATAAAAGGTGTACTGTCCTAATCCTAGGAGCACTCGCAAAGCGAGAGAAGGTGAAGATAAAAGACAACCGAATAAACCTTATTCCTATTTCTCCTGAACCAGAATCCATCCCCGAACTGGAACAAGTTCCTTTCGAGTTCGTATATAACCATACGATGGAGTATCCAAATAAACTGTGGATCTTCGTAGTGATACGGAGTGTCCTGGAGAAATACAAAGGTGATTTAGGATTGGCGAAGAAATACTTGGTTCGGTCGTGAATAGCAGTCGCAATTTACTTTGCCCTCTTACTAATCCCTTGCTTTGTCTTAATCTTAATACCTTCTGCACACCGTTTAGGCTAATTGGTTTTCTTCATTCCCTACCGGTCGGCACCAGCCTAAGGTTTGGAAGAAGACTATCCAATTTACGTAATAGGTGTGCTATCTCCTAAACCAAGGAGTACTCGCAATGAGAGAAGGTGAAAAGAAAAGACAACTGAATAATCCTATTCGTTTTTTCCAGAACCAGAAACCATCCTCGAAGTCCTTCGAGTTCGTATATAACCATACGATGGTTTTGTCCAATGGAAGTGGACGTTCGTAGTAATACGGGGTGTCCTGGAGAAAAGGGTAAAAGTAGGAGTGGCAATGAGGTCTACAACTCTGACAATCCAAAAGCCTGTGTTAAGAAGGTTCGGTCAACTTGGTCACTGAGTCATAGTCTAAGGGTCGGGTCAATGGTCGTTGCCAAAGAGAGAGAGAAAAGAAACACTCAGCGTGCACTCTAACCAAGATCAGAATGGTTATCACTTTATCTAATCTGGAAACCTCCCACTGTACCGTCAAATTCCCCTCCAAACCTGAAAGAAGAATTAGTCGGGATCACCCGAGGAGTAAACCAACTCATCAGTGGGAATCGGGATCCAACTATCATTGCATGATAACGTGACGGAATCCGCTCTCGTCATCACACTCCAGAAGGCATGCGCATATCTGGCAAGTTTCAGTTCTTTTGAAACTCCCGATGTAGGTTTTTACCCCTAGGACCCAAGTGACCTTGACAATACCAACAAATCAAAGAGTCCTAGTCAAGCTCTACCCGTCATTATCTTGATTGCGTTAAACCCACCCGTACGAGTCCTTGACAATGCCAACAAGACCGTACGACCGTCCTAACCAATCCACTTATCCATGTGACAGAAAAGCATTACATAGCTACCGAACACTACGCCACGGCAATGCACGACAAACGCAGCACGAATACTAAGTAATACTAATCTGAAATGACGGAGGGCTACGACTGGTTTTTGGCGAAAAACCTTTAACGTAATGAACTTCATATCGTTGAAGGAACTGGATAACTTTTTATAAAAAAATATAGTGACGAAAACCTTTACTAAAGAGGTCACTCCCGGTGAAGGGATCTCGGATCTTTCCCCGTAGAATGAGGTACAGGATATTCCAACTGAATACCACGATGCAAAGCAAAAGTAATCGGCTATAGTGAAGTCAATGCCCTGACGCAAACTTCTGTCCAAGGGGTCACTCCCGGTGAAGGGATCTCGGCCCTTGCCTCGTCGACTGAGGAGCAGGATATTCCAAATGAATACCACGATGCAAAACAAAAGTGAACGTCCTTGCAATAACAGCTTTTTTGAAAAATGTTCCAACAACATCAGAATAGGTTTGTTTATCTTGTATTGATCCGAATCAACGCAGTCCCATCAATTGATCACACCACAAAGAACAAAAATATACTGACGTACGTATATGCCATCCGCATTCGCCACTGGGTCCCGTCATCACCCGTTAGGTTAGCTAACTAACGGCAGAGCGGGGACTGGACTAGCGCGGATGAAAAACATATACAACATCTACTAATATATATACCAATATATAGTATTTCGCTCAAGGCGTGATAAAATGCAACATCACAGAAATGTACAGCATCACAGAACAATACAGATATCTGGAAGCCCCGGGTTTCACAGAGCCGCTGCTGAAACCCGACGTTCCCCTGGTCGTGTGGATAGCCTGTGCAATGAAATCCTAGACCCCTACGGGCGCGGCAAGCCACCCGCCAAAACCTGAAGCGAGGCAGCCCCCTTCAGCAACGTGAATGGACAACCCAGCACTTCACGGAATCCGGTAACTCGGGCACCCCTCCTGGGTCAACCTGTACCCCTATGAGTGCGGCGAATAGCCCGCCAATTCCAGACTGAAGCCCCCTCCGTCTCAATGCCCTGAGATGCGGGCCCGTTGCCTTCTAGAACCCGGCTATCCGTGCACCCCTCCGCGGGGTAACCCTAGTACAGAAAGTAAAATATACATACACCGGGTACATCGACCGCAACCAGGTCGTGCCCCAAAAGAATAATACAAACAGGCAGTGACGGCAGTCCACATGTCGGACGCTCGCCCCGCAATATCAAATGTACATATAAAACAAAACTGTACTAGCATTGCATCCAGGCTATCCCCCACGATCGATCCGCAACAACACAGCAAAAACACAGAACATCAACGTGAAAATCACGTTCGCAAATCCGTCTAACCGGGTTATAGCAGTTAGACAGGATTTACCGATCAAGTGATATTCACGGTCGCAGATATAATGTAAATACTGTGAAATAATGTGTTTAAAATATCCAATCGATCAAAAATTAACAAGTGGGCCCCCAAGCAATACTGTAGCACTCACAGAAAATCTGGGCCCAATTTTAATATTCCAAAACCCCTATTTTTAGCCCACAAGCCCACTGCAGAAAAACGACGACATGATGCCTCATTACTGCGGCGGATCCGCGGCCTGAGAAAGGTAAATGGCCGCGGATCCGCGCTCTTACTGAGGGATTACGTTGTCGAATTTTCCCAGTGTTCTTAGAACTCCCTGCACATCATTCTGAGACAACCTGAAAAATTTTTGGAGACCAAAAAATTTCGACAGAAACTGATGTGAAGGTAAATATGGTTTTTGGGATTTTGGTCGATCGGATAAGTAAAACGCATTAGAACAAACTAGACAAGGTTAATGGCGTGGCACTGATACCATGTTGCGCCACGGCAGCGCCCCGGCCGTCTATCCGAGGCCAAAATGCGGAATCAAAAATTTTCCTTACTTGGAAACGGGCGCTACCGCGGACAATATACCCGGATCGAAACCATTAACCTATACTAGCTAACTAGAGATGGGGTTTGAGATATACCGAGTGATCCGAGTCCTCCGGTCTTCTCGTCGTCGTCCCGATCTCCCGCGGAAACTCCGGTCGTCGCCTCCTTGCCGGAAGGGCACCACATCGTCTGTATCTTTTACGGGCTCCCACCTCAATGCCGAGGCAACTCGGGCGCGAAGTAGGCTAGCCGACGCGCCCAAGATGTGCTATAGAATGTAGTGTAGAGTGCATGTCTCACTTTGGGGTATTGGTTGCCTTTTGAAGATGGAGGAATGAAGGTATGAAAAATGGTGCTTTCATTTTTCCTTGTATCAAAAATGAGATGAATGAAATTTGTCACACCAAATGAAATCAACCTCTCTCATTTTTCCTTCTCACTAAATTGTGGCCGGCCCCTCAATTTGAGAATGGTGGAGGAATATGAAACAAAATCAAGAGGGAGGTGAGTGTAGGAGAAAGAGAAGGTGACCATATCCAAAGACAAGAAAACATCAACCATGCTTACACCTTAATCACATCAAATCTCATAAATGCACCATCATGGAAGAATAAGATGCATATCCTATCATAATGAATACATATGCAAGAAAACCCCTCCCCAAATGTAATTTGCAAAACTGCAAATTACCCCCTCCATCGGAAAAGTCCGGCCGGGAAAGAACAAAGGAAAACCGGCCGGAACGGAATGCAAACTGGCAACTCCAGAAAACTGGTCCCGTAATAAATTACAGGAAAACCGCGATACTGTGCATACACACCCGCATCTGTATTCCGACCGGATACAAATGCAATGAGACAAAATCTACACTGTACTATATTAGGATCCGGCTTAAACCAAAGCCGGCTAGTAATATCCGTCCGATCCTGATCCGTGCAATACCGCACGTATCTGATCGAACCCTGCCATATAACTATACGGCCTCTAGTACAAACCGTCCGATCCTGATCCATGCAATACCGCACGTATCTGATCGGACCCTGCCATATCTCCATACGGCCTCTACAGCGTTTCGCCCGAAAGCTGAGTAACTGAAAGTGTGGTGGACTCTAAAGACTCGTCAATACAATGGCTGTGGATTTAACCACTAGCACGTCAGAGTTATTAGCCAATACGTGACGGGCCACCAGCTATTGACCAAAAGGGACGTCGATGAGCGAACTCATCCTGACACCCTACTGAGCCTGTCAGTGACAATATCCGTACAGTCCGGTCCGTTCGTCTATGAGGATCGCATGTCGGGCCTAGGGGGTTGGTAAAAGTCAGACCCCCAAAGGCGGTACAAGTCGTGTCGGAGTGTAGCCCAGAACACCCTGAGATACTACTGGAATACCTACCAGTAAATCTCCTGCCTCGGCCGAGGGCTTTGTGTAATGGCTCTCCTAGACACAGCGCGACCTCACCCCCAATACCGGGAGAGACGAACCCCTGCAGATCCGCTCACTGCCTCCATGTGGCTCGGGACTGTACCCAACTAAAACCTGTTTGCACGACTCCTTTGAGCCGTGGTAGGGTAGTAATCAAAGCACAGTGGGAACTCACACGAGACAAATGACGATTTCAGGTCGATGAACTAACCTGTACACATGTCACCTGGGAACTGCTATCTGACGTCTGGTATAATCCCAACTAGCAGGTTCCCGGCGAGTCCTGTCCGGTGTACTCATAACCCAATGAGCACCTGTATACATCTTAGGTGAACCAACTGACACCAGTGGCTTGTGAGACCGGCCACCGCCCCTCGTCGGGGTCTCGACTGTATACAATAGTCTACTAATGGAGTGTCGATGCTCTGTCTCGAAACTCCCACGACTAGGGACCATTTAAGGATGTGCTTATAGACCCCAGCTCCCACGTATATGATCGCCATCATACTGCTGGCAGTCAAGCAAGAATCCTAGGGGCTCTATCAGCGTGTAATAGCGACCTGTAAGGTCACCTGAAGCAGTACACGATGATAAAGGTAAACCAGATAGCATACTATCATCTCGAGTAAGCCTGTTCTACCGGGATAGGTCCTCCCTCAATCATTGCAATCACGTGCCTGTGATCCAATAATTGACTCTGAGGGCACTATCTCCAACAATCTCCCACTTGCACTCAAGGCTAATTATTGCGATGTCGCATACTCACAGCCCGTGTGATACCGAACACCCAACTCCTCTACTAGTCAGTCGCACAAAGCCTGTTTGCGAAACTATTACGTTCGAGGAAATGCCTCAGTGAGTGGATCCGCCTAGATGTTTCTTTCTATGTCTCTCTATATCTCAAGTTCGCAGAGAAAGACATCTCCCGAAATGAGCAATACATGTCTTAGAGTATGTCTGGATATCTGATGGGACCTAGCTCATAAATGAACTCCAAATCCAAACTTCTTAGACTGTATCATCAACTGAACTTAATCAGTATCCTGCGCCATGCCTCCCTCAGTATTGCCTTGGACCACCTGTCCAAAATACTGTCCCTCGTCAGAGGGAGAACTATAACTCTGACAACCTCCTTGTCGTCCATGTCACCTTGGAAGCCTGGAGTGATAACCGTCTCCTAAAGGAGGCAGCCGTTATCATATCCCTAGAACATTCACTTATGTTCTAAAACTGCTTCCGACTGTTTCTCCAGGATTGGATTAATATCAACTTATTGCACCTACTGCAAGAACAACATCTGGTGTGGTACTTGACATCTCATGATTGACTCAATTGCCTAAGCAAGTGATCTGTCAATCATGCGTATCCCTCTCCCCTTTAGTCTGTAAGACACCTTTAGAGAGGGTGACTCCATCAACTGCAGGTACACTACCGTGCCAGGAGTCGTCCATTCTAAATACTCATAGAATGCTGTCAAGGTACCCAGATTGGGAAACTACCTAAATCTAGATCTAAAATCATAGATCTAGTAACCAGAATGTCTGATATAATATCCAAGTCCTGTGTGGAGAAACTACTGTGTGACAACCAAAGTATAACCGATCGTAGTATAGGAATATCACTTCCTACTCTGTGTATGTCATCCAAATACCATGACATCACACCCTACTACCTTCTCAACAGATCCATCCCCTATTCTGATGACGTCAAACCTATGACTGTCACATCAGAAATAGATGATCTATCTCCGCTATATCTGCTTTAGTCTATAAATAGACATAAGCCTGATGTCCACCAATGCTTCCGCTGCTCCCACTGACTACGAAAACCCTCTGGCAGAGTCATATAGACGTGCACTTCTAAAGCTAGTTTAGAACGACGCTATACTCATCCTCCTGCCGGGTCTCGTAGCCTGGAACAACAACAATGGCAAGTGTGGGTAAACAAGAACTTCCCTGTCACCGTCCTTGAGGCTACCGGAGTACCTCTCGGGTGCCTGAAGTTACCCACCTTATCTGCGGAGTGGCCAATGGAATGTCAAATCAGATTGAATCTTTAGGTTCTTTATCAAATCTTCAGTAATCGTTTGCGGTTCTGGAATCACTTCCAGTTCTACCATACTCCCACTACTGTTTTCTAAAAATCCATTTCTTTTAAAATGTGGCGAGTCAAGAACAATATCTCTATTGATCTTCCAGATGGTAGAAAGTCAACCCTCGTCATAGCCTGGGTCAACCCACAAACAGCCATTACAGAAACGTGCCTTGAGTTGTCCAGTGTCTGGTTTTAAGCATAAGCCGGACAACTTCCCGTACCTTAACATCGTTAAGATATGAACTGTTCTATATCCAATATAGAACCAGAGGCACTGATTCAATTGAACCAGATTCAAATCATGCAGGTATCTCAAGTGCATGTAAACTAAATGGAAGGAGGCCGATCAGCGTTACTCAACTTAGGAATGCTTCCAATTATGAGTAACCTGAAAGAGAAGCAATTTCTCTTTATCATTACTATCAACTGAATACCATACACAAGTATCTACATCTTCGATCACTTTGAAGAATCCCGATACTTGCTATACCTGGTTCTCTACTCTATTCAAATACCTATAACTCCTCAAAACTTAGACCCTGTGTTTCCACGAAACACATGTCTAAGAACTAGAGAAGTTAAAAGTAAACAGAATATAGTATGAGGACCAACCCCTCTGTCCTAATAGACACTGGACAACATACAATACTCTGTATAAGTCCGCTGAGTCTAACAACTCTTTCACTGTGTGTCGTAGATTGAAAACTGTACTTATGGTTAAGAAGAATTACACCGCTGTTTAATGCTCCTTACCTAACCATCCACTGATATAGGTAAATGTCATAGACATAATTTCAAAAGGTATATCTCACTCTATAAAAATAGACGTACAGATATATCAATTTGAAATTGGTGCATAACAACGGATATTCAAAACCAAATATTTGCCGACCGGCAAACAACCCAGGTGGCTTCCTCAAATATCACCAATTACAACGAATCCCGATATAATGAGGATGGTCACCTAATTCCCAATAACTTACTCCCACTCATCATCTGTAAAACCATACAGATGTGAGAATCATACCTGGTAAATACATACCCTGGAGTAAGTATCTAATCGGGAAATCAGTTTTCTTTTAACATCACACAGTGAAACTGAAACATTGAAATGTTTCGGTGGGGTATTCCGGTATTCTTAGTAATGCCTCTTCCATTATCCAGATTCAGAACTGTAACCGTATATCTCTTTGCCATCTGTCCAAATCCCTTTATATGTCTTTAGTCATTACCGTCTGCACACCCCTTTAGGCCTAATGGTTTTCTTCCTTCCCTACCGTTCGGCACCAGCCTATGGTTTGGAAGAAGACTATCCAATAAGCATAAAAGGTGTACTGTCCTAATCCTAGGAGCACTCGCAAAGCGAGAGAAGGTGAAGATAAATGACAACCGAATAAACCTTATTCCTATTTCTCCTGAACCAGAATCCATCCCCGAACTGGAACAAGTTCCTTTCGAGTTCGTATATAACCATACGATGGAGTATCCAAATAAACTGTGGATCTTCGTAGTGATACGGAGTGTCCTGGAGAAATACAAAGGTGATTTAGGATTGGCGAAGAAATACTTGGTTCGGTCGTGAATAGCAGTCGCAATTTACTTTGCCCTCTTACTAATCCCTTGCTTTGTCTTAATCTTAATACCTTCTGCACACCGTTTAGGCTAATTGGTTTTCTTCATTCCCTACCGGTCGGCACCAGCCTAAGGTTTGAAAGAAGACTATCCAATTTGCGTAATAGGTGTGCTATCTCCTAAACCAAGGAGTACTCGCAATGAGAGAAGGTGAAAAGAAAAGACAACTGAATAATCCTATTCGTTTTTTCCAGAACCAGAAACCATCCTCGAAGTCCTTCGAGTTCGTATATAACCATACGATGGTTTTGTCCAATGGAAGTGGACGTTCGTAGTAATACGGGGTGTCCTGGAGAAAAGGGTAAAAGTAGGAGTGGCAATGAGGTCTACAACTCTGACAATCCAAAAGCCTGTGTTAAGAAGGTTCGGTCAACTTGGTCACTGAGTCATAGTCTAAGGGTCGGGTCAATGGTCGCTGCCAAAGAGAGAGAGAAAAGAAACACTCAGCGTGCACTCTAACCAAGATCAGAATGGTTATCACTTTATCTAATCTGGAAACCTCCCACTGTACCGTCAAATTCCCCTCCAAACCTGAAAGAAGAATTAGTCGGGATCACCCGAGGAGTAAACCAACTCATCAGTGGGAATCGGGATCCAACTATCATTGCATGATAACGTGACGGAATCCGCTCTCGTCATCACACTCCAGAAGGTATGCGCATATCTGGCAAGTTTCAGTTCTTTTGAAACTCCCGATGTAGGTTTTTACCCCTAGGACCCAAGTGACCTTGACAATGCCAACAAATCAAAGAGTCCTAGTCAAGCTCTACCCGTCATTATCTTGATTGCGTTAAACCCACCCGTACGTGTCCTTGACAATGCCAACAAGACCGTACGACTGTCCTAACCAATCCACTTATCCATGTGACAGAAAAGCATTACATAGCTACCGAACACTACGCCACGGCAATGCACGACAAACGCAGCACGAATACTAAGTAATACTAATCTGAAATGACGGAGGGCTACGACTGGTTTTTGGCGAAAAACCTTTAACGTAATGAACTTGATATCGTTGAAGGAACTGGATAACTTTTTATAAAAAAATATAGTGACGAAAACCTTTACTAAAGAGGTCACTCCCGGTGAAGGGATCTCGGCTCTTTCCCCGTAGAATGAGGTGCAGGATATTCCAACTGAATACCACGATGCAAAGCAAAAGTAATCGGCTATAGTGAAGTCAATGCCCTGACGCAAACTTCTGTCCAAGGGGTCACTCCCGGTGAAGGGATCTCGGCCCTTGCCTCGTCGACTGAGGAGCAGGATATTCCAAATGAATACCACGATGCAAAACAAAAGTGAACGTCCTTGCAATAACAGCTTTTTTGAAAAATGTTCCAACAACATCAGAATAGGTTTGTTTATCTTGTATTGATCCGAATCAACGCAGTCCCATCAATTGATCACACCACAAAGAACGAAAATATACTGACGTACGTATATGCCATCCGCATTCGCCACTCGGTCCCGTCATCACCCGTTAGGTTAGCTAACTAACGGCAGAGCGGGGACTGGACTAGCGCGGATGAAAAACATATACAACATCTACTAATATATATACCAATATATAGTATTTCGCTCAAGGCGTGATAAAATGCAACATCACAGAAATGTACAGCATCACAGAACAATACAGATATCTGGAAGCCTCGGGTTTCACAGAGCCGCTGCTGAAACACGACGTTCCCCTGGTCGTGTGGATAGCCTGTTCAATGAAATCCTAGACCCCTACGGGCGCGGCAAGCCACCCGCCAAAACCTGAAGCGAGGCAGCCCCCTTCAGCAACGTGAATGGACCACCCAGCACTTCACGGAATCCGGTAACTCGGGCACCCCTCCTGGGTCAACCTGTACCCCCTATGAGTGCGGCGAATAGCCCGCCAATTCCAGACTGAAGCCCCCTCCGTCTCAATGCCCTGAGATGCGGGCCCGTTTCCTTCTAGAACCCGGCTATCCGTGCACCCCTCCGCGGGGTAACCCTAGTACAGAAAGTAAAATATACATACACCGGGTACATCGACCGCAACCAGGTCGTGCCCCAAAAGAATAATACAAACAGGCAGTGACGGCAGTCCACATGTCGGACGCTCGCCTCGCAATATCAAATGTACATATAAAACAAAACTGTACTAGCATTGCATCCAGGCTATCCCCCACGACCGATCCGCAACAACACAGCAAAAACACAGAACATCAACGTGAAAATCACGTTCGCAAATCCGTCTAACCGGGCTATAGCAGTTAGACAGGATTTACCGATCAAGTGATATTCACGGTCGCAGATATAATGTAAATACTGTGAAATAATGTGTTTAAAATATCCAATCGATCAAAAATTAACAAGTGGGCCCCCAAGCAATACTGTAGCACTCACAGAAAATCTGGGCCCAATTTTAATATTCCAAAACCCCTATTTTTAGCCCACAAGCCCACTGCAGAAAAACGACGACATGATGCCTCATTACTGCGGCGGATCCGCGGCCTGAGAAAGGTAAATGGCCGCGGATCCGCGCTCTTACTGAGGGATTACGTTGTCGAATTTTCCCAGTGTTCTTAGAACTCCCTGCACATCATTCTGAGACAACCTGAAAAATTTTTGGAGACCAAAAAATTTCGACAGAAACTGATGTGAAGGTAAATACGGTTTTTGGGATTTTGGTCGATCGGATAAGTAAAACGCATTAGAACAAACTAGACAAGGTTAATGACGTGGCTCTGATACCATGTTGCGCCACGGCAGCGCCCCGGCCGTCTATCCGAGGCCAAAATGCGGAATCAAAATTTTTCCTTACTTGGAAACGGGCGCTACCGCGGACGATATACCCGGATCGAAACCATTAACCTATACTAGCTAACTAGAGATGGGGTTTGAGATATACCGAGTGATCCGAGTCCTCCGGTCTTCTCGTCGTCGTCCCGATCTCCCGCGGAAACTCCGGTCGTCGCCTCCTTGCCGGAAGGGCACCACATCGTCTGTATCTTTTACGGGCTCCCACCTCAATGCCGAGGCAACTCGGGCGCGAAGTAGGCTAGCCGACGCGCCCAAGATGTGCTATAGAATGTAGTGTAGAGTGCATGTCTCACTTTGGGGTATTGGTTGCCTTTTGAAGATGGAGGAATGAAGGTATGAAAAATGGTGCTTTCCTTTTTCCTTGTATCAAAAATGAGATGAATGAAATTTGCCACACCAAATAAAATCAACCTCTCTCATTTTTCCTTCTCACTAAATTGTGGCCGGCCCCTCAATTTGAGAATGGTGGAGGAATATGAAACAAAATCAAGAGGGAGGTGAGTGTAGGAGAAAGAGAAGGTGACCATATCCAAAGACAAGAAAACATCAACCATGCTTACACCTTAATCACATCAAATCTCATAAATGCACCATCATGGAAGAATAAGATGCATATCCTATCATAATGAATACATATGCAAGAAAACCCCTCCCCAAATGTAATTTGCAAAACTGCAAATTACCCCCTCCATCGGAAAAGTCCGGCCGGGAAAGAACAAAGGAAAACCGGCCGGAACGGAATGCAAACTGGCAACTCCAGAAAACTGGTCCCGTAATAAATTACAGGAAAACCCCGATACTGTGCATACACACCCGCATCTGTATTCCGACCGGATACAAATGCAATGAGACAAAATCTACACTGTACTATACTAGGATCCGACTTAAACCAAAGCCGGCTAGTAATATCCGTCCGATCCTGATCCGTGCAATACCGCACGTATCTGATCGAACCCTGCCATATAACTATACGGCCTCTAGTACAAACCGTCCGATCCTGATCCGTGCAATACCGCACGTATCTGATCGGACCCTGCCATATCTCCATACGGCCTCTACAGCGTTTCGCCCGAAAGCTGAGTAACTGAAAGTGTGGTGGACTCTAAAGACTCGTCAATACAATGGCTGTGGATTTAACCACTAGCACGTCAGAGGTATTAGCCAATACGTGACGGGCCACCAGCTATTGACCAAAAGGGACGTCGATGAGCGAACTCATCCTGACACCCTACTGAGCCTGTCAGTGACAATATCCGTACAGTCCGATCCGTTCGTCTATGAGGATCGCATGTCGGGCCTAGGGGGTTGGTAAAAGTCAGACCCCCAAAGGCGGTACAAGTCGTGTCGGAGTGTAGCCCAGAACACCCTGAGATACTACTGGAATACCTACCAGTAAATCTCCTGCCTCGGCCGAGGGCTTTGTGTAATGGCTCTCCTAGACACAGCGCGACCTCACCCCCAATACCGGGAGAGACGAACCCCTGCAGATCCGCTCACTGCCTCCATGTGGCTCGGGACTGTACCCAACTAAAACCTGTTTGCACGACTCCTTTGAGCCGTGGTAGGGTAGTAATCAAAGCACAGTGGGAACTCACACGAGACAAATGACGATTTCAGGTCGATGAACTAACCTGTACACATGTCACCTGGGAACTGCTATCTGATGTCTGGTATAATCCCAACTAGCAGGTTCCCGGCGAGTCCTGTCCGGTGTACTCATAACCCAATGAGCACCTGTATACATCTTAGGTGAACTAACTGACACCAGTGGCTTGTGAGACCGGCCACCGCCCCTCGTCGGGGTCTCGACTGTATACACTAGTCTACTAATGGAGTGTCGATGCCCTGTCTCGAAACTCCCACGACTAGGGACCATTTAAGGATGTGCTTATAGACCCCAGCTCCCACGTATATGATCGCCATCATACTGCTGGCAGTCAAGCAAGAATCCTAGGGGCTCTATCAGCGTGTAATAGCGACCTGTAAGGTCACCTGAAGCAGTACACGATGATAAAGGTAAACCAGATAGCATACTATCATCTCGAGTAAGACTGTTCTACCGGGATAGGTCCTCCCTCAATCATTGCAATCACGTGCCTGTGATCCAATAATTGACTCTGAGGGCACTATCTCCAACAGGAACACCTTCCCGAATGGATCTAATCCCCTTTATTGATAATTACCATAACTCCTCATAGATCTTCATTCGGGTATAGAAAGCGTTGAGATTTAATTGCATTTCCAAACCATCCCTAAACCTAACCCTAGCAAGAATAGATCTAGATAATCGTAGATAGATTAATTTAGATTTTTAGATTTAATAACCAATCCGAACACCCTTCGGAATTAACTCGTTAGCGCGACTAGGAGATTCACAAAATCCCTGTGGACCGACCCGTACTCACCGGCTAGCTACATGCGACGCCGTTCTTGATTGCGGTTTAGAAATAGTTTTTTACATACGAATCAGCTAGCGCCAAGAGTCAAAGACTCTGAGGCAGCGCATCACGTGTAAAGCACGAGAGCACTAGCGCTAAGTGCGCTAGCGCCAAGAGTCAAAAACTCTGAGGCGACGCCTCAAGTGCAAAGCACAAGGGCGCCAACGCTAGAACTAAATGTTCCCCACCCTTGGATCAAAGATCCAATGAAGATGATTAAAAAATCATCAAATTACAGAATAAAATTCTATTGAGGAAATACTCCTCAAATCTTTCCAAACAGGAAAGATTGTGCTCTGTAAATCGGAGCACCATTGGATCAAAGATCCAATGGTGATTAAAAATCACCAAGATACAAAATAAGTTCTGTATGGGAAAATATTTTCCCAATCTTGTTAAAAACAAGAAGATTGTCTTCTGTAAAACAGAAGTCCTAGGATCAATGATCCAATGGTGGAGAAATATCTCCAAATCAATCAGAGAAAGATTTCCTTAACTGACTCAACAAATCAGCCTCCCCTATATAAAAGACCCAAGACTTCAAGTCTTGCAGAGAGGAACCCCCTCATAAACTTCAAAAAGAAAAAGAGAAGAGCAAGCTCTAAGAAGAAGAAATTTTCTTCAAAGTAAATGATAATAAGTGAGATCATAAAATCTCCTCGATTTTTGAGGGTTTAACTTTCATATCAAAAAAACTTAGTTCTTTTTCTAGATCACAGATCTACAAGACAAAGTCTTTCACAAAAACAGAAGAGATCATAGCATCTCTTCATAAAAAGAAGAACTTAGTTCTTAGATCCATGAAACAAAGTCTCTCTTCACAAAAAGAAAAACTTAGAACTTAGATCTGTGAGACAAGGTCTCTTATAAACGATAATTTAATTCTCAGAGCACAGAACTGACCAGAACTGCCAAAGAAGTGTTTCAGTGCTCCAAGTCTGACGCTCAGCACTAAGCGCACCATGTGCTCCTCACGTGTGCGCTATTTCATAAGAAGCGCTTCAGTATTCCAAATCTAGCGCTCAGCGCCAAGCGCACCACGTGCTCCTCATGTGTGCGCTATTTTAAAAGAAGTGCTTTATTGCTCCAAGTCTAGCGCCAAGCGCACCACGTGCTCCTCATGCGTGCGCTATTTCAAAAGAAGAATTTTAGCGCTCCAAGTCCGGTGATTGGAGTTATTTTCCGATTGTGTAGAATGAAATGGTAAAGAAATCACAACCAAAAATTATTTGACCGCAATCAACTACGGTGTCGGATGTAGCGCGTTAGCGAGTGCGGATCGTCCACAGGGAAAGTGAGTTCCGTTCAATTCTTGAATTAGATGAGTTGAAAATTTAAGCAAAAGAAAAGAAAGCAATTCATGATTTGTAGTTGTAGATCAAAAAGTAAAAAAAAAACTAGATCTAAAAGAAACATTAAAACAAGAAGAGAGATGTGTGATAATTTCCAACCAACAATCAAGATTAGAAGTATGGCTCGTAGAAGTAGATCGGACCTATAGATGTGATGAGATCTAAAGATTACTAATTCTTATCCATTAATGAATTGATACTAGATCGATACAAATTCATCGAGGTTTAAGGATCTTTGCGAGAAAATTAGGGATTCCGCAACTCATCCTTTGTCCTTTCGATGGATCACATTCAAATTCTAGCTTCTAGTTAATCAAATGTTTAATAGTTGTTTCCTAGTTTCGAGTGAACACGATCAAGAAAGCATCATCTCGAAACTAGGTTATTAATCATTTGATTCACTAGAATTTCCAAACATTATAGGATTTAAGAATTGTAAAAATATCTAAATCATCATCATCTAAAGATCGTCACAACTCCTACACGAGCGGAGATTACTCAAACATCATGATCACAAACACAATCACAAATTGAATTCTAATCATTATGCTTGAATTAAAAGATAAACAAGAGTATAGAAAATTCACCTTTATTTATCGACAAATTTTGTTACAACTCTCTTGAATTTACAAAAGGAAGGAACTAGATCGTCGATTTCGGCTTCGCTCGGCTCCTTGAGTCGCGGATCGGCGTGGATCTCTTGCTCCGTTGGATTCCGGCGTTGCTTCTAAAGGTTGAAGGCTCTCTTGCTCAAATTGCTCTCGGGATCTTGATCTTGATTTTGAATTGGAGATGGGAATTGAATTTGGCACAAGCTTTTGTCACTAAACTTGTGGGTAGAAGATGGTGGTAATTCTTGAACAATTTCCCCTCTAGATTTAGGCTCCCTTTTATAGACTTTCCAAATCTTAGATCTAGAATTGAAATTTGAATTCCCCCCACAAGTTAGTTATCAAATAATTTAAATTTCCCTCCAAAAAGTTAGTTAAGCTTTAAATTTTGAATTTCCCTCCAAGAGTTTGTTGAGCCGAGCCTTCTAGATGTGCCACGTGGAGCTTCTGGAAGCTTTGGCCGTTATAATTAGGCATGTGACAAAATTTGATGCATTGATCTCTTTAATTGGCCGCGGATCCGCCGCGCCAATGGGGCTTGGGCCGCTGATCCGCGGCCCTTTGGTGGCCTTGCTGCTTGTATTTTCTTCTGTGGGCTTGGGATATCATATGGGCCTTATTCTGATGTGTTGAATTTTATTTGGTCTTCTGAATTACTACCAGATCTTCAGCCTTTGAGTTGGCGCATCTTTTATCAGATCTTTTCCCAATTTTGGGCTCTGCTTCCGGAATTTCCTGCATAGACTCCAAGACAAGAGTTGCGCAATACAAGGATAATGTGATGCCATGAAGAACACACAATTTCCCTAAAAATGCTGGTTTTAGTACACAGTACAAGTAATCCCGTATTTTACATGTGTTTTGCAAATATGTGTGATATGAATACCGGATACCTCTACTTGACTGCAAAAAGGTAGGGAAATTGCTGTGTTAGAAATGCAGTATTTTCGACTGATCAAATTCCCCCAAACTTATTTTCGATCGTCTCGATCGAACTGTTTTATTAAAAAGAGAAGAAGAAAACAAAGAAAGAGAAAAGCACACTTTCGGAGGCAACACGATTGCACTGAGCACGTGCAACAAGCCTTTAAACCTCTAGGTGTCCATAGTAGGAGGAGTGTTGTCTCCTGAGGGTTTTCAGCGGATTGCACCCACAAAATCCAATAATAAAAGAAAGATCATGAATATTACATTTAAAGAAAAGAATTGTAAAAGAAAAGCCTTGAAAATTAGGGTTTCCAACTAAGCTAGATTTTCGGTTGTCATGAGCCCTATCTTAATGGTCATGAAAAGATGTTAGAAATCACGTCCTCCCTCAATAAAACATCGTCTTATTCTTCATTCCTATCTTTATTCCAAACATCGATCATATCACCCTGCGTGTGTGTAAAGAACATCCCTACACCCGGAGAATTCAATTCAAGCTATCGTACTCTTGCCCATCAGCCTCAGTACTTTTTAATTAATGAATATCTAGATGTGCTCACACACTTTCATGCGACCGTTAATACTTCTTGAGGTACTAACCGACCGATTACTCATGTGCTTGCTTATTTGGTGTATTTTCCTTGTCTTGCACCACCTCAGGTATAGCAGTGACTCCCAGACCAGTTGGCCTTAGGGCACTAGGTGAAAAAGCACCCTCGCTATAAATTTTTTTATTGCCCTCGGCGATAACAAAACCAGTGTCCATTTTTTTCTCACCACTTTATATTTTATTCATTTTTTTTATTTCCTTCATACATCGGCTTTAAGACAAGAGCATTTCAAGGTATCCTCTACTATCCCGGGCTTTAAGACGTGTGTAAGTGCGAATAGCAGGGTATCAACGTTCAAAATGCTTGGCTTCCAGAATAGAAACTATTTTTCAGACTTAGTTTTGTCCTCAGATTAGTGACTTCGTTCATCTTACTACCCTTGGGACAACGGCTCATAACTACTTATTACTAGTTCGTATAAGAAAACTTCTAATTTTCTTGGTTTTCTTAAATTTTTCTAATCTCATGGATGTAATTTTTCACTATCTAATCTTTTATTATCATAAATATTAAATATTTTTATATTTTGAAAAGTTTGAAATTTTTATGAGTTTTGAAAATTTCTGAATTTTTATAGGTTTTTATGGGTTTTGAAAAACTATTTACAAAAATTGATGAACCAAAAGAAAAATATTTACACAAAATTTTTATAGGTTTTGAAAATTTTTAAATTTTTATGGTTTTTAAAGAAATGTTTTGTGCTTATGCTAATGATATGCAAATGATGCAATACTAAGCACAAACCTCCCCCAAACTTGTTTTCAACAGTGTCCTCACTGTTGCCAACCGCTATATCTACCAAACCTGTAAGCTTGGGAGGAATTTATTAGTGGGGGCAAAATATATAAGTGAAGACCCTCCCCCAAACTTATTTTTGACTCGATATTTTTTTGTAAAAATTTTCTTTCCAAGAGCCAGAAAAATTGTCCCCCCCCAAACTTGAGTTATGCAATGTTAAGCTTTGAAAATCACATGAGGGGGTCAAGAATCATTGGTCGATGCCAAGCTTTGCAAAGACCAAAGATCAATACCAACCATTCGAAGATTTTATCAATGCAGTGCTCGGGTTGGTGGAAGAAGAAGTGGGGAAAGGGTAAGGGGTGGAAGAGAGTGTGTGTGCGTCTCATTTTGAAGAGACGAAGCAGTGAATGTGATGGATTACTCGTATTCTTTTTACAGTTCAGAGGAAGGGGTGGAGGTTCAATTTCAATGATTGGGACATGATTCATCTCAACACCCGTGTTATTCAGAAATGCGAGTTCATCAGCGAATATCTCCTCAAAAGTTTCATCAATACCCCGAAGAATAATGTCATTACAAAGTGCGGGGTGATCTTCAGACTCTAAAAGCAATTCATAATCGGTGTTAGTTGTTGACCCGGACATCTCGGTGGAAGAGTCTGTATGTGTATGATACATAGTTGGGTCAAACAACAACGTATGAAAAGAGTCAAGATCGGTATCAGGAGGATCATCAAATTCGCTGCTGTCGACATCCATTAAGTCGACAGAACAGACATGAGCAGTAGGTTCGGAGGGTACACTTCCAATCTTGTAAATGTTCAGCTCTATTGATCTATTCCCGAAGGATAGGGTCATAGAGCCATTACGACAGTTGATGATAGCATTGGAAGTGGCCAAAAAGGGGCGACCTAAAATCACCGGAATTTGATTCCGGGGGTTCGCTACAGGCTGTGTATCAAGTACAATAAAATCTACAGGGAATACAAATTCCCCGATTTTTATTAACACATCCTCCAGTTCACCCCTAGGTTTGGTGATTGATCGGTCAGCCATCTGGAGAGTGCAATGGGCTGGTTTCAACTCTCTGATCCCTAGTTGCTCATAGACTGAGAAAGGAAGCAGGTTAACACTGGCGCCAAGGTCTAAAAGAGCACGATTGATGTGTTTATCCCCAATAGAAATCGATATCGTAGGACATCCTGGGTCCTTACGTTTCTTTGGTAGCGGAGGGATAAAAGTAGTGCTAATGCTATTAGACATGAAGACCGTCTTTGGCACTTGAGTCTTCCTCTTCCTAGTGCACAAGTCCTTAAGAATTTTCGCATAAGCGGGGACTTGTTGAATCGCATCTAGGAGAGGGATGTTGATGTTAACTTGCTTGAACATGTCCATAATCTTCTCCATATGTGGACTCGATGTGTTAGCCCTTAACCGGGTTGGATAAGGTGCTTTAGCAATAAGCGCTGGGTCCATCATAGGAGAAGGAAGTGTGTGTGGCCCCGATCCCAAAATAGAAGTGGGGATCGTCTGTGGAGGAGTAAAAGAGGTGGGCTGAGGTGTTGAGCCTAGAGGGAAATGGAGAATAGGCTCGTGAGAAGGCGGTGGGGTAGAAGAACAAGAATCAGAAGCAGAAGCGTATGTGTGAGGAAAGGTCTCAGCCGGGGTGTTGATAGGATCATCAATATCATCAACTTCTTCCCCAACATGGTTATCCAGCACTCTCCCAGATCTCAACATGGTGATTGCATTCACATGATATGAATAGCCAGGATTAGGTACAGGTTGAGCTGGGAGTTTCCCTTTCTCTCTTGCACTCATTTCGGCCTTAAGTCGTGCAATTTCAGCTTCCATCGTTTTGATACTCTCAGCTTGGGACGCTGAGTTTTTCTTTATCTCACCAACGGAAGACTTAACCTCGGCCGACACTTCCATGAAATTTGACATGAGTGATTTCATGGTTTGAGCGAATTGAGAGAACTCATCAGAACAGGTCGACTGCATAGGATTAGAAGGTGCAGGAGTGTTGACCTGGTTTTGAAAATTTTGTGACTGGTAGGGGTGCTGGGTGAGGTGAAGTGGTTGCTGTTGTGGAGGAAGAGCCCGTTGGAATTGATTAGGGTTTGGAACTGTGTTTTGGGATTGGTTCCAGGCAAAATTCGGGTGATTCCTCCAACCCTGATTATATGTGGTAGAAAAAGGGTCGTTTCCAGGTCTTTGAAATGCGGCATTGGTATGCTCGAGACCTCGAAACTGAGAGTTTAATGGACATTCTTCTGTTAAGTGAGAAGGGTCTGAACAGCACCCACAAACGGTTTTGGGGAGCGACATTGGGTTTAGAGAGGCTGCTAGGAATTTGTGTTCCATAGCGTCGAGCTTCTTTTGCATTGCTGCCATCTCAGCTCGAACACCTATGGATACGTCTATTTGGTGTACGCCACCCCTACTCAATGGCTGGGTTCCAGTCTCCCACTGAAGTGACTTTTCAGCGAACTCTTCTAAAAATTTCCATGCTTCCCCATCATCCTTGGTCATAAAGGTGCCTTGACACATGTTTTCAAGGTTTTGTTTAGTGGTAGGGTTACTGCCCTCATATATGATTCGGCAAAGTTCCCATCTCGAGATGCCGTGATGTGGGCATTGAACCAAAAGATCCTTGAATCGGTCAAAGTATTTTGAAAATGGTTCAGCCGGAAGTTGGGAGAATTGATAGAGTTCGCTACGGATTCGAGCTGTCTTTTGCATAGGGTAGAATTTCTTAAGGAATGCTGCAACGAATTCTTCCCAATTCGTGATGGAATGTGCGGTGGTGTTATACAGCCACTTCTCGGCTATATCGCACAAGGTAAATGGAAGAAGTCGTAGACGCATGGCATCCACAGAAAGTTGTGATGTACCCATCATTGCGCATACATTTTCAAATTTGGTAATAAAAACGTACGCGTCTTCAGTCTCGAGACTGTGGAATTTGGGTAGAAGGTTGATGTACTGGGGTTTGATCTTAAAGTTATCCCCGTTGGCTGGTGGAATGGATAAGCAGGTCGAGAGAGGACCTCGTAAAGGGTAACACCTCTCTTGGAGAGAGATGCGGGGTGGAATCTGCGCACCAACGGACGGCGGCAGAGTAGCGGTAAAGAGGTTTGATGGAGACTGATCCATCGGTGTGGGTGTGGTGGGGGGTAAAAGAAAGGTAAATGGAGAAATACCGACTTCGGAGTCGATCGAGGGGACGCGGACAAGACGGGCACTAGAATCCCGTGTCCAGCCTATCTTGCACTAAAAGGGGTTAGTACAAGTGGCAGCGTGATTTATAATTAGGGGAAATGAAGTGAGTGCGGTGTTTGTTTTGAAAAATGATACGGATTTTGAAAATATGATGCAACAAGCAATACCCTAAAATTTATGGTCACCTAGGTCCAATCTCCAGACCGCTCCTAACTGCCAGAAGACAAGACGCAGGATAGAATCCTCCACTGCCTCTTTGTCCCTCCTGTGGCCAGGTAAGTGCCAGGTAAGTGGGAGGTTCTCCACTACGTAAGTAGTGGGCCTAATTAAGTAACCACTAGCCTTCGACACACTTTCCTAGGCACCACAAGAGAAACGCGGATAAGCAATGAATTACCCACGGCCTTCTTCTGTCCTAAGTGAGCGCGACGGTCCTTAGAGTCATCTCTAGATATTTTTTAATTAATGAGGGTAATGCGGATGCAGGTTTGTGATTTTTGGGGCCTAGGAAGGGTAATGAACTCCCTACCTAATCTGGATTTGGCCGTGCCCCTTAATTTCCGTATTAGTTATGCAAACAACCACAAAATAAAAAACAAGCACACTTTATTTTGCTTTTTGCGGCGCAGCGATTATTTGCAAAGAAATCTGCAACAAATTGTTAGTTGGAGCAGATTTTAGAGAGGAGATAAGAAAGTTAGAGATTACCAGATAAAATTTTTCCAGAGAACCCCTTGACCCGCCGCGGTTCCGCCGCAATTAGCTCCTAAGGTCGCGGTTCCGCCGCATCTTCAGCTCTTCTCTGCACTGAAAAATTTGGTAATTCTCCTGTTCATCTCCTGAGCTCTCTGGAATTCTCCAAATAATTTTCCGATTTCACAGTAAGCTCCAGATCTCCTTGCAATTAACCACAACAACAAGTATTAGTATGTTGCGCGAGTTTTGATCTTTAAAATTTTTAGATGGAATAAACTTTTCAACTCAAATTTCAAAAAATGAACAAATAGCACACGATCCCCGGCAACGGCGCCATTTTGATTGGAGTTATTTTCCGATTGTGTAGAATGAAATGGTAAAGAAATCACAACCAAAAATTATTTGACCGCAATCAACTACGGTGTCGGATGTAGCGCGTTAGCGAGTGCGGATCGTCCACAGGGAAAGTGAGTACCGTTCAATTCTTGAATTAGATGAGTTGAAAATTTAAGCAAAAGAAAAGAAAGCAATTCATGATTTGTAGTTGTAGATCAAAAAGTAAAAAAAAAAACTAGATCTAAAAGAAACATTAAAACAAGAAGAGAGATGTGTGATAATTTCCAACCAACAATCAAGATTAGAAGTATGGCTCGTAGAAGTAGATCGGATCTATAGATGTGATGAGATCTAAAGATTACTAATTCTTATCCATTAATGAATTGATACTAGATCGATACAAATTCATCGAGGTTTAAGGATCTTTGCGAGAAAATTAGGGATTCCGCAACTCATCCTTTGTCCTTTCGATGGATCACATTCAAATTCTAGCTTCTAGTTAATCAAATGTTTAATAGTTGTTCCCTAGTTTCGAGTGAACACGATCAAGAAAGCATCATCTCGAAACTAGGTTATTAATCATTTGATTCACTAGAATTTCCAAACATTATAGGATTTAAGAATTGTAAAAATATCTAAATCATCATCATCTAAAGATCGTCACAACTCCTACACGAGCGGAGATTACTCAAACATCATGATCACAAACACAATCACAAATTGAATTCTAATCATTATGCTTGAATTAAAAGATAAACAAGAGTATAGAAAATTCACCTTTATTTATCGACAAATTTTGTTACAACTCTCTTGAATTTACAAAAGGAAGGAACTAGATCGTCGATTTCGGCTTCGCTCGGCTCCTTGAGTCGCGGATCGGCGTGGATCTCTTGCTCCGTTGGATTCCGGCGTTGCTTCTAAAGGTTGAAGGCTCTCTTGCTCAAATTGCTCTCGGGATCTTGATCTTGATTTTGAATTGGAGATGGGAATTGAATTTGGCACAAGCTTTTGTCACTAAACTTGTGGGTAGAAGATGGTGGTAATTCTTGAACAATTTCCCCTCTAGATTTAGGCTCCCTTTTATAGACTTTCCAAATCTTAGATCTAGAATTGAAATTTGAATTCCCCCCACAAGTTAGTTATCAAATAATTTAAATTTCCCTCCAAAAAGTTAGTTAAGCTTTAAATTTTGAATTTCCCTCCAAGAGTTTGTTGAGCCGAGCCTTCTAGATGTGCCACGTGGAACTTCTGGGGTCTTCTGGAAGCTTTGGCCGTTATAATTAGGCATGTGACAAAATTTGATGCATTGATCTCTTTAATTGGCCGCGGATCCGCCGCGCTAATGGGGCTTGGGCCGCGGATCCGCGGCCCTTTGGTGGCCTTGCTGCTTGTATTTTCTTCTGTGGGCTTGGGATATCATATGGGCCTTATTCTGATGTGTTGAATTTTATTTGGTCTTCTGAATTACTACCAGATCTTCAGCCTTTGAGTTGGCGCATCTTTTATCAGATCTTTTCCCAATTTTGGGCTCTGCTTCCGGAATTTCCTGCATAGACTCCAAGACAAGAGTTGCGCAATACAAGGATAATGTGATGCTATGAAGAACACACAATTTCCCTAAAAATGCTGGTTTTAGTACACAGTACAAGTAATCCCATATTTTACATGTGTTTTGCAAATATGTGTGATATGAATACCGGATACCTCTACTTGACTGCAAAAAGGTAGGGAAATTGCTGTGTTAGAAATGCAGTATTTTCGACTGATCATCCGGCGCTCAGCGCCAAGCGCACAACGTGCTCCTTACGTGTGCGCTATTTCATAAGAAGCGCCTTAGCGCTTCAGGTCTGGCACTCAGCGCCAAGCGCACTACGTGCTCCTCACGTGTGCGCTGAGGGAACACAAAGTGTTCTTTAAATAAATCCCAGCGCCATAAAAAGTGTTCAACACTCAGCAAAAGACAAAAGAAAAAGGGGTGTCAGAACCCAATTTAATGCTCAGCATTATTGAACCAAAAGGGACTGAGCCCAAACAAATGTTCAACATTTTATTCAAATCTGAGTGGACTGAGCCCAAGTTGGTCATAAGTCCTCAATTCAGATTAACTGAGCTCATATGATCACAATCTCTTTAATTGGTCTTAGTCCCCAACCTAGACTACAGATCTCTTAACCAACATCAGTTCAAGGGTACATCTCTTCACACCTTTGATATGTGTCGTTGTAATTCTTCAACGTCTTCAGAGAGGTGGCGCATCATGACAACCAGAAACTTTACAGACTATGATGTCTTTAAACCCCACAGACTATGATGTCTTTAAACTAGACTATGATGTCTTTAAACACAGACTATGATATCTTTAAACTCCACGGACTATTATGTCCTTAAGCCCAGTGGACCGCAATGTCCCTAAACTAAAACGATAGAGTCCAAATACTCTTTCGTTGGATCTAAATGATCCCAAAATCTTGTTGAGTAGATCTTAGTCTATAATTAGACTAACGTATCCTCAACAAACGTTTAAATTGATCTTAATCTCAATGAGATTAACGATCCTTAAACCCAAATCAAATCCAAATCTAAGAAAATACCGATTTGGACTAATCCACGCCCTATGGGCGACAACATAAATTAGTTTCCGTATACAATCCACGGGCAACCAAAAATAAAACAAACACACACGACACGAAGTGACCACCTGGAGAAGAAGAAACTGGTTACCGCTATGCGGTAGCGTAATTAACTGCAGAGGCTTGCGCCTGTAGGGAAGAGCATTCCCACAATCAAAAACCCCTCGTACACGAGGGGGAATCTGACGAAGTCTGCTACAACGGCTGCATCTGTCTAAACCTCCGATACACAGTGCCATAAATCAACTTGGCATCTTCGGAGAGGTGGACAAATAAAACCAAGTAGTATCTGCCCCCAAATTCAGACAAGATGACCTACGCGGTTTCGTCTCTGTTTTCGGTGGTGAACAGTGACATCATCCTCAACCCAGAAGTGTCCCAATAAAAGAATATTACATACAACTTTTACATGAATGAAAATACAAAAACTCTTATCTTACATAAAAAAAACCGTCTATTCAATCATGACGATCCAATATAACATATCATAGCAACACATAACATCACATGACATCATCGTAAGTCAATATGCGTATCCCGAATTCCTTTGACATATAGCAACGAGATCGGGGATACACCACATATTACACTTACGGTCGCAGAAAAGAAATGAAAAACAACAATAATTAGAATCCGCAAATTATAGTTATCATAAACCCGGAATATCTCATATTCCGAATTTTATGCCTGACCCTATAAACCTTGCATTTTGGTCTCAAACTGAAAACTCTTTTCAATAAACAGTCGGATAATCAACAAGATTCCCGAATGTCGTGTTCGCGTACTATATGCGATTGTGACGGAGTTTTGATCCGAATCGAAACTCCGTGGCAATCGATCAACCGAGACTAAAAAGCTAGATTTATAAAATACTAATTAGTTTTCACAAAACTAATTATTGTAGATTCTAAATATTGTATCTTATATCATCATAATCTTGACGACGTTAAACATTTCGATCGATTTATCAAACACTCAGAAATCACAGAAACCTCAATAACTTGAGCCTCACTAAAAACATCCAGAAAGTGCCAAATATGTCAATGGAGCAGCATAAGAAGAAAGAACCCAAAGTACCACAAACATGCGGCGGAACCGCGGCCAAAATGGGGTTTAGGCCGCGGTTCTACGGCGCTTTGTTGGTATTAAGGTCTCGAACTTCTTGGGGCTCCATTAAATACCCTGCACAATTTTCTGCATATTTTTAATATCGAAAATTTCAACCTTTGAAAAATGGACAGAAACTTGTCAAAAACCGGCTTCGAAACATCGATCGAACACTTTAACGTCGTAAAGACTTTCCCTACTATTCTAACCTCGCTCTGATACCATGAAAGTGTATCCTAGCACCACCACAAGGTCAAAACCGGTATCAAGCATGCAATTTTCAAATTTTCATGGTGTTAAGCTACACTATCCATAGATCTAACTAGATTATTAGGGTTTATGGTAATGATATGAAAAGAACTAATCTAAGTGAAAGAGATTACAACTTTGAAGATCAAGTCCTTCACTTCTATAGCTCCGGGTAGTAGTCCCTACGACTCCTCTAGGCTCCACTTGAAGAATGAACGAGCTCCCTTCGCGATCTTCGTGTCGAAAATGATACACCCGAAGCTCCTTTAATTCAAGCTACCTATTCACTAATTTTTCATTAGTGAAGGAAACACCCTAGTTTAAATAGTTAATCTAAAGTAGGATGATGAAGTAGATTTTAATAGCTCACAAAATACTCTAATGCCATAACTCATGTGAGGGTTAGGGCAATGGAGGAGGAGGAAGAAGATAATGGGAGAGGAGAAGAAAAATGAGCTGAGAAGAAAAATGAGCTAAGAAAAAAACTCAAGTGAGTGAAGAATGAAGAATGGCTCAATAAAACCTTCACTTATTGAAGTAAGGAATATCTCTCAATATAAAATAGTTACCATACTTCAATAGTGAAACCAAACTAATAAAGAAATGAATAAGCCACACCTCACACCGATGCCAAAAATATCTCCCATTTTCCACCTCTTAATCTATTTTCTCAAAATAGAAAATCCATGCTTCATATATATATATATATATATAAATATATAAAGAAAGAAAAGAAAATAATTAGTGAGCTTAATATTAGTTAATATATAATTATATCAAATATAAATATATATCAAATTATTAAATCAACAATTGATTTAATAATCCGGTTATATCATATTTAACCGACTAATATTATTTATCTGTATATCACATTATCAAATCAACACTTGATTCAATAATCCGGTTATATCACATATAATCTAACGATATCAAATATCGCCAGATTAGAATACGGTATCACATACTCGTATTTAATCAGGCTCCCGCACATATCAGCATATGTGCCCTACTTCGTTTCGCTTGAACTAGGAAACCTCTATGTAGGGCTCTAAAGACTCGTCAATACGCCAGCAATAGGTAATGATCACATCAGTTATCCAAAAGCCGTCAGCGGTACTAGCTGGACGTAACGGCTACCCAGATATTGAGCAATTAGAAGATCAACAAGTAAGCTTGTCCAAAGTCCCATAAAGCCTATAAATAACACTTATCGTACAGTTCGGTCTCTTTGTCTGATAGGTCGCATATCAAGTCTAGGGGTGGAATCGTCAGACCCCAGTAACTTGATAAATCATGCCGATGTATGAATCATAACGGTTCGAGAAACTACTGATAACACTTACCAGTAAATCTCATCAGCCCTGGCCAGGGACTTACTGTTATAACCAATCGAGCATAGTGCAACATCAACTCTTAATACCGGGAGAGACGAAACCCCTTCTATCGCTCACTGCCTCGATGTGACTCGGGACTGTATCCAAAATCCACATGTTTGCATGACTCCTTTGAGCCGTGGTAGGGAGGAAATCAAAGCACAGTGGGAACCACACAAGACACTATGACAATCTCAGGTCTACAGACTAACCTGTACCCGTGTCACCAGAGAACTGCTATCTGACGATAGGTATAGTACCATCTTGGAGTTCTCGGCGAGTACTGTTCAGTGTACCCATTCTCTAATGAGCACCTGTATACAATCTTTGATGTCAAACACTAATGGTTATGGAATCAACCATCGCCCCCTACAGGGTCAAGAAACGTACACACCAGTCTACTATAGAATATCGATGCCCTGTCTTGATACTCTCTCGACTAGGAACAGTTAAAGAATGTACTTGTAGACTACATAAGTCCCAGTAGTATGATCCGCATCATAGTCAAACATCCTAAGGGCTTTATCAACATGTATCAGAGAGACAATATAATAATATAAGTGTACATGTTAAGATAAAGAGCAACCAGATAGCATACTATCATGTCGAGCAAGAAAGTCCTCTATATATATGTCCAAGCATCCACTATATCATATAATAATGGCCTCTAGGGCATACATATTCCTAACAGTCTTAAACTATGAGATCTGGCAGGTGGATGAATATAATGTCGTTCTAAAGTAGCTTTATAACTGCTCATGTATATGATTTTGCCAGAGGGTTGTTGTACTCAGTGGGAGCAGCGGAAGCATGGTGGGTAAGTAGCTTATGTCTATTTATAAACTAATGCAAATACAGCGGAGATAGATCATCTATTTTTAATGTGACAGTCATAGAGTTTGACTTCATCAGAATAATAGATAGATCTGGTAAAAAGGTAGTAGGGAGTGATGTCCTGGTATTTGGATGATATGCTCTTGATAGGAAGCGATCTTTCTATACTACGATCGGTTATACCGTGGGTTTCCACTTAAGATCTGGATAAAATATCAGGAATTTTGGTTACTAGATCTATAGTTTTAGATCTAAATTTGGGAAGTGTCCCAATTCGGGTACTTTGACACTATTCTAAAAGTATTTTAGAATGGACGACTCCTGTCGTGGTGGTGTACTCGCAGGTGATGGATGTTCCCGCCAAAAAATTTCTGCGCAACAGCCCAAGGTTTCAAATGGCAGCGATACGTTTAAGAAAATGTGAACCGGTATTTTCCGGGCTGTATTTTGACAAACTCCCAAATGTGAAATAGCTAAGTTCTAATGATATCAAAAGCGTCTCGAAAAATCCTTCGATTTGATATATTATGGGCTTCATAATTTATCCGGGATCAAAAGTTATGAACAAATATGCTATGCACGTGTAATCTAAGAAAGAAAATGCGAACCAGTATTTTCCGGGCTACATTTTGAGAAACTTCCGAATGAGAAACAGCTAAATTCTGATGGTGTTGAAAGCATCTTGAAAAATCCTTCGATTTGATATATTATGGGCCTCATAATTCTTCCGGGATCAAAAGTTATGAGGTATCACGTGCTCACACATGACCGGGCATCACGTGCAGATACGTGACCATTTACAGGCAAAGCCTGTAGGCACTGAATAAAATAAATAATTGGAAATAATTAATCAGTGGGGTCACGTGCCAACACGTGATGAGCCTTTAAACCCACTGAAAAGAATTAAAGGTATAATAAAATAATAAGGAAAAACCCCAATGGGGTATCACGTGCCAACACGTGACCAAGGGCCACGTGCTGACACGCGATAACTCCTGAGTTCTTTAAAACAACAGAACTAAATTCTGGTTAAATGCTTAATCAGGGGGTCACGTGCCAACACGTGATGGGTTCCTAAAGATCTATGAATTAATAGAATTAAATTCTAATTAAGAGGGAATCAAAAACCCTAACTGGAAAAATATTTCTCTAAATCTTTCTAAACAAAAAAGATGGTGGTCTGTAAAATGGAGCACCGTTGGATTAAAAATCCAATGGTGATTAAAAATCACCAATTTATGGAAAGATTTTATACAAGAAAAGGTTTCTCTGAAATTTGCCAGGAATAACAGAAAAAGGATCTTTTGGATTAAAAATCCAATGGTGAATAAAATTCACCGAGTGATCTAAAAGATCATGTTGGTTACAAAATCAATTAAAATCTTTAAATGAAAGATTGACAAAACAAATTGATTCTTTTCTTTCTCCTATAAATAGGAGCCAAGAAGAGAAGAGAGAGGATCTACTTTTTTGGGAGATAACAACAATAGAGAGAAAAAGAGAGAGGAGAAGTTAATTCTCAAGAGAGAGAAAAAAAGATCTCTTCAGAGAAAAGAAACCCTAGGTGAGAAACGGGAAAGAGATCTAAGTTCTATAAAACAAAGAGAATTTAATTCTTAATTTAAGAGTTTAACTCTTCTGAATAAGAACTTAGTTCTTCCTCTGCTTGAAGATCTGCAGAAGCAAATCTCCCCATAGGTTGAGAATTTAATTCTCATCGGGTTGAGATTCTGCTATGCAGATCCAAAACTTAGAGGGAGAATTGAGTTTAGGGAATTTAATTCCCCAAATTCATAGGAATTTAATTCCTCCAAAACAGAACTAGGGTTTAACCCTATATGAGAATTTATTTCTCCCAAATGCATAGGAATTTAATTCCTCCTAAACAGAACTAGGGTTTAACCCTATATGAGAATTTGATTCTCCCAAATTTATAGGAATTTAATTCCTCCAAAATCATAATTAGGGTTTAACCCTATAAAGAATCTAATTCCTAAAGAAATAAAGGGACTTGAAAGATCTCCATGCATGCAAAAGACTAAGATCACGTGTCCCCACGTGACCCCTGAAAAGATCCCCCAAAATGAGAAGAGAAAAATTGTTGAGGCAATACCTCACGTGCTCCCACGTGACCTCCAAAACACAGAAAATAAAAGCAAAGGAAATATAAGCTTTGGGCACTCTCACGTGTTACCACGTGACCCCTTAGCAAATGCTTTAGCGATCAGCGCACATATATCCATCACGTGCCAACACGTGATGGACAAAAGAGCAAAAGTATTTAACACTTATTTACAGAACAAAGTGAGGAGATCTGGCCCCACCTTTGGGCGCCCTCACGTGTCCCCACGTGACCCCTTTTTCTTTAGTGTTTAACACTAATTCGAGAATTTTATTTCCAGTGTTTAACACTGATTGTCTTCTATTGTTTTACACTAATTTGAGAATCTTATTTCTAGTGTTTAACATTATTTTGAGAATCTTATTTCTAGTGTTTAACACTGTTATCTTCTAGTGTTTAACACTAATTTGAGAGCTTTATTTCCAGTGTTTAACACTGCTGTTCCCTAGTGTTTAACACTATTTTTTAACCAAATTGGCTAAGTTTTCCAGAGGCAAAACCCCCCTTCAACTGAATCTCAAAGTTGAGTAAAACTCAGAGCTATAATGTTTAACGCTCAGTCAAAGACCAAAATGATATCAGAGCTCTCAAACTCTTGTTTAGCATTGCTAAGTGACGAGGGGCTGAACCCAGACAAATGTCTAATGGTCCAATAAAGGGCCAACATTTCAAATCTAATTGGACTTAGCCCAAGTTGGCCATAAGTCCTCAATCCAGATTTAACTGAGCCAATGAGCTCATAATATAATTAATTGATCTTAGTTCCAAATTGGACTACAGATCTCCAATCAACCTCGGTTCAAGGGTACATCTCTTCACTCCTTTGATATTTGTCGTTGTAATCCCTCAACGTCTTCAAAGAGGTGACGGGTCCCGACAACCACACATTTCATAGACTATGACGTCTCTAAACTATGGACTGTGGGGTCCTTAAACCCATGGACTATGATGTCCTTAACCTTGACCGTGATGTCTTTAAACTAACATTGGACTGTGGGGTCCTTAAACCCATGGACTATGATGTCCTTAACCTCGACCGTGATGTCTTTAAACTAACATTGGACTGTGGGGTCCTTAAACCCATGGACTATGATGTCCTTAATCTCGACCGTGATGTCTTTAAACTAACATTGAACTGTGGGGTCCTTAAACCCATGGACTATGATGTCCTTAACCTCGACCGTGATGTCTTTAAACTAACATTAGACTGTGGGGTCCTTAAACTCACGGACTATGATTTCTTTAACCTCGACCGTGATGTCTTTAAACTAACATTGGACTGTGGGGGTCCTTAAACCTATGGACTATGATGTCCTTAAACTCGACCGTGATATCTTTAAACTAACATTGGACAGTGGGCTCCTTAAACTCACGGACTATGATGTCCTTAACCTGGACCGAGATGTCCTTAAACTAACAATGGACCACCATGTCCTTAAACTGGTAATTGACCGCAAAGTCCCTAAACTAAAACAATAGAGCCCAAATGCTATTTTGTTGGATCTAAATGATCCTGTTAAGTAGATCTTAGTCTAAAATTAGACTAATGTATCCTTAATAAATGGTTAAGCTGACCTTAGTCTAAAATTAGACTAACGTGTCCTTAAAAAACTGTTAAGTTGATCTTAATCTAAAATTAGACTAACGTATCCTTAACAAACTGTTGAGTAGATCTTAGTCTAAAATTAGACTAACGTATCCTCAACAAACGTTTAAGTCGATCTTAGTCTCAAATGAGACTAACGATCCTTAAACCCAACCCTAAAACCCAAATCTAAGAAAATACGGATTTGGACTAATCCACGCCCTATGGGTGACGACATAAATTATTCTCCGTATACAATCCACGGGCAACCACAAACAAAACAAATATCCACAACACGAAGTGACCATCTGGAGAAGGAGAAAGTTGTTAACGCGATGCGGTAGCGTAATTAACTGCAGGGGCTTGCGCCTGCAGGGAAGAGCGTCCTCACAATCAAAAACCCCTCAAACGGGGGGGGGGGAGGGGAGGGGGGAATCTGACAAAGTCTGCTACATCGGTCGCATCCGTTCAAACTTTCGATACATAGTGCCATAAATCAACTTGGAATCTTCGGAAAGGTGGACGGATAGCACCAATTAGCATCTGCCCCAAAATTCAGGCTAGACGTTTATCGCGTCTCCGCGTTTCGGAGGGGAATAGATTCTGGCACGCCCGGCGGGACCTTTTCCTCTTTCCACTCCACACTTCGTGTGTCGTGTTCGCGAACGAATCGCGGTTTGCTATGGTTGCCTGTGGATTCGCGGTACTAAGATTTGGTGTCTTGCTCCGTGCAGAAAACCGAAGATCAATGGTTTCAAATTGCACTAACTGCAACTGCAACTCTCGCTCCGTCCCGTCCGGAGGAGCGACTTATGGGCCCCAAGCGGCCTCTATCTTTGCTATGCCGGTGGAACAGGTGACTCAGGCCACCACTGGATTGTTCTTCGGGACTATGATTCCGCCAACAAGCTTCAACGCTCCTGTACCATTGCAAGAAGCTCCCAAGAAGTCGGTCTTTGATCGGCTTGCAACTATAGCGGCCCCTCTCAACGGGTCGCCCAAATCAAATGCCTCAGTCTTTGACAGACTGGGCCAAACCTTATTTGGGCCTATGAAGAAACCCGTGATACCAGCAACGGTTATCCCAAAAAGGATAGCCATTCCTGCTCTTGAAGTCATCAAAGCGGCTTCTCCCGCCAAAGGGTCGGTCTTCACAAGACTGGCTGTTTCAGCTCCCGTTTCAGGCGAAATCGTCCAGGCTGCTTCACCTACTCGGAAGTCTGCTTTCGATAGGTTGGCCATCCCCACTCAGCGGACATCAGTCTTCAATAGGCTGACAATGAAAACTTCTGACCAACACAGGAGGCATGAGGAAGTCACTCCTACAGCTGAGATAATCCCAATGGCTTGACACGCTCGACGTCGCCACTGGCTCCGAGTAAGGAAGGCTGGGGGCAACTCTCCTTCTGGACTGACTCCGGCGGCTCCAACGGTGGAAATCGATGCTGCTGTTCCAACTGGGAACATCTTTGAACCGCTAAGGAGAGTGCGCAAAAACTCTCCGACTGCCGTGCAGAAGAGATCTCCTCCACCCGTAGAGAACGCTACTAAGGTGAAGCTAGAGCAACCCCCTCAGCGGCTGTCCTCTAAAATTTACAAAGTTTGGCGACAAGTTCAGGACTTGGTGATTGATCAAGATTACTCTCGCCGACAGAAAAATGTGAAAGTTCAGCGAGAAGAGGACCATCCTGTCAAGCCACAAAAGGCGACAGCTACTTGGGTGCCCACTGCAACGGCCCCCTCAACTTCTACCGCTCACAAGAGGAGAAGGCCAGAGAAAATCCCTGAGTCCGCGGTGAACCGCAAGGGCACTGAGCCTAAACGCCCCATGTCTGGGGGCATGGTGGTGCATACCGTCTATATGGCATCCGGAAAAGAGGATAGCCATATCTCCACAGGTCATCGACCGTTTACGCGATCAGTGACTAAGGCTTAGGAACAATAACAACAAAAGCTCTAAGAGATGCTAACAGCCATGGCCGCACTTACGGAACCAAAAGCAAGTCCGGAGACATCCTCGGAGCAGCGCCGTGAGCAGGTTACTGATGCTGAATTCCTTCAAAGAATGCTTGAGAAGAAGGAAAAAGACGCCGCGGAACAAGCTACCAATATAAAACAAATGGCCCTTCTATTCCAAGAGATGGTGGGCATGATGATCCAGCCGGATCCCCCAGCCGAAAATCCTCCAGTAATAATTGAAGATGATAGAGGAGAGACATCAAATCCTTTGCCGGCTCTATCAATAGCCAAGGAGGAGACAATCTCCAAAGCTGCCCTAGATGATTACATTGCTCAGCAGATACGAGTTCACCAGGCGAATGAAGTGGCTGGACAAATTGTTAAAACTGGACGACCCTATCCAGGTTGGTATGACCAAATAAATTACCCGCCAGGACACATGATCCCCAAATTCTACGTATATAAGGGGACGGGTAATCCGCATCAGCATGTCGCTCAATTCAGAGCCTTGTGCGGCAACACCGGAGGGGATGATAAGTTACTGCTTCGCCAATTCATCGGCAGCTTGGCAGAGACGGCGTTTGAGTGGTATTCAGAGCTGCCCAACGACTCTGTCAAAACTTTTACAGAGATGGAATTACTGTTCACCCAACGTTTTGCGAGTGCTAGTGAACGTACCCCAATCACGGCATTGATCAATGCTAGAGTGAAGCCTGGAGAAACATGGGTCCAGTATGCAATACGATGGCGGAATCTATGGTCGAAGTGCGAGCAGCGCATCGAAGAAACGCCTGCGGTAGGCATGTTCGTGGGTACTCTTGACCCTCAAGCGACCATATCCTAATTCATGATGTTCTTCAAGCCGACCACCTTCCAGGCCTTGATTGACAAGCTGGCTCAAATGGACCAGATGGGCCATAGGCCTTCCTCTTTAAAGACGGAGCCTTGGAATGAAAAGGGCAAAGGGAAAGCAACCTTCGTCGCCAACGCTTGACAACAACCGAGTGGCCCAAGACGGGTTGTTCGCCAAAGCAACAAGCGGCAGTCCCTCGATGAGAAGTTGAGACGTCCTTACTCATTTCCCCATGATAAAACAAGGAAACTGTTTGAACTGGCAGTGCGCAATGGGCTCATTACTCTACCGGAGTCGAGACACCCAACGCGACCGAACAACGTCAACGATCCTAATTACTGCCCCTACCACCAAGTATTGGGCCATCCGATCGAAGACTGCTACGTCTTCAAAAACTGGGTTGAAGACCAATACCAACAGAGCAAGTTCGCGCTATCTGAAAACTGGAAGGTGAATCCGCCACAACAGCACACTCCTAAAAGGGTGGACACACCGGGGGTATCATGCTCTTTTATAGAAGAAGCTCCATGAGAGGTCGCTCTTTCAGCCAATATGAAAAGAATGCTGAAGGATCTTCACACATGCCCGACAATTAGGTGGAAAAGCCTGCTAGAGCCTGAGATCATTGAGGGAATGCTAAAACCGTGCCCGATACCGAGAATTGGTAGCGATGGTCAAAATATTCAGGCCCAGCCATCAAAATCTTCAAAGAAGAAGAAAAAGCCCGTGAAGCCTGATGACAAGCGCACGGATCTGCAAAAGCATATTGACGCGCTGGAGGAATATAACCAGAAGGCGCGAACCCCGGTCACACTCCAAGAATTTCTCGGCAATATCCTTGAGAGGGGAGATAACGACAATGATGAGGGAGACGACTTGTCAGAAGAATTCGAAGATTATGTGGCAAGTTGCCGCATGATCGCTCATTTGTCATTAAGTAACAAAGCAGCTCACTCGGCGTTAGGAGATAACATAAAAGAGCTGGAGGCAGGAGCAATGCCAAAACCCTTGGATTATGTGACAAGGTCTATCAAGGAGAAACCTACTTGTTCATAAAGCATCCGGCGAAACTTCACCTCAAAGCTACAGCGGACCGAAACGTCCCTAAACTAACGACGAACTGCAATGTCCTAAAACTTGCAACTGACCGAGACGTCTATAAACTACTACGGACCGTAGCATCCCAAGGCTGACGTGGTAAAAAAAAGAAAACAAAAGGTATGTCCACAAGCAAAATGGGCACGGATGAAAACCCGAAAGGGCGCCGTGAGTAAAAACAGTAGGACTACCGGCGATATTTTTGAAAATCCGAAAGGGCGCAGACTCGTAAAAACAAACAAAAAAAACGGTATGTCCACAAGCAAAATGGGCACGGATGAAAACCCGAAAGGGCGCCGTGAGTAAAAACAGCAGGACTACCGGCGAGTTTTTTGAAAACCAGAAAGGGCGCAATCTCGTTAAAAGACACTTGCAAGGTCCTCTCGACCCTGTAAGGAGAAACCACCCGCGTGAGATCCTTACGACTCACAAAGGAGAAATACACTTATGAATCCTCACGATTCTTAAGGAGAAATTACGCTTACGAGATCCTCACGACTCGTAAGGAGAATTCCCCCTTGAGACCCTCACGGCTTATAGGATTCAAAAGCCTTAAGTTACAGAGATCTGAACCTGTTCTTAAGCCATCACAATCCCCAGATTGTCCTACAAGCGGTTCAATATTGATCCTTGTATACAATCCACGGGCACGAATGAACATTTCCCTAACAGAGTCCCACCACCGACTAGGGATATGCTCACACGGTGAACAAACACCTGTAGGTCCTCTCGACTTGCAAGGAGAAAACACTCTTGTAAGATCCTTACGACTTATAAGAGAACACACACTCAGGAATCCTCACGATTCCTAAGGAGAAAATGCACCTACGAGATCTTCACGACTCATAGGGAGAAACACCTTTATGAGACCCTTATGGCTCATGAAGTCAAAAGCCTTAGTCGACGGGATCCTAACCCTGTTTGCTAAGTCACCTTTGTTCGATATCGACAGAGGAAAATGATGATTCGCTCCTAGCAATATCCCAGTTGTAGCGATGCTGATGCCTAAATCGGTATCAAGTTCTAAGTCCTTTCATGGAAAATGATGATTCGCTCCTGGCAATATTCCAGTCGCAGCGATGCTGATGCTGAGATTGGCACCGGATTCCAAGTTCCACACTCACGATAAAAAATCAGCGAGCCAAAAATGCATATGAAATAGCCGAAATGATAGGGCAACTTGCAACAAAATCAGCAAGTAAAATATATGTATACAAAATAGCCGAAATGATTGGACAACTCGCAATAAAAAGCAGCGAGTAAAAAAAACAAAAATAGCCGAAATGATTGGGCACCGCGAAAAATAGCCGAAATGATTAGGCAATCGTGATTTTCGCGATATAAAAAGCTGAAATGATAGAGCATCGTGGAAAGAATTAAAAAAAATGAAAAAATGAAACTTTTTGCCTTGCAGGTGAGGTCACATTGACCCCTGTATACAATCCATGGGCACAAACAAGAAGGGAACCATATCGTCCCACCAGGCTTTGTCGAAGTGAAGCCAAATCTCAACGGTCCATAGACAACCTAAAGACAATCTCGACATTCGTCGCAATATTGCAGACACAATGTCAACAAACGAAGAGGGAACCATACCTTCCCACCATGCTCCATCAGAAAGAGAGCCGAATCTCAACGGCCACATCTACAGCCTAGAGACCCACAATAGCGTTCCTCCCCATTCTAACAGGACTCGGACGCAACATTACCAAACGGAGCCACAGCATAGTCCCTAGTTCTAAATCTTGATGGTTCACAGACAACCTAGAGACCACCTCGACATTCGTCTCGCTGCAGTAGACGCAACGTCACCAAGGCGGAGCCACGGCATAGTCCCTAGTTCCAAATCTCGACGGTTCATAGACAACCTAGAGACCATCTCGACATTCGTCTCGTTACAGCAGACGCAACGTCAGCAAAGCGGAGTGACGGAAAAATCCTAGTTCCACCTCAGCATTCGTCTCGTTACACCAGACGCAATAACAACAACGGCGTTCCTTCGCAGTCCAGCAGGATGCAGATTCAACGTCAACGAAAGACCTCACGGTCGAAAAAAAGCGGAGTGATGGCAAAATCTCAGCTCCACCTCAGCATTCGTCTGGTTACAGCAGACGCAATGTCACCCCAGGATCAAAACAACGGAGCCACGGCAAAGTCCTTAGTTCCAGGTCCCGACGGTTCACCAACAACCTAGAGACCACCTCGACGTTCATCTCGATACAGCAGACGCGATGTCATCCCAGCGTTCTTCCTCCAACAAGATGCAGACGCGACACCAACGATGGAGCCATGGCAAAGTCCCTAGTTCTAAACCTCGACGGTTCATCAACAACCTAGAGACCAGCTCGACGTTCGTCTCGATATAGCAGACACAACGCCAGCAAACGAAGCAAGGGCCAAATTCCTAGCTTCAGGGTCTTGACGGCAACTCATATAAAACCTGAAAGACTATCGGAGATCATCCCACACCAGCGCGGAATGGTTATGACTCATCGGGGCTCCCCAAACCGAGCCTAACCTCAAGTAAAAAACGGCATGGCAAAATTCCCAACGCTTGCTCTTCCGACAGTCAAACTGCCTAGGAAGATTCCTTGAAGACGTCTTGTCCAGCCCCCGAAGGGATCAGAGACAAGACAGTCGCAAGGCTACTTGAATAGCAAGATTGCCTATCGAGGAATACATCAGCCAACGCGACGGTGCGATGGGAAAAACCCTAGTACCACAGACCCTAACGGACCTTTGTCGTAAAGAACAAAGGTTAACTGTGACGTTAGGACATTCTTACGATAACTTCTCGATTCGTCTCAACCCCAAGGAAATCATTGTCCTTGGCAACCTCCTCGATTCAGGGAAATCAGCATCCTTGACGAGAGCATCTCGATTCGTGTCGACCCGCAGAGAAATCAGCATCTTTGCAGGAATATCTCGATTCGTCTCAACCCCAGGGAAATCAGTGTCCTTGGCAAAACCTCGATTTAGGGAAATCAGTGTCCTTGATGAGAGCACCTCGATTTGCGTCGGCCCGCAGAGAAATCAATGTCTTTGCAGGAATACATCGATTCGTCTCAACTCCGAGGAAATCAGCGTCCTTGGTAAAAACCTTGATTCAGGGAAATCAGCGTCCTTGACGAGAGCATCTCGATTCGCGTCGACTCGCAGAGAAATCAACATCTTTGCAGGAATAGCTCGATTCGTTTCAACTCCGAGGAAATCAGTGTCCTTGGCAACCTCCTCGATTCAGGAAAATCAGCGTCCTTGACGAGAGCATCTCGATTCGCGTCGACCCGCAGTGAAATCAACGTCTTTGCAGGAATACCTCGATTCGTTTCAACTCCGAGGAAATCAGCGTCCTTGGCAAAAACCTCGATTCAGGGAAATCAGCGTCCTTGACGAGAGCATCTCGATTCGCGTCGACCCGCAGAGAAATCAGCGTCCTTGACGAGAGCATCTCGATTCGCGTCGACCCGCAGAGAAATCAGCGTCTTTGCAGGAATACCTCGATTTGTTTCAACTCCGAGGAAATCAGCGTCCTTGGCAAAAACCTTGATTTAGGGAAATCAGCATCCTTAACGAGAGCATCTCGATTCGCATCGGCCCGCAGAGAAATCAGCGTCTTTGCAAGAATACATCGATTCGTTTCAACTCCGAGGAAATCGGCGTCCTTGGCAAAAACCTCGATTCAGGGAAATCAGCGTCCTTGACGAGAGCATCTCGATTCGCATCGACCCGCAGAGTAATCAACGTCTTTGCGGGAATACCTCGATTCGTTTCAACTCCGAGGAAATCGGTGTCCTTGGCAAAAACCTCGATTCAGGAAAATCAGCGTCCTTGACGAGAGCACCTCGATTTGCGTCGACACGCAGAAAAATCAGTGTCTTTGCAGGAATACCTCGATTCGTTTCAACTCCAGGGAAACCAGTGTACTTGGCAAAACCTCGATTCAGGGAAATCAGCGTCCTGGGCGAGAGTATCTCGATTCGCGTCGACCCGTAAGAAAATCAGTGTCTTTGCAGGAATACCTTGACTCGTCTCAACTCCGAGAAAATCAGTGTCCTTGGCAAATTCCTTGATTCAGGGAAATCAGCGTCCTTGATGAGAATATCTCGATTCGTGACGACCCGCAGAGAAATCAGTGTCTCTGCAGGAATGCACAATGTCAGCAAAGCGGAACCGCGGCAAAGTTCCCAGTTCCTTGACTCGGCGGTGCACAGACAACCCAAAGTCAACCCTCGACCTCCCTGTTGAAGCAATGCTTTGACTCGGGAGTAGGTCAACTCATCAATCACATACGAGTCCTCTCGACTTGTAAGGAAGAAAATTCTCTCGTGAGATCCTTACGACTCTCAAGAAAAAACATACTTAGGAATCCTCACAATTCCTAAGGAGAAAATACACCTATGAGATCCTCTCGACTCGTAGGGAGAAAAAAATCTTTATGAGACCCTCACGGCTCATAAAGTTGAAAAGTCTTAGGCGGCTGATCTGAACCTGTTTCCTAAGTCATCGCTTCTTATCTCGATTCAGGGAAATCAGCATCCTTGGCGAGAACCTCTCGATTCGTTTCGACCCGCAAGGAAATCAGTGTCTTTGCGAGAATCTCTCGATTCGTCTCAACTTGCGGGGAAATTAGTGTCCCTACGCATAAAAAAAATTCTCTTGTGGGATCCTTACGATTCTCAGGAGAAAACACACTTAGGAGTCCTCACGACTCCTAAGGAGAAAGCACCTACGAGATCCTCACGACTCGTAAGGAGAAAAGCCTTTGTGAGACCTTCACGGCTCATAAAGTTGGAAAGTCTTAGGCAACAGATCCTAACCCTGTTTTCTACGCCATCGCTACCTTATAAAGAGTTCAAGATGAACTGTTATCTACCATCTATGGGCCACACTTGCCAAAGCTACATGCCACTAAAATAGAGAAGTTACTCATGAGCATATAAACTACTTCACGCCAGAGTAAAATATAAAGAAATAGAAAGGTGCAGCTCATGGAGCTGAGGATTTGGAACTATGTCCCTTAAGAGTCGAGATTTGAGTCAATGATAAATGATGACGCTTGTGTCTGCTCGTTATCTTCTCAGATTATACCAACCCGAAACTGGTCATACGCTATGAATTACTCTGCACTACTTCATCCACGTATATACTTACGTGGGCAAAGTAGTGGGGGGCATTTGTTCCCGCCAAAAAAATTTTGCGCAAGAGCCCAAGGTACCAAATGGCAACGATACGTTTAAGAAAATGTGAACCGGTATTTTCCGGGCTGTATTTTGACAAACTCCCGAATGTGAAACAGATAAATTCTGATGATATCAAAAGTGTCTCAAAAAATCCTTCGATTTGATATATTATGGGCTTCATAATTTATCCGGGATCAAAAGTTATGAGCAAATATGCTATGCACGTATAATCTAAGAAAGAAAATGCGAACCAGTATTTTCTGGGCTGCATTTTGAGAAACTCATGAATGTGAAACAGTTAAATTCTAATGGTATCGAAAGCGTCTCGAAAAATCCTTCGATTTGATATATTATGGGCCTCATAATTCATTCGGGATCAAAAGTTATGAGGTATCACGTGCTCACACGTGACCGGACATCACGTGCAGACACGTGACCATTTACAGGCAAAGCCTGTAGGCACTGACTAAAATAAATAATTGGAAATAATTAATCAGTGGGGTCACGTGCCAACACGTGATGGGCCTTTAACCCCACTGCAAAGAATTAAAGGTATAATAAAATAACAAGGAAAAAACCCTAATGGGGCATCACTTGCCAACACGTGACCAAGGGCCACGTGCTGACACGTGATAATTCCTGAGTTCTTTAAAACAACAGAATTAAATTCTGGTCAAATGCTTAATCAGGGGGTCACGTGCCAATACGTGATGGGTTCTTAAAGATCTATGAATTAATAAAATTAAATTCTAATTAAGAGGGAATCAAAAACCCTAACTGGAAAAATATTTCTCTAAATCTTTCCAAACAAAAAAAATGGTGGTCTGTAAAATGGAGCACCGTTGGATTAAAAATCCAACGGTGATTAAAAATCACCAATTTATGGAAAGATTTTATACAAGAAAAGATTTCTCTGAAATTTGCCAGGAATAACAGAAAAAGGATCTTTTGGATTAAAAATCCAATGGTGAATAAAAATCACCGAGTGATCTAAAAGATCATGTTGGTTACAAAATCAATTAAAATCTTTCAATGAAAAATTGACAAAACAAATTGATTCTTTTCTTTCTCCTATAAATAGGAGCCAAGAAGAGAAGAAAGAGGATCTACTTTTTTAGGAAATAACAACAACAGAGAGAAAAAAGAGAGGAGAAGTTAATTCTCAAGAGAGAAAAAAAGATCTCTTCAGAGAAAAGAAACCCTAGGTGAGAAAGGGGAAAGAGATCTAAGTTCTATAAAACAAAGAGAATTTAATTCTCAATTTAAGAGTTTAACTCTTCTGAATAAGAACTTAGTTCTTTCTCTGGTTGAAGATCTGCTGAAGCAAATCTTCCCATAGGCTGAGAATTTAATTCTCATCAGGTTGAGATTCTGCCATGCAGATCCAAAACTTAGAGAGAGAATTGATTTTAGGGAATTTAATTCCCCCAAATTCATAGGAATTTAATTCCTCTAAAACAGAACTAGGGTTTAACCCTATATGAGAATTTAATTCTCCCAAATTCATAGGAATTTAATTCCTCCTAAACAGAACTAGGGTTTAACCCTATATGAGAATTTGATTCTCCCAAATTTATAGGAATTTAATTCCTCCAAAATCATAATTAGGGTTTAACCCTATAAAGAATCTAATTTCTAAAGAAATAAAGGGACTTGAAGGATCTCCATGCATGCAAAAGACTAAAGTCACGTGTCCCCACGTGACCCCTGAAAAGATCCCCAAAAATGAGAAGAGAATAATTGTTGAGGCAATGCCTCACGTGCTCCCACGTGACCTCCAAAACACAGAAAATAAAAGCAAAGGAAATATAGGCTTTGGGCGCTCTCACGTGTTTCCACGTGACCCCTTTGCAAATGCTTTAGCGATCAGCGCACATATATCCATCACGTGCCAACACGTGATGGCCAAAAAAGCAAAAGTGTTTAACACTTATTTACAGAACAAAGTGACGAGATCTGGCCCCACCTTTTGGCGCCCTCACGTGACCCCTTTTCTTTAGTGTTTAACACTAATTCGAGAACTTTATTTCCAGTGTTTAACACTGATTGTCTTCTAGTGTTTAACACTAATTTGAGAATCTTATTTCTAGTGTTTAACACTACTTTGAGAATCTTATTTCCAGTGTTTAACACTGTTATCTTCTAGTGTTTAACACTAATTTGAGAGCTTTATTTCCAGTGTTTAACACTGCTGTTCCCTAGTGTTTAACACTATTTTTTAGCCAAATTGGCTAAGTAATCCAGAGGCAAAAACCTCCCCTTCAACTAAATCTCAAAGTTGAGTAAAACTCAAAACTATAATGTTTAACGCTCAGTCAAAGACCAAAATGATATCAGAGCCCTCAAACTCTTGTTTAGCATTGCTAAGTGACGAGGGGCTGAACCCAGACAAATGTCTAATGGTCCAATAAAGGGCCAACATTTCAAATCTAATTGAATTTAGCCCAAGTTGACCATAAGTCCTCAATCCAGATTTAACCGAGCCAATGAGCTCATAATCTAATTAATTGATCTTAGTTCCAAATTGGACTACAGATCCCCAATCAACCTCGGTTCAAGGGGACATCTCTTCACTCCTTTGATATTTGTCGTTGTAATCCCTCAACGTCTTCAAAGAGGTGACGGATCCCAACAACCACACATTTCACAGACTATGACGTCTCTAAACTATGGACCGTGGGGTCCTTAAACCCATGGACTATGATGTCCTTAACCTCGACCGTGATGTCTTTAAACTAACATTGGACTGTGGGGTCCTTAAACCCATGGACTATGATGTCCTTAACCTCGACCGTGATGTCTTTAAACTAACATTGGACTGTGGGGTCCTTAAACCCATGGACTATGATGTCCTTAATCTCGACCGTGATGTCTTTAAACTAACATTGAACTGTGGGTCCTTAAACCCATGGACTATGATGTCCTTAACCTCGACCGTGATGTCTTTAAACTAACATTGGACTATGGGGTCCTTAAACTCACGGACTATGATTTCCTTAACCTCGACCGTGATGTCTTTAAACTAATATTGGACTGTGGGGTCCTTAAGCCCATGGACTATGATGTCCTTAACCTCGACCGTGATGTCTTTAAACTAACATTAGACTGTGGGGTCCTTAAACCCATGGATTATGATGTCCTTAATCTCGACCGTGATGTCTTTAAACTAACATTGGACTGTGGGGTTCTTAAACTCACGGACTATGATGTTCTTAACCTGGACCGAGATGTCCTTAAACTAACAATGGACCACCATGTCCTTAAATTGGTAATTGACCGCAAAGTCCCTAAACTAAAACAATAGAGTGCTCTTTTGTTGGATCTAAATGATCCTGTTAAGTAGATCTTAGTCTAAAATTAGACTAATGTATCCTTAACAAATGGTTAAGCTGACCTTAGTCTAAAATTAGACTAACGTGTCCTTAACAAACTGTTAAGTTGATCTTAGTCTAAAATTAGACTAACGTATCCTTAAAAAACTGTTGAGTAGATCTTAGTCTAAAATTAGACTAACGTATCCTCAACAAACGTTTAAGTCGATCTTAGTCTCAAATGAGACTAACGATCCTTAAACCTAACCCCAAAACCCAAATCTAAGAAAATACGTATTTGGACTAATCCACGTCCTATGGGCGACGACATAAATTAGTCTCTGTATAAAATCCACGGGCAACCACAAACAAAACAAATATCAACGACACGAAGTGACCATCTGGAGAAGGAGAAAGTTGTTACCGCGATGCGGTAGCGTAATTAACTGCAGGGGCTTGCGCCTGCAGGGAAGAACGTCCTCACAATCAAAAACCCCTCAAACGAGGAGGAATCTGACGAAGTCTGCTACATCGGTCGCATTCGTTCAAACCTTCGATACATGGTGCCATAAATCAACTTGGCATTTTCGGAGAGGTGGACGGATAGCACCAATTAGCATCTGCCCCGAAATTCAGGCTAGACGTTTATCGCGTTTCGGAGGGGAACAATGGAGTCACCCTCTCTAAAGAGATAACTTCTAGACTGATGATGAGAGGGATTTGTATGATTGACATATCTCTTGCTTAGGAAATTGAGTCAATCATGAAATGTCAAGTACCACACCAGATATTGCTTTTGCACTGGATGCAATAAGCATATATATTAATCCAATCCTGGAGAAACGTTGGGAAGCAGTTATGAACATAAGTGGATGTTCTTGGTATATGGTAACGACAACCTTCTTCGGAAGGCGTTTATCATTTCAGGCTTCTAAGGTGACCTGAATGACATAGTGGCTGTCAGAGTTATAGTTTTCTCTCTTTTTGAGGGGCAGTATGTTAAACAGGTGGTCCAAGCGGATACTGAGAAATGCATGGCGCGGGATACTGATTAAATTCAGCGGAAGATACGGTCTAAGATGTTTGTTGGATTTGGAATTCATTTGTGAACCGGGTTCTATCAGATATCCAGAAAAATTCTAAGACAGGTATCGCTCATTTTGGGAGATAGTCTTTCTCCGTGAAGTTGAGATATAGAGAAATATAGATAGAAATATTGGAGCGGATCCACTCACTGAGGCTATTTCTCGAACACAATAGTTTCACAAACGGGCTTTGCGAGACTGATTAGTAGAGAAGTTGGGTGTTCGGTATCACACGGGCTGTGAGTATGTGACATCGCAATAATTAGCCCTAAGTGCAAGTGGGAGATTGTTGGATATAGTACCCTCAAGTCAATTATTGTAATCGCAGGCACGCGATTGTGATGATTGAGGGAGGACCTATACGGGTAGAACAGTCTTACTCGAGATGATAGTATACTATCTGGTTTATCTATACCATCATGTACATGCATTATGTGGCATTACAGATCACCATTACATGTTGATAGAGCCTATACGATTCTTGCTTGACTACCAGCATTATGATGGCGATCATATACGTGGGAGCTGGATAGTCTATAAGCACATCCTAAAATGTCCCTGGTCGAGGGAGTATCGAGACCGGGCATTGTTTACCGCCGAAAACATAGGTCGTTTTGCCTGAATTTGGGGGCAGATGCTATATGGTTTTATCGTTCTACCTCTTCGAAAATACCAAGTTGATTTATGGTGCCATGTATCGAAGGTTTAGACAGATGTGGCCGTTGTAGCAGACTTCGTCAGATTCCCACTCGTAGTGAGGGGTTTTTTTGATTGTGGGGACGCTCTTCCCTGCAGGCGCAAGCTCTACAATTAATTACGTTACCGCGTACTGATAACCACTTTCTCCTGCTCCAGAAGGTCACTTCGTGTCGTGTGTGTTTGTTTTATTTTTAGTTGCCCGTGGATTGTATATGGAAACTAATTTGTATTGTCGCCCGTAGGGCGTGGATTTGTCCATAACCGTATTTTCTTAGATTTGGGTTTGGTTTGATTTAAGGATTTTTAACCTTGTTTGAGATTAAGATCGACTTAAATATTTGTTAAGGATATGTTAATCCGATATTGGACTAAGATCTACTTAATGGGGGTTCGGGATCATTTTTGATTCAATGAAAGAGCATTTAGGCACTATCGTTTTAGTTTAAGGACGTTGCGGTCCACAGCTAGTTTAAGGACATTACGGTCCATTGGGGTATGCTCATGGGTTTGAGAGTGCATCCAAGAGCTGTTGGTTGTCGGGACCCTCCACCTCTCTGACATCGTTGAAGAATTACAACAACATGTATCAGAGGTATGGAGAGATATACCCTTGAACCGAACTCCAGATTGAAGGGAGAGATCATGGTGGAACGAACATCATTTTAGATGCCATGTGTCAGGAGATCATTGACCATCTTTGGCACTAAGATCGATTCGGGGAGACCTGAGTATATGAGGGCTCGATTGATTGACGGTCAAAAGGTTTTGGCCTCGGGAGACTTGGCTAATTTTGGATAAGCTTGGCCTCTCACAGTGTTAAACACTGCTATCTGCTTGACGCTCACGTGCTCCTACATGAGGCTCATAAGTAGTATTAGCACAGAAATTTAGAGCGCTCACGTGCGGTATATGAAAATTGGGCATTATGCATTTGGGTCCAAATCCCCATCTGTATATAAGTGTTAAACACTTAGTCCTTGTGGCCATCACGTGTGGGCACGTGAGATGCTCCTAAGTTGGGCACTGCCTCCTTTAGATTTATCTTCCTATTCTTTTCTAGGTGCTAAGCATTTTTGGGGGTCACGTGAGATCACGTGAGGCGCCCCAAAATGAGATGTCTTAATTTATTCCCCTTTCTTTTTATAAGTGCTGAGCACTATTAGGGGTCACGTGGGATCACATAACTCGATCTCAGTCATTCCTTTTTGGGCCTTAGAGGTGCTCACATGGGAACACGTGATCTGTCGTTATAGCGTTGAACGCTAATATGCATGGGGCTCTTGATCTTAGTCTTGGGAATTTCAAGTCCTTTGTTTTATAAGAATTAAATTCTTATAGGGGTCACGTGGGATCACATAACTCGATCTCAGTCATTCCTTTTTGGTCCTTAGAGGTGCTCACGTGGGAACACGTGATCTGTCGTTATAGCGTTGAACGCTAATATGCATGGGGCTCTTGATCTTAGTCTTGGGAATTTCAAGTCCTTTGTTTTATAAGAATTAAATTCTTATGTAGGGTTAAACCCTAGTTTTATCAGGGGAATTAAATTCCTATGTCTTTGGAAGAATTAAATTCTTCAAACCTAGTTCTTTCCTTTAAATTTTGGGACTGCATAACAGAATCTCCCCGATGAGAATTAAATTCTCAACTTGTGGGGATATCTGCTTCTGCAGACCTCAACCAGAGGAAGAACTAACTTCTTTTTTTTGGAAGAGTTAAACTCTTATAAAAGGAGATAAAATGATCTCTAGGTCTTCTTTTCCTCACCTAGGGTTTCTTTTTCTTCAAAGAGAACTCTTCTTCTTCTTTGTTTTCTCAAATCTTATGGGGGGGTCTCCTCTCTTTTTCTCTTCAGTCTCGAGTCCTTTATATAGTAGAGGTAGGTTTGTTGATTTAGTTAAGCAAATCTCTCATTGAGAGATTTTTTGATTGTTTTGGGGATTTTATCCACCGTTGGATCTTTGATCTAGGGACTTCTGTTTTACAGAAGACATTTTTCTTATTTTTAACAAGATTGGGAAAATATTTTCCCATACAGAGCTTATTCTGTAGCTTGGTGATATTTAATCACCATTGGATCTTTAATCCAACGGTCCTCTGTTTTACAGAGCACAATTTTTCTTGTTCAGAAAGATTGGGGAAATATTTTCCCATACAGAGCTTATTCTGTAGCTTGGTGATTTTTAATCACCATTTGATTTTTAATCCAACGGTGCTCTGATTTTCAGCGCGTAATCTTTCTTGTTTAGAAAGATTCAAGGAAATATTTTCCAATTAGGGTTTTTATCCCTCTTATTTAGAATTTAATTATATCGGCTCAGAAGGCATTAGGAATTCTCACATGTAGCACGTGACCCATAGCATTATACCGGTTTTCTTATATGTAGCAGTCCCAGAGAAAGGCATCACGTGTTGGCACGTGAGCTGATGTTCAGGAATGTCACGTGTTGCACGTGACCCCCACAAGTTTAAGCTCAACAAAGAGCATCACGTGCTGACACGTGAGTTTCTCTGGCCTGTTATTTGTTTTAGGAAGGCGCCTATATATTTTGTATATAGATGCTCACGTGCCTGCACGTGAGGCTCAATTTCAGTCTTATTTGTTTAAGCGCAATGCCTATAATCTTTGCTCCAAGGCGCATCACGTGCGGGCATGTGATGCTCCATTTGGGGAATTTTTCCCATCACTTTTTATTTATTATTTATTTTTTATAAGGGAACAAATGCCCCCACAACGTTGTTCTTACGTGGCTTGCACGTGAGTGCAACGTTGTCACCTTTACAGCCGTTGGATTGCCTAGGGGAATGGGGAGGTGAACCGCCCTTATCGCGTCTTTTAAATGCAAGGGTTTGGTCTTTAGGAAGCCACTGTTCCTTCATCTTCTTCTTTCCTTGCATTCTTTGAGAATTTAATTCTCTTCTTCAGAGCTTAGTTATCTGCCCATTGCAATTCCAGAGTTAAACTCTGTCAGAAAAAGGAACCCTTTTTAGGTAACGATCTTGAATAACAAAGAAACCCTTTTCTCAAAAAAAATTCCTGGATTTTATATCCACCATAAGAGCTTTGTTCTCTTCTGAAACCCATCTCTTAGAGATCCAAATACATGATTTTTGAGTAGTAAACCTCAATGTCTTGGGCATTCCCCCTCTGATCTTTAAGGATTCATGGCATTTTTATTTTTCTTTTCCTCATCATGAGGGTTTCTGGAATTTAATTCCATCGGATAAAAAGAATTTAATTCCTCACCAAAGAGCTTTGCTATGAAGATCAAGAGGGCCCCTTGGGAATTTCATTCCCCGTTGTTCTTGAGCATATTTTCATAGGGTTTTTCCTTACTTGCAGAAATTCAAATTTGTTGGGTATTTTAACAGAACTTGTTTTCTCTATAAGGATGTCAAGAGTTGTTTAAACTCCCGTGTCCGTTTAATGAGAATCTTTTTTTATTCTCACAATGATTGTCCTGTCTCATCATTGGTGAGCCGCCATATTGATTTTGTGGGGTTCATTAGTTTTGCAATCAGTGGTCCCATGGAACAAACTTTCTGTCGTTTCTCTCTATTATTATATATATATACATACATACATGCATATATATATATATATATATATATATATATATATATATAGGTTTCATTAACAGGTTTTCCTTCACCTTTTTCAGGAACAATGGCTTCTCTTCCTTACTTTCCTTTTACTCGCTCAGACGCCGCTTGATTGATGATTCCCGGTGTGTAGGTAGAAAAGTGTAAAGATCACAACCAAAGAAATTTGTAAACCTCAATCAATAACGGTGTCAATTGTAGGTTCGTTAGCGAGTGCGGATCGTCCACAGAGACAGTGTGATTTGATCTTAATTGTTTTAGTTGAGTTGAAAATTAAAGAAGAAAAGAAAATGATTCAAGAATTTTGAAATTTAGTTTCAAGAATTGTAAAGAACTAGATCTAATATCAAGAAATACTAAAGATCAAGAATCAAGAATTGCCCAAATCAAATGAATTATCAAGATTTGTAATGAGTCTCGTAGGAATCGATCGAATCGATAGTGATGATGAAGACTTGTGATTACGTATTCTTATCTATTGAAGATTTGTTGCTAGGTCGATGACGATCAACGAGAATTAGGGATCTATCGAAGAAACTAGGGTTTCTTCATCATATCCCTTGTCCTTTCGTTGATTAGCATTCAAATTCTAGCCTCTAGGAAATTTAATCATCGATCGTTGATATCTAATTAAGAGCGAAAACATTCAAGAAAGTATCTCGCTCGAAACTAGGTTGTCGATGATTCAATTTACTAAAGTTTACAAAACTCATAAGACTTAAGAATCGTTCAAGAATGTAATCATCATCATCTATTTATTTTCTCGATTCCTCCACGAGCGGAGTTTTTACTCAAACATCATAACAAAGAAAACAATCAAGAATTGAGAACTCATCATAATGCTCAAATGTAAAGATAAGCAAGATAAAGAAATTTCACCTTTTATTATTCAACAATTTCATTACAATTTGCTCAAGACTACAAGAATTGAGGAGAGAACTCGATCGTCGAATTAGCTTCGTATCGTCTCCGTGAGTCGCGGATCGTCTTGGATCACTTGTTCGGTTGAAGATCGTCGTCGCTACTAAAAGGTTGAAGGCTTCTTGCTTGATTTGTACTCGGAGATCTTGAATTTGGCTTTTGGAAATGGATTAGGGTTTGGATGCACATGTTGTGTCACTCAACTATAGGATTTGTGGCTCAATTTTCAACAACTTTTAACAACAAGCCTCGGGTCTCCTTTTATAGCCCTCTCCTTAGCTTCCCCTAGAAGCTTGATTAGGATTAGCTTCCTTTAGAAGCTAGGTTTAGTTTAGCTTCTCTTGCAAGCTTGGTAGTTATGAAGGAAGCTTCTAGATTTAGGTAGTTAGCTAGCTTCCTTGATAAGCTTGGTTGTTGGGAAGAAGCTTCTAGGTTGAGTTAGTTATGTAGCTTGCTTGAGAAGCTTGGAGGTGTTTAGCTTGTACAAGAAGCTAGGCTGTTCGGACAGAAGCTTCTGGAGATTTCTGGAGAACGAAGTGGCTTGAAGACGTTTTGTAGCTGAGAAGAGAACCTCGGGAAAAGATGCTGCCGATGACGTGTCAGTGTGGCCGCGGATCCGCCCATTCGGCCGCGGATCCGCGGCCGTTTTGAGGGTTTGCTGCATGGAAACTTCAGGGTACTTTAGTGCTGATCCATAGAACCTTATCTTATGTATGGAATCTTTTAAATCTTTCTTGTTCACTGCCAGATCACAGGTCTTGGACTTGGCACATTTTTATCAGCACTTTTAGCAGTTTTGGCTCTTTACCTGGAATTTCCTGCATACACTCTCGAGACAAGTGTTGCGATATACAAAAGATCATGCGTGCAATAATAGAGACTCAATTTCCCTCAAAATGCCGGTTATAATGTATAACACAAGTTATTTGGTATTTTACGGACGTTTTGCTAATATGTGCTATATTCATACCGAACACCTTTAGATGATTGCAAATAGTAGGGAAATTGATGTGTTAAAAATGCAATATTTTCGACTGATCACCGCTTTTCCGCAATCGCCGTCGGATGAGGAGGCTATGGCAATGATCAGGGCCTATGACAGGGACTGTACTAGTTTGCTCCTATGGGGAGTTTGGTATGGGCACATCATCCGGGTCCGACGCAACTTTATTTGTGAGATGCCAACAGAGCCTCTCCGCCCAATATCGCTGATGGAGCATCTGCAGACTGCTTATGTGGTGGAGGTGGCTAATTGGACTCCTACGGGCCGGCTTGAGCCATCAACAACCGGGATACCCAACCAGCCCTTGCCGGCTATAGATATCTTAGAGCGCCGCATCTGTCAAGGTGAAGCCCAACCGTGGAGACAAGTTTATAAGGTAGGGCTTACCCCTCGCCACCCGATCGGCTATCTTCCTTAGTGTCGATATGTTCTCTCCGCTCACCGTGCCCGGTCGCAGAAGGTTGGGTTATATCAAGCGGTGTACGCGTCTCTTTTTCATTACCCGGCTCCTCACGTCTGGTGGGTTAAACCTTTCCTGAACTAATGGAATCTTCCTACCAATACCTTCTTGCTAGGGATCATGAGGTCTCGATTTCACTTGAAGAGTTCCGCGAGATCTCCGGATTGCCAATCAGGGAAGAGCATTATGAATAGTTGCTGCCTCCCGATGAGTATGTGTTCACGACTGTGCCTGCTATGCTTGACGGCTTGACAACTGAAAATGCTGTCCGTCATAAGTACCCCAGTCTAATCAAGACTCTAGGTATTTTTTAGAAGCTGTTCACGGAATCAGAAGGACAGGACGTTACTTTCAAGAGTTTCATCGCCTGTTTTCTCTGTGAAGATGTTTTATCAAAGGAGGCCGCGAAATTTGCAAGCATTACTGACCCTTTTGGGTTTGGGTTGAATAAGCTGCCGGCCAAAGAGAGAACTTGCCAAAGTTTTACATTCCGGCCTTGTCGGCCGTGCCTTTCGATGCAATTACGGTCCCTGGCATGGACGAAGAGACCTTCTTCGTCGGCTTCATCAGTCTTTGGCTCAGTTGGTTCGCTATGCCGACGCATCGACGCTTCATGAGAGCTTCCGTCTTCTACCCCACCCATCATGTAGCTGAAGGGACACGGTTGGCTATTGGCATCGTTGGACTGTCGCATCTTTATCATGGATTAAGTGTTGCGGCCAACACTTCAACCCCAGGTACAGACGTCGTGAATTCCTCCCTCCGCTACTTCACGTTGTGGATCGAGATGCATGTATTGGGAGCGTTCGCAGCGCATCGGAAGCCAGATTTCTATGATTCCTACACCTTCCCACGAGTTATGAGGTTGGTGGATGTTTCTGCTCCCGATCCAACCCAGCTAGGAGCCCTCCGTGTGCTGCTTAATCCGTACACCAACGACGGCGGGATGGTTTTTAGCGACCGAGTCCTCTCTTCTCCCGCGGGGCCTATCCAGCAGCTGTTTGATTTGTCAAAAGGTGGAGCGTCGTCTTTAAAGCCTAAGGAGATTATGCACCTGTACTCGATTAGGCCGGGCTACTTGGTGTTCCGGCAAAATAACGCGGCCCTTTTTATGCGGTACAATCTGCATCGCTTCGCCCAGCAGTTGGGCTATAACCAGGGTCTCCCCTTCGAGGCATTCTTGGTTGAACCTACTCCATCTCTGAAAGTCACGCGTGATGTCACCCATCACTTTATGCGGCTGAACACCGGCTCCCGTTTCGTGATCCCCAAGGCCGACTATATTCCAAGGTGTGTGGGGTATTTCAAGGGTTGGTATCGTCATTGAGTCGGTCCCGTCAGCGTTGAAGAGAGGCGGGTACTCTTTGAGTGTCGATCGTCGGCTCCGGCCCAAGCCACTAGTATTCCATTGCGGTCGCGGACAGTAGTTCGCCCTCCATTGAGGGATAGCGGCGTGGTTCTTATCCCGAGAGCCGTAGAAACAGAATTGGCTCCTTGCACAGCTGGGATGCCGGTGCGCACTAGAGCTCAAGCAAAGGCCTCCGATGAAGTGTTAGTGACAGTACTATCAGTAGCGGTGTTATCCGCGGTGGTATCGCCAAAAGGGGATACCAGAAGCGAAGTTGGCCAATGTCACGCCAAAGCGCCAAGGGGAAGGAAGCGGTCCTCTTCCAGGGTTAGCTCCAGCTCGAAAAGGAGGAAGAAAATAGTTGCCGGCCTGCTTGACCTCTTGCTAGAATCTGAGCTTATTGTTCAAGACGAACCCATCTCCATGCAAGAGCTGGATGATGGACTTATTTACCCTGGCTCGTCCGTTGAGGAAGCCGCTCAATTAGCTGAAGCTTTAAGGCGCTCGCAGGATGAGACCGAAAATGTGTGCATCCCGAAAAAGCCCTACCCCCCGGTTATCTTCTACGAAGATCCCCCTTCACTATGGAGAGTACATATGGGTCCTCTGTGAAGGGAAGATGAAAGAGCCTTCAAGCAGCCCATCTCGACTGGTTCTGAAGATGAGCTGGCACTGAAGACCAGTGGGCATGAATCTGCATTTGAAGCCCGGCGAGCACATTTCCTAAGGAAGGAACGACTGCTTGAAAAAGCCATACTAGAAGCATCATGGCGCATCGGTATGTGTGCTTTCCGTATTTTTCTTTTGGCAAATAATTTGTATCGCTTTTTATATCTCCTTATTTTTGTGAAAACATTGCAGGGACTTCAGCAACGAAAGAAGATCTGAGTCCAGGTCGTGCTATGATAGCAGATTCTATAGATGTCTCCCATGACGCATCGGTAGGTGTAGAAGGGATTACTACGGCCGCCGTTCCTGTTGCAGAGCCTCCGATGGTGACTCTTGTTCCTTTGGTGTCCATTCCTTGAGCGGAGGTGACCCCATTTGCCACGGACCCTATGGATGTCTCTAGTGATGCACCGAAAGGTGTAGAAGAGATTGCCGAAGCTGTTAGTTCTATTTTGGAGCTCCCGGTGACGACCTCCGTCTCTTCGGCGTCAATACTTTCCACAGAGACGACCTTGCCGGTCATAAACCCAATGGATTTTTCTAGTGGCGTCTTGAAGATTGTAGGAAGGACCGCGAAGGCCACTGTTTCCTATTTGGAACCTGAAGTGGTGGTTGTTTCTCCGCAACTAGAAGCTGCTACACCAGCAAATGTCCCCGGTGATGTTCCTGAGGGCGCGGAGGAGGCCGCCGAAGCTGCTATACCTCCAGTTCAAGGCAAGCGAAGCGTCAAAGGTAATTTCTTACATTTTATTTTAATGATCCCCTCGTTATCTGAACTCTTCTTTCTTTCAGAACTGTGGGAATCGGCAGCTTCTATAGTGGACCTATCTTCCAGGAAGTCCTTCCAGCGCTTACTTGATATGGCTGCCCTACGGGCGATATCCCCGCAAAGTATCGTCTTTTCTTCTGAGCAAGGTCGGTGTTCTTTGACCCCTTTGCTTTATTATCACTTTTTTACAACGATGCTAATATGCCCTCTGTAGTTCTGGAAGCTGATGACGAAGTGGAGATCCTTGATGGGCATGGGGATCTTTCAAACCCCCCTTGCATGACTGTGGGTTAGTAAAACTTTACCCTTGGCATTATTTTGTTTATTTCATGTTTGCCAGTCTCGCTGACTATTCATAAATTTTGACAGTTTTGCCAGCTCTGGCTCCGTTAGAGTCCCGAATCTCTATTCCACCGGGCCCATATGCCCGACGTGCGTCTGAAAGGATGGCAAGACAAAGCATTCACTCCTTGTCGGCCCTTATTGAAGATCTTCGTACTGGTAGTTCTGTTATGGCCGAAGAATTTGCTGCCGAATCCAATACTTCTTTGCCCTTCCTTGCCACTTATCATGACGAAACATTAGTGCATGTTTGGGTTGAGTATTGTCGCCGAGTGGAGGCTTGCTTACATAATCTTGAGTGCATACGCCTTCCTTCCGAGCTCCTGACTGCAAAGGTGAGCCTGCGGGGGTGGATTGAGCAGTGCGCCGCTAATCTACAGTCTTGCGAGAAGAGAATCAACCGGAAATTTTCGGAGAGAGAGCTAGTTTCAAATGCTTTGGGGGAACTCCAAACTCAACTCATTACTAAGACCACCCGTACGTACGAAATTTAGCGGGTGCTTCAAAGCTATCACAGAGGTGGTAGCTCTTGATAAAGCCGTTATCTTTACCCGCGAGATGGTTGAAGCTCATAAAGTTGCTGAAAAGGAGCTTGAGAGTCGGTTCGCTTCGTATCAGACTCAACAGTCTCAGGCGGAGACCCGTCTTGTAGCAATAACAAAGCCTGAAACCGAGGCCCAGCGGAAGAACGATGAAATGATGAGTTTATTGCACCATCCGTCGGCTTGAAGATTTTTTTTTATATTCTCCTTTTTTGTATTTACTCCTGAATGAGAGTATCTTGTATTCAATTTGATTCTTTTATGAAATTTACCTTGTATTCGTTTGGATTCATGAATAAAAAACATATTTTATTTCATACCGGCGTGTCCCTTTTATCAAATGTGTCTTGTAGACAGTCTATCTTGATCTCCTTGCAGGGCAGCGATGGCTTAGGAAACAGGTTCAGATCTGCCGTCTAAGAATTTTCAATTTTATGAGCCGTGAGGGTCTCATAAAGACTTTTCTCCCTACGAGTCGAGAGGATCCCGTAGGTATATTTTCTCCTTAGGAGTCGTGAGGACTCCTAAGTGTGTGTTTTCTCTTGAGAGTCGTAAGGATCTCACAAGAGAATTTTTCCCCTTACAAGTCGAGAGGACTCGTAAGTGGTTGTTTCCCTCCTTATCAATATTCGACTTTGGAGAGTGTGGCCCATGAATAGTATGCAACAGTCCATCTTGGACCGACTTGCAGGGCTCCAGTGCTTAGGAAACAGGTCCTTATCCCCATTGCCTAAGGCTTTTCCCTACGAGTCGAGACGAATCGAGAAGTTCTCGCAAGGACACTAATTTCCTCACGAGTCGAGACGAATCGAGAAGTTCTCGCAAGGGTGTCCTAACGTCACAGTTAACTCCTGCTATTAGAAGTCCGTTAGGGTCTGTGGTACTAGGGTTTTTTACCCGTCGCACCATCGCGTTGGCCGATATATTCTCCGATTTGCAATCTTGCTGTTCGGGTAGCCCCGCGACTGTCGTGTTTCTGATCCCTTCGGGGGATGGATAAGACGTCTTCAAGTAATCTTCCAGGTAATATTACCGTCGAAAGATCAAGTGTTAGGGATATTCCATATCGCTTTTTACTTGAGGTTAGGCTCAGTTTGGGAGCCCCGATGAGTCATGACCACTCCGCGCTGGAGTGGGATGGTCTCCGATAGTCTTTCAGGTCTCAGTTGAGTTGCCGTTAAGACCCTGAAGCGAGGTATTTTCCTTGGCTTCGTTTGTTGACATTGTGTCTGCAATATTGCGACGCACGTTGAGGTTGTCTCTGGGTTGTCTGTGAACCGTCGAGATTTGGAACCAGGGGACTTTTCCATGGCTCCGTTTGTTGATGTCGCGTCTGTATCCTGCTGGAGGGAGGAAGGACGCTGTTGTTGATCTCTAGGCTGTAGATGTAGCGGTCGAGACTTAGAACTAGGGACTTTGCCATGGCTCCGAAGTAGTCTCCAGGTTTTCCGTGAACCGTCGAGATTTGGAACTAGGGGACTTTGCCGTGGCTCTGAGGTAGTCTCTAGGTTGTCCGTGGACCGTCGAGATTTAGAACTAGGGGACTTTGTCGTGGCTCCGAGATAGTCTCTAGGCTGTCTATGAACCCTCGAGACTTGGAACTATGGGACTTTGCCGTGGCTCCGAGGTAGTCTCTAGGCTGTCTGTGAACCGTCGAGATTTGGAACTAGGGGACTTTGCTGTGGCTCCATTTTACTGACATCGTATCTGCTTCTGGCTGGAACGAGAAGGAACGCCGTTGTTGATTTCTAGACTATAGATGTAGCCATCGAGATCTAGCCTCTCTTTGACGAAGCTTGGTGGGACAATGTGGTTCCTTTTTTTTTTGTTCTCATGGATTGTATATAGGGGTCGATGTGATCTCACCTGCAAGGCAAAAGTTTCATTTTTTTTTCTTTCCGCGACGCTCTATCATTTCAGCTTTTTATATCGCGAAAGTAGCGATCGCCCAATCATTTCGGCTATTTTTTTCGCGGTGCGCAAGCATTTCGGCTGTTTTTCTTTTTCTGTACTCGCTGCTTTTTATTGTGAGTTGCCCAATCATTTCGGCTATTTTATATACATATATTTTACTCGCTGATTTTTGTTGCGAGTTGCCCTATCATTTCGGCTATTTCATATGCATTTTTGGCTCGCTGATTTTTTTTGCTGCGAGTATGGAACTTGAGGTCTGATACCAATCTTAGCATCAGTATCGCTGCGACTGTAATATTGCCAGGAGCGAATCATCATTTGTCATGAAAGGACTTGGAATTTGATACCGATTTAGGCATCAGTATCACTACAACTGGGATATTTCCAGGAGCGAATCATCATTTGCCTTTGTCGATTCGAACAAAGGTGGCTTAGCAAACAGGGTTAGGATCCTATCGACTAAGGCTTTTGACTTCATAAGCCGTAAGGGTCTCATAAAGGTGTTTCTCCCTATGAGTCGTGAGGATCTTGTAGGTGCGTTTTCTCGTTAGGAATCGTAAGAATTCTTAAGTGTGTGTTCTCTTATAAGTCGTAAGGATCTTACAAGAGTTTTTTCTCCTCATAAGTCGAGAGGACTTACAAGTGTAGTTCAACACATGGGGAAATTTCGCACTATTGGTGGAACTTGGTGGGGGAAACGTTTATTTGTGCCCGTGGATTGTATACAAGGGTCAATATTGACCCGCTTGTAGGGCAAACTGGGGGATGTGATGGCTTAAGAACATGTTCAGATCCCTATAGCTTAAGGCTTTTGAATCATACGAGCCATGAAGGTCTCATAGGGGGAATTCTCCTTACGAGTCGTGAGGATCTCGTAAGTGTAATTTCTCCATAGGAATCTTGGGGATCCCTAAGTGTGTTGTTCCCTTGTAAGATGTAAGGATCTCACGCAGGCATTTTCTCCCTACAAGGTCGAGAGGACCTTGCAAGTGTTTTTATTTTACCGAGATTGCGCCCTTTCAGGTTTTCACAAGCTTGCCGGTAGCTTGCTGTTTTTACTCACGGAGCCCTTTCGGGTTTTCATCCGTGCCCATTTCTCTTGTGGACGTACCTTTTTTTTGGCACCACGAAACTTTCGAGAATAGTTTCGCCGCATGTGACCCATTTGTTTGTGGGAGGGATTTAAGTCGCAGTCCTTACCGCTGGGGCTTGTGGACTTGCATTCCACTATCGCCGTGTTAGAGATGACGTTGTTAGTTTAGGGACATCTCGGTCCGTTATTAGCTTAAAGACATCTCAGTCCATTGTTAGTTTAAGGACAGCTCGGTCCATTGTTAGTTTAAGGATGTTGTTGTCCGCACCTAGTTTAAGGACATCTCGGTCCATTGTTAGTTTAAGGACAGTTTAAGGACATCTCGGTCTATAGCTAGTTTAAGGACACCTCGGTCCATTGTATTTCGAGGCGAGGTTTCGCTGGATACTACTTATAGAGTTTGGACTCAGGGAGATAGCGAGCGGACATGAGCGTCGTCATCCATCATTGACCTGAGCTGTAACTTGTCAAGCGTAGTATTTCTTATGGAACCGGCCATTTATTGGCCGGAAGGGTCTTTCGCCATGCATATCCATGAGCAAGTGGACCCCACCTTGGTAGACCTTGTCTATGATGTACGGGCCCTCATAGTTCGGCTCACTTTGTAGCAGAATATGCCCAGCGGAGTCCGGAAAGCAGTGTGCTTTTGGTCTTCAGGATGAATCTTGATTTGGTTGTACCCTGAGGATCCGTCCATGAAGGAGAAGACTTCATGGGTGGATGTGTTATCGATCATCTGCTCGGTAACAGGCACTGGGAAGTCATCTTTCGGACAAGCTTTGTTGAGACCCTAAAAATCTACGCATATGCATATTGTCCCATTTTTCCTCATTACCGGAACGATATTGGCGATCCAGTTAGGGTATTGTAATTCTTGGATAAAGACGGAGCCGATTAGGTTTTTGACTTCGGCATTGATACTCATCTCAAGCTCGAGCCGCATTCTTCGTGGCACCTGTTTGATTGGCTTGACGTCCGGCGATATCGCCAGTATATACACAGCTATCTCTGGATCTAATCCCGGCATCTCAGAATAGTTCCATGCGAAACAGTCTTTATACTGCATAAGCACGTCCTTTAATGTGGCCACCTGTTTCTCAGATAGCAGCACACTGACGAACGTTGGCCTTGGCTCGTTTGCCTTCTCCAAGTCGATTTTTCTCAGGTTTTCTGTTGTGGTGTGTATTCCATCTTCTAGCTCTTTTGGCGCCGGTGGAAATTCTGAGATCATCTCGTCCTCATCTTCATTTGCAAAGCACTGGGAGAGGTCGTTCGTATTCTCGCGTTCTCCTTTCTTTGAGAATGTTATCATATGACAGGTACGAGCGCGTGTCTAAGCTCGATACAGATCTAGACTTTCCCTCGCAGTGTAGGTTGCTCTCGGCTCATGCTTTCGTGCCGGGGATACCCTCCAACTGTCAAATAGAGCAAACCAACCTTAATAATACTGATCTTCAACCCAGTCTTTGAAGGTGAAGCAGTCCTAACGAGGATGTCCCATTATTCGGTGGTAGGAGCAATAATCCGGGTGATGGACCTCGTTTATCTGTTCGGGGTATCGAGACTCCGGGAGCGTCATTATTTGATGCTTCATGACAAGGTCGAAGATTTTCCTTGTCTTGTTTTGAGGGAAAGAGTATTCCCGACCCATCTTCTTCATAAAAGACGGGTTCCAGTTGACCTTTTCTTGCTCGCGCGGCTTCTTGGATCTGCTTCGCTGTTTTTGAACGCCATCCCTGTTCTTCACCTTGCTTTTACTTCTACGTCGGGCTTTTTTCTTGCCACGAGAGCACATAGCGTGCTGGGGGTGAGAGGCAACGTCATCTTCCGTAGCCTGCTGAATGAGACGTTGCGTCCTGGCTTTCTCGTAAATGGACATTTCGCGGCTATGGTCATCCTGAACCTTTTGACCTGCTTCTCTTATCAGCTTGTCAATCTGTTCTTCGAATGACGGGCTTGGTATTCTCACGGCGGGATCTCGCTCTGGTTCGACATCAACGCTATCTGAAAATGCATTCGCTTCTCCACTGGAGTTATTTATGACATGGCAGCCATGGAATCGCTCCCGTTTCATGGATCGAACGTATCCCAGGCCAGTCGCCTCCATTCTTCCGTTGGGCATCTTCCGCTGAGTCCCGGGAACGTCCCAAATCTTGTTATAAAACTGGGCTTGTCGCGTAGTCTGTTTGAAGGGTACGCTTTGGCGTCTCAATAGCCTTTTCAGTTCACCTGCGTAGTATCTGGGCAGACAGATTGGTTGAAACCTGTCGAGCACAGGTTCGGCACCGTACTATACTTCTTTCTCCACTTTAGTCTCCATAGATTGGTAGAAAAGGATCACCTTCTCACCACTTTTCTTAGGAGGGACGTAGAAGGTCTACAGCTCTTGCACGCTGTACATATCAAGTGTATCAATTTCTTTGTAATGCCGCTGCGAGACCAGGGTAATCTGTAAACTCTGGTCAGCTCCAGCAAAGGTCTGCATTGGCGGACGGACGGAGAACACTGCGTTAGCCCCGTCCTTAGAGTCACTGCCAAAGACCAGCATTGGAGTATATGGTCCTGGCCTATTGCCTTGAGGTTGTCCCGAGTAGACCATCTCTTCATCCTCTTTGTTATCACTCCCAAATATCGGGATAGTGGCGATGGCTTTTTGTTTGTTCTCCGGTTTGCGACATCTTTCCATGTCTTCGAAGTCTGGTAAGAAGTACTTGGCGTCTTCATATTTGTGGACTTCATTTATGAAGAATGGGTTCAGCTCCCCTGTAACTGTGTACTCGAGGCCGTCCTTGAATTACTTCATACACTGGTGTTGTGTAGAAGGAATGATGTTGTACTCATGTAACCAAGGCTTGCCGAGAAAAGCATTGTAGCATGTTTTGGCGTCAATAACATGGAACTTGATGTTAGTGACGAGCAGCCCGATGCGTAATGTCAATATTACATACCCGAGCGTTTGTGATGATTGCGAGTCGAACCTGGAGATAGTAATTTTGTCCCGCGCCAGGTGTTGAACGTTAATGCAGATCTCCTTCAGTACTCTCACATTAAGAAGGTTGACGGAGGACCCGTTGTCAACCAGGATCTTCCCTATCTTGATATCATGACAATACCCGGTTACATACAGCGGACGGTTGTGATCACACGTTCCGAGAAGGAGGTCTTCATCGCTGAAGGTGATGTCAGCCGTGTGGACTTCTTCCAGCTCGTCTTTCATCTTTTCTTCTGCCAGGAAGGCTTGAAATTGGTCGGGCTTTTATAACGCCTTGATCAGGAAATCTCGTGCCTCTTTAGACAGGAGAAGGGCATCCAAGATACTCAATTGTGAGGGTATCTTCCTCAGATGTGCCAGAACATTGCAATCCACCTTGTTCTTCTTGAGCGGGTCCTTGGCTGTGAGCTCTTCGACGACTCTACCATCGAGAGCAATCTCCTCAGGGACTTTTTCCTTCCCTTTGTCTCTTTTGCCCGAACCTTTGTTTGAGGGCCCGAGATTCTTTTCAGGCAACATACGGTTACGCAGCTGAATGTTCTCACAGTTCCTTATCTCTTCTTCTTTTTCAGAGGGGGATTCCTTGAAGAGAGGGCCGAGGGCCATTTCTTCGTCAGAATCACTCTCAAAGGTAAGAACTTGAGGTTTTGCACTTGTCGGGATGGCATCAACCATATGACAGTTACCGGTTGTTACTTCACGCTCGTCTGTCGTGCTTCTCTGTTCCCGATGGGATTTGTGCTTCATTCGCTTAAATTGTTGTCGATGGGCAACGTATCTCTGCCACCACTTCTTGAAGGCATTACACTTTTTGGTAGGGTGCGTGACCTTCCGATGGTATAAGCAGTAATTTGGATGTACATCCGGTTCGTCAGGGCACGTACTCCCTGAAGTATTTTCTTTGAAAGGTGGTAGCTTCATTCCCATTGACAGAGCTTTGGCAAACTGCTTCCTTATCTTGATTCTGCTCTTGCTGGTGGCAAGGGCACTTTGATCCGGTTGAGGTACTTTATAGCTTCTCATCACCGGAGCTTTTTCGGCCTGACACTAACGCTTGGCCTTTTCGTAAATGGCTGCTTCACGTTCTCGATCAGGTTTGCCCTTTTGAAGAGCTTGATTCAGCAGCTTATCGATGAGGTCGTCCGACGGTTCCATGGGTTTTGGTTCTGGATCTACCCCCAGTTTCTCTACGTCAGGAGCCTCTTTTCCATTTATCGATGAGTGAGAGATCATGTGGAAACTCGCTACATAATTCTCGGGTTCTTCCAAAGAATCGTCTCCTTCATCAATGTCACTATTTCCGTCCTCAAGAACATGTTTGAAGAACTCTTCCAGTGTGACTGGGGTCCGCGCCTCTTAGTTGTATTCCTCCAGTGTATCGATGTATTTCTGCAGACCCGTACGATTGCCGTTGAGCTGCACATGCTTCTTGACCTTCTTCTTTTTCTTTGAAGACTTCGGAGGCTTGGCCTGGCGGTTTTGTCCATCGTTACCAACTTTTGGTGTTGGGCGCGGTTTCAGGATTCCATCGATAATTTCAGGCTCCAGTGTGCTTTTCCACCTAATTGCTGGACATGCTTGAAGATCCTTCAGCATTCTTTTAGTTTTCGTCGAGAGGACAACTTCCCATAGAGCTTCTTCTATAAATAAGCATGATGCCCCCGGCATGTCTACCTTCTTAGGAGTGTGCTGCTGCGGCGGGTTTACCTTCCAGTTTTCGGACAGCGCGAACTTGCCCTGTTGGTACTGGTCCTCAACCCATTTTTTGAAGACGTGGCAATCTTCGATTGGGTGGCCCACTATTCGGTGGTAGGGACAGTAATTGGGGTTGTTGACGTCGCCCGATTGTAGCGGGCGTCTTGGATCCGGCAGAGTGATGAGTCTGTTGCGCACTGCTAGCTCGAACAATCTCCTCGTTTTATCCTGGGGAAACGAGTAAGGACGTCTCAACTTCTCTTCAAGGGCTCGCGGTCTGTTGTTTTGGCGAGCCACCGGCTTCGGGCCACTCGATTGTTGTTGAGCGTTGATGACGAAGGTCGCTTTCCCTATCCCCTTTTCATTCCGGAGATCAGTTTTTGAAGAAGATGGCCTATGACCCATCTGGTCCATTTGGGCTAGCTTGTCAATCAAGGCCTAGAATGTGGTCGGCTTGAAGAACATCATAAATTGAGTTATAGTTTCCTGAGGGTCGAGGGTCCCCATGAACATGCCCACAGCAGGAGCTTCTTCTATGTGCTGTTCATACTTCGACCATAGGTTCCGCCACCGAATTGCGTATTGAACCCAGGTCTCTCCTGGCTTCACTCTAGCATTGATTAATGCCGTGATTGGGGTGCGCTCGCTTGCGCTTGCAAACCTTTGTGTGAACAGTAGTTCCATCTCTGTAAATGTCTTGATGGAGTCATTCGGAAGCTCCGAATACCCTTCAAATGTTGTCTTCGCCAAGCTGCCGACAAATTGGCGAAGCAATAGTTTGTCATCGCCCCCGGTTTTACCGCACAAAGCTCTGAATTGAGCAACGTGTTGGTGCGGATTGCCTGTCCCCTTATACACATGGAATTTGGGGATCGTATATCCTGGCGGGTACTTAATTTGGTCATACCAGTCTGGATAAGGTCACCCAGTTCTAACGACCTGGCATGCCGCTTCGTTCGCTTGATGAGCTCGTATTTGTTGAGCTATGTAGTCATCAAGGGTAGCTTTGGAGATCGTCTCCTCCCTCGCTGCTGATAAAGCCGGAGGAGGGTTTGATGTCTCCCCTCTGTCGTCTTCAATGATTATTGGAGGGTCTTCGGCCGGGGGGTCCGGTTGGATCATCATCCCCACTATGTCTTGGAAGAGAAGCGCCGTTTGTTTTATATTAGCCGCTTATTCCGCGGTCTTTTTATCTTTCTTTTCAAGCACCCTCCGTAGGAATTCGGTGTCGGTCTCCTACTCCTGGCATTGTTCCGACGATACTTCTGGGTTTTCTTTCTGCCCAGCGAGTGCGGCCATTCTTGTCAACATTTCCTAGAGCTTTTGTTGTTTCTCCTGAGCTTTTGTCACAGACCATGTGAGTGGTCGATGACTCACGGAAGCACGACTATTCTCTTTTCTGGATGCCATATAGACGGACAACCATGCCCCTAGACTTGGGGTGTTTGGGTCCACTGCCTTTGGAATTTGCCGAGGGCAAGGGGATCATATCCGTCCTTTCCCTCCTATGGGAGGTCGAAGTTGAGCGGGCCGTTGCGCCAGGCGCCCATGCAGACGATACCTTTCATGGTATGGCAGAGGGATGGTCCTCTTGCCGAGCCTTCGTCTTCTTCAGCCGGCGAGAGTAATCTTTGTCAATTACAGAGTCTTGGACTTTCCGCCAAACTCTGTGGATCTTGGATGACAACCGCTGAGGAGGCTGTTCCGGTTTCACCTGTCTTGTGTTTTCAACAGGCGGAGGCGACTTCTTCAGTATGGCGGTTGGAGAGTTCTTGCGCATTCTTCTGAGCAGCTCGAAGCTGTTCCCAGTTAGAACAACAGCATCAATTTCCACCATTGGAGCTGGTGGGGTAAGTCCAGAGGGGGGACTGCCCCCAAGGCATCCTTACTCGCCGCCAGTGGCGATATCGAGCATGTCGTGAAAATGGGAATGGTTCAGTTATGAGAGTGGCTTCATCATGCCCCCAACTCTGATGGGGTGTTGTTGGTGTCAGCCTGTCGAAGACCGACGTCCGCTGAGAGGGATCGATCAATCTTGCAAAGGCTGACTTTTTGGTAGGGGAAGCCCCTTTGACGACTTCGTCTACCGAATCTGGAATGGCTATCCGCTTTGGGATAACCCTTTCAAGTATCGCGTGCCTCTTCACGGGCCCACTTGAGCTTCGGCTCAGCCTATCAAAGACTGAGGCGGCGGACTTGGACGACTCGTTGAGAGGGTTCGTGGTAATTGCAAGCCGATCGAAGACCAACTTTTTTGGAGCCTCCTATGATGATATTGAAGCTCATTGGCGGGAGCATGGTCCCGAAGAATAGTCCAGTGATGGCTGGAGTCACCTGTCCCATTGGCATTGCGAAGATGGAGGCCGATGGCCCATAAGTTACTCTTCCAGCAGGGACGGAGTGGGAGTTGTTGCTGCAATTGGTGCAGTTGGAAGCCATCGATGTCATCTTCTCTTCTGCACGGAGCAAGACACCAAATCTTAGTACCTCGAATCTAGAGGCAACCATATTAAACCGTGATTTATTCGCGAACACGACACACGAAGTGTGGAGTGGAAAGAGGAAAATGTCCCATCGGGCGTGCCAGAATTTGTTTACCGCCGAAAACAGAGACAAAACCGCGTAGGTCGTCTTGCCTGAATTTGGGGGCAGATGCTATTTGGTTTTATCTTTCTACCTCTCTGAAAATGCCAAGTTGATTTATGGCGCCGTGTATCAAAGGTTTAGACAGATGCGGCCGTTGTAACAGACTTCGTCAGATTCCCCCTTGTTGTGAAGGGTTTTTTGATTGTGGGGACGCTCTTCCCTGCAGGCGCAAGCCCCTGCAGTTAATTACGTTACCGCATAGAGATAACCACTTTCTCCTGCTCCAGAAGGTCACTTCATGTCGTGTGTGTTTGTTTTATTTTTGGTTGCCCGTGGATTGTATACGGAGACTAATTTGTGTTATCGCCCGTAGGGCGTGGATTAGTCCAAATCCGTATTTTCTTAGATTTAGGTTTGGTTTGATTTAAGGATCGTTAACCTTGTTTGAGATTAAGATCGACTTAAATATTTGTTAAGGATGTGTTAATCCGATATTGGACTAAGATCTACTTAATGGGGGTTCGGGATCATTTTTGATTCAACGAAAAAGCATTTAGGCACTATCGTTTTAGTTTAAGGACGTTGCGGTCCACAGCTAGTTTAAGGACATTACGGTCCATTGGGGTATGCTCATGGATTTTAGAGTGCATCTAAGAGCTATTGGTTGTCGGGACCCTCCACCTCTCTGACATCGTTGAAGAATTACAACGGCATGTATCAGAGGTGTGGAGAGATGTACCCTTGAACCGAACTCCAGATCGAAGGGAGAGATCATGGTGGAACGAACATCATTTTAGATGCCATGTGTCAGGAGATCATTGGCCATCTTTGGCACTAAGATCGATTCAGGGAGACCTGAGTATAGGAGGGCTTGGTTGATTGATGGTCAAAAGGTTTTGGCCTCGGAAGACTTGGCTAATTTTGGCTAAGGTTGGCCTCTCACAATGTTAAATACTGCTATCTGCTTGACGCTCTCTGTTTACCACCGAAAACAGAGACGAAACCGCGTAAGTCGTCTTGCCTGAATTTGGGAGCAGATGCTATTCAGTTTTATCTGTCCACCTCTCCGAAGATGCCAAGCTAATTTATGGCACCGTGTATCGAAGGTTTGGACGGATGCGGCCGTTGTAGCAGACTTCATCAGATTCCCCCTCGTTGAGAGGGGTTTTTGATTGTGGGGACGCTTTTCCAAGCAGGCGCAAACCCCTGCAGCTAATTACGTTACCGCGTCGCGGCAACCACTTTCTCCTGCTCCCGAAGGTCACTTCGTGTCGTGTGTGTTTGTTTTATTTTTGGTTGCCCGTGGATTGTATACGGAGACTAATTTATGTTGTCGTCCGTAGGGCATGGATTAGTCCAAATCCGTATTTTCTTAGGTTTGGGTTTGGGTTGATTCAAAGATCGTTAATCTTGTTTGAGATTAAGATCAATTTAAATATTTGTTAAGGGTACGTTAATCCGATATTGGACCAATATCTGCATAACGGGGGTTCGGGATCATTTTGATCCAATGCAAGAGCGTTTGGGCTCTATCATTTTAGTTTAAGGACGTTACGGTCCATATCTCACCATTTTTGGTATGGGGGTTTAGTTTAAGGACGTTGCGGTCCATAGCTAGTTTAAGGACATCGCGGTCCATAGGCTAGTTTAAGGACATTACGGTCCATTGGGATATGCTCCTGGGTTTGAGAGTGCATCCAAAAGCTGTTGGTTTTCGAGACCCTCCACCTCTCTGATATCGTTGAAGAATTACAACGACATATATCAGAGGTGTGGAGAGATGTACCCTTGAACCAAGCTCCAGACTGAAGGGAGAGATCATGGTGGGATGAACATTATTTTGAATGCCACGTGTCAGGAGATCATTGGCCATCTCTGGAACTAAGATCTATTTGGGGGAACCTGAGTATAGGAAGGCTCGGTTGATTGATGGTCAAAAGGTTTTTGGCCTTAAGAGACTTGGCTGATTTGGGCTAAGCCTGGCCTCTCACAGTGTTAAACACTACTAAATGTTTGGCGCTCACATGCTCCCATGTGAGGCTCTTAAGCAGTGTTAAATACTGAAACTTGGAGCACTCACGTGTGGCACGTGATGCACCTAAATATTGGGCACTGTTTCCTTGGGCTTATTCCCTCGTTCTATACATGTAAGTGTTAAACACTTAAATCTTGCAACCATCACGTGTAGACACGTGAGGCGCCACTAAGTTAGGCACTGCCTCCTTTGAATTTATCTTCCTATTGTTTCCTAAGCGCTAAGCGCTATTGGAGGTCACGTGGGATCACGCGACTCAATCTCAGTTGTTCCTTTTTGTTTCTTAGAGGTGCTCACATGGGAACACGTGATCTGTCGTTGTAGCGTTAAACGCTAATATGCATGAGGCTCTTGATCTTAGTCTTGAGAATTTCGAGTCCTTTGTTTTATAAGAATTAAATTCTTATGTAGGGTTAAACCCTAGTTTTATCAGAGGAATTAAATTCCTATATCTTTGGAAGAATTAAATTCCTCAAACCTAATTCTTTCCTCTAGGTTTTGGGACTGCATAACAGAATCTCCCCAATGAGAGTTAAATTCTCAACTTATGAGGAGATCTGTTTCTGCAGACCTCAACCAGAAGAAGAACTAAGTTCTTTCTTGGAAGAGTTAAACTCTTGTAAAAGGAGATAAAATGATCTCTATGTCTTTTCTTCACCTAGGGTTTCTTTTCCTCTAAATAGAACTCCTCTTCTTATTGTTTTCTGAAATCTTATAGGGGGGTCTCCTCTCTCTCTCTCTGTATATCCCTCTCTCTCTCTCTCTTCAGTCTCGAGTCCTTTATATAGCACAGGCAAGTTTGTTGATTTTTGTTAAGGAAATCTCTCATTGAGAGATTTTTGATTGATTCGGGGATTTTATCCACCGTTGGATCTTTGATCCAAGGACTCCTGTTTTATAGAAGACATTTTCTTGTTTTTAACAAGATTGGGAAAATATTTTCCCATACAGAGCTTATTCTGTATCTTGGTGATTTTTAATCACCATTGGATCTTTAATACAACGGTGCTATGATTTACAGAGCACAATCTTTCTTGTTCATAAAGATTGGGAAAATATTTTCCCATACAGAACTTATTCTGTAGCTTGGTGATTATTAATCACCATTGGATTTTTAATCCAACGGTGTTCTGATTTATAGAGCACAATATTTCTTGTTTAGAAATATTGGGGGAAACATTTCCAAAATAAGGTCATGATCCCTTTTATATAGAATTTAATTCTATCGGCTCAGAAGGTATTAGGAATTCTCACGTGTAGCACGTGACCCCATGACACAAGACCGGTTTTCTTATATGCAGCAGTCCCAGAGAAGAGCATCACGTGTTGGCACGTGATGCACCTTCTGGCCTGTTATTTGTTTCATGAAGGCGTCTATATATTTTGTATATAGATGCTCACGTGTGACACATGAGGCTCAACTTCAGCCTTATTTGTCAAGTGTAATGCTTATAATTTTTGCTCCAAGGTGCATCACGTGTGGGCACGTGATACTCCTTTAGGGGAATTCTTCCATCGCTTTTTGGTTCATTATTTATTATTTTATTTTATTTTTAATAGAACAAATGCCTCCACAGCGTTGTTCTCATGTGGCTTGCACGTGAGTGTAACGCTGTCACCTTTACAGCCGTTGGATGGCATAGGGAAACATGGAGGTGAACCGTCCTTGTCACGTCTTATAAATGCAAGGGTTTGGCCTTTGGGGAGCCACTGTTCTTTCATCTTCTTCCTTATTTTTTTCTTCGAGAATTTAATTCTCCTTTTCAGAGCTTAGTTCTCTGTTCATTGCAATTCCAGAGTTAAACTCTGTTAGAAAAAGGAACCTTTTCTAGGTAAAGATCTCGAACATTAGAGAAACCCTTTTTTTTAAAGAAACTTCTAGATTTTAATTCATCATGAGTGCTTTGCTCTCCTCTGAAACCCATCTCTTAGAAATCCAAAGACGTGATCTTTGAGTAATAACTTTCAATGCTTTGGGCGTTCCTCCTCTGACCTTTAAGGATTCATAGCATTTGATCTTTCATTTCCTCTTTATGGGGGTTTCTGGAATTTAATTTCATTGCATAAAAGGAATTTAATTCCTCATCAAAGAGCTTTGCTCTGAAGATCAAAAGAGCCCCTCAGGAATTTCATTCCCTGGTGGTCTCGAGAACATTTTCACAGGGTTTTTCCTTACTTGCATAAATTCAAATTTGTTGAGTATTTTAACAGAACTTGCTTTCTCTATGAGGATGTCAAGAGTTGTTTAAAACCTCGTGTCCGTTTAATGAGAATCTTTTAGGATTATTATAATAAGCATTTTCTTGATCGTCTCAATCGCTAAACTCTTGCTGATTTTTCTGTTCAGATACTATGGCCGTTTATTTGTATGATTTTGACGAAATTATCTCGTATGAAGACATTCGCATCCAAGGCCGCTGTCAAAACCAGGAGTTTACGGATGCTCAATGCGCTGAGGTTAGGCGTCGCTTCGATGAATACAACGGTCGACTACTCCCCTACCGTTCCGCTTTATTGAAGATCATCGTGAGAGCGATTTAGGAAGCCCTTCCTAGATTTTACGAAGCCATGCCGCTGGAGGCGCTTGATGATGTCGATGATAAGGTGCACTTAGTATATTTGATGGGCTTGATCTCAAAGAGGCGGCGAGATTGTCTTGTTGATATCTTCCATCAAGTTTTCTAACAGACTACGATAATCTCTGCCTATCAGAGGACGGATGACATTAGCAAGAATCCTGACGCTTGCGCTCATGAGAAGATGCACACGAAAATGGTCAGAGAAGCCAGAAACATTTTACTCGGGCTTGCTTCTGAATTCCTCAATCCATGTCTAGGGTCAAGTGTTTTACCATTGTAAACATTTTCTTTTATTTTTATGCCATGTATAAATTCTGGAGTATGAATGACAAAACTTCCCCTTTCTCCTCTTATTTTGCTCACGTGTATTCTGCTTGAAATGCCGTTATACTGTTATTGGTGTTCACGTATTGGGCATGAGGTGCTGCTGGGAAGTTTAATCTTGAACCAGTGCCGACGCTCACTGGTTATGCACGTACGGTGCTGTTTTAGTTTTCAAAAGGAATCAATGTGGGTGCTCACGTGCCATGCACGTGAGGCTCCGCTGATGAGGTCGTTTAGCCTCCCTACTCTAATTCCATTGAGTTACCCTTCTCTTTTCCCATGCCCCCTTTTCCCGGCCTTGGAAATAGCTCTACCATGCACGACGTTTTTTATGCATAGCTTTGAATGCGTCTCTTTATAACCCGAGGCTACATCTTCCTTCTTCTCTTCAAAGATAAACCCATCTTTTATTAACAGAACTCAAACAAACCAAGAGTTATGGCCTGCAATCTCCTTCACGCTTGTCGACAACCATGGGAGGTGCCCATCGAGGAAATGATTCCTTGCTTTGCTGTGCGGCTAGTAGATCCCCTTCTCACCGACGCTCAGTGTGACGCGGTGATGTATGAGCTCCTGACTCATAGGGGCTCTCCTCTTCCCATGGGCTCCATTTGGCTCCGGATGATCTTTCTATCTGTGCTCGCCGATATTCCTCCTCATCCGGCAGAGATGACCCTGGCAATTCTTGATACGGTGGAGGATAAAATTGAGTGTTTCCACGAGACACGCTTAATTACCCAGCCTCTGAAGGATCGCTCGGTTCATTTACTGAGTCAAATAAGAGTCCGGCGGGCCATCATGTCCACTTTCACTGATGAGCACGGTGTTAATCGGTGGGGAGCAACTCCTCGCGAAGACCATCGCTTCGACATGGTGGAGAAGGCAGAGAGGGAATTGAAGAACGTTTTATTTTGTTTTGTTAACCCCTGTATCTCTGATCCCATATTTGGTAATATTTTCCCTGCAGAGTAGTATATTTATATCGATGTATTTTTCTTATTATAGACTGTTGAATTGTAACATTTCAGAAAATGTAAAATATTATTTTCGGAATTTAATATTAAAATAATATATTTCCCGAAAACTACCCGATTTGCGAAATTGGGGTTTTCGAAAAAGGGTATAAATATATACCAATATTTGTGAAATAAATGAAAATTAAAATGATTTATTCATTTAATAATATATTTAACGGATTTGGCAATTTTAAAACTCATTATATGCAATTTTGATAAAAACCCGATTAATGCACTGCTAATCGCGATTAAGCCAAATCCGTATTTCTGCAGTTTTCTATGCTTAGTGCACCACGACATATTTCATTTGGTTACATGTTATTTCATTTGTGGTTTTATATGGGTGTATGTGTTTGTGGTGAGAAAAAGAAAAAGAAAAAGTCAAAGGGAGACATAATGATTAGGTTAGGTGGGCTTTTAGAGAGAGAGAGAGAGTGAATATTAGTGAGAGAGAGAAGGGGGCTGCTGCCCAATTTCAATCCCCCACCATTTTCATCTCCCTTCTCATCTCCTCAACCCCACAACCCTTCTCAAAGAACCCTAGATCCATCTCCAACCAATTCCCAAAACCCTACACCCCCTTCACAAAACTTAATCCCCATCTCCTCCTCTACACGTTGAACCGAGCAAAGTGGGATTTTGACGACGTTGGGAAGTTAGTGCTGCCTAGAAGGGATCAAATGAGGTATAAATTCTCCCCTTTAGATTAGTTTTGTGTGATATCGTGTTTTGGGATGTCGTTTTATGATGTTGCTGACCTGCTGTTACCCCGAGCATCCACTGGGAAAACAAACAGTATGGTAATGTTGTGCTCGTAACCTTAAGTGACCACCTGAAGAATGAGGCCTTCCCCACCGGTTTTGGCCGGCGACCATTGGGCAAAATCCGACGACACCGGGTATGTAGGGGAGTTAGGGATTGGATTCTTTAGGGTAGTTGCCTGAAGCTGTTTAGGGGTGTTTGGTCCTACTAGATTTTTATGTAATGACTGTAGGTGGAATCTGGGAACATTGGTGAGTGTTTACATGATCATGGGAACATGATCCCTGACCTGAGCCATAGACCTGAACCAGATGCGCAAACTTTAGAATTGACACATATCAGTTTTGTGACTTTGAGTGTGCCTATGGGGTATCTGGAGCAACCCAGGGAATTTCTGAGGCAACCAAACAATACTAGGGGCCTAAATATACTACTAGGAGACCTCTCTGACCTGATGAACCCTATTAGAGACCCCCTGGCCGACGAGCTCGGATTTTAGGAGGAAGCGGCCGGCCATGTGGTGAGGGTAGGGGCCTAGGTTGGTTCAGTAGCTCACATATACCTTATACATCACCCTAGACTTGTTTGCTTAGATTTATCTGACCTGAGTCAAAATCTGGGAATACTTGTGTATGATTTAGGATATGTTTTCCGTATTTGAAATGATGAGTTTTGATATTTGGATTCGTTTTTAGTTGTCGCATGTTTGTACATCGACAACAAGGGTTATTTGATTGATTTTGTACGCATAAGGTATAGGTTCTAACCTATGAGCAATGCGCGTGCCGTTTTGGTTTTCCGCCTTGATTTTAATAGACATTGCGATTGTTTGTTATTGTAGATACTTTCGTGTGGATTCCGGAGCGACGGAGCGAGGCGTCATCGACTTCGGCGAGCGAATACTACGGTGAGTAGATCTATATTTACCGGGGAAGTCGGGTGGATGGCGTATAGCATCCCCGCAACTTTTTGATGGAAAACCGATTTATAGAGTATGGTTAGGAAACCTAGATTAGGAAACTAGGGTTAGAATGAGATAGCTATGAAACCATATTAGAAACTAGAGAATAGTTAGAAGTGATATGTTACTACTATCATAGGATGACGTTTAACGATATTGCCGTTTAGGATACTGTAGGACTAGATAGTCGATGTAGATGCGTCATCCGAACCATACCTTTTTCTAAACCGAAGAATCATATGTATCTTTTAAACATATACCTTGAGGGATGTTACGGATTTTCAAATGATATCTTTTCTTAAAAACACCGTAACCCCTATTTTCAAAACTACGATTCGCTTCTTTAAAAATCTGATTGTATGGTTCGGGTGTGTATGTTAGATTAGATACTTATGTTTAGTAGAGATAGAATGTTGATGTAAATTCGATTTGATGTGTGTTATAAATGTGATGAAAGGATATAAGAGGGATATGATGAGATGATGAGATGATGATATGATGATATAATGGTATACAGATGCGAGTCGATCGAGATGGTTTATACCCTGCCTGTCCCCTAATATGAGATTATTACGGATGTGAACTGGGACATAGGTACATAGATATACATACATATATAGAATGTTGTGAATCATGGATGATAGGCCGTATGTGATATTAGCCCGTACCCTCTTTTGTCGTATAGAATGATAGGATCCCTATTAGTTTGATACCGTCGTACGATGATTTTCCGTGCGTGATGAGTTCGACTTGATGATTGATCCTTACCCTTGACTAGAGGTTGCCGTACGATGGATTATACCGTACGCGATGTTACTGGGCTAGATGCCGATTGATAGATTCACCAACTCGGACATATGATAGTTACGTATACCTTATAGCTTTTAGTTGATGATTTACCTTGTGCTGCATTCATGATATTATTATTGCATCGCATATACCTGTAATAGTACACCTACACCATTATCGATGATGCGTATGTTACACGTACACAGCTTATAGGCTCACACACTTCATCATCGATAATTGCCATGTCACTACACAGTAGGATTGCTGCATCATGATATGACTCTTCGCATAACCTGCTTGCACATATACATTGACACATCTATACTTGCAGATATACACACTTGTATATCCACATCAGTGCATATATACATTGATATATTCATACTTGTGCACATACACATTGTATATTCACATTGGTGCACACATACTTTGATATATTCACATTGGTGCACGTATACATTGATATATTCATACTTACGCACACATACATCGATATATTCACATTGGTGCACACATACTTTGATATATTCACATTGGTGCACGTATACATTAATATATTCATACTTACGCACACATACATCGATATATTCACATTGGTGCACACATACTTTGATATATTCACATTGGTGCACGTATACATTGATATATTCATACTTGCGCACACATACATTGATATATTCACATTGGTGCACACATACTTTGATATATTCACATTGGTGTACGTATATATTGATATATTCATACTTGCGCACACATACATTGATATATTCACATTGGTGCACAAATACTTTGATATATTCACATTGGTGCACGTATACATTGATATATTCATACTTGCGCACACATACATTGATATATTCACATTGGTGCACACATACTTTGATATATTCAAATTGGTGCACGTATACATTAATATATTCATACTTGCGCACATATACTTTGATATATTCACATTTGTGCACACATACATATACATCTATACTTGCACATATACATATTGTACCTACATAGATAACTGATTTTATTGGGAGATTGGGAACCGCATGTTATAATTTAAAAACTGGAATCATTTTAAAAGAGCGGTATTCCCTTAATATGTCACATCACTATTCCATGTTGCATGATACACGGGTATACTCACATTTCTATTATATGTCGCATGCATCATGCTCTATGATTTTACGCATTGAGATATGCCGTTTTCATGGGATTTCTGGATTTGAGAAGCGTGGCTATTTCAAAAGAAAGCATGTACTCTTTTAAAAATCCGGTTTCTCTTGATATGATATTTCAGTGCGTCCACCATGTGTTTTCTCGGTTCTGAGAGTGGCATGTGAAACCCGATTCGAGGAGCGGTAAGCACCGTCTACGGGTACATGGTGGACCCGGTGAGGTACCCCGGGGCAAGAAGACTCGTGTATGTTAGATGGTGAGCCCGGCAGGGGAGCACTACCTACCGGTGATAGTATTTGGACTCGGCGGTTATCCGGAGGATACCGACCGGAGCAGCGAGATGGATATGAGGGCCCACTAGGGTGTGCGGCGCCTGAGGGCCGATCTGAGGATACGACGCCTGAGATATATGAGGATTTATGTGTCGATGCTAGACACGGTTTTCATGATGTTTTCGAGTGTCGATGCTAGGCACTCAGGTTCCATGATTTTGATGTATCGTGAGGGACACCGTTGATATAGATATATCCTCATACTTTCATGCACACTCTTTTATGATATTTACATGCATGATGTTGTTGCATCAGTGGTTGACGCGTGGACTAGATCCACATACATACATACATACACTGATTCTACTATTGGAGATTATACACATGCTTATAGACATTGATTTATGGGTGGACGAGATCCATATACATGCATTGATTATTACTGTTGGATGTTATCCGCATGCATATAGGTTGACTACCCTGTTGGCACATATACGACCCGGTCATCCTAGATATCATAGTATTACCTTTTGATATAGTTGACCTAGGAGTCGTTATTTATTCGATTTCTATTTGTAGATATATTTCTATTCACGAGTTGGCAACTCACCCCCGTTGTGCCATAGTTCTTGCAGGTTGACCGCATGGATCAGTAGCGGCAGTGTCGGCACACAGTTTCCTTTGGGTGTTTTGCAGTGGTAGGTGGGACATTTGTATCATACCCACTCTTGTATTACATTTTATATTGTATCTAGTTAACTCCATCAATCAATCAAAATTAGAAATTTGTATAAGTAATGAGACTTAGTGGGATTGTGGTTGCGAGACTTAGAGCGAGGGGTATTTAGCTTCTTGTGGTTTTGATTTCTCACTTTATTCTTTATTCTTTTTGTGGTGAACTTCGCCGTTGGGCATCGTATACTTTTATTTATTGTCTTGCGTGGTTGTGATCCGCCGTTTGGCGAAGAGCTAGCTCCCGCTTGGGGATGCCATTATTCTTATTATGTACTTGTGGTTTTGGATCAAAATATACAAAGGAGGTGCTGCCAAATTTTTTAAAAAGACGAAACATGTTTTCAAACTAGTAAATTTCACTTACATCATTCATGTTCTTTTCCTATGCATTAAGAAAACTTGATTACATTATACCTTTATTTCAAAACTTCACCTCCTTTATTTTACTTAAAAGGTTTAGATTTCTGGGTTTCAGCTTACTTGAATTCCGTTACGCGTTTAGACGTTGCGTGATTCAAGTGCTGGTCACGAGCTAACATTTCGGGTCGTGACAAAGTTGGCATCAGAGCGCTAGGTTTAACCTTGTTCGAGTCTATGTTTGACTATGCGGAGTCTAGGGCGGGCATGTATTTCGGAACCTAGGCTTGACCTTATGGAATTTAGACTTGGACGGGGGGGTATTAGACCCGAACTTTCGTTTCATAAGCTGACCCTGATTGATGGAGTAGGTAGCTTGAGTAGAGTGACGTACCGTACGTATGTTCCGCGGCATATTTACGATACGATACTCCACTTAAGAAACTTTAGGATATAGATATTTTGAGATCTGTAATTCTCTTCGTATCCTTGATTATACATCCATTGAGATCCTTGATTTTATTTGTTCTATGATCATACTCTCATTGATACTGTTCCTTCTTATGATCTTGTATCCATTCTGGATCTGTCGTTCCTCCCATGCCGTTGATATGCTTTTTTCGATACTCGATTGAGGTTCCTGTCACCATAGTTTGAGCGCAGTTTGAGCTGCTGCTAGTGTTGCGGTCAGGGCGAGCTCGTCTGGTACGAGGGCCGACCATTGTGTTTTCTAATGACGTGGGAATGTCTCGAGTTAGTATTGTTGTTGTGACCTCTTGTGGAGGAGAGTGCTTGGTTTTATACCGGATGATCGGGCCATTGTTAGAGCTGCAGTTGCGAGAGGACTGTTGATATACAGCATACTTCAGAGATTTTGATGTCGCCTACCATGCGGACAGGTGACCCAGCTGTTGCTGAGATTGATGGGATGTCGCTTCCAGAGCTTACGAGCTAAGATCGCCGGAGCTTCTACGCAGAAATGCGACAGATGATAGCTAGTCTACCCCGATTTGAGAGACGAAGGTGATTCGTCAGATTGACGCGCCGACGCAGGCCCAGTTGAGTTGAAGATTTCCAGTATGAAGAGTCTTGCTCAGATCTAGAGCAGACCGATCCCGAGATGACCGCCGATGTATCGCCTTTCCTGGAGGATTGAGGCATTGTTTGGCATGCGGGCGAAAGGTATTCACATATGGTATTGGCGAAGCTAAAAGGTTCGAACGAGTGCCAGGAACCCATTTTCCCAAGTTTAAAGTGTTCGGAGGAACATGCAGGTAATTCTGTGGACCCTCTAGAAGAATGAAATCCTAACTCGACATGATGACCATGGAACCGCTTTGAACCTTAGGGTTTGTGGCAGTTTAGCGATGCCATCAGTGAGGCTTGGGTTTTCCCTTCTACGGTTGGTCCAGAGATGCTGTGGTATATACCAGATATTTTTAGACTGCGCTCAGGTGATGAGCCTTCGGGAAATTTTGGGACCTTGATGACTCGATCGAAAAGTTTGACGCCGTTCGAATACCATGTGATAAGAGATCAGCAAACTGACCAGCTTTGGATAGAGGACCTCATCCCGATACGTTGTGAGTTGATCGAGAGCGGGCGAGTATTGAGTATTCCTCCGATAGTAGGGACGAGTCCCCGAGGACGCGTTCGGCCAGATATCGTCTACAGAGCAATGAAGCTATAGAGTACGCAACTTCGAGTCCGTGTGAGAGACTTCGGATTGACCGTGGCTGAGAACAGTTGCAGTGTGCAGATAACATGGCATGAAGTCATAGTGAGAGATGATAAAGACGAGTGGAACCAGAAGTTCACGCGAGACGCTGACGAGCTGTAATGACTCCCCGGCGAGATCAGAGACCTAATATGCTTACAGAGGCGTTTGGATACGGCCAGTTTATGAGGAAATGTGTGTGGACCACGCAGATGTCCAGAAAATGAGAAAAGATTATGTAAGAGTACCAGCCTCCGTACAGTTCGGCATAGGCAAGATCGGAAAAGATCTTGAGCAGGATTCCTTTCAGGACACTGCTGCAATGAGATTTGCACCAGGATCAGATGGGTCAAGTGTATTCAGAGAACCAAAGGCCGACGCCAGTGACGTGCTGCACTACGAGTGGTGGCGATGATTGACCCGGAAATGACCAGAGAAGTGCCAGAACGAAATCGTCCCCGTTAGCACACCTAACAGGGCCGATGAGCCGATGGATTGCGGGATTGGTAATCCACAGAGAAGATAAAGACCCAGAGACAGAGGACGCCAGGCCATGAGAAGGAGGCGAGCGGATGTTCTTGCCCCGCCAGTTTTAGGCACACCAATTTATTTTTTCGACATTGTAGGGGGTATGCCTCAATGTCCTTTTTGCGATTTGCGTTTGTGATCCGAGTATCACGCTTATATCGCTTGGATTTGAGTTTTGATGACGAGTTTCCTGATATTGATTTCATGCACCATGGCTGCACCTACGGGGTATTTGCATATTTGCGCATAGTTTCGCACCTGATATATATATATTTTATACACCGTTGTGTTGACTTGCGATTTGTGCATGCTTATTGCGTTTGATGTCGATTTTATACCTGCGTAGTATGTGTTTATGATTTGTGGATTTCACACAGTTGATTAGATTTTGTGCGTGTGGTACGTGCTCGATTTGATTTTTGCACTCGGTATGGCTTATATGTGCTTGCAGTGCATTGATTTTTATTTTGTGCACGCAGTTGCACACGTTTACGATTTTATTATACCTTGGTGTACTCGGTGCTGCTTTTTATGTGTTTGAGTTATCAATGTTGTAGGGTGTTTTTCGTCACCCCATTGAGATGGGAATACGCGCGCGCTTGTCAGGCGCATTACAGATTCCCCCTGCCTAGGGTAGGCCGGGGTTTATTGATTATGGGGATCCGAATCTCCGGCAACCGCGGACTAAGCTGCCGTTAATTACCCCTCGCATTTGGAGCGAAGGAACCTCCGATTAACGGGTTAAACTGATCATGCGAACTCAATGTGCAGTATCGTGTTTTGAAGGGGTTTTAGAAATATCGGGGCCCCGCAGAGTTTTTACAGGGGTCCCGCTACCCGGATAGCGGGCTGGGGGTCAAGGGGGCTAGCAGCCCCCTTGCGGGGTGCAGGGCAGCGCCCCGTTAGAAATTTTTTCTAACGGAAGACAGTGTCGAGGAGTCTACGTATGTTTTCCTTCCCCCCTTTTAAAAAAAAAGTAGAGTTTAATTTCAAAAGGAATTTTATTGTGGAGTTAAACTCCAAAGAATTTTAAAAGGAGTTAAACTCCTAAAAGAATTTTATGCGGAGTTAAACTCCTAAAATAGAACTTTATTATGGAGTTAAACTTCAAAGAATATATATATACATTTTTAAAAGGGTTTAAACTCCAGAAGGGATTTTGTTGGGGAGTGCACGTAAAACGAGGGGGAAAAGAAAACAAAATGGCGTCTAAAGGACGCTCGCACAGCAGGTGGGCGCCTTAATGCCCGGGGTCACGTGCGCGCACGTGACCGATGGGCACTTTGGCGCCCCCCCGGGGGTCACGTGGGCACACGTGACCGATGGGCGCCTTGGCGCCCCAAGGGTTACATGCGCACACGTGACCGCTGGGCGCTTTGGCGCCCCAGGGGTCACGTGTGCATACGTGACCGATGGGCGCTTTGGCGCCCCGGGGTCACGTGCTCACACGTGACCGATGGGCGCCTTAGCGCCCAGGGGTCACGTGGGCACACGTGACCGACGGGCGCCTTAGCGCCCCGGGGTCACGTGGGCACACGTGACCGCGGGAAAAACCCGCGGAAAGGGAAGCCTAGCCCCTAGGCTGGGGAGTTGAACTCCCAAGGGAATCTTTGGAGTTAAACTCCTAACAGAAGCAAATTTATGGAGTTAAACTCCAACAGAAATTAATTTATGGAGTTAAACTCCAGCAACTTTAGAAAGGAGTTAAACTCCTGGGGATTTATTGCTCTTCTTTTGAGCCTTGGGTCTGTCCAAAGTTAGATTTTTGGAGATGGGTCTCCTTTTTCTTGCTCTTGACCGGCGGGATCTTGGAGAAAAGGGGATGAGCCTTAAAAGCCTCCCCTTTTCGAGATCTGATTGGAGATTTGAGCTCCCCTTTGCAGGTTTTATGGTGGAAATCTATTTATTTTGAGGAAGGGAAGAGTTAAACTCTTGATTTAATTCAAAAGAAAAAGGAAGGTTTTAGAACCTTGGGGAAGGAGGAAGAGATCTCAGATCTAGAAATTTCTGGAGAGAGAAAAAAGTCATGAGATATTTTCATTATCTTGCCTTTATAGGCTTACACTTTACACATAGCCCCTTGGGCTTCACAAAATGGCATTTTGCCTATTTCATGGCCCATGTGCCATTTCTTTTTGCACATAAGCCATGGGCTTTACAAAAATTTGGCTTCATGCCTATTTTTCTTACATTTATCCATAAAATAAAAGAAAAACAACAAAATTGTTTATTACAAAAGTTTTATCTTAGCGTGGGGGAAGGCCGACCGCTTCATTTTCGGGCTCGACCTGGGCATGGGCCCACTGGGTCGGTCTGGGCTCGGGCCCACTTGGCTTGGGGTTGACTTGGATTTTTGACTTAGTCAACCGGGGTGTAAATTTTTACCCCAACAAATGTATATTTCGTGCATTCGCTGCACCAGATTCGTATTTCGCACATTGGTTGCACTAGATTGCATTTCTTGCATTTGTTGCACCGGACGGGTATCTATGCGTTTGTCGCATTGGATGTATACTCCGTACCTTGGTTGTACCCGATTTATATTCTTGCGCATTCGTTTTACCAGAGTGGTATTTTCGTGCGCGTTGGCATTTACCGTTCGTTTTCGTGCATGCTACGGCACTATATGTTTTTACGGACCTGACGCGCTTTGGTTGGATTTTGCGCAAATTAGGCGCTCGAGTTTGGATTTTTGTGCGCATCGGGTGCACTTGAGTGAGATTTCACTTGTGCATGTCGGATGCTCCTGATTTAGATTTCTTCCGTGCATATTGGATGCGATTTCATTCGTGCGGGACATATGCACTAATTTGGATTTTCGCGCCTGTTGGACGCATGGTATGAGATGCGATTTTGTGCACACCGGATGCATTGGATTGAGATTTTAGTGTATTTTGGATACACTTAATATTGCTGTCGTGCACACCCGTTGCAGCGGACAGATGTTTTTGTGCACACCCGTTGCACTTAGTTTTGCTTTGTGCGTATTGTGGCACCTGTATTTGGATTTGATTTCCATGCGCACCAGACGCATGCGATTATTGGATACGCCTTTTGAGGCTGATTTTGCTTTTGAGCACTTCGTTTTCATGTTGGGCACTATATTGGGTAGTAGCCAAGCAGGACTGATCTGAGGACAGGACCTGAGTACTTTGCATGTATTAAAAGATTACCAAAAAGGGTTTTCAAGAGGAGCTATAGTCTCGCTATTTTCCTACGTGTTCGTGAGCGACACGAACGTTTATAAAGGAAAACCTTTTGGGATATTTTGAAAACGACGGAACGTATATTTAGCAAAACATATATGGACATATATTATTATTTTAAACTGAGCTTCCGTCACTTATGCCGTGAGTTACGCATCCCACGGCAATTTAGAAATGATTTTTGCATGTATTTTATTCAGATTTTGGAGATTTCAATGATGCGTACTATACACGTATTATAGTATTTGACTAGTGTGTATTGGATTTCAGATTCCGAGATCTGCGTCTCTATTGTAACTCCGAGGATATGCGTGTAAATCCGATAATTTGCGTGACGCTTGACGGAGTTGATTTTGAGTTTTTGTGCTCGTTTTCATGCGCACTTGGCGGGTTATGTTATTTCTGTGTTTTTCATGATTTCGGAGCCCCGTTGATTTGAGCTGATTATTGAAATGTTTTAAATTTTTGGGGTTTAAATTTAAATTCGGGGACCAAATTTATTTAAGGGGGGAAAGATTGTAACATTTCATAAAATGTAAAATATTACTTTCGGAATTTAATATTAAAATAATATATTTCCCGAAAACTGCCCGATTTGCGAAATTGGGGTTTTCGAAAAAGGGTATAAATATATACCAATATTTGTGAAATAAATGAAAATTAAAATGATTTATTCATTTAATAATATATTTAACGGATTTGGCAATTTTAAAATTCATTATATGCAATTTTGATAAAAACCCGATTAGTGCACTGCTAATCGCGATTAAGCCAAATCCGCATTTCTGCAGTTTTCTATAGTTAGTGCACCGCGACATGTATCATTTGGTTACATGTTATTTCATTTGTGGTTTTATATGGGTGTATGTGTTTGTGGTGAGAAAAAGAAAAAGAAAAAGGAAAAGTCAAAGGGAGACATGATGATTAGGTTAGGTGGGCTTTTGGAGAGAGAGAGAGTGAATATTAGTGAGAGAGAGAAGGGGGCTGCTGCCCAATTTCAATCCCCCACCATTTTCATCTCCCTCCTCATCTCCTCAACCCCCCAACCCTCCTCAAAGAACCCTAGATCCATCTCCAACCAATTCCCAAAACCCTACACTCCCATCACAAAACTTAATCCCCATCTCCTCCTCTACACGTTGAACCGAGCAAAGTGGGATTTTGACGACGTTGGGAAGTTAGTGCTGCCTAGAAGGGATCAAATGAGGTATAAATTCTTCCCTTTAGATTATTTTTATGTGATATCTTGTTTTGGGATGTCGTTTTATGATGTTGCTGACCTGCTGTTACCCCGAGCATCCACTGGGAAAACAAACAGTATGGTAATGTAGTGCTCATAACCTTAAGTGACCACCTGAAGAACGAGGCCTTCCCCACCGGTTTTGGCCGGCGACCATTGGGCAAAATCCGGCGACACCGGGTATGTAGGGGAGTTAGGGATTGGATTCCTTAGGGTAGTTGCCTGAAGCTGTTTAGGGGTGTTTGGTCCTACTAGATTTTTATGTAATGACTGTAGGTGGAATCTGGGAACATTGGTGAGTGTTTACATGACCATGGGAACATGATCCCTGACCTGAGCCATAGACCTGAACCAGATGCGCAAACTTTAGAATTGACCCATATCAGTTTTGTGACTTCGAGTGTGCCTATGGGGTATCTGGAGAAACCCAGGGAATTTCTGAGGCAACCAAACAATACTAGAGGCCTAGATATACTACTAGGAGACCTCTCTGACCTGATGAACCCTAACAGAGACCCCCTGGCTGGCGAACTCAGATTTTAGGAGGAAGTGGCCGGCCATTTGGTGAGGGTAGGGGCCTAGGTTGGTTCAGTAGCTCACATATACCTTATACACTACCCTAAACTTGTTTGCTTAGATTTATCTGACCTGAGTCAAAATCTGGGAATACTTGTGTATGATTTAGGATATGTTTTCCCTATTTGAAATGATGAGTTTTGATATTTGGATTCGTTTTTGGTTGTCGCATGTTTGTACATCGACAACAAGGGTTGTTTGATTGATTTTGTACGCATAAGCTATAGGTTCTAACCTATGAGCAATGCGCGTGCCGTTTTGGTTTTCCGCCTTGATTTTAATATGCATTGCGATTGTTCGTTATTGTAGGCACCTTCGTGTGGATTTCGGAGCGACGGAGCAAGGCGTCATCGACTTCGGCGAGCGAAGACTACGGTGAGTAGATTTATATCTACCGGGGAAGTCGGGTGGATGGCGTATAGCACCCCCTCAACTTTTTGATGGAAAACCGATTTATAGAGTATGGTTAGAAAACCTAGATTAGGAAACTAGGGTTAGAATGAGATAGCTATGAAACCATATTAGAAACTAGAGAATAGTTAGAAGTGATATGTTACTACTATCATAGGATGACGTTTAGCGATATTGCCGTTTAGGATACTGTAGGACTAGATAGTCGATGTAGATGCGTCATCCGAACCATACCTTTTTCTAAACCAAAAAATCATATGTATCTTTTAAACATATACCTTGAGAGATGTTAAGGATTTTCAAATGATATCTTTTCTTAAAAACACCGTAACCCCTATTTTCAAAACTACGATTCGCTTCTTCAAAAATCTGATTGTATGGTTCGGGTGTGTATGTTAGATTAGATACTTATGTTTAGTAGAGATAGAATGTTGATGTAAATTTGATTTGATGTGTGTTATAAATGCGATAAAAGGATATAAGAGGGATATGATGATTTGATGAGATGATGATATGATGATATGATGGTATACGGATGCGAGTCGATCGAGATGGTTTATACCCTGCCTGTCCCCTAATATGAGATTATTGCGGATGTGAACCGGGACATAGGTACATAGATATACATACATATATAGAATGTTGTGAATCATGGATGATAGGCCGTATGTGATATTAGGCCGTACCCTCTTTTGTCGTATAGGATGATAGAATCCCTATTAGTTTAATGCCGCCGTACGATGATTTTCCATGCGTGATGAGTTCGACTTGATGATTGATCCTTACCCTTGACTAGAGGTTGCCATACGATAGATTATACCGTACGCGATGATACTGGGCTAGATGCCGATTGATAGATTCACCGACTTGGACATATGATAGTTGCGTATACCTTATAGCTTTTAGCTGATGATTTACCTTGTGTTGTTTTCATGATATTATTATTGCATCGCATATACGTGTGATAGTACACCTACACCATTATTGATGATGCGTATGTTACACGTACACAGCTTATAGGCTCACACACTTCATCATCGATAATTGCCATGTCACTACACAGTAGGATTGCTGCATCATGATATGACTCTTCGCATAACCTGCTTGCACATATACATTGATACATCTATACTTGCGGATATACACACTTGTATATCCATATCAGTGCACATATACATTGATATATCCATATTTGCGCACATACATATTGTATATTCACATTGGTGCACATATATTTTTATATATTCACATCAGTGCACATATACATTGATATATTCATACTTGCGCACATACACATTGTGTATTCACATTGATATATTCATACTTGCGCACACATACATTGATATATTCACATTGGTGCACACATACTTTGATATATTCACATTGGTGCACGTATACATTGATATATTCATACTTGCGCATACATACATTAATATATTCACATTGGTGCACACATATTTTGATATATTCACATTGGTGCACGTATATATTGATATATTCATACTTGCGCACATATACTTTGATATATTCACATTTGTGCACACATACATTGGTACATCTATACTTGCGCATATACATATTGTACCTATATAGATAACTGATTTTATTGGGAGATTGGGAACCATATGTTATAATTTAAAAACTGGAATCATTTTAAAATAGCGGTATTCCCTTAATATGTCATATCACTATTCCATGTTGCATAATACATGGGTATGCTCACATTTCTATTATATGTCGCATGCATCATGCTCTATGATTTTACGCATTGAGATATGCTATTTTCATGGGATTTCTGGATTTGAGAATCGTGACTATTTCAAAAGAAAGCATGTACTGTTTTAAAAACCCGGTTTCTCTTGATATGATATTTCAGTGCGTCCACCATGTGTTTTCTCGGTTCTGAGAGTGGCATGTGAAACCTGATTCGAGGAGCGCTAGGCACTGTCTGCGGGTATATGGTAGACCCGGTGAGATACCCCGGGGCAAAAAGACTCGTGTATGTTAGAACGGTGAGGCCGGCAGGGGAGCACTACCTACCGGTGATAGTATTTAGACTCGGCGGTTATCCGGAGGATACCGACCGGAGCAGCGAGATGGATATGAGGGCCCACCAGGGTGTGCGGCGCCTGAAGGCCGATCTGAGGATACGGCGCCTGAGATATATGAGGATTTACGTGTCGATGCTAGACACAGTTTTCATGATGTTTTCGAGTGTCGATGCTAGGCACTCAGGTTCCATGATTTTGATGTGTCGTGAGGGACACCGTTGATATAGATATATCCTCATACTTTCATGCACACTCTTTTATGATATTTACATGCATGATGTTGTTGCGTCAGTGGTTGACGCATGGACTAAATCCACATACATACATACATACACTGATTCTACTATTGGATATTATACACATGCTTATAGACATTGATTTATGGGTGGACGAGATCCATATACATGCATTGATTATTACTGTTGGATGTTATCCGGATGCATATAGGTTGACTACCCTGTTGGCACATATATGACCCGGTCACCCTAGATATCATAGTATTACCTTTTAATATAGTTGACCTAGGAGTCGTTTATTCGATTTCTACTTGTAGATATATTTCTATTCACGAGTTGGCAACTCACCCCCGTTGTGCCATAGTTCTTGCAGGTTGACCGCGTGGATCAGTAGCGGCAGCGCCGGCACACAGTTTCCTTTGGGTGTTTTGCAGTGGTAGGTGGGACATTTGTATCGTACCCACTCTTGTATTACATTTCATAGTGTATCTAGTTAACTCCATCAATCAATCAAAATTAGAAATTTGTATAAGTAATGAGACTTAGTGGGATTGTGGTTGCGAGACTTAGCGCGAGGGGTATTCAGCTTCTTGTGGTTTTGATTTCTCGCTTTATTCTTTATTCTTTTTGTGGCGAACTTCGCCGTTGGGCGTCGTATACTTTTATTTATTGTCTTGCGTGGTTGTGATCCGCCGTTTGGCGAAGAGCTAGCTCCCGCTTGGGATGCCATTATTCTTATTATGTACTTGTGGTTTTAGATCAAAATATACAAAGGAGGTGCTGCCAAAATTTTTTAAAAGACGAAACATGTTTTCAAACTAGTAAATTTCACTTGCATCATTCATGTTCTTTTCCTATGCATTAAGAAAACTTGATTGCATTATACCTTTATTTCAAAACTTCACCTCCTTTATTTTACTTAAAAGGTTTAGATTTCTGGGTTTCAGCTTATTTGAATTCCGTTACGCCTTTAGACATTACGTGATTCAAGTGCTGGTCATGAGCTAATATTTCGGGTCGTGACATGAATGTTTTCTATTGAATGTTTTTTGTTCATCATATATTCGTACGTGTATTGCAGCACTCTGTATATAAGCTTTTATACTTTACCCTTATGACTTTTCTCTTAAGTGCAGGCGCTATCGTAGTGTCGTACATAAATCAGCACGTTTTGAACACCATTTCCATTTAAGCGCATATGCAGTCGTACTGTCGTGTCTCCTTAGCAAATGCGTCTTGTAGGTAGTCTATCCTGATCTCCCTACAGGGCAGCGATGTCTTAGGAGACCGCTTCAGATCTGTCGCTTAAGACTTTTCAACTTTACGAGCTGTGAGGGTCTCATATAGACTTTTCTCCCTACGAGTCGAGAGGATCCCGTAGGTGTATTTTCTCCTTAGGAATCGTGAGGATTCCTAAGTGTGTGTTTTCTCCTGAGAGTCGTAAGGATCTCACAAGAGAATTTTTTTATGTGTAAGGACACTAATTTCCCTGCGGGTCGAAACGAATCGAGAGGTTCTTGCAAAGACACTGATTTTCTTGCAGGCCGAAACTAATTAAGGGTTTCTTTCCAAGGACGCTAATTTCCCTGAATCGAGAGGTTTTTGCTAAGGACACTGATTTTCGTGGGGTCGAGACGAATCGAGAAATTCCTGCAAAGACACTGATTTCCTTGCGGGCCGACACGAATCGAGAAGTTCTCGCCAAGGACGCTGATTTTCCTGAATCGAGAGGTTTTTGCCAAGGACACTGATTTCCCTGGGGTCGAGACGAATCGAGAGATTCCTGCAAAGGCACTGATTTCCTTGCGGGTCGAAACGAATTGACAGGTTCTCACCAAGGACGCTAATTTCCCTGAATCGAGAGGTTTTTGCCAAGGACACTAATTTCCCTGGGAGTCGATTGTTGACGTTGCGTCCGCATCCTGCTGGAGTTGAGAAGGAACGTCGTGTTGATCTTCTGGGATGCAGATGTTGCCGTCGAGACTTGGAACTAAGGACTCTGCCGTGGCTCTGAGGTAGTCTCTAGGTTGTCTATGAACCGTCGAGATTTGGAACTCGGGGGCTTTGCATTGGTTCCGTTTTGCTGACGTCGCATCTGCTTCTGGTTGGGATAAGAAGGAACGCCGTTATTGATTTTTAGGCTGTAAGTGTTGCCATCGAGACGTAGCTTCCCTTTGGCGAAGTCTGGTGGGATGATATGGTTCCCTTTCTATTTGTGCCCATGAATTATATACAGGGGTCAATGTGATCTCACATGCAGGGCAAAAATTTCATTTTATTTTATTTCTTTCCGCGATGCTCTATCATTTCAGCTTTTTATATCGCAAAATTCACGATTGCCCAATCATTTCGGGTATTTTTTCGCGGTGCCCAATCATTTCGGCTATTTTTCTTTCTCTTTACTCGCTGCTTTTTATTGCCACTTGCCCAATCATTTCGGCTATTTTTCTTTCTCTTTACTCGCTGCTTTTTATTGCGACTTGCCCAATCATTTCGGCTATTTTTGTATGCATATATTTTACTTACTGATTTTTGTTGCAAGTTGCCCTATAATTTCAGCTATTTCATATGCATTTATGGCCCGGTGACTTTTTAATGTGAGTATGGAACTCAAGACCTGATACCAATCTTAGCATCAGCACCGCTGCGACTGGAATATTGCCAGGAGCAAATCATCATTTGCCGTGAAAGGACATGGAATTTGATACTGATTTAGGCATCAGCATCGCTACCACTGGGACATTGCCAGGAGCGAACCATCATTTGCCTTTGTCGGTTCGAATAAAGGTGGCTTAGCAATCAGGGTTAGGATCCTGTCGACTAAGGCTTTTGACTTCATGAGCTGTAAAGGTCTCATAAAGATGTTTCCCCCTACGAGTCATAAGGATCTCGTAGGTGTGTTTTCTCGTTAGGAGTCGTAAGGATTCCTAAGTGTATGTTCTCTTATAAATCATAAAGATCTTACAAGAGTGTTTTCTCCTTATGAGTCGAGAGGACTTACAAGCGTCGATCACCACATGAGGACATTCCTCGTCGTTGGTGAGACTCGGTGAGGAAAACGTTTATTTGTGCCCATGAATTGTATACAAGGGTCAATGTTGAACCGCTTGTAGGGCAATTTGGGAAATGTGATGGCTTAAGAACAGGTTCAGATCCCTGTAGGTTAAGGCTTTTTGAATCCTACGAGCCATGAGGGTCTCACGGGTGGAATTCTCCTCACGAGTCGTGAGGATCTCGTATGTGCAATTTCTCCTTAAGAATCGTGGGGATCCCTAAGTGTGTTGCTCCCTTATGAGTCGTAAGGATCTCACGCAGGTATTTTCCCCTCACAAGGTTGAGAGGACCTTGCAGGTGTCTTTATTTTAACGAGATTGCGTCTTTTCGGGTTTGCACAAACTCGCCGGCAGTCCTGCTGTTTTTACTCACGGCGCCCTTTCGGGTTCTCATCCGTGCCCATTTCGCTTATGGACGTACCTTTTTTTTTGCATGATGAAACTCTCGAGAATAGTTTCACGGCATGTGATCCATCCGTTTGCCGGTAGGACTTGAGTTGCAGTCCTCACCGCCGGGACTTGTGGACTTGCATTCCACTATCGCCGTGTTTGAGGCGACGTTGTTAGTTTAGGGACATCCCGGTCTGTTGTTAGTTTAAGGACATCTCGATCCACATCTAGTTTAAGGACGTTGCGATCCATTGTTAATTTAAGGATATTACGGTCCATAGCTAGTTTAAGGACATTACGGTCCGTTGGGATTTTGAGGTGAGGTTTCGCCGGATACTACTTATAGAGTTTGGACTCGGGAAGATAGCGAGCGGACATAGGCATCGTCATCTATCGTTAACCTGAGTTGTAACTTGTCAGGGTAGTATTTCTTAAGGAAGCGGTCGTTTATTGGCCGGAGGGGTCTTTCACCGTGCATATCTACGAGCAAATAGGCTCCACCTTGGTAGACCTTGTCTATGATATACGAGCCTTCATAGTTCAGCTCGAATTTCCTCCGTTTAGCACGGTTAGGGATCATAGGTCTTTTTACGACTAACAGGTGTTCACCTTGGCGGAATGTTCTCAGCCTAGTCAATCTCTCGTATGAGTGCATCATTCTTGCTTTGTAATCTTCTAGGTTTTGCTGCACCATGAGACGAGTTTCATCGAAGGCATCGAGATCCTCAAGTCGAAGATGAGTATTTTCTTCATCCGTCAGTTCATACCGAACCGCCACTCGTAGAGAGGGTAGCTCTATCTCCAAGAGAAGTACCGCTTCCGTGCCAAATACTAACGCAATGGCATTGTGTTCGTGGCCATCTTGAATGTAGTCCTCTAGGCCCAGAAAGCTTCATGCAATCTCTCGTGCCAGTCCTTTTTATTTCTGGACACCGTTTTCTTTATGATCTTTGTCAGGGTCTTGTTGAAAGCCTCAGTTAGACCGTTAGATCGGGGATTATAAACTGAAGAATATCTTCAATCTATTTTATGTTGCCGTGCAAAGCGGCTGATCTTATGGCTTCTGTAGGCTGGCCCATTATCCGAGATAATCCGTCGCGGAATGCCGAATCGGTAGATGACATGAGTCTTGAAGAAATGGAGGATGTTCTCCGTCTTCATCTCTCTTAGCAGTATTTCTTCTACCCACTTAGAGAAGTAATCGGTTGTTGCCAATATGAACCGATGCCCCCTGGACGATGTTGGCTCGATGGGCCCGATTATATCGGTTCCCCATATTTCGAATGGCCAGCTAGCCAATGTTGGATGTAGCAGATTTGGATGCTGATGGATGAAGTCCCCGTGAATTTGGCACGAGTGACACTGCTTCGCATATTCGAGGCAGTCCTGAACCATTGTGGGCCAATAGTAGCCCGTTATTTTGATCATCAGCTTCATCTTTGGCCCGACTAAATGGGAATCGCAGAGCCCGTCATGAGTTTCTTGAACGACCATTTTTGCTTCTTCTGGTCTTAGGCATCTCAGCCATTGACCATCGAATGATCTCTTATACAGAGTACCATTGACGAAGGTGAAAGAAAGGGCTCTTTTCATGAGCTGATGTCCAGACGACGCGTCTTCGGGCGTTCGATATGATTTAAAGTAGTCTATGAAGACTTCTCTCCAATCCTTTGCCCTTTCTTCATCCTCCAATTGGAAGGCCTCTTGTTCGGTTGCTTCCTCTATTTTAGATGTTTTCGGAGATACTTCTGCTGGTAAGAGAACCCGGCCACTTTGTACAATGATCTTTACTTCATCGAGGTTTTCGTCGGCCAGTTCTTTAGTGAGCTTGGCTAATGCATCCGCCTTACTATTTTCCGCACGCGGTATGCTTTGCAGGGTGTAGGAGGGGATTTGCGTCAGCAATTGCTGCACTCTTTCACCATACCTGATCAGTTCTGGCTTGCACGTCTGGTAGTCGCCATTTACTAGGCTAACGACCAGCTAGGAGTCTCCATATATGAGGAGGTTTTCAATGCCCATGTTGACAGCAATCTCGAGACCTGCTATCAAAACTTCATACTCAACTTCATTGTTTGTTCTTGGCTCCATTAAGGAAAGGGCAAAACGCATAATCCCTCCTTGTGGAGTCATGAAGATAAGGCCCACCCTGGCTTTAATCATAGGGGTGTTTTGCTTTCGTTGCTTCAAGGAGGATCTCCATCGAAGTAGAGTTCCCATCGGGTATCATTCCCTTCTTTCTCCCTGTCAATTGCGTCAAACGCGTGTTCGTCCGGCAACTCATAGTTCAAGGGAGAGTTGGCAGGTATCGGATGTTCAGCAAGGAAGTCGGCGATGGCCTGGCCTTTTATTGCCTTGAGGGGTCGATATATTATCGAGAACTCCATCAAGAGGAGGGCCCATTTGGCAAGCCTTCCTGTTAGCATGGCTCTTGACATCAAATACTTGAGAGGATCCACCTTTGATATGAGATGAACCTTATGTACCAGGGCATAATGTTGAAGCTTCGTTATCACGAAGATCAGTACCAGGCAATGCTTTTCAATGGGGGAGTAGTTGTTTTCTGCCCCCAGGAGAACTAGACTTAAATAATAGGGAGCTCTCTCCTTCCCCTAGTCGTTCTCCTGTGCCCATAGCGTGCCTAAAGAACCTTCAAGGGCTGTAGTGTACAGGATGAGGGGCTTTCCCTTGACCGGCACGGTTAGTACCGGCGGGTCTGTAGATATTGCTTGATTTTGTCCAGTACATTCTGGCATTTATGATCCCAAACAAATGGGGTCCCCTTCTTCATTAGATGACTGTAGGGACGGCATTTGCCGGAGAGATTAGCTATGAATCGCGGGATATAAGCGAGCTTTCCTTGGAGAGACCGCAATTGCTTGAGAGTTCTTGGCAACGTCATTTCCATAATCGCCTTGATCTTCGACGGGTCTATTTCGATGTCCCGGTGTCGTACAATGAATCCCAGGAATTTGCCTGAGGAAACTCCAAACGCGCATTTCAGAAGGTTCATCTTTAGATTATATTTCCGAAGACGCTATCTTCAGATGCTCCCAGTGCTCCTCATACGATTTGCTTTTAACTACAAGGTCATTGATATAACATTCAATAATCTCGTGTATGAGGTCATCGAAGATCTTTGTCATGGCCCTCTGCTAGGTGGCGCCAGCGTTCTTTAGACCGAATGGCATCACTTTATAGCAGAATATGCCCAGCGGAGTCCGGAAAGCAGTGTGCTTTTGGTCTTCAGGATGCATCTTGATTTGGTTGTACCCTGAGGATCCGTCCATGAAGGAGAAGACTTCATAGGTAGATGTGTTATCAATCATCAACTCGGTGACAGGCACTGGGAAGTCATCTTTCGGACAAGCTTTGTTGAGATCCCGAAAATCTGTGCAGATGCGTACTGTCCTATTTTTCTTTATTACCGAAACGATATTGGCAATCCAGTCTGGATATTGAACTTCTTGGATGAAGCCGGAGTTGATTAGTTTCTTGACTTCGGCATTGATACTCATCTCAAGCTCGAGCCACATTTTTCGTGGCGCCTGTTTAACTAGCTTGACGTCCGGCGATATTGCCAGTTTATGCACAGCTATCTCTGGATTTAATCCCGGCATCTCGGAATAGTTCCATGCGAAACAGTCTTTAAACTGCATAAGCACGTCCTTTAATGTGGCTACCTGTTTCTTAGACAACAACTCACTGACAAACGTTGGCCTTGGGTCATTTGCCGTCCTCAAGTCGATTTTTCTCAAGTTGTCTGCTGTGGTGTGTATTCCGTCTTCCAGCTCTTTTGGCGCTGGTGGAAATTCTGAGATCATCTCGTCCTTATCTTCATTTTCGAAGCATTGGGAGAGGTCGTTCATATTCTCGTGCTCTCTTTCCTTTGAGAACGTTATCATATAGCAGGTACGAGCTCGTTTCTAAGCTTGATGCTGATCTAGACTTTCCCTCGCAATGTAGATTGTTCTTGGCTCATGCTTTCGTGGCGGGGCTACCCTCTAACTGTCGGATAGAGCAAACCTGCCTTGTTGATACTGATCTTCAACCCAGTTTTTGAAGGTGAAGCAGTCTTCAAGAGGATGTCCCGCTACACGGTGGTAGGGGAAATAATCCAGGTGATGGACCTCGTTTATCTGTTCGGGGTATCGAAACTCCAGGAGCACTATCATTTGATGTTTTATGAAAAGGTCGAAGATTTTCCTTATCTTGTCTTGAAGGAAAGAGTATTCCCGACCCATCTTCTTCATGAAAGACGGGTTCCAGCTGACTTTTCCTCGCTCACGTGGCTTCTTGGATCCGCTTTACTGTCTTGGAATGTCGTCCCCGTCCTTGACCTTGCTATTGTTTCTGCGTCGGGCTTTCTTTTTGCCATGAGAGCGCATAATGGGTTGGGGGTGAAAAGGATCGTCATCTTCTGTAGTCTGCTGAATGATACGTTGCGTCCTGGCTTTCTCGTAAATGGCCATTTCACGGCTGTGGTCATCTCGAACCTTTTGACCTGCTTCTCTTATTAGCTTGTCAATCTGCTCTTCGAATGATGGACTTGATGTTCGTACGGCGGGATCTCGCTCTGGTTCGACATCAATGCTATCTGGAAATGTATTCGCTTCTCCACCGGAGTTATTTATGACATGGCAGCTGTGGAATCGCCCCCTTTTATTAGTCCGAATGTATCCAAGGCCGGTCGTCTCCATTCTCCCGTTAGGCATCTTTCGCTGAGTCCCGGGAACATCCCAAATCTTGTTATAGAATTAGGCCTGTCGAGTTGTCTGTTTGAAGGGTACGCCTTGACGTCTCAATAGCCTTTTCAGTCTTTCTGCGTAGTATTTGGGCAGACGGATTGGTCGAAGCCTGTCGAGCGCAGGGTCGGCACCGTGATATACTTCTTTCTCCACTCTAGTCTCCATGGATTGGTAGAAAAGGATCACCTTCTTACTTCTTTGGTGAGGAGGGACGTAGAAGGTCTGCAGCTCTTGCACACTGTACGTATCAAGTGCATCAAGTTCTTTGTAGTGTTCTGCGGAACCATGGTAATTTGTAAACTCTGGTCAGCCCCAGCAAAGGTTTGCATTGGCGGGCGGACGGAGAACACTGTGTTGGCCTCATCCTCAGAGTCACTGCCAAAAACTAGCATAGGAGTAGATGGTGCTGGCCTGTTGCCTTTTGGTTGCCCCCAGTAGACCATATCTTCATCCTCTTCGGTATCGCTCCCAAATGTCGGGATAGTGGCGATGGCTTTTTGCTTGTTCTCCGGTTTGCGGCATCTTTCCACATCTTTAATGTCTGGTAAGAAGTATTTGGCATCTTCATATTTGCGAACTTCATTTACGGAGAATGGGTTCAGCTCCCCTGTAACTGTGTACTCGAGGCCATCCTTGAAGTACTTCATACACTGATGTTGTGTAGAAGGGATGATGTTGTACTCATATAACCAAGGCCTGCCGAGCAAAGCACTGTAGCAAGTCTTGGCGTCGATAACATAGAACTTGATGTCAGTGACGAGCCATTCGAAGCGTAATGTTAGTATTACAGACCCGAGCATTTGTGATGATTGGGAGTCAAAACTAGAGATGGTAAGTTTATCCCGAGCCAGGTGCTGCACGTTCATGCAAATCTTCTTCAACGCTCTTACATTGACAAGGTTGACGGAGGACCCATTGTTGACCAGGATCTTTCCTATCTTGACATCATAACAATACCCGGTTACAAACAGCGGACGATTATGCTCACATGTTCCGAGAAAGAGGTCTTCATCTCTTAATGTGATGTCAGCTGTATGAACCTCAACCAGCTCGTCCTTCATCTTTTCTTCTGCAAAGAAAGCTTGGAACTGATTAGGCCTCAACTGGGTGCGAATAACCCACAACACCCTCCTGTTGAAGCGCCACAGCGAATCGCGCTCCAGGATCGTTTCTATCCTACCCGCTCCGCACTTCCTACTTGTCTTTCACTCCCGCCGGAAAATGGGGATAATTTCGAAATTAAGCCCCACTTCATCAATATGTTGCCCAAATTTCACGGGATGGAATCCGAAGATGCATATATCTTCATTAACAAATTCCAAAATGTTTATGCAGTAATGAAGATCACCCAACTGTCCGACGATGCTATAAGGCTACGAGTCATTCCCTTCACTCTATGTGACCTAGCTGAAAAGTGGCTATATAGTACTGCATCGCATTCCATAAACAGTTGGGAAGAGTTTGTTAAAGCATTTCTTAAAAAGTTTTACCCACATCACAAGACCACGAGAATTCGTAATGAAATTAACCAATTTTCCCCGCTTCCTTCCGAACCTTTTTGGAAGTGTTTCGAACGATTCAAAGACCTTCTTGTTCAGTGCCCTCATCACGGTATTGAGAGATGCAACTTTTCCAAACTTTATACAAAGGACTGAACCCAGCAACTAAACAGTTGCTGGAAACCATTTGTCAAGGTCACTTCCTTACCAAATCTGACGAGGAAGCTTGCCAATTTCTCGACGATCTTGCTGAACAAACGCTTCAGTGGGAAAGCACCAGACAGACCACTTCGTCCACTTCATCTACTTCATCCGGTCCGTCTAGGGCAGGCGTTCATCAACTTGATATGTCAATTGCAGTGTAAGCCGAAATGGCCGCAATTACAAGAAAACTAGAAGCAATTGAGAGCAAATTCTCATCGCCTTCTCCTGCCCCTGATTTACCCCTCGCACTATATGTGCTTGTTGTTCGGATCCATCCCATTTGACTGAAGAGTGTCCTTACAACCCACCTGATCAAGGACAGGATCAAGTCAATGCTGCCTTTCAGCAAAGACAAAGAAATGATCCATACTCTTCAACTTACAATCCTGGTTGGAGGAACCACCCAAATTTTGCTTGGAATCAAAATCAACAACAATTTCAAGGCAACAACAATTTTCAGAGGCCTCTTCCTCAACAACAAGCTCCTCAACAAACTCAATATCAGCAACTTTTCCAACCCCAACCTTACCAAAATCAAACGAACAATTTTGCACCTAACAACTCTTTTCCTCAAAACAATTTTGTTCAGCCAAATAACGATAACGTTTCCTCGTTAGAACGAAGTCTGGAGGCGTTTTTAAAACAATCAACTCATTCCTCAGCCAACATCCAGTCTTCCATTCAGTCTCTGGTGCAACACACTGCATCACATGGGCAAAGTATCAAAACCATCGAAGCCCAGATTGCACAACTGAATGCAGTTTTAAGCGAGCGGGAAAAGAGGAAGCTTCCATCTCAACCACTGCCAAATCCTGGTCACCCACAAAATGCACATGTTGCTCTTGAACAACAAAACCATAATGTGAGTGCCGTGACTACATTGAGATCTGGAAGGATATTGTACAACAATGTTGGCACTAATGATGACACCCCGGTCGCCGCTTCTTCTTCTTCTTCTCCATCTTCCTCGTCTTCAGAGCATGTTCTCCATTCTTCACAAGGCTCTACTTCTTCTACTACTCCGAACGGAACCACATCTCACTCCACAAAAACACCAGCATTGGGATCCGTTCCAATTCCGCAATCTCCTCCACATGCATTGGACTCAATGAATTTTCAAAATGTTCCATTTCCAAACCGGTTGAGATCCAATAAACAAAATCAACATATGGAGAAGATTGTGGAGTTATTTAAACAGGTTAGCATTAACATTCCCCTCTTGGATGCAATCCAAAAAGTCCCTTCTTACGCTAAAATCATGAAGGACTTATGCACCAAGAAGAGGAAATCACAGATACGTAAGAAAGTTTTCTTGGCTAGTGCAGTAGGTGATGCTCTTACCCAACCTTTACCTTAAAAACGAAAGGACCCTGACTGTCCTACAATTTCAATAACTATTGGGGATAAGAACATCAACCGCGCACTTTTAGATCTTGGTGCCAGTGTTAACCTGCTTTCTTATTCGGTATATGAGCAACTAGGCGTTGGAGAGTTGAAACCCACACATTGTACTCTCCAAATGGCCAACCGATCTATCACCCATCCTAGGGGTGAGTTAGAGGATGTGTTGATTAAAGTAGGGGACTTCATATTCCCCGTTGATTTTATTGTTCTCGATACACAGCCTGTAGCTAACCCCCGGAGTCAAATTCCGGTGATACTCGGTCGTCCATTCCTTGCAATTTCTAATGCGGTGATCAATTGTCGAAATGGTTCGATGAACCTATCTTTTGGAAACATGACAATTGAACTCAACATTTTTAAGTTGGAGAATCAGCCCTCCGAACCATCATATCGTGCACACTTTGATGACTAGAAACCCCAGCTATGATATATGCACGGTATTACTTCACTCCATTGGTGCGGGCAAGAGGGCTGCCAATTATCCATGCCCTATGTTGGTGACACAACTGTGTCGCCATTTCCTCCCTATGGAGGAATTTGAGTTTTATATGTATGGAGGTATCCCCATTAGATCTCTTCTTGAGGGCGTATCCACGTCCTACACACGGTTACATGATGTATGGTCGCGCACCGAGCCGGCCGAGGACGTATCCGCCAAGACACCCAACTCCAGCTCGACCGCGACCGAGGAAGAGCTTACCCCCGCGGCACAAGCACGTTTACTTAGGAGAACCAATAGGGGGATAGACAGAATGATAGGGATGGTGACCAACCTGGATCAGCGAGTCACAGAGTTGGAACACGGCATGACCACCCTGCTGGCAAGAGAGGAACGTTCCCGTTCACGTTCGAGGGGACGGCGAGGCCATGAGCAGTGAGGGCACTGCTTTTGATAAGTTTGGGGGTGAAGGTGGATTGTAAATAGTTATCTTTGCATCTGCATATTTTTATTTTTGTACATATTTGTTTCTTTACATATTTAATTCCGCATTACATCCTTATAAAAAAATATAAAAACTAAAAAAATGAAAATAAAAAAATAATGATAAAATCAATAAAAATTTAAAAAATTTAAAAATTATAAAAATTGAAAATTTTAATTTTGGCCATATTTGACTTAAGTTCAACATGACGGTTGAATAGTAGGAAAAAACTAGATCCTAAACTTAGTAAATTAAAAACCTTAAAAATAACCTTTCTTAAAGTTTAGCCGTAGAAAATATATGTCCTTATAGTTTATTTAGAAATAGGCAAATTTTGAGTTCAGTTCTTAGGATAAGTCAAAATGAGGGAAGAGTATTGAAATTTTTATTTGAAGTGTAAGTCTGAAAAATAATTCTGAACCTTAAGTCTAAATTCTAAAAATATATACCCTACAACTTGCACATACACGCACCTTGAGACTTAGGAAAGTAGAGGATACCTTGAAATGCTCTTGTCTAAAATCCTTAGTATGAAGGAAAATAAAATAAAAGTACAAGTGTGAATAAAGAGATAAAAAAATAAACACTGATTTTTGTAATTACTTAAGGCTGCATAAATAAAAAAATATAGCGAGGGTGCTTTATCACCTAATACCTTAGACCAGCTGGTTTGGGAGTCACTACTAAGCCTTAGGTATTACAAGACGAGGAATTACGCCTAAATGCGCAAGCACATTTTGTAATCGGTCGTTTAGTATCTCAAGAAGTATTAAAGGTTGCATGAAGAATGTGTAAGCAATTTCATCTAAAATTCACCAACTAAAAGTGCTTTGGACGATGGACAAGAGTATGATATCTTAAATTGAATTTCCAAGTGTAGAGCTGATAATTACACACATATAGGAGTATATGATTGGGATTTGGATGAGAGATAGAAATGAAAGATAGGCCTTATATCTTCAATAAAGATGATAAAAATTCTTGAGTTGAGATTGAACCTAAGAAGGAAAATTCAAAAGATGCTGAAAGCTTAATAAATTTGCAGAACATATACAATCTTAAGTTAAATGAAAAGTGAGTGTGAAAAATACGGGTTGATGATTTCTAAGTTGAAAATAATAGAATTTCTTGCTAGAATACTGAATTGAAGAATTAGAGTCAACGGCCAAATTGATCGGATTTTGTGGGTAGTATCCGCTGAAAACCCTCAGGAGACAACACTCCTCCTACTAGAGACACCTAGAGCTTTAACGGCTTGTTGCACGAGCTCAGTGCAATCGCGATTCCCTGCGAAAATGAGGTTAGGATTTTTTAAGAATAAAATTGGCTTTGTTCGGGACAAGCAAAAGATAAGTTTGGGGGTATTTGTTCATATCAGAATTTTGCATTATTATATCCCCCATTCTTAATCATATTACATATAAATAAGTGCTTTTGATCCATGTCTGCTAAATAGTTGCAGGTTACAGGTTCTCAGAACATTACATTGAAATTTATGAAAAGACTCTACAAATGTGAGACTACGACCAACAATAGATGAATCCGTATGATGCCGCCTACCAGTTCAAGGAACAAATGAAGATCAGTAGACAGTTCAATGCACAAAGCACAAGGGCAGCACAAGATTCAAGACTTCAACGCGAAGCTCACGGCAAAAGTCCACATCATTTTGCACTGTTGGAAATCTGGAAGAAAATAGAAGAGATTCTGAGGAACCAAGTGAAGAAAACAGAAGGAAAAAAGCAACATGAAGCAACCCTGAAAGTGTGAGATCAAGATCCCACAATACGGCCGCGAAACCGCGGCCAAACATGCCTTTCTGCCGCTGAACCACGGCCGTATAGTGCACGTGTCGGTGCATGTGTCGGTGGGTGTCGGTGCTTTGACCCGGCTTTTTTAGGGTAGTCTTGTAAATTCAAGTGTAGATCAGATTGTAACCTAGTGTTTTTTCTATCTATAAATAGAAAAGCCAAAAGCCAAATGAAGGCATGCCTCTCTATAGTTTTTATGCCTCTTTTTAATTTCTAGATCTAAAAATTTTAATTTCCCTTGTAATCGTTGAGAGGTCATCAATAAAGTGAGTTTTTATTTTTATCTTGCATTCTTTTTATCTGAATTTAATTCCTATAATTTTTTATCTGTTATTTTATTATCTGCAATTTAGATAGTCTATTTAAATAAAACAAAAATGAATTTTATCGTCACTTTCGTAATGAGTGAGTAATTCCCCACTTGTTAGGGTTAGGATAGGGAAGATTTGAGAGAAGGAAATCTCTCTCACTCCTTTCTTTACCCATATAATTCTAAAATACGGACTCTATTTAATTCAACCACACACCGCTCACTACGGCACCCTATCCTAAATGATAGCGATGATTCCCTAGTTAGACCGGTTGTGGTTGAATTAACCGGAGGTTAGGGGTAAGAGCCAAGAACGGACGGACAAGGACCAAAAGGAAGAAACTATGTTTCTTCCTAGTCGTGCTAATCCCCGTTGTTGACTATTACTCTAACACCTATATTCTTAACTAGGGCATTGTTAGAAGTGAGAAGAATCCTTGTTTCGAACTATCCTAATCCTAACCCTAACAAGCCTTTATTTCAATTTATTCTCATTTTTAGTTCTTAAAACAAAACCTACCAAAGATAGGACTTAACTCGTTAGAACTTAAAGAAAAGAACACTTTTTCCCTGTGGATCGACTCGTACTCAACCGGCTAGCTACCAAGCGACACCGTCTTGATTGCGGTATTCTTAATTTTAAAACGCACACGCAAAAACCTACTCTCAATCAAATGGCGTCGTTGCCGGGGAAACGGTAGTTTGTTTCTTTTTGTAATTTCGGGTTAATTAAATAAAAAAATTGAAAAATTGAAAAAATAAAAAATACATAAAAAATCATCTTGTTATTTTTGATTGGTTTTGTGTGAATTGTCCAGGAAAAGAAGACGGACTGATTCAGATCTGGAGTAAGCCTAGTGAACAAATCAAGAAACAGAGGATCTGAACAGACAGAGGAGAACCATAACAACACACAGAAGAATTTTGGAGGCCTAAACCAACTGAACCACCACGGAACCGCGGCTAAATAAGGGGTTTGACCGCGAAACCGCGGTCAAACAGGTGACGTCATCGTTTTAAAAACTCTTCGTGAGTATATTTTTTCTCCTCCTACCCTCTGCACTCCACTGAAAAATCTTTCCTGCGGGTTTCTTTGCGCATAATCTTTTTCCCGCTCCAATAAATTGTTTTTGTGCAGGATTCTTTGCGCTGCAAATAAAAAGAATTTTTTTTGGCAAGTGTTTTAGATTTTGTGTGTTACTGCTTTGTATATTTAAAACGGAATCTAAGGGGCTATAACACCAAGTAAGATTAGGTGGGGATTTCATTACCCTTCCTAAGACCCCAGAAATCACAAAAAGCATATGCATCACCATTGAGCTAATTTAAAAATATCTAGACTCGGCCAATTAAGGACTGTCGCGCTCATTAGGACAGAGGAAGGTTGTGGGCATTCAGTCGTTTATCTAAACCTGACTTTATGGTGCCTAGGCTAGACAAGTGAGAAAGATAACTTTAAAAGGCCCGTCTCATGGTGATTCGTGAGCGGAACCCTCCTTTTTTCACTTGTGCTTACCTGGCCATAATTGGCGGTGAAGAGGCGATTTGAGGGATATCTCACAACTTGTCGCTTTGGACCAGTTAGGAGCAGTTTAGTTGACTTAGGAGACCCTAGCTCTAGGCTTGATTGCGCATGCTTAAATTGTGATTGTTTGAAAGTGTGTCGTAGTTCCGTACAAATTTATTTTTTTTGCAAAACTCTTTATAAAAAATAAAAAAAACACAACAAAATTTTACAAAAACTTGCTATTTATCGCTAGAATTCCATTGCAACCACCCTTCACCCACATTTTCCCATTGACGTTTTCTTACCCTCACATTCTACGTTTGACTACACTAAAACTCGTTTAGTGTATGTCCGGTTGGACTAGGGACACTAGCGCCCGCTTAGTCCATGTCTCGTTAGTCGCTACTGACGACGCGTTCGATTCCGAAGTCGAAACTCTCTCCACTCCATTTTCATCTTTATCTTCATGTTCACATTCTTCATCTTCTAAGGAGATGTCAGGATTCAATCCTAACAACCCTTTACCTACCTCGGGACTGATTCCACCTCAACTGGGTGCGAATAACCCACAACACCCTCCTGTTGAAGCGCCACAGCGAATCGCGCTCCAGAGTCGTTTCTATCCCACCCACTCCGCACTTCCTACTTGTCTTTCACTCCTGCCGGCAAATGGGGATAATTTCGAAATTAAGCCCCACTTCATCAATATGTTGCTTAAATTTCACGGGCTGGATTCCGAAGATGCATATATCTTCATTAACAAATTCCAGAATGTTTGTGCAATGATGAAGACCGCCCAACTGTCCGATGATGCTATAAGGCTACGAGTCATTCCCTTCACTCTATGTGACCTAGCTGAAAAGTGGCTATATAGTACTGCATCGCATTCCATAAACAGTTGGGAAGAGTTTGTTAAAGCATTTCTTAAAAAAATTTACCCACATCACAAGACCACGAGAATTCGTAATGAAATTAATCAATTTTCCCAGCTTCCTTCCGAACCTTTCTGGAAGTGTTTCGAATGATTCAAAGACCTTCTTGTTCAGTGCCCTCATCACGGTATTGAGAGATGGAAACTTTTCCAAACTTTATACGAAGGACTGAACCAAGCAACTAAGCAGTTGCTGGAAACCATTTGTCAAGATCACTTCCTTACCAAATCTGACGAGGGAGCTTGGCAATTTCTCGACGATCTTGTTGAACAAACGCATCAATGGGAAAGCACTAGACAGACCACTTCGTCCACTTCATCTACTTCATCCGGTCCGTCTAGGGCAGGCATTCATCAACTTGATATGTCATTTGCAATGAAAGCCGAAATGGCCGCAATTACACAAAAACTAGAAGCAATTGAGAGCAAATTCTCATCGCCTTCTCCTGCCCCTGCTTTACCCCCTCGCACTATATGCACTTGTTGTTCGAATCCATCCTATTTAACTGAAGAGTGTCCTTACAACCCACCTGATCAAGGACAGGATCAAGTCAATGCTGCCTTTCAGCAAAGACAAAGAAATGATCCATACTCTTCAATTTACAATCCTGGTTGGAGGAACCACTCCAATTTTGCTTGGAATCAAAATCAACAACAATTCCAAGGCAACAACAATTTTCAGAGGCCTCCTCCTCAACAACAAGCTCCTTAACAAACTCAATATCTGCAACCTTTCTAACCCCAACCTTACCAAAATCAAACGAACAATTTTGCACCTAATAACTCTTTTCCTCAAAACAATTTTGTTCAGCCAAATAACGATAATGTTTCCTCGTTAGAACGAAGTCTGGAGGCGTTTTTAAAACAATCAACTCAATCCTCAGCCAACATCCAGTCTTCCATTCAGTTTCTGGTGCAACACACTGCATCACATAGGCAAAGTATCAAAACCATCGAAGCCCAGATTGCACAACTGAATGCAGTTTTAAGCGAGCGGAAAAAAGGGAAGCTCCATCTCAACCACTGCCAAATCCTGGTCACCCACAAAATGCACATGTTGCTCTTGAACAACAAAAGCATAATGTGAATGCCGTGACTATATTGAGATCTGGAAAGATATTGCACAACAATGTTGGCACTGATGATGACACCCCGGTCGCCGCTTCTTCTTCTTCATCATCATCTTCCTCGTCTTCAGAGCCTGTTCTCCATTCTTCACAAGGCTCTACTTCTTTTACTACTCCGAATGGACCCACTCTCACTCCACTAAAACACCAGCATTGGGATCCGTTCCAACTTCGTAATCTCTTCCATATGCATTGGACTCAACAAATTTTCAAAATGTTCCATTTCCAAACCGGTTGAGATCCAATAAACAAAATCCACAAATGGAGAAGATTGTGGAGTTATTTAAACAGGTTAGCATTAACATTCCCCTCTTGGATGCAATCCAACAAGTCTTTTCTTACGCTAAAATCTTGAAGGACTTATGCACCAAGAGGAGGAAATCATAGGTACCTAAGAAAGTTTTCTTGGCTAGTGCAGTAAGTGATGCTCTTACCCAACCTTTACCTCAAAGATGAAAGGACCCTGGCTGTCCTACAATTTCAATAACTATTGGGGATAAGAACATCAACCGCGCACTTTTAGATCTTGGTGCCAGTGTTAACCTGCTTTCTTATTCGGTATATGAGCAACTAGGCGTTGGAGAGTTGAAACCCACACATTGTACTCTCTAAATGGCCGACCGATCTATCACCCATCCTAGAGGTGAGTTAGAGGATGTGTTGATTAAAGTAGGGGACTTCATATTCCCCGTTGATTTTATAGTTCTCAATACACAGCCTATAGCTAACCTCCGGAGTCAAATTCCGGTGATACTCGGTCGTCCATTCCTTGCAACTTCTAATGCGGTGATCAATTGTCGAAATGGTTCGATGAACCTATCTTTTGGAAACATGACAATTGAACTCAACATTTTTAAGTTGGGGAATCAGCCCTCCGAACCTAATGCTAATATACTTGATGTTTGGTCGATCCAAGAGATCACCCAGGAGGACTGTGAGCTCGAAAAATTTCTGTTCGATCATAACAATTTTGACGCCACTAGTGTGTTCCTCCTTGAATCTGATACTGCTTTCACGCCCGATAATGTCTACGAGTGTTTCACTTTCTCAAACGATCTTGAACAATCACCATTCGAGTTTGAATCTTTTGAATTTTTGGATGAGTTAGCTGAACCATCTGACTCGGTTGCTTACACTCGTTTTGAACCTCTGTTGGAATCCTTCGAGTTTGAGACAATTTCACTGATTTTACCTTCAATTGTTTCGCCTCCAACACCCGAACTCAAGCTATTTCCGTCCCACCTTAAATACGCTTACTTAGGTGAGAATGAGACCCTTCATGTTATCATCTCGGCTTCTCTAGCCTCAGAGCAAGAGAAAGCCCTTTTGACGGTCTTACAAAGCAATCGGCAAGGTTTTGGCTGGACTATGGTGGACATCAAGGGGATTAGTCCCCTAATTGTTGAACATCATATTCATATGATGGATGATGCCAAGCCAGCAAGGGATCCACAGAGATGACTCAACCCAGTCATGAAGGAGGCTGTTAAAAAGGAGATCGTAAAATGTCTTGATAGTGGTATCATTTACCTTTCTCTGATAGCCAGTGGGCTACCCCATTCACGTTGTCCCAAAAAAATCAGGCATAACGGTCATAACTAATGAGGCGAATGAGTTAATACCTACTCGCACCCAAACTGGGTGGCGAGCATGCATCGATTATAGAAAACTAAACGCCGCGACACGGAAAGACCACTTTCCATTACCTTTCATTGACCAAAGGCTAGAACGATTGGTTGGGCATGAATATTATTGCTTTTTGGATGGCTACTCCGGCTATAATCAAATTCCCATCGCCGAAAAGGACCAAAACTGTAAGTGCACGGCGGCGTCCCGGCCGTCAATCCGACGCCGGAATGCGGAAGCGGTGATTTACTTTAACTTTTCAAACCGGCACCACCGCGCACTATAAACCCGGATCGTGCCATTAAACTAGTCCTAGCTATCTTGAGAGGGGGTAGAGAGATATACCGAGTGATCCGTGTCCTCCGGTCTTCTCGTCGTCGTCCCGATCTCCCGCGGAATGTCCGGTCTCCACCTCCTCGCCGGAAGGGCACCACGTCGCCTGCTTCTTTTACGGGCTCCCACCTCTATACCGAGGCAACTCGGGCACGAAGTTGGCGAGTCGACATGCCCAAGGTTTGCTGTAGAATAGTGTAGTGCTATGTCTCAATTGGGGTTGTAGGAAGTTGCCTTTTCTTTTGTGGAGGAAATGAATTTGGAGAGAGGTGAGAAAAATGTAGCATGCAAAGAATGAGATTAACATTTTCCTCACAACCAAAAGGGAAAATCCCCTCTCCTCAAAGTGGCCGGCCTTGCCTTGAATAATGAGGGGGAGAAAAAACTCAAGAGAGGTGAATCAAGAGAATAATGCAAGGTTGAGTGTAATGGAAAAAGCAAGTGATGATGAGAAAACAAATGATCACAACAAAACCCAACACTCCAATAACAACCATCTCATCACAAAGTCAAGCAATCATGAACCAAAGGAGTCAACCTCAATCATGAAGCAACAAGATGCAAATAACACTCTCCACAAATGCTTATTTGCACAAATGCAAATAAGCCCTCCTCCACCAATCTTCGGCCAATGAAAGATACAAAGAAATATGGCCGAAACGGAAAGCAAACTGGAAACTCCAGAAACTGATCCCGTAATAAATTACAGGAAAACCCCGCTACTGTGCATACACACCCGCATTTGTATTCCGACCGAATACAAATGCAATGAGACAAAATCTACACTGTGCAATACTAGGATCCGGCTTAAACCAAAGCCCGCTAGTATATTCCGTCCGATCATGATCCGTGCAATACCGCACGTATCTGATCGAACCCTGCCATATCTCCATACGGCCTCTACAGCGTTTCGCCCGAAAACTTGAGCAACTGAATGTGGGGCACTCTAAAGACTCGTCAATACTATGGCTGTGGATTTAACCACTAGCACGTCAGAGGTATTAGTCATACGTGACGGGCTACCAGCTATTGACCAAAAGGGACGTCGATGAGCGAACTCATCCTGACACCCTACTGAGCCTGTCAGTGACAATATCCGTACAGTCCGGTCCGTTCATCTATGAGCATCGCATGGCGGGTCTAGGGGGTTGGTAAAAGTCAGACCCGAAAAGCGGTACAAGTCGTGTCGGAGTGTAGCCCAGAACACCCTGAAATACTACTGGAATACCTACCAGTAAATCTCCTGCCTCGGCCGAGGGTTTCGTGTAATGGCTCTTCTAGACACAGCGCGACCTCACCCCCAATACCGGGAGAGACGAACCCCTGAAGATCCGCTCACTGCCTCCATGTGGCTCGGGACTGTACCCAACTAAAACCTGTTTGCACATCTCCTTTGAGCGTGGTAGGGTAGTAATCAAAGTACAGTGGGAACTCACACGAGACAAATGACGATCCTCAGGTCGATGAACTAACCTGTACACATGTCACCAGGGAACTGCTATCTGACGTCTGGTATAATCCCAACTAGCAGGTTCCCGGCGAGTCCTGTCCGGTGTACTCATAACCCAATGAGTACCTATATACATCTTAGGTGAACCAACTGACACCAGTGGCTTGTGAGACCACCGCCCCTCGTCGGGGTCTCGACTGTATACACTAGTCTACTCTGGAGAATCGATGCCCTGTCTCGAAACTCCCACGACTGGGGACCATTTAAGGATGTGCTTATAGACTACCAGCTCCCACGTATATGATCGCCCTCATACTGCTGGCAGTCAAGCAAGAATCCTAGGGGCTCTATCAAGGTGTAATAGCGACCTGTCAGGTCACCTAAAGCAATACACGATGATAAAGGTAAACCAGATAGCATACTATCATCTCGAGTAAGACTATCCTACCGGCATAGGTCCTCCCTCAATCATTGCAATCACGTGCCTGTGATCCAATAATTGACTCTGAGGGCACTATATCCAACAAAAACAAGACAACATTCACTTGTCCTTTCGGTACGTTTGCTTACTGTAGCATGCCCTTTGGGTTATGCAATGCACCCGCTACCTTCCAGTGGTGTATGATGGGGATTTTTCAGACTTGGTGGAAAAATTCTTGGAGATCTTCATAGATGATTTCTCCATTTTCGGCGACTCCTTTAATGAGTGTATGATACATTTAGACGCAGACCTTACCCGGTGTAAGGATAAGAACCTTACTTTAAATTAGGAGAAGTGCCACTTCATGGTACGAGAAGGTATTGTCTTAGGACATATCATCTCACAAAATGGCATCGAGGTAGATAAAGCAAAGATTGAAGTCATTTCCAATCTCCCTCCTCCCAAATGCGTCCGAGACATTCGAGCCTTCCTTGGCCATGCCGGTTTCTATAGACGATTCATCAAGGATTTTAGCAAAATAGCTAGACCCTTGACTCTTTTGTTGGCCAAGGACACCACATTTGATTTCAACTCGAGCTGTATGAAGGCGTTCGAGTCATTGAAAAACTCACTTACTTCTGCTCCCATTCTTTCGTCTCCTGACTGGACGCATCCATTTGAGATTATGTGCGATGCATCTGATTTTGCCATTGGTGTTGTCCTTAGACAGCACATCAATAAGATGCCGCATGTAATTTATTATGCTAGCCGAACCTTGAACGAGGTCCAATTAAATTACACAACAACCGAGAAGGAATTCTTAGCTGTTGTGTTTGTATTAGAAAAGTTCAGGCCTTACTTAATCGGCTCTCCAGTCATCGTTTACACTGACCATTCAGCTCTTCGCCATCTTTTTGCGAAGAAGGACACTAAATCTCGGCTGATACGTTGGATTCTCTTACTACAAGAGTTTGACATTGTCATCAGAGACAAAAGAGGATGCGAAAACGTAGTTGCCGACCATCTTTCACGCCTCCCTCCTTCGCCGACGCTTCAATTTCCTATAAAAGACATTTTTCCAGATGAGCAGCTCTTGACTGTATCATGCAAACCTTGGTTCGCAGATATTGTGAATTATTTGGCCACCGGACTTATGTTAGTGTATATGCCCTAGGGGCCATTATTGTATCATACTAGTTTGTATATTACTTAATGGAAGCTTGGGATATTCACATGTATATAACAGTCTTGCTAAACATGGTAGTATGCTACTTGGTTTTTCTATCTTAATATGTGGGTATACGTATTGATAGAGCTCTTAGGATCTTGCTTGACTACCAGCGTTGTAATGGCAGTCACACTAGTGGGGCTGGGTAGTCTACAAGCACATCCTTATTCAGGTCCCTAGTCGTTGGATTATCGAGACAGGGCATCGATACTCCGGAGAAGACTAGTGTGTACGCTTCTCATCCCAGTTGGGAAGATGGTCTGTCCCACAGCCGTCAGTACGTCGTACTGGAGATAGTATACAGGTGCTCGTTGGGTTACGGGTACACCGGACAGGACTCGCAAGGAACTGTTGGTTGGGTTTTTATACCAGTCGTCAGTTAACAGTTCCCAGGTGACATGAGTACAGCATAGTCCGCAGACTTGACACTGCTACTTCGCTTCGAGTGTGTCCCACTGTTCTTAGATTGCTACCCTACCACGGCTCAAAGGAGTCGTGCAAACAGGTAGCAGTTGGGTGCAGTCCCGAGCACTTGGAGGCAGTGGCGGTTAGACAGGATTCGTCTCTCCCGGTATTGGGAGTTGATATCGCGCTGTGTCAGAGAGCCATTACGCAAAGTCCCTGGCCAGGGCAAGCGAGATTTACTGGTAGGTTCCAGTAGTTTCTCATGGTGTAATGGGCTTCGCTCCGACACGACTTATACCGCTATTTGGGGACTGACGCTTGCCGCCCCCTAGGCCCGATATGCGATAGTCTTAGACGAATAGACCGGACTGTACGGAGATTGTCACATCAGGCTCAGTAGGAGTTCGGATGGGTTTCCTCATCGGCCTTCTTATCGACATCTACCTGGGGACCGTTACGTACAGCTAGTGCTGCTTGCGGTCTGTGGTTAAACCCACTGCCAGCATAGTAGTCGAGTCATTAGAGTCCCACACAGAGAGTTTCCCTGCTCCAGGCAAAACGATACAGAGGTCGTATGGTTTTACGACAAGGGTTCGGATGCATACGTGTGTTTACGCACGTACGACTTTCGGACAGTTTTTACTAGTCGACTTTGGTTTAAGCCAGATTCTAGTATCGGGATATTGGATTTATACAGTTTAAAGTTTTTCCGTGTTTTCACGGATAGGAGGGGCGTTCTCGTAATTTTACGAGAAGCTTCTAGAAGATGATGACTTGGGGGTGTAGGTGTCATATGCATTAAATGAGATTAGTGAGTCATATGAGTGATTCATCCATGTCATTAATGCATCATAAATGCTTAATGACTCTTGGAGATGAATCACCCTTTGATATTTATCAAGCATGGTTGTAAATCCTTTATTTTCTTTTATTGGATAAATGATAATGCTTGATATATATTATGATAGATCATTATCTCATCTCATTCTTATGCTCACCTTCTCTTTCCTCAAGCTCTCTCTCTTCAAACCCTAATCCTCCCCTCTCATGTGTTGAGATCAAGGATTAGATTAGACTACTTAATCCATAACCCTTCTCTATATCACCTAGGTTACTTAGATTAGCACTTTAAGAAACCTAGTTACTTCTAGTTTGAGGTAAAGCTTGAAGCAAAGCTCTCGGGTGGATCGTCTAGTACTTGGAGAAGGCCAAGGAGGAGGTGGAGAACGTAAAGACGAAGGACACGATTCTTTAGGTATAATCACTTCACATAGTAGTTTAGAACTTCTATGATTCGTGTTAGTTATCGTTTAGTTTCGATTCATGCGGTTAGTCGATGTTTAAGCAAAGAACAAGATCGTTTTTCATATTTCCGCCTCCCCGCAAGTCGTGGGGTGTTGCACATCGACTTACAGTGGTATCAGAGCCTCGCTAAACAATAATTAACTTATTAGCAAAGTCGTATAAATTTCGAACGCAAGAAGAACCGGAAACATCATCGATTTATCACAGTTTCTGTCGAATTTAAAACAGACCCTAAAAATTTTTCAGGGACCTGCAGAATAACAAGCAGGGAATTATAGAGCTACTGAAAAAATTTGGACTCGTGACTCGGCAATCTCACCGCGGAACCGCGGCGGATCCATGCGATCCGCCGCGGATCCGTGGCCGAGTTGGGCCGAGTCACCCCCAATTTTTCCAGTAACCCTTTTGTGTTAATAATGATATTTCTGGGATATTTTATTTTCTGCTAGGATCTCAGGTGCACAGAGAAGTTTTGCAGTAGAATCTAAAGTGTTTGCTCGATCGAAATTTTGCGATGTTTGCTAATTTGTTTATATCTGTGTTTGTATAATGTGTTCGTAAACCTCCCCTAACTGCTAGTATGTCGGTTGGCAGGGGGTTGCACATTTCTGTAATGGTTTTTACTGTTTGTGGTTGTGAACTGTATTGGACTGTTGTGATGATTAGCCGGGGTTTGAGATGGGTTGTTATATTCATTCATTCAATGTAATTGTAATATGTTGTAATATTATTTTGCAGGGCACATCCAGGTTGCGGTTGTAGCCACCGTTGTATTATTTCATTTTACTGTTTTTGCTCCTAGGACAGACCCAAGGTGGGGTGCACAAACTACCGGGTACTTTGAAGTGTTTAGTGGCCTCACTTTGTTGAGGGAGACCGCTTCACTTCGGGTATTTGGAGGGTAGTTTGCCGTACCCGTAGGGGTTTAGGGTGGGGTAATGGCTATTCATCACAACTGTGCAATCCGTCTTTTGTTGCAGGCTCTAAACAAATGCGGATTGCTTGCAAATCCAATAAAGTTCATATGAGATCTGGAATGCCTATTATTGCGTTTGACGAATGTACAATATCTATATATAATAGCTATTTAGACGTCACTTATGTTTTACACCCGCGCTAGCCCAGCCCCCGCTCTGTCGTTAGTGAAGTAACCTAACGGGTGATGACGGGACCCAGAAGCGAATGCGGATGGCATAAGAGGACATTGTATTTTCGTTGTTTTCTGCAATGATAGGTTAATGATGGGACGCATTATTATTAATGCAAAGAAAATAAACCAAAGTTTAATCGTTGGAATAATTTAAAAGAAACCACTCGGTTATTTTTAAATAGAAGATATTTTTTAATTGCGGAGCTTTAACCACTCCTTTTAAAAGCTATCAGGTTCCTTCGGTTATATCAAGTTCACTACGTTCACGGTTTCGCCAAAACCATTCGTAGCCCTCCGTCATTTCATTTGGGTATTCAGTAGTATTCAAGCTATGTATTTTGACCAACGCCAAGGCATAGTGTTTGGTAGCTGCTGGGTATTCATTTGTTGCATAGATAGATGAGTTAATTTGGGACAGTCGTATTATCATTTTGGCCAACGTCAAGGATATATACGGATGGGTTCAAATTAACAAGATAATGATGGGTAGAACTTGACATGTGACTTATGATATTTTGACCAACGCCAAGGTCATAAGAGTATGGGGCAAAAATATATATCGGGAATTTCTAAAGAAACTGAAATTTGCAAAGAGATGCATACCATTTGGAGTTTGATGAATGTTGGTAGGATTCCTTCAGCATTATCAGACAATGATATTTGGATCCCGATCCTACTGTGAGTATATGCTACTCATCAGGAGATTCGTCACTTAACGATCAATGCTATAAACCAAGTAGGTGTCAAGAAAGGTGTCAGCGGGGTTAAGCCCCCAGAGAAAAGAGGTTATTTAATTAAGGAACTTCGCGAAAGCATTGGAAAACCTCCCTCGAAGTATCGACACTGGCCTGGTTGAACGGTTAAGCAAGTATTGTACGGTGAGAATAGTCCTGGCTAATTCTTCTTTTATGGTTTGGGGAAGGATTCGAGAAACAGTGGGAGCCATCCAGTTTAGATAAACTAAAAACCACTCTAAACTTGTAAGAGCATCATGCTAAAGTGTTTTCTTCTCTCTCTCCTAATTGCAGCAACCCTGAAAATGACTGGACTTAAGTTACCTTTGGAGAAAAATATACTGACTGGGCCAAACTATAAAGATTGGCTGCGGAATATCAAAATGGCTTTGACCTATGACAAATTGGGGTACGTCCTCACCGCTAAGGCACCTGCTGTCCCTGGTCCCAAATCCAGTAATGCGGATAAGGAAATCCACAAAACCTGGGAGTTAGATTGCGCGAAGGCCAAGTACATCATGCTTGCCTCGATGAACAATGAACATCAGAGGAGACACGAGGATATGGATCTTGAATCCATATTTCTCCATACAAAAGATCTGTATGGGGAGCAATCTCGTATAGCAAGATACGATACCTCAAAGAACTTGTTTCGAGTGAGGTTGGCCGTCGAATCGTCGGTAGGAGAACATGCCCTAAAGATGATAGGCTATATAGAAGAGCTCGCAGACCTTGGGACGACTTTGGATAATGAGCTCTATACAGACCTTATTCTCCAGTCCCTTCCTCCCACCTACGCCCAGTTTATTCTGAATTTCAACATTCAAAGAAAAGAAGTTGAACTTCCGGAACTACTTAACATGTTGAGGAGTGCAGAGGGCACCTTGCAGAAGGCAAGGGAAACACCCGCTATGTTTGTTTGCGGTGCTTTTTTTTCCGGGTCCAAGGCTAGGGCCAAAGGAAGGAAGAAGAAGGCCGCCACCAGACCTAGAGGAGGTGTTAGTAAGGTGGGAACAAAGAGAAATAAAAAGATTGCAGTGCCGGTAGTGGCCCAGGATGAGTGCTTCCATTGTCACAGGAAAGGGCACTGGAAGAAAGATTGCAAGGCGTGGAACGCCAAGAACCAAGGACCGAAGCAAGCTGTGGCTTCGACTTCAGGTGTGTTTGTAATTGAGAATTGTCTGTCAATCAACTCTACTTTCTGGGTATTGGATACCGGATCAGGATCTCATATATGCAATTCATTGCAGGCACTGAGAAACCGTAGAGTGCTGAAGGAAGGTGATATGACCCTAAAGGTTGCTAACGGAGCTAGCGTGGGAGCTGTGTCCGTCGGGGATTATCACTTGGGATTGACGAGTGGACATATTTTAGTTTTACATAACTGTTTTTATGTACCTAGTTTAACGTGTAATATCATATCAGTTTCCTTGTTATCAAATAAAGGTTATGATTTCACGTTTGTAAGCGATGTTGTTAACATCCATCTTAATCATGGTTTGATTGGGTCCGGTACACTAAATAACGGTATATATGTCTTAAACCAACTCCAGATTTTCAATGTCCAGAACACACTAAAAAGAAAGTCTCCAGATTTAAATAAGGCTTTCTTATGGCATTGTAGACTAGGTCACATCAACGAGACAATGTTAACTAAGTTACATAGAGAAGGATATTTGGACTCGTTCGAATATCAAACTTATGCCACTTGTGAATCATGTCTCAAAGGAAAGATGACAAAGACTCCATTCACTGGACATGGAGTAAGAGCGAGCGAGCTCTTAGGACTCGTACACAGTGATGTATGCGGTCCAATGTCTACACATGCAAGAGGTGGTTTTTCCTATTTCATTACTTTTACGGATGATTATTCAAGGTACGGATTCATTTATCTGATGAAACATAAATCCGAGGCTTTTGAAAAATTCCAGGAGTATAAGAATGAAGTAGAAAAACAAACCGGCAAAAGTATCAAGACACTAAAATCTGATCGAGGTGGTGAATACTTAAGTGCCGAGTTCCTAGGTTACCTAAAAGAGAAGGAATTCTCTCTCAGCTTACTCCTCCATACACTCCACAGCATAATGGTGTATCGGAGAGACGGAATCGAACCCTATTGGATATGGTACGATCCATGATGAGTAATGCTAAGCTACCGCGATCTTTCTGGAGTTATGCGCTAGAATCAGCGGCATATCTTTTGAACATGGTTCCTACCAAGACTGTGCCTACCACGCCATATCAGATGTGGAGTGGGAAGAAACCCTATCTGCAGTATGTAAAGATATGGGGATGTCTAGCTTTTGTTAAAAAGCAGTATGTGGACAAGCTCGAGGCACGATCAGTAAAATGTCAGTTTGTGGGATATCCAAAGAACTCCAAGGGATATCTATTCTATTACGCAGAGGAACAAAAGGTTTTTGTTTCTCGTAATGCCCATTTTCTAGAATATCAGTTTTTAGAAAAGGAAACAAGTAGGAGCGAAATAGAACTGGATGAAATTCCAGAACCACAAACTACTACTGAAAGTTTGGTAGAAACAGAAGTTCAAGAAGAACAAAAAATTCCCGCACCCCTCCGCAGGAGTAGTAGGCCGTCTCATCCGTCTGAGAGATACTACGGTTTTCTCATAGATGGGGATAGAGAGGATTGCATCATCGATGATGATGAACCTACTAGCTTCCAGCAGGCCATCCAGAGCGGCGACTCGGTACGATGGCTAGATGCAATGCGGACCGAAATGGAGTCCATGTACACCAACAAAGTATGGACTTTGGACTTTGCTCCAGATGGGGTAAAACCCATAGGATGCAAATGGATCTTCAAGAAAAAGATTGGTGTAGATGGACAGGTGGAAACCTATAAGGCTAGACTTGTTGTAAAGGGTTTTCGTCAAAGACCTGGTTTGGACTATGACGAAACTTTTTCTCCAGTGGCTATGCTCAAATCCATTCGGGTCCTTCTTACTATTGCTGCCTTCCATGATTATGAAATCTGGCAGATGGACGTAAAGACGGCTTTTCTGAATGGTAATTTAGAAGAGTGTGTCTATATGGATCAGCCAGAGGGTTTCAATCAGAGTGGGAGCAGCGGGAAAGTATGCAAGTTGCTTAAGTCCATTTATGGACTAAAGCAAGCATCGCGGAGTTGGAACATCTGTTTTGATGAGACAGTCAAAGAATATGACTTTATCAAAAATCCAGATGAACCATGTATATATAGTAAAGTTGTAGCCAGAAGTGTCGTATTCCTCGTCTTGTACGTGGATGACATTCTATTGATAGGAAATGACATTTCTATGCTACAATCTGTCAAAGGATTCTTGTCACACAGGTTCTTCATGAAAGACCTGGGTGATGCCTCTTACATTCTGGGGATCCGGATCTATCGTGATAGATGCAAAAGGATGTTGGGACTTTCGCAGTCCAGGTATATCAACACTATACTGAAAAGATTCAGTATGGAAGATTCTAAGCGCGGTAATCTACCGGCTTGTCACGGAATCACCCTCTCCAAAAAGATGTCTCCCAAGACTGATTTAGAAAGGGAACGCATGTCTATTATACCCTACGCTTCTGCGGTAGGCTCTATAATGTATGCGATGTTGTGCACCAGACCAGATGTAGCTTACGCACTGAGCGTGGTAAGCCGGTATCAGTCAGACCCATGGGAGAATCACTGGATAGCAGTAAAGAACATTCTCAAGTACCTGAGAAGGGCTAAGGAGATGTTCTAGATTTACGGCGGAAAAGACCTCAAGTTAGAGGCCTTTGCTGATTCAGGCTTCCAGAGTGATAAGGACGATTCCAAGTCCATGTCGGGTTATGTCTTTACCCTCAATGGAGGGGCGGTGTGCTAGAAGAGTTCCAAGCAGGACACCGTTGCTGACTCGACGATGGAAGCGGAGTATATTGCTGCTTGCGATGCCGCAAAAGAAGCAGTCTGGATGAAGAAGTTCCTAACAGAACTTCAGGTGGTTCCTACCATAGTTGATCCAATACCTCTGTATTGCGACAACAACGGAGCTATAGCTTTAGCGAAGGAACCAAGGTCCCATCAGAAGTCCAGACACATCTTAAGGCGGTATCACCTGATCAGGGAGATCATTGATCGTCGGGAGATCGAGGTTTGGAGAGTTGCTACTGAAGAGAACATTGTTGATCCATTCACGAAGGCCCTACCTCAGATTCAGTTCGAGAGGCTACTCGAGATCATCGGTCTTCGATTTGCCAGTACATGGCCCTAGTGCAAGTGGGAGATTGTTAGTGTATATGCCCTAGGGGCCATTATTGTATCATACTAGTTTGTATATTACTTAATGGAAGCTTGGGATATTCACATGTATATAACAGTCTTGCTAAACATGGTAGTATGCTACTTGGTTTTTCTATCTTAATATGTGAGTATATTTATTGATAGAGCTCTTAGGATCTTGCTTGACTACCAGCGTTGTGATGGTAGTCACACTAGTGGGGCTGGGTAGTCTACAAGCACATCCTTATTCAGGTCCCTAGTCGTTGGATTATCGAGACAGGGCATCGATACTCCGGAGTAGACTAGTGTGTACGCTTCTCATCCCATTTGGGGAGATGGTCTGTCCCACAGCCGTCAGTACGTCGTACTGGAGATAGTATACATGTGCTCGTTGGGTTACGGGTACACCGGACAAGACTCGCAGGTAATTGTTGGTTGGGTTTTTATACCAGTCGTCAGTTAACAGTTCCCAGGTGACATGAGTACAGCATAGTCCGCAGACTTTGTTGGAGATAGTGCCCTCAGAGTCAATTATTGGATCACAGGCACGTGATTGCAATGATTGAGGGGAGGACCTATCCCGGTAGGACAGTCTTACTCGAGATGATAGTATGCTATCTGGTTTATCTTTATCATCGTGTACTGCTTTAGATGACCTTTCGAGTCGCTATTACACGTTGATAAAGCCCCTAGGATTCTTGCTTGACTTCCAGCAGTATGAGGGCGATCATATAAGTGGGAGCTGGGGTCTATAAGCACATCCTTAAAAGGTCCCTAGTCGTAGGAGTTTCGAGACAGGGCATCGATACTCCATTAGTAGACTAGTGTATACAGTCGAGACCCCGACGAGGGGCGGTGGCCGGTCTCACAAGCCACTGGTGTCAGTTGGTTCACCTAAGATGTATACAGGTGCTTATTGGGTTATGGGTACACCGGACAGGACTCGCCGGGAACCTGCTAGTTGGGATATACCAGACGTCAGATAGCAGTTCCCAGGTGACATGTGTACAGGTTAGTTCATCGACCTGGGATCGTCATTTGTCTCGTGTGAGTTCCCACTGTACTTTGATTACTACCCTACCACGGCTCAAAGGAGTCGTGCAAACAGGTTTTAGTTGGGTACAGTCCCGAGCCACATGGAGGCGGTGAGCGGATCTGCAGGGGTTCGTCTCTCCCGGTATTGGGGGTGAGGTCGTGCTGTGTCTAGGAGAGCCAGAACATGAAAAGTCCTTGGCCAAGGCAGGAGATTTGCTGGTAGGTATTCCAGTAGTATCTCAGGGTGTTCTGGGCTACACTCCGACACGACTTGTACCGCTTTTGGGGGTCTGACTTTTACCAACCCCCTAGGCCCGCCATGCGATACTCATAGACGAACGGACCGGACTGTACGGATATTGTCACTGACAGGCTCAATAGGGTGTCAGGATGAGTTCGCTCATCGACGTCCCTTTTGGTCAATACCTGGTGGCCCGTCATGTATTGGCTTATACCTCTGACGTGCTAGTGGTTAAATTCACAGCCACAGTATTGACGAGTCTTTAGAGTCCACCACACAGACAGTTACTCAAGTTTCGGGCGAAACGCTGTAGAGGCCGTATGGAGATATGGCAGGGTTCGATCAGATACGTGCGGTATTGCACGGATCGTGATCGGACAGTTTTTACTAGCCGGCTTTGGCTTAAGCCGGATCCTAGTATAACATAGTGTAGTTTTGTCTCTTTGCATTTGTGTTCAGTGCGAATACAAATGCGGGCATGTATTTGCAGTAGTGGGGTTTTCCTGTAATTTATTACGCGATCGGTTTTCTGTAGTTGCCAGTTTGCATTCCGTTCCGGCCGGTTTTCTTTCATTCCTTCTCGGCCGGGCTTTGTGATGGAGAGTGTTAATTGCAAGTTCGCAATTAACATGTTGTGAGGGGCTTTCTTGCATATGTTGCTTTTGATGAGACTTGCATCATCATGTTATTCCATTCTTGTCCATCTCTTTGCTTTTCATTTGAGATGAGTGAAAAAGGATTGATTTGTGAGGTTTGTATTATCTTTTGATATATTCTTTCTTGTTTTTCTCTCTCCAATCTATTCTATCATCTAAAGGGGCCGGCCACTTTGGCTAGAGAGAGAGAGAGGTTGATTTGTGTTAGGTTATTTCTTCATCTCATTTCATGCTTTGAGGCTTGCCATGATCCCAAGCTTCATTCATTCATTCTCCTCCTCAAATCCCTCCACCAAGGGCAACTTCATGAACCCCAAGAGAGACAAGCATACTACACTATTCTATAGCAAGCCTTGGACGCGTCGGCTAGCCAACTTCGCGCCCGAGTTGCCTCGGTCAAGAGGCGGGAGCCCGTAAAAGATTCCGGCTACGTGGTGCCCCTTTCCGACGAGCGAGGAAGTGACGGAGATTCCGCAGGAGATCGGAGCGGAGACGAAGACCGAAGGACACGGATCGTTTGGTATAGCATCTCTACTCTTTTCTTTTTGCTAGCTAGCTAGGTCAATGGCCCGATCCGGGTAAAAAGTCCGCGGTGGTGCCGGTTGCAAAGTTCGCAAAGTTTTTGTTTTCCGCGTTTCCGGCGTCGGATCGACGGCCGGGGCGCCCCCGCGGGCTTACAATGGTATCAGAGCCACGCCATTAAGCTAGCCTAGCTTGCTCTAGCGCGTTTAGAACCCGATCGAACAAAATCCCCGAAAACCGTATTTTGTGCACATGTGTTCTCTGTTAAAATTTTTTGAGCTCCTAAAATTTTTCTGGTGATTGCAGAGACATGTACAACCAATTATAAGAAATCTGGGAAAATACGATCCACCAATTCCTCAGTTCCACCGCGGAAGCGCGGCCAAAACCCTGGTTTGGCCGCGCTTGCGCGGCGGAAAAGAGGAATCGTGGCACCATATTTTCCCAGTAAGCTTCTGTGTTGAAAATAGGGCTTTTGGGATATTTTATTTGGGCCCAGGTTTTCTGTAAGAGCTACAGTTCTTTTTGGGGGCCCACTTTGATAAATTTGTTCGGTCGGATATTTTAAACATGCTAGTTCACAGTTTTTACATTATATCTGCGACCGTGAATGTCACTCGATCGGTAAATCCGGTCTAACTGCTATAGCCCGGTTAGACGGATTTGCGAACGTGACTTTCACGTTGATGTTTTGTGATTGTACTGTGCTGTTGCGGATCGGTCGTGGAGGATAGCCTGGTTGCAGTGGTAGTACAGTTCTGTTTTATATGTACTTTTGATATTGCGGGGCGAGCGTCCGACATGTGGACTGCCGTCACTGCCTGTTTGTATTATTATTTTGGGGCACGACCAGGATGCGGTCGATGTACCCGTTGTATGTATATTTTACTTTCTGTACTAGGATTACCCCGCGGAGGGGTGCACGGATAGCCGGATTCTAGAGGGCAACAAGCCCGCATCTCATAGCATTGAGGCGGAGGGGCTTCACTCTAGAATTGGCGGGCTATTCGCCGCACTCGTAGGGGGTATAGGGTTGACCCAGGAGGGGTGCCCAAGTTACCGGATTCCGTGAAGTGCTGGGTGGTCCATTCACGTCGCTGAAGGGGGCTGCCTCGCTTCAGGTTTTGGCGGGTGACTTGCCGCGCCCGTAGGGGTCTAGGTTTTCATTGCACAGGCTATCCACACGACCAGGGGAACGTCGGGTTTCAGCGGCTCTGTGAAACCCGGGGATCCCAGATATCTGTATTGATCTGTGTTGCTATACATTTCTGTGTTGCTTCTATCACGCCTTGAGCAAAAATTATATATCATATATATTAGTAGATGTTGTATATGTTTTTCATCCGCGCTAGTCCAGTCCCCGCTCTGCCGTTAGTTAGCTAACCTAACGGGTGATGACGGGACCCAGTGGCGAATGCGGATGGCATATACGTACATCAGTATATTTTCGTTCTTTGTGGTGTGATCAATTGATGGGACTGCATTGATTCGGATCAATGCAAGTTAAACAAACCTAATCTGATGTTGTTGGAACACTTTTTCAAAAAGCTGTTATTGCAAGGACGTTCACTTTTGTTTTGCACCGTGGTATTCAGTTGGAATATCCTGCTCCTCAGTCGACGAGGCAAGGGCCGAGATCCCTTCACCGGGAGTGACCCCTTGGACAAAAGTTTGCGTCAGGGCAGTAACTTCACTATAGCCGATTGCTTTTGCTTTGCACCGTGGTATTCAGTTGGAATATCCTGCACCTCATTCTACGGGGAAAGAGCCGAGATCCCTTCACCGGGAGTGACCTCTTTAGCAAAGGTTGTCGTCACTATATTTTTATAAAGCTATCCGTTCCTTCAACGATATCAAGTTCATTACGTTAAAGGTTTTCGCCAGAAACCATTCGTAGCCCTCCGTCATTTCAGTTAAATATTTGGTAGTATTCAAGCTATGTATTTTGACCTCACGCCAAGGCATAGTGTTTGGTAGCTGCCGGGTATTTATCTGTTGCATAGATAGATGCGTTAGTTTGGGACAGTCGTACTACTATTTTGGCCTACGTCAAGGGTATGTACGGGTGGGTTCAAATTAACCAGGATAATGACGGGTAGAACTTGACATGTGACTTATGATATTTTGACCTCACGCCAAGGTCATAAGAGCATGGGGCAAAAATCTTCATCGGGAGTTTCAAAAGTACTGAAACTTGCCAGATATGCGCATACCTTCTGGAGTGTGATAACGTGAGCGGATTCCGTCATGTTATCATGCGATGAGAGTTGGATCCCGATTCCCACTGATGAGTTGGTTTACTCCTCGGGTTATCCCGGCTAATTCTTCTTTCAGGTTTGGGGAAGAATTTGACGTTACAGTGGGAGGTTTCCAGATTAGATAAATTGGTAACCATTCTGATCTAGGTTAGAGTGCACGCTGAGTGTTTCTTTTCTCTCTCTTTGGCAGCGACCATTGACCCGACCCTAGACTATGACTCAGTGACCAAGTTGACCGAACCTTCTTAACACTGGCTTTTGGATTGTCAGAGTTGCGAACCTCATTGCCACTCCTACTTTTACCCTTTTCTCCGGGACACCCCGTATTACTACGAACGTCCACTTCCATTGGACAAAACCATCGTATGGTTATATACGAACTCGAAGGACTTCGAGGATGGTTTCTGGTTCTGGAGAAAAAGGAATAAAGTACATTCAGTTGTCTTTTCTTTTCACCTTCTCTCAGGTTGCGAGTACTCCTTGGTTTAGGAGTAGTACACCTATTACGCAAATTGGATAGTCTTCTTCCAAACCTTAGGCTGGTGCCGAACGGTAGGGAATGAAGAAAGCCAATTAGCCTAAACGGTGTACAGAAGGTATTAAGTTCAGACAAAGCAAGGGATTAGTAAGAGGGCAAAGTAAATTGCGACTGCTATTCACGACCAAACCATGTACTTCTTTGTCAATCCTAAATCACCTATGAATTAAGTACATTCGGTTGTCTTTTATCCTCACCTTCTCTCGCATTGCGAGTGCTCCTCGGATTAGGACAGTACACCCATTATGCCTTTTGGATAGTCTTCTTCCAAACCATGGGCTGGTGCCGAACGGTAGGGAAGGAAGAAAACCTTTTGGCCTAAAGGGGTGTACAGAAGGTAATGACTAAAGACATGTAAAGGGATTTGGAGAGGTGGCAAAGAATTATACGGTTATAGTTGTGAATCTGGATAATGGAAGAGGCATTACTAGGAATACCAGGATACCCCATCGAAACATTTCAATGTTTCAGTTTCACTGTGTACTGTTAAAAGAAAACTGATTTCCCGATTAGATACTTACTCCAGGGTATGTATTTACCAGGTATGATTCTCACATCTGTATGGTTTTACAGATGATGAGTGGGAGTAAGTTATTGGGAATTAGGTGACCATCCTCATTATATCAGGATTCGTTGTAATTGGTGATATTTGAGGAAGTCACCTGGGTTGTTTGCCGGTCGGCAAATATTTGGTTTTGAATATCCGTTGTTGTGCACCAATTTCAAATTGATATATCTGTACGTCTATTTTTATAGAGTGAGACATACCTTTTTGAAATTATGTCTATGACATTTACCTATACCAGTGGATGGTTAGGTAAGGAGCATTGAACAGCGGTGTAATTCTTCTTAACCAAAAGTACAGTTTTCAACCTACGACACACAGTGAATGAGTCACCGGACTCAGGGGACTTATACAGAGTATTGTATATTGTCCAGTGTCCATTAGGACAGAGGGGTTGGTCCTCGTACTATATTCTGTTTACTTTTAACTTCTCTAAGTTCTTAGACATGTGTTTCGTAGAAACATAGGGTCTAAGTTTTGAGGAGTTATAGGTATATGAATAAAGTAGAGAACCACGTGTTGCAAGTATCGGGATTCTTCAAGGTGATCGAGGATGTAGATACTTGTGAATAGTATTCAGTTGATAGTAATGATTAAGAGAACTAGCTTCTCTTTCAGGTTACTCATAATTGGAAGTACTCCTAAGTTGAGTTACGCTGATCGGCCTCTCTTCCATTTAGTTGACATGCACTGGAGACAGCTGCATGATTTGGATCTGGTTCAATTAAATCAGTGCCTCTGTTTCTTGGATTTAGAACAGTTCATATCTTGACTTTGTTAAGATACGGGGAGTTGTCCGGCTTATGCTTAAAACCAGACTCTGGACAACTCAAGGCACGTTTCAGTAATGGCTGTTTGTGGGTTGACCCGGGCTATGACGAGGGTTGACTTTCTACCATCTGGAAGATCAATAGTGATATTGTTCTTGACTCGCCACAGTTTTATCAAAAATGGATTTTTTCAGAAAACAGTAGTGGGAGTATGGTAGAACTGGAAGTGATTCCAGAACCACAAACGATTACTGAAGATTTCATAAGATCCTAAAGATTCAATCTGGTTTGACATTCCATTGGCCACTCCGCAGATATGGTGGGTAACCTCAGGCACTCGAGAGGTACTTCGGTATGCTCAAGGACGGTGGCAGGGAGGTTCTTGTTTACCCAGACTTGCCATTGCTGTTGTTCCAGGTTGCGAGACCCGGCGGGAGGATGAGTATAGCGTCGTTCTAAACTGGCTTTAGAAGTGCACGTCTATATGACTCTGCCAGAGGGTTGTCGTAGTCAGTGGGAGCAGCGGAAGCATTGGTGGACATCAGGCTTATGTCTATTTATAGACTAAAGCAGATATAGCGGAGATAGATCATCTATTTCTGATGTGACAGTCATAGGTTTGACTTCATCAGAATAGGGGATGGATCTGTTGAGAAGGTAGTAGGGTGTGATGTCCTGGTATTTGATGACATACACAGAGTAGGAAGTGATATTCCTATACTACGATCGGTTATACTTTGGTCGTCACACAGTGGTTTCTCCACAAAGGACTTGGATATTATATCAGACATTCTGGTTACTAGATTTATGGTTTTAGATCTAGATTTGGGTGGTTTCCCAATCTGGGTACTTTGACCGCATTCTATAAGTATTTAGAATGGACGACTCCTGGCACGGTAGTGTACCTGCAGGTAATGGAGTCACCCTCTCTAAAGGTGTCTTACAGACTAAAGGGGAGAGGGACGTGCATGATTGACAAATCACTTGCTTAGGCAATTGAGTCAATCATGAGATGTCAAGTACCACACCAGATGTTGTTCTTGCAGTAGGTGCAATAAGTTGATATTGATCCAATCCTGGAGAAACAGTCGGAAGCAGTTTTAGAACATAAGTTGATGTTCTAAGGAATTGATAACGGCAGCCTCCTTTAGGAGACGGTTATCATTCCAGGCTTCCAAGGTGACCTGGATGGCAGAGTGACTGTCAGAGTTATAGTTTTCCCTCTGACGAGGGGCAGTATTTTGGACAGGTGGTCCAGGTGGATACAGAGGGAAGGTATGGCGCAGGATACTGATTAAGTTCAGTTGACGATACAGTCTAAGAAGTTTGGATTTGGAGTTCACTTATGAGCTAGGTCCCATCAGACATCCAGACATTCTAAGACAGGTATTGCTCATTTCGGGAGATGGCTTTCTCCGCGAACATGAGATATAGAGAGACATAGAAAGAAACATCAAAGCGGATCCACTCACTGAGGCTATTCCTCGAATGCAATAGTTTCGCAAACGGGATTTGTGAGACTGACTAGTAGAGGAGTTGGGTGTTCGGTATCACACGGGCTGTGAGTATGCGACATTGCAATAATTAGCCTTGAGTGCAAGTGGGAGATTGTTGGAGATAGTGCCCTCAGAGTCAATTATTGGATCACAGGCACGTGATTGCAATGATTGAGGGGAGGACCTATCCCGGTAGGACAGTCTTACTCGAGATGATAGTATGCTATCTGGTTTATCTTTATCATCGTGTACTGCTTTAGGTGACCTTTCGAGTCGCTATTACACGTTGATAAAGCCCCTAGGATTCTTGCTTGACTTCCAGCAGTATGAGGGCGATCATATAAGTGGGAGCTGGGGTCTATAAGCACATCCTTAAAAGGTCCCTAGTCGTAGGAGTTTCGAGACAGGGCATCGATACTCCATTAGTAGACTAGTGTATACAGTCGAGACCCCGACGAGGGGCGGTGGCCGGTCTCACAAGCCACTGGTGTCAGTTGGTTCACCTAAGATGTATACAGGTGCTCATTGGGTTATGGGTACACCGGACAGGACTCGCCGGGAACCTGCTAGTTGGGATATACCAGACGTCAGATAGCAGTTCCCAGGTGACATGTGTACAGGTTAGTTCATCGACCTGGGATCGTCATTTGTCTCGTGTGAGTTCCCACTGTACTTTGATTACTACCCTACCACGGCTCAAAGGAGTCGTGCAAACAGGTTTTAGTTGGGTACAGTCCCGAGCCACATGGAGGCGGTGAGCGGATCTGCAGGGGTTCGTCTCTCCCGGTATTGGGGGTGAGGTCGTGCTGTGTCTAGGAGAGCCAGAATATGAAAAGTCCTTGGCCAAGGCAGGAGATTTGCTGGTAGGTATTCCAGTAGTATCTCAGGGTGTTCTGGGCTACACTCCGACACGACTTGTACCGCTTTTGGGGGTCTGACTTTTACCAACCCCCTAGGCCCGCCATGCGATACTCATAGACGAACGGACCGGACTGTACGGATATTGTCACTGACAGGCTCAATAGGGTGTCAGGATGAGTTCGCTCATCGACGTCCCTTTTGGTCAATACCTGGTGGCCCGTCATGTATTGGCTTATACCTCTGACGTGCTAGTGGTTAAATTCACAGCCACAGTATTGACGAGTCTTTAGAGTCCACCACACAGACAGTTACTCAAGTTTCGGGCGAAACGCTGTAGAGGCCGTATGGAGATATGGCAGGGTTCGATCAGATACGTGCGGTATTGCACGGATCGTGATCGGACAGTTTTTACTAGCCGGCTTTGGCTTAAGCCGGATCCTAGTATAACATAGTGTAGTTTTGTCTCTTTGCATTTGTGTTCAGTGCGAATACAAATGCGGGCATGTATTTGCAGTAGTGGGGTTTTCCTGTAATTTATTACGCGATCGGTTTTCTGTAGTTGCCAGTTTGCATTCCGTTCCGGCCGGTTTTCTTTCATTCCTTCTCGGCCGGGCTTTGTGATGGAGAGTGTTAATTGCAAGTTCGCAATTAACATGTTGTGAGGGGCTTTCTTGCATATGTTGCTTTTGATGAGACTTGCATCATCATGTTATTCCATTCTTGTCCATCTCTTTGCTTTTCATTTGAGATGAGTGAAAAAGGATTGATTTGTGAGGTTTGTATTATCTTTTGATATATTCTTTCTTGTTTTTCTCTCTCCAATCTATTCTATCATCTAAAGGGGCCGGCCACTTTGGCTAGAGAGAGAGAGAGGTTGATTTGTGTTAGGTTATTTCTTCATCTCATTTCATGCTTTGAGGCTTGCCATGATCCCAAGCTTCATTCATTCATTCTCCTCCTCAAATCCCTCCACCAAGGGCAACTTCATGAACCCCAAGAGAGACAAGCATACTACACTATTCTATAGCAAGCCTTGGACGCGTCGGCTAGCCAACTTCGCGCCCGAGTTGCCTCGGTCAAGAGGCGGGAGCCCGTAAAAGATTCCGGCTACGTGGTGCCCCTTTCCGACGAGCGAGGAAGTGACGGAGATTCCGCAGGAGATCGGAGCGGAGACGAAGACCGAAGGACACGGATCGTTTGGTATAGCATCTCTACTCTTTTCTTTTTGCTAGCTAGCTAGGTCAATGGCCCGATCCGGGTAAAAAGTCCGCGGTGGTGCCGGTTGCAAAGTTCGCAAAGTTTTTGTTTTCCGCGTTTCCGGCGTCGGATCGACGGCCGGGGCGCCCCCGCGGGCTTACAGACTTGACACTGCTACTTCGCCTCGAGTGTGTCCCACTGTTCTTAGATTGCTACCCTACCACGGCTCAAAGGAGTCGTGCAAACAGGTAGCAGTTGGGTGCAGTCCCGAGCACTTGGAGGCAGTGGTGGTTAGACAGGATTCGTCTCTCCCGGTATTAGGAGTTGATATCGCGCTGTGTCAGAGAGCCATTACGCAAAGTCCCTGACCAGGGCAAGCGAGATTTACTGGTAGGTTCCAGTAGTTTCTCAGGGTGTAATAGACTTCGCTCCGACACGACTTATACCGCTATTTGGGGACTGACGCTTGCCGCCCCCTAGGGCCGATATGCGATAGTCTTAGATGAACAGACCGGACTGTACGGAGATTGTCACATCAGGCTCAGTAGGAGTTCGGATGGGTTTCCTCATCGGCCTTCTTATCGACATCTACCTGGGGACCGTTACGTACAGCTAGTTCCGCTTACGGTCTGTGGTTAAACCCACTGCCAGCGTAGTAGTCGAGTCATTAGAGTCCCACACAGAGAGTTTCCCTGCTCCAGACGAAACGATATAGAGGTCGTATGGTTTTACGACAAGAGTTCGGACGCATACGTGTGTTTACGTACGTACGACTTTCGGACAGTTTTTACTAGTCGGCTTTGGTTTAAGCCAGATTCTAGTATCGGGATATTGGATTTATACAGTCTAAAGTTTTTCCGTGTTTTCACGGATAGGAGGGGTGTTCTCGTAATTTTACGAGAAGCTTCTAGAAGATGATGACTTGGGGGTGTAGGTGTCATATGCATTAAATGAGATTAGTGAGTCATATGAGTGATTCATCCATGTCATTAATGCATCATAAATGCTTAATGACTCGTGGAGATGAATCACCCTTTGATATTTATCAAGCATGGTTGTAAATCCTTTATTTTCTTTTATTGGATAAATGATAATGCTTGATATATATTATGATAGATCATTATCTCATCTCATTCTTATGCTCACCTTCTCTCTCCTCAAGCTCTCTCTCTTCAAACCCTAATCCTCCCCTCTCATGTGTTGAGATCAAGGATTAGATTAGACTACTTAATCCATAACCCTTCTCTATATCATCTAGGTTACTTAGATTAGCACTTTAAGAAACCTAGTTACTTTTAGTTTGAGGTAAAGCTTGAAGCAAAGCTCTCGGGTGGCTCGTCTAGTACTTAGAGAAGGCCGAGGAGGAGGTGGAGAACGTAAAGACGAAGGACACGGTTCTTTAAGTATAATCACTTGACATAGTAGTTTAGAACTTCTATGATTCATGTTAGTTATCGTTTAGCTTCGATTCATGCGGTTAGTCGATGTTTAAGCAAAGAACAAGATCGTTTTTCATATTTCCGCTTCCCCGCAAGTCGTGGGGTGTTGCACATCGACTTACAACTTATACCAAATAAATGGTCGAATCAGGACAAACTCCGATTCCTATCCCAGGTAAAACATTTTTACTGGGATGAATCATATCTATTCAAATACTGTCCCGACCAAATTAATCGTCGGTGTGTCCCCGACAATGAATTTAAGAGCGTGCTGTCATTCTGCCACGATCAAACGTGTGGCGGGCATTTTGGCCCTAAAAAGACAGCCGAAAAAATCTTGCATTGTGGCTTCTACTGGCCACAACTTTTTAAAGACACGCATGATTACTGCAAGACATGCTCCTGGTGCCAACACTTGGGCCGGATATCTAGGAGAAATGAAATGCCGCTCCAACCAATATTGGTTGTGGAAATTTTTGATGTTTGGGGGATAGATTTTATGGGACCGTTTCCTAATTCTTTTGGGAACTTGTATATTCTCCTCGCTGTTGACTATGTTTCTAAATGGGTCGAGGCTGTGCCCAGCCGGACTAATGACAACAAGGTTGTCGCTAGATTCCTCAAAGAAAATATTTTCTCTCGGTTTGGACACCCCCGCGCAATCATCAGCGATAATGGAACTCATTTCTGTAATAGGACTTTCGAGTCCTTAATGCGGAAATATTACATTAATCACAAGCTATCAACGCCCTATCATCCCCAAACATGTGGGCAAGCCGAGATTGCAAATCGGCAAATCATGCAAATATTAGAGAAAACGGTTTCCAAAAACGGTAAGGATTGGTCTTCAAAACTTACTGATGCCCTTTGGGCATTTCGAACTGCCTATAAGACCGATCTTGGCATGTCTCCGTATAGGCTTGTTTATGGAAAGCCTTGCCACCTTCCAGTTGAAATTGAGCATCGTGTATTTTGGGCGATAAAAGAGTTGAATCTATCTATGAAAGATGCGGGCAGCCATAGAAAGCTGAAATTAAATGAATTGAACGACCTTCGAGATGAAGCTTACGAGAACGCGGTTGTCGTAAAAAACCAAACGAAGGTGTTGTTCATATCAGATTTTTGCATTTTCATACCGCCCAATTTTTATCACATCGCACATCGGTAGGTACTCTTGAGCCGTGTTTGCTAGTCAATTGCAGGATACAGGTTCTCGGCTCTAAACGGTGAAATTCATGGAAAAACACGACAAAATCCAGGTTCCTGCCAACCACAGATAAAACACAGGTCTCCGCTCTTTATCCGTCTGTTGCCACACACCAGTTTAAGAGACAAAATGGCAAATCAATGTCACTTTCATGCACAAGGCTCAATGGCAACACAAGATCCAAGAAATCTACGCGGAGCTCGAGGAAATCATGACAAAAAGATCCACATGCATCACCTTTTTGTTCAACAGAAATTCTGGAAAAATCGTGAAGAAGATATGAGAAAAAACATATACCAGACTCATGGGCACAGACGACCAAGGCAGTACAAAAGAGGCCATGATCCAACTCCACTATAGGGCCGCGGATCCGCGGCCAATAGGGGGTCTAGGCCGCGGATCTGCGGCCGTAAAGCCGTATCAGTTGATGGGTTTTTATGGGCAGTTTGGTCTTCTCACATGGGTCCAGAATGTTGCCCTAGAATTTCTGTTGCCTGCCTATAAATAGTCCAGAACTTGCCAAAGCCAAGGGTGATTAATCTTGTATTTTTTCTAGGTTTTAGAATACTTGTTCTTCTTCCTCTTCTCATCTCTTCTCCATTGAAAAACTTGTAGTGAGCTTTTGTGAGTGAAGAATGATGAATAAAGAAGTTCATTTTATTATCATACTTGTCTTGCTCTTATGTTAAATGCTTATAATTTTCATTTGTTAACTTAGTTGTTGTTATTTCTTGTTGTTTCTTTCTTTCTCTTTTTCTTTATCCTTAAAACAACCATGATGCTTACGCTTGATCCTTGCCAAGGTGAGGTCGCAAATAGCTAGTTGTTATCTTCTAATCTCTTTCTTTCTATCTTCCTCTTTTATTTTATTTTCTTTTCATTATGATGTGTGAGTAGTTTCCATACTTGTTAGGGTAGGATAAGGGAAGTTTGAGAGAAGGAAATCTCTCTCACTCTTTCCTTGCCCAACATCTTAAATCGACTCTCGTTAATTGAACCACAATCCGCTCCTTACGGCACCCTATCCTACATGATAGCGGTGATTCCGTAGTGAGACCGGTTGTGGTTGAATTAACCGGAGGTTATGGCTAAGAGCCAAGAACGGACGGACAAGCACCAAAAGGAAGGACTTAAGCGTTGGAAAGCCTAGCTTATACTCGCAAGTTCCTTCCTAGTCGTGCTAATCCCCGTTGTTGCCGATTACCGTAACACCGATATTAAGAGTGGCAACGAAAGAAGTGAGCAACTCCTAACTCAAACTAACCTAATCCTAACCCTAACATGCTCTCTTTACATATCATTCTAACACTTAGATAATCACAAACAAATCTGGACTTTCGGACTTAACTCGTTAAAGCACATAGAAAAAGATTCCCATCTCCCTGCGGACGACCCGTACTCAACCGGCTAGCTACAAGCGAAACCGTTTTGATTGCGGTAATTAACTAAACTTGAACACGCAGAATCTATACCAATCAAATGGCGCCGTTGCCGGGGAGACGGTAGTTTATTTCCTTGTGTAATTTCGGGTTAACTTGTGAATATAAATATAACCAAAACAAAAATATATATATATACTTTGTAAAGAAAAATCATCTTGTTATTTTTGATTAGTTTTTGTGCAAGTGTGCAGGATAACACGGAGTTCGAGTTCAGTGCTAAAAACGTGGGAAGATAGACCCACATTTCGCGGCTACACCGCGACGGATCAAAATGAAGCAAACGGTCTACTGTAAAAATCTGGAGCAGATACAGTAGGCAAGTCAAAATTCAGCACATCCAGACAAGCAGAGGACACCCAGACGAGCCCACACTAGAAAACTGAAGGCCCAAGCCCATCATACCGCCGCGGAACCGCGGCATAAGGAGGCTTAGGCCGCGGAACCGCGGCCGTTTGGTGCCTTCGGGCTGCCAAAATTTCTGTACGTTCTCCTTTTCTCTCCCCCACTCCTCTGGACTCCAATAAACTGTGTTTTCTGCAGCATTCTTCGCGCAAATTCTCTTCCCCCTTCCAATAAACTGTTCTTGTGCAGGATTCTTTGCGCCGCGCTAAAAATAAAAACTGTTTGCAGTTGATTTGTTACCGCTTTGCATTCATTAATACGGACTTAAGGGGCTTGAAACCAATTCAGATTGGGTGGGGATTTCATCACCCTTCCCAGGACCCCAGAAATCACAAAAAGCATATGCATTGACCATTGTTAAATTAAAAAATACTAGACTCAGCCCTAAGGACTTCGCGCTCAATAGGACAGAGGACTAGTTACAGGCATCGGCCGTTTATCCTATCTGACTTTTGCGGTGTCTAGGCAAGTGTGTCGAAGGCAAGTGGTTATTTAATTAAGGAACTTCACGAAAGCATTGGACAACCTCCCACTTACCTGGAACTTACCTGGTCGCAATTGACGGAGAAGAGGCGGTTTGAGGTCCTATTTCTAGCCCTCTGGAACAGTTATGAGCTGTCTAGCAGACCTAGGTGACCCTAGATCTAGGTGTGATTGTGCATATCTTGTTTGTGATTGCTTAAAGCCGTAAGTCCGTACATATTTCTGTAAAGCTCTTTCTAAAAATAAAATTAAAAAAAAGAAAAAAATCAAAAACTTTTATAAAAACTTGCCCTTTGTCGCCAAGATCCATTTTTCACCCACCACTCATCGCCTTTCTCCATTGACTTTTTTTACCCTCACCTTCTCCGCTTTGACTATACTAAACTCGTTTAGTGTATGTCCGCTTGGACTCGGGACACTAGCGTCCGCCTAGTCCGCGTTACGTTAGTCGCTACCGACTACGCGATCGACTCAGACGTCGAAACTCCGTCCACTCCTTTTTCACCTTTACCTTTGCCGGCCAACTCCGACGTTGACCGGAATTCTGTTCATACATCTTCACCTTCACCATCACCAACCTCTTCTTCCGCGATGTCAGGATTTAATCCGAACATCTCTTTGACTACCCCTGGATTGGCTCCACCTCTTACGGAGACCAATAACCCACCACCACCGCCTGTTGTAGTGCCGCAGCGAATCGCGCTCCAAGATCGTTTCTATCCCACCTGTTCTGCACTTCCCACCTGCCTTTCTCTTCCACCGGCCAACGGGGATAATTTTGAAATTAAGCCCCACTTCATCAACATGCTTCCACGATTTCATGGGCTTGAATCTGAAGATGCCTATATCTTCATCAATAAATTTCAAAACGTTTGTGCTGATGAAAACTACCCAACTGTCGGACGATGCTATACGTCTACGGGTCATTCCGTTCACTTTATGCGATCTTGCTAAAAATGGCTGTATAGCACCGCTTCCCACTCCATAATCAGTTGGGACGAGTTTGTAAAAGCGTTTCTAAAGAAATTTTATCCGAATCATAAAACCGCAAGGATACGTAACGAAATCAACCAATTCTCTCAGCTTCCTTCTGAACCCTTCTGGAAGTGCTTTGACCGGTACAAAGACCTTCTTGTTCAGTGTCCTCACCACGGTATAGAAAAATGGCAACTTTGCCAAACCTTATACGAGGGCCTGAACCCAGCAACGAAGCAGTTGTTGGAAACCATCTGTCAAGGCCACTTCCTATCGAAATCTGACGAGGAAGCGTGGAAATTCTTTGACGACCTTGCGGAGCAAACGCTACAATGGGAGAGCACCAGACCGACTTCTTTTTCTTCTACCTCCACTTCTACCGGTCAGTCTAGGGTAGGAATTCACCAACTTGACGTCTCTATTGCGATGAAAGCTGAAATGGCTGCGATAACGAGAAAGCTTGAAGCGATAGAGAGCAAATTTTCTTCTCCTGCTCCTACCCCTGTTCTCCCCCTTCGCACCATTTGCGCTTGTTGTTCCGATCCTTCTCACTTAACCGAAGAGTGTCCTTACAATCCACCATCGCAGGGACAGGATCAGGTTAATGCTGCATTTCAGCAAAGACCGAGGAATGATCCATACTCTTCCACTTACAATCCCGGTTGGAGGAACCACCCCAATTTTGCCTGGAATCAAAATCAGAATCAATTCCAAGGCAACAATTTCCAAAGGCCCCCTCCGCCGAAACAACAAGCGCAACAACAAACTCAACATCAATTTCAGCAGCCCTTCCCACCCCAGCCTTTTCAAAATCAGACGAACAACTTTGCACCCAACAATTCTTTTCCACCAAACAACTTTGTTCCGTCAAACAACGATAAGGTTTTCTCGCTCGAACGAAGTCTGGAGGCGTTCGTTAAACAATCGACACAATCCACTGCCAACATCCAGTCTTCCATTCAGTCCTTAGTGCAACACACTGCCGCTCACGGGCAAAGCATCAAGACCATCGAGGCCCAGATTGCACAGCTGAATGCGGCCTTAAGCGAACGAGAGAAGGGGAAGCTCTCGTCCCAGCCACTCCCAAATCCCGGTCACCCACAGAATGTACATGTTGCTCTTGAACAACAGAACCATAATGTGAGTGCCGTGACCACATTGAGATCGGGAAGGATGCTGCAAAACAACATTGGCACACGGATCGACGATGACACCCCGGCCGCTTCTTCTTCTTCTTCTTCTTCTCCTGCTTCTTCGTCTTCTGAGCCTATTCTCCATTCTTCAAAAGGCTCTCCTTCTTCTTCTTCTTCTTCTGCTCTAAACGGACCCGCTTCTCACTCCACGAAAACACCTGTTCTGGGATCCGTTCCGACTCCACAATCTCCTCCACTAGCATTAGACTCAACCAATTTTAAAAACGTCTCATTTCCAAACCGGTTGAGGTCTAATAAACAAAATCCTCAAATGGAGAAGATTCTGGAATTATTTAAGCAGGTTAACATTAACATTCCTCTTTTATATGCCGTCCAACAAGTCCCATCCTACGCGAAAATCTTAAAGGACTTGTGCACGAAAAAGAGGAAGTCTCAGGTACCAAAGAAAGTTTTCTTGGATAGTACTGTGAGTGATGCTCTTACCCAATCTTTACCACAAAAACGGAAGGACCCTGGCTGTCCTACGATTTCTAGTACCATTGGGGATAAGAACATCAACCGCGCACTATTAGATCTTGGTGCCAGTGTTAACCTACTTCCGTACTCAGTATACGAGCAATTAGGCGTAGGAGAGCTGAAGCCCACACACTGTACTCTCTAAATGGCCGACCGATCAATCACCCATCCTAGGGGTGAGCTAGAGGATGTGTTAATCAAAGTCGGGGACTTCATATTCCCCGTTGACTTCATTGTATTAGACACACAGCCTGTAGCTAACCCCCGGAATCAAATTTCGGTGATACTCGGTCGCCCATTCCTTGCAACCTCAAATGCTGTGATCAATTGTCGCAATGGTTCGATGAACCTCTCTTTTGGAAACATGACAATTGAACTCAACATTTTTAGGTTGGGGAATCAGCCCTCCGAACCTAATGCTCATATACTGGACGTCTGCTCGATCCAGAAGATCACCCCTGAAGAGTGTGAATTCGAGGAGTTTCTGTTCGATCATGCTAACCTTAACGCCACTAGTGCGTTCCTCCTCGAACCAGCTGCTGTTTCTGCCCCCGACAACGACTACGAGTGTTTCACGTTCTTGAACGATCTTAGCCACTCGCAACCCGAGTTTGAATCCTTCGAATTTCCGGATGAGTTACCTGAACCATCCGACTCGGTCGCTTACACTCGTTTTGAACCTTTGCTGGAGTCCTTTGAGTTCGAGACCTCTGCACCAATCTTGCCTTCAATCGTTTCACCTCCGACGCTCGAACTCAAGCCTTTGCCGTCTCACCTTAAGTATGCTTACTTAGGTGAGAACGAGACCCTCCCTGTCATCATCTCGGCTTCTCTAGCTCCAGAGCAAGAGAAAGCCCTTCTCGCGGTCTTGCACAGCAACAGGCAAGCTTTTGGCTGGTCCATGGCGGACATCAAGAGGATTAGTCCCCTGATCGTTGAACATTACATTCATCTGATGGATGATGCCAAACCAGCCCGGGATCCACAAAGACGTCTCAATCCAGTCATGAAAGAGGCTGTGAAGAAGGAGATCGTAAAATGTCTGGATAGTGGCATCATTTACCCTATCTCTGATAGCCAGTGGGTTAGCCCCATTCACGTTGTCCCCAAGAAATCAGGTATAACGGTCATCACTAACGAGGCGAACGAGTTAATCCCTACTCGCACCCAAACTGGGTGGCGAGTATGCATCGATTACAGAAAACTCAACGCCGCAACGCGGAAGGACCACTTTCCGCTACCTTTCATTGACCAAATGCTTGAACGATTGGCCGGACACGAGTACTACTGCTTTCTTGATGGCTACTCTGGCTATAATCAAATTCCCATCGCCGAAAAAGACCAGGACAAGACCACTTTCACCTGTCCTTTCGGCACGTTTGCATATCGTCGCATGCCCTTTGGGTTATGCAATGCGCCCGCTACCTTCCAGCGGTGTATGATGGGAATATTCTCAGACATGGTGGAAAAATTTCTGGAGATCTTCATGGATGATTTCTCCATCTTCGGCGATTCCTTCAACGAGTGTTTGCTGCATCTTGACGCTGTCCTTACCCGATGTAAGGACAAGAATCTCACTTTGAATTGGGAGAAGTGTCACTTCATGGTGCGCGAAGGTATTGTCTTAGGACACATCATCTCGCAAAATGGCATAGAGGTTGACAAAGCAAAGATTGAGGTCATTTCCAATCTACCTCCTCCCAGATGCGTCAGAGATATCCGAGCCTTCCTTGGCCATGCCGGTTTCTATAGACGGTTCATCAAGGACTTTAGCAAGATTGCTAGGCCCTTGACTCTTTTGCTGGCCAAGGATACGCCATTCGACTTCAACTCGAGCTGTGTGACTGCATTCGAGTCATTGAAAAGCTCACTCACTTCTGCTCCCGTTCTTTCTTCGCCTGATTGGACGCACCCATTTGAGATTATGTGCGATGCATCCGACATTGCCATTGGTGTTGTCCTTAGACAACACATAAACAAGATGCCGCACGTAATCTATTATGCGAGCCGAACCCTGAACGATGCCCAACTCAATTATACAACAACTGAGAAGGAATTCTTGGCTGTTGTATTTGCTTTAGAAAAGTTCAGGCCCTACCTCATCGGCTCTCCAGTCATTGTCTACACAAACCACTCTGCTCTGCGCCATCTTTTTGCGAAGAAAGATGCAAAATCTCGGTTAATACGTTGGATCCTCTTGCTTCAAGAGTTTGACCTTGTCATTAAGGACAAACGAGGATGTGAAAACGTAGTTGCCGACCATCTCTCACGACTTCCTTCTTCGCCTTCGCTTCCAATTCCGATCAATGACGTTTTCCCGGATGAACAGCTCTTGACAGTATCCTACGAACCCTGGTTCGCAGATATTGTGAACTATTTGGCCACAGGATTACTACCGACTGAATGGTCAAGTCAGGACAGACTTCGCTTCTTATCCCAAGTAAAACACTTTTACTGGGACGAACCCTATTTGTTCAAGTACTGTCCCGACCAGATTATTCGTCGGTGTGTCCCTGACGAGGAATTCAAGAGTGTGCTGTCATTTTGCCACGATCAAGCGTGTGGCGGGCATTTTGGCCCCAGAAAGACAGCCGAGAAGATCTTGCAATGTGGTTTCTACTGGCCACAACTCTTCAAAGACGCTCATGACTATTGCAAGACTTGCTCCCGGTGCCAACACTTGGGCCGGATATCCCAGAGGAACGAGATGCCGCTCCAACCAATCTTGGTTGTGGAGATTTTCGATGTTTGGGGGATAGATTTCATGGGGCCGTTTCCCAGCTCTTTCGGGAACTTGTACATTCTTCTCGCTGTTGATTACGTCTCTAAATGGGTCGAGGTTATGCCCAGCCGGACTAACGACAACAAGGTTGTCGTTAGGTTTCTTCAAGAACACATTTTCTCCCGTTTTGGGCACCCCCGAGCGATCATTAGCGACAATGGAAGTCATTTCTGCAACAAGACTTTCGAGGCCTTGATGCGGAAATATTCCATTAATCATAAGCTCTCTACGCCCTACCACCCCCAAACCTGCAGGCAGGCCGAAGTTTCAAATCGGCAAATCAAGCAGATACTGGAGAAGACGGTTTCCAAGAACCGAAAAGATTGGTCGCTGAAACTCACTGATGCCCTATGGGCATTTCGAACCGCTTATAAGACCGATCTTGGCATGTCTCCCTATCGGCTTGTGTATGGAAAAGCTTGCCACCTACCTGTCGAAATAGAGCATCGCGCATTTTGGGCGATAAAGGAGCTGAATCTGTCTCTCGAAGATGCGGGCAGCCATCGGAAGCTGCAGTTGAACGAATTAAGCGAGCTTAGGGATGAGGCTTACGATAACGCGGTTGTCGTTAAGAATCGAACGAAGGTGTTTCACGATAAACACCTTTTGCGCAAAACTTTCGTACCTGGTCAGCAGGTACTGCTTTACGACACCCGACTACACTTCCATCCAGGAAAGCTCAGATCTCGCTGGAAAGGGCCGTATTTTGTGCGGAATGTGTATCCGCATGGCGCTGTGGATTTGGAGAATCCAAAGGACGGTTCATTTTTCAAAGTGAACGGACACCGACTAAAACCGTATCTTAGCGCCGAACCAACAGAGGAGCTCCTGGTCTTACAGGAGCCGGTTCACCCTGCATAATCTTCCTCTGCCTACCTCCAAACTTCGGTTATCCAGCCAAGGACAAGTGGACACTGTTCCAAATAAGTTTGGGGGTATGTATATACCATTTTGTACATTTTTGTGGATATTCTTTTTCTTTTTCTTTTTCTTAAAACCAAAAACACAAAAAATAAAATAAAATAAAATAAAAAATTTTGTGTATATCTAACCGACAATTTTGACCCTTCAAATGATCTCTTCATGCAATGACAGTGAGGACACTGTCCAGTTTAAGTTTGGGGGTACGCTCGGTACGCATTTCTAACCTTCGCATTCATATGTATATTTTGCATCTGCATACTAAATCTATAAAATCCATAAAAATCTGAAAATTTTCTAAAAACATAAAAACTTTTCTGTCAAGTTAGCTAGTGGGAGGACTCTGATTCAACATTTCGACGGTTTTGTTTGATTAGATAAGAATAACTAAATCTTATGTTTAGATTTTGAAAACCTGAAAGATAACTCTCCTTTGAAATTAACTATAGCTGATATACGTCTTTACATCACACTACACGTGTCGTGAGTTTTGGAAATTAGATGACAAGTCTTTTATGTCTAAAAACTTTTTAATGGATAAATGATTTTCTGAGGATCAAATAGGTTTGTTCTGAAATAAGTAATATCAAGAATAGTTTATGAAGTTAAGTGAATATGAAGGAATGTTATTGATGCCTTAATTGGAACTAAGTCTGAAAAATAACCCATCTGAAACTTGATTGGAATGATTACACACCGAACCCACTAAACACGTCTTTTATCCAAAAAAATAATTGAACTGCCGGTTATGTCTCCGTTCGTATTGAATCATCATGATTTTCACGCCAAACTGTCTTTTGTTTTTGGACCTAGGTAACTTGAGTAATTAAGTCCGCTGGGGTGTTTCTACACCTAATGCCCTAAAACCAACTGGTTTGGGAGCATTGGCCCAAACCTCGCTAAGAAGCCTAGAAAGTCCAGATTAAAACAAAGTCAAGCAAGTGTTCTCTCCGAGTTAAAATTCCTAACGGTTCTTTGTGTGAGAATAATCTTGATAAAAGACAGGCTTTTATAAAAAAAATTAGCGGAGATATGAAGGTTTTATTCTATGATAAAGACTATTGCACGTTCACAGAGGTGTGTATGAAATGAAAACAAGAAAAAGGTGGAGTGAAATATAAGACTAGTTTCCTGTTAAGGAAGATAGAAATTCTAAAGTTGAAACTTTACTGGAAAACGAAACTTGAAAAAATGCTTAACTCTTTATAAAACTTATGTGATCCTTTCAAAATTTTGTCTGGACTTATTGTATGATATGATGACTTTATTCGATCCTTCTGAAACTTAACGACACTATTTGCACTACATGTAAAGACATATAAAATCTGTAGTTAAATAAGAAGCGAGGTGTGAAAAATAAAGGTTCGATAGTCTAGACTTAGGATAATAGAATTGTTATTTTCTGAAACAAAACTTTAGGGTTTGAATCTTAGTTATTTTACGAAACTAACTTGACCGGATTTTGTGGGTGTAATCCGCTGAAAACTCTCAGGAGACAACACTCCTCCTACTAGGGACACCTAGAGGTTTAACGGCTTGTTGCACATGCTCAGTGCAATCGCGTTCCCTGCGAAAGTGAGGTTAGGAAATTTTTTGTGAATAAATTGGCTTTGCTCGGGACAAGCAAATGATAAGTTTGGGGGTATTTGTTCATATCAGATTTTTGCATTTTCATACCGCGCAATTTTTATCACATCGCACATCGGTAGGTACTCTTGAGCCGTGTTTGCTAGTCAATTGCAGGATACAGGTTCTCGGCTCTAAACGGTGAAATTCATGGAAAAACACGACAAAATCCGGGTTCCTGCCAACCACAGATAAAACACAGGTCTCCGCTCTTTATCTGTCTGTTGCCACACACCAGTTTAAGAGACAAAATGGCAAATCAATGTCACTTTCATGCACAAGGCTCAATGGCAACACAAGATCCAAGAAATCTACGCGGAGCTCGAGGAAATCATGACAAAAAAATCCACATGCATCACCTTTTTGTTCAACAGAAATTCTGGAAAAATCGTGAAGAAGATATGAGAAAAAACATATACCAGACTCATGGGCACAGAAGACCAGGGCAGTACAAAAAAGGCCATGATCCAACTCCACTATAAGGCCGCGGATCCGCGGCCAAAAGGGGGTCTAGGCCGCGGATCCGCGGCCGTACAGCCGTATCAGTTGATGGGTTTTTATGGGCAGTTTGGTCTTCTCACATGGGTCCAGAATGTTGCCCTAGAATTTCTGTTGCCTGCCTATAAATAGTCCAGAACTTGCCAAAGCCAAGGGTGCTTAATCTTGTATTTTTTCTAGGTTTCAGAATACTTGTTCTTCTTCCTCTTCTCATCTCTTCTCCATTGAAAAACTTGTAGTGAGCTTTTGTGAGTGAAGAATGATGAATAAAGAAGTTCATTTTATTATCATACTTGTCTTGCTCTTATGTTAAATGCTTGTAATTTTTATTTGTTAACTTAGTTGTTGTTATTTCTTGTTGTTTCTTTCTTTCTCTTTTTCTTTATCCTTAAAACAACCATGATGCTTACGCTTGATCCTTGCCAAGGTGAGGTCGCAAATAGCTAGTTGTTATCTTCTAATCTCTTTCTTTCTATCTTCCTCTTTTGTTTTATTTTCTTTTCATTATGATGTGTGAGTAGTTTCCATACTTGTTAGGGTAGGATAAGGGAAGTTTGAGAGAAGGAAATCTCTCTCACTCTTTTCTTGCCCAACATCTTAAATCGACTCCCGTTAATTGAACCACAATCCGCTCCTTACGGCACCCTATCCTACATGATAGCGGTGATTCCGTAGTGAGACCGGTTGTGGTTGAATTAACCGGAAGTTATGGCTAAGAGCCAAGAACGGACGGACAAGCACCAAAAGGAAGGACTTAAGAGTTGGAAAGCCTAGCTTATACTCGCAAGTTCCTTCCTAGTCGTGCTAATCCCCGTTGTTGCCGATTACCGTAACACCGATATTAAGAGTGGCAACGAAAGAAGTGAGCGACTCCTAACTCAAACTAACCTAATCCTAACCCTAACAAGCTCTCTTTACATATCATTCTAACACTTAGATAATCACAAACAAATCTGGACTTTCGGATTTAACTCGTTAAAGCACATAGAAAAAGATTCCCATCTCCCTGCGGACGACCCGTACTCAACCGGCTAGCTACAAGCGAAACCGTTTTGATTGCGGTAATTAACTAAACTTGAACACACAGAATCTATACCAATCAGGTGTTTCACGATAAACACCTTATGCGCAAAACATTCAAACCTGGTCAACAGGTTTTACTTTACGACAGCCGATTATATTTCCTTCCCTGCAAGCTTAGATCTCGATGGAAATGGCCATTTTTGATACACACCGTATATCCGCACGGTGCGGTCGACTTAGAGAATCCGGAGGACGGTTCACTATTTAAAGTGAACGGATATAGACTTAAACCGTTCCTCACCGCGGACCTTCGGAGGAGCTCCTGCTGTTGCAGAAGCCGATTTACATTGACTGATCTTCCTCCATCTACTCCCAAACTTCGGTTATCCAGCCATAAACAGTGGAAACACTGTTTCAAATAAGTTTGGGGGTATGTCACACTTGTAATTATATAAAAACAAAATAAAAATAAAAATAAAATGAGAATAAAAAAATTTTAAAAATCCAATTTTTTAGGGGTTTTTTTTGTAAAATTTAGTTTTAATAATTAATAAATAAATAAATAAAATAAAAAATTTTACAAATAAATTCCTCTTTTTAAGAGGTCCTTTTTGTAAATAACCAAAACACCCCCCTATAAATACAACCCGACCCCTCTTTTGATTTTACAGAACCCTAATCTCAATTCTCTAAAAACCCTTACCGCCGCTGAAATTTCTGCAGAGAGATCACCTCCAGCCGCCGCCCAACCGCCGCAATTGCCTGCATCTAGCCGCGCTTCCGTCGCTGCTTAGCCTCGTCACCCTCTGAAAACTTCAAAGGAGGTTTGCACTTCCTTTCCCTCTCTGTTAAAATTAAAAAATTTCAATTTACTCTTTGTGATGGCACCAACTCTGCAGTTTGAGAGGGACTTTTCCCAAATCTTTGCACACACGGTCTTTAGAAGTTACTTCGGTGAAGAGATCCGAAGGCGAGGATGGAATTTTTTACTATTTAGCCATCTGAATGCCTTCGCGCTTCTGGATCTCGTCACCCGATTTTACGAGTGCATGGAGGATGGTTGCCTCTCACAACACGGTTATATTAGGTTGATTTGGGGGGATAGGGAAATAATAATAGATAGGGACTTCATCCATGAAGTCACCTTAATACCTAGACTACCTATTCATGATCAACCCCTCCGTTTTGAGGACTACCTACCCTTGATGGGTAACGATTGTTCGAGGGAGCCACGCAAGGGCATCCAGGCTAGAACCCTTTTTGCGAATGTATTAACTGTGTGCCGTTGGGCATAAAATAATATTTTTGGTAGTTCGCACAATACGACATTTTTCACACCATCCCTTCATATCGTGCACACTTTGATGACTAGAAACCCCAGCTATGATATGTGCACGGTATTACTTCACTCCATTGATGCGGGCAAGAGGGCTGCCAATTATCCATGCCCTATGTTGGTGACACAACTGTGTCGCCATTTCCTCCCTGTGGAGGAATTTGAGTTTTATATGTATGGAGGTATCCCCATTAGACCTTTTCTTGAGGGCATATCCACGTCCTACACATGCTTACATGATGTATGGTCACGCACCGAGCCGGCCGAGAACGTACCCACCAAGACACCCAGCTCTAACTCGACCGCAAGCGAGGAAGAGCTTACCCCCGCGACACAAGCACGTTTACTTAGGAGAACCAATAGGGAGATAGACAGATTGATAGGGATAGTGACCAACCTGGATCAGCGAGTCACAGGGTTGGAGCACGGCATGACCACCCTGCTGGCAAGAGAGTTACGTTCCCGTTCACGTTCGAGGGGACGGCGAGGCCATGAGCAGTGAGGGCACTGCTTTTGATAAGTTTGGGGGTGGGGGTGGATTGTAAATAGTTATCTTTGCATCTGCATATTTTTATTTTTATACATATTTGTTTCTTTACATATTTAATTCCGCATTGCATCCTTATAAAAAAATATAAAAACTAAAAAAATGAAAATAAAAAAATAAAAATAAAAAAAATAATAAAATCAATAAAAATCGAAAATTTTTAAAAATTATAAAAATTGAAAAATTCAATTTAGCCATATTTGACTTAAGTTCAACATGACGGTTGAATAGTAGGGAAAAACTAGATCCTAAACTTAGTAAATTAAAAAGCTTAAAAATAACCTTTCTTAAAGTTTAGCTGTAAAAAATATATGTCCTTATAGTTTATTTAGAAATAGGCAAATTTTGAGTTCAGTTCTTGGGCTAAGTCAAAATGAGGGAAGAGTATTGAAATTTTTATTTGAAGTGTAAGTCTGAAAAATAATTCTGAACCTTAAGTCTAAATTCTGAAAATATATACCCTACAACTTGCACATACACGCACCTTGAGACTTGGGATAGTAAAGGATACCTTGAAATGCTCTTGTCTAAAATCCTTAGTATGAAGGAAAATAAAATAAAAGTACAAGTGTGAATAAAGAGATAAAAAAATGAACACTGGTTTTTGTAATTACTTAAGGCTGCATAAATAAAAAATATAGCGAGGGTGCTTTATCACCTAGTGCCTTATACCAGCTGGTTTGGGAGTCACTGCTAAGCCTTAGGTATTACAAGACGAGGAATTGCACCTAAATGCGTAAGCACATTTTGTAATCGGTCGTTTAGTACCTCAAGAAGTATTAACGGTCGCATGAAGGATGTGTGAGCAATTTCATCTAAAATTCACCAACTAAAAGTACTTTGGACGATGGACAAGAGTATGATAGCTTGAATTGAATTTCCAAGTATAAGGGTGATAGTTACACACGTGTAGGGGTATATGATTGGGATTTGGATGAGAGATAGAAATAAAAGATAGGCCTTATATCTTCAATAAAGATGATAAAAATTCTTGAGTTGAGATTGAACCTTAGAAGGAAAATTCAAAAGATGCTGAAAGCTTAATAAATTTGCAAAATATATACGATCTTAAGTTAACGGGTTGATGATTTCTAAGTTGAAGATAATAGAATTTCTTGCTAGAATTCTAAATTGAAGAATTAGAGTCAACGGCCAAATTGATAGGATTTTGTGGGTAGTATCCGCTGAAAACCCTCAGGAGACAACACTCCTCCTACTAGAGACACCTAGAGCTTTAACGGCTTGTTGCACGAGTTCAGTGCAATCGTGATTCCCTGCGAAAATGAGATTAGGATTTTTTGAGAATAAAATTGGCTTTGCTCAGGACGAGCAAAAGATAAGTTTGGGGGTATTTGTTCATATCAGAATTTTGCATTATTATATCATCCATTCTTAATCATATTACATATAAATAGGTGCTTTTGATCCATGTCTGCTAAATAGTTGCAGGTTACAGGTTCTCAGAATATTACAGTGAAATTTATGAAAAGACGCTACAAATGTGAGACTACGACCAACAATAGATGAATCCGTATGATACCGCCTACCAGTTCAAGGAACAAATGAAGATCAGTAGACAGTTCAATGCACAAAGCACAGGGGCAGCACAAGATTCAAGATTTCAACGCGAACCTCACGGCAAAAGTCCACATCATTTTGCACTGTTGGAAATCTGGAAGAAAATAGAAGAGATTCTAAGGAACCAAGTGAAGAAAACAGAAGGAAAAAGTAACATGAAGCAACCCTGAAAGTGTGTGATCAAGATCCCACAATACGGCCGCGGAACCGCGGCCAAACATGCCTTTCTGCCGTGGAACCGCGGCCGTATAGTGCACGTGTCGGTGCATGTGTCGGTGCTTTGACCCGGCTTTTTTAGGATAGTCTTGTAAATTCAAGTGTGGATCAGATTATAACCTAGGGTTTTTTCTATCTATAAATAGAAAAGCCAAAAGCCAAATGAAGGCATGCCTCTCTTTAGTTTTTATGCCTCTTTTTAATTTCTAGATCTAAAAATTTTAATTTCCCTTGTAATCGTTGAAAGGTCATCAATAAAGTGAGTTTTTATTTTTATCTTGCATTCTTTTTATCTGAATTTAATTCTTGCAATTTTTTATCTGTTATTTTATTATCTGCAATTTAGATAGTCTATTTAAATAAAACAAAAATGAATTTTATCGTCACTTTCGTAATGAGTGAGTAATTCCCCACTTGTTAGGGTTAGGATAGGGAAGATTTGAGAGAAGGAAATCTCTCTCACTCCTTTCTTTGCCCATATAATTCTAAAATACGGACTCTATTTAATTCAACCACACACCGCTCACTACGGCACCCTATCCTAAATGATAGCGGTGATTCCCTAGTTAGACCGGTTGTGGTTGAATTAACCGGAGGTTAGGGCTAAGAGCCAAGAACGGACAAGGACCAAAAGAAAGAAACTACGTTTCTTCCTAGTCGTGCTAATCCCCATTGTTCTAATCCCCATTGTTGACTATTACCCTAACACCTATGTTCTTAACTAGGGCATTGTTAGAAGTGAGAAGAATCCTTGTTTCAAACTAACCTAATCCTAACCCTAGCAAGCCTTTATTTCAATTTATTCTCATTTTTAGTTCTTAAAACAAAACCTACCAAAGATAGGACTTAACTCGTTAGAACTTGAAAAAAGAACACCTTTTCCCTGTGGATCGACTCGTACTCAACCGGCTAGCTACCAAGCGACACCGTCTTGATTGTGGTATTCTTAATTTTAAAACGCACACGCAAAAACCTACTCTCAATCAACGGGTTTTGCGCTTCATTCGCTTAAATTGTTGTCGATGGGTGATTGATTCTAAAATTTCGAATCGTGTTTGGAAATGTAATCACAACCAAAGAATTTATAACCACAATCAATTAACAGTGTCGATATAGCTCGTTAATGAATACGGATCATCCACTGAGATGCGTGTACTTATTCAATCTCGCTTTAGATGAGTCGAAATGAAAATATAAAAGAAAATTCAAGAAAGTATTTCAAGATTTAATTGAGTTGTCATTTCAAGAAAATCAAGAATATATTCAAGAATTAGAAATCAAGAAAGTGTCTAATATCAATTTGAATTATCAAGAATATGAAGAATAGCTTGTAGGATTAGATCAAATTAGTAGCAATGATGAATCTAACAATGACTTATCTTATCTATTGATGAATTGTAGCTAGGACGATGGTGATGAATGAAGATTAGGGATCTATTGAAGAAACTAGGGTTCCTCCTTCTCTATCCCTTATCTTTTCATTGATCATCATTCGGATTTAGCCTTTAGCAAAGAGAATTATCAATCATTTGATCCCTAATTTGCAACGAAATTAGCAATAATGTGATCTCAATCCAAATTAGGTCATTGATGATTCTTTTTCCTAAAGTTCACAAATCTCATAAGACTTAAGATTAGTATTAGGATTTTATCATCACTTGATCTACCGATTATCTCGAATCCTTTACAAGCGGAGATTTTACTCACACATCATGAAAATTAAAGAATCAAGAACGAAGAATTTCATAATGCAAGAATGTAAAGAAAGCGAGAATTACAATTATCACCTTTATTAAATCTCCTTCAAATTACACTTCTGAATTTGAATTTACAAGACTGGCTCTTGATTGCTCCTTTGAAAGGGAATTTGTCGTCGATTTTTGCTTGGCTCGATCGCCGTGAGTTGTGGATCTGATGCGGATATCTTGCTCTTGATGACGATTCGGCGTTGTGATAAATGATCTTCGATTGTCGCTTGATTATGCTCTCAATGGATCTTGATTTGATTGGATTTTGATTGGATCTCAAGTTGTGTCACTCAACTTGAAGTGAATTGTAATTGTAACTAGAATTTTACTACCATCAACCAACAACCTTTTCCATTAGATCTAGATCCCCTTTTATAAATCTCAAATCAAGCTTCCCTCATAAGCTAGGTTGTAAGAGAGAGCCTTCTAGAATAAGCTAGGTTGTTAGAGAGAGCCTTCTAGAATAAGGTTGTTAAAAGGAGCCTTCTAGAAGAAAGTAGGTTGTTACAAGGAGCCTTCTAGAATAAGGTTGTTACAAGGAGCCTTCTAGAATAAAATTGTTACAAGGAGGTGTCCTCAGCAAGTTAAGAAGTTGAGAAGAAACTTCTGGAGATTTCTCGACCCACCAAGCCCTTGACTTGGCCGTGGATCCGCGGCAACTCGGCCAACTCGGCCGCGGATCCGCGGCCAAGTAGTGGGATCACTGTATGGTTTTTCTGGGGTGTTCTGGAGTTGGACTTGAGATATTCTTTTAATGTCTGGAATCTTCTAATGTTTGCTTGGTTGCTGCCGGTATTTGATTCTTTGGTTTCCTGTATTATATCGGCAGTTTTCTGATTCCAGTTATTTTGACCTAAATAATCTGGCACAAGATCTCAGTAAAGAATGTGAGAGATACAAAATATTATGCGTGAAATAATAAACACACAATTTCCCTTCATAATGCCGGTTATAAAGTATAACACATGTTAAATGATCTTTTCCATACAAACAGCAAATATGTGTTATATTTATACCAAATACCTTTAGATGATTAGAAAGATTAAGGAAATTGTCTTGTTGAGAATGCAATATTTTCGACTGAACAAATTCCCCCAAACTTGATTTTGATCGTCTCGAGCAAATTTCTTTTATTCAGATGAAGGAGAAAAGAAGAGGAGAAAAAAAAGTAAAAACTAACTAGCACACTTTCGTAGGCAACACGATTGCACTGAGCACGTGCAACAAGCCTTTAAACCTCTAGGTGTCCCTAGTAGGAGGAGTGTTGTCTCCTGAGGGTTTTCAACGGATTGCACCCACAAAATCCTATAATAAAAGGAAAACTGTGAAAGTTACATATAAAGATAGGAATTATAAAAGAAAAACTTCGAAAATTAGAGTTTCCAACTACACTAACTTTTCGGTTGTCATGAGCCCTATCTTAATAGTCATGAAAAGATATTAAAAATCATATCATCCCTCAATAAAACATCGTCTTTATTCTTCATTCCTACTTTTCTTCCAAACACTGATCATATATCTCTACGTGTGTATAAAAGACATCCCTACACTCGGAGAATTCAATTCAAGCTATCATACTCTTGTCCATCTACCTCAGTAATTTTTAATCGGAGAAAATTTAGATGAATTTGCTCACACATTTTTCATGCGACCGTTAATACTTCTTGATGTATTAATCGACCGATTACCCACGTGCTTGCTTATTAGGCGTATTAGTATTTTTCTCGTCTTGCAACCCCTAAGGCTTAACAGTGACTCCCAAACCAGTTGGTCTAAGGCACTAGGTGATGAAGCACCCTCGCTATATTTTTTTATTGCTGCCTTGGTGATTACAAAACCAGTTTTCATTTTTCTACATCATTTTATATTTTTATGTTTCATTTATTATTTTCTTCGTACTTTGGCTTTTAGACAAGAGCATTTAAAGGTATCCTCTTCTATCCCGAGTTTCAAGACGTGTGTAAGTGCGTATAGTAGGGTATCAACGTTCAAATGTTTGGCTTCCAGAATAGAAACTATTTTTCAGACTTATTTTTATCCTCAGATTAGTGACTTCTTTCATCTTACTAACCCTTGGGACAATGACTCATAACTACTTATTACTAGTTCCGTTTAAGAAAACTTCTAATTTTCATGGTTTTCTTAAATTTTTCTAATCTTTTAGATGTAATTTTTCACTTTCTAATATTTTATTATCTTATTTATGTACAAATTTTTTTTTTATTATATGTTTTGTGCTTATGCAAAGTATGATGCAAAGTGATGCGTAAATAAGCACAAACCTCCCCCAAACTTGTTTAGAACAGTGTCCTCACTGTTGTTATCTGTTAAATCTCAAAAACCTACAAGGTTGGGAGGAAAATTTATTAGTGGGGACAAGAATAAGTGAACGTGAAAATCTCCCCCAAACTTATTTTTGGCTCACAATTTTGAGGACAACTTTTATTTTCAAAAGCCAAAAATACACCCCCCCAAACTTGAGTTAAACAATGTTAATCTTTTAAAATCATAAAAGGGGGTAAAGTTATTGGTCAATGCCAAGCTTTGCAAAGACCGAAAGTCAACACCAACCATTCGAAGATTTTATCAGTGAAACGCACCGGTTGGTGGAAGAACATGTTATATAGAGCCAAGAAGAAATGGGAAAAGGATGAGTGGTGTAATAGAATGTGTCTGCGCCTCGTTTTGGAGAGACGACTCAATGATTGTGATGGATTACTCGCATTCTCATTATAGTCCAGAAGAAGGGGAGGTGGTTCAATTTCATTGTTTTGGGTTTTATTCATCACAACTCTCGTGTTTTCTATAAATGTGAGTTCATCGGCGAAAATTTCCTCAAAGGTTTCATCGATATCCCAAAGAATATTCTCATTCGAAAGAGCAGGGTGATCTTCAGACTCCATAAAAGGTTCATAATCAGCGTTAAATGTTGACCTGGACAACTCGAAAGAAGGGTCCGTATATGTATAATACATATCTGGGTCAAACAACAACGTATTAAGGGAGTCTGGATCAGTATCGTGAAGCTGTTCAAATTCGCTACTGTCGACATCAATTAATTCGACAGAACATACACGAGCATGAGGTTTGGAGGGTTGACTTCCCAACTTATAAATGTTAAGCTCAATTGACCTATTCCCGAAAGATAGGTTCATAGAGCCGTTTCGACAGTCGATTACAACATTGGAAGTAGCCAAAAAGGGTCGACCGAGAATCACCGGAATTTGGTTCCGTGGGTTCGCTACAGGCTGTGTATCTATAACAATAAAATCCACAGGGAATATAAATTCCCCGACTTTTATCAACACATCCTCAAGCTCACCCCTAGGATGGGTGATAGATCTATCGGCCATCTGGAGAGTTGTGTGTGCGGGCTTTAACTCTCCGATACCTAATTGCTCATAGATAGAATATGGAAGCAAGTTCGCACTAGCGCCTAAATCGATTAAAGCACGATTGATATTTTTACCCCCAACAGAAATAGAGATTGTAGGACAGCCAGGGTCCTTACGTTTCTTGGGTAAATTCTGTGTAAAAGCTGTGCTTACATTACTCAACATGAATACTTTTTTCGGCACTTGGGTCTTCCTCTTCCTAGTGCACAAGTTCTTAAGAATTTTCGCATAGGACGAAACTTGTTGTATAACATCTAGGAGAGAGATATTTATGTTGACTTGCTTAAACATGTCCACAATCTTCTCCATTTATGCATTAGGTTTGTTGGGCCTCAACCTATCTGGAAATGGAGCTTTATCAATAAGTGTTGGGTCCAACATTTGTGGAGAAATTTGTGGGGGTGGGAAGGATGAAGTGGGTGGAGGGTTCGAGCCTTGGGGAAAACGGAGAATAGGCTTGGAAGAAGAAGGTAAACTAGATGAATAGGGCAAGAAGCAGAAGTGGAAGTGGAAGTAGAAGTGGAAGCCGGGGTTTCAATTGATTCCTCAATATTATCAATCTGTTCACCCACATGATTGTCTAACACTCTTCCAGATCTCAACGTAGTAATAGCACCCACATCATTATAATGTGAGGGTCCAGGATCAAGTGGGGGTTGAGATGGAAGCTTCTCTTTCTCTCTAACACTCATTGCAGCAGTCAGTTGTGCGCTTTGTGCTTCTATCGCTTTAATACTCTCACCGTGGGAGACAGTGTTTTGAAGTAACGTTTGGATAGACGACGTTAAAATATCATTCGTTTGCATGGAATGTTTAATGAATATGTCGGGTGCAGAGGGTTTATCGGGACCGGAAGAAGATGGATCAAAGTTGTTGACCGGATTTTGTAAAAGTTGCGGTTGAAAAGGGTGCTGACTCAGTTATGGTGGTTGCTGTTGTTGTGGAGGGACCCTTTGAAAATTATTCTGGTTTGGAACCGTATTTTGAGTTTGGTGTTGGTTCCAAGCAAAATCAGGATGATTCCTCCAACCTTAATTATATGTGGAAGAAGGATCGTTTCTAGGTTGTTGCTGAAATGCAGCATTAGTGTGACCTTGAAACGAAAGGACATTCTTCCGTCAAATATGATGGATCAGAACAGGATCCACACATGGTTTTGGGAAGTGTGTATTGCTTTAGGGAGGCTGAAGAGATTCTATTTTCTATAGCATCGAGTTTCCTTTATATTGAGGCCATTTCGGCTCTCAATGCGATGGAAATATCGAGCTGATGGTTATCTTCCCCAGACGATGGGTGACTAACACTTTCCCATTGTAAAGTGTTTTGGGTAAGATCTTCTAAGTATTTCCAAGCTTCACCATCATCTTTAGACAGGAATTGACATTGACACATAGTTTCAAGCATTTGTTTTGTTGTGAGATCAATACCCTCATAGATAATGCGACAAAGATCCCATCTAGCGATTCCATGATGAGGACATTGGATAAGAAGATCCTTGAACCGTTCAAACCATTTCCAAAATGGTTCATTGGGAAGTTGGGTAAATTGGAAGATCTCACTTCGAATGCGGGCGGTCTTATGATTGGGATAAAATTTCTTAAGGAATACTACAACGAATTCATCCCATATTGAAATAGAATATGCGGGTGTGTTATAAAGCCACTTCTCGGCTAAATCGTACAAAGTGAATGGGAGAAAACGTAAACGCATAGCATCCACAGAAAGTTGTGAAGTACCCATCAAAGCACATATGTTTTCGAATTTGGTGATAAAACCGTATGCGTCTTCAGACTCGAGCCCGTGAAATTTGGGTAAAAGTTTGATGAAATGAGGTTTAATTTCGAAATTGTCCCCATTGGCTGGCGGTATAGAAAGACAGGTGGGAAGGGGACCACGTGTAGGGTAGCATCTTTCTTGGAGAGAAATGCGTGGAGGATTCTGCGCACCTGCGGGCGGTGGCAGAGTGGTGTTATTGAAATTCGATGGATATCTATCCATCTCGGTTGTGGTGGGTGGTGGGAAAGAAGACGAAGAATTACCGACTCTGGGGTCGATAAAAGAAACGCGGACAAGACGGGCACTAGAATCCCGTGTCCAGCCGAGCTTGCACTAATGGTTTAGCACAAGTGGCAGCGTTTGTGATAATTAGATAAAAACGTTGGTTTGGTGTTTGTTTTTGAAAAAAGACGGATTTTTGAAAAATCAAATCACAAAAAATGCACAAATAACCCTAGATCTAATGGTCACCTAGGTCAAGTCACTAGACCGCTCTTAGACTTCTAGATGACAAATCGCAGGATAAATCCTCTACTGCCTCTTTATCCCTCCTGTGACCAGGTAAGCGCCAGGTAAGTGGGAGGTTCTCCGCTATGTAAGTAACGGGCCTAATTAAGTAACCACTTGCCTTAGACACACTTGCCTTAGACACCACAAAAGAAACGCGGATAAGCAATAGATTACCCACGACCTTCTTCTGTCCTAATTGAGCGCGACGGTCCTTAAAGTCTTGTCTAGATATTTTTTTAGTTAATGAGGGTGATGCGGATACTAATTTTGTGATTTTTAGGGCTTAGGAAGGGTAATGAAATCCCTACCTAATCTGAATTTGGTCTTTGCCCCTTAATTTCCGTATTAAAATATGCAAACAACCAATTTCAAGAAACGCAACAGATTTTTATTTTAGCGGCGTTGTTTTTGCAAAGAATCCTGCAGAAAATGGTTATTGGACAAGATCAGAGAGAAGAGGAGAGAACAGAGAATATACCATAGAAGTTTGGAACACTGAAACGCCTAAACGGCGGCGGAACCGCCGCAAAAATCTCAATATGGCAGCGGATCCGCAGTGGAATAGAGGAATTAGGGTTTCAAAATTTTCCTGTAGCTCCTTATACTCCTCTGGAATTTGTAGATCTTCTCCGAATCTTGATCTCACTGTTACAATGATTCCAGATTCCCTCGCAAAAAAATTCAAACACTAAACGTTAAGCACATGATGCGATTCTTGGATTAAAATTTGATGGAATAATAATTTTTCAACTCAACTTGCAAAAACGAACAAATTACACACGCATCCCCGGCAACGGCACCATTTGATTGATTCTAAAATTTCGGATCGTTTTTGGAAATGTAATCACAACCAAAGAATTTATAACCGCAATCAATTAACAGTGTCGATGTAGCTCGTTAATGAATACGGATCGTCCACTGAGATACGTGTACTTATTCGATCTTGCTTTAGATGAGTCAAAATGAAAATATAAAAGAAAATTCAAGAAAGTATTTCGAGATTTAATTGAGTTGTCATTTCAAAAAAATCAAGAATATATTCAATAATTAGAAATCAAGAAAGTGTCCAATATCAATTTGAATTATCAAGAATATGAAGAATAGCTTGTAGGATTCGATCAAATTAGTAGCAATGATGAATCTAGCAATGACTTAGCTTATCTATTGATGAATTGTAGCTAGGACGATGGTGATGAATGAATATTAGGGATCTATTGAAGAAACTAGGGTTCCTCCTTCTCTATCCCTTGTCTTTTCATTGATCATCATTCGGATCTAACCTTTAGTAAAGAGAATTATCAATCATTTGATCCCTAATTTGCAACGAAATTAGCAATAATGTGATTTCGATCCAAATTAGGTCATTGATGATTCTTTTTCTTAAAGTTCACAAATCTCATAAGACTTAAGATTAGTATTAGGATTTTATCATCACTTGATCTACCGATTCTCTTGAATTCTTTACAAGCGGAGATTTTACTCACACATCATGAAAATTAAAGAATCAAGAACGAAGAATTTCATAATGCAAGAATATAAAGAAAGCGAGAATTACAATTATCACCTTTATTAAATCTCCTTCAAATTACACCTCTCAATTTGAGTTTACAAGACTAGCTCTCGATCGCTCCTTTGAAAGAGAATTTGTCGTCGATTTTTGCTTGGCTCAATCGCCGTGAGTCGTGGATTAGATGCGGATCTCTTGCTCTTGATGACGATTCGGCGTTGCGATAAAGGATCTTCGATTGTCGCTTGATTATGCTCTCAATGGATCTTGATTTGATTGGATTTTGATTGAATCTCAAGTTGTGTCACTCAACTTGAATTGAATTGTAATTGTAACTAGAATTTTACCACCATCAATCAACAACCTTTTCCATTAGATCTAGATCCCCTTTTATAGATCTCAAATCAAGCTTCCCTCATAAGCTAGGTTGTTAGAGAGAGCTTTCTAGAATAAGCTAGGTTGTTAGAGAGAGCCTTCTAGAATAAGGTTGTTACAAGGAGCCTTCTAGAAGAAGGTAGGCTGTTACAAGGAGGCTTCTAGAATAAGGTTGTTACAAGGAGGCGTACTTAGAAAGCTAAGAAGTTGAGAAGAAACTTCTGGAGATTTCTCGACCCACCAAGCCCTTGACTCGGCCGCGGATCCGCGGCAACTCGGCCAACTCGGCTGCGGATCCACGGCCAAGTAGTGAGATCATTGTATGGTTTTTCTAGGGTGTTCTGGAGTTGGACTTAAGGTATTCTTTTGATGTCTAGAATCTTCTAATGTTTGCTTGGTTGCTGCCGGTATTTGATTCTTTGGTTTCCTGTATTATATCGGCAGTTTTCTGATTTCAGTTATTTTGACCTGAATAATCTGGCACAAGATCTCAGTAAAGAATGTGAGAGATACAAAATATTGTGCGTGAAGTAATAAACACACAATTTCCCTCCATAATGTCGGTTATAAAGTATAACACATGTTAAATGATCTTTTCCATACAAACTGCAAATATATGTTATATTTATACCAAACATCTTTAGATGATTAGAAAGATTAAGGAAATTGTCGTGTTGAGAATGCAATATTTTCGACTGAACAATGGGCGACGTATCCCTGCCACCACTTCTTGAAGGCATTACACTTTTCGGTAGGGTGCGTGACCTTCCGATGGTATAAGCAGTATTTCGAATGTACATCCGGTTCGTCAGGGCACATACTCCCAGAAGTATTTTCTTTGAAAGGTGGCAGTTTCATTCCCATTGACAGAGCTTTGGCGAACTGCTTCCTTATCTTGATTCTGCTCCTGCTGGTGGCAAGGGCACTTTGATCCGGTTGGGGTACTATATGGCTTCTCAGAGTTTTTTTGGCCTGACATCGACGCTTGGCCTTTTCGTAAATGGCCGCTTCACGTTCTCGATCAGCTTTGCTCTTTTGAAGAGCTTCGTTCAGTAGCTTATCGATGAGGTCATCTGACGGTTCCATGGATTCCGGCTCTGGATCTGCCCCCGGTTTCTCTACGTCAAGAGCTTCTTTGTTATTTATCGACGAGTGAGAGATCATGTGGCAGCTCGCCACATACTCCACGGGTTATTCTGACGAGTCATCTCCTTCATCGATGTCACTGTCTCCGTTCTCAAGAACATGCTTGAAGAACTCTTCCAGTGTGACTGGGGTCCGCGCTTTTTGGTTATATTCCTCCAGCTCGTCGATGTATTTTTGCAGACTTGTACGATTGCCGTCGAACTGCACAGGCTTCTTGGACTTCTTTTTCTTAAAAGATTTCTGAAGCTTGGCCTGGAGGTTTGGCCAATCGTTACCAACTTTCGGCGTTGGGCGCGGTTTCAGCATTCCATCAATAATCTCAGGCTCCAGCGGGCTCTTCCACTTAATCGCCGGACATGCTTGAAGATCCTTTAGCATTCTTTTAGTTTTAGCTGAAAGGACCACTTCCCACGGAGCTTCTTCTATAAATGAGCATGATGCCCCCGGCGTATCCACCTTTTTAGGAGCGTGCTGCTATGGAGGGTTTACCTTCCAGTTTTCGGACAACGCGAACTTGCCCTGCTGATACTGGTCTTCGACCTAGTTTTTAAAGACGTAACAATCTTCGATTGGGTGGCCCACTATTTGGTGGTAGGGGCAGTAATTGGGATTGTTGAAGTCGCCCGATTGCAGTGGGTATCTCGGATCCGGCAGAATGATGAGCCTGTTGCGCAATGCCAGTTCAAATAATCTCCTCGTTTTGTCCCGGGGAAACGAGTAAGGACGTCTCAACTTCTCTTCGAGAGCTCGCGGTCTTCTATTTTGGCGAATAACCGGTTTCGGGTCACTCGTTTGTTGTTGAGCGTTGGCGACGAAGGTCGCTTTCCCTTTGCCCTTTTCATTCTGATGATCTGTCTTTGAAGAGAACGACCTATGGCCCATCTGGTCCATTTGGGTCAGTTTGTCGATCAAGGCCTAAAAAGTGCTTGACTTGAAAAACATCATAAACTGGGATATAGTTGCCTGAGGATCAAGGGTCCCCACGAACATGCCTACAGCAGGAGCTTTTTCTATGCACTGTTCATACTTCAACCATAGGTTCCGCCACCGAATCGCGTACTGAACCCAGGTTTCTCCCGGTTTCACCCTAGCATTGATTAATGCCGTGATTGGGGTGTGCTCTCTTGCGCTTGCGAACCGCTGTATAAACAGTAGCTCCATTTCTGCAAATGTCTTGATGGAATCATTCGGAAGCTCGGAGTACCATTCAAATGTCGTTTCCGACAAGCTGCCGACAAATTGGCGAAGCAATAATTTGTCATCGCCCCTGGTGTTGCCGCATAGAGCTCTGAATTGATCAACGTGTTGATGCGGATTGCCCGTCCCCTTATACACATGGAATTTGGGGATCGTATATCCTGGCGGGTACTTAATTTGGTCGTACCAGCCTGGATAAGGTCGCCCAGTTCTAACGACTTGTCATGCCGCTGAGTTCGCCTGATGAGCTCATATTTGTTGAGCTATATAGTCGTCAAGGGCAGCTTTTGAGATCGTCTTCTCTCTGGCTGCTGATAGAGCTGGAGGAGGGTTCGATGTCTTTCCTCTGTCGTCTACAATGATTATTGGCGGGTCTTCGACTGGAGGATCCGGCTGTATCATCATCCCAACCATGTCTTGGAACAGAAGCGCAATCTGTTTTATATTAGTCGCTTGTTCCGCTGCTTCTTTGTCTTTCTTTTCAAGAACCCTTCGCAGGAATTCGGTGTCGGTCTCCTGCTCCTGGCGTTATTCCAACGATACTTCCGGGCTTTCTTTCTGCTCTGTGAGTGCGGCCATCCTTATCAACATCTCCTGGAGCTTTTGTTGTTGCTCCTGAGCTTTCGTCACAGACCGTGTGAGTGGTCGATGATCATGGAAGCACGACTATCCTCTTTTCCGAATGCCATGTAGACGGTATGCACAACCATACCCCCAGACTTGGATCGTTTGGGTCCACTGCCTTTGATATTTGCCGCCAGTGGTGGGAGATTCTCAGGCCTTCTCTTTTTGTAGGAGGTCGAGGTTGAGGGGGCCATTGCGGCAGGAACCCATGCAGATGATACCTTTCGTGGTATGGCAGTTGGATGGTCCTTCTCTTACCGAGCCTTCGCCTTTTTCTGCCGACGAGAGTAATCTTTGTCAACTACAGAGTCTTAGACTTTCCGCCAAACTCTGTAGATCTTGGAAGACAACCACTGAGGAGGCTGTTCCGGCTTCACCTGTGTTGTATTTTCGACAGGCGGAGGAGAATTTTTCAGTATGGCGGTTGGAGAGTTCTTGCGCACTGTCACGCCCCGCTTCCCAGAGTGCGCTAAGATCGGCACATGATAGAGCCAACCATACTACCTGTGGTTAGGAAACATCCCTCCACAGTCACATTACGGATATCTATAAAATATCAAGAACAGTAAAATAAAATAAACTATCTATTACATGTCCATTTGCCAGAATAAACGAGTCAAGAAATAATATGCGGAAGCAATAAATCTAAGTAACAATAACAATCTGGAAAGTACGTCCCAAATACGGGCTCACATCGGGAAATGGAAATGCTGAAAGAAAACTAAACTAAAATACTAACAGGATCCTTACTGCTCGGCCTGTCGGCTGAAGTACTCCTGATCGGCCTGCGACAAAGGTAGAGAATCTGGGCCATGCAAAACCCAGACGTCAGTGCGTCATAATATCAAACAATAATACATAAACAGGATACACGAGATATGCAAGCATGAGTATAAACGGTAACATGAATATAACCAGTAAACATGGATATGGAACAGTGAAGTGTAGTGAGTAATCTAAACTATACTACTGGGTTATCTATTCTAAAGTCTTCGAAATCAATTAATGTAATTCTCATCGTAACCCATCGGTGTATGTCCCGTTCATGCCCTACGGGACCACGGTAACAAGATTATTCCGTAACGCCTGGAAAAACGGCAAACAATATATTCCGTAACGCCCCGAAAAACGGCAAACAATATATTCCGTAACGCCCGGAAAAACGGTAAACAGTATAATAGCCCTTTGAGTTACGTTCGGTTACATTCTTGATTTCCTCTTACCCCCAAGGTTATGTGTTCAAGTCGGGTATTGCCAATCGATATCTAATGCCAACACAGGATCATGCAGGTACAGGTTTTTCTATGCAGAAAACAATAACGTCCATCAGGACAATATGTCAGGATTGTCGGTATTAGAAATAGGATCAGGTATAAAGTCAAGTAATGGTGTATCAGGTCATGCAGGCAGTGCACATGTATCAAACGGATGCCCAACAGTAAAATGTAGAAGGTATCGAATCAGGGTGAAAAATACGGATGTACGGTAAAAGTATGGATGCACAAATATCTATCAGGGGTTACATCATGACTATGTAGGATGCACATTATCGAGCATAGGGTACTAATATAACAATAATATGAATTAATGTGACATGGTACGTAACTAGATATGTAGAATTAATGGTATGGATACACAATAAAATATGGATGCACAATTGTCTATCAGGGGTTACAACTACAGCTCCATAACTAAGTAGGATGCATATTATTAAGCATGGGATGTTAATATAACAGTAATATGAGTTAATGTGATCTGTGGATGCAGCTACATATCTAATAAATGATATGGATGCATACGGGTATCTGAAAACAGTAAAACATTAATATGGATGTAAAATGCTATCAATATGTGATATTTTTATTCATATGAATGCAAAATAAGATACATGGCATGTAGCAAGATAAATTTGCCTGAGCGGAACACACGACGGGTGCGTACGGCACATCCGATGTCGGGTAAACGTCGCAACACACGCGTCACACGGGACGGGTCCAGGCAAGGTAAGAAGGTAACCACGCAGGTAGGGGACGTTCATTGGATTACACAGATCGTCGGCAGCGGCACGGCTCCGGCGGTGATCACCGAAATCAAGATCAAGAGAAAGAAAGAAGAAGAAGGAAGGAAGGAGAGCTGGGGTTTGGTGCTCAGGTATTTGGCTCTGGGGTCAGAGAAGGGTGCGAGGGGGTGATGACGAGGTCGCTTGGGTTTTCCGGCAAGGTTTCACGGCAAGGGCAGCGAGGGTTTCGGGTTCTTGAAGTCAGTGTGCAGGGTTCTTGCGCAGGGAGAGAGGCATGGGTCTGGGGAGTAGGAGAGAGGGGGAGAAGGTGGTGATGACGATGGCGAGAGGGAGACGTCGGTGACGGCGAAGCGGCAGCAAGCGATGGGTTCTTGGGTTCTTCGTCGGGGTCCCTCGGTGCAGGGGTTCATCGTCGGGGATGAGAGGAAGGTTGAGGCGATGGAGTGGAGAAGGTCGAGGAGATGGGGATGCCGGTGGTGAAGAGACGGAGACGAGCGCGACGCGCGGGCGTGGGCACGGGCGAGGATGAGGCGATGAGGAAAAAATGAAAGGACGAAGAAGGGATGTGAGTGTAGCGATGAGGGGGTGATGGGATCCACGTAGGGAAAAGAATATAAATAGAGAAGAGAAAGAGAGACGTGGGAACAGTTATGAAAATCTTTTTAAAAAAATATATGTCACGCCCCGCTTCCCAGAGTACGCTAAATTGGGCACGTGACATAGCCAACCATGCTACCTGTGGGTAGGAAGTATCCATCCACAGTCACATTACGGCTGTAGAGATATCAAGAACAAAATGTAACTATCTAATACATGTCCATAAGCCAAGATAACATGAGTCAAGAATAATAAAAGTGCGGAAGAAAAAGATCCAATACAAAATAACTGGAATGTATGTCCCATAATACGGGCTCACATCAGGAATAAAATGCAGAAAATAAAAGAACTAACTACTGTTGACACCTTACAGCTCAGCCTGCTGGCTAAAGTACTCCTGCTCGGACTGCGGCAAAGGTACGGAATCTGGGCCATGCAAAACCCAGACGTCAGCGCGTCATGTCATCAAGTGATAAAATATGAACAGAGTAACAGGCAATGCAAATATAAACATGAATGAACAGCAGGTGTAACAGTAATATAAGTCAGGCAGTGCAGGGTAGTGTGCAGTGAGTAAACTAAACTGTTCTATTGGGTTTTCTACTCTAAAGTCTTTGAAATCAATTTGATAAATCATCGATGTAACTCAATAGTATCCCGTGCATGCTCGGGACCACGGTCTACAGACTCTCGGGCTGAAACCGAGACGTGCCGCTAAGCACTAACAGGAAAGGAGTACAGACCAACGATGTCAGCAGCATCGTTACGAGGCGGGCCTAGCCTCTAAAATTGATCAGTATAAGCGAGCAACTGTCGAGTTACAAGTCAGGATTTCATCATTGATTTCCCCATGCCCCCAAATTATATGCGTCAAGTCAGGTATTCCGTAATCAAGAACTAATGCCAACACAGGATCAGGTAAGAGCAGGTTTGTCTGGATAGACAACAGGAACGGTCCGTGAGGACTACATGTCAGGTTTGTTGGCATTAGACACAAGATCAGGTAACGGGTCAATCCCTGGTACAACAGGTCAAGTCAAGTAGTGTACGGTACCATGTCGGGTCAATCGATATGTGTGTAGCAAGTCAGGCCAGGGTGTAAAAGATAACATGTGGGTGCTCATAAACAGCTAGCATAATCATGGTTATAAGTAATCAAGCATGGTTATCAACAACATAATCTAAGCAATAAATTAAGCAACAAAGCAGATTTAATTAATTAGCAGTACAGTTATCAGTTGTGGTTCAGAGATGGTTTCAACATTATATGAATACAGTATGACAATTATGGCCGTTAAATCACGTTAACAAATATTAAGAAATTCCAGAGATGCAATGATCTATAAATAGGTTCAATGGATGAAGTCACAGCTAAAACAGGTTTAAATGCACACGAGTGTCCGATGGATTAAAACTATAGAAAAATATCATAGGCTATGTCAATGGTTAAAATGTGATTTAAACCTATGATTGTGGTTATTTGGTTTAATGAAGTAAATGCGAACAGTAGGTTTCAATTCTGGAATTTAAAATGATATAACGCGACGCCGAACAACAAAAGAAAATCATGGTACTAAAGTTAAACTACGGATTCAGAGTGCTATCAATGTATATGTAATATATTAATTAGCATGTAGCAAGTTTTACTTGCCTTGACGGGTCGCGAAACGGAAAACGGAACGTTACGCGTCGGCGGGGAAAAATCGCGACGCGCGCACGGTTCACGGAAAGCATCCGAACGACGAACAGTGGAAACACACGGGTCAGGGGTCCACGCTGGGGCATCGGGAAACGTCGCCGGCACGGTCGGATTCCGGCAAAGCACAAAAACAGTAAGCAATCCAAAGAAAAAATGCTAAAATGAAGAAGAAGAGCAGAGGGGGAGGAGGATGGAGAGGAGGGAAGAAACTCACTGTGGATCCTCAACAATCACGAAGTGGTCGATGGCGTCGACGAGGCTCCGGCAAACAACTGCAGAGAACATCGGCAATGGTAAAACTGAAGAACAGAGAAGCAAGGAGGAGGGAAAGAAGAAGGGAGGAAGTAAGGGTGCAGGCTTACAGGGTTGTCGGGGATCTGGGGCGCAAGGACGAGGTCACCGACGGCGATTCCCGGCGGTGCAGACGTGTGCAGGGGTGCACGGCTGCTCGTGCAGGATGCTTGGGGAGAGGAGGAAGGAGGAAGGAGAGAGGGTAGAGCCGGCTGCGACGAGGGTTGAGGGGCAACGAAGCTTGCACGGGCGTCGTCGGTGCTAGGGCAACGGCGAGGGAAGACGGCGGCTAGGGTTTTTCAGGGATGGGTTCGTTTTCTTTTTGAGAAGGAGGAGAAAGAATAATAAAAGAAGAAGAGAGAAAGAGGAGACGCGGGGAGAGAGAGAGATCGAGAGGAGAGAGAAGAGGAGAGAGATAGAGAGGGAGAGAGAGATCGAGAGGAGAGAGAAAGATTTGAGGAGATATAAAGTTGTCGTTATGCAGAGAGAGAGGGAGAGAGAGATCGAGAGGAGAGAGAAAGATTTGAGGAGATATAAAGTTGTCGTTATGCAGAGAGAGAGGAAGAGAGAAGAGAGAGAAAGAGAAGGAGAAAAGAGAGAGGGAGAGAGAGGCGCGGGCCCAAAAGAGGAGAAGTGAAGCGCGATTGGTTGGGGATAAAGATTTGTTTAGGGATTAAAAAAATTTAAAAGATTATCATGTGTTGATTTGTTCGGGGGAAAAATTAGTGAAAAGTTTTAGGATTTAAAGAAATATCGTTGGCTAAGATGAATAGGCTGAAGAATATATTTTGGCCGGTATTTTTTTTTTAAAAATTTAGAAAATAGGATTTGGCGTAAATGCAAAATATTTCAGAATTGCGCCCGGGTCGAGTCCAAAAATTTGAATTCAAAATATAAAAATTATTGGTAGGTTCCCAAAATTAAAATGAAGGATTTTATAATTAAAAAGCATGCCCCCAAGAACGGACGCACGTACATGCGCGTAGCCATCCAAATACGTCTGTTTCACTGAACGGGACGAGATCACGATGTAAGGATGCTACCACAGGGTTAGGGGTATCAAGCAGGCCATGTCAATTATTTTTAATTAAATTTTAGATGACTTAAATTGTCATATGCAGAATATGACATGTCGGTATAAACTATAACTGGCAATAATCAAGCAAGATAAATGAAATAAATACCACACACTACACATACGGTAACTGAAATTTGTAGAACTGGACTCGGTTGTTACATTATACCCAACTACAAAAAGAATTTCGTCCTCGAAATTCCAAGAATACAAAGGATAGACGAAAAATCAAACTACAAGAAAAGATGAGGAAACTTCTGCCGGATTTCATGTTCTCGTTCCCAAGTGGACTCTCCATGCGAGCGATTACCCCAAGAAACAAGTACAAGAGGGATAACCTTGTTCTTAAGAACCTTTTTCCTTCGATCCACAATTTCAACCGGTCGCTCCTCAAAAGTCAAGTCTTCTCGTACCGTCAGCTCCGAATGATCCAATACATGCGTTTCATCCCGAACATACTTACGGAGTTGAGATACGTGAAACACATCGTGCACATTCGCCAAGGACTGCGGTAACGCCAAACGATACGCTACCTCACCAACACGCTCCAAGATCTCAAAGGGTCCAACGAATCGAGGACTGAGCTTTCCTCGACTTCCAAAACGAATCACCCCTCTGGTCGGTGATATCTTCAAGATTACCAAATCACCCACGGCGAACTCTAGAGGTCTTCTCGACGTATCTGCCCAACTCTTCTGTCTGTCTTGAGCTGCTTTCATATGATTCCGAATAGCGCTAACTTTCTCAACTGTCTGCACAACCAAATCTGGTCCCAACAATCTTCGTTCACCGATATCGTCCCAACAAACAGGTGAACGACACTTGCGACCATACAAAGCTTCAAATGGAGCCATCTGAATAGTTGCCTGGAAACTGTTGTTGTAAGAGAACTCCACCAAATGCAGATGATCCTCCCAAGAACCCTTAAAGTCCAACATGCACGCTCTCAACATATCCTCAAGAGTTTAGATCGTTCTCTCCGACTGACCATCAGTTTGAGGATGATAAGCTGTGCTAAACTTCAATCGAGTCCCCAAACTTTCCTGTAAACTCCTCCAGAAGTATGATAAAAACCGAGTGTCACGGTCGGACACGATGCTCACCGGTACTCCATGCAATCTTACAATCTCCTGCAAGTATTGCTCCGCCAAAGCTTCTGTTGATTGACCAACCCGAAAAGGAATGAAATGAGCTGCCTTGGTCAAACGATCAACAATCACCCATACTGCATTGTTGCCTTTTGGACTCCGCGGTAAAGCTGTCACGAAATCCATGGTTATATGTTCCCACTTCCACTAAGGAATCGGAAGTGGTTGCAATAAACCAGCAACCCTTTGATGTTCAGCCTTAACTTGCTGACACACCAAGCACTTTGCCACAAAGCGAGCAATCTCCTGTTTCGTGCCTTCCTACCAGAAATGCTGTCGTAAGTCTCGGTACATCTTCGTGCCTCCTGGATGTACAGAGTAAGCTGAACTGTGTGCCTCCTTCATAAGCTCTTCGCGAATATCTCCCTTTGGCACACACAAACGGCTACCATACCTCAACGAACCATCTTCGTGGATCAATAAATCTGTTCGTAGTCCGGCTTCAACCTGTTCTCGAAACTTTTGCAATCTAGGATCATGCGATTGCGCTGCTTTAATATTCTCGATCAACGACGAATGTACTTGCAGCTGCATCAACTGTCCCAAAGAATGCGGTAGCACAACCTCCAAATCAAATCTTCGAAAGTCTTCAACGAGTTCTTTCTGTGTAGTCAACATCTGAATTGCCGGTAATCGACTGAGCGCATCCGGCACAACATTAACCTTCCCCGGATGGTACTTAAGATCAAGATCGTAGTCAGCCATCAGCTCTAGCCATCTACGATGCCTCATATTAAGCTCCTTCTATGTGAACACATACTTCAAGCTCTTATGATCCGTGAAAACTTCGACCCTTTCGCCCAAAAGGTAGTGTCTCCAAATCTTCAAAGCGAAAATCACAGCTGCAAGCTCCAAGTCGTGAGTTGGGTAATTCTTCTCATGGGTCTTCAACTGTCTTGATGCGTACGCTACAACTTTCCCATGCTGCATCAAAACACATCCCAATCCTTTTCCAGATGCGTCGCTGTGAATCACTAATCCTTCGGAACTGTCTGGCACAGTCAGAATAGGAGCGGTTATCAATCTCTGCTTCAGCGTCTCAAAAGCTAACGCACATCTATCCGTCCACACAAAAGGTACCTCCTTGCGTGTAAGCTTGGTCAACGGCTCCACCAAACGAGCAAAGTTCTCCACAAACCTTCTGTAATACCCGGCGAGTCCAAGAAAACTTCTTATCTCCGCAACATTCTTTGGAATCGGCCAATCTCGAACTGCTGCAATCTTTTCTGGATCGACGGCGATTCCATCGCCAGACACAACATGCCCCAAAAACTTTACTTCCTCCAGCGAAAACTCGCACTTGCTCATCTTCGCATATAACTTCTCTTGTCTCAACGTCTGCAGTGCGATCTTCAAATGTTCAGCATGCTCTTCAAAACTCTTCGAGTAAACCAGAATATCGTCAATGAACACCACAATAAACTGGTCCAAGAAAAGATTCGGTTCATCAAGTCCATGAATATCGCCGGTGCATTCGTTACTCCGAAGGGCATCACTAAGTACTCGTAATGTCCATACCGAGTTCGGAATGCCGTTTTGCAAATATCTTCTGCTTTCACTCGGACCTGATGATATCCGGATCGCAAATCCAGCTTCGAGAATACCTTTGCGCTACTAAGCTGCTCAAAAAGTTCGCCAATGCGAGGGATCGGGTACTTGTTCTTAATAGTCACCCGGTTTAATTCTCGATAGTCGATGCACGTCCTTCTCGTACCATCTTTCTTCTTAACTAGAAGAACTGGAGCTCCCCAAGGCGAGTTACTGCTTCGAATCCAACCCTTCTCAAGCAGTTCAGCAATCTGTTTCTTGACTTCTTCTAACTCTACTGCTGCCATTGGATAATACGCTTTAGATACAGGCGCTGCACAAGGAATAAGATCAATAGCGAACTCCACGTCTCGCTTCGGCGGTAATCCCGATATATCTTCAAACACGTCCATAAAATCACGAACAACGGCTGGCTCTTCACTCTCATCAATCTCCATTGATGCAAGAATATTAGTTGTCGGCCTAGCCCTAAACTCGACTGGCCCGACAGAACTGCTTCCTCCAGTGAAGGTAAACTCGGGATGTCCGGGAATCTGGAAAATTACTTTCTTTGCCCTACAATCAATGTGAGCGTGGAAAGTGCCAAGAAAATCCATTCCCAAGACAACCTCGTAACTGCCCGTATCAATCACCAAGAAATCTGCAAAAAGCTCCCGTCCGCAAACAACAACTGTACACTCTTTACATTCTCTACTAGACATGATTTTCCCATTCCCAGTGTGTATGTCCCAGTAACTAGACAGGGTCATGCAAGTAATCGAGTGTGTAGCTATAAACTTGGACGACATAAAACAATGGGATGCACCAGAATCAAATAATGCTAATGCGGGAAAACCATGAACGAGTAGAATACCTGAAACAACTTCTCTTGACGCCTTAGCTTCCTCAGCCGTCAAGGTAAAAGCTCGAGCCTGATTAGGTCCTTGAGTCAGCTGCTTCTGTCCCTAAAATGGTTTCTGCGGAGGCTTCGGAATATCATCCCTTGTGCGTAACTTCGACGGACAAGAACTAACAGTATGATCCGCCGATCCACAAACCAGACAAAGTCCCTGCATCCTGCGACACTCCTTTTGCAAATGTCCGGGTAAGTGGCAATAGCTATAAACCACGCGCTTCCTCTAATCAACGACAGCAGGTTTCTTCATCGGTGTTACACCACGACGGTCCACTGGAATACCTCTGCGTCCATGAGCTCGGTTAGGTACAAATGCCGGCTTCCTTACTACAACTGCTGTTTGCTGCAAACTCCCAGTCTTCCCAGATAGGCTCTGCTGTTCTCGGGCTACTGTAAGAACCTGTGAGAAGGTGGTCAAACCCAGGGAGACAATCTGCCTCTGGATGTCCACATCCAAGCTGCGCATGAACCTCCTTGCCCTGTCTGCATCGTTGGCAACTAAAGGTCCAGCGAATCTACTGAGCCGTGTCCATTCTGCTGCATGTACATCTACGGGTGCTCCATTCTGCTTCAGACTGATGAACTTCTCTTCCATTTTCTCCCATGCAGTCCGCGGGAAGAACTTCTCAAGGAAACTCTTCGAAAAATCCGCCCACTTGATCGGCTTGGGCAAGCGGCTCTCCTCCACAAGCTACCATTCACGGGTGTAGTCCACTAACTGAATGCGCACCACATCCACCCTTTTTTCATCTGGAATCTGTGCCGCAATAAGTAAATTCTCCGTGTCAACTAGCCACTGCTCTACTGGCAATGACTCCTCCAAACTGGTAAAGGCAGACGGTCCCAAGCGCCTGAAATCTGCTACGGTCCCTGCACGATCAACTGGCTTAACTCCAACATTGTTCACGGACTGCTGAACGGTCCGCAAACCTTCCTGAAACGATTCAGCTTGCTGCTGGATCAGCTCGGTCTGCCTCTTTTGATTCTCCAGCATTCCCCGTATCACTGCAAGCATGGCGGCTTCGTCAACACGCCTTTGGTACGTCTTCAGATTCTTGTCTGCCATATTCCTGAAATCAAAACACCCAAAATTAGCATGATAACAGATTCAAATTATAGATCAAGGTTAGAACTCCAAGTTACTTAAATAGAGTACCGCATTGTAACTATGCCGCGGTATCATAGTTACAATTACATAACTCCACCCAAGTCGCCTAAGTACTAGAGATAACAAGGAATCAGGTTTTCGAGTCGATATGAAAAGGAAGTTTGCACATCGTAAAAGATATAATCAGGAAGAACTTATTCAAGAACGGTAAACGGCAAGGTGGCAGGACATGTTTCCTAAACACGGGTATTCTGATTCGTGTATTGGGTACAATACCCAACTACAAAAAGAATCAACCCGACTAACCTATGGCTCTGATACCAAAAGAACTATGTCACGCCCCGCTTCCCAGAGTACGCTAAATTAGGCACGTGACATAGCCAACCATGCTACCTGTAGGTAGGAAGTATCCATCCACAGTCACATTACGGCTGTAGAGATATCAAGAACAAAATGTAACTATCTAATACATGTCCATAAGCCAAGATAACATGAGTCAAGAATAATAAAAGTGCGGAAGCAAAAGATCCAATACAAAATAACTGGAATGTATGTCCCATAATACGGGCTCACATCAGGAATAAAATGCAGAAAATAAAAGAACTAACTACTGTTGACACCTCACAGCTCAGCCTGCTAGCTAAAGTACTCCTGCTCGGACTGCAGCAAAGGTACGGAATCTGGGCCATGCAAAACCCAGACGTCAGCGCGTCATGTCATCAAGTGATAAAATATGAACAAAGTAACAGGCAATGCAAATATAAACATGAATGAACAGCAGGTGTAACAGTAATATAAGTCAGGCAGTGCAGGGTAGTGTGCAGTGAGTAAACTAAACTGTTCTATTGGGTTTTCTACTCTAAAGTCTTTGAAATCAATTTGATGAATCATCGATGTAACTCAATAGTATCCCGTGCATGCCCGGGACCACGGTCTACAGACTCTCGGACTGAAACCGAGACGTGCCGCTAGGCACTAACAGGAAAGGAGTACAGACCAACGATGTCAGCAGCATCGTTACGAGGCGGGCCTAGCCTCTAAAACTGATCAGTATAAGCGAGCAACTGTCGAGTTACAAGTCAGGATTTCATCATTGATTTCCCCATGCCCCCAAGTTATATGTGTCAAGTCAGGTATTCCGTAATCAAGAACTAATGCCAACACAGGATCAGGTAAGAGCAGGTTTGTCTGGATAGACAACAGGAACGGTCCGTGAGGACTACATGTCAGGTTTGTTGGCATTAGACACAAGATCAGGTAACGGGTCAATCCCTGATACAACAGGTCAAGTCAAGTAGTGTACGGTACCATGTCGGGTCAATCGATATGTGTGTAGCAAGTCGGGCCAGGGTGTAAAAGATAACATGTGGGTGCTCATAAACAACTAGCATAATCATGGTTATAAGTAATCAAGCATGGTTATCAACAACATAATCTAAGCAATAAATTAAGCAATAAAGCAGATTTAATTAATTAGCAGTACAGTTATCAGTTGTGGTTCAGAGATGGTTTCAACATTATATGAATACAGTATGACAATTATGGCCATTAAATCATGTTAACAAATATTAAGAAATTCCAGGGATGCAATGATCTATAAATAGGTTCAATGGATGAAGTCATAGCTAAAACAGGTTTAAATGCACACGAGTGTCCGATGGATTAAAACTATAGAAAAATACCATAGGCTATGTCAATGGTTAAAATGTGATTTAAACCTATGATTGTGGTTATTTGGTTTAATGAAGTAAATGCGAACAGTAGGTTTCAATTCTGGAATTTAAAATGATATAACGCGACGCCGAACAACAAAAGAAAATCATGGTACTAAAGTTAAACTACGGATTCAGAGTGCCATCAATGTATATGTAATATATTAATTAGCATGTAGCAAGTTTTACTTGCCTTGACGGGTCGCGAAACGGAAAACGGAACGTTACGCGTCGGCGGGAAAAAATCGCGACGCGCGCATGGTTCACGGAAAGCATCCGAACGACGAACAGTGGAAACACACGGGTCAGGGGTCCACGCTGGGGCGTCGGGAAACGTCGCCGGCACGGTCGAATTCCGGCAAAGCACAAAAACAGTAAGCAATCCAAAGAAAAAATGCTAAAATGAAGAAGAAGAGCAGAGGGGGAGGAGGATGGAGAGGAGGGAAGAGACTCACTGTGGATCTTCAACAACCGCGAAGTGGTCGATGGCGTCGACGAGGCTCCGGCGAACAACTGCAGAGAACATCGGCAATGGTAAAACTGAAGAACAGAGAAGCAAGGAGGAGGGAAAGAAGAAGGGAGGAAGTAAGGGTGCAGGCTTACAGGGTTGTCGGGGATTTGGGGCGCAAGGACGAGGTCACCGACGGCGATTCCCGGCGGTGCAGACGTGTGCAGGGGTGCACGGCTGCTCGTGCAGGGTGCTCGGGAAGAGGAGGAAGGAGGAAGGAGAGAGGGTAGAGCCGGCTGCGATGAGGGTTGAGGGGCGACGAAGCTTGCACGGGCGACGAAGCTTGCACGGGCAGCGGCGAGGGAAGACGGCGGCTAGGGTTTTTCAGGGATAGGTTCGTTTTCTTTTTGAGAAGGAGGAGAAAGAATAATAAAAGAAGAGGAGAGAGAGAGGAGACGCGGGGAGAGAGAGAGAGAGATCGAGAGGAGAGAGAAGAGGAGAGAGATAGAGAGGGAGAGAGAGATCGAGAGGAGAGAGAAAGATTTGAGGAGATATAAAGTTGTCGTTATGCAGAGAGAGAGGAAGAGAGAAGAGAGAGAAAGAGATGGAAAAAAGAGAGAGGGAAAGAGAGGCGCGGGCCCAGGGGAGGAGAAGTGAAGCGCGATTGGTTGGGGATAAAGATTTGTTTAGGGATTAAAAATAATTTAAAAGATTATCAGGTGTTGATTTGTTCAGGGGAAAAATTAGTGAAAGGTTTTAGGATTTAAAGAAATATCGTTGGCTAAGATGAATAAGCTGAAGAATATATTTTGGCCGATTTTTTTAAAAAAAATTTAGAAAATAGGATTTGGCGTAAATGCAAAATATTTCAGAATTGAGCCCGGGTCGAGTCCAAAAATTTGAATTCAAAATATAAAAATTATTGGTAGGTTCCCAAAATTAAAATGAAGGATTTTATAATTAAAAAGCATGCCCCCAAGAACGGACGCACGTACGTGCTCGTAGCCGTCCAGACACGTCCGTTTCACTGAACGGGACGAGATCACGATGTAAGGACGCTACCACAGGGTTAGGGGTATCAAGCAGGCCATGTCAATTATTTTTAATTAAATTTTAGATGACTTAAATTGTTATATGCAGAATATGACATGTCGGTGTAAACTATAACTGGCAACAATCAAGAAAGATAAATGAAATAAATACCATACACTACACATACGGTAACTGAAATTTGTAGAACTGGACTCGGTTGTTACAATATAAATAGAATATATAACAGAATAAGTAACTGTTAGAATTATAATATATATAAAAAAATATTTTAGTTTACTTAACGTATAAAATAGTTTATAAGTATATAAAGAATATTATATTATATATATTTGAGTTTTCAGGCTAATTCAAAAGTAGTCCAAAACGTGCCCGGGTTGGGTCTAAAATTATGGTTTGAAAATACGGTTAATATACGTACTAACCAAAACCAAAATATAATATCCGGATAACGAAAATGCATACCCCCAAGAACGGATGCATGCACATGCACGTGGCCATCCAAACGAGTCCGTTTTACTGAACGGGACGAGAACAAGATGGATGGATACTACGACAGGGTTAGGGGTATCATGCAGGCCATGCTAGATATTTTTAAAATATTTTATTTGATTTTAAATGTTATATTAAAAAATGCAGATGCCAGATATAATGCTAGTATGCAGTATATAAAAAAAATTGAAAGTGCACGGATCCACATAACAAGCCGGGATAAATAATAAATAGGAATCAAGACGGGTTTCCAGCATGCGGGTCGGGTCGGATGCAAATACTGATATCAAATACACTATTCGCACCCAAAACATAATAAATCAGGAAGTTACCATAAATAAAGAAATACTCAAAATAGAACTGGTATAAATGAACTAGGGTGTTACATTATACCCAACTACAAAAAGAATTTCGTCCTCGAAATTCCCAAAATAAGAAAAGATAAACAACCATGAAACTACAAAAAGAGATCTGGAAACTTCTGTCGAATCTCGTCTTCTCGTTCCTAAGTCGATTCTCCATGCGAGCGATTTCCCAAAGAAACAAGTACAAGAGGGATAACCTTGTTCTTGAGGACTTTTTCTCTTCGATCAACAATCGACATCGGTCATTTCTCAAAGGTCAAATCCTCCCTTACAGTCATCTCCGAATGATCTAGCACGTGTGTTTCATCTCGAACATACTTACGGAGTTGAGATACATGAAACACGTCATGAACATTCGCCAAAGATGGTGGTAAAGCCAATCGATAAGCTACTTCTCCAACACGCTCAATAATCTCGAAAGGCCCCACGAATCGAGGACTAAGCTTTCCTCGACTCCCAAAACGAATCACTCCTCTAGTCGGTGATATCTTCAAGAATACAAGATCACCAACAGCAAACTCTAGAGGTCTTCTCGATGTATCGGCCCAACTCTTCTGCCGATCTTGCGCTGCCTTCATGCGATTCCGGATAGTATTAACCTTCTCTACTGTTTGCACGATCAAATCCGGTCCCAACAATTTTTGTTCTCCAATATCGTCCTAACAAACGAGTGAGCAACACTTGCGACCATACAACGCTTCGAATGGAGCCATCTGAATAGTCGCCTGAAAGCTGCTATTGTACGAGAACTCCACCAAGTGTAGATGATCCTCCCATGAACCCTTGAAATCTAACATGCAAGCTCTCAACTTATCTTCAAGAGTTTGGATCGTCCTCTCCAACTGGCCATCTGTCTGAGGATGATAAGCTGTGTTAAACTTCAATCGTGTCCCCAAACTTTCCTGTAAACTCCTCCAGAAGTGCGATAAGAATCGGGTATCACGATCGGAAACGATGCTCACAGATACTCCATGCAATCTCACAATCTCCTGCATGTACCGTTCTGCTAACGCTTTCGTCGACTGACCAACTCGAAATGGTACGAAATGAGCTGCCTTGGTCAATCGATCAACAATCACCCAAACTGCATTGTTGCCCCTTGGACTCCGCGGTAAAGCTGTCATGAAATCCATGGTTATAAGTTCCCACTTCCTTTGAGGAATCGGAAGTGGTTGCAATAAACCAGCTACCCTTTGATGTCCAGCCTTAACTTGCTAACACACTAAGCACTTCGCTACAAAACGGGCAATCTCCATTTTCATGCCTTCCCACCAGAAATGCTGTCGTAGATTACGGTATATCTTCGTACCTCCTGGATATACGGAATATGCGGAACTGTGTGCCTCCTTCATCACTTCTTCGCGAATGTCTCCCTTCGGCACACACAAACGGCTACCATAACGCAACAAACCATCTTCATGAATCAACAAGTCCGTTCGAAGTCCAGCTTCAACCTGTTCTTGAAACTTTTGCAATCTTGGGTCCTGCGACTGCGCTGCTTTAATATTATCGATCAACGATGACTGTACTTGTAGCTACATCAACTGTCCTGAAGAATGCGGTAACACGATCTCCAACTCGAATCTCCGAAAATCTTCGATAAGCTCCTTCTGTGCAGTCAACATCCGAATTGCTGGCAACCGACTAAGTGCATCCGGCACTATATTAACTTTCCCCGGATGATACCTGAGATCAAGATCATAGTCAACCATCAGCTCCAACCATCTACACTGCCTCATATTAAGCTCTTTCTTCGTGAACACGTATTTTAGGCTTTTATGATCGGTGAATACTTCGACCCTTTCGGCCAGTAAGTAGTGTCTCCAAATCTTTAAAGCGAAAATCACTGCTGCAAGCTCTAAATCATGAGTTGGGTAATTCTTCTCATGGATCTTCAACTGTCTCGATGCCTAGGCTATAACCTTCTAATGCTGCATAAGAATGCATTCCAAGTCTTTCCCAGATGCGTCGCTGTGAATCACCAATCTTCCTGAACCGTCTGGTACGGTCAAAATAGGAGCGGTTATCAATCTTTGCTTCAACGCCTCAAAAGCTGACGCACATCTATCCGTCCATACGAACAGTACTTCCTTTCATGTAAGCTTGGTCAAAGACTCAGCTAAACGAGCAAAATTCTCCACGAACCTTCTGTAATATCCGACAAGTCCAAAAAACTTCTGATCTCTCCTACGCTCTTCGGAATCGGCCAATCTTGAACTACTGCAATCTTCTCAGGGTCAACGGCGATTCCATCTCCGGATACTACGTTCCCCAAAAACTTCACTTCATCAAGCCAAAACTCGCACTTGCTTATCTTTGCATATATTCTTTCATGGCTCAATGTCTACAGTGCGATCTTCAAGTGTTCTGCATGCTCTTTCAGGCTCCTCGAGTAGACCAGAATATTATCGATGAACACCACTATAAACTGGTCCAAGAACGGTGAAAAGATTCGGTTCATCAAGTCCATAAATATCGCCGGTGCATTCGTGACTCCGAATGGCATCACTAAATACTCGTAATTTCCATATCAAGTTCGGAACGCGGTCTTGCAAATATCTTCTGATTTAACTCGGACCTGATGATATCCGGACCGCAAATCCAGCTTTGAGAATACCCTCGCGCCACTAAGTTGCTTGAATAATTCACCGATGCGAGGGATCGGGTACTTGTTCTTAATAGTCACCCGGTTCAATTCTCGATAGTCGATGCACATCCTCCTTGTGCCATCTTTCTTCTTAACTAGAAGAATTGGAGCTCCCCAAGGTGAATTGCCGCTGCGAATCCAACCCTTCTCTAGCAATTCGGTAACCTGCTTCTTGACTTCTTCCAACTCCACTGGCACCATCGGATAGTAAGCCTTTGAGATTGGCGCTGCACCAGGAACAAGATCGATCGCGAACTCCACATCTCATTTTGGTGGTAAATCTGAGATGTCCTCGAACACGTCTATGAACTCTCGAACTACAGCTGGCGCTTCCTCTTTATCAACTTCCATCGATGAAAGAACACTGTTTGTCGGCCTAGCCCTAAACTCGACTGGCCCGACAGAACTGCTACCTCCAGCAAAAACAAACTCCGGATGTCCGAGAATCTAGAAAATCACTTTCTTTACTCTACAATCAATGTGAGCATGGAAAGTGCCGAGAAAGTCCATTCCCAAGACGACATCATAACTGCCGGTATCGATCACCAAGACATCTGCAAATAACTCCCGTCCGCAAATAACAACTGAACAATCCTGGCACTCACTACTAGTTACGATCTTCCTATTCCCAGTGTGTATGTCCTAACAACTAAATAGGTCCGTACAAGAAATCAAGTGTGCAGCAATAAACTTGGACGACATACAACAATAGGATACACCAGAATCGAATAATGCTAATGCGGGAAAATCATGAACAAGTAGTATACCTAAAACAACTTCATCTGAAGCCTTGGCCTCTTCAGCCGTCAGAGTAAAGGCTCGAGCTTGATTAGGTCCCTGAGTTATCTGCTTCTGCCCCTGAAACTGCTTCTACGGTGGCCTCTGAGCATCTTCCCTCAAACGAAGCTTCGATGGACAAGTATCAATGGTGTGATCAGCGGATCCGCAAATAAGACAAAGTCCAAGCCTCTTACGACAATCTCTTCGATAGTGACCCGGTCGTTGGCAGTAATCGCAAAACGCCCTTCCTTTCTGCTCGGGCAAAAATGGCTTCTTCATCGGTACAATGCCACGCCTGTCCACCGGGATACCTCTGCGTATAGGCGCTCGATTCGGCATAAACGCCGGCTTCCATACTACTACCGCCTGTTGCTGCGTACCCCCAGTCTTCACTGATAAGCTCTGCTGCTCTCGGGCTGCTTTAAGAACTTGCGAGAAAGTGGTCAATCCCAGAGATATGATGTGCCTCTGGATTTCCACGTCCAAACTGCACATAACCCTTCGTGCCCTATCAGCTTCTTTGTCCACCAAAGGTCCCGCGAATCGACTGAGCCATGTCCATTCAGCCCATTCACATCCACGGATCCACCATTCTGCTTCAAGCTGATAAACCTTTCTTCCATTTCCTCCCGTGCAGTCTGCGGAAAGAACTTCTCCAAGAAACTCTGCGAGAAAGTTGCCCAACTGATCGGCTTGGGCAAACGGGTCTCTTCCATAAGCCACTACTCATGGGCATAATCTACAAATTGGATGCGTACAACATCCACTCTCTTGTTCTCCAGAATCTGTGCTGCAACGAGTAGATTCTTCGTATCGACTAGGCATTGCTCTGCTGGCAACGGCTCCTCCAAACCAATGAAAGTTGACGGACCAAGTCTCCTGAAATCCGCCACGGTACCCACACGCTGTACTGGTTTAGCTGCAACAGTATCAACGGACTGCCGGACGGTCCGCAAACCTTCCTGAAAAGCTTCGGCTTTCCGCTGGTTCAGCTCGGTTTGCCGCTTCTGGTTCTCCAGCATCCCACGAATTACTCTAAGCAATGCGGCGTCATCAACACGCCTCTGGTACGATCGCAGATTTCTATCTGCCATGATCCTGAAATCAAGACACCGAAGAGGATTAGTATGATAAACAAGATTCAAAACTTGCGATGAACATAAACTGGTAGGCAATGAAACCGAGAGAAGTAAGGTAAAATAATGACCATAAATCAAGAATATGAATCAAGACTAGGACTCTAAGTTACTTAAATAGAGTACCACATTGTAACCTTGCTGCAGTTCATAGTTACAATCACATAACTTCGTTCAAGTCGCCCAAATCCTAGTATCAGAATAGAGAGAAACAATAGAGAACCAGAAGGATTCAAGTCAAGATGCAAAGTTGTTTGCATATCGTCAAGACAAGGGTCAAGAGAAAGATATGATTCAAAAATCACGATAACAATATGGCAGGACATGTTCCTAATTACGGGTATTCTGATTCGTGTATTGGGTTCAATACCCAACTACAAAAGAATCAAACCTGATTAACCTAAATCATGTGTCTCTGATACCAAACAAACCCTGTCACGTCCCGCTTCCCAGAGTGCGCTAAGATCGGCACGTGACAGAGCCAACCATGCTACCTGTGGCTAGGAAACATCCCTCCACAGTCACATTATGGCTGTCTATAAGATATCAAGAACAGTAAAATAAAATAAACTATCTATTACATGTCCATTTGCCAGAATAAACGAGTCAAGAAATAATATGCGGAAGCAATAAATCTAAGTAACAATAACAATCTGGAAAGTACGTCCCAAATACGGGCTCACATCAGGAAATGAAAATGCTGAAAGAAAACTAAACTAAAATACTAACAGGATTCTTACTGCTCGGCCTGTCGGCTGAAGTACTCCTGATCGGCCTGCGACAAAGGTTGAGGATCTGGGCCATGCAAAACCCAGACGTTAGTGTGTCATAATATCAAACAATAATACATAAACAGGATACACGAGATATGCATGCATGAGTATGAACAATAACATGAATATAACCAGTAAACATGGATATGGAACAGTGAAGTGTAGTGAGTAATCTAAACTATACTACTTGGTTATCTATTCTAAAGTTTTCGAAATCAATTAATGTAATCCTCATCATAACCCATCGGTCTATGCCCCGTTCATGCCCCACGGGACCAGGGTAACAGGATTATTCCGTAACACCCGGAAAAACGGCAAACAATATAATAGCCCTTTGAGTTACGTTCGGTTACATTCTTGATTTGCCCTTACCCCCATGGTTATGTGTTCAAGTCGGGTATTGCCAATCGATATCTAATGCCAACACAGGATCACGCAGGTACAGGTTTGTCTATGCAGACAACAATAACGTCCATCAGGACAACATGTCAGTATTGTCGGCATTAGAAACAGGTTCAGGTATAAAGTCAAGCAGTGGTGTATCAGGTCATGTCAGGTAGTGCACATGCATCAAATGGATGTCCAACAGTAAAATGTAGCAAGTATCGAATCAGGGTAAAAAATACGAATGTACGGTAAAAGTATGGATGCACAAATATCTATCAGGGGTTACATCATGACTATATAGGATGCACATTATCAAGCATGGGGTACTAATGTAACAGTAATATGAATTAATGTGACATGGAACGTAACTAGATATGTAGAATTAATGGTATGGATACACAATAGAATATGGATGCACAATTGTCTATCAGGGGTTACAACTACAGCTCCATAACTAAGTAAGATGCATATTATTAAGCATGGGATGTTAATATAATAGTAATATGAGTTAATGTGATCTGTGGATGCAGCTACATATCTAATAAATGATATGGATGCATACGGGTATCCGAAAACAGTAAAACATTAATATGGATGTAAAATGACATCAACATGTGATATTTTTATTCATATGGATGCAAAATAAGATACATGGCATGTAGCAAGATAAACTTGCCTGAGCGGAACACACGACGGGTGCTTACGGCACGTCCGTCGTCGGGTAAACATCGCAACACACACACGTCATACGGGACGGGTCCAGGCAAGGCAAGAAGGTAACCACACAGGCAGGGGACGTTCACTGGATTACACAGATCATCGGCAGCGGCACGGCTCCGATGGTGATCACAAGAATCAAGATCAAGAGAAAGAAAGAAGAAGAAGAAGAAGGAAGGAGAGCTGGGGTTTGGTGCTCAGGTATTTGGCTCTGGGGTCAGAGAAGGGTGTGAGGGGGTGATGACGAGATCGCTTGGGTTTTCCGGCGAGGTTTCATGGCAAGGGCAGCGAGGGTTTCGGGTTCTTGAAGTCGGTGTGCAGGGTTCTTACATAGGGAGAGAGGCACGGGTCTGAGGAGTAGGAGAGAGGGGGAGAAAGTGGTGATGACGATGGCGAGAGGGTGACGGCGGTGACGGCGAAGCGACGGCGAGCGATGGGTTCTTGGGTTCTTCGTCGGGGTCCCTCGATGCAGGGGTTCGTCGTCGGGGATGAAAGGAATGTTGAGGCGATAGAGTGGAGAAGGTCGAGGAGATGGGGATGCCGATGGTGAGGAGACGACGACGAGCGCGACGCGCAGGCGTGGGCACGGGCGAGGACGAGGCGATGAGGCAGGAGAAAAAAAATGAAAGGAGGAAGAAGGGAGGTGTGTGTAGCGATGAGGGGGTGACGGGATCCACGTAGGGAAAAAATATAAATAGAGAAGAGAGAGAGACGTGGGAACAGTTATGAAAATCTTTTTAAAAAATATAAATAGAATATATAACAGAATAAGTAACTGTTAGGATTATAATATATAAAAAAATATATTTTAGTTTATTTAATGTATAAAATAGTTTATAAATATGTAAAGAATATTATATTATATATATTTGAGTTTTCAGGCTAATACAAAGTAGTCCAAAACGTGCCCGGGTCGGGTATAAAATTATGGTTTGAAAATATGGTTAATATACATACTAACCAAAACCAAAATATGATATCCGGGTAACGAAAATGCATACCCCCAAGAACGGATGCACGCACGTGCACGTAGCCATCCAAACGAGTCCGTTTTACTGAACGGGACGAGAATAAGATGCGCGGTTGCTACGACAGGGTTAGGGGTATCATGCAGGCCATGCTAGATATTTTTAAAATATTTTATTTGACTTTAAATGTTATATTAAAAAAAATGCAGATGCCAGATATAATGCCAGTATGCAGTAAATAAAAAAAATGAAAGTGCACGGATCCACATAACAAGCCGGGATAAATCATAAACAGGAATCAAGACGGGTTTCCAGCATGCGGGTCGGGTCGGATGCAAATACTGATGTTAAATACACTATTCGTACCCAAAACACAATAAATCAGGAAATTACCATAAATAAAGAAATACTCAAAATAGAACTGGTATAAATGAACTAGGGTGTTATACGCACCTTCCTGAGCAGCTCGAAACCGTTCCCAGTTGGAACAGCAGTATCGATTTCCACCGTTGGAGCCGGTGGGGTAAGTCCAGAAGGAGAGCTGCCCTCAGCCTTCCTTATTCGACGCCAGTGGCGACGTCGAGCATGTCGTGCAGATGGGGATGGTTCAGTTATGGGAGTGGCTTCTTCATGCCCCCTACTCTGATGGGGTGTTGTTGTGTCAACCTATCGAATACCGACGTCCGCTGAGAGGGAACAGTCAATCTTGCCAAAGCTGACTTTTTGGCAGGAGAAGCGTTTTTGACGACCTCGCCTGCAACAGGAGTTGAAATGGACATTCTTGCGAAGACCGATCCCTTAGCAAGAGAAGCCATTTTGACGACTTCGTCTACCGGAGCTGGAATGGCTATCCGCTTCGGGATAACCCCTTCAGGTATCGCGGGCCTCTTTGCGGGCCCGTTTGAGTTTTGGCTTAGCCTATCGAAGACTGAGGCGGCAGATTTGGACGACCCGTTGAGAGGGGCCATGGTAGTTGCAAGCCGATCAAAGACGGACCTCTTTAGAGCCTCTTGTGATGGCATAGAGGCATTGAAGCTTATTGGCAGGAGCATGGTCCTAAAAAACAGTCCAGTGGTGGCCTGAGTCACCTGTTCCACTGGCATCGCGAAGATGGAGGCCGCTCAGGGCCCATAAGTTACTCCTCCAGCAGGGATGGAGAGGGAGTTATTGCAATTGGTGCAGTTGGAAGCCATTGACGTCATCTTCTCTTCTGCACGGAGCAAGACACCAAATCTTAGTACCTCGAATTCAGGGGCAACCATATTGAACCGTGATTCATTCATGAACACGACACACGAAGTGTGGAGTGGAAAGAGAAAAAGGTCCCACCGGGTGTGCCAGAATCTGTTTACCGCCGAAAACAGAGACGAAACCGCGTAGATCGTCTTGACTGAATTTGGGGGCAGATGCTATTTGGTTTTATCCGTCCACCTCTCCGAAGATGCCAAGCTGATTTATGGCACCGTGTATCGAAGTTTGGACAGATGCGGCCGTTGTAGCAGACTTCGTCAGATTCCCCCTCGTTGCGAGGGGTTTTTGATTGTGGGGACGCTTTTCCCTGCAGGCGCAAGCCCCTGTAGTTAATTACGTTACCGCGTCGCGGCAACCACTTTCTCCTGCTCCCGAAGGTCACTTCGTATCGTGTGTGTTTGTTTCATTTTTGATTGCCTGTGGATTCTATACGGAGACTAATTTGTGTTGTTACCCGTAGGGCGTGGATTAGTCCAAATCCGTATTTTCTTAGATTTGGGTTTGGGTTAATTCAAGGATCGTTAATCTTGTTTGAGATTAAGATCAACATAAATATTTGTTAAGAATACGTTAATCCTATATTGGACTAAGATCTGCTTAATGGGGGGTTGGGATCATTTTGATCCAATGAAAGAGCGTTTGGGCTCTATCGTTTTAGTTTAAGGACGTTACGGTCCATAGCTCATCATTTTTGGTTGGGGGTTTAGTTTAAGAACGTTGCGGTGCACGGCTAGTTTAAGGACATCGCGGTCCATGGGCTAGTTTAAGGACATTACGGTCCATTAGGATATGCTCCTGGGTTTGAGAGTGCATCCAAAAGCTGTTGGTTGTCGGGACCCTCCACCTCTCTGATATCGTTGAAGAATTACAACGACATATATCAGAGGTGTGGAGAGATGTACCCTTGAACCAAGCTCCAGACTGAAGTGAGAGATCTTGGTGGGATGAACATTATTTTGAATGCCACATGTCAGGAGATCATTGGCCATCTCTGGAACTAAGATCTATTTGGGGGGACCTGAGTATAGGACAACTCGGTTGATTGATGGTCAAAAGGTTTTTGGCCTTAAGAGACTTGGCTGATTTGGGCTAAGGTTGGCCTCTCACAGTGTTAAACACTGCTAAATGTTTGGCGCTTATGTGCTCCCACGTGAGGCTCTTAAGCAGTGTTAAACACTGAAACTTGGAGCACTCACGTGTGGTACGTGATGCATCTAAATATTGGGCACTGTTTCCTTAGGTTTATTCCCTTGTTCTGTACATGTAAGTGTTAAACACTTAAATCTTGCAACCATCACGTGTAGACACGTAAGGCGCCGCTAACTTAAGCACTGCCTCCTTTGAATTTATCTTCCTATTCTTTTCTAAGCGCTAAGCGCTATTGGAGGTCACATGGGACCACGCGACTTAATCTCAGTTGTTCTTTTTTGTTTCTTAGAGGTGTTCACGTGGAAACACGTAATCTGTCGTTGTAGCGTTAAACGCTAATATGCATGGGGCACTTGATCTTAGTCTTGAGAATTTTGAGTCCTTTGTTTTATAAGAATTAAATTTTTATGTAGGGTTAAACCCTAGCTTTATCAGAGGAATTAAATTCCTATATCTTTGGAAGAATTAAATTCTTCAAACCTAATTCTTTCCTCTAGCTTTTGGGACTGCATAACAGAATCTCCCCAATGAGAGTTAAATTCTCAACTTATAGGGAGATCTGCTTCTGCAGACCTCAACCAGAAGAAGAACTAAGTTCTTTTTTGGAAGAGTTTAACTCTTGTAAAAGAAGATAAAATGATCTCTGTGTCTTTTCCTCACCTAGGTTTCTTTTCCTCTAATGAGAACTCCTCTTCTTTTTGTTTTCTGAAATATTATGGGGGGGTCTCCTCTCTCTCTCTCTCTCTCTCTCTCTCTCTGTGTGTGTGTGTGTGTGTGTGTGTGTGTCCCTCTCTCTTCAGTCTCGAGTCCTTTATATAGCAGAGGCAAGTTTGTTGATTTTTGTTAAGCAAATCTCTCATTGAGAGATTTTTGATTGATTCGGGGATTTTATCCACCGTTGGATCTTTGATCCAGAGACTCCTATTTTACAGAAGACATTTTCTTGTTTTTAACAAGATTGGGAAAATATTTTCTCATACAGAGCTTATTCTGTATGTTGGTGATTTTTAATCACCATTCGATCTTTAATCCAGCGGTACTCTGATTTACATGGCACAATCTTTCTTATTCAGAAAGATTGGGAAAATATTTTCCCATGCAGAGCTTATTCTATAGCTTGGTGATTCTTAATCACCATTGGATCTTTAATCCAACGGTGCTCTGATTTACAGAGCACGATCTTTCTTATTTAGAAAGATTGGGGGAAATATTTCCAAAATAGGGTCATGATCCCTTTTATATAGAATTTAATTCTATCGGCTCAGAAGGTATTAGGAATTCTCACGTGTAGCACGTGACCCAATGGCACTAGGCCGGTTTGCATATATGCAGTAGTCCCTGAGAAGAGCATCACGTGTTGGCACGTGATGCGCCTTCTGGCCTGTTATTTGTTTCATGAAGCCGCCTATATACTCTTTATATAGATGCTCATGTATGACACGTGAGGCTCAACTTCAGCCTTATTTGTCAAGTATAATACTTATAATTTTTGCTCCAAGGTGCATCATGTATGGGTACGTGATGCTCCTTTCGGGGAATTCTTCCATCACTTTTTGGTTCTTTTTTTAAGAGAACACTCGCGTGCTCCTATGTGAGGCCCATAAGTAGTATTAGCACTGAAATTTGGAGCGCTCACGTGCAGCACGTGAGGCACCTGAAAATTGGGCGTTATGCATTTGGGTCCAAATCCCCATCTGTATATAAGTATTAAACACTTAGTCCTTGTGGCCATCACGTGTGGGCACGTGAGGTGCTCCAGAGTTGGGCACTGCCTCCTTTGGATTTATCTTCCTATTCTTTTCTAGGTGCTAAGCATTATTGGGGGTCACGTGGGATCACGTGAGGCACCCCAAAATGAGAACTGTCTTAATTTATTCCCTTTTCCTTTTACAAATGTTGAGCACTATTAGGGGTCACATGGGATCACGTAACTCAATCTCAGTCATTCCTTTTTGGTCCTTATAGGTACTCATGTGGGAACGCGTGATCTGTCGTTATAGTGTTGAATGCTAATATGCATGGGGCTCTTGATCTTTGTCTTGGGAATTTTAAGTCCTTTGTTTTATAAGAATTAAATTCTTATGCAGGGTTAAACCCTAGTTTTATCAGAGGAATTAAATTCCTATGTCTTTGGAAGAATTAAATTCTTCAAACCTAGTTTTTTCCTCTAAGTTTTAGGACTGCATAATAGAATCTCTCCGATGATAATTAAATTCTCAATTTGTGGGGTGATCTGCTTCTGCAGATCTCAACCAGAGGAAAAACTAAGTTCTTTTTTATGGAAGAGTTAAACTCTAATAAAAGGAGATAAAATGATCTCTGGGTCTTCTTTTCCTTACCTAAGTTTTCTTTTTCTTCAAAGAGAACTCTTCTTCTTTATTTTCTCAAATCTTATAGGGGGTCTCCTCTCTTTTTCTCTTCAGTCTTGAGTCCTTTATATAGTAGAGGCAGGTTTGTTGATTTAGTTAAGGAAATATCTTATTGAGAGATTTTTTGATTGTTTCGGGGATTTTATCCACCGTTGGATCTTTGATCCAGAGACTTCTGTTTTACAGAAGACATTTTTCTTGTTTTTAACAAGATTGGGAAAATATTTTTCCATGCAGAGCTTATTCTGTAGCTTGGTGATTTTTATTCACCATTGGATCTTTAATCCAACGGTGCTCTATTTTACAAAGCACAATCTTTCTTGTTTAGAAAGATTGGGGAAATATTTTCCCATACAGAGCTTATTCTGTAGCTTGGTGATTTTTAATCACCATTGGATCTTTAATCCAACGGTGCTCTGATTTACAGCATGTAATCTTTCTTGTTTAGAAAAATTCAAGGAAATATTTTCCAATTAGGATTTTGATTCCTCTTATTTAGAATTTAATTCTATCGGCTCAGAAGGCATTAGGAACCCTCACGTATAGCACATGACCCATAGCATTAGACCGGTTTGCTTATATGCAGCAGTCCCAGAGAAAGGCATCACGTATTGGCACGTGAGTTGATGTTCAGGAATGTCACGTGTGGCACGTGACCCCCACAAGGTTAAGCTCAACAAAGAGCATCACGTGCTGACACGTGAACTTCTCTGGCCTGTTATTTGTTTTAGGAAGGCGCCTATATACTTTGTATATAGATGCTCACGTGCCAGCACATGAGGCTCAATTTCAGCCTTATTTGTTTAAGCGTGATGCCTATAATCTTTGCTCCAAGGTGCATCACGTGCGGGCACGTGATGTTCCATTTAGGGAATTTTTTCTATCACTTTTTATTTATTATTTATTTTTTATAAGGGAACATGTTTCAATACTCCGGAGTAGACTAGTGTATACTTTTTGAGACCCCGACAAGGGGCGGTGGCCGGTCTCACAAGCCATTAGTGTGAGTTAGTCACCTAAGATAGTATACAGGTGCTCATTGGGTTATGAGTTACACTGGACGGACTCGCCGGGAACATACTAGATGGTATTATACCTATTGTCAGATAGCAGTTCTCAGGTGACATGAGTACATGTTAGTCTGTCAACCTGAGATCATCATTTGTCTCGTGTGAGTTCCCACCGTGCCTTGATTACTACCCTACCACGGCTCAAAAGAGTCGTGTAAACAGATTTTAGTTATGTACAGTCCCGAGCCACTTGGAAGCAGTGAGCGAATCGTCGGGGATTCGTCTCTCCTGATATTGGGGATTGATGTCGCGCTGTGCACGTGTGGCCATCACCAGAAATCCTTGCCCAAGGTAGACGAGAATTACTGATTTGGATCAGTAGTTTCTCAGTGGGTGACGGGCATCACACCGACACGAAATATTGCGTTATTAGGGGTCTGATTTTATCCACCTTCTAGACCCGATATGCGATACTCTTAGACGAGCAGACCGGACTGTATGAAGATTGTCACAGATAGGCTCAGTAGGGGTTTGGATGAGTTTGCTCATCGGCCTTCTTTTCGCTCAATACCTGGGTAGCCGATACGTACAGCTAGTGCCGCTGACGTGCTTATGGTTAAATCCACTGCCAGCGTATTGACGAGCCTTTAAAGTCCCATACAGAGGGTTTCCCTGGTTCTGGCGAAATGATATAGTAGCCATATTTTGATACGTACAGGGTTCCAATCAAATGATTGTACTAGTTACTCGGACTTTCGATCGGACGGTTGATAATACTAGTCGGCTCGGGATTGAGCCGGATTATTAAATCAGGTATTGATTTAATAATTTACGTATATGTATTTCGATATGTATATTATAGTATTATGTTCTTCATGTTATTCTATCACTTTGGGTATTCATATTTTGGTACGAATATGGGTATGTATATACAGTTGAGTGTAATCCGTATTTATACGGAAAACATTCTAGAAAGTGGACACCACATTTTGGTTTATCATTTATTAAATTAAATGGAAATGAGGTGTAAAGGTGATGAAGAAAGAATGGTGAGAACCATTCTTAAATAGTGTTGACAAATGAATTGTTAATTCATTTGTGCAAACTATTCAAGTATAGTTGCAATATGTTTATTAAAAAATGGTTTTACAAAACCTTGCTTCATATTTTCTTTCACACTATGGATGGTCATTTTAGAAAAACACTCTCACCATTTGCTTCTTCTCTCTTCACTACCTTTCTTGAGCCCTCCTTCTTCTTCATATTCTACCCTACCATCTTATGTATTGAGGATCAAGGGTAGAAGAAAAGATAAATCTACACTTAGAACAACTCACTATATCCCTAGGCACTCTAAATTAGCAACCTAGAGTCCCTAGTTGCTCCACTAGATTCTTAGTGTGGAGGTAGAGCCATGAGCTACATCTCTCGGGTGGATCATCTTCGACAGAGGAAGACCGGCGGCCAAGCTTGATCGAGGAGACCTCAAGGAGCCAAAGAAGAGGGTAGAAGACCGAAGTACACATATCATTTGTTATACAACTTCTAACCTTGAAGTTAAGATTTCCTTTTGTAGCTAGTTTTAGGTTTATGGTTCGATTCTAGGACAGATTTTTTAGCGCCAAAATTTTTAAACACCATTTTTGTTCCGCATCGGCCACGGTAGATGGCCATGGCGCTAGCAAATCCCAACAGTAAGAGCTAAGCCAAGTATAGGCAGACCGGTGTCTACCCTTTCCCCGGAGTCGAGGCGACGATCGTGCATCGAGTATGAATCGAGCGATAGCCAAGGGTAGGCAGACTGGTGCACCCTATATCTAAGTCTTGACCGAGATGAACATGAAACTACTCGGCCACCTCTTAACGAGAGCTTTGGATTCGCAGATTGGATTGGCCTGGCAGAAAGGTGCCCTCAGCGGACGAGCTGAGCAGGAAGCTACTCGGTTGCTTCTTGTCAAGGGCTTTGGATCCGCGGATTGGCTGGGCAGGAAGCTGCCCTCAGCGGATGAGCCGAGCAGGAAGCTACTCGATTACCTCTTGTTGAGGGCTTTGGATACGCGGATTGGATGGGCAGGAAGCTGCCCTCAGCGGATGAGCCGAGCAGGAAGCTACTTGGTTGCCTCTTGTCGAGGGCTTTGTATCCATGGATTGGCTGGGCAGGAAGCTGCCCTCAGCGGATGAGCCGAGCAGGAAGCCACTCGGTTGCCTCTTGTCGAGGACTTTTTGAATTCGATAGTTTTGAACATCGTTCAACCTTCTGTGACCCGTATAGGGGGGAATGGTGACCCGGATGACACGGGGCCATACCTTATCGGGAAAGTGCGATATTCCATGATTTGCGTTGTTGCGCAAGAAGATCTCGGCCGTTGGAAGATTGTTGTTAAGGCTATGGATATCGAAGGTATGGTCTCATCTTCGAATTCTCGTATTGGCTTCCTCTTAGTCGTGTGTTTCTTGAAGATGACCGGCCGCGTATACACCATTAGGGAGATCATTTCTCGGAATGACGTGTATTTTTATAATCTCGATCGTTCCGAAGAGATGTACGAGGCCGTCATAGGCCTCTTGGAAGGCCACTATGGGCGCCTAATTCCCCGACGATCTCCTCTCCTGCAAGTGCTAATCTACGCGATATGAAGGTCTTCCCTGGGTCTATATAACGCCCTATCTCCGCAGTTGATGGATGAGATGTTTGATAAAATGTATACGGTCCACGAGTTTAGCCTAATCTCGAAGAGTAGGCGGGACCGCTCGGTGGACCTTCTTCTCGAGTGTTTCCAGCAAAGGTTGGTCGTTGCATCATGTTCGACGGATGGGGACCCCGGCGAGTCCGTAGCTTCTAGGGTCCATGGGTACCGTCAGAGGGAGTGGGCGGAGGCTGCCTGGGCTCAGCTGGAGGAGATATCTTCCGAGTATCATCGCTAATGTTTTCTTAATCCTCTTCCTCCTTTGTTGTAATGGTTGTAAGGCTGGGGAGCTCATAATACCTCCGAATAAATAAATTTTTCTTTGGTTGAGGCTATGGAGTATTGTATCTTTCTTCTTTTCTAAACTTTTTTTTGACTTGTGCCTCCTTCAACCTCCAAGCTCAGTGCCGAGGAAGGGAATGAAGGGCTGGAACCCCGGGACGGTGCAAAAGTCTATTCTGTGAGAGGACTCGGTTTGGAAAACTTAGTTAATGCGGAAAGGAATTGCATTATTCAAAAGAGGGTACATATTTATCTATACAACTTGAGCTTTTCGGCGTTATATGGTCGGGGAAAATTACGCCCTCTAGAGTCCTGGAGGCGGTAGGCTCTACCGGGCAATGCTTCCATTACGAGAAATGGTTCGTCCCACTTCGGGGAGAACTTATATAGCCTCCCTTGGTCTACGAACTCGTTTCTCCATAAGACCAGGTCTCCTGTCTTGAAGGCTCGATGCTTAACTCGGGTATTGTAGTAGCGGACGGTTTGCTGCTGATAGGCGGCCGCTCTGATTTGCGTTCGATCTCGTTTTTCTAAAAAGATGTCCAAGTTGCTTCGCAGTGCCAAGGTGTTAGCTTCATCGTCAAAGTGTTCGACCCTAAAACTGGGCAATCCAATTTCTGCGGGGACCATTGCTTCGGTACCGTAGCAGAAGCTGAACGGGGTTTCTCACGTTGGCGTTTTCCTTGATGTCCGTAGTGCTAAGAGCACACGAGGCAGTTCCTCGACCTAGCTGCTTTGTCTCCCTTCCAGGTGAGCTCGGAGCCCGTGAATGACGCTTCGGTTTGCTACTTCGGCTTGCCCGTTGCATTGGGGGTGTGCTACCGCAGCGAACTTCATCAATATGTGGTAGTCACTGCAAAACTCCTTGACTTTGTCATTCTCGAAGTTGGTCCCATGATCGGTAATGATGCACCTCGGGATTCCGAACCGGGAGATTATATTGTTCTGCAGGAACTTTATCGTAGAGGCGGCATTTGGTTTCCTAATGGGCACGGCTTCAATCCACTTTATGAAGTAGTCTGTCGCAACAAGAATGTACTTGTGTCCACCCATGCCGGTGGGGAGATGACCCACTATATCCATTCCCTACTGTGCAAATGGCCAAGGGGAACTTAGCGGCATTAGTCCGGTGGCGGGGAGGCGAGGAATGTTGCCGAAGAGTTGGCAGCTTTTGCATCTTCTAACTAGTTTCTCGGCATCTTGATGTATTCCCGGCCAATAGTACCCCTGGAGCAGTATCTTTTGGACTAGGCTGCGGGTCCCTTGATGCGCCCTTTCGTGTATCTCCCATAGGACGTAGTCTGCTTCGTGAGGATCAACACACCAGAGCAGAGGTTGAGTGTACGCATTTTTGTATATGTTTTCTTTATTCCATACGAAATGTCAAGCTTTGGCCCGAAGCCGACGGGCCTCGGCTCGGTCCTTTGGAAGAACCCCTTCTTTCAGATATTCTACGATGGGCTTTCTCCAGTCCGGGGCATTTTCTTGAGTCGTGTAGATTTGGAGTGTTGCCTCCCCATCTTCGATGCTGGGCCGAGATAGGACTTCAAAGAGGATATTTCTCTTGTGATTGGCCGAATAGGAGGAGGCGAGTTTGCTCAGTGCATCAGCCTCGACGTTCAAATTTCTGGGAATTTGCTCTGCTTGGAGTTCATCGAAGTTTTTCCGAAGCCTTTTTACCTCCGCAAGGTATTTTATCATGAGTGGTTCTCGGGCTTCGAAACGATTGGTTACTTGGCCGACGACTAGCGCAAAGTCGTTACGTATCCGGATGGTCTTCAGCTCCACCGGAGACGATTTGTAGTCCTGCCAATAAGGCCTCATATTCCGCTGTATTGTTCGATGCCTTAAAACCAAGATTTAGTCCATTTCCGCGTCGTTCGGACCTCGGATGATCCGGCCTGCCCCACTTCCTTCTTCTGTAGAGGATCCGTCTATATAGAGCACTCAGTCCGGGATTGGGCCGGGTATTTCCTTGACCGAGGGCCATGAGTCAGAGCTTTAAGCAGCCATTCCTTCCTTTTGTGGGAATGGTGCACTCGACAACGAAATCAGCTAGGGCCTGGGCTTTGATGGCCCGTCTGGGTCGGTATTTGATGTCGAATTGGGACAGTTCCCATCTCCATTTCTCTAGGCGGCCCGACGATTCGGGGGAGGCGAGGATATTCCCTAGAGGTCTTTCAGTGAGGGAGAGGATGGTGTGCGCATGGAAATAGTGTCGTAACTTCCTGGAAGCGACGACGAGTGCTAGGACTATTTTTTCTATAGCCGGGTATCTAGTTTACACGTCCTTGAAAACATAGTTCATGTAGTAGACCGGCTTCTGCATCCCTTCGAATTCCCTGACGAGCACTGAGCCTGCGGCTTGGTCAGAGACAACTAAATATAGTAACAGTTTGTCCCCTTCGACCAATCTGGTGAGAAATGGCGGGGTCGCCAGGTGGGCCTTGAGTTGTTCTAAAGCGTTCTGGTATTCTTCGGTCCATTCAAACCTGGGAATTTTTCTGAGGGCTCTGAAGAAAAGGAGGCATTTTTCCCCAGCTCTGGACATAAAGCGACTCAATGCGACTACCCTCCCGGTGAGTCGCATGATATCGGTATTGCTTTTGGGCATTGTCATGTTAAGGATGGCGTTGATTTTCTCTAGGTTTGCCTCGATTCCTCGATGGGTAACTATGAAATCGAGGAATTTCCCGCTTGTGCACCGAACGTACATTTAGCCGGAATCAGCTTCATCTTGTATTTTAGCAGGACATCGAACGCTTCGCTGAGGCCCGCAGTGTGTCCGGCTAACGAGGTGGATTTTACAAGCATGTCGTCGTCATAGACCTCCATGTTTTTCCTAATCTGTGCTTTGAACAGTTTGTTAACCAGTCGCTGGTACGTGGCCCCGGCGTTCTTGGGTTCGAAGGGCATTACCCTGCAGCAGTATACCCCCCGATCCGTGGTGAAGGCTGTCAGCTCTTCGTCGACCGGGTTCATTTGGATCTGATTATAACCAAAGAAGGCATCCATGAAGCTTAGCAGTTCATGGCCGACCGAGCTGTCCACTAGCTGGTCTATCCGAGAAAGCGGGTAGTTGTCTTTGGTGCAAGCCTTGTTCAGGTCAGTGAAATCGACACACAAGCGCCATTTCCTATTTGCCTTCTTGACTATGACCACGTTCGCCAGCCAATCCGAGTAGTCCAGGTTTCTGATGAAGTTGGTAGCGAGCAATTGATCCACCTTGTCTTCTATTGCCTTCTGTTTAATCGGCGCAAAAATTCTCTTCTTTTGTCGGATCGGCCTGGCTTTCGGGTCGACCCCGAGCTTGTGGGAGATCACCTCGGGGTTGATCTCGGGATGTCCGCTGGCGTCCAAGCGAACACATCTGAGTTGTCTCGGATGAACCGAATCAGGCCTTCACGGATGTCCCCTGTCAAGAGAGAGTCGATTCGAACTGTCCGGCCGTCGACTTCCTCTGTGAGGAGAAGTTCTGCCAACGCTTCCACTGGGGCGTCTCGAACTTCCTTTCGGTCGTCGCGTGTATCTAAAGACCCCTGAGGATCATGTGTGTCTTCAAAATCATCGCCTTGCTCTTCGGTGGGGGACATCGAGGTGAGGCAGATCCCGGCGGTTTGTTGGTCCCCATAGGCCCGGCCTATTCCCCCGTTATCTAAAGGGAATTTGAGCGCAAGATGGTAAGTCGAGATCTGAACCGGGATGGCGTTTAAGGTAAGGCGTCCCAGGAGAATGTTATAGGATGACGGGACCTTAGCAACGAGAAAGTTCACCGGTACGGTTCACGTCTTGCCCGCTTCCCTAATGTTGAGGAGGAGGGTGACTGATCCCTCGGCCAGGACGGAATGGTTGGTGAATCCAGATAGAACGTGAGAGGTCGGCTGAAGGTCGGAAGAATATAATCCCATACGCTGGAAACAGTCATAGAACAGTATATCCGCTGAGCTCCCTGAATAGACCAATATTTTCCGGACCTCGTAACGATGAGCTCGGGCCGTTATCACAAGAGGGTCATTGTGAGGAAGTGATATGCCAGTGAAGATGATAGGGTCATACTTCCTGCATTTCTTATGGGGTGGATCACTTATGCCCTTGACTGGCAGGAAGTGGTGGTTCCTCCCATTTTCCAGAGTTGGATCCGTCAAAATAACCATGATTTGCCCGAATGTTAACTCCCCCGGTGGGATTTGGTCTTTTTGCTCCCTCTCCGTCTGTCGCTTGTCTCGTGGGCATTTCGCCAGGTGGTCAGAACGGATCAATTTCTCGATATAGTCACGGAGTTGCTTGCAGCTCTCGGTCGGGTGACCCTGTATAACATTTTATAAAATAAAATATTATCTTTTAGAATTTAAAATGAATAAAATAATTAATTTTATGAATATTATGAAAATATGGAAATTGTTTTATGAAACAATATGATGATATATATTTATAGTTTGGAAAATATTTGGAAATTATATCAAATGTTGATTTTTGAAGGAATTTATGTGATTTAGACAAATTGTAAATATTCATATAATTATTGTATACGAGTTTATTGCTAAATTTGATTAATTTTTCATTAAACTTGCATTAATCGGGTTTATGCATTTGACATACATCATGGCATGTCACACATACATGTTACATAACACTAGTTGCATTTTTATGACCATAACTTCATTTGAATTTGTATGGTTTATTTTGTTTTTAAATAAAGAATAAGAAATAGAAAAGATATTTGTTGGGGAGAGAGAGAGAAAGAGAAGGCTCTAGAGCTCTCCAAGACCTTTTGACCATGGCTCCTATTCTTCTCTCTTCATTTCTCTCAATTTCATTCTTCACCTCATCTTCCACCCCCCTCCACTTCCTCTAGCACTCACAAACACCCCAAAAACTCAATTAAAACCCCACCCCTCCTTCACAAAAATCATTCTGAACCTCACTACTAACCCCATGGTGGAATCAAAAATGGGACTTTGAGCAATTGGGCAATCCTAGAATTTTCTCTAGTTGCTTCCATGAGGTAATCTCTACACCATTAGTTAGTAATTGAGTTTCTTTAACTTCTATGTTAGTTTAGAATTAGTTAAGTGAGGATTTGTGAGTTTTGAAAATTCCAAGTTGAGATTGGAGGGATATTATGTGTTGTGGTGGTGCAATTAAGGATTAGTAGAGACCATAAATCCTTTTAGTGATAGCATATTGGACTAAAACCAGAGATTTAAACCCAAAGAGTTGAACTTAGAAACCCCGATATCGGATTTTATGGATTTTGGTGATGATATACAGAAATCTGCTATGACCCGGGAACTCCAAAAATTATTTTGCAATTTTAGTGATACAAGCAGGTGACCTAGAAGCTACTCTTGAAACCCGAGACCCCCATTCCCCATCTTGTCCGCCAATTCCTTGATTTTGGCCGCAAATTGCGGCCTTGGTGTGAGCAAATGGGTTCGTGCTTGGTTCATAGCTCCTATACCCTCTAATTAGACCTCCTATATATGCAAAATTGGTTAATTTCACCTGGATCAAAATCTGGAAGTGTTTTCTTGAGTTGCTGTTTTGGTTTTGTGACTTTTAATGACTTGAACTTGGGTGTTTGTGTTTTGTCTCGATCGATTGGCGTTCGTACGTCGATATCGAGGGTTATTTGGTTCTTCTTGCATACGTGGGCCGTAGGTTCTAACCTATGTGTGTCTCGTATGTCGTATTGGGTTTTCTTGCATCTTGATTCTTGTTTTACGATATAACGTTTTGAAATTGTAGGTACCCATATGGACGTCGTACGACAAGGGAAGAGTTTGGTGGCATCGACTTCGGCAAACGAGGATCGAGGTGAGTAGATATATATCTACGGGGGAAATCGGGTGGATGGCGTATAGCACCCCTGCAAATATAGAATAGTGTTATTACCATGTTAATTATGAGCTTGGATGTGATATTGGATACTGAGCGAGTATGATATTTTAGCAGACCTTAGGTTAGATTAGGTTGATCTAGGAAGACTACAGAGAGGATGATTACCTTGGAGGCGAGTCACAGGATACATGTAGACACACATACATACGCACACACGCACACTTGACTTGGTGTATAGGAGTATATATGTACATACATACATATACACGTGATATGAGGATGGTATATGATACTTGAAGATGAGTCAATATGATCGGACATGATGCCGTGAGATATTTGATATGTGATTGAGTCATGATATGATTTATGACGTGATATTATAGTGGAATTGTTAGGCGATGTGTACCCATATACGGTAATATGTGTTGATGACATTGGAATGTACGAGACTCTAGAACAGTACTCCTGATTATGATATTGTTCGATAATGATACCATAGGAATGATGATGTATATGATGGTTGACCCGTACCCCAATTTTTGGGATGTCGTACGATGAATTTTACCGTACAGGGTATAGATATGATGATTCATCCGCACTCTTAACTCGAGGATATCGTACTATGTATTATACAGTACGCGATGCTATGAGGCTGGATCGCCGACTACTAGGTATATCGACTTGGAAATTTAGGTGGATTTTCTTACCCCTTCGACTAGTTCTTAGTTTAGTCTTGTAGTTGATTAGGTAGATGTTAGACTAGGCTCGAGTCATACCTATTTTCAAAACTAACGAATCGTGAGTATTTTTAAAGACAGCCAAGGGATACTATGGATTTTTCAAAGAATGTATCTTTTCTCAAAAACCCCGTAGCCCCTACTTTTCTAAAAACCACGATTCGTGTTATTTCAAACACCAAACTGTATGACTCGTATTTAGATAGGTATATTCTAAATGTTTTGTTTACTGCACATTCTCCGTTATATTCATGTTGTTCTCATCGCATTCATGTTTATACATGTGTTTTCTTTGGTAATTATAAACCATGTCTGTTAGAACACCAGCACCATTACCGATGATGCGTATGCTCCACGTACACTTGCTTGCCGACTCACACACATCATCATCGGTAATTGCCATGTCATATACACTTTAGAAAACATTACTTTAGTGGTATAACTTGCTAGTTGGTAGTTTTAACATATTGTTAGTATGCTTGCCTTCTTATGCTAAGTTCAGACATTGCATTCTGTACTTAGATACTTCACGCATTCATACATTCATTCTGTTATACAATATTGTGGGGCTTTATACCAATATTCACTGTTCGCTGACTCGTGATTTTGAGATTTCCGATCTTTCATGAGATTTCTGGATTTGGGAAACCGCATGTGAATTTTTATAAACTTATGATTATTTTAAAAGAGAAAGATGTGGTTTCCCTTGATATGGTGAGTAGCATCCACCATGATGTTTTCTCGGTTCTGAGTTGGTTTTCGAGACCCGATTCGAGGAGTGGAGGAACCGTCTGTGGGTATATGGTGGACCCGGTATGGTACCCCAGGGCGAGATAGTTTTCGTGAGGATGATGATGAGCCTGGTAGAGGAGCACTACCTACCGGTGATTGTATGGAAACTCGGTGGATATCCGGAAGATACCGACCGTAGTCGTGAGATTGATGATATGGGCCGATCCGAACTGACGTAGCCCAAGCTATTGAGACATCGAAACATTGAGACTTGAGATATTGAGATATTGTGTCGATACTTGACACTGATTTTCTGTCGATTTCACTAATGATGTTTTAGCTTTATTATACAAGTTTCACTGATGATTTTCTTATATCAGATTATCCAGATTTCGTAGTGGATTGTTTCATTCATGATGCATTCATACATCAGATATATGACTCGATGTTGTTTAGTGACACTGACACGAGCACTGAGTATTACACTTATGCATAGATTATTACCCTTTCACTACTAGATGTCCAGTGTTATATTGGGTACATTATTGTACAACCTAGGAGATCGTCTTTCATACGATTTCTACCTGGTGATGTCTTCTACTTACGAGTTGGTAACTCACCCCCGTTGTGCCACAGTTTCTTGCAGGTTTAGCCGTATATGGTTCCATGGCGGCTTTGCTGGCACGCACTCCCTTCCGGGTGATTGCTTTGGTAGGTGGGATCACTTGCATCGTGACCACTGTTTTACTTGTATTTATTTCAGTTGTATCTAGTAAGCTCTATCAACCAGACTTTGTATATTTGATAGACTTAGAAAGCCATTTGTTTATTCTTTTGATCTTAGAGTCGCGCGCTTGTATTATTATAGTTCTTTCCTGGTTTTCTTGAGGATGTTGGTTTTCTTTTGAGTTTTGATCCTCGCCCTTCAACATTGTATATTATATTATTGCTTGCGTGGTTGTTTTCGCCAATTGGCGAAGAGCTAGCTCCCGCTTGGGGATGCCTTATTCATTACTTATGTATACTCTTGTTTTGTACCCGTTTGGGGCCAGTATTTACAAAGGAAACTCTGCCGAAATTTTTACAAAAGCTTGAGCTTATTATAAAGACTTTCAAAGCGAGTTTATATGTTAACTTTTAAACAAGTGTTCCTCCACTCTATTTTCTTAAATAGTTTAGATTTCTGGGCTTTGACTTACTTAGATTACGTTAAGCCTCTAGACGTTTCGTAATTTAAATGCCAGTCACGTTTCGTACCTTCAGGTCATGACAAAAGTTGGTATTAGAGCGTTAGGTTTTACTTTCTGAGTGTAGGATGACCCTTGGTTGATGGTGTAGGTGACTTAGGTAGAATGGCATACCGTGTGTATGTTCCGCGGCATACTTACGATACGCTACTCCGCTTAAGAAGTCTTAGGATGTACATTTCTTTACACCGTATTCTATTCGTTCCTTTGATCTATTCTCATCAATGTCGGATGGTGGTTTATGTTACCACGGTTGTACGGAAAGAGAGAGTTGCGGCTAGAGATGCGGTCAGCATAAGCTCGTCGTGGAAGAGGACTAACCAAGATGTGTTCCGGTGATACATGAACGTTACGATATATTGTTTACTTTGTTTTCCTTTGGCATGAGCGTTGTAGATGTATTGTTTTTATCAAGACTTCTTGTGGATGCGAATGTTCAGAGGATTGGGCCACTGCTAGAGGCCGGCTAGGATGTGAAGACTGTTAATGAACCGTCTATTCTTGATGATTGAGGCATTGTTTAGCGTGCGGACGAATGAGCCAGTTGTTGCTGCGACTGACAAGATATCACCCCAGATGTTTGAATTATTGCAGCACGAGTTTATATTTAGGGATATGATAGAAGATCGCTAGTCCCCCGTGGATGAATGACTAGGGCATGTTGTTCGTTTGCATACCCCGATGAAAGGTCATCGGGTTGATTAATTTCAGCTAGAGAGGACTTCACATAGGCACGTTGAGAGTCGATCGAAAACGGACGAATGAAGAGTATTCCTCTGACGATTTGGAAAAGTTCCCGAGAGTGTAATTTGCAAGATACCTACTACAGGATATTGAGATGCCTAGTGCGTAGCTTGGGAAAGGAGACTCTAGATGAGTATAGCCGTTTGGAGCATAGTTCACACAACTATGAAGAGGGACCCCGACAGAATCTTTCTGGAATACTACACGAGGAGACATGTAACTGGAAATCCACAGTGAGAGACGAGAGCCTAAGAGCACAAGGAGCCAGACAGTGAACTGAGACAGATAGATTATTGCTCGGTTAGCTTGGATACACCGACACCCTTCGACATGGAAGGAGGAGCATATCGACGACTGCATTTATGACTTGTGATTTAGTGATTCGGATTTGACATTTCCGTTATTTTGGATTCTGGTATTTTAAGGGTTTCGTGTTATGATTGATATTCTTATATGCACCACAGTTGCACCCGACTCGTAGTTTCGTTTGGTGCGTACCCATTGCACCGATTTGATTCTTATATATTATGAAGTATTTGATTTTGATTTCGTACACCTTGATTTAATTGATTTGATTTCGTACATATGGTATGCACATGATTGGACTTATGCATTCAAGCAGTTTACATGAGCTTTCAACACTTTGATTTGGTTTTGGGTGCACATAGATGCACGGGTTTATGATTATTCATGCCATGGTATACTTGAGTTTGGATTGATGTATGCTGTATACCGTCGACTTCGATTATGATGTTCGATATTTGTTTTCGTGCACCATGTGCACTTGACTGGGGTTTTTGCGTACACTTGGCGCGCTTGATGCAATTTTGTGCACACCAGATGCACTAAATCGGGATTTTCGTGCATATCAGATGCACCTGATATTGTTGTCGTGCACACCCGTTACACTTGACAGATGTTTTTGGTGCACACCCATTGCACTCAGTTTTGTTTTGGTGCACTTTCGTGGCACCGGTGCTTGGTTTTGATTTCCGTGCACACCAGACGCGCATGACATTTTCGTATACGCTATTTGAGTTGGATTTCTTTTGAGTATCATGTTTTCAAGACTTACATGCTATATGATTTAGTAAACCGGCAGGACTGTTCAGAGGGCAGTACCTGAATATGTTTTTGCACGCATCAATAGTTATCGAAGGGATTTCCAAAAGGAGCTATAGTCTCAATATTTTCTTATGTGTCTAAGATGGCATGAAAATTTTACAAAGGAAACCTTTCTAACTTATCTTCAAAAAAAAGAAGAGACGGAACAGGTATGTTAAATAAAAGATAAATAAATATTGCTATATTCCTTAAAAGGAACATCCGCTACTTATGCCGTGATACGCGCATCACACGACAATTTGAAAAGAGGTTTTGCATGCATTTCTATTTAGATATTTTCACTATTTCACGAGATGCGTACTATATATATGTCATAATTTTAATTATATCATACGTGATTTTCGTAAATGGTTTTAGACACTAGTGTTTTCAGATTAACTCCCAGGATGGCGTGACGCTTGACGGAGTTTTGCTTTTGAGTTTTGCCCTCATTTTCATGCGCATGTATTGTGTTAAGTGATGTTTTAAGTATTTATAATTTCGGAGCCCCGACAACCTGATCATTTTACTGAAATGTTTTAGTTTTGTGGGGAGTTTCAATTTAAATTCGGGTATCGAATTTATTTAAGAAGGGAAGATTGTAACATTTTATAAAATAAAATATTTTTTTTGGAATTTAAAATGAATAAAATAATTAATATTATGAATATTATGAAAATATAGAAATTGTTTTATGAAACTTTATGATGATATATATTTATAGTTTGGAAAATATTTGGAAATTATATCAAATGTTGATTTTTGAAGGAATTTATGTGATTTAGACAAATTGTAAATACTTATACAATTATTGTATACGAGTTTATTGCTAAATTTGATTAATTTTTCACTAAACTTGCATTAATCGGGTTATGCAATTGATATGCACCACAGCATGTTACACATACATGTTACATAACACTAGTTGCATTTTTATGACCATGACTTCATTTGAATTTGTATGGTTTATTTTGTTTTTAAATAAAGAAAAAGAAATGGAAAAGATATTTGTTGGGGGGAGAGAGAGAGAGAGAAGACTCTAGAGCTCTCCAAGACCTTTTGACCATGGCTCCTCTTCTTCTCTCTTCATTTCTCTCAACTTCATTCTTCACCTTATCTTCCACCCCCCTCCACCTCCTCTAGCACTCACAAATACCCCAAAAACACAATTAAAACCCCATCCCTCCTTTACAAAAAACATTCTAAACCTCACTACTAACCCCATGATGGAATCAAAAATTGGACTTTGAGCAATTGGGCAACCCAAGAATTTTCTCTAGTTGCTTCCATGAGATAATCTCTACACCATTAGTTAGTAATTGAGTTTCTTTAGCTTCTATGTTAGTTTAGAATTAGTTAAGTGAGGATTTGTGAGCTTTGAAACTTCCAAGTTGAGATTGGAGGGATATTATGTGTTGTGATGGTGCAATTGAGGATTAGTAGAGACCATAAATCCTTTTATTGATAGCATATTGGACTAAAACCAGAGATTTAAACCCAAAGACTTGAACTTAGAAACCCCGATATTGGATTTTGTGGATTTTGGTGATGATATACAGAAATCTGCTATGACCCGGGAACCCCAAAAATTATTTTGCAATTTCAGTGATACAAGCAGGTGACCTAGAAGCTACTCTTGAAACTCGAGACCCCCATTCCCTATCTTGGTCGCCAATTCCTTGATTTTGGCCACAAATTGCGGCCTTGGTATGAGCAAATGGGTTCGTGCTTGGTCCATAGCTCCTATACCCTCTAATTAGACCTCCTATATATGCAAAATTGGTTAATTTCACCTGGATAAAAATCTGGAAGTATTTTCTTGAGTTGCTGTTTTAGTTTTGTGACTTTTAATGACTTGAACTTGGGTGTTTGTGTTTTGTCTCGATCGATTGGCGTTCGTACGTCGATGTCGAGGGTTATTTGGTTATTCTTGCATACGTAGGCCGTAGGTTCTAACCTATGTGTGTCTCGTATGTCGTATTGGGTTTTCTTGCATCTTGATTCTTGTTTTCTGATATAATGTTTTGAAACTATAGGTACCCATGTGGACATCGTACGATAAGGGAAGAGCATGGTGGCATCGATTTCGGCAAGCGAGGATCGAGGTGAGTAGATGTATATCTACGGGGGAAATCAGGTTGATGGCGTATAGCACCCCCGCAAATATAGAATAGTGTTATTACCATGTTAATTATGAGCTTGGAGGTGATATTGGATACTGAGCGAGTATGATATTTTAGCAGACCTTAGGTTAGATTAGGTTGATCTAGGAAGACTACAGAGAAGATGATTACCTTGGAGGCGAGTCACAGGATACATGTAGACACACATACACACGCACACACGCACACTTGACTTGGTGTATAGGAGTATATATGTACATACATACATATACATACATACATATACACGCGATATGAGGATGGTATATAATACTTGAAGATGAGTCGATATGATCGGGCATGATCCGTAAGATATTTGATATGTGATTGAGTCATGATATGATTTATGACGTGATATTATAGTGGAATTGTTGGGCGATGTGTACCCATATACGGTAATATGTGTTGATGATATTGGAATGTACGAGACTCTAGAACAGTACCCCTGATTATGATATTGTTCGACGATGATACCATATGAATGATGATGTATATATGATAGTTGACCCGTATCCCGATTTTTGGGATGCCGTACGATATATTTTACCGTACGAGATATAGATATGATGATCTGATCCACACTCTTGACTCGAGAATATCGTACTGTATATTATACAGTACGTGACGCTATGAGGCTGGATCGCTGACTATTAGGTATATCGACTCGAAAATTTAGGTGGATTTTCTTACCCCTTCGACTAGTTCTTAGTTTAGTCTTGTAGTTGATTAGGTAGATGTTAGACTAGGCTCGAGTCATACCTATTTTCAAAACTAACGAATCGTGAGTATTTTTAAAGACAGCCGAGGGATACTACGGATTTTTCAAAGAACGTATATTTTCTCAAAAACCCCGTAGCCCCTACTTTTCTAAAAACCACGATTCGTGCTATTTCAAACACCAAACTGTATGACTCGTATTTAGATAGGTATATTCTAAATGTTGCGTTTACTACACATTCTCCGTTATATTCATGTTGTTCTCATCGCATTCATGTTTATACATGTGTTTTCTTTGGTAATTATAAACCTTGTCTGTTAGGACACCAACACCATTATCGATGATGCGTATACTCCACGTACACTTGCTTGCCGGCTCACACACATCATCATCGGTAGTTGCCATGTCACATACACTTTAGAAAACATTACTTTAGTGGTATAACTTGCTAGCTGGTAGTTTTAACATATTGTTAGTATGCTTGCCCTCTTATGCTAAGTTCAGACATTGCATTCTGTACTTAGATACTTCACGCATTCATACATTCATTCTGTTATACAATATTGTGGGGCTTTATACCAATATTCACTGTTCACTGACTCGTGATTTTGAGATTTCCGATCTTTCATGAGATTTCTGGATTTGGGAAACCGCATGTGAATTTTTATAAACTTATGATTATTTTAAAAGAGAAAGATGTGGTTTCCCTTGATATGGTGAGTAGCATCCACCATGATGTTTTCTCGGTTCTGAGTTGGTTTTCGAGACCCGATTCGAGGAGTGGAGGAACCCTCTGCGGGTACATGGTGGACCCGGTATGGTATCCCGGGACGAGATAGTTTTCGTGGGGATGACGATGACCCCGGCAGGGGAGCACTACCTGCCGGCGATTGTATGGAAACTCGACGGATATCCGGAGGATACCGACCGTAGTCGTGAGATTGATGATATGGGCCGATCCGGACTCACGGAGCCCAACATATTGAAACATCGAAACATTGGGACATTGAGACTTGAGATATTGAGATATTATGTCGATACTTGACACTGATTTTCTGTCAATTTCACTGATGATATTTCAGTTTTATTATACAAGTTTCACTGATGATTTTCTTATATCAGATTATCCAGATTTTGTGGTGGATTGTTTCATTCATGATGCATTCATATATCAGATATATGACTCGATGCTGTTTAGTGACACTGACATGATAACTGAGTATTACATTTATGCATAGATTATTACCCTGTCACTACTAGATGTCCAGTATTATATTGGGTACATTATTGTACGACCTAGGAGATCGTCTTTCATACGATTTGTACCTGGTGATGTCTTCTACTCATGAGTTGGCAACTCACCCCCGTTGTGCCACGGTTTCTTGCAGCTTTAGCCGTACATGGTTCCATTGCGGCTTTGTTGGCACACACTCCCTTTCGGGTGATTGCTTTGGTGGGTGGGTTCACTTGCATCGTGACCACCGTTGTACTTATATTTATTTCAGTTATATCTAGTAAGCTCCATCAACCAGACTTTGTATATTTGATAGACTTAGAAAGCCATTTGTTTATTCTTTCGACCTTAGAGTCGCGCGCTTATATTATTATAGTTCTTCCCTGGTTTTCTTGAGGATGTTGGTTTTCTTTTGAGTTTTGATCATCGCCCTTCGACGTTGTATATTATATTATTGCTTGCGTGGTTGTTTCCGCCAATTGGCGAAGAGCTAGCTCCCGCTTGGGGATGCCTTATTCATTACTTATGTATACTCTTATTTTATACCCGTTTGGGGCCAGTATTTACAAAGAAAACTTTGCCGAAATTTTTACAAAAGCTTGATCTTATTATAAAGACTTTCAAAGCGAGTTTATATGTTAACTTTTAAACAAGTGTTTCTTCGCTCTATTTTCTTAAATGGTTTAGATTTCTGGGCTTTGGTTTACTTAGATTACGTTACGCCTCTAGACGTTTCGTAATTTAAGTGCCAGTCATGTTCCGTACCTTTGAGTCGTGACACCCTGCGACCTGTGATAGGCGCAGTATGGGCCGCGGAGTCGCTTGCCCATCCTCTGGGTAGCTGGTGGGCGCTTAAAGAACCTCTCGCTTTTAACCTCCTCTAACAGCTCGGTCTGGGAAATGTTCAGAGGAGTGTACTCCTGAAACCTTGGGGAATAAGGTTTCGGACGATCGACTTTCTTTTTCTCTTGCCTGTCCCGTCTTTTCCGGTCTGCTTGGTCGCCTCTGGGCAGGTTGGAGTTCACCTCTGACTCGAGTTAGATTTCTTGCTCGGTCCATGCTTTCACTTCGGCCGTGGTCTTAGGTTGCGCCAATACAAAAGAGCGGAGCCACTCTTTGTGCCTAAGACCTGACCTCAGCGAGGTGATAACTGTTTCGTCGTGGTGCTCGGAAACTTCCAGGAGGGCATTGTAGAAGCGGATGGCATACCCCTTAAAGGATTCCTTGTCTCCGCTTTTGACGATGAACAGGCAGTCGACCATCTTTTTCTGTCGTCGGTTACCGACGAAATGACCAAGAAATTGGGTAGCCAGCGCGTCAAAGGTCAAGATGGAGCGGGTGCAAGCCCTCGGAACCAATCCTGACCAGCTCGGATAAGGGTGGTGGGGAAGGCCCTGCATTGGGCCGCATCCGAGTTGTCTTGGAAGCTCATGGCGGCCGTGAACGCGTCCAAGTGGTCCTTCGGGTCGGACTTTCGGTAAAAAAGAGGCGCTTTGGACGGTTTGTTCCTGGACGAGACACGCTAGGCTAGGAGTCGTTCTGTAAATGGTCTTGTGAGTGAATCAGCGGAGAACTTCTCCCCTTCGCTGGCCGTGTGGTTGTCCGGTCATATGTCCTCAATTTTCTTTTCGAGGGCCTCGATCCGTTGGTGGTACCCCGAGAATTCTCCATAGTCGAAGCGCCGACTATCTCTACTCCGGGCTTGCGCGACGGTGCTGCTTCGGTTTCGCTCTATCACATTTCTTAAATCCTCGGGCGAGGCCCTTCTTGAGCAGTCCTAACATTCGTCGTTTTCGCAGCCTCGACGGGAGTGGGGGCGTCGGTCGTGCCTGGAACCAGGCGAACTGACCGACACTTTCTCAGGGGGTGAGAGAACGCGGCGGGTGTTGGAACAATGGCCTGGTCTCCCCTCAGATCGGGGTGTCGAATTGTCCAGCGTCCATCGTGTCATAAAAGAATTCCCTGCATGTAGGTTGTAACTACCGGAATCAGCGCGCTGGCGTTCGTTAACATCAGGGTAAGCGCGATTGAGGTCAAGAATCTGAGTGCATGTTCCCGCCAGCATGCATACGTCGCCATCTCAGGGAAGGGGAACTGCGGTTTGGTGGGCGTGGTCGGCCGCTTGAACGCGGGCAAGCGCGTCCACCATCGCCGTGAGCCTGTCGATCCTAGCGGATAAGGCGTTGATGACGTTATGAGGGGGAGTAGGACCGCTCCTGCCTCCGTTATGGGGGACGGGATGGCTTATGCTAGGATCATCGCGGTCGTCGCTTGCCATTGAACCAAAAGCAGGGGATCAACTTTTTGTGGTGGAAAAGTTCTTAAGTTCTCACAGACGGTGCCAGCTAATGGAGGTGGAAATCTCCCTCAAATACCGTCCTCCGTCGATCTTGCTGCAAGCGGTCTTAAACGGTTGGGATTGAGAGTGGAAATTGGACGCGTGGATATGGGGGTACTCCGGGAAGGCCTTTCCAAAAGGTCGGATACTATCTCGTCACGAGGTCCCGAGGAAGACTAATAATGTGTCTGATGGAGGTCCTTTTCGGGTCTCCGCCAGATGTTGTCTTCCGTTGATCTCCCGGTGAACTTTGTTGATTATCTCCTGTTGCATGTGGGTCTCAATGGGTTTTTAGAGGAAGAAGTGGAATGAGGAGTTTGGTGTTGACTACCTGCAAAGAAGTCCCGGGGTGGTTTGGTACCACCAAGGACCCTCCGACGATCAAGTTAGTGATGAGATCCGAGCAGAGTAACGGCTTAGAAGAGTAAAAAATGGCTTCCCTGACCCCTCTGTGATGGGGGTTTATATAACGGTGGCGGCACGCAGCAGCAGGCGCGAGAATCTCGCCGGCAGTTACGCTCCCGACGTCACACCCGCGTAGAGAGCGGATCGCCCATTAATGGGGATCGTGATGGCGTAGAACGTGGGATGTTGCTGGCGTAAAATCCGCGCATGGCGAGATTCGCGGAGCGGCGGTTACGCCTGGGAGTGGTGGAGTTGGTCGGAGGGCCGAGGAAGACGGCCTCGGCGGGAGCTCGGGGACGAGCGAGGAGGCCGAGGAGTCTTGGTCCTATGGCAGCTCGAGGCGAGCTGAGGGGCCGAGGAGGCTAATTTGTAGGGAGCCCCGAGGAGGGCTAGCTTGTGCCTGCAGGTCGGGTGTAGGGTGGCCTCGTCGGCTCCCGTGGGCCCTTTCTTCTGAGTCTTGGGACATGTCATCTGCCACGTATCTTGATCCTGGAGATTGCCGATATTGAGCATCATCATTAGCCCCCCACTCTTGTCCTGGCCAGCTAGCGGGTCGGGCCAGGAGTGGACTGCCGGGCCTCCCAAGATGAGTTCCTTTCTAGGGCTTTGTCGGGACGAGTCCTCGGGCCGTCAGTTGTCTTTTCCGCTAGCAAATCAAGGCGAGATCTCTGCATTTAAAGAAGGTGTGTCGGTTCGTGCACTCTGCAACTGAAGCGACGGCCTACGTGTCGAGCGTCGATTGGCTGATGCGACGTATGCAGGCCTGCGGCGTGTGATGGGACGCGGTCCAGCGCAGAACTGACACGTGGAGCGATCGGAACCGCTGGGCGCGAGGAGCCGTTTCGGTGGGAGATGACTGGCGCCGTTGGATGAGGCCGTATGCAGCAATAAACATGGGTGGGGTCCGCTCTAGGGCCCTTACTCCTTCATATTTTCCTTTCTCAAGTCTTGGTTGCTCGGCACTCGTCTCCCTTCTCCCGTTTTCAGCCCTTGAAGATTTTCTTTTCCAAGATTAGATATCTTCCTCTGTAGAATCAGTAGACGTTGTAGTAGCAGGTGCTAGGGTTCCTTTAGCTGTGTCTGAGTCTCCTCGGGGAGCAGAGGTTGGATCCTCTCCCCGGGATCGTGAGGCGGGGGCCGCCTCCAGGGAGGAGGATGCAGATGTGACCCCTAGCACCTCGTGCTGGGTGAGGCATGAGGACGAGCTCACCAATGCTCGGGCTCGCTTCCACATCCCCTCGCGTTACACGCTTCGACTAGCCAAGGAGGGAGAGAGGGCAGATCAGGTACGGGGCAGGGAGATCGCCCTGTATTTGGAAGCTTTTTGGGGCGGAATGCGCCTGCCCTTCTCTCCTGATGTCGTCGCCGCGCTGAATTTCTTCGGTTTGGCCCCCGGCCAGTTAGTGCCGAACTCGTGGAGGATCTTTCTTGGGTTCTTGATCCGCCTGAAGTTACAGGCAGTTCCCTTCAGCCTTCCCCTTCTCGATTCCTCCCTCGTCTTCAAGAGTCATCCTGGTGGTCGAGCGGGCAACCCGAGATGGGTTTATCTTACCTTCAGGAAGCGGCCCGGGACGCTGCCGGGACCGGGGTCGTGGCCTTGCCCTCCTCCATCCATGATTGGAAAAAGAAATTTTTCTTTGTTTCCCCTCCCGAGGGCAAGGACTGGCCCGTGTCTACCAAGTGGTCGAGGGAGAAGTGTCTGCCAGGGAACCAGCCCGATGACCCCGCCGCGGTGAGAGTGGCGTCGTGGGAGCCCATCCCCCGACCTGACATGCTGCTGTCCAAGAGGGTCTTGAGCCGGGCCGGGCTTAACCCCGTTGAGTTCTTCGGTAAGTTAGGCTTGCTTTTGGGTTTGGGTTTTACTGTAACAACCCCAAATTTCCAATACAAGTTTTTACAAAAAAATTTCAAAAAAATCCATAAAGAGATATTTTAGCCTGAGCACAAGTTATAAGTAATTATTTTGCTTTTTAATTACAAGTTAAAAGAATGTAACAACTCCATTTTTAGTGTACAAAAATTTGCTTTAAAATTAATGTATACTTGGGGTATTTACATTTACTGTTATTACTTTAAATAATTAATTAGCTCCATAATTACAAGAAGGAGCTTGTAGCTAATTGGTAATACCTTGCACTGCTGAACCAAGCCACCAGAGTTCAAATCCCACACCCCGCATTATTTTTAATATTGATTTTTTTTAAAACCTTTAGAATACCAAGAGTTTACACGTGCATATCTCACAAAAACCCCACTACACCCAAAAATTTAACATTTCCAGGAGTTAGATGAACCGTCGGGGGAATCCAGGCCGCCTGACTCAGCCGGGAATCGGCCTTGACTCGGTCTGACTCCGTCCTCAGACCGAGTCATGGCCGAGTCACGGCCGAGTCGGCTGATTCCGGCGACGACCCCAATATGAAAGTTGTGTCTTTTCATATTCCCTATCTACCTGCAAAATTTCAGCCTCAGACCATTTCCAGAGCTCTTTAAAAACCCCAATTACTCCACTTTTAGTACATTTTTATTACATTTTATCACATTTTTATTTTAAACTTTTCATCTACCCTAACCCTAGCCTAACTCTATAAATACCAACCCTACACACTACCCTCTCACCCTAAAAAATCCTGAGCCCACTCTCTCAAAAATTTTCCAAAGATCGTGTACTTTGAAAAGAAGCTCAAGGTGAAGCTCCGACGAAATTCCGGAAGAACTTTCGGCGATCATCTTAGGAACTATCGGCGACGACGCAACACACCGACGATCCCTCTAGTTCCCTCTCACTCTCTTGAGTAATCTAAAACCCGTAAGTCCCTTTTCTATCTCTCTTTTCCATTCTCAAAATACGAAATTACAAAACCCGACGGAATCGGAACAAATCCGATTTCCGATTCGATTTCTATAAAATTCCACTTCTCACTAATACAATCATACCTAAACTTCCTCATATTGACTATTAAACAATAATCAAATAATTTGATCAAGTTTCGTCATATGAAATGATAGCTTTTTCAATTTATCGTATTTTTCACTTAAATACCACATTATTTCAATCCTTCATTTAACCCCATCAAACTTGCTATACATTTAAAGTAGATCACGAGTTAACGACCTACCTCCTCACACACTCATATGCAACACCCCCGAGAACCTAGAATACGAGAAAATAAACATTATCATTTAAATACCATATATTTAATAAAACCATTTCTAAAAGATTTAGTTTTGATACACTTTTTAAAAAAAAATACCACTTATTATGAAAATACGATAAGCTGTTGATATCGGTCGTTTATCTAAACCTGAGTTTGTGGTGTTTAGGCTAGGCAAGTGAGAAAGGTAACTTTAAAAGGCCGATTCACGATGATTCGTGAGCGGATCCCTCCTTTCCTCACTTGTACTTACCTGGCCACAATTGGCGGTGAAGAGGCGGTTTGAGGTATCTCACAACTTGTCGTCTGGACCAATTAGGAATAGACTAGTTGACTTAGGAGAATTTAGAACATACAATACGGAAAATATACACCTTTATAAATAAATACCATTTACTTCATAAAACCGTTTTCTAAAGGATTTAGTATTTACAATTTTTGCAAAGCGCCACAACAACCCACTTTGGGGAACCTGTTCGGGATGGTGCGGTTTATCGCACATCCTCGGGCTTAGTAGTGCGAGATTTAGACCTCCGCAAGAAACATTCGGTCTCGAAAGATTTAAAATACGACATCTTAAGAAAATGAGATTTTTTAGAATATAAAATATTTATTAAAATTATTTTTGTATAAATATATGTATATTTATCATTAAAATATCTATTTTATTATGATATAAATATTCCACTTTTTTCTAAAAATCACAAGAATAAATTTTACACTAAATACTATAAATTCCAAATAAATCAACTTTACAAATAAATACCTTTATTTATGAAATTAGGATATTTTCACTAGAAATATCACAATATAAAATCCACCTTCATTATAACTCTAAAGACGAATAACGAATACTTGAGCTGTATTTTGAAAAGTATATAAAAGTATTTTTACATAAAACCCTCTCAAGTTTTATAAATTTCCCTAAGGACCCTAGCAAATTATAGGTAAGAATTAATCAAGACTTCGATTTACATTCCTAATTGTCTGACTCGGGTTTGAGTCTGATTATATTTGACTTGAATATGATTCAAGTACAATCTACAATCTTCAATATTACAATTCAACATGAATCCATGAATCCAATTATCAATCCATACAAGTTGACCGAACCGAACCATGGATATACATTCCATTTACATGGTTCTCCAGTTATTCTATTTACATGATTCTACGGTTACATCCGTTTACTGATATCATGGTTTCGGACAGTCTTTCAATTATACATTCAATACAATTTACAGTACAAAACAATACAAATAAAACACTACGGGGTTTAAGGGGTAGATTGGTACGGAAGATGTTAAAGGTGGCACGAGACGGTAAAATTAAGACACCTAACATGAATCCAATTGCCGTTGTTCCGGGTTGTATAATGGAGCCTTGTACTTCCATTTGCCCTGATCTCTAGCATACTGAGACCCCTCTCGTATACACTGGCATTCTTCTGTACCAAACTACAAACAACAGCGTTAATACAACATTACAACAATATAATACAACATTAAAAGCTACTCTCTCTCTCTTTCTTCTTTTCTACTTCTCCCTTATCTTTGGGACTTACCGAGCGATCTGTTCGCTGACGACATTCTATTTCTTTCTTCTTTGAATGTCGTCAGGTGGTTTGGACCCGACAGAGATCGAGCCATTTGCAGAAGACTTGGATCAGCTTACTGAAGAACCAGAGCTCTAGTTTCATTGTACATTTTCCATTCAGTATTGCTGTCATGCCATTGTTTAGGCATCATTTTTATTTCAGTTGTATTTCCTTTTCATGGATTGTACAAAAGAATGTTAATAAATAAAAGTTGTTGTTTTTATTATACCTTGCCTCTTGTGTATTTTCTTTTATATTGCTTAGTTACGCTTAGCATATTTACTTCTGAGTAAATACGTAGCGGGCCAGTCGCGTCCCCTTCGCCGTAGAATGGGAAGCGGGGCGTGACAGGTTTTGTTGGTGGCCCATGCAGGTCAGAGCTGTATGAAACCCTATCATGCAGTTCTGTTCTACGTGAACAACCTAAGCAATATAACACAAGAACCAGCAACTAAAACATTCTTTACAATTCATGTTCCTTGAATCTTACAATTTCATATTTCTTGAATCTTATCATTTCATGTACTTGAATCTGTCCTAACCCAAATCTTTTTCAAGGTTATGGATTCCCCGAACAACACCAGCACCAACGTCAACAAAACACCTCCTCCTCCACTACCAATCATTCCTGCTATTCCTACGCCACCCACCGAGCAAACAGTGCTACTTGAGGCGATCCGCAGCCTTCTTGAGGGATAGCAACAACTCCTGAACCGTCCCGAGACTGACGCACCTGGGGTAAAGCAATTTAGGGCTTTACATCCCAAGCAGTTCTCCGGAAAGAGAAGCCCACTTGAAGCTGAGGAATGGGCACAAAGTATAGAGGATGATCTGGTGGCGGCACAAGTGCCAGACATAGCTTGGGTCCGTGTGGCGAAACTACAGCTCACGGACAATGCTCACAACCGGTGAAAGGCGGAAGAAAGCCGTCTTGTACAGCCTATTGAATGGAAGACTTTTCGCGAGAAGTTCGACGCGAAGTACTTCCCTGTGACTGCCAGGTTTGCCATGGAGTAGCAGTTCATTCATCTATAACAAGGTTCGATGTGGGACAAGTTAGTAGATGAGTACGACGCTGAATTCACCATGCTAAGCCGGTAAGATATGTCACAATAGTTCAATTTTTAAATATCACATACTACACAGCTAACACAATCCTTAAACAGATTCGCGGCACACTTGATACCGACGGACGAGATCAGAGCCCGTCGCTTTCAACAAGGTTTGGACACGGAAATTTAGGCTGCACTAACCACAGGGAAATTTTTGACTCATGAGGATGCTTTGGAAGCTGCCCGCAGTTATGAGGCAGTAATAAAGGCAAGGGACAGACCTCAATCTGCCGGTTTGAAACGCCCTGCCATTCAAATGGCAGGAGGCCCCCCTTCCAGGCCATCGTTTGAACCCAGGAGAACTGAAGAAATTTGCCACTACTGCCATAGAAAGGGACACTTGTGGAAGGATTGTAGACGCGCAAAAGGCCTGTGTCTAATTTGTGGCGTATCTAATCACAGAATTGAGACCTGTCCATATAGATACAACACAGCTCACACACCTACCAACTACCCGCAGCGGCCAGCTATTCAGGCTCCTGCAACTCGTCCTGCACTACCTGCTCCACCACCTGCACAGCCTACTCGCCAATTCCAACAAGCAATGAGGGACATGCCTAGAGGGCAGAAAAACATGCCCCAAAGGCAGAATGTGCCTCCAGCTAGAAGGAATGTACCACGGCGACAGACATTCACATTAGAAGCCGTAGAAGCCGAGACTGTAGGTCAAGGTAACACCGGTAAACCTTTTTCACCCTTGTATCACTTTGTTATTTTTATACACCATCTATACTCCAGTCACCAGACTTTCCTTGAAATAGTTACACTTTCCTTTTACAAATTTCGAGGACGAAATTTTTATAAGAAGGGTAGAATGTAACAACCCCAAATTTCCAATACAAGTTTTTACAAAAAAAATTCAAAAAAATCCATAAAGGGGTATTTTAGCCTGAGCACAAGTTATAAGTAATTATTTTGCTTTTTAATTACAAGTTAAAAGAATGTAACAACTCCATTTTTAGTGTACAAAAATTTGCTTTAAAATTAATGTATACTTGGGGTATTTACATTTACTGTTATTACTTTAAGTAATTAATTAGCTCCATAATTACAAGAAGGAGCTTGTAGCTCATTGGTAATACCTTGCACTGCTGAACCAAACCACCAGAGTTCAAATCCCATACCCCACATTATTTTTAATATTGATTTTTTTTAAAACCTTTAGAATACCAAGAGTTTACACGTGCATATCTCACAAAAAACCCACTACACCCAAAAATATAACATTTCCAGGAGTTAGATGAACCGTCGGGGGGGATCCCGGCCGCCTGCCTCGGCCGGGAATCAACCTTGATTCGGTCTGACTCAGTCCTCAGACCGAGTCACGGCCGAGACGGCCGATTCCGGCGACGACCCCAACATGAAAGTTGTGTCTTTTCATATTCCCTATGCACCTGCAAAATTTCAGCCTCAGACTATTTCCAGAGCTCTTTAAAAACACCAATTACTCCACTTTTAATACATTTTTATTATATTTTATCACATTTTTATTTTAAACTTTTCATCTACCCTAACCCTAACCTAACCCTATAAATACCAACCCTACACACTACCCTCTCACCCCAAAAAATCCTGAGCCCACTCTCTCAAAATTTTTCCAAAGATCGTGTACTTTGAAAACAAGCTCAAGGCGAAACTCCGACGAAATTCCGGCGGAACTTCCGGCGATCATCTTAGGAACTATCGGCGACGACACAACACACCGACGATCTCTCTAGTTCCCTCTCACTCTCTTGAGTAAAAAAAAACCCGTAAGTCCTTTTTCTATCACTCTTTTCCATTCTCAAAATACGAAATTACAAAACCCGACGGAATCGGAACAAATCCGATTTCCGATTCGGTTTTCTATAAAATTCCACTTCTCATTAATACAATCATACCTAAACTTTCTCATGTTGAGTATTAAACACTAATCAAACAATTTGATCAAGTTCGTCACATGAAATGATAGCTTTTTCAATTTATCGTATTTTTCACTTAAATACCACATTGTTTCAATCCTTCATTTAACCCCATCAAACTTGCTATACATTTAAAATAGATCACGAGGTAACGACCGACCTCCTCACACACTCATATGCAACACCCCCGAGAACCTAGAATACGAGAAAATAAACATTTTCATTTAAATACCATATATTTAATAAAACCATTTCTAAAAGATTTAGTTTTGATACACTTTTTTTTTAAAAAGTACCATTTATTATGAAAATACGATAAGTTGTGGACATCGATCATTTATCTAAACCTGACTTTGTGGTGTTTAGGCTAGGCAAGTGAGAAAGGTAACTTTAAAAGGCCGATTCACGGTGATTCGTGAGCGGATCCCTCCTTTCCTCACTTGTACTTACCTGGCCACAATTGGCGGTGAAGAGGCGGTTTGAGGTATCTCACAACTTGTCGTCTGGACCAATTAGGGATAGACTAGTTGACTTAGTAGAATCTAGAACATATAATATGGAAAATATACACCTTTACAAATAAATACCATTTACTTCATAAAACCGTTTTCTAAAGGATTTAGTATTTACAATTTTTGCAAAGCGCCGCTACAACCCACTTTGGGGAAGCTGGTCGGGATGGTACGGTTTATCGCACATCCTCGGGCTTAGTAGTGCGAGATTCAGACCTCCGCAAGGAGCATTCGGTCTCGAAAGATTTAAAATACGACATCTTAAGAAAATGAGATTTTTTAGAATATAAAATATTTATTAAAATTATTTTTGTATAAATATATGTATATTTATCATTAAAATATCTATTTTATTATGATATAAATATTCCACTTTTTTCTAAAAATCATAAGAATAAATTTTACACTAAAATACTATGAATTCCAAATAAATCAACTTTACAAATAAATACCTTTATTTATGAAATTAGGATATTTTCACTAGAAATATCACAATATAAAATCCACCTTCATTATAACTCTAAAGACGAATAACGAATACTTGAGCTGTATTTTGAAAAGTATATAAAAGTATTTTTACATAAAACCCTCTCAAGTTTTATAAATTTCCCTAAGGACCCTAGCAAATTATAGGTAAGAATTAATCAAGACTTCGATTTACATTTCTAATTGTCTGACTCGGGTTTGAGTCTGATTATATTTGACTTGAATATGATTCAAGTACAATCTACAATTTTTAATATTACAATTCAGCATGAATCCATGAATCCAATTATCAATCTATACAAGTTGACTGAACCGAACCATAGATATACATTCCATTTATATGGTTCTCCTGTTATTCCATTTACATGATTCTACGGTTACATCCGTTTACTGATATCATGGTTTCGGTCAGTCTTTCAATTATACATTCAATACAATTAACAGTACAAAACAATACAAATAAAACACTATGGGGTTTAAGGGATAGATTGGTACGGAAGGTGTTAAAGGTGGCACGAGACGGTAAGATTAAGACACCTAACATGAATCCAATTGCCGTTGTTCCGGGTTGTATAACGGAGCCTTGTACTTCCATTTGTCCTGGTCTCTAGCATACTGAGACCCCTCTTGTATACACTGGTATTCTTCTGTACCAAGCTACAAACAACAATGTTAATACAACATTAAAAGCTATTCTCTCTCTCTTTCTTCTTTTCTACTTCTCCCTTATCTTTGGGACTTACCGAGCGATCTGTTCACTAACGACATTCTATTTTTTTCTTGTTTGAATGTCGTCAGGTGGTTTAGACCCGACAGAGATCGAGCCATTTGCAGAAGACTTGGATCAGCTTGCCGAAGAACCAGAGTTCTAGTTTCATTGTACATTTTCCATTCAGTACTTTTCATTTCCTGTCATGCTATTGTTTAGACATCATTTTTATTTCAGTTGTAGTTCCTTTTCATGCATCGTACAAAAGAATGTTAATAAATAAAAGTTGTTGTTTTTATTATACCTTGCCTCTTGTGTATTTTCTTTTATATTGCTTAGTTACGCTTAGCGTATTTGCTTCTGAGTAAATACGTGGCGGGCCAGTCGCATCCCCTTCGCCGTAGAATGGGAAGCGGGGCGTGACATTTACTCGTGTCGCTGATTTGTTGGGTGTTTGTTTCGTGCAGGATCTATGGACTTCGTCTCCCTCCGAGCTTCCATGCGCCAGCCGAGGCAGCCTACTAAGGCCGGGGATGCCAGTTCTTCTCGGGCGAAGCCCGCCCCGTCTCCGACCGCTCCGGTGGCGGTGTCCCGTGAGCGCCCGGGGGCAGATCCCGCCCCGGGCCCTAGCAGAGTATTGGGCCGGAAGCGGGCCCTGATCCAGGAGGACCTGGCCTCAGAAGAGGAGATTGGCTCTCCCTCGGAGCCACTCAAAAGGAGCACTCGGAGGCCCTCCCGGGGTCGGTCCTCACCGACCATGGTGGAGGAAGGGGGCCTCCAGTTTGCGGTGCCATCAGGGTTGTCCGTGGCGGACAGCCTTCTGCACGAGATAGAGACCTCGGCAGGGGGTAGAGTCCCCGGGGGGACCTTCAGGGCTCAGTTGGTGTCCATCGCCCAGGAGTCCGTGCATGTAAGTTCTTTTTTGGTTCATTGTGAGATTCAGTGCTTCCTTTATCTTTCTGATTTTTCCGTGTTTTCCAGGTTCTCCAGCACGTAGCTCTCGCCCTGCGCATGGAGGCCGAGGTGGTAGCCCCGGCGCTGGAGGATGCGGATCAGCTCGCCTCGCTGCAAGAGAGCTTCAAGCGGGAGTTGGAGGCGATGACGGCGATGACGGCGAGGTGGAGGCTGGAAAACGGGAGGTGGCCCAGCACCGCGAGGCTGCGGTGATTGCCGAGGTCAAGCTAGAGGACGCCCAGGTGCTCGCCGGCAACCTGAAGAGGATAGTGAAGGCCTTCCGGAAGGAGCTGGGGGCGGCGGCTGAGGCGGCCAAGTCGGCCGAATCGAGGGCGGTGGAGGGCTATAAGAAATCGAAGGACTTCTATGATGACTTGGCCGTGGCCACGACCCGCATTTGGCACGACGCCCTCGATGCCGTTAAGTCCCGGATGCCGGAGTTTGCCGACGCAGATCTCCGGGCCGAGTTCCCCCTCGTAGGTGCCGACGAGCAAGGGGAAGAGGTTCCTGGAGAGAAGGTCGCCGAGGACCCAGCGCGCCACATAGTGGAGATCGAGGACCTCGAGGTCATACCTGGCCCCGAGATGTAGAGCCCCCGTTCTCCTCCTTTTATTTTTTTTTCTTGAATTTTGTAAGGCCGCGGAGCCCAAAAAATACCCTTTGTAAAACTTTTGTCTTTGGTAGTAATAAAGTTTTTCTTCGGCTCCATAGAATTGCGCTCTACCATCTGTTTATGAAGAATGCTCGTAAGATATCTTTGCTTATACCGTTGTGCTTTTATGTCAGGTTGGCCATCTGTCTGGCGATCGTCTGTCGAGTTGACTTCAATCACTGGCCGATGAGTGTGCCAAGCACTGCCGAGGAGGTATCCCCCTAGGCCCTGGAGTCAAGGGGAGATCGTTTAGACTTGGATAGACCTGACGCCCCTCACTGGGGTCTCGGATCCTCCGCAGGCCATAAGGCATCTCTGATTTCGAGCATTGACTACCATCCGGGGGTGACTGGGCAGGGTAGCTGCCCAGTCGCCTCTTGCAAGGGCTTTCTGGTCCCTGGCGTTGTGGTAGGGGAGCTACCTGCCAGGGATGGCCGAGCAAGGACTCGACTACCCCTGGGAGGACTTGGGTCCTTAGCGCTGGAGGGGCTGTGAGAAGCCCACTAAGGATGACCGGGCAGTGAAGCTGCGCGGTTGCCTCTTGGCGAGGGTTTTGACCTCTGGCGTCGTGGGTGGGAAACTACCAGCCGGGGATGAATGAGCGGGGGTAGCCGCTCTGGTGCCTCTTGTGAGGGCTTTTGATCCCTGGCGTCGAGGGTAGGGAGCTACCAGCCAGAGTTGACCGAGCAGGGTAGCTGCTCGGTTGCCTCTTGCGAGGGCTTTGATCCCTCAGGACGGGGACCGAGCAGGGTTACTGCCCAGTGCCTCTTGGCGAGGACTTTGATCCCTGTCGGTTGTGGTAGGAAGCTACCAGCCGGGGATAGCCGAGCAAGGACTCGACAGCCTCTAGGAGGACTTTGGTCCTTAGCGCTGGAGGGGCTGTAAGAAGCCCACTAAGGATGACCGGGCAGTGAAATTGCGCGGTTGCCTCTTGGCGAGGGCTTTGACCTCTGGCGTCGTGGGTAGGCAACTACCAGCCGGAGATGAATGAGCGGGGTAGCCGCTCTGGTGCCTCTTGTGAGGGCTTTTGATCCCTGGCATCGAGGGTAGGGAGCTACCGGTCGGAGTTGACCGAGCAGGGTAGCTGATCGGTTGCCTCTTGCGAGGGCTTTGATCCCTCAGGACGGGGACCGAGCAGGGTTACTGCCCAGTGCCTCTTGGCGAGGACTTTGATCCCTGTCGGTTGTGGTAGGAAGCTACCAGCCGAGGATAGCCGAGCAAGGACTCGATTTCCTCTGGGAGGACTTTGGTCCTTAGCGCGGGAGGGGCTGTAGAAGCCTACCAAGGACCCTTGGCTGGGTAGGGTTACTGCCCGGTGCCTCTTGGCGAGGGCTTTTGTCCTAAAGGATAGCCGAGCGAGGGATCCTCGGGCTCGACTGCCTCTAGGAGGGCTTTTTGATCCCCGGCGTTGTGGTAGGGAAGCTGCCCGCTGGGGATAGCCGAGCGAGGGATCCTCGGGATCGACTGCCTCTGGGAGGGCTTTCTGATCCCCGGCGTTGTGGCAGGGAAGCTGCCCGCTGGGGATGACCGAGCAGGGTAGCTGCCGGGTTGAATCCTGACGAGGTGTAGCCCGACCGTCCAGCTGTAGGTGCGGGAATGGGGACGGTCGGGGCAACGACGCGTGTAGCCAATGCATTGAATGCCGGGGAGGCGAAGCGCTAGGAGCGCGTCGCTTCGATTCCACCGGAGAAGGCTTGATGGCTGCCGCGTGGCGGCGACTCCCTGGGTGAAAGCGGGCGACTGTTGGGCTGCGCAGTGGGCTATATAAGGCTGAAGGAGTACTGGTCCTTCCATCCATCGTAAACAGGTCGTCGAGAATGCAGGACTTCCCGTTTACCATCCCCGACATCGTCCGCTTTGAAGATGTGTACTTTTACGACCCGTACTGCACCGAGGACACGGTGCAGCTGGTCTACGGGAGCATTGAGGACCATTTCGGCTGGCTGCTCTCCAGACGCTCCTCCCTGCTGCAGCTGCTGATGTACTCCATCTGGAAGGCGTCGCCGGGGCTTTACAACCCCCTGTTTGAGCTGCTCTATGACGAGGCCGTGGGCAAGCTGCGGTCTTTGAGGCGCTTCGGCATAATCTCCGCGAACCGGCTGGCCCGCTCAGAGGTGCTCGTCCGCGAATGCTACAAGCTGAGGCTCGGGATCGACGCGCTCGGGGGGAACCGGGGACAGAGGTTGGACCTTGCGAGGCCCCGGTTGGCGAAGATCTTTACCGAGTACCACGAACAGTGCTCGCTGCATCCCCTTCCCCCACTGTTGTAATTTTCTTTTCTTTTTGCATGTATGGCTGAGGAGCCCATAATACCTTTTGAATAAACAAAGTTTTTCTTCCCTTTTCACAATACTCCATCGATCTTTATTAAATTAATAATGGATCCTAGGAAGAATTTACATTGCTTTAAAAGAAAGGTACAGCCTAGTTGATGACTTTATTGGCTTGGGCCGAGCTCCCTGAAGGGCTATTGGCCTCCGCGCTTGGTCTAGGGTATGGGGCTCCCTGAGCTCCGGGCTGGCCGTCCGCTGAAACGAGCATGATCTGATCGATGGTCAGGTCGGCGGGAGGGTGATGCTACTCCTGCTCGCTGTCGGCCTGCCGTTTGTCCCTCAAGTAGGCGGCGAGGTGCCCAGACCGGATGAGCTCTTCGATGTAGCCCCTCAGTTGTTTTCAGTCCTCCGTGGTGTCACGCCCCGCTTCCCGGTGTACGACGAAGAGGACGCGACGAGGTCCGCTACGTATATACTTAGAAGTACATACGCTAAGCGTATCTAAGTAATATAAAAGTAAATCACAAGAGACAAGAGATATAGAAATAACAGCAACTTTATTAATAACATTCTTTTGTACAATGCATGATAAGTAAATACAGCTGGAATGAAAAGCGATGCCTAAACAATGGCATAACAGGAAATGAAAATACTGAATAGAACAAGGTACAATGTCTAGAGCTTGGGGTCTTCGTGAAACTGCTCCAAGTCTTCACCGGTGGGCTCGATCTCTGCTGGGTCCAAAGCACCTGACGACATTCAAAGAAGAAGAAATAGAATGTCGTCAACGAACAGGTCGCTCGGTAAGTCCCAAAGATAAAGAAGAATTAGAAAAGGCAGAATAAGAGGTATTTTCTAAAGAGATTATAAAATATTGTAGAATATTGTGTTAAAGCCGTTGTTTGTAGCTTGGTACGGAAGGATGCCAGTGTATACGAGAGGGGTCTCAGTATGCTAGAGACCAGGGCAAATGGAAGTAAAAGGCTCCGTTATACAACCCGGAACAATGGCAATTAGATTCATGTTAGATGTCTTAATCTTACCGCCTCGTGCCACCTTTAACACCTTCCGCACCAATCTATCCCTTAAACCCCGTAGTGTTTTGGTTGTATTATTGTATTATATTGTATAAGTTGGATGACCGACCAAAACCATGATATCAGTAAACAGATTGTAACTGCATAATCAGGTAAATGGAATAACGGAATAATGGATGTATATCTATGGTTTGATTCAGTCAAATTGTATAGAATGTTAACTGGATTCTGGGATTCATGTGTTCATATTGAGTTGGGATATTAAAGAATATAGATTGACTTGAATCATATTCAAGTCAGAATTAATCAGACTCAAACCCGAGTCAGACTAAAGAAATGTAAGTCGAAGTTCTATATTTGTTAGGGTCATTATTGTAATTTATAAAACTTGAGGGGGTTTTATGTAAAAATACTTTTGTATAGTTTTCAAGATACACCTCAAGTATTTATTATTCGTCTTTATTGTTATAATGAGTGTGATTTTATTTTGTCTTATTTCTATTGAAAATATCCTAATAAAAGTATTAATTTGTAATATTGATTTATTTGAAATTCATGGTATTTTAATGTAACTTTTAATCTTGTAATTTTTTTAGGAAAATGTGGAAACTTTATCTTATAATAAAATAGGTGTTTAAATGATAAATATACATATGTTTATACAAGAATAATTTTCAATAAATATTTTAATTTCCAAAATCTCATTTTTCTTAAATGTCGTATTTTATACCTTTCGAGACCGAATGCTCCTTGCGGAGGTCTGAATCTCGCACTACTAAGCCTGAGGGCGCACGATAAACCGTACTATCCCTAACGAGTTCCCCAAAGGTGGGTTGTAATGGCACTTTGCAAAGATTTAACAAATACTAATCATTTAGAAAACGGTTTTATAAAGATAAGGTATTTATTTGTAAAAGGGTGTAAATTTCCGTATTTTAGATTCTAGGGTTTCCTAAGCCAACTAGCCAATTTCTAATTGATCTAAACGACACGTCATTAGAAGTCTCGAATCGCTTCTTCACCGCCAATTGTGGCCAGATAAGTACAAGTGAGGAAGGAGGGATCCGCTCACGAATCGTGAGACGGGCCTTTTAAAGTTACCTAAGCTCACTTGCCTAGCCTAGACACCACAAAGTCAGATTTAGATAAACGATCGATGTCCATGACATATCGTATTTTCCTATTAAAAGATTTTGTTTTAGAAATTGTATACAACTTAGAACTTTTAGAAAAAAGTTTATAAAGAAAAGGGTATTTTAATGTAAAGTCTTGTATTATCGTATTCTAAGTTTTGATGGTATCAATTAGGGTTGTATTTGCGTGTGTGTGGAGGTAGGTCATTACCTCGTGATCTATTTTAAGGTATATCAATGTTAAAGGGTTAAATGTGATAAACTAAACATGGTGGTATTTAAGTACGAAAATACGGTATTTGCAAAAGTTATCATTTCATGTGAGAAATTTTATCCAAATTGATTTTTAAGTGATTAGTAGTCAACATGAATATGTTTAAGCGTTATGGAATTAGTGATAAGTGAGTTTTGATAGAAAACCGAATCGAAAATCGGTTTGTTCCGATTTCCGTCGGCTTTTAAAAAGTCGTATTTTATGAAAGAATAGAAAGGTAGAAAAGAGGGACTTACAGGTTTGGACAAGCTAGAGAGTGCTAGGAAGGTAATGGGTTTGTCGGTGCGTCGAAACGTCGTGTAGAGTCCTAGTACGATCGCCGGGATTCGCCGTCGATTTCGGCAGCGCTTCGCCTTTCGCTCGTTTTCTAACGTACCGAGTTCTCTTGAAATTTTTAGAGAGTGGACTTAGGAATATAGGGTGAAAGGGTAGAGGGTAGGGGTGTTTATATAGGGTTAGGCTAGGATTAAGGTTTTAATTAAAAAAAATATAAAAATATATAATTAAAAAAACATTAAAAAATCATTAAATTTTGGAGTAAAAGTGATTTATTGAGAATTTGATAACCGATCAGGGAAATTAAAGTATTCAGGTGAGAAGACCAGGTCAACACGGAGAAATTCCGTGTTGACGACTCGGCCGAGTCGGGGTGCCGTTGGGTGGGGTTTTTCCTGGGGGGATTTATGGCATATCTAACTTTTTGTCTTCAGTTCAAGTTTTGTGAGTTATGGCGGTTTGACTGTTGACTTTCCAAAAATTTAAAACAAAATAATTATAAAAGTAATGTGGGGCATGGGATTTGAACTCTGGTGGCTTGGTTCAGCAATGCAAGGTATTACCAATGAGCTACAAGCTCTTGCTTGTAATTATGGTGTTATTTAATTACTTAAAATGATAGCAGCAAGAGTAAATACTCCAAGTATACATTAAATTTAAAGTAATTTCTTGTACACTAAAAATGGAGTTATTACATTCTTGTAGCTTGTAATTAAAAACAAAATAATTACCTATATCTTGTGCTCAGGCTAAAATACCCCCTTGTGGATTTTGAAATTTTTAAAAAAATTTGTATAGAAAAAGTGTATAAGAAAATTAGGGTTGTTACACATGGCATGGTCCAATACCCGGTGGAAAGCGCAGTAGGGGCCCCGGGTTCGCTTTGCGGCCTGACGTGGGATCGGAGGGAACTTGAAGAACCCCTTGTTCTGGGCCTCCTCCAGCAACACTGCGAGGGAGACGTTGAGGGGGGTATACTCCTGGAACTTCGGGTGGTAGGGCTGCTGACGCTCCAGCCTCTCCTCCTGAGCTCTCTTCTTCTGGTCGAACCGTTCTGCCCGGGGGAGGTTAGCATTCATCTCGGATTCCAGCCGAACCTCGCGCTCGGTCCACGCCTTGACCTCGGCCATGGTCTTAGGTTGCGCCAACGCGAAGGAGCGTAACCATTCCTTGTGCCTTAGACCAGATCTAAGTGCCGTGATGACGGTTTCGTCCCGATGCTCGGGCACCTCGAGAAGGGCGTTGTAGAAACGAGTAATGTAGGCCTTGAACGTTTCCTTGTCCCCACTCTTAACCGTGAAGAGGTAGTCGACCGTGCGCTTCTGTCGACGGTTCCCCACGAAATGGCCGAGGAACTGGGTAGCTAGCTCGCCGAAGGTTGAAATCGAGCCGGGCTCGAGCCCCCGGAACCAGTCCCGACCTGCGCGGATAAGGGTGGCCGGAAAGGCTCTGCACTGGGCCGCGTCGGAGTGATCCTGGAAGCTCATCGCCGCGGTGAAAGCGTCCAAATGGTCCTTCGGGTCGGTTTTCCCGTCGAACAGAGAGACCTTTAGGGGCTTGTTGCGCGAGGAGACGTGGACGGCGAGCAATTCCTCGGTGAACGGCTTTGTGAGCAAGTCGGAGGCATACTTAGCCCCGTCGCTCGAGAGGTGAGCCTCCCGACGCATGCTCTCGATTTTCTTTTCTAGGGCGTCGAGCCGACCGTGGTATCCCGAGGAATCGGCGCCTTGGGATCCCTGGCCTCCGCTGTGGATGACCTGCGTCTGGGAGCGGCCTCGGTTTCTCTCGATGAGGTGTCTCAGATCTCGAGGCGAGGTGGCTCTGGACCCGCCGAGGTGAACCCCTTCTGTGCGGCCCCGCCGAGTGTGGTGGTGTCGACCACGCCTGTGGATAGGCGAGGTGACTGACATCTCCTCACGGGGATAAGGGTCGCGTGGAGGCTCGGGACGGGGCGTTCTGGCGGCGGATCTTGGTGTGGAGCCGTGGGGCGCCCAGCGGGCCTCAGGGAGCACCGGCTCGAGAGATCGGTAGCCAGGAGTTGTTGCTTCCTGGTGGTCAGCCGTCCAGACGGGGGCAGAGCCTTCTGGAGGCTGTGGAGCGGCGATCTGGGGCCCAGGCCCGGCCGTTTGGACGCGGACGAGGGCCTCCACGAAGGATTGCAGCTGATCTATCCGGCCTGCGAGGGCGTTGATGACGGTCATTGGAGGAGGCTCATCCCCGTCTTCGGTGAGTGGAAGGCGGCGGCTGGTACCGAGATCTTCAGGGTGTCTGCTTGCCATTTGGGCGGAGATTGGAAGGCCAACTTTGTGTTTTGTGGAGTGTTCCCACAGACGGCGCCAACTGATGGAGGTCCTTTTCGGGTCTCCGTCAGATGTTGTCTTCCGTTGATCTCCCGGTGGACTTTGTTGATTATCTCCTGTTGTGTGTGGGTCTCAATGGGTTTTTGGAGGAAGAAGTGGAATGAGGAGTTTGGTGCCGACTACCTGCAAAGAAGTTCCTGGATGGTTTGGTACCACCAAGGACCCTCCGACGATCAAGTTAGTGATGAGATCCGAGTAGAGTAACGGCTTAGAAGAGTAAAAAATGGCTTCCCTGACCCCTCTGCGATGGGGTTTATATAATGGTGGCGGCACGCAGCAGCAGGCGTGAGAATCTCGCCGGCAGTTACGCTCCCGACGCCACGCCCGCGTAGAGAACGGATCGCCCATTAATGGGGATCGTGATGGCGTGGAACGTGGGACGTTGCTGGCGTAAAATCCGCGCATGGCGAGATTCGCGGAGCGGCGGTTACGCTTGGGAGTGGTGGAGTTGGTCGGAGGGCCGAGGAAGATAGCCTCGGCGGGAGCTCGGGGACGAGCGAGGAGGCCGAGGAGTCTTGGTCCTGTGGCAGCTCGAGGTGAGCTGAGGGGCCGATGAGGCTAATTTGCAGGGAGCCCCGAGGAGGGCTAGCTTGTGCTTGCAGGTCAGGGGTAGGGTGGCCTGGTCGGCCCCCGTGGGCCCTTTCTTCTGAGTCTTGGGACATGTCATCTGCCATGTGTCTTGATCCTGGAGATTGCCGATATTGAGCATCATCAGTGTCACATTGATTCCCCGTCATAGCCCCCAGGGATCCAGGAGGTATGTGCTGACGACACGTCATCTCCCATATGTAGCAATCCGGGGTATTCCCGTTCGTGAGCTTCATCAAAAGGGGACTGTAAAAGCTTAGAATCGACAATTTAAATGCCTGTTCATAGCGTTTCGGGCTAATTTAACAGTGAGAGCAAGGTAAATTGGTGAAAATAACATCCTAACCATCAACTTTTAACTATATCTCTCAAGTGATTCAGGGGCTTGTTTAGAAATGTCAAGATGCGGGGGTCTTATTTAAAAATAATAAAGAATTGGGGAGCTGAGCTGGAAAACTCTAAAATCCCCAAAAATAAAGGGCAAAAAGGGGAAAATATCAGCAGGACACGAATCAAATCAAATCAAATCGATCGGTTCTGGAACAAAGGGGAAAGGTAACGCAAATCGCTCGATTCAGTTTCCTTTTTTAGGTTATCTGTGATTATTTTGCAATTTTCATCATGTTTTAATAGCAAAATTGACAGTAATCGAGCAGCTTTCCTTTCTCCCTTAGGGTTCCTGAATCAAAAAGAGACCATCTTTCTCTGCTTCTTGAATCGGACGCCTCATTGAATGCATAGGGTTAGTCTTTCTTTTTCCTCAGATTTCAAGTAATTTTAGGTGGCTTTTCCATAATTTTAGTTGATTGTTGATTAAATTTGTATATGAGATTAGTTTTGATTTAGCTTATGTGGTGTTGAAGTGAGTGAGAAATTTTGCTCTTTCTCTTGTAGGGTTTATTGTACATTTTTATGATCATCTAACCCTTTGTGGTCTTGAGATATCATGGGCAATTAAGATGCTGAAATATGTCGATAAAACGGGAATGTTGAAATACATGCATTCATAAGAAGTTAGAAGTATTTGGACATGGATAAGTGTGCATGTTTGGAGGAACAACAAAATCAAAGTTACATGGGGTGCAATAACAAATTAAAAACTAGAGACAGTCTTAGGTGAACATGGATGGATGATGTTAAAGAATGTGTTGGTTATTACCATAATCGAAGAGATACCTTTAACAACGTAGAGTCGAATAAAAACCTTCCTCAAAGATTCGACCAATCCTGCTTTTCTTAAACCAATTCCATATCAATTTCGAATTTCTTTCATTTCACTGAGCACTAACCCAATTGCTCGGATTCTTAAACCTCGTTCAAGGGAAAATGGTGAAATTGTACACCGGTGTCGATTTTTCGTCCAGAAAGAGAAATAGCAAGGAGATTGTTTAGAATTTGCAGCTTGCTATTCTAATTCATGTAGTCGACTATAAAAGTTTTGGACAAAGGGCAGATATAATCACTTCTAGAAGTTTCTTAACTAGTTTTCAGTGAAGTGGTTAGAGGTTATATGCTCAACAAAGAATAATGTTTGAGGCTTCTGTTTGCTTCAGGCTTACCCTGTTGCTTCACCTTCTATTATGTTTCGTAGTCTTCATTACATGTATGCTATCCAAGGGAAATTACACTAAACTTATATTTTTTATTACAGCAATCTCACTTAAACTTCGGTTTTAAGGAAGTTTTTTTAATATACCCTTAAATGCAGCACTTTAATGGAGCTTGTTGTGAAATACACCAATAGTTAAAGGTAGTTTAGTGTAGTGTAGCCTATAGATCAATTTTGTGTTATCTGCCACGACATTAGGTTAAAAAGTACACAACAAATTGTTGGATATTAATTAAAAATAAAAATTTTATATGGTGCAAAATACTAGTCTATCATAACTTAAGAAGAGATTATATAACTTCTTATCCCACCAAATCTTCTAACCATATCATTACCTCCTAGATTTAATCTACTAACCTATTTTACCTCAATCAACAAATTATATAATTAAGGCCTAACCTTAGAGAAAAGATGCATAGAAGAGAATAAGAAGATAAAAAATCTCACCTTACTACTTTTTCCATCCAAATTACTTAATCTATATTCCTTTGTATCTGGGCAAAAACATGAGCAACGCGTGATCTTCCCATAGTGGTCGTGTGTGTGAAGGGATCGTTAAAGGTTACATCTGTCTTGGCTGACCGCATGCGGTCCGCGATGTCTTTTAGGGCAACAAGATTTCTCATGTCTATCCCTAAACCGGTAACATCCAACTTTTTCTTTATTTAATTGAAGGTAAATTTTTATATTTATACAACAAAATATCCAACAATATAAAGGATATATAAATTATATAGATAATTTTATTGCCATATAATTTGTTTTATCAATCTGATCAACCAATTTTATAGTTCAATCTATTATTCATGTATCGAATTTTGCTCATGTTTAGATATATTATGCTATACAGAAATCTTTTTAGAGGGCGCTATGATAATCGATTTACATTGATCTCAAAATTCTGATGTCAAATAATTATATACAAATCACTAAAATTGAGGGTTTACTCTGTACCTTTGTTTTGTCCATCCTAATATGCTCCGTTTCTTTTTTAAAAATCATAGCAACAATTGTAAGGTGTATGTGATGTTACATTATTATTAAGTTATTTATTCCACTAAAAAGTACTATGTGCTATTGTGTTTCTCTATTTATATACACGTTCCTCATTGGATCTAAGTACAATGAAGTCGCTGATTGATCGCAGTTTTGTTGACATCCGTGTCACACGATCCTCAATTTTGATTATTTAGTTCAAAACTTTATTTAAACGAATTCATAAGTTACTGATGATGTTTCCAAGTTTATATCTTGAGTACAGTATGCACAAATATATTCAACATCAAGCTAGATTGTTTAATATGCACTTAAAACGGTGATATGGTATGACAACTCGATGCAAGCAACAACGGAATGCAGGCAAATTCAAGATCCAATCACGTTTTAACGTAATAAGTCAAGGAAATAAAGCTAATCTAAGAACCAAAATGAACATTATAGTTGTGAGCGATATACATGTAATTAGAAATGATCTCATAATGTTAGAAATCTCATTCCAACATATTCTTAATGCTTAAGACATCTTCTTTTCTTTTAGAGACGTCTATCGTTTTCGTTGGATTCAAATCTGCCAAGTTCAAAACCTGACTTTTCATACATGTCTGAAAACAGACGTATGTGGCAGAAAACAGACGTTTGTATCAGTAAAGTTTTGAACAACAGATGGCTGTAGCAGACGTCTGTATTGCAATTCTCAAAATCTACACTTGTAGACTTCTCAGTGACAGCTCTGTCGCTGTCTGTAGAAGAAATTTTCTTTTGAGGTGGACGTCTGTACAGATGTCTTCACGGGCAGTTAAATTAGTTTAATTTGAATTTTGAATTCCGTTTTGAATGGGCACTTATGCCGTTTTCACACATAACTAACTTAAACGGTCATTAACTGTTTTTAGGCAATTTTTTAGCGGCTAAAGGCAGTTACAATAACTTCCCATTCAATCTCCTGTAAATACCCTTGAGATCACACATTTTCAATTAATTCATTCATTGCGAATCTTTCTGAAAAACTTCGTGTTCTTCGCTTTTTAACTTGTTCAAAATTTTCATTTCCTTAAGAGTCTTAAACTTTTCAAAATCTCTCAAAACAATCCTTGTGCCAAAGCCGAAGATAATCTTTTGAGATCAATAGGATTATGAGTGAGTGATCATTTGTAATTAACAAGTGTAACCCACGAGAAGGGGTGCTTCTCATTTTGCTCGAATTGTGTATTCGGAGTGGAAAAGAGATTTTTCTAGATAGACGTGGATTAAAGAGAAAAATGCGGCTTTCCTAAAGAATCACGGGCTATAGAGAAAGAAAACTTATTTTCTAGAGAATCGCAAGGTCGAGTGGTTGATCCTTGTGAAGAGGGATTTTGTTCTTCACATTCATATGAAGTGGGATTCGTGTACTTCACACATTTAATGCAGAAATCATGACAAGGAGACTCAGACGGGGACTGGCCACAAGAGCGTGGTGAACCCCAGTCAACAATTCTCTATGTTTGCATTGCTCTTACTCTTTTACTTTTCTGTGTTTGTGTTGATTATCGTATTAAGTTTCTTGTTTAAAACTTGTTTTAAATATTTTCCGCAGAAACTCGATAATCACTTTAGAAATAATATTTAAGTTTTAAATTTGTCATAGGATATTATAATCATCTTATTCACACCCTTTTAATATATTTTCAATTGGTATCAGAGCAGCTTGCTCAATTTTAAAAGATTAACATCTTGAGTTTTTAAATCCATTATGGTAAACCAACTAGATGATCAATCCACCACATCATCACCACTATTTAACGGCATTAATTTTCAGTTTTGGAAAATTAAAAATGAGAATATTTTTACAATGTGTAGATTTTAGAAAAATATTGATTTAAAAGAAAAATTAGTCTTAAAAGAACAATCTCATATAAATATGCTTAATTTAATAGGAACTTTAAAAAAATGTTTTTTGAAATTAAAGACAATATACTTTTTAAATTTACTAACACCAAGGACAATCTTGACGTCATGCTAGGAACTTGTATTAATCATTATAAACGTCAAGATATAAGTTTTCTACGATTATGTCATTTTTTTAATTAAAAAAACCTTTGCTTTTTAACTACTCTGTCATTTTTGAATCTCATGTTATTATGGTTATTCTGAATTGTTCATCATACTTATTGTTGTTCATTTCATATGTCCTAAGCATGACTCATTTTTTTCATGAACTTAAATTTCTGTATTCATGTTTGTTTACGTTCCCCTTGCTCTGTTTATGAAACTTTTTGATATTTTTTAAAAGGAGGAGAAAATATTCATGGATATCTTAAATTTTGTGCTTAAATGGTAATAAAATTCAAATTATATCACTCACTTTCATGTAATACTTCTTGAAAAATAGTATCAGTGGTATGAGACATTGGTATGAGTTCAAATATTTTTTCAACTGAGCATGAATTAAGGGGGAGTATATAAATCGAATTTATAGTTTATATATATATATATATATCATGAATTGTGTAAATAAGTTTGGCTAAATATCACAAATGGGGAGATTGTTGACATCCGTATCCTCAATTTTGATTATTTAGTTCAAAGCCTTATTTAAACGAATTTATAAGTTACTGATGATGTTTCCAAGTTTATATCTTGAGTACGGTTTGCATAAATATGCTCAACATTAAGCTAGATTGTCTACAATATGATAGGCACTCAAAACGGTGAAATGACATGACAATTCGATGCAAGCAACAACGGAATGCAAGTAAATTCAAGATCCAATCACGTCTCAACGTAACAAGTCAAGGAAATAAATCTAATCGAAGAACCAAAATGAAGATTAGAGTTGTGAACGATATACATATAATTAGAAATGATCTCATAATGTTAGAAATCTCATTCCAACATATTCCTAATGTTCAAGTCATCTTCTCTTTTAGAGACGTCTATCCTTTCCGTTGGATTCAAATCTGCGAAGTTCAAAACCTGACTTTTCATACATGTCAGAACAAATGTCTGTGGTAGAAAACAGACGTCTGCATCAGTAAAGTTTTGAACAACAGACGTCTGTATTGCAATTCTCAAAATCTACACTTTCTGTGTACTTCTCAGTGACAGCTCTGCTGCGTTTATAGAAAGAATTTTCCTTTGAGGTGGACGTCTGTATAGACGTCTTCACGGGAAGTCAAATTGGTTTAATTTGAATTTTGAATTCTGTTTTGAATGGGCACTTATACCGTTTTCACACGTAACTTCCTCAAACGTGCATTAACCGTTTTAGGCAGCTATGGGCAGGTACAATAACTTCCTATTCAATCCTCTATAAATACTCTTGAGATCACACATTTTTAATTAATTAATTCATTGCAAATCTTTCTGAAAAACTTCGAGTTCTTCGCTCTATAACTTGTTCAAAAATTTCATTTTCTCAAGAGTTTTAAACTTGTCAAAATCTCTCAAAACAATCCTTGTGCCAAAATCGGAGATAATCTTTTGAGATCAATAGGATTGTGAGTGAGTGATCATTTGTAATTAACAATGTAACCCACGAGAAAGGGCGCTTCTCATTTTGCGCGAATTGTGTATTTGGAGTGGAAAAGGAGATCTTTCTAGAGAGACGTGGATTAGAGAGAAAAATATGGCTTTCATAGAGAATCACGGACCAAAGAGGAAGAAAACTTGTTTCTTAAGAAATCACAAGCTCGAGTGGTTAATGCTTGTGAAGAGTGATTTTGTTCTTCACATGCCTGTGAAATGGGATTCGTGTACTTCACACATCTAGTGCAGAAATCCCGAGGAGCCTCAAGCGGGGACTAACCACAGGAGCGTGGTGAACTCTAGTCAACAATTCTCTGTGTTTGCATTGCTCTTACTCTTTTACTTTTCTGTGTTTGTATTGATTATCGTATTAAGTTTCTTGTTTAGAACTTGTTTTAAATATTTTCTGCAGAAACTCGATAACCACTTTAGAAATAATATTTAAGTTTTAAATTGGTTATAGGATATTATAATTCCCTTGTGAAGTGGGATTCGTGTACATTACACATCTAGTGTAGAAATCTTGAAAAGGAGTCTCAGGCGAGAATTAGTCACAGGAGCACGGTGAACCCTAATCAACAATTCTCTGTGTTTGCATTACTTTTACTCTTTTACTTTTCTGTGTTTGTGTTGACTATCGTATTAAGTTTCTTATTTAAAACTTGTTTAAAATATTTTCTGTAGAAACTCGATAATCACTTTATAAATAATATTTAAGTTTTAAATTTCTCATATGATATTATAATCACCTTATTCACCCCAAGGTATTTTCAAGTTTGAGATTCCATATTGAATTTTTCAGCGGTACATACCAGTGGAATACTGAAACTTGAATAAATTAAAAACTCCAAAGCTAACAAGCTTGTTGTATAGTTTTGAATCTAAAAATACCAAGCCTATATGTTTTTTTCCTTGATTGCATTCTTTCACTTTTAACTCCAATCTCAATACTGCAATTCTATATATTTGTATTTCATTGATTGAATACATTTTTCCTGTAACTTTACTTTTGAAGAAACAGTTTATTATCTGATTGTTAGCCATTGGTTCACTACTACATAGTGTCCTATTAGAAAAAGTTTCTAGCGATGCTTATAGGCTTCATTGCATTGGTTCTCAATAGTAATCACTATTGCAATTGCAGGGTTACTACTATTGGTATTATAAATAGACAATTGCAACGGCCATTAGCCGTTGCAAAAAGAAAACCGTTGCTTACAAAATAAATAAAATATACATGCCAAGAATTTTGCAACGACACCCAGCCGTTGCAGAAAGAATATAACAACAAAATAACCGTCGCTAAATAGTTTATTAGTAATGAATATATCCATTCTTTTAAGAATTTTTAGCAACAAAAATAATGTTGCTAAAACAATTTTAATGTTATCTTAATTATGAGATTAATACTTGCTAAAGAAAATATTATTATATCAAGAAAAATACACGTGTCCCTAAATTGCATATCTCGGTTTTACTAAAAGGAAATAAATACAAAATTGAACCATCCAAACAAATTTCAACAATTCATTAATAAAATTGTCATCTATATAATCATCATTTAAAATTCGATACATACAATGAAAATTTGTTGATTACAATTAAATATATAAAATAAAAAAATGCCGCCCTTCAGATAGGTAGGCTTATCCTCTGTTCTTAGTTCGGTTTTCATTCATCTCATAAATCCACATGTATATCTCACGACAAACTTAAAGTCGTTAGTATTAAGATATAGTTCATACTTATTAAACATATTTTTATAGTTATATAGAAAAATAGCTTAGTTCACACTTGTTCATGTTTAGTTTTAAAATTATAATATTTTTTGTTAAGTTAGTACAATTCACATGCATGAAAAATAGTCTTTGTATGAACGTGTTAGTGTTGGTGTAAATAAACAAAATGAATTAAGGTGATGAGTTGTTGTCAAGAAAAAATGAATTAAGTTATCTTTTTTCATATTTCTCATGAGCGTTGCATTAGTAACTCCATAAGCAAGATTGCATAGTGTAAATGATCTCGTATGCCATGCATACCATGGCCCAATTAAGATACCGTAAGACTCACTCAATAGCAGAGAATTATTTGATATTAAAACAATTTGTTTCAATATTATAATTTTACTCAAGAAATTGTTTCCAATCTTATGTAAGTAGACACTTACTGTTCTACCTTTAATAAGGTGCATTCATTCTTTTGTTGGTCAATATCCTTGACAAAAATTGCAGCTAATAAAATTAAATAGGTAATGCTTAAGAAAAATTTAAAAATTACAGAGAACAAAGTATCCGAAGGCTATGTTTGCACAATGAAATTTTTTGATTAAGGTACCCTCTACATATAGAAAAAATTAAATTATCTATAATAATTTCTTTCGGAGTGTTAAAAGATCGATAATTAATGTTCAAAAAGAATAGTTGATCAAGAACCTTATGGCTAGAAACACTACCGTCTGATTTAAATTGCTGATTTATTCTGATTTAAGGATTGGACTATTACATCATACCTTCAACGTTTTTTCGGGAGCAACAGTCACATAAGAGAACCTTTTTCAAAAAAATATAAATGAAACATGAAATTTAATAAATATAATCTTATATACCTATATTGTTATAACTCATGAAAACCTATATAAAAATTGATTAAAAACATGGAGCTATGTACCATCACAAAAGCAAATTTTCTATTATATGAAATAGTAATTTGCTGTTGCTCCAGATGTTTGGATGAGCTGATAGCCTGAACGCAATAAAAAATCTGAACAAACACGATCGATGAACATTAAATTATTTTCAACCCAATCTACAAACCCTAAATTAATTTTTTAATAACAAGTTTCAAAACCATAATTTGCTAAAACAAATAATTTCAAAAACATGAATTAAAACTAAATGATATAAATATGGCCTGAAATACTAACTAAGATCAAATCGAAGTTTAATTTTATTACCGGTTTAATCTCGTATAATCTGAATCTGCCGACGAACTCGATCACTGATTCCCACTACTTTTTGGGTATATTATTGGCTTGTTGAATCTAGAAGAGAGTGAAAGAAGACTTTTGGTCGGGTTTTGAAAGGACGAGTATCGATGTGGAGGAGGTGAATGGCGGGATCCTAAGGCTATCAAGGGAATGAGAGGATTTAGGTGTTATTTTGAGAGAGAAAAGATGGAAGGAGGGAATAATTAACCGAGAGGAGGGTGGGGTATGGCTAGAGATATGATAGGGCGGCTAGGGGGTTCTCACATAAGAAATTCTTTGACCCATATTTAAGATTATTCTACCTTTTAATTAATTATACTAAAAGCTATTTAACTTTATTTTCTTATGATTAAATATATTGCAACGGTAATGATATATGTTTCACTTAGATATTTGCAACACTTGAGCACATATCCATTGCAAATAAGTCTTATTTACTACGGTGAACTCTTTGATCGTGGCTAATGAGATACTTTGTAGGAGTGGTTTATTCAGTTTTAACTTTTTATGTGCCTAGACCCATTACAGTTTTTCTTTGGACCTTTTAAAAATCGGGGAAATCCCCCGCCCTAATAAATGATTGCAACATGTCTTTCTAGAGATTGTTTTGAAACAAAAATACGTATAACATATTATTCTCTTAGTTGTGTTACACTGCATGTGTTATTCTTAACTACAACTTGAATTGTCTAATTATATGTAATTCTATCGTCATCTTGTTGATATTGTGACATGCGTAATTTATTGCATTACAAGTTTACAACTATTTAATTGCAATATTAAATATTGAGTTTGGCATTATCTTTAATTGATATTTTAATTAGTTTTCATGTTTATTTGTGATGCATTTGGTAAATAGAATAAATTTTCGATAAATCTTTATTTATATGAATTGTTCTATACAAATATAATTTCTTTTGTACATATTATGATATGCTCTCTGTAGTTGGACTGAAGTACTAAAAAGAAAAAAATATACATGGCTTGTGCATGTTCTTGCTATGTACCTTATTGTTTTCAGAATTTAAAATTTTAAGATTATTTCTTATTATTTCTTAATTTATTAAGAAGGAAAATTAATATTGCTCACAGTAAATTACTGGTTGATAAAATTCCTCCATAGCTTAGATGATTGTATGACTGTTTTGGGTCAACATTCCATATTAGTAAACTAACAAATTGCTTTAATTTTTTACATGTGTTATAAGGTTAATTCCAAGGGCATTGATTAATTGCTTGGGATTCTTTCTTAAGCCTGGCAACTTTAGGCTATGGGTGTTGTAAATCAGACTTGATGAGTATGACACTAATATGCTTGTTTTCTATTAGTGCAAGGATAATAAATATAAAGATAAGTTTGGATTGTTAGCAACCCGACTTAGCTAAATACCATGATGTAACCATTCTTAAAAAGTTATGTAGCTTCTACATCTATAAGATCATCATTACCTAGAGAAGAGGTAAAAAATGAAATGAGAGTACCATTCAAGGAATTATTTCCTTGGAACATCTTATGATAAAATGTTAATAAAAATTTATTTTTGATATTTCATATTCCTGCAATATATTTATATTTTATATATCTACTGATCTCTAACACATTATATGCATGACAATTATGTTAAGTTTTCCAAAATATGGAAAACATTACATTTGCAGATGCCTCCAATTGGAAGGGAGGAAAAAATAGAAGTTAAATATTATAGCCTTTAACCTATTTATGACCATAGACATTATGAAGTCCAAATTTCTTAAATGGCTCTAATTAGGATGACAATCTTTTATATCTATACGCAAAATCTGTGGGGGGTAGGGTTAAGCCTTATATTTAGGCCATCGACGTAGAAACCCTACTCCTATGATAGACGATCTCTTAAAGTTCAAAGGATAGCAATAAGCCAGATAGACCAACCATTAGAGAGTAACTCAAATACATGTGGAACATGAGTCCACATTTGAAGCAAGGCACTCGAAACTCCCCCTAAGACAGTTGCTCCATAGAAGATCGGTTTTAGGTTGAGCAGTAATACTCTTAACGGATCCAAACTGGAGAGCGGGATTCTTCGGTCTCTTATATCCCCTAGAAGATCCACCTACGTGAGATACACCAGGGGCTGCAACAAGAGACGGTCTAACTCTCGATTTTCCTTATGAAATTTAATACCGAGCGCATGCCCCAACCCCAATAATGCGCCAACCCTAACCCAATGCTGCAAACCTTCTATGTGTGCTTTAGCCAAATTCTGATAAGTTCTGATAAGCAATCCTGGTTCAAGGCCTAAGGCCATTAAGATTTAATATCTATCACATCCTCAATACTCATATCTTGCAAACCTTGAAATTTCATTTTTTTGGGGGAGATTGTTATAATTAAAAATAAAATTTCATATGGTGCAAAAATACTGATTTATCACAACTTAAGAAGAAATTATCTAACCTGTCCAACCAAATCCTCTAATCATATCATTACCTCTTAGAATTAAGCCGCTAACATATTTTTACCTCAACCAACATATTATATAATTAAGGCCTAACCTAAAAAGATACAGAGAATAGAATAAAAAGATAAAAATTCTCTCACCTTACTATCTTTCCCATCTAAATTTCATTTATATTCTTTGTATATGCGGATAATTATAAGCAGCTCGTGGTCTTCTCTGCTCAGTGGTCGTGTACATGAAAGGATACTAGTGGTATAGGATTTGTACCGCTAGAGAGGTTACATCTGCCTTGGCTTACCGCACGAGGTCGGCGATGTCCTTAAGGGAAACTAGGTTTCTCATACCTATCCCTAAACCAGTAACATACTAACATCAAAATTTTTGTATATTTAATTGAAGGTAAATTCTAATATTTATGCAACAAAATATTCAACACAAATGGAGAGAAACCAGCAGTGATGGCTTACGAATTTTAGAGTGCATCATTCAGTTTTAGTTGGAATCTCTCTTTCCCTTTGAAAGAATATGCGCCCATTATTCTGCATGTCGCTTCCTCGTTCCAGTCACTCCTATAGTGGAATATGCACCATTCGATTTGCTTTTTTTCTTTTGCACTAATACTCCTTGAGTACTTAAATGAGTCATATTATTTTTAACAGCGAATCACATGCGTAATTCCTCTGTAGATGCTTGATATTGTTCCTTGTGGGTCCTGAACAAGAATCATAGGCGCATGCTAAGTAGCATATTGATACAAGACACAAATATGATTCGGATTTGCCAATTTGAATCTGCCAAAATAAATTTTAGGATACAATTCATTGGGATACACCTTTTTTAATTGTTTAATATATACATAATAACAAAACTTGTAATTTTAGTAATATAAACTAAGAATATGAAAAACTTCTAAACAAACAACAATAAACCGTTGGTGTATCCTAATTATTTATGCATGTTCTACATTTTTAGAATACGATATAAATTTTATGATGTGTCAAAAGGAGTCTCTAAACTATTCTCAACGATCCAAATGAATCCGATAGGGACACGATTTTAATATGATTCCTCGTCACCCCAACGACGAATCTCTGCAGCACTGCAGCCTAGCATGATATATATTTTATATTAATCATATAGTAATCATGGATTCAATGATCAATGATTTTGATGCATTGATTGATCAACAATGAAGTCAATAGCTTTGAAGCCTACCGCATCTCTATCGCCTCATGCCCTTATGAATTGTGAAGATACGACTAAACTAGAAAAGGGAAGGCATTAGTAGACATTTTAAGCGTTTTATAAATATGTTTATTTTATCCTATTTATACTATAGTAATTTCAAAGACTGTTTACTATTAATTCCAATGAAGGTAGGAAATCGATGCTAATTGCCTACTTGGTAAAACCTTGCTTGTAACAGAACAATGGTTGTGGCATCTGTACAAAGCCCTCTCCAACAATTGCAGTGGACGAGCCTTCAAGAAGTTTAAAAATCCAGAGACAAACAGCAAGAAAACCTAGCATATCCGAGGACTTTTGGAGCACGAACACATATGAGATGGAGAACAATGGAGTTCAATCACAAAGAAGCGATTCCTTGCCGAGCACATCTGCTTTACCTCTTGACTCCAATGGAACAGGAAGCACCAGCACCCCTCCCGAATTTGTGAATCATGGTAATTGAAAATTCTTTCGAACCCTCATATAGCACTTAGGCAGATATTACTATCATTTAGCCATTACGTTTGTTATCTGTTTTTCAGTATATTTTATGGAATTTATGGACATAAAAAGCATCGAAGATGCTAGTTTTACTGGTAATTGGAAGCTCTTCAGTATGATCAGATTACTTTGATAGGTGGATTTAGATGCCAAATGTATCAAAAGACCTTTGTTTTCAATATTTTTTCCTTTTGTTGATATTTTATTTACCACTTACAAGCAAAAGGTATATTGATAGGTTGCTTCTTAGACTTAATTGGCTAGGTATAGCTTATGTGAATAACAAGCATGAGGAGGGACAATGCTAATAGTATCAAGAAATTTTTCATGGTGGAGGGGACGTGTTCGTAGATAGACTTAATAAGATAAATGGAATGATAACCTTTTGTGTTTAATGCTTGTAAGTGAAATTTTACTATTTTAATATTTATCTCGCACTATGGAAATATAAGACCAATTGATAAATTCTTATTAGGCTAACAGGCTAGCTGCTTTTGCTCATTTTGGGAGCGCTGTCACGTCCCGCTTTCCAAAAACGAGAAACGAGAACGACAAGCCTGCAACGTATCCATGTCGAGAAGCACTTTTTCTCGACATGAATACGCTAAGCGTCTATGTAAGCAATAAAGAAAATTATAGTACAAGAATTCTAAACTTATAAAATATCCAACAATGTTTATAATAGCCCCAAAATCGATAACTGAACACAGTTCGAAAATTTAAGAAACTAGGGATGAAAAACAACCTTGAATAAAAGACATGCTTACTGAAAAGGAAAACTAGAGGTCGGCCCGATTTGAAAGATATTGACTGCCCTCGGTTGGTACCACCTCATATCTAGCCTCGTCATCAGTCCCAAAATTGTCTGACAACATTCCCAAGAAAAGAAAACATGAAAATAGGAATGCCATCAGCGAACTAAAGTTCGGTAAGTCCCCATTTTATTAGAAAACAATATTTTTCTTTGTTAACAGTATTTATAATGAAACGTGATATTTTGGCTACAATTAATTTAGTTATTAATGTTTATAATCTAATAGGTTTAATACAGGATTTCAATCAGTTGGAACAAATTTAACACAATAATAATGTTTGTTTAATTTATAGAAATTAGTAATAATAAATTTTTGTAATTTAGGAATAACAATATGTATAGGGTTGCTATTAATATCATCAAAAGGTAACAAGGTATAAAGATTCATGATTATAAAAACATGTAAGGTATATTTTAGAATTATTTAATAATAAGTTTAGTAAATTATCATGTCATACCAACAAGAATGTAGTGTAGAATTATTTTTGGTATACTAGTTAAATTATAGCATATTAATATAATCATTAAACGATATTTGATACAAAACATGGTATACATAATATGCATGAGAATATGTGAACAGTAAACGGTAGTGTGCATGTCAAATAAATAACACGTTTTAGTGCAATGTAACTAGAGTATCACGAGATTCGATATTTCAGTACTAGTAACTATAAGTATAGGCTCGATTGTGAGAGTTTTATTATGTAATCAGGATATTCCGTAATGCTACGGAACAACAGCAACATGAGATTCACGAGATTCAAGATTTATATATAATGCAATGTACCGTTTTTCTTTCGGTACTATGAGAAACAAGATATGATCCTCTGTTACACATAAATACCCCCATTTTCGAGCCACCCCATCCCCATGATATATATATATATATATATATGTATTGTACATGTCATGTGTACATGTCATGTTCACAAGATTCAAGATATTCATGTGGTTCATGTCAGGTCTATGGATTCAAGTATTCAAGTGGTTCATGTCAAACAATATGAATGCAAACAGCCGAATTCAGAATAGCAGTAGTATCATTACAATTGTATAATAGTATAGTTCTATATTAATTATATGACAGTAATCTCGCATAATGTATCTAAACCTTTTGGAATGCTTTGTTGTAGGCATAGTAACGATCATTATATTTGATTTACATTTGCAGTAAATATTGGACGATAGTTGGATTATTAGGTTGTCATTTAAAAATAGTATTGTAGTACTGTTATATTGTAGTGCAATAGGTTGTAGTAATTAATAGAAATATATTTGTAATGTATATCTATATGTATATGACTTACTCATAGAAACGATTAAAACTTATACTATAGGAATAATGCTTTAACTATTAAATGATTTAAATAAAGAATAACACAAACCATACAACTATAACTTCTGAGCATAAAACAATAAATAACGTTCATACTATAATAAGAATAATATATCACATAAATAATTACTGTGATTAAACTGAACTATACATATGAACCATAACAATACTTAGCAATAGGTATATAGCAACAATCATGATATGGACACCCGTAACCTAATATGTCAAGATAAATATAAGAAAATTGTATCAATGAAGGTAGAATCAATATAACAAGGTGACTTTTTGGTGTCACGCTAAATATATGAAATTTTTAATGTCTAAGATAGAACCAAAAAAACGATATCACATTTTATAATAAAGATTTTTTTTCTAATTAAAAATTAGGGTTTTCAAAATCTGTAACAAAACTAGGATTTTCAGTTATGCTTGATATTCTAGAGAGAGTAGGGAATAGAGAAGAGAATGCCAAATATGATAATCAATATACATTTAAAGTTGTTTGATGAAAGTGAATTACCCACGAACCAAATAAACTTATAATCTTACTTGCACTTCGTATATTACGAAACAAATTGTTAACCGTTACTATTATTGCTATAAGACCAATACTATAATAATATTATATAATTACTATTGACCGTGCATAATAAAGTTGATCTATAAAAATGTTAAAGTAAATACCCCAATAATTTACTATAACACCAAATATAAATATTAAATAAACACGTATCTTTATAACCAAACCGACTCTTTAATTAAACGTTCAAAATCAGAAATTTAATTTACTATTCTCTATATACATTAATCATTTAATAATAACAATATAAATTAATCATTTAATAATAACAATATAAATATTGACTATAGATGATGATGCTAAGTTATATTAGAAGTGAAAAATGTTTTGATGAACTAAAATATAATACAATAAAGATCACAGCCGTTTAATAAAAAAATACATTTTTTTCTTTTAAAGGGAGTACAAAATGGAAAATTTCATCGAGAAATTTGCTATAACAGAAGAGAAGAAAAGAAGGGAACTTACAAATAACAACTTGATCTCTATCTATCAAGTTTCCAACCGGTAGGACTAGTCTCGAATTTGCTTTCGAGGGTAAGGTTGACGGATCGCGGGCTCTTCCTTCCTTGACAATGGATTTGTGGCTACTTCTCCTTCATAGCTTAGATCTGGGTTTTCTACTGAGAATGGAAGGAAAAATAATATAGGCATTGGAGAGGAAAATAAAAAATAAGAGTGAAGGGTTACAGGGTTAAAACCTGTTAAAATCAAAACCATAAAAAACTGTCAAAACAAATTTATCCAAAATAACAAACAAATAAAATAAAATAAACAAATAATTTTTTTTAATTAAAAGAAAATCTTTTCTCTTCTCCTAAAAATTAATAAATATTGGATTATAAAAAGATATATAGTATTTTAAAATTTGGGGATTTAAAATAAAACTATAATATTTTTGTCGGGGTTCGAACCTATGACCCATGGAATGACAATGCAATATGATAATCAAGATATACAAGAATGAATCATGTATATTATTTGAAAGAAAATAAATAAATATACAAGTGTTTCAAAGAAAATGACATTTCTTGAAGAAATGAAAATTTAAAGAAAGTACTAAGATTTTGTGGTCGTTACAAGCCCAATCAGATCGATTTGCAAGAAATCTTTATCCTTCTTTCATAGTAAGAGCTAAGAAGTGTTGATCATCGATATTTACAGACTCGTAATTTCATTTGACCTAATTAACCTTTGTTATACATATCTTTGCACCAAATTTTTCTGGCTGGTGTTTGTTTATAGAGTGCATGTGAAGAATGTGGTGGGCAAAGAAACTGGAAGCAATGTGGTAAAGCACAAATTCGCTGAATTGAACTGTCTTTCCAAGTTCTCTATTACTACTTTCCAATATTAGTAGACTACCCATCTACTAGTTTTTTTCACGTGCGATGCATGTGAAGAAAATTAATGTATTATACGACATCTATTTTTTGAGGGGGTGGGAATAGGGTAGTTAGAGTTAAAAAGGCAATTTAAAATTTCAAATAAGAAGAATAATGATGTGGATAGTGTGTGTGAGAGAGAGATTGGATTCAAAACTCATAAGTTGATGATATGGAAACTTGAATTGAGAGAGTCCCTTTTGGGACTTCTCCTTTTTTCGCTTGTCAAAAAGATAGGTAATTAATAGATTACATGAGTAAACCTTTGGAGTTTGCATTATAAGAATAAGAGTAGAGATATTAGTCTATAAACTTAGGATCACACATGCTAATTAATAGTCTCTTCGTATGGAGATATATTGGCGTTGAACAATCTCAAATTCTTTTATTTTGCCCTTCATTTAAATTGAGTTGACCTGCAATTTGATGTATTTCGGGAATTTGAAATCTCGACTTTGGAATTGATATCATAAAACTCAAGTGATCGTACGTCGCCCTGTAAATGAGCCTGCAAGCTAACTGTCACGCCCCGCTTCCCAAAATACGGAATACGAGGGGTAGACAGGGCCAGCCATGCTCCTATGGTCGAGAAAATATCCTGCCGTAGTCACACTTCGGCTTCTAGCTTTATGTGGTAAACAGTAAATAATGCGCAGGCAATGAGAAATGCAGTAACTGAAACGAAACAATATAACGAACTGACCTGAGGGGAAACAAACGAATATAACTCTGGATAGCAAGTCGAGGTGTCTGTGATATACGTCTAGTCCTGGTCCAGGCTAAATCTTCTCTTCACACTGAGCATGTATACTCAGGTCGTCAGAGCGACACAATAGCAATATAATATATAAAATCATATGACAATTCTAACAGTGATAATTGATATATGTAACAGTAGATCAATGGCAGTATGGGTATGAACATGCAGTAATTAATGCAGCGGAACAGTAAAAGCAGAAGAATGATATGCCACGTATGTCAACACAGTAAGTAAGGTAAATCAATGCCAGTATCCCTATCAGTCTCTAAGTCTCACTGTACAGGTCACTAAGCCAATCGTCAGTCCAAGTGTGAGTCAACCACTCGCGAGTGTCCTCCACCCAAAGGTAGAATCCAAGGGCAAGGGACCACGGGCCCAACATGTATATCACGGTAATAATCATATACCCTGTAAATCTCTATATATCTCCTTAAATATATAAGCCGGCATGGGACTCCCGAGATTCTGTTGAACTCACACTCAAACTACCCCACACCCCGTGGTCTACATCAAACGCTAACCATAACCCTAAATTCCAATCGGTCTGTGACAAGTTTGCGCGAGAACTGGAGGCAGGATCTCCATCAAGCACGTCCCGACTAATACCTAAGATAAATGGCAGTGTCTGATGTCTTATCTGTGACACCCGTGCAAGAGCTTCCATAAGTGTCCCATACCACTTATAGTCACACGTACATGCGTCCCACAGACGTCGACAATGCAATATAATAATAAGGTTCACTGATTGTGTACAAGTACGTATCACTTTCACTTATTCACCGATACACGAACACTAACGTACTTGCCGCAATCATTACTAATACCTAACACTGGGTAATGCACGTTATCACTAGGTTATCAATGCAGTGACATGTGTATGATACGATGCGTGAACAGTATATAAAGCATGTTTAGGATGTCCTGAATCAATAATCTACCACTTGCATAATTTATCATAAATCATACGGTTACAATTTAGTGAAACGATGAACAGGTAAAAATTAGTATGTTCAGTTATCTATCCATCGAATTTTGTTTCACGCCAATCGGGTTCCAGGATCACTAATTATAGCCATTTCATTTTAAGCGTTCACGGCTGGAAATCCGGTTTCAGAATCAGAAATCCGGTTCGCAACGCATTTTAATCCCAGTTGGGATCAGATTTTAGCGACGCTACAGTTGGATGAAATCTAGGGTTTTCAGTAAGGTTTTCAACGCAACAGACGGATCTACAACCGTGTCTGTACGTCAGGAGATATACATTATTCAATACTAGTATGTCAGTTCTGATTCTGTTGGGACTGTTATGCGTCCCGATCTTTTAAATTACTGATTAAATAGCAAATGATGACGAAACAGGATGAAACCACTTGTATTATCTAGCTAACCGATTCATCTTTAATAAACAGTTGAGTTCCGCAACCTACGAGTTAAAGAAACAGGGTGGTACCCATTACGGGACAGTAAACAACAACTGGAGTCGCTCTGGACTGCAGTCCAGAGTCGCACTCCGATCCAAATATTGACACCGTTTAAGTACAGAAACTATTATAAACTTGCATAGGGTTAAAGTTCGTCGAGTCGGCTTCGATTTGAGCCTCGAACGCATCATTCTAGTATGTATATAATTTATGGGGATTTTAACGGTTTTCAGGTACAATAAAATTCCAGTTTTTCTAGTAAACTTGGGGATAGTCATTTTAGTCGTTATCGGACATATTATCCAACGAAAATCACGCACTAGGTTCACAGCCATACGGGCCAAACAATACCATTTAGTTTCGTCAAATTAAATGATGATTTCCTATGAGAACATATATCGAACAGTTACGTCGTAATATTTAACATAAAGTAAAGCATAGGATATATACGATTTTAATTTATAAATAACAAAAGGTAGCATGTAGCAAGTAGGGAACTTGCATCGAACATGTACGTAATATAATTTATAATGAAAATTTACTACGGAATCTATACTATTTTAATTTGTAATAAAGATAACTTAGCATGTAGCAAGTAGAGAACTTGCCTGGACACGTCTCGGGGATGTACGGTGACGTTAACGTCACGAACGCGACACACGCGCGGCACAGCAACTTGACTTGGCTCGAACTCGAGTCTCGGCAGCGGCGGCTTGGTTGCTGGGGTCTTGAAGATGGTCGGAGACAATGGTCGCAGGGACAGTGGGGGTTGTGAGTGAAGGAGTCGAGTTCAAGAGGGGAGGAAGTTGGTCGGAGTAGTGCGGGGAGGGGCAAGATCAAGAGAAAAGCACAGAGAAAGAGAGAGGGAGAGATCAGAAAGAGAGTGAGAGTGAAATAGAGAGGTTTGAGAAGGAGAGAGAGTGATAGAGAGTAGAGGAAGAGAGATAGAGAGAGAGAGAACCAGAGAGATTGAGAGTGAGAGTGATGGGTCGACGATGGTGTGAGGGTGTCGACGAGATGCAGTGGGGAGCTCGTCGACGTCGTGGGTGCCGGTGAACGGCGCGGGAGTTCGAGCTTGGGTGAGCAGGGGGTCGCGTGTGCAGGGGAGCTTGGTAGGGTGCTCAGTCGACGAAGTGGAGTGGTGAGGGCTCCGTTGGAGGAGGAGGACGCCTCGGTCACCGAGCACCCAACGCCGCTCGTTTTGACGGAGACGACTATGACCTCCTCCCTTCCTCCTCCTTCAACGGAGCCCTCACCACTCCACTTCGTCGACTGAGCACTCTACCAAGCTCCCCTGCACACGCGACCCCCTGCTCACCCAAGCTCGAACTCCCGCGCCGTTCACCGGCACCCACGACGTCGACGAGCTCCCCACTGCATCTCGTCGACACCCTCACACCATCGTCGACCCATCATTCTCTCTCTCTCACTCTCAATCTCTCTGGTTCCCTCTCTCTCTATCTCTCTTCCTCTACTCTCTCTCCTTCTCAAACCTCTCTATTTCACTCACTCTTTTTCTGATCTCTCCCCCTCTTTCTCTGTGCTTTTCTCTTGATCTTGCCCCTCCCCGCACTACTCCGACCAACTTCCTCCCCTCTTGAACTCGACTCCTTCACTCACAACCCCCACTGTCCCTGCGACCATTGTCTCCGACCATCTCCAAGACCCCAGCAACCAAGCCGCCGCTGCCGAGACTCGAGTTCGAGCCAAGTCAAGTTGACGTGCCGCGCGTGTGTCGCGTTCGTGACGTTAACGTCACCGTACATCCCCGAGACGTGTCCAGGCAAGTTCTCTACTTGCTACATGCTAAGTTATCTTTATTACAAATTAAAATAGTATAGATTTCGTAGTAAATTTTCATTATAAATTATATTACGTACATGTTCGTTGCAAGTTCCCTACATGCTACCTTTTGTTATTTACAAATTAAAATCGTATATATATCCTATGCTTTACTTTATGTTAAATATTACGACGTAACTGTTCGATATATGTTCTCATAGGAAATCATCATTTAATTTGACGGAACTAAATGGTATTGTTTGGCCCGTATGGCTGTGAACCTAGTGCGTGATTTTCGTTGGATAATATGACCGATAACGACTAAAATGACTATCCCCAAGTTTACTAGAAAAACTGGAATTTTATTGTACCTGATGTTAGTTATATGTATGCCCTAGAGGCCATTACTGTACATTGGATGTATATTGTAGTGGATGCTGGGACATATATAGGGAGGACTTTCTTGCTTGACATGATAGTATGCTATCTGGTTGCCCTTTACCTTAACGTGTACACTGATTGTCTCTCTGTTACATGTTGGTAAAGCCCTTAGGATGTGTACTTGACTACCTGGACTGTGATGCGGATCATACTAGTGGGGACATGGTAGTACATCCTTCAAAGTCCCTAGTCGTGGGTGTATCGAGACGGGGCATCGATATACTAGAGTAGACTAGCGTGTACCTTCTCGACCCATACAGATGGGCGATGGATGATCCCATATCCATTGGTGTTTGACATCGGAGATGATATACGGGTGCTCAGTGAAGACTGGGTACACTGGACGGACTCGCCGAGAACTCTCAGATGGTATTATACCTCACGTCAGATGGCAGTTCTCTGGTGACACTGGTACAGAGTAGTCTGTTGACCCGAGATCGTCATAGAGTCTTGTGTGGTTCCCACTGTGCTTTGATTTCCATCTTACCACGTCCAAGAGGGCGTGCAAAACGGTGGTTTTTGGGTACAGTCCCGAATCACATAGAGGCAATGAGCGATAGGAGGGGATTCGTCTCTCCCGGTATAGGGAGTTGATGTTGCGCTGTGTTCGATTGGCTATAACAGGAAATCCCTGGCCAGGGTTGCTGAGATTTACTGGTAAGTGTTACCAGTAGTTTCTCGAATTGTTATAAACCTCATATCGACACGACTTATCGAGCTATTGAGGTCTGACGTTTACCACCCCTAGGCGAGATATGCGACATATCAGACGATCAGACCGGACTGTACGGTAGTGTTACTGGTTGGATTCACTGGAGTGTGAGCGGGCTTGCTCGTCGATCTTCAGATCGCTCAATACCCGGGTGGCCGTTACGTTTAGCAGACCGCTTGCGGCTTGTGGGTGCTTGATATGATCATCACCTGCTGCCGGCGTATTGACGAGTCTTTAGAGTCCTACACAGAGGTTTCCTGGCTCAAGCGAAACGAAATAGGAGCGCATATGAGATATGTGCGGGACCGAGAATAATGCGTGTATGTGATACCGTATTCTATTCTCGTGATGAATGTATCGAATGGTTGTATGCGATATAACCCAGTTATCGAATCAAGTATTGATTCGATAAGCCGATACATTGAATACTAGTCGGTTGTGTGCGACATGACCGGATCATTGAATCAAGTGTTGATTTAATGATTTAATGCATAATTATATATTTGATATATTACTTTGCACTAACTAGTATTGGTTCACTTTAAACGGATTTTCTCACTTGGTTTGTGCACATTGTATATGTGATATACTTTTGTACACTTGATTGTATCATGTTTGATGATACATGTTTAACTATAGTTAAGTGTAATGAATTAAGCCATGGTTAAACTAATGATTAGGGTTTTCTTTTCTTACTTTTTATTTATTTATTTATTTTGAATAGATGAGAAAAGAATGGTTGCTAATTTTGGATTTTAGTTGAAGCTTCATGAAGCTTTGACTTTGTAACCATTCTTCTCTTCATGCTTAACCCTAACCATTCCTTTAACCTTGGTCAATTCTCTACACATAACTATAGTTAATATTATGATAAGTATTGGATTTTCTATTCTATTTTCTAATTCTTATCATAACACTTATCATCTTCTTGCTCTTCTTCTTCCTCATTCTTCAAGAAGAAAAGCTTGACTACATCAATGGTGATTGATGAATATGAGTGAGAAATCCAAATCTAAAGTCTACCCACTTCCTATTTCTTCATCCTCTACCTCTTGCCAAGTAGTAGAGTGTGTTTTCTTCACAAGTTTCATCACTTGGTGAAGTCGGAGCTTGATTTAGCGATGCCTCGACGTAGATCATCTTCGGCATGGACATCGATGACCTAGCCCGTCCATTCTCCGATGAAGCCGACGCTAGAGCCCGGGACTTGTTATGGACAGCGAGGAGACTTCATTGCGGAGCTATGGAGGTGGAGAACCGGATCTACAAAGGTTGTATTTCCGTATCTCTTAGTTAAGTGTTAACTAGTTTACTTTTCGCCTAGTTTTCTAGCCAACGGTCCGTAGTCGGGTTTCTCGGCACTTAGAATTTTTGAAATTGGCATGGTTGATGCCTTGTGAGACCTCATTAGGATGCCTAGGAATCCTACAGTGGTATCAGAGCCTAGCTAGAGCCTTAGGCGAAGTCTAGACGGAGTTTGAAGTCCGATCGACCCGAAACCCCATCTTAAATAATGCTCTCTGTCCTTTTTCTAAAAACGTGGATTTTTTGAAATTAAAAATATGCAGAAAATCAAGCAGGGTTTTCTAGGAATTACTGTAAATTTCGTGGACCTAATTCAACTATTCCACCGCGTTTCCGCGGCATTTGCAAGGCTCATGCGGCGGATCCGCGGTCGTACGGCCACAATATTTAAATTAGTTTGCACAGTAACTCCTATTTAACAGTGCTGGTTCTCCTGGGTATTTTTAATATTTTTTCCAGAGTTTGCATTTTCTGAGTTGTTTTAGGGATTCGGTGTTTCGATCGGAGTATCAGATTTTGTCTATGTGGCTTTCCGGATAAATTTTAGAATATGTTAAAAAGTTCGACCGGATTTAAATACCCAATTTTTCCCCTGTCGGGAAATTTCCAAGTGTTGGATTTTTCCGTAGTTTAACGACGTTCTAAGTAGTGCAAGTAACGCGATGGACCCTCTAGAAGACAACAAACCTTAACTCGATTATGTGACCGTCTTGAACTGCCCTTTGAACCTTCGGGTTTGGGGCAGTACGGCGTGCCACATGTGAGGCGTTGGCTTGACCCTTCTACGGCTGGACCGTTGGTACTGAGGCACAAACTGAATGTTGTTAGACTTATTTCATGTGTTGGATTGTATCGGGAAAACTTGGGTGTTCGATTGTTCGATCGGAAAGTTTAACATTTTCTGTTTATCTGGAATGTGATACAATAATTGGAATTCACAAATAGTTATGAGATAACTGAATGAATGTTATAAACATAGCACTTTAGTCTCACTTGATCGGTTGTCACGGAATTTTGATGTGATCAAAAGTCCGTCGCAATCACGTAGCGTACGCGGATACTCGCCGGGTAAACTTAATAGACAGCCTCACTCCATAGCCCCGACCAAGTGACTGTAGGAGAACCCCGTCGCCGAAAGCATCCGTTCGGGTGCTCGCGGTAGCGGTGTTCCGCCTTGGTGCACTTCGTCGACGGTATCAGGGGTGCCGCCGCCTACTAAAGTTTGCGACGAGCATTCGATCAGTTTTTCGGGAATCTTGTTGAATTGCCCGACTTGATATTGAAAAGTGTTTTCGATAATGAGACTAAAATGCGGGGTTTATAATTGTTAGGCATGCGATGTCTAAGTAATTCATTTGGTCAGGCATGCGATGTCTGAGGTGGTTGCGGATTCCAACTGTTGTAGTTTTACACTTTCTTTTCTGTGACCGTAAGTGTAATATGTGATATCGCCGGTTTCGTTGCTATATATCAACGACAATTGGGATGCGCATATTTACTTACGTTGATGACATGTAATGTTATGTGTTGCTGGATATGTTATATTGGATCGTCGTGTTTGAATAGCCGGGGGTTTTTATGTGAGATGAGTGTTTTTCATTTTCATTCATGTAAAAACTTGTATGTAATATTCTTTTATTGGGGCACTTCCAGGTTGCGGAAGTTGTCACCGTTTGTATATTATTTACTTTTCCGCACTAGGATAGACCCAAGGAGGAGGGCACAAGTAACCGGGTTCTGGAGTCCAGTGGGAGACCAACTCGAGGAGTCGAGTCCGGGTCTCCTAACTCTAGAATTGGTAGGGTTGCTTGCCGCTCTCGTAGGGGTCTTGGGGTGTGGGTTTGGCTATTCATCACGACCGTGGAATCCGTGTTTTATACTGGCTCGTATTGAAAACACGGACGTCCTAGTATATCCAATATTTCATATGATTATTCTGCTGCGATATCTGTGATGTGATCATGTGATGTTCTCTGATAGATACATTATATAGTATATATGATATATTATATAGGCGTTACTTATGTTTTACACCCGCGCTAGCCCTGCCCCGCTCTGTCGTTAGTTACCTAACCTAACGGTGCACGAGGGGACATCGAGGCGAATGCGGATGGCATAAGTGTACGTCGTATTTATCTGTGATGTTTAGGTACTTAAATGATGGGACTTCATTAATGTGATTAATGAAATTAAAAGAAACCTAAGATGTTGTAGAATCGAATTTCAAAATAAAACAGGTAGCTACAGTTCTTGCTTTGCACAGCGGTATATATGATATATCCTGCACCTTATTCGATGAGGAAAGGACCGAGATCCCTTCACCGGGAGTGACTCCTTTAGCAATAACTGGCAGATGCTACACACTCGGTTTGTCTTTTGATTGCTTTTTAGAGTTTTTGCTTTGCACAGTGATATATGTGATATATCCCGCACCTCATTCGACGAGGAAAGGACCGACGATCCCTTCACCTGGAGTGACTCCTTTAGCAAAACTAGAAAAGCCTCAAAAGCACTCCATTTTAAAATCATTTGATTCTACAACGATATCAAGTTCATTACGCAATAGGTTTTCAGAAAAACCTGTCGTAGCCCTCCGTCATTTCAGATAAGTACTAGTTAGTATTCGTGCTACGTTTGTTGGCCTGCGTCAAGGCGTAGTGTGCGGTAGCTAACTGGTGCTTATCTGCATAAGCATATGATGTGATAGGATTAGGGTAGTCGTGCGATTTTGTTGGCCTGTGTCAAGGGTCGTGCGGGTGGGTTTAATTCAATCAGGAAATGACGGGTTGAACTTGACTAGCGGACTATGGTTTGTTGGCCTGCGTCAAGGTCATAGGACGCTAGGGGCAAAATATTATCGGGAATTTCAAGTGTTGAAATTTGCAATGAGATTGCATACCTTCTATGAGATAGTTGGATCCCGATACCCGCTGCGAGTAAGAGTTACTCCTGGGAGAGTTTTATACATTACAATTAGCCGATCAAGTAGGTGTCTAGAAAGATGTCAACGGGGTTACGCCTCTGGGAAAACGAGGTTTACATTAATTAGGTTCGTGCGAAAGCACGGGGGACCTCCCTCAAAGTACCGACACTGGCCTGGCTGAAAGATTGGCGCACTTGTAGTGTGTAATTAATCCCGGCTAGTCTTTCTTTTTAGGGTTTGAAGGAAGATTTGATAAAAAGCAGTGGGAGCCATCCTGATTAGATAAAATAATAACCAATCTATTCTTGCTAGAGCGCACGCTGAGTGTTTTCTTCTCTCTCTCTCCAGGTAGCGACCATATCACGCCTTAATCAAGATAATAATACGGAATATTGACCGAACCCGCTTGTTATACTGAGCTGGGGAACGTTGGTCCCGCTCCAACTTATAATTGTTATAAGACAGAGCAGGAAATTGGGGATTACCAGAATTCCCGTGCCGCCCAAACGAAGAGAGTGCATGCTGATGCATCATCTTCGGGTGTGTTCATTATATAGAACTGTTTTTCAGTGTCCTTTACGTCCTGTGTATGTGATACCAGATCAGGATCCCAGATATGTAATCTGTTACATAGGGCTACAGAAAGGTAGAGAACTGAGAACGGGTGATAAGTTTCATGAGACAGAAAACGGGGCAAGAGTTGCAGCCAAGTCTGTCGGTCACTGTCACCCTGTATTACCAATACATTGATTCTGAACAAATGTTATTAGATACCGAACCTGATATACCAAATCATATCACTCTCTTTGTTAGAAAAGAAAGGATATAATTTTGTATTGATGGATAATGTTTTGAACATTTCCTATATCAAAAGTTGATCGGTTCAGGCACGTTATCTAAAAGCATTAATGTTCTAAATCAAACTACAGTTCTTAGTATATGGAACACACACAAGAGGAAGAGTTCAGAAATGAACGAATCCTTCTTGAGTCATTGTAGACTAGGTCATATCAATGTGACCCGACTAGCTGGAGTTACATTTAGATGCATATTTAAATCAGTTTGAATTTACATCTTATGAAACTCGCCAGTCATGTCACAAAGATAAGATGACCACAGCTCTGTTTATTGGAAACAGAGAAAGAGTTGGTAAACTCTTGGGATAATACATGTTGATGTATGTGAGGTCCCCTGTCTACACATGCCAGGACTGGTTCTTTGTACTTCATTACATTCTCTGATCTCTTTCGAGTTTCAGACCTATGTTCCTGTTGAAACACAAGTCCGAACCTTATGAGATATTCACAGAATATAAGTTAGAAGTAGAGAACCAATATACGGGTATAAGTATTATGTCCTTTGATGTGATCGAGGAGGAGAATACTTGAGCACGGAAATCCTGGTTTATTCTAAAGGAGAATGAGATTCTCTCTCAGCATTACTCCTCCGTATACACCATAGTACGATGGTATATCGGGGCGGAGCAATCACACCCTATGTGATAAGGTGTGCTCTATGATGAGTACTACTGAGTTACCTTTTTCCTTAAGGGAGTTGTGCACTTGAGAAGTTGCATACCTATTGAATAGGGTTCGAATCAAATCAGTTGCCTACCACTCCATATGAGATATGGAAAGGGAAGAGCCCATGTCTTAAGCTAGTTAAGATTTGGGGTTGTCCGGCCTATGTCTAAAAGCAAAATCCGGACAAGCTCGAGGCAAAGTCTGTAATGTAGAACTGGAAATGTTCCAGCCATATAAACTGCAGCTGATGATTTGGTAGAACCAAAGGATTCAGTAGATTCCAACGAACCTCAGCCTCTCCGCCGATCTAGTAGGGTTCCTCACCCACCTGAGAGATACTTCGGTTTCTCTATGACGGTAGGAGCAAGGATTGCATCATGAGATGATGACCCAACTAGTTTCGAGCTGGCCATCAAGAGTGAGACTCTGTAAGAATGGCTGGATGTTTATCGATCTGAGATGGAATCCTTATACACCAACAAAGTATGGACTTTGGTTGCTATATCTGAAGGGTTAAATCCCCATCAGGAGCAAGTATATCTTGAGAAGATTACTTGGTGTAGATGGAAAAGTTGAGACTTTCAAAGCTAGACTTGTTAAAAGTGTGCATCATTGACCAGGTGTGGATGATGATGAAACATTTTCTAAGTAGCTATGCTTAAGTCCATCCAGATCCTACTTGCCACGGCTACATACCATGACTACGATATCTGGTGGTTGGGTGTCATGACAGCTTTTCTAAATGATGTTTAGAAGAGAGTGTCTATAAGTACACAGCCAGAGGGCTTCGTAGACAGTGGGAGCAGCGGAAACGTGTGCAAGATGCTTTATAGGATAAAGCAGGCATCGCGGAGTTGGAACATCTGTTTTGATGGATTAGTCAAAGAAGTTGACATCATCAAAATGGTAGATGAACCTTGTATAAACAAAAAGGTAGTAGGGAGTATGGTGACGATCATCGTAGAGTACGTGGATGACATACTCTTGATAGGGAAGGAATTTCCTATGCTACGCTCGATCAATCTCCGCTTATCACAATGATTCTCCACATAGGATCAAAGTGATACCTACTAAATCCTGGATTTTGGATCTATGAGATAGATTTAAATGGATATTAGGCTACTCACTAGCTGTAGTGAGATGGTATCATTCGATCCTGGGGAGAATCACTGGAAGGGTTCCAGGGTGATAAAGACGACTGAGTGTCAGTCACAGGCATTGTCTTTACCCTCAGTAAAGGGACGGTATGTTGGAAGAGTTCCAAGCTAGATACCGTGACATACTAGATGATAAAGGCACGATACATCGCTACTTAAGATGCTACCGAAGAGGCTGTTTGGGTGTATATTGGTTCATGAGATGAACTATGTTCCTCCCATTGTGTGACAATGGAGTTGTGGCTTCTGCCAAGGAACGCAGGTCCCATCAGTGATCCAGACATATTCTAAGCCAGTATCACTTGATCATGGAGATGGTTGATCTCCAGGGTGATCGAGGTTAGGAGAGTAGACTCAGAGGACAACACGGCGGATCCACTCACGAATGCCTGTTCCCAGAGAGAGACTTTTATGGGATGGTTTAGTATGAGATACTACAACCACTGCTACAGATGGCCCTAGTGCAAGTGGGAGATTGTTAGTTATATGTATGCCCTAGAGGTCATTACTGTACATTGGATGTATATTGTAGTGGATGCTGGGACATATATAGGGAGGACTTTCTTGCTCGACATGATAGTATGCTATCTGGTTGCCCTTTACCTTAACGTGTACACTGATTGTCTCTCTGTTACATGTTGGTAAAGCCCTTAGGATGTGTACTTGACTACCTGGACTGTGATGCGGATCATACTAGTGGGGACATGGTAGTCCATAAGTACATCCTTCAAAGTCCCTAGTCGTGGGTGTATCGAGACGGGGCATCGATATACCAGAGTAGACTAGCGTGTACCTTCTCGACCCATACAGATGGGCGATGGATGATCCCATATCCATTGGTGTTTGACATCGGAGATGATATACGGGTGCTCAGTGGAGACTGGGTACACTGGACGGACTCGCCGAGAACTCCCAGATGGTATTATACCTCACGTCAGATGGCAGTTCTCTGGTGACACTGGTACAGAGTAGTCTGTTGACCCGAGATCGTCATAGAGTCTTGTGTGGTTCCCACTGTGCTTTGATTTCCATCTTACCACGTCCAAGAGGGCGTGCAAAACGGTGGTTTTTGGGTACAGTCCCGAATCACATGGAGGCAATGAGCGATAGGAGGGGATTCGTCTCTCCCGGTATAGGGAGTTGATGTTGCGCTGTGTTCGATTGGCTATAACAGGAAATCCCTGGCCAGGGTTGCTGAGATTTACTGGTAAGTGTTACCAGTAGTTTCTCGAATTGTTATAGACCTCATATCGACACGACTTATCGAGCTATTGAGGTCTGACGTTTACCACCCCTAGGCGAGATATGCGACATATCAGACGATCAGACCGGACTGTACGGTAGTGTTACTGGTTGGATTCACTGGAGTGTGAGCGGGCTTGCTCGTCGATCTTCAGATCGCTCAATACCCGGGTGGCCGTTACGTTTAGCAGACCGCTTGCGGCTTGTGGGTGCTTGATATGATCATCACCTGCTGCCGGCGTATTGACGAGTCTTTAGAGTCCTACACAGAGGTTTCCTGGCTCAAGCGAAACGAAATAGGAGCGCATATGAGATATGTGCGGGACCGAGAATAATGCGTGTATGTGATACCGTATTCTATTCTCGCGATGAATGTATCGAATGGTTGTATGCGATATAACCTAGTTATCGAATCAAGTATTGATTCGATAAGCCGATACATTGAATACTAGTCGGTTGTGTGCGACATGACCGGATCATTGAATCAAGTGTTGATTTAATGATTTAATGCATAATTATATATTTGATATATTACTTTGCACTAACTAGTATTGGTTCACTTTAAACGGATTTTCTCACTTGGTTTGTGCACATTGTATATGTGATATACTTTTGTACACTTGATTGTATCATGTTTGATGATACATGTTTAACTATAGTTAAGTGTAATGAATTAAGCCATGGTTAAACTAATGATTAGGGTTTTCTTTTCTTACTTTTTATTTATTTATTTATTTTGAATAGATGAGAAAAGAATGGTTGCTAATTTTGGAGTTTAGTTGAAGCTTCATGAAGCTTTGACTTTGTAACCATTCTTCTCTTCATGCTTAACCCTAACCATTCCTTTAACCTTGGTCAATTCTCTACACATAACTATAGTTAATATTATGATAAGTATTGGATTTTCTATTCTATTTTCTAATTCTTATCGTAACACTTATCATCTTCTTGCTTTTCTTCTTCCTCATTCTTCAAGAAGAAAAGCTTGACTACATCAATGGTGATTGATGAATATGAGTGAGAAATCCAAATCTAAAGTCTACCCACTTCCTATTTCTTCATCCTCTACCTCTTGCCAAGTAGTAGAGTGTGTTTTCTTCACAAGTTTCATCACTTGGTGAAGTCGGAGCGTGATTTAGCGATGCCTCGACGTAGATCATCTTCGGCATGGACATCGATGACCTAGCCCGTCCATTCTCCGATGAAGCCGACGCTAGAGCCCGGGACTTGTTATGGACAGCGAGGAGACTTCATTGCGGAGCTATGGAGGTGGAGAACCGGATCTACAAAGGTTGTATTTCCGTATCTCCTAGTTAAGTGTTAACTAGTTTACTTTTCGCCTAGTTTTCTAGCCAACGGTCCGTAGTCGGGTTTCTCGGCACCTAGAATTTTTGAAATTGGCATGGTTGATGCCTTGTGAGACCTCATTAGGATGCCTAGGAACTCTACACCTGAAAACCGTTAAAATCGCCATAAATTATATACATACTGGAATGATGCGTTCGAGGCTCAAATCGAAGCCGACTCGACGAACTTTAACCCTATGCAAGTTTATAATAGTTTCTGTACTTGAACGGTGTCAATATTTGGATCGGAGTGCGACTCTGGACTGCAGTCCAGAGCGACTCCAGTTGTTGTTTACTGTCCCGTAATGGGTACCACCCTGTTTCTTTAACTCGTAGGTTGTAGAACTCAACTGTTTATTAAAGATGAATCGGTTAGTTAGATAATACAAGTGGTTTCATCCTGTTTCGTCATCATTTGCTATTTAATCAGTAATTTAAAAGATCGGGACGCATAACAGTCCCAACAGAATCAGAACTGACATACTAGTATTGAATAATGTATATCTCCTGATGTACAGACACGGTTGTAGATCCGTCTGTTGCGTTGAAAACCTTACTGAAAACCCTAGATTTCATCTAACTGTAGCGTCGCTAAAATCTGATCCCAACTGGGATTAAAATGCGTTGCGAACCGGATTTCTGATTCTGAAACCGGATTTCCAGCCGTGAACGCTTAAAATGAAATGGCTATAATTAGTGATCCTGGAACCCGATTGGCGTGAAACAAAATTCGATGGATAGATAACTGAACATACTAATTTTTACCTGTTCATCGTTTCACTAAATTGTAACCGTATGATTTATGATAAATTATGCAAGTGGTAGATTGTTGATTCAGGACATCCTAAACATGCTTTATATACTGTTCACGCATCGTATCATACACATGTCACTGCATTGATAACGTGCATTACCCAGTGTTAGGTATTAGTGATGATTGTGGCAAGTACGTTAGTGTTCGTGTATCAGTGAATAAGTGAAAGTGATACATACTTGTACACAATCAGTGAACCTTATTATTATATTGCATTGTCGACGTCTGTGGGACGCGTGTACGTGTGACTATAAGTGGTATGGGACACTTATGGAAGCTCTTGCACGGGTGTCACAGATAAGGCATCAGACACTGCCATTTATCTTAGGTATTAGTCGGGACGTGCTTGATGGAGGTCCTGCCTCCAGTTCTCGCGCAGACTTGTCACAGACCGATTGGTATTTAGGGTTATGGTTAGCGTTTGATGTAGACCACGGGGTGTGGGGTAGTTTGAGTGTGAGTTCAACAGAATCTCGGGAGTCCCATGCCGGCTTATATATTTAGGGAGATATATGGAGATTTACAGGGTACATGATTATTACCATGATATACATGTTAGGCCTATGGTCCCTTGCCCTTGGGTGGAGGACACTCGCGAGTGGTTTGACTCTCACACTTGGGCTGACGATAGGCTTAGTGACCTGTACAGTGAGACTGATAGGGATACTGGCATTGATTTACCTTACTTACTGTGTTGACATACGTGGCATATCATTCTACTGCTTTTACTGTTCCGCTGCATTGATCATGTTCATACCCATACTGCCATTGATCTACTGTTATATATATCAATTATCACTGTTAGAATTGTCATATGATTTTATATATTATATTGCTATTGTGTCGCTCTGACGACCTGAGTATGCATGCTCAGTGTGAAGAGAAGATTTAGCCTGGACCAGGACTAGACGTATATCACAGACACCTCGACTTGCTATCCAGAGTTATATTCGTTTGTTTCTCCTCAGGTCAGTTCTTTATATTGTTTCGTTTTAGTTACTGCATTTCTCATTGCCTGCGCATTATTTACTGTTTACCACATAAAGCTAGAAGCCGAAGTGTGACTACGGCAGGATATTTCCTCGACTGTAGGAGCATGGCTGGCCTTGTCTACCCTTCGTATTCCGTATTTTGGGAAGCGGGGCGTGACATGGTTTAGTTGGTATCAGAGCCCAGGTTTTACTTCGATTGGGATTGCAGTTTTCCGTGTAGAGCTTGACAATCTATGACATCCCTCAGTCTAGATTGTAAACTTGATATCCTTGATCCATATTCACATTGAGTGTTCTGCTATCCATTCGCTAGGGTTTCGGGTGACTTGGCAAGGTTACGTGGTTGCAATTGCACTACCGTACTCTATTTAAGTGACTTAAAGTCATACTGTTGATTCTCCACTTATAATAAAATTCATCACCTCTGATATTCTTGAATGTTTGTCCTATCCATATTATATCTTGATTCTTATAGCTTGTGACTTATATCATCCTCAAAATTATTGTTTCAGGATCATGTCTTCCAACGACTCTTCATCTATCTTCATTCCCCAGAATCAGACCGTTGAGATCCTGAGTGTACTGCAAGGTTTAAAGGAAGCCCAGGAGCGAACAAACGACTTGTTAGCTGAAGAACTGAGAAGGCAGGTGAGTCAGGCACCAGCGGGAATCTCCAATCATAAAGGGATCCCCGTTAGACGAGGAAAAGAGAAGAAGATGAAACGCCAATTTGTTTCCCCGCGACAGAAACAGCAGAAGACCCCGTGTTGTGGGTACTGTAAGAGGCCAGGACACCTTCAGAGGGATTGTCGCCGCACCTAAGGGAAATGTCTGATTTGCGGATCCAGCGGACATCTTATCAACGGTTGCCCAAAAAGGAAGGAGCTACAAGGAGGAGACTCATCCACACTCTCCATTTCTGCCAAGTGATGATTATTGCGTAGTTCGAACCTCGAGGATAAGGCGGGCCCCGCACAGGATTCAACTCGCGTGACAAGGATACAGCGGTCTAGCAATCAAAGAAGAATTTTCATATTTTCTACTTTCAGTAATAATGTTGTCATCCTCTTATGAATATTTCTTCCCATTTGAAATCTTGTATCCGTTGAACTTTCAGTTGAATGCAATAAAACTTGAATCGTAATATATGTATCATTCTCTTGCCTTCTTCTTATTTATACTATTCATTATCACAGCATTTTAATTCCGATCTTTCAGTTCCTGCCACCGCATATTTTTCTATACTTCGTACCCTGAGCTATTTTCTTGATGTATTCCACTGTCTAATCATGACTCTTTCTTTTCAGGCCATGGCCCACCCTGGAGCAGCGCCGCATCTAGATGTGGATGCACAATCATGCGTTTCCTCAGACAACACGCTGATGAGTTCTGACGATGAGATCAACTGTCCCTAGGTCAATTTCGGAAACAACGATTCAGAGGACGAAGGAGCAGCCGCCCCAGAGTTTGACATGATAGGCGATTCCGACGAAGAGGAAGAAGACCCTGAAGAGAATCCGATAGAGGAAGATTCTGAGGAAGACCCGATAGAGGAAAATCCCGTGGAAGAAAATCCAGAAGAAGAGAATCACATGGAATCAGATCTCGATGAAGAAGCTCCAGCCGAGGAAGAAGGACCAGAAGGACAAGACCCTGCTGTGGAAGAACTCCCATTGGCGATCCCCGCGAGGCGCTATGGAAATGGACGTCCCTACCTGAGCGCGCGAGCCTACCGCAACCTGCTGAATCTCCACGACTGCGACTGACGGGAATCCTTTTTGATGTTGTTTTATCTGGCCAAATAAAACTGTGTATAGTTTAGGGTCACTTTTCGTCTTTGAGAATGCTTTGGTTAAAATCTTTTGAAATGAAATAAATTGTTGAGTTCGCTAATCCATCGATCTTCTTAGTCCCCTTGAAGCTTGATTATTTATACTATACAATTATTTTCCTACTGAGATCTGTTCACCCTTACTCCGTACTATGTTTTAACCCTCACTGAGATTAACTAGTACCGCACCCTGATCTTGGGAATATGCCATCTTTCATCCTTCGCATATGCCTCGTTTGATATCCTTCTGGCTTGGGATGTTGATAATAAAATCTCCAAGTTGACTGACCCTTCGAAAATTTTTGATTCATATGATGTACCGACCGTCACCATTCCCATACTTTTTTTTCCTTTGTAGTCCTTTGTTGCTCACCCTTACTCCCTGTGCTGACCCGATCCCAATCTCCTTGATCCTCAGCCTAAAGCCGCCACACTCCGACCTTCTGATTGAGCCACACTTCCTTGTAATCATCACCCTAGCTAGCCCTATACCTCTTTGTGTTTTTCTGGTTACCCTAACTATATTTAGGGACACTGTTATTCGAAAATTTAGTTCTCAGTATTTTGTATTTATCAGAGAGTGCGTGTTATAGATTACACCGCGTATATTTTGTTCCATGTTTCTTATTTTCACGATATGAGTTTTTTAAGTTATTTAAAACTATTTGATCGATACATCGTCCTAACATGTTTTAACCTACCAACAAATTTTTCACTACGTTATTATCGTTACTTTATTTTCAGGTGTGGTGCCTATGTTTACTATTATAGATGATTGTGCTTTATACTCATTATTTCTACTGTGCTACTTTTAATATACTTATATATGCACATACTTGGGTTCGATTCTATCGAATACGCCTTGATTATCATTATTCGCTATTGTCATCTAAATTCTTGTATACATGTAGTTACCATTATAGTTGTTCCTGCCTTATACCTATTAGACCTATCTTTCGTATGTGGTTCTTACATATATATACATTCAAATTTCTTCGTCCACGTATTTCTAGTAAATCTTTATGTGTTAGTTTGCAATATAATAGCTTTCGCCTATGTTTGTATAACTTATCTTTTATTTTAAATTTCGAGGACGAAATTTTTTATAAGGGTGGTATGATGTAATACCCAGCCCTTTTATACCAAAATCTGTATTTTGTTACTCTAGAATTATATTTATTCTTATTTATAACTTTATTTATTTTCATTTATAAATAAAATTATAAATAAGAATAAATATAATTCTAGAGTAACAAAATACAGATTTTGGTATAAAAGGGCTGGGTATTACACTAACTCCTTTTCCCAACTGACTGGCTCAATTGCATTCGGTTGGTAGGGTTGAATAGGCAGTCACACCATCATAGTTAGGTCAAGATATTCCTCAGCTCTCGGGGCAAGGTAGGAATGTTGCTCGTAGACTAGTCTGTTCAGGCACGCTTCACACAATGCCAATCCAAATCACATTCTTCATTACTTCAAAGTGCCCATCATAACATGGTTTTACGCCACCGTGAACCATTTAACTGCTTAGGCCCTGTTTGGGAATGGAGTTCAGTTTTCTAAACCGCAGTTTCATAAAGTTGGCACAACTTAACTCCAAAATGTTAACTTTGCCATTTTTGGCGGCCATTTTGGAGCTGAGATAACCGCCCAAATTATTAGATAACTGCAATTATCTCACTCCAATATCACTAAAGTTGTAAGCTCTATTTTTGGAGTTTGGGGTTTGCAAACCACAGTTTGCATCCTATCTACCTTCATTTAAAAGTAAACCATAGTTATCTTAACTCCATATCCAAACGGGGGCCTTACTTTTTTAAGATCTTGGGATAAGTTTGAACATCACTTTCCATATGTCTCTACATGAAGAGAAAAGAAATTAGCATTTCATAGGTCCCATCTCTCCTATACTTACCTTTTGAAAACCCAATGTTGGAAAAGGGAACGAACTATAGAGAGGAAGCAATTACCATCCCAATCTTTTGCATTTTCCTTGGCTCATCAGCCAACCTCTCATTCAAGCCCTAAATAAAAATGGAGGTGGTGGCTTCAGTGGAGGAGCAGAGCATCATTCATGAGGTTCGGGTTGGTGGAGGTGATGGAGGAGATGATCAGATGAAGGTTAGTAAGAAGATAGATGATTTGAGGAGAGAGGGAAGGGAGGAATGGGTCGATTGGGGTTGTGAAAAACGGGTAAGTTGGACTTTTAGGAAGGAACCTAGGGCGGATATTCATATAGATTAATTAGCTACTTATTGTAATATTTCAGTTATATATACTAGTGTTTTTGCATGTGAACTGCATTTGAAGAAATCAGTATTTTATACAATGAATATTTTTATGTCTGTGTGATGGTGAGAGAGTGGGAGTTAAAAAAGAGTCAATCTAAAATTTTAATGAGAAGAATTAAGTGTGAATAGCTTTGAAATCCGTGTGTATTGTGAGAGAGAGAAAAGATGTTGACTTATGAATCTCTTTATGTTTTGATTATTTTACAAAACTATATTTCAAATATATTATATGTTACTAATAATGTCTTACGAGTCAAAGTGCTATACAGTTGGAGTTATTCAAGCATAAGGACAATCAACATTGCTACCGATAATTCAAAACTAACATTAGCAAAGATCGGCAAGACTCGGAAGATTTCAATGCACATTCAAAGGATGTAACGGAGAAGTCGCACATCGGAGGTATTCAAGACTTTTCTAATTTATTTGAATCTAGAGTCATAATCGATCTCAAACGGTTAGAATCAAATATTTTATCCTATTTCAATTCAATTCACTAAAACCAAAATTTTATTTCCAAATTTCATTTTTAAAACAAAGCCTTGTTTCTGAAATGTCAGAAAAATAGACACTATGATAGACGTCCCTAGGAGGTCTATGATAAACGTCTATAACAGCTTTCAATTTTTCAAAATTTAAATTTTGGGGAGATTTTTGAAATTCCAACAGCCCAAAACGATCACTAACCGTTTTATCTTTTTATCTTTTTGGGGCAGTTGTAACAACGGTCCTAACCGTCTATTTTTGTATTTCTATAAACATGACTCATTTTTTTCAAGTTTCTCCCCAATTCTTTCTTTAACGTTTTTATTCTTATGTTTTTGATGAAAGCTTTTCCTCTCTTTGCTCTCAAGTTTTTACTAATCATTTTCAGAGGAGAGATCTTTCTAGCGCTATTAGACTTTTCTATTCTTTTAGAAAAGAAAGATCTTTAAAAGTTTCGACAAAGCGATTGTTTTTAAAACTTGTTTAATCTTGAAAAACTTCTTCGATTTTGATTTTAAACTTTTGTTAATCTCCAAATTATAATCCCTCATCTACTTGAATCAAAATTTGATTTATCTTTTGAGATCGTTCGGATTGTTAGAGTTGGTTTGTAAAGATTTGTAAAAATCTTACTTTGTACGACTTAGTGAAGAAAGATCTTAAGATCTTCACATTGAAGGTTCCAGATACGCGCCTTGGAAAAAGTCTGGGTATTGACTACCTGCAAGTGTAAAGGTTCTAAGATGCGAGCCTGATAAAAGATCTAGGTTTCTCCACTTGTGAAGGAGTCACTGGATAGTGTGTGAATCCTGAGCAGGAGTTTTCAGGCGGGGATTAGCCACAGAGTTGGTGAGCTTCGATAACAATTCTCTGTGCCCATTTACTTTTCTATGCTTCTGTGCTGTGATAGTTTTAGTATTTTTTAGACTTTACTTTTATATTCCGCTGCATAATTTTTGAATTTTTACAAATTACTCTGAGTTTGCCATAAAGCCTTATTTATCTCCCTCTAAGGCCGTTTTAATTGGTATCAGAGCAGGTTACTCTGTTTGTAAGATTAACGTCTTAAGTTTCTAATCTTATGACAAATCATATGGAAGGACAATTCACTAACCGTTCTATTTTCAATGGTACTAACTACTAATTCTGAAAAACCAAGATTAGAGTTCTCCTTCAGTGTATAGATCTAGAAATCATAGAAAAGCCCTTTGTTATCCCTACCACGAATCCTTTATCCGATACTGACAAGAGATCAATGACATTAAATGTCAAGGCAATGAATGTACTTTATTTGTCTTTGAATTCAGAAGAATTCAATAAAATCTATGTCAAACGGCAAACGAGATTTGGAATACTCTCCAGACGGCCCATGAAGGAACCAGTCAAGTCAGAGAGAGTGAGATCAACCGTTTTATGCACGAATATAGGATATTCCAAAAGAGAGACGATGAAACCATTGACTCTATGTATTCTAGATTCAATAATGTCATTACAGAACTCTTCAATTTAGGAACAAAATTCGATTGGAAACAAAAATGTTACAAGTTGTTGAGATCCCTAATGATTTCATGGCAACCCAAGATCACTGCCATCGAAGCAGCAAATAGCATGACAACGTTGAAAGTCGATTCCCTAATAGAAAAGTTAAAGACATACAAAATGCAATTAGGTGATTTAAAGCAAAAGCAAGTGATACACTTAAAGGAAAATATCGCGCTAAAAGCATTTACTAGTAAGTTTAAGCCTAAGGAAACATCTAATGATGAAAAAAGTGACAAAGAAATGGCCGATATTGCAACACTTCAGGATATTCGAAGAAAGGTACGTATGATTTAAATAAATTTTTTAATTCTAATAAAATTCTTCATTGTTTTAGATGTAATAAGGAAGGCTATGTCAAGTCAGAGTGTCCTACACTCAATAAGGATAAGTGGAAGTCTAAGAAGGAATCAGAAAAACGTTTGTTTCAAGCTATTTGGGACGATACAGATTCTAACGACTCAGAAGTCAAAGAAGTCGCATACATATGCTTCATGGCATAAGAAGATGAGGTAATTAATAACGACATTAATTTAGATTCCCTTAGTAAAGACGATTTAATAGATTTCTGTTATTTTCCTAAGGATAAGTATGATAATATTAATAATAAGTATAAAATATTAAAGTCAAACCTATACACTAAAAGTAATTTAGATTTATCTACACAAAATAAATTAGAAAATAAGAATTTAAATGAAAAACTAAAATCTATAACTCTAGCAAATGATAAGTTAACTTAAACTAATAATACATTAAATTTTGAAATCTTTAACTTAAAATGAAAAGTAAATTTAAAAGATGAAATGATCCTAAAATTCACTAAAAATAAAATTAATTTAGATGTAATATTAGGACAATCAATAAAATATTGTAAGAAAAAAGGTATAAGTTACAATAAATATTCTAATTTAGTTCTTAAGACCAAACCATTTAGACATAAATATGGTAATAAATACACCAATTCTACATGTAACTATTATTGCATTATAGGACACATTTCACAATATTGTAATATTAAAAACAATGCAACTTATATAAATACTTCTTCTATCCAAAGACAAACCTAAAAGAATCAAGAATTGTATGGGTTCTTAAAGTTAACGAACCTTAATAATTAAAGAAAACATGTATGTTAAAGATGAAACCAATTTTTCTGATCCTAAGAATCTACTGGATAATGACTCTAACTTGTTAAAAGGTTTAGATAATTCATTAATAGACAAAGATATTGAAACCAATAAATTGGAACAAGAGCAAATAGTTGATACTTCTTCTCCAAAAGATTGGCTATTTAACAAAGACACCCTAAGAATTTAATAATAGAAAAAAATAATAAAAGAGTAGTTACTAGGTCAAAGAAATTAAAATAAATCTATTGGAAGAACATAAAAAAGTAATTCAACAAAAATCATCCTAAGGACTTAATAATAAAAAATATAGATAAAGAAATTATGTGTTTTAATTATTGTATTTGTATTATTACTTTAGTATGATTGTTTAATTATATATCAATTATTCACTTGCTATCTTATTTTTTTAATTCCTCCATACTTTTAACTTTTTGATATTTCCAAAAAGGGGAGAATTAATATGCATATATTCAAGGGAGCATTATATATATATATATTTGAAATAATTATTATGTATATATTAAATTATACTAATTAAGTTTTGCAAAATATCAAAAATAGGGATATTGTTGACCTATGAATCTCTTTATGTTTTGATTATTTTACAAAATTATATTTTAAATATATTATGTTACTAACAATTGTTGGGGTCAAAATTTGCACCCCGATTGACCGAGTCAAAGTCAAGGTCAACCCCAAGCCAGGTGGGCCCAAGCCCAGGTCAAGCGGGCCCATGCCCAAGCCAAGCTCGCGGCCAGCCTCCTCCATGCCAAAATATAGATCATATAATAAATAATTTTTTATGTAATTTTTTATGCATGAATGTATGCGAAATGGGCTTAAAGCCAAATTTTTGTAAGCCCATGGCTTATGTGCAAAAAGAAATGGCACATGAGCCATGGGATGGCTAAAATGCCATTTTTGTAAAGCCCAAGGGGCTATATGTAAAGTGTATATAGCCTATAAAGGCAATGATAATGAAAATATCCCAAGGACTTTTTCTCTCTCCAAAGAAAAATCTAGATCTGTGATCTTCTTCTTCAAGGTTCTAAACCTTCCTCTTTTTTTTTAATTAAATCAAGAGTTTTTACTCTTCCTTTTCCAAAACTAAATAGTTTTTCACCACAAAACCTACAAAGGGGAACTCAGATTTGCCATCAGATCTCAGAAATGAGAGATTTTTAGATTCTCATATTTCTTGATCTTCAAGATCCGGCCAATAAAGGAAGAAGGAGACCCATCTCCAGAAACCCCATTTTGGGGAAGAACTAAGGCTCAAGGGGAGAAGCCCTTCATCAGCTTCAAAACATCTTAGGAGTTTAACTCCTCATATATATATATATATATACCGAATAATAAGTGCTCCTTTCTGGGAGTACAACTCCCATTGCAGGGACCAAGTCCCTTTTGCTGCTCGAGCGCCCACGTGCCGACACTTGGTGCGCTAGCGCTCTTGCACCCAGAGCGCTAGCGCTCTGGGCGCCTACGTGCTGACACGTGGCGCGCTAGCGCTCATAGTGCTAGCGCGTTCCCACGTGTTGACACGTGGTGCGCTAGCGCCCGAGCGCCCACGTGCTGACACGTGGCGCGCTAGCGCCCGAGCGCCCACGTGCTGCCACGTGGTGGGCGCTAGCGCTCACGTGCCGACACGTGGTGCGCTAGCGCTCTGGTCCTACGCATCCTTTGGATGCCTTTTCCCCTTTTTTATATATATACATATATACACACACACATACTCCACGATACTGTCTCTGTTAGAAAAAAATTTGTAACGGGGCGCTGTCCCGCACCCCGCAAGGGGGCTGCTAGCTCCTTTGACCCCCAGCCCACTATCCGGGAAGCGAGACCCCCATAAAAACTCTGCGAGGCCCCGATATATCCAAAACCCCTTCAAAACACAACACTGCACATTGAGTTCGCATGACCAGTTTAACCCGTCAATCAGAGGTTCCCTCGCTCCAAAGGCGAGGGGTAATTAACGGCAGCTTAGTCCGCCGCTGCCGGAGATTCGGATCCCCACAATCATTAAACCCCGGCCTACCCTAGGCAGGGGGAATCTGTAATGCGCCTGACAAGCGCGCGCGTATTCCCATCTCAATGGGGTGACGAAAAACACCCTACAGATTCTGGCACGTCCGGTGGGACCAATCTCTCCTCCCATATTTCGAGTTAAACGTTCATGCGTGCATGTTCCAAGCAATCACGTTTCAACAATGTCTCCTATGATGAACTCAGCTCTCAGCACGGCTCCCATCTCCTACACGATGAAGATGGACGCCAGGACGGTCCTTCCGGCCAGTCTCGGGCGACAATGGGAAGAGCCGCCGCTACCATTCGGCTCTATCCTGTTCATGTCGGCTAACGCCATCCCAGCTTCTCAAGCCTCGGTGGCAGAAAAACCGGTCTCGAAAGGCAAGAGGCCAAATGTGGTGGTCTCGAAGGCGCCCCAACTCAAACGCAAGTCGGTGTTCGAACAACTCTCCTTGGCCCCAGCTGGGGGCAAGGCCATCAACACCAACAAAGCAACAAGGCGTCTCGAGCAAGCTCCGGCGGTGCCCTTGACAACTGCTCGATCGGGTGTCTTCTCTAAGCTCCCCGCTAATCGACTCACGGTAGCTTCCCAGGAAACAGATGCCCGCCAAGCCCTTAAAATTGAGAAGCTAAGGCAAAAAAGGCTCAGATATAGAGCCAACAAAAGGGCTAGGGCTCCTGCTAGGCTGAATCTCATGAGGTTCGAAGAACAGGGTCACCCCGCTAAAGATGAGGAAATGGCTGGATATGTGGTCCACACTGTCTACATGGTGGGCACGCGTAGCAAGAGCAAGGATGGGGCCACCACATCTCAAATCCAATCTGGCTTTAATGTGGTTGCCGCTTCCCAAGAACAGCCGCCTCCGCTGGGTGATGAAAACCTTCTCGATGAGGATGATAGGAGGAAAGACTCTTCGGTCCATGAGGAGTCGGGCTCGGAAAGCGAAGATGAGCCAATTTTCTTTCCTAAGAACGCAGAGCAGCAACTTCTCCAAGAGCTCCGAAAGCAGCTCAGAAGCAAAGACAAGGAGGTGGCCAAGCTCTACTCAAAGACCGACGACTTGACAAATGTCGTCTTACAGCTTACGGCCCAACTTGCCTCTCAGCCGTCCAATCAAGCGCAGGGCTCTGATCGTGAACCGGGAAACGGTGTCCCAAGACAGCCGACGCCAATTCCCTCAAATCCAAAAGTGGACGGACCACATGAAAATCAGTCGCATCCTATCTCGGGAAATGTCTTGGCTACCGATGACAGCAACCCGCTAACTCAAGATCAAATCATGGATTTGGTTGCCAACAAAGTCAAAACATTGGTAGCCGAAGTTGGAGAGCAAAGAGATGCCGGCAGTTGCGGGAGACCATATCCTGCTCGGTACGATCTTGTGAAGTTTCCCACTGGCTATGTCGTCCCCAAATCCGAAAGGTTCGATGGGACGGGAAATGCGAACCGGCTCATTGCCCAATTTAAAGCATCATGCGCAAACACTGGGGCCAATGATGCGCTCCTTCTCCGTCAGTTTGTTAATAGCCCGACGGATGTTGCTTTCGATTGGTATGCAAGCATACCAGATGACTCGATCACGACGTTCGCTCAAATGGAATCCATGTTCAAGCAAAGGTTTATGAGTGTCGGCGATAAAATCACCATTGCCGACCTCGTAAGGACAGAGCCAAAGAACAACGAAAGCAACATGGAATTTATAGTCCGATGGCGAAATCTCTCTGTCAAATGCGAACCGCCGTTGGAGCAAGACCAATCCGTCAGTCTTCTTATAGAAAATCTGAAGGACTGGATGAAACCTTTCCTGTGCACCACAGGCCTTAATACATTCCAAGAGCTGACCAAAAAGGTCCAAACGTTGGAACGCTCAAAGCCCGAGTCTGCTCAGGATCTTCAGTTCACAAACAGACCGAAACCTGGGAGGGACGACAACCGAAAAGGCGGAAGTTCTAACAGCATCGATTCTCTAAATAAACAGAGAGCGGGTGGAGCAAAAACTAACAAATCTCGAGAGCCAACTTTGGAGGAAAGAAGAAATAAGGTCTACTCATTCCGAAGGGACAAGGTCCACAAAATTTTTAAAGATGCTCTGAAGAATGGCCTGCGGCTACCAGAACCAAAAAGGCTAAGTGAAGCGAACATGACTGATCATCCTAACTTTTGCCCGTACCACCGAGTGCTGGGACACACTATTGAAGACTGTTGCATCTTCAAGGATTGGGTCGAGAAACAATATAAGGCGGGAGAAATATCATTGGCCCCTGGCGTGTTAACAAATAATCAAGATGCGACCGCCAATTTCATACAAACGGGGACCGAAGTCCTTTAGGGACCTGATTCTCTCAGACATCTATCTGCCTTTCTCTAAAAAGAGCGGACCAAGGCAACAAGGTAAGAGCCATGCGAGCAACATTGCCAATAAAGAAGCAATAGACGGGTACACAACCCATACAGTCTATATGATGGAGCTCAGAGGAACAAGTCCTCCTACACCTTATAACCATGACAATGACGCGGTTGTTGCCATCCAATATCGGCCCGATCCAAATGATGAAGAGCCCGCTCAGGCCATTGAGCCAAAGGAATCCGTGGTTCATGCTGAGTCAAGTTCAGGCGGTAGGGATGACCCCGTTGTCATATCCGGAACTATAGAACAAGCATTATTCCAATGGTTTCAAAGGCAACTTCAAGACAGGGATGAGAAGATGGCCAAGCTCCATTCTAAAGTCAACGAGCTGGCAAATGTCGTGGCGGATCTCACGACCCAAGTCACCCGATTGCAATTACAGCAAAATCAAATTTTGGTTCGTGAGCTGGGAATTGATATCCGGAAGCAGACGACCGATGCTCCCTCCAGCCCGAGAGCGGAACACCTTTGTGAAAAACGGACGCGATCAGCCTCCAGTCCCTCCGATACGTACACTGAACGTGGTAAGCGGACAGTAGGCGAACCAAAAACTTATCGTCCTCAGGGTCCAGCATCAGGAAGGGCACTTATTCCAATGGAGAGAAAGAAGAAAGTATACTCCTTCAGGAGGGATAAAGTCCGTGAAATATTCTTGTACGTCTTGAACAACGGTCTTCAACTGCCTATACTAAAGAGGCCACATGAGATGAACATGACCGGCAATCCCATATACTGCCCATATCACAGAATGGTGAGTCATACCATTGAAGACTGCTATGTTTTTAAAGATTGGGTGGAGAACCAATACAAACTCGGGAAAACCTCACAGTCGTCAGATGTACTGATAAGCCACAGAGCTACGGTCATCAACATTGCCCCGCCAAGATCAAAATTCGAGGAGCTGGGATAAGTAAACCACTGACTACCACGTCGTTAAACTGGGAATGACAGACCACCAAGTCTTTAAACTGGGAATAATTGACCACCACGTCACTAAACTGGGAACAGTCGACCTCTATGTTAAACTGGGAATGTAAAAAAAATGTGTAAATAAATGAAAAAAGGGGATGTGTAAATAAATAAATAAAAAGAAAAGCCGAAATGATGGGGCAACTCGCAATAAAAATTAGCGAGTAAAAATAAAAATGAAAATAAAACCGAAATGATGGGGCAACCGCGAATAAATAGCCGAAATGATAGGGCAATCGCGACCTTCGCGATAAGAAAAGCTGAAATGATAGAGCAATCGCGGTAAAAAAAAAACAAATAAAACAAAGGCGAATGATGAGTCTATCTTGGTACCATATTCCAGTGCAGCAATGCAGACGCCAACAAAAATTCAAATTTCCAAAATTCTCCCAGCCCTACGGCCAGTCCCCAAATTGACTGCCGTATACAATCCACGGGCTCAAATAATTCTCATCATACCCATGCCCCACCGTATTCACCAGTTACGCGGCTGGTCTCCGCCCTCGGAATTATGCTCCGTTGGGAAGACCCACTCATGTGTTCTCACGATACATGAGGAGAACAAATCTTCGTGGGATCCTTACAACTCACGAAGGAAAAACACACTTGGGAGTCCCCACGACTCCTAAGGAGAAAATACACATACGGGATCCTTACGACTTGTAGAGAGAAAATGCTTTTATGGGACCCTTACGGCCCATAAAATTGAAAAGCCTTAAGTGATAGGGACCTAAATCTGTCTCCTAAGCCATCACTTTCCAAACTCTCAAATGGCGAATGATGAGTCGCTCCCGGTACCATATTCCAGTGCAGCGATGCAGACGCCAACCAAATTCCGAATTCAAATTCCCAATGGCGAATGATGAGTCGCTCCTGGTACCATATTCCAATGCAGCGATGCAGACGCCAACCAAATTCCAAATCGCATACCCCAACGGCGAATGATGAGTCGCTCCTGGTACCATATTCCAGTACAGCAATGCAGACGCCGACAAAGTCCCGAAATTTTTCCGGCCCTACGGTCTGGATCATACATTCTACAAAACCGTATACAATCCACGGGCGTAAAACAACCCCAATCTCTCCCAAGTCCTACCGGTGAGACCACATTCAAAGTCCTACCAAAAATAAAGGGAAAAAAATGGTATGTCCACAAGCAAAATGGGCACGGATGAAAACCCGAAAGGACTCTGTGAGTAAAAACAGCAGGACTGCCGGCGAGTTTGTGAGAACCCGAAAGGGCGCAAACTTGTGAAAAAGAGATGAAATACACTCACAAAGTCCTCTCGACTTTGTGAGGAGAAAATCCCCGCGTGAGATCCTTACGACTCACAAAGGAGTAACACACTTAGGAGTCCTCACGACTCCTAACGAGAAAATACACCTACGAGATCCTTACGACCCGTAGGGAGAGAATGCTTTGTGAGACCCTTACGGCTCACAAAATTGAAAAGTCTTAGGTGATAGGGACCTAAAACCTGTCTCTTAAGCCATCGCTTCCTGATAAACAAGCGCAAATGATGATTCGCTCCCGGTACCATATTCCAGTGTAGCGATACTGATGCTAAACAAAAACCAATTCCCAAATCCTCTCGGGGCAAATGATGAGTTGCTCCTGGCATTATTCCAGTGCAGCAATGCAGATGCCAAACAAAAAAAACAATCCCCAAATCCTCTCATGACAGATGATGATTCGCTCCTGGTACCATATTCCAGTATAGTGATGCTGATGTCAACTCAAATCAAACCAACCAATTCCAACACCGACACTCCGTACCAGGGAAACGTCACAAACAGACACTCCGTCTCGGGGATATGTCAACCAGCCGATACTCCGTCTCAGGAAACGTCAAGCAGACACTCCGTGCCGGGGGCGCGACAATAGACACGTCAGCCAGCAGACACTCTGTCTCGGGAACACGTCGACCAGCTGATACTCCGCCTCGGGGAAACGTCAAGCAGACACTCCGTGCCGGGGGCACATCGACAACAAACACTCGATCTCGGGGACACGTCGACCAGCGACACTCCGTACCGGGAAAACGTCCAACACCGACACTCCGTACCGGGAAAACGTCATAAACAGACACTCCGTCTCGGGGACACGTCGACCAGCTGATACTCCGCCTCGGGGAAACGTCAAGCAGACACTCCGTGCCGGGGGCACATCGACAACAGACACTCCGTCTCGGGGACACGTCGACCAGCGACACTCCGTACCGGGAAAACATCCAACACCGACACTCCGTACCCGACACTCCATCTCGGGGAAACGTCCAACGCAGACACTCCGTGCCGGGGACACGTCAGCCAACCGACACTCTGTTTCGGGGACACGTCAACCAGCCGATACTCCGCCTCGGGGAAACGTCAAGCAGACACTCCGTGCCGGGGGCACATCGACAACAGACACTCCGTACCGGGGAAACGTCCAACACCGACATTCCGTACCGGGGAAACGTCACAAACATACACTCCGTCTCGGGGATACGTCAACCAGTCGATACTCCGCCTCGGGGAAACGTCAAGCAGACACTTCGTGCCGGGGGCACATCGACAACAGACCCTCCATCTTGGGGATACGTCAACCAGCCGACACTCCATCTCGGGGAAACGTCCAACGCAGACACTCCGTGCCGGGGACACGTCCGTGCCGGGGACACGTCAACCAACAGGCACTCCGCCTCGGGGAAACGTCGACCAACGGCACTCCGTGCCGGGGGAACGTCTACTAAATCACTCCGGGCCAGGGAAACGTCTACCACGGACACTCCGTCTCGGAGACGCGTCAAGCGTCGACTGTCCATGTCGTAAAAAAGGCAGTGCATCCCAAAAAGTGGGGACCAAAGAAAGTCGCCTCCACGTGAAAGATCCATCATTATGCACACGGCCCACATATGTGGTGTGCATTTATTAATGAGGGGCACTTTGTTAGGGTCAAAATTTGCACCCCGGTTGACCGAGTCAAAGTCAAGGTGAACCCCAAGCTAGGTGGGCCCAAGCCCAGGTCAAGCAGGCCCATGCCCAAGCCAAGCCCGCGGCCAGCCTCCGCCATGCCAAAATATAGATCATGTAATAAATAATTTTTTATGTAATTTTTTATGCATGAATGTATGCGAAATGGGGCATAAAACCAAATTTTTGTAAGCCCATGGCTTATGTGCAAAAAGAAATGGCACATGAGCCAGGAGATGGCTAAAATGCCATTTTTTTAAAGCCCAAGGGGCTATATGTAAAGTGTATAGCCTATAAAGGTAATGATAATGAAAATATCCCAAGGACTTTTTCTCTCTCTAAAGAAAAATCTAGATCTGTGATCTTCTCCTTCTTCAAGGTTCTAAACCTTTCTCTTTTTTTAAATTAAATCAAGAGTTTTTACTCTTCCTTTTCCAAAACTAAATAGTTTTTCACCACAAAACCCACAAAGGGGAACTCAGATCTGCCATCAGATCTCAGAAAGGAGAGATTTTTAGAATCTCATATTTCTTGATCTTCAAGATCGGCCAATAAAGGAAGAAGAAGGAGACCCATCTCCAGAAACCCCACTTTGGGGAAGAACTAAGGCTCAAGGGGAGAAGCCCTTCATCCGCTTCAAAATATCTTAGGAGTTTAACTCCTCATATATATATATATACACACCGAATAATAAGTGCTCCTTTCTGGGAGTACAACTCCCATTGCAGGGACCAAGTCCGTTTTGCTGCTCGAGCGCCCACGTGCTGACACGTGGTGCGCTAGCGCTCTTGAGCCCAGAGCGCTAGCGCTCGAGCGCCCACGTGCTGACATGTGGCGCGCTAGCGCCCAAAGCGCTAGCGCTCAAGCGCCCACGTGTTGACACGTGGCACGCTAGCGCTCAAGGCGCTAGCGCCCGAGCGCCCAAGTGCTGACACGTGGCGTGCTAGCGCTCTTGCGCCCGAGCGCTAGCGTGCTGACACGTGGCGCTCTTGCGCTCAGAGCGCTAGCGCCCACGTGCTGACACGTAGCGCGCTAGCGCTCAGTGCCCGAGCGTCCACGTGCCGACACGTGGTGCGCTAGCGCTCTTGTGCGCTGGCCCCACGCATCCTTTAGATGCCTTTTCCCCCTTATATATATATATGCATATGTATACATATATACACACACATACTCCATGACACTGTCCCTGTTAGAAAAAAATTTCTAACGGGGTGCTGCCCCGCACCCCGCAAGGGGGCTGCTAGCTCCCTTGACCCCCAGCCCGCTATCCGGGTAGCGGGACCTCCGTAAAAACTCTGCGGGGCCCCCGATATATTCAAAATCCCTTCAAAACACAACACTGCATATTGAGTTCGCATGACCAGTTTATCCTGTCAATCGGAGGTTCCCTCGCTCCAAAGGCGAGAGGTAATTAACGGCAGTTTAGTCCGCGGCTGCCGGAGATTCGGATCCCCACAATCATTAAACCCCGGCCTACCCTAGGTAGGGGGAATCTGTAATGCGCCTGACAAGCGCGCGCGTATTCCCATCTCAATGGGGTGACGAAAAACACCCTACAACAATGTCATACGAGCCATAGTTCTATACAACTAGAGTTATTCAAGTATAAGGACAATCAATATTGTTACTGACAACTCGAAAGTAACATTAGCAAATATCGGCAAGACTTGAAGATTTCAATGCACATTCAAAGGACATAACGGAGTAGTCGCACATCGAAGATATTCAAAACTTTTCTAATTTATTTGAGTCTAGAGTTGAGTCAATCTCAAACGGTTAGAATCAAGTGTTCTATCCTATTTCAATTCAATTCACAAAAATCAAAATTTAAATGTCAGAAAAATAGACGTCTATCAAATTTTGGTGAGATTTTTGAAATTCCAACGGCCAAAAACTGCCCCATCTCTTTAGGGCATTTGTAATAACTGTCCTAACCGTCCATTTTCATTTTTCTATAAATATGACTCATTTTTCTTAAGTTTCTCACCAATTCTTTCTTTAACGTTTTTGTTCTCAAGTTTTTGGTGGAAACTTTTCCTCTCTTTGCTCTCAAGTTTTTACTAATCATTTTTTCAGAGAGAGATCTTTTTAATGCCATTAGATTTTTCTATTCTTTTAGAAAAGAAAGATCTCTAAAAGTTTCGAAGAAGCGATTGTTTTTAAAACTTGTTTACTCTTGAAAAACTTCTTCGATTTTGATTTTAAACTTTTGTTAATCTCCAAATTACAATCCTCATCTTCTTGAATCGAAAATTTGATTTATTTTTTGAGATCGTTAGGATTGTCAGAGTTGGTTTGTAAAGATTTGTAAAAATCTTATTTTGTACGACCTAGTGAAGAAAAATCTAAGATCTTCACATTGTAAAGGTTTCGGACTTGCGTTTTGGAAAAAGTCTGGGTGTTCACTATCTGCAAGTGTAAAGGTTCTAAGATGTAAGCCTTGTAAAAGATCTATGTTCCTCCACCTGTGAAAGAGTCACTGGATAGTGTTTGAATCCCGAGCAGGAGTTCTCAGGCGGGAATTAGCCACAGAGTTGGCGATCTTCGATAACAATCCTCTGTGTCCATTTACTTTTCTGTGTTTCTGTGTTGTGATAGTTTTAGTATTTTTTAGACTTTGCTTTTATATTCCGCTGCATAATTTTTGAATTTTTACAGTTTACTCCGAGTTTTCCATAAAGCCTTGTTCATCCCCCGCTAAGGCTGAGAGAGAGAGAGAGAGAGAGAGAGAGAGCAATGGCTACACCTTTGGAGTATGCATTATAAGAGTAAATATTAACCTTATACCTAAATTTTCTCAAAATATTATGACCTATAAGCAACTTTCAATGTAATGCATACAGTTTGTAATTTGCAAATAAATATCATGAGCATTTTTGTAAAATATTGATGATGCAAAGGTAAGGAGATTGTTACTGGAAGTTCAGTAAACAGCTATGAAACTGCAGACATCATTAGAACAAACATCATATATGTTTATCATCCAAAGAAAGTTGGACTGAACTGGAAGTGAGACTGTGAGAGATGGCATAAAAGCTCAAGTTGCCAAATGGAGCTAGCTAATTTTATGATATAACTCTAATTTTGAGAGATTTGTTTGAGCTTGAAATCGGATCTTATTTCTTCTCTCCGCGACATAGTATTTTCCCGTCTGCTATCTTAAGCCACATGCAACACCCGATACATGTGCATAGCATGGGGAAAATCCCTACTAATTATGTAGCAGGAACCCGTGTCCATGGTATATTCTTTTCATTTCTTTGCCGCCAAAATAGACACATGCAAGTTATATAATTTTTTATTTGTTCAAAAAAAAAGTTATATGGTTATTGATGTTTCGAATGTATGCATCACAGGCTTTGTTCTTTGGACACAAACCAGACAGCAATGGGTTGGAAACAAAAAGCCTGAAAACCTCACACAAATACCTCAAGAACCAAAGTTAAGGTATTTTCCTAGTTTCCCATGCAAAAGAACTTATTTGAGTGAATTAACTTAAAAAGACTTGAAGCATGAGATAACTATTGTTCAATAGAGGCTTACTTCGTTGCTTTGTTGGTTTGGCTCTTAGTTGACCGAATCTGATTCAACCATTCACTTCTTCTTCATGCAGCTGGAGTGCAACATACGATAGTTTGCTAAGCACGAACAAGCATTTTCCGCAGCCTATCCCTCTTCCTGTAAGTCTCGGAATCTACGAGTAGGTTACCCAAATCACTATACACCATCATTTCTAGGATAAGCAATAAAATAAATTTGCCACTTTTCAGAGAATCAAATTGGGATTCCGGTATAGATATAACACTCGTCGATGTCTAATCCAGCACTTATAATCTCTCAAGCGGCTTTTCAGCATCCGACACCCCAAGATTAGTGAACAGTCTTCTAAGGGTTGATTATTACTGATCTTTGCGGTGTCGAGTGCTTATAAACCTATAGAAAGGGGGTTGATGAAGAGAGTGTTATTCAATGAACTGTTATTTTTGGAGGAAATTCTCCGATGTCTGATTTTTTCCGTTCCGTGGGTTGCAGGAAATTGTAGATTTTCTTGTGGATATATGGGAGGAGGAAGGGATGTATGATTAGACCAGAAGATTGAATTTAGTTGGTAATGAAAAATGAATTAAATAGAGTTTTTGCTTCTTCTTTTTCCTCCCCTATTATACTTGGTGCATTTGATTGGTAATCAAAAATGAATTAAATAGATTTTTTTCTTATAAATATACTGGGTGCTTAATGGAAAAGGCCTATCATATGCTATTATCTGCTTCTAGAGCCCATAACAGTTGTGACTTGAACAAATATCCATCACAATGAGCTGTAATGAGTATGCTGTTCCTCTCGTGGAATATTGATTTGCTTTATAATTCTAATTTCCCCCCTGTTCACTTATTTTTCATGGGTATATTTCCTTACAAATATATGTTATCATCGCTGTGCGAATCAGTTCCGTTTCGTATTTGGCTGTTTTGTGCATTAAAGTTGGACACAATTTGTTGTGGTAGATAAATCATTTTCTTCCTGCGAGTTTATCATCATCATCATCAATTTCAATTTTTTTGGGACGTAATCCTTTTGGGAATTTGGGAATTGAACATTTACCCTTGCATCTTAGCCACACATGACGTTTTCAGAAAAAAACATAAATGTTTCTATTTCCCTCCACTGCAGCAGAAATTATTCGGTGTGCTGGGCATCTAGACAGGGGATGAGAGAGGAAGAGTTTCTGGCAGCCGTACGTGGGCCACACATATCTATTTGTTCTCTCTTGCTCGGGTTCTCTCTCTTGCACAGTGTATACGGTCGGTATATGGAATAATTTTTTCCAGCATAGAAATCAAATGGTTGCAAGGGCCCCTAATTCCCTTGATTCCTTATTCTAGAAAACTCTTTGCTAGAAAAAGCTATGACGTGTTCTTGGCAATTGCTGCTAGAAGCTAGTAGATTTCTCTCTTCTTCTGGATCACTCTAAACTCTCATCTTTCCTCTGTTCTTTCCACATCTCTAACGCACTATATAACTCTCACTTCACTCTCATGTCAAAGCATCAAACCATAACAATTAAGACAATCTTTTTAGAGTTTTGACAAATGGCTTTAGCTCGTGTATGCTTGAAGAACTCTCCTCTCCATCAATCCCCACTCATGTTTAGCTTACTGAGATCGATTAATCGCTTCCGATCAGGATCGTTTGAAACTTGCATTAAGCCTGCATCAATATCATGTCCCTACTCATCGTCCTCGTCGTTATTATCGAGCTTTGACGAGAAAGTTGATGATGCGACGGCCGTGCCCAAGGAGAAAGATTCTTCTTCTTTGACTAAAAGCACTTCGCGTCGCAACACGGTTTGGAAGAACCCATTGAGCCTCCTTCCCTTTCGTTTCGGAAACAATGGTAATTGACTGGTAACAATTTTTTGGCAGAAGTGCAGAGAAAATTGGTCCGACTTCAGAGTATCGGCACTTTGTTTTGTAAATTTAACACAAATTGCTTCAACTTCATTTTTATCATATGCTATTACTTGAAAGTTATTTCATTACAGCCGAAGTTTAAGGGAGTTTTCTATAATAAAATTTTTAAGACAATTGACTGAAAAACAATGACAATTTAGGTAATGTAATAAAACTTAGGGAAAATTGTCAGAACCCCAAGCAGGTTTTCTTGTTGACAAAAACCCCTTGGTCTCGGAATGGTTGTAAAATACCCTTGAAAATTTTCATGTAGTATATGTATTGCTTGCCATATCTTAATAGCCCATATATATCGCATGCAGTATCGCATAAAAGTTAGATATAGCAAGCAACTATACATATACCGCATGTAACCTTTTCAAGGGTTTTTGACAACCGCTTCAAGGCCTTGGTTTTTGGCAGTAGAAAAACTTGGCGGTTTTTTTTTTGGGGGGGGGGGGGGGTCCCTTAAAATTCTCAACTGACTTATTACCAACAACTCTGGCCTTGGCCTTAATCCTACCATGGATAATTAATTTTGGTTTCTTTAGTACAAAAAATTTCAGGGGTTGGATCTTTAAGCAATGCATTAGCACAACTACCTCACAACCTCAACGATCTCCTAAGGAGCTTGTGGCCTTCTCGCCAGCTCGGCCAAGTAAAAGAGAAGGACGACTTCTACAAGTTGCGATTCGAAGTCCCAGGGATGAGCAAGCAGGACCTGAAAATCACGGTCGAGGATGGGTTTCTAGTGATCACCGGCGAGAAGAAAGAGGAGGAGGAGGAAGAAGAAGATGAATGGTTCCTTGGAAAATATGGCTACTACAATACAAGTATAATGTTGCCCAATGATGCGAAGGTGGAGGGGATTAAGGCTGAGGTTAGGGATGGGGTGCTTTATGTTAATATCCCTAGGGATCAAGAGAAGAAGAGAGAAGCGCATGAAGTAGAGATTCATTAGCTTGGGAATCTCTAAATTGTGGGACTATAATCTCTACTGTTTGTGTGTGGAGTTCCTGAGTATTTGTTTTGTGAGAAGTCTTTACGATATTTCAGTGTTTGGACAAACATGTACCGCGGTTATGAAAGGGAACGAAATGGTATCGCCGAGTATGTAAAAAGATGTTTGAAAATCGTAACAGTGAAAGAGAGATCAGGTGTACATCTCATGGGTTGGTGAAAAATCCTTTAAAAGGTTACGGAGTAACATGTGGCACCTCTTGTGCCAGAAATATGTTTCATTTCCTTCTTGACATTATTAATACGGTAAATTGTCAAAAAGCCTGTAAAATCTTCTGCGCCTTTTGCTCTGGTTCAAAAATCCCTGGGTCCAATAAAAAGCCCCTTTATACTATCTGTCTATAATATCTAAGAAGTTGCATGTAATATCTAAGCAGTTACCAGTAATATCTAAAAGGTTGCGTGTAATATCAAAGTAGTTGCCTGTGATATTTAAGCATCTGGAGGGAAGGCCTAAATGAAATGCATCCTAAGGATTTTTTTCACAAACATTTTGAACAGTAGGCTATTCCCAACAATTTCGAAAATATCATAGCTTTTTAGACAACTCTTGAGTGGGCCGGGGGCTTTTTGAAAATTTTCCCTTATTAATTGAACATAATTCTATATAGCAAATATACCATTATCCTTTTTCTAAGTTCTCTATAGTTTAGGAGAATTTAGAGGATGTCAACTTGACATCTTGAACCGTGACAAGCCTTTCCTTTGTCATATTAGTTTTTTTTTCCCCCCACCGGCTGGTCAGCTAGCCATTGTCATGTTAGTTTGATCTAAGGAATTTGATACGTATTTGGAAATGGTTGACTTCAAAGGCCAAGTCATCAGTCAATCATAAAATTTTGTTCCTTTTTTACTGGAGTTTTGCTTTATAACCGATCCAATATACGGGATGCAAAAAGAGCTGGATGATGATAAGGAGTGGGTGTCATATTGCGCATATATTTCATGAATAATTGTCCCTCTCTTGTTTTTTTTTGTGGGTGGGGTGGGGTTGCATGAATAATTTTATGTCACTTGCATATATGATTGAATTACCTACAATCATGCTCTTTCTCAGCTGCTCAATGCTAGTGGGATTATGTATAATGTATATACAGCTTAATAAAACTATCAAGTTGTATCATGCAGGTGTTGATTGTCCTATAATTATAATATTATATTATATTTTGGTGCATGCATGAGATGAGTAGAACCTAGTCAAGTGAATTGTTATGCAACTTTTAACACTTGGACAAAAATTATTCTGATGACAGCTATGACCAGTACACACATTACTGAGCCCTTTGAAAAACCTCCAACTTGCTGGGCAAATGTCTGAAACCAATACCTAAAACAAATGGCTTAATGACATGTTGAATCAAGTTGCTCTCTATTTAAGGTTTCTTTGATTTTTATAAAAAATAATATTAGTTGATTGAAGAGGCTAATTTTGAAATAAATGTTTGAATTTGAAAGTCTTAAAGTTGAAATTTGCAAGGAAAAGAAATAGTTCAAGCCATTGGAAGAGATTGAAAGTTGCTCATCTGAAATGAAAATATTAAGATGAATCTTTATAGGAGCAGGAAAAAAGCTGATAAGAAGTTACCTCAAATTTGGTTTTAAAATAATCGTAGCTAATAAAACAATGCGAATTGATTTTAAAGAACCCATACGGACTGACAAAATCTTTACTGGAAAAAAACAAAAAATCGACGGATTAACACGTTTTTAAAGTTCGTTTCTTAAAATTTCTTGATCTATGTTCAATGAGCTAAATTAGCTAAACATGGTTGAATATGTGCGAACTCACCTCTCTCATTTTACCAAGCGAGTGATCTTTGGTTCTACCAGTCATGTAGAATTTTTTTGAATCGGAATATAAAATTATTAAAAGATAGACATTATTTTGACTTTACACCGCAAATTATGTGTGGGATAATAGAAATTACATTCAGTCTGTGGAGATCAGTTACCATATGATTTTTCTTCATAACCAGCTTCTCTTTCTCTAGATCAAATATTACATCTCAAATTCTGATGGTGCTCATCGGTGGGGATTGCTTTGATCAAGACACGTGGCAGATGCCAGGTATCCCATGTGCATCAACTAGCTACTTGAAGTCTACGGAGCTGAGATAAGTACCATGCAAGAGGGATATTCCTCGGCACCCCGACTCCGACCTTTGAGGGGCCTCCCCTGAGTACGTTCCCTCTTCTCTTAACCATCAGCCAATAGCTCGCCTCCGAGCAATCATAGAGCCGAGCTTACTCAGCTTCCTTGCTCGTTTTCGAGCTATTCTATAGCTGAGATTCCTCAGCGTCCCCGTTTGGTTGGGAGCATCGAGCATGAGCGTCCTCATAACAGCTCCGTGTATCTCGCCACGACGAGATCTCCGCCGCTCCACGTCCCGCATCCCACGCTAACGTATCTCGTCATTAATGAGCGTATTGCGCCATCAATACGGACGTGACGCACGAGTGAAATGGACGGCAAGAATCTCGCATCGACTCGTTCTCAGACGACCCCTATATAAACCCCCCTATCAGACGATTCAGATAACTGATTCTAATACGTCGCTACTCTGTCTAAATATTCTCCGGTACTTACTTAATCATCGGTGGTTTCCCATCACAGGACTTCTTTTACAGGTAGCTTGGTGTCAATATCAACCAACAAACCCATTGACATCCACGCGCTCAACTTTCCATAATAAATTTAAGCCTTTTAGTCTTGCTGGCGATAAAATCGACAGAGGACAACGAGGACAACCTGTGACGGTGATTCCACCATCCATCAAATTCAAAAATAAAAAGTTGATTGCAGCCCAACATTGAGCAAGTAAAAGCAATTCATTCAACCATTATTCAACTTCATCACAAATTTGAATTGATTAAATAATTAACATGTCAAGCTCAAATCCAGCCAAATCCATAAAATTCATCTCCCTTTGCATTCACTCACATTCATGCACTGAAACATTCATGCACTGATTCATATACCATTTCATATATTGAAATTTTCAAAACATAAAGATATTAACAACTCCAAATTATTTTTTTTAAAGAAACGTGGACATGAATAAGAAAAAGACCATGAGAGTCACGTTCATCACATAATAATCAAGTTCAATAATTAACAAAAGCAAGCACTTACAAATTTATAAACTTAATATATAAAATGAGGAAAGCTACATATATTATTCATTGATTAGTCCAGCATATCACGCGCATTAAGACTGCTGACTCGTTCAAAACAGCGAAAAAGGTTCCTTGAATCCGAACCCAGTAAAAAAATGAATAGTAGCTGTTGTTGACTCAATGCACAGGTGCCATGAACCTGTACGTGCCTTTTTTGCACGTGTGACTAACAAAATTGTGCATAAAAATTAGTATTATATATTTACATTTTTCATAGGAAGCAAGACTATTAACTACTATTTCATTTCAGGTTAAATTACACTCTTAGTAATAAAAACAGATATGTAAATTGATACCGATTCAAAATTTGCATATTGTTGACCGTATAGAAAAAATATTGATGGTGCTCACGAGTAGGGATTTTCCATATCAAGACACGTGGTGGATGGCAGGTCTCTCACGTGCACCAACTACCTACTTGAAGTCTACGGAGCAGAGATAAATACCATGCAAGGGGAACATTTCTCTGCGTTTCGCCTTCGAGGTAGCATCCGACCTTCGAGGGGCCTCTCCTGAATATGTTCCCTTTTCATCTAACCATCGGCCAATGGCCCGTCTCCGAGCAATTATATAGCCGAGCTTTGTTAGCTTCTTTGTCCGTCTTCGAGCTATCCTATGGTTGAGATTCTTCAACGTCCAAGGAACACGGGCGTCCCCGTAACGGCTCCGTGTAATTCGCAACGACGAGATCTCCGCCGCTCCACGTCTTGCATCCCACACTAGCACATCTAGCTATTAATGAACGTATCTCGCCATCAATGCGGACGTTACGCATGGACGAAACAGACTGCGAGAATCTCGCATCGGCTCGTCCTCAGGTGACTCCTATATAAACTCCTCCTTCAGATGATTCAGATAAGGCAGACTGATTCGAATACACCGCTGCGCTGCTAATTATTCCTCGGTACTTACTTGAACGTTGGAGGGTCCTACGTGTTAGCTATAGTGCCCTCAAGTCAATTATTGAATCGCAGGCACGCGATTGTGATGATTGAGGGAGGACTTATACGGGGATAACAGTCTTACTCAAGATGATAGTATGCTATCTGGTTTGTCTTTATCATCATGTACAGCATTAGGTAGCATTACAGATTACTATTATATGTTGATAGAGCCCATAGAATTCTTGCTTGACTACCAGCATTGTGATGGCGATTATATACGTGGGAGATGGGTGGTTTATAAGCACATCCTTAAATGTCCCTAGTCGTGAGAGTATCGAGACTGGGCATCGATACTCCGAAGTAGACTAGTGTATACTTATCGAGACCCCGACGAGGGGCGGTGGCCGGTCTCACAAGCCATTAGTGTCAGTTAGTCACCTAAGATAGTATACAGGTGCTCATTGGGTTATGAGTACATTGGACGGACTCGCCGGGAACATTCTAATTGGTATTATACCTATTGTCAGATAGCAGTTCCCAGATGACATGAGTACAGGTTAGTCTGTCGACCTGAGATCGTCATTTGTCTCGTGTGAGTTCCCACCGTGCTTTGATTACTACCCTACCACGGCTAAAAGGAGTCGTGCAAACAGGTTTTAGTTGGGTACAGTCCCGAGCTACATGGAGGCAGTGAGCGGATCGTCGGGGATTCGTCTCTCCCGGTATTGGGGGTTGATGTCGCGTTGTGCACGGGTGGCCATCACCAGAAATCCATAGCCACGGTGGACGAGATTTACTGATTTGCATCGGTAGTTTCTTAGTGGGTGGTGGGCTTCATACCGACACGAAATATCGCGTTATTAGGGGTCTGAGTTTATCCACCCCCTAGACCCGATATGCGATACTCTTAGACGAACAGACCGGACTGTACGGAGATTGTCACGGACAGGCTCAGTAGGGGGTTGGATGAGCTTGCTCGTCGGCCTTCCTTTCGCTCAATACCTGGGTAGTCGTTACGTACAGCTAGTGTCGCTGACGTACTTATGGTTAAATCCACTGCCAGCGTATTGACAAGTCTTTAGAGTCCTACACAGAGGTTTTTCCTGGTTCTGGCGAAATGATTTAGTAGCCGTATTGGATACGTGCAGGGTTCCGATCGATCGATTGTACTTTATACTCGGACTTTCGATCGGACAGTTGGTGATACTAGCCTGCTCGGGTTTGAGTCGGATGTTTCCCCCAATCAGAGCAAAGCTCTGTTCAAATTTTGAAATTTGAAATGAAGCAGCGCTTCATAAAAGCGCTCGCGCTAAATGCGCCAGTGCTAAGAGTCAAAGACTCTGATGCAGCGCTCACGTACAAAGTACGAGAGCGCTAACGCTAGCAGCGCTGGCACTAGCAGCGCCAACGCTAAGAGTCAAAGACTCTGATGCAGCGCTCACGAGCAAAGCACGAGAGCGCTAGCGCTAAGTGCGCTAGCACCAAGAGTCAAAGACTCTGATGCAGCGCTCACGTGCAAAGCACAAGAGTGCTAGCGCTGGAACTAAATATTCCCTACCCTTGGATCAAAGATCCAACAAAGATGACTAAAAATCATCAAGTTACCTTTGAAAATTAGAGCACCGTTGGATCAAAGATCTAATGGTGATTAAAAATCATCAAGATACAGAATAAATTCTGTATGGGAAAATATTTCCCAATCTTATTAAAAACAAGAAGATTGTCTTCTATAAAACAGAAACCCTAGGATCAAAAATCCAACGGTGGGGAAATCCCCAAATCAATTAGAGAAAAGATCTGCTTAACTGATTCAACAAATCAGCCTCCCCTATATAAAGGACCCAAGACTTCAAGTCTTGAACAGAGGAACCCCCCTAAACTTTGAGAAATTTCAAAGAGAAGAGCAAGCTCTCGGAAGAAGAATTTCTTCAAGGTAAATAAAACAGAGAGATCAAAACATCTTATCAAAAGAAGAAGAACCTAGTTCTTTTTCTAGATCATAGATCTATAAGACAGAGGTCTTTCATAAAAAGAGATCAAAACATCTCATCATAAAAAGGGAAGGAGAAGAATTTAGTTCTCTTTAGATCATAGATCTATAAAACGAAGACAAAGTCATTCACAAAAACAGAAGAGATTGTAACATTTTCTATTAAAATAAGTACTTAGTTCTTAGATCTATGAGACAAAGTCTCCTATGAACAAAAATTTAATTCTCAGAGCACAAAGTTAATCAGAGCTGGTGCTCAACGCCTAGCGCACCACGTGCTCCTCACGAGTGCGCTATTTCATAAAGAAGTGTCTCAGCGCTCCAAGTCTGGCGCTCAACGCCAAGCACACCATGTGCTCCTCACGTATGCGCTATTTCATAAAGAAGCGCCCAGCGCTCCATGGTTGGCGCTCAACGCCAAGCGCGTCATGTGCTCTTTACGTGTGCGCTATTTAATAAAGAAACGCCCAACGCTCCAAGGTTGGCACTCAACGCCAAGCGCGCCACGTGCTCCTCACGTGTGCGCTATTTCATAAAGAAGCACCCAGCGCTCCAAGATTGGCGCTTAGCACCAAGCGCACCACGTGCTCCTCACGTGGGCGCTATTTTATAAAGAGCGCTATGCACTTATTGACTGGCGCTCAGCGTCAAGCGCACCACGTGCTCCTCACGTGTGCGCTATTTCATAAAGAAGCACCCAGCGCTTCAAGGTTGGAGCTCAGCGCCAAGCGCACCACGTGCTCCTCACGTGGGTGCTATTTTATAAAGAGCGCTCTGCACTCATTGACTGGCACTCAGTGCCAAGCGCGCGACGTGCTCCTCACATGTGCGCTATCTCACAGGAAGCGTCTCAGCGCTCCAAGTCTGGTGCTCAGCGCCGAGCGCGCCATGTACTTCTCACGTGTACGCTATCTCACAGGAAGCGTCCCAGCACTCCAAGTCTAGCGTTCAGCGCCAAGCGCGCCACGTGCTCCTCACGTGTGCGCTATTTCACAGAGAGCGCTCTGCACTCATTGACTGGCGCTCAGCGCCAAGCGCGTCACGTGCTCCTCACGTGGGCACTGAGGGAATATAAACTGTTCTTCAAATAAATCCCCAGAACCATAATGAGGGCTCAACATTCAATAAAAGACAAAAGGGTTGTCAGAAACCAAACCAATGCTCAGCATTGTTAAATGAAAAAGGACTAAGCCTAATTAAATGTCCAACATTTTAATTGAGTGGGCCGAGCCCAAGTTGGCCACAGATCCCTAATTTAGATTAATTGAGCCCATATGTTCATAAATCTTTTTAACTGATCTTAGTCCCAAACTTGACTCAGATCTCCCAACCAACATTGGTTTAAGGGTACATAACTTCATACCTCTGATATATGTCGTTGTAATTCTTCAACGTCTTCAGAGAGATGGAGGGTCCCAATAACCAATAACTTTTGGTGCATCCCCAAACGGTTGAACCAAAACCACACAGATTATGATGTCTTTAAACTGGACTATGATGTCCTTAAACTTTACGGACTATGGGGTCCTTAAACTCATGGACTATGATGTCCTTAAACTTTATGGACTGTGAAGTCCTTAAACTCATAGACTATGATGTCTTTAAACTTTACAGACTATGACGTATTTAAACTGTCACAGACTATGATGTCCTTAAACCCAATGGACCGCAATGTCCCTAAACTAAAACAATAGAGTTCAAATGCTCTTTTGTTGGATCTAAATGATCATGTTAAGTAGATCTTAGTCTAAAATTAGACTAACGTATCATTAACAAACGTTTAAGTTGATCTTGATCTCAATGAGATTAACGATCCTTAAACCCAAACCAAACCCAAATCTAAGAAAATACGGATTTGAACTAATCCACGCCCTACGGGCGACGACATAAATTATTACAATCCATGGGCAACCAAAAACAAAACAAACACACACGACACAAAATGACCATCTAGAGAAGGAGAAAGTGGTTACCGCGATGCGGTAGCGTAATTAACTGCAGGGGCTTGTGCTTGCAGGGAAGAGAGTCCCCACAATCAAAAACCCCTCACAATGAGGGGGAATCTGACGAAGTCTGCTACATCGGCCGCATCCGTCTAAATCTTCGATACATGGTGCCATAAATCAACTTGGAATTTTCGGAGAGGTGGTTGGATAAATCCAAATAGCATCTGCCCCTAAATTCAGGCAAGACGACCTGCGCGGTTTCGTCTCTGTTTTCGGTGGTAAACAGATTCTGGCACGCCCGGTGGGACCTTTTCCTCTTTCCACTCCACACTTCGTGTGCCGTGTTCGCGAACGAATCGCGGTTTTCTATGGTTACCTCTGGATTCGGGTTACTAAGATTTAGTGTCTTGCTCCGTGCAGAAAACAGAAGAGAAAATGGCTTCCAACTGCAACAATTGCAACAACTCCCACTCTGTCCATGCCGGAGGAGTGACCTATGGGCCTCAAGCGGCTTCCGTTTTCACGATGCCAGTGGAGCAGGTGATGCAAGCCACCACTGGGCTGTTCTTTGGGACCATGCTCCTACCAATGAGCTTCAACGCCCCACTGCCGTCATAAGAAGCTCCGAAGAAGTCGGTCTTTGATCGGCTTTAAGCTACCGCGACCCCTCTCAACGGGTCGCCCAAAATCCAATGCCTCGGTCTTTAATAGACTAGGCTAAAGCTTAAGCATGCCCATGAAGAAGCTTGCAATACCTGGGGGAGTTATCCCGAAGCGGATAGCCATTCCAACTCCGACGAACGAAGTCGTAAAAGGGGCTTCTCCTGCTAAAGGATCGGTCTTCACAAGACTGTCCGTTCTGACTCTCGCTTCGGGCGAGATCACCAAGGCTGCTTCCCCTGCCTAAGATTCTGTCTTTGACAGGTTGGCCATCCCCACTCAACGAACGTTAGTTTTCAATAGGCTGGCACCAACGGCAACCCTCCACTAGAGCAGGGGCATGGTGAAGCCACCCCCAGCTGAACCAATACCATCCACACGACATGCTTGACGTCGCTATTGGCGCCGATTGAGGAAGACTAAGGGCAGTTTCCCTTCTGGACTTACTCCGCCAGCTTCAACGGTGGAAATTGATGCTGCTGTTCCAACTGGGAACAGCTTTGAACCACTTAGGAGGGTGCGCAAAAACTCTAAAACTGCTGTATTGAAAAGATCTCCTCCACCTATGGAGAACGTTACAAAGGCGAAGCTAGAGCAGCCCCCTCAGCGGTTGTCCTCTAAAATTCATAAGGTCTGGCGACAAGTCCAAGACTCGGTGATCAACCAAGACTACTCCCGCCGACCGAAGAAGATGAAAGTTCGGCAAGAGAAGGACCATCCTGTCGTACCACAGAAGGTGTCGTCTACTTGGGTGCCCGCTGCAACGGCTCCCTCAACTTCGACCGCCCACAAAAGGAGAAAGCCGGAGAAAATCCCCGTGTCTGCGATGAATCTCAAGGGTACTGAACCTAAACGCCCCAAGTCTGGGGGTATAGTGGTGCACACTGTTTATATGTCATCAGGGAAAGAGAATAGCCGTATCTCCACGGGCCATCGACCACTCACTCGATCAGTGACAAAGGCTCAAGAGCAACAACAGCAAAATCTCCAAGAGATGCTGACAACCATGGCCGCACTCGCTGGGCCAAAAGCAAGCTTGGAGACATCGTTGGAGCAGCGTTAAGAGCAGGAAACTGATGCCGAATTCCTCCGAAGAATGCTCGAGTGGAAAGACAAAGAGGCCGCGGAACAAGCGGCCAACATAAAACAAATGGCGCTTATTCCCCTCCGAATGGCGGCGCAGACGACGTGGAGACGTTTGGCCTGAGATTCGGGGCAGATGCTATTTGGTTTTATCCGTCTACCTCTCCGAAGATGCCAAGTTGATTTATGGCACCGTGTATCAGAGGTTTAGATGGATGCGGCCGATTTAGCAGACTTCGTCAGATTCCCCCTCGCTTGAGGGTTTTTTTATTGTGGGGACGCTCTTCCCTGCAGGCGCAAGCCCCTGCAGTTAATTACGCTATCGTGTCGCGGTAACAACTTTCTCCTTCTCCGGTATTTCACTTCCTATCGTGTGTGTTTATTTTGTTTGTGGATGCCCGTGGATTGTATACGGAGACTAAGTTATGTCGTCGCCCGTAGGACGTGGATTAGTCCAAATCCGTATTTACTTAGATTTGGGTTTGATGTTTTAGTTTAAGTTGATCTTAGCCTCAATATGGCTAACGTATCCTTAAACTAAAACATCAAACCCAAATCTAAGTAAATACGGATTTGGACTAATCCACGTCCTACGGGCGACGACATAACTTAGTCTCCGTATACAATCCACGGGCATCCACAAACAAAACAAACACACACGACACTAAGTGATTTTCCGGAGAAGGAGAAAGTTGCTACCGCGACGCGGTAGCGTAATTAACTGCTGGGGCTTGCGCCTGTAGGGAAGAGCGTCCCCACAATCAAAAACCCCTCAAGCGAGGGGGAATCTGACGAAGTCTGCTAAATCGGCCGCATCCTTCTAAACCTCCGATACACTGTGCCATAAATCAACTTGGCATCTTCGAAGAGGTAGACGGATAAAAACAAATAGCATCTGCCCCGAATCTCAGGCCAGACGTCTCCATGTTGTCTGCGCCGCCATTCGGAGGGGAACAGATTCTGGCACGCCCGGTGGGACCTTTTCCTCTTTCCACTCCACACTTCGTGTGTCGTCTTCACGAACGGATCGCGGTTTGTTAATGGTTGCCTTTGGATTTCAAGTTACTAAGATTTGGTCTTTTGCCTGGCACAGAAATCAAGTATCAATGGCCTCAAACTGCTCGAACTGCTCGAAGTGCCAATGCAACCGACGCTCCGCCTCACCTAGAGGTGTAGAATATGGGCCTCAAGCGGCCTCCGTCCTTACTATGCCTGTGGAGCAAGTGACTCAAGCCACCATCGGCATATTCTTCGGGACCATGATCCCACCAGCAAGCTTCACCATCCCTGTGCCCGTACCGGAAGCTTCAAAGAAGTCGGTCTTTGATCGACTTGCTACTCCCGCGGCCCCTCTCAACGGGTCGTCCAACTCTTCAGTCTTCACCAGGCTGAGCTTGAGCACCAAAGGGCCTATCAAGAAGCCCATAACACCTGAGGCGGCCATCCCAAAAAAGACAGCTGCTCCTGAAGTCATCAAGGCGGTTTCTCCTCCCAGAGGATCGGTCTTCGCGAGACTGACTGCTCTCGTTCCCACTCCCGCTCAGAAATCTGCTTTTGACCGGTTAGACACAACTCCTCAACGGACGTCAGTCTTCAAGAGGCTGACACCGGCCACAGTCCCTCACCTGAACAGGGAGCAAGAAGAAGCTGTCTCTGTCGCTGAATTAATACCGACAACTCGTCACGCCCGATGACGCCACTGGCGCCGGATAAGGAAGACCGGGGCAACTCCCCCTCTGGGATAACTCCACCAGCTCCAACGGTGGAAGTTAATGCTGCTGTTCCAACTGGGAACAGCTTTGAGCTGCTGAACAGGGTACACAGAAATTCGCCAACTGCGGTGCTCAAAAGATCTCCTCCCCCGGTAGAGACCGCCGTGGAAGCAGAAAAGCCGGAGCAGTCTCCTCAATCGCTGTCCTCCAGGATCTACAAGACATGGCGACGAGTCCGAGAATCTGTGATTGATCCTAATTTCTCTCGCCCACGCAAGAAGTCGAAAGGTTGGCAGGATGAAAATCCCCCTGTCAAGCAACGAAAGGCGACGACCACTTGGGTGCCCAAAGCAACGGCCCCCTCAACTTCAACGGCCCATAAGAGAAGAAGGCCGGAGAAAATCCTTACGCCGACGGCGAATATCAAAGGTGGTGAACCCAAACGCCCTAAGTCCGGGGGTATCGTAGTTCATACCATCTACATGGCGTCTGGTAAAGAGGACAGCCGCATATCAACAGGTCATAAACCGCTTACGCGATCGGTAACCAAAGCGCAGGAGCAGCAGCAGAAGCTCTAAGAAATGATGACTGCGATGGCTGCACTCACTGGGCCAAAAGAAAGCCCTGAAGCGTCCTCAGATGAACGCCAGGAGCAAGAAACTGACGCCGAATTCCTTCGTCGGATATTGGAGAAGAAGGATAAAGAGGCTGCTGAACAAGCACCTAACATAAAGCGTATAGCCCTCCTGTTCCAAGACATGGTGGGGATGATGATCCAACAAGATCCTCCAGCTGAAGATCCCCCGATCGTCCTTGAAGACGTTAGGGGAGAAACGTCAAATCCTTCACCGGCTCTGTCAACAGCCAGGGAGGAGACAATCTCCAAAGATGACTTGAACGAGTATATAGCCCAACAAATACAGGTTCATCATGCGACTGAAGCAGCCGGTCAGGTCGTAAAAATAGGACGACCATATCCGAGCTGGTACGATCAGATAAAGTACCCGACGGGCTATACAATACCCAAATTCCATGTCTATAAGGGGACGAGCACCCCTCACCAGCATGTTGCCCAGTTCAGGGCACTCTGCGGCAACACCGGCGGTGATGACAAACTATTGCTTCGCCGGTTTGTCGGCAGCTTGTCAGATACGGCGTTCGAGTGGTACTCTGAGCTCCCAAACGACTCTATCAAGACCTTTGCGGAGATGGAGCTGTTGTTTACCTAGCGTTTTGCAAGCGCCAGTGAACGCACCCCGATGACGGCATTGATTAATGCCAGGGTAAAGTCGGGCGAGACATGGGTCCAATATGCTCTATGGTGGTGGAACTTATGGTCAAAGTGCGAGCAGCGCATTGAAGAAGCTCCTGCAGTGGGTATGTTTATGGGAACCCTTGATCCGCAAGCAACCATCTCGCAATTTATGATGTTCTTCAAGCCGACTACCTTCCAGGCCCTGATCGACAAGCTAGCGCAAATAGATCAGATGGGCCATAGACCTCCTCTTCCGAAGCCGGACTCCCGAAATGAGAAGGGGAAGGGGAAAGCGATCGTCGTCGCTAATGCTCAACAACAGCCGAGTAATTCGAAACCGGTTGTTCGTCAAAATAATATGCGTCCGCACGTACCCCTTGAGGAGAGGCTAGGACGTCCTTACTCGTTTCCCCGAGATAAAACGAGAAGATTATTCGAGCTGGCGTTGCGCAACCGACTCATAAATCTGCCGGATCCAAAATGTTCGTCGCAGCCAAATGATGTCAATGAGCCCAACTACTGTCCCTATCACCGAGTACTGGGTCATCCGATCGAATATTGCTACATCTTCAAAAATTGGCTTGAAGACCAGTACCAACAGGGCAAGTTCGCGTTGTCCGACAGATGGAAGGTGAGTCCGCCGCAACCTCACGTCTCTAAAAGGATGAATATGCCGGGGGCAACGTGCTCTCTCGTTGAAGAAGCCCCATGGGAGGTTGTGCTGTCAGCCAAGACAAAGAGAATGCTGAACGATCTTCAGACATGCCCTGTGATCAAGTGGAAGAACCCGTTGGAACCGCAGGTCATTGAGGGGATGTTGAAGCCGCGTCCAACTCCAAAGACCGATGGTGGTGGCCCAAGCGCTCACAGCCAGCCGTCAAAATCTTCAAAGAAGAAGAAGAATTAAATCCAAGAAGCCCGTGAAGCCTGGCGACAAGCGCACGGACTTGCAAAAACAAAATGACGCGCTGGAGGAATACAACCAGAAAGTACGGACTCCCATTACACTCCAAGAGTTTCTCAACCACGTCTTTCAAGAGGAAGACGAGGGAGAAAGTTCGTCGGATGAGTCTGAGGAATACGTGGCAAGCTGTCATATGATCTCCCATTCGTTGATGGACGATAAGGAGACTCCTTGCACTGAAAGGCTGGGGGCAGATCCCGAACCAAAAATTTTGGGGCCATCATATGAAGTAATTGACGCATTCCTCAACGAAGCTCTGTTGAAAAGTAAAGCTGATCGGGAACGCGAGATGGCTATATTTGAAAGGGCCAAGCGCCAGCGACTTGACGAAAGAGCTGAGACACTTCCGCTGGAGAAAAATACATCCACTGCGGATAAGAGCAAATTCAAGATGAGGAAAAGGTTTGCTAAGGCCATGTCAATGGGAATGAAGTTGCCATCCTCTGAAAGAAGCATTACTGGTGAAGTGGAAATGCACCCCTCCTACTGCCTGTATCATCGGAAGATTTCACACCCCACCGAAGAGTGCAAAGCTTTCGATAGATGGTGGCAAGGATATGTTGCTCATCGACAACATTTTAAGCGGGAGAAGCGCAAAACTCGTCGGGAGCGGAAAAATACGACCGAAGGGCTTAACAGAACTACCGGCGATTGTCGCATGGTTAACGCCGGGGGATCACAAGTGCTTACATTCGGGAGCGATTCCGACGAGGAGCTGGCTCTTAGCCCCCTCTTTAAAGAGTCTACCTCGGGAAAAGAAGAAGAACCGAGGGCCTGCGAAAATATCCGGTTGCGTAATCGCACGTTACCTGAAAGGAATCTCGGACCCTCAAATAAAAAAGATAAAAGGGAAAGAAAAGATCTCTAAGGATATCGCCCTATACGACCAAGTCATGGAAGAGCTAGCCGCCAAGGACCCGCCGAAGAGAAATAAGGTAGATTACAACGTCTTAGCGCATCTGAGGAAGCTACCCTCACAGCTTAGCATTCTTGACGCCCTTCTACTATCAAAAGATGTGAGAGATTCGTTAATCAAGGCACTACAGGACCCCGAGCAATTCCAAGCTTTCCTGGCCGAAGAAAAGATGAAGGATGAATTGGAGGAAGTGCACACGGCCGATGTCACTTTTAGCGATGAAGACCTCCTCCTTGGGACGTGCGAACACAATCGCCCCTTCTATGTCTCAGGATACTGCCACGACATAAAGATAGGCAAAATCCCGGTCGACAATGTATCCTCCGTTAATCTCCTCAATGTGCGGGTGTTAAAAGAAATCTGCATGAGCGTCCATCACCTTGCTCGGGACAAGATCACCATCTCCGGGTTCGACTCCCAATCATCAAGAACTCTTGGGTCTGTGATATTGACGCTACGCTTTGGACTACTCATCACGGACATTAAGTTCCACGTCATAGACGCCAAGACATGCTACAATGCTCTGCTCGGCCGACCATGGTTACACGAGTACAACATCATCCCTTCTACACAACATCAATGTATGAAGTATTTTAAGGATGGTATCGAGTATACCGTGACGGGAGAACTGAACCCGTTCTCTGTGAACGAAGTCCACAAATATGAAGATGCCAAATACTTCTTACCGGATTTCGAAGACACGGAGAGGTGTCACAAGCCGGAGAACAAAGCTAATGCCACCATCCCTATCTTCGGCAGTGATACTGAGGAGGAAGAGGAGATAATTTATTCGGGTCCGCCCTAATACAATAAGCCAGGACCATCCGCTCCTACGTTGATCTTTGGTAGTGACTCGGAAGATGAGGTCCATGCTGTGTTCTCTGCTCGGCCTTCAATACAAACATTCGCTGACGAAGAGCAAAGTCCGCAAGTCGCCATGGTGCCGCTTAAACACCATAAAGAACTGGATGCACTCGATACCTACGATGTAGAAGAACTGCTCACCTTCTATGTCCCTCCCAGATGAGAAGGCGAAAAAGCAATTCTATTCTACCGCTTTGAGGAAATCAAAGTGGAGAAAGAAATCTGGCATGGTGCGGATCCTACGCTTGACAGGGTTCAGCCCATCCGTCTCCCCAGATATTATACATAAGGCTTGAAGAGGCTGCTAAAGCGCCGGGGGATATCCTTCAAACAGACCGCTCGAAAAGCCAAATTCTATGACAGGGTCTGGAACGTTCCTGGGACTCAGCACAAGTTGCCTAATGGGAGAATGGGAACAATCGGGCTTGGATACATCCGGTCAAAGAAACGAGAGCTACTCCACGGTTGCTACGTCGTGCATGACTTCGATGAAGAAGCGGATGCTCAATGGGAAGACGCTGAGCCTGAACCAGTAAAAGTTCCTGATGCAAAATTGCCCAGTCCGTCGTTCGAAGAGCAAATGGACAAGCTTATAAGGGAAGCTGGTCAAAAAGTCCGAGACGACCATAACCGCGAAATGGCCATCTACGAGAAAGCTAAAACGCAACGCCTCCTCCAACAGGCTGTGAAAGATGAAAGTGCCGCTCCCTGTCAACCTGTTATAAAAAAGGCACGACGCAGAGGCAGAAATAAGTCGAAAGGAGAAAAAGGCACTCAACAGCAACAAAGCGGGACTAAGAAATCACGCAAGCGGAAATCAAGCGGTTCCGATCTATCCCTCATAAGAAAAATGGTCGAGCGTACTCTTTTCCTCGGGACAAGACGAAGAAAATACTTGATCTCGCTCTAAAACATCAGATACTTACACTGCCGGAGTCTAAACACCCCGAACAAGCAAGCGAAGTCTCTCACCCGGACTATTGCCCTTATCACCGAGTGATAGGGCACCCTCTCGAGAACTGCTTCACCTTTAAGAATTGGGTCGAAGATCCGTATCAGCTCGGCAAGTTCGCTCTGTCTGACAAATGGAGGGTAACGCCGCCACAGAAGCACGAACCCAAAGCCACGAGAGCAGAACCAGTTCCACATTGGGCTTGGAAGCGAATTCGTACCTGTCATATGATAACAATATCAAAAGAAGAGCCCGAGAACATGGATGACCTTCCCTGGTGCTTTAAAAACAGCAACGACGAGGTGATCACAGAATTTCCGCCAGCACCGAAAGAGCTGGAGGATGGAATACATACCACTGCGGATAACCTCAAGAAAATTGAGTTGGGGATGGCGAATGACCCGCAACCGACATTCATTAGTGAGCTGCTGTCTGAAAAGAGGGTGGCTTCATTAAAAAACCTGCTTATGCAGCATAAAGATTGCTTCGCATGGAACTATTCCGAAATGCCGGGACTAGATCCAGAAATTGTTGTGCATAAATTGGCGATATCCCCGGACGTCAAGCCAGTCAAACAGGCACCGAGAAGAATGTGGCTCGAGCTTGAGATGAGCATCAACGCCGAGATCAAGAAGCTGATCGACTCTGGTTTTATCCAGGAGGTCCAGTATCCCGAGTGGATCGCCAACATCGTCCCGGTGATGAAGAAAAATAGGACGGTGCGCATATGCGTAGACTTCCGGGATCTCAATAAAGCTTGCCCGAAGGACGATTTCCCAGTGCCAGTCACCGAACTGATGATAGACAATACGTCCACTCATGAGGTTTTCTCCTTCATGGACGGCTCATCAGGGTATAATCAGATAAAGATGCGTCCCGAAGACCAGAAGCACACCGCCTTCAGGACTCCTTTAGGTATATTCTGCTACAAGGTGATGCCCTTCGGTCTAAAGAACGCCGGTGCCACCTATCAGAGGGCCATGACGAAAATCTTCGATGACCTTATACATGAAATTGTCGAATGCTATATCGACGATCTCGTGGTTAAAATCAAATAATATGAGGAACATCTCGAGCATCTAAAGACCGTATTTTAACGTCTTCGGCAATACAACTTGAAGATGAACCCTCTCAAGTGCGCATTCGGAGTTTCCTCAGGCAAATTCCTAGGATTCATCGTCCGACACCGAGGTATCGAAATAGATCCGTCAAAGATCAAGGCGATCATGGAAATGCCTGCGCCAAGGACTCTCAAACAGCTGCGGTCTCTCCAAGGGAAGCTCGTGTATATACGGCGATTTATAGCCAACCTTTCAGGCAAGTGCCGTCCTTACAGCCACCTGATGAAGAAGGGAACCCCGTTCGTCTGGGACCAAAAATGCCAAAGCGCGCTAGACGAGATCAAGCAATACCTGCAGAACCCGCCAGTGTTGACTGCTCCGGTCAAGGGAAAGCCTCTCATCCTTTATACAACCGCCCTCGAAGGTTCCTTAGGCGCATTATGGGTGCAAGAGAACGACCAAGGGAAGGAAAGAGCACTCTACTACTTAAGTCGAGTTCTACTGGGGGCAGAAAGCAACTATTCCCCTATTGAAAAACACTGCCTGGCGTTGATCTTCGCGATAACAAAGCTCAGGCACTATGCGTTGGCGCATGAGGTCCGTCTTATTTTGAAGGTGGACCCCCTTAAATATTTAATGTCGAAAGCCATATTGACGCAGCGACTCGCTAAATGGGCTTTGCTCTTGATGGAGTTCTTGATAACGTATCAACCTCTCAAGGTAGTGAAAGGCCAGGCCATCGCCGACTTCCTCGCTGAGCATCCGATACCCGCCGATTCTCCTTTGAATTGCGATCTTCCAGACGAACATGCGTTTGATGCGATCGACGGTGGTGATACTCGATGGGAGCTTTATTTCGATGGAGCATCTCCGTGAAGAAGCGCAAACAAAATACCCCTATAATCAAATCGGGGGTAGGACTCATCTTTGTAACTCCACAAGGAGAGATAATGCGCTTTGCTTTCTCCCTAACAGAGCCGAGGATAAACAATGAAGCCGAATACGAAGCTTTGATAGCAGGCCTCGAGATCGCCATCGACATGGGAATTGAAAACCTCCTCATATACGGAGATTCCCAACCGGTCGTTAGTCAAGTAAACGACGACTACCAAACGTGCAAACCAGAGTTGGTGAAGTACGGCGAGATTGTGCAGCAACTGTTGACCCAAATCCCTTCCTATACTTTGGAAAACATACCGCGCACGGAAAACAGCAAAGCGGACGCGTTGGCCAAGCTCGCTAAGGAACTGGCTGATGAGAACCTCGATGACGTAAGAATCGTGGTACAAAGCCGTCGGGTACTTTCCCCAGCGGAAATATCTCCGGAATCATCCGAAGAAAAGGGAGCGACTGAGCAGACGACCCTGCAAATAAAAGATCGGGAAAATACCGAGGATTGGAGAGAAGTCTTTATAGACTACTTCAAATACCGTCGAGCGCCCGAAGATGCGTCCTCAAGACATCAGCTTATGAAACGAGCTCCGTCTTTCGCCTTCGTCAATAATACTATGTGCAAGAGGTCATTTGATTCTCTGTGGTTGAGATGTCTGGGACCTGACGAAGCGAAAAGAGTCGTTCAGGAAATTCATGACGGACTCTGCGGTTCTCACCAAGCAGGCCCAAATATGAAGTTGAAGATCAAACGGATGGGCTACTACTAGCCCACGATGATTCAGGACTGCCTCGAATATGCGAAGCAATGTCACTCATGCCAAATTCATGGGGACTTCATCCACCAGCATCCAAATCCACTCCATCCAACGGTGGCTAGCTGGCCATTCGAAATGTGGGGGACTGACATAGTCGGCCCCATCGAACCAGCATCGTCCAGAGGACATCGTTTCATCCTGGCGACGACTGACTACTTCTCCTAATGGGCAGAGGCAGTACCGCTGAGGGAAGTGAAGATGGAGGATATCCTCCACTTCTTCAAGACGCACGTCATATATCTGTTTGGAACTCCGCGACGGATCATCTCCGATAATGGGCCAGCTTACAGAAGCCACAAGATCTGTTGCTTCGCGCAACAACACAATATAGATTGGAGATATTCCTCGGTTTATAATCCGGGAGCTAACGGTCTCGCTGAGGCCTTCAACAAAACCTTGACAAAGATCATGAAGAAAACGGTGTCCCGAAATAAGAAGGACTGGCACGAGAGACCGCTAGAACTCTCTGGGCATATCGAACTACGTTCAAAACAGCCACAAACACAACGCCATATGCGTTGGTATTCGATACAGAAGCAGTACTCCCCCTCGAGATAGAGTTACCCTCTCTACAAGTGGCAGTCCACTATGAACTGACGGACGAAGAGAATGCTCACCTTCGGCTTGAGGAGCTTGATGCCCTTGATGAAACCCGGCTTATAGCGCAACAAAATCTGGAGGCCTATAAAGCAAAGATGACGCGCTCATATGAAAGATTGACCCGGCCGAGGACATTCCGCCAAGGCGAACTCGTGCTAGTAGTCAAAAGGCCTATGATCCCCAATCGCGTCAAGCGGGGAAAATTCAAGCCAAACTATGAAGGCCCGCACATAATAGACAAGGTCTACTAGGGTGGAGCCTATCTACTCATGGATATGCACGGTGAAAGGTCTTTCAGGCCAATAAACGGCCGCTTCCTAAAGAAATACTACGCTTAATGAGCCACAGCCTAGGTCAATGATAGATGACGACGACTATGTCCGCCCGCTATCTTCTTAAGCTCAAACTCTATAAGCAGTTGCCGGCCTTCTCCTGATGGGACCGAAACGTCCTTAAACTAACGCCGGACCGAAACGTCCTTAAACTAATGGCGGACCGAAATGTCCTTAAACTAACGACGGACCGAAACGTCCTTAAACTACTACCACAGCATCCTCAGGCTGACGAGATGAATAAAAGAAAAAGAAAAAGAAATAAATATAAATATAAAAAAAAATAATAAAAACAGTATGTCCATAAGCAAAAAGGGCACGGATGAAAACCCGAAAGGGCTCCGTGAGTAAAAACAGCAGGGCTACCGGCGAGTGTTCGTGAAAACCCGAAAGGGCGCGACCTCGTAAAAAAAATATATAAAAATAAAAATAAAAATAAAAGGTATGTCCATAAGCAAAATGGGCACGGATGAAAAACCCGAAAGGGCTCCGTGAGTAAAAACAGCAGGACTACCGGCGAGTGTTTGTGAAAACCTGAAAGGGCGCAACCTCGTTAAAGGACACTTACAGGGTCCTATTGACCTTATAAGGAGAAACCACCCGCGTGAGATCCTTACGACTCACAAGGGAGCAACACACTTAGGGATCCCCACGATTCCTAAAGAGAAAATACACTTGCGAGATCCTCACGACTCGTAAGGAGAGCTCTCTTATGGGACCATCACGGCTCATAAGATTTGAAAGTCTTAAGTTACAGAGACCTAAACATGTGCTTAAGCAAGTCCCACAACCTTCGATATTGCCCTACAAGTGGCTCAATACTGACCCCTATATACAATCCACGGGCACGAATAAACATTTCCCTAACCAAGTCCCATCCGTGACTGGGGATATGTACGCATGATGAACAACCCTTATAAGTCCTCTCGACTTACAAGGAGAAAACCCTCTTGTAGGATCCTTACGACTTACAGAGGAACATACACTTAGGAATTCTCACGATTCCTAAGGAGAAAATACACCTACAAGATCCTTACGACTTGTAGAGAGAAATACCTTTGTGAGATCCTTACGGCTCATGAAATTAAAAGCCTTAGTCGACAGGACTTTAACCCTGTTCGCTAAGCCACCTTTGTTCGACATCGACAGAGGCAAATGATGATTCGCTCCTGGCAATATCCCAGTTGTAGCGGTGCTGATGCCGAAATCGGTGTCTAATTTCAGGTTTACGGTGAAAAGCCGGTAGGCCGCACATGCATACGAAACAGCCGAAATGATTGGGCAACTTGCAATAAAAAGCAGCAAGTAAAAACGTATGCATATAAAACAGCCGAAATGATTGGGCAACTCGCAATAAAAAGCAACGAGTAAAAATAAAATAAATAGCCGAAATGATTGGGCACCGCGAAAAATAGCCGAAATGATTGGGCAATCGCGACCTTCGTGATATAAAAGCTGAAATGATAGAGCATCGCGGAAATAAAACAATAAAAATGAATGAAACTTTTGCCCTACAGTTGAGTTCACATCGATCCCTGTACACAATCCAAGGGCACAAACAAAGAGAGAACCACACCTTCCCAACAGGCTCCGCCAAAAAGCTAAGCCAAATCTCGACGGTTCACCAACAGCCTGGAGACAACTGCGACATTCGTCTCAATACAGCAGACGCAGTGCCAGCTAACGAAGCGAAGATCAAATTCCTAGCTTCACGGTCTTGACGGTAACTTATATAAAACCTGAAAGACCACCACAGATCAGTTCAACTCAGGGAAACTAGCGTCCTTGATGAGAGCCTCCTGATTCGCGTCGGCTTGCAGAGAAACCAGTGTCTCCATGAGAAATTCCCGATTCGTCTCAACCCTGAAGAAACCAGTGTCTTCGGCAAAATCCTTCGACTCAGGGAAACAAGTTTCCTTGACGAAGAAAATCCTGATTCGCGTCGACTCGCAGAGAAACCAGTGTCTCCGTGAGAAATTCTCGATTCTTTTCAACCCTAGGGAAACAAGTGTCTCTGGCAAACTCCTCAACTCAGGGAAACTAGCGTCCTTGATGAGAGCTTCCTGATTCGCGTCGGCTCGCAGAGAAACCAGTGTCTCCGCGAGAAATTCCCGATTCGTCTCAACCCCGAAGAAACCAGTGTCTTCGGCAAAATCCTTTGACTCAGGGAAACAAGTGTCCTTGACGAAGAAAATCCTGATTCGCGTCGACTTGCAGAGAAACCAGTGTCTCCGTGAGAAATTGTCGATTCGTTTCAACCCTAGGGAAACAAGTGTCTCTGGCAAACTCCTTAACTCAGAGAAACTAGCGTCCTTGATGAGAGCCTCCTGATTCGCGTCGACTCGCAGAGAAACCAGTGTCTCCGTGAGAAATTCTCGATTCGTTTCAACCCCAGGGAAACAAGTGTCTCTGGCAAACTCCTCAACTCAGGGAAACTAGCATCCTTGATGAGAGCCTCCTGATTCGCGTCGGCTCGCAGAGAAACCAGTGTCTCCGTGAGAAATTCCCAATCCGTATCAACCCCGAAGAAACCAGTGTCTTCGGCAAAATCCTTCGACTCAGGGAAACAAGTGTCCTTGATGAAGAAAATCCTGATTCATGTCGACTCGCAGAGAAACCAGCGTCTCCTCGAGAAATTCTCGATTCGTTTCAACACCGGGGAAACAAGTGTCCTGGGCAAACTCCTCAACTCAAGGAAACTAGCGTCCTTGATGAGAGCCTCCTGATTCGCGTCGGCTCGCAGAGAAACTGGTGTCTCCGTGGGAAATTCCCGATTCGTCTCAACTTGCAAGATAAAGCCTCAGGCAGCAGGTATTAAAAAACTTATTTCCTGAGCAATGGAACCCTGCAAGTCAGTCTAAAACGGCCTCTTGCATACTATTCACGGGTCTCACTCTCCAAAGTCGAATCTCGACAAGGAGGGGAACAACCGCTTACGGGTCCTCTCGACTCGTAAGAGGAAAAATTCTCTTATAGGATCCTTATAACTTATAAGAGAAAATGCACTTAGTAATCCTCATGATTCCTAAGGAGAAAATACACCTACGAGATCCTCTCGATCCGTAAGGAGAAAAGCCTCTATGAGACCCTCACGGCTCATAGAGTTGAAAAGTCTTAAGCGGCAGATCTGAACCTCTGGCCTAAGCCATCGCTATCTCTTGGAAAAACTAAGTTATCTGCCAATTATGTTTATCAAGACAACATGCTGATAATAAGATAAGGGAGAAAGTAAAAGAGCATACAAGACATTGCAAAGAAAAAAAATGTGTATCTTTATTTATTAACTTCAATCAAATACAAGGTGAATCGTACAAAAGAATAAAGAATGGATACATATTATTTTTTAAAAAAAAGGGAAAAATTTACAAGTGTATTGATACAAAGGCAGCTACTGGGAAGGAAGAGTCTTAAATAGCCCTATCAGTTGTTCGCACACTTCCTTCCACGCCTTTTCCTGATCGGCCACCACCGCCAGTTCTGCCTCCACTTGAGCCCGTTGCTGCAAGAGGGACGCAAGCTACTCCCCAACGGCCTGCTGAGCTGCTTCGCGACCTTGGGCATTGCGCTCGGCAGTGTCAAGTTTCTGCTTCAAGTTCAGCCCATTCGAGATGCGTTCCAGGAGACTCTCGAAGATAGCCTTCACCTGGGCAGCGTTCGCCTCAACTTCAGTACGTAGGCGAGCAGTCTCGCTTGAAGACTCTTGACATTCCCTCAGCCTCAAAGCCGCTTCTTGTTCCAAGTGGTGGAGGCAAGAAGCGCTTTGCTCAATCCACGCTGCTTTTTGATGGCTTGCGGTTAGGGTCTTGGGAACAGGGCGCATGAACTCCAGTTGATGCAGGCGAGCCTCGATCTCCCTGCAGTGATTAACCCAAGACGCGACGATGTCCTCGTTATGGCAGTTCACGAGTATCACCAGCATTGGGTTAACCGCCGTAGCAAAATCTGCGGCAGACGTAGGAGTCTCGATGTCGAGTTCCTCAATATAGTCGCTCAACATGCGCAGGCTATTCATAGCACCTTTAGAGGACGGACGTCTCAGGAAAGGGCCTGCCGGCATTGTGACACGAGGCTCGAAGGGCGCCGAGATCGGAACGACAGCTGAAAAAACAAGATACGATTAGGTGACACTTTAAGAAAGACAAAAAAAGGGGGTTGTCAATGCGATAGTTTGCTATACCAGCTGCAGCAGGTGGCAAGGCCGGAAGGGCCGGTGGCGCGGCCGATCTTTCATCCCCTCCTTCGATTTGTAGCACTGCAGTCAGGACGAGAAGAAGTTAGAAATAATTCCATCACTGAAAAAGAAAGATATCAGTCGGAAACTATACTCACCAGCGCCACTAGAGGGAGAAGCGAGTTCAGATGGGAAGGAGAAGTGTGGGAGCAACACCTGATAAAGATGGTCAAAAAGCACTCCTGAAAAGATACAACAGTACGACTTTTGTACATAAATTATGCGTCTGAAAGATAAGACTAATAAGTTGCAAACCCATACCTTCCAACATCTTCGATGGTACGAGAGAGGGCTGAGAGGTGACCATCGCCAAGGCAGTAGTTGACGGCGCTCCCTCGAGCAATGGAGCATCGGCACTGGCCGCACCTACGTTAAAAAAACAAGGGTAAACCTGTCAGGAAAGATTGAAAGATAAAAAAGGGGACGGTAATCCGAAATTTACCTGATGAGCCTCCAGCCGAGACGGAGGCGTCTCCCTCCTCCATCGACATAAGTCCACCACCCGTGGCCTCATCCCCGGACTCCACGGGGGCCGTCGTCGTGCTCGCGAGGCCAGGAGACGGCGGAGGGCCGTAGGCGGGGAGAGCAATGACCGGAGCATTGCCAGACTCTTGAGAAAGAGCGGTCGGCTCGTCTTCAGGAATCATGTCCACCTCACCCGCTACTCCCTCGGGCTCAGCAGTCGCGGCTGTCTCGTCCGCCGTCGCTACGGGGTCATCGGTCTCAGGCCCCTCTGTCCGCTGCTAGCTCGGGCTCGGCATCGGTCACCTGCTCAGGCATAGTGGACGTGACCATTTCGTCAGCCACTAGATCGGGCCCGGCAATCCCAGTTGTGTCGTCCGCCATCGGCTCGGGTTCGACCAATGCCTCTTCCTCTGGCCCCTCAGGTTCGACGGTCTCCGCCTCCCCCTCGGTTGGACTTGGCCCTGCAGGACAGAATATATAAGAACCGACAGCTTTATAATTCTTACAATAAAATTCTGAAAGAAATATTATCTGAGGTGGACTTATCGTTAGCCTCCCTATTAGCGCGCACCGCCTGTCTGTGAGCTATAGACAAGGCGACCGGGGGCTCTTCTGAGGGAGTATCAGCACGAGGGACGGTGCTTGGGCCCGCTCCAATGGCCAAAGCAGCCCTGCGTGCCTTCGCTTCGCGCCTCAACCGCTTCCTCTCCTCTCGGGCCGTCGCGATGGACCTATTCGACGCTTCCTTCATCAAGGTGTCGTCGTCCTCGTTTAGAGTTGCCTCCAGAGCCTTCAAGGCATCTCTCATTCGGCTCTTCAAGTCGGGTCTCTCGCGGTAGCCTCGAGGAGGCAGAAACATCAGCGGCTGGCCCGGGAAGAGTCTCCACGTCACCTGGAGGGATCGGCATTGTGGTTCCTGCGATAAAAAAAACAGGGGAGATTAGATCGACCATAACACAAGGAGAATAAAAACTTGATGAATCAAAATGTACCAAGGCCTAAGGACGCTCTAAGTCGTTCCTCCTCTTGGAAAGTCTTGAGGGAAGCAGCAATGGCTTCTTCAGTGGTGATACCTGTTTGAAGAAAAGAGAAAAAAAACGTTAGTCAAAGGCAATAATAAAGATATGATGCAATAAAAAATGCGACTAGTGATTACCCGATTGCGCAAGCTTAGCTAGCCACGCGTCGCGCCTCGCCAATCGCTCTGAAGCTACGATGGCGGCCGCCAAGTCCGTGTCATCCGGCGGCATGACTAATCCCCTGTTGGTCCCGTACTCACCCAGGCCCTCGCTATAGGGAGCATGAGGTTCCTGACCGAACGCAACGTCAGCTACGAATAGCGACTTCTTTTTCCTCTTCTGCCCACCAGCCCTAGGTGCACCCGGGATCGACTTGCGCTTTGCAGGCACCTTGGGGCACTGGGTCCCAATGTCCGTGCCCACACCAGACTCCGGCGAAGCCACAACTACTGTCTCCACTGAAGCACAGGGCGCTGGTGGTGCATCCGCAATATCGGGAAGTGGCAATCCGCGTGGAGGACTCTGCGCACGCGGTGGTCCGGATCTAGCATCTTTCGGCGGAGGAACTACCGGGGTCCTTGGCATCAGAGGAGCTTTGCGGTCGCTACCGGGAGGCACACCCTTACGGTCGACCAACAGTCGCTTTTCTTCCTTTATGACTGCTCCCGTCGAATGATTGTACCATTCTATATATACATTGAGGAGTCGTGGGGCGCAAGCCGGCTCACTGATAAAAAAGTGAGAGCCCGTATTCAGACGCATGAAGTGATGCAGCGCTCTCTCCATCCCTTCTTCAGTAGCAGCAGGTTCCAGTAGGAAAGCCTCCAATGGTACCCCTTGATTGTAGCTCAGTTGTTGGGCGAAACGATGCGGGTTGTATCTCATGAAAATCGCCGCACCGTTTTGCCTAAACACAAGAAAGCCCGGTCTGATGGAATATAGATGGAGGGTCTCCCGTGCCGTCAAAACTGAGGCTCCATCTTTGAAAGTGTCTTGCAATGGCCGCACTGCAGTGGTAGATGCCTTTCCAATAGTCAACACTTTGTCAATGAAAGACACCCCGTCTCCAATGGTGTGGGGGCGAAGGAGCAAACCCCTGGCATTCCGTGGCGACGGAGTCACAATTGAGGCACCAATCAGCTGTATGATTTGAGGGAAGCTGCACCTGTCATAGAACGAGGACCTTTTGTGCATGCCGAAGACGCCCGATGTATGTAGCTCGAACCATGATACGAAGTAGTGCATCGGGAAGATCACGTGCAGTACCCCAGGCTCATTAGCATCTTCCGCTTGACTGGGGCCATGATACAAGTGTGCCAAGCCAGCGATCCCAACAGCCACTTTTACCCCAATGGTCATCCGGTGAGCTGGGTAAAAGACAGAGGGCCGCATATAGCGAGAATGCATCGGGAGCGCAAACCAACTCAGCCATAGCCCAAGAAATCCTAAGAAGAAGGCCTCCTCGTCCATCCCGGGGGTTGCAACTTCCGCAAAAGACACAGTTGGGGAGTTAGGAAGGAAAAAACCCTTTTGGTCTATTTCCTTCGACGGCAGGTTATCCAAACCTATACCGAAAGGGTCATCAAGTGTGGCAAACTTGGCAGCTTCTGCCGAGAGGACGTTTGGGTGAAGGAATCGAGCGATGAAATCCTCGAAGCTAACTCCGCGACTCCACGTTCGATGAAAAGGGCCTCATAGATGTTCAATACTTTGATCAAGCTTGGAAATTGATGTTGAACAGCATTCTCCGGAGTGAGGCCCCTTACTGCCGGCTTAGCACCGAAGACATACTCGTCTGTAGGAAGCAACTCCTCATAGTGCTCTCCTATCACCGGTAAGCCGGAGACCTCTGTGAATTCCTCCAAAGAAATCGACATTTCCCGGTCCATTGCGAGGAAAGTGTGAGTAGGAATGTTCCACTGCTCCAAAAAGGCCTTAAACCACCAGTGGAAGCGTGGAATATTGGAAGAGGGAAACGTAAACTGCAGTGTACAACCCTAGCCTTATCAACTGCGACTTCTTCGCCGACAGAATGTAGCGAGCCCATGGCAGAAAGCTGATCGGATGGCGAGGGATCTGTAGGGTTCCTAGGCACTCTAGTGAGGTCTCACAAGGCATCAACCATGCCAATTTCAAAAATACGGTGCCGAGAAACCCTAAACTACGGATCGTTGGCTAGAAATCTAGGCGAAAAGTAAACTAGTTAACACTTAACTAAGAGATACGAAAATACAACCTTTGTAGATCCGGTTCTCCACCTCCATAGCTCCGCAATGAAGTCTCCTCGCTGTCCATAACAAGTCCCGGGCTCTAGCGTCGGCTTCATCGGAGAATGGACGGGCTAGGTCATCGATGTCCATGCCGAAGATGATCTACGTCGAGGCATCGCTAAATCAAGCTCCGACTTCACCAAGTCAAGAAACTTGTGAAGAAAACACACTCTACTACTTGGCAAGAGGTAGAGGATGAAGAAATAGGAAGTGGGTAGACTTTAGAATTGGATTTCTCACTTGTTTTCATCAATCACCATTGATGAAGCAAGCTTCTTCAAGTGAAGATGAAGAAGAAGAAGAAGATAAATTATGATAAGTTATTTAGAAAATATAAAATAATAGAATACTTATCATAATCTTAACCTTAGTTAAGTGTAGAGAATTGACTAAGGTTGGGTTGAATGGTTAGGGTTAAGGATGAGAACAAAAAAGTCATCAAGTCAAAGCTTCATGAAGCTTCAACTAAAAACAAATGAAGCCACCATTCATTTATCTTTCAATTTATTCATAATGAATAAATAAATAAGATAAGTGAATAAGTAAAACCCTAATCAACAACTTAATCTTTGTTTAATTCCTTACACTTAACCAAAAAGCATGTATCATCAAACATGATACAATCAAGTGCACAAAAGTATATCGCATATACAACTTGTGAACTTCAAGTGAGAAAATCCATTTAAAGTGAACCAATACTAGTTAATGCAAAGTAATATATCAAATATATAATTATGCATTAAATCATTAAATCAACACTTGATTTAACGATCCGGTCATATCGCATATAACCGACTAGTATCCAATGTATCGACTTATTGAATCAACTCTCGATTCGATAACTAGGTTATATCGCATATAACCATTCGACACATTGATCGCGAGAATAGAATACGGTATCACATACACGTATTATTCTCGGTCCCGCACATATCTCATATGCGCTCCTATTTCGTTTCGCTTGAGCCAGGAAACCTCTGTGTAGGACTCTAAAGACTCGTCAATACGCCGGCAGCAGGTGATGATCATATCAAACACCCACAAGCCGCAAGCGGTCTGCTAAACGTAACGGCCACCCGGGTATTGAGCGATCAGAAGATCGACGAGCAAGCCCGCTCACACTCCTGTGAATCCAACCAATAACACTACCATATAGTCCGGTCTGATCGTCTGATATGTCGCATATCTCACCTAGGGGTGGTAAACGTCAGACCCCAATAGCTCGATAAGTCGTGTCGATATGAGGTCTATAACAATTCGAGAAACTACTGGTAACACTTACCAGTAAATCTCAGCAACCCTGGCCAGGGATTTCCTATTATAGCCAACCGAGCACAGCGCAACATCAACTCCCTATACCGGGAGAGACGAATCCCCTCTATCGCTCATTGTCTCCATGTGACTCGGGACTGTACCCAAAAACCACCGTTTTGCACGCCCTCTTGGACGTGGTAAGATGGAAATCAAAGCACAGTGGGAACCACACAAGACTCTATGACGATCTCGGGTCAACAGACTACTCTGTACCAGTGTCACCAGAGAACTGCCATCTGACGTGAGGTATAATACCATCTGGGAGTTCTCGGCGAGTCCGTCCAGTGTACCCAGTCTCTACTGAGCACCCGTATATCATCTCTGATGTCAAACACCGCTGGATATGGGATCATCCATCGCCCATCTGTATGGGTCGAGAAGGTATACGCTAGTCTACACTGGTATATCGATGCCCCGTCTCGATACACCCACGACTAGGGACTTTGAAGGATGTACTTATGGACTACCATGTCCTCACTAGTATGATCCGCATCATAGTCCAGGTAGTCAAGTACACATCCTAAGGGCTTTACCAACATGTAGCAGAGAGACAATCAGTGTACACGTTAAGGTAAAGATCAACCAGATAGCATACTATCATGTCGAGCAAGAAAGTCCTCCCTATATATGTCCCAGCATCCACTGCAATGTACATCTCATGTATAGTAATGGCCTCTAGGGCATACATATAACTAACAATCTCCCACTTGCACTAGGGCCATCTGATAGCAGTGGTTGTAGTATCTCATACTCAACCATCCCATAAAAGTCTCTCTCTGGGAACAGGCCTTTGTGAGTGGATCCGCTGTGTTGTCCTCTGAGTCTACTCTCCTAACCTCGATCTCCTTGGAGATCAACCATCTCCATGATCAGGTGATACTGCCTTAGAATATGTCTGGATCACTGATGGGACCGGCGTTCTTTGGCATAAGCCACAACTCCATTGTCACACAATGGGAGAAACGTAGTTCATCTCATGAACCAATATACACCCAAACAGCCTCTTTGGTAGCATCTTAAGTAGCGATGTATCCTGCCTTTATCGTCTAGTATGTCACGGTATCTAGCTTGGAACTCTTCCAACATACCGTCCCTTTACTGAGGGTAAAGACAATGCCTGTGACTGACATTCAGTCATTTTTATCACCCTGGAACCCTTCCAGTGATTCTCCCCAGGGTCGATTGATACCATCTCACTACAGCTAGTGAGAATCCTAACATCCAATTAGATCTATCTCATAGATCCAAATTCCAGGATTTAGTAGGTATCACTTTGATCTTATGTGGAGAATCAGTGTGATAAGCGGAGATTGATCGAGCGTAGCATAGGAAACTCTTTCCTCATCAAAAGTATGTCATCCACGTACTCTACGAGGATCGCCACCATACTCTCTACTACCTTTTTGTTTATACAAGGTTCATCTACCATTTTGATGATGTCAACTTCTTTGACTACCACATCAAAACAGATGTTCCAACTCCGCGATGCCTGCTTTATCCTATAAAACATCTTGCACACGTTTCCGCTGCTCCCACTGTCTACGAGGCCCTCTGGCTGTGTACTTATAGACGCACTCTTCTAAAACATCATTTAGAAAAGCAGTCAAGACACCCAACCACCAGAGATCGTAGTCATGGTATGTAGCCGTGGTAAGTAGTATCTGGATGGACTTAAGCATAGGTACTGGAAAAGGTTTCATCATTATCCATGCCTGGTCGATGACGAAAACCTTTATCAAGTCTATCTTTGAAAGTCTCAACTTTTCCATCTACACCAAGTAATCTTCTCAAGATATACTTGCTCCTGATGGGGATTTAACCCTTCAGATATTGCAACTAAAGTCCATACTTTGTTGGTGTACATGGATTCCATCTCAGATCACTAAGCATCCAGCCATTCTTACAGAGTCTCACTCTTGATGGCCAGCTCGAAACTAGTTGGGTCATCATCTCATGATGCAATCCTCGCTCCCACTGTCATAGAGAAACCGAAGTATCTCTCAGGTGGGTGAGGAACCCTACTAGATCGGCGGAGAGGCTGGGGTTCGTTGGAATCTACTGAATCCTTTGGTTCTACCAAATCATCAGCTGCAGTTTGTATGGCTGGAACATTTCCAGTTCTACATTACAGACCTTGCCTCGAGCTTGTCCGGATTTTACTTTTAGACATAGGCCGGACAACCCCAAATCTTAACTAGCTTAAGACATGGGCTCTTTCCTTTCCATATCTCATATGGAGTGGTAGGCAACTGATTTGATTCGAACCTATTCAATAGGTATGCAGCTTCTCAAGTGCATAACCCCTAAAAGGAAATAGGTAACTCAGTAATACTCATCATAGAGCACACCATATCATATAGGGTGTGATTGCTCCGCCCTGATATACCATCATGCTATGGTGTATACAGAGGAGTAATGCTGAGAGAGAATCTCATTCTCCTTTAGAATAGTCTAGGAATTCCATGCACAAGTATTCTCCTCCCTGATCTCATCATAGGACATAATACTTATACCCGTATTTTGGTTCTCTACTTCTAACTTATATTCTGTGAATATCTCAAAAGGTTCGGACTTGTGTTTCAACAGGAACATATGTCTGAATCTAAAGAGATCATCAGAGAACGTAATGAAGTATAAAGAACCAATCTTGGCATGTGTAGACAGGGGACCTACATACATCTACATGTATCATCCCAAGAGTTCGTTAACTCTTTCTCTGTTTCCAATAAACAGAGCTGGTGTCATTATATCTTTGTGACATGACTGGCAAGTTTCACAAGATGTAAATTCAAACTGATTTAAATATGCATCTATATGTAACTTCAGCTAGTCGGGTCGCATTGATATGACCTAGTCTACAATACCTCAAGAAGGATTCGTTCATCTCTGAACTCTTCCTCTTGTGTGTGTTCTGTATACGAAGAACTGTGGTTTGATTTAGAACATTAATGCTTTTAGATAACGTGCCTGAACCGATCAACTTTTGATATAGGAAATGTTCAAAACATTATCCAACAATACAAAATTTTATCGTTTCTTTACTTATAAAGAGAGTGATATGATTTTGTATATCAGGTTCGGTATCTAATAACATTCGTTCCGAATCAATGTATTGGTAATACAGGGTGACAGTGACCGACAGACTTGGCTGCAACTCTTGCCCCGTTTTCTGCTTCATGAAACTTATCACCCGTTCTCAGTTCTCTACCTATCTGTAGCCCTATGTAACAGATTACATATCTGGAATCCTGGTCTGGTATCACATACCCAGGACGTAAAGGATACTGAGAAACAGTTCTTTATAATGAACACACCCGAAGATGATGCATCAGCATGCAACCTCTTCGTTTGGGCGGCACGGGAATTCTGGTAATCCCCTTATTTCCTGCTCTGTCTTATAACATTTATAAGTTGGAGCGGGACCAACGTTCCCCAGCTCAGTATAACAAGCGGGTTCGGTCAATATTCCGTATTATTATCTTGATTAAGGCGTGACATGGTCGCTACCAGGAGAGAGAGAGAAGAAAACACTCAGCGTGCGCTCTTGCAAGAATAGATTGGTTATTATTTTATCTAATCGGGATGGCTCCCACTGCATTTTATCAAATCTTCCTTCAAACCCTAAAAGGAAAGACTAGCCAGGATTAATTACACACTACAAGTTCGCCAATCTTTCAGCCAGGCCAATGTCGGTACTTTGAGGGAGGTCCCCCGTGCTTTCGCATGAACCTAATTAATGTAAACCTCGTTTTTCCAGAGGCGTAACCTTGTTAACACCTTTCTAGACACCTACTTGATCGGCTAATTGTAATGTATAAAACTCTCCCAGGAGTAACTCTTACTCGCAGCGGGTATCGGGATCCAACTATCTCATAGAAGGTATGCAATCTCATTGCAAATTTCAACACTTGAAATTCCCGATAATATTTTGCCCCTAGCTCGCTATGACCTTGACGGAGGCCAAACAACCCATAGTCCGCTAGTCAAGTTCAACCCGTCATTTCCTGATTGAATTAAACCCACCCGCACGACCCTTGACGGAGGCCAAACAACGCCGTACGAATACCCTAATCCAATCGCATCATATGCTAGCAGATAAGCACTAGTTAGCTACCGTACACTACGCCTTGACGGAGGCCAAACAACCGCAGCACGAATACTAACTAGTACGTATCTGAAATGACGGAGGGCTACGACAGGTTTTTCTGAAAACCTATTGCGTAATGAACTTGATATCGCTGTAGAATCAAATGATTTTAAAATGGAGTGCTTTTGAGGCTTTTCTAGTTTTGCTAAAGGAGTCACTCCCGGTGAAGGGATCGTCGGTCTTTTCCTCGTCGAATGAGGTGCGGGATATATCATATATATCACTGTGCAAAGCAAAAACACTTAAAAGCAATCAAAAGACAAACCGAGTGTGTAGCATCTGCCAGTTATTGCTAAAGGAGTCACTCCCGATGAAGGGATCTCGGTCCTTTCCTCATCGAATAAGGTGCAGGATATATCACATATACCGCTGTGCAAAGCAAAAACTGTAGCTACCTGTTTTAATTTTGAAATTCGATTCTACAACATCTTAGGTTTCTTTTATTTCATTAATCACATTAATGAAGTCCCATCATTTAAGTACCTAAACATCACAGATAAATACGACGTACACTTATGCCATCCGCATTCGCCTCGATGTCCTCTCGTGCAACGTTAGGTTAGGTAACTAACGGCAGAGCGGGGCAGGGCTAGCACGGGTGTAAAACATAAGTAACGTCTATATAATATATCATATATACTATATACTGTATCTATCACAGAACATCACATGATCACATCACAGATATCGCAGCAGAAGAATCATATGAAATATTGGATATACTAGGACGTCCGTGTTTTCAATACGAGCCAGTATAAAACACGGATTCCACGGTCGCGATGAATAGCCAAACCCACACCCCTAGACCCCTACGAGAGCGGCAAGCAACCCTACCAATTCTAGAGTTAGGAGACCCGGACTCGACTCCTCGAGTTGGTCTCCCACTGGACTCCAGAACCCGGTTACTTGTGCTCCCCTCCTTGGGTCTATCCTAGTGCGGAAAAATAAATAATATACATCAACGGTGACAACTTCCGCAACCTGGAAGTGCCCCAATAAAAGAATATTACATACAAGTTTTTACATGAATGAAAATGAAAAACACTCATCTCACATAAAAAACCCCGGCTATTCAAACACGACAATCCAATATAACATATCCAGCAACACATAACATCACATGTCATCAACGTAAGTAAATATGCGCATCCCAATTGTCGTTGACATATAGCAACGAAACCGGCGACATCACATATTACACTTACGGTCACAGAAAAGAAAGTATAAAACTACAACAGTTGGAATCCGCAACCTCCTCAGACATCGCATGTCTGACCAAATGAATTACTTAGACATCGTATGCCTAACAATTATAAACCCCGCATTTTAGTCTCAAAATCGAAAACACTTTTCAATACCAAGTCGGGCAATTCAGCAGGATTCCCGACATCCTGATCGAATGCTCGTCGCAAACTTCAGTAGACGGCCGCACCCCCGATACCGTCGACGAAGTGCACCAAGGCGGAACACCGCTGCCGCGAGCACCCGAACGGATGCTTTCGGCGACGGGGTTCTCCTACAGTCACTTAATCGAGGCTATGGAGTGAAGCTGTCTATTAAGTTTAACCGGCGAGTATCCGCGTACGCTACGTGATTGCGACGGACTTTTGATCACATCAAAATTCCGTGGCAACCGATCAAGTAAGACCAAACTGCTATGTTTATAACATTCATTCAGTTATCTCATAACTATTTGTGAATTCCAATTATTGTATCACATTCCAGATAAACAGAAAATGTTAAACTTTCCGATCGAACAATCGAACACCCAAGTTTTCCCGATACAATCCAACACATGAAATAAGTCTAACAACATTCAGTTCGTGCCTCAGTACCAACGGTCCAGCCGTAGAAGGGTCAAGCCAACGCCTCACATGTGGCACGCCGTACTGCCCCAAACCCGAAGGTTCAAAGGGCAGTTCAAGACGGTCACATAATCGAGTTAAGGTTTGTTGTCTTCTAGAGGGTCCATCGCGTTATTTGCACTACTTAGAACGTCGTTAAACTACGGAAAAATCCAACACTTGGAAATTTTCCGGCAGGGGAAAAGTTGGGTATTTATATCCGGTCGAACTTTTTAACATATTCAAAAATTTATCTGGAAAGCCACATAGAAAAAATCTGATACTCCGATCGAAACACCGAATCCCCAAAACAACTCCAGAAAATTCAACTCTAGAAAAAATATTAAAAATTTCCAGAAGACTCAGCATTACAAAACATGAATTACTGTGCAAGCCACGTGGTGTAACTCAACACAGTGGCCGCGGAACCGCCGCGAATCCCATGGTGGGAGCCGCGGTTCCGCGCCTCTGTAGTCGAGTTAGTATCACGTGCTTCACAGTAACTCATGCAATTACCTGCTGAATTTTTTGGTAATTTTTAATCTGGAAAAACTCACTGTTTTCAAAAAAGTACAGAGAGCATGAACGGAATTGGGTTTCGGGTTCGTTCGGACTTCAAATTCCGTCTAGACTTCGCCTAAGGCTCTAGCTAGGCTCTGATACCACTATAGGGTTCCTAGGCACTCTAGTGAGGTCTCACAAGGCATCAACCATACCAATTTCAAAAATACGGTGCCGAGAAACCCTAAACTACGGATCGTTGGCTAGAAATCTAGGCGAAAAGTAAACTAGTTAACACTTAACTAAGAGATACGGAAATACAACCTTTGTAGATCCGGTTCTCCACCTCCATAGCTCCGCAATGAAGTCTCCTCGCTGTCCATAACAAGTCCCGGGCTCTAGCGTCGGCTTCATCGGAGAATGGACGGGCTAGGTCATCGATGTCCATGCCGAAGATGATCTAGGTCGAGGCATCGCTAAATCAAGCTCCGACTTCACCAAGTCAAGAAACTTGTGAAGAAAACACACTCTACTACTTGGCAAGAGGTAGAGGATGAAGAAATAGGAAGTGGGTAGACTTTAGAATTGGATTTCTCACTTGTTTTCATCAATCACCATTGATGAAGCAAGCTTCTTCAAGTGAAGATGAAGAAGAAGAAGAAGATAAATTATGATAAGTTATTTAGAAAATATAAAATAATAGAATACTTATCATAATCTTAACCTTAGTTAAGTGTAGAGAATTGACTAAGGTTGGGTTGAATGGTTAGGGTTAAGGATGAGAACAAAAAAGTCATCAAGTCAAAGCTTCATGAAGCTTCAACTAAAAACAAATGAAGCCACCATTCATTTATCTTTCAATTTATTCATAATGAATAAATAAATAAGATAAGTGAATAAGTAAAACCCTAATCAACAACTTAATCTTTGTTTAATTCCTTACACTTAACCAAAAAGCATGTATCATCAAACATGATACAATCAAGTGCACAAAAGTATATCACATATACAACTTGTGAACTTCAAGTGAGAAAATCCATTTAAAGTGAACCAATACTAGTTAATGCAAAGTAATATATCAAATATATAATTATGCATTAAATCATTAAATCAACACTTGATTTAACGATCCGGTCATATCGCATATAACCGACTAGTATCCAATGTATCGACTTATTGAATCAACTCTCGATTCGATAACTAGGTTATATCGCATATAACCATTCGACACATTGATCGCGAGAATAGAATACGGTATCACATACACGTATTATTCTCGGTCCCGCACATATCTCATATGCGCTCCTATTTCGTTTCGCTTGAGCCAGGAAACCTCTGTGTAGGACTCTAAAGACTCGTCAATACACCGGCAGCAGGTGATGATCATATCAAACACCCACAAGCCGCAAGCGGTCTGCTAAACGTAACGGCCACCCGGGTATTGAGCGATCAGAATATCGACGAGCAAGCCCGCTCACACTCCTGTGAATCCAACCAGTAACACTACCGTACAGTCCGGTCTGATCGTCTGATATGTCGCATATCTCACCTAGGGGTGGTAAACGTCAGACCCCAATAGCTCGATAAGTCGTGTCGATATGAGGTCTATAACAATTCGAGAAACTACTGGTAACACTTACCAGTAAATCTCAGCAACCCTGGCCAGGGATTTCCTGTTATAGCCAACCGAGCACAGCGCAACATCAACTCCCTATACCGGGAGAGACGAATCCCCTCCTATCGCTCATTGTCTCCATGTGACTCAGGACTGTACCCAAAAACCACCGTTTTGCATGCCCTCTTGGACGTGGTAAGATGGAAATCAAAGCACAGCGGGAACCACACAAGACTCTATGACGATCTCGGGTCAACAGACTACTCTGTACCAGTGTCACCAGAGAACTGCCATCTGACGTGAGGTATAATACCATCTGGGAGTTCTCGGCGAGTCCGTCCAGTGTATCCAGTCTCTACTGAGCACCCGTATATCATCTCTGATGTCAAACACCGATGGATATGGGATCATCCATCGCCCATCTGTATGGGTCGAGAAGGTATACGCTAGTCTACACTGGTATATCGATGCCCCGTCTCGATACACCCACGACTAGGGACTTTGAAGGATGTACTTATGGACTACCATGTCCCCACTAGTATGATCCACATCATAGTCCAGGTAGTCAAGTACACATCCTAAGGGCTTTACCAACATGTAGCAGAGAGACAATCAGTGTACACGTTAAGGTAAAGATCAACCAGATAGCATACTATCATGTCGAGCAAGAAAGTCCTCCCTATATATGTCCCAGCATCCACTACAATATACATCCGATGTATAGTAATGGCCTCTAGGGCATACATATAACTAACAGGATCAGATCTATGTTATATGATTGCCCCCAAGGTCGCGCCTCGCCTTGACAAATACAGCGTCCCAAGATATCCAAAATCATAGGACGCTGAACCGGTATTGCATCTATAGAAGGATGAAGAAAGCCCTTTGAAGTCCAATCGACCATCTCCACGGCATATTGCACCGGGGGTGGGCTGGCATAGTGGATCGCCGTAATAGGCTCTGACGGTACTGCGTACGAAAAGCTCCGTCGACCCATGATAATTTGGTTGTACCATGACCCCAAAGGTGAAGATTCTTATATTCCGGGTCGTGGTCCCTGATCATAGCTAGGACTTCGCTGTCCACGGGCGCTTCGGGAAATTCTTCCTTCGAACGAGCAAACGGGAATGAGGTATCGAAAGACATGTTCACTGCAAGGGAACAAAATTAGCCGTTAGTGTTGTAATTCCAATGCTTGGCGTTTAAATTTTTTTTAATTAATTAAATTAAAATTAAATTAAAATTAATTAAATTAAAATTAAATTAAAATTAATTACACCACACTGCAGTGCAGTGGGTAGGAGACCAAAGGAGGACCCACAAAATCTGGATGACAATGCATCAGTTAATAAGACAACTCCATCATTGGATGAGATTGTCAGTTAATCCCCAAGAGAATATTCTCATTAATAATAAAAAATCCCTAGAGACAGGAGAAAGTCTCCTCTTTCAGAGCAAACCTCTGTCGCAGAGAGACACTTGTCAAACTCTGGTCTTAGGGGAATAAGATTCTTTAAAAAGAGCCTAGCTCTGTGATAATGATGAGAAAATCTATTAAAAAAAATTTCTTTAAACTCCTAAAAGATCAAAAAAAAAATTGGGATCCTAAAAGATCCATGAAGACTCTTAGGAGTTCTTCAAATTTTTTTTGGATCAAAAAGATCTACATTCTGATCCATGAGCAAAGCTCTGTTCATGGGTTAAAACCCATGAACAAGATCTCTTCAGATCTATGGATTCTTGAGAGCAAAGCTCTGTTTAGATCAAAGATCTATGAGAGCAAAGCTCTGTTGATTAAAATTAATTTAATTTATTTAAGTTAAATTTTACCTAAAAATGTTCTAAGTTCTGAAGAAACAAGAGCAAAGCTCTGAGATTCTTAAGCAAGAGCAAAGCTCTGAAAATCAAATTCTTGAAAATGGTAAAAAAAATTCTAAGGACCAAGGGTCCTATTTATAGGTGCCTGCGCCTTTTCACCTCTCCGGTTGATCCAATCACTAGGATCTTGCCACCGCTGCACTCACGTGCGCGCCACGTGAGTGCAACGGTGGGGGGCATTCGGGGCAGAATCTGTTCCCCTCCGAATGGCGGCGCAGACGACGTGGAGACATACGGCCTGAGATTCGGGGCAGATGCTATTTGGTTTTATCCGTCTACCTCTCCGAAGATGCCAAGTTGATTTATGGCACCGTGTATCGGAGGTTTAGACGGATGCGGCCGATTTAGCAGGCTTCGTCAGATTCCCCCTCGCTTGAGGGGTTTTTGATTGTGGGGACGCTCTTCCCTGCAGGCGCAAGCCCCTGCAGTTAATTACGCTACCTCGTCGCGGTAACAACTTTCTCCTTCTCCGGAATTTCACTGTGTCGTGTGTGTTTGTTTTGTTTGTGGATGCCCGTGGATTGTATACGGAGACTAAGTTATGTCGTCGCCCGTAGGACGTGGATTAGTCCAAATCCGTATTTACTTAGATTTGGGTTTGATATTTTAGTTTAAGGATACGTTAGCCATATTGAGGCTAAGATCAACTTAAACTTTTGTTAAGGATACGTTAGTCTGATTTGAGACTAAGATCAACTTAACGGGATCGTTTGGATCCGACAAAAGAGCATTTGGAGGCTCTATTGTTCCAGTTTAGGGACGTAGTGGTCCATAGGTAGTTTAAGGACATTTCGGTCCATATTCCAGTTTAGGGACATGGTGGTCCATATGTAGTTTAAGGACATTTCGGTCCATATTCCAGTTTAGGGACATGGTGGTCCATATGTAGTTTAAGGACGCATAAGTCCGTAGGTTTAAGGACCCCACAGTCCGTATCTGGGTTTAAGGACGCATAAGTCCGTGGGTTTAAGGACCCCACAGTCCGTGTTTTGGTTTAAGGACGCATAAGTCCGTGGGTTTAAGGACCCCACAGTCCGTGTTGATGTGTGGTTGTCGGAACCCGTCACCTCTCTGACGTCGTTGAAGGATTACAAAGATAGGAATCAGAGGAGTTCGGAGATATACCCTCGAACCGGATGTAAATTGATTTAGGAGAGCAGCCATGCTCAGTCAATTTAATTTAAGGACTTACGGCCATGATTGGGCTAAGTCCAGTTGAGAATATTCAACGTTTTTATTTATCTTTGGCCTATTAGGCCTGTGCTAGGGCTTTGCCCCTTTTTAAATAATGCATTGCATTTCTTATTTTGTTTGGGCTCTGCCCTTTTATAAATGATGCAGAGCATCAATTTTGTTTGGGCTCTGCCCTTTTATTGCATTGCAATTTATTTTGGCCTGCTAGGCCCTTTTGATTTGGGCATGACCCTTCAATAAATAATGCAGTGCATTTGTCAGGCGCTTTGCGCCAATCATTGAGCGCAAGCGCTTGTGGTGGTGACACGTGTTGCGCAAGCGCAGTGCGCTACTGATACGTGGCGCGCTCTGGTGAGTTGCGCCAATTTCAGAGAGCAATGCTCTATCTTAAAAGAGCATGTCGCAAATGGTCCTGGTGCTGACACGTGGTGCTCTCTGGTGGCTTGCGCCAACCCAGGAGTGCAACAGTGCAGTTTTGCAAGTGCAAGGCACTGTTTCAAAATCTTGATCCAATTTTGGATTCAAGAAAAGAATCTTTAAGATTCCAGAACCAATGGTTCATAAAAAGTGCAAGGCACTATTATTATTTGTTTTTTTTATTGAAGATCATTGATTTGTTCTTAGATCAATGATCTATTCAGAAGAAATTCTTCTATTTTAAAGGTTTTTACCTTTTTCTTGAGTCTCTTTTCAAGTTTCTTCAGAGTTGAAGTCTTAATGATTCTTGATGTTGATGATGTTTTGAGTTGGGGTCAAGGGGCCTTTATATAGTGCCCATAGATTTGTTAAGTTTGTTAAAGAGATCATTCTCTGAGTGATTTGGGGAATTTTCCCCACCGTTGGATCTTTGATCCAAGGGCTTCTGTTTTACAGAAGGCAATCTTCTTGTTTTAACAAGAACAGAAGGATCTTACTAGAATTTTAATTCTGTTTGGCACAAACGCCCCAGCGTGTGACACGTGTCACACAACGCAGAGTGTAGCTCAACTGCGCTGACACGTGTCGCGCAGCGCACAGTGCAACTGCGCTGACATGTGTCGCGCAGCGCACAGCGCAGCACAACTGCGTTTGCGCTGACACGTGTCGCGCAGAGCATCGCTTGCGCAACTGCGCTGACACGTGTCGTGCGGCGCAGCGCTTACGCAATTGAAGCGTTGCTTCCTTTAATTTTTGTTTTAAATAGAGCCTTGCTCTGATTGGGCGCGCTGCCTTGGGCGCTGTGCTGACGTATCAGCTTTTGACACATGGCGCGTTGCGCGCAACGCAAGGAATTTGAAGCGTTGCTTCAAATTTTGAATTTTTGAAATTCAAACAGAGCTTTGCTCTGATTGGGGGAAACATCGCTGTTGTTCCAAGAAATGGTGGGCATGATGATCCAGCTGGACCCTCCAGCCGAAGAGCCTCCAGTAATAATTGAAGACGATAGAGGAGAGACATCAAACTCTCTTCCGGCCTCTTCAGCTGCAAAGGAGGAAACAATCTCGAAGGCCGCCCTAGATGACTATATCGCTCAACAGATACGATCTCATCAGGCAAGCGAAGTGGCTGGCCAAATTATCAAAACTGGACGACCTTATCCGGGTTTGTACGATCAAATAAAGTACCCACCGGGATATACAATCGCTAAATTCCATGTATATAAGGGGACGGGGAATCCACACCAGCACGTTGCTCAATTCAAGGCTCTGTGCGGCAACACCGGAGGTGACGATAAGCTACTGCTTCGCCAATTCATTGGCAGCTTGTCGGAGACAGCATTCGAGTGGTATTCTGAACTTCCGAAAGACTCTGTCAAGACATTTGCAGAAATGGAGCTACTGCTTACGCAGAGATTCGCAAGCGTTAGCGAGCGCACCCCGATCACCGCACTAATTAACGCCAGGGTTAAGCTAGGCGAAACATGAGTTCAGTACGCGATACGGTAGCCGAATCTATGGTCGAAGTGCGAACAACGCATAGAGGAGGCTCCCGCGGTAGGCATGTTGTAAGTACCCTCGATCCACAGGCGACCATATCCCGGTTCATGATGTTTTTCAAGCCGACTACCTTCCAGGCCTTGATTGACAAGCTATCCCAAATGGACCAGATAGGCCATAGGCCTTCATCTTCAAAGTCGGAGCAGCGGAATGAAAAGGGGAAAGGGAAAGCGACCTTCGTCGCCAATGCTCAGCAACAGCCGACCGACCCAAAACCAGCTGATCGCCAAAACGATAGACAGCGACTCTTCAACAAGAGGCTAAAACGCCCTTATTCATGTCCTCGGGATAAAACGAGAAGACTGTTCGAGTTGGCGGTGCGCAACAGGCTCATTGCCCTACCGGATCCGAAACGCCCACTGCAGCCCGACGACGTCAATAGTCCCAACTATATCGAATAATGGGCCATCCAATAGAAGATTGCTTTGTTTTCAAAGGTTGGATTGAGGACCAATACCAGCAGGGAAAATGCGCGCTGTCCGAAAATTGGAAAGTAAATCCGCCCCAGCCACACGCTCCTAAAAAGGTGGACACGCCAGGGGCATCGTGCTCTTTTATAGAAGAAGCTCCATGGGAGATCGCTCTTTCAGCCAAAACGAAAAGAATGCTGAAGGATCTCCAAACATGCCCTGCGATCAGGTGGAAAAGTCCGCTGGAACCCGAGATCATTGAGAGAATGCAAAAACCGCGCCCAACACCAAGAATTGGTAGCGATAATCAAAACGCCCATGCCCAGCTGTCAAAGTCTTCAAAGAAGAAGAAAAAGACCGAAAAGCTCGTGAAGCCGGATGGCAATTGACGGACCTACAAAAACACATTGATGCGCTGGAGGAATACAACCAGAAGGCGCGAACCTCGGTCACACTCCAAGAGTTTCTCAACCACATCCTTGAAGACAGAGATGGCAAAAAAGATGAGGGAGAAGACTCGTTAGATGAACCTGAAGATTATATGGCGAGCTGCCACGTGATCTCTCACTCGTCAATAGATGGTGAAGAATCTCCTGATGTAGAGAAATTGGGGGTAGGTCCCGAACCGAAACCCTTAGAACCGTCTGACGAGATGATCGATCTGCTGCTGAACGCAGCCCGTCAGAAAAGCAAAGCCGATCGAGAGCGCGAAATGGCCATATTCGAAAAAGCCAAACGCCGGCGACTGGACGAAAGGGTTAAAACACTCCTACCAGATCAAAGCACATCTGCCACAGACAAAAGCAAATTTAAGACGAGGAAATGGTTCGCCAAAGCCATGTCAATGGGAATGAAGCTGCCACCCTCTGAAGGAAACACTCCTAGTGGGATACATCTTGACGAAAAGGATGAACATCCAAATTACTGCTTATACCATCAGAGGATTGCGCACCCTACTGAAGAGTGCAACGCCTTTAAAAATTGGTGGCGGGGATACGTTGCTCATCGACAGCATTTCAAGCGGATGAAGCCCAAAACTCGTCGAGAGCAGAGAAGCACGACAGTGTTTCCCCCAATCAGAGCAAAGCTCTGTTCAAAATTTCAAATTTTGAAATGAAGCAGCGCTTCATAGCAGCGCCAGCGCTGAGAGAGTCAAAGACTCTAAGCAGCGCACTACGTGCAAAGCACGTAAGCGCTAGCGCTAAGAGCGCTGCACTCTAAGCAACGCACTACGTGCAAAGCACGTAAGCGCTAGCGCCAAGAGCGCTGCAGCGCACTATGTGCAAAGCACGTAAGCGCTAGCGCTACGTGCGCTGCATTCTAAGCAGCGCACCACGTGCAAAGCACGGAAGCGCTAGCGCTGGAACTAAACGTTCCAAACCGTTGGATCAAAGATCCAACGAATATGATTAGAAATCATCAATTGATCAGAATAAAATTCTGTTAAGAAAAGATTCCTCAAAATCTTTCCAAACAAAAAGATTGTGCTCTGTAAATCAGAGCACCGTTGGATCAATGATCCAATGGTGATTAAAAAATCAGTAAAATACAGAATAAATTCTGTATGGGGAAAGATTTCCCAATCTTGTTAAAAATATCAGATCAAGTGTGATATAGCTGGGTCATCGAATCAAGTGTTGATTCGATGAAAAGGTACATGTTATATTAGTCGGTTGTATGTACTATAGCCGGGTTAACGGATCAAGTGTTGATTCGATAATTTAATGTATAATTATATATGTGATATATTACTTTACATTAACTAATATAAGCTCGCTTTATTGATTCATTTTCTCACCGGATAATACATTGATATATATATACGATATATGTTAATTGTATTATTTTCTTTTGTTGCAAAATATATTATATATGTGATATATAATATTGTAATAAGTTATGATTACAAATACAACATGATTTGTGGAGATTAAACATGTTAGGGTTTGATTTGGGTTAGCATTTGGGCTAGCTTTTTCTTGAAGCTTCTAAAAGCTTTATTTTGTTTTAAGCTTAGATATTTTGTTAAGATATTTTGTGTAGATATTTTTTAACCCAACCCAAACCCTTTACCCTAGTTAAATCTCTACAAGGGTTAAGCCTTCATTCTTAATCCATGGTTGATTTGTAACCATCACAATTAATTCATGATCCATCACAATTAATTCATGATTCATCACAAAAGCTTTCTTCTTCTTCTTCTTGAAAAAGCTTTCTAGCTTTTTGACTTGTGATGTTTTAAAGTGAGAAAATGAAAACAAAAGAGAGCAAAATTCCTACTTCATCATCCTCATCTATTCTAGCTATTTAGATTAGGGTGTTCACTTCACTAATACATGATTAGAGAAGTAAAAGATTGATCTTGAGATTCTTCAAGATAGATCATCTTCGAAAAGGAAGACTTCAAGTAAGAATGGATTATTCGACTTGTGGAGCCTCTCTTGAGTCCGAGAGATCATGGATCGCGGTAAAGGGACTACTACTAGGAGCTTATGAAGCGAAGGAACGGACTACAAAGGTTGTAATCCCTCTCTCTTAGATGTAAAGTTGTTTACATGATCGTTAAACCTAATTCTCTAGTTAAGATCTTGGTTAGGGTTTATTTAGCACCCCAAAAATTTCAATATGGCATGTGTGATGCCTTCCTAAACCTTGCTAAGGTGCTATACTAACTGTAAGTCGATGTACAACACCCCACGACTTGCGGGGAGGCGGAAAATTGAAAAACGATCTTGTTCTTTGCATAAAAATCGACTAACCGAGAATCTTTGCTAAACTATAACTAACAAGAATCATAGAAGTTATCCACTACTATGAAAAATGATTATACCTAATGAACCGTGTCCTTCATCTTTTCGTTCTCTACGTCCTCTCCGGCCTTCTCTATGTAGTAGATGATCCACCCGAGAGCTTTACTTCAAGCTTCACCTCTAACTTGAGGTAACTAGGTTTCTTAAAGTGCTAATCTAAGTAACCTAGGTGATATAGAGAAGGGTTATGGATTAAGTAGTCTATTTTAATCCTTGGTCTCAACACATGAGAGTGGAGGATTAGGGTTTGAAGAGAGAGAGAGCTTGAGGAGAGAGAAGGTGAGCAAGAGCATTAGAATGAGATAATGATCTCTCATGATATATATGAAGCATTATATTTATCAAATAAATAAAATAAAGGATTTAACAACCATGCTTCATAAATACAAATGAGTGATTTATCTACATGAGTCATTAAGCATTTATGATGCATTAATGACAAGGATGAATCACACAAATGAGTCGCTAATCTCATTTAATACTTATGCCACCTAAACTCCCAAGTCACCATCCTTCTAGAAGCTTCTCGCGAAATTATGAGAACGCCCCTCCTATCCGTGAAAACACGGAAAAACTTTAGACTGTATAAATCCAATATCTCGATACTAGAATCTGGCTTAAACCAAAACCGGCTAGTAAAAACTGTCCGAAAGTCGTACGTGCGTAAACACACGTATGCGTCCGAACCCTTATCGTAAAACCATACGACCTCTATATCATTTCTCCTGGAGTAGGAAAACTCTCTGTGTGGGACTCTAAAGACTCGACTACTACGCTGGAAGTGGGTTTAACCACAGACCGCAAGCGGCACTGGCTGTACGTAATGGTCCCCAAGTAGATGTCGATAAGAAGGCCGATGAGGAAACCCATCCGAACTCCTACTGAGTCTGATGTGACAATCTCCGTACAGTCTGGTCTGTTCGTCTAAGACTATCGCATATCGGGCCTAGGGGGCGGCAAGCGTCAGTCCCCTAATAGAGGTATAAGTCGTGTCGGAGCGTAGCCCATTACACCCTGAGAAAACAACTCGAACCTACCAGTAAATCTCGCTTGCCCTGGCCAGGGACTTTGCGTAATCGCTCTCTGACACAGCGCGATATCAACCCCCAATACCGGGAGAGACGAATCCTGTCTAACCGCCACTGCCTCCAAGTGCTCGGGACTGCACCCAACTGCTACCTGTTTGCACGACTCCGTTGAGCCGTGGTAGGGTAGCAATCTAAGAACAGTGGGACACACTCGAGGCGAAGTAGCAGTGTCAAGTCTGCGGACTATGTTGTACTCATGTCACCTGGGTACTGTTAACTGACGACTGGTATAAAACCAACCAACAGATCCCTGTGAGTCCTGTCCGGTGTACCCGTAACCTAACGAGCACCTGCATACTATCTCCAATACGACGTACTGACGGCTGTGGGACAGACCATCTCCCCAACTGGGATGAGAAGCGTACACACTAGTCTACTCCGGAGTATCGATGCCCTGTCTCGATAATCCAACGACTAGGGACCTGAAAAAGGATGTGCTTGTAGACTACCCAGCCCCCACTAGTGTGACTGCCATCACAACGCTGGTAGTCAAGCAAAATCCTAAGAGCTCTATCAATACGTATACTTACATATTAAGATAGATAAAACCAAGTAGCATACTACCATGTTTAGCAAGACTGTTATATAACTGTGAATATCCCAAGCTTCCATTAAGTAATATACAAACTAGTATGATACAATAATGGCCCCTAGGGCATATACACTAACATTAACCCTACATGCATGATGTACACGTAGCTATGTCTCATATGTGTATATACCTATCACTAATGGTACAATACCATATAGATATATAGGTAACTAGCATGTAGGCATGTCAAGGCATATGTGTAAGCATGTAGGTATACGGGTATGCTATATGTCATATGCATAATAAAAATAAGCATTTTATCTCAAGTCCCTACCCAATACAATATCACGTATGCATAGGTGTTGTGCGTTGTTTCCCCAATCAGAGCAAACCTCTGTTTGAATTTCAAGATTCAAAAGGTGAAGCAACGCTTCAGATCCCTTGCGCTGCGCGCAGAGCGCCACGTGTCAAAAGCAGACACACCAGCGCAAGGAACGCTGCGCCCAAGGCAGCGCACCCCCAATCAGAGCAAGGCTCTGTTTTAAAATTGAAATTTTAAATAAAGGAAGTAACGCTTCAGATAACTTGCGCTCTGCGCTGCGCGCCACGTGTCAAACAGTGGTGCGCTAGCGCAGTTGCGCTGCGCTCTGCGCTGCGCGACACGTGTCAGCACAGGTGCGCTAGTGCAGTTGCGCTGGGCTCTGCGCTGTGCGACACGTGTCAAGCGCAGTTGTGCTGCGCTGCGCGACACGTGTCAAGCGCCGGTGCGCTTGCGCCAACTGCGCCAGCACTAAAATTTAAATAATAAATTATTTAATTAATCAGAATTAAAATTCTAGAAAGATCTTTCTAATCTTATTAAAATAAGAAGATTATCTTCTGTAAAACAGAGGCCTTAGGATCAAAGATCCAACGGTGGGAAAATATCCTCAGATCAATCAGAGAAAGATCTCTGTAACTAACTCAACAAACCAATTGGCCCTATATAAAGGCCCCTAGACTCCAAGTCTCAGAGATATAGAGAGATAAAAAAAGGGAGAACTCTGAAAAATTTGAAAGGCAAGCTTTTGAAGAAAAAAGACCATCTTCTTCAAGGTAAAGAATTAAATTCTTGGAAGAACAGAGATGAAAACACCTCACAAAAGAAAAATTTCTTTTAAAAAGATCAAAGATCTAAGAACAAGATCAAGATCTTCAATATAAAAATAAAAGAAAGAAAAGGATCATAAAGATCCAATCATAAAACAATAAAGAAGTAATTTACTTCACCCCTAGATCTTTTGATCTATATAAAGGCACAGCCTTTTGATGAACCATTGGTTCTTGAATCTTGAGGTAGAACCTCTTTAGAACTAGCAAGATTCTTTTCTTTGATCTAAATTTGATCAAGATGCACCCTGCGCTATTGAACAGTGCCCTGCACTCTTAATCTGTGCCTTTGCACTCCTTGGAATGGCGCAAGCCACCAGAACGCGCCACGTGTCAACCACAGAACAATCTGCGCCTTGCGCTCCTAAAAATTGAGCGTTGTGCTCTTGGATTGGCGCACTGCACCAGAACGCGCCATGTGTCAGCAGCATACGGGCACAGCGCATTGCGCTAACAGACTTGCGCTCATGCAGAGCGTGACACGTGTCACCTCCGCATGCGCTGGCGTCTTGAGCTCTTTAAATGGAGCAAAGCGCCTGACAGGCCACGTGGCGCACTGTCAGACCACTAAAATGCTATGCATTGTTTAAAAGGGCAGAGCCCAAGTGAAGTCTATCAGATCGATTTAAATGCTGTGCATTATTTAAAAAGGGCAGAGACCAAGTAAAAGCCTAACAGGACAAAAATAAATGCTATGCATTTAATTACATAGCTCAATGCTGTGCATTGTTTAAAAGGGCAGAGCCCAAGCAAAAGCCTAATAGGCAGAACATGAACAGATGTTAAACATTTTCAAATGGACTTAGCCCAATTCTGGCCATAAGTCCTCAATATAAATTGAACTGAGCATGACTGCTCTCCCAATCAATTTACACCTGGTTCGAGCGTACATCTCTTTACTCCTCTGGAATCCGTCGTTGTAATCCCTCAACGTCGTTAGAGAGGTGACGGGTCCCTACAACCGCACGCTGCTACAGACTGTGGGGTCCTTAAACTCATGGACTATGATGTCCTTAACCTTGACCGTGATGTCTTAAAATTAATGCCGGACTATGATGTCCTTAACCTTGACCGTGATGTCTTAAAACTAACACCGGACTGTGAGGTCTTTTAACTCACGGACTATGATGTCCTTAACCTTGACTGCGATGTCTTAAAACTAACATTGGACCGTAATGTCCTTAAACTACTTATCGACCGCAACGTCACTAAACTAAACAATAGAGCCCCCAATTGCTCTCTTGTCGGATCTAAACGATCCCGTTAAGTCGATCTTAGTCTAAAATTAGACTAACGTGTCCTTAACGAACGTTTAAGTCGGTCTTAGACTCAAATAAGGCTAACGTATCCTTAAACACCCCCCCAAACCCAAATCTAAGAAAGATACGGATTTGGACTAATCCACGTCCTACGGGCGACAACACAAATTAGTCTCCGTATACAATCCACGGGCAACCGAACACAAAACAAACACTCACGACACGAAGTAACCATACGGAGAAGGAGACAGTTGTTACCGCGATGTGGTAACGTAATTAACTGCAGGGGCTTGCGCCTGCAGGGAAGAGCGTCCCCACAATCAAAAACCCCTCAAGCGAGGGGGAATCTGACGAAGTCTGCTACATCGGACGCATCCATTTAAACCTTCGATACATGGTGCCATAAATCAACTTGGTATCCTCGGAGAGGTGGACGGATAGCACCAATTTGCATCTGCCCCGAATTTCAGGCGAGACGCCCGCCGCGTATCTGCCGCGTCTTTCGAAGGGGAACAGATTCTGGCACGCCCGGTGGGACCTTTTCCTTTTTCCACTCCACACATCGTGTGTCGTGTTCGCGAACGAATCGCGGTTTGATGTGGTTGCCCTTGGGTTCGAGGTACTAAGATTTGGTGTCTTGCTTCGTGCAAAAAAGAAAGATCAATGGCTTCTACCTGCACAAAATGCTCCAGATGCAACTGCAACTCCCATTCCGCCTCATCTGGAGGTGTAACTTACAGGCCTCAGGCGGCCTCCCTGTTCACAATGCCGGTGCACCAAGTAACTCAGGCCACCACTGGGCTGTTCTTTGGGACTATGATCCCACCCATGAACTTCAATGCCCCGATGCTGCCGCAAGAAGCCCCAAAGAAGTCGGTCTTTGATCGACTTACCACTGCCGCGGCCCCTCTCAACGGGTCGCCCAAGTCTAACGCCTCAGTTTTCAGCCAACAAGCCCGCAATACCTGAAGTAGCCATCCCAAAGCGGATATCCATCCCGGCTCAGGAGGACGAAATCATTGGAAAGGCTTCTCCTGACAAGAAGTCAGTCTTCACAAGGATGGCCACTCCGGCTCCCACTCCAGGTGAAGTCACCTCTGCCCAGAGGTCTGTATTCGATAGGTTGGACATTACTACACGGCGAATGTCAGTCTTCAAAAGGCTGACACCGGTGACAACCCTTCGTCAAGACAGGGGGCATGATGAAGCCATCTCCATAGCTGAACCAACTCCATCCGCACGACATGCTTGCCGTCGTCACTGGCGCCGAGTAAGGAAGGCTGGGGGCAACTCCCCCTATGGACTGACTCCGCCAGCTCCTATGGCGGAAATTAATGCTGTTGTTCCAACTGGGAACAGCTTTGAACCGCTAAATAAGGTGCGTAGGAATTCTCCTACCGTCGTACTGAAAAGATCTCCTCCTCTACTGGAGAAGGTTGTGGAAGAAAAGACAGAACAGTCCCAATCCCCTCAGCGGCTGTCCTCTAAGGTTTACAAAGTCTGGCGGCAGGTCCGAGACTCGGTGATCGATCTAAATTTCTCCCGACAGAAAAGCGCGAAGGTTCAACAAGAAGAAAGCCATCCTGCCAAGCCATGAAAAGCTATCTGGATGCCTACAAATGTCAAGGGAACCGAGCCTAAACGCCCTAAGTCTGGGGGCATGGTGGTGCATACCATCTACATGGCATTCGGAAAAGAGGATAGCCGCGCTTCTACGGGCCACCGACCACTCACCCGATCCATCACAAGAGCTCAGGAACAGCAACAGCAGAAGCTTCAGGAGATGCTGACCGCAATGGCCGCACTCACCGGGCCAAAAGAAAGCCCGGAGGCGTCATCGGGACAACGTCACAAACACGAAACTGATGCTGAATTCCTTCGGAGAATGCTCGAAAAGAAGGACAAGGAGGCTGCGGAACAAGCGGCCAATATAAAGAAAATGGCTCTTCTGTTCCAAGACATGGTGGGTATGATGATCCAACAGGACCCTCCAGCTGAAGATCCTCCAATTATCCTCGAAGACGACAGAGGAGAAACATCAAATCCACCTCCGGCTCTTTCAACAGCCAAAGAGGAAACAATCTCCAAAACTGCCTTGGATGACTATATTGCTCAGCAAATAAGAGTTCACCAGGCAAATGAGGCAGCCGGCCAAGTTGTCAAAACTGGACGACCATATCCGGATTGGTATGATCAGATAAAATACTCGCCGGGCTATACAATCCCGAAATTCCATGTCTACAAGGGGACAAGCAGTCCCCATCAACATGTCGCCCAGTTCAGGGCCCTTTGTGGCAACACCGCCAGCGATGATAAGCTCTTGCTTCGCCAATTGGTCGGCATCTTATGGGAGACGGCGTTTGAGTGGTACTCCGAACTTCCGAACGACTCCGTCAAAACTTTCGCAGAGATGGAGTTGTTGTTCACCCAGCGATTCGCGAGCACCAGCGAACGCACCCCAATAACGGCGTTGATCAATGCAAGGATGAAGCCGGGTGAAACTTGGGTTCAATATGAAACCCGATGGCGGAACTTGTGGTCGAAGTGCGAACAGCGCATCGAAGAAGCACCAGCGGTGGGCATGTTCGTGGGCACCCTAGACCCTCATGCAACTATTTCACAGTTCATGATGTTCTTTAAACTGACCACATTCCAGGCTTTAATCGATAAACTAGCCCAGATGGATCAAATGGGTCACAGACCGTCTCCCCCGAAGCCGAAACCTCGGAACGACAAGGGCAAAGGGAAGGCGACCTTCATTGCGAACACCCAACAGCAGCCCAGTGCCCCAAAGCTAGCAGACCAGTTGGAAGAGATACAACGCTATTACAATGAGAAAATGAAGCGTCCTTACTCATTCCCTCGGGACAAAACGAAGAGGCTGTTCAAGCTGGCTATGCGCAACAGGCTTATCAATTTGCCGAATCCCAGGCGACCGCCGCAGCCCAGCGAAGTGAATAATCCCAATTATTGCCCTTACCACCAAACGGTAAGCTATCCGATCGAAGATTGCTTTGTCTTTAAGGGATGGATCGAAGATCAGTACCTGCAAGGCAAGTTTGTGCTGTCCGAGAAGTGGAAGGTAAACCCACCACAACCGCACACTCCTAAGAAGACGGACACACCGGGGGCAACGTGTTCTTTTGTTGAAGAAGCCCCATGGAAGGTCGTGCTTTCAGCCAAAACCAAAAGGATACTGAATGATCTCCAGACATGCCCGGCGATCAGGTGGAAGAACCCGCTGGAACCCCAGATCATCCAAGGGATACTGAAGCCGCGCCCAACTCTAAAGATTGGTGTGATAGCCAAAATGCTCACACCCAGCCGCCGAAATCTTCGAAAAAGAAGAAGAAATCCAAAAAGCCCGTGAAGTCTGGAGACAAGCGCACGGACCTACAGAAACAGATTGACGTGCTGGAAGAGTATAATCAGAAGGCGCGGACTCCCATCACGCTCCAAGAGTTCCTTAGCCACGTCCTTAAGGACGAAGATGATGGAGAAGACTCGTCGGATGGATCTGAGGAGTATGTGGCAAGTTGTCATGTGATCTCTCACTCGTCGATAGACGATGAAAAAACTCCTTGCACTGAGAAGCTGGGGGCAGAACCTGAACCAGAACTTCTGGGGCCGTCAGATGAAATGATTGACACATTCTTGAACGAAGCTCTTCTGAAAAGTAAAGCTGATCGGGAACGTGAGACGGCCATATTTGAAAGAGCCAAACGTCGGCGACTAGATAAAAGAGTCGAGACACTCCCGCCGAATCAAAGGACATCCGTCACGGATAAAAACAAGCTCAAGACGAGGAAAAGGTTCGCTAAAGCCATATCAATGGAAATGAAGCTACCACCCTCCGAAGGAAACACCCCTGATGAAGCAGAGATGCATCATAGCTACTGCTCATATCATCGAAAGATTTGCACCCCACCGAGGAATGCAATGCTTTTAAAAGATGGTGGCAAGGGTATGTTTCTCACCGGCAACATTTCAAGCGGATGAAACGTAAGACTCGTCGGGAGCAAAGAAATGCGACTGAGAAGCATAAAAGAAATAATGGTAACTGCCGCATGGTCAACACCGGGGGATCGCAAATTCTCACTTTCGGAAGCGACTCTGACGAAGAAATGACTCTTGGCCCACTCTTTAAAGAATCCGCATTGGGGAAGGAGGAAAAACCGAAGGCCTGTGAAAACATCCAGCTGCACAATCACATGCTTCCGGAAAAGAATCTTGGATCCACGAGTAAAAAAGATAAGGGAAAAGAAAAGGTCTCTGAGGATATCGCCCTGGATGACCAAGTCATGAAAGAGCTGACCGCCAAGGACCCGCCAAAGAAGAGTAAGGTGGACTATAACGTTCTGGCGCACTTGAGAAAGTTGCCCTCGCGGCTCAGTATTCTCGACGCCCTTCTACTATCTAAAGAAGCGAGAGATTCATTGATCAAGGCACTCCAAGAACCAGAGCAATTCCAAGCTTTTCTCGCCGAAGAAAAGATGAATGACGAGCTGGAGGAAGTACATACAGCCGATATCACCTTCGGAGACGAAGACCTCCTCCTTGGGACGTGCGAGCACAATCGTCCCCTCTACGTCTCAGGATAATGCCACAATATAAAGATAGGAAAAATCCTGGTCGACAATGGGTCTTCCGTCAATCTCCTCAACGTGCGAGTCTTGAAGGAAATCTGCATGAGCGTCCAGCATCTCGCTCGTGATAAAATCACTATCTCTGGTTTTGACTCCCAGTCATCGCGGACTCTTGGGTCTGTGATATTGACATTACGATTCGGGCTACTTGTCACGGATATTAAATTTCATGTCATTGACGCCAAGACATGCTATAACGCTTTGCTCGGCCGGTCTTGGTTACATGAGTACAACATCATCCCTTCTACACAACATCAGTGTATGAAGTATTTCAAGGATGGTCTCGAGTATACCGTAACAGAAGAGCTGAACCCATTCTCCGTGAACGAAGTCCGCAAGTACGAAGACGCAAAATACTTCTTGCCAGATTTCGAGGACACGGAAAGATGTCACAAACCGGAGAACAAAGCTATCACCACCATTCCTGTCTTCGGGAGTGATACTGAGGAAGAGGAAGAGATGGTTTATTCAGGCCCACCTCAGTACAACAAGCCAGGACCGTCCGCTCCTATGTTGATCTTTGGCAGCGACTCGGAAGATGAGGTTCGTGCTATATTCTCCGCTCGGCCTTCAATACAAACATCCGCTGATGAAGAGCGAAGTTTGCAAATTGCCATGGTTCCATCCAAACATCATAAAGAACTAGACGCGCTTGATACCTACAGTGTGGAAGAGCTACAGACGTTCTATGTCCCTCCCAGGCGAGAAGGCGAAAAGGCGATCCTATTCTACCGCTCCGAGGAAACCAAAGTGGAGAAAGAAGTCTGGCACGGCGCGGATTCTACACTTGACAGGCTCTAGCCCATCCGTCGGCCTAGATATTACACAGAAGGCTTGAAAAGGCTATTGAAGTGCCAAGGGATACCCTTCAAACAGACCGCTCAAAAAGCTAAGTTCTATGACAAGATCTGGAACGTTCCCGGAACTCAGCGCAAGTTGCCTAACGGGAGAATAGAAGCGATCGGGCTTGGATATGTTCGGTCCAAGAAACAGGAGCTACTCCGCGAATGCTATGCCGTACATGACTTTGATGAGAAGGAGATGCTCAATGGGAGAATGCTAACCCTGAACCAGAAAAAGCCTCCGACGTGAAAATGCCCAGTCCGTCGTTCGAAGAACAAATGGACAAGCTTATAAGGGAAGCTGGTCAAAAAGTCTGAGACGACCATGATCGCGAAATGACCATCTATGAGAAAGCCAGGACGCAACACCTTCTTCAACAGGCTGCGAAAGATGAAAATGCTCCTCCCTGTCAACCCGTTGTGCAAAAGGCCCGATGCAGAGGCAAAAACAAACCAAAGAAGCGGAAAAGGCCTTCAGCAACGACAAAGCGGGATCAAGAAGCCACGCGATCGAGAACCAAGCGACCCGGATTCATCTCTTATGAAGAAGATGGGTCAAGCATACTCCTTTCCTCAGAACAAGACAAAGAAGATACTTGACCTCACTATAAAACATCAAATGATTACACTTCCGGAGTCTAAACACCCCGAGCAAGCAGGCGAAGTCTCTCACCCAGACTATTGCTCTTATCACCGAGCAATAGGACACCCTCTCGAAGATTGCTTCACCTTCAAGAACTGGGTCGAATATCAATATCAGCTCGGCAAGTTCGCTCTATCCGACAGTTGGAGGATAACTCCGCCGCAGAAGCATGGACCCAAATCTACGAGGGTAGACCCAGATCCACATCGGTCTTGGAAGCGAGCTCGTACTTGTCATATGATAACGATATCAAAAGAGGAGCCCGAGAATATGGATGACCTCCCCGGGTTCTTCGAAAACAATGATGACGAGGTGATCTCAGAGTTTCCATCGGCGCCAAAAGAGCTGGAAGATGGAATACACATACTGTAGATAACCTCAAGAAAATTGATTTGGGGACGGCAAATGACCTGCGGCCGACATTCGTCAGTGAGCTATTGTCTGAACAGATGGTGGCTACGTTAAAAGACGTGCTTATGCAGCATAGAGATTGCTTCGCATGGAACTATTCCGAAATGCTAGGACTAGATCCAGAGATTGCTGTCCACAAATTGGCAATATCCCCGGACGTCAAGCCAGTCAAACAAGCACCGAGAAGAATGCGGCTCGAGCTTGAGATGAGCATCAACGCTGAGGTCAAGAAGCTAATCGATTCTGGATTCATCCAAGAGGTTCAGAACCCTGACTGGATCGCTAACATCGTCCCAGTGATGAAGAAAAATGGGACGGTGCGCATATATGTGGACTTCCGGGATCTTAATAAAGCCTGCCCGAAGGATGACTTCCCGGTACCGGTCACCGAGCTGATGATAGATAACACGTCTACCCACGAAGTTTTCTCCTTCATGGACGGCTCATCAAAATATAATCAGATAAAGATGCATCCAGAAGATCAGAAGCACACCGCTTTCCGGACCCCTTTGGGTATATTCTGCTACAAGGTGATGCCCTTCGGTCTAAAGAACGCCGGTGCCACCTATCAGAGGGCCATGACCAAGATCTTCGATGACCTTATACATAAAATCGTTGAATGCTATATCGACGACCTCGTGGTGAAAAGCAAATCATACGAGGAACATTTCGAGCATCTGAAGATCGTATTTCAATGCCTTCGGCAATATAACTTGAAGATGAACCCACTCAAATGCGCGTTCGAGGTGTCCTCAGGTAAATTCCTAGGATTCATCGTCCGGCACCGAGGTATCGAAATAGACCCGTCAAAGATCAAGGCGATCATGGAGATGCCCCCGCCAAGGACTCTCAAGCAATTGCGGTCTCTCCAAGGGAAGCTCGCATACATCCGGCGATTTATAGCCAATCTCTCCGGCAAGTGCCGCCCGTACAGTCACTTGATGAAGAAGGGAACCCCGTTCGTCTGAGATCACAAATGCCAAGGCACACTAGACGAAATCAAGCAGTACCTGCAGAACCCCCCAGTGCTGGCCGCTCCGGTCAAGGGAAAGCCTCTCATTCTTTATACAACAGCCCTCGAAGGTTCCTTAGGCGCATTATGGGCACAAGAGAACGACCAAGGGAAGGAAAGAGCCCTCTACCATTTGAGTCGAGTTCTACTGGGGGCAGAAAGCAATTACTCTCCCATCGAAAAACACTGCCTGGCGTTGATCTTCGCGATAACGAAACTTCGGCACTATGCGTTGGCGCATGAAGTTCGTCTCATATCAAAGGTAGACCCTCTCAAATACTTGATGTCGAAAGCCATATTAACAGGACGACTCGCTAAATGGGCCCTGCTCTTGATGGAGTTCTCAATAACCTATCAGCCTCTTAAGACAGTGAAAGGCCAGTCCATCGCCGACTTCCTCGCTGAACATCCGATACCGGCCGATTCTCCCTTGAATTGCGAACTTCCAGACGAACATGCGTTTGATGCGATCGACGGTAGTGATACCCGGTGGGAACTTTATTTTGATGGAGCGTCTTCCATGAAGAAGCGCAAACATAACGTGCCTATCATCAAATCAGGGGTAGGCCTTATCTTCGTGACCCCACAAGGAGGGATAATGCACTTCGCCTTCTCCTTGACAGAGCCAAGGACGAACAATGAAGCCGAATACGAAGCTTTGATAGCAGGCCTCGAGATCGCCATCGACATGGGAATTAAAAACCTCCTCATATATGGAGACTCCCAGCTGGTCGTTAGTCAAGTAAACGGCGACTACCAAACATGCAAACCAGAATTGGTGAAGTACGGCAAAAAGGTGCAGCAACTGTTGACCCAAATTCCCTTCTACATGCTGGAAAGTATACCGCGTGTGGAAAATAGCAAGGCGGATGCACTAGCTAAGCTCGCTAAAGAACTGGTCGATGAGAACCTCGATGACGTGAGGATCGTTGTGCAATGCCGTCGGGTTCTTGCACCGGCAGAAATATCTCCGGAGTCGTCCGAAGAAAAGGGAGCGACTGAGCAGATGGCCCTGCAAATAAATGACCAAGAAAAGGTTGAGGATTGGAGAGAAGTCTTTATAGACTACTTCAAATCCCGTCGAACGCCTGAAGATGCGTCCTCAAGACATCAGCTCATGAAACGAGCTCTGTCTTTCGCCTTCGTCAATGATACTCTGTACAAAAGGTCATTTGATTCTCTGTGGTTGAGATGCCTGGGACCTGAAGAGGCAAGAAGAGTCGTCCAAGAAGTTCACAACGGACTCTGCGGTTCTCACCAAGCAGGCCCGAAGATGAAGTTGAAGATCAAACGGATGGGTTATTATTGGCCCACGATGATCCAGGACTGCCTCGAGTATGCGAAGCAATGGCACTCATGCCAGATTCATGGGGACTTTATCCATCAACATCCAAATTCACTACATCCAACGGTGGCTAGCTAGCCATTCGAAATGTGGGGAACTGACATAGTCGGCCCCATCGAACCAGTATCGTCCAGGGGACATCGATTCATTTTGGCGACGACTGATTACTTCTCCAAATGGGCATAAGCAATACCGCTGAGGAAAGTGAAGACGGAGAATATCCTCCATTTCTTCAAGACGCACGTCATTTACCGGTTTGGAACTCCGAGACGGATCATCTCCGATAACGGGCCAGCCTACAGAAGTCACAAGATTAGCCGCTTCGCACAACAGCACAATATAGACTGGAGATATTCCTCAGTTTATAATCCCCGAGCTAACGGTCTAGCTGAGGCTTTCAACAAGACCTTGATGAAGATCGTGAAAAATACGGTGTCTCGAAACAAGAAAGACTGGCACGAGAGACTGCAAGAAGCTCTCTGGACGTATCGAACTATGTTCAAGACGGCCACGAACACAACGTCGTACATATTGGTATTCGGTACAGAAGCGGTACTCCCCCTCGAGACAGAGTTACCCTCTCTACGAGTGGCAGTCCATTATGAGCTAACGGACGAAGAGAATGCTCACCTTCGGCTTGAAGAGCTTGATGCCCTTGATGAAACCCGGCTCATAGCTCAACAAAATCTGGAGGCTTATAAAGCAAAGATGACAAACTCATACGAAAGATTGACTAGGCCGAGGACATTCCGCCAAGGCGAACTCGTGCTAGTGGTCAAAAGACCTATGATCCCCAATCGCGCCAAGCGGGGAAAATTCGAGCCGAACTATGAAGGCCCGTACATCATAGACAAGGTCTACCAGGGTGGAGCCTATTTACTCATGGACATGCATGGTGAATGACCTTTCAGGCCAATAAACGGTCGCTTCCTGAAGAAGTACTACGCTTGACAAGTCACGGCCTAGGTCAATGATAGATGACGACGACTATGTCCGCTCGCTATCTTCCTAAGCCCAAACTCTATAAGTAGTAACCGGCTTACTTTACAACGGACCGAAACGTCCTTAAACTAACAACGGACCAAAACGTCCTTAAACCAACAGCGGACCGAAACGTCCTTAAACTAATGACGGAACACTATGTCCTAAAACTAGCTGTTGACCGAGATGTCGAGAAACTACGGCGGATTGCAGCATCCCAAAGTTGATTCAAAATAAATAAATAAATAAATAAAAAGAAAACGGTATGTCCATAAGCAAAATGGGCACGGATGAAAACCCGAAAGGGCTCCGTGAGTAAAAACAGCAGGGCTACCGACGAGTCTTGTGAAAACCCGAAAGGACGCAACCTCGTTAAGAAAAAAAAAGAATTAAAAAAAAAGGGAAAACGGTATGTCCATAAGCAAAGTGGGCACTGATGAAAACCCGAAAGGGCTCCGTGAGTAAAAACAACAGGGCTACCGGTGAGTGTTTGTGAAAACCTGAAAGGGCGCAACCTCGTTAAAAGACACTTGCAAGGTCCTCTTGACTTTGTGAGGAGAAATCACCTGCGTGAGATCCTTACGACTCACAAGGGAGCAACACACTTAGGAATCCTTACGATTCCTAAGGAGAAATTACACTTGCGAGATCCTCACGACTCGTAAGGAGAATCCTCTTATGAGACCCTCATGGCTCATAAGATTTGAAAGTCTTAAGCTATAGAGACCTGAACCTGTTCTTAAGCAACCCCCATAACCTACGATACTGCCCTACAAGCGGCTCAATGCTGACCCTTGTATACAATCCACGAGCGCGGATAAACATTTCCCTAACAAAGTCCCATCCGTGACTAGGGATATGTTTGCACGGTGAACAATCCTTATGAGTCCTCTCGACTTATAAGGGGAAAACTCTCTTGTAAGATCCTTACGACTTACGAGAAGCCATACACTTAGGAGTCCTCACGATTCCTAAGGAGAAAACACACCTACGAGATCCTCACAACTTGTAGGGAGAAATACCTTTGTGAGACCCTTACGGCTCATGAAGTCAAAAGCCTTAGTCGACAGGATCCTAACTCTGTTCGCTAAGCCACCTATGTTCGATATCGACAGAGGCAAATGATGATTCGCTCCTGGCAATATCCCAGTTGTAGCGGTGCTGATGCCGAAATCGGTGTCTAATCCCAAGCTTACGGCGAAAAGCTAGCGAGCCACACATGCATACGAAATAGCCGAAATGATGGGGCAACTTGCAGACAAAATCAGCAAGTAAAAATGTATGCATACGAAATAGCCGAAATGATTAAGCAACTCGCAATAAAAAGCAGCGAGTAAAAATAAAACAAATAGCCGAAATGATTGGGCAACTCGCAATAAAAAAACATCGAGTAAAAATAAAACAAATAGCCGAAATGATTGGGCACCGCGAAAAATAGCCGAAATGATTGGACAATCGCGACCTTCGCGATATAAAAGCTGAAATGATAGAGCATCGCAGAAAGAAATAAAATAAAAATAAAAATGAAATTTACGCCCTACAGGTGATGTTCATCAATTCCTGTATACAGTCCAGGGGCGCAAACAAAGAAGGAATCGCACTCCTTCTCTCCCATGTTTCATCATAAGAAGAAGCCAAATCTCGACGATTCACAGATAGCCTAGAGATCATCTCGACGTTCGTCTCATTGCAGCAGACACAACATCAAGTAAAGCGGAACAGCGACAACTCCCAGTTCCATGACTCGACGGTATACAGATGACCGAGAGTCAAATCCCAACTCCGTGAAATGCGGATATAATCAGCAAATTCCTGGTTATGTGGAACACAGATAACGTCATTTCTGACCCCGTGGAAAACGTCCAGAGCGGATCCTGATCCTCGCAGAGAACGGCAGTGAACCCATGTGAAGCATCCAGAGTGGAGCTAGTCCTCGCTGAACACGGCAGTGAACCCGTGGGAAGCATCTAGTGCAAATTCCTGGTCACGTGGAACACGGATAACGTCACTTCTGACCCCGTGGAAAACGTCCAGAGCGGATCCTGGTCCTCGCAGAGCACGGCAGTGAACCCGTGTGAAGCATCCAGAGCGGAGCCTAGTCCTCGCCGAACACGGCAGTGAACCCGTCGGAAGCATCTAGTGTAAATCCCTGGTCACATGGAACACGGATAACGTCACTTCTGACCCCGTGGAAAACGTCCAGAGCGGATCCTGGTCCTCGCAGAGCACGGCAGTGAACCCGTGTGAAGCATCCAGAGCGGAGCCTAGTCCTCACCGAACACGGCAGTGAACCCGTGGGAAGCATCTAATGCAAATTCCTGGTCATGTGGAACACGGATAACGTCACTTATGACCCCGTGGAAAACGTCCAGAGCGGATCCTGGTCCTCGCAGAGCACGGCAGTGAACCCGTGTGAAGTATCCAGAGCGGAGCCTAGTCCTCGCCGAACACGGCAGTGAACCCATGGGAAGCATCTAGTGCAAATTCCTGGTCATGTGGAATACGAATAACGTCACTTCTGACCCCGTGGAAAATGTCCAGAGCGGAGCCTGGTCCTCGCCAAACACGACAGTGAACCCGTGGGAAGCATCCAGAGCAAATATCGGACTGTGAGGTCCTTAAACTTACGGACTATGATGTCCTTAACCTCGACCGTGATGTCTTAAAACTAACAATCAACCACAGTGATTTTACCTTGGTCAAGGGTACATCTCTTCACTACTTTGATATTTGTCGTTGTAATTCCTCAACATCTTCAAAGAGGTGACGGGTCCCGGTAACCACGCATTTCACGGACTGTGGAGTCCTTAAATCCATGGATTATGATGTCCTTAATCTCGACCGTGATGTCTTAAAACTAACACCGGACTGTGGAGTCCTTAAATCCACGGACCATGACGTCCTTAACCTCGACCGTGATGTCTTAAAACTAACATTGGACTGTGAGGTCCTTAAACTCACGGACTATGATGTCCTTAACCTCGACCGTGATGTCTTAAAACTAACACCGGACTGTGAGGTCCTTAAACTCACGGACTATGATATCCTTAACCTCGACCGTGATGTCTTAAAACTAACACCGGACTGTGAGGTCCTTAAACTCAAGGACTATGATGTCCTTAACCTCGACCGTGATGTCTTAAAACTAACACCGGACTGTGGAGTCTTTAAATCCACGGACTATGATGTTCTTAACCTCGATCGCGACGTCTTTAAACTACGGTACCCCAGAAAGCATCCAGAGCAACCCTTAACTCCGTAAAATGCGGATAAAGGCAACTTCACCCACCACTTGCCGGTCCTCACGACTCGTGAGGGAGTAAATTCTCTTGTGAGATCCTTACGATTCTCAAGAGAAAACATCCTTAGGAATCTTCATGATTCCTAAGGAGAAAACGCACTTACGGGATCCTCTCGACCCGTAGGGAGAAAATACTTTATGAGACCCTCACGGCTCATAAAGTTGAAAAGTCTTAGGTGACAGATCCTAATCCTGTTTTCTAAGCCATCGCCACTCTATAAAAAGCATAAGATTAACAATTATATACTATCTACGGATCGTACATGCTAAAATCGCAGGGCAAACAACACAGCAAGAAAGAAGAAAGCAGAGAAATGACACGAGACACTATGAAGAATGTATATCTTTTATTCATGAATTCAACTGAGTACAAGTTACATCGTGTTAAAGAATAAACAAATACATTTTATTTACAATTACAAATGATACAAAATGTTCATGGAGAAGGAAGCGTCTTCAACAAATCCGCAAGTTGCTCTCGCACTTCCTTCAGCGCCTTCTCCTGATCGGCTGCCGCAGCCAACTATGCTTCCACCTGGGCCCGCTGCTGCAAGTAGGATGAAAGTTGTTCTTCGATGGCTCGCTGAGCTGCTTCACGACCATGGGCATCACGCTCAACGGTATCGAGTTTCTGCTTCAATGTTAACCCGTCGGAGATACTCTGCAGGAGGCCCTCGAAGATAACTTTCACTCGAGCAGCGTTCACGTCGACCTCAGCACGCAGTCGAGCAGACTCGCTTGAGGTCTCTTTGCATTCCCTCCGCCTTAAAGCCGCTTCTTGTTCAAGATGGCGGAAGTAAGAAGCGCTCTGCTCTATCCATGTCGCCCGTTGAGTACTCGTGGCCAAAATCTCGGGGGCAGGACGCATAAGTTCCAGATGATACAAGCGGGCCTCGATCTCCCTGCAGTGGTTAACCCAAGACTCGACGACGCCTTCATTGTGGAAATTTATAAGCGTCTCTAGCATCGGATTAACCTCAGCAGCGAAATCTGCGGCAGATACATGAGCTTCTACGTCAAGCTCCTCGACGCATCCGCTCAGCATACTCAAGCTCATCGCAGCACCCTTTGAGGATGGACATCTGGAGAATGGGCTTGCCGGCATCATAATGCGGGAATCGAAAGGAACAGGAACCAGAGCGATAGCTACAAGGCAAATCATAATCAAATGACAGACCTAAAAATACAAGAGATTCATGAACAATGACGGAATCTACTATACCAGCTGCAGCAGGTGGCAAAACCGGGAGGACCGGTGGCGCGACTGATCTTACATCTCCTCCTTCGATCTATAGCACTGCAATCAGGGCAAGGAAGAATCAGAAATAATTCCATTATTGAAAAAAGAAAGGGCATTAATTGAAAACTATACTCACCAGCGCCACTGGAGGAAGGAAGCTCCGACGGTAAGGAAAAGTGTGGGTGCAGCACCTGGTATAGGTGATCAAAAAGCACTCCTGCAAAGACGTAATAGTACAACGTCGGTACATAGATTATGCAGCATAAAGATGAGACTGATAAGTCACAAATCCATACCTTCCAGCATCTGCGACGGTACGAAGGAGGGTAGAGAGGTGGCCACCATCAGGGCAGTAACTGACGGCGCTCCCTCGGGTAAAGGGGCATCAGCACTAGCCGCACCTGCGTTAGAAACAAGATAAGCCCTGTCAGGAAGGATTGCAGAATAAAAAGGACGGTAACCTAAAATTTACCTGATGAGTTGCCAGCCGAAACGGCGGCGTCTCCCTCCTCCATTGGCATGGGTTCACCTCCCGTTGCCTCATCGCCGGACTCTACTGGAGCCGTCGTCGTGCTCGCAAGGCCAGGAGATGGCGAAGGACCATAGGCAGGGAGAGCAATGATCGGAACGGTGCCCGACTCTTGAGAAAGAGCGGCCGTCTCGTTCTCGGCAATCATGCCCGTCTCACCCGCTACCCCCTCGGGCTCAGCGGTCGCGGCCGTCTCGTCCACCGCGTCCATAAGTTCGTCGGTCGCAGCCGTTCCATCCACTGCTGCCCCAGGCTCGGTAGTAGCAACCGTCTCAACCGCCGCCCCCTCAGGCTCGGCATCAGCAACCTTCTCGGACATAGTAGGCGCGACTGTCTTGTCAGCCACTAGCTCGGGCCCGGCAACTACGGCTGCACTACCTACCGTCGCCTCGGTTTCAGCTGCTGCCTCATCCACCGTCCCCTCAGGCTCGACGGTCGCCGCCGCTCCTCCAGTAGGACTCGGCCCTGCAGGACAAGATGTATAAGAACCGATAGTTTTACAACTCTTACAACAAAGCCTCGAAAAGCACATAACCTGAGGTGGATTGACCATTGGCTTCCCGAGCTGCATGCGCCGCCCGTCTATGAGCAGAAGACAAGGCGACCAGGGGCTCCTCTGAAGGAGTAGCAGCGGGAGTAACGGTGCTTAAGCCCGCTCCCACGGCCAAAGCAGCGCTACGCTCCTTCGTTGCGCGCCTCAAGCGCTTCCTCTCCTCCCGAGCCGTCACGACGGACCTTTTTGAAGCCTCCCTCAGCAAGGCGTCGTCGTCCGCTTTCAGAGTTGCCTCCAGAGACTTCAAGGCAACCATCATCGGCTTTTTGAGTTGGGTCTCTCGTGGCAGCCCCGAAGAGGCCTGGACTTCGGTAGCTGGCCCGGGAGAATGCCCGCATCGGCTTGCGAAGTAGATCCCGCGGTCCCTGCAATGAGACAAAGAAAAGGTTAGATTGGCCATAAAAAGAAGAATAAAGACTCAATGAGCCGAGACGTACCAACGCCCGATAAAGCGCGTTTCCTTTCCTCCTCCTCGAAGGTTTTGAGAGAAGCAGCGATGGCTTCTTCGGTAGAAATGCCTGGTTAAAAAAAAGGAAAAGCGTTAGTCAAAAACAATGATAAAAGTACAATGAAATGACGAAGAATACAACTGATGATTACCTGATTGCGCGAGTTTAGCCAACCATGCTTCGAGCCTTGCCGATCGCTCAGAAGCCGCGATGGCGGCCTCCAGATCGGTGTCGTCTGGCTCTACGAAGAAACCCTCGTTGGTTCCATACTCACTTAAACCTTCGGTGAGAGGGGCCTGAGGCTCTAAGCCGAGGACGGCATCAAGAGAAAGAACCGACTTCTTCTTCCTCTTCTGCGTACGAACCCCGGACGCACCCAAAATCAACTTACGTTTCGTGGGCACCTTAGGACGGCGGGTCCCTATGTCCGAGCCCACACCAGATTCAGACGAAACCACATTCACCGTCTCCACCGGAGCACGGGGCGCTGGGGGTATATCCACAGTATCACGGGGCAATCTGCGTGGGGGGCTTAGCACGCGTGGGGGCTCAGCTCCAGCATCTCCTCTTAGTGGAGGAACGATAGGGGTCCTTTTCCTTAGAGGGACTTTGTGATCGCTGGCAGGGGGCGCACCCTTGCGGTCAATCAGCTGCCGTTTCTCTTCTCGGATAACAGCACCCATCGCGTGCTGATACCAAGCCCTGTACACGTTGAGGGCCCTTGGAACGCAACTTGGCTCGCTGATGAAGAAGTGGGAGCCCGTGTTCAGCCGCATAAAGTGGTGCAGCGCACTCCGTATCCCCTCCCTGGTGGCCGCAGGCTCTTCCAAAAACACCTCCAGTGGGACCCCCTGGTTATAGCTTAGCTGTTGGGCGAACCGATGGGGGTTGTACCTCATAAAGAGCGCCAAGTCGTTTTGCCTGAATACCAGGAAGTCCGACCGGATGGAGTATAAGTGAAGAATCTCCCGGGCTTTCAATACGGAGGCCCCGTCCTTGAAACCATCACGCAACGCCAACACCGCCTTGGAGGTCTCCGGGCCAATGGTCATGACCTTGTCCGTGAAAGAGATGCCCGCCCCGACCGTGCGTGGACGAAGAAGCAACCCCCTAGCCTCCCGCGAAGACGGATTCACAAAAGAGGCGCCGACCAGCCGCATGACTCTCGGGAGCCTGCACTTCTCGTAGAACGAGGGCCTCTTGTGAATACCAAAATCCCCGAGCACATGCATTTCCATCCATGAAGTAAAATAGTGCATCGGGAAATTGGCGGGTTGCACCCCGGGTTCATTTGCTTCCGCCGCCACGCTGAGTCCATGGTACAGATAGGCCAACCCGGCGATTCCAATCGACAATTGTATGCCAGCCACCATCCGATGCGCTGGGTAGAAGACGGACGGGGTGCATGGGAAGCGCGAACCAACACAGCCACAGCCCCAGAAACCCTAGAAAGAAGGTCTCCTCGTCGATGCCCAGAGCGGCGATTTTCGATAAGGGGATGACGGCAGCATCGGGGAGGTAAAAACCCTTTTGGTCGTCCTCCAGTGCCGATCGACGATCTAAGCCAAAGCCGAAGGGGTCGTCGAGCTTGGCGAATTTTTCTCCCCGTTGTGATAGAATCTCCGGTCGAAGAAAGCGGGTGATGAAATCTGCAAAACTAACTCCCCGGCCTCCCGATTCCAAGTGTTCAGCACCTTTACCAGGCTTGGAAACGGGTGCTGAATAGCATTCTCCGACGTTGGACCCATTACCAACGGCTTGGTGGCGAAGACATATTCATCCGAAGGAAGTAGCTCCTCATAGTGCTCCCCCCTCACCGGCAAACCGGAAATCTCAGCAAATTCTTCCAGGGGGATAGAGACTTTCCTGTCCACCAGAAGAAAGGTATGGGTGGGGATATTCCATTGTTCTACGAACGCCTTAACCCACCACGTCGGAAGAGCAAGGTACTCGAACAGCGAGGCGTACACTGCGGGGTACAGACCGATCTTCAGCAAATGCGCCTTCTTTGCCGACAAAATGTATCTGGCCCACTGCAAATATCCGCCGAATGTCGAGGGGTCAATCCAATGTTATAAGGTTATCCCCATAGGCACGACTCACCCAGACATATGCGCCGCCCCATAATATCCACGGCTGGCGGCGACTGCACGGGAATGGCAGCAATCGAAGGCTGAAGAAGATCCTCCAAATTCCAATTTACGACCTCCACGACATAGTTCACCGGGGGTGCATCTGCATATGGGATTGATGAGATCGGCTCTGATGGCGTCGCACAAGAAAAGTTTCGGCGACCCTTGATGATTTCGCTGTACCACCTACCCCACAGGTGAAGGTTCTTATACTCACTGTCGTAATCCTTAATAAGAATAAGAACCTCCCGGTCCACTGGCGCCTCAGGGAATCCTCCCTCTGAGCAAAAAAATGGGAACGAAATATCAGCAGACATGTTGCCTGCAAGAAAAAGCGAAGTTCAATGATCAGTATCATAATTTAATTCCGACGCTTGGTACTTTGAAATTTGTACTACACTGCAATGCAGTGGAGAGGGGACCAAAAGGGGACCCACAAAATCCAGATGACAATGCAACAGTTAATAAGACAGTCTCATCATTGGATGAGACTGTCAATTAATGAGGAGATCCTCAAAAAGAATATTCTCATTAAATGAGAAATCCCTTGAGACAAGGAGAAAATCTCCCTTTTCAGAGCAAAACTCTGTCACAGAGTGACACTTGTCAAACTCTGGTCACAAGGGAATAAAATTCCTTAAAAAGCATAGCTCTGTAATAATGATGGAAAAATCCATCAAAGGAAAAAATTAATTCCTAAAAATTAAAGTTCGTGATCTTAAAGATTCATGAAAAACTCTTAAGAGTTCATCATCAGAAGATCAAAATATCTATGTTCTGTCAATGAGCAAGACTCTGTTCATGTGTTAAGAAACCCTAAAATAAATTCTTGAGAGCAAAGCTCTGTTTATGAAACCCCAAAGGGGTTTTCTTTATATCAAAAGATCTATGAGAGCACGGCTCTATTAATTAAAATTAATTTAATTTAATTCAAGTTAATTTTTACCTAAAATTTTTTTAGAGTTTAACTCTTGGAGTTCTGGAAAACAAGGGCAAGGCTCTGAAAATAAAAATCTTGGGAAGATGATAATCATCTGTTGAGGACCAAGGGTCATATTTATAGGCGCTCAAGCGCATCTTCAACTCCTGAATCGATCCAATGGATCAGATGTTGCCACCGCTGCACTCACGTGTGCGCCACGTGAGCGCAACGGTGGGGGGAATTTGTTTCCCCAATCAGAGCAAATCTCTGTTTGAATTTCAAGATTCAAAAGGTGAAGCAACGCTTCAGATCTCTTGCGCTGCGCGCCACGTGTCAAAAGCAGACACGCCAGCGCAAGGAGCGCTGCGCCCAAGGCAGCGCACCCCCAATCAGAGCAAGGCTATGTTTTAAAATTCAAATTTTAAATAAAGGAAGCAACGCTTCAGATAACTTGTGCTCTGCGCTGCGCGCCACGTGTCAAACAGTGGTGCGCTGCGCTCTGCGCGTGTCAGCGCAGGTGGGCTAGCGCAGCTGCGCTGCGCGACACGTGTCAAGCGCAGGTGCGCTTGCGCCAACTGCGCCAGCACTAAAATTTAAATAATAAGTTATTTAATTAATCAGAATTAAAATTCAAGAAAGATCTTTCCAATCTTATTAAAATAAGAAGATTATCTTCTGTAAAACAGAGGCCTTAGGATCAAAGATCCAACGGTGGGGAAATATCCCCAGATCAATCAGAGAAAAATCTCTGTAACTAACTCAACAAACAAATTGGCCCTATATAAAGGCCCCTAGACTCCAAGTCTCAGAGATATAGAGAGATAAAAAATGGAGAACTCTGAAAAATTTGAAAGGCAAGCTTTTGAAGAAAAAAGATCATCTTCTTTAAGGTAAAGAATTAAATTCTTAGAAGAACAGAGATGAAAACACCTCAAAAAAGAAGAATTTCTTCTAAAAAGATCAAAGATCTAAGAACAAGATCAAGATCTTCAATATAAAAAAAAGAAAAGAAAAGGATCATAAAGATCCAATCATAAAACAATAAAGAAGTAATTTACTTCACCCCTAGATCCTTTGATCTATATAAAGGCACAGCCTTTTGATAAACCATTGGTTCTTGAATCTTGAGGTAGAAGCTCTTTAGAACTAGCAAGATTCTTTTGTTTGATCTAAATTTGATCAAGATGCGCCCTGCGCTATTGAACAGTGCCCTGCACTCTTAATCTGTGCCTTTGCTCTCCTTGGACTGGCGCAAGTCACCAGAACGCGCCACGTGTCAACCACAGAACAATTTGTGCCTTGCACTCCTAAAAACAGAGTGCTGCGCTCTTGGATTGGCGCACTGCATCAGAACGTGCCACGTGTCAGCAGCGCACTGGCGCAGCGCACTGCGCTAACAGACTTGCGCTCATTCAGAGCGTGACACGTGTCACCTCCGCATGCGCTGGCGCCTTGCGCTCTTTAATTGGTGCAAAGCGCCTGACAGGCCACGTGGCGCACTGTCAGACCACTAAAATGCTATGCATTGTTTAAAAGGGCAGAGCCCAAGTAAAGTCTATCAGATTGATTTAAATGCTGTGCATTATTTAAAAAGGGCATAGCCCAAGTAAAGGCCTAACAGGCCAAATATAAATGCTATGCATTTAATTACAGAGCTCAATGTTGTGCATTGTTTAAAAGGGCAGAGCCTAAGCAAAAGCCTAATAGGCAGAACATAGACAGATGTTAAACATTTTCAAATGGACTTAGCCCAATTCTGGCCATAAGTTCTCAATATAAATTGAACTGAGCACGACTGCTCTTCCAATCAATTTACACCCGGTTCGAGGGTATATCTCTTTACTCCTATGGCATCCGTCGTTGTAATCCCTCAACGTCGTCAGAGAGGTGACGGGTCCCGACAACCACACACTGCTACGGACCGTGGGGTCCTTAAACTCATGGACTATGATGTCCTTAACCTTGACCGTGATGTCTTAAAACTAATGCCGGACTATGATGTCCTTAACCTTGACCGTGATGTCTTAAAACTAACACCGGACTGTGAGGTCTTTTAACTCACGGACTATGATGTCCTTAACCTTGACTGCGATGTCTTAAAACTAACATTGGACCGTAAAGTCCTTAAACTACTTATCGACCGCAACGTCATTAAACTAAATAATAGAGCCCCCAATTGCTCTCTTGTCGGATCTAAATGATCCCGTTAAGTCGATCTTAGTCTAAAATTAGACTAATGTGTCCTTAACGAACGTTTAAATCGATCTTAGCCTCAAATAAGGCTAACGTATCCTTAAACACACACCCCCAAACCCAAATCTAAGAAAGATACGGATTTGGACTAAACCACGTCCTACGGGCGACAACACAAATTAGTCTCCGTATACAATTCACGGGCAACCGAACACAAAACAAACACCCACGACACGAAGTAACCATACGGAGAAGGAGAACGTTGTTACCGCGATGTGGTAACGTAATTAACTGCAGGGGCTTGCGCTTGCAGGGAAGAGCGTCCCCACAATCAAAACCCCCTCAAGCGAGGGGGAATCTGACGAAGTCTGCTACATCGGACGCATCCGTTTAAACCTTCGATACATGGTTCCATAAATCAACTTGGCATCCTCGGAGAGGTGGACGGATAGCACCAATTAGCATCTGTCCCGAATTTCAGGCGAGACGCCCGCCGCGTCTCTGCCGCGTCTTTCGGAGGGGAACATGCGTGTCATGGCAATTATTGACAGTGTGAGTGGCATACAATCAGTGCTCGTGCAACATGAACCGTCAATAATAGTGCAGTGTCTAAGGGTACAAGTCTAAGAACAACAAGTAATAATATGCAATGAAGTTTTATGCACAATCTCTATATGTGCAATATAAACATGCGGCTAATATCATATCATATCTAGCCCTGACGTATAACGTCATGCGGGCAATTCCCCTGTAAATGTTAAATCTACTCACCAACGCTCCTGGCTAAGAAAAACCAACCGCCTGCTTTCCCTTCTACACAGCGTCCGAAGTCCCCGCTTGCGACTCTAAAATTTCACAAACACATCACATAAGCTAAATATCCTACGCTGACACAAAGATAACGAAACGCAAGGATAACGCCCAGAAAATTGCACTGCGCACATAGTGCACAAAATGCGCACGACATCGGCAAAAACCCTAACTAGGGTCGCTAAACTACGCAACCACCAAGTCTAGACTCCGATCGTACCGATCGCGCAAACCCAACACAATACTTCGAAAAGAAGATAATATATATAACCTCGTAACGACCAATTGAACTTACGTCCAAAATTCACCGAAACCTAGTAAGCAACTTATCGCATAAATTAGCACAAGTTTAAAGCTAACACAATTCTAGCGATAACAAACATCACAAAGTAGCTTAACTAGGATATTCAAACCATTTCCATAAATTTAAATCTCACCCAAAACTTGATTTATTAAAACCTAGTTTGCTAAAAACACAATTAGAAAAATTAGGAATTAACAACAATTATCGTATTCCTACTAGGTTAAGTTTTCCTAATCTTCAATTAACAATTTACCCTTTTTATCAAGTTAAACCCTAACTTGAACTTCACTAAAATTATCATGAAACCACAAATCATGCTAATTAAGCTATATTAAACAATTAAATAGCTAATTTATGAATTAAACATAACAATTAAAGATTTGGGTTAGAAATTATACCTCCTCAAGAACACAAAATAGAAACTAGATCCATCATTTTAGCCTCCAAAAATGATGGTTTTTTGAAGATCAAAGCAAGTTTTATGAAGAAGAATGATGGGTTTGGATTTAATTATGAGTTCGTAGGATTATTTAAGGATTTTTGGTGATTTATTTTAGCTTTTGAGAGAAGAAAATGAACAAGAGAAGAAGGAGGACAGCAAAGGGGGAGGGCTCGGCCTTGCAAAAGGGAGGGGGGTTTTGTGCAAAGAAATGGAAATATCTAACTAAAAATGGGAATAAATGCACATTAAAGCAATTAAAGTCTTATGCCACCTCTTTCTTTTCTTTTAAAAATTCAATTCCAAATTCCAAATATCTAGATATTTTATGGATGGTTGGATTAACTAAAAATCTAGTGATTAGATTAACATAGATTTGCATTAGAAGTAATTAACCCAAGCCCGAAATTGTAATTACCACTAATAAAGTGCATAATTAACAACTTAAAATAATATTAAATTAGGGAAAAATTCTATTTGAACCAAAACTTCCAATTGACCCCCAAAGCCCCCAAACTAGTTTCATTCTAGCCAAACTAGGTGACGTCAAGTCTATACAGAAGTTTGATCACAATCGGTTTAAAACGGAAAACACCGACTATTTCACCCTAAAACGGAAAAATTCGCATAACAATTTCTAAATCGTTACAATCTCTCCCCTTAAAGTCTTTGACTCCTAGCGCTGGCGCTCTTGGCGCCAGCGCTCTTATGAGACGTCTCATTTCAAATTTCAAATTTTGAAATTTTAAATTTTAAATAGAGCTTTGCTCTCTGATTGGGGGAAACAAATGTCCCCCCACCGTTGCGCTCACGTGACTCACACGTGAGTGCAGCGGTGGCAGCTTTTCCACCATTTGATCAACTTGGAAGTTGGATCAGCTCACAGTGCCTATAAATAGGGCTTTTGGCCCTTGAGACGACTGTTTGTTCATCTTCCTATTTTTTCTTGAGAATTAATTCTCCTTCAGAGCCCAGCTCTCTGCCTTAAGAACTCTCTTAGAGTCGGAACCCTGTCAAAAATTTAGGTGAAGATCAAATCTTTGAAGGGATTACTTCATAATCTAGGGTTCTATCCATTAACATAGCTTTGCTCTTCTCAAATCATATAAATTTTTAGGGTTTCTCAACAGAGCTTTGCTCTTCTTAGATCATAGATCTAAAAAGATCTTTTTTAGGGTTTCTTAACCCATTAATGAAGAACTCTTAGAGTTCATTTTGCAGATCTTAAAGATCTCGGAGTTTTTAACTCAGTAAAGCTTTGCCTTTTTAGGGTTTTGATGGATAATTCCATCGTCTTCCAGAGCATAGCTCTTCAGAATTTTTTGGGGAATTTTTATTCCCTTCATCATTAGAGTTGACAGATCTCACTCTTTTGCAGAGCACTGCTCTCAAGGGAGTTTTACTCCTCGGCCCGTGGGGTTTCTCATTGAATGGGAATCCTTCTAGGGATTTCTTCTTTATTTGCACAAATTTGAATTTGTTGGGTGTCTTAATCAGAACTTGTTTTCTCCATGGGGATATCAAGAGTTGTTTAAACTCCCGTGTCTATTTCAATAAATATTTTCTTGATTAGTCTGACCACTAAGCTCTCATTGATTTTCCTTTTTCAGACACTATGGCCGCTCATCTGTATGATCTTGACGAAATTATTTCTTATGGAGACATTCGCGTACTAGGCCATTGTCAAAACCAGGAGTTCATAAATGCTCAATGTGCTGAGATTATGAGTCGCTTTAATGAATACAACGGTCAACTACTTCCTCGTCGCTCCGCTCTTTTGAAGCTCGTCATGAGAGCGATTTGGAACGCACTTCTTGGATTTTACGAAGCCATGCCGCTTAAGACACTGGATGATGCTGAAAACAAGGTGCACTCAGTATATCTGATGGGCCTGATCTCGAAGAGGCGGCAAGATAATCTTGTTGATATCTTGTATCAAATTTTTCAACAAACGACGATAATCTCTACTTATTAGAGGACGAACGACATCAGCGAGGATCCTGACGCTTGCCTTCGTGAGAGGATGCACACGAGAATGGTCAGGGAGGCCAGAAGCATTTTAGACGGCCTTACTTCTTAATTTCTTAATCCGTGTCCCGGATTTAATGTTTTACCATTGTAAACATTTTAATGATACTTTTGTTTATTGTTTTTCATCAATGTAAGAATTTTTTGGGGTATGAATAACAAGTTTTTCCTTTCTATGCGTTTATTTTATGCATTAATCCTCTTCGCACATATATGAGTGGGTACGCTTCGAACGCTTAATTGGATGCAAATCAAATATTCTCTTTATTTCCTCGCACAGTATGTGGTCTATGCCCGTGGGTTATGCCTTTTTTTTCGATTTGGCGCAAAGTAGTTTATATACTCTTGAGTAACACCTCTATTCCAGTAGCATGTAACTTTGGCAAGTGTGGCCTGTAGATAGTAGATAGCAGTCCATCTTAACCTCCCTGCAGGGCAATGATGGCTTAGGAGACAGGTTTAGGTCTGCCGCCTAAGACTTTTCAATTTTATGAGCCATGAGGGTCTCATAAAGAATTTTCTCCCAACGAGTCGTGAGGATCTCGTAGGTGTATTTTCTCCTTAGGAGTCGTGAGAATTCCTAAGTGTGTTTTCTCTTGAGAGTTGTAAGGATCTCACAATAGAGTTTTTCTCCCTTACAGGTCGAGAGTACTCGTAACTGATTGATGAGTTGATTTGTTTCCAAATCGAAGCATTGCTCCGATGGGGAGGTCAAGGGTTGACTTTCTCCGTTTTCTACGGCGTCGGGATCGACTTTCTCCGTTTTCTACGGCGTCGGGATCGACTTTCTCCGTTTTCTACGGTGTCGGGATCGACTTTCTCCGTTTTCTACGGTGTCGGGATCGACTTTCTCCATTTTCTAAGGTGTCAGGGTCAACTTTCTCCGTTTTCTACGGTGTTGGGGTCGACTTTCTCCGTTTTCCGCGGTGTCGGGATCGACTTTCTCCGTTTTCTGCGGTGTCGGGATCGACTTTCTCCATTTTCTACGGCGTTGGGATCGACTTTCTCCACTCTCTGCAGTGTCAGGATTGACTCTTAAGTTGTAGAGTCTTGGAACTGAGGACTTTCCCGTGGCTCCGATTGGTGATGTCGCGTCCGTATTCTGCTGGAATGAGGAGAAACACCGTAGTGGGTCTTTACGGTGTAGATGTTGTTGTCGAGATTTGGAACTAGGGACTTTGCCATGGCTCCATTTGGTTGTGTAGCGTCCATACCCTGCTGGTATGAGGAGGAACGTCGTTGCTGATCTTTAGGCTGTAGATGTTGCCGTTGAGATTTGGAACTAGGGACTTTTCCATGACTCCATTTGGTTGTGACCCTGAGGTCGGTGGTTGACGTTACGCCTGTGTTCGATTTAGAAGAAACATCGTGGTGATCTTTAGGCTATGGATGTTGCCATTGAGATCTGACTTCCCTTTGACAGAGTCTGGTGGGGAAATATGGTTCCCTTTTGTTTGCGCCCATGGATTGTATACAAGGGTCGATGTGATCTCACCTGCAGGGCAAAAGTTTCATTCTTTCATTCTTTTTTTCCTTTCCGTGATGCTCTATCATTTCAGATTTTTATATCGCGAAAGTTGCGATTGCCCAATCATTTCGGCATTTTTTCACGGTGCCCAATCATTTCAGCTATTTTTCTTTTTACTCGCTGCTTTTTATTGCGAGTTGCCCAACATTTCGGCTATTTTTGTATGCATATATTTTACTTGCTGATTTCATTGCAAGTTGCTCTATCATTTCGGCTATTTCATATGCATTTTTTTTCGAGTATGGAACTCAAGATTTGATACCAATCTTAGCATCAGTATCGCTGCGACTGGAATGTTGCCAGGAGCGAATCATCATTTTGCCGTGAAAGGACTTGGAATTTGATACCGATTTAGGCATCAGCATCGCTACGACTGAGATATTGCCAGGAACGAATCATCATTTGCCTCTGTCGATTCGAACAAAGGTGGCTTAGCAAACAGAGTTAGGATCCTGTCGACTAAGGCTTTTAACTTCATAAGCCGTAAGGGTCTCATAAAGGTGTTTCTCCCTACGAGTCGTGAGGATCTCATAGGTGCGTTTTCTCTTTAAGAATCATGAGGATTCTTAAGTATGTGTTCTCTTATAAGTCTTAAGGATCTTACAAGAGTGTTTTCTCCTTATAAGTCGAGAGGACTTACAAGTGTTTGTTCATCAAATGAGAGCGTTCCTCGTCGTCGGTGGGACTCGGCAAGGAAATGATTATTTATGCCCGTGGATTGTATACAAGGGTCAGTATGGAACCGCTTTTATGGCAAACTGGGAAATGTGATGGCTTAAGAACAGGTTCAGATCTCTGTAACTTAAGGCTTTTGAATCATATGAGCCGGGAGGGTCTCATAAGAGGGTTCTCCTTACGAGTCGTGAGGATCTCGTAAGTGTAATTTCTCATCAGGAATCGTGAGGATCCCTATGTGTGTTGCCCCCTTGTGAATCATAAGGATCTCACGCAGGTATTTCCTCCTTACAAGGTCGAGAGGACCTTGCAAGTGTTCACGAATTTTTTTTACGAGCCCGCGCCCTCTCAAGTTTTCACAAACTCGCCGGTAGCTTCGCTGTTTTTACTCACGGAGCCTTTTCGGGTTTTCATCCTTGCCCATTTTGCTAATGGACGTACCGTTTTTTTTACGAGTTTGCGCCCTTTCGGGTTTTCACAAACATCGCAGGTAGCCTTGCTGTTTTTACTCACGGGGCCCTTTCGGGTTTTCATCCGTACCCATTTTGCTTATGGACACACTGTTTTTTTTTATTTACGAGTCTGCGCCCTTTCGGGTTTTCACAAACTTCGCCGGTAGCCTTGCTGCTTTTACTCACGGAGCCTTTTCGGGTTTTCATCCGTGCCCATTTTGCTTATGGACGTACCGTTTTTTTTTTTGTTTTTTTACGAGTCAGCCCTAGGATGCCGCCGTTTGTAGCAGTTTACAGTCGTTTCGGTCAGGCGTAGTATTTTTTCAAGAACCGACCATTTATTGTCCTGAAGGGTCTTTCACCATGCATATTGACGAGCAAGTAAGCCCCACTTTGGTAGACCTTGTCTATGATGTACGGGCCCTCATAGTTCGGCTCGAATTTCCCCCGTTTGGCATGATTGGAAATCATAGGTCTCTTGACCACTAGCACGAGTTTGCCTTGGCGGAATGTTCTCGGCCTTGTTAATCTCTCGTATGAGTGCGTCATCCTTACTTTTTAAGCCTCCAAGTTTTGCTGTGCCATGAGACGAGTTTCATCGAGGGCTTCGAGCTCCTCAAGTCGAAGATGGGCATTCTCTCCGTCTGTTAACTCGTAATGAACCGCCACTCGTAGAGAGGGCAGCTCTATCTCCAAGGGGAGTACTGCTTCTGTGCCGAATACCAACGCGAATGGCGTTGTGTTCGTGGCCGTCTTGAACGTAGTCCGATAAGCCCAGAGAGCTTCATGCAGTTTCTCATGCCAGTCCCTTTTGTTTTTGGACACTGTCTTTTTCATGATCTTTGTCAAGGTCTTGTTGAAAGCCTCAGCCAGACCGTTAGCTTGGGGATTGTAGACCGAAGAGTATCTCCAGTCTATATTATGCTGTTGTACGAAGCGGCTGATTCTGTGACTTCTGTAGAACGGCCCGTTATCAGAGATAATTCGTCGCGAAGTGCCGAACTGATAGATGACGTGTGTCTTGAAGAAATAGAGAATATTTTCCGTCTTCACTTCTCTTAACGATACTGCTTCTGCCCACTTGGAGAAGTAATCAGTTGTCGCCAATATGAACTGATGTCCTTTGGACGATGCTGGTTCTATAGGCCCAATTATGCCGGTTCCCCACATTTCGAACAGCCAACTAGCCACTGTAGGGTGTAGCGGTATACACGGATATAATAACAGTCTTGCTCATTATGGTAGTATGCTACTTGGTTTGATTCTATCTTAATATGTGTATATATTTCTTCTAACGTATCGCTGATAGATATTGATAGAGCCCTTAGGATCTTTGCTTGACTACCAGCGTTGTGATGGCAGTCACACTAGTAGGGGCTGGGTAGTCTATAAGAACGTCCTTATATATGTCCCTAGTCGTAGGATTATCAAGACAGGGTATCAATACTCCTGAGTAGACTAGTGTATACGCTTTTCATCCCAGCAAGGAAGATGGTCCATCCCACAACCATTAGTACGTCGTACTGGAGATAGTATGCAGGTGCTCATTGGGTTATGAGTCACACTGGATGGAGTCGTGGGGAACTGCTGGTTAGTATTATACCTATCATCAGGTAGCAGTTCTCAGGTGATATGAGTACAGCATAGTCCGTTGACTTGACATCACTACTTTGCCTTGAGTGTGTTCCCACTGTTCTTAGATTACTACCCTACCACGGCTCATAGGAGTCGTGCAAACAGGTAGTAGTTGGGTGCAGTCCCGAAGCACTTGGAGGCAGTAGTGGTTAGATAGGATTCGTCTCTCCTGGTACGGGGGATGATATTGCGCTGTGTTTGGATAGTCATTACACAAAGTCCCTGGCCAGGGCAAATGAGATTTACTGGTAGGTACTCCAGTAGTTTCTTAAGATGTTTTGGGCTCTACTCCGGCATGACTTATTGTGCTATTAGGGGTCTGACGGCTACCGCCCCTAGGCCTGATATGTGATATTCCTAGACAAACAGACCAAACTGTACGGAGATTGTCACAGATTGGCTCAGTAGGAGTTCAGATGAGTTTGATCATCGGCCTTCTTATCGACAGATACCTGGGTAGCCGTTACGTGCAGCTAGTACCGCTGACGTGCTTGTGGTTAAACCTACTGCCAGCGTACTGTCGAGTCTTTAGAGTCCCACACAGAGGGTTTCCCTGCTTCGGGCGAAACGATATAGAGTTCGTATGGTTTTACGATAGGGTTCGAACATATACATGTACTTGTGCACGGATCATGTTCGGACGGATAATACTAGTGGGTTTTGGTTTAAGCTGGATCCTAGTATTAGATTATTGGACTAGTTTCGTCTCTTTGTATTCATATGCAAGGTTTTACCAATGAGCTACAAGTGTTTTCTTGCTGTGCAAAAGCAATTTAAATTTATAACTTGTGCTCAGGCTAAGGTATTCTTTTCTGTACTTTACAAAAAAAAATTTGTACAGAAGTTTTAGGGTTGTTACATTCTACCCTCCTTATAAAAATTTCATCCTCGAAATTTATGAAAGAAAAGTATAGCAGATTCAAGAAAATTTTGATGACAGTGGTGGTGAAAAAAAATACTGGTAGTGCATGAAAAGTAACGAGATGATGCAAGGGTTAGAAAAGATTGAAGAAAATTACTAGTGTTACCTTGGTCGATAGTCTCGGTTTCTACGGCGGTTAATGTGAAGGCCTGACGCTGGGGTATATTCCTCTTAGCTGGATGCACATTCCTTTGTCCTTGGAGCATGTTTCTCTGCCCTCGATGCATGTTCTCCATTGCCTGATGGAATTGGTGAGGAGGCTGTACAGGAGGTCCACGTAGAGGTGGAGCTAGGAGAGCAAGACGAGGTGCAGGAGCTTGGATAGCTGGCCGCTATGGATAAGTGATGTGAGTTGGAACTAGGTTGCGTCTATAAAGAAATATTCCAATTCCATGAGTGGATGCGCCACAAACTAAGCGCAGGCCTTTTGCGCGCCTACAGTCCTTCCACAGGTGTACATCTCTCTTGCAGTAGAAGCAAAAATCTGGACTTGGCCGGTTATTTGTTACTTCCGATCTCCTGGGTTCAAAAGTTGGTATTGCAGAGGCTTCTTCTGCCATCTGGATGGCAGGGCGCTTCACACCGGTAGATTGAGGTATGCCCTTCTTCTTCACTACTGCCTCGTATCGACGGGCAGCTTTCAGTGCTAGGTCGTAGGTTGGGAAATCCCCTGTAGCTAAAACAGTTTGGATCTCCGGATCTAACCCTTGTTGAAATCGTTTGGACCTGATCTCAGCAGTCTGAATGAGATGTGCCGCGAACCTGCTCAACATAGTAAACTCGGTATCATACTCATCCACCGATTTGCTCCACATAGAGCCTTATTATAAGTGAATGAATTGATGCGTCATGTCGAATCGAGCAGTCTCGGGAAAATACTTCGCGTCGAACATGTTGTGAAATTTTTTCCATTCGATAGGCTTGGCAAGACGGCTTTCTTCCACCTTCTACCATACCCGGGCGTTGTCGGTGAGTTGCAGCTTTGCAACCCGTACCCAAGCGATATCTGCCACTTGTGTTACTGCCAGATCATCCTTAATGCTCTAAACCCATTCTTCAGCTTCCAAAGGGCTCTCTTTCCCAGAAAATTGCTTCTGGTGTAATGCCCGGAATCGCTTCACTCTGGGTGATTCCGTTTCTGGACGGTTCAATAAGATAGCAGTCTGTTGCTGCTGTCCTTAAAGGAGGTTTCGGATTGCCTCAAGCAATACCGTTTGCTCATTGATCGGAGCTACAACGGTAGGTGTAAATGGAAGAAGTGGTAGTGGTGTGTTGTTGACGTTTTTGCTGGTATTGTTTGGAGAATCCATAATCTTGAAAGAAAAATAGGGTTAGGATAGATTCAAAGAATATAAAATTGTAAGATTCAAGGAATATGAAATGTAAAGAATATTTTTAGTTGCTGATTCTTGTGTTATATTTCTTAGGACTTCATGCAGATTTACCTGCATGTCCATGCAGAACTGGCATGCATGGGCCGCCAACAAAACCTGTCACGCCCCGCTTCCCATTGTACGGGTAAGGAGACACGACGAGGCCCGCCACGTATTTACTCAGAAGTAAACACTCTAAGCGTAAATAAGCAATATAATAAAGTACACAAGAAAAAATGACAAGAGATATAATTGAACAACTTTTATTTAATAAACATTTCTTTACAATACAACTGAAAATGTAAATACAAGAATGGAAAGCAATGACTAAACAAAATAATACAAATCAATACAAAATACATTACGGGATTTTAAAGGGGTAGACTGGCACAGAATGTTATAAATTGTGTCCTAGCACCACCACTAAGTTTTCACAAGCATCAAGCATGCTATATTTAAAAATTTGGGGTGCTAAGCCATACTAACTTAGAATCTAACTAGAATATTAAGGTTTAAGCTATGATATCATAAGAACCAGACTAAGTGAAGAAGTATACAACCTTTGTAGATCGTGTCCTTCATTTCTATAGCTCCGGGTAGTAGTCCCTACGACTCCTCTAGGCTCCACTTGAAAATTGAACGAGCTTGCTTCGTGAACTTCGTGTCGAAGATGATCCACCTTGAAGCTTCTCTAATCCAAGCTAACTCTTCATTAATCTTTCTCTAGTGAAGGAAACACCATAGTTTAAATTGCTAATCTAAACTAGAATGATGAAGTTGGGGTTTATAAGCTCACTTAGATTGATCCAAAACCATATGGTTCACATCACATGTGAGGGTTAGGGCTTTGAGGTGGAGGAAGAAGGAGATAATGGTAGAGAGCAAAAGAAAAGGAGCTAAGGAAATGATCAAGTGTAGAATGGCTTCAACATTTTCCTCACATATTGAAGCATACAATTTTTCTCAATAAATAAATTGAACTATGCTTCAATAGTGTATAAAAACCAATAAAAAGATGACCATGCCATGCCTCACCATTCCACAAATATCTACCCATTTTCCACCTCATTTATATTTTCCCAAAATAGAAATTCCATGCTTCATTTAATATATATATTTATATACATACATCAAATAAATAAATAAATAAATATATATATATATAGAAAATAATTAGTGAGCAATAATATTAGTTAATATATAATTATATCAAATATAAATATATATTTATATATATCATATTATTAAATCAACACTTGATTCAATAATCCGATTATATCACATATAACCGACTAATATCATTTATCTGTATATCATATTATCAAATCAACACTTGATTCAATAATCAAGTTATATCACATATAACCTAACCGATAACATTTATCGCCAGATTAGAATACGGTATCACATACTCGTATTTAATCAGGCCCCGCACATATCAGCATATGTGCCCTACTTCGTTTCGCTTGAACTATGAAACCTCTGTGTGGGACTCTAAAAACTCGTCAATACGTCAGCAGTAGGTGATGATCACATCAGTCACCCACAAGCCGTCAGCGGTACTAGCTGGACGTAACGGCTACACAGGTATTGAACGAATAGAAGATCAACAAGCAAGCTTATCCAAACTCCCGTGAAGCCTATAAGTAACACTTACCGTACAGTCCGGTCTCTTCGTCTGATATGTCGCATATCAAGTCTAGGGGTAGAATTGTCAGACCCCAATAACTTGATAAGTCATACCGATATATGGCTCATAAGGGTTTGAGAAACTACTGATAACACTTACCAGTAAATCTCATCAGCCCTGGCCAGGGACTTACTGTTATAGCCAATCGAGCATAATGCAACATCAACTCTCTATACCGGGAGAGACAAAACTCCTCCTATCGCTCACTGCCTCCATGTGACTCGGGATTGTACCCAAAATCCACCTGTTTGCACAACTTCTTTGAGCCGTGGTAGGGAGGAAATCAAAGCATAGTGGAAACCACACAAAACATTATGACGATCTCGGGTCTACAGACTAACATGTACCAGTGTCACCAGAGAACTGCTATCTGACGATAAGTATAGTACCATGTAGGTGTTCTCAGTGAGTCTTGTCGGTGTACCCATTCTCTAATGAGCACCTGTGTACAATCTTTGATGTCAAACACCAATGCTTATGAGATCAACTATCGCCCCGTACAAGGTCAAGAAACGTGTACACCGGTCTACACTGGAATATCGATGCCCTGACTCGATATCCCCTAGAATATGAACAATTAAAGGATGTGCTTGTGGACTACACAAGTCCCAGTAGTATGATCCGCATCATAGTCCTGGTAGTTAAGCAAACATCTTAAGGCTTTATCAACATGTATCAGAGAGACAGTATAATAATACAAGTGTACATGTTAAGATAAAGAGCAACCAGATAGCATAGTATCATGTCGAGCAAGAAAGTCCTTTATATATATGTCCAAGCATCCACTATATTATACAATAATGGTCTTTAGGGCATACATATTCCTAACATCACATATCACTATTACATGTTGATAGAGCCCTTAGGATTCTTGCTTGACTACCAGGGTTATTGTGGCGATCACACTTGTGAGAACTGAGTAGTCTATAAGCAAATCCTTAAATGTCCTTAGTCGTGGGAATATCGAGACTGGACATCGATATTTCAGAGTAGACTAGTATATACGTTTCTTGACGCCGATGAGAGGCGATGACCGGTCTCACAGCCATTAGTGTCAGTTAGTCACCAAAGATAGTATGCATGTGCTCATTAGGTTATGACTTACATCGGACAGACTCGCCAAGAACATACTAGATGGTATTATACCTATTGTCAGGTAGCAGTTCTCTGGTGACATAAGTACAGGTTAGTCCGTCGACCTGAGATCGTCATTTATCTCGTGTGAGTTCCCACTGTGCTTTGATTATTACCCTACTACGGCTCTACTGAGTCGTGCAAATAGGTTTTAGTTGGGTACAGTCCCTGGTCATATCAAGGTAGTGAGCGGATCATCGAGGATTCATCTCTCCCGGTATTGGGAGTAGATGTCGCGCTGGTCACGGGTAGCCATCACCATAAATCCTCGGCCGAGGTGGATGAGAATTACTGATTTAGATAAGTAGTTTCTCGGTGAGTGATGAGCTTTATACCGACACGATTAGGGGTCTAATTTTATCCACTCCATAGAACAGATATGCGATACTCTTATATGAACAAACCAGACTGTACGGAGAGTCTCACTTTCAGGCTCACTACGGATACAGAAAATTTTGCTTGTCGACCTTCTTTTCGTTCGATACCTGGGTAGCCGTTACGTACAGCTAGTTCCGCTGACGTGCTTATGGTTAAACCTACTGCCAGCGTATTGTCGGGTCTTTAGAGTTCTACACAGAGGGTTTCCCATCTCGGGTGAAAAGATGCAGTGTACATATTTTCATACATATTTGGTTTGATTAAAACACGTGCGTTTGTACACGTGCTTTTAATCGGACAGTTTGTTAATACTGACTGGTTTGAAAGATCGCCAGATTATCATATTTTGGTTTAAATGTGAGTTAGTATTATTTATCTCTTTTAGTATCTCCTTGATTGATTGTAAAGTGTGTGTTGTAACCGCAATCAATAACGGTGTCGCATGTAGCTAGACCGAGATGAGTACGGGTCGTCCTCAGGGAAACGTTGAATATTTTAATCTTACTTTAGGCGTGTTGAGAAAGAAAGGAAGAAGAATAAAGAATGGTTGTAGGTTCTAGATCTACGTCAAATACGGATGCAGGATATAGATCTAGATTAACTACGGATGTAAGTTTTATAGTAAAAGGAGGCTTGTAGGGTTCATTAAGATTTAGTAGTCATGGATGATTAATTAAAGATTACTCTCTTTATCCTTTAATAGATTTAAAACTAGATCAACAGTGATGCATGTAGATTAGGGTTTCTGGAGGGAATAGGGTTCCCACTCTTAACCCCTATCTTGACATGGATCTCCTTTCATGTCTAGTCTTTACCAAAACAATTATTAATCTAATCTCTAATCGCGGTCAAGACTAGCAATAAATTGGTAGCGCGCCCAATTAGGATGTTAATGATTCTTTTGATAAAGTTTATAAACTTTATAGGATTTAAAAATAGTTTAAGGATCTTCATCATCCATTAACCTACCATAATCCTATGAATCCTAACAAACGAAGAATTACTCGTGCATGTTGGGATAAGAAGAGATAGAAATCATGAAGAAAATAAAATGCAATAGAATAAAACTACATTTATTAATCAATAAGATCAAGTACACTTTGTTCCTTTAGAAAATGATTACAAAAACCTAGTTTGCTTCTCGATCTCTTCTGAAAAGGTAGATGAACCGTTGATGATCAGCCTGGATGCGTGAGCCTGTCGTGGACTTCGTGATCTCGTCGGCTTGATGCCTGCAAACTTTAGCCCTTGGTCCTTTATATAGCCCTCAAAAAAGAAACCTAGTTACCATATATGGTGACTTCCTAATATGGTGACTTTCCATATGTGGTGACTTTCCATATATGGTAACTAGTTGTTAGGATCCCAACCAGAAAATTCAGAGCCCTAACTTCTCAGAAGTGCGGTGGAACCGCGACGTAATGGTGGGTTTGGCCGCGGATCCGCGGTGGATTAGGAGGATCGTGGGTTCGTTTCTCTTGAGGCTTATTCTGGTGACACGTGTAGACTATTTTGGTATCTGAAATATGAAAATCTTCTCTACGTCTCTGGCAGAATTGATTTCTTCAATTTACTTTACTATTTCGGCAGATTTGATCTCGATAATTCGGATTTCCTTGATTCCAGTCCTGAAATAATTTCTGCACAATTATCTCAATAAATAATATTAGTATAATTTATTTTTATTGAGATATTATCTTAACCATTTGACGTGATATTATAGTTTTAAGAGAATTTGTCAAAGACATTTAATAAGGTGAGCATATTTAAATAGACCAAATATTACATAGATATTATATGCTTACATTTTCATTCATACTGTTAATTATAATATATAAACACATGAAAATAGTATTTTTACGGATAAACCCTTACATGTATCATATTTATAATAAACATATTTTATTATATATAAATAGTAAGGAAAATGTTATATTAAAAGTGCAGTTTTATCAACTGAACACTCATATTTCGGTATTCGTATTTTGACAGAATACGATATTTATACGAATACGAGTATTTATGTAAATACACGTATTTGTGTCAAAATATTAATACGGGTATTTATATCATTAGTATAAATACAGGTATTCATATTTTATACGAATATGGTATTCGTATTTTGATACGAATACGGGTGTATGTATATGTAGTATATACTTGTATTAATGTATTTGTGTGTGTGTGTGTTGTGTGTGTGTGTATAAATGCATATGCGTATGTGTATATTAAGGTGGCCATTCTTGTCTTGTCTTGTCTTGTCTTCTAGAATGTGTAGGAATGCTGTGGGCTTATGACTCACCTAGGTGAGTCACAGCCCCACTCATTCCAAACACATTAGAAAAGAAAGAAGAAAAAGAAATAGAAAAAAGGATGGTTCATTTTTCTTTAGTTGCCATGCTCATCTTCACCAAGTTATTCTTCTTCTTCTTTTGAGTTTTCTTTAGTAGAGAATTAGGAAAGATAATGAGAGACTAATTAGAGATTAGCCACTATATCAATCTAGTGATCAACTCTTAGTAAGTCTTGATCACTAGTTGCTTTAAGTTAAAAGCTAGAACCTTAGTTCGGATTCCTTCGAGGTGGATCATCTTCGGCAAGAAAAACTGACTCCCAAGCTCATTTCGACGACCTAAGAAACTAAGGAAGTGGAAAGAAAACGAAGGGCATGACTATAAAGGTTGTATTCATAACCTAGTAGTTAAACTTCTTCATATTAGTTTCTAGTTTAGTGTTTGGATTCGATTCTAGGTTGTAGGGCCAATGCTCGAGTTTCGAAAATTTTCGTTATGTATTCCGTATTGCCGCTAGTTTGCGGCGTGAGCATGAGCGTCTACTTTCAAGGTTTACTCTGAGTTTATCGAATGTTCACTCGACTCATATTTTCTCATCTCGAGGGTTAGGGGGACACCGGTCAACCCTCTCCCTTCTCCTTCAATCCTATCCGAAGATAATAGGCGACGAGTGAACAAAGGTGTTTCCTGGAGGCAAACCGTTCCTATTTATACACTCGGCAAGAGCCATCCTGCGGCCCAGATCCTCTCCTGCCAAAATGAAGCGTGGCGCCCAACGATCCATATGGCACCACTCGACAGCCGACCATTGGACGCCTTCCCCTCACGCGGATTTGATTGGCTTAGGCGATGTCTCACATCTGCTGTCCGGATGCAGCCGCGAGGCACAAAATCGACGACCAGCTCGATACCGCGCCTATCCGGGCAGGAGAAGCGACGTAGCCTTAATGGCGTTGTCCCATCAGTGATCCGCTGACGTCATCCAAAAATACGCTCGAAGATTAAAGTGCTCGAGGATCGCCACATGGCCACGGAGTTCCAAAACGATCCTCCGCGTAGATCTCTAGATGAAAGGCCGAAAATAGAAAGCCAAGCAATCCACACTCGACCCAGACCATAAATAGGTCGGAACGAGTGTTGGAGGGCTAATGATGATGCTCATGAGTAGGGATTCCTTAGATCAAGGCACATGACGGAAGGTAGGTCTCCCACGTGCAATAACTAGCTAATTGAAGTTTACGGAGGTGAGAAAAATACCATACAAGGAGGACATTCCTCGGCGTTTCGCCCTGAGCAAGCATCTGACCTTCGGGGGGCCTTTCCTGAATATGTTCTCTCTTCGCCTAACCATCGGCCAATGGCTCGTCTCCGAGCAATCATATAGCCGAGCTTCTTCCGCTTCCTTGCCCGTCTTCGAGCTATCCTATGGCTGAGATTCCTCAGCGTCCATGAAACACGGGTGTCCCCATAACGGCTCCGTATATCTTGCCATGACGATATCTCCGCCGCTCCATGTCCCGCATCCCACGCTAGCGCATCTCGCCATCAATACGGACGTTACACATGGGCGGAACGGACGGCAAGAATCCCGCATCGGCTCACCCTCAGGTGACCCCTATATAAGCCCCTCCTCCAGACGATTCAGGTAAGGCGAACTGATTCCAACATGCCGCTACTCTGCTAAATATTCCCCGGTGCTTACTTGAACGTTGGAAGGTCCTATGGTAGTCTTCCACCTCGGGACTTCTTTGCAAGTAGCTCGACGTCAACATTAATCAACCACCCATTGAGATCCACACCCTCTCTCCGAATCACAGCTCTTCAATCTCGCTGGCCATAAGATCGACGGAGGAGAGGAAGATTCCGACCACCATCAAATAGAAAAGACATATGAACACTAATGGATTTAGAAAAGTTCTTGATGATGCTCAGTACTGAGCACTCCCCAGATATTGACACATTGCAGATGACGTGTCCCAGGGCTTGCGGGAATGGAGCAGGAATGGTACATTAGAAGAATGCCCCGAGCCTTCATCCCAAGGATGTTCCCGACCTTCAATGGCCTTCCCGACGACTTCTGTGCCCACCTTACAAACAACCATTGGCCCGCCTCCGAGCCCTCCTGCACGCTGAGTTCCCTCAGCCCTCCTAGCTCGCCTCCGAGCTATCACATGAACTAAGCCCACTCAGCCACCTGCTTGCCTCCGAGCCTTCCGCCGAGCTTATTTTCCTCGGTCGCATCGACCGATCCATAGCACCGATCACAAGCGTCTCCACCACGGCCCCGTGAATCTCGCCTGACGTGAGATATTCACCGCCCACGATCCCGTGTTCCACGCCATCTCGTCCCCCCCCCCGGTTAATGAGCGCATCTCGTCATTAATGGGAAATCCTGCCTTTCACGCGGGCATAACGTCATGGGCGTAACGGCCGGCGTGAATTTTGCGCCCGTCAGCCCACGGCTGTCCCTATATAAACCCTCTCTCAGACGACTCGGGTAAGGCATTTTTTCACCCCCAATAGGCCGCTACTCTGCCTATTTAGCCTGTCTAACTTGATCGTCGGAGGGTCCTCGGTGGCACAACCACCCTGGGACTTCCTTGCAGGTAGCTCGGCTTCATCCACTTCAAGCCTATTGAGATCCACATGCATCAGAAGGAAACCCTCAGATCCAATCACAGCCACTCGTCACCACTCGCTGCGGATCAACGGAAGATAACATCTGAAAGAGATCCAGAGCTCCATGGATCTAGTATGAATGTGAAGTAAAATTGAAAAATAATGTTTTTATATATAGTTATACTATTATTTAAAAGCTAGTTCTTAACATATAATGACATTTGTACAAATATTTGTGGCTTGTGCATTAATTTTTTTAAACAATTTGTTATATACATGGTAGCCAATATTATTATTTCTCAAGCAAGAAACTTCTTACACGCCATCCTTAGAATGTTAGGTGCTTTGTTGGGCTTTTTAGAAACCTTTTATTTAGGCAACGGTTATAAAAGTATTTTCATATATTTAAGGGGATGGGTTGGAATATTCCGGAGCTTGAACACATTTTTCTCCTTTTTTTTTCAGAGGAAAAAGAAGAAACCTTTTTTGTTTGCTCCATATGTTTTCTCCGATGTGTTTGAGCTATTATACCAGAGATAGTAAAATATAGCGACCGAGCGATTTGTAGTTGAGCAAGATGCCTAAGTTCATATTTGCTTTCATAATTACGGACTATTATTCAAGTGAAAATAGTAAAGATAATATATAACCGTTCAGTTACAGTTGTATACTGCTGAAGCAACCGACTTGTGTATTTTGAAGCTGAAAATATTGTTCTATAGTGAGTACATATTCTAATATTTTGACATATTCTAAGCAGTGATACATGCGGGCGTGGTTAAAATCACATGGGAAGGTCTACTATTTTTTAGTTTGTAAAATGTCTAAAAAAGAAAAAGCATAATAATAAATGATTTTTCTAAATTTTTTGTTTTCTCCTTCAATGTTCAAAATGCCACACCATCCGCTTGTATTTGTGTTAAAATGGTACGTAGAGATTACATACAAATAGTTATTGATGGGCTACACATGAAAAAACTGTTAAATTCTTTATTACTCAACAAATCCGGATGTGTCATGTGAACAATTTTAAATATGGCTACAAGTCTTATATCTACGAAAGAAATAATTTGTTGAATATAAGAGCTCGTTTCGATTATTGCTTGGTATCAACTCGAGAAAACATGACATATAAAACCTTATAAACAAGTAATATATTTTTTAACATCACAAATATTGATTAAAATGGGAAAAGTAAAAATATTTTTGCTTTTTAGAGAAGATTATGAAAGTTTTTGGTAGAGAGAGAAAGGAATCGAAAGATTCATGCATCTATCAAATAGAGAGAGAAAACAACAAAGGAAACAGCCCCCCTTGGTTGTCGATTCATTTCATCCAACGCCACCTCATCTCTCATCCCAAACTTTCCATTTCTTTATCTCCCTATAAAAATTTATATTATAATAACACCCCCCTAAAAAATAAAAATAAAAGCCATCCTCATCTCTCACTCTCATCTCATCCTGTCCTTTTCTTCTTCTTTTTCGCCCTTTTAGGGTTTCTTCAATCCTTCTCTCTCTCTCTCTCTCTCATGGGCTCTGCTCTCTGATGCATTTAATTTTCTTACCATTCATCATCGTGCTGTTTGTTCTGCTTGATTCGATTTGTTTTGAGGCGTTGGTGTTTGGATCGATCGATTCTTTGGGGGTTTCTCTTCGCTTGGATCCATGTCGGCGATCGTCAACTTCGGAGGTAATTGATCTTTGGATTAGTAGATCATATTTGTTCTGGATGTGAGTTTTTAGCTGGAATTAGGTTTTGATTTGAGATCTGCCATAAAAATTGAATCTTTTTATGATTGATTAAAAATTGTTTCTATTTATGATTGATTATGGAAATTCAGGTCCTTTAGCCATTAAATCGCAAGATTTAGCATCAGTAATTGTATAGATCTTGTGCTGAATTAGAGCTCTAGTTATGAAATTATTGCTTCAGCTTGGATTTTTAGTTAATGAATGATTAGGATTTTGTTCCTTTTGCGTCTATTTGCAAGATTTAGCATCAATAACTGCATAGATCATGCACTAAATTCTGCTCTTGTAATGAATTTATCGCAGGGCTTTTTGTCCCAATTAATGGATCGGTATAAAAATTGAATCTTTTTCGTTTTTGTGCGCTCGCGTCTATTTTAGAGATTTTAATTATTGATTTAGGCCAATTAGCTATTTATTCACAAGATTGAGCATTAGTAATTACATGGATCTTGTGCTCTATTGGAACTCCTGTCTATACTTAAAGCTTGGATTTTTTTGATTGTTCTTCAGAGACTTAGCATCAACAAATGCATAAATCATGCTCTAAAGCCTGCTCTTGTTATTAATTTTTCAGGAGATGATGATATCTGGCTTAGGGGCCCGCTCTACTGCCCGCCTCGCAAGCGGTCGAAGCTCAATCCTTCTCCTTTCTTCAGAGGAGAGAGAAAGCATCACCAAGAGCTTCCCTCGCTCGACTCTCTCCCTGACGAGTGCCTATATGAGATCCTCAGACGCCTCCCTGGCAATCAGGAAAGGAGCAACTCCGCCTGCGTCTCCAAACGCTGGCTCACGCTTTTGAGCAGCATCCAGGCCTCCGAGCTCATGCTCAAGGGCGATGAAGCTGCTAGAGTTTCCAAAAAACAACTGCCCGATTTGAATTTCATGCATGTCGAAGACACTGAGGTGGAAATCGATAGGACGGGCTGTATCACTAGGTGTTTGAATGATAGAGAAGTAACCGATGTGAGGCTCGCCGCTATTGCTGTTGGTACAGCTGGCCATGGTGGCCTTGGCAAGCTTACGATTCGGGGAAGCCACCGAACTCGTGGCCTCACTAATGTCGGGCTATCTGCTGTCGCCCGATGCTGCCCTTCTCTTAAGTCGCTCTCGATGTGGAAGGTTCCTTTTGTCGGTGATGAAGGTCTGTATGAGTTAGCCAGCGGATGCTCAATGCTTGAGAAACTTGATCTCTTGGGGTGCCCGTTTATCACAGATAAGGGTTTGGTGGCTATTGCCGAGAAGTGCCCCAACTTGACCTCTCTCGCGATCGACTCATGTGCTAAGATCGGTAATGAAGGTCTTCAGGCTATTGGTCGCATGTGCCCGAAGCTAGAGGCCGTTTCAATTAAAGATTGCCCTCTCGTTGGCGATGCGGGAATCTCTGGCATGATGTCTTCGGCCGGTTCTTCTTTGAGCAAACTACTGCTTCAGAACTTGAACGTCAGTGATTTGGCTCTCACTTGTGTCGGCCACTACGGTAAGGCGATCACCAAGTTGTATCTTATCGGCCTTCAGAATGTCGCCGAGAGGGGATTCTGGTGTATGGGAAATGCAAAGGGCTTGCAGGAGCTGAAACATATTATTATCGCTTCATGTAATGGGGTTACGGATGCTGGACTCCAAGCCGTGGCCAAGGGTTGCCCGATTTTGAAGCAGCTGTGCCTTCGCAAATGCTGCTATTTGTCAGATGCGGGTTTGAAAGCGTTTTTTGAATCCGCCCAAGAACTTGAGCGCTTGCAACTTGATGAATGTTATCGAGTTACTCTTGTTGGCGTTCTTGCTGGTCTTGTTAGCAACACGAAGCTCAAGTCGCTGGTCTTGGTGAAGTGCTTGGGGATCAAAGACTTTGGTTCCTCTCCCAACGCCCTTCCATTATGCAAGTCTCTCCGGTCTTTGACGATTCGTGACTGCCCAGGTTTCACTAGCAATAGCTTAGCTGTTGTCTGCAAGATCTGCCCTAGTTTAATTAACTTGGACCTCAGCGGTCTTGTTGATATCACCGATGCTGGGCTTCTTGCATTGATTGAAAACTCCGATGAGGGGTTGGTTAAGGTTAGTCTCAAAGGCTGTGCAAATCTAACCGATTCAGGCATCTCAACACTAGTGAACAAACACGGTCTCACTCTCAAGACCCTTAACCTCGATGGCTGCAACAAACTCACTGATCGCATCCTTTTATCTATCTCGGAACACTGCATTCAGCTCGAGGAGCTTGAAATGTCAAAGGCCGACATTACTGATTATGGTGTTGCCCTTGTAGCATCTGCAAGGCACCTTAACATCCGTATGCTCTCTCTCTCAGGTTGTTCAAAAGTTTCGTGTCGAAGCCTGCCCTTGATTGCTAACATGGGAGCACACTTGGCTGGCTTAAACATTCAGCACTGCGACCTTATCAATTCCAAAGCTATCGCATCGCTCGAGGAGAAGATGTGGTGGTGCGACATTCTCTCCTAAACAGGAAAATAGACATAAGTTAATTTAGTTTTTGGCTCGTCGCAGGAGTGGGCTTTTCCGTAATTTCTATTAAGGGCTAGGTCTTGTTGTTTCCCATGAACCCCCAGGCCATTCTTTTGCAGATTTCTTTGATAAGGAGGAATCTGTTTCGAGTTTTGGGCTTTCTTTATATTTGGAAAGCTGCTTCTCAACCCTGGCCTTGGGTTTATGAGATCACAACATATATAGTCGGTTTTTGTTTGTTTTCTCTCATCGTTGTGGGGTTTTTCTTAGCCAGTCATTGGTCGATGTTTTGTTTCGGGTTTGAGTGGAGTCAAGTGTTATGGGTGTCAGGGTCTCGTTAAGGTTTCTTTTGCACGGTTCCGTTTTGAAGCTGGAGGATTCATAGGGTTTCGGCGATGGCAATAGTTTGTTGAAGCTTGCCATGACAGTCATTTTGGCTGTTTTTTTTCCCGTAAAGCCAAGCCCTGCTTTTACTAGCTGATGTTATGGACCGTAACCTTTGCAACCTTGTAATGTAATGAATGAAATATTGCAGTGTTGAATGTGGTTGTTTTGTGGTGTTCATAATCTTGCATAACTTTATGTCAAGTTGGAAAAAAAAAAGTTAAGTTCTACTTTGGGCATAATGGTAAATCTTTTAGGTTTGGAGGAAAAGATTTGGATCTGGTATCGCCACCTTTAGGAGAGATTAATAATGAGTTGTTTCGTACTTCCCTTTGTGTTTATTAGCCATTATAAGTTCTGAGTTTACTAAACTTATGAGGGTAGACTGCAGTAAACACCCTAAAGTTTGTCCAGTGTAGCACTTACATTCAAACACCCGTCGTTCCGTCGACGAAATTTGTTAAGAGTAGAATTTGGCTGTTTCTCATGGTTTTAAGCCGACAATTTCACTTAAAAACACAGAAATTTTTACTCTCAACAACACAAATGAGTTCTAGATTTGAATTAGATAATCATTGAAGTTGTTTAGAGTAGAATTTGGCTTTTTCTCGGGGTCTTAATTATAAGGAGATGGATTGTTTGTGCTGCTAAATTACTCCAAGGGTCCACATCTGGTCTGGGGTAGTAAAGGGGGTGTATTGTGCAATTATCCTATACCAAGAATTGCTGACAGAGTTGCTGACTTGATGTTTATAAATGCTTTATATATACAGAATAACGGAGGAAAGAGACTATAGGATGGAATTTCCTCCTGTGCCGTCGAAAAAATATATCTTCCATCGTGTTTTCCGACGATCAGAATCCATCATCTTCATCGTTGATTTAGCAATGTAAAAAGTTCTATTATGGGTAAACCGTTAATTTTGAACCCACTAATTCAACGGTGAAAAAGTTGTAGAATCACATGAAATTTGGTGTACCCACATCTTAGATGATAACGATGAAGATGGTGGGTGCCGATCGTCGGAAAAAACGATGGAGGTTGTATTTTTTCGACGCCATACCCTCCTATGACATTTTTCCTCTATTATTCGTAATGGAGGAAAAATGTCATAGGAGGAATATGTTCACCGTTGATTTAGTGGGTTCAAAATTAACGGTTTACTGACAATAGAACTTTTTTCATTGCTAAATCAACAGTGAAAAAGTTGTAGAATCACATAAAATTTGGTATACCCATATCTTAGATAATAACGATGAAGATGATGGGTGCCGATTGTCGAAAAAATAAGGGAGGGGGTATTTTTTCGACACCATGGAAGGAAATTCTCTTCTATGGCATCTTTCCTCCACACACACACATATATATTTCCTCATGGGCCTTCCTTTAAGGAGCCCTGCATGGAAAGAAAGTATGAAAAATTATTAATTATGTTTGTTTTGTCAAAAATGAAAGTGGGAAAGAAACTAATCTAGCGCTTACGTGACAATAGAAAGTGATATTGAATTCGTTTAGCTGGAATAGTAGAAAGCGGGCAAGATATAAAATAAGAAAGTAGAATAGATATATGATAAAGAAATGCACTTCCCCTAGATTTCTAAGGTTTGAGAGTGAAAGTGGAACGGATGAAAATGATGAAGGGGAGAAAATAGGAAAGAACTTTCTAGTTACTATTTTGTGTGCCCAAACAAAAAAAAAGTTGGAAAGTGTATTACTTTCAACTTTCTTTCTCCACTTCCTACAACTAAACATGCCCTCAAGCCCAGAAATTGTGGCCAAGTCACTGAAGTCAGAAGGCACTTCTCCATCCTCTCTCTGCTTGCTTTGCTCCTGCCTCTTCAGGACTTCAACAGTTCTCTCGTTTTAAATTTCTAACCTTTTCTTCTTCTTTTTTGGGGTAAATTACACTAAAATACCCTTAACTATCATGACTTTTCACTAAAATACCTTAAAAGTATTTTCATTACAGTATAATACCTTAAACTATGGTTTTGAAGGGATTTTATTTCAGTAAAATACCCTCGAAAGCAGCACTTGAGGTATTTTACTGTAATTAAAAAAGTTTAAGGTATTTTAGTGAAAGTCCATGATAACTTTAGTTTTTTTATAAGTCCAAAAGAGCTTGGTGCAACCCATACTCTAGCCTGAGCATGAGCCTGAGACTGAGACTGATACTGATACAGAATAGAGGTAACCCATGTTTATGTGTACATTTTATATAGTGCAGTAAAGCAAGCATTGTGTTGTATTGTCACCTCTCTTCACTTTGATAACTTTGATTGGATGTCTCACCTAAAGCCATGGAAGATAACTACTCATTCTCCATTTATAGTTTGATACTTTGATGACAAAGAGATTATATATATGGTGATTCTTGCTACATCATGAGCTAAAAGATTCATTAATAGAGGAAAATGAATATCTAAGAACTAAAAATGTGCAGCTGCGGTTTCAGGGAAAACTAATAGGACAGGGACAGAGAGAGAGAGTGAGCCCCTGAGTAAGAGAGAGAGAGAGAGGAGAGATGAAACTTGAGCTATGTTACAAAAACCAATGGTCACCTCAATGTCAATCACAAACAGTGAAGTCTTGGCAGTTAATGCCATGCCTCTCTCTCTCTCTCCTCTCTCTCTTCATGTATTTGTTTAGATCCTGTGTTAGTGTTTTTGCATCATATATGGTGCAAAGACTTGGTAGCTCATTGAAACATCTTCTTATGATCTTCTTCTTCCTCTTTCTCTTTTCTGCTTCAATTTGTTCTCATCTCCTCTGCTCACCATAAAAATCCAAATAGCAAGTTGAAGGGACTTCAGAGACAAGAAGAAAATAAAAATGAGGACTCTGCTTCTTCTTCTGCTGCTGCTCACCTCTCCATTTCTCAGCCTCTTGCCTCTAATTCTTGCAGGCAAGTTGATGCATGCATACAAAGCAAATGTACATGTTTCTTTTTTTCTTCCTTGCTAAGTGTTTCATTTAATAGTATTAGAATGTAAAATGCTAATCCTCTCTCCCAATTATATCTTCGGAGTTGTGATGCAATGGAAGATATTAAGATTAGTCCTGAATGACCTAGTTTCGAACCTTACCAGACACGCATTTAAAAGCGGATTAATTAAAATGAAAATATCGCTGCGCAAGACCCTTTTTCTCGGTCATAAAAAGCTGTGGACCCGCAGGAACGTATTCGAATGTAAAATGCTAGACCTCAACCCTGATTATAACTTCGCTGATGGAATGGATACACATTTCACAAATAGTATATTATTCTAAATTAGTTAGAATTGAAAGATTGAAACTAAATATGACCAATATTTAGAACTCTTATAAGTTTAGTTTATGCCGGTGTACCAAAACTTTGAAAGTAACAATCATGATGTACGATAGGGTAAGTTAATCGATATTATGTTTTCCGCTATATCAAAACTCAAAAATTTACGATGAGAGTTGAGCAGGCACTTTTACACTCAAATAGTATGTGAATTTGTCAAAAATAAATCCATGCCTATACATTTGTCCTCATAATAATACTATCATGTAATGATGGTTTAATTGAGCTTTGATATACTTTTTAATTAATGCAGATGGAGATCATGGGGTATCATTTTCAAAGTGGAGGAGGATGGGGTTGGGATCAAGACCCCCACTATGTGTAAACAAGTGTTCAAGTTGCAGGCCATGCATGGCTACTCTAGTTATAATTTCTCCACGTAAGAGTAGACCCTCTAGTTTAATTAGTAGTAAATCAAGGCAGCATGATGAAGATGATGAATATTATCTTCTCTCTTGGAAATGTGCATGTGGTCACAAGATCTTTCAACCTTGATGATGCTTGATATTCATATGGAGTAATATTTACTTCATGCTATATGCATTTGTATATAGAAGTTTCTTTTGAAACGAAGAGGTATTTTAGTGATCTTATTGTGGCCTGTTTATGGTGAGCTAATTGTTGTGGTTGTTTTTGAAGCATTCCTATGGTTGTAAAATATTGATTTTTAATATGGAAGTTTACTGGTTCAAATAACCGTAGTATTACATGCACGACGAGGCTAAAAAAGAGGTCAAATTCAAGGCCTAAGGTTTTGCGATGGAGGATGGCTCGGTTTGGAATGCCATTATATATTTTTATTCGAAGGTTGCAATCGATCAACCTGATCTAATGTCATTTTTACCTCTCTTTTTTATAATTGGAAAAACATAACTTTAGCAATAAAATTTGGCCTTGCAAAAGTTTTTTTTAATGATAATTATTGGTGGTTCCAAAGCCTATACGACACAACCAAAACTTACGAATTGTGGGTAAAATTAGTCTAAGATTTACTAAAATATATTCAATTTGCACACAAGAAACCGTAAACTTCTTAATTTGCAAACGAAAACCACATAATTAAAATATTGCAAATAAATATCATATAATGTTTTTAAAAATAATCGCTTATAAAAAAACAAATAATAAGAGTGTCAATAATAACAATTTCAATGAAAATCATGGTATTTAATGTGAAACCTCATCGTATTTTAATAAAATTTTGCAGCTGCATATTTAGAACCGAGCAAAATTTTCCCCAATTCAATTCCCCTAAAAATCGCCATGGCGTCTCTCTCCGCCGCCTCCGCCGCCGCCTCCTCCTTCCTCCTCCGCCGCCGCCCAGCGCCCTTCCATCCACAGCAGAGCCTCCGACCTTCGCCTCACGCTTTTCGCCGCCTCGCCGGTGAATCTTCCGTTTTCTCAAACCCTAGCGCCACCGCCTCTCTCCGCCGCCAGAGGTGGTCCTGGCTCTCCCTCGCGTCCTCATCGCCGGTGCCCGAGCCTCCGCCGCCTGAGGACCCGATTGAAGGTAATTAGACGTTTGATTTTATTCCCTCTTCAATTTCTTCGATTAATGATGCATCAGGGCTTAATTTCATGCGATGATGGCTTAGATTTTGTATCAGAGTCAATTAAAACAATATTTAGCAATGAAGTGCAAGTGATGAATAATGATTGGTGTGTGATCTTTGGTTTGGTTCTCTGATTGTGAAAGAGAGAAGGAAATAAACTGCTAACCTTAAAGTTGCTAGCGATTTGATTATGATTCCAACAGTGACGAAATGGTCCATCGATGAAGTGTTTGATGACCCAGTTACCGCAGAATATACCCTTTTGTACAACGAAGGAATGGGATGAAATTTAAGATAGCATCGGACTAATTCTACATGAATAACAGGAATAGACATTAGGTTCTTCTTTTGATTGTATAAAGCAATTTAAGGTTTGCGGTATTGAAGTTGGAAAGATAGCATGAGGGTCTTGGACCAAAGTCGAACGGCTTCTACTTCTTCGGAGAGAGTTGGGGTTAGGCTTAGGGTTACTATCTATGAAACTTCTATGAGGAATTTCTTAGCATGGATTACTATAAGCTGATACACCGATATGGTTTGGTGATAACGAGAACCAGCGGCTAATTCAAAAAAGTTTTACTTCTTGTGGGGCAACTCCTTGCAATGAAAAAAAGATGCTAGAGAGAAGAAGATAAACTTTGTGACCAAGTTTGTCCCAACTTGGATCCGACCCTAGTTAGAATATCATACCTCTATCTCATTTTACGTCATAGGGTCATGATTAAATTTTTATAATCCCGTTATAGAGATATTCTTCTTGCATTTAGACTTACTTTTAAACAGTGTGAAACCATATTACAAAAATTTCTAATTCTTCTTGTCTATGAAGCAATTAGCAGGATATAGAATGACTATGCGAAACCGATTACAGATGATACCATTTCAATTTCCAATTTATAAATCTCAATGGGAATCAATAAAGGCCATTAGGACTCACATGTAGATGCATTGTTGCATCTAACGTCATGCCTTCACGAAGATATTTATGTGAGAAACAATGCAGATGAAGTGTGTGTTGCATTGAAACTTAGTGGATAACATGACGATATTAGAAAACCTTTCTTGCGTAATATCTTGTTACTTTGTTGTTCAGCGAGGAGTAAGCATATGGGGCTGCTTGCTAGGACCATGGGATGAAATCTCGGCCGATCCCATCCAAGATGTCAATTTTGATTCAAAAAAATGATTGTTTGAGTTTCGATGTTGTTACCGAGTTATGTTGGGCTTGATATTTGATTGAGAGAGTTCTAGTATTAAGTTTATTAATGGGCCAATGGGTTTATTAATAGGTTATTGGGCTACGGTTAATCTGACATCATTGATTACTAACATTATATATGCGAAATACTATGGTTACTTTTATCAACTATTAGAACAACCATTTTAGACATCGTTAATAGTTAAAGAATTTGCCAAATTATATTTAGTTACTTTTACTATTTATTCAAAGAGCTTTAAAATGTTTAAAATTTTGTCAAACGATATAAAATCTGATATTTCTGTTCCGATATGGCCGATATGGCCGATTCCAATCCTATAAGTGACGGCCCGATACCGATACCGAGATTTTAAACCTCAGCAAGAACATGGTAAATAAATTTTCTCTACAAATCAAATTATAATTAGCAAATATCCGGAGAAAGCATTTCTTATGTAAATTAATGAAAGGGCCGTTGCTGTTTAAAGTAGAAAACAATCAATCTATTCTTATCTCAACACTTTAGTGATACACGTGCCAAGATAATTTGAAAGGACAAACCTTAACATGGACAATGACAAACTAATGTTTACAATTCCAGAGAATCAGCAACAATTACACCAATTGAAGGAGCAATGGAGCACATCTAGTCGGTATATTATGAGCAAAGGATTAGTATGAATCCATATGCAGGTCTGATATTCTGAAGTCTTGAACAAGATACAATTGGCTAATCTGAAAAAAAAACACCAAATTCAAGGTATAGCAAGTGTAAAACATACAAAGAGCATTGAGTAGAAATATAGTCGATGAACTCAAAATAATGAAATGATAAGATAAAACTCAGGACGGTATAACGAACTACATACTTAGGGCCATGAAGCTTGACTGCATGCTTATATCCTCGATAATTCATATCTTCAAACTTTTCTTCTCAAGAGCTTGAGTTAGCACTCAATAATACACATCTCCGTTAATGGAAGCATAAACTTCATATGACAAACTTGGATTCAAAATATCATGTGCAAGAATAGCTTAGGAGTTGGAAGAACAGACATATGCCTTTTCTATTACTTCAATGGATCACAATTCAAATCCAATGTGGATTCATTCTGCATCCTGACATATAGTACCTAGAATGGCTCAACAAGTGCATAGTTTTTGTAGGTTTGGTGAAATCCTGTAACCTTCAATGCACAAAATTTCTGTTATTGTTAGTGTTATGGTAATCTGGAATGCTTATAGTTGATTTAAATTTGTTTAACCTGAAACAGGCGCGAAAGTGGTTCTCTCCAGAATCGTAGATAGGGTGCGGATATTCTTCGCGGTTCTCTTTTGGATGTCGTTGTTCTTTTGGGGCAGTGCATGGGATGGGAGAAATGATGACTCGAAGAAGAACAAGAATCCATGGGGTAGATAGTAATTCGTACATACAGATCATAACACATATTGACAATGTGTATATATACATTTTTTAGGCTGTGATATCAGAACTTGCAGGTGACCGTAGCATATATTTGTTGAATTATCAGTAATGCTTAGGTTATGTTTGTTTCATTGATTTAAGGTTTGGCTATAGAGTTAGGCGGGAAAGGCATTATAGCCGTGTAATTTTGTTGGCTCGAGTTAATAGTCAGTTGTTTGTTTCATTAGTTTTAACCCATGTTTTGAGCTTTTCTTTCATTGGCTCACATCATTTTTACTCAAGAGCTGAAGCCAAGCCCTAAGGTTTGGCTTCAGGCTCGACTCTCACCATCACAGCACGAGAGCTTAAGGGTTACCCCCTTCACTGTTCTTCTCTTGCCGGGTGTTGGGGGTGGGGGGGGTTCTATGGTTTTGCTCAATCCAATTCATTACTCTTTTCTCATCGTCATAGTAGGATCTGATCGTTCATTATCTCTCTCCACTCCAAGATCGTTGAAGGTAAAATTTTTCAATAGGGTTTCAATTTTTTTATCTGCCTGCTAAATTTTTTTATCTGTTGGTTCTGGCCAGATGAAATCAGGCCAGCATTCTTTTGTTTTCCCCCCACTGTCTGATGTATTGTTAGACCAATATTAAGAAAAATTATTGGGTTCAATCAATCAGTTATGTATTCAGATCATGGATGGTTGTTTAAGTTTGGTATTTTTGGTTAAAAGGCTCAGAAATTTGGGTGTTGATCTCTGCTTTATTTATTTTTGTTGGATTTTAGATCGATTTTCAGATCCCCGCATTCAAATTTTGATTTTTTTGGATCTAATTTCAGATCTTTGTTTTTGGTTCTTCGCTTCAAGCTCGGAAAATTTTCTTGAGTGATCTCAGTGTTGAAAATTGTGTTTTCTTAGGATCTATTTTTAGATATGTTGCAATCATGTTAAAGGGTTTATTATCTGCAGAAAGAAATAGCATGCATGCCTAGAAAATTTTGTATACAATTATTATTATTTCTAAATGGTTTAGCAAGAAATTATCTCTATTTAAAAAGGGGCTAATTTTAGTGTGTGACCACACGCATTTTCATCAAAAAATTTGAAAACGAAAAAGAAAGAAATTGTACGACTTCTTCATTGACATTCTCATGTGCACATCTCCTCTTTTTAACTTAATTACACGAATTAATAATACATTTCGGAAAAATAGGAAAATGTGTTAAAATGAAGAGTGGATTAAACTTAGCATTTGCAATGAAGATTGAAAAATAAAAATGAAGATAACTATCAATGAAAACCAAAATTATTTTCAAGTAGGTTATATTTACCTAGAAACAAATATATGGTTAAATTCATATAGTGTTTCCTCCAGCCTCGAGGTGCAGGTCTTCCCCCGTTTGCGCTTCATCTAGTTCCAAGGGAATGGGACAGGACAAGGAGTGTAAACTAGCCGAGCTTGAGCGAGCCATGCTCAGCTTGAGTTGGGCTCATGGTTTTATTGGTCAGCCCAAGTCCAACTCGGGTCCGAAACGAGCTGGAGATGCTCAGCTCAGGTCCGACTCGATTAAATATGTCCGGTTCAGGTCCGGCTCAATTAATTAAATTTATTTTTAAAAAAACTTCTTTTCTACAATCAAACTTTTTCCTTTATATAAATGATAAAACAAAACAGAAATCAAACAATTCAAAGGCTCCACTTAACTTAAATATCGAAATATTTAATCAAGACCTAACAATTAAATTCTCAAATACAACAAGAAATCATCTCTACATATTACAGATTCTCATTATCATCATCAAACGATACAGAAATCGCAAAAATCAACATCTAAAACGAAGAAACCGAGAGAGGTTCTTCAAAATACCTTGCTCAATCGAATCCCAAGGTTAAAAAATGAGACCTTTCGGTTAAAAGTCAAAACTTTAAAGAAATTTAGAGACAGGGAGAAAAAAGTGAAAGAAAGAGACGTGAGATATTTGAAGTAGAAGAGAAGTCTGTGGAGTCTGGATCTGAACTCTAGCCTCTAGGGTTTTTTTGCACTTTTTTTTTATATAAGATTATATTATAAATTAATTGGTAATGGGATTAGGTCTACTAACTACTAAGTTACTTACCGGTCACTACTCACTAGACTTGTATTATGGATTTTGGGTTAATGATCATGAATGCAATTGTATTTGGGAATATGCAGATACATTCAAGCTGTTACTGAACGGGCTAGGGCCAGCTCATGTCTGGCTCGTTAAATAAACGAGCTAAGGTTTTGGTTCATGTTTGGTTCATTAATAAATGAGCCGAGCTTAAACGAGCTCTTGGTGAGCCGAACACGAACTGGTTCGTTTGATTACCAGCCCTAGACAGGACATGGGTGTAACACTTGGTTGGATTGCACATTGTTCCCCAACCCGGGCATCCCAACCAATCAGGATACCAAAATAGGAGCAAAGGATGGAGCTAAAGCAAGAACATGGAACCGATGAGCAACAACTCGGTTGGTATGGGCGCTTTCCCATTTGGGGAGAATATTCGAACCCCATGAACCCCCTCTCTTGGGAGGTGGCCATAAATTAACGCTTTCGGGGAAAATTCGTGGGTCTCTTGGGTACTTGTGTGTGATGTATGTGTGGGTGTGTTTGTGTGGGGTGTATGTATAGGTTAGGGTTTACGGGACAGTGAAAAAAAAGAAAAAAGAGAAACTCGGATGTGTTTAATCCCCAATTCTGCTATTCATCCATTGCTCCTTACCGAAGTCTTGATCTTCAAAGCTCTTATAAGAGTGCGAGCACATGAAGAAAAAGAAGTTTCATTGTCACCATCAGCTAAAAGGGTGGCCTAATACATGAACTAGTTACATTTAAATACAGGCAGCATATTACAGCATGCATTGAAACCAAAATAACTGCCGGCCAATGGTCGGTATACATCTTTGGCTATTGCGTCGGAGAGACTCAGGGCATCAATTGTCGGTAGCAAACAAAAAGCTTACCACATGGACAAGGGGCTGCTCGCTTGTGCATGAATGAAAACTTGCTGCAGGTTAAGGGGCCGCCCATTCATGCCGGTGCCGGCCATGGTCAAGGACTTGCACCTAAAAGATAGAAGGGGTCATTCTTCCATACCTGGCACTCGACCGCAAACGAGGACTTGCAACGACGGCAAGGGGCCGCTCGTTCGCAGTCAGAGCCATTGAGATGGCTAGTCAAAAGCTACTGCAACTGGTAAGCTACTCCTGTTACAAGAATGCAATAAGAATACTCGAGCTAAGGCATGATTTGTAGTTAACTGAAGATAAATTGATAGTTGAGTGATCAAGGGTTTCTTTTTTCATCTTCAAACTTGCATTTATAGGCTCAGTAAGTAGCGGTTTTAGTCAGCAGTTAAGTCCCTTAATTAGCGCTGCAACTCTCCACGTCTCGTCATAATCCATGAACACGGTCTTTGAACTATTTCTGACGCAGTCGCCCAATTACACACACATCTTGATGTGATTGTTATGCTCTGACACTCCTTCATCCCGACTGATGTTTTGGCTATTTTGTTGGCGTTTCGGTTATTTTAGGATGCTCGGCCAAGTTCTTTGGTCCTCAAGCTGTTAATGGGCTGGCTTGTTGGTTCGTTCGGCTCATGCAACCATTTTCTGGGTGTAAACAAGAAGTGATGGCAGAGTTTCCAAGTCCTTCAAGTTTGTGTGGTCAGTTTTGTTACAACTTTTAAGTTTCGCTTTTGCACGGTTATGTTTTGAAGCTGAGGGATTCACAGAGCTTTGGTAATGGTAGCAGATTTCTTGTAGCCTGTGCAACCTTTCAGTGTAATTAAATAAAGCGTTGTATGTTGTTAGAAGAAAGTGATTTTTATCTGTTGGTTCAAAAATCCTGCATGGTTTCGTGTTCTTCTGTTTGTGAAAATCAAGTGACACGGAAATAATTGTATTGTTGCAAGAAGCATGACTGCATGCAGGATTGTTTTTGCATTGATATAAGAGTGCTGGCAGGGAAGAAAGAGGAGAGCTATTGTATGTTGACCTTAAAGCTTCTCGCCATCGTGCAAAAAGTTTCAGATCCGAGTCGAGTTAGCCTTAGACATTCTATGATTGATTATCACATTTCTGAAACAAACACATCATCACCAAACACTTAGTTTTGCACGTCATAGTTCACGATTGCTGTGCATCAAAACTTCATTGATTACAAAATTAGATTTGAAGCATACATCAACTGGGTATACGAAGGGTCCCTGTCCCCAAATATGTAATAGGTTCCATTCCCATATATAGCAGGCATTGATATCATACAGAAATTGATATCATACAGAAATGAGGAAAATATGCAGGTAAAATTGAGGAGATTTAAATCATTCTATTTAATCATCCAACAACAATAAAAATAGAGGGGGGAAAATCAATTATCCCCAGACTAGTTATTAGCAGCAAATGGCATCTTCGCCGCTGGGCTTGAAAGATAACCTGCTCCTTTCCTCATCTCCAAACTTAAACCTTGGGGCAGCGACATCAAAATCTGAAGCCCCTACTACAGAGTCAAACGAGAAAACAAGTCTGCTTGAGTTTGTAGAGCTGAAATTGAATGACTTAACGCTTCCTTCATTTGTTTCAAGAGTCCTGCTACTTGCTGTTGGAGATGAAGCCATTGTCGGCGTTGGTGGTGGTTCAGAAAAGGAAGCCGGAGTTGAAGGAAAAGTAAAGGTGAAACCATTATTGCCAAGCTTAAGTTTCTCGCTTGGCTTGGTGGAAGTCGAGGGTGGAGCTCGGTTTTCTGGATTCTTGAATACTGCAGAGCTGGAAGTAGTAGTGGGGGGAAATGAAGATAGCTGACCCAACAAAGATTATGCAACTGTTAGTAAGTGTGTTAATTGATGATTTCAACTAACAGGAGAACTTCAAATTTCAAACATGAAAAATATATAGGTTAACGAAAGGACCAGTAAAGAGCATAAAGGAAAGTAGAAAATGCTTCAACTTGCAATATATTAATAGCATCTAATACCACACTAGATTAGGAGGTACTAGAGCCATTTGAATGGACAAAAGCTTACATCGTTTATGATAACCATACAGCAAGGTCAACGTTAGAAATGCATGCAAAGCTTTATGCTTTCGAGTGGATGTTGTTAAAGGAAGAAGGATCTAAGTTTTATGAGTATGGCCGATAAGAATAGGAATCGATCATTTTATTATTGAAACACCCACTTCAATTTATAAAAATCTCAACAAGACGACTGATAACTAATAATCATAATGATCTAACTAATAAGCTCTCAGAATCATAACCCTGATAACTAATAATCACACTAAATCAGAATTAAACCTATATGTAATAACTACAATATCTACTACAAGTATGCACTTCTTCATACAGGAAAAATTGGTATAACGATTATGTGTAAACAGACCATAATTCATCAGCAAATTGATTTAAACCGTATTCAATTTTGCTCGTTACATACCTCCATTTAATCTTAGACATTGAGTACAGCGGTAAGAAATTTCCCATGCGTTATTTAAGGGAAATGGATAAAATAATTACCAAACCCTAAGCGGTCTAACATGGATACACAAATTCATTTATCATGCAAAATAAAATTTCAAATAGAATATACCAGTTCCCACATAAAGAAACATTAAGCTACTTTCCAAGAAACTTAACACGGTAATTATTTTGAACGCTCAAAGCATTTCGAATGAATATTGGTGCAACTCCCATGAAGCATATTCGACTAATTATATTAATCAAGTTTGCAACATATGTTAACTTCTTATATTAGAATATAATAGTAGACAAAGAATGGATGCCTGCTAACCTCAGTTTTAACTAGATAGTTATAACTTCAACGAGGACACAATAAAGTAAATCCATGGAAAATTTTCCTTGTAAGAACCTGTACCTTTTGTGCATCTGGAATCTCTTGAGATACCACATCAGGAGTGCCTAACTTTGGAGGGGTCCTCTTTCTTGACAGATTTATCTCCATTAGTTTTTCTTTCGGAGAAGGAACAGATTTGTCAAGGTGTTCTAAAATTCTTCTGGCCATCAAACTTGATTGTGGATGAACAGGTGTAGCATCAACAGCAGATTTGGGTGCTTCTTTCGCCGCATCAGCAAATTGAAATTTGTAAAAACTACCTTTAGATGAACCGTCTTCAACAGTTCGTTCAATGGAAGATGATGGGCTGGCTCCTTCGGATGTGGAAGCAAAATGCTTCTGACATGTATGACATCTAGGACTGCTATCATCGAGAACAGACTTCGTCCTTCTATCCGTCTTGTGCAAAACCAAGAAAAGGACAACTAAATTGTCAAACATTTGCAAATCATGAACGAAAAAGGATATTGCATTGTATTTATATAATAACCGAAACAACAAATTAACATTTATATAATAATACATTTATATAATAACTGGAACGACAGATTAACATCTACTGCATTGCATTGTTCAATCTTAGATTTGTGTTGATTAACAATGAAAACAAAGCACTCCAATTAAATAATACAATTAACAAATAGTGAAATAGCATCCATTTGCATGTTAAAATTTTTCCTACAGGTGCCAGTGGCTTGACTTTATGTCTAAAGCATAGTAATTTAAGTAACAAATATGCATCTTCTCTTGAAGATCATGCACAAAATGATGCCATTAGCGAGAGTGAACAAACAGCCTAGGCAACCAAAGAGGGCATCGTAAATGTTGGGGAAGCAGGTACAAGCGAAGGATGGTTGACTACCAATTAAAAAATATTCTGCTTTCTGAAGTAAAGGTTAGACAAAGAAAAGAGAAAAGGATGGGAAGGAGTTCAGAGTTTTTGATGTCCCTAACTTAGCTTTACTTTCAGAATGATGGAAAAAGAAAAACACAGGTGAAAAATAAAGATAATATAGGACTAGTTTAGGTTAAATCTATAACATAAACAGACACTAATATATAAACCACCCAACTGAAAAGGATCAAATAAGATTATAAAGGAGAGAGACAGGTGCTCTACAATTATTGCTACATTGGCAATGAGAAAATCAGAAGAGAATTGCAATAAATAAATAAGAAAATAAAAATTACATTTCCTATATTTAGCATGAAGGAGGGTTAGTACCATATTTCGACCCAAAAACATGTGTAGAGACTGTCCTATGGTTGGATGGTTAGATCTTTCAGCAGTAACTTGGAGCTGAAATACAAGGCATATGAAATTATTGCACAATTCATGCAAGTATGCATCATGAGATAAAATGAAATATGTTATAATATAAATATTATAAGAGTAGGTAGATAAACCTTGGAAGTAGATTTTGAAAACAAAGCACCAGAATAAGGGGTTCCGAGATGGTGAGGAATACTGCCTCTTCGAGGAGTAAAATACCCATGATCACTCTGCACAATCGCACCTGGCCAGCATACAGGTGACTTCGCAGCAGGTTTAAAGTTTTAACTGTGTTGAAATATCTAATGAATTCTTATCATTTTTCAATCTCCCAGTAGGACAAGCCGATGCTCGGGATTCCATGAAAGCTTTTGCAATGTCAACCGGCGAAGAGCTAACATCATTTGCCTATCATATGCGAATAAATTATTAAAAAAAATAACACATTGCACGAAGTAAAAGCGGCAAAAAAAAACAACAAGAACAAAGCCTTAATCCCAAACTTCTGTGGGAGGCCTTCTATAAGACTATGGAAATGACAGAATATTTGGTTAAACGACATTGCAAAACTAAAGTCTTCTTACTTTCAACTGGAAATGGTCAGAGGAACTCCGTGTCATTTTACAGTCAAAAAGCGTGCCATAATCCTCTTTTCTTGGTTTTCTTATATCCTCATGGCCTAATGTAACTTCTGAAGCCCCTAACTTCAATGCTGTAGCTTTTCCATCTGCATCAGGAAGATCAGTTGTCCTTGATCGCAATAAGTCTATCAAATGTTCTGTTTCATCTCTGCACATCCAAGGAACACATGGTGGTAAGAAAATAACTTTGATCGATTAGATCCAAAAATATACCCAAATTTGACAAGCTGCACATGCTCAACATGATTTTCTCACAAAAGAAGGGTTCAAGAGTACAAAATGATACATATTATTAATCAAAAATAATTAATGCCTCTTCCAGAACAGCACTGACAAACTATAAGAGAAAAAAGGCCTCTAGGGGCCCATGTTTTTGAGGTCTGAAGCATTGGGTCAGCATAGTATTTCCTTTTGCCTTAAAAAACAACCATTATAAGTTAGCTATATACAAATTCTACCCTATACTTGTGGACTGCATTCCTTCAAACATGTCCCACATTCAAATATTTTCTTTATAGGCTAAACTGCATGAAAATACCTCTGATTATCACGATTTTTGCAAAAACTACCTCCATCCAATTTTACTAGAGAAAAATACCTTAAACTATCAACCGTGTCCGCAGAAAAGTACCATGACGTTCTTGGATGTTTGCAAATGTTGACATAAGTTGCCACGTCATCAAATTATGATATGTTCTTCCTATTTTACCCACGACATGGTTTAAATAACTCTTCTTTCCTTTTTATTTATTTAATATTTATTTTGATAATTTTTTTCTCTCTTCTTTTAGAAAAAATCACTTTATTAGAAGAAGATCTCCACTTTTTCCTCTTCCCTTCTTTTAGGGCAAAATCACTTTCAACTCGACATGGCTAAGCTTAAAGAACAAAGGGAAATAATTGGATTTGGGTTTAGAACAAAATCCTTCTATGACAAAATCCCTTCCTTTTATGGCATTCCATTTTTCTCCTCTTTTCTCCTTCTAGGACAAAATCCCTTCAATTCAAGAGGGGAAGAAATGAATTGGGGATGGGTATGAGTTCTAATTAGGGTTGCATTTAGATTCGGATATCCCGAGATTTATCCGGATCCGGATATTTTCGGGTATAGACATGAAATTTCGGATCCGTTCAGGTACGGAATATATTTTCGGATCTAGTCGGATACAGATACGTTTCAAAATTTTCAAATAAGGATTCAAATATCCGAATATTTGAATTCGAACACGGATATGAATATCCGCAAACACATTAATTTAAATATAATATTTTAAATTAAATTTCTAATGTTCTTAATTAATTAATACTTTTACAGTAAAATTAAAATTAAACAATATATTAATTAATTTATTTTATATGTATTGTAAATTATGCATTAAATATATTATTTAACAAATTATTTTATTATTTTTATTTTAAAATATACATATAGGACAATATATATGTATAATTATTTATTAATATATTGTGTTTCATGCATATTTATTCGTTTCAAATATTTTAAGTACTCATATTTAATTTATTGTAATATGTCACTATTACAAAGATCTGGTATAGGCAAGGTCAAGTCCATTCCCCATTTCAAGGCAGGAAAAGGTTTCGGCCTTGCTTAGGAGGAATGCGACCCTTTTGGGGAAGGGTTAAAACCTTTCCCCGCAAAAGACGGGGAAAGGTCGAGACCGTTTCCCAAATAAATTTTTAAAAACTATTCAAAACCTTGTTTCTTAATTTCACACAAAAAAATTCAAATATCTATTCATGGAAGTAAATCCCAGATTCAAAACCATGACTTCAAATCTCACTATTAGATCCACAACAACAGAAACAAAACTTGTAACCCTATATTTGAATCACATAATTCAAACATTCATAAAATAACAAGCTTCTTCGGCAACCTCGAACGCGTCTTCATTACCTTCCTTAATCTTGCGGTAGACCAAAGGAAGGGAATTAATAAAAATCCGCCCAAAGTTTCCTCATTTACTACTCAAAATCACACAATAGAACCTAAAACCTGCATCTATATATGAAATGCAAAACCCCGCTGGCTCAATTTCAATTGCCTGCAACACAATCAAACAACCCTAAATAACAATTTTTACCTTTAAAAATGACAAGTTCAATTCTGTCATGTAAGAGCAGCATCAGCTTCCTCAAAGTTCCCCTTCTCAAGCTCATCCTCCCCTTTCTTTTCCAACGCCAACGCGTTGATGCTCCTCATAGCATGACACCCTCGCCCGCAGATCTCCAGCATGTGTGTTGTGCCGTAGTGGCCAATGACAGATCTAGAAACAGAAAAGCCAGCCTCCTTCAAGTTGCCGCCGCCGCAACCGCCGTTGCCAATGCGAGAGAGTGGGGGAAGTCGGGTAGGGTTTGGGGGAGGGGTTATCGGGTGAGAGAGAGATCTTGAGAGAGACGATACGAGAGATCGAGAGGAGAGAGAAATAGCTTAAGAAAATTCTGGATGGGGATGGGGTCTTGGGTTTGGTGTTATAATTGTGGGGAGTTTTTTTTATTAATATTGAAAGGTGGGGAAAGGTCATGACCATTTCTCGCTTTCCCCAATATTTTATTTTTTAATATTAAGAGGCGGGATACGGTCTTCACCATTTCCCAACCCTGGGGGAATGTTAAAACCGTTCTCCACAAGCGGGGAATGGTTGAAACCATTCCCCGCTCGTTGTCTTCTATTACAAGCTTTGTAGTAGTGTGTATCGGTTACATGCATATTTTCATATATGTTTTAAATATTTATTTACACTTCTTTTATATTTTAAATATTTATTTATTAATATCCGATTCATATATGTTTATCTCATATCTGATCCGTATCTGTATCCGTATCCGATCGAGTTAAATATGGATATGAATATTTTTTACCGAACTATATTCTTATTCATATCTGTATTCAAACCAAAAAGCGTATATGTATACGGTAATACTTATATCTGATCCGTATCCGATCCGAATGTAACCCCAAGTCTACTGGGTTAATTATTCTGAGAAAGATTGCCAAGGGTAATGAACTTGGGCTCTCATAGCAGTGTTAAAAAATGGTTTAAACGGCCGTTTAAACGTAAACGGTGACAAAAACGAACAATAAAATCATTAAACGGTCAATTATGCGGTCAAAACGTTTACACGGTAATTATATGGTTTAAACGGCGATTAAACGGTGTTTATCCAATTTTAACAGTGTTTATCCAATTTTAAACAGTGATTATACGGTTTGACATTTTGTTGATTTTTAAGTTATTTGTAGCCCATAGGTCTTTTGTGTTTGCTTATGTTTACGTGACAGTGAGTAGTGACATAAGACATTTATATGTTATTTTGGTATTATGCTTTTAGATTTTAGCATGTATGCTATGGTGTTTGCTTCTGTTTATGGGGTTTCATGTTGCATTGCGGTGTAATTTGTCTTTTGATATGAACTATTTTTTGTTGCATAGCGAACGATATATATTGTGTTTCAAAAAATTCCATTGACAAAAATGCATACCTGGTGGGATTTGAACTTACAATCTTTTGATTTTGTCCAGACACCTTGCCATTTAGGCCACGGGTATATTTCAAATTTTCAATATCTATAATCCTATATATTTGTTATAATTTTATATATAATAATTATACTAAAATAATATAAAATATATGTGACCGTATAATCTATATAAAACATTTAATCACCGAATAATCCGATTAAACGCTAAACACCTCCCGAACAAATAGTAAACGAATACGTGTTTTACAACACTGTCTCATAGGAATGCTATGAAGTGATTTAGGTTGGGGTTGGTTCTTATTTCACTCTAAATCCAACATAGGAGACTTAAAAACAAGAGTTTCCATCTCTTTGGGATTACAAAAAGTAAAGGATGGGGGTAACCAATGGATTGATGATTTTATGGAATAATCAAGGAAGATGAAATTTTGGGTTTTAGATAAATAAGTGGGGGTAAAACGGTCAAAATCTAATATGCTTTTAATGCTGTAGTGTGGTTAATTGCCAAGTACATAGTTCAAGGACTTACCTCTAATTTATAGAGTTCAGGGGAATTATCACAAAAATCTAAAAAGTTGGAGGTATTTTAGTGCAGGTCAGTCTTTCTTTATATGGTAGTATGTGTTCTAAGTTAAGTACATCAATGTTTAAACATCTTAAAAGCATCCTGAAATTCTCAGATTGAATAAGGGAGCGGCTGTTTATATAAATTGAAAAAAGGGGAACATGACATGGATTACATAGCTTCAGAAATTGCTATAGGATGCAAAAGCACCTTTTCGCCAGTGTGGGGGTGGCGGTGTTATATCTGGGAGCATAAAAGTACTTGCACGCACACAGAGATAGGGGACCGCTAGAGGCGAGATGTTAAACTAAATTTTGACTGACCTCGAGAACCTTTTCTGCTGCAACTGATGCTTAATTTCCGCAATTCCAAGGTCATCACCCTTGGAATTAAATTTTGGCCGAGTTGTTTTAGCAGAAGCACCTGGTTCATCGGGTTCAAGATTTTGATTCTGCAATTGAATACCCATAGTTATAAATAAGAAGAAGAGAAAACCACTCATCATACTCGACAAGTGCATAGTCTAAAGGAAGGCGTATCATACTGGACATTTCTATTGATTTAATTCTATTGTACAGTTAACAATGGCAAAGATAAAGAGGATAAAGAAATAAATCAGAAGAAAAGAGTACAGGACTTACATTTGAAATGAGAGTAGAAAAAGCTGAACGCTCTTCCTCAAGTTCTGCTTTTAAAAAAAGAAGTAGATAAGTAATATACTCAACTCAAGTGAGAGTGATACAGTTAACAATAACCGAAGCAGCCATATAGATCCTCACATCATTAAGTTCCCAAAATTGTTCGACGGTCAAGGAAAATAAATTTATTTAAATAAACCAAGGATATAAATGTGATTTCAAAGTAATACAACAGATGAGAATTCAACAAGGAGGAACTTGGTAGTGATAGAAAATTTAGACATCTTATTCATTACTGGAATAAAAGTCAGCAATCTTAAGATCAAAGAAATATGCTCATCAAAATAGATTTTAACAGAAGAAGCTACTCCTGTGATATCTTAACCATCAACATTTGGCTCTTTACTAACTTCACTAAGAACCTACCTACTATGTAAGCAAGTTACCTACATAATGAGCAGTCACCCAAAATAAACTATTGACAAACAACTTAAAGCTATGACAAACTGTAGCTTGAGGAAAACAATCGAATTGCAGAAACTAATTGAAGGATATGCCTTCAGGTAGTATTTAAGTGGTCTGCCTTTGCGTGTTAGCATACAATAAAATTGCAAATTACTAAAATGACGTCAAACATAGCTAATAAAGGGCTGTGGCTATTATATATGTAAAACTCGGTTTGGGCCCACACATGGATGCACATGGGCTTTTAATATAGTGGGACTCCATCCAAAAGACTCGGGCCTTATGGAGGTTTATCCCATGTGATATCTTATACTCATATGCATCCCATAGTTTTTCCAATGTGGGACTAAATGTTAACCACATTCTCAACACTCCCTCTCGTGTGCAAACGTGCACGTGCAACGAGGACTTAACATGCGAGGGCTCAAACCTCATATGTGCAACATGGACAAACAAACACCCGAGCTCTCATACCATGTAAAACTCGATTTGGGCCCACAACACATGGGCCAACACATGGATGCACATTGGTTTTTAATATAGTGAGGCTCCATCCAAAAGACTCAAGCCTTATGAAGGTTTATCCCATCTTATATCTTATACTCATATGCATCCCATAGTTTTTCTTCAAAGATGCTTAACGAGAAACAAATCTATGCAATTTATACACTAGAATTGGAGGTGCCAGTGTGGGAATGTGGTATTCTTTTCTTCATTATTTTTGGTTCCATGGAATTTAAACAAATTCCCTATAGCAAACCTATTAGTTTTACCTTCTATGCTTTATTCGGGTCCAAATGAATTTGGAGGACACCAACTAATCATTTATGATTATGCCAAGTCCCTCACTTGTCCATAATTCCTCCTAGAAAATTGCACAAATTAAGGATAGGCATCATGCAACAGTCACTTGTAAAATTTTCAAATTGTACATGAGCCTTGCTTCATGGGCGATCCTAGTTGGATGGAACAGACTTAGAATGATGACCGCAGATGAAAATATGGTGGGCATCAAAATAGAGTTCCAAATCATAACTTCACATTATAGGAAATAGCAAAAGTTCTCACTGCAAAGCAAGGCATAACTAAAATGAGGCACAATGAATAAGATTTATTACATTTCACCTCCACATTGCAATGTATGCCGTGTGTACGGAATTTCAAGATCAAACATGGAATCAGTACCAAACCAGCTTACTTCAAGCACAATAAAATAAGACCAAAAGTATGATATCTATTTTCTAGGAATATTCTATACATACAGCTCCACTTAATCACACGAGGAGGAATTAAAAATCCACAGAGAGAGAAGAACTCAAAGTAGAATCTCTTATTGCGTCCCCTTTCCACACTCGTCTATTTTCTAAAATCCCTGTTTACAGCCTGTACCACTTGTCCCAACATGCGCAAATTTGTTGCCACTAGTGTCTCTCCCTTTAAAAAATCAATGTACCAGCTCTTCAATGATGAATCATATCATCCTACTGCCTACTCTGTGGCACATGCAGCCCTACATCTATCTTGTAGCTTGGTTTGGTCACTCATAAACCAACAGTCCAAATAGTTTCTTTAATTCTCCTTGACTTTTATGCATATAGCCTTCAGCAATTTGCTTAGATCTAGTTCTTCATAAAACTTCTTGTGAACATGAATCAATGGATCTTTCTCCCATTATTATCCGCTAATCAGTTATTATTCAACTTAATCTCCCAAGTGTCAAAGTGCTAAATCATATTTTGCTTTCCTTTTTAATTTTGATAAATAACAGAATTTCCCTACCCCGGGTTTTACTTGAAAAGGAAACCCCAAACGCCCTACAGTTTAAATTTCAGTGCTTAACACCCTTTGTCAATTCCCTCTAGCCGCTGAAGACAAAGCATCGATTTGCATACAAAGAGGCGCCTTGGACGTTTGAAACAAAAACACGGCACTTTTCGGCTTTTTTAAAACTTTTTTTCAACGTCCATTGAATTAGATATGGTGAGGAAAATTTAGGGTTCTACTAGGGTTTAAAAAGGAAAACCCACTTGCTTACTTCAACTATCCCCTAAAAGCTTTTAATTTTTTTCAGAAATATGTTAATTATGGGTCATTATATAGTAAATCAGTTCCCTTCTTCTCTTCTTCTCTATATAAGAGTTACATTGCCCAAAAATCGAAACCGTATGACTAAAACTTCTTTACAATTTGCATACAAGAAACCAAGGCTTCGATTATCACTAAAAATCATCACAAAAATCACGGGCACAAAACCCTAGCTTCTACAGAGAGAGATCATACCAGGAAGTGACTGATCAGGCTGATTCTGATCTCGATCCTGATCTTGCTGCTTGGACGAAGAATTTGAAGAAGAAAAGATCGAAGGGATGTGAAGAATCTTGGAAGCGGGATTGACGAGAAGCTTCGAGAACCATCCGCTCTTGCTCTTCTCGGCCAGCGGCGGGCGCGCATAGGGCGTCGACGAAACCCTAGATCGAGACGAGCTCTTCGTGAGCTTTCCGCCGGCTCCTTTCCGATCATATCCCGCCTGCTGCTGCTGCTCCTCAGCTGCCTCTCTCGCCATCGTCGCCAATGCTGCTTTTATTCACTTTACTCCTCGTCACTTTTAACTCTTTCGCTTTTCTTTCACCCTTTTCAATGGGAGTCTCTTTTTTCTCAAAATATCGAAAGGAAATTTTCACTTAATCTAGGGACTGTTTGGTTTTGGATTTGGACGGTGGAATAATTCCATAATTTTGTTTTTGGTTGATGTATTTGGATTTATAGAATTACTGGAGAGCTCATCACAAAACAAGTATTCTTGAATCCTAAAAAGTTTTAAGGATTTTCAAGCATTCGGCACTATTCATTATGCTTTTAGATGGGACGCGTGTATTTTATTTATTTAATAATTCTCTCTCTATCTATCTCTCTCTAAAATCCTCAAAACCAAATCCCATTTTATTTTCATCAACCAAACAAAGATTACAAGAATTTACAAATACAATACTAGAAATCCAAAACGAACCAAACAATAAATTACTAAATCCAGAAATTTTCAACCGTACTATTTTAGAATCCAAATTTCATAATCTTGCAACCAAAATGTCCCTTAGAGTGCGCTTGGCAGTAAGCTGCAAGCTGGTACTCCTAAATTCCCACGGAATATTATATGCTTGTTTAGTTGTAAAAAATATTTCCGAAAATATAAGAATATCATGGTAATCAAATGACCCAATTTCATGGGAATCCTATTCTCCAAAACATGTGTCTATCCTATATTACCACAAAATATTCCCACCTAACACGACATGTGCATGACCGTCCGCCGCCTGCCGCCGGCCTCTCTCGCCGTCCGTCGGTCAGCCACCGTCGGCCTCTCCCTTCGTCCGCCGGCCTCCCTCACCGTTCGCCGGCCTCCCTCACCGTTTGCCGCCGCCCACCCTCGCCGACTGCAGCTTGCAGCCGGCCTCCCTTGCCGTGGGCCTCGTCGCCCGTCGTCCACCGCCCGCCGTCGGCCTCGCCTCTTGCCCGCCACAGCTGGTTGATCATACATATCTTATCGGGGATAATTAAAATGTACCAAACATACGTTAATGCAAGATTTCTTGGAATTGGATGTCCGAACACCACATTCCCGGGAACGTGAGTATTCTCCGTAATCTTTCATTCCATGTACCAAACGCAACCTTACTCCTTCTCTAGCTAGCCGCACGGGAGTTCACAGGTCGGGTTGGACTTACATCCTACAAAAATCCATCCGATTCCATAGATCTTAAAACCTGAAATTCACATATGTGGGTTCAGACAATTTCAAATGCGGATTGAGTTTTAGTGGATAAGATGGGCTTCCATGGGATAGGTTTAAACTATTGTCGAAAATGAAAATGCAATAGATATATGAGAGCAATAACATTGGATATCAAGTTGAAATTAGCTAGTGAAATACTTCTATGCAGCATATGTGTAAATTCATATATTAAATGTTCAAAATTATGAGCCTGGGTTTAGTGTGGTTTTTGATAATAGGGGTTTAGTGTGTTTCGTAGAGTATGGGATTGGGTTTGGTAGTAAGCATGTGTTTATCCCAATTAAAGCAAAGCTCTGTTTAAATTCCAAGATGGAAAAAGAAGCAATACTTCTGTTTTTCTCCAATCAGAGCAAAGCTCTGCCTAAAAAAATAAAAAAAAAAAGCGCGCAGCGTAACTGTGCGACACGTGTCTGCGCAGCGCACAGTTGCGCTGCGCAACACAAAAGGAAGAAAAGAAAAAAAAAACGCGCGCTGCGCGACACGTGTCTGCGCAGCGCAACTGCGCGCTGCGCAGCACAAAAGGAAGAAAAGAAGAAGGAAAAAAAAAAAAACGCGCGCGCAGCGCACCTGCGCGACACGTGTCTGCGCAGCGCACAGTTGCGCTGCGCAGCCAAAAAAAAAAGCGCACAGCGCACTTGTGCGCTGCGCGACACGTGTCTGCGCAGCGCACAGTTGCGCTGCGCAGCAAAAAAAAAAAATAGCTGCGCTACACGTGTCAGCACGGCGCGACACGTGTCACGCGCTGGGGCATCTGCGCCAAACAGAATTAAAAAATTCAAGAAATCTTTTCTGTTCTTGTTAAAACAAGAAGATTTTCTTCTGCAAAGCAGAAGCCCTTGGATCAAAGATCCAACGGTGGAGAAAATTCCCCAAATCACTCAGAGAAAGATCTTTTTAACAAATTTAACTAATTTATGGGCACTATAAAAAGGATCCCAGACCTCAATTAAAAGGCATCAACATTTTTCTAAAAAAAGAGAGAGAGAGAGAACTCTGAGAAACTCCTCAAGAATAAAAAAGATAAAAACCTTTAGAAAAAGAGAAAGTTCTCTTATGAACAGATCATACATCTAAAAACAAGATCAATGATCTTTAATAAAAATAAAATAAAATAAAATGGTGCTTTGCACTTTTCATGAACCTTTGGTTCTCTGAGATAAGAAAAAAAAAACTTATATTCTTCTTTGATCTAAATTAGATCAAAGAATTTAATAGTGCTTTGCACTTGTTCATGAACCTTTGGTTCTTTAAGATAAAAAAAAAAATTATCTTCTTCTTTGATCTAAATTAGATCAAAGAATTTAACAGTGTTTTGCACTTTTTATGAACCTTTGGTTTCTGAAATAAAAAGAAAAAAAAACTTGTTTTTTTTTTCTGATCTAAATTAGATCAAGGAAACGAATAGTGCTTTGCACTCCTTTTATGAACCATTGGTTCTTGAATCTAAAAGATTCTTAAATCATAGTGCCTTGCACTTGCAAACTGCGCTTTCGCTCTCTGATTGGCGCAAAGCGCCTGACAAATGCAATGCATTTCCTAAAAGGGCCAGGCCCAAATCAAAATGACCTGACAGGCCAAAATAAATTGCAAGGCAATAAATGGGCAGAGCCCAAATAAATTGATGCTTTGCATCCTTTATACAAGGGCAGAGCCCAAATGAAATTGATGCTCTGCATCATTTATAAAGGGCAGAGCCCAAAACAAATTGATGCCCTGCATCTTTTCCGGGCAAAGCCCAAATAAAAAATAAAAAAAAACAAATGCAAATAAAATATTGGACATTTTTAACTGGACTTAGCCTAATCGTGGCCATAAGTCCTTAAACTAAATTAACTGAGCAAAACGGCTCTCCTAAACCAATCCACATCCGGTTCAAGGGTACATCTCCGAACTCCTTTGATATCCATCGTTGTAATTACTCAACGACGTCAAAGAGGTGACAGGTCCCAACGACCATACATCAATATGGACTGCGGGGTCCTTAAACTCGTGGACCGAAACGTCCTTACTCGTTAAAACACTTTCGCAACGGCGCCATTTGATTGGTGTCAAAATTTGTATTTACCGCAATCAGAAACGGCGTCGCTTCGCAGCTAGCCGGTGAGTACGGGTCGATCCACAGAGACGGGTAAATTTCTTTTATGTGTTTTAACGAGTTGATTCAAAATGTCGTTTTGGTTGGTTTATAAAAATCTATAAAAACTGGATCTAATTAATCTAATTAAAAGTCTTGCTAGGGTTAGGCTTAAGGGAAGTTTTGGAGATTAACGTTTTTCCTCACCGCTTTCGATGCCTTCTTTTTTTAGATCTATTAGATGTTAATGTAATTATTAACAAAGTGGATCCAAATCTTTTGGGAAGATGTTTCTTCCTCTAGATTTATATCCTTCCTTTGTTGATAATTACCCTAACCCCCACGGAAAACGCGCGCAACCGGCCCTTTATACTACGGTTCATCGTTACCTCGATGGGTAGGATGCCGCAGGGAGCGGTTGTGCTCGTATGCGTGGAGTTCTAATTCATTAGGTGAAAGCGGCATTAAAAGGGGTGAGAGATCTCATCTCTCAACCCTTTCCCTAAGGCTAACCCTAACAAGCGAGGAGATTACTCGCTCATTAGGGGATGAGAAAACATTTTAATTAAAAGAAACAGAAATAACATACCTTCCTAAGTTGACGGCTCCCTCCAAACAAGAAGAACAGATCTGAATTTATCTCTCAGAAATTCTGAAATTTATTGATTGAAAAGAGGCATAGGGTTTTACAATTTTCGATTACAATTTATAAATAAACAGAAGAATTAGGGTTTCAGAGTCTCGTAGATGCGCAATTACAGATTTGCCCTCGGAAAATCCCAACACCCGCACCGACGCACCGACACGCCAATTTTCCACCGACACGTGCACTAGATGGCCGCGGATCCGCGGCATTGGTTGGCTTGGGCTGCGGATCCGCGGCCCTTTGGTGAGCTTGGCTCACCAAAATTCCTGGGATGCATACTGGGTATTTGGGCTTTCTATTTCCATAGTTCTTTTATCTGTTGGGCTTCTGGGTCTTCTCCAGATCTTCAGTGAAAACTTGTTCGTATCTTTTGACCGTTCACTTGACATTTTGGATCTTGTACTGTTCTTCGACTAGGATCCGTCTACTTGTTTGGTCAAAAGTCCATTTTTCTGTCGTTTTGTGTCTTTTTCACTGTATTTGCTCCAGAAACCTGTATCCTGTAATATGCAACAAACGTGCGTCAAGAGTACCTGTTTACTTATAAAACGGATAAGAATAGGGGAATGAAAAATGTAATATTATGGTCTGAACAAATACCCCCAAACTTACCTTTTGCTCGTCCTCGAGCAAACTTATTATTTTATTCACTAAAATCCTAACCGCACTTTCGCAGGGAAACGCGATTGCACTGAGCTCGTGCAACAAGCCGTTAAACCTCTAGGTGTCCCTAGTAGGAGGAGTGTTGTCTCCTGAGGGTTTTCAGCGGATTACACCCACAAAATCCTATCAACTCGGCCTATTGACTTTTGTTCTCCAATTAGGTTTTCTAACAAGGAATTCTATTATCTTTTGACTCGCAAATTATCCACCCATATTCTTCACACTTCCTCATCATCTAACTTAAGATTATATATGTTATGTAGACCTACTTAGCTTTCGGCATCTCTTAAGTCTTCCTTCTAGGGTTCCATCTCCACTTAGGAATTTCTATCACTCTATTAAAGATACAAGTTCTATCTTTCATTCCTCTCTCTTATCTAAATTCCAATCACATACCCCTACGTGTGTGTATAGATCACCCCTACACTTGGAGATTCAAATCAAGCAATCATGCCCTTGTCCGTTGTCCAAAGCACTTATTAATTAGTGAACTTTTAATTGAATTTCGCTTACACATCCTTCATGCGACCGTTAATGCTTCTTGAGGTACCAACAACCGATTACAAGATGCGTTAGCACTTTAAAGCGTACTTCCTAGTTTTGCAACACCTAAGGCTTTAGCAGTGACTCCCAAACCAGTTGGTCTAAGGCACTAGGTGATGAAGCACCCTCGCTAAATATTTTTCTATTTTTGCAGCCTTTAGTAATCACAAAAACCAGTGTCCATTTTTTTATTCTTTATTCACACTTATATATTTTTTATTTTCATCATACTAAGGACTTTAGACAAGAGCATTTCAAGGTCTCTTCTACTATTCCAAGTTTCAAGGTGCGTGATTGTGCAAATTGTAGGGTATACGTTTTCAGAATCTAGATTTAAGCTAGGAACTATTTTTCAAACTTATACTCTAATAAGAACATCAATACTCTTCCCTTGTTTCGACTTAGCCCAAGAAGTGAGCCCAGAATTTGCCTATTTTTAAATAAACTACAAAGGCATATACTTTCTACCGTTAAACTTTAAGGAAGGTTATCTTTAGGGTTTTTAATTTATTACGTCAAAGATCTAGTTGTTCCTAGCCAGTTAACCTATCTGTCAAACTCTCGTCAATTAGCCAAAATTGAATACAATAATTTTTATAATTTTTGAAAATTTTCAATTTTTATGGGTTTTCGAATGCAAAAAATATGTACAAATGAATGCGAAGGAAGAAGACGTACCGAGCATAAATACCCCCAAACTTGAACTTGACAGTGTCCTCACTGTCATACTAAACCAAGAGGGTCAAAATACCGGCACTTCCCTGTTTATTTATTTATAATTTTTTTATTGTTAAGAAAAACAAAAATATATACAAAAAGGCCCTCCCCCAAACTTCATTTAAACTAGGTTAGACATTACTGCCAAACTTTGCATCGACCAAACGTCAACACCAACCATTTGAAAAATTTATCAGTAAAGAGTATTGGTTGGTAGAAGAATAAGTTGTGGCGGTCCAAAAAGAATTGGGGAAGATAGAAGTGGTGGTATGGAAGGTGTGGAAACGAATATACATGTGATGGTGATGCATCGAAATGAGAATGGAAATGATCAGCAATCAGTGGAGTGTTGGCATTCTCGTAGCTTATTAAAAGAAATGGGGGTATTTCAACTTCTAAAGGAAGAGGTTGACTCACCACAATACCCCCAAGATGTTCCTGTGGGTCCTCTAGTGATCTGGCATCATCCATCAATTGTGTATGATATTCAATTATGAGGGAACTGATCTCCTCGATGTCCGCCATAGTCCTACCGAAAACTTGCCGCCTATCTTGTAAGACCATTAAGAGGGCGTTCTCTTGCTCGAGGGCTAGAGAAGCCGATATGATAATGGGAAGGGTCTCATTCTCACCTATGTAAGCATATCTAAGGTGAGACGGCAAGGGCGTGAGTTCGAGTTTCAGAGGCGAAAGAATCATTGCGGAATCTACCTCGAACTCAAAGGACTCCAATATAGGTTCGAAATCACTGCAAACAACCGATTCGGATGGCTCGACTGACTCATCCAAAAATTCAAACGACTCATATTCGGACTGTGAGTCGTCATCATCCAAAAAAGTGAAACATTTATAATCAACATCGGTTGTGTCAACGGTGGTGGGCTCAAGGAGGGACGCACTAGTGGCGTCAAAACTGTTTTCATTAAACAAGAATCTTTCAAGCTCGCAGTCCTCAGGTCTGAGTCTAATCTTTTTTTTTTTTAATTGTGGTCGATGCAAAATGCTTTAGGTGTTTTCTGAGGTCCTGGGAAGGGTGATGAAATCCCCACCCAATCTGAGATTGGTCAATTAGCCCCTTAAGTCCAATTAAATTATGCAAAACAAAAATTCACTTGCATTCAATTTTAGCGCGGCGCAAAGAAACCTGCAGAAAATCTGTTATTTAGAAGGAGGAGAAAGACTCTTTACGCAAAGAATTCCTGCAGAAACTTTTTACAGTGGAGATATGGAGGTTGACAGAGAGGAGAAGGAGAAATCAAACCAGCAAAATTTGGTGCGCTGACGTGGCAGTTAGAGCGCGGAAACGCGGCGGGAGGCCACTTTTGCGGCGGAAGCGCGGCGGGGAGGTGGGGTCAGGCTCTGGAAAAAATTCTTCTGTTCTGTGCTTGTAATTCTTCTCTGTTTTTATGTACCAAATTTTGTTTTGCCCTCTGTAAATTTCCAGATTCGCTATTCCTGCAAGATTCAAAAGATACACCCTTCAAACAGATCAAAATTGATAATTTTTATATTTTTTATATTTTCAGATTTTTATAATTTTTTTAAAATTTATATCAACCCGAAAATTCACAAAAAATGCAAGAGGTAAAATAATAAGTTTGCTCGAGGACGAGCAAGAGGTAAGTTTGGGGAATGGAAAATGCAATATTATGGTCTGATCAATGTCCGGACGGGTTTTCATTTCCTGAAACCCGTCCAAATATAGATGCGAGCAGGTTAAGAGCCGATTTTTTACCCACAAAATAAAGGTGGGTGCGGAAAGGATTTGGGTCCAAACCGACCTGTGTTCACCCCTAGTTTAAGGGAAGTGTATTTTCATATGAACTTACACTATCATTAAGAGCATATATATAGCTCCTTAGGGCCTGGTTGGAGTATTTTTTATGGAGTTAAAGTATTGCATAAATTGAGTGAAAGTTGGAATTCTGGTGTTTATTTGAAAGAAGTTCTTATACTTAAAATTAGGAGTTTGAAGTTTGAATTAGATAGGACATTCAAAAAAATTAGAAGTTCATAAAGGAAAATAGAGTGAAATAGGGCAGTTAATTTAGAATAACTATTACAAAAATAAAAAATACCTAACTTGGCAAACTCCAATCCAACTCCACCAAAATACCTCCGACTTCTAACTCCTGATTTCGTGCATGCCACATAGGAAATTAGAACTTCGAAGTTATGAACATGTTAAGAAATCCAAAAATAGCACTTACAGGGAAAATAGTTTGGCACAATCAACAAATTCCATGTGATACAACCAGCATAAGCATATAATAGAAGCATATAATAGATATGACGTACAACAAACTGAACAACAATGACTGAGAAACTAAATTTAATTGAAAAGAATCAACTATTTTTACAAATGCTTACATATGGAGATCATCACAACAAAGGAGTATAAATACAGAAAGGGGTCGGACAAGGTTTGATTGGGATACATAATCATGCCAGATAATTTGTTTAGGTGAACTGAGCATACAAAATTCTTCATTTCTCATATTTTCGATCACCCAATGGTGTCAAGTTTCTTGTGCTGATTATAGCTGAGCAGCCTGAGCTTCTACAAAATTGATTAAGAAATCTCCATGAAGATGCAGATGATGTACTGCATTTGCAGGGAAATGAATTAGTAATGGTGCTACCGACAAAGAAATAAACTAATTGTGGACTGTATGAAAAATAATTGTGGCGACTTAAGAACATACAAATTCTAACAACAGCGACGACCATCCATATTGTTCAAACACATGCACTCTGTTAATTGATGCTGAAACCTGAAAGCAAAAATACCAAATGCTTGTGCTAATGAATTTAGGATGATGATAATAACCAAAATGTTCAACGAACATCCACATTTGATCCATATTTAGAACAAGAAATATCTACCTAGGCATTTGTCCACACAGCACCAGAGTTCACAAGCTTGTCACATGCACTCTTAAAATCATCGAAAAAATGTACTTCATTATCTGCATAAATTTTAATCCACCTGCAGAAACAAAAAAAAATGATAAATCAGTTGTTATGTTAGGGCTTGTATTGAGACTCTTAAAAGTCTCTGCCACTGAAGCAAAATTCCATAATCTGTGAAGATTGAAGTTAACATATTTATATATTCATATACTCAATCCCCGATTGTTGAGCTCCTTTCGTTGGCCGAAGGCCTGAAACTTGGGTTTTGCATAACAGAACTTTGCAACCGTTTCTTATTAACGACATTTTTGTTATGATACCATCTTAAGGCTCCTAACTCTGCACCAAAACTTTAGAGCTGCGATGATGGTAGAAGGATATACTCGTATACTTTAATGAAGAAGAAAACTTATTTGTAGTAAACGATACAGAAAAGATGAGTGAAAAGTAACCTGATGTTGGGAAAGATGTACAGGGATGTAAACAGGAAGAAACATGCTCAGCGTATTTCCTTATAGAATATATCCGCTAGTAAATTTCATGGACCCCAAATACATAGGGAAAAGGAATTTATAAACTGTAACAAAAGAAAACACCTACATCAGTTTTTCAGTGAATTTACTTTGTAAGGGAGAAACCCAGTTCAATTCCCTACATCCTCGTTTCAGAGAGTAGAAATTAATAACATCCATGTAACAATAATAGAGAATACGAAAGAAACTTTACTTCAGTCTTGTGTGACAGATTTTATATTCCACTGCATCCCAAAAAACACTTTTACTTTGCACCTTCTTGATCATTATGTAAATGATATGGGTACTAGTTAGTGCAGCAAGTTGTAAAGAGGAACGGCTATAATAGTACTAATCTACTCATATTTAGAAGAGGAGGAGCAGGAGGAGGAGCTATAATAGTACTGATCTACTCATATTTAGAAGAGGAGGAGGAGGAGGAGGAGGAGGAGCTATAATAGTACTGATCTACTCATATTTAGAAGAAAAGGAGGAAGAGGGGGGGGGGGGGGCTGGTGTTCAAGGTTGAGGGGTGCAAACAGAGAAAGATGCAACTGTAAAGTTTTTCCTTCTGGTCCTGTCCATATCATGACAAAATCTAAAATAATCATGACAATGAAATGAAGAAAAAATAATAGATGCAGATGTCTAGAGCATTCACCTGAAGTTGTCCATGGTTTTTCAAGTAGTATTTTGAAGTAGGCATTGTCAAACACATTAGGATTTCCGAAGCCTTTGCTTCCAAGTGTATGCGCTCCCGATAGTGCAACTAGTTCCTGCGTACTGCCAACATGAATAAACTGTTACGTACTTAGAAATAGACATTATATGTTAATAAATGGAAAACAAATTACACTTTCAGCCATATGATAGTCTTCCCAGTAGCAAGTACTAACGCCCTCAATGCTGTTGTTTGTATTAATAGGGAAGAGATCTCGTTAGATCTAGTTTTATCTAGAAGACTTTGATAAGGTAGTTAAATGCTTCATATCAAATAAGTGAAGAAGTCAATTTCTTCAAAATATATAATAACATAGAATATTTAAGGTGAAAGGAAGATTACAATGCTGAGAAACTATTGAGATTATGCTTCTCCAAAACAGTAGTACAAATGAAATTACGGTTGTTGTGGATATGTCCACCTCACAACAACATAGAGACAAAATATCTAACATGGACGACATGATTGGCTAGCTAGATGCTGCAGAATTTTTCATTTTTGGAGTCTCATGTGATTCACAGGATTTGAACCAGTGAATTCCACTCAGGAGAGCAATAATTTACCACATAGCTAGGCTCCTTCATATTAGTAATTCTTTGGAGGGCAGGAGTCTTTCGACTTAATCCTAATTTTCAAAAAAGAAAAAGGAGAGTGGGTTGATAGGTTTTAATGTGTTTATGAAAGACGAAGGGGATTCTGCATGAAAATCAAAACAACATCCGTTATCATTGAAAAACAAGATTCAGCATCTGTTGAACCCTAAAAATATGCCAAGTTGCCTAGTTGCGGATATCTCCTTGTGTGAGAATTTCCCATAACGGGCATCTCATCAAAGAGATGTCCGCTTCATGATTAAGGGTGTCCTATTGTGGACATCTCCTCGATGGAGATGCCCACTCTCTATGGAAAGCGATTGCGGGTATCCGCATGAACGGTTTCGGGCCTCTTTAGTGGGTAGTTTACACTCGCCACTATCCTTAAAAATGGGGATGATGGCCTGTTAACTACTCCATCCTTTAGAGAGCCGATATATACCTCTCTAAAGGCCAAAAATGGAGAAAAATTTCCAAGTTTTTATAGGTTGGAGATTGCAAGGAGACTTAGGGCAAGAAGAAGAAGAAGAAGAAGAGAAGGCGGCGAATCGATGAAGGCCTTCTCTCTCTTAGACCCTTCTTTGCTTTTCTTTTAACAGGGAATATATGAGAGATGGACGATACGGGACAATCCCCATCACTTTCTTGAATCAAAGACTCTAATGAACCCAAGAACATGATTAACTTCATGATTCTTCAACAAAAATGAGAATACCAAAGCATTTCTCTTTGGAAAATAGAAATAATTCTATTTTTCCTCCATTAATACAAGAATTCAGACTCTAAACAGTCTATATTTCTTAACAAACAATTCAAAATTACAAGGGGAGGTGCTGCCCATTTGTATTTTGAAATAAGAATCAACTTCACACCCAAGTGGACATCTCTAAAGAAAACTAGGATATTAAAAGAGAATAGAAATCATCCCCAAAAGGATATTTGATCACCAATCATGAATTTTGAGAGGGATGTCAATGCTTTGCGTGTATTTCATGATATCCATTTGTGACATTCCCAAGAATACCCACTTTTACTTTAAAACATGTTCTTTGCGGGTATCTTAATAGAATCCCCCAATGAGCATTATAGAATGCCCCATTGGGTATCTAAAAAGGGATACCCACATAGGCTGATGAAGGATATCAATAAGTTGCGGATATCTCATATCCGCAACTGAAGGATGGATTGGAAGGAGAGATCCGCACACATCTTATATAAAGTTGGGTCCCCTATAGAGTGATCCTCTCTATACTTCATGTTCAAATATTGTGGGTCCCATTTAGAGGACCCCATATTGACTTAATTGACTAAGTTTGGAACCCACAAATGGAGATTACCCACTTAGTCTCCAAATGACATACTCCCCAACTCTTTTGAAATTTGTTGATATCTTCTTGTAATTTGTTTCATGTGAATTTGAGATGTAAAGAGATGTATATATCTCAAAATTGTACACAAATCAATATAAATGAAATCTCTTGACAACTTCTTTCCTTTTATTGCAAGTACATATATATGTGATGTGATCCAGAACAACTTAACAACGTATCATGTCTAGATATTTCCTCAGACAATAGCGTATAATTAACAGCAACTACTTGCATTTATCGGAAGTCTCGAACCTTAGGACCTTCCGGTCAAACTTTCAAACCCCTAATTTTGTTTTGTTTAAACTTTACCTTTCTCTCAGTATCATAAAGAGGATAAACAATATCTTGGTGTCAATACTGATATCCGACTGCTTTATTAGGTATTGCTTTGGTAGTCCGAATTGGAAAAATCGAAGTTTCCGTAGAGGAGGATATAAATTTTCCTGCAAATACTAATTAAATACAATAAATAAATAAATTGTAAAACACGGTTTGGGCCCACAACACATGAACTCCATCCCAAAGACTCAAGTTTTATATGAAGGTTTATCCCATTTTATATTTTATACCCATATGCATCTCACAATTTTCCCGATGTGGGACTATGTTATCCACATTCTCAACATCCCTCACGTGCAACGAGGACTTCATGTGCAATGATGGCTCAAACCTTATGTGCAACGTGGACAAACACCCGAGCTTTCATACCATGTAAAACTTGGTTTGGATTCACAACACATGAGACCACACACATGGATGCGCGTAGGCTTTGAATATAGCGGGACTCCATCCAAAAGAGTCAAGCCTTATAGAGATTTATCCCATCTTATATTTTATATCCATATTGTCTCATAATTTTCTCGATGTGGGACTATATTATCCACATTCTCAATATAAATGATGGTGGTGGTGGTGGTGGTGATGATTAACAATAATGATAATGATGATATTGATTATAATAATGATGATAGTACTGATAACGATGACGACGACGACGATATTGTAATGATAATAACAATAACAATAATGATAATAAAGATTATGATGATGGTGATGATGATAGAAGGTATGTGATTTTTTGACGATCGTTTTCTGATAATTGATGATGTTTTGATGAAATCAAGCTGTAACAACCCTCTTTGAATGCAATAATTTAAGAGTTTATCAAGATTCTTTTCCCAAAATATTTTGAAGTTTTGGTTGGCCGCTAAAATATTTTAATTTAGATTTTTCTCTGTGAACAATTTTGATTTGGAAAATATTCAGTTTTTAGATTATATAAATAATATTCTCTTACTGTCAGCAAAAAATATTTTTCGTATCTGTTTACTGTTAAAATGAGAACGAGAAAATCTGCACCGAATCTCTAAATGCAACCAATTAAAGATATGTATCATTATAATATATTTATAAAAATATTTTATATATACACTAAAAATCTCTCTCTATCTCTCATTCTCAAAACTTAATCTCTCTCTCTCTCTCTCATACCCGCACCCCTCTCTTTCTTTCCCCGCCGCTCGTTCCTCACCCCCGAAACCCTAACCCTAGTCATCGCCACCAACACCGCCGCAGACCCCGACCCCTCCTCTCGCCTCCATCAACGCCGAGACCCTTTCCGCTCTCCTTCGCCTTGCCCTCGCTCTCGTCCTCCTCCCGTCGACGTTGCCTCCTTCCCTCGCGCGGCCACAACCCCGATCTCCTCATCTCGTCCTACCACCGCAGCCAACGTCCCTTCGCACAGCCATCTCCGACTCCACCACGACTTCCAGCGACCTGCACAGGGCATTCGACGTCGTCGCAACCCTCGTCTTCCCTCGTCGCTGCTCCGATCACCCATGTCTCCACAACTCACTGCAGCAACATCACCCCTGTCCTTCCATCGTAGATCTGGACCCTAGCAATCGCAACAGCCACGATTTCTCTTGTAAGCACTCTCGATCCCTGTTCTGTTCTGTTCTGAAAAAAAAAGAAACAAATAAATAAATGAATAAAATGGTATGAAATCAGCGAGAAATTAAATAGGGAAAATTTGTATCAAAACCCTAAATTGAAATAATTATGTGTGACAATTTTTATATAAATACTTATGATTTAAATCGATGAAATTTATCTAGGCAGATCATATAACTCAGATCCAAAGTCGCACCTTAGCTGAGATCGTGCCTGCATTTTTGTACATCTTTTTCCGTGATCGCTATCCTCAGGCAAGTACTCTTGCTCTTTTCATTTTTGTCGATGCAACCTCGGCGATTATCAAAATTAGTTCTTAGCCTGTACAAGTTTGGATATTAGAGGAAAAATGTTTCTTTCACAGTTTTATCATCTGTCTTTATCGTAACACTTGCTAATATATAATGCTGAATGCTGCTTGCTTTTTCGTTATGTAATGCTATGACATGAATATTATGCATATGAATCCTTTTACATCATGTTGATTACATGTATAGAACACCTTGATTTGACATGCTTATTCATGATCTTTATTATTTATTTTCTTAAGTGAAATCATTAATTAGAGTGCTGGACTACATGCCATGACACCACTATTCACCAGTTTTATTTCCATACAATTACCATACTGCAAGTTCCTGTCTTTTCAGCATTCTTAATTAGTGATTTTAATATTTACCATAGCAACTATACATACGTGGGTGTTGGGTTAGTTTGAGTGTGCGTTGTACAACAGGATCTCAGGAGTCCCATGCCGGCAGCTCGTACCGGGCTATAGCGGTCACATGATTACAGCTCGTACCGGGCTATAGCGGTCACATGATTACAGCTCGTACCGGGCTATAGCGGTCACATGTTTACAGCTCGTACCGGGCTATAGCGGTCTCTTGTTCATTCCACAGTTGGGCCCGTGTTTCCTAGCCCTTGGGGCACCACTCTTGGGTTAGGAATACTCCTGCAGAGGTTGACGCACACACTCAAGCTTACGATAGGATAGTTTACCCTTTAGTGGCCGGTTAGGTTATGACCTGATCCCTTACATACATGCTTCATAGTGTTAATGCATTTAATTACTTATATACATGCTTTCTTGTGCAGCGGGCTTCACTTTTATATATTCTTGTTTTTATGCTACACACTCTTTATACGTTGAGTACTTGCTGGGATGTTCTGACATCCCTGAGATTTGCCATCTCAGGTTTAGAGTCAGATCTGCAGGCTGAGCAGGATCAGAGCGGCTACCAGGACCTTGCTGAAGATCAGTAATCGTAGGTTATTTTCCTTTACTTTTAGCTCTTAGCATGTGCGCCCTTATGGGACATTAGGACTTTTGTATCTCTTTCGGATCTTATTTTATTCCGAATCTTTTGTTTTGGATCTTTAATTGCATCAATTATCTAGTGGACCCATTTTAGGATTTCTTGTGGTTTCATTGCAGCATGATTATTAGTATTATTTCTTTTGGTATTGGATTTTATTTTTGACAGGTTAATCTAGACAGCCTTATGTGACTATGGTAGGACTTTTCCTTACCGTAGGTAGCACGGCTGGCCATCGTCACTTCCCGTATTCCACATTTTTGGGAAGCGGGGCGTGACAAGGTTTTGTTGGTATCAGAGCCAGGCTGACTTCAAAGTTAGTCTTGGTTCTACCGACCTTTTAGGTTAAAAACACATGTCTAGGTTTTCCCCAGTATGTCATGCTGCAGATTCCGTTGACTCTGACCATAGGATTCGGGCGACTTACATAGAGTTACGATATTGTGCCCATGTACCGCGGCATGGATACAATACGGTATTCTGTATGAGTAACTTAGAGTCCTACACTTGATCTGTATTCCTTGAGTTGATTATTTCATTATCTCTTTGCTTCACTCAGTTTTAATAATTTGAATTTAAACCTCGTTTTCCTTGCTAAATCTTGTCGTTCGTTTTGACTTCAGAATCATGGCCGAAGAAAATTTGCGAGTATATGGGAGACGTGACAACAATACTGCACTACTTGGAGTTATACGTGGCATGCTGGAGAGCCAACAACAGCAGACCGAATTGCTACAAGGGGGCCTACTTGCTTCTCAGCAGACCGCTACTGCGGCCTTGAACAAGGTGGTTGAGGTTCGTGAAGGTAGACGCCCGGGCAGTGTCGCCGATTTCAGGAGACTACAGCCGGCAGTTTTCACTGGCGCAGGCGGACCACTGGATGCCGAGCAGTGGGTTGTCGACATGGGGAATTTGCTGTCAGCCGCCCGGGTTCCTGAAGAGGACAGAGTGGATATAGTCAAGATTCAACTGCAGGATATTGCTAGAATTTGGTGGCTCGCAGAAGAGAACAGGTTGGAGAAACCGATTACATGGACTGATTTCTCTACGGCTTTTCTTGAGAAATTCTTCCCTAAATCGGCCAGGATCGAAATGGAACAGCAATTTATCAATCTTCGTCAGAGAGATCGCACAGTGGACGAGGTAGCGGCCGAGTTTATCCGACTCAGTCGTTTTGCTCCTTCAATGGTAGCCCAGGAAGAGGATAGGGCTAGAAGATTCTTTCAGTGTCTCACTCTGGAAATACAGGAGAAGTTAGCTTCACATGATCTGAGAACTTATTCAGAGGTATTAAATGCGGCCCGCAGAATTGAGACAGTTATGGATAAGAGGAAGAAACTTCAGAGTGAAAGATTCAAACGGCCCGTGAATCAAACTTCAGAGAGGATTCCAGTTAGACAGCATGGAGGAGTTCAGATGAAGCGTACCGCAACCCTACCACAACGGGAATCTACGGTTTGTGGATACTGTCGGATACCGGGACACGTCGAGAGAAATTGCCGCCGCGCTAAGGGTCTATGTCTGATTTGTGGTGCTAGTGACAATCAGATTGGGAGTTGTCCAAGAAGAGCAGAGCGCAACCAACCTCAGAAAGGACTTGTCCCTCAGGAGCAACTTTTTGATCAGAGGCGAGGAAACACAGGTCGTAGACAAGGACGGGCCTTTACACTGACAGCTGAGCAGGCGGAAGCATCGGAGGATGTCGTTTCAGGTACCGTTCTAATTTGTTCTGTTCCTGCTAGAGCACTTTTCGATTCCGGAGCTTCGCATTGTTTTATGTCTTTGGATTTTGCCACAACACATTCTATTGCACACAAAACACTGGCTGTTGGTTGGGACATTCACACTGGAAATAGGGTAGTTACCACCAACCTAGAGTGCAAGCTTTGTCCAGTTGTGATTTGCGGCAGAGAGCTTTTCGCAGATTTCCTGTTGATTGGAACCGGTAGTTATGATGTCGTCTTAGGAATGGATTGGTTGGGCACCTTTCACACACATATTGATTGTCGGGCCAAAACTGTAAACTTTTGCATTCCTAACCACCCAGAGTTCGTGTTCATTGGAGGGAGCAAATCTCTGGGACCTATTAAGTTTAGAGCAAAGCCGACGTGCGACATACTGACATCAATGGAGGTTGATATGAGTTCGGCACCGGTCGTAGTTCGGGAATTTTTGGATGTCTTTCCTGAGGACTTACCCGGCTTACCCCCGTCTCGTGCTTTGGGGTTTTCGATAGAGTTATTGCCAGGAATGGCACCAATTTCTAAGTCACCCTACAGGATGACACCAGTTGAATTAGCGGAATTGAATAAACAGATAGAAGACCTCCTCAGCAAAGGATTCATTCGTCCGAGTACTTCTCTGTGGGGCGCTCCAGTTTTACTAGTAAAGAAGAAAGACGGCTCGTGGCGCATGTGCATCGACTACCGAGAGTTGAACCAGGTTACGATTAAAAACAAGTACCCTATACCTCGGATCGATGATTTGTTCGATCAATTGTGTGGTGCTCGAGTGTTCTCTAAGTTGGACCTTCGGTCGGGGTACCATCAAGTTCGTGTTAAAGCGGAGGATGTATGCAAGATAGCCTTCAGAACTCGATACGGTCATTATGAATTCTTGGTAATGCCATTCGGTGTTACTAATGCCCCAGCCGTGTTCATGGATTTAATGAACCGAGTTTTCTCCCAGTACCTTGATCAGTTTGTTGTAGTTTTCATCGACGACATTCTTGTGTACTCTAAAAGCAAGGAGGAGCATGCCGAGCATTTGAGGATCGTGTTGCAAATACCGAGGCAAGAAAAGTTTTACGCCAAGCTTAGTAAATGCGAGTTTTGGCTTGAACAAGTTCAATTTTTGGGCCACATCGTTTCTAGAGACGGTATATCAGTAGATCCGGCGAAGATTGAAGCAGTGATGGATTGGCCAGCACCGAAGTCAGTAGCAGAGATTAGAAGTTTCTTGGGACTCGCATGCTACTACCGTAGATTTGTTAAAGATTTTGCACGAGCGGCTGAGCCATTGACAAGACTTACTCGAAAGGGGATACCATTCGTATGGTCGGAAGAGTGCAACCGAGCGTTCGAATTATTGAAGGAGAAACTCACAACCGCACCCATATTGACCGTACCAGATAGGACATGAGGACTGGTGATTCATAGCGACGCTTCCAGTAAGGGGCTAGGCTGTGTCTTGATGCAACGTGGGAGTGTTGTCGCTTATACCTCGCGTCAACTGAAGACGCACGAGAAGAATTACCCAACTCGCGATTTAGAGTTGGCCGCTGTAATCTTTGCTTTGAAAATTTGGAGGCATTATCTTTTGGGAGAACGAGTGGAAATTTTTACGGACCATAAGAGCTTGAAATATATATTCACGCAGAAGGAGCTAAATATGAGACAGCGTAGGTGGTTGGAGTTCATGGCTGATTATGATATCGATTTGAAATATCATCCCAGAAAAGTAAATGTGGTACCGGATACTCTCAGTCGGAGACCAACAGCGATGTGGTTGACTGGCCAGAAGGAACTCATTGATGAATTTCGAAGGCTTAATCTAGAAGTGGTAGAGCAGGGGACGCCCGGACAATATTGGCAACTACAGGTGCAGTCTTCGTTAGTTGATCGTATTAAAGCTGCACAGACTGGGGACCCGCAATTGCAGAAACTCCGCGGGTTAGTAGAGGCAGGATTGAGAACAGACCTATTGATACACGAAGATGGCTCTTTAAGATTCGGCAGTCGATTATGCGTGCCAAAGGGCGACGTTCGAGAGGAAGTGTTGAAGGAAGCACACAGTTCAGCTTATTCAGTGCACCCGGGTGGTACCAAGATGTATAGGGACGTTAAACAACACTTTTGGTGGAATGGCATGAAGAGAGAGATTGCCCGCTATGTGTCGAAGTGCTTAGTGTGCCAGCAGGTGAAGGCCGAACATCAGCGAGTGGCCGGCCTATTGCAACCACTTCCCATTCCCCAGTGGAAGTGGGAACACATCACTATGGACTTCGTGACGACTTTACCACGGAGTCATAAGGGCAATAATGCTATTTGGGTCATCGTCGACCGTCTCACAAAGGCGGCCCATTTTCTACCCTTTCGAGTGGGACAATCGACGGAGACATTGGCAGAGAAGTTTATGCAAGAGATCGTACGGTTGCATGGGGTGCCTATCACTATAGTATCGGACCGAGACACGAGATTCCTCTCACATTTCTGGAGAAGCTTACAAGAGAGTTTAGGCACTCGTCTTCGCTACAGCACAGCTTACCATCCCCAGACTGACGGACAGTCTGAACGTACGATACAGATACTAGAAGATATGTTGAGAGCCTGTATGCTAGATTTCAAGGGATCATGGGAGGATCATCTTCACTTGGTGGAATTCTCGTACAATAACAGCTATCAGGCGAGTATCCAGATGGCACCGTTCGAGGCACTTTACGGACGTAAATGTCGTTCTCCACTTTGCTGGGATGATGTGGGTGAGCGAAGATTATTGGGACCGGAGCTCGTAACCCAAACAGTTGAGAAGGTCCAGTTGATCAGGAACCGTATCAAGGCAGCACAGGATCGTCAGAAGAGCTGGGCAGATACTAGTCGAAGACCTCTCGAGTTTGGAGTAGGAGAGCATGCCTTCCTTAAGATTTCACCGACTCGAGGAGTGATTAGATTCGGTAGTCGTGGGAAACTCAGTCCCCGATTTATTGGACCATTCGAGATTGTGGAACGCGTTGGAGCAGTGGCTTACAGATTGGCCTTACCACCTTCTTTGGCTGGTGTACACGACGTATTCCATGTATCACAGTTGCGTCGGTACGTTCGCGATGACAGTCATGTTCTCGATCACTCTGAATTAACCTTGAGCACCGATCTCTCGTATGAAGAGCAACCTACAGCTATTGTCGACCGTAAGGAGAAGGTATTGAGAAACAAGATCATCCCTTTAGTTCTTGTATCTTGGGGCGGACGTTCTCGCGGGTAATCTACTTGGGAGCGCGAGGACACGATTCGTCAAAAGTACCCATACCTGTTTTCTTGATCTTGTAGTCGTCCTTCCAATTTCGAGGACGAAATTTTCTGTAAAGTGGGTAGGATGTAACAACCCTCTTTGAATGCAATAATTTAAGAGTTTATCAAAATTCTTTTCCCAAAATATTTTGAAGTTTTGGTTGGCCGCTAAAATATTTTAATTTAGATTTTTCTTTGTGAACAATTTTGATCTGGAAAATATTCAGTTTTTAGATTATATAAATAATATTCTCTTACTGTCAGCAAAAAATATTTTTCGTATCTGTTTACTGTTAAAATGAGAACGAGAAAATCTGCACCGAATCTCTAAATGCAACCAATTAAAGATATGTATCCTTATAATATATTTATAAAAATATTTTATATATACACTAAAAATCTCTCTCTATCTCTCATTCTCACAACTTAATCTCTCTCTCTCTCTCACATACCCGCACCCCTCTCTTTCTTTCCCCGCCGCTCGTTCCTCACCCCCGAAACCCTAACCCTAGTCGTCGCCACCAACACCGCCGCAGACCCCGACCCCTCCTCTCGCCTCCATCAACGCCGAGACCTTTTCCTCTCTCCTTCGCCTTGCCCTCGCTCTCGTCCTCCTCCCGTCGACGTCGCCTCCGTCCCTCGCGCGGCCACAATCCCGATCTCCTCATTTCGTCCTACCACCGCAGCCAATGTCCCTTCGCACAGCCATCTCCGACTCCACCACGACTTCTAGCGACCTGCACAGGGCATTCGACGTCGCCGCAATCCTCGTCTTCCCTCGTCGCTGCTCCCATCACCCAAATCTCCACAACTCACTGCAGCAACATCACCCCTGTCCTTCCATCGTAGATCTGGACCCTAGCAATCGCAACAGCCACGATTTCCCCTGTAAGCACTCTCGATCCCTGTTCTGTTCTGTTCTGAAAAAAAAAACAAATAAATAAATGAATAAAATGGTATGAAAACAGCGAGGAATTAAATAGGGAAAATTTGTATCAAAACCCTAAATTGAAATAATTATGTGTGACAATTTTTATATAAATACTTATGATTTAAATCGATGAAATTTATCTAGGCAGATCATATAACTCAGATCCAAAGTCGCACTTTAGCTGAGATCGTGCCTGCATTTTTGTACATCTTTTTCCGTGATCGCTATCCTCAGGCAAGTACTCTTGCTCTTTTCATTTTTGTCGATGCAACCTCGGCGATTATCTAAATTAGTTCTTGGCCTGTACAAGTTTGGATATTAGAGAAAAGATGTTTCTTTCACAGTTTTATCATCTGTCCTTATCGTAACACTTGCTAATATATAATGCTGAATGCTACTTGCTTTTTTGTTATGTAATGCTATGGCATGAATATTATGCACATGAATCCTTTTACATCATGTTGATTACATGTATAGAACACCTTGATTTGACATGCTTATTCATGATCTTTATTATTTATTTTCTTAAGTAAAATCATTAATTAGAGTGCTGGACTACATGCCATGACACCACTATTCACCAGTTTTATTTCCATACAATTACCATACTGCAAGTTCCTGTCTTTTCAGCATTCTTAATCAGTGATTTTAATATTTACCATAGCAACTATACATACGTGGGTGTTGGGGTAGTTTGAGTGTGCGTTGTACAACAGGATCTCAGGAGTCCCATGCCGGCAGCTCGTACCGGGCTATAGCGGTCACATGATTACAGCTCGTACCGGGCTATAGCGGTCACATGATTACAGCTCGTACCGGGCTATAGCGGTCACATGTTTACAGCTCGTACCGGGCTATAGCGGTCTCTTGTTCATTCCACAGTTGGGCCCGTGTTTCCTAGCCCTTGGGGCACCACTCTTGGGTTAGGAATACTCCTGCAGAGGTTGACGCACACACTCAAGCTTACGATAGGATAGTTTACCCTTTAGTGGCCGGTTAGGTTATGACCTGATCCCTTACATACATGCTTCATAGTGTTAATGCATTTAATTACTTATATACATGCTTTCTTGTGCAGCGGGCTTCACTTTTATATATTCTTGTTTTTATGCTACACACTCTTTATACGTTGAGTACTTGCTGGGATGTTCTGACATCCCTGAGATTTGCCATCTCAGGTTTAGAGTCAGATCTGCAGGCTGAGCAGGATCAGAGCGGCTACCAGGACCTTGCTGAAGATTAGTTATCGTAGGTTATTTTCCTTTACTTTTAGCTCTTAACGTGTGCGTCCTTATGGGACATTAGGACTTTTGTATCTCTTTCGGATTTTATTTTATTCCGAATCTTTTGTTTTGGATCTTTAATTGCATCAATTATCTAGTGGACCCATTTTAGGATTTCTTGTGGTTTCATTGCAGCATGATTATCAGTATTATTTCTTTTGGTATTGGATTTTATTTTTGACAGGTTAATCTAGACAGCCTTATGTGACTATGGTAGGACTTTTCTTTACCGTAGGTAGCACGGCTGGCCTTCGTCGCTTCCCGTATTCCACATTTTTGGGAAGCGGGGCGTGACACAAGCAAGGTTTACATGGAACTGAAATATTTGAGATAACAACTTGCCAGTGTATATAGAATATGTCTGATGTGGAACACGCTGAGCTTGAGGTGAAGAGAAGGGATAACTGTCATGTGAATGCAAAACTCACGAGAAGCCTTTCTTTAGAAAGCATCTCTTCAAACTAGAAGCATCCAATGTTTCTTGAGGAAGCTTCCCTAGAGGATCAGCAGTCCTGCAAAGCAAAAGTTATTTGCAATGAGAACTAGAGCGAGCTGGAGCAGCTTCAAGAAACATAAAATCAATCTTTGACAGCTTTACTATTATAATTCTGCTCACTGTCGAGACTTCAGAAAAACTTGAGGACAAAAAATTCAATAGATGAACCCAGATCTATCTAATTAACTTTTGATGCTCCAGTTTGTTGAACACTTTTATCTATTAGTTTAAATCTCCATATGGAATTACGAGGGAACTTTTTACCTTGAGTCTATTCGGCCCAATCGAACTGGTATTATCGGACCTCTGCATAGTGATGCTGCTTCTGCACCAGCCACAGCAATTAAGTCCGCCCAAGACACTGACAGTTCAAAAAAAACCTACATTTATGTAACTACCAAGTATGAAACCTAGCGAGAAATCTCAGATGATTATAGCATGTACCTTGCAGGCTTTTGTCAATTTCTCTCTTTGCTTTTTCTAAAATCTATAAAGTACAATGACAGAAAATATCAATAAAAATTGAAGTCAGCATGCTTAAGCAACGCAATGTAAAAAACACCTCTATATTACTAAAAAATTGATGCCGTTGCACTAGTATTATAAGTGATGGATAAGAAATGAACACATGCACATTAGTTTAGCATATTTACCCATTTTCATGCATCTATTCCTATACTTGATCCCTTATGAATGATTTCAGGGGAGAATGTTTATGCAGAGGAAGAGTAACCTTTAAGGTTTTACTAAGACCAGCATTTTCAGGTCTGTCGAGTTCATAGACTATAGAGCCATTCATACCACCTGCAAAAAATGGTGTAACAATAATGGATATAGAACTAACAATTACAGTTTCTGCCTAATTTTGCAAGAATATATAATAATCTCTGAACAAATTTCTGTCACTGATGAAGCAGAATGTTTATGTAACTATAATTCTTAAAAAAATTCAACTCATACACCATCGATCGGAGATCGATTCAGAAATTAGTAACTCTAAAATGAATACCTGAAATTTCATCCAAATCAAATGTTCCTGCATCGTGGAAAACCATTCGAAGCACACCGGCGGCTTTCGCCTTGGACAAAACATTCCTAACTCCACTTTGAACTATTGACAATTCACTGGCAGATACCCTTGAATATTTGAAAAGGAAGAGAGAAAACATCAGGTTATGAATGATGCCAATTTTTTTTTTTTGTAAAATATAACACATAAGATGGAATATAGAACAGATAAGCGAAAATATCTGATGTATAAGAATCCATAAGCGATATGTGACCTCTTCCAACCATATGAAGTCAAAAGGACAGGTGGCGTGGCACAAATAAGAGATACAAAACTTATGCTTAATATGTATACTTCAAAAAATGCATATTTGAAAATCATCATAAGTAAAAAGAAATTGAATTTGTCTGTTTATTTGTTAATTCTTAAATTATCTGAATAGAGATAAATATGATAACGTGTATTGGAGTTGTGTCTGCTAAAAAATAATTGTCTTATATGAACCTGAAGAGTGTCTATAGGTGGCACCAACTTTAAGTTGGTTGCCTCTAAATTCAATATTATGGTCGCCAACCTGACAGACGAGTACGCTAAACTAGCTTTGTAGGTGGAAATAACAGAATTTTACTCCACACTCATTATAATAAAATGCATGTCGCCAAAGCCTCAAAGGAACCTTTGAGCATGACAGTTCAAGTATATATTACAACATATCTGACTTGAGGGATCATTTCTGTTTAGTAAATGCCAAACTATCAATAGCTTCTTCCCTGAATTCGAGATGGAATTCTCACAAGAGTTCCAGGAGAAGGGAAAGCTGACAATGTAACAAAATTTTCAAAAAGCATATGAGGACAAATTTAGTCAAAAACAACCGGTCGTGGAAACTTTGTATCTTATGCGTAAATGGAGCTTTTTCCTTCTTTGCTCTAACTTCTTACCAAGCTCCATGCTGCATTTGTATCCTGCATAAAAAATACAATTCGCAACCAGAAGACTATACATGATGATATTGGTATCAAATCTAATAAGAAAGCAATAAACTCGATCAATCTTATTAAGAGATAAATCTTTTCAATTTATAAACCTCATAACATAACTAACTGATAGCTAATAATTCTAACAATCTAACACATTAATCATAATCTCAACAACATAAATCGGAACTTATCTAATTTATGATAAACATAATATCTAATACAGTTATATTCAAATATCTCATAATCTAACGGCCTCCCTCAAGCTCACGGTGGATAACCATGAGTTTAAAACTTTGAATAACATCTTGAACCAAATATGCAACTTGTAGAACGACAGAGAAGAACAGCGGATCTAAAGCATCGAGCATGGCGGATTAATACCATTTGGTCTCTTTCGCGCACTGTAAGATGGACTGAATAATCGGCAGTCTCTTTCGCTGGAAGTGCTAAAAGAAGATCATGCTGCTAGAAGACATCATAAGAAAAGAATATCTGTCTGGACAGAAGATCATGCTACTGGAAGACGTTATAAAAAAAGAATAACTGGTTGGACTTGATATTGATGGAGGCAACAACTTATGATCAAACCGAGAGAACTCATTTCTGAATTAGATATTATTGACACAACTTTATTTATTTTAGAATAATAAACTAAAAATATAAATGAAGATAAATTTTGGATCGAGTCATTGGCTCTTGATACCATGATAAGAAAGCAATAAACTCGATCAATTTTATTATGAGATAAATCATCTCAAGTTATACACCTTATAACATAAGTAACTGATAACTAATAATCCAAACAATGTAACACATTAATCATAATCTCAACAAAATAAATCGGAACTTATCCGATTTATGATAATCATAATATATAATTCAGTTATATTCAAATATCTCATAATTTAACATAAACCATAAAGGCTAAAAGGTTCTACGTTTCAACCTTGAATGAAGAAAAAGGTTATAATCGAAATGCTTGGAGCATGGTATAGTATATCAAAAGGAAACCAAGAATTATGATATTTCTACTAACATTTCGGCTTGCCAATGTGAAGTAAGTGCTATGGAGATTGCTGTAAAAAGTGTAAACTCTCTTCTTTTGTGAGAAGTTGAGAAGTTTCTCCTACCTGCAGGAACACAGTGGTAAATAATGAGCTCAACCCCTGAAAAGAATTTCGAAGAAAATGAACTAATAATGTAATATACGGCTTCGTATCATATATCCATCTTAATTCTTGAGCTAGAAAGATAGTATAAAGCATATCAAATTGTATGAACAAGCCCTAAACCCATAACTGTTGCACAGCCGTTAAAGAATTTACGGTTCGATTACAATTGAACCCACGTTTTCTTCCTTTTATTATTTGTGAGTGAAATAAAAATAGCAATCAATAAAGACTCTGTAAATCCCCAGTTACTTATACTTTTTCCGTATTTCTTTATAAATATTTCCCCCCAATTTTTCTTTCTAATTCTATTTTTATATTTCTATTAAAAACCCTAACCTAATTCCTAACCTAAACTAAACCCCATGCCCGGCCCAAGACCATTAACCCAAGCCCCAAACCCACTGAGCATCCTTCTCTTTCTTTCTTTCTTTCTTCTCTTCAAAAAAAAAAAAACCATGACCGAGCCCCACAATCCCAACAACCTCCGAGATCCCAGCGCCGGCTTCCCTTCAACCTCGCCCTCAATCCCAACCGACACTCTCTCCCTGTCTTCATATCTCTCTCTTAATCTCATTCCCTCAATCTCTCTCTATATCTCTTTCTCTCTCCCCCGAGCTCGCCATTGTTTATACCCGCAACTTTCACCACCATCTACATCCGCAGCTTTCACCACCGTCGACCCCCTTCACCCTCGTATCCATTGACGTCTTCTTCTTCGAAGCCACAACCGCATAACCTGATCTCGCCGCCGATCACCCTCTCAACCGAGACCCACCATCGACTTCAAACCCCAACTCCAAACCCATCGCAACAACCTTTCATCACCTACAACTGAGATCACCATCTCTTTCACCTCATCTCCGCCATCACCGCAATCAAAACCCACCGGAACCCTTACCATCGCAACACACCACCATAACACTGAGCCGAGCACCCTATCTTGCAACCCACATCGAGAATCCTAAGCAACCCATCGCTGCAGAGCCGCCGGCCTTTTCCCTGACGTCACCGCCGCCTTCGCCACGGAGTTTCAATCAATCTCCAGCCAATGGCCAGAGCCCAGAACCGAGCTCGCCGTGTGTTGTCGTTGCTGTGCTCGCCGTCGCCGTCCGTGAAAGTGTCATGCTCTTGCTATTGGTATGGTCCCCAAGCAAGTGGAAACTCTTCAATTGCTACTCATGCTAATTAATCTAAATTAATACAATTAATTTAACGTATATGCACGTGTGTGTATATATATATATATATATATATATATATAGACACACACACATCGTGAATATTTACTCAAATCATTACCTTGTGCATTATGGTTTGTAACTGTTGTAATTGGAGTCCGATCCGGATCTGCTATTGCGTAACGATATGGTTTGATATATAAGTGATGGTGGTAGATATCGTGTAAATTTGGCGTATCCACATCTTAGATGATAACGATGAAGATGATGGATTCTGATCGTCGGAAAATACGACGGAGGTCATACCTTTTCGACGTTACAGGAGGAAATTCCCTCCCATGCCCTGTTTTCTCCATTATTCTCTCTCTTTATATATATATATATATATATAAGACACATCAGAATGCTAATGCGAATGTGTATTAAACCGAATTCGATCCAAGTTCTTAAAAAATCTCTAACATCATTTACTTTTTGGTAAATAACATTAAAACACTCAAATACCGGAGACTGTTCACTAAAATACCTTAAGGTATAGGTATGTTACTGTAATAAAAGAACCTTAAGGTATTTTAAGGGAAAAAACATAATAGTGCAGGGTATATTAAAGCCTCACCCTTTGAGCCACGGCACCATCATCAAATAACCACCCCAGGTGAGCCCAGTGGCCACGTACAGCGCCGGCCAGATGAACGTCGCCAGCGAGAACGCCGACACCGCGTGCGTCGTCACGACGATCGCCGCCGTGGCCTTGTCGAGCGAGGTCCATTTCGTCGCTCTCTTTGTTCTTTGGGTTTCGATCTCGATGTTGGAAAAAGGTATCCTTTTTGGCTGCGATGAGCAGCGAATTGGTGCTCTTTTGAGAAAAGGTGGGATCTTTGATGGGTTTGGATTGAGATTGAGTTTTAGGTGAAGAGCCATTGGTGATTGGGTAAGGACATGGTGGTAGATATAGCATGCTTACAATGTGTTTGATGAAATGTGGATAAGGTGAAATCTAAGCTAAATCATTGCTGACCTCTGCCATTTTGGATTATTTTTACTTAGTAGATTGCTACGGTAAGTGATGAAAGCAGATTGTATATATCGAGAGCTATTCTGTGTCGGGTGCAATGCATCAGAACTTAGAAGTCATTGGGATAGAACTATTTGATTGGCATCGGGGCCCACTGTTGTATTTCTTTTTATCTTGCGAGCCCATCACAATGACGAATTATTCGATGTGCTGTGTGTAATGCATCTAGACAGAGGATAGACATAGAAAATAATTCAGACAACTTTGTACCGACCGATGAATGTAACTGACTTGGAGAGCGTAAGTGGTGTCGACTTGGCCTGGATTTGGATTGGGTCCAAACCCGACCCGCTCTCTGCAAAGTCCAATATTTTCTAAATTATCTTCTACTGGAAAAAAAAAATCTTGGGTTTGCTCTTTGTGGCTTGCATTCTCTACCAGATGTTTTTACTTACAACTTCAAGCATAAATTCTGAATAAACTTGGTGAGGGATTGCACTACCAATCTAAGGAAGTGAATAATTTGTTCTATCTCTCATGGCTTCAACTTCCGCCTTCATTGTATTGCTTCCAGTGACTTCTAGGCCCAGTAGCCTTCCTGCTCGCTGCTTGTCTCCTTCATCTAGCTCCACTCAATATGGTACAATTATGCTGTTTTCCTCTTATAATGTTATTTCTTTGTTCAAGCTTAGAGCAAGATTTTGCTGAGACTTATCTAGTAGATATTTTATTGAAGAATGAAGAAGTATCATTAGGTCTGGCGGCTAATTTTTGTTTTTAGAATTGATTGGCACATAGGATTCACTTGCTAAGATTTCTCTTATTCTTTCCTATCAAGTTACACAAATTTGTGATGAAGGATTTGTATTTCAGATGTACTGAGACATTTCTAGGAAACTTTCGATGAAAAATTTGAGAAGGATATTGCCGTTATCAATGAAGGGCGAAGTGAATTTACTTAATTAGAACCTTTCTTTTTTAATTTTGTGTCAATTTATTTTGTCATGATTTGTCTTTGTTATTTTGTGTCAAGCGAATTCACTTATTTGCTTCTTTTTTTTAAGGCATTTAGTCATTTTGATCATCGGAGTTATGCACTACGTACATAACACCTTTCCTTTCCTGTCAAGTTTAATTTTTTTTTATATTATAGTTATCAATATCCAGTTATTATAGTAGTGCTTTACTCTGTGGATATTTATGTTAGGATTCATATTATATCTTCAAGAGGTTAAGAGGTGCTTGAGTTACTGAATAAGAAATTATCCAATTTAAGCTATTTTGTGCTTGACTTCATTCATAAATCATAAGGATGGGTATCCTGCTACATATGCTTTCAATTTACTATCTCTGGTTGTGATTCTTGCCAATTTGGGAAAACTTGGAATGTTGACTTAACAGACATGTCTTCTGTTTAGGTAATAATATGACCTGTTCTTGCTTGAGATATCATCCGAAGCAAAGGTCTTTCACGACAATCTGTCAAGCTAGCACCCTGGCAGCACCTCCTGTGGAGGAAACTAAAGAGTAAGTGCGTTTGAGTCATGCGCTTATCTAAAATACATCAAGTTGTATGGATGCGGTAGCCTATTTTTGTTGTAAAATAGTTTTCTCATGCATCATATACCGCAAATTCTTCCCAATTTGTAAATCCATTATCCGTGTTAATAGCACTTAATCAGATCAAAATCTTTTTCTACCTTCGTAAGTTCTATAATATCAATAGGAATTGGGATATGTTGCCGCAACTAGTATAAAGTAGGGATTTTTTTTCTTTGTTGTCTTACTGAATATTACTTGCTCCTGCATTTTATTAAACAAATGATAAATGAAACTATTATCTCCTCCTTTTAGTATATTGCTGGAGGTTATTTTTAAAGTTTTAAAAATGGAGTTTTTTCGGGGTGCAAGTTGCTTTCGTCTTCATTCTCTTCTTTCTTTTTGATATCTTTTGCTAAATTGTATCAGGTGTTCTCCTACAACTTGGGCGGAATTTGAACTAGGAAGGGCTCCTGTGTTTTGGAAAACAATGAACGGTCTTCCTCCAACTTCTGTATGTATCTAAGACTCTAATCTCTTGATATTACATTGGATTATTGCATGCAACACCTTTTATCTATGATTCATCTGGCACTCCCTGGTCTATTGTCAGTCTCGATATCATTTAGAAAAGGAAATTTGGCATGATTCCTGAGTAACTGAATGATATCATGAGTTAATAAACAATTGAGGGATGACGAGAGCTAGACGAGGTATAGATGAGGGTGTCATGTCATATGCAATTAACCCGTTTACATTTCTATGACTTTTGGTTTGATTTCATTGGTAGCTTTAATTCAATTCTTGACATTTTCTTGACAGGGTGAGGACTTAACTCTCTTTTACAATCCGGCTGCAACTAAATTAACCCTGAACAATGAATATGGAGTCGCCTTCAATGGTAAAATTCACCTTAAAGATTCTAACCTTCACATTTATATATTTCAACTTCTAATCGGTTATATTTTCAAAAAATTGCAGGGGGATTTAACCAGCCAATCATGTGTGGTGGTGAACCAAGGGTAATGACAAGAAAAGATCGAGGGGAAGCTGATCTTCCCATTTATACAATCAAGATACGACCTCCTAAACATGGTGTGTACTATATTTTGAACGTGTTGCAAATTTGTCTAAAGGTTATTTAAACTTCACCTATTAAAGTTTATTAATCTTGAAATTTGACAGCTGTGAGCCTTATTTTTTCATTCACAAATGGAGGTGACTGGGATGGTCCATATAAACTGCAATTTCAAGTTCCGAAGGCATGGCGAAACAAACCAATGAGTTTTTTCAATGAGGTGAATCATTTACTCTGCACAATTAATTTGTAAACCTTACCTTCATGTATGCGAAAGTATAACTTTTGTGTGCATGCAATGCATGGCCTACCTTGGCCAGAAATATAACATATGCATAGGATTAGATTATGTAAAACACCATTGACCTTTTTTGTGTTTTACACAGCACCATTCAACTATAGCAATTGTGCCGGACACCCTTGAGCTTCTAAAATTGCATAACAATTGCATAAACCACCATTGAAAGGTCACATTAACACCATGTTACTGGTGTTATTTGTAATTTTTAAAGTTCAGTGGTTTTTATATATGTAATATACCCTATGCATATTGTGATAAATCATTGTGGTTGAAGATGGTCTTCAATTAGTATGATCTATTTCTTTTCTTTTGTTTTCTATGTCCATGCGTGCGAGCAAATGTCACGCACGCATATAAACTTACCTTCTTAAGTACAATCTGATGACATTCCTTGACCGTTAACGTTATTTACGTTCTTATAGGCTTTGGCAGAAGAATTGAGCAAAGAAGGTGCTTGTGCCGAAGCAATCTTTCCTGACTCGCATGTCGTCATCGAGAGTTGTGATATCGGAAACTTGTATCTGGAGGGGGTAAGTTCATTTCCTATTCTTTTAAGGGGCTAAAAAACCCTAAGTAACAAAAGTGATATTGCTGCTGATATCAATGCATTTTCACCTGACGCTGAATATTGATATAGGGGGATCGATGCAAATTGGATCTTGCACCGGGATGCATGGATCCGGATTCACCATTCTACGATCCCCTTGCCAATGTCGATGACGGCAGTTGCCCATTACAGCCAGACTCAGATGAGGAATAAGACCTCTAGAAAAAAAAATGGCGGTGGAATCTAAAGGTTGCATACTCTGATGAAAACAAATGCAAATCAAATGCACTAGCAGCAATTTGAAGACCCTCATAATACTGAAGCAATGTGCAGATCATGCTTGCTATGTATTTTCACTCTTGTATATGCCAGAGATGAGAAGTCTCTCTTTTAAAAGAACAGTTTACAAAGAGGTGTAGAATATATAATTTTCCCTCAACTTGTTGCAGATTTCTTCTCAAAAGGTTGTTTTTGAGCTGTATAGCAGAACTCTTCTCAAAAGAGATTTGACATTTTTATATGGAAGATACATGTTGTACATGTCATGATACACGGACGGTTAACATTCGTTAAGAGAAAAATAGTTATCTTTCAAATATGATTTGATGTGTTTTAATCTCAACTGTTTGTGTATCATGTAATGGACAATGGATGTCTAGCTTCGTTTTGTTGAGTCAAATGCTCATGTATTGTTGCTTGCGCGCACATATGATTTCAGCCAAGACAAAGGAAGAAGATAGAAAGAGGACATCGTTGAATTCGATGGTAGATATATGAAAGAGACACATGAGGATGTATTATCTTTGTTTGTGATCAAGAATCTTTCTGTGTCTGTAACAAAACAAGTGGATTAATTAGCCTACATTTAATTAACAAAACAATAAATAAATAAATAAATGCTGCTATATTTATAGAGTTAATTACACATAACCCCCTTGTAGTTCTCCCCTTTATCACTTATACCCCCCAAGTGACTTGTTAGCACAAAAAACTTCTCTCCTCACCGTTCCAAACACTCGGAAAAATTCTGGTATAAATTGCAAAAAAAAAATGAACTGTAAAAAAAAGTTTATGGTAGTAATCGCTAATTATGAAAATTAATGGTATCAATCACAAAATACGTGAAAGTTCATTGGTACATTTTTGCAATTTACCCTAATAATAATATCCGACACGTATGACGACTTTTCTACTCGTCGGTGCACTCGGGCAAAGCTAGATACACGACTCACATAGCGAGAAGCCACATAATCCCCCTATCTTTGCTCTCGTTCATCCGAAAACAGGAACTCCGATTTACGCGATGCTTCTCATCACTGTCTGGAGTGCATGCATCGGCTTATTCTCAAGCCTCGGCGTTTTAGCAAGCTTGCTATCAATAAGCACTCTCTTCATCTTCATGATGATGGCAACCGCATTACTGGTAAGAAGATATTACGTCATAGGAGTTTCGACGAAAAACGATCTCTTGAACCTAGTGATATTTTTACTCGTCATTATCGCGCCTTCGATGGGGAATTCGGCTTATCGGGGGTTCAGGCTAAAGGGATGGATCGGGTATTTGATTATGGTGCCACTGTGGGTTTCGGGTATGTTAGGGGATCGCTGTTTTTTGCCTGCAGAGACGGAATCCGAAGGTCTGGGGAGTTCCGTTGGTGCCGTGGCTGCCTTCGTTGTCGATAGCTATGAATCTTTTCCTTATGGGGTCTTTGGGTTCTGATGCATTTATAAGGTTTGGGGTTTGCACCACGCTTATGATTGTTTATTATGTATTCTTTGGTGTTCATGCAACTTATGACATGGCTCATAAAGAAGAAATTGAAGAAAAAAGTGATGAATATGTTAAGAATAAAGAAATGTGTATTTCTTTAACCCCCACCCCTTTTTTCCAATTTATTGCAATGAATAATATCTTTTAGTTCCACCCAAGTTTCACTAATTCCTTATTTGTTTACCTGCATGTGTTTAGTTGCTATCTTTTTTTTTTTAATATATACAATAAGGGCATTATCTTTAAATGAAGGATTAAGACGAGGCTTGAAGCATATGGTCTAGATTAGCTAAGGGTTTTATACTACTGCTTTAAGCAAAGCGAAGTAGCAAGGCCGCTTTTCGCTGAAGCAGTGTTTTATGGCATTTTACAAAAGCGAAGTAGCAAGGCCGCTTTTCGCTGCTTCGCTGAAGCAGTGCTTTATGGCATTTTACAAAAGCGAAGTAGCAAGGCCGCTTTTCGCTGAAGCAGTGCTTTATGGCATTTTACAATAGTGTGAGAGTATAATGTTACAAGATAACAATCGAATTAATCTAATGATGTAACAGTAAATTTCTCTTAGGTTGATGTAATATTGAAATAAAAGTTGAGAATCAAAAGCATCTTATTCTGCTCCTAATAAAACAATGCTCCAAAGTCCGCATAAAAGGTGGGCATCCATTTCATGATTTTTGGAAGCATGCAACAACTAACAGCAGAAAGAACCAAAAACCCCATGCTTTTCCCAATGAATGAGAAAGGTTTGGTACTGCAGGACTTCTCAAAGATTGGCATCTGATTTCTTCAAGATTTTTCTCCTTCAATACCAAGACAAAAATGTCATCTTCTATAAGAGTTGCTGATATTATTATGCATCACTGCAGCCTGTCATTTCTGATATCATAATTCATAGTCCAAGAGGAATGGTCCAACTTGCAAGCCCTCTGCCACGGTAGGTTGCTGCTGCAAACAGGATTTGAATCCTAGACCTTTGACTGAACGTCCAAGAGTCTTTACTGATAGGCTACACTGGCGCTCGTGTATGATATTCTTTTGAATGGCCTATTAGATGATTTTAATTATCTGTTTGTCAGAAGATAAGATCATTTCGATATGATCCAAATAATATACGACCTGTCTTTAACATGCAATTTGCAAGGTGGTGCAGATTCCTTACCCTAAACAAGCCTCGTCTGTTAATATTCGATTTTGGGTTACCAGCTTGCATGTGATTCACGGGAACTAACATGAATTATGAATGATGATGGTTCACATGTCATAGTGATACGGATAAGAAGATGGAAGATGGATAGCAACGCGGGAAGATATCTGCGGATATAAAAATTGAAGACAATATAACACCCACTTAGGTAACTGGGAACCATAGAATCTGCCATTAATTGCTATTTAGGGCATGTTTGGTTAGCAAAAGAAAAAAAAATTTGCATCATGCTTTCATGCAATAAATGTTTGCATACGGCATTTGTTGCAAAAGAAATGGCCCAAATCCATTGTTTGCTTAATTATTAGCTTTAAGTTTTGCAATTGGATTTTCCAATCCAAACCATTTTTTGTGTTTGACTAAACAAAAATCTAAAGAAAATGCAACACTTGTTGTAAATTTGCACATGTGGCGGCATATACAAAACTTTTGTGGCATCCCATAATAATTACTATACTCACCATTTCCAAAGTTGCAACTTTTCTTACAACCAAAATGAGATATTGCAAGAATTAATGCTTTTTGCATCTTCATTTCCATTTCTAACTCAAACTTGTTGCTGACCAAAGATAGGAAATGGAGATTTTTTGCAACAAATGTTGTATGCATCTCCAAATCCTATCTATTTAACACATCTTTAGTGTCTATGGCCCTGCAACAAAAAATGTAAATGATTATGAGCCGTTGATTTCTCTACTTTGACTCGAAGGCAGTAACCACCACTAAATTCTTATCGAATGTTGGACCCCTGTTACAAAAGCTGACTCATATGCAACTATAAAATTGAAACCAACGTTCAAAATAGCGTGTTGTATAGCGTTACACTATTGAATAGCGTTAAGCGCAAACAACATTGCGTATAGCTTGCGTATAGCGTAAGCTACAAAAATTGTTAATTATTACTAATTACTATGATCATCTTATTTACAACAAGTTATATTATTATAAAAATATAAAATTAGTTTGAGAACATAGAACGCTCAGTAATATGACAATATTTTCTAAATTTTCAATCCTTCACAAAACATCGAAAATTAATCAAATAATCTCTATCTGAGAAACATGGTTACCAAATATGATTTTAAATTGAGACGTTAGAACTCTAATGAGACCGTCTTCATATAATTTAGAATTAAATAGTGAAATCTTAAGAACTTCAATAGTAAAATCTTTTGTGAAAATAACGTATACTTAACGTAGCGTATACTATTTATTTACGTAAGCTACTTTATATTTAAGTTATTTTTCTATGCTACGTAACAAATAGAATAACCTATACAACATAGCGTAAAATAGCGAGCTATTTTAAACAATTGAAACTAAATATCAACAAATAAATAGCACAAACAAAATTAAATGCAATTTATGCAGTAAGAAAAGTTTTGATAGCACAAACATTCTAGAAAGGTTTCACAAAAGCAAAAGGTCTCCATTAATATATCTATTTTTTTGAGTTTTTTTTAATTTACCTTTTTAGTTTGGGTAAATTGTCAAAACCCTGCATGCAATTTTTTCCGTTGTCAAAAACCTTGGCCTCGAAACTCTAGTCAAAAACCCCATAAAAAAGTTTTTAGATGTCAAAAAACCCATTACTTGTGATATCTAATAATTTCCTGTTATATCTAGTTTTCTGCGATATCTACGCAGTAGCCAACGATACCTGAGTAGATGCCAGTAATATCTAAATAGTTTGTATGAATTGCTTAGATATAGCATCTATTATGTAAACTTTTCCTTTTTGCTACTCCTGTAATTTCGAGGACGAAATTATTTTAAAGAGGGTATATTGTAACGACTACGGTTTTCAAGTACGAAATAAAAGTTTTCTATATATTTTTCCTGGTGTTGATTATTTTTCTTACTGTCTCTTTTGTTTTCAAAACACTTGAAAATTTTGTCCTAACTTTAAAACGTATTAAAGTAATTTTTAAGCATTTATTTTGAACTTTTAGAAAAGGAAAAGACTTATGGGAATATTTTAATATTAGGAAAATATAATAGTTTTAACCCAAATTTTTAACCAAAATGAAGAACACCTTAAAATAAAATTTTCAAGAATTTTCTAATATTTTTATGAATTTAATTGGTATTTTTAATGATTTTTCCAAAAATTAAAAACATTTTAAAAAAAATAATAACATATCGGATCGGATCTGGGCTCAAACAAGCCGAAGAACCAACCCGATCCGATCCGCACTCGCCAGCAGGCGCTGGCGAGTGGGGTCCACGAGCTTGCTTGCGTAAGCGCATGGCATCACGTGGTCGGCTCGCGTCCACGTGTGTGAGCAGGGACCGTCCGATCGCGAGATCGGATGGCTGAGAGCGAAGAGGGGGCAACCGAGCGCGATCTGGGGCATGTGTCGGCTCCGGGTCAGCTCGGGTTAGGGTTTTATGAAACCCTATAAATACACCACCTTCTCCACTCATTCTCTCTCATTTCTCACTCGAAAATTTTGAAAAAATACTTGGTTCTTCATTTTTTCGACTCTGTCACAGTGGTTCTTCCCGTTTCTCCGGCAAAAATTCGAGCGTGAAGCTATTCGCATTTCCGTACCAAGCGATGTTGCCGACATCCGTTCGTTAACCGTTTGAAGGTAGGATTCTCAAATCAACCCCTCTGGCCCCTGACGCCTTCTCTGTTCGTACCCTTTCTTTTATCCTTTCTTTTATCGATCTTCCATTCATTAACTTTAAATCAACCTTTAGCTTTTATCACATATTGTAACTAATATTCTATGGTAAAACCTGAATGAGGCTTATACGATCGATATGTAATTAGTTACACTCATTTTGCATATGTTACGTTCCTATCCCAACCCTCTTTCCATTTTATATTCATGAATCCTGTCACGCCATTATCCTGTCCCATTGACACTAAGAAAACACTACGCATTGAAACTAAGAAAATACTTTTCTATAAGCCGAAGTGTGTTGCCCAATTTGAAAGTGAACTTTCGTCGCTAAATACCCTATAATTAAATAGTTCGTATTTTATTAAATACAGTATCGAAGTTCTAACTTCGCTTTACCAAAATACCCTAAACTATTTTGTTCCACCAGAAAACCCTAAAGTTCCTAAAGTCGTATTTTCTAAAATAACATTTTGAATCCCTAAAGTCGTATTTTCTAAAATAACACTTCGACTTCCTAAAGTCATATTTTTAAAAAAAAATATCTCGAACTGAAAACCCTTTACCCCTAATACCATAAACCTTTGTAAACCATTATCACACAAAAATACCATAAAATTCCCTAAGTTATATTTTCACTAAAATACCATGAACTATTATGGAAACCTTGTCACATGAGTTTACCCTGTACTTAACCAAACTTATGATATACCATATGACATGTCATCTTATACAGTTAGGGTTAGACGTGAGCGCCTTGGCATGGGGGTTCATGTAGATTTTGTCTTTACGGATGACCAGAAGGGAACCTATTTTTATGATACCGCCTAGTAGTGCCGTGTGCTAACACCAACCTGTACTCCACTGTCACTGTTTAAGACCGGGGTAGGGTAGTTTGATTAGGTAAGACTGTATTAAAGGTCTTAGATTCCCCTTTTGATTAACCATGGTTCGGAGAGTGAAAGAAGTACTAATCACTCCCGATTTTTGTTGTTCCGTGGCCCCAACGGAATAATCGCGCGAGCCCGGTACTCTTGCCTACCAAATTGATACGTGCATAACACTTAGTAGATACTTGATATTCCTTACTACTACACACATATGCTATCATGCATCGCACACACATGTTACCTTGCTGTACGTATCTTTATAAGATATTCTACCCGAGTACAACTCGCTGACGGACTCCCTTTCCTCCTATCTCTTTCCGGAACGTCTGTTAAAGGAGGACATCACACGATGGAGGTGAAGGAGTGGAACTAACCGATGAAGACTACGCGGAATTGTCCACATACTACTAGGATTAGTTTCTTTTCCATTTTCGGTTGTCCACCTGTTTAAGGCTTATCTTCTTTCATTGGATGTAATAAACATTATGTTTTATTTGGTGCCCCTGCGATGTAATAAGTTCTTAGTTAATAGGAATAAATGCTTTTTCCTTTATTTTTAGTTTTGGTACATTGCCTGCATGTATTTACGTTTAACGTAACTGCATCGAGTCTAGACTATCCTCGATATAGTTAGGTTGCGGATCGAGCCATGTCACCATTTCAATCCTTTGGGAAGCGGGACGTGACAGGCTTTAGTGGTGGCCCATACAGGTCCTCAATCTACCAAAACAAAACATTAACTAACCTTATTATATCTTTGAATCCTATATGTTCTATTGTAACAACCCTAAACTTTCTGTACAACTTTCTATACAATTTTTTTTCAAAAATACAGAAAGATGTACTTTTGCTTGAGCACAAGTTATAAGTTTGATTTGCTTTTTAATAACAAGAAGGAGCTTGTAGCTCATTGGTAAGACCTTACACTGCTGAACCAAAGCACCCGAGTTCAAATCCCATCCCCCACATTATTTTTAATATTGATTTCTTTTTAAATTTTTAGAATCCCAAGAGTCTACACGTGCTAAACCCGTAAAACCAAAAGTCATATATAAAACAAACTACCCCACTGTGCAAACCAACCGACAAGCGACCCACGACGACGATCCCCGGCCCGACTCGCCGTAACTCGGCCGGCGGCGCGTCTGGATAGGCCGGCGGCGCGGCTGGATCGGCCGGCGAGGCCAGCCGAACTGAGTCAGATCGGCCGATTCCCTTCATGACATCTGTGACTTTTTGGCTTCTTATAACCCCTGTGCACTTTAAATTTTCTGCACACTAACAGAACTCTTTAAAACTCCATTAAACCAATTTTTAATACAAAATTTAATACATTTTCTTTCACACCCTTTCACCTACCCAACCCTAGGTTTACCTATAAATACCACCCCTAAACACAACCCCTCACTCATAAATTCTGTCCAAACTCTCAAGAAAACTCTCTAGAATTTTTGTGTGCAAGTGTAGTTAGCGAAGGGTGAAACTCTGACGAACTTCCGACGACGACTCTAGGAGCTCCCGGCGACGAAGCGACGCACCGGCAACTCCTACTTCTTCCTCTTTCTCTCCTCTAAACCAAAATCCAGTAAGTCCCTCCTCCCTCTCCTCTTTTCTCTTCTTAAAACACGAATTTCTAAAACCCGACGGAAGCGGAGTTAATCCGACTTCCGATTCGGTTTTCTTTAAAAAGTGCAATTTTCATTAAACACAACCATTCCAAACTCTCACATATTGACTATTAATCATTAACAAAACATCATGAACAAGTTTCATAGCAAAATATTATATAATGCAACTTTTATCGTACTTTTTCAGTAAAGTACCATATAGTTCAGTTTTGACATTAAACATCATATTTCTTGCTATACTTTTAAATAGATCACGAGATAATGACCTACCTCCTCACAACACTCATATGCAACATAGCAAGATGCTTTTCGGGAACATAGAATACGGGAAAACGCAATTTTACATATAAATACTTTTTACTATTAAAACATTTTTCTATAAGATTATGTATTTAAACAAATCTTTGCAAAGCGCCGCTACAACCCATTTTGGGGAACCCGTTCGGGATGGTGCAGATTATCGCACATCCTCGGGCTTAGTAGTGCGAGATGCAGACCTCCGTAAGGAGCATTCGGTCTCGAAAGATTTAAAAATACATATATCTTAAGAAAATGAGATTTCTAGAAAAATAATAATTAAATTATTTTTTATAAATATATATATATATATATCATCAAAATATCTATTTTTGATATAATATAAATATTCCAATTTTTCTAAATCAAAAAAATCACTTTACATGATAATACCATGTAATTCCATACAAGTTCAATATTGCAAATAAATACCTTATATTATGAAAATAGGTTTTATTCACTAGGAATGTTACAATGATAAAATATACATCTATGAAAACTCTAAAGTCGATAATTAAATACTTGAGGTGTATTTTGAAAAGCATACAAAAATTATTTTTCATAAAACCCCCTCAAGTTCTATAAATTACCATAAGGACCCTAGTAGACATAGGTTTAAGCAGGACCAGTCACTTGAGCCTCAGGGAGCCGGAGATATGGATGCTTGCCTATTTAAGATAGACAACTTAACAAACGGTGTTATCAATTCCCCAACCTTGCCTCCAATATTCTCTTTTGGCGGTGCTACCGATAATGACACTGCCATCGATGATACTGCAACTGATGGAACTGCCGCTGGCACCTCGGCGGAAGCCTTTGCCCGAGCTCTAGTTCGCATCGGCATCCCTACAGTGGGAGGAATCGACTCGGTTTTTACCATTTACAATACAAACAATACAAACAAGATATCGCGGGGTTTAAGGGGTAGATTGGTACGGAAGGTGTTAGAAGTGGTACGAGACTGCAATCATAAAGACACCTAACCTGAATTCAATCACCGTTGTTCCGGGCATTCTAACGGAGCCTTGTACTCTATATACCGTAGTTTCTGGTCTAGTGAGACTCCTCTCGTATACACTGGCCTTTTCTGTACCAAGCTACAAACAACAACGTCAACAATATAATACAACTTTAAAAGTTACACTCTCTCTCTGTCTATTCTACTTCTCCCTTATCTTTGGAACTTACCGGGCGATTGTTCGCTGACGACATTCCTTCTCTTTCTTCTTTGCAATGTTGTCAGGTAGATCGGACGCACTAGAGCACGAGACCATTCAAAAGCATTCGGAGCAGGCCCTTGAGCAGTACACCGAAAATCCCGAGCTGTAGTTACACTTGTACATTTCCTTTACATTCAGTACTTTTCATTTCTGTTATGCCATTGTTTAGGCATTGCTTCCATTCCATGTATTTACTTTTCAGGTGTATTGTACAAAAGAATGTTAATAAATAAAGTTGTTGTTCAATTATACCTACTGTCTTTGTCTCTTATGTACATTTCTTTTCTATTTCTTAATTATACTTAGCGTATTTACTTCAGAGTAAATACGTAGCGGCCTCGTTGCGCCCTCTACCCGTACACCGGGAAGCGGGGCATGACAGGTTTTGTTGGCGGCCCGTGCAGGTCAGAGCTGTATGGAACCCTACCATGCAGTTCCGTTCTGCGTGAATAACCTAAGCAATATAACACAAGAACCAGCAACTAAAAACATTCCTTACAATACCTATTCCTTGAATCTTATCATGTCATATACTTTGAATCTATCCTAACCCAAATCTTTCATTCAAGGTTATGGATTCCCCAAACAATACCAGCACCAACTTCAACAACGCTCCACCTCCACTACCGATTACACCTGCTGTAGCTGTTCCGATCAACAAGCAGACGGTTCTCTTTAAGGCAATCCGCAGCCTCCTAGAAGGACAGTAGCAGCAGACTGCTCTTTTAATGAATCGTCTCGAGACAGAAGCACTTGGGGTGAAGCAATTCAGGGCTTTGCACCCCAAACAGTTCTTAGGAAAGGAGAGCCCACTGGAAGCTGAGGAATGGGCTCAGAGTATCAAAGATGATCTGGCAGCGGCGCAAGTGCCAGAGGGAGCTTGGGTCCGTATTGCAAAATTGCAGCTCACGGACAATGCACGGGTTTGGTGGAAGGCGGAAGAAAGCCGTCTTGACCAACTTATCAAATGGAAGATTTTCCGCAACATGTTCGACACAAAGTATTTCCCAGAGACTGCCCGCTTTGATATGGAACAACAGTTCATCCCTCTGCAATAAGGTTCAATGTGGACCAAGTCGGTAGATGAGTATGATGCTGAGTTTACCATGTTCAGTAGGTAAGATATGTCTCAATATTCGATTTTGTATCACATTCTACACAGCTAACACAAGACCATAACAGGTTTGTGGCCCATCTCATACCGACTGCTGAGATAAGAGCTAGAAGATTTCAGTAAGGGTTGGACCCGGAATTCCAAGCTGCTCTAGCTACAGGGGATTTCCCAACCCATGATTTGGCTTTGAAGGCTTCCCGAAGATACGAGGCGGTAGTAAAGAGAAAGGGCAGACCTCAATCCGCCGGAGTGAATCGCCCTGCCAACCAGATGGCAGGAGGAACCTCTTCAAGGCCAACTGTTGAACCCAGAAGATCAGAAAAAATCAATAACCAGCTGTTTACCACAATCAGAGCAAAGCTCTGTTCAAATTCCAAGGCGGGAGACGAAGCAACGCTTTTGTTTCCCCCAATCAGAGCAAAACTCTACTTTGAAAATTTAAACTTTTATAAATGAAGCAACGCTTCAGATCCTCTGCGCTGCGCGCAGGGCGCCACGTGTCAAAATCAGGCACGCCAGTGCAGAGAGCGCAGCGTCCAAGGAAGCGCACCCAATCAGAGCAAAGCTCTATTTTAAGCAAAATTAAAGGAAGTAACGCTTCAGTTGCGCTGCGCTGTGCGCTAGCGCAGTTGCGCTGCGCTGTGCGCTGCGCGACACGTGTCAGCGCAGGTGCGCTAGCGCAGTTGCGCTGCGCTGTGCGCTGCGCGACACGTGTCAGCGCAGGTGCGCTGCGCGACACGTGTCACGCTCTGGAGCATTTACGCCAAACAGAATTAAAATTCTAAAGAAATCTTTTCTGTTCTTGTTAAAACAAGAAGATTTTCTTCTGTAAAACAGAAGCCCTTGGATCAAAAATCCAATAGTGGGGAAAATTCCCCAAATCACTCAGAGAAAGATCTCTCTAACAAATTTAACTAATTTATGGGCACTATAAAAAAGACCCTAGACCTCAATTCAAAGGGATCAACATTTCGGTGAGAAAATAAACAGAGAGAACTCTGAGGAAATCTCAAGAGAAGAAAAAAGGTAAAAACCTTAAGAGAAGAATTTCTTCTAATAGATCATTGATCTAAGAACAAGATCAATGATCTTCAATAAAAAACAAATGAAAATAGTGCTTTGCACTTTTATGAACCTCTGGTTCTCTGAGATAAGAAAACAAGACAAACTTGTTTTTTCTTTGATCTAAATTAGATCAAGGAAACAAGTAGTGCTTTGCACTTTTATGAACCATTGGTTCTTGAGTCTAAAAGATTCCTAAATCATAGTGCTTTGCACTTGCAAACTGCGCTGTTGCGCTCTTGGGAAAGCGCCACGTGTCAGCATCTGAACTACTTGCGCTATGCGCTTTGAGATAGAGCTTTGCTCTCTGTAATTGGCGCAACTCACCAGAGCGCGCCACGTGTCAACAGCGCAAGCACAGCGCACCAGCGCAGCGCACTGTGCTTGCGCGACACGTGTCAACACTACAAGCACTTGCGCTCTCTGACTGGCGCAAAGCGCCTGATAAATGCAAGACATTTCTTAAAGGGCCAGGCCCAAATCAAAAAGACCTAATAGGCCTAAATAAATTGCAAAGCAATAAAAGGGCATAGCCGAATTTAAATTGATGCCCTGCATCATTCATAAAAGGGCAGAGCCCAAATAAAATTGGTGCCCTGCATCATTCATAAATGAGCAAAGCCCAAGATAAATTGATGCCTTGCATCCTTTATGGGTAGAGCCCAAATAAAAATAAAAAGAGATGCAATGCAAAAGCAAATAAAATGTTGAGCATTTTCAACTGGATTTAGCCCAATCATGGCCATAAGTCCTCAAATTAAATCGACTGAGCACGGCTGCTCCCTAAATCAATTTACAACCGGTTCGAGGGTACATCTCCGAACTCCTTTGACACCTATCGTTGTAATTCCTCAACGACGTCAAAGAGGTGACGGGTCCCGACGACCACACATCAATATGGACTGCGGGGTCCTTAAACTCGTGGACCGAAACGTCCTTAAACTAATATTGGACCGAAACGTCCTTAAACTAATGTCGGACTGCGGGGTCCTTAAACTCGTGGACCGAAACGTCCTTAAATTAATATTGGACCGAAACGTCCTTAAACTAATATTGGACCGAAACGTCCTTAAACTAATGATGGACCACCACGTCCCTAAACTGGAGCATGGACCACCACGTCCCTAAACTGGAACAATAGAGCCTCCAAATGCTCTTTTGCCGGATCTAAACGGTCCCGTTTAAGTTGATCTTAGCCCCAAACACGGCTAAAGTATCCTTAAACATTCAAATGTGCTATAAAACTCCAAATCGACTTTGGTTCAAGGGTACATCTCTGAACTCCTCTGACACCTATCGTTGTAATCCTTCAACGACGTCAGAGAGGTGACGAGTCCCGACGGCCATATATTAAATGGATCACCACGTTAAGTTGATCTTAGTCTCAAAACAGGACTAACGTATCCTTAACGAACTTTTAAGTTGATCTTAGCCTCAATACGGCTAACGTATCCTTAAACTAAAACACCAAACCCAAATCTAAGTAAATACGGATTTGGACTAATCCACGTCCTACGGGCGACGGCATAACCTAGTCTCCGTATACAATCCACGGGCAACCACAAACAAAACAAACACCCACGACACGGAGTGAAATTCTGGAGAAGGAGAAAGTTGTTACCGCGATGCGGTAGCGTAATTAACTGCAGGGGCTTGCGCCTGCAGGGAAGAGCGTCCCCACAATAAAAAACCCCTCAAGCGAGAGGGAATCTGACAAAGTCTGCTACATCGGCCGCATCCGTCTAAACCTCCGATACACGGTGCTATAAATCAACTTGGCATATTGGAGAGGTGGACGGATAAAACTAAATAGCATCTGCCCCGAATCTCAGGCAAGACGTCCTCACGTCGCCGCCGCCGTTCGGAGGGGAACATATTCTGGCACGCCCGGTGGGACCTTTTCCTCTTTCCACTCCACACTTCGTGTGTCGTCTTCGCGAACGAATCGCGGTTTGTTAATGGTTGCCTTTGGGTTGCAAGTTACTAAGATTTGGTCTTTTTTCTGGCGCAGAACTCAAGCATCAATGGCCTCTAACTGCACCAACTGCTCGAAGTGCCACTGCAACGGACGCTCCACCTCTCCTGGAGGTGTAGCATATGGGCCCGAAGCGGCCTCCTTCCTCGCTCTGCCGGTAGAACAGGTGACCCAGGCCACCACCGGCCTGTTTTTCGGGACTATGATCCCACCTACAAGCTTCTCTATGCCAATACCTGCACCGGAAGTGAACAAGAAGTCGGTCTTCGACCGGCTCGCTGCTACGATGGCCCCTGTCATTGGATCGTCCATTACCAAGCCAACAGCCTCTGTCTTTGCTAGGCTGGATCAAAACTCTGAGGGGCCCACCAAGAAGCCTGTGAATCCCAAGGTGACTGTCCCAAGGAAGGCAATAGCCGCTGCTCCAGAAGTCGTCAAGGCGGCTTCTCCTGCTAAGAGATCGGTCTTTACAAGACCGACCGTCCCAACTCCAACTCCTGCTCCTGCTGCTCAAAAGACATCAGTCTTCAATAGGCTGACGCCGGCAACAGCCCCACACCTGAACAGGGGGCAAAAAGAGGCTGTTTCTGTCTCTGAACCAATACCGATGACTCGTCGAGCCCGACGACGCCACTGGCGTCGAATAAGGAAGACTGGGGGCAACTCCCCTTCCGGGATAACTCCACCAGTTCCAACTGTGGAAGTTAATACTGCTGTTCCAACTGGGAACAGCTTTGAGCTACTGAATAGGGTGCGCAGGAACTCGCCAACTGCGGTGCTCAAGAGATCTCCTACACCGGTAGAGACTGCTGTGGAAACAGAAAAGCCGGAGCAGCCTCCTCAATCGCTGTCCTCTAGGATCTACGAGACATGGCGACGAGTCCGAGAATCTGTCATTGATCCTAACTTCTCTCACCAGCACAAGAAGTCGAAAGGTCGGCAGGAAGAAAATCCCCTGGTCAACCAACGAAAGGCGACGACCGCTTGGGTGCCCAAAGCAACGGCCTCCTCAACTTCTACGGCCCATAAAAGAAGAAGGCTGGAGAAAGTGCCGACGCCGATGACGAATATCAAAGGTGGTGAACCCAAACGCCCTAGGTCAGGGGGCATTGTAGTTCATACAGTCTACGTGGCGTCTGGTAAGGAGGGCAGTCGCATATCTACGGGTCATCGACCACTTACGCGATCCGTTACCAAAGCGCAGGAGCAGCAGCAGAAGCTCCAAGAGATGATGAACGCTATGGCCGCACTTACTGGGCCAAAAGAAAATCCTGAAACGTCCTCGGACGAGCGTCAAGAACAAGAAACTGACGCCGAATTCCTTCGTCGAATATTGGAAAAAAAGGACAAAGAGGCTGCTGAACAAGCAGCCAACATACAGCGTATGGGCCTCCTGTTTCAAGACATGGTGGGGATGATGATCCAACAAGATCCTCCAGCCGAAGATCCCCCGATCATCCTTGAAGACGATAAGGGAGAGACGTCGAATCCTCCGCCAGCTCTGTCAGCAGCTAAGGAAGAGACAATCTCCAAAGCTGACTTGGACGAGTACATAGTCCAGCAAATACGGGTTCATCATGCAACTAAAGCAGCTGGCCAGGTCGTAAGAACAGGGCGTCTATATCCAAGTTGGTACGATCAAATCAAGTACCCGCCTGGTTATACAATTCCTAAGTTCCATGTCTACAAGGGGACTGGCAATCCCCGCCAGCATGTTGCCCAGTTCAGGGCACTCTGCGGCAACACCGGCGGTGACGACAAGCTGTTACTTCGCCAGTTTGTTGGAAGTTTATCAGATACGGCGTTCGAGTGGTACTCTGAGCTCCCGAACGACTTGATCAAGACCTTCGCGGAGATGGAGCTGTTGTTTACTCAACGTTTTGTAAGCGCCAGTGAACGTACCCCGATGACGGCGCTGATTAACGCCAGGGTAAAGCCAGGCGAGACATGGGTCCAATATGCTATACGGTGGCGAAACTTATGGTCGAAGTGCGAACAACGCATTGAAGAAGCTCCCGTGGTGGGTATGTTTGTGGGAACTCTTGATCCGCAAGCAACCATATTGCAATTTATGATGTTTTTCAAGCCAACTACCTTCCAAGCCTTGATTGACAAGTTAGCGTAAATGGATCAGATGGGCCATAAACCCCCTCTTCCAAAGCCGGACTCCCGAAATGATAAAGGGAAGGGAAAAGCGATCATTGTCGCTAATGCTCAACAACAACCGAGCGACTCGAAGCCGGTTGTTCGTCAAAATAATACGCGTCCATACGTGGCCCTTGAGGAGAGGCTAGGACGTTCTTACTCCTTTCCCCGAGATAAGACGAGAAGGTTATTCGAGCTGGCATTGCTCAACCGACTCATAAATCTGCCGGATCTAAAACGTCCGTTGCAACCAAGTGATGTCAGCGAGCCCAACTACTGTCCTTATCATCGAGTACTGGGCCATCCGATCGAAGATTGCTACGTTTTCAAAAATTGGCTTGAAAACCAGTACCGACAAGGCAAGTTCGCATTGTCTGACAAATGGAAGGTGAATCCCCCGCAGCCCCACACATCTAAGGGGACGAATACGCCAAGGGCAACATGCTCCGTCGTTGAAGAAGCTCCTTGGGAAGTTGTATTGTCAACCATGACAAAGAGGATGCTAGACGATCTTCAGATATGCCCAGCGATCAAGTGGAAGAACCCGTTGGAGCCGCAGACCATTGAAGGGATGTTGAAGCCTCGTCCAACTCAAAAGATTGATGGAGGTGGCCCAAGCATTCATAACCAGCCGTCGAAATCTTCAAAGAAGAAGGAAAAGAAGTCAAAGAAGCCCGTGAAGCCTGGCGACAAGCGTACGGACTTGCAAAAACAAATTGACGCGCTGGAGGAATACAACCAGAAGGCACAGACTCCCATTACATTCCAAGAATTCCTCAATCACGTCTTTCAAGAGGAAGATGAGGGAGAAAGTTCATCTGATGATTCTGAGGAATGCGTGGCGAGCTGTCATGTGATTTCCCACTCGTTCATAGACGATGAGGAGACTTCTCGTACTGAAACGCTGGGGGCAGCTCCCGAACCAAAAATTCTAGAGCCGTCGGATGAAGTAATCGATGCATTCCTCAATGAAGCTCTCTTAAAAAGCAAAGCTGATCGGGAGCGCGAGGAGGTTATATTCGAAAGAGCCAAACGCCAGCGCCTTGACGAAAGAATTGAGATACTCCCGCTGGAGCAAAGTACACCCACTGCGGACAAAAGCAAATTCAAGATGAGGAAAATGTTTGCTAAGGCCATATCAATGGGCATGAAGCTACCGTCCTTCGAAGGAAAAATTACTGGTGAAGCGGAAATGCACCCCTCCTATTGCTTGTATCATCGGAAGATTTCGCACCCCACTGAAGAGTGCAAAGCTTTCGATAGATGGTGGCAAGGATATTGTCACGCCCCGCTTCCCAGTGTACGGCGAAGTGGACGCGACGAGGTCCGCTACGTATGTACTCAGAAGTACATACGCTAAGCGTAGCTAAGCAATATAAAATAATCACAAGAGACAAATGATATTGAAATAACAGCAACTTTTATTAATAACATTCTTTGTACAATGCATGAAAAGAGAATACAACTGGAATGAAAAGCAATGCCTAAACAGTGGCATAACAGAAAATGAAATAAACTGAAAAGAACAAGGTACAGTATCTAGAGCTCTGGGTCTTCCTGGAACTGCTCCAAATCTTCACCGGTGGGCTCGATCTCAGCTTGGTCCAACGCACCTGACGACATTCAAAGAAGAAAGAATAGAATGTCGTCAGCGAACAGATCGCTCGGTAAGTCCCAAAGAATAAGGAGAATGAGAATGACAGAGTAACAGTATATATTTTCTAAAGTGTTATATTGTCGGATTTTATGAAACATTGTGTAACGCTGTTGTTTGTAGCTTGGTACAGAAGGATGCCAGTGTATACGAGGGGGATCTCTATATGCTAGAGATCAGGGCAAAAGGAAAGTACAAGGAACCGTTATGCCACGGTACAACAGCAATAGAATTCAGGTTAGGTGTCTTAATCTGACCACCTCGTGCCATCTTTAACACCTTCCGTACCAATCTACCCCTTAAACCCCGTAGTGTTTTAACAGTATTGTAGTATTGGAATATGTAAATTGAGTGACTGACCAAAACCATGATATCAGTAAACATGATGTAACTGTATAATCAGGTAAATGGAATATCAGGATAATGGATGGATATCCATGGTTTGATTCGGTCAAAAGGAATATATTGTTAACTGGATTCAGGGTTTCATGTATTCCAATTGTATTGGAGTATAAAAGAATATAGATTGACTTGAATCATATTCGAGTCAGGAATAGTCAGACTCTAACCCGAGTCAGACTAAAAGAAAGATAATTTGAAGTCCAATATTAGTTAGGGGCCTTTTTTGTAATTTGTAAAACTTGAGGGGGTTTTCTGTAAAAAGTACTTTTGTATAGTTTTCAAAATACACCTTAAGTATTTAATAATCGTCTTTATTGTTATAATGAATGTGAATTTTATTTATGTTATTCTAGTGAATATATCCTAATAAAAGTATTAATTGTTTTATTTGAAATTCTTGGTATTTTAATGTAACTTTTAATCTTTTACTTTTAGGAAAAAGTGGAAACTTTAGATATGATAAAATAGGTGTTTAAATGTTAATTATATATATACTAACACATGAATAATTTTATATAAATATTTTATTTAGAGAAAGTCTCATTTTCCTTAAATATCGTATTTTAAACCTTTCGAGACCGAATGCTCCTTGCGGAGGTCTGAATCTCGCACTACTAGCCTGCGGATGCACGATGAACCGTACTATCCCTAACAGGTTCCCTAAAAGTGGATTGTAGCGGCACTTTGCTTAGGTTTTATAAACACTTCTCATTTAGGAAAACGGTTTTATAAATATAAGCTATTTATTTGCAAAAGAGTTTAGTTTTCCGTATTTTAGTTGTTAGGGTTTCCTGAGCCAACTAGCCTACTTCTAAGGTCTAAATGATGAGTCATTAGAAGCCTCAAATCGCCTCTTCACCGTCAATTGCGGCCAGGTAAGTGCCAGGTAAGTGGGAAGGAACCACAGTCGTGGGCCTAATTAAAAACCACTAGCCTTAGACACACTTGTCTAGGCACCACAAGACAGTTTAGATAAACGATCGATATCCATGACCAATCGTACTTTCATTTTATTAAAAGATTTTATTTAGAAATGTTTACAACTTAAAGCTTTAAATAAAGATTATAAAGATTAGGGTATTTTAGTGAAAAGTCCTGTAATTTCGTATTCTGTGTTTTGATATTTATCAATTAGGGTTATAATGAGTGTGTGTAGAGGTAGGCCATTACCTCGTGACTTATTTTAGGTTTTGGTGAAGTTTAAAGGTAAAACATGCTATGTTAAACTTAAAGGTATTATAGCGCAAGAATACGGTATTCGAAAACGTTATCATTTTATATGTGAAATTTCATTCAAATTGAGTTCTACAAGTTTTGTGATCAAGATAAACATATTTAGGAGTGAGGTAATTGATTAAACTAAGAAAAATGAACTTCATGGTATTTTTATGAAAAGAATACGGTTTTGCAAAGAAGCTATCATTTTATGTGAAAAAGTTTGATTAAATTGGTTTATGGGTGATTAATAGTCAACATGTATATGGGTAGATAATATGTATTAGGTGACAAGTGGAAATTTATAGAAAAACCGAATCGGAAATCGGTTTGTCCGATTTCCGTCGGGTTCCAAAAAGTCGTATTTTTACATTTATAGAAAAGAGAGAGAGAAGAGGTGGGACTTACGGTTTGGACAAGCTAATGAAGCTAAGGGATGTGGTGGTTGCCGATTCGTCAAAAGCGTCGCGAATGTTCTGATCCGGTCGCCGGAATCCGTCGTCGATTTCTGCAGCGCTTCGCTTCTCGCTCTTCGTACCGAGTTCTCAAGAATTTGAGAGAGTAGACTTAGAGTTGTGTGGTGAAATGGTAGAGGGTAGGGGTCTTTATATAGGGCTAGGCTAGGGTTAGGGTTTGGATTAAAAAAATATTAAAAGAAAATATAAAAAACATTAAAAATTCATTAAAATCATTAAACCTAGGAGTAAAAGGGATTTATTGGCCAAATAAAAACCGATCCAGGTATAATAAGTGTGCAATAGGGTTGACCAAGTCAAGAGCCAATTTTTCTCAGTTGGTGACTCGGCCGTCCGGCCAATTCCGGCCGGCGGCGCCGGACCGAGTCGGCTGAGTCGCCGGCCGGCGGCGCCGAGTCGGGCCGAGTCAAGGGTCCAATGGCCGGGGGTTTTCCTGAGGAACAACTTGGTATTTTTACTTTCTGTTGTCCAGTACATATTTTGGGAGTTATGGCCTTTTTATCGTTGACTTCCAAAAAAAAATAAAACAAAATAAATACAAAAATAATGTGGGGCATGGGATTTGAACTCATGTGGCTTGGTTCAGCAGTGCAAGGTATTACCAATGAGTTACAAGCTCCTTCTTGTAATTATTGTGTTATTTAATTACTTAAACTGATAGCAGCAAGAATAAATACTCCTAGTATACATTAAATTTTAAAGTAATTTCTTGTACACTAAAAATGGAGTTATTTCATTCTTATAGCTTGTAATTAAAAACAAAAATAATTACCTAAATCTTGTGCTCAGGCTAAAATACCCCTTTATGGATTTTTTTTTTTAAAAAAAATATTTGAAAAATTCTGTATAGGAAAAAGTGTATAAGAAATTAGGGTTGTTACATTCTACCCTCCTTATAAAAATTTCGTCCTCGAAATTTGAAAAAAAAGGAAAGTGTAACAGTGCAAAGAAGTTTGGTGGCAGAACTATTGGTAGTGTATGAAAATATTTAGAAGGAAGAAATATTGCAAATGGTTTGGTCAAAGTGAAGGAGTTACCTGGGTTACCTTGGTTCTTAGTCTCAGGTTCTAAGGCTGTTAAGATGGAGGCTTGACGTCTCGACACATTTTTCTGTGTAAGCCGATACATCGATGCCTGATTAAGTAGGGATGGTCCATGTGGAGGTGGTGCTGGGAGTGTAAGACTAGGTGCAGGAGTCTGGATAGCTGGCTGCTTCGGGTAGATAGTGGGTGTGTGGGCTGAGTTGCGTCTATAGGGACAGTCTCCAATTCTATGATCGGATGCGCCGCAAACTAGACACAGGCCTTTTGCGCGCCTACAGTCCTTCCACAAGTGTCCATTCCTATGGCAGTAGTAGCAAAATCCTGAACTTGACTGGTTAATTGTTTCCTTCTGTCTCTTGGGTTTTGCAGGTTGTGTAGTGTAGGTTCCTCTTGCCATCTGGGTGGCAGTGCGTTTCTTGACGGTTGCTCCTGCTTCTGGTCGGTTCAATAATATAGCAGTCTGCTGCTACAGTCCAACCAGGAGGCTTTGGATTTCCTTAAGCAGAACCGTCTGCTCGTTGGGTGGAGCAGGAACGGCAGGCGTGAGAGGTAGTGCTGGAGGTGTAGATGTGTTGTTGACATTGGTACTGGTGTTGTTTGGGGAATCTATAACCCTGAAGAAAAATTTGGGTTAGGACAGATTCAAGTACATGAAGTGATAAGATTCAAGGAAAAGGAATTTGCAAGATTCAAGGAACACGAATTGTAAAGAATATTTTAGTTGCTGGTTCTTGTGTTATATTGCTTAGGTTGTTCACGCAGACCAGAACTGCATGACAGGGATTCATACAGCTCTGACCTGCATGGGCCACCAACAAAACCTGTCACGCCCTGCTTCCCAGTGTACGGCGAAGTGGACGCGACGAGGTCCGCTACGTATGTACTCAGAAGTACATACGCTAAGCATAGCTAAGCAATATAAAATAATCACAAGAGACAAATGATATTGAAATAACAACAACTTTTATTAATAACATTCTTTGTACAATGCATGAAAAGAAAATACAACTGGAATGAAAAGCAATGCCTAAACAGTGGCATAACAGAAAATGAAATAAACTGAAAAGAACAAGGTACAGTATCTAGAGCTCTGGGTCTTCCTGGAACTGCTCCAAATCTTCACCGGTGGGCTCGATCTCAGCTTGGTCCAACGCACCTGACGACATTCAAAGAAGAAAGAATAGCATGTTGTCAGCGAACAGATCGCTCGGTAAGTCCCAAAGAATAAGGAGAATGAGAATGACAGAGTAACAGTATATATTTTCTAAAGTGTTATATTGTCGGATTTTATGAAACATTGTGTAACGCTGTTGTTTGTAGCTTGGTACAGAAGGATACCAGTGTATACGAGGGGGATCTCTATATGCTAGAGATCAGGGCAAAAGGAAAGTACAAGGAACCGTTATGCCACGGTACAACAGCAATAGAATTCAGGTTAGGTGTCTTAATCTGACCACCTCGTGCCACCTTTAACACCTTCCGTACCAATCTACCCCTTAAACCCCGTAGTGTTTTAACAGTATTGTAGTATTGGAATATGTAAATTGAGTGACTGACCAAAACCATGATATCAGTAAACATGATGTAACTGTATAATCAGGTAAATGGAATATCAGGATAATGGATGGATATCCATGGTTTGATTCGGTCAAAAGGAATATATTGTTAACTGGATTCAGGGTTTCATGTATTCCAATTGTATTGGAGTATAAAAGAATATAGATTGATTTGAATCATATTCGAGTCAGGAATAGTCAGACTCTAACCCGAGTCAGACTAAAAGAAAGATAATTTGAAGTCCAATATTAGTTAGGGGCCTTTTTTGTAATTTGTAAAACTTGAGGGGGTTTTCTGTAAAAAGTACTTTTGTATAGTTTTCAAAATACACCTTAAGTATTTAATAATCGTCTTTATTGTTATAATGAATGTGAATTTTATTTGTGTTATTCTAGTGAATATATCCTAATAAAAGTATTAATTGTTTTATTTGAAATTCATGGTATTTTAATGTAACTTTTAATCTTTTACTTTTAGGAAAAAGTGGAAACTTTAGATATGATAAAATATGTGTTTAAATGTTAATTATATATATACTAACACATGAATAATTTTATATAAATATTTTATTTAGAGAAAGTCTCATTTTCCTTAAATATCGTATTTTAAACCTTTCGAGACCGAATGCTCCTTGCGGAGGTCTGAATCTCGCACTACTAGCCTGCGGATGCACGATGAACCGTACTATCCCTAACAGGTTCCCCAAAAGTGGGTTGTAGCAGCACTTTGCTTAGGTTTTATAAACACTTCTCATTTAGGAAAACGGTTTTATAAATATAAGCTATTTATTTGCAAAAGAGTTTAGTTTTCCGTATTTTAGTTGTTAGGGTTTCCTGAGCCAACTAGCCTACTTCTAAGGTCTAAACGATGAGTCATTAGAATCCTCAAATCGCCTCTTCACCGTCAATTGCGGCCAGGTAAATGCCAGGTAAGTGGGAAGGAACCACAGTCGTGGGCCTAATTAAAAACCACTAGCCTTAGACACACTTGCCTAGGCACCACAAGACAGTTTAGATAAACGATCGATGTCCATGACCAATCGTGCTTTCATTTTATTAAAATATTTTATTTAGAAATGTTTACAACTTAAAGCTTTAAATAAAGATTATAAAGATTAGGGTATTTTAGTGAAAAGTCCTGTAATTTCGTATTCTGTGTTTTGATATTTATCAATTAGGGTTATAATGAGTGTGTGTAGAGGTAGGCCATTACCTCGTGACTTATTTTAGGTTTTGGTGAAGTTTAAAGGTAAAACATGCTATGTTAAACTTAAAGGTATTATAGCGCAAGAATACGGTATTCGAAAACGTTATCATTTTATATGTGAAATTTCATTCAAATTGAGTTCTACAAGTTTTGTGATCAAGATAAACATATTTAGGAGTGAGGTAATTGATTAAACTAAGAAAAATGAACTTCATGGTATTTTTATGAAAAGAATACGGTTTTGCAAAGAAGCTATCATTTTATGTGAAAAAGTTTGATTAAATTGGTTTATGGGTATTAATAGTCAACATGTATATGGGTAGATAATATGTATTAGGTGACAAGTGGAAATTTATAGAAAAACCGAATCGGAAATCGGTTTGTCCGATTTCCGTCGGGTTCCAAAAAGTCGTATTTTTACATTTATAGAAAAGAGAGAGAGAAGAGGTGGGACTTACGGTTTGGACAAGCTAATGAAGCTAAGGGATGTGGTGGTTGCCGATTCGTCGAAAGCGTCGCGAAGGTTCTGATCCGGTCGCCGGAATCCGTCGTCGATTTCGGCAGCGCTTCGCTTCTCGCTCTTCGTACCGAGTTCTCGAGAATTTGAGAGAGTAGACTTAGAGTTGTGTGGTGAAATGGTAGAGGGTAGGGGTCTTTATATAGGGCTAGGCTAGGGTTAGGGTTTGGATTAAAAAAATATTAAAAGAAAATATAAAAAACATTAAAAATTCATTAAAATCATTAAACCTAGGAGTAAAAGGGATTTATTGGCCAAATCAAAACCGATCCAGGTATAATAAGTGTGCAATAGGGTTGACCAAGTCAAGAGCCAAATTTTCTCAGTTGGTGACTCGGCCGTCCGGCCAATTCCGGCCGGCGGCGCCGGACCGAGTCGGCTGAGTCGCCGGCCGGCGGCGCCGAGTCGGACCGAGTCAAGGGTCCAATGGCCGGGGGTTTTCCTGAGGAACAACTTGGTATTTTTACTTTTTGTTGTCCAGTACATATTTTGGGAGTTATGGCCTTTTTACCGTTGACTTCCAAAAAAAATAAATAAATAAATAAATACAAAAATAATGTGGGGCATGAGATTTGAACTCCTGTGGCTTGGTTCAGCAGTGCAAGGTATTACCAATGAGCTACAAGCTCCTTCTTGTAATCATTGTGTTATTTAATTACTTAAACTGATAGCATCAAGAATAAATACTCTTAGTATACATTAAATTTTAAAGTAATTTTTGTACACTAAAAATGGAGTTATTTCATTCTTATAGCTTGTAATTAAAAACAAAAATAATTACCTAAATCTTGTGCTCAGGCTAAAGTACCCCTTTGTGGATTTTTTTTTTTAAAAAAAAATATTTGAAAAATTCTGTATAGGAAAAAGTGTATAAGAAATTAGGGTTGTTACAGATATGTTACTCACCGGCAGCATTTTAAGCGGGAAAAGCGCAAGACTCGCCGAGAACGGAACGATACGACCGAAGGGCTTAACAGAACCAACGGCAATTGTCGCATGGTCAACACCGGTGGATCACAAGTGCTCACGTTCGGGAGCGATTCTGATGAGGAGCTGGAGCTTGGCCCCCTCTTTAAAGAATCCACTTCGGGAAAAGAAAAAGAGCCGAAGGTCTGCGAAAATATCTGGCTACGTAACCGCACGCTGCTCGAAAAGAATCTCGGACCCTCAAATAAAAAAGATAAGGGAAAAGAGAAGGTCCCTGAAGATATCGTCTTAAATGACCATGTCATGGAAGAGCTAGCTGCCAAAGACTCGCCGAAGAAAAATAAGGTGGATTACAATGTCTTAGCGCATCTGAGGAAAATACCATCGCAACTCAGCATTCTTGACGCCCTTTTACTATCAAAGGAGGCGAGAGATTCGTTAATTAAGGCACTACAGAACCCAGAGCAGTTCCAGGCTTTCCTGGCCGAAGAAAAGATGAAGGATGAACTGGAAGAAGTGCACACGGCCGATGTCACTTTTGGCGAAGAAGACCTTCTCCTTGGGACGTGCGAACACAATCGCCCCCTCTATGTCTCAGGATACTGCCATGATATAAAGATAGGCAAAATCCTGATCGATAACGGGTCGTCTGTTAACCTACTCAATGTGCGGGTGTTAAAGGAAATTTGCATGAGCGTTCAACACCTCGTTCGAGACAAGATCACCATCTCCGGGTTCGACTCCCAATCATCAAATACTCTTGGATCTGTGATACTGACGCTACGCTTCGGACTGCTCGTCACGGACATTAAATTCCACATCATAGATGCCAAGACATGCTACAACGCTCTGCTCGGCCGACCATGGTTACACGAGTACAACATCATCCCTTCTACACAACATCAGTGTATGAAATATTTTAGGGATGGTCTCGAGTATACCGTGACGGGAGAATTGAATCCGTTTTCCGTAAACGAAGTCCGCAAATATGAAGATGCCAAATACTTCTTGCAGGATTTTGAAGACACGGAAAGGTGTCGCAAGCCGGAGAATAAAACTAACGCTACCATCCCTATCTTCGGCAGTGATACCGAGGAGGAAGAGGAGATAGTTTATTCGGGTCCTCACCAATACACCAAGCCGGGACCATCCGCTCCTGCGTTGATTTTTGGTAGTGATTCGGAGGATGAGGTCCATGCTGTATTCTCTGCTCGACCTTCAATACGGGCTTCCGCTGACGGAGAGCAAAGTCTACAAGTCGCTATGGTACCGCTTAAACACTATAAAGAACTGGATGCACTCGATATTTACAATGTAGAAGAGCTGCAAACGTTCTATATCCCTCCCAGGCGAGAAGGCAATTCTATTCTACCGCTCTGAAGAAAACAAAGTGGAGAAAGAAATCTGGCACGGGGCAGATCCTACGCTGGACAAATTCCAACCCATCCGTCTACCCAGATATTATACAGAAGGCTTGAAGACGCTGTTGAAGCGCCAAGGGATACCCTTCAAACAGACAGTTAGAAAGGCCAAATTCTATGACAGGGTCTGGAACGTTCCTGGGAATCAACGCAAGCTGCCTAATGGGAGGATGGAAACGATCGGGCTCGGATATATTCGCCCCAAGAAACGAGAGCTGCTCCGCGACTGTTACATCGTGCACGACTTCACTGAAGAAGGAGATGCGCAACGGGAGGACACTAATCCTGAACCAGTAAAAGTTGCTGATGCAAAAGTGCCCGGTCCGTCGTTTGAAGAACAAATGGACAGGCTTATAAGGGAAGCTGGTCAAAAGGTCCGAGATGATCACAATCGCGAAATGGCCATCTACGAAAGAGCTAGAACGCAACGCCTCCTTCAACAGGCCGTCAAAAATGAAAGTGTCACTCCGTGTCAACCTGTTATGAAGAAGGCTCGACGCAGAAGCAGAAACAAGTCGAAAGGCCAAAAAGGCGCTCAACAGCAACAAAGCGGGGCTAAGAAGCCACGCGAGCAGGAATCGAGCGTTATTGATTTATCCCTCATGAAGAAAATGGGTCGAGCGTACTCATTTCCTCAGGACAAGACGAAGAAGATACTTGAGCTTGCTCTAAAACATCAGATGCTTACATTGCCGGAGTCCAAGCACTCCGAACAAGCAGGCGAAGTCTCTGACCCAAATTATTGCTCTTACCATCGAGTAATAGGGCATCCTCTCGAAGACTGTTTCACCTTCAAGAATTGGGTCGAAAATCAGTATCAGCTTGGCAAGTTCGCTCTGTCTGACAACTGGAGGGTAGCGCCGCCACAAAAGCATGAACCCAAAGCCGCAAGAACAGAACCAACTCCACATTGGGATTGGAAGCGAATTCGCACTTGTCGCATGATAACAATAGTAAAAGAAGAGCCTGAGAACATGGACAGCCTTCCCTGGTGCTTCGAAAACAGCAACGATAGGGCGATCTCAGAATTTCCGCCAGCTCCGAAAGAAATGGAAGATGGAATACATACTACCGCGGATAACCTCAAGAAAATTGAGTTGGGGACGCTAAACGATCCGCGACCGACATTTGTCAGCGAGCTGTTATCCGAAGAAAAGGTGGCTGCGTTAAAAGACGTCCTTGTACAGCATAAAGATTGCTTCGCATAGAACTATTCCGAAATGCCGGGACTAGATCCAGAAGTTGCTGTGCACAAATTGGCGATATCCCCACACGTCAAGCCGGTCAAACAGGTGCCAAGAAGAATGCGGCCCGAGCTTGAGATGAGCATCAACGTTGAGGTCAAGAAGCTAATCGACTCTGGCTTTATCCAGGAAGTTCAATACCCTGAATGGATCGCCAACATCGTCCCGGTGATGAAGAAAAATGGGACGGTGCGCATATGCGTGAACTTTCGGGATCTCAACAAAGCCTGCCCGAAGGATGATTTCCCGGTGCCGGTCACCGAATTGATGATAGACAATACGTCCACTCATGAGATTTTCTCCTTCATGGACGGCTCATCAGGGTATAATCAGATAAAGATGCATCCTGAAGACCAGAAGCATACCGCTTTCTGGACCCCTTTGGGAATATTCTGTTATAAAGTGATGCCCTTTGGGTTAAAGAACGCCGGTTCCACTTACCAAAGGGCCATGACGAAGATCTTCGATGACCTTATACATGAAATCGTCGAATGCTATATCGACGACCTCGTGGTTAAGAGCAAATCATAAGAGGAACATCTCGAGCATCTAAAGACTGTATTTCAACGCCTTCGACAATACAACTTGAAGATGAACCTTCTCAAGTGTGCATTCGGAGTTTCCTCAGGCAAATTCCTGGGATTCATCGTTCGACACCGGGGTATCGAAATAGATCCGTCCAAGATCAAAGCGATCATGGAAATGCCTCCGCCAAGGACTCTCAAACAGTTGCGGTCTCTCCAAGGAAAGCTCGCATACATTCGGCATTTATAGCCAACCTCTCTGGCAAGTGCTGCCCTTACAGTCACTTGATGAAGAAGGGAACCCCGTTCGTTTGGAATCAAAAATGCCAGGGCGCGCTGGACGAGATTAAACAGTACCTGCAGAACCCGCCAGTGTTGGCTGCTCCGGTTAAGGGAAAGCCCCTCATTCTTTACACAACCGCCCTCGAAGGTTCTTTAGGCGCATTATGGGCGCAAGAGAATGATCAAGGGAAAGAGAGAGCTCTTTACTACTTAAGTCGAGTTCTACTGGGGGTAGAAAGCAACTACTCTCCCATTGAAAAACACTGCCTGGCGTTGATCTTCGCGATAACAAAGCTCAGGCACTATGCATTGGCACATGAGGTCCGTCTCATTTCGAAAGTCGACCCTCTTAAATATCTGATGTCGAAGGCCATATTGACGGGACGACTCGCTAAATGGGCCCTGCTCTTGATGGAATTCTCAATAACATATCAACCTCTCAAGGCAGTAAAAGGCCAGGCCATCGCCGACTTCCTCGCTGAGCATCCGATACCCGCTGATTCTCCTTTGAATTGCGATCTTCCAGACGAACATGCGTTTGATGCGATCGACGGTAGTGATACCCGATGGGAGCTTTATTTTGACGGAGCATCTTCCATGAAAAAGCGTAAACAAAGTACCCCTATAATCAAATCAGGGGTAGGCCTCATCTTCGTAACTCCACGAGGAGGGATTATGCGCTTCGCCTTCTCCTTAACAGAGCCAAGGACGAATAATGAAGCCGAATATGAAGCTTTGATAGCAGGCCTCGAGATCTCTATCGACATGGGAATTGAAGACCTCCGTATATATGGAGACTCCCAGCTAGTCATCAGTCAAGTAAATGGCGACTACCAAACGTGCAAACCAGAGTTGGTGAAGTACGGCGAAAAGGTGCAGCAACTGTTGACCCAAATCCCTTCCTACACTTTGGGAAACATACCGCGCGCAGAAAACAACAAAGCGGACGCATTGGCCAAGCTCGCTAAAGAACTGGCTAATGAGAACCTCGATGACATAAGAATCGTGGTACAAAGCCGTCGGGTGCTTGCCCCAGCGGAAATATCTCCGGAATCATCCGAAGAAAAGAGAGTGACTGAGCAAATGGCTCTGCAAATAAAAGACCGGGAAAAGGCCGAGGATTGGAGGGAAGTCTTCATAGACTACTTTAAGTCCCACCGAACGCCTGAAGAAGCGTCCACAAGACATCAGCTCATAAAACGAGCTTTGTCTTTCGCCTTCGTCAATGATACTCTATACAAGAGGTCATTTGATTCCCTGTGGTTGAGATGTCTGGGACCTGACGAAGCGAAAAGAGTCGTCCAGGAAGTTCATGACGGAATTTGCGGTTCTCATCAAGCAGGCTTGAAGATGAAGTTGAAGATCAAACGGATGGGATACTACTGGCCCACGATGATTCAGGATTGCCTCGAATATGCGAAGCAGTGCCACTCATGTCAAATTCATGGGGATTTCATCCATCGGCATCCAAATCCACTGCACCCGACGGTGGCTAGCTGGCCGTTCGAAATGTGGGGAACTGACATAGTCGGCCCCATCGAACCAGCATCGTCCAAGGGACATCGTTTCATCCTGGCGACGACTGACTACTTCTCCAAATGGGCAGAAGCAGTGCCGTTGAGAGAAGTGAAGACAGAGGATATCCTCCATTTCTTCAAGACGCACGTCATATATCGGTTTGGAACTCCGCGACGGATCGTCTCCGATAACGGACCAGCTTACAGGGAGCCACAAGATCAGTCGCTTCGCGCAACAACATAATATAGACTGTAGGTATTCTTCGGTTTATAATCCGCGAGCTAATGGTTTAGCTGAAGCATTCAACAAGACCCTGACGAAAATCATGAAAAAGACGGTGTCCCGAAATAAGAGAGACTGGCACGAGAGACTGCAAGAGACTCTTTGGGCGTATCGAACTACGTTCAAGACGGCCACGAACACAACGCCGTACGCGTTGGTATTCGGTACCGAAGCAGTACTCCCCCTCGAGATAGAGTTACCCTCTCTGCGAGTGGCAGTCCACTACGAGCTGACGGACGAAGAAAATGCTCACCTTCGGCTCGAGGAGCTTGACGCCCTTGATGAAACCCGGCTCATAGCGCAACAAAATCTGGAAGCTTATAAAGAAAAGATGACGCGCTCATATGAAAGATTAACCCGACCGAGGACATTCCGCCAAGGCGAACTTGTGTTAGTGGTCAGAAGGCCTATGATCCCCAATCGCACCAAGCGGGGAAAATTTGAGCCGAACTATGAAGGCCCATACATCATAGACAAGGTCTACCAGGGTGGAGCCTATATACTCATAGATATGCACGGTGAAGGGCCTTTCAGGCCGATAAACGGTAGATTCCTAAAGAAATACTACGCTTAATGAGCCATAGCCTAGATCAAAGATAGATGACGACGACTATGTCCTTAGTTCAAGCTATCTTCCTAAGTTCAAGCTTCATAAGCAGTAGCCTGCCTTCTCAACAACGGACCGAAACGTCCTTAAACCACTACCGCAACTTCCTTAGGCTGACAAAAATATATATATATATATAATAAAAAAAAACGGTATGTCCATAAGCAAAAAGGGCACGGATGAAAACCCGAAAGGGCTCCGTGAGTAAAAACAGCAGGGCTACCGGCGAGTGTTCGTGAAAACCCGGAAGGGCGCGACCTCGTAAAAAAAAGAAGAAGAAGAAAATAAAAAAAAAACGGTATGTCCATGAGCAAAATGGGCACGGATGAAAACCCGAAAGGGCTCCGTGAGTAAAAACAGCAGGGCTACCAGCGAGTGTTTGTGAAAACCCGAAATGGCGCAATCTCGTTAAAAGACACTTATAGGGTCCTCTCGACCTTGTAAGGAGAAACCACCCGCGTGAGATCTTTACGACTCACAAGGGAGCAACACACTTAGGGATCCCCACGATTCCTAAGGAGAAAATACACTTGCGAGATCCTCACGACTCGTAAGGAGAACTCTCTTATGGGACCCTCACGGCTCATAAGATTTGAAAGTCTTAAATTACAGAGACCTAAACCTGTGCTTACGCAACTCCCATAACTCCCGATATTGCCCTACAAGTGGCTCAATACTGACCCTTGTATACAATCCACGGGTGTGAATAAACATTTCCCTAATCAAGTCCCATCCGAGACTGAGGATATGTTCGCATGACGAACAACCCTTATAAGTCCTCTCGACTTACAAGGAGAAAATCCTCATGTAGGATCCTTACGACTTACAGAGGAACAAACACTTAGGAATCCTCACAATTCCTAAGGAGAAAATACACCTACAAGATCCTCACGACTTGTAGGGAGAAATACCTTTATGAGACCCTTACGGCTCATGAAGTCAAAAGCCTTAGTCGACAGGACCTTAACCCTGTTCGCTAAGCCACCCTTGTTCGACATCGACAGAGGCAGATGATGATTCGCTCCTGGCAATATCCCAGTTGTAGCGGTGCTGATGCCGAAATTGGCGTCTAATTTCAGGTTTACGGCGAAAAGCCAGTAGGCCGCACATGCATATGAAATAGCCAAAATGATGGGGCAACTTGCAATAAAAAGCAGCAAGTGAAAATGTATGCATGAAAAATAGCCGAAATGATTGGGCAACTCGCAATAAAAAGCAGCGAGTAAAAATAAAAAAATAGCCGAAATGATTGGGCAACTCGCAATAAAAAGCAGCGAGTAAAAATAAAATAAACAGCCGAAATGATTGGGCACCGCGAAAAATAGCCGAAATGATTGGGCAATCGCGACCTTCGCGATATAAAAGCTGAAATGATAGAGCATCGCGGAAATGAAACAAAAAAAAGAAATGATAAAACTTTGGCCCTACAGTTAAGATAGCATCGATCCCTGTATACAATCCAAGGGCGCAAACGAAGAGGGAACCATACTTTCCCAACAGGGTCCGCCAGAAAACGAGCTCAAATCTTGACGATTCATCCCAACTCCGAAAGAAACCAATGTCTTCGGCAAATACCTCAACTTACGGATACAAACACTCCTTGACGAGAGCCTCCTGATTCGCGTCGACTCGCAGAGCAACCAGTGCCTCCGTGGGAAATTCTCGACTCGTTTCAAACCCCAAGGAAACAAATAATCCTTGGCGTTAGGGAAACAAATAATCCCTAGCAAACACCTCAACTCACGGATATAAACACTCCTTGACGAGAGCCTCCTGATTCGCGTCGACTCGCAGAGCAACCAGTGCCTCCGTGGGAAATTCTCGACTCGTTTCAAACCACAAGGAAACAAATAATCCTTGGCGTTAGGGAAACAAATAATCCCTAGCAAACACCTTAACTCACAGATACAAACACTCCTTGACGAGAGCCTCCTGATTCGCGTTGACTCGCAGAGCAACCAGTGCCTTCGTGGGAAATTCTCGACTCGTTTCAAACCCCAAGGAAACAAATAATCCTTGGCGTTAGGGAAACAAATAATCCCTAGCAAACACCTCAACTCACGGATACAAACACTCCTTGACGAGAGCCTCCTGATTCGTGTCGACTCGCAGAGCAACCAGTGCCTCCGTGGGAAATTCTCGACTCGTTTCAAACCCCAAGGAAACAAATAATCCTTGGCGTTAGGGAAACAAATAATCCCTAGCAAACACCTCAACTCACGGATACAAACACTCCTTGGCGAGAGCCTCCTGATTCGTGTCGACTCGCAGAGCAACCAGTGCCTCTGTAGGAAATTCTCGACTCGTTTCAAACCCCAAGGAAACAAATAATCCTTGGCGCTAGGGAAACAAATAATCCCTAGCAAACATCTCAACTCACGGATACAAACACTCCTTGACGAGAGCCTCCTGATTCGCGTCAACTCGCAGAGCAACCAGTGCCTCCGTGGGAAATTCTCGACTCGTTTCAAACCCCAAGAAAACAAATAATCCTTGGCGCTAGGGAAACAAATAATCCTTAGCAAATACCTCAACTCGGGGAAACAAACAATCCTTGACGAGAGCCTCCTGATTCGCGTCGGCCCACAGAGAAACCAGTGTCTCCGCGGGAAAATTCCCGATTCGTCTCAACTTGCAAGATGAAGCCTCAGGCAGCAGGGACTAAAAAAAAAAACTTGCTTCCTGAACAATGGGACCCTGCAAGTCAATCTAAAACGGTCTCTTGCATACTATTCACGGGTCTCACTCTCCAAAGTCGAGTTTCGACAAGGAGGGAAACAACCGCTTACGGGTCCTCTCGACTTGTAAGAGGGAAGAATTCTCTTATAGGATCCTTACGACTTATAAGAGAAAACCACACTTGGGAATCCTCACGATTCCTAAGGAGAAAACCCACCTACGAGATCCCCTCGATCCGTAGGGAGAAAAATCTCTACGAGACCCTCACAGCTCATAGAGTTGAAAAGTCTTAGGCAGCAGATCTGAACCTGCGGCCTAAGCCATCGCTATTTCTTAAGAAAGACAAGATGCGTGCTCTATTATCTGTTGGCCATGTTTACTAAAGTGACATGCTGATAATAAGAGAAAGAAGAAAGCGATAAAAGGAGCATCCGATTTACATTTGATTAGGTGTTCGAGACACACTCATCCATACATAAGCAAAAGATTCAGAACGGAAAATAAAGACAGGCTGGAATAAAATTTTCCCATTAATATTGCCAAAAGTTCTTACAATCATAAAAGTAATAAACGAAAAATATTATTACAATGGAATAACCTCAGATCCAGGGCACGGATTGAGGAATTCAAAAGTAAGGCCATCCAGAGTTCTTCTGGCCTTTCTGATTATTCTTGTGCGCAGCCTCTCGCGCTCCTGTGTGTCAAGATCCTCGGCAAGCCCTCCCGGCCTTCGATAAGCAGCGACTATCGTCGTTTGCTGGAAAATTTGATGTAGGATGTCGATAAGGCTGTCCCGCCGTTTCTTCGAGATCAGCCCCATCAAGTACACTGAATGCACCTTGTCTTCGGCATCATCCAGCGCATTGAGCGGTAGGGCCTCGTGAAACCCCGGAAGTGCTCTCCATATTGCTCCCAGCACGACCTTCAAGAGAGCTGAACGACGAGGAAGCAGCCAACCACCGCTTGCGTTGAGGCGGCCCATGACCTCCGCACACTGGGCGTCCGTAAACTCCTGGTTTTGATGACGGCCCTGTGCGCGGATATCGTCGTAGGTGATGAACTCGTGCAAACTGTATAGACGCACCGCCATTATGCCTGGAGGAAATGCCACAGGAAGTTTAGCGATAGAAAGAAAAATAATATACACAGAGAGTTAAACTCCCCGAGAGCAGTGCTCTGCAAACAAGACTGATTACCAGAATCCTAATGGGGGGAATTTAAATAAATCCCCCGAGAACTCTAAGATTGTTACTATTAAAAGATGATATAATCCGTTAAATACAAAACTCCATTTTTAATTCTCATTATCCGTATTCGAACTCTTAAGAGTTCATTTTTTTAAGATCAAAGAGATCTATGTTTGGCTAAAGACGCAAGATTCTGTTCATGAGTTAAGAAACCCTAAAACAGATTCCTGAGAGTAAGGCTCTGTTTGGTGAAAGCCTAAAAGGATTTTCTTTAGATCAAAGATCTATGAGTGCAAAGCTTTATTAATTAAAATTGATTTAAGTTAAGACTAATTCTTACTTAAATAGTTTCTCTTAAAGAAAATCTAACTCTGAGAGTTCTTGAAGGCAAGAGCAAAGCTCTGAAGATAAATTTTTTTTTATCTCTTGAGGACCAAAGGTCCTATTTATAGGCATCAAATGCCCTTTCAACTTCCAAAAGCTGCCGCAACGCTTGGAATTCCGCCACCGCTGCGCTCACGTTGGGAGGGCCACGTAAGCGCAACGGTGGGGGGGCATTTGTTTACCACAATCAGAGGAAAGCTCTGTTCAAATTCCAAGAAGGGAGACGAAGCAACGCTTTTATTTCCCCCAATCAGAGCAAAGCTCTACTTTGAAAATTTAAACTTTAATAAATGAAGCAACGCTTCAGATCCTCTGCGCTGCGCGCAGGGCGCCACGTGTCAAAATCAGGCACGCCAGTGCAGAGAGCGCAGCGCCCAAGGAAGCGCACCCAATCAGAGCAAAACTCTATTTTAAGATAAATTAAAGGAAGCAACGCTTTATTTGCGCAGCACTGTGCACTGCGCGACACGTGTCAGCGCAGGTGCGCTAGCGCAGTTGAGCTGCGCTGCGCGCTGCGCGGTACTTGTCAGCGCAGATGCGCTAGCGCAGTTGCGCTGCGCTGCGCGCTGCGCGACACGTGTCACGCTCTGGAGCATTTGCGCCAAACAGAATTAAAATTCTAAAGAAATCTTTTCTGTTCTTATTAAAACAAGAAGATTTTTCTTCTGTAAAACAGAAGCCCTTGGATCAAAATCCAACAGTGGGGAAAATTCTCCAAATCACTCAGAGAAAGATCTCTCTAACAAATTTAACTTATTTATGGGCACTATAAAAAGGACCCTAGACCTTAATTCAAAGGGATCAACATTTCGGTGAGAAAATAAACAGAGAGAACTCTGAAGAAATCTCAAGAGAAGAAAAAAGGTAAAAACCTTAAGAGAAGAATTTCTTCTAATAGATCATTGATCTAAGAATAAGATCAATGATCTTCAATAAAAAAACAAATGAAAATAGTGCTTTGCACTTTTTATGAACCTCTGGTTCTCTGAGATAAGAAAACAAGAAAAACTTGTTTTTTCTTTGATCTAAATTAGATTAAGGAAACAAGTAGTGCTTTGAACTTTTATGAACCATTGGTTCTTGAGTCTAAAAGATTCATAAATCATAGTGCTTTGCACTTGCAAACTGCGCTCTTGGGAAAGCGCCACGTGTCAGCATCTGAACTACTTGCGCTATGCGTTTTGAGATAGAGCTTTGCTCTCTGTAATTGGCGCAACTCACCAGAGTGCGCCACGTGTCAGCAGCGCAAGCACAGCGCACTAGCGCAGCGCACTGCGCTTGCGCGATACGTGTCAACACTACAAGCACTTGCGCTCTCTGACTGGCGCAAAGCGCCTGATAAATGCAAGACATTTCTTAAAGGGCCAGGCCCAAATCAAAAAGACCTAATAGGCCTAAATAAATTGCAAAGCAATAAAAGGGCAGAGCCCAATTTAAATTGATGCCCTGCATCATTCATAAAAGGGCAGGGCCCAAATAAAATTGGTGCCCTGCATCATTCATAAATGAGCAAAGCCCAAGATAAATTGATGCCTTGCATCCTTTATGGGTAGAGCCCAAATAAAAATAAAAAGAGATGCAATGCAAAAGCAAATAAAATGTTGAACATTTTCAACTGGACTTAGCCCAATCATGGCTATAAGTCCTCAAATTAAATCGACTGAGCACGGCTGCTCCCTAAATCAATTTACAACCGGTTCGAGGGTACATCTCCGAACTCCTTTGACACCTATCGTTGTAATTCCTCAACGACGTCAAAGAGGTGACGGGTCCCGACGACCACACATCAATATGGACTGCGGGGTCCTTAAACTCGTGGACCGAAACGTCCTTAAACTAATATTGGACCGAAATGTCCTTAAACTAATGTTGGACTGCGGGGTCCTTAAACTCATGGACCGAAACGTCCTTAAACTAATATTGGACCGAAACGTCCTTAAACTAATGATGGACCGAAACGTCCTTAAACTAATATTGGACCGAAACGTCCTTAAACTAATGATGGATCGAAACGTCCTTAAACTAATGATGGACCACCACGTCCCTAAACTGGAGCATGGACCACCACGTCCCTAAACTGGAACAATAGAGCCTCCAAATGCTCTTTTGCCGGATCTAAACGGTCCCGTTTAAGTTGATCTTAGCCCCAAACACGGCTAAATTATCCTTAAACATTCAAATGTGCTATAAAACTCCAAATCGACTTTGGTTCAAGGGTACATCTCTGAACTCCTCTGACACCTATCGTTGTAATCCTTCAACGATGTCAGAGAGGTGACGAGCCCCGACGGCCATATATTAAATGGATCACCACGTTAAGTTGATTTTAGTCTCAAAACAAGACTAACGTATCCTTAACGAACGTTTAAGTTGATCTTAGCCTCAATACGGCTAACGTATCCTTAAACTAAAACACCAAACCCAAATCTAAGTAAATACGGATTTGGACTAATCCACATCCTACAGACGACGGCATAACCTAGTCTCCGTATACAATCCACGGGCAACCATAAACGAAACAAACACCCACGACACGGAGTGAAATTCTGGAGAAGGAGAAAGTTGTTACCGCGATGCGGTAGCGTAATTAACTGCAGGGGTTTGCGCCTGCAGGGAAGAGCGTCCCCACAATCAAAAACCCCTCAAGCGAGGGGGAATCTGACGAAGTCTGCTACATCGGCCGCATCCGTCTAAACCTCCGATACACGGTGCCATAAATCAACTTGGCATCTTCGGAGAGGTGGACGGATAAAACCAAATAGTATTTGCCCCGAATCTCAGACAAGACGTCCTCACGTCGCCGCCGCCGTTCGGAGGGGAATACCAGCGAAGTCCCGACTTTTGCTTCTATTGCAAGAGAGAATTACACCTGTGGAAGGACTGTAGGTGCGTAAAAGGCCTGTGTCTAATTTGTGGCGCATCCAATCACGGAATTAGAAACTGTCCTTATAATAGCAACCCAGCTCACACACACACCAACTACCCGCAGCGGCCAGCTATCCAGGCTCCTGCACCTCGTCTTGCACTCCCTGCTCCACTACCTACACCGCCTACTCGCCAATTCCAACAGACACTGAGAAACATGCCTCGAGAATAGAGGAATGTGCCCCCAGCTAGGAGAAACGTGTCCCGGCGACAGGCTTACACCTTAGCAGCCGTAGAAGCCGAGACAGTTGACCAAAGTAACACTAGTAAGTCTCTTTCACATTTCTAAAACCCTTGTATCACTTTGTTATTTTTCATACACTATCAGTACTTCTGTCACCAAACTTTCCTTAAATCTGTTACACTTTCCTTTTACAAATTTCGAGGACGAAATTTTTATAAGGAGGGTAGAATGTAACAATCCTAAACTTTCTGTACAACTTCCTGTACAAATTTTTTCAAAAATACAAAAAGATGTACTTTTGCCTGAGCACAAGTTATAAGTTTGATTTGCTTTTTAATAGCAAGAAGGAGCTTGTAGCTCATTGGTAAGACCTTGCACTGCTGAACCAAAGCACCCAAGTTCAAATCCTATCCCCCACACTATTTTTAATATTGATTTCTTTTTAAATTTTTAGAATCTCAAGATTCTACACGTGCTAAACCCGTAAAACCAAAAGTCACATATAAAACAAACTACCCTACCGTGCAAACCAACCGACAAGCGACCCACGGCGACGATCCCCGGCCCGACTCGCCATAACCCGGCTGGCGGCGCGGCTGGATCGGCCGGCGAGGCCGGCCGAACTGAGTCAGATCGGCCGATTCCCTTCATGACATCTATGACTTTTTGGCTTCTTATAACCCTTGTGCACTTTAAATTTTTTGCACACTAACAGAACTCTTTAAAACTCCATTAAACCAATTTTTAATACAAAATTTAATACATTTTCTTTCACACCCTTTCATCTACCCTAACCCTAGTTTTACCTATAAATACCACCCCTAAACACACCCTCCTCACTCATAAATTTTGTCCAAACTCTCAAGAAAAATTTCTAGAATTTTTGTGTGCAAGTGGAGTTAGCGAAGGGCGAAACTACGGCGAACTTCCGACGACGACTCTAGGAGCTCCCGGCGACGAAACGACGCACCGGCAGCTCCACTTCTTCCTCTTTCTCTCCTCTAAAACAAAAGCCAATAAGTCCCTCCCCCCTCTCCTCTTTTCTCTTCTTAAAATACGAATTTCTAAAACCCGACGGAAGCGGAGTTAATCCGACTTCCGATTCGGTTTTCTTTAAAAAGTGCAATTTTCATTAAGCACAACCATTCCAAACTCTCACATCTTGTCTATTAATCATTAACAAAATATCATGAACAAGTTTCGTAGCAAAATATTTCATAATGCAATTTTTATCGTACTTTTTCAGTAAAATACCATATAGTTCGGTTTTGACATTAAACATCATATTTCTTGCTATACCTTTAAATAGATCATGAGGTAATGACCTACCTCCTCACAACACTCATATGCAACATAGCAAGATACCTTTCAGGAATATAGAATACGGGAAAACGCAATTTTACACATAAATACTTTTTACTATTAAAACCTTTTTCTATAAGATTATGTATTTAAACAAATCTTTGCAAAGTGCCGCTACAACCCATTTTGGGAAACTCGTTCGGGATGGTACAGATTATCGCACATCCTCGGGCTTAGTAGTGCGAGATGCAAACCTCCGCAAGGAGCATTCGGTCTCGAAAGATTTAAAAATACAAATATCTTAAGAAAATGAGATTTCTAGAAAAATAATAATTAAATTATTTTATATATATGTGTGTGTGTGTGTGTATCATCAAAATATCTATTTTGTTATATAATATAAATATTCCAACTTTTCTAAATCAAAAGAATCACTTTACATGATAATACCATGAAATTCCATACAAGTTCAATATTGCAAATAAATACCTTATATTATGAAAATAGGTTTTATTCACTAGAAATGTCGCAATGATAAAATATACATCTATGAAAACTCTAAAGACGATAATTAAATACTTGAGGTGTATTTTTAAAAGTATACAAAAATTATTTTTACATAAACCCCCTCAAGTTCTATAAATTACCATAAGGACCCTAATAGATATAGGTTTAAGCGGGACCAGTCTCTTGAGCCTCAGGGAGCCGGAGATATGGGTGCTTGCCTATTTAAGGTAGACAACTTAACAAACGGTGTTATCAACACGGTAATCGTCTTTGAAAAAGACACAAATAACCGCCGCCCATGTGCAGCGGTTACCGATAACACCAAAACCTAATTCAGGACTTCAATTTATTTTCTAATTGTTCTGACTCAGACCGAGTCTCATTAAAAATAATCTGACTTGAATATGACTCAAGTATCCAAACTACAATTCAACATGAATCCATGAATCCATATATTCAATTTATCAATCTATACAACTTGACCGAACCGAACCATGGATATATTCTATTTACATGATTATCCAGTACATCCATTTCCATTTATACGATATCATGGTTTCGGCAAGTCATCCATCTATACAATCTATAATACAAGACATTACCATTTACAATACAAACAATACAAACAAGACATCGCGGGGTTTAAGGGGTAGATTGGTACGGAAGGTGTTAGAAGTGGCACGAGACTGCAATCATAAAGACACCTAACCTGAATTCAATCGCCGTTGTTCCGGGCATTCTAATGGAGCCTTGTACTCTATATACCGTAGTCTCTGGTCTAGTGAGACTCCTCTCGTATACACTAGCATTTTCTGTGCCAAGCTACAAACAACAGCGTTAACAATATAATACAACTTTAAAAGTTACACACTCTCTTTGTCTATTCTACTTCTCCCTTATCTTTGGGACTTACCGGGCGATTGTTCGCTGACGACATTCCTTCTCTTTCTTCTTTGGAATGTTGTCAGGTGGATCAGACGCACTAGAGCATGAGACCATTTAGGAGTATTCGGAGCAGGCCTTTGAGCAGTATACCGAAGATCCCGAGCTGTAGTTACAATTGTACATTTCCTTTACATTCAGTACTTTCCATTTCTGTTATGCCACTGTTTAGGTATTGCTTCCATTCCATGTATTTACTTTTCAGATGCATCGTACAAAAGAATGTTAATAAATAAAGTTGCTGTTCAATTATACTTACTGTCCTTGTCTCTTGTGTACATTTCTTTTATATTGCTTAGTTACGCTTAGCGTATTTACTTCAGAGTAAATATATAGCGGCCTCGTCGCGCCCTCTGCCCGTACATCGGGAAGCGGGGCGTGACATCTATCCTTTTTATTTCTTTCCGTATCACCCATTATATTTTCTTTCATATTTCGATTATTTAACCTTGGCTTTTCCTTTTCAGGCCATGGCTAACTTCGGAGCAACACCCTTTCATATTCTGATTATTTGACCACCTACTCGAGGATTCGGACGATGAAGTCTAAGGAGGACCCCCACAGGTCATCATAGCTGACAGCGACTCCGAGGACGAGGGGTCCGAGATCGCTGCACCGGAGGTCATTGTGATCAGTGACTCCGAGTCAGAGGGGGATGATGACTCCATGGAGGAAGATGGTTCTGACGAAGAACCCGAGGAAGAGGTCCTTATACAGGAGGATAGTCCACAACGGGAGCCTAAGGAAGACGCTGAGGAAGAAGAAGAGTAGGAATAAGAAGAAGAAGAAGAGGCCGAAAAAGAAGAGGATCCGGAGGACGAGCTCAAGGAAGAGGCTCCCGCTGAGGAGGAGCCCGAAGATGAGGCTCCAGCTGAAGAGGAGTCCGAGGAGGAGGCTCCAAGTGAAGAGGAGCTCGAGGCCATAGAACCACAGGCGGCAGCCCCAGCAGTGCGATTTGGGGATGGCCGTACCCACCTGAATGTGAGTTTCTACCGACACAGGATGAACTCTCATGCCCGTGGCCTATCAATTGAACTTAAGGTGCTGAGGGAGTACGACCCACACATGTAGTTTATTGGGCATATACTCTACATTAGAGGAAATGCCTATCGATGTTACAATGTAGCCATCCGCGTCTCTACCGCCGTGACATTCCAGGCTCACTCTTGTATTACAGATTCACGAGAAGGGTCAACACCCGCCGCACTAGCGCTGTGTTGGCTCATCCATACGCTTGACCGGCAGAGAGCGGTGCTAATAAGACTTGTTTTTATTTTGACCGAATACGACGATATATAGCAGTAGGGACTTATCTTTCCTTTTTAGTTGTACTCTTGTTTGAAATTATGGAAATAATAATAAAAAATTCAGTTTCAAGCAAATTTTTCTTGTGTCTCTTGTCTTTAGCTTGTATGTTTATTTTACACTCGTGGTTGTTCTTTCACTTGCAATAATTATTCCTTCTTGCAAATTACTATCTTGTTTTATCCTTGAACTCATTGGTAACCTAACTTCGATACTCTTTCTAGATATCAAATGGCAGGACACAACGGAAACTGCAACCGCAGGGGGACAGGCAGAAGAATCAACATGTTACAGCCTTAATGGGGATGATGCAGGGGCTGTTAGAGCAACAACAACAATAGACCGCTGCACTTCAAAAAGAATTGCTCGAGAGCTGGCAATAGCAAGCTACGATCCTTGAGAAATCTCTGGCCCCAAATAACCAAAGAACAGCGGGGGTCAAACAATTATGGTCTTTGCACCCCAAGACCTTCACCGAAAAAGGGTCACCTTTGGAGGCCGAAGAATGGCTTCAGGGCACAATCAACGATCTCGGCGTTGTACAGGTCCTAATGGAAGCGTGGGTTGATATCGCAAAGCTACAACTTATAGATAATGTACGCATCTTGTGGGATGCGGAGGAAAGTCGGTTGGAGAAGCCGGTCTACTGGGAGACGTTCAAGGGGCGTTTTGATGCCCAGTATTTTCTGGCCGTGGCCCATCTAGAAATGGAGAGGAGGTTTTTCCAACTCCAACAAGGATCAATGTAGGAGAAGTCTGTCGATGAACACGCTGCAGAGTTCACCATGTTGAGTGGTTTCGCGTTTCACCTGGTAGCGACTCTTGAGCTTTATGCAAAGAGATTTCGGCAGGGGATGGATTTGAAGAATTAGTCTTCCATGCATACTTCTGTCCTCCATACCTATATGCGGTCCTCGATGCCGCTCATAGGTTTGAGGGCCTAGAGAAGCGCATCAGACAGAATAACCAATCGACCGGAGCCAAGCGACCGACAAGTCAGGTATCAGGGGGTATCTTCCAGGCCTAATGGGAATCAACATTTTAGGAGGCCAAAAAGGCCATCTTTTTCACGGTTGTAACGACTCTGAATTTTCTGTAAAAAAAATTTCTTTTTAATGTACAGAAAGGAGTTTACAATCTTGAGTACAAGTTATAAGTATATCTTGTTTAAAAGCAGCAAGAAACAAGTTGTAGCTCACTGGTAAAGCCCTTGCACTGTGTAGGGTGTTTTTCGTCACCCCATTGAGATGGGAATACGTGCGCGCTTGTCAGGCATACTACAGATTCCCCCTGCCTAGGGTAGGCCGGGGTTTATTGATTGTGGGGATCCGAATCTCCGGCAGCCATGGACTAAGCTGCCATTAATTACCTCTCGCCTTTGGAGCGAGGGAACCTCCGATTAACGGGTTAAACTGGTCATGCGAACTCAATGTGCAGCGTGCGTGTGTTGTGTTTTGAAAGGGGGTTTTGGATATATCGGGAGCCATACAGAGTTTTTATGGGGGTCCCGCTACCCAGATAGCAGGCTGGGGGTCAAGGGGGCTAGCAGCCCCCTTGTGGGGTGCGGGGCAGCGCCCCGGCCCAAAATATTTTTTGGAAGGGACAGTGTTGTAGAGTATGTGTGTATCTATATATATATATATACATGTATACATATAAAAAAAAGGAAGAAAAAGCGCCCAAAGGACGCGTGGGGCCAGCGCCTTGAGCGCTGTGCGCTTAGGTGCTGTGCGCTTAGGCGCTAGCGCACCACGTGTTCGACACGTGGGCGCTGGACGCTTAAGCGCTAGGCGCTCGAGCGCTAGCGCACCACGTGGGCGCTTGGCGCCTGAGCGCTAGCGCACCATGTGTCGACACGTGGGCGCTTGGCGCTTGAGCGCTGGGCGCTCGAGTGCTAGCGCGCCACGTGTCCACATATTTCTCTTCCCTGATGAAGCCGGCATCGATGAGCTTCTTGGTTTCCTCGATGACCTTTTCTTCTAGTTCCCTTCTCATTCTTCGAGGAGCTTGTTTGACTGGCTTAGCATCAGGAGATATAGCCAGCTTATGCACGGCCACTTCAGGGGAAAGGCCTGACATTTCTTTGTATATCCACGCGAAGCAGTCGACGAACTCATGCAGCAGGGAAATTATCTGCTCTTTCATTTCCTCCGACAAGAGTGAGCTGATGTAGGTCGGCCTTGGATTATCGGGCGTTCCTAAGTCAATCTCGGTTAGCTCATCAAAGGTTTCTTGTCCGCCATCTTCGAGCTCTTGAGGAGCTTCTTCTGGCTTGGATATTTCGTCATCATCATTTGATCTTTCGCTGGCCTCACCAACATGGATCATGTAGCACGCTTTGGAATCAGGTTGAACGTAGCCTATGCCCCGTCTATCTGGAATTCGTCCATCGATAAGTGCTCGGACCTGGGGCGGATGCCATAGTCCTTCATAAAACTTTGCTTCGGACTCCGTTTGATATAACCGGCATCCGCACTTTTTGAAATATTCCTGCATCTCGGGCGCATAGTATCTGGGATTGAGGACGGCTCTTATGCCTCTCTCATATGGAAGGCACGCGACAGACAAATCGTCCGGGTGCACAACGGGGTTTGACCCATAAAACAGGATGCCTTTCTGTCCACTTTTCCTTCCGGGGACGTAGAAAGTTTTCAGCTGGTCTACGGTGGAGACTGACAATGCATCGAGCTCTTTGCATATCTGCTCCGGTACCCTTGTGACGACTAGGGACCCTTCCGTAATTTCGAAGGCCTCTCTTAGTTTCGCTTGTTGCATGGGGGTCCAATCTGCACCGCTGTTGCACAGCAGGTCCTCTTCCTCCGACTCTTCAGTATCGCTGCCAAGATGAGGGCGGACTTTGCTGCTAGATGGGCCTTCAGTATCGGATTCGTCGGTATCGCCACCAAAACGAGGGAGAGTTTTACGGAAGGATGGACTTCCAGCGTCGGACTCATCAGTGTCGCTACCGAAACGCGGGCGCACTTGGGTATTTTTGCTTTTGAAAGTGACAGCCGGCTCAGATTTGCTTTTGAGTCTTGGGGCCGCTCTATCCTCAGTCAGTTGTGGCTTAGCATTTTGGTGGTTCATAAAGTACCGAGAATCTTCATATCGGACTTCATGCACACCGAACGGCTGGCTGTCTCCGTCAATGTGTCTTTCTTCGCCATTTTTAGTATACTTCATGCATTGATGGAGAGTTGAAGGAATGATACCGTAATCGTGGAGCCACGGCCGTCCCAAGAGAATTTTATAAGACGTGTCCGCATCAATCACGTATATCTTAGCTTCGGTCTGTAGATCCCCGAATTTGATTGGCAAAGCTATAGACCCCAGAACTTGTTGGCAGTTTTGATTGAAGCCTTGAATGACAATCCTTTCCCTTGACAGGTGTCGGACGTCCATTGACAAACTCTTTAGTGTCCGCAAGTTCATGATGTTCACTGAGGACCCCGGATCAATCAATATGCGATTAATCCGATCTCCGTCGCTGTACCCGGTCACGTAAAGCGGCCGATTATGCTCAGCCGTTCCCAGTAGAAAGTCTTCATCCTTAAACGTGACTGCGGCGGCTTGCAAAGTGTACTGAGCTTCTTTCATATTAATTTCCGCAAAGCAAGCCTGATACCGCTCGGGGTTATGTAGAGCGTGAATGAGAACATCTCTAAGCTCCTTAGATAGGACCAAGGCATCGTAGATGCTAAGGAGAGACGGAAGCTTTCGGAGGTGAGCCAAGACATTGTAGTCCACTGAGGAAGGACTTGAGTTCTCATTAGCCGGCTCTCTGTCGTCTTCCTCATTAGCCACCTGTTTTTCCTTTCCTTTTGAGGCATTTTCCTGATTTGGCGGTAGAGCCCTGCCGCTTCTGAGCTAGACTTGGTTGGCCTTTGTGGCGAGCTCCTCGTCCTCTTCGGGAAAACAGAGATCCTCCTCAGAGTCGCTGCCCAGATGGATGGCGTAGCAGATCACTATAGGGATCTCTTCATTGGAGCCTTCTTCCAACTCCTCCAAAATCTCCGCTTCTTCTATGGGGAAGAACTCTTTCAAGTGAATTAGAGTTCTTTCCTTCTGTTCATAGTCTTCGAGAGAATCGATATATTTTTGAATGGTCTATCTCCCTGCAGACTCTTTTTCGCGCCGAGCTGCACTTTTCTTCTTCTTGAGCTTCTTGGATTTTGAGCCTGATGGAGCCGCATTGGCAGCTGGGCTGGTAGGCTTCTTCTGTCCTTCCCATTCCGTCCTGGGCTCTTTCCGAAGTAGCTTTATCATCTTCTTCATCTTTTTAGATATGTGCGTACTCCACGGAGGCCGCGGTGAGTCCATTTCATTTCTCAGGGTAGCGGGTTCGGCTGTCTGCTCCCAAAAAGCTTCAGCTTCTGTCTGTATAAAGTTGGTGGTTGCAACTTGATTGTTCACCAACACGCTTGTGGACAGCTCGATCTCTCCAGCCTTGTACTACTTCTCAACCCAGTCTTTGAAGATATAGCAATCCTCGATCGCATGGCTTACTACTCTGTGGTACGGGCAATACAGGGGATTGTCGGTCATTTTTGCTTCTTGAGGTCTTTTTGACTCTGGCAATTGTAGACCGTTGTTTAAGGCATCTTTAAATATCTTTCGAACCTTGTCCCTCCTGAAAGAGTAAACCTTGTTCTTTTTCTCCTCTAAGGAAGGCCCTTCTCCTCCTAGCACTGGCTTTCGAGACCGGTTGGTTTTAGATTCGCTCACCCTTGGCTTTTCTTCATTGTCGGACGCATTGAAGACATTGGTACTGCTGGAACTCCCGCTTCTACGATCGTCATCTCGCTTGCTTTTCAAAGTCTTGTCTCTCTGAGAGTCCGGCGGGGACTCTTGCTTCGAGCGTTCCAGCATTTGGACTTTCTTGGTTAGCTCCTGAAATGTCTTGAGACCTGCTGTACACAAGAATGGGACCATCCAATTGCTGAGGTTCCCAATAAGAAGGCTGACGGACTGGTCCTGCTCCAGCGGCGGTTCGCACTTGACCGTGAGATTACGCCATCGGGCGATAAAGTCGGTGTTGCTTTCATTCTTCCCCGGCTTGGTCCTCACAAGCTCGGCAATAGAGATTTTATCACTGACACTCATGAACCTTTGCCGAAACAGAGACTCCATTTGGGCAAAGGTAATGACGGACCCGTCTGGTATACTCGCTTACCAGTTGAAGGCGACACCGGTCAGGCTGTTGACAAACTGACGAAGAAGGAGCGCGTCATTGCCCCTTGTATTTCCGCACGAGGCTTTGAAGTGGGCGACGTGCTGATTTGCATTTCCCGTCCCGTCGAACCTTCCGAACTTAGGAATGACGTAGCCGCTCAGGAACTCGATCAGATCGTGCTGTGCGGGATATGGCCGCCCACTACTGCCAATTTCTTTCTGAGCTTCAGCTTCGGCCACCAATGTTTTAACCTTGCTGGTGTCCAAATCGATTATCCGATCTTGTGTTAGCGGGATAGTGCTATCTGGGGCCAAGGCGTCCCCAGAAGCGGAATGTGGCCGGCTTTCGTGCGGCTCGACCAATCTTGGACTCGAAGGAACATGCATTGGCTGCTTCGGATTGTCATCACCCAGCTGATGAGTAGCGACTTGTGCTTGATTGAGAGGCACTCGAGCAATTTGAGCCGTAAGCTGCATCACAACGTTCGTTAGGTCGTTGATCTTCGAATAGAGCTTGGCCATCTCTTTATCTTTGCTCTTGAGCTGTTTTTGAAATTCTTGAAGCAGCTCTTGCTCCGCGGTCCTAGGGCGGAAAGCCGGCTCTTCCTCACTGTCCGATCTTGACTCTGCATGGACCGAGGGGTCTTTCTGCCTATCATCCTCATCGAGAGGGTTTTCTTCATCCAGCGGAGGCGGCTGTTCTTGGGCAGCGGCAACCACATTCAAGCCAAATTGGGCTTGGGATGTGGTCGCCCCATCCTTGCCTTTGCTGCGAAGGTTGTCGCTGGGGCGCCCGCCCGCCATATAGACCGTATGGATAATATATCCAGCCATCTTTTTATTATCTGCGGCTGGCCTGACCAGGTTCTTGAATGGTGCTGGCGCTTCTTTTCTGGGTTTGCCTCGCTGCCTTCGTGCGACACAGAGCGCCTGATAGACTCTTGAAGAGACAGTGTCATACTTTTTCTGTTGCGGCCGGGGCACGTCTCTTTGTAACGACGTTCGGACCGCTGTCTTCTTGATTCTGGCGGTCATGGCATTTTTCTGAACCCGCCTCAGAGTTTCGAAGGAATTGCTGATTTTTACGACCGATTCAGCCGTCGTCGCAGGATGACCCTGCTCTTGGAATCTCACAAGATTCTATCTGGCCGGAGTCCTGGCCCTCTTGTTGGCTCGATACGTGAGCCGCTTCTGTCAGCTTTTCTGTTTTGAGCACTTGGCCGGTCACAGCTCCTCGGGAAGCCGCCGTAGAGCGGGCGATGGAGGGCTTTGGAGATACGCCTGATTGTGCATTTGCTGGAGTCATTGCCTGAGCTTGTCCGCAACATTTGATATTGCCCTTTGTACTGGAAGTCTTGCCCCCAGCTGGAGCACCAAAGAGTCGTTCAGACACCGTCTTAAGTTTCGGTTGTAGTGCCTTAGCGATCACAACGTCCAGCCTCTTTCCCCTTGAGACCGGCCTGGCCACCTATTTTGCCGGGATTTCTGCCAGATGAGCGCTTCCGGCAGGGGAGATGATGACGGAGCCAAACTGGAGGGGCAGTTCCTCCCACTGTCGACTGAGGCTTGCGGGGAGAACCACACGAGCATTGACCTTGACCACGTACGGGATCGGGGTCGCGTTGGAAGCTGAATTCGTCTTGGGAGACATTGTCGTCGAAAGTTGATTGCTGCACGGGAAAAAAACAACATTTCAGTATAGGCAATCGATATGTATATTGATTGAGTTCACATGAACTTTTAACCCGAAATATGGGAGGAGAGAAAGGTCCCACCAGGCGTGCCAGAATCTGTAGGGTGTTTTTCATCACCCCATTGAGATGGGAATACGCGCGCGCTTGTCAGGCGTACTACAGATTCCCCCTGCCTAAGCTAGGCCGGGGTTTATTGATTGTGTGGATCCGAATCTTCGGCAGCCGCGGACTAAGCTGCCGTTAATTACCTCTCGCCTTTAGAGCGAGGGAACCTCCGATTAACGGGTTAAACTGGTCATGCGAACTCAATGTGCAGCGTGCGTGTGTTGTGTTTTGAAAGGGGGTTTTGGATACATCGGGAGCCACACAGAGTTTTTACGGGGGTCCCGCTACCCGGATAGCAGGTTGGGGGTCAAGGGGGCTAGCAGCCCCCTTACGGGATGTGGGGCAGCGCCCCGGCCCAAAATTTTTTTTGGGAGGGACAGTGTTGTAGAGTATGTGTGTGTGTGTATATATATATATATACATGTATACATATAAAAAAAAGGAAGAAAAAGCGTCCAAAGGACGCGTAGGGCCAGCGCCTTGAGCGCTGTGCGCTTAGGCGCCAGCGCGCCACGTGTTCGACACGTGGGAGCTGGGCGCTTAAGCGCTAGGCGCTTGAGCGCTAGCGCACCACGTGTCGACACGTGGGCGCTGGGCGCTGGAGCGCTAGGCGAGCGCTAGCGCGCCACGTGTCAGGCGCTCGAGCGCCAGGCGCGCCACGTGGGCGCTGGGCGCTTGAGCGCGCGCTCGAGCGCCGGGCGCTAGGCGCTCGAGCGCTAGCACGCCACGAGTCGGCACGTGGGCGCTGGACGCTCAAGCGCAAGGCGCTCGGGCACTTGGGCGCCGGCAAGAAAAAAGGGCTTTTAGCCCCAGAAACTCCCGAAAGGGAAATTAGAGTGGAGTTAAACTCCTAAGCTGTTTTGAAGCTGATGAAGGGCTTCTCCCCTTGAGCCCTAGTTCTTCCCCAAAGTGGGGTTTCTGAATATGGGTCTCCTTCTTCTTTCTTTGTTGGCCGGATCTTGAAGATCAAGAAATATGAGATTTTAAAAATCTCTCCTTTATGAGATCTGATGGCAGATCTGAGTTCCCCTTTGTGGGTTTTGTGGTGAAAAACTATTTTGTTTTATAAAAGGAAGAGTAAAACTCTTGATTTAATTCAAAAGAAAAAAGAAGGTTTTAGAACCTTGGGGAAGAAGAAGATCACAGATCTGGATTTTTTTTAGAGAGAGAAAAAGTTGTTGGGATATTTTCATTATTCTTGCCTTTATAGGCTATACACTTTACACATAGCCCCTTGGGCTTCACAAAATGGCATTTTGCCTATCCCATGGCTCATGTGCCATTTCTTTTTGCACATAAGCCATGGGCTTTACAAAAATTTGGCTTTATGCCCATTTTTCTTATATTCCTTCGTAAAATAAAATAAAAGAAATACAATAAAATTATTTATTACAAAATTTTTATCTTGGCATGGGGGGAGGCCGGCCGCTTCTTGTTCGGACTTGACCCGGGCATGGGCCCACTTGGCTTGGGGTTGACTTTGATTTTGACTTGGTCAACCGGGGTGTAAATTTTTACCCCAACACACTGCTGTGACGTAGCCCTTGTGTTCGAATCCCCTCAAATAAATTCTATTTTTCTGATTTTTCTTTTAAACTTTTTGGAAGCCCAAAAATTTACACGTGCAATGTACATAAAAATGAAAAGTCTGAAGAAATAAACATGTGCATAAGGATTTAAATACAGGCAAGAACACGTGTCCAAAATCCGACGGCCCTTCTCCATCAAATGACCGGTGGGATCTCTATTTGGGCCGGCGCCGACGGTCCCCCCATCGCCAATGGTGCCCGGGCTTTGCACACAAGTCTTTTCCCCTACCCCTAACTCCCCTGCACTGTTTGATTTCTCTGCAATCAAACGGAGACCCTTCATTTTACCATTTATCATCATTTTAATGCATTTTAATTCACTCTTTTAATTCCAAAACCCTAATTCCACACTATAAATACTACCCCATGTCCTAGCCCATCCTCATTCTGAAAATTCTAGCCAAAATTCTCTCAAAAGTTCTTAGGTGCAAGTGAAGTAATGTGGAGTTAGCAAACAAGCAACTTCCGGCAAAGATCGAAGCCGATTCCGGAGCTCCCGCGACATCCTAAAGCTTTCCCCCTCTTCTTAACAAAATCAAACGGTAAGTCCCTTCCAATCTCTATTCTTCCTCTTTAAAAATCTTTTTATCAAAATATGTCGGTAAGTGGAGTTAATATCGACATTTTATTCTAAACCTTAAAAATTACACTTTTTCTGAAGCATTGCTCATTCATATTTCTACACCTTACTTGTTAACATAAAACTATGTTTAGAACCAACTTTCACTCAAAAATATCACGCAACATAACTTTAAAGGTACTTTTACATTAAAATGCCATGAACTTTATATCTACCATATTTAATTGTTTTACTTAATCATACCTTTAGAAAATATCACGGGGTAATGACTTACCTCTCACATTCATGCATGGTTTCCATAGCACGATGCTCTTCGAACATATTTGTAACGACTCTAATTTAACTGTACGAAATTTTTTACAATTAATGTACAGAATAGAGTTTGCTAGCCTGAGTACAAGTTATAAATTTAATTTGTTTAAGAACAGCAAGAAATCACTTGTAGTTCATTGGTAAAGCCTTGCACTGCTGTGACATAGCCCCTGTGTTCGAATCCCATCAGCCATATATTATTTTTCTGAATTTTTATTTTAAACTTTTTGGAAGCCCAAAAGTTTACACGTGCAATACACGTAAGAAATGAAAAGACAAAAAATCAAACACGTGCACAATGTTGTATGAACAGCCGAGGACACATGGCAATGATCCAAGCCCCCACCCCTTCAATTGGACCGGCGAGATTCGCCATTAGGCCGGCGATGCCGGCCGTTTGTAGGGGATAGTCCCCCGTGCTTTGCACACTAAACCCTTGGCCTACCCTCTTAACCCATGTTCTATTTGTTTTCTCTGCAATTATTCAGAGAATTAAAATTCAGCATTAATCCAATTTTTAATGCATTTTAATTTAATTTTTCAATTCCAAAACCCTAATTCCATACTATAAATACAACCCCATACCCTAGCCTATCTTCATTCTGAAATCTATTGTCAAAATTCTCAATTTTTTCTAAGTCCTAGAAGAGTACAAGTGGAGTTAGCTCAAGAATGACTTCTGGCGAGGATTCGAGATAATTCCGGCGACCCCGTGACGCCACGAAACTACCTTTCTCATCCTATACCTCCCCTTTCTCATTTTAACTCATAATTCCCATCCCTCTTCCTCTCTTCCTATCTTAAAATGATCTCTTTTCGAAATCATATCGGTAAGTGGAGTTATACCGACATTCATTTCTAAAACTTTTAAAATTTCAATTTTTCTTAAGAACCACTCATCCATATCATTATATCTTGCTTAGTAATCATGAAACAAACATTGAGAACGATTTTCATCTTAAAATATCATGTTATGTAACTTTAATTAGTGTTTTTCGTTTAAATACCACAAACTTTACATATGATATCTTTTAAATATTTAGTTTAGCATACCTTTAGAAAATCTCATGAGGTAATGACCTACCTCTCACATACACACATCTTGACATAACACGATTCTCTTGAACAATATTTTTGGGACAAATACGACTTTTCATCAAAATACCTTAACTATTAAAATCTGGATTTCTTTAAATTGTGTTATTTTAAATTCCTTGCGATTGTGCCTCTACAACCCACTTTGGGGAATCCGAATCGGATGGTGCGGGTTATCGCACATCCATCGGACTAGTAGTGCGAGATGCAGACCTCCTCACGGAGCATACGATCTCGATGGAATTTTAATACAATTTTTAAGAAAAACGAGAATTTCAATTTAATAATAACAATTAATTTTTAATATTATATAAATATTATCAAACCATCTATTTTTAATATATAATAAAAATTCCATATTTTCTCGAATATAAAGAATGACAAGTTTCATGATAATACCATAAAAAATCAATACAAGTCAAACTTTACACTAAAATATTTTGAACTATTCAAACTATATATATATTCACTAAGATACCTCGTTCTCTAAAATTCACATCCATGACAACTCTAAAGAATATAAATATATACTTGAGGTTTATTTTGAAAGTATATTTAAAATATTTTTCATAAAACCACCTCAAGTTATATTAAATTTACATTAAGGACTCTAGTAAATATAGGTTTAAGCGAGACCAATTCTCTTGAGTCTCATGGAGCCGAAGAAAGTAGGTGCTTGCCTATTTAAGGTAGAAAACTAAAACGGGGTTATCAATGGTAATTGTCTTGGAAAAAGACACAAATTCTGCCGTCCATGTGCATCACTTACCGATAACTCCAAAATCTAATTCAGGAATCTAAATCTGTTTAAGTGTCTGACTCAATCTGTAACAACCCTAAACTTTCCGTACGATTTTTTTCAAAAACACAAAAAGAAACACCTAAGTCTGAGCACAAGTTATAAATTTGATTTGCTTTTGAACAGCAAGAAAATACTTGTAGCTCATTGGTAAAGCCTTGCACTGCTGTGACGTAGACCCTGTGATCGAATCCCCCCAGCCACATTATCTTATTATTTAAATTTCTTTTAATCTTTTAGAAGCCCAAGAGTTTGCACGTGCACTACACGTAGAGTGATAAGTTATAGATTAAATAAACATGTGCACGAGGGTATATGAGATGACGAGGACACGTGGCGCAAATATGGAGCTCCCCCACCGGTTTCCGACCGGTGAAACCATTGCAAAAATTGGCGCCGCCGGTTTGAACCGACGGTAATGCCCCCAAATTTCCCCCCTGCACCTCTTCAGCTACCCCACTCCTCTCACACTGTTTATTTTCTCTGCACATTTCCAGAGAACAATAAAACCCCATTTAATCCAAATTTTGATGCAATTTTTAATGCATTCTTTCACCCCCCAAACCCAAATTTTCTCTATAAATACCACACCATATTTTATCCTTCCTCACTTAGAAATTCCCTGTCAAAACTCTCCAAAATTCTCAAGTCCTTTTAGTGTGCAAGTGGAGTTAGCGAAGGGTGAAGTTCCAGCGACGTTTCAAGGAGTTTCCGGCGACGAAACGACGCCCCGATGATCCCTAAACCTTCTCCTACCTCTCCCATTTCCTTAAAGCCAGTAAGTCCCCTCTCCCTCTTTCATCTTCTATTCTAAAAACTTGAAATTCTAAAACCCGACGGAAGTAGAGTTAATCCGACTTCCGATTCGTTTTTTATAAAACTCTACTTTTCTTAATCAATAAAATTCTATACTATCACATAATGTTTAACAAACATTATGTGATAGTATAGAATTTTATTGATTAAGAAAAGTAGAGTTTTATAAAAAAACAAATCAACAAACACTTTAAAAGAAGTTTCATCTCAAAATATTCTTTTATGCAATTTTTATTGTTTTTTTACGGTAAAATACCACATACTTCATTTCCGACATAAAAGAACATAAAACTGTATTACCTTTAGATAACTCACGAGGTAACGACCTAACTCATCACAACACACATATTTGATATAGCATGATGAAGTTTTGGATATATATTCATGGGATAATACGACATTACAAATAAAAACCATCAACTTATAAAACCATTTCTTTAAAAAGATGTATTAAACAATTCCTTGCAATTGCACCTCTACAACCCACTTTTGAGGACCCTGTTCGGGATGGTGCGGGTTATCGCACATCCTCGGACCTAGTAGAGCGAGATGCAGACCTCCGAAAGGAGCATTCGATCTCGATGGAATTTTAATGCATTTTTCTTTAGAAAATGAGATTTCTACAAGAAAATAAATAAAATTTATTTTTAAATATATATATATATATATATATATATTATCAAAATATCTATTTTAATTATATTATATAAATATTCCAAGTTTTCCCAAATCAAATGAATCGCTATTACATGAAAATGTCATCCAAATACAAAACAATTCCAATATTTCAAAAAAATACCATATACTATGGAAACTAGGTTCTATTCACTAGAATTTTCACAATTATAAAATATATATCTATGAAAACCTTAAAGACGATAATTAAATACTTGAGGTGTATTTTGAAAACATATCAAAACTATTTTTTACATAAAACCCCCTCAAGTTATGCTAAATTACAATAAGGACCCTAGTAAATATAGGTTTAAGCGGGACCGATTCTTTTGAGCCTCAGGGAGCCGGAGAATGTGGGTGCTTGCCTATTTAAGGTAGAAAATCTAACAAACGGTGTTACCAACACGGTAATTGTCTTGGAAAAAAACACAAATCCTGCCGTCCATGTGCGGCAGTTACCGATAACATCAAAACTAATTCAGGATTTCAAGTTCTTTTCAAAGTGTTTGACTCAGACTGTGTCTTAATCTAATCAATCTGACATGAATATGATTCAAGTATAAACTACAATACAACATGAATCCATGAATCCCGGTCGCGTCTTTGACTATCACCACCAATTTTTGGAGTTGGGCGCGGCTTCAGCATTCCCTTGATGACGTCGGCTTCCAGCGGACTTTTCCATTTGATCGCCGGGCAGGATTGGAGATCCTTCAGCATTCTTTTTGTTTTGGCTGAAAGAGCGACCTCCCATGGAGCTTCTTCGACAAAAGAGCACAATGTCCCCAGTGTGTCCCCCCTTTTAAGAGCGTGCGGTTGAGACGGGCTTACTTTCGAATTCTCGGATAATGCGAATTTGCCCTGTTGGTATTGGTCTTCAATCCAGCCTTTGAAGATGAAGCAATCTTCGATTGGATGGCCTATCGCTTGGTGATAGGGGCAATAATTGGGATTATTAGCCTCACCGGATTGCAATGGGCATTTTGGATTCGGCAAATTGATAAGCCTGTTGCGTACCGCCAGCTCGAACAATCTCTTTGTTTTGTCCCGGGAAAACGAATAAGGGCGCTTCATTTTCTCATTAAAGAATCGCCGTTTCTCGTCTTGGCGATCAGTTAGTTTTGGACCACTGGGCTGCTGTTGAGCATTGGCGACGAAGGTCGCTTTCCCTTTCTCTTTTTCATTTCGAGATTCCAGCTTCAAAGAAGATGGTCTATGACCCATCTGGTCCATTTGGACCAACTTGTCAATCAAGGCCTGGAAAGTGATCGGCTTGAAAAACATCTTGAATTGTGAAATAATCGCTTGAGGGTCGAGAGTACCCATGAACATGCTTATCGCAGGCGCTTCTTCGATGCGCTGCTCGCATTTTGACCATAAATTCCGCCACCGTATTGCATACTGAACCCATGTTTCTCCTGGCTTTACCCTGGCATTAATCAGTGTGGTGATCGAGGTGCGCTCGCTAGCGCTTGCGAATCTCTGTGTAAACAGCAACTCCATCTCTGCAAATGTCTTGATAGAGTCATACGGGAGTTACGAGTACCACTCGAATGCTGTCTCCGACAAGCTGCCAACAAACTGGCGGAGCAGTAGTTTATCATCACCTCTAGTGTTGCCGCACAGAGCCCTGAATTGAGCAACATGCTGGTGTGGATTCCCCGTCCCCTTATATACGTGGAATTTGGGGATCGTGTATCCCGGCGGGTACTTTATTTGGTCATACCAACCTGGATAGGGTCGTCCAGTTTTAACAACCTGCCTAGCCGCTTCATTCGCCTGGTGAGCTCGTATCTGCTGAGTAATGTAATCATCCAGGGCAGCTTTGGAGATTGTCTCTTCCTTGGCTGTTGATAGAGCCGACAAAGGATTTGATGTCCCTCCTCTATCATTTTCAATTATTACTGGAGGATCTTCGGCTGGAGGGTCCAGCTGGATCATCATGCCCACCATATCTTGGAACAGAAGGGCCATTTGTTTTATATTGGCCACTTGTTCCGCGGCCTCTTTGTCCTTCTTCTCAAGCATTCTCCGAAAGAATTCAGCATCAGTTTCCTGCTCACGGCGCTGCTCCGAGGATGTCTCCGGGCTTGCTTTCGGTCCCGTAAGTGCGGACATAGCTGTTAGCATTTCTTGGAGCTTTTGTTGTTGTTTCTCCTGAGCCCTAATCACTGATCGCGTAAGTGGTCGATGACCTGTGGAGATACGGCTATCCTCTTTTCCGGATGCCATATAGATGGTGTGCACCACCATGCCCCCAGACTTGGGGTGTTTAGATTCAGTGTTCTTGCGATTCATCGCAGACATCGGGATTTTCTCCAGCTTTCTCCTCTTGTGAGCGGTCGAGGTTGAGGGGGCCATTGCAGTGGGCACCCAAGTAGCTGTCACCTTCTGTGGCTTGACAGGATGGTCATCTTCTCGCTGAACTTTCATCTTTTTCTGTCGGCGGGGATAATCTTGATCAATCACCGAGTCTTGGACTTATCGCCAAACTTTATAAATTTTATAGGACAGCTGCTGAGGGGGCTGCTCTAGCTTCACATTTGTAGCATTCTCCATGGGTGTAGGAGATCTCTTCAGCACGGCAGTCGGAGAGTTTTTGCGTACCCTCCTTTGCGGTTCAAAGCTATTCCCAGTTGGAACAGCAGCATCGATTTCCACCGTTGGAGCCGGCAGAGTCAGTCCAGAAGGAGTGTTGCTCCAGCCTTCCTTACTCGGCGCCAGTAGCGACGTCGAGCATGTCGAGCCGTTGGGATTGTCTCAGCTGTAGGGTGACTTCCTCATGCCCCCTGTGTTGGTCAGAAGTTGTCATTGTCAGCCTATTGAAGACTGATGTCCGCTGAGTGGGGATAACCAACCTATCGAAGGCAGACTTCCGAGCAGGGGAAGCAGCCTTGACGATTTCGCCTGGAACAGGAGCTGAAACAGTCAGTCTTGTGAAGACCGACCCTTTGGCAGGAGAAGCCGCCTTGACGACTTCATGAGCAGGAATGACTTTCCGCTTAGGGATAACCCTTTTGGTATCGCGGGCTTCTTCATGGGCCCAAATGAGCTTTGGCCCAGTCTGTCAAAGACTGAGGCGTTGGAGCTGGACAACCCGCTGAGAGGGGCCGCAGTAGTTGTGAGCCGATTAAAGACCGAGCTCTTCGGAACTTCTTGCAATGGTACAGGGGCATTGAAGCTCATCGGTGGGAGCATGGTCCCGAAGAATAGCCCAGTGGTGGCTTGAGTTACTTGCTCCACTGGCATTGTGAAAAGGGAGGCCGCTTGGGGCCCGTAGGTTACACCTCCAGATGAGGCAGAATGGGAGTTGCAGTTGCAGCTGGAGCAGTTAGAGGCCATTGATCTTCTGTTCTCTGCACGGAACAAGACATCAAATCTTAGTATCTCGAATCCAGGGGCAACCATGTCAAACCGCGATTCGTTCGCGAAACACGACACACGAAGTGTGGAGTGGAAAGAGGAAAAGGTCCCACCGGGCGTGCCAGAATCTGTTCTCCTCCGAACACAGAGACGCGACCGCGTAGGTCCGTCTTGCCTGAATTTGGGGGCAAATGCTAATTGGTGCTATCCGTCCACCTCTCCGAAAATGCCAAGTTGATTTATGGCATCGTATATCGAAGATTTAAACGGATGTGGCCGATATAGCAGACTCCGTCAGATTCCCCCTCGTTGAGTGGTTTTTGATTGTGGGGACGCTCTTCCCTGCAGGCGCAATCCCCTGCAGTTAATTACGCTACCGCATCGCGGTAAGCACTTTCTCATTCTCCAGATAGTCACTTCGTGTCGTGAGTGTTTGTTTTGTTTTTGGTTGCCCGTGGATTGTATACGGAGACTAATTTATGTTGTCGCCCGTGTGGCGTGGATTAGTCCAAATCCGTATTTTCTTAGATTTGGGTTTGGGGTTGAGTTTAAGGATGCGTTAGTCTCATTTGAGACTAAGATCAACTTAAACGTTTGTTAAGGATACGTTAGTCTAATTTTAGACAAAGATCAACTTAACGGGATCGTTTAGATCCAACAAAAGAGCATTTAGACTCTATTGTTTAGTTTAGGGACATTGCGGTCCAAGGTTAGTTTAAGGACATTACGGTCCAATATTAGTTTAAGGACATCTCGGTCCAGTTTAAAGACATCATAGTTTATAAAGGTTAAGGATATCATAGTCCATGCGCTTAAGGACCCCACAATCCGAGATTAAGGACATCATAGTCCATGGGTTTAAGGACCCCACAGTCCGAGATTAAGGACATCATAGTCCATGGGTTTAAGGACCCAACAGTCCGAGGTTAAGAACATTATAGTCCATGGGCTTAAGGACACCACAGTTCATGGAATGATTGGTTATCGGGACCCGTCACCTCTCTGAAGACGTTGAAGGATTACAACGACAAATATCAAAAGAGTGAATAGATGTACCCTTGAACCAATATTGATTGGGAAATCTGTAGTCCAATTTGGGACTAAGATTAATTAATTAGATTATGAGCACATAGGCTCAGTTAAATCTGAATTGAGGACTTATGGCCAACTTGGACTAAGTCCAATTAGGTTTGAAATGTTGGACCTTTGTTGGAACTGTTGAACATTTGTCTGGGCTTAGCCTTCCATTATTTAGCAATGCTAAACATGGGTCTGGGTTCTGACCATATTTTTATCTCTCATTGAGTGCTGAGCACTTGTATGCCATATAAGATGATCAATCTTGGAAGACAGGGATGTACTTGAGGCTCAGTCAAAGGGGAGTCTTGCCTCTGGAAGACTTAGCCAATTTGGGCTAAGACCAGTTTGAATATAGCGTTAAACACTAGCACATATCTGGCGGTCACATGTTCCTACGTAGTGCATTTAAAAAAAATAGTGTTAAACGCTAAAAGAAAGAAGTGCTTAAAATAGTGTTAAACACTATGGACAAAACACTCAAAATAGTGTTAAACACTAAAAATGAGGTGGTCACGTGGGGTCACGTGAGGCGCCTGAGAATTGGGCCAGACCTCCTTTATTTTATTCTCAGAATATTCAAATAAATGTCATACACTTAATCTTTACGACCATCACGTGTGGGCACGTGATGGGTATCCATGCACTGGATATTAAAGGGATTTGCTAGGGGTCACGTGGGGACACGTGAGGACGCCCATGCATTGGATTTTAATCCTTCAATTCTTTCCATCTTCTCTTTTTTTTAAAGAGGTGTTTGTCAGGGGTCACGTGGGGACACGTGAGGCACCATAAATTAGTACTGCTTTTGGATTTGTTCCCTTTTGTTTTGAGGGTCACGTGTAAGCACGTGAGGCATTGCCTCCAGGTTTTTTCTTTATCATCTTAAAGAGTCTATTTAAGGGTCACGTGGGGGCACGTGAGCATGTCTCATTCTTTCTTTTTGATCATTGAAGGAAGGGTCACGTGTTGCCACGTGATCAGGTTTACGTGCATGGAGAGTTTAAGTCTTTTGTTTGAGAATTAAATTCTTTGGTAAGGTTAAACCCTAATTTTGTTTAGAGGAATTAAATTCCTATGTATATGGAAGAATTAAATTCTTTAATCCCAACTCTCCCTCTAATTTTTGGATCTGCATGGCAGAATCTCCCCGATGAGAATTAAATTCTCAACTTATGGAGAGATCTTACTTCTGCAAATCTTCAACCATGTAGAAAAACTAAGTTCTTGTTTTAAGGGTTAAACCCTGTCTCTGTTGGAGGAATTAAATTTCTAAGTATTTGGAAGAATTAAATTCTTCAAACTCAATTCTCCCTCTAAATTTTGGATCTGCATGGCAGAATCTCCCTGATGAGAATTAAATTCTCAACTTATGGAGAGATCTGCTTCTGCAGATCTTCAACCAAAAGAAGAACTAAGTCCTTATTCAGAAGAGTTAAACTCTTAGTTTGAGAATTAAATTCTCTTTTTTGTTTTGTGGAGCTTATGATCTCTTTGCCTTTCTCACCTAGGGTTTCTTTCTCTTCTGAGAAAATCTTCTTTTCTCTCTGGAGAATTAAATTCTCTTCTTCTTTCTCTCTGTTGTTGTATATCCCTTTTTCTCTTCTCTTCTTGGCTCCTATTTACAGGAGAAAGAAAAGAATCAGTCTGTTTAGTCAATATTTCATGGAAAGATTTTAATTGATTTTGTAACCAACATGAACTTTTAGATTACTCAGTGAATTTTATTCACCATTGGATTTTTAATGCAAAAGATATTTTGTCTGTTATTCCTAGCAAATTTCAGGGAAATCTTTCCTTGTATAGAATCTTTCTATAAATTGCTGATTTTTAATCACCATTGGATTTTTAATCCAACGGTGCTCCACTTTACAGAGCACAATTTTTTTTGTTTGGAAAGATTTAGGGAAATATTAGGATTTTTTATTTCCCTTAATTAGAATTTAATTCTATTAGTTCAAAAGGTTTAAGAGCCTATCACGTGTTAGCACGTGACCCCACTAATTGACCATTTAATTCTATTAATTCAGAGATCTTTAGGAACCCATCACATGTTGGCACGTGACCCCCTGATTAAGTTTTCAACCAGAATTTAATTCTGTTATTTTAAAGAACTCAGAAATTATCACGTGTCAGCACGTGACCCTTGGTCACGTGTGGGCACGTGATGCCCCATTAGGGTTTTCCCTTGTTGTTTTATTATACTTTTAATTCTTTTCAGTGGGTTTAAAGGCCCACCACGTGTGGACACGTGACTCCACTGATTGATTGTTTGATTAGAATTTAACTCTATTAACTAGAGCTTAGAAACCCATCACGTGTCAGGTCATGTGTGGGCACGTGATGCCCCATTGGGGTTTTTCCTGATATTTTTATGAGGAAACACCGCCAATCCTAGAATGTGGTGACCCGAGTCTCAACTCCTTGAGATGGTCACCCGCTGCATTCTAGAATCTGGCGGCTCAAGCGTTTCACTACGGGGTAAAACCTTATTTATACAACGGTAGCTCCGATCGCATCCTGATCGTGTCCCGACAAAAGAATATATACATTGGAAATGACAGCCACATGTCGACTGCTCATCCCATAAAAAAATTATACATTTGGCTTAACAAATTACATGAAAATGAATACAACACTTTGCATTACAACCATTCACACACGGGGCTATTCGTTGCGACAATCCGACCAAACCAAACACATCAATCACATATGAGAGCAAACCAGCTAAATTAAACAATTTAATTTAACTAGTTTGCATAGCCGATGATCCAATAAATTAAAACATCACCTAAACTTAAAACAGGAGACCGTACTCGTCAAAATCACAAAATTATACACGATTACACCTGGGCAAAAAGAATAATGAAGAATCATGCTAATTCGTAAAGATATACAAGTTGCCACTAAATAAAAAATAAAAAAAACAAGTGCTCAAGTCAAATAATAGCAGCAACATGTAATATGCAAAAATAATGGCAACAAGTATAATGTTTAGCCTACGACAACATGTGATATGCAAGGCCCAAAAATAATTGGCAGCGAGTCAAAAATGGCAAGTGATAGGATCGGCCACAAAAAAATTTGTCGGCCACTTCACTTGTCATGAAAAGTGCTCGGCAAAAAGAAATGGGGAAGAAAAGCGCATCACAAATTTAGCATGATGCATGTCCTAATTTATTGGATCATCAACAAAAATGCAATTAGATAGTAAAAGATCTGATACCATGTTAGTAGATCGTTGATGGGATCACAACGTTTGTTGATCTCGGCGGAATGTAAAATCAAAATTTTAATGACTTAGCATCAATTTACATCTAATTGCACAAAACAAGAAACTAGAGAGGAGTTTAAGGGGCTACAACTTTTGCAGTATGTTCATATAACCGTGAAAGATCCGAGCTAAACTCCGTCGCCATTCGGATCAAGTTTGCAAGCCAATCGTCTAGCTGAAGATGATCCACATCGAGAAAACCTCACAACAAGCTTCATCTCTACATAGCAAGCAAGCAAGTGAAGAAACTCAATCAAGTGGGTGGATTAAGAATGTGGTTATCTCACTTGCGATTTTCTCTTATTTATTTCACTATTCCTAAACTTATGAGAGCTTAATGAGAGCTTGGAGAAAGAAGAAGAAGAAGAAAAGAAGAAGAAAAGAGAAGAGAAGAGAGGCTACGCTTGAAAAATGAATGGCCAAGTCTCACATCATATCAACCATAGTTTATTTAAAAACCTTTACCATTTAAAAAATGATTTAGCCTATATCCGTCTACATCTCTCCCTTTAAAGCTCATTTCTTTTCCATTTCATTCTCACAAAAAAAAAATCAAAACAAAATGACATGTCTTCTTCTTTATATATATATATATATATATTTATATATATATATATATATATATATATATATATGATTTAATAATCCGGTTTAAACCTAAACCGACTAGTATTATCAAACGTCCGATTATCACATATAATCGAACTCCCGCACGTATCCCTATATGCGCACTACATTGTTTCGCCTGAGCGGAAAAAACTTCTGCGTGGGACTCTAAAAACTCAATCAATACGCTGGTTGTAGATTAGGATCATATCCGTGAACCCACAAGCACATCAGCGGTACTAACTGCACGTAACGGCAAGAGGCACAGGTCCTCTTCTGAGTCCGGGGCCTAGGTATTGATCGAAAGAAGGGTTGATAAGCAAACACGTCCGAACGCAATCAGAGCGTATCGGTGACAGTCGCCGTACAGTCCGGTCTCTTTGTGAAAGAGTATCGCATACTGGGTTTGGGGGTAGAATCTATCAGACCCCCAATAACCTAATAAGTCATGCTGATAGAGGACCTATAACCCCAGAAATACAACTGATAACACTTATCAGTTTATCTCAACTGTCGCGGCCGCGGGAATCTGGTTATAGTCGTGTCTATGTATAGCACGATATCAACTCCCTATACTAGGAGTGACGAATCCTCTCGACCGCTCACCGCCTCCATGTATTTCAGGACTGTACCCAACTAAAACCTATTTGCATGACTCAGTAGAGCCGTGGTAGGATAGTAATCAAAGTACAGTGAGAACATACACAAGACAAATGACGATCTCAGGTCAAAAAACTAGTAGAAGTTCTTGGTGTCAAACACAAATAGGTATGGGATCAGCTATCGCCTTCTAACCGGATCAGGAAACGTACACAATAGTCTAAACTGGAATACCGATGTCCAGCCTCGATACTCCTACGACTAGGGACTTTTAAGAATGTGCTTACAAACTAGCCAGGTCCCACTAATATGATCTCTATCATTAATTCTGGTAGTCAAGTAAATATCCTATGGGCTTTATGTCATGTATTAGCGATACGTGATAATAAGTAAAACGTATACACATGCAAAATAAAGACAAATCAAATAACATACTATCATTTCGAGTAAAATTGTTATATCTTTATAGGTCCTGCACAATTACAATAATTGCCTTCAGGGCTCCTATATCTAAAACATTTCTACTGAAGTCATCGATAAAAATAAGAAAATATTTGTTACTGCAAAGTATTGTTGGAATGTTGTGGCTTTATACGTTGGTATGAATAAGTAGACGACTCCATTGACTGAGATGATGTCTTCTTTAGAAAACTTGTTCGATAATGTTTGCTGAGTATACAACCTTCGCATAATTTTCCAGATGATTAATACTTGGTAATTCTCTCACCATATTTCTCTTCGATAGCAAGGTGAGATCGCCAAAATTGAGATGCCCATATTGGAGATACCACAATCAAGATTGATCTTCATAAAACGCTTTCAAGCACTTTGTGCCGCCACATTGAATGTTTAGAAGAAACATTCTATTCTTTGTCATCTTCGCTTTTGGCAATCAACACGCTATTTTAATATCTTATTAAAAGGTTAGGATCTTTTATGTGGATGTCGTATCTTTTTTCTAAGAGTTGTCCAAATCTCAAAATATTATTTTTTATATTCCGCATATACTACACATTAGAAATAAAATTTTGAGTATTATCTTTTTGGCGAATCAAAACTTTACCTTAGCCCTTCACCGGAAATTTTAAGGAGTCACCAAAAGAGAAACTCCATGAACATGCTTCGCTTGCCACACATATGATTGCTTGTGCCGGAATTGAGATACCACGCGCCTTCTTCTGCATCTACCTTGAATGACAACAAAAGTGTTTGATATCCGTCTCTGTTCTCGACGTAATTGGCTTTATCTTCAACATTATTATTTTTTCAAGAGTAACACTCGGATGCATAGTGTCCATACTATTTACAATTATGACATTGAATATAAGATTTGATACCTCTCCATCTGCCATACGCTTTTCCTCTTCTTTGGCCTCTAAAATAAGATTCTTGATCTCTCTCGGTATTATTTGCGTTTCTTCCTGGACCTCGGCTGTGTCTTCGACCGCGACCTCGGCCGTTTTCTCCTTTTGAATTTCCATTATAATATTTTATATTGAGTTTTGCTTGCAAAACTTGCTCAATCGGTTCATTCTTCTTTAAGTGTCTTTCCACATGAATTTGGATAGACCCTATCAACTCATCGATCATCATGACCTCCAAGTCATTGGATTTTTCAATGGCCACAACGATATAATTATATTTCGGATCAAGAGATCGAAATATTTTCTCTATCACCCGAACATCATCAATCTTCTCTCTATTCAGCTGAGCTGATTCATCACAACCAATACTCTGTCGAAATAATCCTCAACGGATTCTCTTTCTCTCATTTTTAGCGCTTCAAATTCTCCTCAAAGAGATTCCAATCTTACTCTCTTCACTTTCTGCATTTCTTAATAGAATTTTTGCAGAATATCCCGCGCTTGTTTCGCGGTAGTTGCACCCGAAACCTTTTCAAAGACCGATTCATTGATCGCATGAAAAATTAAATAACACGCTTTCTATTTTTCTTCTTTTTTTCTTCGAGGGCTTGTTTTTCAGTCGCCGATAAGGCGGTATCATTTTGCGTCTTTTCAAAACCATTCGTCACAATCTTCATCAAATCTTGCGAACCAAACAACGCCATCATTTGGATGCTCCAATTGTCATAATTGTCTTTGGTGAGTCGAGGAATTTGAAAGCTCATCATATTGTTGTTTGCCATTTCGAAGTCCTAATTGATCTGGGCTCTGATACCACTTTGTAGAGATTAAATTGCTCTGATACCACTTTGTAGCCGTTAAAGAGGGTTGATTTGTGGTTGTGGAGAGAATGATACAATTATCAATGGAAATTCGAAATTAAATATGGTGGAGGCAAAAACTCATATATATGTCAATATATCAATCATCTTTTCCTTACGACCAAACCCCATATATATATATATATATATATATATATATATATATATAATGGAGGAAAGAGGCATAGGAGGGGATTTCCTCCCATGGCGTCGAAAAAATACAACCTCCACCATTTTTCCGACAATCGGCATTCATCATCATCATCGTTATCATCTAAGATGTGCATACACCAAATTTCCTGTGATTCCACTACTTTTTCACCGTTGAATTAGGAATGTAAAAAGTTCTATTGTCGGTAAACCATTAATTTTGCACCAACTAAATCAACCGTGAAAAATGGTATAATCACATGAAATTTAGCGTATCCACATCTTAGATGATAAAAATGGACGTTATATATGCCGATTGTTGAAAAAAATCATGGAGGATGTATTTTTCCGACGCCATAAGAGAAAATTCCCACCTATAACATCTTTTCTCCATTAACCTCATATATATATATATATATATATATATATATATATATATATATAACGTAGAAAAGAGGCCTTAGGAGGAATTTTCATCAGGTGGCATAAAAAAATTACACCCTCCACCATTTTATTCAACGATCGGAACCCATCATCATCATGTGGATACACCAAATTTCATATGATTCCACCAGTTTTCACCGTTGAATTAGCAATGCAAAAAGTTCTATTGTCGGTAAACCGTTAATTTTGCACCCGCTAAATCAATGGTGAAAAAGTGATGGAATCGTATGAAATTTGCCACATCTTACATGATAAAGATGATAATGGATGTCGATCGTCAAAAAAAATAGTGGAAGATGTATTATTTCGACGCCATAGGAGAAAATTCCCCCCTATGGCACCTCTCTCTCTCTATATATATATAGAGAGAGAGGGGGGGATGTGTTTAATGGAGGAAAGGCTCTCTCTCTCTCTATATATATATATATATATACACACACACACACAGAGAGAGAGGTGTTAATGGAGGAAATGTGCAATAGGAGGGAATTTTCTCATATAGTGTCGGAAAAATACACCCTCCATGATTTTTATCGACAATCAGCATACATCACGTTTATCTTTATCATCTAAGATGTGTATACACCAAATTTCATATGATTATACCATTTTCTCACCATTGATTTAGTTGGTACAAAATTAATGGTTTACCGACAATAGAACTTTTTACATTGCTAATTCAACGGTGAAAATGTGGTGGAATCATATGAAATTTGGTATATGCACATCTCAGATGATAACGATGATGATAATGGATGCCGATCGTCGGAGAAAATGGTGGAGGTTGTATTTTTTTGACGCTATAAGAGGAAATCTCCTTCTATGGCCTCTTTCCTCCATTATTCTTATATATATATATATATATATATATATATATATAACTCTTGAAATTACATGCACTTTAATGAAAATAAATTCATTAAATGCATGAATAAACTTTGACCATATTAAAGCTCATGGCTCTTCATTCTCATAACTTACACAATTTATTCTCATAACATATAATTTTAATTACTGCTACTAAATTATACCAATTACTTTAAATAACTCCAATTAAATCAAATTTTTTTTTGGAGGGGGGGGGGGATGTTGGGGGTCTTAAAGAATTAAAAAAGACGAGTGCTTACTGAGGAGTTGAGCGCACACACCGGCGGTGAAAAAGGATTGCAAGATTATTGTTTTGCACAAGAACAAAGCTTCATCCTAAGAATCAAGACATCAAAGACAGGCGGAATCCTACTTATCGAATCCGAAATTTTGTTTGAGTCCTATTGGATATAGGAAAACCTAACACATAATCCAACAATAAAAAGAATGTCTAAATTAATTCCCAGCCTTATAGCCTAACAAAATTGAAACCAAATACCAACAAACAGTGGAAACATAATCGAATGCAAAGTATGATTTAAAAAAAGTTTGCTAGTGTTTGACACACTGCTTCAAGAAAGTTCAAGAAAAATTTTCTTTTCTTTTTCTTATATCTTCTTTTGGATGCGGGTCTCTTAGAAATCGAACCCTACATTTCATGTAGAAACAACACTCATGAGCTCCTCATCCAACAAAAGTGCAGCCATTGTCGCCGGTGCCAAATTCAGCTCCAAATCCACACTTCCCTTCCCCTCTCTCCCCATATACATCACCGCCTTCCCATCGTACTTGCTTGCTATGCGGTGCCTCACCGCCACTGCTTTTCCCGTCCAAACTCGCACTCGTAAAAGTTGAACCTTGGCGAGCTCCCGATCGTGATGCCGTAGGGATCGTACTTGCTTGGTTGATGTATCACCGGCGCCTCCATCCACTTGGTTAATGTGTTACTGATGGAAGTCCTTTTCAGATTTCCTTCAGATGTTGTCTTCCGTCGATCTCCCGGTGGATTCTGGAGGGGATCTCCTGTTGTGTGTGGGTCTCAATGGGTTTTGAGGAGATTTGGTGATTGGAGAGGTTTGACGCCAGGTACCTGCAAAGTCGTCACGGGATGGTTTGATACCACGGAGGACCCTCCGACGAACAAGTTAGTACTAGATCCGAGCAGCGTAACGGCTAAATGGAGTAAAAATGGCTTACTTGACCCTTCTGTGATGGGGGTTTATATAGTGGTGGAGGCACGCAGCAGCAGGCGCGAGAATCTCGCCGGCAGTTACGCTCCCGACGTCACGCCCGCATAGAGAGCGGATCGCCAATGAATGGGGATCGTGAAGGGGTGGAACATGGGATGTTGCTGGCGGAGAATCCGCGCATGGCGAGATTCGCGGAGCGGCGGTTACGCCCGTGAGTGGCGGAACTGGTCGGAGGACCGAGAAAGAAGGCCTCGGCAAAGGGGCTCGGAGACGAGCGAGGAGGCCGAGGAGACTTGGTCTTGTGCCAGCTCAGGACGAGCTGAGGGGCCGAGGAGGTCAATCTGTAGGGAGCCCCGAGAAGGGCTAGCTTGTGCTGACCGGTCCGGTACAGGGGCGGCCTGATCGGCCTTTGTGGGCCCTTTTTCTGAGTTCTGGGACGTGTCATCCGCCACTTGTCCTAATTGCAGGGATCGCCAATATCGAGCATTACCAGTTACGGATTGCAGAGTCCGTGTGAGCTATGATGTTTCTGTGCACCCCATCCTGTTATCAGTTAAATTAGCTTGATATGCATTGTTATCTATAGTCTAGATAAATTGGTTTTTAGCATTGTAGCAATTAGCACCCCTTTTAGTTTGTCCCATATTGCAGTTATACCCTGAAGTGATTTATAGTGCAAACATCTTCTCTCCTCGTCGAACTAGAGCCCTTACAAAATATAACTCAATTTCAACTCTAACCAACTCAAATTATTGTCTAATTTTACTCTAGGACTTCTTTGTGTTGTTTAGAATAGAATTTGAATGTTTTTGGGAGATGCATTGACACGGGAGAGGAATGATGAGGTTGCTAGACATGTACGCGTGGATGCAGAATGATTAAAACAATTGCAAGCAATGAAAATACTAATCCTAAGGAAAACTCTAATCTGACACTATACGAATAAATAAATCATGCAAGTCTGTCTAAATGAATGCATACATATACAACCCGATTTTGATAATTGGATACAAATAATAATAAAAAAATATCAAGCTAAATTTTCGCAATAGAACATTCAATTTAAAGATTGGACTCATGTAGATATCAAATTAGCGGTCAATCGTAAGTCGAGTTCGCAAGAATTCCAAATATTATACTTAGGAAAAAGTCTTGAAACCAAATATCCCAAAGATAGACATCGGAAAAACAGCTCAATAATTGAATAAGTTGAGATCAAATCAATTAACCAATTCAAATTTCAGCTATTAAACCAATACAGAGGATATCACCTCTCCTCTTCAAGGCTGATGCCTTCTACAAACTCCTGTCATGGAATCCACTGCCATAATTAAACACCAGGGAACCAAATAAGACCAGAGAAAGAACCAATTTTATGCCTTGATCCTTTTTCTTTTCTTTTTTTAAATATGCAATGGATAATAATATTCAATATCTCTGTGGCTTTCTTTTGGAACTCGCTATTTGACGTTATGGCTTTGGTGTACGGTGTGGCGTTGATGACCTTGATCAGACCTGAATTTTCAATTTTCTTTTTTCGCTTTGGTATGAAATTTGACACAGACAGCGATGGCAAGGGATCGACGACCGAGATCAAAAACGACAAAAGCAATGGAGAACACGATAACGACCATGGGAAAAAAAATCAACCGCGGCCAATATGAAACTTCGATCGCAGCCAAAGAAAATGGATTCGAAGCTTGAGAGGTTGTGCTTATTGCGGTATTCGAGCTATATGCAACCAAGATTTGGTTAGAAGATGATTCGGCCTTACTTATAGGTTGAATTAATCATTAAGGTTCTTTTTCTGGTATCGCAAAGCTGATACTTGATGATATTTGGAATTGGATTAGATTAGTTGATAGTTTTAAAGCCTCTCATATTTTTCGTCAAGGAATTGTCGGTGCCAACTATTTGGCAGAGATACTGGAACACGGGATGGTGTGGTTTGTTGAGATGACCCTTTCAACTTCCAAGGGTTTTATTGTCGTTGGACCGAAATGACCATCAAGGGCTTCTTTGTCATCTTAAGAAGCAATTTGCATTATAAAAAAAATACATATTCGACCGCAGCCGATAACAGGATCTCACAAATACTGGAGAACTCAAAATTTTCAATACTCAAAATTTCAATCATTTAGCAATCCAATAGAAGAGTCTAAGTTTTAGAAAAAAAAATATGAAACCCTAATAGATTTTTCAAAATAACATATAAAACACCTAAAATTGTTAAATAACATAAACTGAAGAAATAACAAAGAACACGTAAACAAATAAATAATGCTCAATCTGATGCTTCCGCATCTGGCATGTTTGTGCTAATATATCACATGAGGGTGTATAAGTGCTATATGGGGTTTCGCATGATCCAAAGGTCCACATGCAGAAACATAATTCTACTGAAATGAGTTAAATATAAATTATAACCAACCTGTCAGCTTAAAAATTACCTAGTCCATGACCGATAAGCTCGCCAGCCGTCGTTGTTGCAGTAATGAGCACTGCAGCGCAGCCGAAGAACTCATCGGGCAACGGTGGGTGCAGCCTCGGCCTGTTGTTTACTGCGAGGTGACAGCTAGTTTCCTGTTCTGGTGGAAAACGACGGGCCCGAGTCACGGATCGCCATACCAATGAGCACAGAGACTGCATCGACGAAATCTCTACGTCGGTGTTGCATTCAACATTGGCTTTCGATTTCAGTTTGGACATGGATTGTGACGATATGAGAAACCTTCGCTCTCGGAGTTCTGGAGGAGGTGGAGAGACCCTGTCGATGAACTCAGTAGGGTTTTTGAAGGGCAGCTTTATTGGAGGGTTTGCGATATCTTCCAAACTAAACAAGCATTTTGGTTCTTTTCCATTATTCCAAGGTTCTTTTTGATGAATTTGTGACCAAGTTTTCAGAAAGTTCAATCAAGAAGTGCCATCGCTGACGGCGTGGTTGAACAAGCAACCAAGAAAGAAGCCATCGGCAAGCTCTGTTACCTGTAACAAGGGATGGAGCAATGAATTAAGTCCTGTGTTGTAAGTTAAGGAAAAAGAAAACTATATAATAAAATCTCACTAAATACTGAAATTTTATATATATATAAAGAGAGTTCGGCGCGAAGATTATAATTCAAGGGATCAAAATTTTAAGAATGCAATCACCCTTTTCTTAAGAAAGGGTTGAATACTATGTACATCATAAGTGTGGGATGAGTCCTGTATACATCATAAGTAAATAAGTAATAAATACCATGCAACGTAAAAGAAAGTTTTTCTTATGGTAGTTTTCACTTCACACAATTTTACATGATACCGATGAACTAAAACTTTCGGCCTGCTTATTGAAATGAAGTACCATGGAAGTAATGAAAGTAAGTCTACCTCCACCGTTCAAGTTCAAGTGTTTGGTATGAGGGAAGAAGGGTGTGAAAGTTACTTCTAAAGGATAATGTGGATCCAATATGGCATATCTACTTTCAAATTATGTTTTCCTTCATTCGAGCTTGAAGCAAGCATGAAGCACAAAGAACAAGAAATAGGTATAATAGTTTACTAGTTTTCTTTATAACTTCTACAGAGCAAATATATATTACTATTTACAAACTGTGACCCCCCCCCCCCCCCCCAATTAAAGAAGCACATTGCAAACAAACTCCAGAAGTATGTTCTAAGACTCTGGTTGGGACTAGAATTAACTTTACAAAACCGGAGTTTCGTAAAGTTAGCAAAACTTAACTCCAAAATGCTAACTTGGCCTTGTTTGGCGTTCATTTTGAAGTTTTAGATAACTGAAGTTATCTCAACTCTAATCCGATCTAAGTTTTCTAAACTCTATTTTTCTCAAACACGTCTTTTATATCAAACTAGAGTTTATATCTAAATGGAGTTTAAGGCTTGCAAACCAGAGTTTGCATACCCTAAGCCTCCACTTAAAAATAAATTCCAGTTATCCTAACGGCATACCCAAACAGGGTCTTTCAGACGTACATCAAGAATACTTCCGTCCTTTATGGCACTTCCAGTCATTGTAAAACATAGACAGTGATAATCACCTGAATGGCGAAAAGAGGTACGAAATGGCCATCATAGCCGACGGCCCCATTAAGGGGAAAGAAACCCCATCCAAAATACGATGCTTCTTCCTCAGCAACATCCTCAACCCTCACAATACTGCTAGCTTCAGCACGAATGAACTCAACTCCTTCACTCTCACCAACATCCACATACACAAAAATACCATCATCTTTCCGCTCGGTTTTGAGACGACCCGCGAGAGGATAGAAGTGGTAGAGAACAGCGGAGAGCGAGGATTTGAGCCGGTCGAGGGTCGACTGATCGGTTGGAGCAGCACTGGAGAAGAGAAGGCCATATTGGATGTAATGTGTAGAGAGACAGGCAAGACCCCATGGACTTAGATGGTGGTGATTAGTTTGTTTCCGGCAACGGCGAAGGGTTTGATTAGGGTTTTGGATATTTGCTGAGGTAGTGAAGCCATTGATGAGGGTTGAAGGATTTGTTGAAGGAGTGAGTGGTTCAAATTAAGATGTCCTTTGCATGCACATGCAAGGACACAAGTGATTAAGATGTTGAAGCAAATTTGGGTTCCAGTTTTAAGCAGGTAGAGGCCATTTGTCACTAATTATTACTAAATCACAATGATGATATAGCATACAAGGTAATAATCTTGCATATCAAAACATTTTACCCAAGTTTGATTTTAGATTATGAGTATGAATTCAATCAAGTATCCCAGCACCAACAATAACAATGGTCAGGTGTCCATGACACATAAGTTTACGCTTGCTGACAGCTGCCTAACACAACCTTCTTTTTCCATCCTATCCTGGCTTGAGACATGCGGTGAAAGAATACGACATTTAAACACAGTGCATACCATAAAACTCGAACCTTCCTGAAACTAAGTTGCTGAATTCCCAAATTTTCATCTACTCCCTGCCATTAGAAGGGGAGAAAATGTATTAGCGCATTTTTTTAACAACCCGGAAACTAAAGCCGAAAAGGATTGCTTGTGATTGGGCCCTTTCTTTTGTGATGCTCAAAGCTTTTAGGTTCGATCAACTTGTTGTGTGGTAAAATTAGGCCAGAAATCAAAGGGCACACGTGTGTATCTGTTCATTCAGAAACACTATATTTTGATGAGTAATAATTTTCCTACCGGTGCGGTGGAATCCGTGTAGGCTATGTGAATACTCATTAGTTATAAGGTGGCTCATATTATCCACTATCTAGATACTTGTATCATATGCCCCATCTTGTAACCAACAGGACTCCATATAGTCTACATGGATTCCACCGTGGAAAAGTATTACTCATACTTGATAAGCATCCGCTGCTTCCAATCATCGACTCTAAAAGATAATTATAAATTGAGAATAACCGAGACAAAGACCATACAAGAGAATCAAGAGCTTCCCGTTCATGACAATCATTAATGCCCAAAATGGAGTTAAGTTAGCATAGCCGGAGTTGCATAAATATCTTAACTTAACTCCGCAATTTTGATTTTGCCATGTTTTGCTTTCATTTTGAAGATTAGAAAATCCTTATTATCTAAAATCCAAATTTAAGATAACGGGAGTTTCTAATCATTCATGGAACCAAAGTCGTCTTCCTTTGGTTAAACTTTTGCAAAATCGGTAAATAATAATTTATCTAAAATATAATTTTTGTTAGGTATATAATTTTTGGAAACATGGTATAAAGAATATAGGATTTAAATATAAAAGTTTAGAAAATCAAGTTTGGCGAAGCAAGGCAAGTAGATAGTTGCTTGTCATAAGAATTTATTATCAGTGCTCGTATGGATTGTTTCTACAAAGATGCTCCCAAAGTATAACACTCTTCTCATCTTATTTTACTGTTGAAGAAAGAATCACAAAAGAAACTTTGGTTTTGATCTCATAGTCTTTTATAACAGAAATAATCTATTTTGAGAAGATTTAAACTTGGAAAAGCATTTCTTATAACAGAATCCATCTGTTTGAGAGAAAGCATATAATAAACCGAAGAAGAAATAATGTGCCTTTGAGCATTTAAACACGGTCATTTTCTCGCGTGAGAAAATGCACCGTCTAATAGATTCAATTAGGGGTTCAGTTCGTGTTTAGCTCACTAAAAGCTCATTCAAGTTCAGCTTGTTATTGAATGAACTGAACTTGAACTGAAAAATTAAGATTATTTAGCTAACGAGCAGTTTTCGAGTTAATCTTGGCTTCTTCCTTCATATCTCGAGTTCATATCTCGAATTCAGCACATTAATCTATTATATTATGTTTTATATATTTTAAAATAATATTTAATTTTCAAATACATAAATAGTAAATTTAAATTAGCATACATTCAGTAATCTCATACCTAATAACTGATATAATAATCAATTGGTGAATTTGATTTGAATTCGGATTAGTTAGAGATTAGTTTGTATTTAAATCTAATCTTTTTATTTTAGATTTAAATATAATCTCTAGTTTTAATCCATATATATCTCTAATTTAAATATAGATTTATCTCCAAGCATATATTTATCCTATAAATACAAGTCTTTTTCTAAGGTTTTGATGTATCCATAATTCTCTAATAATTTAGGGTTTAATTAGAGTGGAAAATGGCAGCCAAGCACAGTCGCGGATAGAGATAGGTTTTATGAGAGAGGGTATTTCTTTGTAAAGGAGGGTAAGAAGTCGGAGTAAGCTCTTGTAATTCTTTCTTATACTGAAAGTTTTCATCGCGGTTTACAGGATTAGGTGCTAGTTGCGTAAAACCCGGATAAATATTGTGTATTGTTGTTCGTGTGTTCTTTTCGTGTGATTCGGTATCTGTCGGATAGTTCTCTCAATTTACCCTAAAACAACGATCTTGGATTTCCGCTGCGCTGTAAATACATAATCCTTACAATAAGTGGTGTCATAGCATCGAGTTCGCGATTTTGGAGTTGATTGAAGAGATAACGTCTACATGTTATGAGATCGAAAAGTTCGATGAGCGCAAGAATTTCAGTCTATGAAGATTGAAGATGACGGCACTGCTTGTCATGCCCCACTTCCCAATAGACCGAAACAGTGACGTGACAAGCCCGCAATATATTTACTTTGAAATAAATACGTTAAGTGTAATTAATCAATATAACCATGAACAAGAATGACAAGAATAATAAAATGAAACAGCAAATTTATTTACATTCAACTTTATATACAACTGTCTAAACATAAAAGATATAATAAACAAAGCAATACCTAAACAATGGCATACTGAAAGTAAGTGCAGGAATATTTAGTAGGCAGGCTGAGCTGTAAACTGATCCAAGTCCTCCTGGCTCGGTTCTGTCTCTTCAGAGTCTGGTCCTCCTGACAAACATTCCAAGGAAGAAAAATCGTCAGCGAAATAGCGCTTGGTAAGTCCCAAAAGAAACAAGAGAAAATAATATATCATGTGAATAGAACTAAAAGAACAAAGGACAGGCAAAATTATATATGATCATTCACAGGTATAAAATAGTTATTCTAACGTGGTTATTTGTAGTTTGATAAAAAAAAGTATTCATTTATATGAGAGAAGTACATCTTACTCCGTGGACTATGGTAACATGTAGTACAAGACCCCGTCATAACCCACAGGACAACGGCACGTGAATTCATATAGGTGTCTTTTAAGTGACCTCTCGTGCCACGATATACGTTCTGTATCAATCTACCCCTTTTATCCCTGCGTATTGTATTGTATAAATTAAGATTATAGGTCTTGGCTGAATCCATGGATATAAAATGTTCAGGTTCATGTTCAAAATGTAATAATGTGTTCAAGTAGTCATGTCAAGTCCATGTCTCGTTATAACCATAGTTCGGTCAAATCGAGTCAAGTATACAAGTTTGAGTTTGATATTTGAATTCGAGTATTCAGGTTCATGATCAAGTATTCAAGTTCGTGTTTGATTTTGGATTCTATTCTGCGTTTAGACTCAGAAACTTATGAATGGATTTAACTCTTGAATTCTTAGGTTCGGAAGTAATCAGCAACTGCTGCACATATACGGCAGAATTTGTGTCTTTTTTCAAGACAATTGCCATTGATAACTCCATTAAGTTGTCTAAGCTGAATAGGCTAAGCACTCACTTTCTTCGACTTCTTAGGGCTTAAGAGAAATTATACTGCTTAAACCTATATTAAACTAAAATCCTTAAAATATTGTTTTGCATATATCGAGGGGGTTTTATGAAAAATATGTTAATATTGTTTTAAAAATAACCTCGAGGGTGATTTATAATATTTAGGGTTTTCATGAACATGTATTTTAATTATTGGAGTATTTTAGTGATAAACACCTAACTTTTAAAAGTTTATGTTATTTTATTGAAAACTGGCTCTTTTTGGTAAGTTGATGGTATTTTATTAATATTTTAATCTTTCATTTAAAAATATAGTTTCATAATATATTGAAAATATAGATTTATAATTTTTATATAATTTTTCAAAAATTAGTTTTGTTTAGAAAAGTCGCGTTTCTTAAAAACCGTATTTTATTTCCTTTCGAGATCGAATACTCTGTGAGAAGTTCTACATATCGCTCTACTATCCTAAGGATGTATGATAATCCACACCATCCATTAGTGAGTCCCCTAACGAGGGTTGTAGAGGCGTATTTGCCAAGAATTACAAAATACCGCTTTAAAAGAAACCCGGTTTTTAAAACATGTGGTATTTTAATGAGAAGCATTTCTTTGAACCAACCATATATATATATATAGATATCATGCTATGAAACCAAAGTGTGCATGTGGGGTAGGTCGTTACCCCGTGAAATTTACTTAAAGATATTGTTTTAACCAATATCGAAAAGGGGTGATAATAAAGTTCAAAATATTTTAATGAAAAAGTTCGTTTATGTTTGTTTCACATGAAAATTTTGGTTAAACTCGAAGCTAATCATTTATAATTAAAGTTACAAGTAGGATGGTAAAATTATATTGGCTTATGTATAAAGAAAGAAGGAGTTTCAAGTTTAAGAAGAAAAATATCGGAGGTAACTCCACTTTACCGATATATGTTTAGAGAATGAATTTAGATGAAAAGAAGAAGAGATGAGAGGGACTTACGGTTTAGTAATATCGAGAAAAGAGTAAGGAAGAAAGGAGGGGGTTTCGTGGCGTCACGGGAACTCCGAAAACGGCTTCGATTTTCGACAGAAGGAGCTTGGTTGCTAATTCCACTTGACTCCTCTTGCACTTAGGAACTTTGGAGATGATTATGCTAAAAATTTTCAGAATAAAGGGGAGCTAGGGCATGATGTGGTATTTATAGTGGAGAATTAGGGTTTGGGAATTAAAATTTTGGATTAAAAAGCACTAAAAAGATGTTAAATGATGAAATGAAGGGTCTTTGTTTGATTACAGGAAAATCAAACAGTGCAGAGGAGTTAAGGGGAGTTGAAAGGGTGTGTGTGCAAAGCACGGAGCCATTTGGGCTCATCTCAACCGTCGGCGCCGGCCCATTGGGGGAAATGGGCTGTCGGATCTTGAGGCATTGCCTCGAGATTCGTGTCACGTATGTATATTTGTGTTTACTCCATTTTGCGCATGTTTGATTTTTCTGAAACTTTTCATTTCCCTTTGTATTGCACGTGCAACTCTTGGGCTTCCAAATATTAAAAAAATAAAAAAATAATTGTGTCTGATGGGGTTCGAACACACATGCTATGTCACAACAGTGTAGAGGCACCAGTGAACTACAAGTTATTTCTTATTTTTATTTATAAAAAAATAACTTTTAACTCTTACACAGCATGTAATACTCTTTTCTGTACAATAATAAAAAAAATTATGTACAGTGATTTCAAAATCGTTACACTGCTAAAGTAAAAAGGTGTGCATAAGATTATCTTCCCAAAAGACAGGATTCCGGCGACGACCACGATAGCGGAAAGTGTAAAGATAGAGGACAAAACTCACAGTTTGATCCAGTTTTAAATTGATGATAAAGTTCTTTGCAAAGTGGTGCAAGAGACGACAGCGGCGGAATTATGGAACAAGTTGGATTTCGTTTACATGAAGAAGTATCTTATTGACCGGTTCTATCTAAAGCAGTTCGGAAAACGAATAGAGGTTTTTTGGTCCGATTTGGGCGAAGGGTTTGCTTCACAGGAGTTCGCACGGTCATGCAGGCCGGAGAGGATCGTGCATCAGTACACCACGTTTGGAGATCCTCGGTCAGATGGCATGTAACGACTCCAAATTTTGAATACTCCTGTATAAATTTAGTGTCATATAAAGAGTATTTCTATTTCTGGGTTATAATTTATTATTTCCCGAAACTGGCGGCCCAAACATGTTCATTTTGGCCCATGCTTTCCACGGGCAACCCTTTGACTCCCCACTACCTATTTTAATACTTTATTCTGAAACCACTCAGAGAACTGTCAAACCTTTCCTCTACCCCTTTTACTTTCTTTTAATTTATTTTTTAAAATTATTTTTAATTATATTTAATCTACTATACTCCTTACTCTTTCTCCTATAAATACTTAGACCAGTCATACCTCTATCCCTAGAAATAACTCTCTCAAATTTCACACTCAAATTCCTCAAGAAGTTGATCAAGTCTCTAAATGAAGTGCCAAGATCCCGAAATCGGAAGCTCAAGCTCGCTAATCCTCCGTAAAACGTCGGCCTCGGTTCTTCAAATCGAGGCTACTGTAGGGTGTTTTTCGTCATCCAATTGAGATGGAAATACGCGCGCTCTTGTCAGGCGTACTACATATTCCCCCTGTCTAGGATAGACGGTGGTTTATTCATTGTAGGGATCCGAATCTCCGGCAGCCGCGGACTAAACTGCCGTTAATTACCCCTTGTCTTTAGAGCGAGAGAATCTCCGATTGACGGGTAAAATCGGTCATGCGAACTCAATGCGATGTGTTGGTGTGTGTGTGTGTGTGTGTTTTATATATACTTGAGACGTGCACATATTTTTCGTTCCATTTGTAAAAAAAAGATATATATATATATATATATATATATATATATATATATATATATATATATATATATATATTGTTCCCCTCCGAAAGACGGCCGAGACATGGGCTGTCTCGCCTGAGGTTCGGGGCAGATGCTAATTGGTGCTGTCCGTCCACCTCTCCGAAGATGCCAAGTTGATTTATGGCACCGTATATCGAAGGTTTAAACGGATGCGTCCGATGTAGCAGACTTCGTCAGATTCCCCCTCGCACGAGGGGTTTTTGATTGTGGGGACGCTCTTCCCTGCAGGCGCAAGCCCCTGCAGTTAATTACGCTACCGCTTTGCGGCAACAACTTTCTCTTTCTCCAGAATTTCACTTCGTGTCGTGGATGTTTGTTTTATTTATGGTTGCCCGTGGATTGTATACGGAGACCAATTTATGTCGTCGCCCGTAGGACGTGGATTAGTCCAAATCCGTATTTTCTTAGATTTGGTTTTGGGGTTTTGGTTTGAGGATACGTTAGCCATATTTGAGGCTAAGATCAACTCAAACGTTTGTTAAGGATACGTTAGTCTAATTTAAGACTAAGATCAACTTAACGGGATCGTTTAGATCCGACAAAAGAGCAATTGGCTCTATTGTTCCAATTTAGGGACATAGGGGTCCGTTAAATGTATGGCCGTCGGGACCCATCACCTCTCTGACGACGTTGAAGGATTACAACGACAGATGTCAGAGGAGTTCAGAGATGTACCCTTGAGCCAGAGTTGATTAGGGGGTTTATAGTCCGATTTGGGACTAGAGTCTGTTTGAAAGTTTAGGGATACGTTAGCCATTTTTGAGGCTAAGATTAACTTAAACGGTTGTTAAGGATATGTTAGTCCAGTTTGGGACTAAGATCGACTTAACGGGATCGTTTAGATCCGACAAAAGAGCAATTGGCTATATTGTTCCAGTTTAGGGACATAGGGGTCCATATTCCAGTTTAGGGACATAGTGGTCCGACATTAGTTTAAGGACGTCTCGGTCCAATATTAGTTTAGGGACGTTTCGGTCCACGAGTTTAAGGACCCCGCAGTCCATATCGATGTGTGGTCGTTGGGACCCGTCACCTCTTTGACGTCGTTGAGGAATTACAACGGTGGATGTCAAAGGAGTTCGGAGATGTACCCTCGAACCGGATGTAAATTGATTTAGGAGAGCCATTTTGCTCAGTCAATTTAATTTAAGGACTTATGGCCACGATTGGGCTAAGTCCAGTTAAAAATGTCCAATATTTTATTTGCATTTGTTTTTATTTTTATTTGGGTTTTGCCCAGAAAAGATGCAGGGCATCAATTTGTTTTGAGCTCTGTTCTTTATGAATGATGCAAAGCATCAATTTTGTTTGGGCTCAGCCCTTTTGTTGCTTTGCAATTTATTTTGGCCTGCTAGGCCTTTTTGATTTGGGCCTGGCCCTTCAAGTAATGCATTGCATTTATGCAAAGCACCAAGAATCTTTTAGATTCAAGGGAAGGAGTGCAGAGCACTTTTAAATTTCTTGATCTAAATTTAGATCAAAGAGAAGAAGAAAAATCTCTTCTTTCTTTCTATCTCAGAGAACCAGAGGTTCTCTAGCAAGTGCAAGACACTATTTTTTTTATTATTTTTATTTATTTATTTATTTATTGAAGATCACTGATTTTGTCTTTTAGATCAATGATCTATTCCTAAGAGAATTTTCTCTTATTTCAAAGGTTTTTACCTTCTTCTTTGTGTTCTCAAGAAGTTCTCTTCTTCTTCTTTTTTTTAATCCCAATTGTCTATATCTTTGAAATGGGGTCTGGGGTCCTTTTTATAGTGCTCAAGAATTTGTTAAAAAGATCTTTTCTGAGTGATTTGGGGAATTTTCCCCACCGTTGGATCTTTGATCCAAAGGCCCCTGTTTTACAGAAGAAATCTTCTTGTTTAAACAAGAACAGAAAAAATATCCTTAAATCTTCACTCTGTTGCTGCGCAACTCACCAGCGTGTGACACGTGTCGCGCAGCGGTGCGCTTGCGCAACAGCGCTTGCGGAACTGCGCAGACACGTGTCGCGCAGCCGTGCGCTTGCGCAGTTGTGCTTGCGCAACTGCGCAGACACGTGTCGCTAGGCCGTGCGCTTGCGCAGCTGCGCAAGCGCACGGCAGCGCGACACGTGTCTGCGCAGTTGTGCTTGCGCAGTTGGACGTTGCTTATGTTTTTTAAAGGGCCTTGCTCTGATTGGACGGACTGTCTTGGGCGTTGTGCTACCGTGTCAACTTCTGACAAGTGGCGCGTTGCGCGCAGCGCACGGGAACTGAAGCGTTGCTTCAAAATTTGAATTTTTAAAATTTAAGCAGAGCCTTGCTCTGATTGGGGGAAGATGAAGCGTTGCTTCATCTCCCGCCTTAGAATTTGAACAGAGTTTTGCTCTGATTGGGGTAAACAAATGCCCCCCCACCGCTGCGCTTACGTGGCCTCCAAACGCAAGCGCAACGGTGGCAGAATCCGAACCGTCGCGGCACCTTTTGGCAGTTGAAGAGGCAATTGATGCCTATAAATAGGACCTTTGGTCCTCAAAAAATTCTTTACCACTTCAAGAATTTTGACTCAGAGCCTTGCTCTTGCTTAAGAATTTTCAGAGCCTTGCTCTTGATTTTTTTTCCAAAAACTCCAGAGTTCATAACCATCGTAGGTAAAAATAAAATTAAATTAAATTAAATTAAAGCTGATTAATAGAGCCTTGCTCTCCATAGATCCCTGATCTAAAGAAAACCCATTTAGGGTTTCATTTAGCAGAGCTTTGCTCTAAAGGGGGTCCAAAGAGAACTCAGGAGAATCCTGTTAAGGTTCCATTAATAGAGCTTCGCTCTATAAAAGATTTTTCTTATATCTTCTTAATTAATGGAGCTTTGCCCCTCCCAAATTATATGGCACTTGATAATATTATTATTATTATATCATTTTTTTTTCCAGAGCGGAACTCTCAATGTTCTCAAGGAATTTTCCTCAAATTCTCCTTATAACTGATTTTGACTGGTGTCACTCCTGTCTGCAGAGCATTGCTCTCGAGGAGTTTAACTTTTAACTTTCTGTATTTTCTTGTTTGTTAATCTCCCTGTATTGTTTTCTTCAGGTATTATGGCGGTGCATCTATACAGCTTGCACGAGTTCATCACTTATGAGGATATCCGTGTACAGGGCCGTCAACAGAACCAAGAGTTTACGGACGCCCAGTGTGCGGAGGTCATGGGTCGCCTCAACGCGAGTTGTGGTTGGCTGCTTCCTCGTCGTTCGGCTCTCTTAAAGGTTGTGCTGGGAGCAATATGGAGAGCACTTCCGGGTCTTCATGAGGCCCTACCGCTCAATGCGTTGGATGATGCCGAAGACAAGGTGCATTCGGTGTACCTGACGGGGCTGATCTCGAAGAAACGGCGGGACGGTCTCATTGACATCCTACATCAAATCTTTCAGCAGACGACGATAGTTGCTGCTTATCAAAGGCCGGAAGGGCTTGCCGATGATATCGACACCGAGGAGCGCGAAAGACTGCGCATAAGAATAATTAGAAAGGCCAGAAGAACTCTGGATGGCCTTACTTTTGATTTCCTCAATCCGTGCCCCGGATCCGAGGTTATACCGTTGTAATATTTTGAACAATGTTTCTCATGCATTATTCTTATTCTTGTAAAAACTTTTAGCGGTATGAATGAAAACCCTCCCCCTTTTCTATTTCAGCTTGTCTTATTTCTCGTCCTGAGTCCTCTGTCCATGCATAAATGAATGCGTCACGCATGCCAGATCAGATGTAGAACGGATGTCAATAGGCTGTCTTAATAATCATGGTTGATGGATGTCTAAAACGAGTATTCCGACTTCCTCAGGAAATAGCGATGGCTTAGGCCGCAGGTTCAGGTTTACCGCCTAAGACTTTTCAATTCTATGAGCCGTGAGGGTCTCATAGAGACTTTTCTCCCTACGGATCGAGAGGATCTCGTAGGTGGGTTTTTCTCCTTAGGAATCGTGAGGATTCCTAAGTGTGGTTTTCTCTTGTAAGTCGTAAGGATCCTACAAGAGAATTTTTCCCTCTTACGAGTCGAGAGGACTTGTAAGCGGTTGTTTCCCTCCTTGTCGAAGTTCGATGTTGGAGAGAGAGACCCGTGGATGGTGTGCAAGAGACCGTTTTGGGCCAACTCGCAGGGTCCCAATGCTTAGGAAACAGGCTTCTTTTATGCCCACTGCCTAAGGCTTCATCCCACGAGTCGAGCCGCCTCGACAATTTTTCACAAGTCGAGACGAATCGAACGTTTCTCGCAAGAACATCTTAATGTCGCATTTAACCTCTGCTCTTTACGACAGAAGCCCGTTAAGGTTGGTGGTACTTAGGGTTTTGGCCATCGTACCATCGCATAAGCTGATATAGTCCTCGATAGGCAATCGTGCTGTTCGAGTAGCCCTGCGACTGCCGTGTCTCTGATCCCTTCGGGGGCTGGACAAGACGTCTTCAAGCAATCCTCCTTGGCACTTTGACCGTCCGAAGAGCAAGCGCTAGGAATTTGCCATGCCGCTTTTTACTTGAGGTTAGGCTCATTTTGGAGAGCCCCGATGAGTCATAACCACTCCGCGCTGGTGTGGGGATGATCTCCGATAGTCTTTCGGGTTTTATATGAGTTGCCGTCAAGACTCTGAAGCTAGGAATTTGGCCTTCGCTTCGTTTTCTTTGGTGTGTCCGGATCCTGTTGGAAGAAGGATGCTGTAGTGACATTTCGTCTGCTGTATCGAGACGAATGTCGTGGTGGTGACCACTCCATGTGGGATGATCTTTATTTGTCTTTCCGGTTTTATATGACTTACCGTCAAGATGTTGAAGCTAGGAATTCGGCCTTCGCTTCGTTTGCTTTGTCATGTCCTAATCTCTGTTGGAGTAAGAATGCTGAGGTGGACATTTCGTCTGCTGTATCGAGACGAACGTCAAGGTGGTGACCACTCTGTGCTGATGCGAGATGATCTCCGATTGTCTTTCCGGTTTTATGTGAGTTACCGTAAAGACGTTGAAGCTAGGAATGTGGCCTTCGCTTCGTTTGCTTACACTGCGTCTGGTGTATTGAGACGAATGCTGAGGTGGAGCTGGGATTTTGCCATCACTCCGCTTTGTTTCGACCATGGGGTCTTTTGTTAACTTTGCATGTACACCCCGCTGGGCTGCGAAGGAAAGCCTTTGTTGACATTGCGTCTGTTGTAACGAGACGAATGCTAAGGTGGAGTTGGGATTTTGCCGTTACTCCGCTTTGTTTCAACTGTGAGGTCTTTTGTTGACGTTGCATCTGCCTCCAGCTGGACTGCGGAGGAACGCTGTTGTTGACATTGCGTCTACTGTATCGAGACGAATGCTGAGGTGAAGCTGGGATTTTGCCATCGCTCCGCTTGATGGTGTAACATCTGTGTCCTGTTGGAATGAGGAGGCACACCGTTGTTGGTCTCTAGGCTGTAGACGTGGCCATTGAGATTTGGAACTAGGGACTTTGTCATGGTTCCGTTTCGTTGCGATTCTGAGGTCAGTTGTTGACGTCATGTCTGCATCTAGTTGGAGTGAGGAGAAACGCCGTTGGTGCTCTTTAAGTTGTCGATATTGACGTCGAGACCCTGAAGTTAGGGACCTTCCTTTGCTTCATTTGTTGACATCGTGTCTGTAATATTGCGACAAATGTCGAGATGGTATCTAGGTTATCTATGAACCGTCGAGATTTGGCTTCGCTTTCTGGTGGAGCCTGTTGGGAAGGTATTGTTCCCTTTTTATCTGTGCCCCTGGATTATATACAGGGATCGATGTGATTTCACCTGTAGGGCAAAAAGTTTCATTTTTTCATTTTTTTTATTCTTTCCGCGATGCTCTATCATTTCAGCTTTTTATATCGCGAAAATCGCGATTGCCCAATCATTTCGGCTATTTTTCGTGGTGCCCAATCATGTCGGCTATTTTTCTTTTTACTCGCTGCTTTTTATTGCGAGTTGCCCAACCATTTCGGCTATTTTGCATGCATACATTTTTAATTGCTGATTTTGTTTGCAAGCTGCCCCATCATTTCGGCTATTTCGTATGCATATATATATATATATATATATGTATATATTTTTTTTTGGCTCGCTGATTTTTTTTTTTTGTGCGAGTAGGGGATTTGGGATCTGATATCAATCTTGGCATCAGCATCGCTGCGACTGGAATATTGCCAGGAGCGAATCATCATTTGCCGTAAAAGGACTTGGAATTTGATACCGGTCTAGGTATCAGCATCGCTGCAACTGGGATATTGCCAGGAGCGAATCATCATCTGCCATGAAAGGACTTGGAATTTGATACCGATTTAGGCATCAGCATCGCTACAACTGGAATATTGCCAGGAGCGAACCATCATTTGCCTTTGTCGATATCGAACAAAGGGTGGCTTAGTAAACAGGGTTAGGATTCTATCGACTAAGGCTTTTGACTTCATGAGCCGTAAGGGTCTCACAAAGGTATTTCTCCCTACGAGTCGTGAGGATCTCGCAGGTGCGTTTTCTCCTTAGGAATCGTGAGGATTCCTAAGTGTATGTTCTCTTATAAGTCGTAAGTATCTTACAAGAGTGTTATCTCCTTATGAGTCGAGAGGACTCACAAGGGTTGTTCACCGTGTGGACATATCCCCAGTCACGGATGGGACTTTGTTAGGGAAATATTTATTCGTGCCCGTGGATTGTATACAAGGGTCATTATGAGCCGCTTGTAGGGCAATATCGAAGGTTGTGGGGGCTGCTTAAGAACAGGTTAAGGTTTCTGCAACTTAAGACTTTCAAATCTTATGAGCCGTAAGGGTCCCACAAGAGAGTTCTCCTTACGAGTCGTGAGGATCTCGCAAGTGTATTTTCTCCTTCGGAATCATGGGGATCCCTAAGTGTGTTGTTCCTTTGTGAGTCGTAAAGATCTCACGCAGGTGGTTTCTCCTTACAGGGTCGAGAGGACCCTATAAGTGTTTCTTAACGAGGTTGCGCCCTTTCAGGTTTTCACAAACACTCGCCGGTAGCCCTGCTGTTTTTACTCACGGAGCCTTTTCGGGTTTTCATCCATGCCCATTTTGCTTATGGACATACCGTTTTTTTCTGTTTTTTTTTTGATTTTTTGTTTTTTTTTTAACGAGGTCGCGCCCTTTCGGGTTTTCACGAACACTCGCCGGTAGCCCTGCTGTTTTTACTCACGGAGCCCTTTCGGGTTTTCATCCGTGCCCATTTTGCTTGTGGACGTACCGTTTTTTTTTTTATTCTTTTTATTTTATTTTTTTTTACGAGGTCGCGCCCTTTCGGGTTTTCACGAACACTCGCCGGTAGTCCTGCTGTTTTTACTCACGGAGCCCTTTCGGGTTTTCATCCGTGCCCATTTTGCTTATGGACATACCGTTTTTCTTTTTTTTTTTTTTACGAGGTCGCGCCCTTTCGGGTTTTCACGAACACTCGCCGGTAGCCCTGCTGTTTTTACTCACGGAGCCCTTTCGGGTTTTCCTCCATGCCCGTTTTGCTTATGGACATACCGTTTTTTTTTTCCATCAGCCTGAGAATGCTGCAGTAGTAGTTTAAAAACATTTCGGTCATTTGCAAGTTTTAGGACATTGCGGTCCATTATTAGTTTAAGGACATCTCGGTCCGTTGTTAGTTTAAGGACGTTTCGGTCCGTTGTCGCCGTATTTGAGGCGAATATCTAGTTTATTGACTTTTCGGTCTATGAGTCTTTCTCCATGAGTGAACATGATTCCCCCGGCGTATCCATCTTCTTCGGAGCGTGCGGTTGCGGCGGACTCACCTTTCAGTCCTCAGACAGCGCAAACTTGCCCTGTTGGTATTGGTCTTCAACCCAGTTTTTGAAGACGTAGCAGTCCTCGATCAGGTGACCTACTGTTTGGTGGTAAGGGCAGTAGTTAGGATTATTAACATCGCCTGGCCGCAACGGACGTTTTGGAGCCGGCAGATTGATGAGTCTGTTGCACACTGCCAGCTCGAACAGTCCCCTTGTTTTATCTTGCGGAAACGAGTAAGGACGTTTCAACTTTTCTTGGAGGGATTGCCGCTTGTTGCTTTGGCGAGCAACCGGTCTAGGGTCACCTGATTGTTGTTGAGCGCCGGCGACGAGGGCCGTTTTTCCTTTTCCTTTGTTCTTCTTGTTCGGTCCCTTGCTTACGGGGTCGGGATTTTTTCCGAGTAGCATGCGATTGCATGGCTGAACGTTCTCGCAGCTTCTCAATTCCTTTATTTTTGAAATAGATTCCCCGAGGGAAGAGTTGGGGATAGCTTCTTCGTCAGAGTCGCTTCCAAAGGTGATAATTTGTGATCCCTTGAAGTCGGCTATATGACAGTTTGCGGAGGCTCCTTTGCTCTTATATATCGCATTTTTCCGATGTCCACAAGCTTCACACTTTGTCCTGTCGAAGTGTTGCTTTTGAGCGACATACCCTTGCCACCAACAGTTAAAGGACTCGCAGTCTTCGGTAGAATGTATGATCTTCTGATGATATAAACAGAAGTTAGTGTGCATCTCTACCTCAGAGAAAGAATTTTCTTCAGAGGGCGGTAGCTTCATTCCTACTGATAGAGCTTTGGCGAACCGTTTCCTCGTCTTGAATTTGTTTTTACCCGCAGTGTATGGCTTTTGATTTGACGGGAATACCTTGGTTCTTTCCAGTATGGCCATTTCATGCTCTTGATTGGCTTTTGCTTTCAGACGAGTTTCATTTAGGAAGGCATCGATCAACTTGTCTGACGGCCGCGGAATTTCTGTTTCAGGGTCCGCCGTTGATTTCTCAGCGCAAGGATCCTCCTCATCATCCGTCAGTGAATGAGAAATCACATAACAAGTCGCTACGTAGTCTTCGGATTCATCCGATAAGTTTTCTCCATCGTTTTCATCCTCGACGAAAGAACAAGTTGCCCCCGGCGTGTCCGTTTTCTTTGGAGAGTGCGGCTGTGGGGGGTTTACCTTCCAGCTTTCAGACAGCACGAACTTGCCTTGCAGGTATTGATCCTCGATCCATCCCTTAAAGACGAAACAATCCTCAATCGGGTGACTTACCGTTTGGTGGTAAGGGCAATAATTGGGATTATTAAGATCGCCTGGCTGCGACAGGCGCTTTGGACTCGGCAGATTGATGAGTCTGTTACGCACTGCCAGCTCAAACAGTCTTCTCGTTTTATTCTGAGGAAACGAGTAAGGACGTCCTAGCCTCTCTTCGAGAGATGGGCGTGGACGCACGTTGTTTTGGCGAACGACCGGCTTTGAGTTGCTCGACTATTGTTGAGCATTGGCGACGATGATCGCTTTTCCTTTCTCATTTCGGGGATCGGGTCTTGGAGGAGACGGTCTATGGCCCATCTGGTCCATTTGGGCAAATTTGTCGATCAAGGCCTGGAAGGTGGTCGGCCTGAAGAACATCATGAATTGCGAGATGGTCGCCTGCGGATCGAGAGTACCCACAAACATGCCTACCGCAGGTGCCTCTTCTATGCGTTGTTCACATTTCGACCATAGGTTCCGCCATCGTGTTGCGTATTGAACCCACGTTTCGCCGGGCCTTATCCTGGCATTTATCAGTGCTGTAATCGGGGTGCGTTCACTAGCACTTGCGAATCTTTGTGTAAACAGCAGTTCCATCTCTGCAAATGTTTTGACAGAGTCGTTAGGTAGCTCCGAATACCATTCAAAGGCTGTTTCTGCTAAGCTGCCGACGAATTGGCGTAGCAACAATTTGTCATCGCCTCCAGTATTGCCGCATAAGGCCCTGAATTGAGCGACATGCTGATGCGGATTCCTTGTCCCTTTATATACGTGGAATTTAGGGATCGTATATCCTGGCGGGTAATTGATTTGGTCATACCAGCTCGGATACGGTCGTCCGGTTCTAACAATTTGCCCAGCCGCTTCATTCGCCTGATGAACCCGGATCTGCTGAGCTATATATTCGTCTAGGTCAACTTTGGAGATTGCCTCCTCCTTGGCTATTGACAGAGCCGGCGGAGGATTTGACGTTTCTCCCCTGTCGTCTTCAAGGACGGTCGGAGGATCTTCAGCAGGAGGGTCCGACTGTAACATCATCCCTACCATATCTTGGAAGAGGAGCGCCATCTGTTTTATGTTAGCCGCTTGCTCTGCAGCTTCTTTGTCCCTCTTTTCGAGGACTCTGAGTAAAAAGTCAGCGTCGGTTTCTTGTTCTTGACGCTCATCCGAAGACGTTTCAGAGCTTTCTTTTGGCTCAGTGAGTGCAGCCATTGTAGTCATCATTTTCTGAAGCTTTTGTTATTGCTCCTGGGCTTTCGTCACTGATCGGGTGAGCGGTCGGTGGCCCGTAGAAGTGCGGCTTTCATCCTTTCCAGAAGTCATATAAACAGTGTGCACCACCATGCCCCCAGACTTGGGGCGTTTGTGTTCAGCGCTTTTATGCTTCGCCATGTTCACAGGGGCTTTTTGTGGCCTCCTTTTTTGAGTGATTGGAGTTAAGGGAGCCGTTGTAGTGGGCACCCAAGTAGCTTTTGCTTTTTGTGGTTTGACAGAGTAATCCTTCCCCTGCCGAACCTTCATCTTTTTCTGTCGTCGGAGGCAGTCTTGATCAATCACCGACTCTTGGACCTGTCGCCAGACTTTGTAAATTTTAGAGGACAGCCGTTGAGGGGGCTGCTCTAGCTTCTTCTCTGGAGTATTCTCCACAGGTGAAGGAGTTCGTTTCAACATCGCAGTAGGAGTGTTTCTGCGCACCTTGTTGAGCAGTTCAAAGCTGTTCTTGGTTGGAACAGCAGCATCGATCCTCACCATCGGAGCTGACGGAGTTATCCCAGAGGGGGAGTTGCCCCCAGCCTTCCTTACTCGACGCCAGTGGCGACCTCGAGCGTGTCGTGCTGATGGAGTTGTTTCAGCTATAGGGGTGACCTTCTCATGCCCCCTGTGTTGGTCAGAATATACTGGTACCAGCTTTTTAAAGATCGACGTCCGTTGAACGGGGACGGCCAACTTGTCAGAAGCGGACTTCTGAACATGGGAAGCAACCTTGGTGATTTTTCCAGGAACGTGAGTTGGAATGGCTATCCGCTTCGGGATAATGCCTTCTGGTATGGCAGGCTTCTTCATGAGCCTGTTAGAGCTCTGGCCTAGTCCATTAAAAACTGAAGCAGTGGAGTTGGACGACCTGTTGAGAGGGGTCACGGCAGTGGTAAGTCGATCGAAGACCGACTTCTTTGGAGCTTCTTGCAATGTCATTGGGGCGTTGAAGCTCATTGGTGGGAGCATGGTCCCAAAAAATAGTCCAGTGGTGGCTTGAGCCATCTGCTCCACCGGCATTTTGAAAAGGGAGGCCGCTTGGGGCCCATAAGTCACTCCTCCAGCAATGACGGAGCGAGAGTTATCGCTGCGGGCGGTGCAGTTCGAAGCCATCGATTTTCTGTTTTCTGCTCGGAGCAAGACGCAAAATCTTAGTACCTTGAATCCACAGGCAACCACAGCAAACCGCGATTTGCTCGCGAACACGACACATGAAGTGTGGAGTGGAAAGAGGAAAAGGTCCCACCGGGCGTGCCAGAATCTGTTCCCCTCCGAAAGACGGCCGAGACATGGGCTGTCTCGCCTGAGGTTCGGGGCAGATGCTAATTGGTGCTATTCGTCCACCTCTCCGAAGATGCCAAGTTTATTTATGGCACCGTATATCGAAGGTTTAAACGGATGCGTTCGATATAGCAGACTTCGTCAGATTCCCCCTCGCACGAGGGGTTTTTGATTGTGGGGACGCTCTTCCCTGCAGGCGCAAGCCCCTGCAGTTAATTACGCTACCGCTTTGCGGCAACAACTTTCTCCTTCTCCAGAATTTCACTTCGTGTCGTGGATGTTTGTTTTATTTGTGGTTGCCCGTGGATTGTATACGGAGACCAATTTATGTCGTCGCCCGTAGGACGTGGATTAGTCCAAATCCGTATTTTCTTAGATTTGGTTTTGGGGTTTTGGTTTGAGGATACGTTAGCCATATTTGAGGCTAAGATCAACTCAAACGTTTGTTAAGGATACGTTAGTCTAATTTGAGACTAAGATCAACTTAACGGGATCGTTTAGATCCGACAAAAGAGCAATTGGCTCTATTGTTCCAGTTTAGGGACATAGGGGTCCGTTAAATGTATGGCCGTCGGGACCCATCACCTCTCTGACGACGTTGAAGGATTACAACGACAGATGTCAGAGGAGTTCAGAGATGTACCCTTGAGCCAGAGTTGATTAGGGGGTTTATAGTCCGATTTGGGACTAGAGTCCGTTTGAAAGTTTAGGGATACGTTAGCCATTTTTGAGGCTAAGATCAACTTAAACGGTTGTTAAGGATATGTTAGTCCAGTTTGGGACTAAGATCGACTTAACGGGATCGTTTAGATCCGACAAAAGAGCAATTGGCTCTATTGTTCCAGTTTAGGGACATAGGGGTCCATATTCCAGTTTAGGGACATAGTGGTCCGACATTAGTTTAAGGACGTCTCGGTCCAATATTAGTTTAGGGACGTTTCGGTCCACGAGTTTAAGGACCCCGCAGTCCATATCGATGTGTGGTCGTTGGGACCCGTCACCTCTTTGACGTCGTTGAGGAATTACAACGGTGGATGTCAAAGGAGTTCGGAGATGTACCCTCGAACCGGATGTAAATTGATTTAGGAGAGCTATTTTGCTCAGTCAATTTAATTTAAGGACTTATGGCCACGATTGGGCTAAGTCCAGTTAAAAATGTCCAATATTTTATTTGCATTTGTTTTTATTTTTATTTGGGCTTTGCCCAGAAAAGATGCAGGGCATCAATTTGTTTTGAGCTCTGTTCTTTATGAATGATGCAGAGCATCAATTTTGTTTGGGCTCAGCCCTTTTGTTGCTTTGCAATTTATTTTGGCCTGCTAGGCCTTTTTGATTTGGGCCTGGCCGTTCAAGTAATGCATTGCATTTGTGCAAAGCACCAAGAATCTTTTAGATTCAAGGGAAGGAGTGCAGAGCACTTTTAAATTTCTTGATCTAAATTTAGATCAAAGAGAAAAAGAAAAATCTCTTCTTTCTTTCTATCTCAGAGAACCAGAGGTTCTCTAGCAAGTGCAAGGCACTATTTTTTTTTTTTTTTATTTATTTATTTATTTATTGAAGATCACTGATTTTGTCTTTTAGATCAATGATCTATTCCTAAGAGATTTTTCTCTTATTTCAAAGGTTTTTACCTTCTTCTTTGTGTTCTCAAGAAGTTCTCTTCTTCTTCTTTTTTTTAATCCCAATTGTCTATATCTTTGAAATGGGGTCTGGGATCCTTTTTATAGTGCTCAAGAATTTGTTAAAAAGATCTTTTCTGAGTGATTTGGAGAATTTTCCCCACCGTTGGATCTTTGATCCAAAAGCCCCTGTTTTACAGAAGAAATCTTCTTGTTTAAACAAGAACAGAAAAAATATCCTTAAATCTTCACTCTGTTTCTGCGCAACTCACCAGCGTGTGACACGTGTCGCGCAGTGAGGCGCTTGCGCAACAGCGCTTGCGCAACTGCGCAGACACGTGTCTCGCAGCGGTGCACTTGCGCAACAGCGCTTGCGCAACTGCGCAGACACGTGTCGCGCAGCCGTGCGCTTGCGCAGTTGTGCTTGCGCAACTGCGCAGACACGTGTCCGCAGCCGTGCGCTTGCGCAGTTGGACGTTGCTTATGTTTTTTAAAGGGCCTTGCTCTGATTGGACGTACTGTCTTGGGCGTTGTGCTGCCGTGTCAACTTCTGACACGTGGCGCGTTGCGCGCAGCGCACGGGAAATTTGAATTTTCAAAATTTAAGCAGAGCCTTGCTCTGATTGGGGGAAGATGAAGCGTTGCTTCATCTCCCGCCTTGGAATTTGAACAGAGCTTTGCTCTGATTGGGATAAACATATATATATATATATATTATATAAAAAAAGAATAACGAAAATAAATATTTAGAGAATTTTTTTAAAATATATTATTAATAATTTATTTTTTTTAAATAAAAAAAGATTAAGAAAAAGTAAAAGAAAAAGAAAAAGAAAAAAAAGAGGGTCCCCCCACGTGAGGGGAGGAAGAGGGCTCCCATTTAGTGAAAGCCTCCCCCTCACGTGGGGGAAAAGTCTCCCACAAAATGGGAGCCTCCCCCCTCACATGAGAGGGAAAAAGGCTCCCACTAAATGGGAGCCTCCCCCTCACGTGAGGGGAGGGAAAGGCTCCCACCAAGTGGGAGCCTCCCCTCACGTGGAGGGGGCAAAATTATTATTTTTTTTTTATTTTTTCATTTTATTATTTTTTTTTACATAGAGTTCATCTCCAAAAGAATATTTTAAATGGAGTTAAACTCCAAAAGAACTTTTAAATGTGGAATTAAACTCCAAAATAACTTTAAATGGAGTTAAATTCCAAAAGATTTTAAATGGAGCTCAACTCCAAAAAGATTTAATGTGGAGTTAAACTCTGAAAGAATTTTAAATGGAGTTAAATTCCAAAAATTTTATTTTTATAATGGAGTTAAACTTCAAAAGAATTTTTTTTGCTGTGGAGTTGAACCCTGAAAGAATTTAAATGGAGTTAAACTCCGAAAAAAAGTGGGAGCTTCCCTCTCTCATGTGAGAGAGAGAAAAGGGGCTCCCAAAATGGGAGCCTCCCACTCACATGAGAGGGAGCCTCCCCCTCACATGAGTAGGAATAAAGGGGCTCCCAAAATAGGAGCCACCCACTCACATGAGAGGAAGAGTTTAACTCTATTTTTTTTTTATGGAGTTAAACTCCCAAAACAGTTTTATTTGGAGTTAAACTCCAAAAAAAATGGTTTTTATTATAGAGTTAAACTCCAAAATAATTTTATTTCTGAAGTTAAACTCCAAAAGAATTTAAATGGAGTTAAACTCCGAAAGAATTTTTATTGTGGAGTTGAACTCCGAAAGAATTTTAAATATGGAGTTAAACTCCAAAAGAATTTTAAATGGAGTTAAACTCCTAAAAAGATTTAATGTGGAGTTAAATACCCAAAAAAAAGATTTTTATTATGGAGTTAAACTCCAAAAGAATTTTTGTAGTGGAGTTAAACTCCAAAAGAATTTTAAATGGAGTTCCACTCCAAAAAGATTTGGTGTGGAGTTAAACTCCACTAAATGGGGAGCCTTCCCCTCACGTGAGAAGGAGGGAAAGCTCCCATTTAGTGGGAGCCCCCCTCTCCCTCACGTGAGAGGAAGCAGGAGCTCCAAAAAGATTTTTTTCCTGTGATGGAGTTAAACTCCAAAAAATTTTATTTGGAGTTAAACTCCTAAAACAATTTTATTCGGAGTTAAACTCCAAAAAAAGATTTTTACTATAGAGTTAAACTCCAAAATAATTTTATTTATGGAGTTAAACTCCAAAAGATTTTCTCTCTTCTCTTTTGAGAAGAAACCCAAAATGGGTTCTCTTGAAACTCCAGGATCTAGATATTGGATGATAAAAAAAGAGACCATTTTTCTTCTCTTGATGGAGTCTTGGAAGGTGGGTTTATGGTAAAACTTTATTTAGTTTTAAAAAAAGAAGAGCTAAGCTCTTGATTTAATTGGAAAATGAAAAGGAAGAGGAAGAACTTGGAAGAGAGAGGATGGAGGCACAAACCCTACTTTTCAGGGAGAATGAATTGTATACTTTATTTCATCATCATGTTGCCTTTTATAGGCTTACAAATTTACATATAGCCCTTTGGGCTTTACAAAATGGCATTTTGCCCATCCCATACCTCATGTGCTCATTTCTTTTGCACATAAACCATGGGCTTTACAAAAATTTGGCTTTATGCTCATTTTGCTTATATTCATGCATAAAAAAATTACATCAAAATTATTTATTACATGATTTTTTATTTCAGCATGGGGGAGGCCGGTCGCGAGGCTCGACTTGGGAATAGGCCCACTTGCTTGGGCTTGGGCCCGCTTACTTGGGGTTGACCTTGACTTTGACTTGGTTAACCGGGGTGCAATTTTCGACCCCAACAAAGTGCCCCCCATCAATAAATGCACACCTCATATGTGGGTCGTGTGCATGAAATCGATAGATCTTCTTTCGCGTGGAGGCGACTTGCTTTGGTTCCCACTTTTTGGAATGAACTGCCCTTTTAACGACATGGACGGTCGACGCTTAACGCGTCTCTGAGACGGAGTGTCCGTAGTAGACGTTTCCCCGGCACCGAGTAATTTGGTTCCCGCTTTGTAGGAAGCCTGCACTGCCCTTTTTACGACATGGACGGTCGATGCTTGACGCATCTCCGAGACGGAGTGTCCGTGTTAGACGTTTCCCTGGCCTGGAGTGAATTGGTTCCCGCTTTGTGGGAAGCCTGCACTGCCCTTTTACGACATGGACGGTCGATGCTTGACGCGTCTCCGAGACGGAGTGTTCGTGGTAGACGTTTCCCCGGCCCAGAGTAATTTGGGCCCGCTTTGTGGGAAGCCTGCACTGCCCTTTTTACGACATGGACGGTCGACGCTTGATGCGTCTCCGAGGCGGCGTGTCCGTGGTAGACGTTTCTCCAGCCCGGAGTGATTTGGTTCTCGCTTTGTGGGAAGCCTGCACTGCCCTTTTTACGACATGGACGGTCGACACTTGACGCGTCTCCGAGACGGAGTGTCCGTGGTAGACGTTTCCATGGCTCGGAATGATTTGGTTCCCGCTTTGTGAGAAGCCTGCACTGCCCTTTTTACGACATGGACGATCGACGCTTGACGCGTCTCCAAGACGGAGTGTCCGTGGTAGACGTTTTCCTGGCCCGGAGTGATTTGGTTCCTGCTTTGTAGGAAGCCTGCACTGCCCTTTTTACGACATGGACAGTCGATACTTGACGCGTCTCCGAGACGGAGTGTCCGTGGTAGATGTTTCCCTGGCCCGGAGTGATTTGGTTCCCGCTTTGTGGGAAGCCTGCACTGCCCTTTTTACGACATGGACGGTCGATGCTTGACCCGTCTTCGAGACGGAGTGTCCGTGGTAGACATTTCCCTGGCCCGGAGTGATTTGGTTCCTGATTTGTGGGAAGCCTGCACTGCCCTTTTTACGACATAGACGGTCGACGCTTAACGCGTCTCCGAGACGGAGTGTCTGTTGTAGACGTTTCCCTGGCCCGGAGTGATTTGGTCAACGTGCCCCCAGCACGGAGTGTCGCCGGTCGACGTTTCCCCTAGACGGAGTGTCTGTAGTTGACGTGCCCCCGGCACGGAGTGTCTGCTTGACGTTTCCCCGTTAAGAAGTGTCGGCTGTTTGACGCAGAGGTCGATGTTGGAATTGGTTGGTTTGATTTGTGTTGACATCAGCATCGCTACACTGGAATATGGTACCAGGAGCGAATCATCATTTGCCTTTAAGAGGATTTGGGGATTGGTTTTTGTTGGCATCTGCATTGCTGTACTGGAATAATGTCATGAGCAACTCATCATTTGCCCAGGGAGGATTTGGGAATTGGTTTTTGGGTCGGCATCAGCACCGCTACACTAGAATATGGTACCAGGAGCGAATCATCATTTGCCTTTCCCTGTTGGGAAGCGATGGCTTAGAAGACAGGTTTAGATCCCTATCACCTAAGGCTTTTCAATTTTATGGGCCGTAAGGGTCCCATAAAAGCATTTTCTCCCTACGAGTCGTAAGGATCCCGTAGGTGCATTTTTTTCTTAGGAGTCGTAAGAACCCCCAAGTGTGTTTTTCCTTTGTGAGTCGTAAGGATCCCACGAAGGCGTTTTCTTACGAGTTGTAAGGATCTCGCAAGTTTTGTTCTCCTCATGCATCGTGAGGACACACAAGTGGATTTCCCTCGTTCCCAGTTTAATGACTTAGGGGTCATCTGTTTTCAGTTTGACGACTTAAAGGTCATCTGTTCCCAGTTTAAAGACTTAAGGGTCTATTGTGCCCGGTTTAACGACTTAGAAGACATCTGTTTCCAGTTTAACGACTTAGAGGTCATCTGTTCCTAGTTTAAAGACTTAGGGGTCTATTGGATCGGAAGTTTGGAATTTTGGGGTAGGGGTCGGCATCAGCGTTGCTAACACTGAAACACAGGTGCCAGGAGCAATTTATCATTTGCCTTTGCCTGTTGGGGAGCGATGGCTTAGGAGATAGATTTAGATCCCTATCACCTAAGTCTTTTCAATTTTATGAGCCGTAAAGGTCCCATAAAAGTATTCTCCCTACGAGTCTAAAGGATCTCGTAGGTGTACTTTCTCCTTAAGAGTCGTGGGGACTCCCAAGTGTGTTTTTCCTTTGTGAGTCGTAAGGATCTCACGAAGGTGTTTTCTTACGGGTCGAGAGGATCTCGTAAGTTTGTTCTCCCCATGTATCATGAGGACACATGAGTGGGTCTTCCCAAATGGAGCATAATTCCAAGGGCGGAGACCGGCCACATAACTGGTGATTGCGATGGGGCATGGGTATAATGAAAATTATTTGAGCCCGTAGATTGTATACGGTAGTCAACTTAGGACCAACCGTAGGGCTGGGGGAATTTTGGAAAATTGGATTTTGGTTGGCGTCTGCATCGCTGCACTGGAATATGGTATCAGGAGCAACTCATCATTCGCCGTTGGGGATTTGAGTTTTGGACGGCGTCTGCATCGCTGCGCTGGAATATGGTATCAGGAGCGACTCATCATTCGCCGTTTTTTTTACCGCGATTGCTCTATTATTTCAGCTTTTTTTATCGCGAAGGTCGCGATTGCCTTATCATTTCGGCTTTTTATAATCGGTTGCCCTATCATTTCGTCTTTATTTTCTTATTTATTTTACTCGCTGATTTTTATTGCGAGTTGCCCCATCCTTTCGGCTTTTTATTTTTTATTTTTTGTTTTATTTACACATTTTTACAGCCCCAGTTTAACGACTTAGAGGTCGATTGTTCCCAGTTTAACGACATGGTGGTCAGCGGTTCCCCAGTTTAACGACGTAGTAGTCATCGGTTCCCCAGTTTAATGACGTGGTGGTCGATCGTGTAACATATTCCCAAAAGGCTTCGGTTTCCATTTGTATGAAATTGGCGGTCGCAGCTTGTTTGTCCGCTAACACGCCAGGGGACAACGAGATTTCTCCCGCCTTGTATTGCTTTTCAACTCAATCTTTGAAGACGAAGTAGTCCTCAATGGCATGACCTATCACTCTATGAGAGGGGCAATATTTGGGGTCGTCGGTCATATTCCCTTCTTGCGGTCTTTTTGATTCTGGCAGTTGTAGACCGTTTCTTAGGGCGTCCTTGAATATCTTGCGAACTTTGTCCCTTCTGAAGGAATAGACCCTATCCAGTTTCTCTTTCAAAGGTGATTCCCCTCCCCTTCCCAACACCGATCTTCGAGGTTGGTCGCTGTTAGGTTCGCCTGCTGTCCGCTTACGACGTTCGGTGTATGTATTGGAGGGACTGGAGGCTGATCGCGGCCGTTTTTGCGAGGGGCGCTCCGCTCTTGGGCTGAAGGGGGTATCTGTTGGCTGCCTCCGAGTATCAATCCCTAGCTTATGAACCAAAATTTGATTCTGATGTAATCGCAATCAGGCGACTTGAGTCGTGAGGTCTGCCACGACGTTTGCCAGTTCGTCGACCTTAGACTGGACCTTGGCTAACTTCTCGTCCCTGTCCTAAAGCTGCCTTTGAATCCATCGGAATAATGCTTGTTCTATAGTTTCGGATATGACAACCGGGTCATCCTTATTGCCTGAGCTCAATTCCGCAGGAACCACGGGCTCCTCTGGCTTATCGGCCTGAGCAGGCTCTTCCTCATTTAGACCGAGCCGATGCTGGGTAGCGTTAACCATATCATCGCCATGGCTGTGAAGCATAGGAGGGTTCGTTTCTTCATGTCCTGCCATGTAGACGGTGTGGACCACATATCCAGCCATCTTTTTATCTTTGGCGGTGTTACCCTGTTCTTGGAACCTTATGAAGTTCAGCCTAGTATGATCCCTAGCCCTTTTGTTGGCTTTGTATCTGAGCCTTTTCAGTCTTAGCTTCTCAATCTTAAGGGCTTGACGGACATCCGTCATCCAGGAAGCCATCGTGAGTCGATTAATGGGGAGCTTAGAGAAGATACCCGATTGAGCAGTTATCAGGGGCGCCGCTGGCGCTTGCTCGAGACGCCTTATTGTTTTGTTGGGGGTTGATGGCCTTGCCTCCAGCTGGGGCCAAGGAAAGTCGCTCAAACACCGACTTGCGTTTGGGTAGGGGTGCCATCGAGATCACCACATTTGGCCTCTTGCCTTTCGAGGCCGGTTTGTCTGTCACCGGAGCTTGAGGAGCTGGGTTGGCGTTAACTGACACGAACAGAATAGAGCTAAATGGTAGCGGCGGCTCCTCCCATTGTCGCCCGAGGCTGGCCGGAAGGACCGTTCTGACGTCCATCTTCATCGTGTAGGAGATGTGAGCCGTGCTGAGAGCTGAGTTCATCTTTGGAGACATTGTTGAAAATTATTTGCTTGAAAGCCTGCATGAAAGAGTATTATTTTAATATAAATGTCGATATGTATGTTAATTGAGTTTACATGAATGTTTAAACCGAAATATGGGAGGAGAAAATCCGTCCCGCCGGACGTGCCAGAATTTGTAGGATATTTTTCGTCACCCCGTTGAGATGGGAATACGCACGCGCTTGTCGGGCGTACTACAGATTCCCCATGTCTAGGATAAACGGGGGTTTATTGATTGTGGGGATCCGAATCTTCGGCAGCCGCAGACAAACCTGCCGTTAATTACCCCTTACCTTTAGAGCGAGAGAACCTCTGATTGACGGGTAAAACCGGTCATGTGAACTCAATGCGATATGTTGGTGTGTGTGTATTTTTATATATATAATTGAGACGTGCTCATTTTTTTCGTTCCATTTGTAAAAAAAGATATATATATATATATATATATATATATATATATAAGAATAACAATATTTAGAGAATTTATTTTAAAATATATTATTCATAACTTATTTATTTATTTTTTAAATAAAAAAGATTAAGAAAAAGAAAACGAAAAAAGGGCTCCCCCCACTCATGTGAGGGGAGGAAGGAGGCTCCCATTTAGCACCCCCTCCCCCCCGCACGTGGGGGGAAATGCTCCCACAAAATGGGAGCCTCCCCCTCACGTGAGGGGAGGGGAAAGGCTCCCACTTGGTGGGAGCCTTCCCCTCACGTGGGGGGGGGGGGGGCAAAATTATTTTTTTTTTCTTTTTATTATTATTTTTTACATGGAGTTCAACTCCAAAAGAATATTTTAAATGGAGTTAAACTCCAAAAAAAAAAATGTAGAGTTAAACTCCAAAAGAACTTTAAATGGAGTTAAACTCCAAAAGATTTTAAATGGAGTTCAACTCCAAAAAGATTTAATATGGAGTTAAATTCCGAAAGAATTTTAAATGGAGTTAAACTCCAAAAATTTTATTTTTATAATGGAGTTAAACTCCAAAAGGATTTTTTTTATTATGGAGTTGAACTCTGAAAGAATTTAAATGAAGCTAAACTCTAAAAAAAAGTGGGAGCTTCCCTCTCTTATGTGAGAGGGAGAAAAGGGGGCTCCCAAAATGGAAGCCTCCCACTCACATGAGAGGGAGCCTCCCCCTCACATGAGTTGGAATAAAGGGGCTTCTAAAATGGGAGCCTCCCACTCACATGAGAGAGAGCCTCCCCCTCATATGAGAGGAAGAAAGGTGCTCCCAAAATGGGAGCCTCCCACTAACATGAGAGGGAGCCTCCCCCTCACATGAGAGGAAGAGTTTAACTCTATTTTTTTTCTTGATGGAGTTAAACTCCAAAAAAAATTATTTGGAGTTTGTAACGACTGTGATTTTAAAATACCAAATAATTCATTTTTATAACTTTCTACGTGTCAAAATATTTTTCCATTTTAATAGGAAATGTTTTTAAATAATTTTTTTATATTTTAATAACTTTTAAGTATTTAAATATAATTGTTGGATCCTTCTAAAGGCTTTTACAAATTTTCATAATTATTTTTCCGCTCTCAAAAAATGCTTTGAGAATGTTTTCATATATATAAAAAAGAAATATATAATAATAAATAAAATTCATTAATTCGATTTTTAGGAATTTCTGGAAATTTAAAATAAATTTTTAGAAGGGAAAGAGTGTAAGATATGTCACATACGAGAGAAACAAATTATTTTCATCCCAAATTTCATCTCAATTTGAAGATAATATCAAAATCGATTTTCTATATTTTCCCCATATTTTTCCAGTATTTTAAAATATTTTTAGTTATTTTTTAAAATCAAATTCGATTTTTAAAACTGTTTAAAGTATTTTTTTAAAAAAAAAATATATATATATATATAGGGGGAATTAATCGTGGCCGTTGGATCCTAGATCCAACGGCCAAAAATCGTCCGGGCCAGCACTCATGTCCACGTGGGCGCAGTCAATGCTTACGCGTGAAACCGCGTGGGCAAGGCCATGTGGCGCCTCGCGGTTGGCTGGCGGCGGCGATCAATGATTGGGCGCGGATTTTTTTGGTTTTCTGGTGTTATTTTAAATGGGTATTGGGGATTTTGTTGTTATAATTAAACCCTATAAATAGGACCCCTCTCTCTTGAGTTTTCTTCTTCAATATAACTCCGAAAATTCCAAATAAAATATCTGGTTCTTCGTCTCAACGACGCCGACGCTGCGGTGCTACCTGATCGTCTAAAAAAAATCTGAGTGCGGAGTTTTTAGTGTTTTCATACAGGGCAACGTATTATCCTCATCAATCAAAATCTCAACTCAAGGTAGATTCCGCCATCCCTTTCTTACCCCGTCGTTTCTTCTAACTATGGTTTATACTGAAAATTGATATGGGTTTATATATATCTGTTATACTAAAATAATACCACAAGTTATCTTTATATTCTACTGTTAATTACAGTAAACAAAATAATATAGCAATGAAGTGACTTCCTATGTGTAATCTAATACTAAATTAATGGACCGCATACTTGCAACAGTAATAATAAACTTAATCATAGGTAAACTAACATAACTTAATTAATTAAATATACCATGCTAATTATCTTTCGGTATTACTGTTACTAAAATAGCTTGAACCGTGATGAAACCATTTCTACATTAAAACACCCCGAGTTTTCTAAATCCCGTGTTTGATAATAATATACTATATGTCTTCCTTTCTACTAGGCTTGTGAAACCCCGTTTACACTTGTCTCCTTATTGGCTGGTAATCTTAACAATTTAATGATCATATTTAATAATCTTGTGCAATGACCGTGTGTAATGATCGTGTACAATGAACCTGAGTAATGATCATGTGCAATGACCGTGTGCAATGTACGTGTGCAATGACCATGTTTCCGTGATCCCGGGCATAGACGGGGTAATCTTGTTTCCGTGATCCCGGGCATAAACGGGATGCTAACTGTTTACTGACCATGTATTCGTGATTTTAAAATAAAACAGTGCAACCTAGCTTTGATATCCTGATGCACTTGAATGAACTTAAAAGACATAACTACCCTATTTATCATAACTCGTTATATCTTAAGAGTTAAGCAAACTGTAGTATGAAAAGTAGTTACTAACCGACATCTTACCCACAGTTCTACCTGCATGATTGTGCGACATTACGTTTATCGGTTTAATCTTCCCATACTATATTTTAACTTATTCTTGTTAGCATATATTTTTTTCCCTTGAGAATCATATTCGAGTTTAACTCGCTGACGGACGTTTCTTTTCTTTTTCTCCCGAAATGTCCGTCAGCCATAGGAGAAGAGCAGGACAGGACGACGGAGATTGAAGCTCCAAAAGAAGACTATGCTTCCATTGCAACACACTATTAGGGTTTTAGTCATTCATTTTTCTTAGTTGCCACATGTTTAGGGTTTGCTTTATTTCCTTTCTCGTTTTATCTGTGTAATAAAATTTGAAATTCATTGTAATAAATGTTGGTTAAGAAATAAAGTTCTTTATTTATCTTGCATTTTGTGTACTCCTGCATTACTTTACGCTTAGCGCAGCTGTATTGAGTTGAGTTATCTCTCGGTATAGCTACGTCGCGGACCTCGTCGCGTCTCCACTCCAGTATTTTTTGGAAAGCGGGGCGTGACAGGTTTTAGTGGTGGCCCATGCAGGTCTAGTATGCTAAGGCATGACATTAACCAACCTTTGTTAAAAACCCTTGAATCCCTTCCCTTGAATCCATCTTTGATATTTACTCGTTTTTCCTGGTATAGAATATGCTTCCCACTTCAACGTTTATCATTCCTCTTGAATCTGTTTTGAATTCAATTTTATCCTTGTTTCTTTTCAAGGCAATGGCTGGACGCAATGGAAACCGTAACAAGCGAGAACGCAGGAATGGCGACGGACAGGCCGCAGCTATGACGGAAATGATGCGAGAACTGCTCGAGAACCAGCAGCAGCAAACCACCGCCCTACAGAAAGAATTGCTCGAGAGTCGCCAGCAACAGGCATCTCTGATTGAGCAAGCTTTGGCCTCTAAAAATCGAAGGATGTTCGGAGTCAAGCAATTTCGATCGCTACACCCCAAGTCTTTCACAGGGACGGAGACACCACACGAAGCTGAAGAATGGATCCATCACACAGTCGATGATCTCGTCGCCGCCCAAGTTCCAATCGAAGCTTGGGTAGACATTGCAAAGCTTCAACTAACTGAGAATACTAGAATCTGGTGGGAGGCCTAGGAGGGTCGGTTAGTAAAACCGATTAACTGGGAGACTTTTAAGGAACGATTTGATGGTCAGTTCTTCCCAGCGGTGGCACATCTTGAGATGGAAAGAAGGTTTGTCCATCTCCAACAGGGATCTATCTGGGAGAAAACAGTTAATGAGCATGCCGTGGAGTTCGAAATGCTAAGCTGCTTTGCACCACACCTAGTGGCCACTCCAGAGCTACGTGCTAAACGGTTCCAACAGAGTTTGGACTTAAAGACCCAGTCCGCAATGTCTACTACTGCCTACCGCACATATGACGAGATCCTCGACGCTGCTCGTAATTTCGAGGACCTAGAGAGACGAATAAAGCAAAATATTCATACGATCGGGAACAAGCGACCTGCCGGTGAGATTTCAGGAGGGACATCCTCAAGACCGAATAGAGATTTTCAGCCAAGAATACATGATGAGACATTTTTTGATCCTTCCTCGATCATCTACAACTATTGTAATAAATCGGGGCATCTCAAGAGGGACTGTCGTAAGCTCAAAGGTCTCTGTTTGATATGCGGGTCGGCGGAGCATAGGGCAAACAGTTGTCCTCGACAGGAACCCAGGACTACTCTAGCATCCGGACCAGCAGTCTATAGAGAAACACGGCAAGGACCACCCTTACCCTCTCAGCAGCAAGTACCACATCAAGCACAGAGAAGCACGCCCAAGCGTCAAGTTTTCAGTTTATCAGCCGTAGTGGATGAATTCATGGAACATCCTGGTAACTCCTTTTAACTCTTTGATTTGTATCCGGTTATCATTGCTATACTTCCGCAAAAATTTCACTTGCTTATCTTCCTAAACCAATTTCAATTCCCTTAGAGCTTTTCCTAGTAACCTTGTCCTATCCAACAAACCTCATGACTTCTAAATTGTCGTTCCATATCAACCGATGGGGCGCGAAGATGCTTTAAAACAATGTATCCTTATCTTTCTTATCCTGTTACGACATCCTCCTTTAAGAAAATTTCGAGGACGAAATTGTTTTTAAGGAGGGTAGATTGTAACGACTGTGATTTTAAAATACCAAATAATTCATTTTTATAATTTTCCACGTGTCAAAATATTTTTCCATTTTAGTAGGAAATGTTTTTAAATAATTGTTTTATATTTAATAACTTTTAAGTATTTAAATATAATTGCTGGAGTCTTCTAAAAGCTTTTACAAATTTTCATAATTATTTTTCCGCTGTCAGAAAACGTTTTGAGAATGTTTTCATATATATAAAAAATATATATAATAATAAATAAAATTCATTAATACGATTTTTAGGAATTTCTGGAAATTTAAAATAAATTTTTAGAAGGGAAAGAGTGTAAGATATGTCACATACAAGAGAAACAAATTATTTTCATCCTAAATTTCATCCCAATTTGAAGATAATATCAAAATAGATTTTCTATATTTTCCCCATATTTTTCCAGTATTTTAAAATATTTTTAGTTATTTTTTAAAATCAAATTCGATTTTTAAAACTGTTTAAAGTGTTTTTTAAAAAAAATATATATAGGGGGAATTAATCGTGGTTGTTGGATCCTAGATCCAACGGCCAAAAATTGTCTGGGACAGCACTTACGTGGGCGCAGTCAACGCTTACGCGTGAAACCGCGTGGGCAAGGCCACGTGGCGCCTCGCAGTTGGCTGGCGGTGGCGGTCAATGATTGGGCGCGGATTTTTTTGGTTTTCTGGTGTTATTTTAAACAGGTATTGGGGATTTTGTTGTTATAATTAAACCTTATAAATAGGATCCCTCTCTCTTGAGTTTTCTTCTTCAATATAACTCCGAAAATTCCAAATAAAATATCTGGTTCTTCGTCTCAACGACGCCGACGCTGTGGTGCCACCTGATCGTCCAAAAAAAAAATCTGAGCGTGGAGTTTTTAGCATTTCCGTACAGGGCAACGTATTATCCTCATCAATCAACATCTCAACTCAAGGTAGGATTCCGCCATCCCTTTCTTACCCCGTCGTTTCTTCTAACTATGGTTTATACTGAAAATTGATATGAGTTTATGTATATTTGTTATACTAAAATAATACCACAAGTTATCTTTATTCTCTACTGTTAATTACAGTAAACAAAATAATATAGCTATGAAGTGACTTCCTATGTGTAATCTAATACTAAATTAATGGACCGCATACTTGCAACAGTAATAATAAACTTAATCATATGTAAACTAACATAACTTAATTAATTAAATATACCATGCTAATTATCTTTCGGTATTACTGTTACTAAAATAACTTGAACCGTGATGAAACCATTTCTACATTAAAGCACCCTGAGTTTTCTAAATCCCGTGTTTTATAATAATATACTATATGTCTTCCTTTCCACTAGGCTTGTGAAACCCCATTTATACCTGTCTCCTTATTGGCTGGTAATCTTAACAATTTAATGATCATATTTAATAATCTTGTGCAATGACCGTGTGTAATGATCGTGTGCAATGAACCTGAGTAATGATCGTGTACAATGACCGTGTGCAATGTACGTGTGCAATGACCGTGTTTCCGTGATCCCGGGCATAGACAGGGTAATCTTGTTTCCGTGATCCCGGGCATAAACGGAATGCTAACTGTTTACTAACCATGTATTCATGATTTTAAAATAAAACAGTGCAACCTAGTTTTGATATCCTGATGCACTTGAATGAACTTAAAAGACATAACTACCCTGTTTATCATAACTCGTTATACCTTAAGAGTTAAGCAAACTGTAGTATGAAAAGTAGTTACTAACCGACATCTTACCCACACTTCTACCTACATGATTGTGCGACATTACGTTTATCGGTTTAATCTTCCTATACTATATTTTAACTTATTCTTGTTACCGTATATTTTTTTCCCTTGAGAATGCTATTCGAGTTTAACTCGCTGACAGACGTTTCTTTACTTTTTCTCCCGAAATTTCCGTCAGCCATAGGAGAAGAGCAGGATAGGACGATGGAGATTGAAGCTCCAAAAGAAGACTATGCTTCCATTGCAACGCACTATTAGGGTTTTAGTCATTCATTTTTCTTAGTTGCCACATGTTTAGGGTTTGCTTTATTTCTTTTCTCGTTTTATCTGTGTAATAAGATTTGAAATTCATTGTAATAAATGTTGGTTAAAAAATAAAGTTCTTTATTTATCTTGCATTTTGTGTACTCCTGCATTACTTTACGCTTAGCGTAGCTGTATTGAGTTGAGTTATCTCTCGGTATAGCTACATCGCGGGCCTCGTCGCGTCTCCTCTCCAGTATTTTTTAGAAAGCGGGGCGTGACAGAGTTAAACTCCCAAAACAGTTTTATTCGGAGTTAAACTCCAAAAAAAGGGGGTTTTATTATAGAGTTAAACTCCAAATAATTTTATTTGTGGAGTTAAACTCCAAAAGAATTTAAATGAAGTTAAAACTCCGAAAGAATTTTAAATGCGGAGTTAAACTCCGAAAGAATTTTAAATAGAGTTAAACTCCTAAAAACATTTAATGTGGAGTTAAACTCCCCAAAAAAAGATTTTTATTGTGGAGTTAAACCCCAAAAGAATTTTTGTAGTGGAGTTAAACTCCAAAAGAATTTTAAATGGAATGCAACTCCAAAAAGATTTGGTGTGGAGTTAAACTCCACTAAATGGGGAGCCTTCCCCTCACGTGAGAAGGAGGGAAAGCTCCCACTTAGTGGGAGCTCCCCTCTCCTTCATGTGAGAGGAAGCAGGAGCTCTAAAAAGAATTTTTTTTCCTGTGATGGAGTTAAACTCCAAAAAATTTTATTTGGAGTTAAACTCCCAAAACAATTTTATTCGGAGTTAAACTTCAAAAAAAAAGGTTTTTATTATAGAGTTAAACTCCAAAATAATTTTATTTGTGGAGTTGAACTCCAAAAGAATTTCTCTCTTCTCTTTTGAGAAGAAACCCAAAATGAGTCCTCTTGAAACTCCAAGATCTTGATTTTGGATGATAAAAAAGAGACCCTTTTTCTTCTTTTGATGGAGTTTTGGGAGGTGGGTTTATGGTAAAACTTTATTTAGTTTAAAAATAAGAAGAGCCAAGCTCTTGATTTAATTGGAAAATGAAAAGGAAGAGGAAGAACTTGGAAGAGAGAGGATGGAGGCACAAACCCTAGTTTTTGAGGAGAATGAATTGTATACTTTATTTCATCATCATGTTGTCTTTTATAGGCTTACAAATTTACATATAGACCCTTGGGCTTTACAAAATGGCATTTTGCTCATCCCATGCCTTATGTACTCATTTCTTTTGCACATAAGCCATGAGCTTTATAAAAATTTGGCTTTATTCCCATTTTGCTTACATTCATGCATAAAAAATTACATCAAAATTATTTATTACATGATTTTTTTATTTCGGTATGGGGGAGGCCAGCCGCGGGGCTCAACTTGGGCATGGGCCCACTTGCTTGGGCTTGGACCCGTTTACTTGGGGCTTATATTGACTTTGACTTGGTCAACTGGGATGCAATTTTCGACCCCAACAGCTACCTCTCTTCTATTTCTCACTTGTACGTGTACGAGCGGTATGGGCAAATCTCCCTTCTATTCCACTTCTCTTTCAATCCACCATTAACTCCTCTCCTTGACTCTTCTCTCATAAACCCTATATACAATCGATACTAAACTAAATTTCATAAAGAAATTTTATATCACAAACATTTGAATTGTTAACCACAATTTTCATGCTAAAAGGTTAAGAAAAACAAACTGTCAATTTTCCCTTTCTTGCAAACCTTATGCTACAATTAATCCATGAAAATTTCTCCCCTTTAAGAATGTATTTTTGTGACATATTAGCCTAACAATTAAATACCATAGACATTCATATCGTATACATCATGCACGGGTTAACGATCTACCCCACTCATGTACACTATGAAATCATAGCAAGATTATATGTTGTCACAAAAGATCCAAATTTACACTAAAATACCATCAAGTTTAAAACACGATATTTTCATTTGCAATTACTCCTCTACAACCCACTTTAGGGGACCTATTTATGGATAGTGCAGATTATTGCACATTCTGAGAATAGTAGAGTGAGATTCAGAACTCTTCACGGAGAATTCGATTTCGAAAGGAAGAAAATACGGTTTTAAAGAAATACAAAATTTTAAAATAAAGTTAAACAAATTTAAAATAACTTAATTCATATATTCGTTTTTCCAAAGAAAAACAAATTTGTCAAAATTAGATTTTTTTCCTAAAATGAAAATATTAATTTTTTTTTTAAATACCCTCAAATTTCCAAAAGATAGATTTTTCATTAGAATACCATAAACTATTAAAAGCTAAATTTTGATATTAAAATATCACAAAATATAAAATATTTTTATAAAAACTCTTGACTTTCTAATTAACTTGTTTTTATCAAAAACACCCTCGAGCTTTATATTAAAAATTAAAACATTTTACATAAACCCCCTCAGGAAATGCAAACATGTAAATACATACAATAAACAAATTGATAAATCTTTAAGAACTTTAGATTAATAATGGGTTTAATCAGTATCAATTCTCTAGGTCTCAGGGAGCCGGAGAAAGTGGGTGTTTGCCTATCTAGTTTAAATAACAATGCAAATTAAAGGAAACATTTGTCGGCAATCGTCTTTAAAAAATTCACAAACCCTGCCGCACATGTGCAGTGGTTGCCCGATTGTTCCTAAAATTGAGAATTTCAAAAGATAAATTTTTTTAATAAGATATGTTCAAAACCTGAACTCGAATCCAAACTTGACATGAATTCCAACCTAAGTTGAACCCAAACTCAAAAACAAACTCGAACTTGACTTGAACTTGAACACTTGACTTGACCTAAACCATAAATATGATTTGACGTGAACTTGACATGACTACTTGAACACCACTTGAATCTGAACTTGTACTCTTTATATTCATGAATTCGGTCAAAACCTGTTAACTTGATCTATACAATAAAATAAGCGGGGATAAGGAGTAGATTGATAAAGAATGTATGACGTGGCATGAGAGTTCACTAAAAGACACTTGACCTGAATATCATGTGCTATTGTCCCGTGGGTTTGACATGGCCTTGTATTCCTATACCTTTGGTTCGCGGGGTACATCGGACTACTCCTATATACATGCATACCTTACTTATCAAACTACAAACAACCACGTTAGAATAGAAAAACCATATTCATATAACTTTCATGTTTAATATACCTTAGCATACTCAAGTTTAATTTATGCTCTTATATTTTTTCACTCCTACTTATTAGTTGCTACTTGGATCCATGTCCTATTTTACATACCCTCAATTATCATATTTTTTATTTCTTGGGAACTTACCGAGCGCTAGTTCGTTGATGACATTCCTCTCTATTTCTTTTCTTAGGAATTTTCGTCAGAAGGACCAGATTCAGAGGAGATCAAGCCAAACCAGGAGGACTTTGATCAGCTTACCGCTCAGCCAGACTACTAGTTTTCTTTTTTGCGCTTTTTTTACTATGCCATTGTTTAAGCACTTTTCAGTTATTGTATCTTTTATTTAAGACATTTGTGCTTTAAAATTTGAATATAAATAAATTTGTTGTTGAATTTTAATTACTCTTGTTAATTCTTGCATGTTTTCATATTGCTTAAAAATGCTTAACGTATTTATTAAGGGAAATGACATTCTCATAATAAATATGTTACAGACCTCGTCACGTGCCGTCACTATCTTTTAGGAAACGAGGCGTGACATGGCATTACAGGGCGGATGGTTCGGACAATTGGGAAAAACAGAACTTTACGGTTTACGGGTGGTTTTCCGAGGGAATTTTGGGCTGGAGCTCTATCTACTGCCAAGTACCTCATCGATCGGTCACCATCGACGGCAGTAGATATGAGAATTCCAGATGAGTTATGGACTGGAGAGGCTGTCACGCACCACTTCACAAAAAACATTAGCAGGCACGTGATGAGGTCCGCGGCGTATTTATACGGAGAAGGGGTCATTTCCAAGATAAATACGTCAAGCGTATCATAAACAATATAATATAACAAGAATAAAGCAATTGAGAATAAAAATCCAACCACTCTATTACATTTACAAGTCACAAAGTTCAAAACAAAAGACAACAAGTCTGGAATTCAAATATAAAGAAAAATATAATTAAATAAGGCATGTACAATATGCATATTGAAAGAAATAAGACTGGCGGACGACTAGTAATCTGCCTAAGATGATAGCTGAGAGTAATCCTTCTCCGTCAGCTCAATCTCTCCTGTCATTAAGCCATCTGGGAACATTCCCAAAGAAGAAAGAAAAAAAAAGAATATCTATCGGCGATCTTGTGCTCGGTAAATCCTGAATAAAAGATATCATTGTAAAAGTAATAAACGACAAGCATATAAGTAGAAAGAAAAATCATGATGCAGTGAATAAGTATGATATGGTAATTAAACATGGCAACTATATAAGCATGGTAGTTCTATATAAGTATGGCAGTTCTATAGTTACATGTTTGTTGTAGTGCGATAGTGAAAGTATGCGTGTATACGAGAGTAGTCCGTCAAACCCACGAACCAACAACACGTAGAGTTAAGCTCCGTCAAACCCATGGAACAACGACACACGAGATTTAGGTTAAGTGATTTTTAGTGGACTCTTGTGCCACGACATACATTCATTAATAAACTACCCCTTTCCCCTGCATATGTTACGTTATAAAAAAATGACATAATCTTTACACGAATTCATGAATTCGTTAGAGTGTTACAAGTTCAAGTCAAGTTTCATGTCGAGTTCAAGTTGAGTTCATGGCTTGAGTCAAGTTCATATCAAGCATGCAATATATCTAATCACATAGTTCAAGTAGGTACAATGAAATGAAGAAGTCACATGGTAAGAAATGACTCAAGTATAATATGCAAGCACAAACTAGAAACGGTGTCGTGAAAAACTGCTGGAAACTACCGATTATTCAACTCGTATGAATTTAGAAATAAAACATGAAACTTAGACCTAAGGGTTATTAAAACATGGTTTCAAGTCTCACCTAATTATGACTAATGGGTCGGGAGATATGCGTGCTTTCGTATCGCTGCGCAGAATATACTTGTCCAGCATCGTCGCTCATTTTAAAAGTGCAGTTTGTAATACTTCCCATCTGTTTTCAGGTCTCGAGTTTAACTAAGAACATGTAGGTATTTCCGTATAGTTATATAAACAACTTGAATTTGCGCGATTTGGATCTCTAAAACTGTAGTTATGGTTATTTTAGTCTAAAAGTTTTAAGCAGATTTTCATTTTTTCTGGACAGCAACTACGGGTCGACTTGTAGAGCATATATCGGGTCAATATACACGTTTATGAGTCACGGAATATAAAGAAAAGTTGTAGATCTGCCAATTTGGCATCCATACATCTAAGATTTGTCAAAAACCAAGTTTGATAGCTCGAGTTATGTCATTTTTGAAAACAGTGCGCAAATCAGGACATATTCTGTCTGGATTCAACACATGATTTGAAAATACATAATTGGGTTAATTCCGTTAGTTTTCAAGAAAATATTAAAACTATGAAAATCTAGATCTTTCGATCTAGTTGTCGAAAACACTTGAGTTTGCTCAAATCGGACTATGGAAGACAGAGTTATGGGTATTCGAATGAGCTTGTTAAAAACAATTTTCTGGTTTATGAAAATAGTAAGTAAAATATTATAAAACGTAATTCGTAGGTTGGTTATGAAAATATGTCTTAGCACCACCACTAGGTTTTAAGGAGCATCAAGTATGCAATTTTAAAAAATTTAGAGTACTAAGCTATACTATTCTAGAATCGAACTAGAGAATTAGGGTTTGTTGTAAGCAACCATGTTCTAAACTAAATTAAGAGGGTTACAACCTTTGTAGACCAGTCATTCACTTCTATAGCTCTAAGTAGTAGTCCCTAGAACTCTTCTTAGACTCCACTTAGTGAAAGGAACGAGTTTGCTTTGTAGTCTTCGAAACCGAAGATGATCCACCTTGAAGTTTCTCTAACTCAAGCTCGCTTTTCACTAATCAAAGTATTAGTGAAGCAAATAACCTATACTAAAGGGCTAGGATAGTGTAGCTTGATGAAGTAGGAATTTTTCTCACTTTAGAAATCTTTTTCTTTCTTTTTCCAACTCAAGAAAAACCCTAGAGAGCTTTTGAGGAAGAAGATGAACTTGGGTGTGTGAGTGAATGAGTATGAAAGAATGAACCGTGAGCTAGAGATAAGGTTGGGTTGAATAAATATCTAAGAATAAAAAAAAAGATGAGTCATAGCTTCTCAATGCTTCTCCAAGCATCCAAGCCATGACCCATTTTCTACTCTTTTTCATTTTACTTTTAAATTAAATTATCCCAATTATCATTAGCTCTAGTGTGAGTCTCATTAACCCATGTTCTATATATCATCTATCATAATACAATTCAATTATATATATATATACACACACACACACACAATTATATATCAAGAAAAGAAAATTATTAGTGAGCATTAATATTAGTTAATATATAAAAATATCAAATATAAATATATATCAAATTATTAAATCAACACTTGATTCAATAATCCGGTTATATCATATATAACCGACTAATATCATATATGTATATCAAATTATCAAATCAACACTTGATTCAATAATCCGGTTATATCACATATAACAAATCATTGAATCAATACTTGATTCAATAATCCGGTTATATCATATATAACCGAACCGATATCAAATATCGCGAGATTAGAATACGGTATGACATGCTCGTATTTAATCAAGCTCCCGCACGTATCACCATATGTGCCCTATTTCGTTTCGCTTGAGCTAAGAAATCTCTGTGTGGGACTCTAAAGACTCGTCAATACGCCGGCAGTAGGTATTAATCATATCAGGTACCCACAAGCCGTCAGCGGTACTAGCTGGACGTAACGGCTATCCAGGTATTGAGCGAATAGAAGATCAATAAGAAAACTTATCCAAACTCCCGTGAAGCCTATAAGCAACACTTACCGTACGGTCCGGTCTCTTCGTCTGATATGTCGCATATCGAGTCTAGGGGTGGAATCGTCAGACCCCAGTAACTTGATAAGTCATGTCGATGTGTGGCCTATAACCGTTCGAGAAACTACTGATAACACTTACCAGTAAATCTCATCAGCCCTGGCCAGGGACTTGCTATTATAGCCAATTGAGCATAGCGCAACATCAATTCCAAATACCGAGAGAGACGAAACCCCTCATATCGCTCACTGCCTCCATGTGACTTGGGACTGTACCCAAAATCCACCTATTTACACGACTCCTTTGAGCCGTTGTAGGGAGGAAATTAAAGCACGGTGGGAACCACACAAAACACTATGACGATCTCGGGTCTACAGGCTAACCTATATAAGTGTCATCAGAGAACTGCTATCTAACGATAGATAAAGTACCATCTAGGAGTTCTCAGCGAGTCTTGTTTGGTGTACCCATTCTCTAATGAGCCTGTGTACAATCTTTGATGTCAAACACCAATGGCTGCGGGATCAACCATCGCTCCATACAGTGTCAAGAAACGTACATACTAGTCTACTCTGGAATATCGATGCCCTGTCTCGATACTCCCTCGACTAAGAACTGTTAAAGTATGTGCTTGTGGACTACTCAAGCCCCACTAGTATGATCTGCATCATAGTCCTGGTAGTCAAGCCAACGTCCTAAGGGCTTTATCAACATATATCAGAGAGACAGTATAATAATACAACATGTTAATATAAAGAGCAACCAGATAGCATACTATCATGTCAAACAAGAAAGTCCTCTATATATATGTCTAAGCATCCACTATATCATACAATAATGGCCTCTAGGGCATAGATATTCCTAACAATCTCCCACTTGCACTAAGGCCAGTCGTTGTAGTATCTCATACCCAACATCCCAAAAAGTCTCTCAAACTGCGTCTGGGGGAGGGCCTTCGTGAGTGGATCCGTTGTATTGTCCTTCGTGTCAACTCTCCTGACCTCGATCTCCCGGCGATCAACTATCTCCCGGATCAGGTGATACCGCCTCAGAATATGTTTGGATCGCTGATGGGACCGTGGTTCCTTGGCCAAAACCATAGCTCCATTGTTATCACAATACAAGGGTATTGGATCCTCAATGGATGGAACCCACTAAGTTCAGCAATGAACTTCTTCATCCAGACAGCCTCTTTGGCAGCATCGTTGGCAGCGATGTATTCAGCCTCCATCGTCAAGTCTACTACGGTATCTTGCTTGGAACTCTTCCAACATACCGCCCCTCCATTGAGGGTGAATACAAAACCCGAGAACGACTTGCTATCGTCCTTATCACTCTGGAAGCTTGAATCGGTAAAGGAATCCACTTGGAGTTCTCCGTTACCATACACCAAGAACATTTCTTTAGTCCTTCTCAAGTACTTAAGAATGTTCTTCACAGCTGTCCAGTGCTTCTTCCCTAGGTCCGATTGATCCCTACTTACCACACCAAGTGCGTAAGCTACATCCGGTCTGGTACATAACATCGCGTACATGATAGACCCAACTGCGGAAGCATAGGATATCACAGTCATGCGAGCCCTCTCCAAATCAGTCTTGGGAGACATCTCTTTAGAGAGAGTGATTCCTGAGCAAGCAGGTAAATTACCACGCTAAGAATCTTCCATACTAAACCTCTTTAGTATGGTGTCTATGTACCTAAATTGGGATAATCTCAACATCCTTTTAGATCTATCTCTATAGATCTTTATCCCCAGAATGTAGGAAGGATCACTCAGATCTTTCATGGAGAATTTTTGTGATAGGAAGAGTTTGACTGAGTGCAGCATAAGAACATCATTTCCTATCAAGAGTATGTCATCCACGTATAATACGAGGAAGACAACCTTACTCTCTACAACCTTTTTGTACATACAAGGTTCATCTACATTTTTGATGAAGTCAAACTCTTTAACTGCTACATCAAAACAAATGTTCCAGCTCCGCGATGCCTGATTTAATCCGTAGATTGATTTAAGCAGCTTACACACTTTTCCGCTGCTCCCACTGTCTACGAATCCCTCTGGCTGTGTCATATACACGCTTTCTTCTAAATCACCATTTAGAAAAGCAGTCTTGACGTCCATCTGCAAGATTTCATAGTCATGGAATGCAGCAATAGCAAGTAGGATCCTGATGGACTTAAGTATAGCTACTGGAGAAAAGGTTTCATCATAATCGACACCTGGTCGTTGACGAAAACTATTTGCTACAAGTCTAATTTTGAAGATCTCAACCTTTCCATCTACACCAAGTTTCTTCTTAAAGATCCACTTGCTCCCAATGGGTTTTACCCCTTTAGCAGCAACTTCCAAAGTCCATACTTTGTTGGTGTACATGGATTCCATCTCAGATCGCATAGCATCCAACTATTTCACAGGGTCTCCACTTGTGATGGCCTGCTCGAAACTAGTTGGGTCATCATCTTCCATGATGCAATCCCCGCTTCCACCATCTATGAGAAAACCGTAGTATCTCTCAGGTGGATGAGGAACCATACTAGATCTGCGGAGTGGCTGAGGTTCGTCGGGGACTATTGAATCCTCCGGTTCTACTAAATCTTCTATTGCAGTTTATGTATCTAGAACTTCTTCCAGCTTTACCTCATCACTACTAATTTCTTTCACAAGAAATTCCTTTTCTAAAAAGGTGGCATTCTGAAAAACAAACACCTTTTGTTGCTCGGTGTGGTAGAAGATATACCCTCGCGAATATTTGGGATATCCAACAAACTTAAACAGAACAGACCTTGCCTCGAACTTGTCTGGATTTTGCTTTTTAACATAAGCCGGACAACCCCGAAAGTCAAAATAACTCCTCTTCCTACGAGTTTTGAAATAAATTGTTATAGAATAAAGACGGAGAAGGGGAGTGGGGACTTACTGATTGTAAAATAAGAGGAGAGAGAGGCGAAGCTATTGGAACCATCGGGGAGTCGTTTCGTCACCGGATTCTTCCCGAAATTTCGCCGGAATCTTGCCCTTTGCTAACTCCACTTGTACAACTTGGGACTTGGAAATTTTAGAGAGTTTTTGTATAGAATTTCTGAATGAGAAGGGGTGAAATGTAGTGTGGTATTTATAGGGAAAATTAGGGTTTAGGGTGATGGATTTGAGAATTAAAATGCATTAAAAGTTTGGTTTAATGCCACTTTTTAATTCTCTGTTTATTTTTAATAAAAACAAACAAAACAGGGGTCAAGGGGGAGGCCAAGGGGTTAGGGCAACAAAAGAAAATGGAGAATTACCTACGGGGGGACGGCGACGCTGGCCCTACAAGACATCTCGCCGGTCCATTCTATGGGGTGGGGGCTCGGATCTCCGCCATGTGTCAGGGTCTGTATGAATAGTGGTTTGCACATGTTTGGTTTCTGTGTGACTTTTCATTTTACGTGTTGTGCACGTGCAAACCTTTAGGTTTCTAAAAGATTAAAAGAAAATCAATTAAAAATATATGTGGCTGGGAGGATTCGATCACAGTGGCTACGTTACAGCAGTACAAGGCTTTACCAATGAGCTACAAAGGCTTTCTTGCAGTTCAAAAGCAAATTAAATTTACAACGTGTGCTCAGGCTTAGGTGCTCCTTTCTGTATTTTGATAAAAAAAAATCAGTACAGAAAGTTTAGGGTTGTTACAAATACCCGGTTCCGATTATACCGTAACCGTATTCTAATAAATAATTTCCCAATATTTTTTCTAAATTTTCCTACATAATTTTCTATAAATTTCTATTTTTTTCTAAAACCTAATTGCTAAACCTTTACCCTAATTAAACCCTAACCTACTTCCTAATCTAAACCCAAATCTACCCAAACCCAGCCCGGACCCAACCCGACCCGGACTCCCCACTCCCTTCTTCTTCTTTTCTTCCATTTCCTTTTCTCGCTCCCTCCATGTCTTCTCTTCCCCCGCGCCCACCTCAGCACGGCTCCCCTCTCTCGCCAACCCTTCGCACGACTCGTTCCTTCTCCCTCGCCCACCACCGCGACACCCGCTCCTCCCGTGACCTCGTTCTCATTCCAACGTCCCCTACATGACGGCGTCTCCCTCGCAACGGCTACTGCCGACCTCCCTGTGCCCACCTCCGCGAGAATCGCTCCCACAATGACCTAACTTGCCCTGATCGCAACAACTCCGAGATCCTCTTCTCCTCTATCACTTTCCATCTCCTTCTCCTACCGAACCGAACAGCAACTCTAAAAACCGCCGCCGGCACCCACGCATCCACGACGATGAAGCCCACCCCCTCAACTTCCCAGTGATCCCTTCACCAGCCTCTCATCCCTTTCTTCTCACAACCGACCCCCTCTCTCTTCATCTCTCTCGTTCTCATTCCCTCACTCACTCTCTCTCTCTCTCTCTCTCTCTCTCTCTCTTCTCTCCCTTGCACCACCATCGCCTTCGCCACCTCTAATCCGAGCCCCTTGCCATCAATCTTCACCTCGTCTCGACCCCTCTTTCTCCCGATGCTGGAGCTTCCCCAAACAGCCGTGGCCTCCACCAACGAGCAGCCCCACAACTCATCCCCACTGCAACCTCTCTCCTCCACCCAATTACAACCCCAACCATCACTTCACCGGGCTACACCACCATCTCCCTCTATCTCTAACTCCTCTTGATGCCTTCATCGGCGAACTCACCTCACCGGAGCTCCCTCAGCACCACCGTCGACCACCTACTCCTATCACCTAGCCCCATTCTCCATCTCCGACTCCTAAACTCCACCACCTCCGTCGAGCAAGCCCCACGACTCAACCCCACAACCCCTGCTTCCATCTCCATCGACCTCGTCCACTTCCAGCCGCCACAACCTCCTTCACTGCATCCTTAAACCCAACACCAAACCCTTCACCACCGACCTCCACTAGTCGCCGGAGCTCCCTCGACCACCGCTGGTCCCCGAGCTCACCGTCGTCATTGCCGAGTCTTCTCCCTGCACTAGTGTCCGCTTCATGCCAGCCTCGAACCACGATGTTCCCACTGCCATTCCTAGCACGATGCCAGCACCGTAGCACCACCGTTATGCCATGCCTGCGCCACCTCCGACCGCGTAACCGCCAGCCTCCTCACAGTCACCTATCTCCCCTCTACGCACCGCCGTCGAGCTCCACCACTATTGAACCCAAATCGACGTCAACGTAAAACCCCGGCATTTCATCGAACACCTGTTGCAGTCGCCATAGCCGCTGTTCCCGTCACCTTTGTCACCGTCCAAGCCATGGACTCGGTCTCTGTAGTCGTCAACGTAGTGGACGTCGCAACACCGCACATGTCTGTCGCAGTCCGTATCACGCTCGAGCCCCACGTCGCGTTATGCCCGATTCCGCAACGTTCATAGCCGTCTCGTGTGTTAAGACGAATAGTCTGCACGTTCGTCGCTTCCATGTCAGCGACCGAGGCAAGTGAACTCCTCACTTGCTCTGCATGCTATAAGTTATTAGTTTGTCAAATTATAGTTATATTGATATTATATCTACACTGTAATTATCGTTACATTCTAATTTATGACCGTCAGTATTTAATCATATTGAGTGGAACACCTTCGGGTTTAATATTACATTTCTAGTATCATGTAGAACTTGTAGTGATTAAATCACACTTTAATTAATTTGGTAAAACAAATGTTTCAATCGTGACATGTATATAATGCAAGAGTGTTCGATTCGAATCCTAAACCAAAACTTAAATGAAAATAATGAAACTTATGATTGATAAATCCCTTTACTGTTTATAATTATCATGTAGAAATTTGAATGCAAAATAACGTTGTTTCACACAAGAAACGATGCCCCCAAGGGGCGACGTTGAATCTGAAATTCACCGCACATGCCACGTTATAAAATCTATATTACACTGAATGCAATTTGTAACCTAATGTTATAGGGCTCGTATCGAAGCCAACAGATAAACCTACAGTATCCCATAGTTGATCTCTAAATTTTATTAATTATAGCAACGAAAACTGAGGCGATTTGTGGCTCTGGACTGCTGTCCAGAGCTAGAATCTTTACCCTTACCCGTTTTGGAACGCATGTTTCTCACTTTTTAAGCATGCAAGTGTGCGGAAACATACATAGAAGTGTATATAATCGAATTATCTTTCTAATGGGGCTGGTCTTATTGCATTCCAGTGTCGTTTGGTATTTATAACACTTTTTAAACCGTAGATGTGTACTGTAGTTTCGTACAGAACCAGAATGTATACCTTAGCCTTAGACAGTGCATATCTCCCTGCATACAGTGGATATAATTGATCCGTCTGATGCATTGGAAACATAATAGATAAATATAAATATTATGAACTGCAGTGTCGCCTAATTATTCTCCCAACAAGGAGTAAAATGTGTTACAAAACGGACTTCTAGTTCAGAAACTGGATTTCCGGCAGTGAACACATAAAATGAAATGACCGTAAATCGCAAAAATGAAACCCGATTGATTCGAAACCAATTTTTCCGTATAGATAATTTAATACACTGTTTATGCTTTTTATATTGGTTTGCCAAATTATGCACGTGTGATTTTATGTGATTTTTCTAATCCAACCGACACCGGTTGCTCATATGTATTCAGTAGTGCATTTACTATATTCTTATCATGTTGTATGACTGTCATATCCTTGTAAATAGTTTTCATTTGCATCGACATCCTAGTTACCGTGTTACATTACCAAGTGATAAATGTTAGCGATTGGATTGTGGCAAGTACGTTGGTGTAAAAGCGTGATTGAATAAGTGAAGTGACGCGTACTTATACACAATCAGCGGAACCAATTAATTATTGCATTGTTGACGCCTATAGGACCTATATAGGTGTAACTATAACTGGTATGAGACGGTTATGGAAACACTTATATTAGTGTCATAGGTAAAACATCGAGCCCTGTCCATTTATCTTGGATACCAGTCGAGACATGCTTAATAGAGACCCTTTCTCCAGTTCTCGCGTAGACTTGTCATGGAGCGACTAATATTTAGATTCGTGGTCGGTGTTTGATGTAGACCGCAGGGTGTGGGGTAGTTTGAGTGTGAGTTCGATCAATGGAATCTCAGGAGTCTCACTGCCGGCTTATGTAGTGATTTCGAGAGTTGTGCTGATAGTGATTCAGATTCTTACTGATAGTGATTCGGGCCCGTGTTCCCTTGCCCCTGGGGCTCGCCCTTTGGTTGGGGATACTTTTGCGGTGGTTGATGCTCACACTTGGACTGACGATAAGTTTAGTGACTTGGACATTGAGACTTAGAGACTGATTGATTTAGTGACATGGACATTGCATTGATTACTGATTTGATACACATACTTTACTGTTTACCTGTACCGGTTATTTCACGCTCACGTCATTACAGTATGCTTACTGCTTTATGTTCATTATCGTTGCACATTATATATGTACATATTGCTATTTTATCGCTCTGACGACCTGAGTATGCATGCTCGGAGTGAGAAGTGGACTTAGCTCGGATCAGGATCTGTCTTACTTCGAGGATACTGCGGACATCTAGATTAGCGACATCAGCACTATCATTTCCTTTGAATCTACCTGGTTAGTTTTATATCTGTTTTGATAGAGTTAGTGACTGCATTTCTCATTACCTGTGCTATGATTACTGATTACCACATAATACTAGAAGCCGAAGTGTAACTACGGTAGGACATTTTCTTGACCGTAGGAGCATGGCTGCCATTGTCACCCCTCGTATTCCGTATTTTGGGAAGCTGGGCGTGACAGTGTGTGTGTGTGTGTATGTGTGTATCCGCATATGAAATATTTCACAAATATATCCATACTAACTTCTAACTTGTATTTTGTAAATTTAATTATTCGAAATCTTGTTATCTATAATTTACTGTTTAGATTTTTAAATTGTAACTTCATCTATAAACCAAATCAAAATATATATCAAATCTTTTAATACCAATTAAACTATACCATATGCATAAATCAAAAATAAAATCAAACCCATTAAGAAAAATTAACACTGATTAAGCTATAATATTAATTACACTAATTAAGAAATCTTAATAAAAACTAGATACTAGTGAACCGAGACCCTAATTAAAAAACGACTAAATAGAAAGTTAAAAGAAACCCTAAAATTATGATTAGAAAATTAAGTAGGATTTTATTTTTCATTCAATAAGTAAATTTAAGATCGAAAGGTCTTAAACTTGTTTAGAATCGAACTATAGTTTCCTGTCTGACAATTAGTGTATGTCAAATCTTTTAACCGTCGAATACGATCACAAATGTTTGCGAGAGTTGAGCGTCATGTTCAATTTTTTCAAGCGTATGTGTAGTATTCAACGAGAGAATTTGACATACAGTAATTGTTAGATTTGTCCAGTTTGGACATGTTACGAATGCAACAAGACTCACATCTCACATCATCCTGTATTTTTGTCCATTTCGAAAAGTTTCGACGATACTTTTCACTTGTTTTCCGTGTACAGATTTATGTACGAACACGGGGAACAGGGGAAAAGTGCTGCCGAAATTTTCCCAAAATGAACGAAAAATAATAGGAAGTGAGATTTGGTGTTGCATTCGTAATGAGAATTAGGACCTTTAGCCTAGACAGCCGTGAAACTAATTATCCGTCCCGACTCTTTTCCCTGACTTACGCTAACCTTAAATGACATCAGATTCTTTTATTGTGTCCACACCATTAAATCAAATTTAAGACTTGAAAATTTATTTAATGATGATCTTTTAATAAACTCCTAAGATATATTACACTCATATTATTATTTGTATAATAACAGATGAGAATTTTTCCGGATAAATCGTTTATGCTCATAGAGAAAAAAGATAAGTATAGTTTGAGACACACACGATTTAAGGATGGATTTAAAGCTTTTTTAGATTACGCGGAGCTGAACCCAAAGCATAGCAAAGACGGAATCATGTTCTGTCCTTATAAGAAATGTGAACGTTTTCAACGTGTAGAGATAGAAGAACATATGTATGTAAACGGTTTTGAATAAGGCTACATACATTGGAATTATCCTGGCGAGAGAATACGTGACGAGAAAGTGAGGACGGATAATGATACCGCAGCTTCGCAATCTGAGTTGCCGACAGGTGATAGGATAAATGACACGCATGAGATGCTGAAAGATTTATTTGCTAGCGAGGAAATGAATAACGTGGAACCGTCTGAAGACACCGGTGGAGTAGAGGAATTAAAGAAACTTCTGGAGAATAACGAACAAGATCTATACAAAGGGTGTACGGAATTTAGTAGGTTGTCTTTCGTAATAAGGCTCCTCCATCTGAAGATGATTTGCGGGATGGCTAACGAGCACTTCGAAGTGCTTCTTGATCTCCTACATAAGGTAGTTCCTGAAGGAACGGAAAGCATTCCAGAGAATCATTACAAGGCAAAAAGGATTGTTAAGACACTTGGTTTCTCATGTGAGAAAATCGATGCATGTCCCAACAACTGTGTGATGTATTACAAGGATTATGCGTCTCTTGATGAGTGCCCCACTTGCAACTTGTTCAAGTGGAAAAGTGTTAAACGAAATTCAATCGCAGAAACGTCCGACATTAACAGAAAGAGCAAAAAAACTGCAGCTAAAGTCCTTCGTTATTTCCCCCTGGCTAAGAGATTGCAAAATTTATATATTTCAAAGAACATGGCAAGGAGCATGTGATGGCATTCTGATCGTCGTATTAAAGACGGGAAGTTGAACCACCCGGCTGATGCAGAAGCATGAAAGCGATTAGGCAGTATTGATCATTTTGGGAATGAGCCGAGAAATGTGCGTCTAAGTTTGGCAACCGACGAGTTCATACCTTACGGACTCATGAGCTCTAGTTGGTCCACATGGCCGGTCTTACTTATGCCTTACAATCTACCTCCTTGGATATGTATGAAGCAACCGTATATGATTCTTTTCTTATTAATCCGTGAAAAATATTCACTTGGTCAGAACATCGATGTCTATATGGAAGCTTTAATTGAAGAACTGATAGAACTCTGAGAAAATAGAGTAAAGACATATGATGCGTTTGTCGAGGAGAAGCTTCGAATGCGAGCGGCTGTTATTTGGACATTCAACGTTTTCCCAGCATACGACATGTTGTCTGGATAGTCTACTTACGCGAACATGCATGTCCATCATGTGGTCTTGATTACAGTGCCACACATCTTAAGACACGTGGTAAGTTTTGCTATCGGTTTCATCGTAGGTGGTTACCGGCGAATCATCCGTACAGAAATATAGCAAACAAGTTTGATGGAACGGTGGAGAAGGGTGAACACCAAAACAGTTGACAGAAATAGAAATTTTTGGCAGATATCGGCATGTCAATTCCAGCAAGAATTTAATTGTTTTAATTCGAATGGTTCCTTGAATAAACAAAAAAACGGAAGCGATCCGAAGATAATGAATTGTTGAATGTGTGGAAAAAGAAAGGTATATTATGTAATTTTGCTTACTGGAAATATCTGTTGATTCGACACAATATTGATGTCAAACATGTAGAGAAGAATGTGTATGATAATATTTCTGGCACATTGTTACGGGACGATTCTAGGTCCAAGGATAAGATGAGTGCTCGTGAGTGCTTGAAGGGGGTTGGAATCAGACAGGAATTTCTAAATAGAATGTGGTATAGACGGGCATTGGGATTGGGTGTATGTCCGAAGTGAGATATCAGGAATATTCAAGAGATGGCGAACAAGATTGAAAAAAAAACTTTCAAAGACCCCAGCAAATTTATGGAGGATTGGGAACGGTTTGCCACTCTTCTCTCTGTCAACCCTATAGGGAACAATTTGTCTTCCTCCTACTGAATTGAGAAACACCTGAGGCAAAAGTAATTAAAAATATACTTAATTGATTTGAACATCAAATTTAGATTCGTTTACATTGATATATGTTATTTTCTGAATAAGTAGGCAGAATCAGAGAGAAATTAGAGGAACCGAGAGAAAACAACATATGACATTACGGTGGACCGGTTTCTACTGATCAGTATAGGTTGACTTTGGTGAGTTTATTTTTAATTACTTACATGTTCAATCTTTTAAGTTTATCGTTACATATTCTCATGTATACATAAATCATATATCTGGTACAGGAGAAGGCTTGGAAAAAACCGATCCTTGTTGAGACTTGGGCGGCATTGCACACTAGAGAAGGCAAGCCAGAAGAAAAAATGGATAAAGCCACTCAGCATACGGTGAGATTGCATTTATAAATTTTTTAAGTAATTACATTTAATTGTTAACTTCGCAAAGAGAAGTAATTACTATTTCATTTTTCGAAGGCGGATTTTGACACGGCGGAGATGAGTTATCAGGAATCAAATCCCGATTTTCCAGCCGACGATCCTCTTCCTAGGGAGGCCGAGATATCTATATTAGATCAGTTTTTCCATTGCTCAGGGGAACACGGCCGTTATCCTGTTTTAGGTGGTCCCATTGGTCTTGTGCGGTCGAGTTCCGTCAGAGGAACTTAAAGTACGTCAACCACTCGCTCCCACCAATAAACGGCTGAAGCACAGCAAATCCGTGCGCTACAGAAGGAGTTCAGGAGAATGCGTGAAGAAGCAAAGTAGAAGGCGGCAGATGAAGCTACATAGAGAGCCGGTATGGATGCGTGGATGGATCAATACTCGCAACAACACGGTCCCCTTCGCAACCGTGGTCGGCACAGAGTCCATAACCGCCATATTGCCCCCCCCCTCGACGCGGTGTACGTATTACCTTCCTCCAGCACAGGGACCGTTGTCGTCGTTCGTCCCTCCGCCTCCGCAACAGGAACCCTACTACTACCCTCGGCCTCCTCCTCCGTAACCGGAACCCTATTTCCCCCAGGGTCCCCTCAAGGAGGGTTCTCTTCAATTTTTTTGCAAGAATATATCGATCGGACCGATACTGGTCAAGGCGAGGTTCTGACGACAATGGCAGCGGTTGGAGTTAGTGAGGTACGTATATACATGTGTTAATTAGTGTAGCTGGCGCGTTGTTTAATTTCGAAGATTATGATTTTAGTTCATATATTTATTTATTTATTTGGATTTGTAGGATTCATATGGTTGAGTGAGTTAGGATTGCGCCCGCGCATGATTTAAAGGATTTTACATATTGTTGGACATATAAAGTATATATGTGACTTATTATTTGTATTCAAAAAACAATATTGTCTATGTATTGATTTGGAGAGAGTTTCGTATCATTCGACGTGTTGTATTGTTTATCACGATTTTAGTTCTATATTTGAGTTGTTAAAACTGTTGAATATGTATTGGTTTGTGATCGAAATGCTATTGGTTTGTGATATATCGTATTCATATATTTGTTTGCGATCAAAACTCTTTTTTGCGCAATTTATTGTGATTAATTGCATTATTGTATTGGATATAAGAATTTCTGTAAAATAAATTTCAATATAAACGGTTATTAGCAACCGTTCAAGATACAGGAACGGTCGCTAATACCCGCATTAGCAACCGTGTACTGATATCAGAAAGCAGTTAAAATTGTTACGTTGTCCACGTGTGTGGCCGCCCCATGGAATCAATTTTGCCTTGCCTCATCCTAAAATCAATACATCAGATGCAGGATGAATCATTAAATTCCGTTTGTTCGAGCCTTTTCAAAATTAGGAAAACCTAACTAGCTCATGTCCCAACAAGTATTTTCCTCACAACAATTAAACGAAATTTGAATTAATTAGGCATTAAGAAAAGTTTGCTAGCATTTGCACACACATAGCTTAAAAATTTTCACAAAAGCAAACCTCTCCATTTTAATTATAATTATAATCTCTCTCCCCCCACCACCCCTCTTTTTTTCTCTGTTCTTTTTTTTTTTTTCTTTTTGGTGATGCAGCCGGGATTGAACCCTGCATTTCATGTAGAAACAGCACACATGAACTCCTCATCCAACAAAAGTACAGCCATTGTCGCCGGCGCTAGATTCAGCTCCAAATCCACACTCCCCTTCCCCTCTCTCCCCATATACATCGCCACCTTCCCATCGTACTTGCTTGCTAGGCCGCTCCTCACAGCCACCGCTCTCCCCCACCCGAACTCGCACCCGTAAAGATCGAACCTTGGCGAGCTCCCGACCGTGATGCCGTACCGATCATACTTGCTCGGTTGGATTATAATCGGCGCCTCCACCCACTTGGTTAATGCGTTACGGATTACAGAGTCGGTGTGAGCTATGACGTTTTTGTGCACCAGCATTGCACCCCATCCTGTTACCAATTAAATTAGCTTGATATGCATTGTTATCCATACTCATACTCCATCAGCCGAAACTTCTAGGTAAATCGGTATACCCTATATTGCAATTGTACCCCTGAAATGATTTATTGGCACAAACATCTTCTCTGTTTATTGATCAAAACCCTTTATTAAAAAAAATACTCAAATTCAACTCTGACTAACTCAAATGGTTATCGAATTTTACTATATAGGACTTATTTGTGTTGTTTAGAGTAAAAATTTTAAAAAAAATTCATAGGCATGCCTGCTATAATATATCACTTGAGTGTGTATAAGTGATATATGGGGTTTCGCCTCAAACCGATAGTCTTAAATGAGTTAAACATACACTGTAAACGCACAACCTGTCAGCTTAAACTTTACCTAGTCCATGACGGATAAGCTCGCCAGCCGTTGTGGTTGCAGTAACGAACACTGCAGCGCAGCCGAAGAACTCATCAGGCAACGGTGAACGTAGCCTTGGCCTGTTGTTTGCTGCAAGGCGGCAACTAGTTTCTTGTTCTGGTGGCAAACGACGTGCTCGAGTCACGGTTCGCCATATCAAGGAGCATAGAGATTGCAGCGACGAAATCTCAATGTCGATCTTGCATTCAGTATTGACTTCCGATTTCAGTTTGGATATGGATTGTGCTGATATGTGAAACATTCGCTCTCGGAGTTCCGGGGGAGGTGGAGAGAGCCTGTCGATGGACTCATAAGGGTTTTTGAATGGCAGTTTTATTGGAGGGTTTGCAATATCTTCGAAACCAAACAAGCATATAGGTTCATTTTTGTTGTTATTCGTTGGTTCGTTTTGATAAATTTGAGACCAAGTTCTGAGAAAGTTCAAGCAAGAAGTGCCATCGCCGACAGTGTGGTTGAATGAGCAACCGAGAAAGATGCCATCGGCAAGCTCTGTTACCTGTAACAGGAGATGGAACAAGGCATTAAGTTTTGTTTTGTAAGCTATAAGAGAAACAAAAACAAAATAAAAACTAACTAAATACAAAAATAAAATTTTATATAAAGAGAATAGTTGGCACCGGTGGAGAGAGCGAAGATGCCTCCAAAAATTTGAGATAAAGACTAATTGTTGTTGTTGGAATGAAGAGTCGAAAAAGATCGGAGTGTGAAAATTACAGCTTGAGAGGTCAGAATTTCAAGGCAGCGCAAATATATTTTCATGAAGAAAAGATTGAGTCATATATACATTATAAGTGAATGAGCCCTGTGAACATAATAAGTAATAAAAATATCATGTATCCTAAAAGAAAGTTTATCTTCCAGTAATTTTACTTTTCACAATTTTGTATCCGATGCCCTTGAACCAAATCCTCATGCATGTTTATTTGACATGGTGTACCATGATATTACTGGAAGTAAACTTTAAGTGTTTTGGTTCATAAAAAGGATTCAAAAGTTACTTCAGAAATATAATGTAGTTCATATATGTTATGCCTACTTTCAAATTTTAATTCCCCTTCCTTTTATTTCCGGTGGAAGAGAGCATTGTCAGAAGGTAAAAGACAAAAATATAATAGTTTGCCGTTTCTTTTTGTTACTTCCCATAGGCAATAATTACTATCATAAAGTTTTTTAAATTTTTTATTTTAATTTATTTTAGGGTAAATTGTCAAAAAAAAAAAACCAATGAGTTTTTTCTGTTGTCAAAAATCCTCATGCCTCGAAAAAGTGGTCAGAACCCCGCTAAAAAGGTTTTTGGTTTTTAAGAAACCCTTACATGTGATATCTAGCAGTTGTCTGCTATATCTAGTTTTCTGGGATATCCAAGCAGTAGCCAGCGATATCTAAGCAGTTGCCTGTGATATCTAAACCGTTTTCCGCGATATCTAAATAGTTTATATGAATTGGTTTAGATATAATAGATTAATATGTTGCAGAAAAATTTTCCGAGGTTTTTGACTACAGTTTCGAGGTTAGGGTGTTTTTGACAGCGGAAAAAAATGTTTGTGAGGTTTTGACAAGTTACCTTTTATTTTATTATTATTATTATTATCTACCTTTTACAAGAAGATATTAAGTTATTTATAATTTACATCCTTCTCCCAAAAATCTTAAACAAACACCCGAATTAACTTCTAAGTCTACACCCATGATAAAATTTTTAAAGTTACTTCATGATTATACTTATGTCCTTTTGGATACTTCCGGTCATCCAAATGAGCGCTTCATGTCTAAAACATGTATAGATAGTATTAATCACCTGAACAGCGAAAAGAGGTAAGAAATGTCCGTCATAGCCAATAGCCTCATTAAGAGGAAAGAAACTCCACACGAAACGCGATGCTTCGTCGTCGGCAACATCCACAACCCTCACATTGCCAGCTTCAGCATGAATGAACTCAACTCCTTCACAGTCACCAACATCCACATACACAAAAATACCATCATCTTCCCGCTCGGTTTTGAGACGACCCGCGAGAGGATAGAAGTGGTAGAGAGCCGTGGAGAGCGAGGATTTGAGTCGGTCCAGGGTGGACTGATCAGTTGGAGCAGCACTGGAAAAGAGAAGGCCATATTGGATGTAATGTGTAGGAAGACAGGCAAGACCCCATGGAGTGAGATGGTGGCAATCGATTGATTCCGGCAATGGCGATGGTTTGATTAGGGTTTTGGAGATTTGATGAGCTGAAGCCATTGCTGTGGGTTGAACGATTTGTTGATGATGAAGAGGAAGAGATTTTGAACAACTTGCATTTGCTTTTATTTTTTTGCGTGGACAAGGACAGAAATAGCTGTTGAAGCAATAGTTGGAGCTTAGCAGCAATTGTTTAAAGTTTGAAAGCAGGCATCTGAGGCCATTTGTCACGATTACCTATTAGTAACTAAGCACAGTTAAAGTTTTTATTTTATTTTTCTCACAAATCCTTTTACCATGTGTCGGATAAAATCCATATGATCTACCTGGTTTCTCAATTAGTAAAGAGCGAGATATGAAATCCGCTATATGGATATATGCCTAATGAAAGTCCTGTCGGTCTATATGGACTCTACCACAGAGATAGCAAAAATATTACTTTTTTCGTAAACGAAAACTTAAACCGGTTTATACGTTGATGATACAAGAAGTCATAGCAAGCATATGGAACAGTAAGGTTTTGATGATGCTCTATATTGGCAACGCAGCAGAAAAGGACACGTGGCAGATGAAGTGTTCCAGAACTCAGAAAAAGGGCCCACAGGGGTCGACCAGGCCACCCCTGTGCCCAACCTGCAAGCGCAAGTTGGCTCTCCTCAGAGCCCCTGGAAATTGGCCTCCGCGGCCTTTCAGCTCGCCCCGAGCTGCCACAGGACTAAGACTCCTCGGCCTTCTCGCTAGTTTTCAAGCTCCCCAGCCGAGGCCATCTTCCTCGGTCCTCCGACCGACCAACAGTACCGCTCACAGACGCAACCGCCACTCCGCAAATCTCGCCATGCGCAGATTCTCCGCCAGCAACATCCCACGTTCCACGCCATCACGATCCCCATTAATGGGCGATCCGCTCTTTACGCGGGCGTGACGTCGGGAGCGTAACCGCCAGCGAGATTCTCGCGCCTTCTACTGCGTGCTGCCGCCACTATAAAAACCCCATCACAGAGGGGTCAAGTAAGCCATTTTTTACACTTTTATGCCGTTATTCTGCTCGGATCTCATCACTAACTTGAGCGTCGGAGAGTCCTTGGTGGTACCAAATCACCCCGGGACTTCTTTGCAGGTACTCGGCAACAGCTTCCTCACCTCACCTCTTCCTCCAAAAACCCATTGAGACCTACACGCAACGAAGGATAATCAGCTAAGTTCACTACGAGATCAACGGAAGACAATATCTGATGGAGGCCCGAAAAGGAGCTCCATCAGTTGGCGCCATCTGTGGGAAACGAAACTTCACAAAAAAAAAACAAAGTTGGCCTTCCGATCTCCATCCCCATGGAAAGCGATTACCCTGAAGATCTAGATACCAGCCGCCGCCTCCCCCTCACCGGAGGCACGGGTGAACCTTCTCCGGCGACCGTCATCAACGCCCTCGCCGGCCGAATAGACCGACACCCCCTCCCTTGACGGGGTCGCACAGAGAGGGCTCGCCACGGCGGCTCGAGGGCCACATCGCCCAAGGATCTAAGCCCTTACTAAGAGGCAGCCCAGCAGCTACCCTGCTCGGCTATCCCTGGCGGGTAGCTTCCCTACCGCAACGCCAGGGATCAGAAAGTCCTCGCAGAGGCAGTCGAGTCCGAGGATCCCTCGCTCGGCTATCCTTGGCGGGTAGCTTCCCTACCGCAATGCCAGGGATCAGAAAGTCCTCCCAGAGGCAGTCGAGCCCGAGGATCCCTCGCTCGGCTATCCCTGGCGGGTAGCTTCCCTACCGCAACGCCAGGGATCAGAAAGTTCTCCCAGAGGCAGTCGAGCCCGAGGATCCCTCGCTCGGCTATCCCTGGCGGGTAGCTTCCCTACCGCAACGCCAGGGATCAGAAAGTCCTCCCAGAGGCAGTCGAGCCCGAGGATCCCTCGCTCGGCTATCCCTGGCGGGTAGCTTCGCTACCGCAACGCCAGGGATCAGAAAGCCCTCCCAGAGGCAGTTGAGCCCGAGGATCCCTCGCTCGGCTATCCTTCAGGACAAAAGCCCTCGCCAAGAGGCACCGGACAGTAACCCTGCCCGGCCAAGGGTCCTTGGTAGGCTTCTTACAGCCCTATAGCTCTTCCCGCGTCAAGAACCAAAGTCCTCCAAGAGGCAGTCGGGTCCTTGCTCGGCTATCCCCGGCCGGTAGCTTCCTACCACAACCGACAGGGATCAAAGTCCTCGCCAAGAGGCACTGGACAGTAACCCTGCTCGGTCCCCGTCCTGAAGGATCAGAAAGTCCTCCCAGAGGCAGTCGAGCCCGAGGATCCCTCGCTCGGCTATCCCCGGCGGGTAGCTTCCCTACCGCAACGCCGGGGATCAGAAAGACCTCGCCAAGAGGCACCGAGCAGCTACCCTGCTCGGCCATCCTTCGCAGGCCTCTCAGGGCCCCTCCAGCGTCAAGGACCAATGCCCTCGCCAAGAGGCACCGAGCAGCTACCCTGCTCGGCCATCCTTCGCAGGCCTCTTAGGGACCCTCCAGCGTCAAGGATCGAAGCCCTTGCCAAGAGGCACTGAGCAGCTACCCTGCTCGGCCATCCTTCACAGGCCTCTCAGGGACCCTCCGACGTCAAGGATCAAAGCCCTCGCTAAGAGGCACCGAGCACCTACCCTGCTCGGCCATCCTTCACAGGCCTCTTAGGGCCCCTCCAGCGTCAAGGACCAATGCCCTCGTCAAGAGGCACCAAGCAGCTACCCTACTCGGCCATCCTTCGCAGGCCTCTCAGGGACCCTCCAGCGTCAATGATCGAAGCCCTCGTCAAGAGGCATCGAGCAGCTACCCTGCTCGGCCATCCTTCGCAGGCCTCTCAGGGCCCCTCCAGTGTCAATGATCAATGCCCTCGCCAAGAGGCACCGAGCAGCTACCCTGCTCGGCCATCCTTCGCAGGCCTCTCAGGGACCCTCCAGCATCAAGGATCAAAGCCCTCGCCAAGAGACACCGAGCAGCTACCCTGCTCGGCCATCCTTCGTAGGCCTCTCACGGCCCCTCCAGCGTCAAGGACCAATGCCCTTGCCAAGAGGCACCGAGCAGCTACCCTGCTCGGCCATCCTTCGCAGGCCTCTCACGACCCCTCCAGCGTCAAGGATCAAAGCCCTCATCGTGAGGCCGCCGAGTTCCTTCCTGCTCGGCGCACCCTCAGCGGGCATCCTCCTGCCCACCAGATGCTGAGGATCTCAAGCCCTCATCGTGAGGCCGCCGAGTTCCTTCCTGCTCGGTGCATCCCCAGCGGGCATCCTCCTGCCCATCAGATGCTAAGGATCTCAAGCCCTTATCGTGAGGCCGCCGGGTTCCTTCCTGCTCGGCGCAGCCCTAGTGGGCATCCTCCTGCCCATCAGATGCTGAGGATCTCAAGCCCTCATCGTGAGGCCGCCGAGTTCCTTCCTGTTCGGTGCATCCCCAGCGGGCATCCTCCTGGCCACCAGACGTTGACAGTCTGAAACCCTCATCGTGAGGCCGCCGGGTTCCTTCCTTCTCGGTGCATCCCCAGCGGGCATCCTCCTGCCCATCAGATGCTGAGGATCTCAAGCCCTCATCGTGAGGCCGCCGAGTTCCTTCCTGCTTGGTGCATCCCCAGCGGGCATCCTCCTGCCCACCAGACGCTGATGGTCTGAAGCCCTCATCGCGAGGCCGCCGAGTTCCTTCCTGCTCAGCGCATCCGGGCATCCTCCTGCCCATCAGATGCTGAGGATCTCAAGCTATCATCGTGAGGCCGCCGGGTTTCTTCCTGCTCGGCGCATCCCCAACGGGCATCCTCCTGCCCATCAGATGCTGAGGATCTCAAGCCCTCATCGTGAGGCCGCTGAGTTCCTTCCTGCTCGGCGCATCCCCAGTGGGCATCCTCCTGCCCGTCAGACGCTGATGGTCTGAAGCCCTCATCGTGAGGCCGCCGAGTTCCTTCCTACTCGGCGCATCCCTAGCGGGCATCCTCCTGTCCAACAGACGCCGTAGGTCTGCACACGTCGCGTCGTCCAACCGACGCTTGACATGCAGACTGTCGCTTCAGTGACGGGATGCACGAACCGGCGCACCTTCCTTAAATGCAGAGATTTCGCCCTGATTTGCTGGCAGAAAAGGCAGCCGACAGCCCGGGGACGCGTCCCGACAAAATCTTAGGAGGGAGCTTTCCCCGGGCGGCCCGGCAGTCCACTCTTGACCCGACCAGCCAGCTGGTCGGGACAAGAGTGGGGGGCTAATGATGATACTCTATATTGGCAATGCAGCAGAAAAGGATACATGGCAGATGAAGTGTCCCAGAACTCAGAAGAAAGAGCCCACAGGGGCCGACCAGGCCACCCCTGTGCCTAACCTTCAAGCGCAAACCGGCTCTCCTCAGAGCCCCTGGAAATTGGCCTCCTCGGCCTTTCAGCTCGGCCCTCTCGCTCGTTTCCGAGCTCCCCAGCCGAGGCTATCTTCCTCGGTCCTCCGACCGACCAACAGTACCACTCACAGACGCAACCGCCGCTCCGCAAATCTCGCCATGTACAGATTCTCCGCCAGCAACATCCCACGTTCCACGCCATCACGATCCCCATTAATGGGCGATCCACTCTTTACGCGGGCGTGACGTCGGGAGCGTAACCGCCGGCAAGATTCTCGCGCCTTCTACTGCGTGCTGCCGCCACTATAAAAAAACCCATCACAGAGGGGTCAAGTAAGCCATTTTTTACACTTTTATGCCGTTATTCTGCTCGGATCTCATCACTAACTTGAACTTCGGAGGGTCCTTGGTGGTACCAAACCACCCCGGGACTTCTTTATAGGTACTCGGCAACAGCTTTCTCACCTCACCTCTTCCTCTAAAAACCCATTGAGACCCACACGCAACGAAGGATAATCAGCTAAGTTCACCGCGAGATCAACGGAAGACAATATCTGACGGAGGCCCGAAAAGGAGCTCCATCAGTTTTTGAGCCCCACTATGGCTACCAAAATCAAGCTGCCTATGGCCTGCCGACAAAGGCATAGTTTGGCAACGCGGTTATAGTTTCGGAAACCATGATTTCGTTGGGTTTCGAGGCTAAACTCTAAAATTTATAACCATGGCCCTTTTGACAAACAAAATGGAGTTTCTCAAATCGCGGTTTCGAAAAAATTCGATAGCTCAGAACTCTTTTTTTTCTAAACGCCAAAAAGCATGAAATTTCGGAAAATTTCATGCTCTCTTTTGTTCCCTTTCTAGCCTTTAAAAAAGAGTCTTTGATGTGCTGGCTGTAATACATCCAAACAGGGGTGAGGGCGAGAAAGGAGTTTCGGATAACCTTGAATAGCATGTGAAACCCCACACTTTTATTTATTTTCTCTCTTGCCTGAATGTATACGGCCGGTACATAGAATAAGTTTTCCTATTGCACATGATCGAACTATCTTAATCGGATTTCTCTCATCTTTCTATAGGAGTTGTCTCTAATTTCATATGAAAACACTCATTTATTATTTCATTTTTTAGCATATTAATATTCATTCATCTTAATATTCTCATTTCAGCCACGGTCATCTTCAGAACATGTTTTTTAATTGCCCAACATTCTAATTTATAAAGAAGATACGTCCTTACCGTCGTTTTATAAAAATTACCTTTCAGTTGTATAAATACCATAGGATCACATGGCACTTCTAACGTACTTCACCATTTCATCCATCCTGCTTTGATAGTTTCATCCTCCTTGTTCCCCTCCGAACGGCGGCGCACAAGACTGCAATGTCCGTGCCTGAGGTTCGGGGCAGATGCTATTTGGTTTTATCCGTCTACCTCTCCGAAGATGCCAAGTTGATTTATGGCACCGTGTATCGAAGGTTTAGACGGATGCGGCCGATGTAGCAGACTTCGTCAGATTCCCCCTCAGGGTGAGGGGTTTTTGATTGTGGGGACGCTCTTCCCTGCAGGCGCAAGCCCCTGCAGTTAATTACGCTACCGCATCGCGGTAACAACTTTCTCCTTCTCCAGAATTTCACTTCGTGTCGTGTGTGTTTGTTTTGTTTGTGGTTGCCCGTGGATTGTATACGGAGACTGAGTATCGTCCCTCGTAGGACGTGGATTAGTCCAAATCCGTATTTGCTTAGATTTGGGTTTGGTGTTTTTAGTTTAAGGATGCATTAGTCGCGTTGCGACTAAGATCAACTTAAACGTTCATCAAGGATACGCTAGTCCTGTTTTGGACTAAGATCGACCTGACGTAGTGATTGATTTAATTATCCGGCCGTCGGGACTCGTCACCTCTCTGACGTCGTTGAGGGATTACAACGACATACGTCTGAGGAGTTCCGAGATGTACCCTTGAACCAAAGTTGGTTTGGGATTTTATTGTTTATTTAGATGTCTAAGGACACGTTAGCCGTATTTGGGGTTAAGATCAACTTAGACGGGACCGTTTAGATCCGACAAAAGAGCGTTTGGGCCCTATCGTGTCAGTTTAGGGACGTAGCGGTCCATATTCCAGTTTAGGGACGTGGTGGTCCATTATTAGTTTAGGGACGTTTCGGTCCGTCGCCAGTTTAGGGTCATAGTGGTCCATCATTAGTTTAGGGACGTTTCGGTCCGATTTTAGTTTAAGGACGTCTCGGTCCGATATTAGTTTAGGGACGTCTCGGTCCGATATTAGTTTAGGGACGTTTCGGTCCGATATTAGATGAGTGGTCGTTGGGACTCGTCGCCTCTTTGACGTCGTTGAGGAATTACAACGACAGATGTCAAAGGAGTTCGGAGATGTACCCTCGAACCGGTCGTGACTTAGTTTGTGAGAGGCATTTAATTTAAGGACTTACAGCCAGGATTGGGTTAAGTCCAATTTTTATTTTAGGCTCTGCCCGATTAAAAGAATCAATCTAAACAGGGCTCTGCCTCTTTTTATTCTTGCAGTTTGATTTGGGCCAAGCCCTCAAGCATTTCCAAACAGGGCTCTGCCCTTTGTATGATTTGATTTGGGCCAGGCCCTCAAGAATTTTCCAAATAGGGCTCTGCCCTTTTATTTTTGTGATCTGATTTGGGCCAGGCCCTCAAGAATTTTTTTTTAAATAGGGCTCTACCCTTTTATTTCTGATTTGGGCCAGGCCCTTTTAAATAATGAGTTGCATGAACTCAAGAATCTTCTGATTGAAGAAACAAAAGTGCATAGCACTTTTGATCTACATTTAGATCAAAAGAAAACAAGTTTTTCTTCTTGTTTTCTTTTCACAGAACCAAGGGTTCATATCAAGTGCAAGGCACTATTTATTATTCTTTTATTTTTTTAGAACCAAGGGTTCATATCAAGTGCAAGGCACTATTTATCTTTTTATTTTCTGTTCTTCAGAAATTTTACCTTCTTTTTTTTTGTTCTTGATTAATCTTCAAGAGCTCTCTTTTTTCAGAAGCTTTTTCCCTCTCTCGATGATGATTGATTATCTCATGCCCTTTGAATGAGGCCTGGGGTCTTATTTATAGTGCCCACCAATTTGTTGGATTTGTTAACAAAATCTTTCCTGAATAGTTTTGGGAATTTTCCCACCATTGGATCTCTGATCCAAGGGTTCCTGTTTTACAGGAGAACAGAAAAGATTTGTCTAAATCTTCATTCAGTTGCTGCGCAACTCACCAGCGTGTGACACGTGTCACGCATCCGTGCGCTTGCGCAGTTGTGGTTGCGCAACTGCGCAGACACGTGTCGCGCATCCGTGCGCTTGCGCAACTGCGCAGACACGTGTCGCGGATCCGTGCGCTTGCGCAGTTGCGATTGCGCAACTGCGCAGACACGTGTCGCGCTGCCATGCATTTGCGCAGTTAAGTCTTTAATTACGTTTTCTGAAGAGCCTTGCTCTGATGGGACGCACCGTCTCGGGCGTTACGCTGCCGAATTGGCTTCTGCCACGTGGCAAATTGCGCACTGCGCACGGAAACCGAAGTGTTGCTTCAAATTTTGAATTTTCAAAATTCAGTAGAGCCTTGCTCTGATTGGGGGAAACAGATGCCCCCCACCGTTGCGCTCACGTGGCGCGCACGTGAGTGCAGCGGTGGCAAGATCCTGACCATTGGATCGACGGGTCAGGTGAACAGGCGCAGGCGCCTATAAATAGGACCCTTGGTCCTTGGTAATTTTTACCATTCTCAAGAATTTTTACCCAGAGCCTTGCTCTTGTTTAAAACTTCAGAGCCTTGCTCTTGTGATTTCCTTAAGAACTTCTAAGTTCTAACTTCAGAACCATTTTAGGTAAATTAATTTAATTTAAATCAAATTTAAATAATCAGAGCCTTGCTCTTATAGATCTCTGATCTAAAGGAAACCCCTTTGGGGTTTCTTCAACAGAGCCTTGCTCTTATAGATCTTTGATCTAAAGGAAACCCCTTTGGGGTTTTTATTCACAGAGCCTTGCTCTCAAAAATTTGCAGAGACTCTGTTCTTAGGTTTTAACCCATGAACAGAGCCCTGCTCATAGGTCAATTAAAAAACTTTTTAAAAGTTTCCATGGATCTTTAAGATCCCAAAATTTTAATCCTTGGTTATAAATTTTTATTACTGCTACAGAGCTAGGCTCTCTTTTTTTTTAAGAAGTTTTATTCTTTTGAAACAGGAGTTTGACAAGTGTCACTCTGTGACAGAGCTTTGCTCTGAAAAGAGGAGATTTTCTCCTTGTCTCTAGAGATCCCCCAGTGAGGATATTCTCTTGGAGGTCCTTTTTATTAACTGACAGTCTCATCCAATGATGGGACTGTCTTATCAAATGATGCGCCGTCATCTTGATTTTGTGGGTCCCCCTTTGGTCCCCAACCCACTGCATTGTAGTGTGATGTATGCCTTTGATATGTGAAGCATTGGAACACTAACAGTTGTTATTATTTTTTTTTTATCTACAGGAAACATGTCTGAAGATTTGTCTTTCCCCTTTGTTCGCTCAGAAGGAGGGTTCCCACATGCACCAGTGGACCGGGTGGTGTTTGCTCTGATCAAAGATCATGATCCTGAGTGCAAGAGACTTCACCTATGGGGGAGGTGGTATAGCCAGATTATCCAAGGCCGTCGCAGTTTTAGTTCCGCCGTGCCCTCTGAGCCCATAGTCTCGCTCTCTTATGCGGACAAACCCCCGGTGGAGTATGCCGTGGAGGTTAAAAATTGGAATTCGGACGACCTCCTCCAGCCCGCAATCGGTGCTATTCCAGTGCAACCGCCGCCAGCCATAGATATATTGGGAAGGCGAATCTGTCAGGGTGAAGCACGCCCTTGGGGACAGGCTTACAACATTGGACTGAATCCGCGACCGCCTGCTGGATATCTGCCATGGGCCCGGTACATTTTAGCGGCGAAGAGAACTCATCTGACGAAGATCGGCTTATACTCCGCCGTTTACGTCTCGCTTTTCGAGTATCCTACTCCTCCGACGTGGTGGACAAAGGCTTTCGTTGAACAATGGAACATCCCCACACATACTTTCCTGACAGCGGATAGGGAAGTTTCCATTTCTCTGGAGGAATTCGTTGAGCTTTCAGGTTTACCGGCGAGGGGGGAGCATTATGAAGAGCTGCTTCCTCCTGACGAGTACGTCTTTGTCACCAAGCAGATGGTATGCGATCTAACTCCGGACAATGCCATTCAGCATCAGCACCCGGGCTTGGTGAAGGTATTGGAGATCTACGAGGAGCTCCACTTGGAATTAGGCGACCGAGGCGTTAGTTTCGCGGACTTCATTGCTCGTTTTATTCGCCCGGAATTTTTATCAGAGCAGGGTGAGAAGTTCGCCCAACTCACTGATCCTTTTGGTTTCGGCCTGGACCACCTGCCTTCATCGGACATTGACCAGCGAAGTTTTTACCTTCCCGGCACTGCCAGCGTCCCTTTCTCAGAGATCGCCGTTCCTGGCATGGACGAGGAGACCTTCTTCATCGGATTCTTAGGTCTGTGGCTATGCAGCTTCGCGCTTCCCATGCACCCACGCCTTATGCGGTCTTCTGTTTTCTACCCGGCGCATCGAATGGTGGCTGGTCTGCAATTATCAGTGGGGATCGCTGGGTTGGCTTACCTCTACCATGGACTTAGCGTAGCGGCGGACGCTAGTGAGCCTGGGGTACAGCCTGCTAACTTCCCGATGCACTACTTCACTTCTTGGATGGAGCTGCATGTTCGAGGAGTGTTTGGTGCCCACAAAACTCCTCCGTTCTTTGAGAGATTTAAACTTCCGAGAATCATGCGATTGGTTGGGGCTTCCATCGTGTTCGCACCTCCGCGGGAGTCTCGGGGACTGCTTCTGCGTTCGCATCTAGTCGGGGCGAAGACCTCTTTTGTGGATAAAGTCATCACCATAGGTTCCGAGACCACTAAGTCGGTGGTGTCGCTGCGTGATGACTTTAAGGGCGGTGTTTCCGTGTTGAAGGCTCGAGAAATCCTCCACCTTTATTCCATTCGGCCGGGCTACTTGGTATTTAGGCAAAATGAAACGGCCCTCTTCATGAGGTATAATCCGCATCGATTTGCTCGGCAATCGAGTTATAACCAAGGGGTCCCGTTGGAAGCCTTCTTGGGAACACCTGCAGTCGGCTTAGAGGGGGTACGGAATGCAATGCATCACTTCATCCGGCTGAACACCGGCTCCTACTTTTTCATCAGTGAGCCCAGCTGTACCCCTAAGATACTCAATTCGTATGTAGCCTGGTATGCGCACGCGATGGGCCCAATTATCTTGATGGAGAAACGTCTACTGGTCGATCGTAGGGCTGCGCCTCCCGGCGGCAATCGCAAGGCTCCATTGCAGCCCAGGGTTCAGGTTATCCCTCCGACGAAAGAGGCCGGAGCTGATCGACCACGGGTGTTGGCCCCTCCGCGTGGACTGCCACTGCCTACTATGGTGGATGCCCCAACGACGCCCCGTGCTCCGACAAAGACGGTTAAAGCGGCATCGCCGGAGTCGGGTGCAGGAGCGGACATCGGGACTCGCCGCCCGAAAGTGACTGCCAAAACTGGCAAGCGCAAAGCTGCTCCCAGTGGGTCCAAGGCTGGCGGGCAAAAGAAGAAGAAGTCCACTTTATCCCTCGACGCGATTCTTAACTTAGAGTCCGCGGCTCATCCTGCCGAGACTATATGTGAGTATGGCAGCAACGAGGGTTTCGTGGTGGACCCTGAGGACACCAACCTAGCCGCCGCCATTGCAGCTTCGGAGTGATCGGCGAGGCTCGAAGCAATGTTAAGCAGACTCGCTGAGTCAGGTAATCCTCAGCCTCCTTATTTGTCATTTTATCCCACTTTTTATTATTATCTTTAGCTAATGTTTGCCTCATTTTCAACAGGTGTATCCACTGAAGAGGCCATTGCTGCCTCTCTGAAGACCTTCCAGGAGGAGGAGAAGAAGCGTACCCTAGCGAGCGTCGGTATGTTTTATCCCTTTCTCTTTTATACGGAAAGTTTGTTATCTTTTTATGATAGTCGACCTGACCTTCTCTTGTTTCTTTATAGGGGTTGTATTAATCGGCGCAAGGACCCTTCCCAAGTCCGTCATCGAAGTCCCAGCTCCGTCGAAGCTGCCGCAAGAGCCTCGGCTTGATGCAACAACGAGGGATGCTCTGAAAAATCTGGAGGCATCCCTTTACACGGATGAGGAGGCTTCGCTCAAGGAAGCTCTGATGGCATCTGTCTCATCGGCTCAAGAGGAGCGGAAGCGGTCTAGACGCGAAGCTAAGGCGCGCAGAGCTGCTCTGGCCGCAGGAGCGGGCCCTAGCACCGTTCCTCACGCTAGTACTCCTTCTGAAGAGCCCCTTGTGGCCCTGTCTACCGCTCGTCGGCAAGTTGCGCGCGCGGTTCGGAACGCCAATGATAAATCCGCTTCAGGTAGTACTTCTTTCAGAGCCTTGTTGTATGACTTGTAAAACTATTGGCTTATACATATCTCATCTTGCAGGGTCAAGTCCAACTGAGGGGGAGGCGGAGACGACCGTCGAACCCAAGGGAGCGGAAGAAGCGGTACTCGCCGAACCCGAACCGACAGTGGACAACTTTGTCGAGGCCATGGGGCCTGGAGCCGGGATTGAGGAACCTACCGCGGAGAAAGTCATTGATGCCGTACCCGAAGTGGCGGCAGATGAGATGATTGTCTCGACCGAGCCGAAGGCGGTAGAGGGCGAGGTACTTGAGGCTGGGGACCTCGTAGTGCCGATGGACGGGGCAGCTGTAATCGCTGATCCTGAGGGAGCAGCAGGTGAGGCGGCCATGATTCCTGAGGACGAGCTAGGCGCTCCTTCTCAGGAATCTGGCAATGTTCCTATCTTGGCCCTCCCTGTCTATGGTTCCCCACCGCCTGCAGAGCTTGAGAGCATAACAACGGTTCCCCTTGAGTCGGGTGATGAAGCTACAGGCGGTGGTCTTCCGTCAGTGGAGGAGGGGACCGCCTCAGTTTCTGCTGGCAGCTCGTCAGGTAAATTTTTTTTATCACCAGCATTCCCCCCCTTTTTTTTGTATATATCTTGTGATCTCTTCTAACAAATTTGTTCTTGCAGGTGCGGCCAGTACCGATGCTCCACTGCTCGAGGGGGCACCGTCAACTACTGCTTTGGCAGTAGTCACCTCTCCGTCTTCCCTTGTGCCGTCACGGATGTTGGAAGGTATGGATTTACGACTCATGCATTAATCTTTCAAAAATGCGGCTTTTGTACTAACGTTATACCATTGTGCCTTTCCAGGAGTGCTTTTTGATCACTTGTATCAAGTGTTGCTCCCGCACTTTTCTTTCCCATCCGAACTCGCTTCTCCTTCTAGTGGCGCCGGTAATATCTTTATTGACTCCTTTTTTCTAGCAATGGGATGATTTCTGACTTTTCCTTTTCTTTATTGTAGTGCCACAAATCGAAGGAGGGGATGTAAGCCCTGTCGTGCTACCGGCCCTTCCGGCTCTGCCATCCGTTGCTGCTGGTATAGTAGATCCCCTTTTTGGTAATCCTTTAACATCTTTTGAACCATCGCTTAACCCTGTTTTGTTTTGCAGCTATTGTTCCGGTTCCGGTCCCCTTCGCGGCTCGCGTCCTTTTACCGGCAGGTCCCTTTCTGAGACGTCCGTCTTCAAAGGGTGCGGTGATGAGTCTAGGCATGCTGAGCGGGTATATTGAAGAGCTCAGCATGGACGCTCTCCCTTCTGCTGTCGATTTCGCTGCGGATGTTAACCCAATGTTAGCGGCGCTCGTAACTTTTCATGACGAGGGCGTCGTTGAATCTTGGGTTAACCACTGCAGGGAGATCGAGGCCTGCTTGTATCGGCTGGAGTTGACGCGTCCTGCTCCCGAAGTTTTAGCTCTGAGCGCCCAACGCACAACTTGGCTCGAGCAAAGCACTTCGCACTCCCGCCACTTGGAGCAAGAAGCAGCTCGGAGACTAAGGGAATGCCAAAAGACCTCAAACGAAACGGCCCATCTGCGCGCTGAGGTTGAGGCAAATGCTGCCCAAGTGAAGACTATCTTTGAGGGTCTCTTGGAGCGCATCTCCCATGGGCTAAACTTAAAGAGGAAGCTTGACGTGGCTGAGCGCCATATCCCAAGTCGGGAGGCTGCTTATCAGGGCGTGAGGGAGCAGCTTGCAGTGGTCTTGCGGCAACGAGCCCAAGTGGAGGCAGAGCTGGCGGTGGTAGCCGATCAAGAGAAGGCATGGAAGGACATCTGCGAGCGATTGCTACACCTATGCAAGACGCTTCCTTCCCAAAAACTGCCATTGTATCAATATACTTGTAATTTTCTTTTTTGAATAAGATGTATACATTCTTTATTCTTTTATACGATTCGCCATGTACTTGATTGAGTTAATAAATAAAGATACACATTTTTTGCAATGTCTTGTATTATTTCTTTGCTTTCTCCCTTCTCTTATTATCAGCATGCTGTCTTGATAAACATGATTGACAGGTAACAGAGTAAGCATTTTGGTTTCTTCAAGATATAACGATGGCTTAGGCCGCAGGTTCGGATCTGTTGCCTAAGACTTTTCAACTCTATGAGCCGTGAGGGTCTCATAGAGACTTTTCTCCCTACGGATCGAGATGATCTCGTAAGTGGATTTTCTCCTTAGGAATCGTGAGGATTCCCAAGTGTAGCTTTCTCTCATAGGTCGAAAGGATCTTATGAGAGAATTTCTCCCTCTTACGAGTCGAGAGGGCTCGTGAGCGGTTGTTTCCCTCTTTGTCGAGAATCGACTTCAGAGAATGAGACCCGTGAATAGTATGCAAGAGACCATTTAGGATTGACTTGCAGGGTCCCATTGCCCTTCTTACGAGTCGAGAGGGCTCGTAAGCGGTTGTTTCCCTTTTTGTCGAGAATCGACTTCAAAGAGTGAGACCCGTGAATAGTATGCAAGAGACCATTTAGGATTGACTTGCAGGGTCCCATTGCCCTTCTTACGAGTCGAGAGGGCTCGTAAGCGGTTGTTTCCCTTTTTATCGAGAATCGACTTCAAAGAGTGAGACCCGTGAATAGTATGCAAGAGACCATTTAGGATTGACTTGCAGGGTCCCATTGCCCTTCTTACGAGTCGAGAGGGCTCGTAAGCGGTTGTTTCCCTTTTTATCGAGAATCGACTTCAAAGAGTGAGACCCGTGAATAGTATGCAAGAGACCATTTAGGATTGACTTGCAGGGTCCCATTGCCCTTCTTACGAGTCGAGAGGGCTCGTAAGCGGTTGTTTCCCTTTTTATCGAGAATCGACTTCAAAGAGTGAGACCCGTGAATAGTATGCAAGAGACCATTTAGGATTGACTTGCAGGGTCCCATTGCCCTTCTTACGAGTCGAGAGGGCTCGTAAGCGGTTGTTTCCCTTTTTATCGAGAATCGACTTCAAAGAGTGAGACCCGTGAATAGTATGCAAGAGACCATTTAGGATTGACTTGCAGGGTCCCATTGTTCAGGAAGCAAGTTTTTTTTTTGAATCTTTACTGCCTGAGATATGAGTCAGAGAAGCTCTCGTCACGGAGTGTTTGTATCCGTGAGTTGAGAAGTTTTGCGAGGGATTATTTGTTTCCCAAGCGCCAAGGATTATTTGTGTCCTTGGGGTTTGAAACGAGTCGATGGCTCTCACGGAGGCGCTGGTGGCTCTGCGGGTCGACGCGGATCAGGAAGGCTCTCGTCAAGGAGTGTTTGTATCCGTGAGTTGAGAAGTTTTGCGAGGGATTATTTGTTTCCCAAGCGCCAAGGATTATTTGTGTCCTTGGGGTTTGAAACGAGTCGAGGGTTCCTACGGAGGCACTGGTGGCTCTGCGGGTCGACGCGGATCAGGAAGCTCTCGTCAAGAAGTGTTTGTATCCGTGAGTTGAGAAGTTTTGCGAGGGATTATTTGTTTCCCAAGCGCCAAGGATTATTTGTGTCCTTGGGGTTTGAAACGAGCCGATGGCTCTCACGGAGGCGCTGGTGGCTCTGCGGGTCGACGCGGATCAGGAAGGCTCTCGTCAAGGGGTGTTTGTATCCGTGAGTTGAGAAGTTTTGCGAGGGATTATTTGTTTCCCAAGCGCCAAGGATTATTTGTGTCCTTGGGGTTTGAAACGAGTCGAGGGTTCCTACGGAGGCACTGGTGGCTCTGTGGGTCGACGCGGATCAGGAAGCTCTCGTCAAGGAGTGTTTGTATCCGTGAGTCGAGAAATTTGCTGGCTTCTTCGGTTGAAATGAACCGTTGAGGTTTGGCTTCGTCGTTCGACGGAATCCGCTGGGGAAGTATGGTTTCTTCTTTGTTTGCGCCCTTGGATTGTATACAGGGATCGATGTGATCTTAACTGTAGGGCCAGAGTTTTATCATCATTCTTTTTTTTTTGTTTTATCTCCGCGATGCTCTATCATTTCAGCTTTTATATCGCGAAGGTCGCGATTGCCCAATCATTTCGGCTATTTTTCGCGGTGCCCAATCATTTCGGCTATTTATTTTATTTTTACTCGCTGCTTTTCATTGCGAGTTGCCCAATCATTTCGGCTATTTTCCATGCGTACATTTTTTTATACTTGCTATTTTTTATTGCAAGTTGCCCTATCATTTCGGCTATTTTGTATGCATGTGCGGTCTATTGGCTTTCTCCGTAGACCTTAGATTGGACACCGATTTCGGCATCAGCACCGCTGCAACTGAGATACTACCAGGAGCGAATCATCATTTGCCTCTGTCGTTGTCGAACAAAGGAGGCTTAGCGACCAGGGTTAAGATCTTGTCGGCTAAGGCTTTGGACTCCATGAGCCGTAAGGGTCTCGTGAAGGTATTTCTCCCTACAAGTCGTGAGGATCTTGTAGGTGTATTTTTCCCTTAGGAACCGTGAGGGTTCCTAAGTGTTTTGTTCTTCTGTAAGTCGTAAGGATCCTACAGGAGGGTTTTCTTCTCATAAATCGAGAGGACTTACAAGGGTTATGCAAACATATTCCCAGTCACGGATGGACCTTGATTAGGGAAACGTTTATTCGCGCCCGTGGATTGTATACAAGGGTCAATATTGAACCACTTGTAGGGCAACATTGGAAGTTTGTGGGGGTTTGCTTAAGCACAGGTTTAGGTCTCTGTGACTTAAGACTTTCAAATCTTATGAGCCGTGAGGGTCCCATAAGAGAGTTCTCCTTACGAGTCGTGAGGATCTCGCAAGCGTGTTTTCTCCTTAGGAATCGTGAGGATTCCCAAGTGTGTTATTCCCTTGTAAGTCGTAAGGATCTCACGCGGGTGGTTTCTCCTTACAGGGTCGAGAGGACTCTGTAAGGGTTCTTTAACGAAGTTGCGCCCTTTCGGGTTTTCACAAACATTCGCCGGTAGTCCTGCTGTTTTTACTCACGGAGCCCTTTCGGGTTTTCGTCCGTGCCCATCTTGCTTATGGACATACCGTTTTTTTTTATTCTTTTTATTTTCTTTTTTTTTTTTTTTTTTTTTTTACGAGGTCGCGCCCTTTCGGGTTTTCACGAACACTCGCCGGTAGCCCTGCTGTTTTTACTCACAGAGCCCTTTCGGGTTTTCATCCGTGCCCTTCTTGCTTATGGACATACCGTTTTTTTTTGTTTTTTTTATTTTTTTATTTTTTTTTTTTTTTTATTATTTTTTATTTTTGTTTTTTTTTTTATCTCGTTAGTCTAAAGATGCAGCGGTAGTAGTTTAAAGACGTTTCGGTCTGATATTAGTTTAAGGACATTTCGGTCCACCGTTTATTGGCCTGAAAGGCCTTTCACCGTACATGTCCATGAGTAGATAGGCCCCGTCCTGGTAGACCTTATCAATGATGTACGGTCCTTCATAGTTTGGCTCAAACTTTCCCCGCTTGGCGCGATTGGGGACCATGGGCCTTTTGACGACTAGCACGAGTTCGCCTTGGTGGAATGTCCTCGGGCGACTCAATCTTTTATATGAGCGCGTCATCTTTACTTTATAAGCTTCCAAATTTCGCTGTGCTATAAGCCGGATTTCATCAAGGGCGTCAAGCTCTTCAAACCGAAGGTGAGCATTTTCTTCGTCCGTCAACTCGTAATGGACTGCCACTCGTAGAGAGGGTAATTCTATCTCGAGGGGGAGTACTGCTTCCGTCCCAAATACCAACGCGTACGGCGTTGTGTTTGTGGCCGTTTTAAATGTAGTTCGATACGCCCAAAGAGCTTCTTGCAATCTTTCGTGCCAATCTCTCTTATTTCGTGACACCGTTTTCTTCATGATTTTCGTCAAGGTCTTGTTGAAGGCCTCAGGTAGACCGTTAGCTCGGGGGTTATAAACTGAGGAATATCTCCAGTCTATATTGTGCTGCTGTGCGAAGCGGCTAATCTTATGACTTCGGTAGGCTGGCCCATTGTCAGAGATGATCCTTCTTGGGGTTCCAAACCGGTATATGACATGCGTTTTGAAGAAATGGAGGATGTTTTCCGTTTTCACTTCCCTCAACGGTACCGCTTCTGCCCATTTGGAGAAGTAATCAGTCGTCGCCAAGATGAAACGATGTCCCTTTGACGATGCTGGTTCGATGGGACCGACTATGTCAGTTCCCCACATTTCAAATGGCCAACTAGCCACTGTTGGATGCAGTGGGTTGGGATGCTGATGGATGAAGTCTCCATGAATTTGGCATGAATGACATTGCCTCGCGTATTCTAGGCAATCCTGCATCATCGTGGGCCAGTAGTAGCCCGTCCGCTTTATCTTTAACTTCATCTTAGGGCCTGCTTGGTGGGAACCGCAGAGTCCGTCGTGAACTTCTTGGACGACCCTTCTCGCTTCGTCAGGTCCTAAGCATCTCAACCACAGAGAATCGAATGACCTCTTGTACAGAGTATCATTGACGAAGGCGAAAGACAGAGCTCGTTTCATGAGCTGATGTCTTGCGGACGCATCTTCGGGCATTCGGTGGGACTTGAAGTAGTCTATAAAGACTTCCCTCCAATCCTCAACCTTCTCATGGTCTTTTATTTGTAAGGTCGACTGCTCAGTCGTTCTTTTTTCTTCAGACGATTCTGGAGATATTTCTGTTGGGGCGAGCACTCGACGGCTTTGTACTATGATTCTAACGTCGTCGAGGTTCTCGTCAGCCAGTTCTTTAGCAAGTTTGGCTAGTGCGTCCGCTTTGCTGTTTTCCGCACGCGGTATACTTTCCAATATGTAGGAGGGAATTTGGGTTAGCAGTTGCTGCACTTTTTCACCGTATTTTACCAATTCCGGTTTGCATGTTTGGTAATCGCCGTTCACTTGACTGACGACTAGTTGGGAGTCCCCATATATGAGGAGGCTTTCAATCCCCATATCGATGGCGATCTCGAGGCCTGCTATCAAAGCCTCATATTCAGCCTCATTATTCGTTCTCGGTTCCGTCAAGGAGAAGGCGAAGCGCATTATCCCTCCTTGTGGAGTCACGAAGATGAGTCCCACTCCCGATTTGATCATTGGCGTACTTTGTTTGTGCTTTTTCATAGAAGATGCTCCATCGAAATAAAGCTCCCAACGGCTATCACCACTGTCGATTGTGTCAAACGCGTGTCTGTCTGGCAAATCGCAATTTAAAGGAGAGTCGGCAGGTATGGGATGCTCAGCAAGGAAGTCGGCGATGGCCTGGCCTTTTACCGCCTTGAGAGGTTGATATGTTATCGAAAATTCCATCAAGAGCAGGGCCCATTTAGCGAGTCGTCCCGTCAATATGGCTTTTGACATTAGATATTTGAGAGGGTCCACTTTTGAAATCAGACGGACCTCGTGGGCCAACGCATAGTGCCTAAGCTTTGTTATTGCGAAGATCAATGCCAGGCAGTGTTTTTCAATGGGAGAATAGTTGCTTTCTGCCCCCAGCAGCACTCGACTTAAGTAATAGAGTGCCCTTTCTTTCCCTTGATCGTTCTCTTGTGCCCATAGTGCGCCTAAGGAACCTTCAAGGGCGGTTGTATAAAGAATAAGAGGCTTTCCCTTAACCGGAGCAGCCAACACCGGCGGGTTCTGCAGGTATTGTTTGATCTCATCCAGTGCGTCTTGGCATTTTTGATCCCAAACGAATGGGGTTCCTTTCTTCATCAGGTGACTATAAGGACGGCACTTTCCTGAAAGGTTGGCTATAAATCGCCGTATGTATGCGAGTTTCCCTTGGAGAGACCGCAACTGTTTGAGAGTCCTCGGCGGAGGCATCTCCATGATCGCTTTGATCTTTGACGGATCTATTTCAATACCTCGGTGTCGAACGACGAATCCCAGGAATTTGCCCGAGGAGACCCCAAACGCACATTTAAAAGGATTCATCTTCAGGTTGTACTGCCGAAGGCGTTGAAATACAGTCTTCAGATGCTCGAGATGTTCCCCGTATGATTTGCTTTTAACCACGAGATCGTCGATATAGCATTCAACGATTTCGTGTATAAGGTCGTCGAAGATCTTTGTCATGGCCCTCTGATAAGTAGCACCGGCGTTCTTCAAACCGAAGGGCATCACTTTATAACAAAATATACCAAGAGGAGTCCTGAAGGCTGTGTGCTTCTGGTCTTCGGGATGCATTTTTATCTGGTTATACCCCGACAAGCCGTCCATAAAGGAGAAAACCTCATGAGTGGATGTATTGTCTATCATAAGTTCAGTAACTGGCACTGGGAAATCATCTTTTGGGCAGGCTTTATTAAGATCCCGAAAGTCTACGCATATGCGCACTGTCCCATTTTTCTTCATCACTGGGACGATGTTAGCGATCCATTCAGGGTATTGAACTTCCTGGATGAAGCCAGAGTCTATCAGCTTTTTGACTTCGGCGTTGATGCTCATCTCAAGCTCGAGTCGCATTCTTCTTGGCGCCTGTTTGACTGGCTTGATGTCCGGGGATATTGCCAATTTGTGTACAGCAATTTCTGGATCTAGTCCCGGCATTTCGGAATAGTTCCACGCGAAGCAATCTTTGTGCTGTAGAAGCACATCCTTCAACGCGGCCATCCTTTCTTCAGATAGCAGCTCGCTGATGAATGTCGGTCGCGGGTCATTTGCCGTCCCCAACTCGATTTTCTTGAGGTTATCTGCAGTAGTGTGGATTCCATCCTCCAGTTCTTTCGGAGCTGGGGGAAATTCTGAGATTACCTCATCGCGGTCGTTTTCAAAGCACCAAGGGAGGTTGTTCATGTCCTCGGACCCTTCTTTTAATGTTGTTATCACATGACAGGTGCGAGTTTTCTGCCAATCCCAATGCGGGGTTGGTTTTATTCTTGTGTTTTTGGGTTCGTGCTTTTGCGGTGGTGCTACCCTCCAGTTATCAGACAACGCGAACTTGCCAAGCTGATATTGATCTTCGACCCAATTCTTGAAGGTGAAGCAATCTTCGAGCGGATGCCCTATTACTCGATGGTAAAAGCAATACTTTGGGTCGGAGACTTCGCCTGCTTGCTCAGGGTGTTTAGACTCTGGCAGAGTAAGCATTTGATGTTTCAGAGCAAGCTCAAGTATTTTCCTTGTTTTGTTCTGAGGAAATGAGTATGCTCGACCCATTTTCTTCATGATGGCTTGGTCAACAACGCTCGACTCTCGGATGCGTGGCTTCTTAGCTTTGCTTTGTGGTTGTCGAGCGCTTCTCTTGCCTTTCAACTTATTTCTGCTTTCGAGTCGAACCTTCTTCATAGCAGGTTGACAAGGGGCGGCGTTTTCGTCTTTCATCGCCTGCTGAAGGAGGCGCCGTGTCTTGGCCTTCTCATAGATTGCCATTTCACGATCGTGATCATCTCGGGCTTCTCGACTGGCATCCCTTGTAGGTTTGCTCATTTGGCCTTCAGACGATGGGTTAGGAGGTCTCGCATCGGGAACTTTTACTGATCCAGGATTAGCATCTTCCCAGTGAGTGTCTGCTTCTTCATCAAAGTCATACATGGCATAACAGCTGTTTATTAGCTCACGTTTCTTTGAGCGAATATACCCGAGTCCTTTCGTCTCTGTTCTCCCGTTAGGCAGTTTGCACTGAGTCCCGGGAACGTTCCAGACCTTGTCATAGAATTTGGCTTTTCTAGCGGTCTGTGTGAAGGACATCCCTTGGCGTTTCAGCAGTTTCTTTAAACCTTGGGTATAATATCTGGGAAGACGGATAGGCTGAAGCCCGTCGAGCGTGGGATCTGCGCCATGCCAAATTTCTCTTTCCACTTTGTTTTCTTCAGAACGGTAGAATAGGATTGCCTTCTCGCCTTTTCGTCCGGGAGGGATATAGAATGTCTGCAATTCCTCTATGCTGTTGGTGTCGAGTGCATCCAGTTCTTTGTAATGTTCAAGCGGCACCATGGTTACCTGCAGACTTCGCTCTTCATCAGCGGAAATCTGTATTGAAGGCCGAGCAGGGAATACAGCATGAACTTCATCCTCTGAATCACTACCGAAGATTAATGAAGGAACGGATGGTCCTAGTCTGGTGGATTGGGACGGACCTGAATAGATTATATCCTCCTCCTCCTCGGTGTCACTGCCGAAGACAGGGATGGTTGCGTTAGTTTTGTTCTCCGGTTTGTGACACCTTTCCGTGTCTTCGAAATTCGGTAAGAAGTATTTGGCATCTTCATACTTGCGAACTTCGTTCACGGAAAACGGATTCAACTCTCCTGCCACTGTGTACTCGAGGTCGTCCCTAGAATACTTCATGCACTGATGCTGTGTAGAAGGGATGATATTGTATTCGTGTAGCCATGGTCGGCCGAGCAGAGCATTGTAGCACGTCTTGGCGTCTATAACATGGAATTTGATGTCTGTGACGAGCACCCCGAAGCGTAGCGTCAATATCACAGATCCAAGAGTCTTTGAGGATTGAGAGTCGAAACCGGAGATGGTGATTTTGTCCCGGGCGAGGTGTTGGACACTCATGCAAATCTCCTTTAACACTCGCACATTGAGTAAATTGACAGACGATCCGTTATCGACCAAGATTTTTCCTATCTTTATGTCATGGCAGTATCCAGAGACATAAAGGGGGCGATTGTGTTCACACGTCCCGAGGAGAAGGTCTTCATCACCAAAAGCAACGTCGGCTGTGTGCACCTCTTCCAATTCATCCTTCATCTTTTGTTCGGCTAAGAAGGCTTGGAACTGGTCCGGATCTTGTAGGGCCTTAATCAAAGAATCCCTCGCTTCTTTCGATAGCAATAGGGCATCGAGAATGCTGAGTTGTGAGGGTAGCTTTCTCAGATGCGCCAAGACATTGTAATCTACTTTATTCCTTTTTGGGGGATTCTTGGCGGTTAACTCTTCCGCAACTTGGTCATCCAAAGCGATGTCTTCAGAGACCTTCTCTTTCCCTTTGTTTTTCTTATTCAAGGGTCCGAGGTTCTTTTCGGGTAATGTTCGATTGCGCAGCTGTATATTCTCGCAGGCCTTTGGTTCTTTTTCTTTTCCCGAAATGGATTCTTCGAAGAGGGGACCAAGCTCTAGCTCTTCATCGGAGTCGCTCCCAAATGTAGGCACTTGTGACCCGGTAGTGTTAACCATGTGACAATTGCCGGCAGTTCTTTCAAGTTCTTTAGTCGTATTTCTTTGCTCTCGGCGAATTTTACGTTTTTCCCGTTTAAATCATTGTCGATTAGCGACGTATCCTTGCCACCATCCATTGAAAGCTTTGCAATCTTGGGTGGAATGCGAGACCTTTTGATGGTATAAGCAATAAGAGGGGTGCATTTCTACCGCGCCAGTAATTTTTTCTTCAGAGGGTGGTAGCTTCATGCCCATCGATATGGCCTTAGCAAATTTCTTTTTTATCTTGAATTGGCTTTTGTCAGCGTTGAAGGCATTTTGCTCCAGCGGGATCATTTCGGCTCCTTCCTCAAGTCGCTGACGCTTGGCCCTTTCGAATACAGCCGTCTCGCGTTCTCGATCAGCCTTGCTTTTCAACCGTGCTTCATTAAGAAACGCGCTAATCATTTCAACTGGTAACCCTGGGGTTCTTGATTCGGCATTTGCCCCCAGCGTCTCAGTGCCAGAGGTCTCTTCATCATTCGTGACTGAATGAGAGATCATATGACAGCTCGCCACATACCCCTCGGATTCGTCTGATGAACTTTCTCCCTCATTTTCTTTTTGGAAGACGTGATCAAGGAAATCTTGGAGCGTAATGGGAGTCCGCGCTTTTTGGTTGTACTCATCCAGCGCATCGATTTGCTTTTGTAAGTCCGTACGCTTGTCACCAGGCTTAACGGGCTTCTTAGATTTCTTCTTCTTCTTTTTCGAAGATTTTGACGGCTGACTATGAGCGCTTGAACTGCCACCATCGGTCTTCGGAATCGGTCGTGGCTTCAACATCCCTTCAATAACCTGCGGTTCCAAGGGGTTCTTCCACTTGACCGCTGGACAGGTCTGAAGATCATTTAGCATTCTCCTCGTTTTAGCTGATAATACAACCTCCCAGGGAGTTTCTTCTATAACAGAGCATGTTGCCCCCGGCGTATTCGTCCCCTTAGAGGTGTGGGGCTGCGGAGGATTCACCTTCCATTTGTCAGATAGCGCAAATTTACCCTGACGGTACTGGTTCTCAAGCCAATTCTTGAAAACGTAGCAATCCTCAATTGGATGGCCTAGCACTCGATGATAAGGGCAGTAATTGGGCTCGTTGACGTCACTCGGTTGTGACGGAAGTTTTGGATCTGGCAGATTTATGAGCCTGTTGCGCAATGCCAGCTCGAATAGCCTTCTTGTTTTATCACGGGGGAAGGAGTAAGCACGTCCCATCCTGTCCTCAAGGGGTACGTATGGGCGTGTATTGTTTGGACGAGCAGCCGGCTTCGAGTCGCTCGGTTGTTGTTGGGCATTAGCAACGATGATCGCTTTTCCTTTTCCTTTATCGTTTCGGGGGTCCGGCTTCGGGAGAGGGGGTTTATGGCCCATCTGGTCCATCTGCGCCAATTTGTCGATTAAAGCCTGGAAGGAAGTCGGCTTGAAGAACATCATAAATTGTGAAATGGTTGCTTGTGGATCGAGTGTTCCAACAAACATTCCCACCGCAGGGGCTTCTTTTATGCGCTGTTCACACTTAGACCATAGATTACGCCACCGTATAGCGTACTGAACCCATGTCTCGCCGGGTTTTACCCTGGCATTGATCAGTGCCGTCATCGGGGTACGCTCACTGGCACTTGCAAAGCGTTGGGTGAAGAGTAGCTCCATCTCCGCAAAGGTTTTTATAGAGTCGTTGGGAAGCTCAGAATACCATTCAAACGCCGTATCAGATAAACTTCCAACAAACTGGCGAAGCAAAAGCTTGTCGTCGCCGCCGGTATTACCGCAAAGAGCCCTGAATTGGGCCACATGTTGATGAGGATTGCCGGTCCCTTTGTAGACATGAAACTTAGGAATTGTGTAACCTGGCGGGTACTTGATTTGGTCGTACCAGCCCGGATATGGCCGCCCCGTTTTCACGATCTGACCGGCTGCTTCAACCGCCTGATGCGCCCGTATTTGTTGAGCAATATATTCATCCAAATCAGCTTTTGATATGGTATCCTCTTTAGCTGCGGATAGAGCCGGTGGAGGATTCGATGTCTCTCCTCTATCATCTTCAAGAATGATCGGGGGATCTCCAGCAGGTGGATCTGGTTGAATCATCATACCCACCACATCCTAGAACAGGAGGGCCATTTTCTTTATGTTGGCCGCCTGTTGCGCAGCCTCTTTGTCTCTCTTTTCCAGTATTCGGCGGAGGAACTCAGCGTCGGTCTCCTCCTCTTGGCGTTCATCTAAGGACGTCTCAGGATTCTCTTTTGGCCCCGTGAGTGCAGCCGTTGTAGTCATCATCTCCTGGAGCTTTTGTTGCTGCTCCTGAGACCTGGTCACTGACCGGGTAAGCGGTCGGTGACCCGTAGAAGTACGACTTTCTTCTTTTCCTGAAGCCATATAGACTGTATGAACTGTTATGCCCCCTGACTTGGGGCGTTTCGGTTCGCCGCTTTTAGATTTTGTCATCGTCGCAGGAGCTTTCTCTGGTCTTTTCCTTTTATGGACCTTTGAGGTTGAAGGAGCCGCTGAAGTGGGCATCCTAGCATTTGTTGCCCCCTGCCGTTTAATGGGGTGGTTCTTGTCTTTTTCCACCTTCGCCCTTTTCTGGCGACGGAAGTGGTCTGAGTCAATCACGGAGTCTTGAACTCTCTGCCAGACTTTATAAATTTTGGACGACAGCCGTTGAGAGGGCTGTTCTTGTTTTGCCTCCGGAGCTTTTTCCACGAGCGGAGGAGATCTTTTCAATACGGCGGTTGGGGAGTTCTTTCTCACCTTCCTTAGCAATTCAAAGCTGTTCCCAGTTGGAACAGCAGTGTTGACCTCCGCCACTGGAGCAGGCGGGGTTAGCCCTGGAGGGGAGTTGCCTCCTGCTTTCCTTATTCGCTGCCAATGGCGACGACGTGCACGACGGGCCGTTGGGACTGGCTCGGAAATCGATACAATTTCTTGTTGCCCCCTGTTTGGGTGTGGGGTAACTGCCGGTGTCAGCCTATCAAAGACTGATGCTTTTTGATCAGCTGAAGGAGGAGTAGGAACCGTCAATCTTGTGAAGACTGACTTTCTGATAGGAGAAGCCGCTCCAACGACTTCCGAAGCTGTGGCCGTTGCCCTCTTTGGGACAGCCACTTTATGATCCTGACCTAGCCTGGTGAAAACAGAGGCTGTCATCTTAGTAGCGGGCGACCCGTTGACAGGGGTCGTGGTAGCAGTGAGCCGGTCGAATACCGACTTCTTGTTCGCTTCTGGTGCGGATATCGGCATGGAGAAGCTTGTAGGTGGGACCATGGTCCTGAAGAACAAGCCGGTGGTGGCTTGCGTCACCTGGTCTACCGGCAAAGTCAGGAAGGAAGCCGCTTGGGGCCCATATGCTACACCTCTCGGTGAGGTGGAACGTCCGCTGCAATGGCATTTCGAGCAGCTGGTGCAGTTGGTGGCCATTGGATCTTGAGTTCTGCGCCAGACAAAAGACCAAATTTTAGCAACTTGAAATCCGCGGACAACCATTTAACAAATCGCGATTGGTTCGCGAAGACGACACACGAAGTGTGGAGTGGAAAGAGGAAAAGGTCCCACCGGGCGTGCCAGAATCTGTTCCCCTCCGAACGGCGGCGCACAAGACTGCAATGTCCGTGCCTGAGGTTCGGGGCAGATGCTATTTGGTTTTATCCGTCTACCTCTCCGAAGATGCCAAGTTGATTTATGGCACCGTGTATCGAAGGTTTAGACGGATGCGGCCGATGTAGCAGACTTCGTCAGATTCCCCCTCAGGGTGAGGGGTTTTTGATTGTGGGGACGCTCTTCCCTGCAGGCGCAAGCCCCTGCAGTTAATTACGCTACCGCATCGCGGTAACAACTTTCTCCTTCTCCAGAATTTCACTTCGTGTCGTGTGTGTTTGTTTTGTTTGTGGTTGCCCGTGGATTGTATACGGAGACTGAGTATCGTCCCTCGTAGGACGTGGATTAGTCCAAATCCGTATTTGCTTAGATTTGGGTTTGGTGTTTTTAGTTTAAGGATGCATTAGTCGCGTTGCGACTAAGATCAACTTAAACGTTCATCAAGGATACGCTAGTCCTGTTTTGGACTAAGATCGACCTGACGTAGTGATTGATTTAATTATCCGGCCGTCGGGACTCGTCACCTCTCTGACGTCGTTGAGGGATTACAACGACATACGTCTGAGGAGTTCCGAGATGTACCCTTGAACCAAAGTTGGTTTGGGATTTTATTGTTTATTTAGATGTCTAAGGACACGTTAGCCGTATTTGGGGTTAAGATCAACTTAGACGGGACCGTTTAGATCCGACAAAAGAGCGTTTGGGCCCTATCGTGTCAGTTTAGGGACGTAGCGGTCCATATTCCAGTTTAGGGACGTGGTGGTCCATTATTAGTTTAGGGACGTTTCGGTTCGTCGCCAGTTTAGGGACATAGTGGTCCATCATTAGTTTAGGGACGTTTCGGTCCGATTTTAGTTTAAGGACGTCTCGGTCCGATTTTAGTTTAAGGACGTCTCGGTCCGATATTAGTTTAGGGACGTTTCGGTCCGATATTAGATGAGTGGTCGTTGGGACTCGTCGCCTCTTTGACGTCGTTGAGGAATTACAACGACAGATGTCAAAGGAGTTCGGAGATGTACCCTCGAACCGGTCGTGACTTAGTTTGTGAGAGGCATTTAATTTAAGGACTTACAGCCAGGATTGGGTTAAGTCCAATTTTTATTTTAGGCTCTGCCCGATTAAAAGAATCAATCTAAACAGGGCTCTGCCTCTTTTTATTCTTGCAGTTTGATTTGGGCCAAGCCCTCAAGCATTTCCAAACAGGGCTCTGCCCTTTGTATGATTTGATTTGGGCCAGGCCCTCAAGAATTTTCCAAATAGGGCTCTGCCCTTTTATTTTTGTGATCTGATTTGGGCCAGGCCCTCAAGAATTTTTTTTTAAATAGGGCTCTACCCTTTTATTTCTGATTTGGGCCAGGCCCTTTTAAATAATGAGTTGCAGGAACTCAAGAATCTTCTGATTGAAGAAACAAAAGTGCATAGCACTTTTGATCTACATTTAGATCAAAAGAAAACAAGTTTTTCTTCTTGTTTTCTTTTCACAGAACCAAGGGTTCATATCAAGTGCAAGGCACTATTTATTATTCTTTTATTTTTTTAGAACCAAGGGTTCATATCAAGTGCAAGGCACTATTTATCTTTTTATTTTCTGTTCTTCAGAAATTTTACCTTCTTTTTTTTTTTGTTCTTGATTAATCTTCAAGAGCTCTCTTTTTTCAGAAGTTTTTTCCCTCTCTCGATGATGATTGATTATCTCATGCCCTTTGAATGAGGCCTGGGGTCTTATTTATAGTGCCCACCAATTTGTTGGATTTGTTAACAAAATCTTTCCTGAATAATTTTGGGAATTTTCCCACCATTGGATCTCTGATCCAAGGGTTCCTGTTTTACAGGAGAACAGAAAAGATTTGTCTAAATCTTCATTCAGTTGCTGCGCAACTCACCAGCGTGTGATACGTGTCACGCATCCGTGCGCTTGCGCAGTTGCGGTTGCGCAACTGCGCAGACACGTGTCGCGCATCCGAGCGCTTGCGCAGTTGCGATTGCGCAACTGCGCAGACACGTGTCGCGCACCCGTGCGCTTGCGCAGTTGCGATTGCGCAACTGCGCAGACACGTGTCGCGCTGCCATGCATTTGCGCAGTTAAGTCTTTAATTACGTTTTCTGAAGAGCCTTGCTCTGATGGGACGCACCGTCTCGGGCGTTACGCTGCCGAATTGGCTTCTGCCACGTGGCAAATTGCGCACTGCGCACGGAAACCGAAGTGTTGCTTCAAATTTTGAATTTTCAAAATTCAGTAGAGCCTTGCTCTGATTGGGGGAAACACTCCTCAATTTCCACATCATGATTAATTATAGATATTAAGTAATGAAAATGGTTATTACAAGTTATTTCATGGTCATCAATAATTGGGTTAGACCCATACTCATTAATAATGTCATGTCCCGCTTCCTAGTAAACGAAAACGGTGACGTGGTAAGCCCGCGGCATATTTATCCAGAGAAGTTCATTTCCTAAATAAATATACTAAACATATTGAAACAATAATATACAACACAAGAATAAATGAAAACGGTAAAAATTTTCAACAAATATCTTTATTTACATTCAAACTTAAAATATTTACAAATATAAGAGTTCAACTGAAAGGTAAATACAATAACTGAAATGCCTAAACAGATGGCATATATAAACTGAAAGAAAAGAATAACTAATTTAAGGCTGAGCCGCGATCTAGTCGTACTACTCCTTTGTTGAATCCACCTCCTCCGTCTCCACAGTATCTGACGAACATTTCAAGAAATTAAAGGTGGGTGGAATGCCCGTCAGCGAACTAGCACTCGGTAAGCCCTAAATGTAAGATAAAAGTGAAAAGTGACAAGTATAGAATAATCATGAAGTAATATATATGTCGAGTAAAAGTATATACAAATGAATATGGGTATAAGTACTATAGGTGTCTATATGGTCACTATGTTAACGTTAAGTTCCAAGTGTGAATATCAACGCAACCGTAGAAATATTCACGAGCTCAAGAGTGGGGCCCAGGAATAAAGAAACACATGGCAATTTCATGTGTTAGTATCGGGACTTCAAGCAGTGGAGAAGTCAACTCGACTGAGATTCGAGTAAATAGAATTTGAGTAGGTTAATACGGGACTTCTGAAGTTCCGTTGGATTCAAACCTGAAACTTTCCCATACACCCCGAGTATAATATATTATAATTGTTAGATGTCCTTAGTTGATTTGCTTTGTCGATTATAACATGTCTTGATCGAACCATAGATTGCAACAGGGAATAATGTAGCCAAGTGAGTCAAGTAAAATACGAGTCATGTCAATTGCAATTTAGGGTCGAGTCAAGTTAGTTCGAGTAGAATGGGTGGGTTCGAGTTAACGTTTAAGTTTGGGTTCGAGTTAACGTTTAAGTTTAGGTTTTGAGTTTAGTTCGAGTTTAGATTCGAGTTTGTATTCAAATTATAGACATTTCATATTACTAGATTTAACCTTGAAGATCTTAAGTTCAGAAATAATTGGACAACCGCTGTACATGGATGACATGATTTGTGTTTTTTTCCAAGACGATTGTCATTGATAACTCCATTAATTTACAGTGTTATCTAACCTGGATAGGCAAACACTCACTTTCTCCGGCTCCCTGAGACTCAAGAGAAATGATAATGCTTAAACCTATATTAATGCAGGGTACTTAAAGATTTATTCTAGTTGTTTGCATTGTTTGCATTTCTCGATTGGGTTTTATGAAAAAATGTTTTAATAAATTTTTTTACAAATAAAGCTCGAGGGTGATTTAGAATCTTAAGAGTTTTATAGAAATGTATTTTAATTTATGTGGTATTTTAGTGATAAAACCTAACTTTTAAAAGTTTATGGTGTTTTTATGAAACCTACTACTTTTGGAAATTTTATGGTATTTTTTATTAAAATTTTAATTTTTCATTTAAAAATATATTTTTCACAATTTTTTTCAATGAAAATACGGATTCATAATTTTATATAATTTTCCAGAATTTAATTTGTTTTAAAAATTCGTATTTCTTTAAACCAAATTTTTTATTTCCTTTCAAGACCGAATTATCCGTGAGGAGTTCTGTATCTCACTCTGCTATCCTAAGGAAGTGCGATAACCCGCACCATTCATAAATGGGTTCCCCTAAAAAGATTGTAGAGGCACTATTGCAAAGGATTTAAAAATAACGATAAAAACATTTTTTAAAAGTAATGATATTTTAATGTAATTCGTTTTATTTTGGATAAACTTGTAATCTAGCATACCGTGCTATGAAACCATAATGTATGTGATGAGATAGGTCATTACCCCGTGAGTTTTCTAGAGCAATATATATTTTTAGGTATCGATAAACATGTTATTTTTAAAGTTCATGGTATTTATATGAAAAGGTTCATTTTATGTTTATTTCGCATGAAATTTTAATTACATAATATGGTAAATGATGTGAATAATATTTTGAAGTGATGTCAGAGAATTGGTGTGACTTATTTGTCCTATCAAAGATACTAAAAGTTTTAAAAATAATTAATATCAAGGTTAACTCCACTTTTGTCGAAATAATTTTAGAAGACGGTTTGAGTCGAAACGAAAGAGAGAAATAGGGATTTACGGTTTGTGTAGCGTTGAGAAGAGAGTAAGAGAGAGAGAGAGAGAGAGAGAGAAACTTCTTGGCATCGCGGTATCGTCGGGGTTGGCTTCGGTCTTCGATAGAACGAACTTGGACCGCTAACTCCACTTGACTAGCCTTAACCCTTCTTGAACTTAGAGAATTTTTTAGAAAATTTTGATAATTTTTCAGAATAAGGGAGAGCTAGGAGATGAGGTGATATTTATAGTGTAACAATGAAGGTGTGTGAATTAAAAAATTGAATTAAAAAGAATTTAAAATAGTGTTAATGGGGAATTGAAGAGTCTCTGGTTAAATTCAGAGAAATCAAACAATAAAACGGAGTAGAGGGGAGCTGAAGGGGTGCATGGACGAAGCATGGAGGTATTTGGCCTCATCAAGACCGTCGGTAGCAGCCCAAAGGGGAAAACAGATAGCCAAATCTTGGCCACCTGTTTCGAAGTTTGGGCTATGTGCTTTATACTGCGTTAACTCCTCATTTATCCTGTTTAATTTTTCTGAAACTTAGAGAGTCTTAACCAGTGAGCAACAAGGCGTTTCTTATTTTTATTGAACAATATTAACTTATAACTCCTAATCAAGCTGAAATACCCTTTCTATACATTGAACCAGTTATATTTGTACAGGGATTTCAGAGTCGTTACATTCTTATCACGCCCCGCTTCCCGGTATACGGCGAAAGGGACGGGACTGGTCCGCTACGTATTTACTCTGAAGTAAATACGCTAAGCGTATCTAAGCAATATAAAAGTAAATACACAAGAGACAAGATATATAAACTGAACAGCAACTTTATTTATTAACACTCTTTTGTACAATGCATGAAAAGTAAATACAACTGAAATAAAAGCGATGCCTAAACAATGGCATAACAGGAATGTAAAGTACTGAAAGAAAATGTGTACAATAAAATTAAAGCTCTGGGTCTTCAGCAAACTGATCCAAGTCATCAGCAGTAGGCTCGATCTCTGACGTATCCAGATCACCTGACGACATTCAAGAAGAAAGAAATAGAATATCGTCAGCGAACAGAGCGCTCGGTAAGTCCCAAAGAGAAGGGAGAAGTAGAAAAGAAGAGAGAGAGGGAGAGGGAGTAGCTTTTAAAGTTATATTTGATTGTTATAATGTTGTATTTCATGTTAACGCTGTTGTTTGTAGCTTGGTACAGAAGATGCCAGTGTATACGAGAGGAGTCTCACTTTCCCCGAAAACTAAGGTATCAGGAGTACAAGGCTCCGTCGATAATATCACGGAACAACGACATGGATGTAATTACGTCTTAAGTGACCATCTCGTGCCATTTTTAACATATTCCGTACCAGTCTACCCCTTAAACCCCGCGATATCTTGTTTATATTGTTTGTCTTGTAAATTGTATTGATTGTATAATTGATTGACTGACCGAAACCATGATATCAGTAAACAGATATAACTGTAGAATCATGTAAATGGAGTAACTGGAGAACCATGTAAATAGAATGTATATCCATGGTTCGGTTCTGTCAAGTTGTTGTTGGATATAGTGCTCTCAAAGTCAATTATTGGATCGCAGGTACATGATTACAATAATTGAGGGAGGACCTATACCGATAGGACAGTCTTGCTCGAGATGATAGTATGCTATCTGGTTTGTCTTTATCATAGTATACATGCTTTAGTTCACTATTACATGTTGATAGAGACCATAGGATTCTTGCTTGACTGCCAGCAGTATGATGGCGATCATATACGTGGGAGCTGGGGTCTATAAGCACATCCTTAAAGTGTCCCTAGTCGTGGGAGTTTCGAGACAGGGTATCGAAACTCCAGAGTAAACTAGTGTATACAGTCAAAACCCTGACGAGGGGCGGTGGCCGGTCTCACAAGCCATTGGTGTCAGTTGGTTCACCTAAGATGTATACAGGTGCTCATTGCGTTATGAGTACACCGGATAGGACTCGCCGGGAGCATGCTAGTTGGTATTATACATATCGTCAGATAGCAGTTCCTAGGTGACATGTGTACAGATTAGTCTGTCGACCTGAGATCGTCATTTGTCTCGTGTGAGTTCCCACTGTGCTTTGATTACTACCCTACCACGGCTCAAAGGAGTCGTGCAAACAGGTTTTAGTTGGGTACAGTCCCGAGCCACATAGAGGCAGTGAGCGGATCGTCAGGGATTCGTCTCTCCCGGTATTGGGGGTGAGATCACGCTGTGTTTAGAAGAGCCATTACACGAAATCCCTGCCCAGGGTAATCGAGATTTACTGGTAGGTATTCCAGTAGTATCTCAGGGTGTTCTAGGCTACTCTCCGACACGACTTATACCGCTATTGGAGGTCTGACGTTTACCAGCCCCTATGCCCTATATGCGATACTCATAGACAAACGAACCGGACTGTACGGATATTGTCACTGTCAGGCTCAGTAGGGTTTCAGGATGAGTTCGCTCATCAGTTTCCCTTTCTATCAATACATCGGCAACCGTTACGTATAGCTAGTACCTCTGACATACTAGTGGTTATACTCAGTGCCAGTGTATTGATGAGTCATTAGAGTCCCCCACAGACAGTTTTCCAAGTTCGGGCGAAACGTTGTAGAGGCCGTATGGTTTTATGGTTGGGTTCGATCATATTCGTGCACTTGTGCACGGATCAGGATCGGACGGATAATACTAGCGGGTTTTGGTTTAAGCCGGATTCTAGTATTATTGTGTAGGAATATTTTTGTCTCATTGCATTTATATTCGGTCGGAATACAAATGCGGGTATGGATTTACAATTGAGGTGTAATCTCGTAATTCGCTACGGGATTATTTTGGGAGTTGCCAGTTTTTTTTTTCCGCCTCATACATCTTGTTTAATCCTTGTACATTGACCTTGTTCTTGTCATTTTTCTTGGCCATGCCTTGCACTGAAATTTGAGCACGAACAGTGGCAACATTTAATAGGCATGGGAATGTGAGTGGGCTGCATGGTGTTTAAGGGGGGGCCCTTGCAACTCCGCAAGCTTAGAAGCAGGGTGTCTTTTGCGGTGATTAGTGGGTTTTGTTCTGGGATTAGATGATTAATTGCTGATGGGGTTTCCTGCATATTTCGTATGCTTCATCTTGTGGGGTTTTTTGTATAGTGGCTGATTATTGGTGTGGGTTTTTTGTTTTTTATTATTCAACACATAACCCCCCCCCCCTCATTCTTAGACATTCAACAGAGAACATTATCCCTCACCACTCACAAAAATTAAAAGAGGCTTGTGTTCCCTTCTTCCTCCACTGTGAGTTTTGGCCGAGCCATATTGGTGAAAGCTCATTCTCTTTTCTCAAAAACCATTCCATGCTCACAACTTCTATCCTTGGCAACTCCAGTTTACCTCCACCCAAATGCTTGGGTATCTTGAGACAAAATATTCCACACCATCTCTACTTCATTCTTGGACATGTCGGCTAGCAAACTTCATATCCGAGTTGCTTCGGTTTGAAGCGGGAGCCCGTATAAAGATTCGATGACGTGGTGCCACTTTGATGGGCGTGATCGGGAAGCGGACTTCGTCGACACAACATCAGGGAGCGGACTTCGTCGGCGCAATATCGGAGAGTTTGGCGCAGAGATCGAAGACCGAAGGACACGGATCGATCGGTATAATTTTTCAAACTCCTTTTACATTTTGCTAGTTTACGGTTAATGGAACGATCCGGGATTTTGGGCTGCGGTGGCGCCGGTTTCGTAAAAAGTTTTGTTCCGTATTTGGCCTCGTTCAGACGGTCGGGCCGCCGCCGCACCCCAACAGTTGTATAGATTGATAATTGGATTCATGGATTCATGTTGCATTGTAATATTGAAAATTGTAGAATTGTGGATTGTAAACCGTTGATCATGTTCAAGCCAGATTATACTGAGACTCAAACCGAATCAGACAATTAGCAAAGTAAATTGAAGTTCTGATTGTTTTCATTAATTTGTCTACCTTAAATAGGCAAGCACCCACTTCTCCGGCTCCCTTGGGCTCAAGAGATTGGTTTTGCTTAAACCTATGTTTACTAGGGTCCTTAGGGTAATTTATAGAACTTGAGGGGGTTTTATATAAAAATACTTTTATATACTTTTCAAAATGCACCCCAAGTATTTATTATTCGTTTTTAGAGTTATAATGAATATGGATTTTATATTGTGATAATTCTAGTGAAAATATCCTAATTTCATAAATAAAGGTATTTATTTGTAATGTGGAATTTATAGTATTTTAGTGTAAAATTGATTCTTGTGATTTTTAGAAAATGGTGGAATATTTATATCATAACAAAATAGGTATTTTAATGATAAATATACATATATTTATACAAAATAAATTTAATAAATATTTTATATTCTAAAAATCTTATTTTTCTTAAGATGTCGTATTTTAAATCTTTCGAGACTGAATACTTCTTGCGGAGGTCTGAATCTTGCACTACTAAGCCCGATGATGTGCGATAATCCGCACCATCCCGAACGGGTTCCCCAAAATGGGTTGTAGCGGCGCTTTGCAAAGATTGTAAAATACTAAATCCTTTAGAAAACGATTTTATGAAGTAAATGGTATTTATTTGTAAAGATGAATATTTTTCCGTATTGTATGTTCTAGATTTTCCTAAGTTAACTAGTCTATTCCTAGCTGGTCTAGACGACAAGTTGTGAAATATCTCAAATCACCTCTTCACCGCCAATTGTGGTCAGGTAAGTACAAGTGAAGAAAGGAGGGATCCGCTCACGAATCACCGTGAGACGGGCCTTTTAAAATTACCTTTCTCACTTGTCTAGCCTAGACACCACAATCTCAGGTTTAGATAAACGACTGATGTCCATAACTTATCCTATTTTCCTAATAAATGGTATTTATTTAAAAGTGTATCAACACTAAATCTTTTAGAAATAGTTTTCTTAAGTAAAGGGTATTTAAATGAAAATATTTGTTTTCTCGTATTCTAAGTTTTCGATGGTATCGTATTAGGTTGTATGTAAGTGTGTGAGGAGGTAGGTCGCTGCCTCGTGATCTACTTTAAATGTATAGCAAGTTTTATAGAGTTAAGTGAAGGATTGAAACCATGTGGTATTTAAGTGAAAAATACGATAAATTGAGATAGCTATCTTTTCATGTGATGAAACTTGATCAAATTGTTTGATTAGAGTTTAATAGTTAACATGAGAAAGTTTAAGTACGATTATATTAGTGAGAAGTGGAATTTTATAGGAAACCGAATCGGAAATCGAATTTGTTTCGATTCCGTCGAGTTTTGTAATTTCGCATTTTGAGAATGGAAAAGAGAGATAGAAAAAAGGGACTTACGGGTTTTAGATTACACAAGAGAGTGAGAGAGAACTATAGGGATCGCCGATGTGTTGCGTCATCGCCGGTAGTTCCTAAAACGATCGCCGGAAGTTCCGCCGGGAAATTCGCCGTAGCTTCGCCTCGTGCTCACTTCGATTGCACACTAGGATTCTAAGAATTTTTCTTGAGAGTTGGCTCAGAAATGTGAGTGAGAGGGTAGAGGGTAGGGTGGTATTTATAGGGTTAGGCTAGGATTAGGGTAGATGAAGAGTTTAGATAAAAAAAATGTAAAAATATATTAAAATGTATTAAAAATTGTAGTAAATGAGGCTTTCTGAATTCTATTGAACCGATCTGGGAATTTGAAGTATACAGGGGGTTATAGAATGTCAAAAGCCAAATTTTTCGTGTTGACGACTCGGCCGTCCAGCCGAGTCCGGCCGGCGGCGCCGGCCCGAGTCGGCCGGTCCGCCGGCCGAGTCGGGGTCAGGAAGGTGGGGGGTCTCGAGGTGTAGGCACTGATATATTTAGTTTTTCAGGTTCAGTTCAAAGTTTGGGAGTTATTATATGTGGATTGTTGGGCTTCCAAAGAATTTAAAACAAAATAATATTAAAAATAATGTGGGGCAGGGGATTTGAACTCTGGTGGCTTGGTTCAACAATGCAAGATATTACCAATAATGTAACAACCGAGTCCAGTTCTACAAGTTTCTGTTTCCGTATGTGTGGTGTGTGGTATTCAGTTCATTATCCTGGTTTTTGTTTGTTACTAGTTATAAATTTACCCCGACAATTCAAATTCTGCATATAACAATTTAAGTCATCTAAAATTAAATTAAAAATACTTATCATGGCATGCTCGACACCCTTAACCCTGTGGTAGCGTCCTTGTATCGTATTCTCGTCCCGTTCAGTGAAACGGACGTGTTTGGACGGCTACGCGCACGTACGTGCGTCCGTTCTTGGGGGTATACTTTTTAATTATAAAATCCTTCATTTTAATTTTTGGAACCCGCCAATAATTTTCATATTTCAAATTCAAATTTTTGGACTCGATCCGGGCGCAATTCTGAAATATTTTGCATTTACGCTAAATCCTATGTTCTAATATTTTTTTTAATCCAGCGAAATTAAAATCCTACAACAGAAAATATTTTTCCCATTCTTTAAAAATCCTTCTAAGGTTCCCCTAACCAATCAAAACCCATAAATCTTTCTCATATTTTCCCCTTTATTGGCCACGAGCCAATCACAGCCTCCCATTTTCTCCCCTGGGCCCCACACGTCGCCCTCTCTCTCTCCTTTCTCCTTCTCTTTCTCTCTCTTCTCTCTTTCTCTCTCTCGGCTAAACGACAATTTCCTTTCTCCTCTCGATTTCTCTCTCCTCTCGATCTCTCTCTCCCTCTCTATCTCTCTCCTCTCGATCTCTCTCTCTCTCTCCCCCCGCGTCTCTCTCTCTCTCTCCTCTCTCCTTTATATTTTCTTTCTCCTTCTTCATTATTTTAGCGAAACCCATCCCGGAATGAAACCCTAGCGCCGTCCCTCGCCTCTGCCTAGCACCGACGACGCCGCACCAAGCCTCGTCACCTCCTCCTCCTCGTCTCCATCTTCTTTTCTCCCTTTTTCCCGAGGCTATTGCACCCTGCGCTTAATCCACAGCCGTGAACCCAACGCCTCCGGTCGTCGCCGACGATCACCAGACCACCCCAGAACACCCTAGTAAGCGCTTTCTCCATCTCATTCTTCTCTTTTTCTTCTTTACTTGCTTCCCAAATAATTACTGTTATGGGTTCTTGAAAGGTTGTGATTGTTCATCGCCGGAGCACCGCTGACTCTCACCAACGACTCTGCCATCCCTCTGCAATCCAGGGAGTAGGTTCGCTCCTCGATCCCCTTTTGTCCTCTGTCATTTTCCTATTTTTCCAGTGCATGCATTCTTTTACCATCTTGAGGTTCACTGTTGGTTTCGTTTCCGGAATCCGGCGATGCCGACGACGTTTCCCGACGCCCCAGCGTGGACCCCTGACCCGTGTGTTTCCACCGTTCGTCGTTCGGACGCTTTCTGTGTACCGTGCGCGCGTCGCGACTTTTCCCCGCCGACGCGTAACGTTCCGTTTTCCGTTTCGCGACCCGTCGAGGCAAGTTAATCTTGCTACATGCTATTTGAATCATTCTATACCTATTCTATATATATAACATACCTGTAGTTTGAATTTAGCACCCCATGCATCGCTTTATAACATTTCGATGTTCCGTTTGCATCTATCTATATTATTTCAGATCTAGAACTTGAAAGGTAACCATTTCATTTAGTTTACTAAGCATACATAATCACATTTAAATGTTAAATCACGTACTCACAATTGTTTATTAGCTATATTACCATTTTTGTAGTTTTGCCCTATCGGACGACCGATTGTATACCTTTAGCTTTATTCATATTCAATTGCATCTCTAGATTGTTTTAATACATATTAATATGATTTTATCCTCCACACGTGTTATACTGCATCCCTGAAACGTTAAAAGTATTTTTTAAGCCAAACTGATAACTGTACAGCTAATTAATTAAATCTGCTTTATTGCTTAACTTATTGCTTAGATTGTGTTGTTAATAACCATGCTTGATTATTTATAACCATGATTATGCTAGCTGTTTATGAGTACCCACATGTTATCTTTTACACCCTGGCCCGACTTGCTACACACATATTGATTGACCTGACATGGTACCGTACACTACTTGACATGACCTGATATACCATGGCTTGCCCCGTTACCTGATCTTGTGTCTAATGCCAACAAACCTGACATATAGTTCTCGCGGACCGTTCCTATTGTCTATCCAAACAAACCTGTTCTTACCTGATCCTGTGTTGGCATTAGTTCTTGATCACTGAATACCTGACTTGACATACATAGCTTGGGGGTATGGGGAAATCAATGATGAAACCTGACTTGTAACTCAACAGTTCGATACCTGTTCTGATCAGTCTTACGGGCTAGGCCAGCCCCGGAGTGATGATGCTGACATCACTCGTCTGTACCTGCTACCTTTTACTGCCTAGCGGCACGTCTCGATTTCAGCCTGAGAGTCTGTAGACCGTGGTCCCGGGCATGCACGGGATACTATTGAGTTACATCGATGATTCATCAATTTGATTTCAAAGACTTAGAGTAGATAACCCAATAGACCAGTTTAGTTTACTCACTGCACACTACCCTTCACCGCCCTGATTTATATCACTGTTACACATGCTTTATCACTCATGATTATATTTGCATTGCTTGTTACCCTGTTACACTTTATTACTTGATGACATGACGCGCTGACGTCTGGGTTTTGCATGGCCCAGATTCTGTACCGTTGCTGCAGTCCGAGCAGGAGTACTTCAGCCAGCAGGCTGAGCTGTGAGGTGTCGGTAGTAGTTAGTTCTTTATTTCCTGCATTTTATTCCTGATGTGAGCCCGCATTATGGGACATACATTCCAGTTATTTTGTATTGGATCTTTTGCTTCCGCATTTTATTATTCTTGACTCATTTTCTCTTGGCTTATGGACATGTATTAGATAGTTTTATTTTGTTCTTGATATCTCTACAGCCGTAATGTGACTGTGGATGGATACTTCATACCCACAGGTAGCATGGTTGGCTATGTCACGTGCCCAATTTAGCGTACTCTGGGAAGCGGGGCGTGACATGGTTCTTTTGGTATCAGAGCCATAGGTTAGTCGGGTTGATTCTTTTGTAGTTGGGTATTGTACCCAATACACGAATCAGAAAACCCGTGTTTAGGAAACATGTCCTGCCACCTTGCCGTTTTACCGTTCTTGAATCAAGTTCTTCCTGATTATATCTTTTACGACGTGCAAACTTCCTTTGCATATCGACTCGAAACCTGATTCCTTGTTATCTCTAGGACTTAGGCGACTTGGGTGGAGTTATGTAATTGTGGCTATGATACCGCGGCATAGTTACAATGCGGTACTCTATTTAAGTAACTCGGAGTTCTAGCCTTGATTTATATTTTGAATCTGTTATCATGCTAATCCTTGGGTGTTTTGATTTCAGGAATATGGCAGACAAGAATCTGAAGACGTACCAAAGGCGTGTTGACGGAGCCGCCATGCTTGGAGTGATACGGGGAATGCTGGAGAATCAAAAGAGACAGACCGAGCTGATCCAGCAGCAAGCTAAATCGTTTCAGGAAGGTTTGCGGACCGTTCAGCAGTCCGTGAACAACGTTGGAGCTAAGCCAGTTGATCGTGTAGGGACCGTAGCAGATTTCAGGCGTTTGGGTCCGTCTGTCTTTACCGGTTTAGAGGAGTCATTGCCAGCATAGCAATGGCTAGTTGACACGGAGAACTTATTTATTGCAGCGCAGATCCCAGAAGATAAAAGGGTGGATGTGGTGCGCATTCAGTTAGTGGACTACGCCCGTGAATGGTGGCTTGTGGAGGAGACCCGTTTGCCCAAGCCGATCAAGTGGGCGGATTTTTCGAAAAGTTTCCTGAAGAAGTTCTTCCCGCGGACTGCACGGGAAGAAATGGAAGAGAAGTTCATCGGTCTGAAGCAGAATGGAGCACCCGTAGATGTACATGAAGCAGAATGGACACGGCTCAGTAAATTCGCTGGAGCTTTAGTTGCCAACGATGCAGACAGGGCAAGGAGGTTCATGCGCAGCTTGGATGTGGACATCCAGAGGCAGATTGTCTCCCTGGGTTTGACCACCTTCTCACAGGTTCCTACAGCAGCCCGAGAACAGCAGAGCCTATCAGGAAAGACAGGGAGTTCACAGCAGACAGCAGTTGCGGTAAGGAAGCCAGCATTTGTACCAAACCGAGCTCATGGCCGCAGAGGTATTCCAGTGGACCGTCGTGGTGTAACACCAATAAAGAAGCCTGCTGTCGTTGATCAGAGGAAGCGCGTGGTTTGTAACTATTGCCACTTACCCGGACATTTGCAAAAGGAGTGTCGCGGATGCAAGGACTTTGTCTGGTTTGTGGATCGGCGGATCATACTGTTAGTTCTTGTCCGTCGAAGTTACGCACGAGGGATGATATTCAGAAGCCTCCGCAGAAACCATTTCAGGGACAGAAGCAGCTGACTCAAGGACCTAATCAGGCTCGAGCTTTTACCTTGACGGCTGAGGAAGCTAAGGCGTCAGGGGAAGTTGTTTCAGGTATTATACTCGTTCATGGTTTTCCCGCATTAGCGTTATTTGATTCTGGTGCATCCCATTGTTTTATGTCGTCCAAGTTTATAGCTACACACTCGATTACCTGCACGACCCTGTCTAGTTTCTGGGACATACACACTGGGAATGGGAAAATCATATCTAGTAGGGAGTGTAAAGATTGTACAGTTGTTGTTTGCGGACTGGAGCTTTTTGCAGATTTCTTGGTGATTGATATGGGCAGCTACGAAGTCGTCTTGGGAATGGATTTTTTTGGCACTTTCTACGCTCACATTGATTGTAGGCAAAGAAAGTAATTTTCCAGATTCCCGGACATCCCGAGTTTACCTTCACTGGAGGAAGCAGTTCTGTCGGGCCAGTCGAGTTTAGGGCTAGGCCGACAAATAATATTCTTGCATCAATGGAGGTTGATGAAAGTGAAGAGCCAGCTGTTGTTCGCGATTTTATGGACGTGTTTGAAGATATATCAGGTTTACCGCCGAAACGAGACGTCGAGTTCGTAATTGATTTTATTCCTGGTGTAGCGCCAGTATCTAAAGCGTATTATTCAATGGCACCAGTGGAGTTGGAAGAAGTCAAGAAACAGGTTGCTGAATTACTTGAGAAGGGTTGGATTCGAAGCAGTAACTCGCCTTGGGGAGCTCCAGTTCTTCTAATCAAGAAGAAAGATGGCACGAGAAGGATGTGCATCGACTATCGAGAATTAAACCGGTGACTATTAAGAACAAGTACCCGATCCCTCGCATTGGCGAACTTTTTGAGCAGCTTAGTGGTGCGAGGGTATTCTCGAAGCTGGATTTACGATCCGGATATCATCAGGTCCGAGTGAAAGCAGAAGATATTTGCAAGACGGCGTTCCGAACTCGGTATGGACATTACGAGTACTTAGTGATGCCCTTCGGAGTAACGAATGCACCGGCGATATTCATGGACCTGATGAACCGAATCTTTTCACCATTCTTGGACCAGTTTATTGTGGTGTTCATTGACGATATTCTGGTTTACTCGAAAATTTTTGAAGAGCATGCTGAGCATTTGAAGATCGCACTGCAGACGTTGAGACAAGAGAAGTTATATGCGAAGATGAGAAAGTGCGAGTTTTGGCTCGAAGAAGTAAAGTTTTTGGGGCATGTCGTGTCTGGCGATGGAATCGCCGTCGATCCAGAAAAGATTGCAGCAGTTCGAGATTGGCCGATTCCAAAGAATATTGCGGAGATAAGAAGTTTTCTTGGACTCGCCGGGTATTACAGAAGATTTATGGAGAACTTTGCTCGTCTGGCGGAGCCGTTGACCAACCTTACGCGCAAGGAGGTACCTTTTGTATGGACGGATAGATGTGCGTCAGCTTTTGAGACGTTGAAGCAGAGATTGATAACCGCCCCTATTCTGACCGTGCCAGACAATTCCGGAGGATTGGTGATTCACAGCGACACATCTGGAAAAGGATTGGGATGCGTTTTGATGCAGCATGGGAAGGTTGTAGCGTACGCATCAAGACAGTTGAAGACCCATGAGAAGAATTACCCAACTCACGACTTGGAGCTTGCAGCTGTGATTTTCGCTTTGAAGATTTGGAGACACTACCTTATGGGCGAAAGGGTCGAAGTTTTCACGGATCATAAGAGTTTGAAGTATGTGTTCACGCAGAAGGAGCTTAATATGATGCAACGCAGATGGTTGGAGCTGATGGCTGACTACGATCTTGATCTTAAGTACCATCCGGGGAAAGTTAATGTCGTGCCGGATGCGCTCAGTCGGTTACCAGCAATTCAGCTGTTGACTGCACAGAATGATCTCATTGAAGACTTTCGAAGATTTGATTTGGAGGTTGTGCTACCGCATTCTTCGGGACAGTTGATGCAGCTGCAGGTACATTCGTCGCTGATCGAGAATATTAAAACAGCGCAATCGCAGGACCCTAGATTGCAAAAGTTTCGAGAACAGGTTAAGGCCAGACTACGAACAGATTTACTGATACATGAAGATGGTTTGTTGAGATATGGTAGCTGTTTGTGTGTGCCAAAGGAAGATATTCGCGAAGAGCTTATGAAGGAGGCACACAGTTCAGCTTATTCCGTACATCCAGGAGGCACGAAGATGTACCGAGACTTACGACAGCATTTCTGGTGGGAAGGCATGAAACGGGAAATCGCTCGCTTTGTGGCAAAGTGCTTGGTGTGTCAGCAAGTTAAGGCTGAACATCAAAGGGTTGTTGGTTTATTGCAACCACTTCCGATTTCTCAGTGGAAGTGGGAACATATAACCATGGATTTCGTGACAGCTTTACCGCGGAGTCCAAAAGGCAACAATGCAGTATGGGTGATTGTTGATCGTTTGACCAAGGCAGCTCATTTTATTCCTTTTCGGGTTGGTCAATCAACAGAAACTTTGGCGGAGCGGTACATGCAAGAGATTGTAAGATTGCATGGAGTACCGGTAAGCATCGTGTCCGATCGTGACACCCGGTTCTTATCACACTTCTGGAGGAGTTTACAGGAAAGTTTGGGGACTTGGTTGAAGTTTAGCACAGCTTATCATCCTCAAACTGATGGTCAGTCGGAGAGAACGATCCAAACTCTTGAAGATATGTTGAGAGCATGCATGTTGGACTTCAAGGGTTCTTGGGAGAATCATCTATATTTGGTGGAGTTATCTTACAACAATAGTTTCCAGGCAACTATTCAGATGGCCCCATTTGAAGCTTTGTATGGTCGCAAATGCCGTTCAGCTGTTTGTTGGGACGATGTCGGTGAACGAAGATTGTTGGGACCAGATTTGGTTGTGCAGACAGTTGAGAAAGTTAAGGCTATTCGGAATCATATGAAAGCAACTCAAGACAGCCAGAAGAGTTGGGCAGATACGTCGAGAAGACCTCTAGAGTTCGCCGTGGGTGATTTGGTATTCTTGAAGATATCACCAACCAGAGGGGTGATTCGTTTTGGAAGTCGAGAAAAGCTCAGTCCTCGATTCGTTGGACCCTTTGAGATCTTGGAGCGTGTTGGTGAGGTAACGTACCGTTTGGCGTTACCGCAGTCCTTGGCGAATGTGCACGATGTGTTTCACGTATCTCAACTCCGTAAGTATGTTCGAGATGAAACACATATGTTGGATCATTCGGAGCTGACGGTACGAGAAGATTTGACTTTTAAGGAGCGACCGGTTGAAATTGTGGATCGAAAGGAAAAGGTTCTTAAGAACAAGGTTATCCCTCTCGTACTTGTTTCTTGAGGTAATCGCTCACATGGAGAGTCAACTTGGGAACGAGAAGATGAAATCCAGCAGAAGTTTCCCCATCTTTTCTTGTAGTTGTCGGTCGTCTATCTTTTGTGTTCTTGGAATTTCGAGAACGAAATTCTCTTTGTAGTTGGGTATAATGTAACAACCGAGTACATTTCTACAAGTTTCTGTTTCCGTATGTGTGGTGTGTGGTATTCAGTTCATTATCCTGATTTTTGTTTGTTGCTAGTTATAAATTTACCCCGACAATTCAAATTCTGCATATAACAATTTAAGTCATCTAAAATTAAATTAAAAATACTTGTCATGGCCTGCTCGACACTCCTAACCCTGTGGTAGCATCCTTGCATCGTATTCTCGTCCCGTTCAGTGAAACGGACGTGTTTGGACGGCTACGCGCACGTACGTGCGTCCGTTCTTGGGGGTATGCTTTTTAATTATAAAATCCTTCATTTTAATTTTTGGAACCCGCCAATAATTTTCATATTTCAAATTCAAATTTTTGGACTCGATCCGGGCGCAATTCTGAAATATTTTGTATTTACGCCAAATCCTATTTTCTAATATTTTTTTTAATCCAGCAAAATTAAAATCCTACAACATAAAATATTTTTCCCATTCTTTAAAAATCCTTCTAAGGTTCCCCTAACCAATCAAAACCCACAAATCTTTCTCATATTTTCCCCTTTATTGGCCATGAGCCAATCATAGCCTCCCATTTTCTCCCCTGGGCCCCACACGTCGCCCTCTCTCTCTCTTTTCTCCTTCTCTTTCTCTCTCTTCTCTCTTTCTCTCTCTCGGCTAAACGACAATTTCCTTTCTCCTCTCGATTTCTCTCTCCTCTCGATCTCTCTCTCCCTCTCTATCTCTCTCCTCTTCTCTCTCCTCTCGATCTCTCTCTCTTTCTCCCCTCTCTCCTTTATATTTTCTTTCTCCTTCTTCATTATTGTTCCCCTCCGAAAGACGGCGCACAAGACTGCGAGATCCTAACGCTGAGATTCGGGACAGATGCTATTTGGTTTTATCCGTCTACCTCTCCGAAGATGCCAAGTTGATTTATGGCACCGTGTATCGGAGGTTTAGACGGATGCGGCCGATATAGCAGACTTCGTCAGATTCCCTCTCACTTGAGGGGTTCTTGATTGTGGAGACGCTCTTCCCTGCAGGCGCAAGCCCCTGCAGTTAATTACGCTACCGCATCGCGGTAACAACTTTCTCCTTCTCCAGAATTTCACTTCGTGTCGTGTGTGTTTGTTTTGTCTGTGGTTGCCCGTGGATTGTATACGGAGACTGAGTAATACCGTCGCCCGTAGGACGTGGATTAGTCCAAATCCGTATTTACTTAGATTTGGGTTTGGTGTTTTTAGTTTAAGGATGCATTAGTCGCGTTGCGGCTATGATCGACTTAAACGTTCGTTAAGGATACGTTAGTCCTGTTTGAGACTAAGATCAACTTAACGTGGTGATCCATTTATTATATGGCCGTCAGGACTCATCACCGCTCTGACGTCGTTGAAGGATTACAACGATAGATGTCAGAGGAGTTCAGAGATGTACCCTTGAACCAAAGTCGATTTGGAGTTTTATAGTCCATTTAAATGTTTAAGGATACATTAGCCGTATTTAGGGCTAAGATCAACTTAAACGGGATCGTTCAGATCCGGCAAAAGAGCGTTTGAAGGCTCTATTATTCCAGTTTAGGGACGTAGTGGTCCATAGGTAGTTTAGGGACGTTGCAGTCCATGCTCCAATTTAGGGACGTGATGGTCAATATTCCAGTTTAGGGACGTGGTGGTCCGATATTAGTTTAGGGACGTCTCGGTCCAATATTAGTTTAGGGACGTCTCGGTCCACTATTAGTTTAGGGACGTTTCGGTCCACGAGTTTAAGGACCCCGCAGTCCATATTCATGTGTGGTCGTTGGGACCCGTCGCCTCTCTGACGTCGTTGAAGGATTACAACGACAGGTGTCAGAGGAGCTCGGAGATGTACCCTCGAACCGGATTTAATTTGAGGACTTACGGTCATAATTGGGCTAAGTCCCGTTGAGCATATTCAACATTTTTCTTGATCTTTGGCCTATTAGGCCTGTGCTAGGGCTTTGCTCATATTTAATAATGCACTGCATTTTATTCTGGCCTGCTAGGCCTCTTTGATTTGGGCTATGTCCCTTTATTTATGATGCAGAGCATCTGTTTTGGTTTGGGCTCTGTCCCCTTTTTTTTTAATAATGCATTGCATTTTATTAGGCCTGTTAGGCCTTCTTTAATTGGGCTTGGCCTTTTTGTAAACAATACAGTGCATTTATCTGGCGCTTTGCGCCAAGTAATGGACGCAAGCTCATATGGTGATGACACGTGTCATGCTCTGGCGAGCGCAAGCGCAACAGCGCTGTTCTAGTGCGCTGCGCTTGCGCTGCTGACACGTGGCGCGCTGTGGTGAATTGCGCCAGTTTTAGAGAGTAAGGCTCTGTTTCAAAAGCGCATAGCGCAATTGGTTCATATGCTGACACGTGGCGCTCTCTGGTGGCTTGCGCCAATCCAAGAGCGCAACAGTGCAGTTTTGCAAGTGCAAGGCACTATGATTTAAGAATCTTTTAAATTCAATGAACAGAAGTGCAAAGCACTGTTAGATTTTTTTTTGATCTAATTTAGATCAAAGAAAAAGATAAGTTTTTTCTTATCTTAAAGAACCAAAGGTTCATGAAAAAGTGCAAAGCACTATTTTTATTTTATTTATTCATTTATTTAGTTATGTTTAAAGATCAATGATCTTGTTTTTAGATAACTGATCTGTTCATAAGAGAATTTTCTCTTATTTCAAAGGTTTTTACCTTCTGTTGTTCTTGAGGAGTTCTCGAGAGTTCTCTTCTTTTTTTTTTTAGAAAGATGTTGATCCCTTGAATTGAGGCTTGGGGTCCTTTTTATAGTGCCCATAAATTAGTTAAATTTGTTAAAGAGATATTTCTCTGAGTGATTTGGGGAATTTTCCCCACCGTTGGATCTTTGATCCCAGGGCCTCTGTTTTACAGAAGAAAATCTTCTTGTTTTAACAAGAACAGAAAAGATTTCTTTAGAATTTTAATTCTGTTTGGCGCAGATGCCCCAGCGCTTTAATTATGTTTGGCGCAGATGCCAAAGCGCATCTGCGCTGACACGTGTCGCGCAGCGTACAGCGCAGCGCAACTGCTCTAGCGCATCTGCGCTGACACGTGTCGCGCAGCGCACAGCGCAGCGCAACTGCGCTGACACGTGTCGCGCAGCGCAGTGCTTGCGCAACTGAAGCGTTGCTTTCTTTAATTTTGCTTAAAATAGAGCTTTGCTCTGATTGGGTGCGCTGCCTTGGACGCTATACTGCCGTATCAGCTTTTGACACGTGGCGCATTGCGCGCAGCGCACGGGATTTGAAGCGTTGCTTCAAAATTTTGAATTTTTGAAATTCAAACAGAGCCTTGCTCTAATTGCGGGAAACAAATGCCCCCCCACCATTGCGCTCACGTGGCGCGCACGTGAGTGCAGCGGTGGCAAGATCCCAGCCTTCGGATCAACTGACAAGTTGAAGGGGCGCAGGCGCCTATAAATAGGACCCTTGGTCCTTAGTAAACGTTTTACAATTTTCAAGAATCTTGAGTTTTCAGAGCCTTGCTCTTGTTTAAGAATTTTAGAGCCTTGCTCTTGCTTTTTCACAAGAACTCCAGAGTTCAGAACTTGAAAACATCTTAGGTATAAAATTAAATTAAATTAAAATTGATTAATAGAGCCTTGCTCTCATAGATCTTTGATCTAAAACCCTTTTGGGGTTTCATCAGCAGAGCCTTGCTCTGGAAAGTTCATAGATCTACAGAGATCTTGTTCATGGGTTTTAACTCATGAACAGAGTTTTGCTCATGGATCAAATGTAGATCTTTTCTGATCTGAAAATGGGGAACTCCTAAAAGTTTTCATTGATCTTTAAAATCCCAAATTTTAATCTTTAAGGGTTGAAGTTTTCTTTTTGATGGATTTTCCATCATTAATATAGGGCTAGGCTCTCCTTAAAGAAATTTTATTCCCTTGAGACCAGAGTTTGACAAATGTCACTCTGTGACAGAGCTTTGCTCCAAAAGAGGAGATTTTCTCCTTGTCTCTAGGGATTTCCCACCAATGAGGATATTCTCTTGTGGATCTTTTAACGAAATGACAGTCTCATCTAATGATGGAATTGTCTTATTAAATGATGCACCGTCATCCAGATTTTGTGGGTCCCCCTTTGATCCCCTACCCACTACATCACAGTGTGGAGTAAGATTTTAAAATGCCAAGCGTTAGAACACTAACGGTTATTTTTGTCTTTCTACAGGAAACATGTCTAACGACTTGTCTTTCCCCTTCGTTCGCTCAGAAGGAGGGTTCCCCCATGCGCCAGTGGACCGGATGGCGCTCACTCTTATTAAAGATCATGACCCCGAGCGCAAAAAACTCCACCTGTGGGGAAGGTGGTACAGCCAGATCATCCAGGGTCGCCGCAGTTTCAGTTTTGCCATGCCGTCTGAGCCCATAGTTACGATCCCCTATGCGGACGAACCCCCGGTGAAGTATGCCGTGGAGGTTAAAAATTGGAATTCTGATGACCTCCTCCAGCCTGCAATCGGTGCCATCCCTGTGCAGCCGCCGCCGGCAATAGACATTCTGGGGAGGCGAATTTGTCAGGGTGAAGCGTGCCCTTGGGGACAGGCTTACAATATTGGCTGATCCCGCGATCGCACGTCGGATATTTGCAGTGGGCCCGGTACATCTTATCGGCTAAAAGGACTCATTTGATGAAGATCGGTTTGTATTCGGCCATCTACGTTTCGCTCTTCGAATATCCTTCCCCTCCAACATGGTGGATTAAAACTTTTATCGAGCAATGGAATATCCCCACCCACACTTTCTTGACGACGGATAAAGAGGTCTCTATTTCTTTGGAGGAGTTTGCCGAACTTTCGGGTCTGCCGATGAGAGGGGAGCATTATGAGGAGTTGCTCCCTCCTGACGAATACATCTTTGCTACCAAGCCGCTGGTGTTCGACCTGACTCCGGAGAACGCCGTTCAGCATCAGTACCCAGGCTTGGTGAAGGTATTGGAGATTTATGAAGGACTCCATCTGGAATTGGGCGACCGGGGCGTCAGTTTTGCAGATTTTATTGCCCGCTTCGTTCGCCCGGAGTTCTTATCGGAGCAGGGCGAGAAGTTCGCCTGGCTCGACGACCCTTTTGGATTCGGTTTGGATCGCTGACCCACATCGGAGGATGAGCACCAAGACTTTTACCTTCCCGGTGTCGCTGTCGTCCCTTTCTTAAAAATTGCCGTCCCGGGCTTGGATGAGGAGACTTTTTTTTATAGGATTCTTGGGCTTGTGGCTGTGCAGCTTTGCGCTCCCTATGCACCCGCGCCACATGCGGCCCTCCGTCTTTTACCCAGCACATCAGATGGTGGCTGGTCTGCAGTTATTGGTAGGAATTGCTGGGCTGGCTCACCTTTATAATGGACTTAGCGTAACGGCGGACGCTAGTGAGCCTGGGGTGCAGCCCGCTAACTTCCCGATGCACTATTTCACCTCCTGGATGGAGATGCACGTGCAAGAGGTGTTCGGTGCCCATAAGATTCCTCCGTTCTTTGAGAAATGCAGACTCCCAAGAGTCATGCGGTTGGTTGGCGCTTCAATTGTGGCTGCACCCCCACGGGAGTCTAGGGGGCTGCTCCTTCGTCCGCATCTGGTGGGAGCGAAGGTTTCCTTTGTGGATAAAGTCATAACAATAGGCTCAGAGACCACCAAGTCAGTAGTGTCGCTACGCGATGATTTTAAAGATGGGGCTTCCATATTGAAGGCTCGGGAAATCCTCCATCTCTATTCCATTCGGCCGGGCTATCTAGTGTTTAGGCAGAATGAGACAACACTTTTTATGAGGTACAACCCGCACCGGTTTGCTCAGCAATCGAGCTACAACCAAGGGATCCCGATGGAAGCTTTCTTGGAAAAGCCCGTGGTCAGCCGAGAGGGGATGAAGAATGCAATGCACCATTTCACACGGCTTAACACGGGTTCCTATTTTTTTATCAGCGAACCCAGCTGTGTCCCCAAGATGCTCAACACGTATGTGGCTTGGTATGCGCATGCGATGGGCCCAGTTATATTAACGGAAAAGCGCATGCTGGTTGACCGTAGGGGTGCGCCTCCTGGCAGTGATCGCAAGGCCACCTTGAAGCCAAGGATCCCGGTCATTCCTCCGTTAAAAGATGCCGGAGTCGATCGACTACGCGTGTTGAGCCCCCCGCGTGGATTGCCACTGCCTGCTATGGTGAATGCACCACCGGCGCCCCGTGCTCCCACGAAGACGGTTAATGTAGTATCGCCAGAGTCCGGCGCAGGAGCGGACATCGGGACACGTCGCCCTAAAGTGACTGCCAAGCGCAAATCAATTCCAGGTGCATCTAGAGCTGGCGGGTAAAAGAAGAAGAAGTCCATCCTTTCCCTCGATGCGATCCTCAGTTTAGAGCCTGAGGCTCCTCTCAACGAAGGAATAAGTGAATATGGCAGCAACGAGGGCTTCTTGGTCGACCCCGCAGACACCAATTTGGCGGCCGCCATTGCAGCTTCGGAGCGATCAGCGAGGCTCGAAGCGATGTTAAGTAAACTCGCTGAGTCAGGTAACCATTAGCCGCTTCCTTCGTCACTTTATTGCATTTTTTTTATCATTATATTTTTTTTACTAATATTTTCCCCATTTTCAACAGGTGTCTCTACTGAAGAAGCTATTGCTGCCTCTTTGAAAACTTTCCAAGAGAAGGAGGAGAAACGTGCTCTAGCAGGCGTTGGTACGTCTCACCCCTTTTTCTTTTATAAGAAAAATTTGTTATCTCTTCTGATGGTCAACCTAACCTTCTTCCTCTGTTTCTTTGCAGGGGCTATATCAGTTGATGCGGGGATCCTCCCCAAGCCTATTACTGAAGTCCCGGTCTCGTCGGGGCTGCTGCAAGAGCCTCGACTTGACAAAACGACGAGGGATGCCTTGAAAAATTTGGAGGCATCCCTATTCACGGACGAAGACGCCTCAATTAAAGAGGCTCTAGTGGCATCCGTCTCAACGGCTCGGGAGGAGATGAAGCGGTTGAGACGCGAAGCAAAGGCGCACAGAGCTGCTTTGGCCATGGGAGCGGGCCCTAGCACCATCCCTCGCACTGATACTCCCTCCGAAGAGGCCCCTGTCACCTTATCTACTGCTCGCAGGCAAGTGGCGTGCGCGGTTCGAAGTGCAAATGATAAATCCTCTTCAGGTAGCATTTCTTTCATAACCTTGTTGTAAGAATTATAAAGCCATCGGTTCTTATGTATCCCATCTTGCAGGGCCAAGTCCGACCGAGGGAGAGGCGGAGACCGTTGGACCCAAAGAAACAGAGGGGGCGGCACCTGCCGAACCTGAGCCGACGGTGGGCAACGTCGCTGAGGCTTCGGAGCCTGAGATGGAGGTGGAGGGGTCTACAGCCGAGAAGGTTATTGATGCCGAGCCTGAAACGGCGGCAGATGAAATGATCGTCGTAACTGAGCCCAGGGTAGTGGCGGACGAGGCGCTTGAGGCCGGTGACCTCGTGGTGACGGTGGATGAGCCGATGGAGACGGCGGAGCCCAAAGAGGTAGCGGATGAGATGGGCACGACTCTTGAGGAAGAGTCAGCCGCTTCCTTCCAAGAATCCGGCAATGCTCCAATCATTGCCCTCCCTGCCTACGGCTTCCTGCCGTCTCCTGGTCGCACGAGCACGACGACGGCCCCCATTGAGTCGGGCGATGAGGCCACGGGTGGTGGTCTCATGTCGATAGAGGAGGGAATCGCCTTCGTTTCAGCCGGGAGCTCCTCAGGTAAACCCCAAGTTGCTGTTTTTCTTTACTTTACAAGCTTTTCTGACAGGTTCACCTTTCTTGTAACGCAGGCGCAGCCAGCGCCGATGCCCCACTGCTTGAGGGAGCGCCTGTTCACACCATAATATTGCATTATTATATTCCCCATTCTTATTCTTTTTATAAATAAACGGGTGCTTTTGACGCATGTCTGCTACATGTTACAGGTTACAGGTTCTTGGACAGAAAACAGTGCAAACGATGTAAAGACGATGAAAATATGGACTTTAACCAACAAACAGAGATCTTGATCAAGCCTACATAAGGAACAATTCACAAAGCAAGATTCAAGACATCGACTCAAAGCGAACGGTTAAAAATCCATTGCAAATTGTTCACTGAAGATCTGGAACCAACCTAGAAACCCAAATGGAAAAAGATATATAGAAATAAGAAGCCCAAGCCAACAGAAATCAGCCCAGAAAAAATGGTGATTCAATCTTGTTAAAGGGCCGCGGAACCGCGGCCCAAGCCCACCATTGCCGCGGTTCCGCGGCCTTCTGGTGCCCTCGCTTCGTGAAATTTTTACATAATTTGGGTGCGGCTCTGAAAATATTTCCTAAGGGCTATTTTTGTAATTTCAGACATGCGAAACAAATGCAACCCTAGGGTTTCCTATTCTTTATAAATAGGAACTCTAATCATTGTAACTCTTTATGCCTCCTTTTAATAATAAATTTCAGATCTCTTTTTGGAGAGCATCGGTGTTTCCTTTCCATTCAGAAATTCAGATCTGACAACCCTGCATGGATGATTGGAGGGATGCATCTGTAATTAAATTTATTTTCTTGCCCTAGTATAGATTTTATTTATCTGCCCTAGTTATAACTTTCAATTAATTGCCCTAGGTAGAATAATTTAGGATTTTATATTTAATAATCAATCCGAACACCCTTCGGAATTAACTCGTAAGAACGAATCGGAAATTCACAACATCCCTGTGGACCGACCCGTACTCACCGGCTAGCTTCATGCGACGCCGTTCTTGATTGCGGTTACAAATATTTTTGATCTATCTTTTAAGCGCAAGCACGCTAAATCATCTCAAAAAATCAGCGCCTTCAACGACTGCCTTGGTGGTGGTCACCTCTCAACCCTCTCTCATACCATCTAAGATGTCGGAAGGTATGGGTTTACAATTTATTAATCCTATACTTCAGACGTATAATTCGTGTACTAAAGTCATATTGTTGTGTCTTTTCAGGAGTGCTCTTTGATCATGTACATCAGATGTTGCTCCCACACTTCTCCTTCCGATCCGAACTCGCTTCTTCCTCTGGTGGTGCTGGTGAGTATGATTTCCATTGATATCTTTCTTTTCTATTGATGGAATTACTTCTAACCCTTTTTCTCATCCCGACTGCAGCGCTACAGATTGAAGGAAGGGATAAAAGATCAGCTGCGCCACCAGCCCTTCCGGCCTTGCCACCTGTCTCAACTGGTACAGCGACTATCATATTGATAACTTTCCTCTCTTTATTTTCTGTGCTGTTATCTGATCGCATCCTGTTTCTTTTCAGCTGTCGTTCCGGCCTCGGCGCCCTTCGAGCCTCGTATTACAATGCCGGTGGGTCCTTATCTGAAAAGTCCATCTTCAAAAGGCGCCGCGAATAGTCTGCGCATGTTGAGTGACTACGTCGAGGAACTCGACGTTGAAACTCCTACATCCGCCGCAGACTTTGCTACGGTGGTTAACCCGATGCTGGCAATACTCGTAAACTTTCATGATGAGGGCATCATCGCATCTTAGGTTAACCATTGCAGGGAGATCGAGGCCCGCCTGCATCAATTATCGCTGGGTCCCGCTCCTGAGACCTTGGCCGCCAGCAATCAAAGAACAGCGTGGATCGAGCAGAGCGCTTCTTACTTCCGCCACCTCGAACAAGAAGTCATTTCAAGGCGTAAGGAGCGCGGTGAGACTTCGAGCAAGTCTGCCCAACTGCATGCTCGGGTGGAGGCCAATGCCGCACGGCTGAGGGTTGTCTTTGAGAGCCTTCTGCAATGTCTCTCCGAAGGGTTATCATTGAGGCAACAGCTTGACGTTGTCGAACGGGATGCACCCAGCCAAGAAGCAGCCCAGAAGGCGGCCGAGGAGCAACTTTCATCCTTTTTGCAGCAGCGGACCCAGGTGGAAGCGGAGGTGGCCGCGGCAGCCGCTCAGGAGGAGGCGCTGAAGGAAGTACGAGAGCAACTTGTGGATTTACTAAAGACACTTCCTCCTCAGTAGCTATCCCTCTTTGTATCATTAGTGTATATATATATTTTTTATTCTTTAACACAATGTATTCTATACCCAATCAAGTTTATGAATAAAAGATACACATTTTCTGTAATGTCTTGTGTCATTTCTCCGCCTTTTCTTTTTTTTATTATCAGCACGCCGTCACAATTAGCCGGTGGTAGAGTAAGCATCTTGACTTCTTCACAAGATAGCGAGGGCTTAGGCCGCAGGTTCAGATCTGCTGCCTAAGACTTTTCAACTCTATAAGCCGTGAGGGTCTCATAGAGACTTTTCTCCCTACGGATCGAGAGGATCTCGTAGGTGGGTTTTCTCCTTAGGAATCGTGAGGATTCCTAAGTGTGGTTTTCTCTTATAAGTCGTAAGGATCCTATAAGAGAATTTTCCCTCTTACGAGTCAAGAGGATTCGTAAGCGGTTGTTTCCCTCCTTGTCGAAACTCGACTTTGGAGAGTGAGACCCGTGAATAGTATGCAAGAGACCATTTTGGATTGACTTGTAGGGTCCCATTGTTCAGTAAGCAAGTTTTTTTTAGTCCCTGCTGCCTGAGGCTTCATCTTGCAAGTTGAGACGAATCGGGAATTTTCTTGCGGAGACGCTGGTTTCTCTGCGAGCCGACGCGAATCAGGAGGCTCTCGTCAAGAAGTATTTGTATCCGTGAGTCGAGGAATTTGCTAGGGATTATTTGTTTCCCAAGCACCAAGGATTATTTGTTTCCTTGGGGTTTGAAACGAGTCGAGAATTTCCCACGGAGGCACTGGTGGCTCTGCGAGTCGACGCGGATCAGGAGGCTCTCGTCAAGGAGTGTTTGTATCCGTGAGTCGAGGAGTTTGCTTGGGATTATTTGTTTCCCAAGCGCCAAGGATTATTTTTTTCCTTGGGGTTTGAAACGAGTCGAGGATTTCCCAAGGAGGCACTGGTGGCTCTGCGAGTCGACGCGGATCAGGAGGCTCTCGTCAAGGAGTGTTTGTATCCGTGAGTCGAGGAATTTGCTAGGGATTATTTGTTTCCCAAGCGCCAAGGATTATTTATTTCCTTGGGGTTTGAAACGAGTCGAGGATTTCCCACGGAGGCACTGGTGGCTCTGCGAGTCGACGCGGATCAGGAGGCTCTCGTCAAGGAGTGTTTGTATCCGTGAGTCGAGGAATTTGCTAGGGATTATTTGTTTCCCAAGCGCCAAGGATTATTTGTTTCCTTGGGGTTTGAAACGAGTCGAGGATTTCCCACGGAGGCACTGGTGGCTCTGCGAGTCGACGCGGATCAGGAGGCTCTCATCAAGGAGTGTTTGTATCCGTGAGTCGAGGAATTTTCTAGGGATTATTTGTTTCCCAAGCGCCAAGGATTATTTGTTTCCTTGGGGTTTGAAACGAGTCGAGGATTTCCCACGGAGGCACTGGTGGCTCTGTGAGTCGACGCGGATCAGGAGGCTCTCGTCAAGGAGTGTTTGTATCCATGAGTCGAGGAATTTGCTGAAGACACTGGTTTTTTCGGAGTTGGAATGAACCGTCAAGGTTTGGTTTCGTCTTCTGGCGGAGCCTGTTGGGAAAGTATGGTTCCCACTTTGTTTACGCCCTTGGATTGTATACAGGGATCGATGTGATCTTAACTGTAGGGCCAAAGTTTTATCATCATCATCATCATTTTTTTTTGTTTTATCTCCGCGATGCTCTATCATTTCAGCTTTTATATCGCGAAGGTCGCGATTGCCCAATCATTTCGGCTATCTTTTTCGCGGTGCCCAATCATTTCGGCTATTTATTTTATTTTTACTCGCTGTTTTTTATTGTGAGTTGCCCAATCATTTCGGCTATTTTGCACGCATACATTTTTACTTGCTGCTTTTTATTGCAAGTTGCCCAATCATTTCGGCTATTCCGTATGCATGGGTGGCCTACTGGCTTTTCGCCGTAAACCTGGAATTAGACACCGATTTCGGCATCAGCACCGCTACAACTGGGATATTGCCAGGAGCGAATCATCATTTGCCTCCGTCGATGTCGAACAAAGGTGGCTTAGCGAACAGGGTTAAGACGCTATCGACTAAGGCTTTTAACTTCATGAGCCGTAAGGGTCTCACAAAGGTATTTCTCCCTACAAGTCGTGAGGATCTTATAGGCGTATTTTCTCCTTAGGAATCGTGAGGATTCCTAAGTGCATGTTTCTCTGTGAGTCGTAAGGATCCTACAGGAGGGTTTTCTCCTTGTAAATCGAGAGGACTTACAAGGGTCGCTCACCATACGAACATATCCCCTATCACGGATGAGACTTGGTTAGGGAAATGTTTATTCGCGCCCGTGGATTGTATACAAGGGTCAGTATTGAACCACTTGTAGGGCAATATTGGAAGTTTGTGGGGGTTTGCTTAAACACAGGTTTAGGTCTCTGTAACTTAAGACTTTCAAATCCTATGAGCCGTGAAGGTCCCATAAGAGAGTTCTCCTTACGAGTCGTGAGGATCTTGCAAGTGTATTTTCTCCTTAGGAATCGTGGGGATCCCCAAGTGTGTTGCTCCTTTGTGAGTCGTAAGGATCTCACGCAGGTGGTTTCTCCTTACAAGGTCAAGAGGACCCTATAAGTGTCTTTTAACGAGGTTGCGCCCTTTCAGGTTTTCACAAACACTCGCCGGTAGTCCTGCTGTTTTTACTCACGGAGCCCTTTCGGGTTTTCATCCATGCCCATTTTGCTTATGGACATACCGTTTTTTTTATTCTTTTTATTTTCTTTTTCTCTTTTTTTTACGAGGTCGCGCCCTTTCGGGTTTTCACGAACACTCGCCGGTAGCCCTGCTGTTTTTACTCACGGAGCCCTTTCGGGTTTTCATCCGTGCCCTTTTTGCTTATGGACATACCGTTTTTATTTATTATATATATATTTTTTATCTCGTCAGCCTAAGGTTGCTGCGGTATTAGTTTAAATACGTTTCGGTCTGCTATTAGTTTAAGGACATTTCGGTCCGACGTTTGAGAAGGCTAGCTACTGCTGATGGAGTTTGAGCTTAGGAAGATAGCGAGCAGACATAGTCGTCGTCATCTACCATTGACCTAGGCTGTGGCTCATTAAGCATAGTATTTCTTTAGGAAGTGACCATTTATTGGCCTGAAAGTCCTTTCACCGTGCATATCCATAAGCAGATAGGCCCCACCATAGTAGACCTTATCTATGATGTACGGGCTTTCATAGTTTGGCTCGAATTTTCCCCGCTTGGCGTGATTAGGGATCATGGGCCTTTTGACCACTAGTACGAGTTCGCCTTGGCGGAATGTCCTCAGTCGGGTCAGTCTTTCATATGAGCGCGTCATCTTCGCTTTGTAAGCTTCCAGATTTTGTTGTGCTATGAGCCGGGTTTCATCAAGAGCGTCAAGCTCTTCAAACCGGAGGTGAGCATTTTCTTCATCTGTCAGCTCGTAGTGAACTGCCACTCGCAGAGAGGGTAACTCTATCTCGAGGGGGAGTACTGCTTCCGTACCGAACACCAACGCGTATGACGTTGTGTTCGTGGCTGCCTTGAATGTAGTTCGATACGCCCAAAGGGCCTCTTGCAGTTTCTCGTGCCAGTCTTTCTTATTTCGGGACACCGTTTTCTTTATAATTTTCGTCAAGGTCTTGTTGAAGGCCTCGGTGAGACCGTTAGCTCGCGGATTATAGACTGAAGAATACCTCCAGTCTATATTATGCTGCTGCGCGAAGCGACTGATCCTGTGGCTTCTGTAAGCTGGCCCGTTATCGGAGATGATCCGTCGCGGAGTTCCAAACCGATATATGACATGCGTCTTGAAGAAATGGAGGATATTCTCCGTCTTAACTTCTCTTAACGGTGCTGCTTCTGCCCATTTAGAGAAGTAGTCAGTCGTTGCCAGGATGAAACGATGTCCCCTAGACGATGCTGGTTCGATAGGGCCGACTATATCAGTTCCCTACATCTCGAATGGCCAGCTAACCACCGTTGGATGTAATGGATTTGGATGCTGATGAATGAAATCCCCATGAATTTGATATGAGTGGCACTGCTTCGCATATTCGAGACAGTCCTGAATCATCGTGGGCCAGTAGTAGCCCATTCGTTTGATCTTCAACTTCATCTTTGGGCCTGCTTGGTGAGAACCGCAGAGTCCGTCGTGAACTTCCTGGACGACTCTTTTCGCTTCGTCAGGTCCTAAGCATCTCAACCACTGAGAATCGAATGACCTCTTGTACAGAGTATCGTTGACGAAGGCGAAAGACAAAGCTCGTTTCATGAGCTGATGTCTTGTGGACGCTTCTTCAGGCATTCGGTGGGATTTAAAGTAGTCTATGAAGACTTCTCTCCAATCCTCGGTCTTTTCCCGGTCTTTTACTTGCAGGGTCGTTTGCTCGCTCGCTCCTTTTTCTTCGGATGATTCCGGAGATATTTCTGCTGGGACAAGCACCCGACGGCTTTGTACCATGATTCTAACGTCATCGAGATTCTCGTCAGGCAGTTCTTTAGCAAGTTTGGCCAATGCGTCTGCTTTGCTGTTTTCCGCACTCGGTATGTTCTCCAAAGTAAAGGAGGGAATTCGGGTCAACAGTTGTTGCACTTTTTCGCCGTACTTCACCAGTTCTGGCTTGCACGTTTGGTAGTCGCCGTTTACTTGACTAACGACCAGCTGAGAATCCCCGTATATGAGGAGGTCTCCAATTCCCATGTCAATGGCAATCTCAAGGCCTGCTATCAAAACTTCGTATTCGGCTTCGTTATTTGTCTTCGGCTGTCACGCCCCGCTTCCCAGAGTACGCAAGATTGGGCACGTGACATAGCCAACCATGCTACCTGTGGGTAGGAAGTGTCCATCCACAGTCACATTACGGCTGTAGAGATATCAAGAACAAGATAATAAACTAATCTAACACATGTCCAAATCCATAATAACAAGAGTCAATAAACAAATAGTGCGGAAGCTAATGATCCAATACAATAAATAAACAGTATGTCCCATAATGCGGGCTCACATCTGGAAATGAAATGAAATAAATAAACTAATCACTAAGGGACTCACAGATCAGCCTGCTGGCTGAAGTACTCCTGCTCGGTCGTCGACAGTGGTAAGGAATCTGGGCCATGCAAAACCCAGACGTCAGCGCGTCATGTCAACCAATAATATAATATAAACATGGTAATAAGCAATACAGGGATGAACATGAATAAAGCAGTACTATGAAATAACAGTGCAGGATAATGTGCAGCGGTAACTAAACTGTCCTATCAGGTTTCTACTCTACAGTCTTTGAAATCAATTGGTGACTCGTCGATGTAACTCAATAGTATCCCGTGCGTGCCCGGGACCACGGTCAAGGTTCTCGGGGCTGAATCCGAGACGTGCCGCTAGGCAGTAATAGGTAGCAGGATGGGCGAGTGATGTCAGCATCATCACTCCGGGGCTGGCCAAGCCCGTAAGACTGATCAGAACAAGTATCGAACTGTTGAGTTACAAGTCGGTTTCACCTTTGATTTCCCCATACCCCCAAGTTATGTATGTCAGGTCAGGTATTCAGTAATCAAAGACTAATGCCAACACAGGATCAGGTAACAGGTCAGGTTTGTCTGGATAGACAACAGGAATGGTCCATGAGGACCCCAAGTCAGGTTTGTTGGCATTAGGCATGAGATCAGGTAACAAGTCATGTCATGGTACAACAGGATGAGTCGGTATGTATAGGGTACCATGTCCGGTGCATCGGTATGTATGTATATGTCATATGTAGCAGGGTCGGTTCAACATGTAATGTAATCGAGTATGTGCTCTCAACAGGTATACAATCGAATAAGTAACAGTAGCAAGAATTTAAAGCAAATAGCAATAATAGTCATTTAATCACAATGGTACATGAATATGATGCAGTTGTACTATACTAGCAGGTTCGAGCACCCTTGGGGTGCAATAATCACAAGGTAGCGCGATATCAATGACAGAAAGTAATGAAGATATATGTGTACGATTATCATCCTTTAAATAGCAAAAATGATTAACTGGTAGTTTGTTATTAGGGTTACAGCGGCAAATTACGGTTTATGTTACAGTATCATGATATATGTCATATTTCACCCAAATGAGAAAAGTAAATATACTTGGTTAATATTTGCAAGTTTTATGAATCAACCATATCTAATTGGTATAGCATAGCATGTAGCAAGTAATACTTGCCTCGACGGTTTCGCAAACCGGAAAACACGAACGTAGCGTCGGCAGAAAACACGCGACGGTTTCACGGGCCACGGATCGAGTCCAAACAACGCACGATGGAAACATACGGGTCAAGGGTCCCTGCTGGGTCGTCGGGAAACATCGACATCGAGCCCGGCTCCGGCGAACGCTGAAATACAGAAATCTAGAAATCGAAGAAAAGTGAAAAGGAAAGAAGGGGAGAAGGAAAAGAGGGAATGCTTGTGACTGGGTTGTAGGTGCACAGGGGTCAGAGGAAGCGAGAGGATGCCGATGAGACCAACGAATCTCCGGCAATGGGTGTCTCTTTCCGGCGAGGCAGAGGGTTGCCCGAGCTGTTGAGGTCGGGGGTTTTGCAGAGGGTGGAGGTGGAGGCTTGTTATGTCGGGAAGTGGAGAGGGAGGTGAGGAGGATGACGACGGCTAGTCACCGGAGAGGTGGGGCTCGCCGGAGGTTGCCGTAGGTGGCATCGTCGAGGTGCACAAGGTTCTTCGGGGATCGCCTGAAGAAGGGAATGAGAGAAGGAGGTGGAGGGAGTGGTCTCGGTGAGGTGAGGAGGTCAAGGCGCACACGAAGGTGGTGCTGGCGTGGGCTGCGGTGGTGAAAGGACGAGGCTAGGGCAGCGACGACGACGAGGTTCTGGTGGGTTGCAGGTGTACGGGAAAAAGGCGAGGGTTTGAAGAGAGGAAGTGGAGGAGGTTACGATGGAGGTGATGGGGTGATGGTGGCGAGGTCGCGGTAGGCGACGAGGTTGCGACGGCGACAGGGTTGCAGGCGACGTTAGGGTTCTGCGATGGGTTTCTCGCGTTGGTTGAGAACGAGGAACAGTGGGTGATAAAAATATAAAATAGAGAGAGAGAGAGTTTGTTAGAGAGAGAAGGAGATTAGAGAGAGATAGAGAGAGACGGAGAGAGAGAGAGAGAGACAGCTAGAGAGAGAGAGAAAAAGAAATATGAGGAGAGATATATAGAGATAGAGGAAGAGAGAGAGAGATTATAGAGATAGAGAGAGGGGAAGCGGGGCCCACGAGGGATTTAAATCCCTCGTGATTGGCCGGGGTGATGTGAAAAGGAAATTTTAAAGATTTAAGAAAGGATTTATACGTTATATCTGTAACAGTGAAATATATTATAGTTTTATATTATTAAATTTAAATGGGTATTTCGGCGCTAAATGAAACATTTCCCAATCGCGCCCGGATTGCGCCCAAATGTTTCAAATTCAAATTATAGGATTTTTAGCGAGTTCCAAATTTTAAAATGAGATGTTTTATGATTAAAATGCATGCCCCCAAGTCGGACACTTGCACGCGCGCGTAGTCGTCCAAACTTGCCCGTTTCACCGAACGGGACGAAATCTCGACGCGCGGACGCTACCACGCGACTAGTGGCGACTAGTAGGCCAGTATGGATATTTTTAATTTCATTTTAGGTGTTAAAATTTGTTATATGCCAAAATGACTTAACCGGTTAAAATTTAGCAAAATCACCAAACAAGCAAGATAATTGAAATAAGCAATGTATAACACTCAACTAGTATCAGGAATAGTATTATTGGGCTCGGGTGTTACATCATACCCAACTACAAAAAGAATTTCGTCCTCGAAATTCCAAGAATACAAGATAGCTAACTACAGGAAAAGGTGATGAAATTTCTGCCGGATCTCGTCTTCTCGCTCCCAAGTGAATTCTCCGTGCGATCGATTACCCCAAGAAACTAGCACAAGAGGGATAACCTTGTTCTTAAGAACCTTTTCTCTTCGATCCTTGATTTTAACCGGTCGCTCCTCAAAAGTTAGGTCCTCCCGTACGGTCAACTCCGAATGATCCAAGATGTGAGTTTCATCGCGAACATACCTCCGTAGTTGAGACACATGAAACACATCGTGTACTCCTGCCAATGACTGTGGTAACGCCAAACGGTACGCTACCTCTCCAACACGCTCCAATATCTCGAAGGGTCCAACGAATCGAGGACTAAGCTTTCCCCGACTCCCAAAGCGAATCACTCCTCTAGTCGGTGATATCTTCAGGAATACCAAATCACCCACGGCGAACTCTAGAGGTCTTCTTGACGTGTCAGCCCAACTTTTCTGTCTGTCTTGAGCTGCCTTCATGTGCTTCCTGATTGTATTCACCTTCTCGACTGTCTGTACCACCAAATCTGGTCCTAGTAACCTTCGTTCACCAACGTCATCCCAACAAACAGGTGAACGGCACTTACGACCATACAACGCTTCAAACGGAGCCATCTGAATAGTCGCTTGGAAGCTATTGTTGTACGAAAACCCCACCAGGTGTAGATGATCCTCCCAAGAACCTTTGAAGTCCAACATGCAAGCCCTCAATATATCTTCAAGGGTCTGGATCGTTCTCTCCGATTGTCCATCAGTTTGAGGATGATAAGCTGTGCTAAACTTCAATCGAGTCCCCAAACTTTCTTGTAAACTCCTCCAGAAGTGCGACAAGAACCGAGTGTCCCGATCGGACACGATGCTCACCGGTACTCCATGTAGTCTTACAATCTCCTGCATGTACCGCTCTGCCAAAGTCTCCGTCGATTGACCAACCCGAAAAGGAATAAAGCGAGCTGCCTTGGTCAACCGGTCGACAATCACCCATACTGCATTGTTGCCCTTTGGACTCCGTGGTAAAGCTGCCACGAAATCCATGGTTATATGTTCCCACTTCCACTGAGGAATCGGAAGTGGTTGCAACAAACCAGCAACCCTTTGGTGTTCAGCCTTGACTTGCTAACACACCAAGCACTTAGCCACGAAGCGAGCAATCTCCCGGTTCATACCTTCCCACCAGAAGTGCTGTCGAAACTTTTGCAGTCTAGGATCCTGCGATTGTGCCGCTTTAATCTTCTCAACTAAGGACGACTGTACTTGCAACTGCATCAACTGTCCCGTAGCATGTGGTAGCACAACCTCCAAGTCAAACCTCCGAAAATCTGCAATGATCTCCCTCTGTGCGGTCAACACCTGAATTGCTGGTAACCGATTGAGCGTATCCGGCACAACATTAACCTTCCCCGGATGGTACTTAAGATCAAGATCGTAGTCGGCCATCAGCTCCAACCATCTACGCTGCCTCATGTTAAGCTCCTTCTGTGTGAACACATACTTCAAGCTCTTATGATCTGTAAAAACACCGACTCTTTCTTCCAAAAGGTAGTGTCTCCAAATCTTCAAAGCGAAAAGTACAGCCGCAAGCTCCAAGTCATGAGTCGGATAATTCTTCTCATGAGTCTTCAGTTGTCTCGATGCGTAAGCCACGACCTTCCCATTCTGCATCAAAACACATCCCAATCCTTTTCCAGATGCGTCGCTGTGAATCACCAGTCCTCCTGAATTATCTGGTACGGTCAGGATCGGGGCGGTTATCAACTTCTGCTTCAACGTCTCGAAGGCCAATGCACATCCATCCGTCCAAACAAACGGTACCTCCTTGCGCGTGAGCTTGGTTAACGGCTCTGCTAAGCGAGCGAAGTTCTCCACAAATCTCCTATAGTATCCGGCGAGTCCAAGAAAACTTCTTATCTCCGCAACATTTTTTGGAATAGGCCAAACTCGAACTGCTGCAATCTTCTCGGGATCAACGGCGATTCCATCGCCCGACACAACATGCCCTAGAAACTTCACTTCTTCCAGCCAAAATTCGCACTTACTCATCTTCGCATACAATTTCTCCTGTCTCAGCGTCTGCAGTGCGATCTTTAAATGCTCAGCTTGCTCCTCCGGACTCTTCGAGTACACCAGAATATCGTCGATGAATACCACATTAAACTGGTCCAAGCATGGTGAAAAGATTCTGTTCATCAAATCCATGAATATTGCCGGCGCATTCGTTACTCCGAAGAGCATCACCAGATACTCGAAATGTCCATATCGAGTTCGAAACGCCGTCTTTCAAATGTCTTCTGCTTTCACTCGAACCTGATGATATCCGGATCGCAAATCCAGTTTCGAGAATACTCTCGCGCCACTAAGCTGCTCAAAAAGTTCTCCAATGCGAGGGATCGGGTACTTGTTCTTAATAGTCACCCGGTTCAATTCTCGATAATCAATGCACATCCTTCTCGTGCCATCCTTCTTCTTTACTAAAAGAACTGGAGCTCCCCAAGGCGAGTTGCTGCTTCGAATCCATCCCTTCTCAAGTAATTCACCAACTTGTTTCTTAACTTCTTCCAATTCCACTGGTGCCATCGGATAAAAGATTTTGATATGGCACTGCACCAGGACTAAGGTCGATCGCGAACTCCAGGTCTCGCTTCGGCGGTAAGCCCGATATATCTTCAAATACGTCCATAAAATCGCGAACAAGTGCCGGCTCTTCATTACTATCAACTTCCATAGGTGCAAGAACACTGTTTGTCGGCCTAGCCCTAAACTCGACTGGTCCGACAGAACTGCTTCCTTACCGCAACTGCTGTTTGCATCGTTGGCCGCGAAAGGTCCAGCGAGACTACTGAGTCTCGCCCACTCCGCTGCATGCACGTCCACGGTTGCTCCATTCTGCCTTAGTCCGATAAATTTCTTCCCTTTCCTCCGCGTAGCCTGCGGGAAGAACTTCTCCAGGGGTTCTTAGAAAAACTTCGCCCAACTGATTGGCTTGGGCAAGCGGGTCTCTTCCGCAAGCCACCACTCTCGGGCGTAATCCACTAGTTGAATGCGCACCACATCAACTCCTTTGTCTTCTGGGATCTGTGCCGCTATCAGCAAATTCTCCGTGTCACTAGCCACTGCTCGGCTGGCAACGGCTCCTCTAGACCAGTGAAAGTAGACGGACCCAAAAGTCTGAAATCTGCTACAGTCCCTACTCGTTCGACTGGTCTAGTCCCAACATCGTTCACAGACTGCTGAAGGATCTGCAAACCTTCCTGAAACAAGTCCGCTTGCTGCTGGATCGGCTCGGTCTGTTTCTTTGTTTTCCAGCATTCCTCTTATCACTCCAAGCATGGCGGTTTCGTTCACACGCCTCTGGTACGTCTTCAACTTCTTACCTGTCATAATCCTGAACTCAAAACACCCAACATTAGCATGATGATAGATTCTGAATGTGGATTAAGGCTAGAACTCCAAGATACTTAAATAGAGTACCGCATTGTAGCTATGCCGCGGTATCATAGCAGCAATTACTTAACTCCACCCAAGTCGCCCAAGTCCTAGGGATAACAAGAAATCAGGTTCCGAGTCGACATGCAAAGTAAGTTTGCACGTCGTAAAAGATATAATCCGGAAGAATATGATTCAAGAATGGTAAAACGGTCAAGGTGGCAGGACATGTTTCCTAAACACGGGTATTCTGATTCGTGTATCGGGTACAATACCCAACTACAAAAGAATCAACCCAACTAACCTATGGCTCTGATACCAAAAGAACCATGTCACGCCCCGCTTCCCAGAGTACGCAAGATTGGGCACGTGACATAGCCAACCATGCTACCTGTGGGTAGAAAGTGTCCATCCACAGTCACATTACGGCTGTAGAGATATCAAGAACAAGATAATAAACTAATCTAACACATGTCCAAATCCATAATAACAAGAGTCAACAAACAAATAGTGCGGAAGCTAATGATCCAATACAATAAATAAACAGTACGTCCCATAATGCGGGCTCACATCTGGAAATGAAATAAATAAATAAACTAATCACTAAGGGACTCACAGATCAGCCTGCTGGCTGAAGTACTCCTGCTCGGTCGTCGACAGTGGTAAGGAATCTGGGCCATGCAAAACCCAGACGTCAGCGCGTCATGTCAACCAATAATATAATATAAACATGGTAATAAGCAATACAGGGATGAACATGAATAAAGCAGTACTATGAAATAACAGTGCAGGATAATGTGCAGCGGTAACTAAACTTTCCTATCAGGTTTCTACTCTACAGTCTTTGAAATCAATTGGTGACTCGTCGATGTAACTCAATTGTATCCCGTGCGTGCCCGGGACCACGGTCAAGGTTCTCGGGGCTGAATCCGAGACGTGCCGCTAGGCAGTAATAGGTAGCAGGATGGGCGAGTGATGTCAGCATCATCACTCCGGGGCTGGCTAAGCCCGTAAGACTGATCAGAACAGGTATCGAACTGTTGAGTTACAAGTCGGTTTCACCTTTGATTTCCCCATACCCCCAAGTTATGTATGTCAGGTCAGGTATTCAGTAATCAAGGACTAATGCCAACACAGGATCAGGTAACAGGTCAGGTTTGTCTGGATAGACAACAGGAATGGTCCATGAGGACCCCAAGTCAGGTTTGTTGGCATTAGGCATGAGATCAGGTAACAAGTCATGTCATGGTACAACAGGATGAGTCGGTATGTATAGGGTACCATGTCCGGTGCATCGGTATGTATGTATATGTCATATGTAGCAGGGTCGGTTCAACATGTAATGTAATCGAGTATGTGCTCTCAACAGGTATACAATTGAATAAGTAACAGTAGCAAGAATTTAAAGCAAATAGCAATAATAGTCATTTAATCACAATGGTACATGAATATGATGCAGTTGTACTATACTAGCAGGTTCGAGCACCCTTGGGGTGCAATAATCACAAGGTAGCGCGATATCAATGACAGAAAGTAATGAAGATATATGTGTACGATTATCATCCTTTAAATAGCAAAAATGATTAACTGGTAGTTTGTTATTAGGGTTACAGCGGCAAATTACGGTTTATGTTACAGTATCATGATATATGTCATATTTCACTCAAATGAGAAAAGTAAATATACTTGGTTAATATTTGCAAGTTTTATGAATCAACCATATCTAATTGGTATAGCATAGCATGTAGCAAGTAATACTTGCCTCGACGGTTTCGCAAACCGGAAAACACGAACGTAGCGTCGGCAGAAAACACGCGACGTTTTCACGGGCCACGGATCGAGTCCAAACAACGCACGATGGAAACATACGGGTCAAGGGTCCCTGCTGGGTCGTCGGGAAACATCGACGTCGAGCCCGGCTCCGGCGAACGCTGAAATACAGAAATCTAGAAATCGAAGAAAAGTGAAAAGGAAAGAAGGGGAGAAGGAGAAGAGGGAATGCTTGTGACTGGGTTGTAGGTGCACAGGGGTCAGAGGAAGCGAGAGGATGCCGATGAGACCAACGAATCTCCGGCAATGGGTGTCTCTTTCCGGCGAGGCAGAGGGTTGCCCGAGCTGTTGAGGTCGGGGGTTTTGCAGAGGGTGGAGGTGGAGGCTTGTTATGCCGGGAAGTGGAGAGGGAGGTGAGGAGGATGACGACGGCTAGTCACCGGAGAGGTGGGGCTCGCCGGAGGTTGCCGTAGGTGGCATCGTCGAGGTGCACAAGGTTCTTCGAGGATCGCCTGAAGAAGGGAATGAGAGAAGGAGGTGGAGGGAGTGGTCTCGGTGAGGTGAGGAGGTCAAGGCGCACACGAAGGTGGTGCTGGCGTGGGCTGCGGTGGTGAAAGGACGAGGCTAGGGCAGCGACGACGACGAGGTTCTGGTGGGTTGCAGGTGTACGGGAAAAAGGCGAGGGTTTGAAGAGAGGAAGTGGAGGAGGTTACGATGGAGGTGATGGGGTGATGGTGGCGAGGTCGCAGTAGGCGACGAGGTTGCGGTGGCGACAGGGTTGCAGGCGACGTTAGGGTTCTGCGATGGGTTTCTCGCGTTGGTTGAGAACGAGGAACAGTGGGTGATAAAAATATAAAATAGAGAGAGAGAGAGAGTTTGTTAGAGAGAGAGAGAGAAGGAGATTAGAGAGAGATAGAGAGAGACGGAGAGAGAGAGAGAGAGTTAGAGAGAGAGAGAAAAAGAAATCTGAGGAGAGATATATAGAGATAGAGGAAGAGAGAGAGGGATTATAGAGATAGAGAGAGGGGAAGCGGGGCCCACGAGGGATTTAAATCCCTCGTGATTGGCCGGGGTGATGTGAAAAGGAAATTTTAAAGATTTAAGAAAGGATTTATACGTTATATCTGTAACAGTGAAATATATTATAGTTTTATATTATTAAATTTAAATGGGTATTTCGGCGCTAAATGAAACATTTCCAAATCGCGCCCGAGTTGCGCCCAAATGTTTCAAATTCAAATTATAGGATATTTAGCGAGTTCCAAATTTTAAAATGAGATGTTTTATGATTAAAATGCATGCCCCCAAGTCGGACACTTGCACGCGCGCGTAGTCGTCCAAACTTGCCCGTTTCACCGAACGGGACGAAATCTCGACGCGCGGACGCTACCACGCGACTAGTGGCGACTAGTAGGCCAGTATGGATATTTTTAATTTCATTTTAGGTGTTAAAATTTGTTATATGCCAAAATGACTTAACCGGTTAAAATTTAGCAAAATCACCAAACAAGCAAGATAATTGAAATAAGCAATGTATACCACTCAACTAGTATCAGGAATAGTATTATTGGGCTCGGGTGTTACATCGGCTCTGTTAAGGAGAAAGCGAAGCGCATTATCCCTCCTTGTGGAGTCACGAAGATGAGGCCTACCGCCGATTTGATTATAGGGGTATCTTGTTTGCGCATTTTCATGGAAGATGCTCCATCGAAATAAAGCTCCCATTGGGTATCATTATCGCCGATCGCGTAAAACGCATGTTCATCTGGAAGATCGCAATTCAGAGGAGAATCGGCGGGTATCAGATGCTCAGCGATGAAGTCGGCGATGGCCTGGCCTTTCACTGCCTTGAAAGGCTGATAGGTTATCAAGAACTCCATCAAGAGCAGTGCCCATTTAGCAAGTCGTCCCGTCAATATGGCCTTTGACATTAAATATTTAAGAGGGTCCACTTTCGAAATGAGACGGACCTCATGCGCCAATGCATAGTGCCTGAGCTTTGTTATCGCGAAGATCAACGCCAGGCAGTGTTTTTCAATGGGAGAGTAGTTGCTTTCTGCCCCCAGAAGAACTTGACTCAAGTAATAGAGAGCTCTTTCTTTCCCTAGGTCATTCTCTTGCACCCATAATGCGCCTAAGGAACCTTCGAGGGCGGTTGTATAAAGAATGAGAGGTTTTCCCTTAACCGGAGCAGCCAACACTGGCGGGTTCTGCAGATACTGTTTAATTTCGTTCAGCGTGCCCTGACATTATTGATCCCAGACGAATGGAGTTCCCTTCTTCATCAGGTGACTGTAAGGGCGGCACTTGCCAGAGAGGTTGGCTATAACTCGCCGAATATATGCGAGCTTTCCTTGGAGAGACCGCAACTATTTGAGAGTCCTTGGCGGAGGCATTTCCATGATCGCCTTGATCTTGAACGGATCTATTTCGATACCCCGGTGTCGGACGATGAATCCCAGGAATTTGCCCGAGGAAACTCCGAATGCACACTTGAGAGGGTTCATCTTCAAGTTGTATTGTCGAAGGCGTTGAAATACAGTCTTTAGATGCTCGAGATGTTCTTCGTATGATTTGCTCTTAACCACGAGGTCGTCGCACTCGACGATTTCATGTATAAGGTCATCGAAGATCTTCGTCATGGCCCTTTGGTAAGTGGCACCGGCGTTCTTTAATCCGAAGGGCATCACTTTATAACAGAATATTCCCAAAGGGGTCCTGAAGGCTGTGTGCTTCTGGTCTTCGGAATGCATTTTTATCTGATTATAACCTGACGAGCCGTCCATGAAGGAGAAAACTTCATGAGTGGACGTATTGTCTATCATCAGTTCGGTGACTGGCACTGGAAAATCATCTTTCGGGCAAGCTTTATTAAGATCCCGGAAGTCTACGCATATGCGCACTATCCCATTTTTCTTCATCACCGGGACGATGTTGGCGATCCATTCAGGGTATTGAACTTCCTGGATGAAGCCAGAGTCGATCAGCTTCTTGACCTCAGCATTGATGCTCATCTCAAGCTCGAGCCGCATTCTCTTCGGCGCCTGTTTGACTAGCTTGATGTCCGGGGATATCGCCAATCTGTGTACAGCAATTTCTGGATCTAGTCCCGGCATTTCGGAATAGTTCCACGCGAAGCAATCTCTATACTGTAGAAGCACGTCCTTTAACGCAGCCACCCTTTCTTCAGATAGCAGCTCGCTGATGAATGTCAGTCGCGATCGTCTGCCGATCCCAACTCAATCTTCTTGAGGTTATCTGCAGTAGTATGTATGCCATCTTCCAGTTCTTTCGGAGCCGGTGGAAATTCTGAGATTACCTCATTGTCATTGTTTTCGAAGCACCAAGGGAGCTCATCTATGTCCTTGGGCTCTTCTTTTAATATTATAAGCATGTGACAGGTGCGAATTCGCTTCCAATCCCAATGTGGAACCGGTTCTTCTTTCGTGGCCTTGGGCTCGTGCTTCTGTGGCGGCGCTACCCTTCAGCTGTCAGACAGAGTGAATTTGCCAAGCTGATACTGATCTTCAACCCTATTCTTGAAAGTGAAGCAATCTTCAAGAAGATGCCCTATTACTCGATGGTAAGAGCAATAGTTCGGGTGTGAGACTTTGCCCGCTTGTTCGGGGTGTTTAGACTCCGGCGGTGTAAGCATTTGATGTTTTAGAGCAAGGTCAAGTATCCTTTTCGTCTTATCCCGAGGAAAAAAGTATGCTCGACTCATTTTCTTCATGAGGGATAGATCAATAACGCTCGACTCCCGTTTGCGTGGCTTCTTAGCCCTGCTTTGTTGCTGTTGAGCGCCTTTTTGGCCTTTCGACTTATTTCTGCTTTTGCGCCGAGCCTTCTTTATAATAGGTTGACAAGGAGCGGCATTTTCATCTTTCACGGCCTGTTAAAGGAGGCGTTGCGTTCTGGTTTTCTCGTAGATGGCCATTTCGCGGTTATGGTCGTCCCGGACTTTTTGACCTGCTTCCCTTATAAGCTTGTCCATTTGTTCTTCGAACGACGGACTGGACTCTTTTGCATCTGGAACATTCACTGTCTCAGGATTAGCGTCCTCCCATTGAGCATCCGCTTCTTCATCGAAGTCATACATGACATAGCAGCTGTTTAGTAGCTCTCGTTTCTTTGACCGGATATATCCAAGTCCTTTTGTCTCCATTTTCCCATTAGGCAGTTTGCGTTGAGTCCCGGGAACGTTCCAGACTTTGTCATACAACTTGGCTTTTCGAACGGTCTGCTTGAAGGATATCCCCTGGCGTTTCAGCAGCTTTTTCAAACCTTCCGTATAATATCTGAGAAGACGGATAGGCTGAAGCCTGTCGAGCGTAGGATCCGCGCCATGCCATATTTCTTTTTCCACCTTGGTTTCTTCAGAGCGGTAGAACAGAATTGCTTTCTCGCTTTCTCGCCTAGGAGGGATATAGAACGTTTGCAGCTTTTCTACATTGTAAATATTAAGTGCATCCAGTTCTTTATGGTGTTTAAGCGGCATTATGGCGACTTGTAGACTTTGCCCTTCGTCAACGGACGTTCGTATTGAAGGTCGAGCAGAGAATACAGCATGGATCTTATCTTCCGAGTCACTACCAAAGACCAACGTAGGAGTGGACGGTCCTGGCTTGTTGTGTTGGAGCGGACCCGAACAAACTATCTCCTCTTCTTCCTCGGTATCACTGCCGAAGACAGGGATGGTGGCATTAGCTTTGTTCTCTGGCTTGTGACACTTCTCCGTGTCTTCGAAATCCGGTAAGAAGTATTTGGCATCATCATATTTGCGGACCTCGTTCACAGAGAACGGGTTCAGTTCTCCCTTCACGGTATACTCGAAACCATCCATAAAATACTTCATACACTGATGTTGTGTAAAAGGGATGATGTTGTACTCGTGTAACCATGGTCAGCCGAGCAAAGCGTTATAGCATGTCTTAGTATCTATGACGTGGAATTTAATGTCCATGACGAGCAGCCCAAAGCGTAGCGTCAGTATTACAGATTCAAGAGTCTTTGACAATTGGGAGTCGAACCCGGAGATGGTGATCTTATCCCGAGCAAGGTGCTGGACGCTCATGCAGATTTCTTTTAACACCCGCACGTTGAGGAGATTAACGGAAGATCCATTGTCGATCAGGATTTTGCCTATCTTAATATCGTGGCAGTATCCTGAGACATAGAGGGGGCAATTGTGTTCGCACATCCCAAGGAGAAGGTCCTCGTCGCCGAAAGTGACATTGGCCGTGTGCACTTCCTCCAATTCATCCTTCATCTTTTTCTCGACCAGGCATGCTTGGAATTGTTCTGGATCTTGGAGTGCCTTAATCAACGAATCTCTCGCCTCTTTTGATAGCAAAAGGGCGTCAAGAATGCTGAGCTGTGAGGGCAGCTTCCTCAGATGTGCTAAGACGTTGTAATCCACCTTATTCTTCTTTGGCGGGTCTTTGGCAGCTAGCTCTTCCATCACTTGGTCATCTAAGATGATATCTTCAGGGGCCTTTTCTTTCCCTTTATCTTTTCTGTTCGAGGGTCCGAGGTTCTTTTCGGGCAGCGTGCGATTACATAGCCGGATATTTTCGCAAACCTTCGGTTCTTCTTCTTTTCTCGAAGCGGACTCTTTAAAGAGAGGGGAAAGTTCTAGCTCTTCATCAGAATCACTCCCGAATGTAGGCACTTGTGATCCACCGGTGTTAACCATGCAACAATCGCCAGCAGTTCTTTTAAGCCCTTCGGTCGTATTTCTTTGTTCCCGACAAGTTTTGCGTTTCTCTCGCTTAAAGTGTTGTCGATGAGCAATATATCCTTGCCACCATCTATCGAAAGCTTTGCACTCTTGAATGGGGTGTGAAACCTTCTGATGATATAAGCAATAGAAGGGGTGTATTTCTATTTCACCAGTAATTTTTCCTTCGGAGGATGGTAGCTTCATGCCCATTGATATGGCCTTAGCAAACCTTTTCCTCATCTTGAATTGGCTTTTGTCAGTAATGGAGGTATTTTGCTCCAGTGGGATCGTCTCAGTTCTTTCATCAAGTCGCTGGCACTTGGTCCTTTCAAATATGACTGCCTCACGTTCTCGATCAGCTTTACTTTTCAACCGAGCTTCGTTAAGGAATGTGTCAATTATCTCATATGATGGCACTGGAATTTTTGATTCGGTATCTGTCCCCAACGTTTCAGTACAAGAAGTCTCCTCCTCGTTTATGAACGAATGGGAAATCACATGACAGCTCGCCACGTGTTCCTCAGACTCATCAGATAAACTTTCTCCCTCATCTTCCTCTTGAAAGACATGATTGAGGAACTCTTGGAGCGTAATGGGAGTCCGTGCCTTTTGGTTGTATTCATCCAGCGCATCAATTTGCTTTTGTAAGTCTGTGCGCTTGTCGCCAGGCTTCACGGACTTCTTAGATTTCTTCTTCTTCTTTTTCGAAGATTTTGACGGCTGGCTGCAAGTGCTTGAACCACCACCATCGGTCTTTGGAGTTGGACGTGGTTTCAACATCCCTTCAATGACCTGCGGTTCCAACGGGTTCTTCCACTTGACTGCTGGACATGTCTGAAGATCGTTTAGCATCCTCTTTGTCTTGGCTGATAATACAACCTCCCAAGGAGCTACTTCAATGACGGAGCATGTTGCCCCCGGCGTATTCGTCCCTTTAGAGGTGTGGGGCTGTGGGGGATTCACCTTCCATTTGTCAGATAACGCGAACTTGCCCTGTCGGTATTGGTTTTCAAGCCAATTTTTGAAAACAAAGCAATCCTCGATCGGATGGCCTAGTACTCGATGATAAGGACAGTAGTTGGGCTCGTTGACGTCACTTGGTTGTAACGGACGTTTTGGATCCGGCAGATTTATGAGTCTGTTGCGCAACGCCAGCTCGAATAATCTCCTCGTTTTATCGCGGGGAAAGGAATAAGGACGTCCCATCCTATCCTCAAGGGGTACGTACGGGTGCATATTATTTTGACGAGCAACCGGCTTCGAGTCGCTCGGTTGTTGTTGAGCATTAGCGACGACGATCGCTTTTCCCTTCCCTTTGTCATTTCGGGAGTCCGACCTTGGAAGAGGGGGTTTATGGCCCATTTGATCCATTTGCGCTAGTTTGTCAATCAAGGCCTGGAAGGTAATTGGCTTGAAAAACATCATAAATTGTGAGATGGTTGCTTGCGGATCAAGGGTTCCCACAAATATACCCACCGCGGGAGCTTCTTCAATGCGCTGCTCACACTTCGACCATAAGTTCCGCCATCGTATAGCGTACTGAACCCACGTCACGCCGGGTTTTACCCTGGCGTTAATCAGTGCCGTCATCGGGGTACGTTCACTCGCGCTTGCAAAACGCTGAGTAAACAGCAGCTCCATCTCCGCGAAGGTTTTAATAGAGTCGTTCGGGAGCTCAGAGTACCATTCGAACGCCGTATCCGATAAGCTTCCAACAAACTGGCGAAATAACAGCTTGTCGTCACCGCCGGTGTTGCCGCAGAGTGCCCTGAACTGGGCAACATGCTGATGAGGATTGCCCGTCCTTTTGTAGACATGGAACTTGGGAATTGTGTAACCGGGTGGGTACTTGATTTGATCGTACCAACTTGGATATGGCCGCCCCGTTTTTACGACCTGACCGGCCGCTTCGGTCGCATGATGAACCCGTATTTGTTGGGCGATGTATTCATCCAAATCAGCTTTGGAGATTGTATTCTCTTTAGCCGTCGACAGAGCTGGTGGAGGATTCGATGTCTCTCCCCTATCGTCCCTAAGGACGATCGGGGGCTCTTCGGCCGGAGGATCTTGTTGTATCATCATCCCTATCATGTCTTGGAAGAGGAGGCCCATACGCTGTATGTTGGCTGCTTGTTCAGCAGCCTCTTTGTCCTTCTTCTCCAATATTCGGCGAAGGAACTCGGCGTCAGTCTCTTGTTCCTGACGTTCATCCGAGAATGTTTCAGGGTTCTCTTTTGGCCCTGTAAGTGCGGCCATAGCGTTCATCATCTCCTGGAGCTTCTGTTGCTGCTCCTGTGCCTTGGTCACTGATCGGGTGAGCGGGCGATGACCCGTAGATATGCGGCTATCTTCTTTACCAGATGCTACGTAGACGGTATGAACTATTATGCCCCCTGACTTAGGGCGTTTGGGTTCATCACCTCTGATATCTGTCGCCGACGCGGGGGTTTTCTCCGGCCTTCTTCTTTTGTGGGCCGTTGAAGTTGAAGGGGCCGTTGTAGTGGGCATCTTGGTGATCGTTGTCCTCTGCTGCTTAATAAGACGGTCCTTTTCTTTTTGCACCTTCATCTTCTTTCGTTGACGGGAGTGATCCGTGTCAATCACGGAGTCTTGAACCCTCCGCCAAACTTTATAAATTCTTAAGGACAGCCGTTGAGGGGGCTGTTCTTGTTTTATTTCCGGAACTCTCTCCGCAGGTGGAGGAGATCTTTTCAGTGTAGCGGTTGGAGAGTTTTTACGTACCCTTCTCAGCAGTTCAAAGCTGTTCCCAGTTGGAACAGCTGCGTTGACTTCCACCACTGGAGCCGGTGGAGTTAGCCCTGAGGGGGAGTTGCCCCCTGCCTCCCTCACTCGTTGCCAATGGCGACGTCGAGCATGACGAGCCGTTGGGACTGGCTCGGAGATTGAGACATCTTCTTTTTACCCCCTGTCTGAATGAGGCGCCGCCGGTGTTAACCTCTTAAAGACTGAGGTTGTCTTTTGAGGGGTGATATTCAACCTGTCGAAGACGGATCCTCGAGCGGGGGCAGGAGCAGGAATCGTCAGTCTTGAAAAGGCTGACTCTTTGACAGGGGAAGCCGCCCTGATGACTTCTGAAGCAGCAGCCGTTGCCCTCCTTTGGACAGCCATTTTAGAGTTCAGATTTAGCCTGGTGAAAACAGAGGCTGTCGATTTGGTAGCGGGCGACCCGTTGACAGGGGCCATCGTAGCAGTGAGCCGGTCGAAGACCGACTTTTTGTTCACTTCCGGTGCGGGTATTGGCGTAGGAAAGCTTGTAGGTGGGATCATGGTCCCGAAAAACAGGCCAGTGGTGGCTTGGGTCACCTGGTCTACTGGCAGAGTGAGGAAGGAAGCCGCTTGGGGCCCATATGCTACACTTCCGGGGGAGGTGGAGCGTCCATTGCAGTGGCACTTCGAGCAGTTGGTGCAGTTAGAGGCCATTGAATCTTGAGTTCTGCGCCAGGCAAAAGACCAAATCTTAGGAACTTGAAATCCGAAGCAACCATTTAACAAACCGTGATTGGTTCGCGAGGACGACACACGAAGTATGGAGTGGAAAGAGGAAAAGGTCCCACCGGGCGTGCCAGAATCTGTTCCCCTCCGAAAGACGGCGCACAAGACTGCGAGGTCCTGACGCTGAGATTCGGGGCAGATGCTATTTGGTTTTATCCGTCTACCTCTCCGAAGATGCCAAGTTGATTTATGGCACCGTGTATCGGAGGTTTAGACGGATGCGGCCGATGTAGCAGACTTCGTCAGATTCCCCCTCACTTGAGGGGTTTTTGATTGTGGGGACGCTCTTCCCTGCAGGCGCAAGCCCCTGCAGTTAATTACGCTACCGCATAGCGGTAACAACTTTCTCCTTCTCCAGATTTTCACTTCGTATCGTGTGTGTTTGTTTTGTCTGTGGTTGCCCGTGGATTGTATACGGAGACTGAGTAATACCGTCGCCCGTAGGACGTGGATTAGTCCAAATCCGTATTTACTTAGATTTGGGTTTGGTGTTTTTAGTCTAAGGATGCATTAAACGTTCGTTAAGGATACGTTAGTCCTGTTTGAGACTAAGATCAACTTAACGTGGTGATCCATTTATTATATGGCCGTCAGGACTCATCACCTCTCTGACGTCGTTGAAAGATTACAACGATAGATGTCAGAGGAGTTCAGAGATGTACCCTTGAACCCTAGTCGATTTGGAGTTTTATAGTCCATTTAAATGTTTAAGGATACGTTAGCCGTATTTAGGGCTAAGATCAACTTAAACGGGATCGTTTAGATCCGGCAAAAGAGCGTTTGGAGGCTCTATTATTCCAGTTTAGGGACGTAGTGGTCCATAGGTAGTTTAGGGACGTTGCGGTCCATGCTCCAATTTAGGGACGTGGTGGTCCATATTCCAGTTTAGGGACGTGGTGGTCCGATATTAGTTTAGGGACGTCTCGGTCCACTATTAGTTTAGGGACGTCTCGGTCCGATATTAGTTTAGGGACGTTTCGGTCCACTATTAGTTAGGGACGTTTCGGTCCACTATTAGTTTAGGGACGTTTCGGTCCACGAGTTTAAGGACCCCCCAGTCCATATTCATGTGTGGTCGTTGGGACCCGTCGCCTCTCTGACGTCGTTGAAGGATTACAACGACAGGTGTCAGAGGAGCTCGGAGATGTACCCTCGAACCGGATTTAATTTGAGGACTTACGGCCATGATTGGGCTAAGTCCCGTTGAGCATATTCAACATTTTTCTTGATCTTTGGCCTATTAGGCCTGTGCTAGGGCTTTGCCCATATTTAATAATGCACTGCATTTTATTCTGGCCTGCTAGGCCTCTTTGATTTGGGCTCTGTCCCTTTATTTATGATGCAGAGCATCTGTTTTGGTTTGGGCTCTGTCCCCTTTTTTTAATAATGCATTGCATTTTATTAGGCATGTTAGGCCTTCTTTAATTGGGCTTGGCCCTTTTGTAAACAATGCAGTGCATTTGTCTGGCGCTTTGCGCCAAGTAATGGGCGCAAGCTCATATGGTGATGACACGTGTCATGCTCTGGCGAGCGCAAGCGCAAGCGCAACAGCGCTGTTCTAGTGCGCTGCGCTTGCGCTGCTGACATGTGGCGCGCTGTGGTGAATTGCGCCAGTTTTAGAGAGCAAGGCTCTGTTTCAAAAGCGCATAGCGCAGTTGGTTCAGATGCTGACACGTGGCGCTCTCTGGTGGCTTGCGCCAATCCAAGAGCGCAACAGTGCAGTTTTGCAAGTGCAAGACACTATGATTTAAGAATCTTTTAAATTCAATGAACAGAAGTGCAAAGCACTGTTAGATTTTTTTTTATCTAATTTAGATCAAAGAAAAAGATAAGTTTTTTCTTATCTTAAAGAACCAAAGGTTCATGAAAAAGTGCAAGGCACTATTTTTATTTTATTTATTCATTTATTTAGTTATGTTTAAAGATCAATGATCTTGTTTTTAGATCACTGATCTGTTCATAAGAGAATTTTCTCTTCTTTCAAAGGTTTTTACCTTCTGTTGTTCTTGAGGAGTTCTCGAGAGTTCTCTTCTTCTTTTTTTTTAGAAAGATGTTGATCCCTTGAATTGAGGCTTGGGGTCTATTTTATAGTGCCCATAAATTAGTTAAATTTGTTAAAGAGATTTTTCTCTGAGTGATTTGGGGAATTTTCCCTACTGTTGGATCTTTGATCCCAGGGCCTCTGTTTTACAGAAGAAAATATTCTTGTTTTAACAAGAACAGAAAAGATTTCTTTAGAATTTTAATTCTGTTTGGCGCAGATGTCCCAGCGCGTGACACGTGTCATGCAGCGCACAGCGCAGCGTAACTGCGCAAGCGCATCTGCGCTGACACGTGTCGCGCAGCGCACAGCGCAACTGCGCTAGCGCATCTGCGCTGACACGTGTCGCGCAGCTGTCACGTAGTGCACAGCGCAGCGCAACTGCACTAGCGCATCTGCGCTGACACGTGTCGCGCAGCGCAGTGCTTGCGCAACTGAAGCGTTGCTTCCTTTAATTTTGCTTAAAATAGAGCTTTGCTCTGATTGGGTGCGCTGCCTTGGGCGCTGTGCTGCCGTATCAGCTTTTGACACGTGGCGCATTGCGCGTGGCGCATTGCGCGTGGCACATGGGATTTGAAGCGTTGCTTCAAAATTTTGAATTTTTGAAATTCAAACAGAGCCTTGCTCTAATTGCGGGAAATAATTATTTTAGCGAAACCCATCCCGGAATGAAACCCTAGCGCCGTCCCTCGCCTCTGCCTAGCACCGACGACGCCGCACCAAGCCTCGTCACCTCCTCCTCCTCGTCTCCATCTTCTTTTCTCCCTTTTCCCGAGGCTGTTGCACCTTGCGCTTAATCCACAGCCGTGAACCCAACGCCTCCGGTCGTCGCCAACGCCTCCGGTCGTCGCCGACGATCACCAGACCACCCCAGAACACTCTAGTAAGCGCTTTCTCCATCTCATTCTTCTCTTTTTCTTCTTTACTTGCTTCCCGAATAATTACAGTTATGGGTTCTTGAAAGGTTGTGACTGTTCATCGCCAGAGCACCGCCGACACTCACCAACGACTCTGCCATCCCTCTGCAATCCAGGGAGTAGGTTCGCTCCTCGATCCCCTTTTGTCCTCTGTCATTTTCTTATTTTTCCAGTGCATGCATTCTTTACCATCTTGAGGTTCACTGTTGGTTTCGTTTCCGGAATCCGGCGATGCCGACGACGTTTCCCGACGCCCCAGCGTGGACCCCTGACCCGTGTGTTTCCACCGTTCGTCATTCGGACGCTTTCTGTGTACCGTGCGCGCGTCGCGACTTTTCCCCGCCGACGCGTAACGTTCCGTTTTCCGTTTCGTGACCCGTCGAGGCAAATTAATCTTGCTACATGCTATTTGAATCATTCTATACCTATTCTATGTATATAACATACCTGTAGTTTGAATTTAGCACCCCATGCATCGCTTTATAACATTTCGATGTTCTGTTTGCATCTATCTATATTATTTCAGATCTAGAACTTGAAAGGTTTGCATTTAGTTTACTAAGCATACATAATCACATTTAAATGTTAAATCACGTACTCACAATTGTTTATTAGCTATATTACCCTTTTTGTAGTTTTGACCTATCGGACGACCGATTGCATACATTTAGCTTTATTCACATTCAATTGCATCTCTAGATTGTTTTAATACATATTAATATGATTTTATCCTCCACACGTGTTATACTGCATCCCTGAAACGTTAAAAGTATTCCTTAAGCCAAACTGATAACTGTACAGCTAATTAATTAAATCTGCTTTATTGCTTAACTTATTGCTTAGATTGTGTTGTTGATAACCATGCTTGATTATTTATAACCATGATTATGCTAGCTGTTTATGAGTACCCACATGTTATCTTTTACACCCTGGCCCGACTTGCTACACACATATTGATTGACCTGACATGGTACCGTACACTACTTGACCTGACCTGATGTACCATGGCTTGACCCGTTACCTGATCTTGTGTCTAATGCCAACAAAGCTGACATGTAGTTCTCGCGGACCGTTCCTGTTGTCTATCCAGACAAATCTGTTCTTACCTGATCCTGTGTTGGCATTAGTTCTTGATCACTGAATACCTGACTTGACATACATAGCTTGGGGGTATGGGGAAATCAATGATGAAATCTGACTTGTAACTCAACAGTTCGATACCTGTTCTGATCAGTCTTACGGGCTAGGCCAGCCCCGGAGTGATGATGCTGACATCACTCGTCTGTACCTGCTACCTTTTACTGCCTAGCGGCACGTCTCGGTTTTAGCCCGAGAGTCTGTAGACCGTGGTCCCGGGCATGCACGGGATACTATTGAGTTACATCGATGATTCATCAATTTGATTTCAAAGACTTAGAGTAGATAACCCAATAGACCAGTTTAGTTTGCTCACTGCACACTACCCTTCACCGCCCTGATTTATATCACTGTTACACATGCTTTATCACTCATGATTATATTTGCATTGCTTGTTACCCTGTTACACTTTATTACTTGATGACATGACGCGCTGACGTCTGGGTTTTGCATGGCCTAGATTCTGTACCGTTGCTGCAGTCCGAGCAGGAGTACTTCAGCCAGCAGGCTGAGCTGTGAGGTGTCGGTAGTAGTTAGTTCTTTATTTCCTGCATTTTATTCCTGATGTGAGCCCGCATTATGGGACATACATTCCAGTTATTTTGTATTGGATCTTTTCCTTCCGCATTTTATTATTCTTGACTCATTTTCTCTTGGCTTATGGACATGTATTAGATAGTTTTATTTTGTTCTTGATATCTCTACAGCCGTAATTTGACTGTGAATGGATACTTCATACCCACAGATAGCATGGTTGGCTATGTCACGTGCCCAATTTAGCGTACTCTGGGAAGCGGGGCGTGACAAATGAGCTACAAGTTTCTTCTTGTAATTAAATTGCTAATTAATTACTTAAATCTTGTGCTCAGGCAATAATTACCCCTTTATGGATTTTGAAAAAAATATTTGAAAAATTTTATATAGGAAAATTAGAGTTGTTACAATTCTACCCTCCTTATAAAAATTTTATCCTGGAAATTTACACAAAGACTAATTTTCAAAATGGTGAGGGTATCGTGCACGTATATCATCTTCTCGCTCCCAGGTTGATTCTCCTGGCGAATCCCTTCTCCGCATTACTCGGACCAAGTTCACCTCCTTATTCCGTAATATCTTCACTTTTCGATCCAGGATCTCAGCTGGTTGCTGCTCGCAAGTTAGATTGGTCTGTACAGTGAGCTCTGAGTGATTAAGTATGTGGGTGGGGTCGCTCATATATCGTCATAGCTGTGATATGTAGAACACATTGTGCACTCCTTTTAATGTGGATGGTAGTTGTTTACCGCTGAAAACTGGACCGAGACGTTAGGACGTCTAGCCTGAATTTAGGGGCAGATACTATTTGGTCATATTCATCCACCTCTCTGAAAATACCAAGTTGATTTATGGTACCGTATATCGGAGGTTTGGACAGATGCGACCGATATAGCAGATTTCATCAGATTCCCCTTCATTCGTGAGGAGGTTTTATTGTGGAGACGCTCTTCCTTGCAGGCGTAAGCCCCTGCAGTTGATTACGTTATCGCGTTGCGATGACCACTTTCTCCTTCTCCAGTAGTTCACTTCGCGTCGTGTGTTATTTTGTTTGTTTTGTTTGCCCGTGGATTGTTTACAGAAACTAGTTTATATCGTCGCCCGTAGGGCGCGGATTAGTCCAAATCCGTATATTTGATATTTGGGTTTGGGTTTTGAACTTAGGTTATATTTTCCTTTAATTCAAAAAAAATGTTTTGTTTGGTTTAAGGATCGTTAATCTAGTTTGAGATAAAGATCAGCTTAAACATATGAGCGTTTGGGCTCAATTTATTTTTTAAAACTAAGAATATGTTAGTCCTGTTTGAGACTAAGATCGACTTAGTAATATTTTCAGGATCATCAAATTTTATTACGATCCAACAACATAGCATTTGGGCTCAGATGCTAGAAATTTCAGAGAGGCTTTTAGCAAATTTGGACTTGGTCTGCTCAATATTTTCCTCTTTCCTCTTTTTTTTAAAAGTGCTAAGCACTTATTTGGATTCTGTTTGTTCAGCCCTTTTTTATGCAGGAGTGCTAAGCACTTGTTTGGGGCTTTGGCGCTCACATGTGTATCAGGTGAAGCACTCAGTCATGGGCGTTGCCCAATCAGTGCTAAACACCTGAGTCATTTTAATTGAATATATAGCGCTAAGCACTTTTATATGACATTCACGTGAAGAGCACGCGCGGCGCTAGGGTGTTGCCCAATCAGTGCTAAGCACTTGAGTCATTTTGACTAAATATATAGTGCTAAGCACTTTTATATGGCGTCCACATAGGGAGCACATGAGGCGCTGTCTTATTTATTTTTTTCGACGCCCACGTGTGTTCCCCGTGAGGCGCTGAGTGCTGTCCAATCAGTACTAAGCACTCAGCCGTTTTGGCTGCATATGAAGTGCTAAGCACTTTTACTCAACGCTCACATGTCTTTAACGTGAGGCGCCGGCCTTCTGTTTTGAGCGCCCACATGAGAAGCACGTGGGGCGCCAAATCCTTTGTTTGGGGGCACCCACGTGTGAAGCACATGAGATACCGAGTTCCTTTTCTTTTTAGAGATTGAATATCTGTTAATAGCATTTTGACCATTAATGACCACCAAGACCTTTGTTTCTCGGATCGAATTTTCTTTAAGAACTAAGTTCTTATTCTTTTTTTATAAGGACTAAGTTCTTTTCGTAGGGTTAAACCCTATATTTAGAGGAATTAAATTTCTAGAACATGGGTCCTTTTTCTTTCTCTTCCTTTTTAACCAAGTTCTTTTCCCCCGGATTTTGAGTATGAAGAACAGAATCTCCCCGATGAGAATTGAATTATCAACTTATGAGGAGATTTGCTTTGAAAATCTCAAATCAGAGGAAGAACTAAGTTCTTATATGAAGGATTAAACCCTTGTTTCCGTTTATACTAAGCGAAGGAGGTATTTTTGATCTTTTCTTTTTTTTTACCCTAGAGTTTGAAAGAAGGGAGATTTTCTTCTTCTTTTGAGAATTAAATTATCTGTTTTTTCCTTTTTATGGAGAAACTTATGGGGTCGATTCTCTATCTGTCCACCTTTTTGCTCCTTTGAGACTTAAAGTCTCAGGTCCTTTATATAGTAGAAGAAAATTGTTAATTAGTTTGAGAAAATCTCTCATTTAAGAGATACCAATTGATTTAATTGGTCTCAAAATTTGTTCGGAGGATTTTATCCACCTTTGGATCTTTGATCTAGTGATTTTCTGTTTTACAAAATATTTATTCTTGTTTTTAACAAGATTAAGGAAATATTTTCCCATATACAGAATTTAATTCTATCAAACAGTGATTTTTAATCACCATTGGATTTTAATCCAAAGGCTCTCTGTTTTACAGAGAATAATTTTTTTTTGTTTAGAATGATGGAGGAAATATATTTCCAGAAATAGAATTTAATTTTGTTATCAGATCTTTAATCCAACAGCTCTTTGTTTAACAGAGAACATCTTTCTCATTTAGAAAGATCAAGAAAATATTTTTCTCTGATAGAATTTAATTCTATCATTTGATGATTTATTATCACCATTGCATTTTTGATCCAACAACTCTGTTTAACAGAGAATATCCCAGATTTTACGGAAATAATTTCTATATAGAATTTAATTCTACCGGCTCTTAATTTGGGCGCTGGCGCTTACGTGTTATGCACGTGGGCGCTACTTAAAAATTAAATTCTTATACATAACAGGTGCTTCTGTGATTTGCACATTGCACTCATGTGAACTTCACGTGCGGCGCCACTATAGATTTTAATCCTATATGACTGGCGCCGGCGTTGGCACCCACGTGGGGAGCACGTAAGGCGCTGCCTCAGAGCTTAGCTCTTTTTATTATATTTAATTATTAGGAGAACAAATGCCCCACACCGTTTTTCTCACGTGGCTTATACGTGAGTGCAACGGTGTCATTTTTACCACTGTTGGATCACCTAGGAAGTTGAACCGTTCCCCCCCACCCATGTCTTATAAATAAGGCCTTTGGCCCTTCAGATGACTGTTGTCTCATCATCTTCTTCCTTGAGCCTTGCTCTTACTTTTGAGAATTTAATTCTTGTTCTAGAGTTTAGATCTCTGTCCTTAAGAACTCTTCTGAACAGAGTATACTCTGCCAAATTTCTTAGTAAGGATTATGAACATATCTTAGCTTTTTAACTCCTTTAGAACATATATATTTTCTTAGTTTTGGATTTTGAGTCCATTATCAGATTCGACAGAGCTTAGGTCTCTTTTTTTGTAATCGATCTCTTGAAGATCTAAAAAAAACTTTTTTTATATAGATCGTGGATCTTGATGTCCACATCCAATACTTGAGAATATTTTATTCTCTTCCTAAGGTTTTACTTTACTGTCAATCTTGACATTTGAGATTTCCTGGAATTTGATTCCATCATTCATCTCACGAGTTTTTCTAACAAGGGGCTCTCTGGGATTTGATCCCACTATTTGGGGGAATTTAATTCCATTTTTTTTGCAGAGCTTAGCTCTGATTTGGATCTTAAGAACTTTGGGGAATTTTATTCCCTTTACTATTCTTGGAGGTTTCCCTCTTTTTTATTTGAATTTTTGGGGTTTTAATCCCTTCTTTTTTTTTTTACAGATTTGAATCTGTTTGTTTGTTTTAAAGAGCCCTCCTTTCGGAGAATATTGGGAGTTTTTAACTCCACTGTTTAATTAGCACTATTCATTTAATGAGAATCCTTTTGGATTCTCACAATGGGCATATGTCTCATCTTCGATGAGCCACCACCTTATTTTGTGGGGCCTGCTGTCTTTTTTTTTGGACTTAGTGATTTTAGCATTTTGATTGCTAACCCTCCACTGGTTTTCTTTTCAGGTACCATGGCTTCTGGTTCCTTTTTTCCCTATATTCGTTCGGAGAGTGCTTTTGCCGATGCCCCTATGGATCGTGAAGTCCTTGCTTTAATCCAGGACTACAATCCGGAACGGAAATCTCTTCATTTATGGGGAGCATGGTACAGCTACATTATCCGGGGTCGTCGCAGCTTTCCTTCTGAAGCGCCATCAGAACCGATCATCTCGATTCATTATGCTTACCCTCCGCCGGTTGCTTATGCTGTGGAAGAGGTCAATTGGACTGCGAAGGGTCATCTTCAACCTTCTATGGCATCGATACCAGTCCAGCCGCCGATGGCCCTAGATATTTTTGACCGTCGTATATGTCAAGGAGAGGCGCGTCCTTGGGGTCAGATTTATACAATAGGAGTGACCCCTCGTCATCCGGCCGGTTACCTCCTCTGGGCCCGCTACATCTTATCGGCCAAGAAATCGTTGCTTCTGAAAACCGGGTTATACCCAGCGGTCTATGCATCACTTTTCTATTACCATACTCCTCACGTGTGGTGGGTTAAGTTTTTCTTGGAACAGCAGAATATTCCGACCCACACGTTTCTATTATCGGACCGGGAAGTATCGATTTCGCTGGAAGAATTCACAGATATTTCTGGATTACCCGTCAGAGGGGAGCATTATGAGGAGATACTTCCTCCTGAAGAGTATATCTTCGCCACTGAATCAGTAGTCATGGGCCTTACTCCGGAAAATGCTATCCAACACAAGTTCCCGAGTCTGATCAAAGTGTTGAATATTTATGAAAGCTTGTTTTTGGAGTTTGGGGGGCATGTGGTTAGCTTTACGGATTTCGTCGCCCGTTTCCTTCGTCCGGAGGTTTTATTGAAGAAGGCTGCGAAGTTTGCCAAGGTTGATGATCCGTTCGGATTTGGCTTGGACAAATTGCCGACTGCTGATGTGGATTTGAAGCAATTCTTTATTCCGGACACCCCATCGTCCCTTTTGCAGAGATTGTTGCCCCGGACATTGACGAGATAACGTTTTGCATGGGCTTCATTGGTTTGTGGCTGAGCTGGTTTGCACTCCCAATGCATCCTCACTACATGAGACCGTCTGTTTTATATCCGGCTCATCGTGTTGCGGGGGGAATGCGTATGGCTATTGGAGTTGTAGGATTAGCTCATTTGTATAATGGTCCAAGTATAGCAACCGACAACACCCAGCCGGGTTTGAACCTCGTAAATCTCCCTTTACATTATTTCACCTCATGGATCGAGATGCATATGTTGGGTTCCTTTGGTGTGCAAAAGAGACCTAAATTTTATGAAGGGTACAATTTCTCCCGGGTCATGCAATTGGTCGACGCTTCTTCTCCGGACCCAACACAGCGAGAGGCTCGGGGATTGCTTCTGCGTCCACGCATGGTTGAGGACAACAAGACCTTTGTTGATAGGGTCCTGACCATTGGTAAAGAACCCTCTAAAGTGGTCTGACCGCTTCATGATGTCTTCAAGGACGGGGTATCCGCTTTGAGGGCCTGGGAAATCGTGCATTTGTATTCCATTAGGCCGGGTTTCCTAGTAATCAGGCAAAATGCCTCGGTGTTATTCATGAGGTATAACCCGCATCACTTTGCTCAACAATCTGGCTATAACCAAGGCGTTCTCCTCGAAGCATTTCTTGTCGATCCGGTTGCTTCAGAGGAGATTGTACGCAACGTGGTGCACCATTTTATGCGGCTGAATACAAGGTCTTATTTTCTGATTGCTGAGCCGAGTTATATTTCGAAGGCCTCAAATGCCTATATAACTTGGTATCAGCATGTGACGGGCGCCGTTATTAAAGAAGAAAGGCGGATGCTCCTTGATCACAAGGATTCTGTCCCGGCCAGTAACCCCGCAGTTCCACTGAGAGAGAGCGATGCGGTCCTTCCTTGATAATGCCTGTATAACTTGGTATCAGTAGTTGTCCGTCCTTCCTTGAGAGAGAGCGACGCGGTCGTAGTTCCACAGGCCTTTCCAATGGTGTCGATGGCTAAGGCACGACCGGACGTGGGTGCTCCTGGCGGTGTGATGGCTGCAGCGTCTTCTGAGTCGGATATTGGCTCAGAAGTCGGGACTCGCCGTCCCAAAAGGCCTGTAAAGCGAAAGGTTTTATCGTCGGGTGTTGTTGCCGGCTCTCAAAAGAAGAAGAAATCCCTGTTTTCCGCTGACGTTGTATTTGGTCGAGAACCTCATGCTCCCTATAGCAAAGGCTTGTCCGAATATGGCACCAACGACAATCTTTTTGAAGCTTCTACTGATGAGAACGCCGCAACTAACCTTCAAGTTGCTATTGAGGCTTCTGAGTGCTTAGCCCGTGAGCAAGCAGCGCTTGCTGCTCTTGCAGCGTCAGGTACATCTCATTTATACTCTTTCGTACATTTTAGAGTTTATTGTGCTTTATTGACACTCTGTAACGACTCTGAATTTACTGTGCGGAATTTTCCAGTTTAATGTGCAGAAAAGAGTTATACAGCCCGAGATTGGGCTATAAGTTAATTTTGTTAAAAAACGGCAAGAAACAACTTGTAGCTCACTGGTAAAGCCTTGCACTGCTGTGACGTAGCCCCTGTATTCGATCCCTATGAGACACATTATTTTTTCTGATTTTTCTATTTAACTTTTTGGAAGCCCAAATGTTTACACGTGCAATACACACAAAAATGAAAAGTCAGAAAAATCAAACATGTGCAAAAGGGTTTAAACACTTAGTTTTACACATGGCACAAATCCAGCGACCCAACTCCCTAGATCGGCCTGCGGAAGTGCGCTTTGGGTCGGTACCGACGGTCCAATCGTGGCCAAATAGCCCTGTGCTTTGCACACTCGACTCTTCCCCTATCCCTAACACCTCTGCACCGTTTGATTGCTCTGCAATCAAACAGAGACCCTTCATTTCACCGTTTTTCATCTTTTTAATGTATTTTAATTCACCATTTTTAATTCCAAAACCCTAATTCTACAATATAAATATCACCCCACCCTTTGGCTCAACATCATTCTGAAAATTCTAGTCAAAACTCTCAAAATTTTCTAAGTACAAGTGGAGTTAGCAAGCGGTCAACTTCCGGCGAAGAATCGAAACTATTTCGGAGCTCCCGCGATGCCACGACGACGACCATCTCTTCTCCTACCTTTCCTTAACCTAACTAAATAGTAAGTCCCTTCTAATCTTCACTTCTCTTCTTTAAAAATTTATTTCAAAATTCATATCGGTAAGTGGAGTTAATATTGATATCCTTTTTCTAAACCCTAGAAAACTTCGTATCTTCATTCTTTGATCAACTAATCTTTTACACTATACTTGTAACCTTAAACCCTAATATTTAGAATTAAAATTTCATTAAAATTCTCATGTAAAATAACTTTAACTTAAGTTTTTCTTTTAAATACCATGAACTTTAAATATCATCTCTTTTAGTTTTGCTTAAATAATACCTTTAGAAAACTTCACGGGATAATGACCTACCCCTCACATACACACATGGTTCCATAGCACGATACCGCTTTTGTGTGAATTTTTGTTACGAATAAAATATTATATTAAAATACCATTTACTATAAAAACTGGATTTCTTTTAAACGGTGTTTTAAATCTCTTTGCGGCTATACCTCTACAACCCTTTTTAGGGGACCAACTATTGGATGGTGTGGATTATCGTACATCCTTGGGTTAGTAGAGCGAGATACAGACTTCCTCAGGAAGCATTCGGTCTCGAAAGGTTTTAAATACGGTTTTTAAGAAAAACGCATTTTTCTACTTAAATAAAATTTAATTTTTAATAATTATATAAAAATTACAAATCCATATATTTTCAAAATATAATAAACTTAATTTTTTAAAGTGAAAGAATTACAAGTTTCACCAAAATACCATCAAGATACCAACAAAAAAACAAGTTTTACAATAAAATACCATAAAATTTCCAAACTAAGCAATTATCACTAAAATACCTCAAATCCTTAAAATTCACATCCATGAAAACCCTAAATAATATAAATAACTTCTCGAGATTTATTTTTAATTTTATTAAAATATTTTTCATAAAACCCCCTCGAGTTATATAAAACAATATTTAAAGACATTAGTAAATATAGGTTTAAGCGGGATAAATTCTCTTGAGCCCCAGAAAACCGGAGAAAGTGAGTGCTTACCTATTTAAGGTAGACAACATAACGGAGTTATCAATGGTAATTGTCTTGGAAAAATACACAAATCCTACCGTCCATGTGCAGCAGTTACCAATGACTCCTGAACCTAATTCAGGTTCTAAATCATTTACAAGTGTCTGGCTCAAATCTGAGTCTAACTCAAACCTGAATCTGAACTCAAATCAGAGTCTAATTCAAATATGTATCCAAAGTCAAACATGAATACTTGAACTTGAACCTGAATACTTGAATTCAAACATCAATACCAAACCTGAATACTTGACTTGACTTGATCGAACCATGGTTATAACTTGACATAACTTCTTGAATACATGATTACATCCTGAACCTGACTACTTGAACAACTTGTATCCATGGTTTCGGCAAAACTTGTAAACATGACTATACAATACATTCACGGGGATAACGGGGTAGACTGGTACGGAACGTATTAATGTGGCACGAGATGGTCACTTAAAAGACACATATGTAGGGTGTTTTTCGTCACCCCATTGAGATGGGAATACGCGCGCGCTTGTCAGGCGTATACTACAGATTCCCCCTGCCTAGGGTAGGCGGGGGGTTTAATGATTGTGGGGATCCGAATCTCCGGCAGCCGCGGACTAAGCTGCCGTTAATTACCCCTCGCCTTTGGGGCGGGGGAACCTCCGATTAACGGGTTAAACTGGTCATGCGAACTCAATGTGCAGTGTACGTGTGTTTTGTTTTGAAAGGGGGGTTTTGGATATATCGGGAGCCACGCAGAGTTTTTACGGGGGTCCCGCTACCCGGATAGCGGGCTGGGGGTCAAGGGGGCTAGCAGCCCCCTTGCGGGGTTCGGGGCAGCGCCCCGGCCCGAAAATTTTTTGGAGGGGGAGAATGTTGCGGAGTATGTGTATGTGTACATTTGTATACAAATGTATATATATACATATATATATAAATAAAGGGGAAAAGGCATCCAAAGGATGCGTGGGGCAGCACCTTGGGCGCTGTGCGCGTAGGTGCTGTGCGCTCAGGCGCAAGCGCGCCACGTGTCGGCACGTGGGCGCTTTGCGCATGAGCGCTGCGCGCAGGTGCGCAAGCGCGCGCCACGTGTCGGCACGCGGGCGCTTTGCGCACTTGCGCAAGCGCGCGCGCCACGTGTCGTCACGCGGGCGCTTTGCGCAAGCGCGCAAGCGCGCGCGCCACGTGTCGTCACGCGGGCGCTTTGCGCAAGCGCGCAGGTGCGCAAGCGCGCGCGCCACGTGTCGTCACGCGGGCGCTTTGCGCACTTGCGCTGCGCGCTGGAGAGGACAAGAGGCTTTTAGCCTGAAAAAAGATTTCTCAAAGAGAAATCAGAGAGGAGTCGGGCTCCTGAATGTTTTTTTTTTTTTGGGGGGGGGTTAATGGAAGGGGTTCTTCTTCTTCCTCCTCTGTTAGCTGGATCTTGAAGATCAAGAGATGTGAGATCTCAAAATCTCTCCTTTTTGGGATCTTAAGGCAGATCCAAGTTCCCCTTTGTGGGTTTGGTGGTGAAAAACTATTTTGTTTTTGAAAAGGAAGAGTAAAACTCTTGATTTAATTCAAGAGAAAGAAGAAGGTTTTGGAACCTTGAGGAAGGAGAAAAGATCTCAGATCTAATTTTTTTTGGAGAGAATGAAAAGTGTATATCTTATTCATCATCATGTTGCCTTTTATAGGCTTACACATTTACATATAGCCCCTTGGGCTTTGCAAAATGGCATTTTGCCTATCCCATGGCTCATGTGACATTTCATTTTTGCACATAAGCCATGGGCTTACAAAATATTGGCTTTGTGCCCATTTTGTTTACATTCATGCACAAAAATTACATAAAAATTATTTGTTACATGATTTTTATTGTTGGCATGGAGGAGGCTGGCCACGGGCTCGACTTGGGCATGGGCCCGCTTGACCTGGGCTTGGGCCCACCTGGCTTGGGGTTGACCTTGACTTTGACTCGGTCAACGGGGGTGTAAATTTTTACCCCAACAACATACATGAACTCTCATGCCGTTGTCCCGTGGGTTTTGACGTGACCTTGTACTACATGTTACCATAGTCCACGGGGTAAGATGGACTCCTCTTGTATACACAAATACATTCTGTACCAAGCTACAAATAACTACGCTAGAATAACAATCATATACTTGTACAACTTACCAATTCAATTCTCATTACTTGTTATATTCCATTCTTTCTTTTGGGACTTAACGAGAGCTAGTTCGCTGACGACATTCCTATCTTTTCTTTCTTTGGAATGTTCGTCAAGAGGACCAGACTCTTCAGAGATCGAGTCTAGCCAGGAGGACGTGGACCAGCTCACCGCACAGCAGGACTTCTAGCTCTCTTGTATTTACTTTCAGTTTGTATGACATTGTTTAGGCATTGCTTTATATTATTGTATCTTTCCTTTTCAAAGCAGTTGTATTGTAAATATGAATGTTAATAAAATTTGTTGTTTATTTTATATCTATTGTCATTCTTGTGCATTTTATATATATTGCTTAATTACGCTTAATGTGTTTATTTCTTAATAAATACGTTGCGGCCCGCCACATCACCGTTTCCGTCTATTGGGAAGCGGGGCGTGACACACTCCTTTCTTGACAGGAATCTCTACTGAAGAGCCTCTTGTGGCGTCCATCAGAACATTCGAGAAAGATGAGAGGTTTCGTGCTTCTATGGGCTTTGGTATGATTTATTTTGTGGCACCTTTAAAATATTTTGGCTCATTTTGTCCACGCCCTGACTCCTTTTCTCTGTATTACAGGAACCATCGTAGCTAGTGATGTTCTGAGTGCGGTGTCATCTTCAGGTGGTATCGCAAAGGATATTCCTCCCCGATAGCCCCTACAGAACCTTCAGAGCTATCGACTACCGTTGAGGCCACTTCAGGGCCACTACAGGAAGCGTCGCTGAATCGGCCGATGACGGACATTGTAATAGATCCAGAAGCTAAGTCTGATTCAAATGAAGACGTTTCTTTGTCTGTGGTTCTGGAGAAATCTCTCTGTACAGCTAAAGTCGAGAAGAAGCGTCGGAAGTATGCAGCGAGAGAGCATCAGGCTAGCTTAGCCACAGGTGTGGGTTCGAGTAAGATACGACCCCCTGATGTTCCCATGGAGGACATTCTCTCTGTCTTGTCAACCGCTCATAGGCAGATCGCGTGTGCAGCTCATGAAGAGGCTGAGCGTTTACTTCTAGATAAGACAGCGCACAACACTTTAATGAAACCTGTTAGGACTTATTTACCTCTCCAAGTTTCATTCCATGGTAATTTATTGGAGTTATAACACACTTTTCCTTGAATGATACAGCAAGGACAAGTTTAGGTGTCAGTGCTGCGGATGAGGTGCCAGCATCTGGAGATTCTGGGGAGACAGGCTTTCATTTTGAGTCTGAGACTATTCCAGCTGCCACTTCCTCTCCTTGCGGATCCCCAATATCCGTGGGTAATGCTAGCATAACGACGACCCTTATTGATTCGGGAGATGAAGGTGCAGATATTGAATCCATCTTCCCAATGATAATGGAAGTCGAAGAAGCTGTCGCAACTAGTGACGCTCTAGATACAACTATGGTTTCCACACCGTCAGGTATCTTCCATGCTATTACTTTTGGATCCTTAATCCTGCTAGACACATTCGCTAACATCTCCTTTATTTCCAATATAGGCACGGTAAACCCTGGCAATCTGCTGATTGAAAAAACCCCGTCAGCTGGTACCATGACTGTTGTTGTTCTATCCATCTCTTTTACACCTCCCCGAGTTCTCTCGGGCTTAGCGACGGAAGACAAAACTCTTTTATTTCCTCGCTTTAGCATTGATATTACTCTTTGGATTAATTTCTTAACGTATATTGTTGTAATCTTACAGGAGTGCTTTTCAATCATCTGTGCCAAATGTTAGTCTTGCACTTCGCCTTCCAATTAGGATCCGTCCCTCCTTCTGGCGTTGGTTAGTATATCTTTCATTTCTTATTTCATCTTTCCATGAGGAACCCTTTTCTAATAGGCTTTTTCCTGTACTGACCACGGTCTTACGGCTCGAAGGAGAAGACGAAGAAATAGCTGAGCCCTCTATAATCCCCAATTTGCCGCTTTCAACTATTGGTAGGTTAGATCTCATTCATTTTTTTTATTTTAGGTTGAAATCTGACCCTTCTTTATATGTATCTTATTTCGTAGCAGCTTCACTGGTTTTAGTTCCTTTCGAGTCTCGCATTTCTATGCCCGTAAGGCCTTTCGCTAAACGCCAATCTTCCAGAGGCGCAGCAAATAGCAGGCGCATGCTAAGTGAATTTATCGAAGACCTTAATATCGAGGCTCTCACTTCTGCTGCGAACTTCGCGGATGAGGTCAACCCCATGCTTGAGACTCTTGTGACTTTCCATAATAAAGATTTCGTCAGCATCTGGGTTGATTATTGTAAGCGAATCGAGGCTTGCCTCTATGAGATCGAGCGCAAACATATTACGCCTGAGGCATTATCCTCGAAGGATCAATTGGTCGCGTGGATCGAACAAAGTGCCGCTTCTATTCAATATTTCGAGCAGAAGCTGGTCCTCAAGCATAAGGAGCATGAGATGGCTTTTAACGAGTTAAGCCAATTACGTGCCCAGGTAAAAGCAAATGATGCACAGCTCCGAGTTATCTTCGAAAATCTTCAACGATACATTTATGAAGGAGTGGCGCTGAGGTGGGAGCTTGAATCTACTGAGCGAGGAATACGGGACTTTGAAGCTGCTAAGCAGGAAATTTCTAAGAAGCTTTCTTTGTGCTTGCAACAACGGGTTCAAGTCGAAGCAATGCTAGCCGCAATAGTGGAGCGTGAAAAGGAGCTACGGCAAGAGAATGAGCAGGTCGCCGCTTTATTGAAAGCTCCGCCCTCTTAGAGGGTAGAATTGTATCTTTCTTTTATATATATATATATATAAATTGTATCTTTCAAACATTTTGATTCATGAATAAAGAATATACATTCTTTTCTTTTGCATGCACTCTTCTGTGTTTGATGTCTTGATCTGGCGTATATATATATATATATATTGTATCTTTCAAACATTTTGATTCATGAATAAAGAATATACATTCTTTTCTTTTGCATGCACTCTTCTGTGTTTGATGTCTTGATCTGGCGCAAAATAGTTTATGTACTCATTTCGGAGTCTCTAGTTTACGTATCCATTTCGGAGTTTGTAGTTTATTTACTCATTTCGGAGTCTCTAGTTTACGTACTCATTTCGGAGTTTGTAGTTTATTCACTCGTTTCGGAATCTCTAGTTTACATACTCATTCGGAGTTTGTAGTTTATTCACTCATTTCGGAGTCTCTAGTTTACATACTCATTTCAGAGTGTGTAGTTTATTCATTCATTTCGGAGTCTCTAGTTTATGTACCCATTTCGGAGTGTTTTTAGTTTACCTCCTTTGGGTTTACAGGAAAACTCATCCTAACGCTGTATGTAGATAACCCCCATTCTTTTATGACAGGGATCCGTTAGGTTTGTGGTACTAGGGTTTTAGTCCGTGGTACCATCGCGTTGGCTGATGTATTCCTCGACATGCAGTCTTTAAGCCGCTGTTTGAGTAGCCCCGCGATTGTCGTGTCTATGATCCCTTCTGAGACTGGACAAGACGTCTTCAAGTAATCTTCTTAGATTAGAGTATTTATATTACCGTCGGAAGAGTAAGCGTTAGGTATTTGCCATGGCGTTTTTTTACTTAAGGTTAGGCTCAATTTGGAGCCCCGATGAGTCATAACCACACCCTTCTGGGGTAGAATGATCTCCAACGGTTTTAGGCTTTGTATATACTATCGTCAAGAGCTGAAGTTAGGAATATGCCATCACTTCGTTTTTGGTTAGACGATATCGCATCGATTCTTTGTTGAAGTAGGATGGGCATCTGTAGGACCTCTATGCTGTATGTATTGCAATTGAAGTCCGGAGCTAGGAATATGTCATTGCTCCAATTTCATTTGATAGTTGCGTTCGCATGTTGCTGAAATGAGAGGGAACGTTGGGATAGTGTCTAGGTTGTATATGTACCGTCAAGACTTGGAGCTAGGATTTTGCCATTACTCCATTTTGACCCTTGGGTCTTTCTTTTTTTTGATGGTGAAGTTGCGTCCGCATCCCGCTAGAATAAGAAGGAACACCGGGACAATCTCTAGGTTGTATATGTACCATCAAGACTTGGTTCTCCTTTTGACGAAGCGTGGTGGGAAAATATGGTTCCCTTTTTTCATTTATGCTCATGGATCGTATACAAGAGTCAATATGAACCTACTTACAGGACAGAAAAGTTTCATTTTCATTCATTTTTTTATTTCTTTCCGCGATACTCTATCTTTTCAGCTTTTATGTCACGAAATTTGCGATTGCCCCATCATTTCGGCTATTTATCGCGGTGCCCAATCATTTCGGCTGTTTTTGTTTTTACTCATTGCTTTTTATTGCGAGTTGCCCTATCATTTCGGCTTTTTTGGGGGATTTGAAATCTGATACCAATCTTGGTATCGGTATCACTACCACTGGAATATTGCCAAGATCGAATCATCATTTGCCGTGAGATGACTTGAAATTTGATACCTATTTAAGTATCAGTATCGCGACAACTGGGATATTGCCAGGAGCGAATCATCATTTACCTTTGTTAGTTTAGGCAAAGATGGCTTAGCAAACAGGGTTAGGATCCTATCGACTAAGGATTTCTGGCTTTATGAGCCGTAAGGGTCTCATAAGGTACTTCTCCCTACGAGTCGAGAGGATCTTGTAAGTGTATTTTCCTTTTAAGAGTCGTGAGGATTTCTAAGACTGTTTTTCTCTTATAAGTCATAAGGATCTTACAAGAGTATTTTCTCCTTATAAGTCGGGAGGACTTACAAGTGTTGTTCACCATATGGGAACATTTCTCGCTATTGGTGAAACTTGATGGGAGATATATTTACTTATGCCCGTGAATTATATACAAGGGTCAATATTGGACCGCTTGTAGGGCAACATTTGGGGAATATGACGGCTTAAGAACAAGTTTAGACCCTGTAACCTAAGGCTTTTGAATCCTATGAGCCGTGAGGGTCTCATAGGGAGGAATTCTCCTTACGAGTCGTGAGGATCTCGGAAGTGTAATTCCTTGGAATCGTAGGGACTCCTAAGTGTGTTGCTCCTTTTGTGAATCGTAAAGATCTCATGCAGGTATTTTCTTCTCGCAAGGTCGAAAGGACTCTGCAAGTGTAAATATATTTTTTTCACGAGGGTGCGCCCTTTCGAGTTTTCACAAGCTCACCGGTAGTCCTGCTATTTTTACTCACGGCGCCCTTTCGGGTTTTTATCCGTGTCCATTTTGCTTGTGGACATGTCATTTTTTTAACGATTTCGCGTCCTCTCGGGTTTTCACTAGCTCACTACTAGTCCTGCTGTTTTTACTCACGGTGCCCTTTCAGGTTTTCATCCGTACCCATTTCGGTTGTGGACATACCTTTTTTTAGCACGGTGAAACTCTCGAAAGTAGTTTCGTCGCAGGTGACCCATCTGTTTGCCGGTGAGGCTTGGGGGTGAATTCGTTACTGGAGTAGCTATGTAGCAGGTGGGACTTGAGTTGCAATCTTCGTTGTTGGGGCTTCAATTGCAATGTAGATCTCAAGAGAACATATCGTCGTATTTTAGGGCAAAATGTTAGTTTAGGGACGTTACGGTTCATTATTAGTTTAGCGACTTTTCGGTCCATTATTCCCGGGTTTTGGGGGAACACATTAGTTTAGGGACGTTTCAGTCCAACATTCTCATTTTAAGGACGCGATTTAGTTTAAGAACATTTCGGTCCATTATCGCTGTATTTCGGGGCGACGGAGTTTTTTGGATACTACTCTCAGGGTTCTGGCTCAGAAAGATAGCGAGCGGACACAAGCGTCGTCATCTATCATTGACCTAAGTCATGACTCGTCAAGCATAGAATTTTTTTAGGAATTGACAATTTATTGGCCAGAAGGGTCTTTCACCATGCATATCCATGAGCATGTAGGCTCCATCTTGGTAGACTTTGTTTATGACGTAAGGGCCTTCATAGTTCGGCTCGAACTTCCCCCGTTTTGCACGATTGGGGATCATTGGTATTTTGACGACTAGCACGAGTTCGCATTGGCGGAATATTCTTGGCCTGGTCAGTTTTTCGTATGACCGTGTCATCCTTGCCTTATAAGCCTCCAGATTTTGCTGTGCTATAAGGCGAGTTTCGTCGAGGGCGTCGAGCTCCTCAAGCCTAAGATGAGCATTTTCTTCATCTGTCAGCTAGTATCAAACCGCTACTCGTAGAGAGGGGAGATCTATTTCCAATGGGAGCACTGCTTTCGTGCTGAACACCAATGCATATGGTGTTGTATTCGTGGTCGTCTTGAACGTTGTTCGGTACCCCCAAAGAGCTTCATGCAGCATTTCATGCCAATCATTTTTGTTTCTGGATACCGTCTTTTTTATAATCTTTGTCAAGGGCTTGTTGAAAGCTTCAGCTAGACCGTTGGCCCGAGAATTATAGACTGATGAGTATCTCTAATTTATTTTATGCTGCTATGCGAAGCGACTAATTTTATGACTTCGATAAGTTGGCCTATTATCCGAGATTATCCGCCATGGAGTGCCGAACCGATAGATAATATGGGTTCTGAAGAAGTGGAGGATATTCTCCGTCTTCACGTCCCTCAGTGGTACCGCTTCTACCCACTTAGAGAAGTAATCGGTTGTTGCCAATATAAACCGATGTCCTTTGGAGGATGCTGGTTTGATGGAGCCAATTATATCGGTTCCCCATATTTCAAAAGGCCAGCTAGCCATTGTCGGGTGTGGTGGATTTAGATGTTGATGGATGAAATCCCCGTGAATTTGGCACGAGTAACACTGCTTCGCATATTTGAGACAGTCCTGGATCATCGTGGGCCAATAGTAACCCATTCTTTTTATTTTCAGCTTCACTGTTGGCCCAGCTTGATGAGAACCACAGAGTCCGTTGTGAGTTTCTTGAACGACTTTCTTTGTTCCTCCGGCCCCAGGCATCTTAGCCACAGACAATCGAACGATCTCTTATATAGAGTATCATTGACGAAGGCGAAAGACAAAGCTCGTTTCATGAGCTGATGTCTAAACGACGCATTTTCGAGTGTTCGTTGGGACTTAAAGTAGTCTATAAAGACTTCCCTCCAGTCCATGACCTTTTCTTCGTCTCTATTTGAAGGGCTACTTGTTCGGTCATTTCTTTTCATTCGAATGACTCTATCAGGTCTTCCGAAGATATATCTGTTGGCGTGAGAACCCTGCGACTCTGCACAATGATCCGCATGTCATTGAAGTCTTCATCGGCTAATTCCTTAACCAATTTGGCCAATGCATCCGCCTTGCTGTTTTCCGTACGCGGTATGCTTTCCAGGGTATAGGAAGAGATTTGTGTCAGCAGTTGCTGCACTCTTTCGCCATACTTTATCAGCTCTGGCTTGCATGTCTGATAATCACCATTCACTTGGCTAACGATCAGCTGGGAGTCTCCATATATGAGGAGGTCTTTAATTCCCATGTCGATAGAGATCTCAAGACCTGCTATCAAAACTTCATATTCAGCTTCGTTGTTAGTTCTTGGCTCCATTATGGAAAGGGTGTAACGCATTATCCCTCCTTACGGGGTCACAAAGATAAGGCCCACCCCAGCTTTGATTATAGGGGCGTTTTGCTTTCGCCGCTTCATGGAAGATGCTCCATTGAAGTAGAGTTTCCATTGGGAATCATTTTCTTCTTCGATTGCATCGAACGCGTGTTCGTCTGGTAACTCACAATTTAATAGGGACTCCGCTGGTATCAGATGCTCCACTAGAAAGTCGGCTATGGCCTGCCCTTTCACCGCTTTGAAGGGACGATATGTTATCGAGAACTCCATTAAGAGGATGGCCCATTTGGCGAGCCTTCCTGTTAGTATGGCCCTTGACATTAAATATTTGAGAGGATCCGCCTTCGATATGAGATGGACCTCATGTGCCAAGACGTAATGTCTGTGCTTCGTTATTGCGAAGATTAGCGCCTGACAATACTTTTCGATGGGGGAATAGTTGTTTTCTGCCCTGAGGAAAACTCGACTTAAATAGTATAGTGATCTCTCCTTTCCCTGATCATTCTCTTGTGCCCAAAATGCACCCAGAGAACCCTCAAGGGCCGTTGTATAAAGGATAAGGGGTTTTCCCTTAACCAGAGCGGTCAATACTAGCGGATTTTACAGGTATTGCTTGATTTCGTCCAGTGCGTTTTGAAACTTTTGATCCCAGACGAACGGGGTCCCCTTCTTCATCAAATGACTGTAAGGATGGCATTTTCCGGAGATGTTGGTTATGAACCGCCGGATATACGCGAGCTTTCCTTGGAGAGACCGCAACTGTTTGAGGGTTCTTGGCGTGGGTATTTCCATAATCGCCTTGATCTTTGAGGGATCGAGTTCGATACCCCGGTGACATATGATGAATCCTCGGAATTTTCCTGAGAAAACTCCAAACACGCATTTTAAAGAATTCATCTTAAGATTATACTTCCGAAGTCGTTGGAACACTATTTTTAGATGTTCCCAATGCTCCTCGTGAGATTTGCTCTTCACCACAAGGTCATCGATATAGCATTCGACGATCTCATGTATGAAGTCATCGAAGATCTTTACCATGGCCCTCTAGTAGGTAGCGCCAGCGTTCTTCAAACCGAAGGGCGTCACTTTATAGCAGAATATACCCAATGGAGTCCGGAAAGCGGTATGCATTTGGTCTTTTGGATGCATTTTTATTTGGTTGTATCCTGAAGATCCATCCATGAAGGAGAAGACCTCATGGGTAGACGTGTTATCGATCATCAGCTCGGTAACAGGTACTGGGAAGTCATCCTTCGGGCAAACTTTGTTGAGGTCCCGAAAGTCCACGCAGATGCGAACAGTCTCGTTTTTCTTCATCACTGAACGATGTTAGCGATCCAGTCGGGATATTGAACGTCTTGGATGAAGCCGGAGTCAATTAGTTTCTTGAGTTCAGCATTGATACTCATCTCAAGTTCGAGTCGCATCCTTCTTGGCGCCTGTTTAATTGGTTTTATACCTGGCGATATAGCCAGTTTATGTACTGTCATTTTTGGATCTAAACCCGGAATTTCAAAGTAGTTCCAGGCGAAGCAATCTTTATATTGCATGAGTACGTCTTTTAACGTGGCCACCAGTTTTTCAGATAGTAGCCCATTGACGAACGTTGGCCTCAGATCATTTTCCGTCCCTAAGTCAATTTTTTTTAGGTTGTCCGCCGTAGTGTGTATCCCATCTTCCAGCTCTTTTGGTGCTGGTGGAAACTCCGAGATCACCTCGTCCTCGTTTTCATTTACAAAGCACCTGTAGAGGTCATTCATAGTCTCGTGCCCTCCCTTTTTTGAGAGTGTTATCATATGGCAGGTACGAGTTCGCTTCCATTCTCGATATTGAGCTGGTCCTATCTTGACTCTATAGGTCCTCTTTGGCTCATGCTTTTGTGGCGGGGTTACCATCCAGCTGTCGGATAACATGAACCTGCCTTGTCGATACTGGTCTTCTACCCAGTCTTCGAAGGTGAAGCGGTCTTCGAAGGGATGACCTATTACTCGGTGATAGGAGTAATAATTCAGATGATGGACCTCGTTTATTTGTTCGGGGTGCCGAGACTCCGGAAGCGTCATCATTTGGTGCTTCATGACAAGGTTGGATATTTTCCTTGTCTTGTCTTGAGGGAAAGAGTATTCCTGACCCATCTTCTTTATAAAGGACGGGCTCCGACCGAGTTTTTCTTGTTTGCATGGCGTCTTGGATCCGCTTTGTTGTCTTCGATCATTGTTTGCATTCTTTGCCCTATTTTTACCTCCATTTTGGGATTTTCCCCTTTCGCGGGAGCACATAGCGGCCTGGGGATGAAGAGCGTTACGGTCTAGTTCTGCCACAGATTACTGACTGAGACGCTGCGTCCTGACCTTTTCATAAATGGCCATTTCTCGGCTACAGTTGACCCGGCTCGTTTGACAAGTTTCTTTTATTAGCTTGTCAATTTGTTCTTCCAGCGACGGACTCAACGTTTTTAGAACAGGAGCTTGCTTCTATTTGATATCACGGCTATTTGGAAGAGCATTTTCCGCTTTACTTGAGCTGTTTACGACGTAGCAACTGTAGATCTGCTCCCGTTTCTTAGAAGGAACATAGCCGAGCCCAGTTTTCTCCATCTTCCCGTTGGGCATCTTTCTCTGAGTTCCGGGAATATCCCAAATCTTTTTGTAGAATTGGGCTTGTCGAACAGTTTTTTCGAGAGGTACACCTTGGCATCTTAACAGCCTTTTCAATCCATCAGCGTAATATCTTAGTAGTCCGATGGGTTGGAGCCTGTCGAGTGCAAAATCGGTACCATGCCAAACTTCTTTTTCTACTTTGGTCTCCGTAAATTGGTAGAAAAGGATCACCTTTTCACCCCTTCGCCTAGGAAGCACGTAGAAAGTTTGTAGCTCTTGTACGCTGTATGTATCGAGTGCATCAAGTTCCTGGTAATGTTGAGACGAAGCTATTGTAATTGGTAAACTCTGATCTGCTTCGGCAAGAGTCTGCTTTGACGGGCGGATGGAGAACACTGCATTGGCCTCATCTTCTGAGTTGCTACCAAAGACCAAAATAGAAGTAGATGGTCCGGGCTTATTATTTTTTGGGGGGGTTGCCCCGAGTAGACTATTTCTTCATCTTCCTCGATATCACTCCCAAACATCGGGATAGTGGCGATGGATTTCTGTTGATTCTCCGGCTTATGGCACTTTTCAGTATCCTCGAAGTCTGGTAGGAAGTACTTTGTGTCTTCATATTTCCAAACTTCGTTTACGGAGAATGGATTTAGCTCTCCCGTGACGGTGTACTCCGAGTAATCCTTGAAATACTTTTTACGCTGATATTGCGTAAAAGGGATGATGTTATACTCATGTAACCAAGGCCTGCCGAGCAAAGCGTTATAGCAAGTCTTGGCGTCAATGACATGAAATTTGATGTCAGTGACGAGCAATTCGAAGCGTAGCGTCAGTATTACGGAGCCAAGCATTCGTGATGACTATGAGTCGAACCCAGAGATGGTAATTTTATCTCGGGTAAGGTGCTGAACATTCATGCAAATTTCTTTCGGCGCTTTCACGTTGAGAAGGTTAACAGAGGATCCGTTGTCGATAAGGATTTTCCCTATCTTGATATCGTGGCAGTATCCGGTGACGTATAACGGGCGATTATGTTCGCACGTACCAAAGGGGAGATCCTCATTGCTGAATGCAATATCGGCTGTGTGGACTTTTGCCAGTTTATCTTTCATCTTCTCTTCTATGAGGAAAGCTTGGAACTGATCGTGCTCTTGTAATGCCTTGATCGGGGAATCTTGTGCTTCTTTGGACAGGAGGAGAGCATCCAATATGCTCAGTTGTGAGGGTATTTTCCTCAGATGTGTCAGGACATTGTAATCTACCTTGTTTTTCTTAGGCGAGTCTTCCGTGGTGAGCTCTTTTACTACTCCGTCATCGAGGGAAATTTCCTCAGGGATTTTCCCTTTCCTTTTGTCTTTTTTGTTTGAACCTTTATTTGTAGGTCCAAGGTTCTTCTCAGGCAGCGTGCGGTTATGCAGCTGAATATTCTCGCAGTTCTTCTCCTCCTTTTCTTTTTGGAAGGCGGAGTTTTTAAAGAGAGGGTTGAGGGGTGTTTCGTCCTCGGAATTGCTCCCAAACGTAAGAACTGGAGGTTTTCCTTCATCCAAACTTGTAACAACCCTAAACTTTTTGTACAGAATTTTTCAAAATACAGAAAGCAATACCTAAGCCTGAGCATAAGTTATAAATTTAATTTGCTTTTGAACAGCAATAAAGCACTTGTAGCTCATTGGTAAAGCCTTGCACTGCTGTAACATAGCCATTGTGTTCAAATCCACCCAACCACACATATTTTTAATTGATTTTTCTTTTAATCTTTTAGAAGTCCAAAGTTTACACGTGCATTACACGTAAAATGAAAAGTCACAGATTAAACAAACATGTGGAAATTGTTACTTAAGCAGCCTTAGACACGTATCACAAATCCCACACCCCACCTCACTGAATTGGCCGGTGAGATATAGGCTTGGGGGCGGCACCGCCGGGCCCCCTGTAGGGGATTCTCCCCAAATTTTAACCGTACACCCCTTGGACTCCCCCACTACTCCTATACTCTTTAATTTCTCTACACATTTCTAGAGAATTAAAAATGGGCATTAATCCACATTTTAATGCACATTTTAATTCTATTTTTCATTACCCTAAACTCTAATTTTCCCTATAAATACCACATCACATTTCACCTCTCCTCATTCAGAATTTCATTATAAAAACTCTCTAAAAATTTTCAAGTCCCAAGTTGTACAAGTGAAGTTAGTAAGAGGCGAAGTTCCGACGACATTTCGGAGAGATTCTGGCGACGGAACGACACTCCGACGGTTCCGAAAGCTTCCTCCTTCTCCCCTCTTCCTTTGTAATCAGTAAGTCCCTATTTCCCTCCTCCATCTCTATTCTAAAACTTCTCTTTTTCAAAACTCGTCGGAAGCGGAGTTATTCCGACTTCCGATTCGTTTTTCTTTAAAAACTTCATTTTTCTTAAATAATAAAATACCATATTCTCTCATAATATTTAAAAAACATAAATAAACATATTAGAACAAGTTTCATCTCAAAATAATTCATGTTGCAAATTTTATTTCACTTTTACAGTAAAATACCATCATGTTACATACAACTTATAATTATTCAATTTAACTGTATTACCTTTAGATAACTCACGAGATAATGACCTATCTCATCACAACACACATTCTTGACATAGCACGATGAATTTTGGGACTCTGGTTTATGGGAAAATATGAGATTACGAATAAATACCTTAAACATTTAAAAACCGTTTTCTTTAAAAGTGTATTACTTAATTCATTGTAAATATGCCTCTACAACCCATTTTAGGGAATCTCGATCGGGATGGTGTGTGTTATCTCACATCCTCGGGCCTAATAGAGCGAGAAGCAGACCTCCAAAATGAGCATTCGATCTCGATGGAATTTTTGCAATTTTTAAGAAAAATATGATTTCTATTTAATAAATAAATTCAATTACTTATAAATATTAGATATATATGTAAATATTATCAAAATATCTATTTTAAATATATTATATATAAATATTCCACATCTTCTAAATCAAAGGAATCACAATTTCATGAATCTACCATTACAATTTAATACCATTCCAAGATTACACTAAAATACCATATGCAATGAAAACTAGGTTATATCCACTAGAATATTTCACTTTATAAAAATTACAATTATGAAAACCCTAAAGACGATAATTAAATACTTGAGGAGTATTTTGAAAATATATCAAAGCTATTTTTACATAAAACCCCCTCAAGTTATATCAATTTACAATAAGGACCCTAGTAAATATAGGTTTAAGCGGGACTAGTTCTCTTGAGCCTCAAGGAGCCGGAGAATATGAGTGTTTGCCTATCTAAGGTATACAACCTAACAACGGTGTTATCAACACGGTAATTGTCTTGGAAAAAGTCACAAATCTAGCCGTCCATATGCAGCAGTTACCGATAACTCCAAAACAATCAGGACTTCAATTCTGTTTAAAAGTTTGACTTGGTTCGAGTCATGGTCAAATCTGAATACAATCTGACTTGAATTCAATTCAAGTATAACTACAATACAACATGAATCCGTTTATACCAGAATTCTATCTATATCAACAGGACTCGACTGAACCGAACCATGGATATACTCTGATTACATGACTATCCATTTATATCCATTCCGTTTACTGATATCTTGGTTTCGGCAAATCTTCCATTTACTACAAGACAAGACAATACAATCAGTACAATCAATACAATAAGATATTACGGGGTTTATAAAGAGGTAGGCTGGCATAGAGCATGTTAAAGGTGGCACGAGGTGGTCACTAAAAGACGTAATTACATCCATACTGTTGTTCCGTGGTATTATCGACGGAGCCTTGTACTACGGGTTACCAAAGTCCACGGTGTAAATTGGACTCCTCTAGAATACACTGGCATATTCTGCACCAAGCTACAACAACCGCGTTAGTATAACAAATATAATATTATCTACTTCACCTGTTCTATTCTCTGTTTATTCTTCTCCTTCTTTCTTTGGGACTTACCGAGCGATTGTTCGTTGACGACATTCCTATTTCTCTTCTTTTTTGGAATGTTGTCAGGAGGACCCGACTCTGAGGAGTTCGAGATCAGCCAGGAGCACTTGGAGCAGTTTACAGAAGATCCTGAGCATTAGACTTTACTTGTACTTACTTTCCATTCAGTTCATGCCATTGTTTAGGCATTGCATTCCAGACTTGTATTTATATTTCCAGTTGTACTGTAAATGAATGTTGAATAAATAAAAGTTGATGTTCTTTTACATCTCTTCTTGTATACATTTTACTTTATATTGCTTAGATACGCTTAGCGAGTTTACTTCTGAGTAAATACGTAGCGGACCTCGCCGCGCCCCCTCCCCGTATACCGGGAAGCGGGGCGTGACAAAACCGGTACCAACCATATGACAGTTTCCAGTCATTTCATCATGCGTGTTCGTCCCACTATTTTGTCGTCGACGAGCGTGAGCTTCGCGTTTCATCCTCTTGAAGTGTTTTTGATGGGCAACATATCCTTGCCACCACTTCTTGAAGGCACTGCATGTAGGGTTATTTGGCACGACCATAAGGTTTCACAAGACATCTAACATGCCGTATTTAACAATTTCAAGTTTGCCAAACAACCCAACCTTGGATCTAACTAGAGTTTTAGAAGCTAAACCATAATGTAAACTACTTTACATCTAAGTAAATGAGGAATACAACCTTTATAGACCGGTCCTTCACTTTTAAAGCTCCGTGTAGTAGTCCCTTCGCTGCATGTAGTGAACTCCCGGACTCTTGAAAAGGTTCATTTGAAGAAATGAACAAGCTTGCTCAATATCTTCGAGGCCGAAGATGATCTACGTCGAGAAGACTTAAGCTCATGCTACCTCTTCACTAATTGTGAAATTAGTGAAGCAAACACCTTAAACTAAATGGCTAGTAGTAGAGGATGATGAAGTAGGAAATGAGCTCTCTTTAGATTTATTTTTCTCACAATATTTTCTCACTTTAGAAAAAGCTAGCAAGTTTTTTTCTCTCATGAAGAAGAAGATGAAGAATGAAAAAATATGAATGAACTAATGAGGTGAGAATATGAACCATGGGTGAGTTAGTGTCATACACTAACTCATGTAGAGAGTTTACTATGGCTAACAATAATGGTTAGGTTAATAAATATCTACAAGTAAAACAAAAGGAGTGGACTTGGTCAATGGTTCCACAAGCTTCTCCAAACTTCAACCATGTAACTTAATTCCACTAATTTTGATTTACTTTAGATAAATAAAACCTTATCATTATTATTAGTATGGTGTAAGTCTCATACACCCATGTCTTATGTGGCATCTAGCATGACACAAAATATTGTACACTAATATATATCACATATATACTATGTGCACAATCAAGTGAGAAAAGAAATCATAAGTGAGCTAATATTAGTTAATATAAGTTAATATATCAAATATATAATTATATATTAAATTATTAAATCGACACTTGATTTAATAATCCGGCTATATCGCATACAACTGACTAATATCAAATGTAACAATCTATCGAATCAACACTTGATCCGATAACCCGGCTATATCACATATAACCGACCGATATCACATATCGCAAGAATAGGACGCGATATCACATACGCGCATTAATCTCGGTCCCGCACATATCACATATGTGCTCCTACTCCGTTTCGCATGAACCAGGAAACCTCTGTGTAGGACTCTAAAGACTCGTCACTACGCCGGCAGTAAGTGATGATCATATCAAACACCCATAAGCCGCAAGCGGTCTACTAAACGTAATGGCCACCCGGGTATTGAGCAATCAGAAGATCAACAAACAACCCTGCTCATACTCCTACGAATCCAATCAGTAACACGACCGTACAGTTCGGTCTCTTCGTCTCCTATGTTGCATATCTCGTCTAGAGGTGGTAAACGTCAAACCCCAGTAACTCGAAAAGTCGTGTCGATATGAGGCTCATAACGGGTCGAGAAACTACTGATAACACTTACCAGTATATCTCTGAATCAGCCCTGACCAGAGACTTCCTGTTATAGCCAATCCTGCACAGCGCAACATCAACACCCAATACCGGGAGAGACGAATCCCTTCTTATCGCTCATTGCCTCCATGTGACTCGGGACTATACCCAAAAACCACCATTTTTCACGTTCTCATGAACGTAGTAAGGTGGAAAACGAAGAACGGTGGGAATCACACAAGACTCTATGACGATCTCGGGTCGACAGACTAACCTGTACCAGTGTCACCAGAGAACTGCCATCTGACGTGAGGTATAATACCATCTAGGAGTTCTGGGCGAGTCCGTCCAGTGTACCCATTCTCCACTGAGCACCCATATACCATCTCTGATGTCAAACACCAATGGATATGGGATCATCCATCGCCCATCTACATGGATCAGGAAGCTATACGCTAGTCTACTCTGGTATATCGATGCCCCGTCTCGATACACCCACGACTAGGGACATTAAAGGATGTACTTACCGACTACCTTTGTCCCATTAGTATGATCCGCATCATAATCCAGGTAGTCAAGTACACATCCTAAGGGCTTTATCAACATGTACCAGAGAGACAATCAGTGTATATGTTAAGATAATGAGTAACCAGATAGCATACTATCATGTCGAGCAAGAAAGTCCTCCCTATATATGTCCAAGCATCCACTACAATATACATCTCATATACAGTAATGGCCTCTAGGGCATACATATAACTAACGCTGCATTCCTCGATGGGGTGGGTGACCCTCCGATGATATAGGAAGTAATTTGGATATGATTTTTCTCCATCGAGACATATGACCCCAAGAGTGTTCTTTATGAGAGGTGGCGGCTCCATCCCCATCGACAGGGTTTTGGCGAACCGCTTCTCTGTTTTGATCCTGCTTTTATTTGTTGCAGGTGTGCTTTGATTTAGTTAGAGTACTTTACGACTCATCCTCGCCGTAGCTTCTTTATCCAGACGCTGACACTTAGCCTTTTTATATATGGTTGTCTCGCGTTCTCTGTCAACTTTGCTTTTTTGAAAGGCTTCGTTTAAAAGTCTTTCAATTGGGTCATTTTCTGGTAGTTCCGAAGATTTTAGCGCCGATTCTGTCCGCAGTTCCTCTGCGTTATTTTCTGACGCTGAGGGAGCCTTTTTGTCATTTGACAACGAATAGGAGACCATGTAGCAACTTGCAACACGGTCTTCGGTTTCTCCTGATGAGTCATTTCCCTCATCATTGTCACCGTCTTCGCTCTCAAGAATATGTTTGAGGAATTCTTCGAGCATGACCGGTGTCCGCGCCTTCTGGTTATACTCCTCCAGCGCATCTATATATTTTTATAAATCTGTGCACTTGTCGTCATACTCGGCAAGCTGCACAGGCTTTTTAGTCTTCTTCTTTTTCTTCGAAGACATTGAAGGCTTGACTTGGGGGTTTTTCCCCTCATCAATAATTTTCGGTGCGGGACGAGATTTTAGCATCCCTTCGATTATTTCAGGTTCAAGTGGGCTTTTCCACCTGACTATCGGACATGATTGTAGATCCTTCAGCGTTCTTTTGGTTTTCGCTGAAAGAACGACTTCCCATGGAGTTTCTTCCACGAGTAAGCATGATACCCCCTATGCATCCACCTTTTTGGGGTTGTGCTTTTGGGGTGGGTGTACCTTCCAGTACTCAGACAATGCGAATTTTCCCTGTTGATAATGATCCTCAACCCAGTTTTTGAAGACGTAGCAATCTTCAATTGGGCTGCTCACCATTCTGTGATAAGAACAGTAATTAGGGTTGTTGACGTCACCGGGTTGCGCTGGACGCCGCCGGTCTGGCAATATGATGAGTTTATTACACATTGCCAATTCAAACAGTCTCCTCGTTTTATCACGCGGAAATGAGTAAGCACGTCCTAGTCTTTCCTCCAAGGACAGGTGCGGACGCGCGTTGTTTTGGAGAGCAGCTAGTTTTGGACCACTCGGCTGTTGTTGCGTGTTAGCAACGAAGGTTGCTTTCTTTTTTCCCTTAGCATTTCGAGGGTCCTTACTTGAGGAGGAAGGCCCATGGCCCATCTGGTTTATTTGGACCAGTTTATCTATCAAGGCCTGAAAGGTTGTGGGCTGAAGAACGTCATGAACTGGGACACAGTCGTTTGAGGATCAAGGGTCCCGATGAACATGCCCACGGCAGGAGATTCTTCAATGCGTTGTTCGCACTTAGACTATAGGTTCCGCCACCGGATCGCGTAATGGACCCATGTTTCTCTTGGCTTTACCCTGGCATTGATTAATGCCGTGATCAGAGTGTGTTCGCTCACGCTAGCGAACCGCTGTGTGAACAGCAGTTCCATCTCTGCGAATGTTTTCACGAAGTTATTTTGGAGCTCCGAGTACCATTCGAAGGTTGTTTCTGAAAGGCTGCCGATGAACTGGTGAAGCAACAATTTGTCATCGCCCCCAGTATTGCCGCACAGAGCTCTGAATTGTACGACATGTTGATGAGGGTTGCATGTTCCTTTGTAGACATGGAACTTGGGGATTGTATATCCCGGCGGGTATTTGATTTGATCATACCAGCCTGGATACGGTCGTCCAGTTCTGACAATTTGGCCAGTGGCTTCATTAGCTTGGTGAGCTCTTATTTGTTGAGCAATGTAATTATCAAGGGCGGCCTTGGAGATCGCTTCTTCTTTGGCCGCTGATAAGGCTGGAGGAGGGTTTGATGTTTCCTCTCTGCTATTCTCGATGATTATCAGCGGATCTTCGGCCAGGGGTTCTGGCTGGATCATCATTCCAACCATGTCTTGGAATAAGAGAGCCATCTGCTTTATATTAGTAGCTTGCTCAGCGGCTTCTTTATCCTTTCTCTCTAGCACCCTTCGCAAAAACTATGTATCGGTCTCTAACTCTTAGCGCTATTCAGCCTCTTTTTCAGGACTTTTTTTTTCTGTCCAGTGAGTGCCATCATTTTGTTCAGCATTTTTTGGAGCTTTTGTTGTTGCTCTTGAGCCTTTGTCAGCGACCGGGTTTGCGGTCGATGACTCACCGAGGCACAGCTTTCCTCTTTTCCTGAAGCCATGTAAACCGTATGTACGGTTATGCCCCCAGACTTGAGGCGTTTAGGTCTATCTCCTTTGGAATTTGCCACGGACGATAGAGTCTTCTCCAGCCTCGCTCTTTTATACGAGATTAGAGTTGAAGGAGCCGTTGTGACAGGCACTTGTTTAAGAGAAATCCCTCATTGTACGGCGGTGAAGTGGTCTTTTCTTGTGGAACCTTCGATTTGTTTGGTTGACAAGAGTAGTTTTTGTCAATCATAGAGTCTTGGACTTTTCACCGGACCCTATGAATTTGTGAGGAGAGCCGCTGATAAGGCCACTCCGGCTTTGCCTGCACTACAACTTTTGCAGGTGGGGGAGATTTCTTTAGCACCGCCGTCAGGGAGTTTTTACGCATCCTCCTAAGTAGATCAAAACTGTTCCCAATTAGAACAGCAGTATCAAGCTCCACCATAGGAGCTGGTGGGATGAGTCCAGAGAGGGAGTTGCCCGCAGCTTTTCTCACTCGGCGCCAGTGGCGACGTCGAGCGTGCCTCGCAGAAGGGACCACCTCAGTTTTGGAAGCGGCTTCATTATGCCCCCGGCTTTGCTGAGGGGTTTCAATCAGCATCAGCCTGTTGAAGACCGACGTCCTTGATGGAGTTTGCGGAGAGCCGACCAATCTTTCGAAGACTAGTCATTTGATAGGGGAAGCACCTTTGACGGCTTCGTCGGTAGCAGGAGTAAGAAGGGCTAGCCTTTTTGGGGTAGCCCCTTCAGGTATCATGAGCTTCTTTACGGGTCCGTTTAAGTTCTTGCTCGGCCTGTTGAAGACTGATACTCCAGAATTTGACGGCTCGCTGATGGGGGTCATCATGGTTTCAAGTCGGTCGAAGACCGGCCTTCTAGGAGCTTTTTCTTGTGGTGTTGAGGCACCGAAAGCTCACAGGTGGGAGCATGGTCCCGAAGAACAGTCCGGTAGTGGCTTGTGTGACTTGCCCCACCAGTATTGAGAAAATAGAGGTCGTGTTGGGCCCATAGGTCACTCCTCCAATTGGGGTGGAGCGGGAGTTGCTATTGCATAAGGTGCGGTTGAGAGCCATTGATTTTCTACACAGGAGCAAGACACCAAGTTTTAGTACCTCGAATTAAAGGGCAACCATACCGAACCACGATTTTGTTCGTGAAATATGACACATAAAGTGTGGAGTGGAAAGAGGAAAAGGTCCCACCGGACATGCCAGAATCTATTTACGGCTGAAAACTGGATTGAGACGTTGGGACGTCTAGCCTGAATTTGGGGGCAAATGCTATTTGGACATATCCATCCACCTCTCCGAATATACCAAGTTGATTTATGGTACCGTATATTGGAGGTTTGGACAAATGCGACCGATGTAGCAGATTTTATTAGATTCCCCTTCATTCGTGAGGGGTTTTTGATTGTGGGGACGCTCTTACATGCAGGCGCAAGCCCCTGCAATTAATTACGTTATCGCGTTGCGATAACCACTTTCTCCTTCTCCAGTAATTCACTTCGCGTCGTGTGTTATTTTGTTTGTTTTGTTTGCTCGTGGATTGTATATGGAGACTAGTTTATGTCGTCGCCCGTAGGGCGCGGATTAGTACAAATCTGTATATTTGAGATTTGGGTTTTGAACTTAGGTTATATTTTCCTTTAGTTCAAAAAAATGTTTTGTTTAGTTTAAAAATCGTTAATCTAGTTTGAGATTAAGATCAGCTTAAACATATGAGCGTTTGGACTCAATTTATTTTTTAAAACTAAGAATACGTTAGTCCTGTTTGAGACTAAGATCGACTTAGCAATATTTTCAGGATCATCAAATTTTATTACGATCCAACAACAGAGCATTTGGGCTCAGATGTTAGAAATTTCAGAGAGAGTTTTAGCTAATTTGGACTTGGTCTACTAAATCTTTTCTTCTTTCCACTTTTTTTTTAAAAAAATTCTAAGCACTTATTTAGGTTCTGTTTGCTTAGCTCTTTTTTATGCAGGAGTGCTAAGAACTTGTTTGGGGCTCTGGCGCTCACATGTGTATCATGTGAAGCACTCAGTCATGAGCGCTACCCAATCAATGCTATACACTTGAGTCATTTTGACTGAATATATAATGCTAACCACTTTTATATGACGCTCATGTGAAGAGCACGTACGACGCTAGGGTGTTGCCCAATCAGTGCTAAGCACTTGAGTCATTTTGACTGAATATATAATACTAAGCACTTTTATATGACGTCCACATGGGGAGCACGTGAGGCGTTGTCTTATTTATTTTGTTTGGCGCTCTTGTGTGTTCCACGTGAGGCGTCGGGCGCTGCCCAATCAGTGCTAAGCACTCAGACGTTTTGGCTGCTTATGAAGTGTTAATCACTTTTACTCAGCGCTCACGTGTCTTTTATGTGAGGCGCTAGCCTTCTGTTTTGAGCACCCACGTGAAAAGCACGTGGGGCGTCGAGTCCTTTGTTTGGGGGTGCCCACGTGTGAAGCATGTGAGGCGCTGAGTTCCCTGTTTTTTTAGAGATTGAATCTCTGTTAATGGCATTTTGACCATTAATGACCACCAAGACCTTTGTTTCTGGGATTGAATTTTCTTTAAGATCTAAGTTCTTATTCTTTTTTTTATAAGGACTAAGTTCTTTTTGTAGGGTTAAACCCTATATTTAGAGGAATTAAATTCATAGAACATGGGTCTTTTTTCTTTCTCTTCCTTTTTAACATAGTTCTTTTTTCCTAGATTTTGAGTTTAAAGAACAGAATCTCCTCGATGAGAATTGAATTCTCAACTTATGGGGAGATTTGTTTTGCAAATCTCAAATCAGAAGAAAAACTAATTTCTTATATGAAGAGTTAAATACTTGTTTCCGTTTATACTAGGCAAAGGAGGTATTTTTGATCTCTTCTTTTTTTACCTAGAGTTTGAAAAGAGTGAGATCTTCTTCTTTTTTTGAGAATTAAATTCTCTATTTTTTCTTTTTGTGGAGAAACTTATAGGGCCAATCCTCTATCAGTCCTTTTTTCTCCTTTGAGACTTGAAGTCTCAGGTTCTTTATATAGTAGAGGCAAATTGTTAATTAGTTTGAGAAAATCTCTCATTTAAGAGATACCAATTGATTTAATTGGTCTCAAAATTTTTTCGGGGGATTTTATCCACCGTTGGATTTTTGATCCAATGATTTTCTGTTCTACAGAATATTTATTCTTGTTTTTAACAAGATTAAGGAAATATTTTCCCATATACAGAATTTAATTCTGTCAAACGGTGATTTTTAATCACCATTAGATTTTATTCTAATGGCTCTCTGTTTTACAGAGAACAATCTTTCTTTGTTTAGAAAAAATTGGGAAATATATTCCCAAAAATAGAATTTAATTTTGTTACTGGATCTTTGATCTAACAGCTCGTTGTTTAACAGAGAATATCTTTCTCATTTAGAAAGATCAGGGAAATATTTTCCCCTGATAGAATTTAATTCTACCATTTGATGATTTATTATCACCATTGGATTTTTGATCCAACGACTCTGTTTAACAGAGAATATCCTAGGTTTTAGGGAAATGATTTCTATGTAGAATTTAATTCTACCGGTTCTTAATTTGGGTGCTGGCGCTCACGTGTTATGCACGTGGGCGCCACTTAAGAATTAAATTCTTATACATAGCAGGCGCTTCTGTGCTTTGCACATTTGCGCTCACGTGAACTTCACGTGCGGCGCCACTATAGGTTTTAATCCTATAAGACTGATGCCGGCGCTGGCACTCATGTGGGGAGCACGTAAGGCGCTGCCTCAGAGCATAGCTTTTTTTATTATGTTTAATTATTAGGGGAACAGTAGTGCCAAGCGGTATGCCACTTCTCCAACTCGTTCAAGTATGTCGAATGGTCCAATGTACCTTGGACTAAGTATACCCCTCTTGCCAAAACGTATCACTCCTCTGTTCAAAGAAATCTTTAGAAACACATGCTCTCCGGGTTGGAACTCCAAGTGTCGACGCTTTGTATCTGCCCAATGCTTCTGTCGGTCCTGGGCTATACGCATCTTTTCCCTGATCGTGCGAACTACATCCACAGTTGCTACGATCATTTCTGGCCCAAGGAGGTCATGATCTCCAATGTCATCTCAACTCAGCGGGGAACGACACTTACGTCCGTAGAGGGCTGCGAAAGGTGTCATCCCAATACTTGTCTGGTAGCTGTTGTTATATAAAAACTCCACAAAGTATAGGTGATCTTCCCACGAACCTCCGAAGTTTAGCATACAGGCTCTCAACATATCTTTAAGGATCTGAATTGTTTGCTCGGACTGTCCGTCTGCTTGGGGATGATACGCCGTGCTGAAATTCAGACTCGTTCTCAAGCTAGCTTAAAGACTCTGCCAAAACTGGGATCGGAATCTATTATCACGATCGGAGACGATGTAGACAGGTACCCCATATAATCTCACGATATTCTGCATGAGTTTATGGGTATCAAGACAAGTATGGTACATCTCGAAGGTTTTAAATTTTACGTTAAATTTTTACTCACCTCCATGTACTTCCTTGCTAACGTCTCGGTTGATTGGCCAACTCGGAATGGGATAACATGAGCCGACTTGGTAAGTCGATCCACAATAACCCAAACTGTGTCGTTACCCTTCGTGCTGCGAGGGAGAGCAGTCACGAAATCCATGGTAATGTGTTGCCATTTTCATTCTGGGATTGCTAACGGCTGAAGTAGACCAGCAGTTCTATGATGCTCAGCCTTCACTTGCTGACAGATTAAGCACTTTGCTACGCTTCTTCCTACTTCTCGCTTCATTCCATGCCACCGGTAGTGTTGTCGTAGATTCTTATACATCTTCGTGCCACCGGGATATACAGAATAACGAGAGCTGTGAGGTTTTTTCATCAACTCTTCTTGAATAGGGCCGACTGGAACGCATAAACGTCTCCCATACCGTAAGGATCCATCTTCATGGATGATGAAGTTGGTTCGAAAACCACTTTCTACTTGTTCTCGGATCTTTTGTAGCTTGGTATCATTCGCTTGAGCTGCTTTGATCTGATTGACAAGAGTGGACTGGACTTGTAAGTTCATCAAAGATGAGGCGTTACATAGCACGACTACTTCAATCATAAATCCGTGCAGTTCCTGTTGTAGTCTCCACTGGGCGGTGAGGTTCATTGCTAATGGTTGGCGATTAAGTGCATCAGAAACTAAGTTCACCTTTCCAGAATGATATTATATTTTGATGTCGAAATCTGCTATGAGCTCTAACTATCTTTTCTGCCGCATGTTGAGTTCCTTCTGAGTAAATACATACTTCAGACTCTTGTGGTCGGTGTATATATCTACTCATTCTCCAAAAAGATAGTGACGCAAAATCTTGAGTGCGAAAACCACGGCTGCCAATTCCAAATTATGTGTTGGATAGTTACGCTCATGAACTTTTAACCGTCTTGATGCAAAAGCCACAACTTTTCCATGCTAATACAGAACACATCCTAATCTTTTACCGAATGCATTACAATGTATATCGAATCCACCAGATCGATCCAGTATTACGAGAATAGGTGCAAAGGTTAATCTCGACTTGAGTTCTACGAAAGCATTCTCACATGCTTCTAACCATACGAATGCTTCGTCTTTACATGTAAGCTTGGTCAGGGATGCCGCGATCTTTGAAAATTCTTCGATGAATCGTCTGTAATATCCTGCTAAGCCCAATAAGTTTCTTATATCTTTCACCGTCTTTAGTGTCGGCCACTCGTTGACAGCTGACACCTTAGCTAGATGCACAGAGATTCTTTCGCCTGAAATGATGTGTCCGAGAAATCCGACTTAGTCTAGCCAAATTTCACAGTTACTGTATTTGGCGTAGAGCTGATGCTGTCGTAGTGTCTCCAGGACAATGAGTAAGTGCTCGGCGTGTTCTTTCCGATTCTTTGAATACACCAGGATGTCTTCGATGAAGATAACAACAAACGTGTCTAAGTACTCTCGGAAAACTTGGTTCATCAGATTTATAAAAATGGCCGGTGCATTCGTCACTCCAAATGGCATTATAAGATATTCATAATGGCCATAACGAGTCCTAAACGCCGGCTTTGGAATTTCAGACTCCTTGACCTTCACCTAATGATATCCCGAACGAAGAAAACACAAGATCCACTTAACTGATCGAAAAGGTCATCGATGCGAGGTAGCGGATACTTGTTCTTAATCGTTACTTCGTTTAGTGCTCGATAATCCACGCACATTCGGTGGGTATCTTCCTTCTTTATCAGCAGCACCGGAGATCCCCAACTTGAGGTACCGGGTCTGACCCAACCTTTCTTCAGGAGTTCGTCCAACTGAATACAGATTTTCTTCAATCCCTCCATACTTAATCGGTATGGAGCTTTTATTACAGGTTGTGCACCGGGTTGTAAATCAATGCCAAACTCTAAAGCTCTATCGGGAGGCAAACCTGTTATGTCTTCAGGGAATATATCCTCGAACTCTCTAACGACCTCTGGTTTCGATCCTTCCACTTGCAACGCCGCAATCTCTGCCTTCTTTAGCTTTTCTCGGTAGATACTAGGATCCAAAGTCCGATCTCCACGTTTGAAATAGAACACTGGGTGACCTGGTATTTCAAACACTACCCTCCTTTGGCGACATTCGATAGTAGCGAAGAAAGTTTCCAGCCGGTCCATTCCTAAGACTACGTCAAAATTCAGTATGTCCAGTACCTTGAAGTCCGCATAGAATTCTCGACTGCAGACGACCACTAAACACAGATTGTATCTTAAGATTGCTTTTAGAACGTCGTTCCCTGAACTGACATTCCAGCTGGATACGAGCGGCTTAATTGGTATCGCATGAGTTCTTACGAACCGTTGCGACATGAAGGAATGTGATGCCCCAGCGTCGAAGAGCGCGAGTGTAGGTAGGATGGCTACTAAGATTGTACCTAAGTCGTGTGGGGATAGGTTTAGGTATAACAAATATATATGGCTAGGAAATGAAATGACTGGAAAGGAAAGAAAGAAGAGATTTACCAGTGATAACCTTACACCTTACCCGTAGTTACAGCCTCTTCGACCGGCATAGTGAATACTTGGCGTTGCGGTACGTTCCTCTATGTCTAGTTAAACACTCGGTGTTGAGGTCGAGCGGTCTGGGTGCAGGGAGCTGGATCTGGTAAAGCTAATCGGGTAGGAGGTGCTTGGATTGCCAGTCTAGCAGAAGGGTTATTAGTCTCTCGGTTCTGAGGGCATGCTCCGATAGTGTGAATAGAAGACCCACAGATCAAGCACAAGTTGTTCTCTCTACGGCAGTTCTTCATTAGATGCCATGTTCTTTTGCAGTGGTTGCAAAAGTCTGGCTTATTGTTGGCGAACGAACCTCCTAGCCTCCGAGATGGCCCATTGAAAGTTGGTTTGGAAGAGGGCCCTCCTGTGATCTGGTGCAAAAAGCGTTTCACATCGGCCGACTGCGACCTGCCCTTCTTCTTCACAACTGCCTCATAGCGTCGGGCAGCCTTCAAAGCAAGCTCATGGGTTGGGAAATCCCCTGTAACAAGTGCAGCTTGGATTTCAGGGCCCAACCCCTGCTGGAATTATCGTGCCCAGATCTCGGCAGTGGAAATGAGGTACACAGGGAACCTGTTATGTCACGACCCAAAGTTTGGCTCGTGACCGGCACTTAACCACGTAACGTCTACAGGCGTAACGCAACTAAGTAAGCCGAAACCCAGAAATCAAACCAGTAAAAGTATAGAGTGTTTAAAACATTTAGTAGAAACATGTGTTAAACTGTTAAGAAAACCTTAAGTAGACAATCACCACGATAACAATATACGAAGCCGTAGCGAAGAAAAGAGCAATAAGTGGAAAACATCACACATGATAAGAACTGCATAAGTAAAGTCGGCACACAACGAGCTCGACACCAGAGTACAAAATAATATACATCGTCCTCACAACTGGTTTCTAAGTCAATACATAAGTAGTAGATGGAGAGTACTAGATACAACGATATACATAACTAAAAAATAAACAGATACCGCACAAAACCCACCTATCAGCAAAAGAGCTAGTACGCCAACTATAGGGTATCTGTGTCAAAAGATACTAGAAAGCAGCCTGCCGCGACTACTCCGAGGGGAAACCTGCAAACACTGTGGCACAACGGGGGTGAGTTGCCAACTCGTGAATAGTAGATAACATATAAAGGTAATCGCGAGTATGCACGTGCTGCGATACTCTAACCTATGCCAACTGATAACATCTATATGATGAACTATATGAGCAGTAATCATGCAACAAGTGCGATCTAATAATATCTCCAAATGATAAGCAGGGTATGCAATAATCGTGCATAGCAAATGCAATCTAATGACATCTATATGATGAGCAAGGTATGCAATAATCGTGCATAGCAAATGCAATCTAATAACATCTATATGATGAGCAAGGTATGCAATAATCGTGCATATCAAATGTACTCTATCAGGAACAACAGATACAGGATAAGATATAAAATACTGAATGCTGAGCATGGGAATAATTAATATCTACACGGAATATCAACGTGGAAAATAATCGGTGTCCATCCATATACCCAAATCATGTAAATCTCATAGAATCATGGGTGCCTAGCATCGGCACACTAAAATATCATGAATCATCGTGTCTAGCATCGACACGCAAATCCTATAGTATCGGGCTCCGTCTGCGGAATCGGCCCTCGGCTCCGGCAGTACGGATCGTCCCGTATCTATCTCTCATCACTGGTCAGTATCCTCCGAATAACCGCTAGATCTAACCAATCACCGGTAGGTAGTAGTCCCTCTGTCAGGCTCACCGTCTACTGCACAGTGAATCCGTTCTCGCCCCGGGGTACCATACCGGGCCCACCATGTACCCGCAATCGGCCTCATCCGCCTCCTCGAATCGGGTTTCACATGTCACTATCAGCACCGAGAAAACACATGGTGGACGCACTGAAATATCATATCAAGGGTAACCGAGTTTTTTAAAACAATTACATATTCTTTTTTGAAATATCCATGGTTCTCAAATCTAGAAATATTATGGAAACAACATATCTCAATGCGTAAATCTATGCAAGTATGAAGATATCAATATATGTGTGCACTGGTATTAATATATGGTGTACATGTGTGCAAGTATGAAGATATCAATATATGTGTGCACTGGTATGAATATATGGTGTGCATGTGCGCAAGTATGAAGATATCAATATATGTGTGCACTGATATGAATATATGGTGTGCATGTGCGTAAGTATGAAGATATCAATATATGTGTGCACTGGTCTGAATATATGGTGTGGATGTGCGCAAGTATGAAGATATCAATATATGTGTGCACTGGTGTGAATATACAGTGTGCATGTGCGCAAGTATGAAGATATCAATATATGTGTGCACTGGTATGAATATACAGTGTGCATGTGCGCAAGTATGAACTTATCAATATATGTGTGCACCGGTATGAATATATGGTGTCCATGTGCGCAAGTATGAAGATATCAATATATGTGTGCACTGATATGAATATATGGTGTGCATGTGCGCAAGTATGAAGATATCAATATATGTCAATATGCGACAAGTCATGACAATCATCATTGGTGCAGTAATCAAACGATATGTATAATGCGTAGCAATCCTATAGTGCGAGTGTCATGGCAATCACTAACGGTGTGAGTGTAATATACAAATAGTGCTCGTGCAGCTTGAACCATTAGTGACAGTGCAGTATTCTATGCTATTATTTCTATATGCAACAAGAAGGTATGCTACTAGTCCATATGAACATCTACGACTAAATATCCTAACACGCCCTGACGCTTAACGCCATACGGGCGATTTCCCCGTAGATGTTAAATCTACTCACCTGGTCGTGCGCTACTCGTAGCCGACCACCTGCTTCCCTTTCTTTGTTTCGTCCGACGTACCCACCTGCGAACCTAGAATTCACACAAAGAAAATCCACATAAGCAAATATCTCGCAAAACGCGATATTGAAGTCAAACGATACACTCGCGTCGCGAACTAAACGCGCTTGTGTACGATACGCTAAAACGTGTGTATACATGTCTAAAACTATCCCGACACGCCGCGACACGCTGGATCACAGAACCCACTCACGTATCGCGCGTATCGCGCGAACTAAATGTACTTGAAAAGCGATATATTGTCCCAGATTTTCCTACAGAGAGAAACTTACAAAATTGCACATGCCAAAACACTAGAATATGTAGCAGACTCCCACAACCAAAACCCTAACCCCTAACTCTCCTGTCTGGCCGCAATTTGCGGCCAGAATGATTAAAATGGCGGCCAGGGTGGGGTGTCTGGGGTTCGTGCTCTGGTGATGTGGTCAGGGTCTCCCAAGTAGTCTACAGTTAACTCAGATTTTATCTGAAGTGCCCGGATCTATAGCAGATCACAGAAAGGGGAAATCTCACTTAAAAACCCTAAATTTTGCACAAAATGAAACCCTATGGTATTTTGGTGAAATCTGGGGTCTATCTAGGTTTACTTGGCCCTAATAACACTTAATTAGGCTAGGTTAACCAACACTAACATCACTTGGACAAAAGTCCACACAAATCACCATTTTTAGCACAAAAATTCATTTTTTATACTAATCGAAGCTATTTCTACACAAACTAAGCAACCTAGGAAGTTAGGCTCAGAGATTATACCTCACACGACCCTACGATGCAAGGAGAAAGGAGGAGGAGAAGATCTGGAGTTGCTGTGGCTGCTGGAGCTGCTGCTGCTGCTGCTCCATGCTGCTGCTGATGCTGCTGCTTGCTGCTGCTTGCTGCTGATGGTGCTGTTGTTGCTGCTGCTGCTAATGGTGCTGCTGCTGCTGCTGCTAGAGCTGCTGAGTGTGTGTGTGTGTGTATGAGTGAGTGAGAATGAAAGAGATGTGAGAAACAAATGAGAGGCAAGAAATGATAACACCCAAGTCAAACCCCACTCACTCTCTCTCTCTCTTCATTAAATGAAGCATGGCAAGGCAATCATGCCCCATTCTCACTCTCTCTCTCTCACCCCAAGTCAACCAATTTCAAATGATTACCCATTTAAAAAAAACTTAAATAAAAACCCAAATAACTTAATTCAAATATTATATTAGCTTAAGAAAAGGGTTAGTCCACCATGGTTGCTAATCATGGTTTAGCCCCATTTTAACCCAAGTTTACAAGCATAAGTGTGTGCAAGCCTAGAAAAATTCTAATAAAATATTCATTAAATAGGATAAAATATTTGGAACTCAATTTGGTAAACTTTTTATTAAAAACTATATATTAAAATATAATTAACTTCTAAACACAACCTAAGGTGTTACAATCTTCCCCCCTTAAAGAAATTCGTCCCCGAATTTAAAAATATAATGCTACGCATACCTTCGAAGAGATGAGGGAACTTCTTCCGCATCCCACCCTCGGCCTCCCGAGTGATCTTTTTACCATTCGGGCTGCGCCAAAGCACCTTCACTAATTGCAAGACTTTCGATCGAAGTTTCTTCACCTGCCGGTCCAATATTATGACTGGCTGCTTGGTGAACGAAAGATCGCGCTCGAACTAATGGTCTGGTGCCGAATCAAGTGAGAAAGGCCATGAAGGTAATTGCAAGGTATCGACACGAAAATACGGGGTGAATACTTAATAATCTGGGCGAAAATGCCAAATTAAAGGCAACGATCTAACTCGCCTTAAGGATCTTAAAAAGACCTGCCATCCTGGGATAAGCTTCCCAAAACTCAACACGTCATTTATCGGAAAAATCCGTAGGAATACACGATCTGCCACTGCGAACTCGAATCTACGACCATCTTGGTCGGCATATGACCTCTGTCCGAAATGGACAATTCTCATCCTAATCTAAAACAACTGGATCATCTCCGAAGTCTCTAAACAAGCTGAGGTCCAAAAAATCCTACAACGCGGAGTTAGAAAAACAGACTGGTGATCGACACGACCTAACCCCTAAACCTAAAAGTTGCCAATTGGAGTGTCTCCTGATAACAGCTATCGAAGGAGAACCCTAACAATGGCGAGTGACGATCCCCAACTGCCGACAACAATTAATACATACGCATAAACTTAACAAAGAACAACTGAGCAAACTGAGTATAACCGGACGACAAGCATCCGAATGGAGTCACACCCTGACTAAACCTAGGTAGACACTATAACGAAATTTGTGGAGACCTGCTCCTATTCGTTCTTATGAACGGTTAAAGGTTGCAACTCTCCCGCCGGTTTCAGTTGCTCAACCTAAGCACACAACTAGACAGACACCTTGAACGAATCACGAGACTTCTCTTTTTCCATCCCTGCCCACCCGTAACTATCTCACAAGTCACGTTAAATGTTGGTGGGACTTGAATGAGTATAGAGAGTTGACCGATGTGCCTGCTTTAGGATTTCACGTCTTTACCCAATAATATCAGGTACACAAACGCGTCCCTAAACTTAGCACACCCTTGTCACAATTCAAGGATTCCGAATTATTACCCAGCCGAACAGGTTCAAGTATCTCTGACGAACGAGCGTCGGCGGGCAGTGTCTCGTGAAAGTGATTAAAGAAAAGTGGTCGGGCGTGGACATGAGCAAGCTTTCCCCTCAGTAGAGACGAACTTAAGCTGCACTCAACGATCGCACAAGAACTGTAAATCTGCGGAGGACCATCAGAATAATCAAAATCCGCTGCAGGAAGATGTACATTAAGCTCTGGTGGTCTATGAGAATCTGGCACGACCCTCGAACAAGTAGTGTCTCCAAATCTCCAACACGAAACCACCGTGGCCATCTCCAGATCATGAGTGGGATATCCTTCTCGTACTTCCTCCAAATGTAGGGAAGCAAAAGCGATAACTCCATTGTGTCGCCTCAGTACACATTCGAGCCCTACTCAAGAACCATCACAGTTAAACCACAAAGTCACCCGAACCAAAAAGCAAAGAAAGAACTGATACAGTTGTTAACCGAATCTTCAACTGCCGAAACTCCGCACACAAGACTCAGTCCAAAGAAAGGAAACCTCCACTCCGGTCAATTTAGTCAACGCTGCAGCACTACACTAGCAATCCTGCCCGAAACGACGGTAAAAACCTGCCAAGCCTAAAAATCTGTGGACCTCCGTCCTGCTCACAAGCCTGGGAATAATCTGTACGGCCACGATCTTCCTCAGAACCATACAAAACCGTCTCCCATAACTACAAGACCAAGGAGTCAACACAACGAGCCTGAAGGAACACTCCGAGAATCTAGCAAACCGCTGGGACTCTCCCAGTATCTGCAAAACAAATCCTCAAGTGCCACTCCTATCCCTCAAGACACATTAATAGACCAGGATGTCGTAAATAACACAACAATAACTGGTCAAGGAACGGCCTGAAGAAATCCGGTTCATCGCATCTACGAATGCTGCTAGGGCATTGGTGAATCCAATGACACACCAAAACACACAAAGCCCGTAGCATGCACAAGACAGTCTTCGGAATGTCATCACTCCGAACCCACAACAATGATGACCTGATCCCAAACAAACTTAGAAAATGTCTCGCAGTCTGAAGCTGATCGAAGAAATCGTCAATGCGAGGTAAAGGATACCCATCCGCACCATAAGCTGGTTCAATCGGTGATCCATCAATACACAACCTCAATCTGTCGTCTTTCTCCTTGACGAACAGAAATAGGAGCTTCCTAATGCGAAACACTCAAACGCATGAAACTCCCCCAACAAACAACTCTGCAGCAGATCCTTAAGCTCCTTAAGCTTCGCCGGCTCATCTGGAACAACGTCGGAAAACTCTCGCACAAAAGAAAACCGGTCCAACAAACCAACTGTGGCTACGGTATCACGAATGAACGCCAAGAATCCACGACATCTTCTCAAAATCCGACTAGCAAACAAGGCTGAATTCAAGCCGTGAGAGGCGGCACAACTATCCACCTGCACAACAAGAACTGACTCGCCGGGGAAAACAAAGCCTGACTGTTTCCTCACGGTAGTCCACAAACGCCTAGCACGTAGCTAACCATTCCGTGCCTAGAAGAACGCCAATTCCAACATCTCTAGAAGGATCAAAATGATGGATGAATCCTTATCTCCTATCCGATTGGCATACGACCGAATTACGTGTCGCGCAACAAAAGAATCGCTGGCAGAAGTTAACACCATAAACTGCAGATCTACCTAACACGACTCTCGTCCTAAACTCGGCATGAAGTATAGAAACATACGAGTGCATGGATCTGGATCAAACAATACGTGTGCAACAAAAGAACATACTGAAAGAGTACCTGAAACCACAGCATTGGACGCCTGCGCATCCTGATGAGTCGAAGCGAAAACTTATGCCTGCCCTTCACCTGCGACTGACCGAACTCCTCTACTACTAGACTGACCCCTCTGCGTGAACCTTCCGCGTTCACGACGTCTCAGAATACGACCCTGACGTGGTGCTAAGGAACAATGCCTGACGAAGTGTTGAAGGCTTCCGCATCGAAAACATCCACGCGCTGACTGCTGACCTTCCTGGGGTTGAGAGCTGAACAACTGTCCTCGTTCTAAGCCTCTGCTCTGGGCTGGTACACCAGTACGATTCCTCAACTGTTTAGGAACTCTCAACGTCTCTGGAAGACGTGTCTCGTAAACTGGGGCTACATCTACTGGTGCTATGTAGGTGACGGAATACTGCATGATGATCGCAAGGAACAACTGGGTAACAGGGGTGACAACCTCCTGTTGCTGCGCTCGAACGGCCTCCACCAGCGAGCTCATCATCTGACGCAAGTCCTGCATCTCTGCCACTAGTCTAGCGATCTGATCTGTCGTAGGAGGAACAATCTGCTCTGGTACAGCAGGGGTACTACCCGGATCAGTACTCGTCTCGGATGAATCAACTCGAACCTCGGCTCTCGTGGCTGCTCTCTGCGTCCTCGTAGTCCTTGGCTGCATAATGGCTGAAAAGAAAGTAGGATTCGATGAGAATACGGAAATCGAATCACAAGGATGTATACAATCATGAAGGAATTTCAATCAATAAGTCCTAAGGTCGCTTAGGCGGAGTACCGTGTCGTGAGTATGCCGCGGAACATACGCACGCTACACCACTCTGCTGCAGCTACCTACTCCATCATACCAGGGTCATCCTACACTCCGAAGGTAAAACCTATGCTCTGATACCAACTATGTCATGACCCAAAGTTTGGCCCGTGACCGGAACTTAACCACGTAACGTCTACAGGCGTAACGCGACTAAGTAAGCCGAAACCCAGAAATCAAACCAGTAAAAGTATAGAGTGTTTAAAACATTTAGTAGAAACATGTGTTAAACTGTTAAGAAAACCTTAAGTAGACAATCACCACGATAACAATATACGAAGCCGTAGCGAAGAAAAGAGCAATAAGTGGAAAACATCACACATGATAAGAACTGCATAAGTAAAGTCGGCTCACAACGAGCTCGACACCAGAGTACAAAATAATATACATCGTCCTCACAACTAGTCTCTAAGTCAATACATAAGTAGTAGATGGAGAGTACTAGATACAACGATGTACATAACTGAAAAATAAACAGATACCGCACAAAACCCACCTATCAGAAAAAGAGCTAGTACGCCAACTATAGGGTATCTGTGTCAAAAGATGCTAGAAAGCAGCCTGCCGCGACTACTCCGAGGGGAAAACTGCAAACACTGTGGCACAACGGGGGTGAGTTGCCAACTCGTGAATAGTAGATAACATATAAAAGTAATCGCGAGTATGCACGTGCTGCGATACTCTAACCTATGCCAACAGATAACATCTATATGATGAACTATATGAGCAGTAATCATGCAACAAGTGCGATCTAATAACATCTCCAAATGATAAGCAGGGTATGCAATAATCGTGCATAGCAAATGCAATCTAATAACATCTATATGATGAGTAAGGTATGCAATAATCGTGCATAGCAAATGCAATCTAATAACATCTATATGATAAGCAAGGTACGCAATAATCGTGCATAGCAAATGCAATCTAATAATATCTATATGATGAGCAAGGTATGCAATAATCGTGCATAGCAAATGTACTTTATCAGGAACAACAGATACAGGATGAGATGTAAAATACTGAATGTTGAGCATGGGAATAATTAATATCTACACGCAATATCAACGTGGAAAATAATCGGTGTCCATCCATATACCCAAATCATGTAAATCTCATAGAATCATGGGTGCCTAGCATCGGCACACTAAAATATCATGAATCATCGTGTCTAGCATCGACACGTAAATCCTCAAGTATCGGGCTCCGTCTGCGGAATCGGCCCTCGGCCCCGGCAGTACGGATCGTCCCGTATCCATCTCTCATCACTGGTCAGTATCCTCCGATAACCGCCAGATCTAACCAATCACCGGTAGGTAGTAGTCCCTCTGCCAGGCTCACCGTCTACTGCACAGCAAATCCGTTCTCACCCTGGGATACCATATCAGGCCCACCATGTACCCGCAATCGGCCTCATCCGCCTCCTCGAATCGGGTTTCACATGTCGCTCTCAGCACGTAGAAAACACATGGTGGACGCACTGAAATATCATATCAAGGGTAACCGGGTTTTTTAAAACAATTACATATTCTTTTTTGAAATATCCACGGTTCCCAAATCCAGAAATATCATGGAAACAACATATCTCAATGCGTAAATCCATGCAAGTATGAAGATATCACTATATGTGTGCACTGGTATGAATATATAGTGTGCATGTGCGCAAGTATGAAGATATCAATATATGTGTGTATTGGTATGAATATATGGTGTGCATGTGCGCAAGTATGAAGATATCAATATATGTGTGCACTGGTATGAATATACAGTGTGCATGTGCGCAAGTATGAAGATATCAATATATGTGTGCACTGGTATGAATATGCAGTGTGCATGTGCGCAAGTATGAAGATATCAATATATGTGTGCACTGGTATGAATATACAGTGTGCATGTGCGCAAGTATGAACATATCAATATATGTGTGCACTGGTATGAATATACGGTGTGCATGTGCGCAAGTATGAAGATATCAATATATGTGTGCACTGATATGAATATATGGTGTGCATGTGCGCAAGTATGAAGATATCAATATATGTCAATATGCGACAAGTCATGACAATCATCAATGGTGCAACAATCAAACGATATGTATAATGCGTAGCAATCCTATAGTGCGAGTGTCATGGCAATCACTAACGGTGTGAGTGTAACATACAAATAGTGCTCGTGCAGCTTGAACCGTTAGTGACAGTGCAGTGTTCTATCCTATCATTTCTATATGCAACAAGAAGGTATGCTACTAGTACATATGAACATCTACGACTAAATATCCTAACACGCCCTGACGCTTAACGCCATACGGACGATTTCCCCGTAGATGTTAAATCTACTCACCTGGTCGTGCGCTACTCGTAGCCGACCACCTGCTTCCCTTTCTTTATTTCGTCCGACGTACCCGCCTGCGAACCTAGAATTCACACAAGGAAAATCCACATAAGCAAATATCTCACAAACGCGATATTGAAGTCAAACGATACACTCACGCCGCGAACTAAACGCGCTTGTGTACGATACGCTAAAACGTGTGTATACGCGTCTAAAACTATCCCGACACGCCGCGACACGCTGGATCACAGAACCCACTCACGTATCGCGCGTATCGCGCGAATTAAACGTACTAGAAAAGTGATATATCGTCCCAGATTTTCCTACAGAGAGAAACTTACAAAATTGCACATGCCAAAACACTAGAATATGTAGCAGACTCCCATAACCAAAACCCTAACCCCTAACTCTCCTGTCTGGCCGCAATTTGCGGCCAGAATGATTAAAATGGCGGCCAGGGTGGGGTGTCTGGGGTTCGTGCTCTGGTGATGTGGTCAGGGTCTCCCAAGTAGTCTACAGTTAACTCAGATTTTATCTGAAGTGCCCGGGTCTATAGCAGATCACAGAAAGGGGAAATCTCACTTAAAAACCCTAAATTTTGCACAAAATGAAACCCTATGGTATTTTGGTGAAATCTGGGGTTTATCTAGGTTTACTTGGCCCTAATAACACTTAATTAGGCTAGGTTAACCAACACTAGCATCACTTGGACAAAAGTCCACACAAATCACCATATTTAGCACAAAAATTCACTTTTTATATTAATCAAAGCTATTTCTACACAAACTAAGCAACCTAGGAAGTTAGGCTCAGAGATTATACCTCACACGACCCTACGATGCAAGGAGAAAGGAGGAGGAGAAGATCTGGAGTTGTTGTGGCTGCTGGAGCTGCTGCTGCTGCTGCTGCTCCATGCTGCTGCTGATGCTGCTGCTTGCTGCTGATGGTGCTGCTGGTGCTGCTGCTGCTAATGGTGCTGCTATTGCTGCTGCTGCTAGAGCTGCTGAGTGTGTGTGTGTGTATGTATGTATGAGTGAGTGAGAGTGAAAGATGTGAGAAACAAATGAGAGGCAAGAAATGATAACACCCAAGTCAAACCCCTCCCCCCCTCTCTCTCTCTTTATTAAATGAAGCATGGCAAGGCCATCATGCCCCATTCTCACACTCTCTCTCTCTCACCAAGTCAACCAATTTCAAATGATTACCCATTAAAAAAAAACAATCTTAAATAAAAACCTAAATAACTTAATTCAAATATTATATTAGCTTAAGAAAAGGGTTAGTCCACCATGGTTGCTAATCATGGTTTAGCCCCATTTTAACCATAGTTTACATGCATAAATGTGTGCAAGTCTAGGAAAATTCTAATAAAATATTCATTAAATAGGATAAAATATTTGGAACTCAATTTGGTAAACTTTTTATTAAAAACTATATATTAAAATATAATTAACTCCTAAACACAACCTGAGGTGTTACATGTTACAACCTTGTGTTAGCAGTGTTTAAGTGAGATAGGAAAATTTAATTTGAGACTATAACTTACCTGCCGAGCATGGTAAACTCAGCATCATATTCATCCACAGACTTGACCTACATCGAGCCTTGCTGTAGATGGATGAATTGATACTCCATGTCAAAGCAGGCAGTCTCCGGAAAGTACTTTGTATCGAAGAGGTCTCGAAATGTTTTCCACTCTATTGGTTGCTCGAGACGACTTTCCTCTGCCTTCCACCATACTCTGGCATTATCCGTCATTTGCAACTTAGCAACTTTTACCCAAGCTATATCTATCACTTGAGCCACCGCCAGATCATCCTCAATCGTTTGAGCTCATTCTACTGTTTCAAGTGGGCTCTCTTTATCTGAGAAGTTCTTTGGGTGCAGTGCCCGAAACCACTTAACTCCGGATACCTCTGCCTCAAGGCGTGCAAGTCCTTGGTGCATGAGGGTTGTCTGCTCCCTCTGTCCTTCCAATAGGCTCTTGATAGCCTTAAGAAATACCATTTGCTTATTGATAGGCGCCGCAACGGTAAGTGGTGATGGTAGTGTATACGGTGGAGTGTTGTCGTTGACGTTGGTACTAGTATTGTTCGGAGAGTTCATCACCTTGATATAAAAGATAGGTTATGATAGATTCAAGAAATTTGGAATGCAAGGAATGTAAATATTTGTTGAATTCATTAATTCTTATGGAATTTTGTTTAAGACTTCATGCAGAGATGATCTGCATGGGCCACCAATAAAACCTGTCACGTCCCACTTCCCAGTAGATGGAAACGGTGACATAGCAAGCCCGCGGCACTGTTTCCCCAATCAGAGCAAAGCTTTGTTCAAATTCCAAGACGGAAAATGAAGCAACGCTTCTGTTTCCCCCAATCAGAGCAAGGCTCTGTTTTAAAATTCAAATTTTAAATAAAGGAAGCAACGCTTCAGATAATTTGCGCTCTGCGCTGCGCGCCACGTGTCAAACAGTGGTGCGCTAGCGCAGTTGCACTGCGCTCTGCGCTGCGCGACACGTGTCAAGCGCAGATGCGCTAGCACAGATGCGCTGCGCGCTGCGCTGCGCGACACATGTCAAGCGCAGGTACGCTTGCGCCAACTGCGCCAGCACTAAGACTTAAATAATAAATTATTTAATCAGAATTAAAATTCTAGAAGGATCTTTCCAATCTTATTAAAATAAGAAGATTGTCTTCTGTAAAACATAGGCCTTAGGATCAAAGATCCAACGGTGTGGAAATATCCCCAGAAAGATCTCTGTAACTAACTCAACAAACCAATTGGCCCTATATAAAGGCCCCTAGACTCCAAGTCCCAGGGAGAGAGATAGAGAAAAGGGAAAACTCTGAAAAATTTGAAAGACAAGCCTTTGAAGAAAAAAGATCATCTTCTTCAAGGTAAAGAATTAAATTCTTGGAAGAACAGAGATGAAAACACCTCATAAAAAAGAAGAATTTCTTCTAAAAAGATCAAAGATCTAAGAACAAGATCAAGATCTTCAATATAAAAAATCAAGAAGATCTAAAAGATTAGAAAAAAGAAGTAATTTACTTCATTCCTAGATCATTTGATCTATATAAAGGCATTGCCTTTTGATGAGAATCAGAACCATTGGTTCTTGAATCTTGAGGTAGAACCTATTTGGAACAAGAAAAACTTGTTTCTTTGATCTAAATTGGATAAAAATGCGCTCTGCGCTATTGGACAGTGCCTTACACTTTTGAAATGAGCTTTTGCGCTCCTTGGATTGGCGCACTGTGCCAGAGAGCGCCATGTGTCAATCACAGAACAATCTGCGCTCCGCGCTCCTAAATATAGAGCACTGCGCTCTTGGCATGGCGCACTGCACCAGAGCGCACCACGTGTCAGCAGCGCACTAGCGCAGCGCACTGGCGCAGCGCACTGCGCTAACAGACTTGCGCTCACCAGAGCGTGACACGCGTCACCTTCGCATGCGCTAGCGCCTTGCGCTCTTTAATTGGCGCAAAGCGCCTGACAAGCCACGTAGCGCACTGTCAGACCATTTAAATGCTATGCATTATTAAAAAAGGGCAGAGCCCAAGTAAAGTCTATCAGACTAATTTAAATGCTGTGCAATATTTAAAAAAGGCAGAGCCCAAGTAAAGGCCTAACAGGCCAAATATAAGTGCCATGCGTTTAATTAAAAAGCCCAATGCTATGCATTATAAAAGGGGCAAAGCTCAAATAAAGGCTCAACAGCCAGAACAATAAAATGTTCAACTCATATCAACTGAGCCCATATGCTCATAAACCTTCAAATAGACTCTAGTCCCAAATTGGACTATAGATCTCCCAACCAACATTGGTTCCAGGGTACATCTCCGAACTCCTCTGATATTTGTCGTTGTAATCCTTCAACGTCTTCAGAGAGGTGACGGGTCCCGATAGCCATACATTCCACGAATTACAATGGACCACCATGTCCCTAAACTGGCAATTGACCGCAATGTCTCTAAACTAAACAATAGAGCCCAAATGCTCCCTTGTTGGATCTAAATGATCTTGTTAAGTTGATCTTGGTATTAAATTAGACTAACGTGTCCTTAACAAACGGTTAAGTTGATCTTAGTCCCAAATAACGCTAACGTATCCATAAACCCAAAACCCCAAACCCAAATCTAAGAAAATACGGATTTGGACTAATCCACATCCTACAGGCGACAACACAAATTAGTCTCCGTATACAATCCACGGGCAACCGAACACAAAACAAACACCCACGACACGAAGTGACCATCTGGAGAAGGAGAAAGTTGTTACCGCGAGGCGGTAGCGTAATTAACTGCAGGGGCTTGCGCCTGCAGGGAAGAGCGTCCCCACAATCCAAAAACCCTCAAACGAGGGGGAATCTGACGAAGTCTGCTACATCGGCCACATCCGTTTAAACTTTCGATACATGGTACCATAAATCAACTTGGCATCTTCGGAGAGGTGGACGGATAGCACCTATTAGCATCTGCCCCGAATCTCAGGCAAGACTGTCCGTCTTGCGCGTCCTTCGGAGGAGAACATGCATATTTATCCAGAGAAGATCATTCCCTAAATAAATATACTAAGCGTATTGAAACAATAATACACAATGCAAGAATAAATGGAGACTGTAAAATTTTTCAACAAACATTTTTATTTACATTCAAACTTAAAATATTTACAGATACTAAAATTCAACTGAAAGGTAAATACAATAACCGAAATGCCTAAACATGTGGTATATATAAACTGAAAGAAAAGGATAGCTAGTATGAGCCTGAGCAGCGATCTGGTCGTACTCCTTCTTTGTTGCGTCCACCTCCTCCGTCTCCACAGTATCTGACGAACATTCCAAGAAAACAAAGGTGGGTAGAATGCCCGCCAGCGAACTAGCGCTCAGTAAGTCCCAAATGTAGGATAAAAGTGAAAAGCGACAAGTATAAAATAATCATGAAGTAATGTATATATCGAGTAAAAGTATATATAAATGAACATGGGTATACGTACTATAGGTCTTTATATGGTCACTATATTAACGTTAAGTTCCAAGCGTGAATATCAACGCAGCAGTAGAAATATTTATGAGCTTAAGAGTGGGGCCCCAGAAGTAAGGAAACACGAGCCCATTTCATATGTTAGCATCGGGCTCCAAACTGTAGAGGATTCGACCTGACTGAGATTCGAGTAAATATAATTAGAGTAGGTTAATACGAGACTTCTGAAGTTCCGTTGGATTCACACCTGAAACTATCCCATACACCCCGAATATAATATATTATAACTGTTAGATATCCTCAGTTGATTTGCTTGGTCGATTATAACATGTCTTGATCGAACCATAGATTGCAACAGAGAATAATGTAGTCAAGTGAATCAAATAAAATGCGAGTCATGTCAATTGCAATTTAGGGTCGAGTCAAGTTAGTTCGAGTAGAATGAGTTCGAGTTAACATTTAAGTTTAGGTTCGAGTTTGGATTAGAGTTCGAGTTTAGTTCAAGTTTAGGTTCGAGTTTGTATTAGAATTATTGACATTTCATATTACTATATTTAACTTTGAAGATCTTAAGTTCAGATATAATCGGACAACCGCTGCATATGGACGACAAGATCTGTGTCTTTTTCCAAGACGACTATCATTGATAACTCCGTTAATTTGCAGTGTTATCTAATCTGGATAGGCAAGCACTCACTTTCTCCGGCTCCCTGAGGCTCAAGAGAATTGATACCGCTTAAACTTATATTAATACAGGGTCCTTAAAGATTTATTCTAGTTGTTTACATTGTTTGCATTTCTCGATGGGGTTTTATGAAAAAATGTTTTAATATTGTTTAAAAATAAAGCTTGAGGGTGATTTAAAATCTTAAGAGTTTTATAGAAATGTATTTTAATTTAGGTGATATTTTAATGATGAAAGTTAACTTTTAAAAGTTTATGGTATTTGTACGAAAACTACTACTTTTGGAAATTTTATGGTATTTTTTATTAAAATTTTAATCTTTCATTTAAAAATATATTTTTCACAATTTGTTTTTTTTTGAAAATACAGATTCATAATTTTATATAATTTTACAGAGTTTAATTTATTTTAAAAAGTCGTATTTTTCTAAACCGTATTTTTTTTATTTCCTTTCAAGACCGAATTCTCCGTGAGAAGTTATGTATCTCACTCTGCTATCCTAAGGAAGTGTGATAACTCGCACCATCCGTAAATGGGTTCTCCTAAAAGGGTTATAGAAACGCAATTGTAAAGGATTTAAAAATAACGATAAAAACAATTTATAAAAGTAATGATATTTTAATGTAATTCGTTTCATTTTGGATAAACATGTAATCTAGCATACCGTGCTATAAAACCATAGTGTATGTGATGAGATAGGTCATTACCCCATGAGTTTTCTAGAGGTATATATTTCTAGGTATCGATAAAAATGTTACTTTTAAAGTTTATGGTATTTATATAAAAAAGTTCATTTTATGTTTATTTTGCATGAAATTTTAATTACATAAAAAGGTAAATGTTGTGAATAATATTTTGAAGTGATGTCAGAGGATTGGTGTGACTTATTTGTCCTATCAAAGATGCTAAAAGTTTTAAAAATAATTAATATCAAGGTTAACTCTACTTTTGTCGATATAATTTTAGAAGACGGTTTGAGTCGAAACGAAAGAAAGAAATAAGGATTTACGGTTTGTGTGGTGTTGAGAAGAGAGTAAGAAAAAGATAGAGAGAGAAAGTCTTTGTGGCGTCGCGGTATCGTCGAGATTGGTTTCGGTCTTCGATAGAACGAATTTGGATTGCTAACTCCATTGACTAGCCTTAACCCTTCTTGAATTTAGAGAAATTTTTAGAGAATTTTGATAATTTTTCAGAATAAGGGAAAGCCAGGGGATAAGATGATATTTATAGTGTAACAATGAAGGTGTATGAATTAAAAAAATTGAATTAAAAAGAATTTAAAATAGTGTTAATGGGGAATTGAAGAGTCTCTGGTTAAATTCAGAGAAGTCAAACAATAAAATGGAGTAGAGGGGAGCTGAAGGGGTGCACGGACGAAGCACGGAAGCATTTGACCTCATCAAGACCGTCAGTGGCGGCCCAAAAGGGAAAACGGACGGCCGGATCTTGGCCACCTGTCTCGAAGTTTGGGCATGTGCTTTACACTGCGTTAACTCCTCATTTATCTCGTTTGATTTTTCTGAAACTTTTCGATTCTCCGTGTATTGCACGTGCAACGCTTGGGCATTCGAAAAGTTAAAAAGAAAAATATTAAAAATAATTAGGACTAATGGGATTTAAATACGTAAGCTATGGAACAATAATAGAGAGTCCTAGCCAATGAGCTACAACTTGTTTCTTATTTTTATTGAACAATATTAACTTATAACTTTTAATGAGACTGAAATACCCTTTCTATATATTGAATCAGTTGCATTTGTACAGAGATTTCAGAGTCGTTACAAATAATTGAGTAGGACTCATTTATCCAGAACTATTTATATACCATTTTTTTTCATAGTGCAATGTTATGATTTATAAACCAATGAGTAAATTTCAAAATTTATCACATTATAAGAAAACAAACTTGAACCATTTGTAATCTTATTGCTCAAAATTGCGACAATTATAGCTTGAAGACCATAATTCACATCAAAAATTACTTTAATCTATAATTCATAATTGCTAAGATGCTTATTTATTATTTATATACATAAAAATAAACAAGTCGGGTCTTATTGGTCCGAAATGAAGAGACTTGGACTCAACCAATTTATAATAATCAAATCGGGTCTGGATCTAAACACACAAGGATGAATCCCGGGTTTTTTCAACGGTCTGCCTCGGGTCCAGTTCAGGCCACACTTATTGACATGCCTATATGAAATTAGGAGACTACATGTTGACTGGGATCTATCCTTTAAAAAGCCGACTAATGAAACTTGGGCTCAACCCATCGTGTAATAAATGGGGTTAAAAAGCTTACATAATTCCAGGGCCTAAATGAATGTCTTTATAGAAACACAAAAATGTTAGATTTCTGCTGCTTCTAAACTTTCCGATTAAAATATATTTATATCATATGATATTGGTTACTAGCTCCTTCAAAATATTACATTACTTTTTAATAATAAATTTATGTATTATTGAAATATTGGTCATGCACCTGTACCTCTTGTGAAGTTTCTCATCGTTCTAGGTTTCCTGTAATCTTTATAAAAAATTGAAAAAAAATTCGATTGGTCGTTTATAAGTATGGCGAGTTTTTTTTCCCATAGTATATAACTAAGAAATTTGGGACTGATATAAAACTTTTTGTGTCTAAATAAAGTATATGGTGGCGGCTAACTTTTTGTTGATAAGGAAAAAAAGGAGAAATATAGTCATGTGAACGTTCTTATGGTCATATTCCTTAAAATATTCTCACATATGACAAGGGGGAGACAAGGGCCCTAGCCACGGAGTGGGATTCACCTTGCCTCTTATAAGAAGATTCCACAAGAAATGGCATATTGAACGTTCACATGATCGTGTCCTCGGAAAAAATGGGCAAAGCGGAAATTATGATCATATGTATTAGAATTTAAATTACCGTGTTCTCGACCGATGTAAGGATTCTTTTTTACTCGGATCGCTCGTTAGGTTAAGCTTTGTTGAGAATCAATTCTCATTCATCTTAACATCAACTGTATTAACTGATATGTATACGATATTACAATCTAAACCAAATTAATTTGTTATGATGATGAAAAATACAATAATAACATGAATGATTAGACCCAACCTTATCTTATCCCAAGCACTCCCATCCCTATCACAAATATTGCACCAATGATGAAGCCCAACCTTAAACTGTGCCCATCTCACCCCCTCAATGGATGGCAAAGAAAGGTCTTCTCCGCAATTACTTAATTATAACCAGAGGAAAATGTAAAATAAAATGAAAGGGTGGTCCCCATTTTTCAACTCATGGCTCACATCTACAGTCAACATTAGGGGAAATGAGTGGAACACATTTTGATGGAGAGACTTCTCTCTTCTTCTCAAGTCAACACATCCAATATTCTGTTCCCACCAATCTCCGTTAAGTTTGCAACATTCACTCAAGCCCATTAAATTTGAAATATTGCATCAAACAATTCTAAGAGGTCCTCACGGTTCGATTTCAGAAAACCAAACGAGTAAAGTTATAATTTTCTTAAGCACCTAAGTACATTTATTTATTTGCATTACAATTTTTTCTTCGCAAAGCCTGTTGTGCATATCATGCAAGTCGTTCAACCTGTCCTGAAAGCAGATATGAGAAGCATGAATGCGAAGAGTACGTTGAAAATGATATCAAATTGCTGGGGGTGTTAGTCCCGACTCCCGAATCATTCGAAAACGTAATTTCGGAATTAGAAAATTCACTTGGGTCCCAAATTATCTAAAATTGAAATCTGCTTCATATTGTTACTTGATATCAGTATTTTAGAATGCTGAAATTTGAATTTTAGAATTTTTCGTTCAACATAGTACGAAAATGGAAAAACCAATCAATTTCAAAATTACCATGTACCTCTGGATTTTCTAAAATGCCGGAGTAAACATAATAAATCAAAATTTTAATCGATCGTTCCGCCGGACACCGACAGCCGCCACTATTAACCTGCCGGCGACAGTCACCCGTTACTGACAGCAGTGGCACCCTCGCCGACCAACCGTCCTCGCCGCCGGTCGACGATTCCCTTCTCCTTAACCGATCATCCTCGGCATCCTCGAACCTCGTAGAATACCGGCTAACGTCATTATATGGTTTTATCTTCTTGCGTATTTTAGTAATCTTTCTATTTTACCTCGGACGTAACAAAACACAAAATTATAATAAAATGGGTAAGTGGGCCCCACTCCTTTGTCTTATTGGTTGGTACTGCATAAGATACATAGTTCGAAAGGGATAATATATTTTTTTAGTGGGAATCGGCAAAGCGACAAAATGCGCTTCATTTATAAAATAAAAAAAATGTACCTAGTGCTTAATTATGATAAAACCATAGCCAGTACGGAACGAGAAACTGGAACTATCTCGGATTTGAGATGGTATCAATTTATCACCTAAAATATGTTTATTCTCGTATCCTATAATATATATCATCATGGCATGATAATGTTTCTTATAAGCATGCAACACGATGGAGGACATCATGCTAATGCCCGATGATATGCTTGTATGAGATCATATTTTCTAATTTTATGAGATATTATTATTCGGCATAATCGATACAATGCGTCTAGACAAAAAAGGACATAACGGAGAGAGAGATGAAATTTTCAGTCATATCATGGACAGTTTTGTAGGGTTCATGATCATATCTCTTTGTTTCCGTGGTCGGGCATATATGTTCATATACTAAAGAATTTTCCAATTTCATAGGTAATTAAATATGGCCTTTTTGTTTGGGTAGAAGAGATAAAGAGAATCTGCTCGATCACCAAACTATGATGTATGTTCACCAAATCATGCCATGCATGGCGGGTTGGTCTCCATTGAATTATGCATGTCATGGCATTTTCTGATTTTCATATTTCCATTTGTTGCATGTACCTTTTTAATTAGAGATATAAAATCATTTCTAAAACCCAAAACATGGTCCTTTGTCGAGCTTCAATGGTGTTAGATTTTGAGGAATAATCTTTCACCCCAAAAAAAATAATAATTTGAGTTAGATGTACTTGATATCACCGATGAACTAAAAATCGAAACTTTTGTGGATCCCTTGCTCCTTGCGTGATAGAAATGAAGACCACCATTAGTTAGCACTAGCGTCTTTGGTACGTGCGTTGCACGTAATTATAGAAATTTATATGATAAATTTCTTTACTAATTTAATCACGTGCAATCGTACTTATAAAATAATGATGATATGACAATTTAATAATGTGCATCGCACTTATAAAATAATAATGACGTGGCATTCGATTGCGTGCACTGCACATAAAACAATGGTATTTTTTTGTTTGATTTCTCTGAAAAGATAAGAAGCCATGCCATGAATCAATTTCAAAATTAAATGACCCTTTCCTTTTGTCTTGTAATAGTGGAGAGAGATGCGCGCTGATGATTTTAATTATCAGTGAAGTGAACCGTGGGATTGCATGTGAATCTCTATGGTGTTAAACTGTCTCTCGTGAACGATTAATATGATTTGAAGCTGTCATCATCGGCATATACCAACATTTCGATCAAATTGAGTTCTACTATGAAAAACCTATGAAGTTATAAATTTGTCGGTCTGGTACAAGTTAGCCCTTCATCAGCCGATGTTAAATTCGCAAAAATATACATAAAAGAGATACTTTAAAAAAATTCCTAAAACGATCAATAGACATAATTTACTCCCTCTTTTATATGTATTAAGGGCCGAAAAGACAAGGAGTGGAAGGAACATGTCAGATGTTACAGGAATACTGTTCAATTCTTCTGCATAATTAAGGCTAAGAGCTAAACAAGAATATGTATAGATATAAACTAATTTTCCTTCCAACTTAGCTGAATTCATTATTTCAGCCAGAAAAGGGCAAACTTTTCTTTAACCAAAAAATGAGCCAAAAAATTAGGTGGTAGAAAATGAGAAGTTGCTAATTAGCTTTGTGAAAAAAGTTGGTTGGCCATGGGAATGTTAATGTGATGTCAGGTTAGGAGAACAGCTTCTGTGACTAAACATGCCATTGCTGTTTCCACCTAAAAGCATTCCAATTGAAGCATGCATATATAGGAGTTCACCAATGGCTTACACATTGCTTTCATCTATCTATTTATTTATCTTGGTTGAAAAATATAATAACTACCACAACCATCACCATGCATGTAGGTGTCATTTCTTTGAGCAATCAAACAATACATCATAAGCACGAATGTTGTGATCATACTAATCATAGAAATTTTCTAATTGAAGAAAGATATAAACTTCTTTTCTAAATTACTTTAATTCGGTTTTTTGGTTTAATTAAAAGAGTTTGATATAGGATGGATATTTTCCTAACATGCAAAATGCTCTGTCCTTGATAATTATACAGTTTTAATTCTTTATTCATACGAGTACATATCTATATCTATATCAGCACATATATCACGATACGGCGTGCCGACGACTAATTCATCTTGCTATTTACAGAAGAAATTTCAAGTTCTTTTTGACTAATACTCACTAATTGTTTTAATTTGGTTTTTTTCCCTTTAAAATAAAACTCTTACATTATTACCACAAGCATATATAAAAAGTTAATGATAGGTGTGAAGTCTTGCCTAACTTTCATGATGAAATTGTAGTCAAAGGCCAGCTTTATGTACAATCTTGGTAAATTAAATCAGAAATAGCACTAGATAATAACTTAGAAAAAAATGAATAAAAAATAAATACAAATAATTACCAAAATCATATAAAGGTGAGATGTAAAAGGAAAAGCTCTCATGTGCTGAAAAGAGCAGCAAGAGTCCCTTATTACTTGGTATCCACAGGAAATTCTAAGCATATCTGGAAAAAAGTTTTTATTCATCAAGGTTTTTAGATCTCTAATATTTTAATATTTTCATTGTCCTTTTACATTATAATTTCTCTTTGTTTTTAGAGAGAGAGCAGGGGAGAGAGAAAGAGAGTTCAGAGCAAAGAGTACTGAAGCGTTGAGCTCGAGAGAGAGAGAGAGAGAGAGCGAGCTTTTTGTCATTCTCTTTCCTTTCTTCTTTGTTATAGCTGCTGAGGAATCAAAGTATCTTTTATCATCAGGGCTCTGAGGATTTCTCTCTCATTTGTTAATTCCAATGGTGGTAAGAATGCAGAAAGCCCTCAACTTTCCCTTTCCCTTTTCTTTTAATTTTACTTTTCTTCAAATTACCAACATCATTGATTGTTTTTGGAATCATGGGCTGATTAGAAATGCTGGGTGTTGTCTAGATTTGTTAAAAAGATCGATTTTTTACCTTTTTTTGGGTTCTGTTTTAGTGATTGGGTATCTTGCAATGAAGGGTTTTTGGGAAATTTTACTGGGAAATTTCAATTGGGTTTGCTGGGAATAGGGTTTTGGTTTGATTGGGATGGTAAAATTGAAACCTTTGGGCAAAATGGGTCTTCTCTAAATCTAACCCCTTTTTATTTCTAGGGTTCTTGTTTGTACGGGAGGGTAAAATGTGGGTGTTATCTGCAATTTTTAGCTGTATATCTTGCTTCAAATCTTTCCCTTTTTGCTTTGGATTGCATGCATGTATGAAAGCTAGTTTTTTTCCTCATGGGTTTTTGGTAAAGTTGGGTAATCTGTGAATGCGACACTTGTAACCTTTGATATTTCCGTGATTTTGTTCAATTTTCCACAAAAGATGCTATTTTCAGGTGTATTGAATTGACCAAGAAGCAAAAATTTGCATCTCTACAAACTATGGTAGATGAAGTTTGGCACTTGAAGCATTGGAATCTTGAAGTAAGTCCCTGCTGTTGTTTTCGTTATGATCATCAATTTTGCATTCTTCATCTTTTATAATAACTAGCATTGTTTTCTTATTGGACCTCAATCCTTTTTTTAAGGGATCTCTTGATGAACTTGACTTCTCATGGCACAAGTTAACTTAGGTATTTTTGACAAACTTTCTTATAATTTATGATTGTTCTTATATTAAACAGAGGGTTAATCTCACAACCCTTCTCGCCCATTTAGTTTACCCTGTGTAGCACTTCTCCACTCTCAAAGGATTTACTAACACGCCCGTTCTGTTTATTGACTAAAACCCTCAGAAACACTCAAATTCTACCTAAACAACACAAGCTGCTGTACATATTTAGACAATCACTTGGGTTGTTTAGAGTTGATTTGAGTGTTTTCAATGGCTTTGGTTGTTGAGCAGAGGGGGTGTTTTCGCTAATAAATCACTTGAGGGGTTATAAGTGCTCTAATTGGTAACTCAGGGATGTATTGTGTAATTAACCCTAATAAGAGACTATTGCACATTAGATTTGGTAACTTTGTGTAAATTCAAATTTGTGAAGAGTTTGTAGGGAATTGGACATGAGTATGTTGTTGCGGACATGCTCGAGCCTAGGGAAGCCGATTTGCCAGTTCTTTTTCTGGTCTTGGTTGTGCTTCCCTTAGTAATTTATATTTTACTCGGAAGATGGAGCGAAGCTTCGGAGAAAAAAGCAAGAATAAGTATGCTTGCTCAATTAGCTGCTGAAGAAGCTTTTAGAGTTGAAGAAGTCACACCGGTAAATGTTGTTACACCGACCGTGCCTTGCCCAAAAATTGCCTTTTACGAATGCGCCAAATGTTTTGCCCCTGCGACTACTCGCTGCTCAAAATGCAAATCTGTCAGATATTGGTATGTCCAGTTGCCGCTATTTACTATTTTCTTGCTTAATTTATTTTTAGCCCATTGCCAACAATCAGTTTACTGCTCGACCATTTCTATAATTTGCTTCCATAATAGAAGAGGGCCAAGTTTACTTGTTAAATTGGTTTCGCAAAAATAAAATCTAGTTATTTGCAATGTCAATTATTAAGATATGCCGTGTATAGCCCGTATATTCTAGATTTTCCCTCATGTATTCTAGAACCTTCCATTGACTTGTATATATACATGTATATCAAGCATATTGAAATTATCAATAAATAAAATCTTTCTCAAAAGTATTATGCTATCAGATCTAGGTCAAACAACACCTCTGCCTCGCGCCCTTGCAAAGTCTGGCCTCTATACGAACTATACGATCCACATGCAACGTCGCCACGCAGCACGTGAGGGGGTTGTTATATGTATTAAAATAGCCCCATATTAAGAAAACTATAAGAGGTACATGTGTATAAAATATAAAATAGGCCAAATCTCAACAAGGCTTGAGTCTAATTGTTGGAACCCACTTATATCAAAGCCCCGTTTACACACATAGATAAAATATGTATACTTGCACTCCCTTGAAATTTAATAGGGTATTAGAGCCATCCGATTTGGTCTTGATCTTAAAGATCCATTTACAATTGATTGGTTTCACCCAGGGGGTATTAGAATGAAATCCCGTGTGTGAGTGTGCTGAAAGGTTTATAGTTTCTTCTGTATAGATTTTTGCCATTCGGGGTACTGAACTGCCTCCGTGTATGACTTAGGTTCCTGCAAGGAGTGAATTGCAGTTAGAAAAGAAACAAACTGTGGCGAGTAAGAATTTGTCAATGAGCTATAACAGAGTGGAGGGTAGTTATTTCGAGAAGGATTGCAACGTGGCGGTGGGGGAGGTGGTGATAGGGATGGTGGCGGTGTTGGTGATGGCGGCGCATGGGCTGACGGAGTGGTGTCCGGAGTGGCAGTAGACGTGTCTGCATCAGTGGAGATAGCTTCTGGCGATAGTGGTGGATTCGTTGAAAGTGGTGTGTACGAAGGGTGAGGCAATGCGGACATGGATTTATTAAGAAAGGATAAGTCGGACTCGCTAGTTGAGGAATAGTAGTATACGTTTTCAAAGAAAGTAACATCAGGGGATATGCGAAGCCTACGACTAATAGGATCATAACAGTGATATCCTTTGTGACTTGGACTGTATCCTAACACAACACGACGTGCGGAAGCAGATAACTTGCCCCTCTCGTGAGATGGTAGAACAAAGCATACACATTTAAAAACTCGATGTTTGGAATAGTCAAACATGGTTGAGTGAAGATGAGAGTATGGACAAAGGTTAGGAAAAAGAGAAGGCGTGATATTATTGAGTACTACTGCTGTAAGAAGGGCTTTTGCCGAAAAGGTTCATAGAGTGGAGGCTTTTAACATTAGAGCACGTGTGGTTTCAAGAGTATGACGATGTTTGCGCTCGGCAACACCATTTTGTTCAGGGTATTAGGGCAGGATTGTTGAGATAAGGTTCCATGAGATTTAAAAAGATTTTGCATCGAGTTTGAGACATTCGCATGCATTATTAGATCTAAATATTTTAGTCCTTTTATGGAACCGAGTATGAATCATTTTTGTATAATCTCGTTATATATCGAACAAGTTAGCACGAGAACGCATGAGATATACCCAAGTGTAACTTGAGAAATCATCTATAAAGATCATATAGCACTTATAACTTGATAGAGATGCAATGGGTGCAGGACCCCAAATATCAGAATGTACTAAATCAAAAGGTTCAGCAGCAATATTATTATCCAATGAAAAAGGCAATGCAGACTGTTTTGCAAGCCGACGACCAATACAATTATTTTGAGCATGAAAAGGAAACGACTCTAAGACTCCTGAATCAACTATGTTTTGAGACGAGAATTAGAAAGATGCCCTAACAGCTTATGCCAAAGTGTGAAGATGGAATAACTAAAGTCAATTGGTGATGAGGATGGAAGATGAAGCTGCTCTAACTGATACAAGCCGTCCACTCTACGACCGGTCCCAATTCACTGGCCGCTGCGGGTATCTCCACATCTTAAGAGATGGAATTAAACGAGATAGTATAACCCAAATCAGCTAATTGACTGAAGGAAATGAGATTCATGGTGAGTTGTGAAACACAAAATAGATGATAAATTAAGTGAAATGGACGATCCAGAAGTTGGTGTAATGTCGCTGTTAGTATACCTTAGGCACTCTACAAGGATTTTAGAACAAGCACAATAGGATTTAAAAATTTCTAGAGAGCCCAAGTTTACAAACTATGAACATTAGCTAAAAATTGAACTTGCAACTATAAACTAGGAGTTTCCATATAAGGTAGAGAGCATACAACCTTTATAGCATTTTCATATGCTCCAATTTGTGTTGGACTCTAGTTAGGCTCCTAGGATGAGAGAACAAGCTTGGTGAAGACATCTCTTTGTCATAGATGATCCACTTGAGGAAATCCTTCTCTGGCTCCATCTTCACTTCTTACTCCAGGTAATTTGTGAAGAAACTAACCACACAAGCTTGCTAGTTTTGTGGTGTTGGATGTGGCAAGTCACTTTAATATAATCTCATCATCTAATTTTCTTTTTGAATTCTCTTTGAATTTTGGAGAAAGAAGAAGAGAGGAGCTCAAAAAGGATGAGAGTTATTATGCTATAATAAAAACCTTAACCATTTTTCTAAGTGGCTGTGATATTTATCATATCATAAACTAATCTCATCCATTGGATTTAATCCATCATCCAAGTGTCCACACTCTTCTCACTTTTCCACTTGTCACCGTGCAGAGAATGACCATGCATGTGCTACACTTTTGGAACAAATTAATCTAAAGAGAATGAACAGGGAAAAGGAAAAAACAATATATAAATATATATGTCACAAAACATAACACGTAATTTCCTTATGTATTATATAAATACATGAATGAGACGTAAATAAATAGTGACAAAATACTAGTAAATACATATATCCAATACATGTATTAATATATTAAATCAGCATTTGATTTAATATCTATTTTTCTAGAAGGCCGGCTAGTATATCCAAATGTCCGATTACCGTCAGTGTATTCAATACACTAGTTTTAATCGAACCCCGGTACGTATCCAATACACACATCTACATCATATCGTTAGAGCCAGGAAAACCTTTGTGTTGGACTCTAAAGACTCGACAATACGCTGGCAGTGGTTTAACCACAAGCACGTCAGCGGCACTAGCTGTACGCAACGGCTGTTCAGGTATTGAGTGAAAGGAAGGTCGACAGGTAAGCTCGTCCAAACTCCTACTGAGCTTATAAGCGACAGTCTCCATACAGTCCGGTTTGTTTGTTAAAGAGTATTGTATACCGGGTCTAGGAGGTGGAAAACGTCAGACCCTTAATAACCTGATAAGTCGTGCCGATATCAAGCCCATCACTAATCGAGAAAGCACTGATCCAATCAGTAAATCTCATCCGTTCTGGCCAAAGACTTGTGGTGATGGCCAACCGGACACAACGCGACATCAAATCACAATACCGAGAGAGACGAATCCCCTCAATCCGCTCACTGCCTTCATGTGGCTCGGGACTGCACCTAACTAAAACCTGTTTGCACGACTCAATAAAGTCGCGGCAGTGTAGTAATCAAAGTACAGTAGGAACTCACACAAGATAAATGACGATCCTGGGTCAACAGACTAACATGTACTCATGCTACCAGAGAATTGCTATCTGACGTAAGGTTTAATACCAATTAGCATGTTCCCGGCGAGTCCGTCCAGTATAACTCATACCCTAATGAGCATCTGTATACAATCTTTGGTGTCGTACACCAAATGGCTGCGAGACCGGCCACTTCATCTCTCGGGAATAAGAAACGTATACACCAGTCTACTCCGGAGTATCGATGCCCTGCCTTGATAATCCAACGACCAGGGACATTTAAGGATGTGCTTATGGACTACCGAGACCTCACTAGTATGATCACCATCATAACCTTGGTAGTTAAGCAAGAATTCTATGGGTTCTATCAAACATGTAATAGCGATCCGTAATACCACATAATACATGTTCATGATAATAAAGACAAACCAGATAGCATTCTATCATCTCGAGTAAAATCGTTCTACCCGTATAGGTCTTTCCTCAATTATCATAATTGTCTATCTGTAATTACACCAATTGCCTTGAGAGCACAATAGCCAACAGTCGTCACGCTTAGTGACTGCAAGAGGGGCACCATTAGCAGTATAAATGAAGAAAGATTGCATAGGAGTGTAATTTTGAAGTACAAAATAATCGGAAGTCGTATGATGAGAAGCACCTGAGTTAAATATCTAAGGAGTTGAGTTATCCGAAGTGGCAGACAGTGCAACATGAGTTGAACTAGAGGAAGCACCAGTAAATCTAAGGGTCTGAGCAACGAGATTTGCAAGCTCCGACAGTTGAGAAGGAGAAAGAGAGCTAACATCTGTAGAGGCTGCGGTGCAGGAGATATGAGACAGTTGTGAGTTGAGCGTCTGCTGAAGTAACAGAGGCAACAGTTGTAGGGCGGGCACGGTATGACGACCGAGTCGGACAATCTCGTAATTAATGTTCTTCGAGTTTGTAGTTAGGACAGGGACCATGAGGAGATTGCCCATGATATTGTCCACGCTCATCGTACCAAGAACGAGATTGTCCACGACCACGATTATTATGGCCGCGATTAAATGCAGATAGACGATATTGTACAGCAAGTACTGTAGCGGGAGTAGATGTGGAAGATGGTGCAGTTGCCTTGAGAAGTTGCAGGCGTGTCTCTTCTGATGTAAACCCTGCAACGACATCGGCGAGTCATGGAAGTGGAGAGCGATGAAGAATGTGAGTCCAAAGAGGCTCGAACTCGGGACGTAAACGCATCACAAAGTGATAAAGACACTGTCGATCGCGTTGTGTCTCAAATTCTCGAGCAAACTCAGGCAGTGTTATAGGAATAGTAGCCTCCATAGTTTATAGTTCTTCCCAGTAGTTGGAAAGAAGGTTAAAAAAATCCTTGTTAAGAATATAATTAGTTATTATATATTAGTTATGAGTATATTTGGTTAGTAGATATTAGTTATGAATATATTTTGTTATAAGATTGAGAGGTGATCTATTACTCTCTCTATATAGATTTGTATAGCCTCTTGTTTAATTAAGCCAATAAAATATTTTTTCTCGATTATTTTCATGGTATCAGAGCTCTGAAAATAATCAAGAAGAAAAAACCTAACCCTAAACAATACCCGCCGCTGCCTCCACCATTAGCCATCGCAACCACCTTCGACCACCTCAATCGATCTCACCGGAGTACACTGGTCCCAGATCGAGTCCTTTGGTCCCAGATCGAAGTCGCCACCATCACCAGTAGTCATCAAAGCACCTCAATTCACCTCATCCTCCCTTGCCCTCCCTCATAGAGCCTCGATCACCCTCGACGATCTCACAAGATGCCAAATCGACCATCATCTGAAGCCATCGGCGCTCTCAGTTCAGATCTGACGAAGATGGAGAGATACAACTTCGTTCTTGATTTTTTTGCTTCGATTTGATGCTTTCTTCTTCAATCGAGTTCGATTCCTCAACTTCTGGTCGATTTGGTACTGCCATCGCTGCTCTGATCGATCTTATGATCAACTCCCTCGCTGCTTTCGATTTGGTTCTTATTCTCCTTTCGATTCATTGGCCTTAGAATTGATCGATCTGGTTTTTTTATCACTGATTTGGAGATCTGTTGTTGATTTGGAGATTTTGGAAGTTGTTGATTTGGAGATTTGCTGCTTTTGAGTTGGACTTGAGGCTTGTTTTTTTTTTGGAGCGTGATTTGGGGTTATTTGCTTCAATTTGATCGTCTGCTGCAATAAACATGAAGTCATGTTTGAGAGTGGATTGTGAACCGCCGCCTTCGCTTGAACTTTGTTGATTTTGTTGATTATGTACCTTGTTCTTGCTCTTTCGTGGTTTACCTTTGCGCCATTTATCATGGATTCTGATTCGGTCTCAATTACTGCTCGTGATTGTGCCCCTGTTACTGCTTGTGCTCGTGGCCCTCGTACTCGTGGTCATGGCTAAACCGGTCTTTATTGTTCTTATACGGCGTCACTAATTATCGTGTAAACTGGTGTTGGGAGAAGCAGGGCTACCCTAATGATACACCTACAGCTCGCTAGACATCCACACCAGTTGCTACTGCTCGATCTTCCTCTTCTGCCAGCAATTTACCTTTATCCAGTGCTGAGTGGAGCCGGTTGCGTCGTCTTCTCTCCTCTGTAGCTCCTGCCAATTTTTCTACTCCATCGGGTATATCGTTCCTTTCTCATTCTAATTCGTGGGTCGCTGATTCCGGCATCTCACATCTCATGTCTCATGATGGCCCGTCTGATCTTCTAGTCCTCACAAATTGATTTCCATGGCTGAGGGTAATACCACACATGTTTTTGGCTCACCTGATTTATCACTTCATCTTTATACCTAAAACATGTTTTAATTGTGCCATCTTTAAAACAAAACTTGTTTTCTATTCGTTACCTTACAAATGATTTTAACTGCTTCGTAACATTTTATCCATCTCATTTTATGATACATGATCGTTTGACGAAGCAGCGGATTGGTGGGCCATGTACAGAATGGACTGTATTACGTTGATCACCTTCCTAGTATATCTGTAGCTGTTTCTACTACCCAGTGGTATCGGAGACTTGGTCACCCTCCTCTTTCTTCTTTACGTAATATGCTGCCTTCTCTTTATTTATCAGAATTCAGTTGTGAATCATGTATTCTTGGTAAACACCATCGCTCCTCTTTTCTTCCAGTTAATAAAAGACATGATTTATCCTTTGCGTTAGTTCACTCCGATATTTGGGGTCCCTTTAAAATTCCTAGTTGTTTGGTTATAGATATTTTGTAACTTTTATCGATGATCATTCACGTAGGACTTGGTTGTATCTTTTGCGTAATAGGTCTGAACTTTTGTCTGTCTTTAAAATCTTCGTAGCTGAGATTACTAATCAATTTAGTGTTCCGGTAAAGGTTCTTCATTCAGATAACGCTAAGAAGTATATTAGCACTGAGTTTACTGCATTTTGTCAGACCCATGGTATATTGTATCGAACTTCATATTCTTATACTCAGCAAAATGGAATTGCTGAACGAAAGAACCGATATTTGCTTGAGGTAGCTCGTTCTCTTGTTTTGTATATGTATGTTTCTAAACGATTGTGGAATTTTGCGGTCTTAGCTGCCTGTTTTTATATCAATCGCATGCTTTCACCAGTCCTAGGCAACCGGTCCTAGGCAACCAGTCCCTTTTCTTTATTTTGTTTTCACAGGGCAACCCTTTTCCTGTTTCTCCTAAAGCGTTTGATTGTCTATGCCATACTCATATATTAGGTTCTCATGTAGACAAGCTAGATCCTCAAGCTACCCATATGGTGTTTGTAGGATACTCATGATCCCAGAAAGGGTATGTTTTCTTTGACCCTACCACATATAAAGTTTGTACTTCATGTGATGTGACATTCTTAGAAGATCAAGCCTATTTTCCACCACCTGTTTAGGACCCCTCCTACTATTCATGTTCCTCACTAACCTTCTTCAGAGCTTGATTCGTCTGTTCAATCTGTTCTCCCTAGTTTTCAGCCTGTAGCCCCATATTCACAGGTGTATCACCGCCGTAAGAAAGTTGTCCCATTCCTTCATACTAATGATTCATTTGCAGATACTCTTATACATTCTATTGTTCCCGATTCTTCATCGCCGCTGCCTTCAGAGGAAGCTCTCTCTTACTGTTGCTTTACGCAATGGTAAACGTTCATGTACTATGCACATCCTATTTGTAACTTTTGTTTCCTATAATAGATTGACACCATCTGCTCGTCAGTTTCTTTCTTTCTTATCTGCCATCACTCTTCCTTCCTCTGTTCAGGAAGCTCTCAGCATCCAGGTTGACATGCAGCTATGTTAGAGGAGATTGCCGCATTGCGCTTTAATCAGACTTGGAAATTGGTACCTCCGCCTTCAGATAAGAAAGTTGTCGGCTGTCGATGGGTATTTGCTGTCAAACATAATCCTGATGGGACGATTGACTGTCTCAAAGCTCGTTTAGTGGCCAAACGATTTACTCAGCTGTATGGTTTGGATTATGTTGATACGTTTTTGCCGGTTGCCAAATTGACCTCAGTCAGCGTTCTTTTATCCTTGGCTGTTTCTAAGGCATGACCACTTCATCAGCTTGATGTGAAGAATGTCTTTCTTAATGACGATCTTTCAGAGACTTTATATGCAGCAGCCTCCTGGTTTTAAGTGACCGGGGGAGTTTATGGTTTATCTTCTATATAAATCGTTATATGGATTGAAGCAGTCACCGCGTGTCTGGTTTGAAAAGTTTAGTACAGTTCCATGATAGATTAGCTTCAAACGCAGTCGCGCCGACACATCTCTCTTTATACATAATCATCCTTAGGGCAGGGCAATTGTATTGGTGTATGTTGATGATATTATCATTACCGGGGATGATTCTGCTGGTATCTCCAAGATGAAAGAACATTTGGTTTCACACTTCCATACTAAGGACCTTGGGCCACTTAGATATTTTCTTGGATTTGAAGTATCACGGAATTCTGGTAGATTACAGCTTTCTCAGCGCAAGTATATACTTGATCTTCTATCTGAGACATGGTTTTTGGGATGTAAACCAGTAAATACCCATATGGATTCGTCAGTTAAGCTATTTCGATTGAGCTCTCCTTCGGATTTTCCCCTACCTGACTCAGGACGATATCGATATCTAGTTGGGAAGCTTATTTACCACACTCACTCGTCCCGGTATTGCTTTTGCTATTAGCACAGCGAGCCAGTATATGCAGAATTTTTTGACCTCTCACCTTAAAACGGTTGAGCATATTCTCAGATACATCAAATTTTTTTGAGGACATGGTCTTCTTTACAAACCATCATCTATGTTGTCGCTCACAGTCTTTGCGGATGCTGACTTTGATGGATCTATTGATGATCGTCGTTCCACGAGTGGGTAGTGCCTTCTTGAGAGGAAATTTGGTTACATGGAAGAGTAAAAAGCAAAATGCAGCTGCTCGTTTTTTCTGCAGAGCCTGAGTATAGATCTATGGCGTATACAGTTGCCGAGTTGGTATGGCTTGTCTCTCTTCTGACAGATATTGGGGTCCCTCCTTCTCTTCCAATTACACTTTTCTGTGATAATAAGGCTGCAATACATATTGCTGAGAATCCAGTTTTTCATGAGCGGACCAAGCATATTAAAATAGATTTCCACTTCATTCGTGACAGGGTGACAGATAATATGGTTGCACTCTAACATTTTTCCTTTTTGACTTAACTAGCAGATATCCTTACCAAACCTCTTCCTCGACCGGTTTTCGCTCGTTTTTTGCCCAAACTTGGTATGACTGATATCTATGCTCCAGCTTGCGGGGAGTGTTAAAGAATATAATTAGTTATTATATATTAGTTATGGGTATATTTAGTTAGTAGGTATTGGTTATGAATATATTTTGTTATTAGATTAAGAGGTAATTTATAACTCTCTGTATATAGATTTGTATGGCTTCTTGTTTAATTAAGCCAATAAAATATTTTTTCTTGATTATTTTCAATCCTGAATAGATCGATCATCTTGACGTGCATCGTGAAGAGCTTGCTCTAGCTGATACTCTCGTGCGGCTCCTGTCTGCAAAAAACATCCGGGAGAGGGCCGTTCACTGTTCACGTGAGGTAGAAAGTCTACCAATGGAGAGGCGGATGGAAACTGAGACTAAGCGCATGATATAAGCCATGATTTGCTGATCTGTGCGAATCCACTGTTGATATGTAGGTGACGAGTCAACTGAGCTGACGGACGTTCTACCATATGATATCGTGTCTTACTAGGTTCCTTACTGATTTCCTGGCGGAGCAAACGACAGGATACAGTCTCTAGATCCAGTGTTGAGGCTGAATATCGTGCTTTGGTGGGCATTGCTCTTGAGATTCGTTGGCTCTGGCACCTTCAGGACATGAGAGGTAATTTATAACTCGCTGTATATAGATTTGTATGGCTTCTTGTTTAATTAAGCAAATAAAATATTTTTTCTTGATTATTTTCAATCCTGAATAGATCGATCATCTTGACGTGCATCGTGAAGAGCTTGCTGTAGCTGATACTCTCGTGCGGCTCCTGTCTGCAAAAACATCCGGGAGAGGGCCGCCCACTGTTCACGTGAGGTAGAAAGTCTACCAATGGAGAGGCGGATGGAAACTGAGACCAAGCGCATGATATAGGCCATGATTTGCTGATCTGTGCGAATCCACTGCTGATATGTAGGTGACGAATCAATCGAGCTGACGGACGTTCTACCATATGATATCGTGTCTTCCTAGGTTCCTCACTGATTTCCTGGCGGAGCAAACGACAGGATACAGTCTCTAGATCCAGTGCTGAGGCTGAATATCGTACTATGGTGGACATTACTCTTGAGATTCGTTGGCTCTGTCACCTTCAGGACATGGGTGTTCTCTTTTCGTTTCCGATTCCGTTGCATTGCGACAACCGCGGTGTCATTCAAATTGCGGCCAATCCGGTTTTCCATGAGCGTACGAAGCATATAGAGGTTGATTGTCATATTGTATGACATGAGTATTCCTCTCGACACCTTTCGCTATCCTATGTCGCTTCCAAAGATCAGCTCATCGATATTTTCACGTAGGCTCAGACTACAGCTCAACAACAGTACTTCTTATCCATACCTTCGGTATATGATCCACCGTGAGTATGAGGGGTATTAAGATATGCCGTGTATAGCCCGTATATTCTAGATTTTTCCCTCATGTATTCTAGAACCTTTCATTGACTTGTATATATACATGTCTGTCATATTGAAATTATCAATAAATAAAATCTCTCCAAAATATTATCAATTATGGAATAAATCTCATTTACATGGAAAGGGTAAGATACAGGAGGTGAATTTTAAATGTCTACAAAGTGCATGATCTCTTCTTTTGCTACTACTGGAATGGTAGCAGAACCTTAAGTTAGGAGCAAAATGCAAAAGTTCGTTCATAGAAAATTTACTATTCAGGTGGCTCATAACACTTTTTCTCGTGCATGCATTGGAAATAGACAAACACACATGGAACTAGCCTAACTACCTCTCTTATGCGTACTGACTAGCTGGTGAGTAATGTGACTTTACTCAACAAGGGGTTGTGTCAAGGGCTTGGAAGCTCGATTCGTGCTTCTTTCAAGTCCTTACTTATATGCGAGCATTAGGCTAGCTTCTCATATCTTATCACCGAATCGGTCTGGTCTCTGTTGCTCAAACTCAACCCTCCCTCCTTTTATGGCTTTGCTCCTTGCCAGTCTTTATCACGTTCTGTTATCACTCACTCACTAATACGAAGAAGGACACACTCATCAACTCGAGCAAAGAGTCCTCAAATAACCGAGACCCATTGCTCGAACTCAACTCCTGGACTATGTGATATCTGATATGTGTACCTAACTTGAAAAGCTTCATCAGAGTAAGGATCATTAATAATTACTTCACTGCGGCATTTAGGTATTCCTAATGTTTGGGACCAATTGCAATCTGAGATGAGTTGTGGTTAGGTTGAGTCTCAATGTTCAAGTTAGAAGAAAGGGCTTTTCTTTAGGGGTCCAAGAAAAAACATGACAAAATGTTACTACCATTTTTATAGACCGTTCACCATATAAATAAAATACCTTTTTAATGCAATAATACGTATATTTTTGCGTACTCTTAGTAGTTGGCCATGTTTTAATGGAAGAATTTTGATGGTAATGTACCTAAGAAATTGCACCCTTGCATAATAATAGATAAGTCCATCCATAGATTTATTTTATGCTTTTTTAAAAAAATAAGTAAAAGTTGAATGTTACATTTGCTATATCTAAGGCGAGACCTATAAGAATCCTCATATTTTGATAAAAGGGCCTTTGGTATTCGTTCATATTAGAGATCAGCATGAGTGCGGAATTTATTTGTATCCGATTTAGATATAGTAAGCATATATGATGCGGGATTTTTCCATTTTAGATAAGGATCGAACCTTATGTTATTAGTTAGAAATAATTGGAGGTAGACTTAATAGGAAACAATTGAGCATGTTTGAAACTTTGTCCTGAAAATGGAGTACTGCCAAAGTTATAGACGCTCAACTTATAAAATGACACTTGCTAATCCAGTTTCCACAATCAATATTCACATCGACAGATCAAAATAGATTCCCATGTCAGTTTTAGAAGCCATGTGCACTCTTCTTTCTTTCTTTCTCTCCCCCCCCAACCCACAATTTTCATTAGATCAAGGGAACTAATTTCTTAAAGCAACTATTGTTTTACATAGTATCATACTCTTAAACTTCAGTACATATTATTATTTGCAGTGAATTTGTTATTATTTGGCCGATTTTTACGAGGATTATGGAGAAACTGTAATCATGATATGAATAATATCAAGAGCAAAGCCATATATTTAACTTTTTCTATGATCACTATCATTTAGGATATTACTTGAACAAGATCTATTCTATAGGCTTGAATGATTGTATCCTTATCCTTTAGTTCTGAGGTGTATAAATTTTGTTGGGGCTGGCACGTTAAGTTCTCTAAACCCCTGATAATTTATCGTATTGCACGACTTATGAGTCTTTATCATTACATGTTTTCAGTTCCGGAAGGTGCCAAATAATGCATTGGAGGGACAGCCACAAAAATGAATGTCAGCAGCTTGCCCGCACTCGAAATCTTTCTTTTAGTGCAGATTCTGTTAAAATTAGGCCCTTCATAGTTGACGACTCTCAGCATGGAGATTTTCTTTCCGATGCATCTAATGATGCTTCTATTACAACAAACGATGTTCCTTACACTACGACGCCAGAAAGAAAGTTATCGGTTTCGGAAAAACGAGTTCCCAATAAAGTTAAAAAAGAAATGGTCAGAAGTAATGGTGTTTCTTCTGCATGTGCATTTGTAGACGCTGTTGACTCTGGTGATATTTCGGCTATATGTGGGCTTTCATCAAAGGATGCTTCATTGGGATATAAGGTTTTATGATGTTATTTTAGGAAACGGGCCTGCATTGTATCTGTAGATAATTAGCTATAGCGACGCTGGTGTTGCAACGACCCAATTAGCTATAGTGAAGCAACTTAAAGTAAGCCCATTATTTAATTGATGACGATGGGTCACTTCACTTTATATAATTGGCAACACTCATTGGGGGCATTGCCATATCAGCTTAGCTTCACTTTTAGGCCTTGTTATCTCATGTTATATTCATTCTTTCCTTGGTCAATTTTTAATGCATCATAATTTTTCTTTTCGGGTGATTTCAGTTGGGAAGTGAAAGCTTTACTTCGCCCTTTGAATCTAATAGATTTCAAGACCCCACTACACTAAGAAATCTTTCACATCAACCGCATAAGATAATGATGGAAAAGACAAGCAAAGCTAAACCAAAAAGTGCCGCTGAAAATTCAGAAAACGGGGTAAATGAGTGTGGCATCAGCACGATTTTCACTTCAGAGGATGGGTTTAACTCTTCTAGCGAAGCATCAGACTTAAATTGCTTGGACGAAGATACTTCAATTAGAGGAGGCATAATGTATATGAGACCTCCATACACATTGGGATCTATGAGTCCGACATCTCAAAAATCAGCTAGATTTATGGATGATGAATCTAGTAGGTTATTCAGCACATGTTCAAAATTGTTCCGATGCATATTTCATGGCTTTAGCACTCTAATTCTTTAATTGTTTTCTGTTTCTCTAGGAATCTCCTCTAATTATGTCTCCACAAGTGCCCCATTACAGCACTGCAATGGTTCAAGAAAATCCTCAAAAGTTGAAAAACCAAATATCATGGGATTTGTAAATGATTGTAGCAAGATTAAGGTGCATTCCTATTTAATAGATGTCATGTCAATTTATCTGTTTTTGTACCGATTCTTTGAACTGAATGTTATGCAATTATAAATGCCTCAGATTCTGTTTCCATATGAGGAGCTTGTGAAGTATTTCCAATGCGAACTATGGGGCGTATCTCCTAGAGGACTTCTAAATTGTGGAAACAGGTAGATCATGAGGATTTCTAATATCTAGATGAATTCTAACGAGTGAACAAAATTTCTCTCAAATGACTTCTCATTAATCTTTAGGTTATTCTACAAATAATTTTTGAAGCAATCAAGGACACCTGTCTATTATGTTTAGGGGCTTTAGTTTAGATAAAAATGAAAAAATAGTTGATTGCATAGGGCTATAAACTTCATGGGCAAGTGCCTACATAGATATAAAACTGATTGATTGATTGATTTACTTACATGACTTCTTCAAGTATTTGTTCTGGATTTTCTGTATCTCGCTGATCACGTTATTGTTTTTTTCCCCGCAGTTGTTATGCTAATGCTGTCCTGCAATGTCTGACATGCACAAAGCCTCTCATGGTCTACTTACTTCGGAGATCGCATTCCAAAAGCTGTAATTCCGTCTCTTTGAACGATTTGTAAACTATATAATACACAAAATGATGACCAGCCTAACTCTAAAGAAGATATTTAGAGTTATAACTTATATGCTATGTAACATGGGTTCGGATACGGGATACGATACGATACTGATTCGCGGATTCGCAATTTTCCAAAAACCTAGGATACATGATTCGTTTTTATATCGATTTTAAAATAACTAAATATGAATATATATTAAGATATACATACCACTATATAATAATATAAATAAATAATGGTATTATGTTAGATATTCAATGTACTTTCAAACTTTTGAGCGCCATAATTTTCGAGAGAAAGAAAAGACGTGTCGATTTGAGAGAAGGTTGACAAGACATTTACATGTTCGAGTGAATTCGAAAAAATCCGAGAGTTTCGGACTCCGATACGCGATCGGGGACGATACGTGAGGCATATACAAGTATCCGTGCTTCATAGCTTATAAGGTTGGATCTGTGTGGGACTGACCCCCTCCCTAAATAAATAGGGGCTTTTTAATGTCCTGCCATCGTGTCATAACTCTGAAGTTATGATGAAGGTTGAGAGATATAGTTTTATATTCGAATACGCTCCGCCCAGGTTGAACGCCTTGTTTACGGGCCATAACCTAGGATTTTGGGCATTGGTAATTTTTTAATTAATCTGCTTTTAAAATGCGCCCGGTGGGATTTAAACCTGGGTTGCGCTGATACCATCCGAGAGACCTGCCACTGAACTTTAACTCCAGTATTATGATGAGGCTTGAGGGATATATTCTGATATCTTAATAGCGCATGTGTGGAAATTGCAACCTGCCTGCCACAATTCTAGTTAGATTTTTCTTACACATATAACAAATAGAAAAATATATTCCCAATTTGTTTATTGTATTTATTAGGTCGGGTTAGAGATTGGTGCCTCATGTGCGAACTTGAGCAGCACGTGTTGATGTTGCGAGAAGGTGGTGGGCCCATGTCCCCTAGTAGAATCCTTTCAAACATGAGGAACATTGGATGTCGAATGGGTGGTGGGAACCAAGAGGATGCTCATGAATTTCTTAGGTGGGATAAAATATATTATGCTTACTTTTGCAAAGCTTAGGTCAATTTTTTTTTTCTGGCTAAATTACGGGAAACCCTTCAATCTTGCTCATGTAGCAAGATATCAAATCAACTACTACATAACTGACTTTAAAGGTTTCACCCAACTTTGATAAACGTTTTTTTGGCAATTTTCTTTCTCAAAATTTGAGAGAAAAAATCAGCATATGTTGAAGTTGGGTATGCTATGGTGCAGCTCTTTAGAAGTTAGGGTGGTATCTTGCTATACAAAAGTTTGGGTATCCTGCAATTTAGCAAATCTCTTTTTAGCTTCCCTGCGTAGCAGAAAATTTTAAACTATTGATATGCTTTTGCTGAGGAGAATTGTTACTCTCTTAAATCAAATAGGCGTTTTTGACTAAGAAACTCAGTGGTGGAAATTGCATCAGGCTTCTTGTGATGTCTATGCAATCTATATGCCTTGAGGGTCTGGGTGGTGAGAAGCAAGTACATCCAAGATTGCAAGAGACAACACTGATACAACAAATATTTGGTGGGCGTCTTAAATCAAAGGTGATTCTGTTTAATTTGGTCTAGTTTATTAATTGGATTATCTTAATTTGATGTTTTCACAAACTCTACGAGGTTGATGCGTCTAAATCTTAAGTTGTCAACAGATCCAATTACAGATTTGTTCTTGCATTATAGCATGAGTTATGCTGAAGACTTCGTATGTGATAACACATATACTGTACATTTAGCTGACGATAAGTAGATTAAAATGGAAAGTTGATATCATCATAATCAACTTAATGTAAGTTTCTTGTAAGTGGTTTGGTTTTGTAGTTTTCATGATTTGGGAATTAATATAGCCCCTTCATATCATGAGCGTTCTTGTTTTGTGCGTAAAATACTAAGTTTAAGTTAATGAGCATCAATGTTAAACATGTATTAGTTCTGTATTCGGTTGGCCAGCCAGCGCATAATGCTAAATGTATTATCTGTCCCATAATTGGATTATGGGGGATTACGCAGACAAAAAAATTAAAAATAAGTACAGAAATATCACTAAATAACAGGTAAATAGAAGAAATTATGCCAACGAAAGAAAATTGAAAGGTTTGGGCCTTTATTTAGTGGATATTTAGTTTGGTTTGTGTCTTTGATATCCTGTAGCTTATGTGTACTTTCTGTGCATTTGCTTAAATGTTGTTTGCATATTTCGCATAAAATTAATTATGCAGCCAATTGGCCTACGTACTCTTATTTCGATGCGGTTACTAGGTTCAAGCATTTGAACAACAATTAATAGGCCTTTTTAACCTTGTTTTACAACAGTGTTGATCATTCTCCTCAATTTAAATAGGTTAAGTGCATGAGGTGCCATCTCGAGTCTGAAAGATATGAAAATATCATGGACCTTACGCTGGAGATACATGGTTGGGTTGAATCACTTGAGGACGCACTTACACAATTTACTGCGCCCGAGGATTTAGATGGAGAGAACAAGTATAGATGTGGAAGGTTTGATCAGGATAACTATGTACTTGATTATTTAAAATGTATAATACATTTATGTTTCCATTTTAATTTCTACCGCTAATTATTCATTGTAGGTGTGCTGCATATGTTAAAGCCCGAAAGCAGTTAAGCGTTCACGAGGTGCCAAATATATTAACAATAGTCCTAAAGAGATTTCAGGTAAAAAAAATTATATGGATTTTGTTGGAGCTTTATTTAAAGGTTTGGTTGAGTTTTTTTGTAGATTGTTGTATAATTTCTATATCGAACCTCAGAGATTTCCTTGTGTTCTTTTGGTATACAGTCCAATAGATAGCCAAATGTTGGCCTTTGTTTAACGACGAATTCTTTATTTGTTCACATTTCATTTCAATGTAGTGTCGTGCATTCATGTGGCTTCCATTCTGGAAAGAAAGTATTATCATCAAAGAGCCTCTATAGGAAATTGGAACCAACTAGAAAAGATTACATTAGTTTCTTAAGTTGTAGGCAAAACCATATTTAGTTCTAAGTATACTGATTCTTAAGGGTTAAGGTCATTCCTATTTCAAATGGTAGATATTAGCACATGGAATGCAATATAATATTAGTCATAAACTCTTAAATGTGTCTGTGTAGGACTTTTGACACATTACTCTTACTGTCTTACATGAATTCTTCTTCGATTTCAATTTTTGATGATTTCATCTGTTAAAAACGGTGAATTAATTTTGTGGTTCTACGTAAGTCCCCTTTGGCATATGTTAGGGGTATATTTTCGCTTCAAATAGTCTTGGTGGTAGGATTAGAACCTAGAATCTCTTGCTCTTAGAGAGAGCTCTGATACTATGCACACTTCACCCAAAAGATAAACTCATGAGAAAAACTTGATAGCCAAATTAATTAGATCGCATTCATGATATTGTGAGGGCTTATATCATTAGAACCACCCATGGTTTACCTGACTTACCCACAACCGCCTAAGGTTTAAAACCCATCAACCAAACCCCCAGATGTTACTTTCCGTTAAACTACACCCCTGACCGTTTATTTTTACATGAATTGACCCAACTATCCAGGAAAGCTTAAGCGGCTGGAAGAGGTCAATTGAGGATAAAAGGGGCTGAAAAGTGTTGAAACCAGTGGTTTGGTGTGTGTGTGTGTGTGTAGAGCGCCCGGGGGGGGGGGACTGTTTAACGGAAGGTAATGTCAGGGTTTCGGTGATTGATGCAATATAACCGGAAAATCTTTCAGAATCGAAAGTGTTGACATTGGCATTTTATTGTCAGGCGGTAGATTGTATTTTCTTCTAACATACTAGTTGGCTCATAATAGGCTTATTTCACCAAAATCACCATGTGGTTTACCCGACTTGCCCAAAACCTCCTAGGGTTTGGGCAAACATTTAGGTCTGTTACCATATTGATAGTATTGCTTGTGATTATTTATGTTGGAACCAGGGTCTCTTTGTTTAATCTCAATACTTCTATCATGCGATATAGCTATGCCTTTGTTTATCAAAAATTTGGCCAGCACTTCTATTTTGTACTGTACATAATGTGTCTTCTACGTTACAGTCGGATAACAATGCTTAGAACTTGGTGAGTCAATGCTGCAGTTGGATTTCAGATCCTGATATTTTATTATCCGAATTAAGTCCTATATCTTCATATGTATTTTCCTTCAAATTTTGAATTCTAACCTACTATGTCATGGGTATCTCATAATTTTGTCTGATTTTTGTGCAGTCAGGGAGATATGGTAAAATCAATAAATGTGTAACGTTTCCCGAAATGCTTGACATGATTCCATTTGTGACCGGGACTTCTGATAGCCCTCCGCTTTACATGTTGTACGGGGTTATTGTGCATTTGGATACCCTAAACGCTTCGTTCTCTGGGCATTATGTGTCGTATGTTAAAGATCTGCAAGGGACATGGTTTAGAATCGACGACTCAGAGGTATATTCTGATTTTAGAGGGAAAAAATGCTAAATTTCATTAGACTACCCATAACTATTGTGTTTATCATTCAGCTATCTTAAAGTTTTTTTTATTACAATTAACCCCCTTTAACTTTGGTTTTAAGAGAGTTTTCTCACACTAAAATCCCTGAAATGTATCACTTTAAGGGAACTTGCTGTAATAAGAAAAAACTTTAAGGTGGTTAACTGAAATCATTCATGCTTGAGGGTAGTTTGGTGGAGTTTAGCCAAACATATCTCTCATTGTATAGAAAGTTCGGAGTTATTTTTGCAAATATAGTGCTATATTCATCTTGGTAGGCTTATCTATTCCTTATTTATTCTTTCAGGTACAGGCTGTTTCATTGAGTGAGGTCATGTCAGAAGGCGCATATATGTTATTTTACTCGAGGTAAATTCTAATCCAATGCATCTACCATTTCGTTCGAATAAATCTAAATCGCAAGAAAGCTTCCTCACCTTTGCCGCAATAATATAATGTTGATACCATCCACACTTTTGAAAAGCTGCACTCTACTCCGAGCCCCCTACACATTAAGTTTTTTGGTTTCCTTAGTTGGGTAGTTTGGAAATAAAAAGCTGCAGAAAATTAAAAAATAAAATAACGTCCGTTAAAGCAGTCGAATAAATATTCTTTTTGAAAAGAGGGTTGTATCTTGTTATACATGCAAAAGTTTGAAGGGTAACTACAATTTTGCTTTAAATCTTTCGACACAAAGTAACCTTATGCCTGCACATAGGTCATTCCCACGACCTCCAAGAGCCTACATTGAGAAAGCATCGGTACACAAGACCCAGAAAACTTCAAGACACGGTCAGCACATGCAACGTAAGCTAAGCGGGGAAGAAAGTTTGAGAAATGATGTCAACTTTTCTAAAGAGGGGGTCGTTCTCTCAAGAGAAGAAATTAGAATGGAATTCTCCGATGCTACATCGAGCGATTGGTCGCTCTTCACGAGCTCAGACGAGTCATCATTCACCACCGAAAGCACCCGAGACTCGTTCAGCACAATCGACCACACCGACTCGACCGGGCTCGATCCGATCTCTTCAATATTTGCGCCGCCTTTTTATTTGCCCGAATACAATCAAAGCAACACGATCTCGTGCATGAAGTTCTCGTCTTGTAGGCCCCAGACGAGGTTTTTCTCCGAGAGAAGGGGTATCATAATCGATTCTGTACATAAGGAAGGATGTTCTAGAAGTAACTGTAATTTGTAGTTCGATCGATACGGGGTAATCCCAAAGAGGGTTTTGTCGAGAATTGATCAATCTGGGTTTTTATGTTGATGGATGTAGACTTTTAATTTTTAGAATTTTCTATTAACCCATTTTCGCATATTGGATCTTAAGCCAGGGATTGGCCAGGGTTTTATATTTTTAGTGTTGATCCTAATTGTTAAAGGAGAATGGATGGGTTCCCACTCTTTTGTAGTAGTGAAGTATATCCAGTGGAAATTCTTATCATGTTATGGCTTTTGGTTGTATGCTTTTTGTTTCGCATCTTTACATCATTGAAGACATCTTGTTGCTGCTATTTGAAGCCTGGATTAATAATACTAATAATAAAATAAAGGGCTAGGTGATGGTAACACATGTAATCAATGGTCTCAATAGATCAAAATTAACAACCGAATCTATTTTTTCCGCAATACTCTAAGAATTTATCTTAGACAACAAAATATGTTCAACAAGAGATTGATGAATCATACCTTTTAGGCAGGAAAAATGGCAGAAGCAAAAACCACATCAATCTCATGAAGCACTTTGCAATGGAAGAACGAAGGAGGAATCATGGCTCCTCTCCACAAAAGCTCTAGAAATTTTTAAGTATATATATGTATAGTGTTGGAGATATAAATGCTAATGATCCAAATGATGTGGTGAGTTGTTGGAGAACAGTTGGATCCAGTCAAAGGGGTTGGTTCATTTTGAAGGGACAGTTAATTAAATATAGCTCTCTTAGCTTTTGTGTGTATATATAATATATATATGCTGCAATTATATGTTTGATTATAGTGTTATATATATCTTTGAAGAACCATATCTTTGAGAGATACAAACCTTCAAGGCAAAACAGGGCTGTAAATGCCACAACTAGCTTGGCCGTGAACCGCTCTCACAGCCTTAAGAGGTAGGTCCGGTCTCAACTTAGATCAAACACCCATATCCTCTTGGTTTCCTCTTTTGTTTGCAGCTAATGGGTGTGTGATTCTGTTCACGGCATCGTTAAGCTCAATTTCTTATGCAACTTAAGTTCACATAGACTGTTGACTTTAATGAAGGCCTCCAAATAGAACAAGTAAAATGTATAAGAGATATACCGAGTATAGATTAATTAAATGTGAGACATCCCATGGAAATCTCTTCATTTAGGAAGCCAAAAAGGCTTGGAAGTTTGGGCTGTTCCCTTGGCGCCAAAAGTGATACGGGGACCCCTCTCTTGTATAAGGGCACCCCATATGCTTGACTCAAGAAATATTGATCCAAAATGATGAATTAGATTCGATTATTGTGAATGATTTTTCTATAAGAATAATTAATTATGTTATTTAGTCTTTTCAAGAACCTATAGAATACATATCTTCACCTAATCGGTCCTTTACCATGATATGAAACGAGGATACAACTGACGCTAAACATACCGAGATTGTTGTAATGCCTAAATCAAGACGTTTGAAAAGCATGACGTTTTGAAATACATACGCATGACGTTTATGGCTTAACTATTTATAAAGATAGTTGTAGATTTGTTGTCCCCATCTTTTTAAGATCACAGCGGCTTATCATATGACCGGATGTGCATTGACACGATACATGTGGATCCAGTAATCTTAAATCAATTTTTAAAATTTTCGTATATAAAATATCAAAATTATGATTTCGGGATGCATGTCCAAGCCATTCACTTCATTGTAAGAAATTTTTCATTCACTATAGCAATCCCAATCTGGAAAAGAGAGTCTTATTAAACTACAAACACTAAACAGAAAAAAAGGATTAAAAAAAAATAACACTCAACCAAGATTAAAGTAAAACAAAGATATAAAGAAGCCAAATAATAGAATAGGAAACCAAAGGAGAGAATGTCTCCCAAATATTTGTAAACTCTTTCTTTTCTTTTTCATAGCCAGTTGTCTCTCTTAACCCCCCTCCTTTTATATAAATCTCTTTCTCTAACCCAAATAATATACATTAACTTTCTCTCTTCTCTCTCTTTTCTTGTTGCACCCCAACTCAAATGCCTTTTCAAAACTTAGTCTTCTTCTTCCTTTTCTCCATCATCTTCTTCTCATTCTCTTCTCCTTCATCACTCTCTCAAGAAATGCAAAACAATCAAGTGTTTCACATAACCAAGCCAAGGCCTTACCCTATTGATCATGATCATGATCATAGCAACCATATGATCAAGAAGAGGCCGAATCGATTCCGGAGAAGAAACAGCCTGTTTTCGGCAATGCTACCAAAAGGTTTTGTTCCTCCATCGGGCTCGTCTTCGTGCCACAATGATGCGCCGAAATCGGTTGAGTTTCTTTGCCAAGATGATCACTCTCCTTGAGGTTTTCTTTTTTCAACAAATATATGTGTATGTAATTAATGAGGATTTTGTTAGTCATGCATGTGTTTTATTGAATTAATAAGAGGCTTATATATAGTTGAGATATATATGATTAAGTAAATAAGATGAATGCTCTTCTTGAGATCATCTTTGTATTCTTATTTTGTTAATTTCAGTCTTTATTTTGTTCTTGAGTTTCTTTATTGATAATATTTTGACATATATGGAAGAGTTGATATAAATGAGATGGTAGTTCAATTGTTTTCTTGCTTATTTTTTTTCTTCTTGCTAAACATAAAGAAACCAACTTTGAAGCAGTGCATATCTTTTTATTTCCTTGAGGGAAAAAAAAGGTAAGAAAGAAAAGAAGGCCGGTGAAATTGATTGAAAATTCGGAGTCCAAAATTACTCTCAGACGAAGAGACCGGACTGTACGGAAATTGTCACAGATAGGCTCAGTAGTGATCCGGATAAGTTTGCTTGTCGTCCTTTCTTTTCGATAAGTACCCAGGTAGCCGTTACGTACAGCTAGTGCCGCTGACGTGCTTGTGGTTATGGATTTATCCAGTAACTCACAATCGGCGTACTGTCGAGTCTTTAGAATCCCACACAGAGGGTTTTCCTGGTTCAGGCAAAATGATATAATAACTGTATTAGATACGTACAGGGTTTCGATCGATTGATGTACTTTGTATCTGGATTTTCGATCGGACAGTTAGTAATACTAGACGGCTCGGGTTTGAGCCTCAGGTATTAATTTGATAATTTACATATATGTATTGCGATATGTATATTCTAGTATTACGTTCTTCGTGTTATTCTATCCCTTTGGGCATTCGTGTTTTTATTCGAATGCAGGCATATATATACAGTAGACTGTAATCCGCATTTTGTTACGGATAACATTCTAGAAGGTGGCCACTTCATTATGCTTTTTCCATTTATTCTTTAAATGAAAATGAGGTGTAAATTGAAGAAGAGAGAGGTATGGTGAGAGCCATGGCTTCAATAGTTGACAAATGAATTATTTATTCATTTGTGACAACTATTGAAGCATGGTTGGATTTCTTTATTCATGGATATTGATATACAAAACCTAAATGAGATATTTTCTCTCTCATGCTTGCTTATTATTTTTTATCTCACCATTTTGCTTCATCTCCTTCTCCTCCTCTTGAGTTCCTCCACCTTCATCATATTTCCCCTCTCTACACTCTTATGTGTTGAGAAAAAAGAAAGGAGGCAAAATAGAGATAGTAGAACACTTAGAACTTTACACTACATCCTAGAGATCTATCCCAAGTTCTCTAGTTGCTTCTTTTGTTACTTTGCAAGGAGCTAGAGCCATGGATCACATCTCTCGAGTGGATCATCTTCGACGGAGGAGGACCGAAGAGCAAGCTCGATCCCGGAATACCGATAGAGCGAGAAAAGGAGATCAAGCGCGATCGTGGTGACCACTTAGAGCGAACGATGAGGAAAGAAGACCGAAAGACTTGGATCGTTTGGTGAGACTTCTTTTCATAGTAGTTAACTCTCTTTGTTTAGCTAGTTAGGTTTATGAAAAGATCCGTTTTAATTGGGTTATTCTAGCGCCGTTTTGAAACTCCTAAAAAAATTTTGTTTCGCAAACCGCCACGTTTGATGGCTTGAGCGTTAAGGTAACCCAATATGATATCAAAACCACCACATAAAACCTATACTAGCTAGTTCTAACGTGTTTAAAATATCGATCGACCGAATTTTTCAAAACCGCATTTCCATTATCATGCTTTCTGCCGATTTTTTAAAGCGGTCTAAAAATCTTTTTCAGTGTATCAAAAATTCGTGCAGGCATTTTTAAGACCCCAGAAGAAATTTGGGCGCACGATCCCTCCATAATGCCGCGGAACCGCGACATAACAAGCATGTTTGCCGCGGTTGCGCGGCCGTATTTGGGCTCTTGTGCACAATTTTTCTTCTGGGTCTCTTATGTGGAATTGTGGTTTTTGGGATGTTTAGTTCTTGTGCCCAGATTTGTTTGAGTATTGGATTAGCACTTGGGGCCTATTCGGAAAAGTTTAGTCGATCGAAATTTTAAAATACGTGTGATTATCACTACTTAGTTTAGCAACTGCGACCGTGAATGTCATTTGATCGGTATATCCCGTCTATCAGCTATATGTTTTTTTAGACGGATTTGCGAACATGACATTCTCGTTGATGTTCTGTGATTGTGTTGATATTGTGGTTGGATTGTCGTGGTGGATAGCCGGTGGTGCAATGGTTTAGTACAGTTTATATTTATTTGTACATTTGTTATTGCGGGACGAGCGTCCGACATGTAGACTGTCGTTTCTGCCGTATTGTATATTATTTGATTGGGGCATAACCGGGTTGAGATCGATGTCACCTTTGTACATATTTTTATTTTCTCTACTAGTTTTACCCCACGGTGGAGTGCATGAACAGCCGGGTTCTAGAGGGCAACGAGCCCGCATCTCATGGCGTTGAGACGGAGGGGGCTTCACTCTACAGTTGGCGGGATATTTGCCGAACTCGTAGGGGGTATAGGAATGACCCACGGAGGGGCGCTTAAGTTACCAGGTCCCGTGAAGTGTTGGGTGGCCTATTCACTTTGTTAATTGGGGTTGCCTCACTTCTGGGATTGACGGGTAACTTGTCGCACTCGTAGGGGTCCAGGTGTCCATTCCACGGGCTATCCACAAGACCGGGAACGTCGGGTGTCATTTGCGGCTCAAATGAAACCCGAGGATCCAAGATTATCCACCATTCTGTGTTGCTTGCTTAGATTCTGTGATGTTGCTTGCTTAGATTCTGTGATGTTGCTTCTTATCATGCCTGGGACGAATGTTATATATATTTATATATATACTAGTAGATATTGTATATATTTTGCACCCACGCTAATCTAGCCCCCGCTCTGTCGTTAGTTAAGTAACCTAACGGGTGATGACGGGGCCCAATGGCGAATGCGGATGGCATATACGTACATTGTATTTTCGTTCTTTTGTGGTGTGATAAGATTAAATGATGGGACTGCATTAATTTTTATTAATACAAGATAATAAACCTAAAAGATATTGTTGGAATAAATTTCGAAAAACTATAGTTATATTCTTTCGCTTTGCATAGTGGTATGCGATTGTGAATATCCAGCACCTCATTACAGGAGGCAAGAGCCGAGATCCCTTCGCGGGGAGTGACCTCTTGAGCAAAATTCTATATTGTAGATTACTCGGTTTTTCAAAACCACAAGTTTTCAAAAGCAAAGCCTAAATCGCTCCTTTTCAAAACTGCTCAGATTCCTTCAATGATATCAAGTTCATTATGTTAAAGGGGTTTTCGCCAAAAACCTAGTCGTAGGCCTCCGTCATTTCGAATTGGTATTGCTTAGCATTCGTGCTGCGCATTTCGATTTTTAGTCGAGGCGTAGTGTTTGGTGGCTATGTAATAATTTTCCGTTGCATGTTAATGCGATTGGTTAGGACAGTCGTGCGATCATTTTGATCTTTAGTCAAGGTTCATACGGGTGGGTCTAAAGCAATCAAGATAATGACGGGTAGAACTTGATTAGGACCTTTTGACATTTTGATCTTTAGTCAAGGTCACTTGGGTCCTAGGGGCAAAAACCACATCGGGAGTTTCAAATATACAGGAAACTTGCTAGTGTTGCATACCTTCTGGAGTGTGATAACTAGAGTGGCTTCCATCTAGGTTATCATACGATGATAGTTGGATCCCGATTCCACTGATGAGTAGGATTACTCCTGGAAAATTATTTCACTTAACAATCAATGCTATAAACCAAGTAGGTGTCTAGAACGGTGTTAGCAGGCTACGCCTCCGGGGAAAAGAGATTATATAATTAAGGAACTTCGCGAAAGCGTTGGAAAACCTTCCTTGAAGTACCGACACTAGCATGGCCGAAAGGTTAAGTAAGTATTGTAACGTACGATTAATCCCAACTAATTCTTCTTTTAAGGTTTGAAGAAGAATTCGAGAAAACAGTGGGATCCATCCTGATTAGATAAACTAATAACCAATCTAATCTTGCAAGAGTGCACGCTGGGTGTTTCTTTTCTCTCTCTCCAGGTAGCAACCACTTCATACCTTAAACAAGATAATAAAATGTATCGCTTGACCGATCCGAATTCTTATTCGGGGCTGGGGAATGTCGGTTCGGCTCTAACTTATGACAACAGTCATGAGTATGAGCAAGGAAAAGAGGATTGCATGAATTCCTTGATGACCCCATCGAAGAAGAAGCATAGTATTGCGTCTTCTTCAGGTGTTCGTGTTATTGAGAACTATTTTTCGGTCAGTCCTACCTCCTGGGTACTAGATACCGGATCAGGATCTCATATCTGTAATTTATTACAGGGACTGAGAAAAAGTAGGATGGTTGGACCTGGTGATATGTCCCTCAGAGTAGAGAACGGAGCACAAGTTGATGCTTCTGCCGTCGGTGAATATCACCTAGCATTGCCAAATGGCAATACTATGATTTTGAACAATTGCTACTATATACCTTCCATGGTTTGCAACATCATATCAATTTCTTTACTTGATAAAGATGGATATAAGTTTGTTCTTAATAGAAATATCATGAACATTTACCTTAATCAGGTATTGGTTGCAGAAAGTACACTGTGTAATAGTATCTATGTTTTTAATCAAAACACAGTTCTCAGTATACAAAACACACGCAAGAGGAAGAGTTCAGAAGTGAACGAATCCTACTTGTGGCATTGTAGACTTGGTCATATCGGAGAGAAAAGACTAAGTAAGTTACATAAAAATGGACTTTTGGATATGTTCGAATTTTTATCTTATGAAACTTTTCAGTCTGTCTCAAAGGAAAAATGACCAAATCTCCGTTCACCGGACACGGAGAAAAAGCAGCAGAGCTCTTTGGACTCATACACAGTGATGTATGTGGTCCAATGTCTATACATGCAAGGGGTGGGTTCTCGTACTTCATCACATTTACTGGCGATCTCTCTAGGTTCGGATATGTGTATCTCATGAAACACAAATCTGAAACTTTTGAGAAATTCAAAGAATACAGAAACGAAGTAGAGAACCAGACTGGCAACAGTATCAAGATCCTCCGATCTGATAGAGGAGGTGAGTACTTAAGCACGGAATTCCTAGAATACCTAAAAGAGAATGGAATTCTCTCTCAGCTTACTCCTCCATATACACCACAGCACAACGGTACGTCGGAGCGGAGGAATCGTACCTTTTTGGATATGGTTCACTCCATAATGAGTAACGCCGAGTTGCCTCTTTCATTCTGGGGACTTGCGCTTGAAATAACAGCGTATCTGTTGAATCATGTCCCATCCAAATCTGTGCCTAAGACTCCATATGAAATATGGAGTGGAAACAAACCATGTCTTAAATTCATTAAGATATGGGGTTGTTCGGCCTATGTTAAAAAACAAAATCCGGACAAACTTTAGGCACGTTCAGTTTTATGCAAGTTTGTGGGATATCCGAAACACTCGATGGGATATCCGTTCTACCACACCGAGGAATAGAAGGTGTTTGTAACTCGCCACGCCACCCTTTTAGAGTGGCAATTTCTTGCAAAAGAAAATAGTGGGAGTACGGTAGAACTGGAAGAAACTTCTGAACCACAAAATATAATTGAAGATTTGGTGGAACCGCTAGATTTAGTAACCCAGATGAACCTCAGCCACTCCGCGGATCTGGTAGGATTTCTCATCCGCCCAAGAGATACTACGGTTTTCACATAGACGAGGATCGAGAGAATTGCATCTTGGAAGAAGATGATCCTACTAGTTTCAGGCAGGCCATTATCAGTAGGGACTCTGATAAGTGGCTGGATACTATGCGATCCGAAATAGATTCCATGTACACCAATAAAGTTTAGATCTTGGATATTGCTCCACCTGGGGTAAAACCCGTTGGATACAAATGGATCTATAAAAAGAAATTTGATATAGATGGGTAGGTGGAAACCTATAAGGCTAAACTTGTTGCAAAAGTTTTTTGTCAAAGACTAGGTGTGGACTATGACGAAACCTTTTCTCCAGCGGCTATACTTAAATCCATACGGATCCTACTTGCCATTGCTGCCTTCCATGACTATGAGATCTGGCAGATGGACGTAAAAACGGCTTTTCTAAATGGAAGTTTGGAAGAGTGTGTTTATATGGATCAGCCGGAAGGTTTTATAGACAGTGGGAGCAGCGGGAAAGTATGCAAGTTGCTTAAATCTATTTATGGATTAAAGCAGGCATCGCGGAGCTGGAACATCTGTTTTGATGAAACAGTCAAGGGATTTGACTTCATCAAGAACGAGGATGAACCTTGTATATATAAGAAGATTGTAGGCCGAACTGTCGTATTCCTAGTCTTGTACGTGGACGACATTCTTTTGATAGGAAATGATATTCCTATGCTACAATCGGTCAAGTTGTTTTTGTCATAAAGGTTCTCCATAAAGGACCTGGGTGATGCCTTGTAGATTCTGGGGATTAAGATCTACGGAGATAGATCCAAGAGATTACTGGGACTTTCACAGTCCAGGTACATAGAGACCGTACTAAAAAGATTTAGTATGGAATATTCCAAGCGCGGTAATATACCCGCATTGCACGGAATCACCCTCTCCAAAGAGATGTCTCCCAAGACTGATGAGGAGAGGGTTCGCATGAGCACTATAACCTACGCTTCGGCAGTAGGATCTATAATGTATGTGATGCTATGTATCCTACCATATGTAGCTTACGCGCTTAGCGTGGTGAGCCGGTATCAGTCTAACCCAGATGAGAACTGTTAGGAATATGTATGCCCTACAGGCCATTATTGTACATGTGATGTATATTATAGTGGATGCTTGGACATATATAGAGAGCAATTTCTTGCTCGATATGATAGTATGCTATCTGGTTACTCTTTATCTTAACATATTGACTAGTATTCTTTACTGTCTGTTCTTCGCTGAAAGACGCGAGACGCGACCACGTAGGTTCGTCTTGCCTGAATTTCAAGGGCAAATACTAATTGGTGCTATCTGTCCACCTCTCTGAAGATACCAAGTTGATTTATGGCACCATATATCGAAGGTTTAGATGGATGCGGCCGATGTAGCAGACTTCGTCAGATTCCCCCTCGTCTGAGGGGTTATTGATTGTGGGGACGCTCTTCCCTGCAGACGCAAGCCCCTGTAGTTAATTACGCTACCGCATCGCGGTAACCATTTTCACCTTCTCCAGATGGTCACTTCGTATCGTGGGTGTTTGTTTTGTTTTTGGTTGCCCGTGGATTGTATACGGAGACTAATTTATGTTGTCGCCCGTAGGGTGTGTGTAACAACCGAGTTCAGTTATACCAAATTTCTGTGCCGTATGTGTGGTTTGTGGTGTTTAATTCATTTACTATGTGGATGCGAATGGTAGTTTACTTTATATTCGACCCGCTTGCTTGAGCTTGTTGTTTTATAGTTATGGAATACCCGACATTACATATTTTTGCATATAACAATTTAAAAATACATGACATGGCCTGCATGGTACCCCTAACCCTGTGGTAGCGTCCTTGCATCGTGTTCTCATTCCGTTCAGTGAAATGGACGCGTTTGGATGGCTACGCGCACGTACGTGCGTCCGTTCTTGGGGGTATGCATTTCTGTTACAAAATCCTTCATTTTAATTTTTGGAACTTGCTAATAATTTTCATATTTCAAATTCAAAATTTTGGACCCGACCCGGGCGCAATTATGAAATATTTTGTATTCCGCCAAATCCTATTTATTTTTAAATTTCTTTAATCAGGTTAAAAATATTTTTCAGCTTACAATCTTTTCTCAGCTAACGAAATGATTCTTTAAAATAGTAAATCTTTTATAAAATTTTTCCAAAACCAATTCCTAATTCCCCAGCCAATCAGAGCTCCCTCTTTTGTGTGCACCAGGCCCCACCACCGAGCTCTCTCTCTTCTATCCCTTTCTTTTTCTTTTCCCTCAGCCAATCAGAATTATTCCTTTAGGTTACTGGGCCCCACGTCTCTTTCTCTCTCCCCCAAAATCTTTCTCCCTCTCTTTCTCTCTCCTCTGAGCGCAGCCCTTCCTCTCTTTCTCTCTCTCTCTCTCTCTTCTTTCTCTCTCCTCTCGCGCTCTCTCTCTCACCTCTCGAGAGTACTGTGCGTTTATCGAGTCGGGTCACCGCTAACGGATCCCGTCACCTCCCTTCGTTATATTTCTTCTTCTTCTTTTTTAAACCCGCAGTTCTCCTCCTTAAACCCATAACCCTCATCGCCTCCTTCAACCTTAACCCTATCTCCTCGTCTCCTCAGCCCTCGTCGACACCCTATGCATCCCCTCGTCACCCTCATCTCCATCACCTCCTTCTCCTTCGTTCTCCCTCGAACGAACCCACTGCAACCAAGAAACCCGAGCACTTCTATCCACCACTACCACCTTCTCATGTCGCCGACCATCCCCCATTGCCATCGCCATCTCCTCCCTCTCCTCTGCTCTCCCTCCAGCACCCAAAACCCTGCACACAAAACCCCAACAACTTCTAACCTGAGCCCAAACCCTAACCAAACCCTAGCTCTTCTAAAACCCTTCACCGGCGCCCCTCACCACCGTTGGTCTCGCCGCCACTGCTAGCACACCCCTCTGCAACCCAGTAAGCCATCGTACACTCATTCCTCCTCTATTCTTTTTTCCTTGCCTTCCTTTTCTTTTTCTTAAGATCTTGTTTTCTTGTGTTCGTTGTTCTGTCAAGATCGCCGGAGTTGGCCACGACGTCGACGATCCCGACGACCCAGCGAGGACCTCTGACCCGGGTGATTCCACTGTTCGTTGTTTGGACCCATTCCGTGTACCGTGCGCGCGTCGTGACTTTTCCCGCCGACGCGTGATGTCCGTATACCTCTTCGCGATCCGTCGAGGCAAGTGAAACTTGCTACATGCTATTTAAATTACTATATATGCTATTTAAATTACTATATACCTATTTGAGTGCACGTTAAACCTGTAGTTTACGTTTAATACCATAATTTCCATTTTAACATTTCGACGTCCTATTATATCATTTTAGATTCATAGCTCGAAACATACCAGGTTGCATTTAGTTCTATTATACATAGTACCCACATTCATATTTAAATCTTATAACGATTATTTGCATAGCCCACAGTACCCCTTTTATATTTTATACCCTGTCGGACGACCGTTTGCATACATCTAACCTGATTTATATTCAATTGCCTCTTTAGATTATTTAGTACATATTAACATGATTTTAACATCTATATTTGTTATACTGTAGTTAGGTAATGTTGAAACTATCCCTTAAACGCAAAATGATAACCGTGTATCGATATAATTTAATCTGTACCTATTTACATATTATATTACATGTTCCAGTTTATTGTTCTGATAGTACCCATGCTTGTTTATTTATAATCATGTATATGTTAGTTTGATTATGAGCACCCACATGACATCTTGTGCACCCTGATATGACCTATTACACCTATTACTTGACACGATATGGTACCGTACAACTCTTGACATAACATGACACCGATATATATTACCAGGCTTGACCTGATGTACCATGGTCTTACCTGTGTAGGGTTCCTAGGCACTCTTGTGAGGGTTCATAAGGCATCAACCATGCCCGAATAAAAATTTAGACGTGCCGATCAACCCAAGCCGGGATCTTTGCTAGATTATTAGGCTTTAATATGCAAGCAAACATCTTTACTAATAAGTGTGAGGGATTACAACCTTTGTAGTCCGCTCCTTCACTTCATAAGCTCCGAGTAGAAGTCCCTTCGCCGCGATCCACGATCTCCCGGACTCAAGAGAGGCTCCACGACTCGAACGATCCATGCTAGCTTGTAGTGTTCCTTTTCTCCAATGATCTACGTCGAAATTGCTATAACTCAAGCTCTCTCACTCTAATGAGGTGAACACCTAAATCTAATGGGCTAGATTAGATGAGGATGATGGAGTAGTATTTATGCTATCTTTTTATATCAAATTCTCACATGAAAACATCGCAAAAGGAAAAACTAGTAAGCTTTCTCAAAGCTCAAGAGAGAAGAAGATGATGAATAATGAGATAATCCTTTTGTGATGAATAATAGAAATGAATATATGATTAATCATGGAACCATGGTCAAGGATGACTAGGATAACCTTTGTAGAGAATAAACTAGGGCTAGGGTTTGGTTGGGTTAAAACAATGAGTCATAAGAAAATATCTATCATAATATCTTCTTCATGACAAAAGGAAAAGTTCTAGAAGGTGCAAGAAAGAACTAACCCTAATCAAACCCTAACCTTGCTTAATCTCCACTAAATATGTTCCATTATTAATCATATCATGTTACTATAATATATATCACATATATATTATATATTTGTAACAAAAGAAAATAATACAATTAACATATATCGCATATATATCAATGCATTATCCGGTGAGAAAATGAAATAATAAAGCGAGCCAATATTAGATAATGTAATACAATATATCATATATATTATTATACATTAAATCATCGAATCAACACTTGATCCGACAATCCGGCTATATCGAATATAACCGACTAATATATCATGTACCGATTCATCGAATCAACACTTGATCCGATGACCCGGTTCACATCTAAATATCGCGAGAATATAATACGGTATCTCATATCGCATTATCCTCGGTCCTGCACATATCACATATGTGCCTCCACTCCGTTTTGCCTGAGCCAAGAAACCTCTGTGTAGGACTCTAAAGAATCGTCAATACGCCGGTAGCAGGTGATGATCATATCAAACACCCACAAGCTGCAAGTGATCAGCTAAACGTAACAGCCACCCAGGTATTGAGTGACCAGAAGATCAACAAGCTAGCCTGTACATTCTCCTGTGAATCCAATCAGTAACACTCCCGTACAGTCCGGTCTCTTTGTCTGATATGTCGCATATCAAGTCTAGGGGTGGTATACGTCAGACTCCAGTAACCGATAAGTCGTGTCAATGTGTGGCTCATAACGGGTCGAGAAACTACTGGTAACACTTACCAGTAAATCTCTATATCAGCCCTGGCCAGGGACTTCCAGTTATAGCCAATCAAACACAGCACAACATCAACTCCCTATACCGGGAGAGACGAATCCCCTCCTATCGCTCATTGCCTCCATGTGATTCGGGACTGTACCCAAAAGCCACTGTTTTGCACGCCCTCTTGGACGTGGTAAGGTGGAAATCAAAGCACAGTGGGAATCACACAAGACTCTATGACGATCTCGGGTCTACAGACTACCCTGTACCAGTGTCACCAGAGAACTGCCATCTGACGTGTGGTATATCACCATCTGGGAGTTCTCGGCGAGTCTGTCCAGTGTACCCAGTCTCCACAGAGCACCCGTACACCATCCTTGATGTCAAACACCGATGGATATGGGATCATCCATCGCCCATCATATGGGTTAAGATGCGTATACGCTAGTCTACTCTGGTGTATTGATGCCCTATCTCGATATACCTTCGACTAGGAACAGTTATAGGATGTACTCATCGACTAACGTGGCCCCACTAGTATGATCTCATCATAGTCCCAGTAGTCGAGTACAGATCCTAAGGGCTTTATCAACATGTGAGAGAAAAACAGTAAACCTATACAAGTCAACATGTTAAGATAAAGTGAAACCAAATAGCATACTATCATGACGAGCAAGAAAGTCCTCTTTATTTATATCCAAGCATCCATTATAATATACATCATATGTACAACAATGGCCTCTAGGGCATATACATAACTAACAATCTCCCACTTGCACTAAGGCCAGCTGCTGTAGTATCTCATACCTAGCATCCCGAATAATCTCTCAAACTGTATCTGGGGAATGGCCTTCGTGAGTGGATCCGCAGTGTTGTCCTTCGTATCTACTCTCCTGACCTCGATCTCCCGTCGATCAACTATCTCCCTGATCAGGTGATACCGCCTCAGAATATGTCTGGACTTTTGATGGGACCTGGGTTCCTTGGCTAAAGCCACAGCTCCATTGTTATCACAATACAGAGGTATTGGATGCTCAATGGATGGAACCACACCAAGTTCACTAATGAACTTCTTAATCCAGACAGCCTCTTTGGCAGCATCGTTGGCAGCGATGTATTTAGCCTCCATCGTCGAGTCTGCAACGGTATCCTGTTTGGAACTCTTCCAACATACCGCCCCTCCATTGAGGGTAAAGACAATTCCCGAGTGCGACTTAGAGTCGTCCTTATCACTTTGGAAGCTGGAATCGGTAAAGGACTCCACCCGGAGTTCTCTGTTACCATACACCAAGAACATCTCTTTAGTCCTTCGCAAGTACTTGAGAATGTTCTTCACAGCTGTCCAGTGACTCTCTCCAAGATCTGCTTGATACCGACTCACTACACTTAGTGAGTATGCTACATCGGGTCTGATACATAGCATCGCATACATGATAGAGCCTACTGCCGAAGCATAGGGTATCCCTTGCATGCGAGCTCTCTCCAAATCAGTGTTGGGAGACATCTCTTTGGAGAGAGTGAGTCCAGAGATCGTGGGTTGGTTCCTACGCTTGGATTCTTCCATACTAAACCTCTTTAATATGGTGTCAATGTACCTGGATTGGGACAATCCCAGTATCCGTTTAGATCTATCTCTATAGATCCTAATTCCCAATATGCAGGAGGCATCACCTAGATCTTTCATTGAGAATCTTTGTGATAAGAAGAGCTTAACTGATTGCAGCATAGGAACATCATTTCCTATCAAGAGTATATCATCCACGTACAATACGAGGAAGACAACCTTACTCTCTGCTACCTTTTTATAGATACAAGGTTCATCTATATTTTTGATGAAGTCAAACTCTTTGACTACAACATCAAAATAGATGTTCCAACTCCGCGATGCTTGCTTTAACCCATAAATGGATTTAAGCAGCTTGCACACCTTTCCGCTGCTCCCACTATCTACGAAGCCCTCTGGCTGAGTCATGTACACGCACTCTTCTAAATCACTGTTTAGAAAGGCGGTCTTAACATCCATTTGCCAGATTTCGTAGTCATGGTATGCAGCAATGGCAAGTAAGATCCGGATGGACTTAAGCATAGCCACTGGAGAAAATGTTTCGTCATAATCCACACCTGGTCGTTGACGAAAACCCTTTGCAACAAGTCTAGCTTTGAAAGTCTCAACTTTTCCATCTACACCAAATTTTCTTTTAAAAATCCACTTGCTCCCAATGGGTTTTACCCCTTCAGGAGCATTTTCCAAAGTCCATACTTTGTTGGTGTACATGGATTCCATCTCAGATCGCATTGCATCCAGCCATTTCATAGAGTCACCACTCGTGATGGCGTGCTCGAAACTAGTCGGGTCATCATGTTCCATGATGCAATCCTCACTTCCACCATCTATGAGAAAACCCTAGTATCTCTCAGGTGGATGAGAAACCCTGCTAGATCGGCGGAGAGGCTGTGGTTCGTCTGGTACTACTGAATCCTCTGGTTCCACTAAATCTTCGGTTGCAGTTTGTGTTGCTGGAACCTCTTCCAGCTCTACCTCATTGCCACTAATTTCTTTTGCAAGAAATTCCTTTTCTAAAAAGGTGGCATGTTGAGCAACAAAAACCTTTTGCTCCTCACCGTGGTAGAAAAAATATCCATAAGAATTCTTCGGATATCCTACAAACTTGCAAAGAACTGATCGTGCCTCGAGTTTGTCCGGATTTTGCCTTTTGACATAGGCCGGACAACCCCATATCTTAACTCATTTAAGATACGGTCTCTTCCCACTCCATATCTCATATGGTGTGGTAGGTACAGATTTAGACGGAACTTGATTCAATAGGTATGCAGCTGTCTCAAGCGCATAACCCCAGAAGGAAATAGATAACTCAGCAGTGCTCATCATAGAGCGCACCATATCTAATAGAGTGCGATTCCTCCGCTCCGATACACCGTTTTGCTGTGGTGTATAAGGAGGAGTAAGCTGAGAGAGAATCCCATTCTCTTTTAGATAATTTAGGAACTCATTGCTTAAGTATTCTCCTCCTCGATCAGATCGAAGGATCTTAATACTTTTGCCCGTTTGGTTCTCTACTTCATGCTTATATTCTCTGAATTTCTCAAAAACTTCAGACTTGTGTTTCATCAGGAACACATGTCCGAATCTAGAGAGATCTTCAGTGAATGTAATGAAGTAGGAAGAACCGTTCCTGGCATGCGTAGACATAGGACCGCATACATCACTATGTACCAGTCCTAAGAGTTCGGTAACTCTTTCTCCGTGTCCACTAAACGGAGTTTTGGTCATTTTTCCTTTAAGACATGAATGGCAAATATCAGAAGATGATAATTCAAACGAATTCAAATATCCATCCTTATGTAACTTAGCCAGTCGTGTCGCATTGATATGACCAAGTCTACAATGCCACAAGTAGGATTCGTTCATTTCTGAACTCTTCCTCTTGTGTGTGCTTTGTATATTGAGGACTGTATTTTGATTGAGAATAAATATGCCATTATGTAACGAGTCTGATACAATCAACTTTTGATCTAGGAAGATGTTCATAATATTATCCTGTACTACAAAATTATATCCTTCTTTACTTAATAAAGAAACTGATATAATGTTGCACATCATGTTCGGTATATAATAGCACTCATTCAGAATCAGTGTATTACGACTTAGTAATACTAGGTGATATTCGCCAACTGCTTTGGCTACAATACTTGCACCATTCCCTACTTGAACGGAATGATCACCTTTTTCCAGTTCTCTACCTTTCCGTAGCCCATGTAACAATTTACATATGTGGGATCCTGATCCGGTATCTAATACCGAGGACGTAGGGTGAACTGAGAAATAGTTCTCAATAACTAACACACCCGAAGAATGTGCATCAACATGCATGTTCTCCGTTTGGGCGGCGTGAGAATCTAGATATTCTCCTATTCCCTGTTCAGTCTTATAACTCTTATAAGAAAGAACGGGACCAACGTTCCCCTGCTCAGTATAATAAGCCGATTCAGTCAATACATCCATATTATTATCTTGATTATGGCTTGACATGGTCGCTACCTGGAGAGAGAGAGAAGAAAATACTTTAGCTTATGCTCTTGCAAGATTAGATTGGTTATTATCTTATCTAATCAGGATGTCTCCTACCGTTTTTATCAAATCTTCCTTCAAACCCTAAAAGGTAAGATTAGCCGGGATTAATTACACCCTACAATTTCGTCAATCTTTCAGCCAGATCAGTGTCGGTACTTGAGGGAGGTTCCCCGTGCTTTCGCACGGACCTAATTAAAGTAAACCTCGTTTTCCCAGAGCCGTAATCCCGTTAACACTTTTCTAGACACCTACTTGATCGGCTAATTGTCCTGTGTAAAATTCTCCCAGGAGTAACTCTTACTCGCAGTGGGTATCGGGATCCAACTATCTCATAGGAGGTATGCAATCTTATTGCAAATTTCAACACTTGAAATTCCCGATAATATTTTGCCCCTAGCGATCTATGACCTTGACATGGTCAACAAACCATAAATCGCAAGTCAAGTTCAACCCGTCATTTCCCGATTGGATTAAACCCACCCGCATGACCCTTGACAAGGTCAACAAGGCCGTACGAATACCCTAATCCAATCACATCTCATGTTTTAACAGATAAACACTAATTAGCTACCGTACACTGTGTCTTGACAAGGTCAACAAACGCAGCACGAATACTAAGTAGGATTTATCTGAAATGACGGAGGGCTACGTCAGGTTTTTCAGAAAACCTATTGCATAATGAACTTGATATCGTCGTAGAATCATGTGGTTTTTGAAAAGGAATGTTTTTGAGGTTTTTCTAGTTTCGCTAAAGAGGTCACTCCCGGTGAAGGGATCTCGGCTCTTTCCCCATCGAATAAGGTGCAGGATATATCATATATACCGCTGTGCAAAGCAAGACTATAAAAGCTGTCAAAAACTAAACCACGAGTTTGTAGCATCTGCCAGTTTCGCTAAAGTGGTCACTCTCGGTGAAGGGATCTCGGCTCTTTCCTCATCGAATAAGGTGCAGGGTATATCATATATACCGCTATGCGAAGCAAAACTGTAGCTACCTTTTTTATAAAGTTTTGATTCTACAAAATCTTTTGGGTTTCTTTTCTTTTTATTAATCTCATTAATAAAATCCCATCAGCTTATGCTTCCTAAGCATCACAGAAGAAACGAAAGCAGTAATATTTATATATCAGCATATATATAGTATAAGCATTAGTCTCAGGCAGTAATATGATCTCATCACAGAATATTGCAGCAGAAGAACATATATGAAATATTGGATATACTAGGATGTCCGTGTTTTTAATACGAGCCTGTATAAAACACGGATTCCACGGTCGCGATGAATAGCCAAACCCACATCCCTAGACCCCTACGAGAGCGGCAAGTAACACTGCCAATTCTAGGGTTAGGAGACCCGGTCTCGACTCCTCGAGATGGCCTCCCACTGGACCTTAGAACCCGGTTACTTGTGCCCCCTCCTTGGGTCTACCTAATGCGGAAAAGTAAATAATATACACTGTTGACATCAACCTCATCCCGGAAGTGCCCCAATAAAATAATATTACATACAAATAAATTTTACATGAATGAAAATAAAAACCCTCATCTCACATAAAACCTCCGGCTATTCAGAACACGACGATCCAATACAACATATCACAGCAACACATAATATCACATATCATCAACGTAAGTAAGTATGCATACACCGATCGTCGTTGATGTATAGCAACGAAGACCGGCAATACAACTACATACTACACTTACGGTCACAGAAAAGAAATTGTAAAACTACAACATTTGGAATTCACAATCACTTTAGACATCGTAAATCCGAAATATCACATACTTCGCATTTCATGCCTAACAATATGAATTCCACATATTTTTATCACATTTCAGATAAATAGACAGTATTAAACTTTCCGAACAGATAATCAAATACCCAAAATTTCCTAAATAGCTCAACACTTGAGCGGAGTTCAAATAATCTCAGAAACTGTCACAATACCGATGATCCAGCCGTAGAAGGGTCAAGCCAACGCCTCACATGTGGCACGCCATACTGCCCCAAACCCTAAGGCTTAGAGACGGTTCAGACGGTCACATAATCGAGTTAAGGTTTGTGTTCTTCTAGAGAGACTCCGCGTTACTTGCACGTTTTTCCGAAAGATTTAAACCCGATAAAAATTCAACACATGAAAGTTTTTCGTGCCGGGAAAAAGTGAGTTTAATGATATCCGTTCGAACATTTTAACAGTTTCTAAATATCCGGAAATAATAACGAATTTAAATTTTCCGATCGAATCAACGATTACAAAATAAACCCCAGAACACTCAACACTTGAGTCAGATTAAAAATACCCAGAAAATATAACATACAGATACGGATATTACTGTTGAAAACGTAAGACCCAATTCCACATTCCCACTGCGGATCCGTGGCCTAAGCGAGGTACGGCCGCGGTTCCGCGGTAGTATGTACGGATTGCTGACACGTTTTTCACAGTAATATTTATATTTCCCTGCTGGTATTTTTAAGAATTTTTAATTCTGAAAAATCACAGTTTTTAAAAAATATCCAGAGAGGGGTTCAAAACGTCGTTTCGGGGTTCGATCGGAGTTTTAACTTCGTATACACGTCGCCTAATGCTCTAGCTAGGTTCTGATACCACTGTAGGGTTCCTAGGCACTCTTGTGAGGGTTCATAAGGCATCAACCATGCCCGAATAAAAATTTAGACGTGCCGAACAACCCAAAGCCGGGATCTTTGCTAGATTATTAGGGTTTAACATGTAAGTAAACATCTTTACTAATAAGTGTGAGGGATTACAACCTTTGTAGTCCGCTCATTCGCTTCATAAGCTCCGAGTAGAAGTCCCTTCGCCGCGATCCACGATCTCCCGGACTCAATAGAGGCTCCACGACTCGAACGATCCATGCTAGCTTGTAGTGTTCCTTTTCTCCGATGATTTACGTCGAAATTGCTATAACTCAAGCTCTCTCACTCTAATGAGGTGAACACCCAAATCTAATGGGCTAGATTAGATGAGGATGATGGAGTAGTATTTATGCTATCTTTTTATATCAAATTCTCACATGAAAACATCACAAAAGAAAAAATTAGTAAGCTTTCTCAAAGCTCAAGAGAGAAGAAGATGATGAATAATGAGATAATCCTTTTGTGATGAATAATAGAAATGAATATATGATTAATCATGGAACTATGGTGAAGGATGACTAGGATAACCTTTGTAGAGAATAAACTAGGGCTAGGGTTTGGTTGGGTTAAAACAATGAGTCATAAGAAAATATCTATCATAATATCTTCTTCATGACAAAAGGAAAAGTTCTAGAAGGTGCAAGAAAGAACTAACCCTAATCAAAACCTAATCTTGCTTAATCTCCACTAAACATGTTCCATTATTAATCATATCATGTTACTATAATATATATCACATATATATTATATATTTGTAACAAAAGAAAATAATACAATTAACATATATCGTATATATATCAATGCATTATCCGGTGAGAAAATGAAATAATAAAGCGAGCCAATATTAGATAATGTAATACAATATATCATATATATTATTATACATTAAATTATCGAATCAACACTTGATCCGACAATCCGGCTATATCGAATATAACCGACTAATATATCATGTACCGATTCATCGAATCAACACTTGATCCGATGACCCAGTTCACATCTAAATATCGCGAGAATATAATACGGTATCTCATATCGCATTATCCTCGGTCCTGCACATATCACATATGTGCCTCCACTTCGTTTTTCCTGAGCCAAGAAACCTCTGTGTAGGACTCTAAAGAATCGTCAATACGCCGATAGCAGGTGATGATCATATCAAACACCCACAAGTTGCAAGCGGTCAGCTAAACGTAACAGCTACCCAGGTATTGAGCGACCAGAAGATCAACAAGCTAGCCTGTACATTCTCCTGTGAATCCAATCAGTAACACTCCCGTACAGTCCGGTCTCTTCGTCTGATATGTCGCATATCAAGTCTAGGGGTGGTATACGTCAGACCCCAGTAACCGATAAGTCGTGTCGATGTGTGGCTCATAACGGGTCGAGAAACTACTGGTAACACTTACCAGTAAATCTCTATATCAGCTCTGGCCAGGGACTTCCAGTTAAGCCAATCGAACTCAGCACAACATCAACTCCCTATATCGGGAGAGATTAATCCCCTCCTATCGCTCATTGCCTCCATGTGATTCGGGACTGTACCCAAAAGCCACCGTTTTGCATGCCCTCTTGGACGTGGTAAGGTGGAAATCAAAGCACAATGGGAATCACACAAGACTCTATGACGATCTCGGGTCTACAGACTACCCTGTACCAGTGTCACCGGAGAACTGCCATCTGACGTGTGGTATATCACCATCTGGGAGTTCTCGGCGAGTCCGTCCAGTGTACCCAGTCTCTACTGATCACCCGTACACCATCCTTGATGTCAAACACCGATGGATATGGGATCATCCATCGCCCATCATATGGGTCAAGATGCGTATACGCTAGTCTACTCTGGTGTATCGATGCCCTGTCTCGATATACCCTCGACTAGGAGCAGTTATAGGATGTACTCATCGACTATCGTGGTCCCACTAGTATGATCTCATCATAGTCCCAGTAGTCGAGTACAGATCCTAAGGGCTTTATCAACATGTGAGAGAAAAACAGTAAACCTATACAAGTCAACATGTTAAGATAAAGTGAAACCAAATAGCATACTATCATGACGAGCAAGAAAGTCCTCTCTATATATATCTAAGCATCCATTATAATATACATCATATGTACAACAATGGCCTCTAGGGCATATACATAACTAACAACCTATTATCTGATCTTGTGTCTAATGCCAGCAAACCTGACCTGTTGTCCTTACGGACCGTTCCTGTTGTCTATCCAGACAAACCTGTACCTGTCTGATCCTGTGTTGGCATTAGCTCTAGATTATTTAATACATGATTTGAACACATATAACTTGGGGTATGGGAAAATCAATGATGAAACCTGACTTGTAACTCGACAGTTGCTTGCTTATACTGATCAGTTTTAGAGGCCAGGCCAACCTTGGGATGATGCTGCTGACATCGTTCGTCTTTACATATTTCCTGTTTTAGTGCCTAGCGGCATGTCTCGGTTTCAGCCTGAGAGTCTTAGACCGTGGTCCCGGGCATGCACGGGATACTATTGAGTTACATCAATGATTCATCAAATTGATTTCAAAGACTTGAGACTATTCAACCCAATAGACCAGTTTAGATTACTCACTGTACACTACCTTTCACTGCCCTGATTTATATTGCCGTTACACCTGCTTTACCATTTATGATTATATTCGCATGTCTTGCTACCTTGTTTATATATTATTTCTTGATGTTATGACGCGCTGACGTCTGGGTTTTGCATGGCCCAGATTCCGTACCTTTGCTGCAGTCCGAGCATGAGTACTTCAGCCAGCAGGCTAAGCAGTGAGGACTCAGTAGGAGTTAGTTCTTTTACTTTTCAGCATTTTATTCCTGATGTGAGCCTACATTATGGGACATACATTCCAGTTATTCTTGTATTGGATCTTTTGCTTCCGCATTATTTATTCCTGACTCATTTTATTTTGGCTTATGGACATGTGCTAGATAGTTTTATTTTTGTTCTTGATAACTCTACAGCCGTAATGTGACTGTGGAAGGATAATTCCTATCCACAGGTAGCATGGTTGGCTATGTCACGTGCCTACCTTAGCGTACTCTGGAAAGCGGGGCGTGACAGTGTGAATTAGTCCAAATCCGTATTTTCTTAGATTTGGGTTTGGGGTTATGTTTAAGAATACATTAGTCTCATTTGAGACTAAGATCAACTTAAACGTATGTTAAGGATACGTTAGTCTAATTTTAGACTAAGATCAACTTAACGGGATCATTTAAATCCGACAAAAAAGCATTTGGGCTCTATTGTTTAGTTTAAGGACATTACAGTCCATAGTTTAGGAACATTATGGTCCAAGGTTAAAGACATCATAGTCCATGGGCATAAAGGACCCCACAGTCCGAGGTTAAGGACATTATAGTACATGGGCTTAAGGACCCCACAGTCCGAGGTTAAGGACATCATAGTCCATGGGCTTAAGGACCCCACAGTCTGAGGTTAAGGACATCATAGTCCATGGGCTTAAGGAATAAGGACCCCACAATCCGAGGTTAAGGACATCATAGTCCATGGGTTTAAGGACCCCACAGTCCGAGGTTAAGGACATCATAGTTTAAGGAGCCCACAGTCCGAGGTTAAGGACATCATAGTCCATGGGTTTAAGGAGCCCACAGTCCAAGGTTAAGGACATCAAAGTCCATGGGCTTAAGGACCCCACAGTTCGAGAGGTTAAGGACATCATAGTCTATGGGTATAAGGACTCCACAGTCCGAGGTTAAGGACATCATAGTCCATGGGTTTAAGGATCCCACAGTCTGAGATTAAGGACATCATAGTCCATGGGTTTAAGGACCCCACAGTTCATGGACTGTCTGGTTGTCGGGACCCGTCACCTCTCTGAAGACGTTGAAGGATTACAATGACAAATATCAGAGGAGTAAAGAGATGTACTTTTGAACCAATATTGGTTGGGGGAATCTGTAGTTGGATTGATTTAAGGATTGTTAATCTCGTTTGGGATTAAGATCAACTTAAATGTTTGTTAAGGATATGTTAGTCTAATTTTATACTAAGATCTACTTAACAGGATCATTTAGATCCAACAAAAGAGCATTTGGGCTCTGTTGTTTAGTTTAGGGACATTGCGGTTCAAGTTCAGATGCAAACATGGGTTTAGAAATGCACCAGATAGTTATTGGTCATTGGGACCCACTACCTCTCTGAAGACGTTGAAGAATTACAACGACATATATCAGAGGTGTGAAGAGATGTACCCTCGAACCAAAGTTGATTGAAAGGCTCTGGGTTTTTCTTTGAATGTTATATGAGATGACCAATTTTGGAAGACAAGAGTGTATTTGAGGTTCAGTCAAAAGAAAGGGGTACTGCCTCTGGAAAACTTGGCTAGCTCAAGCTAAGATTGATTTGGATATAGTGTTAAACACTAGAGTACACTCAGCTATCATGTGCTCCCACGTGATGCGCTCAGAATAGTGTTAAACACTAGGGATGCAATGCACAAAATAGTGTTAAGCACTAAAAAAGAAGCGCTCACGTGGGGTCACGTGAGATGCTTGAGTATTGGGCCCAAACTTCCTTTATTTTGTTCTCAAAATATGCAAGTAAGTGTTAAACACTTAGCCTTTATGGCCATCACGTGTGGGCACGTGATGGGTATCCATGTTTTGGATATAGAAAGGATCTGCTAGGGGTCACGTGGGGACACGTGAGGGCGCCCAAAATCTGTTCTGCCTTTATTTTGAGAAATTTGTTCAAGGGTCACGTGGGAGCACGTGACCTAATCTTATTCATTCTCTTTTGATCATTGACGGGGAGAGTCACGTGTTGCCACGTGATCATGTTCGTTACTTTGATCTTTTTACGTGCATGGAGAGATGAATCCCTTGTATAAGAATTAAATTCTTTTATAGGGTTAAACCCTAATTTTATTTAGAGGAATTAAATTCCTATGTATTTGGAAGAATTAAATTCTTTAAACTCAATTCTCCCTCTAAGTTTTGGATCTGCATGGCAGAATCTCCCCGATGAGAACTAAATTCTCAACTTATGGGGAAATCTGCTTCTGCAGATCTATTACCATAAAGAAGAACTAAGTTCTTAAATTAAGGGTTAAACCCTATCTTTGTTGGAGGAATTAAATTCTTATGTGTTTTGTGGGAGAATAAAATGTTAGTGTTTATGCTCTAGAGACCATTATTGTATCATACTAGCTTGTATATTACTTAATGGAAGCTTGGGATATTCACAGTTGTATTAACAGTCTTGCTCAACATAATAGTATGCTACTTGGTTTATATCTATCTTAATATGTGTATATGTTTCTTTTAGCATATCGCGAATACATATTGATAGAGCCCTTAGGATCTTGCTTGACTACCAGCGTTGTGATGGCAGTCACACTAGTGGGAGCTGGGTAGTCTACAAGCACATTCTTTTTCAGGTCCCTAGTCGTAGGATTATCGAGACTAGGCATCGATACTCCAGATTAGACTAGTGTATACGCTTCTCATCCCAGCAGGGGAGATGGTCTGTTCCACAGCCATTAGTACGTTGTACTGGAGATAGTATGCAGGTACTCGTTGGGTTACAGGTACACTGGACAGGACTCGCAGGGAACTGTTGGTTAGTATTATACCTGTCGTCAGTTAACAGTTCCCAGGTGACATGAGTACAACATAGTCCGTAGATTGATATTGCTGCTTCGTCTCGAGTGTGTTCCCACTATTCTTAGATTGCTACCCTACCACGGCTCAAAGGAGTTGTGCAAACAGGTAGCAGTTGGGTGCAGTCCCGAAGCACTTGGAGGCAGTGGCAGTTAGAAAGGATTCGTCTCTCCCGGTATTGGGAGTTGATATCGCACTGTGTTTGGAGAGCCATTACGCAAAGTCCCTGGCCAGGGCAAACGAGATTTACTGGTAGGATTTCCAGTAGCTTCTCAAAGTGTAATGGGCTTCACTCCGACACGACTTATACAGCTTTTAAGGGACTGACGCTTGCCGCCCCCTAGGCCCGATATGCGATAGTCTTAGATGAACAGACCGGACTGTACGAAGATTGTCACATCAGGCTCAGTAGGAGTTCGGATGGGTTTCCTCATCGGCCTTCTTATCGACATCTACCTGGGGACCGTTACGTGTAGCTAGTGCCGCTTGCGGCCTGTGGTTAAACCCACTGCCAGCGTAGTGTCGAGTCTTTAGAGTTCCACATAGAGAGTTTCCCTGCTTCAGGCGAAACGATATAGAGGTCGTATGGTTTTACGACAGGGTTCGGACATATACGTGTACTTGTGCACGTATGATGTTCGGACATATTATACTAGCGGGCTTTAGTTTAAACCGAATTCTAGTATTGGATTATTGGATTTATGAAGTCTCAGAATATCCGTGTTTTACGGATAGGAGGGGCATTCTCATAATTAGTCGAGAAGCTTCTAGAAGAAAGGTGAGGTGGAGAGCTTATGTGTAATTTGCATTAAATGAATTAGTGACTCATGAGATGATTCATCCAAGTGAGTTAATGAAGCATTTATTGCTTAATGACTCATGAGATGATTCATTGATTGTATTAAATGAAACATGGTTGTAATTATCATATATGATTTATTTGATAATCATTATGCTTCATATAATATAGAAATGAGTTATTATTCATCTCATTCTCACATACACTCTCTCTCCTCAAGCTCTCCTCTTCTTCAACCTAACCCTAATCCTCTCATGTGTTGATATCCCAAGGGTTAGAAAGACTATTAGATCCTTAATCCACTTCTATATCTTCTAGGTCACTTGGATTAGCAATCCTAACCACTTAGTTACCTCAAGTGAGAGGTTAAAACTTGGAGAAGGAACTCTCGGGTAGATCTTCTATCACATCGAGGAGGCCGAAGAGGAGGTGAACAACAAGAACAAGAAGGACTAGTATCTTAAAGTATAATCATCTATCATAGTAGTTTAGCACTTCTGGATAGTTGTTTTTAGGGTTTAGCAAAGATCCGTAAAGTTAGTCGATGTTAACTTGAACAAAATGATTGTTTTACCTATTCCGCTTCCCCGCATCATGTGGGGTGTCTAACGTCGACTTACAGTGGTATCAGAGACTAGCTAAACCATAACTAACATGTTAGCAAAGTCTTTAGAAATTCGATCGCAAAATAATCCCGAAAATACGGCGTTTTCACCTAGCTTCTGCCGATTTTAAAACGGGGTCTAAAAATTTTTCAGGGACCCTTAAAAATACGAGCAGGGTTTTTTAAGAATTGTGAAGAAAGTTGGGATCATGACTCGACCAAACCACCGCGGAACCGCGGCCGATACAAGCGATCCGCCGCGGATCCGTGGCCGAGTTGACACCGAGTCAACCCAAACTTGCTCAGTTATTCTTATGTGTTGATATTGTGTTTTCTGGGATGATTTGTTTCTGCTCAGGTTTTATGTGCACAGAGAATTGTTTGGAGTAGATTCATATGTGTTGCTTGATAGAAATTCTAAGAAGTTTGGCTAACTGGATTATATCTGTGTTGTGATTAATGTGTTCGTAAACCTCCCCTAATTGCTAGTATGTCGGTTAGCAGGGAGTTGCACATTTTTGTAATGGTTTTTACTGGTTTGTGAATATGAACTTGTTGGATTATCGTGAATGAATAGCCGAGGATGTGAGATGAGTATTTCTTTCATTCAAATGTAAATTGTAATTTGTTGTAATATTCTTTTGCGGGGCACATCCGGGTTGAGGTTGTAACCACCGTTGTATTATTTCATTTACTGTTTTCTGCTCCTAGGATAGACCCAAGGTGGGGTGCACAAACTACCGGGTACTTTGAAGTGTTTAGTGGCCTACTCACGTCATTGAGGGAGACCGCTTCACTTCAGGTACTTGACGGGTAGTTTGTCGTACCCGTAGGGGTCTAGGGGTGGGGTTTTGGCTATTCATCACGACTGTGTAATCCGTTTTTCTTTGCAGGCTCAAAGGAAATACGGATTCCTAGAAAATCCAATATGTTCATCTGTGATCTGGAATGCCTATTATTGCGTCTGATGAATGTACAATATCTATATATGATATCTAGTAGGCGTTACTTATGTTTTGCATCCGCGCTAGCCCAGCCCCCGCTCTGTCGTTAGTTAAGTAACCTAACGGGTGAATGACGGGGCCCAGTGGCGAATGCGGATGGCATAAGAGGACGTATTTTCGTTGTTTTCTGCAATGATAGGTTAATTGATGGGACACATTATTTTAATGCAAAGAAAATAAACCAAAGTTGAATCGTTGGAACAGTTTAAAAGAAACCACTCGGTTATTTTAAAACAGAAGATTTTTAATTGCAGAGCTTTAACTACTCATTTTAAAAAGCTATCAGGTTCCTTCGGTTATATCAAGTTCACTACGTTCACGGTTCGCCAAAACCAGTCGTAGCCCTCCGTCATTTCATATGAATGGTCAGTAGTATTCAAGTTATATTTGTTTGGCCCTTAGTTAAGACATAGTGATTGGTAGCTGCTGGGGTGTTCACATGTAGCATAGATAGATGCGTTGGTTTGGGACAGTCGTATTACTTTGTTGGCCTTTAGTCAAGAGTATATATGGGTGGGTTCAAATCAACCTGGATAATGACGGGTAGAACTTGACATGTGACTTATGATTTGTTGGCCCTCAGTCAAGGTCATAAGAGCATGGGGGCAAAAATCCACATCGGGAGTTTCTAAAAAAACTGAAACATGCTAGAGTTGCATATCATTTGGAGTGTGATAATTTTGGTAGGATTCCTTCAGCTTTATCGCGCGATGATATTTGGATCCCGATCCTACTGTGAGTATATGCTACTCATCAGGAGATTCTTTCACTTAGCGATCAATACTATAAACCAAGTAGGTGTCGAGAAAGGTGTCAGCAGGGCTACGCCCCCTGGGAAAAGAGGTTATTTAATTAAGGAAGTTCGCGAAAGCGTCGTAAAACCTCGCTCGAAGTACCGACACTTGCCTGGCTGAATAGTTAAGTAAGTATTGTACGGTGAGATCAGTTCTGACTAATTCTTCTTTTATGCTTTGAGGAAGGATTCGAGAAACAGTGGGAGCCATCAAGTTTAGATAAACTAAAAACCAATCTAAACTTGCAACAACATCATGCTAAAGTATTTTCTTTTCTCTCTTTTAACTGTAGCGACCTTGTGACCATGACTAGGTTACATCTAGATAACAAGTTGACTGAATCTGACTTTTATGACTGGCAAAGGTCTGTCCAGATGTCCATTGCCTATGAAAAGCTGGACCACCCTATTACTACTCAAGCCCCCGCCGTCCCAGGTCTAGTTCCCACCGTCGCGGATATGAATATCCGTCAGACAAGGGAAAAGGACAGTGCGAGTGCCAAGTGCCCCGTGTTGGCTTCAGTTGATGGTGTATACCAGAAGCAGCACGAGAATATGTACTTAGTTTCCATCTTCCTCCATAACAAAGATTTATATGGAGAGCAATCTCGTATCACAATATATGAGACCTCGAACGAATTGCTTTAAGCGAGGTTGGCTATCGGGTCATCTGTAGGGGACGACGTCCTTACGATAACTAGCTATATTGATGAGCTCACTGACCTGGAGACCACGTTGGGAAACAAGTCATATGCTGACTTATTTCCATAGTCCCTATCCTCTACTTACACCCTGAAAGAAACCAGGGAGACACCCGCTCTGCTTAATGGGGGACCTTCTTCTTCCACATCCAGGGCGAAAGCAAAGCGTGAAAAGAAGAAGACCTCCACAAAGCCGATATACGGTGTCAGTGAAATAGAAGGAAAGGGAAGAGCAAAAGTTTCGGGACTTGGTGTAGGGAAGGAGGGATATTCCTATTGTTATGGGAACGGACATTGGCAGAAAGATTGCAGGGCTTTGGAAGCCAGTAGCCAGGATTCGAAGCATGTTGTGGCTTCGATCTCGGGTGTGTTTGTTATTGAGAACTGTCTGTCAATTAACTCTACTTCTTGGGTACTAGATACCGGAGCATGATCTCATATCTGTAATTCATTACATGCTTTGAGAAACCATAGAGTTATTAGGGTAGGCGATTTGTCTCTCTGAGTTGCGAACGGAATGAGCGTGGATGCTGAATCCGTGGGAGAATATCGCTTAGGTTTGACAAGTGGGCAGATATTGATTCTACGTAACTGTTTGTATGTACCTAGTTTGACTTGTAATATCATATCAGTGTCCTCACTTTCGAGAGAGGGATATGATTTTACATTCGTAAGCGATGTAGTAAACATCCACCTAAATCAAGTTCTTATTGGGTCCGGTATATTAGATGATGGTATATACGTATTAAATCAAGCTCAGGTTTTCAATGTCCAGAACACACTTAAAAGAAAGTCTCCGGAAATAAATCAGGCTTTCTTATGGCATTGTAGACTAGGTCACATCAATGAAACACGGTTGACTAAGTTACATAGAGAAGGATATTTGAATCCATTCGAATATCAATCTTATGCTACTTGTGAATCTTGTCTTATGGGAAAGATGACAAAGACTTCGTTTACTGGACACGGAATAAGAGCGAGCGAGCTCTTGGGACTCGTACACAGTGACGTGTGCGGTCCAATATCTACACATGCAAGAGGTGGTTATTCCTACTTCATTACTTTTACGGATGATTTCTCTAGGTATGGACATATCTTCTTAATGAAGCATAAATCCGAGACCTTTGAGAAATTCCGAGAATACAAGAATGAAGTGGAAAAACAGATAGGCAAAAGTATCAAGACACTGAGATCTGATCGAGGTGGTGAATACTTAAGTGCCGAGTTCCTGGGATACTTAAAAGAGAATAGAATTCTCTCTCAGCTTACTCCTCCATACACATCACAACACAATGGTGTATCGGAAAGGCGGAATCGAACCCTATTGGATATGGTTCGTTCCATGATGAGTAAGGCTGAGTTACCGTGATCTTTCTGTGGTTATGCACTAGAATCAGCTGCATATCTTTTGAACTAGGTTCCAACTAAGACTGTGCCTACCACACCATATCAGATGTGGAGTGGGAAGAAACCCTGTCTTAAACACTTTAGGACATGGGGATGTCCAGCTTTTGTTAAAAAGCAGCATGCGAAAAAGCTCGAGGCACGTTCAGTACAGTGTAAGTTTGTGGGATATCCAAAGAACTCTAAGGGGTATTATTTCTATTACGCAGAGGAACAAAAGGTTTTTTCTCGTCATGCCCACTTCTTGGAAGTTGAATTTTTAGAAAATCAGAAGAGTGGGAGCGCAATAGAACTGGAAGAAATTCCAGAACCACAAGCTGTTACTGAAAGTATGGTAGAACCAGAAGTTTCAGAAGAAAGGGACATCCCAGCGTCTATCTGCAGAAGTAGTAGGCAGTCTCATCCGCCCGAAAGATACTACGGTTTTATCATAGACGGGGATCGAGAGGATTGCATCATTGACAATGATGAACCTACTAGCTTCCAGCAAGCCATTCAAAGCAGCGACTCAGTAAGATGGCTGGATGCAATGAGGACCGAAATGGAATCCATGTACACTAACAAAGTATGGACTTTGAACATTGCTCCAGATGGGGTAAAACCCGTATGATGCAAATGGATCTTCAGAAAGAAGATTGGTGTAGATGGACAGGTTGAAACCTATAAGGCTAGACTTGTTGCAAAGGGTTTTCATCAAAGACCTGGTTTGGACTATGACGAAAACTTTTCTCCAATGGTTATGCTCAAATCCATTCGGGTCCTTCTTGCCATTGCTGCCTTCTACGATTATGAGATCTGGCAGATGGACGTAAAGATAACTTTTCTAAATGGAAATTTGGAAGAGTGCGTCTATATGGATCAGCCAGAGGGATTCATTTAGAGTGGGAGCAGCTGTAAAGTGTGCAAGTTGCTTAAGTCCATTTATGGACTAAAGCAGGCATCACGGAGTTGGAACATCTGTTTTGATGATACTGTTAAAGAATTCGAATTTATTAAGAATCCAGATGAACCATGCATATACAGTAAGATTGTAGGGAGAGCTATAGTATTTCTCGTCTTGTACGTGGATGACATTCTCCTAATAGGAAATGATATTCCTATACTACAGTCAGTCAAAAGATTCTTGTCACAGAAGTTCTTCATGAAGAACCTGGGTGATGCCACCTACAGTATGGAGATCCAGATCTATCGTGATAGATCAAAAAGGATGTTGGGACTTTCGCAGTCAAGATACATAGACACCATATTGAAAAGATTCAGTATGGAAGATTCTAAGCGCGGTAACCTACCGGCTTGTCACGGAATCACCCTCTCCAAAGGGATATCTCCCAAGATTAATTTGGAAAGGGTTTGCATGTCGATTATACCCTACGCTTCTGCGGTAGGCTCTATAATGTATGCGATGTTATGTACCAGACCAGATGTAGCATACGCATTGAGCGTTGTAAGCCGGTATCAGGAAAACCCAAGGGAGAAACACTGGATAGCAGTGAAGAACATTCTCAAGTACCTGAGAAGTACTAAGGAGATGTTCTTAGTGTATAGCGAAAAGGACCTCCAGATCGAGGCCTTTGCTGACTCCAGCTTCCAGAGTGACAAAGATGACTCAAAGTCCATGTCGGCTTATGTCTTTACCCTCAATGGAAGGGCGGTCTGTTGGAAGAGTTCCAAGCAGGACACCGTTGCTGACTCAACAATGGAAGCAGAGTACATAGCTGCTTGCGATACTGCAAAAGAAGCTGTCTGGATGAAGAAGTTCCTAACAGAACTTCAGGTGGTTCCTACCAGTGTTGATCCAATACCTCTGTATTGCGACAACAACGGTGCTATAGCTTTAGCAAAGGAACCCAAGTCCCATCAGAAGTCGACACATCTTAAGGCGGTATCACCTTATCAGGGAGATCGTAGATCGCCAGGAGATCGAGGTGAAGAGAGTCAATACGGAGAATAACACTGCCGATCCATTCACTAAAGCCATTCCTCAGACGCAGTTCGAGAGGCTATTCGAGATGATAGGTCTGCGATATGCCAGTACATGGCCTTAGTGCAAGTGGGAGATTGTTAGTGTTTATGCCCTAGAGGCTATTATTGTATCATACTAGCTTGTATATTACTTAATGGAAGCTTGAGATATTCACAGTTGTATTAATAGTCTTGCTCAACATAGTAGTATACTGCTTGGTTTATATCTATCTTAATATGTGTATATGTTTCTTTTAGCATATCGCGAATACATATTGATAGAGCCTTTAGGATCTTGCTTGACTACCAGTGTTGTGATGGCAGTCACACTAGTGGGAGCTGGGTAGTCTACAAGCACATCCTTTTTCAGGTCCCTAGTCGTAGGATTATCGAGACTGGGCATCGATACTCCAGAGTAGACTAGTGTATACGCTTCTTATCCCAGCAGGGGAGATGGTCTGTTCCACAGCCATTAGTATATTGTACTGGAGATAGTATGCAGGTGCTCGTTGGGTTACGGGTACACCGGACAGGACTCGCAGGGAACTGTTGGTTGGTATTATATCCGTCGTCAGTTAACAGTTCCCAGGTGACATGAGTACAGCATAGTCCGTAGACTTGACACTGCTGCTTCACCTCGAGTGTGTTCCCACTGTTCTTAGATTGCTACCCTACCACGGCTCAAAGGAGTCGTGCAAACAGGTAGCAGTTGGGTGCAGTCCCGAAGCACTTGGAGGCAGTAGCAGTTAGAAAGGATTCGTCTCTCCTGGTATTGGGAGTTGATATCGCACTGTGTTTGGAGAGCCATTACGCAAAGTCCCTGGCCAGGGCAAACGAGATTTACTGGTAGGATTTCCAGTAGATTCTCAAAGTGTAATGGGCTTCACTCCGACACGACTTATACAGCTTTTAGGGGACTGATGTTTGCCGCCCCTAGGCCCGATATGCGATAGTCTTAGACGAACAGACCGCACTGTACGGAGATTGTCACATCAGGCTCAGTAGGAGTTCGGATGGGTTTCCTCATCGGTCTTCTTATCGACATCTACCTGGGGACCGTTACGTACAGCTAGTGCCGCTTGCGGCCTGTGGTTAAACCCACTGCCAGCGTAGTATCGAATCTTTAGAGTCTCACACAGAGAGTTTCCCTACTTCAGGCGAAACGATATAGAGGTCGTATGATTTTACGACAGGGTTCGGACATATACGTGTTCTTGTGCACGTATGATGTTCGGACAGATTATACTAGCGGGTTTTAGTTTTAGCCAGTTTCTAGTATTGGATTATTGGATTTATGTAGTCTCAGAATATCCGTGTTTTACGGATGGGAGGGGCATTCTCGTAATTAGTCGAGAAGCTTTTAGAAGAAAGGTGAGGTGAAGAGCTTATGTGTAATTTGCATTAAATGAATTAGTGACTCATGAGATGATTCATCCAAGTGAGCTAATGAAGCATTTATTGCTTAATGATTCATGAGATGATTCATTGATTGTATTAAATGAAGCATGGTTGTAATTATCTATATGATTTATTTGATAATCATTATGCTTCATATAATATAGAAATGAGTTATTATTCATCTCATTCTCACATACACTCTCTCTCTCCTTAAGCTCTCCTCTTCTTCAACCTAACCCTAATTCTCTCATGTGTTGAGATCCCAAGGGTTAGAAAGACTATTAGATCCTTAATCCACTTCAATATCTTCTAGGTCAGTTGGATTAGCAATCCTAGCCATTTAGTTACCTCAAGTGAGAGGTTAAAACTTGGAGAAGGAACTCTTGGGTAGATCTTCTATCACATCGAGGAGGCCGAAGAGGAGGTGAACAACAAGAACAAGAAGGACTAGTATCTTAAGGTATAATCATCTATCATAGTAGTTTAGCACTTCTAGATAGTTGTTAGTTAGGGTTTAGCAAAGTTCCGTAAAGTTAGTCGATGTTAACTTGAACAAAATAATTGTTTTACCTATTCCGCCTCCCCGCATCATGTGGGGTGTCTAACGTCGACTTACATAAAATTCTCTGAACTTAGGTCCTCTCTTAGGTTTTAGATCTGCATGGCAGAATCTCCCCGATGAGAATTAAATTCTCAAATTATGGTGAGATCTACTTCTGCAGACCTTCAACCCAAAGAAGAACTAAGTTCTTATTCAGAAGAGTTAAACTCTTAGTTTGAGAATTAAATTCTCTTTTTATTTTGTGGGAGCTTATAGGATGATCTCCCACCTAGGATTTCTTTCTTTTCTAAAGAAACCTTCTTTTCTCTCTGGAGAATTAAATTCTCTTTTCTTTAGTATTCTCTCTCTGTTCTTGTATCTCTCTCCTTTTTTTCCTTCCCTTCTTGGCTCCTATTTATAGGAGAAAGAAAAAAATCAGGTTGTTTAGTCAATCTTTCATTGAAAATTTTTGATTGATTTTGTAACCAACATGATATTTTAGATCACTCGGTGAATTTTATTCACCATTGGATTTTTAATCCAAAAGATATTTTATTTGTTGTTCCTGGCAGATTTTAGGAAAATATTTCCTTATATAGAATCTTTCTATAAATTGGTGATTTTAATCACCATTGGATTTTTAATCCAACAGTGCTCCTGTTTACAGAGCGTAATCCTTTTTGTTTGGAAAGATCTAGAGAAATATTAGGGTTTTTGATTTCCCTCTTAATTAGAATTAGTTCAGATGGTTTAGGAGTTTATCACGTGTTGGCACGTTACCCCATTTGTTAAAGCATTTAAATTAGAATTTAATTCTATTGTTCAGAGGGTTTAAGAGTTTATCACGTGTTGGCACGTGACCCCACTTGATTAAGCATTTCTTTTTAATTCAGTGTCTACAGGCTTTGCCTGTAAATGGTTATGTGTCTGCACATGAGACCTGGTTACGTGTGGGCACGTGACCCCACTAACATAGCATTTCCAATTTATTTATTTTGTTTTGTGTCTACAAGCTTTGCCTGTAAATGGTCACGTGTCTGCACGTGAGACCTGTCACGTGACCCTACTAACACAGCATTTCTAATTTGTTTATTTTGTTCTGTGTCTACAAGCTTTGCCTGTAAATGGTCAAGTGTCTGCACGTGAGGCTTGGTCACGTGTGAGCACGTGATGCCTTTTTTTTTAGGATTCTCCCCCTTTTTTGCAATGGAACAAGTAGCTCTTGGCCGAAAATTTTGGTGGGAACAAATGCCCCCCACTACTTTGCCCACGTAAACATGTACGTGGGTGAAGTAGTGCAAAGTTATGCATGGCCATAGAATTGAGGGCTTAGGAGACAAGTTTAGGGTCCTTGTAGCCTAAGACTTTTTCATCTTCATGAGCCGTAAGGGTCTCAAGAAGGTTTTTTCTCCCTACAAGTTGAGAGGATCTCATGTTGGAGATAGTGCCCTCAGAGTCAATTATTGGATCACAGGCACGTGATTGCAATGATTGAGAGGAGGACCTGTCCCAGTAGGACAGTCTTACTCAAGATGATAGTATGCTATCTGGTTTATCTTTATCATCGTGTACTGCTTTAGGTGACTTTACCAGTCGCTATTACACATTGATAGAGCCCCTAGGATTCTTGCTTGACTACCAGCAGTATGAGAGCGATCATATACGTGAGAGCTGGAGTCTATAAGCACATCCTTAAAAGGTCCCTAGTCGTGGGAGTTTCGAGACAGGGCATCGATTCTCCAGAGTAGACTAGTGTATACAGTCGAGACCCCGACGAGGGGCGGTGGCCGGTCTCACAAGCCACTGGTGTCAGTTGGTTCATCTAAGATGTATACAGGTGCTCATTGGGTTATGAGTACACTGGAAAGGACTCGCCGGGAACCTGCTAGTTGGGTTTATACCAGACGTCAGATAGCAGTTCCCTGGTGACATGTGTACAGGTTAGTTCATCGACCTGAGATCGTCATTTGTCTCGTGTGAGTTCCCACTGTGCTTTGATTACTACCCTACCACGGCTCAAAGGAGTCGTGCAAACAGGTTTTAGTTGGGTACAGTCCCGAGCCACATGGAGGCAGTGAGCGGATCTTCAGGGGTTTGTCTCTCCCGGTATTGGGGGTGAGGTCGCGCTGTGTCTAGGAGAGCCATTACACGAAGCCCTCGGCCGAGGCAGGAGATTTACTGGTAGGTATTCCAGTAGTATCTCAGGGTGTTCTGGGCTACACTCCGACACGACTTGTACCGCTTTTGGGGGTCTGACTTTTACCAACCCCCTAGGCCCGCCATGCGATGCTCATAGACGAACGGACTGGACTGTACGGATATTGTCACTGACAGGCTCAGTAGGGTGTCAGGATGAGTTCGCTCATCGACGTCCCTTTTGGTCAATAGCTGGTGGCCCGTCACGTATTGGCTTATACCTCTGACGTGCTAGTGGTTAAATCCACAGCCATAGTATTGACGTGTCTTTAGAGTCCACCACACTTACAGTTACTCAAGCTTTCGGGCGAAACGCTGTAGAGGCCGTATGGAGATATGGCAGGGTTCGATCAGATACGTGCGGTATTGCACGGATCAGGATCGGACGGATATTACTAGCTGGCTTTGGTTTAAGCCGAATCCTAGTATAGTACAGTGTAGATTTTGTCTCATTGCATTTGTATCCGGTCGGTATACAGATGCGGGTGTGTATGCATAGTATCGGGGTTTTCCTGTAATTTATTACGGGACCAGTTTTCTGGAGTTGCCAGTTTGTATTCCGTTCCGGCCGGTTTTCCTTTGTTCTTTCCCGGCCGGACTTTTCCGATGGAGGAGGTTATTTGCAAGTTTGCAAATAACATTTGTGGAGGGGGTATCTTGCATTTGTGGGGTTTTCATGATGGTTCATAATCATGAGATGCTTTCTTAGTCTTTTCCTTTGCATTAATTAAGATATGAAAGGATTAGAAATTGAATTGAGTTTTGTTATCATGATGTTTGGATGTGGTCACCCCTTCACCTTTTACTACCATCACCTCCCTTCTTGTATTTGCTTTTGCTCCACCATTTTGAGATGATAAGGGGCCGGCCACTTACAGAGAGAGGGAGAGAGAGTTTCATTTTGAGCTTGTGGCATTTTTCTTCATCTCAATTCCCTTGCATGAAAAATGAAAGCACCATTTTTCTTAACCTCATTCCTCCATCTACAAAGGCAACAAAACCCCAAATGAGACACAACCCTACACATCCTACAGCAAATCTTGGGCATGTCGACTTGCCAGCTTCATGCCCGTGTTGCCTCGGTATTGAGGTGGGAGCCCGTAAAAGATGCAGACGATGTGGTGCCCTTCCGGCAAGGAAGCGACGACCGGAGTTTCCGCGGGAGATCGGGACGACGACGAGAAGACCGGAGGACTCGGATCAGTCGGTATATCTCTATTCCCATCTTATAGTTAGCTAGGACTAGTTAATGGTTCGATCCGGGTGTTTAGTGCGCGGTAGTGCCGGTTTGCTAGTTTGCAAAAATTAAAGTTTATCACCGCTTCCGCATCTGGCCGTCGGATTGACAGCCGGGGCGCCGCCGCGCACTTACATCTCATAGGTGCATATTCTCCCTAGAAATCGTGAGGATTTCTAAGTGTTCATTGCCTCCGTGAGTCGTAAGGATCTCACTCGGGCATTTTTCCTTACGAATCGTGAGGACCCGTAAGTAGCTTCTTTATTTCATTGGCGAATGTGGCTTTAGCAAATGTGGCCCGCAGATGGTCCATCTTGACCTCCTTGTAGAGCAGTAATGGCTTAGGAAATAGGATTAGATCTGCCGCCTAAGGCTTTTCAACTTTATGAGCCGTGAGGGTCTCATAAAGACTTTTCTCCCTACGAGTCGAGAGGATCTCGTAGGTGTATTTTCTCCTTAGGAGTCGTGAGGACTCCTAAGTGTGTTTTCTCTTGAGAGTTGTAAGGATCTCACAAGAGAATTTTCTCGCTTACAAGTCGAGAGGATTCGTAAATGGTTGTTTCCCTCCTTGTCGAGATTCGACTTTGGAGAGTGTGGCCCGTGAATAGTATGCAATAGTCTATCTTAGACTGACTTGCAGGGCCCCAGTGCTTAGGAAACAGGTCCTTATCCCCATTGCCTAAGGCTTTTCCCTACGAGTCGAGACGAATCAAGAAGTTCTCACGAGAACACTAATTTCCTCACGGGTCGAGCCGAATCGAGAAGTTCTCGCAAAGGTTTCCTAACGTCACAGTTAACTCCTGCTAATAGAAGTTCGTTAGGGTCTGTGGTATTAGGGTTTTTTACCCGTCGCACCGTCGCGTTGGCCGATATATTCCCCGATATGCAATCTTGTTGTTCGGGTAGCCCCGCGACTGTCGTGTCTCTGATCCTTTCGGGGGCTGGACAAGACATCTTCAAGTAATCTTCCAGGTAATATTACCATCGAAAGGGCAAGCGTTAGGGATATTCCATGTCGCTTTTTACTTGAGGTTAGGCTCAAATTGGGAGCTCCGATGAGTCATGACCACTCCGTGCTAGTGTAGAATGATCTCCGATAGTCTTTCAGGTTTTATATGAGTTGCCGTCAAGACCCTGAAGCTAGAAATATTGCCTTCGCTTCGTTTGCTGGCATTGCGTCTGCTGTATCGAGACGAATGTCGCGATTGTCTCTAGGTTGCTGGTGAACCGTCAAGGCTTGGAACTAGGGACTTTTCCATGGCTCCGCTGTTGGTGTCGTGTTTGCATCCTGTTGGAGGAAGAACGCTGGGGTGACATCACGTCTGCTGTATCGAGACGAACGTCGAGCTGGTCTCTAGGTTGTTGGTGAACCTCCGTGACCTGGAACTAGGGACTTTGCCGTGGCTCCATTTGGTGATGTAGTATATTCCTGCAAAGACACTGACTTCTCTGCTGGTCGACGCGAATCGAGATGCTCTCGTCAAGAACGCTGATTTCCATGAATAGAGGTTTTTGCCAAGGACGCTGATTTCCCTGGGGGTTGAGACGAATCGAGATATTCCTGCAAAGACAATGATTTCCTTGCGGGTCGACGCGAATCGAGATACTCTCGTCAAGGACGCTGATTTCCCTGAATCGAGGTTTTTGCCAAAGACACTGATTTCCCTGGGGGTTGAAACTAATCGAGTTACTCCTGCAAAGACACTGATTTCCTTGCGGGTCGATGCGAATCGAGATACTCTCGTCAAGGATGCTGATTTCCTTGAATCGAGGTATTTGCCAAGGACACTGATTTCCTCGGAATTGAGACGAATCGAGGTACTCTTTCAGAGACACTGATTTCCTTGCGGGTCGACGCGAATCGAGATGCTCTCGTCAAGGACGCTGATTTCCTTGAATCGAGGTATTTGCCAAGGACGCTGATTTCCTTAAATCGAGGTATTTTCCAAGGACACTAATTTCCTCTGGGTTGAGACGAATCGAGAGATTCCTGCAAAAACACTGATTTCATTACGGGTCGACGCGATCGAGATGCTCTAGCCAAGGATGTTGATTTCCTTGAATCGAGGTATTTGCCAAGGACACTGATTTCCTCAGAGTTGAGACGAATCGAGGTATTCCTGCAAAGACACTGATTTCCTCACGGATCGACGCGAATTGAGATGCTCTCGCCAAGGACGCTGATTTCCCTGAATCGAGGTATTTGCCAAGGACACTGATTTCCTTGGAGTTGAGGGATTCCTGCAAAGACATTGATTTCCTTGCGGGTCGACGCGAATCGAGATGCTCTCACCAAGGACGCTGATTTCCTTGAATCGAGGTATTTGCCAAGGACACTGATTTCCTCGGAGTTAGTTGACTTGTTTCCGAGACGGAGCGTTGATCCGGCGGGGAGGTCATTGGTTGACTCTAGTTTGTCTGTGGACCGTAAAGTCTTGGAACTAGAGGCTTTGCCGTGGCTCCGTTTGGTGATGTTGCATCCGAATCCTGTTGGAGTGAGGAGGATCACTGTTGCTGATTTTTTTAGGCTGTAGATGTTGCCGTGAAGATTTGGAACTAGGGACTTTGTCATGGCTCCATTTTGTTGTGTCGCTTCTGTGCCCTGCTGGCATAAGAAGGAAAGCCGTTGTTGATCTTCTGGGATTCAGATGTTACCGTCGAGATCTGACTCTCCCTTTTGACAGGATATGGTAGGGGACATGTGGTTCCCTTTTCGTTTATGCCCATGGATTGTATACAGGGGTCAGTATGGACTGCCTGTAGGGCAAAAGTTTCATTCTTTTATTTTTTTTGTTTTCTTTCCGCGATACTCTATCATTTCAGTTTTTTGTATCGCGAAAGTCGCTGTTTCCGTCAATCAGAGCAAAGCTCTGTTTGAATTTAAAAAATTCAAAAATTGAAGCAACGCTTCAGATTCCTTGCGCTGCGCGCAACGCGCCACGTGTCAAAAGAAGATACGCCAGCGCTGTGCCCAAGACAGCGCACCCAATCAGAGCAAGGCTCTATTTAAAATAAAAGTAAAGGAAGCAACGCTTCAGATGATCTGCACTCAGCGCTGCGCGACACGTGTCAAGCGCAGTTGCGCTTGCGCTAACTGTGCCAGCACTAAAACAGAATTAAAATTCCAGAAAGATCTTTCCAATCTTATTAAAACAATAAGATTATCTTCTGTAAAACAGAAGCCCTTGGATCAAAGATCCGACGGTGGGGAAAAATCCTTAAATCACTCAGAGAAAGATCTCTTTAACTGATGTAACAAATCAATTAGCACTATATAAAGGCCCCTAGACTCCAAGTCTAAAAGACATTGACATCAAGATAGAGAGATACAGAGCTCTTAAAAAGAAAACTTTGAGAAGAAATTCAGAGAGATAAAAGAAGGTAAAACCTTTAGAAAAAAGAAGAATTTCTTCTAAAAAGATCAATGATCTAAGAACAAGATCAAAGATCTTCAATAAAAAAAAAAGAAAGATAATATTAATAAAAGGAAAAGAAGTAATTTACTTCTTTACTAGATCTTCTGATCTATATAAAGGTATTGCCTTTTGATGAACCACTGGTTCTTGAAATTTGAGACAGAACCTCTCTGGAAAAAGAAAAAACTTATTTTCTTTGATCCAAATATTAAACAGTGCCTTGCACTTTTGGAGTTTGCACTGTTGCGCTCCTTGGATTGGCGCAAGCCACCAGGGAGCGCCACGTGTAAATCACAGAATAACTGTGCACTGCGCTTCTAAAAAACAGAGCACTGCTCTCTTGGTTTGGCGCAAGTCATCAGAGCGCGCCACGTGTCAGCAGCGCGCTAGCGCAGCGCACTGGCACAGCGCACTGCGCTAACAGACTTGCGCTCACCAGAGCGTGACACGTGTCACCGCTCACATGAGTTTGTGCTTTGCGCTCCTCCATCAGCGCAAAGCGCCTGACAAGCCACATGGCGCACTGTCAGAATAATAAATGCTCTACATTATTAAAGAAGGGACAGGGCCCAATTAAAAGGCCTAACAGGCCTAATAAAAATGCAATGCATTATTAAAAAAGGGCAGAGCCCAATTAAAAAGTCCAACAGACTAAAACAGATGTTGTACATCATTTAAAAAAGGGTAGAGCCCAATCAAAGGCCTAACAGGCCAAATATGAATAAATGTTAGACATTTTCTAACTGGACTTAACCCAATTCTGGCCATAAGTCCTAAAATTAAATTGAACTGAGCACAACTGCTCTCCTAAGTCAATTTACACCTGGTTCAAGGGTACATCTCTGAACTCCTCTGATATTTGTCGTTGTAATCCTTTAACGTCGTCAGAGAAGTGACGGGTCCCGACGGCCATACATTAAATGGACCACTATGTCCCTAAACTGGAACAATAGAGCCCAAATGCTCTTTTGTCGGATCTAAATGATCCCGTTAAGTTGATCTTAGTCTCAAATTGGACTAACGTATCCTTAACAAACGTTTAAGTTGATCTTAGCCTCAAATATGACTAACGTATCCTTAAACCAAAACCTCAAACCCAAATCTAAGAAAATACGGATTTGGACTAATCCACATCCTACGGGCGACGACATAAATTAGTCTCCGTATACAATCCACGGGCAACCACAAACAAAACAAACACCCACGACACGAAGTGAAATTCTGGAGAAGGAGAAAGTTGTTACCGCGATGCGGTAGCGTAATTAACTGCAGGGGCTTGCGCCTGCACGGAAGAGCGTCCCCACAATCAAAAACCTCTCGAACGAGGGGGAATCTGACGAAGTCTGCTACATCGGCCGCATCCGTTTAAACCTCCGATACCCGGTGCCATAAATCAACTTGGCATCTTCGGAGAGGTGGACGGATAAAACCAAATAGCATCTGCCCCAATCTCAGGCAAGACGTCCCTCTGTCGCTTCGCGCCGCCATTCGGAGGGGAACAGTCGCGACTGCCCAATCATTTCGGCTATTTTTTTCTTTTTACTCGCTATTTTTTATTGCGAGTTGCCCAATCATTTCGGCTATTTTGTATGCATATATTTTACTTGCTGATTTTGTTGCAAGTTGCCCCATCATTTCGGCTATTTCATATGCATTTTTGGCTCGCTGATTTTTATCGCGAGTGTGGAACTTGGAATCTGGTGCCAATCTTAGCATCAGTATCGCTGCGACTGGAATATTGCCAGGAGCGAATCATCAATTGCCGTGAAAGGGCTTAGAATTTGATACCGATTTATGCATCAGTATCGCTACCACTGGGACATTGCCAGGAGCGAATTATCATTTGCCTCTGTCGATGTCGAACAAAGGTGGCTTAGCAAACAGGGTTAGGATCCTGTTGACTAAGGCTTTTGACTTTATGAGCCGTAAGGGTCTCATAAAGGTGTTTCTCCCTACGAGTCGTGAAGATCTCGTAAGTGTGTTTTCGCCTTAAAAATCGTGAGGATTCTTAAGTGTTTGTTCTCTTATAAGTCGTAAGGATCTTACAAGAGCGTTTTCTCCTTATAAGTCGAGAGGACTTACAAGGGTCGTTCACCATGTGAGCATATCCCTAGTTGCTGGTGGAACTTTGTTAGGGAAATGTTTATTCGTGCCCGTGGATTGTATACAAGGGTCAATATTGAACCACTTATAGGGCGGTCTGGGAAGGTGATGGCTTAAGAACAGGTTCACATCCCTGTAGCTTAAGGCTTTTGAATTTTACGAGCCACGAGGGTCTCATAAGAAGGTTCTCCTTACGAGTCGTGAGGATCTCGTAAGTGTGTTTCTCCTTAGGAATCGTGGGGATCCCTAAGTGTGTTGCTCCTTTGTGAGTCGTAAGGATCTCACGCAGGTATTTTCTCCTTACAGAATCGAGAGGACCTTGCAAGTGTCTTTTAACGAGATTGCACTCTTTCGGATTTTCATAAACTCACCGGTAGTCCTGCCGTTTTTACTCACGAAGCCCTTTCGGGTTTTCATCCGTGCCCATTTCGCTTGTGGACGTACCGTTTTATTTTACGAATCTGCGCCCTTTCGGGTTTTCACAAACATCGCCGATAGTCCTGCCGTTTTTACTCACGGCGCCCTTTCGGGTTTTCATCCGTGCCCATTTTGCTTGTGGACATGCCGTTTTTTTAACCTTGGGATGCTGCGGTCCGTAGTAGTTTATAGACGTCTCGGTCAATTGCAAGTTTTAGGACATTGCGGTCCATCGTTAGTTTAGGGACGTTTCGGTCCGTCGTTAGTTTAGGGACGTTTCGGTTCGTCGTTAGTTTAGGAACGTTTCGGTTCGTTGTTGCCATATTTGAGGCAAATTTCTAGTTTACGGACTTTTCAGTCCATAGTAGCTTTGAGCCAAAGTTTCGCCGGATGCTCTATGAATAAGTAGGTTTCTCCTTGATGATCATTGTCACATAATTCTAGGATTTTGGCACTGCTCCTGCCCCCAGCTCCTCTACATTATCTTTTAGAGCCGAGTGAGCTTCTTTGTTGCCTAGCGATGAATGAGAGATCATGTGACAACTTGCCGCATAATCTTCGGGTTCCTCTGAAAAGTCGTCTCCCTCATCATTGTCGTTATTTTCACTTTCAAGGATGTGATTGAGAAACTCTTGAAGCGTGATTGAGATTCGCACCTTCTAGTTGTATTCCTCCAGCGCGTCAATATGCTTTTGCAGATCCGTGCGCTTGTCGTTAGACTGTGTGGGCTTTTTGGTCTTCTTCTTTTTCTTCGAAGACTTTGACGGCTGGGCCTGGGTGTTTTGCCCATTGCTACTAATTCCCGATGTTGGGCGTGGTTTCAGCATCCCATCGATGATCTCCGGCTCTTGCGGGATTTTCCACCAGATCGCCGGGCATGATTGAAAATCTTTCAGCATTCTTTTAGTTTTTCCCGAAAGAACAACTTCCCATGGATCTTCCTCTATGAATGAGCACGATGCCCCCGATATCTCCATCTTTTTCGGAGTATGTTGTCGTGGCGGGTTTACTTCCAATTTTCAGATAGCGCGAACTTGCCTTGTTGATTCTGGTGTTCAACCCAATTTTTGAAGACGTAACAGTCTTCAATCGGATTGCACAATACTCGGTGGTAGGGGAAGTAATTAGGATCGTTGACATTGCCAGGTTGTGACGGATGTCTCGGATCTGGCAGGTGTTCCCGCCAAAAATTTCTGCGCAAAAGAGCCTAAGCTATCAAATGGCAGCGATATGCTTAAGAAAATGCGAACCAGTATTTTCCGGGCTACATTTTGACAAACTCTCAAATGAGAAATAGCTAAATTCTAATGTTATTGAATGCGTCTCAAAAAAACCTTCGATTTGATATATTACGGGCCTCATAATTCATCCGGGATCAAAAGTTATGAGCAAATATGCTACGCACGTGTAATCTAAAGAAGAAAATACGAACCAGTATTTTCTGGGCTGTATTTTGACAAACTTCCGAATGAGAAACAGCTAAATTCTTATGGTATCGAAAGCGTCTCGAAAAATCCTTCGATTTGATATATTATGGGCCTCATATTTCATCCGGGATCAAAAGTTAAGAGCAAATATGCTACGCACGTGTAATCTAAAGTAATGCTCTACTACACGGGGGATGTATTTTTAGTCCCACATCGGGAAAAAAAGAGATCCCTTCTCTACCACTCCCATATAAATTTGAGCGGATACCTCTTAGAAAAGAGAGAATTCAATTCTCAAAGGAGCTTAGTTCTCCAAGTTAGGGCCATAGCTGCCCCCCATAATGCGCATATGCCCAAGCGCTATGTGCGCCACGTGCAATGCACGTGCGCCCGCCACATGCGCGCCACATACAACGCACGTGATCCAAACATGTGCAACGCACGTGGGAGAATTTAATTCTCAAAGGAGCTTAGTTCTCTATGTTAGGGCCTTAGCTGCCCCACATAATACGCATATGCATGTGCGCCACGTGCAATGCACTTGCGCTCGGCACATGTGCGCCACGTGCAACGCACGTAAGCCAAACATGTGCAACGCACGTGGAAGAATTTAATTCTCAAAGGAGCTTAGTTCTTTATAGGAGCTTAGTTCTCCAAGTTATGGCCTTAGCTTCCCCCATGATGTGCAAGCGCTACGTGCGACGCACATGCGCCCAACACGTGCGGCGCACGTGCACGAACGCAAAAAGGCCTTTTTCAGCAGTTAGGAGTTTAAGCTTCAACATATTTTCCTCCAGATAAGTGGGACATGGTTCAAAGAGCACATCCCTCCACACCTTCGATATATAGCGCTGTAATCCCTCGGCGTCGTCGGAGAGGTGGTGGATCCCAACGACCAATAATCTCTCTTTCCAAATAACAGAGTGATCCCGATAAACTCCAAGTTCAAAAAGAGGGGAGACACATGCACAGACAGAGGGAGAGGGGAAGAAAAATAGAGAGAGAATTTAATTCTCAAACTAAGAGTTTAACTCTTATGAATAAGAACTTAGTTCTTTCTTTGGTTGAAGATCTGCAGAAGGAGATCTCCCCATCCTCCCAAAAGCTCCCATAAAAAGAGAATTTAATTCTCAAACCAAGAGTTTAACTCTTCTCAAAGAACTTAGTTCTTCCTCTGGTTAAGATCTGCAGAAGCAGATCTCCCCACAAGTTGAGAATTTAATTCTCATCGGGGAGATTCTGTCATGCAGATCAAAAACCTAAAAGAAAGAACTGAATCCAAAAGAGTTTAACTCTTACAAAACATATAGGAATTTAATTCCTCTGGAACTAGGTTTTAACCCTTTAAAAAGAATTTAATCCTAACAAAGAACAAAAGAAGAACGTGATTCTTCAGAACCATAGAAGAACAGCCTGGTGATGCATATTAGTATTCAATGTTACAATAAAAGCTTACGTTTCCCCACGTGAATACCTTTGAGGAACAAAAAAAAAGGGAAAGACTGAGATCTAGTCACGTGACCCCACGTGACCCCTGAGAAGTGCTCAGCACGTATAAAAGAGAAAAGGGAATAAACCCTATTTTTGGGACTCCTCATGTGACATCACGTGACTCCTTAATAGTGCTTAGCACTTTTCAAAAGAGAATAAAACAGAGACAGCTTCCAGTCTTTGGGGAGGCCTCACGTGATCCCACGTGACCCAATAGTGCTTAGCACTCAGAAAGAAAAAGGGAAAAAATTCAAAGAAGCTGTGCCAAATCTTAGGCGCCTTACGTGACTTCATGTGAGCGCCTCAAATTTTCAGTGTTTAACACTACTTCAAACACCTCACGTGACTCCACGTGAGCGCTTCATATCTTCATTGTTTAACACTATTTCAAACGTCTCACGTGACCCCATATGAGCGCTTCATATCTTCAGTGTTTAACACTACTTCAAATGCCTCACGTGACCTCACGTGAGCGCTTCATATCTTCAGTATTTAACACTATTTCAAACGTCTCACGTGACCCTACGTGAGCGCTTCGTACCTTCAGTGTTTAACACTACTTCAAACACCTCCTGTGACCTCACGTGAGCGCTTCAAATATTCAGTGTTTAATACTGCTTCAAACGCCTCACGTGACCTCACGTGAGCGCTTCATATCTTCAGTATTTAACATTACTTCAAACACCTCACGTGGCCCGACGTGAGCATTTCAAATCTTCAGTATTTAACAATACTTCAAACACCTCACGTGACCCCACGTGAGTGCTTCATATCTTTAGTGTTTAACACTACTTCAAAACGCCTCACGTGACCTCACGTGAGCACTTCAAATATTCAGTGCTTAGACAACACTTTAAGACCTCACGTGGGAGCACGTGAGCGCCGAACATAGGCTAGTGTTTATGTAACACCCTAGTTCATTTATACCAATTCCAGTTCTCGTATTTCTTTATTCGTGGTATTTTCTTGATTTATCGTGTTTTGGGTGCGAATGGTATTTTACATTTTACATTGCATTCGACCGACCCGCTTGCTTGAAACTTGTTTGATTCATATTTATGAATCACCCTGACTTGTTACGTAGACTCGTGCATTTTCAACTTTATCGCATACTGGCATTTTATCCGGCATGGCATTTTTTACCATATAACATTTTAAGTCTCGTAAAATATTTTAAAAATACGTTTCATGGCCTGCTTGATACCCCTAATCCCGTTGTAGCATCCGCGCATCTTGTTCTCATCCCGTTCAGTGAAACGGACTTGTTTGGATGGCTACGCGCACGTACGTGCATCCTTTCTTGGGGGTATGTATTTTCGTTACCCGAGCATTCATTTTTAAATTTAGTCGTTGCATATATTTTTTCGTATTTTAAAATTGAATTTTTAGACCCGACCCGGACATGTTTTAGAGTAAGTTTGTATTTGCCAAAATCTCAAAACGTACTAATATTATATTTTAATAGATTACTACTATAACTATAAAATATAAATTTACTATTTATATTTTTATAACTAAAAAAAATATATCTTTTCAAATCTAAATCCTACAGCTCATCTCTCTCTCTCTCTCTCTCTCAAAATCTCAACAGATCCCTCTCTCTCTCTTTCCTATGTATATATTATTCTTTATATTAATTAACCCTACCTCCTCTGTTCTCTCTCTCTCTTTCTTTATATTAAATATTTTGTTAAAATCTTTTAACAAACTTTCTCTCTCTCTCTATCTTCTTTCTCTCTCTGTCCCTCTTTCTCTCTCTTATCGCATATACTGTACATTTCTCGTTTCCCATCACCTCCTTTCTCTCCTTAGCATCACCTTCCTCCTTCATCCCTTATTCTTCGTTTATTTTTTTTCTTTTTAAACCCATACTGTCGCGCACACAACCCTAACCCTAACTCTGCCACCTCCTCTCATTTTTTCCCTCGACCTCGCCACCGACGACCTCGTCGTCGCCTCCACGACCTCATCTATCTTCTTCACTCTCTTCTGACACCACCACCACCAATCCCGACTCACCCCTGCACACACCCTGCACCTGAAACCCAGCATGCCACCCAGCGTCGCCTGCCTCGCCGTCGTCGATCCCGTCACCACTTCGACTACCTCCTCCTCTTCTCGCCTTTCTCATTCCTTTCCCCGACCTCCTGACACCATCGCCTCCTCAAAACCGAGCACTTCCCTGCACTTGCAACCATTGCCGGCACTCTCGCGTTGCCGGAAGCTCCGACCCCGTCGTCACCATCCCCGTCACCACGACCTCCCTCTCTCTTCCCTTAAACCCCAGACCAGCCCCTTCTTCTTCTTCTACTTCTTCTTCTCTTTCTTTTTGTTTCTTGGTTTTCCGACCATCGCCGGAAAACCCATGGCTCATCGTCGTTTCTCCCCATCCTCTGTTCTAGTTACCCCGATCCAACTCCAGTACCCTTCAACCACCACAGCCCTCTTTTCTTCTTCCTCTTCTTTTCTCTTTACTTTCTCTTTTCTTGATCTTGTTCTTTTCCGGTGATCACTGCCGGAGCCGTGCCGCTGCCGACGATCCGAGCAACCCTGTGGACGTTCCTAACCAACGTGGTCACTCTCTTGCATTGCCTGGTCCTGTTCCGTACGCGCGAGCGTGCATCGAGACTTTTACCGACATTGGACGCTGCGTACGCATTCCGTTTTGTGATCCGTTCAGGCAAGTTTATCTTGCTACATGCTACATTACTTCATATACATCTTTTTTTATAATTATAATGTTGGATATATATGCCCTAGAGGCCTACATTGTATAGGATGCTTGGGATATGTATGTACATGACAGTCTTGCTTGATATGATAGTGCGCTATTTGGTTTGTCTTTATCTTAACATATGATATATTTTGTGTTGTATTCATTTATATATACATGTTGATAAAGCCCATAGGGTGTTTGCCTGACTACCGGCGTTGTGATGGCAGTCATACTAGTGGGAGCTGGATAGTCAATAGGCACATCCTTAGATGTCCCTAGTCATAGGAGTATCAAGACTGGGCATCGATACTCCGGAGTAGACTAGTGTATACATATCTAGACCCTGACGAGGGGCGATGGATTGGTCCCGCAGCCATTGGTGGTGTGCACCTAAGATTGTATACAGATGCTCACTGGGTGTGAGTACACCGGACATGACTCGCCGAGAACTGACTGGATGGTATTATACCTAACGTCAGATAGCAGTTCTCAGGTGACATGTGTGCAGATAGTCTGTTGACTTAAAGTCATCATTTGTCTCGTGTGAGTTCCCACTGTGCTTTGATTATTACCCTACCACGGCTCAAAGGAGTCGTGCAAACAGGTTTTAGTTGGGCACAGTCCCGAGCCACGTAGAGGCAGTGAGCGACTGCTAGGGATTCGTCTCTCCCGGTATAGGGAGTTGATATCGCACTGTGGTCGGTTGGTCATTACCGTAAGTCCCTGGCGAGGGCTGATTGAGAATTACTGATGGACTGCTCAGTAGATTCTCGGATGGTCTTGAGCCATACTGACACGACTTGTACGGTTATTAGGGGTCTGACGTCCACCACCTCCCTAGACCATACATGCGATACTCTTAGACGAACAGACCGGACTGCACGGATATTGTCACGGACAGGCTCAGTAGGATTTCGGATGGGTTACCTCATCGGCTTTCTTATCGACAACTACCTGGGGACCGTTACGTATAGCTAGTGCCGCTTGCGGTCTGTGGTTAAACCCACTGCCAGCATAGTAGTCGAGTCTTTAGAGTCCCACACAGAGATTTCCCAAACCCAGGCGAAAAGATATAGAGGTCGTATGGTTTTACGACAAAGGTTCGGACGCATACGTGTTTAAACGCACGTACGACATTCGGACAGTTTTTACTAGCAGGCTTTGGTTTAAGCCAGATTCTAGTATCAGGTTATTGGATTTATACAGTCTTAAGTTTTTCCGTGTTTTCACGGATGAGAGGGGCGTTCTCGTAATTTTCCGAGAAGCTTCTAGAAGGTGGTGACTTGGAGGGAGAAGTGGCATTGTCATTTAATGATTTAGTGACTCATTGTGAGTGATTCATCATGTCATTAATGCATTATTAAATGCTTAATGACTCACATAATGAATCACCCACTTGCATTTATGAAGCATGATGAATAATCTCATATTATTCATTTCTTTTTAATTCATTATGCTTCATATATCAAGTGAGAAGCTATTTCATTATTATTATTATCATCATTATCATCATTATCATCTTCTCATTCTCTCTCTTCAAGCTCTCTCCTTCACCAAACCCTAATTCTATTACTCATGAGTTGAGAACAAGGATTAGGAAAGACTAATCACTCCATAACCTATCTCTACATCATCTTAGCTACTCTAATTAGCAACTAGAGAAACTAAGTAACCTCAAGTTTAGAGGTTATAGCTTGGATTAGGGTTCTCGGGTGGATCGTCTATCACGGAAGAAAGCCGAGGAGGACGTGGAGATCCAAAGAGGCCGTAGATAACGTAAAGACGAAGGACTAGAACCGTTTGGTATAATCTCTTAACATAGTAGTTTAGAACTCTATAGGTTTTGTTAAGTATTGTTTAGCAAACGATTCATGCGGTTAGTCGATGTTTAACCAAAGAACAAGATCGTTTTTCATATTTCCGCCTCCCCACAAGTATTGGGGTGTTGTACATCGACTTACAGTGGTATCAGAGCCTAACTAAACAATAATTAACACACTTGCAAAATTGTATGAATTTCGAACGGAAAAACAAACCGGAAAACCCCGATATCATGAAGTTTCTGTCGAATTTTAAATGAGGTCCAAAAATTTTTCAGGGACCTTCAGAATGACCTACATGAAAGTATAAGAACACCCAAGAAAAATGGGCTCCTGAATCGGCCAAACCGCCGCGGAACCGCGGCCGATACCACCGATCCGCCGCCGAGTTGGGGCCGATTCAGCCCAGTTTTCTTCTGTGCCTTCTTTGTGATATTTAGGGTTTTCTGGTATGATTTATTTTTGCTCAGGTTCAGATTTGCAGAGAAGTATTGGAGCAAAATTTAATGTGTTTAATCGATCGAAATTATACGATGTTTGCTTGTTTGATTATATCTGTGAAATGTTTTATGTGTTCGTAAACCTCCCCTAACTGCTAGTATGTCGGTTGGCAGGGGGTTGCACATATCTGTGATGTTATATATAACTGTTTGTGTATATAAACTGTATTGGACTGTTGTGGTGATTAGCCGGGTTTTATGATGGGTTATTGTATTAATTCATTCGATGTAAATGTAATAAGTTGTAATATTATTTTGCGGGGCACATCCAGGTTGCGGTTGTAGCCACCGTTGTATTATTTCTTTTTACTGTTTTTGCTCCTAGGATAGACCCAAGGTGGGGTGCACAAACTACCGGGTATTTTGAAGTGTTGAGGCAGACCGCTTCACTTCTGGTACTTGGCGGGTAGTTTGCCGTACCCGTAGGGGTCTGGGGTAGGGTAATGGCTATTCATCACAACTGTGTAATCCGTCTTTCATTGCAGTCTCAAAAGAAATGCGGATTGCTTGCAAATCCAATATTGTTTATCTGTAATCTGGAATGCCTATTATTGCGTCTGACGAATGTACAATATCTATATATGATAGCTATTTAGACGTCACTTATGTTTTACACCCGCGCTAGCCCAGCCCCCGCTCTGTCGTTAGTTAAGTAACCTAACGGGTGATGACGGGACCCCGTGGCGAATGCGGATGGCATAAGAGGACGTTGTATTTTCGTTGTTATCTGTAATGATAGGTTAAAGATGGGACGCATTATTTTTTAATGCAAAGAAAAATAAAACCTAAACTGAATCGTTGGAACAATTTCTAAAAACCACTCAGTTTTCTTGAAAAAGCAAATTTTAAATGCGGAGCTTAAACCACTCCTTTTAATAAAAGCTATCTTAGTTCCTTCGATCAAATCAAGTTCACTACGTTAACGGTTTTTTGCCAAAAACCAGCTGTAACCCTCCGTCGTTTCAAGTAGACAGCACATCGTATTCATGCTATGCTTGTTGGCCTACGTCAAGGCATTGTGTATGGTAGCAGTGTGTTTGCCTATTTGTTGCATAGATAGATGCATTAGTTTATGACAGACATACACCTTGTTGGCCTACGTCAAGGGCTTGTACAATGTACTTAAATTGATCAGGACAACGACGGGTAAAACTTGACTTGCGTCTTATGACTTGTTGGCCTACGTCAAGGTCTATAAGAGCTTGGGGTAAAAATCATATCGGGAGTTTCAAACATAAAGGAAACTTGCAGATTTAGCATACCTTCTGGAGTGTGGTGACTAGAGTGGCTTCCATCTAGGGCATCATGCAATGATAGTTGGATCCCGATCCCACTGATGAGTAGGATTACTCTCGGGAATTTCTCTCACTTAACAATCAATGCTATAAACCAAGTAGGTGCCTAGAAAGGTGTTAGAGGGGCTACGCCTCCAGGGAAAAGAGGTTCTTTAATTAAGGAACTTCGCGAAAGCGTTGGAAAACCTCCCTCGAAGTACCAATACCAGCCTGGCTGAAAGGTTAAGCAAGAATTGTGACGTGTGATTAAATCCTGACTAGTTCTTCTTTTAGGTTTTGAAGAAGGATTTGAGGAAACAGTGGGAGCCATCCTGTTTAGATAAATTAATAACCAATCTAAACTTGCAAGAGCATATGCTGAGTGTTTCTTTTCTCTCTCTCTGGAAGCTACCATGACTGGACTAAAACTATTACTCGAAAAGAATATACTGACCGGGCAGAACTATAAAGATTGGCTAAGGAACGTCAATATTGCACTGACTTATGACAAAGTTGCATATGTTACCACCGCTGTTCCTCCCCTTATCCCAGGACCAGATTCCTCAGTTGCGGATAAGGAAGTTCGCAAAACCTGGGATCTAGATTGTGAGCGAGCTAAGTGTATCGTGCTGGCGTCCATGAACAATGAACTCCAGAAACAGCACAAGAGTATGGATATTACATCCATCTTTCTCCATTGGAAGGATTTGTATGGAGAGCACTCCCGTATCGCGAGGTACGAGACCACAAGGAAACTCTTCCAGATGAGATTAGCTCCAGGATCGCCTGTAGGAGAGCACGTCCTCAAAATGATCACCCTCATTGAGGAACTCGCAAACCTGGGATGCGTGCTAGAGAATGGTTTGTATATCGACTTGATTTTGCAGTCCCTTCCCCACACCTTCTCTCAGTTTGTGCTGAACTTCAATATGCACGAGATGGAAGCTGATCTTCCAAAGCTCCTCAACATGTTGAAAAAGAAGAAGACCCCCGTTCTGTATGTCGGCCAATCATCCTCTTCTAAATCTAAAGCGAAAGCTAAAGGGAAGAAGAAGATGAAAGCTACCAAACCGAAGGGTGGGGTCAAGAAGGTGCAGGGAACGAACAAGGCAGGAAGGGTGAAGGCAGAAAAGAACGAATGCTTTTATTGTCACAACCAAGGGCACTGGAAGAAGGACTGTTTGGCCTTTAAAGCCAAGGACCAGAAGCAAGCTGTTGCTTCTGCTTCAGGTGTGTTCGTAATCGAAAATTGTCTTTCAGTAAACTCTACTTCATGGGTACTTGATACCGGTTCTGGTTCTCACATCTGTAATTCTTTGCAGGATCTGAGAAATAGTAGAGTACTGGGGACAGGTGATATGACTCTCCGGATGGGCAATGGAATGCATGTAGATGCAGTTGCAATAGGGGAATATCACCTAGGGTTGAATAGTGGACACATTTTGGTATTGTACAACTGTTTTTGTATTCCCAGTATGTTGTGTAATATTATATCAGTATCTTTGTTGTCTAATAAAGGATATAATTTTGCGCTTGAAAGAAATGTCATGAACATTCTCCTAAATCAAGAACTGATTGGGTTTGGCACACTGGAAAACGGCATATACATACTTAATCAACCTCAAATTTTCAATATACAAAAACCACGTAAAAGAAAGGCTCCAGATTCAAATCAAGCCTTCCTATGGCATTGTGGACTTGGTCATATAAACGAAACAAGGTTGACTAAGTTACATAAAGATGGATATCTAGATCCGTTTGAATATTCATCATACGCAACTTGTCAATCATGTATCAAAGGAAAAATGACCAAATCTCCGTTTACCGGACACGGAGAAAGAGCCACACAACTCTTAGGACTTGTACACAGTGATGTATGTGGTCCAATATCTACACATGCACGAAGCGGTCACTCCTACTTCATAACTTTTACTGATGACTTCTCTAGGTATGGACATATATTCTTAATGAAACATAAATCCGAGGCCTTTGAGAAGTTTAAGGAGTATAAAAATGAAGTAGAGAAACAGACTGGTAAAAGCATCAAGACACTTCGATCTGATCGAGGTGGAGAATACTTGAGTACCAGTTTCCTTGAATACTTAAAAGAGAATGGAATTCTCTCTCAGCTTACTCCACCTTATACACCCCAGCATAATGGTGTATCAGAAAGGAGGAATCGCACTCTGTTAGACATGGTGCGTTCAATGATGAGTAGTGCTGAGTTGCCAATTTCCTTCTGGGGATTTGCTCTAGAATCAGCAGCATACCTATTAAATAGAGTTCCGACTAAATCTGTGCCTACCACTCCATATGAAATATGGAGGGGGAAGAGACCATATCTCAAGTATATCAAGATATGGGGGTGTCCGGTATATGTTAAAAAGCATAATCCGGAAAAGCTCGAGGCACGATCGGTTTTGTGCAAGTTTGTAGGATACCCCAAGCATTCAAGGGGGTATATGGTCTACCACACTGAAGAACAAAAGGTGTTTGTCACTCGCCACATTGTCTTCTTAGAAAGTGAATTTCTTGCAAAAGAAATTAGTGGGAGCGCGGTAGAACTGGAAGAAATTCCAGAACCTCAAACTGCTACCGAGGACTTAGAAGAATCTCAGATTTCAATAGAACATGACGAACCAACACCACTCCGCAGATCTAGTAGGCTTTCTCATCCTCCTGAAAGATACTATGGTTTTCTTCTTGATGGGGATCGAGAGGATTGCATCATCGATGATGAAGAGCCTACTAGTTTTCAGCAGGCTATCGCGAGTAGCGACTCAGTAAAGTGGCTGGATGCTATGAGATCCGAAATGGAATCCATGTACACCAATAAAGTATGGACTTTAGAAGTTGCTCCTCCTGGGGTAAAACCAGTTGGGTGTAAATGGATCTTCAAAAAGAAGATTGGTGCATTTGGACAAGTGGAAACCTACAAAGCTAGACTAGTAGCAAAAGGTTTTCGTCAAAGACCAGGATTGGACTATGATGAAACTTTTTCACCAGTAGCTATGCTTAAATCCATTCGGATCATGCTTGCCATTGCTGCCTTCCATGACTATGAAATCTGGCAAATGGATGTAAAAACAGCTTTTCTAAATGGACATCTAGAAGAGAGTGTTTACATGGATCAACCAGAAGGTTTCTTAGACAGTGGGAGCAGCGGAAGAGTATGAAAATTGCTTAAATCCATTTATAGGTTAAAGCAAGTATCGCGGAGTTGGAACATCTGCTTTGATGAGACAGTCAAGGAATTTGACTTTATCAAAAATGTAGATGAACCATGTATTTATAGGAAGATTGTAGAAGGAGCAGTAGTCTTCCTCGTTTTGTACGTCGACGACATACTACTGATAGGGAATGATATCCCTATGCTACAATCAGTAAAGCTCTTCTTGTCACAGAAATTCTCCATGAAAGACTTGGGAGATGTATCATACATTCTAGGCATTAAGATCTATCGTGATAGATCAAATAGAACGTTGGGACTTTCACAGTCCAGGTATATAGACACTATACTAAAGAGATTTAGTATGGAAGATTCCAAGCGCGGCAATATGCCCGCTTGTCATGGAATCACCCTCTCCAAAGAGATGTCTCCAAAGACTGATGAAGAGAGGGCTCGCATGGGCATTATACCCTACGCTTCGGCGGTAGGATCTATAATGTATGCGATGTTATGTACCAGGCCGGATGTAGCTTACGCACTTAGTGTGGTAAGCAGGTATCAGTCGGACCCATGTGAGAAACATTGGATAGCGGTAAAGAACATTCTCAAGTACCTGAGAAGGACTAAGGAGATGTTCTTGATTTACGGTAATGGGGACCTCCAGGTAGAGGCTTTTACCGACTCCGGCTTCCAAAGTGACAAAGATGATTCTAAATCGATTTCGGGTTTTGTGTTTACCCTCAATGGAGGGGCGGTAAGTTGGAGGAGTTCCAAACAGGATACCGTCGCAGACTCAACTATGGAGGCTGAGTATATAGCTGCCAGTGAAGCCACAAAAGAGGCTGTTTGGATAAAGAAGTTCATTTCTGAACTTCAAGTGGTTCCGTCCATTGCCAATCCAATACCTTTGTATTGTGATAACAGTGGGGCTGTAGCATTGGCGAAGGAACCAAGATCCCATCAGAAATCCAGGAATATCTTAAGGCGGTTTCACCTAATCAGGGAGATCGTGGATCGTCGAGAGATCGAGGTACGGAGAGTAGATACAAAAGACAACACGGCAGATCCATTCACCAAGGCCATCCCTCAAGTCCAGTTCGAGAGGCTATTTGAGATGTTGGGCATGCGGTACGCCAGCAACTGGATCTAGTGCAGATAGTGGGTACTCATTGCGCCAATTATAGGCCTTAATGCAAGTGGGAGATTGTTGGATATATATGCCCTAGAAGCCTACATTGTATAGGATGCTTGGGATATGTATGTACATGACAGTCCTGCTTGATATGACAGTGCGCTATTTGGTTTGTCTTTATCTTAACATATGATATATTTTATGTTGTATTCATTTATATATACATGTTGATAAAGCCCATAGGGTGTTTGCCTGACTACCGGCGTTGTGATGGCAGTCATACTAGTGGGAGCTGGATAGTCAATAGGCACATCCTTAGATGTCCCTAGTCGCAGGAGTATCGAGACTGAGCATCGATACTCCGGAGTAGACTAGTGTATATATATCTAGACCCTGACGAGGGGCGATGGATTGGTCCCGCAGCCATTGGTGGTGTGCACCTAAGATTGTATACAGATGCTCACTGGGTGTGAGTACACCGGACAGGACTCGCCGAGAACTGACTGGATGGTATTATACCTAACGTCAGATAGCAGTTCTCAGGTGACATGTGTGCAGATAGTCTGTTGACTTAAAGTCATCATTTGTCTCGTGTGAGTTCCCACTGTGCTTTGATTATTACCCTACCACGGCTCAAAGGAGTCGTGCAAACAGGTTTTAGTTGGGCACAGTCCCGAGCCACGTGGAGGCAGTGAGCGACTGTTAGGGATTCGTCTCTCCCGGTATAGGGAGTTGATATCGCACTGTGGTCGGTTGGTCATTACCGTAAGTCCCTGACCAGGGCTGATTGAGAATTACTGATGGACTGATCAGTAGATTCTCGGATGGTCTTGAGCCATACCGACACGACTTGTACGGTTATTAGGGGTCTGACGTCCACCACCTCCCTAGACCATACATGCGATACTCTTAGACGAACAGACCGGACTGCACGGATATTGTCACGGACAGGCTCAGTAGGATTTCGGATGGGTTACCTCATCGGCTTTCTTATCGACAACTACCTGGGGACCGTTACGTACCGCTAGTGCCGCTTGCGGTCTGTGGTTAAACCCACTGCCAGCGTAGTAGTCGAGTCTTTAGAGTCCCACACAGAGATTTCCTAAACCCAGGAGAAAAGATATAGAGGTCGTATGGTTTTACGACAAAGGTTCGGACGCATACGTGTTTAAACGCACGTACGACATTCGGACAGTTTTTACTAGCAGGCTTTGGTTTAAGCCAGATTCTAGTACCGGGTTATTGGATTTATACAGTCTTAAGTTTTTCCGTGTTTTCACGGATGAGAGGGGCGTTCTCGTAATTTTCCGAGAAGCTTCTAGAAGGTGGTGACTTGGAGGGAGAGGTGGCATTGTCATTTAATGATTTAGTGACTCATTGTGAGTGATTCATCATGTCATTAATGCATTCTTAAATGCTTAATGACTCACATAATGAATCACCACTTGCATTTATGAAGCATGATGAATAATCTCATATTATTCATTTCTTTTTAATTCATTATGCTTCATATATCAAGTGAGAAGCTATTTCATTATTATTATTATCATCATTATCATCATTATCATCTTCTCATTCTCTCTCTTCAAGTTCTCTCCTTCACCAAACCCTAATCCTATCACTCATGAGTTGAGAACAAGGATAGGAAAGACTAATCACTTCATAACCTATCTCTACATCACCTTAGCTACTCTAATTAGCAACTAGAGAAACTAAATAATCTCAAGTTTAGAGGTTATAGCTTGGATTAGGGTTCTCGGGTGGATCGTCTATCACGGAAGGAAGCCGAGGAGGACATGGAGATCCAAAGAGGCCGTAGATAACGTAAAGACGAAGGACTAGAACCGTTTGGTATAATCTCTTAACATAGTAGTTTAGAACCCTATAGGTTTTGTTAAGTATTGTTTAGCAAACGATTCATGCGGTTAGTCGATGTTTAACCAAAGGACAAGATCGTTTTTCATATTTCCGCCTCCCCATAAGTATTGGGGTGTTGTACATTGACTTACATATAATACTGGAATTTTAAATCATGCATCCCAAGTTCTCGTTTTACAATTTTCCGACATCCGTACGTATTATTTTACATCTAGCGCATGCAAACCTATCTTGTTACATACTAGATTACAATATACTGCATCCAATGGAATATTTACATCACATATTGCTTAATTGTACATCCCACATTACCATTTTACAGTTTTACTGATTTCGGATACCCGTTTGTATCCATCTCATTTAAAATATATATAACTGCATCCATAGATCACATTAATACATAACACGGTGAGATTAATACCCTATGTTTAATAAAGTGCATCCTAATTAGTATTGGAACTATAAATGTAACCCTAATCGATAATTGTGCATCCATATCTTTGAATTTATATCTATTTGCATACCATATCACATTGTTCCATTTTGTTATATTAGTACTCCATACTTGATTTTGTGCACCCATACTTATTACAGTTTGATTACGAGCACCCACTTGATATTTATGCACTACCTGACATGACCTGATACATTACTACTTGACACGACTTGATATTTGTGCACTACCTGACATGACCTGATACACTACTACTTGACACGACTTGATACATGTGCACTACTTGACATGATTTGATCCATGTACACCACCTAACATGACCTGATATACCACAGATTGACATGTTACCTGATCTTGTTACTAATGCCGACAATCTTGACCTGTTGTCCTTATGGACATTTCCTGTTGTCATACAGACAAACCTGTTCCTGCTTGATCCTGTATTGGCATTAGTCTCAGATTTATAAATACCTGAATTACACACATGACTTGTGGGTATGGGAAAATCAAGAATGTAGCTGAACGTAACTTAAAGGGCTATTATATCATTTTACCGTGGTCCCATGGGGAATGAACGGGACATAGACTCACAGTCTATTACATCATTTTACTGTGATCCCGCGGGGAATGAACGGGACATAGACTCACAGTCTATTACATCATTTTACCGTGGTTCCATGCGGAATGAACGGGGCATAGACCGATGGGTTACGATGAGGATTACATTAATTGAGTTCGAATAACTTTAGAGTAGATAACCCTATAGCACAGTTTAGACTACTCACTGCACTTCACCTATTTATATCCTGTTCACTGACCTATATTCATGTTACGGTTTACTTGCTACTGATGACTTGATACTGTTCATACTTCATGCCTGCATATTTCATCACACCCTTCTTACTTAGAATTATTGATATTTTGATGCACTGACATCTGGGTTTTGCATGGCCCAGATCCCTTATCTTTATCGCAGGCTGTTCAGGAGTATTTTGATCAACAGGCCGAGTAGTGAGGACCTGTTATTAGTTTAGTTTAGTTTTCTTCAGTATTTTCATTCCTGATGTGAGCCCGCATTATGGGACGCACATTCCAGTTTATTATTGTATTGGATCTTTTTGCTTCCGCATTATTTTTATTCTTGACTCGTTATTCTGGCTCATAGACATGTATTAGATAGTTGTTTATTATTTTACTGTTTTTGATATCTCTACAGCCGTAATGTGACTGTGGAGGGATATTTCCTATCCACAGGTAGCATGGTTAGCTCTGTCATGTGCCTATCTTAGCGCACTCTGGGAAGCGGGGCGTGACAGTTTAACACTATGATATGCCAATCTTACCCTAAGTTAGCTAAGTCTTCAAAAGTCAAAACCTTGTTTTTAACCGAGCCCTGATTACGTTCAGGTCTTTCAAAATTGATCTCAGATGGCATTCAAAGTAATGTTCATCCCATTCCTTCTCAATCTAGCATTTGGTTCAAGGGTACATCTCTTCACACCTCTGATACATGTCTTTGTAATTCTTCAACGTCTTCAGAGAGGTAGTGGGTCCCAATGACCAATAACTATCTGGTGTTTGCATCTAAACTTTGGACCGCAAAGTCCCTAAACTAAAACAATAGAGCCCAAATGCTCTTTTGTTGGATCTAAATGATCATGTTAAGTAGATCTTAGTCTAAAATTAGGCTAACGTATCCTTAACAATCATTTAAGTTGATCTTAATCTAAAATGAGATTAACGATTCTTAAATCAATCCAACTACAAATTGCTCAACTGATATTGGTTCAAAAGGTACATCTCTTCACTCCTCTGATATTTGTCGTTGTAATCCTTCAACGTCTTCAGAGAGGTGACGGGTCCTGACAACCAGACATTCCACGGACTGTGGGGTCCTTAAACTCATGGACTATGATGTCCTTAAACTTTACAGACTATGATGTCTCTGAACTAGACTATGATGTCTTTAAACTCCATGGACTATGATGTCCTTAAACTTATGGACCGCAAAGTCCCTAAACTTAAACAATAGAGTCCAAATGCTCTTTTGTTGGATCTAAATGATCCTGTTAAGTAGATTTTAGTCTAAAATTAGACTAACGTATCCTTAACAAATGGTTAAGTAGATCTTAGTCTAAAATTAGACTAACGTATCCTTAACAAACATTTAAGTTGATCTTAGTCTCAAATGAGATTAACGATCTTTAAACCCAAAACAAAACCCAAATCTAAGGAAATATGGATTTGACTAATCCACGCCCTACAGGCGACAACATAAATTAGTCTCCGTATATAATCCACGGGCAACTGAAAACAAAACAAACACACACCACACGAAGTGACCATCTGGTGAATGAGAAAGTGGTTACCGCGATGCGGTAGCGTAATTAACTGCAGGGGTTTGCGCCTGCAGGGAAGAGCGTCCCCACAATCAAAAACCCCTCAAACGAGGGTGAATTTGACGAAGTCTGCTACAACGGCCGCATCCGTCTAAACCTCCGATACACGGTGTCATAAATAAACTTGGCATATTCGGAGAGGTGGACAGATAAATCCAAATAGCATCTACCCCCAAAATTCAGGCAAGATGTTTTTCTTCCCGGTCTTTCGGCGGAGAACAGATTCTGGCACGCCCGGTGGGACCTCTTCCTCTTTCCACTCCACACTTCGTGTGTCGTGTTCGCGAATGAATCATGGTTTAATATGGTTGCCCTTGGGTTCGAAGTATTAAGATTTGGTTTTGCTCTCATGCAGAAAAAAGAATATCAATGGACTCTAACTGCTCCAGCTGCAACTGTAACTCACGTTCCGCCTCATCTAAAGGTGTAACCTATGGGCCTCAAGCGGCCTCCCTTTTCACAATGGCAGTGGAGAAGGTAACTCAAGGTACCACTGGACTATTCTTTGGGACCATGATCCCACCGATGAGCTTTAATGCCCCGCTGCTATCACAAGAAACCCAAAGAAGTCGGTCTTTGATCGGCTTACCGCTACCGCGGCCCCTCTCAACGGGTCGCCCAAATCCAATGCCTCAGTCTTTGACAAATTGGGCCAAAGCTTATTTGGGCCCATGAAGAAGCCCGCGATACCAAGGGTTATCCCTAAGCGGATAGCCATTCCTGCTCATGAAGTCGTCAAGGCGACTTCTCCTGCTAAAGGGTCGGTCTTCACAAGACCGACTGTTTCAGCTCCTGTTCCAGGCGAAATCGTCAAGGCTGCTTCCCCTGCTCGGAAGTCTGCCTTCGATAGGTTGGTTATCCCCACTCAGCGGACATCAGTCTTCAATAGGCTGACAACGACAACTTCTGACCAACACAGGGGGCATGAGGAAGTCACCCCTACAGCTGAGACAATCCCAATGGCTCGACACGCTCAACGTCGCCACTGGCGCTGAGTAAGGAAGGCTGGGGGAACTCTCCTTCTGGACTGACTCCTCCGGCTCCAACGGTGGAAATTGATGCTGCTGTTTCAACTGGGAACAACTTTGAAGCGCTAAGGAGGGTGCGCAAAAATTCTCCGACTGCTGTGCTGAAGAGATCTCCTCCACCCATGGAGAATGCTACAAAGGTGAAGCTAGAGCAGCCCCCTCAGCGGCTGTCCTCTAAAATTTATAAAGTTTGGCGACAGGTACAGGACTCGGTGATTGATCAAGATTACTCTCGCCGACAGAGAAAGGTGAAAGTTCAGCGAGAAGAGGACCATTTTATCAAGCCACAAAAGGCGATAGCTACTTGGGTGCCCACTGCAACGGCCGCCTCAACCTCGACCGCTCACAAGAGGAGAAAGCTAGAGAAATCCCGGTGTCTGCGATGAATCGCAAGAACGCTGAATCTAACTGCCCCAAGTCTGGGGGCATGGTGGTGCACACCATTTATATGGCATCCGGAAAAGAGGATAGCCGTATCTCCACAGGTCATCGACCGCTTACGCGATCAGTGACTAAGGCTCAGGAGCAACAACAAAAGCTCCAAGAAATGCTAACAGCTATGGCCGCACTTACGGGACCGAAAGCAAGCCCGGAGACATCCTTGGAGCAGCGCCATAAGCAGGAAACTGATGCTGAATTCCTTCGGAGAATACTTGAGAAGAAGGACAAAAAGACCGCGGAACAAGCGGCCAACATAAAACAAATGGCCCTTCTATTCCAAGACATGGTGGTCATGATGATCTAGCCGGACCCTCTAGCTGAAGATCCTCCAATTATCCTCAAAGATGACCGAGCGGAGACGTCAAATCCCCTTCCGTCTTGTTCAGCATCCAAAGAGGAGACCATCTCAAAAGCTGCCCTGGATGATTATATAGCTCAACAAATACGAGCTCATCAAGCGAATGAAGCAAACGGCTAAGTCGTCAGAACTGGGCGACCATATCCAGGATGGTACGATCAGATCAAGTATCCGCCAGGATACATGATTCCTAAGTTTCACGTATACAAGGGGACAGGCACCCCATCAACATGTCGCTCAGTTCAGGGCTCTCTGCGGCAACACTGGAGGGGATGATAAGTTACTGCTTCGCCAATGCATCGGCAGCTTGGCGGAGACGGCGTTCGAATGGTATACAGAACTTCCCAACGATTCCGTCAAAACTTTTATGGAGATGGAGCTACTATTCACCCAACGTTTTGCAAGCGCTAGCGAACGCACCCCAATCATAGCATTGATCAATGCCAGAGTAAGCCAGCCGAAACATGGGTGCAATACACGATACGGTGGCCGAATTTATGGTCGAAGTGCGAACAGCGTATCGAAGAACCGCCTGCAGTAGGCATGTTCGTGGGTACTCTTGATCCGCAGGCGACCATTTCGCAACTCATGATGTTCTTCAGGCCAACTACTTTCCAGGCCTTGATTGATAAGCTAGCCCAAATGGATCAGATGGGTCATAGACCATCTCTTTTGAAGCTAGAATCTCGAAATGAAAAAGGGAAAGGGAAAGCAACCTTCATCGCCAATACTCAATAACAGCCGAGCAACTTAAAGCCGGTTGTTCGCAAAAGCAACGTGCGTCCACGCACATCTCTCGAGGAGAGACTGGGACGTCCTTACTCGTTTTCCCGGGATAAAACGAGGAGACTGTTTGAGCTGGCAGTACGCAACAGACTCATCAATCTGCCGGATCCAAAACGTCCGTTGCAGCCAGGCGATGTCAACAATCCTAATTGCTGCCCTTATCACCAAGCAGTAAACCATCCAATCGAAAATTGCTTCGTCTTCAAAGGCTGGATTGATGACCAATATCAACTGGACAAATTCGCGCTGTCTGAAAACTAGAAGATGAACCCGCCACATCCACATGATCCGAAAAAGATGGACATGCCGGGGGCATTGTGCTCATTCATAGAGAAAACCCCTGGACCGAAAGGTCCGTAAACTAGAAATTCTCCTCAAATACGGCAACGACAGACCGGAACGTCGTTAAACTAACAATGGACCACTAAGTCCTAAAACTGGCTGTTGACCGAGACATCGATAAACTACTACGGACTGCAGCATCCTAAGGCTGATGCAAAAAAAACCGGTACATCCATTAGCGAGATGGGCACGGATGAAAACCCAGAAGGGTTCCGTGAGTAAAAACAGCAGGACTACCGGCGAGTTTTGTGAAAACCCGAAAGGGCGCGATCTCGATAAAAGACACTTGCAAGGTCCTCTCGACCTTGTGAGGAGAAAATACCTGCGTGAGATCCTTATGACTCACAAGGGAGCAACACACTTAGGGATCCCCACGATTCCTAAGGAGAAATTACACTTACGAGATCCTCACGACTCGTAAGGAGAATTTCCCTTTGAGACCCTCACGGCTCATAGGGTTCAAAAGCCTTAAGCTACAGGGATCTGAACCTGTTCTTAAACCATCACAATCTCCAATGTTGCCCTACAAGCGGTTCAATATTGACCCTTGTAGACAATCCACAGGCACGAATAAACATTTCCCTAACAAAGTCCCACCAGAGACTGGGGATATGCTCGCACGGCAAAAGACACTTGTAAGTCCTCTCGACTTATAAGGAGAAAATACTCTTGTAAGATCCTTACGACTAATAAGAGTCCATACACTTAAGACTCCTCACGATTCTTAAGGAGAAAACGCACCTACGAGATCCTCATGACTTGTAGGGAGAAATACTTTTATGAGACCCTTATGTCTCATGAAGTCAAAAGCCTTAGCCGACAGGATCCTAACCCTGTTTACTAAGCCACCTTTGTTCGACATTGACAGAGGCAAATGATGATTCACTCCTGGCAATATCCCAGTTATAGTGATGCCGATCCCTAAATCGGTATCGGATCCTAAATCCCATACTCGCGATAAAAATCAGCGAGCCAAAAATGCATATGAAATAGCCGAAATGATGGGGCAACTTGCAACAAAATCAGCAAGTAAAAATGTGTGCATACAAAAACAGCCGAAATGATTGGCCAACTCGCAATAAAAGCAGTGAGTAAATAAAAAAAATAGCCAAAATGATTGGGCACCGCGAAAATAGCCAAAATGATTGGGCAATCACGACTTTCGCGATATAAAAACTGAAATGATAGAGCATCGCGGAAAGAAAAAATATATAAAATGAAACTTTTTGTCCTACAGGTAAGATCACATCGATCCCTGTATACAATCTAGGGGAACAAAGAAAAAGGGAACCATACCTTCCTACCAGGCTCCATCAGAAAAGAAGCCAAATCTTGACGGTTCACAGACAACCTAGAGACCACCTCGACATTCATGTTACAGTAGACGCGACGTCAGCAAAGTGGAGTGACGGCAAAATCCCAGCTCCACCTCAGCATTCGTCTTGTTACACCAGACGCAATGTCAACAACGGCGTTCCTTCGTAGTCCAGCAGGATGCAGATGCACTGTCAACGAAAGACCTCACGGTCGAAACAAAGCGGAGTGATGGCAAAATCCCAACTCCACCTCAGCATTCGTCTTGTTACACCAGATGCAATGTCAACAACGGCGTTCCTTCACAGTCCAGCAGGATGCAGATGCAACGTCGACGAAAGACTTCACGATCGAAACAAAGCGGAGTGATGGCAAAATCCCAACTCCACCTCAGCATTCGTCTCGTCACACCAGACGCAATGTCAACAACGGTGTTCCTTCGCAGTCTAGCAGGATGCAGATGCAACGTCAACGAAAGACCTCACGGTCGAAACAAAGCGGAGTGATGGCAAAATCCCAACTCCACCGCGACATTCGTCTCGATACAGCAGACGCAATGCCAGCAAAAGAAGCAAAGGCCAAATTCCTAGCTTCAGGGTCTTGACGGCAACTCATATAAAACCTGAAAGACTATCGGAGATCATCCCACACCAGCACGGAGTGGTCACCACCTCGACGTTCGTCTCGATACAGCAGACGAGATATCACTACAGCGTCCTTCCTCCAACAGGATTCGGACACGCCAAAGCAAATGAAGCGGAGGCCAAATTCCTAGCTTCAGGATCTTGACGGCAACTCATATAAAACCTGAAAGACTATCGGAGATCATCCAACACCAGCGCGGAGTGGTCACCACCTCGACGTTCGTCTCGATACAACAGACGGGATGTTACTACAGCGTCCTTCCTCCAATAGGATTCGGACACGCTAAAGCAAATGAAGCGGAGGCCAAATTCCTAGCTTCACGGTCTTGACGGCAACTCATATAAAACCTGAAAGTCTATCGGAGATCATCCCACACCAGCGCGGAATGGTCACCACCTTGACGTTCTTCTCGATACAGCAGACGAGATGTCACTACAGCGTCCTTCCTCTAACAGGATTCGGACACGCCAAAGCAAACGAAGCGAAGGCCAAATTCCTAGCTTCAGGGTCTTGACGACAACTCATATAAAACCTGAAAGACTATCGGAGATCATCCCATACTGGCGCGGAGTGGTCACCACCTCGACATTCGTCTCGATACAGCAGACGAGATGTCACTACAGCATTCTTCCTCCAGCATGATTCAGATGCGACAAACCAAGCAACGGAGCCACGGCAAAATCCCTAGTTCCAAACCTCGACGGTTCACCAACAACCTAGAGACAACCGCGACATTCGTCTCGATACAGCAAACGCAATGCCAGCAAACGAAGCAAAGGCCAAATTCCTAGCTTCAGGGTCTTGACGGCAACTCATATAAAACCTGAAAGACTATCGGAGATCATCTTACACCAGCGCGGAGTGGTTATGACTCATCGGGGCTCCCCAAACTGAGCCTAACCTCAAGTAAAAAGCGGCATGGCAAAATTCCTAACGCTTGCTCTTCCGACGGTCAAACTGCCTAGGAAGATTGCTTGAAGACGTCTTGTCCAGCCCCCGAAGGGATCAGAGACGCGACAGTCGCAAGGCCACTCGAACAGCAAGATTGCCTATCGAGAAATACATCAGCCAACGCGACGGTACGACGGACAAAACCCTAGCACCACAGACCCTAACGGAGCTCTGTCGTAAAGAGCAGAGGTTAACTGTGACGTTAGGACATCCTTGCGAGAACTTCTCGATTCGTCTCGACTAGTAAGGAAATTAGTGTCCTTGCAGGAACTTCTCGATTCGTAGGGAAAAGCCTTAGGTAATGGGGATAAGGACCTGTTTCCTAAGCACCGGGGCCCTGCAAGTTGGTCCAAGATGGACTCTTGCATACTATTCACGGGCCACACTCTCCGAAGTCGAATCTCGACAAGGAGGGAAACAACCACTTATGAGTCCTCTCGACTTATAAGTGGGAGAATTCTCTTGTGAGATCCTTACGACTCTCAAGAGAAAGTACACTTAGGAATCCTCACGATTCCTAAGGAGAAAATACACCTACGAGATTCTCTCGACTCGTAGGGAGAAAAGTCTTTATGAGACCCTCATGGTTCATAAAGTTGAAAAGTCTTAGGTGACAGATCCTAACCCTGTCTCCTAAGCCATCACTGCTCTGCAAAGAGGTCAAGATGGACTATCTATGGGCCACACTCTCTGAAATCGAATCTCGACAAGAAGGGAAATAATCACTTATAAGTCCTCTCGACTTGTAAGAGAGAAAATTTTCTTGTGAGATCCTTACACTCTCAAGAGAAAACGCACTTAGGAGTCCTCACGACCCCTAAGGAGAAAATACACCTGCAGGATCCTCTCGACCTGCAGGGAGAAAAGTTTTTATGAGACCCTCATAGCTCATAAAGTTGAAAAGTCTTAGGTGGCAGATCCTAACCCAGTCTCCTAATCCATCACTGTCCTGCAAGAAAGTCAAGGTAGACTGTCTACGGGCCACACTTTCCGATGTCAAACATCGACAAGGAGGGAAACAACCACTTATGAGTCCTCTCGACTTATAATGAAGAAAATTCTCTTGTGAGATCCTTACGACTCTCAAGAGAAAACGCACTTAGGAGTCCTCACGACCCCTAAGGAGAAAATACACCTGCAGGATTCTCTCGACCTGTAGGGAGAAAAAACCTTCTTGAGACCCTTACGGCTCATGAAGATGAAAAAGTCTTAGGCAACATGGACCCTAAAACTTGTCTCCTAAGCCCTCAATTCTATGGCCATTCATAAGTCTGCACTATTTCACCTACGTACATACTTACGTGGGCAAAGTAATGGGGGGCATTTGTTCCTGCCAAAAATTTCTGCGCAAAAGAGCCCAAGGTATCAAATGGCCGCGATACGCTTAAGAAAATGCAAATCAGTATTTTCCGGGCTGCATTTTGATAAACTCTCAAACGAGAAATAGCTAAATTCTGATGGTATTGAAAGGTTCTCGAAAAATCCTTCGATTTGATATATTATGGGCCTCATAATTCATCCGGGATCAAAAGTTATGAGCAAATATGCTACGCACGTGTAATCTAAGGAAGAAAATGCGAACCAGTATTTTCCGGGCAGTATTTTGACAAACTCTCTAATGAGAAACAGCTAAATTCTGATGGTATCGAAAGCGTCTTAAAAAATCCTTCGATTTGATATATTATGAGCCTCATAATTCATCCAAGATCAAAAGTTAAGAGCAAATGTGCTACGCACGTGTAATCTAAAGTAATGCTCTACTACATGGGGGATGTATTTTTAGTCCCACATTGGGAAAAAAAGAGATATCTTTTCTACCACTTCCATATAAATAAGAGGGGATACCTCTTAGAAAAGGGAGAGAATTCAATTCTCAAATGAGCTTAGTTCTCCAAGTTAGGGCCATAGATGCCCCCCATAATGTGCATATGCGCAAGCGTCATGTGCGCCACGTGCAATGCACGTGGCCCACCACGTACAATGCACGTGGCCCGCCACATGCGCGCCACGTGCAACGCACATGAGCCAAAAATATGCAATGCACGTGGGAGAATTTAATTCTCAAAAGAGCTTTGTTCTCCATGTTAGGGCCTTAGCTTCCCCCCATAATGTGCATATGCATGTGCGCCACGTGCAATGCACGTGCGCCCACCACATGCGCGCCACGTGCAATGCACGTAAGCCAAACATGTCCAATGCACGTGTGAGAATTTAATTCTCAAAGGAGCTTAGTTCTCTATAGGAGCTTAGTTCTCCAAGTTATGGCCTTAGCTGCCCCCCATGATGTGCAAGCGCCACGTGCGACGCACGTGCACCCAACACGTGCGGCGCACGTGCGCGAATGCAAAGAGGCCTTTTTCAGCAGTTAGGAGTTTAAGTTTCAACATATTCTTCCTCTTGATAAGTGAGATATGGTTCAAAGGGTACATCTCTCCACACCTTCGATATATGGCGCTGTAATTTCTCAGCGTCGTCGGAGAGGTGGTGGGTCCCAACGACCAATGATCTCTCTTTCCAAATAACAGAGTGATCCTGATAAACTCCAAGTTTAAAAAGAGGGGAGACACATACACAGACAGAGGGAGAGGGGAAGAAAAATAGAGAGAGAATTTAATTCTCAAACCAAGAGTTTAACTCTTCTGAATAAGAACTTAGTTCTTCCTTTGGTTGAAAATCTGCAGAAGCAGATCTCCCCATCCTCCCAAAACCTCCCACAAAAAGAGAATTTAATTCTCAAACCAAGAGTTTAACTCTTCTCAAAGAACTTATTTCTTCCTCTGGTTAAGATTTGCAGAAGCGGATCTCCTCACAAGTTGAGAATTTAATTCTCATCGGGGAGATTCTGTTATGCAGATCCAAAATTTAGGAGAAAGAACTGAATCCAAAAGAGTTTAACTCTTACAAACATATAGGAATTTAATTCCTCTGGAGCTAGGGTTTAACCCTTTAAAAAGAATTTAATCCCTACAAAGAACAAAAGAAGAACGTGATTCTTCAGAACCATAGAAGAACAGCCTGGTGATGTATATTAGTGTTCAATGTTACACAATAAAAGCTCACGTGTCCCCATGTGAATACCTTTGAGGAACAAAAAAAAGGGAAAGACTGAGATCTAGTCGCGTGACCCTACGTGACCCCTGAGAAGTGCTCAGCACTTATAAAAGAGAAAAGGGAATAAACCCTATTTTTGGGACGCCTCACGTGACATCACGTGACCCCTTAATAGTGCTTAGCACTTTTCAAAAGAGAATAAAACATAGGCAGCTTCCAGTCTTTGGGGAGGCCTCACGTGATTCCACGTGACCCAATAGTGCTCAGCACTCAGAAAGAAAAAGGGAACAAATTCAAAGAAGCTGTGCCAAATCTCAGGTGCCTCACGTGACCTCACGTGAGCGCCTCAAATCTTCAGTGTTTTTCACTACTTCAAACACCTCAAGTGACCCTACGTGAGCGTTTCATATCTTCAGTGTTTAACACTATTTCAAACGTCCCACGTAACCCCACGTGAGCGCTTCATATCTTCAGTGTTTAACATTACTTCAAACGCCTCACGTGACCTCACGTGAGCATTTCATATCTTCAGTGTTTAACACTATTTCAAACGTCTCACGTGACCCCACGTGAGCCCTTCGTACCTTCAGTGTTTAACACTACTTCGAACGCCTCACATGACCTCACGTGAGCGCTTCAAATTTTTAGTGTTTAACACTACTTCAAACAGCTCACGTGACCTCACGTGAGTGCTTCATATCTTCAGTGTTTAACACTGCTTCAAACACCTCACGTGACTCCACATGAGCATTTCAAATCTTCAGTGTTTAACACTACTTCAAACACATCACGTGACCCCATGTGAGTGCTTCATATCTTCAGTGTTTAATACTACTTCAAAATGCCTCACGTGACCTCACATGAGTGCTTCAAATATTCAGTGCTTAGACAACACTTTAAGACCTCACGTGGGAGCACGTGAGCGCCGAACATAGGCTAGTGTTTAACACTATGGTAGGCCAATCTTAGCCTAAGTTAGCTAAGTCTTCCAAAGCCAAAACCTTGTTTTTAACCGAGCCCTGATTACGTTCAGGTCTTTCAAAATTGATCTCAGATTGAATTCAAAGTAATGTTCATCCCATTCCTTCTCAATCTAGCATTTGGTTCAAGGGTACATCTCTTCACACCTCTGATACATGTCGTTGTAATTCTTCAACGTTTTCAGAGAGGTGGTGGGTCCCAATGACCAATAACTATCTGGTGTTTGCATCTAAACTTTGGACCGCAAAGTCCCTAAACTAAAACAATAGAGCCCAAATGCTCTTTTGTTGGATCTAAATGATCCTGTTAAGTAGATCTTAGTCTAAAATTAAGCTAATGTATCCTTAACAACCATTTAAGTTAATCTTAATCTAAAATGAGATTAACGATCCTTAAATCAATCCAACTACAGATTTCTCAACTGACATTGGTTCAAAGGGTACATCTCTTGACTCTGATATTTGTCGTTGTATCCTTCAACGTCTTCAGAGAGGTGACGGGTCCCGACAACCAGACATTCCACGGACTGTGAGGTCCTTAAACTCATGGACTATGATGTCTCTGAACTAGACTATGATGTCTTTAAACTCCATGGACTATGATGTCCTTAAACTTATGGACCGCAAAGTCCCTAAACTTAAACAATAGAGCCCAAATGCTCTTTTGTTGGATCTAAATGATCCTGTTAAGTAGATCTTAGTCTAAAATTAGACTAACGTATCCTTGACAAATGGTTAAGTAGATCTTAGTCTAAAATTAGACTAACGTATCCTTAACAAACGTTTAAGTTGATCTTAGTCTCAAATGAGATTAACGATCCTTAAACCCAAACCAAAACCCAAATCTAAGAAAATACGGATTTCGACTAATCCACGCCCTACGGGCGACAACATAAATTAGTCTCCGTATACAATCCACGTGAAACTAAAAACAAAACAAACACATACGACACGAAGTGACCATCTGGAGAAGGAGAAAGTGGTTACCGCGATACGGTAGCATAATTAACTGCAGGGGCTTGCGCCTGCAGGGAAGAGCGTCCCCACAATCAAAAACCCCTCAAACGAGGGTGAATCTGACGAAGTCTGCTACAACGGCCGCATCCGTCTAAACCTCCGATACACGGTGTCATAAATCAACTTGGCATCTTCAGAGAGGTGGACGAATAAATCCAAATAGCATCTGCCCCCAAAATTCAGGCAAGACGTTTGTCTTTCCGGTTTTCGGCGGAGAATAGATTCTGGCACGCCCGGTGGGACCTCTTCCTCTTTCCGTCCCCGCAGGAGGAGTGACCTATAGGCCTCAGGCGGCCTCTGTTTTTATAATGTCGATGGACCAGGTGACTCAGGCCACCACTGGGCTACCACTCCGTCCCCACGGGAGGAGTGACCTACAGGCCTCAGGCGGCCTCTGTTTTTACAATGACGGTGGACCAGGTGACTCAGCCACCACTGGGCTATTCTTTGGTACTATGATCCCACCGGTGAGCTTCAATGACCCCCTGTTATCGCAAGAAGCCCCAAAGAAGTCGGTCTTTGATCGACTTACCACTGCCGCGGCCCCTCTCAACGGGTCTCCAAACTTCAATGCCTCAGTTTTCAACAGACTGTGCCAGAACGTTAACAAGCCCGCGATACTTGAAGCAGCCATCCCGAAGCGGATAGCCATGCCGGCTCAAGAGGACGAAATCATCAGAGAGGCTTCTTCTGCCAAGAAGTCAGTCTTCACAAGGCTGGCCATTCCGGCTCCCGCTCCGGGCGGAGTCCTCAAAGCTGCTTCCTCTGCCCAGAGGTCTGTCTTTGACAGATTGGACATTGCTTCTCAACGGACATCGGTCTTTAAGAGGCTGACGCCGGTGAAAACCTTTCGCCAAAACAGGGGCATGATGAAGTCACCCCTACAGCTAAGAAAATCCCATCCGCACGACATGCTCGCCGTCGTCACTGGCGCCGAGTAAGGAAGGCTGGGGGGTAGCTCCCCTTCCGGATTGACTCCACCCGCTCCCATGGTAGAAATCGATGCTGCTGTTCCGATTGGGAACAGTTTTGAACCACTAAGGATGGTGCTCAAAAACTCTCCAACTGCCGTGTTGAAGAGATATCCTCCACCTGTGGAGAATGCTACAGAAAAGAAGCCGGAGCAGCCCCCTCAGCGGCTGTCCTCCAAAATTTACAAAGTTTGGCGACAGGTCCGGGAGTCGGTGATTGACCAGGACTACTTTCGCCGACCAAAGAAGATTAAAGCTCGGCAAGAAAAGAGCCATCCCATAGTACCACAGAAGATGTTGTCCGTTTGGATGCCCGCTGCAACGGCTCCCTCAATATCAACCGCTCACAAGAAAAGGAGGCTGGAGAAAGCCCCTGTGACCACGGCGAACCGCAAGGATGCTGAGTCTAAATGCCCCACGTCTGGGGGCATGGTAACACATACCGTTTATATGGCTTCTGGAAATGAGGAAAGCCGTGCTTCTACGGGTCATTGACCTCTTACCCGATCGATAACAAAGGCTCAGGAGCAGCAGCAACAGAAACTTTAGGAGATGCTAACTGCAATGGCCGCACTCACTGGGCCGAAAGACAATTCGGAGACCTCAGAGCAGCGTCAGGAACACGAAACTAATGCTGATTTCCTCCGAAGAATGCTCGAGAGGAAAGAAAAGAGGACGCGGAACAGGCGGCCAACATAAAACGAATGGCTCTTTTGTTCTAAGACATGGCCGGGATGATGTTATAGCCAGAACCTCCAGCTGAAGACCCCCCGATTATCATTGGAAACGACAGAGGGGAGACATCGAACCCTCCTCCGGCTCTTTCAGCAGCCAAGGAGGAGACCATCTCCAAGGCCGCTCTGGATGATTACATCGCTCAGCAGATACGAGTTCACCAGATGAATGAAGCAGCTGGGTAAATCGTTAAGACCGGACGACCCTATCCAGGCTGGTATGACCAAATAAGGTACCCGCCGGGATATACGATCCCTAAATTCCATGTATATAATGGGACGGGCAATCCCCACCAACATATCGCCCAGTTCAGGGCTCTGTGTGGCAACACTGGAGGTGACGATAAACTGCTACTTCGCCAGTTCGTCGGCAGCTTGTCGGAGACAGCGTTCGAATGGTACTCTGAACTCCCGAACGACTCTGTCAAGACATTTACAGAAATAGAGCTGCTGTTTACGCAGAGATTCGCGAGCGCTAGCGAGCGTACCCCGATTACCGCATTGATTAACGCCAGGGTAAAGCCAGGCGAAACGTAGGTGCAATACGCAATACGGTGGCGGAATTTATGGTCGAAGTGCGAGCAGCGCATCGAAGAAGCGCCTGCGGTGGGCATGTTCGTGGGCACTCTTGACCCTCAAGCGACCATCTCCCAATTTATGATGATTTTCAAGCCGACCACTTTCCAGTCCTTAATTGATAAGCTGGCCTAAATGGACCAGATGGGCCACTTGCCTTCCTCTTCAAATCTAGAGCCGCGAAATGAAAAAGGGAAAGGGAAAGCGACTTTCGTCGCCAATGCTCAACAGCAGCCCAGTGGTCCAAAATTAACTGATCGTTTAGACGAGAGACAGCGCTTTTATAATGAGAAAATGAAACGCCCTTATTCATTTCCCCGGGACAAAACGAGGAGATTGTTCGAGCTCACGGTGCGCAACAGGCTCATTAATTTGCCGAATCCAAAACGTCCATTGCAACCTGGTGAGGCTAATAATCCCAATTATTGCCCCTACCACCGAGCGATAAGCCATCCAATTGAAGATTGCTTCGTCTTTAAAGGTTGGATCGAAGACCAATACCAATAGGGCAAGTTCGTACTGTCCGAGAATTGGAAAGTGAACCCACCTTAACCACACGCTCCTAAAAGGACGGACACACCGGGGGCATCATGCTCTTTTGTCGAAGAAGCTCCATGGGAGGTCGCTCTTTGAGCCAAAATAAAAAGAATACTGAAAGATCTCCAAACATGCCCGGAAATCAGGTGGAAGAATCCACTGGAACCCGAGATCATTGAGGGAATGCTGAACCGCGCTCAACTCCAAAAATTGGTGGTGATAGTCAAAACGCTCACACCCAGACGTCGAAGTCTTCGAAGAAGAAGAAGAAGAAGACCAAAAAGCCCATGAAGCTTAATGACAAGCGCACGACCTGAAAAAATATATCGACGTGCTAGAAGAATATAACCAGAAAGCGCGGACCCCAGTCACACTCCAAGAATTTCTCAGCTACGTCCTTGAGGACGGAGATGATGAAAATGGAGAAGACTCGTCGGATGAGCCTGAAGATTATGTGGCAAGCTACTATGTGATCTCTCATTCGTCGATAGATGATGAAAAAGCTCCTTACGCAGAGAAATTGGGGGTGGATCCTGAGCCAGAACTTCTAGGACCGTCAGATGAAATGATTGACGCGTTCCTGAATGAAGCTTTTTTGAAAAGCAAAGCTGATCGAGAGCACGAGATGACCATATTTGAAAAAGCCAAACGCCGGCGACTGGACGAAAGGGTTAACACACTCCCACCAGATCAAAGTACATCCGCCGCAAATAAAATCAGGTTCAAGATGAGGAAGAGGTTCGCCAAAGCCATATTGATGGGGATGAAGCCGCCACCCTCCGAAAGAAACACTCCTGATGAAGCGAATATACATCCTAGCTACTGCTTATATCATCGAAAGATTGCACACCCCACCGAAAAGTGCAACGCTTTTAAAAGCTGGTGGCAGGGATATGTTGCTCACCGACAACATTTTAAGCGGATGAAACGCAAAACTCGTCGGGAACAAAGAAATACGACCGAGGAGCGCAAAAGAACTGACGGCAACTATCATATGGTTGACTATGGGGGATCGCAAGTTCTCACCTTCGGAAGCGACTCTGACGAAGAAATGAATCTTGGACCTCTCTTCAAAGAATCCACCTCGGGAAAAGAGGAAGGACCGAAGAGTTGTAAGAACATTCAGCTGCGCAATCGCACATTACCTGAAAATAATCTCGGACCTACGAACAAGGAATCGAATAAAAAGGATAAGGGGAAAGAAAAGATCCCTGAAGATATCACCCTCGATGATCGAGTCATCGAAAAGCCAGCAGCCAAGGACCTGCCCAAGAAAAATAAGGTGGATTGTTTCCCCCAATCAGAGCAAAGCTCTGTTTTAAAAATGAAGCGACGCTTCTGCTTCCCCCAATCAGAGCAAAACTCTGTTCATATTCCAAGGTTTGGAATGAAGCGACGCTTCCTTTCCCCCAATCAAAGAAAAGCTCTATATTGAATTTCAGAATTCAAATTTTAAAAGTTGAAGCAACGCTTCAGATCCAGCGCTCTGCGCTTGTGCGCCATGTGTCAAACACAGATGTGCTAGCGCAGTTGCTGTGCTCTGCGCTGCGCGCCACATGTCTAACACAGGTGTGCTAGCGCAGTTGCGCTGCGCTGCTTGCCACGTGTCAAACACGGGTGCGCTCGCGCAGTTGCGTTGCGCTCTGCGCTGCGCGCCACGTGTCGAACGTAAGTGTGCTAGTGCAAGGTGCGCCAGCGCTGGGATTAAAAATTCCCCACTGTCAGATCAAAAGATCTACTAATAATAAATTATTAAATAATTAGAACTAAAATTCTGTTATGGAAAGATTTTTCAATCTTATTAAAATAAGAAGATTATCTTCTGTAAAACAGAAGCCTTAGGATCAAAGATCCAACGGTGGGAAATATTCCAAATCAATCAGAGAAAGATCTCTCAAAACTGATTTAACAAATCATTTGGCCCTATATAAAGGACCCTAGACTTCAAGTCATATAGAGAAAAGAGAGAGAAAAACCCTCTGCAAACTTTGAGAAAAAAAAGCAAGCTCTTAGAAAAAAGAAGATTTTTCTTCATCTTCAAGGTAAAGAACTATGTTCTTGAAATAACAGAGATGAAATCATCTCGTAAAAGGAGAACCATCTTCTTAAAAGATCATAGATCTGAAAAAAGACTAAGGTCTTTAATAAAAAGGAAAAGATCAAAAGATCTAATCATAAAATAATAAAAGAAGTATTTTTACTTCATTCACAGATCTTTGATCTATAAAGGCAGAGCCTTTTATAAAAACAAGAACTTTTGTTCTTAGATCTTGAGGAAAAAGCCTCCTTTGAAGAACATAAATCTGTTCTTTGATATTAAAATTGATCAGATGTGCTTTGCGCTATTAGAAAGTGCCTTGCACTCATGAATTGTGCTTTTGCGCTTCTTGGACCGGCGCTCAGCGCCAAAACATGCCATGTGTCAACCATAGACACAATCTACGCTTTGCGCTTTTAAAACAGAGCACTGCGCTCATGGGCTGGTGCTCAGCGCCAAGCGCGCCACGTGTCGCTCACTGGCGCGCCAACAGACTAGCGCAACGCGCTCATGAATTAAAAGCGCAATGCGCTAATAAACTAGCGCTAAGCGCGACACGTGTCATTTTCGTGTGCGCTACCTGACAGAAGCGCAATGCGCTCTTTGACTGGCGCAAAATGCCTGGCGCGCCACGTAGCGCACTATCAAAACACAATTTGTTCTGATCAAGACAAAATATGTCAGAGCCCAATGCTTAGCATTATTAAAAGGGCTGAGCCCAAATGAAGGCTTAATAGCCAGAACAAAAATAAAATGTTAAAACATTTTAATTGGACTTAGCCCAATTCTGGCCATAAGTCCTCAACTTATATTAAACTGAGCACATCTGCTCATAAATATCCAACAGATCTTAGTCTCAAACTGGGCTACAGATCTTTTAAACAATCCGCCTTGGTTTAAGGGTACATCTCTTCACTCCTTTGATATTTGTCATTGTAATTCTTCAACGTCTTCAAAGAGGTGACGGGTCCCGACAACCACACATTTCACGGACTGTGGGGTCCTTAAACTCACAGACTATGATGTCCTTAACCTCGATCTTGACGTCTTAAAACTAACATCGGACTGTGAGGTCCTTAAGCTCACGGACTATGATGTCCTTAACCTCGACCGTGATGTCTTAAAACTAATATCGGACTGTGGAGTCCTTAAATCCACGGACTATGATGTCCTTAACCTGGACCGAGATGTCCCTAAACTAACAATGGACCGTAATATCCTTAAACTAATTTCCGACCGCAATGTCACTAAACTAAACAACAGAGCCCAATTGCTCTCTTGTCGGATCTAAACGATCCCGTTAAGTTGATCTTAGTCTAAAATTAGACTAACGTATTTTTAACAAATGTTTAAGTTGATCTTAGTATCAAATGAGGCTAACGTATCCTTAAACCCAACCCCCAAACCCAAATCTAAGAAAGATACGGATTTGGACTAGTCCACGCCCTACGGGCGATGACATAACTTAGTCTCCGTATACAATCCATGGGCAACCAAACGCAAAACAAACACCCACGACACGAAGTGACCATCTGGAGAAGGAGAAAGTTGTTACCGCGATGTGGTAGCGTAATTAACTGCAGGGGCTTGCGCCTGCATGGAAGAGCGTCCCCACAATCAAAAACCCCTCAAACGAGGGGGAATCTGAGGAAGTCTGCTATATCGGCCGCATCCGTTTAAATCTTTGATACATGGTGCTATAAATCAACTTGGTATCTTCGGAGAGGTGGACGGATAGCACCAATTAGCATCTGTCCCGAATTTCAAGCGAGACGTACGCCGCGTCTCCGCCGCGTCTTTCGGAGGTGAACAGATTCTGGCACGCCCGGTGGGTCCTTTTCCTCTTTCCGCTCCACACTTCGTGTGTCGTGTTCGCGAACCAATCGCGGTTTGCTGATGGTTGCCCTTGGGTTCGAGGTACTAAGATTTGGCATTTTGCTTGGTGCAGAAAGCGAAGGATCAATGGCGTTCACTTGTGCAAAATGTTCCTGCTGCTACTGCAACGTACGCTCTGCCTCATCCAGAGGCATAGCCTACGAGCCTCAAGCGGCTTCGCTGTTCACAATGCCGATGGACCAGGTGACTCAGGCCACCACCGGGTTGTTTTTTGGGACCATGCTCCCGCCAACGAGCTTCACCGTTCCTGTGCCAACGCCTGAAGCTCCCAAGAAGTCGGTCTTTGATCGGCTTACAACTACTGCGGCCCCTTTCAACGGGTCACTCAGCTCCAGCACCTCGATCTTCTCCAGATTAGGCCGAAGTTCCTGTGGGCCCATGTTGAAGCCTGCAGTCCTAGAAAAGGTTGTTCCGAAGAGGATAGCCATCCATGCTCCTGAAGTCGTCAAGGCGGCTTCTCCTACCAAAGGGTCGGTTTTTACAAGACTGGCTGTTCCGCCTCCCACTATGGTTCCCGTCCCTGCTCAGAAGTCTGTTTTTGACCGGTTGGATACCGCTTCTCAACGGACATCAGTCTTCAAGAGGCTGACGCCAACAACAGCCCCTCACCTGGATAAGGGACAAGGCAAAGCCGTCCCCATCACTGAACTAACCCCAACAGCTCGTCACGCTCAACGTCGCCACTGGCGCCGAGTGAGGAAGGCTGGGGGCAACTCCCCCTCTGAGCTAACTCCACCAGCTCCAACAGTGGAAGTCAATGCTGCTGTTCCGACCAGGAACAACATTGAACTGCTGAACAAGGTGCGTAGGAACTCGCTTACCGCCATACTGAAAAGATCTCCTCCACCGGTAGAGACTGTCGCAGAAGCAAAACCGGAATAGCCCCCTCAGCGGCTGTCGTCCAAAGTTTACAAAGTCTGGCGATGTGTCTAAGAGTCAGTGATCGATCAAGACTACCTCCGCCAACAGAAAAAGCTGAAGGTTCAGCCGCAAGGGAACTGTCCCAGTAAGCCGCAAAAGACGATAACCACTTGGGTGCCCGCTTCAACGGCCCCCTCCACGTCGACTACTCAAAAGAAAAGGAGGCCATAGAAAGCCCCTGTAAATGTGGCAGACCACAAAAACACCAAGCCCCAACGCCCTAAGTCTGGGGGCATAATGGTGCATACTGTTTATATGGCTTCCGGAAAAGAAGAAAGCCGCGCTTCTACAGGTCATCGACCGCTTACGCGATCAGTGACTAGGGCTCAGGAGCAACAACGGCAAAAGCTCCAAGAAATGCTGACTGCAATGGCCGCACTCACTGGACCGAAAGAAAACCCAGAGACCTCGGAGCAACGCCATGAGCAGGAAACTGATGCTGAATTCCTTCGGAGAATGCTCGAAAAGAAGGACAAGGAGGCTGCAGAACAAGCGGCCAACATAAAAAGAATGGCGCTTCTCTTCCAAGACATGGTGGGTATGATGATCCAGCAGGACCCTCCAGCTGAAGATCCTCCGATTATCTTCGAAGACGACAGAGGGGAAACATCAAATCCACCTTCGGCTCTTTCAGCAGCCAAGGAGGAAACTATTTCCAAGTCCGCCCTGGATGATTATATCGCTCAGCAAATACGAGTTCACCAGGCAAATGAAGCGGCCGGCCAAGTCGTCAAAACTGGGCGACCGTATCCAGGCTGGTATGATCAGATAAAGTACCCGCCGGGCTACACGATCCCCAAATTCCACGTGTACAAAGGGACAGGCAATCCCCATCAACATGTTGCTCAGTTCAGGACTCTCTGTGGCAATACTGGTGGCAATGACAAGCTTTTGCTCCGCCAATTCGTCGGCAGCTTATCGGAAACGTCGTTTGAGTGGTACTCCGAACTCCCAAACGACTCCGTCAAAACTTTCACAGAAATGGAGTTGTTGTTCACCCAGCGATTCGCAAGTGCCAGTGAACGCACCCCAATAACGGCATTGATCAATGCCAGGGTAAAGCCGGGCGAGACGTGGGTTCAGTACGCGATCCGATGGCGGAATCTGTGGTCGAAGTGCGAACAGCGCATCGAAGAAGCACCAGCGGTGGGCATGTTCGTGGGCACCCTAGACCCTCATGCAACTATTTCACAGTTCATGGTGTTCTTCAAACCGACCACGTTTCAGGTTCTAATCGACAAGCTAGACCAAATGGACCAGATGGGGCATAGACCGTCTCCTCCGAAGCCGGAGTCGCGAAACGAAAAAGGTAAAGGGAAGGCGACCTTTATTGCGAATACCCAACAGTAGCCCAGTGCCCCAAAATTAACGGATCAACTGGAAGAGAGACGGCGCTATTATAATGAGAAAATGAAGCATCCTTACTCGTTCCCACGGGACAAAATGAAGAGACTCTTCGATCTGGCGATGCGCAACCGGCTTATCAATCTGTCGAATCCAAGGCGGCCATTGCAACCCGGCGAAGCGAATAATCCCAATTATTGCTCTTACCACCAAACGGTAAGCCATCCAATCGAAGATTGCTTCATCATTAAGGGATGGATTGAGGATCAGTACCAACAAGGCAAGTTTGCGTTGTCTGAGAAGTGGAAAGTGAGCCCACCACAACCGCATACTCCTAAGAAGATGGATACACCGGGGGCAACATGCTCTTTTGTTGAAGAAGCTCCATGGGATGTCGTTCTTTCGGCCAAAACCAAAAGGATACTGAATGATCTCCAGACATGCCCGGCGATCAGGTGGAAGAATCCGTTGGAACCTAAAATCATCAAAGGAATGCTGAAGCCGCACCCAACTCAAAAGGTTGGTGATGATAACCAAAGTGTTCATATCCAGCCGTCGAAATCTTCGAAAAAGAAGAAGAAATCCAAAAAGCCTGTGAAGCCTGGTGACAAGCCCACGGACCTGCAAGAGCAGATTGACGCATTGGAAGAGTATAACCAGAAGGCGCGGACTCCAATCACTCTCCAGGAGTTCCTCAGCCACGTCCTTGAGGACGGAAATGATGGAGAAGACTCATCTGATGAATCTGAAGATTACGTGGCAAGTTGCCATGTGATCTTTCATTCGTCGCTAGACGATGAAGAGGCTCCTTGCACAAAGAAACTGGGGGCAGGTCCTGAGCCAGAACTTCTGGGGCCATCAGATGAAATAATTGATGCATTCCTGAATACAGCTCTTCTGAAAAGTAAAGCTGATCGGGAGCGTGAGATGGCCATATTTGAAAAGGCCAAACGCCGGCGACTGGATGAAAGAATCGAACACTCCCGCCGGAACAAAGTACATCTGCCGGAAACAAAAGAAGGTTCAAGACGAGGAAGAGGTTCGCCAAAGGCATATCAATGGGAATGAAGCTGCCACCCTCCGAAAGAAACGTTCTTGGTGAAGCGGAAATGCATCCTAGCTACTATTTATACCATCGAAAGATTGCGCACCCTACCGAAGAGTGCAACGCTTTTAAAAGATGGTGGCGGGGATATGTTGCTCACCGGCAACATTTCAAGCGGATGAAACGCAAAACTCATCAGGAGCAAGGAAGTACGACCGAGGAGCGTAAAAGAACTGCCGGCAACTGTCGCGCGGTCAACGCTGGGGGTTCCCAAGTTTTCGCCTTTGGGAGTGACTCTGACGAAGAAATGACTCTTGGCCCCCTCTTTAAGGAGTCCACCTTGGGAAAAGAGGAAGGACCAAAGACCTGTGAAAACATTCAGCTACGCAATCGTACGCTGCCCGAGAAGAATCTCGGACCCACAAACAGAAAAGATAAGGGAAAAGAAAAGGTCTCTGAGGATATTGTTCTAGATGACCAAGTCATGAAAGAGCTGACCGCCAAGGACCCGCCAAAGAAAAGTAAGGTGGACTACAACGTTCTGGCGCACTTGAGAAAGTTACCATCACAATTCAGCATTCTCGACGCTCTTTTGCTATCAAAAGAAGCAAGAGATTCATTGATCAAGGCGCTACAGGTGCCAGACCAATTCCAAGCTTTCCTCGCCGAAGAAAGGATGAAGGACGAGCTAGAAGAAGTGCACACAGCCGATATCACCTTCGGCGATGAAGATCTCCTCCTTGGGACGTGTGAACATAATCGTCCCCTACATGTCTCAGGATACTGTCACGATATCAAGATAGGAAAAATCCTGGTCGACAATGGGTCCTCCGTCAATCTCCTCAATGTGCGAGTGTTGAAAGAAATCTACATGAGGGTTCAACACCTCGCTCGTGATAAAATTACTATCTCCGGTTTCGACTCCCAGTCATCACGGACTCTCGGGTCTGTGATACTGACGCTTCGCTTTGGACTACTCGTTACAGATATTAAATTTCACGTCATCGATACCAAGACATGCTACAATGCTTTGCTTGGTCGGCCCTGGTTACACGAGTACAACATTATCCCTTCTACGCAGCATTAGTGTATGAAATACTTCAAGGATGGTCTCGAGTACACTGTGACGGGGGAGTTGAATCCATTTTCCGTGAACAAAGTCCGAAAGTACGAAGATGCAAAATACTTTTTGCCAGATTTCGAGGACATGGAGAGATGTCACAAACCGGAGAACAAAGCTATCCCCACTATTCCGGTCTTCAGGAGTGATACCGAGGAAGAGGAAGAGATAGTTTATTCAGGTCCACCCTAGTGCAACAAACCAGGACCGTCTGCACCTATGTTGATCTTTGGCAGTGACTCGGAAGACGAGGTTAACGCTATATTCTCCGCTCGGCCTTCAATACAAACATTCGCTGATGAAGGGCAAAGTTTGCAAGTTGCTATGGTTCCACCCAAGCATCATAAAGAACTAGACGCGCTTGATACCTACAGTGTGGAAGAGCTACAGACGTTCTATGTCCCTCCCAGGCGAGAAGGTGAAAAGGTAATCCTATTCTACCGATCAGGGGAAACTAAAGTGGAGAAAGAAATCTGGCACGGCGCGGATTCCACACTCGACAGGCTCCAGCCCATCCGTTTGCCCGGATATTACACAGACGGACTAAGGAGACTCTTGAGACGCCAAGGTGTACCCCTTAAACAAACTGCTCGACAAGCACGGTTTTATAACAGGATCTGGAACGTCCCTGGAACTCAGCGAAAGTTGCCCAACGGGAAAATGGAAACAATCGGGCTTGGATATGTTCAATCCAAGAAACGACAGTTACTCCGCGACTGCTACGTTATACATGTCTTTGATGAAGAGGGAGATGCTTTTTGGGAAAATGCTAACCCTGAATCAGAAAGAGCTCCCGACGTAAAAATGCCCAGTCCGTCGTTTGAAGAACAAATGGACAAGCTTATAAGGGAAGCGAGTCAAAAGGTTCGAGACGACCACAATCGCGAAATGGCCATCTACGAGAAAGCCAGGACGCAACACCTTCTTCAACAGGCTGCGAATTATGAAAATGCTCCTCCCTGTCAACCCGTCGTACGAAAGGCCCGACGCAGAGGCAGAAGCAAATCAAAGAACGAGAAAGGCGTTCGACAGCGGCAGAGCGGGACCAAGAAGCCATGCGATCAAGAACCGAGCAACCAAGATTCATCTCTTATAAAGAAGATGGGTCGAGCATACTCTTTTGCCTAAGATAAGACAAAGAAAATACTTGATCTTGCCATAAGACATCAAATGATTATACTTCCGGAGTCCAAGCACCCCGAGCAAGTCAACGAGATCTCTCACCCAGACTATTGCTCCTATCATAGGGCAATAGGGCATCCTATTGAAGACTGCTTCACCTTCAAGAACTGGGTCGAAAACCAATATCAGCAAGGCAGGTTTACTCTATCCAACAGCTGGAGAGTAACCTCGCCGCAGAAGCATGAACCCAAATCCACGAGGGTAGAACCAGATCCACATCAGTCTTGGAAGCGAGCTCGTACCTGTCACGTGATTACGCTGTCGAAAAAAGAAGAGCCCGAGGATATGGATGACCTCCCTTGGTGCTTCGAAAACAATAATGACGAGGTGATCTCGGAATTTCCACCGACGCCGAAAGAGTTGGAAGATGGAATACATACCACTGCAGATGATCTCAAGAAAATTGATTTGGGGACGACGAGTGATCCACGGCCGACATTCGTCAGTGAGTTGCTGTCTGAAGAAAGAGTAGCTACACTAAAAGACGTGCTCATGCAGCATAAAGATTGCTTCGCATGGAATTATTCTGAGATGCCAGGACTAGACCCAGAGATTGCGGTTCACAAACTGGCCATATCCTCGGACGTCAAGCCAATCAAACAAGCGCCGAGAAGAATGCGGCTCGAGCTTGAGATGAGCATCAACGCCGAGGTCAAGAAGCTAATCGACTCCGGCTTCATCCAAGAGGTTCAATACCCAGATTGGATTGCCAACATCGTACCGGTGATGAAGAAAAATGGAACGGTGCGCATATGTGTGGACTTTCGGGATCTCAATAAAGCTTGCCCGAAGGACGATTTCCCAGTACGGGTCACCGAGCTAATGATAGACAATACATCCACCCACGAAGTCTTCTCCTTCATGGACGGATCGTCAGGATATAATCAGATAAAGATGCATCTCGAGGACCAGAAACATACCGCTTTCCGGACCCCTTTAGGCATATTCTGCTACAAGGTGATGCCCTTCGGTCTAAAGAACGCCGGTGCCACCTATCAGAGGGCCATGACGAAGATCTTCGATGACCTGATACATGAAATCGTCGAATGCTATATCGACGATCTCGTGGTGAAAAGCAAATCATACGAGAAACATCTAGAGCATCTGAAGATCATGTTTCAACGCCTCCGGCAATACAACTTGAAGATGAACCCTCTCAAGTGCGCGTTCGGAGTTTTCTCGGGCAAATTCCTGGGATTCATCGTCAGACACCTAGGCATCGAGATAGATCCGTCAAAAATCAAGGCGATCATGGAAATACCTCCGCCAAAGACTCTCAAACAATTGCGGTCTCTCCAAGGGAAGCTCGCGTATATCCGGCGATTTATAGCCAACCTCTCAAGGAAATGCCGTCCTTACAGCCACTTGATGAAGAAGGGAACTCCTTTCATCTGGGATCGCAAATGCCAAAGCGCGCTGGACGAGATCAAACAGTACCTGCAGAACCCGCCAGTGCTGGCTGCTCCGGTCAAGGGAAAGCCTCTCATTCTGTATACAACCGCCCTTGAAGGTTCTTTAGGTGCATTATGGGCACAAGAGAACGACCAAGGGAAGGAAAGAGCCCTCTACTATTTGAGCCGAGTTCTATTGGGGGCAGAAAGCAATTACTCTCCCATTGAAAAACACCGCCTGGCATTGATCTTCGCGATAACGAAGCTCAGGCACTATGCGTTGGCGCATGAAGTCCGTCTCATATCGAAGGTGGATCCTCTCAAATACTTGATGTCAAGGGCCATATTGACGGGGTGACTCGCTAAATGGGCATTGCTCTTGATGGAGTTCTCAATAACTTATCAGCCTCTTAAGGCAGTGAAAGGCCAGGCCATCGCCGACTTCCTCGCTGAGCATCCGATACCTGCCGATTCTCCCCTGAATTGCGAACTGCCAGACGAGCATGCGTTTGACACAATTAACAGAAGTGATACCCGATGGGAATTTTATTTTGATGGAGCATCTTCCATGAAGAAGCTCAAACAAAGCACTCCCATAATCAAATCAGGGGTAGGCCCCATCTTCGTAACTCCACAAGGAGGGGTAATGCGCTTTGCCTTTTCCTTAACAGAGCCGAGGACAAACAATGAAGCCGAATATGAAGCTTTATTAGCAGGTCTCGAGATCGGCATTGACATGGGGATTGAAAACCTCTTCATATACGGAGATTCCCAACTAGTTGTTAGTCAAGTAAACGGCGACTATCAAACGTGCAAACCAGAACTGGTGAAGTACGGCGAGAGGGTACAGCAACTGCTAACCTAAATACCTTCCTACACCTTGGAAAGCATACCACGTGCGGAAAATAGCAAGGCAGATGCATTAGCCAAGCTTGCTAAAGAACTGGCTGACGAAAACCTCGATGACGTGAGAATCGTTGTTCAAAGCCGTCGGGTTCTTGCACCGACAAAAATATCTCCAGAGCTGTCCAAGAAAAAAGGAGCGACCGAGCAAATGACTCTACAAATAAAAGACCAAAAGAAGGTTGAATATTGGAGAGAATTCTTCATAGACTACTTCAAATCCCGTCGAACGCCTGAAGATACGTCCTCAAAACATCAGCTCATGAAGCGAGCCCTATCTTTCGCTTTCGTCAATGATACTCTGTACAAGAGGTCATTTGATTCTGTATGGTTAAGATGCCTGGGACCTGAAGAAGCAAAAAGGGTCGTCCAAGAAACTCACGACGGACTCTGCGGTTCTTACCAAGCCGGGCCGAAGATGAAGCTGAAGATCAAACAGATGGGTTATTATTGGCCCACGATAATCCAAGACTGCCTTGAGTATGCGAAGCAATGCCACTCGTGCCAGATCCATGGGGACTTTATCCACCAGCATCTGAATCCATTATATCCGACAGTGGCTAGCTGGCCGTTCGAAATGTGGGGGACTAACATAATCGGCCCCATCGAACTAGTATCGTCCAGAGGACGTCGATTCATTTTGGCGACAATTGATTATTTCTCCAAATGGGCAGAAGCAGTACCACTAAGGGAAGTGAAGGCAGAGAATATCCTCCATTTCTTCAAGACACACGTCATTTATCGGTTTGGCACTCCGCGACGGATTATCTCCGATAACGGGCCAGCCTATAGAAGCCACAAGATCAGCTGCTTCGCACAACAGTATAACATAGACTGGAGATACTCCTCAGTCTATAATCCTCGAGCTAACGGCTTGGCTGAGGCTTTTAACAAGACATTGACGAAGATTGTAAAGAAGATGGTGTCTCGAAATAAAAAAGGACTAGCACGAGAGACTGCACAAAGCTCTCTGGGCGTACCGAACGACGTTCAAAACAGCCACGAGCACAACACCGTACGCATTGGTATTCGGTACAGAAGCGGTACTCCCCCTCGAGATAGAGCTACCCTCCCTACAAGTGGCAGTTCACTACGAGCTAACGGACGAAGAAAACGCTCACCTTCGGCTTGAGGAGCTCGATGCCCTTAATGAAACCCGGCTCATGGCGCAACAAAATCTGGAGGCTTATAAAGCAAAGATGACGCGCTCATATGAGAGATTGACTAGGTCGAGAGCATTCCGCCAAGGCGAACTCGTGCTAGTGGTTAAAAGACCTATGATCCCTAATCGCGCTAAGCGGGGAAAATTCGAGCCGAACTATGAAGGCCCATATATCATAGACAAGGTCTACCAGGGTGGAGCATATCTACTCATGGACATGCATGGCGAAAGGCCCTTCAGACCAATAAATGGTCGCTTCCTGAAGAAATACTACGCTTGACGAGTTATGGCCTAGGTCAACGATGGATGACGACGACTATGTCCGCTCGCTATCTTCCTAAACCCAAACTCTATAAGTAGTAACCAGCTTCCTTTATAATGGACCGAAACGTTCTTAAACTAACAACGGACCAAAACGTCTTTAAACTAACGATGGACCGAAACGTCCTTAAACTACCAATGGACCACTATGTCCTAAAACTAGCCGTTGACCGAGAGGTCGATAAGCTACGATGGATTGCAGCGTCCCAAAGCCGATACCAAAAAAAAGGGAATAAAAAAAAAAGAGAAAAGAAAAAGAAAACGGTACGTCCATAAGCAAAATGGGCATGGATGAAAACCCGAAAGGGCTTCGTGAGTAAAAACAGCAGGGCTACCGGCGAGTCTTGTGAAAACCTGAAAGGGCGCAGACTCGTAAAAAAAACGGTACTTCCACAAGCAAGATGGGAACGGATGAAAACCCGAAAGGGCTCCGTGAGTAAAAACAACAGGGCTACCGGCGAGTTTTGTGAAAACCCGAAAGGGCGCAATCTCGTTAAAAGACACTTGCAAGGTCCTCTCGACCTTGTAAGGAGAAACCACCTGTGTGAGATCCTTGCGACCCACAAAAGAGCAACACACTTAGGGATCCCCACGATTCTTAAGGAGAAAACACACTTACGAGATCCTCACGACTCGTCAGGAGAATTCCCCTTTGAGACCCTCACGGCTCACAGGGTTCAAAAGCCTTAAGCTACAGGGATCTAAACCTGTTCTTAAGCAGCCCCCACAGCCTCCGATACTGCCCTACAAGAGGTTCAGTACTAACCCTTGTATACAATCCACGGGCGCAAATAAACATTTCCCTAACAAGGTCCCATCCATGGCTAGGGATATGTCTGTACGGTGAACTGCCCTTTTAAGTCCTCTCGACTTATAAGGAGAAAACACTCTTGTAAGATCCTTACGACTTATAAGAGATCATACACTTAGGAATCCTCATGACTCCTAAGGAGAAAACACACCTACGAGATCCTCACGACTCGCAGGAATAAATACCTTTATGAGACCCTTACGGCTCATGAAGTCAAAAGCCTTAGTCGACAGGATCCTAACCCTGTTCACTAAGCCACCTTTGTTCGATATCGACAGAGGCAAATGATGATTCACTCCTGGCAATATCCTAGTAGTAGCGGTGCTGATGCCGAAATCGGTGTCTAATTCAGAGCTTGCAGTGAAAAGCCAGCAAGCCACACATGCATATGAAACAGCCGAAATGATAGGGCAACTTGCAAACAAAATCAGCAAGTAAAAATATATGCATGCGAAATAGCCGAAATGATTGGGCAACTCGCAGTAAAAAGCAGCGAGTAAAAATAAAACAAATAGCCAAAATGATTGGGCACCGCGAAAAATAGCCGAAATGATTGGGCAATTGCGACCTTCGCGATATAAAAGCTGAAATGATAGAGCATCGCGGAAAGAAAAAAAATGAATGAAATTTACACCCTATAGGTGATATTATGTCAATCCCTGTATACACTCCTGGAGCGCAAACAAAGAGGGGATCACACCTTTCCTCCACAGGCTTCACCAGAAGAAGAAGCCAAATCTCAACGGCTCACAGATAGCCTGGAGATCATATCAACATTCGTCTTATTGTAACGGACACAACATCAAGCAAAGCGGAACAGGGGAAATCCCAGTTCCATGACTCGGCGGTGTACAGATGACCGAGATTCAAACTCCGACTCCGTGAAATGCGGATAAAGTCAACCCTTCCTAGTCACGTGGAACGCGGATAATGTCAACTATGACCCCATGTGAAGCATCCAGAGCGGAGCCTGGTCCTCGCCGAACACGGCAGTGAACCCGTGGGAAGAATCCAGAGCAAAATTCATGGTCACGTGGAACGTGGATTATGTCACTCCTGACCCCATGGAAAACGTCCAGAGTAGATCCTGGTCCTCGCAGAGTACGGCAATGACCCCGTGTGAAGCATCCAGAGCAGAGCCTGGTCCTCGCCGAACACGGCAGTGAACTCTTGGGAAGTATCCAGAGCAAAATTCCTGGCTACGTGGAACGCGGATTATTTCACTCCTGACCCCGTGGAAAACGTCCAGAGCGGATCCTGGTCCGCGTAGAGCACGGCAATGACCCCGTGTGAAGCATCCAGAGCGGAGCCAGGTCCTCGCCGAACACGGTAGTGAACCCGTGGAAAGCATCCAGAGCAAAATTCCTGGCTACGTGGAACGCGGATTATGTCACTCCTGACCCCGTGGAAAACGTCCAGAGCGGATCCTGGTCTTCGCAGAGCACGGCAATGACCCCGTGTGAAGCATCCAGAGCGGAGCCTGGTCCTCGCCGAATACGGCAGTGAACCCGTGGGAAGCATCCAGAGCAAAATTCCTGGCTACGTGGAACGTGGATTATGTCACTCCTGACCCCGTGGAAAACGTCCAGAGCGGATCCTGGTCCTCGCAGAGTACGGCAGTGAACCCGTGTGAAGCATCCAGAGCGGAGCCTGGTCCTCGCCGAACACGGCAGTGAACCCGTGTGAAGCATCCAGAGCAAAATTCCTAGTTACGTGGAACGCGGATTATGTCACTCCTGACCCTGTGGAAAATGTCCAGAGCGGATCCTGGTCCTCGCAGAGCACGGCAGTGAACCCGTGTGAAGCATCCAGAGCGGAGCCTGGTCCTCGTCGAACACGCCAGTGAACCCATAGGAAGTATCCAGAGCAAAAAATTTTGGCTACGTGGAACGCGGATTATGTCACTCCCGACCCATGGAAAACGTCCAGAGCGGAGCATGGTCCTCGCCGAACACGGCAGTGAACCCGTGGGAAGCATCCAGAGCAAAAATTGGACTGTGAGGTCCTTAAACTCACGGACTATGATGTCCTTAACCTCGACCGAGATGTCTTAAAACTAACATTAGACTGTGGGGTCCTTAAACCCATGGACTATGATGTCCTTAACCTCGACCGTGATGTCTTAAAACTAACGTTGGACTGTGGGGTCCTTAAACCCATGGACTATGATGTCCTTTACCTAGACCGTGATGTCTTAAAACTAAACAACGGACTGTGGAGTCCTTAAATCTATGGACTATGATGTCCTTAACCTCGACCGTAATGTCTTTAAACTAACATCGGACTGTGGAGTCCTTAAATCCACGGACTATGATGTCCTTAACCTCGACCGCGAGGTCTTTAAACTACGGTATCCTGGAAAACGTCCAGAGCGGAGTCTGGTCCTCGCAGAACACGGCAGTGAACCCGTGGGAAGCATTCAGAGCAACTCCTGACTCCGTGAAATGCGGATAAGGGAAACTTCACCCATCACTTGCGGGTCCTCACGACTCGTAAGGGAGTAAATTCTCTTGTGAGATCCTTATGACTTTCAAGAGAAAACACACTTAGGAATCCTCACGATTCTTAAGGAGAAATTACACCTACGGGATCCTCTCGACCGGTAGGGAGAAAATTCTTTATGAGACCCTCACGGCTCATAAAGTTGAAAAGTCTTAGGTGACAGATCCTGACCCAGTTTTCTAAGCCATCACCACCCTACAAAGAGCCCAAGATTGACAGCTATATACTATCTACAGACCGCACTTGCTAAAGTCACATGGCAACAACACAGTAAGGAGAAGAAAGCGACAAGGAGAACATTTGATTCGCATTTAATTAAGCGTCCGAGGCATACCCGTTCATGCATGTGCAAAAGATTTAATACGAAAAATAAAACAAGCTAAAATGAGAAACTTTCCATTCATACTGCGAAAAAGTTCTTACAATTATGAAAGCAGTAAACAAAAACATTATCAAAATAATTACAATGGCAAAACCTCAGATCCAGGGCATGGATTGAGGAACTCAAAAGTAACTTTGTCCAGAATTGTCCAGGCCTGGTGAACCATCCTAGTATGCTTTCTTTCGCAATCACAAGCGTTGGGATCCCCACGGATGTCCTCCACCCTCCAATAGGCAGCAACTATGGCCGACTGTTGAAAAGCCTGGTGCAGGAGATCGACAAGATTGTCTCGCCTTCTCTTTAAGATTAGGCTCATCAGATACACCGAGTGAACCTTATCCTCGGCGGCATCCAACGCCCTAAGCGGCACGCCGGTACAAAATAAAGGAAGCGCTTCCCAGATCGCTCCCACAATAAGCTTCAGGAGAGAGGAACGTCGAGGAAGCAGCCGACCATTGTATGCGTCAGAGCGACCCATGATTTCGGCACACTCGGCATTTATGAATTCTCAATTCTGAGAACGGCCGAGTGAGCGGATGTCTCCGTAAAAGATAATCTCGTCGAGATCATACATATGAGCGTCCATTACTCCTGAAAAAGAAAATCAACAAAAATCAGCGGACAGACTGATTAAGCGAATTCTTATTAAAACAGGCACAGGGAGTTAAACTCCTCGAGAGCAATGCTCTGCAGACAAGAGTGACACCTGTCAAAATCAATTATGAGGGGAATTTAAAGAAATTCCTCGAGAACACTGAGAGCCTTGCTCTGAGAAGGTGATATAATTCATCAAAAAAAATTCCATTTTTAATCTTCAAGATCCATGAAAAAACTCTTAAGAGTTCTTCTATATGATTTGAAAGGAGCAAAGCTCCATTAATGAATTAAGAAATCATAAGTAAAATCCTTTTAGAGAGCAAAGCTCTATTAATGGAATCCTAAAAGGGTTCTCTTTAGATCTCTTTAGATCTATAGAGCAAAGCTCTGCTAGTGAAACCTTAAATGAGTTTTCTGAAGATCAAAGATCTATTAAGAGCAAGGCTCTGTTAATGGGTAAAACCCTAACTCATTAAGATTTATTAAAATTTTATCTAAGTTTGGAAAGAGTTTCTTTTTTGCGTTTGAGAAGTTCTCAAACAGAAGAGCGGTGCTCTGAACAAAATTCTCAAAGAAGATGATAATCATCTAGAGGACCAAAGGTCCATTTATAAGCGTTAAGCCGCCTCTTCAACTTCTGAGTTGATCCAAAGGCTCAGATGTTGCCACCACTGCGCTCACGTGTGGACCATGTAAACGCAACGGTGGGGGGCATTTGTTTCCCCCAATCAGAGCAAAGCTCTGTTTTAAAAATGAAGCGACACTTCTGCTTCCTCCAATCAGAGCAAAACTCTGTTCAAATTCCAAGGTTTGGGATGAGGCGACGCATCTTTTCCCCCAATCAAAGCAAAGCTCTATATTGAATTTCAAAATTCAAAATTTAAAAGTTGAAGCAACGCTTCAGATCCAGCGCTCTGCGCTGCGCGCAACGTGTCAAACACGGGTGCGCTAGCGCAGTTGCGCTGCGCTCTGCGCTGCACGCCACGTGTCTAACACGGGTGCGCTAGCGCAGTTGCGTTGCGCTCTGCGCTGCGCGCCACGTGTTGAACGTAGGTGCGCCAGCGCTGGGATTAAAAATTCCCCACCGTCAGATCAAAAGATCTACTAATAATAAATTATTAAATAATCAGAACTAAAATTCTGTTATGGAAAGATTTTTCAATCTTATTAAAACAAGAAGATTATCTTCTGTAAAACAGAAGCCTTAGGATCAAAGATCCAACGGTGGGAAATATTCCAAATCAATCAGAGAAAGATCTCTCAAAACTGATTTAACAAATCATTTGGCCCTATATAAAAGACCCTAAACTTCAAGTCATATAGAGAAAAGAGAGAGAAACCCTCTGCAAACTTTGAGAAAAAAGAGCAAGCTCTTAGAAAAAAGAAGATTTTTCTTCATCTTCAAGGTAAAGAACTATGTTCTTGAAATAACAAAGATGAAACCATCTCGTAAAAAGGAGAACCATCTTCTAAAAAGATCATAGATCTGAAAAAAGACTAAGCTCTTTAATAAAAAGGAAAAGATCAAAAGATTTAATCATAAAATAATAAAAGAAGTATTTTTACTTCATTCACAGATCTTTGATCTATAAAGGCAGAGCCTTTTATAAAAACAAGAACTTTTGTTCTTGGATCTTGAGAAAAAAGCTTCCTTTGAAGAACATAAATCTGTACTTTGATCTTAAAATTGATCAGATGCGCTTTGCGCTATTAGAAAGTGCCTTGCACTCATGAATTGCACTTTTGCGCTTCTTGGACCGGCGCTCAGCGCCAAAACATGCCACGTGTCAACCATAGACACAATCTGCGCTTTGCGCTTTTAAAACAGAGCACTGCGCTCATGGGCTGGCGCTCAGCGCCAAGCGCGCCACATGTCGCTCACTAGCGCGCCAACAGACTAGCGCAATGCACTCATGAATTAAAAGCGCAATGCGCTAACAAACTAGCGCTAAGCGCGACACGTGTCATCTTCGTGTGCGCTACCTGACAGAAGCACAATGCGCTCTTTGACTGGCGCAACGCGCCTGGCGCGCCACGTGGCGCACTATCAGAACACAATTTATTCCGATCAAGACAAAATATGTCAGAGCCCAATTCTTAGCATTATTAAAAGGGTTGAGCCCAAATGAAGGCTTAATAGCCAGAACAAAAATAAAATGTTAAAACATTTTAATTGGACTTAGCCCAATTCTGGCCATAAGTCCTTAACTTATATTAAACTGAGCACATCTGCTCATAAATATCCAACAGATCTTAGTTTCAAACTGGGCTACAGATCTTTTAAACAATCCGCCTTGGTTTAAGGGTACATCTCTTCACTCCTTTGATATTTGTCGTTGTAATTCTTCAACGTCTTCAAAGAGGTGACGGGTCCCGACAACCACACATTTCACGGACTGTGGGGTCCTTAAACTCACGGACTATGATGTCCTTAATCCCGACCGTGACGTCTTAAAACTAACATCGGACTGTGGAGTCCTTAAATCCACGGACTATTATATCCTTAACCTGGACCGAGATGTCCCTAAACTAACAATTGACCATAATGTTCTTAAACTAATTACCGACCGCAATGTCACTAAACTAAACAACAGAGCCCAATTGCTCTCTTGTCGGATCTAAACGATCCCGTTAAGTTGATCTTCGTCTAAAATTAGACTAACGTATCCTTAACAAACGTTTAAGTTGATCTTAGTCTCAAATGAGGCTAACATATCCTTAAACCCAACCCCCAAACCCAAATCTAAGAAAGATACGGATTTGGACTAGTCCACGCCCTACGGGTGACGACATAACTTAGTCTCCGTATACAATCCACGGGCAACCAAACGCAAAAAAAACACCCACGACACGAAGTGACCATCTCGAGAAGGAGAAAGTTGTTACCGCGATGCGGTAGCGTAATTAACTGCAGGGGCTTGCGCCTGCAGGGAAGAGCGTCCCCACAATTAAAAACCCCTCAAACGAGGGGGAATCTGACGAAGTATGCTACATCGACCGTATCCGTTTAAACCTTCGATACATGGTGCCATAAACCAACTTGGCATCTTCGGAGAGGTGGACGGATAGCACCAATTAGCATCTGCCCCGAATTTCAGGCGAGACGTACGCCGTGTCTCCGCCGCGTCTTTCGGAGGGGAACATGGATTACAACGTTCTGGCACACCTGAGGAAGATACCCTCGCAGCTCAGTATTCTTGACGCCCTTCTGCTATCCAAAGAGGCGAGAGATTCGCTGATCAAGGCATTACAAGAGCCCGAACAATTCCAAACTTTTCTCGCCGAAGAAAAGATGAAGGACGAGTTGGAAGAAGTTCACATAACCGATATCACCTTCGGCGATGAAGATCTCCTTCTCGGGACATACGAGCATAACCGTCCCCTTTATGTCTCCGGGTACTGTCATGATATCAGGATAGGGAAAATCCTGGTTGACAATGGGTCCTCCGTTAACCTCCTCAATGTAAGAGTGTTGAAAGAAATCTGCATGAGCGTTCAACACCTCGGGATAAGATCACTATCTCCGGGTTCGACTCCCAGTCATCACGGACGCTCGGGTCTGTGATACTGATGTTGCGCTTTGGACTGCTCGTCACGGACATTAAATTTCACGTCATTGACGCCAAGACCTGCTACAACGCTTTGCTCGGTCGGCCTTGGTTACACGAGTACAATATTATCCCTTCTACACAACATCAGTATATGAAGTACTTCAAAGATGGTCTCGAGTACACTGTGACAGGGGAACTAAACTCATTCTCCGTGAATGAAGTCCGAAAGTACGAAAATGCAAAATACTTCTTACCAGATTTCGAGGACATGGAAAGATGTCACAAACCGAAGAACAAAACTATCACCACAATTCTAGTCTTCGGGAACGATACCGAAGAGGACAAAGAGATAGTCTATTCCGGGATGCCCCAATACATCAAGCCGGGACCATCCACCCCTACGTTGATCTTCGGCAGCGACTCGAAAGATGAAGTCAATGCCGTATTTTTTGTACGACCATCGATACAAGCCTTCGCTGGCGATGATCGGGGTTTGCAAATTGCCATGGTCCCGCAGGAGCATTACAAAGAACTCGACGCACTTAATACCTAAAATGTGCAGGAGCTGCAAACATTCTACGTCCCTCCCAGGGAAGAGATGAAAAGGCAATCCTCTTTTATCAATCCACGGAAACCAAAGTGGAGAAAGAAGTCTGGCATGGTGCTGACTCGACACTTGACAGACTTCAGCCCATCCGTTTGCCCAGATACTACACAGACGGATTAAAAAGATTGTTGAGGCACCAAGGCGTACCCCTTAAGCAGACTGCTCGACAAGCCCAGTTCTATAACAGGATCTGGAGCGTCCCCGGAACTCAACGAAAGTTGCCCAACGGAAGAATGGAAACGATCGGGCTTGGGTATATTCAATCCAAGAAACGGGAGCGATTCCGCGGCTGCTACGTCATACATGACTTCGATGGAGAAGGAGATGCTCTGTGGGAAGATGCTAACCCTGAACCAAAATGAGCTCCCACCATGAAAATGCCAAGCCCGTCGTTCGAAGAACAAATGAACAAGCTTATAAGGGAAGCGGGCCAAAAGGTTCGAGACGACCATAATCGCGAAATGGCCATTTACGAGAAAGTCAGGACATAGCGCCTCCTTCAGCAAGCTGCAGAGAATGACGATACTCTTCGTCGCCAGCCCTGCATACAAAAGACCCGACGCAGGGGCAGAAATAAACCCAAGAACGGAAAAAGCATTCGATAGCGACGAAGCGGGACTAAGAAGCCACACGATCAAGAATCGAGCAGCCAAGATTCGTCTCTTGTAAAGAAGATGGGTCGAGCATACTCTTTCTCCCAAGACAAGACAAGAAAGATACTTGATCTCTCATAAAATATCAAATGATTACCCTCCCGGAGTCCAAACACCCCGAGCAAGCAGGCGAGGTCTCTTACCCGGACTATTGCTCCTATCACCAAGCGATATGACATCCTCTCGAAGACTGCTTCACATTCAAAGACTGGGTAAAAGACCGGTATCAGTAAGGCAAGTTCGCTTTATCCAGCAGTTGGAGGGTAACCCCGCCGCAGAAGCATGAACCAAAAACCACGAAAGCAGAGCCGGATCAACGTCGGTCTTGGAAGCGATCTCGTACCTGTTATGTAATAACGCTGTCAGAAGAAGAACCCGAGAACATGGATGACCTCCTCTGGTGCTTCGAAAACGATGATGACGAGTTGATATCAGAATTTCCACCAGTGCCAAAAGAGCTGGAAGATGGGATACATACTACTGCAGATAACCTCAAGAAAATTGACTTGGGAAGTGACCCGCGACCGACGTTCATTAGTGAACTATTGTCTGAAGAAAAGGAGGCTACGCTTAAAGACGTGCTCATGTAGTATAAAGACTGTTTCGCATGGAACTATTCTGAGATGCCCAGATTGGATCCAGAAATTGCTGTCCACAAGTTGGCAATTTCTTCAGACGTCAAGCCGATCAAACAAGCACCGAGAAGAATGCGACTCGAGCTTGAGATGAGCATCAACGCTGAGGTCAAGAAGCTAATCGACTCTGGCTTCATCCAAGAGGTTCAATATCCTGACTGGATCGCCAACTTTGTCCCAGTAATGAAGAAAAACGGGATGGTGCGCATCTGCGTGGACTTTCGGGATCCCAACAAAGCTTGCCCGAAGGACGACTTTCCAGTACCGGTCACCGAGCTGATGATAGATAATACGTCCACTCACAAAATTTTCTCCTTCATGGAAGGCTCATCAGGATACAATCAGATAAAAATGCATCCCGAAATCCAGAAGCATACCGCTTTCCGGACCCTTTTGGGCATATTCTGCTACAAGGTGATGCCTTTCGGTCTAAAGAACGCCGGTGCCACCTATCAGAGGGCCATGACGAAAATCTTCGATGACCTCATACATGAAATCGTTGAATACTATATCGAAAACCTCGTAGTTAAAAGAAAATCATACGAGGAACATTTTGAGCATCTGAAGATCGTGTTTCAGCGCCTTCAGAAATATAACTTGAAGATGAACCCTCTCAAATGCGCGTTCGGAGTTTCCTCAGGAAAATTCCTAGGACTCGTCGTCCGCCACCGAGGCATCGAGATAGACCCGTCAAAGATCAAGGCGATCATGGAAATGCCTTCGCCAAGGACTCTCAAGCAACTGCGGTCTCTCCAAGAAAAGCTCGCATATATCCGGCGATTTATAGCTAATCTCTCCGGCAAGTGCCGTCCTTACAGTCACCTAATGAAGAAGGGAACCCCGTTCGTCTGGGATCGCAAATGCCAAAGCGCATTGGACGAAATCAAGAAATACTTGCAGAATCCGCCTGTACTGGCCGCTCCCGTTAAAGGAAAACCCCTCGTCCTGTATACAACAGCCTTTGAAGGTTCCTTAGGCGCACTGTGGGCACAAGAGAACGACCAAGGGAAGGAGAGAGCCCTATACTATTTGAGTCGAGTTCTATTGGGGGCAGAAAGCAATTATTCTCCCATCGAAAAACACTGCCTGGCGTTGATTCTTCGCGATAACGAAGCTCAGACACTATGTTTTGGCACATGAGGTCCACCTCATATCAAAGGTGGATCCTCTCAAATACTTGATGTCAAAATCCATATTAACGGAACGGCTCGCTAAATGGGCCCTACTCTTAATAGAATTCTCGGTGACATACCGACCCCTCAAGGCAGTGAAAGGCCAGGCCATCGCAGACTTCCTCGCTGAGCATCCAATACCTGCCAATTCTCCTTTGAACTGCGAACTGCCCGACGAGCACGCGTTTGACATGATTGATGGTGAGAGAAGAGAGAATGATACCCAGTGGGAACTTTATTTCGATGGAGCATCTTCCATGAAGAAGCGCAAACAAAGCACCCCCATAATCAAATCCGGGGTAGGCCTCATCTTCGTGACTCCGCAAGGAGGGATAATGCGCTTTGCCTTCTCCTTAACAGAGCCGAGGATGAACAATGAAGCCGAATATTAAGCTTTAATAGCAGGTATTGAGATCGCCGTTGACATGGGAATTGAGAACCTTCTCATATACGGAGACTCCCAACTGGTCATTAGCCAAGTAAACAGTGACTATCAAATGTGCAAGCCAAAGCTGGTGAAGTACGGCGAGAGAGTGCAGCAACTGCTAACTCAAATTCCCTCCTACATACTGGAAAGTATACCATGTGCGGAAAACAGCAAAGCGGATGCATTAGCCAAGCTCGCTAAAGAATTGGCCGACGAGAATCTCGATAACGTGAGGATCGTTGTGCAAAGCCGTCGGGTTCTTGCACCGGCAGAAATATCTCCAGAGTCATCCGAAGAAAAAGGAGCGACCGAGTAAACGGCCCTACAAATAAAAGACCAGGAAAAGGCTAAGGATTAGAGAGAAGTCTTTATAGACTACTTCAAATCACGTTGAACGCCTGAAGATGCGTCCTCAAAACATCAGCTCATGAAGCGAGGTTTATCTTTTGCTTTCGTCAATGATACTCTGTATAAGAGATCATTTGACTCTTTATGGCTAAGATGCCTGGGACCGGAAGAAGCAAAAAGAGTTATCCAAGAATCTCACGACGAACTCTACGGTTCTCACCAAGCCGGGCCGAAGATGAAACTGAAGATCAAATGGATGGGCTACTATTAGCCCACGATGATCCAAGACTGCCTCGAATGCGCGAAGCAATGCCACTCGTGCCAGATTCATAGGGATTTTATCCATCAGCATCTGAATCCACTACATCCAACGGTGGCTAACTGGCCGTTCGAAATGTGGGGGACTGGCATAATCGGCCCCATCGAACCGGCATCATCCAGAAGACATCGATTCATCTTGGCGACAACTGATTACGTCTCCAAATGGGCAAAAGCAGTACCACTAAGAGAAGTGAAGATGGAGAATATCCTCCATTTCTTCAAGACACACGTCATTTATCGGTTCGGCACTCCGCGACGGATTATCTACGATAAAGGGCCAGCCTATAGAAGCCACAAGATCAGCCGCTTCGCATAACAATATAATATAGACTGGAGATACTCTTCAGTATATAATCCCCGAGCTAACGGTTTAGCTGAGGCTTTCAACAAGACCTTGACGAAGATCGTAAAAAAGACAGTGTCTCGAAATAAGAAGGACTGGCACGAGAGACTACATGAAGCTCTCTGGGCGTATCGAACTACGTTCAAAACGGCCACAAACACAACGCCGTATGCATTGGTATTCGGCACAGAAGCGGTACTCCCCCTCGAGATAGAGTTACCCTCTCTACGAGTGACCGTTCACTACAAGCTAACAGACGAAGAAAATACTCACCTTCGGCTTGAGGAGCTTGATGCCCTCGACGAAACCCGGCTCATGGCTCAGCAAAATCTGGAGGCTTATAAAGCAAAGATGACGCGCTCATATGAGAGATTGACTAGGCTGAGAACATTCCGCCAAGGCGAACTCGTGCTAGTGGTCAAAAGACATATGATCCCCAATCGTGCCAAGCGGGGGAAATTCGAGCCGAACTATGAAGGCCCGTATATCATAGACAAAGTCTACCAGGGTGGAGCATATCTACTCATGGACATGCATGGTGAAAGACCTTTCCGGCCAATAAACGGTCGATTCCTGAAAAAATACTACGCCTGACGAGCCACGGCCTAGGTCAACGATAGATGACGACGCCTATGTCCACTCGCTATCTTCTTAAGCCCAAACTCTATAAATAGTAGCCGGACAACGGACCGAAATGTCTTTAAACTAACAACGGACCGAAATGTCCTAAAACTAATAACGGACCGAAACGTCCTTAAACTAACGACGGACCGAAATGTCCTAAAACTAACAACGGACCGAAATGTCCTTAAACTAATGATGGACCACTATGTCCTAAAACTGGCTTTTGACCGAGACGTCGATAAACTACTACGGACCGCAGCATCCCAAGGCTGACACAAAAAAAACGGTATGTCCATAAGCAAAATGGGCACGGATGAAAACCTGAAAGGGCTCCGTGAGTAAAAACAGCAGGGCTACCGGTGAGTTTTGTGAAAACCCGAAAGGGTGCAATCTCGTTAAAAGACACTTACAAGGCCCTCTCGACCTTGTGAGGAGAAACCACCTGCGTGAGATCCTTATGACTCACAAAGGAGCAACACACTTAGGGATCCCCACGATTCCTAAGGAGAAACGCACTTACGAGATCCTCATGACTCGTGGGGAGAATTCCCCTTTGAGACCCTCATGGCTCATAGGATTCAAAATCCTTAAGCTACAGGGATCTGAACCTGTTCTTAAGCAGTCATACACCCTAATTTTTCCCTACAAGCGGTTCAACGCTGACCCTTGTATACAATCTACGGGCGCGAATAAGCATTTCCTTAACAAAGTCCCACCAGAGACTGGGGATATGCTCATATGGCAAAAGACACTTGTAAGTCCTCTCGACTTATAAGGAGAAAACACGCTTGTAAGATCCTTACGACTTATAAGAGACCATGCACTTAAGACTCCTCACGATTCTTAAGGAGAAAATGCACCTATGAGATCCTCACGACTCATAGGGAGAAATATTTTTATGAGACCCTTACGGCTCATGAAGTCAAAAGTCTTAGTCGACAGGATCCTAACCCTATTTACTAAGCCACCTTTGTTCGACATCGGCAAAGGCAAATGATGATTCGCTCCTGGCAATATCCCAGTTGTAGCGATACTGATGCCTAAATTGGTATCAAATCCCAAACTCACAGCGAGGCAAATGCATATAAAATATCCGAAATGATGGGGCAACTTGCAACAAAATTAGCAAGTAAAAATATATGCATGAAAAATAGTCGAAATGATTGGGCAACTCGGAATAAAAAGCAGCGAGTAAAAATAAAATAAATAGCCGAAATGATTGGGCACCGCAAGAAATAGCCGAAATGATTGGGTAATTGCGACTTTCGCGATATAAAGCTGAAATGATAGAGCATCGTGGAAAGAAAAATATATAAAATGAAACTTTTTGCCCTACATATGAGATCGCATCGATCCCTGTATACAATTCAGGGGCACAAAACAAAGAGGGAGCCATACCTTCCCCCTAGGCTCCATCCGAAAGAAAGCCAAGTCTTGAAGGTTCACAGACAGACTAGAGATCATCTCAACATTCGTCTCATTACAACAAACACAACATCAAGCAAAGCGGAACCGTAGCAATTCCCAGTTCCATGACTCGGCGGTGCGCAGACAACCGAGAGTCAACCCCGATTCCGTGAAATACGGATAAAGGCAGCAAATCCTGGTCACGTGGAACACGACCTATGTCAATCCTGACCCCATGGGAAGTGTCCAGAGCGGATCCTGGTCCTTACGGAACACGGCTAATGTCAATCCTGACCCCGTGGGAAGCATCCAGAGCAAATCCTGGTTTCATGGAACACGGCCTATGTCAATCCTGACCCCGTGGGAAGCATCCAGAGCAAATCCTGGTTTCGTGGAACACGACCTATGTCAATCCTGACCCCGTGGGAAGCGTCCAAAGCGGATCCTGGTCCTTGTGGAACACGGCTAATGTCAATCCTAACCCCGTGGGAAGCGTCCAGAGTGGATCCTAGTCCTTGCGGAACACGGCTAATGTCAATCCTGACCCCGTAGGAAGCATCCAGAGCAAATCCTGGTTTCGTGGAACACGGCCTATGTCAATCCTGACCCCGTAGGAAGCGTCCAGAGCGGATCCTGGTCCTTGCGGAACACGGGTAATGTCAATCCTGACCCCGTGGAAAGCACCTAGAGCAAATCCTGGTTTCGTGGAACATGGCCTATGTCAATCCTGACCTCATGGGAAGCGTCCAGAGCGGATCCTGGTCCTTGTAGAACACGGCTAATGTCAATCCTGACCCCATGGGAAGCATCCAGAGCAAATCCTGGTTTTGTGAAACACGGCTTATGTCAATCCTGACCCGTGGGAAGCGTCCAAAGCGGAACCTGGTCCATGCGGAACACGGCTAATGTCAATCCTGACCCCGTGGAAAGCATCCAGAGTAAATCCTGGTCTAATGGAACACGGCTTATGTCAATCCTGACCCCGTGGGAAGCGTCCAGAGCAAATCCTGGTTTCGTGGAATACGGCCTATGTCAATCCTGACCCCGTAGGAAGCGTCCAGAGCGGAACCTGGTCCTTGTGGAACACGGCTAATGTCAATCCTGACCCCGTGTGAAGCATCCAGAGCAAATCCTGGTCTAGTGGAACACGGCCTATGTCAATCCTGACCCCGTGGGAAGCGTCCAGAGAAAATCCTGGTCCTTGCGTAACACGGCTTATGTCAATCCTGACCCCGTGGGAAGCGTCCAGAGCGGAACCTGGTCCTTGCGGAACACGGCTAATGTCAATCCTGACTCCGTGGGAAGCGTCCAGAGCAAATCCTGGTCCCGTGGAACACGGCTAAAGTCAATCTAGACCCCGTGGGAAACGCCCAGAGCAATTCCTGACTCCACGAAATGCGGATAATGTCAATCTCATCAAACACTTATGGGTCCTCTCGACTCGTAAGGAAGAAAACTCTCTTGTGAGATCCTTACGACTCCCAAGAGAAAAACACACTTAGGAATCCTCATGATTCCTAAGGAGAAAATACACCTACGAGATCCTCTTGACTCGTAGGGAGAAAAGTCTTTATGAGACCCTCACGGCTCATAAAGTTGAAAAGCCTTAGGCAGCAGATCTGAACCTGCTTCCTAAGCCATCACTACCTTTCGAAGAATTCAAGACGAAATGTTCTCTATCATCTATAGGCTACGCTTACTAAGGTAACATGCCAGCAACAAGGAAAAGAGAAGAAAGCGACAGTAAGGAGAACGTTTGATTCGCATTCGAATAAACATTCAAAGCGTACCCATTCATACATGTGCGAAAAGGTTTAATGCATAAAATAAACAAATGGAAATGGAAAAGCTTGCTATTCATACTTTAGAAAATTCATACATTGGGGAAAACAGTAAACAAAAACATAATTAAAATGTTTACACAGGCACAACATCAAATCCAGGACATGGATTGAGAAATTCAAAAGTGAGGCCATCCAAAATTTTGCGGGCCTCTCGAACCATCTTCGTGTGCATCCTTTCACGGTCACAAGCATCAGGATCTCCACTGACGTCCTCCACCCTTCGATAGGCAGCGAGTATCACCGCCTGCTGAAAAGCTTGATGCAGGATATCAACAAGATTGTCTCGCCTTTTCTTTGAGATTAAGCTCATCAGATACACCGAGTGCACCTTATCTTCAGCGTCGTCCAATGCCTTAAGCGGCATGCCGGCATAAAATAGAGGAAGTGCTCCCCAGATCGTCCCCACAATAAGCTTTGAGAGAGAGGAACGACGAGGAAGCAGTCGACCATTGTATGCATCAAAGCGACCCATAATTTCGGCACACTAGGCATTTGTGAATTCTCAGTTTTGGGAACGGCCGAGTGCGTGAATGTCTCCATAAGAAATAATCTCGTCAAGATCATACATATGAGCGTCCATAACGTCTGAAAAGGAAAATCAGTGAGAGTTAGTGGATAGACTGATTAAGAAAAGCTTATTGAAATAGACACAGGATTTAAACAACTCTTGATATCCCCAAGGAGGAAATAAGTGCTTATTAAATTACCTAATGAATTTAATTCTATGCAATTAAGAAAGGAATCCTAAAAGGGATTTCGTATTTAATAAAAAGGTTCTTCGGGCCAAGGAGTTAAACTCCTCGAGAGCAATGCTCTGCAGACAGGAATGACACCTGTCAAAATCAATTATGAGGGGAATTAAAAATTCTCCGGGAATTCTAAGAACCTTGCTCTGTAAAAATGATGGAATAACCCATCAGAAAAATTGAAATAAATTTTTTTAATAAAATTCTATGATCTTTAAGATCCATGAACAAACTCTTAAGAGTTCTTTATGAAAGATTAATAAATCTATGTGATTTGAAAAGAGCAAAGCTCTGTTAATGGGTTAAGAAACCTTAAAAAGGATCTCTTAAGATCTAAGATCTAACAAGAGCAAAGCTCTGTTGAGGAACCCTACAAAAGTTTTCTTGAAGATCTAAGATCTAACAAGATCAAAACTCCATTCATGGGCTAAAAACCCCCAAGAAAGATCTCTTTAGATCTATGAGTTCAAGAGAGCAAAGCTCTGTTAGTGAAACCCTAAAAGGGTTTTCTTTAGATCAAAGATCTATGGAGAGCAAAGCTCTGTTAATGGGTAAAACCCTAGATTATTAAAAGCTCTTTTGAAAAGATTTAATCTTTACCTAAGTTTGGCAGAGTTCTGTCCTTAAGAAAGTTCTTAAAATGAAGAGCTATGCTCTGTGGGAGAATAAAAATTCTTAGAAAACAAGAAAGAAGATGAACAAAAATCATCCTAAGGGCCAAGGGTCCTATTTATAGGCACTAAGATGCCGTTTCATCTTCTGAGTTGATCCAAGGGTGCAGATGCTGCCACCGCTGCACTCACATGTGGGCCACATGAGCGCAACGGTGGGGAGGCATTTGTTTCCCCCAATCAGAGCAAAGCTCTGTTCAAATTTCAAATTTTAAAATGAAGCAACGCTTCAGAAGCAGCGCCAAGTGCGTTGCGCCCTAAGTAGCGCACCACGTGCAAAGCACGTGTGCGCTAGTGCTAGGTGCGCTGCGCTTTAAACAGCGCACCACGTGTAAGACACGGATGCGCTAGCGCTGAGTGCGTTGCGCCCTATGTAGCGCATCACGTGCAAAGCACGTGTGCGCTAGCGCTAGGTGCGCTGCGCTCTAAGCAGCGCACCATGTGCAAAGCACGGGTGCTCTAGCGCTAAGTGTGTTGCACTCTAAGCAGCGCACCACGTGCAATGCACAGGTGCGCTAGCGCTGGAACTAAAATCTCCCCATTGTCAGATCAAAGATCCAATAATAATGATGAATCATTAATTAATCAGAATTAAATTCTGTTAAGGAAAGATTTCTCAAAAATTATTCCAAACAACAAGATTGTGCTCTGTAAATCAGAGCACCGTTGGATCAATGATCCAAGTGCTCTGATTAACAAGATTGGTAAGAAAATTGCCTTCTGTAAATCAGAAGCCCTTAGATCAAAGATCCAACGATGGGAAATTCCCCGAATCAATTGGAGAAAAGATCTCCTTAACTGATTGAACTGATCAGCTTGCCCTATATAAACGCCCCAAGACTTCAAGTCTCGGATATACAGAAATAGAGAGAGGAACCACCCCATAAGCTTTGAGAGGTCTCAAGAGCCAAGCTCTCAGAAAAAGAAGAATTTTTTCAAGGTAAAAAAAATGAATAGAGAGATGAAATCATCTCATAATTGAAAAGAAGAATTCACTTCTTTAAAGATCATAGATCTACATGACAGAAGTCTTTCACAAAAAGATCAAAAGATCTCATCATAAAAGCGGAAGAACATAATTCTTCTCACAGATCATAGATCTATAAGACAAATTGTCTTTCAGGAGATCATGAACATCTCATTATAAAAAGGGGGAAGAATATTTCAATTCTCTGAGGATCATAGATCCATAAAGGCAAAGCCTTTCAATCAATATAAGAGATTGAAACATCTCCTGTAAAACTGAGAACTTTGTTCTTAGATCCACGAGACAAAGTCTCTTAAAGGGGAATTTAATTCTCAGCGCATCGTGCTGCATAAAAAGAGCCTTAGTGCTCCATATTAAGAAGAAGCGCTTTGCGCTCTTGATCTGACGCTCAGCGCCAAGCGCACCGCGTGTCTCTCACGTGTGCGCCAATTAACAGCTAGCGCTTTGCGCTTTTGAACTAGCGCTTTGCGCTCTTGGACTGGCGCTCAGCGCACCACGTGTCCCTCACGTGTGCGCCACTTATCAGTTAGCGCAATGCGCTCATAAACTAGCACTCTGCACTCATTAACAGGCGCTAGCGCCAAGCACAACACGTGTCCTTCATGTGTGCGCTATTTAGCAGAAGCGCACTGTGCTCTTTGACTGGCGCAAAGCGCCAAGCGCACCATGTGCTGCGCTGATAGAACCTAAATTGTTCTTTAATAAAGCCCAGAGCTATGATGAATGCTCAGCATTCAGTAAAAGACCAAAACATTATCAGAATTCAAGTCAATGCTCAGCATTGTTAAAAGGGCCTAGCCCAAATGAATGCTCAACAGCCCAAAATAAATGTTAAACATTTTAACTTGACTGGACTTAGCCCAAGATTGGCAATAAGTCCTCAATTCAGATTAATTGAGCCCATATGCTCGCAAATCTTTTGATCTTAGTCTCAAATTGGACTACAGATCTCTCAGCCAAAATTGGTTCAAGGGTACATCTCTTTACTCATCTGATATTTGTCGTTGTATTCCTTCAACGTTTTCAGAGAGGTGACGGGTCCCAACAACCATACATTTCATAGACTATGACGTCTTTAACCTCGGACTGTGGGGTCCCTTTAAACCCACGGACTATAATGTCCTTAACCTCGGACTGTGAAGTCCCTTTAAACCCACGGACTATGATGTCCTTAACCTCGGACTGTGGGGTCCCTTTAAACTAACGGACTATGATGTCCTTATGTCACGCCCCGCTTCCCAGTATACGGGCAGAGGACGCGACTTGGCCGCTACGTATTTACTCTGAAGTAAATACGCTAAGCGTATCTAAGCAATATAAAAGTAAAATCATAAGAGACAAGATATAATAAAACATCAACTTTATTTATTCACATTCTTTTGTACAATGCATGAAAAGTAAATATAACTGAATAAAAAGCAATGCCTAAACAATGGTATAACAGAAATGAAAGTACTGAATGGAAAGTGTACAATGACTAGAGCTCGGGGTCTTCACTGAACTGGTCCAAGTCTTCAGTAGTGGGATCGATCTCTGACGGGTCCAAATCACCTGACGACATTCAAAGAAGAAAGAAAGAGAATGTCGTCAGCGAACAGATCGCTCGGTAAGTCCCAAAGATAAGAGGAGAAATAGAATAGACAGAGAGTAAGAGAGAGAGAGAGTAGCTTTTACAGTTGTATTCTATTGTTATATTGTTGTATTTAGTGTTAACGCTGTTGTTTGTAGCTTGGTACAGAAGGATGCCAGTGTGTACGAGAGGAATCTCACTTGCCCCGGAGACTAAGGTATTAGAAACTGAAGGAACCGTTGGGCCACGGTACAACAGCAACGGAATATAGGTTAGGTGTCTTATGGTTGCAGTCTCGTGCCACTTCTAACACCTTTCGTACCAATCTACCCCTTAAACCCCGTAGTGTTTTGATTGTATTGTTGTATTGTGTTGGATAGATTGTATAGTTGAATGACTGACCAAAACCATGATATCAGTAAACAGATGTAACTATATAATCATGTAAATGGAATATCTGTAGAATCATGTAAATGGATGTATATCCATGGTTCGGTTCAGTCAATGTAGATTGAATGTATTGAATAGATTGAATATAGGGATTCATGTTGAATCAGAATATTGTAGATTATAAATTGTAGATTATAGATTGTAGATTATACTTGAATCATATTCAAGTTAGATTATAATGAAACTCAAAGTAAATTGAAATCCTGATTGTTTTGATGTTATCGGTAACCGCTGCACATGGGTGGCAGGATTTGTGTCTTTTTCAAAGACAATTATCTTTTTGATAACACCATTGTTAAGTTGTCTACCTTAGATAGACAAGCACCCACTTCTCCAGCTCCCCGAGACTCAAGAGATTGGTCCCGCTTAAACCTATGTTTACTAGGGTCCTTATTGTAATTTATAGAACTTGAGAGGTTTTTTATGTAGAAATACTTTTATATACTTTTCAAAATACACCCCTAATATTTATTATTCATCTTTAGAGTTATAATGAATGTGAATTTTATATTGTGATATTTCTAATGAAAATATCCTAATTCCATAATAAATGGTATTTATTTGTAATATTGGTTTTGTATGGAATTCATGGTATTTTAGTGTAAAATTGATTCTTGTGATTTTTAGAAAAAGGTAGAATGTTTATATCATAACAAAATAGGTATTTTAATGATAAATATACATACATTTATACAAAAATAATTTTAATATATATTTTATATTCTAAAAATCTCATTTCCTCAAGATGTTGTATCTTAAATCTTTCGAGACCGAATGCTCCTTGCGGAGATCTGAATCTCGCACTACTAAACCCGGGAATGTGCGATAATCCGCACCATCCCAAACGGGTTCCCCAAAATGGGATGTAGTGGCGCTTTGCAAAGATTGTATAAATACTAAATCCTTTAGAAAACAGTTTTATTAAGTAAATGGTATTTATTTGTAAAAATATCAATTTCCCGTATTCTATGTTCTAGGGTCTCCTAAGTAACTAGACTGCTCCTAACTGGTCCAAATCGACAAGTTGTGAGATATCCCTCAAACCGCCTCTTCACCGCCAATTGTGGCCAGGTAAGTACAAGTGAAGAAAGGAGGGATCCGCTCACGAATCACCGTGAGACGGGCCTTTTAAAGTTACCTTTCTCACTTGTCTAGCTTAGGCACCACAAAGTCAGGTTTAGATAAACGACTGAATGCCCACAACCTTCCTCTGTCCTAATGAGTGCGACAGTCCTTAATTGGTTGAGTCTAGATATTTTTATTATTAGCTCAAAGGTTATTTATTTGTAAAGATGTATCAATATTAAATCTTTTAGAAATGGTTTTATTAAGTAAAGGGTATTTAAATGAAAATGTTTGTTTTCCCGTATTCTAAGTTCTCGAGGGTATCGTGTTATGTTGCATATGAGTGTGTGAGGAGGTAGGTCATTACCTCGTGGTTTACTTAAAGGTATAGCAAGTTTAATAAAGTTAAATGTATAATTGAAACAATGTGGTATTTAAATGAAAAATACGATAAAGTGAAATAGCCATCATTTTATGAAATGAAATTTGATCAATTTGGTTGATTAGTGTTTAATAGTCAACATGAGAGAGTTTAAGCATAATTGTATTAACGAGAAGTGAAGTTTTATAAAAAACCGAATCGGAAATCGGATTTGTTTCGATTCCGTCGGGTTTGTAAATCCGTATTTTAGAAAAGAAAAGAGAGGTAGAATTTAGGGAGTTACAGGTTTTGGAAAATAATGAGAGTGGGATGGAAGGAGAGGAATCGTCAGTGCGTCGCTTTGTCGCCAAGAGCTCCTAGAACGATCGCCGGAAGTTCGCCGGGAATTTCGCCGTAGCTTCGCTTCGTGCTCATTTTCAAAGTACATAAGTTTCTTAGAAATTTTAGAAGAGTTGGCTAAGAGTTTTGGGGTGAGAGGATAGAGGGTAGGGGTGGTATTTATAGGGTTAGGCTAGGATTAGGGTAGATGAAGGGTTTTAATTTAAAAAATGTAAAAATATAGGAAAAATATATTAAAAATGGAGTAAAAGAGCTATTAAAGGCTCTCTAGAAACAATCTCAGAAATTGAAGTATGTAGTGAAGGTGGGAAGGGGAAAAGGCAACTTTTTGCCGTTGACGACTCGGCCGACCGGCCGAGTCGGGGGCTCGGAATGTGGGGGGTCGCCTGGTTAAGCCTCTGGTGCATTTAGTTTAGTGGGTGTAATGGGAAATTCTGGAGTTATCACGTGTTGACTGTTGGGCATCTATAAAATTTTAAAACAAAATAATATTAAAAATAATGTGGGGCATGGGATTTGAACTCTGATGGCTTGGTTCAGCAGTGCAAGGTATTACCAATGAGCTACAAGCTCCTTCTTGTAATTAAATTGCTAATTAATTATTTAAGTCTTGTGCTCAGGCCATAAATACCCTTTTATGGATTTTTGAAATTTTTTTGTAAAAACTTGTATAGGAAATTTATGGTTGTTTCATTCTACCCTTCTTAAAAAAATTCGTCCTCAAAATTTGTAAAAGGAAAGTGTAACAGATTCAAGAAAGTTTAGTGACTGAAGTACTGACAGTGTGTGAAAAAAATAATAAGGTGGTGCAAGGGTTTTTTTAAAATGTGAAAAATGTGTGAATGAATGAAAGAATGCAAAAGTTTTTGTAAGATTGTAAAAGAGGTGAGGGAATTTTGGGTTAAGACGGATTCAAAGTATATGATTCAAGAAATATGAAAGATAAGATTCAAGGAACATGATTGTATAGAATGTTTTAGTTGCTGGTTCTTGTGTTATATTGGTTAGGTTGTTCACGCAGAACAGAACTGCATGATAGAGTTTCATACAGCTCTGACCTGCATGGGCCACCAACAAAACCAGTCACGCCCCGCTTCCTAGTATACGGGCAGAGGACGCGACTTGGTCGCTACGTATTTACTCTGAAGTAAATACGCTAATCGTATCTAAGAAATATAAAAGTAAAATCACAAGAGACAAGATATAATAAAACAACAATTTTATTTATTCACATTCTTTTGTACAATGCATGAAAAGTAAATACAACTGAATAAAAAGCAATGCCTAAACAATGGCATAACAGAAATGAAAGTACTGAATGGAAAGTGTACAATGACTAGAGCTCGGGGTCTTCACTGAACTGGTCCAAGTCTTCAGTAGTGGGCTCGATCTCTGACGGGTCTAAATCACCTGACGACATTCAAAAAAGAAAGAAAGAGAATGTCGTCAGCGAACAGATCGCTCGGTAAGTCTCAAAGATGAGAGGAGAAATAGAATAGACAGAGAGTAAGAGAGAGAGAGATTAGCTTTTACAGTTGTATTATATTGTTATATTATTGTATTTAGTGTTAATGCTATTGTTTGTAGCTTGGTACAGAAGGGTGCCAGTGTATACGAGAGGAGGCTCACTTGCCCCGGAGACTAAGGTATCAGAAACTCAAGGAACCGTTGGGCCACGGTACAACAGCAATGGAATATAGATTAGGTGTCTTATGGTTGCAGTCTCGTGCCACTTCTAACACCTTCCGTACCAATCTACCCCTTAAACCCCGTAGTGTTTTGATTGTATTGTTGTATTGTGTTGGATAGATTGTATAGTTGAATGACTGACCAAAACCATGATATCAGTAAACGGATGTAACTGTATAATCATGTAAATGGAATATCTGTAAAATCATGTAAATGGATGTATATCCATGGTTCGGTTCAGTCAATGTAGATTGAATGTATTGAATAGATTGAATATAGGGATTCATGTTGAATCAGAATATTGTAAATTATAAATTGTAGATTATAGATTTTAGATTGTAGATTGTACTTGAATCATATTCAAGTCAGATTATAATGAAACTCAAAGTAAATTGAAGTCCTGATTGTTTTGATGTTATCGGTAACCGCTGCACATGGGCGGCAGGATTTGTGTCTTTTTCAAAGACGATTATCTTTTTGATAACACCATTGTTAAGTTGTCTATCTTATATAGGCAAGCACCCACTTCTCCGGCTCCCCGAGGCTCAAGAGATTGGTCCCGCTTAAACCTATGTTTACTAGGGTCCTTATTGTAATTTATAGAACTTGAGGGGGTTTTATGTAGAAATACTTTTATATACTTTTCAAAATACACCCCTAATATTTATTATTCATCTTTAGAGTTATAATGAATGTGAATTTTATATTTTGATATTTCTAATGAAAATATCCTAATTCCATAATAAATGGTATTTATTTGTAATATTGGTTTTGTATGGAATTCATGGTATTTTAGTGTAAAATTGATTCATGTGATTTTTAGAAAAGGGTGGAATATTTATATCATAAAAAAATATGTATTTTAATGATAAATATACATATATTTATACAAAAATAATTTTAATATATATTTTATATTTTAAAAATCTCATTTCCTCAAGATCGTATTTTAAATCTTTCGAGACCGAATACTCCTTGCGGAGGTCTGAATCTCGCACTACTAAGCCCGAGGATGTGCGATAATCCGCACCATCCCGAACAGGTTCCTCAAAATGGGTTGTAGCGGCGCTTTGCAAAGATTGTATAGATACTAAATCTTTTAGAAAACGTTTTTTTTAAGTAAATGGTATTTATTTGTAAAAAAGTCAATTTCCCGTATTCTATGTTCTAGGGTGTCCTAAGTCTACAAGACTGTTCCTAACTGGTCCAAAGCGACAAGTTGTGAGATATCCCTCAAATCGCTTCTTCACCGCCAATTGTGGCCAGGTAAGTACAAGTGAAGAAAGGAGGGATCCGCTCACGAATCACCATGAGACGGGCCTTTTAAAGTTACATTTCTCACTTGTCTAGCCTAGGCACAACAAAGTCAGGTTTAGATAAAGGATTGAATGCCCACAACCTTCCTCTGTCCTAATGAGTGCGATAGTCCTTAATTGGCTGAATCTAGATATTTTTATTATTAGCTCAAAGGTTATTTATTTGTAAAGATGTATCAATACTAAATATTTTAGAAATGGTTTTATTAAGTAAAGGGTATTTAAATGAAAATGTTTGTTTTCCCGTATTCTAAGTTCTCGAGGGTATCGTTTTATGTTGCATATGAGTGTGTGAGGAGGTAGGTCATTACCTCGTGGTCTACTTAAAGGTATAGCAAGTTTAATGAAGTTAAATGTATAATTGAAACAATGTGGTATTTAAATGAAAAATACGATAAAGTGAAATAGCCATCATTTTATGAAATGAAACTTGATCAATTTGGTTGATTAGTGTTTAATAGTCAACATGAGAGGGTTTAAGCATAATTGCATTAACGAGAAGTGAAGTTTTATAAGAAAACCGAATCGGAAATCGGATTTGTTCCGATTCCGTCGGGTTTGTAAATCCATATTTTAGAAAAGAAAAGAGAGGTAGAATTTGGGGACTTACGGGTTTTGGAAAATAATGAGAGTGAGATGGAAGGAGAGGAATCGCCGGTGCGTCGCTTCGTCGCCGAGAGCTCCTAGAACGATCGCCGGAAGTTCGCCGGGAATTTCGTCGTAGTTTCGCTTCGTGCCCGTTTTCAAAGTACACAAGTTTCTTGGAAATTTTAGAGAGTTGGCTCAGAGTTTTGGGGTGAGAGGGTAGAGGGTAGGGGTGGTATTTATAGGGTTAGGTTAAGGTTTGGGTAGATGAAGGGTTTTAATTTAAAAAATGTAAAAATGTAGGAAAAATGTATTAAAAATGGAGTAAAAGAGGTATTAAAGGCTCTCTAGAAACGATCTCAGAAACTAAAGTATGCAGTGAAGGTGGGAAGGGGAAAAGGCAACTTTTTGCCGTTGACGACTCGGCCGACCGGCCGAGTCTGGCCGGTGGCGCCGGCCCGAGTCGGCCGGTCCGCCGGCCGAGTCGGGGGCTCGGAATGTGGGGGGTCGCCTGGTTAAGACTCTGGTGCATTTAGTTTAGTGGGTGTAATGGGAAATTCTGGAGTTATCACGTGTTGACTGTTGGGCTTCTATAAAATTTTTAAAAAATAATATTAAAAATAATGTGGGGCATGGGATTTGAACTCCGGTGGCTTGGTTCAGCAGTGCAAGGTATTACCAATGAGCTGCAAGCTCCTTCTTGTAATTAAATTGCTAATTAATTACTTAAGTCTTGTGCTCAGGCCATAAATACCCCTTTTTGGATTTTTGAATTTTTTTTGTAAAAACTTGTATAGGAAATTTAGGGTTGTTACACCTTAACCTCGGACTGTGGGGTCCTTAAGCCCATGGACTATGATGTTCTTGACCTTGGACTGAGATGTTCTTAAATTAATATTGGTCCGTAATGTTCTTAAAACTAATTATGGACCGCAAAGTCGCTAAACTAAACAATAGAGCCCAAATGCTCTCTTGTTGGATCTAAATGATCCCGTTGAGTTGATCTTAGTCTAAAATTAGACTAACATATCCTCAACGAACGTTTAACTAATGAGACTAATGTATCTTTAAATCCAACCCAAAACCTAAATCTAAAAAAATACGGATTTGGACTAATTCACGCCCTACGGGAGACAACATAAATTAGTCTCCGTATACAATCCACGGGAAACCAAAAACAAAACAAACACCCACGACACGAAGTGCCTGTAGGGTGTTTTTCGTCACCCCATTGAGATGGGAATACGCGCGCGCTTGTCAGGCGTACTACACATTCCCCCTGCTTAGGGTAAGCTGGGGTTTAATGATTGTGGGGATCCGAATCTCCGGCAGCCGTGGACTAAGCTACCGTTAATTACCCCTCGCCTTTGGGGCGAGAGAACCTCCGATTAACGGGTTAAACTGGTCATGCGAACCCAATGTGCGGTGTGCGTGTGTTTTGTTTTAAAAGGAGGTTTTGGATATATCGGGAGCCACGCAGAGTTTTTACGGGGGTCCCGCTACCCGGATAGCGGGCTAGGGGTCAAGGGGCCTAGCAGCGCCCCGGTCCAAAAAAATTTTTGAGGGGGAAAGTGTGGCGGAGTATGTGTATGTGTACATTTGTATACATATGTATATATATACATGTATATATAAATAAAGGGAAAAAAAGACATCCAAAGAATGCGTGGGGCCAGCACTTAGGCGCTTGAGCGCAAGCGAGCCACGTGTCGGCACGTGGGCGCTTTGCGCTCGAGCGCAGAGTGCTAGAGCGCAACGCGCCACGTGTCGGCACGTGGGCGCTTTACGCTCGGATGCTGAGCGCTTGGGCACAAGCGCGCCACGTATCGGCACGTGGGCGACTTTCGCTTGAGTGCTTGCGCTCGAGCGCAAGAGTGCCACGTGTCGGCACGAGGGCGACTTGCGCCCGAGCGCTTGCGCTGGAGCGCAAGAGCGCCACGTGTCGGCACCGGGACGACTTGCGCTCGAGCGCAAGCGCTGGAGCGCAAGAGCGCCACGCGACTTGCGCTCGAGCGCAAGCGCAAGAGCGCCACGTGTCGGTACGGGGGCGCTCTGCTCTGGAGCGCCGGTGAGGAAAAGAGGCTTTTAGCCTAAAAAAATTTCTCAGAAGAGAAATCAGAGAGGAGTTGGACTCCTGAGTGTATTTTTCTTCTTTTTGGGGGGTTTAGTGAAAGATGATCTTCTTCTTCCTCCTCTGTTAGCTGGATCTTGAAGATCAAGAGATGTGAGATTTTTAAAAATCTCTTCTTTTTGAGATCTAATGGAAGATCTGAGTTCCCCTTTATTGGTTTTGTGGTGAAAAACTATTTTGTTTTATAAAAAGAAAAGTAAAACTCTTGATTTAATTCAAGAGAAAGAAGAAGGTTTTGGAACCTTGAAGAAGGAGAAAGATCTCAGATCTTGAAAAAAATTTGGAGAGAGAAAAAAAAGGTTTTTTTAGATATTTCATTATCTTTGCCTTTATAGGCTATACACTTTACACATAACCCCTTGGGCTTCACAAAATGACATTTTGCCTATTTCATGGCTCATGTGCCATTTCTTTTTGCACATAAGCCATGGGCTTTACAAAAATTTGGCTTTATGCCTATTTTTCGTACATTTATCCATAAATAAAATAAAAGAAATGCAACAAAATTATTTATTACAAAATTTTTATCTTGGCATGGGGGAAGGCCGGCCGCTTCATGTTCGGGCTCGACCCGGGCATGGGCCCACTGGATCTGGGCTTAGGCCCACTTGGATTGGGGTTGACTTTGATTTTGACTTGGTCAACCGGGGTGTAAATTTTTACCCCAACAAATTGCCCCCCATCAATAAATGCACACCACATATGTGGGTCGTGTGCATGAAATTGATGGATCTTCTTACACGTGGAGGCGGCTTGATTCGGTTCCCACCTTTTGGGAAGCTGGCACTGCCCTTTTTACGACATGGACGGTCGATGCGGCCCTTTTTGCGACTTGGACGGTCGGTTCTGCCCTTTTTGCGACTTGGACGGTCGGTGCTACCCTTTTAGCGACGTGGACGGTCGGTTCTGCCCTTTTTGCGATGTGGACGGTCGGTGCTGCCCTTTTAGCGACTTGGACGGTCGGTTCTGCCCTTTTTGCGACTTGGACGGTCGGTTCTGCCCTTTTTGCGACTTGGACGGTCGGTGCTGCCATTTTAGCGACGTGGACGGTCGATACTGCCATTTTTGCGACGTGGACGGTCGGTTCTGCCATTTTAGCGACGTGGACGGTCGATACTGCCCTTTTTGCGACGTGGACGGTCGGTGCTGCCCTTTTTGCGATGTGGACGGTCGGTGCTGCCCTTTTAGCGACTTGGACGGTCAGTTCTTGATTTGACTTGCTCTGCTTCTTGCAGTGTCAGGGGTAGACTTGACTTGCTCCGCTTCTTGCGGTGTCGAGATTGGATTCTGACTTGCTGATTTTGATTTGGGTTGACATCAGTATCGCTACGCTGGAACATAGTACCAGGAGCGAATCATCATTTGTCATGACAGGGTTTGGGAATTGGTTTTTGTTTGGCATCTGCATTGCTGCACTGGAATAATGCCAGGAGCAACTCATCATGTGCCCCGAGAGGATTTGGGAATTGATGGCTTAGGAGGTAGGTTTAGATCCCAATCACCTAAGACTTTTCAATTTTATGGGCCGTGAGGGTCCCATAAAAGCATTTTCTCCCTACGAGTCAAAAGGATCCCGCAGGTGTATTTTCTCCTTAGGAATCGTGAGGATTCCTAAGTGTTTTGCTCCTTTGTGAGTCGTAAGGATCTCACGCGGGAATTTTCTCCTCTCAAAGTCGAGAGGACTTTGAGAATGCATTTCTTCTCCTTTTCACGAGTTTGCGCCCTTTCAGTTTTCACAAACTCGCCGGTGGTCCTGCTGTTTTTACTCACGGAGCCCTTTCGGGTTTTCATCCGTGCCCGTTTTGCTTGTGGACATACCCTTTTTTTCCTTCTTTTTTTTTTGGACTTTGAATGTGGTCTCATCGGTTAGGACTTAGGAGAGATTGGGATTGTTTTACTCCCGTGGATTGTATGCGGTTTTGCAGGATGTATGATCCAGACCGTAGGGCCGGAAAGATTTCAGGGATTTGTTGGCGTCTGCATCGCTGCACTGGAATGTGGTACCAGGAGCGACTCATCATTCGCCGTTGGGGTATGGGATTTGGAATTTGGTTGGCGTCTGCATCGCTGCACTGGAATATGGTACCAGGAGCGACTCATCATTCGCCACTTGGGGACTTGGAATTTGGATCTTGTTTGGCATCAGCATTGCTGCACTGGAATAATGCCAGGAGCAACTCATCATTTGTCTTGGGAGGACTTGGGATTTTGGGTTTTTGGTCGGCATCAGCACCGCTAACACTGAAGCGAAATGCCAGGAGCGACTCATCATTTGCCGTTGCCCGTTGGGGAACGATGGCTTAGGAGACAGGTTTGGGTCCCTATCACCTAAGGCTTTTCAATTTTATGGGCCGTAAGGGTCCCATAAAAGCATTTTCTCCCTACGAGTCGTAAGGATCCCACAGGTGTATTTTCTCCTTAGGAATCGTGAGGATTCCTAAGTGTGTTGCTCTTTTGTGAGTCGTAAGGATCTCACGCAGGGGTTTTCTCCTCACAAGGTCGAGAGGACTTTACGAGTGTATTTCATCTCTTTTCACGAGTTTGCGCCCTTTCGGGTTTTCACAGACTCGCCGGTAGTCCTCCTGGTTTTTACTCACGGAGCCCTTTCGGGTTTTCGTCCGTGCCCGTTTTGCTTGTGGACATACCGTTTATTTCTTCTTCTTCTTCTTTTTCTCTTTTTTTTTTGGCCGCTGGTGGGACTTTAAAAGTAGTCTCACCGGCGGGATTTGGGAGAAATAGGGGCCATTTACGCCCGTGGATTGTATACGGTTTTGCAGGATGTCTGATCCAGACCGTAGGGCTGATGTGCTCAATTCGCTTGCGACTTGGAGTACTCACGTGTAGTATTTCTTGAGATATCGGCCATTGATGGGTGGCATGGGCCTTTCTCCCTCGGCACTTATTAGTTGGTAGGATCCTCCGTCGAACACTTTCTCGATGACGTATGGTCCTTCCCAGTTTGGCTCGAATTTTCCCTTGGCATGTCGATTGGGGATGATCGGTCTTTTGAGGACCAACACCAATTCACCTTTCTTGAAAGCGCGGAGACGGGTTATCTTGTCATAAGCCCGTGACATTTGGGCTCGGTATAGCTCCAGATTTTGCTGTACCGCGAGCCTCTTTTCTTCGAGGGCATCGAGTTCTTCAAGTCGAAGGAGCACGTTTTCCTCCTCCGTCAACTCATGCTGAACGGCCATTCTTAAGCTTGGAACTTCGACTTCGAGGGGGAGGACCGCCTCCACTCCGAAGAGCAATGAGTATGGAGTGGACTAAGTTGGAGTACGATGCGTGGTACGATATGCCCACAATGCCTCGTGAAGTTTGAGATTCCAGTCTTTCTTGTTGGCTGAAGCATTTTTCCTCAGGAGCTTGCATAGAGTCTTATTGAAGGCTTCGGCTAGCCCATTGGCTCTTGGATTATAGATGGAGGAATATCTCCAGTCTATCTTGTGCTGAGTAGCGAATCTTGAGACATTGAAGCTCTTGAAAGAAGGCCCGTTGTCAGAAATGATTCTTCTTGGTGTACCGAAGCGGTATAGAATATTATGCTGGAAGAATGTCAGAATATCTTTTGTCTTGATTTCTTTTAGCGGGACAGCTTCAGCCCATCTGGAGAAGTAGTCTGTCGCGGCCAGTATAAACCGATGGCCTTTGGATGACGGAGGATCAATTGGGCCAACAATGTCGGTGCCCCAGACTTCGAAGGGCCACGACGCCACCGTAGGATGCAATGGATTGGGATGCTTGTGAATAAAATCACCGTGAATTTGGCAGATATAACATTTCTTTGCATGCTCTCCGCAATCCCGTATCATGGTGAGCCAGTATTACCCAAGCCGTTTGATTTGAAGTCGCATCTTGGGGCCAGATTGGTGAGCACCGCAGACGCCCGAGTGAACATCTCTCATGACCTTTTGGGCTTCGACCAATGACAGACACCTGAGCCAGAGTTGGTCATATGACCTGCGGTATAGCGTGTCATTTACAAATACGTATCGGAGAGCTCTTTTCTTCAGCTGAATCCTCGCAGATTTTTCTTCGGGCAGCTTGTCGTATCGGAGGTACTCTATGAAGGGTTCTCTCCAATCGGGTTCGTCTTGGATGATCGAAGCTTCTTCGGCAAGACTGCTCTTCTGTTCCGCGCTTTCCTCTTCTCGTAGAGAGACTGGGGGTAGAATTTGTCGGCTCCTGACTGTGATCAGAATTTCGTCCATGTCAGGATCAGCCAGCTCCTTGGCTAGGCGAGCGAGTATGTCGGCTTTTCCGTTCAACGCTCTAGGGACTCTCGTTAGTTCAATATGAGTGAACCGTTTCATGAGTTCCACGACTCGGCCTCTGTACCGAGCTAATTCGGGTTTGTATATCTTATAATCGCCGCTTACTTGGTTGACGACGAGCTGGGAGTCACCGTAAACTCGTAGCCGACGGATTTCCATTTCTATGGAGAATTCCAAACCAGCTATCAGAGCTTCATACTCGGCCTCATTGTTTGTGCGAGGCTCGGTGAGAGCGAAAGAACGCCGTAGGGTTCCCATTGATGGTGTGATGAACACCAATCCTATCCCTGCTTTTATCTCCGGGACACTTGATCTGATTATATCCAGACGAGCCATCCATAAAGGTGAACAGTTCATAATTTGAGGTGTCATCGACCATCATTTCCATGACCGGTAGCGGGAAGTCGTTTTTAGGACATGCCTTGTTGAGGTCCCTGAAATCGACACAAACTCGGATCTGCCCATTTTTCTTCTTTACTGGGACTATGCATGCGATCCAGTCTGCATATTTCTCTTCCCTGATGAAGCCGGCATGGATGAGTTTCTTAGTTTCCTCGATGACCTTTTCTTCTAGTTCCCTTCTCATTCTTCGAGGAGCTTGTTTGACTGGTTTAGCATCAGGAGATATAGCCAACTTATGTACGGCCACTTCAGGGGAAAGGCCAGGCATTTCTTTGTATGTCCACGCGAAGCAGTCGACGAACTCATGCAGCAGGGCAATTATCTGCGCTTTCATTTCCTCTGACAAGAGCGAGCTGATGTAGGTCGGCCTTGGATTATCGGGCGTTCCTAAGTCAATCTCGGTTAGCTCGTCAAAGGTTGCTTGTCCGCCATCTTCGAGCTCTTGAGGAGCTTCTTCTGGCTCGGCTATCTCGTCGTCATCATTTGATCTTTCGCTGGCCTCACCAACATGGATCATGTGGCACGCTTTGGAATCAGGTTGAATGTAGCCTATGCCCCGTCTATCTGGAATTCATCCATCGATGAGTGCTCAGACCTGCGGCGGATACCATAGCCCTTCGTAAAACTTTGCTTCGGACTCCGTTTGATATAACCGGCATCCGCACTTCTTAAAGTATTCCCGCATCTCGGGCGCATAGTATCTGGGATTGAGGACAGCTCTTATGCCTCTCTCATAGGGAAGGCACGCGACAGAAAGATCGTCCGGGTGCACAACGGGGTTTGACCTGTAAAATAGGATGCCCTTCTGTCCATTTTTCCTCCCGGGCACGTAGAAAGTTTTCAGCTGGTCCACGGTAGAGACTGACAATGCGTCGAGCTCTTTGCACATCCGTTCCGCCACCCTTGTGATGGCCAGGGACCCTTCTGCGACTTCGAATGTCTCTTGTAGTTTCGCTTGCTGCATGGGGGGCCAATTTGCACAGCTGTTGCACGGCAGGTCCTCTTCTTCTGACTCTTCAGTGTCACTGCCAAGATGAGGGCGGACTTTGCTGCTAGATGGGCCTTCAGTAACAGATTCGTCCGTATCGCTGCCGAAATGAGGGCGAGTCTTACGGAAGGATGGGCTTCCATCATCAGACTCATCAGTGTCGCTGCCGAAATGCGGGCGCACTTGGGTATTTTTGCTTTTGAAAGTAACAGGCGGCGCGGATTTACTTTTGAGTCTTGGGGCCGGTCTATCCTCAGTCAGTTGTGGCTTATCATTTTGGTGGCTCATAAAGTACCGAGAATCTTCATATCGGACTTCATGCACACCGAACGGCTGGATGTCTCCGTCAATGCGTCTTTCTTCGCCATTTTTAGTATACTTCATGCATTGATGGAGAGTTGACGGAATGATGCCATAATCGTGGAGCCACAGCCGCCCCAAGAGAATCTTATAAGACGTGTCAGTGTCGATCACGTATATCTTAGCTTCAGTTTGCAGATCCCCAAATTTGATTGGCAAAGCTATAGACCCCAGAACTTGCTGGCAATTTTGGTTGAAGCCTTGAATGACAATCCTTTCCCTTAACAGGTGTCGGACGTCCATTGACAAACTCTTCAGAGTTCGCAAGTTCATGATGTTCACTGTGGACCCCGGATCAATCAATATGCGATTAATTCGATCTCCGTCGCTGTACCCGGTCACGTAAAGTGGCCGATTATGCTCAGCCATTCCCAGTAGCAAGTCTTCATCCTTAAATGTGACTGCGGCAGCATTCAAAACGTGCTGGGATTCTTTCATATTAATTTCCGCAAAGTGAGCCTGATACTGCTCGGGGTTTTGTAGAACGTGAATGAGAACATCTCTAAGCTCTTTAGATAGGACCAAGGCGTCGTAGATGCTCAGGAGAGACGGAAGATTCCGAAGATGTGCCAAGACATTATAGTCCACCGAGGAAGGACTTATGTTTTCATCGGCCGTTTCTCTGCCATCTTCTTCATTAGCGACTTGTTTTTCCTTCCCTTTTGGGGCGTTGCCCTGATTGTGCGGTAGAGTCCGGCCGCTTCTGAGCTGGATTTGATTGGCCTTTGTGGTGAGCTCCTCGTCCTCTTCGGGAAAACAGAGCTCATCCTCGGAGTCGCTGCCAAGATGGATGGCATAGCAGGTCATTACTGGGATCTCTTCATTGGAGTCTTCTTCTAACTCCTCCAGAATTTCAGCCGCTTGTACAGGGAAGAACTCCTTCAATTGAATCAATGTTCTTTCCTTTTGTTCATATTCTTCGAGGGAATCGATATATTTTTGAATAGTCGATCTCCCTGCAGACTCTTTTTCGCGCCGAGCTGCACCTTTCTTCTTCTTGAGCTTCTTGGATTTTAAGCCTGATGGAGCCGCATTGGCAGCTGGGCTGGTAGGTCTTTTCTGCCCTTCCCATTCCGTCCTGGGTTCTTTTTGAAGTAGCTTTATCATCTTCTTCGTCTTATTAGATATGTGCGTACTCCACGGAGGCCGTGATGATTCCGTTTCATTTGTCAGGGCAGCGGGTTCGGCTGTCTGCTCCCAGAAGGCTTCAACTTCTGTCTGTATAAAGTTGGTGGTTGCAACTTGATTGTTCACCAACACACTTTTGGACAGCTCGATCTCTCCAGCCTTGTACTGCTTCTCGACCCAGTCTTTGAAGATATAGCAATCCTCGATCGCATGGCTCACTACTCGGTGGTACGGGCAATACAGAGGATTGTCGGTCATTTTTGCTTCTTGGGGTCTTTTCGACTCCGGCAATTGTAGGCCGTTGTTCAAGGCATCTTTAAATATCTTGCAGACCTTGTCCCTTCTGAAAGAGTAAACCTTGTTCTTCTTCTCCTCTAGGGAAGGCCCATCTCCTCCCAGCAATGGCTTTCGAGACCGGTTGGTTTTGGATTCGCCCTGTTGGAGATAGTGCCCTCAGAGTCAATTATTAGGTCACAGGTACGTGATTGTAATGATTGAGGGAGGACCTATCCCAGTAGGACAGTCTTGCTCGAGATGATAGTATGCTATCTGGTTTACCTTTATCATCGTGTACTGCTTTAGGTAACATGACACGTCGCTATTACACGTTGATAGAGCCCCTAGGATTCTTGCTTGACCACCAGCAGTATGAGGGCGATCATATAAGTGGGAGCTGGGGGTCTATAAGCTTATCCTTAAAAGGTCCCTAGTCGTGGGAGTTTCGAGACTGGGCATCGATACTCCATTAGTAGACTAGTGTATACAGTCGAGACCCCGACGAGGGGCGGTGGCCGGTCTCACAAGCCACTGGTGTCAGTTGGATCACCTAAGATGTATACAGGTGCTCATTGGGTTATGAGTACACCGGACAGGACTCGCCGGGAACATGCTAGTTGGTCATATACCAGACGTCAGATGGCAGTTCCCTGGTGACATGTGTGCAGGTTAGTTCATCGACCTGGGGATCGTCATTTGTCTCGTGTGAGTTCCCACTGTACTTTGATTACTACCCTACCACGGCTCAAAGGAGTCGTGCAAACAGGTTTTAGTTGGGTACAGTCCCGAGCCACATGGAGGCAGTGAGCGTATCTTCAGGGGTTCGTCTCTCCCGGTATTGGGGGTGAGGTCGTGCTGTGTCTAGGAGAGCCATTACACAAAGTCCTTGGCCAAGGCAAGGAGATTTACTGGTAGGTATTCCAGTAGTATCTCAGGGTGTTCTGGGCTACACTCCGACACGACTTGTACCGCTTTTGGGGGTCTGACTTTTACCAACCCCCTAGGCCCGCCATGCGATGCTCATAGACGAACGGACCGGACTGCACGGATATTGTCACTGACAGGCTCAGTTGGGTGTCGGGGTGAGCTTCCTCATCGACGTCCTATTTGGTCAGTACCTGGTAGCCCGTCACGTATTGGCTTATACCTCTGACGTGCTAGTGGTTAAATCCACAACCAAGGTGTTGACGAGTCTTTAGAGTCCCCCACATTCAGTTACTCAGCTTTCGGGCGAAAGGTTGTAGAGGCCGTATGGAGATATGGCAAGGTCGGATCAGATACGTGCGGTATTGCACGGATCAGGATCGGACAGTCTGTACTATAGGCCGTATGGTTATATGGCAGGGTTCGATCAGATACGTGCGGTATTGCACGGATCAGGATCGAACGGATATTACTGGCCGGCTTTGGTATAAGCCGGATTCTAGTATAGTACAGTGTAGATTTTGTCTCATTGCATTTGTATTTCGGTCGAAATACAGATGCAGGTGTGTATGCACTGTATCGGGGTTTTCCTGTAATTTTTTACGGGACCAGTTTTCTGGAGTTGCCAGTTTGCTTTCCGTTTCGGCCGATTTCCATTGTTCCGTTCATTGGCCGAAGATTGGTGGAGGAGGGTTTATTTGCATTGTTGCAAATAGGCATTTGTGGAGGAGGTCTTTGCATATTATCATGTCATGATACTTGTCCCATCATTTGACTTCATATCTTCTTGATGGCTTGACTTTTAGTAACCATCATGGTTGTTGATTACTTGTTTTGGAGAGTGGGTTATGGTTGTGATCATTGGATTCTTTCACCATCTCTTTTCATTATTGTTCCACCCACCCCCTTGACCTTGCTCTCTCTCTCTCTCCAATCACACATGATGGGGGGGGCCGGCCATTCCTATGAGGCATGGGATTCATTTTTCATTTTGGGTGATGAAAAATGTTACTCTCATTTTTGCATGCTACATTTTCCCCACCTCTCTCCAAGCTCTCTTTTCCTCCACCAAAAGGCACCTCCATGAACCCCAAATGAGAAACAATCCTCTACTACACATTCTACAGCAAACCTTGGGCACGTCGAGTAGCCGGCTTCGTGCCCGAGTTGCCTCGGCATTGAGGTGGGAGCCCGTAAACAAAGTAGGCGATGTGGTGCACTTCCGGCGACGAGGAGGAGAAGGGACATTCCGCAGGAGATCGGGACGATGACGAGAAGACCGGAGGACTTGGATCGTCGGTATATCTCTCTAACCCATCTTGTTAAGTAGCTTAGACTAGTTAATGGTTCGATCCGGAGTCTAGTGCGCGGTGGTGCCGGTTTGCAAAGTCCGCAAAATTAAAGTTTATCACCGCTTCCGCATCTGGCCGTCGGGTTGACGGCCGGGGCGCCGCCGTGCACTTACAGTGGTATCAGAGCCGCGCCATCAACTTCGTCTAGCTTTCGTTTGATGTGTTTTGCGGTTCCGATCGACCAAAATATTCCAAAACCCCTAATTACACCCCTGAAGCCCACTGGAAAAAGATGGCCCACTGAACTCTCAAGACTGCGGCGGAACCGCGGCCCAATAGAAGGGTGGGGCCGCGGATCCGCGCTCTGTGTGAGAGATCAGAGTGTCGAATTTTCCCAGAGTTCTTAGAATCTCCTGCACATCATTCTGAGACCACCTAAAAAATTTTTAGACACCAAAAATTCTCAACAGAAAACTGATGTGAGGTAAAAATGAGTTTTTGGAATTTTGGTCGATCCGGGTGTTTAGTGCGCGGTGGTGCCGGTTTGCTAAGTCCGCAAAAATTAAAGTTTTTCACCGCTTCCGCCGCGCACTGTGGAGTTCACTGCACCAATTTTTTACAGAGGCTTTCTGGGATTATTTTGTGGGTTTTGGAATATTAAAATTGGGCCAATTATTTCTGTGAGTGCTACAGTATTAGTTTGGGGCCCACTTGTTAATTTTTGGTCAATCGGAAAATTTTAAACACATTTTTCACAGTATTTACATTATATCTGCGACCGTGAATGTCACTCGATCGGTAAATCCGGTCTAACTGCTATAGCCCGGTTAGACGGATTTGCGAACGTGACTTTCACGTTGATGTTTTGTTTTTGCTGTGATGTTGCGGATCGGTCGTGGGGGATAGCCTGGATGCAATGCTAGTACAGTTGTGGTTGTATTATGTACATTTGATATTGCGGGGCGAGCGTCCGACATGTGGACTGCCGTCACTGCCTGTTTGTATTATTATTTTGGGGCACGGCCAGGTTGCGGTCGTTGTACCCGGTGTATGTATATTTTACTTTCTGTACTAGGATTACCCCGCGGTGGGGTGCACGGATAGCCGGGTTCTGGAGGGCAACAAGCCCGCATCTCATGGCATTGAGACGGAGGGGGCTTCACTCTAGGATTGGCGGGCTATTCGCCGCACTCGTAGGGGGTACAGGTTGACCCAGGAGGGGTGCCCAAGTTACCGGATTCCGTGAAGTGCTGGGTGGTCCATTCACGTTGCTGAAGGGGGCTGCCTCGCTTCAGGTTTTGGCGGGTAACTTGCCGCGCCCGTAGGGGTCTAGGATTTCATTGCACAGGCTATCCACACGACCAGGGGAACGTCGGGTTTCAGTAGTGGCTCTGTGAAACCCGGGGATCCCAGATATCTGTATTGTTTCTGTGATGCTGTTCATTCTCTGTGATGTTGCATTTCTTTCACGCCTTGAGCGAAATATAATATATTGGTATATATATTAGTAGATGTTGTATATGTTTTGCATCCGCGCTAGTCCAGTCCCCGCTCTGTCGTTAGTTAGCTAACCTAACGGGTAATGACGGGACCCAGTGGCGAATGCGGATGGCATATACGTACATCAGTATATTTTCGTTCTTTTTGGTGTGATCAATTGATGGGACTGCATTGATTCGGATCAATGCAAAGTTAAAAACAAACCTAATCTGATGTTGTTGGAACACTTTTTCAAAAAGCTGTTATTGCAAGGACGTTTACTTTTGTTTTGCATCGTGGTATTCAGTTAGAATATCCTGCTCCTCAGTCAACGAGGCAAGGGCCGAGATCCCTTCACCGGGAGTGACCCCTTGGACAAAAAGTTTGCGTCAGGGCATTAACTTCACTATAGCCGATTACTTTTGCTTTGCATCGTGGTATTCAGTTGGAATATCCTGCACCTCATTCTACGGGGAAAGAGCCGAGATCCCTTCACCGGGAGTGACCTCTTTAGTAAAGGTTTTCGTCACTATATTTTCTAAAAAGCTATCCGTTCCTTCAACGATATCAAGTTCATTACGTTAAAGGTTTTCGCCAGAAACCATTCGTAGCCCTCCGTCGTTTCAGACGGGTAGCACGTAGTATTCATGCTATGTTTGTTGACCTTCGTCAAGGCATAGTGTATGGTAGCTGCCTGTTACCTTTCTGCTGCATAGATAGATGCGTTGGTTTGGGACAGTCGTATAGCCTTGTTGACCTTCGTCAAGGGCTTGTACGGGTGGATTCAGATTAACCCTGGATAATGACGGGTAGAACTTGACATGTGACTTATGATTTGTTGACCTTCGTCAAGGTCATAAGAGCATGGGGCAGAAATCACATCGGGAGTTTCAAAAGTACTGAAACTTGCCAGATATGCGCATACCTTCTGGAGTGTGATACCGTGAGCAGATTCCGTCACGTTGTCATGCGATGAGAGTTGGATCCCGATTCCCACTGATGAGTTAGTTTACTCCTCGGGTGACCCCGACTAATTCTTCTTTCAGGTTTGGAGGAGAATTTGAGGTACAGTGGGAGGATTCCAGATTAGATAAATTGTCACCATTCTGATCTAGGTTAGAGTGCACGCTGAGTGTTTCTTTTCTCTCTCTCTTTGGCAGCGACCATTGACCCGACCCTAAGACTTTGACTCAGTGACCAAGTTGACCGAACCTTCTTAAACACTGGCTTTTGGATTGTCAGAATTGCAGACCTCATTGCCACTCCTACTTTTACCCTTTTCTCCAGGACACCCCGTATTACTACGAACGTCCACTTCCATTGGACAAAACCATCGTATGGTTAGATACGAACTCGAAAGAATTTATTCGAGGATGGTTTTCGGTTCTGGAGAAAACGGATAGGATTATTCAGTTGTCTTTTCTTTTCACCCTCTCTCAGGTTGCGAGTACTCCTTAGTTTAGGAGTAGTACACCTATTATGCAAATTGGATAGTCTTCTTCCAAACCATAGGCTGGTGCCGACCGGTAGGGAATGAAGAAAACCAATTAGCATAACGATGGTGTGCAGAAGGTATTAAGTTCAGACAAAACAAGGGATCAGTAAGAGGGCAAAGTAAATTGCAACAGATATTCACGACCAAAACAAATATTTCGTTACCACTCCCACATCACCTTTGTATTTCTCCAGGACACTCCGTATCACTACGAAGATCCCATTTTATTGGATAATCCATCGTATGGTTATATACGAACTCGAAAGGAACTTGTTCCAGTTCGGGGATGGATCCTGGTTCAGGAGAAATAGGAATAAAGTACATTCAGATGTCTTTTATCTTCACCTTCTCTCGCGTTGCGAGTGCTCCTAGGATTAGGACAGTACACCCTTTATGCTTTTTGGATAGTCTTCTTCCAAACCATAGGCTGGTGCCGAACGGTAGGGAAGGTAGAAAACCAATTGGCCTAAAGGGGTGTACAGAAGGTAAAGACTAAAGACATATGAAGGGATTTGGAGAGGTGGCAAAGAATTATACGGTTATAGTTGTGAATCTGGATGATGGAAGAGGCATTACTAGGAATACCAGGATACCCCATCGAAACATTTCAATGTTTCAGTTCCACTGTGTACTGTTAATGGAAAACTGATTTCCCGATTAGATACTTGCTCCAGGGTATGTATTTACCAGGTTTGATTCTCACATCTGTATGGTTTTACAGATGATGAGTGGGAGTAGGTTATTGGGAATTGGGTGATCATCCTCATTATATCGGGATTCGTTGTAATCGGTGATATTTGAGGAGATCACCTGGGCTGTTTGCCGGTCGGCAAATATTTGGTTTTGAATATCCGCTGTTATGCACCAATTTCAAATTGATATATCTGTACGTCTATTTTCATAGAGTGAGATATACCTTTCTGAAATTATGTCTACGACATTTACCTATATCAGTGGATGGTTAGGTAAGGAGCATTAAACAGCGGTGTAATTCTTCTTAACCATAAGTACAGTTTTCAACCTACGACACACAGTGAATGAGTTATTAGACTCAAGGGACTTATACAGAGTATTGTATGTTGTCCAGGGTCCATCAGGACAGAGGGGTTGGTCCTCGTACTATATTCGGTTTACTTATGACTTCTCTAGTTTTTAGACAGGTGTTTCGTGGAAACACAGGGTCCGAATTTGGAGAAGTTATTGGTATTTGAATAGAGTAGAGAACCAGGTATAGCAAGTATCGGGATTCTTCAAAGAGATCGAAGATGTAGATACTTGTGTATGGTATTCAGTTGATAGTAATGATAAAGAGATCTTGCTTCTCTTTCAGGTTACTCATAATTGGAAGTATTCCTAAGTTGAGTAACGCTGATCGGCCTCCTTCCATTTAGTTGACATGCACTGGGGATAGCTGCATGATTTGAATCTGGTTCAATTAAATCTGTGCCTCTGTTTCTATATTGGATATAGTACAGTTCATATCTTAACATTGTTAAGGTACGGGGAGTTGTCTGGCTTATGCTTAAAACCAGACACTGGACAACTCAAGGCACATTTCTGTAATGGCTGTTTGTGGGTTGACCCAGGCTATGACGCGGGTTGATTTTCTACCATCTGGATGAACAATAGCAATATTGTTCTAGACTCGCCACAGTTTTATTAAAAATGGATTTTTCAGAAAACAGTAGTGGGAGTATGGTAGAACTGGAAGTGATTCCAGAACCACAAACGATTACTGAAGATTTGATAAGGAACCTAAAGATTCAATCTGGATTGACATTCCATTGGCCACTCCGCAGATAAGGTGGGTAACTTCAGGCACCAGAGAGGTACTACGGTAGCCTCAAGGACGGTGACAGGGAAGTTCTTGTTTACCCACAATTGCCATTGCTGTTGTTCCAGGTTACGAGACCCGGCGGGAGGATGAGTATAGCGTCTTTCTAAACCAGTTTTAGAAGTGTACGTCTATATGACTTTGCCAGAGGGTTGTCGTAGTCAGTGGGAGCAGCGGAAGCATTGGTGGACAGGCTGCTTATGTCTATTTATAGACTAGAGCAGATGTAGCGGAGATAGATCATCTATTTCTGACGTGAAAGTCATGGGTTTGACTTCATCAGAATAGGGGATGGATCTGTTGAGAAGGTAGTAGGGTGTGATATCCTGGTATTTAGATGATATACACAGAGTAGGAAAAGAAACTCCTACACTACGATCGGTTATACTTTGGTCGTCACACAGTTGTTTCTCCACAAAGGAAATGGATTTTATATCAGACATACTGGTTACTAGATCTATGGTCTTAGATCTAGATTTGGGTGGTTTCCCAATCAGGGTACTTGACAGCATTCTAAGAGTATTTAGGATGGACGACTCTTGGCACGGTAGTGTACCTGCAGGTAATGGAGTCACCCTCTCCAAAGGTGTCTTACAGACTAAAGGGGAGAGGGACGGGCATGATTGGCAGATCACTTGCTCAGGCAATTGAGTCAATCGTGAGATGTCAAGTACCACACCAGATGTTGTTCTTGCACTAGATGCAATAAGTTGACATTAATCCAATCTTGGAGAAACAGTCGGAAGCAGTTTTAGAACATAAGTGGATGTTCTAGGGATATGATAACGATAGCCTCATTCAGGAGACAGTTATCATTCCAGGCTTCCAAGGTGACATAGACGACAAGGAGGTTGTCAGAGTTATAGTTTTCCTTCTGATGAGGGGCAGTATTTTGGACAGGTGGTCCAAGGCAATACTGAAGGAGGCATGGCGCACAGGACACTGATTAAGTTCAGTTGTCAATACAGTCTAAGAAGTTTGGATTTGGAGTTCATTTATGAGCTACGTCCCATCAGACATCCAGACATATTCTAAGACTGATATTGCTCATTTCGGGAGATAGGTTTCTCCGCGAACTTGAGATATAGAGAGACATAGAAAGAAACAACTAAGCGGATCCACTCACTGAGGCTATTCCTCGAACGCAATAGTTCCGCAAACGAGCTTTGTGAGACTGACTAGTAGAGGAGTTGGGTGTTCGGTATCACACGGGCTGTGAGTATGCGACATCGCAATAATTAGCCTTGAGTGCAAGTGGGAGATTGTTGGAGATAGTGCCCTCAGAGTCAATTATTAGGTCACAGGTACGTGATTGTAATGATTGAGGGAGGACCTATCCCAGTAGGACAGTCTTGCTCGAGATGATAGTATGCTATCTGGTTTACCTTTATCATCGTGTACTGCTTTAGGTAACATGACACGTCGCTATTACACGTTGATAGAGCCCCTAGGATTCTTGCTTGACCACCAGCAGTATGAGGGCGATCATATAAGTGGGAGCTGGGGGTCTATAAGCTTATCCTTAAAAGGTCCCTAGTCGTGGGAGTTTCGAGACTGGGCATCGATACTCCATTAGTAGACTAGTGTATACAGTCGAGACCCCGACGAGGGGCGGTGGCCGGTCTCACAAGCCACTGGTGTCAGTTGGATCACCTAAGATGTATACAGGTGCTCATTGGGTTATGAGTACACCGGACAGGACTCGCCGGGAACATGCTAGTTGGTCATATACCAGACGTCAGATGGCAGTTCCCTGGTGACATGTGTGCAGGTTAGTTCATCGACCTGGGGATCGTCATTTGTCTCGTGTGAGTTCCCACTGTACTTTGATTACTACCCTACCACGGCTCAAAGGAGTCGTGCAAACAGGTTTTAGTTGGGTACAGTCCCGAGCCACATGGAGGCAGTGAGCGTATCTTCAGGGGTTCGTCTCTCCCGGTATTGGGGGTGAGGTCGTGCTGTGTCTAGGAGAGCCATTACACAAAGTCCTTGGCCAAGGCAAGGAGATTTACTGGTAGGTATTCCAGTAGTATCTCAGGGTGTTCTGGGCTACACTCCGACACGACTTGTACCGCTTTTGGGGGTCTGACTTTTACCAACCCCCTAGGCCCGCCATGCGATGCTCATAGACGAACGGACCGGACTGCACGGATATTGTCACTGACAGGCTCAGTTGGGTGTCGGGGTGAGCTTCCTCATCGACGTCCCATTTGGTCAGTACCTGGTAGCCCGTCACGTATTGGCTTATACCTCTGACGTGCTAGTGGTTAAATCCACAACCAAGGTGTTGACGAGTCTTTAGAGTCCCCCACATTCAGTTACTCAGCTTTCGGGCGAAAGGTTGTAGAGGCCGTATGGAGATATGGCAAGGTCGGATCAGATACGTGCGGTATTGCACGGATCAGGATCGGACAGTCTGTACTATAGGCCGTATGGTTATATGGCAGGGTTCGATCAGATACGTGCGGTATTGCACGGATCAGGATCGAACGGATATTACTGGCCGGCTTTGGTATAAGCCGGATTCTAGTATAGTACAGTGTAGATTTTGTCTCATTGCATTTGTATTTCGGTCGAAATACAGATGCAGGTGTGTATGCACTGTATCGGGGTTTTCCTGTAATTTTTTACGGGACCAGTTTTCTGGAGTTGCCAGTTTGCTTTCCGTTTCGGCCGATTTCCATTGTTCCGTTCATTGGCCGAAGATTGGTGGAGGAGGGTTTATTTGCATTGTTGCAAATAGGCATTTGTGGAGGAGGTCTTTGCATATTATCATGTCATGATACTTGTCCCATCATTTGACTTCATATCTTCTTGATGGCTTGACTTTTAGTAACCATCATGGTTGTTGATTACTTGGTTTGGAGAGTGGGTTATGGTTGTGATCATTGGATTCTTTCACCATCTCTTTTCATTATTGTTCCACCCACCCCCTTGACCTTGCTCTCTCTCTCTCTCCAATCACACATGATGGGGGGGCCGGCCATTCCTATGAGGCATGGGATTCATTTTTCATTTTGGGTGATGAAAAATGTTACTCTCATTTTTGCATGCTACATTTTCCCCACCTCTCTCCAAGCTCTCTTTTCCTCCACCAAAAGGCACCTCCATGAACCCCAAATGAGAAACAATCCTCTACTACACATTCTACAGCAAACCTTGGGCACGTCGAGTAGCCGGCTTCGTGCCCGAGTTGCCTCGGCATTGAGGTGGGAGCCCGTAAACAAAGTAGGCGATGTGGTGCACTTCCGGCGACGAGGAGGAGAAGGGACATTCCGCAGGAGATCGGGACGATGACGAGAAGACCGGAGGACTTGGATCGTCGGTATATCTCTCTAACCCATCTTGTTAAGTAGCTTAGACTAGTTAATGGTTCGATCCGGAGTCTAGTGCGCGGTGGTGCCGGTTTGCAAAGTCCGCAAAATTAAAGTTTATCACCGCTTCCGCATCTGGCCGTCGGGTTGACGGCCGGGGCGCCGCCGTGCTCTTACACGCCCGCCCTTCGCTTTTCATCATTGTCGGAGGCATTGAAGACATTGGTACTGCTGGAACTCCCGCTTCTACGGTTGTCGTCCCGCTTGCTTTTCCAGGTTTTGTCTCTCTGAGAGTCCGGTGGGGACTCTTGCTTCGAGCGTTCCAGCATTTGGACTTTCTTGGTTATCTCCTGAAATGTCTTGAGGCCCGCTGTACACAAGAATGGGACCATCCAATTGCTGAGGTTCCCAATGAGAAGGCTGACGGACTGGTCCTGCTCCAGCGGCGGTTCGCACTTGACTGTGAGATTACGCCATCGGGCGATAAAGTCGGTGTTGCTTTCATTCTTCCCCGGCTTAGTCCTCACAAGGTCGGCAATGAAGATTTTATCACTGACACTCATGAACCTTTACCGAAACAGGGACTCCATTTGGGCAAAGGTAATGACGGACCCGTCCGGTATACTCGCATACCAGTCGAAGGCGACGCCGGTCAGGCTGTTGACAAACTGACGAAGAAGGAGCGCGTCATTGCCCCCTGTATTTCCGCACGATGCTTTGAAGTGGGCGACGTGCTGGTTTGCATTCCCCGTTCCATCAAATCTTCCGAACTTAGGAATGACGTAGCCGCTTGGGAACTCAATGAGATCGTACTGCGCGGGATATGGCCGCCCACTACTGCCGATTTCTTTCTGAGCTTCAGCTTCGGCCACCAATGTTTTAACCTTGCTGGTGACCAAATCCATTATTCGATCCTGTGTTAGCGGGATAGTGCTATCTGGGGCCAAGGCGTCCCCAGAAGCGGAGTGTGGCCGGCTTTCATGTGGCTCGACCAGTCTTGGACCCGAAGGAGCAGGCATTGGCTGCCTCGGATTGTCATCACCCGGCTGATTAGTAGCGGCTTGTGTCTGATTGGGAGGCGCTCGAGCAATTTGAGCCGTAAGCTGCATCACCACGTTCGTTAAGTCGTTAATCTTCGAATAGAGCTTGGCCATCTCTTTATCTTTGCTCCTCAGCTGTTTTCGAAGCTCTTAAAGCAGCTCTTGCTCCGCAGTCCTGGGGCGGAAAGTCGGCTCTTTCTCGCTGTCCGAGCTTGACTCTGCATGGACCGAGGGGACTTTCTGCCTATGATCCTCATCGAGAGGGTTTTCTTCATCCAGCGGGGGCGGCTGTTCTTGGGCGGCGGCAACCACATTCAGGCTAGATTAGGCTTGGGATGTGGTGGCCCCATCCTTGCTTTTGCTGCGAAGGTTGTCGCTGGGGCGCCCGCCCGCCATATAGACCGTATGGACGATATATCCGGCCGTCTTTCTATCGTTGGCGGCTGATTTCACGGATCGCTGTCTTGACCCCCTTGCTTCGGTAGCTGGTAGTCGATTGAAGGTGGCTGGCCTAACCAGGTTCTTGAATGGTGCTGGCGCTTCTTTTCTGGGTTTGCCCCGCTGCTTTCGTGCGGCACAGAGTGCTTGATAGACTCTTGAAGAGACAGTGTCATATTTTTTCTGTTGGGGCCAGGACACGTCTCTTTGTGGCACTGTTAGGACCGCTGTCTTCTTGATTCTGGCGGTCATGGCGTTTTTCTGAACCCACTTCAGAGGCTCGAAGGAATTGCCGATTCTTACGTCCGACTCAGCCGTCGTCGTGGGGCAACCCTGCACTTGGTACTTCACACGATTCCATTTGGCCGAAGCCTTGGCCCTCTTGTTGGCTCGATACCTGAGCCGCTTATGCCTTAACTTTTCCGTTCTAAGCACCCGGCAGACTTCGGCTCTTTCGGAAGACGCCGCAGACCTGGCGATGGAAGGCCTTGTAGATACGCTCGATTGTGCATTTGTGGGAGTTATCGCCTGAGCTCGTCCGTAACATTTGATGTTGCCCTTTGTAGCGAAGTTCTTTCCCCCCGCTGGAGCACCAGAGAATCGTTCAGATAGCGTCTTGAGTTTCGGTTGTGGTGCATTGGCGATCACAACATTCGGCCTCTTTCCCCTTGAGACTGGCTTGGCCACCTGTTCCGCCGGGATCTCCGCCAGATGAGCGCTTCCGGCAGGGTAGATGATGACGGAGCCGAACTGGCGGGGCGGTTCCTCCCACTGTCGACTGAGGCTTGCGGGGAGAACCACACGAGCGTTGATCTTGACCACGTACGGAATCGGGGTCACGTTGGAAGCTGAATTCGTCTAGGGAGACATTGTTGTCGAAGGTTGATTGCTTGAAAATCTGCATGAAAAAGCATTATTTTTAGTATAAATACGGGTATGTATATTGATTGAGTTCGCATGAACGTTTAACCCGAAATATGGGAGGAGAGATTGGTCCCACCGGGCGTGCCAGAATCTGTAGGGTGTTTTTCGTCACCCCATTGAGATGGGAATACGCGCGCGCTTGTCAGGCATACTACAGATTCCCCCTGCCTAGGGTAGGCTGGGGTTTAATGATTGTGGGGATCCGAATCTCCGGCAGCCGCGGACTAAGCTGCCGTTAATTACCCCTCGCCTTTGGGGCGAGGGAACCTCCGATTAACGGGTTAAACTGGTCATGCGAACCCAATGTGCGGTGTGCGTGTGTTTTGTTTTAAAAGGAGGTTTTGAATATATCGGGAGCCACGCAGAGTTTTTACGGGGGTCCCGCTACCCGGATAGCGGGCTGGGGGTCAAGGGGGCTAGCAGCCCCCTTGCGGGGTTCGGGGCAGCGCCCCGGCCCAAAAAAATTTTTGAGGGGGAAAGTGTGGCGGAGTATGTGTATGTGTACATTTGTATGCATATGTATATATATACATGTATATATAAATAAAGGGAAAAAAAGACATCCAAAGGATGCGTGGGGCCAGTGCTTAGGCGCTTGAGCGCAGAGTGCTAGAGCGCAACGCGCCACGTGTCGGCACGTGGACGCTTTGCGCTCGGACGCTGAGCGCTTGGGCGCAAGCGCGCCACGTGTCGGCACGTGGGCGACTTGCGCTCGAGCGCTTGCGCTGGAGCGCAAGAGCTCCACGTGTCGGCACCGGGACAACTTGCGCTGGAGTGCAAGAGCGTCACGTGTCGGCAAGGGGGTGACTTGCGCTCGAGCGCAAGCGCTGGAGCGCAAGAGCGCCACGTGTCAGCACCGGGGCGACTTGCGCTTGCGCTGGAGTGCAAGAGCGCCACGTGTCGGCACGAGGGAGCTCTGCGCTGGAGCGCCGGCGAGGAAAAGAGGCTTTTAGCCTAAAAAAATTTCTCAGAAGAGAAATCAGAGAGGAGTTGGACTCCTGAGTGTGTTTTTCTTCTTTTTTGGGGGTTTAGTGAAAGATGTTCTTCTTCTTCCTCCTCTGTTAGCTGGATCTTGAAGATCAAGAGATGTGGGATTTTTAAAAATCTCTTCTTTTTGAGATCTAATGGAAGATCTGAGTTCCCCTTTATGGGTTTTGTGGTGAAAAACTATTTTGTTTTATAAAAAGAAGAGTAAAACTCTTGATTTAATTCAAGAGAAAGAAGAAGGTTTTGGAACCTTGAAGAAGGAGAAAGATCTCAGATCTTGAAAAAAAAATTGGAGAGAGAAAAAAAAGGTTTTTTAGATATTTCATTATCTTTGCCTTTATAGGCTATACACTTTACACATAGCCCCTTGGGCTTCACAAAATGGCATTTTGCCTATTTCATGGCTCATGTGCCATTTCTTTTTGCACATAAGCCATGGGCTTTACAAAAATTTGGCTTTATGCCTATTTTTCGTACATTTATCCATAAATAAAATAAAAGAAATGCAACAAAATTATTTATTACAAAATTTTTATCTTGGCATGGGGGAAGGCCGGCCGCTTCATGTTCGGGCTCGACCCGGGCATGGGCCTACTGGATCTGGGCTTAGGCCCACTTGGATTGGGGTTGACTTTGATTTTGACTTGGTCAACCGGGATGTAAATTTTTACCCCAACAGTGACCATCTGGAGAAGGAGAAAGTTGTTACCACGATACGGTAGCGTAATTAACTGTAGGGGTTTGCGCCTGCAAGGAAGAGCGTCCCCACAATCAAAAACCCCTCAAATGAGGGGGAATCTAATGAAGTCTGCTACATCGGCCGCATCCGTTTAAACCTTCGATATATAGTGCCATAAATCAGCTTGGTATCTTCGGAGAGGTGGACAGATAGCACCAATTAGCATCTGCCCTCGAAATTCAGGCAAGACGGACCTACGCTGTCGCGTCCCCGTCTTTCGGCGGAGAACAGCAGGGTGATGAGCCCGTTGCGCAGCGCCAGTTCGAACAGTCTCCTTGTTTTATCCTGGGGAAATGAGTAAGAACGTCTCAACTTCTCCTCGAGGGATTACAATCTGTTGCCTTGGCGAGCGGCCGGTTTTGGACCACTAGGCTGCTGTTGAGCATTGGCGACGAAGGTCGCTTTCCCCTTCCCTTTTTCGTTTCAAGGCTCCATTTTCGAGGAAGACGGTATATGACCCATCTGATCCATTTGGGCCAGTTTGTCAATCAAGGCCTGAAAGGTAGTTGACTTGAAGAACATCATGAACTGGGATATGGTCGCCTGCGGATCAAGAGTGCCCACAAACATGCCTACCGCGGGCGCTTCTTCAATGCACTGTTCGCACTTCGACCATAGGTTCCGCCACCGTATCGCGTACTGCACCCATGTTTCTCCCGGCTTCACCCTGGCATTGATCAATGCCGTGATTGGGGTACGTTCACTAGCGCTTGCAAACCTTTGTGTGAACAGTAACTCCATTTCTGCAAATGTCCTAACGGAGTTGTTGGGAAGCTCTGAGTACCATTCAAAAGCTGTCTCCGCGAAGCTGCCGACGAACTGGCGAAGTAGAAGTTTATCATCACCTCCAGTATTGCCATAAAGAGCCCTGAACTGAGCGACATGTTGATGGGGATTGCTTGTCCTCTTGTATACATGGAATTTAGGAATTGTGTATCCTGTCGGGTACTTTATCTGGTCGTACCAACCTGGATAGGGTCGTCCAGTCTTAACAATTTGGCCGGCCGCTTCGTTCGCCTGATGAGCTCGTATCTGTTGAGCGATATAGTCATCTAGGGCGGCTTTGGAGATGGTCTCCTCCTTGGCTGCTGAACAAGCAGGAAGGGGGTTTGACGTCTCCACTCAGCCATCTTCGAGGATAATCGGAGGATCTTCAGCTGGAGGATCCGGCTGTAACATTTTCCTGACCATGTCTTGGAATAAGAACGTCATTCGTTTTATGTTGGCAGCTTGTTCCGCTGCCTCTTTGTCCTTCTTTTCGAGGATTCTGCGGAGGAACTCAGCATCAGTTTCTTGTTCTTGACGTTGCTCCGACAACGCTTCCGGGCTTTCTTTTGGTCCCGTGAGTGCGGCCATAGCTGTTAGCATCTCTTGGAGCTTTTGTTGTTGATGCTCCTTAGCCTTAGTCACTAATCGCGTAAGCGGTGGATGACCTATGAAGATATGGCTATCCTCTTTTCTGGATGCCATATAGACGGTATGCACCACCATGCCTCCAGACTTAGGGCGTTTAGGCTTAGTGCCCTTGACATTTGTCGCAGACACAGGAATTTTGTCCGGCCTTCTCCTCTTGTAGGTGGTCGAAGTTGAGGGAGCCGTTGCAGCGGGTACCCAAACAGATGACACCTTCTGTGGCTTGACAGGATAGTCCTTTTCTCGCCGCGCTTTCATCTTTTTCTGTCGGCGGGGGCAGTCTTGATCAATCACCGAGTCTTGGACTTGACGCCAGACCTTGTAAATTTTAGAGGACAGCCATGGAGGGGGCTGTTCCAGCTTCGCCTTTGTAGCGCTCTCCATAGGTGGAGGAGATCTCTTTAGCATGGCCTTTGGAGAGTTCTTGCGTACCCTCTTAAGTTGTTCAAAACTGTTCCCAGTTGGAACAGCAGCATCAACTTCCACCGTTTGAGCTGGTGGGGTGAGTCCGGAAGGGGAGCTGCCCCAGCTTTCCTCACTCGGCTCCAGTGGCGACGTCGAGCATGGCGAGTGGCCAGGACCACCTCCATTATTGGATCAGCTTTTCCGTGCCCCCTGTTCTGATGAGAGCTTGTTGTTGGCGCCAGCCTGTCAAAGATACACGTCCGCTGAGAAAGAATGGTCAACCTGTCGAAAGCCGACCTTCGAGTAGGGAGAGCAGCTTGGACGACCTCAACTGTAACAGGAGTTGGAGTGTCCTTCTCTGGTATTGCGAGCCTCTTTGCGGGCTCACTTGAGCTTTGGCCCAGCCTGTCGAAGACTGAGGCATTGGAGCTGGACGACCCGCTGAGAGGGGCCGTGGTGCTTGCAAGCCGATCAAAGACCGATTTCTTCACAGCTTCTTGTGACGGCATCTGGACGTTGAAGCTCATTGATGGGATCATGGTCCTGAAGAATAGCCCAGTGGTGGCTTGGGTCACTTGTTCCACTAGCATTGTAAAAAGGGAGGCCACTTGAGGCCCGTAGGTCACTCCTCCGGCGATGACGGAGTGGGAGTTGTTGCAATTAGTGCAGTTTGAACCCATTGATCTTCTGTTTTTCTGCACGGAGCAAGATACCAAATCTTAGTACCTTAAATCCATGGGCAACCATACTAAACTGTGATTCGTTCGCGAACACGACACACGAAGTGTGGAGTGGAAAGAGGAAAAGGTCCCACCGGGCGTGCCAGAATCTGTTCTCCGCTAAAAGACGCGAGATGCGACCGCGTAGGTTCGTCTTGCCTGAATTTTGAGGGTAGATGCTAATTGGTGCTATCTGTCCACCTCTCCGAAGATGCCAAGTTGATTTATGGCATCATGTATCGAAGGTTTAGATGGATGCGGCCGATGTAGCAGACTTTGTCAGATTCCCTCTCGTTTGAGGGGTTTTTTATTGTGGGGACGCTCTTCCCTGCAGGCGCAAGCTCCTGCAGTTAATTACGCTACCGCATCGCGGTAACCACTTTCTCCTTTTCCAGATGGTCACTTCGTGTCGTGGGTGTTTGTTTTGTTTTTGGTTGCCCGTGGATTGTATACGGAGACTAATTTATGTTGCCGCTCGTAGGGCGTAGATTAGTCTAAATCCGTATTTTCTTAGATTTGGGTTTTGGGTTGTGTTTAAGGATACATTAGTCTCATTTGAGACTAAGATCAACATAAACTTATGTTAAGGATACGTTAGTCTAATTTCAGACTAAGATCAACTTAACGGGATCGTTTAGATCCAACAAAAGAGCATTTGGCTCTATTGTTTAGTTTAAGGACATTACGGTCCATAGTTTAGGGACATTACGGTCCAAGGTTAAGGACATCATAGTCCATGGGCTTACAGACCCCACAGTCCTAGGTTAAGGACATCATAGTCTATGGGCTTAAGGACCCCACAGTCCGAGGTTAAGGACATCATGGTCCATGGGCTTAAGGACCCCACAGTCCGAGGTTAAGGACATCATGGTCCATGGGCTTAAGGACCCCACAGTCCGAGGTTAAGGACATCATGGTCCATGGGCTTAAGGACCCCACAGTCCGAGGTTAAGGACATCATGGTCCATGGGTTTAAGTACCCCAAAGTCCAAGGTTAAGGACATCATAGTCCATGGGTTTAAGGACCCCATAGTCCATGGAATGTCTGGTTGTCGGGACCCGTCACCTCTCTGAAGACGTTGAAGGATTACAACGACAAATATCAGAGGAGTAAAGAGATGTACCTTTGAACCAATATTGGTTGGGAGAATCTGTAGTTGGATTGATTTAAGAATCATTAATCTCGTTTGGGATTAAGATCAACTTAAATATTTGTTAAGACGTTAGTCTAATTTTAGACTAAGATCTACTTAACATGATCATTTAAATCCAACAAAAGAGCATTTGGGCTCTGTTGTTTAGTTTAGGGACATTGCGGTCCAAGTTCAGATGCAAACATAGGTTTAGAAATGCACCAGATAGTTATTGGTCATTGGGACCCACCACCTCTCTGAAGACGTTGAAGAATTACAACGACATGTATCAGAGGTGTGAAAAGATGTACCCTCGAACCAAAGTTGATTGAAAGGCTCTGGGTTTTGCTTTGAATGTCATATGAGATGACCAATTTTGGAAGACAAAAGTATATTTTAGGTTCAGTCAAAAGAAAGGGATACTGCCTCTGGAAAACTTGGCTAGCTCAAGCTAAGATTTACTTGGATATAGTGTTAAACACTAGAGTACACTCGGCTATCATGTGCTCCCACGTGATGCGCTCAGAATAGTGTTAAACACTAGGGATGCAGCGCACAAAATAGTGTTAAACACTAAAAAAGAAGCGCTCACGTGGGGTCACGTGAGACGCTTGAGTATTGGGCCCAAACTTCCTTTATTTTGTTATCAGAATATGAAAGTAAGTGTTCAACACTTAGCCTTTATGGCCATCACGTGTGGGCACGTGATGGGTATCCATGTTTTGGATATTGAAAGGATTTGCTAGGGGTCACGTGGGGACACGTAAGGGCGCCCAAAATCTGTTCTACCTTTATTTTGAGAAATTTGTTCATGGGTAACGTGGGAGCACGTGATATAATCTTACTCATTCTCTTTTGATCATTGAGGGGGAGAGTCACGTATTGCCACGTGATCATGTTGGGTACTTTGATCTTTTTACTTGCATGGAGAGATGAATCCCTTGTATAAAAATTAAATTCTTTTATAGGGTTAAACCCTAATTTTATTTAGAGAAATTAAATTCCTATGTATTTGGAAGAATTAAATTCTTTAAACTCAATTCTCTCTCTAAGTTTTGGATCTGCATGGCAGAATCTCCCCGATGAGAACTAAATTCTCAACTTATGCAGAGATCTTCTTCTGCAGATCTATTACCATAAAGAAGAACTAAGTTCTTAAATTAAAGTTTAAACCCTATCTTTGTTGGAGGAATTAAATTCGTATGTGCTTTGTGGGAGAATAAAATTCTCTGAACTTAGGTCCTCCCTTAGGTTTTAGAGCTGCATGGCAGGATCTCCCCGTTGAGAATTAAATTCTCAACTTATGGGGAGAACTGCTTCTGCAGCCCTTCAACCAAAGTAAGAACTAAGTTCTTATTCAGAAGAGTTAAACTCTTAGTTTGAGAATTAAATTCTCTTTTTATTTTGTGGGAGCTTATAGGATGATCTCTCACTTAGGATTTCTTTCTTTTCTAAAGAAACCTTCTTTTCTCTCTGCAGAATTAAATTCTCTTTTCTTTTGTATTTTCTCTCTGTTGTTGTATCTTTCTCCTTTTTTTTCTTCCCTTCTTAGCTCCTATTTTTAGAAGAAAGAAAAGAATCAGGTTATTTAGTCAATCTTTTATTGAAAGATTTTGATTGATTTTGTGACCAACATGATCTTTTAGATCACCCGGTGAATTTTATTCACCATTGGATTTTTAATCCAAAAGATATTTTATTTGTTGTTCCTGACAGATTTTAGGACAATATTTCCTCGTATAGAATCTTTCTATAAATTGGTGATTTTAATCACTATTGGATTTTTATTCCAACAGTGCTCCTCTTTACAGAGCGCAATCCTTTTTGTTTAGAAAGATATAGAGAAATATTAGGGTTCTTGATTTCCCTCTTAATTAGAATTAGTTCAGATGGTTTAGGAGTTTATCACATGTTTGTTAGTTATATGTATGCCCTAGAGGCCATTACTGTACATATGATGTATATTGTAATGGATGCTTGGACATATATAGGGAGGACTTTCTTGCTCGACATGATAGTATGCTATCTGGTTGTGCTTTATCTTAACATGTACTCTGATTGTCTCTATGTTACATGTTGATAAAGCCCCTAGGATATGTACTCGACTACTGGGACTATGAGGAGATCATACTAGTGGGGCCACGGTAGTCGACGAGTACATCCTATAACTGTTCCTAGTCGAGGGTGTATCGAGACAGGGCATCGATGCACCAGAGTAGACTAGCATATACGCATCTTGACCCATATGATGGGCGATGGATGATCCCATATCCATTGGTGTTTGACATCAAGGATGGTGTACGAGTGCTCAATGGAGACTGGGTACACTGGACGGACTCGCCGAGAACTCCCAGATGGTATTATACCTCACGTCAGATGGCAGTTCTCTGGTGACACTGGTACAGAGTAGTCTGTTGACCCGAGATCGTCATAGAGTCTTGTGTGATTCCCACTGTGCTTTGATTTCCATCATACCACGTCCAAGAGGGCGTGCAAAAAGGTGGCTTTTGGGTACAGTCCCGAATCACATGGAGGCAATGAGCGATAGGAGGGGATTCGTCTCTCCCGGTATAGGGAGTTGATGTTGTGCTGTGTTCGATTGGCTATAACCGGAAATCCCTGGCCAGGGTTGCTGAGATCTACTGGTAAGTGTTATCAGTAGTTTCTCGAACTGTTATAGACCTTATATCGACACGACTTATTAAGCTACTGGGGTCTGACGTTTACCACCCCTAGGCGAGATATGCGACATATCAGACGACGAGACCAGACTGTACGGGAGTGTTACTGTTTGGATTCACAGGAGAATGTACAGGCTTGCTTGTTGATCTTCTGAGCGCTCAATATCTGGGTAGCTGTTACGTTTAGCTGACCGCTTGCAGCTTGTGGGTGTTTGATATGATCATCACCTACTGCCGGCGTATTGACGATTCTTTAGAGACCTACACAGAGGCTTCTTGACTCAGGCAAAACGGAGTAGGAGCACATATGTGATATGTGCGGGACCGAGGATAATGCGGTATGTGATACCGTATTGGATTCTCGCGATATGAGATATCGGCCGGGTATATGTGATATAGCCGGGTCATCGTATTAGTCGGTTATATGCGATATAGCCGGATTGTCGGATCAAGTGTTGATTCGATAATTTAATGTATAATAATATATATGATATATTAAATTACATTAACTAATATTAGCTCACTAAAAGATTCTTTTTCTCACTCGGGTAATACATTGATATATATGCGATATATGTTAATTGTATTATTTTATTTTGTTGCAATAAACATTATATATGTGATATATAATATTGTAACATGATATGATAACTAATGCAACATGATTAGTGGAGATTAAACAAGGTTAGGGTTTGATTTGGGTTAAGTTTTTCTAGATGATTCTAGAAGGTTTAGTTTTGTTTTGTGCAAAGATATTTTCAAGTGACTCATTCTTAACCTAACCCAAACTCTAGCCTTGGTTAATTCTCTACATAGGTTTAGTTGACCATGGTTGCATTATTCATCATATTTATCTTTTTATTATTCATCACAAAAGGATTCTATGGATTATTCATCATCTTCTTCCTTCTTCTTTTTTTCATGAAAAAGCTTACTAGCTTTTTCCAAGTGATGAATGAGTGTGAGAAAAAGATAATAAAAGAGAGCAAAAATCCTACTTCATCATCCTCATCTATCCTTGCTATTTAGATGAGGGTGTTCACTTCATATTATGAGTGTTAGCTTGTGTTAACGAAACTTCAAGGTAGATCATCTTTGTATCGAAGATCGGAAGCAAGACTACATCTTTCTCTTCGTGGAACCTCTCGAGAGTCCGGAACACGATGATCGCAGCGAAGGGACTTCAACATGGAGCTTTAGAAGTGAAGGAGCGGATCTACAAAGGTTGTAATCCCTCTCACTTAGTGTTAAAGTGTTTAACATGCTAGTTTTCGCCTAAACCCTAGTTTAAAGATCCGGCTTCAGGTTGTTCGGCACGGCTAATTTTTAAATCGGGCATGGTTGATGCCTCATAGACCCTTGTGTGTGTGCCTAGCAACCCTACAGTGGTATCAGAGCCAAGCTAGAGCTTTAGGCGAAGTCTAGACGAAGTTTAAAGTCCGATCGAATCCGGAAACCCCGATGTTTACCCTTCTCTGTACATTTTCTGAAAATGTGATTTTTTCCAAATTAAAAATGCTTTAAAATATCAGCAGGGAATTATATGGCACTCTGTGAAAAACGACAAAGTAAGTCGCCTAAACCGCCGCGGGACCTATGCTTATGCCGCGGTTCCGCGGCGTCACAGTGACGTCATACTTCGTTTTTAGCACAGTATAGTCCCTATCAATTTCCTAATGTTTCTGGTTATTTTTAATTTTTACTCAAGAGTTGAGTTTTCTGGGTTGTATTGGGGACTTAATGATTCGATCGGATAATTTAACTTTGTTTAGTTTTTTCCGGGTAATTTTTAGAAACTGTTAAAAAGTTCGAACGGATATCAATAACTCACTTTTTCCCCTGTCAGAAATTTTTTCAAAAGATGGATTTTGTCTAGAGTTTAACACCGTTCTAAGTCGTGCAAGTAAGGTGGTGGACCCTCTAGAAGAACACAAACCTTAACTCGATTATGTGACCGTCTTGAACTGCCTCTAAACCTTAGGGTTTCCGGCAGTACGGCGTGCCACATGTGAGGCGTTGGCTTGACCCTTCTACGGCTGGACCATTGGTACTGTGGCATGTGATGGATGTTTTTAAACTGATTTCAAGTGTTGAGATATATTGGGGAAATCTTGGGTGTTTGATTATTCGATCGGAAAGTTTGACATTGTCTATTTATCTGGATTGTGATACAATATTTGGAATCCACAAGAAGTTATGAGATAACTAATTTGAATGTTATAAATCTAGCAGTTCAGTCTCAGATGATCGGTTGCCACGGAATTTTGATGTGATCAAAAGTCCGTCGCAATCACGTAGAGTACGCGGATACTCGCCAGGTAAACTTAATAGACAGCCATGCCCCATAGCCCCGACCAAGTGACTGTAGGAGAACCTCGTCGCCAAAAGCATCCGTTCGGGTGCTCGCGGCAGCGGTGTTCCGCCTTAGTGCACTTCGTCGACGGCAACCGAGGTGCGGCCGTCTACTAAAGTTTGCGACGAGCATTCGATCAGGATATCGGGAATCTTGTTGAATTGCCCGACTTGATATTGAAAAGAGTTTTCGATAATGAGACTAAAATGCGGGGTTTATAATTGTTAGGCATGCGATGTCTAAGGAATTCATTTGGTTAGGCATGCGATGTCTAAGGAGGTTGTGGATTCCAATTATTGTAGTTTTACACTTTCTTTTCTGTGACCGTAAGCGTAGTATGTGGTGTATCGCCGACTTCGTTGCTATACATCAACGACAATCGGGATACGCATACTTGCTTACGTTGATGATATGAGATATTATGTGTTGTTGTGATATGTTATATTGGATCGTCGCGTTCTGAATAGCTTGGGGTTTTATGTGAGATGAGATTTTTTCTTTTTCATTCATGTAAAATTCATTTGTATGTCATATTCTTTTATTGGGGCACTTCCGGGCTGAGAATGATGTCACCGTTGCATATTATTTACTTTTCCGCATTAGGTAGACCCAAGACGGGGAGCACAAGTAACCGGGTTCTAGGGTCCAGTGGGAGTCCATCTCGAGGAGTCGAGACCGGGTCTCCTAACCCTAGAATTGGCGGTGTTGCTTACCGCTCTCGTAGGGGTCTAGGGATGTGGGTTTGGCTATTCATCGCAACCGTGGAATCCGTGTTTTATACAGGCTCGTATTGAAAACACGGACATCCTAGTATATCCAATATTTCATATATGTTCTTCTGCTGCAATGTTTTGTGATGAGATCATATTACTGCCTGAGACGAATGTTTATATTATATATATGAGATATATATTATATTGCAGATTTCGTTTCAAATATGATGCTTGTGAAGCATAATAAAATGGGACTTCATTAATGAGATTAATGAAATAAAAGAAACCTAAGATGTTGTAGAAACTTGTTTAAAAACTGGTAGCTCTAGTTCTTGTTTTGCATAGCGGTGTTCCTTGTAGAACATTCATCACCTTATTCGATAAGGAAAGAGCCGGGATCCCTTCACCGGGAGTGACCTCTTTAGTGAAACTAGCAGATGCTACAAATTCAGTTTGTCTTTTGATTGCTTCTATAGTTTTTGCTTTGCATAGTGATATTTGTGAAATATCCTGCACCTTATTCGATGAGGAAAGGGCCGACGATCCCTTCACCGGGAGTGACCCCTTTAGCAAAACTAGAAAAGCCTCAAAAACATTCCATTTAAAAATCACTCGATTCTACAACGATATCAAGTTCATTACGCAAAGGGTTTTCTTAAAAACCTGTCGTAGCCCTCCGTCATTTCAGATAAGTACTAGTTAGTATTCGTGCTGCGGTAGTTTGGCCTCCGTCAAGGCGTAGTGTACAGTAGCTAACTAATGCTTATCTGCTAGCATATGATGCGATTGGATTAGGGTATTCGTACGGCGTAGTTTGGCCTCCGTCAAGGGTCGTGCGGATGGGTTTAATTCAATCAGGAAATGACAGGTTGAACTTGACTAGCGGACTATGGGTAGTTTGGCCTCCGTCAAGGTCATAGGACGCTAGGGGTAAAATATTATTGGGAATTTCAAGTGTTGAAATTTGCAATGAGATTGCATACCTTCTATGAGATAGTTGGATCCCGATACCCACTGCGAGTAAGAGTTACTCCTGGGAGAGTTTTACACATTACAATTAGCCGATCAAGTAGGTGTCTAGAAAGGTGTTAACGGGGTTACGCCCCTGGGAAAACGAGGTTTACTTTAATTAGGTTCGTGAGAAAGCACGGGGGACCTCCCTCAAAGTACTGGCACTGGCCTGGATGAAAGATTGGCGAACTTGTAGCGCGCAATTAATCTCGGCTAGTCTTTCCTTTTAGAGTTTGAAGGAAGATTTGATTAAAACAGTGGGAGACATCCTGATTAGATATATTAGATAACCAATCTAATATTGCAAGAGCATACGCTGAGTGTTTTCTTCTCTCTCTCTCCAGGTAGCGACCATATCACGCCTTAATCAAGATAATAATACGGATGTAATTGACCGGACCCGCTTATTATACTGAGCTGGGGAACGTTGGTCCCGCTCTAACTTATAATTGTTATAAGACAAGAGCAGGAAATTGGGGAATACCATATTTCCCGTGACGCCCAAACGAAGAAAGTGCATGCTGATACATCATCTTCGGGTGTGTTCATTACATAGAACTGTTTCTCAGTATCCTTTACGTCCTGGGTATGAGATACCGGATCAGGATCCCGCATATGTAATCTGTTACATGGGCTACAGATAAGTAGAGAACTGAGAACGGGTGATAAGTTTCATGAGATAGAAACGGTGCAAGTGTTGCAGCCAAGTCTGTTGGTTACTATCACCCTGTATTACCAGAATACATTGATTCTGAACAAATGTTATTAGATATCGAATCTGATATGCAACAACATATCAGTCTCTTTATTAGTAAAGAAAGGATATAATTTTGTATTGTTGGATAATGTTTTGAACATTTCCGATATCAAGAGTTGATCGGTTCAGGCACGTTATCTAAAAGCATAGACGTTTTAAATCAAACCACAGTTCTTAACGTACAGAACACACACAAGAGGAAGAGTTCAGAAATGAACGAATCCTTCTTGAGGCATTGTAGACTAGGTCATATCAATGCGACCTGACTAGCTGAAGTTACATATAGATGCATATTTAAATTAGTTTGAATTTACATCTTGTGAAACTTGCCGGTCATGTCACAGAGATAAGATGACCACAGCTCCGTTTATTGGAAACAGAGAAAGAGTTAGTGAACTCTTGGGATTGATACATGCTGATGTATGAAAGTCCCCTGTCTACACATGCCAGGACCGGTTCTTTGTACTTCATTACATTCACTGATTTTCTCTCAAGATTCGGACATATGTTCCTGTTGAAACATAAGTTTAGAATTTTTGAGAAATTCAATGAATATAAGTTAGAAGTAGAGAACCAAAAACAGGTATAAGTATTATGTCCTTTGATATGATCAAGGAGGAGAATACTTGAGCACGGAATTCCTGGACTATTCTAAAGAAGAATGAGATTCTCTCTCAGCATTACTCCTCCGTATACACCACAGCACATCGATGTATCGGGGCGGAGCTATCACACCTTATGTGATATGGTGTGCTCTATGATGAGTACTACTGAGTTTCCTATTTCCTTTTGGGAGTTATGCACTTGAGAAGCTGCATACCTATTGAATAGGGTTCAAATCAAATCAGTTGCTTACCATTTCATATGTGATATTGAAAGGGAAGAGCCCATATCTTAAGTTTGTTAAGATTTGGGGTTGTCCGGCCTATGTCTAAAAGCAAAATCCGGACAAGCTCGAGGCAAGGTCTGTTATGTAGAACTGGAAAGGTTCCAGCTATACAAACTGCAGCAGATGGTTTGATAGAACCAAAGGATTCAATAGTAACCAACGAACCTCAGCCTCTCCGCCGATCTAGTTAGGTTCTTCACCCACCTGAGAGATACTTCGGTTTCTCTATGACAGTGGGAGCGAGGATTGCATCATGAGATGATGACCTAACTAATTTCGAGCTGGCCATCAGGAGTGGGACTCTGTAAGAATGGCTGGATGCTTAGAGATCTGAGATGGAATCCTTATACACCTACAAAGTATGGACTTTGGTTGCTTTATCTGAAGGGTTAAATCTCCATCAGGAGCAAGTATATCTTGAGAAGATTACTTGGTGTACATGGAAAAGTTGAGACTTTCAAAGCTATGCTTAAGTCCATCCAGATCCTACTTGCCACGGCTACATACCATGACTACGATATCTGGTGGTTGGGTGTCATGACTGCTTTTCTAAATGATGTTTTAGAAGAGAGCATCTATAAGTACACAGCCATAGGCCTTCGTAGACAGTGGGAGCAGCGGAAACGTGAGCAAGATACTTTATAGGATAAAGTAGGCATCGTGGAGTTGGAACATCTGTTTTGATGTGGTAGTCAAAAAGTTTGACTTCATCAAAATGGTAGATGATCCTTGTATATACAAAAAGGTAGCAGGGAGTATGGTGGTGATCCTCGTAGAGTACGTGGATGACATACTCTTGATAGGGAAGGAGTTTCCTATGCTACGCTCGGTCAATCTCCGCTTATCACAAGGATTCTCCATATAGGATCAAGGTGATACCTCCTAAATCCTAGGTTTTGGATCTATGAGATAGATCTATTTGGATGTTAGGATTCTCACTAGTTGTAGTGAGATGGTATCAATCGATCCTGGGGAGAATCACTGGAAAGGTTCCAGGGTGATAAGGACAACTGAATGTCAGTCGCAGGCATTGTCTTTACCCTCAGTGGAGGGACGGTATGTTGGAATAGTTCCAAGCTAGATACCGTGACTTACTAGACGATTAAAAGCAAGATACATCGTTACCAAGGATACTACCAAAGAGGCAGTCTGGATATATAAGTTCATAAGATGAACTTCGTTCCTACCATTGTGTGACAATGGAGATATGGCTTTAGCCAAGGAACCCCCGTCCCATCAGAAATCCAGATATAATTCTTAGGCAGTATCACCTGATCATGGAGATGGTTGATCTCCAGGAAGATCGAGATTAGGAGAGTAGACACAGAGGACAACAGCACGGATCCACTCACAAAGGCCTTTTTTCCCAGTAGAGACTTTTATGGGATGGTTGAGTATGAGATACTTCAACCACATCAAATTGTTGGGTATGCGATACCACAACAGATGGCCCTAGTGCAAGTGGGAGATTGTTAGTTATATGTATGCCCTAGAGGCCATTACTGTACATATGATGTATATTGTAATGGATGTTTGGACATATATAGGGAGGACTTTCTTGCTCGACATGATAGTATGCTATCTGGTTGTACTTTATCTTAACATGTACTCTGATTGTCTCTATGTTACATGTTGATAAAGCCCCTAGGATATGTACTCGACTACTGGGACTATGATGAGATCATACTAGTGGGGCCACGGTAGTCGACGAGTACATCCTATAACTGTTCCTAGTCGAGGGTGTATCGAGACAGGGCATCGATGCACCAGAGTAGACCAGCGTATACGCATCTTGACTGATGGACGATGGATGATCCCATATCCATTGGTGTTTGACATCAAGGATGGTGTAAGGGTGCTCAGTAGAGACTGGGTACACTGGACGAACTCGCCGAGAACTCCCAGATGGTATTATACCTCACGTCAGATGGCAGTTTTCCGGTGACACTGGTACAGAGTAGTCTGTTGACCCGAGATCGTCATAGAGTCTTGTGTGATTCCCACTGTGCTTTGATTTCCATCATACCACGTCCAAGAGGGCATGCAAAAAGGTGGCTTTTGGGTACAGTCCCGAATCACATGGAGGCAATGAGCGATAGGAGGGGATTCGTCTCTCCCGGTATAGGGAGTTGATGTTGTGTTGTGTTCGATTGGCTATAACCGGAAATCCCTGGCCAGGGTTGCTGAGATCTACTGGTAAGTGTTATCAGTAGTTTCTCGAACTGTTATAGACCTTATATCGACACGACTTATCAAGCTACTGGGGTCTGACGTTTACCACCCCTAGGCGAGATATGCGATATATCAGACGACGAGACCGGACTGTATGGGAGTGTTACTGTTTGGATTCACAGGAGAATGTACAGGCTTGCTTGTTGATCTTCTGAGCGCTCAATACCTGGGTAGCTGTTACGTTTAGCTGACCGCTTGCAGCTTGTGGGTGTTTGATATGATCATCACCTACTGCCGGCGTATTGACGATTCTTTAGAGTCATACACAGAGGCTTCTTGACTCAGGCAAAACGGAGTAGGAGCACATATGTGATATGTGCGGGATCGAGGATAATGCGGTATGTGATACCGTATTGGATTCTCGCAATATGAGATATCGGTCGGGTATATGTGATATAACCGGGTCATCGTATTAGTCGGTTATATGCGATATAGCCGGATTGTCGGATCAAGTGTTGATTCGATAATTTAATGTATAATAATATATATGATATATTAAATTACATTAACTAATATTAGCTCACTAAAAGATTCTTTTTCTCACTCGGGTAATACATTGATATATATGCGATATATGTTAATTGTATTATTTTATTTTGTTACAATAAATATTATATATGTGATATATAACATTGTAACATGATATGATAACTAATACAACATGATTAGTGGTGATTAAACAAGATTAGGGTTTGATTTGGGTTAAGTTTTTCTAGATGATTCTAGAAAGTTTAGTTTTGTTTTGTGCAAAGATATTTTCAAGTGACTCATTTTTAACCTAACCCAAACCCAAGTCTTGGTTAATTCTCTATATGGGTTTAGTTGACCATGGTTGCATTATTCATCATATTTATCTTTTCATTATTCATCACAAAAGGATTCTATGGATTATTCATCATCTTCTTCCTTCTTCTTTCTTTCATGAAAAAGCTTACTAGCTTTTTCCAAGTGATGAATGAGTGTGAGAAAAAGATAATAAAAGAGAGCAAAAATCCTACTTCATCATCCTCATCTATTCTTGCCATTTAGATGAGGGTGTTCACTTCATATTATGAGTGTTAACTTGTGTTAACGAAACTTCAAGGTAGATCATTTTTGTATCGAAGATCGGAAGCAAGACTGCATCTTTCTCTTCGTGGAACCTCTCGAGAGTCCGGAACACGATGATCGCAGCGAAAGGACTTTAACACGGAGCTTTAGAAGTGAAGGACCGGATCTACAAAGGTTGTAATCCCTCTCACTTAGTGTTAAAGTGTTTAACATGCTAGTTTTCGCCTAAACCCTAGTTTAAAGATCCGACTTCGGGTTGTTCGGCACGGCTAATTTTTAAATCGGGCATGGTTGATGCCTCGTAGACCCTTGTGCGTGTGCCTAGCAACCCTACAATGTTGGCACGTGACCCCATTTGTTAAAGCATTCAAATTAGAATTTAATTCTATTGTTCAGAGGGTTTAAGAGTTTATCACGTGTTGGCACGTGACTCGAGATCTGGAGAATGGATACACCGAACAGGACTCGCCGAGGACTCCTAGTTGATAGTATACTTATCATCAGATAGCAGTCCTCTGGTGACACTGGTACAGGTTAGTCTGTAGACCCGAGATCGTCACAGAGTCTTGTGTGGCTCCCACCGTACTTTGATTTCCTCCCTACCATGGCTCAAAGGAGTCGTGCAAACAGGTGGATTTTAGGTACAGTCCCGAGTCGCATGGAGGCAATGAGCGATAGGAGGGGTTCCGTCTCTTCCAGTATTGGGGGTTGATATTATGCTATGCTTGATTGGCTATAATTGGAAGTCCCTGGCCAGGGCTGCTACTGAGATTTACTGATAAGAGTTATTAGTAGTTTCTCGAACCGTTATGAGCCAAACATCGGTATGACTTATCATGTTACTGGGAGTTGACATTTACCACTTCTAGACATGATATGCGACATATCAAACGAACAGACTGGACTGTACGGTAGTGTTACTGATAGGCTTCATGGAGAGTATGGACGAGCTTGCTTGTTGATCTTCATATCGCTCAATACCCGGGTAGCCGTTAAGTCCAGCCAGTACCGCTGACGGCTTGTAGGTAACTGATGTGATCATCACCTACTGCTGGCGTATTGACGAGTCTTTAGAGTCCCACACAGAAGTTTCCTGGTTCAAGCGAAACGAAGTAGGACACATATGTGATATGTGTGTGGGTCTGATTAAATACGAGTATGTGATACTGTATTGTAATCTGGCAGTTATCTGTTATCGGTTAGATTATATGTGATATAACCAGATTATCGAATCAAGTGTTGATTTGATAATGTGATAAACGGATAAATGATATTAGTCAATCATATGTGATATAACCGGATTATTAAATCAAGTGTTGATTTAATAATTTGATATAAATTATATTTGATATAATTATGTATTAACTAATGTCATTAGCTCACTAATTGCTTTATTAATATATGTGTGTGTGTGTGTTAATATATATTTGATATATATAAATATATATATATATATATATATATATATTATATGAAGCATGGCATGTTTTTCTATTTTTAAAAAATAGAAAATGAGGTGTAAATTGTGGAGATATTTGTAGAATGGGCAGGGCATGGGTTTTATTATTTCTATATTACTCTTGACTCAATAATCAAGCATGGTTGTAATTTCTTATTGTATTTTAATTCCATGTTTGAATAAGTGAGGAAAGAGAGAGCCATTTGAGTTTACTCTCGTCATTTTTCATTCTTCATGCCTTAGCCATTTTCATGAGCTCTTGCTCTCTTCAATTTTCTTTACCTCACTTCCAAATTCAAACCCTCACATGTGATGTGAATTATTGAACTTGTGAAAACCCTAGTGAGCAAAATAAACCCCTACTTCACCATCTCACATTAGATTAGTAATTTGATGTGGAGTATTGCCTTCACTAATGAGATTAGTGAAGGGTTAGCTTGAGCTAGTGGACTTCGGGTGGATCGTCTTTAGCGCGAAAATCACGAAGGAGGTTCTTTCATCTTGAAGAAGAGCCTAGTGGAGCCGCGTGGACTACAGTCCGGAGCTAGAGAAGAGAAGGACTCGATCTACAAGGGTATAACCTCCTTCCCTTCTTGATGATACCAATTTAAACCCTAATATTCTAGCAAAAGATGCTGGTTTGTCTAGCTTAGCACCAATAAAAATTTGAATTTGGCATGCTTGATGCCACTTGGAACCCATGGTGGTGCTAGGGTAGACTTTCAAGAACCACTGGACAGCTGTTAAGAACATTCTGAAGTATCTGAGAAGGACTAAAGAACTGTTCCTGGTATTCGGTAATAGGAACCTCCAGGTGGAGTCTTTTACCAATTCGAGCTTCCAGAGTGACAAGGATGACAGCAAGTCTGTCTCGGGTTTTTTGTTTACCCTCAACGGAGAGGCGGTCTGTTGGAAGAGTTCCGAACAGAACACCGTTGCAGACTCGACGATAGAGGCTGAATACATTGCTGCCAACGATGCCGCAAAAGAAGCTGTCTGGATTAAGAAGTTCATTATTGAACTTCAGGTGGTTCCATCCATTGTTAACCCAATACCTGTGTATTGCAACAACAATGGAGCTATGGCTTTAGCAAGGGAACCACGGTCCCATCAGAAATCCAGGCATATCTTGAGGTGGTATCACCTGATCAGGGAGATCATTGATCGCCGGGAGATCGAGTTGCGGAGAGTGGACACAATAGACAACACTGCGGATCTATTCACCAAGGCCATTCCTCAAGCACAGTTCGAAAGACTTTTTGAGATGTTGGGTATTCGGTATGCCAACAGCTGGTCTTAGAGCAGAAGTTAGGTATTCGGTATGCCAATATATATGGCCTTAGTGCAAGTGGGAGATTGTTGGATATGTATGCCCTAGAGGCCATTATTGTATATGTATACATGCGGATGCTTGGACATATATATGTATAGGACAGTCTTGCTCGATATGATAATATGCTATCTGGTTTGTCTTTATCTTAATATGTGTGTATATTTTACTTGCTATTACATATCATTTATACATGTTGATAAAGTTCGTAGGATCATTGCTAGACTACCTGCGTTGTAATGGCAATCATACTTGTGGGAGCTGGGTAGTCGGTACGCACATCCTTAAATTGTCCCTAGTCGTGGGAGTATCGAGACTGGGCATCGATATTCTGGAGTAGACTTGTGTATATGTTTCTAGACCCCCGATGAGGGGCGATGGTACGGTCCCGCAACCATTGGTCTTTTTCACCTAAGATCTTATACAGGTGCTCACTGGAGGTGAGTACACTGGGCGGACTCGCCGAAAACTTCCAGATGGTACTATACCTATCGTCAGGTGGAAGTTCTCAAGTGACATGAGTACAGATTAGTCTTTAGACCTGAGATCTTCATTTTTTTTGTGTGAGTTCCCACTGTGCTTTGATCACTACCCTACCATGGCTCTACTGAGTCGTGCAAACAGGTTTTAGTTGGGTACAGTCCTGAGCCATATGGAGGCAGTGAGCGATTGTCGGGGATTCGTCTCTTCCGGTATTAGGAGTCGATATTGCACTGTGTTTGATTGGTCAGGACCATAAGACCTTGGCCAAGGCAGTTGGGATTTACTGATAGGCTGATCAGTAGTTTCCCGGATTGGTCCTAAGCCGCATCAGCATGAATTATCGGGTTATTAGGGTCTGACGTTTATCACCCCCTAGACCCGGTATGCGATACTCTCAGACGAAGAGACCGGACTGTACGGAAATTGTCACGGATAGGCTCAGTAGGAATCCGGATGAGTTTGCTCATCGACCTTCCTTTTCGACAGGTAGCCGTTACGTACAACTAGTGCCGCTGACGTACTTGTAGTTGTGGATTTATCCAGTAACTTACTGCCGGCGTACTGTCGAGTCTTTAGAGTCCCATACAGAGGGTTTCCCTAGTTCAGGCGAAATGATGTAGTAGCCGTATTGGATACATGCAGGGTTCCAATCGATTGATGTACTTTGTACCCAGACTTTCGATCGGACGGTAGGTAATACTAGACGGCTCAGGTTTGAGCTGGATTATTAAATCAGATATTGATTTGATAATTTACATATATGTATTTCGATATGTATTGTTCCCCGCCGAAAACACGGAGATACGAACGCGCAGGTCCGTCTTGCCTGAATTTCGGGGAAGATGCTAATTGGTGCTATCCGTCCATCTCTCCGAAGATGCCAAGTTGATTTATGATACCGTATATCGAAGGTTTAAACGGATGCGGCCGATGTAACAGATTTCGTCAGATTCCCCTTCATTTGAGGGGTTTTTGATTGTGGGGACGCTCTTCTCTGCAGGCGCAAGCCCCTGCAGTTAATTACGCTACCGCATCGCGGTAACAACTTTCTCCTTCTCCAGATGGTCACTTCGTGTCGTATATGTTTATTTTGTTTTTGATTACCCGTGGATTGTATACGGAGACTAATTTATGTTGTCACCCATAGGGCGTGGATTAGTCCAAATCCGTATTTTCTTAGATTTGGGTTTGGGGGTTGGGTTTAAGGATACGTTAACCTCATTTGAGACTAAGATCAACTTAAACGTTAGTTAAGGATACGTTAGTCTAATTTTAGACTAAGATCAACTCAACGGGATCGTTTAGATCCAACAAAAGAGCATTTGGACTCTATTGTTTAGTTTAGGGACGTTGCGGTCGATTAGTTTAAGGACATTACGGTCCAATGTTAGTTTAAGGACATCTCGGTCCAATGTTAAGGACGTCTCGGTCCAATGTTAAGGACATCATAGTCAAGGTTAAGGACATCATAGTCCGTGAGTTTAAAGACCTCACAGTCAAGGTTAAGGACATCATAGTCTGTAAGTTTAAAGACCTCACAGTCAAGGTTAAGGACATCATAGTCCGTGAGTTTAAAGACCTCACAGTCAAGATTAAGGACATCATAGTCCATGAGTTTAAAGACCTCACAGTCAAGGTTAAGAACATCATAGTCCATGGGCTTAAGGACCCCGTAGTCCATGAAATGTGTGGTTGTCTGGACTCGTCACCTCTCTGAAGACGTTGAAAGATTACAACGACATATATCAGAGAGGTTCAGAGATGTACCCTTAAACCGATGTGGGTTGAGAGACATGTAGTCCAATTGGGACTAAGATTTGTGATTTATGAGCATATGAACTCAATTAATCTGAATTGAGGACTTACGGCCAATTTGGGCTAAGTCCATTCAATTACAATTTTCAACATTTGTTTTTGAGTTGTTAGATATTTGTTTGAGCCCAATCCTTTTAAAAATGCTAAGCATTGGTTTGGTCTCTGACAATGTTTTGTCTTTAGTTGAATGCTGTGCATTTATCATAACTCCAGGCTTATTCAAAGAACAGTTTATGTTCTGTCCAAGCGCACATAAAAGCATGTGGCGCACTTGGCACTAGCACCAGTCGATGAGCGCGGTGCGCTATGGTTAAAGCGCCAATGCGCTTAGCGCTTTATGCCAGATATGAAGCGCCAATGCGCTTAGCGCTAAATGAAGAGCGCTGATGCGCTATAGTTAGAGCGTTGAGGCGTTTGGTGCTGGTGCCATATAATGAGCGCGAAACGCTTTTAATAATGCAGCGCACACGTGGGGAGTACGTGGCGTGCTTAGCGCTGAGCGCTAGTCAATGAGCGCAGTGCGCTGTGTTTGAAGCGTTATGGTACTGCAACGCTTTGCGCTAGATAAAGAACACTAATGCACTTTTAAATTAGGAGCGCTAAGGCTCTTATTAGATTAGGAACGCTAAGGCTCTTATTAGCTTAACTTTGCGCTCTGCAGATTATCTGTTCTTTGATAAGAGATTTTGTCTCAAGATTCTAAGAACAAACTTCTTAGTTCATAGGAGATATTTCAATTTCTTTTTTGATGAAAGGTTTTGCCTTTATGGATCCGTGATCCTAAGAGAATTGAATGATTCCCCCCTTTATAATGAGATGTTCATAATCTCTTTTGTGAAAGACAATTTTGTCTTATAGATCTATGATCTGTGAAAGAAGTAAATACTTCTGTTTATATTGAGACGATTTCGTCTTTCTATTCTTTTTACCTTGAAAAAGAATTGTCTTCTTTTATTGAGAGCTTCTTCTTCTTTCTGAGATTTTCTCAAAGTTTATGGGGGGTTCCTCTCTACAAGACTTGAAGTCTCGAGTCCTTTATATAGGGGAGGGTGATTTGTTGAATTAGTTAAAGAGATTTATTCTCTAATTGATTTGGGAATTTCCCCACTGTCGGATCTTTGATCCAAGGACTTCTGGTTTGCAGAAGATAATCTTCTTGTTTTAATAAGATTGAGAAATCTTTTCCCTTTACAGAATTTATTCTGTATTTTAGTGATTCTCAATCACCATTGGATCATTGATCCAACGGTGTTCCAAATTCAGGGCACAATCTTTTCTGTTTGGAAATATTCAACAGAATCTCATCCTTATTAATTGATGATTTAATCATATCTGTTGGATATTTGATCCAACGGTGAGAAACATTTAGTTCCAGCGCTAGCGCTTATGCGCTCTGCCCATGGTGCGCTACTTGGAGCGCAGCGCTCTTAGCGCTAGCGCACATGTGCTTTGCACGTGATGCGCTATTTGGAGCGCAGCACATCTAGCGCTAGCGTCTATGCGCTTTGCACGGGGTGCGGTAGTTGTAGCGCAGCGCTTTTATAAAAGCGCAGTTTCAATTCAAATTCTGAATTTTGAACAGAGCTTTGCTCTAATTGGGGAAACATGTATATTCTAGTATTACGTTCTTCGTGTTATTCTATCTCTTTGGGCATTCGTGTTTTTATCCGAATGCAGGTATATATATATACAGTAGACTGTAATCCGTATTTTGTTACGGATAACATTTTAGAAGGTGGCCACCTCATTATGCTTTTTCCATTTATTCTTTAAATGGAAATGAGGTGTAAATTGAAGGAGACGGAGGTATGGTGAGAGCCATGGCTTCAATAGTTGACAAATGAATTATTTATTCATTTGTGACAACTATTGAAGCATGGCTGGACTTCTTTATTCATGGATATTGGTATACAAAACCTAAGTAAAATATTTTCTCTCTCATGCTTGCTCATTATTTTTGATCTCACCATTTTGCTTCATCTTCTTCTCCTCTTGAGTTCCTCCACCTTCATCATCTTCCTCCTCTCTGCACTCTCATGTGTTGAAAAATAAGAGAGGAGGCAAGATAGAGATAGTAGAACACTTAGAATTTTATACTACATTTAGAGATCTTGGATTGGCATCCCAAGTTCTCTAATTGCTCCTTTTGTTACTTTGCAAGGAGTTAGAGCCATGGATTCTCTCAGGTGGATCATTTTCGACGGAGGAGCATCGAAGAGCAAGCTCGATCCCGGAGTATCGATGGAGCGAGCAAAGGAGATCAAGCACGATCATGGTGGCCACTTGGAGCGAACGATGAGGAAAGAAGACCGAAGGACTTGGATCGTTTAGTGAGACTTCTTTTCATAGTAGTTAGCTCTCTTTATTTAGCTAATTAAGTTTATGGAAAGATTCGTTTTAATTGGGTTATTCTAGCGCTGTTTTGAAACTCCTAGAAAAATTGTGTTCCGCAAACCGTCATGTTTGATAGCTTAGGTGTTAGGGTAACCCAACATAGAGAATCCGGCGAAGCATTTCTAAGATGGTTCCGGTCCATGTTCAAATTATGCCTAGTTGATTGTTGAGGGAAAACCGTGATAAGAACAATGTACCAAGGACTGAGAAAGTGAGATTATGAGAATTTGAATCAAGATGGAAATTGTTGAAATTGATTGCAAATTCGGAGCCCAAAAGTCCAAGAGTAAATACGTGCAGTGCATATTGGTTGTCATAGTGGGATTTGAATTAGTTATTCTAATTAAATCTCTAGGTTAAATTAATGATTATCTCTAAGGCTATCTAATTGAAAGGAGAATCAATTAATTAAAAGGCCTGCGGCAGTGGATATTTAACTTCTGGCTATGAATTAATTCTGCGAGGCCAAATTAAAATTCCATCAGAGCCTATGTATGAGATGTCTGCGGCCAAGGAATTAATTAACAGAGAACTTGTAAATTAATATAGAAGGTTGTGGCTCATAGAAAGAGAGAGAGAGAGAGTGTGTGTGTGTGTGAGATTTGTATAGAGAGGGGTTCGCTTTGTATTTGTGTATTTGGATGAGATCAGGCAGAAATTATCTCGTGTAATTTTTACTCTAATGGAAGTTCTTGTTGCGAAGGCAGACTTAGGTACTATATGCGCCGAATCAGGGTATATCGATGTGTCATTTTTGTTGATGTGCTTTTCTATTTGTTTGATATGTTGCGAAAGCCGTCGGATATATCTTTTTCATTGTCTTTGTTTGTACGCAATTCTATTTATTTCCGCCGCGCCGTAACGTTTGTACGCGCGATAGGCTTGTGTGATCTCTTAGTGGTTCACTGCGCCGTGTCAAAATAGATCAGGATACAATAGTTACTTTGATCAAAGGGAAAGAGGTTAGGTGTTTTATTAAACACCATCCCCCTCCCCCAGGGTATCTCAGTTTAGTTTCTGAGAATTTTTTTAAAATGTACAAATGTTTCCTGTGATATTTAGTTCCCGATCGAGATCATCGAGAAAGATATTCAAGAAAATGTCAGTTATTCCATCGAGAGGAGGATAGTAGTTGATTTCACGAGAGCCTTTCGATGAGTGTTCACAAGGTAATTTTCGTTCTATTCTTATGATGTACTAGAGACGGTTGACCTCAGCTAATTCCCATGTGCAATCAAAAGAAGATAAACAGTGAACGTTTAAGTACAGGGTATTCAATAACTTGCATACCCAGTCCTAAAACAATTCTTGCATAATAAACAAAATTTGTAGATAAAAACAGTTCTTGTTGAAATAGAAACTTTGGCAATCATATCCACCAGTAATCCTAGAACTAAACAGTAAAATATTCACATAAAACAAGCAGTAAACTAAAACTAGTGTATTGCAAACCAACTAGGTAAATTGTCAAAAAGCCTGCGCTTCAAACTAATTAAACTCCCCAGGGCCTTTTGCCCTAGTTAAAAAAAACCTGGGCCCAATTAAAATCCATTTATACTAATTGCCTATAATTTCTAAAAGGTTGCCCGTAGTATCTAAAAAGTTGAATGAAAGAAAAACCTAAATGAAAAGCTACCTCAGGGATTTTTCATAAAGATTTTGAACAATAAACTCTACTAAACAATTTTGAAAATATCAGGACAGCAGGCCGGGGCTTTTTGACTATTTACCCTTAAAAATTACGAAACACCAAGAGATTTATCCAAAACAGAGGATAGTATGAGCTCAGGATGCATCCAAAACACAACAAAGAAATTATAGATATAACCAAGGTACTGCTTGATGAGTTATTATCATTTGCTCATAACACAAACACAGAAAGTACATAAAATATGGTAAATAGTTGCTCAACTGACATATGATCATCCATTATAATCAGTGGGAGCCATATCCTATCCCACAACTTACAATCCTACCCTGCTCACTTCTTCTCCTCCTCCACCTCAAAGGCCGATGCCGGAAAAGTCCTCGAGAGCCCTGCCGGGGTCCTGAACGTCATTTTCCCTGGATCTTTCTCGTCAATGAAGAATTCCGAAAGCGTGAGCCAAATCAGCATCTCCTTGCTCTTAACGCCTGTCAACTTCTTCATCTTCCGGTCCTCGACAAAGGCCGTCACTTCCTGTGCATATGAAACGGGCTTTCCAATCTTCTTGAAAGTGTGGGTGATGGATTCCTTCTGGCGGAGCCACACAAAGCCGGAGGAGCGGTTGTAGCCCACCTGCAATTTGGAATGCGGGCAGATGGAAATGGAAAACAAATAAATAATTTGGTTTTGAGACATGATATCAGTATTTTTGAAATAAAATTTATGCTTCATCTTTCTTGAGTTATTAGGCCGGATCCATAAGGACCCATTCCTTCTTTATAATATACGCTAAAACATTGGAAAACCCCTCTCACTTTTGCTCGAAAAAAAATAACCCTCCTTAAGTTCAAAGATTGGCACTTCCCCCATAAAAACTAATTCTGTCAGTTTTTATTTTTTTTTATCTATGAGACTATTCTATACCGAAAATACTCATGAATCAATTCTAATTGTCAGGCCTAATTTTTATTTTTTTTTCCAAATCCCTGCTCTATTGAATCCATGCTCACCAATTAGAAGAAAGGAAAGGAGGCAGGTAACTTGTACAGTTAAATTGGAGCTTTTGGGGAAAAGAAAGGATAAAAATTCAAGGGACAAATTTTAGTGAAAAGAAGGGAAAGAAATTTGGAGAAGTATGGAAAGGCATTGTGAGACAAGTACACCTTAGAAAAACTAAGGGTGTTAAATTTTTTTGGGGTAAATTGCAGTTTTTCAAGTAGCAGTGCGAGCTTTCATGTTTTTCAATACAAAAGTGAAGGCGGTTTCGTGCATTTTAGCCTTTAACATATGGCGTTGGATTCCCCATCCTTTATACTGGTTGCATGTCTTTTATTTGCGACCTTTTTGTCATAATCATTCGTCGTTCTCTAACCGACTTGGTCTACCCTTCGGATAAAATCCATGCTCACTGAAATGGATAGAATCATTTTTTAAGCATTTGTATTTATGGTAGACCCATAAAAAAATTTAAAAAGGGCAATAGTCAACGGCATCTAACTTAGGAAGTGGTTTTTCATCAGATAGCAGCCTACAGCATTTGTCTTCATCAAAGATTTGGCTAGATGCATGATGTATGTAGTTATATTTTTTATTAGTTTAAATCAATAGAAGGAAAAAGGTATAAATTGTCATGGGAGACAAATTCCTTCAGAATGACTTTAAAAATAGTATCATCTATGTTTGGGGATAATAGTTCCCGTTAATACCTCTATGCTCTAAAACATACAAAAATCAATTTATGTCCATTGGTTCATTGATCTAAGAGAAAATTGGGGTTGTGAATGTCTGTGAGTGCACTCACATCCCAGGAGGTGGGTCCCGCCACAACTTAAACCTAAACTTGAGACCCATCTCCCCCATGTTTTAACTCTTTATTCATTGCTAATGGGGATGTGAACGTTCACCGCCCCTAAAGCACTTGATCTAAAGATGGCCTTTTTGTGATCAATAGAGCTTTGAATGTTCACAGGCTCATGAGACATGAACGCACTCGCAGCCCTCCTATGGATCCCCTGCAACTTAAACAAAGAGACCCAAGAGCCGTGAGTGCGTTCAGAACTAAAGGGGCTGTAAACGTTTGCAGCCCAATTTTTTCCCTTTTTATAATTGGTAAGCCTTAAATTTTATCTCTATTGGATGCAAAATCAAATAGGCATCTAATTTCATTTTCTAAAGAAACTTCATCACAAATAGATGGGTATTGTTGTGATCAAAGATGTAATGGCAATGAAGAGGTGCTTTCTAAAGAAACTTTTGACGAGATGTGTATTTATTTTTAGTGAAAAACTAAATAATTGTCGTAAAAGATAAAAGGCCATATAATGTGAAAAGTTTCTGCATCCCCTTGAAAAATAAAAACCAATAAATGTTTACAATTCCCATGAAGATAGAAAAAGATGTACATACTGGTATTGGTCTTATTTATGAGGGTCTGTCCATAGCCATTTGGGATGTGGCAACAGAGCCGCCCTTCTATTTAATGCTTTAAATGTATCTATGCTTTAGATCATCAAACTAATGTTTGACCATCATATATACTAAGAAATATTCATTAAACTTTTAAATAAACTTATAACTTAGCATGTCCATATATCACCCACTCAACTTCATATTTTCATATAGTCTTAATTCTAAAACACTACCAAAGCTCGAGAAACGACAAGTAGGAAACAAATTTCTCTTTGACCATAGTTTATTTTCACGTTGATTAAAAAAAGACATAGAAATAAAAAGCAGCACCTCTTCGATGTCGGCGAGAGGGAGGAGGCCGTTGGGGAGGTGGAGCTCGGCGAGGAGCTCCGACGACTTCTGGTGGCAGAGGGCGTCGCCGGCGTAGACCTCGGCGCCGGCGCGGTGAGATTCGATCATCGATTGGCTCGACATTTCGCTTTGTTTCTTGTGTGTGTTATAAAAAGTTAGGGATTTTAGGGCTTGGGGAAAGTGAACTTGGATGAAGATGAAGCTCGTTGAGGGCTGAATTTATAGCGCAAATCGTTAGGTGGATTTTTGCGGATTACCACCTGGATTTTTGTCTAATCACATGAAGCCCTTGGTTTGGTACTTAAAAACTTAATATACCATCTTTTTGAAAATTCTACTCATGAAATAAAATATATATCCAGAGTAAGATTGAAGCAATTGAAATATAAGCGAACTAAAAATAGAGATTTGCTGCAAGGAAATGAGGCCAGCAGTGTTAAATGGGATGGGAGGTTCTATAAAACATTTTTACATATAAGCCGCTGGGAAATTTTACAAAAACCTCCCTGCCTCATTCAACACTGCAGCAATGCCCCGTTTCCTCTTTTAAATTTCATATTTTCAGAGAAGATTTTCCTAAGATTTTAGAGCGGGTGACGATTAAATGTAAATTTTTTTAAATAATTGAAGGACGGTAGTAAAAATGCAATTTACATGATTTAGAGAGTTGTGTTTGCAAGTGCACCTGCACACCATAATGAGAGCAGTGGCAGTAGGCAGTTGGTGCGATATATGTAATAAATATTATAGATAGACAATTGTCCAAAACCATTAAATGCACATCCCAGATCGTGTCCATGATACTAACATGGCTACTCATGGGTATTGTATTGAATTTGGATGGTAATGAATTTGGCACGCACTTTTGAATTGCTTCAGTCTTAAGAAAATCTATTCTATTTGTTTGATTGTGGTCCAAACGTACGTAGTTAATTGGTTGCAGTTGCATGACCCAGTTTGAGGAATACATACGAATTTTAAGGGGCACATCCTTCCTGTTTCATCCTTTTTACGCTGCGTAGCTGCAGCCGACCGCAACGCCATAAACCTCAACAGAAAATTAAACATATCCATGAATGAGCAAAACATCGCCTATAAACCTAGCAGTATCTATTTCCTATTTTCCTCTTCCTGTTTTATCCTTTTGAGGCACCGCAACGCCATAAACCTCACCTAAAATCAAACATAGCAAAACTTCACCTGTCAAACCTGGTAGAATCCCTTTCCTATCTTACAACAGACCGTTATAGTGGCTATTCAAAACCATAATACACGTCTGCAATCGAGCTAAATCTGTGAGGTTTGGGTATCTATTCCATTAGGTTGCGGGCTGTTATTCGGAATATAATGTAATCTGCACCTTAAACTTTGGTATATTTGCATTCCAAAGCAGCGATATCATTAGTTAGGCATGTGGAAGGGACAAGAAGAGAGAAAAAGAAAGGGAAGTTTTTCAACCCGACGCCGACTTCTTCTCTGTGTCATTTATGTATTTTAGGTAGTTGAGGGATCAACGCGTGTATTGATGCAGACGCAGACTTTAGAACAAGTGTGCATTCATGGGGCGTTGGTTGTTTACCTATCGTTTTTGTTTTGGACCATTTTTAATTCCTAACTATATAACAAGTCTCGGTTTCTAGAAATTTAACTTCATTTTGTCTTTTGATTCTTCCTTGGGTTGATTTCGGTTTCCTCTCCTTATCAATATTTACGATGCATTATCATATTATTTGATACCAAAAATGTCTATAGAAATTGAAATAATGGATCTCTTTTCTTTATGTTTATACTGGTTTCTGCATATACGGTGCATGTATATATACCGAGCCTTGTGTCTAAAATTAGTTGCAAAACACTAACCTGGTAGGTGAGGCACCTTGTGGTTTATAGACAAATAAAAGATGTTTCTTTGTTTTGGAATATTTTCTTGAGGAATGAGAAGATGATATATGTCTAGTTTTTAGTTTGAATTAAAACAGCAGGGTTAAATTTCAACTTTGAAGAAAATTGACTGCTATAAGATTAAATCAAGGCGTTTTAAATTTTAGAGAAGTTTTATTATTCTTAGGAGGGCGTTTGGTACACGAAATAGAAGAGATTACTGAAATCCACACATTTCTCCTAATGTGATTGTCAGGTATATGATTATAAGCAATGTTGCATTAATCCTATTTGTTACATTTTGATCATTGCAAGCAATACATGTGCAATGGTAAGGGATAGCGGCGACATCAGTCCTATGGCGGAGGGTGACGACCATTGGGCAGTGACACCGACGACGTGCGAGTGATGACAGATATGCTCAGTGTAGCGGGTGGCGATGGAGGGCAACGGGCGGCAGCAAACTTGGCAAACGCGACGGTTGACAATAGAGGGCAACGGCATATGGTAGTCGGCGAGGGAGGGCTAGGCAGCAATGAACGACGGCGGCGAGCATCGAGCGGTGGCGTCGGAGGGCGGCGACCAGCGTCATGAGCAGCGGTGGCAGTCAATGACGCCTGTGAAGGGCTGTCCGGCGATGATTGGCAGTCCGTCAACCAGTAATCACAACACTAGCTGGATTATTTTTTCCTTTTTTGAACTAGCCTTTAAGCCTCACTCAAACACACAGCACACACGCGCACCCATGGATCAAGAATTTGCCCGAACGTTAATTTATGACCTTTTCCCTCCTGAGGCTCGAAAGCGTTAATTTGTGGCCGCTTTCGCTCTCGGGTCCCAAAATCGTTAATGAGAATATTTGCAAGTAAGGTGAGGATAGATGGATGTTTGAAGGGGAACATGATTTTCAGGATTTGAGGTAATATGATGCCAATGAAATCCTAAATTTCATGAAATGTTATTTGTATCAAAACAAGAGTGGATGTATACTGTAAGGATTTAGGATTTTCTCGTACCAAGGGTGCCCCTAGTAAATGCAGGGAATATTTCAATTTCAAATTTGTGTCTGGGCTCAAACACCATGGGTGGGGTTTTGAGTTTAGCAATAAAGTTTTGGGTCTGGACTGTGTTGGATAGGACCACCCTGGCCCTGGGTGATTTCTAGGCTAAAGCGTTACGCCCATTTCAAAAATAGTGGGCTCCATATGTCAAACTTTGGAAGTTGTTATGAGCATTCAAGTTGGGATTTCTCTGCTGTTATTTTTTAATCCTGCTGGGCAATCCCTTGACTTTTCCAAATAATAGGATGGGTACTGTTATACTTATGCAGCGGTGTTATTGTAAAACAGAATACGATCGGTGTTGGTGTAAAACAGAAGGGGCTCATGGATATTGGTTATTTACTGACCGTGGAATGGTTTAAGATCATCCTATATTTCCTGTTTTGCACCATTTTCCACCCTCTAATCGGAATAGCAGTATTTGCATGGTAGATAATGATAAGTCATTTGGAGCTAGCTGCTACACCGTTAGAATCAGTGCGCTGAAAATCCTAACCATCCACCGCATATTAAACCTCAGGACTTTAATGTTTCACGTGGTCGCGGATCATTCGATTTTCAGCACATTGATTCTACCAATATAGATGTTTTTCTTTGGAGAAGAAGATCTTGTTGAAGCACGAAAAGCAAAGGTGACAAGTAATCTTCACGATGCATTTATTTTAACCAATTTCTCTGCTTATATATAATATATTGGATTAAAATCAAGAGTCCTTCTGAGTTACACCATCAAAACTAATAATCCGAGTATCGCTATAACGCAACGGTAAAGCATTTTGCATTCTAGCAAGAGGTCTAACCGTTTAGGGCTCGAACCATGCTTGCAACAAATTACAATCTATTATTCAAATTATATATATATAAAAAACTAATAATGCTTTTTGGATGCGAATTTCTTGAATGTCTCTACATCAGTAAGTTTATATGCACGAATTCTATTTGCAAATGATGCTTTTTCCCATCCATGCTGACTTTAAGTAAAGTCTTTAAAAGCATATTCGAACACATCATCATCCATCTCCGCTTCATAGTTTTTGTCTTAAATTAAAGCAATATTTTCAAGTAAAAAAGCAGGATGAGTATTAAAACAAAGAATCATACTTGATGGATGTTTTCTTTTTTTTGGTTTTTTCCTTTCCCCGTGTCGGGTCCCAATCTTTAAAGTTTTTTAATAATAATTTCCAAATCTTCATATTGTTAAAAAGGCCAAAAAATTTTGTGGATGGTTAAATAGGCTCTTGTTAAATTTTTATTGCTAGAATTTAAAATAAATTAGGAGGCTGCTTAATTAGTATAGTTTTATTTTCTTAACCCTTAATACATTCTTCATGTTTTTGTTGTTCTCATTTTGGTGCTTCCTCTCTTTATTGTTTTTCTCCTTCTCCTTCTCTTTTTTCTTTGTCTTCCCCTGCATTTGCTTTTCATCTTCATTGTTCTCCTTCTCCTTCTTCCTTTCTCTTTCATCCGCCGGATGATGCATTTTTTTTATAATAACAGCGGAATTGCGGTTATTACTGTTATTGTTTTTTTTTTGGGGCCCAAAACGGAGGGTAATACGGTACAAGTACTCACATAACAAGTTTTGTTTTTTAAAACATCTGATGAACTCTAAAAGCATTTTGGGGGTTTACCAAGAAACCCCAGAGATTTGGAGGGTTCCTTAAGAAGAAAAAACTTTTCCCTCCTAAAATTACAATAATAATCTAATATTTGCTATTATAACAAAGTTTACAATTTCAATCCAATGAAAAAATTGGGAAAAAGCAAATTTCCTTTTAGTTATCATAACACCTACTCATCACTTAATTTACAAGCATTTTTCTGTGTCTCTTTTTTCTGGCGTTGGCATGTAAGCGCTTACCTATTTGTACACCTATGCACACAACGCACACACGCATCTAAGAGAGCCACGAATTTTCCCCGAAAGCGTTAATTTATGACAACTTTTCTATCTTGAGGTTCCTGATTTCGGGTTTGAACACCTCACTCTCCGAATGCATAGAAGCGTCGATATCAACTGAGCAATTAATTTTACAACTTAAAAAAGAAATGTATCCAATATTATTTTTTGTTGCTATTTTTTCTATTCCGAATAAAAAAAGAGCCTTCTTTAATCGTGTTGACTCAAAAGACATCAGTTTTAACGAAGCCCATCGTCGTCTTCTCCAGTTCTCCTCTGATCTAACGATCAATCGAAAAATTTAAAAAGGGGAGAATTTTGAAACCCTAATTTCAATTGCAAGCTACCATGTCTTCCAAGTCTCTCCCTTACTCGACGAAAGATCTCCATTACGACAACGCCAAGTTCCGACACCGATCCCCTTTCAAGGTCCCTTCTCTGTCACTCCCCCTTGCTCTTCAATTTGAAATATCTGAATTGAATTTTGCGGAATTTTCAATTTTATCTTGAATTACGATGAAAGATTTGAACCTGTGAATGGTTGATCTGTTGTTACTGCGTTTAGTGTTGTATTGATGCATTTCACTGAAAAAATTGATCTTGTAATTGATTAGGATACTATTTGTATCATTGCATCATGTGTAGGTGATGACCCAGGCGTTGTCAACAAGTAGCATCAAACATGAATGTGGCAGATGTAGTGTAGGAAAGTTTCTAATTTTATTACTGATTTGTGGTATAACATACATAATTGTATCGGATAAAGGATCCACTCTCGGTTCTAGAGTAGAAGATAAACATGTCGAGAAAAGCAATGCTAAATTTGGAAGATTTTGGAGGAAGCCCCCGAGTCTTCCTCCAAGACTTTCTCCTGACAAAGCTCGTAAATCTTGAATGGATGTCGAGGCAAGGTTGGGTTAAGGAGGCATTCGTTCATGCTTGGTCTGGTTATATTAAACATGTGATGGGCTATGATGAGCCTTTTAAGTAAAAGAGGCATTGATGGGCTCGGGGGTATTGGTGCAACTATAGTAGACATCTTAGATATAGCTATCAACTTATCATTCAAAGCATAAGTCAATCTAAAATACCCAAATCCTTCAAGAATTTGAAAGATATACCTGGATTGTCTACATAAACTGGTTGGTGAAGATCGACTTCACACCGTGCTGGAGATCAAGAGTGAGGAGATTGAGAGGAGAATGTGGGTGATTTTTCGAATTTTTATGGATTTTTGGGAATATTTTTGGGTTAGATCTAGATCTAAATTGTGTGTGTGTGTGTGTGTGTGAGAGAGAGAGAGAGAGAGAGAGAGAGAGAGAGAGAGGCTCGGGATATAACGAGGGGCCTTTTTACAAAAGCAGAGGGGCCTTGAGCTCGAGCTCGAGAACCTCGTCACATTTTTTTGGGCGGGGTATGGGTTTAACCATACCCCGCATCTCTTTTTTTTGGTGGGTACGGTTTTAACCGTATCCCTCTTTGGGGTACCAGTCGAAACTGTACCCTGCTGCTAGTGCTATGAAGCGGGGTTTGTAATAGTACTTGGTCCGAACCCAACCCAGTTTCATATATCGGATGCAACTCAATATATTACATATACATTTAATTTTGAATTTTATAATGTGCATTTTACAATTTATTGTATGAGGTATAGTTAGTGTAATTTTTATGTGTGATCTATATATTAATCATATATAATTTATATAGTTATGTCAAAATATAAATTTTGTTCATATATATTAGTTGAACTCATCTCAAGTATTATAACTTTAATTTTTTTTGATAATTTATAATGGGCAAAGCCTGTAAAACCCACAAAAACTGATTCACTAGTCTAAACCCAAAGCCCCCACCCATACCTGAAGTTGCAGGTTTTAACGCATTGTAAACCCATCGGATTCGGACGGATTTAGGTTTTATTTTTTCGGGTTGGGTATAAAATTTGTCAGAAAACCGTCCAACTCGGCCCGGGCTCACCCCTATCTACAATACACAATCATATTATTTGTCTTTTAGAATTTAAGAATGGGTAAATGGCAGGTTTAACTTTTTCCCTAATAGCAGAAAATACCCCACCTTGATAAACTGGCACTTTGCCCCTCTCAACTTCATCCGATTTCCAAAATGCCCTTCGCTTGAATATTTTAGTATGCTTTATTTTTATCCCTCCTTAAGCTACAATATTCAGCTCAATCTTCCCTCAAAGTCATTATACACAACCCCCAAACCTTTAAAGTTAATCTTTAAAACCTCTCTAAATGTGTTTCATCGACTAAAGTAGTATTTAATATTCAAAAATCTTATTAAAATTCAGATTTTTTTTCATAACTTCATCTTCCCCTTCTAAAGTCCTAAAACCCTAAAGGCTTTAATTTCTTAAATTTCACATCCATAACCTTAAGACCTATTATTTTTCTTTAAATTTTATCATCTCTACCATTATAGGGCTAAAGAAAGGGGTCTCTAATTTTGAAATCAATTTGATAATGTGACATTCTTATTTGCAAGAGAAATCAGCTAAAAAACTCGAAAAAAATCAAATCAAATTTCATAACCGCGGCTACCGAATTTAGTGAATGTAATTTATTTTCCTTTTTCTTTCTCTTAAATAAAGGTCTTCCTACTAACCCCTTTCTCTTTAAAGAAAACGTTCTCACAGTCTAAATTAACTAATTTGGTCTTTAAAATCTAATTTATTAAATGTGTGCGGTGCACGTACAAAATACTAGTAGGATTAAGGCGCTTTCAATGTCGATTCAAAGTAAAAATTCTTTAGTTATATTAGGATGTCCACTCATCATTTAATTTCCAAAATAAAAAAATGCATGCGATATTTTTTTTCCGCTCAATTTTTTTCCGGATAAACAATAGGTTTTTTTAAAAAAGTTGTGTTGACTCAAAAGACATCAGTTTTATCAAAGGCTATCGTCGTCTTCTCCAATTCTCCTCTGATCAAAAAATTTAAAAAGGGGAGAATTTTTGAAACCCTAATTCCAATTTCAAGCCAGCATGTCTTCCAAATCTCTCCCTTACTCGATGAAAGATCTCCATTACGACAACGCCAAGTAGACACTGATCCCTTTCAAGGTCCCCTCTCTCTATCTCTCCCCCCTGTTCTTCAAAGTTTGAATTGAATTTTGCGCAATTTTTGATTTCTTATCTCAAATTATGATGAAAGATTTGAACTTGCGAACTCATGATCTCTTATTACTGTGTTTAGAGTTGTATTGATGTCACATTTCACTGAAAATTTTGATCTTTTAATTAATTTAGTATACTATTTGTATCATTTCATCATGTGTAGGTGATGACCCAGGCGTTGTCAACAGGTAGCATCAAACTTGAATGTGGCAGATGTAGTGTAGGAAAATTTCTAATTTTATTACTGATTTGTGGTATAACATACATAATTGTATCGGATAAAGGATCCACTCTCGGTTCTAGAGTAGAAGATAAGCATGTTGAGAAAAGCGATGCTAAATTTGGAAGATTTTGGAGGATGCCCCCGAGGCTTCCTCCAAGACTTTCTCCCGATGAAGCTCGTAACGTTAGTTCCAATCTTGAATGGACGTCGAGGCAAGGTAGGGTTAAGGAGGCGTTCGTTCATGCTTGGTCTGGCTATAGTAAATATGCGATGGGCTATGACGAGCTTCTGCCTTTAAGTAAAAGAGGTGTTGATGGGCTCGGGGGTCTCGGTGCAACTATAGTAGACTCCTTGGATACGGCCATGATCATGGGTGTGGACGAAATTGTCTCTGAAGCAGGAACTTGGGTAGAAAAGAACCTTAATGAAAGAATCAACACAAAAGGACAGGTGAATTTGTTTGAAACCACCATACGAGTTTTAGGTGGCCTTCTTAGTGCTTACCATTTGAGCGTGGGAGCGCAAAACACCACAGGGGTTAAGGGAGCTAATACTGAAGTTATGTTGGATATAGCAAAGAATTTGGCTGATAGACTATTAACTGCTTTTACTCTGAGTTCAACACCCATTCCTTTCAGTGATGTTTTTCTTCGTGATCGTACGGCACATCCAGCTCCTGGTGGCTTAAGTAGTACTTCAGAAGCTTCGACTTTACAGCTTGAGTTCAATTACCTCAGTAAAATATCAGGGGATCCAAAGTATGGTGTAGCAGCAATGAAGACATTGGAGCACTTCAAGACACTCCCCAAGGTGCAAGGGTTGGTGCCTATCTACATCAGGTTTGCGGAGCTCTATATCTATGGTTCTAATAAGTTTTGCTCTCATGTGATTTTATTTGTTATGGTTGCTTTCTCTCTTTTTTTCCCGTGGACAATAATCATTTTCTTTTTAAGTTATGGAAATTAAGCTCCATGAAGAAATAGGTGTCTGCTTATTATTTTATTTCTTCATTTGTTGATCATGATAATTTAAGCTGTTGGGTGATGCTAAAATAAACAATTGTGTAATAGTCATAATTGCTATAGTTCTCTTCTACTGTACAAGCTTTTTTCTTGCTCATTTTATGTTGTTGATCTACACGGTATAGCCCAAGAGGTGGAACATGTTTCCCAGGTGTTGTCTATTTCATTTTTATTTCATCCATACTTTTGATGTAAGAAATTGAATTAATGTCTATTTAGTTATGTTTCCATTCTGTTTCTAGAAAAATAAATCTATATGACTCTATATAACTATAGTTCTTAAGCTGTTCTCTTGAAAGATGTATGTTTCATATACCAATAGAGGGGAAAACTGAAAAAATGCCATAAGTTCAAATCGGATATACACTGACCTTTATGTTTGCAACATATATTTTTCTTCTTTTTGTTATTATAGATGACATGAAACATGCCTCAATTTACATATGCGTAGAGGTTTAGGGTTGGTAGATCATGAATGGTGGCGATCATCCACATGTAAGATCCATCATGTATTTTGAAAGCTTTTTTCCCATTAACTGTTTGTATGGGAGCTGCTGGTAAAGACAACCCTAACATGTGCCTGGAAATGCTTACAGCTTTAACTAGATGTTCAAAGAAACTTGAATATGTTTGAGGCTGTTAGGTTCCTCTTGAGTTCTTGACATCATTTACTTCTTTTTGGTGAAGGGAGATTAGCTAAGCAATATCACATCGTTTATAGAGTAATGGAAAGAAAGGAACTTGCTAAATTTTTGTAAAATACAATATAAGTTTCTTTAGAATGTTCGTATAAAGGAAATCACATAAAAGCATAACTGGGACGCACCAGTATCAAAGAGAGCACGCGATGAGATTGACGGGCCTATCATATATATCATGGTTCATAAGCAACTTTTTTTTTCGAAGAATGAATTACTTTGTCTATTAGACCTGTTCTAACTTCTAAGTTCTAATTAACAAAAGTTGGATAAAGGTTCAATAAAAGCATAGAGTGTGCCAGCAACTCTTGGCTGCAACATGCTACGTTGTATAGAAAGTTTTGACATGCTCTATATCAAAGAGTTAGCATATTTGCACTTTGCTTTTGGAAAGCTCGTGTTCTCGTAAGTTCCATAAGCTATATAACCTTCCAACGTGTTGCTAATATGTTTATTGTTTCTGAATTACTTTGGGATGATAATAATATTTGAACTGCGAACATAATAGTATATATGCCCCTAGGCTATATAAATATCTTATTTGTAAGTTGCCTAAAAAGTTTGGAATAAAGGTTTGCTGTTATTGTTGTAGTAGCTCCATGTGAAGTCTATTGTGAACATCAAGTCCCTAACAATTTTTTTGGGGGGGTGAATGCAGCCCTCACAATGGCCAGTTCAGTGGCGAGAATATTCGATTGGGCTCCCGAGGTGACAGCTACTATGAGTACTTAATTAAAGTATGGCTTCAGCAAAAGAACAGTCATAATAGCGAGGTTAAGTATTTGTATGAGATGTATGAGGAAGCTGTGAAAGGTATCCATCATCTTCTTGTTCAGAAATCTATACCCAAAGGATTGGTTTTTGTTGGGGAGCTTCCTTATGGACCACATGGCGCCTTCAGCCCAAAAATGGATCACTTGGTATGTTTTATATATTAATACCATTGAGGTTTATTAGCTTTTTGACAAAATTATCTTTGGTTTCTATGGATGGCTACTGAATGTAATGATCCTATAATTGTTTAATATGCAAGTCACTCCAACACGCACACACGGAAATCAAATAGAGGGAGGAAAATTCCTTTAGCTTTACATCGTCTCATTGAACTTTTTCATAATGTTTATCCTTTATCGAGCCTAACCTTGCTAGATTACTGCCTATTCCAATAGGTACTTGTACTATAAATCCGATATCTTCTCCTCATTAACTTGTGGTATTTATTAGTGACATTCCATGCATTTGTTATGCTTCTGCATGTTGGTTGGGAATTTTGGCATAAGAAACCATTTTATCAGAACCTCTGAGAATTCTGCTTGTGGAGCTGTATTATAATATACTCTCATCCATCCTTTTCCTTTTTCCCATCAACTGAGGTCTGCTTTGAAGCATGTTTCCCTATTATCTAAGAAGCATATTTCCTTTTCCTTGTGATTCCAAGTTTAGCCCCCAACTTCTTATGTGATATTTAATACATTTTCCCCTTTGTAGGTGTGTTTCCTTCCCGGTACCCTTGCTCTTGGTGCAACTAAAGGTATTACTAAGAAAAAAGCAATGGAAAGTGGTGTTCTAAGTGATGAAGATTTGAAGAACCTAAAACTTGCTGAAGATCTGGCAAAGACATGCTATGAAATGTATTCGGTGACTTCTACAGGGCTTGCTCCTGAAATTGCTTACTTCCATATTCAGGTTTGCTAATTAGTTGTTGACCGAAAGCGATTCCTGTTGTCATTTCAGGTTGCATCATTTCCTTACAATTAAAAAATGTCACTATTCATTCTGTTATAGGGTTATTCAGAAGGTGGCTTAGGCGGTGGAAACAATACTTCCGAGTATATAGATGATATAATAATTAAACACAACGATCGCCACAATCTTTTGCGTCCTGAAACTGTTGAATCATTGTTTGTATTGCATCGTATAACTGGAGATCCAAAGTAAGCATTTATGACTTGGTTATGAATCCTATATATGAGTAGGATTTTATATTCTGCTCTTGTTATTTACTGAAATCTATATGTCATTAATGTGCAGATACCGTGAATGGGGCTGGCAGATCTTCCAGGCGTTTGAGAAACATACGAAGGTAGATTCTGGAGGTTATAGTTCTCTTGATGATGTTACAACAGTACCCCCTCATAAGAGAGACAAGATGGAGACATTTTTCTTAGGGGAAACCTTAAAATACTTGTATTTGCTGTTTGGAGATGATAATGTTCTTCCCCTGGATAAGTTTGTTTTCAATACAGAAGCACACCCTTTACCTCTCATCTGATCTAAAAGTAGGAGTGATCATGCATGTCTCCTCATTACAAGCTTGAGGAAACTCCATTAGACTAGAAAATTCAATTAGAAGGCTTCTGCCTTGCGAAAGTGAGTAGCAGCAGCACCGTTATGCTTGCCAGTTTTGTGGCTTGGAGTAGACTTGACATTCTATCTGGGAAATTTTGTATACAAATCGACATCGAAAAGCTATACCGTCGATTTTGACTATTGATCCCTCTGTAATCATACGAAAGTTATTTATTGTCTCGTTATTTGTATTAGAACTGGCAGTCGTTAGTATTATTTGGATACACCTATCTATGTTTTCAAGCAATATGTTTATACTGAGCCAAGCAGAATTGGATGTAATTGATAATGAATTTCCAGTAATTGCTGGAGGTACAGTGGAGAATTAGGAAAACAGTACATCTTTTGTATAATGTCTGTGGCTAGTGTAAACTGAAATAATCAGGTTGTTATGTATGTAGCTATGGCGTAGCCTGTAGCTTCCGAATAATTGTAAAGTTGTTTTACTGTTTGCTATTGACATATTCTCCCTCCTCGAGGAGAAGCAAATGATCTCCGGCACGAATAACAGAAATGTCATCGATTTCCATGTTCTCTTGATTGACTACTTTTGTCGGATCACAGCCTACAAACTTCTGACCTTCCATATATTCAACACATGGAAAATGAAAGTTAGATTACTGGGGTCATTCTGGTAAGTAATATTTAAACTCATTGCATATTCGATTTCGGACATCTCCTTCACTTCCAATAAGATTGATTTATATGTTCGTATGATAGTTTATTTACAATAAAAATAATTATCCTGTATTTCTTTTTAGGTTTTTGATTGTTGCCGTACAACTTCAAGCAGTACTTACCGCCAATTCGAAGAAGCTCTTGGAGAGAACCTGGTAGGTTTATTAGCTTTCCAAACTGTTCTGGTGATATTTCTGATTTCTGAGGATGCATATGAATTGTTACTCTTCTTTTATTCGCTTTCATGGTATTGATATTGACTGGATCGTTTTCGCTCTCTGAACACTCGGTCATTGTCTTGACATGCTTTGTATATATGAAAGGTGCTTTGTGTTTGTTCATCTCCAAATATTTTCTTTCTGTTTTCATAACTTAGTAATAGCTCACAAGTACCATTCTCCTGATAATTTTCGTCCCTTCGTGTTGAGAGTAGCTTGTTTTTTGAATCTTTCTGCTGCTCTCCAATGAATGAGCTTTCAATTGAGCCCAGCTTCTGTAAAATTGCACACAGAAGCATCAGCTCCTATTTCTGCCAAAGGATGAGAAAACCAATTATGCATCCTGTGTTTCTTACTTAGGAAAGTTGAGTATGAATTACCTGGAAGAGGTTGTTCATAACAACAGTTCCATCTTCTGAATTGTCTCGAATAATGGTCATTAGTGTAGTCTTGCTTAGCCTCAGAATTTGTGAGAGTTCAGTTGTTTGAACAGTGAATGGTTGTGGCTTGATACATTGAACCCCTACTTCACCGAATACATCTCCAGAAGAGATTGCCCCATGGACCTAGTAGATTAAGTACAGTAGCCCTTAGTTGGGCATTTTCCAGCGTTATTCAAAAACAATGTATTGATAATGATTCTTATTCGTGATATTCACTATATGTGTATTATAATATCATTCACTATATGTGTATTATAATATCGACAAGTGCCTGAATTTGATATCCCCCTCTTTTCAGTTGAACTACATTAGTCATTGTGAACTCTTATGATGTTTATAAGTGCAAAAATCTTTACTGAATTACGTTTAGTATTCGTAACAATTGATGCCTAGCAAGGCCATAGCAAGTCATGCTAATGAATACTTTAAATTTTGGTATTTTAGCTTCTATCACATTCAATTTAACACGTCTATAGAAGTAAGATATCCATGCTTGTTCAGTCCCATTTGCATGTACCTTCAACTCCTGTAACAAAGGTAACGAACATAAATGCAATTAGCTAGTGGAGATGATCACTTTTAGCTCTACATAAGCAATGAGGAAGAAGTTGTAAATGTCTCAGTAGATGTACTTACCACTGCTCCTGAAACCAATATATAAAGATCCGTGGGAGCTTCATTCTGCCAAATTACGTTTTCCTTGGGTGGAAAATACTCGGCTTGCATTTCTGTAACCTAATTGTTTCAGGATGGAAGCAGTATAATAAAAACGATATTTGAGAGACATCAGAGTTGGTTGGCTTAGATTTTAGTAGATCTTACCGGTTGAAATGTGAAATACAAGGAAACTCCTTGGAAAAGGTAAACTTTTTGAACAATGGGAAAGAACAGGTAGTGAGCTATGCTTGAGTGAGTGCCCTCTGGAAGACCGTTCATGGTTTCTTGTTGTTTGAGACTCTCGGTCTTGAACTTAAGGCGTATGTGAGATAACATTTGATCTTTTATGTGTTGGGGCTACTGATTGCGTGCTGCGAATTCAGATGCTACCTGGACTGTATCTCTCTAAATAGAATAATGTAAATTTCAGCAAGGCCGGAATGTAGAAGGTTACTGTATACGAAAAACTTGTAGATTATAAATGGGAGAAGGCATAAAATATTAAGGCTTTCATAAAGGAACATCTAAGATCAATATTTGTAGCGGTAACTCAATTCACATCATCGGTCGGTGACTTGAAGTATGGAAATTTTCCATAACCGGCTAAGTGCGATGGGTCAAACCTAGAGCCAAATTTTGTATATTATTAAAGGTTCAAGGTTTCACATTGAAAAGAGCAAATAAAGAAATTTGCCCTCTTTTTTTTGTATTTTTATTTATATAGCGATGCTTGTTAATTATGGAAAACATGTTTTCTCCTATAATTCTATAGACCTTCTGAGACCAAAAATTGGTTATAGAACTCCTTGAAAACTCTACATGAACATTCTTGATGCACATATCTATAATAAATTAACTTCCTTTGGTAATTTTTATGATTTTTATGCGTATTTAAAATTTCTGCTAAGAATTGAAAGGTAACTTACGAAGTTTCTGGTGTGGCCGGTCCCATGAACGACAAGGTTTGTCATGTTTCCAATGATATATGCTGTCAATCCCAGATCAAACAGCATGTAGAATATATCAAACAGCATTTCTCTCGAGTTCTCGGCATGCAAGTCTCCATATCCAGTTGTTGTAAATGTTGTTATTGACCAGTAAATTGATGTTGCATATCATATCCGCAAGCTCTCTTCTCTAAAGTATGGATTTTGCACACCAATCCAGGTTCTCTTCGGATTCGGGTATCTGTCAGCGATCAGATAGTTGAAGCATCCAGCACAATGAACTACAAAAAGAGTTACCTACAAATTACGTAAATAAAGGTTAATAAAGGTTAATTGCGCGTAACACTGTAATTTACCCAACATAGCACTTATACCCCACTTAAATATTTTATTAGCGCGGCCCCTTTGATCATCGATTAAAACACTTAAATTCAAGTCGAAGAAACTCAAATGATTGTCTAATTTAACTTAAAATTAGGGGGAAATGGGTCCAAGTCCAGAAGCTTGAAAAGCCATAGGAAAAACTCTTTGGCAAAAAAAGCCAAAAACTTCTTAGATCCTAAAAGTTATACGTTTAAGTCCTTATAGTACAACCAACCACTTTTTACTTTTTAATATTCTCAGATTACCCTTGTCAACTTCTGGTGGATAACTACTGCATTTAGCAGGCAAACTGTTATATTTAATGGATAAGCTGTAGTATTATCAGATGTAACAGTTTACGTTAACTGCTACACTTAGCAAATAACTGCTACATTTATCAGATGTAGTTTACTTGTGAACTGTAACATTTATCTTCCAAAATTTCAAGAGGGTGATTAAAGAATTTTAAAATGTAAAAAGTGATTGATTGTACTATAAGAACTTAAATCTATAATCTTTTGGATCTAGAGAGCTTTTCACAAGATATTTTTTGCCTAGGAAGCTTTTCCTATTGGTTTCTAGACCCAGAGAGTTGGACAGATTTTCCCCTAAAAATTATTTCTTTTGTTTAGAATAGAATTTTAGAGTTTTTGAAGGCTTTGGTTGATGAACATATAGAGGGGGCATTTCCAGTAATAAATCATTTAAGGGAGACCGACTAGGGGTACAAGTGCTATATACGGGTCAAAGTGCATGGAGGTTTTGTGAAATTAACTCTTGTTGAGTTTGCCTTGTATTCACGACCTTCGTGTGCATGAGATGGCTCAAACTGGGTTGAGCTGGCTCACAAGTCGTTTGGAATTAGCGTTTCTTCTCTGGATGTATGAGACGGATGAAGGTAATTTTAAGCCGGCTCAATGTCTCGAAACAGTTCATTACAGATTTATTTAGAGATCATTTTGGAGATTAATTTGGAAAGATTTCATTGGAGATTTATTTGAAAACTTGTTGGAAGATCAATGAAGAGATCTTTTAGGAGCTCAATTAGGAAAGTTTATTTGGAAGTTATTTGAAGATTTGTTAGAGAATTATTTGAAGAGATATTTGAATATTCGTTTTGAAAATTTGACGAAGATTCGTTGTGAAGATTTGATGAGATCCTAATTGAAGTAGGAATTCTATTATTTTGTGCTATAAATAGAGAATGGTCTTATCAGAGAAAAGTAGCCAAATATGAAGAAGATGAAGGCGAAGGGTAAACATTCAGAAGTGAAGTTGGAGCACCAAGAGAGCAGTTTTTGTGTTTGTATGAAGAGATGAAAGCAAAGGGAATGGTGGTCATCCATAGGAGAAGATGAAGGGATTTACCAAGGATAGTCTTTGTGTTTGTATGAGCGTTGAGATGTGAAAAGAGATTATAGAGAATATGAAATATACCGGTATTCTTGATCATTAATGAAGAGATTCGCATGTTTGCCCCGTAGATATAGGCCGTTAGTTGAAACACGTTAAATATTGGTATTGTGTGTTCTTATTCTTGCTTGTTTTCCTTGCATGCCTAACGGAAAAACCCCAACAACCCTATTAAATTAAGGGATATTTATGTTGCGGAGGAGAGGTTACGAAGGATTTGCTGAAAGCTTACCGATACAAGTTTTATGCATCGGGTCCAAAAATAGTTGAACGGGGATGTCCTTCTCAAGTCTGAGGTAATAAAGTGGCTGAACTAGAAGAAATAACGGGGATGATCCTTGCTTTTACTGGTTACTGAATATTTTTATGAATAGGAATGTAGATTCAAACCTAGCAAAAAGGGAGCTGACCCGACGAAGGCACCACAACCGGAGCATGTTTAGTGCTCTGAAGCCCAGGCTATTACCGTGACTCGCAAAGAGCGTGATGAGCTGTTGAAATGGAACCGTTGAGGATACGTACATCGAATATGAACCAGGAGGATAGGTACCTGCGGGGTTGGATTGAGTTAATTTGCTAACAAGTAGAGAGGACCAGGGTTTCTATCTAGTCTAGGCTAAATTGCAGATACCTCCATCACTTTTACCTGGCCGTATGCAAAGATACTGCCCTTTTTCATTTGAAAAGCTGCACTTTTCCCCCTATTTTATAACCGGAATATGTCCTCTTTTGCGCCCCTCCCGTTTATGCAATTTTTTTTATTCCCAAAAGTATTGAATATGCAACCCTAGTGAAAAGGTGGCAGAAAATCATGAGTATTTTGGAAATATAAAAGTCGCAGAAACATAAAAATAAAAAAACATATCTAAAAATAAAGAGTGGTTTTATGCTATATGGGCGAAAGTGAGGAAGGTTTTCTACAATTTAGCCTTAAATCCCACTTATATCGAACCATCGATACTGAAAATGTTAGAAACATGCGAACCTGGCGGCAATTCTCTTGGGATCATCTACCAAAAGATAGGATTCATGGTCTAGATATGCAACAAAGAAGGTGAGCGAGGATGATGTCTATGGCAAAGAAGCCATTTACCAGTGTGCTTGGCAGGTATCTGAGAAATGCCAATTCAAATGGGCACGCAGGCCCATGCCGAGTAGATTGCTAACAGAATCAGAAACATTTCCCAGGCTCTGCAGGTAAAAAATAACGATCAGATGAAAAGAAAGAGTAGGTACCTCTCGTTATTTCTTCTAGATTATGAAGTATAGAGAGTTCATAAAGTACCTGTATCGAGGATAGTAAGGAGAAATGATTGATTTTCTTAGCTTCATAGATTGGTTTATACTTGCTCCTAGAGATGGAAGCAGATAAGCAGAGAAGATTTCTCCGCTTTCCATTTTGCTCTTCAGACCTGAGGTCATGTTTCTTTCCAACGGATAACTGAAGTATCTTTTTTGCTATATATGAAGTGCAGGAAGTTGATTTATATAGAGAGAAGTCAACATGGGATGACATCGATGATATTGCGCGACAAAGATAAATATGAAAAATATTTGTTTTAGCTTTACCAGAAAGAGCAAAAGATAAGCGGAGATCATGTGTTTGATGACAGGTCGCGCGCGTAATGGGTGCTCCATTAACACATTATTGGGTTTCATAAATATATAATAATGAAGATTCTATCAGGAATATCCAGCAATGTTCTCAAGCATTTTCCTTTAATAGACTTAAAGGAGATATATTCTATCTTTTTGGTTGTCAGTTATTTAAATTTGGTGGCTATGGTATATCTTTACGTAATGTGAATTTTCTTTTTGAATAGTGATGGAGTTCCTGTGCCGGCTTTTAACAAAATATTTGGACCGCTGCATGAACAAAGGCTGAAGGTAAGAAGACTACAGCTTTCTTTTGCTGGATGTGAATTGAAAGGCTCCCCCCCCCCCCCTCCCCCCGTTCCAGGTGGGTCACAGAAGGAAATAGCATCAAAGTGTTATGACAGTAGTTGGATTCTGGGTTGCCTTTTCCTTGCATATATAGCTCGACATGTTGCCTTTTTCTTTCACCCATGGACTCGTGATTATGAGATATGGAAGCTTAGAGAAGAAGAGAACAAAACTTAGTTAGGGTATTTTAAAACCCTAACCCGATACTTACCGTTAACCCCGTAACGGAGCAATAAAAATGCTAAAAAGATTTTCTTTTTTGGCATGCTAGGGTATTTTTTTAGTGCAATTTAAATGTATGGGTATTTTTAAAAGGTAAATATAAAGTATGGAAGGCTTTTTAGTAATTAGCGAAGTACGAGGGGTTTTTTAGTTTAAAAAAAACCTTATCTTGTAATGTTTTGTGGGATACTGCAAGTTTGGTACTATCTTTGCTAATCTTGATTAATTAATGCTTGAGTGGGAAATCAAACCAGTATCTATGAAGATCTTTTGAATAATGTGAGGAACGTTCTCTTGCCATTGAAACAACCAAACCCAACACTAAAAGGTTTTCTGCATGAGACTTTACTTGCATTTTTTGAAGTAAAAGTTTTTTATCTGAATGTTTTGCTATTTTGTAGGTAAAACTCAGGGAATGCAGCGATGGGGTTTACTATTTGTTTCTGACATGTCGCAATTAATAGGTATTATTATTTTTTATTTGGTATAGCAAGAATGGCGAAATGGAGTATATGCAATGAACGGTTGATGGTATTGGAGTTGATTATTATATCGCTTAGTTCTCGTCATAGCTTCCGAAAATTAAGGCAACCACATTCAAATCCACTACATAAGCAGATTAAATATGATAACATGATTATTTTTTCCTTTCTATCCCAATCCAGCACAAACCTTCTAATGATTGAAAAACACGCCCATGTGATGTTCAACACATCTCTTCAAGTAAGCGTACAGTGCGAACTATTTGTTGCAAGACCATGTGATATGATACAAGCGAACCGCCAGCATCCGAGCCTTCGAATTGAATAGATGACCTGAACTTCTACCATATCCATAAAGATATAGCCAATTCCCGTTCTTGGGATCAAAGTTATTACAGTTGAAGAGATGCTCCACAGTTCCCACTGCATTCATACGAGCAAAGTCCACATTTTTATTTCTATCATACCGTGGCTTCTTATAAAAAGAGAAAGATGAGACTAATATTTTGAAACAACATTGAGCAAACAGAGAGAATATGTATATAAACTAGTTTGTTACATGTGCAATGCACGCAAATATATAATAGAGGTTGTATGAGTAAAATTAATCGTATATAATTTAAATATTATGATTCTAAAGACATCTTTAGTCTAAATTGGAAATCTTGAATTCTTTTATCCAGATATATAGATTGATGGCATGATATACGCATTAGAGTTTGCATTATAAAGATAGAGATATATCTCCTTGGCCTTCATCGCAATTTCGGACCTGTGAAATCCCATTGACAAAGACCAGCGGTTCCTATTAGATTCCAAAGTGACAAGCTCCAACATGAAAACATAAAGAGTTTTCAGACTCTAGCAGAGGTTGAATGAAAATCACACAAGATCAAGGAAACAAACACACATATTCATGCAAGTGCTTCACATCAAAGCCAAATAATGAGCAATATAACTCAAGTCTTCTTCTTCTTTTGCCCTTTCATTATTCAATGATTCCTTCTACTTTGGACCTTTCTTTAATGCATCAATGAAGTTGGAACTTCTCTCTTTTCTCATTACAGTTCCCCTTCTCTTAGGGTGCAAGTTCACTCTTTCACTTGTTTATTCCATCATTTCAAGAAAACAAAGGTCTTCAAAGTACAGCAAATAGGAAGAGACCTTGAAAACTTACTGGACACAGTAATTGCTGATTCATACTATATTTTTCAGATGCCAGGATTTGAGCTCTGCCATCAATGAATTAGGAACATATATTTTTTTAACATCAAATTTTATCCTTTTTAATACCGCCTGGCATCAAACAAGAACAAAAGAGTAAAGATCAGTACCGGCATACGCATATGCACATGCATACACAACACGCAAGGCTCGTAAACATACAACAAGCCTTTATCCCAAAATTTTGGGGTTGGCCGGCTATAAAAATCCGTTTCTTTCATTCCGTTCATTAAAAAAAAGACAAATAAACAGCACAAGGTTCGTGTGAGAAAAAAAGAAAACGTTTTATTGGTTTTATATGGAGAGATCAATTCTTTTCCTAGAAAGCCAATGATATTCAGGATCTGCTTGGGTTTGGAGTTAGGATAACGGAAGATTATTTTTAAGTAGAGCTATAGGCTATTCTGGTCTGCAAGGCTCTGCCTCCACTTAAATTTTCATAAGTTGTTTTCCTTTAGAAATCTAAACTCCCAAAGCATTGTTTTATAGGCATCTAAACTTCGGTTATCGTCATTTAACTCCAAAGTCGAACAGGCCCCAAGTCATTTGGTTCTCTCGTCGTATACAAGACAAGTTTAAAGTAGTCATTATAAGGAGTAGCTAGTTTCTAAGATGTAGTTTCCCATCATCATCTCAAAACCCTTGTATGATAAGCCAAAGGGATGAAGAGTGGTGTCTTTCAAGTTTGTTTTACAAAATATCCTTTTATACATATTTTTTCTTTGTTTCTATCTTCTTTTTTTAAGACAAAATTAGCCATATATCCAAATCTAGATATGTACATGTCAATAACTGAAATGTATTACAAAAAGAAAAGGCTATAAAATGTTTTAACAATCTTCTGATAATCCGAATGATTATGTTGGTTTCTGTTAATAGATGATGGGCTTGTTCGAGCAATCGGATGATGATTGCTCTTCAGTTCATGCAAGACAGTATCGAAATATCAACCATTTATAAATTGAAATTCAATTTGATGGCAAGTAACCAGGAATTTGAGCTAGATTTCAGGTTCGCGATAACTTATAGAACTACATGAAAGTATGCCTTAAATGAGCTAAGATCTTGTAGTTCTGTATGCAATTTGTTGTTGCATATTCGACATACTCAAGCTCAAAAATAACAAAGGTTTATAATTGAAAAAAAATCTGGCAAGTAATATGTACACGATTTATTATAAACTCCCACTATATAGAAATTGTGTGCACATCTATGCTTAGATTTGTTGGCCATTAATCATGGCAAAGTTGGAAGTACAACCTTTTGAAAAGCAAAGAAACTAACCCGCCCGTGATGGACGAAACAAAACTTCAAGGGAATTTTCCCACACTTTCTCTGGAGATTTTCTGCTTCGATTCTTGATGGTGGGCTCGATCTGCGCAAACCGCTGTAATTAAGTCAGATAACAAACTATTTAGATCAACAAAAAAAATTAAGGTCAATTTTCATTCATTCATTCATACATATGCTTACAAAAAATAATAAAATTTGCAATCATCACAATGGGAAATCCATTTCAACTGCGTAAGCAGAAAAATGCCGAGGATTAGTTTTAATTGCATAAGAAGCAAACATTTGTCGTAAGGTTCCCTAAGTAGGAGAGAATTTTACCATACACTAAAAAATTTCCATTGCAAAAGTATCATCCTTGTTCATATTATAATTTTCCCAATTAATGGAGAAAAAGAAATTGTACAGGATTTGAATATATCCTACCTGAGATTTTAGGCATTCATCTTAAATTCTTAGTCATATTCCAAGTAAATGAAACCAAAAAACGGTCCCCGATAAAAGATCAACATGCCAAAAAAGGGTTGACTGCACAAGACACGCCCAATGGAAAATAGATATGAAAATAAAAATCCTGCATACCAAAGAACGCAAAGCACGAAGTTTGGATCGCCATGAGAAGATATTCTGAAACGACTGTTAGGCAAATACACATCGAAACTTGACTTCAGCTCTTTGATCTGCATATCTTTGAGCGATGCAGATATTTGTTCTTCCTCTTTATCATCTCTTAGGTTGGAGTGACAAATTGAACTGTAGCAATTCTTCCAAGACCAAAGGGTACCATGGCGCCCGACAATGTAACCAAGCGATTTCAAGTACTTGTAAGCCTCGAAGGATTCCCAAGAACACCCGTATGTTTCACTTGCTATTTTGATATAAATATCTCGCATACTGAGAGTTGTTTCATCAGAATCTATGAGAAGGAGCTCTCCTTTTTCAGCAAGAAACCTACAATATGGAATATTGAATGTAAATCGGTCAGGGTTTAATTGTGCATGTGTTAGGGAATCGATACAGGCGAGTTGGGGGTTCTACAATGAACTAGTGTTCTCTTGTTCATCCTTATGTTGATGGATACAACTATCCCGCGAGAATAAATTTTGAATTGATTGCACGAAACACCAGTGTAGTTTACCCTGTATAACATTTATACCCTCTCAAGTAATTTATAAGTGCAAATACCCCTTTTGTTCATTGAACCAACCCCTAAAAAACACTCAATTTATACTCTAAGCAACATAAACAAGTTTTAGAGTTAAATTAGACAAAGTGGAGAATTTCAGTGTTACAGAAGGTTTTGCTCAATGAGCAGAGGTGTTTGTGCTAATAAATCACTCGTGGAATAAAAGTGCTGAACGGGTGAACTCAAGGGGTGTTTTTTTTTGAAAGTAACCAATAAATTTTTATGATGGTAGAGTAAAGATCACATACGCTACTTGCAATTTTTCGATCAGAAAATCTTCTTGAGGAGAGATTTCAGGAAATGGCGTCTTGATCAAAATACATTAGAGACTATCTAGTCGCTTAAAATGAGAAATTATCATAACAGCCGATTTGCATGGTGTAATGTGGAATGGGCATATGATGATCTAATTAATCATGGACCCTGCCAACAGAGTGTTAAACACCTTCAAAGTATGTAAACACAAACAATTACAGAAGAGATCATGAAATCAAATTGTAAAATGAAATAGCTGATGAGAGAAAAATGCATGGATGATAGAACCAAGAGAAAAAGAATGCCATTTACTGGAAAGCCACCATCCGGGGGGTATGCAACCAAAACATGAAGAATCAAAGAAAACATGATATAGTTCATGTATATCTCCAGCAATAGCATCATGAAAGAAATAATTAGTCTCTCAATTCCTATTGCATCCATGTGATAACTCGATAGAAGGTCTGTAATTAGCCTAATCACTACTGGGGTTACTTAAATAGTTAGCCATGTTGGATATATCCTAATAATAATATAAATAACTGTTTTTGAAACATTAAATGACTATTTTGAAATGATAGAATTAATGTTTTGATATAATGATATTTATATACAATGATTATAACTATCTATAGGTTGAGGAGATTTGACTGTATTTGACTTGGGAAACTCATTTGATCATTGGTTCACATGAAAGTATTTCGCATGCAACATTCATTTTGGCTTTTTAACCATGCATGTTACTTTTGGTTCTCTCAAAGAGTTGAACCAGAGGCAATAGGAAATATAGTTTGACTGAATCTTTCCTTTTGAGAATTGCTGACGGATACAATCTTTCTCAAATAAAAAGCTCTCTAACAATCCTTTCAGCTTGTATAAATAGATTATTTTATTTCCTTGTTTAGTATACAAAAAAATTATGTTCTTCCTCTATTTTTATTGGATCGGGATTTGACCCCGAGTCCATAAAAGAGTGCAATTTTTATAGGATTTAAAAAGTTTGAGATGCATATTGAGACCATCAGCGCCATGGTGGGAAATCACAATCTTAAATATAGCGAGTGCCGTATCTTGTCCAATGCCCTTACAGTTTTTATTTTTATTTTTAAAACTATACCAAAATCCCCAACAATTTTTTGTGGCCCAAGCATCACTATAACATTCTAAAATATGTGAATTGCATAGTGCAAACACAGATTCCTAGTATGCATTGAATATCTCATTAATCTAATAAGCTTTTTCCAATGATCATTACTAGGTTTACTAGTGTATCTACATAGTTTGTCTATGTTATATGCAATATGGACTTAACTAAAATTCAGAAGATGCATAATAGTATAATACTATCAATAGCATTTTTTTTTATCTAAGAGGTTCATCTTCATTAGGAACCAAATGATAATGAGGATCAAAAAGAGTAACACTAGGTTTACAATCACAGAAATTAAATTTCTACGTAATTTTTCAATATAATGTGATCGATTCAAAATAAAAATATTGTCCTTGTTAATCACTTTAATACATAAATCAGTATCAACTTCACCAAAATCTTTAATATAAAAAAACATGTGTTGCAGAATGTTTGGTCTCATTTACACAATATATGCTTGTGCCAAGAATAAATATATGATCAACATAAAAAGTAATAACAATTTTGCAAGGATTGGCGGTTTTTAGTTAGAAAAAATAAGAGAACCGGTAACAATTGAAAAGTTGTGTCTATACTTTAAATCAAATTCATAGCATTTTACACCTAGAAGATGAATTAACAAGGCAATATGATCATGATAGTATTATTCACGGCGCAATTAATTTTTTCAATTTCACAATACCTATATTCCATATGCGGCACGTCAGTTATAATGCTACAAATTGGGTACTAATATAGTAGATGTTAAAACTACAGGCTATAAGATTTATGTGAATTGATGCATATTTTTGTTTGAAATTTTTTCATTGAAAATACTAACAAGCATGTAGTATTCTTGCAGGATATAACCATGGGAAAAAATTTGAAAGAAAATTTTTCTTTCATAAATTTACCAAGTTGGCATATGCCTGCAGATGCTCCAATTAAACATATACAGGGGGTCGATAATTAAAACCATGGGAGATATGAGACTATTACCAATCTAGGAGATAAATATAAAACACGGTTGGTTACAAAAGATTTTCCTCAAAAATAAGATTTTGATTATTTTGAAATTTTTTCAACGGTTACTAGAATTATTTCTATTAGATCTATGATCTATGAAAGCACACGGGTACGGATACGGGACACGGCTATATTATTTTATAGATTTACTTATATATATAGGATAATGGAGGAAAGGTGCCATAGGAGGGAATTTCCTTCTATGGCATCGAAACAATACACCCTCCACGATTTTTTTCAACGATCGGCACCCATCATCATCTTTATCATGTAAGATATGGATATACCAAATTTCATGTGATTCCATCACCTTTTCACCATTGATTTAGTGGGTGCAAAATTAACGGTTTACCGACAATAGAACTTTTTATATTGCTAATTCAACGCTGAAAAAGTGGTAGAATCATATAAAATTTGGTGTATCCACATCTTACATGATAAAGATCATAAGTGCTGATCATCGAAAAAAATCGTGGAGCATAAAGATATTTGACGTCACCTAACGAAAAAGCCTCATAGGACCTCTTTTCTTCATATATATTTATTGTAGGGGGTTTCTCGTCACCCCATTAAGATAGGAATACGCGTCGCTTGTCAAGCGCATTACAGATTCCTCCTGTCTAGGATAGGCTGTGGTTTATTGATTGTGGGGATTCGAATCTCCGACAGCCGCGGACTAAGCTGCTGTTAATTACCTCTCGTCTTTGGAGCGAAGGAACCTCTAATTGACGGTCAAACTGGTCATGTGAACTCAATGTGCGCTGTGCGTGTGTTGTGTTTTGAGGGGTCTTTAGTATATCGGGGGTCTCGCAGAGTTTACGGGGGTCCCGCTACCGGGATAGCGGGCTGAGGGTCAAGAGGGCTAGCAGCCCCCTTACGGGGTGAGGGACAGTGCCCCGTTAAAAAAAATTCTAACAGGGGAGGTATTTTTAGTGTGGAGTGCATGGGAAAAGAGGGGTGAATAGCGTCCAAAGGACACGTGGGTGCCAGCGCCTCACACGTCCGGCACGTGTTGGGTTACGGCAGCGTCCCGGCCATCAATCCGTGACCAAATGCGGAACAAAAATTTATAAAACTTGGCGCTACCACAACCAATTACTCAGATCTACCCATAAGCCCTAGATAACAAAACATGCAAAGGAGTTGGAATGATTATACCGAATAGATCCGTGTCCTTCGGTCTTCAACCATCATCCCAAACTCCTAGAGGCTTCCTTGATCAAGCTTGATCTCCGGTCTCCCTCCATCGAAGATGATCTACCCGAGAGTGTATGCAACGAGTTTCAACCTTATATCCGAGACAACTAGGGCATCTAGATCGCTACTCTAGATTCCGTAAATGAAGTAGAGAGTGATAAAGGATTAATTTGTCTCAAGACACCCAAGGATTCTCAATTCATGAGAAGATTTGGGTGGAGCTAGAGAAAGAAGAAAATACCATGAGGATGAGAGTTTAGGGCAACTCATGGGAGAGAAAATGAAATGAATAATGGCCTTTCTTATTTTGTTTGTTGTGAGATTATAGAATAAAAAATGATGTCATCCATAAAAATATCCCATGCCACCAAAATATCTAGAGTCAACCAAAATATCTCAAGTCAACAATAATCTCACAATAAACAAAACCTTAAGCATGCAAGAATAGTAACCATGGGTCACTAATTAGCCATGCCACAAAATATGCAATAAACTCCTCCCTACTCCTCAATAACCTTTTAATCCAAAAATGTCTAAATCATGATGAGGTGTAATTTCTAAAAGTAATCTTGTAAAAAATTACAAGAATACCCCTCAACCGTATATACATACCCGTATCCGTATTCCAAAGAATACGAATACAAAGAGACGAAAGTAATCCAACAATATAATATTAGGATCCGGTTTAAACCAAAACGCACTAGTATTATCCGTCCGAACATCATGCGTGCACAAGTACACGTATGTGATCGAATCCTGCCATAAAACCATACGGCCTCTACATTGTTTCGTCCGAAGTAGGGAAACCCTCTGTGTGGGACTCTAAAAACTTGTTAATACGCTGGCTGTGGGTTTAACCACAAGCACGTTAGCGGCACTAGCTGAACGTAACGGCTACCCAGGTATTGAGCGAAAGGGAGGCCGACGAGCAAACTCATCCTGAAACCCCTACTGAGCCTGACAGTGACAATATCCGTACAGTCCGGTCCGTTCGTCTATGAGTATCACATATCGAGTCTAGGGGGTGGATAAAGTCAGATCCCTAATAACGCGACATTTAGTGTCGGTATGAAGCTCATCATCACCTGAGAAACTACTGATCCGAATCAGTAATTCTCGACTAGCTTGGCCAAGGATTTCTGGTGATGGCCGCCCGTGCACACCACGACATCAACCCTCAATATCGGGAGAGACGAATCCCCTGACGATCCGCTCACTGCCTTCATGTGGCTCGGAACTGTACCCGACTAGAACCTGTTTGCACGACTCCTTTAAGCCGTGGTAAGGTAGTAATCAAAGCACAGTGGGAACTCACACGAGACAAATGACGATCTCAGGTCGATAGACTAATCTGTACACATGTCACCAGAGAACTGCTATCTGACAATAGATATAATACCAACTTGCATGTTCCCGGCGAGTCCGTCCTGTGTACTCATAATCCAATGAGCACATTTGTACATCTTAGGTGAACCAACTAACACCAATGGCTTGTGAGACCGGCCACCGCCTCTCGTCGGGGTCTCGATCAGTATACACTAGTCTACTCTTGGAGTATCGATGCCCAGTCTCGAAACCCCACGACTAGAGACATTTTAAAGATGTGCTTATAGACCCACCCAGCTCTCACGTATATGATCGCCATCATACTGCTGGTAGTCAAGCAAGAATTTTATGGGCTCTATCAACATGTAATAATGATCTGTAATGTCACCTGAAGTATGTACACGATAATAAAGACAAACCGGATAGCATAATATTATCTTGAGTAAGACTGTTCTACCGGTATAGGTCCCCCTCAATCATTGCAATCACGTGCCTGCGATCCAATAATTGACTTGAGGGCACTATAGCCAACAGCACGCGGGCGCTGGACGCCCACGGAAAGAAAGGCTTTTAGCCCCGGAATTGAGAGTTAAACTCCGAAATATGATTTTTTTTATTTATGGAGTTAAACTCCGAAATATGATTTTTTTATTTATGGAGTTAAACTCCGAAAAAGGGTTTGATTTATGGAGTTAAACTCCAACAGATCTTGAATGTAGTTAAACTCCTAGAAATCTTTGGAGATGATCGAAAGGGACCCCATTCTTCTCCCTTTTAGCCTTGGATCTTCTTTTGAGCATCGGATCCTCCCGGAATAGGATTTTTGGAGATGGGTCTCCTTCTTCTTCCTCTCTGTTGGCTGGATCTTGGCAAAAAACGGGTGAGACTTAAAAATCTCCCATTTTAGGGATTTGATGACAGATCCGAGCTCCCCTTTAAGGATTTTATGGTGAAAAACTATTTATTTTTGGAAAAGAAAGAGTTAAACTCTTGATTTGATTCAAAAAAAATAAGAAAGTTTAGAACCTTGAGAAACGAGGCGGCACGAAAATCCTAATTTTTGAGGGGGAATGAATTATTATTTTTCATTTCATCATCATGCTGTCTTTTATAGGCTTATAAATTTACACATAGCCCTTTGAGCTTTACAAAATGTCATTTTGCTCATCCCATACCTCATGTGCTCATTTCTTTTATACATGAGCCACGAGCTTTAAAAAAATTTGGCTTTATGCCCATTTTTCTTACATTTATTCATAAAAAATTACATCAAAATTATTTATTACATAATTTTCATATTGGCATGAGGGAGGTCGGCCTCTTCATGTTCGAGTTCGACCTGGGCTTGGGCCCACTTGGCTTGGGATTGACTTTAACTTGATCATCCGGGGTGTAATTTTTGACCCCAATATATATATATATATATGGGGGGAGTGATCTATTGCAAACCGGTCCATATTTTTTAGAAACGGGAACACTCGATCTACGATATATTTTAACGATCCGATCCGTTCAAGTTGATTACCGTACCCTCAAATGTATGTGCATGAAAAATTAAAGGATTTGAAGACATCTAACCTATGCATCGCTAGGTGCAAAAATGAACGTTTTTCGATTATGCAATATAAACTTCATCCAATACATAGGTTAGAGGTCTTCAAATCCTTTGAATTTTTCATGCACGTGCATTTGAGGGTACGATGATCAACTTGAATGGATCAGATCGTTAAAATATGTCGTAGATCGAGAGTTCCCATTTTTAAAAATACGGACCGGTTTGCAATAGATCACTTTCATATATATATATATATATATATATATATATATATATATATATATAATGGAGAAAAGAGGCCCTAGGAGGTTTTTTTGTCAGGTGGCGTCAAAAAACTACACCTCCACCGTTTTATTCGACGATTGGCATCCATCACCTTCATCTTTATCATCTAAGATGTGGATATATCGAATTTCATGTGATGTTACCACCTTTTCACCATTGAATTAGTGGGTGCAAAATTAACGGTTTACTGACAATATAACTTTTTACATTGTTAATTCAACGGTGAAAAAATGGTAAAATCACATGAAATTCGGTGTATCCATATCTTAGATGATAAAGATGAAGATGATGGGTGTTGATCATCGAATAAAACGGTGGAGTGTAGTTTTTGACGCCACCTGACGAAAAAGCCTCTTAGGGCCTCTTTCCTCCATTATATATATATATGTGTGTGTGTGTGTGTGTGTGTGTGTGTGTGTATAAACTATGAAAAGAAACACAAGAAATATATTCATGATTATATTTTTCATTATAACAACAAGCTTTCTTAAGCACAAACATATATAAAACTTAAGGTAAAACACAAGAATAAATTTACTGTAGTAAAAACAAACAAAATATTAATCCTTTTTAATTAGAGCTGACTTTCATAAACCTGATTTCATCATTTATATCAATTTGAATTTTTATTTCTAGATCTAGTCCGACATGAAAGATATTGAAAAATTGTTATATTCTTGTATCTAAGATATCAAAGTATTCCACACACACCTTATCATTCAACTCTTTACACAATGTAGAAGTGTCGAACACGTCTAATTTGGGTGGACACGACACACGCATGTCGGACGCGGCGTCCAACAGAGTGTCCATATGTCCAATACGTGTTGGACATGTACATGGCGAGTAAATAAAAGTGTCTGTGCTTCCTAGTCTATGATAGTCCTAAGAATTTTGAGAAGGCTATATCTTTGTCTGATGCTCATTTATGAAAAAAGGCTATAAATAATGAAGTTAAATCTATTGATGATATAAAACATGAGTATTATCTAATCATCCTCCAAATACTATGACTATTTGTAGCAAATAGGTTCTTACTAAAAAATAAATTTGTTAGAGATTTTGATAGAGTTTTAGAAAGGAAAATAAAAGTTGCAAGGTTGATTGGGCTCGACAGGTGTGGTTTTCTTCTCCTCTGAGCTTACACTCACATAGATTCGTTGTTATTGATTTTATTGATTGCTTGTGGCAAATGGATAAAAGGTTAGATGGAGAAGTGTTGTCTATTTTTGTCATTATTGCATGGTTTATTTGGAATAACGCAATTTGGTTCTTCATCAAAATTCTAACCAGAACCCTATAAATATGGCTATGCACGTCGTTTCGCTGCTGTCAGATGCGGATGCACAACGAAAGGTATTAATTCCTTCTCTTGTACTCCCTCACTCGTAGATTCCTCAAGAAGGTTAGGTCAAGGTTAATGTAGATGTTGCGATAAGAGATGATGATATGAATAATGGAGTAGGTGTTTGCATAAGAGACTACTAAGGAGAGATCATGGTACAGCAGCATTGCGTGTATATTCCGGGTCGGGGCCTGCACAAGTTGAAGCCGCGGCTTTGATGCGGGGTATGAATTTTGCTATTGAATTAGCTTTCTCTAACGTCTTCCTTGAATCAGATTGCCTAGAGGTTGTTCGTGCTTTGCAAATTTCTAACAATAATTTATCCTCATTTGGTTTGCTTGTTGACGATATGAAAGAGAAAGTTGATAGATTATCTAGTGTATGTTTGTTATAGTGGCAATACAGTCGCTCCTGCATTAACCAAATATGCACTCACTATTGTAGAAGATATTGTATGGACTGAAGAAGTACTAAACTTTGTAATTCCACTATTCTTAAAGGATTTATCTCATTCTAGATAAAATTATTATGTTGCTGTCAAAAAAAAGGGTCATTAGAACCCTATTGAAATGTTGCAAGCTAATTAATTCCAAACGTCATTTCGGGTCAAAGTTGGTCAACTGAGTCAAACTTGGTCAGCAGGTCAAGAAAACCCATAGTTAATATCTTACGATATATGATAAATATCTTACGATATATGATATATATCGTATGATATGATATGATTGGTTTCTTATACATATCAGGCCTCTTTATCAGAAAAACTATTGTATCATAGATATACGATACAAATCCCACAATACGATATGTTATAATACGATATACGATACAGTAATTAATGATATAAGATACATTTCGTACGATACAATACGGTACAAATGGTTTCTGATCAGGCCTCTGTATCGAAAAAACTATCGTATCATACGATATACGAAACAAATCGTACGATACGCTATGTTATGATACGATATACGATTGTTTACCTTCTTTAATACCTTTAACGGGTTACCTTTAAAATAAGTAGAGTTTAAACAAAACAAATGTTTTGAAGTTTGAGACTTTGACCAGAAGATCCTGTGTTTGAAGCTTCCAATGAACGCAAGCACTTACTGTTAATTACACTCTATGTGTCTTAGATTTATACCTAGATGGGATACTTTGTTAGGTTGCTCTTAATCACATCATTTGGAAAGATCATGTTATAGATAAATGTAGTTGCAAGAAGATAACACAAAAATTCATTATAAAGGGAATTGTCATGTTACATTGGTTTCTGGGAACAATTTCAAATACAACATACAAAAATCTTAGATTGTACAAAAGAGAAATCAAATACTCAAAATGCAAATGATTTGAGTAAGTAAATCGATATAGTGGAGGTTTTGATGTCAAATTTGACATGAACAGGGCATAGGCGGATACCCCAGGTGGAACCCAACCTAGCAAAGCATGGCGGATACCTAGCCTCATGTGACAGTGAAGCGAGAACCCTATTTCGAGTTCCTGGCAGAGCAAAGTGGGTGGATATTTCATTTGAAGTATCGGCAATTTTGTTTTTTTTATGAGAATTTGCTCTTTATAGCAATTCTATGTCACATTTGGATAGGAATAACTTTTGGTGTTATTTCCAAAGTTTTGTTATGAACATAAGTGCATGTGTTATGTTCAAACTTCATGTGAGGACATGGAATTTCTTCTATATCCTGTTTTAAGTTAAGAAAATATGTTTTTTCTTCTTTATTTTCAAGCTTTATATGTAGAAATAGAGTTCTTTATTTTCATATTTTGTCCATGGGAAATTGATTTCCCCCTAGTTTAGGTTTTCTGAAATCTTCCCCTATTTTAAGTTCATATGTGAAAATAGGGTTTTCCCCATTTTCAAGTTTTGAGACAGAATTTCCAGAGTGACATAAAATTTCCCGTGTCTACAGTCCAGAGTGACATAAAATTTCCTATGTCACATCTCTGTGCAAGAACATTGGATTATCCATATGTTCAAAAGTCCTTCTGTCTTTTGGAACATGGAAAATTCCATGTTCTTTGTTCAAGAAAAATGGCCACCGGAAACATATTTGTGGTTCAGAACTTGTTAAAATTCTTCAAAACGGTCCTTTCAGGCCATGGTAAGAGATCCTAACAGAAGAAGAAAGAGAAGAATGGAAGAACTTTTTTTATTCTAAGCTCTTACCTTATATTCCCTTCTTAAAATCTTCAAGTCAAGAATTTTTAAGAATGAAACATTTTATTGATCATCTCTTTCCCTCCCCTCGATATCAGCAATGTGAAAAGGGCAAAAATGAGACCGAAGAAAATATGGATGGAGGTGATACGAAAAGATATGGTTGCCAAAGGCTTCAATGAAAGTATATGATTCGATAAGAGTGAGTGGAGGTGGAGGATTCATGTGCTGGACCCGGCGTGATTCTCATGTTGGTTCATGTAGCCTATCCATATGCTTGGGATAAAAGGCTCCATTTTTGTTGTTGTTATATATATCTCTCTACCTCTTAAAGTGATATTTATAGGGGGTGGAAACGGTTATTAGATTGTTCCAATATTTTCAGGGAGTGAGGGGAGGAATGACGCCCAGTACTCCTAGAAAATAGGGTAGGCGCTTATATCGGATACCTCATTTTGAGGTAACCGCTGTCGCTTCAACTCGGTGGTTGAAAGCGGATACCCATCATGGGGTATCTGCTATGGGGGTATTCGACATGGTGTCAAACTAAGTCATACTTAGTTTGGGGGGGGGGGTTTACTTTAAAAGTCAATATTTTGACTTCAACAACGATATATACGGTACGGTATTTAAAGGTCCCATTTGTTATTGGGTCTGTTCTTCAGCTCTCGGATCGGGTTTAAAGAGCTTAGATATTTAAAATATCGCATCTCTAATGTCCTAATAAATCTGAGCCGCTGACAAAAGTGAAGACGAATCCTCATTGAAGATGACGATAGCGATGAACCGATCGAAAACTATTGATCGATCGGTACTTTTGTTTTATTGTTTTTTAGAAATTATTAGTTTATAATGCGTGAACTTAGTTAGAAACTATTATTATTTATGAAACTTATGTCTATATCACGTGGGTTACACCATTAAACTACATTATTATTATGCTTAATTGTCTGATTAACTTTAAGTTATGATTGTTCATATAACTTTTGTTGTTTATTTTTTGTTTGCTCTTTACATATGTGTGAGTGTTAATTGTGTCGGTTGTGCGACTTAAACTTTATATTTCTTTCAATATTATATCATTATATGCTGCTAATTTAATCATATGATTTTAAAATATATAGTTATATGCTTAATTGCTTTGTTATTACATATATGAGTATCATATCCCACGACATACTATATGACACAGAAGCAAAACGGATAAAAGATTCATATCACGGTTCGACAATTAGCTTTGAGAAAACCTTTTCAAAAATTATTTTGTTTTATAAAAATATTTTCAAAAACTAAGAATTTATTTAAATTATTTCGTCACGTGTATTCCAATAAATTAGCATGAAGATGTCCATTAAAATAATTGAAACTAAAAGGCCAAATTTATTTCAAATACATACTTTCTTGCATGTGCTATGTACATGGCATATAGTATTTTCATATAATCAAATTACAAAGGAAGATATTTTTTTTAAAAAATAACTAAGGACTATGAGAATTCAAATTACAAAACATCATAACAAATATAACGATTTTATTATTAGGAAGGTTTTTATTTTTAAAAAAAATATTGCAAGCACTTAAAGATATGTTAAGTTTATGGTTAAATTTTTTTAATTTATACCAAAACTTGCTTTGGATTTTTTATAACAATTTTGATTTGATTTTTAAAAACAAATTTAGTTTGATTTCATAAAAAATTAAGTAACAAATGCAATGATCTGTTAATCTTGAAAATATTGCTTTATGTTTCAAAACTATTGGTATAACAAACTTTGGTTTAAGTTTTTATACCAAAGTATTTGACATAACATGACAGACGAAAACAAACTCAAATTTGCTTTTTGGAGTACGGCAGATACAGATAGATGTATATTCCCAAAAAAAAGATATAATATGGATTATTAACAAGTAAGAAAACTAAATGCAATTTTTCAAATAAAGCTTTACCATATAATAAAGGCACATGGATTTAAAGGGACCATCCATTGAAAAGCCTCAAAAACCATATACATATCCGTATAAACAATCAGGGTAACTAAATACAATTTTTCAAATAAATCTTTACTAAGCAATAAAGGCATAAGGATTTAAAAGGACCCATCCATTGAAAAGCCTCGAAAACCATATACATATCCTTGTACACAAATTTACTGCAAAGTATTTTTCATGCATTCGGTTAAAAGGAACATAAAAGTGTGATTTCAAATTATTAAAGTATTGGATCACCATGAATCAGAGTCTACCAAAATCGCAAGATAAAGACAATCAAACCCAATCTCAAGTAAATGTTACAATGGTGAGACACGAACGTGGCAATAAGGAAAGTTATTAGCAAGTTTCCTTTCTTCCAGGTAATTTCACATAATATATAAAATGAGACTTTCGTATATTCTATGATTTCAGTGATATATCTAGGTAAGTAACGAAAACGATATAAAAACATCTATGACCGTAAGTTTGTAACTATCAGTTTATTGTTCCCTTCCAAATTGTTGTTGTAATCATTGGAATGAAAGTGTAGCCCAAAATGAAAGACGGAAGTCCAACTTGATAAAGTAGAACAAGGAGGCGTTGAAGTCTTGAAGAACATTGGATGGACCAACCTAAAGAGTAGAATTGGAAGAGGGAGGGGGGGGGATAGAGGAAGTGGCAAAAGGTTCATTAATGGATGTTGATATTGACATAGTGATTGTAAATTTAATCATGCGACTCAACAATTTTCATTATAAAATATCAAAGTTTGACAAATTCAAAATACAGGCATAGTCTGCAATTCTAAGGTTATTCTTCATTTATGTTCGTCGCATATACAAAGTTAGGAACAAAGGAAAGAAATGGGTTCAAAGACGAATGCTAGGAATCTCGAAAGGAAATGATGGTGTCAATCAGTTAGCCTTTTGAAAATCCGAATGCAAGAAAGAATCTAGTACAAAGATTAAAGTTGATGTAAGAAACTAAAAATAAATTAGTAAATATATAGTGGGTTCAGTCTTAATTCATCAAAAAGATAGAAATAAACAAAATTCTACAAATTCAAAGTTCAAACATACCCAATCTCTTCAATGTGGCAATAGAGCTTGCCATCTCTAACAATCCCAGTAGTCGTCCACATGCTCCCCTTCTTCTCTACAACCTCTCCCATTCCCAATTCCTCATCCCATCGAACCAAAGACTCCTCCTTTCTACCACAATTGATATCAAAATTCAAAAATCAAGCACTAATATAACAAATCACAGAAGCATTTTATCAAACAGGTTGTGTGCGGTACCTGGTTTGGACATCAGATGACGATGGCTTGCTATTAATGGCACAAAGAAAGGGGTTCCTGTGATTCTCTTCTTCTTCTTGAGCTCCTCCTCTTGCTGCCATGCAAGATTGAAGAAAAAGAAACAAAATTTGGCGCTAAAATCGTGGAATCTATAAAAAGAGAGGATAATAATTCGATAAAAATTCTACTTCGGGGAAGCTGCGCGCTTCGAAGAGAGAGAAATCAGGCGCGATATCGGATTGGCCCATAACAGTGATGCGAGGCCCAATAACGATATGAGGTGAAATTTGAATGGAAAACAGCATACGTATGAATCCAAACTTGAATTTTGCAAATAAATAAATTTGGACAACTTTAACTTATTGTTTCTGTTGAATTCTCCTGTGTTTGTATGTTATAGGATTATTTGGATTTGTTTTTGAATTATAAAGTTCGGCCTGTGCATGAAGAGATATCCCCCGTGTTGGTCCATTTTGATTTTGATGTCAAAGAATATCGTTCACACTAACAGTTGCTTCACATATTTATTTGATAGTACGGATGCTTTATTCAAAAAAGAGGAAAAGGAAATATATCTATATAATGATTCTTTAAGAAAATTTACAGTTTTCTTGGTTTTTCTTAGAATGCTAGAAAATTGATTCTTTAGTAATCTTTTTCCTGATTTTATTTCTTCCAAGAATCCATGTCAAACAAAAGAAATACATTAAGACGGTTTTTTATATTTATTATTTTTAAGGCATTTTGATGGACCTATCGTTCAATCTCAAGATATATAAACCATTAATTCATAAGTAGGATAAGAATAGGTTTTAGAGGCTTGAAAGTGAATGAAGTCACGAAAAGTTGTTGGTAGTGATTCCTATTGAGATATGGAGATACCTAGGAAAGATAGGTATTAGATGGCTTACAGACCTATTTAATATTGATTTGGTAAACCAAAAAGATACCAAATGAGTTGATAAATAGTACTCTTGTACCTCTACATAATAAGAACTGTTGGATATAGGTGCTCTCAAGCAAATTATTGTAATTGAAAGAGAATCTATATGGAGAGCCATCTCAGTATGCTATCTGATTTGTCTTTATCTTTCATGTGTATACGTTTTACTCGTTATCACGTATCGCTAATGCATGAGATCAATCCCATAGGATCTTTGCTTGAATACTAGGATTATGATAAGAATCATACTAGTGGAGCCTGGCAGTCCATAAGCACATCCTTAAATGTCTTTAATCGTAAGAGTATTGAGACTGGTATTGGTACTCCAGTTTAAACTAGTGTATACGTTTCTTGACCCCGATCGGGACGATGGTTGATCCCATAACCATTGGTGTTTGATGCTGAAGATTGTATACAAGTGCTTATTGGGAATGAGTTTCACTGGACGGATTCACCGAGAACTCCGGGTTGGTACTATACCAATTGTCAAATAGTAGTTCTCTGGTGATATGAGTATAAGGTAGTCTTTAGACCTGAGATTGTCATTTGTCTTGTGTGTATTCCCACTATACTTTGATTACTACCTTATCACGGCTCTATTGAGTCATGCAAATAAGTTTTAGTTGGGTATAGTCCCGAAGTACATGGAGGCAGTGAACGGTCGAATGAATTCGTCTCTCCCGGTATAAGGAGTTGATGTCGCGTTGTGTAGGACACAACTATTACCAAAAGTCCATGGCCACGACAGATGAGATAAACTGATAAGTGTTATCAGTTGTATCTCTGGTGGTTATAAGTCTTCTGTCAGCATGATTTATCGGGTTATTGGGGGTCTGACAGATTCCACCCCCTAGACCCGGTACGCGACACTCTCAGACTAAGAGACCGAACTGTACGATGACGGTAACTTATAAGCTCTGATCGTGATCGGACGAATTTTCTTGTCGACCTTTATTTTGATCAATACCTAGCTAGTCTTTTACGTACAACTAGTGTTGCTGATGTGCTTGTAGGTTGTTGGATATGATCCTAACCTACGGCCATCGTATTAATTGAATCTTTAGAGTCCTACATAGAGGTTTTTCCCACTCAGGCGAAATGATTTAATGCGCGTGTAGGGATACGTGCGGGAGTTCGATTATATGTGATAATCGAACATTTGTTAATACTAGCCGGTTTAGGCTTAAACCATATCATTAAATTATGTGATGATACACACACTCACACACACTCACTCACTTTATATTTTTCTCTCATTTGTATTTGTATACGATACGAATACGAGTTTATATATTGCTTTCTAGATGAAGACACCTCATCATTGTTATTTTATTTTTATTAAAAGAAAAATAAAGAAGGATGAGGTGTAAAGGAAATAGTTAAGAAGCATGGCTTGGGCATTTAATATTTGGAAAATGTAGCTTATGTTATATGGCTCTTTTTTATTTTCATTTTGGACTTAGCAATTTTTCTTTGAAATTAACCATTTCTCTCTCTTCTTCTTCCACTTCTTCTTCCACGAGAGAAAAATTATATGTGGGTTTATTATATCTCCTAATTTAGTGGATTAGCAACTCACTATATTAGGTTTCTATTAGGAATATGTATGTCCTAGAGACCATTATTGTATGATATAGTAGATACTTGGACATATATAGAGAGGACTTTCTTTCTCAACATGATAATATGCTATCTAGTTGCTCTTTATCTTAACATGTACATTTGCATTATTATACTATTTCTCTGATACATGTTAATAAAGCTCTTAGGATATGGACTTGACTACCAGGACTATGATGTAGATCATACTAGCGGGGCCTGGATAGTCCATAAGTACATCCTTTAATAGTTCCTAGTCGAGAGGATATCGAGATAGAGAATTAATATTTCAGAGTAGACTTGTGTGTACGTTTCTTGACCCTGTATTGGGGGATGGTTACTCCCATAACCATTGGTGTTTGACATCAAAGATTGTGCACAGGTACTCATTAGAGAATGGGTACACCGAACGGGACTCGTCGAGAACTCCTAGATGGTACCATACCTATCGTCAGATAGCAGTTCTCTGGTGACACTGGTACAGATTAGTCTGTAGACCCGAGATTGTCATAGTGTCTTGTATGGTTCCCACTGTGCTTTGATTTTCTCCCTACCACGGCTCAAAGGAGTGTTAGTGTATATGCCCTATGGGCCATTATTGTATCATACTAGTTTGTATATTTCTTAATAGAAGTTTGGGATATTCACAGTTATATTAACAGTCTTTCTAAACATGGTAGTATGCTACTTGGTTTATATCTATCTTAATATGTGTATATGTTAGCATATCGCGAATACATATTGATCGAACCCTTAGGATCTTGCTTGACTACCAGCATTGTGATCGCAGTCACACTAGTGGGGGCTGGGTAATCTACAAGCACATCCTTTTTCAGGTCCCTAGTCGTAAGATTATCGAGACAGGGTATCGATACTCCGGAGTAGACTAGTATGTACGCTTCTCATCCCAGTTGGGGAGATGGTCTATCCCACAGCCATCAATACGTTGTGCTGGAGATAGTATACATGTGCTCGTTGGGTTACGGGTACATCAGACATGACTCGCATGGAACTGTTGGTTGGTATTATATCCGTCGTCAGTTAACAGTTCCCAGGTGACATGAGTATAGCATAGTCCGCAGACTTGACACTGCTGCTTCGTCTCGAGTGTGTTCCCACTGTTCTTAGATTGCTACCCTACCACGGCTCAAAAGAGTCGTGCAAACAGGTAGCAGTTAGGTGCAGTCCCGAAGCACTTGAAGGCAGTGGCGGTTAGATAGGATTCGTCTCTCCCGGTATTGCGAATTGATATCGCGCTGTGTCTGGAGAGCCATTACGCAAAGTCCCTGACCAGGGCAAATGAGATTTACTGGTACGATTTCCAGTAGCTTCTCAAGGTGTAATGGGTTTCATTCCGACACGACTTATACCGCTTTTAGGGAACTGGCGCTTGCCGCCCCCTAGGACCGATATGCGATAGTCCAAGACGGACAGACCGGACTGTACGGAGATTGTCACATCAGGTTCAGTAGGAGTTCGGATGAGTTTCTTCATCGGCCTTCTTATCGACATCTATCTGGGGACCGTTACGTACAGCTAGTACCGCTTGCGGCCTGTGGTTAAACTCACTGCCAGCGTAAGTGTCGAGTCTTTTGAGTCCCATACAAAGAGTTTCTCTGCTTCAGGCGAAACGATATAGAGCTCGTATGGTTTTACGATAAGGTTCGGACACATACGTGTTTTTATGCACGTACGATATTCGGACAGTTTTTACTAGCGGGCTTTAGTTTAAGCCAGATTCTAGTATTGGATTATTGGATTTATACAGTCTCAGTATTTCCGTGTTTTCACGGATGGGAGGGGCGTTCTCGTAATTAGTCGAGAAGCTTCTAAAAGATTGATACGTTCGAAGGCTTAGGTGTTATTTGCATTAAATGGATTAGTGACTCATGGTGTGATTCATCCAAATAAGTTAATGAAGCATTTATTGCTTAATGACTCATGAGATGATTCACCCAAAGAAAGTTAATGAAGCATGGTTGATATTATTATTATGTTATTCATTTTAATAATTATCATGCTTCATTTATTCTAAAATGAGACATAATTTATTATCATTCTCACTCACACCTTCTCTTTCCTTAAGCTCTCTCTTTTTAAAGAACTAACCCTAACCTCTCATGTGTTGAGATCCAAGGGTTAGCAAGACTAATATATCCTTAATCCTCTTCTAAATTCTCTAGGTTGCTTTGATTAACACTCATAGTCACCTAGTTACCTCAAGTGAAAGGTTAAAGCTTGGAGAAGCGACTCTTGGGTGGATCTTCTATCACATCGAGGAGGCCGACGAGGAGGTGATCAACGAGAATAAGAAAGACTTGATTCATTAGGTATAATCATCTATCATAGTAGCTAATCACTTCTATATAGTTGTTAGTTAGGGTTTAGCAAAGATCCGTAAAGTTAATCAATGTTAGTTTAAACAAAAATGATTGTTTTACCTATTCCGCCTCCCCGCATCATGTGGGGTGTCTAAAGTCGACTTACAGTGGTATCAGAGCCCCGCTAAACCATAACTAACTTGTTAGCAAAGTCGTTAGAAATTCGATCGCAAAACGAACCCGAAAAAACATCATTTTCACCATGTTTCTACCGATTTTAAAACGGGGTCTAAAAATTTTTCAGGGACCCTTAAAAATACAAGCAGGGAATTTTAAGAATTGTGAAGAAATTTGGGACTGTGACTCGACCATAGCGCCGCGGAACCGCCGCCGATCCAAGCGGTCCGCTGCGGATTCGCGGCCGAGTTGACTCCGAGTCAACCCAAATTTGCTCAGTTATTCTTCTAGTTGATGTTGTGTTTTCTGGGATGATTTGTTTCTGCTCAGGTTTTATGTGCACAGAGAATTATATGGAGTAGATTCATTTGTGTTTGCTTGATCGAAATTATAAGATGTTTGGCTAACTTGATTATATCTGTGATGTGTTTAATGTGTTCGTAAACCTCCCCTAACTGCTAGTATGTCGGTTAGCAGGGGGTTGCACATTTCTGTAATAGTTTTTACTGGTTTGTATTTGTAGACTTGTTGGATTGTCAGAGACGGGTGTTTCTTTCATTCAAATGTAATTTGTAATTTGTTGCAATATTCTTTTGCGGGGTACATCCGGGTTGAGGTTGTAGCCACCGTTGTATTATTTCATTTACTGTTTTCTGCTCTTAAGATAGACCCAAGGCGGGGTGCACAAACTACCGGGTACTTTGAAGTGTTTAGTAGCCTAATTACGTTGTTGAGGGAGACCGCTTCACTTCGGATACTTGGCGGGTAGTTTGTCGTACCCGTAGGGGTCTGGGGTGGGGTTTTGGCTATTCATCGCGACTGTATAATCCGTCTTTCTTTGCAGGCTCAAAAGGAATGCGGATTCGTAGAAAATCCAATATGTTCATCTGTGATCTGGAATGACTATTATTGCGTCTGACAAATGTACAATATCTTTATATGATATCTATTAGGCGCCACTTATGTTTTGCACCCGCGCTAGCCCAGCCCCCACTCTGTCGTTAGTTAAGTAACCTAACGGGTGAATGACGAGGCCTAGTGGCGATTGCGGATGGCATAAGAGGACGTTATATTTTCATTATTTTCTGCAATGATAGGTTAATTGATAGGACACATTATATTAATGCAATGAAAATAAACCAAAGTTGAATCGTTGGAATAGTTTAAAAGAAACCACTCGGTTATTTTTAAAACAGAAGATATTTTTAATTGCGGAGCTTAACCACTCCTTTTAAAAGCTATCAGGTTTCTTCGATCATATCAAGTTCACTATGTTCACAGTTTCGCCAAAACCATTCGTAGCCCTCTGTCATTTCATTTCGGTATTCAGTAGTATTCAAGCTATGTATTTTGACCAACGCCAAGGCACAGTGTTTGGTAGCTGCTGGGTATTCATTTGTTGCATAGATAGATGAGTTGGTTTGGGACAGTCGTATTATCATTTGGCCAACGTCAGGGGTATGTACGGATGGGTTCAAATTAACAAGATAATGATGGGTAGAACTTGACATGTGACTTATGACATTTTGACCAATGCCAAGTTCATAAGAGCATGGGGCAGAAATCCATATCGGGAATTTCTAAGAAAACTGAAATTTGCAAAGAGTTGCATACCATTTGGAGTGTGATAATTTTGGTAGGATTCCTTTAACTTTATCACACGATAATATTTGGATCCCGATCCTACTATGAGTATTTGCTACTCATCAGGAGATTCGTCACTTAACGATCAATGCTATAAACCAAGTAGGTGTCGAGAAAGGTGTCAGCGGGGCTACGCCCCCAGAGAATAGAGGTTATTTAATTTAGGAACTTCGTAAAAGTATCGTAAAACCTCCCTCGAAGTATCGACACCGGCCTGGCTGAACGGTTAAGCAAGTATTGTACGATGAGAATAGTCCTGACTAGTTCTTCCTTTTTGGTTTGAGGAGGGATTCGAGAAACAGTGGGAGCCATCCAGTTTAGATAAACTAAATACCACTTTAAACTTGCAAGAGCATCATGCTAAAGTGTTCTCTCTCTCTCAATTGCAGCGAACCCAAAACATGATAGGTCTTAAGTTACTATTAGATAAAAATATTTTGACAGGGCCAAACTATAAAGACTGGTTCTGGAATGTCAAGATAGCAATAACTTATGACGAATTGGGGTATGTCCTTACTACTAAGGCACCTGCTGTCCCTGGTCCAGAATCCAGTGTCACGGATAAAGAAATCCGCAAGACCTGGGAGATAGATTGCGCGAAGGCCAAATGCATCGTGCTTGCCTCTATGAATAATGAACATCAGAGGAGGCACGAGAATATGGATCTCGAATCCATATTTCTCCACACCAAGGAACTGTATGGAGAGCAATCTCATATAGCTAGATACGAGACCTCGAAAAACTTGTTTCAGTTGAGGCTGGCCGTCGGATCATTTGTAGGAGAACATGTCCTAAAGATGATTGGTTATATAGAAGAGCTTATGGACCTCGGGACGACTTTAGAGAACGAGCTATATACAGACTTGGTTCTTCAGTCCCTTCCTTCCACCTACGCCCAGTTTATTTTGAATTTCAACATTCAAGGAAAAGAAGTTGAACTTCCAGAACTCCTTAACATGTTGAGGAGTGCAGAGGGCACCTTGCAGAAAGCAAGGGAAACACCCACTATGTTTTTTCGCGGTGCTTCCTCTTCCGGGTCCAAGGCAAGGGCCAAAGGAAGGAAGAAGAAAGCCGCTACCAAACCAAGAGGTGGTGTTGGTAAGGTAGGATTTAAGGGAAAAGCAAAGGTTGCGGTGCCAGTAGTGGCAAAGGACGAGTGCTTCCACTGTCGTAGGAAAGGCCATTGGAAGAAATATTGCAAAGTTTGGATTGCCAAGAACCAGGACCCGAAGCAAGATGCGGCTTTGACTTCAGGTGTGTTTGTAATTGAAAATTGTCTGTCAATCAACTCTACTTTCTGGGTATTGGATACCAGATCAGGATCCCATATATGCAATTCATTGCAGGCACTGAGAAACCGTAGAGTGCTGAAGGTTGGTGATATGACCCTCCAGGTTGCTAACGGAGCTAGCATGAATGCTGTCTCCATAGGAGATTATCACATTGGATTGACGAGTGGACATATTTTGGTTTTGCATAGCTATTTTTGTGTACTCAGTTTAACGTGTAATATCATATCAGTATCGTTGTTATCAAAAAAAGGTTATGATTTCACGTTTGTAAGCGATATTGTTAACATCCACCTTAATCATGGTTTGATTGGGTCCGGTACACTAGATAACGGTATATATGTGTTAAACCAATTACAGATTTTCAATGTCCAGAACACACTAAAAAGAAAGTCTCCTGATATTAATCAGGCTTTCTTATGGTATTGTAGACTAGGTCACATCAATGAGACAAGCTTAACTAAGTTATATAGAGAAGAATATTTGGATCTGTTCGAATATCAATCTTATGCCACTTGTCAATCATGTCTCAAAGGAAAGATGATAAAGACTCCATTCACTGGACATGAAGTAAGAGTGAGCGAGCTATTAGAACTCATACACAGCGATGTATGTGGTCCAATGTCTACACATGCAAGAGGTGGTTTTTCATATTTCATTACTTTTACGGATGATTACTCTAGGTATGGATTCATTTTCTTAATGAAACATAAATCCGAGGTCTTTGAGAAATTCCAAGAATATAAGAATGAAGTAGAAAACCAAACCGGCAAAAGTATCAAGACACTGAGATCTGATCGAGGTGGTGAATACTTAAGTGCCGAGTTCCTGGGTTACCTAAAAGAGAAAGGAATTCTCTCTCAGCTTACTCCTCCATACACTCCACAGCATAACGGTGTATCGGAAAGAATGAACCGAACCCTATTGGATATGGTACGTTCCATGATGAGTAATACTAAGTTACCGCGATCTTTCTGGGGTTATGCACTAGAATCAACTGCATATATTTTGAATAGGGCTCCTACCAAGACTGTGCCTACCATGCCATATCATATGTGGAGTGGGAAGAAACCCTATCTTCAGTATCTTAAGATATGGGGATGTCCAGCTTTTGTTAAAAAGCAGCATGCAGACAAACTCGAGGCACGATCAATACAGTGTAAGTTTGTGGGATATCCAAAGAACTCCAAGGGGCATTTCTTCTATTACGCAGAGGAACAAAAGGTTTTTGTTTCTCATAATGCCCATTTTCTAGAACAATAGTTTTTAGAAAAGGAAACAAGTGGGAGCGCAATAGAACTGGAAGAAATTCCAGAACCACAAACTACTACTGAAAGCTTGGTAGAACCAGAAGTTCAAGAAGAACAGGACATTCCCGCACCCCTCCGCAGGAGTAGTAGGCCGTCTCATCCGCTTGAGAGATACTACGGTTTTCTCATAGACGGGGATAGAGAAGATTGCATCATTGATAATGATGAACCTACTAGCTTCCAGCAGGCCATCCAGAGCGGCTACTCAGTAAGATGGCTGGATGCAATGCGGACCGAGATGGAGTCTATATACACCAACAAAGTATGGACTTTGGATTTTGCTCCAGATGGGATAAAACCCATAGGATGCAAGTGGATCTTCAAGAAAAAGATTGGTGTAGATGGACAGGTGGAAACCTATAAGGATAGACTTGTTGCAAATAGTTTTCGTCAAAAACCTGGTTTGGACTATGACGAAACTTTTTCTCCAGTGGCTATGCTCAAATCCATTCGGATGCTTCTTGCCATTGCCGCCTTCCATGATTATGAGATCTGGCAGATAGACGTAAAGACGGCTTTTCTAAATGGTAATTTAGAAGAGTGCGTCTATATGGATCAGCCAGAAGGTTTCAATCAGAGTGGGAGCAGCGGGAAAGTGTGCAAGTTGCTTAAGTCCATTTATGGGCTAAAGCAGGCATCGCGGAGTTGGAACATCTGTTTTGATGAAACGGTCAAAGAATATGACTTTATCAAAAATCCAGATGAACCATGTATATATAGTAAAATTGTAACACGAACTGTCGTATTCCTCGTCTTATACGTGGATGACATTCTCTTAATAGGAAATGACATTCCTATGCTACAATCTGTCAAAGGATTCTTGTCACACAGGTTCTCCATGAAAGACCTGGGTGATGCCTCTTACATTCTGGGGATCCGGATCTGTCGTGATAGATCCAAGAGGATGTTAGGACTTTCGCAGTCCAGGTATATCAACACTATATTGAAAAGATTCAGTATGGAAGATTCTAAGCGCGGTAGTTTACCGGCTTGTTACGGAATCACCCTCTCCAAAGAGATGTCTCCCAAGACTGATTTGGAAAGGGATCGCATGTCTATTATACCCTACGCTTCTGCGGTAGGCTCTAAAATGTATGCGATGTTGTGCACCAGACCAGATTTAGCTTACGCATTGAGCATGGTAAGCCGGTATCAGTCAGGCCCAAGGGAGAAGCACTGGATAGCAGTAAAGAACATTCTAAAGTACCTGAGAAGAACTAAGGATATGTTCTTAGTTTACGACGGAAAAGACCTCAAGATTGAGGCTTTTGCTGTCTCCAGCTTCCAGAGTGACAAGGATGACTCCGAGTCCATATCAGGTTATGTCTTTACCCTCAATGGAGGGGCGGCGTGCTGGAAGAGTTCCAAGCAGGATACTGTTGCAGACTTGACGATGGAAGCGGAGTATATCGCTGCTTGTGATGCCGTAAATAAAGCAGTCTGGATGAAGAAGTTCCTCACAAAACTTCAGGTGGTTCCATCTATTGTTGATCCAATACCTCTGTATTGTAACAACAACGGGGCTATAGCTTTAGCAAAGGAACCCAGGTCCCATCAGAAGTCCAGACACATCTTAAGGCGGTATCACCTGATCAGGGAGATCATAGATCACCGAGGGATCGAGGTCCGGAGAGTTGCTACAGAGAAGAACACTGCAGATCCATTCATAAAGGCCTTACCTCAGATTTAGTTCGAGAGCCTATTCGAGATGATAGGTCTTCGATACGCCAGTATATGGCCCTAGTGCAAGTGGGAGATTGTTAGTGTATATGCCTTAGGGGCCATTATTGTATCATACTAGTTTGTATATTACTTAATGGAAGCTTAGGATATTCATAGTTATATTAACAGTCTTGCTAAACATGGTAGTATGCTACTTGGTTTATATCTATCTTAATATGTGTATATGTTAGCATATCGCGAATACATATTGATAGAGCCCTTAGGATTTTGCTTGACTACCAGCGTTGTGATGGTAGTCACATTAGTGGGGGCTGGGTAGTCTATAAGCACATCTTTTTTCAGGTCCCTAGTCGTAGGATTATCGAGACAGGGCATCGATACTCCAGAGTAGACCAGTGTATACGCTTCTCATCCCAGTTGGGGAGATGGTCTGTCCCACAACCATCAGTAAGTTGTGCTGGAGATAGTATACATGTGTTCGTTGGGTTACAGGTACACCGGACAGGACTCGCAGGGAACTGTTGGTTGGTATTATACCTGTCGTCAGTTAACAGTTCCCAGGTGACATGAGTACAACATAGTCCGCAGACTTGACACTGCTGCTTCTTCTCAAGTGTGTTCCCACTGTTCTAAGATTGCTATCCTACCACGGCTCAAAGGAGTCGTGCAAACAGGTAGCAGTTGGGTGCAGTCCCGAAGCACTTAGAGGCAGTGGCGGTTAGATAGGATTCGTCCCTCCCGGTATTGCGAGTTGATATCGCGCTGTGTCTGGAGAGCCATTACGCAAAGTCCCTGGCCAAGGCAAGCAAGATTTAATGGTAGGATTTCCAATAGCTTCTCAAGGTGTAATGGGCTTCACTCCGGCACGACTTATACCGCTTTTAGGGGACTGACGCTTGCCACCCCCTAGGCCTGATATGCGATAGTCCTAGACGAACAGACTGGACTGTACAGAGATTGTCACATCAGGCTCAGTAGGAGTTCGGATGGGTTTTCTCATCGGCCTTCTTATCGACATCTACCTGGGGACCGTTACGTACAGCTAGTACCGCTTGCGGCCTGTGGTTTAACCTACTGTTAGCGTAAGTGTCGAGTCTTTAGAGTCCCATACAGAGAATTTCCCTGCTTCAGGCGAAACGATATAGAGGTCGTATGGTTTTACGACAAGGTTCGGACACATACGTTGTTTTTATGCACGTACGATGTTCGGACAGTTTTTACTAGCGGGTTTTAGTTTAAGCCAGATTTTAGTATTGGATTATTGGATTTATACAGTCTCAGTATTTCCGTGTTTTCATGGATGGGAAGGGCATTCTCGTAATTAGTCGAGAAGCTTCTAGAAGATTGATGAGTTGGAGGGTTTAGGTGTTATTTGCATTAAATGGATTAGTGACTCATGGTGTGATTCATCCAAATGAGTTAATGAAGCTTTTATTACTTAATGACTTATGAGATGATTCACCCAAAGAGAGTTAATAAAGCATGGTTGATATTATTATTATGTTATTCATTTTAATAATTATCATGCTTCATTTATTCTAAAATGAGACATAATTCATTATCATTCTCACTCACACCTTCTCTCTCCTCAAGCTCTCTCACTTCAAAAAACTAACCCTAACCTCTCATATGTTGAGATCCAAGGGTTAGCAAGACTAACAGATCCCTAATTCTCTTCTATATCCTCTAGATTGTTTTGATTAGCGCTCATAGTCCCTAGTTACCTCAAGTGAGAGGTTAAAGCTTGGAGAAGCGACTCTCAGGTAGATCTTCTATCACATCGAGGAGGCTGACGAGGAGGTGATCAACGAGAATAAGAAGGACTTGATTCATTAGGTATAATCATCTATCACAGTAGCTAATCACATTTATATAGTTGTTAGTTAGGGTTTAGTAAAAATCCGTAAAGTTAGTCGATGGTAGTTTAAACAAAAATGATTGTTTTACCTATTCCGCCTCCCCGCATCATATGGGGTGCCTAACGTCGACTTACAAGGAGTCGTGCAAACAGGTGGATTTTGGGTACAATCCCGAGTCACATGGAGGCAGTGAGTGATAGGAGGGGTCTCGTCTCTCCCGGTATAGAGATTTGATGTTGCGCTATGCTCGATTGGCTATAATAGCAAGTCCCTGGTCAGGGCTGATGAGATTTACTGGTAAGTGTTATCAGTAATTTCTCGAACCGTTATAGGCCACACATCGGCATGACTTATCAAGTTACTGGGGTCTGACATTTCCACCCCCAGACTCGATATGCGACATATCTGACGAAAAGACCGGACTGTACAGTATGCGTTGCTTATAGGCTTCACGGGAGTTTGGACAAGTTTGTTTGTTGATCTTCTATTCGCTCAGTACCTGGATAGCCGTTACGTCCGGCTAGTACCGCTGACGGCTTATGGGTATCTGATATGATCATTACCTACTGCTGGTGTATTGAGAAGTTTTTAGAGTCCCACATAGAAGTTTCATAGCTCAAGCGAAACGAAGTAGGGCACATGTGTTGATATGTGCGAGAGCCTGATTAAATACGAGTATATGATACTATATTCTTATCCGAGGATATTTGATATCGGTTAGGTTATATGTGATATGACCAGATTATTGAATCAAGTGTTGATTTGATAATATGATATACATATAAGTGATATTAGTCGGTTATATATGATATAACCGGATTATTGAATCAAGTGTTGATTTAATAATTTGATATATATTTATATATTAATTAATATTAATGCTCACTAAAGATTTTATTCTCTTCTAATACATTTAATTTATATGTTATATATATTAATATATGTGTTTGGATTATCTATTTTGAGAAAATAGATAAATGAGGTGGAAAATGAGAGATTTTTATAGCATGGGTAAAGCATGGCTCTTATGAATTGTTTATTAGTTTGCATTCACTATTGAAACATGGTTGGATTTATTTATGTGAAATAATCTATGCTTCAATGAGTGAGATATATATGAGTCATTCTTCACTTACTTGCAACCCTAACTCATTTGCACTCTCTCATTTTTTTCTTCATGTTCATTTTCCTCTTCTAGCTTTTCTTGAGTTGGAATAATTAAAAGAGAGAGGGATTTCTAAGTGAGCCAAAACTCCCACTTCAACAACCTACTCTAAACTAGCCCTTTAGATTAGGTTGTTTTCTTCACTAATACTTGATTAGTGAAGAGGTAACTTGACCTAAAGTGACTTCAAGGTGGATCATTTTCGGTCTCGAAGATCGCAAAACAAGCTCGATCCTTTCTTCAAGTGAAGCCAAGAGAAGTTTTAGGGACCACTACTTGGAGTTTTAGAAGTGAAGGACTTGGTCTACAAAGATTGTAACATTCTTCACTTAGTATAAAACTTGCTTTCTTGTTATAAAACCCCAATTCTCTAGTTCAATTCTAGGTTAGTATAGTTTAGCACCCTAAAATTTTTAAAATTGCATACTTGATACTTGTATTAACCTAGTGGTGGTGCTAAGACATACTTTCAGTTTCTTCACTTGGGTTCATGGACAAGTGGAGATGTAGCTTGAACCATGGTTTCCTCAATGTGGATCATCTTCTGCATGGAGACCGGGTTGCAAACTCATTCGGGATGGCGTAGGAGTCTAACCGGAGTTCAAGAAGAGATGGTCAACGCACTCTAAAAGTTGTAGTTCCGATAAACCACCTTGTTTAGTTTGCAATTTATTTGTAAATGATAGATCTTGGTTTAGAAATCAGTGGCTAAGTTTGTTAAAATTTTGATTTTACAATTCTGCCGGATCCGCAAACGTTGCGACCGTAGCGCCAATTCATTAACATGGTATCATAGCTATTAGGCAGTGTCGACCCATGGGGGTTCTCACTGTGTGACAGTGTGGCGAAACGCAGGCTCTTACCCCCAGGATGTCCTGTACGGACGGTTTGGCAGGTTGTAGTCCATCGTGAGGGGACATGCGTAAAAAGTAGTTCCGGGGGGCCAGTTGGTGCCACGACAAACTCATGGGATAGGATGCGCTGTCTGACTAACATGGTATCAGAGCCGATCATTTACATCTGGTTGCAATTCTTGTTCTTGATCCAATTATGACTAAATTTGTCACGCCCCGCTTCCCAATGTACGGCGAAGTGGTCGTGACGAGGCCCGCTACGTATGTACTCAGAAGTACATACGCTAAGCGTAACTAAGCAATATAAATACACAAGAGACAAGAGTATAAAAAAACAGCAACTTTTATTAATAACATTCTTTGTACAATACATGAAAAGGAAAATATAACTGAAATGAAAAGCGATGCCTAAACAGTGGCATAACATGAAAATGAAAAATACTGGAAAGAATAAGATACAATATCTAGAGCTCTGGGTCTTCCTGGAATTCCTCCAAATTTTCACTTGTAGGCTCGGTCTCAACTTGGTCCAACGCACCTGACGACATTCAAAGAAGAGAGAAATAGAATGTCGTCAGCGAACAGGTCGCTCGGTAAGTCCCAAAGATAAGAGAGGAATAGACAGAGAGTAAGAGAGGGAGAGTGTAGCTTTTAATGTTGTATTATAATATTGAAATGTTGTATTAACGCTGTTGTTTGTAGCCTGGTACAGAAGATGCCAGTGTATACGAGGGGAGTCCCACTTACACCGGGGACTTTGGTAACCTGTAGTACAAGGCTCCGTCGATAATACCACGGAACAACGGCATGGATGTAATTACGTCTTAAGTGACCACCTCGTGCCACCTTTAACATATTCCGTACCAGTCTACCCCTTAAACCCCGCGATGTCTTGTTTGTATTGTTATCTTGTAAAATTGTGTTGATTGTATGAGTGATTAACTGACCGACCGACTGACCGAAACCATGATATCAGGAAACGGTTATAACCATAGAGTCATGTAAATGGAATACTGGGAATCATGTAAAAGGAATATCCATGGTTCGGTTCGGTCAAGTTATATAGATTGTTAACTGGAATCTGGAATTCATGTATTCATCTTGAGTTGGAATATAAAAGAATATAGATTGACTTGAAACATATTCAAGTTTTGTAGCTTGGTACAGAAGGATGCCAGTGTATACGAGAGGAGTCTCTATATGCCAGAGACTAAGGGCACGTATAGTACAAGGAACCGTTTATGCCACGGTACAACAGCAACTGGATTCATGTTAGGTGTATTAAATCTGACCACCTCGTGCCACCTTTAACACCTTCCGTACCAATCTACCCCTTAAACCCCGCGAAGTCTTATTTGTATTGTTATCTTGTAAATTGTAGTAATTGTAGATTGATTGACTGACTGACCGAAACCATGATATCAGGAAACGGTTGTAACCGTAGAGTCATGTAAATGGAATACTGAGAATCATGTAAAAGGAATATATCCATGGTTCGGTTCAGCCAAATTGTATAAATTGATAATTGTATTCATGGATTCATGTGTTCATTTTGAATTGGAATCTTGTAGATTATAGGTTGACTTGAATCAGATTCAAGTCAAATTAATCAGACTCAAACCCGAGTCAGACAATCAGAATTATGAATCGTGGTCTTATAATTGTTAGGGTCCTTAGGGTAATTTATAAACTTGAGGGGGTTTTATGTAAAAATATTTTTGTATAGTTTTCAAAATATAACTCAAGTATTTAATTATCGTCTTTAAGTACATACAACAATTTAATGATCAAGATAAATATGTATACATGTTCGAATAGCATGAAATGAGTCAAGTATATTATTCGAGTAACTACCATAAACAATGCTGTAAAGAAATATTATGTATGACTAATTAATCAAGTTGAACGAATGCGAAATATAAACAGAAATACGGCTCTAAATGTTTTGCATGCGTGAGTTCCAGTTTTACCTAAATATGACTACCGGTTTAAGAGATATATATGTTTTCGTATCGTCGCGCAAAACAGATCAGAATCTATTCGGCACCGTCACATATTTTTAAAACGCAGTTTTAGTTAATTTGTATCAGGTTTCAGCTTACGAAAATTATTAGAAAATTGTAGGTATTTCGATGTACTTATCGAAAACACCAAGATTCATACGATTTGGATTTATGAAGCTCTAGTTATGATCATTTTAATATCAGCATTTAAAACAGAAATTCAGATTTCTGGACAGCAACTATATATTGTATTGTAAAGCCTATATCAGGTTGTTTCATGCATTCCTAAGTAATATAATATACATAAAATTATATTTCTATCAATGGTTCATCTACACATCTAAATTTTGTCACAAACGGATATCGGGTGTTCGAGTTATGTCCAATTTAAAAACAATGTGCGAATCAGGACAGATTCTGTCCAGATCCGTCACTTAATATTGTAATGCAGTTTTCTTTATCTTAGGTAGGTTTTCAGTAAAACTATTAAACTAATAAAATCTATATCATTCGATGTAGATATCAAAAACATCTGAGTTTGCTCAATTTGGATACCGGTATACCAAGTTATGTGTCCTAGAAATTGACCGATAGCTGCAGTTTTCTGTTTTACGATCAGTGAATAAATACGATGTAATTCACAAACCGTTATGCGGATCGATCTAAAATTTTTACAGCATGTATAAAATAATATAATCTATCATATGTAAATTCCATGAAATTTTCAGAAGTAAAAATTAATGTCTAAAAATTATTTTAAACCTAAAGGTATTGATGTGTATACTAAAATCGGCAAAAAAATTAACTAGTATTTTATGCAGGCTTCATCCTTTCTTTTAATAACCAAACCGATTCCATGAGATATCGTAGATATATTATGAATTGAAATCTATGTTCTCACAACTTGTAATAAACATTCATAATCATGAAGAAAGAATTAAAAATACTTTAATTTGAACAAGAGATAATAAAATATTATTAAACCATATAGAATCATATATATCTAAACTTATGTTTATGTATATGTATATGTTTATGTGTATCTTCTCTTATGGATCATGATATGAAAAGAATAGGGGATTCACGATGCATGACAAGAGGAAAATAAGAGGTGGGGGGAAAGGAGAGAGAAGGGACTTACATGCACAAGCCGGTATTGTCACCGGGCTTGTCTATCCGCCGATAGCCTCGCGTTACTAGCGAGGCCTTCTTGAAGACTTCTTCATGTTCTTCTTCTTGTCATCTTGGTGAAGAGGAAGAAGTGAGAGATAGAAAAATATGAGGAAGGAAAAGATGGAGGAGGACAAATAAAGATGTTGTAATGGTGAATAATAATATATGCATTTAACATGAGAATTAAAAGAGAAATGAAAGGTCACCATTCATTTTGGAAATGAAAGGTCTCATTTGTAGGTTATGGGAAGAATAAAAAATGATAAAAAAATAATTGCAAGAATGGGGATTTGAACATGTGACTTATGGAATAACAATGCAAGGACTTAACCAATGAGCTATAAGGTTGTTCATGCATATATTTAATTTAGAATTAAATATATGATGTTGCTTAAAAAGAAAATGGGCTTTTTAGATGGGCTATGGAGAATAAGAATAATGGATTTGGGTTAAATATTTATGAAAGGAAAAAATAAGAATGAGAAGTTAAAAACTTAAATATAAGGAAAAGAAATTGTACCTAGAAAAAAATACATAATAGATTGAGGAATAAAATAATAATAAATTTAATAGAAAGAGGAAAATACTAAGTACAAATAAATACGGTATATTTTTGAAGAGGGATAATACAAATGTATAAAGATTTTGGGGTCATTACAAAATTTGCAAGTGATAGAGGTCTTTTTCGGGTCTCCGTTAGATGCTGTCTTCCGTTGATCTCCCGGTAGACTTTGATGGTTATCTTCTGTTGCGTGTGGGTCTCAATGGGTTTTGGTGGAAGAGGTGGTATGAGGAGTTGGTGCCGAATACCTGCAAAGAAGTTCCGGGGTAGTTTGGTACCACCAAGGACCCTCCGAAGATCAAGTTAGTGATGAGATCCGAGCAGAGTAACGGCTTAGAAGAGTAAAGGATGGCTTACTTGACCTCTCTGTGATGGGGGCTTATATAGCGGTGGTGGCATGTAGCTGCATGCGCGAGAATCTCGCCGGCAGTTATGCTCCCGACGTTACGCCCGCGTAGAGAGCGGATCGTCCATTAATGGGGATCGTAATGGAGTGGAACGTAAGATGTTGCTGGCGTAAAATCTGCGCATGGCGAGATTCGCGGAGCGGCGGTTACGCTTGTGAATGGTGGAGTTGGTCGGGGGGCCGAGGAAGACAGCCTCGGCCGGGAACTCAGGGACGAGCGAGGAGGCCGAGGAGTCTTGGTCCTGTTGCAGCTCGGGGCGAGCTGAAGGGCCGAGGAGGCTAATTTACAGGGGCCCCGAGGAGGGCCAGCTTGTGCTTGCAGGTCGGGCGTAGGGTGGCCTGGTTGGCCCCCGTGAGCCCTTTCTTCTGAGTCCTGGGACACGTCATCTGCCATGTGTCTTGATCTTTGAGATTGAAAATATTGAGCATCATCATTAGCCCCCCACTCTTGTCCCGACCAGCTAGCGGGTCGGGTCAGGAGTGGACTGCCGGGCCTCTCGAGGTGAGCTCCTTTCTAAGGCTTTGTCGGGACGAATCTTCGGGCCGTCGGTTGTCTTTTCTGCTAGCGAATCAAGGAAAGATCTCTGCATTTAAAAAAGATGCGCCGGTTCGTACACTCTGCAACTGAAGCGGCAGTCCACGTGTCGAGCGTCGATTGGCTGATGCGACGTATGTAGGCCAGCGGTGTCTGATGGGACACGGTCCAGCGCAAGACTGACACGTGGAGCGATCGGAGCCGCTGGGTGCGAGGAGCCGTTTCAACGGAAGATGACGGGCGCATTTGGATGAGGCTGTATGCAGCAATAAACATGCTTTAGGGCTCTTACTCCTTCATATTTCCCTCTTTCAAGTCTTGGTTGCTCGGCGCTCGTCTCCTTTCTCCCTCTTTCAGCTCCTGAAGATTCTCTTTTCCAAGGTTAGATGTCTTCCTCTGTAAAATCAGTAGACGTTATAAGAGTAGGTTCTAGGGTCCCGTTAGCTGTGTCTGAGTCTCCTCCGGGAGCAGAGGTTGGATCCTCTCCCCAGGATCGTGAGGTGGGGGCCGCCTCCAGGGAGGAAGCGGCAGATGTAGCCCCTGGCTCCTCGTGCTGGGTGAGGCATGAGGACAAGCTCGCCAATGGTCAGTCTCGCTTCCACATCCCCTCGCGCTACACGCTCCGACTTGCCAAGGAGGGAGAGAGGGCAGATCAGGTACGGGGCAGGGAAATCGCCCTGTATTTGGAAGCTTTTTGGGGCGGAATGCGCCTGCCCTTCTCTCTTGAGGTCGTCACCGCGTTGAATTTCTTCGGTTTGGCCCCCGGCGAGTTAGTGCCGAACTCATGGAGGATCCTTCTTGGGTTCTTGATCCGCCTGAAGTTACAGGCGGTTCCCTTCAGCCTTTCCCTTCTTGATTCCTCCCTTGTCTTCAAGAGTCACCCTGGTGGTCGAGCAGGCGACCCGAGATGGGTTTATCTCACTTTTAGGCAGCGGCCCGGGGGCATTGCCGGGACTGGGGTCGTGGCTTTGCCCTCTTTTATTCATGACTGAAAAAAGAAAATTTTCTTCGTTTCCCCTCCCGAGGGCGAGGACTGGCCCGTGCCTACCAAGTGGTCGAGGGAGAAATGTCTGCCGGGAAACCAGTTCAATGATCCCACCACGATGAGGGTGGCATCGTGGGAGCCCATCCCCTGACCTGACATGCTGCTGTCCGAGAGGGTTCTGAGCTGGGCTGGACTCAGCCCCGTTGAGTTCATCGGTAAGTTAGGTTAGCTTTTTGGCTTGTGTTTTGCTTGTGTCGCTGATTTGATGGGTATTTGTTTCGTGCAGGATCCATGGACTTCGTCTTGCTCAAAGCCTCCATGTGCCATCCGAGGCTGCCTACGAAGGCTGGGGGCGCCAGTTCTTCCCGTATGAAGCCTGCCCTGGCTCCTACCGCTCCGGTGGAAGTGTCCCGGGAGCGCTCGGTGGCGGATCCCGTCCCGGGTCACAGTAGAGCATCGGGCAGGAAGCGGGCCCTGATCCAGGAGGACCCGGCCTCGGAAGAGGAGATCGGCTCTCCCTCGGAGCCGCTCAAGAGGAGCTCCCGGAGACCCTCCTGGGGCCGGTCCTCGCCGACCATGGTGGAGGAAGGGGGCCTCCGGTTTGCGGTGCTATCGGGGCTGTCCGTGGCGGACAGCCTTCTGCATGAGATAGAGACCTTAGCAGGGGTAGAGTCCCTGGAGGGACCTTCAGGGCTCAGCTGGCGTCCATTGCCCAGGAGTCCGTTCAGGTAAGTTTTTGGTTCATTGTGAGATTCAGTGCTTCCTTCATCTTTCTGATCTTTTCCGTGTTTTCCAGGTTCTCCAGCACCTATCCCTCGCCCTGCGCATGGAGGCCGTGGTGGTTGCCCCAGTGTTGGAGGCCGCGGGTCGGTTCGCCTCGCTGTAAGAGAGCTCCAGGCGGGAGTTGGAGGCGATGACGGCGAGGGTTGCCGCCTTGGAAGGCGAGGTGGAGGCCGGGAAATGGGAGGTGGCCCGGCACCGCGAGGCTGTGGTGATTGCCGAGGTCAAGCTCGAGGACGCCCAGGTGCTCGCCGGCAACCTGAAGAGGACGGTGAAGGCCCTCCGGAAAGAGCTGGGGGCGGCGGCCGAGGTGGCCAAGTCGGCTGAATCGAGGGCGGTGGAGGGCTATAAGAAGTCGAAGGACTTCTATGACGACTTGGCCGTGGACACGACCCGTATTTGGCACGACGCCCTCGATGACGTTAAAGCCCGAATGCCGGACTTCGCCGATGCAGATCTCCGGGCCGAGTTCTCCCTCGTGGACGCCGATGAGCAGGGGGAAGAGGTTCCTGGTGAGGAGGTCGCCGAGGACCCCGCACGCCACGTGGTGGAGGTCGAGGACCTCGAGGTCATACCTGGCCCCGAGGTGTAGAGCCCTCGTTTTCCTCCTTTTATTTTGTTTTTTCAATTTTGTAAGGCCGGGGAGCCCCGAAAAATACCTTCTGTAAAGTCTTTGTTTTTTGGTAATAAAAGAAAATCCTTGTTTTCATCGGTTTGCATTTCATATTCTGTGTGTGAAGAATGCCCGTAAGATATCTTTGCTTGTACCGTTGTGCTTTCATGTCAGGTTGGCCATCTGTCTGGCGATCGTCCATCGAGTTAACTTCAATCACTGGCCGACGAGCATGCCAAGCGCTGCCGAGGAGGTATCCCATGGGCCCCGGAGTCGAGGGGAGATCGTTTAGACTTGGATAGACCTGACGCCCCTCATTAGGGTCTCGGATCCTCCGTGGGCCATAGGGCATCTTTGATTTTGAGCATTGACCACCATCCGGAGGTGACTGGGCTGGGTAGCTGCTTAGTTGCCTCTTACAAAGGCTTTCTGATCTCTGGCGTTGTGGTAGGGGAGCTACCCGCCAAGGATGGTCGAGCAGGGTAGCTGTTCGGTCGCCCCTTGCGAGGGCTTCGATCCTTAGCGTTGGGGGGTGCTGTAAGAAGCCCACTAAGGATGGCTGAGCAGGGCAGCTGTGCGGCCGCCTCGTGGCGAGGGCTTTGTCTTCTGGCGTCGGGAGTAGGCGACTACCAGCCGGAGTTGACCAAGCAGGGTAGCTGCTCGGTTGCCTCTTGCGAGGGCTTCGATCCTTAGCACTGGAGAGGCTGTAAGGACCAGCCTGATGGAGGTCCTTTTTAGGTCTCCGTCAGATGCTGTCTTCCTTTGATCTCCCGTTGAACTTTGATGGTTATCTTCTGTTGCGTGTGGGTCTCTGTAGGGTGTTTTTCGTCACCCCTTGAGATGGGAATACGCGCACGCTTGTCAGGCGTACTACAGATTCCCCCTGCCTAGGGTAGGCTGGGGTTTAATGATTGTGGGGATCCGAATCTCCGGCAGCCGCGGACTAAGCTGCCGTTAATTACCCCTCGCCTTTGGGGCGAGGGAACCTCCGATTAATGGGTTAAACTGGTCATGCGAACTCAATGTGCGATGTGCGTGTGTTTTGTTTGAAAAGGGGGTTTGGATATATCGGGAGCCACGCAGAGTTTTTACGGGGGTCCCGCTACCCGGATAGCGGGCTGGGGGTCAAGGGGGCTAGCAGCCCCCTTGCGGGGTTCGGGGCAGCGCCCCGGCCCGAAAATTTTTTGGAGGGGGAGAATGTTGCGGAGTATGTATATGTGTGAATTTGTATACATATGTATATGTATATGTATGTACATAAAAAGAGGGGGAAAAGGCATCCAAGGGATGCGTGGGGCCAGCGTCTTGAGCACTGTGCGCTTAGGTGCTGTGCGCTCAGGCGCAAGCGCGCCACGTGTCGGCACGTGGGCGCTTTGCGCATGAGCGCAAGCGCAGGTGCGCAAGCGCCCGCGCCACGTGTCGGCACGTGGGCGCTTTGCGTATGAGCGCTGCGCGCAGGTGCGCAAGCGCGCGCGCGCCACGTGTCGGCACGTGGGCGCTTTGCGCAATGCGCGTTGGAGCGCAAGCGCGCGCGCGCCACGTGTCGGCAAGCGGACGCTTTGCGCACTAGCGCAAGCGCGCAGGTGCGCAAGCGCAAGCGCCACGTGTCGGCACGCGGGCGCTTTGCGCATGAGCGCTGCGCGCTGGAGCGCAAGCGCAAGCGCGCGTGCCACGTGTCGGCACGTGGGCGCTTTGCGCTCGCGCGCAGTGCGCTGGAGCACAAATGCGCCACGTGTCGGCACGTAGGTGGTTTGCGCTCGAGCGCTAGCGCGCCGGCGAGGATAAGAGGCTTTTAGCCTGAAAAAAAGATTTCTCAAAAGAGAAATCAGAGAGGAGTTAGACTCCTGAATGTGTTTTGGGGTTAATGGAAGGGATTCTTCTTCTTCCTCCTCTGTTGGCTGGATCTTGATGATCAAGAGATATGAGATTTAAAAATCTCTCCTTTCTGAGATCTAATGGTAGATCCAAGTTCCCCTTTGTGGGTTTTGTGGTGGAAGACTTCTTAGTTTTTGAAAAGAAAGAGTAAAACTCTTGATTTAATTCAAAAGAAATGAGAAGGTTTAGAACCTTGGAGAAGGAGCAGGAGGCACAAAAGATCTCAGATCTAAAATTTTTTGTGGAGAGAATGAAAAAGTATATTTTATTCATCATCATGTTGCCTTTTATAGGCTTACATATTTACATATAGCCCCTTGGGCTTTGCAAAATGGCATTTTGGCCATCTCATGGCTCATGTGCTATTTCATTTTTGCACATAAGCCATGGGCTTACAAAATATTGGCTTTATGCCCATTTTGTTTACATTCATGCATAAACAATTACATAAAAATTATTTATTACATGATTTTGTTGTTGGCATGGGGAGGCTGGCCGCGGGCTCAACCTGGGCATGGGTCCACTGGACCTGGGCTTGGGCCCACCTAGCTTGGGGGTTGACCTTGACTTTGACTCGGTCAACCGGGGTGTAAATTTTTACCCCAACAGTCTCAATGGGTTTTGGTGGAAGAGGTGGTATGAGGAGTTAATGCCGAGTACCTGCAAAGAAGTCCCGGGATGGTTTGGTACTGCCAAGGACCCTCCGACAATCAAGTTAGTGATGAGATCCGAGCAGAGTAACGGCTTAGAAGAGTAAAGGATGGCTTACTTGACCCCTCTGTGATGGGGGCTTATATAGCGGTGGTGGCACGTAGCAGCAGGCGGGAGAATCTCGCCGGCAGTTATACTCCCGACGTTACGCCCGCGTAGAGAGCGGATCGGCCATTAATGGGGATCGTGATAGCATGGAATGTGGGATGTTGCTGGTGTAAAATCTGTGCATGGCGAGATTCGCGGAGCGACGGTTACGCCTGTGAGTGGTGGAGTCGGTCAGGGGGCCGAGGAAGACAGACTCGGCCGGGAACTCTGGGATAAGCGAGGAGGCCGAGGAGTCTTGGTCCTGTAGCAGCTCGGGGCGAGCTGAGGGTCCGAGGAGGCTAATTTGCAGGGGGCCCCGAGGAGGGACAGCTTGTGCTTGCAGGTCGGACGTAGGGTGGCCTGGTCGGCCCCCGTGGACCCTTTCTTCTAAGTCCTGGGACACATCATCTGCCACGTGTCTTGATCTTAGAAATTGCCAATATTGAGTATCATCAGAAAGGCATGCCACAATGTTAATATGTTAGCATTATTTTTGGTTCACGTTCTCTGTTGGATAGTTTTTAACATTTGCAATTGGATATTAATTAATTATTCCCATTCCCTTTCAATTTTTCCACCCTCACCCTCACCCTCTTCTTGTCTCTGCTTGGGCTGTGGTTGGAACCGTTTTATTAAAAAAAGGGAGACAGGGAAAGGTTTTTGGAAGGGCGTGTGGGATTATTATTTAATTATTCCATAGCTAAAAATTATAAGCGGAGAGCATTATTTAAGGTTCATGCATGGTAGAATGTTTAATTTTAATTGGATAATGAACTAGATAATTTGTTTGGTTAAAGTGCTTAATCTATAAAGTTACATCGGATACATATGTCGGCGTATGTTGCGTTTTTGGTTTGGTATGGATTGTCACAATAAAAAGCCCCGCGTGTATTTGCTTGTAATACAAAGTTGTTGTATTCGTTCATGTAATAGCCAATTGTATATCCTTCTATTCGGGATGAGCGGCCGATTTGTGGTCATTGTTACCGTGGTTGTATTATTTATTTGTCGGGACATGACTTTGTTGCAGTCGTTGTATAATACAGGTTTAGAATTACCCCGCGATGAAGCACCTAGGCAGCCAGGTTCTAGAATGCAACGGGTAGTCATCTCAAGGCGTTGAGACTGGGCTGTCCCGTTCTAGAATCGGTGGGCTGTTCGCCATGCTTGTAGGGGGTTAGGATGGGCTCGCGGAGGAGTGCTCAAATAACTGGATCCGAGAAAGTACTGGACGACCCCCTTATGGTGATGATGTTGGGTTGTCTCGTTTCTGGGATTTGCGAACTTTTCACACTCGTAGGGGTCTTGGCTGACTCTTGTACGGGCTATTCTTGTGACTGGTGAATCTCGAGTTTCATTTGTGGCTCAAACGAAACGCGGGATTACTAGGAAATCCAACCATCCCATTTCTGTGTTGATTCATTACATGCCTATGATATGATTATATGCCTGTGATAATTCATTTTTCGCATTCCTGTGATTTGATTATATACCTGCGATGATATGTATATATTTATATGATGATATATCTGTATATAGAAGATGCTAGATAATATGTGATTGTCTAAATGATGGAATTGCATTAATTCGTATTAATGCAAAGAAAACAACCTAAACACGTCGTAGGAACCAAACTTTTTCTAAAAAGATCTTATAGCATTATTCTTTTGCTTTGTATCAAGATATTCAGTTAGGAATATCCCGCATCTCATTCGATGAGGTAAAAGCCCGAATCCCTTAACGGGGAATCCGCACTTAAGCAAAAGTCTTTGTGACTGTAAATTTAAAAAACTTCTTGGTTCCTACGGTGATATCAAGTTCATTATATTAATGGTTTTCTTCAAAATTAGTCGTAACCCTCTGTCCTTTAAGAAAGTAGAGTACTTAGTATTCGTGTTGTATTTGTTGGCCTTCGTCAATACATAGTGTATGGTAACTAAGTGATGTCTTTTTGCTTGCATATGAAACGGTTAGTTAGGACAGTCGCATAATCTTGTTGGCCTTCGTTAAGGGCTTGTGTGGGTGTGTCTAAATTAATCACGAAATGACGGGTAAAACTTGACTAGCGGCTTATGGTTTATTGGCCTTCGTCAAGGCTATAAACTGTTAGGGGCAAAAACTATATCGGGAGTTTCAATTGTTGAAACTTGCAATGAGATTATATATCTTCAATGGAGTGGTGTGACTTGTTGGCCTTCGTCAAGATTACCACGTCATGATAGTTTGGGTCCTGATTCCCACCGTGAGTAATAGTTACTCTCGGAAGATTTTTTATACATAATCCCGGCTTGTTCTCCTTTTAGGGTTTGAAGGAAGATTCAACGAAATAGTAGAAGTCATTCTGATTAAATGAATTAATAAACCAAATAAGTGGAGAAAGAGCACCCTTGTACCTCTCCACAAGAACATGGGTGACATTCAAGTTGCTCAAAGTACCGTGGAATAAAACTGATGTTCACACCATGAAGATTTGTGAGAGAGTGATTGAACACAGGTTAAAGACAGGATTTTAAGATAATAGAGAACCAGTTTGGGTTCATATCTGGATGATCGACGACTTAAGCTATTCATTTGCTTGGTCAACTTATCGAACGTTTTTGAGAGATGAGAAGGAATTTACATATGGATTTTATTGAGTTAGAGAAAGTTTACGACAAGGAACATAAAGAGATATTAGGACGGACAATAATGAAGAAGGGAGTCTCAATGAGGTATATTGACATAATCAAAAACATGTATCATGAAATAGTAGCAAATGTAAAAACTTGCGGCGGTCTAACGAGAGATTTTCCGAGCACAATCGACTTACATCAAGGATCCGCATTAAGTCTATTCTTGTTTGCTGTAGTGATGGATGGGTTTATTAGAATTATCCAAATGAGGTGCATCGGTGTATATATTCATTGATGATATTATTCTGGTAAATGAGACTGTTTCCCCCAATCAGAGAAGAAAGCTCTGTTCAAAATTTAAAATTTTAATTGAGGCAGCGCCTCACGTGAAAAGTATGAGAGCGCTAGCGCCAAGAGCGCCAGTGCCAAGAGCGTCAGCGCCATGAGTCAAAGACTCTGAGGCAGCGTCTCACGTGCAAAGCACGAGAGCGCCAGCGCCATGAGTCAAAGACTCTGAGGCAGCGCCTCACGTGCAAAGCACGGGAGCACCGGCGTCAGAACTAAAAGTTCTCCACCCTTGGATTAAAGATTCAACGAAGATGATAAATCATAAAACTACAGAATTAAATTCTGTTGGGCAAACACTCCTCAAATCTTTCTAACAAGAAAGATAGTGCTCTGTAAATCAGAGCACCGTTGGATCAAAAATCCAAGGGTGATTAAAAAATCACCAAGATACAGAATAAGTTCTGTATGGGAAAATATTTTCCCAATCTTGTTAAAAGCAAGAAAAATGTCTTATGTAGAACAGAAGTCCTTGAATCAAAGATTCAACGGTGCATAAATTCCTCACATCAATTAAGAAATCTCTCAATAAGAGATTTCCTTAACTGAATCAATAAATCAGCCTCCCCTATATAAAGGACCCAAGACATCAAGTCTTGTACAGAAGAACCCTCCCATAAACTTCGATCTCAAAGAGAGGAGCAAAAAAAACAAGAGAAAGTTTTAAGAAGAAGAATTTTTTTCAAGATAAATAAAATAAAGATCAAAGCATCTCAAGGGTCTAACCCTCATAAAAAGAAAGTTTTTCCCTCAGATTTGAGATCCATGAGACAAGTCTCCCCCAAATGAGAATTCGGTTCTTACGAGGATGGATTTGTTCTTAGGGCTCGAAAATCCAAGAAAGAATAGAGAATTGAACTCTTCAAAAAATAATACATAAGAAAAACCCAGCGCCAAGCGCTACTAAATAAAAAAGTACTTAGCACTCAATGGTTGACGCTCAGCGCTAATCATTACTCAATAAAAGAGAGTGATTAGCACTCAATGCTGGTGCTCAGCGCCAAGCGCCTCATGTGTCCCTCACGTGGGTGCTGCTCAATAAGGAGTGCTTAGCACTCAAATGCTGGCGCTCAGCGCCAAGCGCTCTATGTGCCTTTCACGTGGGCGCTGCTCAATAAGGAGCGCTTAGCACTCAAATGTTGGCGCTCAGCGCCAAACGCCTCACATGCCCTTCACGTGGGCGCTGCTTAAAATAAGAAGTGCTTAGCACTCAAATGCTGGCGCTCAGCGCCAAGCGCCCCACATGCCACTCACGTGGGCGCTACTCAATAAAAAGTGCTTAGCACTTAATGGTCGGCGCTCAGTGCCAAGCGCTCCACGTGCCCCTCACATGGGCGCTACTTAACATTGAGCGCTTTACACTCCTCAAGAAGAGCCTAACGCCATAAAGAGTGTTCAACACTCATGTAAAAAAAACAAAAAGAAAGTGGGAAAAGCGAAGCAAAGTATGATTGTATTTACTCGCATAAATGTTTAGCATTATGTGCACAGAGAAAAGACTATGTCCTAATAAGTGTCTAACACTTTATTGAAATAGGAAACGACAGAGACTCAACGGGCTAAGCCCAAGTTAGCTAAATTCCCAATCAACCGTGCCCATGTGCTCTTTATTTTTTCCAAATTGGTCTTAGTCCCAAACAAGACCACCGATCTTTTGACGAATATCCATTGGTTCAAGAGTACATCTATCCACACCTCTGATACATGTCGTTGTAATTCTTCAACGTCTTCAGAGAGGTGGAGGGTCCCAATAACCAGTAGCTCTGGGTATACCCCCAAACCAACAAACCATAAACTCCTTAGACCGCAATGTCCTTAAAACTAAATTATGAATTGCAACGTCCTTAAAACTAAACCCTTTGGACCGCAATGTTCTTAAAACTAAATTGTGGACCGCAACGTCCTTAAAACTAAACCCTTTGGACCGCAACGTCCTTAAAACTAAATTGTGGACCGCAACGTCCTTAAAACTAAACCCTTTGGACCGCAACGTCCTTAAAACTAAATTGTGGACCGCAACGTCCTTACAACTAAATTGTGGACTGCGACGTCCTTAAAATTAAATTATGGACCGCAACGTCCTTAAAACTAAACCCTTTGGACCGCAACGTCCCTAAACTAAACTCTATGAACTATGATATTCTTAAACTCAATGGATCGCAACGTCCCTAATCTAAACTCTATGAACTATGATATCCTTAAACTCAATTGACCGCAACGTCCCTAAACTAAACTCTATGGACTATGATGTCCTTAAAATTCACGGACTATGATGTCCTTAAACCCAATGGACCGTAACGTCTCTAAACTAAAATAATAGAGCCCAAATACTCTTTTGTTGGATCTGAATGATCCTAAAACCTTTTTAAGTGGATCTTAGTCTAAAATAGGATGAACATATCCTTAACAAATATTTAAGTTGATCTTAATCTCAAACGAGATTAACGATCCTTAAATTAACCAAACCCAAATCTACGAAAATACGGATTTGGACTAATCCATGCCCTATGGGCGACAACATAAATTAGTCTCCGTATACAATCCACAGGCAACCTAAGACAAAACAAACATACACGACATGAAGTGTACATCTGGAGAAGGAGAAAGTGGTTATCGCTGCGCGGTAACGTAATTAACTGCAGGGGCTTGTGCCTGCAGGAAAAAGCGTCTCCACAATCAAAAAACCCCTTGCCAACGAGAGGGAATCTGATGAAGTCTGCTACAATGGCCGCATCCGCCCAAACCTCCGATGCACGTTGCCATAAATCGGCTTGATATTTTCGGAGAGGTGGATGGATAAATCCAAATAGCATCTGCCCCCAAATTCAGGCAATACGACCTGCGCGGTTTCATCTCTGTTTTCAGCGGTAAACGGATTCTAGCACGCCCAGTGGAACCTTTTCCTCTTTCCACTCCACACTTCGTGTGTCGTGTTTCGCGAACAAATCACGGTCTGCTATGTTTGCCTATGGATTCGAGGTAGTAAGATTTGGTGTCTTGCTCCGTGCAGAAGAGAAGATGGCGTCAATAGCTTCTTGCTGCACCAACTGCAACAACAACTCCCGCTCCGCCCCATCTGGAGGATTAACTTACGGTCCCCAGGCGGCCTCCATCTACGTAATGCTGGTGGAACAGGTGATACAGGCCACTACGAGATTGTTATTCGGGACCATGCTCCCACCAATGAGCTTCAACGCCCTAGTGCCATTACAGGAAGCTCCAAAGAAGTCGGTCTTTGATCGGCTTACCATTGCGACGGCCACTCTCAACGGGTCGTCCAAGTCCAACGCCTCGATTTTTAACAGACTAGGCCAAAGCTCAAGCAGGCCCATGAAGAAACATGCAATACCCGAAGGAGTTATCCTGAAGCGGATAACCAATCCAGCTCCGGTAAACGAAGTCATTAGATGGGCTTCTCCTGCTAAGGGGTCGGTCTTTGCAAGACTGTCCATCCCAATTCCTGCTTTGGGTGAGGTCGTTACAAGTGCTTCCCCTGCCCAAAAGTCGGCCTTCGCGAGATTGACTATTCCCCATCAGCGGACGCCTGTCTTCGATAGGTTGACGCCGACAACAACTTCTCATCAGATCAGGGGGCATGACAAAGCTACCTCGATAACAGAGGTGATCCCGGTTACACGGCATGCTCAACATCATCACTAACGCCGGGTGAGGAAAGCTGGGGGCAGTTCTCCTTCTAGACTTACCCCACCAGCTCCAATGGTGGAAATTGATGCCCTGGTCCAAATGGGAACAGCTTTGAGCCCCTCAGGAGGGTGCGCAAGAACTCTCCAACTGTCGTATTGAAGAGGTTTCCTCCAGTTGTGGAGAACATTACAAAGGCAAACCCGAAACAGCCCTTTCAGCGGCTGTCCCCCAAAATCCATAGGGTCTGGCGAAGAGTTCAAGACTCTGTAATCGACAAAGACTACTCCTGTAGATCGAAGAAAATGAAGGCCCGACAAAAGGAGGGCCATCCCGCCGTCGTACCATAGAAAGTATCGTCTGCAACAGCCCCCTCAACTTTGACCGCCCATAAAAGGAGAAGGCCGGAGAAAATCCTTGTGCGTACGAAAAATCTCAAGGGTACTGAACCCAAACGCCCTGAGCCTGGGAGCATGGTAGTGCACACCGTCTACATGGCTTCCGGAAAAGAGGAAAGCCGTTCTTCTGGGGGTCATCGACCACTTACACGATTAGTAACAAAGGTTCAGGAGTAACAATAGAAACTCTAGGAGATGCTGACGAAGATGGCCACACTCACTGGGCAGAAAGAAAGTCCGGAATTATCGTCGAATCAGCGCCAGGAACAAGAAATCGACGCTGAGTTCCTCCGAAGAATGCTCGAAAAGAAAGATAAAGAAGCCGCAGAACAAGCGGCTAACATAAAACAAATGACGCTCATATTCCAATATATGGTGGGAATGATGATCCAATCAGACCCTCTAGTCGAAGATCCCCCAATAATCATTGAAGACGGCAGAGGGGAGATATCAAACCCTCTCCCGGCTTTATCAGCAGCCAGGGAGGAGACAATTTCGAAAGCTGCGCTTGATGACTACATAGCTCAGCAAATACGAGCTCATCAGACAAGTGAAGCAACTGGCCAAATCGTCAGAACTGGGCGACTCTATCCAGGTTGGTACGATCAAATTAAGTACCCGCCAGGATATACGATCTCTAAATTTCACGTGTACAAGGGGACAGGCAACCCCCATCAACACGTCGATCAGTTCAGGGCTCTCTGCGGCAATACTGGAGGTGACGACAAATTGCTACTTCGCCAGTTCGTCGGCAGTTTAGCGAAGACAGCTTTTGAATGGTACTCAGATCTTCCGAACGACTCCATCAAAACGTTTATAGAAATGGAGTTGCTATTCACCCAGTGTTTCGCAAGCGCCGACGAACGCACCCCGATCACGGCATTGATTAATGCCAGGGTGAATCCAGGAGAGACATGGGTTCAGTATGCAATTCGGTGGCGGAACCTGTGGTCGAGATGCGAACAACGCATAGAAGAAGCTTCTGTCGTGGGCATGTTCGTGGGAAGCTTCGATCTATAGGCGACTATATCCCTATTCAGGATGTTTTTCAAGCCTATCACTTCCAGGCCTTGATCGACAAGCTGGCCTAAATGGACCAGATGTGCCATAGACCGCCCTCCTCGAAAACGGAGCTTCAAAAAGAAAAGGGTAAAGGAAAAGCGACCTTCGTCGCCAACGCTCAGCAACAGCCGAGTGATCCGAAACCAGCTGCTCGCCAAAACGATAAACAACGGACACTCGGAGAAAAGCCGAGACGTCCTAACTCATTCCCTCGGGATAAAACGAAAAGACTGTTCGAATTGGCAGTACACAACAGGCTTATCACTCTACCAGATCCGAGACGCCCGCTGCAATCGGATTACGTCAACAATCCCAATTACTGCCCTTATCACCGAATAGTGGGCTACCCAATCGAAAATTGCTTCGTCTTCAAAAACTGGATTGAGGACCAGTACCAACAAGGCAAATTCGTGCTGTCTGAAAACTGGAGGGTGAACCCGCCACAACCGCACGCTCCTAAAAAGGTGGACACGCTGGGGGCATCATGCTCATTTATAGAAGAAGCTTCATGGGAAATTTTTCTTTCGAACAAGACTAAAAGAATGCTAAAAGACCTTCAAGCATGTCCGACAATTAGATGGAAAAGCTCTCTGGAGCCAGAGATCACCGAGGGAATGCTGAAACCGTGCCCAACACCGAGAGTTAGTAGCGATGGGGAAAATACCCAAGCCTAATCGTCGAAGTCTTCAAAAAAGAAGTAGAAGACCAAAAAGCCCGCACAGTCTGACGACAAACGCAAGAACCTGCAAAAGCATATTGACGCGCTGGAAGAATATAACCAGAAGGCGTGAACCCCGGTCACACTTCAAGAGTTTCTCAACCATATCCTTGAGAGCAGAGATAATGACAACGATGAGGGATAAGACTCGTCAGAAGAGCCCGAGGATTATATGGCAAGTTGTCACACGATCTCTCATTCACCAATAAATGATAACGAAGCTCACTCGGCATCAGAAGATAGTATAGAGGGGCTGGGGGCAGGATCGGTACTAAAATCCCTAGAACCGTTAGACGAGATGATTGACATGCTGCTGAAAGAAGCTCGTTAGAAGAGCAAAGCCAATCAAGAGCATGAAATGACCATATTCGAAAGGGCCAGGCGTCGGCATCAAGTTAAAGAAGTCATGGTAGGGATGACTCGCAAAGCCTTCCAACCAGGTCGAAACACGTCCGTGGCAGACAAAAACAGGCTTAAGACAAGGAAACGGTTCACTAAAGCCATGTCGATGGGAATGAGGCTGGCACCTTTCAAAGAAAATACTCCTGGCGGTATACGCCTTGACGAAGCGGATGTGCATCCTAACTACTATTTATACCATCAGAGGATTACACATCCCACTGAAAAATGCAATGCCTTTAAAAAGTGGTGGTAAGGATACGTTGCTCACCGACAACATTTCAAGCGGATAAAGTGCAAAACTCGCCGGGAGCAGAGAAGCGCGACAGATGAGCATAAAAGAACTGCCGGCAATTGTCACGTGGTTGATACCAGATGTTCCCTGATAAAAAAATTAGGAATTACCTCGATGAGGTATCACGTGTCCATATGTGACCAAGGGTCACGTGTTGACACGTGATAGTTTCTTATGACCTCCACTTTATAGAGTTAAACTCTAAAATCAAACAAAAGTGTAAACAAACGGCTAAGGAAAGACCCCAATAGGGCGTCATATGCCCACACGTGGCTAAGGGTCACGTGCCCACACGTGACCAAGGGGGTTACATGCTGACACGTGATGGTTCTTTAGCCCAGTTAAAAGATAGAATTTAATTCTGAATAAAGGAGGGTCACGTGCCAACACGTGATAGGTTTTGAAAGCCTTATAAGTTAATAGAATTAAATTCTAATTAAAGGAAATCAAAGATCCTAACTGGGAAAGTATTTCTTTAAATCTTTCCAAACAAAAGAGAACTATGCTCTGTAAAGTGGAGCATCGTTGGATTAAAAATCCAATGGTGATTAAAAATCACCAATTTATGGAAAGATTTTTATACAAGGAAAGATTTCCCTAAAATTTACCAAAAAAACAAACAGAATATTTTTTGGATTAAAAATCCAATAGTGAATAAAATCCACCGAGTGATCTAAAAGGTCATATTAGTTATGAAAAACAAACAAAAACTTTCAATAAAATATTTGCTAAACAAATTGATTCTTTTCCTTCTCATATAAATAGGAGCCAAAAAGAGAAGAAGATATATAGAGTTTTGGGATATTGAAATTTTCCAAAGGAAAACAGCAGAGTGAAAAGAAAGGAGAATTTAATTCTCAAGAAAAGAAACTGTAGGTGAGAAAAGGGAAAGGGATCAAAGCTTTCATAAAACAAAAAAGAGAATTTAATATTCAATTTAAGAGTTTAACTCTTCTGCAAAAGAACTTAATTCTTTCTCTGGTTGAAGATCTGCAGAAGCAAATCTCCACACAGGTTGAGAATTTAATTCTCATCGGGGAGATTCTGCCATGCAGATCTAAAACTTAGAGGGGGAATTGAGTTTAGAGAATTTAATTCTCCCAAACTCACAGGAATTTAATTCCTCCAAGATAAACTAGGATTTAACCCTATATGAGAATTTAATTCTCCTAAATTTTATAGGAATTTAATTCCTCCAAGACAGACAAAACTAGGGTTTAACCCTATATGAGAATTTAATTCTCCCAAACTCATAAGAATTTAATTCCTCCAAAATAAAATCAGGGTTTAACCCTATATGAGAATTTAATTCTCCCAAACTCATAGGAATTTAATTCCTCCAAGACAGACAAAGCTAAGGTTTAACCCTATATGAGAATTCAATTCTCCCAAGTTCATAAAGAAGTCAATTCTTCTAAATGAAATTAGGGTTTAACCCTACATAAGAATCTAATTCTTCCACATGCATGGGAATTTAATTCCTCTAAAAATAAAATTAGGGTTTAACTCTACAGAGAATTTAATTCTTAAAAAATAAAGAGACTTGAAATATCTCCATGCATGAAAAGAACTAGGTCACATGCTCCCATGTGACCCCTAAAAAGGACCCTCCAAAATGAGAAGAAATTAGCCCAGAGGCAATGCCTCACGTGCTCCCACGTGACCTCCAAAACAAAGAGAATAAAGAAAAAGGCAAAATCTAACTTGGGCGCTCTCACGTGTTACCACGTGACCCCTAATAAACGCCTCAATAATCAATGCACAGATATCCATCACGTGCCAACACGTGATAGCCAGAAAACTAAAAGTGTTTAACACTTATTTGCAGATTTGAGAATAAAACAAAGGAGGACTGGTCCCTACCTTCAGAGACCTTACATGACCCCACATGACCAATCCCATTCCAGTGTTTAACACTATTTTTGAGCGTTTTGTTCTTGGTGTTTAACACCATCTTTCAGCGCATCACGTGGGAACACGTGACCATAAAATATATATTAGTGTTTAACACTATATTCAAATCAATCCTAACCTAAACTGGCTAAGTCCTTCTGAGGCAAGACTTCTTTTCTTTACTCAAAATTGAACATCCTATATGGCATATGAGTGCTCAATACTCAACAAAAGATAAAATGTTATCAAAACCCATGTTTAGCAATGCCAAATAATGGGGGTTTGAACTTAAACAGATATTTAATGGTCCAATAAAGGGACAACATTTCTAATCTAATTGGACTTAGCCCAAATTGGTCATAAGTCCTCAATTCAGACATAACTGAGCCAATGTGCTCATAATCTAATTAATTGATTTTAGTTCCAAATTGGACTACAGATCACTTAATCCACTTTGGTTCGAGGATACATCTCTTTACTCCTCTGATATTTGTCGTTGTAATCCTTCAATGTCTTCAGAGAGGTGACGGGTCCCGACAACCACACATTTCACGGACTATGATGCCCTTAACCTTGACTGTGAGGTCTTTAAACCCATGGACTATGATGTCCTTAACCTTGACTGTGAGCTCTTTAAACTCACGGACTATGATGTCCTTAACCTTGACTGTGAGCTTTTTAAACTCACGGACTATGATGTCCTTAACCTTGACTGTGAGGTCTTTAAACTCATGGACTATGATGTCCTTAATCTCGACCGTGATGTCTTTAAACTAACATTGGACCGTAATGTCCTTAAACTAATGATGGACCGTAATGTCCTTAAACTAATCGATCGCAATGTCCCTAAACTAAACAATAGAGCCCAATTGTTCTCTTGTTGGATCTAAGCGATCCCGTTAAGTTGATCTTAGTCTAAAATTAGACTAACGTATCTTTAACATACGTTTAAGTTGATCTTAGTCCCAAATGTGACTAACGTATCCTTAAACTCAACCCTCAAATCCAAATCTAAGAAAGATACGGATTTAGACTAGTCCACGCCCTACGGGCGACAACATAAATTAGTCTCCGTATACAATCCATGGGCAACCACAAACAAAACAAACACCCACGATACGAAATGATCATCTGGAGAAGGAGAAAGTTGTTACCGCGATGCGGTAGCGTAATTAACTGCAGGGGCTTGCGCCTGCAGGGAAGAGCGTCCCCACAATCAAAAACCCCTCAACGAGGGGGAATCTGACGAAGTCTGCTACATCGGCCGCATCCGTTTAAACCTTCTATACATGGTATCATAAATCAACTTGGCATCTTCGGAGAGGTGGACGGATAGCACCAATTAGCATCTGTCCCGAAATTCAGGTGAGACGTTTGTCTTCCCGGCTTTCGGTAGGAAACACTAGGGGATCGCAAATTCTCACCTTTGAAAGCAATTCCGATGAAGAAATATCCCTTGGCCCTCTCTTCAAGGAATCCACCTCAGGGAAAGAGGAAGAGATGAAAACTGTGAGATTATTCAGCTGCGCAATCGTACGTTGCCCGAAAAGAATCTCGGATCCACAGATAAAGGGTCAAACAAAAAGGATAAGGGGAAGAAAAAGTCCCTGAGGATATCACCCTCGATGATCGAGTTATCGAAGAACTGGCAGCTAAGGACCCGCCCAAGAAAAACAAAGTGGATTACAATGTCCTAGCACACCTGAGGAAGATACCCTCACAACTGAGCGTTTTGGATGCCCTTTTGTTATCTAAAGAGGTATGAGATTCCCTGATCAGGGCATTACAAGAGCCCGAGCAGTTTCAAGCTTTCCTTGCTGAAGAAAAGATGAAGGACGAGCTGAAAGAAGTGTACGCAGCTGACATCACTTTCGGCGATGAAGATCTCCTCCTCGGAACGTGCGAGCACAATCGTCCTCTGTATGTCACCGGGTACTGCCATGATATCAAGATAAGAAAGATCTTAATTAACAACGGGTCCTCTGTCAACCTCATAAATGTGAGGGTGTTAAAAGAAATCTGCATGAGCGTTCAGCATCTCGCTCGGGATAAAATCACCATCTCTGGGTTCGACTCCCAATCATCACGGACGCTCGGGTCTGTAATACCGACGTTACGCTTCGGGCTGCTCATCACTGACATCAAATTTTATATCATTGAAGCCAAGACCTGCTACAACGCTTTGCTCGACAGGCCTTAGTTACACGAGTACAACATCATTCCTTCTACACAGCATTAATATATGATGTATTTCAAGGATGGTCTTGAGTATACCATGACGAGGGAACTAAACCCATTCTCCGTAAATGAAGTCCGATAATACGAAGATGCAAAGTATTTTCTGCCAGATTTTGAAGACACGGAAAGGTGCCATAAACCGAAGAATAAGCAAAAAGCTATCACCACTATTCCGGTCTTCGGGAGCGATACCGAGGAGGAAGACGATATAGTCTATTCGGGGCCGCCCCGATGCCACAATCCGGGACCATCTACCCCTATTCTGGTCTTTGATAGTGACTTTGAAGATGAAGTCAACGCAGTGTTCTTGGCCCGTCCATCAATGCAGGCCCTCACTGGAGATGATCAGAGTTTGCAAATCGCCATGGTCCCACGACAGCACTACAAAGAGCTTGATGCGCTTGAGACATATAGTGTGCAAGAGCTGCAGACATTCTACATCTCTCTCAGGCGAAGAGGTGAAAGGACGATCCTATTCTATCGATCCAGGGAAACCAAAGTCGAGAGAGAAGTCTGGCATAGTGACGAACCTGTGCTTGACAGGCCCCAACCAACTATGCGGAGGTATTGAGAAGGTTGTTAAGATGCCAAGGCGTACTTTTCAAACAGACTCCTCGACAAGCTCAGTTCTTCAACAGGATCTGGAACGTCCCCGGAACTCAGCGAAAATTGCCCAACGGAAAAATGGAAACGATCGGGATTGGATATGTCCAGTCCAAGAAATGGGAGCAGTTCTATGGCTGCCTTGTCATAAAGGACCTTGATGAAGAAGGGGAATCTCTTTTAAAAGACGCTGATGCTGAACCAGAACGCGGTCTTGCCAAAAAAATGCCGAGTCCGTCGTTTGAAGAAAAGATGGACAAGTTAGTACGGGAAGCGAGTCAAAAGGTTCAGAACGACCACAGCCGCGAAATGGCCATTTACGAGGAAGCCAAGACGCAACGTCTCCTTCAACAGGCTACGGAGGATGACAATGCCCTCCGCCATCAGCCCGTCATGCATTCTTAAGATAAGAAAAAGGCCCGACGCGGAGGCAAAAACAAGTTAAAGAACAAGAAAAATGTTCGACAATGGCAAAACGGTCCAAAAGGCCACACGATCGAGAAAAAGTCAGCCGGAATCCGTCTCTTATGAAAAAGATAGGTCGAGTATACTCTTTCCCTCAAGACAAGACAAGGAAAATATTCGAACTTGTCATGAAACATCAAATGATGGTGCTCCCAGAGTATCAGCGCCCCGAACAAATAGACGAAAGCCATCACCCTGATTATTGCTTCTACCATCGAGTAGTGGGACATCCTCTTGAAAATTGCTTCACCTTCAAAAACTGGGTTGAAGATCTGTATCAGCAAGGAAGGTTTGCTCTATCCGACAGTTGGAGGGTAGCCCCGCCACGAAAGCATGAGCCGAGAACATCCTACATTGCGAGAGAAAGTCTAGATCAGCATCGAGCTTGGAAACGAGCTTGTACCTGCCATATGATAACATTCTCAAAGAAAGGAGAGCATGAGAATATGAACGATCTTGCCCAATTCTTCGCAAATGAAGATGAATGAGGCGATCTCAGAATTTCCACCGGCGCTAAAAGAGCTGGAAGATGGGAACACACCACAACAGAAAACTTGAGAAAAATTGACTTGGGGACGACAAATGACCCAAGGCTAACGTTCGTCAGTGAGCTGCTGTCTAAAGAACATATGGCTACGTTAAAAGACGTGCTCATGCAGTATAAAGACTTCTTCGAATCGAACTATTCCGAGATGCCGGGGTTAGATCCAGAAATAGCTGTGCATAATTTGGCGATATGTCCGGACGTCAAGCCAGTCAAATAAGCACCAAGAAGAATGCGACTCGAACTTGAAATGAGCGTCAACGCCGAAGTCAAGAAGCTAATCGACTCTAGCTTCATCCAAAAAGTTTAATACCTTGATTGGATCGCCAACATTGTCCCAGTGATGAAGAAAAATAGGACGGTGCGCATCTGCGTGTACTTTCGGAACCTCAACAAAGCTTGTCCGAAAGATAACTTCCCAATACCTGTCACCGAGCTGATGATAGATAACACGTCCACTCATGAAGTCTTCTTCTTCATGGACGGATCATCGGGGTACAATCAAATAAATATGCATCCCGAAGACCAGAAGCATACCGCTTTCCGGACTCCTCTGGGCATATTCTGCTACAAAGTGATGCTTTTTGGTTTAAAGAACGTTGGCGCTACCTACCAGAGGGCCATGACAAAGATCTTTGATGACCTCATACATGAGATTGTCAAATGTTATATTGACGACCTCGTGGTGAAAAGCAAATTGTATGAGGAGCACTGGGAGTATCTGAAGATAGTGTTTCAGCGCCTTCGAAAATACAACCTGAAGATGAACCCTCTGAAATGCGTGTTCGGAATTTCCTCAGGCAAATTCCTAGTATTCATCGTACGACATCGGGGCATCGAAATAGACCCGTCGAAGATCTAAGCGATTATGGAAATGCCCACACCAAGAACTTTAAAACAATTGCGGTCTCTACAAGGAAAGCTCGCGTATATCCGACGGTTCATATACAACCTCTCCGGAAAATGCCGTCCCTATAGTCACCTGATGAAAAAGGGGACCCCGTTCATCTGGGATCGCAAATGCCAAAGCGCACTGGACGAAATCAAGCAATACCTGCAGAATCTGCCGATACTGACCACTCTGGTCAAGGGAAAGCCTCTTATCCTTTACCCAACCGCCCTTGAAGGTTCCTTGGCACTATGGGTATAGAAGAACGACCAAGGGAAAGAGAGAGCCCTTTAGTATTTGAGTCGAGTTCTCCTGGGGCAGAAAACAACTACTCTCCCATCAAAAAACACCGCCTGGCGTTAATCTTTGCAATAATGAAGCTTCGACATTATGCTTTGGCGCATGAGGTCCATCTCATATCAAAAGTGGATCCTCTCAAATATTTGATATCAACAGCCATACTAATAGAATGGCTCGCTAAATGGGCCCTACTCTTAATGGAATTCTCGATAACATACCGACCTCTCAAGGCAGTGAAAGGCCAGGCCATCGCCGACTTCCCCGCTGAGCATCCGACACATGCGGATTCACCCCTAAATTGCGAATTGCCAGACGAACACGTGTTTGACACGATCGATGGGGAGAGAGGAGGGAGTCATACCCGATGGGAACTCTACTTCGATGGGGTATCTTCCATGAAGAAGCGAAAGCACAACTCCCCCATAATCAAATCTGGGGTATGCCTCATCTTCGTGACTCCACAAAGAGGGATAATGCGCTTTTCCTTTTCGTTAACAGAGCCAAGGACAAACAAAAAAGAAGAATATGAGGCTTTGATAGCATGTCAACAGAGCCAAGGACAAACAAAAAAGAAGAATATGAGGCTTTGATAGCATGTCTTGAGATCACCGTCGACATGGGAATCGAAAATCTCCTCATATATGGAGATTCCCGGCTGGTCGTTAGCCAAGTAAATGGTGACTATCAGATATGCAAACCAGAGTTGGTAAACTACGGAGAAAGAGTACAGCAACTGTTGACTCAAATTCCCTCCTACGCCCTAGAAAGCAACCGCGTACAGAAAATAGCAAAGCGGACGTATTAGCCAAACTCGCTAAAGAACTAGCTGACGAAAATATCGATGACGTGAGGATCATTGTATAAAGCCGTCGGGTTCTTGCACCAACAGAAACATCTCCAGAGTCATCTGAAGAAAAGGAAGCGACCAAGCAAATAGCCCTACAAAAAGAAGACTAAGAAAGAGCTAAGGATTGGAGAGAAGTCTTTATAGACTACTTCAAATCCTGTTAAGCACCGGAATATGCATCCTCAATACATCATCTCATGAAACGAGCTCTGTCCTTCGCCTTTGTCAATGATACTCTATATAAGAGGTCGTTCGACTCTTTGTGGCTGAGATGCCTGGGACCGGAAGAATCAAAGAGAGTCGTTCAAGAAACTCACGACGGACTATGCGGTTCTCATCAAGCCGGGCTGAAGATAAAGCTGAAGATCAAAAGGATGGGCTACTATTGGCCCACGACGATTCAAGACTGTCTCGAATACGTGAAGCAATACCATTCGTGCCAAATTCATGGAGACTTCATCCACCAGCATCCAAACCCGCTACACCCAATAGTGGCTGGCTGGCCGTTCGAAATGTAGGGAACCGACATAATCAGACCCATTGAACCAGCGTCGTCCAAAGGACATCGGTTCATATTGGCGACAACTGATTACTTCTCTAAGTGGGCAGAAGCAGTACCGCTAAGGGAAGTGAAGACGGAGAATATTCTTCATTTCTTTAAGACACACGTCATCTATCGATTCGGCACTCCATGAAGGATTATCTCCAATAACGGGCCGGCCTACAGAAGTCATAGAATCAGCCGCTTCGCACAGCAGCATAACATCAACTGGAGATCCTCTTTAGTCTATAAACCCCGAGCTACCGATCTAACTGAGGCTTTCAACAAAACCTTGACAAAGATCATAAAGAAGACGGTGTTCAAAAATAAAAAGGACTGGTACGAGAGACTGCATGAAGCTCTCTAGGCATATCGGACCACGTTCAAGATGGCTACGAACAAAACGCCATTCGCGTTGGTATTTGGTACAGAAGCGGTACCCTCTGGAGATAGAGCTACCTTCTCTACGAGTGGCGGCTCGGTACTAACTGACAGACGAAGAGAATGCTCATCTTCGGCTTGAAGAGCTAGACGCCCTCGATGAAGCTCATCTCGTGGCATAATAAAACCTAGAAGCTTATAAAGGAAGGATGACGCGCTCATATGAAAGATTGACTAAGCCGAGAACATTCCGCCAAGGCGAACTCGTACTGGTCGTAAAAAGACCAATGATTCTCAATCGTGCCAAACGGGGAAAATTCGAGCCAAACTATGAGGGCCTATACATCATAGACAAAGTCTACCAAGATGGTGTTTACTTGCTTATGGATATGCATGGTGAAAGACCCTTCCGGCCAATAAACGGCCGGTTCCTTAAGAAATACTACGCCTGACAAGTCATGGCCCGGATCAATGATAGATGACGACGTCTATGTCCACTCGCTATCTTCCTGAGTCCAAACTCTATAAGTAGTATCCGGCGAAATCTCGCCTCAAAACTCCCACGGACCGAAATTTCCTTAAACTAATAACGGATCGAAATGTCCCTAAACAAATAACGGACCGAAATGTCCTAAAACTAGCTACGGACCGAAACGTCCTTAAAAATACTATGAACCGCAGCATCCCTACGCGGCAAAAAAAATGGTACGTCCACAAGCAGATGGGTACGGATGAAAAGACGAAAGGGCGCCATGAGTTAAAACAGCAGGACTGCCGGCAGGTTTGTGAAAACTCGAAAAGGCGCAATCTCGTAGAAAAAATGGTCATGAGCACTCTTAAGGTCCTCTCGACCTTATGGGGAGAAAATACCTGAGTGAGGTCCTCACAACTCACGAAGGAGCAACATACATGAGAATCCCCACGATTCCTATGAAGAAGATGCACTTACGAGATCCCCACGACTCGTAAGGAGAACTCCCCTATGAGACCCTCACGACTCATAGGATTTGAAAAGCTTTAAGCTATAGGATCTAAACATGTTCTTAAGCCGTCATACACCCCAATTTGCTCTACAGGCGGTCAATATTGACCCTTGTATACAATCCATGGGCACAAATAAACGTCTCCCTACCAAGTTCCGCCAATGGCGCGAAATGTTCTCATATGGTGAGCGATACTTGTAAGTTCTCTCGACTTATAAGGAGAAAACACTTTTGTAAGATCCTTAAGACTTATAAGAGACCGTACACTTAAGAATCCTCACGATTCTTAGGGAAAAAATGCACTTACGAGATCCTCACGACTCGTAAGGAGAAACACCTTTATGAGACCCTTACGGCTCGTAAAGTCAAAAAGCCTTAGTCGACAGAATCTTAACCCTGTCTGTTAAGCCACCTTTGTTCGAATTGACAAAAGCAAATGATGATTCACTCCTGGCAATATCCCAGTTGTAGCGGTGCTGATGCCTAAATCAGTATCGGATTCTAAGTCCATACTCGCAATAAAAAGCAGCGAGTAAAAAGAAAAATAGCCGAAATGATTGGGCACCGCAAAAAATAACCGAAATGATTGGGCAATTGCGACTTTCGCGATATAAAAAGCTAAAATGATAGAGTATCGCGGAAAGAAATAAAAAAATGAATGAAAGAATGAAACTTTTGCCCTGCAGGCGATTCCATACTGACCCCTGTATACAATCCATGTGCATAAACGAAAAGGGGAACCGCATTTCCCGACAGGCTCTGTCAAAGGAGGAGTCGGATCTCGACGGCAATATCTGCATCCTAAGAGACCAACAATGGCGTTCCTCCTCATTCCAGCAGGATACGGACGCGACACCACCAATCGAATCCACGGCAAAGTCCCCAGTTCCAGGACTTTACGGTTCACAGACAACCTGGAGTCAACCAATGACATCCATCTCGGAAACACATCAGCCAATGACCTCCGTCTCGCAAACACATCAGCCAATGACCTCCGTCTCGGAAACAAGTCAGCCAATGACCTCCGTCTCTGAAACAAGTCAGCCAATGAACCCCGTCTCGGAAACAAGTCAGCCAATGACCTCCGTCTCGGAAACAAGTCAGCCAATGACCTCCGTCTCGGAAACATGTCAGCTAATGACCTCTGTCTCGGAAACAAGACAATGACCCCGTCTCGGAAACACGTCAGCCAATGACCTCCGTCTCGAAAATAAGTCATCCAATGACCTCCGTCTCGGAAATACATCAACCAATGACCTCCGTCTCGAAAACACGTCAGCCAATGACCTCCGTCTCGAAAACAAGTCAGCCAATGACCTCCATCTCGAAAACAAGTCAGCCAATGACCTCTGTCTCGGAAACACGTCAGCCAAGGACCTCCATCCCTGAAACAAGTCAACCAATGACCTCTGTCCCGGAAACAAGTTAGCCAATGACCTCCGTCTCAGAAACAAGTCAGCCACTGACCTCCGTCTTGGAAACACGTCAGCCAATAACCTCCATCTCGGAAACAAGTCAGCCAATGACCTCCATCTCGGAAACACGTTAGCCAATGACCTCTGTCTCGGAAACAAGTCAGCCAATGACCTCCATCTCGAAAACACGTCAGCCAATGACCTCTGTCTCGGAAACAAGTTAGCCAATGACCTCTGTCTCGGAAACAATTTAGCCAATGACCTCTGTCTTGGAAACAAGTCAGCCAATGACCTCCGTCTCAGAAACAAGTTAGCCAATGAACTCCGTCTCGGAAACACGTCAGCCAAGAACCTCTATCCCGGAAACAAGTCAGCCAATGACCTCCGTCTCGGAAACAAGTCAGCCAACGACCTCCCCCTCGGAGCAATGCTTCGACTCGAAAACAAGTTAACTCACCAACCACTTACGAGTCTTCTCGACTTTTAAGGGAGAAAATTCTCTTGTGAGATCCTTACGACTCTCAAGAGAAAACGCAATTAGGAATCCTCACGATTCCTAAGGAGAAAATACACCTATGAGATTCTCTCGACTCATAGGGAGAAAAGTCTTTATGAGACCCTCACGGCTCATAAAGTTGAAAAGTCTTAGGCAGCAGACCTGAACCTGTTTCTTAAGACATCACTACCCTACAAAGAGTTCAAGATGAACTGTTATCTATCATCTACAGGCTACACTTGCTAAAGTAATATGCCGATAACACAATATAGAAAAGAAAGCGATAGTAGGAGATAAAACATGTGTCTTTTATTCATGAATTCAATGAATATAAGATACATCATATAAAAGAATAAAAAAATGAAATGAATACATGTTATTCATATATTACAAATTTTCAGTCGATACAAAGACAATTATTGAGGAGGAGGCATTTTCAACAAATCAGCCAGCTGCTCGCGTGCTCCTCTCAATCCTTTCTCGCAATCGGCTAGCGCGGCCAGCTCTGTTTCGACTTGGGCCCGTTGTTGCAAACAAGACGAAAGCTTTTCATCGGTTCCCAGCATGACATCTTTGTAGTCCTGCATGACCCGCTCAGCAGAGTCAAGCGCCCATCTCAGCGTCAACCCATCCGAAATGCATCGCTGGAGATTGTCAAAGATAGCTTTCAACTGCACAACATTCGCTTCAACTTGGGCGCGCAACCGGATAGATTCGCTTGAAGCTACTTCATGTTCCTTTCACCTCAGGGTCGCCTCATATTCAAAATGGCGGATGAAAGAAACACCACTCTTGATCCATGCATCCCGTTGGGAGTTCAAAGCTGATACTTTAGGAGCGGGACGCTTGAGCTCAATCCCATGCAGGCATGCCTCGATCTTTCTATAGTAATTAACCCAAGACTCAACAACACCTTCGTCATGGAAGTTCACGAGTGTCGCCAGCATAGAATTAACCACAGCAATAAAATCTGCAATGAATGTGAGGGCATCGGCGTCAAGATCCTCGACGAATTCACTCAACATTCGCAGGCTAGTCGCGGTGCCCCTGGAAGGTGGGCGTCTAGCAAAGGCCCCTGCCGGCATTGGGATGCGAGACTCAAAAGGACCTGGAGCTGGTGCGATTGCTGCAAAACAAATTATGATCAAATATCAACTCGGAAGATAAAGAAAATATACGAGCAATGGAGTCTACTATACTTGTTGTGGCAGGTGGCAAAATTGGGAATACCGGAGGCACGGCTATTCTCTCGTCTCTTCCTCCTATCTGTGACATTGCGATCAATACAAGGAAGACTTAGCAATGATACGGCTATTCATAAAAGAAAGAATGAGACAATAGCTGAAAGATATACTAACTAGTACCAGCAGGCGGAATGACTTCCGACTGGAAGGAGAAATGCGGGTTCAACACCTGGTATAGATGGTCGAAAAGGATTCCTGCAGAGTTGCGACAATATAATGTCAATACAAGGAAGATGATGTCCACAATTAAACTAAACAAATCGCAAACCTATAGCTTCCAGCATTTCAGAGGACATAGGAGAAGGCGAGAGAACAACAATCGTCATGGCGGCCACCGGAGATGCTTCAGATGGCACAATCTCAGCGTTCACTGCACCTACAAACAAAATATCATCAGAGGGGGTCTGAACGAGATTGAGAAATAAAAAGAAAACAGTGACCCAAGACCTACTTGATGGGTCATCAGCCAAAACCGTGATGGAAGGATCACCAGGTGCAGCGGCTTCTTCGCTCTCCTTCAGTGGAATAATTTCTGCGCCCGTGGCTTCATCCCCCGATTCGATAAGGGCCATCGTGACACTTGCGATGCCTACCGATACCAGGAAGTCGCAAGGGGAAAGAGCGACGGTTTGGGCAGTCCCAGACTCCCGAGAGAGAGTAGCCACTTCGGGCCACCGCCTCGCCTGTCATCCCATGGACAAGACTTGGCCCTGCAAAAAATTGCATGTGTCAAAATTCGAAGATCAAGTTCTAATAGCACCCTCTGAATAAATAGAAACAGATGGAGTGGTGCTTGAGCCTGCACCTACAGCCAAGGCGGCATCACGTTCCTTCGCTGCGCGCTTCCTGCGTTTCCTTTCAGTTTGGGCCGTAAGAGCTGATCTCCTCAAGACCTCTGACAAAGGGACGTCGTTGTCCGAACCAAGCTCTGCCTCTGGAGCCATTACGACGTCTGTCATCGGCTACTTTAGCGACGCCTCCTGCGGTAATGTTGGGGGAGCTGGGGCCATAATAATTGGCTCTGGAAGCGTCGCTGCACCACAGCTCGGGATTGGTACCGCACTCGGAATAACCCGAGTTAAGGTAGCCCCTGCAACACAATAAAGGAGAGGGTCGGAGCACGAATAAAAAGTGGGAATAAAGGCACAATGAGTTGAATTATACCAAGACCCAAAGAAGTGTGCGGCCTCTCTTCCTCTTCGAAAGTCTTGACGGAAGCCGCGAGAGCCTCTTCGGCAGAAATACCTGTTGAAAAAGAGAGTATTAGTAAAAACATAATAATAAAGAAGGAATGAACACGGAAAAATACAACTGAAGTATACCTGACTTCGCAATGATGATTAGCGCCGCTTCTTCGCGAGCCAATCGCTCGGAGGCTAAAGGCCAGCCTGGAGATCAGTATCATCCGCAGGCGCGATGAATAGACCCTCATTGGTCCTGTACTCACACAAGCCTTCGTTGTAGGGAGCATGGGGCTCCTGGTCGAGTACAACGTCAGCAGAAAAGAGTTCTGTGAGCGAGCGCCGGCAGCCGATGACAAAAGCTTGCGCTTAGCAGGCAATTTTGGGCGATGAGTCCCGATCTCCGTACCCACGGCAGACTCAGGGGACGCTGCAGTTACCGTTTCTATAGGAACACGAGGTAAAAGCTTCTCAGGAACTGTGCGCGGAACCGCAACTGCAGCAGCTTCTCTTAAGGGCGGACGAACAATGGTCCATCGCTTTAAGGGGACAGCTGGATTACCAGCAGGGGTTGCATCCTTGCGATCGAGCAGTAACCACTTTGCTTCCCTAATAACATCACCTGTCGCATGTTGGTACCATGCCACGTATGCGTTTGAGGATTTCAGGATGCAGCTCGGCTCACTGATAAAAAAGTTGGACCCGGTGTTTAGCCGCATGAAATGGTGCAGCGCGTTACAGATACCCTCCTCTGTAGCAACCGGCTCAGCTAAAAAGGCGTCTAGCGGGACACACTGATCGTAGCCCGACTGTTGAGCGAAACGGTACGGGTTGTACCTCATGAACAGCACCAAGTTGTTCTACCTGAACACTAAAAAGCCCAGTCTGATTGAGTACAGATGTAGAATCTCTCGAGCCTTCAATATAGGGGCCCTGTCTTTGAAGGTGTCGCGCAGTGGCTGCACCGTTTTAGTGGATTACTTGCCAATGGTTAGAACCTTATCGACAAAGGTCATACCATCCTCGACTATATGCGGGTGAAGGACCAGGCCCCGAGCCTCTCGCTGTGACGGATCTAGAGCAGAAGCGTCAACTAGGAACATGACCCGAGGAAAATTGTAACTGTCGTAGAAACGGGGCTATTTATGGACCCCGAAAGCGCCGAGTACATGGAGCTCGATCCACGACATGAATAATGGAGCGGGAGGTTTATGGGCTGCACCTCCTGCTGAGTGGTGTCTGCCGCTAAGCTGAGGCCATGATACAAGTGAGCCAGCCCAGCAACCCCGACGGCCACTAGCGTCCCGGCAACCATTCGATGAGCCGGATAGAAGACGGATGGCCTCATATGGCGAGGGTGCATTGGAAGCACAAACCAGCTTAACCATAGACCAAGTAACGCTAAAAAGAACACCTCTTCGTCGATGTCTGAAGCTGCGAGCTCTATAAAGGGGACGACCGCGGTATCTGGGAGGAAGAAATTCTTTTAATCTGTTTCCGCTGTCGGCTGGCTGTCTAAGCCAAAACCAAATGGATCGCCAAGCTTAGCGAAATTCGCAGCTTGTTTTGACAAGACTTCCGGGCGAAGAAAGCGGGCGATGAAATCTGTGAAACTGACCCCATGCCTTCCGGATTCGAGAAACAGACCCTCATAAATATTCAACACCTTGATTAGACTCGAGAATCGATATTGAATAGCATTCTCCGGAGTAAGACCCATCACCACTGATTTGGTGGCAAAGATGTACTCGTCAGGAGGAAGTATTTCCTCATAATGTTTTCCTCTGACGGGTAAGCCGGAGATCTCCGCGAACTCATCCAAGGAGATTGAAACTTCCCAGTCTGATAGAAGAAAGGTGTGAGTCGGGACATTCCATTGTTCCAAGAAAGCTTTGACCTACCATACAGGGGGCGTGGAATACTGGAAAAGAGACGCATAAATCGCGGGGTACAACCTGAGCTTCAGCAGTAGCGATTTCTTGGCTGACGAGATGTATCGAACCCACTGCAGATATCCGGCTGAATGGCGAGGAGTCAAGCCAATCATGTATGCTTGTCCCTAAGAGCGCGACTCGCCTTGACATATGTGCCGCCCCAGAATATCTAAATCCATCGGCGGCTGTACAGGTATCGAACCCATCGAGGGCTGGAGGCGTCCATCCATAATCCAGTTAACCTCCTCCACCGCGTAATTCACCTAGGGTGAGTCGGCATAATTAATGGAGGAAATTGGCTCTAAAGGCACTGCACAAGAGAAGCTGCGCCGACCCCGAATAATTTGGTTATACCACAACCCCTATAAATGAAGAGACTTCTGCTCCGGGTCGTGATCTTTAATCAGTGCGAAAACTTCCTGATCCATAGGCGCGTCTACATAGGCACTCTCCGGGCGAACAAACGGGAAGGAAGTGTCGAAAGACATTGTACCTGCGCAAAAAGGAACGAGAGTTAGTCGCCAATGCTACAGTCCAAATTCTGATACTTGGTACTTTAAATTTGTACTACACTGCAATGCATTGAAAAGGGACCAAGGGGGACCCACAAAATCAAGGTGATGGCTCATCATTGATGAGACAATCACTCATTAAAGAAGAAATCCTAAAAAAGATCCTCATTTAATAAGAGACTCCTTGGGCCAAGGAGTTAAACTCCCTCGAGAGCAACGCTCTGCAAACAGGAGTGACTTCTGTCAACTCTAATTATGAGGGGACTAAAATTTCCTAAAAATTCTAAGAGCCATGCTCTGTGAAGACGATGGAATAATCCAACAAAACCCTAAAAAGCAAAGATTTTAATAAGTTAAAAGCTCCGAGATCTTTAAGATCTGCAAAACGAACTTTAAGAGTTCTTCATTAATGGGTTAAGAAACCCTAAAAGAAGATATTTTGATCTATGATCTAAGAAGAGCAAAACTTTGTTTTCATTTAGCGGGTTAAGAAACCCTAAAACACATCTTTAAGATCTGTAATTTGAGAAGAGCAAAGCTCTGTTTAATGGAGTCGAATATGATTCTTACCAAATATTTGAACAAAGTTCTAACTTAAAGGAAGTTCCTGGGACAGAGATCTATGCTCTGAAGAGAGAATTAAATTCTCAGAAAAAATAAGAAAGGAAGAAGATGAACAAAAGTCATCTCAAGGGCCAGAGGCCCTATTTATAGGCGCTGGAAGTTGATCCAACTTCCAAGTTGATCTAACAGTAGAAAGGCTGCTACCGCTGCACTCACGTGTAAGCCACGTGAGCGCAACAGGGGGGGCATTTGTTTCCCCCAATCAGAGAGCAAAACTCTATTCAAAATTTGAAATTTGAACTGAGGCAGAGCCTCACGTGCAAAGCACGAGAGCGCTCGCACCAAGAGCGCCAACACCATGAGTCAAAGACTCTGATGCAGCGTCTCACGTGCAAAGCACGAGAGCGCTAGCGCCAAGAGCGCCAACGCCATGAGTCAAAAACTCTGAGGCAGCACCTCACATGCAAAACACGAGAGCGCCAGCGCCAAGTGTCAAAGACTCTGAGGCAGCGCCTCACGTGCAAAGCAAGAGAGCGCCGGCGCCAGAACTAAAAGTTTTCCACCCTTGGATCAAAGATCCAACGAAGATGATAAATCATCAAACTACAGAATTAAATTCTATTGGGGAAATACTCCTCAAATCTTTCTAACAAGAAATATTGTGCTCTGTAAATCAGAGCACCATTGGATCAAAGATCTAATGGTGATTAAAAAATCACCAAGATACAGAATAAGTTCTGTATGGAAAAATATTTTTCCAATCTGGTTAAAAACAAGAAAAATGTCTTCTGTAGAATAGAAATCCTTGGATCAAAGATCCGACGATGGATAAATTCCTCACATTAATTAAGAAATCTCTCAATAAGAGATTTTCTTAACTGAATCAACAAATCAGACTCTCTTATATAAAGGACCTAAGACTTCAAGTCTTGTACAGAAGAACCCTCCCATAAACTTCAATCTCAAAGAGAAGAGCAAAGAAAAAGGAAGAAGAAGAGAAAGGTTTAAGAAGAAGAATTTTCTTCAAGATAAATAAAATAAAGATCAGAGCATCTCAAGGGTCTAACCCTCATAAAAAGAACATAGTTCTTTCCTCGGATTTGAGATCCATGAAACAAGCCTCCCCAAATGAGAATTCAATTCTTACGATGATGAATTTGTTCTTAGGGCTCGAAAATCCAAGAAAGAACAGAGAATTGAACTCTTCAGAAAATAATACATAAGAAAAACCTAGCGCCAAGCGCTACTCAATAAAAGAGTGCTTAGCACTTAATGGTTGGCGCCAAGCGTCAAGTGCTACTCAATAAAAGAGAGTGCTTAGCACTCAATGCTGGGGTTCAGCGCCAAGCGCCAAGCGCTGCTCAATAAAAGAGAGTGCTTAGCACTCAATGCTGGGGCTCAGCGCCAAGAATCTCACGTGCCCCTCACGTGGGCGCTGCTCAATAAGGAGCGCTCGACACTCAAATGCCGGCGGTCAGCGCCAAGTGCTCCACGTACCCCTCACGTGGATGCTGCTTAATAAGAAGTGCTTAGCACTCAAATGTTGGCGCTCAGCACTCAAATGTTGGCGCTCAGCGCCAAGCGCCTCATGTGACCCTCACATGGGCGCTGCTTAAAATAAGAAGTGCTTAGCACTCAAATGCTGGCGCTCAGCGCCAAGCGCCCCACGTGCCACTCACGTGGGTGCTACTCAATAAAAAGTGCTTAGCACTTAATGGTCGGCGCTCAGCGCAAGCGCTCCACGTGCCCCTCACGTGGGCACTACTTAACATTGAGCGCTCTACACTCCTCAAGAAGAGCCTAGCGCCATAAAGAGTGTTCAACACTCATGTAAAAAAATAAAAAGAAAGTGGGAAAAGCTAAGCAAAGTGTCAGTGTCAGTACTCACATAAATGTTTAATATTATGTGCACAAAGAAAAGATTGTGTCCTAGTAAGTGTCTAACACTTTATTGAAATAGGAAACACCAGAGACTCAGCGGGCTGAGCCTAAGTTAGCCAAATTCCTAATCAACCGAGCCCATGTGCTCTTTATTTTTCCAAACTGGTCTTCGTCCCAAACAAGACCACCGATCTTTTGACAAATATCCATTGGTTTAAGGGTATATCTCTCCACACCTCTGATACATGTCGTTGTAATTCTTCAACGTCTTCAGAGAGGTGGAGGGTCCCAATAACCAGTTGCTCTGGGTATACCCCCAAACCAAAAAACCATAAACTCCTTGGACCACAACGTCCTTAAAACTAAATTGTGGACCGCATCGTCGTTAAAACTAAACCCCTTGGACCGCATCGTCCTTAAAACTAAACCCTTTGGACCGCAACGTCCTTAAAACTAAATTGTGGACCGCAACGTCCTTAAAACTAAACCCTTTGGACCGCAACGTCCTTAAAACTAAATTGTGGACCGCAACTTCCTTAAAACTAAACCCTTTGGACTGCAACGTCCTTAAACTAAACTCTATGGACTATGATGTCCTTAAATTCAATAGACAGCAACGTCTCTAAACTAAACTCTATGGACTATGATGTCCTTAAACTCCACGGACTATGATGTCCTTAAATCCAATGGACCGTAACGTCTCTAAACTAAAACAATAGAGCCCAAATGCTCTTTTGTTGGATCTGAATGATCCTAAAATCTTATTAAGTAGATCTTAGTCTAAAATTGGACTAACGTATTCTTAACAAACATTTAAGTTGATCTTAATCTCAAACGAGATTAACGATCCTTAAATCAACCAAACCCAAATGTAAGAAAATATGGATTTGGACTAATATTTGCCTTACGGGCAACAACATAAATTGGTCTCCGTATACAATCCACAGGCAACCTAAAACAAAACAAACTCACACGACACGAAGTGAACATCTGGAGAAGGAGAAAGTGGTTACCGCTGTGCGGTAACGTAATTAACTGCAAGGGCATGCGCCTGCAGGGAAAATCTTCCCTACAATCCAAAAAACCCTTGCCAATAAGGGAGAATCTGACGAAATCTGCTACAACGGCCGCATCTGCCCAAACCTCCGATGCACGGTGCCATAAATCAGCTTGGTATTTTCGGAGAGGTGGACGGATAAATCCAAATAGCATCTGCCCCCAAATTCAGGAAAGAAGATCTACGCGGTTTCGTCTCTGTTTTCGGCGGTAAACAGAGACGAAAGCGGGGTTAGTGCCAAATTGAAGTTGTGGAGGTAAACGTTGGAATCTCGAGAGTTTAGATTGAGTAGATCGAAAACAATGTATATGCAATACAAATTTAGTAAATAAAGAAGTCGAGATCATAGCGGTATAACCTTGGATGGGCAATCACAGAGCGATCGGTTTAGATATGTAGGTTCCATCATCCAAAATGATGGAGAGATGGATAGCGATGTCAACTAGAAGATTAAGACTGGCTGGTTGAAATGGAGAAGTGCAACAGGGATTTTGTGCGATCGTAACTTTCCGTTAAGCTTTAAAGGAAAGTTTTATTAAAGCGCTATTCTGCCTGTCTTATTATATGGTGTCACGCCCCGCTTCCTAGTATACGGGCAGAGGACACGATGAAGCTGCTACGTATTTACTCAGAAGTAAATACGTTAAGCGTAACTAAGCAATATAAATGAAATGCACAAGAGATAAAAGATATAAATTAACTGCAACTTTATTTATTCATATTTTTTTACAATACATGGAAAAGTAAATACATCTGAAAGCAATGCCTAAACAGTGGCATAACAGAAATGAAAAGCACTGAAATAAAAATGTGTACAATGAAGCTAGAGCTCTGGGTCGTAGGCAAGCTGATCCAAGTCCTCGCTAGTAGGCTCGATCTCCTGGGTGTCCAGATCACCTGACAACATTCCAAAAAAGAAAGAGAAGAAATGTCGTCAACGAACAATCGCTCGGTAAGTCTCAAAGGTTAGGGAGAAATAGAATAGACAGAGAGAGAAAGTACCTTTTAAAGTTTTATTATATTGTATTAGTGTTAACGTTGTTATTTGTAGCTTGGTATAGAAGGATACCGGTGTATACGAGAAGAGTCTCTATATGCTAGAGACTAAAGGCAAATGTAGTACAAGGCTCCGTTAGAAAGCCCGGAACAACGGCGTTTTATTCAGGTTAGGTGTCTTAAATCTTGCAGTCTCGTGCCACTTTTAACACCTTCTGTACCAATATACCCTTTAAACCCCGCGATGTCTTGATTGTATTGTTTATATTGTATTGCAACTTGTATTGTTTTGTAATATAGATTGTATAATTGGATGACTTGCCGAAACCATGATATCAGTAAATGGTTGTAACTGAAGAATCATGGATGTAACTGGAGAATCATGGATGTAATTGGAGAACCATATAGATGGAAGTATATCCATGGTTCGGTTCAGTCAATACAGATTGAATATATGTATTCATGGATCCATGGTGAATTGTAATATTGTAGATTGTACTTGAATCATATTCAAGTCAAATTATTTAATGAGACTTAGTCTGAGTCAGAACAACTAGAAAATAAATTGAAGTCCTGAATTAGGTTTTGATGTTATCGGTAACCGCTGCACATGGGCGGCAGGATTTGTGTCTTTTTTCAAAGACGATCACCATGTTGATAACACCGTTTGTTAAGTTATCTACCTTAAAATAGGCAAGCACCCACTTCTCCGGCTTCCCTGAGGCTCAAGAGATTGGTCCCGCTTAAACCTATATTTACTAAGGTCTTTATTACAATTTATAAAACTTGAGGGGTTATATGTAAAATACTTTTGTATAATTTTCAAAATACACCCCAAATAGTTAATTATCGTCTTTAGAATTGTCATAGATGTGGATTTTATATATGTGACATTTCTAGTGAAAATAACCTAATTTCATAATATAGGGCATTTAATTGTAATATTGAACATGTATGGAATTTCATGGTATTTTCATGTAAAGTGATTCTTTTGACTTAGAAAAGTTGGAATATTGATATTATAACAAAAATAGATATTGATAATACATATATATTTATATATTTATAAAAATAATTTTTAATATATTATTTTCTAGAAATCCCATTTTCTGACGATATTTGTATTTTAAATCTCTCGAGACCGAATGCTCCTTGCGGATGTCTGAATCTCACACTACTAAACCCAGGGATGTGCGATAATCCATACCATCCCAGTCGGGTTCCCTAAAAATAGGTTGTAGCGGCGCTTTGCAAAAATTTGTAAAAAATACGTAATCTTGTTAAAATGGTTTTTATAAGTTTAAGGTAGTTTTATGTATAACGGTATTTTCCGAATCTATATTTCCTAAAAAGTATTGTGATATGTTACATATGAGTGTTGCGAGGAGATAGATCATTACCTCATGATCTACTTAAAAGTATAGCAAGATTTATGATGTTTTAAAGTCAAAACTAAATTATATGGTATTTTCTTGAAAAAGTATGATAGAAATTGAAATATACATTCTTTTGAAATGGAATTTGTTCCATATATTTTGTTAATGATTAATAGTCAAGATTTAAGAGTTTTGTATGGTCGTGTTAAGGAAAATTGAACTTTACAAAAAAAACCAAATCAGAAGTCGGATTTAACTCCGCTTTTGTCGGGTTTTAGTTTTACAAAGTTTTAGTATGGAATAGAGAAGGGGGAGGAGGTACTTACGGGTTTAAAGTTAAGAGAAGAGGGAGAGGAAGCGGTAGAAGGCGTCGGTGCGTCGTTTCGTCGTCGGGAGCTCCTAGGACCGTCATCGGAATTTCGCCGGAGCTTCGCCCTTCGCTAACTCCAATTGCACACTAAAATTCTATAGAGTTTTCTTGAGAGTTTGGACTGAATTGTGAGTGAGGGGTGTGTGTTTAAGGGTGGTATTTATTGGGTAATACTAGGGTTTAGGGTAGGTGAAAGGTTGTATTGAAAATGTATTAAAAATATGGTTTAATGTGGTTTTGAATGGCTCTGTTAATGTGCAGGATTTTTAAAGCATACAGGAATTTCCAGAAGACAAAGAGGCACAAGTTTTATGAAGGGTCAACTCGGATTCAACGGAGTTAACTCGGCCTCATCGGCCGAGTCGGCCGAGTCGCCAGCCCGAGTCGGGCCGGGTCTCGCCGTCGAAGGTCCGTCGTCGTCGGTTAGCACAGTGGGATAATTGTTTTTAGTGTGGCCTTTGTTTTTTTACGGGTTTAGCACGTGTAGTTGGGATTCTAAAAATTTAAAAAGAAATCAATATTAAAAATAATATGGGGGATGGGATTTGAACTCTGGTGCTTTGGTTCAGCGGTGCAAGGTCTTACCAATGAGCTACAAGCTCCTTAATACTATTAAAAAGCAAAACAATTACTTATAAAACTCACAGTAAATGCAAATACCCCAAGTATACATTAACTTTTAAATAAATTTTTGTACACCAAAATTGGAGTTGTTACAGTCTACCCTCCTTACAAAAATTTAGTTCTCGAAATTTACAAATTTTATTTTAAGGACTAGTTTACAAAGAGGTGAGGATATCTTGCACGCATCTCATCTTCCTTTTCCCAAGTCGATTCTCCTGGAGTGTCTTTTTTCCACATCACTCGAACCAAGTTGACTTCCTTATTCCGAAGTGACTTCACTTTTCTATCCAGGATCTCCCCAGGCTGTTGCTCACAAGATAAGTCGGGCTGTACAGTGAGCTCGGAATGATCGAGAATATGGCTGGGTCACTCACATACTTTTTGAGTTGGGATATGTGGAATATGTTATGCACTCCTTCCAATGAAGGTGGAGATACGCCACTTCACCGACTCGTTCGAGTATGTCGAACGGTCCAATATATCTCGGACTTAGCTTGCCCCGTCTTCCGAATCGAATCACTCTGCGGTTCAGAGATATCTTTAGAAATACATGATCTCCTAGCTGGAACTCCAAGTGACGTCGCTTTGCATCAGCCCAGTGTTTCTGTCGATCTTGGGCTATATACATTCTTTCCCTGATAGTACGAACCACATCAACAGTTGCTACTATCATCTCAGGTCCGAGGAGTTCTCTATCTCCGATGTCATCCTAACTTAATGGCGATCGATACTTCCTTCCATATAGCGCTGCAAAAGGTGCCATTCCTATGCTTGCTTGGTAGCTGTTGTTGTACTAAAACTCCAAAAGATGTAGGTGATCTTCTCACGATCCTCCAAAATCTAACATACATGCTCTGAGCATATCCTCCAAGATCTGAATAGTTCACTCAGACTAACTATCTGTTTGTGGATAATAAGTCATGCTGAAGTTCAGACTTGTTCCCAAGCTTGCTTGCAGACTCTGCCAAAATTGCGATCGAAACCTGGTGTCACGATCGGAGACAATGCAGACCGGTACTCCATAAAGTCTCACAATTTTCTGTATGAGTTCATGGGTATCAGAGATAGTACATTATGAAGAGTTTTAAATCTTAAGTAAATTCTTACCTCCATGTACTTTTTTGCTAGTATCTCAGTTGATTGGCCAACTCGAAATGGGATGAAGTGAGCCAACTTTGTGAGTCGATCCACAATGACCCATACTGCATCGTTACCCTTTGTGCTGCGAGAGAGTGCAGTCACAAAATCTATTGTGATGTGTTGCCACTTCCATTCTGGGATAGGTAACGGTTGAAGTAGTCTAGCTATCCCGTGATATTCAGCCTTTACTTCCTGACACACCAAGCATTTAGCGACGCTTCTCGCTACTTCACACTTCATTCCATACCACCTGTAATTCTGACGTAGAACTTTGTACATCTTTATACCTCCAGGGTGTACTGAGTAGGGAGAGCCGTGAGCTTCTTTCATTAACTCTTCCCGAACAGAACCTTTGGTACACACAATCTGCTGTCGAATCTCAAAGATCTGTCTTCATAGATGATGAAATCTGTTCTGAGTCCATTCTCCACTTGTTCTCTGATCTTTTGCAACTTAGCATCACTTGTTTGAGCTGCTTTGATCTGATTGAAAATGGTAAATTGAACTTGTAAATTCATCAAACTTAAAGCTTTACCTGGCATGACTACTTCAATCTCCATCTGATGCAAGTCTTGTTGTAGCTTTCACTGAGCGGTGAGATGCATTGATAATGGTTGGCGACTAAGAGCATCAGGTACCACATTCACCTTCCCTGGGTCATATTGCAGGTTGATGTCAAAGTCCGCCATAAGTTCTAACCATCGTCTCTGCTGCATATTCAACTCCTTCTGAATAACATATATTTCAGACTCTTGTGATCTGTGTATATGTTCACTCGTGTACCAAGAAGATAATGGCGCCAAATCTTAAGAGCAAACATAACAGCCGCCAACTCTAAATCAAGCGTCCAATAATTGCGCTCATGAGTCTTTAGTTGTCTTAAAGCATAAACTACAACTTTACTATGCTGCTGTAGGACACATCCTAATCTCTTACCGGATATATCGCAATGCACTTCGAAACCTTCAGATTGGTCCGGTATAACAAGAATAGGTGCTGATATCCACCTTAACTTGAGTTCTACGAAAGCTTGTTCGTATGCTTCTGACCACACAAAGTCTTCATCTTTACGTGTGAGCTTGGTTAGGGGTGTTGCTATCTTGGAAAAGCCTTCAATGAACCTTCTGTAATATCCATCTAGACCCAAGAAACTTCGAATGTCCTTCACTGATTTTGGTGTCGCCCAATCGCTTACTGCTGAAACTTTCGCTGGATCCACAGAGATTGCTTCACCTGATACGATATGTCCAAGAAAACCAACTTGATTTAGCCAAAACTCACACTTGCTGTACTTGGCATAGAGCTGATGTTGTCGTAGAGTTTCCAGGACAATTCGTAGGTGCTCGGCATGCTCTTTCCGACTCTTAGAATACACCAGGATGTCGTCGATGAAGATGGCAATGAACCTATCTAAGTACTCCCGGAAAACTTGATCCATCAGGTTCATGAATATTGCTGGTGCGTTGGTCACTCCAAATGGCATCACTAGAAATTCGTAATGACTATAGCGAGTTCTGAAAATCAGCTTTTTTGACCTTCACCTGATGATAACCTGAACGAATAGATCATCGATAAGCGGTAGCGGATACTTGTTCTTTATCGTGTCTTCGTTCAAGGCTCTATAATTAATGCATATTCTGTATGAACCTTCCTTCTTCTTCACAAGTAATATAGGTGATCCCTAACTTGAATTACTGGGATGAATCCATTCTTTCGCCAATTATTTGTCCAACTGAGTTCGGACTTCCTTCAAACCTTCCGGACTTAATCGATAATGTGCTTTGATCATCGGTTGTGCTCCTGGTACTAAATCAATGCTGAATTCAAGAGCTCGATCGGGAGACAAACCTGATATATCGTCAGGAAATAAATCGTCGAACTCTCGAACCACTTCTGGCCTTAATTCTTCTTTTGCTTGAATTGCCGCAATTACTGCTTCCCTTGGCTTCGCTTTGTATGTACTTGGCTCCAGGGTACGGTCTCCACTTTTAAAATAGAAGATCGGATAATATGGAATCTCAAATACTACCCTCCTTTGACGACAGTCGATGGTAGTATAAAAGGTTCCAAGCCAATCCATACCTAGAACCACATCGAAGTTCGGTATGTCCAGCACTTTGAAGTCAGCATAGAATTCTCTGCTGCAGACGAGTACTGGACACAAGTTGTATCCCATTGTTTCCTTTAGAATGCCATTTCCTGAACTGACATTCCAGCTGGATACAAGCGGTGTGACTGGAATCGCATGAGTTCGGACGAACCGTTGCGACATAAAGCAGTGAGATACTCCAGTATTGAAGAGTGGTGGTGCAGGGAATGAGGCTACTAAGATTGTACCTAAGGTATATGGGATATGTTTTAGGTATAGGAAAAACATGTGGATAGATATTAAGACTGAAAGAAAAGCTCTAGAAGAAAAGGTTACCAGTGTTAGTGGCCTCAGCTTCTTCCACGGTCATCGTGAAAGCTTGTCGCCGTGGTACATTCCTCCTGGCCTGAGGAGCATTCCTCGGAACGTTCCTTTGAGCTTGACGGAACTGATGAGGAGGAGGTGCAGCTTGTGGTCCTCTAGGTGATGGACCAGGGAGAGCGAGTCTTGGAGCAGGTGCCTGAAGGGCTAGTCTCTGCTGGTAAGTGATCGCTGGCCTGGGTGCAACGTATGGATTTTGTCTTTTGGGATAAGACTCAATACCATGAGTAGCTGAGCTGCAGGCTAAGAAAAGACGGTTGGTGTTCAGTTGAGAATATTGCACTTTGGTATGATTATTTTCCTTACATTTCTTAAATATTTAAAGGTGTTTATTATAAATATAGAACATATTTGGATTTATCTGCAAAATACTATTTACCATATGTTTATATATTATAATTAACATTATGAAGGAAAATATAGGCATTTTATATTTATATAATATTTTGGTAATTGAAAATATGCATATCATATCAAATATTCTAATCACAATTCTTAAAAGATATAATATTATACAAATAGTTAGAATAATATTTCAAAATATATGCATAATATTTTAGTAATTAAAAGATGCATAGCATATCAAATATTCTTAATCATGTTTCTTAAAGATTTATTATCATATAAAGTGAATAGCATATTAAATATTCTTAATCAGCTTCTTAAAGATGTATTACCATATAAAGTAATTAAGATACTCTATTTAATTTAAAAAATATTACTAAAATTATTCATGGAGATTTTGTGCAATATTTAGCTCAGCTCAAGTGATCAAGATGTTCATGATGTCAGGATAAAAAATTTGCCAAAATCATAAAATTAATACTGACAGAGACTCAAAATCCAGGCATGGAAATCACGATATTAGGAAATCACCATATTAGGCAATCACGATATTAGGTAACTTCGTTTTCTGATTTGAGAGCTATATAAAAAACCGAGGGCTAAACTTAGAGGGCATCACCTTTACCACAAAGCAAATCAGCGTCAAAGAACAAGTGATCCACGACAGGTCCACGATTCGACGTGATTGGGCGACGTGAAAATCGACGGAGCATCTACTTTCTACGGGACAGAGATCGAGAGCAATTTCTTCCTCTTGTAATCTAAATTCGTAGGATTTGTACTTATGAAGTTGATTAATAAAGGTAGATAATTTTGTTTAATTATTTATTTTCTGTATTATTTCTGAATTATGATTACTTTAACTATCCTTTCATCTTCTATTCCCAACATGCACGAGTAATTCTTCGCTTCTTAGGGTTCGCAGAATTAGGGTAAATCAATGGATGATTAAAATCTTTTAACTCTTTTTACGTCCTATAAAGTTTATAAACTTTATCAAAAGAATTGTTAACATCCTAATCGGGCGCGCTATCGATTCATTGGTAGTCACTACCGCGATTTGAGATTAGATTAACAATTGTTTTGGTAAAGGCTAGACATGAACGGAGATCCATGTAAAGATAGAGGTTAAGAGTGGGAACCCTATTCCCTCCGAAAACCCTAAATCTACATGCATCACCGTCGATCTAGTTTTAAATCTATTAAAGGATAAAAGGAGTAATCTTTAATTAATCATCGATGACTACTAAATCTTAACGAACCCTACAAGCCTTTTTCTTATATAATTTACATCCGTAATTAATTTAGATCTTAAATAAACTATTCTCCTTTTTTATTTTATTTTATTCAAATCGTCTAAAGTAAGATTAAAAGTTCCACGCATCCCTAAGGACGACCCGTACTCATCTCGGCTAGCTACAAGCGACACCGTTATTGATTGCGGTTATTCTACAAATATTCTTTAAGAATCAATCAGTTGGCTCGCCGGAAGTCTTGCAACATATGCCTATTCCTCTTGCAGTAGTTACAAAAGGCTGGGCTAGGATGGTTGTTCGGTACTCCCAGTTGTTCCCCGGCGAAAACGCGGGAAGACGCGGCGAACGTCTTGCTTGAATTTCGGGACAGATACTAATTGGTGCTATCCGTCCACCTCTCCGGAGATGCCAAGTTGATTTATGACACCATGTATCAAAGGTTTAAACGGATGCGACCGATGTAGCAGATTTCGTCAGATTCCCCCTCTTTGAGGGGTTTTTGATTGTGGGGACGCTCTTCCCTGCAGGTGCAAGCCCCTACAGTTAATTATGCTACCGCATCCCGGTAACCACTTTCTCCTTCTTCAGATGGTCACTTCGTGCCGTGGATGTTTGTTTTGTTTTTGGTTGCCCGTAGATTGTATATGGAGACTAATTTATGTTGTCGCCCGTAGGGCGTGGATTAGTCCAAATCCGTATTTTCTTAGATTTGGGTTTGGGGTTGGATTTAAGGATACGTTAATCTTATCTGAGACTAAGATCAACTTAAACGTCTGTTAAGGATACGTTAGTCTAATTTTAGACTAAGATCGACTTAACGTTTGTTAAGGACATGTTAGTCTAATTTTAGACTAAGATCAACTTAACGAGATCGTTTAGATCCAACAAGAGAGCATTTGGACTCTATTGTTTAGTTTAGGGATATTGCGGTCAATTAGTTTAAGGACATTACGGTCCAACGTTAGTTTAAGGACATTACGGTCCAATGTTAAGGACATCGTAGTCCGTGAGTTTAAGGACCCCAAAGTCCAGGTTAAGGACATCGTAGTCCGTGAGTTTAAGGACCCCACAGTCCAGGTTAAGGACATCGTAGTCCATAAGTTTAAGGACCCCACAGTCCGTGAAATGTGTTATTGTCAGGACCCGTCACCTCTCTGAAGACATTGAAGGATTACAACGACAGATATCAGAGGAGTAAAGAGATGTACCATCGAACCGGTGTGAATTGGTTGAGAGATCTGTAGTCCAATTTGGGGCTAAGATCTGTTAACTATTTATGAGCAGACGGGCTCAATTAAATATAAGTTGAGGACTTATGGCCAATATTGGGCTAAGTCCAATAAACATTTTTTTTTATTCTGGCTATTGAGCCTTTATTTGGGCTTGGCACTTTTAATAATGCTGAGCATTAGATCTTGACACTTTTTTTTGTCTTGTATTGAATGCAGAGCATTCATCAGAACAATTTATGTTCTGTTAGTGCAACACGTGGCGCGCCAGGCGCTTTACGCCAGTTAAAGAGCTCTGTGCGTTTCTGCCAAATAGCGCATATGTGAAGGACATGTGTCGCGCTTGTCGCTATGCGCCAGATGATAGACGCATTGCGCCAGTTTATGAGCGCTAAGCGCTAGTCCATGAGCGCATTGCGCTTTCAATTTCGTGGCGCACACGTGAATGACACGTGGTGCGCTTGGCACTGAGGGCCAGCCCATGAGCGTAGTGCGCTATTTCAGAAGAGCAGAGCGCAAGTTGTTTAGTTGGCGCATACATGGTTGACACGTGGCGCATTTGGCGCAGAGCGCCGATCCAGGGAGTGCAGAAGCGCAATTCAAGAGCGCAAGGCGCATTTCATGAGCGCAAAGCGCATTTGATCAATTTTATGATCTGTGAACAAATTTATGTTATTTTAAAAGAGACTTTGTCTCAAGATTCAAGAACAATAGTTCTTATTTTTAAAAAGGCTTTGCCTTTATAGATCCATGATCTTTAAGAAAATTTAATAATTTTCTCCCCCTTTATGATGAGATGTTCATGATCTTAGAAAGACAATTTGTCTTATAGATCTATGATCTTTAAACGAAGTAAATACTTCTTTGTTTTTATGATGAGATCTTTTGATCTTTTTATAAAAGACCTTGGTCTTTGTAGATCTATGATCTTTTTTAAGAAGATAATTCTTCCTTTTTAATTATGAGATGATTTCATCTCTTTATTCATCACCATTTTTTTACCTTGAAGAAAAAGTCTTCTTTTGCTGAGAGTTATGCTTCTCTTCCTTTTGAATTTTTGCAAAGTTTTTTTTGTGGGGGGGGGGGGGTTTCTCTATTTCAGACTTGAAGTCTTGGGGCTTTTATATAGGGAAAGTTGATTTGTTAAATTAGTTAAAGAGATCTTTCTCTGATTGATTTAGGGATATTTCCCACCGTTGGATCTTTGATCCTAGGGATTCTGTTTTACAGAAGGCAATCTTCTTGTTTTTAACAGGATTGGAAAATCTTTCCATAACAGAATTTTAATTCTGATTAATTAATGCTTTATCATTATTATTAGATCTTTTGATCTAAGGGTGGGAAATTTTTAATTCCAGCGCTAGCGCACCCGTGCTTTGCACGTGGTGCGCTTTGCGCTAGCGCACCTATGTTTGACACGTGGTGCACTGCTCAGAGCGCAGCGCAGCCTGCGCTAGCGCACCCGTGTTTGACACGTGGCGCGCAGCGTGCCTAGCGCTAGCGCACATATGGTGCACTGCCTAGGACGTAGCACAGCCTACGCTAGCGCATCCGTGTTTGACACGTGGCGCGCAGCACGCCTAACGCTAGCGCACAAATGGTGCACTGCCTAGGGTGCGGCGCACCTGGCGCTGGATCTGAAGCATTGCTTCAATTTTTGAAATTTGAATTTCAAACAGAGCTTTACTCTGATTGGGGGAAACAAATGCCCCCCACCATTGCGCTCACGTGGCCCATACGTTACTGCAACGGTGGCAGCATCTGCACCCTTGGATCAATTTAGAAGTTGAAGAGGCGTTTCAATGCCTATAAATATGACCTTTGGTCCCTCAGATGATTTTCATCTTCTTCTTTGAGAACTTTTATTCAGAGCATTGATCTTCAGTTTAAGAACTTTTCAAGAGTAAAAACTCTGTCAAAACTTAGGTAAAGTTTAAAACTTTTAATAAACTAGGGTTTTACCCATTAACAGAGCCTTGCTCTTCATAGATCTTTGATCTAAAGAAAACCCTTTTAGGGTTTCATTAATAGTGCTTTGCTCTCTTAGAATCACAGATCTAGAAGGATCTTGTTTATGATTTCTTAATCCATTAATGGAGCTTTGATCCTTTCAGATCATAGAGAAGAACTCTTAAGAGTTTGTTCATGGATCTTAAAGATAAAAAAATGAAATTTATTTTTTGATGGATTATTCCATCATCTTCTCAGAGCAAGGCTCTTCTTGAGGAAGTTTCTTCCTTCATCATTAGATTTTGACAGATGTCTGTCTAGTGAAGAGCGCTGCTCTCAATGGGAGTTTCACTTCTCTGTCCGAGGTATTTCTTATTTAATGAGAATCTCTTGAGGATTTCCTCTTTTAATGACAGCCTCATCCAATGATGAGGCTGTTTTATTAATGATGAACTGTCATCTAGATTTTGTGGGTCCCCTTTGGTCTCTTTTAACTGCATTGCAGTTCGGTACAGATTTATAGTACTTTGTAATAAAATTTAATTTATAGCATTGGCGGCTGAAAATTCGTCCTATTCTGCGCAGGCACTATGTCTTCCGACATCTCCTTCCCGTTCATTCGCTCAGAAGGTGGATTTCCTGAAGCACCCGTAGACCGAAAGGTTTTCGCGCTGATAAAAGACCATGACCCGGAGCACAAAAGTCTTCATCTATGGGGTAAATGGTACGATCAAGTTATCATGGGTCGACGGAGCTTTTCCTGTGCCATACCCTCGGAGCCTATTTCAGCGATCGCTTATGCGGATGTACCTCCGATAAATTACACTGTGGAGGAGGTCAACTGGACTTCAGACTGTCTCCTTCGGCCTTCTACTGCCGCAGTACCCGTGCAACCGCCGGTGGCTTTAGACATCCTAGGGCGACGAATATGTTAGGGCGAGTCACGCCCTTGGGGACAGCCGTACAATGTAGGACTAACTCCCCGTCACCTGGCCGGGTATTTGCAGTGGGCTCGTTATATCTTATCGGCGAGGAAATCCCAGTTGATGAAGTTCGGATTGTATCCCGCCATTTATGCTTCTTTGTTTCAATATTCCCTACCTCCTACATGGTGGGTCAGGGCCTTTCTGGAGCAGTGGAATATTCCGACCCACACCTTCCTCCTATCTGATCGAGAAGTCTCCATTTCTTTGGAGGAATTTGTAGAGTTCTCGGGTTTACCCGTTAGGGGAGAACATTATGAGGAATTGCTTCCCCCGGAATGAGTATATTTTCACCACTAAATCAGTGGTAATGGATCTTACTCCCGAGAACGTTATTCAACACCAATTTCCAAGTTTGATAAAGGTGTTGAATATCTACGAGGACCTCTTTCTTGCATCCGAAGGTCATGGAGTTAATTTTACGGCTTTTGTCGCTGATTTTCTTCGCCCAGAAGTATTGAAGGAAGTAATCGAGAAATTCTCCTGTCATGACGATCCCTTCGACTTAGGTTTGGGCAACCTGCCGGCGGCGGAGGCGGATCAGAAGAGCTTCTTTCTACCCGATACCCCGGTCATCCCTTTTGCAGAGCTGGCGGCTCCTGGGATTGATGAAGAAACATTCTTTTTAGGGTTTCTTGGGTTATGGCTGAGTTGGTTTGCGCTCCCCATGCCCCCTCGCCATTTGAGGTTGTCCGTCTTTTATCCTGCGCATAGGATAGTTGTTGGGATACAAGTGGCTGTAGGGATCGCTGGGTTAGCCCATGTGTATCACGACCTTAGCCTGACAGCGGATACCACTGAGCCAGGGGTGCAGTCGGTAAATTTCCTGATGCATTATTTCACGTCATGGCTCGAGTTGCACGTGCTAGGCGTCTTTGGTATCCACAAGAGGCCAGGTTTTTATGACAGGTGCAGGTTCTCTCGGATCATGCATGCGACTGGTCGGCGCCTCTATTGTGACTCCAACGCAATGGGAAGCTAGAGGCTTGCTTCTTCGCTCGCGCACGGTTGGAGCTGGTATGCCCTTCACTGATAAAGTTTTGACCGTTGGCCAGGAATCGGGAAAGACGGTGCTGCCCTTACAGGACATATTTAAAGATGGGGTCTCCATCTTGAAGGTTCGGGAGATTCTTCATCTGTACTCTATCCGGCTGGGCTTTCTTGTATTCAAGATGAATGACTCGGCTTTATTTATGAGGTACAACTCGCATCGCTTCACCCAGCAGTTAAGCTACAATCAGGGCATCCCACTCAAGGCTTTCTTAGCAGAACCGGCTGCTACTGAAGAGGGTACTCGGAGCGCACTTCATCATTTTATGCTCCTGAACACAGGGACTAACTTCTTCATCAGCGAACCGAGTTGTGTTCCGCAAGCCCTGAATGTGTATGTAGCGTGGTACCAACAATCGATGGGTGCCATCATTAGGGAGGAAAAGCAATTACTGCTTGATCGTAAGGGCGCAGTGCCACCTGGTGATCAAAATGTTCTTCTGAAGCGACGGAACATTGTTCATCCTTCCTTGAGAGAGGTCGCTGCAGTTGAGCCCCTATACGTGCTAAGCCCTACGCGCGGGTTGCCCCTATCTAGTGCACCTGAAAAAGAGGTGGTTGTCGTGTCCCCTGAGTCGGGCGTAGGAAAAGAAATTGGGTCTCGTCGTCCAAAGGCGCCGATTTGGAGGCTGCCATCGAAGCTTCCAAACAGTCAGCCATCTTAGAAAACGAACTGGCCGCCCTTGCGCAGTCAGGTATACATCACCCTTATCTGTCCGCTGTTTATACATATATTTTTTTTATCATGCTTTGACCGACGCTTGCTGTTTTAACAGGCGCCTCCACAGAAGAAGCTATTGCTGCTTCGCTTAAAACCTTTGGAGAGGAGAAGGCTTCGCGTCTTATTTCCAACAGAGACTTCGCTTGAACGACCGATGATGGATACTGTAACGGTTCCGGAGGTAAAATCTAGCTCTAGTGATAATATCCCCTTGGCGAAGGTCCTAAAGAAGTCTCCTCTCCCTGTCAAAACCAAGAAGCAGCCCAAAAAACAGACGACAAGGGGAAGAAGCGATCTTCTGCAATCACTAGCTCTGGACCAAAGCGAGGGAAGAAGACCGTTACTAGTCCACCGGAAGACGGTCTTCTTTTTCCTGGTTCATTTGCCGAGGAAGCCGCACAATTGGCTGAGGCTATAAGACGCTTACAAGACGAATCCGAGAATGTAAGAATCCAGAAGAGGACTTACCCTGCTGTCATCTTTTATGAAGACCCTCCGTGGATACGGCGACTATTCATAGGCCCTTTGGAAGAATGGGGGTGAAAGGGCTCTTAAGCAGGCCGTATCAGCCAACGCCGAGGATGCACTTTCATTGTGGACCGGTGGCCAAGAGTCTACTCTCGAATCTCGACGAGCATACCTCCTCAGGAAGGAGCGTCGGCTTGAACAAGCCATACTAGAAGCTCCCTTGCGCATCGGTATGTTCATGTATCTCTTCATAATATTTTGGTTTGCTTGTACACACACACACACACACACAGACACACACACACACACACATATATATATCATTATCCTCGTACAAACTTTGCAGGGACTTCGGCGATGGCAGAGGAGCTGAGTCCAAGTCACGCCCTGACTATGGACTTCGCATATATCCCCGATGAGGCACTAATCAGTATGGAGGGGGTTGACGCAATTGTTGTTCCTACGATGGAGCTTCCCTTGGTGATTCCTGCTCCCCAGGTGATTGCTCCTCCGGAAGAGGCATCTTCATTGGCCGCGGATTCAACGGGTCTCCCTGGGGATCACCCGGAGACTGCGGGACAGGTAGTCAAGGCCACCGTCCTTCTATTGGAGCCTGTAGCGATGGTTACTGCTTCTTCACTGGAAGTTATTATACCAGCCCACATCCCCGATGATGTGCTCGGGAGCACGGAGGAGGGTGAGGCAGTCGCTGCATTTAGTGATCCCCTTGTTGTGGTCTCGACCGGTGACTTACCAGGTAAATTTCAGGTTATTGCTTTCTATTTTATTCTGCAATCCCTTTTCTACCTTTTTTGCCAGTACTTTTGTTTTGAATGCAGCTGTGGTGGGCATTGAAGTTGTGCCTCCCGAGGAAGCGCCACCAGTTACCGCTTTGACGGTGACCGCCCCTCCGTCTTCTCTTATATCTTCTCAAATGCTGGAAGGTATGGGTTTATGATAAATTTAAATCGGGGACATCATCTTTCGTGTACTGACCATGTATCATCGTGATCTCGCAGGAGTTCTTTTTGATCATTTGTATCATGTGCTGAACCCGCACTTCTCTTTCCCGTCGAGATTAGTCTGCCCGCTGGTGTCGGTGAGTATCTTTTCTAACCGACGTCCTTTCTTTTCTTTAACGGGCAGTCACATTATTGCTAATTCTTCTTTGCATTGCTCGTAGCCTTACAAATTGAAGGGGGGTTCAAGGGTATCGCCGCGCCACCGGAACTCCCAGCTTTGCCCCCCTGTTGCAGCCGATATCATAGACTCTTTTGTTCATATATATATTTTTTATTCCTTAAGCCGACATCTGATTGTGATTTGTTTTGTAGCGGTCATATCGATTCCAGCCTCGTTCGAGTCTCGCGTTATAATGCCGGCAAGGCCCTTTTCGAGACGTCCATCCTCAAAGGGTGCTGTGACCGGTCTGCGTATGTTGAGCAATTATATCGAAGAGCTTGACGCAGAGGCCCCTACATTTGCTATAGATTTTGCTGCAGAAGTTAATCCAATGGTGGCGACGCTTGTAAACTTCCATAACAAAGGCATCGTTGAGTTTTGGGTTAACCACTGCAGGAAGATTGAGGCCTGCCTGCATGAGCTTGAGCTTATGCGTCCTGCTCCTGAGATTCAGGCTTTGAACTCCCAGCGGGATGCATGGGTCGAGCAGAGTATGTCCTTCCTTTGCCAAGAAATCTTGAGGCGGAAGGAACGCGAGGAGGCTTCGGGTGAATCTGCCTGGCTGCGCGCCCAAGTTAAATCGAACGCCATGTAACTGAGAGCTGTTTTTGACACCTTACAGCAATGTATCTCGGACGGGCTTGTATTGAGGAGGAAGCTCGACTCTATCGAGCGGGTTACACAGAGTCGTGATTTAGAGAGGTTTTATTGATCAAAAAATATTTACCGCAATCAAGAACGGCGTCGCTTGAAGCTAGCCGGTGAATACGGGTCGGTCAACAGGGATGTTGTAAATCTCCTTTAAGTTCTTACGAGTTAATTCCAAATGATATTGGGTCTTATAATTAAACCTAAAAATTGAAGTTGTATGATACTAGGATTAGAAACTTGCTAGGATTAGGTTTAAGGAAAATTTGGTAAACAAAGATCTACATCTCTTTCCATTGCTTTTAATTAAATATATCATATTAGTTGTTATGGTAAATCTTAACAAAGGGGATTAGGATGATTGGGAAGATTGATTATTCCTCTAGATCTTTGTCCTTCTTTTCTTAATCTTTACCCTAACCTCCATGGAAAACCTTAAAATCCGGGCCTTTAGACTACGGAATCACCGTTACTTCGAGGGTAGAGTGCCGTAGGGAACGGAATAAGAAGGTATGCATGGAGTTCTAATGTTCATAAAAGATTGGCAACGTAAAGAGATGAGAGATCTTCATCTCTCAAATCCTTCCCTATTCCTAACCCTAACAAGCGAGGAAACTATTCGCTCATTGAGGGGATGAAGAAAGACATGATTTTATTAAAGAGAAGAAACATCTATTGAAAGTTAATAAAAAACTAAACTAAATTAAACTAAGGCAAGAAAATAATTTACCTAGGGCAGATATGAAAAACTATAACTAGGGCAAGAAAAATAACCTCCTTACGATTGATGCGCTCTAACTTCAAGAAAACAGAATTTTATTCATGAATAGAGGCATGGGAAAATACAAGGGTTTGTGTTCTATTTATAGGACATAGAAACCCTAGGTTTACAGTTGATCCGCATGTCTACAATTACAAATATACCCCCAGGAAATATTTTCATAGCATCTACAATATTATGGTAAAAAAATCTCCAAGCACGGGCATAGAATGGCCGCGGAACCGCGGCAATGGCGCGCTTGGGCCGCGGTTCCGCGGCCCTTTAGTAGGCTCTTTTGTTACTTTTTCCTGGGCTGCTTCAGGTTCTTCTAGGCTTTTCATTTCTTTAGTTATTTTTCCATTTGGGCTTCTACATTGATTCCAGATTTTCAGTGAACATTTTGCAATGGATCTTTTAACCGTTTGCTTTGATATTTGGACCTTGCGTTTCCTTTTTGACTGTGAACTGTTCTTCGTCTCGGCTTGACTAAGATCTTCCTATTTGTTGGTCAAAAATCCTTCTTTTATGTCGTCTTTTATGTTTTTCACTGTTTTGCTCTCAGAACCTGTAACCTGTAACATGTAGCAGACATGGGTCAAAAGCACCTGTTTTTATTCTTAAATGCATAAGAATGGGGAATACAAAATGCAATATTATGTTATGAACAAATACCCCCAAACTTATCTTTTGCTCGTCCTCGAACAAACTTATTATTTTATTCTCGATAAAAATCTAACCTATCCGCACTTTCGCAGGGAAACGTGATTGCACTGAGCACGTGCAACAAGCCGTTAAACCTCTAGGTGTCCCTAGTAGGAGGAGTATTGTCTCCTGAGGGTTTTCAGCGGATTACACCCACAAAAATCCTATCAATTTGGCTTTTCGACTTTTGTTTTCCAATTAGGTTTTCTAACAAGGAATTCTATTATTGTCGACCCGCAAATTATCCACCCACATTCTTCACACTTCCTCATTATTTAACTTAAGATTATATATGTTCTGCAGACCTAGTTAGCTTTCGGCATTTCTTAAGTTTTCCTTCTAAAGTTCCATCTCCACTTAGGAATTTCTATCAACTCTACTAAAGATACAAGTTCTATTCTTCACTCCTTTCTCTTATCTAAACTCTAATCGCATATCCCCACGTGTGTGTAAATATCACCCATACACTTGGAAATTCAAATCAAGCAATCATACTCTCGTCCATTGTCCAAAGCACTTATTAATTAGTGAATTTTTAATTGAATTTCGCTTACACATCCTTCATGCGACTGTTAATACTTCTTGAGGTACCAACAACCGATTACAAGATGCGTTAGCACTTTAAAGCGTACTTCCTAGTTTTGCAACACCCAAGGCTTTACCAGTGACTCCCAAACCAGTTGGTCTAAGGCACTAGGTGATGAAGCACCCTTACTAAATATTTTTTTATTTTTACAGCCTTAAGTAATCACAAAAACCAGTGTCAATTTTTTCCTTTATTCACTTTTTTTTCTTTTATTTTCATTGTACTAAGGACTTTAGACAAGTGCATTTCAAGGTCTCTTCTACTATTCCAAGTTTCGAGGTGCGTGATTGTGCAGTTTGAAGGGTATATGTTTTCAGAATCTAGACTTAAGGTAGGAATTATTTTTCAAACTTATATTCTAATAAAAGTTTTAATACTTTTCCTTCGTTTCGACTTAGCCCAAGAAGTGAACCCAAAATTTGCCTATTTCTAAATAATCTACAAAGACATATACTTTTTACCGTTAAACTTTAAGGAAGGTTATTTTTAGGATTTTTAATTTGCTAAGTCTAAGATCTAGTTGTTCCTAGCCAGTTAACCTATTTATCAAACTCAAGTCAATTAATCAGAATTGAATACATTAATTTTTATAATTTTTGAAATTTTTTTAATTTTTATGGGTTTTTCATTTTCTAAATTTTTTTTTCAAATTTTTCAAATTTTTATGATTTTTTATATAAAGATGCACTGCAGAAATTAAATATGCAAATGGAAAAAAAAATATATACAAAATGAAAATATGCAATGCAAAAGATAACTATATACACTACCATCTCCTCCAAACTTGAGCAAAGCAATGCCCTTCACTGCCCGGTCCCACGTCGCACTCGTGAGCGTGAACGTGATCGTTCCCCTCTAGCCAAAAGGGTTTGAATACCCTCTCAATTTCCGTCAACCGACGGTCGTGATCTCGTGCTGTCGCCCGAAACTCGTCCCTCAAAGAATCAATTCTCCTTACTGTTCTCCGCATCAATCGTGCATGCTCTTGAGGGGTCAGCTCTTCCCCGCTCGATGTCGAGCTAGAGCTAGGGGTGCGAGCGGGAATATTCTCTGCCGGTTCGGTTCGTGACCAAATATCAGTAAGTCTAGAGTAGGACGAAGTAACGCCCTCAACGAGTGGTCGAACCGGAACTCCTCCTATCATGTATGAATCAAATTCCTCGACGGGGAGGAAATAACGGCAGAGTTGGGAGACTAGCATGGGACATGGTTAGATGGTACCCCTTTTTCCCGCACCTATAGAATGGAGCAATACAATGCACATGTCGAACCGTGGATTTTTCGTCATTAGTGTGTGTACGACATGTAATGAGGGGGTGAAAAAAGTCGTGTTGTGCGAACTGCCAAAGATGTTGTTTTGTGCCCACCGGCACACGGTAAAAACGTTTGCGAAAAGGGTCCGTGCTTGGATACCCTTACGCGGCTCTCTCGCACAGTCATTGCCCATCAAGGGCATATAATCCTCAAAGTGTAGGGGTAGGTCATGTGCGGGCACACGAGGTATAAGTGTTACCTCGTGGATCATGTCCCTATCAATGTGAATTACGCGATCTCCTCAGGTTATTTTAATATAGCCTAAGTCGTTTAGACTGGTATCCTCCATGGATTCATAAAGGAGGGTAACTAGTTCAGGTAGAGCAAACGCAAAGGGGTGATTGTAGGTCAGGAAATTCCAGCCCCTCTGCTCTATTTCATGTGCAAAATAGCTACCGTACAATTCGTGCGTGAAAACTGGGGAAAAATCCCTCTCAAATTGCATTTTATGTGCCATAATAATTTTTCAGAGAAAGGTATGCAAGAACAGAGAGGAAATCGACAGAGTTACCTCCCCTGAAAGTTTCAGGGGCTGATGCTCCAGAGGCGCGGCGGAAGCGCGGCGATAGGCGGCTAGCGCGGCGAGGTCGCGGCGGGTTGAAGGCTTCGCGTCGTGATTTTTCTGGAGGTGACAGGAGGCGGCGGCTAGGGTTTTATGAAGATGAAAGATTTAGGGTTAAAAGAACAGGGGCTCGGTTCTCTTTAAATAGAGGGAAAGATGGAGATTTGTAGAAAACTCCCTCCACAATGAGGGTTTTATATGTAATTAGAAAAAAATGCCAGTTATTAATTCTGGAAATTTGCAATTAGGTCCAAAATATTATTTTTTTTCCAAAAGATTTTTATTTTTTATGGTATTTTAGAATTATGTATTTACAAAATGTATACACACCCCCAAACTTATTTGAAATAATGTTTTGGAAAAATAGGAATTCGGGGGTGAAGGTGGAGGAAAATTAATCAGTATAGATCGGCTCCTGCAAAAACAGGAGCTCCTCCGATGGGTCAGCTGTGAAGAACGGTTTCAATCGATACCCATTTACTTTAAATAGCATACCGTCCTTTGGATTTTCAAGATCAACCGTATCGTGCGGATAAACGGTGCGGACTACAAAAGGTCCCTTCCACCTAGAACGGAGCTTGCCGGGGTGATAATGTAACCGAGTATCATAAAATAAAACCTGTTGACCAGGTTTAAATGTCTTTCGCAAAAGGTTTTTTTATCATGGAACACCTTAGCTCGGTTCTTAGCAATCACGGCATTATCATATGCCTCATTCCGCAGCTCTTCTAGTTCATTTAACTGCAGCTTTTGGTTGCTGCCCGCAACTCCTAAATATAGATTCAGCTCTTTAATAGCCCAAAATGCCTTGTGCTCAATTTCTACTGGGAGGTGGCAAGCCTTCCCATAAACAAGCCGGTATGGAGACATGCCAAGATCGGTCTTGTATGCAGTACGGAAAGCCCATAGTGCATCGATCAATTGTAGTGACCAATCTTTACGGCTTTTAGAAACCGTTTTCTCCAAGATTTGCTTAATTTGCCGATTCGAGACCTCGGCTTGCCCACATGTTTGGGAATGGTATGGTGTTGAAAGCTTATGGGTGATAGAATATTTGCGTATTAAGGACTCAAAAGTCCTATTGCAAAAGTGAGAACCATTATCACTTATTATTGCGCGAGGGTGCCCAAATCGAGAAAAGATGTGTTCTTTAAGAAACCGAACGACAACCTTATTGTCATTCGTTCGACTAGGCACAGCCTCGACCCACTTTGAAACATAGTCAACAGCCAACAGAATATACACATTTCCAAAAGAGTTAGGAAATGGTCCCATGAAATCTATACCCCAAACATAAAAAATATTTACAACCAAAATTGGTTGGAGCGGCATTTCGTTTCTTTGCGATATCCGGCCCAAGTGTTGGCACCGGGAGCAAGTTTTGCAGTATTCGTATGCATCCTTGAAGAGTCGTGGCCAATAGAAACCACACTGCAAAACTTTCTCGGCTGTCTTCTTCGGGCCAAAGTGCCCGCCATATGCTTGATCGTGGCAAAAAGACAGCACACTCTTAACCTCATTTTCTGGTACACACCGACGAATGATTTGGTTGGAACAGTATTTAAAAAGATAAGGTTCGTCCCAGTAAAAATGCTTTACTTGGGACAAGAAGCGAAGTTTATTTTGTTTCGACCAATCTTTAGGTATCAAGCCGGTGGCTAAGTAGTTTACAATATCGGCGAACCATAGTTCGCAAGAAACAGTCAAGAGTTGCTCATCGGAAAAAACATCAGTGATTGGAAGTTCAAGTGTAGGCGAAGAAGAAAGTCGTGAAAGGTGATCGGCCACTACGTTTTCACATCCTTTTTTGTCCATTATGACAAGGTCAAATTCTTGTAGCAAAAGGATCCAACGAATTAGCCTCGATTTAGCATCCTTCTTCGCAAAAAAGGTAGCGAAGAGCTGAATGGTCCATGTATACTATAACCGGTGAGCCGATTAAATAAGGCCGAAATTTTTCAAGTGCAAACACAACCGCTAAAAATTCTTTTTCTGCAGTTGTGTAGTTTAGTTGGGCCTCATTTAGTGTTCGGCTAACGTAGTAAATTATGTGCGGCATTTTGTTAATGTGCTGTCCAAGAACAGCACCAATGGCAAAGTCTGATGCGTCGCACATAATTTCGAAAGGGTGTGTCCGGTCTGGAGATGAAAGAATGGGCGCAGAAATGAGAGAGTGTTTCAAAGACTCGAACGCTTCCATGCAAGTTGATTCGAAAACAAAAGTAGTGTCCTTGGCCAATAAGAGAGTCAAAGGTCTAGCAATCTTGCTAAAATCCTTGATGAACCGTCTATAAAAACCGGCATGGCCAAGAAAAGCTCGGATATCTTTGACGCATTTAGGAGGAGGAAGATTAGAAATGACTTCAATTTTGGCTCTATCAACCTCTATGCCGTTTTGCGAGATGACATGTCCTAAGACAATGCCTTCTCGTACCATAAAGTGGCATTTCTCCCAATTCAAAGTTAGGTTCTTCTCCCTACAGTGGGTAAGAACCACGTCAAGATGTCATAAACACTCGTCGAAGGAGTCACCGAAAATGGAGAAATCATCCATAAAGATTTCCAAAAACTTCTCCACCATGTCAAAAAAGATCCCCATCATACGCCACTGAAATATAACGGGTGCATTGCATAACCCAAAGGGCATGCGACGATAAGCAAAAGTGCCAAAGGGACAAGTAAATGTAGTCTTGTCTTGATCCTTTTTGGTTATGGGGACTTGGTTATAACCGGAATAGCCATCTAAAAAGCAGTAGAACTCATGCCCCGCCAATCGTTCTAGCATTTGGTCAATGAAAGACAAAGAAAAGTGGTCCTTCCTTGTCGCGGCATTGAGTTTTCGGTAGTCGATGCAAACTCGCCACCCAGTTTGGGTGCGAGTAGGAATTAACTCATTTGCCTCATTGGTAATGACCGTGATGCCCGATTTCTTTGGCACGACATGAATGGGGATAACCCATTGGCTATCCGAGATAGGGTAAATGATATCGCTATCAAGGCACTTAACAATCTCCTTCTTGACCGCCTCTTTCATAATGGGGTTGAGGCGTCTTTGTGGATCCCTTACCGGCTTGGCATCATCCATCAAGCTTATATGATATTCGACTATGAGGGGACTAATCCCCTTGATGTCCGCCATAGACCAGCCAAAAGCTTGCCGATTATTATGTAAGACCATTAAAAGAGCCTTCTCTTGCTCAAGAGCTAGAGAGGCTGATATGATAACTGGTAAGGTCTCATTCTCATCTGGATAAGCATATTTTAGGTGCGACGACAAAACCTTTAGTTCGAGTTTAAGTGGTGAAACAATAGATGGTAACAATGGAGTAACTGTTTCAAACTCGAAGGATTCCATCAAAGGTTCAAATCGAGTGTACGTTACCGAGTCGGATGGTTCAACTAACTCATCCGAAAAAGCAAAAGACTCAAACTCGGGTGGAGAGTCTTCAAGATCGTCAACAAAGGTGAAACACTCATAATTTTTGTCCGTCGTGAAAGCTGTGTCGGATTCTAGGAGGAACGCACTAGTGGCGTCAACATTGCTGTGATCAAACATAAAATTTTCGAACTCACAGTCCTCCTCCGTGATCTCATTGATCGAGCAAACATCAAGTATGCTAGAATTAGGCTCGCAAGGCTGACTTCCTAACTTGAAAATGTTGAGCTCAACTGTCATATTGCCAAAAGATAGATTCATTGAACCGTTACGACAGTTGATTACCGCGTTAGAAGTCGCGAGGAATGGTCGACCAAGTATCACCGGAATTTGACTCCGGGGGTTAGCGACAGGTTCTGTATCCATAACAATAAAGTCAACGGGGAAAATGAAATCCCCTACTCTAATTAACACATCCTCCAACTCTTCCCTAGGATGGGTGATTGATCAGTCGGCCATTTGGAGAGTGCAATGAGTGAGCTTAAGCTCTCCAACGCCTAATTGTTCGTACACCGAATAAGGTAGCAAATTGACACTAGCACCAAGATCTAACAGTGCTCTATTGATGTTCTTGTCCCCAATTGTGATCGAAATAGTAGGACAACCGGGGTCCTTGTGCTTTGGGGGTAAAGAATTGATAAGAGCATCACTAATAACACTAGCCACGAAAACTTTATTTGGTACTTGTGACTTCCTCTTTTTGGTGCATAAGTCCTTTAAGATTTTTGCATATGAAGGAACTTGTTGGATTGCATCCAAAAGAGGGATATTTAGGCCAACCTGTTTGAACAACTCTACAATCTTCTCCATCTGTGGAGTTGGTTTATTGGATCTCAACCGATTTGGAAAAGGAACATTTTGAAAAGTCGTTGAGTCCAATTTTTGCGGATCAGATTGTTGAGTTGGAATGGAACCCCGTGTAGATGTGTTCGTGTTGTGAGAAGAGGGTCCGTTCGAGCTAGAAGAAGTAGAGCCGTGTGAAGGGTGGAGAATAGGCTCTAACGACGAAGAAGAAGAAGAAGAAGGTGAAGAAGATGAAGAAGGACCACCGGCAGGGGTGTCATGGTTAATACCCATATTGTTTTGCAACACTTTTCCGGATCTCAACGTGGTCACAACATTTACATTATGATTCTGCTGTTCATATGCAACATGTGCGTGACCGGGGTTTGGAAGTGGTTGAGACGGAAGCTTTCCTTTCTCTCGCTCTTTCAACGCAGTATTGAGTTGTGCAATTTGTGCCTCAATAGATTTGATGCTTTGATCGTGTGAGGCACTGTTTTGTACCAAAGATTGAATAGAAGTCTCTAATCTTGCTGTAGATTGTGTATATTGCTTTAGGAAAGCCTCTAGACTTCTTTCGAGCGAGCTAACCTTGTCATTATTAGGTTGAACAAAATTGTTTGGTGGGTAAGAAGTTTTAGGCACAAAATTGTTCACTTGATTAGGGTAAGGTTGCTGTTGGAAAGGTTGTTAAAATTGAGTTTGTGGAGGTGCTTGTTGTTGTGGAGGAGGAGGCCTTTGAAAATTGTTATTTCCTTGGAATTGTTGATTTTGGTTTCAAGCGAAATTTGGGTGGCTCTTCCATCCCGGATTGTATGTTGAAGAATATGGATCGTTTCTTTGTCGTTGCTGAAAGGCAGCATTGACTTGATCCTGTCCTTGAGTAGATGCAGTGTAAGGACATTCTTCTGTGAGATGTGATGGATCCGAACAACAAGCACAAACAGTTCGTGGAGGCACAGCAGGGGCAGGAGAAGGTGCTGAGATTTTGGTCTCAAGCGCTTCTAGCTTTTTCATAAGAGCGGCCATCTCGGCCTTCATAGCAATCGACATCTCTACTTGATGTATGCTTGCCCTAGGTTGACCAATAGAAGAAGATGATGATGTGGTCTTGGTGCTCTCCCACTGAATTGTTTGTTCACTAAGATCCTCAAGAAACTGCCACGCTTCCTCACTAGACTTGGATAGAAAGTGACCTTGACAAATGGTTTCGAGCAACTGCTTTGTTGCCGGGTTCAATCCCTCGTATAATGTTTGGCAAAGTTGCCAACTTTCGATCCCATGGTGAGGGCATTGAACGAGTAGGTCTTTGAATCTTTCAAAATATTTCCAAAATGGTTCGGAAGGAAGCTGTGAAAATTGTATAATCTCATTACGGATTCTAGCAGTTTTGTGGTGAGGATTGAACTTTTTAAGAAAAGCTTTCACAAGCTCGTCCCAATTTCTAATTGAATGTGATGCGGTGCTGTATAGCCACTTCTCGGCTAGGTCACATAAGGTGAAAGGAATGACCTTTAGCCTTATAGCGTCATCACTTAATTGGGTCGTTTTCATCATAGCGCAAACGTTTTGGAATTTATTGATAAAGATATATGCATCTTCGGATTCCAAACCATGAAACTTAGGCAGCATATTGATGAAGTGGGGTTTGATCTCAAAATTTTCCCCATTTGCCGGTGGTGGTGAAAGACAAGTAGGTAAAGAAGTGCGGACAGGGTAGAAGAGATCCTGGAGCGCGACTCGTGCGGGCGCTTCAACAGGCGGGTGATTCGGGTTATTCGCACCTAACAGAGGTGGAATCATTCCCGTCGGTAAGGTGTTGTTAGGATTGTATCCCGACATACCTTTGGAAGAAGAATGTGATGGTGAAAGTGAAGAAGTGGACAGGATTTCGACTTCGAAGTCGAAAGATTCGTTGGTCGGTACCAACAAAACACGGACTAATCGGGCGCTAGGGTCCCTAATCCAACCGGATATACACTAAAAGGGTTAGTGTAGTCGAAAGATGAAAGACAGAATGTGGAGGAAAGAGAACGTCAATGAGAAGAAGTGGTGTAAGTGAGTGCAAAGATTCTTTTAGCGACAAGTTGCAAGTTTTGAAAAGATTTTTTTCCTTTTACCCTTTTTTTATGTGTGCTTTTGCAAAAAGATTTTTGAAAAGAGACTTGTGACACAAATGCAATTAACCACACATGCACAATCAGGCCTAGATCTAGGGTCACCTAAGTCAGCTAGACAGCTCCTAATTGTTCCAAAGGGCTAGAGATAGAACCTCAAACCGCCTCTTCACCGCCAATTGCGGCCAGGTAAGTGCCAGGTAAGTGGGAAGGAACCACGCTGTGGGCCTAATTAAAAACCACTAGCCTTGACACACTTGCCTAGGCACCGCAAAATCAGGTTAGGATAAACGGCCGATGCCTATACTAGTCCTCTGTCCTATTGAGCGCGACGTCCTTAGGGCTGAATCTAATATTTTTTAATTAAGAGTGGTCAATGCAAATGCTTTAAGTGATTTCTGGGGTTCTGGGAAGGGTGATGAAATCCCCACCCAATCTGAATTGGTCAGTAGCCCCTTAAAGTCAGATTAAAGTATGCAAAGCAGTAAATCACTTGCAATCAATTTGCTATTTAGCGCGGCGCAAAGAATCCTGCAGAAAATCAATTATTGGAAGGGGAAGAAGATTTTTAACGCAAAGAATCCTGCAGAAGATTTGACAAAAGATATACGGGGATTTATAGAAGAGAAGGAAAGAAATCAAACCATGTAAATTTTTCACAGAGAAGGCTCCAGAAGACCGCGGAACCGCGGGTTTGATAGGGGTAATGTGGCAAGATCGCGGCGCAATGGAGGTTTCAGGTGTCCAAATTTTCTCAGCTACTCTGTACTCTCAAGATCCTTCTGTTTTGATGTATCTTTTTCTGTTTTGCCTTCTGTGTTGTTTTAGATCCGTCAAACCTGCAAAGATTCATAAAGAAAACCCCTCAAACAATAAAAGATGATAGAATTTTTATATTTTATATTTTTTTTCCAGATTTTTATGATTTTTTTATATTTTATATTAACCCGAAATTACAAAAAGGAAATTTTATGCCATCCCCGGCAACGGCGCCATTTGATTTAGAGAAGTTCTATCGATCAAAAGATATTTACCGCAATCAAGAACGGCGTCGCTTGAAGCTAGCCGGTGAATACGGGTCGGTCCACAGGGATGTTGTAAATCTCCTTTAAATTCTTAGGAGTTAATTCCAAATGATATTGGGTCTTATAATTAAACCTAAAAATTGAAGTTGTATGATAATAGGATTAGAAACTTGCTAGGATTAGGTTTAGGGAAAATTTGGTAAACAAAGATCTACATCTCTTTCCATTGCCTTTAGTTAAATATATCATATTAGTTGTCATGGTAACTCTTAACAAAGGGGATTAGGATGATTGGGAAGATTGATTCTTCCTCTAGATCCTTATCCTTCCTTTCTTAATCTTTACCCTAACCTCCATGGAAAACCTTAAAATTCGGGCCTTTAGACCACGGAATCACTGTTACCTCGAGGGTAGAGTGCCTTAGGGAGCGGAATAAGAAGGTATGCATGGAGTTCTAATGTTCATAAAAGATTGGCAACAAAAAGAGATGGGAGATCTTCATCTCTCAAATCATTCCCTATTCCTAACCCTAACAAGCGAGGAAACTACTCACTCATTGAGGGGATGAAGAAAGACATGATTTTATTGAAGAGAAGAAACATCTATTGCAAGCTAATAAAAAACTAAACTAAATTAAACTAAGGCAAGAAAATAATTTACCTAGGGCAGATATGAAAAACTATAACTAGGGCAAGAAAAATAACCTACTTACGATTGATGCGCTCTAACTTCAAGAAAACAGAATTTTATTCATGAATAGAGGCATGAGAAAATACAAGGGTTTGGGTTCTATTTATAGGACATAGAAATCCTAGGTTTACAGTTGATCCGCATGTCTACAATTACAAATATACTCCAGGAAATCTTTTCAGAGCATCTACAATATTATGGTAAAAAAATCTCCAAGCACGGGCATAGAACGGCCGCGGAACCGCGGCAATGGCGCGCTTGGGCCGCGGTTCTACGGCCCTTTAGTAGGCTCTTCTGTTACTTTTTCCTGGGCTGCTTCAGGTTCTTCTGGGCTTTTCATTTCTTTAGTTATTTTTCCATTTGGGTTTCTACATTGATTCCAGATCTTCAGTGAACATTTTGCAATGGATCTTTTAACCGTTTGCCTTGACATTTGGACCTTGCGTTGCCTTGTTGACTGTGAACTGTTCTTCGTCTCGGCTTGACTAAGATCTTCCTATTTGTTGGTCAAAAATCCTTCTTTTATGTCGTCTTTTGTGTTTTTCACTGTTTTTTCTCTCAGAACCTGTAACCTATAACATGTAGCAGACATGGGTCAAGAGCACCTGTTTTTATTCTTAAATGCATAAGAATGGGGAATACAAAATGCAATATTATGTTATGAACAAGTTGCGAAGCCGTCCAACGGGAAATTGATAAGAAGATTTCATCATGCTTGCAGCAAAGGGCTCGAATTGAAGCGGAGCTGGCCGATGCGGCTGACCTTGAAAAGGAGTTGAGAGGAGTGCGGAGCAACTTGCTGATTTATTGAAAATGCCTTCTTCTCAGTAGCTGCCTTTGTATCAATTAAACACTTGTAATCTTTGAATAACATGTATCCATTTTTTTTATTCTTTTATATGATGTATCTTGTATTCAATTTAGCTCATGAATAAAGACACCTTTTCTTATCTCCCACTGTCGTTTTCTTCTCTTTGCTGTGTTGCTGGTATGTTACTCTGGCAAGTGTGGCCTGCAGATAATAAAGAACATTTTGCCTTGAAATCTCCGAAAGGTAGTGATGGCTTAGGAAGCAGGTTCAGATCTGCTACCTAAGACTTTTTCAACTTCATGAGCCGTGAGGGTTTCATAAAGACTTTTCTCCCTACGATTCGAGAAGATCTCGTAGGGGTATTTTCTCTTTAGGAATCGTGAGGATTCCTAAGCGCATTTTCTCTTGAGAGTCGTAAGGATCTCACAAGAGAATTCTCCCTCTTACAAGTCGAGAGGACCCGTAAGTGGTTATTTCCCTCCTTGTCGAGATTCGACTTTGGAGAGTGTGGCCCATGAATAGTATGCAAGAGTCCATTTTGGACTGACCCGCAGGGCCCCAGTGCTTAGGAAACAGGTTCTTATCTTCATTGCCTAAGGCTTTTCCCTACGAGTCGAGACGAATCAAGAAGTTCTCGCAAAGACACTAATTTCCTCACAAGTTGAGATGAATCGAGCGGTTCTCGCAGGAATTTCCTAACGTCACAGTTAACTCCTGCTAATAGAAGTTCGTTAGGGCCTGTGGTACTAGGGTTTTTTACCCGTCGCACCGTTGCGTTGGCTGGTGTATTCCTTGACACATAATCTTGCTGTTCAAGTAGCCCCGCGACTGTCGTGTCTCTGATCCCTTCGGGGGCTGGACAAGACGTCTTCAAGCAATCTTCCAATTGATATTACCGTTGAAAGAGCAAGCGTTATGGATAATCCATGTCGCTTTTTACTTAAGGTTAGGCTCGGTTTGGGAGCTTCGATGAGTCATAACCATTCCACGCTGGTGTGGGATGATCTCCGATAGTCTTTCAGGTTTTATATGAGTTGCCATCAAGCCCCTGAGCTAGGAATGTTGCCTTCGCTTCATTTGGTGGCATTGCATCTGTTGTATTGAGACGAATGTCGAGATGGTCTCTAGGTTGTTGGTGAACTTCGGGACCTGGAACTAGGGACTTTGCCTTGGCTCCGTTTTGCTGACGTCATATATTCCTGCAGAGACACTGATTTCTCTGCGGGTCAACGCGAATTAAGAGGTTCTTGCCAAGGACGCTGATTTCCCTGAATCGAGATTTCGTCAAGGATACTGATTTCCCCGGAGTCGAGACGAATCGAGAGATTCCTGCAAAGTCACTGATTTCCTTGCGGGTCGACGCGAGTCGAAAGGTTCTCGCCAAGGATGCTGATTTCCCTGAATCGAGAAGTTTTGCCAAGGACATTGATTTCCCTGGGGTCGGTTGACTTGTTTTCGAGATAGGGTGTTGATCCGGCGGGGAAGTCATTGGTTAACTCTAGGTCGTCTATGGACCTTAGAGTTTTGGAACTAGGACTTTGCCGTGGCTCCGCTTTGTTGATGTCGTGTCCGAATCCTGATAAGGGAAGAACGCGGGGGTGACATCGCATCTGCTGTATCGAGGCAAATGCTGAGGTGGTCACTAGCTTGTTGGTAAACCGTCGGGACCTGGAACTAGGGACTTCGCTATGGCTCCGTTGTTGGATTGTCGCATCTGAATCCTACTAGAGGAAGAACGCTGTGGAGACATCTCGTCTGCTGTATCGAGACGAATGCTGAGGTGGAGCTGGGAATTTTCTATCACTCCACTTTGTTTCGACTATTGGGTCTTTTGTTGAACGTCACGTCTGTATTCTACTGGAGTAAGGAGAAACGCCGTTGTTGATCTCTAAGTTATCGATGTTGATGTCGAGACCCTAAAGGTAGGGATCTTCCTTCGCTTCGTTTGTTGACATTGTGTTTGCAATATTGCGACGAATGTTGAGATTGTCTCTAGGTTGTCTATGACCCGTCGAGATTCGGCTTCGCTTCGGCGAAGCCTGATGGGACGATATGATTCCCTTCTTTTTTATGCCCATGGATTGTATACAGGGGTTAATGTGACCTCACTTGCATGGCAAAAAGTTTCATTTTAGTTCATCATTTTTTTCTTTCCGCGATGCTCTATCATTTCAGTTTTTATATCGCGAAGGTCGCGATTGCCCAATCATTTCAGCTATTTTTTGCGGTGTCCAATCATTTCGGCTATTTATTTTATTTTTACTCATTGCTTTTTATTGCGAGTTGTCCAATCATTTCAGCTATTTTGCATACATAAATTTTTACTTGCTGATTTTATTGCAAGTTGCCCCATCATTTTGGCTATTTCGTATGCATGTGTGGCTTGCTAGCTTCTTTGCTGCAAGCTTGGAATTAGACACTGATTTCGGCATCAGCACCGCTATAACTGGGATATTGCCAGGAGAGAATCATCATTTGCTTCTGTCGATATCGAACAAAGGTGGCTTAGCGAACAAGGTTAGGATCCTGTCGACTAAGGCTTTTAACTTCATGAGCCGTAAGGGTCTCATAAAGGTATTTCTCCCTGCGAGTCGTGAGGATCTCGTAGGTGCGTTTTCTCCTTAGGGATCGTGAAGATTCCTAAGTGCATGATTTCTTATAAGTCGTAAGGATCTTACAAGAGTGCTTTTTCTTATAAGTCGAGAGGACTTACAAGGGTTGTTCACTGTGTAGACATATCCCTAGTCACAGATGGGACTTTGTTAGGGAAATATTTATTCGCGCCCGTGGATTGTATACAAGGGTCAGCATTGAGCCGCTTGTAGGGAAAAGTTGGAGGTTGTGGTGGCCGCTTAAGAACAGGTTCGGATCCCTGTAGCTTAAGACTTTTGAATCTTATGAGCCGTGAGGGTCTCATAAGAGGGTTCTCTTTACGAGTCGTGAGGATCTCGCAAGTGTAATTTCTCCTTAGGAATCATGGGGATCCCTAAGTGTGTTGCTCCCTTGTGAGTCGTAAGGATCTCACACAGGTGGTTTCTCCTCACAAGGTCGAGAGGACCTTGCAAGTGTCTTTTAACGAGATTGCGCCCTTTCGGGTTTTCACAAAACTCGCCGGTAGCCCTGCTGTTTTTACTCACAGAGCCCTTTCGGGTTTTTATCTGTGCCCTTTTCGCTTATGAACATACCGTTTTTTTTTCTTTTTTTAATCTCTCTTCTGTGCCAGTCTTGGGATGCTTCATTCTACAGTAGTTTATCGACATCTCGGTCAGCAGCTAGTTTTAGGACATATTGGTCCATTGTTAGTTTAAGGACGTTTCGGTCCGTCGTTAGTTTAAGGACGTTTCGGTCCGTCGTTCATAGGTCGGACATGTTTGAAGATCTTTCAGCATTCTTTTAGTTTTTGCCGAAAGAACAATTTCTCATGGAGCTTCCCCTATAAAAGAGCATGATGCCCCGGCGTGTCCATCTTTTTCTGAGCATGTGGTTGTGGCGAGTTCACCTTCTAGTTGTCAGACAATGCGAATTTGCCCTGTTGGTATTCATCCTCAATCCAGTCTTTGAAGACGTAACAATCTTCGAGTGGGTGACCCATTACTCTGTTGTAGGGACAATAGTTAGGATGGTTAATGTCATCTGGTTGTGACGGATGTTTTGGATCCGGCAGAGTGATGAGTCCGTTGCGCACTGTCAGTTTGAACAGTCTCCTTGTTTTATCCTTGGGAAATGAGTAAGGACGTTTCAACTTCTCATCGAGGGATCGCGACTTATTGCTCTAACGAATAGACGGTCTTGGGTTACTCGACTGTCGCTGAGTGTTGGTGACAAAGGTCGCTTTCCCGTTGCCTTTTTCAATCCGAAAACTCATTTTTGAAGGGAAAGGCCTATGGCCCATCTGGTCCATTTGGGCCAGCTTGTCGATTAAGGCCTGGAAGGTGGTCGGCTTGAAGAACATCATGAATTGGGAGATAGTCGATTGAGGGTCAAGGGTCCACATGAACATGCCCACGGCAGGAGCTTCTTTTATGCGTTGTTCGCATCTCGACCATAGGTTCCACCACCGGATTGCATACTGCACCCATGTCTCTCCCGTCTTTAATCTGGCATTGATCAATGCTGTGATCGGGGTGCGTTCGCTGGCGCTTGCGAACCGCTGAGTGAATAGCAACTCCATTTCTGTAAATGTTTTGATGGAGTCGTCGGGAAGCTCCGAGTACCATTCAAAAGTTGTCTCTGCTAAGCTGCCGACGAATTGGCGAAGTAGCAATTTATCATCACCTCCAGTGTTGCCACATAGAGCCCTGAACTGGGCAATATGCTGGTAAGGATTGCCCATCCCTTTATACACATGAAATTTAGGGATCGTATATCCCGGCGGGTACTTTATTTAGTCATACCAGCCTGGATATGGTCGCCCAGTTTTAACGACTTGGACGGCCGCTTCATTCGCCTGGTGAGCTCGTTTTTGGTGAGCAATGTAGTCATCCAGAGCGGTCTTGGAAATGGCTTCCTTTTTGGCTGCTGAAAGAGCCGGAAGAGGATTCGATGTCTCCCCTCTGTCGTCTTCAATGATGATCGGAGGGTCTTCAGCTGGAGTTTCTGGCTGTAACATCATCCCGACCATGTCTTGGAAGAGAAGCGCCATTCGTTTTATATTAGCCGCTTGTTTTGTTACTTCTCTGTCCTTCTTTTCGAGAACTCTGCGGAGGAAGTTAACATCAGTTTCTTATTCATGACGCTCCTCTGATGACGCCTCCGGGCTTTCTTTTGGCCCGGTAAGTGCGGCCATTTGCGTTAGCATTTCCTGAAGCTTCTGTTGCTGCTCCTGGGCTTTTGTCACGGATCGGGTGAGCAGTCGGTGACCCATCAAAGCGTGGCTTTCCTCCTTTCCGGAAGCCATATAAACAGTATGCACCATTATGCCCCCAGACTTGGGGCGTTTGGGCTCAACATCTTTGCTGTTTGCCACAGTTACAAGGGCATTCTCCGGCCTCCTTCTCTTTTGAGCGGTTGACGTTGAGGGAGCCTTTGCAGTGGGTACCCAGACGGATGACATTTTCTGTGGTACCTTAAGATGGCTCTTTTCTTGCTAAGCTTTGAGCTTTTTTGGTCAGCGAGAGTAATCTTGATCAATTACTGAGTCCTGAACTTGTTGTCAGACTTTGTAAATTTTGGAAGAAATCCGCTGAGGGGGCTGCTCCGTCTTCTTTTCTGTAGTAATCTCCATAGGTGGCGGAGATCTTTTCAGAATGGCAGTCGTAGAGTTCTTGCGAACCCTCCTAAGTGGTTCAAAGCTGTTCCCAGTTAGAACAGCAGCATCGATTTCCACCGTTGGGGCTGGTGAAGTTAGCCCAGAGGGGGAGTTGCCCCCAGCCTTCCTTACTCGGCGCCAGTGGCGACGTCGAGCGTGTCGAGCCGTTGGTGTTGGTTTAGTTATGGGGATGGCTTTGTCATGCCCCCTGTTCTGGTGAGGCGTTGCTGGTACCAGACTCTTGAAGACCGACGTCCATTGAGCAGCAGTATCCAATTTGTCAAAGACAAACCTTTGAGCAGGAACGGGAGCCGGGGTAGCCAGCCTCGTAAAGACTAATCCTTTGACGGGAGAAGCTTCTTTAGTGACCTCGAGAGCAGGAATGGCTATCCGCTTTGGGATGGCCGCTTCAGGTATCGTGGGCTTCTTGACAGGCCCATTGGAGTTCAGGTTCAGCCTATCGAAGACCGATGTTGTTGGCTTGACATCGGACGACCCGTTGAGAGGGGCCGTGGTAGCAGTGAGCCGATTAAAGACCGACTTCTTTTACTCTTCTTGCGGAAGCGGGATGTTAATGTTCACTGGTGGGAGCATGGTCCCGAAGAACAAACCAGTGGTAGCCTGCGTCACCTGCTCTATCAGCATTGTGAACAGGGAGGCCGCCTGAGGTCCGTAGGCTATGCCTCCAGATGAGGCGGAACGCGAGTTTCAATTGCAGCTGGAACACTTCGTGCAAGTAGACGCTATTAATCTTTCGTTTTCTTGACCAAGCAAGACACCAAATCTTAGTACCTCGAACCTAAGGGCAACCATTAGCAAACCATGATTCGTCCGCGAACACAACACACGAAGTGTGGAGTGGAAAGAGAAAAAGGTCCCACCGGGTGTGACAGAATCTGTTCCCCGCCGAAAACGCGGGAAGACGCGGCGAACGTCTTGCCTGAATTTCGGGGCAGATGCTAATTGTGCTATCCGTCCACTTCTCCGATGATGCCAAGTTGATTTATGACACCATGTATCGAAGGTTTAAACGGATGCGGCTGATATAGCAGATTTCGTCAGATTCCCCCTCGTTGAGGGGTTTTTGATTGTGGGGACGCTCTTCCCTACAGACGCAAGCCCCTGCAATTAATTACGCTACCGCATCGCGGTAACCACTTTCTCCTTCTCTAGATGGTCACTTCGTGTCGTGGGTGTTTGTTTTGTTTTTGGTTGCCCGTGGATTGTATACGGAGATTAATTTATGTTGTCGTCCGTAGGGCGTGAATTAGTCCAAATCCGTATTTTCTTAGATTTGGGTTTGGGGTTGGGTTTAAGGATACGTTAATCTCATCTGAGACTAAGATCAACTTAAACGTCTGCTAAGGATACGTTAGTCTAATTTTAGACTAAGATCGACTTAACGTTTGTTAAGGATATGTTAGTCTAATTTTAGACTAAGATCAACTTAACGGGATCGTTTAGATCCAACAAGAGAGCATTTGAACTCTATTATTTAGTTTAGGGACATTGCGGTCGATTAGTTTAAGGACATTACGATCCAACGTTAGTTTAAGAACATTACGGTCCAATGTTAAGGACATCGTAGTTCGTGAGTTTAAGGACCCCATAGTCTAGGTTAAGGACATTGTAGTCCGTGAGTTTAAGGACCCCAGAGTCTGTGAAATGTGTGGTTGTCAGGACCCGTCACCTCTCTGAAGATGTTGAAGGATTACAACGATAGATATCAGAGGAGTAAAGAGATGTACCCTCGAACTGGTATGAATTGATTGAGAGATCTGTAGTCCAATTTGGAGCTAAGATCTGTTAAATATTTATGAGCAGATGGGCTCAATTAAATATAAGTTGAGGACTTATGGCTAATATTGGGCTAAGTCCAATAAACATTTTTTTATTCTGGCTATTGAGCCTTTATTTAGGGTTGGCCCTTTTAATAATGCTGAGCATTAGATCTTGACACTTTATTTTTGTCTCGTATTGAATGCAGAGCATTCATCAGAACAATTTATGTTCTATCAGCGCAACACGTGGCGCGCCAGGCGCTTTGCGCCAGTTAAAGAGCGCAGTACGCTTCTGCCAAATAGCGCACATGTGAAGGACACGTGTCGCGCTTGGCGCTAAGTGCCAGATGATAGGCGCATTGTACCAATTTATGAGCGCTAAGCGCTAGTCCATGAGTGCATTGCACTTTCAATTTCGTGGCGCACACGTGAGTGACACGTGGTGCGCTTGGCGCTGAGCGCCAGCCCATGAGCGCAGTGCGCTATTTCAGAAGCGCAGAGCGCAAGTTGTTTAGTTGGCGCATACGTGGTTGACACGTGGCGCATTTGGCCCTGAGTGCCGATCCAGGGAGTGCAAAAGCGCAATTCAAGAGCGCAAGGCGCATTTCATGAGCGCAAAGCGCATTTGATCAATTTTATAATCTGTGAGCAAATTTATGTTCTTTTAAAAGAGAGTTTGTCTCAAGATTCAAGAACAACAGTTCTTATTTTTGAAAGAGCTTTGCCTTTATAGATCCATAATCTTTAAGAAAATTTTATAATTTTCTCCCTTTTTAAGATGGGATGTTCATGATCTCAGAAAGACAATTTGTCTTATAGATCTATGATCTGTGAACGAAGTAAATACTACTTTGTTTTTATGATGAGATCTTTTGATCTTTTTATAAAGGACCTTGGTCTTTGTAGATCTATGATCTTTTTTAAGAAGATAATTCTTCCTTTTAATTATGAGATGATTTCATCTCTTTGTTCATCACCATTCTTTTACCTTGAAGAAAAAGTCTTCTTTTGCTGAGAGCTATGCTTCTCTTCCTTTTGAATTTTTCAAAGTTTGGGGGGGGGGTTTCTTTATTTCAGACTTGAAGTCTTGGGGCCTTTATAAAGGGCAAGTTGATTTGTTAAATCAGTTAAAAAGATTTTTCTCTGATTGATTTGGGGATGTTTCCCACCATTGGATATTCGATCCTAGGGTTTCTGTTTTACAGAAGACAATCTTCTTTTTTTAATAAGATTGGAAAATCTTTCCATAACAGCATTTTAATTTTGATTAATTAATGATTTATCATTATTATTAGATCTTTTGATCTAAGAGTGGGAAATTTTAATTCCAGCACTAGCGCACCCGTGCTTTGCATGTGGTACGCTGCTCAAAGCGCAGCGCACTTTGCGCTAGCGCACCAGTGTTTGATACGTGGTGCGCTGCTTAGAGCACAGCGCAGCCTGCGCTAGCGCACCCGTGTTTGACACGTGACGCGTAGCGTGCCTAGCGCTAGCGCACACATGGTGCACTGCCTAGGGCGCAGCGCATCCTGCGCTAACGCATCCGTATTTGACACGTGGCGCGGAGCGCGCCTATGGTGCGCTGCCTAGGGCGCAGCGCACCTGGCGCTGGATCTGAAGCGTTGCTTCAATTTTTGAAATTCGAATTTCAAACAGAGTTTTTCTCTGACTGGGGGAAACACCGGTTTTCTTAGCACAAAAGGTGGCCTTGACGAGGCTCCTCCTGTCATGTGGTTGACAGGGCGTTTAACTCCTGCAGTTTGAGGTCTGCCTCTCGCCTTTACTACCGCTCATAACGGCGGGCAACTTTCAGAGCTGATTCATGATTCGGAAAATCTCTTATGGTCAGTGCAGCCTAGATTTCCGAATCCAAATCTTATTGAAATCGATGGTGTCACGACCCGAAATTAGCACGTGACGGCCCTAATACTACGCAACTTGTACAGGAGTAAAAGAAATCCAAAACCCAGAAATCTAAACTATCAAAAGTAATAAGAAATAATAGCATTTTCAAAAAAAAAAAACCATTGAAATCTCAACCCAAATTCTTTAAAAGTCCAACTTATTTCCTTTACAATTTTGACAGCATCTCCTTTGTAAAACAAGCCTCCAAAAATGGGTACAACATAAATATAAAGTATAGTATCCCCAACGGGAGCAAATCCACGCCAAAAGGCGGAAAACAACCACCACAATAGATATACGACACCGTAGCGAAGAAAGAGACGAAATAAATAAAACTGCATCAAAACCTCCAAGTCACAAAATAATATACAATACCGTGCTCACATCAAGTCTCTAAGTCATACAAGATAATGGTAGATGGAGAGTATATGATACAACGAATATACAACAAGCAACATTGGATAACCACAAAACCTACCTAAGCAAAACTGCACACTGTCAGGCGAAGTGGTAACTGCAGCAAAGATGCTATGATGGATGAAAATAGCCCTGCCTCTGACTATTCTGAGGAACACCTGCAAACACTGTGGCACAACGGGGGTGAGTTGCCAACTCATGAATAGTAAAATAACATATGCAAGTAATCGCGAGTATGTACGTACAGCGCGAATCTAACATAAGTATCTAATAGCTATGAATGGTCATATGTAATGCAAGAATCATGAAAAGTACACTAGCATGTACAATTAATACATGAAACAATAATATGACGATATATACGTAACCGTCATGTAAGATACTCTATCAGGTACTATAAGTACATGAAGTAATGATATGAAAATTGGTATGCAATAATCATGCAATAATGATATGAAAAAGTATATATGCAACAGTCATGAAAGGTACTCTAACAGGTACAACTAACACATAAACTAATGCATATAAATAAAGGTATGTAAATGCAACAGTCATGAAGAGTACACTAACAGGTACTACTAATACATGAAGCAGTGCTTAAACAATAAATGTGGAGTATGGAATGAAATACGTCATTTCCACGGAATCCTGACATCGTGGTTGGATCATAATCCATCAAGATAATCCAAATCCCAATTCCTCAAATCAACCCCCAAATTGACTCTCATATCATATAAGTCTCACAATCCTGAATGTACACTATCGAATATATCTCATATATCCTGAATGTACAAATCAGCAATCTCACAAATATCCTGTATCCAATATCAAATAAATCACCTATATCCCAAACCCAATATCCAATAAATCTCTAACATCCTAAAATATTTGTATGAATAAATGTGATGATGTATATAAATTGATATCAATACATATATATTAGCGTCCCATTCCACTAATATTGGTGTAAAGGCATATATAACAGCGTCTCACTCCACTGTTATATATACTTAGGAGTAGAAAGAAATATCATGAAACCAATATGTCAAGCATCGACATAGAAATACTGATCTATCAGGTGCTGTCACCAAGACTGGCACCCTGATAGGTACGTATCATACGCTATACCGAAAACACAAGTGCCTAGTTCTGACCCTCGTCTTTCGACGTATCTATACGTAAATGACTCCCGTCGGTATCCACATGATAATCGCTGAGTCATTGGTAATGTCACCGGAGTATATGGTTCCCCTGCCAGGCTCAATCAGCAAGGTCCATCAATCTTCTTGCCCCGGGATACCTCCGGCCCTACCATGTACCCTCATACGGCCCACGACGCCTCCTCGCATGGGGTATATATATCCGCACTGATAAATCTCATGGTGGATGCAGAAATATCATATCAAGGGAAACCGGGTTTTTCAAATAATGCATAATTTCATGAACTCCCACGGTTCTCAAATCCAGAAAACATCATGAAAAATCCATATCTCAATGCGAAAATCCATGAATATAATATATGCAACATAAAACTGTATGAAAGCATATAAAGGAAAAGCCGCTAATTAACTGTAACAAGTTAATATAAATATCATGCGGTTCCTAATTTCTCCAATTCTAAAATAACATCAAGTAAAGGTAAACATATAGTTATATCCAGATATATGTGTAAACAATAAGGTATAGCCAGGTATATGTATCTACCTATAAGTAATGATGCAGTATACGCCCTATGTATAAGTGAAATATGGGTGCAACGTATACTTGTAGTTATGGCATAAAGGGTGTATGTACCTATCGCTAATGGTACAATACTCTATATGTATACAGATAACTAGCATGTAAACATAAGAAGGCATATGCGTAAGCATGTAGATATACAGGAATACTATATGTCATATGCGATAAGAAATATGAATCAATGTCTCAATGTGCCTAACTAAGCAATATCATATCTAATAGTGGGTTGTGCGTGACATGGCAATTATTGACGGTGTGTATAGCATACAATCAGTGTTCGTGCCATATAAGTCGTCAATAATATGTGCAGTGTCCTAAGGATACTAGTTCAAGCACAACAATAACTAAGTAGTAGGGTGAATGCGCAATTCTAAATATGACATAGAATATACGACAAAAGTAACATCTCTAGCCCAGACGCATAACGCCATGCGGGCGATTCTCCTGTAGATGTTAAATCTATTCATAAACGCTCCTGGCTAAGTGGAGCCAGCCACTTGTTTTCCCCTTGTAGATGTGTCCGAAGTCTCCGCCTGTGAACCTGGAATATTAAAACAATCAAACACGTATATATTAATAATAGACCCAAAATACATGCAATCTACACGGACCAACACGACACACATACGTACTCTAAAGGGTTCGTGTTGTAGCTAACACATATAGCGACACTACGAAACCAACTCAGAGCAACAGCAATACGGAACACGCATCGTATCGGATAACATATCGCGCGAAACGAAACACTAGAAATATGCAAAATGGTACCAGATTTTTCTGTGGTAAGAATTTGTAAAAATTGCAAGTGCCATGAGATCACAATTAACCCCAGAGACTCCTATCCAAAAACTCACCACCCCAGTCCCTACTCTGGCCGCAAATTGTGGCCAGAACCATTAAATCTATGGCCGTTTCAAGATGGAATTGGCTCGTATTTTCAGGATAGGTTCTAGGTCTCTACACTAGGTTACTATCATGCCAACTTTTGCAACAAATACCTAGTTTAACAGCAGATCATCCGAGACCCCAAATCAACACTAACAATATGATATTTATCCGAAACGATACGATACGCGATAAAAACTGAAACTAACAAGTTAAGCTATACAAAATTAACTTAAAGAGCAGAAAGGAATCATTACCTATACAAAAGAACTCAAAGATCCAAGCTTGGCACACTCCAAGGCATCTATGAGGCAAATCCAAGAAAAAAGTGTGATTTTGATGAAGTTTGTGTAGAAATGAGAGAGTGTTCAGTTGAGTTGAGGGAGAGATAAGAGAGTAAAAGAGTTAGAGAAAAGAGAGAGTGTGTGAGGATATGATGGGGGGGTTGAGTGTAGGGTGAGGTGAGAGGTGAGTGTATCATATGCATTAATTCACCATTTAATGCTTTCACACCTCAAATGCCACCTCCTCACTCAACAAAAGAAAATATCTCTCTCTCACTCACAAAAGATCTAGAGTTAAGGTTAAGAATTGGACTAATAAGGATTAAAGTAAAGGGTGGATTAAATAAGGATTAGGTTAAGTGTCAAGGTTGAAAAGATCAAAATTAGCACAAACAAAACTCTCATTTACGTGCACACGTGCGTGCATGCTTATAAAAAATAATAATAAATTATTAATTAAATGTTATAAAATGTGAGGAACCCGAATTGGTAAACTTTTTACGGTAAACCCGCATTAACGTTTAAATGAACACTAATCGAAATCTAAGGCGTTACAATCTCCTCCCATAAAAATTCGTCCCCGAATTTGAAATTCCCACTAAGCGTACCTTTAAAGAGAAGATTGCAAAACTCTCATATCTCACTCGCAGCCTCCCAAGTGATTACCTCACTATACGGCTACGTCCAAGAAAAACCCTTCACAGATGGCAAGACCCATGACCGAAGTTTCTTCACCTGCCGAGCCATTAACACAATTGGCTGTCGGTGAACAAAAAGGTCGCGTCCAAGCTAAATGATCTGATACTGAATCATGTGAGAAAGGTCATGAAGGTAATTGCAAAGTATCGATAGAAGGAACACGGGGTAGAAACTCAATAATCTGGGCGTAAGTGCCAAATTAAAGGCAATGAAACTAACTCGCTTAAGGATCTCAAAAGGACCTACAATTTTGGGGTAAGCTTCCCAAAACTCAATACGTCATTCTTCGGAAAAGTCCGTAAGAATACATGATCTCCCACTGCGAGCCCAAGTCTGCGACCATCACGGTCGGCATAAGATCTCTGCCCGCAATGGACAATTCTCATCCTGACCTAAAATAACTGGATCATCTCCGAAGTCTCTAAACTAGCCGGGGTCCAAAAATCCTACTACGCAGAGTCAGAAAAACAGATTGGTGATCGACACAACCTAACAACTAAACTTAAAGGTCGCCAATTGGAGTGCCTCCTGATAAAAGCTATCGAAGGAGAACCCTAACAATGGCAAGTGATGATCCTAACTGTCGACAACAATTAGTACGTACACAGAAGCATATACTCCAGAGTCGATATAACCCGCTCTCACAAAACCATAATCCTGCAGATGGAAAGACGGAGCTAAAGCTCAAATAGTACCCAAGGCTTCCTGAAGCTCCTGCCCAAGACAGCAAGTGAATAGGGCGCCCTCATTGGATAGGACCCATGAAGGAACTTCGTGCAACACACAAACTTAACAAAGAACAACTGAGCAAACCGAATATAACCGGACAACAAACACCTGAATGGAGTCACACCCTTACTAAACCTGGGTAGACGCCATAACGAATATTCATGGAGATCTGCTCCCATTCCCACTTCGGAACGATTAATGGTTGTAACTCTCCAGCCGGTCTCAAATACTCAACCAAAGCACACAACAAGACAGACAGCTTGAAACGAAACCCGAAACTTCTCTTTACATCCCTGCCCACCCGTAACTATCTCACAGGTCACGTCAATGTTGGTAGAACTTGAATGAGTACAGAGAGTTGACAGATGTGCCTGCTCTAGGATTTCGCGTCTCTACCCAATAGTATCAGGTACACAAACGCGTCCCTAAACTTAGCACACCCTTGTCATAATTCAAAGACTCTGTATCATTACCCAGCCAAGTATGCTCAAGAATTCTTTGACGAATGAGCATCGGCGGGCAGTGCCTCGCGAAAGCGATTAAAGAAAAGTGGTCGGGCGCGGACATGAGCAAGCTGTCCCCTCAGTAGAGACGAACTTAAGCTGTACTCAACGATCATACAAGAACTGTAAATCTGCAGAAGACTATCTCACCAATCACAACCCACTGCAGGAAGATGTACATTAAGCTCTGGTAGTCCATGAAAATCTGACACGACTCTCGAACAAGTAGTGTCTCCAAATCTCCAATGCAAAACCACCATGGCCATCTCCAGATCATGAGTGGGATATCCTGCTAGTACTTCCTCCAAATGTAGGGAAGCAAAAGCGATAACTCTATAATGCCGCATCAGCGTAAAATCGAGCCCCACTCTCGAAACATTACAGTTAAACAACAAAGTCGCCCAAACCAGAAAGCAAGAAAGAATAGATGCAGTTGTTAACCGAGTCTTCAACTACCGAAAAACTCCACACACATACCTCAATTCAAAGAAAATGAACCTCTTTTCCGGTCAGTTCAGTCAACGGTGCAGCACTGCACTAGCAATCCTGCACGAAGCGGCGGTAAAAACCTGCTAAGCCCCAAAATCTACGGACCTACTTCCTGCACACAAGTCTGGGCCTAAGCTGTACGGCTTCGATCTTCCTCGGAACCATACAAAACCGTCTCCCGTAACTACAAGACCTAGGAGTCAACACAAATAAGCCTGAAGGAACACTCTGAGAATCTAGCAACCCGCTGGAGCTCTCCCAATGTCTGCAAAACAAATCCTCAAGTGCTACTCCTGTCCCTCAAAACCCATTGAAATAGACCAGAATGTCATCAATAACACAACAATGACTGGTCGAGGAACGGCCTGAAGAAATCCAGTTCATCATATCTATGAATGCTGCTAGGGCATTGGTGAATCCAAGGACACCATCAAAACACACAAAACCCATAGCACGCACAAGGCAGTCTTCGGAATGTCCTCACTCCGAACCCGCAGCAATGATGACCTGATCCCAAACAAACTTAGAAAAAGTCTCACGCTCTGAAGCTAATCGAAGAAATCGTCAATGCGAGGTAAAGAATACCTATCCGCACCGTAAGCCGGTTAAATTGACGATCAATCGATACACTACCTCAAACTGCCGTCTTTCTCCTTGACGAACAGAGATAGGAGCTCCCCAATGCGGAACACTCAGACGCACAAGCTTCCCAACAAACAACTCTGCAGCAGATCCTTAAACTCTCTAAGCTTCGCCGGCTCATCTGAAACAATGTTGAAAAACTCTCGCACGAAAGGAAACCGGTCCAACAAACCCACTGTGGCTACGGTATCACGAATGAACGCCAAGAATTTTCGACATCCTCTCCTCAAAAGCCGACTAGCGAAAAAAACTGAATTCAAGCTGTGAGAGGCGGCACCATTGTCCCCCTGCACAACAAGAGCCGGCTTGTCGGAAAAACAAACCTGACTGTTTTCTCGCGGTAGTCCACAGACGCCTAGCACATAGCTAACCAGTCCGTGCCCAGAAGAACGTCAAATCCAACATCTCTAGAAGGATCAAGTGACGGATGAATCTCCTAACCGATTGGCACACGACTGAAAAACGTATTGCATAACAAAAGAATCGCTGACAGATATTAACACAACAACCGGCTGATCTAACAAACACAACTCTCGTCCCAACCACGGCACAAAGTGTGTAAAACAAACAAGTACCTGTAAGAACATATGAATTTAGAATACCTGAAAACTCTGCATTGGACGCCCTCGCGTCCCGATGAGTAGAAACAACCCTTCGTGTCTGCCCCCTACCCGCAACTGGCTGAACTCCTCCTCTCTGCGGTATAGCTGCCCCGCGACTACGTGGCTCAGTACAACCTCGAACCCGATAATCCAAACTCCCGCACCGATAACATCCAGAAAAAAACTGCTGACCATCCCGGGGATAAGAGCTAGATGACCGTCCTCGTCCCAAGCCTCTGTTACTCCTGCGACGGTCACGAAATTTATCTCGATGACTAAGCCTTTGTCTCTGGGCTGGTACACCGGTACGAGTCTTCCACTGTCCTGGAACTCTCAAAGTCTTTGAAAGGCTTGCCTCGTCAACTGGGGCTGCATTTACTGGTGCTATGTAGGTGACAGACTGCTGCATGCTGATCGCAAGGAACAACTGAGTAACATGGGTGACAACCTCCTATCGATGCGCTCGAACGGTCTCAACCAATGAACTCATCATCTGGTGCATGTCCTGCATCTCTGCCACAAACCTAGCGATACTATCTGTCGAAGGTGGATCCATCTGCACCTGTGCATTGAGCGTGCCATCCTGGTCAGTTCTCGTCTCACCCGAACCAACTCTGACCTCGGCCCTCGCTGCATCACTCTAAGTCCCCATAATCATCAGCGGTAAGTTTATAAATAGAAATAAGATTCGATAAGAACACGGAAGACGAATCACACAGATATGAATCATCAAGGAAGGAGTTTCAAGCAATTGTACTTAGGTCACTTTGGGGGAGTACCGCATCGTGAGTATGCTGCAGACATACACACCCTATGTTACTCTGCTTAAGTTACCTACTCCATCATACCAAGGTCATCCTACACTCCGAAAGGTAAAAACCTAGCGCTCTGATACCGACTTTATCATGACCCGAAATTGACACGTGACGGCCCTAATACTACGCAACGTCTACAGGCGTAACGCCCTAAAAGAAAGCCAAAACCCAGAAATCTAAACCATCAAAAGTAATAAGAAATAATAGCATTTTAAAAAAAAAAACCTTTGAAATCTCAACCCAAATTCTTTAAAAATCCAACTTATATCCTTTACAATTTTGACAGCACCTCCTTTGTAAAACAAGCCCCCAAAAATGGGTACAATATAAATATAAAGTAAAGCATCCCCAACGGGAGCAAATCCACGCTAAAAGGCGGAAAACAACTACCACAACAGATATACGACGCCTTAGCGAAGAAAGAGACGAAATAAATAAAACTGCATCAAAACCTCCAAGTCACAAAATAATATACAATATCGTCTTCACATCAAGTCTCTAAGTCATACAAGATAATGATAGATGGAAAGTACATGATACAACGAATATATAACAAGCAACATTGGATAACCGCAAAACCTACTTAAGCAAAACTGCACACTGTCAGGCGAAGCGGTATCCGCAGCAAAGTTGATATGAAGGATGAAAATAGCCCTACCTTTGACTATCCTGAGGAACACCTGCAAATACTGTGGCACAACGGAGTTGAGTTGCCAACTCGTGAATAGTAAAATAACATATGCAGGTATTCGCGAGTATGTACGTACAGCGCGAATCTAACATAAGCATCTAATAGCCATGAATGGTCATATGTAATGCAAGAATCATGAAAAGTACACTAGCAGGTATAATTAATACATGAAACAATAATATGACAATATATATGTAACATTCATGTAAGATACTCTATCAGGTACTACAAGTACATGAAATAATGATATGACAATCGGTATGCAATAATCATGCAATAATGATATGAAAAAGTATATATGCAACAGTCATGAAAGGTACTCTAATAGGTACAACTAACACATGAAGTAATGCATATAAATAAAGGTATGTAAATGAAAAAGTCATGAAGGGTACACTAACATGTACTACTAATACATGAAGCAGTGCATAAACAATAAATGTGGAGTATGGAATGAAATACGACATTTCCACGGAATCCTGACATCGTGGTAGGATCACAATCCATCAAGACAATCCAAATCCCAATTCCTCAAATCAACCCCTAAATTGGCTCTCATATCATGTAAGTCTCATAATCCTGAATGTACACTATCGAATATATCTCATATATCCTGAATGTATAAATCAGCAATCTCACAAATATCCTGTATCCAATATTAAATGAATCACCTATATCCCAAATCCAATATCCAGTAAATCTCTAACATCCTAAAATATTTGCATGAATAAATATGATGATGTATATAAATTGATATCAATACATATATATTAGCGTCTCATTCCATTAATATTGGTGTAAAGGCATATATAACAGCGTCCCACTCCACTGTTATATATACTTAGGAGTAAAAAGAAATATCATGAAACCAATGTGTCAAGTATCGACACAGAAATACTGTTCTATCAGGTGCTGTCACCAAGACTGGCACCCTGATAGGTACGTATCATATGCTATACCGAAAGCACGAGTGCCTAGCTCTGACCCTCGTCTTTCGACGTATCTATACGTACATGACTTCCGTCGGTATCCAGATGATAACCGCTGAGTCATTGGTAATATCACCGGAGTGTATGGTTCCCCTGCTAGGCTCAATTGGCAAGGTCCATCAATTTTCTTGCCCCGGGGTACCTCCAGGCCCCACCATGTACCCTTATACGGCCCACGACGCCTCCTCGCATAGGATATATATATTCGCACCGATAAATCTCATGGTGGATGCAAAAATATCATATCAAGGGGAACCGGGTTTTTCAAATAATGCATAATTTCATGAACTCCCACGGTTCCCAAATCCAAAAAATATCATGAAAAATCCATATCTTAATGCGAAAATCCATGAATATAATATATGCAACATAAAACTGTACGAAAGCATATAAAAAAAAAGCCGCTAATTAACTGCAACAAGTTAATATAAATATCATGCGGTTCCTAATTTCTCCAATTCTAAAATAATATCAAGTAAAGGTAAACATGTAGCTATATCCAGATATATGTGTAAACAATAAGGTATAGCCAGGTATATGTATCTACCTATAAGTAATGATATAGTATACCCCTTAGGTATAAGTGAAATATGGGTGCAAGGTATACCTGTAGTTATGGCATAAAGGGTGTATGTACCTATCGCTAATGGTACAATACTCTATAGGTATACAGGTAACTAGCATGTAAACATAAGAAGGTATATGTATAAGCATGTAGATATACAGGTATGCTATATGTCATATGTGATAAGAAATATGAATTAATGTCTCAATATCCCTAACCAAGCAATATCATATCTAATTGTGGGTTGTGCGTGACATGTCAATTATTGACGGTGTATGAAGCATACAATTAGTGCTTGTGCAACATGAGTCGTCAATAATATGTGCAGTGTCCTAAGGATACTAGTTCAAGCACAACAATAACTAAGTAGTAGGATGAATGCGCAATTCTAAATATGACAGAATATGCGACAAAAGTAACATTTCTAGCCCAGACGCATAACGCCATGTGGGCGATTCCCCTGTAGATGTTAAATCTACTCATAAACGCTCCTGGCTAAGTGAAGCCAGCCACTTGTTTTGCCCTTGTAGATGTGTCCGAAGTCCCCTCCTGCGAACCTGCAACATTAAAATAATAAAACACGTATATATTAATAATAGACCCAAAATACATACAATCTACACGGACCAACACGACACCCATACATACTCTAAAGGGTTCGTGTTGTAGTTAACACGTATAGCGACACTACGGAACCAACTCAGAGCAACAGCAACACGGAACACGCATCGTATCGGATAACGTATCGCGCGAAACGAAACACTAGAAATATGCAAAGTGGTCCCATATTTTTCTGTGCTAAGAATTTGTAAAAATTGCAAGTGCCATGAGATCACAATTAACCCCAGAGACCCCTATCCAAAAACTCACTACCCCAGTCCCTACTCTGGCCCCAAATTGTGGCCAGAACCATTAAATCTGCGGCCGTTTCATGGTGGAATTGGCTCGTATTTTCAGGATAGTTTCTAGGTCTCTACACTAGGTTACTGTCATGCCAACTTTTGCAACAAATACCTAGTTTAACAGCAGATCATCCGAGACCCCAAATCAACACTAACAATACGATATTTATCCGAAACAATACGATACGCGATAAAAACAGAAACGAACAAGCTAAGCTACACAAAATTAACTTAAAGAACAGAAAGGAATCATTACCTACACAAAAGAACTCAAACATCCAAGCTTGGCACACTCCAAGGCATCCATGAGGCAAATCCAAGAAAAAGGTGTGCTTTTGATGAAGTTTGTGAATTTTGTGATGAATTTTGTGTAGAAATGAGAGAGTGTTCAGTTTAGTTGAGGGAGAGATAAGAGAGTAAAAGAGTTAGAGAAAAGAGAGAGTATGTGAGGATATGAGAGAGGGAGGTGGGTGAAGGGTGAGGTGAGAGGTGAGTGTATCATATGCATTAATTCACCATTTAATGCTTTCACACCTTAAATGCCACCCCCTCACTCAACAAAAGAAAATATCTCTCTCTCTCTCTCTCTCTCACACTCATAAAAGATCTAGGTTTAAGGTTAAGAATTGGATTAACAAGGATTAAAGCAAAGGTTGGATTAAACAAGGATTAGGTTAAGTGTCAAGGTTAAAAAGATCAAAATTAGCACAAGCAAAATTCATATTTACGTGTACACGTGCGTGCATGCTTATAACAAATAATAATAAATTATTAATTAAATGTTATAAAATGTGAGGAACACGAATTGGTAAACTTTTTACAGTAAACCCGCACTAACGTTTAAACAAATACTAACCGAAATCCAAGGCGTTACAGATGGGCTCTGATCTCATCCGTCGGTATCAGGTTTGCCTCAAATCTGTTAAAGGATTGTGTTAGCAGTGTAATATGTGATATTTTAAAAAAAGTTCGAATTTATTGATACATATCTTACCGACTGAGTATGGTGAACTCAGTGTCATACTCATATACTGACTTGGTCCACATCGAACCTTGTTGCAGATGCATGAACTGTTGTTCCATGTCGAACCTGGCAGTCTTAGAGAAGTACTTTGCGTCGAACATGTCTCGGAAATTCTTCCATTCGATGGGTTGATCAAGACGGCTTTCTTCCGCCTTCCACCAATTCCTTGTATTGTCCGTGAGCTGTAATTTTGCAACATGAACCCAAGCTATTTCTGGCACTTATGCCGCTGCCAGATCATCTTCGATGCTCTGATCCCATTCCTCAGCTTCTAGAGGGCTCTCTTTTCCTGAGAACTGTTTAGGGTGCAAAGATCTGAATTGATTCACCTCAGGCGCTTAAGCCTCTGGACGGTTCATTAAAAGTGCATCTGCTGCTGCTGTCCTTCTAGGAGGCTGTGGATTGTCTCAAGCACAACCGTCTTCTCGTTGAGCGAAGCAGGGACGACAGGTGTGATTGGTAGTGGAGGTGGAGTGTTGTTAAAGTTGGTGCTGGTGTTGTTTGGGGAATTCATAACCTTGAAAGAAAATTTGGGTTATGACAAATTCAAAGTATATGATGAGATTCAAGAAGTATGAATTGTAAAGAATGTTTTAGTTGTTGGTTCTTGTGTTATATTGCTTAGATTGTTCACGCATAGCTGAACTCCATGGTAGAGTTCTATATAGCTCTGACCTATATGGGCCACCAGTAAAACCTGCCACGCCCTGCTTCCCAGTATACGGGCAGAGGACGCGACGAGGCCGCTACGTATTTACTCTGAAGTAAATACGCTAAGCGTAACTAAGCAATATAAATGAAATGCATAAAAGACAAAAGATATAAATGAACATCAACTTTATTTATTCACATTTTTTTACAATACATGGAAAAGTAAATATATCTGAAAGAAATGCCTAAACAGTGGCATAACAGAAATGAAAATTACTGAAATAAAAATGTGTACAATGAAGCTAGAGCTCTTGGTCATAGGCAAGCTGATCCAAGTTCTCACTAGTAGACTCGATCTCCTGGGTGTCCAGATCACCTGACAACATTCTAAAGAAGAAAAAGAAGGAATGTCGTCAGCGAACAATCGCTCGGTAAGTCCCAAAGGTAAGGGAGAAATAGAATAGACAGAGAGAGAAAGTAGCTTTTAAAGTTGTATTATATTGTATTAGTGTTAACGTTGTTATTTGTAGTTTGGTACAGAAGGATGCCAGTGTATACGAGAGGAGTCTCTATATGCCAGAAACTAAAGGCAAATGTAGTACAAGGCTCTGTTAGAAAGCCCGGAACAACGGCGTTGTATTCATGTTAGGTGTCTTAAATCTTGCAGTCTCGTGCCCCTTTTAACACCTTCCGTACCAATCTACCCCTTAAACCCCGCGATGTCTTGATTGTATTGTTTATATTATATTGCAACTTGTATTGTTTTGTAATATAGATTGTATAATTGGATGGCTTGCCGAAACCATGATATCAGTAAATGGTTGTAATTAGAGAATCATAGATATAACTGGAGAATCATGGATGTAACTCGAGAATCATGTAGATGAAAGTATATCCATGGTTCGGTTCAGCCAATACAGATTGAATATATGTATTCATGGATCCATATTGAATTGTAGTATTGTAGAATGTACTTGAATCATATTCAAATCATATTATTTAATGAGACTCAGTCTGAGTCAAAACAACTAGAAAAGAAATTGAAGTCCTGAATTAGGTTTTGATGTTATCGGTAACCGCTACACATGGGCGGTAGGATTTGTGTCTTTTTCAAAGACGATTACCGTGTTGATAACACCGTTTGTTAAGTTGTCTACCTTAAAATAGGCAAGCACCCACTTCTCCGGCTTCCCTGAGGCTCAAGAGATTGGTCCTGCTTAAACCTATATTTACTAGGGTCCTTATTGTAATTTATAAAACTTGAGGGGGTTATATGTAAAGTACTTTTGTATATTTTTCAAAACACACCCTAAGTATTTAATTATCGTATTAAGAGTTGTCATAGATGTGGATTTTATATATGTGACATTTCTAGTGAAAATAACCTAATTTTATAATATAGGGCATTTAATTATAATATTGAATATGTATGGAATTTCATGGTATTTTTATGTAAAGTGATTCTTTTGACTTAGAAAAGTTGGAATATTGATATTATAACAAAAATAGATATTTTGATAATACATATATATTTATATATTTATAAAAATAATTTTTAATTTAGTATTTCCTAGAAATCTTATTTTCTTAAGATATTTGTATTTTAAATCTCTAGAGACCGAATGCTCCTTGCGGATATCTGAATCTCACACTATTAAGCCCAGGGATGTGCGATAATCCGCGCCATCCCAGTCGGGTTTCCTAAAAATGGGTTGTAGCGGCGCTTTGGAAAGATTTGTAAAAAATACGTAATCTTGTGAAAATGGTTTTTATAAGTTTAAGATAGTTTTATGTAAAACGATATTTCCCAAATCTACATTTCCCAAAAAGTATTGTGATATGTTGCATATGAGTGTTGTGAGGAGCTAGGTCATTATCTCGTGATCTACTTAAAGGTATAGCAAGATTTATGATATTTTAAAGGTATAGGTCATTACCTCGGGTTCCCTAAAAATGAGTTGTAGCGGCAGTTTGCAAAGATTTGTAAAAAATACGTAACCTTGTGAAAATGGTTTTTATAAGTTTAAGGTAGTTTTATATAAAACGGTATTTCCCGAATCTATATTTCCCAAAAAATATTGTGCAATATTGCAAATGAGTGTTGTGAGGAGGTGGGTCATTACCTCGTGATCTACTTAAAGGCATAACAAGATTTATAATGTTTTAAAGTCAAAACTAAACTATATGGTATTTTACTGAAAAAGTATGATAAAAATTGAAATATACATTCTTTTGAAATGGAATTTGTTCTGCATGTTTTGTTAATGATTAATAGTCAAGATGTATGCGTTTTGTATGGTTGTGTTAAGGAAAATTGAACTTTACAAAAAAAACCTAATCAGAAGTCGAATTTAACTCCGCTTCCGTCGGGTTTTAGTTTTACAAAGTTTTAGTATGGAATAGAGAAGGGGAGGAAAGACTTACGGGTTTAAATTCAAGAGAAGACGGAGAGGAAGCGGTAGGAGGTGCCGGTACGTCGTTTTGTCGCCGGGAATTTCTAGGGTCGTCGTCGGAATTTCGCCGGAGCTTCGCCCTTTGTTAATTCCAATTGCACACTAAAATTCTATAGAGTTTTCTTGAGAGTTTGGACTGAATTGTGAATGAGGGGTGTGTGTTTAGGGGTGGTATTTATAGGGTAATGCTAGGGTTTAGGGTAGTTGAAAGGTTGTATTGAAAATATATTAAAAATTGTATTAAAAATATGGTTTAATGGGGTTTTGAATGGCTCTGTTAATGTGCAGGATTTTTAAAGTATACAGGAGTTTCTAGAAGACAAAGAGGCATAAGTTTCATGAAGGTTCAACTCGGATTCAGCCGAGTCAACCCGGCCTCGCCGGCCGAGTCGGCCGAGTCACCGGCCCGAATCGGCTGAGTCGGGCCGGAGTTCGCCGTTGAAGGTCCGTTGTCACGCCCCGCTACGCAAAGTGCGCTAAGATCGGCACGTGACAGAGCAAACCATGCTACCCGTGGTTAGGAAACATCCTTTCACAGACACATTACGGCTGTCTGGGAGATATCAAGAACAGGAAAATAAAATAACTATCTAGTACATGTTCATATGCCATAATAAACGAGTCAAGAAATAATATGCGGAAGCAATAGAAACAAAACACCTAGAAAGTAAAGCTGGATACTAACTGGATCCTCACTGCTCGGCCTGACGGCGGAAAATACTCCTGATCAGCCTGCAACAAAGGTAGAGGATCTGGGCCATACAAAACCCAGACGTCAGTGCGTCATAATATCAAGCAATAATAAAATCAAGGAGTAGCAAGGCATGCAGGTATGAGTATGAATGGTACCTCCTTGCGCGTAAACTTGATTAAAGGCTCGGCCAAATGAGCAAAATTCTCCACGAACCTTCTGTAATACCCGGCAAGTCCAAGAAATCTTTTGATCTCAGCAACGCTCTTCGGAATTGGCCAATCTCGAACTGCTGCAATCTTTTCGGGGTCAACGGCGATTCCATCTCCAGGCATGACATGCCCCATAAACTTTACTTCTTCAAGACAAAACTCGCACTTGCTCTTTTTTGCATATAATCTTTCTTGCCTCAATGTTTGCTGTGCGATCTTCAAGTGTTCCGCATGCTTTTCAATGCTCCTCGAGTAGACCAGAATATCATCGATGAACACCACTATAAAATGGTCTAAGATCGGTGAAAAGATTCGGTTCATCAAGTCCATAAATATCGCCGGAGCATTCGTAACTCCGAATGGCATTACTAAATACTTGTAATGTCCATACCAAGTGCGGAACGCAGTCTTGCAAATATCTTCTGATTTAACTTGGACCTGATGATATCTGGACCGCAAATCCAGCTTCGAGAATACCCTCGCGCCACTAAGCTACTCGAACAATTCGCCAATGCGAGGGATCGGGTACTTGTTCTTAATAGTCACCCGGTTTAATTCTCGATAATCGATGCACATCCTCCTTGTGCCATCTTTCCTCTTTACTAGAAGAACTGGAGCTCCCCAAGATGAATTGCGCGAATTCAACCCCTCTCTAGGAATTCGGTAATCTGCTTCTTTACTTCTTTCAATTCCACTGGTGCCATCGGATAGTACGCCTTTGAGATTGGCACTGCACCAGGAACAAGATCGATCGTGAGCTCCACATCTCGTTTTGGCGGTAAACCCGAAATGTTCTCGAACACGTCCATGAACTCTCAAACTACAGTTGGCGCTTTCTCCTTATCAACTTCCATTGACGAAAGAATATTGCTTGTCGGCCTAGCCCGACAGAACTGCTACCTCCAGCAAAACAAACTCCGGATGTCCGGGAATATGGAAAATCACTTTCTTTACCCTACAATCAATGTGAGCGTAGAAAGTGCCGAGAAAATCCATTCCCAAGACAACAACAAACAAAGAGATGCACCAGAATTGAATAATTCTAATGTGGGGAAGACATGATCAAGTAGGATACCTGAAACGATTTCACCTAAAGCCAAACACTGAAGAAGATAAGCACGGTAAACAGAATTCAAGCTTGCGATAAAACATGAACTGGAAAGCAAGAGAAGCAAGGTAATATAACGACTATGAAATAAGGAAGTGAATCAAGACTAGGACTCCAAGTTACTTAAATAGAGTACCGCATGGTAACCATGCTGCAGTTCATAGTTACAATCACATAACTCCACTCAAGTCGCCCAAATCCTAGTATCAGAATCCAAGGGACAAGGAGAAACAATAGGGAACCAGAAGGTTTCAAGTTGAGATGTAAAGCGGTTTGCATATCATCAAGACGACGATCAAGAGAAAGGTAAGATTCAAGAATCACGAGAACAAGGTGGCAGCACATGTTCCTAGTTACGAGTTTTCCGATTCATGTATTGGGTCCAATACCCAAGTACAAAAGAATCAAACCCGATTAACCTAAATCCTATGTCTCTGATACCAAACAAATCCTATCACGCCCCGCTTCCCAGAGTGCCCTAAGATCGGCACGTGACAGAGCCAACCATGCTACCTGTGGCTAGGAAACATCCTTCCACAGTCACATTAGGGCTGTCTGGGAGATATCAAGAACAGGAAAATAAAATAACTATCTAGCACATGTCCATATGCCATAATAAACGAGTCAAGAAATATTATGCGGAAGCAATAGAAACAAAACACCTGGAAAGTAAAACTGGATACTGGCTGGATCCTCAGTGCTCGGCTTGACGGCGGAAAATACTCTTGATCAGCCTGCAACAAAGGTAGAGGATCTGGGCCATGCAAAACCCAGACGTCAGTGCGTCATAATATCAAGCAATAATAAAATCAAGGAGTAGCAAGGCATGCAGGTATGAGTATGAACGGTAAAACATGTATAAGAGTAATATAAATAGTGACAGTGAAGGGTAAGGCACAGGTGATGTGCAGTGAGTAATCTAAACTGGTCTACTGGGTTAACTACTCTCAAGTCTTTGAAATCAATTTGATGAATCATCGATGAAACTCAATAGTATCTCGTGTGTGCCCGGGATCACGGTGAAGATTCTCGGGCTGAAACCGAGACATACCGCTAGGCACTAAAGGAAAAGGGTAACGATGAATGATGTCCACGGCATCATCCCAAGGCTGGCTTAGCCTCTAAAAGGTAGTGGATAACGATGGATGATGTCAGCAGTATCATCCCAAGGCTGGCCTAGCCTCTAAAAGGTAGTGGATAACGATGGATGATGTCAGCAGCATCATCCCAAGGCTGGCCTAGCCTCTAAAACTGATCAGTAAAGGTATCGAACTGTCGAGTTACAAGTCAGGTTTTATCATTGATTTCCCCATACCCCCAGGTTGTGTATTCAAGTCAGGTATTGATAAATCTGGAGCTAATGCCAACATGGGGTCAAGCAAGTACAGGTTTGTCTGAATAGACAACAGGAAATGTCCGTAGGGACAACATGTCAAGATTGTTGGCATTAATAACAAGATCAGGTAACAGGTTAAGCTATGGTACATCAGGTCATGTCAGGTAGTGAACAAGTATCAATCATGTCAATGAGTGCACAGGTATCAAGTCGTGTCAAGTAGTAGTGTACCAAGTCATGTCAGGGGTGCACACGTATCACGTGGGTGCTCATAATCAAACTATAATAAGTATGGGTACACAAAACATGTATGGGATACTAATATAACAATAAAATGGAATAATGTGATATGGTATGCAAATAGATATAATTTCAAGGATATGGATGCACGGTTATCGACTGGGGTTACATTTATAGTTCCAGTATTAATTAGGATGCAATTTATTAAACATGGAGTGTTAATATCACAATATTATGTAGTAATGTGATCTATGGATGCAATTATATGTATCTTAAATGCGATGGATGCAAACGGGTATCCGAAAAATTATAAAACTATAAAATGGTAATGTGGGATGTACAACTAAGCAATATGTGATATAAATATTGATATAATAATATTAATATGGATAGCATATTCAAAACGATTAATAACTATAAAAGTGGTATTGATTAACCATGCACAAGAAAGTTCCGTTCAGAAATTCAGCGTCACCCTGATTTATAAAATAGCTTAAAAAGAACAAACGTTCTCCAAAAGGGACGTGTCTTATACCAAAACAAAGATAATTCAATAAGGTTTTCATTTTTATAAGTATAAGCATTTCAGGTTGTCCCTACAAAAAGTTATGAACATTCGAAGTTGAAAGTTTGTTGCTGGAATTTCCCTGGACAACAGTTTAAAGATATTTTCATTTGCATTTTACGTTATTTAAACAATTTATTTTGTAAGTAAATATTTCATAGAGTTATAGTATTCTGAGTCAGCTTAGTAACGAACTAAAGAACGTATACTAATGATTTTTCTATGATTTATAATGAATTTTATAAGGTATGGTGTACAGTAAACTTCAAATTTGTCGTATCCGCTTTTCAACGACGTTTCATATGTAAACTATAATATTTTCAAATGTATAATATTATAAAATGCAGATTATACACTAATTAAAGATAATAATAAGAAATATTACGACGATATATATTTTAAATGATATGGATGCAATATAATGTAATCTAGTATATCACAAGATAATTTTTTATGATCAAGATTTAAAATGATATAAACGGATGCAAACGGAACATCGAAACGTTATAAAATTAAATATGGGGTACTAGATTTAAACTATAGGTATGGTATTTATTTAAATAGGTATAAAATAAATTATATAGCATGTATTAAGATTAACTTGCCTAGACGGAATAAGAACGGATGTGTACAGAACATTTTTCGTCGGCGAAATGTCGCGACGCGCGCATGATACACGGAATGGTTCCAAACAACTCACGAGAGTGATTACGCAAGTCAGGTACGTTCACTGGATCACTCGGATCATCAGCGACGAGCACGACTCCGGCGGTGATCACCGGAAGCAAAAAACAAGATCAAGAAAAAAAAAAGAAAAAAGAAGAAGTAAGAAGAAGAGGCTCTGAATTAAATAAGAAAAGAAAATTTTAAATTAATAAAATATATATAAATATATATATGCAGAGGAGAGAGAGAGAAAGGGGTTGTTAGTTTGTTTGGAAATTAGATTTAAAATTTTAAAAGATTTTTAGATTTAAAATTTTAGATAAGAGGTTTCAGTTTGTTAAAGAAATCGTATGAAAATACTTAAACTAAATTTTAAAATTAAATAAATTGAATTTTGGCGAGATACAAAAATATTTCAAAAGGCGCCCGGGTTGGGTCTAAAAATTCAGATTTAAAATACGAAAGATATGTGCGACTTTCAAAATTCAAAATGAATGCTCAGGTAACGAAAATGCATACCCTCAAGAACGGATGCACGTACGTGCGTGTAGCCATCCAAACACGTCCGTTTTGCTGAACGGGACGAGAATAAGATGCGCGGATGCTACCACGGGGTTAGGGTTATCATGCAAGCCATGCAATATATTTTTAAAATATTTTATGTGACTTAAAATGTTATATTGTAAAAATTCAAATGCCAGATAAAATGCCAGTATGCACTAAACATGAAAATGCACCAGTCTACGTAACAAGTCAGGATAATTCATAAGTATGAATCAAATAAGTTCAAGCAAGCGGGTCGGGTCGAATGTAATGTAAAATGTAAAATACTATTCGCACCCAAAACACGATAAATCAGGAAAATACCACAATTAAGCAAATACGAGAACTGGAATTGGTATAAATGAACTAGATTGTTACATTATACCCAAATACAAAAGAATTTCGTCCTCGAAATTCTACGAACAAGAAAGAATATACAATCAAGAAACTACAAGAATAGATGTGGAAACTTCTGCCGGATTTCATCTTCTCGTTCCCAAGTTGATTCTCCATGCGAGCGATTTCCCTAAGAAACAAGTACGAGGGGGATAACTTTGTTCTTAAGAACATTTTCCCTTTGATCCACAATCGACATCGGTTGTTTCTCAAAAGTTAAATCTTCTCGTACAGTCAGTTCCGAATGATCCAGCACGTGTGTTTCATCTCGAACATATTTACGGAGTTGAGATATATGAGACACGTCATGAACATTTGCCAAAAATTGTGGTAACACCAATCGATAAACCACTTCTCCAACACGCTCAAAAATCTCGAAAGGCCCAACGAATAAAGGACTAAGCTTTCCTCGACTTCCAAAATGAATCACTCCTCTAGTCGGTGATATCTTCAAGAATACTAGATCACCAACAGCGAAGTCTAGAGATCTTCTTGATGTATCGACCTAACTCTTCTGCTGATCTTGCGCTGCCTTCATATGATTCCGGATAGTGTTAACTTTCTCCACTATTTGCATGATCAAATCCGGTCCCAACAATTTTCGTTCTCCAACATCGTCCCAACAAACAGGTGAACGACACTTAAGCCCATATAATGCTTCGAATGGAGCCATCTGAATAGTCGTCTGAAAACTGTTGTTTTACGAAAACTCCATCAAGTGTAGATGATCCTCCCATGAACCCTTGAAGTCTAACATGCAAGCTCTCAACATGTCTTCAAGAGTTTGGATCGTTCTCTCCGACTGGCCATCTGTTTGAGAATGATAAGCTGTGCTAAACTTCCATCGAGTCCCCAAACTTTCCTGTAAGCTCCTCCAGAAGTGTGATAAGAATTGAGTGTCATGGTCGGACACGATGCTCACAGGTACTCCATGCAATCTCACAATCTCCTGCATGTACTGTTCTGTTAACGCTTCTGTTAACTGACCAACTCGAAACGGTATGAAGTGAGATGCCTTGGTCAATCGATCAACAATCACCCAAACTGCATTGTTGCCCTTTAGACTCTGCGGTAAAGCTGTCATGAAATCCATGGTTATATGTTCCCACTTCCATTGAGGAATCAGAAGTGGTTGCAATAAACCAGCAACCCTTTGATGTTCAGCCTTAAGTTGCTAACACACCAAGCACTTTGCTATAAAGCGAGCAATCTCCCTTTTCATACCTCCCCACCAGAAATGCTGTCGTAGATCACGGTAAATCTTCGTGCCTCCTAGATGTACGGAATACGCGGAACTGTGTGCCTCCTTCATAACTTCTTCACGAATATCTCCTTTTGACACACACAAACGGCTACCATACCGTAATGAACAATCATCATGAATCAATAAGTCCGTTCGAAGTCTAGCTTCAACCAGTTCTCGAAACTTTTGCAATCTTGGGTCCTTCGACTGAGCTGCTTTAATACTCTCGATCAATGATGACTGTACTTGCAGCTGCATCAACTGTCCTAAAGAATGCGGTAGCACGATCTCCAACTCGAATCTCCAAAAGTCTTCCATAACCTCCTTCTGTGCAGTCAACATCTGAATTGCTGGCAACCGACTAAGCGCATCCGGCACAACATTAACTTTTCCCGGATGGTACTTAAGATCAAGATCGTAGTCAGCCATCAGCTCCAACCATCCACACTGCCTCATATTAAGCTCCTTATGTGTGAACACATACTTCAGGCTTTTGTGATCGGTGAATACTTCGACCCTTTCGTCCAATAAGTAGTGTCTCTAAATCTTTAAAGCGAAAATCACAGCAGCTAGCTTCAAATCATGAGTTGGGTAATTCTTCTCATGGGTCTTCAACTATTTCGATGCGTAAGCTATGACCTTCCCATGCTGCATCAAAACACATCCCAATCCTTTTCCAGATGCGTCGCTGTGAATCACCAATCCTCCGGAACTGTCTGGTATGGTCAAAATAAGAGCGGTTATCAACCTCTTCTTCAACGCCTTAAAAGCTAACGCACACTTATCCGTCCGCACAAATGGTACCTCCTTACGCATAAGATTGATCAAAGGCTCGGCCAAATGAGCAAAATTCTCCACGGACCTTCTGTAATACTCGGCAAGTCCAAGAAAGCTTATGATCTCAGCAACGTTCTTCGGAATCGGCCAATCTTGAACTGCTGCAATCTTTTTGTGGTCAACGACGATTCCATCTCCGGACACGACATGCCCCAAAAACTTCACTTCTTCAAGACAAAACTCGCACTTGCTCTTTTTTGCATATAATCTTTCTTGCCTCAATGTCTGCAGTGCGATCTTCAAGTGTTCCGCTTGCTTTTCAATTCTCCTCGAGTAGACCAGAATATCATCGATAAACACCACTATAAAATAGTCCAAGATCGGAGAAAAGATTCGGTTCATCATGTCCATAAATATCGCCGGTGCATTCGTGACTCCGAATGGCATCACTAAATACTTGTAATGTCCATACCAAGTTCAGAACGCAGTCTTACAAATATCTTCTGATTTAACTCGGACCTGATGATATCTGGACCGTAAATCCAGCTTCAAGAATACCCTCGCGTCTCTAAGCTACTCGAACAATTCGCTAATGCGAGGGATCGGGTACTTGTTCTTAATAGTCATACGGTTTAATTCTCAATAATCGATGCACATCCTCCTTGTGCCATCTTTCCTCTTTATTAGAAGAACTGGAGCTCCCCAAGGTGAATTGCGCGAATTCAACCCTTCTCTAGCAATTCGGTAATCTGCTTCTTTACTTCTTCCAACTCCACTGGTACCATCGGATAGTACGCCATTGAGATTGGCGCTGCGCCAGGAACAAGATCGATCGCGAACTCCACATCTCGTTTTGGCGGTAAACCCGAGATGTCCTCGAACACGTCCATGAACTCTCAAACTACAGCTGGCGCTTTCTCCTTATCAACTTCCATTGACGAAAGAACATTGCTTGTCGGCCTAGCCCTAACTCGACTAGCCCGACAGAACTGCTACCTCCAGCAAAACAAACTCCGGATGTCCGGGAATATGGAAAATCATTTTCTTTGCCCTACAATCAATGTGAGCGTGGAAAGTGCCGAGAAAATCCATTCCCAAGACAACAACAAACAAAGAGATGCACCAGAATTGAATAATTCTAATGTGGGGAAGACATGATCAAGTACGATACCTGAAACGATTTCACCTGAAGCCAAACACTGAAGAAGATAAGCACGGTAAACAGAATTCAAGCTTGCGATAAAATATGAACTGGAAAGCAAGAGAAGCAAGGTAATATAACGACCATGAAATAAGGAAGTGAATCAAGACTAGGACTCCAAATTACTTAAATAAAGTACCGCATTGTAACCATACTGCAACTCATAGTTACAATCACATAACTCCACTCAAGTAGCCTAAATCCTTGTATCAGAATCCAAGGGACAAGGAGAAACAATAGGGAACCAAAAGGTTTCAAGTTGAGATGCAAAGCGGTTTGCATATCATCAAGACGACGATCAAGAGAAAGGTAAGATTCAAGAATCACGAGAACAAGGTGGCAGGACATGTTCCTAATTACGAGTTTTCCGATTCGTGTATTGGGTCCAATACCCAACTACAAAAGAATCAAACCCGATTAACCTAAATCCTATGTCTCTGATACCAAACAAACCCTATCACGTCCCGCTTCCCAGAGTGCGCTAAGATCGGCACGTGACAGAGCCAACCATGCTACCTATGGCTAGGAAACATCCTTCCACAGTCATATTAGGGCTGTCTGGGAGATATCAAGAACAGGAAAATAAAATAACTATCTAGCACATGTCCATATGCCATAATAAACGGGTCAAGAAATAATATGCGGAAGCAATAGAAACAAAATACCTGGAAAGTAAAACTGGATACTAACTGGATCCTCACTGCTCGGCCTGACGGCGAAAAATACCCCTGATCAGCCTGCAACAAAGGTAGAGGATCTGGGCCATGCAAAACTCAGACGTCAGTGCGTCATAATATCAAGCAATAATAAAATCAAGGAGTAGCAAGGCATGCAGGTATGAGTATGAATGGTAAAACAGGTATAATAGTAATATAAATAGTGACAGTGAAGGGTAAGACACAAGTGATGTGCAGTGGGTAATCTAAACTGGTCTACTGGGTTAACTACTCTCAAGTCTTTGAAATCAATTTGATGAATCATCGATGTAACTCAATAGTATCCCGTGCGTGCCGGGGATCACGGTGAAGTTTCTCGGGCTGAAACCGAGACATGCTGCTAGGCACTAAAGGAAAAGGGTAACGATGAATGATGTCCACGGCATCATCCCAAGGCTGGCTTAGCCTCTAAAAGGTAGTGGATAACGATGGATGATGTCAGCAGTATCATCCCAAGGCTGGCCTAGCCTCTAAAAGGTAGTGGATAACAATAGATGATGTCAGCAACATCATCCCAAGGCTGGCCTAGCCTCTAAAACTGATCAGTAAAGGTATCGAACTGTCGAGTTACAAGTCAGGTTTCATCATTGATTTCCCCATACCCCCAGGTTGTGTATTCAAGTCAGGTATTGATAAATCTGGAGCTAATGCCAACACGGGGTCAAGCAAGTACAGGTTTGTCTGAATAGACAATAGGAAATGTCCCTAGGGACAACAGGTCAAGATTGTTGGCATTAATAACAAGATCAGGTAACATATCAAGCTATGGTATATCAGGTCATATCAGGTAGTGAACAAGTATCAATCATGTCAAGGAGTGCACAGGTATCAAGTCGTGTCAAGTAGTAGTGTACCAAGTCATGTCAGGGGTGAACAAGTATCATGTGGGTGCTCATAATCAAACTATAATAAGTATGGGTACACAAAACATGTATGGGGTACTAATATAACAATAAAATGGAATAATGTGATATGGTATGCAAATAGATATAATTTCAAGGATATGGATACACAGTTATCGACTGGGGTTACATTTATAGTTCCAGTATTAATTAGGATGCAATTTATTAAACATGGAGTGTTAATATCATAGTATTATGTAGTAATGTGATTTATGGATGCAATTATATGTATCTTAATTGCGATGGATGCAAACGGGTATCCGAAAAGTTATAAAACTATAAAATGGTAATGTGGGATGTACAACTAAGCAATATGTGATATAAATATTGATATAATAATATTAATATGGATGGCATATTCAAAACGATTAATAACTATAAAAGTGGTATTGATTAACCATGCACAAGAAAGTTCCGTTCAGAAATTCAGCATCACCCTGATTTGTAAAATAGCTTAAAAATAACAAACGTTCTCCAAAAGGGACGTGTCTTATACCAAAACAAAGATAATTCAATAAGATTTTTATTTTTATAAGTATAAGCATCTCAGGTTGTCCCAACAAAAAGTTATGAACATTCGAAATTGAAAGTTTGCTGCTGGGATTTCCCTGGACAGCAATTTTAAGATATTTTCATTTGCATTTTACATTATTTAAACAATTTATTTTGCAAGTAAATATTTCATAGTGTTATAGTATTCTGAGTCATCTTCGTAACGAACTAAAGAATGTATACTAATGATTTTTCTATAATTTATAATGAATTTTATAAGGTAAGATGTACAGTAAACTTCAAATTTGTCGTATCCACTTTTCAACGACGTTTCATATGTAAACTATAATATTTTCAAATGTATAATATTATAAAATGCAGATTATACACTAATTAAAGATAATAATAAGAAATATTACGACGATATATATTTTAAATGATATGGATGCAATATAATGTAATCTAGCATGTCACAAGATAAGTTTTCATGATCTAGATTTAAAATGATATAAACGGATGCAAACAGAATATCGAAACGTTATAAATTAAATATGGGGTACTAGATTTAAACTATAGGTATGGTATTTATTTAAATAGGTATAAAATGAATTATATAGCATGTAGCAAGATTAACTTGCCTAGACGGAACAAGAACGGATGTGTACGGAACATCCTTCGTCGGCGAAATGTCGCGACGCGCGCACGATACACGGAACGGTTCCAAACAACGCACGAGGGTGATCACGCAAGTCAGGTACGTTCACTGGATCACTCGGATCGTCGGCGACGAGAACGGCTTCGGCGGTGATCACTGGAATTAAAAAATAAGATCAAGAAAAAGAAAGAAAAAAGAAGAAGAAGTAAGAAGAAGAGGCTGTGAATTAAATAAGGAAAGAAAAATTTAAATAAATAAAAAATATATAAATATATATATGCAGAGGATAGAGAGAGAGAAAGGGGTTGTTAGTTTGTTAGGAAATTATAATTAAAATTTTAAAAGATTTTTAGATTTAAAATTTTAGATAAGAGGTTTCAGTTTGTTAAAAAAATCGTATGAAAATATTTAAACTAAATTTTAAAATTAAATAAATTGAATTTTGGCGGGATACAAAAATATTTCAAAATGCACCCGGGTCGGGTCTAAAAATTCAGATTTAAAATACGAAATATATGTGCGACTTTCAAAATTCAAAATGAATGCTCAGGTAACGAAAATGCATACCCCCAAGAACGGATGCACGTACGTACGCGTAACCATCTAAACACGTCCGTTTCACTGAACGGGACGAGAACAAGATGCGCAGATGCTACCACGGGGTTAGGGTTATCATGCAAGCCATGAAATATATTTTTAAAATATTTTATGTGACTTAAAATGTTATATTGTAAAAATTCAAATGCCAGATAAAATGTCAGTATGCACTAAACATGAAAATGCACCAGTCTACATAACAAGTCAGGATAATTCATAAGTATGAATCAAATAAGTTCAAGCAAGCGGGTCGGGTCGAATGTAATGTAAAATATAAAATACTATTCGCACCCAAAACACGATAAATCAGAAAAATACCACAATTAAGGAAATACGAGAACTGGAATTGGTATAAATGAACTATGTTGTTATATCCGTCGTCTGGTTAAGATAGTGGGGTAGTTTTTTTAGTGTAACCTTTTGTTTTTACGGGTTTAGCACGTGTAGACTCTTGGGATTCTAAAAATTTAAAAAGAAATCAATATTAAAAATAATATGGGGGATGTGATATGAACTCTGGTACTTTGGTTCAGTAGTGCAAGGTCTTACCAATGAGCTACAAACTCTTTCTTGCTATTAAAAAGCAAAACAATTGCTTATAGTTCTCACTGTAAATGCAAATACCCCAAGTATACATTAACTTTTAAACATATTTTTGTACACCAAAATTGGAGTTGTTACATATGGTGCGAAGTGTCTGGTGTTCCCCGATGAAACACGGAGACGTGACCGCGCGGGTCCGTCTTGTCTAAATTCGAGGAAGATGCTAATTGGTGCTATCTGTCCACCTCTTCGAAGATGCTAAGTTGATTTATGACACCATGTATCGAAAATTTAAACGGATGTGGCCGATATAGCAGATTTCGTCAGATTCCCCCTCGTTAAGGGGTTTTTGATTGTGGGGACGCTCTTCCCTACAGGAGCAAGCCCCTGCGGTTAATTACGCTACCGTATCACGGTAACCACTTTCTCCTTCTCCAGATGGTCATTTCGTGTCGTGGGTGTTTTTTTTATTTTTGGTTGCCCGTGGATTGTATACGGAGACTAATTTATGTTGTCGCCCGTAGGGCGTGGATTAGTCCAAATCCGTATTTTCTTAGATTTGGGTTTGGGGTTGGGTTAAGGATACATTAGTCTTATTTGAGACTAAGATAAACTTAAACGTATGTTAAGAATATGTTAGTCTAATTTTAGATTAAGATCAACTTAATGGGATCACTTAGATCCAACAAAAGAGCGTTTGGGCTCTAATGTTTAGTTTAGGGACATTGTGGTCCACTAGTTTAAGGACATTACGGTCCAATGTTAGTTTAAGGTCATCTCGGTCCAATGTTAGTTTATGGACATCACAGTCCATGGGCTTAAGGACCCCACAGTCCGAGGTTAAGGACATCATAGTCCATGGGTTTTAAAGGACCCCACAGTCCGAGGTTAAGGACATCATAGTCCGTGGTTTTTAAAGGACCCTGCAGTCCAGTTTAAAAACGTCATAGTCTATGAAATGTATGGTTATTGGGACCTATCACCTCTCTGAAGACGTTGAAACATTACCACGACAAATATCATATGAGTAAAGAGATGTACCCTTAAACCAATTTTGGTTGGGAGATCTATAGTCCAGTTGAGAATAAGATCTGAGATTTATGAGCATATGGGCTCAATTAATCTGAGTTGATAACTTATGTCCAATCTTGGGCTAAGTCCAATCGAGTTAAAATGTTTAACATTTATTTTGGGTTGTTGAGCCTTTATCTGGGCTTGACCCTGACAGTGTTTTTATCTTTTACTGAATGCTGAGCGTTCCTCATAGCCTTGAGCTTATTACAGAACAATTTATGTTCTATCAGCACAACACATGTTGCGCTTGGCCCTTTGCGCCAGTCAAAGAGCGCAGTGTGCTTCTGCCAAGTAGCACATACGTGAGGGACACGTGTCGCGCTTGGCGCTGAGCGCCAGTCAATGAGCGTAGTGCGCTATATTTGGAGCGCTAAGGCTCAGCAGTGCTTTGCGCTAGTCTTTGATTGCTGGGGCGCTTTTGTTAAGTAGCGCACACGTGAGGAGTACGTGTCACTGTGCACCAGTCTTGAGCGTAGAGCGCTATCTTATGAGCGCAAGCGCTAATTGATTAACTTTTTGATCCCAAAAGAGATTATGTCTCAAGATTCTAAGAACAAAAGTTCTTATTTTATAGGAGATGTTTCAATCTCTTGTATTGATGAAAGGCTTTGCCTTTATGGATCTATGATCCTTAAGAGAATTGAATTATTCTTTTCCCCTCTCTGTTTATAACGAGATATTCATGATCTCTTTTTGTAAAAGACAATTTGTCTTGTAGATCTATGATCTGTGAGAAGAGTTATGCTCTTCTTCTTTATTTTTTGATGAGACCGTTTGATCTCTTTGTGAAAGACCTTGGTCTTGTAGATCTATGATCTTTAAAGAAGTAAATTCTTCTTTTCTTTTTACCTTGAAGAAAGTTCTTTTCTTCTGAGAGCTTGCTCTTGTCTTTTAATTTCTCAAAGTTTATAGGGAGGTTTTTTCTATATTTTTCTGTCCCTGAGGCTTGAAGTCTTGGGGTTTTTTTTTATAGGGAAAGCTGATCAGTTCAATCAGTTAAGGAGATTTTTTCTCCAATTGATTTGGGGAATTTCCTATCGTTGGATCTTTGATCCAAGGGATTCTGATTTACAGAAGGCAATCTTCTTGTTTTTAATAAGAATGGGAAATCTTTCCATACAGAATTTATTCTGTACTTTTGGTGATTTTTAATCACCATTAGATCATTGATCCAATGGTGCTCTGATTTACAGAGCACAAGTTTGTTGTTTGGAAAGATTTTGAGAAATCTTTTCCTAATTAATGGTTTATCATTATTATTGGATCTTAGATCTGACGGTGGGGAGCTTTTAGTTCCAGCGCTAGCGCACTCGTGCTTTGCACGTGGTGCGCTATTTAGAGCGCAGCGCACCTAGTGCTAGCACACACGTGCTTTGCACGTGGTGTGCTGCTTAGGGCGCAGCGCACTTGGCGCTGCATCTAAAGCGTTGCTTCATTTCAAAATTTGAATTTCGAACAGAGCTTTGCTCTGATTCGGGGAAATAAATTCCCCCCACCGTTGTGCTCACATGGCCCACATGTGAGTGCAGCAGTGGCATCATCTGCGCTCTTGGATCAACTCAGAAGTTGAAAAGGCATCTCAGTGCCTATAAATAGGACCCTTGGCCCTTAGGAAGTTTTCTGTTCATCTTCTTCCTTCTGAGAATTATTATTCTCTTGCAGAGCATAGCTCTTTGGCTTAAGAACTTCCTTAAAGACAGAACTCTGTCAAAATTTTTAGGTAAAAATTAAATCTTTTAAAGAACCTTTTAATAATCAGGGTTTCACCCACTAAGAGAGCTTTGCTCTTCATAAATTTTCGATCTAAAGAAAACCCTTTTAGGGTTTCATCAATGGAGCTTTGCTCTCTCGAACCCATAGACCTAAAGAGATCTTTTCTTGGGGTTTTATAGCCCATGAGCAGAGGTTTGCTCATAAAAAAACTCTTAAAGTTTGTTCATAGATCTTGAAGATCTCGGAATTTTTCATTCATGTATAAAAATTGATTTCAATTTTTCTGATGGATTATTCCATCATTTTTTCCAGAGCAAGGCTTTTGAGGAATTTTTATTCTTTCATCATTAGAGTTTGACAGATGTCACTCTGTCACAGAGCACTGCTCTCAAGGGGTATTTACTCCTTAGCCCGAGGGGTTTTCTCGTTAAATGAGAATCGATTGGGGATTTCCTCATTTAATTGACAGCCTCATCAAATGATGAGGCTGTTCTATTAATGATGAACTGTCATCTAGATTTTGTGGGTTTCCCTTTGGTCCTCTTTTTACTGCATTGCAGTGCGGTATGAATTTTAAAGTACCAAGTGCCAGAATTTAAATTATAGCACCGACGGTTGACTTTTGTCCTTTTCGCGCAGGTGACATGTCTTTCGATCGTTCTTTCCCATTTGTTCGTTCATAAGGAGGATTCCCTGGAGTGCCTATGGACTGGGAAGTCTTAGCATTGATCAGAGATCATGACCCGGAACATAAGAATCTTCATCTATGGGGGACATGGTACAATCAAATCATTAAGGGTCGGCAGAGCTTTTCGTGCGCGGTACCCTCAAAGCCCATCATGGCGATCCATTACGCCGACTCACCCCCGGTGAACTATACCGTGGAAGAAGTCAAATGGACTTCGGGAGGTCTTCTTCAGCCTGCTATGGCTTCGATACCCGTTCAGCCTCCAATGGCTTTGGATACCCTGGGGCGACGTATTTGTCAAGGGGAGTCACACCCGTGGGGACAACCATACATGATTGGCCTAACTCCTCATCATCCAGCTGGCTATCTGCAATGGGCCCGCTATATTCTGTCAGTGAAGAAGTCGTAGTTGCTGAGGCTTGGGTTGTATCCCGCAATTTATGCTTCTCTTTTCCAGTATTCTACGCTTCTTGCCTGGTGGGTTAAGGCCTTTCTGGAGCAGTGGAATATTCCGACTCACACCTTCCTTTTGCTGGATCGAGAAGTATCAATCTCTTTAGACGAATTTGCAGAAGTTTCTGGCTTACCGGTTATAGGGGAGCATTATAAGGAACTGCTTCCTACGGATGAATGCGTTTTTGTTGCCAAGTCAGTGATGACAGGCCTTACCCCAGAGAACGCCATTCAACACTAATTCCCTAGTTTGATCAAAGTGTTGAATATTTATGAGGGCCTTTTCCTCGAATCTCGGAGTCGTAGGGTTAATTTTATGGATTTCATTGCTCGTTTTCTCCACCCGGAAGTCCTTTCGAAGGAGGCCGCTAAATTCGCCAAACTTGACGATCCTTTCGGCTTAGGTTTGGACAACTTGCCAACGGTGGAGGCCAATCAGAAGAGTTTCTTCCTTCCCAACATCCCGGTCGTTTCTTTTGCAGAGGTTGCAGTCCCTGGGATCGACGAGGAAACGTTCTTTTTGGGGTTTCTTGGGTTACGGCTGAGCTGGTTTGCGCTTCCGATGCACCCTAGCCGTATGAGTCTGTCTGTCTTCTTCCCAGCTCACCGAATGGTTATTGGGGTGAAAGTGGCTGTCGGGGTTGCTGGGCTAGCTCATTTGTATTACGGCCTCAGCCAAGCAGCGGATACTACTGAACCAGGAGTGCAGCATGTGAACTTCTCGATACATTACTTCATGTCATGGCTCAAGCTACATGCACTTGGCATTTTCGGTATCCATAAAAGGCCTTCCTTCTACGTCAGGTGTGGCTCCCCTCAGATTATACGGCTAGTTGACGCATCCATTGTAAATCCGTCACCGTGGGAAGCTAGGGGTTTGCTCCTTCGTCCTCGCACGGTTGGAGATGGCATGACCTTTACCGACAAGATTCTGACTATCGGCAAGGAGTCCGCAACAACGGTGTAGCCATCGCGGGACATTTTTAAAGATGAAGCCTCTGTTTTGAAAGCTTAGGAAATACTTCATTTATATTCCATCAGACCGGGCTTTCTTGTGTTTAGGCAGAATGATGCAGTGTTATTCATGAGATACAACCCGCATCGTTTCGCCCGGCATCTGAGCTATAATCAGGGAGTCTCGCTTGAAGCTTTCTTAGCAGAACCTGCTCCTACCGAAGAGGGAATGCGAAGCGCGCTGCATCATTTTATGCGTCTGAACACAGGGTCCAACTTCTTTATCAGCGAACCGAGCTGTGTTCTGAAGGCCCTCAATATGTATGTGGCCTGGTATCAACATTCAATGGGCGCCATCATCAGGGAGGAGAAGCGATTGCTGATTGATCACAAGGGTACCGCTTCGACCGATAATCCAAATGTTCCTCTGAAGTGACGAACCATTGTCCGTCCTCCCTTAAGAGAAGTTGCTGCGGTCGAAGTCCAGCATGATAGGCCCGAGCTACCGATACCCTGTTCTCCCGTGGAAACGGTGACTGTAGCTTCCCTAGAGTCTGGCGTGGGTTCAGATATCGGGACTCGTCGTCCCAAGGTGCCCACCAAGCGTAAGCTTGTGCTAGCTACGACCGGAGCTTGCTCGCAGAAGAGGAAGAAAAAGTCGATCCTCTCTGCAGACGTTGTATTTGGTCAGGAGCCCCATGCTCTTTATAGTGAGGGCTTGGACGAATATGGGACCAACGAGGGTCTATTAATAGCGCCGGACGATATTGATCTGGCGGCTGCCATTGCAACTTCTGAGCGATCAGCAAGCCACAAAGCGGGACTAGCCGCCCTCGCTCAATTAAGTAAGCTTCAATCGTACCTTTTTGCTGCTATGTTTTTATTATTATGTTTTGACTGACACTCTTTCTCTAACAAACATTTCCACTGAAGAGGCTCTCGCGGCTTCCCTCAAGACTTTTGAGGAGGAGGAGAGGATTCACACTTTGCTGGGCGTTGGTATATTTCGGCCCATTGCGCCTTCATTCTCCTTTCTTATGGTGACCCCTTTTTTATCTTATCGCAGGGACTACAATTCCAATCCTGCAGGATGATGCGGTGATACTTCCAGGGCCGGCTATCGAAGTCCCGGCCTTCTCAGCAATGCCAAAAGAGGCTTTACTTGAGCGACCGATGACGGATGCCATAACGGCTCCAGAGGTAACCCTTGGCGCGGACGATGACGGCCCTGTAACAACTCCATTTTTAGTGTACAAAAATTTTCTTTAAAATTAATGTATACTTGGAGTATTTACATTTACTGTTATTAATTTAAGTAATTAATTAGCTCCATAATTATAAGAAAGAGCTTGTGGCTCATTAGTAATACCTTGCACTGCTGAACCAAGCCACCAGAGTTCAAATCCCATACCCCTCATTATTTTTAATATTGATTTTTTTTAAAACCTTTAGAATACCAAGGGTTTACACGTGCATATCTCACAAAAACCCCACTACACCCAAAAATGTAATATTTCCATAGGCTAGATGAACCGTCGGGGGGAGGGGAGGGGGGATCCCGGCCGCCTGACTCGGCCGGGAATCGGCCAAATCGGCCTTGACTCGGTCTGACTCAGTCCTCAGACCGAGTCACGGCCGAGTCGGCCGATTTCGGCGACGAGCCCAACATGAAAGTTGTGTCTTTTCATATTCCCTATGCACCTGCAAAATTTCAACCTCAGACCATTTCCAGAGCTCTTTTAAAACCCCAATTACTCCACTTTTAATACATTTTTAATACATTTTATCACATTTTTCATTTTCACCTTTCATCTACCCTAACCCTAGCCTACCCTATAAATACACCCCCTACCCTTTACCCTTTCACCCCAAAATCCTGAATCCACTCTCTAAAAAATTTTTCAAGAGTCGTGTACTTTGAAAACAAGCTCGAGGCGAAGCTCCGACGAATTCCCGGCGGAACTTCCGGCATTCAAGCCTCACAAGGAAGAAAAACGAGACCTTCGATTCATTCTTTAATTGCGTATTAAAAGCGGTTTTCAACAAGCTCTGAAAGTCAAGAGACACAATTCTATTATTAAGTTAAGGCCCATATCTTTGAACCGCAAGCGCCTTTGGAGAGGCCGCATCTCAACCCTACTGGCAGCTCTATGCAGAAAGAAGTAGTTCAGATTTTCATTTAGTTTCAATTGCTTTGCTCAAGCGTACTTTGGCTATCTTACGTAGAGATGAATTTGGTTTTTTCGGTGTTCTCATCAGAATACGCGGGCATACTCGACGAATAATAGGTACCCCCACCCCAGGCAGAGTTTGTAAGTCTCCCTTTAGACTAAGAAATCGGCACATAGCAGTATTACAGCCTCAATTCGATCCTCATTTAGCGACCATTTTAAAGAACTACCGGCGACAACGCAATACATCGGCGATCTCTCTAGTTCCCTCTCACTCCCTTATTTAATCTAAAACCCGTAAGTCCCTTTCTAGCTCTCTTTTCCATTCTCAAAATACGAAATTACAAAACCCGACGGAATCGGAACAAATCCGATTTCTGATTCGGTTTTCTATAAAATTCCGCTTCTCACTAATACAATCATACCTAAACTTCCTCATGTTGACTATTAAACATTAATCAAATAATTTGATCAAGTTTCGTCACATGAAATGATAGCTTTTTCAATTTATCGTATTTTTCACATAAATACCACATTATTTCAATCCTTCATTTAACCCCATCAAACTTGCTATACATTTAAAGTAGATCATGAGGTAATGACCTACCTCCTCACACACACATATACAACACCCCCGAGAACCTAGGATACGAGAAAATAAACATTTTCATTTAAATACCATATATTTAATAAAACCATTTCTAAAAGATTTAATTTTGATACACTTTTTAAAGAAGTACCACTTATTATGAAAATATGATAAGTTGTGGACATCGGTCGTTTATCTAAACCTGATTTTGTAGTGTCTAGGTTAGGCAAGTGAGAAAGGTAACTTTAAAAGGCCCGACTCACGGTGATTCGTGAGCGGATCCCTCCTTTCCTCACTTGTACTTACCTGGCCACAATTAACGGTGAAGAGGCGATTTGAGGCATCTCACAACTTGTCATCGGGACCAGTTAGGAATAGACTAGTTGACTGAGGAGAATCTAGAACATACAATATGGAAAATATACACCTTTACAAATAAATACCATTTACTTCATAAAACCGTTTTATAAAGGATTTAGTATTTACAATCTTTGCAAAGTGCCGCTACAACCCACTATGGAGAACCCGTTCGGGATGGTGCGGTTTATCGCACATTTTCGGGCTTAGTGGTGCGAGATTCAGACCTCCACAAGGAGCATTCGGTCTCGAAAGATTTAAAATACGACATCTTAAGAAAATGATATTTCTAGAATATAAAATATTTATTAAAATTATTTTTTGTATAAATATATGTATATTTATCATTAAAATATCTATTTTGTTAAGATATAAATATTCCACCTTTTTCTAAAAATCATAAGAATCAATTTTACATTAAAATACCATAAATTCCACATAAATCAATATTATAAATAAATATCTTTATTTATGAAATTAGGATATTTTCACTAGAAATATCCCAATATAGAATCCACCTTCATTACAACTCTAAAGACGAATAACGAATATTTGAGGTGTATTTTGAAAAGTATATATAAAAAAAGTATTTTTACATAAAACCCCCTCAAGTTTTACAAATTACCTTAAGAACCCTAGCAATTATAGGTTTAAGAAATAATCAAAACTTCGATTTACATTTCTAATTGTCTGACTTGGGTTTGAGTCTGATTAATCTGACTTGAATATGATTCAAGTCAATCTACAATCTACAATCTTCAACATGAATTCATGAATCCAATTATCAATCTATACGACTTGACTGAACCGAACCATGGATATACATTCCATTTACCTGGTTCTCCAGTTATTCCACTTACATGATTCTGCGGATACATCTGTAACAACCCCAAAATCTTTATACATTTGTATTATCTCTCTTCATAATATACCGTATTTATTTGTACTTGGTATTTTCCGTTTTCTATTAAATTTATTATTATTTTATTTCTCAATCTATTATGTATTTTTTTCTAGGTACAATTTTTTTTCTTATATTAAAATTTTTAACTTCTCATTCTTATTTTTCCTTTCATAAATATTTAACTCAAATCCATTATTTTTATTCTCTACAGCCCATCTGAAAAGCCCACTTTCTTTTTAAGCAATAGCATATATTTAATTCTAATTAAATATATGCATGAACAACCTTGTAGCTCATTGGTTTAGTCTTTGCATTGTTATTCCATATGTCACATGTTCAAATCTCCATTCTTGCAATTATTTTTTTTTAAATTTTTTATTCTTCTCATAACCTACAAATGAGACCTTTCATTTCCAAAATGAATGGTGAGCTTTCATTTCCCTTTTAATTCTCATGTTGAATGCATATATTATTCTACATAATTCACTATTACACCATCTTTATTTGTCCTCCTCTATCTTTTTCTTTCTTACATTTTTCTATCTCTCATTTCTCCCTCTTCACCTAGAGTCCAAGAAGAAGAACATGAAGAAGTCTTCAAAAAGATCTCGCTAGTAACGCGAGACTATCGGCGGATAGACAAGCCCGGTGACAATACCAGCTTGTGTATGTAAGTCCCTTCTCTCTCCCTCCCTCCATCTCTTTATTCTTTTTTTCCATATCTCGTTAACCCTTTTTTTGTCATATCGTAATCCTTAAGAGAAAAATAAACATAAACATATACATATATATAAGTCTAGATACATATGGTTATATATGGTTTAATAATACCTTATTGCCTCTTGTTCAAATTAAAGTGTTTTTAATTCTTTGTTCATGACTATGAATGTTTATTACAAGTCGTGAGAATACAAATTTTATGCTACAATATATTTATAATGTCTCAAGAAATCGGTTTGTTTATTAAAAGAAAAATAGAAGCCTCCATAAAATACTAGTTAATCTTTTTGCCGATTTTAGTATACACATCAATACCTTTACCTCTAAAATAATTTTTAGAAATTAATGTTTACTTCTGAAAATTTTAGGAAATTTACATTTGATAGATTATATTATTTTGTACATGCTGTAAAATTTTTAGATCAAACCGCATAACGGTTTAGGAATTATATCGTTTTTATTCACTGTTCGTAAAAACAAAAAACTGCAATTATCGGTCAATTTATAGGACACATAACTTGGTCTAACGATATCCAAATTGAGCAAACTCAGGTGTTTGGATATCTACATCGAATGATATAGATTTACTTAGTTTTATATTTTTACTGAAAACCGACGTAATATATAGAAAACTGTATTACAACATTAAGCGACGAATCTGAACAGAATCTGTCCTGATTCGCACACTGTTTTTAAATACGACATAACTCAAAATCCCGATATCCGTTCATGACAAAATTTAGATGTATAGATGCATAAATGATAAAGATATAATTTTCTGTATATTAGATTACTTAGAAATGCACGAAACAACTCAATATAGGTTTTGCAATATAACATATAGTTGATGTCCAGAAATCTGAAATTCTGTTTTAAATGTTGATATTAAAATGATCATAAGTAGAGCTTCAAAAATCCAAATTGTGTGAATCTTAGTGTTTTGGATAATTACATTGAAATACCTACAATTTGCTAATAATCTTTGTAACCTAAAACCCGATAGATATTAACTCAAACGGCATTTTAAAAATATGTGACAGTGCTGAACAGATTCTGATCTGTTTTGCACGACAATACGAAAATGAGTATATCTCCAAAAACGGTAGGCGTATTTAGGCGAGACAAGAACTCACATGTGCGTAACACTTGATTCTATGTTTTCGTTTATATTCCGCATTCGTTTGACTTGATTAATTTGTCGTACATAATATTTGTTTACAGCATTGTTTATTGTAGTTACTCGAATAATATACTTGACTCATTTCATACTATTCAAACATGTATATATATTTATCTTGATCATTAAATTGTTGTATGCACATAAAGATGATAATTAAATACTTTAGCTATATTTTGAAAACTATACAAAATTATTTTTACATAACACCCCTTCAAGTTATATAAATTACAATAAGGACCCTAGTAAATATATATTTAAGCGGAACCGGTCTTTTGAGCCTCAGGGAGCCGGAGATATGGGTGCTTGCCTATCTAAGGTAGACAAATTAATTAAATGTGTTATCAATACGGTAATCGTTTTTGAAAAAGGCACAAATCCTGCCGCATATGTGCAGCGGTTACCGATAATATCAAAACAATCAGGACTTCAATTTACTTCTCTAATTGTCTGACTCAGATTAAGTCTCATTATAACCTGACTTGAATATGATTCTACGGTTACATCCGTTTACGGATATCATGGTTTCGGTCAGTCGTCCAATTATACAATCAATACAATTTACAATACAATACAATACAAACAAGACACTACGGGGTTTAAGGGGTAGATTGGTATGGAAGGTATTAAAAGTGGTATGAGACTGTAAGACTTAATACACCTAACATGAATCCAGTTGTTGTTGTACCATGGCATAAACGGTTCCTTGAACTATACTTGCCTCTAGTCTCTGGCATATAGAGACCCCTCTCGTATACACTGGCATCCTTCTGTACCAAGCTACAAACAACAGTGTTAACACAACATTACAACAATAATATACAACTTTAAAAGATATTTTCTTATTCTGTCTATTCTACTTTCCTCTTATCTTTAGGACTTACCAGTGACCTGTTCGCCGACGACGTTCTATTTTCTTCTTCTTTGAATGTCGTCAGGTGATTTGGACTCGGCAGAGAACGAGCCATCTGCAGAAGACTTGGAGCAGTTTGCTGAAGAACCAGAGCTCTAGTTTCATTGTACAATTTCCATTCAGTAATTTTCATTTTCTGTTATGCCATTGTTTAGGCATCGTTTTATTTCGGTTGTATTTCCTTTTCATGCATTGTACAAAAGAATGTTAATAAATAAAAGTTGCTGTTTTTATTATATTTTGTCTCTTGTGTATTTATTTTTATATTGCTTAGATACGCTTAGCGTATGTACTTCTGAGTATATGTGTAGCTAACCAGTCGCGTCCCCTTCGCCGTACACTGGGAAGCAGGGCGTGACAGTCCCCTTGATGGAGGTCTTGAAAAGATCAGCTCTCACGGCCCAGGTGGAAAGGAAGCACAGAATGCGAGCAGCAAAGGAGCGTAACGCCGACTTGGCCGCGGGTGCAGGCTCGAGCGCTGCTACCCCTGCTCCTACTCCTTCAGAGGGTGCTTCGGCCGCCCAGTTTACCGCTCACAGACAGGCAGCACGTGCGGCTCGGGAAGCAGTTAAAAGACCGACCTAAGGTAACGTAACATTGAGTTCTTTTATCAAAGTTTTAGTTTTCAGATTCTCATATACCCTATCTTGCAGGGCCGAGTCTTGATGAGGAAGTGGTGGGTGAGATGGCGGCGACTACTGAGCCTGAGGTAGCCACTCTTTCTCAAGAGTCTGGAACTACCCCAATTGTCACTCTCTCTCCTTGCGGTTCCTTTCCGTTGCCGGGCGCTACGAGTGTTACGACGACTCTCGTTGAGTCGGGAGATGAAGCTACGGGTGGCGAAACCATTCCGATGGAGGAGGGTGAAGCAGTCGCTGCATCAAGTGACGCCCTTGTCGTGGTTCCAACCGGCGACTCACCAGGTAGATTTTGGGTCATTGCTTTCCATTTCATTCTGCAATCCCTTTTCAATCTCTTCTGACAGTACTTCTCTTATTTCTGATGCAGGTGTGGTGAGCGTTGAGGTCGTGCCACCCGAGGCAGCATCACCAGTTTCTTCTTTGACAGTGGTCGCCCCTTTGCCTTCTCTCGTGTCCTCCCAAATGCTGGAAGGTACGGACTTGTGACCCATAGGTTTCATTGTAGGCAATATACTTTATGTACTAACATCGCATTACTGCATCCTTACAGTAGTCCTTTTTTATCACCTGTATTAGGTGCTACATCCATATTTCTCCTTCTAGTCGGAGATTGCCTCATCTAGTGGCGCTGGTGAGTACAACCTTTACCTAATGTCTTTTGTTTTCTTTTACGGGCAGCCAAGTCGTTGTTAATTCTTTTTTGTTTTGACTGCAGCACTACAGATTGAAGGAGGAGACGAAAGAACAGTTGCACCTCCGGTACTCCCGGTCTTTCCATCTGCCGCAGTCGGTATAGTAAACTCCATTGTTCATGTAGCTTATCTATTTCTTGAACCGTTATTTGACTATGATTTGTTTTGCAGTAGTGACACCGACTTCAGCTTCGTTCGAGTCTCGAATCATAATGCCAGCTGGCCCCTTTTCCAGACGTTCATTTTCAAAAGGCGCTGTGAATAGTCTGCGCATGTTGAGCGATTATATCGAGGAGCTTGACGCGGAGGCTCCTACATTTGTTGCAGATTTTGCTGCTAAGATTAATCCTATGCTGGAGACATTCGTGAACTTCCATAGCGAAGGCGTCGTTGAGTCTTGGGTTAATCACTGCAGGAAAATTGAGGCATGGCTGCATGAGCTCGAGCTCGGACGTCCTATTCCCGAGGTTCTGGCTGTAAACTCTCAACGGGTTGCATGGGTTGAGTAGAGCACTCACTACTTCCGTTATCTTGAACAAGTATCGGCCTTAAAGCGTAAGAAGTGCGAAGAGATTTCAAGCGAATCTGCTCGATTGCACGCTCAAGTTGATACAAACGCTGCACAGCTGAAAGCTATCTTTGAGGGGCCTTCTACGATGCATTTCCGATGGGCTAAAGTTGAGGAAGAAGCTCGACTTCATTGAGCGGGATGCGCAGAGTCATGTGGCAACTCAGCGGGTCATTGATGAGCAATTTTCATCTTACTTGCAGCAACAAGCTCAGGTTGAAGCAGAGTTGGCCATGGCAACTGACCGAGAAAAGGGGCTGAGGGGAGTGCGCGAGCAACTAATTGGCTTATTGAAAACGCTTCCCTCCCAATAGTTGTTCTTGTACCAATTTGTAAATTTTGAATAACATATATCCATCTTTTATTCTTTCATATGATATATTTTGTACCCAATTGAATTTATGAATAAAAGATACATTTCTTTCGTACTATCTTATGTTATCTCTTGCTTTCTTCTATTTTCTTTGTTGCCGGCATGTTACCTTAGTAAGCGTAGCCTGTAGTTGATAGAGAGCATTCCGTCTTGGATTCTTCGAGAGGTAGCGATGGCTCAGGAAGCAGGTTCAGATCTGCTGCCTAAGGCTTTTCAACTTCATGAGCCGTAAGGGTCTCATAAAGAATTTTCTCCCTACAGGTCGAGAGGATCCCGTAGGTGTATTTTTTCCTTAGGAATCGTGAGGATTCCTAAGTGTGCTTTCTTTTGAGAGTCGTAAGGATCTCACAAGAGAACTTTCCTTTTTACAAGTCGAGAGGACTCGTAAGTGGTTGTTTCCCTCCTTGTCGAGATTCGACTTCGGAGAGTGTAGCCCGTAAATAGTATGCAAGAGTCCATTTTGGACCGACTTGCAGGGTCCCATTGCTTAGGAAACCGGTCCTTATCCCCATTGCCTAAGGCTTTTCCCTACGAGTCGAGACGAATCGAGAAGTTCTCGCAAAGACACTAATTTCCTCACGAGTCGAGACGAATCGAGCAGTTCTCGCAAGAACACTAATTTCCTCACAAGTCGAGATGAATCGAGCAGTTCTCGCAAGAATGTCCTAACATCACATCTTTACAACAGAGTCCATTAGGGTCTGTGGTATTAGGGTATTGTCTGTCGTACCGTCGTGTTGGCTGATGTATTCCTCGACAGGCAATCTTGCTATTCGAGTAGCCTTGCGACTGTCGTGTCTCTGATCCCTTCGGGGGATGGACAAGATGTCTTCAAGCAATCTTCCTAGACAGTTTGACCGTCAGAAGAGCAGCGTTAGGAATTTTGCCATGCCGCTTTTTACTTGAGGTTAGGCTTAGTTTGGGGAACCCCGATGAGTCATAACCACTCCACGCTGGTGTGGGATGATCTCTGATAGTCTTTTAGGTTTTATTTGAGTTACCGTCAAGACCCTGAAGTTAGGAATTTGGCCTTTGCTTCGTTTGCTGGCATTGCGTCTGCTGTATCGAGACGAATGTCGCAGTTGTCTCTAGGTTGTTGGTGAACCGTCGAGGTTTAGAACTAGGGATTTTGCCGTGGCTCCGTTATTTGATTATTGCGTTTGAATCCTGTTGGAGGAAGAACGCTGTGGTGACTTCTCGTCTGCTGTATCGAGACAAACGTCGAGGTGGTGACCACTCTACGCTGGTGTGGGATGATCTTCGATAGTCTTTCAGGTTTTATATAAGTTGCCATCAAGACCCTAAGCCTACGAATTTGGCCTTCACTTCGTTTGCTTTGGCGTGTCCGAATCCTGTTGGAAGAAGGAGACTGTAGTGACATCTCGTCTGTTGTATAAGGACGAACGTCGCGGTTGTCTCTAGGTTGTTGGTGAACCGTCGAGATTTGGAACTAGGGACTTTGCCATGGCTCCGTTGTTTTGACCCTGGGGTGACATTGCGTCTACTGTAACGAGACGAATGCTGAGGTGAAGCTGGGATTTTGCCATCACTCTGCTTTGTTTTAACCGTGAGCTCTTTCATTGACGATGTATCTGCATCCTGTTGGACTGTGAAGGAACGCAGTTATTGACATTGCATCTGGTGTAATGAGATGAATGCTGTGGTGGAGTTAGGATTTTTCCATCACTCCGCTTTGTTTCGACTGTGAGATCTTTCGTTGACGTTGCATCTGCATCCTGTTGGACTGCGAAGGAACGCCGTTGTTGACATTGTGTCTGCTGTAACGAGACGAATGCTGAGGTGGAGTTGGTATTTTGCCGTCACTCCGCTTGATTGTCGCGTCTGAATTCTGCTGGAATGAAGAGAACGCTGGGGTGACATCGCGTCTACCCTATCGAGACGAACGTCGAGGCAGTCTCCAGGTTGTTGATGAACCATCGGGACCTGGAACTAGGGACTTTGTCATGGCTCCGTTGTTTTGTATTGCGTATGTATCTTGTTAGAGGGAGGAAGAACGCCGGTGTCGATCTCCAAGTTTTCGATGTTGACGTCGAGACTCTGAAGCTAGGGATCTTTCTTCGCTTCGTTTGTTAACATTGTGCCTGCAATATTGCAACGAATGTCGAGATTGTCTCTAGGTTATCTATGAACCGTCGAGATTTGGCTTCGCTTTGACGAAGCCTGGTGTTCGCCGCCGGAAACCGGGAAGACTGGACGTCTGGCCTGAATTTAGGGGTAGATGCTAATTGGTGCTATCTGTCCACCTCTCCGAAGATGCCAAGTTGATTTATGGCACCGTGTATCGAAGGTTTAAACGGATGCGGTCAATGTAGCAGATTTCGTCAGATTCCCCCTCGTTTGAGGGGTTTTTTTTATTGTGGGGACGCTCTTCCCTGCAGGCGCAAGCCCCTGCAGTTAATTACGCTACCGCATCGCAGCAACAACTTTCTCTTTCTCCATATGGTCACTTCGTGTCATGGGTGTTTGTTTTGTGTTTGGTTGCTCCTGGATTGAATACAGAGACTAATTTGTGTTGTCGCCCGTAGGACGTGGATTAGTCCAAATCCGTATCTTTATTAGATTTGGGTTTGGGAGGTTGTGTTTAAGGATACGTTAGCCTTATTTGAGGCTAAGATCAACTTAAACGTTTGTTAAGGACACGTTAGTCTAATTCAGACTAAGATCAACTTAACGAGATCATTTAGATCCGACAAAAGAGCGATTGGGCTTTATTGTTTAGTTTAATGACATTGCAGTCGATAATTAGTGTAAGGACATTATGGTCCAATATTAGTTTTAAGACATCGCGGTCAAGGTTAAGGACATCATAGTCCATGAGTTTAAGGACCTTACAGTCCGGTGTTAGTTTTAAGACATCACGGTCGAGGTTAAGGACATCATAGTCCGTGGATTTAAGGATTCCACAGTCCGACGTTAGTTTTAAGACATCACGGTCGAGATTAAGAACATCATAGTCCATGGATTTGAGGACTCCAAAATCCGTTGTTAGTTTTAAGACATCACGGTCGAGGTTAAGGACATCATAGTCCATAAGTTTAAGGACCCCACAGTCCGTAGTAATGTGTGGTTGTCGGGATCCGTTGCCTCTCTGACGACGTTGAGGGATTACAACGACAGATATCTGAGGAGTAAAGAGATGTACCCTCGAACCGGATGTAAATTGATTAGAAGAGCGAATGTGCTCAGTTCAATTTAAATTGAGGACTTATGGCCAGAATTGGGCTAAGTCCAGTTAAAGAACATTTTATTTTTGTTCTGTTAACCCTTTGTTTGGGCTCTGCCCTTTTAATTGGGCTCTGACATTTCGTCTGTAATTAAATGCATAGCATTTATCAGAACAAGGTATGTTCTGACAGTGCGCCACGTGGCGCATCAGGCACTTTGCGCCAATTAAAGAGCGCATTGCACTAGTGCATATAAGGGTGACACGTGTAGCTTAGCGCTAAGTGCGCTGCGCCAGTTTATGGGTGTGCCAGTGAGTGACACGTGGCGCGCTTGGCGCTGAGTGCTAACCCAAGAGCGCAGTGCGCTACTTTCAGGAGCGTAAAGCGCCAGCTGTGTCTGTGGTTGACACATGACATGTTATGGCACTGAGCGCCAGTCCAAGGAGCGCAAGGGCGCAGTTCATGAGTGCAAAGCACTGTCCAATAGCGCAGAGCGCATTTTGATCAATTTGAGATCAAAGAACAAGTTTATGCTCTTCTTAAAAGAGGCTTTGCCTCAAAATTCAAGAACTAACTTCTTATTCTTGTGAAAGGCTCTGCCTTTATAGACCAGAAGATCTGCGAAGTAAAAATACTTCTTTTTTTATGGTTAGATTTTGATCTTTTCTTTTTATTCAAAGACCTTGGTCTTTTTTTATAGATCTAAGATCTTTTTAGAAGATATTTCTTCTTTTTACGAGATGTTTTCATCTCTGTTTTTCAAGAAACGATTCTTTACCTTTCTCTTTCTTTGAGTTTTTCTCAAAATTTGCAGAGGGTTTCTTCTATATGGGACTTGAAGTCTTGGAGCCTTTATATAAGGCCAATCGATTTGTTAAATCGGTTTAAGAGATCTTTCTCTTGATTGATTGGGGAATATTTCCCACCGTTGGATGTTTGATCCTAAGGCTCTTGTTTGACAGAAGATAATCTTCTTGTTTAAATAAGATTGGAAAATCTTTCCATGCAGAATTTGTTCTGTTTTTGGTAATTCATTATTTACCATTGGATCATTGATCTAGCGGTGCTTAAAATACAATCTTGTTGTTTAGAAAGATTTTGAGAAATCTTTTCTTAACAGAATTTAATTCTGGTTAATAAATGATTCATTATTATTAGATTCTTTGATCTAACGGTGGGAATTTTAATTCCAGTGGTGGCACACCCAATTTGGACACGTTGGCGCAGCGCAGAGCGCGGCGCAACTGTGCCACGTGGCGCGCAGCGCGTAGAGCGCCGAATCTGAAGCGTTGCTTCAACAGAGCACTGGATCTGAAGCGTTGCTTCAACAAAGGTGTCTTTTCACCTTCCTTTTAAGTCAAACTTATATTCCCGAGAATCTTTCATTTCCCAATTTTGGAAATAGTTCCATTGTGCATAAAATTTTATATGCTTCGTCTTTATAACTTGAAGCAAAGCTTCTTCCTTTTCTCATCCTAAAGAACTTTCTCAACTATGGCTTGTAACCGCCCTCATGCTCCTAAACAACCATAGGAAGTGCCCATTCAGGACCTTATTCCTCGCTTTGCTGTGCGATTGGTGGATCCCTCTTTCATGGATAAGCAGTGCGACGCTGCGCTGCACGATCTTTTGACTCGTGTGGGGTCCCCTCTTCCCCCACACTCTTTTTGGCTTCGGATGATCCTTACGTCTGTGCTCGCCGATCTTCCTCCTCCTCCAGTAGAGATGTCCTCGGCAATGCTGGATACTGCCGAAAACAAGATCGAGTACTTCTTGGAGGCGCGCTTAATCACTGAAGCCCTGAGGGATTGCTCCATCCACTTGCTGAGCCAGATACGGGCCCATCGGGTTGTCATCACCACTTTTTCTGAAAAGTGCGGCGTCGACCGTTGGATGCCTACCCCTCGGGAGGATCACCGTTTTGACATGATGGAGAAGATGGAGAGGGAGCTGGATAATCTTCTCTTTAGGTTTTTGGACCCCTGTCCCTCTGATCCTATATTTGGTGATCTTTTTTAAATGTAATAACAATAATAATAATAAAAGATATTTTAATTCAGTAATTTATTATCTGTTAAGTGTTATGTAATTTTTTAATTCTTTATTATTTCTTTGTGAGATGTTTATGCGCTGCATAATCATGAAGCGTTGGTTCGCTTTTCAAACTTGGCAACAGAGCTTTGCTCTAACTTGGGGTGTGCAGCGCAATTGCGCTAGCTCTAGCGCATTCGTGTTTTGATACATGGTGCGCAGTGCACCTTGCTCTCGATATGTGGCGCGCAGCGCAAAGCGCTGCGCAACTGCGCTAGCGCACTAGTGTTAAACACGTGGCGAGCAGCGCACCTTGCACTCGATATGTGGCGCGCAGCGCAACTGCGCTAGCGCATTAGTGTTAAACACGTGGCGAGCAGCGCAACTGCGCCAGCGCGCCTGTGTTAGACACGTGGCGCGCAGCGCAGTATTTGAAGCATTGCTTCAATTTTGACTCTTAAATTTCTAAACAGAGCTTTGCTCTGATTGGAGGAAGCAGAAGCGTCGCTTCATTCCCAGTCTTGGAATTTGAACAGAGCTTTGCTCTAATTTGGGGACGCAGAAGCGCCGCTTCATTTCCAGCCTTGGAATTTGAACAGAGTTTTTCTTTGATCGGAGGAAACATATGCCCCCCACCGTTGCGCTTACGTGGCCCCAAATGTGAGTGCGGCGGTGGTAGCATCTCAGTCGTTGAATCAACTTTTGGGGAGTTGAAACGGCTCCCAATGCCTATAAATAGGACCTTTGGTCCCTTTGATAATTTTCATCCTCTTTCTTGAGAATTTTCTCTTATTCAGAGCGCTGCTCTTCAGTTTTAAGAACTTTTCAAGAGTAAAACTCTTCCAAAACTTAGGTATAGTTTAAAATTTTTAATAAACCAGGGTTTTACCCATTAACAGAGCTTTGCTCTTTATAGATCTTTGATCTAAAGAAAACCCATTTAGGGTTTAATTTAACAGAGCTCTGCCTTATAGGTCTAAAGAGATCTAAAAGGAAACTAAAGAAAACCCTATTAGGGTTCTATTAGTAGAGCTTTGCTCTCTAAATGGATTTTTCTTGTGATCTCTTAATTCATTAATGGAGCTTTGCTCCTTTCAAATCATATAGAAGAACTCTTGAGAGTTTTTCATGGATCTTGAAGATTTAAGATGGAATTTTATTTTTGATGAATTATATCATCTTCTAAGAGCAGAGCTCTCAATGTTCTCGGGGGCCTTCTTTAACTTCCCTTCATAACTGATTCTGACAAGTGTCACTCCTGTCTGTAGAGCATTTCTCTCGAGGAGTTTAATTCCATGTGCCTGTTTTGAATAAGAAATTGCTTATTCCGTCTGTCTGCTGATCTTTGCTGATTTCTGACACAGGAGTAATGGACGCTCACATGTATGATCTCGAAGAGATTATCTCTTACGAAGACATCCACCGACTCGGCCGTTCTCAGAATCGAGAATTCACAAACGCCGAGTGTGCCGAAATTATGAGCCGCTTTGACGCATATAATGGTCAACTGCTTCCCCGTCCCCTCTTCTGAAGCTTATTATTGGAGCAATCTGGGAAGCGCTCCCTCTATTCTATGCCGGCGTGCCACTTAGAGCATTGGATGCCGCTGAAGATAAGGTGCACGCGGTGTATCTGATGAACCTAATCTCGAAGAGACGGCGAGACAATCTTATCGATCTCTTGCACCGGGCTTTTCAACAGTCTGCCATACTTGCTGCCTATCGGAGGGTGGAGGACATCCGTGGGGATCCCGACGCTCGTGATCACGAAAGAAAGCACACTAGGATGGTTCGCCAGGCTTGGAAAACTCTGGACAAGGTCACTTTTGAGTTCCTCAATTCATGTCCTGGATTTGAGGTTTTGCCATTGTAATTACTTTAGTAATATCTTTGTTTATTGCTTTCATAATTGTAAGAACCCTTTTGCAATACGAATGGCAAATTTCTCGTTTTAGCGTGTTTTATTTCACGTTCTGAATTTTTTTGCAAATGCATGTATGGGGTGTGCCTTGAACACTTAATTAAGTGCAGGTCGGATATTCTCCTTGTTGCCTTCTCCTCTTTATTGTGTTGTTGCCGTGTGAATTTATCAAGTATATAACTGTCAGTCTTGGATTCTTTGTAGAGTGATGCTGGCTTAGAAAACTGGGTTATGATCTGTCACCTAAAACTTTTCAACTTCATGAGCCATGAGGGTCTCATAAAAAATTTTCTCCCCGCGGGTCGAGAGGATCCCGTAGGTGTAACTTTCCCTTAAGAATCGTGAAGATTCCCAAGGGCGTTTTCTCTTGAGAGTTGTAAGAATTTCACAAGAGAATTTTCTTCCTTATGAGTCGTGAGGACCCATAAGTGATGGGTGAAGTTGTCCTTATCCGCATTTCAAGGAGTCAGGGGTTGTTCTGGATGCTTCTCACGGGTTCACTGCCGTGTTTGGCGAGGACCAGTCTCCGCTCTGGATGTTTTCCAGGATACCGTAGTTTAAAGACATCGCGGTCGAGATTAAGGATATCATAATCCGTGAGTTTAAGGACCACACAGTCAAATGTTAGTTTTAAGACATTACGGTCAAGGTTAAGGACATCATAGTCCGTGGATTTAAGGACTTCACAGTCTAATATTAGTTTTAAGACATCATGGTCGAGGTTAAGGACATCATAGTCCATGGATTTAAGGACTCCACAGTCCAATGTTAGTTTTAAACATCACGGTCGAGGTTAAGGACATCATAGTCCGTGGATTTAAGGACTCCACAGTCCAATGTTAGTTTTAAGACATCACGGTCGAAGTTAAGGGCATCATAGTCCGTAGATTTAAGAACCTCACAGTCCAATGTTAGTTTTAAGACATCGCGGTCGAGGTTAAGGACATCATAGTCCGTGGATTTAAGGACTCCACAGTCCAATGTTAGTTTTAAGACATCGCGGTCGAGGTTAAGGGCGTCATAGTCTATGGATTTAAGGACTCCACAGTTCGTTGTTAGTTTTAAGACATCACGGTCGAGGTTAAGGACATCATAGTCCGTGGATTTAAGGACTCCACAGTCCGTGAAATGTGTGGTTGTTGGGACCGTCACCTCTTTGAAGACGTTGAGGGATTACAATGACAAATATCAAAGGAGTGAAAAGATGTACCCTTAAACCGAGGTAAAATTAGTTTAAAATTATTGCGGTTAATTGTTAGTTTTAAGACATCAAGGTCAAGGTTAAGGACATCATAGTCCATGAGTTTAAGGACGTCACGATCCGATATTAGTTTTAAGACATCACGGTCGAGGTTAAGGACATCATAGTCCGTGGATTTAAGGACTCCACAGTCCAATGTTTGCTCTGGATGCATCCCACGGGTTCACTGCCGTGTTCGGCGAGAACCAGGATCCGCTCTGGATGCTTCACATGGGTTCACTGCCATGCTCTATGAGGACCAGGATCTGCTCTGGACGTTTTCCACGGGGTCAGAAGTGACGTTATCCGCGTTCCACGTAACTAGGAATTTTGCTCTAGATGCTTCCCACGGGTTCGTTGCCGTGTTCGGCGAGGACTAGGCTCCACTCTGGATGCTTCACACGGGTTCACTGACGTGCTCTGCGAGGACCAGGATCCGCTCTGGACGTTTTCCACGGGGTCAGAAGTGACGTTATCCGTGTTCTACGTAACCAGGAATTTTGCTCTAGATGCTTCCCATGGGTTCACTGCTATGTTCGGTGAGGACTAGGCTCCGCTCTAGATGCTTCACACGGGTTTACTGCAGTCCTCTGCGATGACCAGGATCCACTCTGGACGTTTTCCACGGGGTCAGAAGTGACGTTATCCGCGTTCCACATAACCAGGAATTTTGCTCTAGATGCTTCCCATGGGTTCGTTGCCGTGTTCGGTGAGGACTAGGCTCCGCTCTGGATGCTTCACACGGGTTCACTGCCGTGTTCTGTGAGGACCAGGATCCGCTCTAGACGTTTTCCACGGGGTCAGAGTTGACGTTATCCGTGTTCCACGTAACCAGGAATTTTGCTCTAGATGCTTCCCATGGGTTCGCTGCCGTGTTCGGCGAGGACTAGGCTCCGCTTTGGATACTTCACACGGGTTCACTGCTGTGCTCTGTGAGGACAAGGATCCATTCTGGACGTTTTCCACGGGGTCAGAAGTGACGTTATCCGTGTTCCACATAACCAGGAATTTTTCTTTAGATGCTTCATACGGGTTCGCTGCTGTGTTCGGCGAGGACTAGGTTCCGCTCTGGATGCTTCACACGGGTTCACTACCATACTCTGCGAGGACCAGGATCCGCTCTGGACATTTTCCACGGGGTCAGAAGTGACGTTATCCGCGTTCCACGTAACCAGGAATTTTTCTCTAGATGCTTCCCACGGGTTCGCTGCCGTGTTCGGTGAGGACTAGGCTCCGCTCTAGATGCTTCACATGAGTTCACTGCCGTGCTCTGCGAAGACCAGGATCCGCTGTGGACGTTTTCCACAGGGTCAGAAGTGACGTTATCCACGTTCCACGTAACCAGGAATTTCGTTGATTATATCTGCATTTCACGGAGTTGGGATTTGACTCCCGGTCATCTGTACACCGCCGAGTCATGGAATTGGGAGTTGCCGCTGTTCCGCTTTGCTTGATGTTGTGTCTGCTGCGACGAATGTTGAGATGATCTCCAGTCTATCTGTGACCCATCGAGATTTGGCTTCTTCTTCTGATGAAACCTGGGGGAGGAGGAGTGTGATTCCTTCTTTGTTTGCGCCCTTAGATTGTATATAGGGATCGATGTAATATCACCTGTAGGGCATAAATTTCACTTTTATTTTATCTTATTTCTTTCTGCGATGCTTTATCATTTCAACTTTTATATCGCGAAGGTCGCGATTGCCCCATCATTTCGGCTATTTTTCGCAGTGCCCAATCATGTCGGCTATTTGTTTTATTTTTTACTCGCTGTTTTTTATTGCAAGTTGCCCAATCATTTCGGCTATTTTGCATGCATACATTTTTTTTACTTGCTGATTTTTTGCAAGTTGCCCCACATTTCGGCTATTTCGTATGCATGAATGGCTTGCTGGCTTTCTGCTGCAAGCTTGGAATTAGACACCAATTTCAGCATTAGTATCGCCATAACTGGGATATGGCCAGGAGCGAATCATCATTTGCCTCTGTCGATATCGAACAAAGGTGGCTTAGTGAACATGGTTAGGATCCTGTCGACTAAGTCTTTTGACTTCATGAGCCATAAGGATCTCACAAAGGTATTTCTCCCTGCGAGTCGTGAGGATCTCGTAGTTGTGTTTCCTCCTTAGGAGTCGTGAGGACTCCTAAGTGTATGTTCTCTTACAAGTCGTAAGGATCTTACAAGAGTGTTTTCTCCTTATAAGTCGAGAGGACTTACAAGGGTTGTTCGCCATGTAGACATATCCCTAGTCACGGATGGGACTTGGTTAGGGAAATGTTTATTCACGCCTGTGGATTGTATACAAGGGTCAGTGTTGCACCACTTGTAGGGCAGTAGTGGAGGTTGTGGGGGCTGCTTAAGAACTGGTTCAGGTCTCTGTAACTTAAGACTTTCAAATCTTATGAGCCGTGAGGGTCCCATAAGAGGGTTCTCCTTACGAGTCGTGAGGATCTTGCAAGTGTAATTTCTCCTTAGGAATCGTGGGGATCCCTAAGTGCGTTGCTCCCTTTTGAGTTGTAAGGATCTCACGCGGATGATTTCTCCTCACAAGGTCGAGAGGACCTCGCAAGTCTTTTAACGAGGTTGCGCCATTTCGGGTTTTCACAAACACTCGCCGGTAGCCCTACTGTTTTTACTCACGGAGCCCTTTCGGGTTTTCATCCGTGCCCATTTTACTTATGGACATACCGTTTTCTCTTTTTTTTAATTCTTTTTCTTTCTTTCTTTTTTCTAACGAGGTTGCGCCCTTTCTGGTTTTCACAAGACTCGCCGGTAGCCCTGCTGTTTTTATTCACGGAGCCCTTTCGAGTTTTCATCCGTGCCCATTTTGCTTATGGACATACCGTTTTTTTTTGGTTCAGCTTTGGGATGCTGCAATCCACCGTAGTTTATCGACATCTCGGTCAACAGCTAGTTTTAGGACATATTAGTCCGTCGTTAGTTTAAGGACGTTTCGGTCCGTTGCTAATTTAAGGACGTTTCGGTCCGCCGTTAGTTTAAGAACGTTTCGGTCCGCTGTTAGTTTAAGGACGTTTCGGTCCGTAGTAAAGAAATCCGGTTACTACTTACAGAGTTTAGGCTTAGGAAGATAGCGAGCGGATATAGTCATCATCATCTCTCATTGACCTAGGCCGTGACTCGTTAGGCGTAGTATTTCTTCAGGAAGCGACCATTTATTGGTCTAAAGGGCCTTTCGCCATGCATGTCCATGAGTAGATAGGCTCCACCTTGCTAGACCTTGTCTATGATGTACGGGCCTTCATAGTTTGGCTCGAATTTCCCCTGTTTAGCACGATTGGGGATCATAGGTCTTTTGACTACTAGCACGAGTTCGCCTTGGCAGAATGTTCTCGGCTTAGTCAATCTTTCGTAAGAGTGCGTCATCTTTGCTTTATAAGCCTCCAGATTTTGTTGCGCTATGAGCCGGGTTTCATCAAGGGCATCGAACTCCTCAAGCCGAAGGTGAGTATTTTCTTCGTCCGTTAGCTCGTAGTGAACTGCCATTCGTAGGGAGGGTAACTCTATCTCGAGGGGGAGTACCGCTTCAGTACCGAATACCAACGCGTACGGCGTTGTGTTCGTGGCCGTCTTGAACGTAGTTCGATATGCCCAGAGAGCTTCATGCAGTCTCTCGTGCCAGTCTTTCTTATTTCAAGACACCGTCTTTTTCACAATTTTCGTTAAGGTCTTGTTGAAAGTCTCAGCTAGACCGTTAGCTCGGGGATTATAGACTGATGAATATCTCCAGTCTATGTTGTGTTGTTGTGCGAAGCGGCTTATTTTGTGGCTTCTTTAAGCTGGTCCGTTATCGGAGATGATTCGTCGCGGAGTTCCAAACCGATAAATGACGTGCATCTTGAAGAAATGGAGGATATTCTCCGTCTTCACTTCCCTCAGCGATACTGCTTCTGCTCCTTTGGAAAAGTAATCAGTCGTCGCCAAAATGAATTGATGTCCTTTAGACGATGCTGGTTCGATGGGGCCTATTACGTCACTCCCCCACATTTCAAACGGCCAGCTAGCCACCGTTGTGTGTAGTGGATTTGGATGCTGGTGGATGAAGTCCCCATGGATCTGGCATGAGTGGCATTTCTTCGCATATTCGAGGCAGTCGTAGATCATTGTGGGCCAGTAGTAGCCCATCCGTTTAATCTTCAACTTCATCTTCGGACCTGCTTGGTGGGAACCGCAGAGTCCGTCGTGAGTTTCCTGAACGACTCTCTTCGCCTCTTCAGGTCCCAGACATCTCAACCACAGAGAATCAAATGACCTCTTGTACAGAGTATCGTTGACGAAGGCAAAAGACAGAGCTCGATGCTTACCATCCCATTCTTCTTCATCACTGGGACGATGTTGGCGATCCAATCAGGATACTGAACTTCTTGGATGAAGCCGGAGTCGATTAGCTTCTTGATCTCGGCGTTGATACTCATCTCAAGCTCAAACCTCATTCTCCTTATTGCTTGTTTGATTGGCTTGACGTCCGGGGATATTGCCAGTTTGTGGACAGTAATCTCTGAATCTAGTCCTGGCATCTCGGAATAGTTCCATGCGAAGCAATCTTTATGCTACATAAGCACGTCTTTTAGTGTAGCTACCCTTTCTTCAGACAGCAACTCACTGACGAATGTCGGTCGCGGGTCACTTATCGTCTCCAAATCAATTTTCTTGAGCTTATCTGCAGTAGTATGTATTCCATTTTCCAGCTCTTTTGGCGCCGGTGGAAACTCTGAGATCACCTCGTCATTATTATTTTCGAAGCACCAGGGGAGGTTATCCATATTCTCGGGTTCTTCTTTTGATATCGTTATCATATAACAAGTACGAGCTCGCTTCCAAGACCGATGTGGATCTGGGTCTACCCTCGTGGATTTGGGTTCATACTTCTGCGGCGGAGTTATCCTCCAACTGTCGGATAGAGCGAACTTGCCGAGCTGATACTGATCTTCGACCCAGTTCTTGAAAGTGAAGCAGTCTTCGAGAGGGTGTCCCACTGTTCGGTGATAAGAGCAGTAGTTTGGATGAGAGACCTCGTTAGCTTGCTCGGGGTGCTTGGACTCCGGGAGTGTAAGCATTTGATATCTTATGGCAAGATCAAGTATCTTCTTTGTCTTGTCTTGAGGAAAAGAGTATGCTCGACTCATCTTCTTCATAAGGGACAAATCCGGACCGCTCGATTCCCGCGCGTGACTTCTTGGTCCCACTTTGTCGTTGTTGAACGCCTTTTCCGCTCTTTGACTTGTTTCTGCCTCTGCGTCGGGCCTTTTGTACAACAGGTTGACAGGGAGGGGCATTTTCATCTTTCACAGCCCGTTGAAGAAGGCGTTGCGTCCTGGCTTTCTCATAGATGGCCATTTCGTGATTATGGTCGTCTCGAACCTTCTGACCAGCTTCCCCTATAAGCTTGTCTATTTGTTCTTCGAACGACGGACTGGGCACTTTCACGTCGGGGGCTCTTTCGGGTTTAGGGTTAGCATTCTCCCATTAAGCGTCTCCTTCTTCATCAAAGTCATGTCACGTAGCAGTCGTGGAGTAGCTCTTGTTTCTTAGATTGAACATATCCAAGTCCGATCGCTTCCGTTCTCCCGTTGGGCAACTTGCGCTGAGTTCCGAGAACATTCTAGATCCTGTCATAGAACTTAGCTTTTCGAGCAGTCTGTTTGAAGGGTATCCCTTGGCGCTTCAATAGCCTTTTCAATCCTTCTATGTAATATCTAGGCAGACGAATGGGCTGGAGCCTGTCGAGCGTAGAATCCGCGCCATGCCAGATTTCTTTCTCCACTTTGGTTTCCCCGGAGCTGTAGAATAGGATCGCCCTTTCGCCTTCTCGCCTGGGTGGGACATAGAACGTCTGTAGTTCTTCCACACTGTAGGTATCAAGCACGTCTAGTTCCTTATGATGTTTAGGCGGAACCATGGCAACTTGCAAACTTTGCTCTTCATCGGTGAATGCTTGTACTGAAGGCTGAGCGGAGAATATAGCATGGACCTCATCTTCCGAGTCGCTGCCAAAGATTAACATAGGAGCGGACTGTCCTGGCTTGTTGTGCTGGGGTGGACCTGAATAAACTATCACTTCCTCTTCTTCTGTATCACTCCCGAAGACTGGAATGGTGGTGATAGCTTTGTTCTCCGGTTTGTGACAACTCTCCGTGTCCTCAAAATCTGGCAAAAAATACTTTGCATCTTCATATTTCTGGACTTCGTTTACGGAGAACGGTTCAACTCTCCTGTTACGGTATATTCGAGACCATCCTTAAAGTATTTCATACACTGATGTTGTGTAGAAGAGATGATGTTATACTCGTGTAACCAAGACCGGCCGAGTAAAGCGTTATAGCATGTCTTGGTGTCAATGACATGGAATTTAATATTCGTGACAAGTAGCCCGAATCGTAAAGTCAATATCACAGACCCGAGAGTCCGTGATGACTGGGAGTCAAAACCAGAGATGGTGATTTTATCACGAGCGAGCTGCTGGACGCTCATGTAGATTTCCTTCAACACTCGCACGTTAAGAAGATTGACGGAAAACCCATTGTCGACTAGGATTTTGCCTATCTTTATATCATGGCAGTATCCTGAGACATAGAGGGGACGGTTGTGCTCGCACGTCCCAAGGAGGAGGTCTTCATCGCCGAAGGTGATATCGGCTGTGTGTACTTCCTCTAGCTCGTTCTTCATCTTTTCTTCGGTGAGAAAAGGTTGAAATTGCTCTGGCTCTTGTAACGTCTTGATCAATGAATCTCTCGCCTCTTTGGATAGTAAAAGGGCGTCGAGAATGCTGAGTTGCGAGGGTAACTTCCTCAAGTGCTCCAGAACGTTGTAGTCCACCTTACTTTTCTTTGGCGGGTCTTTGGCGGTCAGCTCTTTCATGACTTGGTCATCTAAGGCGATATCCTCAGAGACCTTTTCTTTTCCCTTATCCTTTCTATTCGTAGGTCCGAGATTCTTTTCTAGAAGCGTACGGTTGCGCAATTGGATATTTTCACAGGCCTTCGATTCTTTCTCTTTCCCCAAGGTGGATTCTTTAAAGAGAGGGCTAAGAGTCATTTCCTCGTCAGAGTCGCTCCTGAAGGTAAGAACCTGCGATTCCCCGGCGTTGACCATGCGACAGCTGCTGGTGGTTCTTTTATGCTCCTCAGTCGCACTTCTTTGATCCCGACGAGTTTTGCGTTTCATCCGTTTAAAATGTTGCCGGTGAGCAACATATCGCTGCCACCATCTTTTAAAAGCGTCGCACTCTTCGGTAGGGTGCAAAATCTTTCGATGATATAGGCAGTAGTTAGGATGTGTTTCTGTTTCACCAGGAGTGTTTCCTTCGGAGGGTGGTAGCTTCATTTCCATTGATATGTCTTCAGTTAACCTTTTCCTCTTCTTGAACTTGTTTTTATCCGTGAAGGATGTTCCTTGATTCGGCAGGAGTGCCTCGACTTTTTTGTCCAGTCGTCGGCGTTTGGTTCTTTCAAATATGGCCATCTCACACTTCCGATTGGCTTTACTTTTCAGATGAATCTCATTCAGGAAGGCGTCGATCATTTCGTCTGACGGCCATAGAGGTTCCGGCTCGGAACCTGCCTCCAGTCTCTCTATGCAGGGAGCTTCTTCATTGTCTAGCGATGAATAAGAGATCATATGGAAGTTTGCTACGTAATCCTCAGATCCATCCGACGAGCCTTATTTATCATCTTCGTCCTCAAGGACGTGGCTGAGGAACTCTTGGAGCGTGATTAGAGTTCGCGCCTTCTGGTTGTACTCTTCCAGCGTGTCAATCTGCTTCTGTAAGTCCATGCGCTTGTCACCAGGCTTCATGGGTCTTGAATTTCTTCTTCTTTTTCGAAGATTTCGACGGCTGGGTGTGAGCACTTTGGCTATTACCACCAATCTTTAGAGTTAGGTGTGGCTTCAGCATCCCTTCGATGATCTGGGGTTCCAGCGGGTTCTTCCACCTGATCGCCGGGCATGTCTGGAGATCATTCAGTATCCTTTTGGTTTTGGATGAAAGCACGACCTCCTACGGAGCTTCTTCAATAAAAGAGCATGTTGGCCCCGGTGTATCCATCCCCTTAGGAGTGTGCAGTTGTGGTGGGCTCACTTTCCACTTTTCGGACAACGCGAACTTGCCTTGTTGATACTGATCCTAGATCCATCACTTAAAGTTGAAGCAATCCTTGATCGGGTAGCTTACCGTTTGGTGGTAAGGGCAATAATTAGGATTATTCACTTCGTTGGGTTGCGGTGGTCGTCTTGGATTCAGCAAATTGATAAGCCTGTTGCGCATAGCCAGCTCGAACAGCCTCTTCGTTTTATCCTGCGGGAATGAGTAAGGGCGTTTCATTTTCTTATTGTAATAGCGCCATCTCTCTTCCAATTGATCCGCTAGTCTTAAAGCACTGGGCTGTTGTTGGGTGTTCGCAACGAAGGTCGCCTTCCCTTTACCCTTTTCGTTCCGCGGTTCCGGTTTCGGAGGAAACGGTCTGTGACCCATCTGATCCATCTGGGCTAGCTTATCGATTAAAGCCTGGAACGTGGTCGGTTTGAAGAACATCATGAACTGTGAAATAGTTGCATGAGGGTCTAGGGTTCCCATGAACATGCCCACTGCTGGTGCTTCTTCGATATGCTGTTCGCACTTCGACCACAGGTTCCGCCATCGGATTGCGTATTAAACCCAAGTTTCACCTGGCCTCATCCTTGCATTGATCAATGTTGTTATTAGGGTGCGTTCACTGGCGCTCGTGAATCGCTGGGTGAATAGCAACTCTATTTCTGCGAAAGTTTTGACGGAGTCATTTGGAAGCTCGGAGTACCACTTAAACGCCATCTCCGATAAGCTGCCGACGAATTGGCGAAGTAAGAGCTTATCATCGCCGCCGGTGTTGCCACAAAGAGCCCTGAACTGGACGACATGTTGATGGGGATTGCCTGCCCCTTGTAGACATGGAATTTCGGGATCGTGTAGCCCGGCGGGTATTTTATCTGATCATACCAACCCGGACCCAGTTTTGACAACTTGGCCGGCTGCCTTATTTGCCTGGTGAACTCTTATTTGCTGAGCAATATAGTTATCCAGGGCAGCATTGGAGATAGTTTCATCTTAGGCTGTTAAAAGAGCCGAAGGTAGATTCGACGTTCTCCTCTGTCGTCTTCGAGGATAATCGGAGGGTCTTCGGCTGGAGGGTCCGGCTGTATTATCATCCCGACCATGTCTTGGAATAGAAGAGCCATTTGCTTTATATTGGCTGCTTGTTCCGCAGCCTCCTTATCCTTCTTTTCGAGCATTCTCCGAAGAAATTCAGCATCAGTCTCGTGTTCATGGCGCTATTCCGATGACGCCTCCGGGTTTTCTTTTGGCCCTGTGAGTGCGGCCATCGCAGTCAGCATCTCCTGGAGCTTCTGCTACTGCTGTTCCTGGGCTTTTGTGATTGATCGAGTGAGTAGTCAGTGGCCCGTAGAAGCGCGGCTATCCTCTTTCCCGGATGCCATATAGACGGTATGCACCGTTATACCCCCAGATTTATGGCATTTGGGCTCAGTGTCTTTGACATTTGTCGCGGGCATGGGGATCTTCTCCGGCCTTTTCTAATTATGAGCGGTCGAAGTTTGGGGGGCAGTCGCAGTGGGCACCCAAATAGCTTTCCTTGGCAGGATGGCTTTCTTCCTGTCGGACCTTCAGCTTCTTCTACCGGCGGGGATATTCTTGATCCACCACCGAGTTCTGAACCTGCTGCCAGACTTTGTAGATCTTGGAGGACAGCCGCTGAGGGGACTGTTCTGGTTTCATTTCCGCAACATTCTCCACCGGAGGAGGAGATCTTTTCAGTATGGCGGTAGGAGAATTCCTACGCACCTTATTCAGCAGCTCGAAACTGTTCTCGGTTGGAACAACAATATTAATTTCCGCCGTCGGGACTGGTGGGGTTAGCCCAGAGGGGGAGTTGCCCCCGGCCTTCCTTACCCGGCGCCAGTGGCGACGTCGAGCATGTCGAGCTGATGGAGTTGGTTAGGTGACGAAGATGGCTTCATCTTGCCCCCTATTCAGATGAGGGGCTGTTGCTGGTGTCAGACTGTTGAAGACTGATGTCTTTTGAGTAGCAGGAGCGGGAGGGGGGGTTGGGACAGTTAGTCTTGTAAAGATCGACCTCTTGGCAAGAGAAGTCGCCTTGACGACTTCAGGAGCAGGGTTGGTTACTCTCTTCGGAATAACTTTCTCTAGGATTGCAGGCTTCATTGTGGGCCACAGGAATTTTGGCCCAATCTGGAGAAGACCGAGGCGCCGGTGCTGGACGACCCGCTGAGAGGGGCCGCATTAGCTGTTAGCCGATCAAAGACCGACTTCTTGGGAGCTTCCAGTGTCGGCATAGGAGCGGTGAAGCTCGTTGGCGGGAGCATGGTCCCGAAAAACAACCCTATAGGCTTGAGTGACCTGTTCCACGGGCATCGTGAACAGGGAAGCCGCTTGGGGCCCGTAGGTTATGCCCTCAGTTGAGGCAGGACGTGAGTTGCAGCTGCAGCTGGAGCACTTTACGCAAGTAGATGCGATTGCTGTTTTGCTTTCTGCATCAAGAAAGAAACCAAATCTTAGTAACTTGAAACCCAAGGGCAACCATTAACAAACCGCGATCGGTTCATGAACACGACACACGAAGTGTGGAGTGGAAAGAGGAAAAGGTCCCACAAGGTGTGCCAGAATCTATTCGCCGCCGGAAGCCGGGAAGAGTGGACGTCTGGCCTGAATCTGGGGGCAGATGCTAATTGGTGCTATCCGTCCACCTCTCCAAAAATGCCAAGTTGATTTATTACAACGTGTATCGAAAGTTTAAACGGATGCGGCCGATATAGCAGACTTCGTCAAATTCCCCCTCGTTTGAAGGGTTTTTTGATTGTGGGGACGCTCTTCCCTGCAGGCGCAATCCCCTGCAGTTAATTATGCTGCCTGATTGCGGCAACAACTTTCTCCTTCTCCATATAGTCCTTCGTGTCGTGGGTGTTTGTTTTTTGTTTGGTTGCCCGTGGATTGTATACGGAGACTAATTTTTGTTGTCACCCGTAAGACGTAGATTAGTCCAAATCTGTATCTTTCTTAGATTTGGGTTTGGGGGTTGTGTTTAAGGATACGTAAGCCTTATTTGAGGCTAAGATTAACTTAAACGTTTGTTAAGGACACGTTGGTCTAATTTCAGACTAAGATCAACTTAACGAGATCGTTTAGATTTGAAAAAAAAGCAATTGGGCTCTATTGTTTAGTTTAATGATATTGCGGTCGATAATTAGTTTAAGGACATTACGGTCCAATGTTAGTTTTAAGACATCGCGGTCAAGGTTAAGGACATCATAGTCCGTGAGTTTAAGGACCTCACAGTCCAGTGTTAGTTTTAAGACATCACGGTCGAGGTTAAGGACATCATAGTCCGTGGATTTAAGGACTCCACAATCTGACGTTAGTTTTAAGACATCACGGTCGAGGTTAAGGACATCATAGTCCATGGATTTGAGGACTCCACAATCCGTTGTTAGTTTTAAGACATTACGGTCGAGGTTAAGGACATCATAGTCCATGAGTTTAAGGACCCCACAGTCCATAGTAATGTATGGTTGTCGGGACCCGTTACCTCTCTGACGACGTTGAGAGATTACAACGACATATATCAGAGGAGTAAAGAGATGTACCCTCGAACCGGGTGTAAATTGATTAGAAGAGAGGATATGCTCAGTTCAATTTAAATTGAGGACTTATGGCCAGAATTGGGCTAAGTACAGTTAAAGAACATTTTATTTTTGTTCTGCCTGTTAACCCTTTGTTTGGGCTCTGCCCTTTTAATTGGGCTCTGACATTTCGTCTGGTATTAAATGCATAGCATTTATCAGAACAAGGTATGTTCTGACAGCGCGCCACGTGATGCATCAGGCGCTTTGCGCCAATTAAAGAGCGCATTGCGCTAGCGCACATAAGGGTGACACGTGTTGCTTAGCGGTAAGTGCGCTACACCAGTTTATGGGTGCGCCAGTGAGTGACACGTGGCGCGCTTGACGCTGAGCGCTAACCTAAGAGCGCAGTGCGCTACTTTGAGGAGCGCAAAGCGCAAGCTGTGTCTGTGGTTGACACGTGACATGTTATGGCGCTAAGCGCCAATCCAAGGAACGCAAGGGCGCAATTCATGAGTGCAAAGCACTGTCCAATAACGCAGAGCGCATTTTGATCAATTTGAGATCAAAGAACAAGTTTATGTTCTTCTTAAAAGAGGCTTTGCCTCAAGATTCAAGAACTAAGTTCTTATTCTTATGAAAGGTTCTACCTTTATAGATCAGAAGATCTGCGAAATAAAAATACTTCTTTTTTTATGGTTAGATTTTGATCTTTTCTTTTTATTCAAAAACCTTGGTATTTTTTATAGATCTAAGATCTTTTTAGAAGACATTTCTTCTTTTTACGAGATGTTTTTATCTCTGTTTTTCAAGAAACGATTCTTTACCTTTCTCTTTCTTTGAGTTTTTCTCAAAATTTGCAGAGAGTTTCTTCTATATGGGACTTGAAGTCTTGGGGCCTTTATATAGGGCCAATCGATTTGTTAAATCGGTTTAAGAGATCTTTCTCTTGATTGATTGGGGAATATTTCCCACTGTTGGATCTTTGATCCTAAGGCTCTTGTTTGACAGAAGATAATCTTCTTGTTTAAATAAGATTGGAAAATCTCTCCATGCAGAATTTATTCTGTTTTTGCTAATTCATTATTTACCATTGGATCATTGATCCAGCGGTGCTTAAAGCACAATCTTGTTGTTTGGAAAGATTTTGAGAAATCTTTTCTTAACAGAATTTAATTCTGGTTAATAAATGATTTATTATTATTAGATTCTTTGATCTAATGGTGGGAATTTTAATTGCAGCGCTGGCGCACCCAATTTGGACATGTGGTGCGCAGCGCAAAGTGCAGCGCAACTGTGCCATGCAGCGCGCAGCGCGCTGAATCTGAAGCGCTGCTTCAACAGAGCGCTGGATCTGAAGCGCTGCTTCAACAGAGGTGTATTTTCACCTTACTTTTAAGTCAAACTTATATTCCCGAGAATCTTTCATTTCCCAATTTTGGAAATAGTTCCATTGTGCACAAAATTTTATGTGATTCGTCTTTATAACTTGAAACAAAACTTCTTCCTTTTCTCATCCCCAAAGAACTTTCTCAACTATGGCTTGTAACCGCCCCCATGCTCCTAGACAACCATGGGAAGTGCCCATTCAGGACCTTGTTCCTCGCTTTGCTGCGTGATTGGTGGATTCCTCTTTCACGGATGAGCAGTGCGTCGCTGCGCTGCACGATCTTTTGACTCGTGTGGGGTCCCCTCTTCCCCCACACTCTATTTGGTTTCGGATGATCCTTACGTCTGTGCTCGCCGATCTTCCCCTTCCTCCAGCAGAGACGTCCTCGGCAATACTGGATACTGTCGAAGACAAGATCGAGTGCTTCTTGGAGGCGCGCTTAATCACTGAAGCCCTAAGGGATTGCTCCATCCACTTGCTGAGCCAGATACGGGCTCGTCGGGTTGTCATCACCACTTTTTTTTGAAGAGTGCGGCGTCGACCGTTGGATGGCTACCCCTCGGAAGGATCACCGTTTCGACATGATGGAGAAGATGGAGAGGGAGCTGGATAATCTTCTCTTTAGCTTTTTGAACCCCTGTCCCTCTGATCCCATATTTGGTGATCTTTTTTAAATATAATAACAATAATAGTAATAAAAGATGTTTTAATTCAGTATTTTATTATCTGTTAAGAGTTCTGTAATTTTTTAATTTTTTATTATTCCACTGTGAGATGTTTATGAGCTGCATAATCATGAAGCATTGCTTCGCTTTTCAAACTTGGCAACATATCTTTGTTCTAATTTGGGGTATGCAGCGCAATTGCGGTAGCGCTAGCGCATTCATGTTTCGACACGTGGAGCGCAGCGCGCCTTGCGCTCGACACGCAGAGCGCAGCGCAACTGCGCCAGCGTACCAGTGTACAACATGTGGCGAGCAGCGCAACGCGCAGCGCAACTGCGCCAGCGCGCCTGTGTTAGACACGTGGCGCGCAGCGCAGGATTCAAAGCATTGCTTCAATTTTGACTCTTAAATTTCTAAACAGAGTTTTGCTCTGATTGGGGGAAGCAAAAGCGTCGCTTAATTCCCAGTCTTGGAATTTGAACAGAGCTTTGCTCTGATTTAGGGACGCAGAACCGTCGCTTCATTTCCAGCCTTGGAATTTGAACAAAGCTTTGCTCTGATCGGGGAAAACACCTGGTGGGATGATATGGTTCCCTTCTTGTTTGTACCCATGGATTGTATACAGGGGTCAATGTGACCTCACCTGCAGGGCAAACAGTTTCATTCTTTCATTTTTTTAATTCTTTTCGTGATGCTATATTATTTCAGCTTTTTATTTCGCGAAAATCGCGATTGCCCAATCATTTCGGCTATTTTTCACGGTGCCTGTTCATATCATAATATTGCATTATTATATTCCCCACTCTTATGCATTTTACAAATAAACAGGTGTTTTTGTCCCATGTCTGCTACTTAGTTACAGGTTACAGGTTCTCGGAGCTAAAACAGTGAAATTGATGAAAAAGATGATACAAAGTGAGACTACGACCAATAAATGGTGGAATCTTGATCAAGCTTATACGAAGATCAGTTCACAAAGTACAAGGCAGCGCAAGGTTCAAGACTTCGTCTCGAAGCAACGGTAAAAGTCCACTACAATTATGCACTGGGAGATCTGGAAGAAACCTAGAAGCCAATATGAGAAAAGAACTCAAGAAGTAGGAAGACCAAAAAGCCCAAAATCTACACAAGAAATTGCAGAGTCCAATCTCCACTTTTGGCCGCGGAACCGCGGCCAAACCAGGGCTGCGGCCGCGGTTCCGCGGCCGTGTATAGCCCGTAGTGGCAAAACTTTTTACCAAAATTTGTGGCGGCTCTGACTAGTCTTCCTAGAGGTATTTTTGTAAAAGCAGACATCCGGCAATTGTAAACCTAGGGTTTTCTATGTCCTATAAATAGAGACCCAAATTCTTGTATTAGTTCATGCCTCCTTTCATTAATAAAATACAGAATTTTTTTTGGAGAGCATCAATTTGTAAGTTCTTAATTTATTTTTCTGCCCTAGGTTAAATTTATTATCTGCCCTAAGTAATTTCTATACTTGCCCTAGTTTAGATTTAATTCCTTGCCCTAGATAGATAGTTTAGATCTGTTCTTCAATTCCCTAATGAGCGAGTAGTCTCCTCGTTTGTTAGGATTAGATTTGGGGAAGCTTTGAGAGATGAAGATCTCTCATCCCTTTCTTGCCCGTCATATATTTTCATAGGACTCCATGTATACATGCACACACCGCTCCCTACGGCATCCTATCCCATGAGGTAGCGGTGATACCGTAGTATAAAGGCCCGGTTGAGTGTGTTTTCCATGGAGGTTAGTGTAAGGATTGATAAAGGAAGGACAAGAAGCTAGAGGAAGAAACATCTTCCCGATGGTTCTAATCCCCTCTATTAATAATTACCATAACTCCTAAGAGATCTTAATATGGGTATAGAAAGCGGTGAGATTTATTGACTTTCCAAACTTAACCTAAACCTAACCCTAGCAAGATTTAGATCTACATTAATTTAGTTTTTAGATTTAATCAATCCGGCTCCCATTGGAATTAACTCGTAAGAGCGATTAGGAAATTCACAAAATCCCTGTGGACCGACCCGTACTCACCGGTTAGCTATCAAGCGACGCCGTTCTTGATTGCGGTTACTAAATTATTCTTTGAGATCAATCAAATAGCGCCGTTGCTGGGGATGGCGTGTTATTTTCTTTTTGCAATTTCGGGTTAATCTAAAATTAAAAAAATCATTAAAAAAACTGAAAAATTAAAAAATATAAAAATTTATCATCTTGGTATTTTGTGAAAGGTATTTTTGTTTGAATTTTGCAGGATCTACAATCAAGTTCGGATCTGGAAATCTCCAGAGATCAAAACAGCAAATATCAAATTTGAACAAGAAGAGGAATATCACAACAGACAACAGAAGAAGTTGGGAGTCTCGGGTCAATAGAACAACTGCTTTTCCGCCACCGAAGTGGCGCTTTGACCGCGCATCCGCGGTCAGGAGGTCAAATCATCATCTCGAAAAATTTCTCGGGACCTGAACCATATTGTAGACCGCGATTCCGCCGTCGGATGTGCCATTTAGCCGCCCAAACGCGGTCGGATGACGTCATCGTTTGACTAAATCCCCTCTGTGAGTTTCTTTCTCTCTCCTCTGCAATCTCCAAAATATCTTCTGTAAAATCTCCTGCAGGATTCTTTACGCTTAAAAAAATCTTCTCCCTTCCAATAACAAATCTTGTGCAGGATTCTTTGCACCGCGGTTAAAATACAAAATTGATTGCAAGTGATTTTTTTTGTTTTGCATATCATTAATCGGATTTTAAGGGGCTTGAGACGAATTCAGATTGGGTAGGAATTTCATCACCCTTCTCAGGACCCCAGAAATCACATAAGGCATTTGCATTGACCATTCTTAATTAAAAAATACTAGACTCAGCCCTAAGGGCGTCACGCTCAATAGGACAGAGGACTAGTTGTAGGCATCGGCCGTTAATCCTAACCTGACTTTGCGGTGTCTAGGCAAGTGTGTCTAAGGCAAGTGGTTACTTAATTAGGGTCGCTACTTGTAGTGGAGAGCCTCCCACTCACCTGGCACTTACCTGGCCGTAATTGGCGGTGAAGAGGCGGTTTAAGGTCCTATTTCTAGCCCTTTTAACAGTTAGGAGTTGTCTAGCGACCTAGGTGACCCTAGATCTAGACCTGATTGTGCATTTGTGGTTGATTGCATTTGTGTCAAAGCCCTTTATCGAAAATCTTTTTTGCAAACAGTTCCAAATAAAGGGAAAAAGAAAAAAGGAAAATTTTTTACAAAAACTTGCAAACTTTTGTCGCTAAGAAATCCGTGCACCCCACATTCCTTTTTCTCCTTTCTTCTATCATGGGTACCCCACATCACAAATCTCTCGCCGAACTTTGGTATCCCGAACCTAACTTTGCTTCGTACGTGAATTGTTTCGGTCGATTTAAGGACGATCTCTCCATGCCCAAAATTTCTTTGAAAGATCAAATAGAAGGGTCTAGGAGAACCAGCTCGACATTGCAATCCACTTTGTGTCAACCATGTCAACCTTCACCACCTTCATATGTTGATACCACTTTTTAGAGTTCTGTTGTAACTCTTAAACCCATGTCTATTGCTGAGCATATTACACAATCTCGTAGCCGATCTTTCACTCCTCTCCACACATCCAGTTCTAGGGATCAACAAGTCCATTCACCTTTTTATCCAAATGTTGATCCTACTCCGGTCTAACCATCCAATTCCTACCAGTCCTACCCGACTTTCCCACCTTCACTAGACATTGCTTCTACACAGCCATTTGGGAGTTTCATGTGTCCAAACAATTTCGAATCTTTTACCGAAACCGCTTCACAACCCATGTCTAGTTTGGAACAGTCGTTGGAAGCTTATATTTTAGCAACAAACAAAATGATGAGGAATGTGGATGCGTCCATGGCCGCCCTTATGCAACCTAGTGAACCGGTAGCTAGTTTCTAACTAGCTCTAAAAAATCCAATGTATGAGGAGGCGGTTGGACAGAGTGAGAATTTGAGAGGAGAAAGTGAGTTCTACACCTTTCCAAATCAAACCTACCCATACCCAATAGAAGCTCACAACTCCGGTTTTCCATCGATTGTCCCTAATGCTTCACAAGTTGAAAATAAAACATCTAACGAGTTGTGTGACTTTATAGTGCTTGATTTGCCAGACTGTGAAGAATCCCTTTTGAGTGAAACAACACCTAATTCTTTTGAACTTTACACCTCCACTCTAGAACCCAAATTGATAAATATCCATGCTTTTGATGAGGTGTCAGAAAAAATTGATTTTCACTTGATTGAGGATATAGACGCCGGGAATATTTTGGATGATGAACCCATCGATTTGGTTGAAATTTAATGTCCAATTCATCATCTCGAGTCATTAAATGTTTCTCCCGAACTTCATATGCGTCTTGATTTTGATGATAATGGCATGGATAAGCTAAATTTTGAGGAGAATATTGAGGAAACTATTGAGGATGAATCAGTTTTGTTTTAATGAGTCGGATTTTCCAGTTCATCATATCCCTTCCACTGATTGTGTGCACCCTCCTGAATCTTTAACTGATACCATTCCTCACTCACTTCCCTCCGTCCTCGTTCCGACCTTGCAAGAGACCGTTACGCTTTCATCTCCAATACCAAGTTCGACGTACCCATGTTTGCTCTCGAATCTTAAGGGATTTAATCTCAATTTTCAGCAGGTTGATAGATTAGCACAATCGCTTTTCACACATCGGTCATTACAAATTATGCTAATTTATACACTCCATCCTCACCCTCAAGTTCGTATTCCCACTTTCTTTGGTTCTTCTACTCTTCCTTTAATAATTCCAAGTGTTGATGAATCACAATCCGATCTTTTAAGTTCGATAATTTTCAATTGGACCTTCGACGAAAGTTTCGAAGATATTTTCGCTGACGAACTCGCATTCTTAAACGATACGGATTTTGTAATTAATCAACCTCCACTCGAAAAAGTAGAACCACTACCATTTCCTTTTTCCCTCCGCCATTCTCCCCGGCCGAGACCGTATACCGTTTCTACCTCCACACGGTCTCGTGTGCTCCTCATTTCTTTTCTTTACACTCCATTCTTTCACCAACCCCACCATTATCACGATAGAATTTTTGAATGGTTAGTGCTCACTTTTGGTCTATGTAAGGCCTTATATAGTTTGATTTTTCTCCTCCCTAACTCTAAATTTTAACGCTTAAACAGTGGAAACACTGTTTCACTTAAATTTGGGGGGAACCTTATTGTATATATATTTGTTTTTCTTTTAACAATAAAAAAAATAAAATAAAATAAATTTTTTTATAAATAAATAAACAGGGGAGTGCCGACATTTTGACCCTCTTGGTGTAGCATGACAGTAAGGACACTGTCAAGTTTAAGTTTGGGGGTATGCTCGGTAAGCCTTCTACCTTCGCATTCATGTGTATATTTTTTTGCATTTGCATACTTATTTTAAAACCCATAAAAAATTGAAAAATTTTAAAAATTATAAAAATTAATGTATTCAATTTTGGCCTTATGTGACTTGAGTTTGACAAAAAGGTTAACTAGCTAGGAATAACTAGATCTAGACTTAGTAAATTAAAAACCTTAAAAATAACCTTTCTTAAAATTTAACGGTAGAAAGTATATACCTTTATAGTTTATTTAGAAATAGGCAAATTTTGAGTTCACTTCTAGGGCTAAGTTAAAACAAGGAAAGTGTATTTGTAACGACTCTAAAATTCCTATATCTTCATATTAATAAAATTCTGTATTTGTATATTTGGTATATTTTTATTTCCATATTATTAGTTATATTTAATCCCTTCATCTATTTTTCGCATCTAAGTATTTTCTAAAACTCATTTCTTTTTATCCAAACTTATTTTTTAAGCCCAATTCCTTTCTTTTCATTCCCATTCTCTACAGCCCAAGCCCAGCTTCCATTTTCTAAAAAATTTCCTTTTCTTTTTATCCAAATTCATTTACTCAATTTCTCTTTAAATAACACCCAAATCCAATCTCATTTTCATTTATAAAACGATGAGCCCAAAAGCCCACTTTCTTTTCAAACAACCGTATATATTCAATTCTAATTAAATATGTGCATGAACAACCTTGCAGCTCATTGGTTAAGTCGTTGCATTGTTATTCCATAAGTCACATGTTCAAATTCTCATTTTTGCAATTATTTTTTATCAATTTTTATTCTTCTCATAACCTATAAATGAGACCTTTCATTTCCAAAATGAATGGTGACTTTTCATTTCTCTTTTAATTCTCATGTTAAATGCATATATTATTATACATAATTCACCATTACACCATCTTTATTTGTCATCCTCTATCTTTTCCTTCCTCACATTTTTTATCTCTCACTTCTCTCTCTTCATTTAGAGTCTAAGAAGAAGAACACGAAGAAGTTTTCAAGAAGGTCTTGCTAGTAACGCGAGACTATCGACGGATAGACAAGCCCGGTGACAATACCGGCTTGTGTATGTAAGTCCCTTCTCTCTTTCCCTCCCTCCATCTCTTTCTTGTTCTCTTTATATTTCTCTTGTTTTATATTGCCATGAAAAACTTCTCTTAACATATCATAGTTCCTAAATAATTAATTAAGTTGATACATATATAAATAATGAACACACAAACATATACACATATATAGTTTGTAAAGTGTAACACCTCCAATTTTTGTATACCAAAATTTGCTTTAAATATGATGTATACTTAGAGTATTGATGTTGCTGGAAACAATTTAAGTACCTATTTCCTTACAATAATTACAAGAAGGAGCTTGTAGCTCATTGGTAACACCTTACACTGCTGAACCAAGCCACCAGAGTTCGAATCCCATGCCCCACATATTATTTTAATCTTTTTGTGTTAAATTTTTGGGAAGTCAAACGGTCAAACAGCCATAACTCATAATTTAATACAATATATAAAAAATAAAGTGCACCAAAGTTCCCCCCAGAAAATTCCCCATCCAACGAGACCCGACTCAGCCCCGACTCGGACAAGTCAGTCGGCGACTCGGCCGAATCGGCCGGCGCCGCCGGCCGGACTCGGCTGGTCGGCCGAATCGTCAACACGAAAAATCTTCGTGTTGACTTGGTCAACCCCCCTGTATGATCCATTTTCCCAGAACTGTTACCAAATGCCCATTACACCTCTTTTAATCCTAAATTTAATGAAATTTTAATGAATTTTATATTTTTTTAAATATTTTTTAATCCTAACCCTAACCCTAGCCTAGCCCTATATAAACACCCCTACCCTCTACTATTTCACCTCACAACTCTAAGTCCACTCTTCCAAATTCTCGAGAACTCGGTACAAAGAGCGAGAAGCGAAGCGCTGCCGAAACCGACGACAGATTCCGGTGATCGGACTAGAACCTTCGCGACGTTTTCGACGCATCGACAACCACCACTTCACTTAGTCTCCTTAGCTTGTCCAAACCCGTAAGTCCCATCTCTTTTATCTCTCTTTTCTTTAATAGAAAAATACGAATTTTTGGAACCCGACGGAAATCGGAACAAAACGATTTCCGATTCGGTTTTTCTACAAATTTCCACTTGTCACCTAATACATAAGACCTAAATCTATATATGATGACTATTAATCACCTAGAAACCAATTTAAATAAAGTTTCTCACATGAAATGATAGCTTCTTTACAAAACCGTATTCTTTTCATAAAAATACCATGAAGTTCATTTTTCTTCGTTTAATCAATTCCCTCACTCCTAAATATGTTTATCTTGATCACTAAACTTGTAAAACTCAATTTGAATGAATTTTCACACATGAAATGATAATGTTTTCAAATACCGTATTCTTGCATTTTAATACCTTCAAGTTTAACATATCATGTTTAACCTCTAAACTTCATCAAAACTTAAAATAAGTCACGAGGTAATGACCTACCTCTACACGCACTCAAATATAGCCCTAATTGATATATATCAAAACATAGAATACGAAAATACAGGACTTTTCACTAAAATACCATATTCTTTATAACCTTTTTCTTGAAAGCTTTAAGTTGTATAAAATTTTAAATAAAATGAAAGCACGATAGGTCATGGACATCGATCGTTTATCTAAACTGTCTTATGGTGTCTAGGCAAGTGTGTCTAAGGCAAGTGGTTACTTAATTAGGGCCACTACTTGTAGTGGAGAGCTTCCCACTTACCTGGCACTTACCTGGCTGCAATTGACGGTGAAGAGGCGATTTGAGGCTTCTAATCACTCATCGTTTAGACCTTAGAAATATGCTAGTTGGCTTAGGAAACCCTAACAACTAAAATATGGAAAACTATACTCTTTTGCAAATAAATACCCTATATTTACAAAACTGTTTTCCTAAATGAAAAGTATTTATAAAACCTAAGCAAAGTGCCACTATAACCCACCTTTGGGGAACCTGTTAGGGATAGTACGGTTCATCGTGCACCCGCAGGCTAGTAGTGCGAGATTCAGACATCCGCAAGGAGCATTCGGTCTCGAAAGGTTTAAAATACGACATTTAAGAAAAATGAGATTTTTTGAAAATAAAATATTCATGTAAAAATTATCCATGTGTTTATATACATATAATTATCATTTAAACACCTATTTTATCATAAGATAAAGTTTTCACTTTTTTCTAAAATTAAAAGATTAAATGTTACATTAAAATACCATGAATTTTAGATAAAACAATTAATACTTTTATTAGGATATATTCACTAGAATAACACAAATAAATTCACATATAATTATAAAGACGAATAATAAATACTTGAGGTGTATTTTGAAAACTATACAAAAGTACTTTTTACATAAAACCCCCTCAAGTTTTACAAATTACAATAAGGCCCCTAACTAATATTGAACTTCAGATTACCTTTCTTTTAGTCTGACTCGGGTTAGAATCTGACTATTTCTGACTTGAATATGATTCAAGTCAATCTATATTCTTTCATATTCCAACACAATTTGAATACATGAATCCCTGAATCCAGTTAACAATATATTCATTTTGATTGAATCAAACCATGGATATTCATCCATTATCCTGATATTCCATTTACCTGATTATACAGTTACAACATGTTTACTGATATCATGGTTTTGGTCAGTCACCCAAATTACATATTCTAATACATCAATACTGTTAAAACATTACGGGGTTTAAGGGGTAGATTGGTACGGAAGGTGTTAAAGGTGGCACGAGGTAGTCAGATTAAGACACCTAACCTGAATCCTATTGCTGTTGTACCGTGGCATGACGGTTCCCTGTACTTTCCTTTTTCCCTGATCTCTAGCATATAGAGATCCCCCCCGTATACACTGGCATCCTTCTGTACCAAGCTACAGACAACAGCGTTAACTCAATATTCCATAATATTCAACAATGTAATACTTTAGAGATACTTTTACACTGTCTTCCTAATTCTTCCTTATCTTTGGGACTTACCGAGCGACCTGTTCGCTGACGACATTCTATTTTTTTCTTCTTTGAATGTCTCAGGTGCGTTGGACCAAGCTGAGATCGAGCCCACCGGTGAAGATTTGGAGCAGTTCCACGAAGACCCAGAGCTCTAGATATTGTACCTTGTTCTTTCCAGTACTTTCATTTACTGTTATGCCACTGTTTAGGCATCGCTTTTCATTTCAGTTGTATTTTCCTTTCATGCATTGTACAAAGAATGTTATTAATAAAAGTTGATGTTATTTCTATATCATTCGTCTGTTGTGATTTGCTTTATATTGCTTAGCTACGCTTAGCGTATGTACTTCTGAGTACATATGTAGCGGACCTTGTCGCGTTCACTTCGCCGTACACTGGGAAGCGGAGCGTGACAGGTTTTGTTGGTGGCCTATGCAGGTCAAAGCTGTATGAATCCCTATCATGCAGTTCTGGTCTGTGTGAACAACCTAAGCAATATAACACAAGAACCAGCAACTAAAACATTCTTTACAATTCATGTTCTTTGAATCTTACAAATCTCTATTCCTTGAATCTTATCATTTCATGTATTTGAATCTGTCCTAATCCAAATTTTTCTTCAGGGTTATGGATTCCCCGAACAACACCAGCACCAACGTTAACAACACCCCTCTAGCACTACCTTTCACATCAGTTGTTCCGGCACCACCCACTGAGCAAACGATGCTATTTGATGCGATCCGCAGTCTTCTCGAGGGACAGCAACAACTTTTGAATCGTCCTGAGACAGATGCACCGGGAATAAAGCAATTCAGAGCTTTGCACCCAAAGCAATTCTCGGGTAAAGGAAGCCCTCTCGAAGCAGAAGAATGGGCAAAAAGCATCGAAGACGATCTGGCAGCAGCTCAAGTGCCAGACAACGCTTGGGTCCGTGTAGCGAAGCTACAGCTCACGGATAATGCTCGAAATTGGTGGAAGGCGGAAGAAACCCGTCTGGTACAGCCGATTGAATGGAAGACATTTCGCGAGAAGTTCGACGCGAAATATTTCCCTGTGACTGCCAGGTTCGCTATGGAACAGCAGTTTATTCATCTACAGCAAGGATCAATGTGGAAGAAATCGGTAAATGAATACGATGCTGAGTTCGCCATGTTGAGCCGATTCGCAGCACACCTGATACAGACGGACGAGATCAGAGCTCGTCGTTTTCAGCAACGTTTGGACACAAAGATTAAGGCTGCTCTAGCCACAGGAAAGTTTTTGACTCATGAGGAAGCCCTAGAAGCTGCCCGCAGTTATGAGGCAGTAATAAAAGAGAGGGGCAGACCTCAGTCTGCAGGAGTCAAACGCCATGCCAACCAGATGGCAGGTGGAGCCACGTCCAGACCACCTTTCGTGCCAAGGCGGCCCGGAGTACCAACTCATCGTCCTAGCCCAGCCTTTTGCACTTACTGCAAGAGAACTGGACATATGATGAAGGACTGCCGTCGAGCCAACCGCCTCTGCTTAGTCGGCGGTTCAGCCACTCATGATATTGGATCTTGTCCCCAAAGATAGAACCCAGTTGCTGCACCCAGGCCAGCAAATACCTATCAGCAGCTGTTTCCCTAAATCAGAACAAGGCTCTGTTTGAATTTCAAAAATTCAAATTTTGAAGCAACGCTTCAAATCTCTTGCGCTGCGCGCAACGCGCCACGTGTCAGAAATTGATACGTCAGCGCAGCGCCCAAGGCAGTGCGTCCAATCAGAGCAAGGCTCTTTTAAAACAAAAAAGTAAAGGAAGCAACGTTTCAGTTGCGCAAATGCTGCGCTGCGGGACACGTGTCTGCGCAGTTGCGCAAGCACAGCTGCGCAAAGCGCTGCGCTGCGCGACACGTGTCGGCGCAGTTGCGCAAGCACAGCTGCGCAAAGCGCTGCGCTGCGCGACACGTGTCTGCACAGTTGCGCAAGCACAACTGCGCAAATGCTGCACTGCGCGACACGTGTCACACGCGGGGGAGTTGCGCAAAACAGAATGGAGATTTAAAGAAATCTTTTCTGTTCTTGTTAAAACAAGAAGATTTTCTTCTGTAAAGCAGGGGCCTTTGGATCAAAGATCCAACGGTGGGGAAAATTCCCCAAATCACTCAGAAAAAGATCTCTTTAACAAATTTAACTAATTTATGGGCACTATAAAAAGAACCCCAGACTTCAATTCAAAGGCATCAACATCTTGCTAAAAAAAAGAAGAGGAAGAAGAGAATTCTCGAGAACTGCTCAAGAACACAAAAAAAGGTAAAAACCTTTAAAAGAAGAGAAAATTCTCTTATGAACAGATCATTGATCTAAGAACAAGATCATTGATCTTCAATAATAAATAAATAAAGGAATAAATAAAAAATAAAAATAGTGCCTTGCACTTGTTATGAACCTTTGGTTCTCTGAGATAAGGAAAAGCAAGGAAAAACTTGTTTTTTTTTAATCCAAATTTAGATCAAGAGATCAAAAAAGTGCTTTGCACTTCTGTTCTTGAATCTAAAAGATTCTTAGTGCTTTGCACAAATGCAGTGCATTACTTAAAGGGCCAGGCCCAAGTCAAAAAGACCTAATAAGCCTAAATAAATTGCAAAGCAATAAAAGGGCAGAGCCCCATTTAAATTGATACTCTGTTTGAGCAGAGCCCAAAATAAATGAACAGCCCTAGCACAAGCCAAAGACAAAAAATGTTGAAATTGGACTTAGCCCAATCGTGGCCATAAGTCCTCAAATTAAATTGACTGAGCAAGATTGCTCCCCTAAATCAATTTACATCCGGTTCGAGGGGTACATCTCCGAACTCCTTTGACACCTATCGTTGTAATTCCTCAACGACGTCAGAGAGGTGACGAGTCCTAACGACCACACATATCGATATGGACCGAAACGTCCTTAAACTAATATTGGACCGAAACGTCCTTAAACTAATGTCGGACCGAAACGTCCTTAAACTAATAATGGACCACCACGTCCCTAAACTGGAATATGGACCGCAACGTCCTTAAACTACCTATGGACCACTATGTCCCTAAACTGGAACAATAGAGCCTCCAAATGCTCTTTTGCCGGATCTAAACGATCCCGTCTAAGTTGATCTTAGCCCCAAACACGGCTAACGTATCCTTAAACATTCAAATGGACTATAAAACTCTAAATCAACTCTGGTTCAAGGGTACATCTCTGAACTCCTCTGATACCTATCGTTGTAATCCTTCAACGACGTCAGAGAGGTGACGGGTCCCGACGGCCATATATTAAATGGACCACTACGTCCCTAAACTGGAACAATAGAGCCCTCAAATGCTCTTTTGTCGGATCTAAACGATCCCGTTAAGTTGATCTTAGTCTCAAACTGGACTAACGTATCCTTAACAAACGTTTGAGTTGATCTTAGCCTTAAATACGGCTAACGTATCCTCAAACCAAAACCCCAAAACCAAATCTAAGAAAATACGGATTTGGACTAATCTACGTCCTACGGGCGACGAAATAAATAGTCTCCATATACAATCCACAGGCAACCACAAACAAAACAAACACACACGACACGAAGTGAAATTCTGGATAAGGAGAAAGTGGCTACCGCGATGCGGTAGCGTAATTAACTGCAGGGGCTTGCGCTTGCCTGCAGGGAAGAGCGTCCCCACAATTAAAAACCCCTTTAGCGAGGGGGAATCTGACGAAGTCTGCTACATCGGCCGCATTCGTCTAAACCTCCGATACACGGTGCCATAAATCAACTTGGCATCTTCGGAGAGGTAGACGGATAAAACCAAATAGCATCTGCCCCGAATCTTAGGCATCAGACGTCACGTCATCTCGGCCGCCGTTCGGAGGGGAAAAGATTCTGGCACGCCCGGTGGGACCTCTTCCTCTTTCCACTCCACACTTCGTGTGTCGTCTTCGCGAACCAATCGTGGTTTGTTAAATGGTTGCCTTCGGATTTCAAGTTTCTAAGATTTGGTCTTTTACCAGGCGCAGAACTCAAGATTCAATGGCCTTTAACTACACCAACTGCTCGAAATACCACTGCAACGGACGCTCCACCTCACCAGGAGGTGTAGCATATGGGCCCCAAGCAGCTTCCTTCCTCGCTCTGCCGGTAAACCAGGTGACCCAAGCCACACTGGCCTGTTCTTCGGGACCATGATCCCTCCTACAAGCTTCTCTGCGCCAATACCTGCACCGGAAGTGAACAAAAAGTTGGTCTTCGACCGGCTCGCTGCTACGACGACCCCTGTCAACGGGTCGCACAATGCCAAACCAACAGCCTCTGTTTTCACCAGGCTAGATCAGAACTCTAAAATGGCTGTCCCAAGGAGGGCAACGATCGCTGCTCCGGAAGTCGTTAAGGCGGCTTCTCCCGTCAAAGAGTCAGTCTTTGCAAGACTGACGATTCCCACTCCTGCTCCGGCTGGTCAGAAGACATCAGTCTTCAATAGGCTGACACCGGCAATCACCCCACACTTAAACAGGAGGCAAAAAGAAACTATCTTAATTTCCGAGCCAGTCCCAACGGCTCGTCGTGCTCGACGTCGCCATTGGCAACGAGTGAGGAAGGCAAGGGGCAACTCCCCCTCAGGGCTAACTCCACCTGCTCCAATAGTGGAGGTCAACGCTGCTGTTCCAACTGGGAACAGCTTTGAATTGCTAAAGAGGGTGCGAAAGAACTCTCCAACCGCTACATTGAAAAGATCTCCTCCACCTATAGAGAGAGATCCGGAAACAAAGCAAGGACAGCCCCCCCAACGGCTGTCTTCAAAAATTTATAAAGTTTGGAGGAGGGTTCAAGACTCCGTGATTGACCCAGGTCACTCTCGTCGCCAGAAAAAGGCGAAGGTGGAAAAGGACAAGGACCATCCCATTGAACAGCAGTTGCTAGGATGCCCACTTCAACGGCTCCTTCAACCTCAATGGCCCACAAAAAAAGGAAGCCAGAGAAAACTCCCGCGTCAGCGGCAAAAGTTAAAAATGGTGAACCTAAACGCCCCAAGTCAGGGGGCATAACAGTTCATACGGTTTATATGGCATCGGGAAAAGAAGACAGCCGTGCATCCACGGGTCATAGACCGCTTACACGGTCAGTGACCAAGGCTCAGGAGCAGCAACAGAAGCTCCAGGAGATGATGAACGCTATGGCTGCACTTACAGGGCCAAAAGAAAACCCTGAAACGTCCTCCGATGAACGTCAGGAACAAGAGACTGATGCCGAGTTCCTTCGCCGAATATTGGAAAAGAAGGACAAAGAGGCTGCCGAACAAGCAGCCAACATACAACGAATGGGCCTCCTCTTCCAAGACATGATAGGGATGATGATACAACAAGATCCTGGCCGAAGAGCCCCCGATCGTCCTTGGAGATGATAGGGGAGAGACATCAAATCCTCTGCCAGCTTTGTCAACGGCTAAAGAGGATACAATTTCTAAAACTGACTTGGACGAGTATATAGCCCAACAAATACAGGTTCATCATGCGACTGAAGCAGCTGGCCAGGTCGTAAAAACGGGGCGGCCATATCCAAGCAGGTATGACCAAATCAAGTACCCGCCGGGTTACACGATTCCCAAGTTCCACGTATATAAAAGGACTGGCAATCCTCACCAGTATGTTGCCCAGTTCCGGGCACTTTGCGGTAATACCGGCAGTGATGACAACCTTTTGCTTCGCCAGTTTGTTGGAAGTTTATCAGATACGGCATTCGAGTGGTACTCTGAGCTCCCGAATGACTCTATCAAGACCTTCGCAGAGATGGAATTGCTGTTTACCCAACGTTTCGCGAGTGCCAGCGAGCGCACCCCAATAACGGCATTGATCAATACCAGGGTAAAGCCGGGCGAGACATGGGTCCAATACGCTATACGGTGGCGTAATTTATGGTCGAAGTGCAAGCGGCGCATTGAAGAAGCTCCCGCAGTGGGTATGTTTGTGGGAACCCTCGATCCACAAGCAACCATCTCGCAATTTATGATGTTCTTCAAGCCAACTACCTTCCAGGCTTTGATTGACAAGCTAGCGCAGATGGATCAGATAGGCCATAAACCCCCTCTTCCAAAGCCGGACTCCCGAAATGACAAAGGGAAGGGAAAAGCGATCGTTGTCGCTAATGCTCAACAACAACCGAACAATTCGAAGCCGGTTGTACGTCAAAGTAATACGCGTCCATATGTAGACCTTGAGGAGAGACTAAGGCGTCCTTACTCGTTTCCCCGTGATAAAATGAGAAGGTTATTCGAGCTGGCATTACGCAACAGACTCATAAACTTGCCAGATCCAAAACGTCCGTTGCAACCAAGTGACGTCAACGAGCCCAACTACTGTCCTTATCATCGAGTACCAGGCCATCCGATCGAAGATTGCTACGTTTTCAAAAATTGGCTTGAAAACCAGTACCGACATGGCAAGTTCGCGTTATCTGACAAATGGAAGGTGAATCCCCCATAGCCCCACACCTCTAAGGGGAAGAATACGCCGGGGGCAACATGCTCCGTCGTTGAAGAAGCCCCTTGGGAGATGGTATTATCAGCTAAAACGAAGAGGATGCTAAATGATCTTCAAACATGCCCAGCAATCAAATGGAATAACCCATTAGAGCCGCAAATTATTGAAAGAATGCTGAAGCCTCATCCGACTCAAAAGATTGATGGAAGTGGCCCAAACATTCATAACCAGCCGTCGAAATCTTCAAAGAAGAAGAAGAAGTCGAAGAAGCATGTGAAGCCTGGCGACATGTGCACGGACTTGCAAAAATAAATTGACGCGCTGGAGGAATACAACCAGAAGGCACGGACTCCCATTACATTCCAAGAGTTCCTCAACCACGTCTTTCAAAAGGAAAATGAGGGAGGTAGTTCGTCGGATGAATCCGAGGAATATGTGGCAAGCTGTCACGTGATTTCCCATTCGTTCATAGAAGATGAGGAGACTCCTCGTGCTGAAAAGCCAGGGGCAGGTCCCGAATTAAAAATCCTGGAGCCATCGGGTGAAGTGATTGACGCGTTCCTCAATGAGGCATTCTTAAAAAGCAAAGCCGATCGGGAGCGCGAAGCAGTTATATTCGAAAGGGCCAAACGCCAGCGCCTTGACGAAAGAATTGCGATACTCCCGCTGGAACAAAGTACACCCACCGCGGATAAAGGCAAATTCAAGATAAAGAAGAGGTTTGCTAAAGCCGTGTCAATGGGTATAAAGCTACCATCCTCTGAGGAAAGCGTTACTGGTGAAATGGAAAACCACCCCTCCTATTGCTTGTATCATCGAAAGATTTCGCACCCCACTAAATGGTGCAAAGCTTTCGATAGATGATGGCAGGGATATGTTGCTCACCGGCAGCAGTTTAAGCGGGAAAAGCGCAAGACTCGCCGAGAGCAGAACAAAACGATCAAAGGGCTTAACAGAACTACCAGTGATTGTTGCATGGTTGACGCCGGAGGATCACAAGTGCTCACATTCGGGAGCGATTCTGATGAAGAGATGGAGCTTGGCCCTCTCTTCAAGGAATCTACTTCGGGAAAAGAAGAGGAACCGAAGGTTTGCGAGAATATCCAGCTACGCAATCGGACGCTACCTGAAAAGAATCTCGGACCCTTAAACAAAAGAGATAAAGGGAAAGAGAAGATCTCCGAAGACATCGCCTTGGATGACTGGGTTGCGGAAGAGTTAAGCGCCAAGAACCCGCCGAAGAGAAATAAGGTGGATTACAATGTCTTAGCGCATCTGAGAAAGTTACCCTCACAACTCAGCATTCTTGATGCCCTGTTACTATCAAAAGAGGTGAGGGATTCTTTGATTAAGGCGCTACAAGATCCGGACCAGTTCCAAGCCTTCCTGGCCGAAGAAAAGATGAAGGATGAATTGGAAGAGGTGCACATGGCCGACGTTGCTTTCGGCAATGAAGACCTTCTCCTCGGGACGTGCGAACACAATCTTCCCCTTTATGTCTCAGGATACTGCCATAACATAAAGATAGGTAAAATCTTGGTCGATAACGGATCATCTGTTAATCTACTCAATGTGCGGGTGTTAAAGGAAATTTGCATGAGTGTCCAACACCTCGCCCGAGACAAGATCACCATCTCCGGGTTCGATTCCCAATCATCAAAAACTCTTGGATCTGTGATATTGACGCTACGCTTCGGGTTGCTCGTCACAGATATTAAATTCCATTTCATAGATGCCAAGACATGCTACAATGCTCTGCTCGGCCGACCATGGTTACACGAGTACAATATCATCCCTTCTATACAGCATCAGTGTATGAAATATTGCAGGGATGGCCTCGAGTACACCGTGGCAAGAGAATTAAATCCATTCTCCGTGAATGAAGTTCGCAAGTATGAAGATGCCAAATACTTCTTGATGAGTTTTGAAGACACAGAAAGGTGTCACAAGCCGGAGAACAAAACCAACGCTACCATCCCTGTCTTCGGCAGTGATACCGAGGAGGAAGAGGATATAATTTATTCGGGTCCGCCCCAATACACCAAGCCGGGACCATCGGCTCCTACATTGATCTTTTGTAGCGACTCGGAAGATGAGATCCGTGTTGTATTCTCTGCTCGACCTTCAATACGAACGTCCGCTGGCGAAGAGCAAAGTCTACAAGTCGCCATAGTGCCGCTTAAACACCAGAAAGAACTGGATGCACTTAATATTTACAATGTAGAAGAGCTGCAAACGTTCTATATCCCTCCCAGGCGAGAATGCGAGAAAGCAATTCTGTTCTACTGCTCTGAAGAAACCAAGGTGGAAAAAGAAATCTGGCATGACGCGGATCCCACGCTCGACAGGCTTCAGCCTATCTGTCTTCCCAGATATTATACAGAAGGTTTGAAGAAGCTGCTGAAACGCCAGGGGATATCCTTCAAACAGACCGTTAGAAAGGCCAAATGCTATGACAGGGTCTGGAACGTTCCCGGGACTCAACGCAAACTGCCTAACGGGAGAATGGAAACAAAAGGGTTTAGGTACATCCGGTCAAAGAAACGAGAGCTACTAAATAGCTGTTACGTCATGTATGACTTCGATGAAGAAGCGGATGCTCAATGGGAGGACGCTAATCCTAAGCCAGTAAAAGTTCCAGGTGCAAAGGAGCCCAATCCGTCGTTCAAAGAACAAATGGAAAAACTTATAAGGAAAGCTGGTCAAAAAGTCCGAGATGATCACAACCGCGAGACGGCCATCTACGAGAAAGCCAAGACGCAACGCCTTCTCCAACAGGCCGTAAAGGATGAAAATGCCGCTCCTTGTCAACCTGTTATAAAGAAGGCTCGGCGCAAAAGCAGAAATAAGTTGAAAGGCCAAAAAGGCGCTCAGCAACAACAAAGCAGGGCTAAGAAGCCACGCAAACGGGAGTCGAGCGTTATTGATCTATCCCTCATGAAGAAAATAGGTCGAGCGTACTCGTTTCCTCGGGACAAAACGAAGAAGATACTTGATCTTGCTCTAAAACATCAAATGCTTACATTGCCGGAGTCTAAACACCCCGAACAAGCGGGCGAAGTCTCACACCCGGACTATTGCTCTTATCATCGAGTAATAGGTCATCCTCTTGAAGATTGCTGCACCTTCAAGAATTGGGTTGAAGATCAGTATCAGCTTGGCAAGTTCGCTCTGTCCGACAACTGGAGGGTAGCGCCACCACAAAAGCACGAGCCTAAGGCCACGAAAGAAAAACCAGTTCCACATTGGGATTGGAAGCGAATTCGTACTTGTCACGTGATAACAATACTAAAAGAAGAATCCGAGAACATAGACAGCCTTCCCTGGTGCCTCGAAAACAGCAATGATGAGGTGATCTCAGAATTTCCGCCAGCTCCGAAAGAACTGGAGGATGGAATACATACCACTGCAGATAACCTCAAGAAAATTGAGTTGGGGACGGTAAACGACCCGCGACCGATGTTCGTCAGCGAGCTACTATCTGAAGAAAGGGTGGCTGCGTTAAAAGACGTCCTTGTACAGCATAAAGATTGCTTCGCATGGAACTATTCCGAGATGCCAGGACTAGATCCAGAAGTTGCTGTACATAAATTGGCGATATCCCTGGACATCAAGCCAGTCAAACAAGCGCCGAGAAGAATGCGGCTCGAGCTCGAGATGAGCATCAACGCTGAGGTCAAAAAGCTGATAGACTCTGGCTTTATCCAGGAGGTTCAATATCCTGAATGGATCGCTAATATCGTCCCGGTGATGAAGAAAAATGGGACGGTGCGCATATGCGTGGACTTTCAGGATCTCAATAAAGCTTGCCCGAAGGACGATTTCCCAGTGCCAGTCACCGAACTGATGATAGACAACACGTCCACTCATGAGGTTTTCTCCTTTATGGACGGCTCATCAGGTTATAATAAGATAAAAATGGACCCCGAAGACCAGAAGCACACCGCCTTCAGGACTCCTCTAGGAATATTCTGTTACAAGGTGATGCCCTTCGGTTTAAAGAACGCCGGTGCCACCTACCAAAGGGCCATGACGAAGATCTTCGATGACCTTATACACGAAATCATCGAATGCTATATCGACGACCTCGTTGTTAAAAGCAAATCATATGAGGAACATCTTGAGCATCTGAAGACCGTATTCTAACGCCTTCGGCAATACAACTTGAAAATGAACCCGCTCAAGTATGCATTCAGGGTTTCCTCGGGAAAATTCCTAGGGTTCATCGTCCGACACCGAGGTATCAAAATAGATCCGTCCAAGATCAAGGCGATTATGGAAATGCCTCCGCCAAGAACTCTTAAACAGCTGCGGTCTCTCCAAGGGAAGCTCGCATACATACGGCGATTTATAGCAAATCTCTCAGGCAAGTGTCGCCCTTACAGTCACCTGATGAAGAAAGGAACTCCATTCATCTGAGATCACAAATGCCAAGGCGCACTGGATGAGATCAAGCAATACCTGCAGAACCCTCCAGTGTTGGATGCTCCGGTTAAGAGGAAACCTCTCATCCTTTATACAACTGCCCTCGAAGATTCTTTAGGCGCATTATGGGCGCAAGAGAATGACCAAGGGAAAGAAAGAGCACTCTACTACTTAAGTCGAGTTCTGCTGGGGGCAGAAAGCAACTACTCCCCTATCGAAAAACACTGCTTGGCGCTGATCTTTGCGATAACAAAGCTCAGGCATTACACATTAGCACATGAAGTCCATCTCATATCGAAGGTGGACCCCCTTAAATATTTGATGTCGAAGGCCATATTGACGGGTCGACTCGCTAAATGGGCTTTGCTCTTGATGGAGTTCTCAATAACCTATCAGCCTCTCAAAGCAGTGAAAGGCCAAGTCATCGCCGACTTCCTCGCTGAACACCCTATACCTGCCGATTCTCCTCTGAATTGTGATTTGCGAGACAAACATGCGTTTGACGCAATCGACAGTGGTGATACCCAATGGGAGCTTTATTTCGATAGGGCATCTGTAAGGTTTGTCTAGCACCCTATGAAGAGTTTTGAAGCATCACATGTCCAAAAGTTTAAATTTTTGTAGTGCTAAACGAACATGCAAAGGAATCGATCCTAGAAAATTAGGGTTTCGAAACTTTTAAGCTAATAAAGATAAGGGTTTGAAGGCTACAACCTTTGTAGCTCCCCTTTTGCTTGACTCCTTGATCTCTAGGGTGTTGGAAGAAGGTCCACTAGTAGTCCTCTTTCGTCCACGATGATCCACCCGAAGTTTCCCGTCCAAGCTTGTAACTTTGGAAAAGCAAAGAGAACACTCTAATCAAGTTGGCTAGACTTGAGTAGAATGATGTTGTGGCTATGGATCTCACTTCAAAAACCTTTCTTTAATTGTGTTTAACTCACTAGAAAAAACTAGAGAGGAAAAGATGAAGGAGGATGAAGATGGTGGCTATTTTCAACTAGAGGTGAAAAAATAACCCTTAGGAAAAAAGAAATGAAATATAACCTTTTATATTTTATTCCTTCTCACTTTCAACCATGATTAAATGATGGATAGTTAATTTAACTTGGGTTTTAAATGATAAAGAGAAGGATAACCCTAGGTTAGTGGTAGTTGAGCATGGTTAGGTCAAAGGAAGAATGTAGAAGCTAGAATGATTATCCTTTCCTTTTCATTTTATTTTAAAACCAAAATTAAATAATAATCCATTATTTAATCCATGGTGTGAGTCTTATATTGCCACCATTTCCATATGCTAACAACCATGATAGATGGGTGTATGTATGTATGCATGTATGCACATCCATATGTGCATGAAACTAGGATGAAAGAAAGAAACACATGCATGCTTACATACATCCATCACATACAAGAAAGGTTTCAAGTGAGAAAACTAATGGTTAAAAGATAAATCAACACTTGATTCATCAATCCGGCCATATCACATATGACCCCACCAAAAGCAGGCCGCCCGATCAATGTTCGGTATCATATATGCACATTTCAATCGGGTGCATGCGCATATCGCATACGCACACCACAACGTTTCGCCTGGACTGGGTAACTCCTTTGTGGGACTCTAAGACTCGTCAATACGCCGGCAGAGGGTGATGATCATATCAGGTACCCTCAAGCCGCAAGCGGTCAGCTAAACGTAACGGCCACCCGGGTATTGAGCGATCAGAAGACAACAAGCGAACCTGCTACAACTCCCGTCGAGCCATCCGGCAACACTACCGTACAGTCCGGTCTCTTCGTCAGATATGCTGCATATTGAGCCTAGGGATGGTCACGTCGACCGTAATAACTCAATAAGTCGTGCCGGTGAATGGTCTATAACAGATCGAGAAACAACTGATAACATTTATCAGCAAATCTCAGCAGCCCTGGCCAGGGACTTACTGATATAACCAGTCGGGCACAGTACAGCATCAACTCCTAATATCGGGAGAGACGAAACCCCTCCTATCGCTCATTGCCTTCGTGTGTCTCGGGACTGTACCCAACGGCCACCTGTTTGCACGACTCAGTAGAGCCGTGGTAGGGTGGCAATCAAAGTACAGTGAGAGAACACACAAGACTCTATGACGATCTCGGGTCTACAGACTAACCTGTACCAGTGTCACCTGAGAACCGCTATCCGACGATAGATATAATTCCATATAGGAGTTCTCGGTGAGTCCGTCCAGTGTACCCAGTCAGCACTGAGCACCCGTGTATGATCTTGATGTCAAACATCGATGAATGTGGGAACATCCATCGCCCATCACATGGGTCTAGTATCATATACGCTAGTCTACTCTGGTATATCGATGCCCCGTCTCGATACACCTCCGACTAGGGACATTTCAGGATATGCTTATAGACTACAAATGTCCCACTAGTATGATCTCTATCATAATCAGAGTAGTCAAGCCGATATCCTCAGGGCTTTATCAGCATGTATGAATGAATAAAATCATGATCAAATCAACATGTCAGATAAAGAAGAACCAGATAGCATACTATCATGTCGAGCAAGAATGCAAACTGAATATATATACATGTATAGATACATCCACTATCACATAATGGTCTCTAGGGCATACATATATCCAACAATCTCCCACTTGCACTAAGGCCAGTTATTGGCGTATCTCATACCCAACATCTCAAAAAGTCGCTCATGCTGTGGCTGTGGGAGGGCCTTGGTGAGTGGATCCGTGGCGTTATTCTTTGTGTATACTCTCTTAATCTCGATCTCGCGGCAATCTACAATCTCCCAGATCAAATGAAAGCGCCTCAGGATATGTCTGGACCGCTGATGGGATCTGGGCTCCTTGGCTAACGCCATCGCTCCATTATTGTCACAATACAAAGGTATTGGATCAATAATGGTTGGAACTACTCCTAGCTCCGAGACGAACTTCTTCATCCAGACGGCTTCCTTGGCGGCATCATTTGCAGCAATGTACTCAGCTTTCATCGTAGAGTCTGCAACGGTATCTTGTTTGGAACTCTTCCAACTTACCGCCCCTCCATTGAGGGTAAATACAAACCCTGAGATAGATTTGCTGTCATCCTTATCGCTCTGGAAGCTCGAATCGGTAAAGGCCTCCATTTGGAGATCTGTATTACCATACACCAAGAACAATTCTTTAGTCCTTCGTAAGTACTTAAGAATGTTCTTCACAGCTGTCCAGTGGTTCTTCCCTGGGTTGGATTGATACCTGCTTACAACACTAAGTGCATAAGCTACATCTGGGCATGTACATAACATCTCATACATTATAAATCCTACTGCCGAAGCATAAGGTATAATGCTCATGCGAGCTCTCTCTTCATCGGTCTTTGGACAAGAATCCTTGGAGAGAGTGACTCCATGGCAAGCGGGTAAGGCACCCCGCTTGGAGTCTTCCATACTAAACCTTTTTAGGATGGTGTTAATGTACCTGGTTTGGGACAATCCCAATAACTTTTTGGATCTATCCCTATAGATCCTTATGCCCAGAATGTATGTGGCATCACCCAGGTCCTTCATGGAGAACCTTAGTGATAAGAATGATTTGACCGACTGTAGCATAGGAATATCATTTCCTATCAGAAGAATGTCATCCACGTATAAAACGAGGAATGTGACAGCTCTTCCTACAGCTTTCTTATAAACACAAGGTTCATCTGGATTTTTGATGAAATCAAACTCTTTGATGACATTATCGAAACAGATGTTTCAACTCCGTGATGCCTGCTTTAACCCATATATGGATTTAAGCAATTTACATGCTTTCCCGCTGCTCCCACTGTCAATGAAGCCCTCTGGCTAATCCATATAAACGCATTCTTCTAAATTTCCATTTAGAAACGCGGTTTTAACGTCCATCTGCCAGATTTCATAGTCGTAGTGAGCAGCAATAGCAAGTAGGATCCGAATGGATTTAAGCATGGCTACGGGCGAAAAAGTTTCGTCATAGTCCAAACCTGGTCTTTGACGAAAACCTTTCGCCACAAGTCTTGCCTTATTGGTCTCTACCTGCCCATCCACACCAATCATTCTTTTAAAGATCCATTTGCACCCTACAGGTTTTACCCCAGGAGGTACAACGTCCAAAGTCCATACTTTGTTGGTGTACATAGACTCCATTTCAGATCTCATGGCATCCAGCCACTTCACAGAGTCACCACTCGTGATAGCTTGCTGAAAACTGGTAGGATCATCATCATCCATGATGCAATCTTCTCCGTCACCATCAATGAGGAAACTGTAGTACCTCTCTGGTGGGCGAGAAGTCCTACCAGACCTACGGAGTGGCCGAGGTTCTTCAGTTTCTGTTGCAACAGCCGGTTCAACCAAATCGTCATTTGTAGTTTGTGTCTCCAGAACCTTTTCTAGATCTACTAACTTGCCATCATCTTTATCTGTGAAAAACTCTTTTTCCAAGAATGTGGCATACTGAGAAACAAACACTTTTTGTTCCTCTTTGTGGTAGAACAGATATCCATAAGAATTCTTTGGATATCCCACAAAGTTACACATGACTGACCGTGTCTCGAGTTTGTCCGGATTCTTCTTTTTAACATATGCCGGGCAACCCCAAATCTTAATTCTCTTAAGAGATGGTCTCTTCCCATTCCATATCTCATATGGCGTGGTAGACACGGCTTTGGTTGGAACCCTGTTTAGCAGAAACGCTGCAGTCTCCAATGCATGCCCCCAAAACGAGACTGGTAACTTAGCGTCACTCATCATGGACTGGACCATATCTAATAGGGTCCTATTCCGTCGTTCTGACACACCGTTGTGCTGTGGTGTGTAAAGAGGAGTGAGCTGAGAGAGAATCCCATTCTCTTTTAGGAAGTTTGCAAATTCTGTACTTAGATACTCTCCACCTCGATCTGATCGAAGCATCTTAATACTCAAGCCGGTTTATTTTTCTACTTCTTGTTTATATTCAATGAATTTCTCGAAAGCGTCGGACTTGTGCTTTAATAAAAATACATGACTGAATCTTGAGAAATCGTCGGTGAATGTAATGAAGTATGAAAAACCGCCTCTAGCCTGTGTAGACATTGGCCCACATACATCAGTATGTATGAGGCCAAGGAGCTGAGTAGCTCTTTCTCCGTGTCTGGTAAACGGAGTTTTGGTCATTTTACCCTTGATACAAGACTGGCAAGTCGCATAAGATTTATATTCAAAAAATTTTAAATATCCATCTTTGTGTAACATGTTCAGTCTTGTTTCGTTAATATGACCAAGTCTACAATGCCAAAGAAAAGCTTCATTTAATTCTGAAAGTTTTCTTTTATCAGTGTGTTGTATACTGAAAACTGTGTGTTGATTTAGGACATATATTCCGTTATTAAGCGTACAATACCCAACCAACATTTAATTCAGGTAAATGTTCATAACATTGTTTTGCAATACAAAATTATATCCTTCATTGCCCAACAAAGAAACGGATATTATATTACATAGCATACTTGGTACAAAATAACATGGATTCAAAATCAAAATACATCCAGATGGCAACCCCAAGTGATACTCTCCCACTGCGACTGTATGTACATTGGAACCATTTCCAACGCGGAGAGTATGGTCACCTGTCTTCAAAACCTTGCTATTTCTCAGCCCCTGCATAGAATTGCAAATGTGAGAACCTGAACCGGTATCCAATACCCAGGAAGCAGAGTTTATAGAAAAACAGTTTTCAGTCACAAACGCACCTGAAGCAGAAGCATCACCATGCTTCTTCTTGAGACTTAGGTACTCCGTGCAATTGCGCTTCCAATGTCCTGTCTTGTGGCAATGAAAACACTCGCCTTTCCCCGGGTCTCCAGCTTTGGACTTTCCCTTTCCCTTCACCTTTTTAACTCCGCCCTTAGCATTAGTGGGTTTCTTCTTTTTCTTTCCCTTGGCCTTGGCTTTCGGGCGAGAAGAGGAAGACTGTCCAATAGTCATAACGGGAGTTTTTGCTAACTTCATAGTGCTCTCTGCACTCCTTAACATATTAAGGAGTTCAGGGAGGTCCTTCTCCATGCCATGCATGTTGAAGTTCACTATGAACTGAGCAAAGGTGGAGGGGAGGGACTGCAGAATAATATCTATATATTGTTCATTGTCCATCGTCCATCCAAGGTCCTCAAGCTCTTCTATAAGAGCTATCATCTTCAGAACATGGTCTCCTACTGGTGTGCCAGGGGCCATTCGCATCTGAAACAATTTCTTTGATGCCTCGTATCGTAATACGCGGGATTGGTCCCCATACAACTCCTTTGTATGGAGCAATATACCGTGAATGTCCATGTCCTCGTGCTGCTTTTGATGTGTGTTATCCATCGATGCAAGCGCGGGGAATGTGGCCATGGCACAGTCAGCGTCCTATGTCTTGCGGACTTCAATGTCCGCAAATGAGGATTTTGGACCTGGGACGGGCGGGGCTGAAGCCGTGAGGACATATGATACTTTATCATAAGTCAAGGCGATTTTCAGATTCCTCAGCCAGTCTTTATAATTGGTCCTATTCAGTTTGTTTTTATCTAGTAAAAGCTTGAGTCCAGTCATGGGTATCTGCCATTAAGAGAGAGAAAAGAATACACTCAGCGAAAGCTCTTGCATAGATTAGATTGGTTTATTATCTTGTCTAATCAATATTTCCCACTGCTTTTATCGAGTTTTTCTTTCAAACCTTAAAAAGAAAAAACTAGCCAGGATTAATTACAGTCTACAACTTCGCTAACCGTTCAGCCAGGCCAGTGTCAGTACTTTGAGGGAGGTTCCCCGTGCTTTCGCACGGACCTAATTAGAGTAAATCTCGTTTTCCCAGAGGCGGAGCCCCGTTAACACCTTTCTAGACACCTAATGAGTTAGCTAATTGTAAACTGTAAAACTCTCCTAGGAGCAACTATTGCCCACAGTGGGATCGGGATCCAACCATCACATGGAAGGTATGCAATCTCATTGCAAATTTCAACACTTGAAATTCCCGATGTAATTTTTACCCCTAGTACTTATGACCTTAACTATGGTCAACAAATCATAAGTACCAGTCAAGTTCTACCCGTCATTTCTTGATCAATTAGACCCACCCATATGACCCTTAACTATGGTCAACAAAGTCGCATGAATGTCCTAATTAATCTGCATCATATGCAGTGTAGGAAGACATCACTTAGCTACCGTACACTACGCCTTAACTAAAGTCAACAAACGTAGCACGAATACTAAGTACTCTACTTCCTAAAATGACGGAGGGTTGCGAATGATTTTTAAGAAAATCTTTAACGCTTTGAACTTGATATCGTTGTAGAATCAAATGGTTTTCAAAAGGAGTGGCTTAAGCTCCGCAGTTTTGAAATATAGCTTTTTCATAAATAGCTGAGTGGTTTTCAAATCCGATTCTACAACATCTTTTTAGGTTTATTTTCTTTACATTAATCATATTAATGTAATCCCATCATTTAAGTCCTTAAGCCAGTCACAGAAAAGAAATGAAAATAACACGTACGCGTATGCCATCCGCATTCGCCGCAATGTTCCGTTATGCACCGTTAGGTTACTTAACTAACGGCATACCGGGACGGGACTAGCGCGGGTGTAAAACATAAGCAACGTCTACTATATATCATATATATATAATAAGTCATTCGTCTCAGATATCACAGAAAACAGGCAGCAGAAATATAGATATAATGTGGGATATACTAGGACGTCCGTATTTAGTATTTAGCCAGAATAGAAAATACGGATTCCACAGTCGCGATGAATAGCCAAGCCCACACCCTGGACCCCTACGAGAGCGGCAAGTGACCCTGCCAATTCTGGAGTTTAGGAGACCCGGTCTCGACTCCTCGAGATGGCCTCCCACTGAATCCCAGAACCCGGTCACTTGTGCTCCCCTCCTTGGGTCCATTCTAATGCGGAAAAGCAAATAATATACAACACTGGTGACACAACCTCAACCCGGAAGTGCCCCAAATAAAAGAATATTACATTACATTTGAATTTACATGAATGAAAATATAAAACTCTCATCTCATAAAAATCCCCCGGCTATTCAATCGCGACAATCCTGCACATCATATCTCAGCAACACATAATATCTCATACATCAACGTAAGTAAGTATGCATACCCCAATTGTCGTTGACGTATAGCAACGAAACCGGCGATATCAGACATACTACACTTACGGTCACAGAAAAGAAAGTGTAAAACTACAATATTTGGAATCCACATTCGCTTTAGACATCATAGATGCGAAATATCACATATTTCGTATTTCATGCCTAAACTATATGAATTCCACATATTGTATCAAATTCCGGATAAACAGACAGTATTAAAGTTTTCGAACGAACAATCAAATACCCAGGATTCACTAAAGCTCAACACTTGAGCAGAGTTCAAAAAACTGGAGTGTGACATAGTAGTAGCGGTCCAGCCGTAGAAGGGTCAAGCCAACGCCTCACATGTGGCACGCCGTACTGCCCCAAACCCTAAGGTTCAAAGGGCAGTTCGAGACGGTCACATAATCAAGTTAAGGTTTGTTGTCTTCTAGAGAGACCACCGCAAAAAGACTTGCACGTATCTCCAAATTATTTAAACCCCATGAATAGTGAGTAAATGACACTCGTTCAAACACTTCAATACTTTCTAATTTACCCGGAAAAGCTACGAAATGAAAATCCCGATCGAATTGACGAGCCCAAAACCATCTCCAGAATTTTTCAAAACTAAATACAGATTAAAAATACCCAAAAATTTATTCAAGCAGATTCCAGAATTACTATAAAAAAATTATCCACTAATTAATGTGTACGGCCGCGGAACCGCGGCCCAAGAAAGCTTAGGCCGCGTTTCCGCGGCATAAAGTACTGTTCATTGGATAATTTTTGCATCGTGATTCTTATTTTTACCTGCTGAATTTTTTAGATATTTTTAATTCTGAAAAATGTCAAATTTTAGAAAATTTCCAGAGAGCACCCTAAAAAGCCGTATATCGGTTCGATCGGAGTTTTAACTTCGTAAAAAGGTCGCCTAATGTTCTAGGTCGGCTCTGATACCAATGTAAGGTTTTTCTAGCACCCTATGAAGAGTTTTGAAGCATCACATGTCCAAAATTTTAAATTTTTATGGTGCTAAACGAACATGCAAAGGAATCGATCCTAGAAAATTAGGGTTTCGAAACTTTTAAGCTAATAAAGATAAGGGTTTGAAGGCTACAACCTTTGTAGCTCCCCTTTTGCTTGACTCCTTGATCTCTAGGGTGTTGGAAGAAGGTCCACTAGTAGTCCTCTTTCGTCCACGACGATCCACCCGAAGTTTCCCGTCCAAGCTTGTAACTTTGGAAAAGCAAAGAGAACACTCTAATCAAGTTGGCTAGACTTGAGTAGAATGATGTTGTGGCTATGGATCTCACTTCAAAAACCTTTCTTTAATTGAGTTTAACTCACTAGAAAAAACTAGAGAGGAAAAGATGAAGGAGGATGAAGATGGTGGCTATTTTCAACTAGAGGTGAAAAAATAACCCTTAGGAAAAAAGAAATGAAATATAACCTTTTATATTTTATTCCTTCTCACTTTCAACCATGATCAAATGATGGATAGTTAATTTAACTTGGGTTTTAAATGATAAAGAGAAGGATAACCCTAGGTTAGTGGTAGTTGAGCATGGTTAGGTCAAAGGAAGAATATAGAAGCTAGAATGATTATCCTTTCCTTTTCATTTTATTTTAAAACCAAAATTAAATAATAATCCATTATTTAATCCATGGTGTGAGTCTTATATTGCCACAATTTCCATATGCTAACAACCATGATAGATGGGTGTATGTATGTATGCATGTATGCACATCCATATGTGCATGAAACTAGGATGAAAGAAAGAAACACATGCATGCTTACATACATACATCACATACAAGAAAGGTTTCAAGTGAGAAAACTAATGGTTAAAAGATAAATCAACACTTGATCCATCAATCCGGCCATATCACATATGACCTCACCAAAAGCAGGCCGCCCGATCAATGTTCGGTATCATATACGCACATTTCAATCGGGTGCATGCGCATATCGCATACGCGCACCACAACGTTTCGCCTGGACTGGGTAACTCCTTTGTGGGACTCTAAGACTCGTCAATACGCCGACAGAGGGTGATGATCATATCAGGTACCCTCAAGCCGCAAGCGGTCAGCTAAACGTAACGGCCACCCGGGTATTGAGCGATCAGAAGACAACAAGCGAACCTACTATAACTCCCGTCGAGCCATCCGGCAACACTACCGTACAATCCGGTCTCTTCGTCAGATATGCTGCATATTGAGCCTAGGGATGGTCACGTCGACCCTAATAACTCAATAAGTTGTGCCGGTGAATGGTCTATAACAGATCGAGAAACTACTGATAACACTTATCAGCAAATCTCAGCAGCCCTGGCCAGGGACTTTCTGATATAACCAGTCGGGCACAGTACAGCATCAACTCCCAATATCGGGAGAGACGAAACCCCTCCTATCGCTCATTGCCTTCTTGTGTCTCGGGACTGTACACAACGGCCACCTGTTTGCACGACTCAGTAGAGCCGTGGTAGGGTGGCAATCAAAGTACAGTGGGAGAACACACAAGACTCCATGACGATCTCGGGTCTACAGACTAACCTGTACCAGTGTCACCTGAGAACTGCTATCCGACGATAGATATAATTCCATATAGGAGTTCTCGGTGAGTCCGTCCAGTGTACCCAGTCAGCACTGAGCACCCGTGTATGATCTTGATGTCAAACATCGATGAATGTGGGAACATCCATCGCCCATCATATGGGTCTAGTATCATATACGCTAGTCTACTCTGGAATATCGATGCCCCGTCTCGATACACCTCCGACTAGGGACATTTCAGGATATGCTTATAGACTACAAATGTCCCACTAGTATGATCTCTATCATAATCAGAGTAGTCAAGCCGATATCCTCAGGGATTTATCAGCATGTATGAATGAATAAAAGCATGATCAAATCAACATGTCAGATAAAGAAGAACCAGATAGCATACTATCATGTCGAGCAAGAATGCAAACTGAATATATATACATGTATAGATACATCCACTATCACATAATGGCCTCTAGGGCATACATATATCCAACAACATCTTCCATGAAAAAGCACAAACAAAGTACCCCAATGATCAAATCGGGGGTGGGCCTTATCCTCGTGACCCCACAAGGAGGAATAATGCGCTTTGCTTTCTCCTTAACAGAGCCGAGAACGAACAACGAAGCCGAGTATGAAGCTTTGATAGCAGGCCTCGAGATCGCCATCGACATGGGAATTGAAAGCCTCCTCATATACGGAGATTCTCAACTGGTCGTTAATCAAGTGACCGGCGACTACCAAACGTGCAAACCGGAGTTGGTGAAGTACGGTGAAAAGGTGCAACAACTGTTGACCCAAATTCCCTCCTACACTTTGGAAAGCATACCGCGCGCAGAAAACAGCAAAGCGGACGCATTAGCCAAGCTCGCTAAAGAACTGGCTGATGAGAACCTCGATGACGTTAGAATCGTGGTACAAAGCCGTCGAGTGCTCGCCCCAGCAGAAATATCTCTGGAATCATCCAAAGAAAAGGGAGGGACTGAGCAGACGACCTTACAAATAAAAGTATAAGAAAAGGTTGAAGATTGGAGGGAAGTCTTTATAGACTACTTTAAGTCCCACCGAATGCCCGAAGATGCGTCCATAAGACATCAACTCATGAAACGAGCTCTGTCTTTCGCCTTCGTCAATGACACTCTATACAAGAGGTCATTCGATTCTCTGTGGCTGAGATGCTTAGGACCGGACGAAGCGGAAAGAGTTGTTCAGGAAGTTCATGACGGAATCTGTGGTTCTCACCAAGCAGGCCCAAAGATGAAGTTAAAGATCAAACGGATGGGCTACTACTGGCCCACGATGATTCAAGATTTCCTCGAATATGCGAAGCAGTGTCACTCATGCCAAATTCATGGGGAATTCATCCATCAGCATCCAAATCCATTACATCCAACAGTGGCTAGCTGGCCATTCAAAATGTGGGGAACTGACATAGTCGGCCACATCGAACCGGCATCGTCCAGGGGACATCGTTTCATCCTGGCAACGACTGATTACTTCTCTAAATGGACAGAAGCTGTACCGTTGAGGGAAGTGAAGACGGAGAATATCCTCCATTTCTTCAAGACGCACGTCATATATCGGTTTGGAATCCCGAGACGGATCATCTCCGATAACGGGCCAGCCTACCGAAGCCACAAAATCAGCCGCTTCGCGCAGCAGCATAATATAGACTGGAGGTATTCCTCAGTCTATAATCCGCGAGCTAACGGTCTCGCCGAGGCCTTCAATAAAACCTTGACAAAGATCATGAAGAAAACGGTGTCCCGAAATAAGAAGGACTAGCACGAGAGACTGCAGGAGGCTCTCTAGGCGTATCGAACTACGTTCAAGACAGCCACGAACACAACGCCATACGCGTTGGTGTTCGGTACGGAAGCAGTACTCTCCCTCAAGATAGAGTTACCCTCTCTGCGAGTGGCAGTTCACTACGAGCTGACGAACGAAGAAAATGCTAACCTTCGGCTTGAGGAGCTTAACGCCTTTGAAGAAACTCGGCTCATAGCGCAACAAAATCTAGAAGCTTACAAAGCAAAGATGACGCGCTCATATGAAAGGCTGACCCGGCCGAGGACGTTCCGCCAAGGCGAACTCGTGCTAGTGGTCAAAAGGCCTATGATCCCCAATCGCGCCAAGCGGGGAAAATTCGAGCCAAATTATGAAGGCCCGTACATCATAGATAAGGTCTACCAGGGTGGGGCCTATCTACTCGTGGACATGAACGGTGAAAGGCCTTTTAGGCCAATAAACGGTCGTTTCCTAAAGAAATACTACGTTTAATGAGCCGCGGCCTAGGTCAATGATAGATGACGACGACTATGTCCGCTCGCTATCTTCTTAAGCCCAAACTCTATAAGTAGTAAATGGCCTTCTTCAATAGTGGACCGAAATGTCCTTAAACTAATAGTGGACCGAAATGTCCTTAAACTAATAGCGGACCGAAACATCCTTAAACTAATAGCAGACCGAAACGTCCTTAAACTACTACCGCGGCATCTTTAGGCTGATGAGATGAATAAAAAAATATATAAATAAAAAATATATATAATAAAAAAACGGTATGTCCTTAAGCAAAAAGGGCACGGATGAAAACCCAAAAGGGCTCCGTGAGTAAAAACAGCAGGACTACCGGCGAGTGTTCGTGAAAACCCGAAAGGGCGTGACCTCATTAAAAAAAAGGGAGAGAAGAAGAAAATAAAAAAAAGAATAAAAAAACGGTATGTTCATAAGCAAGATGGGCACGGATGAAAACCCGAAAGGGCTCCGTGAGTAAAAAAACATCAGGACTACCGGCGAGTGTTTGTGAAAACCCGAAAGGGCACAACCTCGTTAAAAACACTTATAGGGTCCTCTCGACCCTGTAAGGAGAAACCACCCGCGTGAGATCTATACGACTCACAAGGGAACAACACACTTAGGGATCCCCATGATTCCTAAGGAGAAAATACACTTGCGAGATCCCCACGACTCGTAAGGAGAACTCTCTTATGGGATACTCACGGCTCGTAAGATTTGAAAGTCTTAAGTTACAGAGGCCTAAACCTGTGCTTAAGCAACCCCCACAACTTTCGACACTGCCCTACAAGTGGTCCTATATTGGCCCTTGTATACAATCCACGGGCGCGAATAAACATTTCCCTAACTAAGTCCCATCCGAGGCTAGGGATATGTTCGCACGGTGAATAACCCTTGTAAATCCTCTCGATTTACAAGGAGAAAACCCTCCTGTAGGATCCTTACGACTTATAGAGGAACAAAACACTTAGGAACCCTCACGATTCCTAAGGAGAAAATACACCTACAAGATCATCACGACTTGTAGGGAGAAATAACTTTGTGAGACCCTTACGGCTCATGAAGTCAAAAGCCTTAGTCGACAGGACCTTAACCCTGGCCGCTAAGCCTCCTTTGTTCGACAACGACAGAGGCAAATGATGATTCGCTCCTGGCAATATCCCAGTTGTAGCGGTGTTGATGCCGAGATCGTTGTCTAATTTCAGGTTTACGGCGAAAAACCAGTAGGCCGCACATGCATACGAAATAGCCGAAATGATGGAGCAACTTGCAATAAAAAACCAGCAAGTAAAATGTATGCATGCGAAATAGCCGAAATGATTGGGCAACTCGCAATAAAAAGCAGCAAGTAAAAATAAAATAAACAGCCGAAATGATTGGGCACCACGAAAAATAGCCAAAATGATTGGGCAATCGCGACCTTCGCGATATGAAAGCTGAAATGATAGAGCATCGCGGAAATAAAACAAAAAAAATGATGATAAAACTTTGGCCCTACAGTTAAGACCACGTCGATCCCTGTATACAATCCAAGGGCGTAAACAAAGAAGGAACCATACCTTCCCAACAGACTCCGTCAGAAGACAAAGCCAAACCTCGACGGTTCATTCCAACTCCGAAGAAACCAGTGTCTTCAGCAAACTCCTCGACTCACGGATACAAACACTCCTTGACGAGAGCCTCCTGATCCGCGTCGACCCGCGGAGCCACCAGTGCCTCCGTGGGAAATCCTCGACTCGTTTGAAACCCCAAGGAAACAAATAATCCTTGGCGCTTAGGAAACAAATAATCCCTAGCAAACTCCTCGACTCACGGATACAAACACTCCTTGACAAGAGCCTCCTGATCCGCGTCGACCCGCGGAGCCACCAGTGCCTCCGTGGAAAATCCTCGACTCGTTTCAAACCCCAAGGAAACAAATAATCCTTGGCGCTTGGGAAACAAATAATCCCTAGCAAACTCCTCGACTCACGGATACAAACACTCCTTGACGAGAGCCTCCTGATCCGCGTCGACCCGCGGAGCCACCAGTGCCTCCGTAGGAAATCCTCGACTCATTTCAAGCCCCAAAGAAACAAATAATCCTTGGCACTTGGGAAACAAATAATCCCTAGCAAACTCCTCGACTCACGGATATAAACACTCCTTGACGAGAGCCTCCTGATCCGCGTCGACTCGCATAGCCACCAGTGCCTCCGTGGGAAATCCTCAACTAGTTTCAAACCCCAAGGAAATAAATAATCCTTCACGCTTGGGAAACAAATAATCCCTAGCAAACTCCTCGACTCACGGATACAAACACTCCTTGACGAGAGCCTCCTGATCTGCGTCGACCCGCAGAGCCACCAGTGCCTCCGTAGGAAATCCTCGACTCGTTTCAAACCCTAAGGAAACAAATAATCCTTGATGCTTGGGAAACAAATAATCCCTAGAAAACTCCTCGACTCACGGATACAAACACTCCTTGACGAGAGCCTCCTGATCCGCGTCGACCCGCGGAGCCACCAGTGCCTCTATGGGAAATCCTCGACTCATTTCAAACCCCAAGAAAACAAATAATCCTTGGCGCTTGGGAAACAAATAATCCCTAGCAAACTCCTCGACTCACGGATACAAAGACCCCTTGACGAGAGCCTCCTGATCCGCGTCGACTCGCAGAGTCACCAGTGCCTCCGTGGGAAATCCTCGACTCATTTCAAACCCCAAGGAAACAAATAATCCTTGGCGCTTGGGAAACAAATAATCCCTAGCAAACTCCTCGACTCATGGATACAAACACTCCTTGATGAGAGCCTCCTGATTCGCATCGGCTCGCAGAGAAACCAGTGTCTCCGCGGGAAATTCCCAATTCGTCTCAACTTGCAAGATAAAGCCTCAGGCAGCAGGGATTAAAAAACTTGCTTCCTGAACAATGGGACCCTGCAAGTCGATCTAAAACGTCCCTCGCATACTATTCATGGGTCTCACTCTCCAAAGTCGAGGTTCGACAAGGAGGGAAACAACCGCTTACGGGTCCTCTCGACTCGCAAGAGGGAAAAATCCTCTTATAGGATCCTATAAGAGACTTATAAGAGAAAACCACACTTAGAAATCCTCACGATTCTTAAGGAGAAAAACCCCCCTACGAGATCCTCTCGATCCGTAAGGAGAAAAGTCTCTATGAGACCCTCACGGCTCATAGAGTTGAAAAGCCTTAGGTGGCAGATCTGAACCTACGGCCTAAGCCATCGCTATCTTTTGGAAAAACTAAGTTATCTGCCAATTATGTTTATCAAGACAGTATGCTGATAATAAGAGAAGGGAGAAAGCAAAAGAGCATACAAGACATTGCAGAGAAAAAATGTGTATCTTTATTTATTAATTCAATCAAGTACAAGGTGAATCGTACAAAAGAATAAAGAATGGATACATGTTATTCGAAAAAAAAATTTGCAAGTATATGGATACAAGGAGAACTATTGGGAAGGAAGCGTCTTGCATAGCTTTAGCAATTGTTCGCGCACTTCCTTCCACGCCTTTTCCTGATCTGCCACCACCGCCAGTTCTGCCTCCACCTGAGCCCTTTGCTGTAAGAAGGATGCAAGTTGTTCCCCAACGACCTGCTGAGCTGCTTCATGGCCTCGGGCATCAAGCTCGGCGGCACCAAGCTTCCACTTCAGTGCTAGCCCATTAGAGATACGCTCCAGAAGGCCTTCAAAGACAGCTTTCACCTCGGCAGCATTCGTCCTAACTTCAGCACGCAGGCGAGCAGTTGCGCTTGAAGATTCCTGACGTTCCTTCAACCGTAAAGCTGCTTCCTGCTCCAAATGGTGGAAATAAGAAGTGCTTTGCTCGAGCCAAGCTGTCCGTTGGGTACTTATAGCCAAAACTTCAGGAGAAGGACGCATCGACTCCAACCGATGTAGGCAGGCCTCGATCTCTCTGCAGTGGTTAACCCAAGATTCGACGACGCCTTCGTTGTGAAAGTTTACGAGCACCGCCAACATTGGGTTAACTTCTACAGCAAAATCTACGGCAGAAGGGAGAGCGTCCGTGTTAAGCTCTTCGATATACCCGCTCAGCATACCCAAACTCATCACGGCACCCTTTGAAGATGGACGTTTCAAGAAAGGGCCTACCGGTGAAAGGACACGAGACTCAAGAGGGACAGGAGCCGGAACGATAGTTGCAAAACAAAACATGGTTAAACAATGGTTCAAGAGATGTTGAAAAGTCATCAAAAAGGAAATTTACTATACCAGCTGCAACGGACGGCAAAGCTGGAAGGGCCGGTGGCGTGGCAGGTCTTGCGTCCCCTCCTTCGATTTGTGGCACTACAATAAGGAAGAGGAAAAGTCAGAAATAATTCCATTGCTAAAAAAACGGGGAAAAGAAAGACATCGAAATGAAAATATACTCACCGGCACCACTAGAGGGAGAAGCGAGTTCGGATGGGAAGGAGAAGTGTGGAAGCAACACTTAATATAGATGATCAAAGAGCACTCCTGAAAGGACACAGTGGTACAACATTAGTACATAAGTTATGCGGTTAAAAGATAAACTAATGAGTCGCAAGTCCATACCTTCCAACATCCGTGATGGCACAAGGGAAGGCTGGAAGGTGACCACCGCCAAAGCAGTAGTTGACGGTGCTCCTTCGAGCAATGGAGCATCGGCATTGGCCGCACCTGCGTTAAAAGAAAGACAAACTTGTTAGAAAAGATCGCAAGATATAAAAAGAGAATGATAGTAACTCGAAATTTACCCGACGAGCTGCCAGCCGAAATTGAGGCAATTCCCTCCTCCATTGACATGAGGCCACCGCCCGTGGCCTCATCACCCGACTCAATGGGAACCGTTGTCATGCTTGCAAGCCCTGGAGATGGCGGGGGACCACAGACGGGGAGGGCTATGATTGGAGCATTGCCAGATTCCTGAGAAGGAGCGGTTGGCTCGTCCTCAGGAATCGTGGCCACCTCACCCGCTACTCCCTCGGGTTCAACGGTCACGGTTGTCTCGTCCACCGTCACCATGAGGTCGCCAGCCTCAAGCGCCTCGCCCACCACTACCCTCGGCTCGGTTATAACGATCATTTCATCTGCCGCCACTTCAGGTTCGGCATCAATGACCCTCTCGGCTGCAGATCCCCCAACCTCTGTTTCAGGTCCCCGTAGCCCCAACGACGTTGCTCAACGTCAGCTCGGGTTCGGCAGGCACCGCCTCCTCTGTTTCCCTAGGTTCAACGGTCCCCGCCTCCCCCTCGGTTGGACTTGGCCCTGCAAGATGGGATACATAAGAACCGATGGCTTTATAATTCTTACAACAAGGTTCTGAAAGAAATGCTACCTGAAGAGGATTTATCATTTACACTTCGAACCGCGCGCGCCACTTGCCTGCGAGCAATAGATAGGGTGATAGGGGCCTCTTCGGAGGGAGTATCAGCGCGAGGGATGGTGCTAGGGCCCGCTCCCATGGCCAAAGCAGCTCGGCGCGCCTTTGCTTCGCGTCTCAACCGCTTCCTCTCCTCCCGAGCCGTTGAGACGGATGCCACTAGAGCCTCTTTAATTGAGGCGTCTTCGTCCGTGAATAGGGATGCCTCCAAAATTTTCAAAGCATCCCTCGTCGTTTTGTCAAGTCGAGGCTCTTGTAGCAGCCCCGACGAGATCGAGACTTCAGTAACAGGCTTGGGGAGGATCCCCGCATCAACTGATATAGCCCTTGCAAAGAAACAAAAGAAGAAGGTTAGGTTGACCATCAGAAGAGATAACAAATTTTTCTTATAAAAGAGAAGGGGATGGGACATACCAACACCTACTAGAGCACGTTTCTCCTCCTCCTCTTGGAAAGTTTTCAAAGAGGCAGCAATAGCTTCTTCGGTAGAGACACCTGTTGAAAATGGGGAAAATATTAGTAAAAAATAATGATAAAAAGTGCAATAAAGTGACGAAGAAAGCGGATAATGGTTACCTGACTCGGCGAGTTCACTTAACATCGCTTCGAGCCTCGCCGATCGCTCCGAAGCTGCAATGGCGGCCGCCAAATTGGTGTCTCCAGAGTCTACCAAGAAGCCCCCGTTGCTGCCATATTCACTTATTCCTTCGTTGAGAGGAGCCTCAGGCTCTAAGCTAAGGATCACATCGAGGGAAAGGATAGACTTCTTCTTCTTTTGCCCGCCAGCTCTAGATGCACCTGGAATCGATTTACGCTTGGCAGTCACCTTAGGGCGGCGGGTCCCGATATCTACTCCTGCGCCGGACTCTGGCGATACTACATTAACCGTCTTCGTGGGAGCACGGGGTGCCGGTGGTGCATTCACCATAGCAGGCAGTGGCAATCCACGCGGGGGGCTCAACACGCGTGGTCGATCGACTCCGGCATCTTTTAACGGAGGGATGACCGGGATCCTTGGCTGCAAGAGGCCTTGCGATCACTGCCAGGAGGCGCACCCCTACGGTCAACCAGCATGCGCTTCTCCATTAAGATAATTGGGCCCATCGCATGCGCATACCAGGTTACGTACGAATGGAGCATCTTGGGGGCACAGCTGGGTTCGCTGATAAAGAAATAGGAACCTGTGTTAAGCCGTGTGAAATGGTGCATTGCGTTCTTTATCCCCTCCCGGCTGACCACGGGCTTTTCTAAGAAAGCTTCCATCGGGATCTCTTGGTTGTAGCTCGATTGCTGAGCAAATCGGTGTGGGTTATACCTCATAAACAGTGCTGTCTCATTCTGCCTAAACACTAGATAGCTCGGCCGAATGGAGTAGAGGTGGAGGATTTCCCGAGCCTTCAATACGGAAGCCCCATCCTTAAAATCATCGCGCAGTGGCACCACTGACTTAGTGGTCTCTGAGCCTATGGTTATGACCTTATCCACAAAGGAAACCTTCGCTCCGACCAGATGTGGACGAAGGAGCAGCCCCTTAGACTCCCGCGGGGATGCAACCACAATTGAAGCACCGAGCAACCGCATGACTCTCGGGAGTCTCCATTTCTCAAAGAACGGAGGAGTCTGATGGGCACCAAACACCCCTTGCACATGCATCTCCATCCAAGAAGTGAAATAGTGCATCGGGAAGTTAGCAGGCTGTACCCCAGGCTCACTAGCGTCCGCCGCTACGCTAAGTCCATTGTAAAGGTAAGCTAGCCCCCCTACGGATTAATCTGTAGGCACACATGTTGTCCATACGGATATATCCGTAGGGGCAAAATATCAGCAGTAACTGATATTTCCCCCCTGATCTCAGTGCCAGGGGATTGGGAGAGCCCCTACGGACATATCTGTAGGGGCCACTGCCTCTCCCCTACGGCGTTATCCGTAGGGGCCAAATATCAGGAATCCTGATATTTTGCCCCTACGTAAATGTACCTACGCACATATCCGTAGGGGGTAGCACATGGACCTACGGACATCTCCGTAGGTACAAGTGATATATTAAAAAAAACTGTAAATAATATAAAATCTTATACCCTACGGCTTAATCCGTAGGGGCAACAGGACCTACACATAAATCCGTAGGGGCAAGAATTTGCCCGTAGGGGCAAGTTCAGGGCCTCAACTTGCACCTGCGGCCTTTGCACCTACGGGGTATTTTTTCGCCCCTACGCATATATCCGTAGGGGAAACCCTTATTTGTAGTAGTGACAGCCATTTTGAACTCACTTCTTGCATATCCGAGGTCGCCGAAGCTTGGAGAAGTTTCGATTCGCCATGTTTGTTGTCAATCCGCCTCGTCGGGGGTGCTGACGGGCTGGCGAAGTCCGATGAGGAAGAAATTTAGGGTTCTGAGAGTAGAGAGAACTCAGAGGAGGCTCAGGATGTAAGTTCGTTGTGCTCGCACTGCAACACATGTGGTCAAGATGGAATGAAAAACAATAAATTTTATGCAAGCACAACCAACTAAAATCCACAAATAATCATCCAAACACTAAACTAGCAAAAACAAAAGAGCTAAACAAGGGGTTTAAAGGGCTACGACCTTTGTAGCGTGTCCACTTAATAATAGAAGACCCAAGCTAGACTCGGTCGCTATCCGAATCTAGCTTGCAAGCCAATCTCCTTACCGAAGATGATCCACATCGAAAAAAACCCCAACTCAAGCTTCAACTTCACTTAAAGATAGAAACTAGTGAAGTAATTTAATCTTGTGAGTTGCAAATTCATGAGATTAAGGGATGGAGTAAGCTCACATAATTTTATCCCTCATATTTCACCGCAATCTCATTATAAGATGAAGAAAGAAAGAGAGGAGAGGAGAGACATGTAAGAATGAATAGAGAGAAAAGGCTTCATGCTATTTTTAAAAACCATTTTCATTTAAAAAACAAACTATGCACTCTCACCATACTTTCGACTATGCTTTTTTTCTTTTTCTTTTTCTTTTCTAAAATGAGAAATGAGGTGTCCCTCTTCTAGATGTTTTATTTATCAAATAAATAAAATATCTAGATGTGTATCATATACACAAAAACCCGTATCTGTATCGAATACGAAATACATATATAAATACCAAAAAGAGAGAAATAAAAAGTAAGCATAATACAAGAATATATATATATATATATATATATATTAATTATTGTTATTAAATCGCCTATTTGATTTAATAATCCGGTTTAAACCTAAACTGGCTAGTATTAAAAACGTCCGATTAATATACATGTATCCAATACACGTATTTAATCGAACTCTTGCACGTATCGCCATACGCACACTACATCGTTTTGCCTGAGCGGGAAAAACCTATACGTGGGACTGTGAAGACTCAATCAATACACTGGAAGTCGCTTAGAATTGTTAGTTATATGTATGCCCTAGAGGCCATTACTGTACATAGGATGTACATTGTAGTGGATGCTGGGACATATATAGGGAGGACTTTCTTGCTCGACATGATAGTATGCTATCTGGTTGATCTTTACCTTAACGTGTATACTGATTGTCTCTCTGTTACATGTTGGTAAAGCCCTTAGGATGTGTGCTTGACTACCTGGACTATGATGCGGATCATACTAGTGGGGACATGGTAGTCCATAAGTACATCCTTCACAGTCCCTAGTCGAGGGTGTATCGAGACAGGGCATCGATATACCAGAGTAGACTAGCGTATACCTTCTCGACCCATACAGATGGGCGATGGATGATCCCATATCCATTGGTGTTTGACATCAGAGATGATATACGGATGCTCAGTAGAGACTGGGTACACTGGACGGACTCGCCGAGAACTCCCAGATGGTATTATACCTCACGTCAGATGGCAGTTCTCTGGTGACACTGGTACAGAGTAGTCTGTTAACCCGAGATCGCCATAGAGTCTTGTGTGGTTCCCACTGTGCTTTGATTTCCATCTTACCACGTCCAAGAGGGCGTGCAAAACGGTGGTTTTTGGGTACAGTCCCGAGTCACATGGAGGCAATGAGCGATAGGAGGGGATTCGTCTCTCCCGGTATAGGGGGTTGATGTTGTGCTGTGTTCGATTGGCTATAACAGGAAATCCCTGGCCAGGGTTGCTGAGATTTACTGGTAAGGGTTACCAGTAGTTTCTCGAATTGTTATAGACCTCATATCGACACGACTTATCGAGCTATTGGGGTCTGACGTTTACCACCCCTAGGCAAGATATGCGACATATCAGACGATCAGACCGGACTGTACGGTAGTGTTACTGGTTGGATTCACTGGAGTGTGAGCGGGCTTGCTCGTCGATCTTCAGATCGCTCAATACCCGGGTGGCCGTTACGTTTAGCAGACCGCTTGCGGCTTGTGGATGCTTGATATGATCATCATCTGCTGCCGGCGTATTGACGAGTCTTTAGAGTCCTACACAGAGGTTTCCTGGCTCAAGCGAAACGAAATAGGAGCGCATATGAGATATGTGCGGGACCGAGAATGATACCAGTATGTGATACTGTATTTGATTCTCGCGATGTGACATTGATCGGTTATATGCGATATAGCCGAGTTATCGGATCAAGTGTTGATTCGATAAGTTGTTACTGATGATACCAGTCGGTTATGTGCGACATGACCGGATCGTTAAATCAAGTGTTGATTTAATGATTTAATGCATAATTGTATATTTGATATATTACTTTGCATTAACTAGTATCGGTTCACTTTAAAATGGATTTTCTCACTCGGGTGTGCGCACTGCATATGCGATATGATTTTGTGCACTTGCTTGTATCATGTATGATGATGCATGCCAAACTTGGTTAAGTGTAAAGAATGAACCATGGTAATGAATGGGTTAGGGTTTTGATTTTTATTTATTCATTTATCTTTCTTATTTATTCTTTTTGGGAAAAGAAAAAAGAAAGATAAATGGTGGCATATTTTGGATTTAGTTGAAGTTTCTTGAAACTTTGACTAAGTCTTCATTCTTGTCCTATACTTAACCCTAACCATTTCAACTAACCTAAGTTAATTCTCTACACTTAACTAGAGTTAAAAGTATGATAAGTATTGTTTTATTTTCTATTTTTTTAATTCAAGACTTATCATATCATCTTCATCTTCTTCCATTCTTCAAGTGAAGAAAGCTTCATTTTCATCAATGGTGATTGATGATTAAGAGTGAGAAATCCAATTCTAAAGTCTACCCACTTCCTATTTTCTCATCCTCTACCTCTTGCCAAGTAGTAGAGTGTGTTTCCTTCACAAGTTTTCATGGCAAGGTGAAGGTGGAGCTTGATCTAGCGATGCCTCGACGTAGATCATCTTCGGCATGGACATCGACGACCTAGCTCGCTTTTTCTCCGACGAAGCCGACTCTAGAGCCCGGATTCCTTTTGGACAGCGGAGACGACTTCGTTGCGGAGCTATGGAGGTGGAGCACCGGATCTACAAAGGTTGTATTTCCGATAACCCATTAGTTAAGTGTTAACTAGTTTACTTTTCGCCTAGTTTTCTAGCCGACGATCCGTAGTCGGGTTTCTCGGCACCGTTAAAATTTTAATTTGGCATGATCGATGCCTTGTGAGACCTCACTAAAGTGCCTAGGAACCCTACAAGAATCATATCTGATTGATCATAAACATTTTTAGATTAATCCCCTCACGGGTTAAGCTACAAGAACGTCAGCGGCACTAGATGTACGTAACAGCTACCCATATATTGATCAAAAGAAAGATTGACAAGAAAACTCGTCCGAATGCAATCAGATCATATTAGTGACAGTTGTCGTACAGTCCAATCTCTTCATCAGAGAGTATCGCATACCAGTCTGAGAGGTGGAATATGTCAGACCCCTAATAACCCGATAAGTCATGCTAACAGAGGACTTATAACCACCGGAGATACAACTTGTAACAACCCTAAACTTTCTGTACAACTTTCTATACAATTTTTCAAAAAAATACAGAAAGGGGTACTTTTGCCTAAGCACAAGTTATAAGTTTGTTTTGCTTTTTAATAGCAAGAAAGAGCTTGTAGCTCATTGGTAAGACCTTACACTGTTGAACCAAAGCACCATAGTTCAAATCCTATCACCCACGTTATTTTAAATATTAATTTCTTTTTAAATTTTTAGAATCTCAAGAGTCTACACATGCTAAACCCGTAAAATCAAAAGTCACATATTAAACAAACTGTCCCATGGAGTAGACCAACCGACGAGTGACCCACGGTGACGATCCCCAGCCCGACTCGCCGTGACTCGGTCGGCGGCGCGGCTGACTCGGCCGGCGCCGCCGGGTTGACTCGGCTGAATCCGAGTTGACCCTTCATGAAACTTATGCCTTTTTGACTTCTTATAACTCATGTACACTTTAAATTTTCTGCACACTAACAGAACTCTTTAAAACTCTATTAAACCATTTTTCAAATACAATTTTTAATACATTTTCTCACACCCTTTCACTTACCCTAACCCTAGTTTTTCCCTATAAATACCACCCCTAAACACACACCCCTCACTCATAAATTCTGTCCAAAATTGTCAAGAAAATTCTCTCGAATTTTGTGTACAAGTGGAGTTAGTGAAGGGCGAAATTCTGACGACGATCCGAAGAGCTTCCGGCGATGAAACGACGCACCGGCGCCTCCTACCATTTCCTCTCTCTCTTCTCTTGACTCTAAACCCGTAAGTACCTCCTCCCCCTTCTCTATTCCATTCTAAAAACTTGTAAAACTAAAACCCGACGGAAGAGTTAATCCGACTTCCGATTCGGTTTTTTTTAAAAAGATCAACTTTCCTCAAATACAACCATACTAAACTCTTACATCTTGACTATTAATCATTAAAAAAACATGTTGAACAAGTTTCATAACAAAATATTTCATTTTGTAATTTTTACCGCTCTTTTTCAGAGTTTCGACTTTAAAACATCATTAATCTTGCTATAACTTTAAATAGATCACGAGATAATGACCTAGCTCTTCACAACACTCATATGCAACATATCACAATACCTTTTGGGAAATATAGATTCGGTAAAATACCGTTTTACACAAAACTACCTTTAACTTATAAAAAACCATTTTCACAAGATTATATATTTTTACACAAATCTTTGCAAAGCGCCGCTACAACCCATTTGGGGAACCCGTTCGGGATGGTGCAGATTATCGCACATCCTCGGGCTTAGTAGTGCAAGATGCAGACCTCCGCAAGAAGCATTCGGTCTCGAAAGATTTAAAATACAAATATCTTAAGAAAATGAGATTTCTAGAAAATAATAAATTAAAATTATTTTATATAATATATATATATATATATATGTATTATCAAAATATCTATTTTTGATATAATATAAATATTCCAACTTTTCTAAATCAAAAAAATCACTTTACATGAAAATACCGTGAAATTTCATACAAGTCCAACACTTTACAATTAAATACCATATATCATGAAAAATAGGTTTATTCACTAGAAATGTCACAAATAAAAAATCTACATCTATGAAAACTCTAAAGACAATAATAAAATACTTGAGGTGTATTTCGAAAATTACACAAAATTATGTCCGGCCGGCGAGCTCGGTGGGCCAAGGTGAGCTCTTTTTACATAAACCCCCTCAAGTTTTATAAATTACAATAAAGACCTTAGTAAATATAGGTTTAAGCGGGACCAATCTCTTGAGCCTCATGGAGCCGGAGAAGTGGGTGCTTGCCTATTTTAAGGTAGACAACTTAACAAACAGTGTTATCAACACGGTAATCGTCTTTGAAAAAGACACAAATCCTGCCGCCCATGTGCAGCGGTTACCGATAATATCAAAACCCAATTCAGGACTCAATTTTTTTCTAATTGTCTGACTCAGACTGAGTCTCATTATAAATAATCTGAAATATGATTCAAGTACAAACTACAATTCAATATGAATCCACGAATCCATATAATCAATCTGTTCAATTTATTCAATCTATATTGACTGAACCGAACCATGGATATACTTCCATTTACATGATTCTCCAGTCACATCCATGATTCTCCAATTACATCCATTTACTGATATCATGGTTTCGGCAAGTCATTCCATTATACAATCTATATCACAAACAATACAAGTTGCAATACAATACAAACAATACAAATAATACATCGCGGGGTTTAAGGGGTAGATTGGTACAGAAGGTGTTAGAAGTGGCATGAGACTGCAAGATTTAAGACAGCTAACCTGAATTCATTTGCTGTTGTACCGTGGCATAAACGGTTCCTTGTACTCCACTTGCCTTTAGTCTCTGGCATATAGAGACTCCTCTCGTATACACTGGCATCCTTTTGTACCAAACTATAAACAACAGCGTTAATAATAAATACAACTCTCTCTTTTACTCTCTGTCTATTCTACTTCTCTCTTATCCTTGGAACTTACCGAGCGATTTGTTCGCTGACGACACTCTCTTTCTTTTTCTTTGAATATCGTCAGGTGATTCGGACCTTCCAGAGATCGAGCCCAACGCCGAAGACTTGGACCGGTTTACTGAAGATGCCGAGCTGTAGTTTCACTTGTACTTTTTCTTTTACATTTTGTATTTCCTTTTCTGTTATGCCACTGTTTAGGAATTTCTTTCATTCAGATATATTTACTTTTCCATGCACTGTATATAAGAATGTTAAAAAATAAACTTGGTGTTCATTACATTTGTCTCTTGTGTACATTTCTTTTATATTGCTTAGATACGCTTAGCATATTTACTTTAGAGTAAATACGTAGCGGCCTGTCGCGTCCTCTGCCCATACACTGGGAAGCAGGACGTGACAGGTTTTGTTGGTGGCCCATGCAGATCAGAGTTGTATGGAACACTTCCATGCAGTTCTGTTCTGCATGAGCAATCTAAGCAATATAACACAAGAACCAGTAACTAAAACATTCTTTACAATTCATATTCCTTAAATCTTACAATTTCATATTCTTTGAATCATATACTTTGAATCTGTCCTAACCTAAATTTTTCATTCAAGGTTATGGATTCTCCGAACAACACCAGCACCAACTTCAACAACACTCCACCTTCACTACAGATTACACCTACCGTCGCTGCTCCGATCAACAAGTAGACGGTTCTGCTTGAGACAATCCGTAGCCTCTTAGAAGAACAGCAGCAGCAGACTGCTCTTTTAATGAACTATCCCGAGGCAGAAGCACCTGGGGTGAAGCAATTCAGGGCTTTGCACCCTAAACAATTCTCAGGAAAAGAGAGCCTGCTGGAAGCTGAGGAATGGGCTCAAAGTATTGAAGATAATCTGGCAACGGTACAAGTGCCAAAGATAAGTTGGGTTCGTGTTGCAAAGTTGCAGCTCACTGACAATGCACGGGTTTGGTGGAAGGCGGAAGAAAGCCGTCTTGATCAACCCATCGAATGGAAGAATTTCCGCGACATGTTCGATACAAAGTACTTCCTTGAGACTGCCTGCTTCGACATGGAACAACAGTTCATCCATCTGCAACAAGGTTCAATGTGGACCAAGTCAGTAGATGAATATGACGCTGAGTTCACCATACTCAGTCGGTAAGATATGTTTCAATGTTCGATTTTATATCACATAGTACACAGCTAACACAAGACCGCAACAGGTTTGCGGCCCATCTCATACCGACTGCCGAGATCAGAGCGAGAAGATCTCAGCAAGGGTTGGACCCGGAAATCCAAGTTGCCTTAGCTACAGGGGATTTCCCAACCCATGATTTAGCTTTGAAGGCTGCCCGAAGATACGAGACAGTGGTAAACAAGAAGGGCGGACCTTAATCTGCCGGAGTAAAGCGCCCTACCAACCAGATGGTAGGAGGAGCCTCTTCAAGGCCAACTGTTGAACCAAGGAGATCGGAAGAAATTAATAACCAGCTGAGTCCAGACTTTTGCTACTATTGCCATAGAAATGGACACTTATGGAAGGACTGTAGGTGCGCAAAAGACCTGTGTCTAATTTGTGGCGCATCCAACCACGGAATTGGAAACTGTCCTTATAATAGCAATCCAGATTATACACCCACCAACTACACGCAGCAGCCAGCTATCCAGGCTCCTACACCTCGTCTTGCACTCACAGCTCCACCACCTGCACCGCCTACTCGCCAATTCCATCAGGCACTGAGGAACAGGCCTCGAGAACGAAGGAATGTGCCTCCAGCTAGGAGGAACATGCCACGGCGACAGGCTTACACCTTAGCAGCCGTAGAAGTCGAGACAGTTGACCAAGGTAACATTAGTAAGTCTCTTTCACACTTTTAAAACCCTTGCACCACCTTATTATTTTTTTAATACACCATCAGAATTTCAGTCACCAAACCTTCCTTGAATCTGTTACACTTTCCTTTTACAAATTTCAATGACGAAATTTTTATAAGGAGGGTAGAATGTAACAACCCTAAACTTTCTGTACAATTTTTCAAAAAAATACAGAAAGGGGTACTTTTGCCTAAGCACAAGTTATAAATTTGTTTTGCTTTTTAATAGCAAAAAGGAGCTTGTAGCTTATCGGTGAGACCTTACACTGCTGAACCAAAGCACCAGAGTTCAAATCCAATCACCCACATTATTTTTAATATTGATTTTTTTTAATTTTTAGAATCCCAAGAGTCTACACGTGCTAAACCCGTAAAACCAAAAGTCACATATAAAACAAACTGTCACAGGGGGTAGACCAACCGATGAGCGACCCACGGCGACGATCTCCGGCCCGATTCGCCGTGACTCGGCCGGCGGCGCGGCTGACTCGGCCGACGCCGCCGGGTTGACTTGGCTGAATCCGAGTTGACCCTTCATGAAACTTGTGCCTTTTTGACTTCTTATAACCCCTGTACACTTTAAATTTTCTGCACACTAACAGAACTCTTTAAAACTCCATTAAACTATTTTTTAAATACAAACATTTTCTCACACCCTTTCACCTACCCTAACACTAGTTTTTCCCTATAAATACCACCCCTAAACAAACCCCCCTTACTCACAAATTCTATCCAAAACTCTCAAGAAAACTCTCTCGAATTTTGTGTACAAGTGGAGTTAGCGAAGAGCGAAATTCCGACGACGATTCGAGGAGCTACCAGCGACGAAACGACGCACCGGCGCTTCCTACCATTTCCTCTCCCTCTTCTCTTGACTCTAAACCCGTAAGTCCCTCCCCCCTTCTCTATTCCATTCTAAAAACTTGTAAAACTAAAACCCGACGGAAGCGGAGTTAATCCGACTTCCGATTCGGTTTTCTTTAAAAAGATCAACTTTCCTCAAATACAACCATACTAAACTCTTACATTTTGACTATTAATCATTAAAAAAATATGTTGAACAAGTTTCATAGCAAAATATTTCATTTTGTAACTTTTACCGCTCTTTTTTAGTAAAATACCATGTAGTTTAGTTTCGAAATTAAAACATCATTGATCTTGCTATACCTTTAGATAGATCACGAGGTAATGACCTACCTCTTCACAACACTCATATGCAACATAGCACAATATCTTTTAGGAAATATAGATTCGGGAAAATACCGTTTTACACAAAACTACCTTTAACTCATAAAAAACCATTTTCACAGGATTACGTATTTTTACACAAATCTTTGCATAGCGCCGCTACAACCCATTTGGGGAACCCATTCGGGATGGTACGGATTATCGCACATTCTCGGGCTTAGTAGTGCGAGATGCAGACCTCCGCAAGGAGCATTCGGTCTCGAAAGATTTAAAATACAAATATCTTAAAAAAATGAGATTTCTAGAAAATAATAAATTAAAATTATTTTATATAAAATATATGTGTGTGTGTGTGTGTTATCAAAATATCTATTTTTGATATAATATAAATATTCCAACTTTTCTAAATCAAAATAATCACTTTACATGAAAATACCGTTAAATTTCATACAAGTCCAGCACTTTACAATTAAATACCTTGTATTATGAAAAATAGGTTTATTCACTAGAAATGTCACAAATATAAAATCTACATCCATGAAAACTCTAAAAATGATAATAAAATACTTTTGATGTATTTTGAAAATTACACAAAATTATTTTTACATAAAACCCCCTCAAGTTTTATAAATTACAATAAGAACCCTAGTAAATATAGATTTAAGCGGGACCAATCTCTTGAGCCTTAGGGAGCCGGAGAAGTGGGTGCTTGCCTATTTTAAGGTAGACAACTTAACAAACGGTGTTATCAACACGGTAATCGTTTTTGAAAAAGACACAAATCCTGCCGCCCATGTGCAGCGGTTACCGATAATATCAAAACCTAATTCAGGATTCAATTTCTTTCTAATTGTCTGACTCAGACTGAGTCTCATTATAAATAATCTGACTTGAATATGATTCAAATACAAATTACAATTCAATATGAATCCACAAATCCATATAATCAATTTGTTCAATTTATTCAATCTATATTGACTAAACCAAACCATGGATATACTTCCATTTACATAATTCTCCAGTCGCATCCATGATTCTCCAGTTACATCCATTTACTGATATCATGGTTTCGGCAAGTCATTCCATTATACAATCTATATTACAAACAATACAAGTTGCAATACAATACAAACAATACATCGCGTGGTTTAAGGGGTAGATTGGTACGGAAGGTGTTAGAAGTGGCACGAGACTGCAAGATTTAAGACGCCTAACTTGAATTAATTTGTTGTTGTATCATGGCATAAATGGTTCCTTGTACTTCACTTGCCTTTAGTCTCTGACATATAGAGACTCCTCTCGTATACACTGGTATCATTCTGTACCAAGCTACAAACAACAACGTTAATAATAAATACAACTTTAAAAACTACACTCTCTCTTTTACTCTCTGTCTATTCTACTTCTCTCTTATCCTTGGGACTTACCGAGCGATTTGTTCGCTGACGACATTCTCTTTCTTCTTCTTTGAATGTCGTCAGGTGATTCGGACCTTCCAGAGATCGAGCCCAACGCCGAAGACTTGGACCAGTTTACTGAAGATCCTGAGCTGTACTTTCACTTGTATTTTTTCTTTTACATTCTGTATTTCCTTTTTTGTTATGCCACTGTTTAGGCATTGCTTTCATTCAGATGTATTTATTTTTCCATGCATTGTACAAAAGAATGTTAATAAATAAAGTTGTTGTTCATTTCATTTGTTACTTATATACATTTCTTTTATATTGCTTAGATACGTTTAGCGTATTTACTTCAGAGTAAATACGTAGCGGCCTGTCGCGTCCTCTGCTCGTACACTGGGAAGCGGTGCGTGACACAACTGATAGCACTCATCAGTTTATCTCTACTGCCGCGGCCGTAAGCTTTTGGTTATAGTCATGTCTTGCATAGTGTGATATCGACTCCCTATACCGGGAGAGACGAATCCCCTCGACCGCTCACTACCTCCATGTGCTTCGGGGATGTACCTAACTAAAACCTGTTTGCACGACTCTTTAAAGCCGTGGTTTGGTAGTAATCAAAGTACAGTAGGAACACACACAGGACACTATGGCAATCTCAGGTTAAGGGACTACCCTGTACTCATGTCACCAGAGAACTGTTATCTAACAATAGGTATAATACCATCTAAGAGTTCTCGATGGGTCCATCCAGTGTAACTCATTTTTCAATGAGCACATGTACACAATCAGATAGCATACCATTATCTCAAAAAAGATTGTTCTATCCATGTAGGTCATTTTACAATTACAATAATTATCTTGAGGGCACCTATATCCAACAATCTATCACTTACATTTAAGGCCAATTATTGCGGTATCTCATGCCCAAATCTCATGTGCTATCGCATACTCAACTTCTCTACTAACAGTTTCGCAAACCGTGTTCGAGAAACAGCCTTAGTGAGTGGATCTGCTACAATATTTCTAACTTTATCTCTCTATATCTCAACTTCACGAAAATCAACTATCTCCCGAATTGAACGATACCCGTCTTAGAATTTGGCTAGATAGATGATGGGACCAAATTCATAAATGAACAATTTTATCCAACAACTTCTTGGACTGTATTCTCTGTTGAGTCATAATCAACACCCAGTGACATGTCTACCTCAGTATCCCGCTAGGAACCATTTCCAATATACTGCTCCTCAGAAGAGGGTAAATTTATCTCGTGATAGACACTCTGTCATCCATGTCATCTTGGAAACCAGAATCAGTAACTGTCTCCAGATGGAGGCTGTCATTACCATATGCCAAGAACATCCTTATATGTTCTTCACTGTTTTTTTATATTTCTCCAAGACTGGACTAATATCTGCTTACTACAGTAAGTGCATAAGTTTTATCTAGTCTAGTATATGACATCGCATGATTGACCCAATTGCCAAAGTAAGTTGAAAGTCATTCATGCGAGTCCCTCTCTTCATCAATCTAGAAGACATCTCTTTAGAGAGGTGACTCCATCACATGCAAGTACACTACCGCGTCAGGAGTTGTCCATTCTAAATACCTTTAGAATAGTGTCAGGGTACCCGGATTGGGACACTCCCCAAATCCTTTTAGATCTATCTTTATAGATGTCACGACCCATAATTTAGCACATGACTGTCACTTAAATTACGCAACGTCTAAAAGCGTAATGTAAATCAAGTAAGCCGCAGAAAATCTAAACCTTTTTGCGGAAAAAAATGGGGGCACGGTTTTGAAATAAATGTATAATGAATCATGTTTTTCTTTAAATGCATAGCTAATGAAACATGAAAATGCAAGTGGATTATACCAGAGTTGAAAACATGTTTCGTATTTTAAAATTTCGGGCAGCACCTCCATTGTATATTTTGGTCCAAAACCATATACACAATAATATATAGGCATCCCCAAGCGGGGGCTAGCACTTTGACAACCGGCGGAATCACAACCACACAATAACATATATACGACGCCCAACGGGGAAGATCAACCCAGAAAGAACAATAAACGAGCAAGACATCAAAACTCAAGAAAAGCGATCATAAACCCATCGCTCTAAGTCTCGCACAAAACCCAAGTCTGACTAGGTCTACCAATATACAATTTCTAGTCTTTGATTTGATCTGATGGAGTTTATCTAGATACAACGGAATATAAAGTAGGAGAGTGAGCACGATCCAATATGTGTCCCACCCACCAAAGCAAAGCACCCTGGATGAAGCTGTGTGCCAGCAATACCGCAACTGATCCCAAGCAGTCAAACCTGCAAGAACTGTGGCACAACGGGGATGAGTTGCCAACTCGTGAGTAGAAAATATCAGCAAGTAGAAATTGAATAAAACAACGATTTCCTAGGTCACTATATCTTGAAGGTAATACTATGATATTTAGGGTGACCACATATGCATATATGTCAACAATCGAGTCAATGCAATGACATATATAAATAAACATCCGACATCATATGCCTGTATGCATTTGGATATCATCCACGTGTCCGTCAACGACACAACTAATATCATGGAACCTGAGTGTCCAACATCGACACTCGAAACATCATGAAAACATATGTCTGTATATATATGTGGATATCATCCACGTGTACGTTAACGACACAACTAATATCATGGAACCTGAGTGTCCAACACCGACACTCGAAACATCATGAAAATATATGCCTGTATATATATGAGGATATCAACCACGTGTGTCCATCAACGATACATCAAAATCATGGAACTTGAGTTTCCAATATCGACACTCGAAACATCATGAAACCCGTATCTAGCATCGACACGTAAATTCTCATATCTCAGGCGCTGCATACTCAAATCGACCTTCATGTCTATCTCATCTCAGGCTCCACATACTCAGATCGGCCCTCATATCATAACTCTAAAACCATATCCTCCGGATATCCGCCAAGTTCTATGCAATCACCGGTAGATAGTGTTCCCTCTGCCAGGCTCATCGTCTACACCAAAAAAAATCATTTCTTGCCTCGGGGTGCCATACCGGATCTACCATGTACCCGCAAACGGCATCCGCCAACTTCTCGAATCGGGTCTCGAAAACAAGCTTAGAACCGAGAAAACCCATGGTGGACGTCTCGAAATATCATATCAAGAGAAATCGTGTTTTTAAAGCAATACGCAATTTCCTTTGAAATATAACCACGGTTCTCAAATCCAGAGATCTCATGAAAACAGCATCTCAAGCATATAACCATAAAGTACGATGTATGCAACATAGAGTAGTAATATAAGCATATCGAGTATATCATAAAAGCATGTCAAGTGATAATACCGAACAATGAATGTACCTTTACTTTTAAAATTAATCTCGTAATATGGCAGTTCTACTGTGTAAGTAACATGGCAATTCTACTGTGTAAGTGACATGTCAATTACTGATGAAGAATGTGTGTGAGCCGGCATATCTGTGTATATGTAACATGCGCATCAACGGTAATTATGCAGATGTACTAGCAAATGATATCATATAGTATTAAATACCGCCGGCACGTGGTATGTACATCACGAGGGGTAATATCCTATGTAACATGGACAATCAATGGGTATATCTATCTACACATGAACCATACGGTCGCTTTTAAAAGATACAAATTGTCGTTTGAAAATAGGTATGGTTCAGGTGGAAATCTTTACGTTGGCGATTCTGCCTCATAACATCCGATATGACAATAATCCTCGATCATCATCCTTAAATCACTAATGCAGATCAATCATCCGGTATATCTCATCATGTATGGTAATCTATCGTACGGTGACATCAAACAGAATAGAGATTTTATCGTCCTATTAATCAATAAGGGTACGGATGTAAAATCTCGTACGGCATATCACTCTTTATCCGCATAAATAAATATATATACACATATATCTCAAATTACATTTATATCAATCTCATATAATAATATCTTGCATATACGTCATATCTTATTAATCTCAAGTCGTATCGATCTCGATCTCATATCATACCATTATCAACTCATACTTGTTCTCTTTCAATTCATACTTATCATGATCCACTTTCTTATTTCATATTCTCAAGCCAATATATCCATTAGTGTCAACTTTTATCACATCATCTCTTACTAAATCCTATAATCATGTCTTTTATTAAAACAATAATTAATATAAAAATCTTTCCATATTAATGGTTGCAGGGGTGCTATACGCCATCCAACCGACTTTCCCCGAAAATATAAATCTACTCACCTGCTAAACTCCTCACTTAGCCGAAGTCGATGTGCTTCATCATCTCGGAAGTCCACACGAAGGTACCTACAATTCAACACATATCGAAATGCAATTAAAACCAAGTCCGGAAAACCGATACGGCACACGAAGTGTTTATAGGTTAGAACATATAGCTTACGCATGCAAGATCAACCAAATAACCCTCTTCCGTTGACGTGCAAACGTCCCACAACGGAATCCAACTCAAATACCAAATCCTAAGTTTTAGAAATCGGAAAACACAAATCAGCAACTAAGGAAAACGCCTCCAGATTTTGCCTCAGGTACAATTAACCAATTTTGCATATATGGGAGGTCTAATTAGAAGATATAGGAGCCACAGACCAAGAACGGAGCCTACCCCCATACCAAGGCCGAAATTTGTGGCCCAAAAGGGTTTATTTGCAGCCAAGGAGTCAAGATAAGGTCTCGGGTCTTTAGGGTAGCTTCTAGGTCACCTGCGCGACTCACTGTAATCGCTAAATAATTTTTAGGGTTCCCGGGTTGTAGCAGATCTCAGTATCCTCTCACAAAATCCACAAAATACAATATCGGGGAAATTCTAACTCTGTGTTTTGGGTTCTAGTCTCAGGTCTTGGTCCAGAAATCATCACTCAAGTCTTGTAAACACTCACTATACCTCAACTTATCACTTAACAGCAACTTGGAAATTTCCAAGATCACATAACTCACTAAATCGATTTCTAAACTAAACTAGGATATATAAACATAAATACTAATCTAAAAGCGAAGGGATTATCTCATTTAGCAACTTAGGAAAATTCTTGAGTTGCCCAAAGTCTTCAAAATCCAAACTTGAAAGGTCTAAAAGGTTTAGGATAGGCTTGTGCGTCTTTATTGTGAAGGTGGCATGGGGTTTAGGTTATGAATTAGAGATGATATATGGAGGTAGAGGAGGTGGAGGAAGGATGAAGGAAATGATGGAAAAGGGTGAAGAAATGAAGAAGGAAGGAGAATTGTGAAGAAGTCAAAGATCTCTCTCTCTTAACCTCACTCTCTCTTACCTTCACTCTCTCACAAATATCTTCTTTGTTTTTTCCTCAAAATATCTCATGGCATCTCTTTTCTCATTCTCACAAATTCACAAGTCATAAAACAAATGAATAACATGTACATGACATGGTGCACTAGCCATAGAAAAATATAACAATACAGATTTGGCCAAATCACGATTAATAGTGCACTAATCAAGTTTAATTTAAATTTGCATATCATTAATTATAAAATGCCAAAATCCGATAAATATCATTATAATAAATAAATCTTTTTAATCTCCGATTATTTTCCAAATATTGGTATATACTTATACCATTTTACGAAAAACCCTTATTCGCAAATCGAATACTTTTAGCGAAATATATTATTTTAATATTAAATTTCCAAAAATAATATTTATATTTCTGAAATGTTACAATAGACCTAGTCACCAGAATTCCTGATATATTATCCAAATCTTATATAGAGAAATATTTGTGACAACCACAGTTTGACCGAATTATAGTATAGGAACATGATTTCCTATCAGGAGGATACCATCCACATATAATATAAGGTCTATGACATTACTTCCTTCATTCTTTTTACAAATACAAGGTTCATCTGTTATTTTGATGAAATCAAACACTTTGATCATAACATCAAAACAGATGATCTATCTCCGCTATGCCTGATTTAGTCTACAAATAGACTTAAGTAATTTGCACACTTTCCGCTGCTCCAACTGACTATGATAACCCTCTGACAGAGTCATATATATATATACGCTTCTAAATTACTAATTAGAAAATACGTTATAGTCTTAAACCTATCAGATTTCATAGTCAAGAAATGCAGTAGTGGCAAGTAATATCCGTATGGACTTCAGCATAGACAGTGAAGTAAAAGTTTTATCACAATCCACACCGGATATTTGATAAAAACTTTTTACTAAAAGTCTAGCCTTATTAGGTTACTATCTTTCCATCTGTACTGATCTTAAAAGATCTACCTGCTCCTAATGGGTTTTACCCCTTCAGGAGCATCCATCAATGTCCATAATTTGCTGGAGTGCATGGAGTCCAACTTGGATATCTTGCATCCATCAGTCGGAAGTCACTACTTCCTATGGCCTGCTGATAATTAGTAGGATTGTCATCAAACATGATGCTAACCTTTCTGTCACCGTCTACGAGGAAACCAAAGTATCTTTCAGATGGCTGGGTCACCTACGGAATTTGCGGAGTGGCTAAGCTTTGTCAGAGATAATCGAATCTCCAGGTTCTACTAAAATTTCAGTAACCATTTCTACCATACTCTCACTAATTTCTTTTACAAGAAATTTCTTTTCTAAAAATGTAACGACCGTGTTTTCTAATACCCAATAAAAGGTCTTTTATTTAGTTCTAAGTATTTATTTGCGTGTTTCATTGATAGAAAACTATTTTATTTTATTTGTAAAAGTAATTTAAAATTTTTTATAAGCATTTAAATATAATTAAATGAATTTTTTAAAAAGTTAATTATATTTTTCTGGGCTTAAAATGGTTTAATAAAATTTTATGATGTCTTAAAATAATTTATGTATTTTTATTATTAATTAAAATAATTATTTCGAAATTAAAAAGTTTTAAAAATAGATTAGACTTTTAAATAATTATAATAACTAACAAATATTTTAGATATGGGAATATTATTTGGCCTTAGCCCAAAATCATTTTTAAACTGAAGATAACAATAAAATAGATTTTCCGGTATTTTCTAGTATTTTCCCCATAATTAAATTATTTTTAACAAATTTTTCAAAACAAATTCGGTTTTATAAAAACAGTTTTAGATATTAAAATTAAAAGGAAAACAACAAATAGAAAAGTGTTTTTAACCTGGACCGTTGGATTCGAAATCCAACGGCCCGGATTCATGCCCAACCCCCACGTGGGGTGACCACGAGAAAACGCGTGGGTCCCTCTTACGGCCATGTGGCGCCTCCTGGTTGGTGGTGGCAGCGCAATCATTAAGAGATTATTCGCGATGATTGCTCAGAACTCATCAAACGGCGGCGGAACTGCGGCCCAACATAGCATTTGGGGGCGGAAGAATGGCTACCTTGGGGAGTTGATTTTTTCTCCCAAAGCACATACAAAACACTTCCATTCAAGACGATTTTTCATCCATACACTATTTAGGGCATGCACAGCATCTTGGATGGAGCGGATCGTTGAAAAAACATGAACCCGCCCTAATGGATCCATACTATATATATATATACATACATATATATATATATATATACATACATATATATATATATATAGAGAGAGAGAGAGAGAGAGAGGTAGATGTATAAGCCAAATGCCTTTTTTTAAAAATGAGCTCTCACCCCAAAACACACATGTTCCCCTCCGAACGGCGGCCAAGACATGGGCGTCTCGCCTGAGGTTCGGGGCAGATGCTATTTGGTTTTATCCGTCCACCTCTCCGAAAATGCCAAGTTGATTTATGGCACCATGTATCGAAGGTTTGAACGGATGCGACCGATGTAGCAAACTTCGTCAGATTCCCCCTCGCTCGAGGGGTTTTTGATTGTGGGGACGCTCTTCCCTGCAGGCGCAAGCCCCTGTAGTTAATTACGCTACCGCGTCGCGGTAACAACTTTCTCCTTCTCCAGCTGGTCACTTTGTGTCGTGGATATTTGTTTTGTTTGTGGTTGCCCGTGGATTGTATACGGAGACCAATTTATGTCGTCGCCCGTAGGACATGGATTAGTCCAAATCCGTGTTTTCTTAGATTTGGGTTTGAGGTTTTGGTTTGAGGATACATTAGCCATATTTGAGGCTAAGATCAACTCAAACGTTTGTTAAGGATACGTTAGTCCAGTTTGGGACTAAGATCAACTTAACGGGATCGTTTAGATCCGACAAAAGAGCAATTGGCTCTATTGTTCCAGTTTAGAGACATAGTGATCCATTGCATGTATGGTCGTCGGGACCCATCATTTCTCTGACGACGTTGAAGGATTACAACAACAGGTGTCAGAGGAGTTCAGAGATGTACCCTTGAACCAAAGTTGATTGGGGGATCTATAGTCTAATTTGGCACTAAAGTCAGTTTGAAGGTTTAAGAATACGTTAGCCATATTTGAGGCTAAGATCAACTTAAACGGAATCGTTTAGATCCGACAAAAGAGCATTTGGAGGCTCTATCGTTCCAGTTTAGGGATGTAGTGGTCCATGTTCCCATTTGGGGACGGATGTTAGTTTAAGGACACGTTAGCCATATTTGAGGCTAAGATCAACTTAAACGTTTGTTAAGGATACGTTAGCCTAATTGCCAGACTAAGATCAACTTAACAGGATCGTTTAAATTCGACAAAGAGCATTTGGGCTCTATTGTTCCAGTTTAGGGATATGGTGGTCCATTGCCAGTTTAGGGACATGGTGGTCCATTAAATGTATGGTTGTCGGGACCCATCACCTCTCTGAAGACGTTGAAGGATTACAACGACAAATATCAGAGGAGTTCAAAGATGTATCATTGAACCAATGAGTTGGTTGACAGAGCAGATGTGCTCAGTTCAAGATGATTTGAGGACTTATGGCCAGTTTGGGCTAAGTCCAATTATATTTGAAATATTGGCCCTTTGGGCCATCAGACATTTGTCTGGGTTCAGCCCCTCGTCATTCAGCAGTGTGTTAAACAGAGGTTTGGGGGCTCTGACAACATTTTGTCTTTGATTTTCTCAATTTTGAGATTCATTTGGAAGAGAGACTTTTGCCTCTGGAAAATTAGCCAATTTGGCTAAAAATAGTGTTAAACACTTAAACAACAACAATGTTAAACACTGGAGATAGAACTCTCAAATTAGTGTTAAATACTAAAAGACAATCAGTGTTAAACACTGGAAATATAATCTTTAGTTTAGTGTTAAACACTAGAAACAATCAGTGTTAAACACTGGAAATATAATCCCCAAATTAGTGTTAAACGCTAAATACAGAGGGGTCACGTGTGAACACGTGAGAGCGCCCAAATGGGGGGACCAGATCCCTTTCTTCGTTCTGCAATTAAGTGTTAAACACTTTTCATTTCCTGGCCATCACGTGTGGGCATGTGATAGGCATCCATCCATTGGATATTAAAGGGATTTTTTTAGGGGTCACGTGGGAGCACGTGAGGGCGCCCTAAATGTGGAGTCAGATCTCCTTTTGTTTTATCCTCAAATCTGCGAATAAGTGTTAAACACTTTTCATCTTTATTTTAGAGCATCACGTGTTGGCACGTGATGGGGATTTATGGATTGATAATTACAGCACTTGCTGAAGGGTCACGTGGGGACACGTGAAAGTGCCCAAAACTTCTTTTCTTTTGTTTTTTTCTTTCTGCATTTTGGGAGTCACGTGGGAGCACATGAGGCATTGTCTCAAAGCTTCTTTTCTTCAGGGATCTTTTCAAGGATCACGTGGGGGCACGTGACCCTAGTTCTTTTCATGAACAGAGATCTTTTAAGAATTGAATTCTCTGTAGGATTAAACCCTAATTGTTAAGAATCCAGTTTTTCATGAGCGGACCAAGCATATCGAAATAGATTGCCACTTCATTCATGATAAGGTGACAAATAAGATGGTTGCACTTTAACATGTTTACTCTGTGGCTCAACTAGCAGATTTCTTTACCAAATCTATTCCTCGACCGGTTTTCACTCGTCATCTTTCCAAGCTTGGCATGATTAATATCCACGCTCCAGCTTGCAGGGAGTGTTATGAATATAATTAGTTATTAAATATTAGTTATTTTCTTTAGTCCCACATCGGCTATTATTGTAGAAATGGTTTATGACCCTCCATATATATTTGTATGTAGAGACTCATAATTTCTTAAGCCAATAAATTATTTCCTCTTCCTCTCTTCGCATATAATACTACCCATGTTGTCTCTTAAATCATGTTGAATATAACTGAGAAATTTAGCAAAATAAATAAATAACTAAATAAAAATAAAACCTCATGGATCATTCTGTGTCCATATATTTATTATTTGGTTCTAATGCCTGCAGGAGATATATCGCATTAAACTTCCTGGGCCGAGATAGGAAGCCTGAGAACCAAAATCATGCCCTCATGGCGATGCCCTCCAAACAATTGACATGAACTAGGTATGAGCTGAATCCAATATTTTGATTGCATTTTATTTCTTCTGCTGCTGTCCAAACACTATGGGAGCACCATCCGACCATACTTGGGCTTAGAGAGCATATATTCACCGGAAGGTTGTAGTTTACTTTCCGAAAATTATCACATTGACCACCTCATCCAGAATTTGTAGAAATTTAAAACGTTTTGCTCTCGGCTATTTTGGATGCAGAGTTTCCTCCCTTGCTGGGTTTATTTCATATCAAGAGTCTAGCTTTGTCGCCATTGGACAGAGGTTCCTTGCTAATCCCCTCAGGTAAGTCGCCTCAGTGCTTGTACATGTGGCTGTCTAGATCTGGAGTATGAATAAACTCAATATTGTTCTGGCATGTGAGAAAAAAATTGAAATTAATTTTCTCCAAAAATAAATTTAATCGTATAAAAAATATTTCTTAATACAAAGTTATTAAGAAATATTTTGAGTAATAAAAGACGGCATGTGCCTGGTTTGAAAAATATTTTGAGTATGCCCATCTTGGTTACTCGGGACTTGCTTCAAGGATAATCTTGAGATTATTCTCTCTTCGCTTCTTCATTTACCAGCATGGGCTAGTCTATCACCTTGATATATCACAAGAAAGCAAGAATATTGTTGTTTATGTTCTCTCTTGGTCCGTGATCATTGCTATCTTTCTTTTGGTCAAGGTATTTTCCTCCCTTGCCGTACTTTTGTTGTTATCTAGACTAAATACTATAGCAGGATACGACTCTCTTTTAAAAGCCACAGTTCATATTTTTTTTTCTTGGGTTAATTGCGGATACACCCCCTATGCTATGAGAGGTCGAGCATTTTTAGCCCCTAAAGTATCATAATAAACAGTTTTACCCCCTCTGATTGAAAAATGTTTTCCTAATTCTCATTATATCTCTTTCCCCTTTCTCTTCAAGCATGAAGAACTCATATGAATCCAATGAAAAGAAAATCTTAGAAAAATCAACTAAAGAAAAACGATACTTAAATAAAATTGAAAATACGCATCTTGAGTTTTTTTTCCCTTTCTTAAAATTAATGGAAAGAATATGTTAAATATCAAGCTTTAAGATTGGGGTTAAAAACTTAAGTACCTTCAAGATAGATAATGGAGAAAAAGTTTGGAGATGTAATGGAAGAAAAGACAACATCAAGCTATTAGATTAAGACTAAAATATTGGTATTTTAGGATTAAAGATTGGTTTTTCAGAGTGGAAGAGAAGAAGAAAGTGGTAAAATAGGTATTAGGAAAATATCTATTAACCATAGGGAGTGTAAGTGCTTATTATTATAATTCACGGAATATAAGTGCTCAACTCCAAATAGTTCAAGAGTCAGTGCAATTAACCCTTTTTTCTTTTCATTTGCAACAATTTTATTTCCAAGATACTTCTCATTGAAAGCAATAAATATGCAATGTTTTTTCCTCTCTCCTTTTTTCTTAGTTTTTTTGTTTGGGGGGGGTGGGGGTGGGGGGGGGGCAGCTGTCGTAGCAGAGATTAGGTGAAACATTTGAAAATACTATACGGGCAAAATTGTGGGTGCCGATTATCTATCACCATATATACTTATTATGTGTATCTTCATTTATAGTTGGTAAATGAGGGGTGAAAGCGGCTCAGTGTTAATTACCATCCCATCTTCAGGCTTTTTTAAGCTTGTGGTCTTTTCTGGTGTGTTATCTGGCATTGTTACTCTTTCATGCATCTACCGACTCTCCGTGAGAGATTTGATTATATGCTGTCTTGCGTTTCTACCGATGGGTTGGGGGCTCTTATCAGTAAGTATAGATGCACATCAAATCTAATAATTTTCTGAGTATTTTCCAGATTGTTATTTTCAATTCTATTTATTTTTCTCAGGTTGCACAAGCTCTGCCGCCAAAGATCGAGGAGTATAGTCTATGGGACTCTGTTCAAATTATAGCTCAAGCATATGATTATGGAATGTGCTGTTTGCTTTTTGAACCAATTGGGGCACTGGCATGGATGCCTGTAATTTCTGCAATTCAAACTCGCGTTCTTTTTAACCAGGCATTTAGCAGGCAGCTGCAAATTCAGCCTATACTTCCTGGCAAAAGTAAGAAAAGATGATAACGTAAACACAAGTTTTTGGTTGAACCTTGTTATTTTCTCAAGAAGCAATCCTTTTTGTGCCTCATCTTGTGTTTTCTGTTTTGAGTTATGTCGGGAATTGTTTCATATATGGTTGCCCCCAGAATTCAGACCGGTAGTGGAGATTCTTGTTGCTAATGCTATCTGATTTACAAGGAATTTTGTATTTGCATGATTATACTACGATGCACTTGATGCAGCAGATGAAACCTTATTAGTTTCATGATTCACATGAGAAATAAAGAGAGATGGAGGATGAACAAAATTATTCGGATCAGTGTTTTCCATAATTATCATTTTATTAAGATGATGTTTGGTTCATTGCAATGGAATTATTCAGCTCCAAATACATTTATCTCATGCGACATCGGTTGCATTGGCCTTATTAACAATTAAAATTATTGAGCGTGTATTCATGAATTGTTTCCCGAAGTGTTAATTGTACCAAATACCCCTGTAGCACTTATACCCCCATAAGTAATTAATTATCAGAAATACCTTTCTTTTTGTCGAGGAAAGCCCTTAATACACGCAAATTTCTACTCTATACAACACAAACCAACTATAGAGTTAAATTAGAAATTCATTTCATGTTCTATGAAACTGACATACCAAATCGTCCCATGCATGTATTAAAATTTGAACAACAGCTCTTTTTTCCTCAAAAGAATTAGCCCCTCCACAGAGTAGGTTGGTCTAACTTTCAAGATTACATAATAGTCAAGGAAACTCAAAATCTATTGCCAGCCATACACAGCATCAAATTTGATAGGCAATTGCAAAATTAATGCAGCTATCGGTCAATTGATCAATTAAATTGCATGGGCTCTGTGACAATAGAGACCTCAAAAGAATTTTGGCCACTACTGCATTCTTGAAGAATAGCTGACTGATACAGCATAACAAGAAGAGTAAATCACACTAAAATACCCTCAGCTATGATAGTCATTCACTAATGCCTTCAGTTTTTTTTATTACACTAAATTATCTTAAACTTAAGGGGTTCCTTTCACTAAATTACCCTTAAAAGTAGCACACAAGGTAGTTTACTATGATAAAAGTAGTATATCAATGAAAATAGTGGTAGTTAAGGATATTTTAGTGTAATTTACCCATTTAACAACGAAAAGCACAAATATAGCATACAACAACAAACAACAACAAACTGAGCCTTTTATCCCAAGCAGATGGAGTAGGCTACATGGACCAACACGAGAATCACGCCGGGTCGAGCACAAGAATCCTCCGCCTCCACTCACTCCTATCAAACAATATACTTTCATTAAGACCTTTGACATCCATATCTTTTCGGATCGCCTCCATGTATGTTTTCTTAGGTTTTCCTTTCGCTCTTTTGACTTGGCCTAAATCGAGAATATCCGTTCGTCGAACCGGTGCTGCCGTAGGTGTGCATCGCACATGTTCAAATCATTTTAGACGGTTTTCTTGCATCTTCTCCTTCATGGGTGCTGCACAACTTTTGCATGAATATTCTCATTTCGCACCTTATTCTTTCTAGTGTTACCGCACATTTAACGAAGTATATGCATCTCCGCTACATGCATCTTCTGTTCATGATGTTTTTTAAGAGTCCGGCATTTCGTACCATATAATAAGACAAGCCGAATAGTGCTTCGATAAAACTTCCCTTTCAATCTTAACAAAATGTTACGATCGCACAAGATCCATGATGCACTCCTTCATTTCAACCAATCAGCATGAATTCTCTGGTTGGCATCGCTATCAATTTCCCCATTCTTTTGGATAATGGAGCCTAGATATCTAAACTGACGCTCGGTGATATCTATTGCGCATCCAGTGTTATACCACTATGATCTCGACTTTTATGTTTACTAAATTTGCATTGCATATATGTAGTCTTGGACCTAATCAATCTAAACCTCCAAGATTCCAACGTTTGCCTGCATAACTCCAATTTGGCATTAATATCTGTTTTCGTCTCATTTACCACAATAATATTACCAGCGAATAATATACACCAAGATACTTCATCCTGAATAGTTCTAGTAAGCTCATCCATCACTATGACAAACAAGAATGGACTTAATACAGATTTTTGATGTAAACCAATTGTGATCGGAAAATATCTCGTGAAGCAGCCACAAGTCCTTACATTTACCACTACCCTATCATACATGTCCTTAATTATATCAATGTATTTGATTGGGACTCCTTTCTTCATCATTGTCCATCGTAATAACTATCTAGGTACCTTATCGTAAGTTTTCTCTAAGTCAATAAAAACCATATGCAAATTCTCTCTCTCGAAAACGTTCAATAAGTTGACGAAGCAAATGAATAGTCTCTGTTGTCGATCGTCCATGCATGGCCAAACTGGTTCTCTGTTATAGATTGGGGGTTGGTGCTATTATTTTCCATACTTGGAGAATCCAAGCCACACATCACCATCAAGCAAACACAACACTTATGGACCCCCTGTTTTTCACTCACACCCGCCATTGGATGGGAATAATAGCACCAATACTATTATTTCATAATAGCATGCACCCCAGATCCCTCTGTTATCTTAACATCCTATCTTAGCATGTATTCAAACACCCTTTCCCAAAACTTCATTGTGTGACACATGAGTTTTATTCCACGGTAGTTTGAGTAACTTTGAATGTCACCCTTATTCTTGTATAGAGGCACAACGGTACTCTTCCTCCACTCATTTTGCATCTTTTTGGTTTGCAAAATCTTATTAAACATGTTTGTCAGCCATCTAACGCCATCTTTCTTAGGCATCTTCATACCTCAATAAAAATTTTGTCTGGACCAACAGCTTTCCTTGATTTCATTCTCTTCAAAACCTTTGTAAGCTCAGATATTCTTATCCTACGAATGAAATCACAGTTTATATATTGATATTGAATGACAAGTCCATCCAATTCCTTAGTAAAACTCTCATTGAACAATTTGTCAAAATAATCTCTTCATCTTTTTTTGATATTCTCATCTCGACTAAAATCTTCCGATCTTCATCTTTAACACACTTCATTGTACATAAGTCTTTGGTTTTCTTTTCACCCATTCGAGCAATCCTGTGTATATCATTTTCAACCTCCTTGGTGTCCAACTTCTCGTACACCTCTTTGTAGACATTAATTTTGGCTTCCCGAACAGCTTTCTTAACCTCCTTTTTAACTATTTTATACTTCTCAAATCTCTCTATATCTCCGCACTTCTTTAAATCTCTATAAGAATGTTTTAATTGCAGCCTTTATTTTTTTCATTCCACCATGACGCTTTTGGAGTTGAAATCTCCTAAAAGAGGGTAAATAGACGTGTCCTTAAATGATAGAGTATCACCCCTCGACTCATCAAGTAGATATCTAACTACTTTCTTAGCGCAACTAGCTATCTTGTTCCATATTGTGTCTGAATCGTTTTCGTCCTTCCAATCAGCCCATTGAATTACACGATCAACAAAGGCTTCTTTGTTACTCTCCTTCAGTTGCCACCACTTAATTCTAGACTCTACCTTATGTCTAATATTCTCAGGTCCTCTTCTAATCGAACAACTAAAACTAAAAAGCTATATTGAGTAGTTACACTCTCATCTGACACTGTCTTATAATCGATACAACAAACTCTATCTATTTTTCCGGTCAAAAAAGTCTATTTGATCAGCACTCGATCTACTCCTTCCTAAAGGTGATTAAGTGATATTCTCTTTTTTTAAATCAAGTATATGCCAAGATCAAGCCATAAGACAAGATAAAACCTAAAATTGAGCGACTTGGTTCATGACTCTGTCCAAAACCAAAATCTCCATGGATAAATATCAAACCCACTACGATTAGCACCTATTTGTCTATTGAGATCACCACCAATAAATAACTTCTTTTTAGATCCTTCCAAAATTGACCTAAAACATAAATATAGCATGCGTGGATAAAATGTGAACTTGAGGGCGAAGGAACTGACTATTGAAATCTCTGGAATACTGGTCAACGATAACATAGTAATTACAGATTTTATGTCTTTGATCTTGACGCTGTGCATTACAGAAATTAAAAATAATAGATTTGCCGGCCAAAAGAAGTCTACGTCAATCCAAATCATGGATGTGGTCATCTTCACATCCCATGAATCAAATTCATTTTCTATTTATTTTTTATAAAAAGAAAAATCTCCAAGTTACAGATATGAGTTTGAATTTGTCTCATGCCTTGAAGCTCTGAAGTCATTCTCAGCTCTGGACCACCTCTTGCAAGTTTACCTAAAATAAAGCCAAAATAGTTAGAACAAACTAAAATAATGTTTCAAATCAAAGTTTTATCAGTACTTCTATAGTTCTATCCCAAAAGATAAACCGGTCGATGTATGACAGAAATATAAAATTTGCCCAAAGATGATATACATAAGTAACTGCTGTAGGACAAATCCATGAAATCTTTCTCGAGATTATTGCAACACAAACATCATGTAAGCGAGAATTCCGATGAACAAGGTGCAAATATTATGATATTGAGATGAATTAAGGAACCTTGCCCTACAACAAACAAAAGAGTAATATAATACATGTGATTAAGATACTAACCAAATAGTATCTAAACTACGTTGACTTGACTTATGGTTACATATTGCATAATTAAACATCAGCCGGTCCATTTCTTAAAACAATTATTGATAAGAAATATTTTTTTAAATGAGGTAAACAGCAGGGCAATTGCCCTACTCCGAAAAATCTTGACAGGAACTATCCGATGGGAAAGAAGAAGAAAATGCCCGACTAGTCATACTTCAACATCGCTTGCAAACAATGAAATAAAACATGCATGGGATCACTGCACAGAATAAATAACAACAAATAAATAGAAATAACATTTATCATGATCTTCACGCTAAAATTATATATTAACCAAACTTACAGTTTTAAAATCTTTAAATAAATGAAAAGCTTTCGCCCAACAGTTTCTTAAGAGATCACCAAAGATGATAGCATCACCTGCTTAATAATAATCCAAATAATTGTATATATAATGTCGATGAAGTGAAGATAAAAGATATAGCAGCACAAAATGTTAGGGTGTTGGCTCCGAATTTTTTTTATCCAAATTAAAGCAGAATATTGATGCTGTGAGTTATAAAGCCTTTGTATAAAACTCTTGACTGATAAAACAAAATATTATCAATCTGACCAGGACCGATGATGAAAAAACATGCTAAATCTGAACTTCGTGAATACAATGAAACAGTAGAAAAGCATAAGTTTAGGAATTATAAGGCATGATGGCAATATAAAGAGTTACACACTAGTAAAATAGGGGGTTGCCCCTACGGATGGAATTATCCGTTGGGGCAGATTTTACTTGGCCCTACGGATTACTCCGTAGGGCTAAAGGTTGCCCCTACGGGCACTGACGTTCAAGAATAAAAAAATTAATTCTTAATTTGGTGTTTGCCCCTACGGTGGCGCAAACAAAGGACCTACGGATATATCCGTAGGGGCAAGTAAATATCGTTTTAAAACAAAGCCAGATCGAAAAGCCTACGCTCATTTTCTCTCTCTCCCTCAAACGCGCGCGAAAAACCCTAAATCGCCACCGTCGCGTCGCCACCGTCGTTGGGCAGAGTCGCCACCGTCGTCGCCACCGCCGATTTCGTCGCCACCGTCGTCGCCACCGCCGGTTTCTTCGCCAATTCGCCACCGTCGTCGCTCCAGCCCACCAGCGCACCCGTTCAGGTATAAATCTCGAGGTAAATTAAAGTATTTTTGGATTATTCATGGCTGGGTCTGGGTTGCGCGCGCGAGAGTTGGGTTTGGGCAGGGGCGCGGTGGCGGTCGGGGTCGGGGTCGGGGTCGGGGTAGGGTTAGGGTTGGGGTTCGGCTGCTGCTGGGGTGGGGCTGGGGTTAGGGTTACGGTGGGGCTGGGGTTAGGGTTACTGTGGGGCTGGGGTAGGGTTAGGGTGGGCTGGGGTTAGGGTTGGGGCTAGGGTTAGGGTTACTGTGGGGCTGGGGTTAGGGTTATGAGAGGCATGTCAGCATATTTATGTGTAATAATTGAGAGGATCAAGCTAAGTTCTATGCAAGCAGTCCCTCAGAATACATAGAAAGCTAGCCTTACATTTTAAATTTATATATTCCATAGTTGTCTTAATGGTAAGGCAGATACCCATATTGTGTAAGAGCTGACATTAATACAACCATAGGGAGCTGACTGATTACATCTCATGTGGCATTAAAATCTATAAATGGACATACGAGATAATGCAAAGAAAGAGCAATAGATCAAGACTCAATCAACTTTCCTATGCTTTATGATTTCAGCGGATAGCTCAAGTTTAGTTTCAACTTTATATTCTTATTTTTCTCTCTTTTTTCTTTAGTGCTTCTTCCTCCATTTCTTTGAAGAGTCTCTCACAGCGAAATACACTCCATTTTTTCTTAATGGGATAGAATCCTATCCCCAACAGCCGGAACACATACATACAAACGCATAATTAGAGAGCGACTCGACATGTTCGGGTTAAAACCAATATATGATACTCGATGATGATATGAAAGCTTCATATTCCCATCGATACCCGTATATGAAACTAAAGCGCCACTTAGTCCCCGTCTATCGGTTAACATACGTGCGATGCTCGTCGTGACCTAGAACTATACGAAGGTTGTTAAATATCGGACAGTATAGCTCGATACTAACAACCGTCGTATAGTCTGCGCGACGAGAAAATTCAATCGTATGGTAACCCATAGATTTGTCCCGTGTGGACAAGTTAAGAATGTATAAAGCAAACGCCTTCATTCACTTGTGTTTTCATCCGTTTCGAGATATTTCGTCGGTACCTTTCCGCTGGTTCTCCGTGTACAAAGATAGATTAGATGTTCATTTCAACGTTGTTTCACAGCTTTGAAATGATTATCTATTCTATTACAGTGTACTCGAAGAACAGCGGGGAGGTGCTGCCGAAATTTACTCGAAACGGTTGAAAGCACAAGTGATGGACGTTCGCTCTATACATTCTTAATGGGATAGAAGCCTACCCCCGACAGCCGGAACACATACATACAAACGCATAATCAGAGAGCGACTCGAGATGTTCGGGTTAAAACCAATATATGATACTCGATGATGATATGAAACCTTCATATTCCCATCGATACCCGTATATGAAACTAAAAGCGCCACTTAGTCCCCGTCTATCGGTTAACATACGTGCGATACTCGTCGTGACCTAGAACTATACGAAGGTTGTTAAATATCGGACAGTATAGCTCGATACTAACAACCGTCGTATAGTCTGCGCGACGAGAAAATTCAATCGTATGGTAACCCATAGATTTGTCCCGTGTGGACAAGTTAAGAATGTATAAAGCAAACGCCTTCATTCACTTGTGTTTTCATCCGTTTCGAGATATTTCGTCGGTACCTTTCCGCTGGTTCTCCGTGTACAAAGATAGATTAGATGTTCATTTCAACGTTGTTTCACAGCTTTGAAATGATTATCTATTCTATTACAGTGTACTCGGAGAACAGCGGGGAGGTGCTGCCGAAATTTACTCGAAACGGTTGAAAGCACAAGTGATGGGCGTTCGCTCTATACATTCTTAATGGGATAGAAGCCTACCCCCGACAGCCGGAACACATACATACAAACACATAATCAGAGAGCGACTCGAGATGTTCGGGTTAAAACCAATATATGATACTCGATGATGATATGAAACCTTCATATTTTCATCGATACCCGTATATGAAACTAAAAGCGCCACTTAGTCCCCGTCTATCGGTTAACATACGTGCGATGCTCATCGTGACCTAGAACTATACGAAGGTTGTTAAATATCGGACAGTATAGCTCGATACTAACAACCGTCGTATAGTCTGCGCGACGAGAAAATTCAATCGTATGGTAACCCATAGATTTGTCCCGTGTGGACAAGTTAAGAATGTATAAAGCAAACGCCTTCATTCACTTGTGTTTTCATCCGTTTCGAGATATTTCGTCGGTACCTTTCCGCTGGTTCTCCGTGTACAAAGATAGATTAGATGTTCATTTCAACGTTGTTTCACAGCTTTGAAATGATTATCTATTCTATTACAGTGTACTCGGAGAACAGCGGGGAGGTGCTGCCGAAATTTACTCGAAACGGTTGAAAGCACAAGTGATGGGCGTTCGCTCTATACATTCTTAATGGGATAGAAGCCTACCCCCGACAGCCGGAACACATACATACAAACGCATAATCAAAGAGCGACTCGAGATGTTCGGGTTAAAACCAATATATGATACTCGATGATGATATGAAACCTTCATATTTTCATCGATACCCGTATATGAAACTAAAAGCGCCACTTAGTCCCCGTCTATCGGTTAACATACGTGCGATGCTCGTCGTGACCTAGAACTATACGAAGGTTGTTAAATATCGGACAGTATAGCTCGATACTAACAACCGTCGTATAGTCTGCGCGACGAGAAAATTCAATCGTATGGTAACCCATAGATTTGTCCCGTGTGGACAAGTTAAGAATGTATAAAGCAAACGCCTTCATTCACTTGTGTTTTCATCCGTTTCGAGATATTTCTTCGGTACCTTTCCGCTGGTTCTCCGTGTACAAAGATAGATTAGATGTTCATTTCAACGTTGTTTCACAGCTTTAAAATGATTATCTATTCTATTACAGTGTACTCGGAGAACAGCGGGGAGGTGCTGCCGAAATTTACTCGAAACGGTTGAAAGCACAAGTGATGGGCGTTCGCTCTATACATTCTTAATGGGATAGAAGCCTACTCCCGACAGCCGGAACACATACATACAAACGCATAATCAGAGAGCGATTCGAGATGTTCGGGTTAAAACCAATATATGATAATATGAAACCTTCATATTCCCATCGATACCCATATATGAAACTAATTAAAAGCGCCACTTAGTCCCCGTCTATCGGTCAACATAACGTGCGATAATTTATTCTTTTCAACGACAAACGCACACACAAAGCATATACATGGATTTTCTCCTTTGTCAGTAACTATCCCGTTCTTATATTTCTCAATATAGTCAGCATAACCTACAATTTATATGTTATTCAGTCTAACATGGCCCATGAGTACGTCAGAGTTAAGGACTGGATGCATGTGGATTGGAAAGAACGTATGCAACCTAAGTTTGTCGCAGGGGTTGCTGCTTTCCTTGAATTTGCACGAGCACATAATAAGATCATAATAGAGAAGATTCTCTGTCCGTGCGATAGATGTGGCAATAAGTACTGGCAGAAGGTAGAATTGGCAGAGCTTCATATTGTAAAACATGGGTTTACTAGACTTTATTCAATTTGGAAATATCACGGGAAAGGAGAAGAATGCAGTACTGCGGTAGAAGAAGGAGAACACGATAATGCGACAGGAGAAGAAGAAGAATTCGGTAATACGGCAGGATACGGAAATTTATTTCCATCAGAAGAAATGGAGGATATGGTAGAGGCTGCCCTAGGTGAATCTATTCGTACCGAAGATGACATTCCTTCCGGTCAAGGACCGCGTGCGGATAAATATGAAAATTTCATGAATGATGCTAGGAAACCAATTTATGAGAATGCGAAGTATTCCACCCTCTCATGGTTCGTCCAACTTTTCCAAATTAAGTGTCTAAATGGATGGAGCAACAAGTCATTCACAATACTTCTTTCGTTCTTGAAAGATTCTATGCCTCCGGGAAATAATGTGCCCGAAAGCTGGTACGAAGCCCAGAAAATGATGTCTGATTTGGGTCTAAAGTGCGAGAAGATTCAAGCATGTCCTAAAAATTGCGTGTTGTACCGGAAAGAGAATTCAGATTTGAAAGAGTGTCCAACATGCGGAGAGGCCAGGTATAAGCCGAAAGATTCTGATAAGAAGCCTGATATACCTGTGAAGATAGCACGATATTTTCCCATAACACAGAGGCTACAGAGGCTATTCAGGTGCAAGAAAACAGCCGAGGCAATGATTTGGCATCATCGTGCTCCTCCAAGCGAAAATGGAAAAATGAGCCATCCAAGAGATTCACCGGCATGGAAGGATTTCGATAGGAGGCACGCGATATTCAGTAGCGATCCCCGCAATGTCCGGCTCGGACTGGCTGCCGATGGCTTCTGCCCATTCAACTATATGGCTGGAAGTCACAGTACATGGCCCGTTGTAATGATAATTTATAATCTGTCGCCTTGGTTGGCTATGGACCAATCATACTTTATGATGCCTCTTCTTATCGACGGACCAAACTCACCGGGGAATAATATCGACGTCTATCTCCGACCTCTGATTGAGGAGCTGAAAACTTTGTTTATTGATGGTGTAGAGACATATGATTCAAACACAAATACAACCTTCATACTGCGTGCGGCTTTAATGTGGACAATTAATGACTTTCCTGCATATGGAATGCTTTCAGGTTGGTCCGTACATGGTCACAAAGCATGTCCTCATTGCCATGAACATACAACATCAAAATTTTTGAATTTTAGCAGGAAGGTTTGTTATTGCGGCCATCGACGTTTTCTGCCTCCAGACCACCCCTACAGGTTAGACACGGTTCACTTTGATGGTCATCAGGAGCTTCTTGGGCCTCCATCCCCATTGTCCGGAGAGGACGTGACTGCTAAATGGGATGGTTACAATAACGTGACCTTCGGGATGGATCCGACGAGACAGGTCAAACCACAATATTGGAACAAATTAAGCATTTTCTTCGAGCTTCCGTACTGGTCTACAAATTCAGTGCGTCATTGTCTGGACGTTATGCATATAGAGAAGGGAGTATCAGAGCACATACTTAACTTGCTTCTGTGTAAAGACGGGAAATCGAAAGACAACATGAATGCCCGGATGGATCTACAAGAGTGGGGAATAAGAAGTGAACTGCACCCTAAACCGGTAGCGGGTAAACCGGGCAAGTTTGTACTTCCCAATGCCGCTTATCATATGTCACAACCGGAGAAGAAAAGATTCCTGCAGGTGTTGCATGATTTGAAAGTCCCCACAGGTTTCTCAGGATCATTCAGCAAGAAAATAAAAATTGTGAAGGGCAAGATCGATGGGCTGAAAAGTCATGACCACCATGTTATCGTGGAGCACCTTCTTCCATTAGCCCTCAGGACTTCTCTCCCCGACTCGGTTGGTCTAGTAATCAACGACCTATGTTGTTTTTTCAGGGAGTTGTGTGCTAAAACGCTGGAGGTTGCGACGCTGGATAAACTAGAAAATTCTATTGCGTTGATACTTTGCAAGTTTGAGCGTATTTTCCCACCGTCATTCTTCGATATCATAATACACTTGACGGTTCATCTTGCAACTGAGGCGAAGTTAGCCGGACCGGTACAATATCGATGGGTGTATCCCGTCGAGAGGTACGTGTAATTTTTCGTTTCGCGCAATTTATAAATTTATTTTTGTCATGTATGCCCGTGTTTATTTATTCAACATATTCTCATTAGGTACCTTTACACTCTTAAGAAGTATATACGCAATAAAAATCGACCAGAGGGTTCTATCATGCAAGGTTATCTTCTTGATGAAGCAACCACATTTTGTTCCCGCTATCTGGACGAGAACATTGAGACAAGGCTTAACCGACCACGAAGAATTCAAGACGGGCCATATGGTAAAGCCGAGTATAAGAGGGTAGACACTATGTTTATCAACAAGATATACCGGTTTATCTTGCTTAATTGCGAATGTCTTGAACAAATTAGAGAGTAAGTTCTTTTGGATTAATTGTTATATCTGTGTTTGTGTGTGTATGAAATGACATAATATTAATGTCACAATTATTTGTCGAAAACAGAACTCATTTTAACGAGGTACGTGAGGGGCATCCTGATTGGAATGAAGAGCGTTTGGAAAAATACCACCAGGATAATTTTTGTGATTGGGTCACAGAGCATGTAAGTTATTCGAATTATATTTTATTGCTATCAGTTTTAATCTAAACTTGTATCGTTATGTATTTATTGTAAAATTTGTTTTGTTAGATCCACGATCCGAACTTGTCTGCATCATTTGAGAGTGATTCAAGATGTTTAGCTCAATTTCCTAGTATGGAGGTTGCACATTACAAAGGATTTGGTGTCCTTGGATACAAATTCGAAGTTAAGGACATAGAAACATCTAGAATCACTCAGAATAGTGGTATTGCGACGGTAGGATCGGACGGTGTGATTTACTATGGGTACTTAAATTGTATACTCGGCATCCACTATCCCGGACGATCAGAACCCTTTTATATATTCCACTGTACTTGGTACGATCCGCGAACCGATACAAACAGGTGGAGAAGCAGTCTTGGGACTTGGAAAGATGAATATGGATTGACCAGTGTGAACACACTTCGATTTTACGGTCAAGACGATTCGTTTATCTTTCCGAACCAAGCGTTCCAAGTATACTACTCACAGTGTTTGAAGCATCCGGGATGGAGTGTTGTATGCCAATGGAAACCTAGAGATGTCTACGATGTCCCAGAATACGAGGACAGCGATGAGGACGAAGAAGAGAGAATGCTTAAAGTGCTCCGACCGTCTGTTTCGAAGGACGGGTTGTCTTCGACCGATCATGAAGTTACGTGGGTTAGAAATGACATCGACGATGAAATCCAAGTAGATATGTATGATGCGCCCACGAAACGAAAAAGGTTATCAGTAATGTTATATTATTACTTCACATTTTACGCTCTAGATCATATATAGTCAATACTTTTAATGATTGTCTAATGCGTCCACGAACCGTTTATCTAGATTTGATGACGATGTCGGGAGCAGCGAGGGGCGGCAGGAGCTCCAGCCGCGGCAGAGGCAGAGGCAGAGGCAGAGCGGTTCTACCGCCCGGAGAGCTCCGTAGGGAGCTTCAGAGGGCCGGTCTTGCACCCAGATCGGAGACCCCTTCGGATGCCTCCTTCCGTGTGGATTTTGCCACACATCCAGGTATACTGCACGCATATCCATTTTCAATTTAATATTACAGATATTCATGCCTGTTTATGTCAAAATTACTTATATTGTCAATGTTTGATTGTCTAGTTGTTGGTGATGCGTCCACATCTGGGACAGAGGCCACCCCCGCTCCTCCAGGTATGTTTATATATCATATAGTGTATGTATATTGATTTAAAATGCTATATCATAAATATACACATTCCTTTTGCTCTTACTTAGCAATTTTTATTATTGTCTAGCTGTAGGTGGTGACACCACCGCACCTGCGGGTATGTTTATATGTCCTATAGTGCATGCATATTGATTTAGAACGTTATATTATTGATCTACACATTCTTTTTGCAATTACTTATCAAATCTATTTTTAATTGTCTAGTTGTTGGTCCTGTGTCCACATCTGGGACAGAGGCGACCCCCGCTCCTCCAGATATGTTTATATATCATATAGTGTATGTATATTGATTTAGAATGCTATATCATAAATATACACATTCCTTTTGCTCTTACTTAGCAATTTTTATTATTGTCTAGCTGTAGGTGGTGACACCACCGCACCTGCGGGTATGTTTATATGTCCTATAGTTCATGCATATTGATTTAGAACGTTATATTATTGATCTACACATTCTTTTTGCAATTACTTATAAAATCTATTTTTAATTGTCTAATTATAAGTGGTGCGTCCACACCTTCCACAGGGGCCACTCCTGCCGCTTCCGTACCCTCCGCATCGTCTGCAGGTTAGTATGAATAAATTTAAAATATTTATTTATTTTACATATGCTCTATAGAATAAATATGAACTTCATGGAGATTTAGCGTCGATGTTTATTTTATAGTTGGAGGGGATGCGTCCGGGTCCGGGACCCCGGTTGTTCCTCACCGGAGGAACTATCGTCCTGCTCGTGCTGCTGCTCGGGCCCAGGCTCGTGCGTTATTCACCGGAGGTATATATCACACTTGAATTTTTGTTTAACCTTGATTTCTTAATACAACTTTGTCTTATTATTGATTGTCTTGATATTTCGTGCAGACGCAGGGCCTCTCCATCCCCAGAGGGGGACTCGAGGCCCGAATCAGTCCCATAGGCTGAGGCCTAATAGAGCTAGGGGGGAGGCAGCATTCCCCCTATTTTTTACCCTTGACTATCGCTATACCGGTCCTCATGCCGAGAGTTTCGGCCGGTATTTGGGGGACGAGAGCCGGATCGTGAAGAACTATCCACTTCACGTTGAGTGGGGCGAGCAGCACCAGCGCTCATTCGCCTTCTTCTTTGAACAAGCTCGGGTATGTATTAATATATATTTTCATTTGATCTATCCAATATATTTATTATTAACACTTGCAATCTAATAACAATGTTTTTTTTTGTATTTTCAGTTGGATTACGATTTTCAGCCTGTAGCCGACCCTGATCACTCGGGGAGGGTGCTCGACCTTCATGCTCTGTACAATGGCCTGATGAAGAACATGTAGGCCAAGGTCCGATACAACAGGAATGAGCTGAAGGCCGACTGCTACTCCCTGTGGATAGCGACCCCCGAGGCAGAGAGAGCGGCCCTCCTATCTACTCCGGCGTTTGCGAGAGTCTACGTAGAGACATGGCCTCTATTGTGCGCTTATTTCGACTCCGAACGCAAACAAGTATGTATTTTAAATTTAATTCATTATTTATGATATAATTTATTTCTTTGTGTTTCTTAATTAGAAAACTAAATGTTAATGCGTTGTGCAGAAACAGGCCGCTCAGAATACGGAGAATAGGAAGTCGGCGAAGAGGGGTCACCCCACTTACACAGGTGGCTCGAGGAACATTACTCGAGCCATGGAGTTATCGGTAAATTAAGAGTTATTCTCTAATATTATGCAATATTAAGAGTTATTCTCTAATATTTCTAATATTAAGAGTTACTTTCTAATATTGCAGACATCTCGGACCGTGGCGTCAGGTGGTACACCGAGCGTGCTGTCCGCATATCTTGCCGTCCACGGCACCTCGACAGATCCCGCCACGGGCGAGCTTCGATGTCCCGACGTCGCTACCCAGGAGTACTGCGTAAGTGTTAATATTTTTTCTACCCAAATTTGAAATTTTAGTTTTGGAAGGTTCAAGTTTAAATTTTATACTTATACTTTACTGCTTAATATGGGTGTAGGAGTGGGTGGTTGAGCAGGCCCAGGCCTCGGGGATCGATTTTACCGGATAGAACGATCCGAGGCTGCTGACCCCAGTTCTGGACGCCGCACACGGAGGGCACCACGGAGGTTGGGAGAGAGGCCGGGGATTGGATCCTAGCAGGGCCCATATGAGGTTGGACTCCTCCCCGGCGGTTACTTCCTCCGTCTCCAGTGGCCGGCATGTCCATCAGGAACTGGATAGCTTGAGGGCCACCGTTCAGGAGTTGAAGGAGATGCTGGTATGTATACTACTTTATAGTAAAATATCATTTCATATTATATACATATCAACATATCCATAATTAGTACGTAGCTTGAGCTTATTTGGTTTTAGACTTAAGTCTGATTAATCATACATACATATGTAATTAAAATAAACAACGCTTTTCCAAACTAGATATCGAAACAGGGTTTCGAAATAACTTAATAATGAAACGAATTCGAATAATACACAGTTCTTACACGCTTCTTACACACGTTATGTCCAGACGCGACAGGGTAGATCGGCCGAGCCTCCACATGCATCTCCTTCGGCTGCGGCTCCGCAAGCCACTACATCGGCTGCGGTTCCGCAGACAGCTCCTGTAGCTCCACCGCCCACTCAGACTCCCGCAGCCGCGGCTCCGCAAGCGACTACCTCGACGGCGGCTGCGCAGACCACATCGCCAGCTCCACATGCCGCTCAGACTCCCTTATATGCAGCATTGCAGAGTGTATTGACCGATGAGCAGGCGCGCGTTATTCTAACGTTATTCGGAGGTGGAGCTGGACCGAACTAGGGTAGCTTTTTGGTTCTTATTTTTTGAAACATGTATTTATATCACATTGTACTACATTTTGAAACGATATTGATATTGGTTTGTATTTATATCATATTCAGTTTTTGGGTTTCTTTTGTATATTATATATATGCGTGAGATGTGATTATGAATACTGCAATATATGATTTGATTGATGTATATAGTATTGTGCACAGGGCGGGAAAAAATCTAGCAGCCCATTTTTTAAAAAAAAATACAGACATTATGTACCTACGGATTAAGCCGTAGGTATATATGTTGCCCCTACGGACATATCCGTAGGGGCAAACTATCAGGAAACCTGATATTTTCCCACCTGATATCAGTGCAGGGTGTTGGGAGTGCCCCTACGGATATATCCGTAGGGGCAACTGTTCATCCCCTACGAATTTATCCGTAGGGGCAAATTATCAGGTTTCCTGATATTTTCCCCCCGATCTCAGTGCAGGGTGTTGGGAGTATCCCCTACGGAGACATCCGTAGGGGCTACATTATATCCCCTACGGATGTATCCGTAGGGGTCTAAACAGGACCTACGGGTATATCCGTAGGTATATACAATATATTCAAAAAACAAATTTACATATATGATTTTATTACCCCTACGGGGTACTCCGTAGGGGCTATAACACCTACTGTTATATCCGTAGGGGCTTAAATTTGTCCGTAGGGGCAAGTTCAGGGACTCAACTTGCACCTGCGGCCTTTGCACCTACGGGGTATTTTTTCGCCCCTACGTATATATCCGTAGGGGCAGTGGGTTGCCCCTACCGATAAATCCGTAGGGGCAACCCTTATTTGTAGTAGTGAAGATTGGGTATGCCAACATAGAAGACCAAAACGGATAGCGACAAACAGAAGGTTGAAGGCAATCTATGTACTAATATATGACATCATACAACTTAGCAGTTAACACTACTACAATTAGAGATTGCCCCTACGGATAGAGAAAATCGTAGGGGCAATCTTTTATTGCCTCTACGGTGCCCATAGTAAGGGTATAAATAAATTAAAAAATATTAAAATGTAATCTCTTTATTTGGCCCTACGGTGCTCCAAAAAAAGCCCTACAGATTGAACCGTAGAGACAAAAAAGGGTTATTTAAAAAAAAAATAAAGCTAAGTAATTTCCCACCGTCCCCAAAATTTCCCACCAACCTTATCTATCCCGTGCCCTCGTCGATCAAGCTCGTCCCTTGTCGTCGATCTCGTCGCCGACTTTCTCGTCCCTCGTCGTCGACTTCCTTGTCGCCTATCAAGCTCGTCGGCGAGTTCCTCCTCCATTACCGTCGATGGAGGCGGCGATGAGGAAGCTCGTCGTGGAGTTCCTCGTCGCCGCCTCCATCTCTTCAAGCTCCATCTTTCCGGTCTCCTTCATCTCGTCGAGCTCTTAGCCTCCACCTCCTCTAGCTCTTTGCCGCCGGCCTGTCTTTGGCAGCGAGGTGAATTTATTTAATTTGAAATTGAATTTTCATTAGTTATATTTTTATTTCTGTAAATTAATTAGGAATTTAATTTATAATTTTGTTGTTTTTGGTGTTATTGTTGTTGATTTTAGGGTTAGGGTTACAGGGTCGGGTTAATTAGGGGTTAATTTGGGTTATATGGTGATGACCGAGGTTAGGGTTAGGATTAATTAGATTAATTTGGATTAATTTTGGTTTGGGTTTGGGTTAATTAGGGTTAGGGTTTGGGTAATGATTACGGTTAAGGTTAATTTGGTTTAATTAGGTAAAATAGGGTTGGTGATGATTAGGGTTAGGAATAATTAGATTAATTAGGGTTAATTTTGGTTTGGGTTAGGGTTAACTAGGGTTAAGATTAGGGTGATGATTAGAGTTAGGGTTAATTTGGATTAATTACGCAAAATATGGTTGGTGATAATTATGGTTAGGGTTGGTGATGATTAGATTAATTAGGCTTAATTTTGGTTTGGGTTAGGGTTAATTAGGTTTAGGGTTTGGGTGATGATTAGGGTTAGGGTTAATTTGAGTTAATTAGGTAAAATAGAGTTAGTGATGATTAGGGTTAGGGTTAATTTTGGTTAATTTTGGTTTGGGTTAGGGTTAATTTGGGTTAGGGTGTTGATTAGGGTTAATTTAGTTTAATTAGGTTAATTTTGGGTTAATTAAGGAAATTTGAGTTAGGGCGATAATTAGGGTTAATTAGGTTAATTTGGGTTAATTAGGGTTAGAGTTTATGATGCACTAGTTCCTTCAGTAGGATACTCGATGATAACGTAAACGTAAAATTTTACCGTAAACGTAAGAAAACTTTACCACAAACCAAAAACTTTAAACCTTTAAAAACGAAATGTAAATGTAAAACCTATTCAAGTTAAATATTCAAGCTAAAATCAATATACGATACTCGATGATAATATGAAACTTTTATATTCTCGTCGATAGTCATATGTGAAAATCAATGCAGACTTAATCCCCGTCTATCGGTTAACATACGTTCGATGTTCGTCGTGACATAGAACTATACGAAAGTTTGTTAAATATAAGACGGTACCGTTCGGTACTAACAACCGTTCGGTGCTAAAATTATATATTAACCAAACCGATTATACAGTTTAAAGATCTTTAAATAAATGAAAAGCCGTCGCCCAACAGTTTCCTAAGAGATCACAAAAGTTGATATCTTCGCTTGCTTAATAATAATCCAAATAATTGTATAATGTCGATGAAGTGAAGACAAAAGATATAGCAGCACAAAATATTAGGGTGTTGGCTCCTGATGAGGCTCAGTATTGAGGACTCCCCGGATCATGACATGTGGCAGATGACGTGTCCCGAGGCTTACGGGAAAGAAGCAAGAGCGGTACATTCAACGCATACCCCGGGCCTACGTTCCGAGGATTGTCTCGACCTACGATGACCTCCCAGGTCACTCCTCTGCTCGTCCTACGAATAACCGCTAGCTCACCTCCGAGCTTACTGCACGCTAGGCTTCCTCAGCCCTCCCAGCTCGCCGCCGGGCTATCACAGAACCAAGCTCCCTTGGCCTCCCGCTCGTCCCCGAGCCTCCCGTCGAGATTAGCTTTCTCAGTATCACCGACCGACCCACAGCACAGATCACAGGCATCTCTGCCACGGCTTCGCGAATCTCACCAGACGCGAGATATGCGCCACCCACAATCCCGCGTTCCACGCCATCGCGTTCCCCCATTAACGAGCATATCTCGTCATTAATGGGGGATCCCGCCTTTCACACAGACGTAACGCCAGGGCATAACGGCCGGCATGAATCTCACGTCCGTCAGCCTATGGCTGCCACTATATAAACCCCTCTCTCAGACGACTCAGGTAAGGCAATTTTACCCCAATAGGCCATTACTCTGCTCAAATACCTCGACTAACTTGATCGTCGGAGGGTCCACGGTGGTACAACCACCCCGGGACTTCCTTGCAGGTAGCTCGGCTCTATTCCAAACAATCCTACTGAGATCCACACGCAAACCCAATCTCAGCCATCCATCACCACTCGTGATAGATCAGAGGAAGACAACATCTAAAGGAGATCCTGAGCTCCATCAGTTGGTGCCGTCTGTAGGAAAATCGAAAGTTCCACTCAATAAAAGTTGATCTTCCGATCTCAAGCTCATGGCGAGTGATCATCGCGACGATCCAAGCACTAGCCGCCGTCCTCCCCACAATGGAGGCACGGATGGATCCCCTCCTCTTCCGAACGCCATTCACGTACTGTCTGCGCGAATAGATCGGCTCGCGTCCGTCGTGGATGCGCTTGTCCGTGTCTAAACGGCGGGACAAGCTTCCCAAGTCGCCGCTCCCCCACCTCGGGAGCGACACATAGGGAGAGAAGACACCGCCCGCGCCGGCACATCTGAGCACCGCCTCGCAATCTCCGGTGGCCACAAATCCCCCGTGGCGACCAATTCAATGACCCGGTGGGCGCCTTACAGCTCGATGCCAAGGTCTTATGAAAGAGCACCCCGCCCTGAGCCCAATCGTGCGCCTGCTCCCAAGCATGGTCGGCGCCCTCTCCCTTGACAGGGTCACGCGGACGGGACTCACTATGGTAGCTCGAGGACGACCTCACCTGGGGACCTGAGGAACATCATAGAACGGAACTGGAACCGCGGCCAGGCGCAGGCCGCCAGCGGGAGGGGCCATAACTCCGCGCATGACGAATCCTCGGGATACCACGACCGACTCGACGCCCTCAAAAAGAGGATCGAAGGTATACATCGGGAAAGTCGTCCTTCAGACGAGGGGGCCAGATACGCCGCTGACTCACTCACGAAGCCTTTCACCGAAGAGCTATTCGCTGTCCGTGTCTCCTCCAGGAAAATGCCTCAAAAGGTGTCCCTTTTTGACGGAAAGTCCGACCCGAAGGACCACCTTTACTCGTTCACGGCGGGGATGGGCTTCCAGGACAACTCTGACGTCGTCCAATGCCGGGCGTTTCCCGCCACTCTCGTCCGCGTCAGACGAAATTGGTTCCGAGGACTCACGCCATGCTCCATCTTTACCTTCGATGAGCTGGCCGTCTAATTTCTCAGCCATTTCGTCGGGAACAGACGGCAGAAGCGGACCGTCGATTACCTCTTCACAATAAAGAGCGGGAACAAGGAATCCTTCAAGGGGTACGTCATCCGCTTTTACAACGCTCTTCTCGAGATCCCAGAGCACCGGGACGAGACGGTCATCACGACCCTTAGGTCGGGTCTTAGATTCAAGGAGTGACTCCGCTCCTTTGCGTTAGCGCAACCTAAGACCATGGCCGAGGTAAAGGCCTGGACCGAGCGAGAGATCCAGCTCAAGTCCAAGGTAAACGTGAATCTACCATGGACCGACCAGACCGATCAAAAGAAGAGGGGAAGAGAGGATAAAAAGAAGATTGAGCGGCCAAATTCCTACTCCCCAAAGTTCCAGGAGTATACCCCGCTCAACATCTCCCAGACAGAGCTGTTGGAGGAGGCAGAGGACGATAAATTCTTCAAACTCCCCCCGGCCACAAATAGGGCGGTTAAACGTACTCGAGGCCCTTATTGCGCCTTCCACAGGTCATAGGGACACCCCACCAAGAACTGCAAACAGCTCCGCGACTACATCGAGAAGTTGATTCGCTCGGGACACTTGGCAAGATACTTGCGGGACAAGCGACAAGCCGACCGAGAGTAAGAGCACCGTCCCCCTCTCGGCGAGTTGACGATCGGCCAAATCATGGTTGTATCAGTGGGGGGTGCGCCTGGGGCCGACGAGACACGGAGCCCCTTGCCGGTCGAAAGGACTAGCAGCCAACCCAGGAAGAGAGTCAAAACAGCTGAGCCCATCATCTTTATCGATGACGACCTCCACGGGATATCCCTATCTCACAACGACCCCCGGATGATTACAGCATCGGTTTACCGTTACGAAGTGCAAAGGATATTGGTCGACTCGGGAAGCTTGGCAGACATCCTCTTTGTCACGACCCGTAATTTAGCACGTGACCGGCACTTAAATTACACAACGTTTAAAGGTGTAACGTAAATCAAGTAAGCCGAAGCCCAGAAAATCTAAACCATTTTGCAGAAAATAGTAGGGGTGCAGTTTGAAATAAAAGTATAATGAATCGTGTTTTTTTTAATGCATAGCTAATGAAACATGAAAATGCAAGTGGATTATACTACAATTGAAAACATGTTTCATCTTTTTAAAAATTTGAGCAGCATCTCCCTTGTATATTTTGATCCAAAAACATAAACACAACAATATATATATATATATATATATATACATCCCCAAGCGGGAGCTAGCTCTTCGCCAAACAGCGGAATCACAACAACGCAATAACATATATACGATGCCCAACGGCGAAGATCAAACCAGAAAGAACAATAAGTAAGCAAGTCATCAAAACTCAAGAACGCGAACATAAATCTATCTCTCTAAATCTCGCACAATACCCAAGTCGGACTAGGTCTACCAATATACAAATTCTAGTCTCTGATTTGATTTGATGGAGTTTATCTAGATACAACGGAATATAAAATACGAGAGTGGGCACGATCCAATGTATGTCCCACCTACCAAAGCAAAACACCCTGAAAGAAACTGTGTGCCAGCGATACCGCAACTGATCCCAAACGGTCAAATCTGTAAGAGCTGTGGCACAACGGGGGCTCATGAGTAGAAAACATCAGCAAGTAGAAATCGAATAAAACAACAATTTCATAAGTCACTATATCCTGAAGGTAATACTATAATATCTAGGGTGACCATGTATGCATATATGTTAACAATCGAGTCAATGCAATGACATATATAAATAAACACCCGACATTATATGTGTTAGTTATGTATATGCCCTAGAGGCCATTGTTGTACATATGATGTATATTATAATGGATGCTTGGTTATATATAGAGATGACTTTCTTGCTCGTCATGATAGTATGCTATTTGGTTTGACTTTATCTTAACATGTTGACTTGTATTGGTTTACTGTTTTACTCTCACATGTTGATAAAGCCCTTAGGATCTGTACTCGACTACTGGGACTAACTATGATGAGATCATACTAGTGGGGCCACGGTAGTCGATGAGTACATCCTATAACTGTTCCTAATCGAGGGTATATCGAGACAGGGCATCGATACACCAGAGTAGACTAGCGTATACGCATCTTGACCCATATGATGGGCGATGGATGATCCCATATCCATCGGTGTTGGACATCAGAGATGGTGTACGGGTGCTCAGTAGAGACTGGGTACACTGGACGGACTCGCCGAGAACTCCCAGATGGTGATATACCACACGTCAGATGGCAGTTCTCCGGTGACACTGGTACAGGGTAGTCTGAAGACCCGAGATCGTCATAGAGTCTTGTGTGATTCCCACTGTGCTTTGATTTCCACCTTACCACGTCCAAGAGGGCGTGCAAAACGGTGGCTTTTGGGTACAGTCCCGAATCACATTAAGGCAATGAGCGAGAGGAGGGGATTCGTCTCTCCCGGTATAGGGAATTGATGTTGTGATGTGTTCGATTGGCTATAACTGGAAGTCCCTGGCCAGGGCTGATATAGAGATTTACTGGTAAGTGTTACTAGTAGTTTCTCGACCCGTTATGAGCCACACATCGACACGACTTATCGGTTACTGGGGTCTGACGTATACCACCCCTAGACTTGATATGCGACATATCAGACGAACAGACCGGACTGTACGGGAGTGTTACTGGTTGGATTCATAGGAGAACGCACAGGCTAGCTTGTTGGTCTTCTGATCGCTCAATACCTGGGTGGCTGTTACGTTTAGCTGACCGCTTGCAGCTTGTGGGTGTTTGATATGATCATCACCTGCTACTGGCGTATTGACGATTCTTTAGAGTCCTACACAGAGGTTTCTTGGCTCAGGCGAAACGAAGTAGTGGCACATATGTGATATACGCAGGAACGAGAATAATGCGATATGGGATACCGTATTATATTCTCGCGATATTTAGAAATGAACCGGGACATCGGATCAAGTGTTGATTCGATAAATCGGTACATGATAAATTAGTCGGTAATATTCGATATAGCCGGATCATCGATTCAAGTGTTGATTCGATGATTTAATGTATAATAATATATATGATATATTGTATTACATTATCTAATAATGGCTCGCTTTATTATTTCATTTTCTCAGTGGATGATACATTGATATATATGCGATATATGTTAATTGTATTATTTTCTTTTGTTGCAAATATATAATATATATGTGATATATATTATTGTGACATGATATGATTAATTGTTAAACATGTTTAAGGATGATTAATTGAGATTAGGGTTTGATTTGGGTTAGATGTTTCATGCATCTTCTAGAAGCTTTTCCTTTTGTCATTCTTAGGATATTTTGGATGACACTTTCTTTAACTCAACCAAACCCTAACTCTAGTTATTTCTCTACAAAATCTTGACCACTCATCCTTGACCATGGTTTACAATTCAATCATATGGTTTATATTCTATTCATCACAAAAGAAAAATATATCATTATCTTTTCATTATCATCTTCTTCCTTCTTCAAGAAAGCTTGCTAGTTTTTCTTTAAGTGATGAAATAAAATGAGAAAATGATTTAAAAAGAAAGCAAAATTACTACTCTCTCATCCTCATCTCATCTAGCCCATGGGATTAGTGTGTTCTTCTCTTTTGAGTAAGAAAGCTTGAGTCGTAGCAAGTTCAAGGTAGATCATCGGAGATTTGGAATACTTCGAGCTAGCATGGATCGTTCGAGTCGTGGAGCCTCTCATGAGTCCGGGAGATCGTGGATCGCGGCAAAGAGACTTCTACTCGGAGCTTGTGAAGTGATGGAGCGGACTACAAAGGTTGTAATCCCTCACACTTAGATAAAAGTTATCTTCTTGCATGTTAAACCCTAATAATCTAGCAAAGATCCCGGCTTTGGGTTGTTCGGCACGTCTAAATTTTAATCCGGGCATGTTTGATGCCTTTTGAACCTTCACAAGAGTGCCTAGGAACCCTACAGTGGTATCAGAGCCTAGCTAGAGCATTAGGCGATGTGTTTACGAAGTTAAAACTCCGATCGAACCCGAAACGACGCAAAAAGACCCCTCTCTGGAAATTTTTTAAATTTTGGGATTTTTCTGAATTAAAAATATGTAAAAAAATCAGCAGGGAATTCTAAGAATTACCAAGAAGCCCGAGCCCCCAATTCGATCAAACGGCCGCGAAAGCGCGACGCAAGCTTGCTTGCGCGGCGGTTCCGCGGCGGATTGATCGATTGGAGACACGTGGCTTCCTGGTAATAACCGTAGGTACTTGTTGACTTTTCTGGGTATTTTTAATCTGTTTCAGGTGTTTAAAATTCTGGGGTTTGTTTTGTAATCGTAGATTCGATCGGAATATTTAAATTCGTATTTCTTTCCGGATATTTAGAAATTGTTAAACTATTTGAACGGATATCATTAACTCACTGTTTCCCGGTACGGCAAACTTTCAAGTGTTGAAATTTATTCGGGTTTAAATCTTTCGGAAAAATTGTACAAGTTAATCGGTGGACCCTTTAGAAGACAACAAACCTTAACTCGATTATGTGACCGTCTTGAACTGCCTTTTGAACCTTCGGGTTTGGGGCAGTACGGCGTGCCACATGTGAGGCGTTGGCTTGACCCTTCTACGGCTGGATCACCGGTACTGTGACATATTCTGAGATTATTTGAACCCCGCTCAAGTGTTGAGAAGTTTAGGAAATTTTGGGTGTTTGATTATCTGTTCGGAAAGTTTAATACTGTCTATTTATCTGGAATGTGATACAATATGTGGAATTCATAGAGTTAGGCATGAAATGTGAAGTATGTGATATTTCGGATTTACGATGTCTAAAGTGATTGTGGATTCCAAATATTGTAGTTTTACACTTTCTTTTCTGTGACCGTAAGTGTAATATGTGATATCGCCGGTTTCGTTGCTATATGTCAACGACAATTGGGATGCGCATATTTACTTACGTTGATGATATGAGATATTATGTGTTGCTGTGATATGTTATATTGGATCGCCGCGTTCTGAATAGCCGGGGGTTTTATGTGAGATGAGGGTTTTTATTTTCATTCATGTAAAATTCATTTGTAATGTAATATTCTTTTATTTGGGGCACTTCCAGGTTACGGTTGATGTCACCAGTGTATATTATTTACTTTTCCGCATTAGGTAGACCCAAGGTGGGGAGCACAAGTAACCGGGTTCTAGGGTCCAGAGGGAGGCCATCTCGAGGAGTCGAGACCGGGTCTCCTAACCCTAGAATTGGCAGTGTTACTTGCCGCTCTCGTAGGGGTCTTGGGATGTGGGTTTGGCTATTCGTCACGACCGTGGAATCCGTGTTTTATACAGGCTCGTATTAAAAACACGGACGTCCTAGTATATCCAATATTTCATATATGTTCTTCTGCTGCAATGTTCTGTGATGATATCATATTACTGCCTGAGACGAATGCTTATACTATATATATATGTTGATATATAAATATTACTGCTTTCGTTTCTTCTGTGATGCTTAGGAAGCATAAGCTGATGGGATTTTTATTAATGAGATTAATAAAGGAAAAGAAACCTAAAGATGTTGTAGAATCAAAATTTTATAAAAAGGGTAATTACAGTTTTGCTTTGCACAGTGATATATACGATATATCCTGCACCTTATTCGATGAGGAAAGGACCGAGATCCCTTCACCGGGAGTGACTCCTTTAGCAAAAACTGGCAGATGCTACAAAACACGGTTTGTCTTTTTGATTGCTTTTAGAGTTTTGCTTTGCACAACGATATATATGATATATCCTGCACCTTATTCGATGAGGAAAGGGCCGACAATCCCTTCACCGGGAGTGACCCCTTTAACGAAACTAAGAAAAGCCTCAAAAACACTCCTTTTCAAAACTTCACTCGATTCTACGATGATATCAAGTTCATTACGCTCAGGGTTTTCTGAAAAACCTGCGTAGCCCTCCGTCATTTTAGGAAAATAGAGTACTTAGTATTCGTGCTGCGTTTGTTGACCATAGTTAAGGCGCAGTGTACGGTAGCTAAGTGATGTTTTCCTATATAACATAAGATGTGATTAATTAGGACAGTCATATGACTTTGTTGACCATAGTTAAGGGTCATGTGGGTGGGTCTAAATTAATCAAGAAATGACGGGTAGAACTTGACTAGTGCTTATGATTTGTTGACCATAGTTAAGGTCATAAGACACTAGAGGTAAAAAACATTATCGGGAATTTCAAGTATTGAAATTTGCAATGAGATTGCATACCTCCTATGAGATAGTTGGATCCCGATACCCACTGCGAGTAAGTGTTACTCCTGGGAGAGTTTTACACAGGACAATTAGCCGATCAAGTAGGTGTCTAGAAAAGTGTTAACGGGGTTACGCCTATGGGAAAACGAGGTTTACATTAATTAGGTCCGTGCGAGAGCACGGGGAACCTCCCTCAAAGTACCAACACTAATCTGGCTGAAAGATTGACGAAATTGTAAGGTGTAATTAATCCCGGCTAATCTTACCTTTTAGGGTTTTAAGGTAGATTTGATAAAAACAGTGGGAGACATCCTGATTAGATAAGATAATAACCAATCTAATCTTGCAAGAGCATACGCTAAAGTGTTTTCTTCTCTCTCTCCAGGTAGCGACCATGTCATGCCATAATCAAGATAATAATATGGATGTATTGACTGAACCCAATTATTGTACTGAGCTAGGGAATGTTGGACCCGTTCTTTCTTATAAGAGTTATAAGACTGAACAGGAAATAGAAGAATATCTGGATTCTCACGCCGCCCAAAAGAACATACATATTGATGCATCTTCTTCGGGTGTGTTAGTTATTGAGAACTGTTTCTCAGTTCACCCTACGTCCTGGGTATTAGATACCGGATCAGGACCCCACATATGTAAACAGTTACATGGGCTACGAAAAGGTAAAGAACTGGGAAAAGGTGATCATTCCGTTCAAGTAGGGAACGGTGCAAGTATTGTAGCCAAAGCTGTTGGCGAATATCACCTTGTATTACCAAGTCGTAATACACTGATTCTGAATGAGTGTTATTATATACCGAACATGATGTGCAACATTATATCAGTTTCTTTATTGAGTAAAGAGTGATATAATTTTGTAGTACAGGATAATGTTATGAACATATTCCTAAATCAAAAGTTGATTGCATCAGGCTCGTTACATAATGGCATATTCATTCTAAATCAGAATACAGTCCGGAATATACAAAACACACACAAGAGGAAAAGTTCGGATATGAACGAATCCTACTTGTGGCATTGTAGACTTGGTCATATCAATGCGACACGACTGGCTAAGTTACATAAAGATGGTTATTTGAATCCGTTCGAATTATCATCTTATGATACTTGCCATTCAGGAAAAATGACCAAAGCTCCGTTTAGTGGACACGGAGAAAGAGTTACTGAACTCTTAGGGCTAATACATAGTGATGTATGCGGTCCCATGTCTACGCATGCCAGGAACGGTTCTTCCTACTTCATTACATTCACTGACGATCTCTCTAGATTCGGACATGTGTTCCTGATGAAACACAAGTCTGAAGCTTTTGAGAAATTCAGAGAATATAAGCACGAAGTAGAGAATCAAACGGGCAAAAGTATTAAGATTCTTCGATCTGATCGAGGAGGTGAATACTTAAGTAATGAGTTTCGGGATTATCTAAAAGAGAATGGGATTCTCTCTCAGCTTACTCCTCCTTATACACCACAGCACAACGGTGTATCGGAGCGGAGGAATCGCACCCTATTAGATATGGTGCGCTCTATGATGAGCACTGCTGAGTTACCTATCTCCTTTTGGGGTTATGCGCTGGAAACAGCCACATATCTATTGAATAGAGTTCCCACTAAATCGGTGCCTACCACCCCATATGAGATATGGAATGGGAAGAGACCATCTCTTAAACGAGTTAAGATATGGGGTTGTCCGGCCTATGTTAAAAAGCAAAATCCGGACAAACTCGAGGCAAGATCAGGTATATGTAAGTTTGTAGGATATCCAAAAGATTCTTATGGATATATATTCTATCACGCTGAGGAACAAAAAGTGTTTGTTTCTCAATATGCCACCTTTTTAGAAAAGAAATTAGTGGCTCTGAGGTAGAACTGGAAGAGGTTCCAGCAGAACAAACTACAACAGATGATTTAGTGGAACAAGAGGATTCAGTAGTACCCGACGAACCCCAGCCTCTCCGCCGATCTAGTAGGGTTTCTCGTCCACCTGAGAGATACTACGGTTTTCTCATTGAAGGTAGAAGCGAGGATTGCATCATGGATGATGATGACCCGACTAGTTTCGAGCAGGCCATCACGAGTGGTGACTCAATGAAATGGCTGGATGCAATGCGATCTGAGATGGAATCCATGTACACCAATAAAGTGTGGATTTTGGAAAATGCTCCTGAAGGGGTAAAACCCATTGGGAGCAAGTGGTTTTTTAAAAGGAAATTTGGTGTAGATGGAAAAGTTGAGACTTTCAAAGCTAGACTTGTAGCAAAGGGTTTTCGTCAACGACCAGGTGTGGATTATGATGAAACCTTTTCTCCAGTGGCTATGCTTAAGTCCATCTGGATCTTACTTGCCATTGCTGCATACCATGACTACGAAATCTGGCAAATGGATGTTAAGACCGCCTTTCTAAACGGTGATTTAGAAGAGTGCGTGTACATGACTCAGCCAGAGGGCTTCGTAGATAGTGGGAGCAGCGGAAAGGTGTGCAAGATGCTTAAATCCATTTATGGGTTAAAGCAAGCATCGCGGAGTTGGAACTGTTTTGATGTTGTAGTCAAAGAGTTTGACTTCATCAAAAATATAAATGAACCTTGTATCTATAAGAAGGTAGCAGAGGGTAAGGTTGTCTTCCTCGTATTGTACGTGGATGACATACTCTTGATATGAAATGATATTCCTATGCTGCAATCAGTCAAGCTCTTCTTATCACAGAGATTCTCAATGAAAGATCTAGGTGATGCCTCCTGCATATTGGAAATCATGATCTATAGAGATAGATCTAAACGGATACTGGGATTGTCCCAATCCAGGTACATTGACACCATACTAAAGAGGTTTAGTATGGAAGAATCCAAGCGTGGGAACCAACCCACGATCTCTGGACTCACTCTCTCCAAAGAGATGTCTCCCAAGACTGATTTGGAGAGAGCTCGCATGCAAGGGATACCCTATGCTTCGGCAGTAGGCTCTATCATGTATGCGATGCTATGTACCAGACCCGATGTTGCATACTCACTAAGTGTAGTGAGTCGGTATCAAGCAGATCCTGGAGAGAGTCATTGGACAGCTGTGAAGAACATTCTTAAGTACTTACGAAGGACTAAGGAGATGTTCTTGGTGTATGGTAACGGAGAACTCCAGGTAGAGTCCTTTACCGATTCCAGCTTCCAAAGTGATAAGGACGACTCTAAGTCGCATTCGGGTTTTGTCTTTACCCTAAATGGAGGGGCGGTATGTTGGAAGAGTTCCAAACAGGATACCGTTGCAGACTCAACGATGGAGGCTGAATACATCGCTGCCAACGATGCTGCCAAAGAGGCTGTCTGGATCAAGAAGTGCATTACTGAACTTTGAGTAGTTCCATCCATTGAGCATCCAATACCTCTGTATTGCGATAACAATGGAGCTGTGGCATTGGCCAAGGAACCCAGATCCCATCAAAAGTCCAGACATATTCTGAGGCGGTATCACCTGATCAGGGAGATAGTTGATCGCCGGGAGATCGAGGTCAGGAGAGTAGATACGAAGGATAACACTGCGGATCCATTCACGAAGGCTATTCCCCAGATACAGTTTGAGAGATTATTCGGGATGCTAGGTATGAGATACTACAGCAGCTGGCCTTAGTGCAAGTGGGAGATTGTTAGTTATGTATATGCCCTAGAGGCCATTGTTGTACATATGATGTATATTATAATGGATGCTTGGTTATATATAGAGATGACTTTCTTGCTCGTCATGATAGTATGCTATTTGGTTTGACTTTATCTTAACATGTTGACTTGTATTGGTTTACTGTTTTACTCTCACATGTTGATAAAGCCCTTAGGATCTGTACTCGACTACTGGGACTATGATGAGATCATACTAGTGGGGCCGCGGTAGTCGATGAGTACATCCTATAACTGTTCCTAGTCGAGGGTATATCGAGACAGGGCATTGATACACTAGAGCAGACTAGCGTATACGCATCTTGACCATATGATGGGCGATGGATGATCTCATATCCATCGGTGTTGGACATCAGAGATGGTGTACGGGTGCTCAGTAGAGACTGGGTACACTGGACGGACTCGCCGAGAACTCCCAGATGGTGATATACCACACGTCAGATGGCAGTTCTCCGGTGACACGGGTACAGGGTAGTCTGAAGACCCGAGATCGTCATAGAGTCTTGTATGATTCCCACTGTGCTTTGATTTCCACCTTACCACTTCCAAGACGGCGTGCAAAACGGTGGCTTTTGGGTACAGTCCCGAATCATATGGAGGCAATGAGCGATAGGAGGGGATTCGTCTCTCCCGGTATAGGGAGTTGATGTTGTGCTGTGTTCGATTGGCTATAACTGGAAGTCCCTGGCCAGGGCTGATATAGAGATTTACTGGTAAGTGTTACTAGTAGTTTCTCGACCCGTTATGAGCCACACATCGACACGACTTATCGGTTACTGGGGTCTGACGTATACCACCCCTAAACTTGATATGCGACATATCAGACGAACAGACCGGACTGTACGGGAGTGTTACTGGTTGGATTCACAGGAGAACGCACAGGCTAGCTTGTTGGTCTTCTGATCGCTCAATACCTGGGTGGCTGTTACGTTTAGCTTACCGCTTGCAGCTTGTGGGTGTTTGATATGATCATCACCTGCTACCGGCGTATTGACGATTCTTTAGAGTCCTACACAGAGGTTTCTTGGCTCAGGCGAAACGGAGTAGTGGCACATATGTGATATGCGCAGGAACGAGAATAATGCGATATGGGATACCGTATTATATTCTCGCGATATTTAGAAATGAACCGGGACATCGGATCAAGTGTTGATTCGATAAATCGGTACATGATATATTAGTCGGTAATATTCGATATAGCCGGATCATCGATTCAAGTGTTGATTCGATGATTTAATGTATAATAATATATATGATATATTGTATTACATTATCTAATAATGGCTCGCTTTATTATTTCATTTTCTCAGTGGATGATACATTGATATATATGCGATATATGTTAATTGTATTATTTTCTTTTGTTGCAAATATATAATATATATGTGATATATATTATTGTGACATGATATGATTAATTGTTAAACATGTTTAAGGATGATTAATTGAGATTAGGGTTTGATTTGGGTTAGATGTTTCATGCATCTTCTAGAAGCTTTTCCTTTTGTCATTCTTAGGATATTTTGGATGACACTTTCTTTAACTCAACCAAACCCTAACTCTAGTTATTTCTCTACAAAATCTTGACCACTCATCCTTGACCATGGTTTACAATTCAATCATATGGTTTATATTCTATTCATCACAAAAGAAAAATATATCATTATCTTTTCATTATCATCTTCTTCCTTCTTCAAGAAAGCTTGCTAGTTTTTCTTTAAGTGATGAAATAAAATGAGAAAATGATTTAAAAAGAAAGCAAAATTACTACTCTTTCATCCTCATCTCATCTAGCCCATGGGATTAGTGTGTTCTTCTCTTTTGAGTAAGAAAGCTTGAGTCGTAGCAACTTCAAGGTAGATCATCGGAGATTTGGAATACTTCGAGCTAGCATGGATCGTTCGAGTCGTGGAGCCTCTCATGAGTCCGGGAGATCGTGGATCGCGGCAAAGGGACTTCTACTCGGAGCTTGTGAAGTGAAGGAGCAGACTACAAAGGTTGTAATCCCTCACACTTAGATAAAAGTTATCTTCTTGCATGTTAAACCCTAATAATCTAGCAAAGATCCCGGCTTTGGGTTGTTCGGCACGTCTAAATTTTAATCTGGGCATGTTTGATGCCTTTTGAACCTTCACAAGAGTGCCTAGGAACCCTACAATATGCCTGTATTCAGTGGTGCCAGCGTGGGCGGCGTCATCACCCCCTCTGCGGAGGTCGTGATCCCCGAGCGGGGGAACGGCGACCTCGGGGGCTGTGCCCGCCGTTTGGACGCGGACAAGGGCATTCACTATGGACGCGAGTCTATCGATCCTTACCGAGAGGGCGTGGATGGCATTCGGTGGGGGAGTAGATCCGTCCGCGCCTCCGTTGTGGGGAGGGCGACGGCTTGTGCTGGGATCTCCATGGTCTTCGCTCGCCATATAGTCGAAGGCGGAAGATCAACTTTTGATGAGTGGAAAAATTTCTAGGTTTCCCACAGACGGCGCTAACTGAAGGAGGTATGGACCTCCTTCAGATGTTGTCCTCCGTCGACCTGTCGCGAGCATTGATGAACGGCTGAGATTGGGTTTGAGGGCCGCCTCCTTGTTCGTGTGGATCTCAGTGGGCTTGTTTTAAGAGGAAGCTGAGCAATCTGCAAAAGAAGTCCCGGGGTGGTTGTACCATCGTGGACCCTCCGACGATCAAGTTAGCCGAGGTATTTGAGCAGAGTAGCGGCTTATTGGAATGAAATTGCGATATCTGAGTCGTCTGGAAGGTTTTTTTTTATAGCGGTCGCATGGAGCGAGCTGGCGCGAGATATCTGCCATCGGTTACGCCCCTGGCGTTATGTCTGCGTGAATGATGGGATCCCCCGTGAATGACGAGATACGCTCGTTAATGGGGGATATGAAGGCATGGACCGCGGGATCGTGGGGCGGCGGATATCTCGCTCATGGTGAGATACGCGGAGCCGTGGCGGAGGCACTTGGGCTCTGTGTTCTTGGCTGCTCGGCAGAATCGGGAAAGCTCAGCGTGTAAGAGGGCTCGAAGGCGAGCCGACGGTTATTCGTAAGGAGAGCACATGAGTGTTCAGGGATCTATCGAAGGTCGGGTCATGTCTCGGGACAATAGCTCAGGAAATGACTTCAATGCATCGTGTTTGCTCTTGTCCCGTGAGCCCCGGGACACGTCATCTATCACGTGTTATGATCTGGGGAGTTCTAACTTATGAGCATTATCAGATAGAGTTGTAGTTGATCTACATTGCATTCTACACACTATTATATAATCTGATATAATCTAATCTCAAATAAGTCAGCTTCTAACTGCTAAGCAGTTGCTTTCTTCCCATTTTTCTTAACAAAAGGTAAACTCTCACCGAAGTGTTTTAAATTAGAACTACCAGCCCATGTAACAGAAGATTCCAAAAATTCAATTTCCTCCTCCCTTCCTCTTTCGCTTTCTCTTCATCATAGAAACATAATAATATTGCTGTCTTTATCTCGATATTTATAGGCAAGTATAAATATAAGAATCCAGCAAAAGTGGAATGTATCCATGTTGCAAAATCCTGAGAGATGTTTACGCACAAAACTCCCGCCTTTCTTCTCTTCCTGGTGTGCTGTTCCTCCGTCCTCACAGAGAAAGCGGTATCAGATAAGTCAATTCACTCCACAGCATTTATCAACCCCGACTCCAGAATTGGGAGAGAACAAAAGGTCGCCATTGAGATTGCAGTGAATGAGTTCAACTCCTCAGTCTCCAGTATAATTCTTAATATCAGCAACAGCACCAATAAAGGTAACCAAGATATACTGTTCTATAAAGAAATTGTCCTACGCTGTAAAGATTTTGTGCTTCATATAAGCATGTAGTAACAAAACTTAAGCATTGCCGGTAATCTGAGATTTTCCGGAATAAACCAAGCAATAAAAATTGTAAATTTATAGGTTTTATCAAAAACACAACAAAGAAAACCCTTCTTAATATCTACATAAACAGTTCTGAATAGCTTCCCAACTAATTAAATATCTCAATCATATAATTATCTGGATACAATTTCATTTAGTGAGATTTATATACATGAACAGTTCAAAATATTATGCGAACCTTTAATGTTGTTTGACATGATAATAATCGTTTAGTGGGATCTGTTTCCATGATTCAACCCCCCAAGCTCGCAAAGAACAAAATTATCTACTTATCATTTCATATCAAGCATTTAAAAGTAATAAATAAGAATATTATAGAGGCGATATTAATTAATATTTTGTTGCATATAAATAATTAAAAATAATAGAATTTCATTAAGAATATTGGCCTTATTTACTGAAAACTCCCAACATGTTTGAGCCAAAATCAGAAACTATCAATACCTCTGAAATGATAAAAAATTACAAAACCTAACGACGACACGTCAACATCGTCTTTGCCACCTCAGCGCTCATGTCAGCGAAAAAAATCCCAAAATTACCGCTTTCTTAATTAACCTGCCCCTAATCCTAATCCTAACCGTAACCCAAACCCTAACCTTAATTGTAACCCTAACCCTTATCAGCCGCATCAACATCATCTTCTTCTTCCTCCCGTAGGTGCCGCCCTTGCCCCCGCCCCCCCTACCCCCCACTTCGACCTCCCCTCCTCCGGCCGGCATCTCCCCAGCCCCAGCCCTCCCCTCCCCTCCCCCCTCCTGCTCCAGCCCCCCTCCTGATCCGATCTGCCGTCAAGTAATGGTAGCTTTTTGACCATTTCAAAGGTATTGGTAGTTTTCTGGTTCTGACCCAAATCTATTGGAAGTTTTCAGTAAATAAGCAAAAATATTATTCTAAGATTATAATTAGAATTTCCGTAAAAATCAATGCAACATTTCTCTGCACATGGAGAGCACCAAAGAACTAGCATTCTAATATATTATAACTCGCGATATATATTGCACAGAAGAGGTCAACAAGAAGCGGACACCGGATTCAATCATTGTCAGGGGATCATGGCCAGAAGTTGTCAATTTTGCAGAAATGGGCAGCAAAGCAAGAATTCCTATACTCTCTTTAACCGCAACACAACCACAACCATTAGCTCTTGCTCCAAACCCGTTTTTATTCCGAATGTCATACCCCATGTCTAGTTACACAGACTGCCTAGCTGATCTCGTGAAATTGTACAATTGGAGGAGGGTGATTGTGATCTACGAAGAAAATATCTATGGCAGCGTTTCAAGCAGCATCATTCCTCTCCTCTCCAATGCTCTTCGATCTATTGGATCAGATATCGACTACCAAGCAGCTTTCCCACCACTTGACTCCCTCTCTGAACCGTATACTATGATCTATAATAAGCTGGAAACAATCAATCGAAGACTATTCAAGGTGTTCATTGTACTCCATTGGTCCTCGCCTTTGCTAGCCTTGGACCTTTTCAAAGGAGCGAAGGCATAAGGGATGATGGACAAAGGCAATGTATGGATAACCGGCGACGATATTACAGGCCTCGTTGACTCGTCCTTAACCCCGTCCTTTATATCCTCTTACATGCAAGGCGTTATAGGGATCAGGACACACTTGAACAAATCGACAAAGTCTTACAGTGATTTTCACGTCAAATTTCAGCAAAAATACAAATCAGAGTACAGTCAAATCGGGGAGACTAATTTTGAGCCCGGAATGCACGCACTGCAAGCTTTTGATGCCGTTGATGTGATTGCACATGCCATGGTAAGGGGTTTAAACAAAAGCGAGGAGCTTGTGGACCGGATACAAGCATCTAATTTCGTTGGGATGAGTGGTTTGGTCCGGTTCAAGGAGGATGGCGGTTTAATTGAGCGCAAGGGTACTCCAGCTTTTCAGCTTATTAATTTTGTAGGGCAAAGCCATAGAGATATGGGATTCTGGATCAAGGAATTAGGATTCGTTGAGGGAGAATCGGAAATGGACGGGAGCAGACCTTTGCTAGATTCGTTGGACCCGGTCTATTGGCCAGGTGGACCAAAAAAGGTCCCAGGAGGGTGGGCTAAGTTGATAATAGGAGTTCCAAACATGACAGCATTTGATCAATTTGTCAAGGTTGAATATGGTAAAGAAGGAGAGGTGAAAAATGTGACGGGGTTTTGTATTGATGTGTTTTACGAGACACTGAAATGGTTGAAATATGATCTCTCCTATGAGTTCCTCCCATTCAATGGGACCTACGATCAACTGGTTGCGAGTGTACCCAAGGTAAATTTCTCAAAATAAATGGTTGCAAGATCATGGTTAATAGTACGTGCCGCCAGGGTAAAGTAGTGACATTACTTCCTTGATGATTCACACTTCCTAACCACAACCAATGTGTTACAGTTGACAAGAATGCTAATGCATTTTATTAAGTAATAATAGGGGGGTTTTTTTTTGGGGGGTGTGTGTTTATAAAAATCTAAATTCAGATGTACAGAAAACTCGGGTTTGATGCAAAATCAAACCATTGTTACCAAGACTCTTTGTTTCATTGACTTCACAAATTGTCATACTCATATCACCCCCACACAACCGGTCAAGTTTTAGACGAATTTGAACACGTGCACAACAAAATATTATAATTGCCTTACATGAATCGTCTGGAAGAGGGGTTTTATAGCGGTCGCTTGGAGCGAGCTGGCGCTAGATCTTCGCAGTCAGTTGCGCCCCGGACGTTAAGCCTACGTGAATGACGGGACCCCCGTTAATGATGAGATACATTCGTTAATGGAAGGATACGGTAGCGTGGAACGTGGGATGGCGGGTGGCGGCTATCTCGCTTCGGGCGAGATATGCGGAGCCGTGGCGGAGACACTCGGGCGCTGCATTCTCAGCTGCTGGGGAGAACCGGGAAGGCTTAGCTCGGCAGGAGACTCGGAGGTGAGCGGGAGGCCGAGACAGCCCGGTTCGTGCGATAGCTTGGAGACGAGCAGGGAGGGCTGAGAAAGCTCAACATGTAGAAGGGCTCGGAGGCGAGCCGATGGTTATTTGTAAGGCGTGAATAGGAGTGCTCAGGCATCCATAAAAGGTCAGGATGTACCCGGCACAATAGCCCGGGAGAGTGTCTCCAATCATAATGTTGGCTTATGTTCCGTAAGTCCCGGGACACGTCATCTACCACGTGTTATGATCTGGAAGGTTCCCATTCACGAGCATCATCATTAGCCCCCTACTCTCGTTCCGACCTATTTATGGGTCAGGTCGATAGTGGACTACATGGAGGATCTTCTGCTCAGTTTGGCACCGAGAATCATGATGTCAATTGAGCCATGTTAGGAGCTTGCCTTCTTCGGGTGCATGCACCGGGCAAAGGCTTGCCAGCTGGTTCAATGTGAGGCTCGGGGATCCACTATTGAGACCGAGCATGAAGATGTTTAGCGGCTTCATGACGAGGGCTTTGATCCATCTCATTGTAGGACAGGAAGCTGCCTGGAGTGGATGGACCGAGCAGGAAAATGCCCAGCCACCTCATGATGAGGGCTTTCGATCCTTGATGTCGTGGGGCAGGAAGTTGCCCCCCAGGATGAACCGAGCATGAGGGTGCCCGGTTGCCTCTTGAGGAGGGCTTTCGATCCTTGGCGTCGAGGGGCAGGAAGCTGCCCGCCAGGATGAACAGAGCATAAGGATGCCCGGTCGTCTCGTGATGAAAGCTTTTGATCCTTGGCGTCGTGGGGAAGGAAGTTGCCCGCCAGGATGAATCGAGCATGAGGGTGCCTCTTGAGGAGGGCTTTGATCCCCAGCATTGTGGGGGTAGGAAGCTACCAGCTGCGGATGGACCGAGCAGAGTAGCTGCGCGGTGGCCCCGAGATGAGGGCTTCGATCCTTAGTGTAGATGGGTAAGAATCTATCCGCCAAGGATTGATCGGGCAGGGAAGCTGTGCGGTGGCCTCATGAGGAGGGCTTCGATCTGCAGCATTGTGGGGTAGGAAGCAATCAGCTGCGGATGGACCGGGCAGAGTAGTTGCGCGGTGGCCTCGAGATGAGGGCTTCGATCTTTAGCGTAGATGGATAGAAATCTACCCACCAGGGATGGACCCGGCAGAGTAGCTGCGTGGTAACCTCGTGAGGAGAGCTTCAATTTGTAGCATTGTGGGTTAGGAAGCTACCGGCTGTGGATAGACCGGGCAGAGTAGCTGCACGGTGGTCTCATGAGGAGGGTTTCGATCCGCAGTGTTGTGGGGTAAGAAGCTACCAGTTGCGAATGGACCGGGCAGAGTATCTGCACGGTGGCCTCGAGATGAAGGCTTCGATCCTTGGCATAGATGGGTAGGAATCTACCCGCTAAGGATGGACCGGTCAGAGTAGCTGCACGGTGGCCTCATGAGGAAGGTTTCGATTTGCAGCGTTGTGGGATAGGAAGCTACCAGCTGCGAATGGATCAGGCAGAGTAGCTGCGCGGTGGCTTCGAGATGAGGGTTTCGATCCGCAGCATTGTGGGGTAGGAAGCTACAAGCTGCAGATGGACCTGGCAGAGTAGCTACGCGGTGGCCTCGAGATGAGGGCTTCGATCCTTGGCGTAGATAGTTAGGAATCTACCTACCAGGGATAGACCGGACAGGGAAGCTGCGCGGTGGCCTCGTGAGGAGTGCTTCGATCCGCAGAATTGTGGGAGTAGAAAGCTACAAGGTGCGGATGGGCAGGAAGATATTCGTCGGTCCGGGATCGGTAGGTGTCCTTATTGTTGGGACTTAGGTCGGTCGGTGATGACCATGATCTGTCCGATCGTTACCTCTGTGTTATTAATTTGATCGACTTGCCTCCGATCTGTTTGACGTTCATCCCGCAGGTATTTTGCCAGGCGATCCATGTGGATCAACTCCTTAATGTAGTCGCGGAGTTGTTCGCAATTATCGGTCGGGTGCCTTTGTGTCCTATGGAAGGCGCAGTAAGGGCCGCGGTGACGCTTTTTCGTCCTTGGTGTAACTGGCGGGAGCTTAAAGAAACTCTCGCTCTTTGCATCCTCTAATAGCTCGTCTTGGTAGATATTTAGAGGAGTGTACTCCTGGAACCTCGGGGAGTAAGGTATTGGCCGGTAGATCCACTTCTCCTCTTCTCTGCCCCTTTTCTTTTGGTCGGCTTGGTCGGCCCGGGGTAGGTTTGAGTTAACCTAGGACTCGAGCTAGATTTCTTGCTCGGTCCAAGTTTTCACTTCGGTTATGGTCTTAGGTTGCGCTAATGCAAAAAAGTGAAGCCATTCTTTATACCTAAGACCCGTCCTTAGTGCGGTGATAACCGTCTCATCGCTATGCTCAGGAACCTCAAGGAGGGCATTGTAGAAGCGATGACGTATCCCTTAAAGGATTCCTTATCCCCGCTCTTTATTATAAAGAGGTAATCGACCGTCCTCTTCTGTCGTCTGTTTTCGACGAACTGACCGAGGAACTGAGTGGCCAGCTCATCAAAGATAGAGATGGAGCATGGTGCCAGCCCCTGGAACCAGTCTCGACCAGCCCGGATCAGAGTGATGGGAAAAGCACGGCATTGAGCTCCGTCCGAGTGTCCTAGAAGCTCATGCCCGTTGTAAACGTATCCAAATGATCTTTTGGGTCGGACTTCCCGTCAAAGAGAGCCATTTTTAGAGGCTTGTTTCTGGATGAGACACGGATGGCAAACAGCTCTTCAATGAAGGGCTTCATAAGCGAGTCGGCGACATACCTGGCGGATTCGTTCGAAGGACGACCCTCCCGATGTATGTCTTCGATTTTCTTTCTGAGGGCGTCGAGATGGTCATGGTATCCCGAAGATTCGGTGTAGTCGGAGTTATGGCCCTTCCCGCTTGCAGCCTGCGCCTGACTGCGACTTCGGTTCCTTTCTATTAGGTTCCTCAGATCCCCGGGTGAAGTTCTTCTGGAGTCTTCCCGGTGAGTGCCATTCGCACGATCCCGTCGAGGGAGAGGGTGTCGGCCATGCCTGGGCAGAGGCGAGCTGACCGACACCTCCTCGGAAGGGACGGAAGCGCGATGGGCATCGGGATGGGGAGCTTGATCGCGAGACCTCGGCATGGAGCTATGAGGCGCCCAGCGGATCATCGAGTTGGTCGCCGCAAGGGATCTATGGTTGCCGGAGATAGCGGGAAGTTGATTAGCGGTGCCAGCATAGGGAGCGTTCCCTCCCCCTCTATGCAGGTCGTGATCCCGAAGGTAGGGAACGGCGGCCTGGGGGGACTGTCCCATTGTTTGTACCCGGACAAGGGCATCCACTAGGGACGTGAGCTTGTCAATCCGTACAGAGAGCCTGAATGGCGTTAAGCGGAGGAGTGGATCCGTCCGCGGCTCCGTAGTTAGGAAAGCGGCGGCTCGGGCTTGGATCGTCATGGTGTTCACTCGCCATGTGTTTGAGATCGGAAAATCAACTTTTGATGAGGGAAGTCTCTGTTCAAATGAAGGCCTTGATCTCCTTCAGATGTTTTCCTCTATTGATCTGTCGTGAGTGGTGATGGGTGGCTGAGATTGACTTCGAGAGTTGCCTCCTTGAACGTGTGGATCTCAATGGGCTTGAGTTTGGATGAAGCCGAGCTACCTGCAAAGAGGTCCCGGGGAGGTTGTACCACCGTGGACCCTCCGACGATCAAGTTAGTAGAGGTATTTGGATATAGTAGCTGCTATTGGATTAAAATTGCCTATCTGAATCGTCTGGGAGAGGGGTTTTATAACGGTCGCTTGGAGCGAGCTGACGAGAGATCTTCGCAGTCGATTGCACCCCAGACGTTACTCCTGCGTGAATGACGGGATCCTCCATTAATGACGAGATACGCTCTTTAATAGAAGAATACGCTAGCGTGGAACGTGAGACGGCGGATAGCGGATATCTCGCTTCGGGCGAGATACGCAGAGCCGTGGCGGAGACACTCGGACTCTGCGTTCTCGGCTGCTGGGGAGAAACGGGGGGGGGGGGCTTAGCTTGGCGGGAGGCTCGGAGGCGAGCGGGAGGCCGAGACAGCCCGGTTCATGCGATAGCTCGGAGACGAGTAGGGAGGGCTGAGAAAGCTCAGTATATAGAAGGGCTCGGAGGCAAGCCGATGGTTGTTTGTAAGATGAGCATAGGAGTGCTTAGGCGTCCATAAAAGGTCAGGATGTACCTCGGCACAATAGCCCGGGGGAGTGCCTCCAATGCATAATGTTGGCTTATGTTCCGCAAGTCCCGGGATACGTCATCTGCCACGAAGCATGATCTAGAAGGTTCCCATTCATGAGCATCATCAATCCTAATAGCATTTCTTTTTAGTGCCTAAAATTATGTTAATGACACTTTTTATATATTGTAGTTTGTAGGTTAAAAATTAATTATACATCAGGGATAATTTTTATCATGGAGATATGCAAGCTCAAGAGAATGCACACTGAATTTAAGTAAATGGTCACACTTCTGCCACTTACATTTGAGTATAAGTAGCACATAAACTTGCATTTGAGTATGAGAAGCACATAAACATTTGGTTATGGAATATTGGAATATAATCATTCTTTGTCAAATAAATATGTTAATTAACAGTTGTACTTTCTCTTGCTAATTGTAAAAACGCTTTCAAGTTAGAATTGCCACAAAATTATATACAACGTTTAGTAAAATATTCCTTCCAAGCCAATTAGATTTTCCATATAAATTATCCCAAGATTAATATCATACTAATGAGCTAATATTGTTTCTGAAGTAGCTACGATCCAAATGGTTATCAACAATAAATTCTTCATCCTTCTTTTATAATACATCACTTAATCAATTTTCAAGCTTGAATTTTATAGTGGTAGGAAAATACTTATCTGACAAGCATGTACCTACATTGTGACAGGAACATGGATGCAGAATCAGATTCCTCATTAGAGTCTGAGTCATCTGACAACTCTGAAGTTCAATCCTCTGAAAACTCTGCAGTTCAACAAATCAATAAAGTTGAAAACGATATCTTACAAATTAATTCTGATCAAGATATTAATAAAATTGGAAGAGAAAGGAAACCAAATTTCAATAGACCTCGTAAAAATTGGAACAGTAGTAGAACTAAAGACTACTATCCACGACCTACTCCTCCTGACATTATGTATGAAGAAAGAGCAAAATTCCATACAAAAGATTATGATGGAAATTCCATTTATGAATGGAATATTGATGGAAAAAGTGAGTATGAAATTCTCAACACATTACAAGAAATGGGTATGGCCAAATTAGCATACAAAATGAAAAGATGTTCTGAGCAGGATATTGCGAGTTTATTCATAACTGGTTTTACTGGACAGTTAAAATATTGGTGGGACAATACTTTGACCTTGCAAGACAAAACAGCAATTCTTGAGCATACTATAGACGTAGAAAATGCCCAAGGAGAAATTACTACCCAAAACGATTCAAGTGATTTCCTCATAGTTACCATAGCTATGCACTTTGTAGGAAATGCTCAGGAAGAATTAGCTTCTTCAAAGATATTCCTTACTAATATTAGGTGTCCAACACTTAGTGACTTCAGGTGGTACAAAGACATATTTTTGACTCATGTTCTTAAACGAACAGACAGTACTGCACCATTCTGGAAAGAAAAATTCATTACTGGTTTACCAACTCTGTTTTCCCAAAGAATTATGATCAATTTGCAAAAGGAAATGGGAACAGAACAAATTGATTTCTCTTCAATGACCTTTGGTCAACTTTTTGTTTTTGTCAAAAAAGAAGCCCTTGCAGCTTGTCAAGAGCTTAAATTCCAAGCTAAATATGGCAGTAAGAGAAAAGAAATGGGATCTTTCTGTCAAGCTTTTGGAATTACTAGAATTAGTGCTCCTTCCACTGAAAGAAAGAAAAAATTCCTTCAAAAATCTTTTTCACAAAAAAGATATTCTAAGAAAAAGGAATATAAAGATGATTCCTTTTCCCCAAAGAAATTCAGGAGATTTAATAGAAAAAAGAATTCAAGTGATTTCAAGTGCTTTAAATGTGGCAAGAAAGGTCATATTGCTAGCAAATGTCGAAGCAAAGGAAAGATAAATGAAATCATTGATGGCATTTCTGATATTGAAAAAAATATCAGAAACAAATTAAAGGATAGATTGCAAATCTATTCTGAGATCAATTATATTACTGACGATGATAATGGCAATTATGATTCCTCTAGTGAAAGTCAGGATGACTGTCACTGTAAACAAATTAATATGATTAAGTCTTCTACTGATAATAAGAAGATAGATTCTGATACAAAAGAATTTATCTTTGATATGATTCAACAATTACCTGATCCTATCAAACAAAAAGAACTTTTTGAAAGATTAAAGTCTTTAATATTGCAAGAAGATGAGAAATTTAATATCATTCAACCTTTCAGTATATCAAAAGTTTTTGAAAAGTATCCTATGAATCAAACCTCTGGTATTAAGTCCATCTCTACCAGAGAATTGCAAACAGAGATTCATATTCTAAAGGAAGAAGTCAAGTCTTTAAGACAGACTACTAATAATATAGAGATGAAAAATCTCTCTTTAGAAGCTCATATTGCAATTATTCAATCTAGACTTTCCAAAGGAAAAGAAACTTATCTAGAAGAAGAAGAAGAAAAAGAAGAAGCATTTATTCCTCCACAGGAAATAAATATTACTTCTACTCAACCTTCTACTTCTCAATTCATTTCTACGATTGAGAAATTCCAATTCCAAAAGTGGTTAATTCATCTAACTATTTCTATAGGAAACTTCAAACAAACTTTTGTTGCAATGTTAGACAGTGGTGCAGATCAAAACTGCATCAGAGATGGTCTAATACCAACAAAATATTATAGTTTTACTAATGAAGTCCTTATAGCAGCCAACAACTCTCCTCTTCGAATCAAAGGAAAGTTGACAAAGACCGAAATATGTAATCAAAATTACTGCTTTAAACATCAGTTTATTGTAGTAGAAAATCTCAACACTGATATTATTTTAGGCACTCCATTCCTCACTCAAATTTACCCTTTTGTTGTTGATAACAAAGGTATCAGCACTAACATTATGGGTAATACTATACATTTCAAATTCTTGATTCCTGTTCGACAAAAGGAGTTAAATGCTTTGCAAAATAACTCCATTTATCAACATATCAACCTTATTCAAAGGAAGCAGAATAAGATAAATTTTCTCAAAGAAGATTTGTCTTATGCTCAAATTGAAGAACACTTACAGTTACCCAACACAAAACAAGAAATTCAACAGTTAGAAGATCTATTCAAAAGAGAAGTCTGTGCAGATCTTCCTAATGCTTTTTGGGAAAGAAAAAAGCACATCGTTGAATTACCATATGAAAAGGAATTTTCAGAAAGAAATATTCCTACAAAGGCAAGACCCATTCAAATGAATCATGATCTATTAGAAGTTTGTAAAAAAGAAATTCAAACTCTTTTAGATAAAGAGCTGATACGGCCATCCAAATCACCTTGGAGCTGTGCAGCATTTTATGTCATAAATCAAGCAGAAAAGGAACGTGGTGTCCCTAGGCTTGTTATTAATTATAAACCTCTCATCAAGGTTCTTCAATGGATTCGTTACCCTATTCCAAATAAAAGAGATTTATTAAAACGTTTAAGTATTGCAAAAATCTTTTCAAAGTTTGACATGGAATCTGGCTTTTGGCAAATTCAAGTTGCTGAAAAAGACAGATACAAAACCGCCTTTACCGTACCCTTTGGCCATTACGAATGGAATGTAATGCCTTTTGGACTCAAAAACGCCCCTTCAGAATTCCAAAGAATAATGAATGACATTCTGAATCCATATTCAAAGTTTATGATTGTTTATATTGATGATGTATTAGTTTTCTCTGAAAACGTTGATCAACATTTTAAACATTTGAAAACTTTCTTATATACTATAAAGAAAAATGGCTTAGTTCTTTCAGCCACAAAAATGAAATTATTTCAAAACAATATTCGTTTTCTTGGACATTTCATAAATCAAGGTACTATTATACCTATAAATCGAAGTATTGATTTTGCTGATAAATTTCCTGATGAAATTAAAGACAAAACTCAACTCCAAAGATTTTTAGGTTGTTTAAATTATATTTCTGATTTTATTCCAAAGATGAGACAAATTTGTGCACCTTTATTTCAACGACTTCAAACAAATCCTCCACCTTGGACTTCAATTCATACAGATATTGTTAAACAAATCAAAAGAACTATTCATTCTTTACCTTGCATTAATATTCCTCATCCTCATGCTTTCATGATTGTTGAGACTGATGCTTCAAATATTGGTTACGGTGGTATTTTAAAACAACGGCTACCAAACTCTTCAAAAGAAGATCTAGTCAGATATCACTCTGGTGTCTGGTTAGGACCTCAAAAAAATTACTATACTATAAAAAAGGAAATGCTTTCAATTGTTAATTGTATTTTAAAATTTCAAGATGATCTTTTTAATAAAAAATTTCTCCTTAGAATAGACTGTCAATCGGCAAAATTCATTTTAGAAAAAGACGTAAAAAATCTGGTTTCAAAACAAATATTCGCTAGATGGCAACCTTTACTTTCTGTCTTTGATTTTGATATTCAATATTTAAAAGGTACTGACAATTCATTACCAGACTTTTTGACTAGGGAATTCCTTACAGGAAAAAATGGGTGATCCCAATTCAAAAGTTCGCACTTCAAAGGACTATGAGATGAAAAAATTGACAACAGCAACTTCATCAACAAACAAATTCCATATTCTCCAAGATTTCCCTGGTCTGACTTACTCATCAGTAGTAGAAAGCAAGAAACCTCAAAATTCAACTCCACAGATTCAAACTTCTCCAAAAGATCAAGACAGTCCATATTTCACAAAATCTGGTGTTCAACACATCTGCTTGACCACCTTCAAAGAATCTCCCAACTACAACACACTTCAAATCTACACTCATCAATTATTCCCGCCAAACTCCTATTGGCTGGATGATCCCCTCAAAACTCAACAATTCTATGAGTTGATCTTAGTTGACTCTGGGTCAGCTGAAATCACTCATACTCCTGATAGAAAAACTCCTTCACTGATTTCTTATTCAAAATGTGTCATAAAGAAGGTTATTCCACCAAATGATTGGTCCAGCATTTGGACTACAAAAGACTTCTTAATTACTTACATTCCCAAAGGTTATACATACCAAGACTATCAAATGGCCTGGTTTCGAACCTTATTCTATAGGCCTTTCAATCATTCATGGTTCCTTACCTTCCACTCAAATTGTGCTGACACTATGCCTATCTGGTTCTATGAATGGTGGCTACGTTTTGGCCCCGTTCCAGAGATACTTCCGCCAGTTGTTCTAAAGGCCTTCCAAACTTGGGTCCAAAGAACGGGAGGTGAACATTTCAAAAAAGCCCTCCTATTCCACAAATCTTTCAAAATCCCATGGATATTTTGTTGGACATTTACATTATTTAGACACTACAACAGTGACTACCCTCTCAGTCTGGGTAGAGAATTCAAGGTCAAATGGTGGACCCGTTACACTCAAGATTACTGCAATGAGAAGGCAGTATTACATTACATTCAAACAGGAAAGAAACTTCAACAAGAAATTCAGCAAATTCCAAAAGAACCAGCAAAGCCTGAACCAAAAACTCCTGCAAAAGAAGTAAAGACTCAAAAGAAGGCAAAAGCAGTCATAAATTTCAACTCCTCAGATTCAGAAGATGATGATATGAAGCAATTTCTGGAGTTCCAAAAATTCAAAAAAATGCAGAAACAAATGAGAAGCTCAAAATCAAACTCCAAGCATTCCTCAGAAGGATCCTCTACTGATCCTATAGGAGGGCCTTGTGCTCAAGACCCTTTTGAAATGTAAAAAAAAAAAATGTATATATCTTATCTTATCTTTCTAGTGTTCTCTGTAGTGAATGGTAACTACAGCTAGTCCGGAGCAAACGGCTACCGGTAAAGACTTATCAAATCCGTTTTAAAAAGGTTTGCTCCTAACCCAAAGGAGTATGGCTCTCAAACAGTCAATTTACTGGAGAAGTAATTCTCCACAACAACGTCATATGTAGAACGGTTCAAATCTACATGCTATCCCAATCTCAAACGGTGGTTGGTAAAAGCATATTAAATCCGTTACTGGCTGCGGATTTGCCAAAAATTCGATTACTAAAGATTCCTCTCAAAAGCAAGGACAGCTCAAAAGAAGACGAAAGATGTCTACTCAAAGATGACAGTTCAAAAGAAAACAAAAAAGGTCTACTCAAAAGATGCCAGCTCAAAAGAAGACAAAAGATATCTACTCAAAAGATGCCAGCTCAAAAGCCATAAGATGCTTTCCAAAAAGACAAGACGGCCACTCAAATAATTGAAGACAGCAACCACTCAGCTATTCAAAAAACAAGGACAAGACAGCACTAAAAGATTCGTGCTGATCCAAAGAGCATTCAAGAGGAGCATTCAAGTCTATATAAACACAACTCATTCATGTAACAAGGCAGAGGTTTTTGGAGAGGTTTTAGAGAGAGAGTTCAGACTTTGTAAACTTTACTCTTTGCTTCTGTATCTAAATACTTTCAATTCAAATAAGATCAAAGCCACTTCTCATTCCATCTTCTTGTTTATTTTGTTTTATGATCCTGTCCCCCTTATGGTATCAGAGCCAAGTTCTTTTAGTAATTCCACTCTTTATTAAGAGCAACGAGTGACCTATTCATAGTAAATATCCTGAGCGTTGGTAAGACGTTGGTAAGCTCGTGAACCCGTTGGTAAGCCCGAAAGAGCGTGGTGTTCCCGGTGGAGTGTTCCCGTTGTTCCCGATCAAGGTATGATCTGTGTCTAGTTCATAAAATTGCTATTAATGATGGCTGGTTTTATTAAAAAAAAATTTCTCTGGTTCTGGAAGTAATTCTGGACACATAATACAAAGCAAAGAAGAGATTATTAATGAGGACTTTTCAAACTGGACTCTTCCTAATAAAAATATTGAAAATATTTATAAAATTGGTACTTTTGATTTCAAAAGCGCTTTTAGCGTAAAAATTCATGAAGAGACCTTAAACATTCAAAATAAATTTCAATCAATTCCTCTTTTATCTCATATTTCTTTACGAAAATACTTAGAAAAAGGATTTCGTTATATTCATTTTGGTATGATTCAAGTAGCAGTCAAACCACTTGCTCATATTGGCATAGACATTCCTGTTTACATGGCTTTACGTGATAAACGTTTGCGAAAATACAAATCGTCAATATTAAGTATGATTCAGACTAATATTTGTAATGGTCCTATTTATTTTAATTGTATTCCTAATTTTCCCGTTTCATTAACTGATCCTTTAATTATGAATTCCTTAATTCTTGATGTTCATCTGCAAGCACTAGTAAAATAAGGGGTTGGCCCTACGGATATTGACATCCGTAGGGGCAATTTAAGTTTGGCCCTACGGATTAATCCGTAGGGCTAAAAGGTTGCCCCTACGGGCATAGACGTCCAAGAATAAAAATATTAATTCTTAATTTGGTGTTTGCCCCTACGGAGCCGCAAACAAAGGACCTACGGCTATATCCGTAATTATTCATCGCATTTACTTTAGATTAATGAGTTCTGCTATTAATCCCAATTGCAAATTAGTTAATAACTTTACTGATGAGACAATACTATTACAAATTGATGCTGACTATTCAAAGACCTTTATTCCTAAACGCCTGAAATGGAATGAAATTACCATTCCAGAAGCTTTTCAAATAGATGTTCCTCAGAGACCAAGAAATCTCGAGAGAACAGAGATTCAAGAGATAGTTGAAGAACAGGATGGTACAGTCTTGGTTCGTTTCAACTCACTCAATGAAAATAGGAGATCCATCAGACCCTACTCTATTCCTAGAAATTCATTTAGAGAATCTAGATCTTTCATAGTAGAAACTCCTTCTACTCAAGAAGATCCTTCAATAAGAATTCACAATCAAACACCTATTCCTGAAATTTCAAATGAACTCAATTTTTCTCCTAATAATTCTCCTAATTCCAGTCAGATGCATGGAGAATTCTACGGTACTAATGTTATCACTAAACTTGGTGTTAAAATTGATATCGAAGAACTAGAAAACGACTTCAAGGAAGAATCAGAATACTACACATGGTATTCTAAGCTAGATGCTTACTGTCAAGCTAAGATTCGACTTCAATGGATAAAAGATATTCAAAAATATCATGCTCCATTCCATTTTGAAAACTGGTTAGAATTTTATTTTACAAAAAATGAAATTTCTGAACCATTCAAAAAATCTACTATTAATGTACAAACAAGTTTGTACAAGAAATGGCAACTTCAAGATGGCACTATTATTACTGCTATCACTCCTCCCTTACAGACCTTGAAACTCCATTCCAATGAAGGAGAAGTCATAGCTGCACCTTTCAAAAAGGGTCGTGAAAGTATTGATCCTAGAGGAAATGATCAAGTTAATTTGGATGATATTAAGAAATTATATCACCAGAATAACTACTCCAATCAAGTTTTACATACGATTTCAACACAAATAGATTCCTTATCTACTGACATCAAGGCTATTTCAAAACCAACAAGTTCAACATTCCCTCACAGTACTTCTTTACCACATTTTCAACCAAGAAGTATTCCTAGAGCTTTAGAAAATAAGCTCGCGCTTGAAAATGAATCATTATTATCTAAATTAAATCAAACACTTGATTCAATTAACAAGAACCTTCCTGGTCCTTCAAAAATCAACAATATTGATACTATAGAAGATAAAGAAAGGGGGTCAGGATCATAAAACTAGATAAACAAGAAGATGGAATGAGAACTGGCTTTGATCTTATTTGAATTGAAAGTATTTGGATACAGAAGCAAAGAGTAAAGTTTACAAAGTGTGAACTCTCTCTCTAAAACCTCTCCAAAAACCTCTGCCTAGTTACATGAATGAGTTGTGTTTATATAGACTTGAATGCTCCTCTTGAATGCTCTTTGGATCAGCACGAATCTTTTAGTGTTGTCTTTTTTTTTTTTTTATACTCACTCATTTTAGTGGAACTCTCATCCTCACTTATTTGAATTGGGAATCCCAACGGATCTACTATGATTTTTGGTAAATCATCAACCATCAACGAATTTGAGATGTCTTTACCTTTTACCGTTTGAAAAGGACTAGGTTCATCATTTATTTTAATTGGTGATGAACTACCAATTTGAGATTTCAAGATCTCTATGAGCTTTAATTTCTCTTTATCATGTTCGTCTTCCACAAAGAAGTTACGAACATTATTGTTTGAGAGCGAAAAATCCCTCAATACTTCTTCAAGGTTGTAATAACCTTTCCATCTACAGTCTTTTCTGTTGCCGACTGTATTCATCAAAGAACCATAATTGATATAGACTCCGGGCTTTGGGCCGTTGAAGAGTACATAATGAGTAAAATTCTTTGAAGTGGGTTTTGTAATAATTTTTGTAAAATAATATGTAAGAGCACTAAGAGCTTTTAATTTCTCTTGTGGTGTTCTTACTATCCACAGTGCGTTAAGAATACACTGTTGTTGCTCATCAACTGATAATCCTTTTGCGGCTTTATAAGATTTGTCGTCATTTGCTTGAAGTAAAGGGAGGGTAATCCTTCCGAACTTCATATTTTTGTTGCTGTTACCTTTGTGGCTACATTGAAACATATAAACAGAGTTAGAAGTAATAAACGTCAGCTCCTGAATTATCTTTCCTTTTACATGCTCAATGGTGACTTGAACATTGATCCTGCATAAATAATCCACAAAGTTAACCCAACGATTTCTGGATAATTTATTATTAATCAGTTTATTGTAGAAATTCACAATAGCCTGACAATCAGTTCTAAGAGTGAATTCAGATTTATCAAGGATGAAAATCTTGAATTTATCAAGCGTGTAAATACAAGCCATGATTTCAGCGTCAATTGTTGAAATCGCGGTTTTATATGTTCCTGAGGTATAGTGAGCTATTTTCTCAGCACCTTTTGAATCAATCATGAAAGCATCAGAATGAGGAATATTAATGCAAGGTGAAGAATGAATAGTTTTTTGATTTATGAAATTTCCAAAAAAACGAATATTGTTTTGAAATAATTTCATTTTTGTGGCTGAAAGAACTAAGCCATTTTTCTTTATAGTATATAAGAAAGTTTTCAAATGTTTAAAATGTTGATCAATGTTTTCAGAGAAAACTAATACATCATCAATATAAACAATCATAAACTTTGAATATGGATTCAGAATGTCATTCATTATTCTTTGGAATTCTGAAGGGGCGTTTTTGAGTCCAAAAGGCATTACATTCCATTCGTAATGGCCAAAGGGTACGGTAAAGGCGGTTTTGTATCTGTCTTTTTCAGCAACTTGAATTTGCCAAAAGCCAGATTTCATGTCAAATTTTGAAAAGATTTTTGCAATACTTAAACGTTTTAATAAATCTCTTTTATTTGGAATAGGATAACAAATCCATTGAAGAACCTTGTTGAGAGGTTTATAATTAATAACAAGCCTAGGGACACCACGTTCCTTTTCTGCTTGATTTATGACATAAAATGCTGCACAGCTCCAAGGTGATTTGGATGGCCGTATCAGCTCTTTATCTAAAAGAGTTTGAATTTCTTTTTTACAAACTTCTAATAGATCATGATTCATTTGAATGGGTCTTGCCTTTGTAGGAATATTTCTTTCTGAAAATTCCTTTTCATATGGTAATTCAACGATTTGCTTTTTTCTTTCCCAAAAAGTATTAGGAAGATCTGCACAGACTTCTCTTTTGAATAGATCTTCTAACTGTTGAATTTCTTGTTTTGTGTTGGGTAACTGTAAGTGTTCTTCAATTTGAGCATAAGACAAATCTTCTTTGAGAAAATTTATCTTATTCTGCTTCCTTTGAATAAGGTTGATATGTTGATAAATGGAGTTATTTTGCAAAGCATTTAACTCCTTTTGTCGAACAGGAATCAAGAATCTGAAATGTATAGTATTACCCATAATGTTAGTGCTGATACCTTTGTTATCAACAACAAAAGGGTAAATTTGAGTAAGTAATGGAGTGCCTAAAATAATATCAGTGTTGAGATTTTCTACTACAATAAACTGATTTTTAAAGCAGTAGTTTTGATTACATATCTCGGTTTTTGTCAGCTTTCCTTTGATTCGAAGAGGAGAGTTGTTGGCTGCTATAAGGACTTCATTAGTAAAATTATAATATTTTGTTGGTATTAGACCATCTCTGATGCAGCTTTGATCTGCACCACTGTCTAACATTGCAACAAAAGTTTGTTTGAAGTTTCCTATAGAAATAGTTAGATGAACTAACCACTTTTGGAATTGGAATTTCTCAATCGTAGAAATGAATTGAGAAGTAGAAGGTTGAGTAGAAGTAATATTTATTTTCTGTGGAGGAATAAATGCTTCTTCTTCTTCTTCTTCTTCTAGATAAGTTTCTTTTCCTTTGGAAAGTCTAGATTGAATAATTGCAATATGAGCTTCTAAAAAGAGGTTTTTCATCTCTATATTGTTAGTAGTCTGTCTTAAAGACTTGACTTCTTCCTTTAGAATATGAATCTCTGTTTGCAATTCTCTGGTAGAGATGGACTTAATACCAGAGGTTTGATTCATAGGATATTTTTCAAAAACTTTTGATATACTGAAAGGTTGAATGATATTAAACTTCTCATCTTCTTGCAGAATTAAAGATTTTAATCTTTCAAAAAGTTCCTTTTGTTTGATAGGATCAGGTAATTGTTGAATCATATCAAAGATGAATTCTTTTGTATATGAATTTATTTTCTTATTATCAGTAGAAGACATAATCATATTAATCTGTTTACAGTGATAGTCATCCTGACTTTCACTAGAGGAATCATAATTGCCATTATCATCGTCAGTAATATAATTGATCTCAGAATAGATTTGCAATCTATCCTTTAATTTGTTTCTGATATTTTCTTCAATATCAGAAATGCCATCAATGATTTCATTTATCTTTCTTTTGCTTCGACATTTGCTAGCAATATGACCTTTCTTGCCACATTTAAAGCACTTGAAATCACTTGAATTCTTTTTTCTATTAAATCTCCTGAATTTATTTGGGGAAAAGGAATCATCTTTATATTCCTTTTTCTTAGAATATCTTTTTTGTGAAAAAGATTTTTGAAGGAATTTTTTCTTTCTTTCAGTGGAAGGAGCACTGATTCCAGTAATTCCAAAAGCTTGACAGAAAGATCCCATTTCTTTTCTCTTACTGCCATATTTAGCTTGGAATTTAAGCTCTTGACAAGCTGCAAGGGCTTCTTTTTTGATAAAAGCAAAAAGTTGACCAATGGTCATTGAAGAGAAATCAATTTGTTCTGTTCCCATTTCCTTTTGTAAATTGATCATAATTCTTTGGGAAAACAGAGTTGGTAAACCAGTAATGAATTTTTCTTTCCAGAATGGTGCAGTACTGTCTGTTCGTTTAAGAACATGAGTCAAAAACATGTCTTTGTACCACCTGAAGTCACCAAGTGTTGGACAGCTAATGTTAGTAAGGAATATCTTTGAAGAAGCTAATTCTTCCTGAGGATTTCCTACAAAGTGCATAGCTATGGTAACTATAAGGAAATCACTTGAATCGTTTTGGGTAGTAATTTCTCCTTAGGCATTTTCTACGTCTATAGTATGCTCAAGAATTGCTGTTTTGTCTTGCAAGGTCAAAGCATTGTCCCACCAATACTTTAACTGTCCAGTAAAACCAGTTATGAATAAACTAGCAATATCCTGTTCAGAACATCTTTTCATTTTGTATGCCAATTTGGCCATACCCATTTCTTGTAATGTGTTGAGTATTTCATACTCACTTTTTCCATCAATATTCCATTCATAAATGGAATTTCCATCATAATCTTTTGTATGGAATTTTGCTCTTTCTTCATACATAATGTCAGGAGGAGTAGGTCGTGGATAGTAGTCTTTAGTTCTACTATTGTTCCAATTTCTACGAGGTCTATTGAAATTTGGTTTCTTTCCTCTTTCAATTTTATTAATATCTTGATCAGAATTAATTTGTAAGATATCGTTTTCAACTTTATTGATTTGTTGAACTACAGAGTTTTCAGAGGATTGAACTACAGAGTTTTCAGAGGAATTAGATTCTAATGAGGAATCTGATTCTTCATTTTCTTCTATAGTGTCAATATTGTTGATTTTTGAAGGACCAGGAAGGTTCTTGTTAATTGAATCAAGTGGTTGATTCAATTTAGATAATAATGAATCGTTTTCAAACGTGAGCTTATTTTCTAAGGCTCTAGGAATACTTCTTGGCTGAAAATGTGGTAAAGAAGTACTGTGAGGGAATGTTGAACTTGTTGGTTTTGAAATAGCCTTAATGTCAGTAGATAAGGAATCTATTTGTGTTGAAATCGTGTGTAAAACTTGATTGGAGTAGTTATTCTGGTGATATAATTTCTTAATATCATCCAAATTAACTTGATCATTTCCTCTAGGGTCAATACTTTCACGACCCTTTTTGAAAGGTGTAGCTATGACTTCTCCTTTTTTGGAATGGAGTTTCAAGGTCTGTAAGGGAGGAGTGATAGCAATAATAATAGTGCCATCTTGAAGTTGCCATTTCTTGTACAAACTTGTTTGTACATTAATAGCAGATTTTTTGAATAGTTCAGAAATTTCATTTTTTGTAAAATAAAATTCTAACCAGTTTTCAAAATGAAATGGAGCATGATATTTTTGAATATCTTTTATCCATTGAAGTCGAATTTTAGCTTGACAGTAAGCATCTAGCTTAGAATACCATGTGTAGTATTTTGATTCTTTCTTGAAGTCGTTTTCTAGTTCTTCGATATCAATTTTAACACCAAGTTTAGTGATAACATTAATACCGTGGAATTCTCCATGCATCTGACTGGAATTAGGAGAATTATTAGGAGAAAAATCGAGTTCATTTGAAATGTCAGGTATAGGTGTTTGATTGTGAATCCTAATTGAAGGATCTTCTTGAGTAGAAGGAGTTTCTACTATAAAAGATCTAGATTTTCTAAATGAATTTCTAGGAATAGAGTAGGGTCTGATGGATCTCCTATTTTCATTGAGTGAGTTGAAACGAACCAGGACTGTACCATCTTGTTCTTCAACTATCTCTTGAATTTCTGTTCTCTCGAGATTTCTTGGTCTCTGAGGAACATCTATTTGAAAGGCTTCTGGAATGGTAATTTCATTCCATTTCAGGCGTTTAGGAACAAAGGTCTTTGAATAGTCAGCATCAATTTGTAATAGTATTGTCTCATCAGTAAAGTTATTAACTAATTTGCATTTAGGATTGATAGCAGAACTCATTAATCGAAAGTAAATGCGATAAATAATTACAAATTATTCTGCAAGTTTTTCAAATTCGTCTCCTTGCAGATGAACATCAAGAATTAAGGAATTCATAATTAAAGAATCAGTTAATGATACAGGAAAATTAGGAATACAATTAAAATAAATAGGACCATTACAAATATTAGTCTGAATCATACTTAAAATTGATGATTTGTATCTTCGCAAACGTTTATCACGTAAAGCCATGTAAACAGGAATGTCTATGCCAATATGAGCAAGTGGTTTGACTGCTACTTGAATCATACCAAAATGAATATAACGAAATCCTTTTTCTAAATATTTTCGTATAGAAACATGAGATAAAAGAGGAATTGATTGAAACTTATTTTGAATGTTTAAAGTCTCTTCATGAATTTTTACGCTAAAAGCGCTTTTGAAATCAAAAGTACCAATTTTATAAATATTTTCAATATTTTCATTAGGAAGAGTCCAGTTTGAAAAGTCCTCATTAATCATCTCTTCTTTGCTTTGTATTATGTGTCCTGAATTACTTCCAGAACTAGAGAAAATTTTTCTAATAAAACCAGCCATCATTAATAGCAATTTTATGAACTAAACACAGATCATACCTTGATCGGGAACAACGGGAACACTCCACCGGGAACACAACGCTCTCTCTCGGGCTTACCAACGGGTTCACGAGCTTACCAACGTCTTACCAACGCTCAGGATACTCACTATGAATAGGTCACTTGTTGCTCTCAACAAAGAGTGGATTTACTAAAAGAACTTGGCTCTGATACCATAAGGGGGCAGGATCATAAAACTAGCAAACAAGGAGATGGAATGAGAACTGGCTTTGATCTTATTTGAATTGAAAGTATTTGGATACAGAAGCAAAGAGTAAAGTTTACAAAGTCTGAACTCTCTCTCTAAAACCTCTCCAAAAACACAACTCATTCATGTAACAAGGCAGAGGTTTTTGGAGAGGTTTTAGAGAGAGAGTTCAGACTTTGTAAACTTTACTCTTTGCTTCTGTATCCAAATACTTTCAATTCAAATAAGATCAAAGCCAGTTCTCATTCCATCTTCTTGTTTATTTTGTTTTATGATCCTGCCCCCCTTATGGTATCAGAGCCAAGTTCTTTTAGTAATTCCACTCTTTATTATGAGCAACGAGTGACCTATTCATAGTAAATATCCTGAGCGTTGGTAAGACGTTGGTAAGCTCGTGAACCCGTTGGTAAGCCCGAAAGAGCGTGGTGTTCCCGGTGGAGTGTTCCCGTTGTTCCCGATCAAGGTATGATCTGTGTCTAGTTCATAAAATTGCTATTAATGATGGCTGGTTTTATTAAAAAAAATTTCTCTGGTTCTGGAAGTAATTCAGGACACATAATACAGAAGCAAAGAGTAAAGTTTACAAAGTCTGAACTCTCTCTCTAAAACCTCTCCAAAAACCTCTGCCTTGTTACATGAATGAGTTGTGTTTATATAGACTTGAATGCTCTTTGGATCAGCACGAATCTTTTAGTGCTGTCTTGTCCTTGTTTTTTGAATAGCTGAGTGGTTGCTGTCTTCAATTATTTGAGTGGCCGTCTTGTCTTTTTGGAAAGCATCTTATGGCTTTTGAGCTGGCATCTTTTGAGTAGACATCTTTTGTCTTCTTTTGAGCTGGCATCTTTTGAGTAGACCTCTTTTGTTTTCTTTTGAACTGTCATCTTTGAGTAGACATCTTTCGTCTTCTTTTGAGCTGTCCTTGCTTTTGAGAGAAATCTTTAGTAATAGAATTTTTGGCAAATCCGCAGCCATTAACGGATTTAATATGCCTTTACCAACCACCGTTTGAGATTGGGCTAGCATGTAGATTTGAACCGTTCTACATATGACGTTGTTGTGGAGAATTACTTCTCCAGTAAATTGGCTGTTTGAGAGCCATACTCCTTTGGGTTAGGAGCAAACCTTTTTAAAACGGATTTGATAAGTCTTTACCGGTAGCCGTTTGCTCCGGACTAGCTGTAGTTACCATTCACTACAGAGAACACTAGAAAGATAAGATAAGATATATACATTTTTTTTTTTTTTACATTTCAAAAGGGTCTTGAGCACAAGGCCCTCCTATAGGATCAGTAGAGGATCCTTCTGAGGAATGCTTGGAATTTGATTTTGAGCTTCTCATTTGTTTCTGCATTTTTTTGAATTTTTGGAACTCCAGAAATTGCTTCATATCATCATCTTCTGAATCTGAGGAGTTGAAATTTATGACTGCTTTTGCCTTCTTTTGAGTCTTTACTTCTTTTGCAGGAGTTTTTGGTTCAGGCTTTGCTGGTTCTTTTGGAATTTGCTGAATTTCTTGTTGAAGTTTCTTTCCTGTTTGAATGTAATGTAATACTGCCTTCTCATTGCAGTAATCTTGAGTGTAACGGGTCCACCATTTGACCTTGAATTCTCTACCCAGACTGAGAGGGTAGTCACTGTTGTAGTGTCTAAATAATGTAAATGTCCAACAAAATATCCATGGGATTTTGAAAGATTTGTGGAATAGGAGGGCTTTTTTGAAATGTTCACCTCCCGTTCTTTGGACCCAAGTTTGGAAGGCCTTTAGAACAACTGGCGGAAGTATCTCTGGAACGGGGCCAAAACGTAGCCACCATTCATAGAACCAGATAGGAATAGTGTCAGCACAATTTGAGTGGAAGGTAAGGAACCATGAATGATTGAATGGCCTATAGAATAAGGTTCGAAACCAGGCCATTTGATAGTCTTGGTATGTATAACCTTTGGGAATGTAAGTAATTAAGAAGTCTTTTGTAGTCCAAATGCTGGACCAATCATTTGGTGGAATAACCTTCTTTATGACACATTTTGAATAAGAAATCAGTGAAGGAGTTTTTCTATCAGGAGTATGAGTGATTTCAGCTGACCCAGAGTCAACTAAGATCAACTCATAGAATTGTTGAGTTTTGAGGGGATCATCCAGCCAATAGGAGTTTGGCGGGAATAATTGATGAGTGTAGATTTGAAGTGTGTTGTAGTTGGGAGATTCTTTGAAGGTGGTCAAGCAGATGTGTTGAACACCAGATTTTGTGAAATATGGACTGTCTTGATCTTTTGGAGAAGTTTGAATCTGTGGAGTTGAATTTTGAGGTTTCTTGCTTTCTACTACTGATGAGTAAGTCAGAGCAGGGAAATCTTGGAGAATATGGAATTTGTTTGTTGATGAAGTTGCTGTTGTCAATTTTTTCATCTCATAGTCCTTTGAAGTGCGAACTTTTGAATTGGGATCACCCATTTTTTCCTGTAAGGAATTCCCTAGTCAAAAAGTCTGGTAATGAATTGTCAGTACCTTTTAAATATTGAATATCAAAATCAAAGACAGAAAGTAAAGCTTGCCATCTAGCGAATATTTGTTTTGAAACCAGATTTTTTACGTCTTTTTCTAAAATGAATTTTGCCGATTGACAGTCTATTCTAAGGAGAAATTTTTTATTAAAAAGATCATCTTGAAATTTTAAAATACAATTAACAATTGAAAGCATTTCCTTTTTTATAGTATAGTAATTTTTTTGAGGTCCTAACCAGACACCAGAGTGATATCTGACTAGATCTTCTTTTTAAGAGTTTGGTAGCCGTTGTTTTAAAATACCACCGTAACCAATATTTGAAGCATCAGTCTCAACAATCATGAAAGCATCAGGATGAGGAATATTAATGCAAGGTAAAGAATGAATAGTTCTTTTGATTTGTTTAACAATATCTGTATGAATTGAAGTCCAAGATGGAGGATTTGTTTGAAGTCGTTGAAATAAAGGTGCACAAATTTGTCTCATCTTTGGAATAAAATCAGAAATATAATTTAAACAACCTAAAAATCTTTGGAGTTGAGTTTTGTCTTTAATTTCATCAGGAAATTTATCAGCAAAATCAATACTTCGATTTATAGGTATAATAGTACTTTGATTTATGAAATGTCCAAGAAAACGAATATTGTTTTGAAATAATTTCATTTTTGTGGCTGAAAGAACTAAGCTATTTTTCTTTATAGTATATAAGAAAGTTTTCAAATGTTTAAAATGTTGATCAACGTTTTCAGAGAAAACTAATACATCATCAATATAAATAATCATAAACTTTGAATATGGATTCAGAATGTCATTCATTATTCTTTGGAATTCTGAAGGGGCGTTTTTGAGTCCAAAAGGCATTATATTCCATTCGTAATGGCCAAAGGGTACGGTAAAGGCGGTTTTGTATCTGTGTTTTTCAGCAACTTGAATTTGCCAAAAGCCAGATTTCATGTCAAACTTTGAAAAGATTTTTGCAATACTTAAACGTTTTAATAAATCTCTTTTATTTGGAATAGGGTAACGAATCCATTGAAGAACCTTGTTGAGAGGTTTATAATTAATAACATGCTTAGGGACACCACGTTCCTTTTCTGCTTGATTTATGACATAAAATGCTGCACAGCTCCAAGGTGATTTGGATGGCCGTATCAGCTCTTTATCTAAAAGAGTTTGAATTTCTTTTTTACAAACTTCTAGTAGATCATGATTCATTTGAATGGGTCTTGCCTTTGTAGGAATATTTCTTTCTGAAAATTCCTTTTCATATGGTAATTCAACGATGTGCTTTCTTCTTTCCCAAAAAGCATTAGGAAGATCTGCACAGATTTCTCTTTTGAATAGATCTTCTAACTATTGTATTTCTTGTTTTGTGCTGGGTAATTGTAAGTGCTCTTCAATTTGAGCATAAGACAAATCTTCTTTAAGAAAATTTATCTTATTCTGCTTCCTTTGAATAAGGTTGATATGTTGATAAATGGAGTTATTTTGCAAAGCATTTAACTCCTTTTGTCGAACAGGAATCAAGAATCTGAAATGTATAGTATTACCCATAATGTTAGTGCTCATACCTTTATTATCAACAACAAAAGGGTAAATTTGAGTAAGGAATGGAGTGCCTAAAATAATATCAGTGTTGAGATTTTCTACTACAATAAACTGATGTTTAAAGCAGTAATTTTGATTACATATTTCGGTTTTTGTCAACTTTCCTTTGATTCGAAGAGGAGAGTTGTTGGCTGCTATAAGGACTTCATTAGTAAAATTATAATATTTTGTTGGTATTAGACCATCTCTGATGCAGGTTTGATCTGCACCACTGTCTAACATAGCAACAAAGGTTTGTTTGAAGTTTCCTATAGAAATAGTTAGATGAACTAACCACTTTTGGAATTGGAATTTCTCAATCGTAGAAATGAATTGAGAAGTAGAAGGTTGAGTATAAGTAATATTTATTTCCTGTGGAGGAATAAATGCTTCTTCTTCTTCTTCTTCTTCTAGATAAGTTTCTTTTCCTTTGGAAAGTCTAGATTGAATAATTGCAATATGAGCTTCTAAAAAGAGATTTTTCATCTCTATATTATTAGTAGTCTGTCTTAAAGACTTGACTTCTTCCTTTAGAATATGAATCTCTGTTTGCAATTCTCTGGTAGAGATGGACTTAATACCAGAGGTTTGATTCATAGGATACTTTTCAAAAACTTTTGATATACTGAAAGGTTGAATGATATTAAATTTCTCATCTTCTTGCAATATTAAAGACTTTAATCTTTCAAAAAGTTCTTTTTGTTTGATAGGATCAGGTAATTGTTGAATCATATCAAAGATAAATTCTTTTGTATCAGAATCTATCTTCTTATTATCAGTAGAAAACTTAATCATATTAATTTGCTTACAGTGACAGTTATCCTGACTTTCACTAGAGGAATCATAATTGCCATTATAATCGTCAGTAATATAATTGATCTCAGAATAGATTTGCAATCTATCCTTTAATTTGTTTCTGATATTTTCTTCAATATCAGAAATGCCATCAATGATTTCATTTATCTTTCCTTTGCGTCGACATTTGCTAGCAATATGACCTTTCTTGCCACATTTAAAGCACTTGAAATCACTTGAATTCTTTTTTCTATTAAATCTCCTGAATTTCTTTGGGGAAAAGGAATCATCTTTATATTCCTTTTTCTTAGAATATCTTTTTTGTGAAAAAGATTTTTGAAGGAATTTTTTCTTTCTTTCAGTGGAAGGAGCACTGATTCCAGTAATTCCAAAAGCTTGACAGAAAGATCCCATTTCTTTTCTCTTACTGCCATATTTAGCTTGGAATTTAAGCTCTTGACAAGCTGCAAGGGCTTCTTTTTTGACAAAAGCAAAAAGTTGACCAAAGGTCATTGAAGAGAAATCAATTTGTTCTGTTCCCATTTCCTTTTGCAAATTGATCATAATTCTTTGGGAAAACAGAGTTGGTAAACCAGTAATGAATTTTTCTTTCCAGAATGGTGCAGTACTGTCTGTTCGTTTAAAAACATAAGTCAAAAACATGTCTTTGTACCACCTGAAGTCACTAAGTGTTGGACACCTAATGTTAGTAAGGAATATCTTTGAAGAAGCTAATTCTTCCTGAGGATTTCCTACAAAGTGCATAGCTATGGTAACTATGAGGAAATCACTTGAATCGTTTTGGGTAGTAATTTCTCCTTGGGCATTTTCTACGTCTATAGTATGCTCAAGAATTGTTGTTTTGTCTTGCAAGGTCAAAGCATTGTCCCACCAATACTTTAACTGTCCAGTAAAACCAGTTATGAATAAACTCGCAATATCCTGCTTAGAACATCTTTTCATTTTGTATGCTAATTTGGCCATACCCATTTCTTGTAATGTGTTGAGAATTTCATACTCACTTTTTCCATCAATATTCCATTCATAAATGGAATTTCCATCATAATCTTTTGTATGGAATTTTGCTCTTTCTTCATACATAATGTCAGGAGGAGTAGGTCGTGGATAGTAGTCTTTAGTTCTACTACTGTTCCAATTTTTACGAGGTCTATTGAAATTTGGTTTCCTTTCTCTTCCAATTTTATTAATATCTTGATCAGAATTAATTTGTAAGATATCGTTTTTCAACTTTATTGATTTGTTGAACTGCAGAGTTTTCAGAGGATTGAACTTCAGAGTTGTCAGAGGACTCGGACTCTAATGAGGAATCTGATTCTTCTTTATCTTCTATAGTATCAATATTGTTGATTTTTGAAGGACCAGGAAGGTTCTTGTTAATTGAATCAAGTGTTTGATTTAATTTAGATAATAATGATTCATTTTCAAGCGCGAGCTTATTTTCTAAAGCTCTAGGAATACTTCTTGGTTGAAAATGTGGTAAAGAAGTACTGTGAGGGAATGTTGAACTTGTTGGTTTTGAAATAGCCTTGATGTCAGTAGATAAGGAATCTATTTGTGTTGAAATCGTATGTAAAACTTGATTGGAGTAGTTATTCTGGTGATATAATTTCTTAATATCATCCAAATTAACTTGATCATTTCCTCTAGGATCAATACTTTCACGACCCTTTTTGAAAGGTGTAGCTATGACTTCTCCTTCTTTGGAATGGAGTTTCAAGGTCTGTAAGGGAGGAGTGATAGCAGTAATAATAGTGCCATCTTGAATACTTTTACGACCCTTTCTTGTACAAACTTGTTTGTACATTAATAGTAGATTTTTTGAATGGTTCAGAAATTTCATTTTTTGTAAAATAAAATTCTAACCAGTTTTCAAAATGGAATGGAGCATGATATTTTTGAATATCTTTTATCCATTGAAGTCGAATCTTAGCTTGACAGTAAGCATCTAGCTTAGAATACCATGTGTAGTATTCTGATTCTTCCTTGAAGTCGTTTTCTAGTTCTTCGATATCAATTTTAACACCAAGTTTAGTGATAACATTAGTACCGTAGAATTCTCCATGCATCTGACTGGAATTAGGAGAATTATTAGGAGAAAAATTGAGTTCATTTGAAATTTCAGGAATAGGTGTTTGATTGTGAATTCTTATTGAAGGATCTTCTTGAGTAGAAGGAGTTTCTACTATGAAAGATCTAGATTCTCTAAATGAATTTCTAGGAATAGAGTAGGGTCTGATGGATCTCCTATTTTCATTGAGTGAATTGAAACGAACCAAGACTGTACCATCCTGTTCTTCAACTATCTCTTGAATCTCTGTTCTCTCGAGATTTCTTGGTCTCTGAGGAACATCTATTTGAAAAGCTTCTGGAATGGTAATTTCATTCCATTTCAGGCGTTTAGGAATAAAGGTCTTTGAATAGTCAGCATCAATTTGTAATAGTATTGTCTCATCAGTAAAGTTATTAACTAATTTGCAATTGGGATTAATAGTAGAACTCATTAATCTAAAGTAAATGCGATGAATAATTACAAATTGTTCTGCAAGTTTTTCAAATTCGTCTCCTTGCAGATGAACATCAAGAATTAAGGAATTCATAATTAAAGGATCAGTTAATGAAACGGGAAAATTAGGAATACAATTAAAATAAATAGGACCATTACAAATATTAGTCTGAATCATACTTAATATTGACGATTTGTATTTTCGCAAACGTTTATCACGTAAAGCCATGTAAACAGGAATGTCTATGCCAATATGAGCAAGTGGTTTGACTGCTACTTGAATCATACCAAAATGAATATAACGAAATCCTTTTTCTAAGTATTTTCATAAAGAAATATGAGATAAATGAGGAATTGATTGAAATTTATTTTGAATGTTTAAGGTCTCTTCATGAATTTTTACGCTAAAAGCGCTTTTGAAATCAAAAGTACCAATTTTATAAATATTTTCAATATTTTCATTAGGAAGAGTCCAGTTTGAAAAGTCCTCATTAATCATCTCTTCTTGGAAATATTTGAATTCAGGACACATAATACAAAGCAAAGAAGAGATGATTAATGAGGACTTTTCAAACTGGACTCTTCCTAATGAAAATATTGAAAATATTTATAAAATTGGTACTTTTGATTTCAAAAGCGCTTTTAGCGTAAAAATTCATGAAGAGACTTTAAACATTCAAAATAAGTTTCAATCAATTCCTCTTTTATCTCATGTTTCTATACCTTCTTATTATCAGTAGAAGACTTAATCATATTAATCTGTTTACAGTGACAGTCATCCTGACTTTCACTAGAGGAATCATAATTGCCATTATCATCGTCAGTAATATAATTGATCTCAGAATAGATTTGCAATCTATCCTTTAATTTGTTTCTGATATTTTCTTCAATATCAGAAATGCCATCAATGATTTCATTTATCTTTCTTTTGCTTCGACATTTGCTAGCAATATGACCTTTCTTGCCACATTTAAAGCACTTGAAATCACTTGAATTCTTTTTTCTATTAAATCTCCTGAATTTCTTTGGGGAAAAGGAATCATCTTTATATTCCTTTTTCTTAGAATATCTTTTTTGTGAAAAAGATTTTTGAAGGAATTTTTTCTTTATTTCAGTGGAAGGAGCACTGATTCCAGTAATTCCAAAAGCTTGACAGAAAGATCCCATTTCTTTTCTCTTACTGCCATATTTACTTTGTTTTATGATCCTGCCCCCCTCATAGGATATTCACTATGAATAGATCACTCGTTGCTCTCAACAAAGAGTGGATTTACTAGAACACTTGGCTCTGATACCATAAGGGGGGCAGGATCATAAAACAAAATAAATAAGAAGATGGAATGAGAACTGGCTTTGATCTTATTTGAATTGAAAGTATTTGGATACAGAAGCTAAGAGTAAAGTTTACAAAGTCTGAACTCTCTCTCTAAAACCTCTCCAAAAACCTCTGTCTAGTTACATGAATGAGTTGTGTTTATATAGACTTGAATGCTCCTCTTGAATGCTCTTTGGATCAGCACGAATCTTTTAGTGTTGTCTTGTCTTTCTTTTTTTGAATAGCTGAGTGGTTGGCTGTCTTTAATTATTTGAGTGCCCGTCTTGTCTTTTTGGAAAGCATCTTTTGACTTTCTTCAGCCTTTTAACCTGCGAATTGAAACGCTCATTTTCTTTTTTATACTCACTCATTTTAGTGGAACTCTCATCCTCACTTATTTGAATTGGGGATCCCAACGGATCTACTATGATTTTTGATAAATCATCAACCATCAACGGATTTGAGATGTCTTTACCTTTTACCGTTTAAAAAGGACTAGGTTCATCATTTATTTTAATTGGTGATGAACTACCAATTTGAGATTTCAAGATCTCTATGAGCTTTAATTGCTCTTTATCATGTTCGTCTTCCACAAAGAAGTTACGAACATTATTGTTTGAGAGCGAAAAATCCCTCAATGCTTCTTCAAGGTTGTAATAACCTTTCCATCTACAGTCTTTTCTGTTGCCGACTGTATTCATCAAAGAACCATAATTGATATAGACTCCGGGCTTTGGGCCGTTGAAGAGTACATAATGAGTAAAATTCTTTGAAGTGGGTTTTGTAATAATTTTTGTAAAATAATATGTAAGAGCACTAAGAGCTTTTAATTTCTCTTGTGGTGTTCTTGCTATCCACAGTGCGTTAAGAATACACTGTTATTGCTCATCAACTGATAATCCTTTTGCAGCTTTATAAGATTTGTCGTCATTTGCTTGAAGTAAAGGGAGGGTAATCCTTCCGAACTTCATATTTTTGTTGCTGTTACCTTTGTGGCTACATTGAAACATATAAACAGAGTTAGAAGTAATAAACATCAGCTACTGAATTATCTTTCCTTTTACATGCTCAATGGTGACTTGAACATTGATCCTGCATAAATAATCCACAAAGTTAACCCAACGATTTCTGGATAATTTATTATTAATCAGTTTATTGTAGAAATTCACAATAGCCTGACAATCAGTTCTAAGAGTGAATTCAGATTTATTAAGGATGAAAATCTTGAATTTATCAAGCGTGTAAATACAAGCCATGATTTCAGCGTCAATTGTTGAAATCGCGGTTTTATATGTTCCTAAGGTATAGTGAGCTATTTTCTCAGCACCTTTTGAATCAATCATGAAAGCATCAGGATGAGGAATATTAATGCAAGGTGAAGAATGAATAGTTTTTTGATTTATGAAATGTCTAAGAAAACGAATATTGTTTTGAAATAATTTCATTTTTGTGGCTGAAAGAACTAAGCCATTTTTCTTTATAGTATATAAGAAAGTTTTCAAATGTTTAAAATGTTGATCAATGTTTTCAGAGAAAACTAATACATCATCAATATAAACAATCATAAACTTTGAATATGGATTCAGAATGTCATTCATTATCCTTTGGAATTCTGAAGGGGCGTTTTTGAGTCCAAAAGGCATTACATTCCATTCGTAATGGCCAAGGCGGTTTTGTATCTGTCTTTTTCAGCAACTTGAATTTGCCAAAAGCCAGATTTCATGTCAAACTTTCAAAAGATTTTTGCAATACTTAAACGTTTTAATAAATATCTTTTATTTGGAATAGGGTAACGAATCCATTGAAGAACCTTGTTGAGAGGTTTATAATTAATAACAAGCCTAGGGACACCACGTTCCTTTTCTGCTTGATTTATGACATAAAATGCTGCACAGCTCCAAGGTGATTTGGATGGCCGTATCAGCTCTTTATCTAAAAGAGTTTGAATTTCTTTTTTACAAACTTCTAATAGATCATGATTCATTTGAATGGGTCTTGCCTTTATAGAAATATTTCTTTGTGAAAATTCCTTTTCATATGGTAATTCAACGATGTGCTTTTTTCTTTCCCAAAAAGTATTAGGAAGATCTGCGCAGACTTCTCTTTTGAATAGATCTTCTAACTGTTGAATTTCTTGTTTTGTGTTGGGTAACTGTAAGTGTTCTTCAATTTGAGCATAAGACAAATCTTCTTTGAGAAAATTTATCTTATTCTGCTTCCTTTGAATAAGGTTGATATGTTGATAAATGGAGTTATTTTGCAAAGCATTTAACTTCTTTTGTCGAACAGGAATCAAGAATCTGAAATGTATAGTATTACCCATAATGTTAGTGCTGATACCTTTGTTATCAACAACAAAAGGATAAATTTGAGTAAGGAATGGAGTGCCTAAAATAATATCAGTGTTGAGATTTTCTACTACAATAACCTGATGTTTAAAGCAGTAGTTTTGATTACATATCTCGGTTTTTGTCAACTTTCCTTTGATTCGAAGAGGAGAGTTGGCTGCTATAAGAACTTCATTAGTAAAACTATAATATTTTGTTGGTATTAGACCATCTCTGATGCAGCTTTGATCTGCACCACTGTCTAACATTGCAACAAAGGTTTGTTTGAAATTTCCTATAGAATGAGTTAGATGAACTAACCACTTTTGGAATTGGAATTTCTCAATCGTAGAAATAAATTGAGAAGTAGAAGGTTGAGTAGAAGTAATATTTATTTCCTATGGAGGAATAAATGTTTCTTCCTTTTCTTCTTCTTCTAGATAAGTCTCTTTTCCTTTGGAAAGTCTAGATTGAATAATTGCAATATGAGCTTCTAAAGAGAGATTGTTCATCTCTATATTGTTAGTAGTCTGTCTTAAAGACTTGACTTCTTCCTTTAGAATATGAATCTTTGTTTGCAATTCTCTGGTAGAGATGGACTTAATACCAGAGGTTTGATTCATAGGATATTTTTCAAAAACTTTTGATATACTGAAAGGTTGAATGATATTAAACTTCTCTTCTTCTTGCAGAATTAAAGATTTTAATCTTTCAAAAAGTTCCTTTTGTTTGATAGGATCAGGTAATTGTTGAATCATATCAAAGATGAATTCTTTTATATCAGAATTTATCTTCTTATTATCAGTAGAAGACTTAATCATATTAATCTGTTTACAGTGACAGTCATCCTGACTTTCACTAGAGGAATCATAATTGCCATTATCATCGTCAGTAATATAATTGATCTCAGAATAGATTTGCAATCTATCCTTTAATTTGTTTCTGATATTTTCTTCAATATCAGAAATGCCATCAATGATTTCATTTATCTTTCCTTTGCTTCGACATTTGCTAGCAATATGACCTTTCTTGCCACATTTAAAGCACTTGAAATCACTTGAATTCTTTTTTCTATTAAATCTCCTGAATTTCTTTGGGGAAAAGGAATCATCTTTATATTCCTTTTTCTTAGAATATCTTTTTTGTGAAAAAGATTTTTGAAGGAATTTTTTCTTTCTTTCAGTGGAAGGAGCACTGATTCCAGTAATTCCAAAAGCTTGAAAGAAAGATCCCATTTCTTTTCTCTTACTGCCATATTTAGCTTGGAATTTAAGCTCTTGGCAAGCTGCAAGGGCTTCTTTTTTGACAAAAGCAAAAAGTTGACCAAAGGTCATTGAAGAGAAATCAATTTGTTCTGTTCCTATTTCCTTTTGCAAATTGATCATAATTCTTTGGGAAAACAGAGTTGGTAAACCATTAATGAATTTTTCTTTCCAGAATGGTGCAGTACTGTCTGTTCGTTTAAGAACATGAGTCAAAAACATGTCTTTGTACCACCTGAAGTCACTGAGTGTTGGACACCTAATGTTAGTAAGGAATATCTTTGAAGAAGCTAATTCTTCCTGAGGATTTCCTACAAAGTGCATAGCTATGGTAACTATGAGGAAATCACTTGAATCGTTTTGGGTAGTAATTTCTCCTTGGGCATTTTCTACGTCTATAGTATGCTCAAGAATTGCTGTTTTGTCTTGCAAGGTCAAAACATTGTCCCACCAATACTTTAACTGTCCAGTAAAACCTGTTATGAATAAACTTGCAATATTCTGTTCAGAACATCTTTTCATTTTGTATGCCAATTTGGCCATACCCATTTCTTGTAATGTGTTGAGTATTTCATACTCACTTTTTCCATCAATATTCCATTTGTAAATGGAATTTCCATCATAATCTTTTGTATGGAATTTTGCTCTTTCTTCATACATAATGTCAGGAGGAGTAGGTCGTGGATAGTAGTCTTTAGTTCTACTATTGTTCCAATTTCTACGAGGTCTATTGAAATTTGGTTTCTTTCCTCTTTCAATTTTATTAATATCTTGATCAGAATTAATTTGTAAGATATCGTTTTCAACTTTATTGATTTGTTGAACTACAGAGTTTTCAGAGGATTGAACTACAGAGTTTTCAGAGGAATTAGATTCTAATGAGGAATCTGATTCTTTATTTTCTTCTATAGTGTCAATATTGTTGATTTTTGAAGTACCAGGAAGGTTCTTGTTAATTGAATCAAGTGTTTTATTCAATTTAGATAATAATGAATCGTTTTCAAACGTGAGCTTATTTTCTAAGGCTCTAGGAATACTTCTTGGCTGAAAATGTGGTAAAGAAGTACTGTGATGGAATGTTGAACTTGTTGGTTTTGAAATAGCCTTAATGTCAGTAGATAAGGAATCTATTTGTGTTGAAATCGTGTGTAAAACTTGATTGGAGTAGTTATTCTGGTGATATAATTTCTTAATATCATGCAAATTAACTTGATAATTTCCTCTAGGGTCAATACTTTCACGACCCTTTTTGAAAGGTGTAGCTATGACTTCTCCTTCTTTGGAATGGAGTTTCAAGGTCTGTAAGGGAGGAGTGATAGCAATAATAATAGTGCCATCTTGAAGTTGCCATTTCTTGTACAAACTTATTTGTACATTAATAGCAGATTTTTTGAATGGTTCAGAAATTTCATTTTTTGTAAAATAAAATTCTAACCAGTTTTCAAAACGAAAGGGAGCATGATATTTTTGAATATCTTTTATCCATTGAAGTCAAATCTTAGCTTGACAGTAAGCATCTAGCTTAGAATACCATGTGTAGTATTCTGATTCTTTCTTGAAGTCGTTTTCTAGTTCTTCGATATCAATTTTAAGACCAAGTTTAGTGATAACATTAATACCGTGGAATTCTCCATGCATCTGACTGGAATTAGGAGAATTATTAGGAGAAAAATTGAGTTCATTTGAAATGTCAGGTATAGGTGTTTGATTGTGAATCCTTATTGAAGGATCTTCTTGAGTAGAAGGAGTTTCTACTATGAAAGATCTAGATTCTCTAAATGAATTTCTAGGAATAGAGTAGGGTCTGATGGATCTCCTATTTTCATTGAGTGAGTTGAAACGAACCAGGACTGTACCATCTTGTTCTTCAACTATCTCTTGAATTTCTGTTCTCTCGAGATTTCTTGGTCTCTGAGGAACATCTATTTGAAAAGCTTCTGGAATGGTAATTTCATTCCATTTCAGGCGTTTAGGAACAAAGGTCTTTGAATAGTCAGCATCAATTTGTAATAGTACACTACTACAAATAGGGGTTGCCCCTACGGATAAAGGAATCCGTAGGGGCAACTTTTTATTGCCCCTACGGATTAATCCGTAGGTGCTCACTGTTGTCCCTACGGTTTTCTATATTTTAATTTAAAAATATTTAATCATAATTTGTTGTTTGGCCCTACGGTGGCGCAAACAAAGAACCTACGGCTAAGTCCGTAGGGGCATGTATACGGGTTAATAATAAAAAAAAAGGCACAGAAAATCCCTCACCGTTCCCAAATTTTTCTTCTCTCTTATTCTTCCCGCGTCTCGATCCCGATCTCGTCGGCCATCGACGTCCTCATCCTGACCTCGCCACCGCAACCGTGCTTGACTCGTCGACTTCCACGTCGCAACCGTGCTTGACTCGTCGCCGATCGCATCGTCGACTACTGGCCTCCTCCGTCGTCTCCTCCACCGCGGTTAGTAAATTTCCAATTTTTACTTCTAATTTAATACTTTTATTTCCCTCTTTTGATGATGTTAGGGGTAGGGTTCAGGGATCTGGGTTCGGGTAGGGGTGGCATCGGGTCAGTTAGGGTTAGGGTTCGATTGGGGTTGGGGTTGGGGTTAGGGTAAGGGTTTGGTTGGGGCCGGTTGGGGTTGGGGTTGGGATTAGGGTTCGGTTGGGGTTGGGATTGGTGTTGGCCGGGTTGTGGTTAGGGTTAGGGTTCGATTGGGGTTGGGGTTGGGGTTAGGGTAAGGGTTTGGTTGGGGCCGGTTGGGGTTGGGGTTGGGATTAGGGTTCGGTTGGGGTTGGGATTGGTGTTGGCCGGGTTGTGGTTAGGGTTAAGGGTTAGGGTTAGGGTTATGGTATTTAGGGTTAGGGTTAGTGTTAGGGTTAGGGTCATGTTTAGGGTTAGAAGCTATGGTTAATTTGGGTTAATTGCAGTGTAGGGTTAATTTGGGTTAATTAGTGATAATTTGAAAAGGTTAGGGTGTTGATTAGGCTTAATTTGGTTAATTTGGGTAAATTTGGTTAAGTTTGGGTTGATTAGGGTTAATTAGGTAAATTTGAATAAATTGGGTTAATTAGTGATAATTTGTGTTAGGGTAACAATTATGGTTAATTGTGGTTAATTAGGTTAATTTGGGTTATTTAGGTTTATGGTGCACTAATTTATTTAGTAGGATACACTAGTTCATTACAATAGGATACTCGATGACAACATAAACGTACAACTTTACCACAAACGCAAGAAAAATTTACCCTAAACATGAAATTTCGAACTCTTAATAACGAAACGTAAACGTAAAACTTATTCACGTTAAATGTTCAAGTTAAAACCAATATATGATACTCGATGATGATATGAAACCTTCATATTCCCATCGATACCCGTATATGAAACTAAAAGCGCCACTTAGTCCCCGTCTATCGGTTAACATACGTGCGATGCTCGTCGTGACCTAGAACTATACGAAGGTTGTTAAATATCGGACAGTATAGCTCGATACTAACAACCGTCGTATAGTCTGCGCGACGAGAAAATTCAATCGTATGGTAACCCATAGATTTGTCCCGTGTGGACAAGTTAAGAATGTATAAAGCAAACGCCTTCATTCACTTGTGTTTTCATCCGTTTCGAGATATTTCGTCGGTACCTTTCCGCTGGTTCTCCGTGTACAAAGATAGATTAGATGTTCATTTCAACGTTGTTTCACAGCTTTGAAATGATTATCTATTCTATTACAGTGTACTCGGAGAACAGCGGGGAGGTGCTGCCGAAATTTACTCGAAACGGTTGAAAGCACAAGTGATGGGCGTTCGCTCTATACATTCTTAATGGGATAGAAGCCTACCCTCGACAGCCGGAACACATACATACAAACGCATAATTAGAGAGCGACTCGAGATGTTCGGGTTAAAACCAATATATGATACTCGATGATGATATGAAACCTTCATATTCCCATCGATACCCGTATATGAAACTAAAAGCGCCACTTAGTCCCCGTCTATCGGTTAACATACGTGCGATGCTCGTCGTGACCTAGAACTATACGAAGGTTGTTAAATATCGGACAGTATAGCTCGATACTAACAACCGTCGTATAGTCTGCGCGACGAGAAAATTCAATCGTATGGTAACCCATAGATTTGTCCCGTGTGGACAAATTAAGAATATATAAAGCAAACGCCTTCATTCACTTGTGTTTTCATCCGTTTCGAGATATTTCGTCGGTACCTTTCCGCTGGTTCTCCGTGTACAAAGATACATTAGATGTTCATTTCAACGTTGTTTCACAGCTTTGAAATGATTATCTATTCTATTACAGTGTACTCGGAGAACAGCGGGGAGGTGCTGCCGAAATTTACTTGAAACGGTTGAAAGCACAAGTGATGGGCGTTCGCTCTATACATTCTTAATGGGATAGAAGCCTACCCCCGACAGCCGGAACACATACATACAAACGCATAATCAGAGAGCGACTCGAGATGTTCGGGTTAAAACCAATATATGATAATATGAAACCTTCATATTCCCATCGATACCCATATATGAAACTAATTAAAAGCGCCACTTAGTCCCCGTCTATCGGTCAACATAACGTGCGATAATTTATTCTTTTCAACGACAAACGCACACACAAAGCATATACATGGATTTTCTCCTTTGTCAGTAACTATCCCGTTCTTATATTTCTCAATATAGTCAGCATAACCTACAATTTATATGTTATTCAGTCTAACATGGCCCATGAGTACGTCAGAGTTAAGGACTGGATGTATGTGGATTGGAAACAACGTATGCAACCTAAGTTTGTCGCAGGGGTTGCTGCTTTCCTTGAATTTGCACGAGCACATAATAAGATCATAATAGAGAAGATTCTCTGTCCGTGCGATAGATGTGGCAATAAGTACTGGCAGAAGGTAGAATTGGCAGAGCTTCATATTGTAAAACATGGGTTTACTAGACTTTATTCAATTTGGAAATATCACGGGGAAGGAGAAGAATGCAGTACTGCGGTAGAAGAAGGAGAACACGATAATGCGGCAGGAGAAGAAGAAGAATTCGGTAATACGGCAGGATACGGAAATTTATTTCCATCAGAAGAAATGGAGGATATGGTAGAGGCTGCCCTAGGTGAATCTATTCGTACCGAAGATGACATTCCTTCCGGTCAAGGACCGCGTGCGGATAAATATGAAAATTTCATGAATGATGCTAGGAAACCAATTTATGAGAATGCGAAGTATTCCACCCTCTCATGGTTCGTCCAACTTTTCCAAATTAAGTGCCTAAATGGATGGAGCAACAAGTCATTCACAATGCTTCTTTCGTTCTTGAAAGATTCTATGCCTCCGGGAAATAATGTGCCCGAAAGCTGGTACGAAGCCCAGAAAATGATGTCTGATTTGGGTCTAAAGTACGAGAAGATTCAAGCATGTCCTAAAAATTGCGTGTTGTACCGGAAAGAGAATTCAGATTTGAAAGAGTGTCCAACATGCGGAGAGGCCAGGTATAAGCCGAAAGATTCTGATAAGAAGCCTGATATACCTGTGAAGATAGCACGATATTTTCCCATAACACAGAGGCTACAGAGGCTATTCAGGTGCAAGAAAACAGCCGAGGCAATGATTTGGCATCATCGTGCTCCTCCAAGCGAAAATGGAAAAATGAGCCATCCAAGAGATTCACCGGCATGGAAGGATTTCGATAGGAGGCACACAATATTCAGTAGCGATCCTCGCAATGTCCGGCTCGGACTGGCTGCCGATGGCTTCTGCCCATTCAACTATATGGCTGGAAGTCACAGTACATGGCCCGTTGTAATGATAATTTATAATCTGTCGCCTTGGTTGGCTATGGACCAATCATACTTTATGATGCCTCTTCTTATCGACGGACCAAACTCACCGGGGAACAATATCGACGTCTATCTCCGACCTCTGATTGAGGAGCTGAAAACTTTGTTTATTGATGGTGTAGAGACATATGATTCAAACACAAATACAACCTTCATACTGCGTGCGGCTTTAATGAGGACAGCGATGAGGACGAAGAAGAGAGAAGGCTTAAAGTGCTCCGACCGTCTGTTTCGAAGGACGGGTTGTATTCGACCGATCATGAAGTTACGTGGGTTAGAAATGACATCGACGATGAAATCCAAGTAGATATGTATGATGCGCCCACGAAACGAAAAAGGTTATCAGTAATGTTATATTATTACTTCACATTTTACGCTCTAGATCATATATAGTCAATACTTTTAATGATTGTCTAATGCGTCCACGAACCGTTTATCTAGATTGGATGACGATGTCGGGAGCAGCGAGGGGCGGCAGGAGCTCCAGCCGCGACAGAGGCAGAGGCAGAGGCAGAGGCAGAGCGGTTCTGCCGCCCGGAGAGCTCCGTAGGGAGCTTCAGAGGGCCGGCCTTGCACCCAGATCGGAGACCCCTTCGGATGCCTCCTTCCGTGTGGATTTTTCCACACCTCCAGGTATACTGCACGCATATCCATTTTCAATTTAATATTACAGATATTCATGCCTGTTTATGTCAAAATTACTTATATTGTCAATGTTTGATTGTCTAGTTGTTGGTCCTGCGTCTACATCTGGGACAGAGGCCACCCCCGCTCCTCCAGGTATGTTTATATATCATATAGTGCATGCATATTGATTTAGAACATTATATTATTGATCTACACATTCTTTTTGCAATTACTTATCAAATCTATTTTTAATTGTCTAGTTGTTGGTCCTGCGTCCACATCTGGGACAGAGGCCACCCCCGCTCCTCCAGGTATGTTCATATATCATATAGTGTATGTATATTGATTTAGAATGCTATATCATAAATATACACATTCCTTTTGCTCTTACTTAGCAATTTTTATTATTGTCTAGCTGTAGGTGGTGACACCACCGCACCTGCGGGTATGTTTATATGTCCTATAGTTCATGCATATTGATTTAGAACGTTATATTATTGATCTACACATTCTTTTTGCAATTACTTATAAAATCTATTTTTAATTGTCTAATTATAGGTGGTGCGTCCACACCTTCCACAGGGGCCACTCCTGCCGCTTCCGTACCCTCCGCATCGTCTGCAGGTTAGTATGAATAAATTTAAAATATTTATTTATTTTACATATGCTCTATAGAATAAATATGAACTTCATGGAGATTTAGCGTCGATGTTTATTTTATAGTTGGAGGGGATGCGTCCGGGTCCGGGACCCCGGTTGTTCCTCACCGGAGGAACTATCGTCCCGCTCGTGCTGCTGCTCGGGCCCAGGCTCGTGCGTTATTCACCGGAGGTATATATCACACTTGAATTTTTGTTTAACCTTGATTTCTTAATACAACTTTGTATTATTATTGATTGTCTTGATATTTCGTGCAGACGCAGGGCCTCTCCATCCCCAGAGGGGGACTCGAGGCCCGAATCAGTCCCATAGGCTGAGGCCTAATAGAGCTAGGGGGGAGGCAGCATTCCCCCTATTTTTTACCCTTGACTATCGCTATACCGGTCCTCATGCCGAGAGGTTCGGCCGGTATTTGGGGGACGAGAGCCGGATCGTGAAGAACTATCCACTTCACGTTGAGTGGGGCGAGCAGTACCAGCGCTCATTCGCCCTCTTCTTTGAACAGGCTCGGGTATGTATTAATATATATTTTCATTTGATCTATCCAATATATTTATTATTAACACTTGCAATCTAATAACAATGTTTTTTTTTTGTATTTTCAGTTGGATTACGATTTTCAGCCTGTAGCCGACCCTGATCACTCGGGGAGGGTGCTCGACCTTCATGCTCTGTACAATGGCCTGATGAAGAACATGCAGGCCAAGGTCCGATACAACAGGAATGAGCTGAAGGCCGACTGCTACTCCCTATGGATAGCGACCCCCGAGGCAGAGAGAGCGGCCCTCCTATCTACTCCGGCGTTTGCGAGAGTCGACGTAGAGACATGGCCTCTATTGTGCGCTTATTTCGACTCCGAACGCAAACAAGTATGTATTTTAAATTTAATTCATTATTTATGATATAATTTATTTCTTTGTGTTTCTTAATTAGAAAACTAAATGTTAATGCGTTGTGCAGAAACAGGCCGCTCAGAATATGGAGAACAGGAAGTCGGCGAAGAGGGGTCGCCCCACTTACACAGGTGGCTCGAGGAACATTACTCGAGCCATGGAGTTATCGGTAAATTAAGTGTTATTCTCTAATATTCTGCAATATTAAGAGTTATTCTCTAATATTTCTAATATTAAGAGTTACTTTCTAATATTGCAGACATCTCGGACCGTGGCGTCAGGTGGTACACCGAGCGTGCTGTCCGCATATCTTGCCGTCCACGGCACCTCGACAGATCCCGCCACGGGCGAGCTTCGATGTCCCGACGTCGCTACCCAGGAGTACTGCGTAAGTGTTAATATTTTTTCTACCCAAATTTGAAATTTTAGTTTTGGAAGGTTCAAGTTTAAATTTTATACTTATACTTTACTGCTTAATGTGGGTGTAGGAGCGGGTGGTTGAGCAGGCCCAGGCCTCGGGGATCGATTTTACCGGACAGAACGATCCGAGGCTGCTGACCCCAGTTCTGGACGCCGCACACGGAGGGCACCACGGAGGTTGGGAGAGAGGCCGGGGATTGGGCCCTAGCAGGGCCCATATGAGGTTGGACTCCACCCCGGCGGTTACTTCCTCCGTCTCCAGTGGCCGGCATGTCTATCAGGAACTGGATAGCTTGAGGGCCACCGTTCAGGAGTTGAAGGAGATGCTGGTATGTATACTACTTTATAGTAAAATATCATTTCATATTATATACATATCAATACAACCCTTATTAGTACGTAAGTCTGATTAATCATACATACATATGTAATTAAAATAAACAACGCTTTTCCAAACTAGATATCCAAACAGGGTTTCGAAATAACTTAATAATGAAACGAATTCGAATAATACACAGTTCTTAGACGCTTCTTACACACGTTATGTCCAGACGCGACAGGGTAGATCGGCCGAGCCTCCACATGCATCTCCTTCGGCTGCGGCTCCGCAAGCCACTACATCGGCTGCGGTTCCGCAGACAGCTCCTGTAGCTCCACCGCCCACTCAGACTCCCGCAGCCGCGGCTCCGCAAGCGACTACCTCGACGGCGGCTGCGCAGACCACGACGCCAGCTCCACATGCCGCTCAGACTCCTTTATTTGCAGTATTGGATAGTGTATTTACCGAGGAGCAGGCGCGCGTTATTCGAACGTTACTCGGAGGTGGAGCTGGACCGAACTAGGGTAGCTTTTTGGTTCTTATTTTTTGAAACATGTATTTATTTATATCATATTGTACTACATTTTGAAACGATATTGATATTGGTTTGAATTTATATCATATTCAGTTTTTGGGTTTCTTTTGTATATTATATATATGCGTGGGATGTGATTATGAATACTGCAATATATGATTTGATTGATGTATATAGTATTGTGCACAGGGCGGGAAAAAATCTAGCAGCCCTTTTTAAAAAAAAATACAGAAAACATGTACCTACGGATTACTCCGTAGGTATATATATTGCCCCTACGGAGTTATCCGTAGGGGCAAACTATCAGGAAACCTGATATTTTCCCACCTGATATCAGTGCAGGGTGTTGGGGGTGCCCCTACGGATATATACGTAGGGGCCAATATATATCCCCTACGTATATATCCGTAGGGGCAAAATATCAGGTTCCCTGATATTTTCCCCCCGATCTCAGTGCATTGTGTTGGGAGTGGCCCCTACGGAAACACCCGTAGGGGCTACTTTATATCCCCTACGGCTGTATCCGTAGGGGACGAAATAGGACCTACGGATAAATCCGTAGGTATATACAATATATTCAAAAAAAAAAATTAAATATATGATTTTATTACCCCTACGGGGTACTCCGTAGGGGCTATAGCACCTACTGAGTTATCCGTAGGAGCATAAATTTATCCGTAGGGCCAAGTTCAGGACCTCAACTTGCACCTGCGGCCTTTGCACCTACGGGGTGTTTTTTCGCCCCTACGTATATATCCGTAGGGGCAGTGTGTTGCCCCTACCGATAAATCCGTAGGGGCAACCCTTATTTGTAGTAGTGGTATTGTCTCATCAGTAAAGTTATTAACTAATTTGCATTATGGATTAATAGCAGAACTCATTAGTCGAAAGTAAATGCGATAAATAATTACAAATTGTTCTGCAAGTTTTTCAAATTCGTCTCCTTGCAGATGAACATCAAGAATTAAGGAATTTATAATTAAAGGATCAGTTAATGATACAGGAAAATTAAGAATACAATTAAAATAAATAGGACCATTACAAATATTAGTCTGAATCATACTTAAAATTGATGATTTGTATCTTTGCAAACGTTTATCACGTAAAGCCATGTAAACAGGAATGTCTATGCTAATATGAGCAAGTGGTTTGACTGCTACTTGAATCATACCAAAATGAATATAACGAAATCCTTTTTCTAAATATTTTCGTATAGAAACATGAGATAAAAGAGGAATTGATTGAAACTTATTTTGAATGTTTAAAGTCTCTTCATGAATTTTTACGCTAAAAGCGCTTTTGAAATCAAAAGTACCAATTTTATAAATATTTTCAATATTTTCATTAGGAAGAGTCCAGTTTGAAAAGTCCTCATTAATCATCTCTTCTTTATTTTGTATTATGTGTCCTAAATTACTTCCAGAACCAGAGAAAATTTTTCTAATAAAACCAGCCATCATTAATAGCAATTTTATGAACTAAACACAGATCATACCTTGATCGGGAACAACGGGAACACTCCACCGGGAACACCACGCTTTCACTCGGGCTTACCAACGGGTTCACGAGCTTTCCAACGTCTTACCAACGCTCAGGATATTCACTATGAATAGATCACTCGTTTCTCTCAACAAAGAGTGGATTTACTAGAACACTTGGCTCTGATACCATAAGGGGGCAGGTTCCTAAAACTAGCAAACAAGGAGATGGAATGAGAACTGGCTTTGATCTTATTTGAATTGAAAGTATTTGGATACAGAAGCAAAGAGTAAAGTTTACAAAGTCTGAACTCTCTCTCTAAAACCTCTCCAAAAATCTCTGCCTAGTTACATGAATGAGTTGTGTTTATATAGACTTGAATGCTCCTCTTGAATGCTCTTTGGATCAGCACGAATCTTTTAGTGTTGTCTTGTCTTTCTTTTTGTTTTTTTTTTGAATAGCTGAGTGGTTGGCTGCCTTTAATTATTTGAGTGCCCGTCTTGTCTTTTTGGAAAGCATCTTTTGACTTTTGAGCTGGCATCTTTTGAGTAGACATCTTTCGTCTTCTTTTGAGCTGGCATCTTTGAGTAGGAATCTTTATTTTTGAGTTGGTATCTTTTGAGTAGACCTCTTTCGTCTTCTTTTGAGCTGGCATCTTTGAGTAGGAATCTTTACTTTTGAGCTGGCATCTTTTGAGTAGACATCTTTCGTCTTCTTTTGAGCTGTCCTTTCTTTTGAGAGGAATCTTTAGTAATCGAATTTTTAACCAAAGTGCTGGTACCCAGAGACTTAGCGTGTAAGCAATTAGAAATGCTTTTCAATTATTGAGGTGGAAGATCCATCTGCTGATGATTCATTGGATTTGCTGGTTCTTCAGATTGATCTTCTTCTCCGTCTTCTTGTCCATAGATATATGAGAACAGTTTTGTAGTATTGGATTCAGTCAATAATTCCAAATTTGTTAAATCGACGTCTTCTAGATTTCTTCGGAACTTGAAATATTTTGATTGATTATTAATGTCCTTGAAATCATATTGAGCTCTGAATCCTCCCAAGGGTATTTGTGAAGAGGACATTATTATAATTCTTTCTACGGGATAGAAGATCCTGCCTTCTTGATGTGGGAATGTTGAAAATATTGTTAAGTAATATTTTCCTTCAGGGGCAAATTCTCTGATAGCATTATAAATTTTTTCTCCAAAGAATTTAGGGATTCTGTCAAGAATAACAATTTCCCTAATCATACCTGCCCAATAAAAATCCTGAAGATTTTTTAATAAGTATGGCATCGCTCCTTCATTGAATGTAATATTCAAAAGTAAGGGCTGCAGATCGAAGAAATGGATTACTTCTTGAACAACATTGTTATGAGTGTACCACCTGTCTATTTCTGCATTCTTCTTTAGAATATTCTGGAGTTCTATGAGTTTATCATAATGTGATTTTTCTGCCATATCTTTGATTTTTTCTTGGATTTCATAAGGAAGTTTTTCCAAGAAATTTTGTCGGAACGAATGACTCAATGTCATCCTCTTCTTGAATTGTAGGAAGGGAATAGGTTCCATCCTTAATTGTGCCTCCAAATGATAAATTATGTCATTTAATCTGGAAATTTCTTCGACATAATCTTCAATATTGTGAGTAACTGAAGAATAAGCTTCTTGAGTTTTTCTGGCCATCTTCTTGAAGTAAAGATTTTCTTTCTTCAGCCTTTTAACCTGCGAATTGAAACGCTCATTTTCTTTTTTATACTCACTCATTTTAGTGGAACTCTCATCCTCACTTATTTGAATTGGGGATCCCAACGGATCTACTATGATTTTTGGTAAATCATCAACCATCAACGGATTTGAGAAGTCTTTACCTTTTACCGTTTGAAAAGGACTAGGTTCATCATTTATTTTAATTGGTGATGAACTACCAATTTGAGATTTCAAGATCTCTATGAGCTTTAATTGCTCTTTATCATATTCGTCTTCCACAAAGAAGTTACGAACATTATTGTTTGAGAGCGAAAAATCCCTCAATGCTTCTTCAAGGTTGTAATAACCTTTCCATCTACAGTCTTTTCTGTTGCCGACTGTATTCATCAAAGAACCATAATTGATATAGACTCCGGGCTTGGGCCGTTGAAGAGTACATAATGAGTAAAATTGTTTGAAGTGGGTTTTGTAATAATTTTTGTAAAATAATATGTAAGAGCACTAAGAGCTTTTAATTTCTCTTGTGGTGTTCTTGCTGCTCTCAACAAAGTAAACAAAGTCAGAACAACGGGAACAAGATGATTCAGAGGATGACGATATGAAGCAATTTCTGGAGTTCCAAAAATTCAAAAAAATGCAGAAACAAATGAGAAGCTCAAAATCAAACTCCAAGCATTCCTCAGAAGGATCCTCTACTGATCCTATGGGAGGGCCTTGTGCTCAAGACCCAATAAAAATCCTGAAGATTTTTTAATAAGTATGGCATCGCTCCTTCATTGAATGTAATATTCAAAAGTAAGGGCTGCAGATCGATGAAATGGATTACTTCTTGAACAAAATTGTTATGAGTGTACCACCTGTCTGTTTCTGCATTCTTCTTTAGAATATTCTGGAGTTCTATGAGTTTATCATAATGTGATTTTTCTGCCATATCTTTGATTTTTTCTTGGATTTCATAAGGAAGTTTTTCCAAGAAATTTTGTCGGAACGAATGACTCAATGTCATCCTCTTCTTGACTCAGCTATTCAAAAAAGAAGGACAAGACAGCACTAAAAGATTCGTGCTGATCCAAAGAGCATTCAAGTCTATATAAACACAACTCATTCATGTAACAAGGCAGAGGTTTTTGGAGAGGTTTTAGAGAGAGAGTTCAGACTTTGTAAACTTTACTCTTTGCTTCTGTATCCAAATACTTTCAATTCAAATAAGATCAAAGCCAGTTCTCATTCCATCTTCTTGTTTACTTTGTTTTATGATCCTGCCCCCCTTATGTTATCAGAGCTAGCAAATGTCGGTAGAGGATCAAAGACAGTTCTCATCTCCTTGTTTGCTAGTTTTATGATCCTGCCCCCCTTATGGTATCAGAGCCAAGTGTTCTAGTAAATCCACTCTTTGTTGAGAGCAACGAGTGATCTATTCATAGTGAATATCCTGAGCGTTGGTAAGACGTTGGTAAGCTCGTGAACCCGTTGGTAAGCCCGAGTGAAAGCGTGGTGTTCCCGGTGGAGTGTTCCCGTTGTTCCCGATCAAGGTATGATCTGTGTTTAGTTCATAAAATTGCTATTAATGATGGCTGGTTTTATTAGAAAAATTTTCTCTGGTTCTGGAAGTAATTCAGGACACATAATACAAAGCAAAGAAGAGATGATTAATGAGGACTTTTCAAACTGGACCCTTCCTAATGAAAATATTGAAAATATTTATAAAATTGGTACTTTTGATTTCAAAAGCGCTTTTAGCGTAAAAATTCATGAAGAGACTTTAAACATTCAAAATAAGTTTCAATCAATTCCTCTTTTATCTCATGTTTCTATACGAAAATATTTAGAAAAAGGATTTCGTTATATTCATTTTAGTATGATTCAAGTAGCAGTCAAACCACTTGCTCATATTGGCATAGACATTCATGTTTACATGGCTTTACATGATAAACGTTTGCAAAGATACAAATCATCAATTTTAAGTATGATTCAGACTAATATTTGTAATGGTCCTATTTATTTTAATTGTATTCCTAATTTTCCTGTATCATTAACTGATCCTTTAATTATGAATTCCTTAATTCTTGATGTTCATCTGCAAGGAGACGAATTTGAAAAACTTGCAGAACAATTTGTAATTATTTATCGCATTTACTTTCGATTAATGAGTTCTGCTATTAATCCCAAATGCAAATTAGTTAATAAGTTTACTGATGAGACAATACTATTACAAATTGATGCTGACTATTCAAAAACCTTTGTTCCTAAACGCCTGAAATGGAATGAAATTACCATTCCAGAAGCCTTTCAAATAGATGTTCCTCAGAGACCAAGAAATCTCGAGAGAATAGAAATTCAAGAGATAGTTGAAGAACAAGATGGTACAGTCCTGGTTCGTTTCAACTCACTCAATGAAAATAGGAGATCCATCAGACCCTACTCTATTCCTAGAAATTTATTTAGAGAATCTAGATCTTTCATAGTAGAAACTCCTTCTACTCAAGAAGATCCTTCAATAAGGATTCACAATCAAACACCTATACCTGACATTTCAAATGAACTCAATTTTTCTCCTAATAATTCTCCTAATTCCAGTCAGATGCATGGAGAATTCCACGGTATTAATGTTATCACTAAACTTGGTGTTAAAATTGATATCGAAGAACTAGAAAACGACTTCAAGAAAGAATCAGAATACTACACATGGTATTCTAAGCTAGATGCTTACTGTCAAGCTAAGATTCGACTTCAATGGATAAAAGATATTCAAAAATATCATGCTCCCTTTCATTTTGAAAACTGGTTAGAATTTTATTTTACAAAAAATGAAATTTCTGAACCATTCAAAAAATCTGCTATTAATGTAAAAACAAGTTTGTACAAGAAATGGCAACTTCAAGATGGCACTATTATTATTGCTATCACTCCTCCCTTACAGACCTTGAAACTCCATTCCAAAGAAGGAGAAGTCATAGCTACACCTTTCAAAAAGGGTCGTGAAAGTATTGACCCTAGAGGAAATGATCAAGTTAATTTGGATGATATTAAGAAATTATATCACCAGAATAACTACTCCAATCAAATTTTACACACGATTTCAACACAAATAGATTCCTTATCTACTGACATTAAGGCTATTTCAAAACTAACAAGTTCAACATTCCCTCACAGTACTTCTTTACCACATTTTCAGCCAAGAAGTATTCCTAGAGCCTTAGAAAATAAGCTCACGTTTGAAAACGATTCATTATTATCTAAATTGAATCAAACACTTGATTCAATTAACAAGAACCTTCCTGGTCCTTCAAAAATCAACAATATTGAAACTATAGAAGAAAATGAAGAATCAGATTCTTCATTAGAATCTAATTCCTCTGAAAACTCTGTAGTTCAACAAATCAATAAAGTTGAAAACGATATCTTACAAATTAATTCTGATCAAGATATTAATAAAATTGAAAGAGGAAAGAAACCAAATTTCAATAGACCTCGTAGAAATTGGAACAATAGTAGAACTAAAGACTACTATCCACGACCTACTCCTCCTGACATTATGTATGAAGAAAGAGCAAAATTCCATACAAAAGATTATGATGGAAATTCCATTTATGAATGGAATATTGATGGAAAAAGTGAGTATGAAATACTCAACACATTACAAGAAATGGGTATGGCCAAATTGGCATACAAAATGAAAAGATGTTCTGAACAGGATATTGCGAGTTTATTCATAACTGGTTTTACTGGACAGTTAAAGTATTGGTGGGACAATGCTTTGACCTTGCAAGACAAAACAGCAATTCTTGAGCATACTATAGACGTAGAAAATGCCCAAGGAGAAATTACTACCCAAAACGATTCAAGTGATTTCCTTATAGTTACCATAGCTATGCACTTTGTAGGAAATCCTCAGGAAGAATTAGCTTCTTCAAAGATATTCCTTACTAACATTAGGTGTCCAACACTTAGTGACTTCAGGTGGTACAAAGACATGTTTTTGACTCATGTTCTTAAACGAACAGACAGTACTGCACCATTCTGGAAAGAAAAATTCATTACTGGTTTACCAACTCTGTTTTCCCAAAGAATTATGATCAATTTACAAAAGGAAATGGGAACAGAACAAATTGATTTCTCTTCAATGACCTTTGGTCAACATTTTGCTTTTGTCAAAAAAGAAGCCCTTGCAGCTTGTCAAGAGCTTAAATTCCAAACTAAATATGGCAGTAAGAGAAAAGAAATGGGATCTTTCTGTCAAGCTTTTGGAATTACTGGAATTAGTGCTCCTTCCACTAAAAGAAAGAAAAAATTCCTTCAAAAATCTTTTTCACAAAAAAGATATTCTAAGAAAAAAGAATATAAAGATGATTCCTTTTCCCCAAAGAAATTCAGGAGATTTAATAGAAAAAAGAATTCAAGTGATTTCAAGTACTTTAAATGTGGCAAGAAAGGTCATATTGCTAGCAAATGTCGAAGCAAAAGAAAGATAAATGAAATCATTGATGGCATTTCTGATATTGAAGAAAATATCAGAAACAAATTAAAGGATAGATTGCAAATCTATTCTGAGATCAATTATATTACTGACGATGATAATGGCAATTATGATTCCTCTAGTGAAAGTCAGGATGACTGTCACTGTAAACAGATTAATATGATTAAGTCTTCTACTGATAATAAGAAGATAAATTCTGATACAAAAGAATTCATCTTTAATATGATTCAACAATTACCTGATCCTATCAAACAAAAGGAACTTTTTGAAAGATTAAAATCTTTAATTCTGCAAGAAGATAAGAAGTTTAATATCATTCAACCTTTCAGTATATCAAAAGTTTTTGAAAAATATCCTATGAATCAAACCCCTGGTATTAAGTCCATCTCTACTAGAGAATTGCAAACAGAGATTCATATTCTAAAGGAAGAAATCAAGTCTTTAAGACAGACTACTAACAATATAGAGATGAAAAACCTCTCTTTAGAAGCTCATATTGCAATTATTCAATCTAGACTTTCCAAAGGAAAAGAAACTTATATAGAAGAAGAAGAAGAAGAAGAAGCATTTATTCCTCCACAGGAAATAAATATTACTTCTACTCAACCTTCTACTTCTCAATTCATTTCTACGATTGAGAAATTCCAATTCCAAAAGTGGTTAGTTCATCTAACTATTTCTATAGGAAACTTCAAACAAACTTTTGTTGCAATGTTAGACAGTGGTGCAGATCAAAGCTGTATCAGAGATGGTCTAATACCAACAAAATATTATAATTTTACTAATGAAGTCCTTATAGCAGCCAACAACTCTCCTCTTCGAATCAAAGGAAAGCTGACAAAAACCGAGATATGTAATCAAAACTACTGATTTAAACATCAGTTTATTGTAGTAGAAAATCTCAACACTGATATTATTTTAGGCACTCCATTCCTTACTCAAATTTACCCTTTTGTTGTTGATAACAAAGGTATCAGCACTAACATTATGGGTAATACTGTACATTTCAGATTCTTGAATCCTGTTCGACAAAAGGAGTTAAATGCTTTACAAAATAACTCCATTTATCAACATATCAACCTTATTCAAAGGAAGCAGAATAAGATAAATTTTCTCAAAGAAGATTTGTCTTATGCTCAAATTGAAGAACACTTACAGTTACCCAACACAAAACAAGAAATTCAACAGTTAGAAGATCTATTCAAAAGAGAAGTCTGTGCAGATCTTCCTAATACTTTTTGGGAAAGAAAAAAGCAAATCGTTGAATTACCATATGAAAAGGAATTTTCAGAAAGAAATATTCCTACAAAAGCAAGACCCATTCAAATGAATCATGATCTATTAGAAGTTTGTAAAAAAGAAATTCAAACTCTTTTAGATAAAGAGCTGATACGGCCATCCAAATCACCTTGGAGCTGTGCAGCATTTTATGTCATAAATCAAGCAGAAAAGGAACGTGGTGTCCCTAGGCTTGTTATTAATTATAAACTTCTCAACAAGGTTCTTCAATGGATTCGTTACCCTATTCCAAATAAAAGAGATTTATTAAAACGTTTAAGTATTGCAAAAATATTTTCAAAGTTTGACATGAAACTGGCTTTTGGCAAATTCAAGTTGCTGAAAAAGACAGATACAAAACCGCCTTTACCGTACCCTTTGGCCATTACGAATGGAATGTAATGCCTTTTGGACTCAAAAACGCCCCTTCAGAATTCCAAAGAAAAATGAATGACATTCTGAATCCATATTCAAAGTTTATGATTGTTTATATTGATGATGTATTAGTTTTCTCTGAAAACATTGATCAACATTTTAAACATTTGAAAACTTTCTTATATACTATAAAGAAAAATGGCTTAGTTCTTTCAGCCACAAAAATGAAATTATTTCAAAACAATATTCGTTTTTTGGACATTTAATAAATCAAAACACTATTCATTCTCCACCTTGCATTAATATTCCTCATCCTGATGCTTTCATGATTGATTCAAAAGGTGCTGAGAAAATAGCTCACTATACCTCAGGAACATATAAAACCGCGATTTCAACAATTGACGCTGAAATCATGGCTTGTATTTACACGCTTGATAAATTCAAGATTTTCATCCTTGATAAATCTGAATTCACTCTTAGAACTGATTGTCAGGCTATTGTGAATTTCTGCAATAAACTGATTAATAATAAATTATCCAGAAATCGTTGGGTTAACTTTGTGGATTATTTATGCAGGATCAATGTTCAAGTCACCATTGAGCATGTAAAAGGAAAGATAATTCAGGAGCTGATGTTTATTACTTCTAACTCTGTTTATATGTTTCAATGTAGCCACAAAGGTAACAGCAACAAAAATATGAAGTTCGGAAGGATTACCCTCCCTTTACTTCAAGCAAATGACGACAAATCTTATAAAACCGCAAAAGGATTATCAGTTGATGAGCAACAACAGTGTATTCTTAACGCACTGTGGATAGCAAGAACACCACAAGAGAAATTAAAAGCTCTTAGTGCTCTTACATATTATTTTACAAAAATTATTACAAAACCCACTTCAAAGAATTTTACTCATTATGTACTCCTCAACGGCCCAAAGCCCGTAGTCTATATCAATTATGGTTCTTTGATGAATACAGTCGGCAACAGAAAAGACTGTAGATGGAAAGGTTATTACAACCTTGAAGAAGCATTGAGGGATTTTTCGCTCTCAAACAATAATGTTCGTAACTTCTTTGTGGAAGACGAACATGATAAAGAGCAATTAAAGCTCATAGAGATCTTGAAATCTCAAATTGGTAGTTCATCACCAATTAAAATAAATGATGAATCTAGTCCTTTTCAAACGGTAAAAGGTAAAGACATCTCAAATCCGTTGATGGTTGATGATTTACCAAAAATCATAGTAGATCCGTTGGGATCCCCAATTCAAATAAGTGAGGATGAGAGTTCCACTAAAATGAGTGAGTATAAAAAAGAAAATGAGCGTTTCAATTCGCAGGTTAAAAGGCTGAAGAAAGAAAATCTTTACTTCAAGGAGATGGCCAGAAAAACTCAAGAAGCTTATTCTTCAGTTACTCACAATATTGAAGATTATGTCGAAGAAATTTCCAGATTAAATGACATAATTTATCATTTGGAGGCACAATTAAGGATGGAACCTATTCCCTTCCTACAATTCAAGAAGAGGATGACATTGAGTCATTCGTTCCGACAAAATTTCTTGGAAAAACTTCCTTATGAAATCCAAGAAAAAATCAAAGATATGGCAGAAAAATCACATTATGATAAACTCATAGAACTCCAGAATATTCTAAAGAAGAATGCAGAAACAGACAGGTGGTACACTCATAACAATGTTGTTCAAGAAGTAATCCATTTCTTCGATCTGCAGCCCTTACTTTTGAATTTTACATTCAATGAAGGAGCGATGCCATACTTATTAAAAAAATTTCAGGATTTTTATTGGGCAGGTATGATTAGGGAAATTGTTATTCTTGACAGAATCCCTAAATTCTTTGGAGAAAAAATTTATAATGCTATCAGAGAATTTGCCCCTGAAGGAAAATATTACTTAACAATATTTTCAACATTCCCACATCAAGAAGGCCGGATCTTCTATCCCGTAGAAAGAATTATAATAATGTCCTCTTCACAAATACCCTTGGGAGGATTCAGAGCTCAATATGATTTCAAGGACATTAATAATCAATCAAAATATTTCAAGTTCCGAAGAAATCTAGAAGACGTCGATTTAACAAATTTGGAATTATTGGCTGAATCCAATACTACAAAACTGTTCTCATATATCTATGGACAAGAAGACGGAGAAGAAGATCAATCTGAAGAACCAGCGAATCCAATGAATCATCAGCAGATGGATCTTTCACCTCAATAATTGAAAAGCATCTCTAATTGCTTACACGCTAAGTCTCTGGGTACCAGCACTTTGGTTAAAAAATTCGATTACTAAAGATTCCTCTCAAAAGCAAAGACAGCTCAAAAGAAGACGAAAGATGTCTACTCAAAAGATGCCAGCTCAAAAATAAAGATTCCTACTCAAAGATGCCAGCTCAAAAGAAGACGAAAGAGGTCTACTCAAAAGATGCCAGCTCAAAAGTCAAAAGATGCTTTCCAAAAAGACAAGACGGGAACTCAAATAATTAAAGACAGCCAACCACTCAGCTATTCAAAAAAAAAAAAAAAAGACAAGACAACACTAAAAGATTCGTGCTGATCCAAAGAGCATTCAAGAGGAGCATTCAAGTCTATATAAACACAACTCATTCATGTAACTAGGCAGAGGTTTTTGGAGAGGTTTTAGAGAGAGAGTTCAGACTTTGTAAAATTTACTCTTTGCTTCTGTATCCAAATACTTTCAATTAAAATAAGATCAAAGCCAGTTCTCATTCCATCTCATTGTTTGCTAGTTTTTTGATCCTGCGGGACAGGATCATAAAACAAAATAAAAAAGAAGATGGAATGAGAACTGGCTTTGATCTTATTTGAATTGAAAGTATTTGGATACAGAAGCAAAGAGTAAAGTTTACAAAGTCTGAACTCTCTCTATAAAACCTCTCCAAAAACCTCTGCCTAGTTACATGAATGAGTTGTGTTTATATAGACTTGAATGCTCCTCTTGAATGCTCTTTGGATCAGCACGAATCTTTTAGTGTTGTCTTGTCTTTCTTTTTTTTTTTGAATAGCTGAGTGGTTGGCTGTCTTTAATTATTTGAGTGCTCGTCTTGTCTTTTTGGAAAGCATCTTTTGACTTTTGAGCTGACATCTTTTGAGTAGACATCTTTCGTCTTCTTTTGAGCTGGCATCTTTGAGTAGGAATCTTTACTTTTGAGCTGGCATCTTTTGAGTAGACCTCTTTCGTCTTCTTTTGAGCTGTCCTTGCTTTTGAGAGGAATCTTTAGTAATCGAATTTTTTAACCAAAGTGCTGGTACCCAGAGACTTAGCGTGTAAGCAATTAGAGATGCTTTTCAATTATTGAGGTGGAAGATCCATCTGCTGATGATTCATTGGATTTGCTGGTTCTTCAGATTGATCTTCTTCTCCGTCTTCTTGTCCATAGATATATGAGAACAGTTTTGTAGTATTGGATTCAGCCAATAATTCCAAATTTGTTAAATCGACGTCTTCCAGATTTCTTCGGAACTTGAAATATTTTGATTGATTATTAATGTCCTTGAAATCATATTGAGCTCTGAATCCTCCCAAGGGTATTTGTGAAGAGGACATTATTATAATTCTTTCTACGGGATAGAAGATCCTGCCTTCTTGATGTGGGAATGTTGAAAATATTGTTAAGTAATATTTTCCTTCAGGGGCAAATTCTCTGATAGCATTATAAATTTTTTCTCCAAAGAATTTAAGGATTCTGTCAAGAATAACAATTTCCCTAATCATACCTGCCCAATAAAAATCCTGAAGATTTTTTAATAAGTATGGCATCGCTCCTTCATTGAATATAATATTCAAAAGTAAGGGCTGCAGATCGAAGAAATGGATTACTTCTTGAACAACATTGTTATGAGTGTACCACCTGTCTGTTTCTGCATTCTTCTTTAGAATATTCTGGAGTTCTATGAGTTTATCATAATGTGATTTTTCTGCCATATCTTTGATTTTTTCTTGGATTTCATAAGGAAGTTTTCCAAAGAAATTTTGTCGGAACGAATGACTCAATGTCATCCTCTTCTTGAATTGTAGGAAGGGAATAGGTTCCATCCTTAATTGTGCCTCCAAATGATAAATTATGTCATTTAATCTGGAAATTTCTTCGACATAATCTTCAATATTGTGAGTAACTGAAGAATAAGTTTCTTGAGTTTTTCTGGCCATCTCCTTGAAGTAAAGATTTTCTTTCTTCAGCCTTTTAACCTGCGAATTGAAACGCCCATTTTCTTTTTTGTACTCACTCATTTTGGTGGAACTCTCATCCTCACTTATTTGAATTGGGGATCCCAACGGATCTACTATGATTTTTGGTAAATCATCAACCATTAACGGATTTGAGATGTCTTTACCTTTTACCGTTTGAAAAGGACTAGGTTCATCATTTATTTTAATTGGTGATGAACTACCAATTTGAGATTTCAAGATCTCTATGAGCTTTAATTGCTCTTTATCATGTTCGTCTTCCACAAAGAAGTTACGAACATTATTGTTTGAGAGCGAAAAATCCCTTAATGCTTCTTCAAGGTTGTAATAACCTTTCCATCTACAGTCTTTTCTGTTGCCGACTGTATTCATCAAAGAACCATAATTGATATAGACTCCGGGCTTTGGGCCGTTGAAGAGTACATAATGAGTAAAATTCTTTGAAGTGGGTTTTGTAATAATTTTTGTAAAATAATATGTAAGAGCACTAAGAGCTTTTAATTTCTCTTGTGGTGTTCTTGCTATCCACAGTGCGTTAAGAATACACTGTTGTTGCTCATCAACTGATAATCCTTTTGCGGCTTTATAAGATTTGTCGTCATTTGCTTGAAGTAAAGGGAGGGTAATCCTTCCGAACTTCATATTTTTGTTGCTGTTACCTTTGTGGCTACATTGAAACATATAAACAGAGTTAGAAGTAATAAACATCAGCTCCTGAATTATCTTTCCTTTTACATGCTCAATGGTGACTTGAACATTGATCCTGCATAAATAATCCACAAAGTTAACCCAACGATTTCTGGATAATTTATTATTAATCAGTTTATTGTAGAAATTCACAATAGCCTGACAATCAGTTTTAAGAGTGAATTCAGATTTATCAAGGATGAAAATCTTGAATTTATCAAGCGAGTAAATACAAGCCATGATTTCAGCGTCAATTGTTGAAATCGTGGTTTTATATGTTCCTGAGGTATAGTGAGCTATTTTCTCAGCACCTTTTGAATCAATCATGAAAGCATCAGGATGAGGAATATTAATGCAAGGTGAAGAATGAATAGTTTTTTGATTTATGAAATGTCCAAAAAAACGAATATTGTTTCGAAATAATTTCATTTTTGTGGCTGAAAGAACTAAGCCATTTTTCTTTATAGTATATAAGAAAGTTTTCAAATGTTTAAAATGTTGATCAACGTTTTCAGAGAAAACTAATACATCATCAATATAAACAATCATAAACTTTGAATATGGATTCAGAATGTCATTCATTATTCTTTGGAATTCTGAAGGGGCGTTTTTGAGTCCAAAAGGCATTACATTCCATTCGTAATGGCCAAAGGGTACGGTAAAGGCGGTTTTGTATCTGTCTTTTTCAGCAACTTGAATTTGCCAAAAGCCAGATTTCATGTCAAACTTTGAAAAGATTTTTGCAATACTTAAACGTTTTAATAAATCTCTTTTATTTGGAATAGGGTAACGAATCCATTGAAGAACCTTGTTGAGAGGTTTATAATTAATAACAAGCCTAGGGACACCACGTTCCTTTTCTGCTTGATTTATGACATAAAATGCTGCACAGCTCCAAGGTGATTTGGATGGCCGTATCAGCTCTTTATCTAAAAGAGTTTGAATTTCTTTTTTACAAACTTCTAATAGATCATGATTCATTTGAATGGGTCTTGCCTTTGTAGTAATATTTCTTTCTGAAAATTCCTTTTCATATGGTAATTCAACGATGTGCTTTTTTCTTTCCCAAAAAGCATTAGGAAGATCTGCACAGACTTCTCTTTTGAATAGATCTTCTAACTGTTGAATTTCTTGTTTTGTGTTGGGTAACTGTAAGTGTTCTTCAATTTGAGCATAAGACAAATCTTCTTTGAGAAAATTTATCTTATTCTGCTTCTTTTGAATAAGGTTGATATGTTGATAAATGGAGTTATTTTGCAAAGCATTTAACTCCTTTTTTCGAACAGGAATCAAGAATTTGAAATGTATAGTATTACCCATAATGTTAGTGCTGATACCTTTGTTATCAACAACAAAAGGGTAAATTTGAGTAAGGAATGGAGTGCCTAAAATAATATCAGTGTTGAGATTTTCTACTACAATAAACTGATGTTTAAAGTAGTAATTTTGATTACATATTTCGGTCTTTGTCAACTTTCCTTTGATTAGAAGAGGAGAGTTGTTGGCTGCTATAAGGACTTCATTAGTAAAACTATAATATTTTGTTGGTATTAGACCATCTCTGATGCAGCTTTGATCTGCACCACTGTCTAACATTGCAACAAAGGTTTGTTTGAAGTTTCCTATAGAAATAGTTAGATGAACTAACCACTTTTGGAATTGGAATTTCTCAATCGTAGAAATGAATTGAGAAGTAGAAGGTTGAGTAGAAGTAATATTTATTTCCTGTTGAGGAATAAATGCTTCTTCTTCTTCTTCTTCTTCTTCTAGATAAGTTTCTTTTCCTTTGGAAAGTCTAGATTGAATAATTGCAATATGAGCTTCTAAAGAGAGATTTTTCATCTCTATATTATTAGTAGTCTGTCTTAAAGACTTGACTTCTTCCTTTAGAATATGAATCTCTGTTTGCAATTCTCTGGTAGAGATGGACTTAATACCAGAGGTTTGATTTATAGGATATTTTTCAAAAACTTTTGATATACTGAAAGGTTGAATGATATTAAACTTCTCATCTTCTTGCAGAATTAAAGATTTTAATCTTTCAAAAAGTTCCTTTTGTTTGGTAGGATCAGATAATTGTTGAATCATATCAAAGATGAATTCTTTTGTATCAGAATTTATCTTCTTATTATCAGTAGAAGACTTAATCATATTAACCTGTTTACAGTGACAGTCATCCTGACTTTCACTAGAGGAATCATAATTGCCATTATCATCGTCAGTAATATAATTGATCTCAGAATAGATTTGCAATCTATCCTTTAATTTGTTTCTGATATTTTCTTCAATATCAGAAATGCCATCAATGATTTCATTTATCTTTTTTTTGCTTCGACATTTGCTAGCAATATGACCTTTCTTGCCACATTTAAAGCACTTGAAATCACTTGAATTCTTTTTTCTATTAAATCTCTTGAATTTCTTTGGGGAAAAGGAATCATCTTTATATTCCTTTTTCTTAGAATATCTTTTTTGTGAAAAAGATTTTTGAAGGAATTTTTTCTTTCTTTCAGTGGAAGGAGCACTGATTCCAGTAATTCCAAAAGCTTGACAGAAAGATCCCATTTCTTTTCTCTTACTGTCATATTTAGCTTGGAATTTAAGCTCTTGACAAGCTGCAAGGGCTTCTTTTTTGACAAAAGCAAAAGTTGACCAAAGGTCATTGAAGAGAAATCAATTTGTTCTGTTCCCATTTCCTTTTGCAAATTGATCATAATTCTTTGGGAAAACAGAGTTGGTAAACCAGTAATGAATTTTTCTTTCCAGAATTGTGCAGTACTGTCTGTTCGTTTAAGAACATGAGTCAAAAACATGTCTTTGTACCACCTGAAGTCACTAAGTGTTGGACACCTAATGTTAGAGGATTTCCTACAAAGTGCATAGCTATGGTAACTATGAGGAAATCACTTGAATCGTTTTGGGTAGTAATTTCTCCTTGGGCATTTTCTACGTCTATAGTATGCTCAAGAATTGCTGTTTTGTCTTGCAAGGTCAAAGCATTGTCCCACCAATACTTTAACTGTCTAGTAAAACCAGTTATGAATAAACTCGCAATATCCTGCTCAGAACAACTTTTCATTTTGTATGCTAATTTGGCCATACCCATTTCTTGTAATGTGTTGAGAATTTCATACTCACTTTTTCCATCAATATTCCATTCATAAATGGAATTTCCATCATAATCTTTTGTATGGAATTTTGCTCTTTCTTCATACATAATGTCAGAAGGAGTAGGTCGTGGATAGTAGTCTTTAGTTCTACTACTGTTCCAATTTTTACGAGGTCTATTGAAATTTGGTTTCCTTTCTCTTCCAATTTTATTAATATCTTGATCAGAATTAATTTGTAAGATATCGTTTTCAACTTTATTGATTTGTTGAACTGCAGAGTTTTCAGAGGATTGAACTTCAGAGTTGTCAGAGGACTCGGACTCTAATGAGGAATCTGATTCTTCTTTATCTTCTATAGTATCAATATTGTTGATTTTTGAAGGACCAGGAAGGTTCTTGTTAATTGAATCAAGTGTTTGATTCAATTTAGATAATAATGATTCGTTTTCAAGCGTGAGCTTATTTTCTAAAGCTCTAGGAATACTTCTTGATTGAAAATGTGGTAAAGAAGTACTGTGAGGGAATGTTGAACTTGTTGGTTTTGAAATAGCCTTGATGTCAGTAGATAAGGAATCTATTTGTGTTGAAATCGTATGTAAAACTTGATTGGAGTAGTTATTCTGGTGATATAATTTCTTAATATCATCCAAATTAACTTGATCATTTTCTCTAGGATCAATACTTTCACGACCCTTTTTGAAAGGTGTAGCTATGACTTCTCCTTCTTTGGAATGGAGTTTCAAGGTCTGTAAGGGAGGAGTGATAGCAGTAATAATAGTGCCATCTTGAAGTTGCCATTTCTTGTACAAACTTGTTTGTACATTAATAGCAGATTTTTTGAATGGTTCAGAAATTTCATTTTTTGTAAAATAAAATTCTAACCAGTTTTCAAAATGAAATGGAGCATGATATTTTTGAATATCTTTTATCCATTGAAGTCGAATTTTATCTTGACAGTAAGCATCTAGCTTAGAATACCATGTGTAGTATTCTGATTCTTTCTTGAAGTCGTTTTCTAGTTCTTCGATATCAATTTTAACATCAAGTTTAGTGATAACATTAATACCATGGAATTCTCCATGCATCTGACTGGAATTAAGAGAATTATTAGGAGAAAAATCGAGTTCATTTGAAATGTCAGGAATAGGTGTTTGATTGTGAATCCTAATTGAAGGATCTTCTTGAGTAGAAAGAGTTTCTACTATGAAAGATCTAGATTCTCTAAATGAATTTCTAGGAATAGAGTAGGGTCTGATGGATCTCCTATTTTCATTGAGTGAGTTGAAACGAACCAGGACTGTACCATCTTGTTCTTCAACTATCTCTTGAATTTCTGTTCTCTCGAGATTTCTTGGTCTCTGAGGAACATCTATTTGAAAGGCTTCTGGAATGGTAATTTCATTCCATTTCAGGGGTTTAGGAACAAAGGTCTTTGAATAGTCAGCATCAATTTGTAATAGTATTGTCTCATCAGTAAAGTTATTAACTAATTTGCATTTGGGATTAATAGCAGAACTCATTAGTCGAAAGTAAATGCGATAAATAATTACAAATTGTTCTGCAAGTTTTTCAAATTCGTCTCCTTGCAGATGAACATCAAGAATTAAGGAATTCATAATTAAAGGATGAGTTAATGATACAGGAAAATTAGGAATACAATTAAAATAAATAGGACCATTACAAATATTAGTCTGAATCATACTTAAAATTGATGATTTGTATCTTTGCAAACGTTTATCACGTAAAGCCATGTAAACAGGAATGTCTATGCCAATATGAGCAAGTGGTTTGACTGCTACTTGAATCATACCAAAATGAATATAACGAAATCCTTTTTCTAAATATTTTCGTATAGAAACATAAGATAAAAGAGGAATTGATTGAAACTTATTTTGAATGTTTAAAGTCTCTTCATGAATTTTTACGCTAAAAGCGCTTTTGAAATCAAAAGTACCAATTTTATAAATATTTTCAATATTTTCATTAGGAAGAGTCCAGTTTGAAAAGTCCTCATTAATCATCTCTTCTTTGCTTTGTATTATGTGTCCTGAATTACTTCCAGAACCAGAGAAAATTTTTCTAATAAAACCAGCCATCATTAATAGCTATTTTATGAACTAAACACAGATCATACCTTGATCGGATATTCACTATTAATAGAGGTTTTTTGGAGAGGTTTTAGAGAGAGAGTTCAGACTTTGTAAACTTTACTCTTTGCTTCTGTATCCAAATACTTTCAATTCAAATAAGATCAAAGCCAATTCTCATTCCATCTTCTTGTTTACTTTGTTTTATGATCCTGCCCCCCTTTTGGTATCAGAGCCAAGTGTTCTAGTAATTCCACTCTTTGTTAAGAGCAACGAGTGAGCTATTCATAGTGAATATCCTGAGCGTTGGTAAGACGTTGGTAAGCTCGTGAACCCGTTGGTAAGCCCGAAAGAGCGTGGTGTTCCCGGTGAGTGTTCCCGTTGTTCCCGGTCAAGGTATGATCTGTGTCTAGTTCATAAAATTGCTATTGATGATGGCTGGTTTTTTTAGAAAGATTTTCTCTGGTTCTGGAAGTAATTCAGGACACATAATACAAAGCAAAGAAGAGATGATTAATGAGGATTTTTCAAACTAGACTCTTCCTAATGAAAATATTGAAAATATTTATAAAATCGGTACTTTTGATTTCAAAAGCGCTTTTAGCGTAAAAATTCATGAAGAGACTTTAAACATTCAAAATAAGTTTCAATCAATTCCTCTTTTATCTCATGTTTCTATACGAAAATATTTAGAAAAAGGATTTCGTTATATTCATTTTGGTATGATTCAAGTAGCAGTCAAACCACTTGCTCATATTGGCATAGACATTTCTGTTTACATGGCTTTACGTGATAAACGTTTGCGAAGATACAAATCATCAATTTTAAGTATGATTCAGACTAATATTTGTAATGGTCCTATTTATTTTAATTGTATTCCTAATTTTCCTGTATCATTAACTCATCCTTTAATTATGAATTCCTTAATTCTTGATGTTCATCTGCAAGGAGACGAATTTGAAAAACTTGCAGAACAATTTGTAATTATTTATCGCATTTACTTTCGATTAATGAGTTCTGCTATTAATCCCAAATGCAAATTAGTTAATAACTTTACTGATGAGACAATACTATTACAAATTGATGCTGACTATTCAAAGACCTTTGTTCCTAAACGCCTGAAATGGAATGAAATTACCATTCCAGAAGCCTTTCAAATAGATGTTCCTCAGAGACCAAGAAATCTCGAGAGAACAGAAATTCAAGAGATAGTTGAAGAACAAGATGGTACAGTCCTGGTTCGTTTCAACTCACTCAATGAAAATAGGAGATCCATCAGACCCTACTCTATTCCTAGAAATTCATTTAGAGAATCTAGATCTTTCATAGTAGAAACTCCTTCTACTCAAGAAGATCCTTCAATTAGGATTCACAATCAAACACCTATTCCTGACATTTCAAATGAACTCGATTTTTCTCCTAATAATTCTCCTAATTCCAGTCAGATGCATGGAGAATTCCACGGTATTAATGTTATCACTAAACTTGGTGTTAAAATTGATATCGAAGAACTAGAAAACGACTTCAAGAAAGAATCATAATACTACACATGGTATTCTAAGCTAAATGCTTACTGTCAAGCTAAGATTCGACTTCAATGGATAAAAGATATTCAAAAATATCATGCTCCCTTTCATTTTGAAAACTGGTTAGAATTTTATTTTACAAAAAATGAAATTTCTGAACCATTCAAAAAATCTGCTATTAATGTACAAACAAGTTTGTACAAGAAATGGCAACTTCAAGATGGCACTATTATTATTGCTATCACTCCTCCCTTACAGACCTTGAAACTCTATTCCAAAGAAGGAGAAGTCATAGCTACACCTTTCAAAAAGGGTCGTGAAAGTATTGATCCTAGAGGAAATGATCAAGTTAATTTGGATGATATTAAGAAATTATATCACCAGAATAACTACTCCAATCAAGTTTTACATACGATTTCAACACAAATAGATTCCTTATCTACTGACATCAAGGCTATTTCAAAACCAACAAGTTCAACATTCCCTCACAGTACTTCTTTACCACATTTTCAACCAAGAAGTATTCCTAGAGCTTTAGAAAATAAGCTCACGTTTGAAAACGAATCATTATTATCTAAATTGAATCAAACACTTGACTCAATTAATAAGAACCTTCCTGGTCCTTCAAAAATCAACAATATTGATACAATAGAAGATAAGGAAGAATCAGATTCAGATTCCTCATTATCTTCTGATTCATCTGACAACTCTACCGTTCAACAAATCAATAATGTTGAAAATGATATCTTACAGAATAACTCTAATCAGGATATTAATAAAATTGAAAGAGGAAGGAAATCAAATTTCAATAGATCTCGTAGAAATTGGAACAGTAGTAGAACTAAAGACTACTATCCACGACCTACTCCTCCTGAAATTATGTATGAAGAAAGAGCAAAATTCCATACGAAAGATTATGATGAAAATTCCATTTACGAATGGAATATTGATAGAAAAAGTGAGTATGAAATACTCAACACATTACAAGAAATGGGTATGGCCAAATTGGCATATAAAATGAAAAGATGTTCTGAACAGGATATTGCGAGTTTATTCATAACTGGTTTTACTGGACAGTTAAAGTATTGGTAGGACAATGCTTTGACCTTGCAAGACAAAACAGCAATTCTTGAGCATACTATAGACATAGAAAATACCCAAGGAGAAATTACTACCCAAAACGATTCAAGTGATTTCCTCATAGTTACCATAGCTATGCACTTTGTAGGAAATTCTTAGGAAGAATTAGCTTCTTCAAAGATATTCCTTACTAACATTAGGTGTTCAACACTTAGTGACTTCAGGTGGTACAAAGACATGTTTTTGACTCATGTTCTTAAACGAACAGACAGTACTGCACCATTCTGGAAAGAAAAATTCATTACTGGTTTACCAACTCTGTTTTCCCAAAGAATTATGAACAATTTGCAAAAGGAAATGGGAACAGAACAAATTGATTTCTCTTCAATGACCTTTGGTCAACTTTTTGCTTTTGTCAAAAAAGAAGCCCTTGCAGCTTCCCAAGAGCTTAAATTCTAAGCTAAATATGGCAGTAAGAGAAAAGAAATGGGATCTTTCTTTCAAGCTTTTGGAATTACTGGAATCAGTGCTCCTTCCACTGAAAGAAAGAAAAAATTCCTTCAAAAATCTTTTTCACAAAAAAGATATTCTAAGAAAAAGGAATATAAAGATGATTCCTTTTCCCCAAAGAAATTCAGGAGATTTAATAGAAAAAAGAATTCAAGTGATTTCAAGTGTTTTAAATGTGGCAAGAAAGGTCATATTGCTAGCAAATGTCGAAGCAAAGGAAAGATAAATGAAATCATTGATAGCATTTCTGATATTGAAGAAAATATCAGAAACAAATTAAAGGATAGATTGCAAATCTATTCTGAGATCAATTATATTACTGACGATGATAATGGCAATTATGATTCCTCTAGTGAAAGTCAGGATGACTGTCACTGTAAACAGATTAATATGATTAAGTCTTCTACTGATAATAAGAAGATAAATTCTGATACAAAAGAATTCATCTTTGATATGATTCAACAATTACCTGATCCAATCAAACAAAAGGAACTTTTTGAAAGATTAAAATCTTTAATTCTGCAAGAAGAAGAGAAGTTTAATATCATTCAACCTTTCAGTATATCAAAAGTTTTTGAAAAATATCCTATGAATCAAACCTCTGGTATTAAGTCCATCTCTACCAGAAAATTGCAAACAGAGATTCATATTCTAAAGGAAGAAGTCAAGTCTTTAAGACAGACTACTAACAATATAGAGATGAAAAATCTCTCTTTAGAAGCTCATATTGCAATTATTCAATCTAGACTTTCCAAAGGAAAAGAGACTTATCTAGAAGAAGAAGAAAAGGAAGAAACATTTATTCCTCCACAGGAAATAAATATTACTTCTACTCAACCTTCTACTTCTCAATTCATTTCTACGATTGAGAAATTCCAATTCCAAAAGTGGTTAGTTCATCTAACTATTTCTATAGGAAACTTCAAACAAACCTTTGTTGCAATGTTAGACAGTGGTGCAGATCAAAACTGCATCAGAGATGGTCTAATACCAACAAAATATTATAGTTTTACTAATGAAGTCCTTATAGCAGCCAACAACTCTCCTCTTCGAATCAAAGGAAAGTTGACAAAAACCGAGATATGTAATCAAAACTACTGCTTTAAACATCAGTTTATTGTAGTAGAAAATCTCAACACTGATATTATTTTAGGCACTCCATTCCTTACTCAAATTAACCTTTTGTTGTTGATAACAAAGGTATCAGCACTAACATTATGGGTAATACTATACATTTCACATTCTTGATTCCTGTTCGACAAAAGGAGTTAAATGCTTTGCAAAATAACTCCATTTATCAACATATCAACCTTATTCAAAGGAAGCAGAATAAGATAAATTTCCTTAAAGAAGATTTGTCTTATGCTCAAATTCAAGAGCACTTACAATTACCTAACACAAAACAAGAAATTCAACAGTTAGAAGATCTATTCAAAAGAGAAGTCTGTGCAGATCTTCGTAATGCTTTTTGGGAAAGAAAAAGGCACATCGTTGAATTACCATATGAAAAGGAATTTTCAGAAAGAAATATTCCTACAAAGGCAAGACCCATTCAAATGAATCATGATCTATTAGAAGTTTGTAAAAAAGAAATTCAAACTCTTTTAGATAAAGAGCTGATACGGCCATCCAAATCACCTTGGAGCTGTGCAGCATTTTATGTCATAAATCAAGCGGAAAAGGAACGTGGTGTCCCTAGGCTTGTTATTAATTATAAACCTCTCAACAAGGTTCTTCAATGGATTCGTTACCCTATTCCAAATAAAAGAGATTTATTAAAACGTTTAAGTATTGCAAAAATCTTTTCAAAGTTTGACATAAAATCTGGCTTTTGGCAAATTCAAGTTGCTGAAAAAGACAGATACAAAACCGCCTTTACTGTACCCTTTGGCCATTACGAATGGAATGTAATGCCTTTTGGACTCAAAAACGCCCCTTCAGAATTCCAAAGGATAATGAATGACATTCCGAATCCATATTCAAAGTTTATGATTGTTTTTATTGATGATGTATTAGTTTTCTCTGAAAACATTAATCAATATTTTAAACATTTGAAAACTTTCTTATATACTATAAAGAAAAATGGCTTAGTTCTTTCAGCCACAAAAATGAAATTATTTCAAAACAATATTCGTTTTTTTGGACATTTCATAAATCAAAAAACTATTCATTCTTCACCTTGCATTAATATTCCTCATCCTGATACTTTCATGATTGATTCAAAAGGTGCTGAGAAAATAGCTCACTATACCTCAGGAACATATAAAACCGCGATTTCAACAATTGACGCTGAAATCATGGCTTGTATTTACACGCTTGATAAATTCAAGATTTTCATCCTTGATAAATCTGAATTCACTCTTAGAACTGATTGTAAGGCTATTGTGAATTTCTACAATAAACTGATTAATAATAAATTATCCAGAAATCGTTGGGTTAACTTTGTGGATTATTTATGCAGGATCAATGTTCAAGTCACCATTGAGCATGTAAAAGGAAAGATAATTCAGGAGCTGATGTTTATTACTTCTAACTCTGTTTATATGTTTCAATGTAGCCACAAAGGTAACAGCAACAAAAATATGAAGTTCGGAAGGATTACCCTCCCTTTACTTCAAGCAAATGACGACAAATCTTATAAAGCCGCAAAAGGATTATCAGTTGATGAGCAACAACAGTGTATTCTTAACGCACTGTGGATAGCAAGAACACCACAAGAGAAATTAAAAGCTCTTAGTGCTCTTACATATTATTTTACAAAAATTATTACAAAACCCACTTCAAAGAATTTTACTCATTATGTACTCTTCAACGGCCCAAAGCCCGGAGTCTATATAAATTATGGTTCTTTGATGAATACAGTCGGCAACAGAAAAGACTGTAGATGGAAAGGTTATTACAACCTTGAAGAAGCATTGAGGGATTTTTCGCTCTCAAACAATAATGTTCGTAACTTCTTTATGGAAGACGAACATGATAAAGAGCAATTAAAGCTCATAGAGATCTTGAAATCTCAAATTGGTAGTTCATCACCAATTAAAATAAATGATGAACCTAATCCTTTTCAAACGGTAAAAGGTAAAGACATCTCAAATCTGTTGATGGTTGATGATTTACCAAAAATCATAGTAGATCCGTTGGGATCCCCAATTCAAATAAGTGAGGATGAGAGTTCCACTAAAATGAGTGAGTATAAAAAAGAAAATGAGCGTTTCAATTCGCAGGTTAAAAGGCTGAAGAAAGAAAATCTTTACTTCAAGGAGATGGCCAGAAAAACTCAAGAAGCTTATTCTTCAGTTACTCACAATATTGAAGATTATGTCGAAGAAATTTCCAGATTAAATGACATAATTTATCATTTGGAGGCACAATTAAAGATGGAACCTATTCCCTTCCTACAATTCAAGAAGAGGATGGCATTGAGTCATTCGTTCCGACAAAATTTTTTGGAAAAACTTCCTTATGAAATCCAAGAAAAAATCAAAGATATGGCAGAAAAATCATATTATGATAAACTCATAGAACTCCAGAATATTTTAAGAAGAATGCAGAAACAGATAGGTGGTACACTCATAACAATGTTGTTCAAGAAGTAATCCATTTCTTCGATCTGCAGCCCTTACTTTTGAATATTACATTCAATGAAGGAGCGATGCCATACTTATTAAAAAATCTTCAGGATTTTTATTGGGCAGGTATGATTAGGGAAATTGTTATTCTTGATAGAATCCCTAAAATCTTTGGAGAAAAAATTTATAATGCTATCAGAGAATTTGCCCCTGAAGGAAAATATTACTTAACAATATTTTCAACATTCCCACATCAAGAAGGCAGGATCTTCTATCCCGTAGAAAGAATTATAATAATGTCCTCTTCACAAATACCCTTGGGAGGATTCAGAGCTCAATATGATTTCAAGGACATTAATAATCAATCAAAATATTTCAAGTTCTGAAGAAATCTGGAAGACGTCGATTTAACAAATTTGGAATTATTGGCTGAATCCAATACTACAAAACTGTTCTCATATATCTATGGACAAGAAGACGGAGAAGAAGATCAATCTGAAGAACCGGCAAATCCAATGAATCATCAGCAGATGGATCTTCCACCTCAATAATTGAAAAGCATCTCTAATTGCTTACACGCTAAGTCTCTGGGTACCAGCACTTTGGTTAAAAAATTCGATTACTAAAGATTCCTCTCAAAAGCAAGGACAGCTCAAAAGAAGACAAAGATGTCTACTCAAAAGATGCCAGCTCAAAAGTAAAGATTCCTACTCAAAGATGCCAGCTCAAAAGAAGACGAAAGAGGTCTACTCAAAAGATGCCAGCTCAAAAATAAAGATTCCTACTCAAAGATGCCAGCTCAAAAGAAGACGAAAGATGTCTACTTAAAAGATACCAGCTCAAAAGTCAAAAGATGATTTCCAAAAAGACAAGACGGGCACTCAAATAATTAAAGACAGCCAACCACTCAGCTATTCAAAAAAAAAAGAAAGACAAGACAACACTAAAAGATTCGTGCTGATCCAAAGAGTATTCAAGAGGAGCATTCAAGTCTATATAAACACAACTCATTCATGTTCTAGGCAGAGGTTTTTGGAGAGGTTTTAGAGGGAGAGTTCACACTTTGTAAACTTTACTCTTTGCTTCTGTATCCAAATACTTTCAATTCAAATAAGATCAAAGCCAGTTCTCATTCCATCTTCTTGTTTATCTTGTTTTATGATCCTGACCCCCTTATGGTATCAAAGCCAGGTTCATAGCGACCTATTCATAGTGAATATCCTAAGCGTTGGTAAGACGTTGGTAAGCTCTTGAACCCGTTGGTAAGCCCGAAAGAGCGTGGTGTTCCCGGTGGAGTGTTCCCGTTGTTCCCGGTCAAGGTATGATCTGTGTCTAATTCATAAAATTGCTATTGATGATGGCTGGTTTTATTAGAAAGATTTTCTCTGGTTCTGGAAGTAATTCAGGACACATAATACAAAGCAAAGAAGAGATGATTAATGAGGATTTTTCAAACTGGACTCTTCCTAATGAAAATATTGAAAATATTTATAAAATTGGTACTTTTAATTTCAAAAGCGCTTTTAGCGTAAAAATTCATGAAGAGACTTTAAACATTCAAAATAAGTTTCAATCAATTCCTTTTTTATCTCATGTTTCTATACGAAAATATTTAGAAAAAGGATTTCCTTATATTCATTTTGGTATGATTCAAGTAGCAGTCAAACCACTTGCTCAGATTGGCATAGACATTCCTGTTTACATGGCTTTACGTGATAAACGTTTGCGAAGATACAAATCATCAATTTTAAGTATGATTCAGACTAATATTTGTAATGGTCCTATTTATTTTAATTGTATTCCTAATTTTCCTGTATCATTAACTCATCCTTTAATTATGAATTCCTTAATTCTTGATGTTCATCTGCAAGGAGACGAATTTGAAAAACTTGCAGAACAATTTGTAATTATTTATCGCATTTACTTTCGATTAATGAGTTCTGCTATTAATCCCAAATGCAAATTAGTTAATAAGTTTACCGATGAGACAATACTATTACAAATTGATGCTGACTATTCAAAGACCTTTGTTCCTAAACGCCTGAAATGGAATGAAATTACCATTCCAGAAGCCTTTCAAATAGATGTTCCTCAGAGACCAAGAAATCTCGAGAGAATAGAAATTCAAGAGATAGTTGAAGAACAAGATGGTACAGTCCTGGTTCGTTTCAACTCACTCAATGAAAATAGGAGATCCATCAGACCCTACTCTATTCCTAGAAATTCATTTAGAGAATCTAGATCTTTCATAGTAGAAACTCTTTCTACTCAAGAAGATCCTTCAATTAGGATTCACAATCAAACACCTATTCCTGACATTTCAAATGAACTCAATTTTTCTCCTAATAATTCTCCTAATTCCAGTCAGATGCATGGAGAATTCCACGGTATTAATGTTATCACTAAACTTGGTGTTAAAATTGATATCGAAGAACTAGAAAACGACTTCAAGAAAGAATCAGAATACTACACATGGTATTCTAAGCTAGATGCTTACTGTCAAGCTAAGATTCGACTTCAATGGATAAAAGATATTCAAAAATATCATGCTCCCTTTCATTTTGAAAACTGGTTAGAATTTTATTTTACAAAAAATGAAATTTCTGAACCATTCAAAAAATCTGCTATTAATGTACAAACAAGTTTGTACAAGAAATGGCAACTTCAAGATGGCACTATTATTACTGCTATCACTCCTCCCTTACAGATCTTGAAACTCCATTCCAAAGAAGGAGAAGTCATAGCTACACCTTTCAAAAAGGGTCGTGAAAGTATTGATCCTAGAGGAAATGATCAAGTTAATTTGGATGATATTAAGAAATTATATCACCAGAATAACTACTCCAATCAAGTTTTACATACGATTTCAACACAAATAGATTCCTTATCTACTGACATCAAGGCTATTTCAAAACCAACAAGTTCAACATTCCCTCACAGTACTTCTTTACCACATTTTCAACCAAGAAGTATTCCTAGAGCTTTAGAAAATAAGCTCACGTTTGAAAACGAATCATTATTATCTAAATTGAATCAAATACTTGACTCAATTAATAAGAACCTTCCTGGTCCTTCAAAAATCAACAATATTGATACTATAGAAGATAAGGAAGAATCAGATTCAGATTTCTCATTATCTTCTGATTCATCTGACAACTCTACCGTTCAACAAATCAATAATGTTGAAAATGATATCTTACAGAATAACTCTAATAAGGATATTAATAAAATTGAAAGAGGAAGGAAATCAAATTTCAATAGACCTCGTAAAAATTGGAACAGTAGTAGAATTAAAGACTACTATCCACGACCTACTCCTCCTGACATTATGTATGAAGAAAGAGCAAAATTCCATACGAAAGATTATGATGGAAATTCCATTTACGAATGGAATATTGATGGAAAAAGTGAGTATGAAATACTCAACACATTACAAGAAATGGGTATGGCCAAATTGGCATACAAAATGAAAAGATGTTCTGAACAGGATATTGCGAGTTTATTCATAACTGGTTTTACTGTACAGTTAAAGTATGGGTGGGACAATGCTTTGACCTTGCAAGACAAAACAGCAATTCTTGAGCATACTATAGACGTAGAAAATGTCCAAGGAGAAATTACTACCCAAAACGATTCAAGTGATTTCCTTATAGTTACCATAGCTATGCACTTTGTAGGAAATCCTCAGGAAGAATTAGCTTCTTCAAAGATATTCCTTACTAACATTAGGTGTCCAACACTTAGTGACTTCAGGTGGTACAAAGACATGTTTTTGACTCATGTTCTTAAACGAACAGACAGTATTGCACCATTCTGGAAAGAAAAATTCATTACTGGTTTACCAACTCTGTTTTCCCAAAGAATTATGATCAATTTGCAAAAGGAAATGGGAACAGAATAAATTGATTTCTCTTCAATAACCTTTGGTCAACTTTTTGCTTTTGTCAAAAAAGAAGCCCTTGCAGCTTGTCAAGAGCTTAAATTCCAAACTAAATATGGCAGTAAGAGAAAAGAAATGGGATATTTCTGTCAAGCTTTTGGAATTACTGGAATCAGTGCTCCTTCCACTAAAAGAAAGAAAAAATTCCTTCAAAAATCTTTTTCACAAAAAAGATATTCTAAGAAAAAGGAATATAAAGATGATTCCTTTTCCCCAAAGAAATTCAGGAGATTTAATAGAAAAAAGAATTCAAGTGATTTCAAGTGCTTTAAATGTGGCAAGAAAGGTCATATTGCTAGCAAATGTCGAAGCAAAGGAAAGATAAATGAAATCATTGATAGCATTTCTGATATTGAAGAAAATATCAGAAACAAATTAAAGGATAGATTGCAAATCTATTCTGAGATCAATTATATTACTGACGATGATAATGGCAATTATGATTGCTCTAGTGAAAGTCAGGATGACTGTCACTGTAAACAGATTAATATGATTAAGTCTTCTACTGATAATAAGAAGATAAATTCTGATACAAAAGAATTCATCTTTGATATGATTCAACAATTACCTGATCCTATCAAACAAAAGGAACTTTTTGAAAGATTAAAATTTTTAATTTTGCAAGAAGATGAGAAGTTTAATATCATTCAACCTTTCAGTATATCAAAAGTTTTTGAAAAATATCCTATGAATCAAACCTCTGGTATTAAGTCCATCTCTGCCAGAGAATTGCAAACAGAGATTCATATTCTAAAGGAAGAAATCAAGTCTTTAAGACAGATTACTAACAGTATAGAAATGAAAAATCTATCTTTAGAAGCTCATATTGCAATTATTCAATCTAGACTTTCCAAAGGAAAAGAGACTTATCTAGAAGAAGAAGAAAAGGAAGAAACATTTATTCCTCCACAGGAAATAAATATTACTTCTACTCAACCCTCTAATTCTCAATTCATTTCTACGATTGAGAAATTCCATTTCCAAAAGTGGTTAGTTCATCTAAATATTTCTATAGGAAACTTCAAACAAACCTTTGTTGCAATGTTAGACAGTGGTGCAGATCAAAACTGCATCAGAGATGGTCTAATACCAACAAAATATTATAATTTTACTAATGAAGTCCTTATAGCAGCCAACAACTCTCCTCTTCGAATCAAAGGAAAGTTGACAAAGACCGAGATATGTAATCAAAACTACTGCTTTAAACATCAGTTTATTGTAGTAGAAAATTTCAACACTGATATTATTTTAGGCACTCCATTGCTTACTCAAATTTACCCTTTTGTTGTTGATAACAAAGGTATCAACACTAACATTATGGGTAATACTATACATTTCAGATTCTTGATTCCTGTTCGACAAAAGGAGTTAAATGCTTTGGAAAAAAACTCCATTTATCAACATATCAACCTTATTCAAAGGAAGCAGAATAAGATAAATTTTCTTAAAGAAGATTTGTCTTATGCTCAAATTGAACAGCATTTACAATTACCCAGCACAAAACAAGAAATACAACAGTTAGAAGATCTATTCAAAAGAGAAATCTGTGCAGATCTTCCTAATGCTTTTTGGGAAAGAAGAAAGCACATCGTTGAATTACCATATGAAAAGGAATTTTCAGAAAGAAATATTCCTACAAAGGCAAGACCAATTCAAATGAATCATGATCTACTAGAAGTTTGTAAAAAAGAAATTCATACTCTTTTAGATAAAGAGCTGATACGGCCATCCAAATCACCTTGGAGCTGTGCAGCATTTTATGTCATAAATCAAGCAGAAAAGGAACGTGGTGTCTCTAGGCTTGTTATTAATTATAAACCTCTCAACAAGGTTTTTCAATGGATTCGTTACCCTATTCCAAATAAAAGAGATTTATTAAAACGTTTAAGTATTGCAAAAATCTTTTCAAAGTTTGACATGAAATCTGGCTTTTGGCAAATTCAAGTTGCTGAAAAACACAGATACAAAACCGCCTTTACCGTACCCTTTGGCCATTACGAATGGAATGTAATGCCTTTTGGACTCAAAAACGCCCCTTCAGAATTCCAAAGAATAATGAATGACATTCTGAATCCATATTCAAAGTTTATGATTGTTTATATTGATGATATATTAGTTTTCTCTGAAAACGTTGATCAACATTTTAAACATTTGAAAACTTTCTTATATACTAGAAAGAAAAATGGCTTAGTTCTTTCAGCCACAAAAATGAAATTATTTCAAAACAATATTCGTTTTCTTGGACATTTCATAAATCAAGGTACTATTATACCTATAAATCGAAGTATTGATTTTGCTGATAAATTTCCTGATGAAATTAAAGACAAAACTCAACTCCAAAGATTTTTAGGTTGTTTAAATTATATTTCTGATTTTATTCCAAAGATGAGACAAATTTGTGCACCTTTATTTCAATGACTTCAAACAAATCCTCCACCTTGGACTTCAATTCATACAGATATTGTTAAACAAATCAAAAGAACTATTCATTCTTTACCTTGCATTAATATTCCTCATCCTGATGCTTTCATGATTGTTGAGACTGATGCTTCAAATATTGGTTACGGTGGTATTTTAAAACAACGGCTACCAAACTCTTAAAAAGAAGATCTAGTCAGATATCACTCTGGTGTCTGGTTAGGACCTCAAAAAAATTACTATACTATAAAAAAGGAAATGCTTTCAATTGTTAATTGTATTTTAAAATTTCAAGATGATCTTTTTAATAAAAAATTTCTCCTTAGAATAGACTGTCAATCGGCAAAATTCATTTTAGAAAAAGACGTAAAAAATATGGTTTCAAAACAAATATTCGCTAGATGGCAAGCTTTACTTTCTGTCTTTGATTTTGATATTCAATATTTAAAAGGTACTGACAATTCATTACCAGACTTTTTGACTAGGGAATTCCTTACAGGAAAAAATGGGTGATCCCAATTCAAAAGTTCGCACTTCAAAGGACTATGAGATGAAAAAATTGACAACAGCAACTTTATCAACAAACAAATTCCATATTCTCCAAGATTTCCCTGCTCTGACTTACTCATCAGTAGTAGAAAGCAAAAAACCTCAAAATTCAACTCCACAAATTCAAACTTCTCCAAAAGATCAAGACAGTCCATATTTCACAAAATCTGGTGTTCAACACATCTGCTTGACCACCTTCAAAGAATCTCCCAACTACAACACACTTCAAATCTACACTCATCAATTATTCCCGCCAAACTCCTATTGGCTGGATGATCCCCTCAAAACTCAACAATTCTATGAGTTGATCTTAGTTGACTCTGGGTCAGCTGAAATCACTCATACTCCTGATAGAAAAACTCCTTCACTGATTTCTTATTCGAAATGTGTCATAAAGAAGGTTATTCCACCAAATGATTGGTCCAGCATTTGGACTACAAAAGACTTCTCAATTACTTACATTCCCAAAGGTTATACATACCAAGACTATCAAATGGCTTGGTTTCGAACCTTATTCTATAGGCCATTCAATCATTCATGGTTCCTTACCTTCCACTCAAATTGTACTGACACTATCCCTATCTGGTTCTATGAATGGTGGCTACGTTTTGGCCCCGTTCCAGAGATACTTCCACCTGTTGTTCTAAAGGCCTTCCAAACTTGGGTCCAAAGAACGGGAGGCGAACATTTCAAAAAAGCCCTCCTATTCCACAAATCCTTCAAAGTCCCATGGATATTTTGTTGGACATTTACATTATTTAGACACTACAACAGTGACTACCCTCTCAGTCTGGGTAGAGAATTCAAGGTCAAATGGTGGACCCGTTACACTCAAGATTACTGCAATGAGAAGGCAGTATCACATTACATTCAAACAGGAAAGAAACTTCAACAAGAAATTCAGCAAATTCCAAAAGAACCAGCAAATCCTGAACCAAAAACTCCTGCAAAAGAAGCAAAGACTCAAAAGAAGGCAAAAGCAGTCATAAATTTCAACTCCTCAGATTCAGAGGATGACGATATGAAGCAATTTCTGGAGTTCCAAAAATTCAAAAAAATGCAGAAACAAATGAGAAGCTCAAAATCAAACTCCAAGCATTCCTCAGAAGGATCCTCTACTGATCCTATGGGAGGGCCTTGTGCTCAAGACCCTTTTGAAATGTAAAAAAAAAAAAAAATGTATATATCTTATCTTATCTTTCTAGTGTTCTCTGTAGTGAATGGTAACTACAGCTAGTCCGGAGCAAACGGCTACCGGTAAAGACTTATCAAATCCGTTTTAAAAAGGTTTGCTCCTAACCCAAAGGAGTATGGCTCTCAAACAGCCAATTTACTGGAGAAGTAATTCTCCACAACAACGTCATATGTAGAACGGTTCAAATCTACATGCTAGCCCAATCTCAAACGGTGGTTGGTAAAGGCATATTAAATCCGTTAATGGCTGCGGATTTGCCAAAAATTCGATTACTAAAGATTCCTCTTAAAAGCAAGGACAGCTCAAAAGAAGACGAAAGATGTCTACTCAAAGATGACAGTTCAAAAGAAAACAAAAGAGGTCTACTCAAAAGATGCCAGCTCAAAAGAAGACAAAAGATGTCTACTCAAAAGATGCCAGCTCAAAAGCCATAAGATGCTTTCCAAAAAGACAAGACGGCCACTCAAATAATTGAAGACAGCAACCACTCAGCTATTCAAAAAACAAGGACAAGACAGCACTAAAAGATTCGTGCTGATCCAAAGAGCATTCAAGAGGAGCATTCAAGTCTATATAAACACAACTCATTCATGTAACAAGGCAGAGGTTTTTGGAGAGGTTTTAGAGAGAGAGAGTTCAGACTTTGTAAACTTTACTCTTTGCTTCTGTATCCAAATACTTTCAATTCAAATAAGATCAAAGCTAGTTCTCATTCCATCTCCTTGTTTGCTAGTTTTTTGATCCTGCCCCCCTTATGGTAACAAAAGTCAAAAGATGCTTTCCAAAAAGACAAGACGGCCACTCAAATAATTGAAGACAGCAACCACTCAGCTATTCAAAAAAGAAGGACAAGGCAGCACTAAAAGATTCGTGCTGATCCAAAGAGCATTCAAGTCTATATAAACACAACTCATTCATGTAACAAGGCAGAGGTTTTTGGAGAGGTTTTAGAGAGAGAGTTCAGACTTTGTAAACTTTACTCTTTGCTTCTGTATCCAAATACTTTCAATTCAAATAAGATCAAAGCCAGTTCTCATTCCATCTTCTTGTTTACTTTGTTTTATGATCCTGCATAGGGAGCGTTCCCTCCCCCTCTATGCAGGTCGTGATCCCGAAGGTAGGGAACGGCGGCCTGGGGGGACTGTCCCATTGTTTGTACGCGGACAAGGGCATCCACCAGGGACGTGAGCTTGTCAATCCGTACAGAGAGCCTGAATGGCGTTAGGCGGAGGAGTGGATCCGTCCGCGGCTCCGTAGTTAGGAAAGCGGCGGCTCGGGCTTGGATCGTCATGGTGTTCACTCGCCATGTGTTTGAGATCGGAAAATCAACTTTTGATGAGGGAAGTCTCTGTTCAAATGAAGGCCTTGATCTCCTTCAGATGTTTTCCTCTATTGATCTGTCGTGAGTGGTGATGGGTGGCTGAGATTGACTTCGAGAGTTGCCTCCTTGAACGTGTGGATCTCAATGGGCTTGAGTTTGGATGAAGCCGAGCTACCTGCAAAGAGGTCCCGGGGAGGTTGTACCACCGTGGACCCTCCGACGATCAAGTTAGTAGAGGTATTTGGATAGAGTAGCTGCTATTGGATTAAAATTGCCTATCTGAATCGTCTGGGAGAGGGGTTTTATAACGGTCGCTTGGAGCGAGCTGACGAGAGATCTTCGCAGTCGGTTGCACCCCAGACGTTACTCCTGCGTGAATGACGGGATCCTCCATTAATGACGAGAGACGCTCTTTAATAGAAGAATACGCTAGCGTGGAACGTGAGACGGCGGATGGCGGATATCTCGCTTCGGGCGAGATACACAGAGCCGTGGCGGAGACACTCGGACTCTGCGTTCTCGGCTGCTGGGGAGAACCGGGGGGGCTTAGCTCGGCGGGAGGCTCGGAGGCGAGCGGGAGGCCGAGACAGCCCGGTTCATGCGATAGCTCGGAGACGAGTAGGGAGGGCTGAGAAAGCTCAGTATATAGAAGGGCTCGGAGGCAAGCCGATGGTTGTTTGTAAGATGAGCATAGGAGTGCTTAGGCGTCCATAAAAGGTCAGGATGTACCTCGGCACAATAGCCCGGGGGAGTGCCTCCAATGCATAATGTTGGCTTATGTTCCGCAAGTCCCGGGATACGTCATCTGCCACGTAGCATGATCTAGAAGGTTCCCATTCATGAGCATCATCAATCCTAATAGCATTTCTTTTTAGTGCCTAAAATTATGTTAATGACACTTTTTATATATTGTAGTTTGTAGGTTAAAAATTAATTATACATCAGGGATAATTTTTATCATGGAGATATGCAAGCCCAAGAGAATGCACACTGAATTTAAGTAAATGGTCACACTTCTGCCACTTACATTTGAGTATAAGTAGCACATAAACTTGCATTTGAGTATGAGCAGCACATAAACATTTGGTTATGGAATATTGGAATATAATCATTCTTTGTCAAATAAATATGTTAATTAACAGTTGTACTTTCTCTTGCTAATCGTAAAAACGCTTTCAAGTTAGAATTGCCACAAAATTATATACAACGTTTAGTAAAATATTCCTTCCAAGCCAATTAGATTTTCCATATAAATTATCCCAAGATTAATATCATACTAATGAGCTAATATTGTTTCTGAAGTAGCTACGATCCAAATGGTTATCAACAATAAATTCTTCATCCTTCTTTTATAATACATCACTTAATCAATTTTCAAGCTTGAATTTTATAGTGGTAGGAAAATACTTATCTGACAGGCATGTACCTGCATTGTGACAGGAACATGGATGCAGTTGTTGGAGATATCACAATCCTCGCCAAACGTCAACAAAATGCCTCATTCACCAAGCCATATCTTTCTTCAGGTTTGGCCATGATGGTTCGTACGAAACCGGACCACACACCATGGATGCTTGCTAAGCCATTCTCAAATAATGTCCGGTACTTCATCGTTGGTTCTTTATTCTACACTGGTCTCGTCGTTTGGTACCTAGAACATAAATAAATCCTGTGTTTAATGGCCCTTTTGGGACTCAATTTGGAGCAACTTTTTGGTTGATCTCTTCCACTATATTCTTTAAACATGGTGAGAATTCCATGATGCCATTTTAGTAGTTCTTTTTTATTTTTTATTGTTTTAAATGAATGCATTATTGAACTTTTATGGTTTACGCATATATATTCATCAAATAATTTTTACAGAAACTGTTAATACATAAAAATAAAAATAAATCTCTTTTAACAGAATCCAATCCCAATATGAGCAGTAAACCTATCTTCATAGCCATAATATTCCAAGTCAAGGGCAAGTAGGGAAGGAACAGAACTCAATCGAACTCATGCTTTCCATGACCCAACATTATATTATTAGTTTAGCACATACCATAAGTTAGAGAAGTATAAAGTTTTTTTTTTATTTCAAAAACCCTCAGGTGTGAATTTAAAGAAGCAAAACGGATGTTCTTCTAATCTACAATTCAAATAGTTTGTTCCACGGACCTTAACAAAGGGATAGCACATTTTACATACATACCCCTTGAGCGTTTCTTTTTGAATAATAATCCACACACTCTACATATCTTAGTAACGTGAGAGTTCACAATTTTGCATTCATACGCTTCTAAACATGCTCATTAAGGCTTTTGCATACTTCTAAAACGTTGAATGATAGGTTGTACAGACGCTTCCGACGGGTTGTGTCCGTGTCCAACATGTATCATACGCCGTCACTTGCATGACACTTGCACGGCACGTGTTAGACATGCCGTATACGTGTCATATACATAACGCGCGCGTGTGTCTCCTATTTGTGTTTTGTGTCTTCTACATGCCTTTAGCATGCAATTGACATATCTTTATAATATGTCATTTGGATATTTTACTTTTTAAGAAAAACTTGTTGATCACTTAACTTATCATTATATACTTTGGATATTATTGATGTTAAATTTGAAGAATGACAAATGGTTGTATGCTATTATTATATTGTGTCTAATTAAATGTTAAGACTTGTTAACTATGCATACATATGCATATACATATGCGTGCGTGCGTCTTGCCATGTCTACGTATTCTATATTTTGCGATTTTTCCGTGTCGCCATACCACATCATGTCATGTCTGTGTTCCCGAGTCCGTATCCATGCAACCTTGGTTAAATGTACAAAATCTACATATAGGCTTTAACATGCCATTTCACATGTATGACATTTAAACCAATTAAAGCATTGTATGTTAAGGTCGCTGCTAGAGAAACAAAAATGCATCCTTTTAATTGCCTATTCCAAGTTGTAACCTATTTTTTGCAGGGAGGGTCCATAGTTATTACACCAAAGTTGTTATCGTAGCATGGTTGATTGCAGTATTGATCCTTACCAACACCTATACTGCCAGTCTCAGCTCAATCTTGACATCCCAGAAGCTCGAACCCATGGCAAATGACAGCAACATAGGGTGCGATGGGGACTCATTCGTCCTTAAATATTTGCAAGATATTCTAAAATACAAGATGATCGAGAAGATCGGGTCGGAATATTACTATCCTAAGGCTTTTGATAGTGGTAATATCACGGCGGCTTATCTTGAGGTACCCTACATGCGAGTTTTTCTTGCTCGGAATAAAGGTTACACTGCATATGGGGAGATCCACAGGCTTGGCGGATTTGGCTTTGTAAGTTGCTCCAGCTTTTAGCTCCTGAGCATATCCTCATATGGCAAGGCTTGACAACAGGTCAAGAAGTGTGTTAAGCTGCTTAGTGAACACACACATGCACACACGCACCAATGCATGCACACACACGCACACGCTTGCGCGCACACCCCAACAGCACAAAAATAAAACGTAAAACAAACAAAACAAACACATGAATAGGTGAGTTAAAACTTAAAAGTCCATATTTATAGAGGTTGGTTAAACTACATTCAAACAAATTAATTAAACTTGAGTATTATTCTAGAGACTTTTAAAACAAACATGAAATCCTCCATGTCTTGAAAAGAACCTCTGAAAATACATATTAAATGTTTTGACCTCATTGCTTGCAAGATTTGAGAATTTAAGTTATCTAAAATTATATAGTATTCCTGCACTAGGCTGATCATGACACAAAAATCATTACAGAGAGCTTAATGAAACACATGAACAGCAGCTGCAGCAATAAATAACGATATGGTGTAACCTTATACAACCGAGATGTCATGCACAACTGTAGTTATTGCAGATATACAAAGTAGGAAGAAGTTAAAATGATTATGGCATAATAAAACATGAAATAAAAAAATATACTCTAGCTACCGAGGTTCACTTCCCATCTATTTTCTTAATTACCTTTCAGGTATTTCCAAAAGGCTCTCCATTGGCTGACGATATATCACAAATCATACTAGAATTAATTGAGGATGGAACACTGAAGAATTTGGAAGATAAATGGTTCACGTTCTCAATGACTAGTTGCCCAAACAAGCCCAACGATGAAAACAGCGATAGCCTCACCCTTGATAGCTTTTGGGCACTCTTCATCTTCACAGGAGCTACCACCACTATCGTATTTATATTATTCAAGGTTCGTCTACTTCCAGATTATAGCCGCCGTACATGGGCAAAAATAGGTATTCCTGTCAAAGAAAGATGTGCGAGATGGAAGTCTAATTTAGGGAGGACAAAAGTATGTCAACTTTTGCGGAGACCATCATTTACCTAACCTAAAATAGCTCATGATCCGTGTGAGGTTTCTGTGGTAGTTGCAGAGAGCAATCAAAAACCTGGTGATATCGAAGTTGGCGGTCTGCCAAACCCAAATAACATTTAGAAGGAAATTTATTGATATAAGCGTAATAGTTGTTTTACAGTTTCCTCTCATGTTTTTGTTATGTACATATAATAGTTGTTTTACAGTTCCCTCCCATGTTTGGTTATGTACATACAACATAATGAGAGATATTCGATGAATTTACATGTGTGTTGTCAATACTTCCGATGTGCATAAAGAGTTGATTACTTGTAACAACAGATTCAGTAATGCACATTAAGAACATAATATGTAAATTGTACGCGAGAAACACTTAGAGATTAATCTATAATTAGTGCTTGCTCGTGCTCTTTAATCAGAGTCACATTGTCTTTAACTCAACAAAGCCTATTTGGAAAAGGGGGTTACGGTTTCTGAAACCATGGTTTGTGAGGTTTCGAGGCTAAACTCTACAGCTTGTAACCGAGGCCGGTCAAAATTGAGTTTTCTAAACCGTGACTCTGAAAAGTTTGGAGGGCTTGAAACCTTTTTTTTTTACTCCAAAAACGCTGGAGTTTCATAAAATTTCAAGCCGCTCCCTTTTAAAATCCTCTTCTTCAACAAAACCTTAGTTTCAAAACTATGTTGCCAAACGACCCTAAAGGCCTAAACTTTGTGAAACCCCATTTTTACGGTTTTGTTTTAACTTAAACAAAACTGTGCATTCAGAAACCTTGTTGCCAAATGAGGTCTAAGAGTGTCTCCACTTCAACAATTATTTGATTCCACCGTGAACACATTTCTCAATCTTTGATTCTAAGTGACAAAAATTGTCGCCTCTCCTGCTTATATCTTTGGCATAGATTACAATTATAAACCATATATACATCAAAATCCTTGCTTTAAGGATATTCAACCCCAACAAATACCATAGCTAGAAATTCTTTTGATATGATGAAAAAAATTCAGAATGGAAAAAAGATGATTACGTCGTGAAACTTGATTGCTTTCGCTGCAATGTTCGTGTTTGAATCAAACTAGATGCAATCGCTGGTCGCCATTCAATTCCATTCTCCAATTCCCTCGTTCCCTTTTTCAATTGGATTTATGTCCTCATAAAAATTTATAAGGTTTATCCTTATCCAATCATGGGTTGAGCATGATTCGGTTCAGGTTTTTTTGAAAAAATAAACCGACCAGACCCGACCAAGACGAAGACTTAGAATCACCAAGTGACCCACCCCGACCGAATCCAAATTGAAATAAACCGAACCGACCAACAGCGAGTCGGTTCAGGTAGGTTGTTGGTTCTGGGTTCCAGACAACCACCAACAGCGGGAAAAATGACCAAGAACTGATCGAGCAAGCAAGAAACCTTCAAATTCGTGAGAAATCTCCAAAATCAACAAGAACACTATATCAAATCATCAAGAAATACCAAAAAGCAGCTTCAAATCCAAGTCAAGTCAACCAAAAACTTCAAAAATGAGATCAAGTCGAAGAACTCACGCTTGAATCACCAAGAACTACCACCACCAACTTCGAATCAGCAAGTCAACGCCATTCACAAGGCTAAAACATTAAATCAAACCCCCAACGGACATTTTAAATTCACTTCTTGCATATCTGAGGTCGACGACGCTTGGAGAAGTTTCGATCCGCCTTGTTTATTATCGATCCGCCTCGTCGGGGGTGCTGAAGGGCCATAGAAGCCCGATGAGGAAGAAATTTAGGGTTCTGAGAGTAGAGAGAACTCAGAGGAGGCTCAGGATGTAAGTTCGTTGTGCTCGCGCTACAACAAATGCGGTCAAGGCGGAATGGAAAACAATAAATTTTATGCAAGCACAACCAACTAAAATCCCAAATAATCATCCAAACACTAAACTAGCAAAAGCAAAAGAGCTAAACAAGAGGTTTAAGGGGTACGACCTTTGTAGCTTGTCCACTTAATCGTGGAAGACCCGAGCTAGACTCCATCGCTATCCAAATCGAGCTTGCAAGTCAATCTCCTTACCGAAGATGATCCACATCGAGAAAAACCCAACTCAAGTTCAACTTCACTTAAAGATAGAAACTAGTGAAGCAACTTGATCTCGTGAGTTGCTAATTCATGAGATTAAGGGATGTAGTAAGCTCACATAATTTTTTCCCTCTCATTTCATCACAATCTCATTTTTAGAAGAAGAAAGAAAAAGAAGAGAGAAGAGACATGTAAGAATAAATAGAGAGAAAAGGCTTCATGCTATTATTAAAAACCATTTTCGTTTAAAAAACAGATCATACTCTTTCACCATACTTTCGACTATGCTTTTTTTCTTTTTCTTTTTCTTTTCTAAAATGAGAAATGAGGTGTCCCTTTTCTAGATGTTTTATTTATCAAATAAATAAAATATCTAGATGTGTATCATATACACGAAAACCCGTATCTGTATCGAATACGAAATACATACACAAACACCAACAAGAGAGAAATATAAAGTAAGCATAATAATAGAATATATATATATATATATATTAAATCGTCTATTTGATTTAATAATCCGGTTTAAATCTAAACTGACTAGTATTAAAAATGTCCGATTAACATACATGTATCCGATATACGTATTTAATCGAACTCTCGCACGTATCGCCATACGCGCACTACATCGTTTTGCCTGAATGGGGAAAACCTATATGCGGGACTCTGAAGACTCAGTCAATACGCTGAAAGTAGCTTTGGATCATATCCGATTGATCATAAACACTTTTAGATTAATCCTCTCACGGGTTAACCTACAAGCACGTCAGCGGTACTAGATGTACGTAACAACTATCCATATATTGATCAAAAGAAAAGTTGACAAGCAAACTCATCCTATCGCTATCAGATCATATCAGTGACAGTCGTCGTACAGTCCGGTCTCTTCATTAGAGAGTATCGCATACCTGTCTGAGAGGTAGAATCTGTCAGACCCCCAATAACCCGATAAGTCATGCTGACAAAGGACTTATAACCACTGGAGATACAACTGATAGCACTTATCATTTTATCTCTACTGCCGTGGCCGTGAGCTTTTGGTTATAGTCATGTCTCGCATAGTGCGATATTGACTCCCTATACTAGGAGAGACGAATCCCCTCGACCACTCATTACCTCCATGTGCTTCGGGGTTGTACCCAACTAAAACATATTTTCACGACTCCTTAAAGTCGTGTTAGGTTAATAATCAAAGTACAGTAGGAACACACACAAAGCACTATGGCGATCTCAGCTCAAGAGACTACCCTGTGCTTAGAACTGTTATCTGACAATAGGTATAATACCATCTAGGAGTTTTCGATGAGTCCGTCCAGTGTAACTCATTTTCTAATGGGCACCTATACATAATTCTTGATGTCAAACACCAATAGCTGTGGGACCAGCTATCGCTCTTTAACCGAGCCAAGAAACGTATACACTAGTCTAATCTGTAGTACCAATGCCTCGTCTCGATACTCCTACGACTACGGACATTTAAGGATGCGCTTATGGATTATGCAGGTCCCACTATTATGATTTCCATCATAATCCTGGTAATCCAGCAAAGATCTTACAGGCTTTATCATTATTTATTAGCGATACGTAATAGTAGTAAAATATATACTCACGAATGATAAAGTCAAACCAGTTAGCATATCAACATCTCGAGAAAAATTGTTCTATCCATATAGGTCCTTCTACAATTACAATAATTTCCTTGAGGGAACCTATATCCAACAATCTTCCACTTGCACTTAAGGCCAATTATTGCGGCATCTCATGCCTAAATCTTATGTGCTATCATATACCTAACTTCTCTACTAACAGTTCCGCAAACCATGTTCGAGAAACAGCGTTAGTGAGTGGATCCGTTACAATATTTCTAATTTTATCTCTCTATATCTCAATTTCGCGAAGATTAACTATCTCCTAAATTGAGCGATACCTGTCTTAGAATTTGTTTAAATAGATGATGGGGGAAAATTCATAAATGAACAATTTTATCCAATAACTTCTTGGGCTGTATTCTTTGCTGAGTCATAATCAACACCCGGCGACATGTCTACCTCAGTATCCCGCTTGGAACCCTTTCCAATATACTGCTCCTCAGAAGAGGGTAAATTTATAACTCGTGATAGACACTCTGTCATCCATGTCACCTTGGAAACCAGAATCGGTAACTGCTTCCAGATGGAGGCTGCCATTACCATATACCAAGAACATCCTTATATGTTCTTCACTGTTTTCCTATATTTCTTCAGGACTGGACTACTATCTGCTTACTACAGCAAGTGCATAAGCTTTATCTGGTCTAGTACATGACATCGCATGATTGACCCAATTGCCAAAGTAAGTTGAATGTCATTCATGCGAGTCCCTCTCTTCATCAATCTAGAAGACATCTCTTTAGAGAGGTGACTCCATCATATGCAAGTACACTACCGCGTCAGGAGTCGTCCATTCTAAACACCTTTAGAATAGTGTCAGAGTACCTAGATTGGGACACTCCCCAAATCCTTCTAGATCTATCTTTATAGACCCGGTCACCAGAATGCCTGATATATTATCCAAATCTTATATGGAGAAACATTTGTGACAACCACAATTTGAATAAATTGTAGTATAGGAACACGATTTCTTATTATGAGGATGTCATCTACATATAATATGAGGTCTATGACAGTACTTCCTTCATTCTTCTTACAAATACAAGGTTCATCTATGATTTTGATGAAGTCAAACACTTTGACCGTAACATCAAAACAGATGATCCATCTCCGCTATGCCCGATTTAGTCTACAAATAGACTTAAGTAACTTGCATACTTTCTACTGCTCCAACTGATTATGATAACCCTCTGACAGAGTCATATACATCTACACTTCTAAATCACTATTAAGAAAAGATGTTATAGTCTTATACCTGCCAAATTTCATAGTCAAGAAATGCAAGCAGTGGCAAGTAATATCCGTATGGACTTCAGTATAGATAGTGAAGTAAAAGTTTTATCACAATCCACACCGAATATTTGATAAAAACTTTTTACTAAAAGTCTAGCCTTATTAGGTTACTATCTTTCCATCTGCACTGATCTTAAAAGATCTACTTGCTCCTAATCGGTTTTACCTTTCAGAAGCATCCATCAATGTCCATAATTTGCTACAGTCCAACTTGGATATCTTGCATCCATCAGTCGGAAGTCACTATTTTCAATGGTCTGCTGACAACTAGTAGGGTCATCATCAAACATGATGCTTACCTTTCTGTCACCATCTACGAGGAAACCAAAGTATCTTTCAGATAGCTGAGATCACATACTAAATCCGCGGAGTGACTAAACTTTGTCAGAGATAATCGAATCTCCAGGTTCTACTAAAATTTTAGTAACCGTTTGTGGCTTTGGAATCATTTCCAGTTCTACCATACTCCCACTAATTTCTTTTGCAAAAAATTCCTTTTCTAAAAATGTAACGACCATGTTTTCTAATACCCAATAAAAGGTCTTCTATTTAGTTCCAAGTATTTATTTGTGTGTTTTATTGATAGAAAAATATTTTATCTTATTTGTAAAAGTAATTTTAAAAATGTTATAAGCATTTAAATATAATTAAATGAATTTTTAAAAGATAATTATATTTTTTTAGGCTTAAAATATTTTAATAAAATTTTATGATGTCTTAAAATAATTTATGTATTTTTATTATTAATTAAAATAATTATTTCAAAATTAAAAAGTTTTTAAAAATAGATTAGACTTGTAAATAATTATAATAACTAACAAATATTTTAGATATGGGAATATTATTTAGTTTTAGCCCAAAATCATTTTTAAACTGAAGATAACAATAAAATAGGTTTTCTGGTATTTTTTAGTATTTTTCCCATAATTAAAACTATTTTTTAAAAAAATTTCAAAACAAATTCGGTTTTATAAAAACAGTTTTAGATATTAAAATTAAAAGGAAAACAAAAAATAGAAAAGGTGTTTTTAACCTGGACCGTTGGATTCGAAATCCAACGGCCCAGATTCATGCCCAGCCCCCGCATGAGGCGACTACGAGAAAACGCGTGGGTCCCCTTGCAGCCAAGTGGCGCCTCCTGGTTGGCGGCGGCGGCGGCGTAATCATTAAGAGATGATTCATGATGATTGCGCAGTGAGTACCAATCATTAGGCATGGATTTTTGTGGGATTTGTCCGGGATTTTGGGATTTATTTGTTACAACCTAAGCCCTATATATACAGCCATTTCCCAATCACTTTTCTCATGCCACAGAACTCAGAAAATTGAAAAAAAATACCGAGACCTTCGTCTCGCAGACACCGACGCAGTGGTTCCACCAAATCGTCGAGGAAAAATCAGAACGTGGAGATATTCGTGTTTTAGTGCAACGAGACGTTTCGGCTTCCTAAATCTTCATCTCAAAACAAAGGTAGCATCCGCCTCTCACGATTTGATCTATCACCTTCTCCAATTAGGATTTCTTAGACATGATAATAATCTTGCAACCCATTTTAATACGATGTTAAAATCATCATGCATTTTATGTTACTGTATTATTTTAATGAAAAAATTTTAGACTTGATGTTGACCTCACAGGATAACGACCTATCCATCATGCTCACACACATACCTACAATCAAAAATTCCTGATGTCGTTTATTAGTTACTAAGTTGGCATATCACACATACCTTTTAATATCATATTGGTTATTATTTTGCTAAGATAGCATATCACACATACTGTATGATCTCAAAATAGGTCACTCCACAACATGCCCTCATATTATGAAAAGTTTATGATTGAAAACACATACCGATTAGGTAATTATTTTAAAAGAGGTTTAAAGAAATAATATTTTTCTTGATATTATAAGATATTTCTTAGTTTCGATAAAATAACCCAATCTTTGAAAAGTCGTAATATTAGATATACCCTAAAATTCCAAAACAACCTATGATCGCATAAATACTATATTTTTTCTATGTTACAGAAGCTAATTATAATATAGTTTTTTACATCGATGCCCTTTCACTTAAGAAAATATTTTTATAATAATACCTTTAGCCTATAACCACTAAAGTTTAATAAGATACCTTAATAGGGTAATATTTTACATGAAACACCCCATGGTTACTAGGTAATCGTCCATGAAAAAGACACAAATTCTGCCGTCCATATGCAGCGGTTGTCAACGCAGAGTTGTTTTTATAGAATATCACCTTGAATAAACTACCCTAATCTAAATAGGGTAATGTTTTACGTAAATATATAATATCTCGTTGTTAATAAGCAATCGTCCTTGAAAAGAAGACAAATCCTGCCGCCTATGTGCAACGGTTGCCAACACCGACGCATTTCTAAAATGTTATCTCCAAATAAACACCATGACTTTATAAATTAGTATTTACAATAAAATAGGTTAATCCATCCTAAAAAGGATATAATTTCAATTAAATACCTTGACCTTTAGTAAATGTCTATTTTCAACAAAAACCATAATCTTAATAAAAGATATTTTCCAAAAAGAATACCTAAAACTTTATTAAAAGATAATTTCAAATAAATACCATAATTTTTCATTAAAAGATATTTTCATTAAAATACCATGGGTTTCCCAAAATTATAATTATTCTAAAATACCATGGTTTTCTTATAAACAATAACTACCCAAAAATACAATGATCTTTATTAACTAAGATTTCTATAAAATACTATGATCCACCATACAAACTTTAAAAGGTAACAAGATAAAAATGAGTGGTTGTGAAAGGCCATATTAAATGAGATCAACAATTTGAATACAAACTTATGACATATATGACATATGATACGGTTAGGATGAGAATGCGCGAATCTAGGTATGGAATACTTATAAATGAAGATCCCTGCAGACAGGGTAAACAGTCCAATATGTGGACAACTACTAATCCGATATTCGGGCGAATACTAACCCGATCTTTGGGCAAACACTAACCCTACTTTGAGAGCGAATGCTAACCCTACTTTAAGGGCGAATAATCTAACATGTGGATGACATACGATGTAGAAATTCAATTCCTAGATGACATACGACTAACTCTAATTTGTCAAAATCTTTATACTGAACAACAGAGATGGGTAGTTTGATTAGGTAAGGAGATGTGGAACTCGGATTTTTCTACTACTCGATCATGATTCCGGGAAGTGAAACTGTACATTTCACTTCCCCAGTTGTTATTCCGTAGCCACAACGGAATAATCGCGAGTATTCGGACGCTTATTGAACAAACTAATATAAACTTTTACCTAACAGATATCTCATACAACATACTCTTATTTACATATACCTTATTAAACATGACCTTATTTACATTTACGTCATACCCTCATACACATATACATCATACCTTTATATACACATCATACATCTATACACCTATCATTCTTATATACACTTGTTTGTTGTTTTTGTACCCTTACTTCCTTATAAGGCAATCATACCCGAGTGTAACTCGCTGACGGACTTTCCTTTCTCTCTTTTCTCTATCTCTAGAATGTCCGTTAGATGATGATGAGTATTGCGATGAGGATCAAGGCGTAGAGCCCACTAATGAAGACTACGCAGAATGGACTCAAGAGTATAAGGACAGCTCTTTCATTTATCAATTGCTCACATGTTTAAGGCTTTGCTTTCCTTTATGTCATGTAATTAAACTATTTAGTTTATTTTACTCATTTCTTTTGGTGTGTAATAAAGTTTTTGTTAATGAAAATAAATGCCTTCCGTTTTTATTATTTCGTTTTGGTACATATTCTGCATGTTATAGATATTCATATGCTTAACGTAACTGTATTGAATAGACCACTTTCAATACAGTTAGGTTGCGGACTGATCAGTAAAATATATTGCTCATTTATATGGACATTTTCCGTACTATTATTAAGTATTAAAAGGTGTTAATTATAATTTAAGAACATGTGTGGGTTTATTTGTAAAAAGATTATTATCATATGTTTCTTCATATATAATTAATAAAATTAAGCAAATATATGCATATCATATTTAAATAAAATATTCTTAAGATTATTTATTATTAAAATATGCATATCATATCAAATATTCTTAACCAATATTCTTAAGATATCATATCAATTAATTGGTTAGAATAATATCGCAAATAAAAAAAATGCTACTAACAATGTGATTTGAGATATTGTGCAGGTATTATAATAAGTTTAGCTCAGGTTTGAACTATAAGTTAGAGATCCACAACAAATCGATTCACCAAACCAAATCTGCAGAATATTAGGAGCAAATTGAAAAATCTTGCAATGACAGAGACTAAGAGATAAATTTTCAGAATCTTTTTTCAGAAGAATCTCCAAATATCGAGAGAAGAAGCCATGAGAAATCCGAAGGCTCAAACCCACCATACGGCGACAGATCCACGGTCAAAGTATGCTTGGGCGGCGGAAGCACGGTTTTCTGGCAGCAGTAGGATGTGAAACTTCAGGGTCTTGATCGTAATTTGACACACTTCAAAATGACGTCTAGAGTTTCATATTCCAGAGCCTATAAATGGATCAAGAGCATCTATCATCAAAAATATATAATCGAACTATCTATCCATCGAAGAATCGATTAAGATCTAGCGAGCAGACTAGGGTTTTGTAAATTACTTTTTCAGCGAGCAACTTTTGTAAGGCATGAGTAATCAATAAAGATAGTTTTTTCTTTAATTTTGTTGCATTTACTTTCCGCAATTACTTTGCGTATTACATTCTGCATTTACTTTCAGTATTTTTAATTTTAATTATGGGTTTCGTTTTCTTCCACCTTTCTTCTACTACGCTAATATTCATGAGCGAAATTCTTGCTTGCTAGGGTTTGTAGGATAGGGTAGAATAATGGATGAAAACTATAACTTAAATTCTTTTTAAAGTTTTAATTTTTATAAATTTTAGCAAAATGAATAATAACCCTCTTATCGGACGTGCTATTAATTCTTGATAGTCATGACCACGATTTAAGAATCATTAATAATCGTTTTGTTAAGTGCTTGAGATAAATAGGGATCAATGGAAAGACAAGGGTCAGCAGAGTGAAACCCTAATTCTCTACAAGAACCCTAATCCACATTTATCGCTATTTCTCTAGTATTAAATAATTAAAAGATAAAAAGAATTATTTTTAAAATTCCATCCATTAACTACTAAATCCTATAAACCCTGCAAGCCCTTCTATTATAAACTTTTCAAATCTTCTTAGTAATAAACGATAACAATCCTAAGTTTCTTCTATCAACTTGTCTATAATAAGAAAAATATTTCACCGTTTCTCTGTGGATGACCCGTACTTACTAGCGGCTAGCTATTGAGACAGCGTTATTGATTGCGGTAATTTAGAATATACATAGACACACTTTTTCATGACCAATCAAATGGCGCCGTTGCTGAAGACAAGGTCATGATATTTTTTTTTTGTTATTCGAGTTGATTTCTAATAAAAACCAGAAAAAAAGAGAACCAAAACTGCATTTTGTGTTTTTAACGATTCTTGTGCGAGTTTTGCAAGGAAATCTGGAGTAATTGGAGCGAACCAATAGAGATTCAGAGACTTTCAAATTGGACCAGAGGAGCATTTGAGTGATGTGAAGAAGTTTGGAAGGGAGAACTCATCAAACGGAGGCGGAAATGCGGCCCAACATAGCATTTGGGGACGGAAGCACGGCCACCTTGGGGAGTTGAGCCCCCAAAATTTTCTGGTATTTTCCTACTATCTTCCTCTCTCCTCTAAAACACCAATAAATTGTTTTTACCTGCAGGATTATTTGCAAACAACGCCGCTAAAAAATCTTTTTGCGTGTTTTTAATTTCGGGTTGTTTTGCATATCTAAAACGAATATTAAGGGGCAAGAAACCCAAATCCAGATTACGTGGGGATTTCATCACTCTTCGTAGGCCCCACAAACAACAAACGAGCATACTATCATCCTATATTAATAAAAAATATCTAGACCAAGCTTCTAAGGACAGTCACGCTCAATTAAAACAAAGGAGGGTCGTGGGTAATCTATTTCTTATCCGCATTTCTCTTGTGGTGTCTAAGGCAAGTGTGACTAAGACAAGTGGTTTACTTAATTAGGCCTGCTATTTTGGTGATTCGTATAGCGGATACTTCCCACTTATCTGACACTTACTTGGCTGCAAGATTGATAAAGATGTGATAGAGGATTGATCCTACGTCTCCTTTAGAAGTCTAGGAGCGGTATAGTAATTTGACCTAAGTGACTAGCTCTAGAGACTGGTTGTGCATTTTATGATTGGTTGAGTCAAGCCTTATGTCTGTTACTTTTGTCAAAACAAACCCTTCTTAAAATCATTCTCACACATATCACATGCTGCAACATGCACTAAACCCGCTTAGTGTATGATCGGCTGGACACAGGATTCTAGTGCCCGTTTAGTCCGCGTTTTTGCCGTCAACTCCGAAGTCGATACTTTTTCACCTTCTTTTTCTCCACTAACTACCACATCTCCCGAGATGGACAGACCTCCACCGGGTTTTAACAATACCACATTGCCACTACCCGTAGGTGTGCAAATTCAGAATTCACCATGCATCGCTCTCCAAGACCGATGATATCCCACACACGGACCCCTTTTTACGTGTTTGTCTCTTTCACCAGCTAGTAGGGATAATTTCGAAATTAAACCCCACTTAATCAAGTTGTTGCCCAAATTTCACGGGCTTGAGTCTGAGAATGCATATGTTTTTATAACAAAATTCGAAAACGTATGTGTAATGATGAGCACCACCCAACTTTCAGGGGATACTGTGCGATTACGTCTTCTCCCTTTTACCTTATGCGATCTCGTAGAGAAGTGGTTTTATAACACCTCCTCACATTCTATCACTAATTGGGATGAATTTGTTAAAGCATTCCTAAAGAAATTTTATCCTAATCATAATACTGCCCGCATTACGAGCGAGATTAACCAGTTTGCCCAACTTCCCAATGAACCCTTTTGGAAATACTTTGAAAAGTTTAAAGATCTCCTTGTCTAATGCTCTCATCACGGAGTCGAAAAATGACAACTTTGCTAAATTATGTATGAGGGTGTTAATCAAGCGATAAAACAAATGTTAGAAACCATTTGTCAATATCATTTTGAATATCCGTTGGAAGATCATTAGTCTTATTTGGGACTAAGACCAATTTGGAAAATAAAGAGCACAAGGGCTCGGTTGATTAGGAGTATGGCCAACTTGGGCTCAGCCCACTCAGTCTTTGTTATTTCATTTTGAATAAAGTGTTAAACATTTGCTTAGGCTTAGTCCCCTTTCTATGTAAACAATGCTGAGCATTTATATGGGTTCTGACACCCCCACTTTATTTTAATTTATCCTTTTTTTGAGTGTTGAACACACTTTATGGCTCCCACATGCGAAGTACGTGAGGCACTTGATACTAGGCACTGGCGCTGTTTGGTGAGTGCAGAACACTTTATATTAAATAGCGCCCATATGAGGGGCATGCGGGACGCTTGGCGCTGAGCGCTAACCACCGAGTGCTAAGCACTCCTTATTGAGTGGTGCCCATGTGAGAGACACGTGAGGCGCTTGGTGCTAAGCGCCAACTACTGAGTGCTAGGCACTTTTTATTGAGTAGTGCCCACGTGAGGGGCACATGAGGCGCTTGGCACTGAGCGCCAACCACTGAATACTAGACACTCTTTATTGAGTAGCGCCCATGTGAGGGGCATGTGAGGCACTTGGCGTTGATTTTTCTTCGTGTATTATGTTCTGAAGAGTTCAATTCTTTGTTCTTCTCCGAATCTTCGATCCCCAAGAACAAATTCATCCCCATGAGAATTAAATTCCTATTTGTGGGAGACTTATCTCATGGATCCCAGATCTTGGGAAAGAATTATGTTCTTTTATGAGGGTTAAACCCTTAGATATGCAGATAAGATGCTCTGATCTCTACTACTTTTATTTACCCCGAAGAAAGTTCTTCTTCTTTCCTCTCTCTTAAACTGTCTTTTTTCTTGCTCTTCTTTTTGAACTTGAAGTTTTTGGGGGGTTCATCTTCTTAGATTTAAAATCTTAGGTTCTTTATATAGTAGAGGCAGATTTTTTGATTTAGTTAAAGAAATCTCTTATTGAAAGATCTTTAATTGATTTGGGGATTTTTCTCACCATTGGATCTTTGATCCGAGAACTTCTGTTTTACAGAAAATATTTTTCTTGTTTTTAACAAGATTAGGGAAATATTTTCCCATACAAAATTTATTCTGCAGATAGGTGATTTTTAATCACCATTGGATTTTTAATCTAATGGTACTCTGTTTTACAGAGAGTAATCTTTCTTCTTTGGGAAGATTTGAGAAATATTTCCTTAACAGAATTTAATTCTGTATTTTGATGATTTATCATCTCCGTTGGACTTTTAATCCAATGGCTCTATTTAACAGAGAAATTTTAGTTCTGGCGTGGGTGCCCTCGTGTGAAACACGTGAGGCACTGCCTAAGGGTTTTTAACTCTTAGCGCTGGCGCCCTCGTGCAAGGCACGTGAGGCGCTGCCTCAGAATCTTTAACTTTTATTTAATATATTTCTTTTTGTGCTTTGCACATTGGCGTCCGCGTGAGGAGCACGTACGGCTCCTCCTTAGAGTTTAATTCTTATTTAATAGATTTCTTTTTGTGCTTTGTACATTGACGCCCGCGTGAGGAGCACGTGAGGCACCATCATAGGATTTGATTCTATCTAAGGCAGTACTTACATGCTTTGCATGTGGAGCTTTCCTTTTATTTTTATTTTATTGTTATTATTTTATAAGGGAGCAAGTTTTGAGCCAAAAATTTGGCGGGAACAAATTCCCCCCACTAGTTTGCCCACATAAGTATGTACGTGGGTGAAGTTGTGCAATGTTATGCGTGACCAGAGAATTGATGGCTTAGGAGACAAGTTTAGAGTCCTTGTAGCCTAAGACTTTTTTCCATTTTCATGAGTCGTAAGGGTCTCAAGAAGGTTTTTTTTCCCTACAAGTCAAGAGGATCTCATAGGTGCAAATTCTCCCTAGAAATCGTGAGGATTTCTAAGTGTTCATTGCCTCAGTGAGTCATAAGGATCTCACTCGGGTATTTTTCCTTACGAATCGTGAGGATCCGTAAGTAGTTTCTTTATTTCATTGGCGAATGTGGTTTTGGTAAATGTGGCCCGTAGATAGTCCATCTTGACCTTCTTGCAGGGCAGCGATGGCTTAAGAAACAGCTTTGGATCTGCCGCCTAAGACTTTTCAACTTTATGAGCCGTGAGGGTCTCATAAAAACTTTTCTCCCTACAAATTGAGAGGATCCCGTAGGTGTATTTTTTCTTAGGAGTCGTGAGGACTCCTAATTGCATTTTCTCTTGAGAGCCGTAAGGATCTCACAAGAGAATTTTCCTTCTTACAAGTCGAGAGGACTCGTAAGTGGTTTTTTTTCCTTGTCGATATTTGACTTTGGAGAGTGTGGCCCGTGAATAATATACAAGAGTCTGTTTGGATCTGCTTGTAGGGCAGCGATGGCTTAGGAAGCTGGTTCGGATCTGCCGCCTAAGACTTTTCAACTTTATGAGCCGTGAGGGTCTCATAAAGATTTTTCTCCCTACATGTCGTGAGGATCTCGTAGGTATATTTTCTCCTTAGGAGTCGTGAGGACTCCTAAGTGTGTTTTCTCTTGAGAGTCGTAAGGATCTCACAAGAGAATTTTCCCTATTACAAGTCGAGAGGACTCGTAAGTGGCTTTTTCCCCTCCTTGTCGATATTCGACTTTAGAGATTGTGGCCCGTGGATAGTATACAATAGTCTATCTTAGACCTACTTGCAGGGCCCCAGTGCTTAGGAAACAAGTTGATATCCCCGTGGCCTAAGGCTTTTCCCTACGAGTCGAGAAGTTCTCGCAGGAACATTATTTTCCCTACGAGTCGAGACGAATCGAGAAGTTCTCGTGAGGATGTCCTAACGTCACAGTTAACTTCTGCTAATAGAACTCCGTTAGGGTCTGTGGTACTAGGGTTTTTACCCGTCGTACCGTCGCATTGGCCGATGCATTCCCCGATATGCAATCTTGCTATTCGAATAGCCTTGAGATTGTCGTGTCTCTGATCCCTTCGGGGGTTGGACAAGACGTCTTCAAGTAATCTTCCAGGTGATATTACCATAGGAGGAGCAAGCATTAGGGATATTTGATTGATCTATGTTATTTTTCGTACGTTTTGAAATCAAAGAGTTAACCGCAATCAAGAACGGTGTCACTTGGTAGCTAGCCGGTTGAGTACGGGTCGGTCCACAGGGAAAACGTGTATTTTCTAGTTGTTCTAACAAGTCAATTCCTATTTGTGGCAGGTTTTGATTTTCTATAAAATCTGAGGTTGAAATTGATTTGGATTAAAACCTTGCTAGGGTTAGGATTAGATTAGTTTGGAAAGTCAATTATTCTCACCGCTTTCTTTGCCCTAATTAAGAACTTTAGGTGTTAAGGTAATAGTTAACAAAGGGGATTAGTACGACCGGGAAGAAACTAGGTTTCTTCCCTTTTGTCCTTGTCCGTCCTTTCTTAACTTTTAGCCCTAAACTCTATGGAAATCAAACACAACCGGTCTTAACTATGGAATCACCGCTACCTCATGGGATAGGGTGCCGTAGTGAGCGGTATGTGTATGGTTTTTATAGAGCCCTTATTTTAAAATATTGAACGGGCAAGAAAAGGGTGAGAGATTTTCATCTCTCAAACCTTCCCTAAACCTAACCCTAACAAGTGAGGAACTACTCACTCATTAAGGAATTAACAAAGGAATTCATTTTTTTAATTTTAATAATCTAATTAACTTGCGGAAAATAACTACGGCAGATAAAAAATTTGCAGAGAAATAAAATTCCTAGATAAGAAATTCAAGATAAGAAAACTTACTTTATTGATACACTCTTTGACAATTACAAGGAATGAAAATTTTAATCTAGGAAAATAAAAAGAGGCATGCTCCAAAAAGAGCTGTATACTTCCTATTTATAGATAATAGAAACCCTAGGGTTTACATCTGATCCACATCTAGAATTACAAAACTACCCTGAGAAGCCTGGTCAAGGCATCGACACCCACCGACAAGATGCACCGACATGTGCTCAGCACGGCCGTGGAACCGCGGCCATAAACCATGTTTAGCCACGGATCCGCGGCCATCTTGGGGGCTCTCTGTCTCAATTTTCCAGGGTTTCCTTCTGTTGCTTTTTCCTTCTATTTTCTTTACTTGGTTCTTCAGAATCTTTTCTAGTTTTTCTTCCATATTTCCACAGTGCAGAATGTTGTGGACTTTTACCGTTCGCTTCGTATTGAAGTCTTGAATCTTGTGCTGCCTTCATACCTTGTGCAATTGAACTGTTCATTGATCTTCACTTGTTCCTTAAACTGTAGGCGGCATCATAAAGATTCTTCTATTTATTGGTCGTAGTCTAACTTTTGTAGCGTTTTTCATCATTTTCACTATATTGTTCCAAGAACCTGTAACCTGTAACTATTCAGCAGATATGGATCAAAAGCACTTATTTATTTGCAATATGATTAAGAATGGGGAATATAATAATGCAAAATTTTGATATGAACAAATACCCCCAAACTTATCTTTTGCTCGTCCCGAGCAAAACTAGTTTATTCTCGAGAAAGCCTAACTTCACTTTCGCAGGGAAACGTGATTGCACTGAGCTCGTGCAACAAGCCGTTAAACCTTTAGGTGTCCCCAGTAGGAGGAGTGTTGTCTCCTGAGGGTTTTCAGCGGATACTACCCACAAAATCCGATCAATTTGGCCTATTGACTTTCATTTTTCAATTCGGTGTTCTAGCAAGAAATTCTATTATCTTCAATTTAGAAATTAACAACCCGTATTTTTCACGCTCACTTATCATTTAACTTAATATTGTATATATTATGTTAATTTACTTAGCTTTTAGTATCTTTTAAATTTTCCTTCTAAGGTTCCATTTCAACTTAGGAATTTTTATCATCTCTACTGAAGATATAAGTCCTATTTTTTCATTCCTATCTCTCATTCAAACCCCAATCATATACCCCTACGTGTGTGTATGTATCACCCCTACACTTGGAAATTCAATTCAAGCTATTATACTCTTGTCCATCGTCCAAAGTACTTTTAGTTGGTGAATTTTTAGATGAAATTGCTCACACATCCTTCATGCGACCGTTAATACTTCTTGAGGTACTAACGACCGATTACAAAATGTGTTTGTGCAATAAGGCGTAATTCTTCGTCTTGTAATACCTATGGCTTTAGCAGTGACTCCCAAACCAGTTGGTCTAAGGCACTAGGTGATAAAGCACCCTCGCTATATATTTTTTATTTTACGCAGTCTTAATTAATTACAAAACCAGTGTTCATTTTTTATATCACTTTATTCACACTTATAATTTTATTTTCTTTCATACTAAGGATTTTAAACAAGAGCATTTCAAGGTATCCTCTACTATTTCAAGTTTCAAGGTGCGTGTTTATGCAAGTTGTAGGGTATATATTTTCAGAATTTGGACTTAAGGTTCGAAATTATTTTTCAGATTTACACTTCAATAAAAATTTCAATACACTTCCCTTATTTTGACTTAGCCCAAGAACTGAACTCAAATTTGCCTATTTCTAAGTAAACTATAAGGACATATATTTTCTACCGTTAAATTTTTAAGAAATGTTATTTTTAGGGTTTTTAATTTACTAAGTTTTGGGATCTAGTTTTTCCTAGCTAGTTAACCGTCTTGTCAAATTTAAGTCAATTATGGCTAAAATTAAATTTTTTCAATTTTTAAAATTTTTAAAATTTTTTCAATATTTTATTTGAATTTTTTTTTCAGTTTTCTAATTTTTTTCTAATTTTTTATAAAGATGCAATGTAGAATTAAACATGCAAAAGAAAAAGAAAAATATATACAAAAATTTTTAAAAAAAATATGCAATGCAATGATAACTATTTACAACCACCTCCTCCCACAAACTTACCAAAAGCAGTGCCCTCACTGCTCGGCCCCTCGCCGTCCCCTTGAGCGTGAACGGAAATGCTCCTTCCTAGCTAGCAGGGTTCTGACCCCCTGCTCTACTTCTATCAGACGCCGATCATGCTCCCTCATCATCCCCCTCAACTCGTCAATCCCCCTAATGGCTCTTCTCATTAAACGTGCATGTTCTAAGGGGGTGAGCTCCTCCTCGCTTGCGGTCGAGCTGGAGCTAGGTGTTCTGGCAAGCACGTGTTCCGCCGGTTCTGTTCGTGACCAAATATCAGTCAAGCGTGTATAGGATGTAGATACTCCCTCAATGAGAGGCCTGGTGGGAATACCTCCATGCATATAGAATTCGAATTCCTCCACAGGGAGGAAATAGCGACACAGTTGTGTCACTAACATGGGGCATGGGTAGTTCGTGGCCCTTTTGCCCGCACCAATTGAGTTAAGCAGAACCGTGCACATGTCGAATCTAGGGTTCCTATTCATTAGTTTGTTCACGATATGAAGTGACAGGGTGAAAAATGTGGTATTATGGGAAATCCCAAAAATATTGTTTTGTGCCCACCAACACACGGTTAAAACATTAGCGAAAAGGGTTCTCGCTTGTATTCCTTTCCTCGGTTCCCTCGAGCAATCATTACCCATTAAGGGCATGTAATCTTCAAACTGAAGGGGTTGATCGTGAACAGGTAACCTAGGGATCAAAGTGACTTCATGGATGAAGTTTCTATCAATAATTATCTCCCTATCACCCCACAGTAACTTGATAAAACCATATTGTGCAAGGCAGCCGTCTTCCATGCACTCGTAAAAACGAGTGACTAGATATGGAAGGGCGTAAGCGTTTGGGTGATTATAGATTAAAAAATTCCAGCCCCTCCGTATGATTTCATCACTAAAATAACTTCCATATATCGTGTATGAAAAAATTTGTGAGAAATCACGCTCTAACTGCATATTTGGTGCCATCACAGAGAATCTACAGAGATAAAAAAAAAATTAACAGAGAGGAGTTTAGAGATTGAACCACCTCTGAAAGATTCAGAGGGTGACGCAGCAGGGACGCGGCGGAAGCGCTGTGGGAAAGGGGTTCCTGCGGCGGTTGGGCGGCGTGATGTGGAGATCTCGCTGCAGAATTTTGAGCGACGGTTAGGGTTTTGCAGAAAGGTGAAAAATTAGGGTTAAGAAATAGAGAGGGTCGGGGTCTTATTTATAGGGGGGAGTGTTTTGGTCATTTGCAAAAAAAAAAAACCTCTTAAAAAGAGGAAATTATTTGCAAATAAAATTTTTATTTTTATTTTATTAAATCTGGAAATTTACAAAAATACCCAAAAAATTTATTTTATTTTCAAATTTTTAATTTTTTTTAATGTTATTTTGTATTTATATAAATTCAAATGATACATATCCCCAAACTTGTTTGAAACAATGTTTTAGCTAGATGATCGAAAATTTAGGGGTAGATGGAGGAAGATCAGTCAATATAAATCGGCTCCTGTAAAAACAGGAGCTCATCCGAAGGGTCCGTAGTGAGGAACAGTTTAAGTCGATACCCGTTTACTTTAAACAGTGTACTGTCCTCCGGGTTTTCTAGATCTACCGCACCGTGCGGATATACGGTGAGTACAAAAAATGTCCCTTTCCATCGAGATTTGAGCTTGCCGGGATGGAAATGTAATCGGGTATCGTAAAGCAAAACCTGTTGACCAGGTTTGAAAGTCTTGCGCATAAGGTGTTTGTCGTGGAACACGTTCGTTCGGTTTTTAACAACTACTGTGTTCTCATAGGCCTCATCCCGCAGCTCGTCTAATTCATTCAATTGCAGCTTTCTATTGCTGCCCGCATCTACCAAAGATAAGTTCAACTCTTTAATTGCCCAAAATGTCTTGTGCTCTATTTCAACACGAAGATGGCAAGCCTTTCCATAAACAAGCCTGTATGGAGACATGCCAAGGTCGGTCTTATAGGCAGTACGGAATGCCCAAAGGGCATCAATTAGTTTTGATGACCAATCTTTACGGTTTTTGGAAACCGTTTTCTCTAATATCTGTTTAATTTGCCGATTCGAAATCTCGGCTTGCCCACAAGTTTGGGGATGATATGGCATTGACAGCTTGTGAGTAATGGAGTATTTGCGCATTAAGGACTCGAAAGTCCTATTATAAAAATGAGATCCATTATCACTGATAATGGCGCCGAGGATGCCCAAACCGAGAAAAAATGTTTTCTTTGAGAAATCTAACGACAACTTTGTTGTCGTTGGTTCGGCTGGGCACAGCCTCGACCCATTTTGAGACATACTCAACAGCAAGTTGAATATACATGTTCCCAAAGGAATTGGGAAATGGTCCTATGAAGTCTATTCCCCAAACGTCAAAAATTTCAATAACCAAAATTGGTTGGAGTGGCATTTCATTTCTCCGAGATATCCGGCCTAAGTGTTGGCACTGGGAGCATGTCTTGCAGTATTCGTATGTGTCTTTAAGAAGTCGTGGCCAGTAGAAGCCACACTGCAAGATTTTTTCTGCTGTCTTTTTGGGGCCAAAATGCCCGCCGCATGCTTGATCGTAGCAGAATGACAGCACGCTCTTAAACTCGTTGTCGGGGACACACCGACGAATGATTTGGTCGGAACAGTATTTGAAGAGATACGGTTAATCCCAGTAAAAATGTTTTACTTAGGACAGGAATCGGAGTCTGCCCTGATTTGACCAATCATTTAGTATCAGTCTGGTGGCCAAATAATTTACGATATCAGCGAACTAAGGTTCTCATGACACGGTTAAGAGCTGCTCATATGGGAAAACGTCTTTAATAGGAGTTTGAAGTGTAGGCGAAGAAGGGAGTCGTGAAAGGTGGTCGGCGACTACGTTTTCGCATCCTCTCTTGTCTCTTATAACAAGGTCAAACTCTTATAGCAAAAGAATCCAACGTATCAGCCGATATTTAGCATCTTTCTTCACGAAAAGATGGCGAAGAGCCAAGTGGTCCTTTGAAACGATGACTGGAGAGCCGATTAAATAGGGCCTGAATTTTTCCAGTGCAAACAAAATGGCTAAGAATTCTTTTTCAGTTGTTGTGTAATTTAATTAGGCCTCATTTAATGTTCAGCTAGCGTAATAAATTACGTACGACATCTTATTTATGTGTTGTCCAAAGACAGCACCAATGGCAAAATCAGACGCATCGCACATAATTTCAAATGGATGCGTCCAGTCGGGAGATGAAAGAATGGGCGCAGAAATAAGTGAGTGTTTCAATGACTCGAATGCCTTCATGCAGCTTGAGTCAAAATCAAAAATGGTGTCCTTGGCCAACAAAAGATCAAGGGTCTAGCTATCTTGCTAAAATCCTTGATGAACCGTCTATAGAAACCGGCATGGCCAAGGAAGGCTCAGATGTCTTTAACGCACTTGGGAGGAAGAAGATTGGAAATGACTTCAATCTTAGCTTTATCAACCTCAATGCCATTTTGTGAGATGATATGTCCTAAGACAATACCCTCTCATACCATAAAGTGGCACTTCTCCCAATTTAAAGTGAGGTTCTTATCCCTATAACGGGTAAGAACTCTGTCTAAATGTAGCAAACACTCGTCAAAGGAGTCGCCGAAAATGGAGAAGTCATCCATAAAAATCTCCAAGAATTTTTCCACCATGTCTGAAAAGATGCCCATCATACACTGCTGGAAAGTAGCGGGTGCATTGCATAACCCAAAAGGCATGCGACGGTAAGCGAATGTACCGTAAGGAAAAGTAAATGTGGTCTTGTCTTGATCCTTTTCGGTGATGGGAACTTAATTATAGCCGGAGTAGCCATCCAAAATGCAGTAAAATTCATGCCCAGCCAATCGTTCTAGCATTTGGTCAATAAAAGATAACGGAAAGTGGTCTTTCCGTGTCGCGGCGTTGAGTTTTCTATAATCGATGCAAACTCGCCACCCAGTTTGGGTGCGAGTAGGTATTAACTCATTTGCCTCATTAGTTATGACCGTTATGCCCGATTTCTTTGGGACAACATGAATGGGGCTAACCTACTGGCTATCAGAGATAGGGTAAATGATACCACTATCAAGATATTTTACAATCTCCTTTTTAACAGCCTCCTTCATTATGGGGTTGAGGCGTCTCTGTGGATCCTTTACTGGCTTGGCATCATCCATCATATGTATATGATGTTCAACTATGAGGGGACTAATCCCCTTGATGTCCGCCATAGTCCAGCCAAAAGCTTGCCGATTATTTTGTAAGACCATTAAAAGGGCTTTCTCTTGCTCGAGGGCTAGAGAGGCCGATATGATAATAGGAAGGGTTTCATTCTCACCTAAGTAAGCGTATTTAAGGTGAGACGGCAATAGCTTGATTTCGAGTTTTGGAGGTGAAACAATTGAAGGTAAAATTGGTGAAACAGTCTCGAACTCGAAGGATTCCAATAATGGTTCGAAGCGAGTGTAAGCAACCGAGTCAGATGGTTCAGTTAACTCATCCAAAAATTCAAAGGACTCGAACTCGGGTGGTGAGTCTTTAAAATCGTTCGAAAAAGTGAAACACTCATAATCGTTATCGGGTGTGAAAACTGTGTCAGATTCAAGGAGGAATGCACTAGTGGCGTCAAAACTGCTGTGATCGAACAAAAAATTTTCGAGCTCACAGTCCTCCTGTGTGATCTCTTGGATCGAGCAAATATCAAGTATACTAGCATCAGGCTCGGAGGGCTGATTCCCCAACTTAAAAATGTTGAGTTCAATTGTCATATTTCCAAAAGATAGGTTCATCGAATCATTTCGACAATTGATCACCGCATTAGAAGTCACAAGGAATGGTCGACCGAGTATCACCGGAATTTGACTCTGGGGGTTAGCTACAGGCTGTGTGTCCATAACAATTAAATCAACGGGGAAAATGAAGTCCCCTACTTTGATCAACACATCCTCTAACTCACCCCTAGGATGAGTGATGGATCAGTCAACCATTTGTAAAGTAAAATGTGTGAGTTTCAGCTCTCTAACGCCTAATTGTTCATATACTGAATAGGGAAGCAAATTAACACTGGCACCAAGATCTAAAAGTGCGCGATTGATGTTCTTATCCCCAATTGTTATTAAAATTGTAGGACAGCCATGGTCCTTATGTTTTTGGGGGTAAAGGTTGGGTAAGAGCATCACTTACTGCACTAGCCAATAAAACTTTCTTAGGTACCTGCGATTTCCTCTTCTTGGCGCATAAGTCTTTTAAGATTTTTGCGTAAGAAGGGACTTATTGGATTGCATCCAAGAGAGGTATGTTAATGCTAACCTGTTTGAATAACTTCACAATCTTCTCCATTTGTAGACTTGGTTTATTGGATCTCAACCTGTTTGGAAATGGAGCATTTTGAAAATTTGTTGAGTCCAACATTTATGGAGTATATTACGGAGTTGGAACGGATCCCAGTGTTGGTATTTTCGTGGAGTGAGATGTAGGTCCGTTCGAATTAGAAGAAGTAGAACCTTGTGAAGAATGAAGAACAGGCTCTGTAGAAGATGAAGAAGATGAAGAAGCGGCGGCCGGGGTGTCATCATTATTACCAACGTTGTTGTGCAATACCTTTCCAGATCTCAACGTAGTCACAGCACTTACATTATGATTTTGTTGTTCATAAGCAACATGTGCGTTGTGTGTGTGACCGGGATTTGGCAGTGGTTGAGATGGAAGTTTACCCTTTTCTCGCTCGCTTAACGCAGCATTCAGATGTACAATTTGGGCTTCAATTATTTTTATTCTCTGACCATGTGAAGTGGTATGTTGCACCAAAGCCTGAATGGAAGGCTGGATGCTTGCTGAGGATTGTGTAGATTGTTTTAAAAACGCATCCAGACTTCGTTCTAGCGAGAAAACCTTATCGTTATTCGGCTGAACAAAATTGTTTTGAGGATAAGAATTGTTTGGTACAAAATTGTTCATTTGGTTTTGGTTTTGGTAAGGTTGGGGTTGGAAAGGTTGCTGATATTGAGTTTGTTGAGGGGCTTGTTGTTGTGGAGGAGGCCTTTGAAAGTTATTGCCTTGGAATTGTTGTTGATTTTGATTCCAAGCAAAATTTGGGTGGCTCCTCCAACCAGGATTGTAAGTTGAAGAGTATGGATCATTTCTTTGTCTTTGCTGAAAGGCAGCATTGACTTGATCTTGTCCTTGAATAGGTGGGTTGTAAGGACACTATTCGGTTAGATGGGACAGATCCGAACAACAAGCACAAATAGTGCGTGGGGGTAAAGCTAGGGAAGGAGAAGGCGATGAGAATTTGCTCTCAATTGCTTCTAGTTTTTTCATAAGTGCAGCCATTTCGGCCTTCATTGCAATCGACATATCAAGTTGATGTATGCCTGCCCTAGATTGACCTGATGAAGTAGATGAAGTGGTCCTAGTACTTTCCCACTGAAGTGTTTTTTCAGCAAGATCGTCGAGAAATTGCCAAACTTCCTCGCTTGATTTTGTAAGAAAGTGACATTAACAAATGGTTTCCAACCACTGCCTAGTTTCTGGGTTCAATTTTTCGTATAAAGTTTGGCAAAGTTGCTAATTCTCGATACCGTGGTGAGGGCACTTAAAAAGAAGGTCCTTAAATCTTTCGAAACACTTCCAAAAAGGTTCGGAAGGAAGCTGGGAAAATTGAATAATTTCATTACGAATTCTCACGGTTTTGTGGTGTGGGTAAAACTTTTTTAGAAAAGCCTTAACAAACTCTTCCCAATTTTTTATGGAGTGTAATGCTGTGCTATATAACCATTTTTCAGTTAGGTCGCATAAAGTGAATGGAATGACACGTAGCCTTATAGCATCATCAGAAAGTTGTGTGGTCTTCATCATTGCATAAATATTCTGGAATTTGTTAATGAAGATGTAGGCATCTTCGGATTCCAGCCCGTGAAATTTAGGCAATATATTGATGAAGTTGGGTTTAATTTCAAAATTATCCCCATTAGCCGGTGGAAGTGAAAGACAAGTGGGAAGTGCGGTGCGGATGGGATAGAAAAGATCATGGAGCGCGATTCGTTGGGGCGCTTCGACAGGAGGGTGTGGTGGGTTATTCGCACCTAGTGGAGGAGGAATCAGTCCCGTATGTAAGGGGTTGTTAGGATTGAATCCCGACATCTTCTTAGAAGATGATGAATTTGAAGATGAAGGTAAAGAAGTGGAGGGAATTTCGACTTCGGAGTCGAAAGCGTCGTCAGTCAGCACTAACGAGACACGGGCTAAATGGGCACTAGTGTATCTAGTCCAACCGGACATACACTAACGAGGTGTAGTGTAGTCAAAAGGTAAAAACAGAAGGTGGGGCTAAGAAAACGTCAATGAGAGAAAGTGGGGTGCAATGGATTTCTAGCGACAAATTGGCAAGTTTTTGTAAAAATTTTGTTTTGTAGTTTTTTTATAAGGAGTTTTTGCAAAAATAATTTTTATAAGGAGCTTAGACATACTTTCAAGCAATCACAATATGCACAATCAAGCCTAGAGCCAGGGTCTCCTAAGTCAACTAGACTGCTCCTAACTGTTCCAAAGGGCAAGTTGTGAGATCCTCAAATCGCCTTTTCACCGCCAATTGTGGCTAGATAAACACAAGTAAAGAAAGGAGGGATCCGCTCATGAATCACCGTGAGACGAGCCTTTTAAAATTACCTTTCCCACTTGTCTAGTCTAGGCACCACAAAGTCTGGTTTAGATAAACGACTGATGCCTACAATCTTTCCTTTGTCCTAATGAGCACGACAGTCCTTATTGGCTGAGTCTAATATTTTTAATTAACTCGAAGGTTCATGCAAAATGCTTTTTGTGATTTTTGGGGTCCTAGGAAGGGTAATGAAATCCCACCCAATCTGGATTGGTGTTATAGCCCATTAAAAGTCCGTTTTAAAAATATAAAGCAATAAACACACAAAAATCCAAAACACTTGCCAAATTTTTTTTATTTGCAGCGCAAAGAATCCTGCACAAGATCAAGTTATTGGAGAAGGGGGAGAAGTTTTGCCCAAAGAACCCTACAGGAAAATTTTTTTAGATGACTACATAGGGTTACAGAAGAGGTAAGGAATACTTATAGAGCCCCATTTTTTTACGCTGACGTCACCAAACCGCGGCGGTTGCACGGCGGTTGCCCACTTTAGCCACGGTTCCGAGGTCAAAAACTCTGTTCAAGCCTCCAAAATTTTTCTGTGCGCTGCTGTGGTTCTCTTCTGTTTGTTCAGATCTGCTGTTTTCTGTTTTGTTCGTTGGATTTTTCTAGATCTGAATCTGTTCGTCTTTCCGATCCTGCACAATTCGCACGAAAACCCTTCAAAAAATAACAAGATGATAATTTTTATTTTTTTTTATATTTTTCAGTTTTTATGATTTTTTTTAATTTTTAACTAACCCGAAATTACAAAAGCAAAATAACTACCGTTATCCCCGGCAACGGCGCCATTTGATTGATCGATGTTATTTTTCGTATGTTTTGAAATCAAAGAATTAACCGCAATCAAGAACGATGTCGCTTGGTAGCTAGCCGGTTGAGTACGGGTCGGTCCACAGGGAAAACGTGTATGTTCTAGTTGTTCTAACGAGTCAATTCCTATTTGTGGTAGGTTTTAATTTTCTATAAAAACTGAGGTTGAAATTGATTTGGATTAAAACCTTGCTAGGGTTAGGATTATGTTAGTTTGGAAAGTCAATTATTCTCACCGCTTTCTTTGCCCTAATTAATAACTTTAGGTGTTAAGGTAATAGTTAATAAAAGGGATTAGCACGACCGGGAAGAAACTAGGATTCTTCCCTTTGGTCCTTGTCCGTACTTTCTTAACTCTTAGCCCTAACCATTATGGAAATCAAACACAACCGGTCTTAACTATGGAATCACCGCTACTGTAACAACCGAGTCCAGTTATACCAATTTCAGTTACGTATGTGTTGTTCATAGTATTTATTTCATTCATCACATTTGGTTGCAAATGGTAATTTACTTTATATTCGACCCGTTTACTTGAGCTCTTATTTCTTAGTTATAGATTAAGCGAACATTTCATATTCTTGCATGTAAACATTTAAATTACTTAAAATAATTTAAAAATACATGTCATGGCCTGCTTGTTACCCCTAACCCTGTGGTAGCATTCTTGCATCGTGTTCTTGTCCCGTTCAGTGAAACGGGCGTGTTTGGACGGCTACGAGCACATACGTGCGTCCGTTCTTAGGGGTATGATTTTCTATTACAAAATCCTTCATTTTAATTTTTGGAATTTGCCAGTAATTTTTATATTTCGAATTCAAATTTTGGACCCAACACGGACGCAATTCAGAAATATTTTGTATTCCGCCAAAATCCTATTTATTTCAAATTTCTTAAAATCAGCTTAAAATAATTTTACAGCCTATCAGATTCTTTCTAAAGCCAACGAGATTATATTTTTAAAACCCCAGTAAATCTTTATAAATTTTTCCTAACAATTTCTCCTCACCCAATCAAAACACTCTTTTTCTTTGAACTGGGCCCCACGACACACACACACTCTCTCACTTTTCTCCTTCTTTCTATTACTCTTTCTCTCTCACCCCGATAGCGTCCAACTTTATCTCTCCTCTTCTTTCTCTTTCCTCTCCTTTCTTTCTATCTCCCTCTTCTCGCGCCCGCTTCTCTCTCCTCTCGCAGTGCGCGAGAATCCCGTCACCTCCCCCACGTTCTCATCACCTCCCTCTGCATCTTTTCTTCTTCTTCTTCTGTTCCTCTCAGCAGCCCATGCATCCTCGCTACGAAACCCATCAAAGCTAAACCTTAACTCTTTTTCCTCGCTCCTCAGCCCCCGTTAACAACCCTCTCGCCTCGTCTTCGCCCTCCTCTCCATCTTAATCCCTTCTCTCCTTCTTCCGAGTCTCTTTCTCTTCCCTGCACACATACCCGACGAGAACCCGTAAACCCAGCGCCACATTCCATCGCCATCGACCATCCCCATCTCTATCACCACCTCCTCCTTCTCCTCTGCTCTGCACATAGCACCCAAAACCCTGCATTACAACCCAAGAAAACAGACCCGAGCCCAAACCCTAACCAAACCCTTGCTCTTCTAAAACCCTTCTCCGGCGTCCCTTACCGCCGTCGATCTCGCCGCCACTGCTAGCACACCCTCTGCAACCTAGTAAGCCATCGTACACACCTTTCTCCTCTACTCTCTTTCTTCTTGCTTTCTTTTTCTTTTCCCCTAAGATCTTGTTTCTTGTATTCGCTGTTTTGCCAAGATCGCCGGAGTTGGCCACGACGCCGACAATCCCGACGACCCAGTGAGGACCTCTGACCCGTGTGATCCCACTGTTCGTTGTTTGGACTCATTCCATGTACCATGCACGCGTTGCGACTTTTTTCGCCGACGCGTAACGTTCCGTTTACCGCTTCGCCATCCGTCGAGGCAAGTAAAACTTGCTACATGCTACTTAATATATTATATATACATTTGATGGCATATTAAACCTATAGTTTAACTTTAATACCATGATTTCCCTTTTACATGTTCGATATCACATTATATCATTTTAGTCCCAAAACGTGAAACCTACCCGTTACATTTACTTTATTAAACCTATTAACCACGTTTATATTCTAATCACATAATAAATAATTACCTAGTTTATGGTACCCTTTCTATAGTTTACTCTATTGGACACCCGTGTGCATACTTGACTTGTTTTAGTTATAATGGCATCTATTGAACCTTTTATACATATCATTGCATCTCTAGATTACATAATACATGTTAACATGATTCTAACATCCATAATTGTATACTGTAGTTAAGTAATGATAACCGTGCCTCGATATAAATCAATCTATACCTATTTGCATATCATGTTCCAGTTTATTGTTCTGACAGTACCCGTGCTTGTTTATTTATAACTATGTTTATATTAGTTTGCTTTATGAGCACCCACATAACATTTTGTACTGGCTGACATGACCTGTTGCACTTCCTACCTGATATGACATGGTACCGTACACTCTTAACATGACATGACACCTAAATACACTACTTGACTTGACCTGATATACCATGGCTTGACCTGTTACCTGATCTTGTGTTGAATGCCAACAACCCTGACATGTAGTCCTTACGGACCGTTCCTGTTGTCTATCCAGACAAAGCTGCACCTACCTGCTCCTGTGTTGGCAATAGATCTTGATTACTTAATACCTGACTTGAACACATATAACTTGTGGGTATGGGGAAATCAGTGATGAAATCCTGACTTGTAACTCGACAGTTGCTTGCTTATACTGATCATTTTTAGAGGCTAGTCCCACCTCGGGACGATGCTGCTGACATCGTTCGTTTTTACCCTTTTCCTTTTAGTGCCTAGCGCCACGTCTCGGTTTCAGCCCGAGAGTCTTAGACCGTGGTCCCGGGCTTGCACGGGATACTATTGAGTGACATCGATGATTCATCAAATTGATTTCAAAGACTTGAGAGTAGATAACCCAATAGACTAGTTCAGTTTACTCACTGCACACTACCCTTCACTGCCATGATTTATATTGCTGTTACACCAGCTTTACCATTTATCATTATACATGATGTCTTGTTACCCTGTTTATATTTTATTAATTAATGACATGACGCGCTGACGTCTGGGTTTTGCAAGGCCCAGATTCCGTACCTTTGCTGCAGTCCGAGCAGGAGTACTTCAGCCAGCAGGCTGAGTAGTGAGGATTCAGTATTAGCTAGTTCTTTTACTTTTCAGCATTTTATTCCTGATGTGAGCTGTTCATATCAGATTTTTGCATTTTCATACCGCCCGATTTTTATCACATTGCATATCCGTAGATACTCTTGAGCCGTGTTTGCTAGTCAATTGCAGGATACAGGTCCTCGGTTCCAAAACGATGAAATTCATGGAAAATACGAAAAAATCCGGGTTCTTGCCGACCACAAATAAAACACGGTCTCCGTCCCTCATCCGTATGTTGCCAGATACCAGTTTAGAAAGACAAAATGTCAAATCAATGTCACCTTCATGCACAAGGCTCAATGGTAGCACAAGATCCAAAAGATCTACGCGGAGCTCGAGGCAATCATGACAAAATCTTGACAAAAAGTCCACCTTTCCCTCAAAAGAATTCTGGAAAATTCGTGAAGCAATTATAAGAAAATACATATACCAGAATGAAGTACTCATCAGATCAGGCCACCACCAAAAAGCCCAAAGCCCAACTCGACAATAAGGCCGCGGATCCGCGGCCAAGGTAGGGTCCAGGCCGCGGATCCGCGGCCGTTATGGCGCCAAATGTTCAGGGTTTTCAGGGGGTGTTTGGTAATTTCATATGGGCCCGTATTGTTGCCCTAGATTCTCATTTTCCAGCCTATAAATACCCCAGAATTCTGTGAAGGAGAGGGTCCATTCTTGTATTTTCTTTTTCTAGGATTTAGTTTACATGTTCTTCTTCTTCTCATCTCTTCTCCATTAAACTTGTAGTGAGCTTTGTGAGGGAGGAATGGTAAATAAAGAAGATCATTTTATTATCATGCTTGTCTTGCTCTTTCTTTACTTGTTGTAATTTTAATTGTTAAGTAGTTGTTGTTATTTCCTTGTTGTTTCTTTCTTCTCTCTTTTCTTTATCATTCATACGACAATGATACTTACGCTCGATCCTCGCCAAGGTGAGGTCGCAAACAGTTAGTCGTATTCTTCTAATCTCCTTCTTTCTATCTTCCTCTTTTGTTTTGTTTTGTTCTTCCTTATCATGATGTGTGAGTAGTTAATACGTGTTAGGGTAGGATAAGGGAAGTTTGAGAGAAGGAAATCTCTCTCACTCTTTCCTTGCCCAACAGCTTAAATCAACTCCCGTTAATTGAACCACAATCCGCTCCTTACGGCACCCTATCCTACATGATAGCGGTGATTCCGTAGTGAGACCGGTTGTGGTTGAATTAACCGGAGGTTATGGCTAAGAGCCAAGAACGGACGGACAAGCACCAAAAGGAAGACTTATGCGTTGGAAAGCCTAGCTTATACTCGCAAAGTCCTTCCTAGTCGTGCTAATCCCCGTTGTTGCCGATTACCGTAACACCGATATTAAGAGGGGCAACGAAAGATGTGGAGACTCCTAACTCAAACTAACCTAATCCTAACCCTAACATGCTCTCTTTAAATATCAACTCAACACTTAGATAACTACAAACAAAATCTGAACAACCGGACTTAACTCGTCGAAAAACACATAGAAAAAGATTCACATCTCCCTGCGGACGACCCGTACTCAACCGGCTAGCTACGTGCGAAACCGTCTTGATTGCGGTATTTAAACTAGAACTTGAACACGAACGTATCCTACCAATCAAATGGCGTCGTTGCCGGGGAGACGGTAGTTTATTTCCTTGTGTAATTTCGGGTTAATTTGTAAGTAGAAAAAAAAAACGAAAAAAAATATACTTTGTAAAAGAAACCAACTTGTTATTCTTGATTAGTTTTTGTGCAAGTGTGCAGGAAATACGAAGTTCAAGATCGACGCCAAAGACGTTGAAAATACGGAGTTCAAGTACAGTGCCAAAGACGTGGGAAGATAGACCCACATTTCACGGCTACACCGCGACGGACAAAAAAACGAAGCATACGGCCTACTGTCAAAATCTGGAGCAGATACAGTGAGTACATCAGAATTCCACACATCCAGACAAGCAGAGGAGACCAATACCAGAACACCCCAAAATTTCAGAGCCTCAATTCCTTAACTTAGCCGCGGATCCGCGGCCTAAGTAGGTGTTTGGCCGCGGAACAGCGGCCAAGTTGTGCCTTCAGGGTGCAATTTTTTCTCTGTAAGTCTCTCTGCCTCTCCCCTCTCCTCTAAACTCCACTGAACTGTGTTTTCTGCAGCCTTCTTTGCGCAAACTCATCTCCCCCTTCCAATAAACTGTTCTTGTGCAGGATTCTTTGGGCCGCAAATAAAAATTGTTTGCAGTTGATTCGTTACTGTTTTGCATTCTTTAATACGGACTTAAACGGCTTGAAACCAATCCAGATTGGGTGGGGATTTCATCACCCTTCCCAAGACCCCAAAAATCACTAAAGCATATGCATTGTCCATTGTAAATTAAAAAATACTAGACTTCAGCCCTAAGGACTTCGTGCTCATTAGGAGAAGATAAACCGTGTTTAGAACCTCGCTTAACCGTATATTGTTTACGGGGTGTCTAGGAAAGTGTTAAAGGCGCAACCGCCGAAAGAGAAAGGGTTATTTAATTAAGGAACTTCGCGAAAGCGTTGGACAACCTCCCCTTATCTCTGCACTTACCTGGCCTCGTGATCAGTGTATTTTTAAGCCCGTTTCTCGACACTGTTTAACTTCGACAATCAAGTTCAGGAGCAGGTCTACTAGACCTAGGTTACCCTAGATCTAGGTGTGATTGTGCATATCTTGTTTGTGATTGCTTAAGCCATATTTCCGTACATATTTCTGTAAATCTCTTTCTAAAAACAAAAAAAAAAAAGAAAAAAATCAAAAACTTTTATAAAAACTTGCCCTTTTGTCGCCAAATCCATTTTTCACCCACCACCCATCGCCTTTCTCCATTGACGTTTTCTTACCCTCACCTTCTTCACTTTGACTATACTAAACTCGTTTAGTGTATGTCCGCTTGGACTCGGGACACTAGCGCCCGTCTAGTCCGCGTTACGTTAGTCGCGACCGACTACGCGATCGACTCCGAAGTCGATACTCCGTCTACTCCTCTTTCACCCCTTCCTTTGCCGGCCAACTCCGACGTTGACCGGAATTCTGTTCATACATCTTCACCTTCACCTTCACCAACCTCTTCTTCCGCGATGTCGGGATTTAATCCGAACATCTCTTTGACCACCGCTGGATTGGATCCACCTCCTACGGAGACCAATATCCCACCACCTCCGCCTGTTGTAGCGCCGCAGCGAATTGCGCTCCAGGATCGTTTCTACCCCACCCGTTCTGCACTTCCTACCTGCCTTTCTCTTCCTCCGGCCAATGGAGACAACTTTGAAATTAAGCCCCATTTCATCAACATGCTTCCACGTTTTCATGGGCTTGAATCTGAAGATGCCTATATCTTCATCAATAAATTTCAAAACGTCTGTGCCATGATGAAAACAACCCAGCTGTCGGACGATGCTATACGTCTACGGGTCATTCCGTTCACTTTATGCGATCTCGCTGAAAAATGGCTGTATAGCACCGCTTCCCACTCAATCACCAGCTGGGACGAGTTTGTTAAAGCGTTTCTGAAAAAATTCTATCCAAATCATAAGACCGCAAGAATTCGAAATGAAATCAACCAATTCTCCCAGCTTCCTTCTGAACCCTTCTGGAAGTGCTTTGACCGGTACAAAGACCTTCTTGTTCAGTGTCCTCACCACGGTATAGAGAAATGGCAGCTCTGCCAAACCTTATATGAGGGACTGAACCCAGCAACGAAGCAGTTGCTGGAAACCATCTGTCAGGGCCACTTCCTATCGAAATCTGACGAGGAAGCGTGGCAGTTCTTTGACGATCTTGCGGAGCAAACGCTACAGTGGGAGAGCACTAGACCGACTTCTTCTTCTTCTACCTCCACTTCTACCGGTCAGTCTAGGGTAGGAATCCACCAACTCGATGTCTCTATTGCGATGAAAGCTGAAATGGCTGCTATAACAAGAAAGCTTGAAGCAATAGAGAGCAAATTTTCTGCTCCTACTCCTGCCCCTGTTCTCCCCCTTCGTACCATCTGCGCTTGTTGTTCCGATCCTTCCCACTTGATCGAAGAGTGTCCTTACAATCCACCCTCGCAAGGACAGAATCAGGTTAATGCTGCCTTCCAGCAAAGACCGAGGAATGATTCATACTCTTCCACCTACAATCCCGGTTGGAGGAACCACCCTAATTTCGCCTGGAATCAGAATCAGAATCAATTCCAGGGCAACAATTTCCAAAGGCCACCTCCACCGCAACAACAAGCGCCACAACAAACTCAGCATCAATATCAGCAGCCCTTCCAACCCCAACCTTTCCAAAACCAGACGAACAACTTTGCACCGAACAACTCTTTTCCACCAAACAACTTTGTTCCGTCAAACAACGATAAGGTTTCCTCGCTCGAGCGAAGTCTGGAGGCGTTTGTTAAACAATCGACTCAATCCACCGCCAACATCCAGTCTTCGATTCAATCCTTAGTGCAACACACTGCCGCACACGGGCAAAGCATCAAGACCATCGAGGCCCAGATTGCACAGCTGAACGCGGCCTTGAGCGAGCGAGAGAAGGGGAAGCTCCCGTCCCAGCCACTTCCAAATCCCGGTCACCCACATAATGCACATGTTGCTCTTGAACAACAAAACCATAATGTGAGTGCCGTGACTACACTGAGATCGGGGAGGATGCTGCGAAACAACATTGGCAAGCAAATCAACGATGACACCCTGGCCGCTTCTTCTTCTTCTTCTTCTTCTTCTTCTTCTTCTTCGTCTTCTGAGCCTATTCTCCGTTCTTCACAAGGCTCTCCTTCCTCTTCTTCTGCTCTGAACGGACCCACTTCTCACTCCACGAAAACACCTATTCTGGGATCCGTTCCAACTCCACAATCTCCTCCTCCAGCATTAGACTCGACCAATTTTCAAAATGTTCCATTTCCAAACCGGTTGAGGTCTAATAAACAAAATCCACAAATGGAGAAGATTTTGGAGTTATTCAAGCAAGTTAACATTAATATTCCTCTTTTAGATGCTGTCCAACAAGTCCCGTCTTACGCAAAAATCTTAAAGGACTTGTGCACGAAAAAGAGGAAGTCTCAGGTACCCAAGAAAGTTTTCTTGGCTAGTGCTGTGAGTGATGCCCTTACCCAATCTTTACCACAAAAACGGAAGGACCCTGGCTGTCCTACGATTTCAATTACTATTGGGGATAAGAACATCAACCGCGCACTATTAGATCTTGGTGCCAGTGTTAACTTGCTTCCGTATTCAGTATACGAGCAATTAGGCGTCGGAGAGCTGAAACCCACACACTGCACTCTCCAGATGGACGACCGATCGATCACCCATCCTAGGGGTGAGTTAGAGGATGTGTTAATAAGAGTCGGGGACTTCATATTCCTCGTCGACTTCATTGTCTTAGATACACAGCCTATAGCTAACCCCCGGAATCAAATTCCGGTGATACTCGGTCGCCCATTTCTCGCAACCTCAAATGCTGTGATCAATTGTCGCAATGGTTCAATGAACCTCTCTTTTGGAAATATGACGATTGAACTCAACATTTTTAGGTTGGGGAATCAGCCCGCCGAACCTAATGCTCATATACTGGATGTCTGCTCAATCCAGGAGATCACCCCCGAAGAGTGTGAATTCGAGGAGTTTCTGTTTGAACACGATAATCTTGACGCCACTAGTGCGTTTCTCTTCGAACCTGCTGCTGCTTCTGCGCCCGACAACGAATATGAGTGTTTCACGTTCTCGAACGATCTTAGCCGCGCACAACCCGAGTTTGAATCCTTCGACTTTCCGGATGAGTTACCTGAACCATCCGACTCGGTTGCCTACACTCGTTTTGAACCTTTGCTGGAGTCCTTTGAGTTTGAAACCTTTGCACCAGTCTTGCCTTCCATCATTTCACCTCCAACGCTCGAACTCAAGCCGTTGCCGTCTCACCTTAAGTATGCTTACTTAGGTGAGAACGAGACCCTCCCTGTCATCATCTCGGCTTCTCTAGCTCCCGAGCAAGAGAAAGCCCTTCTCGCGGTCTTGCACAGCAACAGGCAAGCTTTTGGCTGGTCCATGGCGGACATCAAGGGGATTAGTCCCCTGATCGTTGAGCATCACATTCATCTAATGGATGATGCCAAACCAGCCCGGGATCCACAAAGACGTCTTAATCCAGTCATGAAGGAGGCTGTGAAGAAGGAGATCGTCAAATGTCTAGATAGTGGTATCATTTACCCTATCTCTGATAGCCGGTGGGTTAGCCCCATTCACGTTGTCCCCAAGAAGTCGGGCATCACGGTCATCACCAACGAGGCGAATGAGTTAATCCCTACTCGCACCCAAACTGGGTGGCGAGTTTGCATTGATTATAGAAAACTCAACGCCGCAACGCGGAAAGACCACTTTCCGCTACCCTTCATTGACCAGATGCTTGAACGATTGGCCGGACATGAATACTATTGTTTTCTTGATGGCTACTCTGGCTATAATCAAATTCCCATCGCCGAAAAAGACCAGGACAAGACCACTTTCACTTGTCCTTTCGGCACGTTTGCATATCGACGCATGCCCTTTGGGTTATGCAATGCGCCCGCTACCTTCCAGCGGTGTATGATGGGTATTTTCTCAGACATGGTGGAAAAATTTCTGGAGATTTTCATGGATGACTTCTCCATCTTCGGCGACTCCTTTGACGAGTGTTTGCTGCATCTTGACGCTGTCCTTACCCGATGTAAGGACAAGAATCTCACCTTGAACTGGGAGAAATGCCACTTCATGGTGCGCGAAGGTATTGTCTTAGGACATATCATCTCGCAAAATGGCATAGAGGTTGACAAAGCAAAGATTGAGGTCATTTCCAATCTGCCTCCTCCCCGATGCGTCAGAGATATCCGAGCCTTCCTTAGCCATGCCGGTTTCTATAGACGGTTTATCAAGGACTTTAGCAAGATTGCTAGGCCCTTGACGCTTTTGCTGGCCAAGGACATGCCTTTCGACTTCAACTCGAGCTGTGTGACTGCATTCGAGTCACTGAAACGCTCACTCACTTCTGCTCCCGTTCTTTCTTCACCTGACTGGACGCACCCATTCGAGATTATGTGCGATGCATCCGACTTTGCCATCGGTGCTGTCCTTGGACAGCACATCAACAAGATGCCGCACGTAATCTATTACGTGAGCCGAACCCTGAACGACGCCCAACTCAATTATACAACAACTGAGAAGGAATTCTTAGCTGTTGTATTTGCCTTAGAAAAGTTCAGGCCCTACCTCATCGGCTCTCCAGTCATTGTCTACACGGACCATTCAGCTCTGTGCCATCTTTTTGCGAAGAAAGATGCCAAATCTCGGTTAATACGTTGGATCCTCTTGCTTCAAGAGTTTGACCTTGTCATTAAGGACAAACGAGGATGTGAAAACGTAGTTGCCGACCATCTCTCACGACTTCGTTCTTCGCCTTCGCATCCAATTCCGATCAACGACGTTTTCCCGGATGAACAGCTCTTGACAGTATCGTGCGAACCCTGGTTCGCAGATATTGTGAACTATTTGGCCACGGGATTGCTACCGACCGAATGGTCAAGTCAGGACAGACTTCGCTTCTTATCCCAAGTAAAACACTTTTACTGGGACGAACCCTACTTGTTCAAGTACTGTCCCGACCAGATTATTCGTCGGTGTGTCCCTGATGAGGAATTCAAGAGTGTGCTGTCCTTTTGCCACGATCAAGCGTGTGGCGGGCATTTTGGGCCCAGAAAGACAGCCGAGAAGATCTTGCAATGTGGTTTCTACTGGCCACAACTTTTCAAAGACGCTCACGACTATTGCAAGACTTGCTCCCGGTGCCAACACATGGGCCGGATATCCCGGAAGAACGAGATGCCGCTCCAACCGATCTTGGTTGTGGAGATTTTCGATGTTTGGGGGATAGACTTCATGGGGCCGTTTCCCAGCTCTTTTGGGAACTTGTACATTCTTCTAGCTGTTGATTACGTCTCTAAATGGGTTGAGGCTGTGCCCAGCCGGACTAACGACAACAAGGTTGTCATTAGGTTCCTTAAAGAAAACATTTTCTCCCGGTTTGGGCACCCCCGAGCGATCATTAGCGACAATGGGAGTCATTTCTGCAATAAAACTTTCGAAGCCTTAATGCGGAAATACTCCATTAATCATAAGCTTTCTACGCCCTACCACCCCCAAACCTGCGGGCAGGCCGAAGTTTCAAATCGGCAAATCAAGCAAATACTGGAGAAGACGGTTTCTAAGAACCGTAAGGATTGGTCTCTGAAACTCACTGATGCCCTTTGGGCATTTAGAACCTCTTATAAGACCGACCTTGGCATGTCTCCCTATCGGCTTGTGTACGGAAAAGCCTGCCACCTTCCTGTCGAAATAGAGCATCGCGCATTTTGGGCGATAAAGGAGCTGAATCTGTCTCTTGAGGACGCGGGCAGCCATCGGAAGCTGCAGCTGAACGAACTGAACGAGCTTAGGGATGAGGCTTACGATAACGCGGTTGTCGTTAAGAATCGAACGAAGGTGTTTCACGATAAACACCTTTTGCGCAAAACCTTCGTACCTGGTCAACAGGTACTGCTTTACGACACCCGACTTCACTTCCATCCTGGAAAGCTCAGATCTCGCTGGAAAGGGCCGTATTTTGTGCGTAATGTGTATCCGCAGGGTGCCGTGGATTTGGAAAATCCAAAGGACGGTTCACTCTTCAAAGTGAACGGACACCGATGCAAACCGTACCTTAGCGCCGAACCAACAGAGGAGCTCCTGTTCTTACAGGAGCCGGTTTACCCTGAATGATCTTCCTCTGCCTACCTCCAAACTTCGGTTATCCAGCCAAGAACAGTGGATACTGTTCCAAATAAGTTTGGGGGTATGTACAAACCATTTTGTATATATTTGTGTATATTCTTTTTCTTTTCTTTAAAAACAAAAACAAATAAAAATTTGTGTATCACTAACCGACAATTTTGACCCTTCAAATGATCTCTTCATGCAACGACAGTGAGGACACTGTCCAGTTCAAGTTTGGGGGTACGCTCGGTACGCATTTCTTACCTTCGCATTCATATGTATATTTTGCATCTGCATATTAATATCCATAAAATCCATAAAAATTTGAAAATTTTCTAAAAAATATAAAAACTTTTTTGTCAAGTTAGCTTGTGGAAGAACTCTGATTCAACATTCGACGGTTTTTGTTTGAAAAAATAGGAATAACTAGATCTTATGTTTGGATTTTGAAAACCTGAAAGATAACTCTCCTTTGAAGTTAACTATAGCTGATATACGTCTTTACATCACACTACACGTGTCGTAAGATTTTGGGAATTAGATGACAAGTCTTTCATGTTTAAACTTTTAAACAGATAAATGATTTTCTGAGGATCAAATAGGTTTGTTCTGAAATAAGTAATGTCAAGAATAGTTTATGAAGTAAAGCGAATATGAAGGGATGTTATTGATGCCATAATTGGAGCTAAGTCGGAAAAATAACCCATCTAAAACTTAATTGGAATGATTACACACCAAACCCACTAAACACGTCTTTTATCCAAAAAAATATTTGAACCGCCGGTTATATCTCCGTTCGTATTGAATCATCTGATTTTCACGACAAATTGTCTTTTGTTTTTGGACCTAGGTAACTTGAGTAATTAAGTCCGCTGGGGTGTTTCTACACCTAATGCCCTAAAACCAACTGGTTTGGGTGCATTGGCCCAAAGCTCGCTAAGAAGCCTAGAAAGTCCAGTTTAAAACAAAGTCAAGCAAGTGTTCTCTCCGAGTTAAAATTCCTAACGGTTCTTTGTGTGAGAATAATCTTGATAAAAGACAGGCTTTTAAAAAAAATTTTAACGGAGATATGAAGGTTTTACTCTTTGATAAAGACTATTGCACGTTCACAGAGGTGTGTATGAAATGAAAACAAGAAAAAGGTGGAGTGAAAAATACGACTTAGTTTCCTGTTAAGGAAGATAGAAATTCTGAAGTTGAAACCTTACTGGAAAACGAAACTTGAAAAATGCTTAACTCTTTATAAAACTTATGTGATCCTTTTAAAATTGTTATCTGGGCTTTATTGTGCGACATGATGACTTTTATCGATCCTTCTGGAACTTAACGACACTATTTGCACTGCACGTAAAGACATATAAAATCTGTAGTTAAATAAGAAGCGAGGTGTGAAAAATAAAGGTTCGATAGTCTGGACTTAGGATTATAGAATTGTTATTTTCTAAAAACAAAACTTTAGGGTTTGAAACTTAGTCATTTTTACAAACCAACTTGACCGGATTTTATGGGTAGTATCCGCTGAAAACCCTCAGGAGACAACACTCCTCTTACTAGGGACACCTAGAGGTTTAACGGCTTGTTGCACATGCTCAGTGCAATCGCGTTCCCTGCGAAAGTGAGGTTAGGAAATTTTTTGTGAATAAATGGGCTTTGCTCGGGACGAGCAAATGATAAGTTTGGGGGTATTTGTTCATATCAGATTTTTGCATTTTCATACCGCCCAATTTTTATCACATTGCATATCCGTAGATACTTTTGAGCCGTGTTTGCTAGTCAATTGCAGGATACAGGTCCTCGGTTCCAAAACGATGAAATTCATGGAAAACCAGAAAAAATCCGGATTCTTGCCGACCACAGATAAAACACGGTCTCCGTCCCTCATCCGTATGTTGCCAAATACCAGTTTAGGAAGACAAAATGTCAAATCAATATCACCTTCATGCACAAGGCTCAATGGTAGCACAAGATCCAAAAGATCTACGCGGAGCTCGAGGCAATCATGACAAAATCTTGACAAAAAGTCCACCTTTCCCTCAACAGAATTCTGGAAAATTCGTGAAGCAATTATAAGAAAATACATATACCAGAATGAAGTACTCATCAGATCAGGCCACCACCAAAAAGCCCAAAGCCCAACTCGACAATAAGGCCGCGGATCCGCGGCCAAAGTGGGGTCCAGGCCGCGGATCCGCGGCCGTTATGGCGCCAAATGTTCAGGGTTTTCAGGGGGTGTTTGGTAATTTCATATGGGCCCGTATTGTTGCCCTAGATTCTCATTTTCCAGCCTATAAATACCCCAGAATTCTGTGAAGGAGAGGGTCCATTCTTGTATTTTCTTTTTCTAGGATTTAGTTTACATGTTCTTCTTCTTCTCATCTCTTCTCCATTAAACTTGTAGTGAGCTTTGTGAGGGAGGAATGGTAAATAAAGAAGATCATTTTATTATCATGCTTGTCTTGCTCTTTCTTTACTTGTTGTAATTTTAATTGTTAAGTAGTTGTTGTTATTTCCTTGTTGTTTCTTTCTTCTCTCTTTTCTTTATCATTCATACGACTGATACTTACGCTCGATCCTCGCCAAGGTGAGGTCGCAAACAGTTAGTCGTATTCTTCTAATCTCCTTCTTTCTATCTTCCTCTTTTGTTTTGTTTTGTTCTTCCTTATCATGATGTGTGAGTAGTTAATACGTGTTAGGGTAGGATACGGGAAGTTTGAGAGAAGGAAATCTCTCTCACTCTTTCCTTGCCCAACAGCTTAAATCAACTCCCGTTAATTGAACCACAATCCGCTCCTTACGGCACCCTATCCTACATGATAGCGGTGATTCCGTAGTGAGACCGGTTGTGGTTGAATTAACCGGAGGTTATGGCTAAGAGCCAAGAACGGACGGACAAGCACCAAAAGGAAGACTTATGCGTTGGAAAGCCTAGCTTATACTCGCAAAGTCCTTCCTAGTCGTGCTAATCCCCGTTGTTGCCGATTACCGTAACACCGATATTAAGAGGGGCAACGAAAGATGTGGAGACTCCTAACTCAAACTAACCTAATCCTAACCCTAACATGCTCTCTTTAAATATTAACTCAACACTTAGATAACTACAAACAAAATCTGAACAACCGGACTTAACTCGTCGAAAAACACATAGAAAAATATTCCCATCTCCCTGCGGACGACCCGTACTCAACCGGCTAGCTACGTGCGAAACCGTCTTGATTGCGGTATTTAAACTAGAACTTGAACACGAACGTATCCTACCAATCATGAGCCCGCATTATGGGACATACATTCCAGTTATTCTTGTATTGGATCTCTTGCTTCCGCATTATTTATTCTTGATTCATTTTATTTTGGCATATGGACATATGCTAGATAGTTTTATTATTGTTCTTGATATCTCTACAGCCGTAATGTGACTGTGGAAGGATAATTCCTACCCACAGATAGCATGGTTGGCTATGTCATGTGCCTACCTTAGCATACTTTGGGAAGCGGGGCGTGACATGGTTCTTTTGGTATCAGAGCCATAGGTTAATCGGGTTGATTCTTTTTGTAGTTGAGTATTGTATCCAATACACGAATCAGAATACTCGTGATTAGGAAATATGTCCTGCCACCTTGCTGTTAAACCGTTCTTGAATCTTAACCTCTTCCTAATTAGACTTTTATGATATGCAAACCTCTTTTGCATATCGACTCGAAATTTGGTTCCTTATTTATCTCTAGAGCTTAGGCGACTTGGGTGGAGTTATGTGATTGTAACTATGATACCGCGGCATAGTTACAATGCGGTACTCTATTTAAGTAACTTGGAGTTCTAGCCTTGACTCATATCCTTGATCTATATGTTGAATCTGTTATCGTATTAATACTCTTTGGTGTTTGGTTGCAGTATTATGGAAGCCAAGAATCTACAATCATACCAGAGGTGTATGGATGACGCTACTTTGCTTGGAGTAATTCGTGACTTGCTTGAGAACCACAAGCAGCAGACTGAGCTGAGCTGGCGTTTGCACTAAACCAAACGTCCGTGCATAGAAGTGTTCCGGTGAACCGACGCAGCGTAGCACCAATGAAGAAAACAATTGTGGTTGATCGGAAGAGGAGCGTGATTTGTGACTACTGCCATCTATACGGACATGTGCAAAGAGATTGCCGAAGGAAATGGGGACTCTGTTTGGTTTGTGGATCGGCGGATCACACTATCCATGTTTGTCCGTCGAAACTTCATAAGGAAGAGAATATTCGAAGGCCAGTGTTACCCAAGAAAAAGGGAAGGATGTTGTGCGACTTCTGCCAACGACCGGGTCATTATCGAAGAGATTGTCGTAAGAGGCTTGGATTTTGTCTGATTTATGGATCAGTGGATCACACCATTGATAATTGTCCGTCAAGGCTAAGATTGAAGGAGGATACTCGGGAGCCACCGCAAGAGCAGCTTCCAGATCAGGAGCAGTTAATTCGGGGAGCTAATCAGGCTCAAGCTTTTCCCCTGATGGCTGAAGAGGCTAAACCTTCAGAAGAAGTCGTTTCAGGTACCCTATTTATTCATGGTTTTCTCGCATTAGCGTTATTCAATTCTAATGCATCCCATTGATTTATGTTGTCCAAGTTTATTGTTGTACACTCGATGACTTTCACGACCCTGTTTAATTTTGCGACATACACACTGGGAATGGGAAAATCATAACTAGTAGAGGGTGTAAGGATGGTTTTGTTGTTGTTTGCGGACGGGAGCTATTGCAGAGGTCTTGAAAGTTGTTACTGGCAGCTTTGATGTAGTCTTAGGAATGGAATTTTTTTGGCACTTTCCACGCTCACATTGAGTGTAGAGTGAAGAAAGCGAATTTCCAGATTCCCGGATACCCAGAGGTTGTCTGATGGAAGCAGTTCTGTCGAGCCAGTCGAGGTTAGGGCTAGGCCGACAATTAATGATCTTTCGTCGATGAGGGTTGATGAAGATGAAGCGCCAGCTGTTGTTCGAGATTTCAAGGACGTGTTTAGCTGTTGTTCGAGATTTCAAGGACGTGTTTGAAAACACATTAGGTTTACCGCCGAGGCGAGACGTGGAGTTCGCAATTGATTTTATTCCTGGTGCAGCGCCAGTATCTAAAGCGTATTATCCAATGGCACCAGTGGAATTGGAAGAAGTTAAGAAGCAGGTTACTGAATTGCTTGAGAAGGGTTGGATTCACAGCAGTAACTCGCCTTGGGGAGCTCCAGTTCTTCTAGTCAAGAAGAAGGATGGCACAAGAAGGATGTGCATCGACTATCGAGAATTAAACCGGGTGACTATTAAGAACAAGTACCCGATCCTTCGAATTGGTGAATTATTTGAGCTGCTTAGTTGCGCGAGGGTATTCTCGAAGCTGGATTTGCGGTTCGGACATCATCAGGTCCGAGTTAAATCAGAAGATATTTGTAAGACTGCGTTCTGAACTCAATATGGACATTATGAGTATTAGTGATGCCCTTCGGAGTAACGAATGCACCGGCAATTTTTATGGACCTGATGAACCGAATCTTTTTGCCATTCTTGGACCAGTTTATAGTGGTGTTCATTGAGACATTCTGGTCTACTCGAAGAGTATTGAAAAGCATGCGGCACACTTGAAGATCGCACCGCAGACATTGATTGTATACAGAGATGAGCAATTGCGACTTTTGGTTAGAAGAAGAAAAGTTTTGGGGCATGTTGTGTCTGGCAATGGAATCACCGTTGATCCCGAAAAGATTGCAGCAGTTCGAGATTGGCCGATTCCGAGGAATGTTGCAAAGATAAGAAGCTTTCTTGGACTATCCGGGTATTACAGAAGATTTGTGGAGAACTTTGCTCGTCTGGCGGACTCGTTGACCAAGCTTACGCTTAAGGAGGTACCATTTGTATGGACGGATAGGTGTGCTTCAACTTTTGAAGCGTTGAAGCAGAAGTTGATAACCGCTCCTTTTCTGACCGTGCCAGACAGTTCCGGGGGATTAGTGATTCACAGCGACGCATCTAGGAAAGGATTGGGATGTGTATTAATGCAGCATGGAAAGGTTGTAGCGTACGCATCGAGGCAATTGAAGACCTATAAGAAAAACTACCCAACTCATAACTTGGAGCTTGCGGCTGTGATCTTCGCTTTGAAGATTTGGAGACACTACCTTTTGGGCGAAAGGGGTCAAGGTTTTCACTGATCATAAAAGCTTGAAATATGTATTCATGCAGAAGGAGCTTAATTTGAGGCAACGCAGATGGTTAGAGCTGATGGCTGACTACGATCTTGATCTTAAGTACCATCTGGGGAAGATTAATGTTGTGCCGGATGTGCTTAGTCGGTTACCAGCAATTCAGATATGACTGCTCAGAAGGAAATCATTAAAGACGTTCGAAGATTTGATTTGGAGGTTGTGCTACTGCATTCTTCGAGACAGTTGATGCAGCTGTAGGTACATTCATAGTTGATCGAGAAAATTAAAGCAGCGCAACCGCAGGACCCTAGATTGCAAAAGTTTCGAGAACAGGTTAAAACTGGACTTTGAACTGACTTACTGATCCATGAAGATGGTTCGTTGAGATATGGTAGTCGTTTGTGTGTGCCAAAGGGAGATATTCGCGAAGAACTTATGAAGGAGGCACACAATTCAGCATATTCCGTACATCCAGGAGGCACGAAGATGTACCGTGATATACGACGACAATTCTGGTGGGAAGGCATGAAACGGGAGGTTGCCCGCTTTGGGTCAAAGTGCTTGGTGTGTCAGCAAGTTAAGATTTAACATCAAAGCGTTGCTGGTTTATTGCAACCACTTTCGATTCCTCAATGGAAGTGGGAACATATCACCATGGATTTTGTGACGGCTCTACCGCGGAGTCCAGAAGGTAACAATGCAGTTTGGGTGATCGTTGATTGTTTGACCAAGGCAGCTCATTTCATTCCTTTTCGGGTTGGTCAATCAATAGAAACTTTGGCAGAACGGTACATGCAGGAGATTGTAAGATTTCATGGAGTACCGTTGAGCATCGTGTCCGATCGTGACACCCGGTTCTTATCACACTTTTGGAGGAGCTTACAGTAAAGTTTGGGGACTCGATTGAAGTTTAGCACAGCTTATCATCCTCAAACAGATGGCCAGTCGGAGAGAACGATCCAAACTCTTGAAGATATATTAAGAGCTTGCATGTTGGACTTCAAAGGTTCATAGGAGGATCATCTACATTTAGTGAAGTTTTCTTACAACAACAGTTTCCAGGCGACTATTCAGATGGCTCCATTCGAAACTTTGTATGGTCGCAAGTGTCGTTCACCTGTTTGTTGGGACGATGTCGGTAAACGAAGATTGTTGGGACCAGATTTGGTTGTGCAGACAGTTGAGAAAGTTAATGCAATTCGAAATCATATGAAAGCAGCACAAGACAGATATAAGAGTTGGGCGGATCCGTCGAGAAGACCTAACTTTTGAGGAGCGACCGATTGCAATTGTGGATCGAAGGGAAAAGGTTCTTAAGAATAAGGTTAACCTTCTTGTACTTGTTTCTTAGGGTAGTCGCTCACATGGAGAGTCAACTTGGGAACGAGAAGATGAGATCCGGCAGAAGTTTCCTTATCTTTTCTTGTATTTATTGGTCGTTTATCTTTTGTGTTCTTGGAATTTCGAGGACGAAATTCTTTGTAGTTGGGTATGATGTAACAACCGAATCCGGTTATACCAATTTCAGTTACGTATGTATTGTTCGTGGTATTTATTTCATTCATCACATTTGGTTGCAAATGGTAATTTACTTTATATTCGACCAATATACTTGAGCCCGTGTTTCCTAGTTATAGATTACGCGAACATTTCATGTAACCATTTAAGTTAATTAAAATAATTTAAAAATACATGTCATGGCCTGCTTGTTACCCCTAACTCTGTGGTAGTATCCTTGCATCGTGTTCTCGTCCCATTCATTGAAACGGGCGTGTTTGGACGGCTACGCGCACGTACGTGCGTTCTTTCTTGGGGGTATGCTTTTCTGTTACAAAATCCTTCATTTTAATTTTTGGAACCTGCTAGTAATTTTCATATTTTGAATTCAAATTTTGGACCCGACCCGGGCGCAATTTTGAAATATTTTGTATTCCGCCAATATCCTATTTATTTCAAATTTCTTAAAATCGACTTAAAATAATTTTACAGCCTATCAGATTTTTTCTAAAGCCAACGAGATTATATTTTTAAAACCCCAGTAAATCTTTATAAATTTTTCCTAACAGTTTCCCCTCACCCAATCAAAACCCTCTTTTCCTTCGAACTGGGCCCCAAGACACACTCTCTCTCTTTCGCTTTTCTCCTTCTCTCTCTTAATCTTTCTCTCTCACCCCGCTAGCGTCCAACTTTATCTCTCCTTTTCATTCTCTCTCCTTTCCTTTCTCTCTATCTCTCTCTTCTCGCGTCCGCTTCTCTCTCCTCTCACGGTCCGCGAGAATCCTGTCACCTCCCCCATGTTCTCATCATCTCCCTCTGCATCTTTTCTTCTTCTTCTTCTTCTTCTTTTTCTTCTTCTTCTGTTTCTCTCAGCAGCCCGTGCATCCTCGCTACGAAACCCATCAAAGAAAAACCCTAACTCTTTTTCCTCGCTCCTCAGCCCCCGTCAACATCCCTCTCGCCTCCTCTTCGCCCTCATCTCCATCTTATTCCCTTCTCTCCTTCTCCCGAGTCTCTCTCTCTCCCCTGCACACATACACCCGACGAGAACCCGTGAACCCAGCGCCGCCTTCCATCGCCGTCGACCATCCCCATCGCCATCACCACTTCCACCTTCTCCTCTGCTCTCCACATAGCACCCAAAACCCTGCATTACAACCCAAGAAACCAGACCCGAGCCCAAACCCTAACCAATCCCTAGCTGTTCTAAAACCCTTATCCGGCGCCCCTCACCACCGTCGATCTCTCCGCCACTGCTAGCATACCCCTCTGCAATCTAGTAAGCCATCGTACACACCTTTCTCTTCTACTCTCTTTCTTCTTGATTTCTTTTTCTTTTCCCTTAAGATCTTGTTTCTTGTATTCGCTGTTTTGATAAGATCGCCGGAGTTGGCCACGACGCCGACAATCCCGACGACCCAGCGAGGACCTCTAACCCGTGTGATCCCACTATTCGTTGTTTGGACTCATTCCGTATACCGTGCGCGCGTCACGACTTTTTCCGCCGACGCGTAACGTTCCGTTTACCGCTTCGCGATCCGTCGAGGCAAGTAAAACTTGCTACATGCTACTTAATATATTATATATACATTTGATGGCACATTAAACATGTAGTTTAACTTTAATACCATGATTTCCCTTTTACATGTTCGATGTCACGTTATATCATTTTAGTCCCAAAACGTGAAACCTACCCGTTACATTTACTTTATTAAACCTATTAACCACATTTAGATTCTAATCACATAATAAATAATTACCTAGTTTATGGTACCCTTTCTATAGTTTACTCTATTGGACACCCGTGTGCATACTTGACTTGTTTTAGTTATAATGGCATATATTGAACCTATTATACATATCATTGCATCTCTAGATTACATAATACATGTTAACATGATTCTAACATCTATAATTGTATACTGTAGTTAAGTAATGATAACCATGCCTCGATATAAATCAATCTATACCAATTTGCATATCATGTTCCAGTTTATTGTTCTGACAGTACCCGTGCTTGTTTATTTATAACCATGTTTATATTAGTTTGCTTTATGAGCACCCACGTAACATTTTGTACTGGCTGACATGACCTGTTGCACTTCTTACCTAATATGACATGGTACCGTACACTCTTGACATGACATGAAACCTAAATACACTACTTGACTTGACCTGATGTACCATGGCTTGACCTCTTACCTGATCTTGTGTCGAATGCCAACAAACCTGACATGTAGTCCTTACGGACCGTTCCTGTTGTCTATCCAGACAAAGCCGCACCTACCTGCTCCTGTGTTGGCATTAGATCTTGATTACTTAATAACCGACTTGAACACATATAACTTGGGGGTATGGGGAAATCAATGATGAAATCCTGACTTGTAACTCGACAGTTGCTTGCTTATACTGATCATTTTTAGAGGTTAGGCCCGCCTCAGGACGATGCCGCTGATATCGTTCGTCTTTACCCTTTTCCTTTTAGTGCCTAGCGGCACGTCTCGGTTTCAGCCCGAGAGTCTTAGACCGTGGTCCCGGGCATGCACGGGATACTATTAAGTTACATCGATGATTCATCAAATTGATTTCAAAGACTTAAGAGTAGATAACCCAATAGACTAGTTCAGTTTACTCACTGCACACTACCCTTCACTGCCCTGATTTATATTGCTGTTACACTTGCTTTACCATTTATCATTATACTTGCATGTCTTGTTACCCTGTTTATATTTTATTGCTTAATGACATAACGCGCTGACGTCTGGGTTTTGCATGGCGCAGGTTCCGTACCTTTGCTGTAGTCCGAGCAGGAGTACTTCTGCCAGCAGGCTGAGCAGTGAGGATTCAGTAGTAGTTAGTTCTTTTACTTTTCAGCATTTTATTCCTGATGTGAGCCCGCATTATGGGACATACATTCCAGTTATTCTTGTATTGGATCTCTTGCTTCCGCATTATTTATTCTTGATTCATTTTATTTTGGCTTATGGACATGTGCTAGATAGTTTTATTATTGTTCTTGATATCTCTACAGCCGTAATGTGACTGTCGAAGGATAATTCCTACCCACAGATAGCATGGTTGGCTATATCACATGCCTACCTTAGCATACTTTGGGAAGCGGGGCGTGACATGGTTCTTTTGGTATCAGAGCCATAGGTTAATCGGGTTGATTCTTTTTGTAGTAGGGTATTGTACCCAGTACACGAATCAGAATACTCGTGATTAGGAAACATGTCCTGCCACCTTGCCGTTAAACCGTCCTTGAATCTTAACCTCTTCCTGATTATACTTTTACGATATGCAAACCTCCTTTGCATATCGACTCGAAACCTGGTTCCTTGTTTATCTCTATTTAAGTGACTTGGAGTTCTAGCCTTGACTCATATCCTTGATCTATATGTTGAATCTGTTATCGTACTAATACTCTTTGGTGTTTGGTTGCAGTATCATGGAAGCCAGGAATCTACAATCGTACCAGAGGTGTATGGATGACGCTACTTTACTTGGAGTAATTCATGACTTGCTTGAGGACCACAAGCAGCAGACCGAGCTGAAGTCGGCATTTGCACTAAACCAAACGTTCGTGCGTAGAAGTGTTCCGGTGAACCGACGCAGCGTAGCACCAATGAAGAAACCAATTGTGGTTGATCGGAAGAGGAGCGTGATTTGTGACTACTGCCATGTACACGAACATGTGCAAAGAGATTGCCGAAGGAAACGGGGACTCTGTTTGGTTTGTGGATCGGCGGATCACACTATCCATGTTTGTCCGTCGAAATTTCATAAGGAAGAGAATGTTTGGAGGCTAGTGTTACCCAAGAAAAAGGGAAGGATGTTGTGCGACTTCTGCCAATGACCGGGTCATTATCGAAGAGATTGTCGTAAGAGGCTTGGACTTTGTCTGATTTATGGATCAGTGGATCACACCATTGATAATTGTCCATCAAGGCTAAGATTGAAGGAGGATACACGGGAGCCACCGTAAGAGCAGCTTCCAGATAAGGAGCAGTTAATTCGGGGAGCTAATCAGGCTCAAGCTTTTCCCCTGATGGCTGAAGAGGCTTAACCTTCAGAAGAAGTCATTCCAGGTACCCTATTTATTCATGGTTTTCTCGCATTAACGTTATTCAATTCTAGTGCATCCCATTGATTTATGTCGTCCAAGTTTATTGCTGTACACTCGATGACTTTCACGACCCTGTTTAATTTTGCGACATACACACTGGGAATGGGAAAATTATAACTAGTAGAGGGTGTAAGGATGGTTTCGTTGTTGTTTGTGGATGAGAGCTATTGCAGAGGTCTTGAAAGTTGTTACTGGCAGCTTTGATGTAGTCTTAGGAATGGAATTTTTTCGGCACTTTCCACGGTCACATTGAGTGTAGAGTGAAGAAAGCAAATTTCCAGATTCTCGGACACCCAGAGGTTGTCTGAAGGAAGCAGTTCTGTCGAGCCAGTCGTGGTTAGGGCTAGGCCGATAATTAATGATCTTTCGTCGATGAGGGTTGATGAAGATGAAGCGCCAGCTGTTGTTCTTGATTTCAAGGACGTGTTTGAAGACATATTAGGTTTACCGCCGAGACGAGACGTGGAGTTTGCAATTGATCTTATTCCTGGTGCAGCGCTAGTATCTAAAGCGTATTATCTAATAGCACCAGTGGAATTGGAAGAAGTTAAGAAGCAGGTTACCGAATTGCTTGAGAAGGGTTGGATTCGCAGCAGTAACTCGCCTTGGGGAGCTCCAGTTCTTCTAGTCAAGAAGAAGGATGGCACAAGAAGGATGTGCATTGACTATCGAGAATTAAACCGGGTGACTATTAAGAACAAGTACCCGATCCCTCGAATTGGTGAATTATTTGAGCTGCTTAGTGGCGCGAGGGTATTCTCAAAGCTGGATTTGCGGTTCGGACATCATCAGATCCGAGTTAAATCAGAAGATATTTGCAAGATTGCATTCTAAACTCAGTATGGACATTACGAGTATTAGTGATGCCCTTCGGAGTAACTAATGCACCGGCAATATTTATGGACTTTATGAACCGAATCTTTTCTCCATTCTTGGACCAGTTTATAGTGGTGTTCATTGAAGATATTCTGGTCTACTCGAAGAGTATTGAAAAGCATGTGGCACACTTGAAGATTACACCGCAGACATTGATTGTATACAGAGATGAGCAATTGCTACTTTTGGCTAGAAGAAGTAAAGTTTTGGGGCATGTTGTGTCTGGCAATGGAATCACCGTTGATCCCGAAAAGATTGCAGCAATTCGAGATTGGCCGATTTCGATGAATGTTGCGAAGATAAGAAGCTTTCTTGGACTATACGGGTATTACAGAAGATTTGTGGAGAACTTTGCTCATCTGGCGGAGCCGTTGACCAAGCTTACGCGCAAGGAGGTACCATTTGTATGGACGGATAGGTGTGCATCAACTTTTGAAGCGTTGAAGTAGAAGTTGATAACCGCTCCTATTCTGACCGTGCCAGACAGTTCCGGGGGATTAGTGATTCACAGCGATGCATCTGGGAAAGGATTGTGATGTGTATTAATGCAGCATGGGAAGGTTGTAGCGTACGCATCGAGACAGTTGAAGACCTATGAGAAGAACTACCCAACTCATGACTTGGAGCTTGCGGCTGTAATCTTTGCTTTGAAGATTTGGAGACACTACCTTTTGGGCCAAAGGGGTCGAGGTTTTCACTGATCATAAAAGCTTGAAGTATGTATTCACGTATAAGGAGCTTAATTTGAGGCAACGCAGATGGTTAGAGCTGATGGGTGACTACGATCTTGATCTTAAGTACCATCTGGGGAAGGTTAATGTTGTGTCGGATGCGCTCAGTCGGTTACCAGCAATTCAGACGTGACTGCTCAGAAGGAAATCATTAAAGACATTCGAAGATTCGATTTGGAAGTTGTGCTACCGCATTCTTCAGGACAGTTGATGCAGCTGCAGGTACATGTAAGTCCATATTGCGACCCCCGGTTCTTACGGGGAGGCGGAAACGGTATAAAATTCAAATTTTTATCGCAAGAGGCAACATGGACTAAACAAGGTCGGGATCGTGTCTAAACTAAACTAGCAAAAACGCTAAAAGGAGTTAGCTACTCGGATGAGGGTTATACCTAAACTTGAACTCCTTCTTCTTGAAATCTTGTAGAGGTTGATGGTTCTCTTTTGTCGCCTTCTTCCGTCGAAGATGGATCCACCTCGAGGGTTCGACCTTGGGCTCTTTCTCGGACTTGGAGTGAACTAGAATCTCCGGCTTGCTAATCCTTTGATCCTAGAGTGAGTAGAGAGTGACTAGGGTTTGCTTTTCTTTTTAAAGAGAATGATTCTCAACTCATGAGAAGGTTTCTCTTTACTAGAGGAAGAAGAAGATGAAGAGAGGAGAGAGAATGAGAATGATAGAATGAGATATCTTTTCTCTTCTTGCAACCATAATGCAAAAGAAAAATATTATCTAAATGATAATAATTGAAAATGAGAATAGTTGATGGTAGTATTTGGAATGACCACAACCATGCTTCATTTAATAAAAAGTAAGCATGAATCAAGGAAGACTTTCAAGGCATGAAAGTGGTCAATGGTCAACAAGTCAACCAAGGTCAACAAGTCAACAAAAACAACCATAACATAATTCTCATTTAATTATTATTATTAATAGATAATATATAAATCCATTAGGGTTTGGAAAATGAAGACTTTCAACTGTGCATACGCACCCGTTCCGAAACCCTAATGAAAAACCTCATTCTCCGTCTCAAGCAACTGTGCATACACACCTGCATTCTCGTTCCGAAAAACAAGAATACCAAGATATAAAAGCAACCCCCAAAACATATACCAGTATTTGGCTCAAACCAGAGCCTGCCAGTATAATCCGTCCGGACTCCAAACGTGCACAAGTGCGCGGATGAGAACGAACCCTGTCGCAAAACCATGCGACCCCTACTCTGTTTTGCCCAGAGGCGAATACCCTCTGTGTGGGACTCTAAAGACTCGACACTACGCTGGCAGTGGGTTTAACCACAGACCGCAAGCGGCACTAGCTGTGCATAACGGTCCCCAGGTAGATGTCGACAAGAAGGCTGACGAGGTGAAACCCCATCTGAACTCCTACTGAGTCTGAATGTGACATTCTCCGTACAGTCCGGTCTGTTCGTCTGATACATCGCATGGCGGGCCTAGGGGGTGGTAAACGTCAGTCCCCCAATAGCGGTACAAGTCGTGCCGGAGCGAAGCCCAAAACACCCTGAGATAACACTGGAAACCTACCAGTATATCTCGTTTTCCCTGGCCAGGGACTACTCGTGTAATGGCTCTCCTAGACACAGCGCGATGTCAACCCCCAATACCGGGAGAGACGAATCCTGTCTAACCGTCACTGCCTCCAAGTGCTTCGGGACTGCACCCAACCACCACCCGTTTGCACGACTCCTTTGAGCCGTGGTAGGGTAGTGATCAAAGTGCAGTGGGAACACACTTGAGGCGAAGTGCCAGTGTCAAGTCAGCGGACTAAGCTGTACTCATGTCACCTGGGAACTGATAACTGACGACAGGTATAATACCAACCTGTCAGTTCCCGATGAGTCCTGTCCAGTGTACTCGTAACCCAACGAGCACCCGTATACTATCTCCAGTACGACGTACTGATGGCTGTGGGAAAGACCATCTCCCACACTGGGATGAGAAGCGCATACGCTAGTCTACTCCGGAGTATCGATGCCCTGTCTCGATAGTCCTGCGACTAGGGACCTGTATAAGGATGTGCCTATAGATTACCCAGCCCCCACTAGTGTGACTGCCATCACAACGCTGGTAATCAAGCAAAGATCCTAAGGGCTCCACTAATGCGTATAAGTGATATACTGAAATAAGCACAAGTACACATTGAAGTAGAAACAAACCAAGTAGCATACTACTATTTTGAGCAAGATTGTATATACAAGGTGAATATCCCAAGCATCCATTAAGTAATATACAAACTAGTATGATACAGTAATGGCCTCTAGGGCATATACACTAACAATCTCCCACTTGCACTAAGGCCATGTACTGGCGTATCGAAGACCTATCATCTCGATCAGCCGCTCGAACTGAGTCTGGGGTAGGGCCTTGGTGAATGGATCTGCAGTGTTCTCTTCTGAAGCAACCCTCCGAACCTCGATCTCCTTGCGATCCACGATCTCCCTGATCAGGTGATACCGCCTCAAGATGTGCCTGGATCTCTGATGGGACCTGGGTTCCTTCGCTAAAGCTATAGCCCCGTTGTTGTCGCAATACAGAGGTATTGGGTCAACAATGGACGGAACCACCTGAAGTTCTTTCAAGAACTTCCTCATCCAGACAGCTTCTTTTGCGGCATCAGATGCAGCGATGTATTCCGCTTCCATCGTCGAGTCTGCAACGGTTTCCTGTTTGGAACTCTTCCAACACACCGCCCCTCCATTGAGGGTGAAGACAAAACCCGACATGGACTTGGAATCATCCTTGTCACTCTGGAAGCTGGAGTCAGCAAAGGCCTCGATCTGGAGGTCTTTTCCGCCATACACCAAGAACATCTCCTTAGTCCTTCTCAGGTACTTGAGAATGTTCTTTACTGCTATCCAGTGTTTCTCCCCAGGGTTAGACTGATACCGGCTTACCACACTCAGTGCATAAGCTACATCCGGTCTGGTACACAACATCGCATACATTATAGAGCCTACCGCAGAAGCGTAGGGTATAATAGACATGCGATCCCTCTCCAAATCAGTCTTGGGAGACATCTCTTTAGAGAGGGTGATCCCGTGACAAGCCGGTAGGTTACCGCGCTTGGAATCTTCCATACTGAATCTTTTCACTATGGTGTTGATGTACCTGGACTGAGAAAGTCCCAATATCCTCTTGGATCTATCACGATGGATCCGGATCCCCAGGATGTATGAGGCATCACCCAGGTCTTTCATGGAGAACCTTTGTGACAAGAACCCCTTGACAGATTGTAGCATAGGAATGTCATTTCCTATCAAGAGAATGTCATCCACGTATAGAACGAGGAATACTACAGTTCTCGCTACAAATCTACTATAGATGCATGGTTCATCTGGATTTTTGATAAAGCCAAATTCTTTGACTGTCTCATCAAAGCAGATGTTCCAACTCCGCGATGCCTGCTTTAGTCCATAGATGGACTTAAGCAACTTGCACACTTTTCCGCTGCTCCCACTCTGAATGAAACCCTCTGGCTGGTCCATATAGACACACTCCTCTAAATTTCCATTTAGAAAAGCTGTCTTTACGTCCATTTGCCAGATCTCATAATCGTGGAAGGCAGCAATGGCAAGAAGGATCCGAATGGATTTCAGCATGGCTACTGGAGAAAAGGTTTCGTCGTAGTCCAAGCCAGGTCTTTGACGAAAACCCTTTGCTACCAGCCTAGCTTTATAGGTCTCAACCTGTCAATCTACACCAATCTTCCTTTTGAAGATCCACTTGCATCCTACGGGTTTTACCCCGTCTGGAGCAATGTCCAACGTCCATACCTTGTTGGTGTACATGGACTCCATTTCGGTCCGCATTGCATCCAGCCATTTCACTGAGTCAACGCTCTGAACGGCCTGCTGGAAGCTAGTAGGCTCATCATAATCTATGATGCAATCCTCTCTATCCCCGTCTATGAGAAAACCGTAGTATCTCTCGGGCGGATGAGACTGCCTACTACTCCTGCGGAGCGGCGTAGGAATGTCCTGTTCTGTTGAACCCTCTGGTTCCACCAAGCTTTCAGTAACAGTCTGTGGTTCTGGAATTTCTTCCAGTTCTACTGCGCTCCCACTTATTTCTTTTTCTATGAACTGGTGTTCTAGAAAGTGGGCATGACGAGAAACAAGAACTTTTTGTTCCTCTTCACAGTAGAAGAAATATCCCTTGGAATTCTTTAGATATCCCACAAACTTGCACAGTACTGAGCGTGCCTCGAGCTTGTCCGCATGCTGCTTTTTGACAAAAGCTGGACTTCCCCATATCTTAATGTGATTAAGATGGGGTCTCTTCCCACACCACATCTCAAATGGCGTGGTAGGCACAGTCTTAGTGGGAACTCGGTTCAAAAGGTATGCAGCTGATTCTAGTGCATACCCCCAGAATGATCGCGGTAACTCAGCGTTACTCATCATGGACCGCACCATATCCAATAGGGTGCGGTTCCGTCTCTCCGATACACCGTTATGTTGCGGGGTGTATGGAGGAGTAAGCTGAGAGAGAATTCCGTTCTCTTTTAAATAGTCCAGGAACTCGGCACTTAAGTATTCTCCACCTCGATCCGATCTTAGAATCTTAATACTTTTGCCGGTCTGTTTCTCTACTTCATTCTTATACTCCTGGAATTTTCCAAAGGCCTCGGACTTATGTTTCATTAAGAAGACATAACCGTACCTTGAGAAGTCATCCGTAAAAGTAATGAAGTAAGAATGTCCGCTTCGGGCATGTGTAGACATTGGACCGCACACGTCACTGTGTACGAGTCCCAAGAGCTCGCTCGCTCTTACTCCATGTCCAGTAAACGGAGTCTTTGTCATCTTTCCCTTGAGACAGGATTGACAAGTGGCATACGATTGATATTCGAACGCATTCAAATACCCTTCTGTATGTAACTTCGTCAACCTTCTCTCATTGATGTGACCCAATCTACAATGCCATAAGAAAGTCTGATTTATTTCTGGAGACTTTCTTTTGTGTGTATTCTGGACATTAAAAATCTGTGGTTGGTTTAACACGTATATACCATTACTCAGAGTACCTGACCCAATCAATACTTGATTAAGGTGAATGTTTACAACATTACTTACAAACGCAAATTCATAACCTTCTTTAGAAACTAAAGATACAGAAATGATATTACAAGTTGCGTTGGGTACAAAAAAGCAATTACGCAAAACCAAAACATGTCCATCTGACATTCCCAGGTGATAGTCCCCCACGGCTTTAGCATCCATGCTAGCTCCGTTCGCAACTCTGAGGGTCATGTCACCTGCCTTCAAATCCCTACGGTTTCTCAACGCCTGCAAAGAATTACAGATATGAGATCCTGATCCGGTATCCAATACCCAGGAAGTAGAGTTTATTGAAAGACAGTTTTCAATAACATACACACCTGAAGCTGAAGCTGCAACCTGCTTCAATTCCTGTGTTCTGGCCTTCCAGGCCCTGCAATCATTCTTCCAGTGTCCTTTCTTATGACAAAAGAAGCATTCTTCCTTATCCACAAGCTTCCCCGCTATCTTTGTTGCTTTCCCTTTTCCCTTCGTATCCACTTTACTAACACCGCCCCTTGGTTTGGCGGGGGCCTTCTTCTTCTTTCCCTTGGCTTTCGCCTTGGACCTAGAAGAAGATGATCCTCCTACAAACAAAGTGGATGTATCCCTACTTTTCTGTAGGGTGCCCTCTGCGCTCCTCAGCATGTTGAGGAGCTCTGATAGTTCAACCTCTTTTTCTTGTAGGTTGAAGTTCAGTATAAACTGGGCGTAAGTGGAAGGAAGGGACTGGAGAACTATATCCGTATATAGCTCACTCTCCAATGTGATCCCTAGGTCAGCGAGCTCCTCAATGTAGCCGATCATCTTTAGCACGTGCTCGGCTACTGATGATCCGACGGCCATTCTTGTCAAAAACAACTTTTTCGACGCTTCGTATCTTGCGATACGTGATTGCTCTCCATACAGTTCTTTTATATGGAGCAATATGGACTCCATGTCCATATTCTCATGCCTCCTCTGATGTTCGTTGTCCATCGAGGCAAGCAGGAGGCACTTGGCCTTCGCGCTATCAATCTCCCAAGTCTTGCGGATTTCCTTATCCGCGACGCTGGAAGTTGGACCAGGGACAGGGGGAGCTTTGGTGGTAAGAAGATACCCCAGCTTGTCATAAGTGATTGCTATCTTGACATTCCTGAGCCAATCTTTGTAGTTTGGCCCTGTCAGTTTGTTTTTATCTAGGAGTAACTTAAGTCCAGTCATGTTGATTGGTTGCTGCAATTAGGAGAGAGAAGAAGAAACACTCAGCATGATGCTCTTGCAAGTTTAGAGTGGTTTTTAGTTTGTCTAAACAGGATGGCTCCCACTGTTTCTCGAATCCCTCCTCAAACCATAAAGGAAGAATTAGTCAGGATCAATCCCACCGTACAATACTTGCTTAACCGTTCAGCCAGGCCGGTGTCGGTACTTCGAGGGAGGTTTTCCAACGCTTTCGCGAAGTTCCTTAATTAAAGAACCTCTTTTCCCTGGGGGCGTAACCCCGCTAACACCTTTCTAGGCACCTACTAGGTTTATAGCATTGATCGTTAAGTGAGAAATTTCCCGAGGAGTAGCATATACTCACAGTAGGATCGGGATCCAAATATCATCGCGTGACGAAACTGAAGGAATCCTACCAGAATCACCACACTCCAAATGGTATGCAAATCTAGCAAGTTTCAGTACTTATGAAACTCCCGATGTGGATTTTTGCCCCATGCTCTTATGACCTTGACTTTGGCCAAAATATCATAAGTCACATGTCAAGTTCTGCCCGTCACTATCCAGGTTAATTTGGATCCATCCGTATCTACCCTTGACTTTGGCCAAAATGGCAGCACGACTGTCCCAAACCAACGCATCTATCTATGCTACACATGAACACCCAATAGCTACCAATCACTATGCCTTGACTTTGGCCAAAATACATAGCTTGAATACTATTGCCTATTCATGCGAAGCGACGGAGGGCTACGAATGGTTTTGGCGAAACCGTGAACGTAGTGAACTTGATTTAATCGATGGAACGAGATAGCTTTTTAGAAGGAGTGGCTCAATCTCCGCATTTAAAAGTTAGTTTTGAAAAGAACCGAGTGGTTTTTCGAAAGTGTTCCATCGACTTAAACTTGGTTTATTATCTTGCATTAGTTCTTTTAATGCGTGATATTCTTGCATTAGTACTTTTAATGCGTCCCATCATTTAATCCTACCATTGCAGAAAACAACCAAAATATGACGTACGCTTATGCCATTCGCATTCGCCACGGGGCCCCGTCATTACCCGTTAGGTTACTTAACTAACGACAGAGCGGGGGCTGGGCTAGCGCGGCTGTAAAACATAAGCAACGCCTAAATAGAAAGCAATGATAGACATTACAGATCACAGATGAATACATTGGATATACTAGCAATCCGCAATCCTTTCGAGCCTGGAACGAAAAGCGGATAACACGGTCGCGGTGAATAGCCAAATACCCCACCCAAGACCCCTACGGGTGCGGCAAACTACCCGCCAAGTCCTCGGTAGTTTGTGCACCCCTCCATGGGTCTATCCTAGGAGCAAAAACAGTAAAAAGAATTATACAATGACGGCTACAACCCCGACCCGGTTGTGCGGCCAAACAAATAATATAATTACATCAATTTACATTTACAATGAATGAAAGAAAAACAAAAGCTCATCTCACATCCACCCCGGCTATTCACCCTCGACAGTCCAACACATTCATATACACATTCCAGCACATTACAGATCATGTATAACCCCGACTAATCGTCTTATAGCGATTAGCCGACGTTCAATACATGCAAACAACACAGATATAACCATCATAGTCAAAGTGTAGTGAAGTTCGGAAAAAAATACGGAATTATAGGACCCTAAAAGGAAATTTCTTTTCTGCAAAATCTGGGCACATATAATATATTTCAAAAATCCTAAAACCAACACAGAAACACACTGCACGAAAAACGATGCAGAGAAAACGACAAAACGCGGCGGTTCCGCGGCAACTACATGGTTTATGCGGCGGATGGGCGGCGGTTTGGTCGAATCACTGTATCGTTTTTCTTGGGTGTTCACACAAAAGCCTGAGACGAATTTACATGTATAAAGTTTTTCATTTTGAGCCAAACAATTTTCAACAGAAACTCAGGTTTTGTGATTTTCCGGTTTTGTGATTTTTTTCGGTTCCGAACTTCGTTACACTTCACTACCAAGCTAGTTTAAGTTTAGTTAGGCTCTGATACCACTGTAAGTCCATATTGCGACCCCCGGTTCTTACGGGGAGGCGGAAACGGTATAAAATTCAAATTTTTATCGCAAGAGGCAACATGGACTAAACAAGGTCGGGATCGTGTCTAAACTAAACTAGCAAAAACGCTAAAAGGAGTTAGCTACTCGGATGAGGGTTATACCTAAACTTGAACTCCTTCTTCTTGAAATCTTGTAGAGGTTGATGGTTCTCTTTTGTCGCCTTCTTCCGTCGAAGATGGATCCACCTCGAGGGTTCGACCTTGGGCTCTTTCTCGGACTTGGAGTGAACTAGAATCTCCGGCTTGCTAATCCTTTGATCCTAGAGTGAGTAGAGAGTGACTAGGGTTTGCTTTTCTTTTTAAAGAGAATGATTCTCAACTCATGAGAAGGTTTCTCTTTACTAGAGGAAGAAGAAGATGAAGAGAGGAGAGAGAATGAGAATGATAGAATGAGATATCTTTTCTCTTCTTGCAACCATAATGCAAAAGAAAAATATTATCTAAATGATAATAATTGAAAATGAGAATAGTTGATGGTAGTATTTGGAATGACCACAACCATGCTTCATTTAATAAAAAGTAAGCATGAATCAAGGAAGACTTTCAAGGCATGAAAGTGGTCAATGGTCAACAAGTCAACCAAGGTCAACAAGTCAACAAAAACAACCATAACATAATTCTCATTTAATTATTATTATTAATAGATAATATATAAATCCATTAGGGTTTGGAAAATGAAGACTGTCAACTGTGCATACGCACCCGTTCCGAAACCCTAATGAAAAACCTCATTCTCCGTCTCAAGCAACTGTGCATACACACCTGCATTCTCGTTCCGAAAAACAAGAATACCAAGATATAAAAGCAACCCCCAAAACATATACCAGTATCTGGCTCAAACCAGAGCCTGCCAGTATAATCCGTCCGGACTCCAAACGTGCACAAGTGCGCGGATGAGAACGAACCCTGTCGCAAAACCATGCGACCCCTACTCTGTTTTGCCCAGAGGCGAATACCCTCTGTGTGGGACTCTAAAGACTCGACACTACGCTGGCAGTGGGTTTAACCACAGACCGCAAGCGGCACTAGCTGTGCATAACGGTCCCCAGGTAGATGTCGACAAGAAGGCTGACGAGGTGAAACCCCATCTGAACTCCTACTGAGTCTGAATGTGATATTCTCCGTACAGTCCGGTCTGTTCGTCTGATACATCGCATGGCGGGCCTAGGGGGTGGTAAACGTCAGTCCCCCAATAGCGGTACAAGTCGTGCCGGAGCGAAGCCCAAAACACCCTGAGATAACACTGGAAACCTACCAGTATATCTCGTTTGCCCTGGCCAGGGACTACTCGTGTAATGGCTCTCCTAGACACAGCGCGATGTCAACCCCTAATACCGGGAGAGACGAATCCTGTCTAACCGTCACTGCCTTCAAGTGCTTCGGGACTGCACCCAACCACCACCCGTTTGCACGACTCCTTTGAGCCGTGGTAGGGTAGTGATCAAAGTGCAGTGGGAACACACTTGAGGCGAAGTGCCAGTGTCAAGTCAGCGGACTAAGCTGTACTCATGTCACCTGGGAACTGATAACTGACGATAGGTATAATACCAACCTGTCAGTTCCCGACGAGTCCTGTCCAGTGTACTCGTAACCCAACGAGCACCCGTATACTATCTCCAGTACGACGTACTGATGGCTGTGGGACAGACCATCTCCCACACTGGGATGAGAAGCGCATACGCTAGTCTACTCCGGAGTATCGATGCCCTGTCTCGATAGTCCTGCGACTAGGGACCTGTATAAGGATGTGCCTATAGATTACCCAGCCCCCACTAGTGTGACTGCCATCACAACGCTGGTAATCAAGCAAAGATCCTAAGGGCTCCACTAATGCGTATAAGTGATATACTGAAATAAGCACAAGTACACATTGAAGTAGAAACAAACCAAGTAGCATACTACTATTTTGAGCAAGATTGTATATACAAGGTGAATATCCCAAGCATCCATTAAGTAATATACAAACTAGTATGATACAGTAATGGCCTCTAGGGCATATACACTAACAGTACATTCATAGTTTATCGAGAATATTAAAGCAGCCCAACCGCAGGACCCTAGATTGCAAAAGTTTCGAGAACAGGTTGAAACTGGACTTTGAACTGACTTACTGATCCATGAAGATGGTTCGTTGAGATATGGTAGTCGTTTGTGTGTGCTAAAGGGAGATATTCACGAAGAACTTATGAAGGAGGCACACAGTTCAACATATTCCGTATCCAGGAGGTACAAAGATGTACCGTGATATACGACAGCAATTCTGGTGGGAAGGCATGAAACAGGAGATTGCCTGCTTTGTGGCAAAGTGCTTGGTGTGTCAGCAAGTTAAGGTTGAACATCAAAGGGTTGCTGGTTTATTGCAACCACTTTCGATTCCTCAATGGAAGTGGGAACATATCACCATGGATTTCGTGACAGCTCTACCGCGGAGTCCAGAAGGCAACAATGCAGTTTGGGTGATCATTGATTGTTTGACCAAGGCAGCTCATTTCATTCCTTTTCGGGTTAGTCAATCAACAGAAACTTTGGCAGAACAGTACATGCAGGAGATTGTAAGATTGCATGGAGTACCGGTGAGCATCGTGTCCGATCGTGACACTCGGTTCTTATCACACTTTTGGAGGAGCTTACAGTAAAGTTTGGGGGCTCGATTGAAGTTTAGCACAGCTTATCATCCTTAAACAGATGGCCAGTCGGAGAGAACGATCCAAACTCTTGAAGATATGTTGAGAGTTTGCATGTTGGACTTCAAGGGTTCATGGGAGGATCATCTACATTTAGTGGAGTTTTCTTACAACAACAGTTTCCAGGAGACTATTCAGATGGCTCCATTCGAAGCTTTGTATGGTCACAAGTGTCGTTCACCTGTTTGTTGGGACGATGTCGGTAAACGAAGATTGTTGGGACCAGATTTGGTTGTGCAGACAGTTGAGAAAGTTAATGCAATCCGAAATCATATGAAAGCAGTACAAGACAGATAGAAGAGTTGGGCGGATCCGTCGAGAAGACCTAAATTTTGAGGAGTGACCGATTGCAATTGTGGATCGAAGGGAAAAGGTTCTTAAGAATAAGGTTATCCCTCTTGTACTTGTTTCTTGGGGTAGTCGCTCACATGGAGAGTCAACTTGGGAACGAGAAGATGAGATCCAACAGAAGTTTCCCCATCTTTTCTTGTAGTTATTGGTCGTTTATCTTTTGTGTTCTTGGAATTTTGAGGACGAAATTCTTTGTAGTTGGGTATAATGTAACAACCGAGTCCAGTTATACCAATTTCAGTTACGTATGTGTTGTTCGTGGTATTTATTTCATTCATCATATTTGGTTGCAAATGGTAATTTACTTTATATTCGACCCGTTTACTTGAGCTCGTATTTCCTAGTTATAGATTACGCGAACATTTCATATTCTTGCATGTAATCATTTAAGTTACTTAAAATAATTTAAAAATACATGTCATGGCCTTCTTGTTAACCCTAACCCTGTGGTAGCATCCTTGCATCGTGTTCTCGTCCCGTTCAGTGAAACGGGCGTGTTTGGACGGCTACGCGCACGTACGTGCATCTGTTCTTAGGGGTATGCTTTACTGTTACAAAATCCTTCATTTTAATTTTTGGAACTTGCCAGTAATTTTCATATTTCGAATTCAAATTTTAGACTCGACCCGGGCGCAATTCTGAAATATTTTGTATACCGCCAAAATCCTATTTATTTCAAATTTCTTAAAATTAGCTTAAAATAATTTGACAGCCTATCAGATTTTTTCTAAAGCCAACGAGATTATATTTTTAAAACCCCAGTAAATCTTTATAAATTTTTCCTAACAGTTTCCCCTCACCCAATCAAAACCCTCTTTTCCATCGAACTGGGCCCCACGACACACACTCTCTCTCTCTCTCTCTCACTTTTCTCCTTCTCTCTCTTACTCTCTCTTTCACCCCGCTAGCATCCAACTTTATCTCTCCTCTTCTTTCTCTCTCCTCTCCTTTCTCTCTATCTCTCTTCTCGCGCCCGCTTCTCTCTCCTCTCGCGGTGCGCGAGAATCCCGTCACTTCCCCCACGTTCTCGTCACCTCCCTCTGCATCTTTTCTTCTTCTTCTTCTGTTCCTCTCAGCAGCCCATGCATCCTCGCTACGAAACCCATCAGAGCTAAACCCTAACTCTTTTTCCTCGCTCCTCAGCCCCCGTCAACATCCCTCTCGCCACCTCTTCGTCCTCATCTCCATCTTATTCCCTTCTCTCCTTCTCCTGAGTCTCTCTCACTCCCCTGCACATACACCCGATGAGAACCCGTAAACCCAGCGCCACCTTCCATCGCCATCACCACCTCCACCTTCTCCTCTATTCTCCACATAGCACCCAAAACCCTGCATTACAACCCAAGAAACCAGACCCGAGCCCAAACCCTAACCAAACCCTAGCTCTTCTAAAACCCTTCTCTGGCGCCCCTCACCGCCGTCGATCTCGCCGCCACTGCTTGCATGCCCCTCTGCAACCTAGTAAGCCATAGTACACACCTTTCTCCTTTACTCTCTTTCTTCTTGCTTTCCTTTTCTTTTCCCTTAAGATCTTGTTTCTTGTATTCGCTGTTTTGCCAAGATCGCCGGAGTTGGCCACGACGCCGACAATCCCGACGACCCAGCGAGGACCTCTGACCCTTGTGATCCCACTGTTCGTTGTTTGGACTCATTCCGTGTACCGTGCGCGCGTTGCGACTTTTTCCGCCGACGCGTAACGTTCCGTTTACTGCTTCGCGCTCCGTCGAGGTAAGTAAAACTTGCTACATGCTACTTAATATATTATATATACATTTGATGGTACATTAAACCTGTAGTTTAACTTTAATACCATGATTTCCCCTTTACATGTTCGATGTCACGTTATATCATTTTAGTCCCAAAACGTGAAACCTACCCGTTACATTTACTTTATTAAACCTATTAACCACGTTTATATTCTAATCACATAATAAATAATTACCTAGTTTATGGTACCCTTTCTATAGTTTACTCTATTGGACACCCGTGTGCATACTTGACTTGTTTTAGTTATAATGGCATATATTGAACCTATTATACATATCATTGCATCTCTAGATTACATAATACATGTTAACATGATTCTAACATCCATAATTGTATACTGTAGTTAATTAATGATAACCGTGCCTCGATATAAATCAATCTATACCTATTTGCATATCATGTTCCAGTTTATTGTTCTGACAGTACCCGTGCTTGTTTATTTATAACCATGTTTATATTAGTTTGCTTTATGAGCACCCACATAACATTTTGTACTGGCTGACATGACCTGTTGCACTTCTTACCTAATATGACATGGTACCGTACACTCTTGACATGACATGAAACCTAAATACACTACTTGACCTGACCTGATGTACCATGGCTTGACCTGTTACCTGATCTTGTGTCGAATGCCAACAAACCTGACATGTAGTCCTTACGGACCGTTCCTGTTGTCTTTCCAGACAAACCTGCAACTACCTGCTCCTGTGTTGGCATTAAATCTTGATTACTTAATATCCGACTTGAACACATATAACTTGGGGGTATGGGGAAATCAATGATGAAATCCTGATTTGTAACTCGACAGTTGCTTGCTTATACTGATCATTTTTAGAGGCTTAGCCCGCCTGAGGACGATGCCGCTGACATCGTTCGTCTTTACCCTTTTCCTTTTAGTGCCTAGAGGCACGTCTCGGTTTCAGCCCGAGAGTCTTAGACCGTGGTCTCGGGCATGCACGGGATACTATTGAGTTACATCGATGATTCATCAAATTGATTTCAAATACTTGAGAGTAGATAATCCAATAGACTAGTTCAGTTTACTCACTGCACACTACCCTTCACTGCCTTGATTTATTGTAGGGTTCCTAGGCACACTTGTTAAGGTTCATAACGCATCAAATATGCACGAATAAAAATTTACATGTGCCGAACAACCCAAAGACAGGATCTTTGCTAGATTATTAGAGTTTAGAATGCAAGATAACATCTTTTTATCTAAGTGTGAGGGATTACAACCTTTGTAGTCCGCTCCTTCGCTTCACAAGCTCCGAGTAGAAGTCCCTTTGCCGCGATCTATGATCTCCCAGACTCAAGAGAGGCTCCACGACTCGAACGATCCATGCTAGCTTGATGTGTTCCAAATCTCCGATGATCTACGTCGAAGTTGCAAAAACTCAATCTTTGTCACTCTAAAGAGATGAACACACTAATCTCATGGGCTAGATGAGATGAGGATGAGAGAGTAGTATTTATGCTTTCTTTTTAAATCATTTTCTCATAATTTATCATCACAAAATGAATTTCTAGTGAGCTCAAAATCAAGAGAGAAGAAGATGATAATGGAAATGATAATTCCTTTTGTGATGAATAGAAAGAAAACTATATGATTGATATATCAACCATGGTCAAGGATGAGTGGCTAAGAGTTTGTAGAGAATAAACTAGAGTTAGGGTTTGGTTGGGTTAGAAATGAGTCATCAACAAATATCAAGCATAATATCTTAAACTTGACAAAAGGAAAAGCTTCTAGAATGTGCATGAAGCAACTAACCCTAATCAAACCCTAATCCCATTTAATCATCCTTAAACATGTTTAATAATAAATCATATCATGTCACAATAATATATATCACATATATATTATATATTTGCAACAAAAGAAAATAATACAATTAACATATATCGCATATATATCAATGTATTAATCCGGTGAGAAAATGAAATAATAAAGCGAGCCAATATTAGATAATGTAATACAATATATCATATATATATTATTATACATTAAATCATCGAATCAACACTTGATCCGACGATCCGGCTATATCGAATATTACCGACTAATATATCATGTACCGATTCATCGAATCAACACTTGATCCGATGTCCCGGTTCATATCTAAATATCGTGAGAATATAATACGGTATCTCATATCGCATTATTCTCGGTCCTGCACATATCACATATGTGCCTCTACTCCGTTTCGCCTGAGCCAAGAAACCTCTGTGTACGACTCTAAAGAATCGTCAATACACCGGTAGCAGGTGATGATCATATCAAACACCCACAAGCTGCAAGCGGTCAACTAAACGTAACAGCCACCCATGTATTAAGCGATAAGAAGATCAACAAGCTAGCCTGTGCGTTCTCCTGTGAATCCAATCAGTAACACTCCCGTACTGTCCGGTCTGTTCGTCTGATATGTCGCATATCAAGTCTAGGGGTGGTAAACGTCAGACCCCAGTAACTGATAAGTCGTGTCGATGTGTGGCTCATAACGGGTCGAGAAACAACTAGTAACACTTACCAGTAAATCTCTATATCAGCCCTGGCCAGGGACTTCCAGTTATAGCCAATCGAACACTGCACAACATCAACTCCCTATACCGGGAGAGACGAATCCCCTCCTATCGCTCATTGCTTCCATGTGATTCGGGACTGTACCCAAAAGCTACCGTTTTGCACGCCCTCTTGGACGTGGTAAGGTGGAAATCAAAGCACAGTGGGAATCACACAAGACACTATGACGATCTCGGGTCTACAGACTACCCTGTACCGGTGTCACCTGAGAACTGCCATCTGACGTGTGGTATATCACCAACTGGGAGTTCTCGGTGAGTTCGTCCAGTGTACCCAGTCTCCACTGAGCACCCGTACACCATCTCTGATGTCAAACACCGATGGATATGGGATCATCCATCGCCCATCATATGGGTCAAGATGCGTATACGCTAGTCTACTCTAGTGTATCGATGCCCTGTCTTGATATACCCTCGACTAGGAACAGTTATAGGATATACTCATCGACTACCGTGGCCCCACTAGTATGATCTCATCATAGTCCCAGTAGTCGAGTACAAATCCTAAGGACTTTATCAACATGTGAGAGTAAGATAGTAGACTAATATAAGTTAACATGTTAAGATAAAGTGAAACCAAATAGCATACTATCATGACGAGCAAGAAAGCCCTCTCTGTATATACTTAAGCATCCATCATAATATACGTACAACAATGGCCTCTAGGGCATATGCATAATTAACAATCTCCCACTAGCACTAAGGCCAGCTGCTGTAGTATCTCATACCTAGCATCCCGAATAATCTCTCAAACTGTATCTGGGGAATAGCCTTGATGAGTGGATCCGCAGTGTTGTCCTTCGTATCTACTCTCCTGACCTCAATCTCCCGGCGATCAACTATCTCCCTGATTAGGTAATACCGCCTTAGAATATGTCTGGACTTCTGATGGGATCTGGGTTCCTTGGCCAAAGCCACAGCTCCATTATTATCGCAATACAGAGGTATTGGATGCTCAATAGATGGAACCACACTAAGTTCACTAATGAACTTCTTCATCCAGACAGCCTCTTTGGCAGCATCATTGGCAGCGATGTATTCAGCCTCCATCGTCGAGTCTGCAACGGTATCCTGTTTGGAACTCTTCCAACATACCGCCCCTCCATTGAGGGTAAAGACGAAACCCGAATGCGACTTAGAGTCGTCCTTATCACTTTGGAAGCTGGAATCGGTAAAGGACTCCACCTGGAGTTCTCCGTTACCATACACCAAGAACATGTCTCTAGTCCTTCGTAAGTACTTGAGAATGTTCTTCACAGCTGTCCAGTGATTCTCTCCAGGATCTGCTTGATACCGACTCACTACACTTAGTGAGTATGCTACATCGGGTCTGGTATATAGCATCGCATACATGATAGAGCCTACTGCCGAAGCATAGGGTATCCCTTGCATGCGAGCTCTCTCCAAATCAGTCTTGGGAGACATCTCTTTGGAGAGAGTGAGTCCAGAGATCATGGGTTGGTTCCCACGCTTTGATTCTTCCATACTAAACCTCTTTAGTATGGTGTCAATGTACCTGGATTGGGACAATCCCAGTATCCGTTTGGATCTATCTCTATAGATCCTGATCCCCAGTATACAGGAGGCATCACCTAGATCTTTCATTGAGAATCTCTGTGATAAGAAGAGCTTGACTGATTGCAGCATAGGAATATCATTTCCTATCAAGAGTATGTCATCCACGTACAATACGAGGAAGACAACCTTACTCTCTGCTACCTTTTTATAGATACAAGGTTCATCTATGTTTTTGATGAAGTCAAACTCTTTGACTACAACATTAAAACTGATGTTCCAACTCCGCAATACTTGCTTTAACCCATAAATTGATTTAAGCAGCTTGCACACCTTTCCACTGCTCCCACTATCTATGAAGCCCTCTGGCTGAGTCATGTACACGCACTCTTCTAAATCACCGTTTAGAAAGGCGGTCTTAACATCCATTTGCCAGATTTCGTAGTCATGGTATGCAGCAATGGCAAGTAAGATCCGGATGGACTTAAGCATAGCCACTGGAGAAAAGGTTTCGTCATAATCCACACCTGGTCGTTGACAAAACTTTGCTATAAGTCTAGCTTTGAAAGTCTCAACTTTTCCATCTACACCAAATTTCTTTTTAAAAATCCACTTGCTCCCAATGAGTTTTACCCCTTCAGGAGCATTTTCCAAAATCCATACTTTATTGGTGTACATGGATTCCATCTCAGACCGCATTGCATCCAGCCATTTCACAGAGTCACCACTCGTGATGGCCTACTCGAAACTAGTCGGGTCATCATCTTCCATGATGCAATCCTCGCTTCCACCATCAATAAGAAAACCGCAGTATCTCTCAGGTGGACGAGAAACCCTACTAGATCGGCGGAGAGGCTGGGGTTCGTCGGGTACTACTGAATCGTCCTGTTCCATTAAATCTTCAGTTGCAGTTTGTATTACTGGAACTTCTTCCAGTTCTACCTCAGAGCCACTAATTTCTTTTGCAAGAAATTCTTTTTCTAAAAAAGTAGCATGTTGAGCAACAAACACTTTTTGCTCCTCACTGTGGTAGAAAAAATATCCATAAAAATTCTTCGGATATCCTACAAACTTGTAAAGAACTAATCGTGCCTCGAGTTTGTCAGGATTTTGCCTTTTGACATAGGCCGGACAACCCTATATCTTAACTCGTTTAAGATATGGTCTCTTCCCACTCCATATCTCATATGGTGTGGTAAGTACAGATTTAGACGGAACTTGATTCAATAGGTATGCTGCTATTTCAAGCGCATAACCCCAGAAGGAAATAGGTAACTCAGCTGTACTCATTATAGAGCGCACCATATCTAATAGGGTGCGATTCCTCCGCTCCGATACACCGTTGTGCTGTGGTGTATAAGGAGGAGTAAGCTGAGAGAGAATCCCATTCTCTTTTAGATAATCTAGGAACTCACTGCTTAAGTATTCACCTCCTCGATCAGATCGAATAATCTTAATACTTTTTCCTGTTTGGTTCTTTACTTCGTGCTTATATTCTCTGAATTTCTCAAAAGCTTCAGACTTGTGTTTCATCAGGAACACATGTCCGAATCTAGAGAGATCGTCAGTGAATGTAATGAAGTAGGAAGAACCGTTCCTGGCATGCGTAGACATGGGACCGCATACATCACTATGTACCAGTCCTAAGAGTTCAGCAACTCTTTCTCCGTGTCCACTAAACGGAGCTTTGGTCATTTTTCCTTTGAGACATGAATGGCAAGTATCATAAGATGATAATTCGAACGGATTCAAATATCCATCTTTATGCAACTTAGCTAGTCGTGTCGCATTGATATGACCAAGTCTACAATGCCATAAGTAGGATTCGTTCATTTCTGAACTTTTCCTCTTGTGTGTGTTTTGTATATTCAGGACTGTATTCTGATTTAGAATGAATATGCCATTATGTAACGAGCCTGATACAATCAATTTTTGATCTAGGAATATGTTCATAACATTATCCTTTACTACAAAATTATATCCTTCTTTACTTAATAAAGAAACTGATATAATATTGCACATCATGTTCGGTATATAATAGCACTCATTTAGAATCAGTGTATTACGACTTGGTAATACAAGGTGATATTCGCCAACTGCTTTGGCTACAATACTTGCACCGTTCCCTACTTGAACGGAATGATCACCTTTTCCCAGTTCTCTACTTTTACGTAGCCCATGTAACAATTTACATATATGGGATCTTGATCCGGTAACTAATACCCAGGACGTAGGGTGAACTGAGAAACAGTTCTCAATAACCAACACACCCGAAGAAGATGCATCAACATGCATGTTCTTTTGGGCGGCTTGAGAATCCAGATATTCTCCTGTTTCCTGTTCAGTCTTATAACTCTTATAAGAAAGAACGGGTCCAACGTTCCCTTGCTCAGTACAATAATAGGGTTCAGTCAATACATCCATATTATTATCTTGATTATGGCCTGACATGGTCGCTACCTGGAGAGAGAGAGAAGAAAACACTTTAGCGTATGCTCTTGCAAGATTAGATTGGTTATTATCTTATCTAATCAGGATGTCTCCCACTGTTTTTATCAAATCTACCTTCAAACCCTAAAAGGTAAGATTAGCCGGGATTAATTACAATTTACAATTTCGTCAATCTTTCAGCCAGATCGGTGTCGGTACTTGAGGGAGGTTCCCCGTGCTTTCGCACGGACCTAATTAAAGTAAACCTCATTTTCCCAGAGGCGTAACCTCGTTAACACTTTTCTAGACACCTATTTGAATGACTAATTGTCCTGTGTAAAACTCTCGCAGGAGTAACACTTACTCGCAGTGGGTATCGGGATCCAACTATCTCATAGGAGGTATGCAATCTCCTTGCAAATTTCAACACTTGAAATTCCCGATAATATTTTGCCCCTAGCGATCTATGACCTTGACAAGGTCAATAAACCATAAATCGCACGTCAAGTTCAACCCTTCATTTCCCGATTGAATTAAACCCACCCGCATGACCCTTGACAAGGTCAACAAGGCCGTACGAATACCCTAATCCAATCACATCTTATGTTTTAACAGATAAACACTAATTAGCTACCGTACACTGTGCCTTGACAAGGTCAACAAACGCAGCATGAATACTAAGTAGGATTTATCTGAAATGACGGAGGGCTACGCAGGTTTTTCAGAAAACCCTGAGCGTAATGAACTTGATATCGTCGTAGAATCATGTGTTTTTGAAAAGGAGTGTTTTTGAGGCTTTTCTTAGTTTCGCTAAAGGGGTCACTCCCGGTGAAGGGATCGTCAGCCCTTTTCTCATCGAATAAGGTGCAGGATATATCATATATACCGCTGTGCAAAGCAAAACTCTAAAAGCAATCAAAAGACAAACCGATTTTTGTAGCATCTGCCAGTTTCGCTAAAGAGGTCACTCCCGGTGAAGGGATCTCGGCTCTTTCCCCATCGAATAAGGTGCAGGACATATCATATATATCACTGTGCAAAGCAAAACTGTAGCTACCCTTTTTATAAAGTTTTGATTCTACAATATCTTTAGGTTTCTTTTCTTTTTATTAATCTCATTAATAAAATCCCATCAGCTTATGCTTCCTAAGCATCACAGATAAATACGACGTACACTTATGCCATCCACATTCGCCTCGATGTCCCCTCGTGCACCGTTAGGTTAGGTAACTAACGACAGAGCAGGGCAGGGCTAGTGCGGGTGTAAAACATAAGTAACATCTATATAATATATCATATATACTATATACTGTATCCATCACAACATATCAAATGATCACATCACAGATAAAGCAGCAGAAACATGGATATAATGTGGGATATACTAGGACGTCCGTATTTAGTACTTAGCCAATAATAGAAAATACGGATTCCACAGTCGCGATGAATAGCCAAGCCCACACCCTGGACCCCTACGAGAGCGGCAAGCGACCCTACCAATTCTGTAGTTTAGGAGACCCGGTCTCGACTCCTCGAGATGGCCTCCCACTGAACCCCAGAACCCGGTCACTTGTGCTTCCCTCCTTGGGTCTATCCTAATGCGGAAAAGTAAATAATATACAACACTGGTGACATCAACCTCAACCCGGAAGTGCCCCAAATAAAGAATATTATATTACATTTGAATTTACATGAATGAAAAAAAATAAAACTCTCATCTCACATAAAACCCCCGGCTATTCAATCGCGACAATCCTGCACATCATATCTCAGCAACACATAATATCACATATCATCAACGTAAGTAAGTATGCATACACCGATCGTCGCCGATGTATAGCAACGAAGACCGGCAATACAACTACATACTACACTTACGGTCACAGAAAAGAAAGTGTAAAACTACAATATTTGGAATCCACAATCACTTTAGACATCGTAAATCCGAAATATCACATACTCCGCATTTCATGCCTAACTCTATGAATTCCACATATTATATCACATTCAAGATAAATAGACAGTATTAAACTTTTCGAACAGATAATCAAATACCCAAAATTTCCCAAAGTGCTCAACACTTGAGCGGAGTTCAAATAATTCCAGAATATGTCAAAGTACCAGTGATCCAGCCGTAGAAGGGTCAAGCCAACGCCTCACATGTGGCACGCCGTACTGCCCCAAACCTGAAGGTTCAAAAGGCAGTTCAAGATGGTCACATAATCGAGTTAAGGTTTGTTGTCATCTAGAGGGTCCACCGCCTAACTTGTACAATTTTTCCGAAAGATTTAAACCCAATAAATATTCAACACTTGGAAGTTTGCCGTGCCGGGAAACAGTGAGTTAATGATATCCGTTCAAACAGTTTAACAGTTTCTAAATATCCAGAAATAACAACGAATTTAAATTTTCCGATCAAATCTACGATTACAAAATAAACCCTAGATTATACAACACTTGAATCACTTTAAAAATACCCAGAAGCATCAACAAGCACCTACGGATATTACCATGAAAGCCACGTGTCACAATTCCAAAATTCCGCCGCGGAACCGCCGTGGAAAGCAGGTTTTCGCCGCGGTTCCGCCGCGATTTAGTGGAGTTCTAGGCCCGTGTTTCATGGTAATTCTTAGAATTCCCTGCTGATTTTTTTAGCTATTTTTAATTCAGAAAAATCCCAGATTTTGAAAAATTTCCAGAGAGGGGGTTATTTTCGTCGGTTCGGGTTCGATCGGAGTTTTAACTTCGTAAACACGTTGCCTAATGCTCTAGCTTGGCTCTGATACCACTGTAGGGTTCCTAGGCACACTTGTGAAGGTTCATAACGCATCAAACATACACGACTAAAAATTTACATGTGCCGAACAACCCAAAGACAGGATCTTTGCTAGAGTATTAGAGTTTAGCATGCAAGATAACATCTTTTTATCTAAGTGTGAGGGATTACAACCTTTGTAGTCCGCTCCTTCGCTTCATAAGCTCCGAGTAGAAGTCCCTTTGCCGCGATCCACGATCTCGCAGACTCAAGAGAGGCTCCACAACTCGAACGATCCATGCTAGCTTGATGTGTTTCAAATCTCCGATGATCTACGTCGAAGTTGCAAAAACTCAAGCTTTGTTACTCTAAAGAGATGAACACACTAATCTCATGGGCTAGATGAGATGAGGAGAGAATAGTATTTATGCTTTCTTTTTAAATCATTTTCTCATAATTTATCATCACAAAATGAATTTCTAGTGAGCTCAAAATCAAGAGAGAAGAAGATGATAATGGAAATGATAATTCTTTTTGTGATGAATAGAAAGAAAACTATATGATTGATATATCAACCATGGTCAAGGATGAGTGGCTAAGAGTTTGTAGAGAATAAACTAGAGTTAGGGTTTGGTTGGGTTAGAAATGAGTCATCAACAAATATCAAGCATAATATCTTAAACTTGATAAAAGGAAAAGGTTCTAGAATGTGCATGAAGCAACTAACCCTAATTAAACCCTAATCCCATTTAATCATCCTTAAACATGTTTAATAATAAATCATATCATGTCACAATAATATATATCACATATATATTATATATTTGCAACAAAAGAAAATAATACAATTAACATATATCGCATATATATCAATGTATTAATCCGGTGAGAAAATGAAATAATAAAGTGAGCCAATATTAGATAATGTAATACAATATATCATATATATATTATTATACATTAAATCATCGAATCAACACTTGATCCGACGATCCGGCTATATCGAATATTACCGACTAATATATCATGTACCGATTCATCGAATCAACACTTGATCCGATGTCCCGGTTCATATCTAAATATCGCGAGAATATAATACGGTATCTCATTTCGCATTATGCTCGGTCCTGCACATATCACATATGTGCATCTACTCCGTTTCGCCTAAGCCAAGAATCCACTGTGTAGGACTCTAAAGAATCGTCAATACGCCGGTAGCAGGTGATGATCATATCAAACACCCACAAGCTGCAAGCGGTCAGCTAAACGTAACAGCCACCCAGGTATTGAGCGATCAGAAGATCAACAAGCTAGCCTGTGCGTTCTCCTGCGAATCCAATCAGTAACACTCCCGTATAGTCCGGTCAGTTTGTCTGATATGTCGCATATCAAGTCTAGGGTTGGTAAACGTCAGACCCCAGTAACCGATAAGTCATGTCGATGTGTGGCTCATAACGGGTCGAGAAACTACTAGTAACACTTACCAGTAAATCTCTATATCAGCCCTGGCCAGGGACTTCCAGTTATAGCCAATCGAACACTGCACAACATCAACTCCCTATACCGGGAGAGACGAATCCCCTCCTATCGCTCAATGCCTCCATGTGATTCGGAACTGTACCCAAAAGCTACAATTTTGCATGCCCTCTTGGATGTGGTAAGGTGGAAATCAAAGCACAGTGGGAATCACACAAGACACTATGACGATCTCGGGTCTACAGACTACCCTGTACCAGTGTCACCGGAGAACTGCCATCTGACGTGTGGTATATCACCAACTGGGAGTTCTCGACGAGTCCGTCCAGTGTACCCAGTCTCCACTGATCACCCGTACACCATATCTGATGTCAAACACCGATGGATATTGGATCATCCATCGCCCATCATATGGGTCAAGATGCGTATACGCTAGTATACTCTGGTGTATCGATGCCCTGTCTCGATATACCCTCGACTAGGAACAGTTATAGGATGTACTCATCGACTACCGTGGCCCCACTAGTATGATCTCATCATAGTCCCAGTAGTCGAGTACAGATCCTAAGGACTTTATCAACATGTGAGAGTAAGACAGTAAACCAATATAAGTCAACATGTTTAGATAAAGTGAAACCAAATAACATACTATCATGACGAGCAAGAAAGCCCTCTCTGTATATATCTAAGCATCCATCATAATATACATCATATGTACAACAATGGCCTCTAGGGCATATACATAACTAATTTATATTGTTGTTACACCTGCTTTACCATTTATCATTATACTTGCATGTCTTGTTACCCTGTTTATATTTTATTGCTTAATGACATGACGCGCTGACGTCTGGGTTTTGCATGGCGTAGGTTCCGTACCTTTGCTGTAGTCCGAGCAGGAGTACTTCTGCCAGCAGGCCGAGCAGTGAGGATTCAGTAGTAGTTAGTTCTTTTACTTTTCAGCATTTTATTCCTGATGTGAGCCCGCATTATGGGACATACATTCTAGTTATTCTTGTATTGGATCTCTTTCTTCCTCATTATTTATTCTTGATTCATTTTATTTTGGCTTATGGACAAGTGCTAGATAATTTTATTATTGTTCTTGATATCTCTACAGCCGTAATGTTACCGTGGAAGGATAATTCCTACCCACAGGTTGCATGGTTGGCTATGTCACGTGCCTACCTTAGCATACTTTGGGGAGTGGGGCGTGACAGCTACCTCGTGGGATAGGGTGCCGTAGTGAGCGGTGTGTGTATGGTTTGCATAGAGCCCTTATGTTAAAATATTGAACGGGCAAGAAAGGGGTTAAAGATTTTCCTCTCTCAAATCTTCCCCAAACCTAACCCTAACAAGTGAGGAACTACTCACTCATTAGGGAATTAACAAAGGAATTCATTTTTTTATTTTAATAATCTAATTAACTTGCGGAAAATAACTACGGCAGATAAAAAATTTGAAGAGAAATAAAATTTCTAGATAAGAAATTCAAGATAAGAAAACTTACTTTATTGATGCACTCTTTGACAATTACAAGGAATGAAAATTTTAATCTTGGAAAATAAAAAGAGGCATTCTCCAAAAAGAGCTGTAGGCTTCCTATTTATAGATAATAGAAACCCTAGGGTTTACAACTGATCCACATATAGAATTACAAAATTACCATGAGAAGCCCGGTCAACGCACCGACACCCACCGACAAAATGCACCGACACGTGCTCAGCACGACCGCGGAACTGCGGCCATAAGCCATGTTTGGCCACGGATCCGCGACCATCTTGGGGGCTCTCTGTCTCAATTTTCCATGGTTTCCTTCTGTTGCTTTTTCCTTCTATTTTCTTCACTTGGTTTTTCAGAATCTTTTCTAGTTTTTCTTCCAGATTTCCACAGTGCAGAATGTTGTGGACTTTTACCGTTCGCTTCGTGTTGAAGTCTTGAATCTTATGCTGCCTTCGTACCTTGTGCAATTGAACTGTTCATTGATCTTCACTTGTTCCTTAAACTGTAGGTGGCATCATAAAGATTCTTCTATTTGTTGGTCGTAGTCTCACTTTTGTAGCGTTTTTTCATCATTTTCAATATATTGTTCCGAGAACCTGTAACCTACAACTATTCAGCAGACATGGATCAAAAGCACCTATTTATTTGCATTATGATTAAGAATGGGGAATATAATAATGCAAAATTCTGATATGAACAATATTCCATTTCGCTTTTTACTTGAGATTAGGCTCAGTTTGAGCAGCCCTGATGAGTCACGACCACTTCGCGCTGGTGTAGGATGACCTCCGATAGTCTTTCAGGTCTCATTTGAGTTGCCGTAAAGACCCTGAAGCGAGGGATTTTCCTTATCTTTGTTTGTTGACATTGTGTCTGCAATATTGCGACGAATGTCGAGGTTGTCTCTAGCTTGTCTGTGAACCGTCGAGTCTTGGAACTAAGGACTTTGCCATGGTTCCATTTTTTTTGATGTCACGTCTGCATCATGCTGGAGTGAGGAAGAACACTGTTGTTGATCTCTAGGCTGTAGATGTTGCCATCGAGACTTGGAACTAGGGACTTTGCTATGGCTCCGTTTGTTGATGTCGTGTCTGCATCCTGCTGGAGGGAGGAAGAACGCTGTTGTTGATCTTTAGGTTGTAGATATTGCTGTCGAGACTTGGAACTAAGGACTCTTCCATGGCTCCGCTTTGTTGGCATCGCGTCTGCATCCAGTTGGAATGAAAAAGAACGCCGTCGTTGATCTCTGGGCTATAGATGTAGCCATCGAGATCTAGCTTCTCTTTGACGAAGCCTGGTGGGACAATATAGTTCCATTTTCATTTTTTGCCAATGGATTGTATACAGGGGTTGATGTGATCTCACCTGCAGGGAAAAAGTTTCATTTCATTTTTTTTATTTCTTTCAGCGATGCTCTATCATTTCAGCTTTTTATATCGCGAAAGTCGCGATTGCCTAATCAATTCGGCTTTTATTGCGGTGCCCAATCATTTAGGCTATTTCATATGCATATATTTTACTCGCTGATTTTCATTGCGAGTTTCCCCATCATTTCGGCTATTTCATATGCATTTTTGTTTCGCTGAATTTTGTTGCGAGTATGGAACTTGAGATTAGATACCAATCTTAGTATCAGCATCACTGCAACTTGGATATGGCCAGAAGCGAATCATCATTTGTCGTGAAAGAACTTGGAATTTGATACCAATTTAGGCATCAGCATCATTGCCACTGGAATGTTGTTAGAAGCGAATCATCATTTGTCTATGTTGATTGGAACAAAGGTGGTTTAGCAAACAGGATTAGGATCCTGCCGACTAAGGCTTTTGACTTCATGAGCCGTAAGGGTCTCATAAAGGTATTTCTCCCTACAAGTCATGATGATCTCATAGGTGTATTTTCTCCTTAGGAGTCGTGAGGATTCCTAAGTGATATTTTCTCTTATAAGTCGTAAGGATCTCACAGGAGTGTTTTCTCCTTGCAGGTCGAGAGGGCCTACAAGTGTTGTTCACCGAATGGGGAAATTTCGCACCATGAGTGGAACTGGGTGAGGGAACGTTTATTTGTGCCCATGGATTGTATACAAGGGATCGATGTTGACCGCCTGTAGGGCAACTTGGGGAATGTGATGGCTTAAGAACAGGTTCAGATCCCTGTAGCTTAAGGCTTTTGAATCCTACGAGCCATGAGGGTCTCATAGGGGGAATTCTCCTTACGAGTCGTGAGGATCTCGTAAGTGTAATTTATCCTTAAGAATCTGGGGATCCTTAAGTGTGTTGCTCCCTTTTGTGAGTCGTAGGGATCTCACGCAGGTATTTTCTCCTCACAAGGTCAAGAGGACCTTGCAAGCGCGCATGATTTTTTTACGAGTCTGCGCCCTTTCGGGTTTTCACAAACTCGCCGGCAATCCTGCTATTTTTACCCACGGCACCCTTTCAGGTTTTCATCCATGCCCATTTTGCTTGTGGACGTACCGTTTTTTTAAACGATGAAACCCTCGAAAATAGTTTCGCCGCATGTGACCCGTCTGTTTGCCGGTAGGATTTCAGTTGCAGTTCTCACCGCTGGGACTCATGGTCTTGAATTCTACTGTTGCCGTGTTTGAGGCGACGTACTTAGTTTAAGGACATTACGGTCCATTGTTAGTTTAGGGACATCTCGGTCCATAGCTAGTTTAAGGACATTGCAGTCCGTTGTTAGTTTAGGGATGTTTCGGTCCATAGCGTTTCAAGGCGCAGTTTTGCCAGATACTACTCACAGAGTCTTGAGTCAAGAAGATAGCGAGCGGACACGAGTGTCGCCATCTATCGTTAACCTGAGTTGTGACTTGTCAGGGGTAGTATTTCTTAAGGAACTAGCCGTTTATTGGCCGGAAGGGTCTCTCGCCATGCATGTTCATGAGCAAGTAGGCCCCATCTCGGTAAACCTTGTCTATGATGTATTGGCCCTCGTAGTTCGGCTCGAATTTCCCCCGCTTTGCACGGTTGGGGATCATAGGTCTTTTGACAACTAGCACGAGTTCGCCTTGGCGGAATGTTCTCGGCCTAGTTAGTTTTTCGTATGAGCACGTCATCCTTGTTTTGTAAGCTTCTAGGTTTTACTACACCATGAGACGAGTTTCATTGAGGGAATTGAGCTTCTCAAGCCAAAGGTGGGCATTTTCTTCATCCGTCAGATCATGTCGGACCGCTACTCGTAGAGAGGGTAGTTCTATTTCCAAGGGGAGAACCGCCTCCGTTCCGAATACCAATGCGAATGGCGTGGTATTCGTGGCTGTTTTGAACGTGGTTCGATAAGCCTAGAGAGCTTCATGCAATCTCTCATACCAGTCCTTTCTGTTTCTGGACACCGTATTCTTTATGATCTTCATCAAGGTCTTGTTGAAAGCCTCGGCTAGACCGTTACCTCGGGGATTATAGACTAAAGAGTATCTCCAGTTTATATTATGTTGTTGTGCGAAAAGGCTGATTTATGGCTTCTGTAGACCGGCCCATTATCCGAGATGATCCGTCACGGAGTACCGAACCGATAGATGACATGTGTCTTGAAGAAATGGAGGATTTCTCCATTTTCACATCCCTTAGCGGCACTGCTTCTGCCCACTTTTAGAATTAATCGGTTGTCGCCAATATGAACCGATGTCCTTTGAATGATGCTGGTTCGATAGGCCCGATTATATCGGTGTTTACCGCTGAAAATGGGAGACGGAATAGCGTAGGTCGTCTTGCCTGAATTTGGAGGCAGATTCTATTTGGGTTTATCAGTTCACCTCTCCGAAGATGCCAAGTTGATTTATGGCACCATGTATCGGAGGTTTGGACAGATGCGGCCATTGTAGCAGACTTCGTCAGATTCCCCTTCATTGGCGAGGGATTTTTGATTGTGGGGACGCTCTTCCCTGCAGGCGCAAGCCCCTGCAGTTAATTACGTTACCGCATCGCGGTAACCACTTTCTCCTGCCCCAGATGTTCACTTCGTGTCGTGTGTGTTTGTTTTATTTTTGGTTGCCCGTGGATTGTATACAGAGACTAATTTATAATGTCGCCCGTAGGACGTAGATTAGTCTAAATTCGTATTTTCTCAGATTTGGATTTGGTTTGATTTAAGGATCGTTAACCTTGTTTTATATTAAGATCAACTTAAATGTTTGTTGAGGATACGTTAGTCTAATTTTAGACTAAGATCTACTCAACAGGATTTTGGGATTATTCAGGTCCAACAAAAGAGTGTTTGGGCTCTGTTGTTTTTTAGTTTAAAGAAGTTACGGTCCGTTATTAGTTTAAGGACGTTGCAGTCCATAGATCACCATTTTAGGGTGAGGGTTTAGTTTAAGGATGTTTCGGTCCATATTTAGTTTAAGGACGTTGCGGTCCATTGATTTTAGTTTAAGGACGTTACGGTCCGGAGTAGTTTAAGGACATTCCGGTCCGTAGAGTTTAGTTTAAGGACGTTACGGTCCGTAGAGTTTATTTTAAGGACATTACGGACCGTAGAGTTTGAGAACGTGCCAAAGAGTTATTGGTTATCGGGACCCACCACTTCTCTGAAGACGTTGAAGAATTACAACGACATATATCAGAGGTGTGGAGAGATGTACCCTTGAACCAAATTTCAGATTGAGGAGTCATCAGTCATGAGCATAGATGCTCGGTTTATTTAGAGATTTAATCTCAGGAAAGACTTAGCCAATCTGGGGTTGAAGTTGGCCTCTTATAGTGTTAAACACTAATATATGCTCAGTGCCTACGTGCTCCCACGTGATATTCTAAGGCAGTGTTAAACACTGAGATCTGGGATGCTCAAGTATGGCACGTGAGGCGCCATAGCAATGTTAAACACTGAAAATTGGGGCTCTCACGTGTGGCACGTGAGGTTCTAAAGTAGTGTTAAACACTGGAACTTGGAGGGACTCACGTGTGGCACGCGAGGCGCTTGAAGCAGTATTAAATACTAAAATTTTGGGGCACTCACGTGTGGCACGTGAGGCTCTTGGAGTTGGGCGCTGCCTCTTCTATTCTCTTATTCTTTTATAAGTGCTAAGCACTGTTAGGGGGTCACACGAGATCACGTGAGGCGCCCCAAAAATAGGGTTTATTCCTTTTTCTCTTTTTGTAAGTACTGAGCACTTTTAAGGGGTCATGTGGGGTCATGTGAGACGCCACAAAAATAGGGTTTATTCCTTTTTCTCTTTTATAAGTGCTGAGCACTTCTAAGGGGTCACGTGACTAGATCTCAGTCTTTCCTTTTTTGTTCTTCAAAGGTGCTCACGTGGGAACACGTGAGCTTTTATTGTGTAGCGTTGAACACTAATATGCATGGAGCTCTTGATATGAGTTTTATGAATTTTAGGTCCCTTATTTTTATAAGAATTAAATTCTTTTATAGGATTGAATCCTAGTTTTATCAGAGAAATTAAATTGCTATATCTTTTGGTAAGAATTAAATTCTTCAAACCTAGTTCTTTTCTTTAAGTTATGGGACTGCATAACAGAATCTCCCTGATGCGAATTAAATTCTCAACTTGTGGGGAGATCTGCTTCTGCAGACCTCAACTAGAAGAAGAACTAAGTTCTTTTTTTGGAAGAGTTAAACTCTTGTAAAAGGGGATAAAACGATCTCTAAGCCTTTTCATCACCTAGGGTTTCTTTTTCTCTAAAGGGGGCTCCTCTTCTCTTTTTTTTCTTTTTGAATCTTATTGGGGGATCTCTCCGTGCAAGACTTGAAGTCTTGGGTCCTTTATATAGGGGAGGTTGATTTGTTGATTTAGTTGAGGAAATCTCTCATTGAGAGACCCCTATTTGATTCGGGGATTTTATCCACCGTTGGATCTTTGATCCCAAGTTTTCTGTTTTACAGAAGATATTTCTCTTGTTTTTAAAAAGATCGGGAAAATATTTTCCCATACAGAGCTTATTGTTTATCTTGGTGATTTTTAACCACCATTGGATCTTTAATCCAGCGGTGTTTTGTTTTACAGAGAGTAACCTTGCTTATTTAGAAAGATTCAAGGAATATTTCGTCAACAGATTTTAATTCTGTAATTTGATGATTTATAATATTCGTTGGATCTTTGATCCAATGGTGGTGAACTTTCGGTTCTGGCACTGGCGCCCTCGTGCTTTGCACGTAAGGCGCTGCCTCATAGTTTTTAACTCTTGGCACTGACGCCGTCGTGCTTTGCACGTGAGGCGCTGTCTAAGAGTTTAACTCTTATTTAATAGATTTCTTTTTGTGTTTTGCACATTGGCGCCCGCTTGAGGAGCACGTGAGGCGCCATCATAGGATTTAATTCTATCCGAGGCAGTACCTACATGCTTTGCATGTGGGGCTTTCCCTTTATTTTTATTATTTTATAAGGGAGCAAGTTTTGAGCCAAAATTTTGGCGGGAACAATCGGTTCCCCACATTTCGAACGACCAGCTAGCTAGTGTTGGGTGTAGAGGATTCGGATGCTGGTGGATGAAATCCCCGTGAATTTGGCTCGATTGACACTGCTTCGCATATTCGAGGCAGTCCTGAATCATCGTAGGCCAATAGTAACCCATTCTTTTAATCTTCAGCTTTATCTTTGGCCCGGCTTGATGGGAACCATAGAGTCCGTCATGAGTTTCTTGGACGACCCTTTTTGCTTCTTCTGGTCCCAGGCATCTTAGCCACAAACTGTCGAACAATCTCTTATATAGAGTATTGTTGACGAAGGCAAAAGACAGGGCTCGCTTCATGAGCTGATGTCTTGAAGACGCGTTTTCGGGTGTTCGATCGGATTTGAAGAGTCTATGAAGACTTCTCTCCAATCCTTAGCCTTTTCTTCATCCTCTATTCGGAAGGCCGCTTGTTCAGTCGCTCCCTTACTTTCAGAAGACTTCAGAGATTTTTCTGCTGGCACGAGAATCCGGTGGCTTTGCACAATGATCCTTACGTCATCCAGATTTTCGTCGGCTAGTTCCTTAACAAACTTAGCTAATGCATCTGCTTTGCTATTTTCCTCCAGCGGTATGCTTTCCAGGATGTAGGAGGGGATTTGAGTCAGCAGTTGCTACACCCTTTCACTATATTTTACCAACTCTGGCTTGCACATTTGATAGTCGCCATTTACTTGGCTAACGACCAACTGGGAGTCTCCATATATGAGGAGGTTTTCGATTCCCATGTCGACAGCAATCTCGAGACCTGCTATCAAAGCTTCGTATTCAGCCTCGTTGTTTGTCCTCGGCTCTGTTAAGGAAAGGGTGAAACGCATTATCCCTCCTTGCGGAGTCACGAGAATAAGACCTACCCCGGCTTTAATTATGGAGGTGTTTTTTCTTTCGGTTTTTCAAGGAAGATGCTCCATCAAAGTAGAGTTCCCATTGGGTATCACTCCCTTCTTTCTCCCCGTCGATTGTGTCAAACGCATGTTCTTCTGGTAATTCACAATTTATGGGAGAATTGGTAGGTATCGGATGCTCTGCGAGGAAGTCGGCGATGGCCTAGGCTTTCACCGCCTTGAGAGGTCGATAGATTATCGAAAATTCAATCAAGAGGAGGGTCCATTTGGCAAGCCTTCCAGTTAGTATGGCTCTTGATCAGTCTAAAATAATGTATTTTTAACACGTCAATTTCCCTATCTTTTGCATTCATTTAGAGGTGTTCAGTATTCATATTGCATATATTAGCAAAATAATAGTAAAATACTGAATTACCTGTACTGTATACTAAATCCGTCATTTTTAGGGAAATTGACTGTTTATCATGGTATTGCATCATCCTTGGGTAGCGCAACACTTGTTTCGGAATCTGTTTAAGAAATCTCAGGAGAAAGGCCAAAATTGTCAAAGTGCTGATCAAAATTACGCCAACTCAAGGACTTGAGATCGGGTAGAAATACAGAAAGAATTTTGAGAATAAACATATCAGAAATATACCATGAGGTTATAAGGAAGCATCTCTGTACAGCTGAAGCACTGAGCCCCTTACGTGACCGCGGATCCGCGGCAAGAGCAGGCACGTGCCGCGGATCCACGGCTGTCTTGACACATCATCAGTTCATTTTAGCTGCAGTATTATTTTATCAGTGCCTACACTTTAGCAAGATATTTTAAATTCTAGATGACTCTCGAAGCTTCTGCCAGATCAGCAAGGATCATTAAATCAAGCTAATCTTGATTAAGCTAATTAACCTCCAAGCTTCCCAAGCAAGCCAACTAACAACCTAATTCTAGAAGCATCCCTCCAACAAACTACTTCTAGAAGCCTCTCTAGCTAACAAACTTTTGGAGGAAAATTCAAATTTTGAATCCTAGATCTAGGGTTATGAAAGTCTATAAAAGGGAGCCTAGATCTAGGGTTAATCATCATTAGTTCATCAAATAATCAAATAGGGTTCATTAAATTGTTGCAAGTTGAGTGATACAACTTGTAAACCCTAACCCTAACCCTAATTCCAATCCAAGATCAAGATCTTTGAGTTCAATCAAAGCAAGAAGCCTTCAAAGCCTTTAGAAGCGAAACCGGACTTCATCGGAGCATGTGATCCAAGCCGATCCGCGACTCAAGGAGCCGATGCAACGCTAGATTCGACGATATTGTTCCCTTCTCAAATTCTTGTAGTCATTTGAGCAAAGTGTAACAAATTGTTGAATAAATAAAGGTGAGATTCTTTTAACTTGCTTATCTTTTGAATTCGAGCATTATGATTCAATCTAGATTCTTGAATGTTTGCTTTGTGATAATGTTTGAGTAAACTCCGCTCGTAAAGGAGTCGAGACGAACGATAGAATGATGATGATTTAGATTCTTTTACAATTCTTAAATCCTATAACGTTTGTAAATTCTTGTAAATCGAATGATCGATGACCTAGTTTCGAGACGATGCTTTCTTGATTGTGTTCGCTTGAAACTAGATATCAACGATCGATCATTAGATTTATTTGAAGCTAGTTTGTGAATGGATTCATCGAAAGGTTAAAGGATAAGACGAGGAAACCCTAGCTTCTTCGCAAGATCCTTAACCTCGATGAATCATCATCGATCTAGTATCAATTCGTTAATGGATAAGAATATGAAATCATTAGATCTCATCACATCTATAGATCTGATCTACTCCTATGAGCTACACTTCGAATCTTGATTGTTGGTTTGGAAATCATCACAAATTCTCAATTCTTGATTTTTTTCGTTTCTTGATTTAGACTAGATTTTTCTAATTCTTGAACTTCAAATCTTTAAATCATGAATTATTGTTTGTTCTCTTTTCTTTAAAGTTTCAACTCATCTAAATCGAAACACGAATGATTACACTTTCCCTGTGGACAATCCGCACTTACTAACGCGCTACAATTCGACACCGTTATTGATTACGGTCAAATAATTTTCGGTTGTGATTTCTTTATAATTTTCATACTACACAATCGGAAATCAATTCAATCAAATGGCGCCGTTGCCGGGGACCATTTGATATACACAATCGGAAATCAATTCAATCAAATGGCGCCGTTGCCGGGGATAGTGCGCTAATTGTTCGTTATTTTGAATTTGAGCTGAAAAGTTTATTCCATCTATATTTTTAGATCTAAATTTGCACAAACCCTAAACGTGTTGTTGTGATTTGTTGTGAGAAAATTTGGACTCTGTGGAGCTTGAGAAAATTTTTTCAGAGCATTCCAGAGAGCTGTGTAAGTGAACAGGAGCATCTGTGGAAAATATTGCGAAGTGAACAGTTCATACCGCGGCGGATCAGTGACATTAGGCGTCTCCCGCGGCTGAACCACGGTGCTACAGTAGAATCACTGTTCCAAAATTTTTGGTAACTCTCTTGACTTTCTTATCTCCTACCTCATCTGCTCTAATTAACAATTTTCTGCAGGTTTCTTTGCAAATAAATCACAGCGACGCAAAAAGCAAAATAAATTGTGCGTGTTTTTGATTTTTGGTTGTTTGCATATTAATACGGAAATTAAGGGGCACGACCAAATTCAGATTTGGTGGGGAGTTCATTACCCTTCCTAAGCCCTAAAAATCACAAACTTGCATCCGCATTTACCCTCATTAACTAAAAAAGATCTAGAGATGACTCTAAGGACCGTCACGCTCACTTAGGACAAGAGAAGGCTGTGGGTAATTCATTGCTTATCCGCGTTTCTTTTGTGGTGTCTAAGGCAAGTGTGTCTAAGGTTAGTGGTTATTAATTAGGCCCACCACTTACGTAGTGGAGTACCTTCCCACTTACCTGGCACTTACCTGGCCACAGGGGAGATAAAGAGACAGTGGAGGATTTATCCTGCGAGTTATTTTTTGGCAGTTAGAAGCGGTCTAGAGCTTTGACCTAGTTGACCACTATAATTAGGGTTTTAGTTGTTGCATTTGTTGTGATCGCATCATTTTTTAAAAAATCCGTATGTTTTTCAAAACAAACACCGCATTTATTCATTTTCCCTAATTATAAGTCACGCTGCCACTTGTACTAACCCTTTTTAGTGCAAGATAGGCTGGACACGGGATTCTAGTGCCCGTTTAGTCCGCGTTTCCCCGATCGACTCCGAAGTCGGTATTTCTACATTTACCTCTCCTTTACCCACCACTACACCCACATCGATGGATCTGTCTCCATCGAACTTCTTTACCACTACTCTGCCGCCGTCCGTTGGTGTACAAAATCCATCCCGCATCTCTCTCCAAGAGAGGTGCTATCGTACACAAGGTCCTCTGTCGACCTTTCTTTCTATTCCACCAGCCAACGGGGAAAATTTTGAAATAAAACCCCAATACATCAACCTTCTACCAAAATTTCACGGTCTCGAGTCTGAAGACGCATATGCCTTTATCACTAAATTTGAAAATGTATGCGCTATGATGGGTACTTCACAGCTTTCTGTGGATGCTATGCGTCTTCGTCTTCTCCCATTTACCTTGTGCGATATAGCCAAGAAGTGGTTTTATAACACAACCGCACATTCCATCTCAAACCGGGGAGAATTTGTCAAAGCATTCCTTAAGAAATTCTACCCACATCAAAAGACAGCTCGAGTTCGTAGTAAAATAAATCAATTCACCCAGCTTCCAAATGAACCATTTTCAAAATGTCTTGAACGCTTCAAGGATCTGTTGGTCCAATGTCCACATCACGGAATCCCTAGATAGGATCTGTGCAGAATCATATATGAGGGCATTAATCCTAACACAAGACAGACCCTTGAATCCATGTGTCAAGGCAATTTTATGACCAAAGATGATGGGGAAGCCTGAAAATTTCTAGAAGATTTCGCTGAAAAATCTCTACAGTGGGAGGGTGTGAGTCAATCGTCTAGGTATGGCAATAATGTTTCCATAGGAGTTAGAGCTGACATTTCAGCTATGCAAAAGAAACTCGAGACTATGGAAAACAAATTTTTAGCCGCCCTAAATCAAATATCACTCTCCAAAACTATATGCAGATGCTGTTATGATCTTTCTCATCTCACGGAAGAATGTCCAATAAGTTCTTCGTTTCATGGTCATGAGCATATCAATTCTGCTTTCCAACAACGATATAGAAACGATCCATATTCTTCCACGTACAATCAGGGTTGGAGGAATCACCCTAATTTTGTTTAGAACCAATCACAAAATCAAAATACGGTTCCAAACCAACATAATTTCCAAAGGGTCCCTCCACCACAACAGCAACCACAATTGAGTCAGCACCCCTTCCAAGCACAAAACTTCCAAAATCCGGTCAATACACCTGCACCGTCTAATCCTTTGCAGTTGACCGGGACTGATGAATCCTCTTCATTTGCACAATACATGAATTTGGTCTTAACAAATATCATGCAAGTTTCGGCTGAAATGAAGTCTTCTGCCGATAAAATTGAGAAAAACTCTGCGTCCCAAAGAGAGACTATAAATGGAAGAACAAATCGCACAACTAAAACCCGAAATGAGTGCAAGAGAGAAAGGGAAACTTCCAGCTCAACCTTTACCCAATCCTAGCTATTCACATCATGTGAATGCAATCACGTTGAGATCTGGAAGAGTGCTTGACAATCACGTTGGGGAAGAGTTTGATGACACTAAAAAATCTATCAATGATACCCCGGCTAAGACCTTTCCTTCCACTTCTACTTCTAATTCTAACCCCAGTTCTTCTACCCCACCACTTTCTTGCGAGCCTATTCTTCGTTTCCCACAAGGCTCGCCACCTCAGCCCATTTCTTCTAGTCTACCACGGACGATCCCACTTCTATTCTGGGATCGGTTCCAAACATACTTCCTTCTCCTATGATGGACACAGCGCTTATTGCTAAAGCACATTATCCTAATCGGTTAAGGGCTAACAAATCGAGTTCACATATGGAGAAGATTATGGACATGTTTAAGCAAGTTAACATCAACATCCCTCTCCTAGATGCCATCCAACAAGTTCCGTCCTATGCGAAAACTCTTAAGAACTTGTGCACTAGGAAGAGGAAGACTCAAGTGCCCAAGAAGATATTCATGGCAAAGACTGTAGACACGGCTTTCCCCCAACAAGTACCGAGGAAATGTAAGGACCCTGGCTGTATTACTATTTCTGTTTCTATTGGGGAAAAACACATCAACCGTGCTCTATTAGACCTTGGCGCTAGTGTTAACTTGCTTCCATACTCGGTTTATGAGCAACTAGGTATCGGAGTGTTAAAGCCCTCGAGCATAACTCTCCAGATGGCTGACCGATCAATCACCAAACCTAGGGGTGAACTGGAGGATGTGTTAATAAAAATCGGGGAATTTGTATTCCCTGTGGATTTTATTGTACTTGATACACAGCCTGTAGCGAACCTACGGAATCAAATTCCGGTAATTTTAGGTCGCCCCTTTTTGGCCACTTCCAATACTATCATCAACTGTCGTAATGGTTTTATGATCCTATTCTTCGGGAATAGGTCAATAGAGCTGAACATTTACAAGTTGGGAAGTGTACCCTCCGATCCTACTGCTCAGGTCTGTTCTGTCGACTTAATGGATGTCGACAGCAGCGAATTTGATGATCCTCTTGATACTGATCTTGACTCTTTTCATACATTGTTGTTTGACCCAACTTTGTATCATACACATCCGGACTCTTCCACCGAGATGTCCGGGTCAACAACTATCACTGATTATGAACTGCTTTTAGAGTCTGAAGATCACCCCACACTTTTTGACGACATTATTCATCGGGGTATTGATGGAACTTTTGAGGAAATCTTCGCTGATGAACTCACATTTTTTAATGAAACGGGTGTTGAGATGAATCATCTCCCAATCAATGAAATTGAGCCTCCACCCCTTCTTCTGAATTGTAAAAAGAATGGGAGTAATCCATCACATTCACTGCATCGTCTCTCCAAATGAGACACACACACATTCTATTCCACCACTTACCCTTTCCCCACTTCTTCTTCCACCAACCAGAGCACTGCATTGATAAATTTTTTGATTGGTTGGTGTTAACTTTTGGTCTTTGCAAAGCCTGGCATCGACCACTGATTTTTGACCCCCTCATGTGATTTTCAAAGCTTAACATTGTTTAACTCAAGTTTTTGGGGGTATAATCGGGCTCTTGAAAAGAAAATTTTTACAAAATTTTGAGCCAAAAATAAGTTTGGGGGAGGAGCTTCACTTCAATATTTTGCCCCATTAATAAATTTCCTCCCAAGCTTACAGGATTTTCGAGATTTAGCTGATGGCAACAGTGAGGACACTCTTGAAAACAAGTTTGGGGGAGGTTTGTGCTTATTTTGGCATCATTTGCATCATACTTTGCATAAGCACAAAACAATTTTGAAAACCTATAAAAATTTAAAAATTTTCAAAAAAATAAAAATATTTTTGTACATAAATAAGATAATAAAAGATTAGATAGTGAAAAATTACATCCATGAGATTGGAAAAATTTAAGAAAACCAAGAAAATTAGAAGTTTTCTTATACGAACTAGTAATAAGTAGTTATGAGCCATTGCCCCAAAGGTTAGTAAGATGAAGGAAGTCACTAATCTGAGGATAAAAATAAGTCTAAAAAATAGTTTCTATTCTGGAAGCTAAACATTTTGAACGTTGATACCCTGCTATTCGCACTTACACACGTCTTGAAACTCGGGATAGTAGAGGATACCTTGAAATGCTCTTGTCTAAAAGCCGATGTATAAATGAAATAAAAAACTGAATAAAATATAAAATGGTGAAAAAATGGACACTGGTTTTGTTATCGTCAAGGCAGCACTAAAAAAATATAGCGAGGGTGCCTCTTCACCTAGTGCCCTAAGGCCAACTGGTCTGGGAGTCACTGCTAAGCCTTAGGTGGTGCAAGACGAGGAAAATACACCAAATAAGCAAGCACATGAGTAATCGGTCGGTTAGTACCTCAAGAAGTATTAACGGTCGCATGAAAGTGTGTGAGCAAATTCAGCTAAATATTCATTAATTAAAAAGTACTGAGGTGGATGGACAAGAGTATGATAGCTTGAATTGAATTCTCCGGGTGTAGGGATGTTCTTTACACACACGTAGGGTTATATGATCGATGTTTGGAAGAAAGATAGGAATGAAGAATAAGGCGATGTTTTATTGAGGGGTTACGTGATTTCTGACATCTTTTCATGACTATTAAGATAGGGCTCATGACAACCGAAAAGCTAGCTTAGTTGGAAACCCTAATTTTCAAGGCTTTTCTTTTACAATTCTTATCTTTAAATGCAATATGTAAGTGCACGGCGGCGCCCCGGCCGTCAATCCGACGGCCAGATGCGGAAACGGTGATAAACTTTAATTTTGCGGACTTAGCAAACCGGCACCACCGCGCACTAAACACCCGGATCGTAACCATTAACAAGTCTAAGCTAACTAGAAGAATGGGTTAGAGATGTACCGACTGATCCTAGTCCTCCGGTCTTCATCTCCACTCCGATCTCCTCGCGGGATCTCCGTCCGTCTCCTCCTCGTCGAAAAGGGCACCACGAAGCCGGGTACTTTTACGGGCTCCCACCTCAATACCGAGGCAACTCGGGCATGAAGCCGGCAAGTCGACATGCCCAAGATGTGCTGTAGGAAGTGTAGTGCTTTGTCTCTTTGGGGTAGTGTTGCCATGATGGAGGAAATAAGATGATATGAAGAGAGGTTGTGAACTTTGATACCAAAATGAGAAATGAGAATAATTTCCATACAACAAAGGAAACACATCTCTCATTTTTCCCTCATCTAAATGTGTGGCCGGCCATGCTTGAAAGAGAATGGTGGAGGAAACAAAACTATATCAAAGAGGGAGGTGAGTGTAGGAGAATAGAAGAGGTGACCACATCCAAACATACACCATGCTTCATTTAAACCCAACCATACCCTTTCTAATCTCATAAATGCAAAAGCATGGAGCAAAAGATAATGATGCTATCATAATCAATACTTTTACAATAAAAACCCTCCACAAAGTGTTATTTGCACAATTACAAATAACCCCCTCCATCGGAAAAGTCCGGCCGGGAAAGAACAAACGAAAACCGGCCGGAACGGAATGCAAACTGGCAACTCCAGAAAACTGGTCCCGTAATAAATTACAGGAAAACCCCGATACTGTGCATACACACCCGCATCTGTATTCCGTCCGGATACAAATGCAAAGAGACAAAATCTACACTGTACTAAACTAGGACCGGCTTAAACCAAAGCCGGCTAGTAATATTCGTTCGATCCTGATCCGTGCAATACCGCACGTATCTGATCGAACCCTGCCATATACCTATACGGCTACTAGTACAAACCGTCCGATCCTGATCCGTGCAATACCGCACGTATCTGATCGGACCCTGCCATATCTCCATACGGCCTCTACAGCGTTTCGCCCGAAAGCTGAGTAACTGAAAGTGTGGTGGACTCTAAAGACTCGTCAATACTATGGCTGTGGATTTAACCACTAGCGCGTCAGAGGTATAAGCCAATACGTGACGGGCCACCAGCTATTGACTAAAAGGGACGTCGATGAGTGAACTCATCCTGACACCCTACTGAGCCTGTTAGTGACAATATCCGTACAGTCCGGTCCGTTCGTCTATGAGCATCGCATGTCGGGCCTAGGGGGTGGGTAAAAGTCAGACCCCCAAAAGCGGTACAAGTCGTGTCGGAGTGTAGCCCAGAACACCCTGAGATACTACCGGAATACCTACCAGTAAATCTCCTGCCTTGGCCAAGGACTTCGTGTAATGGCTCTCCTAGACACAGCGCGACCTCACCCCCAATACCGGGAGAGACGAACCCCCGAAGATCCGCTCACTGCCTCCATGTGGCTCGGGACTGTACCCAACTAAAACCTGTTTGCACGACTCCTTTGAGCCGTGGTAGGGTAGTAATCAAAGTACAGTGGGAACTCACACGAGACAAATGACGATCCCCAGGTCGATGAACTAACCTGTACACATGTCACCTGGGAACTGCTATCTGACGTCAGGTATAAGACCAACTAGCATGTTCCCGGCGAGTCCTGTCCGGTGTACTCATAACACAATGAGCACCTGTATACATCTTAGGCGAACCAACTGACACCAGTGTCTTGTGAGACCGGCCACCGCCCCTCGTCGGGGTCTCGACTGTATACACTAGTCTATTCTGGAGAATCGATGCCCTGTCTCGAAACTCCCACGACTAGGGACCTTTTAAGGATATGCTTGTAGACCCCAGCTCTCACGTATATGATCGCCCTCATACTGCTGGTCGTCAAGAAGAATCCTAGGGGCTCTATCAACGTGCAATAGCGACCTGTCAGGTCACCTGAAGCAGTACACGATGATAAAGGTAAACCAGATAGCATACTATCATCTCGAGTAAGACTGTCATCTCGGGATAGGTCCTCCCTCAATCATTGCAATCACGTGCCTGTGATCCAATAATTGACTCTGAGGGCACTATCTCCAACAATCTCCCACTTGCACTCAAGGCTAATTATTGCGATGTCGCATACTCACAGCCCGTGTGATACCGAACACCTAACTCCTCTACTAGTCAGTCTCACAAAGCTCGTTTGCGAGACTATTGCGTTCGAGGAATAGCCTCAGCGAGTGGATCCGCTCTGAAGTTTCTTTCTATGTCTCTCTATATCTCAAGTTCGCGGAGAAAACCATCTCCCGAAATGAGCAATACCTATCTTAGAGTGTCTGGATGTCTGATGGGACCGAGCTCATAAATGAACTCCAAATCCAAACTTCTTAGACTGTATGGTCAACTGAACTTAATCAGTATCCTGCGCCATGCCACCCTCAGTATTTCCTTGGACCACCTGTCCAAAATACTGCCCCTCATCAGAAGGAAAAATATAACTCTGACAACCTCCTTGTCGTCCATGTCACCTTGGAAGCCTGGAATGATAACTGTCTCCCAAATGAGGCTGTCGTTATCATATCCCTAGAACGTCTACTTATGTTCTAAAACTGCTTCCGACTGTTTCTCCAGGATTGGAACAATATCAACTTATTGCATCTAGTGCAAGAACAACATCTGGTGTGGTACTTGACATCTCATGATTGACTCAATCGCCTAAGCAAGTGATCTGCCAATCATGCACATCCCTCTCTACTTTAGTCTATAAGACACCCTTAGAGAGGGTGACTCCATCACCTGCAGGTACACTACCGTGCTAGGAGTCGTCCATTCTAAATACTCTTAGAATGTTGTCTAAGTACCCAGATTGGGAAACCACCCAAATCTAGATCTAAAACTATAGATCTAGTAACCAGTATGTCTGATATAATGTCCAAGTCCCATGAGGAGAAACCACTGTGTGACGACCAAAATATAACCGATCGTAGTATAGGAATATCACTTCCTACTACCTTCTCAACAGATCCATCCCCTATTCCGATGACGTCAAACCTATGACTGTCACATCAGAAATAGATAATCTATCTCCGCTATATCTGCTTTAGTCTATAAATAGACATAAGCCTGATGTCCACCAATGCTTCCGCTGCTCCCACTGACTACGACAACCCTCTGGCAGAGTCATATAGACGTGCACTTCTAAAGCTAGTTTAGAATGACGCTATACTCATCCTCCCACCGGGTCTCGCAGCCTGGAACAACAGCAATGGCAAGTGTGGGTAAACAAGAACTTCCCTGTCACCGTCCTTGAGGCTACCGGAGTACCTCTCGGGTGCCTGAAGTTACCCACCTTATCTGCGGAGTGGCCAATGGAATGTCAAATCAGATTGAATCTTTAGGTTCCTTATCAAATCTTGAGTAATCGTTTGCGGTTCTGGAATCACTTCCAGTTCTACCATACTCCCACTACTGTTTTTTTTGGAAAAATAACCATTTTTAATAAAACTGTGGCGAGTCTAGAACAATATCGGTATTGTTCATCCAGATGGTAGAAAATCAACCCTCGTCATAGCCTGGGTCAACCCACAAACAGCCATTACAGAAACGTGCCTTGAGTTATCCAGAGTCTGGTTTTAATCATAAGCTGGACAACTCCCGGTACCTTAACAATGTTAAGATATGAACTGTACTATATCCAATATAGAACCAGAGGCACTGATTTAATTGAACCAGATTCAAATCATGCAGCTGTCTCCAGTGCGTGTCAACTAAATGGAAGGAGGCCGATCAGCGTTACTCAACTTAGGAATGCTTCCAATTATGAGTAACCTGAAAGAGAAGCAATTTCTCTTTATCATTACTATCAACTGAATACCATACACAAGTATCTACATCTTCGTTCACCTTGAAGAATCCCGATACTTGCTACACTTGGTTCTCTACTGTATTCAAATACCTATAACTCCTCAAAACTTAGACCCTGTGTTTCTTCGAAACACATGTCTAAGAACTAGAGAAGTTAAAAGTAAACAGAATATAGTATGAGGACCAACCCCTCTGTTTTAATGGACACTGGACAACATACAATACTCTGTATAAGTCCGCTGAGTCTAACAACTCTTTCACTGTGCGTCGTAGGTTGAAAACTGTACTTATGGTCAAGAAGAATTACACCGCTGTTTAATGCTCCTTACCTAACCATCCACTGATATAGGTAAATGTCATCGACATAATATCAAAAGGTATATCTCACTCTATTAAAATAGACGTACAGATATATCAATTTGAAATTGGTGCACAACAGCGGATATTCAAAACCAAATATTTGCCGACCGGCAAACAGCCCAGGTGATCTCCTCAAATATCACCGATTACAACGAATCCCGATATAATGAGGATGATCACCCAATTCCCAATAACTTACTCCCACTCATCATCTGTAAAACTATACAGATGTGAGAATCATACCTGGTAAATACATACCCTGGAGTAAGTATCTAATCGGGAAATCAGTTTTCTTTTAACAGTACACAGCGAACTGAAACATTGAAGTGTTTCGATGGGGTATCCTGGTATTCTTAGTAATGCCTCTTCTATTATCCAGATTCACAACTATAACCGTATAATTCTTTGCCACCTCTCCAAATCCCTTTATATGTCTTTAGTCATTACCTTCTGCACACCCCTTAGGCCAAATGGTTTTCTTCCTTCCCTACCGTTCGGCACCAGCCTATGGTTTGGAAGAAGACTATCCAATAAGCATAATGGGTGTATTGTCCTAGTCCTAGGAGCACTCGCAATGCGAGAGAAGGTGAAGATAAAAGACAACCGAATAAACCTTATTCCTATTTCTCCTGGACCAGAATCCATCCCCGAACTGGAAAAAGTTCCTTTCGAGTTCGTATATAACCATACGATGGAATATCCAAATAACTGTGGATCTTCGTAGTGATACGGAGTGTCCTGGAGAAATACAAAGGTGATTTAGGATTGGCGAAGAAAAACTTGGTTTGGTCGTGAATATCAGTCGCAATTTACTTTGCCCTCTTACTAATCCCTTGCTTTGTCTTAATCTTAATACCTTCTGCACACCATCGTTATGCTAATCGGTTTTCTTCATTCCCCACCGGTCGGCACCTGCCTATGGTTTGAAAGAAGACTATCCAATTTGCATAATAGGTGTACTACCCCTAAACCAAGGAGTACTCGCAAGCTGAGAGAAGGTAGAAGGAAAAGACAACTGAATAGTCCTATTCGTTTTCTCCAGAACCGGAAACCATCCTCGAATTCCTTCGAGTTCGTATCTAACCATACGATGGCTTTGTCCAATGGAAGTGGACGTTCGCAGTAATACGGGGTGTCCTGGAGAAAAGGGTAAAAGTAGGAGTGGCAATGAGGTCTGCAACTCTGATAATCCAAAAGCCAATGTTAAGAAGGTTCGGTCAACTTGGTCTCTGAGTCATAGTCTAGGGCTGGGTCAATGGTCGTTGCCAGAGAGAGAGAGAGAAAAGAAACACTCAGCGTGCACTCTAACCAAGATCAGAATGGTTACCAATTTATCTAATCTGGAAACCTTCCACTGTACCTCAAATTCTCCTCCAAACCTTAAAGAAGAATTAGTCGGGGTCACCCGAGGAGTAAACCAACTCATCAGTGGGAATCGGGATCCAACTATCATCGCATGATAACGTGACGGAATCCGCTCACGCTATAACACTCCAGAAGGTATGCGCATATCTGGCAAGTTTCAGTTCTTTTGAAACTCCCGATGTGATTTCTGCCCCATGCTCTTATGACCTTGACGAAGGTCAACAAATCATAAGTCACATGTCAAGTTCCACCCGTCATTGTCCAGGTTAATTTGAACCCACCCGTACAAGCCCTTGACGAAGGTCAACAAGGCTATACGACTGTCCCAAACCAACGCATCTATCTATGCAACAGAAAAGCAACAAGCAGCTACCATACACTATGCCTTGACGAAGGTCAACAAACATAGTATGAATACTACTTGCTACCCGTCTGAAACGACGGAGGGCTACGAATGGTTTCTGGCGAAAACCTTTAACGTAATGAACTTGATATCGTTGAAGGAACGGATAGCTTTTTAGAAAATATAGTGACGAAAACCTTTACTAAAGAGGTCACTCCCGGTGAAGGGATCTCGGCTCTTTCCCCGTAGAATGGGGTGCTGGATATTCATAACCGAATATCTCGATGCAAAGCAAAAGTAATCGGCTATAGTGAAGTTAATGCCCTGACGCAAACTTCTGTCCAAGGGGTCACTCCCGGTGAAGGGATCTCGGCCCTTGCCTCGTCGACTGAGGAGCAGGATATTCCAAATGAATACCACGATGCAAAACAAAAGTGAACGTCCTTGCAATAACAGCTTTTTGAAAAGTGTTCCAACAACATCAGATTAGGTTTGTTTAACTTGCATTGATCCAAATCAATGCATTCCTATCAATTGATCACACCATAAAGAACGAAAATATACTGACGTACGTATATGCCATCCGCATTCGCCACTGGGTCCCGTCATCACCCGTTAGGTTAGCTAACTAACGGCAGAGCGGGGACTGGACTAGCGCGGATGAAAAACATATACAACATCTACTAATATATATACCAATATATAGTATTTCGCTCAAGGCGTGAATAAAATGCAACATCACAGAAATGTACAGCATCACAGAACAATACAGATATCTGGGATCCCCGGGTTTCACAGAGCCACTACTGAAACCCGACGTTCCACTGGTCGTGTGGATAGCCTGTGCAATGAAATCCTAGACCCCTACGGGCGCGGCAAGTCACCCGCCAAAAGCTGAAGCGAGGCAGCCCCCTTCAGCACCGTGAATGGACCACCCAGCACTTCACGGAATCCGGCAACTTGGGCACCCCTCCTGGGTCAACCTGTACCCCCTACGAGTGCGTCGAATAGCCCGCCAATCCTGGAGTGAAGCCCCCTCCGTCCCAATGCCATGAGATGCGGGCTTTTTGCCTTCTAGAACCCGGCTATCCGTGCAACCCTCCGCGGGGTAACCCTAGTACAGAAAGTAAAATATACATACAACGGGTACATCGACCGCAACCAGGTCGTGCCCCAAAAGAATAATACAATCAGGCAGTGACGGCAGTCCACATGTCGGACGCTCGCCCCGCAATATCAAATGTACATAATACAACAAAACTGTACTAGCATTGCATCCAGGCTATCCCCCACGACCGATCCGCAACAACACAGCAAATACATAGAACATCAACGTGAAAGTCACGTTCGCAAATCCGTCTAACCGGGCTATAGCAGTTAGACCGGATTTACCGATCGAGTGACATTCACGGTCGCAGATATAATGTAAATACTGTGAAAAATGTGTTTAAAATTTTCCGATTGATCAAAAATAAACTAGTGGGCCCCAAACCAATACTGCAGCACTCACAGAAATACTGGGCCCAAAATTAATATTCCAAAACCCATATTTTAAGCCCAGAAAGCCTCTGTAAAAAATTGGTGCAGGGAACCCTACAGTGCGCGGCGGATTAGCGGCGGGAAGGGGTAATATGCGGCGGTTCCGCGTTCCCACTGTGGATTCACCTCATCGAATTTTTACAGAGCTCTTAGATTTTCCAGTACATCAATAATTTACAACCTGAAAAATTTTTAGACTTCAAAAAATTTCAACAGAAACTGATGTGAAGGAAAAATACGGTTTTTGGAATTTTGGTCGATCGGAAATGCAAAACACATCAAACGAAGTTAGACGAAGTTAATGGCGAGGCTCTGATACCAATGTAAGTGCACGGCGGCGCCCCGGCCGTCAATCCGATGGCCAGATGCGGAAACGGTGATAAACTTTAATTTTGCGGACTTAGCAAACCGGCACCACCGCGCACTAAACACCCGGATCGTAACCATTAACAATTCTAAGCTAACTAGAAGAATGGGTTAGAGATGTACCGACTGATCCGAGTCCTCCGGTCTTCATCTCCACTCCGATCTCCTCGCGGGATCTCCGTCCGTCTCCTCCTCGTCGAAAAGGGCACCACGAAGCCGGGTACTTTTACGGGCTCCCACCTCAATACCGAGGCAACTCGGGCATGAAGCCGGCAAGTCGACATGCCCAAGATGTGCTGTAGGAAGTGTAGTGCTTTGTCTCTTTGGGGTAGTGTTGCCATGATGGAGGAAACAAGATGATATGAAGAGAGGTTGTGAACTTTGATACCAAAATGAGAAATGAGAATAATTTCCATACAACAAAGGAAACACATCTCTCATTTTTCCCTCATCTAAATGTGTGGCCGGCCATGCTTGAAAGAGAATGGTGGAGGAAACAAAACTATATCAAAGAGGGAGGTGAGTGTAGGAGAATAGAAGAGGTGACCACATCCAAACATACACCATGCTTCATTTAAACCCAACCATACCCTTTCTAATCTCATAAATGCAAAAGCATGGAGCAAAAGATAATGATGCTATCATAATCAATACTTTTACAATAAAAACCCTCCACAAAGTGTTATTTGCACAATTGCAAATAACCCCCTCCATCGGAAAAGTCCGGCCGGGAAAGAACAAAGGAAAACCGGCCGGAACGGAATGCAAACTGGCAACTCCAGAAAACTGGTCCCGTAATAAATTACAGGAAAACCCCGATACTGTGCATACACACCCGCATCTGTATTCCGTCCGGATACAAATGCAAAGAGACAAAATCTACACTGTACTAAACTAGGACCGGCTTAAACCAAAGCCGGCTAGTAATATCCGTTCGATCCTGATCCGTGCAATACCGCACGTATCTGATCGAACCCTGCCATATACCTATACGGCTACTAGTACAAACCATCCGATCCTGATCCGTGCAATACCGCACGTATCTGATCGGACCCTGCCATATCTCCATACGGCCTCTACAGCGTTTCGCCCGAAAGCTGAGTAACTGAAAGTGTGGTGGACTCTAAAGACTCGTCAATACTATGGCTGTGGATTTAACCACTAGCGCGTCAGAGGTATAAGCCAATACGTGACGGGCCACCAGCTATTGACTAAAAGGGACGTCGATGAGTGAACTCATCCTGACACCCTACTGAGCCTGTCAGTGACAATATCCGTACAGTCCGGTCCGTTCGTCTATGAGCATCGCATGTCGGGCCTAGGGGGTGGGTAAAAGTCAGACCCCCAAAAGCGGTACAAGTCGTGTCGGAGTATAGCCCAGAACACCCTGAGATACTACCGGAATACCTACCAGTAAATCTCCTGCCTTGGCCAAGGACTTCGTGTAATGGCTCTCCTAGACACAGCGCGACCTCACCCCCAATACCGGGAGAGACGAACCCCCGAAGATCCGCTCACTGCCTCCATGTGGCTCGGGACTGTACCCAACTAAAACCTGTTTGCACGACTCCTTTGAGCCGTGGTAGGGTAGTAATCAAAGTACAGTGGGAACTCACACGAGACAAATGACGATCCCCAGGTCGATGAACTAACCTGTACACATGTCACCTGGAAACTGCTATCTGACGTCAGGTATAAGACCAACTAGCATGTTCCCGGCGAGTCCTGTCCGGTGTACTCATAACACAATGAGCACCTGTATACATCTTAGGCGAACCAACTGACACCAGTGGCTTGTGAGACCGGCCACCGCCCCTCGTCGGGGTCTCGACTGTATACACTAGTCTATTCTGGAGAATCGATGCCCTGTCTCGAAACTCCCACGACTAGGGACCTTTTAAGGATATGCTTGTAGACCCCAGCTCTCACGTATATGATCGCCCTCATACTGCTGGTCGTCAAGCAAGAATCTTAGGGGCTCTATCAACGTGCAATAGCGACCTGTCAGGTCACCTGAAGCAGTACACGATGATAAAGGTAAACCAGATAGCATACTATCATCTCGAGTAAGACTGTCGTCTCGGGATAGGTCCTCCCTCAATCATTGCAATCACGTGCCTGTGATCCAATAATTGACTCTGAGGGCACTATCTCCAACACAATATTCACGGTCTTCCTTTTATTATTGGATTTTGTGGGTGCAATCCGCTGAAAACCCTCAGGAGACAACATTCCTCCTACTAGGGACACCTAGAGGTTTAAAGGCTTGTTGCACGTGCTCAGTGCAATCGTGTTGTCTACGAAAGTGTGGTAGTTAGTTTTTCTCTTTCTTTATTTTCTCCTTCTGTTTTAATAAAACAGTTCGCTCGAGACGACCGAAAATAAGTTTGGGGGAATTTGATCAATCGAAAATAATGTATTTTTAACATGTTAATTTCCCTATCTTTTGCATTCATCTAGAGGTGTTCAGTATTCATATTGCACATATTAGCAAAACAATAGTAAAATAATGAATTACCTGTACTGTAAACTAAATCTGGCATTTTTAGGGAAATTGACTGTTTATCATGGCATTGCACCATCCTTGTGTAGCGCAACACTTGTTTCGGAGTCTGTGCAGGAAATCTCAGGAGAAAGGCCAAAATTGTCAAAGTGCTGATCAAAATTACGCCAACTCAAGGACTTGAGATCTGGTAGAAATATAGAAAGAATTTTGAGAATAAACATATCAGAAATATACCATGAGGTTATAAGGAAGCATCTCTGTACAGCTGAAGCACTGAGCCCCTCACATGACCGCGGATCCGCGACAAGAGCAGGCACGTGCCGCGGATCCGCGGCTATCTTGATACATCATCAGTTCATTTTAGTTGCAGTATTATTTTATCAGTGCCTACACTTCAGCAAGATATGTCAAATTCCATATGACTCTCGAAGCTTCTGCCAGATCAGCAAGGATCTTTAAATCAAGCTAATCTTGATTAAGCTAATTAACCTCCAAGCTTCCCAAGCAAGCCAACTAACAACCTAGTTCTAGAAGTATCCCTCAAACAAACTACTTCTAGAAGCCTCTCTAGCTAACAAACTTTTGGAGGGAAATTCAAATTTTGAATCCTAGATTTAGGGTTATGAAAGTCTATAAAAGGGAGTCTAGATCTAGGGTTAAGGGTTAATCACCATTAGTTCATCAAATCATCAAATAGGGTTCATTAAATTGTTGCAAGTTGAGTGACACAACTTGTAAACCCTAACCCTAACCCTAATTCCAATCCAAGATCAAGATCTTTGAGTTCAATCAAAGCAAGAAGCCTTCAAAGCCTTTAGAAGCGAAGCCGGACTTCATCGGAGCATGTGATCCAAGCCGATCCGCGACTCAAGGAGTCGATGCAACGCTAGATTCGACGATCTTGTTACCTTCTCAAATTCTTGTAGTTCTTTGAGCAAAGTGTAACAAATTGTTGAATAAATAAAGGTGAGATTCTTTTAACTTGCTTATCTTTTGAATTCGAGCATTATGATTCAATCTAGATTCTTGAATATTTGCTTTGTGATAATGTTTGAGTAAACTCCGCTCGTAAAGGAGTCGAGACGATGGATAGAATATTGATGATTTAGATTCTTTTATAATTCTTAAATCCTATAACGTTTGTAAATTCTTGTAAATCGAATGATCGATGACCTAGTTTCGAGACGATGCTTTCTTGATTGTGTTCGCTCGAAACTAGAGATCAACGATCGATTATTAGATTTATTTGAAGCTAGTTTGTGAATGAGATTCATCGAAAGGATAAAGGATAAGACGAGGAAACCCTATCTTCATCGCAAGATCCTTAACCTCGATGAATCATCATCGATCTAGTATCAATTCGTTAATGGATAAGATTATGAAATCATTAGATCTCATCACATCTATAGATTCGATCTACTCCTACGAGCCACACTTCAAATCTTGATTGTTGGTTTGGAAATCATCACAAATTCTCAATTCTTGATTTTTTTCGTTTCTTGATTTAGACTAGATTTTTCTAATTCTTGAACTTCAAATCATTAAATCATGAATTGTTGTTTGCTTTCTTTTCTTTAAAGTTTCAACTCATCTAAATCGAAACACGAATGATTACACTTTCCCTGTAGACGATCCGCACTTACTAACGCGCTACAATTCGACACCGTTATTGATTGCGGTCAAATAATTTTCGGTTGTTATTTCTTTATAATTTTCATACTACACAATCGGAAATCAATTCAATCAAATGGCGCCGTTGCCGCGGACCATTTGATATACACAATCGGAAATCAATTCAATCAGCTCTTGACATCAAATATTTGAGAGGATCCACCTTTGATATGAGATGGACCTCATGTGTTAAGGCATAATACCGAAGCTTTGTTATCGCAAAGATTAATGCCAGGCAATGCTTTTCGATAGGGGAGTATTTGTTTTCTGTCCCCAGGAGAACTCGACTCAAATAGTAGAGAGCTCTCTCTTTTCCCTGATCGTTTTCCTGTGCCCATAGCGCGCCTAGAGAACCTTCAAGGGCTGTTGTGTACAGGATGAGGGGCTTTCCCTTGACCGGAGCGGTTAGTACCGGGGGTTTCTGCAGATACTGCTTGATTTCGTCCAGTGCACTTTGGCATTTACGATCCCAAACAAACGGAGTCCCCTTCTTCATTAGATGGCTGTAGAGGCGGCATTTTGCGGAGAGGTTAGTTATGAACTGTCGGATATACGCGATCTTTCCTTGGAGAGACCGCAATTGTTTGAGAGTTCTTGGCGTAGGCATTTCCATAATCGCCTTGATCTTTGATGGGTCTATTTCGATACCTCGGTGTCGTATGATGAATCCTAGGAATTTGCCTGAGGAGACTCTAAACGCGCATTTCAGAGGATTCATCTTTAGGTTGTACTTCCGAAGGCGCTAGAACACTATTTTCATATGCCCCCAGTGCTCCTCGTACGATTTGCTTTTCACTATGAGGTCGTCGATATAACATTCGAAAATCTCATGTATGAGATCATCGAAGATCTTTGTCATGGCCCTCTGGTAGGTGGCGTCCGCATTCTTCAAACCGAAAGGTATCACTTTATAGCAGAATATGCCCAACGGAGTCCAGAAGGCGGTATGCTTTTGGTCTTCAGGATGCATCTTTATTTGATTGTACCCCGAAGATCAATCCATGAAGGAGAAGACTTCATGGGCGGATGTATTATCGATCATAAGCTCGGTAACCGGTACAGGGAAGTCATCCTTCGGGCAAGCTTTATCGAGGTCCCGAAAGTCTACGCAGACACGCACTGTCCCATTTTTCTTCATCACTGGGACAATGTTGGCGATCCAGTCAGAGTATTGAACTTCCTGGATAAAGTCGGAGTCAATTTGCTTCTTGACTTAGGCATTGATGCTCATTTCAAGTTTGAGCCGCATTCTTCTTTGTGCTTGTTTGACTGGCTTGACATCCGGTGATATTGCTAGTTTATGCACAGCTATCTCTGGATCTAATCCTGGCATCTCGGAATAGTTCCATGCGAAGCAATCTTTATACTGCATAAGCACATCTTTTAGTGTAGCCACCTTCTCTTCAGACAATAACTCGCTGACGAACGTTGGTCTTAGATCGTTTGCCGTCCCCAAGTCGATCTTCCTCAGATTGTCCGCCGTGGTATGCATCCCGTCCCCCAGCTCTTTTGGAGCCGGTGGAAATTCTAAGATCACCTCGTCTTCATCTTCATTTGCGAAGCAATAGGAGAGGTCGCCCATATTCTTATGCTCCCCTTCCTTTGAGAGTGTTATCATGTGGCAGGTACGAGTTCGTTTCCAAGATCGATGTTGATCTGGTTCTACTTTCACCCTATAGATTGCTTTTGGTTCATGCTTCTGTGGTGGGGTTACCTTCCAATTGTCGGAAAGAGCAAATCTGCCTTGCTAATACTGGTCTTCAACCCAGTTTTTGAAGGTGAAGCAGTCTTCGAGAAGATGTCCTATTGCTCGGTGGTAGGAGCAATAATCCGGGTGATGGACCCCGTTTACTTGTTCGGGGTGCCTAGACTCCGGGAGCGCCATCATTTGATGTTTCATGACAAGGTCGAAGATTTTTCTTGTCTTGTCTCGAGGGAAAGAATATTCCCAACCTACATTTTTCATAAAAGATGGATTCCAGCCGACTCTTTCTTGATCGCGTGGCTTTTTGGATCCGTTTCGCTATTTTTGAACGTTATTCCTGTTCTTCACCTTGTTGTTGCTTTTACGCCGGGCTTTTTTCTTGCCATGAGAGCGCACAGAAGGCTGAAGGTGAAGGGCATTGTTATCCTCCGTAGCCTACTGAATGTAGAGTTGCGTTCTGGCCTTCTCGTAAATGGCCATTTCACAGCTGTGGTTATCCTGAACCTTTTGACTCGCTTTCCTTATTAGCTTGTCAATCTATTTTTTGAATGACGGGCTTGGCATTCTTACGGTGGGATCTCGTTCTGGTTCGATGTCAGCGCTATGTAGAAATACATTCGCTTTTTCGCCGGAATCATTTATAACATGGCAGCCATGGACTCTCTCACGTTTCTTGGACCGAACGTATCCAAACCCAGTCATCTCCATCCTCTCGTTGGGCATCTTTCGATGAGTCCAGAGAACATCCCAAATCCTGTTGTAGAATTGGACTTGTCGAGCCGTTTGTTTGAAGGGTATGTCTTGGCATCTTAATAAACTCTTCAATCCCTCTTTGTAGTATCTGGACAGATGGATTGGTTGGAGCCTGTCAAGCGAAGGTTCGGCACCATGCTATACTTCTCTTTCCACTTTGATCTTCGTGGATTGATAGAAGAAGATCACCTTTTCACCTTTTTGCCTGGGAGGGACGTAGAAATTTTGCTGCTTTTGCACGCTGTATGTATCAAGCGCATCGAGTTCTTTATAATGCCGCTGCGGAACCATGGCAATTTGCAAGCTCTGATCAGTTCCGGTGAAGGTTTGTATTTATGGACGAAAAGAGAATACTGTGTTGACCTCGTCTTCGGAGTCACTGCCAAAGACCAAAATGGGAGTAGATGGTCCTGGCCTGTTGCCTTGGGGTTGCCCTGAGAAGACTACCTCTTCATCCTCCTTGGTATCGCTCCCAAAGATCATGATAGTGGCGACGACTTTTTGTTTATTCTCTGGTTTGCGAAATCTTTCCATGTCTTTGAAGTCTGGTAAGAAGTATTTTGCGTCTTCATATTTGCGGACTTCATTTACGGAGAATGGGTTTAGTTCTCCCGTCACGGTGTACTCGAGGCCGTCTTTGAAATACTTCATACACTGATATTGTATATAAGGGATGATGTTGTACTCGTGTAACCAAGGCCTGCCGAGCAAAGCGTTGTAGCAAGTCTTGGCATCAATGATATGAAATTTGATATCAGTGACGAGCAACCCGAAGTGTAATGTCAGTATTACAGACCCGAGCGTTTATGATGACTAGGAGTCAAACCTGGAGATGGTAATTTTATCCCGAGCCAGATGCTGAACATTCATGCAAATCCCCTTCAACACTCTCACATTGAGAAGGTTGACGGAGGACCCGTTATCAACCAGGATCTTTCCTATTTTGATGTTGTGGTATTACCCGGTTACATGTAACGGACGGTTCTGCTCACACGTTCTGAGGAGGAGGTCTTCATCGCTGAAGGTGATGTCAGCCGTGTGGACTTCTTCCAGCTCGTATTTCATCTTTTCTTCTGCAAGGAAGGCTTGAAACTGATCGGGCTCTTGTAACGCCCTGATCAGAGAATCTCGTGCCTCTTTAGACAGGAGAAGGGCATCCAAAATGCTTAATTGTGGGGGTATTTTCCTCAGGTGTGCCAGGACATTGTAATCCACCTTGTTTTTCTTAGGCGGGTCCTTGGTTGTGAGCTCTTCGACGATTCTATCATCGAGAGCAATCTCCTTAGGGACTTTTTCCTTCCCTTTGTCACTTTTGCCCAAACCTTTGTTTGAAGGTCCAAGATTCTTTTCACGCAATGTACGGTTAAGCAGCTGAATGTTCTCACAATTCTTTATCTCTTCTTCTTTTCCAGAGGTGGATTACTTGAAGAGGGGGGCCGAGGGCTATTTCTTCGTCAGAATCGCTCCCAAAGGTAAGAACTTGAGATTTTCCTTTTGTCAAAATGGCATCAACCATATGACAGTTACCGGCTGTTCCTTTTTGCTCATCTGCCGTGCTTTTCTGCTCCCAACGGGCTTTGCGCTTTATCCGCTTGAAGTGTTGTTGATGGGCAACGTATCCCTGCCATCACTTCTTGAAAGCATTGCACCCTTCGGTAGGGTGTGTGACCTTCCGATGGTACAAGAAGTAGTTCGGATGTACATCCGCTTCATCGGGGCATATACTCTCGGAAATATTTTCTTTGAAAGGTGGCAGCTTCATCCTCATTGACAGAGCGTTAGCGATCTGCTTCCCTATCTTGATTCTACTCTTGCTGGTGGCATGGGCGCTTCAATCCGGTTGAGATACTTTATGGCTTCTCATTACCGGAGCTTCTTCAGCCCAACGCCGACGCTTGGCTTTTTCGTATATGGATGCTTCACGTTCTCAGTCAGCCTTGCTATTTTGAAGAGCATCGCTCAGCAGCCTGTCGATCAGATCGTCTGATGGTTCCAAGGATTTTAGCTCTGGTTCTGCCCCCAGTTTCTTTATGTCAGGAGCATCTTTGCTATTTACCGACGAGTGAAAGATCATGTGGAAACTCGCCACATAATCTTCGGGTTCTTCTGACGAGCCGTCTCCTTCATCAATGTCACTGCCTCCGTTCTTAAGAATATGCTTGAAGAATTCTTCTAGTATGACTGGGGTCCGTGCCTTTTGGTTGTATTCCTCCAGTGCATCGATGTATTTTTGTAGACCTGTACAATTATCGTCGAGCTGCATAGTCTTCTTGGTCTTCTTCTTTTTCTTTGAAGGCTTCGAAGGCTTGGACTGGAGGTTTTGCCCATCATTACCAACTTTTGACACTGGGCGCGGTTTCAACATTCCGTCAATAATCTCAAGCTCCAGCGGGCTTTTCCATTTGATTTCCGGACACGCTTGAAAATCCTTCAGCATTCTTTTAGTTTTAGCTAAAAGGACCACTTCCCACGGAGCTTCTTCTATAAACGAGCAGGATGCCCCCGGCGTATCCACCTTTTTAGGAGCGTGCTGCTGTGGCGGGTTTACCTTCCAGTTTTCGGACAGCATGAACTTTCCCTGTTGGTACTGGTCTTCAACTCAGTTTTTGAAGACATAGCAATCTTCGATTGGGTGGCCCACTATTCTGTGGTAAGGACAGTAGTTGGGATTGTTGACGTCACCAGGCTAAAGTGGGCGTCTCGGATTCGGCAGATTGATGAGTCTGTTGCACACCGCCAGTTCGAACTGTCTTTTTGTTTTATCCCGGGGGAACGAGTAAGGACGTCTCAACTTTTCTTCGAGGGATCGTGGTTTGTTGCTTTGGTGAGCAACTGGTTTCGGGTCACTCAGTTGTTGTTAAGCGTTGGCGACGAAGGTTGCTTTTCCTTTGCCCTTTTCATTCCGGAGATCCGTTTTTGAAGAGGACGGCCTATGGCCCATCTGGTCCATTTGGGCCAGTTTGTCAATCAAGGCCTGAAAGGTGGTTGGCTTGAAAAACATTATAAACTGGGATATAGTTGCTGAGGATCAAGGGTCCCCACGAACATGCCCACAGCGAGGGCTTCTTCTATGCGCTATTCGCATTTTGACCATATGTTCCACGAGCGTATTGCGTATTGAACCCAAGTCCCCCCTGGCTTCACCCTGGCATTGATTAACGCCGTGATCAGCGTGCGCTCGCTTGCGCTTGCGAACCGCTGTGTGAATAATAATTCCATCTCTGTGAATGTTTTGATAGAATCATTTGAGAGCTCGGAATACCATTCAAATGTCGTCTCTGACAAGCTGCCAACAAACTGGCGGAGCAACAGTTTGTCATCGCCTCCGGTATTACAGCACAAAGCTCTGAATTGAGCAACGTGCTGATGCGGATTGCCCGTCTCCTTATACACATGGAACTTGGGGATTGTATATCCTGGCGGGTACTTAATTTGATCGTACCAGCCTGGATAAGATCGCCCAGTCCTGACAACTTGGCCAGCCGCCTCGCTTACCTGATGAGCTCATATTTCTTGAGCTATGTAGTCATCAAGGGTAGCTTTGGAGATCGACTCCTCCCTGTCTGCTGGTAAAGCCGGAGGAGCGTTTGATATCTCCCCTCTGTCAACTTCAATGATTATCGGAGGGTCTTCGGCTGGAGGTTCCGGCTGGATCATCATCCCGACCATGTCTTGGAACAGGAGCGCCATCTACTTCATGTTATTGGCTTGTTTCACGGTCTCTTTATCCTTTCTCTCCAGCACCCTTCGTAGGAATTCTGTATTGGTCTCCTGATCTTGGAGCTATTCAAACGATGTCTCCGGGCTTTCTTTCTGCCCAGTGATTGTGGCCATCCTTGTCAACAACTTTTAGAGCTTTTGTTGTTGCTCCTGAGCTTTTGTCATAGACTGTGTAAGTGGTCAATGACCCGTGGAAGTGTGGCTTTCCTCTTTTCCGGAAGCCATGTACACCGTTTGTACTACCATGCCCCTAGACTTGGGGTGTTTGGATCCATCACGCTTGTGATTTGTCACCGGTGGTGGTTGATTCTCTGGCCTTCTCTTTTTTTGGAAGGCCAAAGTTGAGGGGGCCGTTGCAGCAGGCACCCATGCAGACGATACATTTCGTGGCATGATGGAAAGATGGTTCTCCTCTTGCCGAGCCTTCGTTTTCTTCAGACGCCTGAGAGTAGTCTTTGTCAATTATAGAGTCTTGGACTCTTCGCCAGACCCTGTGGATCTTGGAGGACAGCCGCTGAGGTGGTTGCTCCGGCTTCGCCCGTATCATGTTATTAACCGGTGGCAGAGATTTCTTCAACAATGCGGTTGGGGAGTTCTTTCGCACCTTCCTAAGCGGTTCATAGCTATTCCTAGTTGGAACAGCAGCATCAATCTTCACCATTGGAGCTGGTGGAGTAAATCCAGAGGGAGAGTTGCCCCCAGCTTTCCTCACTCGGCGCCAGTGGCGACGTTGAGCATGCCTTGCAGATAGGACTGGCTCAATTGTGGGAGTGGCTTCATCATGCCCATTGTTCTGGTTAGGGGCTAGTGCTAGGGCTAGCCTATTGAAGACTGACGTCCGTTGAGAGGGTACGGTCAATCTATCGAAGGCCGACTTCTTGGTAGGGAAGCAATCTTGATAACTTCACCCGAAGCAGGAGCTAGAACGGCTAATTTAACGAAGACCGAGCCTTTGTTAAGAGACACCCTTTTGCTGATTTCTCTCGCTGGAGCTGGAATGGCTATCCGTTTTGGGATAATACCCTTAGGTTTCGCGAGCCTCTTTGCATGCCCACTTGAGCTATGGCTCAGCCTGTCGAAGACTGAGGCATTAGAATTGGTCGACCCGTTGAGAGGGGCCGCGATAGTTGAAAGCCGATCGAAGACCAACTTCTTTGGAGCCTCTTGAGATAGCGCTGAAGCAATGAAGCTCATTGGCGGGAGCATGGTCCTGAAGAATAGTCCAGTGGTGGCCTGAGTCACCTGTTCCACTGGAATTGCAAAGATAGAGGCCGCTTGGGGCCCATAAGTCACTCCTCCAGCGGGGACATAGTGGAAGTTGCTGTTGTAATTGGTGTAGTTGGAAGCCATCGATGTCATCTTGTCTTCTGCATAGGAGCAAGACACCAAATCTTAGTACCTCGAATCCATAGGCAACCATAGCAAACCACGACTTGTTCACGAACACGACACATGAAGTGTGGAGTGGAAAGAGGAAGAGGTCCCACCGGGCGTGCCAGAATCTGTTCACTGGTGGAAAAGGGAGACGGGACCGGGATGGATCGTCCTGCTTAAATTTAGGGGCATATGCTATTTGGATTTATTCGTCCACCTCTCCAAATATGCCAAGTTGATTTATGGCACCGTGTATCGGATGTTTGGACAGATGCGACCGTTGTAGCAGACTTCATCAGATTCCCCCTCATTTCTAAGGGTTTTTTTTTATTGTGGGGACGCTCTTCCCTACAGACGCAATCCCCTACAGTTAATTACGTTACCACATCGCGATAACCACTTTCTCCTGCTCCAGCAATTCATTTCGTGTCGTGTGTATTTGTTTTATTTTTGGTTGCCCTTGGATTATATACGGAGAATAATTTGTGCCGTCGCCCGTAGGGCATGGCTTAGTCCAAATCCGTATATTCTTAGATTTGGGTTTGGTTTGATTTAAGGATCGTTAATCTCATTTGGGATTAAGATCAATTTAAATGTTTGTTAAGGATACGTTAGTATCATTTTACACTAAGATTTACTTAATAAGGTTTTAGGATCATTCAGATCCCACAAAAGAGCATTTGGGCTCTATTGTTTTAGTTTAAGGACGTCTCGGTCCATTGTTAGTTTAAGGACGTTTCGGTCCGTAGATCACCATTTTGGAGGCAAGGGTTTAGTTTAAGGAAGTTTCGGTCCGTTGTTAACTTAAGGACATTTCGGTCCATATTGGAATGTGTAGGGTTCCTAGGCACACACAAGAGGTCTCACAAGGCATCAACCATGCCAATTTCAAATTTTTCCGGTGCCGAGAAACCCTAATACGGATCGTTGACTAGAGTTTAAGCGAAAACGATAACTAGTTAACAACTTAACTAAGAGTGAACCGAAAATACAACCTTTGTAGATCCGGTCCTCTACCTCCATAGCTCCGTGATGATGTCTCCTCACTGCGATCATCGGATCCCGGGCTCTAGCGTCGGCTTCATCGGAGAAATGGGCTGGCTAGGTCATCGACTTCGATGCCGAAGATGATCTACGTCGAGGCAACACAAGATCAAGCTCCAACTTCACCAAGCCATGAAACTTGTGAAGAAAACACCCTATACTACTTGGCAAGTGGTAGAGGATGAAGAAATAGGAAGTGGATTCACTTTAGAATTGGATTTCTCACTCTTTTCATGAAATCACCATTGAAGGTTACAAACTCTTTTCTTCTTTGTTGAAGAAGAAGAAGAAGAAAAAGAATATCATTAGTCTTTTTAAAAATAGGAAATGATATGATACTTATCATATTTGCAACCATAGTTAGGTGTAGAGAATGAACCAAGGTTAGGTGAATGGTTAGGGTTAGGGAAAGAAACAAAATGGTCAACCATTTCAAAGCTTGATGAAGCTTCAAAGATAATCCAAAGTTAGCCACCATTTTCTTTCTTTCTAAAATGAATAAATAAATAAATGAATAAGTAAAAGAAGCAAATGAAACCCTAACTATTGACCAACCATGGTTTAAACCAAACACACAAACTATCATGTATCATCAAACATGATACAATCAAATGTACAAAAGTATATCACATATACAATGTGCACATCAAGTGAGAAAATCCTTTTTAAGTGAACCACTACTAGTTAATGCAAAGTAATATATCAAATATATAATTATGCATTAAATCATTAAATCAACGCTTAATTTAACGATCCGGTCATATCGCATATGACCGAATAATATCCAATGTATCGACTTATCGAATCAATCCTTGATTCGATAACTAGGTTATATCGCATACAACCAATCGATACATCCATCGCGAGAATAGAATACGGTATCACATACACGCATTATTCTCGGTCCCGCACACATCTCATATGTGCTCCTATTTCGTTTCGCTTGAGCCAGGAAACCTCTATATAGGACTCTAAAGACTCGTCAATACACCGGCAGCAGGTGATGATCATATCAAACACCCACAAACCGCAAGCGGTCTGCTAAACGTAACGGCCACCCGGGTATTGAGCGATTAGATGATCGACGAGCAAGCCCACTCACACTCTTGTGAATTCAACCAGTAACACTTACCGTACAGTCCGGTCTGTTCGTCTGATATGTCGCATATCTTGCCTAGGGGTGGTAAACGTCAGACCCTAATAGCTCGATAAGTCATGTCGATATGAGGTCTATAACAGTTCGAGAAACTACAGGTAACACTTACCAGTAAATCTCAGCAACCCTGGCCAGGGATTTCCGGTTATAGCCAATCGAACACAGCACAACATCAACTCCCTATACCGGGAGAGACGAATCCCCTCCTATCGCTCATTGCCTCCATATAATTCGGGACTGTACCCAAAAACCACCGTTTTGCACGCCCTCTTGGACATGGTAAGGTGGAAATCAAAGCACAGTAGAAATCACACAAGACTCTATGACGATCTCGGGTCAACAGACTACTCTGTACCAGTGTCACCAGAGAACTACCATCTGACGTAAGGTATAATACCATCTGGGGGTTCTCGGCGAGTCCGTCCAGTGTACCCAGTCTCCACTGAGCACCCGTATATCATCTTTGATGTCAAACACCAATGGATATGGGATCATCCATCACCCATCTGTATGGGTCGAGAAGGTATACGCTAGTCTACTCTGGTATATCGATGTCTCGTCTCGATACACCCACGACTAGGGACCATGAATGATGTACTTATGGGCTACCATGTCCCCACTAGTATGATCCGCATCATAGTCCAGGTAGTCAAGTACACATCCTAAGGGCTTTACCAACATGTAATGAGAGAGTCAATCAGTATACACGTTAAGGTAAAGAGTAACCAAATAGCATACTATCATGTCGAGCAAGAAAGTCCTCCCTATATATGTCCCAGCATTCTCTACAATATACATCCTATGTACAGTAATGGCCTCTAGGGCATACATATAACTAACAATCTCCCACTTGCACTAGGGCCATCTGTAGCAGTGGTTTTAGTATCTCATACTCAACCATCTCTTAAAAGCGTCTCTCTGGGAATAGGCCTTCGTGAGTGGATCCGCCATGTTATCCTCTGAGTCTGCTCTCCTAACCTTGATCACCCTGGAGATCAACTATCTCCATGATCAGGTGATACTGCCTTAGAATATGTCTGGATCACTGATGGGACGGACGTTCTTTGGCATAAGCCACAACTCCATTGTCACACAATGGGAGGAACTAAGTTCATCTCATGAACTAATATACACCAAGACAGCCTCTTTGGTAGCATCTTAAGTAGCGATGTATCCAGCCTTTATTGTCTAGTATGCCACGGTATCTAGCTTGGAACTCTTCCAACATACCATCCCTCCACTGAGGGTAAAGACAATGCCTGTGACTGACATTCAGTCGTCTTTATCACCCTGGACCCTTCCAGTGATTCTCGTCAGGATTGATTGATACCATCTCACTACATCTAGTGAGTATCCTAACATCGAATTACATCTATCTCATAGATGAAAACTCAGGATTTAGGAGGTATCACTTTGATCCTATATGGAGAATCTCTGTGATAAGCGGAGATTGACCGAGCGTAGCATAGGAAACTCCTTCCCTATCAAGAGTATGTCATCCACGTACTCTACGAGGATCACTACCATACTCTCTACTACCTTTTTGTATATACAAGGTTCATCTACAATTTTGATGATGTCAAACTGTTTGACTAACTCATCAAAACAGACGTTCCAACTCCGCGATGCCTGCTTTATCACATAAAGCATCTTGCACACGTTTCCGCTGCTCCCACTGTCTATGAAGCCTTCTGGCTGTGTACTTATAGACGCTCTCTTCCAAAACATCATTTAGAAAAGCAGTCATGATAACCAACCACTAGATATCGTAGTCATGGTATGTAGCCGTGGCAAGTAGGATCTAAAAATGGACTTAAGCATAGCTCCTTAGAAAAGGTTTCATCATGATCCATACCTGGTCAATGATGCAAACCTTTAACAAGTCTAGCTTTGAAAGTCTCAACTTTTCCATGTACACCAAGTAATCTTCTCAAGATATACTTGCTCCTGATGGGGATTTAACCCTTCAGATAAAGCAACCAAAGTCCATACTTTGTTGGTGTATAAGGATTCCATCTCAGATCGCTAAGCATCCAGCCATTCTTACAGAGTCCCACTCCTGATGGCCAGCTCGAAACTAGTTGGGTCATCATCTCATGATGCAATCCTCGCTCCCATTGTCATAGAGAAACCGAAGTATCTTTCAGGTGGGTGAGGAACCCTACTAGATCGGCAGAGAGGCCGAGGTTCGTTGGTATCTACTGAATCCTTTGGTTCTAAATCATCTGCTGTAGCTGGAACCTTTCCAATTGTACATAACAGACCTTGCCTCGAGCTTGTCCGGATTATGCTTTTAGACATAGCCCGGACAACCCCAAATCTTAGCAAACTTAAGATATGGGCTCTTCCCTTTCCATATCACATATGAAGCGATAGGCAACTGTTTTGATTTGAACCCTATTCAATAGGTATGCAGCTTCTCATGCGTATAACTCCCAAAAGGAAATAGGAAACTCAGTAGTACTCATCATAGAGCACACCATATTAAATAAGGTGCTATTGCTCCGCCCCGATATACCATCGTGCTATGGTGTATACGGAGGAGTAATACTGAGAGAGAATCTCATTCTCCTTTAGAATAGTCCATGATTTCCGTGTTCAAGTATTCTCCTCCTCGATCACATCAAAGGATATAATACTTATACCCGTATTTTGGTTCTCTACTTCCAACTTATATTCTGTGAATATCTCAAAAGGTTTGGAGCTGTGTTTCAAAAGGAATATATGTCTGAATCTTGAGAGATCATCAGAGAATGTAATGAAGTATAAAGAACCGGTCTTGGCATGTGTAGACAGGGGACCTTCATACATCAGCATGTATTAATCCCAAAAGTTCACTAACTCTTTCTCTGTTTTCAATAAACGGAGCTATGGTCATCTTATCTTTGTGACATGACTGGCGAGTTTTACAAGATGTAAATTCAAACTAATTTAAATATGCATCTTTATGTAACTCCAGCTAGTCGGGTCGCATTGATATGACCTAGTCTACAATACCTCAAGAAGGATTCGTTCATTTCTGAACCATTCTTCTTGTGTGTGTTCTGTAAACTACGAACTGTAGTTTGATTTAGAACGTCAATGCTTTTAGATAACGTGCCTGAACCGATCAACTTTTGAAATGGGAAATGTTCAAAACATTATCCAACAATACAAAATTATATCCTTTCTTTACTAATAAAGAGACTGATATGATTTTGTATATCAGGTTCGGTATCTAATAGCATTTGTTCATAATCAATGTATTGGTAATACATGGTGACAGTGATCAACAGACTTGGCTGCAACACTTGCCCCGTTTTCTGTCTCATGAAACTTATCACCCGTTCTCAGTTCTCTACCTTCCTGTAGCCCATGTAATGGATTACATTTACGGGATCCTGATCCGGTATCTAATACCTAGGACGTAGAGGATACTGATAAACAGTTCTTTATAATGAACACACCCGAAGGAGATGCATCTCATGCACTTTCTTCATTTGGGTGGCACGGGAATTCTGGTAATCCCTAATTTCCTGCTCTGTCTTATAACAATTATAAGTTGGAGCGGGACCAACGTTCTCCAGCTCAGTATAACAAGCGGGTTCGGTCAATAGTCTATATTATTATCTTGATTAAGGCGTGATATGATCGCTACCTGGAGAGAGAGAGAAGAAAACACTCAGCGTGTGCTCTTGCAAGAATAGATTGGTTATTATTTTATCTAATCAGGATGGTTCCCACTGCATTTTATCAAATCTTCCTTCAAACCCCAAAAGGAAAGACTAGCCGGGATTAATTACACGCTACAAGTTCGCCAATCTTTCAGCCAGGCCAGTGTCGGTACTTTGAGGGAGGTCCCCCGTGCTTTTGCACGAACCTAATTAATGTAAATCTCGTTTTCCCAGAGGCGTAACCTCGTTAACACCTTTCTAGACACCTACTTGATCGGCTAATTGTAATGTGTAAAACTCTCCCAGGAGTAACTCTTACTCGCAGTGGGTATCGGGATCCAACTATCTTATAGAAGGTATGCAATCTCATTGCAAATTTCAACACTTGAAATTCCCGATAACATTTTACCCCTAGTGTTCTATGACCTTGACGAATGCCAAACAACCCATAGTCCACTAATCAAGTTCAACCCGTACATTTCTTGATTGAATTAAACCCACCCGCACGACCCTTGACGAATGCCAAACAACGCCGTACGAATACCCTAATCCAATCTACATCATATGCATAAGTAGATAAATACTAGTTAGCTACCGCACACTACGCTTTGACGAATGCCAAACTACCGCAGCACGAATGTTAACTAGTACTTATCTGAAATGACGGAGGGCTACGACAGGTTTTTCTGAAAACCTATTGCGTAATAAACTTGATATCGTTGTAGAATCAAATGATTTTGAAATGGAGTGTTTTTGAGACTTTTCTAGTTTTGCTAAAGGGGTCATTCCCGGTGAAGGGATCGTCGGCCTTTTCCTCGTCAAATGAGGTGCGGGATATATCATATATATATCACTGTGCAAAGCAGAAACTATAGAAGCAATCAAAAGACAAACCGAGTGTGTAGCATCTGCCAGTTATTGCTAAAGGAGTCACTCTCGGTGAAGGGATCTCGGTCCTTTCCTTATCAAATAAGGTGCAGGATATATCATATATACCGCTGTGCAAAGCAAGAACTGTAGCTACCTGTTTTATTTTTGAAATTCGATTCCACAACATCTTAGGTTTCTCTTTCTTTCATTAGTCACATTAATGAAGTCCAATCATCTAAGTACCTAAACATCACAGATAAATATAACGTACGCTTATGCCATCCGCATTCGCCTCGATGTCCCGTCTGCACCGTTAGGTTAGTTAACTAACGCCAGAGCGAGGCAGGGCTAGCGCGGGTGAAAAACATAAGCAACGTCTATATAATATATCATATATACTATATACTATATCTATCTGAACATATCACATGATCACATCACAGATATCACAGCAGAAAATATCATATGAAATATTGGATATACTAGGACGTCCATATTTTCAATACGAGCCAGTATAAAACACGGATTACACGGTCGTGATGAATAGCCAATCCCACACTCCTAGACCCCTACGAGAGCGGCAAGCAACCCTACCAATTCTAGGGTTAGGAGACCCGGACTCGACTCCTCGAGATGGTCTTCCACTGGACCCTAGAACCCGGTTACTTATGCTCCCCTCCTTGGGTCTATCCTAGTGCGGAAAAGTAAATAATATACAAAGGGTGACAGCTTCCGCAACCTGGAAGTGCCCCAATAAAAGAATATTACGTACAAGTTTTTACATGAATGAAAATGAAAAACACTCATCTCACATAAAAACCCCTGGCTATTCGAACACGACGATCCAATATAACATATCCAGCAACACATAACATCACATGTCATCAGCGTAAGTAAGTATGCATACATCGATTGTCGTCGACGTATAGCAACGACAATCGGCAATACCACTACATACTACACTTACGGTCACAGAAAAGAAAGTGTAAAACTACAACAGTTGGAATCCGCAACCTCTTTAGACATCGCATGCCTAATCAAATGAATTACTTAGACATCGCATGCCTAACAATTATAAACCCCGCATTTTAGTCTCATTATCGAAAACTCTTTTCAATATCAAGTCGGGCAATTCAACAAGATTCCCGACATCCTGATCGAATGCTCGTCGCAAACTTTAATAGGCAGCTGCACCCCCGACGCCGTCGACGAAGTGCACCAAGGCGGAACACCGCTGCCGCGAGCACCCGAACGGATGCTTTCGGCGACGGGGTTCTCCTACAATCACTTGGTCGGGGCTATGGGGCGAGGCTGTCTATTAAGTTTACCCGGCGAGTATCCGCGTACGCTATGTGATTGCGACGGACTTTTGATCACATCAAAATTCCGTGGCAACCGATTAAGTGAGACTAAACCACTAGATTTATAACATTCATTCAGTTATCTCATAACTAATTATGAAATCCAATTATTGTATCACATTCCAGATAAAGTAGAAAATGTTAAACTTTCCGATCGAACATTCAAACACCCAAGTTTTCCCGAAACAGCTCAACACATGAAACAAGTTTAAAAACATTCACTTCATGCCTCAGTACCAACGGTCCAGCCGTAGAAGGGTCAAGCCAACGCCTCACATGTGGCACGCCGTACTGCCCCAAACCCTAAGGTTCAAAGGGCAGTTCAAGACGTCACATAATCGAGTTAAGGTTTGTTGTCTTCTAGAGGGACCATCGCGTTACTTGCACTACTCAGAACATCCTTAAATGACGGAAAAATCCAACACTTGGAAATTTTCCGGCAGGGGAAAAAGTGGGTATCTATTTCCGGTCGAATTTTTTAACATATTCAAAAATTATCTGGAAAAACACGGACGAAGTTAAACTTCCCGTTCGAAACACCGAGTCCCCAATACAACCCAGAAAACTCAACTCTTGAGTAGATAATAAAAATACCCAGAAAATATAGCATTCAAATATAGGAATTACTGTAGAAAATTCAATGAAAGAGGAGATCGTACGGCCGCGGAACCGCCGCACATGCCAGGCTCGTGCCGCGGTTCCGCAGCGGTTTAATCGAATTAGACCCTCGCTTTTCATAGTAATTCAAATAAGACCCTGCTTAATTTTCTGTATATTTTTAATTCACAAAATTCCACAATTCCAGAAAATTTCCAGAGAGCATTTTTGAGTTAGGGTTTCGGGTCGATCGGACTTCTAACTCCGTCTACGCATCGCCTAAGGCTCTAGCTAGGCTCTGATACCACTGTAGGGTTCCTAGGCACATACAAGAGGTCTCACAAGGTATCAACCATGCCAATTTCAAATTTCTCCTGTGCCGAGAAACCCTAATACGGATCGTTGACTAGAGTTTAAGCGAAAACGATAACTAGTTAACAACTTAAATAAGAGTGAACCGAAATACAACCTTTGTAGATCCAGTCCTCCACCTCCATAGCTCCGTGATGATGTCTCCTCGCTGCGATCATCGGATCCCGGGCTCTAGTGTCGGCTTCATCGGAGAAATGGGCGGGCTAGGTCATCGACTTCGATGCCGAAGATGATCTACGTCGAGGCAACACAAGATCAAGCTCCAACTTCACCAAGCCATGAAACTTGTGAAGAAAACACCCTATACTACTTGGCAAGTGGTAGAGGATGAAGAAATAGGAAGTGGGTTCACTTTAGAATTGGATTTCTCACTCTTTTCATGAAATCACCATTGAAGGTTGCAAGCTCTTTTCTTCTTTTTTGAAGAAGAAGAAGAAAAAGAATATCATTAGTCTTTTTAAAAATAGGAAATAATATGATACTTATCATATTTGCAACCATAGTTAGGTGTAGAGAATGAACCAAGCTTAGGTGAATGGTTAGGGTTAGGGAAAGAAACAAAATGGTCAACCATTTCAAAGCTTGATGAAGCTTCAAAGATAATCCAAAGTTAGCCACCATTTTCTTTCTTTCTAAAATGAATAAATAAATAAATGAATAAGTAAAAGAAGCAAATGAAACCCTAACCATTGACCAACCATGGTTTAAACCAAACACACAAACTATCATGTATCATCAAACATGATACAATCAAATATACAAAAGTATATCACATATACAATGTGCACATCAAGTGAGAAAATCCTTTTTAAGTGAACCAATACTAGTTAATGCAAAGTAATATATCAAATATATAATTATGCATTAAATCATTAAATCAACGCTTGATTTAACGATCCGGTCATATCGTATATGACCGACTAATATCCAATGTATCGACTTATCGAATCAATCCTTGATTCGATAACTAGGTTATATCGCATACAACCAATCGATACATCCATCGCGAGAATAGAATACGGTATCACATACATGCATTATTCTCGGTCCCGCACACATCTCATATGTTCTCCTATTTCGTTTCGCTTGAGCCAGGAAACCTCTGTGTAAGACTCTAAAGACTCGTCAATACGCCGGCAGCAGGTGATGATTATATCAAACACCCACAAGCCGCAAGCAGTCTACTAAACGTAACGGCCACCCGGGTATTGAGCGATCAGAGGATCGACGAGCAAGCCCGCTCACACTCCTGTGAATCCAACCAGTAACACTTACTGTACAGTCCGGTTTGTTCGTCTGATATGTCGCATATCTTGCCTAGGGGTGGTAAACGTCTGACCCCAATAGCTCGATAAGTCGTGTCGATATGTGGTCTATAACAGTTCGAGAAACTACAGGTAACACTTACCAGTAAATCTCAGCAACCCTGGCCAGGTATTTTCGGTTATAGCCAATCGAACACAGCGCAACATCAACTCCCTATACCGGGATAGACGAATCCCCTCCTATCGCTCATTGCCTCCATATGATTCGGGACTGTACCCAAAAACCACCGTTTTGCACGCCCTCTTGGATGTGGTAAGGTGGAAATCAAAGCACAGTGGGAATCACACAAGACTCTATGACGATCTCGGGTCAACAGACTATTCTGTACCAGTGTCACCAGAGAACTGCCATCTGACGTAAGGTATAATACCATCTGGGAGTTCTCGGCGAGTCCGTCCAGTGTACCCAGTCTCCACTGAGCACCCGTATATCATCTCTGATGTCAAACACCAATGGATATGGGATCATCCATCGCCCATCTGTATGGGTCGAGAAGGTATACGCTAGTCTACTCTGGTATATCGATGCCCCGTCTCGATACACCCACGACTAGGGACCATGAAGGATGTACTTATGGACTATCATGTCCCCACTAGTATGATCCGCATCATAGTCCAGGTAGTCAAGTACACATCCTAAGGGCTTTACCAACATGTAATCAGAGAGACAATCAGTATACACGTTAAGGTAAAGAGTAACCAAATTGCATACTATCATATCGAGCAAGAAAGTCCTCCCTATATATGTCCCAGCATTCACTACAATATACATCATATGTACAGTAATGGCCTCTAGGGCATACATATAACTAACAGGATGTGCCCATCGGTTTGGGATCGCGCTAAATATTTGTTGGTTGTCGAGACCCGCCACCTCTCTGAAAACGTTGAAGAATTACAACGAAAAGTATCAGAGGTGTGGAGAGATGTACCCTTGAACCAATTTCCAGATTAAGGAGAGATGTGGGATAAATATCTGTCGGAAGATCATTAGTCTTGTTTGGGACTAAGACCAATTTGGAAAATAAAGAGCATATGGGCTCGGTTAATAAGGAGTTTGGCCAACTTGAGCTCAGCCCACTCAGTCTTTGTCATTTCATTTTGAATAAAGTGTTAAACACTTGCTTGGGCTTAGTCCTCTTTCTGTGTACACAATGCTGAGCATTTATATGGGTTCTGACGCCCCCACATTATTTTACTTTTTCCTTTTTTTGGAGTGTTGAACACTCTTTATGGCGCCCACATGCGAAGCATGTGAAGCGCTTGATACTAGGCGCTGGGCGCTGTTTGGTGAGTGCAGAGCACTTTATGTTAAATAGCGCCCATGTGAGGGGCACGTGGGACGCTTTGCGCTGAGCGCCAACCACTGAGTGCTAAGCACTCCTTATTGAGTGGCGCCCATGTGAGAGACACGTGAAGTGCTTAGCGCCAACTACTGAGTTCTAGGCACTCTTTATTAAGTAGCGCCCACGTGAGGGGCACGCGAGGCGCTTGGTGCTAAACGCCAACCACTAAGTGCTAGGCACTCTTTATTGAGTAGCGCCGACGTGAGGGGCACGTGAGGCGCATGGCATTGATTTTTTTCATGTATTATGTTCTGAAGAGTTCAATTCTTTGTTCTTCTCTGGATCTTCGATCCCAAGAACAAATTCATCTCCATGAGAATTAAATTCTCATTTATGGGAGACTTGTCTCATGGATCTCAGATCCAGGGAAAGAACTATGTTCTATTATGAGGGTTAAACCCTTAGAGATGCAGATGAGATGCTCTGATCTCTACTACTTTTATACCTTGAAGAAAGTTCTTCTTCTTTCTTCTCTGTTAAAGCCGTCTTTTTGCTTGCTCTTCTTTTTGAACTTGAAGTTTTGGGCGGGGGATTCCTCTTCGTAGATTTAAAGTCTTTAGTCCTTTATACAGTAGAGGCAAATTTGTTGAGTTAGTTAAAGAAATCTCTCATTGAGAGATCTTTAATTGATTTGGGGATTTTTTCCACCGTTGAATTTTTGATCCAAGGACTTCTCTTTTACAGAAGATATCTTTCTTATTTTTAACAACATTAAAGAATTATTTTCCCATACAAAATTTATTCTGTAGATATGTGATTTTTAATCACTATTGGATTTTTAATCCAATGGTGCTCTGTTTTATAGAGAGTAATCTTTCTTGTTTAGAAAGATTTGAGAAATATTTTCTCAACATAATTTAATTCTGCATTTTGATGATTTATCATCTCTGTTGGATTTTTAATCTAATGGCTCTGTTTAACAGAGAAATTTTAGTTCTGGCGTCGGCGCCCTCGTGCGAAGCACGTGAGGCGCCGCCTCAAAGTTTTTTACTCTTGGCGCCGGCGCCCTCGAGCAAGACACATGAGGCGCTGCCTCAGAGTCTTTAACTTTTATTTAATAGATTTCTTTTTGTGCTTTACACATTGGCGCCCACGTGAGGAGCACGTGCGCCTCCTCCTAAGAGTTTAACTCTTATTTACTAGATTTCTTTTTGTGCCTTGCACATTGGCTCCTGCGTGAGGAGCACGTGAGCCGCTATCAAAGGATTTAATTCTATCCAAGGCAGTACCTACATGCTTTGCATGTGGAGATTTCCCTTTATTTTTATTTTATTGTTATTATTATATAAGGGAGTAAGTTTTGAGCCAAAATTTTGGTGGGAACAAAACTAATGCTGCTTTTCGGCAACGACCTAGAAACGATCCTTATTTCTCAACATTTAATTGGGGATGGAGAAGTCATCCTAATTTTGCTTGGAACGAAAACCAACCTCAAAACCAAAATCAAAATCAGTTCCCAAGTCAAAATAACTATCAATGCCTTCCCCACAGCAACAACAACTACCACAACAAATTTAGCAGCCCTTCCAACCGCAATCATTCCAAAACCCTACCAACAACTTTGCCCCTTATAACAATTCTTTCGAACCATATAATAATATTCCTCCGGCTGGTACCGATAAAATCTCTGCACTCGAAAGAAGCTTAGAAGCATTTATTAAACAATCCGCGCAAGCATCGGCTAATTTAACGTCTTCTATCCAAACGTTAGTGCAACACACTGCTTCTCACGGTGAAAGCATCAAATCTATAGAAAGCACAAATTGCACAGTTAAATGCCGCAATGAGTGAAAGAGAGAAAGCGAAACTTTCATCTCAACCTTTACCAAATCTCGGCCACCCACAAAACGCTAACACTATCCTTAACCAACAAAATCATAACGTGAGTGCTATAACTATGTTAAGATCGGGAAGCGTGCTGAACAACCATGTTGGTGAACAAGTTGATGATCTTGATGACACCCCGGCTACTACTTCGACTTCTACTTCGTCTAATCAAACATCTTCTTTCGAGCCCGTTCTCTGTTCTCCACTTGGCTCGAACTCTCAGTCTACTTTCTTAGACGAATTACCATCTCAGAGCATCCCAAATCCAATTTTGGGATCCATTCCATCCTTACAAACTTCTCCACAAGTATTGGACCCAACCTCTGTTAATAAGGATCTTTTTCCAAACCGGTTGAGGCCCAACAAACCAAGTCCACAGATGGAGAAAATTATGGAAATGTTTAAGCAAGTTAACATTAATATTCATTTCTTAGATACTATCCAACAAGTTCCATCCTATGCAAAAATTCTTAAGGACTTGTACACTAAAAAAAAGAAAAACTCAAGCACCTAAAAAGATTTTCTTAGCGAGCAATGTGAGTGATACTTTTACCCAATATTTGCCCAAAAAACATAAGGACCCCAGTTGTCCTATAATTTCTATAACTATTGGGGGTAAAAACATCAATCACGCTCTACTCGATCTAGGTGCTAGTGTTAACTTGCTTTCGTATTCTGTTTATAAGAAATTAGGCATAGGAGAGTTGAAACCTACGCACTGCACTTTCCAGATGGCCGATCGATCTATCACCTATCCTAGGGGTGAGCTAGAGGACGTGTTGATCAAACTCGGGGAATTTATATTCCCTGTGAATTTTATGGTTTTAGATACACAGCATGTGGCGAACTCATGAAACCAAATTCCGGTGATTAATTGTTATAACGGTTCCATGAACCTATTTTTTAGGAAGATGATAATTGAACTTAATATTTTTAGGGTAAGAAGTTAACCCTCTGAACCTTCTGCTCGTATGATTGATATATGTTCTGTCAACGAGATAGCTTCCGACAGTTGTGAATTTGAGGAGTTTTACGATAATGATCTCGACGCCACTAGTGCGTTATCCATCTACTCCTTACACGAATAGGGAATATGAAGGGTTCACTTTCCTTGATGATCTTAATTCACGGGACCCTTCTGTCGGCAAGTCCACCCCCAAGTTTGAATCCTTTAACTTGTCGAACAAGTTAGTTGAACTATCCGAGTCAATCTCCTACACTAGTTGTGAACCTCTTATGGAGTCCGGGTATCATTTCCTTATCCTACCTTCTATCGTCTTTCAGCCAACACTTTATCTCAAGCCGTTGTTGTCTCATCTTAAATATGCATATTTGGTTAAGAACGAGTCTTTGCCTGCTATCATATCAGCTTCTCTAGCTTCAGAGTAAGAGAGAGCTCTTTTGTATGTCTTGAGATCGAATCGGCAAGATTTTGGTTGGACAATGGCGGACATCAAAGGGATTGGTCCCTTGATTATTGAACATCATATACATTTGATGGATGAAACCAAACCAACCTGTGACCCACAAAGACGGTTGGATGCCGTCATGAAAGAGGCGGTAAAGAAAAAAATCGTCAAATGCTTAGATAAAAGTATAATTTACCCGATATCTAATAACCAATAGGTAAGTCCTATTCACCTGGTCCCTAAAAAGTCTGGCATCACGGTCATAACTAATGAGGTTAATGAGTTGATTCAAACACGCACCTAAACTGGATGGCGGGTTGTATTGATTATAGAAAAATAATGCCGCGGCGAAGAAAGATCACTTTCCTCTACTCTTTATTGACCAGATGTTGGAACGTTTAGCTGGGCATGAATACTACTATTTTTTGGACGGTTACTCAGGCTATAACCAGATTCCCATCGCCGAAAAAGATCAAGATATGACAATTTTTACTTGTCCTTTCGGTACTTTTGCTTATAGACGCATGCCCTTTGGGTTATGAAATACTCTCGCTACATTTCAGCGGTATATGATGGGGATATTCTCGGATATGGTCGAGAATTTTTTGGAGATATTTATAGACGATTTCTCCATATTTAAGGACTCCTTTGAGAAATGCTTACATCATCTTAATACTGTTCTTACACGTTGTAAGGATAAGAATTTAACTGTGAATTAGGAAAAATGTCATTTCATGGTTCAAGAAGGTATTGTCTTAAGCCATATCATTTCACGAAAGGGCAGTGAGGTAGACAAAGCTAAAATAGATATCATTTCCAACCTTCCTCCTTCCAAATACGTCAAAGATATACGATCTTTTCTTGGTCATGCCGGGTTTTATAGATGATTCATTAAGAACTTTAGCAAAATTGCTAGACCCTTAACTCTTTTCTTGGCCAAGAATACAACATTTCACTTCGACTCGGATTGCTTGGCTGCTTTTGAACCGCTTAAATGTTCTCTTACTACAGGCCCCGTTCTATCATCTCCAGACTGGAATCACCCTTTTGAGCTTATGTGTGATACATCCGATTTTTCTATTGGTGCAGTCTTAGGACAGCATATCGATAAGATACCACATGTGATTTATTATGCCAGCAGGACCTTGAACGATGCCTAAATGAACTATACAACCACCGAGAAAGACCTCTTGGCAGTTGTATTTGCATTAGAAAAATTCAGGCCTTACCTAATTGGCTCTCCAGTCCTAGTTTACACCGATCATTCCGCCTTAAGATATCTTTTATCGAAGAAGGATGCTAAATCCAGGCTAATACATTGGATTCTTTTATTACAAGAATTTGAACTTGTCATAAGAAATAAAAGTGGATGTGAAAACGTCGTAGTCGACCATCTTTCACGACTTTCTTTTTCACCAACGTTGACCTTGCCAATAAACGAATATTTTTTGGATGAACATCTCTTGACCATATTTTGTGAACCTTAGTTCGTTGATATTATGAATTATTTAGCAACGGGACTCCTACCCAGAGAATGGTTAAATCAAAATAATCACAGATTTTTATCCCGGATAAAACACTTTTACTAGGAAGAACCCTATTTGTTCAAGAATTGTCCTGATCAGATCATTCGCCTATGTGTCCCTAATAACAAGTTCAAGAGTGTATTGTCCTTGTGCCATAATCAAGCATGTGGCGGTCACTTTGGTCCAAGAAAAACTGCGGAGAAAGTTTTGCAATGTGGTTTTTATTGGCCAACGTTATTCAAATATGCATATGATTATTGCAAAATTTGTTCACGATGTCAACACATGGGTCGGATTTTGCGGAGAAACGAGATACTGCTCCAACTAATCTTGGTTGTGGAGATATTTGATGTACGGGGAATTGATTTCATAGGCTCATTTCCCAACTCTTTTGGGAACTTATACATTTTATTAGCGGTTGATTATATCTCTAAATGGGTGGAAGCAATACCGTGCCGTACTAATGACAACAAGATTGTTGTTAAGTTCTTTAAAAAAACATCTTTTCTCGGTTCGGGCACCCTCGCTCTATCATTAGCGACAATGGGACGCATTTCTGCAATCGGTCTTTCAAGATTTTGATGCGGAAATATTCAATCAACCATAATCTTTTTACGCCCTATCATCCCCAAATGAGCGGGCAACCTGAGATCTCTAATAGACAGATCAAGCAAATTTCAGAGAAAACGGTTTCTAAGAACCATAAAGATTGGTCCACTAAACCGACTGATGCTCTTTGGGCATTTCGTACCGCATATAAGACTGATCTTGGCATGTCTCCTTATCGACTGGTGTTTGCGAAGGCTTGCCATCTTCCTGTCGAGTTTGAACATAAAGCAATATGTGGGCTATTAATGATCTTAACTTTGATTTTGACCAAGCAGGCAGCTATCAGAAGCTGTAATTAAATGAGCTAAGCGAGTTTCATGATGAAGCCTATAATAATGCGGTTATAGTAAAGAACCGGACAAAAGTGTTCCACGACAAACATCTTTTGCGAAAAACTTTCACACCGGGACAACAAGTCCTTCTTTACGATTCCCGTCTCCATCTGCATCTGGGTAAGCTAAGATCTCGTTGAAAAAGACCTTTTGTGGTGCGGTATGTGTACCCGCACGATGCAGTGGATGTAGAAAATGTTTAAAACGGTTCTATTTTCAATGTAAATGAGTATATATTAAAACCGTATTTTTCCGCCGACCCTTCGAAGGAGCTCCTGTTCTTGCATGAGCCCTTTAACATGACTAACTTTCCTCCGCCTCACCTCCATATTTCGGTAACACTGTTTCATCTAAGAATGGAGGTGTGTATATAAAAAAAATATAAATATCTTTACATTCTAAAGAACAAGTTTGGGGGGTGGTTTTCATTTTGACTATCTTTTGACCTTATTTTTCTCACCCAAGACTACAGGTTTTTGATCTCGAATAACTGCATCAGTGAGGACACTGATGGAAACAGGTTTGAGGGGAATGTTTGTATTTATTGACATATCATTTGACACTATAAAAAATTTTGAAAATAAAAGTTAGAAAGTGAAAAAAAAACATATGAAAGATAGGAAGAAATTTAAGAAACGCAAGAAAATTAGATATTTTAAAACGAAACTAGTAATATGTAGTCATGATCTGTTGTCCCAAGGGTTAGTAAGATGAAGGAATCACTAATCTGCGGATAAAAATAAGTCTGAAAAATAGTCTCTATTCTTGAACCCAAACTTCTGAACTTTGATACCCTACTATATGCACTTGAACACATCTTGAAACTTGGGATAGTAGAGAATACCTTGAAATACTCTGGCCTAGAAGTCTTAGTATAAAGGAAAAACAAAATATAAGTGGTGCATTAAAAAAAATAGAAAGAAAAATGAACACTGGTTTTGTAATTACTTAAGACAGTATAAAAAAATATAGAGCGAGTGCCTTATTACCTAGTGCCTTAAATCAACTGGTTTAGGAGTCACTGCTAAGCCTTAGGTGTTATAAAACTAGGATATTGCTAATTATTCCTTAATAAGTGAGCACATTCGGTAATCGGTTGGTTAGTACTGTTCCCGCCAAAAATTTCTGCGCAAAGGAGTCCAAAGTATCAAATGGCAGCGATACGCTTAAGGAAATACGAACCAGTATTTTCCGGCCTGTATTTTGATAAACTCCTAAAGGAGGAACTGTTAAATTCTAATGGTATTTGAAGCATCTCGAAAAACCCTTCGATTTGATATATTATGGGTCTCATAACTCATCCGGGATCAAAAGTTATGAGGCATCACGTGTCCACACGTGATGGACCTTTAAGAACCCGCTGGAGGAGTTACAAGATATAATAAAAACTCAGAAAAGACCCCAATGGGGCATCACGTGCTCACACGTGACCATGGGTCACGTGCAGACACGTGATGGGCTCTTAAGACCTCTAAAATAATGAATGGAATTAAATTCTAAAATCTGTTCCCTGATTAAAAATCAGATGTCACCTCAATGAGGTATCATGTGCTCACGCGTGACCAATGGTTACGTGTTGACACGTGATGGTTAAAATTGAAGCGTGAATGAACGCTGAGAAGAGGAGTCAATTGGGGGTCACGTGCTTCACGTGACCAAGGGTTACGTGCTCACACGTGACCACGAGTCACGTGTCAGCACGCGACTGGCTTTGAAAGCCTTACAGTTTAATAGAATTAAAATTCTAAATTTCTCTGAATCTTTCCAAATAGAATTAAAATTCTAAATTTCTCTAAATCTTTCCAAATGGAAAAGGATTATGGGGACCGTTGGATTAAAAATCCAATGGTGATTAAAAACCTCCAATTTATGGAAAAATCTCAAATAAGGGAAGATCTCCCCAAATCTCACCGAAATAACAAACAGAATATATTTTGGATTTAAAATCCAATGGTGAGTAAAATTCACCGAATGATCTAAAGGCTCATATTAAATACGAAAACAAATCAAATCTTTCAATGAGAGATTTGCTGAATAAATTGATTCTTTTCCTTCTCCTATAAATAGGAACCAAGAAAAGAAGAGAAGGGATCTTTTTTGGGGGGAGAAAAACAGAGAGAGGAGAAATTAATTCTCAAGAGGGAAGAAAAGAAAGGAGAATTTAATTCTCAACAAAGAAAACTTTAGGTGAGAAAAGGAAAAAAGATCAACTTCAAAAAGAGAATTTAGTTCTCAAAATTTAAGAGTTTAACTCTTCTGCAAATAAAGAACTTAGTTCTTCTTCTGGTTGAAGATCTGTACAGAGCACATCTCCCCATAGGATGAGAATTTAATTCTCATCGGGTCAAGATCCTGCCATGCAGATCCTAAACTTAGAAGGGGAATTGAGTTTTGAGAATTTAATTCTCCCCAAACTCACAAGAATTTAATTCTTCCTAAAATGAAACTGGGTTTTACCCTAATCAAGAATTTAATTCTTTTACATATCTAGGAATTTAATTCCTTTAAAAATAAATTAAGGTTTTACCCTAAATAAGAATTTAATTCTTTCACAATAGGGATTTAATTCCTCCAAAACAAAATTAGGGTTTAACCCTACAGAGAATTTAATTCTTAAGATAAAGGGACTTGAAAGATCTCCATGCACATAAAGAATATTGGTCACGTGATGACACGTGACCCCAATACGTAGTGATCAGAAAAGAAGGAATAAAACCAGGGTCACGTGTCCCTACGTGACCCCTAGAAAGATCCCCAAAAATAAAAAGGAAGAAGCTTTGAGGCAATGCCTCACGTGCTCCCATGTGACTCCCAAAACGCAGAAAGAAAAAGCAAAGGAAATGAAGGCTTTGGGCGCCCTCACCCTTAGCAAATGTTTTAACAGTCAGCGCACAGATCCCCATCACGTGCCAACACGTGATGCTCAAAATAAAAATGAAAAGTTTTTAACATTTATTCACAGATTTGAGGATAAAACAAAGGAGATCTGGTTCCACATTTAGGGCGCTCTCACGTGTCCCCACGTGACCCCTAACAAATCCCTTTAATATCTAATGGATGGATGCCTATCACGTGCCCACACGTGATGATCAGGAAATGAAAAGTGTTTAACACTTAATTGCAAAACGAAGAAAAGGGATCTGGTCCCCCCTTTGGGCGCTCTCACGTGTCCATACGTGACCCCTCTGTTTTTAGTGTTTAACACTAATTCGGGGATTATATTTCCAGTGTTTAACACTGATTGTTTCTAGTGTTCAACACTAAATTAAAGATTATATTTCCAGTGTTTAACACTGATTGTCTTTTAGTGTTTAACACTAATTTGAGAGTTCTGTCTCCAGTGTTTAACACTGTTGTTCTCTAGTGTTTAACACTACTTTTAGCTAAATTGGCTAATTTTCCAGAGGCAAAAGTCCCTCCTCCAAATGAATCTCAAAACTGAGGAAATCAAAGACAAAATGTTATCAGAGCCCCCAAACCTCTATTTAACACTGCTGAATGACGAGGGGCTGAACCCAGACAAATGTCTAATGGCCCAAAGGGCCAATATTTCAAACATAACTGGACTTAACCCAATTCTGGCCATAAGTCCTCAAATTAAATTGAATCGAGCATAACTGCTCTCCCAAATCAATTTACATCCGGTTCAAGGGTACATCTCTGAACTCCTCTGACACTTGTCGTTGTAATCCTTCAACGTCGTCAGAGAGGTGACGGGTCCCGACAGCCACACATTTCACGGACTGTGGGGTCCTTAAACTCATGGACTTATGCGTCCTTAAACCAACATCTGTCCCCAAAATGGGAATATTGGACCACTATGTCCTTAAACTGGTATTGGACCACCATGTCCCTAAACTGGCAATGGACCACCATGTCCCTAAACTGGAACAATAGAGCCCCCAAATGCTCTTTTGTCGGATCTAAACGATCCCGTTTAAGTTGATCTTAGTCTCAAATATGGCTAACGCATCCTTAAACCTTCAAACAGACTTTAGTCCCAAATTGGTATAGATCCCCCTAATCTACTTTGGTTCAAGGGTAGATTTCTGAACTCCTCTGAAATCTGTCGTTGTAATCCTTCAACGACGTCAGAGAGATGATGGGTCCCGACGGCCATACATACAATGGACCACCATGTCCTTAAATTGGAACAATTGAGCCCCCAAACGCTCTTTTGTCGGATCTAAACGATCCCGTTGATCTTAGTCTCAAATTGGACTAACGTATCCTTAACAAACGTTTAAGTTGATCTTAGCCTCAAATATGGCTAACGTATCCTTAAACCAAAACCCCAAACCAAATCTATGAAAATACGGATTTGGACTAGTCCACGCCCTACGGGCGACAATATAAATTTGTCTCCATATACAATCCACGGGCAACCACAAAAAAAAAACAAACACCCACGACACAAAGTGACCAGCTGGAGAAAGAGAAAGTTGTTACCGCGATACGGTAGCGTAATTAGCTGCAGGAGCTTGCGCCTGCAGGGAAGAGCGTCCCCACAATCAAAAACCCCTCAAGCGAGGGGAAATCTGACGAAGTCTGCTACATCTGCCGCATCCGTCCAAACCTCCGATACACGGTGCCATAAATCAACTTGGCATCTTCGGAGAGGTGGACGCATAGCACCTATTAGCATCTGCCCCGAATCTCAGGCAAGACGTCCATGTCTTGGCCTCCGTTCGGAGGGGAACAGATTCTGGCACGCCCGGTGGGACCTTTTCCTCTTTCCACTCCACACTTCGTGTGTCGTATTTGCGAACGAATCGCGGTTTGTTAATGGTCCGCAATTCCGTTCATTCTTTCGGGACCGGACCTTGACAGCTTTGAAACGTCGTCCCCGACCCGCTCCAAGTCGCGTGCATATTTAAGCTCTTCGGTCCGGCAACTGCTATGAATCTTCAACTGGTCAAAGCGAGTGAGCTAGGTGGGCACACCACAAAGGGGTGGGGAGACTTTTTGCCCTCGGGTTTCAAGTTACTAAGATTTGGGCTCTTGCTTGGTGCAGAAAGCAAACAACAATGGCATTCAACTGCTCGAACTGCTCCAACTGCAACTGCAACCGACACTCTGCCTCACCTGGAAGTGTAGCCTATGGACCTCAGGCGGCATCACTGTTCATGATGCCGGTGGAACAAATCACCCAGGCTACTACTGGACTATTTTTCGGGACCATGCTCCCGCCAATGAGCTTCATTGCCCCAGTGCCCATACCAGAAGTTCCTAAGAAGTCGGTCTCCGATCGACTTACAGCTGTTGCGGCCCCTCTCAACGGGTCGCCCAACACCAATGCCTCGGTCTTCTCCATACTAGGCCAAAACTCATGTGGGCCCATGATGAAGCTTACTGTCCCTGAGAAGGTTACTCAAAAGAAACTAGCCAAACCTACTCCTGAAGTCGTAGGCGGCTTCTCCTACTAAGAGGTCGGTCTTCGTAAGACTGACCGTCCCAACTCCCACTCCCGCTCTTGCTGCTCAGAAGACATCAGTTTTTAATATGCTGACACCGGCTACAGCCTCTCACCTGAACAGGGGGCAAGACAAGGCCGTCCCCGTCACCGAGCCAATTCCCGCAGCACGACATGCTCGACGTCGCCACTAGCGCCGAGTGAGGAAGTCGGGAGGCAACTCCCCTTCCGGGCTAACTCCTCCAGCCTCGACGGCGGAAATTAATGCCGCTGTTCCAACTGGGAACAGTTTTGAACTGCTAAATAAAGTGCATAGGAATTCTCCTACCGCTGTACTGAAGAGGTCTCTTCCTCCACTGGAGAAGGTTACGGAAGCAAAGCCAGAACGGTCTCAATCCCCTCAACAGCTGTCCTCCAAGATCTATAAAGTCTGGCACTAGGTCCGAGACTCGGTGATCGATCCAAATTTCTCCCGCCAGCACAAGAAACTGAAGGTCCAAAAGGAAGTCAGCCATCCTGCTAAGCCACGAAAAGCTGTCTGGGTGCCCACCTCGACGGCTCCCTCAACTTCGACCGCTCCTGAGAAAAGAAGGCCGGAGAAGATCCCTGTACCGGCGACAAATGTCAAAGGCGGTGAGCCCAAACGCCCTAAGTCCGGGGGCATTGTGGTCCATACCGTCTACATGGCGTCCGGAAAAGAGGACAGACGTACATCTACAGGTCATAGACCGCTTACGCGATCAGTGACTAAAGCCCAGGAGCAGCAACAAAAGCTTCGGGAGATGATGACTGCAATGGCCGCACTTACCGGGCCAAAAGAAAGCTCGGAAGCATCATCAGAGCAGCGTCATGAACGACAAACTGACGCTGACTTCCTACGCAGAGTCCTCGAAAAGAAGGACAGAGAGGCAGCAGAACAAGCTGCCAACATAAAACAAATAGCGCTTCTCATCCAAGACATGGTGGGAATGATGTTACAGCCGGACCCTCCGGCTGAAGACCCTCCGATCATTATTGAAGACGATAAAGAGGAGACATCTAATCCTCCTCCGGCTCATTCAACAGCCAAGGAGGAAACCATTTCCAAAGCTGCACTAGATGACTATATAGCTCAGCAAATACGAGCTCATCAGGCGAATGAAGCGGCCAGCCAAGCCGCCAAAACTGGGCGATCATACCCGAGCTGGTATGACCAAATCAGTTACCCACCGGGTTATATGATCCCTAAGTTCCATGTATACAAGGGGACGGGAAATCCGCATCAGCACGTTGTCCAGTTCAGGGCTCTTTGTTGCAACATCGGCAGCGATGATAAGCTCCTGCTTTGCCAATTCGTCGGCAGCTTATCGGAGACGACGTTTGAATGGTACTCCGAGCTCCCGAACGACTCTGTTAAAACTTTCGCTGAAATGGAGTTGTTGTTTACCCAGCGTTTCGTAAGTGCCAGCGAGCGCACCCCGATAACAGCACTGATCAACGCCAGGGTATGGCCAGGCGAAACGTGGGTTCAATATGCAACCCGATGGCGGAACTTATGGTCAAAATGCGAATAACACATCGAGGAAGCACCGGCAGTGGGCATGTTCATTGGTACTTTCAACCCTCAAGCGACCATCTCGCAATTCATGATGTTTTTCAAGCCGACCACCTTCCAGGCCTTTATTGACAAGCTGGCCCAAATGGACCAGATGGGCCATAGGCCTTCCTCTTCAAAGACGGAGCCTTGGAATGAAAAGGGCAAAGGGAAAGCAACTTTCGTCGCCAGTACTCAACAACAGCCGAGCAACTTAAAGCCGGCTGTTTGCCAAAACAACGTGCGTCCATGCCCATCCCTCGAGGAGAGACTGGGACGTCCTTACTCGTTTCCTCAGAATAAAACAAGGAGATTGTTCGAGCTGGCAGTGCGCAACAGACTCATCAATCTGCCGAATTCAAAACGTCCGTTGCAGCCAGGCGATGTCAACGATCTTAATTACTGCCCTTACCACCAAGCGGTAAGCCATCCAATCGAAGATTGCTTCGTCTTTAAGGGATGGATCGAGGATCAGTACCTACAAGGCAAGTTCGCGCTATCTGAAAAGTGGAAAGTAAACCCACCACAGCCGCACACTTCAAAGAAGACGGACGCACCGGGGGCAACTTGTCACGTGATCTCCCACTCATTTACGAACGATGAAAAAACTCCTTGCACTAAGAAACTAGGGGCAGAGCCTGAGCCGGAATTCGTGTGGCCGTCAGACGAAATGATCGACGCTTTTCTAGATGAGATTCGTCTAAAAAGTAAAGCTGATCGGGAGCGTGAGATGGCCATATTTAGAAAGACCAAACGCCGGTGACTGGATAAAAGGGTCGAAACACTCTCAACATATCAAAGTACATCCGCTGCGAATGAAAGAAGGATCAAGACAAGGAAACGATTCGCCAAATCCATATCAATGGGGATGAGGCCGCCCTCTTTCAGAGAAAATTCTCCTGGTGGTATACATCTTGATGAAGCGGACGTACATCCTAACTTCTGATTATATCATCAGAAGATCGCACATCCTACCGAGGATTGCAACTCCTTTATGTGTTGGTGGCAAGGGTATGTCGCTCACAGGCAACACTTCAATAGGATAAAGCGTGAAGCTCGTAGACAGCGGAAGAATGCGACAGATGAGCATAAAAGAATTGCTGGCGATTGTCATAGGGTTGATCCCGAGGGACCGCGAGTTCTCACCTTCGAGAGCAACTCCGACAAAAAAGCAGCCCTCGGCCCTCTCTTCAAGGAAACCATCTCTAAAACGAAAGAATTGAGGAGTTGCGAGAGCATTCAGCTTTGCAATTGCACGATACCCCGAAAAAATCGCGGACCCGCAAGCAACGGTTCGAACAAAAAGGATAAAGGAAAGGGAAAAACGGCCTTCGTCGCCAACACTCAACAACAGTCGAGTGGCCCTAGAACGGTTCTTCGCCAAAACAACAAGCAGCAACCCCTCTATGAAAAGTTGAAACGTCCTTACTCGTTTCCCCGGGACAAAACAAGGAGGCTGTTCGAACTAGCAGTGCGCGATGGACTTATCACTCTACAGGAGCCGAAATGCCAGCTACAACTGAATGAGGTCAACAATCCTAATTACTGCCCTTTCCACCAAGTATTGGGCCATCCGATCGAAAATTTCTACATCTTCAAAAACTGGGTTGAAGACCAATACCAACAGGGCAAGTTCGCGCTGTCCGAAAACTGGAAGCTGAGCCCGCCACAACCACATGCTCCGAAAAAGATGGATATGCCGGGGGCATCATGCTCATTCATAAAGAAAGCCCAACGGACCACTACGTCCTAAAACTGGATAATAGACCGTAACGTCGTTAAACTAACAACGGACCAGTACGTCCTAAAACTGGATATGGACCGAAACGTTCTTAAACTAACGGCGGACCGCAATGTCCTAAAACTTGCAAATGACCGAAACGTCGTTAAACTACTTCCAACCCGCAGCATCTTCAGGCTGACGTGGTAAAAAAAGAAAAAAAAAAGGTACGTCTACAAGCAAAATGGGCACGGATGAAAACCCGAAAGGGCTCCGTGAGTAAAAACAGCAGGGCTACCGGCGAGTGTTCATGAAAACCCGAAAGGGCGCGACCTCGTTAAAAAAAAAGAGAATAAAAAAAATAAAAAATAAAAAGAACGGTATGTCCATAAGAAAAGGGGGCACGGATGAAAACCTGAAAGGGCTCCGTGAGTAAAAACAGCAGGGCAACCGGCGAGTGTTTGTGAAAACCCGAAAGGGCGCAACCTCGTTAAAAGACACTTATAGGGTCCTCCCGACCTTGTAAGGAGAAACCACCCGCGTGAGATCCTTACTACTCACAAGGGAGCAACACACTTAGGGATCCTCATGATTCCTAAGGAGAAATTACACTTGCGAGATCCTCACGACTCGTAAGGAGAACTCTCTTATGGGACCCTTACGGCTCATAAGATTTGAAAGTCTTAAGTTATAGAGACCCGAACCTGTTCTTAAGCAAATCCCACAACCTTTTTGCCCTACAAGAGGCTCATACTAACCCTTGCATACAATCCACGGGCGCGAATAAACATTTCCCTAACAAAGTCCTACCAGGTACTAGGGATATGTCCATATGTTGAACAACCCTCATAAGTCCTCTCGACTTATAAGGAGAAAACTCTTTTGTAAGATCCTTACGACTTACAGGGGAACATACACTTAGGAATCCCCACGATTCCTAAGGAGAAAACACAACTACGAGATCCTCACGACTTGTAGGGAGAAACACCTTTGTGGGACCCTTACGGCTTATAAAGTCAAAGCCTTAGTCGACAGCATCCTAACCCTGTTCGCTAAGCCATCTTTGTTCGACGTCGACAAAGGAAAATGATGATTCGCTCCTGGCAATATCCCAGTTGTAACGATGCTGATGCCTAAATCGATATCAAACTCCAAGTCCTTTAATGGCAAATGATGATTCGCTCCTGGTAATATTCCAGTCGCAGCGATGCTGATGCCAAGATTGGTATCAGATCCCAAATCCCACACTCGCGATAAAAAGTCTGCGAGCCAAAAATGCATATGAAATAGCCGAAATGATGGGGCAACTTTCAACAAAATCAGCAAGTAAAAATGTATGCATACAAAAACAGCCGAAATGATTGGGCAACTCGCAATAAAAAGCAGCGAGTAAATAAAACAGCCGAAATGATTGGGCAACTCGCAATAAAAAGCAGTGAGTAAATAAAAGAAATAGCCGAAATGATTGGGCACCGCGAAAAATAGCCGAAATGATTGGGCAATCGCGACCTTCGCGATATAAAAAGCTGAAATGATAGAGCATCGTGGAAAGAATAAAAAAAATGAAATGATGAAAAAATGAAACTTTTTGCCCTACAGGTGAGATTACATCGATCCCTGTATACAATCCAGGGGCACAAACAAAGAGGAAACCATACCTTCCCAGCAGGCTCCACCAGAAAGCGAAGCCAAATCTCGACGGTTCATAGACAACCTAGAGACAACCTCGATATTTGTCGCAATATTGCAAACACAATGTCAACAAATGAAGCAAAGGAAGATCCCTAGCTTCAGGGTCTCGACGTCAACATCGACAACTTAGAGACCACCAACGGAGTTTCTCCTCACTCCAACCAGATGCAGACGTGACGTCAGCAATCGACCTCAGAGTCGCAACGAAACGGAACCATGACAAAGTCCCTAGTTCCAAATCTCAATGGCCACATCTGCAGTCTGGAGACAAACAATGGTGGGCCTCCTCATTCCCGCATGACACAGAGGTTACACCATCAAACGGAGTGACGGCAAAATCCCAGCTCCACCTCAGCATTCGTCTCGTTACAGCAGACGCAATGTCAACAACGACGTTCCTTCGCAGTCCAGCAGGATGTAGATGCAACGTCAACGAAAGACCCCATGGTCAGCAAAGCAGGGTGACGGCAAAATCCCAGCTCCACCTCAGCATTCGTCTCGTTACAGCAGACAAAATGTCAACAACGGTGTTCCTTCGCAGTCCAGCATGATGCAGGTACAACGTCAATAAAAGACCTCACGGTCAAAACAAATGGAGCTACGGCAAAGCCCCTACTCCGAATCTCGGTGGTTCCTAGACAACCTAAAGACCACCTCGACATTCGTCTCGATACAGCAGATGATATGTCACCACAGTATCCTTCCTCCAACAGGATCCGGACACGCCAAAGTAAATGAAGCAAAGGCCAAATTCCTAGATTCACGGTCTTAATGGCAAGTCATATAAAACCTGAAAGACAATCGGAGATCATCTTGCACCAGTAAAGAGTGGTCACCACCTCGACGTTCGTCTCGATACAGCAGATAAGATGTCACCCCAGCATTCTTCCTCCGACAGGATTCGGACGTGACAAAGCAAACGAAGCGAAGACCAAATTCCTAGCTTCAGGGTCTTAACGACAAGTCATATAAAGCCTGAAAGACAGTCGGAGATCATCTTGCACCAATGCGGAGTGGTCACCACCTCGACGTTCGTTTCGACACAGCAGACGTAACATCAACAAACGGAGCCATGGCAAAATCCCTAGTTCCAAATCTCGACGGTTCACCCGCAACATAGAGATAATCGCGACATTCGTCTCGATACAGAGGACGCAATGCCAGCAAACGAAGTAAAGGCCAAATTCCTAGCGTCAGGGTCTTAACGGTAAGTCATATAAAACCGGAAAGACAATCGGAGATCATCTCATACCAACATGGAGTGATCACCACCTCGTTCGTCTTGACACAGCAGACGCAACATCACTGAAAGGAGTCCCGGCAAAATCCCTGGTTCCAAACCTCGACGGTTCACCAGCAACCTAGAGACAACCGCGACATTCGTCTCGATACAGCAGACGCAATGCCAGCAATCGAAGCAAAGGCCAAATTCCTAGCTTCAGGGTCTTAACGGCAAGTCATATAAAACCGGAAAGACAATTAGAGATCATCTTGCACCAATGCGGAGTGTTCACCACCTCGACGTTCGTCTCGACACAGCAGACGCAACATCAACAAACGGAGCCATGGCAAAATCCCTAGTTCCAAATCTCGACGGTTCACCCGCAACCTAGAGATAATCGCGACATTCGTCTCGATACAGAGGACGCAATGCCAGCAAACGAAGCAAAGGCCAAATTCCTAGCTTCAGGGTCTTAACGGCAAGTCATATTAAACCGGAAAGACAATCAGAGATCATCTCACACCAATATGGAGTGATCACCACCTCGACGTTCGTCTTTACACAGCAGACGCAACATCACCAAAAGGAGTCACGGCAAAATCCCTGGTTCCAAACCTCGACGGTTCACCAGCAACCTAGAGACAACCGCGACATTCGTCTCGATACAGCAGACGCGATACCAGCAAACGAAGCAAAGGCCAAATTCCTAGCTTCAGGGTCTTAACGGCAAGTCATATAAAGCCAGAAAGACTATCGGAGATCATCCCACACCAGCGCGGAGTGGTTATGACTCATCGGGGCTCTCCAAAATGAGCCAAACCTCAAGTAAAAAGCGGCATGGCAAATTCCTAACGCTTGCTCTTCCGACGGTCAAACTGCCTAGGAGGATTTCTTGAAGACGTCTTGTCTAGCCCCCGAAGGGATCAGAGACACGGCAGTCGCAGGGCTACTCAAACAGCACGATTGCCTATCGAGGGATACATCAGCCAATGCGACGGTACGACGGCTAAAACCTTAAGTACCACAGACCCTAACGGACCTCTGTCGTAAAGAGCAGATGTTAACTGTGACGTTAGGATATTCTTGCAAGATCTGCTCGATCCGTTTCGACTCGTCAGGAAATTGATGTCTTTGCGAGAACTTCTCGATTCGTCTCGACTCGTGAGATAAAGCCTTAGGCAGCGGGGATTGAAAAAAAAAACCTGTTTCCTAAGCACTAGGGCCCTGCAAGGCGATCCAAAACGGTCTCTTGCATACCATCTACAGGTCGCACTCTCCAAAATCGAATCTCAACAAGGAGGGAAACAACCGCTTACGGGTCCTCTCGACTCGTAAGAGGGAAAATTCTCTTATAAGATCCTTACGACTTATGAGAGAAAACACACATAGGAGTCCTCACGACCCCTAGGGAGAAAATACACCTACGGGATCCTCTCGACTCGTAGGGAGAAAAGTTTTTATGAGGCTCTCACGGCTCATAAAGTTGAAAAGTCTTAGGTGGTAGATCTTAACCCTGTCTCCTAAGCCATCACTGCCTTGCAAAGAGGTCAAGACGGACCATTTATGAGCCGCACCTGCCAAAACTACATGCCACTGAAATGGAGAAGTTACTCATGAGCGTATAAACTACTTCACACCAGAGTAAGACATAAAGAAATAGAAGGGTGCGGCTCATGGAGTTGAGAGTTTGGACTATATCTCTTAAGAGTCGAGATTTGAGTCAATGATAAATGACGACGCTTGTGTCCGCTCCTTATCTTCTCAGATCAAGATTCTGAAAGTTATATACTAACACGAAACTGGTCATACGCAATGCATTACTCTACACTACTTCACCCATGTATATACTTACGTGGGCAAAGTAGTGGGGGCATTTTTTCCCGCCAAAAATTTCTGCGCAAAGGAGTCCAAAGTATCAAATGGCAGCGATACGCTTAAGGAAATGCGAACCAGTATCTTCCGGCCTGTATTTTGATAAACTCCTGAAGGAGGAACTATTAAATTCTAATGGTATTGGAAGTATCTCGAAAAACCCTTCGATTTGATATATTATGGGCCTCATAACTCATCCGGGATCAAAAGTTATGAGTCATCACGTGTCCACACGTGATGGACCTTTAAGAACCCGCTGGAGGAGTTACAAGATATAATAAAAACTCAGAAAAGACACTAATGGGGCATCACGTGCTCACACGTGACCACGGGTCACATGCAGACACGTGATAGGCTCTTAATACCTCTAAAATAATGAATGGAATTAAATTCTAAAATCTGTTCCCTGATTAAAAATTAAAGGTCACCTCATTGAGGTATCATGTGCTCACACATGACCAATGGTCACGTGTTGACACGTGATGGTTAAAACTGAAGCGTGAATGAACGCTGAGAAGATGACTCAATTGGGGGTCACGTGCTCACACGTGACCAAGGGTCACGTGTCAGCACGTGACTGGCTTTGAAAGCCTTACAGTTTAATAGAATTAAAATTCTAAATTTCTCTGAATCTTTCCAAATAGAATTAAAATTCTAAATTTCTCTAAATCTTTCCAAATGGAAAAGGATTATGGGGACCGTTGGATTAAAAATCCAATGGTGATTAAAAACCACCAATTTATGAAAAAATCTTAAATAAGGGAAGATCTCCCCAAATCTCACTGAAATAACAAACAGAATATCTTTTGGATTTAAAATCCAACGGTGAATAAAATTCACCGAATGATCTAAAGGCTTATATTAAATACGAAAACAAATCAAATCTTTCAATGAGAGATTTGCTGAACAAATTGATTCTTTTCCTTCTCCTATAAATAGGAGCCAAGAAAAGAAGAGAAGGGACCTTTTTTGGGGAGAGAAAAACAGAGAGAAGAGAATTTAATTCTCAAGAGGGAAGAAAAGAAAGGAGAATTTAATTCTCAACAAAGAAACCCCTAGATGAGAAAAGGAAAAAAGATCAACTTCAAAAAGAGAATTTAATTCTCAAAATTTAAGAGTTTAACTCTTCTGCAAATAAAGAACTTAGTTCTTCTTCTGGTTGAAAATCTGTACAGAGCATATCTCCCCATAGGATGAGAATTTAATTCTTATCGGGTCGAGATCCTGCCATGAGATCCTAAACTTAGAAGGGGAATTGAGTTTTGAGAATTTAATTCTCCCCAAACTCACAGGAATTTAATTCCTCCTAAAATGAAACTGGGGTTTAACCCTAATCAAGAATTTAATTCTTTTACATATCTAGGAATTTAATTCCTTTAAAAAGAAATTAAGGTTTTACCCTAAATAAGAATTTAATTCTTTCACAAAAGGGATTTAATTCCTCCAAAACAAAATTAGGGTTTAACCCTACAGAGAATTTAATTCTTAAGATAAAGGGACTTGAAAGATCTCCATGCACATAAAGAATATTGGTCACGTGATGACACGTGACCCCAATCCGTAGTGATCAGAAAAGAAGGAATAAAACCAGGGTCACGTGTCCCCACGTGACCCCTAGAAAGATCCCCAAAAATAAAAAGGAAGAAGCTTTGAGTTAATGCCTCACGTGCTCCCACGTGACTCCCAAAACACAGAAAGAAAAAGCAAAGGAAATGAAGGCTTTGAGCGCCCTCACGTGTTATCACGTGATCCCTCAGCAAATGTTTTAACAGTCAGCGCACAGATCCCTATTACGTGCCAACACGTGATGCTCAAAATAAAAATGAAAAGTGTTTAACATTTATTCGCAGATTTGAGGATAAAACAAAGGAGATTTGGTTCCACATTTAGGGCGCTCTCATGTGTCCCCACATGACCCCTAGCAAATCCCTTTAATATCTAATAGATGGATGCCTATAACGTGCCCACACGTGATGATCAGGAAATGAAAACTGTTTAACACTTAATTGCAGAACGAAGTAAAGGGATCTGGTCCCCCCTTTAGGCGCTCTCACGTGTCCACACGTGACCCCTCTGTTGCGCCACGGCAGCGCCCCGGCCGTCTATCCGAGGCCAAAATGCGGAATCAAAATTTTCTTATCTTTTAAACTGGCGCTACCGCGGACAATATACCCGGATCGAAACCATTAACCTATACTAGCTAACAAGAGATGGGGTTTGAGATATACCGAGTGATCCGAGTCCTCCGGTCTTCTCGTCATCGTCCCGATCTCCCGCGGACACTCCGGTCGTCGCCTCGTTGCCGGAAGGGCACCACATCGTCTGCATCTTTTACGGGCTCCCACCTCAATACCGAGGCAACTCGGGCGCGAAGTAGGCTAGCCGACGCGCCCAAGATTTGCTGTAGGTTGTAGTGTAGATGATACTTGTCTCATTTGGGGTTTGTAGTTGCCTTGATGGAGGAATAAGGTTAAAGGAAAATGGAGCTTTCATTTTTCCAAAAACTAGAAGAATGAGATGAAGAAATTTGTGTCATGCCAAAAATGAAATTTCTCTCATCCTCACTCAAAAGTGGCCGGCCATCTCACTTCCAAATGGTGGAGGGAAGGAAACAATATGTAGTATGAAGGGAGGTGATTGTAGGATCAATCAAGGGGTGACCACAAACAAACATACACCATGCTTAAATCAATTCACACCTTAACCTCATAAATGCAAAAGTATGGAACAAAAGAAATGATGCTATCATAATCAAAGCATTTACATGAAACCCCTCCACAAAGTTTAATTTGCAAAACTGCAAATTACCCCCTCTATCGGAAAAGTCCGGCCGGGAAAGAACAAAGGAAAACCGGCCGGAACGGAATGCAAACTGGCAACTCCAGAAAACTGGTCCCGTAAAAAATTACAGGAAAACCCTGACCCTGTGCATACACACCCACATCTGTATTCCGACCGGATACAAATGCAAAGAGACAAAATCTACACTGTACTAAACTAGGACCGGCTTAAACCAAAGCCGGCTAGTAATATCCGTTCGATCCTAATCCGTGCAATACCGCACGTATCAGATCGAACCCTGCTATATAACCATACGGCCACTAGTACAAACCGTCCGATCCTGATCCGTGCAATACCGCACGTATCTGATCGGACCCTGCCATATCTCCATACGGCCTCTACAGCGTTTCGCCCGAAAGCTGAGTAACTGAAAGTGTGGTGGACTCTAAAGACTCATCAATACTATGGCTGTGGATTTAACCACTAGCACGTCAGAGGTATAAGCCAATACGTGACGGGCCACCAGCTATTGACCAAAAGGGACGTCGATGAGCGAACCCATCCTGACACCCTACTGAGCCTGTCAGTGACAATATCCGTACAGTCCGGTCCGTTCGTCTATGAGGATCACATGTCGGGCCTAGGGGGTTGGTAAAAGTCAGACCCCCAAAGGCGGTACAAGTCGTGTCGGAGTGTAGCCCAGAACACCCTGAGATACTACTGGAATACTTACCAGTAAATCTCCTGCCTCGGCCGAGGGCTTTGTGTAATGGCTCTCCTAGACACAGCGCGACCTCACCCCCAATACCGGGAGAGACGAACCCCTGCAGATCCGCTCACTGCCTCCATGTGGCTCGGGACTGTACCCAACTAAAACCTGTTTGCACGACTCCTTTGAGCCGTGGTAGGGTAGTAATCAAAGCACAGTGGGAACTCACACGAGACAAATGACGATCTCAGGTCGATGAACTAATCTGTACACATGTCACCAGGGAACTGCTATCTGACATCTGGTATAAGACCAACTAGCAGGTTCCCGGCGAGTCCTGTCCGGTGTACTCATAACCCAATGAGCACCTGTATACATCTTAGGTGAACCAACTAACACCAGTGGCTTGTGAGACCGGCCACCGCCCCTCGTCGGGGTCTCGACTGTATACACTAGTCTACTAATGGAGTATCGATGCCCAGTCTCGAAACTCCCACAACTAGGGACCTTTTAAGGATGTGCTTATAGACCCCAGCTCCCACGTACATGATCGCCATCATACTGCTGGTCGTCAAGCAAGAATCCTAGGGGCTCTATCAACGTGTAATAGCGACATGTCAGGTCACCTAAAGCAGTACACGATGATAAAGATAAACCAGATAACATACTATCATCTCGAGTAAGACTGTCCCACCGGGATAGGTCCTCCCTCAATCATTGCAATCACGTGCTTGTGATCCAATAATTGACTCTGAGGGCACTATCTCCAACAATCTCCCACTTGCACTCAAGGCTAATTATTGCGATGTCGCATACTCACAGCTCGTGTGATACCGAACACCCAACTCCTCTACTAGTCAGTCTCACAAAGCTCGTTTGCGAAACTATTGCGTTCGAGGAATAGCCTCAGTGAGTGGATCCACTGTGATGTTTCTTCCTATGTCTCTCTATATCTCAAGTTCGCGGAGAAAGCCATCTCCCGAAATGAGCAATACCTGTCTTAAAATGTCTGGATGTCTGATGGGACCTAGCTCATAAATGAACTCCAAATCCAAACTTCTTAGACTGTATCATCAACTGAACTTAATCAGTATCCTGCGCCATGCCTCCCTCAGTATTGCCTTGGACCACCTGTCCAAAATACAGTCCCTCATCAGAGGGAGAACTATAACTCTGACAACCTCCTTGTCGTCCATGTCACCTTGGAAGCCTGGAGTGATAACCGTCTCCTAAAGGAGGCAGCCATTATCATATCCCTAGAACATTCACTTATGTTCTAAAACTGCTTCCGACTGTTCCTCCAGGATTGGATCAATATCAACTTATTGTATCTAGTGCAAGAACAACTTCTGGTGTGGTACTTGACATCTCATGATCGACTCAATTGCCTAAGCAAGTGATCTGCCAATCATGCACATCCCTCTCTATTTTAGTCTATAAGACACCTTTAGAGAGGGTGACTCCATTACCTGCAGGTACACTACCATGCCAGGAGTCGTCCATTCTAAATACTCATAGAATGCTGTCAAAATACCCTGATTGGGAAACCACCCAAATCTAGATCTAAAACCATAGATCTAGTAACCAGTATATCAGATATAATATCCAAGTCCCATGTGGAGAAACCACTGTGTGACGACCAAAGTATAACCGATCGTAGCATAGGAATGTCACTTCCTACTACCTTCTCAACAGATCCATCCCCTATTCTGATGACGTCAAACCCATGACTGTCACATCAGAAACAGATGATCTAACTCCGCTATATCTGCTTTAGTCTATAAATAGACATAAGCATGAAGTCCACCAATGCTTCCGCTGCTCCCACTGACTACGACAACCCTCTGCCAGAGTCATATAGACGTGCACTTCTAAAGCTAGTTTAGAACGACGCTATACTCATCCTCCTGCCGGATCTCGCAGCCTGGAACAACAACAATGGCAAGTGTGGGTAAACAAGAACTTTCCTGTCACCGTCCTTGAGGCTACCGGAGTACCTCTCGGGTGCCTGAAGTTACCCACCTTATCTGCGAAGTGGCCAATGGAATGTCAAATCAGATTGAATCTTTAGGTTCCTTATTAAATCTTCAGTAATCGTTTGCGGTTCTGGAATCACTTCCAGTTCTACCATACTCCCACTGCTGTTTTTGAAAAAATCCATTTTTAATAAAACTGTGGCGAGTCAAGAACAATATTTCTATTGATCTGCCAGATGGTAGAAAGTCAACCCTCGTCCTAGCCTGGGTCAACCCATAAACAGCCATTACAGAAACGTGCCTTGAGTTGTCCAGTGTCTGGTTTTAAGCATAAGCCGGACAACTCCCCGTACCTTAACAATGTTAAGATATGAACTGTTCTATATCCAATATAGAACCAGAGGCACTGATTTAATTGAACCAGATTCAAATCATGCAGCTGTCTCCAGTGCATGTCAACTAAATGGAAGGAGGCCGATCAGCGTTACTCAACTTAGGAATGCTTCCAATTATGAGTAACCTGAAAGAGAAGCAATTTCTCTTTATCATTACTATCAACTGAATACCATACACAAGTATCTACATCTTCAATCACTTTGAAGAATCCCGATACTTGCTACACCTGGTTCTCTACTCTATTCAAATACCTATAACTCCTCAAAACTTAGACCCTGTGTTTCCACGAAGCACGTGTCTAAGAACTAGAGAAGTTAAAAGTAAACAGAATATAGTATGAGAACCAACCCCTCTGTCCTAATAGACACTGGACAACATACAATACTCTGTATAAGTCCGCTGAGTCTAACAACTCTTTCACTGTGTGTCGTAGGATGAAAACTGTACTTATGGTTAAGAAGAATTACACCGCCGTTTAATGCTCCTTACCTAACCATCCACTGATATAGGTAAATGTCATCGACATAATATCAAAAGGTATATCTCACTCTATGAAAAATAGACGTACAGATATATCAATTTGAAATTGGTGCACAACAGCGGATATTCAAAACCAAATATTTGCCGACCGGCAAACAACCCGGGTGGCTTCCTCAAATATCACCAATTACAACGAATCCCGATATAATGAGGATGATCACCCTATTCCCAATAACTTACTCCCACTCATCATCTGTAAAACCATACAGATGTGAGAATCATACCTGGTAAATACATACCCTGGAGTAAGTGTCTAATCGGGAAATCAGTTTTCTATTAACAGTACACAGTGAAACTGAAACATTTGAATGTTTCGTTTGGGGTATCCTGGTATTCCTAGTAATGCCTCTTCCATTATCCAGATTCACAACTGTAACCGTATATGTCTTTGCCATCTGTCCAAATCCCTTTATATGTCTTTAGTCATTACCGTCTGCACACCCCCTTAGGCCAAATGGTTTTCTTCCTTCCCTACCGTTCGGCACCAGCCTATGGTTTGGAAGAAGACTATCCAATAAGCATAATGGGTGTACTGTCCTAATCCTAGGAGCACTCGCAATGCGAGAGAAGGTGAAGAGAAAAGACAACCGAATAAACCGTATTCCTATTTCTCCTGGACCATAATCCATCCCCGAACTGGAACAAGTTCCTTTCGAGTTCGTATATAACCATACGATGGAGTATCCAATAAACTGTGGATCTTCGTAGTGACACGGAGTGTCCTGGAGAAATACAAAGGTGATTTAGGATTGGCGAAGAAATACTTGGTTTGGTCGTGAATATCAGTCGCAATTTACTTTGCCCTCCTACTAATCCCTTGCTTTGTCTTAACTTAATACCTTCTGTACACCGTTTAGGCTAACTGGTTTTCTTCATTCCCTACCGGTCGGCACCAGCCTATGGTTTGGAAGAAGACTATCCAATTTGCGTAATAGGTGTACTTCTCCTAAACCAAGGAGTACTCGCAACCTGAGAGAAGGTGAAAAGAAAAGACAACTGAGTAATCCTATTCGTTTTCTCCAAAACCGGAAACCATCCTCGACGTTCTTCGAGTTCGTATATAACCATACGATGGTTTTGTCCAATGGAAGTGGACGTTCGTAGTAATACGGGGTGTCCTGGAGAAAATGGTAAAAGTAGGAGTGGCAATGAGGTCTGCAACTCTGACAATCCAAAAGCCTGTGTTAAGAAGGTTCGGTCAACTTGGTCACTGAGTTATAGTCCAGGGTTGGGTCAATGGTCGCTGCCAAAGAGAGAGAGAAAAGAAACACTCAGCGTGCACTCTAACCTAGATCAGAATGGTTATCACTTTGTCTAATCTGGAAACCTCCCACTGAACCTCAAATTCTCCTCCAAACCTGAAAGAAGAATTAGTCGGGATCACCCGAGGAGTAAACCAACTCATCAGTGGGAATCGGGATCCAACTATCATCGCATGATAACGTGACGGAATCCACTCACGTCACCACACTCCAGAAGGTATGCGCATACCTGGCAAGTTTCAGTTCTTTTGAAACTCCCGATGTGATTTTTACCCCTAGGACCCAAGTGACCTTGACACAGTCAACAAATCAAAGAGTCCTAGTCAAGTTCAGCCCGTCATTATCCTGGATTGCATTAAACCCTCCCGTACGAGCCCTTGACACAGTCAACAAGGCCGCACGACTGTCCTAACCAATCCCATTAATATGCTGCAAACAAACACTACTTAGCTACCGCACACTACGCCTTGACACAGTCAACAAACGCATCACGAATACTAAGTAATACTTGTAAGAAATGACGGAGGGCTACGACTGGTTTTTGGCGAAAAACCTTTAACGTAATGAACTTGATATCGTTGAAGGAACTGCATAACTTTTTATAAAAATATAGTGACGAAAACTTTTGCTAAAGAGGTCACTCCCGGTGAAGGGATCTCGGCTCTTTCCCTGTAGAATGAGGTGCAGGATATTCCAACTGAATACCACGATGCAAAGCAAAAGTAATCGGCTATAGTGAAGTTAATGCCCTGACGCAAACTTCTGTCCAAGGGGTCACTCCCGGTGAAGGGATCTCGGCCCTTGCCTCGTCGACTGAGGAGCAGGATATTCCAAATGAATACCACGATGCAAAACAAAAGTGAACGTCCTTGCAATAACAGCTTTTTTGAAAAATGTTCCAACAACATCAGAATAGGTTTGTTTATCTTGCATTGATCCGAATCAACGCAGTCCCATCAATTAATCACACCACAAAGAACGAAAATATACTGACGTACGTATATGCCATCCGCATTTGCCACTGGGTCCCGTCATCACCCGTTAGGTTAGCTAACTACTGGCAGAGCGGGGACTGGACTAGCGCGGATGTAAAACATATACAACATCTACCAATATATATACCAATATATAGTATTTCGCTCAAGGCGTGAATAAAATGCAACATCACAGAAATGTACAGCATCACAGAACAATACAGATATCTGGAAGCCCCGGGTTTCACAGAGCCGCTGCTGAAACCCGACGTTCCCCTGGTCGTGTGGATAGCCTGTGCAATGAAATTCTAGACCCCTACGGGCGCGGCAAGTCACCCGCCAAAACCTGAAGCGAGGCAGCCCCCTTCAGTACCGTGAATGGACCACCCATCACTTCACGGAATCCGGTAACATGGGCACCCCTCCTGGGTCAACCTGTACCCCCTACGAGTGCGGCGAATAGCCCGCCAATCCTGGAGTGAAGCCCCCTCCGTCCCAATGCCATAAGATGCGGGCCCGTTGCCCTCTAGAATCCGGCTATCCGTGCACCCCTCCGCGGGGCAAACCTAGTACAGAAAATAAAATATACATACACCGGGTACATCGACCGCAACCAGGTCGTGCCCCAAAAGAATAATACAAACAGGCAGTGACGGCAGTCCACATGTCGGACGCTCGCCCCGCAATATCAAATGTACATAATACAACAAAACTGTACTAACATTGCATCCAGGCTATCCCCCACGACCGATCCGCAACAACACAGCATAAACATAGAACATTAACGTGAAAATCACGTTCGCAAATCCGTCTAACCGGGCTATAGCAGTCAGACGGGATTTACCGATCAAGTGACATTCACGGTCGCAGATATAATGTAAATACTGTGAAATAATGTGTTTAAAAATATCCGATCGATCAAACAATTAACAAGTGGGCCCCCAAGTAATACTGTAGCAGTCACAGAAGATCTGGGCCCAAATTTAATATCCCAAAAGCCCTATTTTAAGCCCAGAAAGCAACTGAAGAAAAACGACCAAATCAACTCACCATAGTGCGGCGGAACCGCGGCCCCAAGGGGGTTTTGGCCGCGGTTCCACGCTCCAAATAGTGAATCACTTTATCGTTTTTCTACAGTAGCCTTATCTTTTTCAGCACATCATTTTTATGCAACCTGAAAAATTTTTAGACACCAAAAAATTCCAACAGAAAACTGATGCAAAGGAAATGTGGTTTTTGGGATTTTGTTCGATCGGAAATGCAAAACACATTAGAACAAGCTAGGTAAGGTTAATGGCGTGGCTCTGATACCATGTTGCGCTACGGCAGCGCCCCGGCCGTCTATCCGAGACCAAAATGCGGAATCAAAATTTTCTTATCTTTTAAACTGGCGCTACCGCGGACAATATACCCGGATCGAAACCATTAACCTATACTAGCTAACAAGAGATGGGGTTTGAGATATACCGAGTGATCCGAGTCCTCCGGTCTTCTCGTCATCGTCCCGATCTCCCGCGGACACTCCGGTCGTCGCCTCGTTGCCGGAAGGGCACCACATCGTCTGCATCTTTTACGGGCTCCCACCTCAATACCGAGGCAACTCGGGCGCGAAGTAGGCTAGCCGACGCGCCCAAGATTTGCTGTAGGTTGTAGTGTAGATGATACTTGTCTTATTTGGGGTTTGTAGTTGCCTTGATGGAGGAATAAGGTTAAAGGAAAATGGAGCTTTCATTTTTCCAAAAACTAGAAGAATGAGATGAAGAAATTTGTGTCATGCCAAAAATGAAATTTCTCTCATCCTCACTCAAAAGTGGCCGGCCATCTCACTTCCAAATGGTGGAGGGAAGGAAACAATATATAGTATGAAGGGAGGTGATTGTAGGATCAATCAAGGGGTGACCACAAACAAACATACACCATGCTTAAATCAATTCACACCTTAACCTCATAAATGCAAAAGTATGGAGCAAAAGAAATGATGCTATCATAATCAAAGCATTTACATGAAACCCCTCCACAAAGTGTAATTTGCAAAACTGAAAATTACCCCCTCCATCGGAAAAGTCCGGCCGGGAAAGAACAAAGGAAAACCGGCCGGAACGGAATGCAAACTGACAACTCCAGAAAACTGGTCCCGTAAAAAATTACAGGAAAACCCCGACACTGTGCATACACACCCACATCTGTATTCCGACCGGATACAAATGCAAAGAGACAAAATCTACACTGTACTAAACTAGGACCGGCTTAAACCAAAGCCGGCTAGTAATATCCGTTCGATCCTAATCCGTGCAATACCGCACGTATCAGATCGAACCCTGCTATATAACCATACGGCCACTAGTACAAACCGTCCGATCCTGATCCGTGCAATACCGCACGTATCTGATCGGACCCTGCCATATCTCCATACGGCCTCTGCAGCGTTTCGCCCGAAAGCTGAGTAACTGAAAGTGTGGTGGACTCTAAAGACTCGTCAATACTATGGCTGTGGATTTAACCACTAGCACGTCAGAGGTATAAGCCAATACGTGACGGGCCACCAGCTATTGACCAAAAGGGACGTCGATGAGCGAACCCATCCTGACACTCTACTGAGCCTGTCAGTGACAATATCCGTACAGTCCGGTCCGTTCTTCTATGAGGATCACATGTCGGGCCTAGGGGGTTGGTAAAAGTCAGACCCCCAAAGGCGGTACAAGTCGTGTCGGAGTGTAGCCCAGAACACCCTGAGATACTACTGGAATACTTACCAGTAAATCTCCTGCCTCGGCCGAGGGCTTTGTGTAATGGCTCTCCTAGACACAGCGCGACCTCACCCCCAATACCGGGAGAGACGAACCCCTGCAGATCCGCTCACTGCCTCCATGTGGCTCGGGACTGTACCCAACTAAAACCTGTTTGCACGACTCCTTTGAGCCGTGGTAGGGTAGTAATCAAAGCACAGTGGGAACTCACACGAGACAAATGACGATCTCAGGTCGATGAAGTAACCTGTACACATGTCACCAGGGAACTGCTATCTGACATCTGGTATAAGACCAACTAGCAGGTTCCCGGCGAGTCCTGTCCGGTGTACTCATAACCCAATGAGCACCTGTATACATCTTAGGTGAACCAACTGACATCAGTGGCTTGTGAGACCGGCCACCGCCTCTCGTCGGGGTCTCGACTGTATACACTAGTCTACTAATAGAGTATCGATGCCCAGTCTCGAAACTCCCACGACTAGGGACCTTTTAAGGATGTGCTTATAGACCCCAGCTCCCACGTACATGATCGCCATCATACTGCTGGTCGTCAAGCAAGAATCCTAGGGGCTCTATCAACGTGTAATAGCGACATGTCAGGTCACCTAAAGCAGTACACGATGATAAAGATAAACCAGATAGCATACTATCATCTCCAGTAAGACTGTCCCACCGGGATAGGTCCTCCCTCAATCATTGCAATCACGTGCCTGTGATCCAATAATTGACTCTGAGGGCACTATCTCCAACACCCTCTGTCTTTAGTGTTTAACACTAATTCGGTGATTATATTTCCAGTGTTTAACACTGATTGTTTCTAGTGTTCAACACTAAATTGAAGATTATATTTCCAGTGTTTAACACTGATTGTCTTTTAGTATTTAACACTAATTTGAGAGTTCTGTCTCCAGTGTTTAACACTGCTGTTCTCTAGTGTTTAACACTAATTTTAGCCAAATTGGCTAATTTTCCAGAGGCAAAAGTCCCTCCTCCAAATGAATCTCAAAACTGAGGAAATCAAAGACAAAATGTTATCAGAGCCCCCAAACCTCTGTTTAACACTGCTGAATGACGAGGGGCTGAACCCAGACAAATGTCTAATGGCCCAAAGGGCCAATATTTCAAACATAACTGGACTTAACCCAATTCTGGCCATAAGTCCTCAAATTAAATTGAATCGAGCATAACTGCTCTCCCAAATCAATTTACATCTGGTTCAAGGGTACATCTCCGAACTCCTCTGACACTTGTCGTTGTAATCCTTCAACGTCGTCAGAGAGGTGACGGGTCCCGACAGCCACACATTTCACGGACTGCGGGGTCCTTAAACTCATGGACTTATGCGTCCTTAAACCAACATCTGTCCCCAAAATGGGAATATTGGACCACTATGTCCTTAAACTGGTATTGGACTACCATGTCCCTAAACTGGCAATAGACCATCATGTCCCTAAACTGGAACAATAGAGCCCCCAAATGCTCTTTTATCGGATCTAAACGATCATGTTTTAGTTGATCTTAGCCTCAAATATGGCTAACGCATCCTTAAACCTTCAAACAGACTTTAGTCCCAAATTGGACTATAGATCCCCCTAATCTACTTTGGTTCAAGGGTACATCTCTGAACTCCTCTGACATCTGTCGTTGTAATCCTTCAACGACGTCAGAGAGGTGACGGATCCCGACGGCTATACATACAATGGACTACCATGTCCCTAAACTGGAACAATCGAGCCCCCAAACGCTCTTTTTTCGGATCTAAACGATCCCGTTAAGTTGATCTTAGTCTCAAATTGGACTAACGTATCCTTAACAAACGTTTAAGTTGATCTTAGCCTCAAATATGGCTAACGTATCCTTAAACCAAAACCCCAAACCCAAATCTAAGAAAATACGGATTTGGACTAGTCCACGCCTTATGGGCGACAATATAAATTAGTCTCCGTATACAATCCACGGGCAACCACAAACAAAACAAACACCCACGACACGAAGTGACCAGCTGGAGAAGGAGAAAGTTGTTACCGCGATGCGGTAGCGTAATTAACTGCAGGGGCTTGCGCCTGCAGGGAAGAGCGTCCCCACAATCAAAAACCCCTCAAGCGAGGGGGAATCTGACGAAGTCTGCTACATCGGCCGCATCCGTCCAAACCTCCGATACACGGTGCCATAAATCAACTTGGCATCTTCGGAGAGGTGGACGGATAGCACCTATTAGTATCTGCCCCGAATCTAAGGCAAGACATTCATGTCTCGGCCGCCGTTCGGAGGGGAATAAGTACCTCAAGAAATATTAACGGTCGCATGAAAAACGTGTGAGCAAATCCATCTAAAATATCACCGACTAAAAAATATTAAGGAATATGGACAAAGAGTATGAGAGCTTGAATTCAATTCTCCAAGTGTAGGGATGGATTTTAGACACCCGTAAGGGTATATAATCAATGTTTGGAGGAAAGATAGGGAGGAAGACTAAAAACGGTATTTTATTGAAGGAGAATATGATTTCCAATACCTTTTCAAGACCATTAAGATAGGGCTCATGACAACTAAAAAGTTAGTGTAGTTTGAAACTCTTATTTTCACATCTTTCTTTTATATGTTCTTTATCTTTGCATGTAATTTTCATCTTCTTTCTTTTATTTTGGGATTTTGTGGGTGAAATCCACTGAAAACCCTCATGAGACAACACTCTTCCTATTAAGGACACCTAGAGGTTTAACGGCTTATTGCACGAGCTAAGTGCAATCGTGTTGCCTATGAAAGTGTGTGATTGTTTGTGTTTTTGTGTGCGTTTTAAATTAAAGAATACCGCAATCAAGACGGTGTCGCTTGGTAGCTAGCTGGTTGAGTACGGGTTGGTCCACAGGGAAATAATGTTCTTTTTTTAAGTTCTAACGAGTTAAGTCCTATTTTTGGTTGGGTTTGTTTTAAGATCTAAGAATGAGATTAAATTTATTTAAAGGCTTGCTAGGGTTAGGATTAGGTTAGTTTGGAATAGGGATTCTACTCACTGCTTTTAATGCCCTAGTTAAGAATATAGGTGTTAGGGTAATAGTCAACAAAGAGGATTAGCACGACTAGGAAGAAACTGAGTTTCTTCCTTTTGGTCCTTGTCCGTCCTTTCTCGGCTCTTAGCCCTAACCTTCAGTTAATTCAACAACAACCGGTCTAACCAGGGAATCACCGCTATCATTTAGGATAGGGTGCTGTAGTGAGCGGTGTGTGGTTGAATTAAATAGAGTCCGTATTATAAAAATTATATGGGCAAACAAAGGAGTGAGAGAGATTTCCTTCTCTCAAACCTTCCCTATCCTAACCCTAACAAGTGAGGAATTACTCACTCATTAAGAAAGTGACGATACAATTCATTTTTATAATTTTTATATTAGAAAACTAAATTGCAGATAATAAAAGAACAGATAAAAAATGCAAGAACTAAATTGCAGATAATAAAAGAATGCGAGATAAAAATAAAAAAATCTTACTTTATTGACGACCTCTCAACGATTACAAGGGAAATAAAAATTTAATCTAAGAATTAAAAAGAGGCATCCTAAGAAAAGCATCCTAAAAGAGGCACACTAAGAAAGGTCTTGAGCTCTCCTATTTATAGATAGGAAAAACCCTACGTTTACATTATGATCCATACATGAAATTACAAAATAACCCTAAAAACCGAGTCAAAGTACCGACACCCCACTGACACGTGTAGAGCACGGCCGGCAAACCGCGGCAGATGTGCCTGTTTGTCCGCGGTTCCGCGGCCATTTGATGGTCCTGGTGGTTCATTTTTCCAGGGTTTCTTCATGTTATTTTTGTCTTCTGTTTTGCACACTTGGTTTCTTAAAACCTCTTCAGTTCTCTTCCAGATATTCAATAATGGACTTTTGCCTTGAGCTCCGCGTTTGAAGTTTTGGATCTTGTGCTGCCCTTGTGCTTTGTGCATTGAAATGCTCAATGATTTTCCATTTGTTCTTTGAACTGGTAGGCGGCATTATACGGATAGTGTGCGGAAACCCGTATTTCTCTGTTTGTTGGTCGTAGTCACACATTTGTAGCGACTTTTCATGAATTTCATTGTAACGAGCTGAGAACCTGTAACCTACAATTATTTAGCAGACATGGATCAAAAGTACCTATTTATATGAAATATGATTAAGAATGGGTAGTATAAAAATGCAAAAGTCTGATATGAACAAATACCCCAAAACTTATCTTTTGTTCGTCCCGAGCAAAACCAATTTTATTCTCGAAAAATCCTAGCCTCACTTTCGTAGGGAACGCAATTGCACTGAGCTCGTGCAGCAAGCCGTTAAACCTCTAGGTGTCCCTAGTAGGAGGAGTGTTGTCTCCTGAGGGTTTTTAGCGGATACTACCTACAAAATCCGATCAATTTGGCCTGTTGACTATAATTCTTGAATTCAGTATTCTAGCAAAAAAATCTATCATCTTTAGAAATTATCAACCCGTATTTTTCACACTTCCTTTTTATTTAACCTTAGATCATATACGTTTCGCCAGTTTATAAAGATTTCAGTATCTTCTAAGTTTTCCTTCTAAGGTGAAATCTTAACTCAGGAATTTTTATCATCTTTACTGAAGATATAAGCCCTATCTTTTATTCCTATCTCTCCTCCAAACTCCAATTATATACCCCTATGTATATGTAATTATCACCCATACACTTGGAAATTCAATTCAAGCTATCATACTCTTCTCCATCTTCCAAAATACTTTTAGTTGGTGAACTTTAGATGAAATTGCCCATACATCCTTCATGCGACCGTTAATATTTTTTGAGATACTAAACGACCGATTACAAAATGTGCTTGCGTATTTAGGCGTAATTCCTCGTCTTACAATACCTAAGGCTTAGTAGTGACTCCCAAACCAGTTGGTCTAAGGCACTAGGTGATAAAGCACCCTCGCTATATTTTTTTATTTATGTTGCCTTAAGCAATTACAAAACCAGTGTTCATTTTTTTTTATCTCTTTATTCACCTCTTATATTTTTATTTTATTTTCCTTCATAGTAAGAATTTTAGACAAGAGCATTCAAGGTATCCTCTACTATCCCCAGTTTCAAGATGTGTGTAAGTGCGTATAATAGGGTATATATTTTCAGAATTTGGATTTAAGGTTCAGATTTATTTTTCAGACTTATATTTCAAATAGAGCTTTCAATACTCTTCCCTTATTTCGATTTAGCCCAAAAACTGAACTCAAAATCTTCCTATTTCTAAATAAATTACAAGGAGATATATTTTCTACAGTTAAACCTTAAGAAAGGTTATTTTTTAGGATATTTAATTTACTAAGTTTAGGATCTAGTTTTTCTAACTAGTCAACCGTCATGTTGAACTTAAGTCAAATATGGCCAAAATTGAATTTTTCAATTTTTATAATTTTTAAAATTTTTGATTTTTATGGATTTTAAAATAAGTATGCAAATGCAAAAAAAAAATATACATATGAATGCGAAGGAAGAAAGCTTACCGAGCACACCCCCAAACTTAAACTTGATAGTGCCCTCACTGTCAGACTACACCAAGAGGGTCAAAATTATTGGCACTCCCCTGTTTTTCTTTTGTTTTTTTATTATTATTATTAACAGAAAAAGAAAACAAAATATATATACACAAAAAGGTCCCCCCAAACTTAAGTGAAACAGTGTTTCCACTGTTTAAGAGTTATAGTTCAGAGTTAGGGAGGAGAAAAACACAGTATCAAGCTATACAAGGCCTTACACAAGCCAATGGTTAGCACCAACCATTCAAAGAATTTATCAGTGAAGTGCATCGTTGGTGGAAGAACATGTTGTATAGAGTCAGAAAGAAATGGGGTAAAGATAAGTGGTGTAATGGAAAATGTTTACATCTCGATTTGTAGAGACAAAACAATAATGGTGAACGGAAACGAGAATGTGGATGATTAGGAATGGGAAGAATGGTCACATTCTTGTATGGGATAAGAAGAAATGGTGGTAGTTCGACTTCTTCAGGTGGAGGTTGATTAATCACAAAATCCGTGTCGTTTAGGAATGCGAGTTCGTCCGCGAAAATATCTTCGGAACTTTCATCGATGGTCCGATTGTACGTTTCAATGTCAATAAGTGTCGCGCCAGAATTCAACACACTTGATTTTTCAAAAGTTATGGAGGTAGGAGACTCGTAAGGCTCATCTACCTTATTCTCAAAAGAGTCTAAATCAAGTTGTTTTTCTAGAATTATCAAACTAAAAATATCGGATTGTGATTCATTAACACTCGCTATCATTAAACGAAGATTAGAAGAAGAACTAGAGAAAATGGGAGAAAGAAATTGAATACGAACTTGAGGGTGGAGATAGAGTGTATAAATTAGCACAATTTGTAATGACCAATATTCCCCTCCGAAAGACGCGGCAGAGACGCGATGTACGTCTTGCCTGAAATTCGGGGCAGATGCTAATTGGTGTTATCCGTCCACCTCTCCAAAGATGCTAAGTTGATTTATGGCACCATGTATCGAAGGTTTAAACGGATACGGCCGATGTAGCAGACTTTATCAGTTTCCCCCTCATTTGAGGGGTTTTTGATTGTGGGGATACTCTTCCCTACAGGCGCAAGCCCCTGCAGTTAATTACGCTACAGTATCGCGGTAACAACTTTCTCCTTCTCCAGATGGTCACTTCATGTTGTGGGTGTTTGTTTTGTTTGTGGTTGCTCGTGGATTGTATACGGAGACTAATTTATGTTGTCGCCCGTAGGACGTGGATTAGTCCAAATCCGTATTTTCTTAGATTTGGGTTTGGGTTTAAGGATACGTTAGTCTCGTTTGAGACTAAGATCAATTTAAACGTTTGTTAACGATACGTTAGTCTAATTTTAGAATAAGATCGACTCAACGTTTGTTAAGGACAGTTAGTCTAATTTTAGACTAAGATCAACTTAACAGGATCATTTAGATCCAACAGAAGAGCATTTGGGCTCTATTGTTCTAATTTAGGAACCTTGCGGTCAATTGCCAGTTTATAGACATGGTGGTCCAATGTTAGTTTAAAGACATTGCGGTCAAGGTTAAAGACATTGCGTTCAAGGTTAAAGACATTGCGGTCCGTGGGTTTAAGGACCCCACAGTCCGATGTTAGTTTAAAGACATCGCGGTCGAGGTTAAGGACATCATAGTCCGTGAGTTTAAGGACCTCACAGTCCGATGTTAGTTTAAAGACATTACGGTCGAGGTTAAGGACATCATAGTTCGTGAGTTTAAGGATCTCATAGTCCGATGTTAGTTTAAAGATATTGCGGTTGAGGTTAAGAACATCATAGTCCGTGAGTTGAAGGACCTCACAGTCCAATGTTAGTTTTAAGACATCAAGGTCGAGGTTAAAGACATCATAGTCCGTGAGTTTAAGGACCTCACAGTCCAATGTTAGTTTTAAGACATTACGGTCGTGGTTAAGGACATCATAGTCCATGGGTTTAAGGACCCTACAGTCCAGTTTAAAGACGTCATAGTCTGTGAAATATGTGGTTGTCGGGACCCGTCACCTCTTTGAAGACGTTGAGGAATTACAACGACGAATATCAAAGGAGTGAAGAGATGTACCCTTGAACCAAGGTGAAGTGGTTGAAAGAGCAGATGTGCTCAATTCAAAACAAGTTGAGGACTTATGGCCAAAATTGGACTAAGTCCAATAATTTTTTTTGACATTTTATTTTTGTTCTGGCTATTAAGACTTTATTTGGGCTCAGCCCTTTCAATAATGCTAAGCATTGGGCTCTGACATTTTTGTCTTGTATTGAATGCATAGCATTTATCAGAAATAAAGTTTGTTCTGACAGTGCGCCACGTCGCGCGCCAGGCGCGTTGCGCCAGTCAAAGATCGCATTGCGTTTCTGTCGGGTAACGCACACGAAGAGGACACGTGTCGTGCTTAGCGCTAAGCGCTAGTTTGTTAGCGCGTTGCGCTTTTAATTTATGAGCGCTTTGCGCTAGTCTGTTGGCGCATCAGTGAGTGACACGTGGCGCGCTTGGCGCTGAGCGCCAGCCCATGAGTGTAGTGTTAGTGTATGTTGCATGCTCCCACAACTCTTGTGGCGCGGCGGAAGCGGTGAACGAAAAATTTTCTTGGCATAAAACACGCACTTAACCGAAGATCTTGTCTAAACCACAACTAGAAAAACCTAACTAGAGATCTTATCTACTATGTTAGGGATTATACCTCAATGATATGGTCCTTCGGGTCTTCTCTTTGATGAACTCCTTAGCTCCTTTAGATGTTGCCGATGTCTTCGATCTCCGGCCACCAAAGACCTAGATGATCCACCCGAGAGTTATCGTGCGAGCTAGAAACTCTTCATAGGAGTTTAACCTAGAGACCAATTTTGCTAGAATAGGTCACTAGGATTATGTAGAGATGAATGTATTGGATTAGCTTGAAATCTATAGCATTTCTTTCTCTTAATCTTCTCTTGATTCACTTAACATTCACATCTCATGTGAAGCTATTTATAAGAAGAAGGAGAAGGAGGAGATGAGAAGGAGTAAGTGTTCAAGCATGATGAATAAAGATATAGCACTAAGAGAAATAATTTGAAGCATGCATTATATAAATTAGTATCATGCTTCAATAGTAATTCCATAACAACAACCTCATCATGCTTGTACCTTTTAATTTCCACCTCATTTTATTTTCCATAAATGATGTCATTATTATGTCATTATGAGGTGGCACCTTCTAAAAGGTATTCTTGTAACAATTACAAAAATACCCCTCCTCCGTATACCGTATACCGTATATTGTATACCCGCATCCGAATTCCGAAAAATACGAATACCATTAATCCAATAAGGTATCCGGCTTAAACCAAAGCCCACCAGTATTATCCTTCCAATTATTATTCCTGTAACAATTACATGAATAAAATCGAAACCCTGCCGTAACAGCTTACGGCTGCCATAACAACTTACAGCCTCTACATTTTTCGCCTGAACGAGGGAACTCTCTGTGTGGGACTCTAAAGACTCGACAGTACGCTGGCAGTGGGTTTAACCACAAGCACGTCAGCGGCACTAGCTGTGCGTAACGGCTACCCAGGTACATGACGAAAAGGTGGCCAACGAGCGAACTCATCACAACCCTTACGAGCCTGCAAGCAACACTTACCGTACAGTCTGGTCTCTTCGTCTGATACGTCGCATATGAAGTCTAGGGGTGGTAAATGTCAGACCCCAGTAACTTTATAAGTCATGCTGATTTATGGCTCATAACAGTTCGAGAAACTACTGATAACACTTATCAGTAAACCTCGAGAACCCTGGCCAGGGATTTAGGTGTTATAGCCGATCAAACATAGCGCGACATCAACTCCCTATACCGGGAGAGACGAAACCCCTCCTATCGCTCACTGTCTCCATATGATTCGGGGCTGTACCCAAAATCCACCTGTTTGCACGACTCAATAGAGCCGTGGTAGGGAGGAAATTAAAGTACAGTGGGAATCACACAAGACTCTATGACGATCTCGGGTCTACAGACTAACCTGTACAAGTGTCGCTAGAGAACTGCTATCTGACAATAGGTATATATACCATCTAGGAGTTCTCAGCGAGTCCTGTTCGGTGTACCCATTCTCCAATGAGCACCTGTGTACAATCTTTGATGTCAAACATCAATGGTTGTGGAATCAACCATCGCCCCCAAGGTCAAGAAATGTACACACTAGTCTAATCTGGTAATACCGATGCCCTGTCTCGATATACCCTCGACTAGGAACTATTGAAGGATATGCTTGTAGACTGCCCAGGTCCCACCAGTATGATCTCATCATAATCCTGGTAGTCAAGCATAGTCCTAAGGGCTTCATCAACACATCACATGTTATGATAAAGATAAACCAGATGGCATACTATCATTTAGAGCAAAGATTGTTTCTGTACATATACATGCCTAGTATCCTATACAATACAGGCCTCTAGGGCATACATATCCAACAATCTCCCACTTGCACTAAGGCCTGTAATTAATGCAATAAGTACCGGCTAGAACCAGTTTCTGGCGTACCGCATGCCCAACATCTCAAACAGTTTCTCAAACTGTGCTTGAGGGATAGCCTTAGTGAATGGATCTGCTGTGTTGTCTTTCGTGTCTACTCTCCGCACCTCGATTTCCTGGCGATCCACTATCTCCCTGATGAGGTGATACCGCCTCAAGATATGTCTGGATTTTTGATGGGACCTCGGTTCCTTTGCAAAGACATGGCTCCATTGTTATCGCAATACAGAGGTATTGGATTAGCAATGGATGGAACCACTTGAAGTTCTGAAATGAACTTTCTCATCCAGACCGCTTCTTTTACGGCATCATTAGCAGCAATATACTCAGCTTCCATCGTGGAGTCAGCGACGGTATCTTGTTTGGAACTCTTCCAACATACCGCCCCTCCATTTAGAGTAAATACAAACCCTGAGATGGACTTACTATCATCCTTGTCGCTCTGGAAGCTGGAGTCGGTAAAGCCCTCCATTTGGAGATTTCCGTTACCATACACTAAGAATATTTCTTTAGTTCTTCTCAAGTACTTTAGAATGTTCTTCACAGCAGTCCAGTGTTTCTCCCCTGGGTTGGATTGATACCTGCTTACTGCACTTAGTGCATAAGCTACATCTGGGCGAGTACATAACATCGCATACATTATAGATCCTACTGCCGAAGCATAGGGTATAATGCTCATGCGAGCCCTCTCCTCATCAGTCTTTGGAGACATCTCTTTGGAGAGGGTGATCCCGTGACAAGCGGGTAAATTACCCCTCTTGGAATCTTCCATACTAAACCTCTTTAGTATGGTGTCAATGTATCTCTTCCCAATAATTTCTTAGATCTATCTCTATAGATCTTTATCCCCAGAATGTACGAGGCATCGCCCAGGTCTTTCCTGGAGAACCTCTGCGATAAGAATAGTTTGACCGATTGTAGCATAGGAATATCATTTCCTATCAAGAGAATGTCGTCCACGTACAATACGAGGAATGTAACAGTACTCTCTATAATCCTTTTATAAATATATGGTTCATCCACATTTTTGATAAAACCAAACTCTTTGATTGTATCATCAAAGCAGATGTTCCAACTCCGTGATGCCTGCTTTAATCCATAGATGGATTTAAGCAGCCTGCATGCTTTTCCGCTGCTCCCACTATCAATGAAGCCTTCTGGCTGATCCATAAAAACGCATTCTTCTAAATTACCATTTAGAAATGCCGTTTTAACATCCATCTGCCAGATCTCATAATCATAGTAAGCAGCTATAGCAAGCAAGATCCGAATAGATTTAAGCATCGCGACTGGTGAAAAAGTTTCATCATAGTCCAAGCCCGGTCTTTGACAAAATCCTTTTGCTACCAGCCTAGCTTTATAGGTCTCCACCTGACCATCCACACCAATCTTTCTTTTAAAGATCCATTTGCACCCTATGGGTTTTGCTCCAGAAGGTGCAGCCTCCAAAGTCCATACTTTATTGGTGTGCATGGATTCCATTTCGGATCTCATGGCATCCAACCATTTCACTGAGTCACCACTCGTGATAGCTTGCTGAAAACTAGTAGGGTCATCATCATCTATGATGCAATCTTCTCTATCGCCGTCAATTAGAAAACCGTAGTATCTATCAGGTGGGCGAGAAGTCCTACTAGATCTACGGAGTGGCTGAGGTATATCAGGTTCTATTGAAACCTCAGGTTCAATCAAATCATCGGTAATGGTTTGTGCATCTGGAACTTCTTCCAGTTCTACCGCATTGCCAACAGTATCATTTGTAAAAAATTCATTTTCTAAAAATGTGGCATACTGAGAAACAAACACTCTTTGTTCCTCCTTGTGGTAGAATAGATATCCATACGAGTGTTTTGGATATCCCACAAATTTACACAAAACCGATCGTGTCTCAAGTTTGTCTGGATTCTGCTTTTTCACATAAGCCGGACAACCCCATACCTTAACTCTTTTAAGAGATGGTCTCTTCCCGTACCATATCTCATATGGAGTGGTAGACACGGTTTTGGTCGGAACCCTATTCAATAGATAAATCGCAGTCTCCAATGCGTGCCCCCAAAATGATATTGGTAACTAAGCATCACTCATCATAGATCGTACCATATCTAATAATGTGCGATTCCTCCTTTCCGATACACCGTTGTGCTGTGGTGTATACGGAGGGGTGAGCTGAGAGAGAATCCCATTCTCTTTTAGGAAATCTAGAAACTCTGAGCTTAGATACACACCTCCACGATCCGATCGAAGTTTCTTGATACTTAAGCCTGTTTGTTTTTCTACTTCAGATTTATACTCCTTGAATTTTTCAAAGGCTTCGGACTTATGTTTCAACAAGAACACGTGCCCGAATCTCGATAAATCATCAGTGAAGGTTATGAAGTATGAAAAACCACCTCCAGCATGTGTAGACATTGGTCCACATACATCACTATGTTTGAGGCCTAAGAGTTCAGTAGCTCTCTCTCCGTGTCCAGTAAACGGAGTTTTGGTCATTTTACCTTTGATGCAAGATTGGCAAGTCGCATAAGATTTATATTCAAACGAGTTTAAATATCCATGTTTATGTAGCTTGGTTAGTCTTGTTTCATTAATATGACCAAGTCTACAATGCCAAATGAAAGCTTCATTTATGTCTGAAACCTTTCTTTTGTTTCCGTGTTGTATATGAAAAACTGTATGCTGATTTATGATGTATATCCCGTTATTTAATGTTCCATACCCAATCAACTCTTGATTAAGGTTAATGTTCATAACATTAGATTGCAATACAAAATTATATCCAGCATTGTCCAACAACGATACAGATATAATATTACATAACATCGAAGGTGCAAAATAACATGGGTTCAAAACCAATATAGAACCCGACAGCAAACCAAGATGATACTCTCCCACTGCAGTAGCATGTACTGAGGAACCATTCCCATCCCGGAGAGTGTGATCACCTTTCTTCAACAACCTGCTATTTCTCAACCCCTGCATACAATTGCAGATGTGAGATCCTGACCCAGTATCTAATACCTAGGAAGCAGAGTTAATTGAAAAACAGTTTTCTGTTACAAACACACCTGAAGTGGAAGCATCACCATGCTTCTTCTTCTGGAGGTCGGCCAAGTATTTAACACAGTTTCTCTTCCAGTGCCCAGTCTGGTGGCAGTGGAAACATTCCCCACGACCTGTCGCAGCAGCTCCTTTCTTGTCCCTTCCCGATGCCTTTCTCACTCCGCCTCTCTGCTTAATGGGATTCTTCTTCTTTTTCTTTCCCTTGGCCTTGGCTTTCGGGATGGAGGAAGAAGATGGCCCAGCAATAAGAGCGGGAGTTTTCGCTACCTTTAGCGTGCTCTCTGCACTCCTCAACATATTGAGGAGTTCTGGTAAAGACTTCTCCATTTTGTGCATGTTGAAGTTTACAATGAATTGAGCAAAGGCAGGGGAAAGGGACTGTAGAACAATATCAACATACTGCTCGTTCTCCATGGTCCAACCCAGGTCCTCAAGTTCTTCGATAAGTCCAATCATCTTCAATACATGGTCACCTACAGACGTGCCGACAGCCATCCGCATCTGAAACAACTTTCGAGATGCCTCGTATCGGAGAGTACGAGATTGCTCTCCATACAAGTCCTCTGTATGGAGAAAGATGGATTGGACATCCATCTTCTCTTGCTGCTTCTGATGTTCATTGTTCATAGAAGCTAGCGCGAGGCACTTGGCTGTTGCGCAGTCTGTATCCCATTTCTTGCGGATTTCTTTATCCGCAACTGAAGAATCAGGGCCTGGGCTAGGAGGGGCTGGAGTAGTCAGGACGTATCCGACCTTATCATATGTCAGGGCAATATTCACATTCCTTAGCCAATCTTTGTAATTCGGTCCAGTGAGTTTGTTTTTGTCTAATAAAAGTTTAAGTCCTGACATCGGTATCTGCTATTAGGAGATAGAAAAGAAGTCATTCAGCGATTGCTCTTTCATAATTAGATTGGTTACTTATCTAATTGTTGTCTCCCACTGCTTTTTATCAAATTTTCCTTCAAACCTAAAAAGAAAACTAGCCAGGATAAATTGCAATCTACAAGTTTGCTAACCAGAAAGTGCAAAATTCTCCCGGGAGTAACTTTTACTCACAGTGGGATCGGGATCCAACTATCATATAGAAGGTATGCAATCTCATTGCAAATTTCAACTCTTGAAATTCCCGATATGATTTTTACCCCTAGTGACTTATGACCTTAACTATGGTCAACAAATCATAAGTACTAGTCAAGTTCAACCCGCCATTTCGTGATTGATTTAGACCCACCCACATGACCCTTAACTATGGTCAACAAAGTCATGAGAATGCCCTAATCGATCGCATCAAATGCTTTGTAAGAATTCACCACTTAGCTACCGTACATCACGCCTTAACTATAGTCAACAAACGTGGCACGAATACTAAGTACTCTGCTTCCTAAAATGGCGGAAGGCAACGGATGGTTTTTTTTTTAATGAAAACCTTTAACGTTTTGAAATTGATATTGTTGTAGAATCAAGTGGGAAGGAGTGGTTTAAGCTCCAGTTTTAAAAAATCGAATGGTTTTGTAGTATCTTTCGAATTTTGCTAAAGAGGTCACTCCCGGTGAAGGGATCTCGGCTCTTTCCTTATCGAATAAGGAGCTGGATATGAAAATACCATGATGCAAAGCAAAGTTATATCAACTATAAAATCAAATCGAGTTCTTTGTAACATTTTCCAGTTTCGCTAAAGGGGTCACTCCCGGTGAAGGGATCTCGGCCCTTTCCTCATCGAATGAGGTGCAGGATATTCAAGAATACCGCTATGCAAAACAAAAGCTAGAGTTACCCTTTTTCTTAAAAAATTTGATTCTACAACATCTTTAGGTTTCTTTCTCTTATCATTAATCACATTAATGTAGTCCCACCATTTACGTTTCCTAAACATCACAGAAAAGAAACGAAAAAATAGAACGTACGCTTATTCCATCCGCATTCATCACTGGGTCCCGTCATGCACCGTTAGGTTACTTAACTAACGGCAGAGCGGTGACTGGACTAGTGCGGGTGCAAAACATAAGCAACGTTTATTATATATCTCATATATAAATATAACCATTTCAGATCACAGATGAATGCATTGGATATACTAGGAGTTCCGTATTTCATTCAAGCCTTTAATGGAAGACGGATTCCACGGTCGTGATGAATAGCCAAACCCCCCTTAGACCCGTACGGGTGCGGCAAACTACCTGCCAAATTTCCGAAGTGTAGTAACCTCCCTCAACAATTGAGTAGGCCACTCGGCACTTTGAAAACCCGATAGTTTGTGCACCCCACCTTGGGTCTATCCTAGGAGCAAAAACAGTAAAAAGAAATTATACATCGGTGGCTACAACCTAATCCCGGATGTACCCGTTAAAACAATATTACATAGCTTTTTACAAATTACATGGAATGAAAGAAAAGAAAAAACGCTCTTCTCACACCCCCCGGCCATTCATCACGACGATCCAACACATTCATATACACATACCATCTCATGATATCCATATGAGCAACCCCCACCAATCGTCATATAGCAATTAGCGGACGTTTCAAACACATATCACAAAAAAAACGAAAACCCGATTAGCCAAACACTATTAGAATTTCGATCGATAATTTTAAACCATGCCAACACTTGACATGTTCCTGTACAAACACTTTTGTAAAATTCTTTATATCCCAGAAACCCTAATTCTTCATTATATAAGCACTGTAGAAATCCGAGTCGACGCGGCCCCAACTCGGCGGCGGATCCGCGGCCAAACCATGGGTTTGGCGGCGGATCAGCGGCGCTTTAGTCGAGTTAGGACTCCGAATTTCTACAGTGTTCTTAGAAAACCCTGCTTGTATTTTTAAGACATGTCAAATTAATTTTGGAACACTTTCAAAAACTGACAGCAGCAAGGGCAGAATACGAGTTTTCGGGAGAAAAAACTGTCGATCGAGCTTCTAACTTTTGGCTAACATCTAGTTGTGGTTTAGTTAGGCTCTGATACCATGTTAGTGTATGTTGCATGCTCCCACAACTCTTGTGGCGCGGCGGAAGCGGTGAACGAAAAATTTTCTTGGCATACAACACGCACTTAACCGAAGATCTTGTCTAAACCATAACTAGAAAAACCTAACTAGAGATCTTATCTACTATGTTAGGGATTATACCTCAATGATACGGTCCTTCGGGTCTTCTCTTTGATGAACTCCTTAGCTCCTTTAGATGTTGCCGATGTCTTCGATCTCCGGCCACCAAAGACCTAGATGATCCACCCGAGAGTTATCGTGCGAGCTAGAAACTCTTCATAGGAGTTTAACCTAGAGACCAATTTTGCTAGAATAGATCACTAGGATTATGTAGAGATGAATGTATTGGATTAGCTTGAAATCTATAGCATTTCTTTCTCTTAATCTTCTCTTGATTCACTTAACATTCACATCTCATGTGAAGCTATTTATAAGAAGAAGGAAAAGGAGGAGATGAGAAGGAGTAAGTGTTTATCATAATGAAAGTGTTCAAGCATGATGAATAAAGATATAGCACTAAGAGAAATAATTTGAAGCATGCATTATATAAATTAGTATCATGCTTCAATAGTAATTCCATAACAACAACCTCATCATGCTTGTACCTTTTAATTTCCACCTCATTTTATTTTCCATAAATGATGTCATTATTATGTCATTATGAGGTGGCACCTTCTAGAAGGTATTCTTGTAACAATTACAAAAATACCCCTCCTCCGTATACCGTATACCGTATATTGTATACCCGCATCCGAATTCCGAAAAATACGAATACCATTAATCCAATAATATAATACCGGTATCCGGCTTAAACCAAAGCCCACCAGTATTATCCTTCCGATTATTATTCCTGTAACAATTACATGAATAAAATCGAAACCCTGCCGTAACAGCTTACGGCTGCCATAACAACTTACAGCCTCTACATATTTCGCCTGAACGAGGGAACTCTCTGTGTGGGACTCTAAAGACTCGACAGTACGCTGGCAGTGGGTTTAACCACAAGCACGTCAGCGGCACTAGCTGTGCGTAACGGCTACCCAGGTACATGACGAAAAGGTGGCCAACGAGCGAACTCATCACAACCCTTACGAGCCTGCAAGCAACACTTACCGTACAGTCCGGTCTCTTCGTCTGATACGTCGCATATGAAGTCTAGGGGTGGTAAATGTCAGACCCCAGTAACTTTATAAGTCATGCTGATTTATGGCTCATAACAGTTCGAGAAACTACTGATAACACTTATCAGTAAACCTCGAAAACCCTGGCCAGGGATTTAGGTGTTATAGCCGATCAAACATAGCGCGACATCAACTCCCTATACCGGGAGAGACGAAACCCCTCCTATCGCTCACTGTCTCCATATGATTCGGGACTGTACCCAAAATCCACCTGTTTGCACGCCTCAATAGAGCCGTGGTAGGGAGGAAATTAAAGTACAGTGGGAATCACACAAGACTCTATGACGATCTCGGGTCTACGGACTAACCTGTACAAGTGTCGCTAGAGAACTGCTATCTGACAATAGGTATATATACCATCTAGGAGTTCTCAGCGAGTCCTGTTCGGTGTACCCATTCTCCAATGAGCACCTGTGTACAATCTTTGATGTCAAATATCAATGGTTGTGGAATCAACCATCGCCCCCAAGGTCAAGAAACGTACACACTAGTCTAATCTGGTAATACCGATGTCCTGTCTCGATATACCCTCGACTAGAAACTATTGAAGGATATGCTTGTAGACTACCCAGGTCCCACCAGTATGATCTCATCATAATCCTGGTAGTCAAGCATAGTCCTAAGGGCTTCATCAACACATCACATGTTATGATAAAGATAAACCAGATAGCATACTATCATTTCGAGCAAAGATTGTTTCTGTACATATACATGCCTAGTATCCTATACAATACAGGCCTCTAGGGCCTACATATCCAACACGTAGCGCTCTGTTTTAGGAGCGCAAAGCGCAGATTGGTGTCTATGGTTGACACGTGGCAAGTTTTGGCGCTGAGCGCCGATCCAATGAGCGCAAAGGCGCGGTTCATGAGTGGAAGGCACTTTTCAGTAGCGCAAAACACATCTGATCAAATTTAAGATCAAAGAACAAGTTTATGTTCTTCTTAAAGGAGGCTTTGACTCAAGATCCAAGAACAAAAGTTCTTGTTTTTATAAAAGGCTCTGCCATTATAGATGAAAAAGATCTATGAATGAAGTAAAATACTTCTTTAAGTCTTTTTATGATCTATCTTTTCCTTTTTATTGAAGACCTTGGTCTTTTTCTTAAATCTCTGATCTTTTTAGAAGATGGTTCTTCTTTCTACGAGATGGTTTCATCTCTATTATTCAAGAACATAGTTCTTTTTACCTTGAAGATGAAGAAAAAATCTTCTTTTTCTAAGAGTTTTCTCTTCTTTTGCAGAGGGTTTTTTCTATTGCTCTTTTTTTTGTATCCTAGACTTGAAGTCTATGGTCCTTTATATAGGGCCAATTGATTTGTTAAATCAGTTTTAAGAGATCTTTCTCTGATTGATTTGGGAATATTTACCACCGTTGGATCTTTGATCCTAGAGCTTCTGTTTTACAGAAAACAATCTTCTTGTTTTATTAACAAGATTGAGAAAATCTTTCCATAACATAATTTATTCTGTCTTTTGGTAATTTTTATTTACTGATTGAATGATATTCTTAATGTGTAGTATTTGAAAATTTGTATAGAAATCACAACCAAAAATATTTTGACCGCAATCAATAACGGTGTCGGATGTAGCGCGTTAGTAAGTGCGGATCGTCCACAGGGAAAATGAGATCCATTCAATTTCCGAATTAGATGAGATGAAAATTTAAGGAAAAGAAAAGAAAACAATTCATGATTTGTAATTGAAGATCAAGAATTAGAAAAATCTAGATCTAGAAAAAAACATTAAAAACAAGAATTGAGATGTGTGATAATTTCCAACCAATAATCAAGATTAGAAGTATGGCTCGTAGGAGTAGATCAGATCTATAGATGTGATTAGATCTAATAATTACTCATTCTTATCCATTAACGAATTAATACTAGTTCGATGAGAATTTACCGAGGTTTAAGGATCTTGCGGAGAATTTAGGGTTTCCGCAACTCATCCTTTGTCCTTTCGATGAATCTCATTCAAATTCTAGCTTCTAGTTAATCAAATGATCAAAAGTTGTTCCCTAATTTCGAGTGAACACAATCAAAAAAGCATCATCTCGAAACTAGGTCATTAATCATTTAATTCACTAGAATTTCCAAACATTATAATATTTAAGAATTGTAAAAGTATCTAAATCATCATCATCTAAAGATCGTCACAACTCCTACACGAGCGGAGATTACTCAAACATCATGATCATAAACACAATCACAAATTGAGATCTAATCATTATGCTTGAATTAAAAGATAAGCAAGAATATAGAAAATTCACCTTTATTTATCGACAAATTTCGTTACAACTCTCTTGAATTTACAAAAGAATGGAACTAGATTGTCGATTTGGGCTTCACTCGGCTCCTTGAGTCGCGGATCGGCTTGGAAATCTTGCTCCGTTGAAATCAGGCGTCGCTTCTAATGGTTGAAGGCTCTCTTACTTGAATTGCACTCGGGATCTTGATCTTGATTTTGAATTGGAATTTGAGGCATAAGTTGTGTCACTCAACTTGTGGGTAGAAGATGATGGGTGATTCTTGAACAACCTCAACCTAAGATCCAGGCTCACTTTTATAGACCTCAAAACCCTAGATCTAGGATTTCAAATTTGAATTTTGTTAGTGTATATGCCCTAGAGGCCATTACTGTATCATACTAGTTTGTATATTACTTAATGGATGCTTGGGATATTCACCTTGTATATACAATCTTGCTCAAAATAGTAGTATGCTACTTGGTTTGTCTCTACTTCAATGTGTACTTGTGTTTATTTTACTATATCACTTATACGCATTAGTGGAGCCCTTAGGATCTTTGCTTGATTACCAGCGTTGTGATGGCAGTCATACTAGTGGGGGCTGGGTAATCTATAAGCACATCCTTATACAGGTCCCTAGTCGCAGGACTATCGAGACAGGGCATCGATACTCCGGAGTAGACTAGCGTATGCGCTTCTCATCCCAGTGTGGGAGATGGTCTGTCCCACAGCCATCAGTACGTCGTACTGGAGATAGTATACGGGTGCTCGTTGGGTTACGAGTACACTGGACAGGACTCGTCGGGAACTGACAGGTTGGTATTATACCTATCGTCAGTCATCAGTTCCCAGGTGACATGAGTACAGCTTAGTCCGCTGACTTGACACTGGCACTTCGCCTCGAGTGTGTTCCCACTGCACTTTGATCACTACCCTACCACGGCTCAAAGGAGTCGTGCAAACAGGTGGTGGTTGGGTGCAGTCCCGAAGCACTTGGAGGCAGTGACGGTTAGACAGGATTCGTCTCTCCCGGTATTGGGGGTTGACATCGCGCTGTGTCTAGGAGAGCCATTACACGAGTAGTCCCTGGCCAGGGCAAACGAGATATACTGGTAGGTTTCCAGTGTTATCTCAGGGTGTTTTGGGCTTCGCTCCGGCACGACTTGTACCGCTATTGGGGGACTGACGTTTACCGCCCCCTAGGCCCGCCATGCGATGTATCAGACGATCAGACCGGACTGTACGGAGACTGTCACATTCAGACTCAGTAGGAGTTCTAATGGGGTTTCACCTCGTCAGCCTTCTTGTCGACATCTACCTGGGGACCGTTATGCACAGCTAGTGCCGCTTGCGGTCTGTGGTTAAACCCACTGCCAGCGTAGTGTCGAGTCTTTAGAGTCCCACACAGAGGGTATTCGCCTATGGGCAAAACAGAGTAGAGGTCGCATGGTTTTGCGACAGGGTTCGTTCTCATCCGCGCACTTGTGCACGTTTGGAGTCCGGACAGATATTACCAGCGGGCTCTGGTTTGAGCCGGATACTGGTATAGTATTTGGGGTTGCTTTTATCTCTCAGTATTCATGTTCCTCGGAACAAGGATGCAGGTGTGTATGCACAGTTATTTGAGGAAGAGGAAGATGACTTTCATTAGGGTTTCGGAACGGGTGCGTATGCACAGTTGACAGTAGTCTTTTTCCAAACCCTAATGGATTTGTATTATATCATTTAATAATATATAATAAAATGAAATTGTGTCATGGTTAGTTTTTGTTGACTTGTTGACCATGGTTGACTTGTTGACCATGGTTGAACATTTGACCACCATCATTACAAATGCAAGATGCTTTTTCATTCTTGCTTTTTTCATTTAATGTTTGTAATGATATTAGTCATTCCTAAACTTTCCATCAAACCTTTTTCATTTTGATTATTATTATTGTTATTTGATAATTCATTTTCTTTTTGCATTATGGTTGCAAGAAAGGAAATGAGAGCTCATTCTATCATATTCACTCTCTCTCTTCACTTCATCTTCTTCTTCCTCTAGCCAAGAGAAACCTTCTCATGTGTTGAGAATCCTTCTCTTGAAAAACAAAAGCAACCCTTAGACACTCTCTACTCACTCTAGCATCAAGGGTTTAGCAAGCCGGCGATTCTAGTTCACTCCAAGTACGAGAAAGAGCCCAAAGGTCGAGCCTTCGAGGTGGATCCATCTTCGACGGAAGAAGGCGGCAAAGGAGAACCATCAACCTCTACAAAGTTTGAAGACGAAGGAGTTCAAGTCTAGGTATAACCATCTTCATCCGAGTAGCTAAATCCTTTTAGCATGTTTACTAGTTTTAGTTTAGACAACGATCCCGACCTTGCTTAGTCCATGTTGCCTCTTGCGATAAAATTTGTTTTTTATACCGTTTCCGCCTCCCCGTAAGAACCGGGGGTCGCAATATGGACTTACAGTGGTATCAGAGCCTAACTAAACTTAAACTAGCTTGGTAGTGAAGTGTAACGAAGTTCGGAAATGAAAAATCACAAAACCGGAGAAAATTCAAAACTTGAGTTTCTGTTGGAATATTTTTGGCTCAAAATGAAAAACTTTATACTCCTAAATTCGTCTCAGGGTTTTGTTAGAACACCCATGAAAAACGGTTCACCAATTCGTTCAAACCGCCGCGCTTCCGCCGCGTGATGTAGGGATCTGCCGCGGAAGCGCCGCGGTTTGTCGTCTTCAGTGCATAGTTTTTCGTGCAGTGTGTGTCTGTGTTGGTTTTGGGATTTTTGAAATATATTATATGTGCCCAGATTTTCCAGAAAAGAAATTTCCTTTTGGGGTCCTATAATTTCGTATTTTTTTTTTCCGAACTTCACTGCACTTTTGACTATGATGGTTATATCTGTGATGCTTGCATGTATTGAACGTCGGCTAATCGCTATAAGACGATTAGTCGGGGTTATACATGATCTGTAATGTGCTGGAATGTGTATATGAATGTGTTGGACTGTCGCGGGTGAATAGCCGGGGTGGATGTGAGATGAGCTTTTGTTTTTCTTTCATTCATTGTAAATGTAAATTGATGTAATAATATTATTTGTTTGGCCGCACAACCGGGTCGGGGTTGTAGCCGTCATTGTATAATTCTTTTTACTGTTTTTGCTCCTAGGATAGACCCATGGAGGGGTGCACGAACTACCGGGTATGCCGAAGTGTCGAGTGGCCTACTCATGGAAATGAGGGAGGTTGCTACGCTTCGGGTACTTGGCGGGTAGTTTGCCGCACCCGTAGGGGTCTTGGGTGGGGTATTTGGCTATTCACCGCGACCGTGTTATCCGCTTTTCGTTTCAGGCTCGAAAGGATTGCGGATTGCTAGTATATCCAATGCATTCATCTGTGATCTGTAATGTCTACTATTGCTATATCTATAACTATTTAGGCGTTGCTTATGTTTTACAGACACGCTAGCCCAGCCCCCACTCTGTCGTTAGTTAAGTAACCTAACGGGTAATGACGGGGCCCAGTGGCGAATGCGAATGGCATAAGCGTACGTCATATTTTGGTTGTTTTCTGCAATGGTAGGATTAAATGATGGGACGCATTAAAAGAACTAATGCAAGAATATCACGCATTAAAAGAACTAATGCAAGATAATAAACCAAGTTAAAGTCGTTGGAACACTTTCGAAAAACCACTCGGTTCTTTTCAAAACTAACTTTTAAAATGCGGAGTTTGAGCCACTCCATTTAAAAGCTATCACGTTCCATCGACCAAATCAAGTTCACTACGTTCACGGTTTTGCCAAAACCATCCGTAGCCCTCCATCATTTCAGTTAAATATTCGGTAGTATTCAAGCTATGTATTTTGACCTCACGCCAAGGCATAGTGATTGGTAGCTGCCGGATATTTATCTGTTGCATAGATAGAATGCGTTGGTTTGAAACAGTCGTACTGCCATTTTGGCCTACGTCAAGGGTATGTACGGGTGGATTCAAATTAACCTGGATAATGATGGGACGAACTTGACATGTGACTTATGACATTTTGACCTCACGCCAAGGTCATAAGAGCATGGGGCAAAAATCCACATCGGGAGTTTCATAAGTACTGAAACTTGCTAGATTTGCATACCATTTGGAGTGTGGTGATTCTGGTAGGATTCCTTCAGTTTCGTCACGCGATGATATTTGGATCCCGATCCTACTGTGAGTATATGCTACTCCCCGGGAAATTTCTCACTTAACGATCAATGCTATAAACCTAGTAGGTGCCTAGAAAGGTGTTAGCGGGGCTACGCCCCCAGGGAAAAGAGGTTCTTTAATTAAGGAACTTCGCGAAAGCGTTGGAAAACCTCCCTCGAAGTACCAACACCGGCCTGGCTGAACGGTTAAGCAAGTATTGTACGGTGGGATTGATCCTGGCTAATTCTTCCTTTATGGTTTGAGGAGGGATTCGAGAAACAGTGGGAGCCATCCTGTTTAGACAAACTAAAAACCACTCTAAACTTGCAAGAGCATCATGCTGAGTGTTTCTTCTTCTCTCTCCTAATTGCAGCGACCAATCAACATGACTGGACTTAAATTACTCCTACATAAAAACAAGCTGACAGGGCCAAACTACAAAGATTGGCTCAGGAATGTCAAGATAGCAATCACTTATGACAAGCTGGGGTATCTTCTTACCACCAAAGCTCCCCCTGTCCCTGGTCCAACTTCCAGTGTCGCGGATAAGGAAATCCGCAAGACTTGGGAGATTGATAGCGCGAAGGCCAAGTGCCTCCTGCTTGCCTCGATGGACAACGAACATCAGAGGAGGCATGAGAATATGGACATGGAGTCCATATTGCTTCATACAAAAGAACTGTATGGAGAGCAATCACGTATCGCAAGATACGAAGCGTCGAAAAAGTTGTTTTCGACAAGAATGGCCGTCGGATCATCAGTAGCCGAGCACGTGCTAAAGATGATCGGCTACATTGAGGAGCTCGCTGACCTAGGGATCACATTGGAGAGTGAGCTATATACAGATATAGTTCTCCAGTCCCTTCCTTCCACTTACGCCCAGTTTATAATGAACTTCAACCTACAAGAAAAGGAGGTTGAACTTTCAGAGCTCCTCAACCTGCTGAGGAGCGCAGAGGGCACCCTACAGAAAGGTAGGGAAACATCCACTTTGTTTGTAGGAGGATCATCTTCTTCTAGGTCCAAGGCGAAAGCCAAGGGAAAGAAGAAGAAAGCCCCCGCCAAACCAAGGGGCGGTGTTAGTAAAGTGGATACGAAGGGAAAAGGAAAAGCAACAAAGATAGCGGGGAAGCTTGTGGATAAGGAAGAATGCTTCTTTTGTCATAAGAAAGGACACTGGAAGAATGATTGCAGGGCCTGGAAGGCCAGAACACAGGAATTGAAGCAGGTTGCAGCTTCAGCTTCAGGTGTGTATGTTATTGAAAACTGTCTTTCAATAAACTCTACTTCCTGGGTATTGGATACCGGATCAGGATCTCATATCTGTAATTCTTTGCAGGCGTTGAGAAACCGTAGTGTTTTGAAAGCAGGTGACATGACCCTCAGAGTTGCAAACGGAGCTAGCATGGATGCTAAAGCCGTGGGGGACTATCACCTGGGAATGTCAGATGGACATGTTTTGGTTTTGCGTAATTGCTTTTTTGTACCCAACGCAACTTGTAATATCATTTCTGTATCTTTAGTTTCTAAAGAAGGTTATGAATTTGCGTTTGTAAGTAATGTTGTAAACATTCACCTTAATCAAGTTCTGATTGGGTCAGGTACATTGAGTAATGGTATATACGTATTGAACCAACCACAGATTTTCAATGTCCAGAATACACACAAAAGAAAGTCTCCAGACATAATGTAAATCCCCGTTTCCTTTCTACATGAAACTTCCTATTTCTGAATCCTAGTGATTAACTTATTCTTGACTTCGTATATTTTAGTTGGTTGTTTAAACCCTATTTTTCCAGCTCTTTTGAAATTATAGTCCAAACCCTAAAAGCTAAAACCTAAGATTTAAAACCAAAGCCGAAACAAACCAAAATGAGCAAAACACTTAACATTAAACCAATTTTAAACATTCAGCCCATTACTTGTAGCCTCAGCCCGTTCTTTTACCAAGTCCACAAATTTTTCTTTTAAATAAATTTTCGTTATAAATCTCCAGCCCGTTGCCTTTAATTTTTCCTTCAGCCCATTCAAAATTCTTAATAAATTCCTAAATAAAGAAAACTCAAGCCAGCCCCTCAATTATTCCCCAGCCCATTTAGAATATTAAAAGAAAAATCCCTTTTAAATATTATTCCCTCAGCCCAATCTTATTCCCTCAGCCCACTTAAAGATTTTCTTAATATTTTTCTTTGTAAAATCCCTCGGCCCAAAGTCTTTAATCAGCCCAATCCTAATTTAATTAATTCCTTACTCCTTTTGGTGGCCCGGCCTACTCTCATAAACTCGAGCCCACTTCCTCCTTATACGCGACCCAACTCCCTGTTCATCTTCCATTTGAAATTTTTCCCCAACGGCAACCCCCGTAACGCGCGCGCGACCCGCGTCCTCCACCGTCGCCCTCGCAGTACCGTTGCCTCGCCCCCACGACGCGCTCCTCTCATCCCCTTAACTCATTCCACCTCGCTCGCCCCCTCATTTTTCAGCATCCCTCATCTCTCTCCCCCACGAGAAACCCACCGAGCACAAAATTTTCCTCACCTCGCCGCCGGCGACGACCCCCGACAGCCCCACAGCAACCCTCAAATCGCTCCTCTACCAACTCTCTCCCTTCACGACTTCTCCCTTCTTCAATCGAGCCCCTCTCAAATATCCCCTGCACACAACCAACTTCGACCAAGCTCGGCCACCTTACCCCCTCGACGACGACGAGCCACCCCACTTCACCTGAACCACACCTGTAGCCCTCAACACCCTCAGCATCACCCTCATCTCCCTAGACCCGACCCTCACTGCTCCCCATCTCTCCAAATCTCAACAAAAAAAAAAAACCCATTTTTAAATTTCACCCCCTCACTGTGAAACTGCACCGTACACATAGCCGGAGCGCCGCCAACCGACGCCGACCCCAGCACACCCCGGGAGACCCACAGGGCACCATTCTAGACTTCCAGCAGGCACAAAGACGACTCCGGAAACTCCGACGTAAAACCCGTGCTCGATCGAGGCTCGCGCGAACTTGTTCCGCGGCGTAAGACGCGCGTTCGTGACGACACTGCTGCCGTACGATCCCGAGGCATTCTCCAGGCAAGTATTTACTTGCTTCATGCTATAATAATAGGGTTACCCACCTAGATAATGTAGTTTACAACTTACCGATTTCCTATACATGTTAAAACCTAAGTGCTCGATGTTAGTTACTAATAGAAATAATTGTCTAAATTGACGGCAACCTATACCTTCTGTTGGCCCTTTTAATGATGTATGATGTGTGAGAAATTCGCTGGAAAACACGATCGTTTGTAACAAAAATCGATACCCCCAAACATGTTGTTTAAAACTGGAATTCTCTCGTAACTGAAAATGCATAAAATCACTATAAATCATACACATATTGGAAAGATGCGTTCGAGGGCTTAAATCGAAGCCAACTCGATGAACTTTAACCCTATGCAGAAATTTAATGTTTTCTGTCCTGAAACCATAAAGATAATTGGATCGGAACACGACTCTGGACTGCAGTCCAGAGCGTTTCTGATTAGTGGGTTCTGTCTAAAGTCCTGCGTCCCCGTGTTCCCTGAAATCGCATGATACGGAACTTCACAGTAGTTATAAGACATACCTGTTAGTGAAAGAAAACAAGTGGTTTCATTCCGATTCATCGCAGTTTGTTATTTTTAAACTTATTTTAAAAGAGCAGAACATAAAGCTGTCCAGAACACTTTCTGGAATGACATTTGAGATTAAACTGTATATAACTTTCAACGTACAGATGCGATTGAGGATCCGTCTGTTGCGTTGAATACTTTATCGAAAACCCTAGATTTCATCTAACTGTGTCATCGCTAAATTTTGAGCCCAACTGAGTGCAATTCGTGTTGCGAAACAGAAGTTCAGCTCTGAAATTGAAATTCCAGCCGTGAACACTTAAACTGAAACAGTCATATCTTGAAAACCGAAACCCCGATTGGACTGAAACAAATTTTGATGAATTACTGACTGATTGTTCTATATATCTTACCTACATCATTTCTGCTGAATTTGTAATATATTAATTTGTGCAATTTACTTAAATTCATGACGTGCATGCTAATTCATAACATACCGTGTTTATTGGTAGCATACAATACATATATCATACCCTTGTCATTTACACAGTGTTAGTGCGTGTGGACATTGCATTATCGTGCGTGATAGGTGTTGATTTAGGAGTGACGAGTACACCAATGGAAAGTGAATAATCGTGATAGTGATTGGTACAGTGGACAGTGATTGATATAGTGGACAGTGATGAAACCGTGACATTGGTACACTCGTACACAAATAGATCAATATCTTAAATAGAGTAACCTGGGGAAAAAGGGGAAATCAAAGTGGAAAGAGTATCTTATTTAGCGGGACCGTGTTTAGAGGATGATCATTCGAACTGTGATACTTATTCGTGTAGGACAGGATCTAGCGATCCGGCTGACAGGGTTATGTCCCGGGCGTGTGGGCCGTGGTCTCGGGTATGTACGAGACTCCTGTTAAACATGATCCTCCTTCCACTATGTGATTTCAAACATGACTTAGAGACCGATAGGGACACATAACATATTCTGCATCATACTGTGATATAGTGTTTACTTGCATTATTCTCATACCAGTAATACCTCATTTACCTGTTTCATCTGCTTATAATAATATTATTAGTTGTGTCGCTCTGACGACCTGAGTATGCATGCTCAGATTCCGCGCGAGGACTGGCATCGGAGACGGATCTATCCTTTGAGTTCACGGAGATATAGCTGGTGTACCTACTTCGTTTACTTCTTTCCATAAAAGAGATTGTGAGATTGAACTTGGTTAGTTATTGTTTTTATTATCTGCACTCTGTGAACAATGAAATTTTAATGTAATAAATTAGTGATGTGATTCCTTCAATACTGTGCTTTATTACTGATTACCATGTAGTGCTAGAAGCCGAAGTGTGACTACGGCGGGACGATCCCTTGACCGTAGGAGCATGGCTGGCCTAGTCATACCTCGTATTCCGTATTTTGGGAAGCGGGGCGTGACATGGTTTAGTTGGTATCAGAGACTGTGTTTAGTATCAAGGGATGACATTAACTAAACTGTATTACGTTATTCTTGTTTCACTATTCTTGATTTCTATCCTTGAATCTGAACCTATTCTTTTGAATCTTCCAGTGATATGACGTCCCCGAACGACCCCTCCTCGGACTCCAGCTCTCAGGACCGCACGGAAAGAATACTCAGTGCACTGACCACTCTCGCGGAAGCTCAGGAGAGGAAGACAGATTTGCTTACTGAGGGACTCAGAGCGATTACCGCTGCAGGAGGACCCTCCGCACTTATTACCGCCCCCGAGGGCGCTACTCCACCAGCTTATCAGGCTAGGGCTGGTACTGTGTCAGACTTCCGACGGTTACACCCAGCTGCATTCACAGGGCTAGCTGAACCACTTGAAGCTGAGCAATGGCTGGTAAACATGGAGAATTTATTGGCAGCCGCCAGGGTTCCAGAGGAAGACAGAGTGAATGTGATAAAGATACAATTAGAGGACGAGGCTCGTACATGGTGGTCGGTAGAAGAAAGCAGACTTGAAGAGCCGATTGAATGGGACAAGTTTAAGGAGTGCTTCTTAGATCACTATTTTCCTCCCACAGCCAAGGCAGAAATGGAGGAAAAGTTTATTCTTCTGAAGCAGAATGGACGCCCAGTGGACGTTTATGCGGCAGAGTTCAACCGTCTGAGCCGCTTTGCTCCATACATGGTCAAATCAGAAGTCAACAGGGCTAAGCGTTTCCTTCAGGGGTTAGATTTTGAGTTGCAGCAGCTGATCGCATCGTTAGATCTACAGACTTTCGCACAGGTACTCAACGCAGCGAGAGTTCAGGAGCAATTGATTAACAAGTTCAGGAGACCCCCAGTCGTTCCAGCACGTACCCACGTGCCTTCTCGAGGAGCCATACCGGTTCACAGAGCAGGGACAACTCAGATGAAGCGCCCGTTTGTACCACAGCATCGCCCCCAGAGAAAGGGCGTAACTTGCGGCTATTGCGGTAGAGGAGGGCATACCCAGAAGGACTGTCGCCGTGCTAAGGGACAGTGTTTGATTTGCGGTTCCAGTCAGCACAGGATTGACAGTTGTCCTGAGCGAGCAGAAATACAGAGAGGTTCTGGACCGTCACAGCAGAGGCCGCAGGAACAGAGACAGCCATTTACAGGTCGCGGTCAGGGACGGGCTTTCACCTTGACCGCCGAGCAGGCAGAGGCATCAGGAGACGTAGTCACAGGTACTCTACTTGTACATTCATTGCCAGCTAGAGTACTTTTTGATTCGGGAGCATCGCATTGTTTCTTGTCTGAGCATTTCACCAATACACACTCAATACCTTATGAACCACTAACCAAGGGATGGGAAATTCATACGGGTAATGGCATTATTATATCTAGTCGGGAATGTAGATTATGCCCGGTTGTAGTGTGTGGCAGGGAATTCTATGCGAATTTCCTCCTAATTGGGACAGGCAGTTACGACGCAATCCTTGGGATGGATTGGATGAGCACTTTTCATGCAGTTATCGATTGTCGTGCAAAGAAGGTGATCTTCCGTATTCCTAATCACCCGGAGTTTGTTTTCGAGGGCGGAAGCGAATCTTTGGAACCAGCTAAGTACAGAGCAAAGCCTAAGGAACTGACAGCCATGGAGATTGATAAGACCCCAGCCCCAGAAATTGTTCGGGACTTTCTAGACGTATTTCCTGAAGATCTACCAGGTCTACCACCTCCTCGAATTTTGGAGTTCTCAATCGATTTGATTCCAGGTACAGCCCCAGTATCCAGAGCCCCCTACAGGATGGCACCAGTAGAGTTGGCGGAATTGAAGAAACAGGTTGAAGAATTATTGGAGAAGGGATTTATTCGGCCAAGCGCTTCACCGTGGGGTGCACCAGTTCTATTGGTGAAGAAAAAGGATGGATCATTGCGAATGTGCATAGATTACCGGGAGCTGAACAAGGTCACAATAAAGAACAAGTACCCAATCCCGCGTATCGATGACCTATTCGATCAGCTAAGTGGAGCCAAGGTTTTCTCGAAGTTGGATCTCCGTTCTGGATATCATCAAATCAGAGTAGCAGCCGAGGATGTATGCAAGACGGCTTTCAGGACCCGATACGGACATTACGAATTCCTTGTGATGCCGTTCGGTGTTACCAATGCCCCAGTAATATTCATGGATTTAATGAACAGGGTGTTCGCAAAATACTTGGACACGTTTGTCGTTGTGTTTATCGACGACATACTTGTCTATTCAAAGACCCGAGAAGAGCATGCTGAGCATTTGCGCACGGTACTGCAGGTTCTTCGGGAAGAGAAGTTGTACGCGAAGCTAAGCAAGTGTGAATTCTGGCTTGACAAGGTTCAGTTTTTGGGACATATTGTTTCGGGCGAAGGCATCTCAGTGGACCCGGCAAAGATAGAATCTGTCAGAGATTGGCCGACGCCGAAATCAGTGGCCGAGATCAGGAGTTTTCTGGGATTAGCAGGCTATTATCGGAGATTCGTCCAAGATTTCTCAAGAATCGCAGAACCATTGACACGGCTGACACGGAAGGACGTGCCGTTTACATGGACAGAAGAGTGCACTCAGGCATTCGACACTCTGAAGCAGAAGTTAACCACAGCACCTATACTTACAGTACCAGATAATTCCGGTGGTTTGGTGATACACAGTGATGCCTCAGGGAAGGGTTTAGGCTGTGTTTTGATGCAGCACGGCCGAGTGGTTGCTTACGCCTCTCGACAATTGAGAAACCACGAGAAGAACTACCCTACACATGACTTGGAGTTAGCTGCGGTAGTCTTTGCGTTGAAGATTTGGAGGCACTATCTATTAGGAGAAAAAGTGGAGGTATACACCGATCACAAAAGTTTGAAGTATGTTTTCACTCAGAAGGAACTGAACATGAGGCAGCGCCGATGGCTAGAGCTAATGGCAGACTATGACTTGGACCTTCAGTATCACCCGGGAAAGGTCAATGTTGTACCAGACGCACTCAGTCGCAAACCAGCGGTCATGATGTTGACCGATCAGAGGAGTATTATTGAGGATTTCCAGAGACTTGAACTTGAGGTCGTTACTCCGAACGCACTCAGTCAATTTTGGCAACTACAGGTGCAATCTTCCCTGGTGGATCGCATCAAGATTGCACAAGCGGATGATCCTCGATTACAAAAGTTCAGAGAGCAAGTGGAAGCTGGATTGAGAACGGATTTGATTATACATGAAGATGGCTCTCTGAGATTCGGTAACAGACTCTGCGTACCTAAAGGGGATGTACGAGAAGAAGTTTTGGCTGAAGCACACAGTTCAGCTTATTCTATGCATCCAGGAGGTACAAAAATGTATCAGGACCTAAAGCAGCACTTTTGGTGGAACGGAATGAAGCGGGAGATTGCGAGGTTCGTATCCAGATGCTTGGTATGTCAGCAGGTGAAGGCGGAACATCAGAGAACAGCAGGATTATTACAACCATTGCCGATACCTGAATGGAAGTGGGAGCACATTACTATGGATTTTGTGACGGCCTTACCACGGAGCCCTAGAGGCAATAATGCTATTTGGGTTATCGTCGATCGCCTCACAAAGGTGGCACACTTTCTACCTTTCCGAGTGGGACAGTCGACTGAATCACTGGCAGAAAGATATATGCAGGAGATTGTGCGACTTCACGGTGTTCCGGTCAGCATTGTGTCAGACCGGGACACGAGATTCTTGTCACACTTTTGGAAGAGCTTACAGGAGAGTTTGGGAACCCGCCTCAAATTCAGCACAGCTTATCACCCACAGACGGATGGACAATCCGAGCGTACAATTCAGACCCTCGAGGATATGTTGAGGGCCTGTATGTTGGACTTTCAAGGTTCCTGGGAGGACCATCTGCACCTAGTCGAGTTCTCTTACAACAACAGTTATCAGGCTAGTATTCAGATGGCTCCTTTTGAAGCACTATATGGGCGGAAGTGTCGATCCCCAGTATGTTGGGATGATGTGGGAGAACGAAGATTACTGGGCCCCGAACTCATTGTTCAGACAGTGGACAAGGTCCAAATGATCAGGCAGCGTATTAAGACGGCTCAGGATCGACAAAAGAGTTGGGCAGATACCAGCAGAAGGGCACTTGATTTTGAAGTCGGAGATCATGTGTTCTTGAAGATTTCACCTACTCGTGGAGTTATCAGATTCGGGAGTCGGGGAAAGCTTAGTCCCCGTTTTATCGGACCTTTTGAGGTGCTAGAGCGAGTAGGAGAGGTGGCCTATCGATTGGCCTTGCCTCCATCGCTAGCTGGTGTGCACAATACCTTCCACGTGTCACAGTTGCGGCGTTACGTTCGAGATGAGAACCATGTTCTGGACCATTCAGAGTTAGTTTTGGGGACCGATCTGTCATACGAGGAGCAGCCTACTACCATTCTCGACCGCAGAGAGAAAGTGCTGAAGAATAAGGTCATTCCGTTAGTCCGAGTGTCTTGGGGCGGTCGTTCCCCAGGAGAATCCACCTGGGAGCGGGAGGAAGACATCCGTGATCGTTATCCACATCTTTTTGTTTAGTACATTGTACTCTTGTATCTTTGTTAAATTTCGAGGACGAAATTTTTGTTAAGGGGGGTATGATGTAAATCCCCGTTTCCTTTCTACATGAAACTTCCTATTTCTGAATCCTAGTGATTAACTTATTCTTGACTTCGTATATTTTAGTTGGTTGTTTAAACCCTATTTTTCCAGCTCTTTTGAAATTATAGTCCAAACCCTAAAAGCTAAAACCTAAGATTTAAAACCAAAGCCGAAACAAACCAAAATGAGCAAAACACTTAACATTAAACCAATTTTAAACATTCAGCCCATTACTTGTAGCCTCAGCCCGTTCTTTTACCAAGTCCACAAATTTTTCTTTTAAATAAATTTTCGTTATAAATCTCCAGCCCGTTGCCTTTAATTTTTCCTTCAGCCCATTCAAAATTCTTAATAAATTCCTAAATAAAGAAAACTCAAGCCAGCCCCTCAATTATTCCCCAGCCCATTTAGAATATTAAAAGAAAAATCCCTTTTAAATATTATTCCCTCAGCCCAATCTTATTCCCTCAGCCCACTTAAAGATTTTCTTAATATTTTTCTTTGTAAAATCCCTCGGCCCAAAGTCTTTAATCAGCCCAATCCTAATTTAATTAATTCCTTACTCCTTTTGGTGGCCCGGCCTACTCTCATAAACTCGAGCCCACTTCCTCCTTATACGCGACCCAACTCCCTGTTCATCTTCCATTTGAAATTTTTCCCCAACGGCAACCCCCGTAACGCGCGCGCGACCCGCGTCCTCCGCCGTCGCCCTCGCAGTACCGTTGCCTCGCCCCCACGACGCGCTCCTCTCATCCCCTTAACTCATTCCACCTCGCTCGCCCCCTCATTTTTCAGCATCCCTCATCTCTCTCCCCCACGAGAAACCCACCGAGCACAAAATTTTCCTCACCTCGCCGCCGGCGACGACCCCCGACAGCCCCACAGCAACCCTCAAATCGCTCCTCTACCAACTCTCTCCCTTCACGACTTCTCCCTTCTTCAATCGAGCCCCTCTCAAATATCCCCTGCACACAACCAACTTCGACCAAGCTCGGCCACCTTACCCCCTCGACGACGACGAGCCACCCCACTTCACCTGAACCACACCTGTAGCCCTCAACACCCTCAGCATCACCCTCATCTCCCTAGACCCGACCCTCACTGCTCCCCATCTCTCCAAATCTCAAAAAAAAAAAAAACCCCATTTTTAAATTTCACCCCCTCACTGTGAAACTGCACCGTACACATAGCCGGAGCGCCGCCAACCGACGCCGACCCCAGCACACCCCGGGAGACCCACAGGGCACCATTCTAGACTTCCAGCAGGCACAAAGACGACTCCGGAAACTCCGACGTAAAACCCGTGCTCGATCGAGGCTCGCGCGAACTTGTTCCGCGGCGTAAGACGCGCGTTCGTGACGACACTGCTGCCGTACGATCCCGAGGCATTCTCCAGGCAAGTATTTACTTGCTTCATGCTATAATAATAGGGTTACCCACCTAGATAATGTAGTTTACAACTTACCGATTTCCTATACATGTTAAAACCTAAGTGCTCGATGTTAGTTACTAATAGAAATAATTGTCTAAATTGACGGCAACCTATACCTTCTGTTGGCCCTTTTAATGATGTATGATGTGTGAGAAATTCGCTGGAAAACACGATCGTTTGTAACAAAAATCGATACCCCCAAACATGTTGTTTAAAACTGGAATTCTCTCGTAACTGAAAATGCATAAAATCACTATAAATCATACACATATTGGAAAGATGCGTTCGAGGGCTTAAATCGAAGCCAACTCGATGAACTTTAACCCTATGCAGAAATTTAATGTTTTCTGTCCTGAAACCATAAAGATAATTGGATCGGAACACGACTCTGGACTGCAGTCCAGAGCGTTTCTGATTAGTGGGTTCTGTCTAAAGTCCTGCGTCCCCGTGTTCCCTGAAATCGCATGATACGGAACTTCACAGTAGTTATAAGATATACCTGTTAGTGAAAGAAAACAAGTGGTTTCATTCCGATTCATCGCAGTTTGTTATTTTTAAACTTATTTTAAAAGAGCAGAACATAAAGCTGTCCAGAACACTTTCTGGAATGACATTTGAGATTAAACTGTATATAACTTTCAACGTACAGATGCGATTGAGGATCCGTCTGTTGCGTTGAATACTTTATCGAAAACCCTAGATTTCATCTAACTGTGTCATCGCTAAATTTTGAGCCCAACTGAGTGCAATTCGTGTTGCGAAACAGAAGTTCAGCTCTGAAATTGAAATTCCAGCCGTGAACACTTAAACTGAAACAGTCATATCTTGAAAACCGAAACCCCGATTGGACTGAAACAAATTTTGATGAATTACTGACTGATTGTTCTATATATCTTACCTACATCATTTCTGCTGAATTTGTAATATATTAATTTGTGCAATTTACTTAAATTCATGACGTGCATGCTAATTCATAACATACCGTGTTTATTGGTAGCATACAATACATATATCATACCCTTGTCATTTACACAGTGTTAGTGCGTGTGGACATTGCATTATCGTGCGTGATAGGTGTTGATTTAGGAGTGACGAGTACACCAATGGAAAGTGAATAATCGTGATAGTGATTGGTACAGTGGACAGTGATTGATATAGTGGACAGTGATGAAACCGTGACATTGGTACACTCGTACACAAATAGATCAATATCTTAAATAGAGTAACCTGGGGAAAAAGGGGAAATCAAAGTGGAAAGAGTATCTTATTTAGCGGGACCGTGTTTAGAGGATGATCATTCGAACTGTGATACTTATTCGTGTAGGACAGGATCTAGCGATCCGGCTGACAGGGTTATGTCCCGGGCGTGTGGGCCGTGGTCTCGGGTATGTACGAGACTCCTGTTAAACATGATCCTCCTTCCACTATGTGATTTCAAACATGACTTAGAGACCGATAGGGACACATAACATATTCTGCATCATACTGTGATATAGTGTTTACTTGCATTATTCTCATACCAGTAATACCTCATTTACCTGTTTCATCTGCTTATAATAATATTATTAGTTGTGTCGCTCTGACGACCTGAGTATGCATGCTCAGATTCCGCGCGAGGACTGGCATCGGAGACGGATCTATCCTTTGAGTTCACGGAGATATAGCTGGTGTACCTACTTCGTTTACTTCTTTCCATAAAAGAGATTGTGAGATTGAACTTGGTTAGTTATTGTTTTTATTATCTGCACTCTGTGAACAATGAAATTTTAATGTAATAAATTAGTGATGTGATTCCTTCAATACTGTGCTTTATTACTGATTACCATGTAGTGCTAGAAGCCGAAGTGTGACTACGGCGGGACGATCCCTTGACCGTAGGAGCATGGCTGGCCTAGTCATACCTCGTATTCCGTATTTTGGGAAGCGGGGCGTGACACATAAACCAGACTTTCTTATGGCATTGTAGATTGGGTCACATCAATGAGAGAAGGTTGACGAAGTTACATACAGAAGGGTATTTGAATGCGTTCGAATATCAGTCGTATGCCACTTTTCAATCCTGTCTCAAAGGAAAGATGACAAAGACTCCTTTTACTGGACATGGAGAAAGAGCGAGTGAGCTCTTGGGACTCGTACACAGTGACGTGTGCGGTCCAATGTCTACACATGCCCGAAGCGGCCACTCTTACTTCATTACTTTTACGGATGACTTCTCAAGGTACGGTCATGTCTTCTTGATGAAGCATAAGTCCGAAGCCTTTGGAAAATTCCAGGAGTATAAGAATGAAGTAGAGAAACAGACCGGCAAAAGTATTAAGATTCTAAGATCGGATCGAGGTGGAGAATACTTAAGTGCCGAGTTCCTGGACTATTTAAAAGAGAACGGAATTCTCTCTCAGCTTACTCCTCCATACACTCCGCAACATAACGGTGTATCGGAGAGACGGAACCGAACCCTATTGGATATGGTTCGGTCCATGATGAGTAACGCTGAGTTGCCGCGATCATTCTAGGGATATGCGCTAGAATCAGCCGCATACCTTTTGAACCGAGTTCCGACTAAGACTGTGCCTACCACCCCATATGAAATGTGGAGTGGGAAGAAACCATATCTTCAATATCTGAAGATCTGGGGATGTCCAGCTTTTGTCAAAAAGCAGCATGCGGACAAACTCGAGGCACGCTCAGTGCTGTGCATGTTTGTGGGATACCCAAAGAACACCAGGGGGTATCTTTTCTACTACGCAGAGGAACAAAAAGTCCTTGTTTCTCGCAATGCCCACTTTCTAGAACACCAGTTCTTGGAAAAGGAAATTAGTGGGAGCGCAGTAGAACTGGAAGAAGTTCCAGAACCACAGACTGTTACTGAAAGCTTAGTGGAACCAGAAGGTTCAACAGAACAGGACATTCCTACGCCGCTCCGCAGGAGTAGTAGGCAGTCTCATCCGCCCGAGAGATACTGCGGTTTTCTCATAGACGGGGATAGAGAGGATTGCATCATAGATTATGATGAGCCTACTAGCTTCCAGCAGGCCGTTCAGAGCGTTGACTCAGTGAAATGGCTGGATGCAATGCGGACCGAAATGGAGTCCATGTACACCAACAAGGTATGGACGTTGGACATTGCTCCAGACGGGGTAAAACCCGTAGGATGCAAGTGGATCTTCAAAAGGAAGATTGGTGTAGATGGACAGGTTGAGACCTATAAAGCTAGGCTGGTAGCAAAGGGTTTTCGTCAAAGACCTGGCTTGGACTACGACGAAACCTTTTCTCCAGTAGCCATGCTGAAATCCATTCGGATCCTTCTTGCCATTGCTGCCTTCCACGATTATGAGATTTGGCAGATGGACGTAAAAACCGCTTTTCTAAATGGAAATTTAGAGGAGTGTGTCTATATGGATCAGCCAGAGGGCTTCATTCAGAGTGGGAGCAGCGGGAAGGTGTGCAAGTTGCTTAAGTCCATCTATGGACTAAAGCAGGCATCGCGGAGTTGGAACATCTGTTTTGATGAGACGGTCAAGGAATTTGGCTTTATCAAAAATCCAGATGAACCATGCATCTATAGTAGATTTGTAGCGAGAACTGTAGTATTCCTCGTTTTATACGTGGATGACATTCTCTTAATAGGAAATGACATTCCTATGCTACAATCTGTCAAGGGGTTCTTGTCACACAGGTTCTCCATGAAAGACCTGGGTGATGCCTCATACATCCTAGGGATCCGGATCCATCGTGATAGATCCAAGAGGATATTGGGACTTTCTCAGTCCAGGTACATCGACACCATAGTGAAGAGATTCAGTATGGAAGATTCCAAGCGCGGTAACCTACCGGCTTGTCACGGGATCACCCTCTCTAAAGAGATGTCTCCCAAGACTGATTTGGAGAGGGATCGCATGTCTATTATACCCTACGCTTCTGCGGTAGGCTCTATAATGTATGCGATGTTATGTACCAGACCGGATGTAGCTTATGCACTGAGTGTGGTAAGCCGGTATCAGTCTAACCCTGGGGAGAAACACTGGATAGCAGTAAAGAACATTCTCAAGTACCTGAGAAGGACTAAGGAGATGTTCTTGGTGTATGGCGGAAAAGACCTCCAGATCGAGGCCTTTGCTGACTCCAGCTTCCAGAGTGACAAGGATGATTCCAAGTCCATATCGGGCTTTGTCTTTACCCTCAATGGAGGGGCGGTGTGTTGGAAGAGTTCCAAACAGGATACCGTTGCAGACTCGACGATGGAAGCGGAATACATCGCTGCATCTGATGCCGCAAAAGAAGCTGTCTGGATGAGGAAGTTCTTGAAAGAACTTCAGGTGGTTCCGTCCATTGTTGATCCAATACCTCTGTATTGCGACAACAATGGGGCTATAGCTTTAGCAAAGGAACCCAGGTCCCATCAGAGATCCAGGCACATCTTGAGGCGGTATCACCTGATGAGGGAGATCGTGGATCGCAAGAAGATCGAGGTTCGGAGAGTTGCTTCAGAAGACAACACTACAGATCCATTTACCAAGGCCCTGCCCCAGACTCAGTTCGAGCGGCTGATCGAGATGATAGGTCTTCGATACGCCAGTACATGGCCTTAGTGCAAGTGGGAGATTGTTAGTGTATATGCCCTAGAGGCCATTACTGTATCATACTAGTTTGTATATTACTTAATGGATGCTTGGGATATTCACCTTGTATATACAATCTTGCTCAAAATAGTAGTATGCTACTTGGTTTGTCTCTACTTTAATGTGTACTTGTGTTTATTTTACTATATCACTTATACGCATTAGTGGAGCCCTTAGGATCTTTGCTTGATTACCAGCGTTGTGATGGCAGTCACACTAGTGGGGGCTGGGTAATCTATAAGCACATCTTTATACAGGTCCCTAGTCGCAGGACTATCGAGACAGGGCATCGATACTCCGGAGTAGACTAGCGTATGCGCTTCTCATCCCAGTGTGGGAGATGGTCTGTCCCACAGCCATCAGTACGTCGTACTGGAGATAGTATACGGGTGCTCGTTGGGTTACGAGTACACTGGACAGGACTCGTCGGGAACTGACAGGTTGGTATTATACCTATCGTCAGTCATCAGTTCCCAGGTGACATGAGTACAGCTTAGTCCGCTGACTTGACACTGGCACTTCGCCTCGAGTGTGTTCCCACTGCACTTTGATCACTACCCTACCACGGCTCAAAGGAGTCGTGCAAACAGGTGGTGGTTGGGTGCAGTCCCGAAGCACTTGGAGGCAGTGACGGTTAGACAGGATTCGTCTCTCCCGGTATTGGGGGTTGACATCGCGCTGTGTCTAGGAGAGCCATTACACGAGTAGTCCCTGGCCAGGGCAAACGAGATATACTGGTAGGTTTCCAGTGTTATCTCAGGGTGTTTTGGGCTTCGCTCCGGCACGACTTGTACCGCTATTGGGGGACTGACGTTTACCGCCCCCTAGGCCCGCCATGCGATGTATCAGACGATCAGACCGGACTGTACGGAGACTGTCACATTCAGACTCAGTAGGAGTTCTAATGGGGTTTCACCTCGTCAGCCTTCTTGTCGACATCTACCTGGGGACCGTTATGCACAGCTAGTGCCGCTTGCGGTCTGTGGTTAAACCCACTGCCAGCGTAGTGTCGAGTCTTTAGAGTCCCACACAGAGGGTATTCGCCTATGGGCAAAACAGAGTAGAGGTCGCATGGTTTTGCGACAGGGTTCGTTCTCATCCGCGCACTTGTGCACGTTTGGAGTCCGGACAGATATTACCAGCGGGCTCTGGTTTGAGCCGGATACTGGTATAGTATTTGGGGTTGCTTTTATCTCTCAGTATTCATGTTCCTCGGAACAAGGATGCAGGTGTGTATGCACAGTTATTTGAGGAAGAGGAAGATGACTTTCATTAGGGTTTCGGAACGGGTGCGTATGCACAGTTGACAGTAGTCTTTTTCCAAACCCTAATGGATTTGTATTATATCATTTAATAATATATAATAAAATGAAATTGTGTCATGGTTAGTTTTTGTTGACTTGTTGACCATGGTTGACTTGTTGACCATGGTTGAACATTTGACCACCATCATTACAAATGCAAGATGCTTTTTCATTCTTGCTTTTTTCATTTAATGTTTGTAATGATATTAGTCATTCCTAAACTTTCCATCAAACCTTTTTCATTTTGATTATTATTATTGTTATTTGATAATTCATTTTCTTTTTGCATTATGGTTGCAAGAAAGGAAATGAGAGCTCATTCTATCATATTCACTCTCTCTCTTCACTTCATCTTCTTCTTCCTCTAGCCAAGAGAAACCTTCTCATGTGTTGAGAATCCTTCTCTTGAAAAACAAAAGCAACCCTTAGACACTCTCTACTCACTCTAGCATCAAGGGTTTAGCAAGCCGGCGATTCTAGTTCACTCCAAGTACGAGAAAGAGCCCAAAGGTCGAGCCTTCGAGGTGGATCCATCTTCGACGGAAGAAGGCGACAAAGGAGAACCATCAACCTCTACAAAGTTTGAAGACGAAGGAGTTCAAGTCTAGGTATAACCATCTTCATCCGAGTAGCTAAATCCTTTTAGCATGTTTACTAGTTTTAGTTTAGACAACGATCCCGACCTTGCTTAGTCCATGTTGCCTCTTGCGATAAAATTTGTTTTTTATACCGTTTCCGCCTCCCCGTAAGAACCGGGGGTCGCAATATGGACTTACAAATTTTCCCTCCACAAGTTTGTTAGCAAAAGATTTTAATTTCCCTCCAAAAGTTTGTTAAGAGAGCCTTCTAGAAATAGTTTGTTAAGCCGAGTCTTCTAGATGCACCACGTGGAGCTTCTGGGGTCTTCTGGAAGCTTGGGCCGTTAGAATTAGCCACGTGAGGAAATTTGGGCTTCTGATGACGTCACGCTGCCGCGGTTCCGCGGCATAAGCCAGCTCCCACCGCGGAATCGCGGTGGTTTGGAAGCCTTAGGGCTTGGAACTTCCTCTGATGATTTGGGCTGACATATGGGCCTTGTTCTGATATGTTGAATTTTATTTGGCCTTCTGTATTTCTACAGATTTTTAACCTTTGAGTTGGCGTATTTTATCAGCACTGTTTTCATAAATTTTTGCTCGGTTTCTGCAATTTCCTGCACAGACTTCAAGGCAAGAGTTGCGCTGTACAAGAATGGTGCGATGCCATGATAAACACACAATTTCCTTTAAAGTGCCGGTTTTCAAGTCTAATACATGAAATCTGGTATTTCAGAGATGATTTGGTAATATGTGCAATATGAATACCGAACACTTCTTTATGAGTTCAAATGATAGGGAAATTGCCGTGTTACAAATGCAGTATTTTCGACTGATCAAATTCCCCCAAACTTATTTTCGATCGTCTCGATCGAACTATTTTATTAAAAAGAGAAGGAGAAAATAAAGAAAGAGAAAAGCACACTTTCGTAGGCAACACGATTGCACTGAGCACGTGCAACAAGCCTTTAAAGATCTAGGTGTCCCTACTAGGAGGAGTGCTGTCTCCTGAGGGTTTTCAGCGGATTGCACCCACAAAATCCAATAATAAAATAAAGATCATGAATATTACACTTAAAGAAAAGAACTGTAAAAGAAAAGCCTTGAAAATTAGGGTTTCCAACTAAGCTAGCTTTTCGGTTGTCATGAGCCCTATCTTAATGGTCATGAAAAGATGTCAGAAATCACGTCTTCCCTCAATAAAACATCGTCTTATTCTTCATTCCTATCTTTCTTCCAAACATCAATCATATCACTCTGCGTGTGTGTAAAGGACATCCCTACACCCGAAGAATTCAATTCAAGCTATCATACTCTTGCCCATCAGCCTCAGTACTTTTTAATTAATAAATATTTAAATGAATTTGCTCACACACTTTCATGCGACCGTTAATACTTCTTGAGGTACTAACCGACCGATTACTCATGTGCTTGCTTATTTAGTGTATTTTCCTCGTCTTGCACCACCTCAGGCATAGCAGCGACTCCCAGACTAGTTGGCGTTAGGGCACTACGTGAAGAGGCACCCTTGCTATAAATTTTTTATTGCCCTTGGTGATAACAAAACCAGTGTCCATTTTTCTCACCATTTTATATATTTTTTTTATTCATTTTTTTTTATTTCCTTCATACATCGGCTTTCAGACAAGAGAATTTCAAGGTATCCTCTACTATCCCGGGTTTCAAGACGTGTGTAAGTGCGAATAGTAGGGTATCAATGTTCAAAATGTTTGGCTTCCAGAATAGAAACTATTTTTCAGACTTATTTTTATCCTCAGATTAGTGACTTCCTTCATATTACTAACCCTTGGGACAACGGCTCATAACTACTTATTACTAGTTTGTATAAGGAAACTTCTAATTTTCTTAGTTTTCTTAAATTTTTCTAATCTCATGGATGTAATTTTTCACTATCTAATCTTTTATTATCTTAAATATTAAATATATTTATATTTTTTTTGAAAATTTTTTAAATTTTTTTGAGTTTTGAAAATTTTTGAATTTTTAAAATTTTTAAATTTTTATAGGTTTTTATGGGTTTTGAAAAATTATTTACAAAAAATGATGAGCCAAAAATTTTTACACAAAATTTTTATGGGTTTTGAAAATTTTTAAATTTTTATGGGTTTTTAAAGAAATGTTTTGTGCTTATGCAAATGATGCAAAACTAAGCACAAACCTCCCCCAAACTTGTTTTCAACAGCGTCCTCACTGTTGCCAACCACTATATCTACAAAACCTGTAAGCCTGGGAGGAATTTATTAGTGGGGGAAAAATATATAAGTGAAGATCCTCCTCCAAACTTATTCTTTTCACTCACCTCCATTCAAAAAGATGATGCAGTAATATACAGGACATGGAGGTGAAACGGAGGAATTTTAATCAAGGTAAAATGGCTCCTGTAAGAACAGGAGCTCCTCCGTGGGGTCAGTGGAAAAATACGGCTTTAGTCTATGTCCATTCACTTTGAAAAATATGCCATTTTTAACATTTTCTATCACTACTGCCCCGTGCGGGTATACAGACCGAACAACAAAAGGTCCCTTCCACCGAGATTGAAGCTTATCCGCGTGAAGGTGTAGTCGTGAATCATAAAGAAGGACTTGCTGACTAGGTGAAAATGTTTTCCTCAAAATGTTTTTATCATGAAAAACCTTGGTCCTATTCTTTACGATTACAGCGTTATCATAAGCTTCATCGCGGAGTTCGCTTAGCTCATTCAATTGCAGCTTCCGAAAGTTGCAGGCTTGGTTTAAGTCAAAGTTGATTTCCTTAATAGCCCACAATGCTTTATACTCAATCTCGACAGGTAAGTGACATGCCTTCCCAAACACTAACCTATATGGAGACATCCCTAGGTCGGTTTTAAATGCAGTTCGGAATGCCCAAAGAGCATCCGTCAATTTGGTCGACCAATCTTTTCTATTTTTCGCAACAGTCTTCTCCAGGATTTGTTTGATCTGTCTATTCGAAATCTCAGCCTGCCTTGGGGATGAGAGGGTGTAGAAAGTCTCTGGTTGATTCCGTATTTCCGCATCAGAGTCTCGAAAGACCTGTTGCAGAAATGTGTCCCGTTATCGCTAATGATAGCGCGTGGGTGTCCAAATCGCGAAAAGATGTTTTCTTTTAGGAACTTAATGACAACCTTCTTGTCATTAATGCGACATGGAATGGCTTCAACCCACTTTGAGACATAATCAACCGCAAGCAGTATGTACAGATTCACAAAGGAGTTGGGAAAGTGACCCATAAAGTCAATGCCCCAAACATCGAAAATTTCAACCGCTAGGATGGGTTGCTGAGGCATTTCATTTCTCCGAGAGATCCTACCCGTGTACTGACATTGTGTACAGGTTTTGCAATAATCAAATGTGTCCTTGAACAAGGTCGGCCAATAAAACCCGCATTGTAAAACCTTCTCTGCCGTCTTTCTAGGACCGAAGTGACCCCCACAGGCCTGATCATGACTAAAAGATAGAACACTCTTGAACTCTTCGTTCGGGACACACCGGCGAATGACCTGATCAGGACAATACTTAAACAGATAGGGATCATCCCAGTAAAAGTGTTTTACTTGGGATAGAAAACGGTGTTTGTCCTGTTTTGACCAATCGCTGGGTATAAGTCCCGTGACAAGATAGTTCCCAATATCCCTGAACCAAGGTTCATTGGATACGCTCAAGAGTTGTTCGTCCGGAAATGAATCATTGATCGGCAGGGTCACAGGGGAAGAAGAGATGCATGAAAGATGGTCGGCTACAACGTTTTCACATCCTTTCTTATCTTTGATAACGAGATCAAATTGTTGTAATAGAAGGATCCAACGTATTAGCCTACCTTTTGCATCTTTCTTCGCCAAAAGTTGTTTCAAGGCGGAATGGTCTGTGTACACAATTATTGGTGAGCCAATCAAGTAAGACCAGAATTTTTCTAGTGCAAATACAACCGCCAAAAGCTCTTTTTAGTAGTTGTATAATTGATTTGCGCATCATTCAGGGTCTTACTCGCATAATAGATCACGTGTGGCATCTTATCAATGTGTTGTCCTAAGACTGCACCTATTGCAAAGTCTGATGCATCACACATAAGCTCAAAGGGGTAGTCCCAATTTGGAGACAATAGAACATGGGCTGTAGTGAAGGAGTGTTTTAGTGAGTCGAAAGCTGCCTTACAATCCGAGTCAAAGTAGAAGGTCGTATCCTTGGCCAAGAGAAGAGTTAAGGGTCTAGCAATCTTGCTAAAATCCTTAATGAATCTCCTATATAAGCCCGCATGGCCAAGAAATGATCGAATGTCCTTGACGCTTTTGGGATGAGGAAGGTTTTGAATGACATCTATCTTAGCTCTGTCAACCTCAATGCCTTTTCTCGAAATAACATGTCCAAGCACAATTCCCTCTTGGACCATGAAGTGGCATTTTTCCCAATTCAAGGTTAAGTTCTTCTCTTTGCAACGAGTAAGAACTGCGTCAAGATTCGTTAGGCAGTCGGAAAAAGAGTCTCTGAAAATCGAGAAATCGTCCATGAAAATCTCCAAGAAATTCTCTACCATGTCAGAGAATATCCCTATCATACACCGCTGAAAGGTAGCGGGAGCATTGCATATCCCAAAGGGCATGCGTCTATAAGCAAAGGTACCAAAAGGACAAGTAAAAGTGGTTTTATCTTGATCCTTTTTGGCTTTGGGGACCTGATTATAGCCAGAGTATCCGTCCATAAAGCAATAATACGCACGTCCAGCTAAGCGTTCCAGCATCTGATCAATGAAAGGTAGAGGAAAGTGGTCTTTCCTCGTGGCGGAATTGAGTTTTTGGTAATCAATACATACACGCCACCCAGTTTGGGCGCGTGTCTGAATCAACTCATTTGCTTCATTGGTAATAACAGTGATGCCAAATTTCTTAGGGACGACATGTATTGGACTCACCCATTGGCTACCGGAGATTGGGTATATGATACCATTATCAAGGCATTTGATGATCTCTTTCATCACCGCTTCCTTCATGACGGGGTTCAACCGTCTCTGTGGTTCTCGGGTTGGTCTGGCATCATCCATCACATGTATATGATGTTCTACAATCAAGGGACTAATCCCTTTGATGTCCGCCATGGTCCAACCAAACGTCTCCTTATTAGATCTCAATACCGATAAGAGTGCATTCTCTTGCTCTGATGCTAGAGAAGCGGAAATGATAACCGGTAAAGATTCATTCTCACCTAAATATGCATATTTAAGGTGAGAAGGTAAAATTTTGAGATCTAATTCTGGCGGAGAAATAATAGAAGGTGGGATCATCGAATGATTTTCGGAGTCACAAAGAAGCTCATAGCCTGTAAGAGATACAGACTCGGATGGTGATGAGTCAGGAGTGGCAGACTCAAGCGTGAAAATGGTGTCCTCACTAAGATCATGTGCCCGGTCAAACAGTGATGTGGTAGTGTCGTCGAGATCTGTAAAGCAAAGTTCCTCAACTCCGCAACTTTCGGGAGCAATCTCATGGACAGAGCACACATCAAGGATATGAGCATAGGGTTCTGATGGCTAACTTCCAATTTTGTAGATGTTTAGTTCAATGGTCATATTTCCAAATGATAAGTTCATTGAACCATTTCTACAGTTAATGACAGCATTGGAAGTGGCAAGGAAAGGTCGACCCAAAATCACCGGAATTTGGCTCCGGAGGTTTGCTACAGGTTGTGTATCGAGAACAATGAAGTCTACAGGGAATACAAATTCCCCGACCTTTATCAACACATCCTCTAGTTCACCTCGAGGTTTGGTGATTGAACGGTCTGCCATTTGGAGAGTGCAGTGAGCAGGTTTCAACTCTCCAATCCCTAGCTGCTCATAGACAGAGTATGGAAGTAGGTTTACACTTGCGCCAAGGTCTAAAAGAGTACGGTTGATGTTTTTACCCCCAATAGAAATCGATATCGTAGGACATCCTGGGTCCTTACGTTTCTTTGGTAGCTGAGGGATAAAAGCAGTGCTAATGTTATTAGACATGAAGACCTTCTTCGGCACTTGAGTCTTCCTCTTCCTAGTGCACAAGTCCTTAAGAATTTTCGCATAAGCGGGGACTTGTTGAATCGCATCTAGGAGAGGGATGTTGATGTTAACCTGTTTGAACATTTCCATAATTTTCTCCATATGTGGACTCGATTTGTTTGCCCTTAACCGATTCGGGTAAGGAGCTTTAGCAATGAGCACTGGGTCCATCATAGGAGAAGGAAGTGGGGGTAGACGTGATCCCGAAAGAGGAGTGGGATCGTCTGTGGAGAACTAAAAGAGGGTTGCTGAGGTGTCGAGCCTAGAGGGAAATGGAGAATAGGCTCGCGAGAAGGCGTTGAGGTAGAAGAACAAGAATCAGAAGTAGAAGAGTGTGTGTGAGGAAAGGTCTCAGCCGGGGTGTTGATAGGATTTTCAATATCATCAACTTCTTCCCCAGCATGGTTATCCAGCACACTTCCTGATCTCAACGTTGTAACGGCATTTACATTGTAATACCCAGGATTCGGTAGGGGTTGAGACGGAAGTTTCCCTTTTTCTCTCGCACTCATTTCGGCCTTAAGTCGTGCAATTTCAGCTTCCATCGTTCTGATACTCTCAGCTTGGGACGCTGAGTTTTTCTTTATCTCACCGACGGAAGACCTAACCTCGGCCGACACTTCCATGAAATTTGACAAGAGTGATTTCATGGTTTGAGCGAATTGAGAGAACTCATCAGAATAGGTCGACTGCATAGGATTAGACGGTGCAGGAGTGTTGACCTGGTTTTGGAAATTTTATGACTGGTAGGGGTACTGGGTGAGTTGAAATGGTTGCCGTTGTGGTGGAGGGACCCGTTGGAATTGATTCGGGTTTGGAACCGTGTTTTGGGATTGGTTCCAAGCAAAATTCGGGTGATTCCTCCAACACTGATTGTACGTGGAAGAATATGGATCGTTTCTAGGTCTTTGAAATGCGGCATTGGTATGCTCGTGACCTTGAAACGGGGAGTTTAATGGACATTCTTCTGTTAAGTGAGACGGATCAGAACAGCACCCACAAACAGTTTTGGGGAGCGACATTGGGTTTAGGGAGGCTGTTAAGAATTTGTGTTCCATAGCTTCGAGCTTCTTTTGCATTGCTGCCATCTAAGCTCGAACACCAATGGACACGTCTATTTGGTGTACGCCATCCCTACTCGATGGCTGGGTTCCAGTCTCCCACTGTAATGATTTTTCAGCGAACTCTTCTAAAAATTTCCAAGTTTCCCCATCATCCTTGGTCATAAAGGTGCCTTGACACATGTTTTCAAGGTTGTTTAGTGGTAGGGTTAATGCCCTCATATATGATTCGGCAAAGATCCCATCTCGGGATGCCATGATGTGGGCATTGAACCAAAAGATTCTTGAATCGTTCAAAGCATTTCGAGAATGGTTCAGCTGGAAGCTGGGTGAATTGATATAGTTCGCTACGGATTCGAGCTATCATTTGCATAGGGTAGAATTTCTTAAGGAATGCCGCAACGAATTCTTCCCAATTCGTAATGGAATGTGCGGTGGTGTTATACAGCCACTTCTCGGCTAAATCGCACAAGGTAAATGGAAGAAGTCGTAGACGCATAGCATCCACAGAAAGTTGTGACGTACCCATCATTATGCATACGTTTTCAAATTTGGTGATAAACACGTATGCGTCTTCAGTCTCAAGACCGTGGAATTTGGGTAGAAGGTTGATGTACTGGGGCTTAATCTCAAAGTTATCCCCGTTGGCTGGTGAATGGATAAACAGGTCGAGAGAGGACCTCGCAAAGGGTAGCACCTCTCTTGGAGAAAGATGCGGGGAGGATTCTGCGCACCAACGGACGGCGGCAGAGCAGCGGTAAAGAGGTTCGATGGAGACGGATCCATTGGTGTGGGTGTGGTGGTGGGTAAAAGGAAGGTATATGGAGAAATACCGACTTCGGAGTCGATCAAGGGGATGCGGACAAGTCGGGCACTAGAATCCCGTGTCCAGCCTATCTTGCACTAAAAAGGGTTAGTACAAGTGGCAGCGTGATTTATAATTAGGGGAATGAATGAATGCAGTGTTTGTTTTGAAAAATGATACGGATTTTGAAAATATGATGCGATCATAACAAATGCAACAAGCAACCCTAAAATCTATGGTCACCTAGGTCAAAACTCTAGACCGCTCCTAACTTCCAAAAGACAAGTCGCAGGATAAAATCTTCCACTGCCTCTTTGTCTCTCCTGTGGCCAGGTAAGTGCCAGGTAAGTGGGAGGTTCTCCACTACGTAAGTAGTGGGCCTAATTAAGTAACCACTAGCCTTCGACACACTTACCTTAGACACAACAAAAAGAAACGCGGATAAGTAATGAATTACCCACGGCCTTTTTCTGTCCTAAGTGAGCGCGATGGTCCTTAGAGTCATCTCTAGATATTTTTTAGTTAATGAGGGTAATGCGGATGCAAGTTTGTGATTTTTGGGACTTAGGAAGGGTAATGAACTCCCCACCTAATCTGGATTTGGCCGTGCCCCTTAATGTCCGTATTAATTATGCAAACAACCACAAAATAAAAAACAAGCACAATTTATTTTGCTTTTTGCGGCGCTGCGATTTTTGCAAAGAAGCCTGCAATAAATTGTTAATTGGAGCAGATTTAGGAAGGAGGTAAGAAAGATAGAGGTTACTTGAGAAAAATTTTACAGAGAAGCCCTCAAGAAGCCGCGGAACCGCCGCATTAGGGAGCTAGGGCCATGGAAACGCGGTGGCTTAGTGGGATCTCTACACAGAAAAATTTGGTACTGTTCATGTTCAACTCCTGAGCCCTCTGGAATTCTCCAAATAATTTTCCAATTGCACAGCAAGTTCCAGATTTCCTTGCAATTAACGACAACAACTCGTTTAGTGTTTTGCGCGAGTTTTGATCTAAAAAATATTGATGGAATAAACTTTTCAACTCAAATTTCAAAAAATGAACAAATAGCACACGATCCCCGGCAACGGCGCCATTTTTATTGAATGGTATTCTTGATGTGTAGTATTTGAAAATTTGTATAGAAATCACAACCAAAAATATTTTGACCGCAATCAATAACGGTGTCGGATGTAGCGCGTTAGTAAGTGCGGATCGTCCACAGGGAAAGTGAGATCCGTTCAATTTTCGAATTAGATGAGTTGAAAATTTAAGGAAAAGAAAAGAAAACAATTCATGATTTGTAATTGAAGATCAAGAATTAGAAAAATCTAGATCTAGAAAAAAACATTAAAAACAAGAATTAAGATGTGTGATAATTTCCAACCAACAATCAAGATTAGAAGTATGGCTCGTAGGAGTAGATCAGATCTATAGATGTGATGAGATCTAATAATTACTCATTCTTATCCATTAACGAATTGATATTAGTTCGATGAGAATTTACCGAGGTTTAAGGATCTTGCGGAGAATTTAGGGATTCTGCAACTCATCCTTTATCCTTTCGATGAATCTCATTTAAATTCTAGCTTCTAGTTAATCAAATGATCAATAGTTGTTCCCTAATTTCAAGTGAACACAATCAAGAAAGTATCATCTCGAAACTAGGTCATTAATCATTTGATTCACTAGAATTTCCAAACATTATAGGATTTAAGAATTGTAAAAGTATCTAAATCATTATCATCTAAAGATCGTCACAACTCCTATACGAGCGGAGATTACTCAAACATCATGATCACAAACACAATCACAAATTGAGATCTAATCATTATACTTGAATTAAAAGATAAGCAAGAATATAGAAAATTCACCTTTATTTATCGACAAATTTCGTTACAACTCTCTTGAATTTACAAAAGGATGGAACTAGATCGTCGATTTCGGCTTCGCTCGGCTCTTTGAGTCGCGGATCGGCTTGGATCTCTTGCTCCGTTGAAATCCGGCGTCGCTTCTAAAGGTTGAAGGCTCTCTTGCTTGAATTGCACTCGGGATCTTGATCTTGATTTTGAATTGGAATTTGAGGCATAAGTTGTGTCACTCAACTTGTGGGTAGAAGATGATGGGTGATTCTTGAACAACCTCAACCCTAGATCTAGGCTCTCTTTTATAGACCTCAAAAACCTAGATCTAGGATTTCAAATTTGAATTTTCCCTCCACAAGTTTGTTAGCAAAATATTTGAATTTCCCTCCAAAAGTTTGTTAAGAGAGCCTTCTAGAAATAGTTTGTTAAGCCGAGCCTTTTAGATGCGCCACGTGGAGCTTCTGAGGTCTTCTGGAAGCTTGGGCCGTTAGAATTAGCCATGTGACGAAATTTGGGCTTCTGATGAGGTCACGCCGCCGCAGTTCCGCGGCATAAGCCAGCTCCCGCCGCGGAACCGCGGCGGTTTGGAAGCCTTAGGGCTTGGAACTTCCTCTGATGATTTGGGCTGACATATGGGCCTTGTTTTGATATGTTGAATTTTATTTGGCCTTCTGTATTGCTACCAGATTTTTAATCTTTGAGTTGGCGTATTTTATCAGCACTGTTTTCATAAATTTTTGCTCGGTTTCTGCAATTTCCTGCACAGACTTCAAGGCAAGAGTTGCGCTGTACAAGAATGGTGCGATGCCATGATAAACACACAATTTCCTTTAAAGTGCCGGTTTTCAAGTCTAATACATGAAATCTGGTATTTCAGAGATGATTTGGTAATATGTGCAATATGAATACTGAACACTTCTATATGAGTTCAAATGATAGGGAAATTGCCGTGTTAAAAATGCAGTATTTTCGACTGATCATTTACCATTGGATCATTTATCCAACGGTGCTCTGATTTACAGAGCACAATCTTGTCATTTGGAAAGATTTTTAGGAATCTTTCCTTAACAGAATTTAATTCTGATTAATTAATGATTTATCATTATTATTAGATGTTTGATCTGACGGTTGAGGAGCTTTTAGGTTCTAGCGCTGGCTCACCCATGCTTTGCACGTGGTGCGCTGCTTAAAAGGCAGCGCACATTGCGCTAGTGCACACGTGTATGACATGTGGTGAGCTGTTTAGAGCGTAGCGCACCTAGTGCTAGCGCATACGTGCTTTGCACGTGGTGCGCTACGACAAAGCACATTGCGCTAGCGCACACGTGTATGACACGAGGTACGCTGCTTAGAGCGCAACGCACCTAGTGCTAGCGCACACGTGGTGCGCTACAACAGAGTCTTTGAGTCTCAGCGCTGAGACATTTACATTCTTTGCATGTGGAGTTTTTCTCTTTATATATATATATTTATTTTATTATTTATTATTATTATCATTATTTTTTATAAGGGAGCAGGTTGTGAGCCAAAATTTTGGCGGGAGCAAATACCCCCACTACTTTGCCCACGTAAGTACGTACGTGGGTGAAGTAGTGCAGAGTTATGCATGACCACAGAATTGAGGGCTTAGGAGACAAGTTTAGGGTCCTTGTAGCCTAAGACATTCTTCGTCTTCATGAGCCGTAAGTCTCCCAAGAAGGTTTTTCTCCCTACGAGTCGAGAGGATCTAGTAGATGCAAATTCTCTTTAGAAATCATGAGAATTTCTAAGTGTTCATTACCTCCGCGAGTCATAAGGATCTCACTCGGGTATTTTTCCTTACGAATCGTGAGGATCCGTAAGTAGCTTCTTCACTTCAACGGCGAATGTGGCTTTGGCAAATGTGGCCCATAGATGGTAGATGACATTTCATCCTGAACTCTTTATAAGGTAGCGATGGCTTAGGAGACAGGTTCAGATCTGTCGCCTAAGACTTTTCAACTTTATGAGCTGTGAGGGTCTCATGAAGGCTTTTCTCCCTACGAGTCATGAGGATTTCGTAGGTGTTTTTTCTCCTTAGAAGTCGTGAGGACTCCTAAGTGCGTTTTTTCCTGAGAATCGTAAGGATCCCACAAGAGAATTGTCTTAATGCGTAGGGACACTAATTTCGCCGCAAGTTGAGACGAATCGAGAGATTCTCGCAAAGACACTGATTTCCTTGCGGGTCGAAACGAATCGAGAGATTCTCGCTAAGGACGCTGATTTCCCTGAATCGAGATAAGAAGCGATGGCTTAGATTACAGGTTCAAATCTGCCGTCTAAGACTTTTCAACTTTATGAGCCGTGAGGGTCTTATAAAGATTTTTTCTCCCTACGAGTCGAGAGGATCTCATAGGTGTATTTTCTCCTTAGGGATCGTGAGGATTCCTAAGTGTGTTTTCTCTTGAGAGTCGTAAGGATCTCACAAGACAAGTCGAGAGGACTCGTAAGTGACTGATGAGTTGACCTACTCCCGAGTCAAAGCACTGTTTCAACAGGGAGGTCGAGGGTTGACTTTGGGTTGTCTGTGCATCGCCGAGTCATGGAACTGGGAACTTTGCCGCGGCTCTATTTTGCTGACATTGTATATTCCTGCAGAGACACTGATTTCTCTCCGGGTCGGCGCAAATCGAGATGTTCTCGTCAAGGATGCTGATTTCCCTGAATCGAGATATTTGCCAAGGTCACTGATTTCCCTGGAGTTGAGACGAATCGAGGTATTCCTGTAAAGACGCTGATTTCTCTGCTGGTCGACGCGAATCGAGATGCTATCGTCAAGGACACTGATTTCCCTGAATCAAAGAGGTTGCCAAGGACATTGATTTCCCTGGGGTTGAAACGAATCGAGCTATTCCTGCAAAGACGCTGATTTCTCTGCGGGTCGATGCGAATTGAGATGCTCTCATCAAGGACGCTGATTTTCCTGAATCGAGGTTTTGCCAAGGTTACCGATTTCCCTGGAGGTCGAAACGAATCGAGGTATTCCTGCAAAGACGCCAATTTCTCTGCGGGTCGACGAATCGAGATGCTCTCGTCAAGGACGCTGATTTCCCTGAATCGAAGAGGTTGCCAAGGACACTGATTTCCCTGGGATTGGGACGAATTGAGGTATTACTGCAAAGACGCTGATTTCTCTGTGGGTCGACGCGAATCAAGATGCTCTCGTCAAGGACGCTGATTTCCTTGAATCGAGGAGGTTTCCAAGGACACTGATTTCCCTAGGGTTGAGATGAATCGAGGTATTCCTGCACAGACGCTGATTTATCTGCGGGTCGACGCGAATCGAGATGCTCTCGTCAAGGACGTTGATTTCCCTGAATCGAAGAGGTTGCCAAGGACATTGATTTCATTGCGGTTGAGACGAATCAGGAGATTCCTGCAAAGACATTGATTTCCTTGCTGGTCGACATAAATCGAGGTTCTCGCCAAGGATGCTGATTTCCCTGAATCGAGGTTTGGCCAAGGACACTGATTTCCCTGGAGGTCGGTTGGCTTGTTTCCGAGACGGATAGTTGATCTGGCGGGGAAGTCATTGGTTGACTCTAGGTTGTCTGTGGACCGTAGAGTCTTGGAACTAGGACTTTGCGGTGGTTCCAATTGATGGTGTAACATCTGTATCCATGGCTCTGTTTCGTTGCGACTCTCAGTTCGGTTGTTGACGTCACGTATGCATTTGGTTGGAGCGAGGAGAAACGTCATTGTTGATCTCTAGGCTGTCTGTGAACCGTCGAGATTTGGAACTAGGGGACTTTGCCATGGTTCCGTTGTTTTGACCATGAGGTCATTTGTTGACTCGCATTTGCATCCTACTGGAATAAGGAGAAACACCGTTGGTGATCTCTAAGCTGTCTGTGAACCGTCGAGATTTGGAACTAGGGGACTTTGCCATGGTTCCGTTGTTTTGACCCTGGGGTCGTTTAACGTCGCATCTGCATGCTGCTGGAGTAAGGAGAAACACCGTTGGTGATCTCTAGGCTGTCTGTCAACCGTCGAGATTTGGAACTAGGGGATTTTGCCATGGTTCCGGGGTAGTCTCTAGGCTGTTTGTGAACCGTCGAGATTTGGAACTAAGGGGCTTTGTCATGGCTCCGTTTGTTGATGTTGCGTCTGCATCTGATTGGAGGGAGGAAGAACGCCGGTGTTGATCTCTAAATTGTAGATATTGACGTCGAGACCCTGAAGCTAGGGATCTTCCTTCACCTCGTTTGTTGACATTGTGTCTGCAATATTGCGACGAATGTCAAGATTGTCTTTAGGTTGTCTATGAACCGTCGAGATTTGGCTTCGCTTCTACGAAGCCTGGTGGGACGATATGGTTTCTCTTCTTGTTTGTGCCCATGGATTGTATACAGGGGTCAATGTGACCTCACCTGTAAGGCAGAAAGTTTCATTCTTTCATTTTTTTAATTATTTCCGTGATGCTCTATCATTTCAGCTTTTTACATCACGAAAATCGTGATTGCCCAATCATTTCGGCTATTTTTAGCGGTGCCCAATCATTTCAACTATTTTTTTTACTCGCTGCTTTTTATTGCGAGTTGCCCAATCATTTCGGCTGTTTTTGTATGCATACATTTTTACTTGCTGATTTCATTGCAAGTTGCCCCATCATTTCGGCTATTTCATATGCATTTTTGGTTCGCTGATTTTTTATCGCGAGTGTAGAACTTGGAATCTGGTGCCAATCTCAGCATCAGCATCGTTGCGACTGGAATATTGTCAGGAGTGAATCATCATTTGCCATGAAAAAGACTTGGAATTTGATACCGATTCATGCATCAGTATCGCTACAACTGGGATATTGCCAGGAGCGAATCATCATTTTCCTTTGTCGGTTTGAACAAAGGTGGCTTAATAGACCGGGTTAAGATCCTGTCAGCTAAGGCTTTTGACTTCATGAGCCGTAAGGGTCTCATAAAGGTGTTTCTCCTTACGAGTCATGAGGATCTCATAGGTGTGTTTTCTCCTCAGGAATCGTGAGGATCCTAAGTGTGTGTTCTCCTATATGTCGTAAGGATCTTACAAGAGTGTTTTCTCCTTGCAAGTCGAGAGAACCTACAAGTGTTTGTTCACCATGTGAGCATATCCCTAGTCGCTGGTGAGACTCTGTTAGGGAAATGTTTATTCGTGCCCGTGGATTGTATACAACGGTCAGTATTGAACCGCTTGTAGGGCAATTTGGGAAAGGTGATGGCTTAAGAACAGGTTCAGATCCCTGTGGCTTAAGGCTTTTGAATCTTATGAGCCATGAGGGTCTCATAAGAGGGTTCTCCTTACGAGTCATGAGGATCTCGCAAGTGTAATTTCTCCTTAGGAATCGTGGGGATCCCTAAGTGTGTTTCTTCTTTATGAATCATAAGGATCTCACGCAGGTGGTTTATCCTTACAGGGTCGAGAGGACCTTGCAAGTGTCTTTTGAAGAGATTGCGCCCTTCCGGGCTTTCACAAAACTCGCCGGTAGTCCCGCTGTTTTTACTCATGGAGCCTTTTCGGGTTTTCATCCGTTCCCATCTCGCTTATGGACATGCCGTTTTTTTACCACGTCAGCATGGGAACGCCGCGGGTTTGTATTAGTTTAACGACGTTTCGGTCATAGGTCCGAGATTTTTCGGGCAACGTATGATTACACAGCTAGATTTTCTCGCAAATCTTCACATCTTTTGTGTTGGAGGTGGATTCCCTGAAGAGAGGGCTGAGGTCGATTTCTTTGTCAGAGTCGCTTCCAAAGGTGATAACTTGCGATCCCTTGGTGTTAACTATGTGACAGTTGCCAGCAGCTCTTTTACGCTCATCTGTCATGCTTTTCTGTTCCCGACGAGCCTTGTGCTTCATTCGTTGAACGTGTTGTCCGTGGGCAACATATTCCTGCCACCAGTTTTTAAAAGCGATGCACTCTTCGGTAGGGTGTGCAATCCTCTGATGGTATAAGCAGAAGTTAGGATATATGTCCGCTTCATCCAGATGCATACCGCTAGGAGAATTCTCTCTGAAAGAGGGAAACTTCATTCCTATTAACATGGCCCTAGCAAATCATTTCCTTACTTTAAGCTTGCTTTTGCTGGCGATAGGGATGCTTCGATCCGGTTGGGGTGCCTCAACCTTTTTATTCAGTCGTCGGCGTTTGGCTTTTTCGAATATAGCCAGTTCGCGCTCTCGATTGGCTTTGCTTTTCTGACGGGCTTCGTTCAGTAGCAAGTCGATCATCTCGTCAGACGGTTCCAAGGGTTTTGGCTTCGATCCTGCCCCCAGCTTTTATACGCTGTCTCCTATCGCCGAGTGAGCTTCTTCGTTAGTTAACGCCGAATGAGAGACCATGTGGCATCTTGCCATATAGTCCTCAGATTCTTCTGAAGAGTCATCCCCTTCGTTATTGTCGTTATCTCCGCTCTAAAGGATATTGTTGAGAAATTTTTGGAGTGTGACCGGGGTCTGCGCCTTCTGGTTATATTCCTCCAGCGCGTCAATATGCTTTTGCAGATTCGTGCACTTGTCATCAGGCTTCATGGGCTTTTGGGTCTTCTTCTTCTTCTTCGAAGACTTTGACGGCTGGGCCTGAGCGTTTTGATTATCGCTATTAATTCCCGATATTAGGCGTGGTTTCAGCATCCCATCGATGATCTCCGTCTCTTGTAAGCTTTTCCACCTGATCGCCGGACTTGTTTGAAGATCTTTCAACATTCTTTTAGTTTTTTCCGAAAGAACAACTTCCCATGGAGCTTCCTTTATGAATGGGCACGATGCCCCGGGCATGTCCATCTTTTTCGGAGCATGTAGTTGTGGAGGATTTACCTTCCAGATTTCGGATAGCGTGAACTTGTCCTGTTGATACTGGTCTTCACCCCAATTTTTGAAGACGTAGCAGTCTTCGATCGGATTCCTGATACTCGGTGGTAGGGGCAGTAATTGGGATCGTTGATGTCGTTTGGTTGCGGTGGGTATCTCGACTCCGGTAGAGTAATGAGCTCATTGCACACTGCCAGTTCAAACAGTTTTCTTGTTTTATCCCGGGGAAGTGAGTAAAGACGTCCGAACTTCTCATCGAGAGATTGACGCTTGTTGCTTTGGCGAACAACCGGTCTCGGGCCACTCGGTTGGCGATGAAGGTTGCTTTCCCTTTGCCCTTTTTATTCTAAGGCTCCGTCTTTAAAGAGGAAGGCCTATGGCCCATCTGGTCCATTTGGGCTAGCTTGTCAATCAAGGCCTGGAAGGTGGTCGGCTTGAAGAACATCATGAATTGGGATATGGTCGCCTGCGGATCGAGAGTTCCCACAAACATGCTTACTGCAGGAGTCTCTTCTATGCGTTGTTCGCATTTCGACCATAAGTTCCGCCACCGTATCGCGTACTAAACCCATGTTTCTCCAGGCTTCACCCTAGCATTAATCAATGCCGTTATTGGGGTGCGTTCACTAGCACTCGCGAAACGCTGGGTGAATAGAAACTCCATCTCTATGAATGTCTTGACAAAGTCATTTGGGAGTTCGGAATGCCACTCGAATGCTGTCTCCGGCAAGCTGCCAACAAATTGGCGAAGCAATAGCTTATCGTCACCTCCGGTGTTGCCGCACAAGGCTCTGAAATGAGCGACGTGCTGATGCAGATTTCCCGTCCCCTTATATACATGGAATTTGGGGATCGTGTATCCCGGCAGGTACTTTATTTGGTCATACCAACCCAGATAGGGTCGTCCAGTTTTAACAGTTTGCCCAGTCGCTTCATTCGCCTGGTGAACTCGTATTTGCTGAGCGATGTAATCATCCAGGGCAGCTTTGGAGATTGTCTCCTCCTTGGCTGGTGACAAAGCCGGTAGAGGATTTGATGTCTCTCCTCTATCATCTTCAATTATTACTGGAGGATCTTCGGCTGGGGGATCTGGATGGATCATCATGCCTACAATATCTTGGAATAGAATGACCATTTGTTTTATATTGGTCGCTTGTTCCGCGGCCTTTTTGTCCTTCTTCTCGAGGACTCTGCGAAGGAAGTCAGCATCGGTTTCTTGTTCATGACCATGCTCTGATGACGCCTCCGGGCTTTCTTTTGGTCCAGTGAGCACAGCCATTGCAGTCAGCATTTTCTGAAGCTTCTGCTGTTGTTGTTCCTGAGCCCTTGTTATTGATCGGGTGAGCGGTCGGTGGCCCGTCGAAGTGCGGCTTTCTTCTTTTCCGGAACCCATGTAAACAGTATGTACCATCATGTCCCCAGACTTAGGGCGTTTGGGCTCAACACCATTGCGGTTTGCCGCGGTCACAGGGGCTTTCTCCGGCCTCCTTTTTCTTTGAGCAGTTGAAGTTGAGGGAGCCGTTGCAACGGGCACCCAGACAGCTGTTACCTTTCATGGCTTGGCAAGATGGTTCTCTTCTTGTTGGACCTTCGCCCTTTTCTGTCGGCAAGGGTAATCTTGATCAATTACTGAGTCCCGAACCTGTCGCCAGACTTTGTAGATTTTGGAGGACAGCCGCTGAGGGGACTGCTCCGGCTTCATTTCCGCAACATTCTCTACTGATGGAGGAGATCTCTTCAGCACGACAGTTGACGAATTCCTGCGTACTCTGTTAACTAGTTCAAAGCTGTTCCCGGTTGGAACAACAGTATTGACTTCCACCGTTGGGGCTGGTGGAGTTAGCCCAGAGGGGGAGTTTCCCCCAGCTTTCCATACTCGGCGCCAGTGGCAACGTCGAGCGTGTCGAGACGTTGGGATTGTTTCAGCTTTTCCATGCCCTTTATTCTGATGAGAGTCTGCTGTTGGCGCCAGCCTGTTAAAGACGGATGCTTGCTGAGAGGGAATGGCCAATCTTGAAAAGGCCGATTTTCGTGCAGGGGAAACGGCCTTGGTTACTTCACCCGGAGTGAGAGCTGAAACGGCCAGTCTCATGAAGACCGACCCTTTAGCCGGAGAAGTCGCCTTGGTGACTTCAGGAGTAGGAATGACTATCCCTTTCGGGATAACCCCTTCTGTAATTGTGGGCTTCTTCATAGGCCCGTTGGAGTTTCGGCCCAGTCTGTTGAAAACCGATGCAGTGGACTTGGGCGACTCGTTGAGAGGGGCCGCAACAATTGTAAGCCGATCAAAAACTGATTTTTTCGGAGCTTCTTGCGATGGCACAGGAGCGCTGAAGCTCATCGGTGGGAGCATGGTCCCGAAGAATAGCCCAGTGATGGCCTGAATCACCTGTTCCACTGGCATCTTGAAAAGGGAGGCCACCTGAGGCCCGTAGGTCACTCTTCCAGCGGGGACGGAGTGAGAGTTATTGCTGTTGTTGCAGTTTGTGCAGTTTGAAGCAATTGATCTTCTGTCTTTTTTGCACGGAGCAAGACACCAAATCTTAGTACCTCGAATCCACAGGCAACTATAGCAAACCGTGATTCATTCGCGAACACGACACACGAAGTGTGGAGTGGAAAGAGGAAAAGGTCCTACCGGGCGTGCTAGAATCTGTTCCCCTCCGAAAGACGCGGCAGAGACACGATGTACATCTTGCCTGAAATTCGGGGCAGATGCTAATTGGAGCTATCTTTTCACCTCTCCGAAGATACCAAGTTGATTTATGGCACCATGTATCGAAGGTTTAAACGGATGCGGCCGATATTGCAGACTTCGTCAGATTCCCCATCATTTGAGGGGATTTTGATTGTGGGGACGCTATTCCCTGCAGGCGAAAACCCCTGCAGTTAATTACACTACCGCATCACGGTAACAACTTTCTCCCTCTCCAGATGGTCACTTCGTGTCGTGGGTGTTTGTTTTGTTTGTGGTTGCTCGTGGATTGTATACGGAGACTAATTTATGTTGTCGCCCGTAGGACATGGATTAATCCAAATTCGTATTTTCTTAGATTTGGGTTTTGGTTTGGGTTTAAGGATACGTTAGTATCGTTTGAGACTAAGATCAACTTAAACGTTTGTTAAGAATACGTTAGTCTAATTTTATACTAAGATCGACTTAACGTTTGTTAAGGACACGTTAGTCTAATTTTAGACTAAGATCAACTTAAACATTTGTTAAAGATACGTTAGTCTAATTTTAGACTAAGATCGACTCAACGTTTGTTAAGGACACGTTAGTCTAATTTTAGACTAAGATCAATTTAACAGGATCATTTAGATCCAACAAAAGAGCATTTGGGCTCTATTGTTCTAGTTTAGGGACTTTGCGGTCAATTGCCAGTTTAGGGACATGGTGGTCCAATGTTAGTTTAAAGACATTGCGGTCAAGGTTAAGGACATCATAGTCCATGAGTTTAAGGACCTCACAGTCCGATGTTAGTTTCAATACATCGCGGTCGAGGTTAAGGACATCACTGTCCGTGAGTTTAAGGACCTCACAGTCCGATGTTAGTTTAAAAACATAACGGTCGAGATTAAGGACATCATAGTCCGTGAGTTTAAGGATCTCACAGTCCGATGTTAGTTTAAAGACATCGCGGTCCGATGTTAGTTTTAAGACATCACGGTCGAGGCTAAGGACTTCATAGTCCGTGAGTTTAAGGACCTCACAGTCCAATGTTAGTTTTAAGACATTACGGTCGAGGTTAAGGAAATCATAGTCCATGGGTTTAAGGACCCCACAGTCCAGTTTAAAGACGTCATAGTCTATGAAATATGTGGTTGTCGGGACCCATCATCTCTTTGAAGATGTTGAGGAATTACAACGACGAATATCAAAGGAGTGAAGAGATGTACCATTGAACAAAGGTGAGTTGGTTGAAAGAGCAGATGTGCTCAATTCAAAACAAGTTGAGCACTTATGGCCAAAATTGGGCTAAGTCCAATTAAAATGTTTTGACATTTTATTTTTGTTCTGGCTATTAAGCCTTTATTTAGGCTCAGCCCTTTTAATAATGCTAGGCATTGGGCTCTGACATTTTTGTCTTGTATTGAATGCATAGTATTTATCAGAAACAAAGTTTGTTCTAACAGTGCACCAAGTGGCGCGCCAGGCGCGTTGCGCCAGTCAAAGAGCGCATTGCGCTTCTGTCGGGTAGCGCACACGAAGAGGACACGTGTCGTGCTTAGCGCTAAGCGCTAGTTTGTTAGCGTGCTGCGCTTTTAATTTATGAACACATTGCGCTAGTCTGTTGGCGCACCGGTGTGTGACACGTGGCGCGCTTGGCGCTGAGCGCCAGCCCATGAGTGCAGCGCTCTGTTTTAGGAGTGCAAAACGCAGATTGGTGTCTATGGTTCACGCGTGGCAAGTTTTGGAGCTGAGCACCGATCTAATAAGCGCAAAGGCGCAGTTCATGAGTGCAAGGCAATTTTCAGTAGCGCAAAACGCATCTGATCAAATTTAAGATCAAAGAACAAGTTTATGTTCTTCTTAAAGGAGGCTTTGCCTCAAGATCCAAGAATAAAAGTTTTTGTTTTTATAAAAGGCTCTGCCTTTAAAGATCAAAAAGATCTATGAATGAAGTAAAATACTTCTTTTAGTCTTTTTATGATTAGATCTTTTTGATCTTTTCCTTTCTATTAAAGACCTTGGTCTTTTTCTTAGATCTCTGATCTTTTTAGAAGATGGTTCTTCTTTCTGCGAGATGATTTCATCTTTATTATTCAAGAACATAATTCTTTTTACCTTGAAGATGAAGAAAAAATCTTCTTTTTTCTAAGAGTTTTCTCTTCTTTTGCAGAAGGTTTTTTCTATTGCTCTTTTTTGTATCCTAGAATTGAAGTCTAGGGGCCTTTATATAGGGCCAATTGATTTGTTAAATCAGTTTTAAAAAATCTTTCTCTGATTGATTTGGGAATATTTACCACTGTTGGATCTTTGATCCTAGAGCTTCTGTTTTACAGAAACCAATCTTCTTGTTTTTTAACAAGATTGAGAAAATCTTTCCATAACAGAATTTATTCTGTCTTTTGGTAATTTTTATTTACCATTGGATCATTGATCCAATGGTGCTCTGATTTACAGAGCACAATCTTGTCATTTGGAAAGATTTTGAGGAATCTTTTCTTAACGGAATTTAATTCTGATTAATCAGTGATTTATCATTATTATTAGATCTTTGATCTGATGGTTGGGGAGCTTTTAGGTTCCAGCGCTGGCGCACCCGTGCTTTGCACATGGTGCGCTGCTTAAAAGGCAGCGCACATTGCGCTTGGGCATACATGTATGACACGTGGTGCGCTGCTTAGAGCGCAGCGCACCTAGCGCTAGCGCACACGTGCTTTGCACGTGGTGCGCTATGACAGAGCACATTGCGCTAGTGCACACGTGTATGACACGTGGTGCGCTGCTTAGAGTGCAGCGCACCTAGCGCTAGCGCACACGTGCTTTGCACGAGGTGCGCTACGACAGAGTCTTTGACTCTCAGCGCTGAGACATTTACATTCTTTGCATGTGAAGTTTTTCCCTTTATATATATATATATATATATTATTTATTATTTTATTATTATTATTATTATTATTTATAAGTGAGCAGGTTATGAGCCAAAATTTTGGCGGGAACAACCGATGTGTAAAAAGCAATTGTGCTAATTTATCAACCCACTGAGAAATGAGGTCAAATCTCTCAAGATTCGTGAGAAAACATGGGTACGTCGAACTTGGTAATGCAGACATTGAAAATGGAAGTGTAACGGTTTCTTGCAAGGTCGGAGCGAGGATGGAGGGAAGTGATTGAGGAAGGGTATCGGTTAAAGGTTCAGGAGGGTGTGCGCAGTTAATGAAAGGGATAGAATGAATTGGAAAATCCGAATCCTTAAGTAAAACTGCTTCATCCTCAATAATTTCCTCAATACTCTCCTCAAAATTTAGCTTATCCATGCAATTCTCATCAAAATCAAGACGCATATGAAGTTCGGGAGAAACATTTAATGACTCGGGATGATTAAATGGAGAGAAAAATTCAGTCAAATTTGCGGTTTCATCATCCAAAATATTCCTGGCGTCAATATCCTTAATCAAGTGAAAATCAATTTTTTTAGACACCTCATCAAAAACATGGATATTAATCAATTCAGGTTCTAGAGTGGAGGTGTAGAGGTCAAAAGGATTGGCGATGGTTTCACTAGAAAGGGACCCTTCACAATCAGGTAAATCAAACAATACAAAGTCGCACAGCTCATTAAACGTTCTATCTTCAACTGGTGAATCATTTGAGACACTTGATAGACATTCAAAACCGGAGTTGTGGGATTCAATTGAGGATGGGTAGGTTTGATTGGGAAGGGTGCACAGCTCACTCTCTCCACTCAAATTCTCAATCTGTCCAACCGCCTCATCATACATTGGAAAATTTGGAGTTAGTTGGAAACTAGCTACTGAGTCACTAGGTTATATGAGGGCGGCCATAGACGCATTCAAATCTATCATCTGTTGGCATGACGCTACCTTAAAGTCTTCCAACACCTGTCCAAAACTAGACATGGGTTGTGAAGGAGTTTCAGTAAAAGATTCAAAGTTGGATACTGGAAACTCCTAAATAGCTATGTAGAAGCAATGTCTAGGGCAGGTGCGAAAGTCGGGTAGGACTGGTAAGAATTGAATGGTTGGACAGGAGTAGGATAAACATTTGGATAAGAAGATGAATGGAATTGTTGATCCAAAGAATTCGCAGTTGTGAAAGGAGTGAAAGATCGGTTACGAGATTGTTCAATATGTTCAGCAATAAACATGGGTTTCAGAGTTACAAAAGGACTCGAAAAAATAGTATCAACGTAAGAAGTTGGTGAAGGTTGAAATGGTTGATATAAGGTGAATTGCGGAGTCCAATTGGTTGTCCTAGACGCGTCTATGCGATCTTTCAAAGAAATTTTGGGTATGGATGGGTCGTTCAAAATTCGACCAGAACAAGAAACGTAGGAAGTAATGTCTGGTTGTGGGTACCAAATTTCGGCAAGAGTTTTGCGAGGTGGGGTACCCATAATGTAATGAGAGAAAGGAGAAGAAAAAGAATGTGATTTTTGTTTTTGATTTTTGTTTTAATTTTTTTTTTCTGTTTTTAGAGTTTAGAATTTTTTTATTTTTTTTAAATTTTTTTTGAAAGTGTTTTTTTTAGAAAGAGTTTTTGCAAGAATGTGTACGGACTTACTTCAAACAATCACAGTTTAAAACATGTACAATCAAACCTAGAGCTACGGTCTTCTAAGTCAACTAGACTGCTCCTAACTATTCCAAATTGACAAGTTGTGAGATAAACCTCCAATCGCCTCTTCACTGCCAATTGTGGCCAGGTAAGCACAAATGAAGAAAGGATGGTTCCGCTCACGAATCACCGGGAGACGAGCCTTTTAAAATTACCTTTCTCACTTGTCCAGCCTAGACATCACAAAGTCAAGTTTAAATAAATGATTGAATGCCCACAACCTTCCTCTGTCCTAATTAGCACGACAGTCCTTAGTTGGCTGAGTTTAGATATTTTTTAATTAACTCAAGAGTGATGCATATGCTTTTAGTGATTTTTGGGGTCTTAGGAAGGGTAATGAAATCCCAGCCCAATCTTGATTGGTGTTATAGCCCCTTAAATTCCGTATTAATTATGCAAAGCAGTTAACACACCAAAAATTTAAAACACTTGCAAAAATTTTTTTGGCAGTGCAAAGAATCCTGCACAAAAATAATTTATTGGATAGGAGAAAGAGAATCTGTGCAAGAAAACCTGCAGGAATTTTTTTTCAGTGGAGTGCAGAGGAGAGTAGATTAGAAATGAGATACTCATTGAGATTTTGGGGTTGCTGATGTCACCCTTTGACCGCGGTTCCGCGGTCAAACAAGCTCTTCTACCGCGTTTCCGCGGCGGATCAGTGAGTTTGGATTTTCAGAATTTTTCTCTGTGCTGAGTTGGTTCTTCTCTTTCTATTTAGATCCCCTGTTTCTGGATTTGTTCACTGAGTTTGCTCCAGATCTGAAACCGAGTTTGCTCCAAGCCTGCCCACTTGCACAAAAACCTTTCAAAAATAACAAGATGATTTTTATTTTTATTTATTTTTTGTTTTTAAATTTTTTTAATTTTTTATAATTATATATATATATATATATTTTATTAACCTGAAATTACATAAAGAAAGAGACTACCGTCTCCCCGGTAACGGCGCCATTTGATTGTTCGCGTTTTTGTGTGCGTTTTAAAATAAAGAATACCGCAATCAAGACGGTGTCGCTTGGTAGCTAACCGGTTGAGTACGGGTCGGTTCACAGGGAAATGGTGTTCTTTCTTTAAGTTCTAACGAGTTAAGTCTATTTTTGGTAGGTTTTGTTTTAAAATCTAAGAATGAGATTAAATTGATTTAAAGGCTTGCTAGGATTAGGATTATGTTAGTTTGGAATAAGGATTCTACTCACTGCTTTTAATGCCTTAGTTAAGAATATAGGTGTTAGGGTAATAGTTAACAAAGGGGATTAGCACGATTAGGAAGAAACTGAGTTTCTTCCTTTTGGTGCTTATCCGTCCTTTGTTTGCTCTTAGCTCTAAGCTCCAGTTAATTCAATCACAACCGGTCTAATTAGGGAACCACCGCTATCATTTAGGATTGGGTGCCGTAGTGAGCAGTGTGTGGTTGAATTAAATAGAGTCTGTATTATAAAAATTATATGGGTAAAGAAAGGAGTGAGAGAGATTTGCTTCTCTCAAACCTTCCCTATCCTAACCCTAACAAGTGAGGAATTACTCACTCATTAGGAAAGTGACGATACAATTCATTTTTATAATTTTTATATTAGAAAACTAAATTGCAGATAATAAAATAACAGATGAAAAATGCAAGAACTAAATTGCAGATAATAAAAGAATGCGAGATAAAAATAAAAACTCTTACTTTATTGATGACCTCTCAACGATTACAAGGGAAATAAAAATTTAATCTAAGAATTAAAAAGAGGCATCCTAAGAAAGGCACCCTAAAAGTGGCACACTAAGAAAGGTCTTGAGCTCTCCTATTTATAGATAGGAAAAACCCTAGGTTTACATTCTAATCCATACATAAAATTACAAAACAAACCCAAAAACCGAGTCAAAGCACCGGCACCCCACCGATGCGTGCAGAGCACGGCCGCGGAACCGCGGCAGATGTGTCTGTTTGGCCGCGGTTCCGCGGCCATTTGATGGTCTTGGTGGTTCATTTTTCCAGGGTTTCTTCATGTTATTTTTGTCTTCTGTTTGGCACACTCAGAATCTCTTCAGTTCTCTTCCTGATATTCAACTATTGACTTTTGCCTTGAGCTTCGCGTTTGAAGTCTTGGATCTTGTGCTGCCCTTATGCTTTGCGCATTGAAATGCTCAATGATTTTCTATTTGTTCCTTGAACTGGTAGGCGGCATTATACGGATAGTGTGCGGAAACCCGTATTTCTCTGTTTGTTGGTCGTAGTTCCACATTTATAGAGACTTTTCATGAATTTCATTGTAACGAGCTGAGAACCTGTAACCTGCATCTACTTAGCAGACATGGATCAAAAGTACCTATTTATATGCAATGTGATTAAGAATGGGTGGTATAAAAATGCAAAAATCTGATATGAACAATATGCTAGGTTTTTTTTCTTTTGATAATAATAGTTTGCTCGGGACGATCAAAAATAATTTTGGAGGTATTTGATCAGTCAAATATATTGCAAATTTGTATGGACATTTTCCCTACTATTATTAAGTACTAAAAGATGTTAATTGTAATTTAAGAACATATGTGGGTTTGTTTGTGAAAATATTATTATATGTTTTTTCATTTATAATTAATATAATTAGGGAAATATATGCATATCATATTTAAATAAAATATTCTTGATATTATTTATTATTAAAATATGCATATCATATCAAACATTTTTAACCAGTATTCTTAAGATATCATATCAATTAATTGGTTGGAATAATATCATAAATAAAACAAATACTACTAACAATGTGATTTGAGATATTGTGCAGGTATTATAATAAGATTAGCTCGAGTCTGAACTATAAGTAGAAAATCCACAACAAATTGATTCACCAAACCAAATCTGCCGAATATTAGGGGAAAATTGAAGAATCTTGCAACGGCAGAGACTAAGAGATATATTTTAAGGATCTTTTTATCAGAAGAATCTCCAAATATCGAGAGAAGAAGCCATGAGAAATCTGAAGGCTCAAACCCACCATACGAAGGCGGATTCACGGTCAAAGTATGCTTGGGCGGCGGAAGCGCGGTCTTCTGGCAGCCGTAGGATGTGAAGCTTTAGGGTCTTGATCGTAATTTGACACACTTCAACATGACGTCTAGGGTTTCACATTCCAGAGCCCATAAAAGGATGAAGAGCATCTATCATAAAAAATATATAATCAAACTATCTATCTATTGAAGAATTGATTAAGATCTAGCGAGCTAATTAAGGTTTTGTAAATTACTTTTTCAGTGAGTAACTTTTGTAATGCACGAGTAAATCAATAAAGGTAGTTTTTTCTTTAATTTTTTCACATTTACTTTCCACATTTACTTTCCATAATTACTTTCCGCATTACATTCTGCATTTACTTTTTACAATTTTAATTTTAATTATGTGTTCCGTTTTCTTCCGCTTTTCTTCTACTACGCTAATATCCATGAGCGAGTAAATTCTTACTTGCCAGGGTTTGTAGGATAGGATAGAATAATGGATGAAAACTATAACTTAAATTCTTTTTAAAGTTTTAATTTTTATAAATTTTAGCAAAATGAATATTAACCCTCTTATCGAGCATGCTATCAATTCATAATAGTCACAACCACAATTTGAGAATTATTAATAATTATTTTGTTAAGGGCTTGAGATAAATATGGATCAATATAAGAACAAGGGTCAGTAGAGGGAAACCCTAATTCCCTACAAGAAGCCTAATCCACATTCATCACTATTTCTCTAGTATTATATAATTAAAAGATAAAAAGAATTATTTTTAAAATTTCATTCATTAACTACTAAATCCTATAAACCCTATAAGCCCTTCTATTATAAACTTTTCAAATTTTCTGAGTAATAAACGATAACAATCCCAACTTTCTTCTATCAACTTGTCTAAAACAAGAAAAACAGTTCACTGTTTCTCTGTGGACGACCCGTACTAACTAACGGCTAGCTATTGCGACACCGTTATTGATTGCGGTAATTTAGAACATGTATAGACACACTTTTGCACGACCAATCACGGAACATGCCACGTTACCTCTTCACCTTCTTTTGGGAAATGGGGCGTGACAGGTTTTAGTGGAGGCCCATGCAAGTCCTCAATATACTAAAATGAAAACATTAATTGACTTTTTACATTTTTGAATCTTATCTACTTTCTACCGTTTCCATATATTCTCTAAGTTTCTTTGTTAGTTTTCTTCACCATCCGTATTCTAGCCATGGCCTTTCCTTTCAGGCCATGGCCAACTTTAGAGCCATACCCTGACGGGGACGATAGGTCAAATGCTACTCTTGAGGCTACACTTAGGTATACAGACGATGAATTCATAGGCCTTAGGAGGTTATTTTCGACAGCGACTTCGAAGATGAAGAGGTCGATGCTGCAACTCCGGAGCCTATGATGGCCAATGACTCCAAAGATGAAGAAGAAGATCCTATGGATTATGATCGTGATGAGAAGGCTCCTGCAGAAGAAGAAGACGGTATAAAGGTGAAGTCCGAGAATGAGGCCCTAGCCGAGGATGAGTCAAAGGATGAAGCTTCAAGTGAGGTGGAATTCCAGGCCGAAGAACCTTAGGCACTCGTTCCCACAAGACACTGTAGGGATAGCCGGCTCTCTCTTAGTGTGAGAGCCTATCGCAACATGTTAAGCGCCCATAATCGAGATTAATAAGACTTGGTTTTTTTTCTTTTTGGCCGAATAAAACGATGTATAGCAGAAAGGACATGTCCTTCTTTTTTCAGTTGTACTCTCTTGGTTTAAGTTGAATAATATCTTTGTTTCGAGCAAAATCTCTCTCGTGTCTCTTGCTTCTCCTTTTATTAGTTTTTCTCCTACATTATTTGTTGTTCTTTCATGCAAATTACTATCTTACCTCATCTTTCAGTCTGTTTGTAACCTAGCCCCCTTCTTATTCAGATCACAATGGCCGGACGACACCCTAACCACAACAGAAGAGGAAATAGGATCAAAGAAGCCGCTGCTCAGCAAGCAGCTATGTTGCAAATGATGAAAGGGCTACTCGAACAACAGCAGCAGCAGACGGATGCCCTCCACCAGGAGCTGTGAGAAAGTAGACAACAACAAGCGAAGATTTTAGAGAAGGCACTAGCTCAAATTACTCAAGGTTCAGCGGAGTGAAGCAGTTCATATCACTTCACCTCTAAGATATTTTCAGGAAAGGAAACTCCTTTAGAAGCTGTGGAATGGCTTAAAAGAACCGTCAATGACTCGGAGCTACTCAAATTCCTAAGGATGCATAGGTAAACATTGCCAAACTGCAACTCATGAATAATTCTAGAATATGGTAGGAGGCAGAGGAAAGTAGACTAAAAAATCCTATCGACTGGGAAACGTTCAAACAACGTTTTGATAATCAGTACTTTCTAGCCGTGGCACACCTAGAGATGGAAAGGGAATTCGTACAACTACAATAAGGGAGAATGCGGGATAAGCCTGTAGACGAGTATGCTTTAGAGTTCGCAAGGTTAAGTCGGGTCGCACTTCACTTTGTGGCAACCCTAGAACTTTATACTAAGAGGTTCTGACAAGGATTGGATCCGAAGACACAGTCCTCCATGTCTTCTGCTGCCCTTTCGAGTTATGATGCAATCTTAGATGCAGCACGGAACTTTGAAGATCTATATAAATGCATGAGGAAAAATGACCATTCGTCAGGTGTTAAGCGACTGCCAAGTCCATTTTCAAGAGAATCATCTTCCAAATTCAACGGAGGGAAGCAATTCAAGAGGCTGGCATAGCCAACTGTCTCAAGAAAACTGGCCTTTATATGCATCCATTGTGGTAGAACCGGACATTACATGGGAGATTGTCGCGTTTTAAACAAACTCTACATAGTCTGTGGGTCTCCGGATCATGCTATTAAAAGCTGTCCTCAGAGAAGGAGACAACTAGGTCAAGTCAATAAGTCGGCCAATAATGGGGCACCACAATAAGGAAATCGACCATTTCCCACCACTAAACCAACCGGTCAAGGGGCACTACCGAAGGGATCACCCTTGCCATCACAGGAGCGTGCGTTTCAGCAAGCGCAGTGGAATGGACCTAAACGCCAGACCTTCACCATGACAGCCGAGAAGGCTGATGCCACAGGGAAAAATAGCAAAGGTACTCTTTTCTTTTTCAACCTTCCTTTCCAGTACCTTACTTATTTTCCTTCGATGTGAATATTAGATAGGCTCACCAAAATTCTTCTAGTTCAACTAGCTGCCTTTATGCATATATCTCTCAAGTTTTCTTGCATGTCCCATTATACCTTTTCCATTAGTTTAGAAATACCTCTAACCTTCCTTCAAATCCTAAACTTTTTCTATCTGGAAGCAACTACCGATTTTACACATTCTGATTCTTTATATCTAAACCATTCATAGACTTTCCATGCATTAAGCGATACATCAACTCTTGGGAGCGGCACATGTATTAAAAGAGGGATCCTGACAGCGTTACTGATTTCTGTGTCTAGTAGTGGCTACCCTTTTGAAAATTTTAAATATGAAATTACTCTAAGGAGGGTAGGTCGTAATTAACACACCCATCCTTGCCATACCCAATAGACCCGGAAGTTTTAACGGTTACTGCGATGTTTCGGGGAAGGGACTCGGTGGTGCGATGTATCAGCACACCAATGTAGTTGCATATGCATCAAGACAACTAAAAACTCGGGAACACAACTATCCTATCTAGATCTAGAACTGGCAATTATGATGTTCATCCTGAAATTATAAAGACACTACTGTAAGGAGAACGTGTAGACACGGATGGTTAAAGCATATGAAGAAGATGAGAGGGGTCAAGTTTTATATGGGAGAAGTGGTGATCTACTTGGACGATCCTGAAGATTGAGAACTTATGGGATTGAGATGATTGTATAAACAATGAAGGTAGTGATACGATACGGGAAGCACGGAAAGCTCAGTCCACGACTCATCAGCTGTTTAATATCCTGAAAAGAGACGGTAAGGTTGTGTATCGCCTAACCATACCATCTTCATTGGAAGGCGTGCTTAATGCTTTTATATCTCACAGTTAATGAAGTATGTCAGCAACCTAAGTCACATTTTGGATCATTTCGAAATCACAGTAGGGGCTGACGTAACCTACGAGCAGTAACCGGTCGAGATACTAGACCGAAAAAAGAAGACCTTGAGAGATAAGATGGTTGGTTAGAGTTATGTGGAAGAAAGACTCCCAGACGAACCTACGCGGTAACGAGGAAACGAGACGAGAGAACGAGACCCAAATTTTTTTTTATCTCGATAACCCCTTCTTGGAAATTTTTCCTTGGCTACCACCTTCTGAAATTTCGAGAACAAAATTATTTTAAGGAAGATAGATTGTAACGAGCGTGTTTTCTAATACCCAATGAAAGGTCTTTTATTTAGTTCCAAGTATTTATTTGCGTGTTTCGTTGATGGAAAACTATTTTATTTTATTTGTAAAAGTAATTTTAAAAATGTTATAAGCATTTAAATATAATTAAATGAAATTTTTAAAAAGATAATTATATTTTTCTGGGCTTAAATTGTTTTAATAAAATTTTATGATATATTAAAATAATTTATGTATTTTTATTATTACTTAAAATAATTATTTCGAAATTAAAACATTTTTAAAAATAGATTAAACTTTTAAATAATTATAATAACTAACAAATATTTTAGATATGTGAATATTATTTATTTTTAGCCCAAAATCATTTTTAAACTGAAGACATCAATAAAATAGATTTTCTGGTATTTTCTAGTATTTTTCCCGTAATTAAAACTATTTTTAACAAAATTTTCAAAACAAATTCGGTTTTATAAAAACAGTTTTAGAAATTAAAAGGAAAAGGAAAAAATAAAAGAAAAGGTATTTTTAACCTGGACCGTTGGATTTGAAATCCACACCTAGATTCGTGCCCAGCCCCTGCATGAGGCGACCACGAGAAAACGCATGGGTCCCTCTCGCACCCACATGGCGCCTCCTAGTTCGTGGCGGCGGCGGAATCATCAAGAGATGATTCACGATGATTGTGCAGTGATTATAAATCATTGGGCGTGGATTTTTGTAGGATTTGACCGGGTTTTTTAGGAATTTATTTGTTACAACCTAAACCCTATATATACAGCCTCTTCATAATCACTTTTCTCACACCACAGAACTCCGAAAATTCTGAAAAAATACTGAGACCTTCGTCTCGACGACGCCGGCGTTGTGGTTCCACCAAATCATTGAGAAAAAATCAGAACGCGGAGATATTCATGTTTTAAAGCAACAAGACGTTTCGACTTCTTAAATTTTTATCTCAAAACAAAAGTAGGATCCGCCTCTCACCATTTGATCTATCATCTTCTTCAATTGGGATTTCTTATGCATGATAATAATCTTGCAACCTATTTTAATGCAATGTTAAAACCTTCATGCATTTTATGTTAAGATATTATTTTAATAAAAGAATCTAGACTTGATGTTAACCTCATGGGATAACGACCTATCTCCCATGCTCAGACACATACCTACAATAAAAAATTCATGATATTGTTTATTAGTTGCTAAGTTGGCATATCACACAAACCTTCTAACATCATATTGATTATTATTTTACTAAGATAGCATATTACGCATACTGTATGATCTCAAAATAGGTCATTCCACAACATGCCCTCATATTATGAAAAGTTTATGATTGAAAACATATACTAATTAGGTAAATATTTTAAAAGAGGTTTAAAAAAATATAATATTTTTTATTGATGTTATAAGATATTTCTTAGTTTCGATAAAATAACCCAATCTTTGGAAAGTCGTAATATTAGATACACCCTAAAATTCCAAAACAATCTATGATCACATAAATACCATATTTTTTCTATGTTACATAAGCTAATAATAATATAATTTTTTACATCGATACCCTTTCGCTTAAGAGAATATTTTTATATTAATATCTTTAGCTTATAACTACTAAGGTTTAATAAGATACCCTAATAAGGTAATATTTTACATGAAACACCCCGTAGTTACTAGACAATCGTCCGTGAAAAGAACACAAATCTTACCGTCCATGTGCAGCGGTTGTCAACGCGGAGTTTTTTCTGTAGAATATCACCTTAAATAAAATATCCTAATCTAAATAGGGTAATATTTTACGAAAATACCACGTGGTTGATAGACATTCGTTCCTAAAAAGGATACAAATTCTGCGACCCATGTGCAGCGGTTGCCAACACGGACATATTTCTAAAATGTTACCTCTAAATAAACACCTTAATTTTATAAATTATTAATTACAATAAAATACCTTAACCCATCCTAAAAAGGATATAATTTCATTTAAATACTTTGACATTTACTAAAAGGCTATTTTCAACAAAAACCATAATCTTAATAAAAGATATTTTCCAAAAAGAATACCTAAAATTTTATTAAAAGATAATTTCAAGTAAATACCATAATTTTTCATTAAAAGATATTTTCATTAAAATATCATGGGTTTCCCAAAATTATAATTACTCTAAAATACCATGGTTTTCTTATAAACAGTAACTACCATAAAATACAATGATCTTTATTATCTAAGGTTTGTATAAAATATTTTGATCCACCATACAAATTTTAAAAGGTAACAAGATAAAATGAGTGGTTGTGAAATGCCATATTAAATGAGGTCAACAATTTGAATACAAACTTATGACATATATGACATATAATACGATTAGAGTTAGAATGCGTGAACCTATGTATGGAATACTTATAAATGAAGATCTTTGCAAGCAGGATGAACAGTCCAATATGTGGACGACTACTAACCCGATATTCGGGCGAATACTAACCCAACTTCGGGCGAATACTAACTCGATATTCAGGCAAACGCTAACCGTACTTTGAGAGCGAATGCTAAACCTATTTTGAGGGCGAATAATCCAATAGGTGGATGACATACAATGTGGAAATTCCATGTCTAGATGACATACACACTAATTCTAATTCGTCAAAACCTTTATATTGAACAATGGGGATGGATCAGACAGCTTTGTATGAAATGGCTAGAAGCGCGCACCCAAGCAGGCAATCCATGGGAAAGACGAGTCATGATCCTCATCCTCGACGGCTTCCCATACATTCCTTTAAAAATAAAGGAGCTCAAGATAGCCACATCAAAAGCAGGACGCCATCCATGGCTAAGCCAAAAAAGTTGCCCAGCCATATCTCTTGAAGAAAGGATGGTACGAGGATATTCTTTTACCCGGGAAAAGGTGAGGAAAATATTTAACCTCGCCATGAAGAACTAGATATTGACGCTGCCCAAGTGCAAGCGGGCCCAGGAAGCTAATGCTCTGGGTCATCCTGACTACTGTCCTTACCATCGGATCATTGGTCATCCAATCGAAGATTACTTTGTCTTCAAGAACTGGACATAAGACCAGTACATGCAAGTTCAAACTGTTGGATATAGGTGCCCTCAAGGCAATTATTGTAATTGAAGGTGGTCCTATACGGAGAACAGTCTTACTTGAGACGATATTATGTTATCTGGTTTGATTTTATCTTTCATGTGATGCGTTTTTGCATTATCATGTATCGTTTATACATGAGATAAAGCTCTTAGGATTTTTCTTGACAACCAGAACGATGATGGAGATCATATTAGTGGGGACTGGGTAGTTGATAAGCACATCCTTAGATGTCCCTAGTCGTAGGAGTATCGGGACTGGGCATCGGTACTCCAGTTTAGACTAGTCTGTATGTTTCCTGACCTGGTTGGAGGGCGATAACTGATCCTACAGCTATTGGTGTTTGATATCGAGGATTGTATACATATGCTCATTGGATGAGTTACACTGGATGGACTCACTGAGAACTCCTAGTTGGTAATATACCAATGTCAGATAGCAGTTCTCTGGTGATATGAGTACAGGGTAGTCCCTAGGACCTGAGATCGCCATAGTTTCTTATGTGTGTTCCCACTATTGTCACGACCCAAAAATGATACATAATCGACACTTGAATCAAGTGAATTCTATAGGATCCCACCGTAACTCAAGTAAACTGAAAACTAGGAATCTAAACCTTTTAAGAAAATAGTGGAAGTAAAGTTTTGGAAAAAGGGGTATAAATGGAATCAAGTTCCTCTTTTTTAAAGTATAAGTAAAGTTTATAGAAATACAAGTTGATTGCATGTAACAGTTTGAAAACATTTTCGTCATTTGAAATTTGGGCAGTATCTTCTTTGTAAATTTTGATCAAAACCAGCACATTAACAATAATAATATTGGCATCCCCAAGCGGGGATCTAACTCATCGCTAATTGGTAGAATCGTAACCACGCAACATATATATATACGACGCCCAAGGTGAAAATCTACTCAGAAAAGAAAGTAATGAATTACCAAAACATCATTAAACTCAAGTACAAAGAATATATACAAATCTCTCCTTTAAGTCCAAATGAATATACAAACCGGTCTCTAAATCCATAAATATACATAGTCTGGTTGATGAAGTTTTTAGCTAGATTACAAATGAATAAAATATACTAGCAGCAGTTACGATCCGTAATGTGACCCACCTACCAAGCAATCGTCCGAAAGTGAAATGTGTCAGCAAGCCGCTACTGATCCGAATGGTCGGTCCTGCAAGAAAACTATGGCACAACGGGGTGAGTTGCCAATTCGTGAGTAGAAGACATCATCAGGTAGAAATCAAATGCATAATGATCTACCTAGGTCATACTGTATAATATCATATCGTGTGGTAACGAAGGTGAACATGTATATATTTATATATATATAATCTCATGCCTGTATCAATATGTGGTAACATGTCATCCAAAACTTGTGTGCGTGTGTGTATCATCTGATGAGTGTCCATCAATAACACTCAAAATCATCATACAACCCCTAAGTGTCCAGCATCGATACTCGAAATCATCATAAATCCTGTGTCCAGTATCGACACGTAAATCCTCATATCTCAAGTGTTGTTTCATTGGATCGGCCCTCATATCTCAGCCATCGTCTTATCATCGGTCCTCAAATCCATCTGTCTCATATCACTCCGGTCGGTATCCTCTGGATATCCGCCAAGTCCAATATTGTCACCGGTAGGTAGTGTTCCCAGCCAGGCTTAACGCTTTTCTATACGATCTTCTTGCCCCCGGGTATCGTACCGGGTGCACCATGTACCCGCAGACGTTGACTCCTTACTCCTCGAATCTGGTAGTAATCATAGCTCAGAACTGAGAAATCTCATGGTGGACGTCAAAATATTATATCAAGAGAAAACCGTGTTTTAAAAACATTTACGAGTTTTTAAATCATATCTGCAGTTTCTCAAATCTAGAAATCTTATGGAAGCAGAATCTTATAAGAATATGGCGATAATGAAATAATATGTACATGTACAGAACAATACTGTAATTCATAGCAAGTGTGTTCATATAAGCATGTCGTATAGCAATATAAAGAAATTAGAATATTTGAAACAGTACGTGGTGTTGGGTCTAAGCAGTAATTTATATGTGTACGTGGCATGACAATTACCGATGATGTGTATGTGAGCATACGAGTATGTGTACGTGCAACATGTAAGTCATCAGTAACGGTACACGTGTCCTAGCAACGAAGTTACGTAAGCTAACGGTATAAATGTATTTTGCATCGTAAATGATCGAAATGTGAGCGTATGCAGAAATAAGAAATCAAAATGCGAGCACAAGAGGAATAAAGAAATCGTAACGTGAATAAGTATAAAAATATTTAACTAAGTATGATCCATACAGTTATAGTTTAAAATAGTACAAGACATTGTTTTAGAAATAGGGGGTTCCTGCCAAAAATTTCTGCGTAAAAGAGCCCAACATATCAAATGGCAGCAATACGTTTAAGAAAATATAAACCAGTATTTTCCGGACTGTATTTTGTTAAACTACCGAATGAGTATCAGGTAAATTTTGATGGCATTTAAAGTGTCTCGAAAAGTCCTTCGATTTGATATATTACGGGCCTCATAACTCTTCCGGAATCAAAAGTTTTGAGCAAATATGCTATGCACGTATAGTCTAAGTAATGTTTTACCACATAGGGGATACATTTTTAGTCTCATATCGGGAAAAAGAGAGATCTCTTCTCTACCACTACCCTATAAATAAAAGTTGATACCTCTCAGTAAAAATTGGGATTCAATTCTTAAAGGAGTTTAGTTCTCCAAGTTAGGGCCATAGCTGCCCCACATGATGCACATATGTGCAAGCGCTACATACAACACACGTGCACCCACCACGTGCGCAACATGTGTGACGCACATGCGCTAACGCAAAGAAACCTTTTTCAGCGGTTAGGAGTTTAAGCTCCAACCTGTTCTTCCTCCTGATAAATGGGACATGGTTCAAAGGGTATACCTCCCCACATCTTCGATATATGGCGTTGTAATCCCTCAGCGTCGTCGGAGAGATGATGGGTCCCAATGACCAATGATCTCTCTTTCCAAATAAGGAAGAGACCACCCCATAAGTTTTAGTAAAAATAAAAAAAGCTCTCAAAACAACAGAGAATTTAATTCTCAATAAAGAAGAAGATCTTCCTCTTCTCAAACCCTAGGTAAAGAAACCAAAGAGATCAAAACAACTCCTTTACCTATCATAGCATATCTAAGGGTTTAACCCTTCTCAAGAACTTAGTTCTTTCTCTGGATCTGAGATTTACAAGTCAAGTCTCCCACAAGTTGAGAATTTAATTCTCATCGGGAAGATCTTATTCTTGAGAATCAAAGATTTAGGGAAGAACAAAGTTGAAAAGAAAGAAGACGGGGTCTATAATACTCTAGGAACTTAGTTCTGTAAAAACCCGATCTAAGATCCTCAAAAATAGTGATCTTGGTGATCGTTAATGGTCAAAATACCATTAACATAGGTTTAACCTCTCTGAAAACATGAACAGGAAAACATGGATAAAAGAATAAGGCTGAAAAGAAAGAAGAAGGAGTTTTATACTCCAGGAACTTAGTTCATTCAAATCAAGAACTTAGTTCTTAAAGAATATAATCCCAGATCCTCAAAATGGTGATCTTGATGATCGTTAATGGTCAAAATACTATTAACAAAAGAACTCAACAGCTCAAGTGAAAAGCACATGAGCACCCAAGGCCAAGTTACATAGCGTCTCAAGTGAAACACACGTGAGCGCCGGAAAAAGTTAGTGCTTAGCACTATTGGAATGTCTGACATGGAACACATGTAAGCGCCATAAAAAAATTAGTGCTTAGCACTATTATAGCGCCTCACGTGATATACACGTGAGAGCTATATGCAGCTGAGTGCTTAGCACTGCTGGGTGTTACAGAAATCCAAACTGGCTAAGCTTATACCAAACTGGCTAAGCTTATATTCATGATATCCAAACTGATCTTAGTCCATACATGACTAACGATCTTCATCCCATACCTTCTAAGTTAATCTCAGTCTCAAATAAGAGTAATGATTCTTGGATGATCCATCATGATCTTTCCCTCGAATACGGGATTTGGTTCAAGGGTACATCTTTCCACACCTCTGATATATGTCGTTGTAATTCCTCAGCATCTTCAAAGAGGTGGCGGGTCCCGAAAACCAACAACTCCTTTCATCTCACATTAATGAACTTCCAAATTGACGTGCATGCCTCAAATCAGACCGCACCCCAAATTGGGTGCATTCCATGTCACCATTGTTCACTCCATAACATAACAAATACACGCGAGTGTAAGACGAACAATGGACCGAAATGTCCTTAAACTAAGTTGCGTCCCCAAAATGGGAATGTTGGACCGAAACGTCCCTAAACTAGTGCGTCGCCTCAAATATGGCGCGTCGCCACAAATACAACGATAATGGACCGAAACGTTCTTAAACTAATATTCGCTCCAAACAAGGTGATGTTGAACCGCGATATCCTTAAACTAATATAATTGAGTTCATATGCTCATTTGTTTCTAAGTTGATCTTGATCTCAAATATGACCGACGATCCTTAGATCAACCCAAGTTTCATGTGAACTGATGGACTTCATTTATATGAGATCTGCGTCCTAAGTTCACTCCTGTTGTCAAACTAAGCTACCAACGTGGACCCCGTCAAGTAAATCCTTGACCCAAACCCCAAATCTAAATTGTACGGATTTAGACTAATCCGCGCCCTACGGACGACGACATAAACTAATTCGCAACCCGGCAACGTCAACAACCCTAATTACTACTCCTATCATATAATGGTGAGCCACCCAATTGAAGATTGCTATGTCTTCAAAAACTGGGTCGAGCACCAGTATTAACAGGGTAAATTCGCGATGTCTGATTACTAGAAGGTAAACCTACCCCAGAAGTACACTCTGAAAAAGGTGGATGCGCAGGGGACACCATGCTCACTCGTGGAAGAAACTCCATGGGAAGTCATACTTTCAGCAAAAACCAAAAGAATACTAAAGGATCTACATGCATATCCGACAGTCAGGTGGAAAATCACACTTGAACCCGAAATAATCGAAGGGATGCTAAAATCTCCTCCCGTGCCAAAAATTGTTTACAAGGGGAAAAGCCCCCAAGTTAAGCTTTTAAAGTATTTGAAGAAAAAGAAGAAAACCAAAACGCTTGTGCAACCTGCCGAGTATGACGACAACCACACATATTTACAAAAATACATAGACGCATTGGAGGAATATAACCAGATGGAGCGAACACCGGCCACGCTCGAAAAATTCCTCAAGCATATTCTTGAGAGCGAAGGCAGTGACAATGATGAGGGATATGACTCATTAGAAGGAACCAAAGACTATGTAGCAAGTTGCCACATGGTCTCCCATTCGTCGTTATATGGCAAAGAGGCTCCCTCAGCGTCAGAAAACAACGCAGAGGAACTTGGGGCAGAATCAGAGCTAAAATCCCCGAAACTTCCAGAAGAAGACCCGATTGAGAGGCTGCTAAAAGAGGCATTTCAAAAAAGCAAAGTTGAGCAAGAACGTGAGACAACCATATATGAAAAGACTAAGAGTCAGCGTCTGGATAAAGAAGCTACGGCGAGGACGATTCTTAAAGTACTCCAACCAAACCAAAGCACACCTGTAACAAATAAAAGCAGGATCAAAATAGGGAAGCAGTTCGCCAAAGCCCTGTTAATAGGGATGAAGCTGCCATATCTCATGACGAATACTCTTGGGATTATATGCCTCGATGGAGAAGAATCACATCCAAACTACCGCCTATATCATCAGAGGGTCACCCACCCTATCGAGAAATGCAGTGCTTTCAAGAAGTGGTGGCAAGGATACTTTGCCCATCAAAAACACTTCAAGATGATGAAGCGCGAAAATCGTGCTTGTTGACGGCAAAATAATAGGACGATCACACATGAAGAAATGACAGGCAACTGTTATATGGTTGGTAATAATGCGGATGGAGGAAAACCTCCAGTTCTTATATTCAGGAGCGATTCTGAGGATGAAACACCCATCAACCCTCTCTTCAAAGACTCCGCCTCCGAAAAAGAAGAGGAGGAGAAGAATTGAAAGAATATTCAACTGTGTAACCGTAGGCTTCCTGAGAAGAACCTCAGACCTACAAACAAAGATTTGAACAAAAAAGACAAAGGAAAAGGGAAAATCCCTGAGGAAATTGCCCTCGATGACGGAGTGGTAAAGGAGCTCACCATAGAAGACCCGCCTAAGAAAAATAAGGTGGATTACAATGTCCTGGCACATCTGAGGAAAATACCCTCGCAATTGGGCATATTGGATGCTCTCCTCCTGTTCAAAGAGGCACGGGATTCTCTGATCAAGGCATTACAAGAGCCTGATCAGTTCCAAGCTTTTCTTCCAGAGAAGAAGATGAAAGATGAACTGGCAAAGGCCTACATGACTGATATTACATTCAGCGATGAAACTCTCTTCTTTGGTACATGCGAGCATAATCTCCCATTATATGTCACTGGGTACTACCACGACATCAAGATAGGGAAATTCTTGTCGACAACGGATCCTCCGTTAACCTTCTCAACATAAGAGTGCTGAAGGAAATTTGCATGAACTTTCAGCACCTTACCTAATATAAAATTACCATCTCCGGGTTTGACTCACAGTCATCATGGACGCTTGGCTCCGTAATACTGGCACTACGCTTCGGGCAGCTCATCAATGACATCAAATTTCATGTCATTGACGCCAAGACTTGCTATAACGCTTTGCTCGGTAGGCCTTGGTTACACGAGTACAACGTCATCCCTTCTACACAACATCAGTGTATGAAGTATTTTAAGGATGGATTGGAGTACACCGTCACGGGAGAGCTAAATCAGTTCACCGTAAATGAAGTCCGGAAATACGAAGACGCTAAGTACTTATTCCCCTCCGAAAGACGGTGCATAAGACTGGGCATCTTGGCACTGAGATTCGGGGCAGATGCTATTTGGTTTTATCCGTCCACCTCTCCGAAGATGCCAAGTTGATTTATGGCACCGTGTATCGGAGGTTTAGACGGATGCGGCCGATGTAGCAAACTTCGTCAGATTCCCCCTCTTTCGAGGGGTTTTTGATTGTGGGGATGCTCTTCCCTGCACACGCAAGCTCCTGCAGTTAATTACGCTACCGCATAGCGGTAACAACTTTCTCCTTCTCCAGAATTTCACTTCGTGTCGTGGGTGTTTGTTTTGTTTGTGGTTGCCCATGAATTGTATACGGAGACTAATTTATGTTGTCGCCCGTAGGACGTGGATTAGTCCAAATCCGTATTCTCTTCGATTTGGGTTTGGGATTTTGGTTTAAGGATAAGTTAGCCATATTTGAGGCTACGATCAACTTAAACGTTCGTTAAGGATAGGTTAGTCTATTATTTGACTAAGATCAACTTAACGGAATCGTTTAGATCCGACAAAAGAGCATTTGGGGCTTGATTGTTCCAGTTTAGGGACATAGTGGTCCATTGAATGTATGGCCGTCGGGACCCATCACCTCTCTGACGACACTGAAGGATTACAATGACAAATGTCAGAGGAGTTCAGAGATGTACCCTTGAACCAAAATTGATTGGGGGATCTATAGTCCAATTTGGGACTAAAGTCTGTTTGAGGGTTTAAGGATACGTTAGCCATATTTGAGGCAAAGATCAACATAAACGGGATCGTTTAGATTCGACAAAAGTGCATTTGGGGGCTCTATTGTTCCATTTTAGGGACATTGTGGTCCGTTGCCAGTTTAGGGACATAGTGGTCCATTGGTTTAAGGACGCTTAAGGCCGTATATTGGTTTAAGGACGCTTAAGTCCATAAGCTTAAGGACGCTTAAGTCCGTGAGTTTAGGGACGCTTAAGTCCGTATATTGGTTTAAGGACGCTTAAGTCCGTGAGTTTAAGGACGCTTAAGTCCGTATATTGGTTTAAGGACGCTTAAATCCATGAGTTTAAGGACGCTTAAGTCCGTGAGTTTAAGGACGCTTAAGTCCGTATATTGGTTTAAGGACGCTTAAGTCCATGAGTTTAAGGACGCTTAAGTCCGTATATTAATTTAAGGATGCTTAAGTCCGTGAGTTTAAGGACGCTTAAGTCCGTATATTGGTTTAAGGACGCTTAAGTCCATGAGTTTAAGGACGCTTAAGTCCGTGAGTTTAAGGACGCTTAATTCCATGAGTTTAAGGACGCTTAAGTCCGTAGCAATGATGGTTGTCGGGACCCGTCACCTCTCTGACGACGTTGAAGGATTACAACGACAAATGTCAAAGGAGTTCAGAGATGTACCCTTGAACCGAGGTAGATTAAGTGGTCCGTAGTCAAATTTGGAATCAAGACCAGTTAATTATATTATGAGCCCATTGGCTCAGTTAAGTCTGAATTGAGGACTTATGGCCTTCTTGGGCTAAGTCGAATCAAGTTTGGAATACTGGCCCTCTGTTGGTACATTAGACATATTCAATTGAAGGGGAGGCTTTGCCTCTAGAAAATTAGCCAATTGGGCTAAAACTAGTGTTAAACACTAAAGATCAATAGTGTTGAACATTGGAAATAAGATTATCAAATTAGTGTTAAACACTAAAAAGTTGTGATTCTCAAATTAGTGTTAAACACTAATAGATAACAGTGTTAAACACTGGCAACAAAATTATCAGATTAGTGTTAAAATTAACAGAGGGGGGATCACGTGGGAGCACGTGATGGCATCAAAAGTGGGGCCAGATCCCCTTTATTTTGTTCTGCAGATAAGTGTCTAACACCTTTAATTCTCACAGCCATCACGTGTGGGCACGTGATGGGTGCTCATGCCCTGGTTTATTAGAATATTCATTAGGAATCACGTGATGACACGTGAGGGGGCCCAGCGCTTCTTTCCTGTGGATCTTTACAGGGGTCATGTAGGGACACGTGACCCTGGTTCTTTCCTGTTTAAAGATCTATTTGTCTTTTTAAGAATTAAATTCTTCATAGGGTTGAACCCTAGCTATAACTTTAGAGGAATTAAATTCCTATTTTCGAAGAATTATATTCTTAGATAGGGTTAAACCCTAATTTTCTTTCGGAGGAATTAAATTCCCATAACTTTGTGTGAATTAAGTCTGACATAGGGTAAAACCCTAATTTTATTTTAAAGGGGAATTAAATCCCTGTGATTTTGAGAGAATCAAATTCTCAATTAGGGTTAAACCTTAGTTCTGTCCATTTTGAAGGAATTAAATTCCTATAATTTTAGGAGAATTGAATTCTCACATAGGGTTAAACCCTAATTTTATCTTGGAGGAATTAAATTCCTATAACTTTGTGAGAATTAAATTCTCAAAACTCAATTCCTCCTCTATGTTTTAGATCTGCATGGCAAGATTTCGACCCAATGAGAATTAAATTCTCAATTTATGGGGAGATGTGCACTTTGCAGATCTTCAACTAGAGAAAGAACTAAGTTCTTTTCTTTTTATATAAGAGTTAAACTCTTGGATTGAGAATTAAATTTTCTTTTTGAAGCCTTTTCCCCTTTCTTTTCTTACCTAGGGTTTTTCTATGTAGAGAATCAAATTCTTCTTTCTTTTCTCTCTGAATTTTCAAGATTCCAAGGCTCTATATCTCTCTCTCTGTCTATCTATATATCGCTCTCCCTTCTTTTGGCTCCTATTTATAGGAGAGGGAAAAGAATCAATCTGTTTGGTAAATCTTTCATTGAAAGATTTGATTTGTTTTCATCATTAATCCGGGCCTTTAGATCATTAGATGAATTTTATTCACCATTGGATTTTAAATCCGAAGATATTCTTTTTGTTATTTCGGTGAGATTTAGGGGAAATCTTTCCTTGTCCAAGATTTTTCCATAAATTGGTGATATTTAATCACCCTCGGATTCTTGATCCAACGGTTTCACATAATTCTTCTCCATTTTGGAAAGATTTAAACGATATTTTTTAGAATTCAATTCTACTGAACAGCAAGGCTTTTAAAGCCAGTCACGTGTGGCCACGTGACCTTTGGTCACGTGTGAGCACACGACCCCCGGTCATATATGAGCACGCGACCCCTGGTCACGTGTGAGAACGTGACTCCCTGAACGGGCTCCTCTTCTTTGCTTTGTTCTTTGCCGCTGCTTAACCATCACGTGCCAACACGTGACCACTGGTCACGTGTGAGCACGTGATGCTTCCTCTGAAGCTCTTTCTTGATTTTTAATCAGGGAACAAAGGCCCCCACAGCATTGCTCTCACGTGTCTGCACGTGAGTGCAACGCTGTCACTTTTGTGACCGTTGGGTCTGCCTTAGGAGTAGGGTAGATAAAACGTTTTCCATCCCATCCTATAAATGCCAATGTCCTTTCAGAAGAGCCTCCACTTTGCTCATCTTCTTCCTTTGATAACTTTTCTCTTGAGAATTTAATTCTCATTCCTCAGAGCTTAGTTCTCTGCCTTAAAAATTTTCAGAGTTTAACTCTGTTCAAGAAAGACTCTTTCTTTCAGGTAATGATGTTGAACGATCGCAGAACCTCCATTTTTTAAAAAAAACTCTCTGGATTTTAAATCCATATCAAAGGTTTCACCCTTTTAACATGAATCCATTTTTCTTCATGTTCTTCAATAGAAATATAAAACCATTTAATCTTCAACAGTAGATCTCTTAGGGTTCATCTGATCTTTTAGGGAGATGATGATTTCGGTTGTTTTCTATGGAATTTAATTCCATCCCTAAGGAGCTCTGGCTCTGGAACAAGATTTTCTGGGAATTTAATTCCCTTTTTCAGAAAGGAATTTAATTCCTATGAAGAACTAAGTTCTTCCTAGAGAACTTCATGGGTTTTCTTGCCTTGAGTCATCTTCTTCACAATCCAGAAGAAATTTGCACTGTTGGTCTTTGGGAATTTAATTCCCTTGATTCTGTTTGATTTATCACCGAATCCAAAATGGATCTGGCTTTTAGGGGAATGTGTAGGGTCGCTCGAAACCTACTGCCTATTTAATGAGAATATTCCCTTTGTCTCATTATAATTGTTGTGCCTTATCATTAGCCAGCCACCATCTTGATTTCGTGGGACCCACATGTTTTGTAACTAATGGTCCCACCAAACAAGTCTTCTGTCGCTTTCTCCCACTGTCTTTTTATATATATTTATGCTCATATATATATATATATATATATATATATTGCTGGCTTCACTTTTGACAGTTTCCCCTTATTCTATTTCAGGTGCGATGGCTTCCGTTCCGTATTTCCCTTTTACTCGCTCGGAAGCCGCTTTTCCTCAGTCGCCGTCTGATGAGGAAGTGATGGCAATGATCAGGGCGTATGACCCGAACTGCACTAGCTTACTTCTATGGGGAACTTGGTACAGACATATCATCCGGGGTCGCCGGAGTTTCCTCTGCGAAGTGCTGACAGAGCCCACCTTCCCGTTCTTGCCGATGGATCCTCCGAGGACGGTTTTCGCTGTAGAGATGCCAAATTGGACTCCAACGGGGCGGCTCGAGTCTTCGACAACCGGTATCCCGAACCATCCGATCCCAGCTATAGATATCCTGGGACAACGTATTTGCCAGGGTGAGGCCCAACCATGGGGACAAATCTATAAGATAGGGCTCACCCCTCGACACCCCACGGGCTACCTTCTCTGGGCTCGCTGCATCCTTTCTGCCCATCATGCGCGGCTGCAGAAGGTCCGGCTTTACCAAGCGATATATGCATCGCTCTTTCACTACCACTCTCCGCATGTCTGGTGGGTCAAGGCGTTCTTGAACCAGTGGAATCTCCCCACCAACACTTTTATTCTAGGGGACCGCGGGGTCTCGATCTCTCTGGAAGAATTTTATGAAATCTTGGGATTGCCAATCAGGGGTACACTGTATGAGGAGTTGCTGCCTCCTGACGAGTATGTCTTTGAACCCGAGCCCACACCGCTTGACGGCTTGTCTGCTGAGAACGCCATCCGCCACAAGCGTCCCAGCTTGATCAAGGCGCTAGGTATCTTTGACCGATTGTTCACCGAATCTGAGGAGCAGAGCGTTACTTTTAAGAGCTTCATTTCCTGCTTCCTTCGCGAGGGCGTCCTGTTGAAGACAGCTCCAAATTTCGCAAACATCAAAGACCCCTTTGGGTTTGGCCCGAAGAAGCTGCCGACCAAGGAATCGGATTTACCGCAATACTACAACCCCATTATGTCACCGGTATCTTTCGAATCTATCGCAGCTCCCGGCATGGATGAGGAGACATTCTTCGTGGGCTTTATCAGTGTCTGGCTCAGCTAGTTTGTCGTCCCCATGCATCGCCGCTTCATGAAAGCCTCGATTATCTACCCGGCCCATTATATCGCTGAGGGGGCGCAGTTGGCCATCGGCTTCCCGGCGCTGGCGCATCTATATCACGGGTTAGGCGCTGCGGCTAATACCTCGACTCTTGGCGTGAATGTAGTAAACTTTTCTCTCCATTATTTCACGTCTTGTAACGAGATGCATGTGTTAGGGGCTTTTGCTATACATCAGAGGCCCGCATTTTATGATGCTTACACCTTTCCGCGACTTATGCGATTGGTGGATGCTTCTGCCCCTGACCCGACTCAATTCGGTGCTATCCAGGCGTTGATTTCTCCTTATGCTACTGCTGGCGGGTTGGTATTCACTGATCGGGTCTTATTTTCTCCCTCGGGTCCAGCTCAGCAACTTTGGGACCGATCAAAAGATAACGTGCCTTCTTTGAGGCCCCGGGAGGCCGCGCACTTATACGCAATCAGACCGGGCTACCTGGTATTTCGTCAGGATAGCACGGCCCTTTTCATGCGGTACAACCCGCATCGCTTTGCCCGGCAGCTTGGCTACGATCAGGGCGTCCCCTTTGAGGCTTTCATAGTCACGCCGGTTCCTTCGCCTGAAACTGCTCGAGATGCCACCCATCATCTTGTGAGGCTGAACACCGGCTCCCAGTTCATAGTCCCCGATGCTGATTACATGCCCCGATGCGTGGGGTCGTTTACGTGCCGGTATCTCCATCGGGTCAACTTGATTATTATTGAGGAAAGAATGGTACTTCTTGGTCATGGTGCTCCTACTTCGGCCCCGGCTACGAGAGCTACGCTGCGACCGAGCGCACCAGTCCATTTTCTTTTGAGGGATACTGGTGTTGCGCTCATTCCAGGAGAGTCGGGGGTGGATCTTACCCCAACAGCTGGTATGCCATTAGGTACCCGGTCAAGGGGGAAACGGGCACTGGTAGCAGCACCACCACCCGCGGCAGCACCGCCCTCTGTGGCATCGACAATGGCGGTGTCATCCTCGGTTGTGGCACCGGGTGAGGGTGACAGGGATGAGGGTGTTGAAAGCGAGGTGGGCCAGCGTCGCGCTAAGGCTCTACGGGGAAGGAAGCGGTCGTCCTCGGGGACCAGCTCTGGGTCCAAGCGTCGAAGGAAGGTGGCTACTATCTTGCTTGACTCTTTAGTAGAGTCTGAGCCCATTCTTGAGGATGAACCATTGACCCTGCAGGAATCAGATGCTGGACTACTTTTCCGGGTTCGGCCGCCGAGGAAGCTGCACAGTTGGCTGAGGCTATAAGACGTTCCAAAGACGAGTCTCTGAACGTCAGGGTTCCGAAGAAGCCCTATCCTGCCGTAATCTTTTATGAAGACCCCTCGTGGATCCAGCGGCGGTTTATTGGCCCTTTGGAGGAATGGGGAGAACGGGTCCTGAAGCAGGCTGCTTCGGAGGATGCGGCGGATGCGCTTTCCTTGTGGACCGACGGCCGTGAATCTACCCTCGAACCTCGGCGAGCACGCCTCCTTGAGAAGGAGCATCGGCTTGAAGAAGCCATATTGAAGGCTTCCTTACACATTGGTATGTTTTTATACTTCTTTGTAGTATTTCAGATTGTTCACACCTGTATGTATGTATCCTTATTCTTGTGTGAATTGTGCAAAGTCTTCGGCGATGGGGGAGGTTCCTACGGGCTTGTTGAAGCTAAAGCCTGTTGGCATTCCCGATGAAGCATTGCTCGATGTGGAGGGGGCTGACGAGGCTGCTCCTCTTACAATAGAGCCTCCTGTGGCGGTTCTTGATCATGGAGCAGTCGCTCCTTTAGGAGAGACTCCTTTGGTGGTCGCCGCTCCAACGACTCTTCCTGAGGGCAGCCCAGAGGCTGGGATGGAGGTAGTCGGGACCACCCTCCCTTTGTTGGAGTCAGAGATCACGCCGGAGGCCGTTGAAGCTGCTATCCCCCCAGCTCAGAATGGGAGGAGTGTTGAAGGTAACCTTCTACATTTTAAATTAGAAATCTTTCTGTTGTCTGAACTCTTTTGTTTTCTCAGAATTGTGCGAGCTGGCGGCCTCTATTACCGATCTGTCTTCCCGGCAATCCTTTCAGCGTCTGCTGGAGATGGCAGCTCTGCAGGCGATATCCCCTCAACGCATCGTCCTCTCTTCTGGGCAAGGTTAGTGTTGTTCGCCATTTCTTATAGCATCGTTGTTATTTTGCGTACTGACATTGATGTTCTTCACAGTTCTGGAAGCTGATGACGAGGTTGAGGTCCTCGAAGGGCCAGGGGAACCTTCAGCTCCTACTTACATGACCGTAGGTAAGTGACGTTTCAATATGGTCCCACTTGTTCCTTTGCTTAAGAGTTTTACTGACATTTTTCAAATCTGAACAGCTTTGCCAGCCCCCATAGCGCTGGAATCACGTATCGCCATGCCGCTCGGCCCCTACGCTTTGCGAGCCTCAGAGCGCCTGGCCAAGTTAAGCCTTATCTCCCTATCATCTTTGATCGAGAAGCTCCGTGCTGGCAGCGCAATCACAGCTGAAGCATTCGCTGCCGAAGCTAACGGTTCTCTTCCTTTTCTTGCTACATACCACAACGAAGAAGTGGTGCGAGTTTGGGTGGAGTTCTGTCGGCAGGTAGAGGCATGCTTGCATGCACTTGAGTGTTCCCGCCTTTCTTCGGAGGCCGTGGCTGCAAAGGCGGACTTGCGGGGCCTGATAGAGCGGTGCGCGGCAAAGATGGTATTATGCGAGAAGAGGCTCGGCCGCAAATTCTCGGAAAGGGAGCTGGCCTTTAAGGCACTGAGCGAGCTTCAAACCAGCCTTACAGCCAAAGCCATTAAAGCGTATGAACTCTGGCGAGTGCTTCAAGAGTCTATCAAAGAGGCAGTGGCCCTCGATAAAGCTGCTGTGTTCACTCGCAAAAGGGTTGAGGCTCATAAGGCTACCGAGAAAGAGATCGAAGGCCGGCTCATCTCGTATCAGGCTCAGCAGGCTCAGGCGGAGGCCCGTCTTCTGGCGATACTGAATCATGAAGGCGAGGCTCAGCGGATAAAGGATGAGCTAACCGAGCTGCTAAATCGCCCGCCGTCTTGAAGACTTGTATCTCTTTTTTTTTGTACATGCTCCTGAATGAGAGTATATTCTTTTTGTTTTTTCATGAATTGTACTTTGTATCCATTTTGGTTCATGAAAAAAAGACATATTTTTCTTCTCAATGGTGTCTCTTTTAATTGAATGTGTTCTGCGGAAAGTTTGTCTTGGTCTCTTTGCAGGGCAGCTACAGCTTAGGATTCAGGGTTAAGATCTGCCTTCTAACACTTTTGAGCTTTATGAGCCGTGAGGGTCCCATAAAGAGTTTTTCTCCCTACAGGTCGAGAGGATCCCGTAGGTGTAAGTTCTCCTTAAGAATCGTGAGGATTCTTAAGCGGGTTTTCCTTTGGGAGTCGTAAGGATCTCACAAGAGAGTTTTCTTCCTTACAGGTCGTGAAGACCCGCAAGTGCTGGGTGTGGTCGTCCTTATCCGTATCTTACGGAGTCAGGGGTTGCTTTGGGATATTTTCCAGGGTACCGCAGTTTAAAGACATTGCGGTCGAGATTAAGGACATCATAGTCCGTGGGTTTAAGGACTCCACAGTCCAATGTTTGCTTTGGATGCTTCACACGGGTTCACTGTCGTGCTCTGCAAGGACCAGGCTCTGCTCTGAACGTTTTCCGTGGGGTCAAAGAGTGACATTATCCGTGTTCCACTTGACCAGGAATTTTGCTCTAGATGCTTCCCATGGGTTCACTGCCGTGTTTGGCGAGGACCAGGTTCCGCTCTGGATGCTTTACACGGGTTCACTGCCGTGCTCTACGAGGACCAAGATCCGCTCTGGACGTTTTCCACGGGGTCAAAGAGTGACGTTATCCGCATTCCACGTGACCAGGAATTTTGCTCTGGATGCTTCCCACGGGTTCACTGCCGTGTTCGGTGAGGACTAGGCTCCTCTCTGGACGTTTTCCATGGGGTCGAAGAGTGACGTTATCCGCGTTCCACATGACCAGGAATTTTTTTGATTATATCCGCATTTCATGGAGTTGGGATTTGATTCTCGGTGATCTGTATATCGTCGAGCCCTGGAACTGGGAGTTGCCGCTGTTCCACTTTGCTTGATATTGTATCCGTTGTGACGAGATGAGTGTTGAGGTGATCTCTAGGCTATTTGTGGCCCGTCGAGATTTGGCTTCTTCTTTTGATGAAACCTGGGGAGGAGGAGTGTGATTCCTTCTTCGTTTGCGCCCCTGGATTGTATACAGGGATTGATATAACATCACCTTTAGGGCAAAAATTTCATTTTTATTTTATTTCTTTTTCCGCGATGCTCTATCATTTCAGCTTTTATATCGCGAAGGTCGCGATTGCCCCATCATTTCGGCTATTTTTCGCGGTGCCCAATCATTTCGGTTATTTATTTTATTCTTACTCGCTGCTTTTTATTGCAAGTTGCCCAATCATTTTGGATATTTTTCATGCATTCATTTTTACTTGCTGGTTTTTATTACAAGTTACCCCATCATTTCGGCTATTTCGTATGCATGTGTGGCTTGCTGGCTTTTCGCCGCAAGTTTTGGATTAGACACCGATTTCAGCATCAGCACCGCTACAACTGGAATATTGCCAGGAGCGAATCATCATTTACCTCTGTCGATGTTGAACAAATGTGGCTTAGTAATCAGGGTTAGGGTCCTGTTGACTAAGGCTTTTGACTTCATGAGCCATAAAGGTTTCACAAAGGTATTTCTCCCTACAAGACATGAGGATCTTATGGGTGTGTTTTCTCCTTGGGAATCGTGAGGATTCCTAAGTGTATGTTCCCCTGTAAGTCGTAAGGATCTTACAAGAGAATTTTCTCCTTCTAAGTCGAGAGGACTTACAAGGGTTGTTCACCATACGAACATATCCCCAGTCACGGATGGGACTCGGTTAGGGAAATATTTATTCGCGCCCGTGGATTGTATACAAGGGTCAGTATCAAGCCACTTGTAGGGTAATATCGAAGGTTGTGGGGGGCTGCTTAAGAACAGGTTCAGGTTTCTGTAACTTAAGGCTTTCAAATCTTATGAGCCGTAAGTGTCCCATAAGAGAGTTCTCCTTACGAGTCGTGAGGATCTCGCAAGTGTAATTTCTCCTTAAAAATCTTGAGGACTCCCAAGTGTGTTGCTCCCTTGTGAGTCGTAAGGATCTCACGTGGGTGGTTTTCTCCTCACAAGGTCGAGAGGACTTTGTAAGTGTCTTTTAACGAGTTTGCGCCCTTTCAGGTTTTCACAAACACTCGCCGGTAGTCCTGCTGTTTTTACTCACGGAGCCCTTTCGGGTTTTCATCCGTGCCCGTTTTGCTTACGGACATACCGTCTTCTTCTTTTCTTTTTTTTATTCTTTTTATTCCCGCTTTTTTTATTTTTCTAACGAGTTTGCGCCCTTCCGGGTTTTCACAAACACTCGCCGGTAGCCCTGCTGTTTTTACTCACGGAGCCCTTTCGGGTTTTCATCCGTGCCCATTTCGCTTATGAACATACCGTCTTTATTATTTTTTTATTTATATTTTTTTATTCTTTTTTTTATCTCGTCAGCCTGAGGATGCTGCGGTAGTAGTTTAAAGACGTTTCGGTCGTTTGCAAGTTTTAAGACATTGCGGTCCATCGTCGCCGTATTTGAGGCGAATTTCTAGTTTACGGACTATGGGGCTTTCGCTATGAATGAGCATGATGCCCCCGGTATATCCATCTTTCTCGGAGCATGTGGTTGTGGCAGGCTCACCTTCCTGTTTTCGGACAATGCGAACTTGCCCTGCTGGTATTGGTCTTCAACTCAGTTTTTGAAAACGTAGCAGTTTTCGATCGGATGACCCAATATTTGGTGGTAAGGGCAGTAATTAGGATTGTTGACATCATTCAGTTGTAGCTGGTGTTTCGGCTCCGGTAGAGTGATAAGCCTGTTGTGCACTGCCGCTTCGAACAACCTCCTTGTTTCATCCCGGGGAAATGAGTAAGGACGTTCCAATTTCTCACAGAGGGGTTGTCGCTTGTTGCTTTGGCAAAAAAACGGTCTAGGGTCACTCGATTGTTGCTGAGCGTTGGCGGCGAAGGCCGTTTTTCCCTTTCCTTTATCCTTTTTGTTTGATCCGTTGTTTACGGGTCCAAGATTCTTTCCGGGTATCGTGCAATTGCAAGGTTGAATGTTCTCGCAACTCCTTAATTCTTTCATTTTAGAGATGGATTCCTTGAAGAGAGGGCCGAGGGCTACTTTCTTGTCGGAGTCGCTCCCGAAGGTGAGGACTCGCGGTCCCTCGGGATCAACCCTATTACAATTGCCAGCAATTCTTTTATGCTCATCTGTCGCATTCTTCCGCTGTCTACAAGCTTCACGCTTTATCCTGTTAACATGTTGCCTATGAGCGACATACCCTTGCCACCAACACTTAAAGGAGTCGCAGTATTCAGTAGGATGTGCGATCTTCTGATGATATAAGCAGTAATTAGGATGCATCTCTACTCCACCGAGAGTGTTTTCTTCAGAGGGTGGTGGCTTCAGTCCCATTGATATAGCTTTAGCAAACCTTTACCTCGTCTTGAATTTGTTTTTATCCGCAACGGATATCTTTTGATTTGACGGGAGTGCCTCGACTCTTTCGTCTACTCACCAGCGTTTGGCTCCTTCCAATATGGCCGTTTCACGCTCTTGATTGGCTTTACTTTTCAGACGAATCTCATTCAGGAAGGCATCGATCATCTCGTCTGACGGCCACAGAAGTTCTGGTTTAGGACCCACCCCCGATTTCTCGGTGCAAGAGGCCTCTTTATCATCTATCAATGAATGAGAGATCACATGACAAGTCGCCGCGTATTCCTCGGATTCATCCGACGAGCTCTCTCCCTCATCATCCTCTTGAAAGACGTGGCTGAGGAACTCTTGGAGTGTGATGGGAGTCCGTGCTTTCTGGTTGTACTCCTCCAGTGCGTCAATCTGTTTTTGTAAGTCTGTGCGCTTGTCGCCAGGCTTCACGGGCTTCTTGGATTTCTTCTTCTTCTTCTTTGAAGATTTTGACGGCTGGTTGTGAGTGCTTGGGCCATCACCACCGATCTTCGAAGTTGGGCGTGGCTTCAGCATCTCTTCAATGATCTGAGGTTCCAACGGGTTCTTCCACCTGATTGCCGGGCCTGTTTGGAGATCATTCAGCATCCTCTTTGTTTTGGTTGATAGCACAACCTCCCACGGAGCTTCTTCAACAAGGGAGCACGTTGCCCCCGGCGTACTCACCTTTTTAGGGGTATGAGGCTGCGGCGGGTTCACCTTCCATCTTTCGGACAACGCGAACTTGCCTTGTTGGTATTGGTTTTCAATCCAACTTTTGAAGACGTAGCAATCTTCGATCGGATGACCCAGTACTCGGTGGTAGGGGCAGTAATTGGGGTCATTGACGTCGTTTGGCTGCAACGGACGTATTGAATTTGGCAGATTGATGAGTCGGTTGAGCAATGCCAGCTCGAACAGACTTCTCGTTTTATCTTGAGGAAATGAGTAAGGATGTCCTAGCCTCTCCTCAAGGGGTATGTGTGGACGCATATTGTTTTGACGGACAACCGGCTTCAAGTTGCTCGGCTATTGTTAAGCATTAGCGACGACGATCGCTTTTCCTTTCCCCTTCTCATTTCGAGAATCCGGCTTTGAAGGAGATGGTTTATGGCCCATCTGGTCCATTTGGGCTAGTTTGTCGATCAAGGCCTGGAAGGTAGTCGGCTTGAAGAACATCATGAATTGGGATATGGTCGCCTGCGGATCGAGGGTTCCCATAAACATGCCTGCTGCAGGAGTCTCTTCTATGCGTTGTTCACATTTCGACCATAGGTTCCTCCACCGTATCGCGTATTGGACCCACGTCTCACCCGGTTTCACCCTGGCATTAATCAATGCTGTTATCGGGGTGCGTTCACTGGCGCTTGTGAAATGCTGGGTAAACAATAGTTCCATCTCTGCAAATGTTTTGACGGAGTCATTCGGAAGTTCAGAGTACCATTCGAACGCCGTCTCCAACAAGCTGCCGACGAACTGGCAAAGCCGGAGCTTATCATCACCCCAAGTGTTGTCATAAAGTGCCCTGAACTGGGCAACATGTTGATGGAGATTACCTGTCCCCTTGTAGACATGAAATTTTAGGATCGTGTAGCCCGGCGAGTACTTTATCTGATCGTACCAGCTCGGATATGGTCGCCCCATTTTAACGACCTGACCGGCTGCCTCAGTTGCCTGATGGACTCGTATCTGCTGTGCTATACATTCATCCAAGGCAGCCTTGGAAATTGTCTCCTCCTTGGCTGTTGAAAGAGTCGGCGGTGGATTCGACGTTTCTCCTCTGTCATCTTCAAGGACAATCGGAGGATCTTCAGCAGGAGGATCTTGCTGGATCATCATACCCACCATGTCCTGGAACAGAAAGGCCATTCGTTTCATATTAGCTGCTTGTTCCGCAACCTCTCTGTCTTTCTTTTCAAGCATCCTACGAAGGAATTCAGCATCGGTTTCTTGCTCCTTTCGCTGATCCGAGGATGCTTCGGGGCTTTCTATTGGCCCAGTTGTCACGACCCGAAAGAGCACGTGACTGGCCCTTGAACCATATGAAGTCTATAGGACCCCATCTGATCCAAGTAAGCCAAAAGCCCAGAAATCTAAAACCATTTTAAGAGTAAATAAAGAAACTGGTTTAAAGAAGTGAAGGTTTTTTTTATAACTAAGCCGAATATACATTTTAAAAACAGTAAAGTCTTTTCTAAAAATTTCGGCAGAGTCTCTTTTGTAAAACTGGCCCCGAATGGGGTACAACAAGAATAACAATATATGCAATGATAAAAGGCATCCCCAAGCGGGAGCTAGCTCTTCGTCAATTGACGGTCACAACCACACAACAAAATAATATACAACGCCGAATGACGAGGATCAAACTCAAAAAGGAAGCTCAAAAAGCAAGAAAACCGCAATACTACTAAGCGCGACTTTAAGGTCGAATAATATATCACTAATGTCTAAGTCTGAAACAAAATACAAGTTTTGGTTGATGGACATTCTAGATACAATGAATAATACAAGTACAATGGTGGTTCTTGATGCAAAAGAATCCACCTACCAAATGCAATTCACCCGCAAGGAAGCAGTGTGCCAGAAATGCCGCAATGGAATCTGTACGGCAAAACCTGCAAGAACTGTGGCACAACGGGGGTGAGTTGCCAACTCGTGAATAGAAATATCTACAAGCAGAAAACCGAATGCAAGACATAAACCTAGGTCGACAATCAGTAAATATAAACCACAAGAGTACGTTTGAAGCATGATAAAGTGGCAATGTAACATCTAATCGTGTAAGTAGTGCCAAGTACTCAGGTAATAACATGTCAATAGTATAAGGTATGTCTGCATGAAGTATGATCAATGTAAAACCAGTCTGTATGTGATCAAGTCTGTAAAAACGTGGACCCTGTCCACCCGTCACCCAATGATAATAAACGTGGAACCCGTCCACCCATCACCCAATGACAATAACATCATGTATGCAAATATGAGGATATAATAAAATCATGGAAAACATCATGAAACTCGTGCCTAGCATCGACACGTAAATCCTCATCCATCGGGCTCCGTCAGTCCGGATCAGCCCTCGGGCTATGTCTGCGGAATCGGCCCTCGGCCCCGGCAGTACGCCCCTATCCATCTATCGACTCTGGTCAGTATCCTCTGGATAACCTCCAGGTCCAACCAATCACCGGTAGGTACTCGCCCACCTCCAGGCTCAATCGGCAAAACCCATCGATCATCTTGCCAAGGGGAACCATACCGGGCCCACCACGAACCCGTAAACGGATCATCCACTCCTCGAATCGGGTTTCAAGCACACGTCTCAGCACCGAGAAAACGCGTGGTGGACGCACCAAAATATCATATCACGAGGTACCGGGTTTTTCAAAAGAGTGCATCTTTTCTTAAATAATCCCACGGTCCTCAAAACCAGAAATCACATGAAACTCCAACACCAAGAAGTAAATCCAATGCGATGTGCTATGCAATCAATCCATGATGTATGCGACATGTAAAGAAAGGTAATCATATCAGAAGTCATGCAACATGAAATAGTAATGTGCATATGTCGAGGGAAACCGCTCCTTTAGAATGAATCGGTTTTAAAGAATATCTTGCGGTCCTCAAATCTCTAATCAAGTCAGAATCATATATGTTTGTGTATAGGTATAAGTGTACAATATGCCATGCGGGAATCATATCATGAATGCAACAGTACTACAGTGTAGTGGCATGGCAATTATCGATGATGAAGTGTGTGACCCGGCAAATAGTGTACGTGGAACATACGCATCATCGATAATGGTGCTGGTGTCCTAACAGCATGATAACAGTATAGCAATAAACATGTGCAAGCAATGCGACTAGCATGAAAATACGGAAATCAAATAATCAACATCTCAGTGAAGAATCTACTATGCAAACTACAGATCTAAGTATCAAGTCAATCGGGAAAGGTATGGAAACCACCTAAATCTGAGTCGATATACACATATATATACAATAGTCGGTGATCTCGTCTCAATAGTATCACGTATGATACGGTATATCATATAACATCCTCGAGTCATGAGTGCGGATCTAACATCAATATAAAGCTCGTACGGTAAATCGTCGTACGGCATCCCAATAGTTAGGTACGGGTCAGTATCACATTCATCTTATCATGTATCAGGTATCATTATCATCATATCACATAATTTATGGTACAATCTAAGTCTATTGCCATCGATACCATTTATATAAATATGAATGCGGGGTAAAACACATGCCCAAAGGCCCGCTAAAACTATCATGTCGCACCTCAAAAACGAACTATGCCACATCGCCGATCTCACGGCCTCACATCAAATATCATCCCAATCCCACGTATCATCCTCAAATCCCGTATATGAACACATAGTCCCATACCCATGTGTAGATATACACACCATCATATGCGCATAAATAAATGAAAGAATGTATGCAAGTATGTGTGTAAGTGTATGTGTGAGTGCAACTACTACTCTAGGGTTCGCACTAAACCAAACGAATACATCCTTATCATTGACAATCCATTATTACCATCAATAATCTAAACAACACATAATAAGTATATGTGTGTATACGTATTCGTATACATCACCACGGACTGCGGGGGGTGCTATACGCCATCCACCCGACTTCTCCCCGTAGATATAAATCTACTCACCTTGCTTCTCGTGTGCTGACGTCGATGTCGCCATTTTCATCTTCTTCGCCTCCACATCACGTAGGGTACCTACAAGTATATCACAATGCTAAAGCACATGAAAATCACATCGGAAAACCAAAACAGCACACGCTACTCCCATAGGTAGAAACCTATCGTCTTGCATGTAAACACTATCAATATCCACTTGTCGTTGACGTCCGAACGCCACTCGACAGAAACGAAACACCAAATACCAAAATCCACGCTAAAACAAGTCGTAAACCATGCACCAACATAGGAAAATCAACCCAGATTTTACCCTACATGGAATCAGTCAAAACTAGACATACCCAGGGTCAAGACTAGAGGAAATAGGGCCACAGAACAAAAACGAGCACCAGAACCCCTGCTCTGGCCGCAAATTGCGGCCAGGGGGAATAAATTGGCTGCCGTACTTTGGAGTTGGGGGCTAGGGTTTGGTGTGGTGGTTCTATGGTGCCTGCACATCTCACTGTCATCTCAGTTTTATTTTTGGGGTCTCGGGGTGATAGCAGATTACACAAAACAGTGACAGATTTCCAGTTTTTCCCGATATCCATTCCGTAATACCATATTCTGGTTCTAGTTCCAGGTTTGGGTCTAAATTAGCATTGCACAAGGGGTTCTAAGGTCACAACAAGCCTCAATTTCATCTTTGATTTCAGGTCTCACATAAACCCTAACTTGATGTTTCACAAATCCACCAAACAATACCATATCGATACAAAACTAGTATTGATGCACAAGAATTGAGATACTATTCTAATAGGTGCAGAAATTACCTCCTTTGGCAACTCAAGAAAATTCTTGAGTTGCTCAAAGTCCTCAAAATCCAATCTTGCTTGGTCCGATGTGTAGCTAGCGAGCTCGGGAACAAGTTTCGTGAAGTGGAATTGGGGTTTGGGTTGGTTTTAATGGTGGATCTAGCTTGAAGAGGGAGGAGGAAGAAGAGGGAGGGGCTGGAGCAGCAGCATGTCAAGGAGAGGGGAGAGAGAAAATGAGGTGGAAAATGATGGGGGCATGGCTACAAAAGTCAAAAGCAACTACTCTCTCTCTCCCATCATCACACTTACTTTTCCCTTTTCTTCTCCATAAATCCTTCTCACTCAAATAGTGAACCCAAAAGAACCATGGCAAATAAAATGTAACACAAGTGTAACAAGTGTAGAAAAATTATATGTGCACATTTTGCACAAAATTACTTAAAAGCCGATTAGCGATTTTTAATCGCGATTAGTGTTAAATTAGTATATAACTAATTAATTAAACTTAGAAATGGCCTAATTCTCTAATTTACCCTATTTTAGAATTTTCCATAATTTTCCAAAAAATTTCCCCATTTATTGTATTTAATTATACCCGAATATTAAAATATTCATTAAAATAATATTAAATTATAAAAATTCCCGAAAATAATATTTTATTATTTTGGAAACGTTACAATCTACCCCCCCTTAAAGAAATTCGGTCCCCGAATTTAAATTTAAACCCCCAAATACCAAAACATTTCAGTAAAATCCATATTGTCGGGGTTCCGAAAACATCAATACGTAGCGAATATCATAAAAATGTACTGCTCTATAAGAAATCAATCCACAAAATGTATATAAGAATATCCTATGTGTCTGGTGCGCAAGGAATCAAAATCCATATATGTGTCATACAGGTATACAAAACAATATCTAGGTGCAACTGGTGTGCACGAAACATCTGTCATAGGCAACGTGTGTGCCTGACAGCAAAAATCAGGTGCATGTGACATGCATGAAGAACCCGATTCAGTGCATCTGGCATGCACCAGAATCATATATAAAAACACTAGAGGTGCATGAAAACTATACTGGAAGTGTAAATCAAATCACTGCATAAGATAGGCATGAAATCTCAATCAATATCTCAAATGTAATAACTATGCGCAAAAATATAAATATCCAGTGGGTGCATGAAACAAATATCATGAAACTCAGTCATTAAAACTAAATCATGCAAACAGAACGCCCAAAATACCGAAATCCAACATGACGGATACGTGATAATCGAATCACAAAATCATAAATCATAAATACCATCGTCGGTAGTTCCTCCTTCGAGGTCGAGAAGGAGTCGGCGCATCCAACGCTAGTAGCGCACGACATCTACTTGCCTCTTGCTCACGGTCTGGCGTCCTCTGTCTCTGGGTCCTTATCTTCTTTGTGGATTACCAATCTCGCAGTCAATCGGCTCATCGGCCTTGTCAGATGTGCTAACGGGGATGATTCCGTTCTGGCACTTCTCTGGTCATCTCTCGATCAATCCTCATGACCACTCGTAAAGCAGCATGTCACTGGCGTCGGCCTCTGGCTCTCTGAATGCACATCACACATCTGATCCTGGGTGCAAACATCATTGCAGCAATGTCCTGGAAGGAATCCTGCTCATGGTCTCTTCCGATCTTGCCTAAGCCGAACTGTACGGAGGTTAGCTCTCTAGCATAATCTTTTCTCACTCGATAGACATCTGTGTTCTCAGCACAACATTTCTCAGAATCTGGTTGCATCCCAACACCTCTGTAAGCATATCTGACCTCTGGTCTCGACGGGAAGTAATGACAGCTCGTCAGTGTCTCGCACGAACCTCTTGTCCGCTTGTCTGTATTTCCATCCACTTCGACGTCACGGCATGCTATCTACGCACTGCACTGTTCTCGGCCATGGTCAAACTGAAGTCTCTCGCACGGACTCAAAATCGCGTACTCTGTAGCTTCATCATTCTGTAGAAGATGTCTGGCCAAACAGGTCCTCAGGAACACGTCCCAACCATCGGTGGAATACTCAATACTCGTCCGTACTTGGTCAACTACCTTGTCGACGATGCCGAACTCTGGCCTGCTGGGTGTGCGCAATATGACCACCCCTCGGTCTAGGTCTTCTCGTATCGTATTCCAGAAAGGTCCTGTCGAGGTTTCTCTCTCAAATCTCATTCCTGCCGGATTGCCCGGAAGTCATCATCCATTGCTGAAGCTAATTCTTATTCCGGAACGGCTGCATACTTATCGCGCTTCTTTCTGAAAGATATATCCATAAACAACACCTCTGGGTGCGTATCGCATCTCTAATGTCAGCGGAGTGGGACGTCATCTCGTCGAAATATCTTGCGAACTCTTCTCTTCACTCTGCTTCAATGTCGACTGATTCGGACTCGTCTCATCGTGGCTGCATGGACTGTGCTCCAACGGCTATACTCGTATCTGGAGTCTCCCAAGCAATGCATCCCATCACATGATATCCGAAAGATGTCGAATCGTCCGATCGACTCGTCAGAACTTCATAATCCCCCAAGAGATCAACATCATGGGTACAGTTTAATAGTATCGAGTACATGCCACAGCGTCGGTGGTCCAGCCGTAGAAGGGCAAACCCAAGCCTCACTAATGGCGCCGCGGAACTGCCGCAAACCCTAAAGTTCAAAGGCTTTCACACGGTCATTATGTCGAGTTAGGGTTTCATTCTTCTAGAGGGTCTATAGAATCACCTGCATGTCTTTCCGTATACTTTAAACTTGGAAAATGGGCTCCTGACATTCGATCGTCTCTATCGACTCTCAACGAACCTGCGTGAAGTCGTCTTTAACTGGAAACAATCATCTGATGACCTCGCATCGGTAAACGAACGAACCACATGTCCTAGTCATTAGTCCTCAGGTGACTAGCGACCGTCCATCGTATCCCTAAGTGTATGCTTATGCTGCAGTAGCTCCAACCATCTGGGCGATATCTCGTCATTTGCAGCAACAACTGGCTCATTCGCCTGCATGCCGAACAGCGCCTCAATCCTCCAGGAAAGGCGATACATAGGCGGTCATCTCTGAATCGGTCTGCTCTAGATCTGAGTAAGACTCTCCACACTGTAAATCTTCAACTCAACTGGACCCGCTCCGGCGCATAAATCGGACGAATCACCTTCGTCTCTCAAATCGGGTAGACTAGCTATCAACTGTCACAAATCTGCCTGAAAGCTCCGGCAATCTCAGCTCGTAAGCTCCGGAAGCGACATCCTGTCAATCTCAACAACAGCTGGTCCATCTGCCTGCACGGTAGGCGACATCATAATCTCTGAGGCATGCTGTACATCACCAGTCCTCTCTCAACTGGCAGCTTTAACAATGACCCGATCATCCGGCACAAGACCGAGCACTCGCCTCCACTAGAGGTCACAATCATCAATACCAACTCGAGACGTTCCCATGTCACCAGAAAACACAATGGTCGGCCCTCGTACCAGACGAGCTCGCCCTGACCGTAACCCTAGCAGCAGCCCAAACCGCGCTCAAACATGGCGACAGGAACCTCAATCGAGTATCGAAGAAAGCAGATCAATGGCAAGAAAGAGAACAACAAATCCAGAGTGGATACATGATCATAAGAAGGAACAACATCAATAAAGGTATGATCATGAAACTAATAGAATCGGGGATCTCAAATGGATGTATAATCATGGATATGAAGAGAATCACTGATCTCGAAAATATGTACATCCTAAGGTTCCTTAAGCAGAGTGGCGTGTCGTAAGTATGCCGCGGAACATACCCACGGTACGTCACTCTACTTTAGTCACCTATTCCATCAACCAAGGGTCATCCTACGCGACGAAAGTTCGGGTCTAATACCCCCGCGACCCAGTCTAAGTTCCGTAAGGTCAAGCCTAAGTTCCATATATATATAAACGCCCTAGACTCCACATAGTCAAACTTAGACTCGAACCAAGGTCAACCTAGCGCTCTGATACCAACTTTGTCACGACCCGAAAGAGCACGTGACTGGCCCTTGAACCATATGAAGTCTGTAGGACCCCATCTGATCCAAGTAAGCCAAAAGCCCAGAAATCTAAAACCATTTTAAAAGTAAATAAAGAAACTGGTTTAAAGAAGTGAAGGTTTTTTTTATAACTAAGCCGAATATACATTTTAAAAACAGTAAAGTCTTTTCTAAAAATTTCGGCAGAGTCTCTTTTGTAAAACTGGTCCCGAATGGGGTACAACAAGAATAACAATATATGCAATGATAAAAGGCATCCCCAAGCGGGAGCTAGCTCTTCGTCAATTGACGGTCACAACCACACAACAAAATAATATACAACGCCGAATGGCGAGGATCAAACTCAAAAAGGAAGCTCCAAAAGCAAGAAAACCGCAATACTACGAAGCGCGACTCTAAGGTCGAATAATACATCACTAATGTCTAAGTCTGAAACAAAATACAAGTTTTGGTTGATGGACATTCTAGATACAATGAATAATACAAGTACAATGGTGGTTCTTGATGCAAAAGAATCCACCTGCCAAATGCAATTCACCCGTAAGGAAGCAGTGTGCCAGAAATGCCGCAATGGAACCTGTATGGCAAAACCTGCAAGAACTGTGGCACAACGGGGGTGAGTTGCCAACTCGTGAATAGAAATATCTACAAGCAGAAACCGAATGCAAGACATAAACCTAGGTCGACAATCAGTAAATATAAACCACAAGAGTACGTCTGAAGCATGATAAAGTGGCAATGTAACATCTAATCGTGTAAGTAGTGCTAAGTACTCAGGTAATAACATGTCAACAGTATAAGGTATGTCTGCATGAAGTATGATCAATGTAAAACCAGTCTGTATGTGATCAAGTCTGTAAAAACGTGGACCCCGTCCACCCGTCACCCAATGACAATAAACGTGGAACCCGTCCACCCGTCACCCAATGACAATAACATCATGTATGCAAATATGAGGATATAATAAAATCATGGAAAACATCATGAAACCCGTGCCTAGCATCGACACGTAAATCCTCATCCATCGGGCTCCGTCAGTCCGGATCAGCCCGCGGGCTATGTCTGCGGAATCGGCCCTTGGCCCCGGCAGTACGCCCCTATCCATCTATCGACTCTGGTCAATATCCTCTGGATAACCGCCAGGTCCAACCAATCACCGGTAGGTACTCGCCCGCCTCCAGGCTCAATCGGCAAAACCCATCGATCATCTTGCCGAGGGGAACCATACCGGGCCCACCACGAACCCGCAAACGGATCATCCACTCCTCGAATCGGGTTTCAAGCACACGTCTCAGCACCGAGAAAACGCGTGGTGGACGCACCAAAATATCATATCACGAGGTACCGGGTTTTTCAAAATAGTGCATCTTTTCTTAAATAATCCCACGGTCCTCAAAACCAGAAATCACATGAAACTCCAACACCAAGAAGTAAATCCAATGCGATGCGCTATGCAATCAATCCATGATGTATGCAACATGTAAAGAAAGGTAATCATATCAGAAGTCATGCAACATGGAATAGTAATGTGCATATGTCGAGGGAAATCGCTCCTTTAGAATGAATCGGTTTTAAAGAATATCTTGCGGTCCTCAAATCTCTAATCAAGTCAGAATCATATATGTTTGTGTGCAGGTATAAGTGTACAATATGCCATGCGGGAATCATATCATGAATGCAACAGTACTACAGTATAGTGGCATGGCAATTATCGATGATGAAGTGTGCGAGCCGGCAAATAGTGTACGTGGAACATACGCATCATCGATAATGGTGCTGGTGTCCTAACAGCATGATAACAGTATAGCAATAAACATGTGCAAGCAATGCGAATAGTATGAAAATACGGAAATCAAATAATCAACATCTCAGTGAAGAATCTACTATGCAAACTACAGATCTAAGTATCAAGTCAATCGGGAGAGGTATGGAAACCACCTAAATCTAAGTCGATATACACATATATATATATATATACAATAGTCGGTGATCTCGCCTCAATAGTATCACGTACGATACGGTATATCATATAACATCCTCGAGTCATGAGTGCGGATCTAACATCAATATAAAGCTCGTACGGTAAATCGTCGTACGGCATCCCAATAGCTAGGTACGGGTCAGTATCACATTCATCTCATCATGTATCAGGTATCATTATCATCATATCATATAATTTATGGTACAATTTAAGTCTATTGCCATCGATACCATTTATATAAATATGAATGCGGGGTAAAACACATGCCCAAAGGCCCGCTAAAACTATCATGTCGCACCTCAAAAACGAACTATGCCACATCGCCGATCTCACGGCCTCACATCAAATATCATCCCAATCCCACGTATCATCCTCAAATCCCGTATATGAACACATAGTCCCATACCCATGTGTAGATATACACACCATCATATGCACACAAATAAATGAAAGAATGTATGCAAGTATGTGTGTAAGTGTATGTGTGAGTGCACCCACTACTCTAGGGTTCGCACTAAACCAAACCAATACATCCTTATCATTGATAATCCATTATTACCATCAATAATCTAAACAACACATAATAAGTATATATGTGTATACGTATTCGTATACATCACCACGGACTGCGGGGGGTGCTATACGCCATCCACCCGACTTCTCCCCGTAGATATAAATCTACTCACCTTGCTTCTCGTGTGCTGACGTCGATGTCGCCATTTTCATCTTCTTCGCCTCCACATCACGTAGGGTACCTACAAGTATATCACAATGCTAAAGCACATGAAAATCACATCGGAAAACCAAAACAGCACACGCTACTCCCATAGGTAGAAACCTATCGTCTCGCATGTAAACACTATCAATATCCACTTGTCGTTGACGTCCGAACGCCATCCGACAGAAACGAAACACCAAATACCAAAATCCACGCTAAAACAAGTCGTAAACCATACACCAACATAGGAAAATCAACCCAGATTTTACCCTACATGGAATCAGTCAAAACTAGACATACCCAGGGTCAAGACTAGAGGAAATAGGGCCACAGAACAAAAACGAGCACCAGAACCCCTGCTCTGGCCGCAAATTGAGGCCAGGGGGAATAAATTGGCGGCCGTACTTTAGAGTTGGGGGGCTAGGGTTTGGTGTGGTGGTTCTATGGTGCCTGCACATCTCACTGTCATCTCAGTTTTATTTTTGGGGTCTCGAGGTGATAGCAGATTACACAAAACAGTGACAGATTTCCAGTTTTTCCCGATATCCATTCCGTAATTCCGTATTCTGGTTCTAGTTCCAGGTTTGGGTCCAAATTAGCATTGCACAAGGGGTTCTAAGGTTACAACAAGCCTCAATTTCATCTTTGATTTCAGGTCTCACATAAACCCTAACTTGATGTTTCACAAATCCACAAAACAATATCATATCGATACAAAACTAGTATTGATGCACAAGAATTGAGATACTATTCTAATAGGTGCAGAAATTACCTCCTTTGGCAACTCAAGAAAATTCTTGAGTTGCTCAAAGTCCTCAAAATCCAATCTTGCTTGGTCCGATGTGTAGCTAGCGAGCTCGGGAACAAGTTTCGTGAAGTGGAATTGGGGTTTGGGTTGGTTTTAATGGTGGATCTAGCTTGAAGAGGGAGGAGGAAGAAGAGGGAGGGGCTGGAGCAGCAGCATGTCAAGGAGAAGAGAGAGAGAAAATGAGGTGGAAAATGATGGGGGCATGGCTACAAAAGTCAAAAGCAACTTCTTTCTCTCTCTCATCATCACTCTTACTTTTCCCTTTTCTTCTCCATAAATCCTTCTCACTCAAATAGTGAACCCAAAAGAACCATGGCAAATAAAATGTAACACAAGTGTAACAAGTGTAGAAAAATTATATGTGCACATTTTGCACAAAATTACTTAAAAGCCGATTAGCGATTTTTAATCGCGATTAGTATTAAATTAGTATATAACTAATCAATTAAACTTAGAAATGGCCTAATTCTCTAATTTACCCTATTTTAGAATTTTCCATAATTTTCCAAAAATTTTCCCCATTTATTGTATTTAATTATACCCGAATATTAAAATATTCATTAAAATAATATTAAATTATAAAAATTCCCGAAAATAATATTTTATTATTTTGGAAACGTTACACCAGTGAATGCGGCCATCGCAGTCATCATTTCTTGGACCTTCTGCTGCTGCTCTTGAGGTTTAGTCACCGATCGCGTATGCGGTCTATGACCTATAGATATACGGCTGTCCTCTTTCCCGGACGCCATGTAGACGGTTTGTACCACAATGCCCCTGGACTTTGGGCGTTTGGGCTCACCGCCTTTGACATTTGCCGCAGGCGTGGGGACCTTCTCCGGCCTTCTTCTCTTATGGGCCGTCGAAGTTGAGGAGGCCGTTGCAGCGGGCATCCAGGTAGTTGTCGTCCTTTGCTGTTTGACAGGACGGTTCTTTTCTTCCTGAACATTCACCCTCTTCTGCCGGCGAGAGTGATCTTGATTGATTACTGAGTCCTGAACCAATCGCCAGACCTTGTAAAATTTGGAGGACAGCCGTTGAGGGGGCTGCTTCGGCTTTGCTTCTGTAACATTCTCCGCGGGCGGAGGAGATCTTTTCAGCATGGCAATCGGAGAGTTCTTGCGTACCCTCCTTAGCGGTTCAAAGCTGTTCCCGGTCGGAACAACAGCATTGATTTCCACCGTTGGAGCTGGTGGAGTCAACTCAGAGGGGGAGTTGCCCCCGGCCTTCCTTACTCGGCGCCAGTAGCGACGTCGAGCGTGTCGAGCTGTTAGGGCTAGTCCGGCGATAGGGATAGTTTTGTCTTGCCCCCTATCTAAATGAGACGCCGTTGGTGCCGGCCTCTTGAAGACTGATGTCTTTTGAGTAGAGGTGTCCAATCTGTCAAAAACAGGCCTTCGAGCAGGAATGGGGACCGGAATAATTAGCCTTATAAAGACCGGCTCTTTAGCAGGAAAAGCCATCTTGACGACTTCAGGAATAGAGATGGCTGTCTTCTTCAGGATGGCCGCATCAGGGGTCATGGGCTTCTTGGCGGGCCCATCAGAGTTCAGGCTCAGTCTGGTGAAGACCGAGGAGTTGGCATTAGACGACCCGTTGAGAGGGGCCGTGGTACTAGTGAGCCGATCAAAGACCGACTTCTTTGAAGCTTCCTGAGGCAGCGGGACATTAACATTCACATTAACATTCACCGGCGGGAGCATGGTCCCGAAGAACACGCCGGTGGTAGCCTGAGTCACTTGTTCCACCGGCATAGCAAAGATGGAGGCCGCTTGAGGCCCGTAAGCCACACCTCCAGGTGAGGCGGAGCGTCGGTTGCATTTGCATTTGGAGCAAGTCGAGCAGTTGAAAGCCATTGATGCTTGATTTCTACGCCAGGCAAAAGACCAAATCTTAGTAACTTGAAACCCGAGGGCAACCATTGACAAACCGCGATTGGTTCACGAAAGACGACACATGAAATGTGGAGTGGAAAGAGAAAAAGGTCCCACCGGGCATGCCAGAATCTGTTCCCTTCCGACAGACGGCGCACAAGACTGGGCGTCTTGGTACTGAGATTCGGCGCAGATGCTATTTGGTTTTATCTGTCCACCTCTCCGAAGATGCCAAGTTGATTTATGGCACCGTGTATCGGAGGTTTAGACGGATGCGGCCGATGTAGCAGACTTCGTCAGATTTCCCCTCTTTCGAGGGGTTTTTGATTGTGGAGACGCTCTTCCCTGCAGGTGCAAGCCCCTGCAGTTAATTACGCTACCGCATCGCGGTAACAACTTTCTCCTTCTCCAGAATTTCACTTCGTATCGTGGGTGTTTGTTTTGTTTGTGGTTGCCCGTAGATTGTATACGGAGACTAATTTATGTCGTCGCCCGTAGGACGTGGATTAGTCCAAATCTGTATTCTCTTAGATTTGGGTTTAGGGTTTTGGTTTAAGGATACGTTAGCCATATTTGAGGCTAAGATCAACTTAAACGTTCGTTAAGGATACGTTAGTCTATTATGACACTAAGATCAACTTAACGGAATCGTTTAGATTCGACAAAAGAGCATTTGGGGCTATATTGTTCCAGTTTAAGGACATAGTGGTCCATTGAATGTATGGCCATCGGGACCCATCACCTCTCTGACGACGTTGAAGGATTACAACGACAAACGTCAGAGGAGTTCAGAGATGTACCCTTGAACCAAAGTTGATTGGGGGATCTATAGTCCAATTTGGGACTAAAGTCTGTTTGAGGGTTTAAGGATACGTTAGCCATATTTGAGGCAAAGATCAACTTAAACGGGATCGTTTAGATCTGATAAAAGAGCATTTGGGGGCTCTATTGTTCCAGTTTAAGGACATAGTGGTCCGTTGCCAGTTTAGGGACATGGTGGTCCATTGCATTAAGGACACTTAAGTCCGTATATTGGTTTAAGGACGCTTAAGTCTATGAGTTTAAGGACGCTTAAGTCCGTATATTGGTTTAAGGACGCTTAAGTCCGTGAGTTTAAGGACGCTTAAGTCTATATATTGGTTTAAGGATGCTTAAGTCCATGAGTTTAAGGACGCTTAAGTCCGTGAGTTTAAGGATGCTTAAGTCTGTATATTGGTTTAAGGACGCTTAAGTCTGTATATTGGTTTAAGGACGATTAAGTCCGTGAGTTTAAGGACGCTTAAGTCCGTATATTGGTTTAAGGACGCTTAAGTCCATGAGTTTAAGGACGCTTAAGTCCGTGAGTTTAAGGACGCTTAAGTCCATGAGTTTAAGGACGCTTAAGTCCGTAGCAATGTATGGTTGTCGGGACCCGTCACCTCTCTGATGACGTTGAAGGATTACAACGACAAATTTCAAAGGAGTTCAGAGATGTACCCTTGAACCGAGTTAGATTAAGTGATCCGTAGTCCAATTTGGAATCAAGGTCAATTAATTATATTATGAGCCCATTGGCTCGGTTAAGTCTGAATTGAGGACTTATGGCCTTCTTGGGCTAAGTCCAATCAAGTTTGGAATACTGGCCCTCTGTTGGTACATTAGACATATTGAATTGAATGGGAGGTTTTGCCTCTAGAAAATTAGCCAATTGGGCTAAAGGTAGTGTTAAACACTAAAGACCAACAGTGTTGAACACTGGAAATAAGATTATCAAATTAGTGTTAAACACTAAAAAAGTTGTGATTCTTAAATTAGTGTTAAACACTAACAGATAACAATGTTAGACACTGGCAACAAAATTATCAGATTAGTATTAAACATTAACAGAAGGGGGGATCACGTGGGAACACGTAATGGCATCAAAAGTGGGGCCAGATCCCTTTCACTTTGTTCTGCAAATAAGTGTCTAACACGTTTAATTCTCACAGCCATCATGTGTGGGCACATGATGGGTGCTCATGCCCTGGTTTATTAGAATATTCATTAGGGATCACGTGATGACACGTGAGGGCGCCCAGCGTTTCTTTCCTATGGATCTTTACAGGGGTCATGTGGGGACACGTGACCCTGGTTCTTTCCTGTTTAAAGATCTGTTTGTCTTTTTAAGAATTAAATTCTTCATAGGGTTGAACCCTAGCTATAACTTTGGAGGAATTAAATTCCTATTTTCGAAGAATTATTTCTTAGATAGGGTTAAACCCAAATTTTCTTTCGGAGGAATTAAATTCCCATAACTTTGTGAGAATTAAGTTCTGACATAGGGTAAAACCTAATTTTATTTTAAAGGGGAATTAAATCCCTGTGAGTTTGAGAGAATCAAATTCTCAATTAGAGTTAAACCCTAGTTCTGTCCATTTTGAAGCAATTAAATTCTTATAATTTTAGGAGAATTGAATTCTCACATAAGGTTAAACCCTAATTTTATCTTGGAGGAATTAAATTACTATAATTTTGTGAGAATTAAATTCTCAAAACTCAATTCCTCCTCTATATTTTAGATCTGCATGGCAAGATCTTGACCCAATGAGAATTAAATTCTCAATTTATGGAGAGATGTGCACTTTGCAGATCTTCAACCAGAGAAAGAACTAAGTTCTTTTCTTTTTATATAAGAGTTAAACTCTTGGATTGAGAATTAAATTCTATTTTTGAAGCCTTTTCTCCCTTCTTTTCTTACCTAGGGTTTTTCTTTGTAGAGAATCAAATTCTTCTTTCTTTTCTCTCTGAATTTTCAAGATTTCAAGGCTCTATATCTCTCTCTGTGTCTATCTATATATCGCTCTCCCTTCTTTTGGCTCCTATTTATAGGAGAGGGAAAAGAATCAATCTGTTTGGTAAATCATTCATTGAAAGATTTGATTTGTTTTTATCATTAATCCGGGCCTTTAGATCATTAGGTGAATTTTGTTCACCGTTGGATTTTAAATCCGAAGATATTTTTTTTATTATTTCGGTGAGATTTAGGGGAAATCTTTCCTTGTCCAAGATTTTTCCATAAATTAGTGATATTTAATCACCCTCGGATTCTTGATCCAACGGTTTCACATAATTCTTCTCCATTTTGGAAAGATTTAAACGGTCTTTTTCAGAATTCAATTCTGTTGAACAGCAAGGCTTTTAAAGCCAGTCACGTGTGGCCACACGACCCCCGGTCACGTGTGAGCACGCGACCCCCGGTCACATGTAAGCATGTGACTCCCTAAACGGGCTCCTCTTCTTTGCCGCTGCTTAACGATCACGTGCCAACATGTGACCACTAGTCACGTGTGAGCACATAATCCTTCCTCTGAAGCTCTTTCCTGATCTTTAATCAGGGAACAGTACTTCCTACCAGACTTCGAGGATATTGAAAGGTACCACAAGCCAGAGAATAAATAGAAATCCATCGCCACTATCCCGATCTTTGGGAGAGATACCGAGGAAAATGAAGAAATAGTCTACTCGGGCCAACCCCAAAAAAGAAAACAATAAGCCCGGACCATCTACTCCTATCTTGGTCTTTGGCAGTGACTCAGAGGACGAGACCAATGCAGCATTCTCCATCCGCTCGTCAATGCAAACTTTTGCCAGAGCAAATTAGAGTTTACAAATTACAATGGCTCCGCCTCGGAATTACAAGAAACTTGATGCGCTCGATATATATAGTATAAAAGAGCTACAAACTTTCTACGTGCGTCCTAGGTAAAGGGGTGAAAAGGCGATCATCTTCTACCAATCTACGAAGACCAAAGTAGAAAAACAAGTTTGGCATGGTGCTAATTTTGCACTCGGCAGGTTTCCACCCATCCATCCGCCAAGATATTATATGGAGAGATTGGAAAGACTGTTAAGATGCCAAGGTGTACCCCTGGGCAAACTGTTCGACAAGTCCAATTCTAAAAAAAGGTTTGAGATATTTCCAGGACTCAGTGAAAGATACTCAACATGAAGATGGAGACAACTGGGCTCGGTTACGTTCGTTCCAAGAAATGGGAGTAGATCTACAGCTTCCATATCATAAATCGCTTGAGTGAAGAGGAAAATTCTCTTCCAAGTAGCTGTGACGTCAAATCGGAGCGAGATCCCGCTCTGAAAACGTTAAGTCCTTCCCTGGAAGAACAAATTGAGAAGTTAATAAAATAAGCTTGTCAAACGAGCCGGGACAATCACAACCGCGAAATGTCCATTTATGAAAAGGCCAGGACGCAACGTCTAAGTAGAAATCTGCAGATAAAGTAGACCGTGATGCTCTTCATCCCCGGCCCACTATATGTTCTCACGAAAGAGGAAAACCCCGAAATGGGGAAAAATTAGGGCCAAGAATGGAAACAATGTTTAAAGATAACAAAGTGGATCCAAGACGCCATGCAATCAGGAAAAATTCGATTGGAGATCATCCTTTATAAAGAAGATGGGTCGGGAATTCTCTTTCCCTCAAGACAGGACAAGGAAAATATTTAACCTTGTCATGAAGAACTGAATGATGACGCTTCCGGAGTCTCGTTATCCCGAACAAATAAACGAGGTCCATCATTTGGATTATTGCTCTTATCACTGAGTAATAGGTCACCCCTTGAAGACTGCTTCACCTTCAAAGACCGGATAGAAGACCAGTATCGATAAGGCGGGTTTATGTTATCCGACGGCTGGAGGGTAACCCTGCAACAAAAGCATGAGCCAAAAAGGGCCTATACTGTCAGGATAGGACCGGCTCAACATCAAGAATGGAAGCGAACTCATACCTGCCATATGATAACACTCTTAAAATAGGGAGGACACAAGACTGTGAATGACTTCTATAGGTGCTTCGCAAATGAAGACGAGGACGAGGTGATCTCAGAGTTTCCACCAGCACCAAAAGAGCTGGAAGATGGGATACACACTACGGCGGACAATCTAAGAAAAATTGACTTAGAGACGGAAAATGATCCAAGGCCAACATTCGTCAGTGAGCTACTATCTAAAAAACAGGTGGCCATGTTAAAAGACGTGCTCATGCAATATAAAAACCGCTTTGCATGGAACTACTCCGAGATGCTGGGTCTAGATCTAAAAGTAGCGGTACATAAACTGGCCATATCATCGGACATAAAGCCAGTCAAACAGGCGCCAAGAAGGACGCGACTCGAACTTGAGATAAGTATCAACGCTGAAGTCAATAAACTAGTCGGCTCCAGTTTCATCCTAGAAGTTCAATATCCCGACCGGATCACTAGCATCATTCCAGTGATGAAGAAAAACGGGACGGTTCGCATATGCGTGGACTTTAGGGACCTCAACAAAGCTTGCCCGAAAGATGACTTCCCAATATCCGTTACCGAGCTGATGATCGATAACACGTATACCCATGAGGTCTTCTCCTTCATGGATGGATCTTCAGGATACAACCAAATAAAAATACATCCTCAAGACCAGAAGCATACCGCCTTTCGGACCTTGTTGGATATATTCTGCTATAAGATGATGCCTTTCGGTTTGAAGAACGCTGGTGCTACCTACCAGAGGGTCATGACAAAGATCTTCGATGACCTCATACACGAGATCATCGAATGCTATATCGATGACCTTATGGTAAAGAGAAAATCTCACAAGGAACATTGGAAACGTCTAAAAATAGTGTTTCAACGTTTTCGGTAGTATAATTTGAAGTTGAACCCTCTAAAATGCGCGTTTGGAGTTTCCATAAGAAAATTCCTAGGATTCATCACACGTCACCAGGGTATCGAAATCGATCCCTCAAAGATCAAGGTGTTTATGGAAATGCCTATGCTAAGAACCCTCAAACAACTGCGGTCTCTCCAAGGAAAGCTTGCATATATCCGGCGGTTCATAACCAACCTCTCCCAAAAAGGTCATCCCTATAATCATCTAATGAAGAAAGGGACCCGATTCGTCTGGTATCAGAAGTGCCAAAACGCACTAGACGAAATCAAACAATACTTGCAAAATTCGCCGGTATTGGCCGCTCCGGTCAAGGGAAAACCGCTTATCCTATATACCACGGCCCTTGAGGGTTCTCTAAGCGCATTGTGGGCACAAGAAAATGATGAAGCAAAAGAAAGAGCTCTATACTATTTAATTCGAGTTCTCCTGGGGACAGAAAACAACTATTCCCCCATCGAAAAGTATTGCATGGCGCTAATCTTCGCAATAACGAAGCTCAGACATTACGCCTTGGCACATGAAGTCCATCTCATATCAAAAGTGGATCATCTCAAATATCTAATGTCAAGGGCCATAGTAACAGGAAGGCTTGCCAAATGGGCCCTCCTCCTGATGGAGTTCTCAGTAATGTATTTCCCCCTCAAAACGGTGAAAGGATAAGCCATTGTTCCCTCATAAAATATCAGGAAAAACCCCTGTGGGGCATCACGTGCTCACACGTGACCAAGGGTCACGTGCTGACACGTGATGGTTTCCTGGGACTCTGTTATAGTAGAATTAAAATTCTAATCAAGCAAGCAATTAGTGGAGTCACGTGCCCACACGTGATGGGCCTTTAAAGAACCCACTGAAAGAATTAAAAGGTATAATAAAATGGCAAGGAAAGATCCCAATGAGGAATCACGTGTCTACACGTGACTAAGGGTCACGTGATGACACGTGATGATTCCTTAGCTCTTTAAAACAGCAGAATTAAATTCTGGTTAAAATATTAATTAAGGGGGTCACGTATCAACACGTGATGGGTTCCTAAGCTTCTTAATTAATAGAATTAAATTCTATAGAAATGATCAAACAGTGGGATCACGTGCCAACACATGATAGGCTCTTAAGCCTTCTGAACTAATAGAATTAAATTCTAATTAAGGGAAATCAAAGACCCTAACTGGAAAAATATTTCTTTAAATCTTTACAAACAAAAAAGATGGTGCTCTGTAAAAGGAGCACCGTTGGATTAAAAATCCAATGGTGATTAAAAATCACTAATTTATGGAAAGATTTTATACAAGGAAAGATTTGCCTGAAATTCACCAAGAATAACAGACAGAATATCTTCTGGATTAAAAATCCAATGGTGAATAAAATTCACTGAGTGATCTAAAAGATCATATTGGTTACAAACATAACCAAAATCTTTTAATGAAAGATTAACTAAACAATTTGATTCTTTTCTTTCTCCTATAAATAGGAGACAAGAAGAGAAGAAATGGGATCCTTAGAATTTTTTTTGAGATATACAACAACAAAGAGAAAAAAGAGAGGAGAATTTAATTATCAAGAGAAAAAGGAAGATCTCTTCAGAAAAAGAAACCCTAGATGAGAAAGAGAAACAGATCTAAGCTCCATAAAACAAAAAAATAGAGAATTTAATTCTCAATTTAAGTGTTTAACTCTTCTGAATAAGAACTTAGTTCTTCATTTGGTTGAAGACCTGCAGAAGCAGATCTCCCCATAAATTGAGAATTTAATTCTCATCGGGGAGATTCTGCCATGCAGATCCAAAACTTAGAAGGAGAATTAAGTTTAAGGAATTTAATTCTCCCAAATTCATAGGAATTTAATTCCTCCAAATGAAACAGGGTTTAACCCTATATGAGAATTTAATTCTCCCAAACTCATAGGAATTCAATTCCTCCAAATAAAACTAGGGTTTAACCCTACATAAGAATTTAATTCTTTCATATACATAGGAATTCAATTCCTCAAAACAGAACTATGGTTTAACCCTACCAAAGAATTTAATTCTCAAACAAAGGACATAAATTATCCATGCATGTAAATGTGGTCACGTGGCAACATGTGACCCTTCCTTTAATGATCAGAAAAGAATGAATGAGACATGGTCATGTGCCCCCACGTGACCCTCAAACAGACTCCTCAAAATGAGAAAGAAAAAGCTTGGAGGCAATGCCTCACATGCTCACACGTGACCCTCAAAACAAAAGAGAACAAATCCAAGAGTAGAATAAATTTTATGCGCCCTCACGTGTCCCCACATGACCCCCTAATAAACACTTTAATAATCAATGCATGGGTACCCATCACGTGCCCACACATGATGGTCTGAAGTCCAAAAATGTTTAACACTTATTTGAATATTCTGAGAACAAAATAACGGAGGTCTGGCCCCATCTTCAGGCGCCTCATGTGACCCCTTCCTTTCTAGTGTTTAACACTATTTTAAGCATTTTTTCCCCAGTGCTTAACACTGTTTTAAATACATCACGTGGGGACACGTGACCGCCAGATGTCCTCTAGTGTTTAACACTATTTTAAAACCAGTCTTAGCCCAAATTGGCTAAGTCTTTTAGAGGCAAAACTCCCCTTTGACTGAGCCTCAAATATACCCTTGTCTTCCAAGATTGATCATCTCATATGGCATATGAGTGCATAGTATTCAATGAAAGATAAAGACATGGTCAGAGTCCAGACCCATATTTATCATTGCTAAATAATGGGGAGTTGAACCCAGACAAATGTTCAACAGTCCTAACAAAAGTCCAACATTTCAAACTTAATTGGACTTAGCCCAAGTTGGCCATAAGTTCTCAACTCATATTCAACTGAGCCCATGTGCTCATAATCTAATTAATTGATCTTAGTCCCAAATTGGACTATAGATTTCCCAATCATCTTTGGTTCAAGGGTACATCTCTTCACTCCTTTGATATTTGTCGTTGTAATCCTTCAACGTCTTCAAAGAGGTGACGGGTCCTGATAACCAATCACTCCATAGACTGTGGGGTCCTTAAACTCATGGACTGTGATGTCCCTAATCTCGACCGTGGGGTCCTTAAGCCCATGGACTATGATGTCCTTAACCCTGGACCGTAATATCCTTAAACTAATCGACCGCAATGTCCCTAAACTAAGCAATAGAGCCCGAATTCTCTTTTGTTGGATCTAAACGATCCCATTAAGTTGATCTTAGTTTAAAAATTAGACTAACGTATCCTTAACATATGTTTAAGTTGATCTTAGTCTCAAATGAGACTAACGTATCCTTAAACCTAACCCTCAAACCCAAATCTAAGAAAATACGAATTTGGACTAATCCACGCCCTACGGGCAACAACATAAATTAGTCTCCGTATACAATCCACAGGCAACCAAAAACAAAATAAACACACACGACACGAAGTGACCATCTGGAGAAGGAGAAAGTGGTTACCATGATGCGGTAGCATAATTAACTGCAGGGGCTTGCGCCTGCAGGGAAGAGTGTCCCCAAAATCAAAAACCCCTGAATGAGGGGGGATCTGACGAAGTCTACTACATCGGCCGTATCCATTTAAACCTTCGATTCACGGTGCCATAAATCAACTTGGCATCTTCGGAGAGGTGGACAGATAGCACCAAATAGCATCTACCCCTAAATTCAGACAAGACGTTTGTCTTTCCGGCTTTCGGCGGTGAACAGGTTCTGGCACACCCGGTAAGACCTTTTCCTCTTTCCAATCCACATTTCGTGTGTCGTGTTTTGCGAACGAATCATGGTTTGACATGGTTGCCCATGGGTTCGAGATATTAAGATTTGGTTTTTCTCTCGTGTAGAAAAAAGAAATGGCCTCTAACTGCTCCAGCTGCAACTGCAACTCACGTTCCACCTCATCTGAAGGTGTAACCTATGAGCCCCAAGCGGCCTCTCTGTTCAAAATGCCAGTGGAGCAGGTGACTCAAGAGACCACTGGGCTATTCTTCGGGACCATGATCCCACCAATGAGTTTCAATGCCCCATTCCCGTCGCAAGAAGCTTCGAAGAAGTCGGTCTTTGATCGGCTTACAACTACCGCGGCCTCTCTCAATGAGTCGCCTAAATCCAGTGCCTCAGTTTTCAACAGACTGGGCCAGAACGCTAACAATCCCGCGATACCTGAAGCGGCCATCCCAAAGCGGATAGCCATCCCGACTCAAGCGGACGAAATTATTAGAGAACCTTCTTCAGACAAGAAGTCAGTCTTCACAAGGTTGACCGTTCCGGCTCACACTCTAGGCGAAGTCATCAAAGTTGCTTCCCCCACCCAGAGGTCTGTCTTTGACAGATTAAACATCGCTTCTCAACGAGCATCGGTCTTTAAGAGGCTGACGCCGGTGACAACCCTTCGCCAACACAGGGGGCATGAGGAAGTCATCCCTACAGCTGAGACAATCCCAATGGATCGACACGCTCGACATCGCTACTGGCGCCGAGTAAGGAAGGTTGGGGGCATCTCCATGTCTGGACTAACTCCACCAGCTCCTATGGTGGAAATCAATGTTGTTCCAACTGGAAACAGCTTTGAACCACTTAGGAGGGTTCGCAAGAACTCTTCGACTGCCGTGCTGAAAAGATCTCCTCCACCTATGGAGATTGCTACAGAAAAGAAGCCAGAGCAGCCCCCTCAGCGGTTGTCCTCTAAAATTTACAAAGTTTGGCGACGGGTTCAGGAATCGGTGATTGATCAAGATTACTCTCGCCGACAGAAAAAGGTAAAAGTTCAGCAAGAAGAGAACCATCCTGTCAAGCCATAAAAGGCAACAGCTGTTTGGGTGCCCGTTGCAATGGCTCCCTCAACTTCAACCGCTCACAAGAGAAGGAGGCCGAAGAAAGCCCTATAACCGCGGCGAACTACAAGGATGCTGAATCTAAACGCCCCAAGTCTAGGGGTATGGTGACACATACTGTTTATATGGCTTCTGGAAAAGAGGAAAGCCATGCTTCTACGGGTCATCGACCGCTTACTCGATCGATAATAAAGGCTCAGGAGCAACAGCAGCAAAAACTTCAAGAGATGCTGAATGCAATGGCCGCGCTCACTGGGCCGAAAGAAAACCTAGAGACCTCAGAGTAGCATCAGGAACAAGAAACTGATGCTGAATTCCTCCGAAGAATGCTCGAGAGGAAAGAAAAAGAGGCCGCGGAACAGACGTCCAATATCAAACGAATGGCTCTTTTGTTCCAAGGCATGGCCGGGATGATGTTACAGCTGGAACCCCCAGCTAAAGACCCCCCGATTATCATTGAAGATGACAGAGGGGAGACATTGAACCCTCCTCCAGCTCTTTCAGCAGCCAAAGAGGAAACCATCTCCAAGGCCGCTCTGGATGATTACATTTCTCAGCAAATACGAGTTCACCAGGCGAAAGAAGCGGCCGGGCAGATTGTTAAGACCGGACGACCCTATCCGAGCTGGTATGACCAATAAGTTACCCACCGGGATATACGATCCCTAAATTCCATGTATATAAAGGGATGGGCAATCCGTATCAGCACGCCGCTCAGTTCAGGGCCTTATGCGGCAACACTGGAGGCGACGACAAACTGTTGCTTCGCCAATTCGTTGGTAGCTTGTCAGAGACAGCATTTGAGGGGTATTCGGAGCTTCCCAACAACTTTGTCAAAACTTTTGTAGAGATGGAGCTGCTATTCACCCAACGTTTTGCAAGTGCTAGCGAACGCACCCCAATCACAACGCTGATCAATACCAGGGTGAAGCCGGGAGAAACTTGGGTTCAATACGCAATACGATGGTGGAATTTATTGTCGAAATGTGAGCAGCGCATCGAAGAAGCACCTGCAGTAGGCATGTTTGTGGGCACTCTTGACCCTCAGGCGACTATTTCCCAATTCATGATGTTCTTCAAGCCGACCACGTTCCAGGCTTTGATTGACAAACTGGCCTAAATGGACCAAATGGGTCATAGACCGTCTCCTTCAAAGCCGGAGCCACGGAACGAAAAGGGCAAAGGGAAAGCGACCTTCGTCACAAATGCTCAACAGCATCCCAGTGGTCCAAAATTAACCGATCGCCTGGATGAGAGACGACAATTCTATAATGGGAATAAAGCGCCCTTATTCGTTTCCCCGGGATAAAACAAGGAGATTGTTTGAGCTGGCAATGCGCAACAGGCTCGTTAATTTTCCAAATCCAAAACGCCTATTGCAACCTGGTGAGGTTAATAATCCCAATTATTGCCCCTATCACCAAGCGATAGGCCATCCGATTGAAGATTGCTTTGACTTTAAAGGCTAGATTGAAGACTCGTATCAACAGGGCAAATTCGCACTGTCCGAGAAGTGGAAAGTAAGCCCGCCTCAACCGCATGCTCTTAAAAGGGGGACACACCGGGGGCATCATGCTCTTTTGTCGAAGAAGTTCCATAGGAGATCGCTCTTTCAGCCAAAACAAAAAGAATGCTGAAAGATCTCCAGACATGCTCGGCAATCAGATGGAAAAATCCATTGGAATCCGAGATCATCGAGAGAATGCTGAAACCGCGCCCAACTCCAAAAATTGGTGGTGATAGTCAAAACGCCTACACGCAGCTGTCAAAATCTTCAAAGAAGAGAAGAAGAAGACCAAAAAGCCCATGAAGCATGGTGACAAGCGCCCGGACATGCAAAAGCAGATTGACTCGCTGGAAGAGTATAACCAGAAAGCGCGAACTCCGGTCACACTCTAAGAATTTCTCAACCACGTCCTTGAGGATCGAAATGACGACAATGGAGAAGACTCTTCGGATTAATCTGAAGATTATGTGGCAAGTTGCCATGTGATCTCTCACTCGTCGATAAATGATGAAGAAGCTCCTAATGCAGAGAAACTGGGGGCAGATCATGAGCTGGAACTTGTAGGGCCATCAGACGAAATGATCGATGCATTCCTAAATGAAGCTCTTCTTAAAAGCAAAGCTGATCGGGAGCACGAGATGGCCGTATTTGAAAAGGCCAAACGCCGGCAACTGGACGAAAGTGTTAAAACACTCCCACCAGATTAAGGTACATCCGCCGCAAATAAAAGCAGGTTCAAGAAGAGGAAAATGTTTGCCAAAGCCATATCGATGGGAATGAAGCTGCCACCCTCCGAAGGAAACACTCCTGATGAAGCAGATATACATCCTAACTACTGTCTATATCATCGAAGGATTGTGCACCTACTGAAGAGTGCATAGCCTTTAAAAACCGGTGGCAGGGATATATCGCTCACAGGCAACACTTCAAAAGGATGAAGCGTGAAGCTCGTCGACAGTGGAAAAGCACGATAAATGAGCACAAAAGAACTGCCAGCAACTGCCATATGGTTGACTATGGGGGATCGCAAGTCCTCACTTTCGGGAGAGACTCTGACGAAGAAATGACTCTCAGCCCTCTCTTCAAAGAATCCACACAGGAAAAGAGGACCAAAGAATTGTGAGAACATTCAGCTGTGCAATCGCACATTACCTGAAAAGAATCTCAGACCCATGAACAAGGGGTCAAACAAAAAGGATAAGGGAAAAGAAAATGTCCCTGAGGATATCATCCTCGATGACCAAGCCATCGAAGAGCTGACAGCCAAGGACCCGCCAAAGAAAAGTAAGGTGGACTATAATGTTCTGGCACACTTGAGGAAGCTACCTTCACAGCTCACCATTCTCGACGCCCTTTTACTATATAAAGAGGTGAGAGATTCTCTGATCAGGGCGTTATAAGAACCCGAACAATTCCAAGCTTTCCTCGCCGAAGAAAAGATGAAGGACGAGTTGGAAGAGGTGCACACAGTCGATATCACCTTTGGCGACAAAGATCTCCTTCTCTGGACGTGCGAGCATAACCGTCCCCTTTATGTATCTGGATACTGTCATGATATCAAGATAGGTAAAATCCTGGTTGACAATGGGTCCTCCATTAACCTCCTCAATGTGAGAGTGTTGAAGGAAATCTGCATGAGCCTTCAGCACCTCGCTCGTGATAAAATCACCATCTCCGGGTTTGACTCCCAGTCATCACGGATGCTCGGGTCTGTAATATTGACACTACGCTTTGGGCTGCTTGTCACGGACATCAAGTTTCATGTCATTGACGCCAAGACTTGCTACAATACTTTACTCGGCAAGCCTTGGTTACATGAGTACAACATCATCCCTTCTACACAACACCAGTGTATGAAGTATTTCAAGGATGGTCTCGAGTATACTGTGACAGGGGAGTTGAACCCATTCTCCGTGAATGAAGTCTGAAAGTACGAAGACACAAAATACTTCTTACCAGATTTCGAGGACACGAAAAGATGTCACAAACCGAAGAACAAAGCTATCACCACCATTCAGGTCTTCGGGAGTGATACCGAGGAGGAGGAAGAGATAGTCTATTCAAGGTCATTCCAATGTAACAAGCCGAGACCTTCCACCCCTATGTTGATCTTCGGCAGCGACTCGGAAGATGAGGTCAATGCCGCATTTTCTATAAGACCATCAATACAAGCCTTCGCTGGCCATGATCAGAGTTTGCAAATCGCCATGGTCCCGTAGGAGCATTATAAAGAACTCGACGCACTTAATACATACAGTGTGCAAGAACTGCAGACATTCTACGTCCCTCTCAGGAGAAGAGATGAAAAGGCGATTCTCTTTTATTAATCAAGGGAGACCAAAGTGGAAAAAGAAATTTGGCCTGGTGCCGAATCTACACTTGACAAGCTCCAGCCCATTCGTCTACCCAGATACTACACAGAAAGCTTTAAAAAGCTATTGAGGTGCCAAGGTGTACTTAAGCAAACCGCTCGACAAGCACACTTCTATAATAGGATCTGGAGCATCCCTGGAACTCAGTAAAAATTTCCCAACGGGAGAATGGAAACGATCGGGTTTGGATACATTCAATCCAAGAAACGGGAACGATTCCATGGCTGCTATGTCGTACATGACTTTGACGAAGAAGGAGATGTTCTGTTAAAATACGCTAACCCTGAACCGAAACAAGGTTCCGCCATCAAAACGTCAAGTCTGTCGTTTGAAGAACAGATGGACAAGATGATAAGGGAAGCGAGTCAGAAGGTCCGGGACGACCATAGCCGCGAAATGGCCATTTACGAGAAAGCCAGAATGCAACGCCTCTTTCAGCAGGCCACGGAGAATGACAAAGCTCCTCGTCACCAACCCGTTATACAAAAGACCCGGCGTAGAGGCAAAAATAAACCAAAGAATGGAAAAAACATTCGACTGTGGCAAAGCGGGTCTGAGAAGCCACACGATCGAGAATCGAGCAGCCGGGATCCGTCTATGATAAAGAAGATAGGTCGAGCATATTCTTTTCCTCAAGACAAGACAAAGAAGATATTCAATCTTGTCATAAAGCATCAGATGATGACACTCCTAGAGTCCAAGCACCCCAAGCAAGCGAACGAATTCTCTCACCCAGACTATTGCTTTTATCACCGAGCAATAGGACATCCTCTCGAAGACTGCTTCATATTCAAAAACTGGGTCGAAGACCAATATCAACAAGGCAGGTTCGCTCTATCCAGCAGTTGGAGGGTAAGCCCGCCACAGAAGTATGAACCGAAAGCGATGCGTATAGCGAGAGTAGAACTAGATCAATATCGGTCTTGGAAACGATCTCGTACCTGTCACGCGATAACGCTATCAAAAGAAGGGCCCGAGAATACGGATGATCTTCCCTGGTGCTTCGAAAACGATAGTGACGAAGTGATCTCAGAGTTTCCACCGATGCCAAAAGAACTGGAAGATGGAATACATACTACTCCAGATAACCTCAAGAAAATTGACCTGGGGACGGCAAGTGACCCGTGACCGACATTCATCAGTGAGCTCTTGTCTGAAGAAAAGGTGACTATGCTAAAAGACATGCTCATACGGTATAAAGATTGCTTCGCATGGAACTATTCCGAGATGCCGGAACTAGATCCAGGATTGTTGTGCACAAATTGGAGATATCTCCAGACGTCAAGCCGATCAAACAAGCACCGAGAAGAATGCGGCTCGAACTTGAGATGAGCATCAACGCCGAAGTCAAGAAGGTAATCGACTCTGGCTTCATCCAAGAGGTTCAGTATCTTGACTGGATCGCCAACATTGTCCCAGTAATGAAGAAAAATGAGACGGTGCGCATTTGTGTGGACTTTTGGAATCTCAATAAAGCCTGCCCGAAGGACGATTTTCCTGTACCGTTTACCGAGCTGATGATAGATAACACGTCCACTCAAGAAGTTTCCTCCTTCATAGATGGCTCGTCAGGATACAATCAGATAAAGATGCATCCCGAAGACCAGAAGCATACCGCTTTCCGGACTCCTCTGGGCATATTCTGCTATAAGGTGATGCCTTTAGATCTAAAGAACGCCAGTGCCACCTATCAGAGGTCACCGCTACTATTCGGCTATATCCTGTTCGTGTCAATTAACGCCATCCCAGCTCCTCGAGCCCCGGAAGCAGACAAACCGGTCTCGAAAGGCAAGAGGCCAAATGTGGTGGTCTCGAAGGCGCCCCAACTAAAACGCAAGTCAATGTTTGAACGACTCTCCTTGGCCCCAGCTGGGGGCAAGGACATCAACACCAACAAGGCCACAAGGCGTCTTGAGCAAGCTTCGGTGGTGACTTTGACAACTGCTCGATCGGGTGTCTTATCTAAGCTCCCTGCTAATCGACTCGCGGTGGCTTCCCAGGAAGAAGATACCCGCCAAGCCTTTAAAATTGAGAAGCTAAGGCAGAAAAGGCTCAGGTATAGAGCCAACAAAAGGGCTAGGGCTCCTGCTAGGCTGAACCTCATGAGGTTCGAGGAACAGGGTTACCCCGCCAAAGACGAGGAAATGGCTGGATATGTGGTCCACACTGTCTACATGCTGGGCATGCACAGCAAGAGCAAGGATGGGGCCACCACATCCCAAATCCAATCTGGTGTGAATATGGCTGCCACATTCTAAGGCCAGCCTCCTCTGGAAGGTAATGAAGACCCTCCCAGTGAGGCTGATAAGCAGAAAGAGCTCTCAGTTCATGAGGAGTCGGGCTCGGAAAGCGAAGATGTGCCCATCTTCCGTCCCAAGAACGCAGAGCAGCAACTTCTCCAAGAGCTACGAAAACAGCTCAGAAGCAAAGATAAGGAGATGGCCAAGCTCTACTCAAAAATTGACGACTTGACAAACGTAGTCTTACAGCTCACGACCTGACTTGCCTCTCAGCCACCCAATCAAGGGCAGGGCTCTGCTTATGAACCGGGAAACGGTGTCCCAGGGCAGCCGATGCCTATTCCCTAAAATCCAAAAGTGAGCGGACCGCACGAAAATCAGTCGCATCCTATCTCGGCAAATGTCTTGGCTACTGATGACAGTAGCCCGCTAACTCAAGATCAAATCATGGATTTGGTTGCCAACAAAGTCAAAACCTTGGTAGCTGAAGCCGAAGCGCAAAAAGATATCAGCAATAGCGGGAGACCATATCCTACTCAGTATGATCTGGTAGAATTTCCTAGCGGCTATGTTATCCCTAAATTCGAAAGATTTGATGGGACAGGAAATACGAATCAGCACATCACCCACTTTAAAGCCTCATGAGGGAATACTGGGGGCAATGACGCCCTTCTCCTCCGCCAGTTCGTTAATAGCTTGGCCGATGTTGCTTTCGACTGGTACTCGAGCATACCGGATGGCTCCGTCACAACTTTCATCCAAATGGAGTCTCTGTTTCGGCAGAGGTTCATGAGCTTCAGCGATAAGATCACCATTGCCGAGCTCGTAAGGACCAAGCCAAAGAACAATGAAAGCAACACGGATTTTATAACCCGATGGCACAATCTCTCCGTCAAATGCGAACCGCCGATAGAGCAAGACCAATCTGTCAGTCTCCTCGTCGGAAATCTCAACAATTGGATGGCCCCGTTTCTATGCACCGCAGGTCTCAAAACATTTCAAGAGCTGACCAGGAAAGTTCAGATGCTGGAGCGCTCAAAGCAGGAGTCCTCCTCGGATTCCCAAAATAACAATAGGTCCTGGAGAAGCCGAAAGGACGATAATCGCAAAGGCGGAAATTCCGACGATTCGGAATCTTTTAACACTTCGGCTAACCAAAATAAACAAGGGTTGAGCAGGCCCAGCGCCAACCAGCCTCAGAAGCCAGTGTTAGGAGAGGGAGGAGAATCTCCACTCAAAGAGAAGCTAGATAAGGTCTATTCCTTCAGAAGGGACAAAATCCGTAAAATATTCAAAGACGCCCTGAAGAACGGTCTACAATTGCCAGAGTCAAAAAGACCGCAGGAAGTGAATATGATCGACGACCCCAAATACTGCCCCAATCACAGAGTGATAGGTCATGCCATTGAGGACTGCTTCGTCTTCAAAGATTGGGTCGAAAAGAAATACAAGGCAGGAGAGATAGAACTGTCTAAAACCGTGTTAACAAACAGTCCAGCTGCGACCGCCAATTTCATACAAACGGAGATCGAAGTTCTTCATCAAACTGATTCTCTCAGACATCTGCCTTTCTCTAAGAACAATCGACCACCACGTCATTAAACTGGGAGCAATCGACCACCATGTCACTAAATTGGGAATAATCGACCTCTAAGTCGTTAAACTGGGAATGTAAAAAAAATATATGTAAATAAACAAAAAAATATGTAAATAAAAGAAAAATAAAGAAAAGCCGAAATGATGGGGCAACTCGCAATAAAAATCAGCGAGTAAAATAAAGACGAAAATAGAGCCGAAATGATGGGGCAACCGCGAATAAAAGCCGAAATGATAGGACAATCGCGATCTTCGCGATAAAAAAGCTGAAATGATAGAGCAATCGCGGTAAAACAAAATAAAAACAACAACGAAAACAAAAAAACTGGTGAACAATGAGTCGTTCCTGGTACCATATTCCAGTGCAGCGATGCAGACACCAACCAAAATTCAATTTTCCAAAATTCTCTCAGCCCTACGACCAGTCCCCAAATTGACTGCCGTATACAATCCACGGGCTCAAATAATTCTCGTCATACCCATACCCCACCACAATCACCAGTTACGCTGCTGGTCTGCGCCTTTGGAGTTATGCTCCATTGAGAAGACCCACTCTTGTGCCCTCACGATACATGAGGAGAACAAACCTTTGTGGGATCCTTACGAATCATAAAGGAAAAACACACTTAGGAGTCCTCACGGCTCCTAAGGAGAAAATAAACCTGCGGGATCCTTACGACGCGTAAGGAGAAAATGCTTTTATGGGACCCGCTCACGGCCCATAAAATTGAAAAGCATTAGGCGATAGGGATCTAAACCTGTCTCCTAAGCCATCGCTCCCCAATCCCCAAGTGGCGAATGATGAGTCGCTCCCGGTATGATATTTCAGTGTAGCGATGCAGACGCCAACCAAATTCCAAATCCCAATCCTTAAATGACGAATGATGAGTCGCTCCTGGTACCATATTCCAGTGCAGCGATGCAGACGCCGTCCAAAACTCAAATTCCCAGCGGCGAATGATGAGTTGCTCCTGGTACCATATTCCGGTGCAGCGATGCATACGCCAACCAAATTCAAAATCCCACACCCCAACGACGAATGATGAGTTGCTCTTGGTACCATATTCCAGTGCAGCGATGCAGACGCCAACAAAGTCCTAAAATTTTTCCGGCCCTACGGTCTGGATCATACATCCTGCAAAACCGTGTACAATCCACGGGCATAAAACAATCCCAATCTCTCTCAAGTCCTACCGGTGAGACCACATTCAAAGTCCCACCAAAAATTAAAAAAATAAAAAAATAAAAAGAATGGTATGTCCACAAGTAAAATGTGCACGGTGAAAACCCGAAAGGGCTCCGTGAGTAAAAACAGCAGGACTGCCGGCGAGTTTGTGAAAACCCGAAAGGGCGCAAACTCGTAAAAAAAGAAATGAAATGCACTCGCAAAGTGCTCTCGACTTTGTGAGGAGAAAATTCCTGCGTGAGATCCTTACGACTCACAAAAGAGCAACACACTTAGGATTCCCCACGACTCTTAAGGAGAAAATACACCTACGAGATCCTTTCGTCTCGTAGGGAAAAAATGCTTTTATGGGACCCTTACGGCCCATAAAATTGAAAAGTCTTAGGTGATAGGGACCTAAAACCTGTCTCCTAAGCCATCGTTTCCTAATAAGCAAATGCAAATGATGATTCGCTCCTGATACCATATTCCAGTGTAGCGATGCTGATGCCAAACAAAAACCAATTCCCAAATCCTCTCGGGGCAAATGATGAGTTGCTCCTGATATTATTCCAGTGCAGCAATGCAGATGCAAAACCAAAGCCAAATCCTCAGATCCACTCATGGCAAATGATGATTCGCTCCTGGTACCATATTCCAGTGTACCGATGCTGATGTCAACCCAAATCAAATCAAACCAACCACCTTTGCGGCAGAATCATGCTCCGTCCCAGAATTTACCCCGTATCGAAATCATGTTTCGCTTCGGGATATCTACCTTCCCTGCCGGAATTATGCTCCGCCTCGGAATCAAATCAACCAACCAGCTCTGTGCCGGAATCATGCTTCGTCTCAGAGTGTACCCTGCGTCGAAATCATGTTTCGCCTCAGTGTACCTGCCTTCCCTGTCGAAATTATGCTTCGTCTCGGAACCAAGTCAACCAGCAAGCTCTGTGTCGGAATCATGCTTCGTCTCAGAATGTGCACCCCGGGACGAAATCAAGCTTCGCCTCAGATTATCTGATTTCCCCATCGGAATTATGCTTCGCCTGGGAATCAACCTCTGCATCGAAATTATGCTTCGGTCCAAATGTCTGCCGCCTTTCGGAATGATGCTCCGATCCCTGGAATTATGATCCGCTCTTCGGAATGATGCTCCGATCCTTGGAATTATGCTCCGTGCTTCGGAATGATGCTCCGATCCCTGGAATTATGCACCGCTCATCGGAATGATGCTCCGATCCCTGGAGTCATGCTCCGCTCATCGGAATGATGCTCTAATCCCTGGAATCATGCTCCGCTCATCGGAATGATGATCCGATCTATTGGAATCATGCTCCTCTCTTCGGAATGATGCTCTGATCCCTGGAATCATGTTCCGGCCCTTCGGAATGTTGCTCCAATCCTCGGAATTATGCTCCGGCTCTTCGGAATCATGCTCCGACCCTTGGAATTATGCTCCGCTCTTCGGAATGATGCTTCGATCCTTAGAATCATGCCTCTACTCTTCAGAATTATGCTCCGGCTCTTCGGAATGATGCTCCGACCTTGGAATTATGCTCCGCAAATCGAAATGATGCTCCGATCTTAGGAATCATGCTCCCCGACGGATACTCCGACCCTGGAATTATGCTCCGCAAATCGGAATGATGCTCCGATCCCCAGGAATTATGCTCCCCGGGATGATGCTCCGCCCCTGGAATGATGTTCCACCTCGAAATCCAGCTTTAAGATCCATCAATTTCATGCACACAACTCGCGTTGTGTGCACTCATTGATAGGGGCACTTTGTTGGGGGTCGAAAATTGCACCCCGGTTGACCATGTCAAAGTCAAGGTCAACCCCAAACCAGGTGGGCCTAAGCCCTGATCAAGCAGGCCCATGCCCTAGTCGAGCCGGAATATAAAGCAGCCAGCCTCCCCATGCCAACAACAAAATCATGTAATAAATAATTTTTATGTAATTTTTTATGCATGGATGTATGCAAAATGGGCATAAAGCCAATATTTTATAAGCCCATGGCTTATGTGCAAAAAAAGAAATGGCACATGAACCATGTGATGGGCAAAATACCATTTTGTAAAGCCCAAGGGGCTATATGTAAATGTGTAAGCCTATATAAGGCAACATGATAGTGAATAAAAAGATAGGCTTTTTCACTCTCTCAAAAACCTAGGGTTTGTGCCTCTTTCCCCTTTCTGAAGGTTCGAAACCTTCTCCTTTCTTTTGAATTAAATCAAGAGTTTTACTTTTCCTTTTCCAAAACTAAATAGTTTTTCACCACATAACCCACAAAGGGGAACTTGGATCTGTCATTAGATCTCAAAAAGAAGAGATTTTTTTAAAATCTCACATCTCTTGACCTTCAAGATCCGGCCAACAAAGGAAGAAGAAAGAGACCCATCTCCAGAAACCCCACTTTGGGGAAGAACTAGGGCTCAAGGGGAGAAGCCCTTCATCAGCTTCAAAACATCTTAGGAGTTTAACTCCTCATATATATATACATATATATATATATATATATATATATATATATATATGAGAATAATGGAGAAAAGAGGCCATAGGAGGGGATTTCCTCCTATGGCGTGCAAAAAATACAATCTCCATCATTTTTTCCGACTATCGGCACCCATCATCATCGTTATCATCTAAGATGTGCGTACACCAAATTTCATATGATTCCACAACTTTTTCACCGTTGATTTAGCAATGTAAAAAGTTATATTGTCGGTAAATCGTTAATTTTGAACCCACTAAATCAACGGTTAAAAAGTTGTGGAATCACATGAAATTTGGAGTACGCACATCTTAGATGATAAAAATGATGATGATGGGTGCCGATCGTCGGAAAAATGGTGGAGGTTGTATTTTTTCCACACCATAGGAGGAAATCCCCTCCTATGGCATCTTTCCTCCATTAATCTCTCTCTCTCTCTCTACACACACACACACACAGAATAATAAGTGTTCCTTTCTGTGAGTACAACTCCCATTGCAGAGACCAAGTCCCTTTAGCTGTTCGAGCGCCCACGTGCTGACACGTGGTGCGCTAGCACTCTAGCGCCCGAGCGTCCACGTGTTGACACGTGGCGCGCTAGCGCTGAAAGCGCTAGCGCTCAAAGCTCAGAGCGCTAATACCTAAAGTGCTAGCGTCCGAGCGCCCACGTGCTGACACGTGGTGCGCTAGTACTCAGTGCGCTAGCGTTCTTATGCTCAAAGTGCTAGCGCCCAAAGCGCTAGCGCCCAAAGCGCTAGCGCCCGAGCGCCCATGTGCGGACACGTGGCATGCTAGCGCTCAGTGCGCTAGCACCCAAGTGCCCACATGCTGACAAGTGACGCGCTAGCGCTCAGTGCGCCAGCGCTCTTAGGCTCGGAGTGCTAACGTCCAAAGCGCTAGCGTCCGAGCGCCCACGTGCTGACACGTGGTGCGCTAGCGCTCTTGCGCTTAAAGCGCTGGCGCTGGCCCGACGCATCCTTTGGATGCCTTTTCCCCCTTTCAAAACATGACACACGTACATTGCACATTGAATTCGTATGACCAGTTTAACCCGTCAATCGGAGGTTCCCTCGCTCCAAAGGCGAGGGGTAATTAACGGCAGCTCAGTTCGCGGCTGCCGGAGATTCGGATCCCCACAATCATTAAACCCCGGCCTACCCTAGGCAGGGGAATCTATAGTACGCCTAACCAGCGCGCGCGTATTCCTATCTCAATGGGGTGACGAAAAACACCCTACGAAGATGCCTGGGACCTGAAGAGGCAAGGAGAGTCGTCCAAGAAACTCACGATGGACTCTACAGTTCTCACCAAACCGGGCCGAAGATGAAGCTGAAGATCAAAAGGATGGGCTACTATTGGCCACGATGATCCAGGACTGCCTCGAATACGCGAAGCAATGCCACTCATGCCAGATTGACGGAGATTTTATCCATCAGCGTCCGAATCCACTACACCCAACGATGTCTAGCTGGGTTCGAAATGTGGGGGACTGACATAATCGGCCCCATCGAACTGGCATCGTCCAGAGGACATCGATTCATTTTGGCGACAACTGATTATTTCTCCTAATGGGCAGAAGCAGTACCGCTGAGGGAGGTGAAGACGGAGAATATTCTCTATTTCTTCAAGACATACGTCATTTATCGGTTCGGAACTCCATGACAGATTATCTCCGATAACGGGCCAGCCTATAGAAGCCATAAAATCAGCCGCTTCGCATAACAACATATTAAAGACTGGAGATACTCTTCGGTCTATAATCCCCGAGCTAACAGTCTAGCTGAGGTTTTCAACAAGATCTTGACGAAGATTGTGAAAAAGACGGTGTCTCGAAATAAGAGGGACTGGCACGAGAGACTGCATGAAGCTCTCTGGACGTATCGAACTACATTCAAAATGGCCACAAATACAACGCCGTATACATTGGTATTTGGCACAGAAGCAGTACTCCCCCTCGAGATAGAGTTACCCTCTCTACGAGTGGCGGTTCATTACGAGCTAACAGATGAAGAAAATGCTCACCTTCGGCTTGAGGAGCTCGACGCCCTTCATGAAACCCGTCTTATGGCGCAACAAAATCTGGAGGCTTATAAAGCAAAGATGACGCGCTCATATGAGAAATTTACTAGGCTGAGAACATTCCACCAAGAAGAACTCATGCTAGTGGTCAAAAGACCTATGATCCACAATCGTTCCAAGCCGGAGAAATTCGAGCCAAACTATGAAGGCCAGTATATCATAGACAAAGTTTACCAGGGTGGAGCCTATCTACTCATGGACATGGATGGTGAAAGACCCTTCAGGCTAATAAACGGTCGATTCCCGAAAAAATACTGCGCCTGATGAGTCATGGCATAGGTTAATGATAGATGACGACGCCTATATCCGCTCGCTATCTTTCTAAGCCCAAACTCTATAAGTAGTAGTCGGCTATCGGACCGAAATGTCCTAAAACTAACAACGAACCGAAATGTCCTAAAACTAACAACGGACCGAAATGTCCTAAAACTAACGACGGACCGAAATGTCCCTAAACTAATGACGGACCGAAACGTCCTTAAACTAACAGCGGACCGAAACGTCCTTAAACTAACGATGGACCACTATGTCCTAAAACTGGCTATTGACCGAGACATCGATAAACTACTATGGACCGGGGCATCCCAAGGCTGACACAAAAAATATATATTCGAAAAAAATATGAATAAAAATAAAAATAAAAGAAAAGAAGAAAACGGTATGTCCATAAGCAAAATAGGCACGGATGAATACCCGAAAAGGCTCCGTGCATAAAAAACAGCAGGACTACCGATGAGTTTTGCGAAAACCCGAAAAGGCGCAATCTCGTTAAAATACACTTGTAAGGTCCTCTCGACCTTGTGAGAAGAAACCACCTGCGTGAGATCCTTACGACTCACAAGGAAGCAACACACTTAGGGATCCCCACGATTCCTAAGGAGAAATTACACTTGCGAGATCCTCATGACTCGTAAGGAGAACCCTCTTATGAGACCCTCACGGCTCATAAGATTCCAAAGCCTTAAGCTATAAGGATCTGAACCTGTTTATTCCCGGCAAAAAAATTTCTACGCAAAAAAGCCCAAGGTACCTAATGGCAGCGATACGTTTAAGAAAATGTGAATCAGTATTCTCCGGGCTATATTTTGATAAACTACCGAACGTGAAACGGTTAAATTCTGATGGTATCGAAAGCGTCTTAAAAAATCCTTCAATTTGATATATTATAGGCCTCATAATTCATCCGGGATCAAAAGTTATGAGGCATCACGTGCTCCTACGTGATCGAGCATCACGTGCAGAGACGTAACCATTTACAGGCAAAGCCTGTAGACTCTGAATAAAATAAATAATTGGAAATAATTAATCAGTGGGGTCACATGCCAACACGTGATGGGCCTTTAAACCCACTGAAAAGAATTAAAGGTATAATAAAAAATAAGGAAAAACCTCAATGGGGCATCACGTGCCAACACGTGACCAAGGGTCATGTGCTGACACGTGATAATTCCTGAGTTCTTTAAAGCAACAGAATTAAATTCTGGTCAAATGCCAACACGTGATGGGTTCCTAAGGATCTATGAATTAATAGAATTAAATTCTAATTAAAAGGGAATCAAAAACCCTAACTAGAAAAATATTTCTCTAAATCTTTCTAAACAAAAATGATGGTGATTTGTAAAATGGAGCACCGTTGGATTAAAAATCCAATGGTGATTAAAATTCACCAATTTATAGAAAGATTTTATACAAGGAAAGATTTCCCTGAAATTCGCCAAGAATAACAAACAGAATATCTTTTGGATTAAAAATCCAATGGTGAATAAAATTCACTAAGATCATGTTAGTTACAAAATCAATTAAAATTTTCCAATGAAAGATTGACTAAACAAATTGATTCTTTTCTTTCTCTTATAAATAGGAGCCAAGAAGAAAAGAGAAAGGGATCTACTTTTATTTAGAGAAGAACAGAGAGAGAAAAAAGAGAGGAGAATTTAATTCTCAAGAGAAAAAAAAAAAGAAAAGAGAATTTACTTCTCAAGAAAGAAAACCCTAGGTGAGGAAAAGAAAAGGGAAAAGCTTCACAAAACAAAAAGAGAATTTAATTCTCAATCTAAGAGTTTAACTCTTCTGAAAAAGAACTTAGTTCTTCCTCTGGTTGAAGATCTGTAGAAGCAAATCTCCTCATAAGTTGAGAATTTAATTCTTATCGGTTGAGATTTTGCCATGCAGATCCAAAACATAGAGGGGGAATTGAGTTTAGAGAATTTAATTCTCCCAATTCATAGGAATTCAATTCCTCTAAGATAAAACTAGGGTTCAATCCTATATGAGAATTTAATTCTCCTAAATTTATAGGAATTTAATTCCTCCAAATAAAATTAGGGTTCAACCCTGCATGAGAATTCAATTCTCCCAAAATCATACGAATTTAATTTCTTCAAGACAGAACTAGTGTTTAACCCTATATAAGAATTTAATTCTTCCACATATATAGGAATTTAATTCCTCTAAAACATAATTAAGGTTTAACCCTACAGAGAACTTAATTCTTAAAAAAATAAAGAGACTTGAAAGATCTCCATCACGTGTCCCCACGTGACCTCTAAACATATCCTCCAAAGTAAGAAGGAATTAACTTTAAGGCAATGCCTCACGTGCTCCCACGTGACCTCCAAAACGACGAGAATAAAAGCAAAGACAGATTTTAATTTGGATGCTCTCACATGTTACACGTGACCCCTTGATAAATGCGTCAATAATCAGCGCACAAATCTCCATCACGTGCTAACATGTGATGGCCAAGAAATTCAAAAGTGTTTAAAATTTATTTGTAGAACAAAGCAAAGGAGATCTGGCCCCACCTTTGGGTGCCCTCACATGTCCCCACGTGACCCATTCCCACCTAGTGTTTAACACTAATTTGAGAGTTCTATTTCCAGTGTTTAACACTGTTGCCTTCTAGTGTTTAACACTAATTGAGAGTTTTATTGCCATTGTTTAACACTGTTGTCATCTAATGTTTAACACTATTTTTAGTCAAATTGGCTAATTTTCCAGAGGCAAAAACCTCACCTTCAACTGAATCTCAAAATTGAGTAAAATTCAGAGCTATAATGTTTAATGCCCTGTCAAAGATAAAAATGTTATCAGAGCTCTCAAACTCGTGTTTAGCATTTCTAAGTGATGAGGGGCTGAACCCAGTCAAATGTCTAATGGTCCAACAAAGAGCCAATATTTCAAACTTAATTGGACTTAAGCCAAGTTGGCCATAAGTCCTCAATTCAGATTTAATTGAGCCAACTCAATTCAGATTTAACCGAGCCAATGTGCTCATAACATAATTAATTAATCTTAGTTCCAAATTGGACTACAGATCACTTAATCCACTTTGGTTCGAGGGTACATCTTTTCACTCCTTTGATATCTATCGTTGTAATCCTTCAATGTCTTCGGAGAGGTGACGGGTCCCGACAACCACATATTTCAAAGACTATGGGGTCCTCAAACTCACGGACTATGATGTCCTTAACCTCGACCGTGACGTCTTTAAACTAACATTGGACTGTGAGGCCCAAAAATCCATGGACTATGATGTCCTTAATCTTGACCGTGATGTATTTAAACTAACATTAGATTGTAGGGTCCCTAAACCCACGGACTGTAAGTCTACGGTAGCGCCCCGGCCGTCTTTCTGAGGCCAAAATGCGGAAACAAAACTTTTTCTTTAACTTTAAAACCGGCACTACCGCATACTAAAAACTCGGATCGAACCATTAACCTAATGCTAACAAGAGAAAGGGTAGAAAGCTATACCGAGCGATCCGTGTCCTTCGGTCTTCAGCCACCATCCTGATCTCCTCGCGGAATCTTCGGTCTCCATCTCCTCGTCGGAAAGGGCACAACATCGAAAAATCTTTTTACGGGCTCCCACTTCGTCCGAAGCAACTCGAGCACGAAGTGTGCTAGCCGACTCGTCCCACTTTGTCTCTTTGCATCCATGGCTTGGATGGAGATTGAAGGTGTTGCCATTGGAAGAAGACAATGAGCTAGAGGAAGAAGAAGAAGAAGAGAAGACTTTCTCATCTTTTCTTTTTCTTTTTGTTGTGACAAAAAATGAGAGTGAGAGAGTGCTTAAGAAATAATACAAGACCAAAAACAAATGTCATGGCAGCCCCTCTCTCTCATTTCATCAAATCAAGACATAAAACAATTCATTAATGTGACATATTTGTAAGAAAAGAGACCATGACTCATGATACAAGTCCATGTCACATTAATGCATTGTCATGATGATTTCTAGCTCATTATTTCCTTACGCAAACATTAATCCAAATGTTTGCCACAACAAAAATATCTGGCAACATCTAAAGTAAACTCGTGACGGATCACAAGGATACCCCTCATTTGTATATACATACCTGCATCCACATTCCGACTGAATGCGAATGCGATGAGACTAAAGTAATCCAACAAATCTAATACTAGGATCCGGCTTAAACCAAAACCTACTAGTATGATCCGTCCGATCATGATCCGTGCAATACCACACGTATAAGATCGAACCCTGCCATATATCCATACGGCATCTACACCGTTTTGCCTGAAACTTGAGAAACTGTCTGTGGGGGACTCTAAAGACTCGTCAATACTTTGGCTATGGATTTAACCACTAGCAAATCAGTGGTACTAGCTGTACGTAACGAGCTACCAGGTATTGACCAAAAGGGACGTCGATGAGCATACTCATTCTGATACCCTACTGAGCCTGTCAGTGATAATATCCGTACAGTCCGGTCCGTTCGTCTATGAGCATCGCATGGCGGGCCTAGAGGGTTGGTAAAAGTCAGACCCCCAAAAGCGGTACAAGTTGTGTCGGAGTGTAGCCCAGAACACCCTGAGATACTACTAGAATACCTACCAGTAAATCTCCTGCCTCGGCCAAGGGCTTTGTGTAATAGCTCTCCTAGACACAGCGCGATCTCACCCCCAATACCGGGAGAGACGAACCCCTGCAGATCCGCTTACTGCCTCTATGTGGCTCGGGACTGTACCCAACTAAAACCTGTTTGCACGACTCCTTTGAGCCGTGGTAGGGTAGTAATATAAGAATAGTGGGAACTCACACGCGACAAATGACGATCTCAGGTCGATGAACTAACCTGTACACATGTCACCAGGGAACTGCTATCTGACGTCTGGTATAATCTCAACTAGCATGTTCCCGGCGAGTCCTGTCCGGTGTAAGGTGTACTCATAACCCAATGAGCACCTATATACATCTTAGGTGAACCAACTGACACCAGTGACTTGTGAGACCGGTCACTGCCCCTCGTCGGGGTCTCGACTGTATACACTAGTCTACTCTGGAGTATCGATGCCCTGTCTTGAAACTCCCAAAACTAGGGACCACTTTTAAGGATGTGCTTATGGACTACCCAACTCTCATGTATATGATCGCCATCATACTGTTGGTAGTCAAGCAGGATCCTAAGGGCTCTATCAACGTGTAATAGTGAACATGTCACCTAAAACTGTACACGACTGATAAAGATAAACCATGGTAGCATACTATTCTCTATCAACGAGTAATAGTGAACTACAATGTCACCTTAAAGCATGTACACGATGATAAAGATAAGCCAGATAGTATACAAACCTCTCGAGTAAGACTGTCCTACCGGTATAGGTCCTCCCTCAATCATTGCAATCACGTGCCTGTGATCCAATAATTGACTCTGAGGACACTATATCCAACAATCTCCCACTTGCACTCAAGGCTAATTATTGCGATATCGCATACTCACAGCCCGTGTGATACCGAACACCCAACTCCTCTACTAATCAGTCTCACAGAGCCCGTTTGCGAAACTATTGCATTCGAGGAATAGCCTCAGCTAGTGGATCCGTCCTGATATTTTTTTCTATGTCTCTCTTTATCTCAAGTTCGCGGAGAAAGCCATCTCCCGAAATGAGCAACATCTGTGTTAGAATATATCTGGATATCTGATGGGACCTAATTCATAAATGAACTCCAAATCCAAACTTCTTAGACTGTATCATCAACTGAAACCAAGCAGTATCCTGCGTCATGCCTCCCTCAGTATCCGCTTGGATCACCTGTCCAAAACACTGCCCCTTATCAGAGGGAAAACTATAACTCTGACAGTCACTCTGTCATCCAGGTCACCTTGGAAGCCTGGAATGATGATTGTCTCCTAAAAGAGGCTGTTGTTATCATATCCCTAGAACATCCACTTATGTTCTAAAACTGCTCCCGATCGTTTCTCCAGGATTGGATCAATATCCATTTATTGCATCTACTGCAAAAATAACATCTGGTGTGGTACTTGACATCTCATGATTGATTCAATTGCCTAAGCAAGTGATCTGCCAATCATGCACATCCCTCTCCTTTTTAGTCTGTAAGATACTTTTAGAGAGGGTGACTCCATCACTTGCAGGTACACTACCGTACCAGGAGTCGTCCATTCTAAATACCTTTAGAATGCTGTCTAAGTACCCTGATTGGGAAACTACCCAAATCTAGATCTAAAACCATAAATCTAGTAACCAAAATTTCTGATATAATATCCATATCCTATATAGAGAAAACACTATGTGACAACCAAAGTATAACCGATCGTAGTATAGGAATATCACTTCCTACTCTGTGTATGTCATCCAAATACCAGGACATTACACCCTACTACCTTCTTAACAGATCTATACCCTATTCTGATGAAGTCAAACCTATGACTGTCACATCAGAAATAGATGATCTATCTCCGCTATATCTGCTTTAGTCTATAAATAGACATAAGCCACTTGTCGACTATATTTCCGCTGCTCCCACTGACCATGACAACCCTCTGGCGGAGTCATATAGACGTACACTTCTAAAACTAGTTTCGAACGACGCTATACTCATCCTCCTGCTGGGTCTCATAGCCTGGAACAACAGTAGTGTCAAGTCCCTACTTAGCTTCCGCTGCTCCCACTGACCATGACAACCCTCTGGCAGAATAATATACACGTACACTTCTAAAGCTAGTTTAGAATGACGCTATACTCATCCTCCTGCCGGGTCTCATAGCCTGGAACAACAATAATGGCAAGTCTGGGTAAACAAGAACCTCCCTGTCACCGTCTTTGAGCATACCGGAGTACCTCTCGGATGCCTGAGGTTACCCACCTTATCTGCGGAGTGGCCAATGGAATGTCAAACCAGATTGAATTTTTAGGTTCTTATCAAATTTTCAGTTATCGTTTGCGGTTCTGGAATCACTTCCAGTTCTACCATACTCCCACTACTGTTTTCTGGAAAAAAAATCCATTTTACTAAAACTGTGACGAGTCAAGAACAATGTCACTATTGATCTTCCAGATGGTAGAAAGTTAACCCTCGTCATAGCCCGGGTCAACCCACAAACAGCCATTACAGAAACGTGTCTTGAGTTATCCAGAGTTTGGTTTTAAGCATAAACCGGACAACTCCCCGTACCTTAATATCGTTAAGATATGAACTGTTCTATATCCAATATACAAACAGAGCCACTGATTTAATTGGAACCAGATTCAAATCATGCAATTGTCTCTAGCGCATGTTAACTAAATGGAAGGAGGCCGATCAGCGTTACTCAACTTAGGAATGCATCCAGATATGAGCAACCTGAAAGAGAAACAAGTTTCTTAAAACCATCACTATCAACCGAATACCATACAAAAGTATCTACATCTTCGATCACCTTGAAGAATCCCGATACTTACAACAACTAGTTCTCTACTTTATTTATATGTCTATAACTTCTCAAAACTTGGACCTTAAATTTCTACGAAACACATGTCTAAGAACTAGAGAAGTCATATGTAAACAGAATATAGTACGAGTACCAACCCCTCTGTCCTGATAGACACTGGACAACATACAATAGTCTGTATAAGTCTGCTGAGTCTAATAACTCAATCCGTATGTGTCGTAGGTTGAAAACTGTACTGTGGTTATGAAGAGTTACACCGCTGTTTAATGCTCCTTACCTAACCATCAACTAATATAGGTAAATGTCACCGACACAATTTCAAAAGGTTATATCTCACTCTATAAAAATAGACGTACAGATATATCAATTTGAAATTGGTGCATAACAACAGATATTCAAAACCAATATTTACCGTCCGGCAAATAGCCCAGGCGATTTCCTTAAATATGACAAATTACAACGAATTCCGATATAATAAGGATGATCACCTAATTCCTAATAACTTACTCCCACTCATCATCTGTAAAACCATACAGATGTGAGAATCATACCTGGTAAATACATACCCTGGAGCAAGGGCTAATTGGGAAATCAGTTATCTTTTAACAGTACAAAGTGAAACTGAAACATTGAAATGTTTCGTAGGGGTATCCGGGTATTCTTAGTAATGCCTCTTCCATTATCAGATTCACAACTTTAACCATATATTTCTTTGTCATCTCTCCAAATCCCTTCATATGTCTTTAGTCATTACCTTCTGTACACCCTCTTAGGCTAAATGGTTTTCTTCCTTCTGCACCATTCAGCACCAGCTATGATTTGGAAGAAGACTATCTAATAAGCATAATGGGTATACTGTCCTAATCTTAGGAGCACTCGCAACACGAGAGAAGGTAAAGATAAAAGACACCTGAATAAACCTTATTCCTATTTCTCCTGAACCAGAATCCATCCCCGAATTGGAACAAGTTCCTTTCGAGTTCGTATATAACCATACGATGGAGTACCCAAATAACTGTGGATCTTCGTAGTGATACGGAGTGTTCTGGAGAAATACAAAGATGAAGTGGGAGTGGTAATGAAATACTTGGTCTGGTCGTGAATAGCAGTCGCAGTTTACTTTGCCCTCTTACTAATCCCTTCATATGTCTTTACAAAATACCTTCTGTACACCATCGTTAGGCTAATTGGTTTTCTTCGTTCCCTACTGGTCGGCACCTGCCTATGGTTTGGAAGAAGACTATTCAATTTGCGTAATAGGTGTACTGTCCTAATCCAAGGAGCGCTCGCAACCTGAGAGAAGGTAAAAGGAAAAGACAACTGAATAGTCTTATTCATTTTCTCTAGAACCGGAAACCATCCTCGAATCTGGAACAAGTTCCTTCGAGTTCGTATATAACCATACAATGGTTTTATCCAATGGAAGTGGACGTTCGTAGTAATACGGGGTGTTCTGGAGAAAAGGGTAAAGGTAGGAGTGGTAATGAGGTATGCAACTCTGACAATCCAAAAGCCAGTATTTAAGAAGGTTCGGTTAATTTTGGTCACTGAGTCATAGTCAAGGGTCGGGCCATGGTCGCTGCCTAAGAGAGAGAGAGAAAAGAAACACTCAGCGCCCACTCTAACCTACATCAGAATAGTTGTCACTTTATCTAATCAGGAAACCTCCCACTGTAACCTCAAATTCTCCTCCAAACCTGAAAGAAGAATTAGTCGGGATCACCCGAGGAGTAAACCAACTCATCAGTGGGAATCGGGATCCAACTATCATCGCATAATAACGTAATGGAATCCACTCACGTTATCACACTCCAGAAGGTATGCGCATATCTGGCAAGTTTAAGTTTCTTTAGAAACTCCCGATGTGATTTTTGCCCCATGCTCTTATGACCTTGACGAAGGCCAACATATCATAAGTCACATGTCAAGTTCTACCCGTCATTATCCAGGTTAATTTGAACCCACCCGTACATACCCTTGACGAAGGCCAAAATAGTTGTACGACTGTTCCAAACCAACGCATCTATCTATGCTGCAGAAAAGTAGCAAATAGCTACCATACACTATGCCTTGACGAAGGCCAACATACATAGCATGAATACTATGTGCTACCTTCCTGAAATGACAGAGGGCTACGAATGCTTTTTGGCGAAAAACCGTTAACGTAATGAACTTCATATCGTTGAAGGAACCGGATAACTTTTTATAAAAATATAGTGGCGAAAACCCTTTGCTAAAGAGGTCACTCCCGGTGAAAGGATCTCGGCTCTTTCCCCGTAGAATGAGGTGCAGGATATTCCAACTGAATACCACGATGCAAAGCAAAATGTAATCGGCTATAGTGAAGTTATTGCCCTGACGCAAACTTCTGTCCAAGGGGTCACTCCCGGTGAAGGGATCTCGGCCCTTGCCTCATCGACTGAGGTGCTGGATATTCATAATCGAATACCACTGTGCAAAACAAAAGAGAACATCCTTGCAATAACAGCTTTTTGAAAAAGTTCCAACAACATCAGAATAGGTTTGTTTAGCTTGCATTGATCCGAATCAATGCAGTCCTATCAATTGATCACACCAATAAAGAACGAAAATAATGATGTACGTATATGCCATCCGCATTCGCCACCGGGTCTCGTCATCACCCGTTAGGTTACTTAACTAATGACAAAGCGGGGACTGGACTAGCGCGGATGCAAAACATATACAACATCTACTAGTATATATATCAATATATAATATTTGCTCAAGGCGTGATAAAATGCAACATCTTAGAAGTGTAATAAGTATCACAGAACAATACAGATATCCGGGATCCCCGGGTTTCGTAGAGCCTCTACTGAAACCCGACGTTTCCCTGGTCGTGTGGATAGCCTGTGCAATGAAATCCTAGATCCCTACGGGCATGGCATGTTACCCGCCAAAACTTGAAGCGAGCCAGCCCCCTTCAACAATGTGAATGGACCACACAGCACTTCACGGAATCCGGTAACTTGAGCACCCCTCCTTGGGTCAACCTATACCCCCTACGAGTGCGGCGAATAGCCCGCCAATTCTAGAGTGAAGCCCCCTCCGTCTCAACGCCATGAGATGCGGGCCCATTACCCTCTAGAACCCGGCTACTCGTGCACCCTCCGCGGGGTAATCCTAGTATAGAAAATAAAATATACAACGGGTACATCGACCTCAGCCCGGTCGTGCCCCAAAAGAATAATATACAAACAGGCAGTAACGGCAGTCCACATGTCGGACGCTCGCCCCGCAATATCAAATGTACATATACAACCAAACTGTACTACCATTGCATCCAGGCTATCCACCACGACAAATCTGCAACATCACAGCACAACACAGAACATCAACGTGAATTTCACGTTCGCAAATCCGTCTAAAAGGGATATAGCAGTTAGACAGGATTTACCGATCAAATGGCATTCACGGTCGCAGATATAATGTAAATACTGTGAACTAACATGTTTAAAATTTTCGATCGACAAAATTTCCCGAAGTGGGCCCCAAGCACAATACCCAGTACTCAAAAAAAAATAGGGCCCAAAAAGAATATACCAAAAACCCCAGTTTCAAGTAAGAGACCCACTGTAGAAATTTGGTGCACTGTGGCTACAGTACGACCGTGGATCCGCGTCCAAAACGTGCCGGATCCGCCGCGCTAGAGTAAAATCAGCCCACTAAATTTTCTCAGTTTTCTTAGAAAAGCCTGCACATATTTCTGTAATGTACCAAATAATTTTTCGAGCACAAATAAAATTCTACAGAAAGTGCATATTTGAAACTGTGGTTTTTAGAAAATTCGTTCGATCGAACTTGTAAACACGTTAGAGCAAGTTAGACTAGGTTAATGACGTGTCTCTGATACCATGTAAGTCTACGGTAGCGCCCCGGCCGTCTTTCCGAGGCCAAAATGCGGAAACGAAGCTTTTTCATTAACTTTAAAACCGGCACTACCGCATACTAAAAACCCGGATCAAACCATTAACCTAATGCTAGCTAACAAGAGAAAGGGTATAAAGCTATACCGAGCGATCCGTGTCCTTCGGTTTTCGGCCACCATCCCGATCTCCTCGCGGAATTTTCGGTCTCCATCTCCTCGTCGGAAAGGGCACCACATCGAAAAGTCTTTTTACGGGCTCCCGCTTCGTCCGAAGCTACTCGGGCATGATGTGTGCTAGCCGACGTGCCCAAGGTTGAAGTAGAGTATGTTGTGATCGCTTTGTCTCTTTGCATCCATAGCTTGAATGGAGGTTGAAGGTGTTACCATTGGAGGAAGACAATGAGCTATAGGAAGATGAAGAAGAAGAGAAGACTTTCTCATCTTTTCTTTTTCTTTTTGTTGTGACTAAAAATGAGAATGAGAGAGTGCTTAAGAAATAATACAAGACCAAAAACAAATGTCATGGAACCCCTTCTCTCTCACTTCATCAAATCAAGACATAAAACAATTCATTAATGTGACATATTTGCAAGAATAGAGACCATGACTCATGATACAAGTCCATGTCACATTAATGCATTGTCATGATGATTTCTAGCTCATTATTTCCTTAAGCAAACATTAATCCAAATGTTTGCCATAATAAAAAGATCCGGCAACATCTAAAGTAAACTCGTGATGGACCACAAGGATACCCCTCACCAGTATATACATACCTGCATCCGCATTCCGACTGAATGCGAATGCGATGAGACTAAAGTAATCCAACAAATCTAATACTAGGATTCGGCTTAAACCAAAACCTACTAGTATGATCCGTCCGATCATGATCCGTGCAATAACGCACGTACAAGATCGAACCCTGCCAAATATCCATACGGCCTCTACAACTTTTCGCCCGAAACTTGAGAAACTGTCTATAGAGGACTCTAAAGACTCGTCAATACTTTGGCTGTGTATTTAACCACTAGCACGTCAGTGGTACTAACTATACATAACGGGCTACCAGGTATTGACCAAAAGGGACGTCGATGAGCGTACTCATCTTGACACCCTACTGAGCCTGTCAGTGACAATATCCATACAGTCTGGTCCGTTCATCTATGAGCATCGCATGGCGGGTCTAGGGGGATGGTAAAAGTAAAACCCCAAAAGCTGTACAAGTCGTGTCAGAGTGTAGCCCAGAACACCCTGAGATACTACTGGAATACCTACCAGTAAATCTCCTGACTTGGCCGAGGGCTTTGTGTAATGGCTCTCCTAGACACAGTGCGATCTCACCCCCAATACCGGGAGAGACGAACCCCTGCAGATCCGCTCACTGCCTCCATGTGGCTCGGGACTGTACCCAACTAAAACCTGTTTGCAGGACTCCTTTGAGCCGTGGTAGGGTAGTAATCAAAGCACAGTGGTAACTCACACGAGACAAATAACGATCTCAGGTCGATGAACTAACTGTACACATGTCACCAGGGAACTGCTATCTGACGTCTTGTATAATCCCAACTAGCATATTCCCGGCGAGTCATGTCCGGTGTACTCATAACCCAATGAGCACATGTATACATCTTAGGTGAACCAACTGAAACCAGTGGCTTGTGAGACAGACCACTTCCCCTCGTCGGGGTCTCGACTGTATACACTAGTCTACTCTGGAATATCGATGCCCTGTCTCGAAACTCCCACGGCTAGGGACCACTTTTAAGGATGTGCTTATGGACTACCCAACTCTCATGTATATGATCGCCATCATATTGTTGGTAGTCAAGCAGGATCCTAAGGGCTCTATCAACGTGTAATAGTGAACATGTCACCTAAAGCTGTACACGACTGATAAAGACAAACCATGGTAGCATACTATTCTCTATTAACGTGTAATAGTGAACTACAATGTCACCTTAAAGTATGTACACGATGATAAAGATAAACCAGATAGTATACAAACCTCTCGAGTAAGACTGTCCTACCGGTATAGGTCCTCCCTCAAACATTGCAATCACATGCCTGTGATCCAATAATTGATTCTGAGGGCACTATATCCAACACGGAGTATGATGTCCTTAACCTCGACCGTGATGTCTTTAAACTAACAATGGACCGAGATGTCCTTAAAATAACGATGGACCGTAATGTCCTTAAACTAATCGATCGCAATGTTACTAAACTAAATAATAGAGCCTAATTGCTCTCTTGTTGGATCTAAACGATCCCGTTAAGTTGATCTTAGTCTAAAATGAGACTAATGTATCCTTAACATAAGTTTAAGTTGATCTTATTCCCAAATGAGACTAACGTATCCTTAAACCCAACCCCCAAACCCAAAATCTAAGAAAGATACGGATTTGGACTAGTCCACGCCCTACGGGCGACAACATAAATTAGTCTCCGTATACAATCCACGGGAAACCAAACACAAACAAACACCCACGACACGAAGTGACCATCTGGAGAAGGAGAAAGTTGTTACCGCGATGCGGTAGCGTAATTAACTGCAGGGGCTTGCGCCTGCAGGGAAGAGCGCCCCATAATCAAAAACCCCTCAACGAGGGGGAATCTGACGAAGTCTGCTACATCGGCCGCATCCGTTCAAACCTTCGATACATGGTGTCATAAATCAACTTGGCATCTTCGGAGAGGTGGACGGATAGCACCAATTAGCATCTGCCCCGAATTCAGGCAAGACGTTTGTCTTTCCAGTTTTCGGCGGGGAACAGATTCTGGCACGCCCGGTGGGACCTTTTCCATTTTCCACTCCACACTTCATGTGTCGTGTTCGCGAACGAATCGCGGTTTGCTATGGTTGCCTGTGGATTCAAGGTACTTAGATTTGGTGTCTTGCTCCGTGCAGAAAACAGAAGATCAATGGCTTCAAACTGCACTAACTGCAACTACAACTCTCACTCCGTCCCGTCCGGAGGAGTGACTTACGGGCCCCAAGCAGCCTCCATCTTCGCTATTCCGGTGGAACAGGTGACTCAGGACACAACTGGGCTATTGTTAGGGACCATGATCCCACCAATGAGCTTCAATGCCCCATTACTGCCACAGGAAACCCCAAAGAAGTCGGTCTTTGCTCGACTTACAACTACCGTGACCCCTCTCAACGGGTCGCCCAAGTCTATTGCCTCAGTTTTCAACAGACTGGGCCAGAATGCCAACAAGCTCGCAATACCTGAAGCAGCTATCCCAAAGCGGATAGCTATCACGGCTCAAGCGGACGAGATCATTGGAAAGGCTTCTCCTGACAAGAAGTCAGTCTTCACAAGGCTGGCCATCTCGGCTCCTGCTCCAGGCGAAGTCACTTCTACCTAGAGATCTGTATTCGATAGGTTGAACATTACTTCTCGGCGAACGTCAGTCTTCAGGAGACTGGCACCAGCAACAACCCTCCATCAACACAGGGGCATAAGGAAGTCACCCCCTAGCTGAGACAATCCCAATGGCTCGACACGCTCGACGTCGCCACTTGCGCCGAGTATGGAAGGCTGAGGGCAACTTACCCTCTGGACTGACTCCGCTAGCTCCAACAGTGGAAGTTGATGCTGCTGTTCCAACTGGGAATAGTTTTGAACTACTAAGGAGGGTACACAAAAACTCTCCGACTGCTGTATTAAAAAGATCTCCTCCACCAATGGAGAACGCTACAAAAGCAAAGCTGGAGCAGCCCCCTCAGCGGCTGTCTTCTAAAATTTATAAAGTTTGGCGTCAAGTCGAAAACTCGGTTATTGATCAAGACTACCCCGCCGACAGGAAAAGATGAAGGTTCGGCAAGAAGAGAACCACCCTGTCAAGCCAAAGAAGGCGACAACTACTTGGGTGCCCACTGCAACAGCCCCCTCAACGTCACCAGTCCGCAAAAAGAAAAGGCCGGAGAAAATCCCTGAGTCTGCGACGAATCGTAAGACCACTGAACCCAAACACCCCAAAGCTGGGGGCATGATGGTACATACAGTTTACATGGCTACTGGAAAAGAAGAAAGCCACGCTTCGACGGGTCACCGACCGCTTACCCGATCAATAACAAGGGCTCAGGAACAACAATAGCAGAAGTTTCAAGAGATGCTGACTGCAATGGCTGCACTCATGGGACCGAAAGCAAGCCCGGAGACATCCTTGGAGCAGCGCCGTGAGCAAGAAATTGATACTGAATTTCTCCGAAGAATGCTCGAGAGGAAGGAAAAAGAAGCCGCGGAACAGGCGGCCAATATAAAGTAAATGGCCCTTCTATTCCAAGATATGGTGGGCATGATGATCCAGCCAGACCCTCCAGCCGAAAATCCTCCAGTAATAATTGAAGTGATAGAGGAGAGACATCAAATCCTCTGCCGGCTCTGTCAGCAGCCAAGGAGGAGACCATCTCTAAAGCCACGCTCGATGATTATATAGCTCAACAAATACGAGCTCATCAAGCGAATGAAGCGGCTGGCCAAGTCGTCAGAATTGGACGGCCCTATCCGGGTTGGTATGATCAAATAAAGTACCCGCCAGGATATACGATCCCTAAATTCCATGTATATAAAGGGACAAGAAATCCCCACCAGCATGTCGCCCAGTTCAGGGCTCTATATGGCAACACTAGGGGTGACGACAAATTGTTACTTCGTCAGTTCGTCGGCAGCTTGGCGGAAACAGCCTTTGAGTAGTATTCGGAGCTGCCCAATGACTCCGTCAAAACTTTTGCAAAGATGGAGCTGTTATTCACCCAGCGTTTCGTAAGCGCCAGCGAATGCACCCCAATCACGGCGTTGATCAATGCCCGAGTGAATTCAGGGGAGACATGGGTTCAGTATGCGATTCGGTAGCGCAACCTATAGTCGAAGTGTGAACAGCGCATAGAGGAAGCTCCTGCCGTAGGCATGTTTGTGGGTACCCTTGATCCGCAGGCGACCATATCCCAGTTCATGATGTTTTTCAAGCCGACCACCTTCCAGGACTTGATAGACAAGCTGGCCCAAATGGACCAGATGGGCCATAGGCCTTTCTCTTCAAAGACGGAGCCTTGGAATGAAAAGGGCAAAAGGAAAGCAACCTTCGTCGCCAACGCGCAACAACAACCGAGTGGCCCGAGACCGGTTGTTCGCCAAAGCAACAAGCGGCAATCCCTCGATGAGAAGTTGAAACGTCCTTACTCGTTTTCCCGGGATAAAACAAGGAAACTGGTTGAACTGGCAGTGCGCAATGGGCTCATCACTCTACCGGAGTCGAGACACCCAACGCAACCGAACGATGTCTACGATCTTAATTACTGCCCTTACCACCGAGTATTAGGCCATCCGATCGAAAACTGCTACGTCTTCAAAAACTGGGTTGAAGACCAATACCAACAGGGCAAGTTTGCGCTGTCCGAAAACTGGAAGATGAACCCGCCACAACCACATGCTCCGAAAAAGATGGACATGCCGGGGCATCATGCTCATTCATAGAGAAAGCCCCATGGACCACTATGTCCTAAAACTAGCTACGGACCAAAACGTCCTTAAACTAACGATGGACCACAATGTCCTAAAACTTGCAATTGACCGAAACGTCTATAAACTACGACGGACCGTAGTATCCTAAGGCTGACGCAAAAAAAAGAGTACGTCCATAAGCAAGATGGGCACGGATGAAAACCCGAAAGGGCTCCGTGAGTAAAAACAGCAGGACTACCGACGATGTTTGTGAAAACCCGAAAGGGCACAGACTCGTATAAAAAAACGGTACGCCCACAAGCGAGATGGGCACGGATGAAAACCCGAATGGGCTCCATGAGTAAAAACAGCAGGACTACTAGCGAGTTTGTGAAAGCCCGAAAGGGCGCAATCTCGTTAAAAGACACTTGCAAGGTCCTTTCAACCCTGTAAGGAGAATATACCTGCGTGAGATCCTTACGACTCACAAGGGAGCAACACACTTAGGGATCCCTACGATTCCTAAAGAGAAGTTACACTTACGGGATCCTCACGACTCGTAAAGAGAATTCCCATTTGAGACCCTCATGGCTCATAGGATTCAAAAGCCTTAAGTTACAGGGATCTGAACCTGTTCTTAAACCATCACAACCCACAGACTGCCCTACAAGCGGTTCAATATTAACCTTTGTATACAATCCACAGGTATGAATAAACTTTCCCTAATAAAGTCCTACCAGCGACTAGGGATATGCTCACACGGTGAACAAACATTTATAGGTCCTCTCGACTTGCAAGGAGAAAACACTCCTGCAAGATCCTCACGACTTATAAGAGAACATACACTTAAAAATCCTCATGATTTTTAAGGAGAAAATGCACCTATGAGATCCTCACGACACGTAGGGAGAAATACCTTTATGAGACCCTTACGGCTCATAACGTCAAAAGGCTTAGTCGACAGGATCCTAACCCTGTTTGCTAAGCCATCTTTGTTCGAATCAACAAAGGCAAATGATGATTCGCTCCTGGCAATGTCCCAGTGGTAGCGATGCTGATGCCTAAATTGGTATCAAATCCCAAGCCCTTTCACAACAAATGATGATTCGCTCCTGGCAATATTCCAATTGTAGCGATGCTGATGCTAAGATTGGCACCAGATTCCAAGTTCCACACTCGCGATAAAAAAATCAGCGAGCCAAAAATGCATATGAAATAGCCGAAATGATGGGGCAACTTGCAACAAAATCAGCAAGTAAAATATATGCATACTAAATAGCCGAAATGATTGGGCAACTCGCAATAAAAAGCAGCGAGTAAAAAAAAATAGCCGAAATGATTGGGCACCGCGAAAAATAGCCGAAATGATTAGGCAATCGCGACTTTAGCCATATAAAAAGCTCAAATGATAGAGCATCGCAGAAAGAAATAAAAAAATTCTGAAAGAATGAAACTTTTGCCCTACAGGTGAGATCACATCGATCACTGTATACAATCCAGGGACGCAAACAAAGAGGGAACCATATCATCCCACAAGGCTCCATCAGAAAGAGAGCCAAGTCTCGACGGTCATATTTGCATCCTCAAAGTCTAACAACAACGTTCTTCCTTATGCCAGCAAGGCACAGAAGCGACACAACGAAACGAAGCCAGGGCATAGTCCCTAGTTCCAAATCTTAACGGCAATATCTACAGCCTAAGAATCAGCAATGGTGATCCTTCTCATTCCAATAGGACTGGGACGCAACATCACCAAACGAAGCCACGGTATAGTCCCTAGTTCCAAATCTCGATGGTTCACCGACAACCTAAAAACCACCTCAGCATTCGTCTCGTTACAGCAGACGCAATGTCAACAATGGTGTTCCTTCGCAGTCCAGCAGGATGCAGATGCAATGTCAACAAAAGACCCCGTGGTCAAAACAAAGCGGAATGATGGCAAAATCCCAGCTCCACTTCGACATTCGTCTCGTTACAGCAGACGTAATGTCAACAACGGTGTTCCTTCACAGTCCAGCAGGATGCAGATGCGACGTCAACAAAAGACCCCATGGTCGAAACAAAGCAGAGTGACGGCAAAATCCCAGCTCCACCTCAGCATTCATCTCGTTACAACAGACGCAACGCCAAAGCAAATGAAGCAAATGCCAAATTCCTAGCTTCAGATTCTTGACGGTAACTCATATAAAACTTGAAAGACTATCGGAGATCATCCCACACCGGCGCAGAGTGGTCACCACCTTGACGTTCGTCTCGATACAGCAGACGAGATGTCACTACAGCGTCCTTCCTCCAACAGGATTCGGACATGCCAAAGCAAACAAAGCGAAGGACAAATTATTAGCTTCAGGGTCTTGACGGTAACTCATATAAAACCTGAAAGACTACCGGAGATCATCCTACATGGAGTGGTCACCACCTCGACGTTCGTCTCGATACAGCAGACGAGATGTCACTACAACGTTCTTCCTCCAGCAGGATTCAGACGCAACAATCAAAATAATGGAACAATGGCAAAGTCCCCTAGTTCCAAATCTTGACGGTTCACAGACAGCCTAGAGTTCACCAACGGCATTTTTCCTTACTCCAGCAGGATGCAGATACGATGTCAACAAACGACCCCAGGGTCAAAACAACGGAACAATGGCAAAGTCCCCTAGTTCCAAATCTCGACAGTTCACAGACAGCCTAGAGATCACCGACGGCATTTCTCCTCACTCCAACCAGATGCAGACGTGACGTCAACAACCGACCTCAGAGTCACAACGAAGCGGAGCCATGGTAAAGTCCCTAGATCCAAATCTCAATAGCTATATCTACAGCCCGAAGACCAACAACGGTGTGCCTCCTCATTCCGGCAGGACACAGATGCTACACCATCAATCGGAGCAATGGTAAAGACCCTAGCTCTAAGACTCTATGGTCCACAGACAACCTAGAGTCAACCAATGACCTCCCTGCCGGATCAACGCTTCGTCTCGGAAATAAGTCAACCAACCTCCGAGGAAATCAGTGTCCTTGGAAAAAACCGCAATTCAGGGAAATCAGCGTCCTTGACGAGAGCACCTTGATTCGCATTGGCCCGCAGAGAAATCAATGTCTTTGCAGGAATACCTCGATTCGTTTCAACCGTAGGGAAATCAGTGTCCTTGGCAACCTCCTCGATTCAGGGAAATCAGCGTCCTTAACGGGGGCATCTCGATTCGCGTCGACCCGCAAGGAAATCAGTGTCTTTCCAGGAATACCTCGATTCGTCTTAACCTCAGGGAAATCAGTTTCCTTGGAAAAAACCTCGATTCAGGGAAATCAGCGTCCTTGACGAGAGATCTCGATTTGCATCGACCAGCAGAGAAATCAGCGTCTTTGCAGGAATACCTCGATTCGTCTCAACCCCAGGGAAATCAGTGTCCTTGGCAACTTCCTCGATTCAGGGAAATCAGTGTCCTTGACGAAAGCATCTCGATTCACGTCGACCCACAAGGAAATCAGTGTCTTTGCATGAATACATCAATTCGTCTCAACCCCAGGGAAATAAGTGTCCTTGGCAACCTCCTCGATTCAGGGAAATCAGCATCCTTGACGAGAGCATCTCGATTCGCATTGACCCGCAGAGAAATCAGCGTCTTTGCAGGAATACCTCGATTCGTCTCAACCCCGAGGAAATCAGTGTCCTTGGCAAAAATCTCGATTCAGGGAAATCAGGGTCCTTGACGAGAGCACCTCGATTTGCATCGACCCGCAGAGAAATCAACGTCTTTGCAGAAATACCTCGATTCATTTCAACATCGAGGAAATCAGTGTCCTTGGCAAAAACCTAGATTCAGGGAAATCAGCGTCCTTGACGAGAGCACCTCGATTCGTGTCGACCCGCAGAGAAATCAGTGTCTTTGCAGGAATACCTCGATTCGTTTCAACTCCAAGGAAATCAGTGTCCTTGGCAAAAACCTCAATTTAGGGAAATCAGCATCCTTGACGAGAGCACCTCGATTCACGTTGACCCACAGAGAAATTAGTGTCTTTGCAGGAATACCTCGATTCGTTTCGACTTCAGGAAAATCAGTGTCCTTGGCAAAAACCTCGATTCAGGGAAATCAGCGTCCTTAACGAGAGCACCTCGATTCCCGTCGACCCGTAAAGAAATCAGCGTCTTTGCAGGAATACCTCAATTCGTTTTGACTCCAGGGAAATCAGTGTCCTTGGCAAAACCTCGTTTCAGGGAAATCAACGTCCTTGATGAGAGCATCTCGATTCGCGTTGACCCGTAGAGAAATCAGCGTCTTTGCAGGAATACCTCGATTCGTCTCAACCCCAGGGAAATCAGTGTCCTTGGCAAAAACCTCGATTCAGGGAAATCGGCGTCCTTGACGAGAACATCTCGATTCGCGCCGACCCACAGAGAAATCCTTGTCTCTGCAGGAATATACAACGTCACCAAAGCGGAGCCGCGGAAAAGTTCTCAGTTCCATGACTCGACGGTGCACACACAAACCAAAGTCAACCCTTGACTTCAGTGTTGAAGCAATGCTTTAACTCGGGAGTAGGTCAACTCATCAATCACTTACGAGTCCTCTCGACTTGTAAGGAAGAAGATTCTCTTGTGAGATCCTTACGACTCTCAAGAGAAAACACACTTAGGAATCCTTACGATTCCTAAGGAGAAAATACACCTACGAGATCCTCTCGACTCGTAGGGAAAAAAAATCTTTATGAGACCCTCACGGCTCATAAAGTTGAAAAGTCTTAGACGGAAGATCTGAACATGTTTCCGTAGCCATCGCTTCTTATCTCGATTCAGGGAAATTAGCATCCTTGGCGAGAATCTCTCGATTCGTTTCGACCCGCAAGGAAATCAGTGTCTTTGCAAGAATCTTTCGATTCGTCTTAACTTGCGGGGAAATTAGTGTCGCTACGCATAAAGAAAATTCTCTTGTCAGATCCTTCCGATTCTCAGGAGAAAAAGCACTTAGGAGTCATCACGACTCCTGAGGAGAAAAGACACCTACGAGATCCTCACGACTCGTAGGGAGAAAAGCCTTTGTGAGACCCTCATGGCTGATAAAGTTGGAATGTCTTAGGCAACAGATCCTAACCCTGTTTCCTAAGCTATCGCTACCTTATAAAGAGTTCAAGATGAACTGTTCTCTACCATCTATGGGCCACACTTGCCAAATCTACATGCCACTGAAATGGAGAAGTTACTCATGAGCATATAAACTAATTCACGCCAGAGTAAGACATAAAGAAATAGAAGGGTGCGGCTCATGGAGCTGAGGGTTTAGAATTATATCCCCTAAGAATCGAGATTTGAGTCAATGATAAACGACGACGCTTGTGTCCGCTCATTATCTTCTCAGATCAAGATTCTAAAAGTTATATACTAACCCAAAACTGATCATACGCTATGAATTACTCTACACTATTTCACCCACGTATATACTACATGGGCAAAGTAGTAGGGGGCAATTGTTCCCGCCAAAAAAATTTCTGCACAAAAGAGCTCAAGGTATCTAATGGCAGTGATACGTTTAAGAAAATGTGAATCATTATTCTCCGGGCTGTATTTTGACAAACTCCCGAATGTGAAACGGTTAAATTCTGATGGTATCGAAAGTGTCTCAAAAAATCCTTCGATTTGATATATTATGGGCCTCATAATTCATCCGGGATAAAAAATTATGAGACATCACGTGCTCACACGTGACCGGGCATCACGTGCAGACACGTGACCATTTACAGGCAAAGCCTGTAGGCACTGAATAAAATAAATAATTGGAAATAATTAATCAGTTGGGTGACGTGCCAACACATGATGGGCCTTTAAACCCACTGAAAAAATTAAAGGTATAATAAAATAATAAGGAAAAACCCCAATAGGGCATCACGTGCTAACACGTGACCAAGGGTCACGTGCTGACACTTGATAATTCCTGAGTTCTTTAAAACAGCAGAATTAAATTCTGGTCAAATACTTAATCAGGGGGTTACATGCCAACACGTGATGGGTTCCTAAAGATCTATGAATTAATAGAATTAAATTCTAATTTAAAGGGAATCAAAAACCCTAACTAGAAAAATATTTCTCTAAATCTTTCCAAACAAAAAAGATGGTGCTCTGTAAAATGGAGCACCGTTGGATTAAAAATCCAATGGTGATTAAAATTCACAAATTTATAGAAAGATTCTATACAAGGAAAGATTTCCCTGAAATTCATCAAGAATAACAAACAGAATATCTTTTGGATTAAAAATCCAATAGTGAATAAAATTCACAGAGATCATGTTAGTTACAAAATCAATTAAAATCTTCCAATGAAAGATTGACTAAACAAATTGATTCTTTTCTTTCTCTTATAAATAGGAGCCAAGAAGAGAAGAGAAAGGGATCTACTTTTTTTTTAGAGAAGAACAGAGAGAGAAAAAAGAGAGGAGAATTTAATTCTCAAGAGGAAAAAAAAGAAAAGAGAATTTAATTCTCAAGAAAGGAAACCCTAATTGAGGAAAAGAAAAGGGAAAAGCTTCACAAAACAAAAAGAGAATTTAATTCTCAATCTAAGAGTTTAACTCTTCTGAAAAAGAACTTAGTTCTTAATCTGATTGAAGATCTGCAGAAGCAAATCTCCCCATAGGTTGAGAATTTAATTCTCATCGGGTTGAGATTTTGCCATGCAGATCCAAAACTTAAAGGGGGAATTGAGTTTAGAGAATTTAATTCACCCAATTCATAGGAATTCAATTCCTCCAAGATAAAACTAGGGTTCAACCCTATATGAGAATTTAATTCTCCTAAATTTATAGGAATTTAATTCCTCCAAATAAAATTAGGGTTCAACCCTGCATGAGAATTCAATTCTCCCAAAATCATAGCAATTTAATTCCTTCAAGACAGAACTAGGGTTTAACCCTATATAAGAATTTAATTCTTTCACATATATAAGAATTTAATTCCTTTAAAACATAATTAGGATTCAACCCTATAGATAATTTAATTCTTAAAAAAATAAAGAGACTTGAAAGATCTCCATCACGTGTCCCTACGTGACCTCTAAACAGATCCTCCAAAGTAAGAAGGAATTAACTTTGAGGCAATGCCTCACGTGCTCCCACGTGACCTCCAAAACGACGAGAATAAAAGCAAAGGCTCAAATTTCAATAACGAACAAATTAGCGCACTATCCCCGGCAACGGCGCCATTTGATTGATCTTAAAATCTCGGTGTGTATATAGAAAAGTGTAAAGATCACAACCAAAGAAATTTGTAAACCGCAAACAATAACGGTGTCAATTGTAGGTTCATTAGCGAGTGCGGATCGTCCACAGAGAAAGTGTGATTTGCTCGTATCTGTTTTAGTTGAGTCGAAAATTAAAGGAGAAAAGAAAATGATTCAAGAATTTTGAAATTTAGTTTCAAGAATTTTAAAGAACTATATCTAATTATCAAGAAATACTAAAGATCAAGAATCGAGAATCAAGAATTGTCTAAGTTGAATTAGTTATCAAGATTTGTAGAGAGGCTCGTAGGAACCGATCGAATCGAAAGCGAGGATGAAGACTTGTGATTACGTATTCTTATCCATTGATGATTTGTTGCTAGATCGATGACGATCAACAAGGTTTAGGGATCTATCGATGAAACTAGGGTTTCATCATCTATCCCTTGTCCTTTCGTTGATTATCATTCAAATGCTAGCCTCTAGGAAATTCAATCATCGATCGTTGATCTCTAATTAAGAGCGAAAACATTCAAGAAATCATCTTGCTCGAAACTATATTATCAATAATTCAATTTACTAGAGTTTACAAAACTCATAGGACCTAAGAATCGTTCAAGAATGTAATCATCGTCATCTATCGATTTTCTCGATTCCTCCATGAGCGGAGTTTTCACTTAAACATCATGACAAAGAAAACAATCAAGAATTGAGAACTCATCATAATACTCAAATGTAAAGAAAAGCAAGATCAAGAGTTTTCACCTTTCATTATTCAACAATTTTGTTACAATTCGCTCAAGAGACTACAAGAATTGAAGAAAGAACTCGATCGTCGAATTAGCTTCGCATCGTCTCCGTGAGTCGTGGATCGTCGTGGATCACTTGCTCGGTTGAAGATCGTCTTTGCTTCTAAAAGGCTTGATGGCTTCTTGCTTGATTTTGTACTCGGAGATCTTGAATTGGCTTTTGGAATTGGATTAGGGTTAGGGGTTTGAATGCACAAGTTGTGTCACTCAACTTGTAGGATTTTTGGCTCAATTTTCAACAACCCTTCAACAATCTTGTAACGATGCCCTAGGGTCCCTTTTTATAGCCTTCTCCTTTAGCTTCCCCTAGAAGCTTGATTAAGATTAATTTCCTTTAGAAGCTAAGCTAGGTTTAGCTTCTCTTGCAAGCTTGGTAGTTGAGTAGAAGTTTCTGGGTTGAGTTAGTTATGTATCTTCCAAGAGAAGCTTGGAAGTGTTTAGCTTGTACAAGAAGCTTTATTGTTAGGACGGAAGCTTCTGGAGATTTCTGGAGAACGAAGCGGCTTGAAGAAATTTTCCATTTGAAAGGAGGAGTCTGAGAAGTAAATCTGCCATTGATGTGCTGACGTGGCCATGGATCTGCCGCCAAAAGGCCCATTCGGCCGCGGATCCGCGGCCGTTTTGAGGGCTTGCTGCATGGAGTTTACATGGTAATTTTTGTATTGGATTTGGTGTTGTTTTCTGATGTCTAGAATCTCATAAATCTTTCTTGTTCACTGCTACATCACAAGTCTTGGACTTGGTGTATTTTTATCAGCACTTTTAACAATTTTGGCTTTTTACCTGGAATTTCCTACACACATTCTCGAGACAAGTGTTGTGATATACAAAAGATCATGCGTGGAATAATAAACGCTCAATTTCCCTTAAAATGCCGGTTATAATGTATAACATATGTTAATTGGTATTTTACCGACAATTTGCTAATATGTGCTATATTTATACCGAACACCTTTAAATGATTGCAAATAGTAGGGAAATTGATGTGTTAAAAATGCAATATTTTCAACTAATCACAGCGCCACGAACGAATTCTGACGATGGGCTGGGCTCCACTGTAAACGCCTAAAAGGGGATACCCTGGTCATACCCCAGTTGCCAAGCAAAGCGATGTGGGTTGTACCGCATAAAAAGGGCCGCACCGTTCTGACGAAATACCAAATAACCCGGTCTGATCGAATATAAGTGCATGGCTTCCTTGGGCTTCAGGGAAGGCACTCCCTCATTCGACGAGTCACAAAGCTGTTGAATCGGTCCTGAAGGAGAAGAGAGGACTCGATCATTGAATACCATCTCGCCCGTATTCGCATAAGGATTAATCAGCACATGAATAGCTCCAGACTGAGTCGAATCGGGAGCAGAAGCGTCCACCAACCTCATAAGCCGCGGAAAAGTGTAGGCATCATAAAAGCTGGGTTTCTTATGCACGGCAAATGCGCCTAGCACATGCATCTCAATCCATGACGTAAAGTAATAAAGAGAGAAATTTACCACATCCATGCCTGGGGTTGAGGTATTGGCCGCGGCGCTTAGCCCATGATACAGATGCGCTAGCCCCGCAATGCTTACAGCTAGTCGCGTCCCCTCAGCAATGCGATGAGCAGGGTAAATGACCGAGACTCTCATGAAACGACGGTGCATGGGAATGAAGAACCAACTGAGCCAGACGTTGATAAAACCCATGAAGAAAGTCTCTTCATCTATGCCAGGGGATGCGATCGACTCAAAAGATACAGGCGACAGGATTGGAATATAGAACTGCGGCAAATCCTCTTCTTTAGTCGGTAGCTTATTTAGACTAAACCCGAAAGGGTCGTTGATATTTGCGAACTTCGGAGCCGTATTTGATAGAACGTCCCCGCGAAGGAAGCAGGCAATAAATCTTTTGAAAGTGACACACTGCTCTTCTGATTCTGCAAACAGCTTTTCAAAAATGCCCAGAGCCTTGATTAGACTTGGGTGCTTGTGGTGGACGGCATTTTCAATCGACAGGCCATCAAGCATAGCAGGCTCAGTTTCCAAAACGTACTCATCAGGAGGCAACAATTCTTCATAGAGCATCCCCTTGACCGGCAATCCCGAGATCTCGCGAAACTTTTCCAGAGAAATTGAAACTTCGCGATCCCCTAGAAAGAAGGTGTTTGTGGGAAGATTCCATTGATTTAAGAAAGCCTTAACCCACCAGACATGGGGGGACTGATAGTGGAAGAGAGATGCGTACACCGCCTAATAGAGCCCGACCCTCTGCAGTCAGGGATGATGGGCAGACAGGATATAACGAGCCCAGAGAAGGTAACTCGTGGGTTGTCGAGGAGTAAGCCCTATTTTGTAAACCTGACCCCAAGGCTGGGCTTCACCTTGGCAGATACGACAGCCTAAGATGTCTATATCTGGCACAGGGTTGGTTTGGAATTCCGGTTGTTGACGGCTCAAGCCGTCCCGTAGGGGTCCAGCTCAACATCTCCACAGCAAAGGCGGTTCGTGGATGCTCCATCGGCAAAAATGGGTAGGTAGGCTCTGTTGGTATCTCACAGAGAAAGCTGCGGCGACCGCGGATGATGTGCCAGTACCAGGTCCCCCATAAAAGCAAGTGGGTGCAATTAGGGTCATGAGCTCTGATCATCGCCATTACCTCTTCATCAGACGGTGACTGAGGAAAGGCAGCCTCCGAGCGGGTAAAAGGGAAGTACGGAAGAGAAGCCATTGTTCCTGAAATAAAAGAAGGGGAAACTGTTAATGAAGCCAACACGTGTGTGTGTGTTTATAAATGTATATATATATAAAAAGACGGTGGAATAAAGCGACAAAGAACTTATTTTATGGGACCATTGGTTACAAAACACAGGGGCCCCACAAAATCAAGATGGCGGCTCATTAATGATGAGGCAGAGTAATCATTATGAGAACAAAAGGAAGATTCTCAATAAATGAACAGTGGATTTCAAATGACTCTACACATTCCCCCAAAGAGAAACCCATCTTGGATTCTGCAAAAATCAAGTAGAACCTTTACTGAAATTTTTTTCTGTAAGAGCAACTCAGGGTAAAAAGAATCCCAAGAAGTCTTCTTTTAAAGAACTAAGTTCTTTAGAGGAACTAAATTCCTTTTGAACAGAGGAATTAAATTCCTAGGAAACATTTTCAGAGTTAAAAGACTCTTTGGAATGGAATTAAATTCCATAAAAGAGACAAGTATCACCATCGATCCCAGAGATCAGAGAAGCCCTAGCAAAAGGAGCTTATTATTTAAGGATTGGAAATTTTTTAAAAGAACTTGGAAAGATGGGTTCTTGTTAAAGGGAAAAACCCTTGGTAAGGATTAAATTGAGAATTTAATTCTCCCAAACTCATAGGAATTAAATTCATCTAAATAAAACTAGGGTTTAACCCTACATAAGAATTTAATTCTTCCATATACATAGGAATTCAATTTCTCAAAACAGAATTAGGGTTTAACCCTACCAAAGAATTTAATTCTCAAACAAAGGACTTAAATTATTCATGCTTGTAAATGTGGTCATGTAGCAACACGTGACCCTTCCTTTAATGATCAGAAAAGAATGAATGAGACATGGTCATATGCCCCCACGTGACCCTCAAAAGGACTCCTCAAAATGAGAAAGAAAAAGCTTGGAGGCAATGCCTCACGTGCTCACACGTGACCCTCAAAACAAAAAGGAACAAATCCATGAGTAGAATCAATTTTGGGCGCCCTCAAGTGTCCCCACATGACCCCTAATAAATATTTTAATAATCAATGCATAGGTACCCATCACGTGCCCACACGTGATGGACTGAAGACCAAAAGTGTTTAACACTTATTTTAATATTCTGAGAACAAAATAAAGGAGGTCTGGCCACATCTTCAGGCGCCTCACGTGACCCCTTCCTTTCTAGTGTTTAATACTATTTTGAGCATTTTGTCCCAAGTGTTTAACATTGTTTTAAATACATCACGTGGGGACACGTGACCTCCAGATGTCCACTAGTGTTTAACACTATTTTAAAACCAGTCTTAGCCTAAATTGGCTAAGTCTTCCAGAGGCAAGACTCCCCTTTGACTGAGGCTCAAATATACCCTTGTCTTCCAAGATTGATCATCTCATATGGCATATGAGTGCTCAACATTCAATAAAAGATAAGGACATGGTCAGAGTCCAGACCCATGTTTAGCATTGCTAAATAATGAGGGGTTGAACCCAGACAAATGTTCAAAAGTCCAACATTTCAAACTTAATTGGACTTAGCCTAAGTTGGTCATAAGTCCTCAACTCAGATTCAACTGAGCCCATGTGCTCATAATCTAATTAATTGATCTTAGGCCCAAATTGGACTACAGATTTCCCAATCAACTTTGGTTCAAGAGTACATCTCTTCACTCCTTTGATATTTGTTATTATAATCCTTCAACATCTTCAAAGATGTGACGGGTCCTGATAACCAATTACTCCATGGACTGTGGGGTCCTTAAACTTATGGACTATAATGTCCTTAACCTAGACTGTGGGGTCCTTAAGCCCATGGAAGATGATGTCCTTAACCTTGGACCGTAATGTTCTTAAACTAATCGACCACAATGTCCCTAAACTAAGCAATAGAGCCTGAATGCTCTTTTGTTGGATCTAAACGATCCCGTTAAGTTGATCTTAGTCTAAAAATTAGACTAACGTATCCTTAACATACGTTTAAGTTGAGCTTAGCCTCAAATGAGACTAACGTATCCTTAAACCTAACCCCAAACCCAAATCTAAGAAAATACGGATTTGGACTAATCCACGCTCTACGGACGACAACATAAATTATTCTTCATATACAATCCACGGGCAACCAAAAACAAAACAAACACATACGACACAAAGTGACCATCTGGAGAAGGAGAAAGTGGTTACCGCGATGCGGTAGCGTAATTAACTGTAGGGGTTTGCGCCTGCAGGGAAGAGCGTCCCCATAATCAAAAACCCCTCAATGAGGGGGAATCTGATGAAGTCTGCTACATCGGCCGCATCCGTTTAAACCTTCGATACACGGTGCCATAAATCAACTTGGCATCTTCGGAGAGGAGGACAGATAGCACCAAATAGTATCTGCCCCCAAATTCAGGCAAGACGTTTGTCTTTCCGGCTTCCGGTGGTGAACAGCCATAACCGACTTTTTAACGGAAAATCCGATAACAGTCGACTCCCCCTTAAATTGCGAGCTTCCAGACGAACATGTGTTCGATGAAATTGAAGAAGAAAATGATTCCTAATGGGAACTTTACTTCGATGGAGCATTTTCCATGAAGAGGTGAAAGCAAAACACCACCATAATCAAAGCTAAGGTAGGGCCTTATCTTTGTAACCCCGCAAAGAGGGATATTGCGTTATGCTCTCTCCTTAACGGAGCCAAGGACTAACAACGAAACTGAATACGAAACTTTGATAGAAGGTCTTGAGATTGCTATCGACATGGGAATCAAAGACCTCCTTATATATGGAGTCTCCCAACTGATCGTTAGCCAAGTAAATGGCGACTATCAGACACGCAATTCAAAGCTGATAAAATATGGTGAAAGAGTGCAGCAACTGCTAACACAAATCCCTTCCTATACCGTAGAAAGCATACCGTGTGCGGAAAATAGCAAAGCTGATGCATTAGCCAAATTGGCTATGGAATTGGCCGATGAAGACATCGATGACATGAGGATCATTGTGCAAAGCCGCATGATTCTCGCGCCAACAGATATATCTTAGGAAGACCTGAGAGAGCCATCCGAAGGAAAAGAAATGATCAAACAAGTAGCCTTTCAAATAGAGTACGAAGAAAAGCTCAAGGACTGGAGGGAAGTCTTCATAGACTGCTTTAAGTCCCAACGAATTCCCGAAAATGCGTCGTTTAGATATCAGCTCATGAAATGAGCTTTGTTTTTCGCCATCGTTAATGATACTCAATATAAGAGATCGTTCAACTATCTATGGCTAAGATTCCTATGGCCGAAGGAAGCAAAGAAAGTCGTCCAAGAAATTCACGACGGACTCTACGATTCTCATCAAGCCGGGCCAAAAATGAAACTGAAAATATAAAGAATGGATTGCTATTGGACTACAATGATTCAGGAATGCCTCGAATATGCAAAGCGGTGTCACTCGTGCTAAATTCATGGGGACTTCATCCCCTAACATCCAAATCCGCTACACCCGACAGTGGCTAGCTGATCGTTCGAAATGTAGGGAACCGACATAATTGGACCTATCGAAACGGTATCGTCCAAATGATATCGGTTCATACTAGCAACAACTAACTACTTCTCTAAAAGGGTAGAAGTGGCACTACTATGGGTGGTGAAGACGGAGAATATCCTCCACTTCAAAACAGAAACCATAAAATAAGCCGCTTCTCACAGCAGTATAAAATAGATTGGAGATACTCTTCAGTCTATAATTCTCGGGCCAACGGTCTAGCTGAAGTTTTCAACAAGACATTGATAAAGATTATAAAAAAGACCGAAAATAAAAAGGACTGGCATGAAAGGCTGCATAAGGCTCTCTGGGCATACCGAACAACGTTCAAGACGGCCACGAATATAACACCATACGCATTGGTGTTCAGCACGGAGGTAGTGCTCCCATTAGAAATAGAACTCCCCTCCCTACGAGCAACAGTTCGATACGAGATGACAGATGAAGAAAATGCTCATCTTAGGCTTGAGGAGCTTGACGCCCTCAATGAAACTCGCCTTGTAGCATAGCAAAATATGGAGGCTTATAATGAAAGGATGACACGATCATACGAAAAACTGACCAGACCGAGAACATTCCGCTAAGGCGAACTCGTGCTAGTCGTCAAAAGACCAATGATCCCCGATCGTACAAAATGGGGAAAGTTCAAGACAAATTATGAAGGCTCGTAGATCATAGAAAAAGTCTACCAAGGTGGAGCCTATCTGCTCATGGATATGCATGGCGAAAGACCCTTTCGGCCAATAAATGGTCGATTCCTAAAGAAATTCTACGCTTGACGAGTCATGACTTAGGTCAATGATAGATGACGACGCTTGTGTCTGCTCGCTATCTTCCTTAGTCAGAATCCTGAGAGTGATACCTAAAAAAAGCTCCATTGCTCCGAAATACGGCGATAATGGACCGAAACGTCCTTAAACTAATACTGGACCGAAATGTCCTTAAACTAACATTCGCCACGAAATACGGCAATATTGGACCGAAAAGTCCCTAAACTAAGAATGGACCGAAACGTCCCTAAATTAATACTGGACCGAAACGTCCCTAAACTAACGCGTTCCCCCAAATACGGGAATATTTGACCGAAAAGTTCCTAAACTAACAACGGACCGAAACGTCCTTAAACTAATACTAGACCGAAATGTCCTTAAACTAACATTCGCCTCGAAATACGGTGATATTGGACGGAAAAGTCCCTAAACTAATAACGGACCGAAATGTTCCTACACTAATACGTTCCCCCAAATACGGAAATATTGGACCGAAAATTCCATAAACTAACAATAGACCGAAACGTTCATAAATTAATACTGGACCGAAATGTCCTTAAACAAACATTCGCCTCAAAATACGGTGATATTTGACCGAAAGGTCCCTAAACTAATAATGGACCTAAACGTCCCTAAACTAATACTGGACCGAAATGTCCCTAAACTAATGTGTTCCTCCAAACACGAGAATATTCGACCGAAACGTCCCTAAACTAACAATGGACCAAAACGTCCTTAAACTAATACTGGACCGAAATGGCCTTAAACTAACATTTGCCTCGAAATACGGCGATATTGGACCAAAAATCCCTAAACTAATAATGGACCGAACCGTCCCTAAACTAACATTGGACTGAAATGTCCGTAAACTAATGTGTTTCCCCAAACACGGGAATAATGGACCGAAAAGTCCCTAAACTAATAATGGACAGTAATGTCCCTAAAGTAGCATTTTGTCCTAAAATACGACGATATGTTCTCTTGAGATCTACATTGCAATTGAAGCTCCAATACAGAAAATTGCAGCTCAAGTCCTACCGGTTACACAACTACTCCAGCAACGAAGTCATCCCTAAGTCCCACCGGCAAACAGATAGGTCACCTGCGACGAAACTACTTTCGAGAGTTTCACTGTGCTAAAAATATAAAATTTTGGTATGTCCACAAGGAAAATGGGCATGGATGAAAACCCGAAAGGACGCCGTGAGTAAAAACAGCAGGACTGCCAGCAAGCTAGTGAAAACCCGAGAGGGCGCGAACTCGTTAAAAAAAGGAAAAATAAAAAAACGGTATGTCCACAAGCAAAATGGGCACGGATGAAAACTTGAAAGGGTATCGTGAGTAAAAATAGCAGGACTACCGGCGAGCTTATGAAAACCCGAAAAGGAGCAATCTCGAGAAAATAGAAAATATACACTTGCAGAGTCATTTCGACCTTTTAAGGAGAAAATACCTGTGTGAGATCCTTACGACTCACAAAAAAGCAACATGCTTCGGGGTCCCCATGTCTCCTTTACACTTGGGAGATCTTCATGACTCGTAAGGAGAATTCCCCTTATGAGACCCTCATGACTCATAGGATTCAAAAGCCTTAGGTTATAGGGATCTAAACATGTTCTTAAGCCGTCATATTCATCTAATGTTGCCCTACAGGTAGTCCAATATTGACCCTTATATATAATCTGTAACAACTCCAATTTTTGTATACCTAAATTTGATTTAAATTTGAAGTATACTTGGAGTATTAATGTTGCTGATAACACTTTAAGTATCTATTTCCCTACAATAATTACAAGAAGGAGCTTATAGCTCATTGGTAATCCTTGCACTGCTGAACCAAGACACCAGAGTTCGAATCCCATACCCCACATATTTTTTATATCATTTTGTTTTAATTTTTTGGGAAGGTCAACAGTCAAACAGCCATAACTCTCAAAATTTATACTGAACCCAAAAAGTTAAGTATACCAAAAATCCCCCATGGAATTACCCACCCAACAGTGTCCCGACTCGGCCCGACTAGTCGGGCCGAGTCGGCAGGCGAACCGGCCGAATCGGCCGGCGCCGCCGGCCGGACGGCCGAGTCGTCAACACGGATTTTCTCCGTGTTGACTTGGTCAACCCCCCTGTATACACTAAATTTTCAGAACAGTTATCAAATTCTCATTAAATCTCTTTTATTCCAAAATTTAATGAATTTTAATGTTTTTCTTAATTATTTTTATATTTTTTTAATTAAAACCCTAACCCTAGCCTAGCCCTATATAAACACCCCTACCCTCTACCATTTCACCCTATAATTCTAAATCCACTCTCTAAAATTCTCAAGAGAACTCGGTACGTTAGAAATAGAGCGAAAAGCGAAGCGCTGCCGAAACCGACGACGAATTCCGGCGATCGTGCTAGAACCCTTCACGATGTTTCGACGCACCGACAACCCACTACTTTCTTAGCCTCCCTAGCTTGTCCAAACTTATAAGTCCCACTTTTTCTATCTCTCTTTTCATTTAAGAAAAAAAATACGACTTTTTGAAACCCGACGGAAATCGGAACAAATCGATTTCCGATTTGGTTTTTCTACAAAATCCCACCTGTCACCTAATTTATAATACCTAAACATATTCATGATGACTATTAATCACATAAAAATCAAATTGGACAAAGTTTCTCACATGAAATGATAACTTTCTTGTAATATCGTATTCCTTTCATAAAAATACCATAAAGTTTATTTTTCCTCTTCTAATTAATTCCCTCATTCCTAAACATGTTCATCTTGATCACTAAATTTATAAAAATCAATTTGAATGAGTTTTCACATATGAAATAATAACTTTTATAAATACCGTATTGTTACACTTAAATACCCTCATGTTTAATTTATCATATTTAACCTCTAAACTTCACTAAACCTTAAAATAAGTCACGAAGTAATGACCTACCTCTACATACACACAAATATAACCCTAATTGATAACGTCAAAACATAGAATACGAAAATACAAGACTTTTCACTAAAATACCATTTTTTTCTTTATAAACCTTTCTTGAAATTCTAAGTTGAATACAATTCTAAACAAAATCTTTTAAAAGAAAATACGATGTGTCATGAACATCGATCGTTTATCTAAACCTGACTTTGTGGTGTCTAGGCAAGTGTGTCAAGGCTAGTGGTTTTTAATTAGGCCCACTACTGTGCTTCCTTCCCACTTACCTGGCACTTACCTGGCCGCAATTGACGGTGAAGAGGCGATTTGAGGCTTCTAATGACTTATCGTTTAGACCTTAGAAATAGGCTTGTTGGCTTAGGAAACCCTAGAAACTAAAATACGGAAATTTACAAATAAATACCTTATAATTATAAAACCGTTTTCTAAATGAATAGTATTTATTAAACCTATGCAAAGCGCCACTACAAACCACCTTTGGGGAACCCGTTAGGGATAGTACGGTTCATCGTGCACCCGCGGGCTAGTAGTGCGAGACTCAGACCTCCGCAAGGAGCATTCGGTCTCGAAAGGTTTAAAATACGACATTTAAGAAAAATAATATTTTTTGGAAATAAATATTTATTTTAAATTACTTTTGTATTATTATATATCTAATTATCATTTAAATGCATATTTTATTATAAGATAAAGTTTCCACCTTTTTCTAAAAAAAAATTACAAGAATAAAAATTAAATTAAAATACCATGAAATTTCAAATAAAACAATTAATACTTTTATTAGGATATATCCACTAGAATAACACAAATAAAACTCACAATCATTATAACCATAAAGACGAATAATAGATACTTGAGGTGTATCTTGAAAACTATACAATAGTACTTTTTACATAAAACCCCCTCAAGTTTATAAATTACAATAAGGACCCTAACAATTATAAAACTTCAAATTACCTTTCTTTTAGTCTGACTCGGGTTAGAGTCTGACTATTTCTGACTTGAATATGATTCAAGTCAATCTATATTCTTTTATATTCCAACTCAATATGAATACATGAATCCCTGAATCCAGTTAACATTTTACATAATTTGACTGAAACAAACCATGGATATACATCCATTATCCTGTTATTCCATTTACCTAATTATGCAGCTACAACATGTTTACTGATATCATGGTTTTGGTCAGTCATCCAACCTACACAATACAATATAACAATAATGTTAAAACACTACGGGGTTTAAGGGGTTGATTGGTACGGAATGTGTTAAAGGTGGCACGAGGTGGTCAGAATAAGACACCTAACCTGAATCCCATTGCTGTTATACTGTGGCTTAACGGTTCCTTGTACTTTCCTTTTGCCCTGGTCTCTAGCATATAGAGACCCTCCTCGTATACACCGGCATCCTTCTGTACCAAGCTACAAACAACAGCGTTAACATAACATTACAATAATAGCTTACACTTCAAATATGTACCTTCTTATTCTGTCTTCTCTACTTCCCTCTTATCTTTGGGACATACCGAGCGACCTAATCGCTGACGACATTCTATTTCTTTTTTCTTTGAATGTCGTCAGGTGCATTGGACTCAGCAGAGATCGAGCCCACCGGTGAAGACTTGGAGCAGTTTAACGAAGACCCTGAGCTCTAGATATTGTACCTTGTTCTTTTCAGCATTTTCATTTCCTGTTATGCCACTGTTTAGGCATCGCTTTTCATTTCAGTTGTATTTTATTTTCATGCATTGTACAAAAGAATGTTATTAATAAAGTTGCTATTCTTTTTATACTCTTGTCTCTTGTGTATTTATTTTATTTTGCTTAGCTACGCTTAGCGTATGTACTTCTGAGTACATACGTAGCGGACCTCGTCTCGTCCCCTTCGCCGTACACTGGGAAGCGGGGCGTGACAGGTTTTGTTGGTGGCCCATGCAGGTCCGAGCTGTATGAATCCCTGTCATGCAGTTCTGGTCTGCGTGAACAACCTAAGAAATATAACACAAGAACCAGCAACTAAAACATTCTTTACAATTCATATTTCTTGAATCTTGCAAATTTCTATTCCTTGAATCTTATCATTTCATGTATTTGAATCTGTACTAACCCAAATTTTTCTTCAGGATTATGGATTCCCCGAACAACACCAGCACCAACGTCAACAACACTCCTTCAGCACTACCTCTCACACCAGCTGTTCCTGCACCACCTACTGAGCAAACGATGCTATTTGAGGCGATCCGCAGTCTTCTCGAGGGACAGCAACAACTTCTGAATCGTCCTGAGACCGATGCATCGGGAGTAAAACAATTCAGAGCTTTGCACCCAAAGCAGTTCTCTGGTAAAGGAAGCCCTCTTGAAGTGGAAGAATGGGCACAAAGTATCGAAGACGATCTGGCAGCAGCTCAAGTGCCAGACAACGCTTGGGTCTGTGTAGCAAAACTACAACTCACGGATAATACTCGCAATTGGTGGAAGGCGAAAGAAAGCCGTCTGGTACAGCCGATTGAATGGAAGACCTTTCGCGAGAAGTTCGATGCGAAATATTTCCCTGTGACTGCTAGGTTCGCCATGGAGCAGCAGTTTATTCATCTACAGCAAGGATCAATGTGGGACAAATCGGTAGATGAATACGACGCTGAATTCACCATGTTGAGCCGGTAAGATATGTCGCAATATTTCAATTTTAAATTAACACATACTACACAACTAACACAATCTTTAAACAGATTCGCGGCATACCTGATACCGACGGACGAGATCAGAGCCCGTCGCTTTCAACAAGGTTTGGACACAGAGATTAAGGCTGCTCTAGACACAGGAAAGTTTTTGACTCATGAGGAAGCTCTAGAAGCTGCCCGCAGTTATAAGGCAGTGATAAAAGAGAGGGACAGATCTCAGTCTGCAGGAGTCAAACGCCCTGCCAACCAGATGGCAGGTGGAGCCTTGTCCAGACCACCTTTCGTGCCAAGGAGACCTGGAGTACCAACCCATCGTCCTAGCCCAGCCTTTTGCACCTACTGCAAGAGAACTGGACATATGATGAAGGACTGCCGTCGAGCCAACTACCTTTGCTTAGTCTGCGGTTCAGCTACTCACGGTATTGGGTCTTGTCCCCAAAGACAGAACACAGTTGCTGCACCTAGGCCAGCAAATACCTATCCGCAGCGACCAGCTCTTCAGGCACCTGCTCCCAGACTTGCAGTGCCTGCACAACCCAGGGGACCACAAGCTGCACCACCTACTTGTCAGTTCCATCAAGCTCAAAGGAACGTTCCGAGGAATGCTCCTCAGGCCAGGAGGAATGTGCCAAAGCGCCAGGCTTTCATGATGTCTGTGGAAGAAGCTGAGGCCACTGGCCAAGTCATTAATGGTAAACTTTTCTTCTCAAACTTATCTTTTAAGTTTTGTTTACCTACACACTTTCCCTATACCTAAAACCTATCCCATATACCTTTGGTACAATCCTAGTAGCTTCACTACCTGCACTTGCACTGTTTGATACTGGAGCATCCTACTGCTTTATGTCGCAACGGTTTGTTCGAACCCATGCGATTCCAGTCTCACCGCTTGTATCCAGCTGGAACGTCAGTTCCGGAAATGGTGTTCTAAAGGCAACTATGGGATACAGCATGTATCCAGTCGTCGTCTGCAGTCGAGAGTTTTATGCTGACTTCAAGGTAATGGACATACCAAACTTCGATGTGGTTCTAGGAATGGACTGGCTTGGAACCTTTTATGCTACCATCGACTGTCGTCAAAGGAGGGTAGTATTCGAGATTCCAGACCATCCGGTCTTCTATTTCAAGAGTGGAGACCGTACACTAGAGCCAAGTACGTACAAAGCGAAGCCAAGAGAAGCAGTAGTTGCAGCAGCTCAAGCAGAGGAAGAATCAAGACTAGAAGTAGTTCGAGAGTTCGACGATGTATTCCCTGACGATATATCAGGTTTGCCTCCCGATCGAGCTCTTGAATTCAGTATTGACTTAGTGCCAGGAGCACAACCGGTGATCAAAGCACCTTATAGACTAATTCCGGAAGGTTTGAAGGAAGTTCGAACACAGTTGGACGAATTACTGGCGAAAGGATGGATTCGTCCCAGCACTTCAAGTTGGGGAGTACCTGTATTACTGGTAAAGAAGAAGGAAGGTTCATACAGAATGTGCATCGATTATAGGGCCTTGAACGAAGTCGCTATAAAGAACAAGTATCCACTCCCACTCATCGACGATTTATTCGATCAGCTAAGTGGATCTTATGTTTTCTCTAAATTGGATCTTCGTTCAGGTTATCATCAAGTGAAGGTCAAGAAAGCTGATATTCACAAAACAGCTTTCAGAACTCGCTATGGACATTACGAATTTCTAGTAATGCCATTTGGAGTGACCAATGCACCCGCAATCTTCATGAACCTAATGAACCAAGTTTTCCGGGAGTATTTAAACAGGTTCGTTGTCATCTTCATCGACGACATCCTGCTATATTCTAAGAATCGGAATGAGCATGCAGAGCATCTACAAATTGTCCTGGAAACTCTTCGACAACATAAGCTTTATGCCAAGTACAGCAAGTGTGAGTTTTGGCTAAATCAAGTTGGTTTTCTTGGACATATCGTATCAGGAGAAGGAATTTCTGTGGATCCAGCAAAAGTTTCGGCAGTTAGCGAATGGCCTACAATAAAGTCAGTGAAGGATATTTGAAGTTTCTTGGGTTTAGCTGGATATTACAGAAGGTTTATTGAAGGATTTTCGAAGATGGCAACACCCCTGACCAAGCTCACACAAAAAGATGAAGAATTTGTGTGGTCAGAAGCATGCGAGCAAGCTTTCGTAGAACTCAAGTCAAGACTGACATCTGCACCTATTCTCGTAATACCGGATCAATCTGGAGGATTCGAAGTGCATTGTGATGCATCCGGTAAGGGATTAGGATGTGTTCTATATCAGCACGGTAAGATTATGGCTTATGCTTCAAGACAACTGAAGACTCATGAGCGCAATTATCTGACGCATGATCTGGAGTTGGCAGCCGTCATCTTTGCTCTCAAAATTTGGCGCCACTACTTACTTGGTGAACGAGTGAACATCTACACAGATCATAAAAGTCTGAAGTATGTGTTTACTCAGAAGGAGTTGAATATGCGACAGAGAAGATGGTTAGAACTCATGGCGGACTTTGACATCAACTTGTAATATCACCCAGGAAAGGTGAACGTAGTACCTGATGCTTTTAGTCGCCAACCATTATCAATGAAACTCACTGCCCAGTGGAAGCTTCAGCAAGACCTACATCAGATGGAGATTGAACTAGTCATGCCAGGTGATGCTTCAAGTTTGATGAATCTACAAGTTCAATCAACCATTGTCAATCAGATTAAAGCAGCTCAAGCCAACGATGCTAAGTTGCAAAAGATCAGAGAACAAGTGAAGAATGGACTCAGAACAGATTTCATCATCCATGAAGACGGATCTTTGAGATATGGTAACCGATTGTGTGTACCAAAAGGTCCTGTTCGGGAAGAGTTAATGAAAGAAACTCACAGCTCTCCCTATTCAATACATCCTGGAGGTACCAAAATGTACAAAGATCTACGTCAGAATTATTGGTGGCATGGAATGAAGCGTGAAGTGGCCAGAAGCGTCGCAAAATGCTTGGTGTGTCAGCAAGTAAAGGCTGAACATCACAGGACTGCTGGATTACTTCAACCGTTACCAATCCCAGAATGGAAGTGGCAACACATCACGATAGACTTTGTAACTACTCTTCCTCGCAGCACAAAGGGTAACGATGCGATATGGGTCATTGTGGATCGACTCACAAAGTCGGCTCACTTCATTCCATTTCGAGTTGGCCAATCAACTGAGACACTAACGAAAAAGTACATGGAGATAATAATCTAATTTAGATTTAAAAACTCTTCATAATGTACTATCTCTGATACCCATGAACTCATACAGGAAATTGTGAGACTCCATGGAGTACCGGTCTGCATTGTCTCCGATCGTGACACCAGGTTCCGATCGCATTTTTGGCAGAGTCTGCAAGCAAGCTTGGGAACAAGTCTGAACTTCAACACGGCTTATCATCCACAAACAGATAGTCAATCGGAATGAACTATTCAGATCTTGGAGGATATGCTCAGAGCATGTATGCTAGACTTCAAAGGATTGTGGGAAGATCACCTACATCTTGTGGAGTTTTCGTACAACAACAGCTACCAAGCAAGCATAGGAATGGCACCTTTTGCAGCACTGTATGGAAGGAAGTGTCGATCGCCATTAAGTTGGGACGACATCGGAGATAGGGAACTTCTTGGACCAGAGATGATAGTAGCGACTGTTGATGTGGTTCGTACTATCAGGGAAAGGATGCGCATAGCCCAAGATCGACAAAAGCACTGGGCTGATGCAAAGAGACGACACTTGGAGTTTCAGCCAAGAGATCACGTATTCCTGAAGATATCTCCGAACCGCGGAGTTATCCGTTTTGGAAGACGGGGTAAGCTAAGTCCGAGATATATTGGACCGTTCGACATACTCGAACGAGTCGGTGAAGTGGCATACCGTTTAGCGCTTCCACCCTCATTGGAAGGAGTACATAATGTGTTCCACATATCCCAACTCAGAAAGTATGTGAGTGACCCCAACCATGATCTCGATCATTCCGAGCTCACTATACATCCTGATTTGTCTTGTGAGGAACAGCCTGTGGAGATCCTGGACAGGAAAGTGAAGACACTTCGGAACAAGGAAGTTAACCTGGCTCGAGTGAAATGGAGGAAAGACACTCCAGGAGAATCCACGAGGGAAAGGGAGGATGAAATGCGTGCAAGATATCCGCACCTTTTTGTAAACTAGTCCTCAAATAAAAGTTGTAAATTTCGAGAACGAAATTTTTGTAAGGAGGGTAGATTGTAACAACTCCAATTTTTGTATACCTAAATTTGATTTAAATTTGAAGTATACTTGGAGTATTAATGTTGCTGATAACACTTTAAGTATCTATTTCCCTACAATAATTACAAGAAGGAGCTTGTAGCTCATTGGTAATACCTTGCACTGCTGAACCATGCCACCAGAGTTCGAATCCCATGCCCCACATATTTTTTATATCATTTTGTTTTAATTTTTTGGGAAGGTCAACAGTCAAACAGCCATAACTCTCAAAATTCATACTGAACCCAAAAAGTTAAGTATACCAAAAATCCCCCTATGGAATTACCCACCCAACGGTGTCCCGACTCGGCCGAGTCGGCCGGACGACCGAGTCGTCAACACGGATTTTCTCCGTGTTGACTTGGTCAAACCCCCTGTATACATTAAATTTTCAGAACAGTTATCAAATTCTCATTAAATCTCTTTTATTCCAAAATTTAATGAATTTTAATGTTTTTCTTAATTATTTTTATATTTTTTTTAATTAAAACCCTAACCCTAGCCTGGCCCTATATAAACATCCCTACCCTCTACCATTTCACCCTATAATTCTAAGTCCACTCTTTAAAATTCTCAAGAGAACTCGGTACGTTAGAAATAGAGCAAAAAGCGAAGCGCTGCCGAAACCGACGACGAATTCCGGTGATCGTGCTAGAACCCTTCACGACGTTTTGACGCACCGACAACCCACTATTTTCTTAGCCTCCCTAGCTTGTCCAAACTTGTAAGTCCCACATTTTCTATCTCTCTTTTCTTTTAAGAAAAAAAATACGACTTTTTGAAACCCGACGGAAATCGGAACAAACCGATTTTCGATTCGGTTTTCTACAAAATCCCACTTGTCACCTAATCCATAATACCTAAATATATTCATGATGACTATTAATCACATAAAAATCAAATTGGACAAAGTTTCTCACATGAAATGATAACTTTCTTGTAATATCGTATTCCTTTCATAAAAATACCATAAAGTTTATTTTTCCTCTTCTAATTAATTCGCTCATTCCTAATCATGTTTATCTTGATCACTAAACTTGTAAAAATCAATTTGAATGAGTTTTCACACATGAAATGATAAGTTTTACAAATACTGTATTCTTACACTTAAATACTTTCATGTTTAATTTATCATATTTAACCTCTAAACTTCACTAAACCTTAAAATAAGTCACGAGGTAATGACCTACCTCTACACACACACAAATATAACCCTAATTGATAACGTCAAAACATAGAATACGAAAATACAAGACTTTTCACTAAAATACCATTTTTTTCTTTATAAACCTTTCTTGAAATTCTAAGTTGAATACAATTCTAAACAAAATCTTTTAAAAGAAAATACGATGTGTCATGGACATCGATCGTTTATCTAAACCTGACTTTGTGGTATCTAGGCAAGCGTGTCAAGGCTAGTGGTTTTTAATTAGGTCCACTACTGTGGTTCCTTCCCACTTACCTGGCATTTACCTGGCCGCAATTGGCGGTGAAGAGGCAATTTGAGGCTTCTAATGACTTATCGTTTAGACCTTAGAAATAGACTAGTTGGTTTAGGAAACCCTAGAAACTAAAATACGGAAATTTACAAATAAATACCTTATAATTATAAAACCGTTTTCTAAATGAATAGTATTTATTAAACCTACGCAAAGCGCCACTACAACCCACCTTTGGGGAACCCGTTAGGGATAGTACGGTTCATCATGCACCCGCGGGCTAGTAGTGTGAGATTCAGACCTCCGCAAGGAGCATTCGGTCTCGAAAGGTTTAAAATACGACACTTAAGAAAAATGATATTTTTTAGAAATAAATATTTATTTTAAATTACTCTTGTATTATTATATATCTAATTATCATTTAAACGCCTATTTTATTATAAGATAAAGTTTCCACCTTTTTCTAAAAAAAATTACAAGAATAAAAATTAAATTAAAATACCATGAAATTTCAAATAAAACAATTAATACTTTTATTAGGATATATCCACTAGAATAACACAAATAAAACTCACACTCATTATAACCATAAAGACGAATAATAGATACTTAAGGTGTATCTTGAAAACTATACAATAGTACTTTTTACATAAAACCCCCTCAAGTTTATAAATTACAATAAGGACCCTAACAATTATAGAACTTCAAATTACCTTTCTTTTAGTCTGACTCGGGTTAGAGTCTGACTATTTCTGACTTGAATATGATTCAAGTCAATCTATATTCTTTTATATTCCAACTCAATATGAATACATGAATACCTGAATCCAGTTAACATTTTACATAATTTGACTGAAACAAACCATGGATATACATCCATTATCCTGTTATTCCATTTACCTGATTATGCAGTTACAACATGTTTACTGATATCATGGTTTTGGTCAGTCATCCAACTTACACATACAATACAACAATAATGTTAAAACACTACGGAGTTTAAGGAGTAGATTGGTACGGAAGGTGTTAAAGGTGGCACGAGGTGGTCAGATTAAGACACCTAACCTGAATCCCATTGCTGTTGTACCGTGGCTTAACGGTTCCTTGTACTTTCCTTTTGCCCTGGTCTCTAGCATATAGAGACCCCTCTCGTATACACTGGCATCCTTCTGTACCAAGCTACAAACAACAGCGTTAACATAACACTGCAACAATAGCTTACACTTCAAAAATGTACCTTCTTATTCTGTCTTCTCTACTTCCCTCTTATCTTTGGGACTTACCGAGTGACCTGTTCGCTGACGACATTCTATTTCTTTCTTCTTTGAATGTCGTCAGGTGCGTTGGACTCAGCAGAGATCGAGCCCACCGGTGAAGACTTGGAGCAGTTTAACAAAGACCCTAAGCTCTAGATATTGTACCTTGTTCTTTTTAGTATTTTCATTTCCTGTTATGCCACTGTTTAGGCATCGCTTTTCATTTCAGTTGTATTTTATTTTCATGCATTGTACAAAAGAATATTATTAATAAAGTTGTTGTTCTTTTTATACTCTTGTCTCTTGTGTATTTATTTTATATTGCTTAGCTACGCTTAGCGTATGTACTTCTGAGTACATACGTAGCGGACCTCGTCGCGTCCCCTTCGCCGTACACTAGGAAGCGGGGCATGACATAATCCACGGGCATAAATAAATATTCTCCCACCAAGTTCCACAAATGGCGAGAAATGTCCCCAGATGGTGAGCTACACTTGTCAGTCCTCTCGACTTATAAGGAGAAAATACTCTTGTAAGATCCTTATGACTTACAAGAGAAGATGCACTTAGGAATCCTCACGGCTCCTAAAGAGAAAATACACCCACAAGATTCTCTCGACTCGTAGGGAGAAATATCTTTATGAGACCCTTACGGCTCATAAATTCAAAAAGCCTTAGTCGACAGGATCCACACCCTGTTTGCTAAGCCATCTTTGTTCAAATTGACAAAGGCAAATAATGATTTGCTCCTGGCAATATCCCAGTTTTAGCGATGTTGATACCTAAATAAGTATCAAATTTCAAGTCCTCTCATAACAAATGATGATTCGCTCTTGACAATATCCCAGTGGTAGCGATACTGATGCCAAGATTGGTTTCAGATTTCAAATCCCTAACTAAAAAAAAACCCGAAATGGCAGGGCAACTCGCAATAAAAAGTAGCGAGTAAAAACAAAAACAGCCGAAATGATTGGGCACCGCGATAAATAACCGAAATGATTGGGCAATCGCGACTTTTGCGACATAAAAGCTGAAAAGATAGAGCATCGCGGAAAGAAATAAAAAAATTTTAAAAAATGAAAATGAAACTTTTCTGCCCTACAAGTAGGTCCATATTGACTCTTGTATACGATCCATGGGCACAAATGAAAGAAAAGGAACCATATTTTCCCACCACGCTTCGTCAAAAGGAGAACCGAGTCTTGACGGTACATATACAACCAAGAGACTATCCCGGTGTTTCTTCTCATTCTAGCAGCATGCAGACACAACGTCATCGTCAAAAAAGAAAGACCCAAGGGTCAAAGAAAAAATAGTGTAATGGTAAAATCCTGGCTCCAAGTCTTGATGGTTCATATACAACCTAGAGACTATCTCGGCGTTCCATCTCATCCAGCATGATGCAGACGCAACGTCATCATAAAAAAAAAGACCCAAGGGTCAAAGCAAAAATGGAGTAATGGCTTAATCCTAGCTCTAAATCTTAACGGTACATATACGAGACTATCCTGGCGTTCCTTCTCATTTCAGCAGGGTGCAGACACAACTATCAAATAAAATTAGAGCAATGGCATATTCCTAACTCCAAACTTCAATTGCAATACATGTTAGTAGATGTTGCACACCCTCACAACACTTGTGAGGAGGCGGAAGCGATAAACAAAATATTTTCTTGCATGCAACACCCACATAACCCAAGATTAGTGCTTAAACCTTAACTAGCAAACCTATCAAGAGATCTAATTTACTATGAAAGTGTGTTATACCTAAGGAACCGGTCCTTCGGGTCTTTGTTTGATGCAACTCCTTGACTCCTTCGGATGCTTGCGATGTCCTCGATCTCCGGCCACCTCAAGACCTAGATGATCCACCCGAGATTTGGAACAAGTTTCAAACTCTTCTCAAGAGTTTAACTAAGAGATCAAGATTGCTAGAAGTGATCACTTAGATGATGTAGAGATCAAGTATTGGATTATAATTTTGCTCTAAGTTTTTGATTCACAACCCATATGAAGGTTAAAGCAAAAAGGAGGAGGAAGGAGATAATGAGGAGAGATAACGTGAGAGTGATGAATGAAAAAATCAAGCATGGAAAAAATGATATGGCTCAAATGAAAATAATTGAAGCATGCAGTAAAATAATGCACTATGCTTCAATAGTAACTCCAATTGAATAAAAAATGAAACAAGCTATTCCTTCATCCATACTTAGAGTTTCTCCAAATTCCACCTCATTTATTTATTTTCACAAAATAAATATCCATTTATGAGGTGTCTCCTTCTAGAAGGTATTCTTGTAACAATTACAAGAATACCCCTCCATCGTATACCGTATAAGTATACCCGTATCCGAATTCTGAAAAATACGAATTCAAATAATCCAATATATGTAATACCGGCATGCGGTTTAAACCAAAGCCTACCAGTATTAACCTTCCAATCATTATTCCTATAACCATTACACGAACATGATCGAAACCCTGCCGTAACAACTTACGGCCTCTACATCTTTTGCCTGAACCAAGGAATCCTCTGTGTGGGACTCTAAAGACTCGACAGTATGCTGGCAATGGGTTTAACCACAAGCACGCCAGCCGCACTAACTGTGTGTAACGGCTACCCAGGTACATGTCGATAAGGTGGCCGACGAGCGAACTCATCACAATCCTAACGAGCCTGTAAGCAACACTTACCGTATAGTCCGGTCTCTTCATCTGATGCGTCGCATATGAAGTCTAGGGGTGGTAAATATGAGACCCCAGTAATTTTATAAGTCATGCTGATTTATGACCCATAACGGTTCGAGAAACTACTGATAACCTATATCAGTAAATCTCGACAACCCTGGTCAGGGATTTGCTATTATGGCCAATCAAATATAGCGCGACATCAAATCCCTATACCGGGAGAGATGAAACACCTCCAATCGCTCACCGCCTCCATGTGATTCGGGACTGTACCCAAAATCCCCCTGTTTGCACGACTCAACAGAGCCGTGGTAGGGAGGAAATCAAAGTACAGTGGGAATCACACAATGCACTATGACAATCTCGGGTCTATAGACCAACCTGTACAAGTGTCATCAGAGAACTGCTATCTGACAATAGGTATATATAACATCTAAGAGTTCTCGGCGAGTCCTGTTTGGTGTACCCATTCTCAAATGAGCACCTGTGTACAATCTTTGATGTCAAACACCAATGGTTGCGGGATAAACCATCGCCCCCAGGGATAAGAAACGTACACACTAGTCTACTCTGGTAATATCGATGCCCTGTCTCGATATACCCTCGACTAGGAACAAAATAAGGAATATGATTTTAGACTGCCCAGGCCCCACTAGTATGATCTACATCATAATCCTGGTAGTCAAGCATAATCTTAAGGGCTTCATCAACATGTATATAAAGATATGAAATACAACACATCACACGTTAAGATGAAGATAAACCAGATAGCATACTATCATTTTGAGCAAAGATTGTTTCTGTATATATACATGCATAGCATCATATACAATACAGGTCTCTAGGGCATACATATCTAACAATCTCCCACTTGCACTAAGGCCTGTAGTTGGTGCAATAAGTACCCGCTGTCTATACTAGAACCAGTTTTCGGCGTATCGCATGCCCAACATCTCGAATAGTCTTTCAAACTGAACTTGAGAGATGGCCTTGGTGAATGGATCTGTATTTTTTTCTTTCGTGTCTACTCTCCGTATCTCGATGTCCTAGCATCCACTATCTCCCTGATGAGGTGATACCGCCTCAAGATATGTCTGGATTTCTGATGGGACCGCGGTTCCTTTGCTAAATCCATGGCTCCATTGTTATCGCAATATAAAGGTATTGGATTAGCAATGGATGGAACCACCTGAAGTTCAGAAATGAACTTCCTCATCCAGACTGCCTCTTTTGCAGCATCATTAGCAGCAATATACTCAGCTTCCATCGTGGAGTCAGCGACAATATCTTTCTTGGAACTCTTCCAACATACCGCCCCTTCATTTATGGTAAATACAAACCCTGAGATAGACTTACTATCATCCTTGTCGCTCTGGAAGCTGGAGTCGGTAAAGCCCTCCATTTAGAGATCTCCGTTACAATACACCAAGAACATTTCTTTAGTTCTTTTCAAGTACTTCAGAATGTTCTTCACAGCAGTCCAGTGTTTCTCCCTGGATTTGATTGATACCTGCTTACTGCACTCAGTACATAAGCTACATCTAGGCTAGTACACAACATCGTATACATTATAGATCCTACCGCCGAAGCGTAAGGTATAATGCTCATGCGAGCCCTCTCCTCATCAGTCTTTGGAGATATCTCTTTGGAGAGGGTGATCTCGTGACAAGCGGGTAAATTATCTCGCTTGGAATCTTCCATACTAAACCTTTTTAGTATGGTGTCTATATATCTCGATTGGGACAATCCCAATAATTTCTTAGATCTATCTCTATATATCTTAATTCTCAGAATGTACGAGGTATCACCCAGGTCTTTCATGGAGAATCTCTGCGATAAGAATAGTTTGACCAATTGTAGCATAGGAACGTCATATCCTATCAAGAGAATGTCGTCCACGTACAATACGAGGAATGTAACAGTACTCTCTTCAATCCTTTTATAAATACATGGTTCATCTACATTTTTTATAAAACCAAACTCTTTGATTGTATCATCAAAGCAGATGTTCCAACTCCGTGATACCTGCTTTAATCCATAGATGGATTTAAGCAACCTGCATACTTTTCCGCTGCTCCCACTATCAATGAAGCCTTCTGGCTGATCCATAAAAATGCATTCTTCTAAATCACCATTTAGAAATGCCGTTTTAACATCCATCTGCCAGATCTCATAATCATAGTGAGCAGCTATAGTGATCAGGATCCGAATGGATTTGAGCATCGCGACTGGTGAAAAGGTTTTATCATAGTCCAAGCTTGGTCTTTGACGAAATCGTTTTGCAACCAGCCTAGCATTATAGGTCTCCACCTGACCATCCACACCGATCTTTCTCTTAAAGATCCATTTGCACCCTATGGGTTTTACTCCAGAAGGTGCAACCTCTAAAGTCCATACTTTGTTGGTGTGCATGGATTCCATTTCAGATCTCATGGCATCCAACCACTTAACCAAGTCATTACCCGTGATAGCTTGCTGAAAACTAGTAAGGTCATCATCATCCATGATGTAATCTTCTCTATCACCATCAATTAGAAAACCGTAGTATTTATAAGGTGGGCGAGAAGTCATACTAGATCTACGGAGTGGCTGAGGTTCGTCAGGTTCTATTGAAATCTCAGGTTCAACCAAATCATCGGTATTTGTTTGTGGATCTGGAATTTCTTCCAGTTCTACCGCATTGCCAACAGTATTATTTATAAAAAAAATCATTTTCTAAAAATGTGGCATACTGAGAAATAAACACCTTTTGTTCCTCCTTGTGGTAGAAAAGATACCCATACAAATGTTTTGGATATCCCACAAATTTACACAAAACCGATCGTGTCTCGAGTTTGTTCGGATTCTGCTTTTTCACATAAGCTGAATAACCCCATATGCTAACTCGTTTAAGAGATGGTCTCTTCCCATGCCATATCTCATATGGAGTGGTAGACACGGTTTTGGTCGAAACCCTATTCAATAGATATATCGCAGTCTCTAATGTGTGCCCCCAGAATGATATTGGTAACTCAGCATCACTCATCATAGACCGTACCATATCTAATAGGGTACGATTTCTCCTTTCCAACACACCGTTGTGCTGTGGTGTGTACGGAGGAGTGAGCTGAGAGAGAATCCCATTCTCTTTTAGGAAATCTAGAAACTCTGAGCTTAGGTACTCACCTCCTCGATCTGATCGAAGTTTCTTGATACTCAAGCCTATTTGTTTTTCTACTTCAGATTTATACTCTTTGAATTTTTTGAAGGCTTCGGACTTATGTTTCAACAAGAACACGTGCCCGAATCTCGAGAAATCATCAGTGAAAGTTAAGAAGTACGAAAAACCACCTCTCGTATGTGTAGACATTGATCCATATACATCACTATGTATGAGGCCTTAGAGTTCAGTAGCTCTCTCTCTGTGTCCAGTAAACGGAGTTTTGGTCATTTTACCTTTGATTCAAGACTGACAAGTCGCATAAGATTTATATTCAAACGGGTTTAAATATCCATCTTTATGTAGCTTGGTTAGTCTTGTTTCGTTAATATGACTAAGTCTACAATGCCAAATGAAAGCTTCATTTATGTCTGAAACCATTCTTTTGTTTGTGTCTTGTATATTGAAAACTGTGTGCTGGTTTAGGACGTATATCCCATTATTTAATGTACCAGACCCAATAAACTCTTAATTAAGGTTAATGTTCATAACATTAGATTGTAATACAAAATTATATACAGCATTGTCCAACAACGATACAGATATAATATTACATAACATCGAAGGTACAAAATAACATGGGTTCAAAACCAATATACAACCCGACAGCAAACCAAGGTAACTCTCCCACTGCTACAACATGTACAGAGGAACCATTTCCAACTCGGAGAGTGTGATCACCTTTCTTCAAAAACCTGCTGTTTCTCAGCCCCTGCACACAATTGCTGATGTAAGATCCCGACCCGGTATCTAATACCCAGGAAGCAGAGTTAATTGAAAAACAGTTTTATATTACAAACACGCCTGAAGTGGAAGCATCATCAAACTTCTTCTTCTTGAGGTCGGAAAAGTATCCAACGCAGTTCCTCTTCCAATGCCAGTCTTTTGGCAATAGAAGCATTCCTCTCTCCCTGACACAGCAGCCCCTTTCTTTTCCTTCCCCAATGCCTTTTTCACTCCTCCTCTCGGCTTGATGGGATTCTTCTTCTTTCCCTTGGCCTTAGCTTTCGGGACGGAAGAGGAAGATGGCCCAGCAATTAGAGCGGGAGTTTTCTCTACCTTTAGCGAGCTCTTTGCACTCCTTAATATATTAAGGAGTTTAGGAAGTGACTTCTCCATGTTATGCATGTTGAAGTTCACAATGAACGGAGCAAAGGCAGGGGGAGGGACGGTAGAACAATATCAATATATTGTTCGTTCTTCATGGTCCAACCGAGATCCTCTAGTTATTCGATAAGTCCAATCATCTTCAATACATAGTCACCTACAGACGTGCCGGCAGCTATCCATATCTCAAACAACTTTCGAGATGCTTCGTATCGGAGAGTACGAGATTGCTCTCCATACAACTCCATTGTATGGAGAAAGATGGATTGTACATTCATCTTCTCATGCTGCTTCTGATATTCGTTGTCCATAGAAGCAAGCGCGAGGCATTTGGCTATTGCACAGTCTATATCCCATGTCTTGCGGATTTCTTTATCCGCAACTGAAGAATCAGGGCCTGGGCTAGGAGAGGCTGGAGTAGTCAGGACATAAACGACCTTATCATAGGTCAGGGCAATATTTACGTTCCTTAGCCATTATTTTTAATTCGGTCCCGTGAGTTTATTCTTTTCTAATAAAAGCTTGAGTCCCATCATTGGTATCTGCCATTAGGAGAGAGAGAAAAGACACTCAGCGATTGCTCTTGCATGATTAGATTGGTTATTAATCTTATCTAATTGATATCTCCCACTGCTTTTATCAAATTTTTCCTTCAAATCTTAAAAAGAAAATTAGCCAGGATTAATTACAATCTACAAGTTCGCTAACCGATCGGCCAGGCCAGGTCGGTACTCCGAGGGAGGTTCCCCGTGCTTTTGCACAAACCTAATTAAAATAAATCTCGTTTCCCTATAGGCATGACCCCGTTGACACCTTTCTAGACACCTACTGGATTAGCTGATTGTAAGTGCAAAACTCTCCCGGGAGTAACTTTTGCTCACAGTGGGATCATGATCCAACTATCATCTAGGAGGTATACAATCTCATCGCAAATTTCAACTCTTGAAATTCCTGATATGGTTTTTACCCCTAGTGTCATATGACCTTAACTATGGTCAACAAATCATAAGCACTAGTCAAGTTCTATCCACCATTTCGTGATTGATGTAGACCCACTCGGATAACCCTTAACTATGGTTAACAAGGTCATGCGAATGTCATAATCGATCGCATCATATGTTTTGTAGGAAGACATCACTTAGCTATTGTACACCACGTCTTAACTATAGTCAACAAACGTGGTACGAACACTAAGTACTCTGCTTCCTAAAATGGCAGAGGGCAACGAATGGTTTTGATGAAAACCTTTAACATTTTGAACTTGATATCATTGTAGAATCTAGTGAAAGAAGTGGTTTAAGCTCCAGTTTTAAAAGTTGAATGGTTTTGTAGTATCTTTCTAATTTTGCTAAAGAGGTCACTCCGGGTGAAGGGATCTCGGCTCTTTCCTCATCGAATGAGATGCTGGATATTAACGAATACCACAATGCAAATCAAAAGTTAGATCAACTATAAAAACAATCGAGTACTTTATAACATTTGCTAGTTTCACTAAAGGGGTCACTCCCGGTGAAGGGATCTCGGCCCTTTCCTCATCAAATGAGGTGCTGGATATTTATCAAGGAATACCACTAGGCAAAGCAAAAACTAGAGTTACCTATTTTAAAAGGTTTGATTCTACAGTATCTTTAGGTTTCTTTTTCTTAACATTAATCACATTAATGTTGTCCCATCATTTACGTTTCCTAAACATCACAGAAAAGAAACGAAAATAGAACGTACGCTTATACCATCCGCATTCGCCACAGGGCCCTGTCATGCACCGTTATGTTACTTAACTAAAGGCAGAGCGGGGGCTGGACTAGTACGGATGCAAAACATACGCAACGTTTATTATATATCTCATATATAAATAGCCATTACAGATCGCAGATGAACACATTGGATATGCTAGGAATTCCGTATTTCATTTGAGCCTTTAATGAAAGACGGGTTCTACAGTCGTGATGAATAGCCAAACCCCACCCTAGACCCCTATGGGTGCGGAAAACTACCCTCCAAATTCCCGAATTGAAGCAACCTCCCTCAACAAAGTGAGTAGGACACTCGGCACTTTGAGAACCCGGTGGTTTGTGCACCCCACCTTGGGTCTATCCTAGGAGCAAAATAGTAAAAAGAAATTATACAATGGTGGCTACAATCTCAACCAGAATGTGCCCCGAAAAATAATATTACATCGCTTTTTACAAATTATATGAATGATAAGAAAAACGCTCGTCTCACATCCCCGGCTATTTATCCACGACGATCCAACATATTCATATACACATACTATCACATAATATCATTACAGAAGTGTGCAATCCTGACTAATCGACTTATAGCAATTAGTAGACATTTCCTAACACACATACACACATCACAAAGCAAGTAAAGTGGCCGTGACATTAGAATTCCGCATGAGAATAGCAAACTTAATCCATTTTCCAACACTTGAAAAAACACAGTGAGCTATCTTTCAAAAACCGATAGTTATGAGCCAACCCAGGAGTTGAAACGAACTCGAAATCCGCCCGAATCTTCGCGGAGGCGAAGAACAAAAAAATAACAGTCAAATGGGGGCCTCTGGTCCCCATCGGGGTATCCTCTGGTGTGCACGCTCCACCTCGCGGCTTCTCGGTTCAAACCGTGAGCCCGCGGGGTGTGCAAACAACTCAAAACTTCAATTTTCAAAACTGTTTCTGGTCCCCCTTAAGGTGTCCCCGGGTGCGCATGCTCCACCCCGCGGCTTCTCGGTTCAAACTGTGAGCCCGCGGGGTGTGCAAACAACTCAAAACTTCAATTTTCAAAACTGTTTTTGTCGGCAGTTTTTGCGCGACAAAAATGGCAGAATTCTAACATTGCTACAAGATATTTAAGGTTTAAGTTAGGCTCCAATACCATGTTAGTGGATGTTTCACACTCTCACAACACTTGTGAGGAGACAAAAGTGATAAACAAAATTTTTTCTTGCATGCAACACCCACATAACCCAAGATTAGTGCTTAAACCTTAACTAGCAAACTTATCAAGAGATCTAACGATGCGATATTCGGAAACTCAAAAGGGCAACAACCACTTTTTCGACAACTCGCAGACCTTGCCTACTATGAAAGTGTGTTATACCTAAGGAACTGGTCCTTCGGGTCTTTGTTTGATGCAACTCCTTGACTCCTTCGGATTCTTGTGATGTCCTCGATCTCCGGCCACCTCAAGACCTAGATGATCCACCCGAGAGCTTTGGAACAAGCTTCAAACTCTTCTCAAGAATTTAACTAAGCGATCAAGATTGCTAGAAGTGATGAATTAGATGAATAGAGATCAAGTATTGGATGATAATTTTGCTCTAAGCTTTTGATTCACAACTCATGTGAAGGTTAAAGTAAAGAGGAGGAAGAAGGGGATAATGAGGAGAGATAATGTGAGAGTGATGAATAAAAAAATCAAGCATGGAAAAAATGATATGGCTCAAATGAAAATAATTGAAGCATGCAACAAAATAATGTACCATGCTTCAATAATAACTCCAAATGAATAAAAAAATGAAACAAGCCATTCCTTCATCCATGCTTAGACTTTCTCCAAATTCCACCTCATTTATTTATTTTCACAAAATAAATATCCATTTATGAGGTGTCTCCTTCTAGAAGGTATTCTTATAACAATTACAAGAATACCCCTCCACCGTATACCGTATAAGTATACCCGTATCCGAATTCTGAAAAATACGAATACAAATAATCCAATATATGTAATACTGGCATGCGGCTTAAACCAAAGCCTACCAGTATTAACCTTCCGATCATCATTCCTGTAACCATTATACGAACATGATCGAAACCCTGATGTAACAACTTACAGCCTCTATATCTTTTGCCTGAACCAGGGAACCCTCTGTGTGGGACTCTAAAGACTCAACAGTACGGTGGCATTGGGTTTAACCACAAGTATGTCAGCGGCACTGGCTATGCGTAACGGCTACCCAGGTACATGTCGATAAGGTGGCCGATGAGCGAACTCATCACAACCCTAACGAGCCTGTAAGCAACACTTACCGTATTGTCCGGTAAGTTTCATCAGAGAACTGCTATCTGACAATAGGAATATATACAATCTAGGAGTTCTCGGCGAGTCCTGTTCGGTGTACCCATTCTCCAATGAACACCTGTGTACATTCTTTGATGTCAAACACCAATGGTTGTGGGATAAACCATCTCCCCCAGGGACAAGAAATGTACACACTAGTCTACTCTGGTAATATCGATGCCATGTCTCGATATACCCTCGACTAGGAACAAAATAAGGAATATGCTTTTAGACTGCCCAGGCCCCACTAGTATGATCTATATCATAATCCTGGTAGTCAAGCATAATCCTAAGGGCTTCATCAACATGTATATAAAGATATGAAATACAACACATCACACATTAAGATGACGATAAACAAGATAGCATACTATCATTTCGAGCAAAGATTGTTTATGTACATATACATGCCTAGCATCCTATACAATATAGGCCTCATACATATCTAACAATACATACAGCATAGAGGTCTTACAGATGTCTACCCTACTTCAACAAAGAATCGGCACGACATCGTCAAAGCAAAAATGAAGTGATGGCATATTCCTAGCTTCGGGTCTTGATGGTAGTACATACAAAGCCTAAAAACCGTTGGAGATCATCCCATCCCAGAAGGGTGCGGTTATGACTCATCGGGGCTCCAAATTGAGCCTAAGCTCAAGTTAAAAGCGCCACGGCAAATATCTAACGCTTGTTCTTCTGACGGTAATATAAATACTCTAACCTAAGAAGATTACTTGAAGACGTCTTATCCAGCCTCAGAAGGGATCAGAGAAACGACAGTCGTGGGGTTACTCGAACAACGGCTTAAAGACTGCATATCGAGGAATACATCAGCCAACATGACGGTACGATGGACTTAAACCTAGCACCACAAACCTAACGGACCTCTATCAAAAAATGGGTCGTCTATATTTCAAGTTAGAATACACCTGCGAGATCCTCGACTCATAGGTAAAAACATCTTTATGAAACCCTCATGGCTCATAAAGGTGAAAAGCCTTAGGCGACGGAGATATCAACCTATTTCCTAAGCACCGTGGTCCGACAAGTAGGTCCAAACTGATTCTTGTATACTATCCAAGGGCCACATTCTCCAAAGACGCATACCGATGAAGAGGATAAACCACTTACGAGTTTCTTGTTCTCGTTTGGAAGCCAGATCTAAGAGGAAAATTCCCTTGTGAGATCCTTACGACTCTCAAGAGAAAAAACACTTAGGAGTCTTCATGACTTCTAAAGAGAAAATACACCTATGAGATCCTTTGGACTCGTAGGGAGAAATATCTTTATGAGACCCTCATGACTCATAATGTTGAAAAGCCTTAGGTGAAAATTTTAAACCTGTTTCCTAAGCCATCGCTGCCCTACAAAAAGATCCAAACTGACTTTTATACACTATTCATGGGCCACATTCGCCAATAAAGTGAAGAAGCCATTTACGGGTCCTCTCGACTCGTAAGGAGAAAATACTTGCGTGAGATCCTTACAACTCATGAAGGTGAAAGATGCTTAAGAATCCTCACAATTTCTAGCGAGAATACGCGCCTATGAGATCCTCACGACTCATAGGGAGAAAAACTTTCTTGAGATCCTTACGGCTCATGAAGATAAAAAAGTCATAGGCGACAGGGACCTAAACCTGTCTCCTGAGCCATCAATTCTACAGAGATATATAATTTTGCACTAATTAATCCATGTACATACCTACGTGGGCAAAGTAGTGGGGGAATTTGTTTCCGCTAAAATTTTTGCGCAAAATAGCCCAAGATATCAAATGGCAGCAATACGCTTAATAAAATGCAAACCAGTATTTTTTGGGCTGTATTTTACCAAACTCCCGAATGAGAATCAGGTAAATTCTGATGGCATCGAAAGAGTCTCGAAAAGTCCTTCGATTTGATATATTACAGGCCTGATAACTCTTCCGGAATCAAAAGTTATAAGTAAATATGCTATGCACGTATAGTTTAAGTAATGCTCTACCACATAGGAGATACATTTTTAGTCTCATATCGGGAAAAAGAGAGATCTCTTCTCTACCACTCCCCTCCCCTATAAATAAAAGGGGATACCTCTCAGAAAAATGGGAATTCAATCCTCAAAAGAGCTTAGTTCTCCATAGGAGCTTAGTTCTCCAAGTTAGGGCCTTAACTGACTCCCATAATGCGCATATACGCAAGCGTCATGTGCGCCACGTATGGAGTACGTGCACCCGCCATATGCAACGCACGTATGCCCGCCATGTACGCACTACGTGCGGAGATTCAATCCTCAAAAGAGTTTAGTTCTCCATAGGTGCTTAGTTCTTCAAGTTAGGGCCTTAACTGTGCCCCCATAATGTGCATATGCGCAAGCGCTATGTGTGACGCACGTGCGCCCGCCACGTGCACACCACATGCAACACACATGCACCCACCACGTGCGCACCATGTGCGAGGATTCAATCCACAAAGAAGCTTAGTTCTTCATAGGAGCTTAGTTTTCCAAGTTAAGGCTTTAGCTGCCCTCCATAATGCGCATATACGCAAGCGCCACGTGCGACGCACGTGCGCCCACCAAGTGCACAACATGTGCGATGCACGTACGCCCACGCAGTGGGAGCACGTGCATGAATGTAAAGAAGCCTTTTTCAGCGGTTAAGAGTTTAAGCTCCAACATGTTCTTCCTCCTTATGAATGGGACATGGTTCAAAGGGTACATCCCTCCACACCTTCGATATATGGCGTTGTGACCCTCAGCTTCGTCGGAGAGGTGGTGGGTCCCAATGACCAATGATCCCTCTTTCCAAATAAGGAAGAGACCACCTTATAAGCTTCTGTAAAAATACAGAAAGCTCTCAAAATAACAGAGAATTTAATTCTCAATAAAGAAGAAGATCTTTCTCCTCTTAAACCCTAGGTAAAGAAACCATAGAGATCAAAATATCTCCTTTGCCTATCATAGCATATCTAAGAGTTTAATCCTTCTTAAGAACTTAGTTCTTTCTCTGGAACTGAGATCCACCAGACAAGTCTCCCACAAGTTGAGAATTTAATTTTCATCGGGAAAATCGTATTCTTGAGTATCAAAAATTCAAGAAAGAACAAAGTTGAAAAGAAATAAGACGGAGTCCATAATACTCCAGGAACTTAGTTCCTCCAAATCAAGAACTTAGTTCTTTAAAAACCCGATCCAAGATCCTCAAAAATTGTGATCTTGGTGATCGTTAATGGTTAAAATACCATTAACAGAGGTTTAACCTCTCTGAAAACATGGATAAAAGAACCAAGGTTGAAAAGAAAGAAGGAGTTCTATACTCTAGGAACTTACTTTTTTCAAATCAAGAACTTATTTCTTAAAGAACATAATCCCAGATTCTCAAAATAGTGATCTTGATGATCGTTAATGATCAAAATACCATTAACAAAAGAACTCAGCACCTCACATGAAAAGCATGTGAGCACCCAAGGCCAAGTGACATAGCGCCTCACGTGAAACATACGTGAGCGCCGGAAAAATTTAGTGCTTAGCACTATTGGAACGTCTCACGTGAAACACACATGAGTGACACAAAAAAAATTAGTGCTTAGCACTATTATAGCGCCTCACGTGATATACACGTGAGCATTATATGCAGCTGAGTGCTTATCACTGCTAGCTGTTACAGAAACCCAATCTTACTCCAAACTAGCTAAGCTTATATTCATGATATCCAAACTGAACTTAATCACATACATGACTAACGATCTTTATCCCATACCTTCTAAGTTAATCTTAGTCTCAAATAAGACTAACGATTATTGGATGATCCATCATGATCTTTCCCTCGAATACGGGATTTGGTTCAAAGGTACATATTTCCACACCTCTGATACATGTCGCTGTAATTCCTCAGTATCTTCAGAGAGGTGGCGGGTCCCGACAACCAACAACTCCTTTCATCCACATCAATGCACTTCCAAATTGACGTGTACACCTCAAATCAGACCGCACCCCAAATTGGGTGCATTTCATATCACCATTGTTCATTTCGTCACGTAACAAATACATGTGCGCAGAAGATGAATAATGGACCGAGATGTCCTTAAACTAAATTGCGTCCCCAAAATGGGAATGTTGGACCGAAATGTCCCTAAACTAGTGCGTCGCCACAAACACGGCGCGTTGCCACAAACATGATGATAATGGACCGAAACGTCCTTAAACTGATATTCGCTCCAAACATGGCGATGTCCTTAAACTAATATAATTGAGCTCATATGCTTATTTGTTTCTAAGTTGATCTTGGTCTCAAATATGATCTTTAGATCAAACCCAAGTTTCATGTGAACTGGTGGACCTCATTTATATAAGATATGCGTCCTAAGTTCACTTCCGTTGGCAAACCAAGCTACCAACATGGACCCCGTCAAGAAAATCCTTGACCTAAACCCCAAATCTAAAATGTACAGATTTGGACTAATCCATGCCCTACGGTCAACGACATAAATCAGTCTCCATATACAATCTACGGGCAATCTTAATAAACAAAATAACACACGACACGAAGTGAACTAGTAGAGTAGGAGAAAGTGATTATCGCAACGCGATAACGTAATTAACTGTAGGGGCTTGCGTCTGCAGGGAAGAGCGTCCCTACATTTAAAAACCCCTCATAAATGAAGGGGAATCTGATAAAATCTACTACAGCGGACATATCTATCCAAACCTCTAATATACAGTGCCATAAATCAACTTGGTATCTTCGGAGAGGTGAATGGATATGTCCAAATAGCATCTGCCCCCAAATTCAAGCTAGACGTCCCAACGTCTCGGTCCGGTCTTTCGGCGGTAAACAGGGGCTATGATGTTTCTGAAAAAGATACCATTTGAAAATTCATAGCATACCCTTGAAGTATCATTTTAAAATTACATAACGATTCATTAGTTTTGAAAGTAGGTATGGCTCTAATCATCTTATAATATCTACTTTAATGATTTTAAACAAGACTTCTTGAGTCGAAATAAAAGTCGGCGATCCATCCTCACCATATCACGTACCGAATATCCATCGTACGATATCATCCATCAATATGGTACGGATCTATAGTCGCGTACATCCTCTCATCTCATATTATCCAATATCGTCTCAAATCATGTCAGATCATCCAATATCGTATCGTATCATCTCGTATCATATATATGTACTTATATCGTAAATATACTTATATCATATAAGGTACTTATATATATGCGTGTATATATACAGCTCAAAGTGTAGGGTTCCTAGGCACGCTAATGAGGTCTCACAAGGCATCAACCATGCCAATTTCAAAATTTTACAAGTGCCGAGAAACCCTAATACGGATCGTTAACTAGAATTTTAGGCGAAACATGCAACTAGTTAACAACTTAACTAAGTGAACGGAAATACAACCTTTGTAGATCCGGTCTCCTCCTCCATAGCTCCATGATGAAGTCTCCTTGCTGTCCAAATCGAATCCTGGGCTCTAGCATCGGCTTCATCGGAGAAATGGGCGGGCTAGGTCATCGACTAAGATGCCGAAGATGATCTACGTCGAGGCATCACAAGATCAAGCTCCGACTTCACTAAGTCATGAAACTTGTGAAGAAAACACCCTATACTTCTTGGCAAGAGGTAGAGGATGAAGAAATAGGAAGTGGGTTCACTTTAGAATTGGATTTCTCACTCTTTTCATCAAATCACTATTGATGGAATCAAGGTTTTCATCTTCAAGAAGAAGAAGAAGAAGATGATAAAATTATGATTAAAAAGAATAATAAAAATCATTCTTATCATAACCTAACCTTAGTTAAGTGTAGAGAATGAACTAGGGTTAGTTTGAATGGTTAGGATTAAGCATGAAGACAAAATGGTCACTTTAGTCAAACCTTCATGAAGCTTCATCAAGCTTCATCTTTGAAAGCAACCATTTTCTCTTTATCCTTTTCAAAATAAATAAGATAAGCAAAACCCTAATCATTAACTTAACCATGGTTTAATCTTTACACTTAACCAAGTTAGGATGTATCATCAAACATGATACAATCAAGTGCACAATAGTATATCACATATACAACTTATGCAAATCAAGTGAGAAAATCCATCTTAAGTGAACCGATACTAGTTAATGCAAAGTAATATATCAAATATATAATTATGCATTAAATCATTAAATCAACACTTGATTTAATGATCCGGTCATATCGCATATAACCGACTAATATCAACAGTAACAACTTATCGAATCAACACTTGATCCGATAACCCGGCTATAACGCATATAACCGATCAATGTCACAAATCGCGAGAATCGAATACAGTATCACATACTGGTATCATTCTCGGTCCCGCACATATCTCATATGCGCTCCTATTTCGTTTCGCTTGAGCCAGGAAACCTCTGTGTAGGACTCTAAAGACTCGTCAATACGCCGGCAGTAGGTGACGATCATATCAAACACCCACAAGCCGCAAGCGGTCTGCTAAACGTAACGGCCACCCGGGTATTGAGCGATCAGAAGATCGACGAGCAAGCCCGCTCACACTCCTGTGAATCCAACCAGTAACACTTACCGTACAGTCCGGTATGATCGTCTGATATGTCGCATATCTCGCCTAGGGGTGGTAAACGTCAGACCCCAATAGCTCGATAAGTCGTGTCGATATGATGTCTATAACAATTCGAGAAACTACTGGTAACACTTACCAGTAAATCTCAGCAACCCTGGCCAGGGATTTCCGGTTATAGCCAATCGAACACAGCGCAACATCAACTCCCTATACCGGGAGAGACGAATTCCCTCCTATCACTCATTGCCTCCATGTGATTCGGGACTGTACCCAAAAACCACCATTTTGCACGCCCTCTTGGACGTGGTAAGGTGGAAATCAAAGTACAGTGGGAATCACACAAGACTCTATGTCGATCTCGGGTCTACAGACTAACCTGTACCAGTATCACCAGAGAACTGCCATCTGACGTGAGGTATAATACCATCTGGGAATTCTCGGCGAGTCCGTCCAGTGTACCTAGTCTCCACTGAGCACCCGTATACCATCTCTGATGTCAAACACCAATGGATATGGGATCATCCATCACCCATCTCATGGGTCGAGAAGTGTATACGCTAGTCTACACTGGTATATCGATGTCCCGTCTCAATACACCTATGACTAGGGACCTTGAAGGATGTACTTATGGACTACCATGTCCCCACTAGTATGATCCGCATCATAGTCCAGGTAGTCAAGTACACATCCTAAGGGCTTTACCAACATGTAACAGAGAGACAATCAGTGTACACGTTAAGGTAAAGAGTAACCAGATAGCGTACTATCATGTCGAGTAAGAAAGTCCTCCCTATATATGTCCCAGCATCCACTACAATATACATCCTATGTACAGTAATGGCCTCTAGGGCATACATATAACTAACAATCTCCCACTTGCACTAGGGCCATCTGATAGCAGTGGTTGTAGTATCTTATACTCGACCATCCCATAAAAGTCTCTCTTTGGGAAAAGTCCTTTGTGAGTGGATCCGCCGTGTTTATCCTCGGAGTCTACTCTCCTAACCCTGATCTCCTTGGAGATCAACTATCTCCATGATCAGGTGGTACTGCCTTAGAATATGTCTGGATCACTGATGGGACGGACGTTCCTTGGCATAAGCCACAACTCCATTGTCACACAACGGGAGGAACTAAGTTCATCTCATGAACTAATAAACATCCAGACAGCCTCTTTGGTAGCATCTTAAGTAGCGATGTATCCAGCCTTTATCGTCTAGTCTGCCACGGGATCTAGCTTGGAACTCTTCTAACATACCGTCCCTTCACTGAGGGTAAAGACAGTGTCTGTGACTGACATTCAGTCATCTTTATCACTCTGGAACCCTTCCAGTGATTCTCCCCAGGATCGATTGATACGATCTCATTATATCTAGTGAGTATCCTAACATCCAACTACATCTATCTCATAGATGAAAATTCAGGATTTAGGAGGTATCACTTTGATCCTATATGAAGAATCCTTATGATAATCGGAGATTGACCGAGCGTAGCATAAGAAACTCCTTCCCTATCAAGAGTATGTCATCCACGTACTCTACGAGGATCACTACCATACTCCCTACTACCTTTTTGTATATACAAGCTTCATCTACCATTTTGAAGATATCAAACTGTTTGACTAACTCATCAAAACAGACGTTCCAACTCCGCGATGCCTGCTTTATCACATAAAACATCTTGCACACGTTTCCGCTGCTCCAACTGTCTACGAAGCCCTCTGGCTGTGTACTTACAGACACTCTCTTCCAAAACATCATTTAGAAAAGCAGTCATGACACCCAACCACCAGATATCGTAGTCATGGTATGTAGCCGTGGCAAGTAGGATCTGGATGGACTTAAGCATAGATCTTTAGAAGAAGTATCATCATGATCCACACCTGGTCAATGATGCAAACCTTTACCAAGTCTAGCTATGAAAGTCTCAACCTTTCCATATACACCAAGTAATCTTCTCAAGATATACTTGCTCCTGATGGGGATTTAACCCTTCAGATATAGCAACCAAAGTCCATACTTTGTTGGTGTATAAGGATTCCATCTCAGATCGCTAAGCATCCAGCCATTCTTACAGAGTCCCACTCCTGATGGCCAGCTCGAAACTAGTTGGGTCATCATCTCATGATGCAATCCTCACTCCCACAGTCATAGAGGAACCGAAGTATCTCTCAGGTGGTTGAGGAACCCTACTAGATCGGCGGAGAGGCTGAGGTTCGTTGGTTACTATTGAATCCTTTGGTTCTAGCAAATCATCAGCTGCAGTTTGTATAGCTGGAACATTTCCAGTTCTACATAACAGACCTTGTCTCGAGCTTGTCCGGATTTTTCCTTTGGACATAGGCCAGACAACCCCAAATCTTAACCAACTTAAGATATGGGCTCTTCCCTTTTCCATATCACATATGAAGCGGTAGGCAACTGATTTGATCGGAACCCTATTCAATAGGTATGCAGTTTCTTAAGTGCATAACTCCCAAAAGGAAACAGGTAACTCAGTAGTACTCATCATAGAGCACACCATATCACATAGGGTACTATTGCTCCACCCCGATATACCATCTTGCTATGGTGTATACGGAGGAGTAATGCTGAGAGAGAATCTCATTCTCCTTTTAGAATAGTCCAGGATTTCCATGCTCAAGTATTCTCCTCCTTGATCACATCAAAGGACATAATACTTATACCCATATTTTGGTTCTCTACTTCTAACTTATATTCTGTGAATATCTCAAAAGGTTCAGACTTGTGTTTCAACAGGAACATATGTTTGAATCTTGAGAGATTATCAGAGAATGTAATGAAGTAAAAAGAACCGGCCTTGGCATGTATAGACAGGGGATCTACATACATCATCATGTATCAATCCCAAGAGTTTACTAACTCTTTCTCTGTTTCTATTAAACAGAGCTATGGTCATCTTATCTTTGTGACATGACTGGCAAGTTTCACAAGATGTAAATTCAAACTGATTTAAATATGCATCTAAATGTAACTTTGACCAGTCGGGTCGCATTGATATGACCTAGTCTACAATGCCTCAAGAAGGATTCGTTCATTTCTGAACTCTTCCTCTTGTGTGTGTTCCGTATACTAAGAACTGTAGTTTGATTTAGAACGTCAATACTTTTAGATAACGTTCCTGAACCGATCAACTTTTGATATAGGAAATGTTCAAAACATTATCCATTAATACAAAATTTTATCATTTCTTTACGAGTAAAAAGACTGATATGATTCTGTATATCAGGTTCGGTATCTAATAGCATTTGTTCAGAATCAATGTATTGGTAATACAGGGTGACAGTGACCAACAGACTTGGCTGCAACTCTTGCCCCGTTTTCTGTCTCATGAAACTTATCACCCGTTCTCAGTTTTTCTACCTTTTTGTAGCCCTATGTAACAGATTACATATCTGGGATCCTGATCCGGTATCATATACCCAGGATACGGAGGATACTGAGAAACAGTTCTTTATAATGAACACACCCGAAGATGATGCATCATATGCACTTTCTTCGTTTGGGCTGCACGGAAATTCTGGTAATCCCCAATTTCCTGCTCTGTCTTATAACAATTATAAGTTGGAGCAGGATCAACGTTCCCCAGCTCAGCATAACAAGCGGGTTCGGTCAATAATCCGTATTATTATCTTGATTAAGGCGTGATATGGTCGCTACCTGGAGAGAGAGAGAAGAAAATACTCAGCGTGCGCTCTTGCAAGATCAGATTGGTTTTTATTTTATCTAATCAGGATGGCTCCCACTGCTTTTTATCAAATCTTCCTTCAAACCCTAAAAGGAAAGAATAGCCGGGATTAATTACACACTACAAGTTCGCCAATCTTTCAGCCAGGCCAGTGTCGGTACTTTGAGGGAGGTCCCCCATGCTTTCGCACGAACCTAATTAATGTAAACCTCGTTTTCCCAGAGGTGTAACCTCGTTGACACCTTTCTAGACACCTACTTGATCGGCTAATTGTAATGTGTAAAACTCTCCCAGGAGTAACTCTTACTCGCAGCGGGTATCGGGATCCAACTATCTCATAGAAGGTATGCAATCTCATTGCAAATTTCAACATTTGAAATTCCCGATAATATTTTGCCCCTAGCAGCTATATGACCTTAACATAGTCAACAAATCATAAGTGCTACTCAAGTTCAACCCGTCATTTCCTGATTGAATTAAACCCACCCGCACGACCCTTAACATAGTCAACAAAGTCGCACGACTACCCTAATCCAATCGCATCATATGCTTATACAGATAAGTACCAATCAGCTACCGCACACTACGCCTTAACATAGTCAACAAACGTAGCACGAATACTAACTAGTACTTATCTGAAATGACAGAGGGCTACGACAGGTTTTTCTGAAAACCTATTGCGTAATGAACTTGATATCGTTGTAGAATCAAATGAAGTTTTGAAATGGAGTGATTTTGAGGCTTTTCTAGTTTTGCTAAAGGGGTCACTCCCGGTGAAGGGATCATCGGCCCTTTCCTCGTCGAATGAGGTGCGGGATATATCATATATATCGCTGTGCAAAGCAAAAACCCAAAAGCAGTCAAAAGCAAACCGAGTGTGTAGCATCTGCCAGTTATTGCTAAAGGAGTCACTCCCGGTGAAGGGATCTCGGTCCTTTCCTCATCGAATAAGGTGCAGGATATATCACATATACCGCTGTGCAAAGCAAGAACTGTAGCTACCTATTTTATTTTTGAAATTCGATTCCACAACATCTTAGGTTTCTTTTATTTCATTAATCTCATTAATGAAGTCCCATCATTTAAGTCCACCTAAACATCACAGATAAATATAACGTACGCTTATGCCATCCGCATTCGCCTCGATGTCCTGTCTGCACCGTTAAGTTAGGTAACTAACGCCAGAGCGAGGCAGGGCTAGCGCGGATGAAAAATATAAGCAACGTCTATATAATATATCATATATACTATATACAATATCTATCTGAACATATCACATGATCACATCACAGATATCACAGCAGAAAATATCATATGAAATATTGGATATACTAGGACGTCCGTGTTTTCAATACGAGCAAGTATAAAACACGGATTCCACGGTCGTGATGAACAGCCAATCCCACACCCCTAGACCCCTACGAGAGCGGCAAGCAACTGTTAGTTATATGTATGCCCTAGAGGCCATTACTGTACATACGATGTATATTGTAGTGGATGCTAGGACATATATAGGGAGGACTTTCTTGCTCGACATGATAGTATGCTATCTGGTTGTACTTTATCTTAACATATACTCTGATTGTCTCTATATTACATGTTGATAAAGCCCTTAGGATATGTACTCGACTACTGGGACTATGATGAGATATACTAGTGGGGCCACGGTAGTCGACGAGTACATCCTATAACTGTTCCTAGTCGTGGGTGTATCGAGACAGGGCATCGATGCACCAGAGTAGACTAGCGTATACGCATCTTGATCCATATGATGGACGATGGATGATCCCATATCCATCGGTGTTTGACATCAAGGATGGTGTACGGGTGCTCAGTGGAGACTGGGTACACTGGACGGACTCGCCGAGAACTCCCAGATGGTATTATACCATACGTCAGATGGCAGTTCTCCGGTGACACTGGTACAGAGTAGTCTGTCGACCCGAGATCTTCATAGAGTCTTGTGTGATTCCCACTGTGCTTTGATTTCCATCATACCATGTCTAAGAGGGCGTGCAAAAAGGTGGCTTTTGGGTACAGTCCCGAATCACATGGAGGCAATGAGCGATAGGAGGGGATTCGTCTCTCCCGGTATAGAGAGTTGATGTTGTGCTGTGTTCGATTGGCTATAACCGGAAATCCCTGGCCAGGGTTGTTGAGATTTACTGGTAAGTGTTATCAGTAGTTTCTCGAACTGTTATAGACCTCAAATCGACACGACTTGTCGAGCTACTGGGGTCTGACGTTTACCACCCCTAGGCGAGATATGCGACATATCAGACGACGAGACCGGACTGTACGGGAGTGTTACTGTTTGGATTCACAGGAGAAGTTACAGGCTTGCTTGTTGATCTTCTGAGCGCTCAATACCTGGGTAGCTGTTATGTTTAGCTGACCGCTTACATCTTGTGGGTGTTTGATATGATCATCACCTACTGTCGGCGTATTGACGATTCTTTAGAGTCCTACACAGAGATTTCTTGACTCAGGCAAAACGGAGTAGGAGCACATATGTGATATGTGCGGGACCGAGGATAATGCGATATGTGATACCGTATTATAATTCTCGCGATATTTGATATCAGCTGGGTCGTCGGATCAAGTGTTGATTCGGCAAATCGGTACGGATAAATATTAGTCGGTTATATGCGATATAGCCGGATTGTCGGATCAAGTGTTGATTCGATAATTTAATGTATAATAATATATATGATATATTAAATTACATTAGCTAATATTTGCTCACTAAAAGATTCTTTTTCTCACTCGGGTAATACATTGATATATATGCGATATATGTTAAATGTATTATTTTATTTTGTTGCAATAAATATTGTATATGTGATATATAATATTGTAACATGTTATAATTATTAATGCAACATGATTAGAGGAGTTTAAACGAGATTAGGGTTTGATTTGGGTTAATGGCTTCTAGAAGTTTCTAGATGGTTTTACTTTGTCATGATAAAGATATTTGTGTTGATCTTTATCCATGACTCACACTTAACCCAACCCAAACCCAAACCCTAGTAAACTCTCTACATTGGTTACTACAACCATGGTTGCATAAATAATTATGATAACCTTTTTTTTATTCATCACAAACATTATTCATCTTCTTCCTTCATTCTTTTCATGGAAAAAGCTTGCTTGATTTTTCAAAGGTGATGAATAATTGTGAGAAAAAGATAAATAAATAGAGCAAAAATCCTACTTCATCATCCTCATCTTCTCTTGCCATTTAGATGAGGGTGTTCACATCATTTCATGAGTGTTAGCTTGTGTTAAAGAAACTTCAAGGTAAATCATCTTAGTATCTAAGATCGGAAGCAAAGGTTGCGTCTTTCTCTTCGTGGAACCTCTCGAGAGTCCGGATCCCGATGATCGCAGCGAAGGGACCACAACACGGAGCATATGAAGTGAAGGACCGGATCTACAAAGGTTGTAATCCCTCTCGCTTAGTGTTAAAATGTTTAGCATGCTTGTTTTCGCCTAATCTCTAGTTTAAAGTTCCGTATTCGGGTTGTTCGGCACGGCTAAATTTTTATTCGGGCATGGTTGATGCCTCGTAGACCCTTGTACACGTGCCTAGCAACCCTACAGCAACCCTACCAATTCTAGGGTTAGGAGACCCGGACTCGACTCCTCGAGATGGTCTCCCACTGGACCCTAGAACCCGGTTACTTGTGCTCCCCTCCTTGGGTCTATCCTAGTGCGGAAAAGTAAATAATATACAAACGGTGACATCTTCCGCAACCTGGAAGTGCCCCAATAAAAGAATATTACATACAAGTTTTTACATGAATGAAAATGAAAAAACACTCATCTCATATAAAAAAACCCCGGCTATTCAAACACGACGATCCAATACAACATATCCAGCAACACGTAACATCACATGTCATCAACGTAAGTAAGTATGCATACACCGTTTGTCGTCGACGTATAGCAACGACAATCGGCAATACCACTACATACTACACTTACGGTCACAGAAAAGAAAGTGTAAAACTACAACAGTTGGAATCCGCAACCTCTTTAGACATCGCTTGCCTAATCTAATGAAATACTTAGACATCACATGCCTAACAATTATAAACCCCGCATTTTAGTCTCATTATCGAAAACTCTTTTCAATATCAAGTCGGGCAATTCAACAGGATTCCCGACATGCTGATCGAATGCTCGTCGCAAATTTAGTAGGCAGCCGCACCCCCGATACCGTCGACGAAGTGCACTAAGGCGGAACACCGCTACCGCGAGCACCCGAACGGATGCTTTCGGCGATGGGGTTCTCCTACAGTCACTTGGTTGGGGCTATGGGGCGAGGCTGTCTATTAAGTTTACCCGGCGAGTATCCACGTACACTACGTGATTGCGACGGACTTTTGATCACATCAAAATTCCGTGGCAACCTATCAAGTGAGACTAAACCGCTGAATTTATAACATTCATTCAGTTATCTCATAACTGTTTGTGAATTCCAATTATTGTATCCCATTCCAGATAAACAGAAAATGTTAAACTTTCTGATCAAACATTCAAACACCCAAGTTTTCCGATAATAGCTCAACTCTTGAAATAAGTTTAAAAAACATTCACTTCATGCCTCAGTACCAACGGTCCAGCCGTAGAAGGGTCAAGCCAACGCCTCACATGTGGCACGCCGTACTGCCCCAAACCCGAAGGTTCAAAGGGCAGTTCAAGACGGTCACATAATCGAGTTAAGGTTTGTTGTCTTCTAGAGGGACCATCGTGTTACTTGCACTACTTAGAACGTCTTTAAACCTCGGAAAAATCCAACACTTGGAAATTTTCCGGCAGGGGAAAAAGTGGGTATTTATATCCGGTCGAACTTTTTAACATATTCTAAAATATCCGGAAAGCCAAATAGACAAAGTCTGATAATCCGATTGAATCATCGAAGCTCCAAAACATCCCAGATTATTCAACTCTTGAATAAATATTAAAAAATCCTAGAAAATCCAACACCAAAATTGAGGAATTACTGTGAAAAAATTATGGGCTAATCTTATAAATTGGCCGCGGAACCGCCGCAGATGCCATGCTTCTGCCGCGGTTCCGCTGCACTTTAGATGAATTAGAGTGTAATTTTTGCACTGTAATCCTTAGAATTCCCTGCTGAATTTTTTAGCACTTTTTAATTTGGAAAAATCCACTTTTTCAGAAAAAGTCCAGAGAGCGTGAAAAAAATGGGGTTTCGGGTTCGATCGGGTTTCAAACTCCGTCTACGTATCGCCTAAGGCTCTAGCTAGGCTCTGATACCACTGTATGGTTCCTAGGAACGCTAATGAGGTCTCACAAGGCATCAACCATGCCAATTTCAAAATTTTACAAGTGCCGAGAAACCCTAATACGGATCGTTAACTAGAATTTTAGGCGAAACATGCAACTAGTTAACAACTTAACTAAGTGAACGTAAATACAACCTTTGTAGATCCGGTTCTCCTCCTCCATAGGTCCATGATGAAGTCTCCTTGCTGTCCAAATCGAATCCCGAGCTCTAGCGTCGGCTTCATCGGAGAAATGGGCGGGCTAGGTCATCGACTACGATGCCGAAGATGATCTACGTCGAGGCATCACAAGATCAAGCTCCGACATCACTAAGTCATGAAACTTGTGAAGAAAACACCCTATACTTCTTGGCAAGAGGTAGAGGATGAAAAAATAGGAAGTGGGTTCACTTTAGAATTGGATTTCTCACTCTTTTCATCAAATCACCATTGATGGAATCAAGGTTTTCATCTTCAAGAAGAAGAAGAAGAAGATGATAATATTATGATTAAAAAGAATAATAAAATCATTCTTATCATAACCTAACCTTAGTTAAGTGTAGAGAATGAACTAGGGTTAGTTTGAATGGTTAGGGTTAAGCATGAAGACAAAATGGTCACTTTAGTCAAACCTTCATGAAACTTCATTAAGCTTCATCTTTGAAAGCAACCATTTTCTCTTTATCCTTTTCAAAATAAATAAATAAATAAATAAGATAAGCAAAACCCTAATCATTAACTTAACCATGGTTTAATCTTTACACTTAACCAAGTTAGGATGTATCATTAAACATGATACAATCAAGTGCACAAAAGTATATCACATATACAACTTGTGCAAATCAAGTGAGAAAATCTATCTTAAGTGAACCGATACTAGTTAATGCAAAGTAATATATCAAATATATAATTATGCATTAAATCATTAAATCAACACTTCATTTAATGATCCGGTCATATCGCATATAACCGACTAATATCAACAGTAACAACTTATCGAATCAACACTTGATCCGATAACCCGGCTATAACGCATATAACCGATCAATGTCACAAATCGCGAGAATCGAATACAGTATCACATACTGGTATCATTCTCGGTCCCGCACATATCTCATATGCGCTCCTATTTCGTTTCGCTTGAGCCAAGAAACCTCTGTGTAGAACTCTAAAGACTCGTCAATACGCCGGCAGCAGGTGATGATCATATCAAACACCCACAAGCTGCAAGCAGTCTGCTAAATGTAACGGCCACCCGGGTATTGAGCGATCAGAAGATCGACGAGCAAGCCCGCTCACACTCCTGTGAATCCAACCAGTAACACTTACCGTACAGTCCGGTCTGATCGTCTGATATGTCGCATATCTCGCCTAGGGGTGGTAAACGTCAGACCCCAATAGCTCGATAAGTCGTGTCGATATGAGGTCTATAACAATTCGAGAAACTACTGGTAACACTTACCAGTAAATCTCAGCAACCCTGGCCAGGGATTTCCGGTTATAGCCAATCGAACACAGCGCAACATCAACTCCCTATACCGAGAGAGACGAATCCCCTCCTATCGCTCATTGCCTCCATGTGATTCGGGACTGTACCCAAAAACCACCGTTTTGCACGCCCTCTTGGACTTGGTAAGGTGGAAATCAAAGTACAGTGGGAATCACATAAGACTCTATGTCGATCTCGGGTCTACAGACTAACCTGTACCAGTGTCACCAGAGAACTGCCATCTGACGTGAGGTATAATACCATCTGGGAGTTCTCGGCGAGTCTGTCCAGTGTACCCAGTCTCCACTGAGCACCCGTATACCATCTCTGATGTCAAACACTAATGGATATGGGATCATCCATCGCCCATCTCATGGGTCGAGAAGCGTATACGCTAGTCTACACTGGTATATCGATGCCCTGTCTCGATACACCTATGACTAGGGACCTTGAAGGATGTACTTATGGACTACCATGTCCCCACTAGTATGATCCGCATCATAGTCCAGATAGTCAAGTACACATCCTAAGGGTTTTACCAACGTGTAACAAAGAGACAATCAGTGTACACGTTAAGCTAAAGAGTAACCAGATAGCGTACTATCATGTCGAGCAAGAAAGTTCTCCCTATATATATCCCAGCATCCACTACAATATACATCCTATGTACAGTAATGGCCTCTAGGGCATACATATAACTAACACAAAGGCTAAGAAAATAGAATTAGGGATATATCTTTCTACGAAGTATACTACTATCGCATATAGTATTCTGCTAAACCATATAGGCTAAGTATATGATTCTAGCATATATATCATATCCTAATTCTACAGTTGTAGAGGTGTTATATGACATCCACCCAACTTCTCCTGCAGATATATATCTACTCACCGACACGCCTCGCTCCGGTAGAAGTCGACGAACACCTTGCTCTTCTTCATCGTCTCGGAAGTCCACCCGATTGTACCTATAATCGAAATCATAATCAAAATCGCATAAAACCCTAAATCGAATTTGAAATCACGAGTGAAGCACATATAGGTTAGAAACTATGGTCAACGCATGCTAAAACGAAAAAATACTCTCCGACGTTGACGTACGAACGTCGAACGAACAAGTCACATCATGAAACCCAAAAACCAAGTTTTCAAATATCATAAAACATCGCCAAAATCAAGTAAAACCACTCCAAATTTTTCTTCAGGTGATATGGGACATTAGCTTAGTTATTTAATGAGTGAGCAACAGAACAAAATCCACACCCTAACTCCAAAACTGACCCGAAATTTGCGATCAAAGGGGATTAATTTGCGGCCACTGTAAGTAATTGGGGGTTTGGGCTTCTATAGTGGTCTTATAATATTCTAGACATGTCACTGTATCCTCTAGAAAATTTTTAAAATACCCTAATTGCTCCAGATTTTATTTGATCACCAAAAGCTCAAAAAATGACATTTGAAAATTCTAAACTCGTGTTTTAAAGTTCAAAACTCATTTGAAGTAAGCATACCATCACTTAATAAGGTTGTAGTCACCAATCAACCCTCTACTACACCCCTACTACAAGTTCTATCCACTACAACTCGCTTTGAATCAAGTCTAGAAAACTTAAACTTTTAAATTCTAAACTAATTTGTGAAGGCAAGAATACTTAAAACTTGATTAAAAGTGAGATTTTTACCTCATAAAGGCAACTAAAGAAATTTCTAAGATGGCAAAAGACTTCAAAATGGAGACTTGATCACACCATGATGTTTAAGATGAGATTATGATTAATTTTGTGAAGGTTTTAAGGTGTTTTGAGGAGGTTGGCATGGTATTTATGGGGTTGTAGTGGGAGGTTGAGATGGAGGAAGAGGAGAAGAAGAAGAAGAAGAAGATGAAGATGATGAAAGAAATGAGAAGAAGAATGGTGAATGGCTAAGGCTACCATGACTCCCTCTCTCTCATTCTCTCACTTTCCCTTACCTAATAAAATATTATCCTACCATGCTTCATTTTCTTTTCCTTTTCTTTTCTATTCTTTTGCAAAAGTAAAACCATCATAAAACACAAATGAAATGTTAACATGTACTTAATATGTCATGCACACTAAACATGGTTTAACAAAAAAAATCAAGCATGGTTTAATGCACAAATAGGAAAACACTAATTAAGTTTAGCATTAAACTTGTATGAAAATAATTATATACTAATTTAAGAAAAGTCCATTTAAATAAATAATTTCATAAATAATAATTTATTTTAATTTCCAATTATTTTTCCGAAATAGAGGTATATAATTATACCAATTTACGAAAACTCAAATTCATACCCTATAATATTCGTAAAATTCATTATTTTATTATTTAAATTCTAAAATAATATTTTCCATTTTCTGAAATGTTACAACTATACTTAGACTTCTACTTTATCATGGCTCAAAGGAGTCATGCAAATAGGTTTTTGTTAGATATAATTCCGAAGCACATGGAGGCGGTGAGCGGTCGAGGGGATTCGTCTCTCCTGGTATAGGGAGTTGATATTGCGCTGTACAGGACATAAATGCAACCACAAGTCGGTAGCCACTGCAGTGGAGATAAACCGATAAGTGTTATCAGATGTATCTTCGATTGGTTATGAGTCCTCCGTCGCATGACTTGTCGAGTTATTGGGGTCTGACAGATTTCAAACCCTAGACCCGAAATGCAATACTCTTAGATGAAGTGATTGGACTGTACGGTGATGTCATTGATAGAATTTGCAGGGTTCAGATAAGCTTGCTCGTTGAGCTTCTTTCGATCAATACATGGGTAGCCGTTACATGCAGCTAGTACCGCTGACATACTTGTGGGCTATAGATATGATCCTAATCTACTGCCAACATATTTTCGAGTATTTAGAGTCACACACACAGCTTTCCCAGCACAGGTGAAACAATGTAGGGCACATATAGGGATATATGCAGAAGTTCGATTGATCACGTGTATTTGATATACATATTTTAATCGGATGTTAATTGCTATCAGCTGGTATATATATATGATATAACTGGATTATTAAATCAAGTGTTGATTTAATAATTAAATGTATATTTATATATTAACTAATATCATGCTCACTTTATTATTTTCTTTTCTTTATTAATATTTATATTCGATTTAAATATTGTTTAACATATGTTGATACATTAAAAATGGGTGTATAAGAATTGCATGGTTTAGATGAGAACATTGATATGCTTTTATTTATTTTAAAAGAGAATGGATCATGATTTTAAGATGGTTGTAGAATTTTTTAGGTGTTTTCTTTGATGACTTATTTTTTGTGACTCATTTTGGATGACTCGTTTTTGGTTTTGGGTTTTGTTCTCATCTTTAAAACAATTATTCTTCATACTCTCATCTCCATGGCAACCTTTCTTGAGTTTTGCTCCAGTGAATGAGATACAAGAAAAAAGAAGAATTTAGTGCGCTAATTATTCTACATCTCCTACTAATCATCCTTAGCAAGTTTAATTAGTGTGTTACTTCATTTTGATGAGATCTATTTGAAGCTAATGCTTGTGTTGGAATTACCTCAAGGTGGATCATCTTCGGCTTGGAGATCATCGAGCAAGCTTGTTCTAGGCTTCAAGGTTGTATTTTGCCAACTTTTTCATTTTAGCTTACTAGTTATGTTTCAAGTTTAGTATTTTGGTTTGATTCTAGGGTTGGGGTTGCTATCGCTCTCTAGTTTTTTAAAATTACTGCTTTTTCCGCGCTTTAAAACTCTACTAGGTGAGTCTAGTATCCCATCACAAACTAAGCGACAACTGCATAGTGGAACCTCCGCAAAAGCATGAGCCAATGCGAGAGAACCCCGCCAAGTCAGAGTGTAACCACCCCAAGGTGCTGAAGTTCACCCATGCTAGCTACATGATAAGAATCCTTGATGAAGAAGAAGATGAAGATATGCTTCAGCGCCTCGACTGCTCCACTAATGAAGAAGAGGGAATCTCGGAACTGCCGCTAGCACCTAGGGAGCTTGAAGATGGAGTCCATATGACTACTGACGAATTAAAAAATAAACTTAGGAACTGAAGAAGATTCTCGACCCACATTCGTCAGCGAGCTGCTGTCAGATGAACAAGTAGCTAGTTTAAAAGTAGTCATGGAGTAAAAAGACTGCTTCGCATGGAATTACTTCGAGATGCCAGGTCTCGATCTAGGTGTTGTAGTTCAAAAATTGGTCATAATGCCGGAAATAAAGTCGGCCAAGCAAGCGCCAAGAAGGATGCGGCTCGAACTCGAAATAAGTATCAACACCAAAATCAAAAAACTTATAGACTCCAGCTTTATCCAGGAGGTCCAGTACCCTAATTGGATAGCCAAATCATCCCCATGATGAAGAAGAATGGGACCGTCCGGATCTGCGTGGACTTCCGAGAACTCAATAAGATGTGCTCGAAAGATGACTTCCCTGTTCCAGTCACAAAGTTGATGATAGACAATATGTCTAGTCACGAGGTCTTCTTTTTTATGGACGGATCTTCAGGGTACAATCAGATCAAGATAGATCCTGAGGACCAGAAGCATACAACCTTCTGCACCCTGCTGGGCGTATTCTGTTATAAAGTGATGCCTTTCAGACTGATGAATACTGAGGCGACATATCAAAGGGCAATGACCAAGATATTCGACAACATGATACATGATATCAATTAATGCTACATTGATGACCTCGTAGTCAAGAGCATGTCATATGAAGAGCACTTGGAGCATTTAAGAATAGTCTTTAAGCGCCTTCAAAAATACAACTTGAAGATGAATCTGCTGAAATGCGCCTTCGGAGTCTCGTCAGGAATGTTTATTTGTTTTATAATCCGCTACCGATGGATTGAAATCGACCCCTCCAAGATCAGGGCAATTATGGAATTTCTTCCTCCGAGAAATCTTAAACGACTGTGGTCTCTCTAAGAAAAGCTTACCTATATCCGACGGTTCATCGCTAAGCTCTCGGTGAAATGCCATCCATATAACCATCTGATAAAGAAAGGCACCCTGATAAAGAAAGCCATCCATACAAGTTAGATTTTAAATAGAATACCCCTAAGTTGAAAAGATATAAGTTTCTATAGCCAACCTCCCTGAAGGCTCCATTCATACAACAATCAAGGCTCCAAGGATGGACCCGAGTTCGGGTAAACACCACGATGGTTTCATTACCTCTAAATCTCCATTCTGTCAATGTTTCAATGTTGCGTATGACGGTGTTCGACGAAATGCCCTAATGAACTTCTGTCGTTTTCTTACGTTCTATCCATGAGTAAGTTCTCTCTGTCTCCCTCTTTCTTGTTAAATCTCTCTCTTCTTGCCATGTTGTAACAACCCTAAACTTTTTATACAAATTTTTTTCAAAATACAGAAAGGGACACCTAAACCTGAGCACGAGTTATAAGTTTGTTTTGCTTTTGAATAACAAGAAGGAACTTGTAGCTCATTGGTAAGGCCTTGCACTCTTGAGTCATAGCACTAGAGTTCAAATCCCATCAGCCATACATTCTTTTTATTTAAAAATTCTTTTAATCTTTTTAGAAGCCCAAGAGTCTACACGTGCACAACACGTAAAACTAAAAGTCACAGAGAATTTAAACATGTGCACTGTGGAATATCAATCGACCCCGACATGTGGCAGAAGACCCACCCCCACCCGAAGGTACTAGGCCGGCGAAATGCCCAAATTGGCCGGTACCACCGGGCCAACCGTGGGTAAAACCCCCCATCTCTTCATTTTTGCAACCTTTCAGCTACCCCACTCCTTTCACACTGCTTGTTTTCTCTCCACATTTTCCAGAGAACTTAAATCACCCATAAATGTATTTTATTCCTTTTAAATGCATTTTAATTCTCAAATTCATCACCCCCTAAGCACTACTTTTTCCTATAAATACCCACTCCATTTTACACCCCTCTCACTCAGCATTCTATTACAAAAACTAAACCAAATTGCTAAGTCTTTTAGTGTACAAGTAGAGTTAGCGAAGGGCGAAGCTCTGATGAACTTCCGAGGAGATTCCGGCGACGAAACGATGTTCCGACGCTTCCCAATCCTCCTCCTACCTCTCCCCTCTCATTTAAGCAAGTACCTTCTTTCCCTCTCATCTCAAATTCTAAAACTTTCAAATTATAAAACCCGATGGAAGCGGAGTTAATCCGACATCCGATTCGGTTTTTCTTCAAAACTCAACTTTTCTTAATCCAGAACATACCATACTCCCACATATTGTTTAACGAACATTAATAAATCTATTAAAACAAGTTTCACCTTAAAAGAATCATTTTTGTAACTTTTATCACACTTTTTCATAAAAATACCATATACTTTAGTTTCGACATAAATTATCATAATTCCTTGCTATACTTTAGATAGTTCATGAGGTAATGACCTACCTCATCACAACACACATCTCTATCATAGCACGATAAAGTTTGGGACAATAGAATACGGGAAAATACTACTTTACAAATAAATACCCTAAACTTACAAAACTGTTTTCTATATAAAAAAAAAGATGTATTAAACATTTTCATGCAATTGGGGATCTACAACCCACTTTGGGGACCCCGTTCGGGATGGTGCAGATTATCACACATTCTCGGGCTTATTAGAGTGAGATGCAGACCTCCGTAAGGAGCATTCGATCTCGGTGGAATTTTTATACATTTTTTCTTTAGAAAATGAGATTTCTACAAGAAAATAAATAAATTATTTTCATTAAATAAATATATATATTATCAAAATATCTATTTTAATTATATAAATATTCCAAGTTTTCTAAATCAAAGGAATCATTATTACATGAAAATACCATCCAAATACAACACAATTCCAATTTTTCAAGGAAATACCATATTTTACTAAATTAGGTTTTACTCACTAGAAATTTCACATTTACAAAATATACATTTATGAAAACCCTAAAGACAATAATTAAATGCTTGAGTTGTATTTGAAATTATACCAAAACTATTTTTACATAAAACCCCCTCAAGTTATACTAAATTACAATAAGGACCCTAGTAAACGTAGCTTTAAGCGGGACCAGTCTCTTGAGCCTCGGGGAGCCGGAGATATGGGTGCTTGCCTATTCAAGGTAGACAATCTAATAAATGGTGTTATCAACACGGTAATTGTCTTGGAAAAAGACACAAATCCTGCCGTCCATATGCAGCAGTCACTGATAACATCAAAACTAATTTAAGACTTAAATTTCTTTTCAAAGTGTCTAACTCAGACCGAGTCTCAATCTAATCAATCTGACTTGAATGTGATTCAAGTATAAACTACAATCCAACATGAATTTATGAATCCGTCTATTCAATCTATATCAATCTATATTGACTGAACCGAACCATGGATATACTCCATTTAGATGACTATCCATTTATATCCATTCCATTTACTGATATCATGGTTTCGGCAAGTCATCTATATATAAATTACAAAACAATACAAACAATGCAAACAATATATAAGACATTACGGGGTTTATAAGGGGTAAACTGGTAAAAGACATATTAAAGGTGGCACGAGGTGACCACTTAAGACGTAATTACATCCATGTCGTTGTTCCGTGGTATTTTTGACGGAGCCTTGTACTACAGGTTACCAAAGTCCATGGTGTAAGTTGGACTCCTCTCGTATACACCGGTATCTTCTGTACTAAGCTACAAACAACAGCGTTAACAATATAACCAAACATTATAAGATATACTCTCTCTGTCCGTTATATTTCTACTCACCTTTGGGACTTACAGAGCGATTGTTCACTGACGACATTCATTTTATTCTTTCTTTAGAATGTTGTCAGGTAGATCATACCTTCTGGAGACAGAGCCCACCAGCGAGGACTTGGATCAGTTAGCCTTCGACCTAGAGCTCTAGATTACTTATACATACTATTTCCATTTCTGTTATGTCATTGTTTATGCATTGCTTTCATTCCATGTATTTACATTTCAGCTGTATTGTAAAAGAATTTTAAATAAATAAAGTTGCTGTTCAATTACATCTATTGTCATTTTCTTGTGTACATTTACTTTATGTTTCTTAGATATGCTTAGCGTGTTTACTTCTGAGTAAATACGTAGCGGGCCCGTCGCGTCCTCTGCCCTTACAATGGAAAGCGGGGCATAGCAGGTTTTGTTGGTGGCCCATACAGATCAGCTTTGTATGAACATGCGGGTCAGTTCTGCGTGGACAACCTAAGCAATATAACACAAGAACCAGCAACTGAAAACATTCTTTACAATTCATATTCCTTGAATTTTCCAATTTCATATATTTTGAATCTGTCCTAATCCAAATTTTTCTTTCAAGCTTATGGATTCCCCAAACAACACTAGCACCAACTTCAACAACACTCCACCACCCCTACCGATTACGCATGCCGTAGCTGCTCAGATCAATAAGCAGACGGTACTGCTTGAGGCGATCCGCAACCTCCTGGAAAGACAACATCAGCAGACTTCTATTATGATGAACAGACCGGAAGCGGAAGCCCTAGGGGTGAAGCAACATAGGGCCTTGCACCCCAAGCAATTCTCAGGAAAGGAGATCCCTTTAGAAGCTGAGGAATGAGCTTAAGGTATTGAAGATGGCCTGGCAGAAGCACAAGTGCCAGAGATAGCTTGGGTTCGAGTTGCGAAGTTGCAGCTCACTGACAATGCATGGGTCTAGTGGATGGCGGAAGAAAGCCGTCTCACCCAGCCGATCGAATAGAAGACCTTTTGCAATATGTTCGACGCGAAGTACTTCCCTGAGACTTCCAGATTCGACATGGAACAGCAGTTCATTCACTTACAACAAGGTTCGATATGGACCAAATCCGTGGATGAATATGATACTGAGTTTACCATGCTCAGTCAGTAAGATATGTCTCAATATTTCAATTTTCAAATATCACATATTACACAGCTAACACAAGATCGCAATAAATTTGCGGCATATTTGATACCGACTGCTGAGATCATGGCTAGAATATTTCAGCAAGGGTTGGACCAGGAAATCCAAGCTGCCTTAGCTACAGGGGATTTCCCAACTCATGATTTATCTTTGAAGGCTGCCCGAAGATACGAGGCAATAGTGAAGAGGAAGAACATACCTCAATCTGCTGGAGTGAAATGCCCTGCCACCAAGATGGCAGGAGGAGCCTCTTCAAGGCCAACTATTGAACACAGGAGACTGAAAGAAACCAACAACCAGTTAAGCCCCGATTTTTGCTTCTATTGCAAGAAGGATGGACACCTATGGAAGGACTGTAGGCGCACAAAAGTCCTGTGCTTAGTTTGTGGTGCATCCAATCTCGGAATTGGAACCTGTCCGTATAGACGCAACTCAGCTCCCACATACACTATATATCCGCAGCGGCCAGCTATCCAGGCTCCTGTACCTTGTCTTGCACACCCAGCTCCACTTCCTGCACAGCCTAATTTCCAATTCCATCAAGTACTGACGAACATGCCTCGAAGGCAGAAAAACATGCCCAGGGACAGAAGAATGTGCCTCCAACTAGGAGGAATGTACCCCGGCGTTAGGTCTACACATTAGCAGCCATAGAAGCTGAGACTGTAAACCATGGTAACCCTGGTAACTCCCTCACCTCTTTTTCAATCTTACCAAAACTTTTGCATTCTTTCATTCTTCCAAATATTTTTATGCACTACCAATAGTTCTATCACCAAACTTTACTTATAATCTGTTACACTTTCCTTCTACAAATTTCGATGAAGAAATTTGTATAAGGAAGATAGAATGTAACAACCCTAAACTTTATGTTCGAAATTTTTTCAAAATACAGAAAGGGACACCTAAACCTGAGCATGAGTTATAAGTTTGTTTTGGTTTTGAACAGCAAGAAGGAACTTGTAGCTCATTGGTAAGGCCTTGCACTGGTGAGCCATAACACCAGAGTTCAAATCCTATCAGCCACACATTCTTTTTATTTAAAAAAAATTTTAATCATTTTAGAAGCCCAAGAGTCTACACGTGCACAACACGTAAAACCAAAAGTCACAGAGAATTTAAACATGTGCACTGTGGAATATCAATCGACCCCGATACGTGGCAGAAGACCCACCCCCACGAGATGGTACTAGGCCGGCGAAATGCCTAAATTGGCCAGTACTACCGGGCCAACCATGGGTAAAGCCCCCCATCTCTTCATTTCTGCAACCTTTCAATTATCCCACTCCTTTCACATTGTTTGTTTTCTCTGCACATTTTCCAGAGAACTTAAATCACCCATAAATGCATTTTATTCCTTTTAAATGCATTTTAATTCCCAAATCCATCACCCCCTAAATCCTAATTTTCCCTATAAATACCCACACCATTTTACACCCTTCTCACTCAGAATTCTATTACAAAAACCATACCCAATTCCCCAGTCTTTTAGTGTACAAGTGGAGTTAGTGAAGGGCGAAGCTCTGACGGACATCCAAGGAGATTCCAGCAACGAAACGATGTCTCAACGCTTCCCAATCCTTCTTCTACCTCTCCCATCTCTTTTAAACCAGTAAGTCCCTTCTTTCCCTCTCATCTTAAATTCTAAAACCAAACGAAAGCGGAGTTAATCCGACTTCCGATTCGGTTTTTCTTCAAAACTCAACTTTTCTTAATCCAGAACATACCATACTCTCATATATTGTTTAACGATTATTAAAACAAGTTTCATCTATAAAGAATCATTTTTGTAACTTTTATCACACTTTTTCAGAAAAATACCATATACTTTAGTTTCGACTAAAATCATCATAATTCTGTGCTATACTTTAGATAGTTCATAAGATAATGACCTATCTCATCACAACAGACATCTCTATCATAGAATGATGAAGTTTGGGACAATAGAATACGGGAAAATACAACATTATAAATAAATACCCTAAACTTACAAAACCGTATTCTATAAAAATATGTATTAAACATTTCCATGCAATTGCGCCTCTACAACTCACTTTGGGGACCCCGTTCAGGATGGTGCAGATTATCGCACATCCTCGGGCCTAGTAGAGTGAGATACAGACCTTCGCAAGGAGCATTCGATCTCGATGGAATTTTTATACATTTTTCTTTAGAAAATGAGATTTCTACAAAAAAATAAATAAATTATTTTCATTAAATAAATATATATATTGTAACGTTTTAAAAATCGTTTAGGAGAATTTTCCGATAATCAGTAAAATAATTTGTGTTTTCCGTAAAACCCAAGATATAATTATTTTTCAATATAGACTTAATTATATCTATTTTAGATATATAATTGCTAGTATTTGGTATTTAATTGGTCACTTATAAATTGCTAGTTTAATTAAATATTTTTCTTAATTAATTATTTTAAATATTATTTTAAGCTTTCGCTTATACATTTAATTAGTGTAAATTGCAAATGGGAATGGGTTAATTATACAAATGTAAACCGTGACAACTTAATAACAAGTTTGTAACATATTCTCTTTTGCTCCATTTGTCTCCAAGATTCTAGAGAATTCTAGGATAAGGTTTATTAGGAAAATTAAATAATTAAGGAAATGAGTTAAAAGATGTAATAATTGGAGAGGTTTCCACACACACACCTCTCTCTTTCTCTCCCCTCATTTTTACTTCTGGCCGAAACCACCTGCTGCCCATCCCCATTTTCTCCACTTCATTTCTCTTCAAAAATTTCTCATTTTTGCATCAAAAATCCATTCAAAACCTCACTAATTCCTAGTTAAACTTTCACCCATTTTTCCTTGGTTTATACTAGCTTGGATCTAGGAGCAAGATAGCTTTTTAGGAGGCTAAGTTTGCAAGTTTGATCTCAAATTTTAGAGGTATAATCTTAACCCAATGGTTACTTGTTGGATAATTACTTTAATCTAATCTATTTAAGTGTTTAAATATGGTTTTAATTGCTAGCTTTATATTTCAAGAGAATGATTTGAATTAAAGTTTGGGTTTTTATCACTTGATCATGGTTGCAATGAGTAGTTTAACACTTTAAGACATGCAAAATCTAATCTAGTTGTTAAGTTGTTAATTGTTATTTTTAAATTGTCCCAATTAAACATTTTTGCAAACAAAATTCATGAATTATGTGAAAATAAGTGAGATTAAAATCTAGTTAATAATTGTGTAGCCTAATTAAGATATTAAATGAACATTGTGGCCAGTAGAATTTCTAAAACATCTAGATTTGCACTAAAATGGTTAGGTGATGCTTATTAGGTTTTTGGAATAAATCAATTTTAATTAAGTTTGAGGTTTTGATGATAAACAACCTACTTCATAAAATATCTAGTATGTTGTGAGTGTTCGATTGGTGCGATTGGGTTCTAGGTTTGAGGATTGTCACGTATAGCGACCCTTGTTGTAGTTTGTGGCGTCGTCGCGAGCGTGTTTTGTGCACCAAATGTGTGCGCGTCTAGTTTGTGCGTGTTGGTCGACTTGTATCGTTATGTCCGTGACTATTCATATATCTATCCTCTTATTTCCTTATATGCGATTCTAGGATCGGGTGCAGAGGTATCGGACGTGGCGTGGAAGGACAAGGCTGAGATCGGATCGGATTAGCCGAGGCGTCCCGGTGAGTAGATGTACACATCTATGGGGAGATCGTCTGGATGGCGCAAGGTGCCCGATAGTTAGGATTACTAGTAGTACTTGCATTTATATAAGTAGTTTTCTAGTTATTCATCTCATTTCATTGCATCATCTTATATATATATATATATATATATATATATATATATATATATATATATATATGATATTATCTCATAGGACACTTGCACCATTACCATTGGTTCATGCCGCACGTGCACTATTTATGCGAACACCCACGCCATTGGTAATTGCTATATCACGAACACTATAGAACTTGCTTAGAATCGGTATTTATGCATTTGCATCATATATGATCCTTAGACTTATACTTGCATATTCATTTCATTAAGATGGATACGTAGGATTGTTAATCATATATACATACATCATTGCATCATGATTCATGCATAGCTTCTGGCCGTACTTCGCATGGTATATACTATCGTATCATAGACTTCCATCATAATCGACATGTTTTCATATTGTGATTCTTCTTGAGAATTTCAGTACTTATGAGGTTTTTGTATTTTGGGAAAAATCGCAAGAATTTTTATAAAACTATATCATTTTTTTTAAAAATAGAAATTTGACATTTCTCGTGATATGATGTGTGTGGTGCCCACCATGAGTTTTCTCGGTTCTTGAGCTATATCATATACCCAATTCGAGGAGGGGGATGCACCATCTGCGGGTACATGGTAGACCCGGTATGGTACCCCGGGGCAAGAGGATTGCAGATGATGGCATTGAGCCCGGCAGGGGAGCACTACCTACCGGTTATTTATGGCGCGGCGGATATCCGGAGGATACCGACCGTAATCGTAAGATTTGATGATATGGGCCGATCCGAACTGACGGAGCCTGAGATATTGAGATATTGATACATTGAGACATTGAGATATTGAGACATCGAGATATTGAGACATTGAGATATACATATTTTGTGCGGATACTTGACATGGATTTCTGTTGATTTCATTGATGATACTTCAGTTATTCACAGGAATTTTACTGAGATAAGAATACATATTTTCTCATACCAAACATATTCAGGATTCATGTTGATTATGCATTCATGTTGCACACAGACTAGTGCATCGCATCATATCGGTATATGTAGGTTGTGACGCATTTGCGTGCATGCTTACGATAGCCTTAAGATGCTACTTACTACTTACGAGTTGGCAATTCACCTCTGTTGTGCCACGGTATCTTGCAGGTCTGACCCGTCAGCACAGTAGCGGCGGGCGTACTTTCTATTTTTCTTCATTTGCATCGTTTTGCATCTTTGCTCATAGGTGGGTTGCGAGGATACTTTGTTCCATCTTGTATTATTTTTTGTATTTAGTATACTCCATCTACCCTTGTATATTGGACTAAACGGTGAGACTCGTGAAACTTGTATTTGTGATTTTTGGTGTCGATGCTCACATGAGCCGACATAGTGTTTCTTATTTCTTGCTTTCAGATACTTATTTTCGTGCTTTTGATATACATATTGTATGTGGTTGTGATTCCGCCTTTGGAGAAGAGCTAGCTCCCGCTTGGGGATACCTTTATTCATTATATATATGTATTTTCATGTGTTGTACCCATTTGGGGGACAGTATTTACAAAGGAGACTCTGCCAAAATTTTCGGGAAATTTTGATGTTTTTAAAATGTTTAGTGCGACTTATTTTGTTTAAAATTGCTTTCTTTAACTAAGTTTTCCTTCACTCTATTGCTTTAAATAGTTTAGATTTCTAGGCTTTGGCTTACTTAGATTACGTTAAGCCTTGAGAAGTTTCGTAATTTAAGTACCAGTCACATTCCTTACCTTCGAGTCGTGAAAAAGTTGGTATCAGAGCGATAGGTTTTACCTTTCTGAGTGTAGGATACCCTTGGTAGATGGAGTAGATGACTTAAGCAGAGTGGCATAGCGTGTGTATGTTTCGCGGCATACTTACGATATGGTACTCTGCCTAAGTGACCTTAGGATATATATAATTGCTTCTATTTCCTTCCTTGATTCAGAAAATCCTTTGATTCGATCGCAATGTTCGTATAAATCCTGTTTCATGTTCCAGCCATTATGCCGTCGGAGACTACGAAGGCCAGAGGGCTGCCGCCGGAGGTGAGATTAGAGTAGGCTCGTTTGAGACGAGAACCGATCAGGACAGTACACCTACCCCTCAGGAACAGAGTGATCTTCCTTCTCCAGGACGGATGGCTGGGCTGGAGTCGAGTATTCAGGACTTGTGACAGATGGTTGGATTGTTAGTTGAGGTTAGCCGAGCTCTGAGAGCCGATGATGTCCCTCCTACTGCGGTGACTGTGATTGTACCTGCTACTCAGGCAGCTGTTTCTGTTGTTACCGAGATTATTTTCGTATCCTTGCAGGAGTTTATGAGGCTGAAGCCTCCAGTTTTCACCAACACATGAGATGCATTGAAGGATCCACAGACATTCCTCGACAGGATGACTAGGATTTGTTGTTCACTGAGATGTTTCGATGAGATATGGATTGAGCTTGTGAGTTTTCATCTAGAAGGTCTAGCTCAGACGTAGTGCTAGTTGGTTGAGAGAGACCGAGCTGCAGATCTACCTCCTATGACGGGGTTGAAGTTCACAGCTGTATTCCTTGCTCGTTTCCTTCTGGAGAGCGTTCGAGATGCCCGAGCTCATAGTTTTGAGCCTTTGCGCAAGACTCCAGGGATGACAGTGTCCGAGTACGACATTTAGTGTACTCAGCGGTCCGATATGCTCCTTACCTGGTGGACACTGAAAAGAAACGGATAAAGAGGTTTGTATGGGGATTGGACATGTAGTTATTTCTTGCTACCGGCGCCCAACCTTTTAACACTTATGTCTCTGCTATGGACACGGCCTTACTATTTGAGGAGCGCATTTCTGAGACTTCAGTCGTTTCTGTACCGAAGCGGATTCATATGGGTAGGCCAGCTCAGAGGCTGTCAGATAGACACCGTTGTGACAGGTTTTTGTTCGGTGTTTTCTTCCGATGCGTATTTCTTTCTGGTGCATTTGAAATGGAATCCACATACTTTGTATCGAAGTCTAGCCGATAGTAGTCTTTGCTAAATCAGCCGCTTGTTGTGATTTCTTCCGTAGGCTAATCTTTTGTCGCTCGATATGTTTCTCATTCGTATTTGTTTTGTTCGTATCGGAGATAGGAATTCTTCTGTCAATTTGATTCTTCTCAATATGTTTGACTTCGAAGTTCTTCTGGGCATGGATTGGTTAGCCACGTGTTGTGTGTCCATGGACTGCCGTAAAGAGGCAGTCAGATTTAGTTTTCCGGGGGAGCCAGTTCTTTTTTTTTTCGGGGAGACCGTAGCGTCGCCTTTCCCAGTTGATTTCTTCTCTTCGCGCTAGTCAGCTTTTGAAGAAAGGATGTCAGGGATTCTTAGCGTGTGTTCGAGATGTTGGAGCCGTAGAGGTCCTGTCGGACCAGGTCCCAATTGTGAGGAAATTTCAAGATGTCTTTCCTGACAAGTTGATTGGTTTGTCACCAGAGCATGATATTGGATTCTGCTTTGACTTGATTCCCGGCACGGAGCCTTTTTCTATACCGCCATATCGGATGGACCCGGTGGAGCTTAAAGAATTGAAGGATCAGTTGCAAGAATTTTGGATAAAGGGCTTGTTCATCTGAGTGCGTCACTTTAGGGAGCTCCTATTCTGTTCGTCAAGAAGAAAGACGGCGGTTGTAGTTATGCATCGATTTTCATCAGTTGAATTGGGCTACTGTGCGGAAAAAATATCCCTTACCTCGCATCGGCGATTTATTTGATTAGTTCCAGGGTGCGGGACATTTCTCGAAGATTGACTTGCATCCAGGCTACCATCAGTTGTGGGTTCGAGAGGATGATATTCCGAAGACTGCTTTCACACACGTTATGGGCATTATGAGTTCTGGGTGGTGTCGTTCGAGCTTCCCAATGCCCCAACAGCATTTATAAATTGGATGAACCGTATATTCAGGTCGTTTCTAGATCAGTCTATCATCTTGTTCATTGAGGACATCCTAGTATACTTTTGGAGTCGAATGGAGCCTGGACAGTAATTGAGGATTTCGTTGCAGACCTTAAGGAAGCGCCGGCTATTCTCTAAATTATCCACATGTGTTTTATGGTTGGATAGTGTGGACTTCTTAGGTCACGTAGTTACGAGATATGGTAAGTATGGAACCGAAGAAGATCGAGGTCGTTCAGCACTAGCCCAGACCTGTATCAGTGACGGAAGTTCACAGCATTTTGGGTTTGGACGGATACTGTCGATGTTTCATACGGGAATTTTCTTTTATAGCTGCAACGTTGACCAGGTTGACCCGGAAGGGAATTCCTTTTTCATTGGACCGAGGCGTGCGAGCATAGCTTTCAGTAGTTGGAAACTCGTTTGACTACGGTGCTAGTACTATCTTTACCTTCAGGATCAGGCAGTTTTGTTGGTTATTACGATGATTCTCGGCAGTTGAAGAAGCGCGAGCAGAACTATTCCATGCATGATTTAGAGATGGCTGCAGTGATTTTTACACCTAATATTTGGAGACACTACTTATACGACGAGTCGTGCTAGATATTTACGGAACACAAGAAGCTTAAAGTATATCTTTCAGCAGTGAGATCTAAATTTAAGACAGCGCTGATGAATGGAGCTAGTGAAAGACTATGACTACGAGATTCCTTATCGTCCGGGCAAGGCGGATGTTCTGGCAGATGCTTTGAGTTGGAGGCCCGGAGGTAGCTTTTGTTGTTTGAGCAAAGTTCAGAGATAATCGATGGCAGATTAGCGGATTCTTTGTGAAAGCCGAGTACAGTTCAAGTTACGTCGACCGGGGGACAACTTACCCATGTCCATGCACGTCCACAGTGATTTGATCGTATCCGTGAAGTATAATTCGATGACGTTCGTTGGTCAGAGATCATGGAGCAACTTCGACAGGGCAGAGATTCACAGTTCATGATTGATGATTAAGGAATACTACGATTTGGGACTCGACTGTGTGTGCCAGATTCCAAGGGAATGAGATGCGAGATTTTAGAGGAGGCATACCAGTCGACATATAGTGTTTATCCGGTTTCCACTAAGATGTATCATGACGTAAGAGATGTCTACAGATGTGAAGGGATGAAGAGAGATATCACAGACTTTGTTTCAGGATGCTGACTTGTCAGCAAGTCAAGGCCGAGCATCGGGGGTCGGGAGGAGAATTACAACCTTTTCCCATTCTGGAGTGAAAATGGGAGCAGATCTCTATGGATTTTATCGTGGGTCTACTTAGGACCAGTTGAGAGTATTACTCTATTTGAGTAATCGTAAACCAATTAATGAAAGTAGCTCACTTTCTGCCAGTAAGATCACTTTCGGGTTCGTTCAGTATGCTCAGACACATGTTGATGAGATTGTGCGACTACATAGAATTTCGACTTGTATTGTGTCTGACTGGGACACCCAGTTGACCAGCCGACTATGACAGGAACTTCAGGAGGCTTTGGACACCTATTGAGTTTCAGTACAGTTTTCTATCCGCAAACTGATGGTCAATCAGAGAGGACTATTCAGATTCTTGAGGACATGCTCCGAGCTTGCATTCTAGATTTCGTGGCATTTGGGGTCATCATTTGTCCTTGATAAGATTTTCCTACAATAACAGCTTCCAGGAGAAGATTCAGATGGCACCCTTTGAAGCGTTTTATGGGAAGAGATGTCGATCGCCCGTTTGTTGGATAGAGCTCAATGAGAGCAGTATTCTGAGGCCACAGATTGTGCAGGACACGACCGAAAAGATTCAGTTGATTCGGGATAGGCTGAGAGTGGCCCAGAGCAGGCAGAAATCTATTGCTGATAGACGCCGTCGCAGACTTGAATTCGCTAAAGGTGATCGTGTTTTCTTGAGGTTTTCTCAAATAAGGGATGTGTTGAGATTCAGAAAGGAAGGAAGGCTTAGTTCCAGATATGTGGGTTCTTTCGAGATTCTCGAGCGTATCGGCACGGTTTCTTATAATTTGACTCTTCCACCTAGATTTCCAAATGTTCACCCGGTGTTTCATGTATCGATACTCCGCAAGTACCTTCCTGACCCCGCTCACGCGATACAGCATCAGAAGATCCAGCAGAAACACAATCTTTCTTTCGCTGAGTAGCCGATAGTCATTTAAGATCGGCAAGAGAAGAAACCGAGGTCCGAGGTCATACCGTCCGTAAAGGGTTCTTGGCGTGGCCGAATAGCGAAGAGGTCACGTGGGAAGCCGAGGGCGAGATGAGGAAGAAATTTCCCCATCTCTTCGAGGGTACGCGTAGTTAGATTTTAAATTCGGAGACTGAATTTCGTTCAGGGGGAAGGTTGCAACGTTTTAAAAATCGTTTAGGAGAATTTTCCGATAATCGGTAAAATAATTTTTGTTTTCCGTAAAAACCAAGATATAATTATTTTTCAACATAGACTTAATTATACCTATTTTATCTATATAATTGCTAGTATTTGGTATTTAATTGGTCACTTATAAATTGCTAGTTTAATTAAATATTTTTCTTAATTAATTATTTTAAATATTATTTTAAGCTTTCACTTAGACATTTAATTAGTGTAAATTACAAATGGGAATGGGTTAATTATACAAATGTGAACCATGAAAACTTAATAACAAGTTGGTAACATATTCTTTTTTGCTCCATTTGTCTCCAAGATTCTAGAGAATTCTAGGATAAGGTTTATTAGGAAAATTAAATAATTAAGGAAATGAGTTAAAAGATGTAATAATTGGAGAGGTTTCCACACACACACACACACACACACACAAACCTCCCCCCCCCCTCATTTTTACTTCTGGACGAAACCACCTGCTGCCCATCCCCATTTTCTCCACTTCATTTCTCTTCAAATATTTCTCATTTTTGCATCAAAAATCCATTCAAAACCTCACTAATTCCTAGTTAAATTTTGATCCATTTTTCCTTGGTTTATACTAGCTTGGATCTAGGAGCAAGATGGCTTTTTGGGAGGCTAAGTTTGCAAGTTTGATCTCAAATTTTAGAGGTATAATCTTAACCCAATGGTTACTTGTTGGATAATTACTTTAATCTAATCTATTTAGATGTTTAAATATGGTTTTAGTTGCTAGGTTTAGATTTCAAGAGAAGGATTTGAATTAAAGTTAGGGTTTTTATCACTTGATCATGGTTGCAATGAGTAGTTTAACATTTTAAGACATGCAAAATCTAATCTAGTTGTTAAGTTGCTAATTGTTATTTTTAAATTGTCCTAATTAAACATTTTTGCAAACTAAATTCATGAATTATGTGAAAGTAAGTGAGATTAAAATCTAGTTAATAATTGTGTAGCCTAATTAAGATATTAAATGAACATTGTGGCCACTAGAATTTCTAAAACATCTAGATTTGCACTAAAATGGTTAGGTAATGCTTACTAGGTTTTTGGAATAAATCGATTTTAATTAAGTTTGAGGTTTTGATGATATAAAACCTACATCATATAATATCTAGTGTGTTGTGAGTGTGCGATTGGTGCGATTGGATTCTAGGTTTGGGGATTGTCACGTATAGCGACCCTAGTTGTATTTTGTGGCGTTGTCGCGAGCGCGTTTTGTGCACCAAATGCGTGCGCGTCTAGTTTTTGCGTGTTGGTCAACTTGTATCGTTGTGTCCGCGACTATTCATATATCTATTCTCTTATTTGCTTGTGTGCGATTCTAGAATCGGGTGCAGAGGCATCAGACGTGGCGTGGAAGGACAAGGCTAAAATCGGATCAGATTAGCCGAGACATCCCGGTGAGTAGATGGACACATCTATAGGGGGATCGTCTGGATGGAGCGAGGCACCCGATAGTTAGGATTACTAGTAGTACTTGCATTTATATGAGTAGTTTTCTAGTTATTCATCTCATTTCATTGCATCATATATATATATATATATATATATATATATATGATATTATCTCATAGGACACTTGCACCATTATCATTGGTTCATGTCGCACGTGCACTATTTATGCGAACACCCACGCCATTGGTAATTGCTATGTCACGAACATCATCGAACTTGCTTAGAATCGGTATTTATGCATTTGCATCATATATGATCCGTAGACTTATACTTGCATATTCATTTCATTAAGATGCATACATAGGATTGTTAATCATATATACATACCTCATTGCATCATGATTCATGCATAGCTTCTGGCCGTACTTCGCATGGTATATACTATCGTATCATAGACTTCTATCATAATCGACATGTTTTCATATTGTGATTCTTCTTGATGATTTCAGTACTTATGAGATTTCTGGATTTTGGGGAAAACCGCAAGAATTTTTATAAAACTATATCATTTTTTTAAGAAATAGAAATTTGCGATTTTCTCTTGATATGATGTGTGTGGCGTCCACCATGAGTTTTCTCAGTTCTTGAGCTGTATCATATACCCGATTCGAGGAGGGGGATGCACCGTCTGTGGGTATATGGTGGACCCGGTACCGTACCCCGGGGCAAAACGATCACAGATGATGGTGTTAAGCCCGGCAGGGGAGCACTACCTATTGGTTATTTATGGCGCGGCGGATATCCGGAGGATACCGACCGTAGTCGTGAGATTTGATGATATGGGCTGTCCGGACTGACGGAGCCCGAGATATTGAGATATTGATACATTAAGACATTGAGATATTGAGACGTTGAGATATTGAGACATCGAGATATTGAGATATTGAGACATTGTGATATACATATTTTGTATCGATGCTTGACACGGATTTCTGTTGATTTCATTGATAATTCTTCAGTTATTTCACTGGAATTTTACTGTGATAAGAATACAGATTTTCTCGTACCAAACATATTCAGGATTCGTGTTGATTATGCATTCATGTTGCACACATACTAATGCATCGCATCATATCGGTATATGTAGGTTGTGATGTATTTGCGTACATACCTACGATAGCCTTATTAGATGTTACTACTCACGAATTGGCAACTCACCTCCGTTGTGCCACGGTATCTTGCAGGTCTAACCTGTCAGCACAGTAGCAGTGGGTGTACTTTCTATTCTGCTTTGTTTGCATCGTTTTGCAGCTTTGCTCATAGGTGGGTTGCGAGGATACTTTGTTCCATCTTGTATTATTTTTTGTATCTAGTATACTCCATCTATCCTTGTATATTAGGCTAGACGGTGAGACTCGTGAGACTTGTATTTGTGGTTTTTGGTGTCGATACTCACTTGAGCCGACGTGGTGTTTCTTATTTCTTGTTTTCAGATACTTATTTTCATGCTTTTGATATACATATTGTATGTGGTTGTGATTCCGCCTTTGGAGAAGAGCTAGCTCCAAGTTGGGGATGCCTTTATTCATTATATATGTATTTTCATGTGTTTTACCCATTTGGGGGCCAGTATTTACAAAGAAGACTCTGCTGAAATTTTCGGGAAATTTTTGATGTTTTTAAAATGTTTAGTATGACTTATTTTGTTTAAAATCGCTTTCTTTAACTAATTTTTTCTTCACTCTATTACTTTAAATGGTTTAAATTTCTGGGCTTTGGCTTACTTAGATTACGTTACGCCTTGAGATATTTCGTAATTTAAATGCCAGTCACGTTCCGTACTTTCGGGTCGTGATATATATATATATATATATAATCAAAATATCTATTTTAATTATATAAATATTCCAAGCTTTCTAAATCAAAGGAATCACTATTATATGAAAATACCATCCAAATACAACACAATTTCAATATTTCAAGAAAATACCATATATTACTAAATTAGGTTTTACTCACTAGAAATTTCTCATTTAGAAAATATACGTCTATGAAAACCCTAAAGACAACAATTAAACGTTTAAGGTGTATTTTGAAATTATACCAAAACTATTTTTATATAAAACCCCCTTAAGTTATACTAAATTACAATACGGACCCTAGTAAACACAGGTTTAAGCGTGACCGGTCTCTTGAGCCTCGGAGAGCCGGAGATATGGGTGGTTGCCTATTTAAGGTAGACAATCTAACAAACGGTGTTATCAATACGGTAATTATCTTGGAAAAAGACACAAATCCTGTCGTCCATGTGCAGCGTTTACCGATAACATCAAAACTAATTCAGGACTTCAATTTCTTTTCAAAGTGTCTGACTTAGACTGAGTCTCAATCTAATCAATCTGATTTGAATGTCATTCAAGTATAAACTACAATTCAATATGAATCTATGAATCCATCTATTCAATCTATATCAATCTATATTGACTGAACCAAACCATGGATATACTTCATTTACATGACTATCCATTTATATCCATTCCATTTTCTGATATCATGGTTTCGGCAAGTTATCCATATACAAATTATAATACAAGATAATACAATACAATCAATACAAACAATATATAAGACATTACGGGTTTATAAGGGGTAGACTGGTACGGAACATGTTAAAGGTGGCATGAGGTGGCCACTTAAGACGTAATTACATCCATGCCATTGTTCTGTGATATTTTCGATGGATCCTTATACTACGGGTTACCAAAGTCCACGGTGTAAGTTGGACTTCTCTCGTATACACTGGTATCTTCTGTACCAAGGTACAAACAATAGCGTTAACAATATAATCAAACATTATAAAATATACTCTCTCTGTCTATTATATTTCTACTCATCTTTGGGACTTACGCGATTGTTCGCTGACGACATGTCTTTTCTTCTTTCTTTGGAATGTTGTCAGGTGCATCGGACCTTCTGGAGACAGAGCCCACCCGCGAGGACTTGGATCGGGTAGCCTTCGACCCAGAGCTCTAAATTAATTGTACATACTATTTTCATTTCTGTTATGCCATTGTTTAGGCATTACTTTCATTCCATATATTTACATTTCAGCTGTATTGTAAAAGAATGTTAAATAAATAAAGTTGCTGTTCGATTACATCTATTGTCATTTTCTTGTGTACATTTACTTTTTGTTGCTTAGATACGCTTAGCGTGTTTACTTCTGAGTAAATACGTAGCGGGCCCGTCGCGTTCTCTGCCCGTACAATAGGAAGCGGGGCGTGACACATTTCGCCGTTTTTGTTGATGCTTATTCTTAATTAGCACGACTAATATCAATTTTAATTGTTAGTTTTATTAGTTTTTATTTAATGATATGGTATTGATATGCTTAGACCAAGTTTTAAATGGTTTTAAAATTTAGCATTTATGTTGTGTTACATACGTTAAATTTTGCAGTAATGTATCAATCATTATATTAACATTAGTATCAATCAGATATTTACATAGTAGTATGTTAAGTGCACATTAGTAAGTTTATTAATGTAACATTAGTGTGTATCGGTTTTCAAATTAAGAGTGTTATATATGATAATATAATAGTGTATTAGTATAGAAATATTTTTTACTGTAATAATAGGTGAATATTATTATAGAATATAATGTTATAATATGATTTTTTTAATTGTTTTATAATGCATAGTTGATGTAATTATTTAGGAAGTAATTACTGTTACTATAAAGTAGTTATAATTATCAAATCATAAATCATACAAGACGATTAATCAATATTAGAATTATATATTTGTGTAGAAAAGTTTTTTTAGTATCATATTACTTTGACTGTATAAAAGGTATTTGTTGTTGTTATGATAGGAGCAGCAATTTTCTTTTGTGAATTGTTATTTATTTAAGTTAATGAGGACCTTAAATGTTGTTTCATCTTCTCAAACTAAGCTTTAAATATGCTTTCATTGTTCCTTTGCACTCTAGACTTAACACCAACCATTTTGCGTAACCTTCATAGGATATAACCCATTAAAGGAATGTAATCTTTGAATTTGTTTCACTTGTTGGTTTAGTTTTAATGTTTTATAATATACTTTGTTATAGACTTGCTATTAAGATGCAAGTATCATTATCTATCTGGAGAAAGTTCACAATGCTATCTATCTTATCTCTTCATCTGTCTAACATAATTATTTATACAACATCTTTATAGCTTTAAAAAGAAAAGTTAAATTAATATTAAAATACCCTCAGTTATCCTTTTGCGTATTTCGTCTCTACAACCCTCATTAGGAGAATCCGGTTGAGAATGGTGCAGATTATTAATGCACATTTTAGATTTAGTTGGGTGAGATGCAAAGTTCTTCATGGAGCACGATCTTGAAAGGAAAACACGGTTTTTAAACAAAATAAAACAATTTAAACAATATTAAAAGAATGAATTAATATTAATTATCATCTATATGGAGCTTAAAAGAAAACAAAATTACAAGTTAGATTTTAAATAAAATACCCTTAAGTTGAAAAGATTTAAGTTTCTATTAAAATACCTTGAGTTTTATAAAAGATAAATCTTTTAATACGATATTTTTCCAAACTCAAAAAATTCACAACATTTAAATTTATTAATAAGATATGACTATAACCTCAATAAAAACTCGAACTTGATTTGAACTCGAACTCAAATCCAAACTGCAACTAATCTTGAAGTAGAACACTTGAACTTGAATACTGAAACTTGAACTTGGATATCCAAACTTGAACTTATATACTTGACTTGACCGAACTATGAATATAATTTAACATAAATACATGAGTACATGATTACAACTTGAACATGAACTTGTACTCTTTATATTCATGGATTTGGCTATGACTTGTAAACTTGAACTGTACACTACAATACACGGGGATACGCGGTAGATTGGTACAGAACGTATATCGTGGCACAAGAGGACACTTTAAAAGACACCTACATGAATTCACATGCCGTTTTCCCGTGGGTTATGACGGAGCCTTGTACTACATGTTACCATAATCCACGAGGTAAGTTGGACTCTTCTCGTATATATGAATCTTTTTTTATTAAACTAGAAACAACCAAGTTAGAATAATTATCTTATACATGTAAATGATTATGCTTAGATACTCTCATATACAACCTCACATGTTCACTTTTACTTGATTTCTATTCACTTTATATACCATTCAGTCATCTTCTTTTACTTCTTTTAGAGACTGATTGTTAGAGATTTTGCGTGCTTAGTTTTGATTACCGCAATCAAGACGGTTTCACTTGGTAGCTAGCTGGTTGAGTACGGGTCGTCCGCAGGGAGATGGGAATCTTTTTCTTAGTGTTTTAACGAGTCAAGTCCAATTTGTCCAGGTTTTTTTAGTTTCACTATGTGCTAAAATATGTATAAAGAGAGCTTGTTAGGGTTAGGATTATGCTAGTTTGAGTTAGGGGTCGCTCACTTCTTTCGTTGCCATTCTTAATATCGGTGTTACGGTAATCGGCGACAACTGGGATTAGCACGACTAGGAAGGAAACTTATGAGTATAAGTTAGGCTTTCCAACGCTTAGTTCCTTCCTTTTGGTCCTTGTCCGTCCGTTCTTGGCTCTTAGCCTTAACCTCCGGTTAATTCAACCACAACCGGTCTCACTAGGATATCACCGCTATCATGTAGGATAGGGTGTCGTAAAGAGCGGATTGTTGTTCAATTAACGGGATTCCGAATTAAGACGTTGGGCAAAGAAAAGAATGAGAGAGATTTCCTTCTCTCAAACTTTCCTCATCCTACCCTAACAAGTGAGAAACTACTCACCCATTAAAAATGAAAAGAAAACAAAACAAAGAAAGAAGGTAGAAAGAATTGGGGTTAGAAAATCACAACTAGCTATTTGAGACTTTACTTTGGCAAGGATCATATTTAAGCATCATTGTTGTAAGGATAAAAAAAAAAAGAGAAAAGGAAAGCAAACAAACAAATAACAACAACTACTTTAACAAATGAAAATTACAAGTAAATATAACAACACAATTACAAGACATGCATGTTAAAAAGAAAGAACTCTCCTTTTATTCATCATCACTTATAAAGCTCACTTACAATATCATGGAGAAAGATGAAGAGGAGGAGGAAAATACAAACTCTTATCCTAAAATTTAATACAAAGAAAAGCACCCTTTACTTGGCTTGGAACTGGGCTATTTATAGGAAGATAAATGAAACCCTAGGGATACAATCTGAGCCCACACAAAATTACAAAACTATCCTGAAAATACGAGTCAACACTGAGTTGACTCGACCGTGGATCCGCGGCAGAAGTGCCATATTGGCCGCGGTTCCGCGGCCATGTAGTTGAATTGGAGGCTCGTATTTTCTGGGGTTCTCCATGTTATTGTTCTCTTCTATTTGGTACACTTGGTTTCTTAAAATATCATCATTTTTCTTCCAGATTTTCAGCAGTCCAAAAAGGTGAAATGATGTGGACTTTTGCCTTAATTTTCTTGAGCTCTGCGTTGAAGTCTTGGATCTTGTGTTGCCTCTTGTGCTTTGTGCATGAAAATGACCAATGATTTGCCATTTTCTCCCTCGAACTGGTATGCAGCATCATACGGATAGTGAGCGGAGACTCGTATTTATCTGTTGTTGGCCGTAGTCCTGAATTTGTTACGACTTTTCAAGAATTTCACAGTTTAGAGCTGAGAACCTATAACATGCAATTATTTAGCAAACACGGATCAAAAGTACCTACCTATATGCAATGCGCTTAAGAATGAGTGGTATACAAATGCAAAAATCTGATATGAACAAATACCCCCAAACTTATCTTTTGCTCGTCCCGAGCAAAGCCATTTTATTCACAAAAAGTCATAACCTCACTTTCGCAGGGAACACGATTGCACTGAGCTCGTGCAACAAGCCGTTAAATCTCTAGATTGCCCTAGAGGAGGAGTATTGTCTCCTGAGAGTTTTCAGTGGATACTACCCACAAAATCCGATCAAATTGGCCATCGACTCTAATCCTACAGTTCAGCATTCTAGCAAGAAACTCTATCATCTTCAACTTAGAAATCATCAACCCGTATTCTTCACACTTCCTTTTCATTTAACTTAAGATCCTATACGTTTTTCCAGTTTATAAAGCTCTCAGCATCTCTTGAGTTTTCCTTCTAGAACGAAATCTCAAATCCGGAATTTTTATCTCTATTGAAGAAATAAGCCATATTTTTCATTCCTATCTTTCCTCCAAACTCCAATCTTATGCCCCTACGTGTGTGTAAATATCACCCCTACACTTGGAAATTCAATTCAAGCTATAATACCCTTGCCTTAATACCCAGCACTACTTCTTTTCATTAATGATGGACGGTTTTGCTCATACACCTTTCATGTGACTATTAATGCTTCTTGAGGCACTAACATCCGATTACTGAATGCGTGAGCTTAAAACATAAATAGCAGTTTCCAGGTCTTGTATTTTATTCCTTTTTTTTAATTTCAAGACCGGATATATTTTTCAATTATTCTCTTTTGGTGTTTAGCTTTAAATGTCGTTTTTTCTCTCATACTAGGTTTTCAGGCAAGAGTATTTCTAGGTATTCTCTACTATCCTAAGTTTCAAGGTGCGTGTATGTACGATTTTAGGGTATATATTTTCAGAATTTGGACTTAAGGTTCAACATTATTTTTCAGACTTACTCTTCAAATAGAGCTTTAATACTCTTCCCTCATTTTAACTTAGCCCAAGAACTGAACTCAAAATTGCTTATTTCTAAATAAACTGTAAGGACGTATATTTTCTATAGTTATACTTCAAGGAATGTTATTTTTAGGTTTTTTAATTTACTAAGTTTAGGATTTAGTTTTTTCTAACTAGTCAACCGTCATGTCGAACTCGAATCAAAAATGACCAATATTGAAATTTTCATTTGTCTCATTTTTTTTAATTTCTCATTTTTTTTATAATAATGCAGTACAGAAAAATGCGATGCAGAATTTAAACATGCAAAGCAAAAACAAATATTTACATAAATAAAAAAACATGCAGATGCAATGCAAGGATAACTATTTACAACCAAACCGACAGCAGTGCCCTCATTGCCGCCTGCGGCGTCTCCTAGACATGGCCTCACTTGTTCCGGCCTCACCTCTATCTGTCCCCCGACCTCTCGATCGTGCTCGTTCCTCTCGGGCCAACAGGGTAGACATTCCATGTTCCAGACTCGTCAATCGCTGATCAAAGTTTATCAGTATCCATAACACTCGTTCTACCCCCCTATGGGTACGTCGTATTAAGCGTGCTTGCACAGTGGGGATTAGCTCTTCATCGTTCGCTGTAGAGATCGAGCTGGGTGTTTTTGCCATCACATCTTCGGCCGGCTTGGTGCGCGACTATAATCCATGAAGTCGTGTATAGGATGTGGATACACCCTCAAGAAGCATGTAAGCGTCAAATTCCTCAACAGGAAGGAAACAGCGATACTGTTGTGTCACTAAAATCGGGCATGGGTAATTGGTAGCCCCCTTGCCGGCGCCAATCGAGTGTAGTAACACAATGCACATCTCGTAACTAGGGTTTCTAGTCATTAATGCATGCACTATGTGTAGGGATGGGGTAAAAAATGTGGTGTTGTGCGAACTTCCGAAAATGTTGTTTTGTGCCCAACGGCACACGGTTAAAACGTTTGCATATAGTGTGCAAGCCTGAATGCCCTTCCTAGGCTCCCTAGAACAGTCATCACCCATTAATGGCAGGTAGTCCTCAAAGCGGAAAGGTTGATCGTAGACGGGGATTCGTGGTATTAAAGTGACTTCGTGAATGAAGTCCCTATCGATAATAGTTTCCCGATCCCCCCACAATAATCATATAAACCTGTTTCTAGCTAAACATCCCTCCTCCACACTTTCATAAAAACACGGAACGAGATCCGGAATCGTGAATGCGTTTGGATGGTTGAATAATAGAAAATTCCATCCGCGTTTTCGGATCCCGTCGCCGAAATAGCTACCGTAAATATCTTGGGCGAATAAGTGGGAGAAATTCCGTTCAAATTGCAATGTAGGGGCCATGGAAATAAAATGCAGAAAGTTAAAAAATTTACAGAGAGGATAAGAGAAATGCAGACCTACTCTAAAAATTTCAAAAGGAGAGGAGACTCAGCGGCGGCGGATCGACGGCAGAAACGGAGTTTGGCGGCGGAAGCGCGGCGGGAAGGAGAGATCTCTGGTGTATTTCGCTGCGGCAGCTAGGGTTTTGAGTTTGAGATAGAATGAGGGCTCGGGAGTGCAGAAAAAAGGTCTAATGATGTATTTATAGGGGCTGTTGGTATTTTGTACAAAAGCCCTCTCAAAAAGAATAATTAAAAAAAAGAATTTTATTTAATTTTTATTTTATTTTATTTATGAATATTTACAAAAACACCCCTCACAAAATTTTTTTTATTACAAATTATTGCAAGTGGGAATTTCATCAGGAAAAAACAAAATGGTATATACCTACCCCCAAACTTATTTGAAACAGTGTTTCCACTGTTTATGGCTGGATAACCGAAATTTGGTGGTAAGCAGAGAAAGATTAGTCAAAGTAAACCAGCTCCTGCAACATCAGGAGCTCCTCCGAAGGTTCTACGGTGAGGAATGGTTTTACCCTATGTCCATTCACTTTGAATAGCGAACCGTCCTCTGGATTCTCCAAATCCACCGCGCCGTGTGGATATACAGTCCGCACAAAAAAGGGTCCTTTCCAACGAGATCTGAGCTTTCCGGGATGTAAATGTAGTCGGGTGTCGTAAAGAAGTACCTGTTGTCCAAGTGTGAAAGTTTTGCGCGTAAGATGTTTATCATGAAACACCTTCGTTCGGTTCTTAATGACGACCGCGTTTTCATAAGCTTCATCCCGAAGCTCGTTCAGTTCGTTGAGCTGCAGCTTCCGATAGCTGCCCGCATCTTCGAGGGTTAGATTCAGCTCTTTGATCTCCCAAAATGCACGATGCTCGATTTCCATAGGAAGGTGGTAAGCCTTTCCGTAAACAAGCCGATAAAGAGACATGCCAAGATCAGTATTATAAGCAGTTCGAAATGTCCAAAGGCCATCAGTGAGTTTCAAAGACCAATCCTTACGGTTCTTGGAAACCTTTTTCTCCAAAATCTGCTTGATTTGCCGATTAGAAACTTCGGCTTGCCCACATGTTTGGGGGTAGTAGGGAGTGGATAGCTTATGATTAATGGAGTATTGTCGCATCAAGGCCTCGAAAGTCCTATTACAGAAATGCATCCCATTGTCGCTAATGATCGCGCGTGGGTGCCCGAACTGGGAAAAGATGTTTTCTTTAAGGAATCGAACGACAACCTTATTGTCGTTCGTCCGGCTTGGCACAGCCTCGACCCATTTAGAGATATAATCAATAGCTAGAAGAATATACAGGTTCCCAAAAGAGCTGGAAAATGGCCCCATGAAATCAATTCCCCAAACATTGAAAATCTAAACAACCAAGATTGGTTGGAGCGGCATCTCGTCTCTCCTGGAAATCCGGCCAAAGTGTTGGCACCGGGAGCAAGTCTTGCAGTAATCATGAGCATCTTCGAAGAGTTATGGCCAGTAAAAGCCACACTGCAAGACTTTCTCGGCTGTCTTTCTTGGGCCAAAATACCTGCCATACGCTTGATCATGGCAAAATGACAGCACACTCTTGAACTCATTATCAGGAACACAACAACGAATAATCTAGTCGAGACAGTACTTGAAAAGGTAAGGTTCGTCCCAGTAAAAGTGTTTTACTTGGGACAAAAATCTAAGTCTGTCCTGATTTGACCATTCGGTCGGTAGTAGTCCTGTTGCCAAATAGTTCATAATATCCACGAACCAGGGTTTGCACGATACTGTCAAGAGTTGTTCATCAGGAAAAACATCGTTAATTGGGAATGGAAGCGTCGATGAAGAAGGAAGTCGTGAAAGATGGTCGGCCACTACGTTTTCGCATCCTATTTTGTCCTTAATGACAAGGTCAAATTCTTGAAGTAAGAGGATCCAACGTATCTACCGAGATTTCACATCATTTTTTGCAAAAAGATGTCGTAGAGCTAAATGGTCTATATAAACAATGACTGGAGAGCCGATCAAGTAAGGCCTGAATTTTTATAAAGCAAACACGACAGCCAAGAATTCCTTCTCGGTTGTTGTGTAATTCAGTTGGGAATCATTCAGGGTCCGTCTAGCGCGGTAGATTACGTGTGGAATCTTATCGATGTACTGTCCTAGGACCGCACCGATAGAAAAGTCGAATACATCGCACATAATCTCAAAGGGATACGTCTAGTCTGGTGAAGAGAGAACGGGAGCAGAGGTGAGTGGGCTTTTTAGTGATTCGAACGCAGTCACACAGCTCAAGTTGAAGTCGAATGTGGTATCCTTGGCCAACAGAAGAGTCAAGGGTCTAGCAGTCTTACTAAAGTCCTTGATGAACCGTCTATAAAAAACGGTGTGGCCAAGGAAATCTCGGATATCTCGGACGCATCTGGGAGGAGGGAGATTGGAAATGACTTCAATCTTCGCTTTGTCAACCTCAATGCCATTTTGCGAAATGATATGTCCTAGGACAATACCTTCGCGTACCATGAAGTGGCACTTCTCCCAGTTTAAGGTGAGGTTTTTATCCTTACATCGGGTAAGGATAGCGTCGAGATGATGCAAACACTCGTTAAAGGAATCGCCAAAGATAGATAAATCATCTATGAATATCTCCAAGAATTTCTCAACCATGTCAGAGAAAATTCCCATCATACACCGCTGGAAGGTAGCGGGAGCATTGCATAACCCAAAGGGCATGCGGCGATATGCAAACATGTCGAAAGGACAGGTGAACGTGGTTTTGTCCTGGTCTTTCCCGGCGATGGGAATCTGGTTGTAGCCTGAGTAGCTATCCAGAAAACAGTAGTACTCATGTCCAGCCAATCGTTCGAGCATTTGGTCAATGAATGGTAGCGGAAAGTGGTCCTTCCGCGTTGCGGCGTTGAGTTTTCTATAATCAATGCATACTCACCACCCAGCCTGGGTGCGAGTAGGGATTAACTCGTTCACCTCGTTGGTGATGACCGTTATGCCCGAATTTTTAGGGACAACATGTATAGGACTGACCCACTGGCTGTCTGAGATAGGGTAAATGATACTACTATCCAGACATTTGACGATCTCTTTTTTCATAGCCTCCTTCATGACTGGATTTAGTCTCCTCTGTGGATCCCTGGCTGGTTTAGCATCATCCATCATATGAATGTGATGTTCAACGATCAAGGGACTAATCACCTTAATGCCCGCCATTGACCAGCCAAAAGCTTGCCGATTGCTTTGGAAGACTGTGAGAAGGGCTTTCTCCTGCTCTGGAGCTAGAGAAGCTGAGATGATGACAGGGAGGGTCTCGTTCTCACCTAAGTAAGCATACTTGAGGTGAGACGGCAACGGCTTGAGTTCGAGCGTTGGAGGTGAAACGATTGAAGGCAAGATTGGCGAAAATGTCTCGAACTTAAAGGATTCTAATAAAGGCTCAAAATGAGTGTATGCGACCGAGTTAGATCGTTCAGCTAACGCATCCGAAAATTCGAAAGATTCAAACTCGGGCGGCGACAGGCCAAGATCGTTCGAAAATGTGAAATACTCATAATTATTGTCGGGAGCAGAAACAGCAGGTTCAAAAAGGAACGCACTAGTAGCGTCAAGATTGCTGTGATCGAACAAGAATTCCTCGAATTCACAGTCCTCAGGGGCAATCTCCTGGATCGAACAAATATCGAGTATATGAGCATTAGGTTCGGATGGCTGATTCCCTAACCTAAAAATGTTGAGTTCAATTGTCTTATTTCCAAAAGATAGGTTCATCGAACCATTTCGAAAATTGATCACAATATTCGAGGTTGCAAGGAATGGGTGACCGAGTATCACCGGAATTTAATTCCGGGGGTTAGCTATAGGTTGTGTGTCTAAAACAATAAAGTCAATGGGGAATATGAAGTCCCCTACCTTTATTAACACATCCTCTAGCTCACCCCTAGGATGGGTGATAGATCGGTTGGCCATTTGGAGAGTACAGTGAGTAGGTTTCAGCTCTCCTACACCTAATTGCTAATATACAGAATACGGAAGTAGGTTAATACTGGCACAAAGATCCAAAAGTGCGCGGTTGATGTTCTTCTCCCCAATGGTTATTGAAATCATAAGACAGCCAAGGTCCTTTCATTTTTGACGTAAAGCTTGGGTAAGAGCATCACTCACGGCACTAGCTAAGAAAACCTTCTTGGGTACCTGAGATTTCCTCTTCTTAGTGCACAAGTCCTTCAAGATTTTTGCATAGAAAGGGACTTGTTAGACTGCATCTAAGAGGGGAATGTTAATATTAACCTGTTTAAACAACTCCAGAATCTTCTCCATTGGTGGATTTTTTTATTGGATCTCAACCGGTTTGGAAATTGAATGTTTTTGAAATTGGTTGAGTCCAATACTTGTGGAAAAGATTGTGGAGTTGGAACGGATCCCAGAACTGGAGTTTTAGTGGAGTGAGATGTGGGTCCGTTCGGAGCAGCGGAAGAAGAAGGAGAGCCTTTTGAAGAATGGAGAATAGGCTCAGAAGACGAAGAAGAAGAAGAAGAAGAGGCCGGGGTGTCGTCATCTATCCGCGTGCCAGTGTTGTTGTGCAGTATCCTTCCAGATCTCAACGTAGTCACAGCACTCACATTATGGTTCTGTTGTTCAAGAGCAACATGTACATTATGTGGGTAACCAGGATTTAGGAATGGTTGAGATGGAAGCTTCATTTTTTCTCGCTCGCTTAACGCCGCATTCAGCTGTGCAATCTGGGCTTCGATGGTCTTTATGCTTTGCCCGTGTGCAGCGGTGTGTTCCACCAGAGACTGAATGGAAGACTGGATGTTCGCGGTGGATTGAGTCGATTGCTTTACAAACGCCTCCAGACTTCGTTCTAGTGAAGAACCTTATCGTTGTTTGACGGAACAAAGTTGTTTTAAGGAAAAGAATTGTTGGGTGTAAAGTTGTTCGTCTGATTTTGAAAAGGTTGGGGTTGGAAGAGCTGCTGAAAGTGATGTTGAGTTTATTGATGAGCTTGTTGTTGAGGAGGAGGCCTCTGGAAGTTGTTGTGGCCTTGGAATTGATGTTGGTTCTGATTCCAAGCGAAATTGGGGTCGTTCCTCCAACCGGGATTATAAGTGGAACAGTATGGATCATTTCTTGGTCTTTGCTGAAATACAGTATTGACCTGATCCTGTCCTTGAGAAGGTGGGTTGTAAGGACACTCTGAGGTCAAATGGGATGGATCAGAACAACAAGCGCAAATGGTACGCGGGGGAAGAGCAGGGGCAGGAGAAGGAGATGAGAATTTGTTCTCAATTTCTTCCAGTTTTCGCATGATTGCTGCCATTTCGGTCTTCATTGTAATTGAGATGTCGAGTTGATGAACTCCTCCCCTATGAATTCCTCCCCTGGAGAGACTGGAAGAAGTAGAAGAAGTAGACGAAGTGTTCGGTCTGGTGCTCTCCCACTGAAGCGTCTGTTCCGCAAGATCATCAAAGAATTGCCAAGCTTCCTTATCAAATTTGGATAGGAAGTGGCCTTGACAAATGGTCTCCAGCAACTACTTAGTTGCAGGATTCAGGTCCTTATATAAGGTTTGGCAAAGTTGCCATTTTTCATTACCGTGATGAGGGCACTGAACAAGAAGGTCTTTGTATCCGTCAAACCACTTCCAAAAGGGCTTGGTAGGAAGCTGGGAAAATTGGTTAATTTCGTTTTGGATTCTCGCGGTCTTGTAATTCGGGTAGAACTTTTTAAGAAAATCTTTTACAAACTCATCCCAACTGCTTATGGAATGCGATGCGGTACTATACAGCCACTTCTCAGCAATGTCACACAAAGTGAAAGAAATGACTCGTAGCCGTATAGCATCGTCGGATAATTGGGCTGTCTTCATCATTACACAAACGTTCTGGAACTTGTTGATGAAGATGTAGGCATCTTCGGATTCCAGCCCGTGAAATTTGGGCAATATGTTGATGAAGTGGGGCTTAATTTTGAAATTATCCCCATTGGTTGGCGGAAGTGAAAGACAGGTTGGAAGTGCAGAGCAGGTAGGATAGAAACGATCCTGGAGCGTGATTCGCTGTGGCGCTTCAACAGGAGGTGGTTGCGGGTTATTCGCACCTAAATGAGGTGGAATCAGTTCCGGAGCAGGTAAAGGGATGTTAGGAGGAAATCCTGACATCTCAGAGGAAGAATTTGTTGATGGTGATGGTGAAGGTGAGGGTGTATGAACAGAACCCCGGTCAACGTCGGAGTTGGCCGGCAAAGATAAGGGTGAAAGAAGTGTGGAGGGAGTTTCGACATTGGAGTCGATCGCGTAGTCGGTAGCGACTAACGTAACGCGGACCAGGCGGGCACTAGTGTCCCGAGTCCAACCGGGCATACAATAAACGAGTTTAGTATAGTCAAAGTGTAGAAAATAAGGGTAAGAAAACGTCAATGGAGAAATGCGGATGAAAGGTGGCTGAAATGGAATTCTGGCAACAATGAGCAAGTTTTTAGAAAAGTTTTTGTTTTGTTGTTTTTTTTAAGAGTTTTGCAAAAATATGTACAAACTTATGGCACAACTTCAAACAATCACAGTCAAAACATGCACAATCATATCTAGAGCTATGGTCTTCAAAGTTCACTAGACTGCTCCTAACTGTTCCAAAGTGACAAGTTGTGAAATAACCCTCAAATCAACTCTCACTGCCAATTGTGGGCAGGTAAACACAAGTGAGAAAAGGAGGGTTCTGCTCACGAATCACCGTGAGACGGGCCTTTTAAAATTATCTTTCTCACTTGTCTATCATAGGCACCGCAAAGTCAAGTTTAGATGAACGATCGAATGCCCACAACCTTCTTCTGTCCTATTGAGCACGACGGTCCTTAGTTGGCTAAGTCTTGATATTTTTTATTAAGCTCAAGGGTAATGCGTATGCTTTTAGTGATTTTTGGGGTCTCGGAAAGGGTGATGAAATCCCCACCCAATCTAAATTGGTGTTATAGCCCCTTAAAGTCCGTATTATTTATGCAAAACAGTAACAAACAAAAATCTAAAACACTTGCAAAAAAAATTATTTGGCGACGGCGCAAAAAATCCTGCACAAAAACAGTTTTATTGGAGAGGGGAAGATAGTTTATGCGAAGAATGCTGCAAAAAGAATAGTTCAGTGGAGATCAGTGAAGGTGAGAAGAGGATTGGAATACTCACAGAAGTTTTTGGTTGCCGACATCAGTGTTTGACCGCGGTTCCGCGGTCAAATGGGCAATTCAGCCGCGGATCCGCTGTACAGTCAGTTGGGAGCTTCAAATTCCTTCACTGTGCTGAGTTAAGTATCCTCTTCCAGGTTAGACCCCTTGAATCTTGATTTGGTCACTGATTTTGCTCCAGAATTTTACAGTAAACCATGGTTCTGTCTTGATCCGCTGCGGTGTAGCCATGAGATATGGGTCTAACTCCCCACGACTTTAGAACTGAACTTGACCTTCTTCCTATCCTGCATACTTGCACAAAAAAGAATCAAAAATAACAAGATGGTTTTTACAATATATTTTTTTGTTTTTGGTTATATATATATTCAAAAATTAACCCGAAATTACATAAAGAGATAAACTACCGTCTCCCCAGTAACGGTGCCATTTGATTATTAGAGATTTTGCGTGCTTAGTTTTAATTACCGCAATCAAAACGGTATCGCTTGGTAGCTAGCCGGTTGAGTACGGGTCGTCCGCAGGAAGATGGGAATATTTTTCTTAGTGTTTTAACGAGTTAAGTCCAATTTGTTCAGGTTTGTTTAGTTTCACTATGTGCTAAAATATGTATAAAGAGAGCTTGTTAGGGTTAGGATTAGGTTAGTTTGAGTTAGGATTCGCTCACTTCTTTCGTTGCCACTCTTAATATCGATGTTACGGTAATCGGCAACAACGGGGATTAGCACGACTAGGAAGAAAACTTGCGAGTATAAGCTAGGCTTTCCAACGCTTACTTCCTTCCTTTTGGTCCTTGTCCGTCCGTTCTTGGCTCTTAGCCTTAACCTCCGGTTAATTCAACCACAACAGGTCTCACTAGGATATCACCGCTATCATGTAGGGTAGGGTGCCGTAGGGAGTGGATTGTGGTTCAATTAACGGGAGTCCGAATTAAGAAAAGAGTGAGAGAAGTTTCCTTCTCTCAAACTTCCCTCATCCTACCCTAACAAGTGAGAAACTACTCACCCATTAAAAAGGAAAAGAAAATAAAACAAAGAAAGAAGGTAGAAAGAATTTGGGAATCACAACTAGCTATTTGAGACCTTACTTTGGTAAGGATCATACTTAAGCATCATTGTTGTAAAGATAAAGAAAAAAAGAGAAAAAGAAAGCAAACAAACAAATAACAACAACTACGTTAACAAATGAAAATTACAAGCAAATATAACAACAAAATTACAAGACATGCATGTTAAAAAGAAAGAACTCTTCTTTTATTCATCATCACTCATGAAGCTCACTTACAATATCAATGGAGAAAGATGAAGAGGAAGAGGAAAATACAAACTCATATCCTAAAATCTAATACAAAGAAAAGCACCCTTTACTTGGCTTGGAACTAAGCTATTTATAGGCAGATAAATGAAACCCTAGGGATACAATATGAGCCCACACAAAATTACAAAACTACCCTGAAAATACGAGTGAACACTGAGTTGACTCGGCTGAGGATCCGCGACAAAAGTTCCATATTGGCCGCGGTTCTGCGGCCATATAGTTGAATTGGAGGCTCGTATTTTCTGGGGTTCTCCATGTTGTTGTTCTCTTCTATTTGGTACACTTGGTTTCTCAGAATATCATCATTTTTCTTCCATATTTTCAGTAGTCCAAAAAGGTGAAATGATGTGGACTGTTGCCTTGATTTTCCTGAGCTCCGCGTTGAAGTCTTGGATCTTGTGCTTTGTGCATGAAAATGACCAATGATTTTCCATTTTGTCCCTCGAACTGGTATGCGGTATCATACGGATAGTGAGCAGAGACCCATATTTATCTGTTGTTGGCCGTAGTCCTAAATTTGTTGCGACTTTTCAAGAATTTCACAGTTTAGAACTGAGAACCTGTAACCTGTAATTATTTAGTAAGCACGGATCAAAAGTACCTATCTATATGCAATGCGATTAAGAATGAGCGGTATATAAATGCAAAAATCCGATAAGAACAGAGACTTACCGAGTACTAGTTCGCTGATGACATTCTTCTCTGTTTCTTTTCTTTGGAATGTTCGTCAGGAGGAACGGACTCTGAGGTGATAGAGCCGAGACCGGAGGACTTGGACCAGTTTGCTGCTCAGCCTAATTACTAGCTTTTGCCTACACTTATTTTCAATATACCATTGTTTAGGCATTTATTTTTATCATTATATCTTTTTATTCCAGTTTTATTTAAAAATTGAATGTAAATAAATTTGTTGTTTAATGTTAGTACTCTTGTCATTCTTACACATTGTTATATTGCTTACATATACTTAACGTATTCTCTTAGTAAAAACGTTTGCGGGCTTGCCACGTCACCGTGTCCATCTACTGTGAAGCGGGGCATGACAAATGGTTGATTTCCCCGTCGACTTCTTTTCTCTTCGAGCCGCACCTTTCCTTTTCTTCTTCTTTGGCTTTTTGGATTTTGAGCCCGACTGAGCCGAATTGGTAGCTGGAACGGTGGGCTCCTTCTGCCCCTCTCATTCTGTTCCGGGCTTTTTCTGAAGTAGTTTTAGCATCTTTGTTATTTTATCGTATATGTGCATGCTCCACGGAGGCCGTGGCGAGTCAGATTCATTTCTCGGGGCAGCGGATATAGTTGTTTGCTCCCTGAAGGCTCCAGCTTCTGACTGTATAAAGTCGGTGGTCGCAGCTTGATTATTCACCAACACGCATTTGGACAACTCGATCTCTCCGGTTTTGTTTTGCTTTTCGATCCAGTATTTGAAAATGTAGCAATTCTCGATTGCATGGCTCACTATTATGTGGTACGAGAAATACAGGGGATTGTCGGTCATTTTTGTTTCGTGAGGTCTCTTCAACTCCAGCAATTGTAGACCGTTGTTCAGGACATCCTTGAATATCTTGCGGACCTTGTCCATCCTGAAAGAGTAAATCTTGTTCTTTTTCTCCTCTAGAGAAAGCTCTTCTCCTCCTAAGACTGGCTTTCAAAACCAGTCCGTTTTTTGTCCACCTGCCTTTTGTTTGTCTTCATTGTCAGGCGCATTGAAGGCGTTGGTATTATTGGAATTCCCGTTTTTACGGTTGTGATCCTTTCGGTTCTTCCAAGGCTTGTCACTCTGAGAGTCCGGGGCAAACTCTTGCATCGAGCGTTCTAATATTTGAACTCTTTTGGTCAACTCTTGAAACTTCTTGAGGCCTACTGTATATAAGAATGGGGTCATCCTATTACTGAGGTTCCTAATAAGAAGGCTGACGGACTGGTTCTGCTCCAGCGGCGTTTCGCACTTGACCGTGAGATTACGCTATCGAGCGATAAAGTCTGTGTTGCTTTTGTTCTTTCCAGGCTTGGTCTTCACAATGTCAGCAATGGAGATTTTATCACTGACACTCATGAACCTTTTCCGAAATAGAGACTCCATTTACGTGAAAGCAGTGACGGACCCATCTGGCATACTTGCGTACCAGTTGAAAGCGACACCGGTTAGGCTGTTGACAAACTAACGAAGAAGGGGTGCATCATTGCCCCCTGTATTTCCGCACGGCGCTTTAAAGTGGGCGACGTGCTAATTTGCGTTCCATGGCCCGTAAAATCTTCCGAACTTAGAAATGACATAACCACTGGGGAACTCGATCATATCGTATTGTGCAAGCTGCGGCCTCCCACAGCTATCAACGTCCTTCTGGGCCTTGGCTTTAGCCACCAATGTTTTTATTTTGCTGGTGACCAAATCCATTATCCAATCTTGTGTTAGCAGGATAGTGCCATCTGGGGCCAAGACGTCCCCAGAAGCGGAATGTGGCCGGCTTTTGTGCGGCTCGATCAAACTTAGACCCAAGGGGACAGGCATCAGTTGTTATGGGTTGTTATTACCCGGCTCATGAGTAGAGACTTACACTTGATTGGAGGGTGCCCGAGTAACTTAAGCCGTGAGCTACATCACGACGTTCATTAAGTCATCAATTTTTTAGTAAAGTTTAGCCATCTCTTTATCTTTACCTCTAAGCTGTTGTCGGAGCTCTTGAAGCAGCTCTTGCTCTACGGTCTTGAGGAAGAAAGTCAGCTCTTCCTCGCTGTCCGAGCTTGACTCCACATAAACTGAGGGGTCTTTTGGTCTATCGCCCTTATCAAGAGGGTCTTCATTGTCATGTGGAGGCGGCTGATCTTAGGAAGTGGCAAGCACATTCAAGCCAGATTAGGCTTGGGATGTGGCGGCCCCATCCTTACTTTTGCTGTGCAGTTTGTTGCTGGGACATGTGCCCGCCCTATAGACCATATGGATAATATCCGGCCGTCTTTTCATTCTTGGCGGTTGATTTCACGGACCGCTGTCGTGGCCTTTTTGTTTCGGTAATGGACAATCGACTGAAGACGGTTGGCCTGACCGGGTTCTTAAGTGGTGCTAGCGCTTCTTTTCTGGTTTCGTCCTGCTGCTTTTGCATGGCACATAACATCAGATAGACTCTTGAAGATACAGTGTCATGCTTTCTATATTGGGGCTGGGACACATCTCTTTGTAGCATCATTCGGATTGTTATCTTCTTGATTCTGCCGGTCATGGCGTTTTTCTGAACCCACTTCAGACCATCGAAAGAATTGCTGACTTTTATAGCCGACTCAGCAGTCGTCGCGAAGTAACTCTGTTCTTGGAACCTCACAAAATTCCACTTGGCTGGAGTCATGTCCCTCTTGTTGGCTCTATATCTGAGCCGCTTCTGTCTCAAGCTTTCTATTTTGAGCACTTGGCAGGCTTCGGCTGTTCGGGAAGCCGCTGTAGACCGAGTGATGGAGAGTTTCGGAGATATGCCTAATTGTGCACTTGTCGTAGGCGTCGCCTGAGCTTGTCTGCGACATTTGATGATGCCCTTTGTTCCGACAGTCTTGTCCCCAGCTGGAGCACCAAAGAGTCATTCGAAAATCGTCCTACGTTTCGGTTATGGTACCTTGGCGATCATAACATTCGGCCTCTTACCCTTTGAGACCGGCTTGACCACCTGGTTTACCGGGATTTCCGCCAGATGAGTGCTTCCGTCCATAGTCACATAATTCACGAATAATTCGGCGAATTCGTGAATTATTCGCGAATTTTTGATCGCCCGATTAATTCTCCGATTTAATCACCACTGGCGAACGCTTCGAATAATTCAAATAAACAGCGAATAATTCACAAAAACAGCGAATAATTCGCAATATCAAAACCCTGTGCCTCATATATTAATTTCTTGCTTGAAATCCTTCCCGAACAATTCCCGAATACTTTCCGAATCTTTCCCTAATACCTGCCGATTTTTTCCGAATAATTCCTCGAATCCGAATTTTCAACCTCGCCGAATAATTCCTGAACGGCGAATTTGTGACTATGCTTCCGGCAGGGTAGATGATGAAGAAACCAAATTAGTGGGGCGGTTCCTCCCACTAGCGACTGAGACTTGCGGGGAGAATCACGTGGGGATTGATCTTGACCATGTAAGGGATCAGAGTCTCTTCTGAGACCAAACTAGTTCTTAGAGATATTCTCGCCGAGTTTGCAAATTGCGGTTTAAAAGCTGTTATCCTGCATAAAAAAGTAAGACTTCAGTACAAACAATCGATATATATGTTGAATGAGTTCGAATGAACGCTTGATTCGAAATATGAGAGGAGAGAAAATGTCCCACTAGACGTGTCAGAATCTGTAGAGTGTTTTTCGTCACCCTATTGAGATAGGAATGCACGCGCTTGTCAGGCGTATACAGATTCCTCCTACTTAAGGTAGGCTAGGGTTTATTGATTGTGGGGATTTGATCTCTGGCAGCCGCGGACTAAGCTGCCATTAATTACCCCCCATCTTTGGAGCGAGAGAGCCTTCGATTGACGAGGAAAACCGGTCATGTGAACTCAACGTACAGTCTGCATGCGTTGTTTTTTGAAGGTGTTTTGGCCGTATCGGGGGTTTCGCAGAGTTTATGGAGGTCATGCTACTCGGATAGCGGGCTAAGGACGCGTGAGATGGCATGTGGCTGGGCGCCAGCGGGTCATGCGCGTGAGCACTGGGTGCCGGTGGTTCACGTGCCCTGCACGTAAGGGTTGGGCGCCAACGGGTCACGCGCCCGGCACGTGGCTGCTGGGCTCCAGCGGAAAAAGGGGCTTAGCCCCTGGATTGGGAATTGAACTCCCGAAAGACTTTGGAGTTAAACTCTTAAGAAAAGAAGGATTTTTATTATTGTATTATTATTTTTTTGGAATGAAGGAGTTAAACTTCTAAAGAAGATATTCTTATTTGGAGTTAAACTCCTAAAGGATTTTCGGAGATGATGAAAGGGGATCTCTTTCTTCTCCCTTGAGCTTCGAACCTTCCCTTACATCTTGGATTATCCCAAAGTGGGATTTTTGGAGATGGCTCCCCTTCCTCCTCTTTGTTAGTTGAATTTTAGAGAAAAAAGGATGATGAGATTAAAAACCTCCTTCTTTAGATATTTGATGAAAGATTTGAACTCCCCTTCAAGAGTTTTATGATGAAAAACTATTTCTTTTTGCGAAAAGATGAGTTAAACTCTTGATTTAATTCAAAAAAAGGAGAAAAAGATTTAAAATCTTGAAGAAGGAGAAGGCACAGAATCCTAGAAATTATGAGGGAATGAAATTTGTTATTGATTTTCTCATTATGTTTGTCTTTTATAGGCTACACATTTTACATATAGCTCCTTGAAATTTTCCATATGGCACTTGTGCCTCCCCATGACTCATGTGCTTATTTCTTTTTACACATAAGCTACGGGTTTACAAAATTTTGGTTTTTTTCCCATCACTACTACAAATAAGGGTTGCCCCTACGGATTTATCCGTAGGGGAAACCCACTGCCCCTACGGATATATACGTAGGGGCTAAAAAATACCCCGTAGGTGCAAAGCCGCAGGTGCAAGTTGAGGCCCTGAACTTGCCCCTACGGGCAAATTTTTGCCCCTACGGAGTTATGTGTAGGTCCTGTTGCCCCTACGGATTACGCCGTAGGGTATAGGATTTTATATTATTTACGGGTTTTTTTATTATATTACTTATACCTATGGATATATCCGTAGGTCCATGTACTACCCCCTAAGGATATATGTGTAGGTACTTTTCCGTAGGGGCAAAATATCAGGATTCCTGATATTTGGCCCCTACGGATAACACCGTAGGGGAGAGGCGGTGGCCCCTACGGATATATCCGTAGGGGCATTCCCAACCCCTGGCACTGAGATAATATCAGTTACTGCTGATATTTTTCCCCTACGGATATAGCCGTAGGGGCAACATGTGTGCCTACGGATTAATCCGTAGGTACATATTGTCTGTATTTTTTTTTTAAAAATAGGCTGCTTGATTTTTTCCCGCCCTGTGCACAATAATATATACATCAATCAAATCATATATTGCAGTATTCATAATCACATCTCACGCATATATATAATATACAAAAGAAACCCAAAAACTGAATATGATATAAATACAAACCAATATTAATATCGTTTCAAAATGTAGTACAATGTGTATGATATAAATAAATACATGTTTCAAAAAATAAGAACCAAAAATCTACCCTAGCTCGGTCCAGCTCCACCTCTGAATAACGATAGAATAACGCGCGCCTGCTCCTCGGTCAATAAACTCTGTAATTCGTCGCGAGCGGGAGTCTGAGCGGCATGTGGAGCTGGCGATGTGGTCTGCGCAGCCGCCGTCGAGGTAGTCGCTTGCGGAGCCGCGGCTGCGGGAGTCTGAGTGGGCGGTGGAGCTACAGGAGCTGTCTGCGGAACCGCAGCCGATGTAGTGGCTTGCGGAGCCGCAGCCGAAGGAGATGCATGTGGAGGCTCGGCCGATCTACCCTGTCGCGTCTGGACATAACGTGTGTAAGAAGCGTGTAAGAACTGTGTATTATTCGAATTCGTATCATTATTAAGTTATTTCGAAACCCTGTTTGGATATCTAGTTTGGAAAAGCGTTGTTTATTTTAATTACATATGTATGTATGATTAATCAAACTTAAGTCTAAAACCAAATAAGCTCAAGCTACGTACTAATTATGGATATGTTGATATGTATATAATATGAAATGATATTTTACTATAAAGTAGTATACATACCAGCATCTCCTTCAACTCTTGAACGGTGGCCCTCAAGCTATCCAGTTCCTGATGGACATGCCGGTCACTGGAGACGGAGGAAGTAACCGCCGGGGTGGAGTCCAACCTCATATGGGCCCTGCTAGGGCCCAATCCCCGGCCTCTCTCCCAACCTCCGTGGTGCCCTCCGTGTGCGGCGTCCAGAACTGGGGTCAGTAGCCTCGGATCGTTCTGTCCGGTAAAATCGATCCCCGAGGCCTGGGCTGCTCAACCACCCGCTCCTACACCCACATTAAGCAGTAAAGTATAAGTATAAAATTTAAACTTGAACCTTCTAAAACTAAAATTTCAAATTTGGGTAGAAAAAATATTAACACTTACGCAGTACTCCTGGGTAGCGACGTCGGGATATCGAAGCTCGCCCGTGGCGGGATCTGTCGAGGTGCCGTGGACGGCAAGATATGCGGACAGCACGCTCGGTGTACCACCTGACGCCACGGTCCGAGATGTCTGCAATATTAGAAATATTAGAGAATAACTCTTAATATTCCAGAATATTAGAGAATAACTCTTAATTTACCGATAACTCCATGGCTCGAGTAATGTTCCTCGAGCCACCTGTGTAAGTGGGGCGACCCCTCTTCGCCGACTTCCTGTTCTCTGTATTCTGAGCGGCATGTTTCTGCACAACGCATTAACATTTAGTTTTCTAATTAAGAAACACAAAGAAATAAATTATATCATAAATAATGAATTACATTTAAAATACATACCTGTTTGCGTTAGGAGTCGAAATAAGCGCACAATAGAGGCCATGTCTCTACGTCGACTCTCGCAAACGCCGGAGTAGATAAGAAGGCCGCTCTCTCTGCCTCGGGGGTCACCATCCACAGGGAGTAGCAGTCGGCCTTCATCTCATTCCTGTTGTATCGGACATTGGCCTGCATGTTCTTCATCAGGCCATTATACAGAGCATGAAGGTCGAGCACCCTCCCCGGGTGATCAGGGTCGGCTACAGGCTGAAAATCGTAATCTAACTGAAAATACAAAAAAAAAACATTGTTATTAGATTGCAAGTGTTAATAATAAATATATTGGATAGATCAAATGAAAATATATATTAATACATACCCGAGCCTGATCAAAGAAGAGGGCGAATGAGCGCTGGTGCTGCTCGCCCCACTCAACGTGAAGTGGATAGTTCTTCACGAGCCGGTTCTCGTCCCCCAAATACCGGCCGAACCTCTCGGCATGAGGACCGGTATAGCGATAGTCAAGGATAAAAAAAAGGGGGAATGCTGCCTCCCCCCTAGCTCTATCAGGCCTTAGCCTATGGGACTGATTCGGGCCTCGAGTCCCCCTCTGGGGATGGGGAGGCCCTGCATCTGCACGAAATATCAAGACAATCAATAATAAGACAAAGTTGTATTAAGAAATCAAGGTTAAACAAAAATTCAAGTGTGATATATACCTCCGGTGACTAGCGCACGAGCCTGGACCCGGGCAGCAGCACGAGCAGGACGATAGTTCCTCCGGTGAGGAACAACCGGGGTCCCGGATGCGGACGCATCCCCTCCAACTATAAAATAAACATCGACGCTAAATTTCCATGAAGTTCATATTTATTCTATAGAGCATATGTAAAATGAATAAATATTTTAAATTTATTCATACTAACCTGCAGACGATGCGAAGGGTATGAAAGCGGCAGGAGTGGCCCCTGTGGAAGGTGTGGACGCACCACCTATAATTAGACAATTAAAAATAGATTATATAAGTAATTGCAAAAAGAATGTGTAGATCAATAATATAACGTTCTAAATCAATATGCATGCACTATAGGATATATAAACATACCCGCAGGTGTGGTGGTGTTACCACCTACAGCTAGACAATAATAAAAATTGCTAAGTAAGAGCAAAAGGAATGTGTGTATTTATGATATAGCATTCTAAATCAATATACATACACTATATGATATATAAACATACCTGGAGGAGCAGGGGTGGCCTCTGTCCCAGATGTGGACGCATCACCAACAACTAGACAATCAAACATTGACAATATAAGTAATTTTGACATAAACATGCATGAATATCTGTAATATTACATTCAAAATGGATATGCGTGCAGTATACCTGGAGGTGTGGCAAAATCCACACGGAAGGAGGCATCTGAAGGGGTCTCCGATCTGGGTGCAAGACCGGCCCTCTGAAGCTCCCTACGGAGCTCTCCGGGCAGCAGAACCGCTCTGCCTCTGTCTCTGCCTCTGCCTCTGCCGCGGCTGGAGCTCCTACCGCCCTTCGCTGCTCCCGACATCGTCATTAAATCTAGATAAACGGTTCGTGGACGCATTAGACAATCATTAAAAGTATTGACTATATATGATCTAGAGCGTAAAATGTGAAGTAATAATATAACATTACTGATAACCTTTTTCATTTCGTGGGTGCATCATACATATCTATTTGGATTTCATCGTCGATGTCATTTCTAACCCACGTAACTTCATGATCGGTCGAAGACAGCCCGTCCTTCGAAACAGACGGTCGGAGCACTTTAAGCCTTCTTTCTTCATCATCCTCATCGCTGTCCTCGTATTCTGGGACATCGTAGACATCTCTGGGTTTCCATCGACATACAACACTCCACCCCGGATGCTTCAAACACTGTGAGTAGTATACTTGGAACGCTTGGTTCGGAAAGATAAACGGATCATCCTGACCGTAAAATCAAAGTGTGTTCACACTGGTCAATCCATATTCATCTTTCCAAGTCCCAAGACTGCTTCTCTACCTGTCCGTATCGGTTCGCGGATCGTACCAAGTACACTGGAATATATAAATGGGTTCTGATCGTCCGAGATAGTGGATGCCGAGTATACAATTTAAGTACCCATATTAAATCACACCGTCCGATCCTACCATCGCAATCCCACTATTCTGAGTGGTTCTAGATGTTTCTATGTCCTTAACTTCGAATTTGTATCCAAGGACACCAAATCCTTTGTAATATGCAACCTCCATACTAGGAAATTGAGCTAAACATCTTGAATCACTCTCAAATGATGCAGACAAGTTCGGATCGTGGATCTAACAAAACAAATTTTACGACAAAATACATAACGATACAAGTTTAGATTAAAACTGATAGCAATAAAATGTTATTCGAATAACTTACATGATCTGTGACCCAATCACAAAAATTATCCTGATGGTATTTTTCCAAACGTTCTTCGTTCCAATCAGGATGCCCCTCACGTACCTCGTTAAAATGAGTTCTGTTTTCGACAAGTAATTATGACATTAATATTATGGCATTTCATACACACACAAACACAGATATAACAATTAATCCAAAAGAACTTACTCTCTAATTTGTTCAAGATATGCGCAATTAAGCAAGATAAACCGGTATATCTTGTTGATAAACATAGTGTCTACCCTCTTATACTCGGCTTTACCATATGGCCCGTCTTGAATTCTTCGTGGTCGGTTAAGGCTTGTCTCAATGTTCTCGTCCAGATAGCGGAAACAAAATGTGGTTGCTTCATCAAGAAGATAACCTTGCATGATAGAACCCTCTGGTCGATTTTTATTGCGTATATACTTCTTAAGAGTGTAGAGGTACCTAATGAGAATATGTTGAATAAATAAATACGGGCATACATGACAACAATAAATTTATAAATTGCGCGAAACGAAAAATTACACGTACCTCTCGACGGGATACATCCATCGATATTGTACCGGTCCGGCTAATTTCGCCTCAGTTGCAAGATGAACCATCAAGTGTATTATGATATCGAAAAATGACGGTGGGAAAATACGCTCAAACTTGCAAAGTATCAACGCAATAGAATTTTCTAGTTTATCCAGCGTCGCAACCTCCAGTGTTTTAGCACACAACTCCCTGAAAAAACAACATAGGTCGTTGATTACTAGACCAACCGAGTCGGGGAGAGAATTCCTGAGGGCTAATAGAAGAAGGTGCTCCACGATAACATGATGATCATGACTTTTCAGCCCATCGATCTTGCCCTTCACAATTTTTATTTTCTTGCTGAATGATCCTGAGAAACCTGTGGAGACTTTCAAACCATGCAACCTGCAGGAATATTTTCTTCTCCGGTTGTGACATATGATAAGCGGCATTGGAAAGTACAAACTTGCCCGGTTTACCTGCTACCGGTTTAGGGTGCAGTTCACTTTTTATTCCCTACTCTTGTAGATCCATCCGAGCATTCATGTTGTCTTTCAATTTCCCGTCTTTACACAGAAGCAAGTTAAGTATGTGCTCTGATACTTCCTTCTCTATATGCATGACGTCCAGACAATGACGCACTGAATTTGTAGACCAGTACGGAAGCTCGAAGAAAATGCTTAACTTGTTCCAATATTGTGGTTTGACCTGTTTCGTCGGATCCATCCCGAAAGTCACGTTATTGTAACCATCCCATTTAGCAGTCACGTCCTCTCCGGACAATGGGGATGAAGGTCCAAGAAGCTCCTGATGACCATCAAAGTGAACCGTGTCTAACCTATAAGGGTGGTCTGGAGGCAGAAAACGTCGATGGCCGCAATAACAAACCTTCCTGCTAAAATTCAAAAATTTTGATGTTGTGTGTTCATGGCAATGAGGACATGCTTTGTGACCATGTACGGACCAACCTGATAGCATTCCATACGCAGGAAAGTCATTAATTGTCCACATTAAAGCCGCACACAGTATGAAGGTTGTATTTGTGTTTGAATCATATGTCTCTACACCATCAATGAACAAAGTTTTCAGCTCCTCGATCAGAGGTCGGAGATAGACGTCGATATTGTTCCCCGGTGAGTTTGGTCCGTCGATAAGAAGAGTCATCATAAAGTATAATTGGTCCATAGCCAACTAAGGTGACAGATTATAAATTATCATTATAACGGGCCATGTACTGTGACTTCCAGCCATATAGTTGAATGGGCAGAAGCCATCGGTAGCCAGTCCGAGCCGGACATTGCGAGGATCGCTACTGAATATTGCGTGCCTCCTATCGAAATCCTTCCATGCCGGTGAATCTCTTGGATGGCTCATTTTTCCATTTTCGCTGGGAGGAGCACGGTGATGCCAAATCATTGTCTCGGCTGTTTTCTTGCACCTGAATAGCCTCTGTAGCCTCTGTGTTATGGGAAAGTATCGTGCTATCTTCACAGGTATATCAGGCTTCTTATCAGAATCTTTCGGCTTATACTTGGCCTCTCCGCATGTTGGACACTCTTTCAAATCTGAATTCTCTTTCCAGTATAACACGCAATTTTTAGGACATGCTTGAATCTTCTCGCACTTTAGACCCAAATCAGACATCATCTTCTGGGCTTCGTACCAGCTTTCGGGCACATTATTTCCCGGAGGCATATAATCTTTCAAGAACGAAAGAAGCATTATGAATGATTTGTTGCTCCATCCATTTAGGCACTTAATCTGGAAAAGTTGGACGAACCATGAGAGGGTGGAATACTTCGCATTCTCATAAAGTGGTTTCCTAGCATCATTCATGAAATTTTCATATTTATCCGCACGCGGTCCTTGACCGGAAGGAATGTCATCTTCGGTACGAATAGATTCACCTAGGGCAGCCTCTACCATATCCTCCATTTCTTTTGATGGAAATAAATTTCCGTCTCCTGCCGTATTACCGAATTCTTCTTCTTCTCCTGCCGCATTATCGTGTTCTCCTTCTTCTTCTACCGCAGTACTGCATTCTTCTCCTTCCCCTGATATTTCCAAGTTGAATAAAGTCTAGTAAACCCATGTTTTACAATATGAAGCTCTGCCAATTCTACCTTCTGCCAGTACTTATTGCCACATCTATCGCACGGATAGAGAATCTTCTCTATTATGATCTTATTATGTGCGCGTGCAAATTCAAGGAAAGCAGCAACTCCTGCGACAAACTTAGGTTGCATACGTTGTTTCCAATTCATATACATCCAGTCCTTAACTCTGACGTACTCATGGACCATGTTCGACTGAATAACATATAAATTGTAGGTTATGCTGACTATATTGAGAAATATAAGAACGGGATAGTTACTGACAAAGGAGAAAATCCATGTATATGCTTTGTGTGTGTGTTTGTCGTTGAAAAGAATAAATTATCGCACGTATGTTAACCGATAGACGGGGACTAAGTGGCGCTTTTAGTTTCATATATGAGTATCGATGGGAATATGAAGGTTTCATATTATCATATATTGGTTTTAACCCGAACATCTCGAATCGCTCTATAATTATGTGTTTGTATGTGTGTGTTTCGGCTGTCGGGGGTAGGCTTCTATCCCATTAAGAATGTATAGATCGAACGCCCATCACTTGTGCTTTCAACCGTTCCGAGTAAATTTCGGCAGCACCTTCCCGCTGTTCTCCGAGTACACTGTAATAGAATAGATAATCATTTCAAAGCTGTGAAATAACGTTGAAATGAACATCTAATCTATCTTTGTACATGGAGAACCAGCGGAAAGGTATCGACGAAATATCTCGAAACAGGTGAAAACACAAGTGAATGAAGGCGTTTGCTTTATACATTCTTAACTTGTCCACACGGGATAAATCTATGGGTTACCATACGATTGAATTTTCTCGTCGCGTAGACTATACGACGGTTGTTAGTATCGAGCTATACTATCCGATATTTAACAACCTTCGTATAGTTCTAGGTCACGACAAGCATCGCACGTATGTTAACCGATAGACGGGGACTAAGTGGCGCTTTTAGTTTCATATATGAGTATCGATGGGAATATAAAGGTTTCATATTATCATCGAGTATCATATATTGGTTTTAACCCGAACATCTCGAATCGCTCTCTAATTATGCGTTTGTTGTGTATTCTTGTTGTATGTGTGTGTTCCGGCTGTCGGGGGTAGGCTTCTATCCCATTAAGAATGTATAGAGCGAACGCCTATCACTTGTGCTTTCAACCGTTTCGAGTAAATTTCGGCAGCACCTCCCCGCTGTTCTCCGAGTACACTGTAATAGAATAGATAATCATTTCAAAGCTGTGAAACAACGTTGAAATGAACATCTAATCTATCTTTGTACACGGAGAACCAGCGGAAAGGTACCGACGAAATATCTCGAAACGGATGAAAACACAAGTGAATGAAGGTATTTGCTTTATACATTCTTAACTTGTCCACACGGGACAAATCTATGGGTTACCATACGATTAGACTATACGACGGTTGTTAGTATCGAGCTATACTGTCCGATATTTAACAACCTTTGTATAGTTCTAGGTCACGACAAGCACCGCATGTATGTTAACCGATAGACGGGGACTAAGTGGCGCTTTTAGTTTCATATATGAGTATCGATGGGAATATGAAGGTTTCATATTATCATCGAACTGAAACCATCAACTTCCAATATTAGATTCATTCATAACTAACAATAAAAGGATCTACTTATCATTTTATTTGACTGACACCAAATAAACCTATCCCATTAAAGATATACTTCAAAGTTCCAAACACCAATTCCAATTGACTAACCCCCTTACTTAATTTGGGTCAACAACATAAGCTTATTGAATATTGTCAATCACTAAAGTAATATTAAGGAGTATGATAAAGATCAATGTCAAGACCATGCATAAATTCTCGGAAGAAATATTCAAAAAAAATGATATCATGATCACTCAAGTAATATCTAATTTTCCCACAATAATTGAAAGGTATACAGTTGAAGGGGATTATGAAGAAAGAATGGATCTAGTCACCACCCATCAAGCAGCTTTCTCCCTACACCAATTTACTTTCTGTTTTATGAAAGACATCCTAGTGTTGTCAAATATCTTACGACATGCAAATCAATCTTACGATTCAATACAAGATACAGGAAAATTAATAAGTATCTTATGAATGTATTTGTTGGATAATTGGATCAAGTAGTTTTAGGATACAATTTCTGCATCTTACAATATAATATAATGGAATCACAAATATTCAACCCAACTAATAAATGTGTTTCAAATATATTTAGAAAGATTTTTTAGTCACATTTTGGTTGCTAGTTTTAAGATGAGAAAACGGAGTATACGTTTGAATTTCCAATGTTGGCGGGACACATAACATCACTAAATTCATCGATCCATCCATATATTTTGTTGTCATCAATCCACCTAACCCTAACCCCAACCTAACCCTAGCCCCAGCCCCAGCCCCAGCCCCAGCCCAGCCCAGCCCCGACCTAACCCTAACCCCAGCGCGGCTAGCTAAACCCCAACACCAACCCTAAGGCAAACCCTAACCCCATCCCCAGCCCCAGCAGCAGCGAACCCCAACCCTAACCCTAACCCCAACCCCGAACCCGACCCCGACCGTGACCCCTGCCGAACCCCAACTCACGCGCGCAACCCCAGACCCAGCCATGAACCCTAAGCCCAAAATAATCAAAAAATTCTTTAATTTACCTCAAGATTTACTCACCTGAACGGCGGTGGCGACGACCTGAACGGCGGTGGCGACGAGAACGGCGGTGGCGACGAGGAGAACGACGGTGGCGACGAGGAGAACGGCGTGGCGATTTCGGGATTTTTTCGCGCGATCGAGATCGAGAGAGAAAGAAATTGTGAGCGTAGGCGATCGATCTGTGTTTTAGTAAATCGATATTTAGTTGCCTCTACGGATATACCCGTAAGTCCTTTGTTTGCGACTCCGTAGGGGCAAACACCAAATTAAGAATTAATATTTTTATTCTTGGACGTCTGGACCCGTAGGGGCAACCGTTTAGCCCTACGGATTAATCCGTATGGCCAAGTTAAATCTGCCCCTACGGATTCCAATATCCGTAGGGGCAACCCCCTATTTTAGTAGTGCATTTTTTATACATTTATTTCTAAAAAATTGCATTTAAACTAATTTATTGTCTCCTTTTTGGCATGGAGCCGGCTCCTTCGATGCTCAGTCTTGACTTGAGCTTGGGTCCGCTTGCTTGGGGTTGGGCCTACTAAATTTCGGGTTGGTTTTGACTTTGACTTGATCAACCGGGTGTAATTTTTAACCCCGTGAGCCTGTATCTTTGTCTTCATCAGTGTTGCATTCGATTGTGCATGTCTTTATGAAATTATTTTAGTGCTTATTATGATGCAGGATAGATCTAAAATCCACCATCCCAAATGCAATCAGATTGTTTCTCTAGCAGGTTTGCTCGCATGAATTAGATCTCAAAACTACAATGAAGCACTCAAATAAGAAAGCAACTGATCTCAGAGTTGAAGACAAACCTCGTAATCTTCAAGAATGTGATTTGTAGAAATACAACTCAAAGAAGCAAACTAGAAGAAGGGATAATTATGGGGTCTCCCGCTTCTTGTGCACTATAAGGATTGTCTTATCGCCTCAAATCAGAAAGTCCCAACTCTTACTAGAATTTCCCTAGTGTCTCACTGTAGGAAGAATTCCAAATGACTCAAGGAAATTTTATTTAATTCAACCATCGAAAAAAGGCTCTAGGACCCAGTTATGTAAACCTCACACCATTCGATTTTATCATCCAGGAATCAGGATCCAATAACCAATACAGAAATAGACTTTGAGAATAAGTTAAAAGAAGAACTAATCTTATATTAAAAGTATGCCTTCCTATCATTTTGTACTTAATGTTATACCTATACTGGTTGGAGTACAAAGAAGGAAAGGACTCAGACTACATTTTTTGTGGCACATGTATTTAGGGGTTTACTTCAAGTTATTGGTTGGCTCATCTCTTTAAGAACTTTCATTTCATAAATAAATGTCTTAGATGAGAAATCCTGCTATCAGTTTAAGTCGGATATCAGGCATAAGCAGTCAGAGGCAACTTTTTGTGTCTCACATGTCCATTTCTAGGACCACCACATTAATTGCCTTCGTGCTTTGCCTAAACTCTTTCACTTGTGCGGAATGATAAGTAAGTAGAGTAATTTTCTTTAAGTCAAAGGGTTTTCTGATGCTTAATCGGCAAGCTTTCTTGTTCGATACTAGATCAATTGCAGCTTTTATTATTTTCCGACGGAGTAACTGAGGGATATTGGCGTTTAGGTAATGTAGAGGCCGCCAATCACATAATGTGCATTGTTATACAGTTTTAGTGAAAATTCTTAATTTACCAATGAGATTTATGTTAACATGGGGATTAATATTGCACCATGTTATATTTCTTGTTCAATATTGCTTGATCCTTTTCCTTCTCCCCCTTTTGGAGGAACATTTCATTGACCTTGTGGATCACATTCTATAATTTTTTTCCCGTTCAATTCATTTATTCTACGCCATTTTTAGCGTCACAACTTCACATGTTCCGTACTGTAATCACAGAAATTTTGTGTTCTACAACTTGATCAATGTTGAATAACTATAAGTTACTTAAGGTAATCTTCAGAATTTTCTTGTTCTTACAAGTTACAACATGATCAATGATGGATACCTATAAGCTATTAACACTTTCCGCTTGGACTTTTTTTCCCGATGAAATTTCTGTTTGAAACTATATTTGTCATATTTCCCTTAATCTTTTATTTTTTAACGTTTGCCATGTCATGCATGGTGATAGGGCGATGACGCCACCAGTATGATCCGAAAGGAAAAAAGTGATGCTCGAGAATTGAAATCCTTCTACCACAAGTATGAACATATCACAAGTATACGCTATATTGATGTATAGATGAATAATTTGCAGTACATGTTCAATAATGCCTTTAAATCCTTATAGGATGCTAAAACCGCATTCATTATCAGTATCTTTTTATGGATTTGATTAGCTCTAAATCCATTTCTTTGCAGGAAGAGGTTGACAAATGCGCATGAAATATCATTTGTTCTCTCTGAAGTATTGAGAGCAGTTCTCTCTGGATCGAGCTGGTCCCGAGGTTATTGACCTTCTTTTATCCTCTACAACTTGCACTTAGCATTCCTGAATCTTTTTGAGTTCTCGCAATCACAGACCAACTCTCAATTTTCTTTATCCGCAGGTGCTTGCTGGCGAGCATATTGAAGAGAGGTCAGGATCATATCAGCCATACAACACTCTTCCACTTGATCTGGAGGGAGCACGAAAGCAATAATGCTCCTTCCAGAGGTTAAATACGATGTAGCAAGTTTTCAAGACATTTGTTTCTTCTAAATATTTACTGATCCAATAATCTAAAATTTTTAAACATAAATTTAAGTTTATAGAAAATGCAAATACAGAACAATATAGGTTTTAATTCCATTTCAAATTCCCCTGCTATGTTAAGATGCAATCACATCAGCTAATTGATTGAACTTATTGTAATGGGATACAGATCAAATTAAAGCTGCTGTTTCGGCTGTCCACAATGTTAGAGGTTTGCCGTTATCAATAAATAACCACGAAACATGCACCTACACCAATTTACTTGATTGGCTACAATGTTGGTTTGGGTTGCAGGTAAAGCATTAGAAACTATCTGCTGCATATATCAGTTACGGTCATTAGTTTTTTAGGCAAGCAATCCCGTCAACTATGAAGCAATTTGCCGCTTTTACCTTTCTCTTTGTTCACTGTTATGCTTTCTCTTTCCAGAATCAACGGGAGCATCTCATTTTATTACTCGCTAACATGCTTGTTAGACAGAATCCTAAGCCTGCATCAGTGTCCAAGGTTCCACCTGTTGAACTTTATTTATATTGAGAAAATAGCTTTACAATTTATGTTACTCAAACACAACTATTTATTCTGTTATAAATCTGAAAGTTATGTTTATTATCAGCTTGATGATAGAGCTGTCGATGAACTTATGATGAAAATTTCAGAAACTATAAGAACTGGTGCAGATTTCTGGGCCAGAAAAGCAATCTTCTGTAAGTTTCTATCTACTGTACCCTATATGCTTGATTTTGGATCGGCCGAGAAGGAGACTTTATAATGGCACAATATAATCTTATACAAGTCATCACATACTTCAAGCATGCTTTTTGAAGTTTGAACTTTCTAGCAAATGTGTCCGTTGCGCCTGCAGGTTGCCATATGTGAAACAAGAAGTACAACAATGCAAAATTATATATATTGGTCTTTATCTTCTTATCTTGGGGTAGGCTTCGAACTTGCGGCTCATTCCTGAGTGTTTGTGCTACATATTTCATCATGTAAGCTGCAACCTTTTATTAGTTTGGCTTCTGATTCTTGTCTGTCTGTCTTTTTATATCAGTTGATACTTGATACATTATATCAAGGCAGGAATTTCTTCATTATCCCAGATTTATATTTCCCAGTTTCCTATTGTTGAATTCCACATATAGCATAATAGCAGGCACTAGTACTAATTACCCCATAGTTTTCTTAGTTGTATTACTCTTTTGGAAATAAACCCTGCAAACACATGTTTTGAAAATTTCTTAATTTTCTTCAGGATATTCCCTTTATAATAATATAAAAAATTTGTTGTGTCAGATGGCATATGAGTTAAATGGAGTGCTGTTCAGTGCCGTGAGCTTAAATACTGGAGAAAAAGTTGTACCAGCGTATGAAGGTGGATATGAATCTTTTCTAGAGAATGTAGTCACCCCTATATACAGGGTCATATATGCGGTGCTTTAATATCACCGGATAGTTCAGTAACTATAAATGTAACGCCCCAATTCCCGGAATATAGGAATATGGACCGAAACCTCCAGTGCTCCTAAACAAGAGGAAATCGCCTTACCATAGTCACATCTAAGGCTCTAGCTAAAGCTGCATGATGATATCCAAAATATAATACTAACATCATACTGCACAAGTAACCAGTAATATCAGATGGAATCACAAATAATGATAGAATAGGTCCAAAACCATCGAGTCAAAATAAACTAAAAAATGATCCGAACAGAAAGATACATTATTCCTAATGTCCCGCAAGGGCTCACATGCTGAGTACGAACTGAAATAAAATAGAAATAAACCTATAAATATTATTGATTTTCGGTAAACTCCTGATAGTCATTCTGATTCTGCTCTGTCTGTGAACCGGTCTCTAAACCTGAGATGACAAGTCTCAGGGATGTCAGTACATCCCAATAAGTACTCAATCATAATAGTGTGTGTGTATGTGATAGCATGAATATGTGAGTGCAGTGAAGCCCGTGTGCATATGTAGATATAGATATGAGAGTAATATGATGTAAGCATATAAATAGATCAAGTCGGTCAAGTCATATTCTAGTTGGTTACTAAAAGGATAATCTATCATATCGTGATTCAAGTGTGTACGTCAACCTCTACAGGTGTATTCCCAACCCAAGGATAGGGCCCCAGGGACAAGAAAATACGGGCCCAACTGTGGAAATAATGCTGACCGTGTAAAGCCCGGTACTGGCTGCATAAACAATGACTGATATAGCCCGGTACGAGCTGCATGAACACTGACCGTATAAAGCCCGGTACCGGCTGATGAACAATGACCGATATAGCCCGATACGAGCTGTCAGCAATGGGACTCCTGAGATCCTGTCGAACGACTCACACTCAAACTATCCCAACACCCCGCGTATTTATAACTAACATGGTGTCACGACCCGAAGGTAGAACGTGACTGACATTTAAATCACGCAACGACTAAAGGCGTAATGTAATTCAAATAAGCCAAAACCCAGAATCTAAACCGTGAAATGAAATAGAGTGATAAAATACCTGTTTAAAAAGGTTAATTTAAACATGCAAGAGTTAAATCGAAAATCTTTTAAAGGCTCAAGTTTTTGAAAATTTCGGCAGCATTTCTTTTGTAAAAATTGGTCCAAAACCGATGCATAACATGAATATACATAATCAATCATAATAGGCATCCCCAAGCGGGAGCTAGCTCTTCACCGAATTGGCGGAAAACAAACACAGGCAAGAATATATCATAATAGTGCCAATGATAAAGAAGCAAGAAAAGAAAATATCGCCCACAAGCAAACATAAAAGTCGGCTCACACGAGCTCGACATCAGATATCAATATAATACAAGTCTCACCGTCTCGTTTTTAGGTCAAATATATGTTCATATCATAATATTGCATTATTACATTCCTCATTCTTATGCATTTTACAATAAAACAGGTACTTTTGACCCATGCCTGCTACATAGTACAGGTTACAGGTTCTTGGAGCGAAAACAGTGAAAAAGACAAAAGGACAATACAAAAGAGAGACTTTTGGCCAACAAATAGAAGGATCACAGTCAAGCCTAGACGAAGAACAGTTCACAATGTACAAGGCAACGTAAGGTCCAAGATGTCAAAGTGAACGGTTAAAAGACCACTACAAGTATTCACTGAAAGATCTGGAGAAGACCTAAAATCCGAATGGAGAAAAGAACCAAATAATCAGAAAGCCCAAGAAGCTCAGAAGCAGCCCCAAAATTTTCAGCCAACAATTCATTAATTGGGCCGCGGAACCGCGGCCCAACCCCTACCCAAGCCGCGGTTCCGCGGCCGTATAGAGCCCGGAGGAAAGAAAATTTTTACCATAATTCAGGGGCGGCGCTGGCTAGTCAACCTAAGGGCAAATTTGTAAATGCAGACGTGTGAATCAATTATAACCTAGGGTTTTTATGTCCTATAAATAGAACCCAATTCATTGTATTTTCTCATGCCTCTATTCATCAATAAAATTTCAGTTTTTTTGAAGTTGGAGAGCATCAATCGTAAGTAGGTTTATTTTTCTGCCCTAGTTCTAGTTTTAATTTCTGCCCTAGGTAATTTCTTTTCTTGCTCTAGTTTAATATAGTTTAGAATTTTTATTAACTTGTAGTAGATCTTTTCATCTCTTAAAACAAAATAAAAATTATGTCTTTCGTAGATTCCTCAATGAGCGAATAGTTTCCTCGCTTGTTGGGGTTAGGAATAGGGAAGGGTTTGAGAGATGAAGATCTCTCATCTCTTTTCTTTGCATATCTCTTATGAACATTAGGACTCCATGCATACTTTCATCTTCCGCTCCCTACGGCACTCTACCCACGAGGTAGCGGTGATACCGTAGTATAAAGGCCCGGATCTGTAAGTTTTCCATGGAGGTTAGGGTAAAGATTAAGAAAGGAATGACAAGGATCTAGAGGAAGAAACATCTTCCTAATCATCCTAATCCCCTTTATTAATATTTACCATAACCCTTAATATGATATTTAATTGAAGGCATTGGAAAGAGGTGTAGATCTTTGTTTACCAAACTTTATCTAAATCTAATCCTAGCAAGTTTCCTAATCCTAGTATAACTCAACTTCGTTTTTATATCTAATTAAAAGACCAAACACCATTTGGAATTAGCTCGTAAGAATATTTAGGAGATTTACAACATCCCTGTGGACCGACCCGTATTCACCGACTAGCTACCAAGCGACGCTGTTCTTGATTGCGGTAATAATATTTTTGATCGATAAAATCTCTCTAAATCAAATGGTGCCGTTGCCAGGTATGGCCTAAAATTTCCTTTTTGTAATTTCGGGTTAATATAAAATATAAAAAATCATAAAAATTGAAAAAAATCAAAAATATAAAAATTCTATCATCTTTTATTGTTTGAAGGGTTTCTTGTGTGAATCTTTGCAGGATCGACGGATCTGGAAAAATGCAGAGTGCGAAACAGAAAAAGGTATATCAGAACAGAAGAGTATTGGAGAATCGGAGCTACAGAATTTTTTTCAGAACCTGATCCCTCCTCCGGACCGCCAAAACCGCGGCCGAACAGTGCCCCGAACCACGAAACCGCGGCCTCCACGTGGCCTCTTTGCGCAAAATCTTCTCTGTTTGTTTCCTATTTCCCTTCTCTGCAAATCCCCATATATCTTTTTGCCAAATTTTCTACAGGATTCTTTGCGCTAAAAAAATCTTCCCCCTTTCAATAATTGATTCTCTGCAGGATTCTTTGCGCCGCGCTAAAAAGCAAATTGATTGCAAGTGATTTACTGCTTTGCATAATTTAATCTGACTTTAAGGGGCTTTTGACCAATTCAGATTGGGTGGGGATTTCATCACCCTTCCCAGGACCCCAGAAATCACTTAAAGCATTTGCATTGACCATTCTTAATTAAAAAATACTAGACTCAGCCCTAAGGACGTCGTGCTCAATAGGACAGAGGATTAGTTATAGGCATCGGCCGTTTATCCTAACCTGACTTTGCAGTGCCTAAGCAAGTGTGTCAAAGGCTAGTGGTTATTAATTAGGCCCACTACTGTGGTTCCTTCCCACTTACCTGGCACTTACCTGCCCGCAATTGGCGGTGAAGAGGCGGTTTGAGGTCCCTTCTCTAGCCTTTTGTAACAGTTAGGAGCTGTCTAGCTGACCTAGGTGACCCTAGATCTAGGCCTGATTGTGCATTTGTGGTTGAGTGCATTTGTGTCAAAAGTCTCTTTTCAAAAATCCTTTTTGCAAAAATCTCACATAAAAAAAAAGAAAAAAAAAATCTTTTCAAAACTTGCAACTTATCGCTAAAGAAATCTTACACCCCACTTACACCACTTCCTCTCATTGACGTTTTCTTACCTCCACATTCTGTCTTTCATCTTTTGACTATACTGCCCCTTTAGTGTATGTCCAGTTGGACTAGAGACACTAGCGTCTGATTAGTCTGTGTTTCGTTGGTACCGACCGACGAACCTTTCGACTCCGAAGTCGAAATCCTTTCCACTTCTTCACTTTCACCTTCACATTCTTCTTCCGAAGGTATATCGGGATACAATCCTAACAACACTTTACCGACGGGAATGATTCCACCTCCGTTAGGTGCGAATAACCCGAATCACCCGCCTGTCTAAGCGCCCACACGAGTCGCGCTCCAGGATCTCTTCTACCCCATCTGCACCGCCCTACCTACTTGTCTTTCACTCCCACTGGCAAATGGAGACAATTTTGAGATCAAACCCCACTTCATCAATATGCTGCCTAAGTTTCATGGTTTGGAATCCGAAGATGCATATATCTTTATCAACAAATTCCAAAACGTTTGCGCTATGATGAAAACAACTCAATTATCCGACGATACTATAAGGCTAAGGGTCATTCCTTTCACCTTATGTGACTTAGCCGAGAAGTGGCTATACAGTACCGCGCCGCATTCAATTAAGAATTGGGAAGAGTTTGTGAAAGCCTTTCTTAAAAAGTTCTATCCTCATCACAAAACTGCTAGAATTCGTAATGAGATTATACAATTTTCCCAGCTTCCTTCCGAACCATTTTGGAAGTGTTTTGAAAGATTCAAAGACCTACTCGTTCAATGCCCTCACCATGGGATCGAAAATTGGCAACTTTGCCAAACATTATACGAGGGATTGAACCCGGCAACGAAGCAGTTGCTAGAAACCATTTGTCAAGGTCACTTTCTATCCAAATCTAGTGAGGAAGCGTGGCAGTTTTTTAAGGATCTTAGTGAACAAACAATTCAGTGGGAGAGCACCAAAATCACATCATCTTCTTCTAGTGGTCAATCTAGGGCAGGCATACATCATTTAGATATGTCGGTTGCTATGAAGGCCGAGATGGCCGCTCTTATGAAAAAGCTAGAAGCGATTGAGACCAAAATCTCATTGCTGCCTCCTGCCCTTGTTGTGCCTCCATGAACTGTTTGTTCTTGTTGTTCGGATCCATCACATCTCACCGAAGAGTGTCCTTACACTGCATCTACTCAAGGATATGATCAAGTCAATGCTTCCTTTCAGCAACGACAAAGAAATGATCCATACTCTTCGACATACAATCCGGGTTGGAAGAGTCACCCAAATTTCGCTTGGAACCAAAATCAACAATTCCAAGAAAACAATAATTTTCAAAGGCCTCCTCCACAACAACAAGCACCTCCACAAACTCAATTTCAACAACCTTTCCAACAGCAACCTTACCCTAATCAAGTGAACAATTTTGTGCCTAACACTTCTTACCCGCCAAACAATTTTGTTCCACCTCAGAATGATAAGGTTAGCTCTCTCGAAAGAAGTCTAGATGCGTTCTTAAAGAAATCTACATAATCCGCAGCGAGATTAGAAACTTCTATTCAATCTTTGGTGCAAAACAATGCCTCACACGATCAAAGCATCAAATCTATTGAGGCACAAATTGCACAACTCAATGCTGCGTTGAAAGAGCGAGAAAAAGGAAAGCTTCCGTATCAACCACTGCCAAATCCCGGTCACGCACATATTGCATATGAACAGCAGAATCATAACGTAAATGCTGTGACCACGTTGAGATCCGGAAAAGTGTTGCAAAACAATATGGGTATTAACCATGACACCCCTGCCGGTGGTCTTTCTTTATCTTCTTCACCTTCTTCTTCTTCTTCTTCTTCTTCTTCTTCTTCATTAGAGCCTATTCTCCATCCTTCACACGGCTCTACTTCTTCTAACTCGAACGGACCCACTTCTCACAACACGAACACATCTACACGGGGATCCGTTCCAACTCCATAATTTGATTCGCAAAAATTGGACTCAACAACTTTTCAAAATGTACCTTTTCCAAACCGGTTGAGATCCAATAAACCAACTCCGCAAATGGAGAAGATTGTAGAGTTGTTCAAACAGGTTAGCATAAATATCCCTCTTTTGGATGCAATCCAACAAGTTCCTTCATATGCAAAAATCTTAAAGGACTTATGCATCAAAAAGAGGAAGTCACAGGTACCAAAGAAAGTTTTCGTGGCTAATACTGTTAGCAATGCTCTTGTCCAATCTTTACCCCAAAAGCACAAGGACCCCGGTTGTCCTACTATTTCGATAACAATTGGGGACAAGAACATTAATAGAGCACTATTAGATCTTGGTGCTAGTGTCAATTTGCTAGCTTATTTTGTGTACGAGCAATTAGGCTTAAGCCCACTCATTGTACTCTCCAAATGGCCGACCGATCAATCATCCATCCTAGGGGAGAGTTGGAGGATGTGTTAATTAGAGTTGGGGATTTCATTTTCTCCGTGGACTTTATTGTTATGGATACACAACCTGTCGCTAACCCCCGGAATCAAATTCCGGTGATGCTTAGTCGACCATTCCTTGCAACTTCTTATGCGGTGATCAATTGTCGTAACGGTTCAATAAATCTATCTTTTGGCAATATGATAATTGAACTCAACATTTTCAAGTTGGGAAATCAGCCTTGTGAGCCTAATTCTAGCGTACTTGATATTTGCTCGATCAATGAGATCACGGAGGAGGACTGTGAGTTCGAAAATTTTATGTTTGATCACAGCAATGTTGACGCCACTAGTGCGTTCCTCCTAGAATCCGACACAACTTTCACGACGGACAAAGATTATGAGTGTTTCACCTTTATAGACAATTTTGAAGACTCATCACCCGAGTTTGAGTCTTTTGCTTTTTCGGATGAGTTAGTTGAACCATCCGACTCGCTTGCGTACACTCGATTTGAACCTTTGATGGAATCCTTCGAGTTTGAAACAGTTACTCCATTGTTACCATCTATTGTTTCACCTCCTAAACTCGAACTAAATATTTTGCCGTCGCACCTTAAATATGCTTATCTAGGTGATAATGAGACCTTACCCGTCATCATATCGGCTTCTCTAGCTCTCGAGCAAGAGAAGGCTCTTTTAATGGTCTTACAAAATAATCGGCAAGCTTTTGGCTGGTCTATGGCGGACATCAAGGGGATTAGTCCCCTCATAGTCGAACATCATATACACTTGATGGATGATACCAAGCCGGTAAGGGATCACAAAGATGCCTCAACCCCATTATGAAAGAGGCTGTCAAGAAGGAGATTGTTAAATGTCTTGATAGTGGTATCATTTACCCTATCTCGGATAACCAATGGGTTAGCCCCATTCATGTTGTACCAAAGAAATCGGGCATCACGGTCATTACCAATAAGACAAATGAGTTAATTCCTACTCGCACCCAAACTGGGTAGCGAGTTTGCATCGACTATAGGAAACTCAATGTCGCGACAAGGAAGGACCACTTTCCTTTACCTTTCATTGACCAAATGCTAGAACGATTGGCTGGGCACGAGTTCTACTGCTTTTTAGATGGCTATTCCGGCTATAACCAAGTCCCCATCGCCAAAGAGGATCAAGACAAGACCACATTTATTTGTCCTTTTGGCACTTTTGCTTATCGTCGCATGCCCTTTGGGTTATGCAATGCCCCCGCTACATTTCAGCGGTATATTATGGGGATCTTTTCAGACATGGTTGAAAAGTTTTTGGAGATCTTTATGGATGATTTCTCCATTTTTGGTGACTTCTTCGACGAGTGTTTACGACATCTTGACGCAGTTCTTACCAGCTGTAGGGATAAGAACCTAAGTTTAAATTGGGAGAAGTGCCACTTTATGGTACGAGAAAGCATTGTCTTAGGACATGTCATCTCGCAAAATGGTATAGAGGTTGATAAAACCAAAATTGAAGCCATTTCTAATCTTCCTCATCCTAAATGCGTCAAAGACATCCGAGCTTTCCTTGGCCATGCTGGTTTTTATAGACGGTTCATCAAGGATTTTAGCAATATTGCTACATCCTTGACTCTCTTATTGGCTAAGGACACAATATTTGATTTCGACTCAACTTGCATGGAAGCGTTCGAGTCTTTGAAACACTCCCTAATTTCTACGCCCATTCTTTCATCTTCAGACTGGACGCATCCTTTCGAAATTATGTGCGACGCATCAGATTTTGCCATTGGTGCTGTTCTTGGACAGCACATTAATAAGATGCCGCACGTGATTTATTACGCTAGCCGAACACTAGATGAGACGCAACTAAACTACACAACAACGGGAAAAGAGTTTTTAGCTGTTGTGTTTGCACTTGAAAAATTCCGGCCTTACTTAATCGGCTCTCCAGTTATTATGTACACGGACCATTCAGCTCTTCGCCACCTTTTTGCGAAGAAGGATGCTAAATCGAGGCTAATACGTTGGATCCTCTTACTACAAGAGTTTGACCTTGTCATAAGGGACAAAAGAGGATGTGAAAACGTAGTGGCCGATCACCTTTCACGACTTCCTTCTTCGCCTACACTTGAACTTCCAATAAAAGATGTTTTTCCCGATGAGCAACTCTTAACCGTTTCTTGCGAACCATGGTTTGCTGATATCGTAAACTACTTAGCCACCGGCTTGATACCTAAAGATTGGTCGAAACAAGATAAATTTCGATTCTTGTCCCAAGCAAAGAATTTTTACTGGGATGAACCTTATCTTTTTAAATATTGTTCCTACTAAATCATTCGTCGGTGTGTACCGGAAAACGAGTTTAAGAGTGTGCTGTCTTTTTGCCACGATCAAGCATGTGGCGGCACTTTGACCCAAAGAAGACAGCCGGGAAAGTCTTGCAGTGTGGTTTCTATTGGCCACGACTCTTCAAGGATGCATATGAATACTGCAAGACATGCTCACGGTGCCAACACTTAGGCCGGATATCGCGGAAAAACGAAATGCCGCTCCAACCAATTTTGGTTGTGGATGTTTTCGATGTTTGGGGAATAGACTTCATGGGACCATTTCCAAATTCTTTTGGGAATGTTTACATTCTTTTGGCTGTTGACTACATTTCAAAGTGGGTCGACGCTGTGCCTAACCGAATGAATGACAATAAGGTTGTCGTTCGATTTCTTAAAGAACATATCTTTTCTCGATTTGGGCACCCTCGAGCTATAATAAGTGATAATGGTTCTTACTTTTGCAATAGGACTTTTGAGTCCTTAATGCGCAAATATTCTATCACCCACAAGCTGTCAACGCCATACAATCCCCAAACATGTGGGCAAGCCGAGGTTTCAAATCGGCAAATCAAGCAAATCTTGGAGAAAACGGTTTCTAAAAACTGAAAAGATTGGTCACTCAAATTGATCGATGCACTATGGGCTTTCCGTACTGCATACAAGACCGATCTTGGTATGTCTCCATACCGGCTTGTTTACGGGAAGGCTTAGCCACCTCCCAGTAGAGATTGAGCATAAGGCATTTTGGGCTATCAAAGAGTTAAATCTATCATTAGGAGATGCAGGCAGCAATCGAAAGCTGCAATTAAATGAACTAGAAAAGCCGCGGGATGAGACATATGATAATGCCGTAATTGTTAAAAACCGAACCAAGGTGTTCCATGATAAACACCTTCTGCGAAAAATATTTAACCTGGTCAACAGGTTTTACTCTATGATACTCGGTTACATTATCACCCCGGCAAGCTCCGTTCTGAAAGGACCATTTGTAGTTCACACCGTTTATCCGCACGGTGCAGTCGATCTTGAAAATCCGGAGTACGGTACTTTATTCAAAGTGAATGGACATCGATTGAAACCGTTCCTCACGGCGGACCCATCGGAGGAGCTCCTGTTTTTGCAGGAGCTGATCTACACCGATTAAATCTCCTCCACTTTCACCCCCGAATTTCCAAATCAACTTTTCCAAACAACTGTCTTTCAAATAAGTTTGGGGGTGTGTATCATTTGTAAATACATAAATACAAAATACCATAAAAAAATAAAAAAATTTTGAAAAACAATAAAAAAATTTATTTGGACCTTTTTGTAAAATTTCAGAATTAATTAATAAATAAAATTTTATATTTACAAATAAATTCCTACTTTTGGAGGGTGTTTTCTACAAATCTCCATCTTTCCCCCCTATTTATAAGACCCGAGCCCCCTCCCCGTTCTCTGAACCCTAAAATTTCTTCATCTAAAAAACCCTAGCGCCGCCACCTATCAGCTCTCTAAAGATCTCGCAGCGCCGCCGTCAATCGACCGCGCTTCCGCCGCAGGAGGCCGCTAGTGCCGCACATCCGCCGCCGACTTCCGTCTTCGCCCCCTGAAATTTTCAGGGGAGGTAACTCTTCTCATCTACTCTCTGTTTTTAACATTTTAAATTCTGTAAAATCACAATGACACACTGAATGCAATTTGAGAGGGATTTCTCTCCAGTTTTCTTGCACGAACTTTATGGTAGCTACTTTACACACGAAATTGAGCGGAGAGGATGGGATTTTCTGATCTACAATCACCCCTCTGTATTTGCTCTACCAGATTTAGTTACCCATTTTTATGAATCCATGGAGGATAGATGTCTAGCGGACTTAGGATATATAAAGTTGAATTGGGAAGATCGCGTAATTAACATTGATAGGGATTTAATCCATGAGGTCACACTTATACCTCGTTTGCCTGCACATGACCACCCTTACAATTTGAGGATTACATGCCCTTGATGGGCAATGATTGCTCAAAGGAGCCGCGAAAGGGTATCCAAGCAAGAACCCTTTTCGCGAATGTCTTCACTGTGTGCCGGTGGGCACAAAATAATATTTTTGGCAGCTCTCACAACACAACTTTTTTCACCCCCTCCTTACATGTAGTGCACACACTTATGACGAAGAATCCACGTTTCGACATGTGCACTGTTTTGCTTCATTCTATAGGTGCGGGAAAAGGGGCTAGAAACTACCCCTGTCCTATGTTAGTCACCCAACTTTGCCATTATTTTCTCCCCTTCGAGGAACTTGACTTTTACATGATGGGAGGAATTCCGGTTCGACCACTTGTTGAGGGCATTTCTTCGTCCCACTCTAGACTGACTGATATATGGTCGCGAGCCGAACCGGCAGAGAATGTCCCCGCTCGCACCCCTAGCTCTAGCTCGACATCGAGTGAGGGCGAGATGACCCCTCAAGTGCATACACGCTTAATGAAGAGAGCTGTGAGGGGAAATGATACTTTAAGGGAAGAGTTTAGGGCGACGGCACGAGAGCACGACCGTCGACTGACAGAGATTGAGAGGGGTATTCAAACCCTATTGGCAAGGGAGGAGCGATCACGTTCACGCTCAAGGGCGCGACGTGGGGCCGAGCAGTGAGGGCACTGCTTTGCTTAAGTTTGGGGGAGATGGTGGTGTATATAGTTATCTTTTGCATTGCATTGCATATTTTAATTTTTGTATATACTTTTTCTTTTCCTTTTGCATGTTTAATTTCTGTATTGCATCTTTATATAAAAATCATAAAAATTGAAAAATAAAAAAATATAGGAAAAGAAAAACCCATAAAAAAATGAAAATTTCAAAAAAATTATAAAAATTAATGTATTCAATTTTGGCTAATTGACTTGAGTTTGATAAATAGGTTAACTGGCTAGGAACAACTGGATCTTAGACTTAGTAAATTAAAAACCCTAAAAATAACCTTTCTTAAAATTTAACGATAGAAAGTATATGTCTTTGTAGTTTATTTAGAAATAGGCAAATTTTGGGTTCACTTCTTAGGCTAAGTCGAAACAAAGGAAAAGTATTGATATTTTATTAGAGTATAAGTTTGAAAAATAATTCCTAGCTTAAGTCTAGATTCTGAAAATGTATACCCTACAATTTGCATAATCACGCACATTAAAACTTGGAATAGTAGAAGAGACCTTGAAATGCTCTTCTCTAAAGTCCTTAGTACGAAGAAAATGAAATAAAAAAAAATACAAGTATGAATAAAGAAAAAAATGAACACTGGTTTTTATGATTACTTAAGGCTAAAAAAATAGAAAAATATTTAGCGAGGGTGCTTCATCACCTAGTGCCTTAGACCAACTGGTTTGGGAGTCACTGCTAAAGCCTTGGGTGTTGCAAGACTAGGAAGTACGCTTTAAAATACTAACGCATCTTGTAATCGGTTGTTGGTACCTCAAGAAGTATTAACGGTCGTATGAAGGATGTGTAAGCAATATTCAATTAAAAATTCACCAATTAATAAGTGCTTTGGACAACGGACAAGAGTATGATTGCTTGATTTGAATTTCCAAGTGTAGGGGTGATATTTACACACACGTAGGGGTATGTGATTGGAGTTTAGATGAGAGAAATGAGTGAAGAATAGAACTTGTATCTTTAGTAAAGTTGACAAAAATTCCTAAGTGGAGATGGAACCCTAGAATGAAAACTTAGGAAATGCCGAAAGCTAAGTAATTCTATAGAGAATATATAATCTTAAGTTAAATGATGAGGAAATGTGAAGAATACAGATGGATAATTTATGAGTCAAAGATAATAGAATTCCTTGTTAGGAAACCTAATTGGAGAACAAAAGTCGAAAAAGCCAAATTGATAGGATTTTGTGAGTAGTATCTGCTGAAAACCCTCAAGAGACAACACTCCTCCTACTAGGGACACCTAGAGATTTAACGGCTTGTTGCATGAGCTCAGTGCAATCGCGTTTCCCTGCGAAAGTGCGGTTAGGTTTTTGTCGAGAATAAAAAATAAGTTTGCTCGAGGACGAGCAAAAGATAAATTTGGGGGTATTTGTTCATATCATAATATCGGATTATTACATTCTCCATTCTTATGCATTTTACGATAAAATAGGTACTTTTGACCCATGTCTGCTATATAGTACAGGTTACAGGTTCTTGGAGCGAAAACAGTAAAAAAGACAAAAAGATGATACAAAAGAGGGACTTTTGACCAACAAATAGAAGGATCACAGTCAAGCCTAGACGAAGAACAGTTCACAATGTACAAGGCAACGCAAGGTCCAAGGTGTCAAAGTGAACGGTTAAAAGACCACTACAAGTATTCACTGAAAGATCTGGAGAAGACCTAAAATCCGAATGGAGAAAGGAACCAAATAATCAGAAAGCCCAAGAAGCCCAGAAGTAGCCCCAAAATTTTCAGCCAACAATTCATTTATTGGGCCATGGAACCGCGGCCCAACCCCTACCCAAGCCGCGGTTCCGCGGTCGTATAGAGCCCGGAGGAAAGAAAATTTTTACCATAATTCAGGGGCGGCGCTGACTAGTCAACCTAAGGGAAAATTTGTAAATGCAGACGTGCGAATCAATTGTAACCTAGGGTTTTTATGTCCTATAAATAGAACCCAATTCATTGTATTTTCTCATGCCTTTATTCATCAATAAAATTTCAGTTTCTTTGAAGTTGGAGAGCATCAATCGTAAGTAGGTTTATTTTTCTGCCCTAGTTCTAGTTTTAATTTCTGTCTTAGGTAATTTCTTTTCTTGCTCTAGTTTAATATAGTTTAGAATTTTTATTAACTTGTAGTAAATCTTTTCATCTCTTAAAACAAAATAAAAATTATGTCTTTCGTAGATCCCTCAATGAGCGAGTAGTTTCCTCGCTTGTTGATGTTAGGAATAAGGAAGGGTTTGAAAGATAAAGATCTCTCATATCTTTTCTTTGCAAATCTCTTATGAACATTAGGACTCCATGCATACTTTCATCTTCCGCTCCCTACGGCACTCTACCCACGAGGTAGCGGTGATACCGTAGTATAAAGGCCCAGATCTGTAAGTTTTCCATGGAGGATAGGGTAAACATTAAGAAAGGAATGACAAGGATCTAGAGGAAGAAACATCTTCCCAATCATCCTAATCCCCTTTATTAATATTTACCATAACCCCTAATATGATATTTAATTGAAGGCATTGGAAAGAGGTGTAGATCTTTGTTTACCAAACTTTACCTAAATCTAATCCTAGCAAGTTTCCTAATCCTAGTATAACTCAACTTCGTTTTTAGATCTAATTAAAAGACCAAACACCATTTGGAATTAGCTCGTAAGAACATTTAGAAGATTTACAACATCCCTGTGGACCGACCCGTATTCACCGACTAGCTACCAAGCGACGCCGTTCTTGATTACGGTAATAATATTTTTGATCGATAAAATCTCTCTAAATCAATATACAAGTGGTAGATAGAGTATACTAGATACTGTTGGAGATAGTGCCCTCAGAGTCAATTATTGGATCACAGGCATGTGATTGCAATGATTGAGGGAGGACTTATCCCGGTAGGACAGTCTTACTCGAGATGATAGTATGCTATCTGGTTTACATTTATCATCGTGTACTGCTTTAGGTGACCTGACAGGTCACTATTACACATTGATAGAGCCCCTAGGATTCTTGCTTGACCACCAGCAGTATGAGGGCGATCATATAAGTGGGAGCTGGGGGTCTATAAGCACATCCTTAAAAGGTCCCTAGTCGTGGGAGTTTCGAGACAGGGCATCGATTCTCCAGAGTAGACTAGTGTATACAGTCGAGACCCCGACGAGGGGCGGTGGCCGGTCTCACAAGCTATTGGTGTCAGTTGGATCACCTAAGATGTATACAGGTGCTCATTGGGTTATGAGTACACCGGACAGGACTCGCCGGGAACATGCTAGTTGGTCTTATACCTGACGTCAGATAGCAGTTCTCTGGTGACATGTGTACAGGTTAGTTCATCGACCTGAGGATCGTCATTTGTCTCGTGTGAGTTCCCACTGTACTTTGATTACTACCCTACCACGATCAAAGGAGACGTGCAAACAGGTTTTAGTTGGGTACTGTCCCAAGCCACATGGAGGCAGTGAGCGGATCTTCAGGGGTTCGTCTCTCCCGGTATTGGGGGTGAGGTCACGCTGTGTCTAGGAGAGCCATTACACGAAGCCCTCGGCCGAGGCAGGAGATTTACTGGTAGGTATTCCAGTAGTATCTCAGGGTGTTCTGGGCTACACTCCGACACGACTTGTACCGCTTTTGGGGGTCTGACTTTTACCAACCCCCTAGGCCCGCCATGCGATGCTCATAGACGAACGGACCGGACTGTACGGATATTGTCACTGACAGGCTCAGTAGGATGTCAGGCTGAGTTCGCTCACAGACGTCCCTTTTGGTCAATACCTGGTAGCTCGTTACGTATTGGCTTATACCTCTGACGTGCTAGTGGTTAAATCCACAACCAAGGTGTTGACGAGTCTTTAGAGTCCCCCACATTCAGTTACTCAAGCTTTCGGGCGAAACGCTGTAGAGGCCGTATGGAGATATGGCAGGGTTCGATCAGATACGTGCGGTATTGCACGGATCAGGATCGGACGGTTAGTACTAGAGGCCGTATGGATATATAGCAAGGTTCGATCAGATACGTACGGTATTGCACGGATCAAGATCGGACAGATATTACTAGCCGGCTTTGGTTTAAGCCGAATCCTAGTATAGTACAGTGTAGATTTGTCTCATTGCATTTGTATTTCGGTCGGAATACAAATGCGGGTGTGTATACACAGTAGCGGGGTTTTCCTGTAATTTATGACGAGACCAGTTTTCTGGAGTTGCCAGTTTGCTTTCCGTTTCGGCCGATTTTCTTTGTATCGTTCATTGGCCGAAGATTGGTGGAGGAGGGCTTATTTGCATTTGTGCAAATAAGCTTTTGTGGAGGGGGTCTTTGCATATTATTGTATCATGATGGTGCACCATCCATTGACCTTGCTTGACTTCTATCTTCATGATGGCATGACTTTTGGAAGTGATAATTAGCTTGTTGGAGTGTTGGTTTTGGTGCAATCATGGTTGTTGATGATTGGTTGATGAAGTGAGTTTTAGTGGGTGATCATTTCCTTTTTCATGATAACCCTTTTCTCTATCTTGGATAATGAGAATGGCTCTATTTTTTTCATTGAACTCACTCTCCCCTCACAAGATGGCCGGCCACATTTGTGTGGGGGCTGTCCCAATTTTTGGATGAGGGAATTACACTCATTTGACTTGGCAAAGTCTTTTTAGCTCCTCCTCCAAAAGTTGATATCTTATACCTCCACCATATGGTAACTTCCAATACCCCAAATGAGACATAGATCTCTACACATTCTACAGCAAATCTTGGGCACGTTGACTTGCCAGCTTCGTGCCCGAGTTGCCTCGGTATAGAGGCGGGAGCCCATAAAAGATGTAGACGATGTGGTGCCCTTCCGGCAAGGAGGCGACGACCGGAGTTTCCACGGGAGATCGGGATGACGACGAGAAGACCGGAGGACTCGGATCAGTCGGTATATCTCTATTCCCCATCTTGTAGTTTGCTAGGACTAGTTAATGGCCCGATCCGGGTGTTTAGTGCGCGGTGGTGCTGGTTTGCTAGTTTGCAAAATTAAAGTTTTTCGCTTCCGCATTTTGGTGTCGGATTGTGACGGCCGGGGCGCCGCTGTGCACTTACAGTAGTATCAGAGCCTCGCCATTAACTTAGTCTAGTTTTGTCTAATGTGTTTACACTTCCGATCGAACAAAATTCTAAAAACCCGCATTTTCATATGCATCAGTTTTCTGTTGAATTTTTTCTGGCTCTAAAAATTTTTCAGGTTGTAGAAAAGTGATGTACTGGAAGTTCTAAGAGTTCTGTAGAAATTCGACACAGTGTGTCGACTATGGGAGCGGGAACCGCGGCCAAACCCCCCATTAGGCCGCGGTTCCGCCGCACTATAGTGTGATTGCTGCATCAAATTTCTGCAGTTGCTTTCTGGGTTGATTGTAGGGTTTTTGGAATATTAATTTTGGGCCCAGAATTTCTTGATGTGCTACAGTAGTACTTGGGGCCCACTTGTTAAAATTTGATCGATCGGATATTTTTAACACATTATTTCACAGTATTTACATTATATCTGCGACCGTGAATGTCACTCGATCGGTAAATCCTGTCTAACTGCTATAGCCCGGTTAGACGGATTTGCGAACGTGACCTTCACGTTGATGTTCTATGTATTGCTGTGATGTTGCGGATCGGTCGTGGGGGATAGCCTGGTTGCAATGCTAGTACAGTTTTTGGTTGTATTATGTACATTTGATATTGCGGGGCGAGCGTCCGACATGTGGACTGCCGTCATGCCTGTTTGTATTATTATTTTGGGGCACGACCAGGTTGCGGTCGATGTACCCGTTGTATGTATATTTTACTTTCTGCACTAGGATTACCCCGCGGAGGGGTGCACGGATAGCCGGGTTCTAGAGGGCAACAAGCCCGCATCTCATGGCATTGAGATGGAGGGGGCTTCACTCTAGAATTGGCGGGCTATTCGCCGCACTCGTAGGGGGTACAGGTTGACCCAGGAGGGGTGCCCAAGTTACCGGATTCCGTAAAGTGCTGGGTGGTCCATTCACGGTGCTGAAGGGGGCTGTCTCGCTTCAGGTTTTGGCGGGTAACTTGCCGCGCCCATAGGGGTCTAGGATTTCATTGCACAGGCTATCCACACGACCAGGGGAACGTCGGGTTTCAGTAGTGGCTCTGTGAAACCCGGGGATCCCAGATATCTGTATTGTTCTGTGATGCTGTACATTTCTGTGATGTTGCATTTTTTTCACGCCTTGAGCGAAATATAATATATTGGTATATATATTAGTAGATGTTGTATATGTTTTGCATCCGCGCTAGTCCAGTCCCCGCTCTGTCGTTAGTTAGCTAACCTAACGGGTAATGACGAGACCCAGTGGCGAATGCGGATGGCATATACGTACATCAGTATATTTTCGTTCTTTGTGTTGTGATCAGTTGATGGGACTGCGTTGATTCGGATCAATGCAAGTTAAAAACAAACCTAATCTGATGTTGTTGGAACACTTTTCAAAAAGCTGTTATTGCAAGGACGTTCACTTTTGTTTTGCACAGTGATATTCGGTTATGAATATCCAGCACCTCAGTCGACGAGGCAAGGGCCGAGATCCCTTCACCGGGAGTGACCCCTTGGATAGAAGTTTGCGTCAGGGCATTAACTTCACTATAGCCGATTACCTTTGCTTTGCATTGTGGTATTCAGTTGGAATATCCTGCACCCCATCCTACGGGGAAAGAGCCGAGATCCCTTCATCGGAAGTGACCTCTTTAGCGAAGGTTTTCGTTACTATATTTTTTTAAAAAGCTATCAGTTCCTTCAACGATATCAAGTTCATCACGTTAAAGGTTTTCGCCAGAAACCATTCGTAGCCCTCCGTCATTTCAGTTAAATATTCGGTAGTATTCAAGCTATGTATTTTGACCTCACGCCAAGGCATAGTGTTTGGTAGCTGCCGGGTATTTATCTGTTGCATAGATAGATGCGTTGGTTTGGGACAGTCGTACTACTATTTTGGCCTACGTCAAGGGTATGTACGGGTAGGTTCAAATTAACCTGGACAATGACGGGTAGAACTTGACATGTGACTTATGATATTTTGACCTCACGCCAAGGTCATAAGAGCATGGGGCAGAAATCACATCGGGAGTTTCTAAAGAAACTGAAACTTGCCAGATATGCGCATACCTTCTGGAGTGTGATACAGTGAGCGGATTCCTTCACGTTATCATGAGATGATAGTTGGATCCCGATTCCCACTGATGAGTTGGTTTACTCCTCGGGTGATCCCGACTAATTCTTCTTTCAGGTTTGGAAGAGAATTTGACGGTACAGTGGGAGGTTTCCAGATTAGATAAATTGGTAACCATTCTGATCTAGGATAGAGTGCACGCTGAGTGTTTCTTTTCTCTCTCTCTGGCAGCGACCATTGACCCGACCCTAAGACTATGACTCAGTGACCAAGTTGACCGAACCTTCTTAAACACTGGATTTTGGATTGTCAGAGTTGCAAACCTCATTGCCACTCCTACTTTTACCCTTTTTCTCCAGGACACCCCGTATTACTACAAAGGTCAACTTCCATTGGACAAAACCATCGTATGGTTATATACGAACTCGAAGGAACTTATTCCAGATTCGAGGATGGTTTCTGGTTCTGGAGAAAATGAATAGGACTATTCAGTTGTCTTTTCCTTTTACCTTCTCTCAGGTTGCGAGTACCCCTTAGATTAGGGGATAGTACACCTATTACGCAAATTGGACAGTTTTCTTCCAAACCATAGGCAGGTGCCGATCGGTAGGGAATGAAGAAAACCAATTTGCCTAACGATGGTGTACAGAAGGTATTATGTAAAGACAAAGAAAGGGATTAGAAGGAGGGCAAAGTAAATTGCGACTGATATTCACGACCAAAATCAATTATTTCATTACCACTCCCACTTCACCTTTTGAATTTCTCCAGGACACTCCGTATCACTACGAAGATCCACAGATATTTGGATATTCCATCGTATGGTTATATACGAACTCGAAAGGAACTTGTTCCAGTTCTCGGATGGATTCTGGTTCAGGAGAAATAGGAATAAGGTTTATTCGGTTGTCTTTTATCTTCACCTTCTCTCGCATTATGAGTGTTCCTAGGATTAGGACAGTACACCCATTATGCTTATTGGATAGTCTTCTTCCAAACCATAGGCTGGTGCCGAACGGTAGGGAAGGAAGAAAACCATTTGGCCTAAAGGGGTGTACAGAAGGTAATGACTAAAGACATATAAAGGGATTTGGAGAGATGGCGATGAATTATACGGTTACTGTTGTGAATATGGATAATGGAAGAGGCATTACTAGGAATACCGGGATACCCCATCGAAACATTTCAATGTTTCAGTTTCACTGTGTGCTGTTAAAGGAAAACTGATTTCCCAATTAGACACTTGCTCCAGGGTATGTATTTACCAGGTGTGATTCTCACATCTGTATGGTTTTACAGATGATGAGTGGGAGTAAGTTATTGGGAATTGGTTGATCATCCTCATTATATCGGGATTCGTTGTAATCGGTGATATTTGAGGAAGTCACCTGGGTTGGTTGCCGGACGGCAAATATTTGGTTTTGAATATCCGCTGTTATGCACCAATTTCAAATTGATATATCTATACGTCTATTTTTATAGTGTGAGATATATCTTTTTGAAATTATGTCAGTGACATTTACCTATATCAGTGGATGGTTAGGTAAGGGGCATTAAACAGCGGTGTAATTTTTCTTGACCATAAGTACAGTTTTCAACCTACGACACACAGTGAATGAGTTATCAGACTCAAGGACTTATACAGAGTATTGTATGTTGTCCAGGGTCCATCAGGACAGAGGGGTTGGTCCTCGTACTATATTCGGTCTACTTATGACTTCTCTAGTTTTTAGACAGGTGTTTCGTGGAAACACAGGGTCCGAATTTTGAGAAGTTATAGGTATTTGAATAAAGTAGAGAACCAGGTATTGCAAGTATCGGGATTCTTCAAGTTGATCGAAGATGTAGATACTTGTGTATGGTGTTCAGTTGATAGTAATGATTAAGAGAACTTGCTTCTCTTTCAGGTTACTCATAATTGGAAGCACTCCTGAGTTGGGAAACGCTGATCGGCCTCTTTCCATTTAGGTGACATGCACTGGAGACAGCTGCATGATTTGAATCTGGTTCAAATAAATCAGTGCCTCTGGTTCTATATTGGATATAGAACAATTCATATCTTAATGATGTTAAGGTACGGGGAGTTGTCCGGCTTATGCTTAAAACCAGACTCTGGATAACTCAAGGCACGTTTCTGTAATGGTTGTTTGTGGGTTGATCCAGGCTATGACGAGGGTTGACTTTCTACCATCTGGAAGATCAATAGTAATATTGTTCTAGACTCGCCACAGTTTTATTAAAAATGGATTTTTTCAGAAAACAATAATGGGAGTATGGTAGAACTGGAAGTGATTCCAGAACCGCAAACGATTACTGAAGATTTGACAAGAACCTAAAGATTCAATCTGGTTTGACATTCCATTGGCCACTCCGCAGATACGGTGGGTAACCTCAGACACCCGAGAGGTACTCCGGTAGCCTCAAGAACGGTGACAGGAAAGTTCTTGTTTACCCAGACTTGCCATTGCTGTTGTTCCGGACTGTGAGACCCGGCAGGAGGATGAGTATAGCATCGTTCTAAACTTGGTTTAGAAGTGTACGTCTATATGACTCTGCCAGAGGGTTGTCATAGTCAGTGGGAGCAGCGGAAGTATTGGTGGACAGGTGACTTATGTCTATTTATAGACTAAAGCAGATGTAGCGGAGATAGATCATCTATTTCTTACATGACAGTCATAGGTTTGACTTCATCAGAATAGGGGATGGATCTGTTAAGAAAGTAATAGCGTATGATGTCCTGGTATTTGGATGACATACACATAGTAGGAAAGGAAACTCCTATACTACGATCGGTTATACTTTGGTCGTCACACACTGGTTTCTCCACATGGGACTTGGACAGATATACTGGTTACTGGATCTATGGTTTTAGATCCAGATTTGGGAAGTATCCCAATCTGGGTACTTAGACAGCATTCTAAGAGTATTTAGAATGGACGACTCCTGGCACGGTAGTGTACCTGCAGGTGACGGAGTCACCCTCTCTAAAGGTGTCTTACAAACTAAAGGGGAGAGGGATGTGCATGATTGGCAGATCACTTGCTCAGGCAATTGAGTCAATCATGAGATGTCAAGTACCATACCAGATGTTGTTCTTGCACTAGATGCAATAAGTTGACATTGATCCAATCCTGGAGAAACAGTAAGCAGTTTTAGAACATAAGTGGATATTCTAGGGATATGATAACGACAGCCTCATTCGGGAGACAGTTATCATTCCAGGCTTCCAAAGGTGACCTGGACGACAAGGAGGTGGTCAGAGTTATATTTTTCCTTCTGACGAGGGGCAGTATTTTGGACAGGTGATCCAAGGCAATACTGAGGGAGGCATGGTGCAGGACACTGATTAAGTTCAGTTGATGATACAGTCTAAGAAGTTTGGATTTGGAGTTCATTTATGACCTGGGTCCCATCAGACATCCAGACATTCTAAGACAGGTATTGCTCATTTCGGGAGATGGCATTCTCCGCGAACTTGAGATTTAGAGAGACATAGAAAGAAACATTAAAGCGGATCCACTCACTGAGGTTATTCCTCGAACGCAATAGTTTCGCAAACGAGTTTTGTGAGACTGACTAGTAGAGGAGTTGGGTGTTCGGTATCACACGGGCTGTGAGTATGCGACATCGCAATAATTAGCCTTGAGTGCAAGTGGGAGATTGTTGGAGATAGTGCCCTCAGAGTCAATTATTGGATCACAGGCACGTGATTGCAATGATTGAGGGAGGACCTATCCCGGTAGGACAGTCTTACTCGAGATGATAGTATGGTATCTGGTTTACCTTTATCATCGTGTACTGCTTTAGGTGACCTGACATGTCACTATTACACGTTGATAGAGCCCCTAGGATTCTTGCTTGACCACCAGCAGTATGAGGGCGATCATATAAGTAGGAGCTGGGGGTCTATAAGCACATCCTTAAAAGGTCCCTAGTCGTGGGAGTTTCGAGACAGGGCATCGATTCTCCAGAGTAGACTAGTGTATACAGTCGAGACCCCGACGAGGGGCGATGGCCGGTCTCATAAGCCATTGGTGTCAGTTGGATCACCTAAGATGTATACAGGTGCTCATTGGGTTATGAGTACACCGGACAGGACTCGCCGGGAACATGCTAGTTGGTCTTATACCTGACGTCAGATAGCAGTTCCCTGGTGACATGTGTACAGATTAGTTCATCGACCTGAGGATCGTCATTTGTTTCGTGTGAGTTCCCACTGTACTTTGATTACTATCCTACCACGCTCAAAGGAGACGTGCAAACAGGTTTTAGTTGGGTACAGTCCCGAGCCACATGGAGGCAGTGAGCGGATCTTCAGGGGTTTGTCTCTCCCGGTATTGGAGGTGAGGTCACGCTGTGTCTAGGAGAGCCATTACATGAAGCCCTCGGCCGAGGCAGGAGATTTACTGGTAGGTATTCCAGTAGTATCTCAGGGTGTTCTGGGCTATACTCCGACACGACTTGTACCGCTTTTGGGGGTCTGACTTTTACCAACCCCCTAGGCCCGCCATCCGATGCTCATAGACGAACGGACCGGACTGTACGGATATTGTCACTGACAGGCTCAGTAGGGTGTCAGGCTGAGTTCGCTCACAGACATCCCTTTTGGTCAATACCTGGTAGCCCGTTACGTATTGGCTTATACCTCTGACGTGCTAGTGGTTAAATCCACAACCAAGGTGTTGACGAGTCTTTAGAGTCCCCCACATTCAGTTACTCAAGCTTTCGGGCGAAACGCTGTAGAGGCCGTATGGAGATATGGCAGGGTCCGATCAGATACGTGCGGTATTGCACGGATCAGGATCGGACGGTTAATACTAGAGGCCGTATGGATATATGGCAGGGTTAGATCAGATACGTGCGGTATTGCACGGATCAAGATCGGACAGATATTACTAGCCGGCTTTGGTTTAAGCCGAATCCTAGTATAGTACAGTGGAGATTTGTCTCATTGCATTTGTATTTCGGTCGGAATACAAATGCCGGTGTGTATACACAGTAGCGGGGTTTTCCTGTAATTTATTATGGGACCGGTTTTCTGGAGTTGCAGTTTGCTTTCCGTTTCGGCCGATTTCCTTTGTATCGTTCATTGGCCGAAGATTGGTGGAGGAGGGCTTATTTGCATTTGTGCAAATAAGCTTTTGTGGAGGGGGTCTTTGCATATTATTGTATCATGATGGTGCACCATCCATTGACCTTGCTTGACTTCTATCTTCATGATGGCATGACTTTTGGAAGTGATGATTAGCTTGTTGGAGTGTTGGTTTTGGTGCAATCATGGTTGTTGATGATTGGTTGATGGAGTGTGAGTTTTAGTGGGTGATCATTTCCTTTTTCATGATAACCTTTTTCTCTCTCTTGGATAATGAGAATGGCTCCATTTTTTTCATTGAACTCACTCTCATTCTCACTCTCCCCTCACAAGATGGCCAACCACATTTGTGTGGGGGCTGTCCCAATTTTTGGATGAGGGAATTACACTCATTTGGCTTGGCAAAGTCTTTTTAGCTCCTCCTCCAAAAGTTGATATCTCATACCTCCACCATATGGCAACTTCCAATACCCCAAATGAGACATAGATCTCTACACATTCTACAGCAAATCTTGGGCACGTCGACTTGCCAGCTTCGTGCCCGAGTTGCCTCGGTATAGAGGCGGGAGCCCGTAAAAGATGCAGACGATGTGGTGCCCTTCCGGCAAGGAGGCGACGACCGGAGTTTCCGCGGGAGATCGGGACGACGACGAGAAGACCGGAGGACTCGGATCAGTCGGTATATCTCTATTCCCCATCTTGTAGTTAGCTAGGACTAGTTAATGGCCCGATCCGGGTGTTTAGTGCGCGGTGGTGCCGGTTTGCTAGTTTGCAAAATTAAAGTTTTTCGCTTCCGCATTTTGGCGTCAGATTGTGACGGCCGGGGCGCCGCCGTGCACTTACAGATACAAAAGTAAATATATATGGTGGAAAACAAAAGGATATCCTCACAAACCCACGTACAAGTATCGCGCCCAAAAGTCGAAGCAAAAGGAAATAGCAGAAGTAATAACAGTGCGTCCGCCGCGACTATGCTGACGGGTCGGTCCTGCAAGACATTGCAGCACAACGGGGGTGAGTTGACAACTCGTGAGTTGTAAATAATATCATATGAGACAATCGCAAGTATGCACGTAAATGCGTCAGATCCTAAGTATGAACAATGATGCGATATACTAGTATAAATGCAACATAAATAAGTGATCAAGTATGAAATCTAGGTATATCCGCTATGCGAAAACTGAGTTTTATCTTAGTAGATTTTAGTATGGTAAAACCAAAGTATTATCAATAGACACAACATAATCCCTTGTCAAGCATCGACACTCATAATTTCAATATCTCGGGTGCTGTCTCTCAAATCGGCCCTCAAATCCATCTGAATCATACGACTCCGGTCGATATCCTCTGGATGTCTGCCGAGCCAACAATCACCGGTAGGTATTGTTTCCCTGCCAGACTCAACGTCTCTCTATACGGCTTTCTTGCCCTGGGGTACCTCACCGGGACCACCATGTATCCACAGACGGTGCCTCCTCTCTCCTCGAATCAAGTATATACATAACTCCAGAACCGAGAAAACTCATGGTGGACGTCACACATCATATCATGAAAAACTGTATTTTCCTTTTAAAATGATCATAAGTTTGTAAAATTCACTTGTGGTTCCCTAAATCCAGAAATCTCATGAAAACGGAAATCTCCAAGAAAATCATAATACATGAATATATCGATGATGTCAAATGTCCATGATATCAATATGATGCAACTAGATGAATGACTCGAAAATTTATATGTTATAATGATGCAAATGCAAATATGCAAGTTATCAAGTAAACTCTATAGTATACTGACATAACAATTACCAATGGTGTGTGTACATACACGATAGTGCGCGTGCGGCATGAACCATTGGTAATGGTGTAAGTGTCCTAGTGTGATAGTATCAAGGTGCATGATGATGCGTATGCAATATAGATATGGGTATAAACATATGAATGCAAAAATTGTAATTTGATTCTAATTATCGGGCGCTTTATGCCATCCGAACGATTCCCACATAGATGTTCAAATCTACTCACCGGAACGCCTCAGCTAATCGAATCCGACCACCGTCTTTCCTTTCCGAGCCGCATCTGACGTCTCCGCAACTGATCCTAGAATCACACAACTTAACACATAAGGCTAGGAATTCGATATAACGCGAAATCAAATACTATACGAAGGAACTAACTCTCACAAGTTAAACACGTATAAACTTGGTGCGCTAAACGTGTGTAACAACGTCTAAGACCACTCCTAAGGGCTATTTTCCTAAGAAAACGCCAGAACTAGAATCGAAACGTTCGTATCGTGCATTAACGAAACGCCTAATTTAAGATAAAATGGTCCCAAATTTTGATAAGGGTACAACTAGAGAAAGTTGCATACACCAGAGACCCAAATAATGTAGCAGAGAGCTCCCCCACAAAACCCCACGACCTAGCTCCCTCACCTGGCCGCAATTTGCGGACATAAGTATTAATTCTGCGGCTATTTAGAGGGTTAGGGCCAGGCTCGGGCTTCAAGGGTGTAATCTTAGTACTATAACCAGCCTTCAGTAATTACAACTTTTCTCTGCAACCACTGGGTTAACAACAGATCTCGTAGAAACCCTAATCTTTAACTAAAAACGATATTAATACTAAATTGAAAACTTAAGGTGTTTTAGTGCAAACTTGGTAGTTTAGCAAGACTATAAGATACTAAACCACTCTTAACTACCCTAATATGAGTCATGATTACTCTAGAAGTCATTAAAACCCTAAACTTGACTTAACCCTCTCTTTCAAACTCTAAACTTACTTAAACACTACCCTAAAACCTATTTAAGAACAATTATGATAAGAGATTTGCCAAAACATGAAGCAAACTTGACTCTTACTTTACCAAGAGATGAAGAAAACCCTAATTTGATAAGGTAGCCATCAAAATGAAAACTTCCTTGAAGGAAACTCTTGAAGAGATTTGGATTAGGATTTTCGAAAGGTTTATGGTGATTTGGGTGGGGTTTAAGTGAGGTAGAGAAAGCTTTTTGTTTTAAGAAGAAAGAAGAAGAAGAGAAAAGGAGAAGAGAAGCCTTTAGAGAGTGAGAGAGAGAATCAACCATGGCTCCCTCTCTCATCATTTAATGCACCATGCCATCATTTTCATTTTCATTTTTCTCAAAAAAATCTAGAACCATCCATGATAAAAAGACTTAGCCATTTATGAAGTGTGTCATGGTTGTAAAAACTTGTTTTAACCTATACTAACCTATACTTAACACTAGATTAGCATGTAAGTGCCTTTAAAATATAATTTTTAATAATTAATTAATTAAATAACAAATAATTAAATACATAAGTAATTAATTACATAAGTGAATTACTATATTTATACCTATGTGGAAAATAATTATTAACTAGGTTTTAAAGAAAAACACATGTTATCCCGCTAATTAATCTATAATTATCCTGAACGATTTTTTTTAAAACGTTACACATGGCTGTAAACTGAATCACTAATTAAGAATGCTGATTGGATGGGTACTTGTAATATCATGTTAATTGTACGGAAATGGAACTTGTAATATTATAGATTGTGTCATGGCATGTAATTCAGCATCCTAATTAAAGATCTTGTTTTAATATGAGTAGACTGGAACAATGAGCAATCACGCATGGCATGCCAAGTACAGTCGCTATAATATGATAGTGTTCATAAACAGGAATAACATGTTAGGGTTGTACAAGCATGTCGATAATAATGGAAAACGCTTCGTAACAATAACGTAAACAAGAGTTGTACAATAATCCTATAGGCATGTCATATAGGCAAGTTTGTTAAACTTCAACACAGCATTGATTAAATATGACCTTCAAAACGTTGATTAATGGGTGTGCTATGCCCTAGGGTTTTAATTGCTTGCACAATAATTATAAGGTTCGTTATTTATTCAGAATAATTATATGGTATTTTATTGAAATTGCACAATTTTACCATTTCATTTAAATGTTATAAATTTGTAATATTTTCAGGAAATTGTTGATGTTGCATCAACTAAACTGGAAAGCGAATACTTGCCTTGGAGACGACGATCACATGATAACGGAAATGACGTTGACGATGGTGATGTGGGATCTCGACGATTGATGAGGGAATCGGGTAAGGGTGTTGCGGTTGACGGTGAAGGTGGCTGCTTGGTCTTGGGTTTCTGTGAACAAGATGAGGTGACTTCGATGGTGAAGCGAGATGGGTTCGGCGGTTCCTGGGGACGAAGGAGAAGATGAAGTCGATGGCGGCGATGATGCAGCTATTGCTGCTCGGGGAAGGATCGAGAGCGATGTGCCGGCTGCGAGGTCATTGGTGGTGATAGGGGAGGTGAGTGCGGGGGCTCGACGGTGAAAGGTGGTGTTGATGGTTGAGGAAGAGGGATCTGGGTTCGGATTTCGGTTTTGGTGGGGCTCTCGGTGATGAGGTGATGGCTGGAGAAGGGTGCTCGGTGGAGATGAGAGGTGACGGAGGGATTGAATGCGGTGGGTTGCAGGCAAGATGAGACGATGGTGCGCTAGGGGTAGGGAGACGAAGGAGGGGGATCTCGACGACTGTTTGGTGTTGGGTTGAGGTCTCAGTGAAGTCGCCGGCCGAAGAAGAAAGTGGTGCTGGTGTCGAGGCCGAGGTTGGTGATGGGTTCGGTGAAGGGTTAGTTTTGAGAAGGAAAAATATTATAAGGGGAGGAGATGTGGTGATGATTGGGGGAAATATTATATATACGGAGAGAGTTAGAGAGAATGTGCTGATGAGAGATTGGAGAGAGAGAGGGAGATTATATATATATATATGTATATATATATATATGTATGTATATATGTATATATATGTATGTATGTATGTATATATATATATGTATGTATGTATGTATATATATGTATGTATGTATGTATGTGTATATATATATATATATATAAGTTTGTTTGTTAAGAAAATATATTAGTACAAGTATAGGTTTATATATGTAATTATATAGGTTTAGTGAAATATCATATGGTTGTATAAATAGGTTAGGATTAGTTAAAGGAGATAAAATAAGGGAATATATATTTAAGTTTATGAAGAATAATTCCTATTAACCCCCAAGTTTGTTTTAAAAGATTTTAAAAAGGATTTTCAAATATATCTATCGTATGTTTAAAACCATGATACTAAAAATATATCATTTGTTATATATTTAATATATGACAAAATATTATATGAATATTTAAAACAGATATTGTTTAGATTAGCAAACAAATATTTAAATATTAATAATATAACTATTTAACAAACTTGGAAAACCATAATTATATGTATATATCTTAATTAAAATTTAAACTCCCAATAGTAGTACGTAGTAGTAGCAATAATAACCAATACCTCCAAAAAGAAAAGAAAAGAAACGTACGATCGGGCTAGGGTGTTACAATAAAGCTCAATACATTTTTATGGTATTAATGTTATTATCATTCTATTATTCAAGGAAGCTTGGAAAAACAAAGATGGGACTGCTGACCATTCTACGTGGAGAAATTATGATGATCTAAATGAGTTTTTCTGGTTTGCAACTTTAATATCTTTTCTTTTTGGGGCATATATGCTGAAGTGTTAATTCCTTTCAATCTATTATATATTCATAAACATATGTAGGTCTGTTGATTGTTTTATGCTTGGTTGGCCCATCTAGGATCGTCTCTAAAAGATCAGACAAGTAATTCTCAGGTTTGGCAAAATGAGGTCCTTTACATATGCAATTCTTGCTATTCTTGTTATCGAGCAAGAGGTTTGGGATAAAATCCCATTTACATATGCAGAATTCATACTGTCAAAATTCATATTGGATACTTGCAGATTTATCTATGAAAGAGAATACTGTTAGAAATTAAACTTGTTTTCGGTTACAAAGAATTGAAGAGACATCGGTTATAAAAGGAAGGGATACCAATTCATGAATAGGTTTAATGAAAGGATATGTAACGGTTATTGTAATCAATTGGTATTATGAAGAGTCATAATGAAGGGACATGTAAACTCCTATATAAGGAGATGTTTTGTAAAGTTTTTAAAGAGAAAAGAAAATATAAGAATAGTTTATTGATACTTTCTCCATTCTCTATCCATTCTCTCCTCCAAACACATTCGGCTACATCGCAGACCGAACATAAAGTTGTGAAGATCCTAACAAAGTGGTATCAGAGCCAGGTTCGAAGAAAATGTCGAAGACAACACTCTCGTACAACGCCCCACGCCTCACCAAAGATAACTATGAAAATTGGAGCATCAAAATGAAGACTGTTTTGGGAGCAGTAGGCGCTTGGGATGTGGTGGTCCGAGGCTATGATCGGCCTCAAGATGAAGCTGCACTGACGGCAGCTCAGAGAACGACCCACGAAAAATTATTCGAGAAAGATTGTACCGCAAGATACTTTATCGAGCAAGGTGTCGATGATTCGACTTTCGAGAAGATTTCGGCTGCCACTAATGCAAAGCAACAGTGGGAGATACTTGAGAAAACCTTCCAAGGAGTCGAGAAGGTTAAAAAGGTACGCTTACAATCACTAAGGAGGGAGTTTGAATTGTTAAAAATGGAGGAGAATGAATCGGTGACTGACTATAATGCCCGAGTGCTTACGGTGGTCAACCAAATGAAGAGGAACGGAGAAAAAATGGAGGATGTAAGAGTGATAGAGAAAATTAGTCACTACCACCGAAGTTTGACTTCATTGTGTGTTCAATTGAAGAGTCAAAGAATCTTGAAGAAATGACGATAGATGAGTTGATGGGTTCACTAAAAGCCCACGAAGAACGTTTCGTGAAAAAGCAAGAACCGATTGAAAAATTACTACAAACACAAGTTAATTTGAAAGGTGATTCGGTTGAAAATGGTCAAAATGACCGAAATCGAGGAAATACACGCGGCCGAGGAAGAGGCCATGGCCGAGGTCAATTCGGTCGAGGACAAGGTGGTCGAGGAGGTCAAAACAATGACGATAGAAGCCAAAGCCAAAATTTCGGCCGAGGTCGAGGCCGAGGACGATCGACTGGTGGAAGAGGGAGACCGAATGTTCAATGCTATAATTGCAAGAAATTCGGTCACTACGCAGCAGACTGTTGGGGAAAAACAGTCGAGGAAAAATCAAACTTTGTGGAGAAAGAAGATTACAATGACGATGTACTTCTGCTGGCTTTTAAAGGTGACGAAGAAAGTGCCGACACTTGGTATCTCGATACTGGTGCAAGTAATCATATGTGTGGCAAGCGAAACATGTTCGTAGACTTGGACGAATCGGTGAGTGGCCAAGTCACATTCGGTGACTGTTCGAAGGTACCAGTAAAAGGCAAAGGTAAAATTTTAATTCGACTGAAAGATGGATCACAAAAATATATCGAAAATGTGTATTATGTGCCGAATATGAAAAACAACATCTTGAGTTTGGGACAACTCTTAGAAAAGAATTTCGATATTCATTTAAAGGATCGAACTCTTTTCTTAAGAGATAACCGAATGAAGTTGATAGCAAAAGTGCAGATGACGAAGAATCGGCTATTTCTATTGGATATCAAATATGGTGAAGCAAAGTGTCTAAAATCATCGGTGAAAGATTCGGCTCGGTTATGGCATATGAGGTATGGAATCTAAATTTCGGCGGACTAAACTTGTTGGCGAGGAAGAACATGGTCAAAGGTTTGCCGATTATGAATGAACCGAAAGAGTTATGTGAAGGGTGTTTACTTGGTAAACATCACCGAGCAAGTTTTCCAAAAGAAGCCGAGTTTAAAGCCAAGGAGCCATTACAACTTGTCCACACCGATGTATGTGGACCAATTACTCCAAATTCATTTGGTGGAAAAAGGTACATTCTAACATTTATTGATGATTTCACAAGGAAAACATGGGTATATTTTCTAAAAAATAAATCGGAAGTTTTGAAAATTTTAAAAGATTCAAAATGAATGTGGAAAAAGAAAGTGGGTTTTATTTGAAATCAGTCAGGTCAGACCGAGGTGGAGAATTCACTTCAAATGAGTTTGAAAATTTTTGCAAAGAAAATGGGATTCGGCATTTCTTAACGGCCTCCTATTCACCACAACAAAATGGAGTGGCCGAACGAAAAAATAGAACCATATTAGACATGGTGAGATGTATGTTGAGTAGTAAAAATATGCCGAAGGAATTTTGGGCAGAAGCGGTTGCATGTGCTGTGTACATTCTAAACCGATGCCCAACCCAGAGTCTACAAAATGTAACACCGCAGGAGATGTGGCATGGTTATAAGCCGAATGTAAGTCACTTTAAAATTTTCGGGAGCATAGCATATGCTCATGTCCCCGAACAAAAGAGAGTAAAACTTGATGACCGAAGTTCTCGGTTGATTTTTATCGGTTATGATCTAAGAACCAAAGGCTACAAGCTGTTTGATCCAGTCAATAAGAAGGTCATTGTTAGCCGAGATGTCGAATTTGATGAAGAAAGCTCATGGAGTTGGAGCGATCACTAGTAAAATAGGGGTTTGCCCCTACGGATAGTGTTATCCGTAGGGGCAAAAATAACTTGGACCTACGGATATATCCGTAGGTCTAAATGGTTGCCCCTACGGGCAAAGACGTCCAAGAATAAAAATATTAATTCTTAATTAGGTGTTTGCCCCTACGGAGCCGCAAACAAAGGACCTACGGATATATCCGTAGGGGCAAGTAAATATCGATTTAATAAAATCCCAGATCGATCGCCTACGCTCATTTCCCTCTCTCTCTCGATCGGGCGCGAAAATAAGGTTAGGGTTTCGTCGCCACTGGAGTTCGATCGCCTACCCCAATGCGCCACGCCGTCGCCGCCAAGGTTGTTCTCCTAGTGGCCATCGCCGGTTTCGTCGCCACTGGAGTTCTCGTCGCCACCGCGGTTAAGGTCGTCGCCACCGCCGTTCAGATCGTCGCCCCTGCCCCAGCAGCCGTTCAGGTGAGTAAATCTCGAGGTAAGTTAAAGAATTTATTGGATTATTTTGGGCTTAAGGTTCATGGCGCGCGAGTTGGCCTGGGTTGGGCTGGGGTCGCGGTCGCAGTCGCGGTCGGGTTAGGGTTGGGGCAGGGGCTGGGCTGCGGGGTCGGGTTCGGGGTCGGGGTCGGGGAAGGGGAAGGGGAAGGGGAAGGGTCGGGGTCGGGGTCGGGGTCGGGGTAGGGTTAGGGTCGCAGTCGGGGTAGGGTTAGGGTCGGGGTCGGGGTCGGGGCTGGGTAGAATTTATCAAATTTTTTATTGGGGGTGCGGCTGGGGCTGCGGGCTGGGGCTAGGGCTGGGGAAGGGGAAGGTCAATTTATCAAATTTTTAACAAGATTTGTATTAGTTTGCAAGAACACTTAAGTTTATCACAAAATATTGTTTGGGTTTTCGATTTATATCTTGAGAATAATGGAGGAAAGATGCCATAGTAGGGAATTCCCTCCTATGGCGTCGAAAAAATACCCCTTCCATGGTTTTTTCCGACGATCGGCACCCAACATCTTCATTGTCATCATCTAAGATGTGGGTATACCAAATTTCAAGTGATTCTACAACTTTTTCACCGTTGATTTAGCAATGTAAAAAGTTCTATTGTCGGCAAACCGTTAATTTTGAACCCACTAAATCAACGGTGAAAAAGTTGTAAAATCACATGAAATTTGGTATACCCACATCTTAGATGATGACGATGAAGATGGTGGGTGCCGATCGGCGGAAAAAATTAGGGAGAGGGTATTTTTTCGACGCCATAGGAGGGAATCCCCTCCTATGGCCTCTTCCCTCCATTAATCTCTTATATCTTTTAGCGGTATGTATCCGTTGTCCCAAATTTTGAATTATCTTATACTAGTATTTATGCATGTGCAGATCTTCTTTATCCTGACAAAAGATCCATATCCATTATCTTAACTTAAAATCCTTTAGTGGGTGCTAATCCTAAATAACAACAAAATGATGTTAAATATTTCTTCCGATTTTCACAAGATCATACTTGAAAAAAATGCAACTACTTTCACAATTTCACAATCCTAACCAACTCCCAATTTATTATGGTATTCGATCATAACTTGAGAACAAATTCTCTTTTCTATTGCCATCCCATATCAAACCCTAGAAACGTGGGCCATTTCAAATTACACCAAATTGAGGCAAGAATTGGATGAAACCAACATAACCAACAATAAAGAGCTTTATTTGGTAATATATATTGATGAACAATGGTTGCTGTGTTAAATCCAACCCTCACATCACATGCATATCAATAAAGGAGAGGACTGACCAAAATGTTGAATTTTAACAATTGTGAAAGTTCTTCGGTCAGGATGTAACAGAAATAAGGAAAAAAAACCTAAAATATTTTTCACAAAAAAGAAAAAGCAAGCTTCTCTCCCATATCATTAACAAAGCTTATCACTTTTGATTCTCGAAATTATTTTACATTATATTTTCATTCAAAACGTTTTGCTAGTTTGCTCACCAGCTGTTTGATAAAATTCCTAAACTATTTTTACTTTCCTTGCTCACAATTGCTCTTGACTACGTACAAATCTTGAAAACCCATTAACGCTCTTGCAATAATATGCAAAATCACATGAGGATTCACATTCATCACCACCACCTAAGGCTAGGGTTTGGGCTGGGGCTGCGGCTAGGGTTGTGCGTCCTCAAGAGGGCGATCATAGGATCGGTGAAGTGAGGTGGCTGGATATGAGATACGATGGATTTCCATGTGTTCAATGGAATGCTGAGGGTCAGAGTCGGTTATTTATATATCTCCCAAAAAAGAATGAGTTTGTTATCAAAGGTGTATTGATTTCTACATCAAGGAATATCAGTTATATGTCATTCAGTGACTAAGTCTGTTTCTGGCCCAACCATATTTATGAATCCTTTCTTCTTTTTCCTTCTTACGTATATTTACTAGTTCAGACTGTATGCACCTCTGCAATCAACGCCGAGAACTTATACATTATAGGTTAATAGACATATGCTATGAAATCACGGTGCATATCGAACTCATGATATGTTATAGTCCCTCATTATTTTTACTGTGGTGAGAAAGCAGTCGCTGGTGGCCACAAGCCATAGAATTGGCAGTTGTCCTACCTAAAATAACAACTTTTATACTAAAAAATTATGTATGCCATTAGTTAGTAGTTTATGTTTTTTAGACGCAAAAGCCATTTGAGAAATACTTTTCCAACCCACTATTAATCCATATTCTCAATATAGTCATTGAATTTGCACGCGCACATAATAAGAAGGAGAAGACAATAATGTGGCAGAAGAAGAAGAAGAAGACAGTAATGTGGCAGAAGAAGAAAAAAATGACATTCCTCGTTCTCTGTTTCAGCATCAATCTTCTGATATGAACTAATGATGGCTTTCACATAGGCTTTTCCCTTTAGAGACTTCTTAGTGTCAAATGGAAAGCATAAATCAGATTTTTGCAGGTCGGGTTCTTCTATGACTTTCAAGAGTCTCAACTGATTCTGTTAATTATACTCTAGTTGGGTGGTACTTTTACAACTTCTCACTGCAGGTGCGCTCTCTAATATCCATTTTGAATGTAATATTATCGATATTCAAAATGGATATTAGAGAGCGCACCTGCAGTGAGAAGTGAGAAGTGGTAAAAGTATCACCCAACTAGGGTGTAATTTACAGAATCAGTTGAGACTCTTAAAAGTCATAGAAGAACCCGACCTGCAAAAATCTGATGTATGCTTTCCATTGGACACTAAGAAGTCTCTAAAGGGAAAAGCCATCATTAGTTCATATCAGAGGATTGATGCTGAAACAGAGAACGAGAAATGTCATTTTTTTCTTCTTCCGCCACATTACTGTCTTCTCCTTCTGCCACATTACTGTCTTCTCCTTCTTATTATGTTCGCGTGCAAATTCAATGACTATATTGAGAATATGGATTAATAGTGGGTAGGAAAAGTATTTCTCAAATGGCTTTGGCGTCTTAAAACCATAAACTACTAAGTAATGACATACATAATTTTTTTAGTATAAAGGTTGTTATTTTAAGTTTTTCCTTATAGAGATATGATCTAACTGCATCTATCAACTATAAGTGTGCAGAAAATTATGATAAGAAATCATAAGAAAGGGTCGTAGCCATGCATAACCTTGAATCTACATACCAAATCATGCAAAAGCATGCACTTATTGTCATCTTGCCTTGGAATATAAAATATCTTGGAAGACTATAAGCGAGCATTTAAATCTTGTTAGCTTTTGACTTCAACATATATTTTTCTCAAGTACCATGAAATATACTTGCTCCGTATAAACCGTTTTCAGGAAGATGGATTAATAATAACAAATTATCCATTGTGACTCACTAGGTTAGAATTTTCTCTTCTATTAACCATCTTTCTAATCAGCTTGGTAAATTTATTCGGAACCGGCTGCGAATCATTAAAAGACATGCATAAGAAAGAAAACTAAAATACAGATATATAGTATACCGATACATCGAAACTTCATAGTTGCGATGGCAATCCAGAAATATTTATTTCTACACACGTGGTGCGCGTGCGAATGCGTCAGGCATCATGGACAAATATTTCATAACATGGAAAGTATTATTCGTATAAAGTAATTAAAACTTTTAAAAAGCTTGGGTAGAGATATTTTCTTAGGTGATGCAATCATATCATGAGGACTAAATTTAAGCTATTATACATATGCTTATGTATTTTTCTAATCTAATATATCACACACACAGAGAGAGAGAGAGGGGGGGAGAATACCAGGTAGATAGAGAAATCAGTTAGCAGGATCCTGAAGAAATGGAGTCCACAGCATTGCTCATCATCATCATCCGTGATCCCTTTGAAAAAATATTATCAAAGGGATCATGGATGATGATGATGAGCAATGCTGTGGACTCCATTTCTTCAGGATCCTGCTACCTGATTTTTTTACCTACCAGGTGTTCTCTCTCTCTCTTTCTGTGTGTGTGTGTGATATTTTAGGTTAGAAAAATACATATGCATATATATAATAACTTAAATTTAGTCCTCATGATATGATTGCATCACCTAAGAAAATATCTTTACCCAAACTTTTTAAAAGTTTTAATTACTTTATACGAATAATACTTTCCATGTTATGAAATATTTGTCCATGTTGCCTGACGCATTCGCACGCGCACCACGTGTGTAGAAATAAATATCTCTGGATTGCCATCGCAACTATGAAGTTTCGATGTATCGGTATGCTATATATCTGTATTTTAGCTTTCGTTCTTATGCTACTCTTTTAATGATTCACAGCCGGTTCCGAATAAATTTACCAAGCTGATTAGAAAGATGGTTAATAGAAGAGAAAATTCTAACCTAGTGAGTCACAATGGATAATTTGTCATTATTAATCCATCTTCCTGAAAACGGTTTATACGGAGCAAGTATATTTCATGGTACTTGAGAAAAATATATGTTGAAGTCAAAAGCTAATAAGATTTAAATGCTCGCTTATAGTCTTCCAAGATATTTTATATTCCAAGGCAAGGTGACAATAAGTGCATGCTTTTGCATGATTTGGTATGTAGATTCAAGGTTATGCATGGCTACGACCCTTTCTTATGATTTCTTATCATAATTTTCTGCACACTTATAGTTGATAGATGCAGTTAGATCATATCTCTATAAGGAAAAACTTAAAATAACAACCTTTATACTAAAAAAATTATGTATGTCATTACTTAGTAGTTTATGGTTTTAAGACGCAAAAGCCATTTGAGAAATACTTTTCCTACCCACTATTAATCCATATTCTCAATATAGTCATTGAATTTGCACGCGAACATAATAAGAAGGAGAAGACAGTAATGTGGCAGAAGGAGAAGACAGTAATGTGGCGGAAGAAGAAAAAAATGACATTTCTCGTTCTCTGTTTCAGCATCAATCCTCTGATATGAACTAATGATGGCTTTTCCCTTTAGAGACTTCTTAGTGTCCAATGGAAAGCATACATCAGATTTTTGCAGGTCGGGTTCTTCTATGACTTTTAAGAGTCTCAACTGATTCTGTAAATTACACCCTAGTTGGGTGGTACTTTTGCCACTTCTCACTGCAGGTGCGCCCTCTAATATCCATTTTGAATGTAATATTATAGATATCCATGCCTGTTTATGTCAAAATTACTTATATTGTCAATGTTTGATTGTCTAGTTGTTGGTGATGCGTCCATATCAGGGACAGAGGCCACTCCCGTTCCTCCAGGTATGTTTATATGTTATATAGGGCATGTATATTGATTTAGAATGCTATATCATAAATATACACACATTTCTTTTGCTCTTAGTCGTCCAACTCATTATCATGGGCTGCTTGATGAGATTAGATTTGCGCCTGATGATCTACAAGAGCTCCTTCACTCCCTGTCATATGTGTAAGCAGCGCTATATGCGAGTTTACCTTGTTAGTATGTATGTACTGAAATTAATTAATATTATTCAAATTTTGATACATGCAGATACCAGAGGAGCACATCTTCTATCTCTGTAGGTAAGGCTTTGAATTTGTTGATTTTGGTGTTTCTTGTCAATTTTATAGACCCGTATGTGCTAAATATAATGTTCTGACAGTTGCTAGGGGAAGGCAACATTCGAGGCTGCTGACCCCAGTCCTGGACGCCGCACACGGACGGCACCACGTAGGTTCCCAGAGGCTGAGGACTAGGCTCTAGCAGGGCCTATATGAGGTTGGACTCCACCCCGGTGGTTACTTCCTCCGTCTCCAGTGAGCGACGTATCCATCATGAACTGGATAGCTTGAGGGCCAGTGTTCAGGAGTTGAAGGAGATGCTGGTATGTATACTACTTTATAGTAAAATATCATTTCATATTATATACATATCAACATATCCATAATTAGTACGTAGCTTGAGCTTATTTGGTTTTAGACTTAAGTTTGATTAATCATACATACATATGTAATTGAAATAAACAACGCTTTTCCAAACTAGATATCCAAACAGGGTTTCGAAATAACTTAATAATGATACGAATTCGAATAATAAACAGTTCTTACACGCTCATGTAGCACACGTTATATCCAGACGCGACAAGGTAGATCGGCCGAGCCTCCACACGCAACTCCTTCGGCTGCGGCTCCGCAAGCCACTACATCGGCTGCGGTTCCGCAGACAGCTCATGTAGCTCCACCGCCCACTCAGACTCCCGCAGCCGCGGCTCCGCAAGCGACTACCTCGACGGCGGCTGCGTAGACCACATGCCGCTCAGACTCCCGCTACCGACAAATTGCATAGTTTATTGACCGAGGAGCAGGCGCGCGTTATTCTATCGTTATTCAGAGGTGGAGCTGGACCGAGCTAGGGTAGATTTTTGGTTCTTTTTTTTGAAACATGTATTTATTTATATCATACACATTGTACTACATTTTGAAACGACATTGATATTGGTTTGTATTTATATCATATTCAGTTTTTGGGTTTCTTTTGTATATTATATATATGCGTGAGATGTGATTATGAATACTGCAATATATGATTTGATTGATGTATATATTATTGTGCACAGGGCGGGAAAAATCAAACAGCCCACTTTTAAAAAAAAAATTCAGATAATATGTACCTACGGATTAATCCGTAGGCCAACATGTTACCCCTACGGATATAGCCGTAGGGGCAAAATATCAGCAGTAACTGATATTTCCCCCAGATCTCAGTACCGGGGGGTTGGGAAAGCCCCTACGGACATATCCGTAGGAGCCACTGACTATCCCCTACGGAGTTAGCCGTAGGGGCTACATATCAGGAATCCTGAATTTATACCCCTACGAAATCGTACCTACGCATATATCCGTAGGGGATATAACATGCCCCGACGGTTATCTCCGTAGGGCAAAGTAATTTATTAAAATAAACCGTAAATAATATAAAATCTTATACCCTACGGCTTAAGCCGTAGGGGCAAATGGACCTACACATATATCCGTAGGGGCAATAATTGGCCCGTAGGGGCAAGTTCAGGGCCTCAACTTGCACCTGCGGCCTTTGCACCTACGGGGTATTTTTTCGCCCCTACGGGTATATCCGTAGGGGCAGTGGGTTGCCCCTACGGATTTATCCGTAGGGGCAACCCTTCTTTGTAGTAGTGGATGAAGCCGAAAGCAGCAGACCGAATGAAGTACTCGGTCAAGAAGAAAAGAAAAGAAATGAAGTCGAAGTTGATGTTCCATCGCCTGCAACAACACCTCGGTTCAATTCGCCTCAAGTCGGTTCTCCACAAACCGAAGCGTCGTCAAGTTCAACTCCACCAAGAAATCCAAGGACGAGGACTATGACCGATCGAGTTATATGAGGTAACCGAAATGCAAAATAATCTAACATTATTTTGTTTGTTTGCCGAATGCGAGCCAATGAATTTTGAAGAAGCGGTCAAAGACCGAAGGTGGAAAGAAGCAATGGACGAAGAAATCAGTGCTATTGAGAGAAATGGAACTTGGGAGATCACCGAACTTCCCAAAGGCAAGAAACCTATAGGAGTGAAATGGGTGTACAAGGAGAAAAAGAACGCTAAGGGAGAAATCGAGCGATACAAGGCAAGGTTAGTGGTCAAAGGCTACAAACAACAAGCTGGCATTGATTATGATGAAGTTTTCTCACCAGTAGCGCGACTCGAGACAATTCGACTGATCATTGCTATGGCGGCTCAATTCAGTTGGAAGATATATCAATTGGATGTTAAATCGGCATTCCTCAATGGATATTTTGAAGAAGAAGTCTACATCGAGCAACCACTCGGTTATGAGAAGAAAGGACATGAGTCGAAAGTACTGAAGCTAAAGAAGGCTTTATATGGCCTGAAGCAGGCACCGAGAGCATGGAATAGTCGAATCGACATATACTTCCAAGCACACGGTTTCATGAAGTGTCCTTATGAGCATGCATTATACATAAAGAAGTCCGAAAAAGGTGATATTTTTATAGTATGTTTATATGTGGATGATCTCATCTTCACAGGAAACAATCCACGTATGTTCGATGACTTCAAAAGCTCGATGGTTAAAGAATTTGAAATGACCGACATCGGTCAGATGGCATATTATTTGGGAATAGAGGTAAAGCAAAGACCGAATGGGATTTTCTTATCCCAAGAAGGATATGCTCGGTCGATTTTGAGAAAGTTCAATATGGAGCAAAGCAATTCGGTCAATACCCCAGTAGACTGCGGAACAAAATTATCAAAGTTCGATGAAGGGAGCAATGTGGACTCGACGCATTTTAAAAGCTTGGTAGGCAGTCTTCGGTATCTTACATGCACAAGACCGGATATTCTATATGGAGTCGGCTTGATCAGCCGATACATGGAAGAACCGAAATTGACACATTTATCAGCGGCGAAAAGAATATTGAGATATATCAAAGGTACACCAAATTTCGGTTTGTTCTATTCGAAATCTAACAATTTTGAATTATATGCATATACCGATAGCGATTGGGGAGGAGATATAGATGACCGGAAAAGTACGACAGGGTACATTTTCTTCATCGGTGAATCAGCATTTACTTGGTGTTCCAAGAAGCAACCGATAGTGACACTATCAACTTGTGAAGCCGAATACGTTGCTATATCGGCTGGAGTTTGCCATGCTATATGGCTAAGAAATCTGCTGAAAGATCTAAAGGTTGAACAGGAAGGACCTACGAAGATGTATGTGGACAACCAATCTGCTATAGCACTGGCGAAGAATCCAGTGTTTCATGAACGAAGCAAGCACATTGATACTCGGTATCACTCTATCAGAGAACATGTGAGGAAGAAAGAGGTCGAACTCGTTCATGTCAAATCACAAGATCAACTGGCCGACATTTTTACAAAGCCCCTAAAATTTGAAGTGTTCGCAAAATTGCGAGGAAAGATCGGCATGGTAAAACAAGTTTAAGGGAGCATGTTAGAAATTAAACTTGTTTTCGGTTACAAAGAATTGAAGAGACATCGGTTATAAAAGGAAGGGATACCAATTCATGAATAGGTTTAATGAAAGGATATGTAACGGTTATTGTAATCAATTGGTATTATGAAGAGTCATAATGAAGGGGCATGTAAACTCCTATATAAGGAGATGTTTTGTAAAGTTTTTAAAGAGAAAAGAAAATATAAGAATAGTTTATTTATACTTTCTCCATTCTCTATCCATTCTCTCCTCCAAACACATTCGGCTACATCGCAGACCGAACATAAAGTTGTGAAGATCCTAACAAATACCTGTCAGAATTCATACTGTCAAAATTCATATTAAGTTTGGAAATAAATTATGATTAATATTGCTAGAGCTTATACCTGTTATGTATAACTATAAAATTATATTGGTGTCACATACAAGTATACCATATAGACGTGTACGTGTAAAGACCAACTCAATATATGAGATTCAACAGTTGGTTAGATCATCTTGCTCTTAGAACATTTCAGATTACCACATGCAAGCAGTATTCTATGAAACAATTAGAAAGGATTTTATGAAGCATATGCATGAGCAAATGTTGGAATATCAGTATTTTGATTATGTGTAAACTAGTAGGGGCAGCTGCGCAATGCATGGGTATGAAATCCAAAGTCAAAAAAAATCATATTAATTTAAAGTTTATTGTTATATAATTTGTAAGCGGTAAAATCTCATATTTAATTTCATATGCATGGATGGAGCCACGGTTTTAATCTTTGAGGGACAGGATAAACTATAAAGATAGTTAAAATTGCTATTAGAAAAATATAGTAATACTTGTAGCGGTTTCTATTCTCTATATAAGATAAAATTATCTTGCACACTTTTGTAAAGTTTCATTTTTAATACTAATTTTGTAAAGTTAAGTTACAAGAATACTTAGATATTCAGACAGATATCTTCTATCGAAGTTATAAAATTGAACCAAAGGCATCTTAAACTAAATATCCATATTACTTCAAACCCTTGATATCAGCCACACTTTATCAATGCTTTAGGTTGAAAGAAAAAGAAAAAGTAGTATTTTGAAGCCAGAAATAAAAAGCACATCATACGTAATCAAGGAAGAATATCCAAGATTAGAGAAACAATTTTAGTCAAACAAGCTGCAATATTAATTATTCTATACACCTTTTCATTTATTCATACTCGTTTATTATGAATAGAAAGAAAAAAAATTCAAATATTTTTTGTAATAATGCTGGTAGACTTTTCTTTATATAAAGATTTTAAATAGATTCAAGTTGTTAACTAAGATTTCATATATCGAAAATATTAAAATTTGTAATTGAAAATTGAGTGATATATAGCAGTGATGGGCAAATATTAAAGAGCCAATTAAAAATCTTTGCGTCTTTGGATTTTATTAATAACCAGCGCAAATTTTTTAATAAAATGACACTTTTTTATGGGGGACGATCGCCCCCACACACCGTCTTCTCTCCGTCCACGTTCATATGTAAAATTTATGTAAGATTAACTTGTAAATACTTCGGTATTTTCCTTCAGCTATTTAATATTTTTCTTGCTAAGAATCTCAATTTTTTTCCTTTGGTTTTTTAATATTTTGCCTGTTATATAGCATAAGAAAATCATGAAATGTACAAAAATCTCTAATTTTTTGTTTACATCAAATTTTCAATATTTTGCATGCCATACTCGAATGTGACGAAAGTTTAAAATTTCTCAAAATTTCTGCATTTTTCCTTTTTCCAATATTTTACTTGCTATATCACAAGAAAATCATGAAATTTTCAAAAATAATTTAATTGTTTACTTCGGTTTGTCAATATTTTCCATGATATATAACAATGTTTTAAATATCGGAATCATATCATCTAGGTGTTTCATATATCATATACGTTCGATATATCGGCAGATATTGTTACATCAGCAAAATTTTATCGGTTTTATTGTACCGTGAAGGGTCCCGATACGATATATGAGTTGATAGAGCAGCCGATATGACTGATATTTGATTCAATGATATATAGCCACGAAATTGCAAAACTTTCAAAATCTCAAAATTTCCTGTTTTCTTTCTTTTTGTCAGTATTATGCATATGCTATATAACACACAAAATCATGAATTTTCAAAGTTCTATTTTTTTCGTTTTTTAATATTTTGCACGCTTCACACGACAATCGTGAAATCTACAAAAATTCCAAAATTATTTGTTTTCTTTAAATTTACAATATTTTTCATGACTCTACTACACGAAAATCGTGAAATTTTAAGAAATCTAATTTTTTCCAGTTTTCTTCGGGTTTTCAATATGTTGCATGCTAGCACATGAAAGTCGCGAATTATTCAAAAATCTCAAAATTTTGTATTCTCTTTAGTTTTTAAAGGTTTTGTTTACTATAACACACAAAAATTGCGGTATCTTCAAAAATCCCAAAATTTTGTTTTTTTTCACATTTTCAATAATTCACATATATCACACAAAAATTGCGAAGTTTTTAAATATTCAAAAAATACCCGTTTCTTCAAATTTTCAATATATTGCATTTTATATAGCATACAAAAATCTCAAAAATTTCAAAGTCTCAACATTTTCTGTTTTATTCTGTTTTTCAAAATTTTTCTTAGCATACAAAGACCGCGGACTTTAAAAAAAAATCAAAACTTTATGTTTTCTTCCATTTTTCAATATTTTGCTTCTTATACAACAACATCCGAGCATTTATGGGTAGGCTACATGAACCAACATGAGAATCACGCTAAATTTTGCTTCTTATAGCACATAAAAATTGCCAAATTTAAAAAAAAATCTTAAAATTCTTTGGTCACTTTAGTTTTCTAATATCTTGCTTGCTATATAGAGTATGAAAATTGCAATATTTTCAAAAATCCCAAAATTTTATGTTTTCTTCGGTATTTCAACATTTTGCTTGCTGTAAAAAATGAAAATCGTAAAATTTTCCGGGAATCTCAAAAAATTTCTGCGTTCTTCATTTTTTCATTATTTTGCATGCTATATAGAACATGAAATTCGTGAGATTTAGAATGAAGGCTAATCAAAATAGAAACTGATTTTAAAGAATCGGCCGATCAAACTTTTTCCACCATGTAAGCCTAGCTATATGGGCTAAAAGTGATAATATCGAGTAGGGAGCCAATAACAAAATTTCAATGACCCAAATACAGCAAGAGAATAAAAGGGGTTAGATAATAATTTTTCCATTAATGTCCAAGCTAGGCAAGGAAAATATTCCTAGGAATATTCTTTTATATAGCTTTATATATATTATATAGACACGCACGCACACACCGATGAGTTAATCTAAATGGTCATGTTAGTAATGTGGTGATGTTTATGAGATGTGCATGGATGATCTCATGATTATGTAATTAAATGAGAGACATGATTTTATAATTTGTATTGCTATGAATCTATCAATTTAACCGATACGTCCTTAATTAACAGAGCATAATGGAAGAGAAATGTTCATATAACCGACCCCAAAAATTTGGGACGAAGGTTTGTTGTATTTCTATGAATTTGCATGTTTGGTAAAGAGGGATTTAAATGTAGTATCTTCTACAGCAGATCAAACCAGGCCATATAGATCTGTTTCACTACTATAATAGGGGGTTGCCCCTACGGATAGTAGGGGCAGATTTATTTTGGCCCTACGGATTAATCCGTAGGGCTATAGGGTTGCCCCTACGGTCCTTACATATTTATATAAAAATTATTAAATCTTAAATTGTTGTTAGCCCCTACGGAGCCGCAAACCAAGAACCTACGGACTTATCTGTAGGGGCATCTAAACAGGGATTTAAATTAAAAGCTCAGATCGATCCCTACGCTCATTATTCCCAATTTATCTCGCGCGAAAAAAATTCCCAAACCCTCCCGCCGATCGATCGTCGTTGTCGTCATCGCCAGCGCCGCCGATTCATCGTGGCCACCGCGGGCTTTCGTCGTAGCCAGCACTTGCGCGCTTTCGTTGTCGCCGGCGCCGGCTCATCGGAGTTCTCGTCGTCGCCTCTGCACAGGTAAGGAATTCTTCAATTTATCAAATTTTTTATTGGGGGTGCGGCTGGGGCTGCGGGCTGGGGCTAGGGCTGGGCTGGCGCTAAGGCTAGGGTTGGGGCTGGGGCTCGGGCTGCGGCCGCCTAGGGCTGTGGTTGGGGTTGGGGCTCGGGCTCGGGCTGCGGCTAGGGCTGTGGTTGGGATTGGGGCTCGGGCTCGGGCTGCGGCTAGGGCTGTGGTTGGGGTTGGGGTACTGGGGCTCGGGTTGGGGTTAGGGTTAGGGTTAGGGTTGGGGCAGGGGGTTGGGCAAGGGGTGAGAGTTTTTCTAGATTTCTTTTAAAGCTTGTGAAGGAAATTTTGAGCCCCGAAAAATGAACATTTCTAATGATTTTGATAAGAGACAAGGGAGCAATAAAGTTTTGTTTTCTATTTGTCTAGATTCAAATGTCTACTTATATATATATATATATCTATATATATATATATATCTATATATATACATATATATATATATATATACAATCTCAATATTCATGGCATGTTGGTTATAAATTTCTCTCTCTGTTGAGATATATAGCCTACTTCAGCACATAGCTAGGTATGCGATAAAATAATTTTTGATAAAACAATGCATGATATAATATGGAAATATATTTGTTTCTTAGCTTCAATCATACAAACGTGTTCCAAATTAACGTAATTCAAATAGCAATTCCTTGGAATTTTTTAGTCCAGAGAATCTTGATCGAGTCTCAGGATCATATTGATTCAACAAAACGCATCCACTTGCAATGGTACTTAATTCACCATTTACTAGTTATGTTACCTGCATTGAATTAGCATGTCATGGTTATCATATTTGACTTGTATTGTTGCACTTTGTGCAGTTAAGGCTGAATCAGAACAGACTTACCATCAGAGAATCTTACAAATCCTTGACCAGCTTGAAGCTGAGGTAATCAAACAAACCACTTTTCTGTTTAGCCCAAAACTAAGGCTGCTTTTTGCAGGCATTAGAAATAAATGCAAGTTAAGTTCTGCCGAGTAATTTGCCAACAATTTTTGCACATCTCTATGTTTGATAAACAAATGGCATCAGAGCGGCCAAGAATTGAAGCATGTCCAAGCCCAGTTCTGTAGGTTGTATATTCATATCAGGCTGAGTCAGATGTGGAGCTTAACTTGTGTCTTGTAGACTATGCCGTAGTTAGAAAGGTACTACTTGTTTTCATTTTGTATTTCTAGCTTACAAATCCTAAGCCCAATGTTTTAGTTCACTGTGTTAGATAGTAAAAGATCACTTTGCACATTTCCGTAGGAATTTGTCTTTTAGATGTTTTTCTGAGTGTCACATCGTTCTCACCCAAGTTTGTAAGCCATGTTCATTATTCTTTCAATTCTTTTAACTTGAATATGCCAGTTATTGTTCCGTTTAGTATAAAGTTGCAACAAAGAGTCTCTGTTAGCATTTCCATGCACCCTTTACATGTTTTTATCATATCCACTCCTATCTATCCAGAAAGTCAACATCTTCTGGTATTTGTTTTCAAAAAGAAAAGATAAGAGAGGAAAAGATATTTGTCCGTCTCATATTTGAGCCATACTTTTGATTTTCTTGCAGATTCTTGGTTGATTTTCTGTGATAATTCATAAACATAGTAATATTTGTAATGTTTCTTCTTGTTAGTCTAGCTTTCCTCTTATGAATGCCAACACTGTTTTTGCCCTCCTTTTCTTCGGGGCACATGACAAATTTGTTGACCAGGTTCCGATTGCTGTGTGAAAGTTGTTCGGATGAAATTCTAATTCTGGTGGAATTGAAACCGATAACCGGTTCATATGGTGATTTAGGCTGCTTCAGTGATATTTGTGCCTACATTGATGCCTCAAGCAACGAATCAATGATGTTGATCACAAACTAATTAAATAAATTTTGAATACCAATCTGGACTGGGATTTGTGATTGGGGAGAAGTTTGTGTGCTCATGGGCATGACACAAGTCGGGAAAAGTACAACTTACAACGATCGTGTTCCAAATTAACGTAATTCAAATAGCAATTCCTTGGAATTTTTTAGTCCAGAGAATCTTGATCTAGTCTCAGTTCCATATTATTGCTAGTGGATGCGTTTTGTTCATAGAGTCTTTTCCTTTTAGTAATTTTTCTCTTTAGGGAGTTTTCGACATTAAAATCTCACTAGTTGATAATGTTAAATGAGTTCTAGTCCTAGTTTGCTACATTTTTATATATATAGTAGATGGTATGTGCTAAATATAATGTTCTGACAGTTGCTAGGGGGAAGGCAGCATTCGAGGCTGCTGACCCCAGTCCTGGACGCCGCACACGGACGACACCACGGAGGTTGGGAGAGAGGCCGAGGACTGGGCTCTAGCAGGGCCCATATGAGGTTGGACTCCACCCCGGTGGTTACTTCCTCCGTCTCCAGTGAGCGACGTATCCAGCAGGAACTGGAGAGCTTGAAGGCCACAGTTCAGGAGTTGAAGGAGATGTTGGTATGTATACTACTTAATAGTAAAATATCATGTCATATTATAGATATCAACATATCCAATATCAGTACGTAGCCTGAGCTTATTTGGTTGTAGACTTATGTTTTATTAATCATACATGTACATATCCAATTAAAATAAACTACAGTTTTCCAAACTAGATATCCAAATGGGGTTTCGAAATAACTCGATAATGATAAGAATTCAAATAAAACAGAGTTCTTACACGCTTATTGCACACGTTAGGTCCAGACGTGACGGGGTAGGCGCAAGATTCTAGCGTTTATCAGAGGTGGAGCTGGACCGAGCTAGGCTAGCATTTTGATTCTTTTTTTTGAAACATGTATTTATTTATATGATACATATTGTACTACATTTTGAAACATTTTGGGCGATATTGATTTTGGTTTTTATTTATATCATATTCAGTTTTTTGGTTTCTTTTGTATATTATATGCGTGAGATGTGAATATGAATACTGCGATATATGTTGTGTGATGATTAATTTTATATTTCATTGATGTATATATTATTGTGCACAGGGTGGGAAAAAATCTAGCAGCCCATTTTTTAAAAAAAAAATACAGATATTGTGTACTTACGGATTAATCCGTAGGTACACAGGTTGCCCCTACGGCTAAACCCATAGGGGCACAATAACAGCAGTAACTGATATTTTCCCCCTGATCGCAGTGCCAGGGGTTAGGAGTGCCCCTACGGACACAATCGTAGGGCCAACAGCCTAGCCCCTACAGCGTTATCCGTAGGGGCCAAATATCAGGAATCCTGATATATGGCCCCTACGGATAGGTACCTACGCATCTATCCGTAGGGGTTAGAGCATGCCCCTACGGTTATCTCCGTAGGTACATTAAATATATTAAAAAAACCATAAATAATATAACCTTTTTTTACCCTACGCATTACTCCGTAGGGGCAACAGGACCTACACAGATATCCGTATGGGCAAGAATTTGCCCGTAGGGGTAAGTTCAGGGCTTCAACTTGCACCTGCGGCCTTTGCACCTACGGGGCATTTTTTAGCCCCTACGCATATACCCGTAGGGGCAGTGGGTTGCCCCTACGGATAAATCCGTAGGGGCAACCCATATTTGTAGTAGTGTTTCCTTCAGCATGAGGATCAAAAGGTCGAGTACAACGAGATTAAAAATTAATCTAGGAGAGAATTTGATTGCGTAGCATTGGTTGACGGTGTAATAAATTTTTAGTAAGAAAAGGAGAGGAGTATTAGGATAGATAGGAGACTAGATCGCTTAACTTGAAAAATGGGAACTTGACAGTTTTTAAGGATATAACAATCGTAAAATAAAAATGTTGGAAGAAGATACTAATATTATTATAGAATCACCAAAAAAATCTAGTAGCAACTTGATATACTAATTGTTGACAATCATAGTAATATCTATATTGGTATTTCTTCCACTCCATGGGCATATAGAATACATCAGTGACCTCTTAACATCGTTGCATTGCCATGATATTCTAACTGCATCATATATCTGTCCTACTGCATTATGGCTCATGAATAATATTGTCTCTCCTTGACTACATCGAAAGGTTTATCTCTAGCTTTTAGGTTTTTCTTTCTTCTTTTGGGTAGGGCCAGTGACTTTTTTTTCCTTGGGGGGGGGGGAGGGGGAGTTGGGCGGGTGGTGGTGGTGGTGGTGGTGGTTATATTCACCATCATATACTTGAGTGCATTCGCTGAAAAGAATTTTTCGACTCGAGCGATTTTCCACAACTGAAATTAATTCTCGACAGGCTAACAGATATCTGATAATGAACATATACATGGTATCCGTTGCATTATTTGTTCATTTTAAGTAAAGTTTTGACATTGTTCTCACCATAAGTCACTTGTGTGTCAGAATATTGTCCGCATCAGTGGAAATCATGCATGCAGTGTGACAAGCTCTTCATGCTCTCATAACCTTTGTTACTGTTTTCCCCCAAGTAAACAATTCCATATTTATTAGAAAGAAAAATCGATGCTTGTTGGTTAGATTATCATATTTATTAGAAAGAAAATTCAAGTTTGGAACATCATTAAATTAGTACTTGCTATATATCTTTTCATTAGTCTAGTTTATCATAATGACACGTGACTTCTAGCTATATGTTCTGGGTTACAAGTGCTGAGTTATATTCTTTGGTTTATTCTTTCCTCTGGCATTTTGAGCGATATTATTACCGTCTTTATAACGAATGTAGTTATTAGGCCAACACAAGGTTTGATGCACCATTTACTTTAATCTTCTATTGATTCAACTAAAACTCCCATCAGAAAATTGTTGTTTTACTTATTTCATCTCTATGAATGTATTAGTTTTTTTTCATTTCCCTTTTGGTAAAGAATAGATGCAGAGAAGCTATGGTTTGAGGTCAACAATAGTAGACTACATGTTTTGGCTTTCTTTCTTTTTACTGTCGGTATGCGTTTTATTAAGAAGTGTAAAAATTTGAATAACTTGGAGGGAACTGCTGAAAGAACTTAGGGTACATGGAATAGATGTGACACTATCCATAAAAGATTGCCATCAAGAAGAGAGTGGCAGTACTAGTGCTTTTACTAGGTATATATTCATACTGAAGCTGCCATGCGCTTGTATTGAATTTTGCATCCTAGCTGATGTATTAAGAATTAAAGGGCTAATAGAGAGGTACTAGTGCTTTCACTAAGTATATATTCATACTGAAGCTGCCATGCGCTTGTATCGAATTTTGCATCCTAGCTGATGTATTAAGAATTAAAGGGCTAATAGAGAGGTGATATGAACATGCAAGCACTCTGGAATGTGTGGATTGACTGAATGATGGTGCATTGGTTCTTATGCTCCTTGCTTTCATTTCAACCCCTACATTCCTGGTGCTAGCTTGATGTTCTCTTGGAAAACCTTGAGAAAAAAAACTCTTCATCCATCACTTCTTTTATTATTGTATGATTATCACCATTCTTCTTCCTGTTGTTATTGTGACTACTTTTTTGGGTGTCGGATGACCAAGAGGCTAATAGTTAGTCGATATCCTCTTGATTTTTTCCATGACACAATTATACTGCAGTTATATGGCCTTCATAGAAATATCCTATATTTGAACATCTTCTCAGTAATTCAGCCGCAATTGTATGTCGGGAGACGTATGCAAGAAGGCCTGGTGTCTCTTCTAAAGTAAATTCTCTCTACTTTAGTGATATTTTGATCACATTCTTCAGCTCTACTGTCATCTTTTCCCTTTCTGAAAATAACTCAGGTATACAGTATTCTGGGCAATTCTGCTGCCAAGCAAATTCTTATTCAGTTATCATTTCGAGGTAATTAATTGATTCTTTCGTGAGCCTTCAGACTTATGTGCCATTGTTCTTCCTTCAAAATATTAGATTTGAATCTAGATAATGTCATGAAATGCACAAGATATAGGCATGAGATGTTTGATCAGTAGTACCTCAAGGAAATTCACAAATACGGCCCTGTTTGGGTATGGAGCGAGGAAAACCAGAGTTTATTTTTTAAATAGAGGTAGAAGGGATGCAAACTCTATATTGCAAGTCCCTATCTCCACTTAACAGTTTAACTTTAATGGGGTGTTTCCCTTTAGAGTTATCTAAGCCCGAAAATTTTGTTTTTGAATTATCTAAGCTCCAAAATGAGTGTCGTCTTCTCATTTTTTTGGAGTTTAGAAAACTTTGGTTGGTTTGGAGTTTAGAAACCCCGGTTATCTTAACTTTGGAGCTTATATAACTGGAGTTTTCTGAACTCCAAAATGAAAGCCCAACATGGCATAATTAGTATTTTTGGGTTAAGTTTAAATCACTTTACGAACTCCGGTTATCCTAACTTAACTCAAAAGTCCAAAGCCAAACAGGCCCTAATATTTCCTGCTGGTAGTAATCACAAGTTTTCCCTACTATTTATCAGGAAGTCTAATGTTTGCTCTTTTCATTTTGCAGATAAAGCCACTTGTAGAACCCACAAAGCAGATAATGAAAGTTAACGTGAATGCTTATGATTGGCATGATGAGCTATTTCCACATGGTAACTTTATCATTTCATGAGTACTTATACATTGTGGTAAATTAACTAGTTCATTTTTAGTGATATTTCCACATGCCCTTCTTCATTTTGCAGCTTTATATATGTACTTGCTCAGTTGCACGTCGACCACTCAGGTATCACAGCCAATGATAACACCTTGAACTTCATTTCATCAACTTGATAAACTGTTATAATGTAATGGAGATGTCATGATCTCATTATCGGGTTACAGCCTGCATTTTCTAGAGCCCACAACAACTGATACCAAAAATATCAATAGCTAGTTTGCCTTTATGTTCAAATGGTAAAAGTGCTATGTATTTATCACGGATTTTGACATTTCAGTTATCCTTTCTACTTAGAACAATAAGTTTCAGTCTCCTACACCAACTTTTTATTGATACAATAAATACTTTGGATTTTGAATCCTTCTTCAGACTGTGTTTCAATCTTTTCGCTTGGACCGGTAACCCATTTTCTCATAACCATAGTTCAAAAATTGGCATCAGTACCACTCAACGATATTTCAAGCAGCTTCATTCTAAGATTTTCCAGCAGAAATAAACATAACGCTCATAAGACGACCAAGTATCATTCCTAAAGTTTGTTCAGACAATTTAATGGTGATACAGGTTTAACATGTTATAGCATTCCACTCAGTTCTTCTAGCCATATCTTCCACATACCTGCGTCATTAATGAGCTTTTCAGTAACTCAAAAGGTTAAACATTTGTTGAGTTCATCAACTTTATAAGGACTTGCATGCTATTGATCGACAAAAATCATTACTGCCAATGAGTTTTATAGCAAAAGCAATCAATTTGGCCAGAAATTGAAAAATAAAATCCAAAAAATTAAAACAAGAATATCATATCTGGAGCCAAATTTTGAGTGAACAAGATAAAATTTTAACATGTTCAAGTTGTCGGATCGATCCATAAGGGAAAGAGAAAAAATTTTCCCGATCGTCGTCGTTAGAACCCTGGTTTTTTTCCCGATCAAAAAAAAAAAAAAAACTGATGGAGGTCCTTTTCGGGTCTCCATCAGATGTTGTCTTCCATCGATCTCCCGGTAGACTTTGGAGGTGATCTCCTGTTGTATGTGGGTCTCAATGGGTTTTGAGGAGATTGGTGGTTTTAAGGATTTTACGCCGAGTACCTGCAAAGAAGTCCATGGATGGTTTTGTACCACCGAGGACCCTCGATCAAGTTAGTACTAGATCCGAGCAGAGTAACGGCTAAGTGGAGTGAAAATGGCTTACTTGACCCCTCTGTGATGGGGGTTTATATAGCGGCGGTAGCACGCAGCAGCAAGCGCAGGAATCTCGCCGGCAGTTACGCTTCCGACGTTACGCCCGCGTAAAGAGCGGATCAGCCATTAATGGGGATCGTGATGCCATGGAACGTGGGGCGTTGTTGGCGGAGAATCGGTGCGTGGCGACATTTACAGAGCGGCGGTTATGCCTGTTAGTGGTGGAGTTGGTCGGTCGGAGGGACCAAGGAAGACGACCTAGGCTGGGGAGCTCGGAGGCGAGCAAGAAGGCCGAAGAGTCTTGGTCCTGTGGCAGCTCGGGAAGAGCTGGGGGGTTGAGGAGGCCAACTTGCAGAGGGCCCTGAGGAGGGCCAGTTTGTGCTTGTGGTTCGGGTACAGGAGTGGCCTAACCGGTCTCTGTGGCCCTTCCTTCTGAGTTTTGGGACACGTTATCTGCCACATGTCCAGATCTTGGAGACCGCCAATATTGAGCATCATCATTAGCCCCCCACTCTTGTCCTGACCAGCTAGTGGGTCGGGTCAGGAGTGGACTGCTAGGCCTCTCGAGGTGAGCTCCTTCCTCAAGCTTTTTCGGGACGAGTCCTCGGGCTGTCAGTTGTCTTTTCTGCTAGCGAATCAAGGCGAGATCTCAGCATTCAAAGGAGGTGCGCCGGTTTGTGCACTCTGCCGCTGAAGTGACGGTCCACGTGCCAAGCGTCAATTGGCCGATGCGACGTATGCAGGCCTGCGACGTCTGATGGGATGCGGTCCAGCGCAGGATCGACACGTGGAGCGATCGGAGCCACTGGACGCGAGGAGTCGTTTCGACGGGAGATGACGGGCGTCGTTGGATGAGGCCGCTTGCACCAATAAGCAGGGGTGGGGCCTGTCTTTGGGTCCTTACTCCTTCATATTTCCCTCTTCCAATGCCTGGTTGCTTGGCACTCGTCTTCTTTCTCCCGCCTTCGACTCCCGAAGATTCCCTTCTTCAAGGTTAGATGTCTTCCTTTGTAGAGTCAGTAGATGTCATAGAAATAGGCTCTAGGGACCCTTTAGTTGTGTCCGAGTCCTCCCGGGGAGCAGGGGTCAGATCCTCTCCTCGGGTTCGCGCGGTGGGGGGAGCTCCCAAGGAGGTGGCGATTGATGTGGCCCCCGGCTCCTCGTGTTGGGTGAGGCATGAGGACGAGCTCGCCAACGCTCGGGCTCGTTTACACGCTCCGACTGGCCAAGGAGGGAGAAAGGGCGGATCAAGTACGGGGCAGGGAAATCGCCCTGTATTTGGAAGCTTTTGGGGGCGGAATGCGCCTGCCCTTTTCTCCCGAGGTCGTTGCCGTGCTGAATTTTTTCGGTCTGGCCCCCGGCCAGTTGGTGCCGAACTCGTGGAGGATCCTTCTCGGGTTCTTGATCCGCCTAAAGTTACAGGCGGTCCCTTTCAGCCTCTCCCTTCTCGATTCTTCTCTCGTCTTTAAAAGTCACCCTGGTGGTCGAGCGGGCGACCTGAGATGGGTCTATCTCTCTTCCATAAAGCGGCCGAGGGGGCGCTGCCGGGACCGGGGTCGTGGCCTTGCCTTCTTCTATTCATGATTGGAAGAAGAAATTTTTCTTCGTTTCCCCTCCCGAGGGCGAGGACTGGCCCGTGCCTACCAAGTGGTCGAGGGAGAAATGTTTGCCGGGAACCAGTCTGATGACCCCACTGCGGTGAGAGTGGCATCACGAGAGCCTATCCCCTGACCCGACGTGCTGCTGTCTGAGAGGGTCCTGAGCTGGGCCGGGCTCAGCCCTGTTGAATTCATCGGTAAGTTAGGCTAGCTTTTGGCTTGTGTTTTGCTCGTGTTGCTGACTTGTTGGGTATTTGCTTTGTGCAGGATCTATGGACTTTGACTCGCTTAAATCCTCCATGCGCTAGCCGAGGAAGGTTACGAAGGCTGGGGGCACCAGTTCTTCTCGCGCAAAGCCCGTCTCGGCTCCTACTGCTCCGGTGGTGGCGTCCCATGAGCGTTCGAGGGCAGATCCCGCCCCGGGCCACAGCAGAGTGTCGGGCCGGAAGCAGGTCCTGGCTCTGGAGGACGCGGACTCAGAGGAGGAGATCGGCTCTCCTTCGGAGCCGCTCAAGAGGAGCTCCTAAAAATCTTCCCGGGGCCGGTCCTCACCGATCGTGGTGGAGGAAGGGGGCCTCCAGATCGCGGTTCCATCGGGGCTGTCCGTTGCGGATAGCCTCCTACATGAGACAGAAGCCTCGGCCTGGGGTAGAGTTCCCGAGGGGACCTTCAGGGCTCAGCTGGCGTCCATCGCCCAGGAGTCCGTGCAGGTAAGTGTTTGGTTTATTGTGGGGTTCGGTGCCTCCTTCGTATTTCTGATCTCTTTCGAATCTCCCAGGTTCTTCAACACATTGCCCTCGCCTTACGTATGGAAGCCGAGGTGGTAGCCCCGATACTAAAGGCAGCGGGCCAGCTCGCCTCGCTGGAAGAGATGTAATACCCAGCCCCTTTTATACCAAAATCTGTATTTTGTTACTTTAGAATTCTATTTATTCTTAATTATAATTTTATTTATTTTGTTTATAATTTTATTTATTTTATTTATAAATATATTTCTTCTAAACCCTATTTTCTTTTATCAATAAAACTAAACTCCATTTTCTTTTATTCAACCCCAGCCCGGCCCTTCATTTTCTTTTTCTATTTTTTAATTCCCCCTGGCCCAACATCCAAGCCCACACCCTTCTCACCATTTTCCCCTAATTTTCTGTAGGCCCAGCAGCTTCCTCGACCTACTTCCTATATTTTTCCATTTGATTTTTTCCCTTTAAATTCATTGGCCCAATCCCTGGCCCAGCAGCCCACGCCTCCTTTGCCAACCCGACCCGGCCCACCACTATAACCCTTCTTCTCCCCACGTTCCCATAATTCCCGCACGCGTTTTCTGCCGTTGCGCCCACATCGCCGCCCGACACGCGCCGTGCCTCGCTCGCAAGCGTTACCCACGACGCGCGCCCTCGACTTCTCCTCGTTGACACGCCTCTCCCTCTCTCTTCCATTTCCTTTCCCGCTCCTCTCTTGAACTCGCGCCCACGCTCGCGACCACCAGCATCACAGTCCCCACTCACCTTCCCTTCGACCACCATCCACCGAGCTCCTTCTCATGCAACCCTCGACTCCATGGTCGAGCTCGAGGCCCATGGCAGCTCCTTCTTAGCCAAGACACCACCCATCACCGACCCCCTGCTCCACCCCCTCGCCACCATTAAGACCTCTGACGAGCCACCATCAACCTCGCCGACCACCTTGCAATCACCACCATGCCTTCGACAGCTACCACGAGCTCCATAACCGCATAACTCCACCATCACCGTCGTTCTCTCTCTCTCTCTCTTCCCGAGCTCAACGCCGCCTAAGCACCGTCGGCTGACCCCAGCATCATCGATGACCCCTCGTCACCACCGGCTTCTCCTCTTCTCCATCTTCCTCATGACCGATCAACACAACAGCCCCACTTCCTCCCTCAAGCCAACTGAGACCAATCAAATCCACCACTTCACCATACCACCTCCCTGCAACTTCTCCTCCAACGAGCCCTGCCGCGACCACCTCGCACCACCTCCATCAACGACGCAACCATCTCCTTCTCCTCAACACCCTAAACCCAAACCTCCATCACCATCGCCCTCGTCTCTACGCAGAACCCATCATCACTGTCGCCGTCCACTTTGCTGCCACCAAACTCGTCGGCAACCTTCTCTGCGATCTCACCGCGGCCACCACCTAGCCACCGTCGCCGCAGTAGCCTTCATCTCAGCTGTCATCGCCATCATTGTTGTTGTCGCAACTATCGTTGCCTTCGTCGAGCCTAAGCCCCTCAATTACAACCGAGACACCGTGCCGCCGCCGCCATTGCATCCGTACAAGTCACAGATGCCGTCTCCATAGCAGACAATGTCACAGTGGTCATCACCGTCAACACTGTTATTGTAACCATCGACATCACCGAAGCCAATCCAACCCCGGCATTTCATCGAACGCTTATAACCATCAAAATTGCCGCATGGTCGTGCCCGTGCATACCGTGCTATCAATTCAACGATTCCAGGTAAGTATTTTACTTGCTTACATGCTATATACTCAAGTTACAATCTTAGATTACTTGGATCATAAAGTTACAATTTTAGATCAATTAGGTGTCATACATGTTCGATGTGTGTTCCCAATGAAAATACTTGTCTATTTTGACGGAACTGGATGGTTTATATTGGCCCTTGTAGTGATGGATATCTTGTGCAAGTTTCGCTGGAAAATATGACCGTTAACGACAAAAACGACTACCCCTAAGTTTACTCGTAAAACTAGAATTTTCTTGTACCTGAAAACCGTTAAAATCTCCATAAATTATATACACACTGGAATGATGCGTTCAAGAGCTTAAATCGAAGCTGACTTGACGAAATATAACCCTATGTAAATTTCTAATTATTTCTGTACCTAAACTGTGACAATATTTGGATCGGAGTGTGACTCTGGACTGCAGTCCCGAGCGACTCCAGTTGTTGTTTACTGTCCCATAATGAATACCACCCTGTTTCCTTAACTCGTAGGTTTCCGAACTCCACTTTTTATTAAAGGTGAATCTGTTAGCTAGACAACACAATTGGTTTCATTCTGTTTCATTATCATTTGTTATTTAATCTGTAATTTAAAAGATGGGGACGTATAACAGTCCCAACAGAATCAGAATTTACATATTATCATTGAACAGTGTATAACTCATGACGTACAGACGCGATCGAGAATCCGTCTATTGCGTTGAAAACCTTACTGAAAGCCCTAGATTTCATCCAACTGTAGCATCGCTAAATTCTGATCCCAACTAGGATTAAAATGCGTTACGAAACGGACTTCCGATTCTGAAACCGGATTTCCAGCCGTGAATGCTTAAAATGAAATGACTATGATTAGTGATCCTGGAATCCGATTGGCATGAAACCAAAATCGCAGGATAGATAATTGAACATACTATTTATTCCCTGTTCATCGTTTCACTAAACTATAACCGTATGATTTATGATAAATTATGCAAGTGGTAGATTACTGATTCATGACACCCTAATCATGCTTTACATACTGTTTACGCATCATATCATACACATGTCACTGCATTGATAACCTAGTGATAACGTGCATTACCCAGTGTTAGGTATTAGTGATGATTGTGGCAAGTACATTAGTGTTCGTGTATCAGTGAATAAGTGAAAGCGACACGTACTTGTACACAATCAGTGAACCTTATTATTCTATTGCATTGTCAACGTCTGTGGGACGCGTGTATGTGTGACTATAAGTGGTATGGGACACTTATGAAAGCTCTTGCACGGGTGTCACAGATAAGGCACCAGACACTGCCATTTATCTTAGGTATTAGTCGGGACGTGCTTGATGGAGATCCTGTCTCCAGTTCTCGTACGGACTTGTCACCGACCGACTGGTATTTGAGGTTATGGTTAGCGTTTGATGTAGACCACGGGGTGTGGGGTAGTTTGAGTGTGAGTTCAACAGAATCTCGGGAGTCCCTTGCCGGCTTATATATTTAGGGAGATATATAGAGATTTACAGGGTACATGATTATTACCGTGATTTACATGTTGGGCCCGTGGTCCCTTGCCCTTGGGTGGAGGACACTCGCGAGTAGTTGATTTTCACACTTGGACTGACGATAGGCTTAGTGACCTGTACAGTGAGACTTAGAGGCTGATAGGGATAATGACATCGATATTCATACTTACTGTGTTGACATATGTGGCATATCATTCTACTCTTTTACTGTTCCACTGCATCGATTATTACATGTTCATACCTACCGTCATTGATTTACTGTTATATCTATTTATTATCACTGTTAGAGTTATCACTTGGAATTATATATTATATTGCTATTGTGTCGCTCTGACGACCTGAGTATGCATGCTCAGTGTGAGGAGAGGATTTAGTCGGGACCAGGATCAGACGCACATCACGGACATCGTGATTAGCTATCCAGAGTTATACCCTTTTGTTTCCCATCAGGTCAGTTCTTTATATTGTTTGTTCCAGTTACTGCATTTCTCTTTACCTGCGCATTATTTACTGATTACCATGTAAAGCTAGAAGCCGAAGTGTGACTACGGCAGGATGTATCCTTGACCGTAGGAGCATGGCTGGCCTTGTCAACCCCTCGTATTCCGTATTTTAGGAAGCGGGGCGTGACATGGTTTAGTTGGTATCAGAGCCCAGGTTTTGCTTCGATTGGGATTGCAGTTTTCCGTGTATAGCTTGACAATCTAATATATCCCTTGGTCTAGGTTGTAAACTTGTTATTCTTGATCTTTATTCACATTAAGTGTTCTGCTATCCATTCGCTAGGGTTTTAGGTGACTTGGCAAAGTTTTGTGGTTGTAATTGTGAACTACATCACGGTTACACTACCATACTCTGTTTAAGTGACTTAGATTCATACAGTTGATTTTCCCATTTGTAAAGAATTTAATCACATCTGATATTCTTGAATCTTTGTCCAATCCATATTATATTTGATTCTTATAGCGTGTGCCTTATATCATCCTCAAAATCATTATTTCAGGATCATGTCTTCCAACGACTCTTCCTCTATCTCCACTCCCCAGAATCAGACTATTGAGATCCTAAGTGCACTGCAAGGTTTAAAGGAAGCCCATGAGAGAACAAATGACTTGTTAGCTGAAGGATTGAGAAGGCAGGTGTTCCCCTCCGAAAGACGCGGCGGAGACCGATAAACGTCTTGCCTGAGATTCGGGGCAGATGCTATATGGTTTTATTCGTCTACCTCTCCGAAAATACCAAGTTAATTTATGGAATTGTATATCGGAGGTTTAGACGGATGCGGCCGATGTAGCAGACTTCGTCAGATTCCCCCTCGCTAGAGGGGTTTTTGATTGTGGGGACGCTTTTCCCTACAGGCGCAAGCCCCTGGAGTTAATTACGCTACCGCATCGCGGTGGCCACTTTCTCCTTCTCCAGAATTTCACTTCGTGTCGTGTGTGTTTGTTTTGTTTGTGGTGCCCGTGGATTGTATACGGAGACTGAGTAATGCCGTCGCCCGTAGGACGTGGATTAGTCCAAATTCGTATTTACTTAGATTTGGGTTTGTGTTTTTAGTTTAAGGATACGTTAGCCGTATTGAAGCTAAGATCAACTTAACATGATGATCCGTTTAATATGTGACCGTCGGGACTCGTCGCCTCTCTAACGTCGTTGAAGGATTACAACGATAGGTGTCAGAGGAGTTCGGAGATGTACCCTCGAGCCAAAGTTGATTTCGGGTTTTATAATTTATTTGAATGTTTAAGGATACGTTAGCCGTGTTTGGGGCTAAGATCAACTTAAACGAGACCGTTTAGATCCGAAAAAAGAGCATTTGGGGGCTCTATTACTCCAGTTTAGGGACGTAGTGGTCCATGTTCCAGTTTAGGGACGTGGTGGTCCATCGCCCGTTTAAGGACGTGGTGGTCCATCGCCAGTTTAAGGACGTAGTGGTCCGTCGCCAGTTTAGAGACGTGGTGGTCCATTATTAGTTTAAGGACGTTTCGGTCCATCATTAGTTTAGGGACATTTCGGTCCGATATTAGTTTAGGGACATCTCGGTCCAATATTAGTTTAGGGACGTCTCGGTCCATCATTCATGTGTGTGGTCGTTGGGACCCGTCACCTCTTTGACGTCGTTGAGGAATTACAACGATAGGTGTCAAAGGAGTTCGGAGATGTACCCTCGAACCGGTTGTAAATTGATTTAAGTGAGCGATCTTGCTCTGTCAATTTAATTTGAGGACTTACAGCCAAAATTGGGCTAAGTCTAGTTAAAAAAGGTCAACATTTTATTTACTTTTGCATTGCGTTTTCATTTGGGCTCTACCCATAAAAGATGCAGAGCATCAATTTGTTTTGGGCTCTGCCCATTTATAAATGATGCAGAACATCTGCTTTGTTTGGGCTCTGCCACTTTTTTAAAATGCATAGCATTCTTATTGTTTTGTTTGGGCTCTGCCCATTTATAAATGATGCAGAGCATCAATTTAATTAGGCTTGCTTGGTCTTTTTGATTTGGGCCTGGCCCTTTAGGAAATGCATTGCATTTATCAGGCGCTTTGCGCCAATCAAAGAGCGCAAGCGCTTGTGGTGGCGACACGTATCACGTGAGCGCAGTGCGCTGCGCCGATGCGCTGCACATGCGCTGCTGACACATGGCGCTAATTCAGGAGCGCAACAGCGCAAATTGGAAGTACAAAGCACTAAGAATCTTTTAGATTCAAGAACAGAAGTGCAAAGCACTTTTTGATCTCTTGATCTAAATTTAGATCAAAGAAAAACAAGTTTTTTCTTGTTTTTCCTTATCTAAGAGAACCAAAGGTTCATAAAAAGTGCAAAGCACTATTTTTATTCTATTTATCTATTATATATTTTTTTTGTTAAAGATCACTGATCTTGGTTTTAGATCAACGATCTGTTCATAAGATAATTTTCTCTTCTTTAAAGGGTTTTTTTTTTACCTTTTTGTTCTTGAGAAGTTCTTCAGAATTCTCTCTTTTCTTCTTTTTTTTTAGAAGTAATGTTCATGCCTTTGAATTGAGATTTAGGGTTCTTTTTATAGTGCCCACAAATTAGTTAATTTTGTTAAAGAGATTTTTCTCTAAGTGATTTGGGGAATTTTCCCCACCGTTGGATCTTTTATCCAAGGGCTTCTGTTTTACAGAAGAAAATCCTCTTGTTTTAACAAGAACAGAAAGATTTCTTTAAAATCTTTATTCTGTTTGGCGCATATGCCCCAGTGCGTGACACGTGTCATGCAGCGCACAACTGCGCTGGCGCATCTGCGCCGACACGTGTCGCGCAGCGCACAGCGGAGCACAACTGCGCTGGCGCATCTGCGCCGACACGTGTCGCGCAGCGCACAGCGGAGCGCAACTGCGCTGGCGCATCTGCGCCGACACGTGACGCGCAGCGCACAGCGGAGCGCAACTGCGCTGGCGCATCTGCGCCGACACGTGACGCGCAGCGCACAGCGGAGCGCAACTGCGGAGCGCAACTGCGCTGACACGTGTCGCGCAGCGTAGTGCTTGCGAAACCGAAGCGTTGCTTCATTCAATTTTTTTAAAACAGAGCTTTGCTCTGATTGGGTGCGCTGCCTTGGGCGCTGCGCTGATGCGTCTGCGCCAGACACGTGGCGCGTTGCGCCCGGGATTTGAAGCGTTGCTTCAAAATTTGAATTTTGAATTTCCAGCAGAGCTTTGCTCTGATTGGGGGAAACAAATGCCTCCCCACCGTTGCGCTCACGTGGCGCGCACGTGAGTGCAGCGGTGGCAAGCCCCTGACCGTTGGATCAAGGGGTGAGCTGAAGGGGCGCAAGCGCCTTATAAACAAGACCTTTGGCCCTTAGAAAATTTCACCATTTTCTAGATTTTGATTCCAGAGCTTTGCTCTTGCTTAGAACTTCAGAGCTTTGCTCTCGTTTCCTTGGAGCTTTGCTCTCATTTTCCAAGTTAGAAAACTTTAGGTAAAATTAATCTTGAGTTAAGTTAATTTTAATTAACCAATAGAGCTTTGCTCTCATAGATCTTCTAAAGAAATCCTCTTTGGAGTTTCACCTAATAGAGCTTTGCTCTCATGAATCTATAGATCTGCAGAGATCTTGTTCATGGGTTTTAACCCATTAGCAGAGCTTTGCTCATGGATCCAAAAATAGATCTTTTAGATTTGAAAAATGAAGAATCTTTTTATAAGTTTTCATGAATCTTTCAAGATTCCAAAATTTTTAATTCTTTTAAGTGTAAAAATTTTCTGATGGACTTTTTCCATTATTACCACAGAGCTATGCTCTTTTAAGAAATTTTATTCCCTTGAGACCAGAATTTGACAAGTGTCATTCTGTGGCAGAGCTTTGCTCTGAAATAGGAGATTTTCTCCTTGTCTCTAAGGATTCCACACTGATGAGAATATTCTCTTATGGATTTCTCTTTCTTGACTGATAGTCTTATCCAATGATGAGGCTGTCTTATTACATAGGGCATTTTCATTTGGATTTCATGGGTCCCTATTTGGTCCCCTACCCACTGCATTGCAATGTAGTGTGATTAATTTTTTAATTTAGTTAACTCAAAAGCTAAACGTTGGAACTGCAGCACTAACGGCTAATTTCTGTTCATTTGCAGCTATCATGTCTCTCGACACCTCGTTCCCGTTCGTCCGTTCAGAGGAGGGATTTCCCGAAGTGCCCTTGGACCGTGAAGTTCTGGCTATGATCAAGGAATACGACCCAGAATGCAAGAGTCTCCATCTTTGGGGGTCATGGTATAACCAGATCATTATGGATCGACGCAGCTTCACATGCTCAGTGCCGTCAGAGCCTATCGTGGCGATTCACTACGCAACCCCACCCTCGGTGCAGTATGCCGTGGAGTTGGCGGATTGGACGTCAAAGGGCTTCCTACATCCCGCCATAGATGCGATACCGATTCAGCGTCCCATGGTTTTGGATATCCTAGGGCGCCGTATCTGTCAAGGTGAAGCACGACCCTGGGGGCAATCATATAACCTTGGTCTGATTCCCCGCCACCCGATCGGCTACCTGCCGTGGGCCCGGTACATCCTGTCGACGAAGAAGTCGCAGTTGATAAGATTAGGACTGTACACCGTGGTCTACGTCTCTCTCTTTCAGTATCCCACGCTCCCTACCTGGTGATTCAAGGCTTTCCTGGAGCAGTGGAATATTCCCACTCACACTTTCCTTGCGATGGATCGGGAAGTGTCCATCTCTTTGGAGGAATTCGCAGAGGTATTCGGCCTACCAGTCATGGGGGAACACTATGAAGAGCTGCTCCCGACAGATGAGTACGTCTTCGGTGCTAAGCCGATGGTAAGGGGATCATGCCGGAAAACGCTGTTCAACACCAATTCCCGAGCCTGATCAAGGTGTTGAACATCTACGAGTCCCTTTTTATCGAACATGGGAGCCGAGGAGTTAATTTTGAGGACTTCATCACTCGGTTCCTTCGCCCAAGCGTCATCTCGTCAGAAGCGGCCAAGTCTGCCACCTTGGATGACCCTTTCGGTCTAGGTTTGGATAACCTGCCGACGAAGGAGATAGACCAAAAGGGTTTCTTTCTTCCAGACTTCCCGACTATCTCTTTTGCAGAAATTGCAACCCCCGGGATGGACGAGGAGGCATTTTTCTTAGGATTTCTCGGATTGTGGCTGAGTTGGTTTGCGATCCCAATGCACTCTCATCGCATGCGGCCCTCTGTCTTTTACCGAGCCCATCGAATGGTCATCGGGGTAAAGGTGGCTATGGGGATCCCCGGCTTGGCGCACTTATATCATGGCCTTAGTCGAGCAGCAGATGCTAATGAGCCTGGGGTATTGCACGTGGTCCTCCCAATGCACTACTTTGCATCGTGGCTCGAGCTACACACGGCGGGTGTCTTCGGCATGCATAAAAGGCCTCCGTTCTTCGAAAGGTGCAGCTTTCCTCGCATCATACAGCTAATTGGCGCGTCAATTGTGAACCCGTCGCCACGAGATGCCAGGGGTCCACTCCTTTGCTCTCACACCATCGGAGTCGGTGTGTTTTTCATTGATAAGGTGTTGACCATCGGAAAAGCGTCCACTACTGCAGTGCGGCCATTGCAATTCACTTTTAAGGATGGAGCTTCGGTTTTAACGGCCCGGGAGACCCTTCAGTTATATTCCATCAGACCGGACTTTTTGGTGTTTAGGCAAAATGGGTCAGCGATCTTCATGAGATATAATCTGCATCGTTTCGCCCAGCAGCTGAGTTATAATCAAGGGGTACCGCTGGAGGCTTTCTTATCGGAGCCTGCTGTGACCGAAGAAGGGATGGAGAGGGCGCTACATCATTTCATGCGTATAAACACGGGCTCCCACTTCTTTATCAACGAGCCGGCCTACACCCCACGACTCCTCAAGGTATACACAGAATGGTACAGTCATTCGACGGGGGCGGTTATAAAGGAGGAAAGGCGGTTGTTGATCGACCGCAAGGTTGCACCTCCAGGTAGCGATCGCAACGCTCCTTTGGTGCCAAGGACCCCGGTAATCCCACCTTTAAAAGACGCCACAGCAGGACCCTCGCGCGTGCAGAGTCCTCCATGCAGATTGCCGCTCCCTGATATTGCGGATGCACCCCCAGCGCCTTGTGCTCCAGTGGTTGCAGTTTCGCCAGAGTCTGGCGTATGTGCGGACATTAGGACCCGCCATCCCAAGGTGGCTGCTAAACATAAATCGATCCCGCGTGCACCTAGAGTTAGCAGGAAGAAGAAAAAGAAGTCACTCTTTACCGCAGACATCACGTTCGGTCAGGAACCCCATGCTCCCTACAGTGAGGGCCTGAGCGAATATGGGACTAATGAGGGATTAGTCATGCCGCCGGATGACACGGACTTGGAGGCCGCCCTCAGAGCTTTGGAGCACTTGGCGAGGCGTAATGCCTGGCTGGCTAGGCTCGCGGCGTTAGGTAATCATTAGTCGCAATTTTTATTACATCATATCTTTATTGTTGCCTTTGACTAATATTTTCCCTTCTTTTCCCTTAACAGGCATCACCACTGAAGAAGCCATTGTCGCTTCCCTCAAGACCTTCCAAGAGGAGGAACGCCTTAGAGTGTCTCTAGGACTCAGTAAGTTTCGATTCATCATGTTTTCATTTTTTTAATGTTATGGCCGATTTAACCTTTCCCTTTTTTTATCACAGGGACCTCAATGCCGCTCCCGCCAAGTGACGCAGGTGTCCTACCAGCTGCCGACGTTCCTGCTTCCTCAGGGTCATCGCACAAGGTCCGTCTTGACGAGCCGATGAGAGATGCCTTAAAGGCTTTGGAGGTGTCTTTGTTTACGGACGACGACGCCTTGGTGAAGGAGGCATCACAGAGGTCTATTGTAACAGTTTGGGAGGAAAGGAAGCGGCTAAGGCGTGAAGCGAAGGCGCGTAGGGCTGCCTTGGTTGTGGGAGCGGGCCCTAGCACTGCTCCTCGTGCCGATACTCCGTCCGAAGAGGCCCATGTCGCCCTATCCACTGCTCGCAGAGAAGTGGCGCGCGCAGCTCGAAGCGCAAACGGTAAATCCACTTCAGGTAATATTTCTCTTAAAGTTTTTGCTGTAGGAGTTTTAATGCCATCGGATCTTATATCTCTTATCTTGCAGGGCCAAGTCCGACCGAGGAGGAGGCGGAGACCGCTGAACCCAAGGAAACAGAGGAGGCGGCTCCTACCGAGCTTGAGCCGATGGTGGGCAACGTCGCTGAGGCTTCAGGGCCCGAGATAGAGGTTGAGGGGTCTGCAGCCGAGAAGGTCATTGATGCCCGGCCTGAAGTGGCGGCAGATGAAATGATCATTACAACGGAGCCGAGGGTGGTGGCGGATGAGGCGCTTGAGGCCGATGATCTCGCGATGACGGCGGATGAGCCGATGGAGATCGCAGAACCCGCAGAAGGAATAGGTGAGATGGGTACGACTCCTGGGGAAGAGTTAGCCGCTCCTTCCCTAGAGTCCGGCAGTAGTTTCCCTCCCTGTGTACGATCTTCTGCCGTCCCCAGGTCTTGCGAGCACGACAACGGTCCCTATCGAGTCCGGTGATGAGGCTACGGGCGGTGGCCTCATATCGATAGAGGAGAGAGTCGCCTCCGTTTTGGCCGGAAGTTCCTCAGGTAAACCCCAGGTTGCTTTTTTTTTCTTTGTTTTACAATTCTTTCTGACAAATTTACCTTTCTTGTAACGCAGGTGCGGCCAGCGCCGATGCCCCACTGCTTGAGGGAGCGCCTTCAACGACTGCCTTGGCGGTGGTTACCCCTCAGCCCTCTCTCACACCGTCAAAGATGTTGGAAGGTATGAGTTCGCAACTTATTAATCTCACTTTTCAGACGTATAATCCATATACTAAAGTCATACCGTTGTGTCTTTTAGGAGTGCTCTTTGACCACCTTTATCAGGTGTTGCTCTCACACTTCTCCTTCCCATCCGAACTTGCCTCTTCCCCTGGTGGTGTTGGTGAGTATGATTTCCGTTGATATCTTTCTTCTTTTTTTTATTGATGGAGTTACTGATAACCCCTTTTTCTCATCTCGACTGCAGTGCTACAGATTGAAGGAGGAGATAAAAGATCAGCTGTGCCACCGGCCCTTCCGACCTTGCCACCTGTCTCAACTGGTACGACTATCACATTGATAACTTCCCCCTTTTTATTTTCTGTACTGTTATCTGACCACATCCTGTTTCTTTTTAGTTGTCGTTCCGGCCTCAGCGCCCTTCGAGTCTCGCATTACAATGCCGGGCGGCCCTTCCCAAAGACGTCCGTCCTCAAAAGGTGCGGCGAATAGTCTGCGTATGTTGAGCGACTACATCGAGGAATTCGACGTCGAGTCTCCTACATCCGCTGAGGATTTTGCTACGACGATTAACCCAATGTTGGTGATATTTGCCACCTTCCATGACGAAGGCACCGTCGCTTCTTGGGTTAACCATTGTCGGGAGATTGAGGCTCGCCTTCATCAATTGGAGTCGATGTGTCTATCACCTGAGACTTTGGCTGTGAGCGCTCAACGGGGAGCATGGCTCGAGCAAAGCACTTCCCATTTCCGTTATTTGGAACAAGAAGCAACTTTGAAGCTGAAGGAGTGTCAGGAGTCTTCAAGCGAAACTGCTCGCCTACGTGCTGAAGTTGAGGCGAACGCTGCCGAGGTAAAGGCCGTCTTCGAGGGCCTTCTAGAGCGCATCTCAAATGGGCTGAAATTGAAGAGGGCACTTGATGTCGCCGAGCATGACATTCCAGGCCGTGAAGTTGCTCATCAGGCCGTTAGGGATCAGCTTGCGTCTGTCGTGCAGCAACGGGCCCAAGTGGAAGCGGAATTGGCAGTGGTGGCTGATCAGGAGAAAGTGAGGAAGGAAGTGCGCGAACAATTGCTAGAGCTATGCAGAACGCTTCCTTCTCAGTAACTCTCCATGTATCGTTCGTAGATAAAAAGAAATGTGTATATATATATATATTTTTTTATTCTTTAACATAATGTATCCTGTACCCAATCAAGTTTATGAATAAAAGATATACACATTTTTTTTATCTTGTGTCATTTTCTCTGTCTTTTCTTTCTCCCTTTTTCTTACTATCAGCATGTTGTCACGATTGGCAGGTAGTAGAGCAGGCATCTTGATTTCTTCATGAGATAGTGATGGCTTAGGCTGCAGGTTCAGATCTGCCGCCTAAGACTTTTCAATTCTATGAGCCGTGAGGGTCTCATAGAGACTTTTCTCCCTACGGATCGTGTGGATCTCGTAGGAGGGTTTTTCTCCTTAGGAATCATGAGGATTCCTAAGTGTGGTCTTCTCTTATAAGTCGTAAGGATCTTACAAGAGAATTTTTCCCTCTTAAGAGTCGAGAGGACCCATAAGCGGTTGTTTCCCTCCTTGTTGAAACTCGACTTTGGAGAGTGAGACCCGTGAATAGTATGCAAGAGACCGTTTTAGATCGACTTGCAGGATCCCATTGTTCAGGAAGCAAGTTTTTTTTAATCCCTGCTGCCTAAGGCTTCATCTTGCAAGTTGAGAAGAATCGGGAATTTCCTGCGGAGACACTGGTTTCTCTGCGAGCCGACGCGAATCAGAGGCTCTCGTCAAGGATTATTTGTCTCCTTGAGTTGAAGGGTTTGCTACGGATTATTTGTTTCCTTAGCACCAAGGATTATTTGTTTCCTTGGTGATGACACGGATCGAGAATTTCCCGCGGAGACGCTGGTTGCTCTGCGAGTCGACGCGTATCAGGAGGCTCTCATCAAGGATTATTTGTCTCCTTGAGTTGAAGGGTTTGCTAAGGATTATTTGTTTCCTTAGCTCCAAGGATTATTTGTTTCCTTGGTGTTGACACGGATCGAGAATTTCCTGCGGAGACGCTGGTTGCTCTGCGAGTCGACGCGCATCAGAAGGCTCTCGTCAAGGATTATTTGTCTCCTTGAGTTGAAGGGTTTGCTAAGGATTATTTGTTTCCCTAGCGCCAAGGATTATTTGTTTCCTTGGTGTTGACACAGATTGAGAATTTCCCGCGGAGACGCTGGTTGCTCTGCGAGTCGACGCGCATCAGGAGGCTCTCGTCAAGGATTATTTGTCTCCTTGAGTTGAAGGGTTTGCTAAGGATTATTTGTTTCCTTAGCGCCAAGGATTATTTGTTTCCTTGGTGTTGACACGGATCGAGAATTTCCCGCGGAGACGCTGGTTGCTCTGCGAGTCGACGGGCATCAGGAGGCTCTCGTCAAGGATTATTTGTCTCCTTGAATTGAAGGATTTGCTAAGGATTATTTGTTTCCTTAGCGCCAAGGATTATTTGTTTCCTTGGTGTTGACACGGATCGAGAATTTCCCGCGGAGACGCTGGTTGCTCTGCGAGTTGACGCGCATCAGGAGGCTCTCGTCAAGGATTATTTGTCTCCTTGAGTTGAAGGGTTTGCTAAGGATTATTTGTTTCCTTAGCGCCAAGGATTACTTGTTTCCTTGGTGTTGACACGGATCGAGAATTTCCCACGGAAACACTGGTTTCTCTGTAAGTCGACGCGCATCAGGTTTTTCTTCGGAGTTGGGATGAATCATTGAGATCTGACTTCGTTTTCTGGGGGAGCCTGCCGGGAAAGGATGGTTCCCTCTTCGTTTGCGCCCTTGGATTGTATATAGGGATCGATGTGATCTTAACTGTAAGGCTAAAGTTTTATCATTTCTTTCTTTCTTTTTTATTTCCGCGATGCTCTATCATTCAGCTTTTATATCGCGAAGGTCGCGATTGCCCAATCATTTCGGCTATTTTTCGCGGTGCCCAATCATTTCGGCTGTTTATTTTATTTTTACTCACTGCTTTTTATTGCGAGTTGCCCAATCATTTTGGCTATTTTACATGCATACATTTTACTTGCTGCTTTTTTATTGCAAGTTGCCCCATCATTTCGGCTATTTCATATGCATGTGCGGCCTATTGGCTTTTCGCCGTAAACCTGACATTAGACACCGATCTCGGCATCAGCATCGCTTCAACTGGGATATTGCCAGGAGCGAATCATCATTTGCCTCTGTCGTTGTCGAACAAAGGAGGCTTAACGACCAGGGTTAGGGTCCTGTCGACTAAGGCTTTGACTTCATGAGCCGTAAGGGTCTCACAAAGTTATTTCTCTCTACAAGTCATGAGGATCTTATAGGTGTATTTTCTCCTTAGGAATCGTGAGGGTTCCTAAGTGTTTTGTTCCTTTGTAAGTCATAAGGATCCTACAGGAGGGTTCTCTCCTCATAAATCGAGAGGATTTACAAGGGTTGTTCATCGTGGGAACATATCCCTAGTCTCGGATGGGACTTAGTTAGGGAAATGTTTATTCGTGCCCGTGGATTGTATACAAGGGTCAGTAATGAGCCACTTGTAGGGCAATGTCGAAAGTTGTTGGGGTTGCTTAAGCACATGTTTAGGTCTCTATAACTTAAGACTTTCAAATCTTATGAGCCGTGAGGGTCTCATAAGAGAGTTCTCCTTACGAGTCGGGAGGATCTCGCAAGTGTATTTTCTCCTTAGGGATCGTGGGGATTCCTAAGTGTGTTGCTCCCTTGTGAGTCGTAAGGATCTCACGCGGGTGGTTTCTCCTTACAGAGTTAAGAGGACCCTATAAGTGTTTTTTAAAGAGGTTGCGCCCTTTCGGGTTTTCACAAACACTCGCCGGTAGCCCTGCTGTTTTTACTCACGGAGCCCTTTCGGGTTTTCATCCGTGCCCATTTTGCTTATGGACATACCTGTTGGGGTAAAAATTTACACCTCGGTTGACCGAGTCAAAGTCAAGGTCAACCCCCAAGCTAGGTGTGCCCAAGCCCAGGTCAAGCGGGCCCATGCCCAAGTCGAGCCCGTGGCCAGCCTCCCCATGCCAACACCAAGATCATGTAATAAATAATTTTTATGTAATTTTTTATACATGAATGTATGCAAAATGGGCATAAAGCCAATATTTTGTAAGCCCATGGCTTATGTGCAAAAATGAAATGGCACATGAGCCATGGGATAGGCAAAATGCCATTTTGTGAAGCCCAAGGGGCTATATGTAAATATGTAAGCCTATAAAAGGCAACATGATGAATAAAAAATAGAACACTTTTCATTCTCTCCACAAAAATTTTAGATCTGAGATCTTTTGTGCCTCCTGCTCCTTCTCCAAGGTTCTAAACCTTCTCATTTCTTGGAATTAAATCAAGAGTTTTACTCTTTCTTTTCAAAAACTAAGAAGTCTTCCACCATAAAACCCACAAAGGGGAACTTGGATCTACCATTAGATCTCAGAAAAGAGAGATTTTTAGATCTCACATCTCTTGATCATCAAGATCCGGCCAACAGAGGAGGAAGAAGAAGACCCCCTTTCATCAACCAAAACATTTCAGGAGTTTAACTCCATATATTTACATATATATATAATAAATATTTCCTTTCTGAAGCATAGCTTCTAGTTCTAAGACTAAAAGCCCCTTTATCTCGCCAGTGCCCAGCGCTCGAGCGCAAAGCGCCCACATGTCGACACATGGCGCGCTTGCGCTCAGGCACACTGCGCTCGAGCGCAAAGCACCCATATGCCGACACGTGGCGTGCTTGCGCTCAGGCGCACTGCGCTCGAGCGCAAAGCGCCCACGTACCGACACGTGGCGCACTTGCGCTCAGGCGCACTGCGCTCGAGCGCAAAGCGCCCACGTGCCGACACGTGGCGCGCTTGCGCTCAGGCGCACTGCGCTCGAGCGCAAAGCGCCCACGTGCCGACACGTGGCGCGCTTGCGCTCAGGCGCACTGCGCTCGAGCGCAAAGCGCCCACGTGCCGACACGTGGCGCGCTGCGCTCAGGCGCACTGCGCTCGAGCGCAAAGCGCCCACGTGCCGACACGTGGCGCGCTTGCGCTCAGGCGCACTGCGCTCGAGCGCAAAGCGCCCACGTGCTGACACGTGGGCGCGCTTGCGCTCAAGCGCACTGCGCTCAAGCGCACTGCGCTCAAGCATAAAATGCCCATGTGCTGACACGTGGCGTGCTTGCGTCTGAGCGCACAACACCTAAGCGCACAGCGCTCAAGGCGCTGGCCCCACGCATCCCTTAGATGCCTTTCCCCTCTCTTTTTATGTACATACATATATATACATATGTATACATATTTACACACACATGTACCCCACGACACTGTCCCTGTTAGAAAAAAAATTTCTAACGGGGCGCTGCCCCGCACCCCGCAAGGGGGCTGCTAGCCCCCTTGACCCTCAGCCCGCTATCCGGGTAGCGGGACCCCCGTAAAAAATCTGCGTGGCTCCCGATATATCCAAAACCCCTTTTCAAGACACAACACACGTACACCGCACATTGAGTTCGCATGACCAGTTTAACCCATTAATCGGAGGTTCCCTCGCCCCAAAGGAGAGGGGTAATTAACGGCTGTTTAGTCCACGGCTGCCGGAGATTCGGATCCCCACAATCATTAAACCCCGGCCTACCCTAGGCAGGGGGAATCTGTAGTACGCCTGACAAGCGCGCGCGTATTCCCATCTCAATGGGGTGATGAAAAACACCCTACAGATTCTGGCACGCCCGGTGTGACTAATCTCTCCTCCCATATTTCGGGTTAAGCGTTCATACGAACTCAATCAATATACATACCTGTATTCATACTAAAAATAATGCTTTTTCATGCAGATTTTCAAGCAATCACCTTCCGACGATGTCTTCGATGATGAACTCAGCTCCCGTCTCTTGCACGATGATGATAGACTTCAGGACGGTCCTTCCTGCCATTCTCGGGCGACAATGGGAGGAGCCGCTGCTACCATTCGGCTCTATTATGTTCATACCTATTGGCGCCATCCTGGCTCCTCAAGCCCCGGTGGCAGACAAACCGGTCTCGAAAGGTAGGAGACCAAATGTGGTGGTCGCGAGGGCACCTCAGCCCAAGCGCAAGTCCGTTTCCGAACGACTCCCCATGGCCCCAGCTGGGGGCAAGGCCATCAACACCAAAAAAGCTACAACGCGTCCCGAGCAAGCTCCAACGGTGCCCTTGACCACTGCTCGATCGGGTGTCTTCTTTAAGCTCCCCTCTGATCAACTCACAATGGCTTCCCGGGTAGCGGATGCCCGCCAAGCCTTCAAAATCGAGAAGCTGAGGGAGAAAAGGCTCAGATATAGAGCCAACAAAAGGGCTAGGGCTCCTGCCAGGCTAAACCTCATGAGGTTCGAAGAACAGGGTTACCCCGCCGAAGATGAGGAAATGGCTGGGTATGTGGTCCACACTGTCTACACGGTGGGCACGCGCAGCAAGAGCAAGGATGGGGCTACCACATCTCAAACCTAATCTGGCTTGAATGTGGTGGACGCTTCCCAAGAACAGCCGCCTCTGGTGGGTGATGAAAACCCTATTGATGAGGATGATAGGTGGAAAGACCCTTCGGTCCATGAGGAGTCAGGCTCGGAAAGCGAAGAAGAGCCGACTTTCCGCCCCAGGACTGCAGAGCAAGAGCTGCTTCAAGAGCTCCGAAAGCAGCTTAGAAACAAAGACAAGGAGATGGCCAAACTTTACTCCAAAATTGACGACTTGACAAACGTCGTCCAGTAGCTCACGGCCCGACTTGCTTCCTATCCGCCCAATCAAGCGTAGGGCTCTGCTCGTGAACCGGGAAACGGTGTCCCAACGTAGCCAGCGCCTATTCCCTCAAATCCAAAAGTGGGCGAACCGCATGAAAATCAGTCGCATCTTATCTCGGGAAATGTCTTGGCTACCGATGACAGTAGCCCGCTAACTCAAGATCAAATCATGGATTTGGTTGCCAGCAAAGTCAAAACACTGGTAGCCGAAGCTGAAGCACAAAAAGATGTTAGCAGTAGCGGGAGACCATATCCCGCTCAATATGACCTGGTAGAATTTCCCAGCGGCTATGTCATCCCTAAATTCGGAAGATTTGATGGGACAGGAAATGTGAATCAGCACATCGCCCACTTCAAAGCCTCATGCTGGAATACTGGGGGCAACGATGCGCTTCTCCTCCGCCAGTTCGTTAATAGCTTGACCGATATTGCTTTCGACTGGTACGTGAGCATACCGGATGGCTCCGTTATTACTTTCATCCAAATGGAATCTTTGTTTCGATAAAGGTTCACGAGCGTCAGCGATAAGATCACCATTGCCGAGCTCGTAAGGACCAAGCCCAAGAACAACGAAAGCTGCACGAATTTTATAACCCGATGGCGCAATCTCTCTGTCAAATGTGAACCGCCGATAAAGCAGGACCAATCTGTCAGTCTCCTTGTCGGAAATCTCAACAATTGGATGTCCCCGTTTCTATGCACCGCGGGTCTCAAAACATTCCAAGAGCTGACCAGGAAAGTTCAAATGCTGGAGCGCTCAAAGCAGGAATCCTCCTCGGATACCCAAGATAACAATAGGTCCTGGAGAAACCGAAAGGATGATAATCGCAAAGGCGGAAATTCCGACGATTCTAAATCTTTCAACGCCTCGGCTAACTGAAATAAGCAAGGGATGAGCGGGTCTAGCGCCAACCAGCCTCGGAAGCCAATGTTCAGAGAGGGAGGAGAATCTCCACTGAAAGAGAAGCTGGATAAGGTCTATTCCTTCAGAAGGGACAAAATCCGTAAAATATTCAAAGACGCCCTGAAGAACGGTCTACAATTGCCAGAGTCAAAAAGACCGCAGGAAGCGAATAAGACCGACGACCCCATATAATGCCCCTATCACAGAGTGATAGGTCATGCCATTGAGGACTGCTTCGTCTTCAAAGATTGGGTCGAAAAGCAATACAAGGCAGGAGAGATAGAACTGTCCAAAAGCGTGTTAACAAACAGTCCAGCTGCGACCGCCAATTTCATACAAACGGAGACCGAAGTTCTTCGTGAAACTCATTCTTTCAGACATCTGCCTTTCTTTGAAAACAGTCGACCACCACGTCATTAAACTGGAAACAATCGACCTCTAAGTCATTAAACTGGGAATGTAAAAAGAAATATGTGAATAAACAAAAAAAATGTGTAAATAAAAGAAAAAAAATAAAGCCGAAATGATTGGGTAACTCACAATAAAAATCAGTGAGTGAAAATAAAAATGAGAATAATGCCAAAATGATGGGGCAACCGCGAATAAAAATCGAAATGATGGGGCAATCGCGACCTTCGCGATAAGAAAAGCTGAAATGATAGAGCAATCGCGGTAAAACAAAAAAAGAAAACAAAAAAAACAATATAACGGCGAATGATGAGTCGCTCCTGGTACCATATTCCTGTGCAGCGATGCAGATGCCAACAAAAATTCAAATTTCCAAAACTCTCCCAGCCCTACGGCCAGTCCCCAAATTGACTACCGTATACAATCTACGGGCTCAAATAATTCTCAGCATACCCATGCCCCACCGCAACCACCAGTTACGCGGCTGGTCTCCGCCTTTGGAATTATACTTCATCGGAAAGACCCACTCATGTGTCCTCACGATACATGAGGAGAACAAACCTTTGTGGGATCCTTACAACTCACAAAGGGAAAACACACTTAGGAGTCCTCACGACTCCTAAGGAGAAAATACACCTGCGGGATCCTTACGACTCGTAGGGAGAAAATGCTTTATGGGACCCTCACGGCCCATAAAATTGAAAAGTCTTAGGCGACATGGATCTAAACCTGTCTCCTAAGTCATCGCTCCCCAATCCCCAAGCGGCAAATGATGAGTCGCTCCTGGCATTTCGCTTCAGTGTTAGCGGTCCTGATGCTGACCAAAAAACCCAGATCCCATACCCCAACGGCGAATGATGAGTCGCTCCTGGTACCATATTCCAGTGTAGCGATGCAGACGCCAACCAAATTCCAAATCCCATACCCCAATGGCGAATGATGAGTCGCTCCTGGTACCATATGCTAGTGCAGCGATGCAGACACCAACAAAGTCCTAAAATTTTTATGGCCCTACGGTCTGGATCATACATCCTGCAAAACCGTATACAATCCACGGGCGTAAAACAATCCCAATCTCTCCAAAAATAATAAAATAAAAATAAAAAAAGGTATGTCTACAAGCAAAATGGGCACGGATGAAAACCCGAAAGGGCTCCGTGAGTAAAAACAGCAGGACTGCCGGCGAGTTTCTGAAAACCCGAAAGGGCGCAAACTCGTAAAAAAGAGATGAAATCCACTCGCAAGGTCCTCTCGACTTCGTGAGGAGAAAATTCCTGTGCGAGATCCTTACGACTCGCAAAGGAGCAACACACTTGGGAGTCCCCACGACTCCCAAGGAGAAAATACACTTACGGGATCCTTACAACCCGTAGGGAGAAAATACTTTGTGAGATCCTTATGGCTCACAAAATTGAAAAGTCTTAGGTGATAGGGACCTAAAACCTATCTCCTAAGCCATCGTTTCCTAATAAGCAAACGCAAATGATGATTCGCTCCTGGTACCATATTACAGTGTAGCGATGCTGATGCCAAACAAAAAAAACAATTCCCAAATCCTCTCATGACGAATGATGATTCGCTCCTGGTACCATATTCTAGTGTAGCGATGCTGATGTCAACCTAAATCAAATTAAACCAACAACCTCTACAACGGAATCATGCTCCGTCCCAGAATTTGCTCCGTGTCGAAATCATGCTTCGCCTTGGGATATCTACCTTCCCTGCCGGAATTATGCTCCGCCTCGGAATCAAATCAACCAACAAGCTCTGCATCGGAATCATGTTTCGTCTCAGAACGTACCCCATGTCGAAATGATGCTTCGCCTCGGTGTACCTGCCTTCCTCATCGGAATCAAGCTCCGCCTCGAAATCAAGTCAACCAGCAAGCTCTGCGTCGGAATCATGCTTTGTCTCAGAATGCACCCCGTGTCGAAATGATGCTTCGCCTCGGTGTACCTGCCTTCCCTGTCGAAGTTATACTTTGTCTCGGAATCAAGTCAGCCAACGAGCTCCGCGTTGAAATCATGCTTCGTCTCAGAATATACCCCGTGTCGAAATAAAGCTTCGCCTCGGACTATCTGCTTTCCCCATCGAAATTATGCTTCGCCTGGGAATCAACCTCTGCATCGAAATTATGCTTCGGTCAGAATGTCTGCCGCTCTTCGGAATGATGCTCCGATCCTTGGAATTATGCTCCTCTCATCGGAATGATGCTCCGATCCCTGGAATCATGCTTCGCTCTTCGGAACGATGCTCCGATCCTTGGAATCATGCTCCGCCCTTCGGATTGATGCTCCGAATCCTGGAATCATGCTCCGCTCATCGGAATGATGCTCCGATCCCTGGACCCATGCTCCGCCCATCGGAATGATGCTCCGAATCCTGGAATCACGCTCCGCTCATCGGAATGATGCTCCGATCCTTGGAACCATGCTCCGCCCATCGGAATGATACCCCGATCCCCTGGAATCATGCTCCACTCTTCGGAATGATGCTCTGATCCCCTGGAATCATGCTCCGCTCTTCAGAACGATGCTCCGATCCTTGGAATCATGCTCCGCCCTTCGGAATGATGCTCTGAATCCTGGAATCATGCTCCACTCATCGGAATGATGCTCCGATCCCCTGGAATCATGCTCCGCTCTTCGGAATGATGCTCTGATCCCCTGGAATCATGCTCCGCTCATCGGAATGATGCTCTGATCCTTGGAATCATGCTCCGCGAATCAGAATGATGCTCCGATCCCCTGGAATCATGCTCCGCTCTTCGGAATGATGCTCCGATCCCCTGGAATCATGCTCCGCTCATCGGAATGATGCTCTCATCCTTGGAATCATGCTCCGCGAATCAGAATGATGCTCCGATCCTTGGAATCATGCTCCGCCCTTCGGAATGATGCTCCGATACCCTGGATTCATGCTCCGCCCTTCAGAATGATGCTCTGATCCTTGGAATCATGCTCCGCGAATCAGAATGATGCTCCGATCCCCTGGAATCATGCTCCACTCTTCAGAATGATGCTCCGATCCCCTGGAATCCTTCTCCGCTCATCGGAATGATGCTCTGATCCTTGGAATCATGCTCCGCGAATCAGAATGATGCTCCGATACTTGGAATCATGCTCCGCCCTTCGGAATGATGCTCCGATACCCTGGAATGATGCTCCGCCCTTTGGAATGATGCTCTGATCCTTGGAATCATGCTCCGTGAATCAGAATGATGCTCCAATCCCTTAGAATCATGCTCCGCTCATCGGAATGATGCTCCGATCCCTGGAACCATGCTCCGCCCATCGGAATGATGCTCCGATCCCTGGAATCATGCTCTGCATTTCGGAATGATGCTCCGATCCCCGGGAATCATGCCCCCCGAGGGATACTCCGACCCTGGAATTATGCTCCGCGAATCAGAATGATGCTCCGATCCCCGGGAATCATGCTCCCCGGGATGATGCTCCGCCCCCGGAATGATGTTCCACCTCGAAGTTCAACTTCAAAATCCATCAATTTCATGCACACAACTCAAATGTGCGGTGTACATTTATTGATGGGGGCACTTTATTGGGGTAAAAATTTACACCCCGATTGACCGAGTCAAAGTCAAGGTCAACCCCCAAGCTAGGTGTGCCCAAGCCCAGGTCAAGCGGGCCCATGCCCAAGTCGAGCCCACGGCCAGCCTCCCCATGCCAACACCAAGATCATGTAATAAATAATTTTTAAGTAATTTTTTATACATGAATGTATGCAAAATAGGCGTAAAGCCAATATCTTGTAAGCCCATGGCTTATGTGTAAAAATGAAATGGCACATGAGCCATGGGATAGGCAAAATGCCATTTTGTGAAGCCCAAGGGGCTATATGTAAATATGTAAGCCTATAAAAGGCAACATGATGAATGAAAAATAGAACACTTTTCATTCTCTCCACAAAAATTTTAGATCTGAGATCTTTTGTGCCTCCTGCTCCTTCTCCAAGGTTCTAAACCTTCTCATTCCTTTGAATTAAATCAAGAGTTTTACTCTTTCTTTTCAAAAACTAAGAAGTCTTCCACCACAAAACCCATAAAGAGGAACTTGGATCTACCATTAGATCTCAGAAAAGAGAGATTTTTAGATCTCACATCTCTTGATCATCAAGATCCAGCCAACAGAGGAGGAAGAAGAAGACCCCCTTTCATCAACCAAAACATTACAGGAGTTTAACTCCATATATTTACATATATATATATAATAAATATTTCCTTTCTGAAGCATAGCTTCTAGTTCTGGGACTAAAAGCCCCTTTATCTCGCCAGCGCCCAGCGCTCGAGCGCAAAGCGCCCACATGCCGACACGTGGCGTGCTTGCGCTCAGGCGCACTGCGCTCGAGCGCAAAGCACCCATATGCCGACACGTGGCGTGCTTGCGCTCAGGCGCACTGCGCTCGAGCGCAAAGCGCCCACATACCGACAAGTGGCGCACTTGCGCTCAGGCGCACTGCGCTCGAGCGCAAAGCGCCCACGTGCCGACACGTGGCGTGCTGCACTCAGGCGCGCTGCGCTCAGGCGCATTGCGCTCGAGCGCAAAGCGCCCATGTGCTGACACGTGGCGCGCTTGCGCTCAGGCGCACTGCGCTCGAGCGCAAAGCGCCCACGTGCTGATATGTGGGCGAGCTTGCGCCCAGGCGCACTGCGCTCGACTGCAAAGCGCCCACGTGCAGATACATGGGCGAGCTTGCGCTCAGGCACACTGCGCTCGAGCGCAAAGCGCCCACGTTCCGACACGTGGGCACGCTTGTGCTCAAGCGCACTGCCCTCAAGCGTAAAATGCCCACGTGCTGACACGTGGCGCGCTTGCGCCTGAGCGCACAGCACCTAAGCGCACAGCGCTCAAGGCGCTGGCCCCACGCATCCCTTAGATGCCTTTCCCCCCTCTTTTTATGTACATACATATATATATATATACATATGTATACATATTTACACACACATGTACCCCACGACACTGTCCTTGTTAGAAAAAAAAATTTCTAACGGGGCGCTGCCCAACACCCCGCAAGGGGCTGCTAGCACCCTTGACCCCCAGCCCGCTATCCGGGTAGTGGAACCCCCGTAAAAACTCTGCATGGCTCCCGATATATCCAAAACCCCCCTTTCAAGACACAACACACGTACATCGCATATTGAGTTCGCATGACCAGTTTAACCAGTTAATCGGAGGTTCCCTCGCCCCAAAGGCGAGGGGTAATTAACGGCAGCTTAGTCCGTGGCTGCCGGAGATTCGGATCCCCACAATCATTAAACCCCAGCCTACCCTAGGCAGGGAGAATCTGTAGTATGCCTGATAAGCGCGCGCGTATTCCCATCTCAATGGGGTGACGAAAAACACCCTACAATACCGTTTTTTTATTCTTTTTATTTTCTTCTTCTCTTTTTTTTATGAGGTCGCGCCCTTTCGGGTTTTCACGAACACTCGCCGGTAGCGCTGCTGTTTTTACTCACGAAGCCCTTTCGGGTTTTCATCCGTGCCCTTTTTTGCTTATAGACATACCGTTTTTATTTATTATATTTTTCTTTATTTATTTTTTTATTCACCTCGTCAGCCTAAGGATGCCGCGGTATTAGTTTAAGGATGTTTCGGTCTGCTATTAGTTTAAAGACGTTTCGGTCCACTATTAGTTTAAGGACATTTCGGTCCGACATGGAGAAGGCTGGCTACTGCTTATGAAGTTTGAGCTTAGGAAGATAGCGAGAGGACATAGTCGTCGTCATCTATCATTAACCTAGGCCGTGGCTTATTAAGCGTAGTATTTGTTTAGGAAGCGACCGTTTATTGGCCTGAAAGGCCTTTCACCGTGCATATCCATGAGTAGATAGGCTCCACCTTGGTAGACCTTATCTATGATGTACAGGCCTTCGTAGTTTGGCTTGAATTTTCCCCGCTTGGCCCGATTAGGGATCATAGGCCTTTTGACTACTAGCACGAGTTCGCCTTGGCGGAACGTCCTCGGCCGGGTCAGTCTTTCGTATTAGCGCGTCATCTTCGCTTTGTAAGCTTCCAGATTTTGTTGCGCTATGAGCCGTGTTTCTTCAAGGGTGTCAAGATCCTCAAGCCGAAGATTAGCATTTTCTTCGTTCATCAGCTCGTAGTGAACCGCCACTCGTAGAGAGGGTAACTCTATCTCGAGGGGGAGTACTGCTTCCGTACCGAACACCAACGTGTATGGTGTTGTGTTCGTGGCTGTCTTGAATGTAGTTCGATACGTCCAAAGAGCGTCTTGCAGTCTCTCATGCCAGTCCTTCTTATTTCAGGACACCGTTTTCTTCATGATCTTTGTCAAGGTTTTATTGAAGGCCTCGGCTAAACCATTAGCTCTTGGATTATAGACTGAGGAATATCTCCAGTCTATATTATGCTGCTGTGCGAAGCGGCTAATTTTATGGCTTCGGTAGGCTGGCCCATTATCAGAGATGATCCTTCTCGGGGTTCCCAACCGATATATGTCGTGTGTCTTGAAGAAATAGAGGATATTCTCCGTATTCACTTCCCTCAACGGTACTGCTTCCGCCCATTTGGAGAAGTAATCAGTCGTCGCCAGGATGAAACGGTGTCCCCTGGACGATGCTGGTTCGATGGGGCCGACTATGTTAGTTCCCCACATTTCGAATAGACAGCTAGCCACCGTTGGATGTAGTGGATTCGGATGCTGATGGATGAAGTCCCCATGAATTTGGCATGAGTGACATTGCTTCGCATATTCGAGGCAATCTTGAATCATTGTGGGCCAGTAGTAGCCCATCCGCTTGATCTTCAACTTCATCTTTGGGCCTGCTTAGTGAGAACCGCAGATTCCGTCATGAACTTCCTAAATGACTCTTTCTGCTTCGTTAGGTCCTAAGCATCTCAGCCACAGGGAATCGAATGACCTTTTATACAGAGTATCATTGACGAAAGCAAAAGACAGAGCTCGTTTTATGAGCTGATGTCTTGCGGACGCATCTTCGGGCATTCGATGGGACTTAAAGTAGTCTACAAAGACATCCCTCCAATCCTCAACCTTCTCATGGTCTTTTATTTGTAAGGTCGACTGCTCAGTCGCTCCTTTTTCTTCAGGTGATTCCAGAGATATTTCTGCTGGGGCGAGCACTCGACGGCTTTGTACCACGATCCTGAGGTCATCGAGGTTCTCGTCAGCCAGTTCTTTAGCAAGTTTGGCCAACGCGTCCGCTTTGCTATTTTCTGCGCGTGGTATACTTTCTAAAGTATAGGAGGGAATCTGGGTCAACAGTCGTTGCACCCTTTCACCGTACTTTACCAGCTCTGGCTTGCATGTTTGGTAGTCGTCGTTTACTTGACTAACAACCAGTTGAGAGTCTCCGTATATAAGGAGGTTTTCAATTCCCATATCGATGGCGATCTCGAGGCCTGCTATCAAAGCTTCGTATTCGGCTTCATTATTCGTCCTCGGCTCTGTTAAAGAGAAAGCGAAGCGCATTATTCCCCCTTGTGGGGTCACGAAGATGAGGCCTACCCCCGATTTGATTATAGGGGTATTTTGTTTGCGCTTTTTCATGGATGATGCTCCATCGAAGTAAAGCTCCCATCGGGTATCACCGCTATCGATCTTGTCAAATGCATGTTCGTCTGGCAAATCGCAATTCAGAGGAGAATCAGCAGGTATGGGATGCTCAGCGAGGAAGTCGGCGATGGCCTGGCCCTTCACTGCTTTGAGAGGCTGATAGGTTATTGAGAACTCCATCAAGAGCAGAGCCCATTTAGCGAGTTGACATGTCAGTATGGCCTTCGACATCAAATATTTAAGAGGGTCCACCTTCGATATGAGACGGACTTCTTGTACCAACGCATAGTGCCTGAGCTTTGTTATCGCGAAGATCAATGCTAAGCAGTGTTTTTCAATGGGGGAGTAATTGCTTTCTGCCCCCAGAAGAACTCGACTTAAATAATAGAGTGCTCTTTCTTTTCCCTGGTCATTCTCTTGCACCCATAATGCGCCTAAAGAACCTTCGAGGGCGGTTGTATAGAGAATGAGAGGCTTTCCTTTAACCGGAGTAACCAACACTGGAGGGTTCTGCAGGTACTGTTTAATTTCGTCCAGCGCGTCCTGACATTTATGATCCCAAAGGAATGGAGTTCCCTTCTTCATCAGGTGACTGTAAGGGCGGTACTTGCCAAAGAGGTTGGCTATAAATCGCCGAATATATGCGAGCTTTCCTTGGAGAGACCGCAACTGTTTGAGAGTTCTTGGCGGAGGCATTTCCATAATTGCCTTGATCTTGGATGGAGCTATTTCGATACCTCGGTGTCGTACGATGAATCCCAGAAACTTGCCTGAAGAAACTAGAACGCACATTTAAGAGGGTTCATCTTCAAATTGTATTGTCGAAGGCGTCGAAATACAGTTTTTAGATACTCGAGATGTTCTTCGTATGATTTTCTCTTAACCACGAGGTCATCGATGTAGCATTCGACGACTTCATGTATAAGATCGTCGAAAATCTTCGTCATAGCCCTCTGATAGGTGGCACCGGAGTTCTTTAGACCGAAGGGCATTACATTGTAACAAAATATCCCCAAAGGAGTCCGGAAAGCCGTATGTTTCTGGTCTTCAGGATGCATTTTTATTTGATTATACCCTGATGAGCCGTCCATGAAGGAGAAAACCTCATGAGTGGACGTATTGTCTATCATCAGTTCGGTGACCGGTACCGGGAAGTCGTCCTTTGGGCAAGCTTTATTGAGGTCCCGAAAATCCACGCATATGCGCACCGTCCCATTTTTCTTCATCGCCGGAACGATGTTAGCGATCCATTCAGGGTATTGAACCTCCTGGATAAAGCCGGAGTCGATTAGTTTTTGACCTCGGCATTGATGCTCATCTCGAGTTCGAGCCGCATTCTTCTCGGCGCCTGCTTGACTGGCTTGATGTCCGGGGATATCGCCAATTTATGTACAGCAACTTCTGGATCTAGTCCTGACATCTCAGAATAGTTCCATGCGAAGCAATCTTTATGCTGTATAAGGACGTCTTTCAACGCAGCCACCCTCTCTTTAGATAGCAGCTCGCTGATAAATGTCGGTCGCGGATCGTTCGCCGTCCCCAACTCAATTTTCATGAGGTTATCTGCAGTGGTATGTATTCCATCCTCCAGTTCTTTCGGAGCTGGCGGAAATTCTGAGATCACCTCATCATTGCTGTTTTCGAAGCACCAGGAAAGGCTGTCCATGTTTTCGGGCTCTTCTTTTAATACTGTTATCATGTGACAAGTGAGAATCCGCTTCCAATCCCAATGCGGAGTTGGTTCTGTTCTCATGGCTTTAGATTCATGCTTTTGTGGTGGTGTTACCCTCCAGTTATCAGACAGAGCGAATTTGCCAAGCTGATACTGATCTTCAACCCAATTCTTGAAGGTGAAGCAATCTTCAAGAGAATGCCCTATTACTCGATGGTAAGAGCAATAATTTGGATCAGAGACTTCGCCTGCTTTCTCAGGGTGCTTGGACTCCGGCAGCGTAAGCATTTGATGTTTTAGAGCAAGATTAAGTATCTTCTTCGTCTTGTCCCGGGGAAACGAATACGCTCGACCCATTTTCTTCATGAGGGATAGATCAATAATGCTCGACTCTCGCTTGCGTGGCTTTTTAGCCCCGCTTTGTTGTTGTTGAGCACCTTTTTGGCCTTTCAACTTGTTTCTGCCTCTGCGTCGAGCCCTTTTTATAACAGGTTGACAGGGGGCAGCATTTTCATCTTTCACGGCCTGTTGAAGGAGGCGTTGCGTTTTGGCTTTTTCATAAATTGCCATTTCACGATTGTGGTCATTTCGGACTTTCTGACCAGCTTCCCTTATAAGCCTATCCATCTGTTCTTCAAACGACGGACTGGGCATCCTTACATCAGGAACTTTTACTGGTTCAGGATTAGTGTCCTCCCGTTGAGCATCTGCTTCCTCATTGAAGTCATGCATGACGTAACAGTCGCGGAGTGGCTCTCGTTTCCTGGAGCGAATGTATCCGAGCCCGATCGTCTCCATCCTCCCATTAGATAGCTTATGCTGAGTTCCGGGGACTTTCCAGACCTTGTCATAGAATTTGGCCTTTCTAATGGTCTGTTTGAAGGGTATCCCTTGGCGTTTCAACAGCCTCTTCAAGCATTCTGTATAATATCTGGGTAGACGAATGGGTTGAAGCCTGTCTGGCATTGGATCCATGCCGTGCCAGATTTCTTTCTCCACTTTGGTTTCCACCGAGCGGTAGAATAGAATTGCCCTTTCGCCTTTTCGCCTGGGAGGGACATAGAACGTCCGCAGTTCCTCTATACTGTACGTATCGAGCGCATCCAGTTCTTTATAATGTTTAAGCGGCACCATGGCTACTTGCAGACTTTGCTCTTTATCAGCAGAAGCTCGTATTGAAAGCCGAGCAGGGAATACAACATGAACTTCATCCTCCGAGTCACTACCAAAGGTCAACGTAGGAGCGGATGGTCTTGGTTTGGTGTATTGGGGCGGACCCGAATAAACTATCTCCTCTTCCTCCTTGGTGTCACTGCCGAAGATAGGGATGGTTGCATTAGTTTTGTTCTCCGTCTTGTGGCACCTTTCCATGTCATCGAAACTCGGCAAGAAGTATTTGGCATCTTCATACTTGTGAACTTCATTTATGGAAAATGGATTTAATTCTCCTGCCACGGTGTACTCAAGGCCATCCCTGCAATATTTCATACACTGATGCTGTGTAGAAGGGATGATATTGTACTCGTGTAACCATGGTCGGCCGAGCAGAGCATTGTAGCATGTCTTGGCATCTATGACGTGGAATTTAATGTCTGTAACGAGCAGCCCGAAGCGTAGTGTCAATATCACAGATCCAAGAGTTTTTGATGATTGGGAATCTAACTCGGAGATGGTGATCTTGTCTCGGGCGAGGTGTTGGACACTTATGCAGATTTCCTTTAACACCCGCACATTGAGTAGATTAACAGACGGTCCGTTATCAACCAAGATTTTACTTATCTTTATGTCATGGCAGTATCCTGAGACATAAAGGGGATGATTGTGTTCTCACGTCCCGAGGAGAAGGTCTTCATCGCCAAAAGCAACATAGGCTGTGTGCACCTCTTCCAATTCATCCTTCATCTTTTGTTTGGCCAGGAAGGCTCGGAGCTGCTCCGGATTTTGTAGTGCCTTAATCAACGAGTCTCTCGCTTCTTTTGATAGTAACAGGGTTTCAAGAATGCTGAGCTGTGAGGGTAGTTTCCTCAGATGCGCTAAAACGTTGTAATCCACCTTATTTCTTTTTGGCGGGTTCTTGGCGGTTAGCTCACCCGCAACTTGGCCATCAAGAGTAATATCCTCAGAGACCTTCTCTTTCCCTTTATCTTTCTTATTTAAGGGTCCGAGATTCTTTTCAGGTAGCGTCCGATTGCGCAGCTGGATATTTTTGCAAACCCTCGGTTTCTCTTCTTTTCCCGAAGTAGACTCTTTGAAGAGAGGGCCAAGCTCCAGCTCCTCATCAGAATCGCTCCCGAATGTGGGCACTTGTGATCCTCCAGCGTCAACCATGCAACAATCACCGGTAGTTCTGTTAATCCCTTCGATCATTCTGTTCTGCTCTCGGCGAGTCTTGCGCTTTTCCCGCTTAAACTGTTGCCGGTGAGCAACATATCCTTGCCACCATCTATTGAAAGCTTTGCACTCTTCAGTGGGGTGCGAAACCTTCCAATGATACAAGCAATAGGAGGGGTGCATTTCCACTTCAGCAGTAACGCTTCCCTCAGAGGATGGTAGCTTCATTCCTATTGACACGGCCTTAGCAAACCTCTTCCTCATCTTGAATTTGCTTTTATCCGCTGTGGGTGCACTTTGCTCCAGCGGGAGTATCTCAATTCTTTCGTCAAGGTGCTGGCATTTGGCGTTTTCGACTATAATCGCCTCGCGCTCCCAATCAACTTTGCTTTTTAAGAACGCTTCATTGAGGAATGCATCAATCACTTCATCCGATGGCTCCGGAATTTTCGGTTCAGGATTTGCCCCCAGCTTTCCAGTACAAGGAGTCTCCTCATCGTCTACGAGCGAATGGGAAATCACATGGCAGCTTGCCACATATTCCTCGGATTCATCCGACGAACTATCTCCCCCATCTTCCTCTTGAAAGACGTGGTTGAGAAACTCTTGGAATGTAATGGGAGTCCGTGCCTTCTGGTTGTATTCCTCCAGTGCGTCAATTTGTTTTTGCAAGTCCGTGCGCTTGTCGTTAGGCTTCACGAGTTTCTTTGACTTCTTTTTCTTCTTCTTTGAAGATTTTGACGGCTGATCATAAACGCTTAGGCCACTTCCATCAATCTTTTGAGTTGGACGAGGCTTCAACATCCCTTCAATAATTTGCGGCTCCAACGGGTTCTTCAATTTGATTGCCGGGCATATTTGAAGATCATTTAGCATCCCCTTCGTCTTGGCTGATAATACAACTTCCCAAGGAGCTTCTTCAATGACAGAACATGTTGCCCCCGGCGTATTCATTCCTTTAGAGGTATGGGGCTGCGGTGGATTCACCTTCCATTTGTCGAACAATGCAAATTTGCCCTGTCGGTATTGGTCTTCAAGCCAATTCTTGAAGATGTAGCAATCCTCGATCGGGTGACCCAGTACCCGATGATAAGGACAGTAGTTGGGCTCATTGACGTCACTTGGTTGCGACGGACGTTTTGGCTCTGGCAGGTTTATGAGTCGGTTACGCAACGCCAGCTCGAGTAACCTTCTCGTCTTATCTCGGGGGAACGAGTAAGAACGTCCCATCCTATCCTCAAGGGGTACGTACGGGCACATATTATTTTGACGAATGGCCGGCTTCGGGTTGTTTGGCTGTTGCTGAGCATTAGCGACAACAATCGCTTTCCCCTTTCCCTTCTCGTTTCGGGAGTCCGGCTTTGGAAGAGGAGGTTTATGGCCCATTTGATCCATTTGTGCCAGCTTGTCGATTAGCGCCTGGAAGGTGGTTGGCTTGAAGAACATCATAAATTGCGAGATGGTTGCTTGCGGATCGAGGGTTCCCACAAACATTCCTACCGTAGGAGCTTCTTCTATACGCTGCTCGCATTTTGACCATAAATTACACCACCGTATAGTGTATTGGACCCATGTTTCGCCCGGCTTTACCCTGGCATTAATCAATGCCGTTATCGGGGTGCGCTCGCTGGCACTCGTGAAACGCTGAGTAAATAACAGCTCCATTCTGCGAAGGTCTTGATAGAGTCGTTCGGAAGCTCAGAGTACCACTCGAACACCGTATCTGATAAACTTTCAACAAACTGGCGAAGTAAAAGCTTGTCATCACCGCCGGTGTTGCCGCAGAGTGCCCTGAACTGGGCAACATGCTGGTGAGGATTGCCCGTTCCCTTGTAGACATGGAACTTGGGAATTGTGTAACCCGGCGGGTACTTGATTTGGTCGTAACAACTTGGATATGGCCGCCCCATTTTTACAACCTAGCCGGCTGCTTCAGTCGCATGATGAACCCGTATTTGCTGGGCTATGTACTCGTCCAAATCAGTTTTAGAGATTGTATCCTCTTTAGCCGTTGACAGAGCTAGCGGAGGATTTGATGTTTCTCCCCTATCGTCTCCAAGGACGATCGGGGGCTCTTCGGCCGAAGGATCTTTTTGTATCATCATTCCTATCATGTCTTAGAAGAGGAGGCCCATACGTTGTATGTTGGCTGCTTGTTCAGCAGCCTCTTTGTCCTTCTTCTCCAATATTCGGCGAAGGAATTCGGCGTCAGTCTCTTGTTCCTGACGTTCATCCGAGGACGTTTCAGGGTTTTCTTTTGGCCCTGTAAGTGCGGCCATAGCGTTCATCATCTCTTGGAGCTTCTGCTGTTGCTCCTGGGCCTTGGTTACCGACCGTGTAAGCGGTCTGTGACCTGTGGATGCACGGCTGTCTTCTTTCCCCAACGCCATGTAAACCGTATGAACTATTATGCCCCCTGACATAGGGCGTTTAGGTTCACCATTTTTAACGTTCGCCGCTGACGCGAGGGTTTTCTCTGGCCTCCTTCTTTTGTGGGCCGTTGAAGTTGAAGGGGCCGTTGAAGTGGGCACCCTAGCGACTGCTGTCCCCTGCTGTTTAAAGGGACAGTCCTTTTCTTTTTCCATCTTCGCCTTTTTCTGGCGACGAAAGTGGTTTGGGTCAATCACGGAGTCTTGAACCCTCCGCCAAACCTTGTATATTTTTGAAGACAGCCGTTGAGGGGGTTGTTCTTGCTTTGTTTCCGGATCTCTCTCCATAGGTGGAGGAGATCTTTTCGATGTAGCGGTTGGAGAGTTCTTTCGCACCCTCCTCAGCAATTCAAAGCTGTTCTCAGTTGGAACAGCAGCGTTGACTCCCACCACTGGAGCAGGTGGAGTTATCCCTGAGGGGGAGTTGCCCCCTGTCTTCCTTACTCGTTGCCAATGGCGACGTCGAGCACGACGAGTCATTGGGACTGGCTCGGGAATTGAGACGGTTTCTTTTTGCCCCCTGTTCGAGTATGGAGCAGTTGCCGGTTGTAGGGTTCCTAGGCACGCAAATGAGGTCTCACAAGGCATCAACCATGCTAATTTCAAATTTTACATGTGCCGAGAAACCCTAATACGGATCGTTGACTAGAGTTTAAGCGAAACAAGCAACTAGTTAACAACTTAACTAAGAGTTGAACGGAAATACAACCTTTTTAGATCCGGTCCTCCACCTCCATAGCTCCGTGATGAAGTCACCTCGCTGCGATCATCGGATCTCGGGCTCTAGCGTCGGCTTCATTGGAGAAATGGGCGGGCTAGGTCATCGACATCGATGCCAAAGATGATCTACGTCGAGGCATCACAAGATCAAGCTCCCACTTCACCAAGTCATGAAACTTGTGAAGAAAACACCCTATACTACTTGGCAAGTGGTAGAGGATGAAGAAATAGGAAGTGGGTTCACTTTAGAATTGGATTTCTCACTCTTTTCATCAAATCACCATTGATGGTTGCAAGCTTTTTCTTCTTGAAGAAGAAGAAGAAGATGATGATATTATCATAAGTATCTTCAAATAGAAAAGAAAATGAATACTTATCATATATCAACCATGGTTAAGTGTAGAGACTAAACAAGGGTTAAGTGGAATGGTTAGGTTAAGACATGAAGACAAAATGGTCACTTTAGTCAAACCTTCATGAAGCTTCAACAAGCTTCATCTTTGAAAGCAACCATTTTGTTTTTCTTTTATCTTTTCACCAAAAATGAATAAATAAATAAATAAGTGAAATGAAACCCTAACCATTCACTAATCATGGTTTAAGTCTTTACACAAATCCAAGTTAGCATGTATCATCAAACATGATACAAACAAGTGAACAAAAGTATATCACATATACAACTTGTGAACTTCAAGTGAGAAAATCCATTTAAAATGAACCAATACTAGTTAATGCAAAGTAATATATCAAATATATAATTATGCATTAATCATTAAATCAATAGTTGAATTAACGATCCGGTCATATCGCATATAACCGACTAATATCCAATGTATCGGCTTATCGAATCAATCCTTGATTCGATAACTAGGTTATATCGCATACAACCATTCGACACATTCATCGCGAGAATGAAATACGGTATCACATACACGCATTATTCTCGGTCCCGCACATATCTCATATGCGCTCCTATTTCGTTTCGCTTGAGCCAGGAAACCTCTGTGTAGGACTCTAAAGACTCGTCAATACGCCGGCAGCAGGTGATGATCATATCAAACACCCACAAGCCGCAAGCGGTCAGCTAAACGTAATGGCCATCCGGGTATTGAGCGATCAGAAGATCGACGAGCAAGCCCGCTCACACTCCTGTGAATCCAACCAGTAACACTTACCGTACAGTCCGGTCTGATCATCTGATATGTCGCATATCTCGCCTAGGGGTGGTAAACGTCAGACCCCAGTAGCTCGATAAGTCGTGTCGATATGAGGTCTATAACAGTTCGAGAAACTACTGGTAACACTTACCAGTAAATTTCAGCAACCCTGGCCAGGGATTTCCGGTTACAGCCAATCGAACACAGCGCAACATCAACTCCCTATACCGGGAGAGACGAATCCCCTCCTATCGCTCATTGCCTCCATATGATTCGGGACTGTACCTAAAAACCACCTTTTTGCACGCCCTCTTGGACGTGGTAAGGTGGAAATAAAAGCACAGTGGGAACCACACAAGACGCTATGACGATCTCGGGTCAACAGACTACTCTGTACCAGTGTCACCAGAGAACTGCCATCTGACGTAAGGTATAATACCATCTGGGAGTTCTCGGCGAGTCCGTCTAGTGTACCCAGTCTCTACTGAGCACCCGTATATCATCTCTGATGTCAAACACCAATGGATATGGGATCATCCATCGCCCATCTGTATGGGTCGAGAAGGTATACGCTAGTCTACTCTGGTATATCGATGCCCCGTCTCGATATACCCATGACTAGGGACCTTGAAGGGTGTACTTATGGACTACCATGTCCCCACTAGTATGATCCGCATCATAGTCCAGGTAGTCAAGTACACATCCTAAGGGCTTTACCAACATGTAACAGAGAGACAATCAGCGTACACGTTAAGGTAAAGTGCAACCAGATAGCATACTATCATGTCGAGCAAGAAAGTCCTCCCTATATATGTCCCAGCATCCACTACAATATACATCCTATGTACAGTAATGGCCTCTAGGGCATACATATAACTAACAATCTCCCACTTGCACTAGGGCCATCTGTAGCAGTGGTTGTAGTATCTCATACTCAACCATCCCATAAAAGTCTCTCTTTGGGAAAAGGCCTTTGTGAGTGGATCCGCCGTGTTGTCCTCTGAGTCTACTCTCCTAACCTTGATCTCTTTGGAGATCAACCATCTCCATGATCAGGTGATACTGCCTCAGAATATGTCTGGATCACTGATGGGACGGACGTTCCTTGGCATAAGCCACAACTCCATTGTCACACAATGGGAGGAACTAAGTTCATCTCATGAATTAATATATACCCAGACAGCCTCTTTGGTAGCATCTTAAGTAGCGATGTATCCAGCCTTTATCGTCTAGTATGCCATGGTATCTAGCTTGGAACTCTTCCAACATACCGTCCCTTTACCGAGGGTAAAGACAATGCCTGTGACTGACATTTAGTCGTCTTTATCACCCTAGAACCTTTCCAGTGATTCTTCCCAGGATCGATTGATACCATCTCACTACATCTAGTGAGTATCCTAATATCCAATTACATCTATCTCATAAATGAAAACTCAGGATTTAGGAGGTATCATTTTGATCCTATATGGAGAATCCTTGTGATAAGCGGAGATTGACCGAGCGTAGCATAGGAAACTCCTTCCCTATCAAGAGTATGTCATCCACGTACTCTACGAGGATCACTACCATACTCCCTACTACCTTCTTGTATATACAAGGTTCATCTACCATTTTGATGAAGTCAAACTCTTTGACTACCACATCAAAACAGATGTTCCAACTCTGCGATGCCTGCTTTATCCTATAAAGTATCTTGCACACGTTTCCGCTGCTCCCACTGTCTACGAAGCCCTCTGGCTGTGTACTTATAGACGCTCTCTTCCAAAACATCATTTAGAAAAGCAGTCATGACACCCAACCACCAGATATCGTAGTCATGGTATGTAGCCGTGGTAAGTAGGATCTGGATGGACTTAAGCATAGATCATTAGAAAAATGTTTCAACATAATCCATACCTGGTTAATGATGCAAACCTTTAACAAGTCTAGCTTTGAAAGTCTCAACTTTTCCATGTACACTAAGTAATCTTCTCAAGATATACTTGCTCCTGATGGGGATTTAACCCTTCAGATATAGCAACCAAAGTCCATACTTTGTTGATGTATAAGGATTCCATCTTAGATCGCTAAGCATCCAGCCATTCTTACAGAGTCCCACTCTTGATGGCCAGCTCGAAACTAGTTGGGTCATCATCTCATGATGCAATCCTCGCTCCCACTGTCATCGAGAAACCAAAGTATCTCTCAGGCGGATGAGGAACCCTACTAGATCGGCGGAGAGGCTGAGGTTCGTTGGAATCTACTGAATCCTTTGGTTCTACCAAATCATCTGCTGTAATTTGTATAGCTGGAACCTTTCCAGTTGTACATTACAGACCTTGCCTTGAGCTTGTCCGGATTATGCTTTTAGACATAGCCCGGACGACCCCAAATCTTAACCAACTTAAGATATGGGCTCTTCCCTTTCCATATCACATATGAAGCGGTAGGCAACTGATTTGATTGGAACCCTATTCAATAGGTATGCAGCTTCTCAAGCGCATAACTCCCAAAAGGAAATAGGAAACTCAGTAGTACTCATCATAGAGCACACCATATCACATAGGGTGCTATTGCTCCACCCCGATATACCATTATGCTATGGTGTATACGGAGAAGTAATACTGAGAGAGAATCTCATTCTCTTTTTAGAATAGTCCAGGATTTCCGTGCTAAAGTATTCTCCTCCTTGATCTCATCAAAGGATATAATACTTATACCCGTATTTTGGTTCTCTACTTCTAAATCATATTCTGTGAATATCTCAAAAGGTTCGGACTTATGTTTCAACAGGAACATATGTCTGAATCTTGAGAGATTATCAGAGAATGTAATGAAGTAACCGGTCTTGGCATGTGTAGACAGGGGACCTTACATACATCATCATTTATCAATCCCGAGAGTTTACTAACTCTTTCTCTGTTTCCAATAAATAGAGCTATGGTCATCTAATCTTTGTGACATGACTGGCAAGTTTCACAAGATGTAAATTCAAACTAATTTAAATATATATCTAAATGTAACTTCAGCCAGTCGGGTCGCATTGATATGACCTAGTCTACAATGCCTCAAGAAGGATCCATTCATTTCTGAACTCTTTCTCTTGTGTGTGTTCTATATACTAGGAACTGTAGTTTGATTTAGAACGTCAATGCTTTTAGATAACGTGCCTGAACCGATCAACTTTTGATATAGGAAATGTTCAAAACATTATCCAACAATACAAAATTATATCAGGTTCGGTATCTAATAACATTTGTTCAGAATCAATGTATTGGTAATACAGGGTGACAGTGACCAACAGACTTGGCTGCAACTCTTGCTCCGTTTTCTGTCTCATGAAACTTATCACCCGTTCTCAGTTCTTTACCTATCTGTAGCCCATGTAACAGATTACATATGCGGGATCCTGATCCGGTATCATATACCCAGGACGTAAAGGATACTGAGAAACAGTTCTATATAATGAACACACCCGAAGATGATGCATCAGCATGCACTCTCTTCGTTTGGGCGGCACGGGAATTCTGGTAATCCCCAATTTCCTGCTCTGTCTTATAATAATTATAAGTTGGAGCGGGACCAACGTTCCCCAGCTCAGTATAACAAGTGGGTTCGGTCAATATCCGTATTATTATCTTGATTAAGGCGTGATATGGTCGCTACCTGGAGAGAGAGAAGAAAACACTCAGCGTGCGCTCTTTCAAGATCAGATTGGTTTTTATTTTATCTAATCAGGATGGCTCCCACTGCTTTTTATCAAATCTTCCTTCAAACCCAAAAAGGAAAAACTAGCCGGGATTAATTACACACTACAAGTTCGCCAATCTTTCAGCCAGGCCAGTGTCGGTACTTTGAGGGAGGTCCCCCGTGCTTTCGCACGAACCTAATTAATGTAAACCTCATTTTCCCTGAGGCGTAACCCCGTTGACACCTTTCTAGACACCTACTTGATCGGCTAATTGTAATGTGTAAAACTCTCCCAGGAGTAACTCTTACTCGCAGCAGGTATCGGGATCCAACTATCTCATAGAAGGTATGCAATCTCATTGCAAATTTCAACACTTGAAATTCCCGATAATTTTTGCCCCAAGCCTCTTATGACCTTGACAAAGGCCAACAAATCATAGGCTGCTAGTCAAGTTCAACCCGTCATTTCTTGATTGAATTAAACCCACCCGCATGACCCTTGACAAAGGCCAACAAGGTCGCACGACTACCCTAACCCAATCTGCATCATATGCATAAGCAGATAAGCACCAGCCAGCTACCGCACACTGCGCCTTGACAAAGGCCAACAAACGCAGCACGAATACTAACTACTACTTATCTGAAATGACGGAGGGCTACGATAGGTTTTTCTGAAAACCTATTGCGTAATGAACTCGATATCGTTGTAGAATCAAATGATTTTAAAATGGAGTGCTTTTGAGACTTTTCTAATTTTGCTAAAGGGGTCACTCCCGGTGAAGGGATCGTCGGCCATTTCCTCGTCGAATGAGGTGCGGGATATATCATATATATCACTGTGCAAAGCAGAAACTATAGAAGCAATCAAAAGACAAACCGAATGTGTAGCATCAGCCAGTTATTGCTAAAGGAGTCACTCCCGGTGAAGGGATCTCGGTCCTTTCCTTATCGAATGAGGTGCGGGATATATCATATATATCACTGTGCAAAGCAGAAACTATAGAAGCATCAAAAGACAAACCGAATGCGTAGCATCTGCTAGTTATTGCTAAAGGAGTCACTCCCGGTGAAGGGATCTCGGTCCTTTCCTTATCGAATGAGGTGCGGGATATATCATATATATCACTGTGCAAAGCAAGAACTGTAGCTACCTGTTTTATTTTTGAAATTCGATTCCACAACATCTTAGGTTTCTTTTATTTCATTAATCTCATTAATGAAGTCCCATCATTTATATACCTAAACATTACAGATAAATACGACGTACACTTATGCCATCCGCATTCGTCTCGATGTCCCCTCGTGCACCGTTAGGTTAGGTAACTAACGGCAGAGCGGGGCAGAGCTAGCGTGGGTGTAAAACATAAGTAACATCTATATAATATATCATATATACTATATACTGTATCTATCACAGAATATCACATGATCATATCACAGATATCGCAGCAGAAGAAACATATAAAATATTGGATATATTAGGACGTCCATGTTTTCAATACGAGCCAGTATAAAACACGGATTCCACGGTCGTGATGAATAGCGAATCCCACACCCCTAGACCCCTACGAAAGCGGCTAGAAACCCTACCAATTCTAGGGTTAGAAGACCCGGACTCGACTCCTCGAGAAGGTCTCCCACTGGACCCTAGAACCCGGTTACTTGTGCTCCCCTCCTTGGGTTTATCCTAGTGCGGAAAAGTAAATAATATACAAACGGTGACATCTTCCGCAACTTGGAAGTGCTGCAATAAAAGAATATTACATACAAGTTTTTACATGAATGAAAATGAAAAAACATTCATCTCACATTAAAACCCCCGGCTATTCAAACACGACGATCCAATATAACATATCCAGCAACACATAACATCACATGTCATCAACGTATGTAAGTATGCATACACCGATTGTCGTCGACGTATAGCAATGACAATCGGCAATACCACTACATACCACACTTACGGTCACAGAAAACAAAGTGTAAAACTACAACAGTTGGAATCCGCAACCTCTTTAGACATCGCATGCCTAATCAAATGAAATACTTAGACATCACATGCCTAACAATTATAAACCCCGCATTTTAGTCTCATTATCGAAAACTCTTTTCAATATCAAGTCGGGCAATTCAACAAGATTCCCGACATCCTGATCGAATGCTCGTCGCAAGCTTTAGTAGGCAGCTGCACCCCCGACGCCGTCGACGAAGTGCACCAAGGACGAACACCACTGCCGTGAGCACCCGAAGGGATGCTTTCGGCGACGGGGTTCTCCTATAGTCACTTGGTCGGGGCTATGGGGCGAGGCTGTCTATTAAGTTTACCCGGCGAGTATCCGCGTACACTACGTGATTGCGACGGACTTTTGATCACATTAAAATTCCGTGGCAACCGATCAAGTGAGACTAAACCTCTAGATTTATAACATTCATTCAGTTATCTCATAACTGTTAGTGAATTCCAAATGTTGCATCACATTCCAGATAAATAGATAATGTTAAACTTTCCGATCGAACATTCAAACACCCAAGTTTTCCCGATAACAGCTCAACTCTTGAAATAAGTTTAAAAACATTCACTTCGTGCCTCAGTACCAACGGTCCAGCCGTAGAAGGGTCAAGCCAACGCCTCACATGTGGCACGCCGTACTGCCCCAAACCCTAAGGTTCAAAGGGCAGTTCAAGACGGTCACATAATCGAGTTAAGGTTTGTTGTCTTCTAGAGGAACCATCGCGTTACTTGCACTACTTAGAACGTCATTAAACTATGGAAAAATCCAACAATTGGAAATTTCCCGGCAGGGGAAAAAGTGGGTATTTATATCCGGTCGAACCTTTTTTTAACATATTCTAAAATTATCCGGAAAAGCACACAGACAAAATTAGATAATCCGATCGAAATACCGAGTCCCTAATACAACCCAGAAAACTCAACTCTTGAGTAAATATTAAAAATTCCAATAAAACTCAGCATTTAAATAAAGAAGTAACTGTGCAAAAATGGTTGACTGAAGAGACTAAATGGGCGCGGAACCGTCGCAATAGGCGGCTAATGCCGCGGTTCCGCCGCGCTTTAGAAACATCATTAGGTAATTTTTGTACCGTGATTCTTAGAATTTCCTGCTGAATTTTTAAGAATTTTTAATTTGGAAAAAGCCACTTTTTCAGAAAAAGTCCAGAGAGGGTTAAAAGTTAGTGTTTCGGGGTTCGATCGGATTTCTAACATCGTCTACACATCGCCTAAGGCTCTAGCTAGGCTCTGATACCACTGTAGGGTTCCTAGGCACGCAAATGAGGTCTCACAAGGCATCAACCATGCCAATTTCAAATTTTACATGTGCCGAGAAACCCTAATACGGATCGTTGACTAGAGTTTAAGCGAAACAAGCAACTAGTTAACAACTTAACTAAGAGTTGAACGAAAATACAACCTTTGTAGATCCGGTCCTCCACCTCCATAGCTCCGTGATGAAGTCACCTCGCTGCGATCATCGGATCTCGGGCTCTAGTGTCGGCTTCATTGGAGAAATGGGCGGGCTAGGTCATCGACTACGATGCCGAAGATGATCTACGTCGAGGCATCACAAAATCAAGCTCCCACTTCACCAAGTCAAGAAACTTGTGAAGAAAACACCCTATACTACTTGGCAAGTGGTAGAGGATGAAGAAATAGGAAGTGGGTTCACTTTAGAATTGGATTTCTCACTCTTTTCATCAAATCACCATTGATGGTTGCAAGCTTTTTCTTCTTGAAGAAGAAGAAGAAGATGATGATGATATTATCATAAGTATCTTCAAATAGAAAAGAAAATGAATACTTATCATATATCAACCATGGTTAAGTGTAGAGACTAAACAAGGGTTAAGTGGAATGGTTAGGTTTAGACATGAAGACAAAATGGTCACTTTAGTCAAACCTTCATGAAGCTTCAACAAGCTTCATCTTTGAAAGCAACCATTTTGTTTTTCTTCTATCTTTTCACCAAAAATGAATAAATAAATAAATAAGTGAAATGAAACCCTAACCATTCACTAATCATGGTTTAAGTCTTTACACAAATCCAAGTTAGCATGTATCATCAAACATGATACAAACAAGTGCACAAAAGTATATCACATATACAACTTGTGAACTTCAAGTGAGAAAATCCATTTAAAATGAACCAATACTAGTTAATGCAAAGTAATATATCAAATATATAATTATGCATTAAATCATTAAATCAATACTTGATTTAACGATCCGGTCATATCGCATATAACCGACTAATATCCAATGTATCGGCTTATCGAATCAATCCTTGATTCGATAACTAGGTTATATCGCATACAACCATTCGACACATTCATCGCGAAAATGAAATACGGTATCACATACACGCATTATTCTCGGTCCCGCACATATCTCATATGCGCTCCTATTTCGTTTCGCTTGAGCCAGGAAACCTCTGTGTAGGACTCTAAAGACTCGTCAATACGCCGGCAGCAGGTGATGATCATATCAAACACCCACAAGCCGCAAGCGGTCAGCTAAACGTAACGGCCACCCGGGAATTGAGCGATCAGAAGACCGACGAGCAAGCCCGCTCACACTCCTGTGAATCCAACCAGTAACACTTACCGTACAGTCCGATCTGATCGTTTGATATGTCGCATATCTCGCCTAGGGGTGGTAAACGTCAGACCCCAGTAGCTCGATAAGTCGTGTCGATATGAGGTCTATAACAGTTCGAGAAACTACTGGTAACACTTACCAGTAAATCTCAGCAACCCTAGCCAGGGATTTCCGGTTACAGCCAATCGAACACAGCGCAACATCAACTCCCTATACCGGGAGAGACGAATCCCCTCCTATCGCTCATTGTCTCCATGTGATTCGGGACTGTACCCAAAAACCACCGTTTTGGTAAGGTGGAAATCAATGCACAGTGGGAACCACACAAGACACTATGACGATCTCGGGTCAACAGACTACTCTGTACCAGTGTCACCAGAGAACTGCCATCTGACGTAAGGTATAATACCATCTGGGAGTTCTCGGCGAGTCCGTCCAGTGTACCCAGTCTCTACTGAGCACCCGTATATCATCTCTGATGTCAAACACCAATGGATATGGGATCATCCATCGCCTATCTGTATGGGTCGAGAAGGTATACGCTAGTCTACTGTGGTATATCGATGCCCCGTCTCGATATACCCACGACTAGGGACCTTGAAGGATGTACTTATGGACTACCATGTCCCCACTAGTATGATCCGCATCATAGTCCAGGTAGTCAAGTACACATCCTAAGGGCTTTACCAACATGTAACAAAGAGACAATCAGCGTACACGTTAAGGTAAAGTGCAACCAGATAGCATACTATCATATCGAGCAAGAAAGTCCTCCCTATATATGTCCCAGCATCCACTACAATATACATCCTATGTACAGTAATGGCCTCTAGGGCATACATATAACTAACACCGGTGTCAGCCTATTGAAGACTGATGTCTTTTGACCAGCAGGAGCAGGAGTGGGGGTTGGGACGGTCAACCTTGTAAAGACCGATCTCTTAGTAGGAGAAGCCGCCTTGACGACTTCAGGGGCATGTTTGGCTGCTCTTTTTGGAATAGCCCTTCTTGGGACGGCAAGCTTCATTGTGGGCCCACAGGAGTTTTGGCCCAATCTGGAGAAGACCGAGGCGCTGGTGTTAGGCGACCCGTTGTGAGGGGCCGCAGTAACTGAAAGTCGATCGAAGACCGACTTCTTAGGAGCTTCTTGTATGGGCACGGGGGTACTAAAGCTTGTTGGCGGAAGCATAGTTCCGAAAAACAACCCTGTGGTGGCTTGAGTAATCTGCTCCACGGGCATGGTGAACAGAGAGGCCGCTTGGGGCCCGTAGGTTATGCCCCCGGTTGAGGCCGGACGCGAGCTGCCACTGCAGTTGGAGCACTTCGAACAAGTTGAGGCCATCAATGCTTGATTTCTCTTCTGCACCAAGCAAGAGACCAAATTTTAGTAATTTGAAAATCCGAAGGCAACCATTTAACAAACCGCGATTAGTTCGAGAAGACGACACACGAATTGTGGAGTGGAAAGAGGAAAAGGTCCCACCGGATGTGCCAGAATCTGTTCCCCTTCGAAAGACGCGGCGGAGACGCGATAAACGTCTTGCCTGAAATTCGGGACAGATGCTATATGGTTTTATTCGTCTACCTCTCCGAAGATACCAAGTTGATTTATGGCATTGTATATCGGAGGTTTAGTCGGATGCGGCCGATGTAGCAGACTTCGTCAGATTCCCCCTCGCTAGAGGGGTTTTTGATTGTGGGGATATTTTTCCCTACAGGCGCAAGCCCCTGCAGTTAATTACGCTACCGCATCGCGGTAGCCACTTTCTCCTTCTCCAGAATTTCACTTCGTGTCGTGTGTGTTTGTTTTGTTTGTGGTTGCCTGTGGATTGTATACGGAGACTGAGTAATACCGTCGCCCGTAGGACGTGGATTAGTCCAAATCCGTATTTACTTAGATTTGGGTTTTGTGTTTTTAGTTTAAGGATGCGTTAGCCGTATTGAGGCTAAGATCAACTTAACATGATGATCCGTTTAATATGTGACCGTCAGGACTCGTCGCCTCTCTAACGTCGTTGAAGGATTACAACGATAGGTGTCAGAGGAGTTCGGAGATGTACCCTCGAGCCAAAGTTGATTTCGGGTTTTATAATTTATTTGAATGTTTAAGGATACGTTAGCCGTGTTTGGGGCTAAGATCAACTTAAACGGGACCGTTTAGATCCGGCAAAAAAGCGTTTGGGGGTTCTATTACTCCAGTTTAGGGACGTAGTGGTCCATGTTCTAGTTTAGGGACGTGGTGGTCTATCGCCGGTTTAGGGACGTGGTGGTCCATCGCCGGTTTAGGGACGTGGTGGTCCATCGCCAGTTTAAGGACGTAGTGGTCTGTCGCCAGTTTAGGGACGTGGTGGTCCATCATTAGTTTAGGGACATTTCGGTCCATCATTAGTTTAGGGACATCTCGGTCCGATATTAGTTTAGGGACATCTCGGTCCAATATTAGTTTAGGGATGTCTCGGTCCATCATTCATGTGTGTGGTTGTTGGGACCCGTCACCTCTTTGACGTCGTTGAGGAATTATAACGATGGGTGTCAAAGGAGTTCGGAGATGTACCCTCGAACCGGTTGTAAATAGATTTAAGTGAGCGATCTTGCTCTGTCAATTTAATTTGAGGACTTACGGTCAAAATTGGGCTAAGTCCAGTTAAAAAAGGTCAACATTTTATTTACTTTTGCATTGTGTTTTCATTTGGGCTCTACCCATAAAAGATGCAGAGCATCAATTTGTTTTGAGCTCTACCCATTTATAAATGATGCAAAACATCTGCTTTGTTTGGGCTCTGCCCCTTTTTTTAAAATGCATAGCATTCTTATTATTTTGTTTGGGCTCTGCCCATTTATAAATGATGCAGAGCATCAATTTAATTAGGCCTGCTTGGTCTTTTTGATTTGGGCCTGGCCCTTTAGGAAATGCATTGCATTTATCAGGCGCTTTGCACCAATCAAAGAGCGCAAGCACTTGTGGTGGCGACACGTGTCACGCGAGCGCAGTGCGCTGCTGACACGTGGCGCCAATCCAGGAGCGCAACAGCGCAAATTGGAAGTGTAAAGCACTAAGAATCTTTTAGATTCAAGAACAGAAGTGCAAAGCACTTTTTGATCTCTTGATCTAAATTTAGATCAAAGAAAAACAAGTTTTTTCTTGTTTTTCCTTATCTCAGAGAACCAAAGGTTCATAAAAAGTGCAAAGCACTATTTTTATTCTATTTATCTATTATATATTTTTTTTGTTAAAGATCACTGATCTTGTTTTTAGATCAACGATCTGTTCGTAAGAGAATTTTCTCTTCTTTAAAGGGTATTTTTTTTTACCTTTTTGTTCTTGAGAAGTTCTTCAGAATTCTCTCTTTTCTTCTTCTTTTTTTTAGAAGTAATGTTCATGCCTTTGAATAGAGGTTTAGGGTTCTTTTTATAGTTCTGACAAATTAGTTGATTTTGTTAAAGAGATCTTTCTCTGGGTGATTTGGGGAATTTTCCCCACCGTTGGATTTTTGATCCAAGGGCTTCTGTTTTACAGAAGAAAATCTTCTTGTTTTAACAAGAACAGAAAGATTTCTTTAAAATCTTTATTCTGTTTGGCGCAAATGCCCCAGCGCGTGACACGTGTCACGCAGCGTACAAAGTAGCGCAACTGCGCTAGCGCATCTGCGCTGACATGTGTCGTGTAGCGCAGTGCTTGCGAAACCGAAGTGTTGCTTCATTCAATTTTTTTAAAACAAAGCTTTGCTCTGATTGGGTGCGCTGCCTTGGGCGCTGCGCTGATGCGTCTGCGCCAGACACGTGGCGCGTTGCGCCCGGGATTTGAAGCGTTGCTTCAAAATTTGAATTTTGAATTTCCAGCAGAGCTTTGCTCTGATTGGGGGAAACAACAGGTGAATCAGGTACCAGCGGGAGTCTCCAATCATAAAGGAATCCCCGTTGGATGAGGAAAAGAGAAGAAGATGAAGCGCCAATTTGTTTCCCCGCGACAGAAGCAGCAGAAGACCCCATGTTGTGGATACTACAGGAGGCCAGGACATCTTCAGAGGGATTGTCGCCGCGCCCAAGGGAAATGTCTGATTTGCGGATCCGGCGAACATCTTATCAACGGTTGCCCAAAAAGGAAAGATCTACAGGGAGAAGATTCGTCCACACTCCCCACTTCTTCCGAGTGATGGTTATTGCATAGTTCATACTTCGAGGATAAGGCGGACCCAGCGCAGGATTCAACTCGCGTGACGAGAATGCAGCGGTCTAGTAATCAAAGAAGAATTTTCATGTTTTCTAGTTTCAGTAATAATGTTGTCATCCTCTTATAAATATTTCTTTCCGTTTGAAATCTTGTATCCGTTGAACTTTTAGTTGAATGAAATAAAAACTTTGAATCGTAATATATGCATCATTCTCTTGTCTTTTCCCCCTTATTCATACTATTCATTATCACAGCATTATTATCCTGATTTTTCGGTTCCTGCCACTGTATATTTTCCTATACTTCGAACCCTGAGCTATTTCCCTTGATGTATTTCACTGTCTAATCATAACTCTTTCCTTTCATGCCATGGCCCATCCTGGAGCAGCGCCGCATCTAGATGAGGATGCACAGTCATGCGTTTCCTTAGACCGCACACTGACGAGTTCTGATGATGAGATCAATGATCCTCAGGTCGTTTCCGAAAACAGCGATTCATAGGATGAAGGAGCAGCCGCCCCCCAGGTTTGACATGATAGGCGATTCCGACGAAGAGGAAGGAGACCCTGAAGAAAACCCGATAGAGGAAGATCCCGAGGAAGACCCGATAGAAGAAAATCCAGTGGAGGAAAATCCCATGGAAGAGAATCCAGAAGAAGAGAATCATATGGAATCAGATCTTTGTAAGTGCACGGCGGCGCCCCGGCCGTCAATCCGACGCCAAAATGCGGAAGCGAAAAACTTTAATTTTGCAAACTAGCAAACCGGCACCACCGCGCACTAAAACCCGGATCGAACCATTAACTAGTCCTAGCTAATTACAAGATGAGGAAGAGAGATATACCGACTGATTCGAGTCCTCCGGTCTTCTCGTCGTCGTCCCGATCTCCCGCGGACACTCCGGTCGTCGCCTCCTTGCCGGAAGGGCACCACATCTCCTGCATCTTTTACGGGCTCCCACCTCTATACCGAGGCAACTCAGGCGTGAAGTTGGCTAGTCGACGCGTCCAAGATTTGCTGTAGGCTAGTGTAGAGTGTATGTCTCTTTGGGGTTTTGTTGCCATGGAGGATGGAGGAAGTGTTTAAGGAAAATTGGTGCTTTCAATTTTTAGCAAAGAAATGAGATGATCAAGTCTACACACACAAATGAAGCTCTCTCGTTTCTCCTCTCCCAATTAGTGTGGCCGGCCTCCTCTTTGGAAAAATGGTGGAGGGAAAACATAATACAAGAGGGAGGTGAGTGTAGTAAAAGGTGGAGGGTAACCACACCCAAAAAGTAATGATAACCATGTCATCTCCAAATCAAATCAACTCTAATCACCATTTAATGCAAAAGGTTGATACAAAAGGAATCTCATCATGATGCCACACAATTACAAAGGACCCCCTCCACAAATACTAATTTGCACAATTGCAAATTAGTCCCTCCATCGGAATGGTCCGGCCGGGAAAGAACAAAGGAAAACCGGCCGGAACGGAATGCAAACTGGCAACTCCAGAAAACTGGTCCCGTAATAAATTAAAGGAAAAACCCCGATACTGTGCATACACACCAGCATCTGTATTCCGACCGGATACAAATGCAATGAGAAAAAATCAACACTGTACTATACTAGGATCCGGCTTAAACCAAAGCCGGCTAGTAATATCCGTCCGATCCTGATCCGTGCAATACCGCACGTATCTGATCGAACCCTGCCATATATCCATATGGCCTCTAGTACTAACCGTCCGATCCTGATCCGTGCAGTACCGCACGTATCTGATCGGACCCTGCCATATCTCCATTCGGCCTCTACAGCATTTCGCCCGAAAGCTTGAGTAACTGTAAGTGTGGTGGACTTTAAAGACTCATCAATACTATGGCTGTAGATTTAACCACTAGCACGTCAGAGGTATTAGCCATACGTGACGGGCCACCAGCTATTGACCAAAAGGGACGTCGATGAGCGAACTCATCCTGACACCCTACCGAGCCTGTCAGTGACAATATCCGTACAGTCCGGTCCGTTCGTCTATGAGTATCGCATGGCGGGCCTAGGGGATTGGTAAAAGTCAGCCCCCAAAAGCAGTACAAGTCGTGTCGGGGTGTAGCCCAGAACACCCTGAGATACTACTGGAATACCTACCAGTAAATCTCCTGCCTTGGCCAAGGACTTCGTGTAATGGCTCTCCTAGACACAGCGCGAACTCACTTCCAATACCGGGAGAGACGAACCCCTGAAGATCCGCTCACTGCCTTCATGTGGCTCGGGACTGTACCCAACTAAAACCTGTTTACACGTCTCCTTTGAGCGTGGTAGGGTAGTAATCAAAGTACAGTGGGAACTCACACGAGACAAATGACGATCCCCAGGTCGATGAACTAACCTGTACACATGTCACCAGGGAACTGCTATCTGACGTCAAGTATAAGACCAACTAGCATGTTCCCGGCGAGTCCTGTCCGGTGTACTCATAACCTAATGAGCACCTGTATACATCTTAGGTGAACCAACTGACACCAATGGCTTGTGAGACCGGCCACTGCCCCTCGTCGGGGTCTCGATTGTATACACTAGTCTACTCTGGAGTATCGATGCCCTGTCTCGAAACTCCCACGACTAGGGACCTTTTAAGGATGTGCTTATAGACCCCCAGCTCTCACGTATATGATCGCCCTCATACTGCTGGTAGTCAAGCAAGAATCCCAGGGGTTCTATCAACGTGTAATAGCGACCTGTAAGGTCACCTAAAACAGTACACGATGATAAAGATAAACCAGATAGCATACTATCATCTCGAGTAAGACCGTCCTACTGGGATAGGTCCTCCCTCAATCATTGCAATCACGTGCCTGTGATCCAATAATTGACTCTGAGGGCACTATCTCCAACAATCTCCCACTTGCACTTAAGGCTAATTATTGCGATGTCGTATACTCACAGCCCGTGTGATACCGAACACCCAACTCCTCTAATAGTCAGTCTCACAAAGCTCATTTGCGAAACTATTGCGTTCGAGGAATAGCCTCAGTGAGTGGATCCGCTTAGATGTTTCTTTCTATGTCTATCTATATCTCAACTTCGCGGAGAAAGCCATCTCCCGAAATGAGCAATACCTGTCTTAGAATGTCTGGATGTCTGATGGGACCTAGCTCATAAATGAACTCCAAATCCAAACTTCTTAGACTGTATCTTTAACTGAACTCAATCAGTATCCTGTGCCATGCCTCCCTCAGTATTGCCTTGGACCACCTGTCTAAAATACTGCCCCTCGTCAGAAGGAAAAACTATAACTCTGACAACCTCCCTGTCGTCCAGGTCACCTTGGAAGCCAGGAATGATAACTGTCTCCCGAATGGGGCTGTCGTTATCATATCCCTAGAACATCCACTTATGTTCTAAAACTGCTTCCGACTGTTTCTCCAGGATTGGATTAATGTCAACTTATTGCATCTAGTGCAAGAACAATATCTGGTGTGGTACTTGACATCTCATGATTGACTCAATTGCCTGAGCAAGTGATCTGCCAATCATGCACATCACTCTCCCCTTTAGTCTATAAGACACCTTTATAGAGAGGGTGGCTCCATCACCTGCAGGTACACTACCGTACCAGGAGTCGTCCATTCTAAATACTCTTAGAATGCTGTCTAAGTACCCAGATTGGGAAACCACCCAAATCTAGATCTATAGATGTAGTAACCAGAATGTCTGATATAATATCCAAGTCCTATGTGGAGAAACCATTGTGTGATGACCAAATTATAACCGATCGTAGTATAGGAATATCACTTCCTACTCTGTGTATGTCATCCAAATACCAGGACATCACACCCTACTACCTTCTTAACAGATCCATCCCCTATTCTGATGACGTCAAACCTATGACTGTCACATCAGAAATAGATGATCTATCTCCGCTATATCTGCTTTAGTCCATAAATAGACATAAGCCACCTGTCCACCAATACTTCCGCTGCTCCCACTGACTACGATAACCCTCTGGCAGAGTCATATAAACGTACACTTCTAAAGCAAGTTTAGAACGACGCTATACTCATTCTCCTGCCAGGTCTCACAGTCTGGAACAACAGCAATGGCAAGTGTGGGTAAACAAGAACCTCCCTGTCACCGTCCTTAAGGCTACCGGAGTACCTCTCGGGTGCCTGAGGTTACCCACCAAATCTGCGGAGTGGCCAATGGAATGTCAAACCAGATTGAATCTTTAGGTTCCTGTGAAATCTTCAGTAATCGTTTGTGGTTCTGGAATCACTTCCAGTTCTACCATACTCCCACTACTGTTTTCTGAAAAAATCCATTTTTAATAAAACTGTGGCGAGTCTAGAACAATATTACTATTGATCTTCCAGATGGTAGAAAGCCAACCCTCGTCATAGCCTGGGTCAACCCACAAACAGCCATTAGAGAAACGTGCCTTGAGTTATCCAGAGTCTGGTTTTAAGCATAAGCCAGACAACTCCCCGTACCTTAACATCGTTAAGATACGAACTGTTCTATATCCAATATAGAAACAGAGGCACTGCTTTAATTGAACCAGATTCAAATCATGCAGCTATCTCCAGTGCATGTTAAGTAAATGGAAAGAGGTCGATCAACGTTACTCAACTTAGGAATGCTTCCAATTATGAGTAACCTGAAAGAGAAGCAAGTTCTCTTAACTGAATACCATCCACAAGTATCTACATCTTCGATCACCTTGAAGAATCTCGATACTTGCAATACCTGGTTCTCTACTTTATTCAAATACCTATAACTTCTTAAAATTCGGACCCTGTGTTTCTACGAAACACCTGTCTAAAAACTAGAGAAGTCATAAGTAAACCGAATATAGTACGAGGACCAACCCCTCTGTCCTGATGGACCCTGGACAACATACAATACTCTGTATAAGTCCCTTGAGTCTGATAACTCATTCACTGTGTGTCATAGGTTGAAAACTGTACTTATGGTTAAGAAGAATTACACCGCTGTTTAATGCTCCTTACCTAACCATCAACTGATATAGGTAAATGTCATCGACATAATTTCAAAAAGGTATATCTCACTCTATAAAAAATAGACGTACAGATATATCAATTTGAAATTGGTGCATTATAACGGATATTCAAAACCAAATATTCTCCGTCCGGCAAACAACCCAGGTGACTTCCTCAAATATCACCAATTACAATGAATTCCGATATAATGAGGATGATCACCCAATTCCCAATAACTTACTCCCACTCATCATCTGTAAAACCATACAGATGTGAGAATCAAACCTGGTAAATACATACCCTGGAGCAAGTGTCTAACTAGGAAATCAGTTTTCGTTTAACAGTACACAGTGAAACTGGAACACTGAAATGTTCCGTAGGGGTATCCTGGTATTCCTAGTAATACCTCTTCCATTATCAGATTCACAACTGTAACCGTATAATTCTTTGCCACCTCTCCAAATCCTTTTTCTATGTCTTTAGTCATTACCTTCTGCACACCCTTTAGGACAAATGGTTTTCTTCCTTCCCTACCGTTCGGCACCAGCCTATGGTTTGGAAGAAGACTATCCAATAAGCATAATGGGTGTACTGTCCTAGTCCTAGGAGCACTCGCAATGCGAGAGAAGGTGAAGATAAAAGACAACCGAATAAACCTTATTCCTATTTCTCCTGAACCAGAATCCATCCCCGAATTGGAACAAGTTCCTTTCGAGTTCGTATATAACCATACGATGGAATATCCAAATAACTGTGGATCTTCGTAGTGATACGGAGTGTCCTGGAGAAATCAAAGGTGATGTGGGAGTGGTAATGAAATACTTGGTTTGGTCGTGAATATCAGTCGCAATTTACTTTGCCCTCCTTCTAATCCCTTTCTTTGTCTTTACTTAATATCTTCTGTACACCATCGTTAGGCTAATTGGTTTTCTTCATTCCCTACCGTTCGGCACCAGCCTAAGGTTTGGAAGAAGACTATCCAATTTGCGTAATAGGTGTACTATCCCCTAATCTAAGGGGTACTCGTAACCCGAGAGAAGGTAAAAGGAAAAGACAACTGAATAGTCCTATTCGTTTTCTCCAGAACCGAAAACCATCCTCGAATAAATTCTTTCGAGTTCGTATATAACCATATGATGGTTTTGTCTAATGGAAGTGGACGTTCGTAGTAATACGGGGTGTCCTGGAGAAAAGGGTAAAAGTAGGAGTGGCAATGAGGTATGCAACTCTGACAATCCAAAAGCCAGTGTTAAAGAAGATTCGGTCAACTTGGTCACTGAGTCATAGTCTTAGGGTCGGGTCAATGGTCGCTGCCAGAGAGAGAGAAAAGAAACACTCAGTGTGCACTCTATCCTAGATCAGAATGGTTACCAATTTATCTAATCTGGAAACCTCCCACTATAACGTCAAATTCTCCTCCAAACCTGAAAGAAGAATTAGTCGGGATCACCCGAGGAGTAAACCAACTCATCAGTGGGAATCGGGATCCAACTATCATTGCATGATAACGTGACGGAATCCGCTCACGGTGTCACACTCCAGAAGGTATGCGCATATCTGGCAAGTTCCAGTTTCTTTAGAAACCCCCGATGTGATTTCTGCCCCATGCACTTATGACCTTGACTTTGGCCAACATATCATAAGTCACATGTCAAGTTCTACCCGTCATTCTCCAGGTTAATTTGAATCCACCCGTACCTACCCTTGACTTTGGCCAAAATGGCAGTACGACTGTCCCAAACCAACGCATCTATCTATGCTGCATATGAATACCCAATAGCTACCAATCACTGTGTCTTGACTTTGGCCAACATACATAGCTTGAATACTATTGACTACCCATATGAAACGATGGAGGGCTACGAATGGTTTCTGGCGAAAACCTTTAACGTAATGAACTTGATATCGTTGAAGGAACGGATAGCTTTTTAGAAAATATAGTAACGAAAACCTTCGCTAAAGAGGTCACTCCCGGTGAAGGGATCTCGGCTCTTTCCCGTAGGATGGGGTGCAGGATATTCCAACTGAATACCACGATGCAAAGCAAAAGCAATCGGCTATAGTGAAGTTAATGCCCTGATGCAAACTTCTATCCAAGGGTCACTCCCGGTGAAGGGATCTCGGCCCTTGCCTCGTCAACTGAGGTGCTGGATATTCATAACCGAATATCACTGTGCAAAACAAAAGAGAACGTCCTTGCAATAACAGCCTTTTGAAAAGTGTTCCAACAACATCAGATCAGGTTTGTTTTAACTTGCATTGATCCGAATCAATGTAGTCCCATCAAGTGATCACACCACAAAGAACGAAAATATACTGATGTACGTATATGCCATCCGCATTAGCCACTGGGTCCCGTCATTACCCGTTAGGTTAGCTAACTAACGACAGAGCGGGGACTGGACTAGCGCGGATGCAAAACATATACAACATCTACTAATATATATACCAATATATTATATTTCACTCAAGGCGTGATAAAAATGCAACATCACAGAAATATACAGCATCACAGAACAATACAAATATCTGGGATCCCCGGGTTTCACAGAGCCGCTACTGAAACCCGACGTTCCCCTGGTCGTGTGGATAGCCTGTGCAATGAAATCCTAGACCCCTACGGGCGCGGCAAGTTACCCGCCAAAACCTGAAGCGAGGCAGCCCCCTTCAGCATCATGAATGGACCACCCAGCGCTTCACGGAATCCGGTAACTTGGGCACCCCTCCTGGGTCAACCTGTACCCCCTACGAGTGCGGCGAATAGCCCGCCAATTCTAGAGTAAAGCCCCCTCCGTCTCAATGCCATGAGATGCGGGCTCGTTGCCCTCTAGAACCCGGCTATCCGTGCACCCCTCCACGGGGTAATCCTAGTACAGAAAGTAAAATATACATACAACGGGTACATCGACCGCAACTTGGTCGTGCCCTAAAATAATAATACAAACAGGCAGTGACGGCAGTCCACATGTCGGACGCTCGCCCCGCAATATCAAATGTACATAATACAACAAAACTGTACTAGTATTGCATCCAGGCTATCCCCCACGACCGATCCGCATAATCACAGCACAATCACAGAACATCAACGTGAAAGTCACGTTCGCAAATCCGTCTAACCGGGCTATAGCAGTTAGACGGGATTTACAGATCAAGTGACATTCACGGTCGTAGATATAATGTAAAAACTGTGCACTAATGTGTTTAAAATTTTTCAATCGATCAAAAGTTACCGAGTGGGCCCCCAAGCTTTACTGTAGCACATGAAGAAATCTGGGCCCAAAAACAATATTCCAAAAACCCTACAATCAACCCAGAAAGCAACTGGAGAAATTTGATGCAGCAATCTCAACATAGTGCGGCGGAACCGCGGCCTAAAGGGGGGTTTGGCCGCGGTTCCGCGCTCCCATTGTGGAGTCACTGTATCGAATTTCTACAGTATGCTTATAACTTCCAGTACATCACTTTTCTACAACTTGAAAAAATTTTCGAGCCAGAAAAAATTTTCGAGCCAGAAAAAATTCAACAGAAAACTGATGCATGTGAAAACGCGGGTTTTTGGAATTTTGATCGGTCGGAAATGTAAACACATTAAATAAAGCTAGACTATGTTAATGGCGAGGCTCTGATACCACTGTAAGTGCACGGCGGCGCCCCGGCCGTCAATCCAACGCCAAAATGCGGAAGCGAAAAACTTTAATTTTGCAAACTAGCAAACCGGCACCACCGCGCACTAAAACCCGGATCGAACCATTAACTGGTCTTAGCTAACTACAAGATGGGGAAGAGAGATATACCGACTGATCCGAGTCCTCCGGTCTTCTCGTCGTCGTCCCGATCTCCCGCGAACACTCCGGTCGTCGCCTCCTTGCCGGAAGGGCACCACATCGCCTGCATCTTTTACGGGCTCCCACCTCTATACCGAGGCAACTCGGGCGCGAAGTTAGCTAGCCGACGCGTCCAAGATTTGCTGTAGGCTAGTGTAGAGTTATGTCTCTTTGGGGTTTTGTTGCCATGGAGGATGGAGGAAGTGTTTAAGGAAAATTGGTGCTTTCAAATTTTAGCAAGGAAATGAGATGATCAAGTCTACACACATAAATGAAGCTCTCTCATTTCTCCTCTCCTAATTAGTGTGGCCGGCCTCCTCTTTGGAAAAATGGTGGAGGGAAAACATAATACAAGAGGGAGGTGAGTGTAGTAAAAGGTGGAGGGTGACCACACCCAAAAGGTAATGATAACCATGTCATCTCCAAATCAAATCAACTCTAATCATCATTTAATGCAAAAGGTTGATACAAAAGGAATCTCATCATGATGCCACACAATTACAAAGGACCCCCTCCACAAATACTAATTTGCACAATTGCAAATTAGTCCCTCCATCGGAAAGGTCCGACCGGGAAAGAACAAAGGAAAACCGGCCGGAACGGAATGCAAACTGGCAACTCCAGAAAACTGGTCCCGTAATAAATTACAGGAAAAACCCCGATACTGTGCATACACACCCGCATCTGTATTCCGACCGGATACAAATGGAATGAGACAAAATCTACACTGTACTATACTAGGATCCCGCTTAAACCAAAGCCGGCTAGTAATATCCGTCCGATCCTGATCCGTGCAATACCGCACGTATCTGATCGAACCCTGCCATATATCCATACGGCCTCTAGTACTAACCGTCCGATCCTGATCCGTGCAGTACCGCATGTATCTGATCGGACCCTGCCATATCTCCATACGGCCTCTACAGCGTTTCGCCTGAAAGCTTGAGTAACTGTAAGTGTGGTGGACTCTAAAGACTTGTCAATACTATGGCTATGGATTTAACCACTAGCACGTCAGAGATATTAGCCATACGTGACGGGCCACCAGCTATTGACCAAAAGGGACGTCGATGAGCGAACTCATCCTGATACCCTACTGAGCCTGTCAGTGACAATATCCGTACAGTCCGGTTCGCTCGTCTATGAGTATCGCATGGCGGGCCTAGGGGATTGGTAAAAGTCAGATCTCCAAAAGCGGTACAAGTCGTGTCGGAGTGTAGCCCAGAACACCCTGAGATACTACTGGAATACCTACCAGTAAATCTCCTGCCTTGGCCAAGGACTTCGTGTAATGGCTCTCCTAGACACAGCGCGAACTCACCCCCAATACCGGGAGAGACGAACCCCTGAAGATCCGCTCACTGCCTCCATGTGGCTCGGGACTGTACCCAACTAAAACCTGTTTGCACGTCTCCTTTGAGCGTGGTAGGGTAGTAATCAAAGTACAGTGGGAACTCACACGAGACAAATGACGATCCCCAGGTCGATGAACTAACCTGTACACATGTCACCAGGGAACTGCTATCTGACGTCAATTATAAGACCAACTAGCATGTTCCCGGCGAGTCCTGTCCGGTGTACTCATAACCCAATGAGCACCAGTATACATCTTAGGTGAACCAACTGACACCAATGGCTTGTGAGACCGGCCACCGCCCCTCGTCGGGGTCTCGACTGTATACACTAGTCTACTCTGGAGTATCGATGCCCTATCTCGAAACTCTTACGACTAGGGACCTTTTAAGGATGTGCTTATAGACCCCCAGCTCTCACGTATATGATCGCCCTCATACTGCTGGTAGTCAAGCAAGAATCCCAGGGGCTCTATCAACGTGTAATAGCGGCCTGTAAGGTAAGCAGTACACGATGATAAAGATAAACCAGATAGCATACTATCATCTCGAGTAAGACTGTCCTACTGGGATAGGTCCTCCCTCAATCATTACAATCACATGCCTGTGATCCAATAATTGACTCTGAGGGCACTATTTCCAACAATCTCGATGAAGAAGCTCCAGCCGAGGAAGAAGGACCAGAAGATCAAGACCCTGCTGTGGAAGAACTCCCAATGGCGGTCCCCGCGAGGCGCTATGGAAATGGACGTCCCTACCTGAGTGTGCAAGCCTACCGCAAGCTGCTGAACCTCCATAGCCACGACTGACGGGATTTTAGATGTTGTCTTATCTGGCCAAATAAATCTGTGTATAGTTTAGGGCCGCCTTTCGTCTTTGAGAATGCTTTGTTTAAAATCTTCTGGTAAATTGCTGAGTTCGCTGATCCTTCGATCTTCTTAGTTCCCTTGATGCTTGATTATTTCTTCTATACAATTATTTTCCTACAGAGATCTGTTCACCCCTACTCCTTACATTGTTCTGACCCTCACCAAGATTAACTAGTACCACACCCGATCTTTTAGAGGTCCACCCTTCATCCTTCGTCAGTGCATCATTTGAGATCCTTCTGGGAGGAAAAATTTTGTGAAATTTTTGAGTTCGCTAACCCTTCAAATTTTTGGATTCGCTTGATGTATCGATCGTCATTTTCCCCATACATTCTTTTCCCCTTGTCGTCCCTTTTCTGTTCACCCTTACTTCCTGTGTTGACCCGACCCCAATCTTTTTGACCTTCAGCCTAAAGCCGCCACACTCCAATCTTTGAATGAGCCACACTTCCTTGTAATCCTTACCCTAGCTAGCCCTATATATTTTTGTGTTTTTCCTATTACCCTAACTATATTTAGGGACAGTGTATTCGAAATTTGGTTTTCATTATTTTATACTTGTCGAAGAGTGCGTGTTATTGACTACTTAGTTTTATGCATTTTAAAGCACACTACTATTATCCTTATTTTTCAGTAGTGCAGTCTTACACCGCGCATATTTGTGTTCCATTTTTCTTATTTTCACTATATGAGTTTTCTAAGTTATTTTAAAACTATTTGATCGATACATTATCCTAAAATGTTTTAACCTACCGACAAATGTTTCACACTTTATTATCATTACTTTATTTTCGGGTGTTGTGCTTATATTTACTATTATAAACGATTGTGCCTTATACTTATTATTTCTGCCATGCTACTATTGATATACTTATACGTGCACATATTCGAGTTTCGATTTTATCGAGTACGCCTCGAATATCATTGTTCGTTATTGTTGTTATTGCTATTCTCGTGTACATATAGGTTGCCTTTGTAGTGTTCCTGTCTTATACTTATTTAAACCTATATTTTTGTATGTTGTTCTTACATATTTAAACCTTCAAATTTCTTCATCCGCCTATTTCAAGAAAATCTTATGGGTTAGTTTGCAAAATAATAGCTTTCGCCTATGTTAGTATTACTTATCGTTTATTTTAAATTTCGAGGACGAAATTTTTGTAAGGGTGGTATGATGTAATACCCAACACCTTTTATACCAAAATCTGTATTTTGTTACTTTAGAATTCTATTTATTCTTAATTATAATTTTATTTATTTTGTTTATAATTTTATTTATTTTATTTATAAATATATTTCTTCTAAACCCCATTTTTCTTTTATCAATAAAACTAAACTCCATTTTCTTTTATTCAACCCCAGCCCGGCCCTTCATTTTCTTTTTCTTTTTTTTAATTCCCCCTGGCCCAATATCCAAGCCCACACCCTTCTCACCATTTTCCCCTAATTTTCTGTAGGCCCAGCAGCTTCCCCGGCCCACTTCCTATATTTTTCCATTTGATTTTTTCCCTTTAAATTCATCGGCCCAATCCCTGGCTCAGCAGCCCACGCCCCCTTTACCAACCCGACCCGGCCCACTACTATAACCCTTCTTCTCCCCACGTTCCCATAATTCCCGCGCGCGTTTTCTGCCGTTGTGCCCACGTCGCCGCCCGACACGCGCCGTGCTCGCGAGCATTACCCACGACGCGCGCCCTCGACCTCTCCTCATTGACACGCCTCTCCCTCTCTCTTCCATTTCCTTTCCCGCTCCTCTCTTGAACTCGTGCCCACGCTCGCGACCGCCGGCATCACAGTTGCCACTCACCTTCCCTTCGACCACCATCCACCGAGCTCCTTCTTATGCAACCTTCGACTCCATGGTCGAGCTCGAGGCCCATGGCAGCTCCTTCTTAGCCGAGAAACCACCCATCACTGACCCCCTGCTCCACCCCCTCGCCACCATTAAGACCTTCGACGAGCCATCATCAACCTCGCCGACCACCTTGCAATCACCACCATGCCTTCGACAGCTACCACGAGCTCCACAACCGCACAACTCCACCATCACCGTCATTCTCTCTCTCTCTATCTCTCTCTTCCCGAGCTCAACGCCGCCTAAGCACCGTCGGCCGACCCCAGCATCATCGATGACCCCTCGTCGCCACTAGCTTCTCCTCTTCTCCATCTTCCTCATGACTGATCAACACAACAGCCCCACTTCCTCCCTCAAGCAAACCGAGACCAATCAAATCCACCACCTCACCGTACCACCTCCCTGCAACTTCTCCTCCAACGAGCCCTGCCGCGACCACCTCGCACCACCTCCATCAACGACGCAACCATATCCTTCTCCTCAACACCCTAAACCCAAACCTCCATCACCATCGCCCTCGTCTCCACGCAGAACCCATCATCACCATCGCCGTCCACTTTGCTGCCACCAAACTCGTTGGCAACCTTCTCTGCGACCTCACCGCGGCCACCACCTAGCCACCGTCGCCGTAGTAGCCTTCATCTCAGCTGTCATCGCCATCATTGTTGTTGTCGCAACTATCGTTGCCTTCGTCGAGCCTAAGCCCCTCAATTACAACCGAGACACCATGCCGCCGCAGCCATTGCATCCGTACAAGTCACAGACGCCGTCTCCATAGCAGACAATGTCACAGTGGTCATCACCGTCAACATTGTTACTGTAACCATCGACATCACCGAAGCCAATCCAACCCCGGCATTTCATCGAACGCTTATAACCATCAAAATTGCCGCGTGGTCGTGCCCGTGCATACCGTGCTATCAATTCAACGTTTCCAGGCAAGTATTTTACTTGCTTACATGCTATATACTCAAGTTACAATCTTAGATTACTTGGATCATAAAGTTACAATTTTAGATCAATTAGGTGTCATACCTGTTCGATGTGTGTTCCCAATGAAAATACTTGTCTATTTTGACGGAACTGGATGGTTTATATTGGCCCTTGTAGTGATGGATATCTTGTGCAAGTTTTGCTGAAAAATATGACCGTTAACGACTAAAACGACTACCCCCAAGTTTACTCGTAAAACTGGAATTTTCTTGTACCTGAAAACCGTTAAAATCGCCATAAATTATATACACACTGGAATGATGAGTTCGAGGGCTTAAATCGAAGCCGACTCGACGAACTATAACCCTATGTAAATTTCTAATTATTTCTGTACCTAAAATGTGATAATATTTGGATTGGAGTGCGACTCTGGACTGCAGTCCCGAGCAACTCCAGCTGTTGTTTACTGTCCCGTAATGAACACCACCCTGTTTCCTTAACTCATAGATTGCGGAACTCTGCTGTTTATTAAAGGTGAATCTGTTAGCTAGACAACACAATTGGTTTCATTCTATTTCGTTATCGTTTGTTATTTAATCTATAATTTAAAAGATGGGGACATATAACAGTCCCAACAGAATCAGAATTTACATATTAGCATTGAACAGTGTATAACTCATGACGTACAGAAGCGATCGAGAATCTGTCTATTGCGTTGAAAACTTTACTGAAAACCCTAGATTTCATCCAACTGTAGCCTCGCTAAATTCTGATCCCAACTAGGATTAAAATGCATTGCGAAACGGACTTCCGATTCTGAAACCGGATTTCCAGCCGTGAATGCCTAAAATGAAATGACTATGATTAGTGATCCTGGAACCCGATTGGCATGAAACCAAAATCACAGGATAGATAACTGAACATACTATTTATTCTCCGTTCATCGTTTCACTAAACTATAACCGTATGATTTATGATAAATTATGCAAGTGGTAGATTACTGATTCATGACACCCTAATCATGCTTTACATACTGTTTACACATCATATCATACACATATCACTGCATTGATAACCTAGTGATAACGTTCATTACCCAGTGTTAGGTATTAGTGATGATTGTGGTAAGTACGTTAGTGTTCGTGTATCAGTGAATAAGTGAAAGTGACACGTACTTGTACACAATCAATGAACCTTATTATTCTATTGCATTGTCGACGTCTGTGGGACGCGTGTACGTGTGACTATAAGTGGTATGGGACACTTATGGAAGCTCTTGCACGGGTATCACAGATAAGGCACCAGACACTGCCATTTATCTTAGGTATTAGTCGAGACGTGCTTGATGGAGATCCTGTCTCCAGTTCTCGTGCGGACTTGTCACCGACCGACTGGTATTTGAGGTTATGCTTAGCGTTTGATGTAGACCACGGGGTGTGGGGTAGTTTGAGTGTGAGTTCAACAGAATCTCAGAAGTCCCTTGCCGGCTTATATATTTAGGGAGATATATGGAGATTTACAGGGTACATGATTATTATCGTGATTTACATGTTGGGCCCGTGGTCCCTTGCCCTTGGGTTCTACCCTTGGGTGGAGGACACTCGTGAGTGGTTGATTCTCACACTTGGACTGATGATAGGCTTAGTGACCTGTACAGTAAGACTTAGAGACTGATAGGGATAATGGCATCGATATTCATACTTACTGTGTTGACATACGTGGCATATCATTCTACTGCTTTTACTGTTCCACTACATCGATTATTACATGTTCATACCTACCGTCGTTGATTTACTGTTATATCTATTTATTATCACTGTTAGAGTTATCACTTGGAATTATATATTATATTGCTATTGTGTCGCTTTGACGACCTGAGTATGCATGCTCAGTGTGAGGAGAGGATTTAGCCAGGACCAGGATCAGACGCACATCACGGACATCGTGATTAGCTATCCAGAGTTATACCCTTTTGTTTCTCATCAGGTCAGTTCTTTATATTGTTTGTTCCAGTTACTGCATTTCTCTTTACCTGCGCATTATTTACTGATTACCATGTAAAGCTAGAAGCCGAAGTGTGACTACGGCAGGATGTATCCTTGACCGTAGGAGCATGGCTGGCCTTTTCAACCCCTCATATTCCGTATTTTGGAAAGCGGGGCGTGACAAGAGAGCTCCAAGCGGGAGCTGGAGGCGGTGATGGCGAGGGTCACCGCCTTGGAAGGCGAGGTGGAGGCCGGGAAACGGGAGGCAGCCCGGTATCGCGAGGCCGCCGTGGCTGCTGAAGCCAAGCTCGGGGATGCACAGGTGCTTGCCGGCAACCTGAAGAAGATGGTGAAGACCCTCCAGAAGGAGCTGGGGGCGGCGGCCGAGGCGGCCAAGTCGGCCGACCTGAAAGCTGCAAGATTGGCTGACCTATCGGCGGCGAAGGCGGTGGATGCCTATAAGAAGTCGAAGGACTTCTATGATTTCCTGGCCGTGACTACGACCCGCATCTGGCACGATGCCCTCGATGCCGTTAAGGCCCGGATGCCGGAGTTTACCGATGGAGATCTCCGGGCTGAATTCCCCCTCACGGACGCCGATGAGCAGGGGAAAGAGGTTCCTGATGAGGAAGCCGCCGAGGACCCTGCGCGTCATGTGGTGGTCGTCGAGGACCCCGAGGTCGCACCTGGCCCCGAGGTCTAAAGCCCCCGTCTTCCTCCTTTTATTTCTTTGTTTTTGGAATTTTGTGAGCCTCCGGGCATTTTGTAAGGCTGGGGAGCCCAAGAATACCCTTTGTAAGGCCTTTGTTTTTAGTAGTAATAAAATTTTTCTTTGGCTTCATCGAATCGCGCTCTACCATCTGTTTGTGAAGAATGCTCGTAAGATATCTCTGCTTGAGGGGAAGAGGGGTCTCGGCCCGATCATCTACCGTTGTGTTTTCACGTCAGGTTGGCCATTTGTTTAGCGATCGTTCGTCGAGTTGATTTCGATCACTCGCCGACGGGCATGCCAAGCACTACCGAGGAGGTATCCCCATGGGCCCCGAAGTCGAGGGGAGATCGTTTAGACATGGACAGACTTGACGTCCCTCACTGGGGTCTTGGATCCTCAGCTGCCCGGTGGCCAATGAGGGGTGCCATCTTTTGACTTCTGGAAATGCGAGCATTGACCATCTGCCGGGGATGACCGAGCAGGGTAGCTGCTCGGTTGCCTCTTGCGAGGGCTTTGATCTTTCAGGACAGGGATCGAGTGGGGTTACTGTCTGGTGCCTCCTGGCGAGGGCTTTGGTTCTGACAGATAGCCGAGCGAGGGGTCCTCAGGCTCGACTGCCTCTGAGAGGGCTTTCTGATCCATGGCGTTGCGGTAGGGAAGCTACCCGCCACGGTCGACCGAGCAGGGCAGCTGCTTGGCTGCCTCTTGCGAAGGCTTTGGTCCTTAGCATTGGAGGGGCTTGATTTGATCTCAAAAACTATCTATAATCGTAATCAAGAACGGCGTCACTTTGCAGTTAGCCGGTGAGTACGGGTCGGTCCACAGGGATGTTGTGAATCTCCTAATCGCTCTTACGAGTTAATTCCAAATGGTGTGAATGGATCAATTAAATCTAGAAACTAAATTAATCTAGATCTAAATCTTGTTAGGGTTAGGTCTAGGTTAAGTTTGGAAAGTCAATAAATCTCACCGCTTTCTATACCCATATGAAGATCTATTAGGAGTTATTGTAATTATTAATAAAAGGGATTAGAACCATTTGGAAAGATGTTTCTTCCTCTAGGTTCTTGTCTTTCCTTTATCAATCCTTACCCTAACCTCCATGGAAAACACGCGCAACCGGGCCTTTACACTACGGTATCACCGCTACCTCATGGGATAGGGTGCCGTAGGGAGCGGTATGTGCATGTATGCATGAAGTCCTATGAAAATATTTGTGATGGGCAAGAAAGGGATGAGAGATCTTTATCTCTCAAAGCTTCCCCAAATCTAACCCTAACATGAGGAGACTACTGACTCATTAGGGAATTGAAGAACATTTATTTAGGGCAGAGAATAAAAGATTAACTAGGGTAAGGAATTAAATTTAACTTGGGCAAGAATAGAAAATTAACCTAGGGCAGAAAATAAAGAACTTACAAAAAATGATGCTCTCCAAAAGAATGCTGAAATTTATTAATGAAGGGAGGCATAGCCTTTACAATGATTTAGAGTTCCTATTTATAGAGGATAGGAAACCCTAGGTTACAATTGATTCGCACGTCTATATTTACCAAAATATCCTTAGGAAGACCTAGTCAAAGTAGACTCCAAGATTTGGTAAAATTTTATGTCCTTGTCTCTTTAAAAGGAAGTATTGGGCCTTGAAATTTCCTTTGTGGGCTCTTCTGTCTTTCGGCTTCCTTATTATTTGGTTCTTTTATTAAAATAGCTTCTATGTTTCTTCCAGATCTCCAGTGAATAATTGCGGTGGAATTTTAACCGTTCGCTTTATAATCTTGGACCTTGCATTGCCTTGTAGTTTGTGACTTTTATCTTTGATGCAGGCTTGATCAAGAGTCTTCTGTTTGTTGGTCAAAATCCACTTTTGCATCGTCTTTTCATTGTTCTCACCGTTTTTTGTCCAAGAACCTGTAACCTGTAATATGTAGCAGACATGTGTCAAAAGCACATGTTTATTTATAAAAGGAATAAGAATGGGGAATATAATAATGCAACATTATGGTATGAACAGGGCTGTAAGAAGCCCACTAAGGATGACCGGGCAGTGAAGCTGCACGGTTGCCTCTTGGCGAGGGCTTTGACCTCTGGCGTCGTGGGTAGGCAACTACCATCCTGGGATGAACGAGCGTGGCAGCCGCTCGGGTTCCTCTTGTGAGGGCTTTGATCCCTGGCGTCGTGGGTAGGGAGCTACCAGCCGGAGTTGACCGAGCAGGGTTGCTGTTCGGTGGCCTCTTGCGAGGGCTTTAATCCTTCAGGATGGGGACCGAGCGGGGTTACTTCCCAGTGCCTCTTGGCGAGGATTTTGATCCCTGTCGGTTGTGGTAGGAAGTTACCAGATGGGGATAGCCGAGCAAGGACCCGACTGCTTCTGGGAGGACTTTTGTCACGTCCCGCTTCCCGGTATACGGTGAAGGGGACGCGACGAGGCCCGCTACGTATATACTCAGAAGTACATACGCTAAGCGTATCTAAGCAATATAAAATAAATACACAAGAGACAAGATATAAAAGGAACATCAACTTTTATTTATTAACATTCTTTTGTACAATGCATGTAAAGGAAATACAACTGAAATAAAATGATGCCTAAACAGTGGCATAACAGGAAATGAAAAAAAAATACAGAAAGGAAAAGTGTACAATGAAACTAAAGTGCGGGGTCTTCGGCAAACTGCTCCAACTCTTCTTGAGATGGCTCGATCTCCGCCGGGTCCAAACTACCTGACGACATTCAAAGAAGAAAGAAATATAATGTCGTCAGTGAACAGGTCGCTCGGTAAGTCCCAAAGATAAGGGAGAAATAGACAGAGAGTAAGAGAGAGAGAGTAGCTTTTAATGTTGTATTATAATATTGTAATGTTATATTAACATTGTTATTTATAGCCTAGTACAGAAGATGCCAGTGTATACGAGGGGAGTCCCACTTAAATCGGGGACCTTGGTAACCTGTAGTACAAGGCTCCGTCGATAATACCACGGAACAACGGCATCGATGTAATTACGTCTTAAGTGACCACCTCGTGCCACCTTTAACATATTCCATACCAGTCTACCTCTTAAACCCCGCAATGTCTTGTTTGTATTGTTATCTTGTAAATTGTATTGATTGTAAGATTGATTGACTAACCGAAACCATGATATCAGTAAGCGGTTGTAACCATAGAGTCATGTAAGTGGAATAACTGAGAATCATGTAAAAGGAATATGTATATCCATGGTTCGGTTCAGTCAAGATGTATAGATTGATATTGAATTCATGAATTCATGAGTTCATATTGAAGTGGAAACTTGTATATTATAGATTGACTTGAATCATATTCAAGTCAGATTAATCAGACTCAAACCCGAGTCAGACAATCAGAAATGTTAATCGAAGTCTTATAATTGCTAAAGTCCTTAGGGTAATTTATAAAACTTGAGGGGGTTTTATGTAAAAATACTTTTATATACTTTTCAAAATACATCTCAAGTATTTATTGTTCGTCTTTAGAGTTGTAATGAGGGTGGATTTTATGTCGCGACGTTTCTAGTGAAAATATCCTAGTTATAGGTATTTATCTGTAATATTGATTCTTTGAAGTTCATGGTATTTTAGTGTAAAATTTATTATTGTGATTTTTAGGAAAAAGTGGAAAATTTATATTATAGTAAAATAGATATTTAAATGATAAATATACGTATGTTTATACAAAAATAGTTTTAATAAATATTTTATATTCCAAAAATCTCATTTTCTTCAGATATCGTATTTTAAACCTTTCGAGACCGAATGCTCCTTGCGGAGGTCTGAATCTCGCACTACTAGCCCGAGGGTGCGCGATAAATCGCATGATCCTGAACGGGTTTCCCCAAGATGGGTTGTAGCGGCGCTTTGCAAAGATTGTAAAATACTAATCATTTAGAAAACAGTTTTATAAAGTAAAAGGTATTTATTTGCAAAGTGTAATTTTCCGTATTTTAGATTCTAGGGTTTCCTAAGCCAATTAGCCTATTTCTAAATGGTCTAAATGATAAGTCGTTAGAAGTTTCAAATCGCCTCTTCACCGCTAATTGCGGCCAGGTAAGTACGAGGTAAGTGAGAGTCTCTCCACTACAAGTAGTGGTCCTAATTAACTAACCACTTGCCTCAGACACACTTGCCTAGACACCACAAAGTCAGGTTTAGATAAACGAACGATATTCACAACTTATCGTATTTTTTCTATTAAAGATATTGTTTAAACAAATGTATCAGACCTAAACTTTTATAAAATGTTTTATTAAGGAAATGGTATTTTAATGTAAAATCTTGTTTTATCGTATTAGGATTTTTCAAGATAGCGTATTATGGTTGCATATGTGTTTGTGAGGAGATAAGTCATTACCTCGTGATCTATTTTAAGGTATAGCAATATTAACGGGTTAAATGTGAAATTGAAACATGATGGTATTAAAGTGAAAAAAATACGGTAAGTTAAAATAGTTATCATTTCATGTGTGAAAACTTATTCAAATTGATTTTTAAAAGTTTAATAATCATGATAAAGATGTTTAGACATGTTTGAATTGATTAGAAGTGAAATTTTATAGAAAACCGAATCGGAAATCGGATTTGTTCCGATTCCGTCGGGTTTCGTAATTTCGTATTTTTTGAGAATTAGAAAGGGAGATAGAATGGGACTTACGGGTTTCGATCTATACTAAAGTATAGGGGAACTAAAGAAGTTGCCGAGACATTGCTTCGTCGCCGGTTGTTTCTAAAAATGTCGCCGGAATTCCCGCCGGAATCTCATCGGAGCTTCGCCGCGAACTTGTTTTCAAAGCACACACTTCTTGGAAAACTTTTGAGAGAGTGGCTCAAGATTTTAGGGGTGAGAGGGTAGTGTGTAGGGTTGGTATTTATAGGGTTAGGCTAGGGTTAGGGTAGATGAAAAGTTAAAAATAAAAATGTGATAAAATGTAATAAAAATCTATTAAAAGTGGAGTAATTGGGGTTTTTAAAGAGCTTTGAAAGTGGTCTGAGGCTAAAATTTTGCAGGTGCATAGGGAATATGAAAAGTCACAACTTTCATGTTGTGGCCGTCGCCGGAATTGGCCGACTGGGGGGTGACTCGGCCGTGACTCGGTCGGAGCACTGAGTCGGCCGAGTCAAGGCCAAGTTGGCCGAGTCAAGGCCGAGTCCGGCGGCCTGGATCCCCCCGACGGTTCATCTAACTCCTGCAAGTGTTACATGTTTAGGTGTAGTGTGGTTTTTGTGAGATATGCACGTGTAAACCCTTGGTATTCTAAAGGTTTTAAAAAAAATCAATATTAAAAATAATGTGGGGTATGTGATTTGAACTCTGGTGGCTCGGTTCAGCAGTGCAAGGTCTTACCAGAGAGCCATAAGCTCTTTCTTATAATTATTATGGGAAAATAAATACTTAAAGTGGTAACAGCAAAATTAAATACTCCAAATATACTTCAAATTTAAATCAATTTTATGTATATAAAAATTGGAGTTATTACAATCTACCCTCCTTACAAAAATTTCGTCATCGAAATTTACAATTTTTATTTGAGGACTAGTTTACAAAGAGGTGAGGATATCTTGCACGCATTTCATCTTCCCTTTCCCAAGTGGATTCTCCTGGAGTGTCTTTCCTCCACATTACCCGGACCAAGTTAACTTCCTTGTTCCGAAGTGTCTTCACTTTGCTGTCCAGGATCTCCATGGGTTGTTGCTCACAAGACAACTCGGGCTGTATAGTGAGCTCGGAATGATCAAGTACATGGCTGGGATTACTCAGATACTTTCTGAGTTGGGATATATGGAACACGTTATGCACTCCTTCCAATGAGGGTAGAAGCGCTAAGCGGTATGCCACTTCACCGACTCGTTCGAGTATGTCGAACAGTCCAATATATCTCGGACTCAATTTACCCCGTCTTCGAAATCGGATCACTCCGCGGTTCGGAGATATCTTCAAGAATACATGGTCTCCTGGTTGGAACTCCAAGTGTCGTCTCTTTGTATCAGCCAAGTGTTTCTGTCGATCTTGGGCTATGCGCATTCTTTCCCTGATAGTACGAACCACATCAACGGTCGCTACTATCATCTTTGGTCCAAGAAGTTCCCTATCTCCGATATCGCCCCAACTTAATGGTGATCGACACTTCCTTCCATATAATGCTGCAAAAGGTGCCATTCCTATGCTTACTTGGTAGCTGTTATTGTACGCGAACTCTGCAAGATGCAGGTGATCTTCCCACGATCCTTTGAAGTCTAGCATATACGCTCTGAGCATATCCTCCAAGATCTGAATAGATCGTTCCGACTGACCATCTGTTTGTGGATGATAAGCCGTGCTGAAGTTCAGACTTGTTCCCAAGCTAGCTTGCAGACTCTGCCAAAATTATGATTGGAACCTGGTGTCACGATCAGAGACAATGCAGACCGGTACTCCATGAAGTTTCAAAATTTCCTGTATGAGTTCATGGGTATCAGAGATAGTACATTATGAAGCGTTTAAATCTTAATTAGATTATTACCTCCATGTACTTCTTTGCTAGTGTCTCAGTTGATTGGCCAATCCGAAATGGGATGAAGTGAGCCGACTTTGTGAGTCGATCCACGATGACCCATATAGCATCGTTATCCTTTGTGCTGCGAGGAAGAGCAGTCACAAAGTCCATCGTGATGTGCTGCTACTTCCATTCTGGGATTGATAACGGTTGAAGTAGTCCAGCTGTCCTGTCATGTTCAGCCTTTACTTGCTGACACACCAAGCATTTTGCGACGCTTCTGGCTACTTCACGCTTCATTCCATGCCACCAATAATTCTGACGTAGATCTTTGTACATTTTGGTACCTCCAGGATGTACTGAGTAGGGAGAGCTGTAAACTTCTTTCATTAACTCTTCCCGAACAGGACCCTTTGGTATACACAATCTGCTGCCGTCTCTCAAAAATCCATCTTTATGGATGATGAAGTCTGTTCTGAGTCCATTCTCCACTTGTTCTCTGATCCTTTGCAACTTAGCATCACTTGCTTGAGCTGCTTTGATCTGATTGACAATGGTTGATTGGACTTGTAGATTCATCAAACTTGAAGGATTACCTGGCATGACTATTTCAATCTCCATCTGATGTAAGTCTTGTTGAAGCTTCCACTGAGCGGTGAGATTCATCGATAAGGGTTGGCGACTAAGAGCATCAGGTACTACGTTCACCTTCCCTGGGTGATATTGCAAGTTGATGTCAAAGTCCGCCATGAGTTCTAACCGTCTTCTCTGCCGCATATTCAACTCCTTCTGAGTAAACACGTATTTCAGACTTTTATGATCTGTGTAGATGTTCACTCGTTCACCAAGTAAGTAGTGGCGCCAAATCTTGAGAGCAAAGATGACGGCTGCCAACTCCAGATTATGCTTCGGATAATTGCGCTCATGAGTCTTCAGTTGTCTTGAAGCATAAGTCACAACCTTACCGTGCTGATGTAGAACACATCCTAATCTCTTACCGGATGCATCACAATGCACTTCGAATCCTCCAGATTGATCCGGTATTACGAGAATAGATGCAGATGTCAATCCTGACTTGAGTTCTACGAAAGCTTGTTCGCATGCTTCTGACAACAAAAATTCTTCATCTTTTCGTGTGAGCTTGGTCAGGGGTGTTTCTATCTTTAAGAATCCTTCAATGAACCTTCTGTAATATCCAGCTAAACCCAAGAAACTCCGAATGTCTTTCACTGACTTTGGTGTAGGTCATTCGCTAACTGCTGAAACTTTGGCTGGATCCACAGAAATTCCTTCTCCTGATACGATATGTCCAAGAAAACCAACTTGATTTAGCCAAAACTCGCACTTGCTGTACTTGGCATAAAGCTTATGTTGTCGAAGAGTTTCCAGGACAATTTGTAGATGCTCTGTATGCTCTTTCCGATTCTTAGAATATACCAGGATGTCGTCAATGAAGATGACAACAAACCTGTCTAAATACTCACGGAAAACTTGGTTCATTAGGTTCATGAATATTGCTGGTGCATTGGTCACTCCAAATGGCATCACTAGAAATTCGTAATGTCCATAGCGAGTTCTGAAAGCTGTTTTGTTGAATATCAGCTTTCTTGACCTTTACTTGATAATAACCTGAACGAAGATCCAATTTAGAGAAAACACAAGATCCACTTAGCTGATCGAATAAATCATCGATGCGTGGGAGTGGATACTTGTTCTTTATAGTGACTTCGTTAAAGGCCCTGTAATCGATGCACATTCCGTATGAACCTTCCTTCTTCTTCACCAGTAGTACAGGTGCTCCCCAACTTGAAGTACTGGGATGAATCCATCCTTTCGCCAATAATTCGTCCAACTGTGTTCGGACTTCCTTCAATCCTTCCGGACTTAGTCTATAAGGTGCTTTGATCACCGGTTGTGCTCCTGGTACTAAATCAATACTGAATTCTAGAGGTCGATCGGGAGGCAAACCTAATATATCGTCAGGAAATACATCGTCGAACTCTTGAACTACCTCTAGTCTTAATTCTTCTTCCGCTTGAGTTGCCGCAACTGCTGCTTCTCTTGGCTTCGCTTTGTAGGTACCTGGGTCCAGAGTACGATCTCCGCTCTTGAAATAGAAGACCGGATGGTCTGGAATCTCGAATACTACCCTCCTTTAATGAGAGTCGATGGTAGCATAAAAGGTTCCAAGCCAATCCATTCCTAGAACCACATCGAAGTTCGGTATGTCCAGTACTTTGAAGTCAGCATAAAACTCTCGACTGCAGATGACGACTGGATACAGGCTGTATCCCATAGTTGCCTTTAGAACACCATTTTCGGAACTGACATTCCAGCTGGATACAAGCGGTGAGACTGGAATCGCATGGGTTCGGACAAACCGTTGCGACATAAAGCAGTGGGATACTCCAGTATCAAACAGTGCAAGTGCAGGTAGTGAAGCTATTAGGATTGTACCTAAGGTATATAGGATATGTTTTAGGTATAGGAAAAGTGTGTATATAACGAGGACTAAAAGATAAGTTTGAAAAGGAAAGTTTACCAGTAATGACTTGGCCAGTGGCCTCAGCTTCTTCCACAGACATCGTGAAGGCCTGGCGCTTGGGTATATTCCTTCCGGTCCGAGGAGCATTCCTCGGAACGTTCCTTTGAGCTTAATGGAACTGACGAGGAGGTGGTGCAGCTTGTGGTCCTCTGGGTGGTGCAGGCAGTGCAAGTCTTGGAGCAGGGGCTTGGATGGCTGGAAGCTGTGGATAATTGTTTGCTGGCCTGGGTGCAGCAACTGAGTTTTGTTTATGAGGATAAGCCCCAATACCATGAGCAGCTAAGCCGCAGATCAAGCAAAGGTTGTTCACACGATGGCAATCTTTCGCCAGATGCCCATTTCTCTTGCAGTAATTACAAAAGGCTGGGCTGGGTCTACTGATTGGTGCTCCAGGACGTCTTGGCACAAAAGGTGGTCTGGACGAGGCTCCACCTGCCATCTGGTTGGCAGGGCACTTGACTCCTGCAGACTGAGGTCTGCCCCTTGCTTTTATCACTGACTCATAACTGCGGGCAGCTTCTAGAGCATCCTTATGAGTCAAAAATTTTCCTGTGGATAGTGCAGCTTGAATTTCCGTGTCCAGTCCTTGTTGAAATCGACGGGCTCTGATCTCGTCCGTCGGTATCAAATGTGCCGCGAATCTGTTCAAGGATAGTGTTAGCTGTGTGGTATGTGATATTTAAAACTGAACTATTGCGACATATCTTACCGACTAAGCATGGTGAATTCAGCGTCATACTCATCTACTGAGTTGTCCCACATCGAACCTTGTTGTAGATAAATACAGAATGGAAAAGTGTATAATGAACTAAAGTGCAGGGTTTTCGACAAACTGCTCCAAGTCTTCTGCAGATGGCTCGATTTCCGCCGGGTCCAAATCACCTGACGCCATTCAAAGAAGAAAGAAACAGAATACCGTCAGCGAACGGGTCGCTCGGTAAGTCCCAAAGATAAGGGAGAAATAGACATAGAGTAAGAGAGAGTGAGAGTAGCTTTTAATGTTGTATTATAATATTGTAATGTTGTATTAACGTTGTTGTTTGTAGCCTGGTACAGAAGATGCCAGTGTATACGAGGGGGGTTCCACTTACACCGGGGACCTTTGTAACCTGTAGTACAAGGCTCAGTCGATAATACCACGGAACAACGGCGTGCATGTAATTATGTCTTAAGTGACCACCTTGTGCCATCTTTAACATATTCCGTACCAGTCTACCCCTTAAACCCCGCGATGTCTTATTTGTATTGTTATCTTGTAAATTGTATTGATTGTAAGATTGATTGACTGACCGAAACCATGATATCAGTAAACGGTTGTAACCATAGAGTCATGTAAGTGGAATAACTGAGAATCATGTAAAAGGAATAGATATATCCATGGTTCGGTTCAGTCAAGATGTATAGATTGATATTGGATTCATGAATTCATGAGTTTATATTGAAGTGGAAACTTGTAGATTATAGATTGACTTGAATCATATTCAAGTCATATTAATCAGACTCAAACCCGAGTCAGACAATCAGAAATGTTAATCGAAGTCTTATAATTGCTAAGGTCCTTAGGGTAATTTATAAAACTTGAGGGGGCTTTATGTAAAAATACTTTTATATACTTTTCAAAATACACCTCAAGTATTTATTGTTCGTCTTTAGAGTTGTAATGAGGGTAGATTTTATATCGTGACATTTCTAGTGAAAATATCCTAGTTATAGGTATTTATCTGTAATATTGATTCTTTGAAGTTCATGGTATTTTAGTGTAAAATTTATTATTGTGATTTTTAGGAAAAAGTGGAAAATTTATATTATAGTAAAATAGATATTTAAATGATAAATATACATATTTTTATACAAAAATAATTTTTAATAAATATTTTATATTCCAAAAATCCCATTTTCTTAAGATGTCGTATTTTAAACCTTTCGAGACCGAATGTTACTTGCGGAGGTCTGAATCTCGCACTACTAGCCCGAGGGTGCGTGATAAACCGCACGATTCCGAACGGGTTCCCCAAAGATAGGTTGTAGCGGCGCTTTGCAAACATTGTAAAATACTAATCTTTTAGAAAACGGTTTTATAAAGTAAAAGGTATTTATTTGCAAAGTGTAATTTTCCGTATTTTAGATTCTAGGGTTTCCTAAGCCAACTAACCTATTTCTAAATGGTCTAAACGACAAGTCGTTAGAAGGCTCAAATCGCCTCTTCACCGCCAATTGCGGCCAGGTAAGTGCCAGGTAAGTGGGAGGCTCTCAACAAAATCTGTCACGCCCCGCTTCCTAGTGTACGGCGAAGGAGACGCGACGGGGTCCGCTACGTATATACTCAGAAGTACATACGCTAAGCGTATCTAAGCAATATAAAATAAATACACAAGAAATAAGAATAAAAAGAACAGTAACTTTTATTTATTAACATTCTTTGTACAATACATGAAAGGTAATACAACTGAAATAATAAGATGCCTAAACAGTGGCATAACAAGAAATGAAAAGTACAGAAAGAAAAAGTGTACAATGAAACTACAGTGCATGGTCTTCAGTAAACTGTCCCAAGTCTTCTTGCGATGGCTCAACCTCTGCCGGGTCCAAATCACCTGACGGCATTCAAAGAAGAGAGAAACAGAATGTCGTCAGTGAACAGGTCGCTCGGTAAGTCCCAAAGGTAAGAGGGAAGTAGAAAAAGACAGAACAAGAAGATAAATTTTAAAGTGTAAACTATTGTTGTAATGTTATGTCAACGCTGTTGTTTGTACCTTAGTACAGAAGAATGCCAGTGTATACGAGAGGAGTCTCTATATGCCAGAGACTAAGGGCACGTATAATACAAGGTACCGTTTATGTCACAGTACAACAGCAACTGGATTCATGTTAGGTGCGTTAAGTCTGACCACCTCGTGCCACCTTTAACACCTTCCGTACCAATCTACCCCTTAAACCCTGCGATATCTTATTTGTATTGTTATCTTGTAAATTGTGTTGGTTGTATGATTGATTGACTGACTGACCAAAACCATGATATCAGAAAACGGTTATAACCGTAGAGTCATGTAAATGGAATACTGAGAATCATGTAAAAGAAATATATATCCATGGTTCGGTTCAGTCAAGTTATGTTAATTGATAATTGTATTCATGGATTCATGTGTTCATATTGACTTAGAATCTTGTAGATTATAGATTGACTTGAATCATATTCAAGTCAGATTAATCAGACTCAAACCAGAGTCAGACAATCAGAAATGTGAATCGAAGTCTTATAATTGCTAAGGTCCTTAGGGTAATTTTAAAAACTTGAGGGGGTTTTATGTAAAAATACTTTTATATATTTTTCAAAATACACCTTAAGTATTTATTTTCCCACAATAATTACAAGAAGGAGCTTATGGCTCACTTGTAAGACCTTGCACTACTGAACCAAGCCACCAGAGTTCAAATCCCATACCCCACATTATTTTTAATATTAATTTTTTTAAAACCTTTAGAATACCAAGAGTTTACACGTGCATATCTCACAAAAACCCCACTACACCCAAACATGTAACACTTGCAGGAGTTAGATGAACCGTCGGGGGAGATCCAGGCGGCCGGACTCGGCCGAGAATCGGCCAACTAGGCCTTGACTCGGCCGACTCAGTGCTCCGACCGAGTCACCCCGAGTCAGCCGATTCCGGCGACAGCCACAACATGAAAGTTATGTCTTTTCATATTCCCTATGCGCCTGCAAAATTTCAGCCTCAGAACACTTCCAGAGCTCTTAAAAAACCCTAATTACTCCACTTTTAATACATTTTTATTACATTTTATTACATTTTAATTTTTAACTTTTCATCTACCCTAAGCCTAGCCTAACCCTATAAATACCAACCCTACACACTATCCTCTCACCCCCAAAATCTTGAGCCGTTCTCTCAAAGTTTTCCAACAAGGCCGTCCCCTTCGCCGTATACACTTTTATTATATTTTATCACATTTTTATTTTTAACTTTTCATCTACCTTAACCCTAGCCTAACCCTATAAATACCAACCCTACACACTATCCTCTCACCCCCAAAATCTTGAGCCACTCTCTCAAAAGTTTTCCAAGAAGTGTGTGCTTTGAAAACAAGTTCGCGGCGAAGCTCCGACGAGATTCCGGCGGGAATTCCGGCGATGTTTTTAGAAACAACCGGCGACGAAGCAACGCCTCGGCAACTTCTTTGGTTCCCCTACTCTTTAGTATAGATCGAAACTCGTAAGTCCCATTCTATCTCCCTTTCTAATTCTAAAAAATACGAAATTACGAAACCCGACGGAATCAGAACAAATCTGATTTCCGATTCGGTTTTCTATAAAATTTCACTTCTAATCAATTCAAACATGTCTAAACATCTTTATCATAATTATTAAACTTGTAAAAATCAATTTGAATAAGTTTTCACACATGAAATGATAACCTTTTTAACTTACCATATTTTTTTCACTTTAATACCATCATGTTTCAATTTCACATTTAACTCGTTAACATTGCTATACCTTAAAATAGATTACAAGGTAATGACCTACCTCCTCACACACACATATGCAACCATAATACGCTATCTTGAAAACTTCTAATACGATAAAAAAAGATTTTACATTAAAATACCATTTCCTTAATAAAACCTTTTATAAAAGTTTAGGTTTGATACATTTGTTTAAACAATATCTTTAATAGGAAAAATACGATAAGTTGTGGACATCGATCGTTTATCTAAACCTGACTTTGTGATGTCTAGGCAAGTGTGTCTAAGGCAAGTGATTACTTAATTAGGGACACTACTTGTAGTGGAGAGCCTCCCACTTACCTGGCACTTACCTGGCCGCAATTGGGCAAGAGGCGATTTGAGGCTTCTAACGACTTGTCGTTTAGACCTTTTAGAAATAGGTACACTTTGCAAATAAATACCTTTTACTTTATAAAACCGTTTTCAAAAGGATTAGTATTTTACAATTTTTGTAAAGCGCCGCTACAACCCATCTTTGGGGAACCCATTCGGGATCGTGCGGTTTATCGCGCACTCTCGGGCTAGTAGTGCGAGATTCAGACCTCCGCAAGGAGCATTCGGCCTCGAAAGGTTTAAAATACGACATCTTAAGAAAATGAGATTTTTGGAATATAAAATATTTATTAAAACTATTTTTGTATAAATATATGTATATTTATCATTTAAATATCTATTTTATTATAATATAAATATTCCACCTTTTTCTAAAAATCACAAGAATAAATTTTACACTAAAACATCATGAACTTCAAATAAATCAACATTACAGATAAATACCCTTATTTATAAAACTAGGTTATTTTATCTAGAAATGTCACAATATAAATCCACCCTCATTACAACTCTAAAGACGAACAATAAATACTTGAGATGTATTTTGAAAAATATATAAAAGTATTTTTACATAAAACCCCCTCAAGTTTTATAAATTACCCTAAGGACCTTAGCAATTATAAGACTTCGATTCACATTTCTGATTGTCTGACTCGAGTTTGAGTCTGATTAATCTGACTTGAATATGATTCAAGTCAATCTATAATCTACAAAATTCTAAGTCAATATGAACACATGAATCCATGAATACAATCATCAATTTACACAACTTGACTGAACCGAACCGAACCATGGACATATATTTCTTTTACATGATTCTTAGTATTCCATTTACATGACTTTACGGTTATAACCGTTTCCTGATATCATGGTTTCGGTCAGTCAATCAATCAATCATACAACCAACACAATTTATAAGATAACAATACAAACAAGACATCGTGGGGTTTAAGGGGTAGATTGGTACGGAAGGTGTTAAAGGTGTCACGAGGTGGTCAAACTTAACACACCTAATATGAATCCAGTTGTTGTTATACCGTAGCATAAACGGTACCTTGTACTATACGTGCCCTTAGTCTCTGGCATATAGAGACTCCCCTCGTATACACTGGCATCCTTCTATACCAAGCTGCAAACAACAACGTTGACATAACATTACAACAATAGTTTATACTTTAAAATTTATCTTCTTATTCTGTCTTTTTCTACTTCCCTCTTACCTTTGGGACTTACCGAGCGACATGTTCGCTGACGACATTCTGTTTCTCTCTTCTTTGAATGTCATCAGGTGATTTGGACCCGGCAGAGGTTGAGCCATCGCAAGAAGACTTGGAGCAGTTTACTGAAGACCCTGCACTGTAGTTTCATTGCACACTTTTCCTTTCTGTACTTTTCATTTTCTGTTATGCTACTGTTTTGGCATCTTATTATTTCAGTTGTATTTCCTTTCAAGTATTATATAAAGAATGTTAATAAATAAAAGTTGATATTCTTTTTATTCTTATTTCTTGTGTATTTATTTTATATTGCTTAGATACGCTTAGCGTATGTACTTCTGAGTATATACGTAGCGGGCCCCGTCGCGTCCCCTTCGCCGTACACCGGGAAGCGGGGCGTGACAGGTTTTGTACAAAACCTGTCACGCCCCGCTTCCCGGTGTACGGCGAAGGGGACGCGATGGAGCCCGCTACGTATATACTCAGAAGTACATACGCTAAGCGTACCTAAGCAATATAAAATAAATACACAAGAGACAAGATATAAAAAAAACAACTTCTTTTATTTATTAACATTCTTTTATACAATGCATGAAAAGGAAATACAACTGAAATAAAATGATGCCTAAACAGTGGCATAACAGGAAATGAAAAAAAATACAGAAAGGAAAAGTGTACAATGAAACTAAAGTGCGGGGTCTTCGGCAAACTGCTCCAACTCTTCTTGAGATGGCTCGATCTCCACCGGGTCCAAACTACCTGACGACATTCAAAGAAGAAAGAAATAGAATGTCGTCGGCGAACAGGTCGCTCGGTAAGTCCCAAAGATAAGGGAGAAATAGACAGAGAGTAAGAGAGAGAAAGAGAGAGAGTAGCTTTTAATGTTGTATTATAATATTGTAATAATGTATTAACGTTATTGTTTGTAGCCTGGTACAGAAGATACCAGTGTATACGAGGGGAGTCCCACTTACACTGGGGACCTTGATAACCTGTAGTATAAGGCTCCGTCGATAATACCACGGAACAACGACATGGATGTAATTACGTCTTAAGTGACCACCTCGTGCCACCTTTAACATATTCCGTACCAGTCTACCCCTTAAACCCCCGATGTCTTGTTTGTATTGTTATCTTATAAATTGTATTGATTGTAAAATTGATTGGCTGACCGAAACCATGATATCAGTAAGCGGTTGTAACCATAGAGTCATGTAAGTGGAATAATTGAGAATCATGTAAAAGGAATAGGTATATCCATGGTTCGGTTCGGTCAAGATGTATAGATTAATATTGGATTCATGAATTCATGAGTTCATATTGAAGTGGAAACTTGTAGATTATAGATTGACTTGAATCATATTCAAGTCAGATTAATCAGACTCAAACCCGAGTCAGAAAATCGGAAATGTTAATCGAAGTCTTATAATTTGTCACGCCCCGCTTCCCAAAATACGGAATACGAGAGGTTGACAAGGCCAGCCATGCTCCTACGGTCAAGGAAACATCCTGCCGTAGTCACACTTCGGCTTCTAGCTTTACATGGCAATCAGTAAATAATGCGTAGGTAATGAGAAATGCAGTAACTGGAACAAAACAGTATAAAGAACTGACCTGATGGGAAACAAAAGGTATAATCCTGGATAGCTAATCAAGATGTCCGTGCTGTACGTCTAGTCCTGATCCAGGCTAAATCTTCTCCTCACACTGAGCATGCATACTCAGGTCGTCAGAGCGACACAATAGCAATATGATATATACATTCATGTGACAATTCTAACAGTGATAATAGATATATATAACAGTAAATCAATGACGGTGTAGATATGAACATGCAGTAATCAATGTAGCGGAACAGTAAAAGCAGTATAATGTTATGCCACGTATGTTAACACGGTAAGTATGTATAACGATGCTATCATCCCTATCAGTCTCTAAGTCTCACTGTACAGGTCACTAAACCTATCGTCAGCTCAAGTGTAAGAGTCAACCACTCGTGAGTGTCCTCCACCCAAGGGTAGAACCCAAGGGCAAGGGACCACGGGCCCAACATATATATCACGGTAATAATCATGTACCCTGTAAATCTCCATATATCTCCCTAAATATATAAGCCGGCATGGGACTCCCGAGATTCTGTTGAACTCACACTTAAACTACCCCACACCCCATGGTCTATATCAAACGGTAACCATAACCCTAAATACCAATCGGTCTGTGACAAGTCTGCGCGAGAACTGGAGGCAGGACCTCCATCAAGCATGTCCCGACTAATACCTAAGATAAATGGCAGTGTCCGGTGCCTTATCTGTGACACCCATGCAAGAGCTTCCATAAGTGTCCCATACCATTTATAGTCACACGTACACGCGTCTCACAGACGTCGACAATGCAATAGAATAATAAGGTTCACTGATTGTGTACAAGTACGTATCACTTTCACTTATTCACTGATACACAAACATTGACGTACTTGCCACAATCATCACTAATACCTAACACTGGGTAATGCACATTATCACTAGGTTATCAATGCAGTGACATGTGTATGATATGATGCGTGAACAGTATATAAAGCATGTTTAGGATGTCATGAATTAGTAATCTACCACTTGAATAATTTATCATAAATCATACGGTTACAGTTTACTGAAACGATGAATGGGGAATATATAGTATGTTCAGTTATCTATCCAGCGAATTTAGTTTCATGCAAATCGGGTTCCAGGATCATTAATTATAGCCATTTCATTTTAAGCGTTCACGGCTGGAAATCCGGTTTCAGAATCGGAAGTCCGTTTCGCAACGCATTTTAATCCTAGTTGAGATCAGATTTTAGCGACACTACAGTTGGATAAAATCTAGGGTTTTCAGTAAGGTTTTCAACACAAAAGACGGATCTTCAATCGCGTCTGTACGTCAGGAGATATACACTGTTTAGTACTACTATGTCAATTCTGATTCTGTTGGGACTGTTATGCGTCCCGATCTTTTAAATTGCAGATTAAATAACAAACGATAACGAAATAGGATGGAACCACTTGTGTTGTCTATCTAACAGATTCACCTATAATAACCAGTGGAGTTCCACAACCTACGAGTTAAGGAAACAGGGTGGTGTTTATTACGGGACAGTAAATAACAACTGGAGTCGCTCTGGACTGCAGTCCAGAGTTGCACTCCGATCAAAATATTATCACAGTTTATGTACAGAGACAATCAGAGACTTGCATAGGGTTATAGTTCGTCGAGTCGGCTTCGATTTGAGCCCTCGAGTGCATCATTACAGCATGAATATAATTTATGGTGATTTTAACGGTTTTCAGGTACAAGAAAATTCCAGTTTTACGAGTAAATTTGGGGGTAGTCGTTTTAGTCGTTAACAGTCATACTATCCAACGAAATTTGTGCAAGGTATTCATCACTACAAGGGCCTAAATAATCAATCCAGTTCCATCAAATTAGAAAAGTATTTCCCTTGGGAACATGCATCGAACAGGTACGTATTATAATTTGTCAGGAAAATTACTACGGAATCTATACGATTTTAATTTGTAATAAAGATAACTTAGCATGTAGCAAGTAGAGAACTTGCCTGGAGACGCACGGCAGCGAAGTACAGTACGGGCGCGCAACGAACTGGCACGGCAACGGCAGCGGCTCTGGGTGAGCTCGGGTTTGTTCTCGGCAGTGGGCTTGTCGGCGTCGTCGGGTGTCTGCGGTGGTCGAAGCTCCTGATGGCGGGGCTGCAGTGGGTTTGGGTGGCCGATGATGGGTGAGCAGAGGGGGCGCTGGCGGTGGTTGGAACGGCGGTGAGGAGATGAGGGGGGAGAGGTGGTGTTATAGAAAGAGAGAGAGAGAGTGAGAGAGCTGAGAAAGAGAGAAAGAGAAAGGGCTGAGAAAGAGAGAGAGAGGTATTGAGAACAGAGGGGGAGAGAGTAGAGGAAGAGAGAGAGAGTGTAGAAATATAGAGAGAGGGGGGAGGAAGAGGGTGAGTACAAGAGGAGAGGTCGAGGCGCGCGTCGTGGGGGTAACGCGCGCGAGCGTTGGCGGAGGAGTCGGCGGAGAATACGGATCGCGAGCGAGGAAGGCGGTGAACGGGAAAGTTATAGCCGTTGGAGGAAGATGGGCCAAAGCAGGTCGGGTCGGGGGAAGCGGGCGCGGGTTGGAGGAGTGGGAGCGAGCTGTTGGGAGCCAGAAAAATAAAAGGAATTTCCCTTTTCTTAATTTCCTGTGGGCCGGCAGAGATGGGCCGAGGGAATTAAAACAAAAAAATGGATAAGAAAGGAAAGGGCCTGGCTGAGTTTAAAATGAAGGGAAGAGAAATAGGAAAATGGGGTTTTGTTTTTTTAAAAAAAAAATGAAACGGTTGAGGAAAAGTTTGGGCTTGGTTTTAATTAAAGAAGTGGGCTGAGAAAATAATGGAAAAGATAAAAAGGAGGGATTTGGGTTTGGTGTTAATATAAGAAATTAAGTTGTTAAAAAGAATGAGCTTGGGATTTTTAGTTTAGGATAAATATTTGGAACTAGGGTTTGGGTTCAGGGGCTGACTTTTGACAAAAATATACACAAGGTTTGTTTTGGGTTTAATTTCAAAAAGGAAAACGGCTTAGGCCGGAGGGAATGAAATGTAAGGTCTGGGTTTAATGGGATTTTGAAAACAATTAAATAAATATAAATAAATTTTATATGTAAAAAAATGATATACGGATATAGGTGTATATAGAAAAACCGGGTATTACCTCATACCACCCTTACAAAAATTTCGTCCTCGAAATTTAAAATAAACGATAAGTTATACAAACATAAGCGAAAGCTATTATATTGCAAACTAACATATAAAGATTTACTAGAATCCGTGGACGAAGAAATTTGAATGTATATATATGTAAGAACCACATACGAAAGATAGGTCTAATAGGTATAAAGAAGGAACAACTATAATGGTAACTACATGTATGCGAGAATTTAGATGACAATAGCGAATAATGATAATCAAGGCGTATTCGATAGAATCAAACCCAAATATGTGCACGCATAAGTATATCAAAGATAGAACGGCAGAAAAATAAGCATAAGGCAGAATCATTTATATTAGTAAACATAGTCACAATACCCGGAAAAATAATACAACGACAATAAACTAGTGAAAAAAATTAGTCGGTAGGTTAAAACATTCTAGGATAATTTCTTGATCGAATAGTTTTAAAATAACTTAGAAAATCCATATAATGAAAATAAGAAACATGTAACGAAAATATACGCGATATAAGGTTGCGCTACCGAAAATAATGGGAAAGTTAGTAGTGGAGTACCTGAAATGCGTAAAACGGGAATAGTCGATAAAACACACTCTTCGATAAATATAAAATAATGAAAACCAAATTTTCGAGTAATAATGCCCCTATATATATATTTAGGGTAATAGGAAAAACTCAAAGAGGTATAGGGCTAGCTAGGGTAATGATTACAAAGAAGTGTGGCTCATTCAGAAGGTCGGTGTGTGGCGGCTTTAGGCTGAAAATCAAGGAGATTGGGATAGGGTCAGCACAGGAAATAAGGGTGGGTAACAAAGGACAACAAGGGAAAAGTATGGGGAGGATAACGGTCGGTAAATCATATGAATCAAAAATTTTCGAAGAGTCGGTCAACTTGGAGATTTTATTATCAACATCCCCAGCCAGAAGGATATCAAACGAGGCATATACGAAGGATGAAAGATGGCCTATTCCAAAAATCAGAGTGCGGTACTAGTTAATCTCAGTGAGGGTTAAAACAATGTAAGGAGTAGGGGTGAACAGATCTCAGTAAGAAAATAATTGTATAGTAGGAATAATCAAGTAGCAAGTGAGCTAAGAAGATCGAAAGATTAGCGAACTCAGCAATTTTTTTTCATCCCAGAAAGTTTTAAACAAAGCATTCTCAAAGACAAAAGGTGGCCCTAAACTATACACGGATTTATTTGGCCAGATAAAACAACATCTAAAAGGAATCCCATCAGTCGCGGTTGTGGAGATTCAGCAGGTTGCGGTAGGCTCGCACGCTTAGGTAGGGGCGTCCATTCCCATATCGTCTCGCAGGGATCGCCATTAGAAGTTCTTCTACAGTAGGGTCTTGATCTTCTGGTCCTTCTTTCTCGGTTGGAGCTTCTTCATCGAGGTCTGATTCCATGTGATTCTCTTCTATGGGATTTTCCTCCACTGGATTTCCTTCTATCGGGTCTTCCTCGGGATCTGTCTCTATCGGGTTCTCTTTAGGTTCTCCTTCCTCTTCGTCAGAATCGCCTATCATGTCAAACTCTGGGGCGGCTGCTCCTTCGTCCTCTGAATCGCTGTTTCCGAAAATGACCTGGGGACCGTTGATCTCATCGTCAGAACTCATCAGTGTGCGGTCTAAGGAAACGCATGACTGTGCATCCTCTTCCAAATACGGCGCTGCTCCAGGGTCGGCCATGGCCTGAAAAGAAAGATTCATGATTAGACAGTGGAATACATCAAGAAAATAGCTCAGGGTACGAAGTATAGGAAAATATGCGGTGGCAGGAACTGAAAAATCAGGATAAAAGTGCTGTTATAATGAATAATATGAATAAGGGAAAGGACAAGAGAATGATACATATATTACAATTCAAGTTTTATTGCATTCAACTAAAAAGTTCGACGGATACAAGGTTTCAAACGGAAAGAAATATTTATAAGAGAATGACAACATTATTACTGAATTTAGAAAACATGAAAATTCTTCTTTGATTGCTAGACCGCTGCATTCTCGTTACGCGAGTTGAATCCTGTATTGGGTCCGCCTTATCCTCGAGGTTCGAACTACACAATAAGCATCTCTTGGCAGAAATGGAGAGTGTGGATGAGTCTCCTCCTTGTAGATCCTTCCTTTTTGGGCAACCGTTGATAAGATGTTCGTTGGATCCGTAAATCAGACATTTCCCTTGGGCGCGGCGACAATCCCTCTGAAAGTGTCATGGCCTCTTACAGTACCCACAACATGGGGTCTTATGCTGCTTCTGTCGCGGAGAAACAAATTGGTGCTTCATCTTCTTCTCTTTTCCGCATCTAACGGGGATCCTTTTATGATTTGAGACTCCCGCTGGTGCCCGATTCACCTGCCTTCTCAGTCCTTCAGCTAACAAGTCGTTCGTTCGCTCCTGGGCTTCCTTCAGACCTTGCAATACATTCAGAATCTCAACGGTCTGATTCTGGGAAGCGGAGATAGACGAAAAGTCGTTGGAAGAGATGATCCTGAAACAATAATTTTGAAAATGATATAAGGCACAGGCTATAAGAATCAAGATATAATATAGATTGGACAAAGATTCAAGAATATCAGATATGATGAAATTCATTGCAATTGGAAAATCAATTGTATGACTCTAAGTCACATAAACAGAGTATGGTAGTGTAACTGTGATGTATTTCACAATTACAACCACGTAACTTTGCCAAGTCGCCTGACACCCTAGCGAATGGATAGCAGAACACTTAATGTGAATATGAATCAAGGATATCAAGTTTACAATCTAGACTGAGGGATGTCTTAGATTGTCAAGCTCTACACAGAAAAATGCAATCCCAATCGAAGCAAAACCTGGGCTCTGATACCAACTAAACCATGTCATGCCCCGCTTCCCAAAATACGGAATACGAGAGGTTGACAAGGCCAGCCATGCTCCTACGGTCAAGTAAACATCCTGTCGTAGTCACACTTCGGCTTCTAGCTTTACATGGTAATCAGTAAATAATGCGCAGTGAGAAATGCAGTAACTGGAACAAAACAGTATAAAGAACTGGCCTGATGAGAAACAAAAGGTATAACCTTGGATAGCAAATCAAGATGTCCATGTTGTACGTCTAGTCCTGATCCAGGCTAAATCTTCTCCTCACACTGAGCATGCATACTCAGGTCGTCAGAGAGACACAATAGCAATATGATATATACATTCATGTGACAATTCTAACAGTGATAATAGATATATATAACAGTAAATCAATGAAAGTGTAGATATGAACATGCAGTAATCAATGCAGCGGAACAGTAAAAGCAGTATGATGTTATGCCACGTATGTCAACACAGTAAGTATGTATATCGATACTATCATCCATATCAGCCTCTAAGTCTCACTGTACAGGTCACTAAACCTATCGTCAGTCCAAGTGTGAGAGTCAACCACTCGCGAGTGTCCTCCACCCAAGGGTAGAACCCAAGGGCAAGGGACCACGGGCCCAACATGTATATCACGGTAATAATCATGTACCCTGTAAATCTCCATATATCTCCCTAAATATATAATCCGGCATGGGACTCCCGAGATTCTGTTGAACTCACACTTAAACTACCCCACACCCCGTGGTCTACATCAAACGCTAACCATAACCCTAAATACCAATCGGTCTGTGACAAGTCTGCGTGAGAACTGGAGGCAGGACCTCCATCAAGCACGTCCCGACTAATACCTAAGATAAATGGCAGTGTCTGGTGCCTTATCTGTGACACCGGTGTAAGAGCTTCCATAAATGTTCCATACAACTTATAGTCACACGTACACGCGTCTCACAGACGTCGACAATGCAATAGAATAATAAGATTCACTGATTGTGTACAAGTACGTATCACTTTCACTTATTCACTGATACACAAACACTGACGTACTTGCCAAAATCATCACTAATACCTAACACTGGGTAATGCACGTTATCACTAGGTTATCAATGCAGTGACATGCGTATGATATGATGCGTGAACAGTATATAAAGCATGTTTAGGATTCATGAATTAGTAATCTACCACTTGAATAATGTATCATAAATCATACGGTTACAGTTTAGTGAAACGATGAATGGGGAATATATAGTATGTTCAGTTATCTATCCAGCGAATTTGGTTTCATGCTAATCGGGTTCCAGGATCATTAATTATAGCCATTTCATTTTAAGCATTCACGGCTGGAAATCCGGTTTCAGAATCGGAAGTCCGTTTCGCAACGCATTTTAATCCTAGTTGAGTTCAGATTTTAGCGACACTACAGTTGGATGAAATCTAGGGTTTTCAGTAAGGTTTTCAACACAAAAGACGGATCTTCAATCGCGTCTGTACGTCAGGAGATATACACTGTTTAGTACTACTATGTCAATTCTGATTCTGTTGGGACTGTTATGCGTCCCGATCTTTTAAATTGCAGATTAAATAACAAACGATAACGAAATAGGATGGAACCACTTGTGTTGTCTAGCTAACAGATTCACCTATAATAACCAGTGGAGTTCCACAACCTACGAGTTAAGGAAACAGTGTGGTGTTTATTACGGGACAGTAAACAACAACTGGAGTTGCTCTGGACTGCAGTCCAGAGTCGCACTCCGATCAAAATATTATCACAGATTATGTACAGAGACAATCAGAGACTTGCATAGGGTTATAGTTCGTCGAGTCGGCTTCGATTTGAGCCCTCGAGTGCATCATTCCAGCATGAATATAATTTATGGTGATTTTAACGGTTTTCAGGTACAAGAAGATTCCAGTTTTACGAGTAAATTTGGGGGTAGTCGTTTTAGTCGTTAACAGTCATACTATCCAACGAAATTTGTGCAAGGTATTCATCACTACAAGGGCCTAAATAAGCAATCCAGTTCCGTCAAATTAGAAAAGTATTTCCCTTGGGAACATGCATCGAACAGGTACGTAATATAATTTGTCAGGAAAATTACTACGGAATCTATACGATTTTAATTTGTAATAAAGATAACTTAGCATGTAGCAAGTAGAGAACTTGCTTGGAGACGCACGGCAGCGAAGTACAGTACGGGCGCGCGATGAACTGGCACGGCGACGACAGCGGCTTCGGGTGACCTCGGGTTTGTTCTCGGCAGTGGGCTTGTCGGCGTCGTCGGGTGTCTGCGGTGGTCGAAGCTCCTGATGGCGGGGTTGCAGTGGGTTTGGGTGACCGATGATGGGTGAGCAAAGGGGGCGCCGGCAGTGGTTGGAACGGCGGTGAGGAGATGAGTGGAGAGAGGTGGTGAGAGAGCTGAGAAAGAGAGAAAGAGAGAAAGGGCTGAGAAAGAGAGAGAGGTATTGAGAACAGAGGGAGAGAGAGTAGGGGAAGAGAGAGAGAGTGTGTAGAAATATAGAGAGAGAGGGGGAGGAAAAGGGTGAGTACAAGAGGAGAGGTCGAGGCGCGCGTCGTAGGGGTAACGCGCGCGAGCTTGGGCGGAAAAGTCAGCGGAGAATACGGATCGCGAGCGAGGAAGGCGGTGAGCGGGAAAGTTATAGCCGTTGGAGGAAGATGGGTCGAAGCGGGTCGGGTCGGGGGAAGCGGGTGCGGGTTGGAGGCGTGGGAGCGGGCTGTTAGGAGCCAGAAAAATAAAAGGAATTTCCCTTTTCTTAATTTCCTATGGGCCGGCAGAGATGGGCTGAGGGAATTAAAACAAAAAATGGATAAGAAAGGAAAGGGCCGGGCTGAGTTTAAAATGAAGGGAAGAGAAATAGGAAAATGGGGTTTTGTTTTTTTTAAAAAGATGAAATGGCTGAGGAAAAGTTTGGGCTTGGTTTTAATTAAAGAAGTGGGCTGAGAAAATAATGGAAAAGATAAAGAGGAGGGATTTGGGTTTGGTGCTGATATAAGAAATTAAGTTGTTAAAAAGAATGAGCTTGGGATTTTTGGTTTAGGATAAATATTTGGAACTAAGGTTTGGGTTCAGGGGCTAACTTTTGACAAAAATATACACAAGGTTTGTTTTGGGTTTAATTTCAAAAAGGAAAACGGCTTAGGCCGGAGGGAATGAAATGTAAGGTCTGGGTTTAATGGGATTTTGAAAACAATTAAATAATTATAAATAAATTTTATATGTAAAAAAATGATATACGGATATAGGTGTATATAGAAGAACCGGGTATTACATAATTGCTAAGGTCCTCAGGGTAATTTATAAAACTTGAGCGGGTTTTATTTAAAAATACTTTTATATATTTTTCAAAATACACATCAAGTATTTATTGTTCGTCTTTAGAGTTGTAATGAGGGTGGATTTTATGTCGTGACGTTTCTAGTGAAAATATCCTAGTTATAGGTATTTATCTGTAATATTGATTCTTTGAAGTTCATGGTATTTTAGTGTAAAATTTATTATTGTGATTTTTAGGAAAAAGTGGAAAATTTATATTATAGTAAAATAGATATTTAAATGATAAATATACATATGTTTATACAAAAATAATTTTTAATAAATATTTTATATTCCAAAAATCTCATTTTCTTAAGATGTCGTATTTTAAACCTTTCGAGACCGAATGCTCCTTGCGGAGGTCTGAATCTCGCAATACTAGCCCGAGGGTGCGCGATAAACCTCACGATCCCGAACAGCTTCCCCCAAAGATGGGTTATAGCGGCGCTTTGCAAAGATTGTAAAATACTAATCTTTTAGAAATCGGTTTTATAAAGTAAAAGGTATTTATTTGCAAAGTATAATTTTCCGTATTTTAGATTCTAGGGTTTCCTAAGCCAACTAGCCTATTTCTAAATGGTCTAAACGACAAGTTGTTAGAAGCCTCAAATCGTCTCTTCACCGCCAATTGCGGCCAGGTAAATGGGAGGCTCTCCACTACAAGTAGTGGCCCTAATTAAGTAACCACTTGTCTTAGACACACTTGCCTAGACACCACAAAGTCAGGTTTAGATAAACGATCGATGTCCACAACTTATCGTATTTTTCCTATTAAAGATATTGTTTAAACAAATGTATCAAACCTAAACTTTTATAAAAGGTTTTATTAAGGAAATGGTATTTTAATGTAAAATCTTGTTTTATCATATTAGGAGTTTTCAAGATAGAGTATTATGGTTGCATATGTGTGTGTGAGGATGTAGGTTATTACCTTGTGATCTATTTTAAGGTATAGCAATGTTAACGGGTTAAATGTGAAATTGAAACATGATGGTATTAAAGTGAAAAAAATACGGTAAGTTAAAAAGGTTATCATTTCATGTGTGAAAACTTATTCAAATTGATTTTTACAAGTTTAATAATCATGATAAAGATGTTTAGACATGTTTGAATTGATTAGAAGTGAAATTTTATAGAAAACCGAATCGGAAATCGGATTTGTTCCGATTCCGTCGGGTTTCGTAATTTCGTATTTTTTAAGAATTAGAAAGGGAGATAGAATGGGACTTATGGGTTTCGATCTATACTAAAGAGTATAGGGGAACTAAAGAAGTTACCGAGTCGTTGCTTCATCGCCGGTTATTTCTAAAAACGTCGCCGGAATTCCCGCCGGAATCTCGTCGGAGCTTCGCCGCGAACTTGTTTTCAAAGCACACACTTCTTGGAAAACTTTTGAGAGAGTGGCTCAAGATTTTGGGGGTGAGAGGGTAGTGTGTAGGGTTGGTATTTATAGGGTTAGGTTAGGGTTAGGGTAGATGAAAAGTTAAAAGTAAAAATGTGATAAAATGTAATAAAAATGTATTAAAAGTGGAGTAATTGGGGTTTTTAAGAGCTCTGGAAGTGGTCTGAGGCTGAAATTTTGCAGGTGCATAGGGAATATGAAAAGACACAACTTTCATGTTGTGGCCGTCGCCGGAATCGGCCGACTCGGGGGTGACTCGGCCGTGACTCAGTCGAAGCACTGAGTCGGCCGAGTCAAGGCCGAGTTGGCCGAGTCCCGCGGCCTGGATCCCCCCCCCCGACGGTTCATCTAACTCCTGCAAGTGTTACTTGTTTGGGTGTAGGGGGGCTTTTGTGAGATATGCACGTGTAAACTCTTGGTATTCTAAAGGTTTTAAAAAAATCAATATTAAAAATAATGTGGGGTATGGGATTTGAACTCTGGTGGCTTTGTTCAGCAGTGCAAGGTCTTACCAGTGAGCCACAAGCTCCTTCTTGTAATTATTATGGGAAAATTAATACTTAAAGTGGTAACAGCATCATTAAATACTCTATAAATCAATTTTATGTATACAAAAATTGGAGTTGTTACAACTTTGGTCCCTAGCACGGGAGGGGCTGTAAGAAGCTTACTAAGGACCCTTAGCCGGGCAGGGTTACTGCCCGGTGCCTCTGGGTGAGAGCTTTTGTCCTGAAAGATAGCCTAGCGAGGGATTCTTGGACTCGACTGCCTCTGGGAGGGCTTTCTGATCCCTGGCGTTGCGGTAGGGAAGCTACCCGCCAGGGATAGCTGAGTAGGGAAGCTGCTGAGCTGCCTCTAAGGAGGACTTTCTGATCCTTGGCATTGCGGTAGAGAAGCTACCCGCCAGAGATAGCCGAGAAGGGCAGCTGCTCGGCTGATTCTTTATGAGGTTTCGCCCGACCATCCAGTCGTAGGTAAGAGGAACAGGAACGGTCGCGGCAATCATACGCGCAGCATGCACATTGAAAGCGGGGGGAGGCGAAGCGCCAGGGTCGCGTCGTTTCAATTCCGCTAAGGGTGGCTCGTTGATCGCCGTGTTGCAGCGAATTTTTAGGGCGGAGGTGGGCGATTGTTGAGTTCGTTAGGGACGCAGCGGGCTATATAAGGCTGAAAGACCACCGGTTCTTATTTTCTTCATAAACAGATCATTGGAGATGCAAGACTTCCCCTTTACTATCCCCGATATCATACATTTCGAAGACATGTACCCTTATGATCAGAACTGCACCGAGGACACAGTGCAGTTGGTCTACGGGAGCATCGAAGACCACTTCGGCCGGCTGCTTCCCCGACGCTCCTCCCTTCTGCAGCTGCTGATGTACTCCATCTGGAGGACGTCACCGGGGCTTTACAACCCTCTGTCCGAGCAGCTCTATGACGAGGCCGTGGGCAAGCTGCGGTCTCTAAGGCGCTTCGGCCTGATCTTCGTGAACCGGTTGGCTTGCTCAGAGGCACTTGTCCGCGAGTGCTACGAGCTGAGGCTCGGGATCGACGCGCGCGGGGGGAACCAGGGGCAGAGGTTGGACCTTGCGAGGCCCCGGCTGGCAGAGATCTTTACCGAGTACTACGAGCAGTGCTCGCTACACCCACTTCCCCCACTATTGTAATTCCCTTTTCTTTTTGCTTGTATGGCTGATACCTTTTGAATAAACAAGATTTTTCTTTCTTTTTCCCAATGTTCCATTGATCTTTATTAAATTAACAATAGATCCTAGGAAGAGTTTATATTGCCCTAAAAGAAAGGTACAAGCTAGTAGATGATTTTATTGGCTCGGCCTGAGCTCCCTGGAGGACTGTGGACCTCCGTGCTCGGCATAGGGTACGGGGCTCCCTGAGTTCCAAGCTAGCCGTCCATCGAAACGAGCATGATCTAACCGATGGTCAAGTCAGCAGGAGGGCGATGCTGCTCCTGCTTGCGGTCGGCCTGCCGTTTGTCCCTCAAGTATGCGGCAAGGTGTCCCGATCGGATGAGCTCTTCGATGTAGTCCCTGAGTTGCTTACAATCCTCCATGGCGTGTCCGAGTGTCCGGTGGAAAGTGTAGTAAAGGCCCCGGGTTCGCTTCGCGGCCTGACACAGGATCGGAGGGAACTTGAAGAACCCCTCGTTCTGAGCCTCCTCTAGCAATACTGCGACGGAGAGGTTGAGTGGGGTATTGTTCCCCTCCGAAAGACGGCCAAGACGACGTGGAGACGTCTTGCCTGAGATTCGGGGCAGATACTATTTGGTTTTATCCGTCCACCTCTCCGAAAATGCCAAATTGATTTATGGCACCGTGTATCGGAGGTTTAGACGGATGTGGCCGATGTAGCAGACTTTGTCAGATTCCCCCTCGCTTGAGGGGTTTTTGATTGTAGGGACGCTCTTCCCTGCAGGCGCAAGGCCCTACAGTTAATTACGCTACCGCGTCGCGGTAACCACTTTCTCCTTCTCCAGAATTTCACTTCTTATCGTGGGTGTTTGTTTTGTTTGTGGCTGCCCGTGGATTGTATACGGAGACTAATTTATGTCGTCGCCCGTAGGACGTGAATTAGTCCAAATCCGTATTTACTTAGATTTGGGTTTGGTGTTTTAGTTTAAGGATACGTTAGCCGTGTTGAGCCTAAGAACAACTTAAACGTTCGTTAAGGATACGCTAGTCCTGTTCGAGACTAAGATCTACTTAACGTGGTGATCCATTTAATATATGGCCATCGGGACTTGTCACCTCTCTGACGTCGTTGAAGGATTACAACGATAGGTGTCAGAGGAGTTCAGAGATGTACCCTTGAACCGAAGTTGATTAGGGAATATGTAGTCTGTTGAAATGCTTAAGGATACGTTAGCCATGTTTGGGGCTAAGATCTACTTAAGCGGGATCGTTTAGATCCGACAGAAGAGTGTTTGGAGGCTCTATTGTTCCAGTTTAGGGACGTAGTGGTCCATATTCCAGTTTAGGGACGTGGTGGTCCATGTTCCAGTTTAGGGACGTGGTGGTCCATGTTCCAGTTTAGAGACGTGGTGGTCCATTATTCCCATTTGGGGACGAACATTAGTTTAAAGACGTTTCGGTCCACGAGTTTAAGGAACCCGCAGTCCGTATTAATGTGTGGTTGTCAGAACCCGTCACCTCTCTGACGTTGTTGAAGGATTACAACGATAGGTGTCAGAGAAGTTCGGAGATGTACCCTTGAACAGGATGTAAATTGATTTAGGAGAGCAGTCTTGCTCAGTCAATTTAATTTGAGGACTTACGGCCATGATTGGGCTAAGTCCAGTTGAGAATATTCAACGTTTTGTTTGCATTTGACCTGTTAGGCCTTTGTTTGGGCTCTGCCCTTTTTATATGATGCACAACATCTATTTTAGGCCATTTAGACCTTTTTAACTGGGCTCTGCCCTTTTATTTGGTCCTTCAATTAGGCTCTGCCCTTTAAATAATGCATAGCATTTTTATTTTGGTCTGATAGACCTTTTTATTGGGCTCTGCCTTTTCAATAATGCATTGCATTCAATGTTCTGACAATGCCCCACATGGCTTGTCAGGTGCTTTGCGCCAATTGAGGAGCGTAAGGCGCAAACTCATATGGTGGTGACACATGTCATACTTTGATGAGCGCAAGCGCAACAGTGCAGTGCGCTGTGTCAGTGCGCTGCGCTGTTGCACTACTGACACGTGGCGCTCCCTGGTGGCTTGCGCCAACATAGGAGCGCAATAGTGCAATTTTTGCCAGTGCAGAGCGCTGTTTTATATTTTGATCGATTTTAAATCAAAGAAAACAAGTTTTTCTTGTTTTCAAAGAACCAATTGTTCATAAGAAAGTGCAAGGCACTATTATTATCTATTTTTCTTTTTATTGAAGATCATTGATCTTTTTCTCATATCAATGATCTGTTCATAAGAAAATTTTCTCTTTTTTCTAAAGGTTTTTTTACCTTTTTTGTTCTTGAGGAATTCTCTCCAATTCTTCAGAGTTCTCAATGATGATTTTGATGATTTTGAATTGAGGTCTAGGGTCCTTTATATAGTGCCCATAAATTAGTTAAATTTGTTAAAGAGATCTTTTTCTGAGTGATTTGGGGAATTTTCCCCACCGTTGGATTTTTAATCCAAGGGCTTCTGTTATACAGAAGAAAATCTTCTTGTTTTAACAAGAACAGAAAGATTTCTTTAAAATTTTAATTCTATTTGGCATAAATGCCCAGCGCGTGACATGTGTCGCGCAGCGCACAGCACAGCGCAACTGCGCTGACACGTGTCGCGCAGCGCACAGCGCAGCGCAACTGCGCTGACACGTGTCGCGCAGCGCACAGCGCAGTGCAACTGCACTGACACATGTCGCGCAGTACACAGCGTAGCGCAACTGCGCTTGCGCAACTGAAGCGTTGTTTCTTTTAATTTTTTAGTTTTCATTCTAATTTTTAGAACAGAGCCTTGCTCTGATTGGGGGAAACAGAAGCGTTGCTTCGTTTCCCGCCTTAGAATTTGAACAGAGCTTTGCTCTGATTGGGGTAAATAAATGCCCCCCCACCGTTGCGCTTACGTGGCCTTCCAAACGTGAGTGCAGCGGTGGCAGAATTCCAACCATCGCGGCAACTCTTGGAAGTTGAAAGGGCATTTGATGCCTATAAATAAGACCTTTAGCCTGTTCCCCTCCGAATGGCGGCGGAGACGACGTGAGGACGTTTTTCCTGAGATTCGGGGTAAATGCTATATGGTTTTATCCTTCTATCTCTCCGAAGATGCCAAGTTGATTTATGGCACCGTGTATCGGAGGTTTAGACGGATGCGGCCGATGTAGCAGACTTCATCAGATCCCCCTCGCTAGAGGGGTTTTTGATTGTGGGGACGCTCTTCCCTGCAGGCGCAAGCCCCTGCAGTTAATTACGCTACCGCATCACGGTAACCACTTTCTCCTTCTCCAGAATTTCACTTCGTGTCGTGTGTGTTTGTTTTGTGTTTGTGGTTGCTCGTGGATTATATACGGAGTCTGAGTAATGCCGTCGCCCGTAGGACGTGGATTAGTCCAAATCCGTATTTACTTAGATTTGGGTTTTGGATTTTGGTTTAAGGACGCGCTAGCCATTTTTAAGGCTAAGATCAACTTAAACGTTCGTTAAGGACACGTTAGTCTGATTTGAGACTAAGATCAACTTAACGGAAGAGCATTTAATTTAGGGCTCTGTTGTTCCAGTTTAAGGACATAGTGGTCCATTTAATGTATATGGCCATTGGGACCCGTCACCTCTCTGACGTCGTTGAAAGATTACAACGATAGGTGTCAGAGGAGTTCGGAGATATACCCTTGAACCAAAGTTGGTTAGGGGGTTTGTAGTCCAATTTGGGACTAAAATCTGTTTGAAGGTTTAAGGATACGTTAGCCGTATTTGAGGCTGAGATCGACTTAAACGGGATCGTTTAGATCCGATAAAAGAGCATTTGGGGACTCTATTGTTCCAGTTTAGGGACATAGTGGTCCGGGTTCCAGTTTAGGGACATGGGGGTCCAATATTAGTTTAAGGACATCTCGGTCCACGAATTTAAGGACCCCACAGTCCATATGAATTTGTGGTCGTCGGGACCCATCACCTCTCTGACGTCGTTGAAGGATTACAACGATAGGTGTCAGTGGAGTTCGGAGATGTACCCTCGAACCGGATGTAAATTGATTTAGGGAGCAGTCGTGCTCAGTCAATTTAATTTGAGGACTTATGGCCATGACTGGGCTAAGTCCAGTTAAATGTTCAACATTTTTATTTGTCTTTGGCCTATTAGGCCTGTGCTAGGGCTTTGCCCCTTTTTAAATAATGCACTGCATTATTTTTGTTTTGTTTAGGTTTTGCCCTTTTATAAATGATGCAGAGCATCTATTTTGTTTGGGCTCTGCCCTTTTTATTGCACTGCAATTTAATTAGGCCTACTAGGTCTTTTTTTGATTTGGGCCTGGCCCTTTAGGAAATGCATTGCATTTGTCAGGTGCTTTGCGCCAATCAGAGAGCACAAGCGCTTGTGGTGACGACACGTGTCACGCAAGCGTAGTGCGCTGCGCCAATGCGCTGTGCTTGCGCTGCTGACACGTGGCACGTTCTGGTGAGTTGCGCCAATTCCAGAGAGCAAGGCTCTATTTCAAAAGCGCATAGCGCAGATAGTTCAGATGCTGACACGTGACGCTCTCTGGCGGCTTGCGCCAATCCAGGAGCGCAATAGCACAGTTTGCAAGTGCAAGGTACTATAATTTGAGAATCTTTTTTTAAAACCAATGGTTCATGAAAAAGTGCAAAGCACTGTTTGATTTCTTGATCTAATTTAGATCAAAGAAAACAAGTATTTCTTGTTTTTCCTGTTTTAAAGAACCAGTGGTTCATAAAAGTGCAAAGCACTGTTTATTATGTGAAGATCATTGATCTTGTTCTTAGATCAATGATCTATTAGAAGAAATTTCTTCTATTTTATGAAGGTTTTTACCTTTTTCTTGAAATTTCTTCAGAGTTCTCTCTGTTTGAAGTTCTTGATTTCTCACAAATCTTGATGCCTTTGAATTGAGGTCTAGGGTCCTTTTTATAGTGCCCATAAATTAGTTAAATTTGTTAAAGAAATCTTTCTCTGAATGATTTGGGGAATTTTCCCCCACCGTTGGATCTTTGATCCAAGGGCTTCTGTTTTACAGAAGAAAATCTTCTTGTTTTAACAAGAACAGAAAAATCTCTTTAAAATCTTCATTCTGTTTGGCGCAAATGCCCCAGCGCGTGACACGTGTCACGCAGCGCACAGCGCAATGCAACTGCGCTGACACGTGTCGCACAGCGCGCAGCGTAGCGCAGCTGCGCTAGCGCAACTGCGCTGCCACGTGGCGCGCAGCCCAGAGCGCAGCGCAACTGCGATAGCGCAACTTGCGCTAGCGCAACTGCGCTGCCACGTGACGTGCAGCGCAGAGCGCAGGTCAGCTGAAGCGTTGCCTCATTTATTTTAACTTCAATTTTCAAAAACAGATCTTTGCTCTAATTGGGGAAAACAGAAGCATTGCTTCTTTTCCCACCTTGGAATTTGAACAGAGTTTTGCTCTGATTGGGGTAAACAAATGCCCCCCCACCGTTGCGCTTACGTGGCCCCCCAAACATGAGCGCAGCGGTGGCAGAATTCCAACCGTCGCGGCAACTTTTGGAAGCTGAAAGCGTATTTGATGCCTATAATTAGGACCTTTGGTCCTTTAGATGATTTTCATCTCTTCAAAAAATTTTTATCTTCAAAACTTCAGAGCTTTGCTATTGTCTTTAAGAACTCTTAGGAGTTAGAATTTCTTAAAACTTTTTAGGTAAAATTTTTAATTTGAATTAAATTAAATTAACTTCAATTAACAGAGCCTTATTCTAAATAGATCCCTGATCTAAAGAAAACCCATTTAAGGTTTCACTTAGCAGAGCTTTGCTCTAAAGGGGTCTAAAGAGAACTAAGGAGAACCCTATTAGGGTTCCATCAATAGAGTTCTGCTATATGAAAGATTTCATTTATAATAATAAATTTTTTTTATTCATTAATGGAGCTTTACTCCTTTTAAATCATATAGCAGAACTCTTAAGAGTTGCTAATTTTTGTCGATTTTCTTTTATAGGAGCAATGGACGCCCACATGTACAATCTTGACGAGATCATCTCTTACGGGGACATCCACCGACTTGGCCGTTCTCAAAATCGAGAGTACACAAACGCGGAGTGTGCTGAAATCATGAGCCGCTTCGACGCATATAACGGTCAACTGCTTCCTCGACGCTCCTCTCTCCTGAAGCTTATCGTAGGAGCCGAAGCGCTTCCCCTATTTTGTTCCGGTGTGCCGCTTAGGACATTGGATGCCGCCGAGGATAAAGTGCACTCGGTGTACCTGATGAACTTAATCTCGAAGAGACGGCGAGACAATCTTGTCGATCTCCTACACCAGGCCTTCCAACAGTCCGCCATACTCGGTACTTATTGGAGGGAGGAGGACATCTGTGGGGACCCCGACGCTTGTGCTCACGAAGGAAAGCACACTGGGATGGTTGGCCAAGCTTGGAAAATCTTAGATAAGGTTACTTTCGAGTTCCTTAATCCATGTCCTGGGTCCGAGGTTATACCGTTATAAACATTTCAATAATGTTGTTATTTATTTCTTTATGATTATAAAAGCCCTTTGAAATATGAATGGAAAAATTTTATTTCAGCTTGTCTTATTTCTCATTCTGAGTCTTTTGCACACACAGGAATAGATGTGTCTCAAACGCTTGATCAAATGCAAATCGAATGTCCTTTCTGTCGCTTCCCTCTTTCTTTTATTATCAGTATACTGCTTTAGTAAACATGGTTGATAGGTGATAGAGCGAGCATCTTGTATTGGCTTCTTCAAAAGGCAGCGATGGCTTAGGCCGCAGGTTCAAATCTGCTGCCTAAGACTTTTCAACTCTACGAGCCGTGAAGATCTCATAGAAACTTTTCTCTCTACGGATCGAGAGGATCTCGTAGTTGTATTTTCTCCTTAGGAATCGTGAGGATTCCTAAGTGTGTTTTCTCTTATAAATCGTAAGGATCCTATAAGAGAATTTTCCCTCTTATGAGTCGAGAGGACTTGTAAGCGTTGTTTCCGTCCTTGTCGAAGTTCGACGTTGGAGAGTGAGACCCATGGATAGTATGCAAGAGACCGTTTTGGGCCGACTTGCAGGGTTCCAGTGCTTAGGAAATAGGCTTCTAGGTTGTGGTTGAACCGTCGAGATTTGGCTTCGCTTTTTGGCGGAGCTTGTTGGGAAAGTATGGTTCCCTCTTTGTTTGTGCCCCTGGATTGTATACAGGGATCGACGTGATCTCACCTGTAGGGCAAAAGTTTCATCATATTTTTTTTGTTATTGTTTTATTTCCGTGATGCTCCATCATTTCAGCTTTTATATCGCGAAAGTCGCGATTGCCCAATCATTTCAGCTATTTTTTTTATTTTACTCGCTGCTTTTTATTGTGAGTTGCCCAATCATTTCGGCTGTTTTTGTATGCATATATTTTTACTTACTGATTTCGTTGCAAGTTGCCCAATCATTTCGGCTATTTCATATGCATTTTTGGCCCGCTGATTTTTTTTTATCGCAAGTGTGGAACTTGGAACCTGATGCCAATCTTAGCATCAGTATCGCTACGACTGGAATATTGCCAAGAGCGTATCATCATTTGCCATGAAAGGACTTGGAATTTGATACCGATTTGGCATCAGCATCGCTACAACTGGGATATTGCCAAGAGCGAATCATCATTTGCCTTCGTCGATGTCGAACAAAGGTGGCTTAGCAAACAGAGTTAGGATTCTGTCGACTAAGGCTTTTGACTTCATGAGCCGTAAGGGTCTCACAAAAGTATTTCTCCCTACAAATCGTGAGGATCTTGTAGGTGTATTTTCTCCTTAGAGATCATGAGGATTCCTAAGTGTATGTTCCCCTGTAAGTCGTAAGGATCTTACAAAAGAGTTTTCTCCTTATAAGCCGAGAGGACTTATAAAGGTTGTTCACCATATGCACATACCCCCAGTCACGGATGGGACTTTGTTAGGGAAATGTTTATTTGCGCCCGTGGATTGTATACAAGGGTCAGTGCTGAGCCACTTGTAGGGCAATATCGAAGGTTGTGGGAATTGCTTAAGAACAGTTTCAGGTTCCTGTAACTTAAGACTTTCAAATCTTATGAGCCGTGAGGGTCCCATAAGAAAGTTCTCCTTACGAGTCGTGAGGATCTCGCAAGTGTATTTTCTCTTTAGGAATCGTGAGAATACCTAAGTGTGTTGCTCCCTTGTGAGTCGTAAGGATTTCACGAGGGTGATTTCTCCTTACAAGGTCAAGAGGACCCTGTAAGTGTCCTTTAATGAAGTTGCGCCCTTTCGGGTTTTCACAAACACTCGCCGGTAGTCCTACTGTTTTTACTCACGGAGCCCTTTCGGGTTTTCATCCATGCCCATTTTGCTTATGGACATACCGTTTTTTTTAATTCTTTTTATTCTCTCTTTCTTTTACGAGGTCGCGCCCTTTCGGGTTTTCACGAACACTCGCCAGTAGCCCTGCTATTTTTACTCACGGAGCCCTTTCGGGTTTTCATCCGTGCTCATTTCGTTTATGGACGTACCGTCTTTATTATTATAATAATTTTTTTTATTTTTTTATATTTTTTTATCTCGTCAGCCTGATGAGGATGCTGCTGTAGTCGTTTAAAGACGTTTCAGTCGTTTACAAGTTTTAGGATATTGCGGTCCATTATTAGTTTAAGGACGTTTCGGTCAGTTGTCGCCGTATTTGAGGCGAATATCTAGTTTATTGAATTTTCGGTCTATGAGGCTTTCTCTATGACTGAACATGATGCCCCCGGCGTATCCATCTTTCTCGGAGCATGCGGTTGTGGCGAGTTCACCTTCCAGTTTTCGGACAACGCGAACTTGCCCTGTTGGTATTGGTCTTCAACCCAGTTCTTGAAGACGTAGCAATCCTCGATCAGATGACCTACCGTTTGGTGGTAAGGGCAATAATTGAGAGCGTCAACATCTCCTGGCCGTAACGGACGTTTTGGACTCGGCAGATTGATGAGTCTGTCACGTAGTGCCAGCTCGAATAGTCCCCTTGTTTTATTTTGCGGAAACGAGTAAGGACTTTTCAACTTTTTCTGGAGGGGTTGCCGCTTGTTGTTTCGGCAAACAACCGGTCTAGGGCCACTCGATTGTTATTGAGTGTTGGCGATGAGGGTCATTTTCTCCTTTCCTTTATCCTCTTTGCTCGATCCTTTGTTTACGGGGCCGAGATTTTTTCCGAATAGCGTGCGATTACATGGCTGAACGTTCTCGCAGCTCCTCAATTCCTTTATTTTTGAAATAGATTCCCCGAGAGAAGGGTTGGGGGTAGCCTCTTCGTCAGAGTCGCTTCCAAAGGTGATAATTTATGATCCCTTGGAGTCGGCTATATAGACAATCGTCGGCGGCTCTTTTGCACTCATCTATCATATTTTTTCGGCGTCTACGAGCTTCACATTTTGTCCTGTCAAAGTGTTGCTTTTGAGCGACATACCCTTGCCACCAACAGTTAAAGAATTCGCAGTCTTCGGTAGGATGTATGATCTTCTGATGATATAAACAGAAGTTAGGGTGCATCTCTACCTCAGCGAGAGTATTTTCTTCAGAGGGCGGTAGCTTCATTCCTACTGATAGAGCTTTGGCGAACCTTTTCCTCGTCTTGAATTTGTTTTTACCCGCAGTGGATGGCTTTTAATTTGACGGGAATGCCTTGGCTCTTTCCAATATGGCCATTTCACGCTCTTGATTGGCTTTTGCTTTCAGACGAATTTCATTTAGGAAGACATCGATCAACTCGTCTGATGGTTGTAGAGTCTCCGGCTCAAGGTTCGCCATTGGTTTCTTGGCGCAAGAAGCCTCTTCATCATCTGCCAGTGAATGAGAAATCACATGACAAGTCGCTACGTAGTCTTCGGATTCATCTGATGAGTTTTCACCATCATTTTCATCCTCGACAAAAGAACAAGCTGCCCCCATTGTATCCGTTTTCTTTGGAGTATGCGGCTGTGGCGGGTTTACCTTCCAGTTTTCAGACAGCGCGAATTTGCCTTGTAGGTACTGATCCTCGATCCATCGCTTAAAGACGAAACAATCCTCAATCGGGTGACTTACCGTTTGGTGGTAAGGGCAATAATTGGGATTATTAAGATCGTCTGGCTGCGACAGACGCTTTGGACTCGGCAGATTGATGAGTCTGTTGCACACTGCCAGCTCGAACAGTCTTCTCGTTTTATTTTGAGGAAATGAATAAGGACGTCCTAGTCTCTCCTCGAGGGATGGGCGCGGACGCATGTTGTTTTGGCGAACGACCGGTTTTGAATTGCTCGGATGTCGTTGAGCATTGGCGACGACGATCGCTTTCCCTTTTCCTTTCTCGTTTCGAGAATCAGGGTTTGGAGGAGACGGTCCATGGCCCATCTGGTCCATTTGGGCTAATTTGTCGATCAAGGCCTGGAAGGTGGTCGGCCTGAAGAACATCATGAATTGCGAGATGGTCGCCTGCGGATCGAGAGTGCCCACGAACATGCTTACTGCAGGTGCTTCTTCTATGCGTTGTTCGCATTTTGACCATAGGTTCCGCCATCGCGTTGCTTATTGGACCCACGTTTCGCCTGGCCTTATCCTGGCATTTATCAATGCTGTTATCGGGGTGCGTTCACTAGCACTTGCGAATCTTTGTGTAAACAGCAGCTCCATCTCCGCAAATGTTTTGACAAAGTCATTAGGTAGGTCCGAATACCATTCAAATGTTGTTTCTGCTAAGCTGCCGACGAATTGGCGAAGCGACAATTTGTCATCGCCTCCATTATTGCCGCATAAGGCCCTGAATTGAGCGACATGCTGATGCGGATTCCCTGTCCCTTTATATACGTGGAACTTAGAGATCGTATATCCTGACGGGTAACTGATTTGGTCATACCAGCTAGGATAGGGTTGTCCGATCCTAACAATTTGCCCAGCCGCTTCATTCGCCTGATGAACCCGTATTGGCTGAGCAATATAGTCATCCAGCGCAGCCTTAGAAATGGTTTCATCTTTGGCTGCTGAAAGAGCCGGCGGAGGATTAGATGTCTCCCCTCCGCCATCTTCAACAATGATTGGAGGGTCTTCAGCTGGAGGGTCCGTCTGTAACATCATCCCAACCATATCTTGGAAGAGGAGCGCCATCTGTTTTATGTTAGCCGCTTGCTCTGCGGCTTCTTTGTCCCTCTTTTCAAGGACTCTGTGTAAGAAGTCAGCGTCGGTTTCCTGTTCGTGCCGCTGTTCTGATGATACTTCCGAGCTTTCTTTTGGCTTAGTAAGCGCAGCCATTGCAGTCATCATTTCTTGAAGTTTTTGTTGTTGCTCCTGGGCTTTCGTCACGGATCGGGTGAGCGGTCGGTGGCCCGTAGAAGCACGACTTCCTCCTTTCCGGCAGCCATATAAACAGTGTGCACCACCATGCCCTCAGACTTTGGGCGTTTGTGTTCAGCGTTTTTACGCTTCTCCATGTTCACAGGGGCTTTTTCCGACCTCCTTTTCTTTTGAGTGGTTGGAGTTGAGGGGGCCGTTGTAGTGGGCACCCAAGTAGCTGTTGCTTTTTGTGGTTTGACGGAGTAATCCTTCTGCTGCCGAACCTTCATCTTTTTCTGTCGGTGGAGATAGTTTTCATCAATCATCGACTCCTGAACCTGTCGCCAGACCTTGTAAATTTTAGAGGACAGCCGTTGAGGGGGCTGCTCTAGCTTCTTCTCTGGAATATTCTTCACAGGTGAAGGAGTTCACTTCAGCACCGTAGTAGGAGAGTTTTTGCGCACCGTATTTAGCAATTCAAAGCTGTTCCCGGTTGGAACAGCAGCATCGGTCCCCACCGTTGGAGCTGGCGAGGTAAATCCAGGGGGGAGTTGCCCCCAGCCTTTCTCACTCGGCATCAGTGGCGACGTCGAGCATGTCCTGTGGATGGATTTGTTTCAGCTATAAGGGTGACTTTGTCATGCCCCCTGCTTTGAGGAGAAACTATCATTGGTGCTAGTCTGTCGAAGACTGACACCCGTTGAGAAGCAATGTCTAATCTGTCGAAGACAGACCTCTGAGCAGGGGAAGTAGCTTTGAAGACCTCGCCTGGAGCAGCAACTGGAATGGTCAACCTTGTAAAAACTGACTTCTTGGAAGGAGGGGCCTTTCCGATGATTTTGTCCGCTTGAGCCGGGGTGGCTCTCCACTTTGGGATGGCAATTTTGGGTGCCGCAAGCTTGTAGACGTTCTGGCCCATCCTGTTGAAAACTGAGGCAGTGGAGTTGGGCGGCCCGTTGAGAGGAGCCGCGATAGTGGTAAGTCGATCAAAGACCGACTTCTTTGGGGCTTCTTGCACCGTCATTGGGGCATTGAAGCTCATTGGTGGGAGCATGGTCCCAAAGAATAATCCAGTGGTGGCTTGAGTTACTTGCTCCACTGGCATCTTGAAAAGGGAGGCCGCTTGGGGCCCATAAGTCACTCCTCCAGCAAGGACGGGACGAGAGTTGCAGCTGCAGGCAGTGCAGTTCGAAGCCATCGATCTTCTATTTTCTGCACGGAGCAAGACACCAAATCTTAGTACCTCGAATCCACAGGCAACCACAGCAAACCGCGATTTGTTCGCGAACACGACACACGAAGTGTAGAGTGGAAAGAGGAAGATGTCCCACTGGGCGTGCCAGAATCTGTTACTCTCCGAATGGCGGCGGAGACGACGTGAGGGCCGTCTTGCCTGAGATTCGGGGCAGATACTATATGGTTTTATCCTTCTATCTCTCCGAAGATGCCAAGTTGATTTATGGCACCGTGTATCGGAGGTTTAGACGGATGCGGCCGATGTAGCAGACTTCGTCAGATTCCCCCTCGCTAGAGGGGTTTTTGATTGTGGGGGCGCTCTTCCCTGCAGACGCAAGCCCCTACAGTTAATTACGCTACCGCATCACGGTAACCACTTTCTCCCTCTCCAGAATTTCACTTCGTGTTGTGTGTGTTTGTTTTGTTTATGGTTGCCCGTGGATTGTATACGGAAACTGAGTAATGCCGTTGCCCGTAGGACGTGGATTAGTCCAAATCCGTATTTACTTAGATTTGGGTTTTGGATTTTGGTTTAAGAACGCGTTAGCCATTTTTGAGGCTAAGATCAACTTAAACGTTCGTTAAGGATACGTTAGTCTGATTTGAGACTAAGATCAACTTAACGGAAGAGCATTTTAGGGCTCTGTTGTTCCAGTTTAAGGACATAGTGGTCCATTTAATGTATATGGCCATCGGGACCCGTCACCTCTCTGATCGTTGAAGGATTACAACGATATGTGCCAGAGGAGTTCGAAGATGTACCCTTGAACCAAAGTTGGTTAGGGGGTTTGTAGTCCAATTTGGGACTAAAGTCTGTTTGAAGGTTTAAGGATACGTTAGCCGTATTTGAGGCTAAGATCGACTTAAACGGGATCGTTTAGATCCGATAAAAGAGCATTTATGGGATCTATTGTTCCAGTTTAGGGACATAGTGGTCCGGGTTCCAGTTTAGGGACATGGGGGTCTAATATTAGTTTAAGGACGTCTCGGTCCATGAGTTTAAGGACCCCGCAGTCCATATGAATGTGTGGTCATCAGGACCCGTCACCTCTCTGAAGTCGTTGAAGGATTACAACGATAGGTGTCAGAGGAGTTCGGAGATGTACCCTCGAACCGGATGTAAATTGATTTAGGGAGCAGCCATGCTCAGTCAATTTAATTTGAGGACTTATGGCCATGACTGGGCTAAGTCCAGTTGAATGTTCAACATTTTTATTTGTCTTTGGCCTATTAGGCCTATGCTAGGGCTTTGCCCCTTTTTAAATAATGCACTGCATTATTTTTGTTGTGTTTGGGTTTTGCCCTTTTATAAATGATGCAGAGCATCTATTTTGTTTGGGCTCTGCCCTTTTTATTGCACTGCAATTTAATTAGGCCTACTAGGTCTTTTTTGATTTGGGCCTGGCCCTTTAGGAAATGCATTGCATTTGTCAGGCGTTTTGCGCCAACCAGAGAGCGCAAGCGCTTATGGTGACAACACGTGTCATGCAAGCGTAGTGCGCTGCGCCAATGCGCACTGCTGACACGTGGCGCGCTCTGGTGAGTTGCGCCAATTCCAGATAGCAAGGCTCTATTCCAAAAGCGCATAGTGCAGATGGTTCAGATGCTGACACGTGGCGCTCTCTGGCGGCTTGCGCCAATCCAAGAGCGCAACAGCGCAGTTTGCAAGTGCAAGGCACTATAATTTAAGAATCATTTTTTAAAACCAATGGTTCATGAAAAAGTGCAAAGCACTGTTTGATTTCTTGTTTAGATTAAAGAAAACAAGTATTTCTTGTTTTTCCTGTTTTAAAGAATCAGTGGTTCATAAAAGTGCAAAGCACTGTTTATAATGTGAAAATCATTGATCTTGTTCTTAGATCAATGATCTATTAGAAGAAATTTCTTCTATTTTATGAAGGTTTTTACCTTTTTCTTGAAATTTCTTCAGAGTTCTCTCTGTTTGAAGTTCTTGATTTCTCACAAATCTTGATGCCTTTGAATTGAGGTCTAGGGTCCTTTTTATAATGCCCATAAATTAGTTAAATTTGTTAAAGAGATCTTTCTCTGAGTGATTTGGGGAATTTTCCCCCACCGTTGGATCTTTGATCCAAGGGCTTCTGTTTTACAAAAGAAAATCTTCTTGCTTTAACAAGAACAGAAAGATCTCTTTAAAATCTTCATTTTGTTTGGCGCAAATGCCCCAGCGCGTGACACGTGTCATGCAGCGCACAGCGCAGCGCAACTGCGCTGACACGTGTCATACAGCGCGCAGCACAGCGCAGCTGCACTTGCGCAACTGCGCTGCCACGTGGCACGCAGCGCAGAGCGCAGCGCAACTACGATAGCGCAACTTGCGCTAGCGCAACTGCGCTGCCACGTGGCGCGCAACGTAGAGCGCAGGTCAGCTGAAGCGTTGCCTCATTTATTTTAACTTCAATTTTCAAAAACAGATCTTTGCTCTGATTAGGGAAAATTGAAGCATTGCTTCTTTTCCCACCTTGCTATTTGAACAGAGCTTTGATCTGATTGGGGTAAACATAGTCCTCAACAGATGATTATCATCTTCAAAATTTTATTTTCAAATTTCAGAGCCTTGCTCTTGCCTTTAAGAACTCCAAGAGTTTGAATTTCTTAAATTTTTTGAGGTAAAATTTTTAATTTAAATTGAATTAAATTAAGTTAATTTTAATTAACAGAGCCTTGCTCTCAATAGATCCTGATCTAAAGAAAACCCATTTAGGGTTTTACTTAGCAGAGCTTTGCTCTATAGGTCTAAAAGGATCTGAAGAGAACTAAAGGGGACCCTATTAGGGTTCCAATAATAGAGCTCTGCTCTCTAAAAGAATCACCTTGTATTTTCTTAATTTCTTAATGGAGCTTTGCTCCTTCCAAATCATATAGAAGAACTCTTAAGAGTTCTTCATGGATCTTGGAAGTTAAAGATGACATTTTATATTACAATTATTATTATATCATCTTTTCAAAGCAAAGCTCTCAATGTTCTTAGGGGATTTTCTTCTAATTCTCCTCATGACTGATTTTGACAGGTGTCTCTCCTGTCTGCAGAGCATTGCTCCCGAGGAGTTTCAACTTTCTGTGTCCCTCCCTTTTTTTGTCACTAATCTTCTATTGATGTTTCCTTCAGGCGTTATGGTTGTTCATCTATACAGTCTGCACGAATTCATCACCTACGAGGATATCCGTGTACAGGGCCATCAACAAAACCAAGAGTTTACAGACGCCCAATGTGCAGAGGTCATGGGTCGCCTTAATGAAAGCGTTGGTTGGCTGCTTTCTCGTCGTTCAGCTCTCTTGAAAGTCGTGCTGGGAGCAATATGGAGAACACTTCCGGGGTTTCACGAGGCCCTACCACTCAATGCGCTGGATGATGCCGAAGACAAGGTGCATTCAGTGTACCTGTCGGGGCTGATCTCGAAGAAACGGCAGGATAGCCTCATCGACATCCTGCATCAAATTTTCCAGTAGACGACGATAGTCGCTGCTTATCGAAGGCTGGGGGGCTTGCTGAGGATCTTGACACACAGGAGCACGAGAGGCTGCGCACAAGAATAATCAGAAAGGCCAGCAGAACTCTGGATGGCCTTACTTTTGACTTCCTCAATCCATGCCATGGATCTGAGGTTATTCCATTGTAATAATATTTCTTGTTTATTGCTTTATGATTGTAAGAATTTTTGGCAATATTAATGGAAAAGTTTTATCCTAGCTTATCTTATTTTTCGTTCTGAGTCTTTTGCCTATGCATGAATGAGTGTGTCTTGAACGCTTGTAAATCGGATATTCTTTTGTCGCTTTCTTCTTTCTCTTATTATCAACATGCTGTCTTGATAAACGTAATTGACAGATAATAGAGTAAGCATCTGGATTTCTCCAAGAGATAGCGATAGCTTAGGCCGCAGGTTCAGATCTGCTGCCTAAAACTTTTCAACTCTATGAACCGTGAGGGTCTCATAGAGATTTTTCTCCCTACGGATCGAGAGGATCTCGTAGGTGGATTTTCTCCTTAGGAATCGTGAGGATTCCTAAGTGTGTTTTCTCTTATAAGTCGTAAGGATCTTGTAAAAGAATTTTCTCCCTTACAAGTCGAGAGGACTCGTAAGTGGTTGGTGAGTTGACTTGTTTCCGGGTCGAAGTATTGCTCCGATGAGGAGGTCGTTGATCAACTTGTTTCCGTGACGGAGGTCCTTTGCTGACTTGTTTCCACGACGGAAGTCGTTGGGTGACTTATTTCCGTGACGGAGGTCGTTGGCTGACTTGTTTCCGCGACGGAGGTCGTTGGCTGACTCGTTTCCGCGACGAAGGTCGTTGGCTGACTTGTTTCCTAGACGGAGGTCGTTGGCTGACTTGTTTCCGCGATGGAGGTCGTTGGCTGACTTGTTTCCGCGACGGAGGTCATTTGCTGACTTGTTTCCGAGACAAAGGTCGTTGGCTGACTTGTTTCAGAGACGGAGGTCGTTGGCTGACTTGTTTCCAAGACAGAGGTCATTGATTGACTTGTTTCCGTGACGGAGGTCATTGGTTGACTTGTTTCCGAGACGAAGGTCATTTGCTGACTTGTTTCCGTGGCGGAGGTCATTGGTTGACTTGTTTCCGAGACGGAGGTCATTTGCTGACTTGTTTCTATTATGGAGGTCCTTTGTTGACTTGTTTCCGCGACGGAGGTCGTTGGCTGACTTGTTTCCGTGACGGAGGTCATTTGTTGACTTGTTTCCGCGACGGAGGTCATTGGCTGACTTGTTTCCGAGACGGAGGTCATTTGCTGACTTGTTTCCGTGACGGAGGTCATTGGCTGATTTGTTTCCGTGACGGAGGTCATTGGCTGACTTGTTTCTGTGACGGAGGTCATTGGTTTACTTGTTTCCGTGACGGAGGTCATTTGTTGACTTGTTTCCGAGACGTAGGTCATTTGCTGACTTGTTTCCGAGATGGATGTCATTGGTTGACTTGTTTCTGTGACGGAGGTCATTGGTTGACTTGTTTCCGAGACGGAGGTCATTTGCTGACTTGTTTCCATGACGGAGGTCATTTGCTGACTTGTTTCCATGACGGAGTCATTTGTTGACTTGTTTCCATGACGGAGGTCATTGGTTGACTTGTTTCCGAGACGGAGGTCATTTGCTGACTTGTTTCCGAGACGGAGGTCATTTGCTGACTTGTTTCCGAGACGGAGGTCATTGGATGACTTGTTTCCGAGACGGAGGTCATTGGATGACTTGTTTCCGAGACGGAGGTCATTGGATGACTTGTTTCCGTGACGGAGGTCATTGGCTGACTTGTTTCTATGACAAAGGTCATTGGCTGACTTGTTTCCGCGACGGAGGTCATTTGCTGACTTGTTTCCACGACGGAGGTCATTGGCTGACTTGTTTCTGAGACGGAGGTCATTAGCTGACTTGTTTCCGCGACGGAGGTCATTTGCTGACTTGTTTCCACGACGGAGGTCATTGGCTGACTTGTTTCCGAGACGGAGGTCATTGGCTGACTTGTTTCCGAGACGGAGGTCGTTGGCTGACTTGTTTCCGCGACGGAGGTCGTTGGCTGACTTGTTTCCGTGACGGAGGTCATTGGCGACTTGTTTCCGCGACGGAGGTCATTGGCTGACTCTAGGTTGTCTGTGAACCGTAGAGTCTTAGAACTGGGGATTTTGTCGTGGCTCCGATTGGTGATGTCACGTCCGTGTCCTGCTGGAATGAGGAGGAACGTCGTTGTTGGTTTCCAGACTGTAGATGTGGTCGTCGAGATCTGACTTCCCTTTGAAGCAGCCTGGTGGGGAAATGTAGTCCCCTTTTTGTTTGTGCCCTTAGATTGTATACAGGGATCAATGTGATCTCAACTGTAGGGCAAAAGTTTCATTCATTTTTATTGTTTTATTTCCGCGATGCTCTATCATTTCAGCTTTTATATCGCGAAGGTCGCGATTGCCCAATCATCTCGGCTATTTTTCGCGGTGCCCAATCATTTCGGCTATTTATTTTATTTTACTCGCTGCTTTTTATTGCGAGTTACCCAATCATTTCGGCTATTTATTTTATTTTACTCGCTGCTTTTTATTGCGAGTTGCCTAATCATTTCGGCTATTTTGTATGCATACGTTTTCTTAACTTGTTGCTTTTTATTGCAAGCTGCCCCATCATTTCGGCTATTTCTTATGCATGTGTGGTTTACCGGCTTTTCGCCGTAAATCTGAAATTAGGCACCAATTTCGGCATCAGCACCGCTATAACTGGGATGTTACCAGGAGCGAATCATCATTTGCCTCTGTCGATGTCAAACAAAGGTGGCTTAGCGAACAGGGTTACGGTCCTGTCGACTAAGGCTTTTAACTTCATGAGCCGTAAGGGTCTCACAAAGGTATTTCTCCCTACAAGTCGTGAGGATCTCATAGGTGTGTTTTCTCCTTAGGCCCCGTGAGGATTCCTAAGTGTATGTTAAGTCATAAGGATCCTACAAGAGGGTTTTCTCCTTGTAAGTTGAGAGGACTTATAAGGGTTGTTCATCATGCGTACATATCCCCAGTCACGGATGGGACTTGGTTAGGAAAATGTTTATTCGCACCTGTGGATTGTATACAAGGGTCAGTATTGAACCACTTATAGGGCAATATCGAAAGTTGTGGGGTTTGCTTAAGTACAGGTTTAGGTCTCTGTAACTTAAGACTTTCAAATCCTACGAGCCGTGATGGTCCCATAAGAGAGTTCTCCTTATGAGTCATGAGGATCTCGCAAGTGTATTTTCTCCTTAGGAATCGTGAGGATCCCTAAGTGTATTGCTCTTTTGTGAGTCGTAAGGATCTCACGCGGGTGGTTTCTCCTTATAAGGTCGAGAGGACCCTGTAAGTGTCCTTTAACGAGGTTGCGCCCTCTCAGGTTTTTCACAAACACTCGCCGATAGTCCTGCTGTTTTTACTCACGGAGCCCTTTCGGGTTTTCATCCGTGCCTATTTTGCTTATGGACATACCGTTTTTTTCATTCTTTTTATTCTTTTTTTTACGAGGTCGCGCCCTTTCGAGTTTTCACGAACACTCGCCGGTAGCCCTGCTGTTTTTACTCATGGAGCCCTTTCGGGTTTTCATCCGTGCCCATTTTGCTTATGAACGTACCTTTTTTTATTCTTCTTTTTTTTTCCTCTTCTTTTTTTTTACGAGATCGCGCCCTTTCGGGTTTTCACAAACACTCGCCGGTAGCCCTGCTGTTTTTACTCACGGAGCCCTTTCGGGTTTTCATCCGTGCCCATTTTGCTTATGGACATACCGTTTTTATTTTTATTATTATTTTTTTAATATATATATATATATATTTTATTCATCTCGTCAACTTAAGGGTGCTGTGGTAGTAGTTTAAGGACATTTCGGTCCATTGTTAATTTAAGGACGTTTCGGTCCAACATTAGTTTAAGGACGTTTTCGGTCCGTTATCCAGTTTTAGGACGTAGTGGTCCGTTGGGTTTTCTCTATGAATGAGCATGATTCCTCCAGCATATCCATCTTTTTCGGAGCATGTGATTGTGGCGGGCTCACTTTCCACTTTTCGGATAGTGCGAGTTCACCTTGTTGGTACTGGTCTTCAACCCAGTTTTTTAAGACGAAGCAATCTTCGAGCGGATGACTTACTGCTATATGGTAGGGGCAGTAATTAGGATCGTTTACATCTCCTGGTTGTAGTGGACGTTTCGGAGTCGGCAGATTGACGAATCCGTTGCGCACTGCCAGTTCAAACAGTTTCCTCGTTTTATCCTGGGGAAACGAGTAAGGACATCCCAGTCTTTCCTCAAGTGATGGGCGCGGACGCATGTTGTTTTGGCGAACCATCGATTTTGAGTTGCTCGGCTGTTGTTGAGTGTTGGCGATGAAGCTCATTTTTCCCTTTCCTTTATCCTTTTTGTTCGCTCCGTCGTTCACGGGTCCAAGATTCTTTCCAGGTAATATGCCCTCGCACGGATGAATGTTTTCATGATTCTTCAATTTTTCAGAGATGGATTCCTCAAAGAGAGGGTTGAAGGCTGTTTTTTCATCGGGGTCGTTCCCAAAGGTGAGAACTCGTGATCCCGCGGGCTCGTCCCTGTGGCAATTGCCGGCGGCTCTTTTTTGCTCATCTGTCGTATTTTTTCGCTGTCTATGAGCTTCCCGCTTTGTTCTATTGACGTAATGCATGTGAGTGACATACCCTTACCACCAACACTTAAAGGAGTCACAGTTTTCAGTAGCGTGTGCGATCTTCTGATGATATAGGCAATAATTAGGATACATCTCTATTCCACCGAAAGTGTTTTCTTCGGAAGATGGTAGCTTCATTCCTATCGATATGGCTTTAGCAAACCTTTTCCTCGTCTTGAATTTGTTTTTATCGGCAGCGGATGTCTTTGATTTATGGGAGTGCCTCGACTCTTTCGTCCAGTCGGCGGTGTTTAGCTCCTTCCAGTATGGATATTTCACGCTCTTGATTGGCTTTAACTTTCAGACGAATCTCACTCAGGAAGGCATCGATCATCTCATCTGACGGCTGCAGGATTTCTGGTTTAGGGTCCGCCCTCAGCTTTTCAGTGCAAGGAGTCTCCCCATCGTCTGTCAACGAATGGGATATCACATGACAGCTCGCCCCGTATTCCTCGGATTCATCCGACGAACTCTTCCCCTCATCTTCCTCTTGAAAGACGTGGTTGAAGAACTCCTGGAGTGTGATGGGAGTCCTTGCTTTCTGGTTATATTCCTCCAGCGCGTCAATCTGTCTTTGTAAGTCCGTTCGCTTGTCGCCCGGCTTTACGGGCTTCTATGATTTCTTCTTCTTTTTCTTTGAAGATTTTGACGGCTGGTTGTGAGCGCTTGGGCCACCATCATTAGTCTTTGGGGTTGGACGCGGCTTCAACATTCCTTCAATGACCTGCGGTTCCAACGGGTTCTTCCACTCGATCACTGGGCATGTTCGAAGATCGTTCAGCATCCTCTTTGTCTTGGCTGGCAGCACAACCTCCCATGGGGCTTCTTCGACGAGAGAGCACGTTGCCCCCGGCATATTCGTCCTTTTAGAGGTGTGAGGTTGCGGCGGATTTACCTTCCATCTGTCGGACAATGCGAACTTGCCCTGTTGGTACTGGTCTTCAATCCAATTTTTGAAGACGTAGCAATTCTCGATCGAATGATCTGGTACTTGATGATAAGGACAGTAGTTAGGCTCATTGATATCATTTGGTTATGACGGTCGTTTTGGATCTGGCAGATTTATGAGTCGGTTGCGCAACGCCAGCTCGAATAATCTTCTCGTCTTAATTCGGGGAAACGAGTAAGGACATCCTAGCCTCTCCTCAAGGGGTACATGCGGACGCATATTATTTTGGCGGACAGCCGGTTTCAAGTTGCTCGGCTGCTGTTGAGCATCAGAGACAACGATCGCCTTTCCCTTCCCCTTCTCATTTCGGGAGTCCGACTTTGGAAGAGGTGGTCTATAGCCCATCTGATCCATTTGCGCCAGCTTGTCGATTAGTGCCTGGAAGGTAGTTGGCTTGAAGAATAACATAAATTGCGATATGGTTGCCTGCGGATCGAGGGTCCCCACAAACATACCCACCGCTGGCGCTTCTTCAATGCGTTGCTTGTATTTTGACCATAAGTTCGGCCACCGTATAGCATATTGGACCCATGTCTCGCCCGGCTTCACCCTGGCATTATTCAATGCCGTTATCGGGGTACGCTCGCTGGCACTCGCGAAAGGTTGGGTAAACAGCAGCTCCATCTCCGCAAAGGTCTTGATAGAGTCGTTCGGGAGCTCGAAATACCACTCGAATGATGTATCTGATAAGCTACCAACGAACTGGCGGAGCAACAATTTATCATCACCGCCAGTGTTGCCGCAAAGCGCCCTGAACTGGGCAACATGCTGGTGGGGATTGCCAGTCCCCTTATACACATGGAATTTTGGTATTGTATAGCCCGGCGGGTACTTAATCCGATCGTACTAGCTCGGATACGGTCGCCCCGTTTTTATGAATTGACCGGCTACTTCAGTCGCCTGATGAACCCGGATCTGTTGAGCTATATATTCGTCCAGGTCGGTTTTGGAGATTGCCTCCTCCTTGGCTGTTAACAGAGCCGGTAGAGGATTTGACGTTTCTCCCCTATCGTCTTCAAGGACGATCAGAGGATCTTCAGCAGGGGGATCTTGTTGAATCATCATGCCCACCATGTCTTGGAACAGGAGGGCCATTTTCTTTATGCTGGCTACTTGTTCAGCAGCCTCTTTGTCCTTCTTCTCCAATATCCGGCGAAAGAATTCAGCGTCAGTTTCTTGTTCTTGACGTTCGTCCGAGGACGCTTCAGGACTTTCTTTTGGCCCAGTGAGTGCGGCCATCGCGTTCATCATCTCCTGGAGCTTTTGCTGTTGCTCCTGAGCTTTGGTCACTAATCGTGTAAGCGGTCTATGACCTGTGGATGCACAGCTGTCCTCCTTTCCCAATGCCATGTATACTGTATGAACTATTATGCCCCCGGACTTAGGGCGTTTAGGTTCTCCGCCTTTAGCATTTGTCGCGGGCGTGGGAATTTTCTCCGGCCTTCTTCTTTTGTGGGTCGTTGAAGTTGAAGGGGCCGTTGTAGTGGACACCCAGGTGGTTGTTGTCCTTTGCTATTTAATAGGACAATCTTTTTCTTCTTGCGCCTTTGCCCTTTTCTGTTGATGAGAGTGACCTTGGTCAATTACCGAGTCTTGAACTCTTCGCCAAACTTTATAAATTTGGAGGACAGCCGTTGAGGGGGCTGCTCCAGCTTCGTTTCCGGAACCCTCTCCGCAGGTGGAGGAGATCTCTTCAATGTAGCAGTCGGAGAGTTCTTACGTACCCTCCTAAGTGGTTCAAAGCTGTCCCCAATTGGAACAGCAGCGTTGACTTCCACCACTGGAGCAGGTGGAGTTAGCCCTGAGGGGGAGTTGCCCCTGCCTTCCTTACTCGTCGCCAATGGCGACGTCGAGCATGACGAGCCGTTGGGACTGGCTCAGTGATAGAGACAGCTTCTTTTTGCCCCCTGTCTGAATGAGGTGTTGCCGGTGTCAGCCTCTTAAAGACTGATGTTGTCTTTTGAGTGGAGATATTCAATCTGTCAAAGACAGGTCCTCGAGCAGGAACAGGAGCAGGAATAGTCAGCCTTGAAAAGACTGACTCTTTGACAGGGGAAGCCGCCTTGACGACTTCTGGAGCAGCGGTTGTTGCCTTCCTTGGGACAGCCATTTTAGAGTTCATGGGCTTCCTGGCGGGCCCCTCAGAGTTCTGATCCAGCCTGGCGAAGACAGAGGCTGTTGGTTTGGTAGTGGACGACCCGTTGAAAGGGGTCGTCGTAGTAGTGAGCCGGTCGAAGACCGACTTCTTGTTCGCTTCTGGTGCGGGTATTGGCATAGTGAAGCTTGCAGGTGGGATCATGGTCCCGAAAAATAGGCCAATGGTGGCCTGGGTCACCTGTTCTATCGGCATGGCGAGGATGGAGGTCGCTTGAGGCTCATATGCTACACCTCCAGGTGAAGTGGAGCGTCCGTTGCAGTGGCAGTTCGAGCAGTTCGAGCAGTTAGAGGCCATTGATGGTTGATTTCTGCGCCAGGCAAAAGACCAAATCTTAGTAACTTGAAACCTAAAGGCAACCATTAACAAACCGCGATTCGTTCGCGAAGACGACACACGAAGTGTGGAGTAGAAAGAGTAAAAGGTCCCACCGGGCGTGCCAGAATCTGTTCCCCTCCGAAAGACGGCCACGACGTGAGGACGTCTTGCCTGAGATTCGGGGCAGATGCTATTTGGTTTTATCCGTTCACCTCTCTGAAGATGCCAAGCTGATTTATGGCACTGTGTATCAGAGGTTTAGACGGATGCGGCCGATGTAGCAGACTTTGTCAGATTCCTCTTCGCTTGAGGGGTCTTTGATTGTGGGGATGCTCTTCCCTGCAGGTGCAAGCCCCTGCGGTTAATTACGCTACCGTGTCGCGGTAGCCACTTTCTCTTTCTCCAAAATTTCACTTCGTGTCGTGGGTGTTTGTTTTGTTTGTGGTTGCCTGTGGATTGTATACGGAGACTAATTTATGTCGTCGCCCGTAGGACGTGGATTAGTCCAAATCCGTATTTACTTAGATTTGGGTTTAGTGTTTTAGTTTAAGGATACGTTAGCCGTGTTGAGGCTAAGATCAACTTAAACGTTCGTTAAGGAAACTTTAGTCCCGTTCGAGACTAAGATCTACTTAACGTGGTGATCCATTTAATATATGGCCGTCGGGACTCGTCACCTCTCTGACATCGTTGAAGGATTACAACGATAGGTGTCAGAGGAGTTCAGAGATGTACCCTTAAACTGAAGTTGATTAGGGAATATGTAGTCTGTTGAAATGCTTAAGGATACGTTAGCCGTGTTTGGGGCTAAGATCTACTTAAGCGGGATCGTTTAGATCCGACAGAAGAGCGTTTGGAGGCTCTATTGTTCCAGTTTAGGGACGTAGTGGTCCATGTTCCAGTTTAGGAACGTGGTGGTCCATGTTCTAGTTTAGGGACGTGGTGGTCCATGTTCCAGTTTAGAGACGTGGTGGTCTATTATTCCCATTTGGGGACGAACATTAGTTTAAAGACGTTTCGGTCCACGAGTTTAAGGACCCCGCAGTCCGTATTAATGTGTAGTTGTCGGAACCCGTCACCTCTCTGATGTCGTTGAAGGATTACAACGATAGGTGTCAGAGGAGTTCGGAGATGTACCCTTGAACCGGATGTAAATTGATTTAGGAGAGCAGTCTTGCTCAGTCAATTTAATTTAAGGACTTACGGCCATGATTGGGCTAAGTCCAGTTGAGAATATTCAACGTTTTGTTTGCATTTGACCTGTTAGGCCTTTGTTTGGGCTCTGCCCTTTTTAAATGATGCACAGCATCTAATTTAGGCCATTCAGACCTTTTTAACTGGGCTCTGCCCTTTTTCTTTGGTCCTTTAATTGGGCTCTGCCCTTTAAATAATGCATAGCATTTTTATTTTGGTCTGATAGAGCTTTTTATTAGGCTCTGCCCTTTCAATAATGCATTGCATTAAATGTTCTGACAATGCCCCACGTGGCTTGTCAAGCGCTTTGCGCCAATTGAGGAGCGCAAGGCGCAAACTCATATGATGGTGACACGTGTCACGCTTTGATGAGCGCAAGCGCAACAGCACAGTCAGCACACTGCGTCAGTGCGCTACGCTGTTGCGCTGCTGACACGTGGCGCTCCCTGGTGGCTTACGCCAACACAGGAGCGCAACAGTGCAATTTTTGACAGTGCAGAGCACTGTTTTATCTTTTGATCGATTTTAAATCAAAGAAAATAAGTTTTTCTTATTTTCAAAGAACTAATTGTTCATAAGAAAGTGCAAGGCACTATTATTATCTATTTTTCTTTTTATTGAAGATCATTGATCTTGTTCTCAGATCAATGATCTGTTCATAAAAGAATTTTCTCTTTTTTCTAAAGGTTTTTTACCTTTTTTGTTCTTGAGAAATTCTCTCCAATTCTTCAGAGTTCTCAATGATGATTTTGATGATTTTGAATTGAGGTCTAGGGTCCTTTAGATAGTGCCCATAAATTAGTTAAATTTGTTAAAGAGATATTTCTCTGAGTGATTTGGGGAATTTTCCCCACCGTTGAATTTTTTATCCAAGGGCTTCTGTTTTACAGAAGAAAATCTTCTTGTTTTAACAAAAACAGAAAGATTTCTTTAAAATTTTAATTCTCTTTGGCGCAAATGCCCCAGCGTGTTACACGTGTCACGCAGCACACAGCGCAGCGCAACTGCGCTGACACGTGTCGTGCAGCGCACAGCGCAGCGCAACTGCGCTTGCGCAACTGAAGCGTTGCTTCTTTTAATTTTTTAGTTTTCATTCTAATTTTTAGAACAGAGCCTTGCTCTGATTGGGGGAAACAGAAGCGTTGCTTCATTTCCCGCCTTGGAATTTGAACAAAGCTTTGCTCTGATTGGGGTAAACAGGTATACTCCTGGAACTTCAAGTGATAGGACTGCTGACGCTCCGGCCTCTCCTCCCGAGCCCTCTTCTTCTGGTCGGATCTTTCTGCTCGGGGGAGGTTAGCGTTCACCTCGGATTCCAGCTGAACCTTGCGCTCGGTCCACGCCTTGACCTCAGCCATGGTCTTAGGTTGCGCCAACGCGAAGGAGCGTAACCACTCCTTGTGCCTCAGACTAGATCTAAGAGCCGTGATGACGGTTTCGTCCCGGTGCTCGGGCACCTCGAGAAGGGTGTTGTAGAAACGGGTAATGTAGGCCTTGAACGTTTTCTTGTCCCCACTCTTAACCGTGAAGAGGTAGTCGACCATACGCTTCTGTCGACGGTTCCCAACGAAATGGCCGAGGAACTGAGTAGCCAGCTCGTTTTAGGTCGAGATTGAGTGGAGCTCGAGCCCCCGGAACCAGTCCCGACCTGCGCGGATGAGGGTGGCCAGGAAGGCCCTGCACAGGGCGGCGTCGGAGTGGTCCTGGAAGCTCATCCCCACGGTGAAAGCGTCCAAATGGTCCTTCGGGTCGGTTTTCCCGTCGAACAGAGAGACCTTTGGGGGCTTGTTGCACGAAGAGACATGGACAGTGAGAAATTCCTTGGTGAACGGCTTTATGAGCGAATCGGAGGCGTACTTAGCTCCATCGTTCGAGAGACGAACTTCCCGGCGCATGCCCTTGATCTTCTTCTCGAGGGCATCGAGCCGACCTTGGTATTCCGAGGAGTCGGCGTCTTGGGATCCCTGGCCTCTGCTGCGGGTGACCTGCGTCTGGGAGTGGCTCCGGTTCCCCTCGATGAGGTGCCTCAGACCCCCCGGGCGAGGTGGCTCTCAAGCCGCCGAGGTGAGCCCTTTCCGTGCGGCCCTACCGAGGGAAGTTATGTCGACCATGCCTGTGGATAGGTAAGGTCACTAACATCTCCTCAGGGGGATAAGGGTCGTGAGGAGGCTCGAAGCGAGGCGCTCTGGCGGCGGACCTTGGTATGGAGCCCCGGGGCGCCCAGCGGGCCTCAGGGAGTACCGGCCCGAGAGATCTGTGGCCAGGAGTAGTAGCCTGCTAGTGGTCAGCCATCCCGATGGGGGCAAAGCCTCCTGGAGGCGGTGGAGCGGCGATCTGGGGCCCAGGCCCGGCCGCTTGGATGCGGACGAGTGCTTCCACGAGGGACTGTAGCCGATCTATCCGGCTGGCGAGGGCGTTGATGATGGTCGCTTAAGGAGGCTCGTCCACGCCTTCGGTGAGGGGAAGGCGGTGGCTGGTACCGGGATCTCCAGGATGGTTGCTCGCCATGCGGGCAGAGATCGGAAGGCCAACTTTGTGCTTTATGGAGCAGTTCCTATAGACGGCGCCAACTGATGGAAGTCCTTTTCGGGTCTCCGTCAGATGTTGTCTTATGTCGATCTCCCGGTGGACTTTGGAGGTGATCTCCTGTTGCGTGTGGGTCTCAATGGGTTTTGAGGTGATTGGTGGTTTTGAGGAGTTTACGCCGAGTACCTGCAAAGAAGTCCCGGGGTGGTTTGGTACCACCGAGAACCCTCCGACGATCAAGTTAGTACTAGATCCGAGCAGAGTAACGGTTAAGTGGAGTAAAAATGGCTTACTTAACCCTTCTGTGATGGGGGTTTATATAGCGGCGGCGGCATGCAGCACAAGGCGCGGGAATCTCACCGGCAGTTATGCTCCCGACGTCACGCCCGCGTAAAGAGCGGATAGCCCATTAATGGGGATCATGATGGCATGGAACGTGGGGCGTTGCTGGCGGAGAATCGGCGTATGGCGAGATTTGCGGAGCGGCGGTTACGCCTGTGAGTGGTGGAGTTGGTCGGTCGGAGGGACCGAGGAAGACGACCTCGGCTGGGGAGCTCGGAGGCGAGCAAGAGGGCTGCGGAGTCCTGGTCCTGTGGCAGCTCGGGACGAGCTGGATGGTTGAGGAGGCCAACTTGCAGAGGGCCCCGAGGAGGGCCAGCTTATGCTTGTGGGTCGGGTACAGGGGTTGCCTAGTCGGCCCTTGTGGCCCTTCCTTCTGATTTTTGGGACACGTCATCTGCTACATGTCCAGATCTTGGAGACTGCCAATATTGAGCATCATCAAAAACCTTTGTTGTTGTACTCATGTTTAGCAATTCAAGATCTCAAGGGTTCTCGAAGAGGAGATCGAGAAGGCGAGGGATGGAGGCGCTCGAGGAGGCGATCGAGGGAGGAGAGGCGGCGAGTTCGAGGGAGGCGCTCGAGAAGGTGAGGGAGGGAGGCGTTGGAGGAGGGAGGGTCGCGCAGCGAGGTGCTCAAGGGAGGAGGCGATAGAGGAGAGGTGGCGAGTTCAAGGGAGGGAGGCGCGAGGAGGGACTCGAGGGAGGGATTTTTTTTTTCTAGCTTCATTTTGGGTGAGGGGTTTTTTTTGGGTTACGGGCTCAGGAATATTTCAACACTGGACCCTTAACCCCCTTATATATATATATATATATATATATATATATATATATATATAATCAACTTAGTTATGCCCTGTGGGTAATTACTCCAGTTGCCTTTATGAATAGACAAAGTAAGGATAGTTTTTGTCATTTTCAAGAATAGAGAAAAGATTAAAAATCTTGTAATTAATGAGACAATTGATTAATACAAGGAGAGAGAAAATCTCATAAGATTCTTATAAGATTCTGCACTCTCTCTCCTTGAAAATGACAAAAAGTATCATTGCTTTATCAACTCATGAAGGGCAAATGGAATAATTACCCACATGGCATAACTAAACTGGTTATATTCTGAGAGTAAATTAACCTTAACCTTGCACACACACATGTGTGACAAAATCAAGTGCTTTTATCATAGGCCTTTTTCCACATGGCCCAACGACATGTGAGGGGAAGTGGTAAGAATTAGGTTTTTTGCTATATTTTGTTATCTCACAACCCAAAAACTATAGGTTTTGGGTAAAGTGGTTCTTGATACTCTAGTTGATACCAATTGAGTTAGAAAAATTGCAACTTGACCATGTATACTTACTGCTATAGTAATTATTTCTGTCAGATAATCCTTTTCCTTCTTTATTGCAAGGATTTTTTATTTCTTTATTCAACTCAAAGAAAAATTTGATGGAGGGAAAAGTCCTAATAATTTATAACCTAATTTAGACTTCAGACCTAAAAGTACTAATAATTTATGTTAAAATTATTTTTAAAGTGGAGTAGAGTTTAAAATTAGAGAAGAGTTGGAGGAGTGATGGGTTTTTACATGTGGGCTTTTAATGATAAGTGTGTTCCAATAATAAGACTCGAGCCTTGTTGAGATCTGACCCAAGTGTTTCTTTTGTTGTTTTCAATGTGAGACTACTTTTAAAATCTCATCTTTTGGTTTTTACTTTCAACAATTTATAATCTTATCTAGGGCCCGTTTGGTTGGGCTATTACGAAAAGTGCTTTTAGCAAAAGTGTTGTTTCAAAAAACTTTTTTAGCAAAAGTGTTGTTGTAGAAAATGATTTTTAATTTGAAAAGTTGTTTGGTTCGAAAAACTGTTAGGAGTTGTAGAAGTGTTGTTGACTGTTTAAATTATTATAAAGGGCATACAAAGTGTTTTCTTGAAAGCTGTTTGGTTCCAGAAGTGTTTTTCTATGACACATTTTGTAGAATACTCAATTATAATTTATATGAGATCATTCAGTGCAACAAATTTATTATAAACAAAAGGAATACAACAAAAAAATGAGATGGCAGAAAAAATGATCGCATAGTTTCTTCTCTTATCTTAAATAAACATAAAGAATACAAGTAACCAAAAAAATGTTATCAAAGTTGGAAGGAAAAAAATAAACATACAGAATACAAGTAACAAAAAAATGATTATGAGCCGTCTCAAAATGATCATAAACCATATAAATTACATATTTGCAGAAATTTCTTCTCTTATCGTATCACGAATAATCTCCATCTCAGGGCATGTCTTAAATGTCGATGGAACTTGAGAAAGAATTTCTGAAGTATTCTATTGTCGTTGCAAATGTACTTGTTCGTGATCATATGCTTCCGGATCAAAATCAATACGCGCATTTCTTTTTATAAAGTTATGGATAGCCATTGACGCAGCTACAATCTTAACCTGTGTTTGAAAACTATAAGAAAGCATGCAATGAATAATCATGAATCTATTCTTCCATATGCCAAATGACCTTTTAATGATCTCTCTCAAACTTGAATGGTAATAGTTAAATTGCTCATTGTTGTTAGCAAAGTGTCTATTATGTCGAAAATCTGAAATATGGTACCGCTCGGTCTTGTAAGGTCCGGTATATCCACGAGGATTCGAATAACCAGAATCAACAAGATAATATTTTCCTATATATATAAATAAAACATAAAACAAATGAGATTTGGAAGAAAATATGTTGATTACAAATCAATATTACTATTCATACTACCTGTTGGAGGGTGAGGAAAATTTAGATCTCCTTTTCTTAGAGTTATCAAAAATATCCGTGTATTATGAGCAGTGCCCTCCCATCTAACCCATGCAAATGTGAAGCACATGTTAAAATCATATACGTCCAACACATTTTGGCAAGGATATGCCATCCTTCCAATGTATGGAACCTTATTTTTCTAGTTATGATGCAATCAACTAGGGTACCATCAATAGCACCTACACAATCTTTAAAATAGGGCCAATAACGTGCATCATCTTGTATGAAATTGGGTATCTCATTGAATTCGATATCAACTGCTTAATCCAATTTACTGACATCTTGCATGCAGATTCCAACACTTTATGGAAATGCCTACTAATTGTTTCACCGGGGTGTTGCCAATGTTCTTGATTCATTCTATTTCCTAGGTCTTGTTCAAGTGTCATTAAAAACATCCCAACCATTTCTTCTACCGATGTGCTTCCGAAAGTGTGAAGATGCCTTTCTTAATGGCGATATTTCAGAGACTATTTATATGCAACAACCTCCTGGATTTAGGCGATCGGGAGAGTCTATGGTTTGTATTCTACAAAAATTGTTATACGGATTGAAACAGTCTCCGCGTGCCTGGTTTGAAAAGTTTAGTATGATTTTATGACATATTGGGTTCAAACACAGTTGCACCGACACATATCTTTTTATACAGAATCATCCTCATGGCAGAGTAATTGTGCTGGTGTATGATGATGATATTATCATTACGGGAGATGATTCTGCTGGTATCTCCAAGGTGAAAAAACATTTGGCTTCACACTTCCATACCAAGGCCTTGGGCCACTAGATACTTTCTTGGAATTGAAATATCATGAAATTCTGGTAGATTACAGCTTTCTTAGAGCAAGTTTACACTTGATTTTCTATCAGAGACACGATTTCTAGGATATAGACATGCAGACACTCCTATGGATTGCTCACTTAAGCTATCTCGATTGAGTTCTCTCTCAAATCTTCCACTATCTCACCCAGTACGATATCGACGTCTAGTTGGGAAGCTTATTTATCTTACTATCACTCATCCTAACATTGCCTTCGCCGTTAGCACAGTGAGTCGGTATATGTAGAATTCTTTGACCTATCACCTTAAGATAGTTGAGCATATTCTCATCTCAGATACATCAAAGGTTCTCTGGGATAGAGTTTTCTTTACAAACGATCATCTACGTTGTCGCTCATTATCTTTGTGAATGCTGACTTTGCTGGGTCCATTGATGATCGTCGTTTTACGAGTAGTTACCTTGTCTTTTTGGGAGGAAACTTGGTTACTTGGAGGAGTAAGAAGCAGAATGTAGTGGCCCGTTCTTCTGTCGAGGCTGAGTATAGATCTACAGCGCATACAGTTACGGAGTTGTTATGGCTTTCCTTCCTTCTGACAGATTTTGGGGTTCCTTTTCTTCCAACTACACTCTTCTGTGATAACAAGGTCGCTATCCATATTGCTGAGAATCCAGTTTTTCATGGACGGATCAAGCATATCGATATAGATTGTCACTTCATTCGTGATAAGGTGACAGATAAGGTGGTTGCACTTTAACATGTTTACTCATTGGCTCAACTAGCAGATAAATCTCTTCCTCGACCGGTTTTCGCTCGTCATCTTTCCAAGCTTGACATGATTAACATCTACACTCCAGCTTGCGGGGAGTGTTATGAATATAATTAGTTATTAGATATTAGCTATTTTCTTTAGTCCCACATCGGCTATTATTGTAGAAGTGGTTTATGACTCTCCATATATATTTGTATATAGAGACTCACAATTTCTTAAGCCAATAAATTATTTCCTCTTCTTCTCTTCACATATAATACCCATGTTGTCTCTTAAATCATGTTGAATATAACTGAGAAATTTAGCAAAATAAATAAACAATTAAATAAAAATAAAACCTCTTGGATCATTCTGTGTCCATATATTTATTATTTGGTTCTAATGCCTGCAGGAGATATTTCGCATTAAACTTCCTGGGCCGCCTATTATTGGAGAAGGGAAGCCGAGAACCGCCTATTATTGGAGAAGGGAAGCCGAGAACCAAAATCATGCAATTATTTTTACTCGTGGCGATGCCCTCCAAACAATTGACATGAACCAGGTATGCGCTGAATCCAATATTTTGATTGAATTTTATTTCTTCTGCTGCTTACCGGACCTTAATTTTTTTTTCCCTTCTTTTATTGTTTAGGACAACTACTTGGAGGAAGCCCTGAAGGTGAGAAATCTTCTTCAAGAATTTCTTAAACACTATGGGGAGCACCATTCAACCATACTTTGGATTAGAGAGCATATATTCAGCGGAAGGTTGTAGTTTACTTACAGAAAATTATCACATTGACCACCTCATCCAGAATTTGTAGAAATTTAAAACGTTTTGCTCTCGGCTATTTTGGATGCAGTGTTTCCTCCCCAGCTGGGTTTATGTCATATCAAGAGTCTAGCTTTGTCCCCATTGGACAGAGGTTCCTTGCTAATCCCCTCAGGTAAGTCGCCTCAGTGCTTGTACATGTGGCTGTCTAGATCTGGAGTATGAATAAACTCAATATTGTTCTGGCATGTGAGGAAAAAAAAATTGAAATTAATTTTCTCCAAAAATAAATTTAATCGTATAAAAAATATTTCTTAATACAAAGTTATTGAGAAATATTCTTGAGAAATATTTTGAGTAATAAAAGACGGCATGTGTCTGGTTTGAAAAATATTTTGAGTATGCCCATCTTGGTTACTCGGGACTTGCTTCAAGGATATTCTTGAGATTATTCTTGTCTTCTGTAACAAGAAAAAGAAAGAAAATGGTAGCTCTTTCTGATGGGCTAGTCTATCACCTTGATATATCACAAGAAAGCAAGAATATTGCTGTTTATGTTCTCTATAGGTCCGTGATCATTGCTACCTTTCTTTTGGTCAAGGTATTTTCCTCCCTTGCCGTACTTTTGTTGTTATCTAGACTAAATACTATAGCAGGATACGGCTCTCTTTTAAAAGCCGCAGTTTATATATTTTTTCTTTGGTTAATTGCGGATACACCCTCTATGCTATGAGAGGTCGAGCGCTTTTACTCTCTAAAGTATCATAATAAGCGGTTTTTGAAAAATGTTTTCCTAATTCCCATTATATCTCTTCCCCCTTCCTCTTCAAGCATGAAGAACTCATAAGAATCTAATAAAAAGAAAATCTTAGCAAAATCAACTAAAGAAAAACGATACTAAAATAAAATTGAAAATATTCATCTTCAGTTAGAATATATTAAACATCAAGCTTTAAGATTGGAGTTAAAAACTTAAATACCTTTGAGATAGACAATGGGAAAAAAGTTTGAAGGTGTAATGGAAGAAAAGACAACATCAAGGTATTAGATTAAAACTAAAATATTGGTATTTTAGAATTAAAGATTGGTTTTTTTAGAGTGAAAGAGAAGGAGAAAGGGATAAAATGGGTATTAGTAAAATATCTATTAACTATAGGGAGTGTAAATGCTTATTATTATAATTCACGGGATATAAGTGCTCAACTCCAAATGGTTTAAGGGTCTGTGCAATTAACCCTTTTTTCTTTTCATTTGCAACAATTTTATTTCCAAGATACTTCTCATTGAAAGCAATAAATATGCAATGTTTTTTTTTCTGTCCTTTTTTCTTAGTATTTTTTTTGTTTGGGGCGCGGGGGTGGGGGGGGGGGTGTAATTGTGGTATCTTTGGCTAAAAAAGGTGTACAAACAGGAAAAAATAGCAGCTGTCGTAGCAGAGATCAAGTGAAACATTTGAAAAATACTATACGGGCAAAATTGTGGGTGTGCCGATTATCTATCACCATATATACTTATTATGTGTATCTTCGTTTATAGTTGGTAAATGAGGGGCGAAAGCGGCTCAGTGTTAATTACCATCCCATCTTCAGGCTTTTTAAGCTTGTGGTCTTTTCTGGTGTGTTATCTTGCATTGTTACTCTTTCATGCATCTACCGACTCTCCGTGAGAGATTTGATTATATGCTTTCTTGCGTTTCTACCGATGGGTTGGGGGCTCTTATCAGTAAGTATAGATGCACATCAAATCTAATAATTTTCCGAGTATTTTCCAGATTGTTATTTTCAATTCTATTTATTTTTCTCAGGTTGCACAAGCTCTGGAGCCAAAGATCGAGGAGTATAGTCTATGGGACTCTGTTCAAATTATAGCTCAAGCATATGATTATGGAATGGGCTGTTTGCTTTTTGCGCCAATTGCGGCACTGGCATGGATGCCTGTAATTTCTGCAATTCAAACTCGCGTTCTTTTTAACTAGGCATTTAGCAGGCAGCTGCAAATTCAGCCTATACTTCCTGGCAAAAGTAAGAAAAGATGATAATGTAAACACAAGTTTTTGGTTGAACCTTGTTATTTTCTCAAAAAGCAATCCTTTTTGTGCTTCATCTTGTGTTTTCTGTTTTGAGTGATGTCTGGAATTGTTTCATATATGGTTGCCCCTAGAATTCAGACCGGTAGTGGAGATTCTTGTTGCTAATGCTATCTGATTTACAAGGAATTTTGTATTTGCATGATTATACTACGATGCACTTGATGCAGCAGATGAAACATTATTAGTTTCATGATTCAGATGAGAAATAAAGAGAGATGGAGGATGAACAAAATTATTCGGATCAGTATATTCCATAATTATCATTTTATTAAGAGGATGTTTGGTTCATTGCAATGGAATTATTCAGCTCCAAATGCATTTATCTCATGCGACATCGGCTGCATTGGCCTTACTAACAGTTAAAATTAGTGACGTGTATTTATGAATTGTTTCCGGCAGTGTTAATCGCAGTAAATACCCTTGTAGTGTATTTATGAATGGTTTCCGGAAGTGTTAATTGTACCAAATACCCCTGTAGCTTGCCCATTGTAGCACTTATACCCCCCACAAGTAATTAATTAGCAGAAACACCTTTCTTTTTGTCGACGAAAGCCCGTAATACACGCAAATTTCTACTCTATACAACACAAACCAACTATAGAGTTAAATTAGAAATTCATTTCAGTTATTTAGAGTTGAATTTGCTTGTTTCTAATGAATTATTATTTTATTATGAGGAGAGGCGTTTGTGCTAATAAACTACCTGGGAGATATAAGTGCGATCTGGGGTAAATTGCAGGGGTGTTTTGTGCAATTAACCCTTTCAGTAATAAAAGACGGCTAAATCACCGCGACGGCAAACACAGTTTTTTAACAAATAGCCACATTGTTGCAGCCATATTTTCACCTAAGATGTTTGCTCAAAAACAGAAATTTGATTGCTGCAACTACTCTTGCAGCTCCATTTTCATCCAAAATAGCTACTGACAAATGAATATAGAAATACATTATTTTCATATGTACTATGAAACTGACATACCAAGTCGTCCCAGGTATTAAAATTTGAACAACAGGTCTTTTTTTCTCAAAAGAATTAGCCCCTCCACACAGTAGGTTGGTCTAACTTCAAAGATTACATAATAGTCAAGGAAACTCTAAATCTATTGCCAGCCATACACAGCTTCAAATTTGATAGGCAATTGCAAAATTAATGCAGCTATCGGTCAATTGATCAATTAAATTGCATGGGCTCTGTGACAATAGAGACCTCAAAAGAATTTTGGCCACTACTGCATTCTAGAAGAATACCTGACTATGATAGTCATTCACTAATGCCTTCAGTTTTTTTTATTACACTAAATTATCTTAAACTTAAGGGGTTCCTTTCACTAAATTACCCTTAAAAGTAGCACACAAGGTAGTTTACTATGATAAAATTAGTATATCAATGAAAATAGTGGCTGTTAAGGATATTTTAGTGTAATTTACCCATGTAACAACGAAAAACACAAATATAGCATACAGCAACAAACAACAACAAACTGTGCCTTTTATCCCAAGCAGATGGAGTAGGCTAGATGGACCAACACGAGAATCACGCCAGGTCGAGCACAAGAATCCTCCACCTCCACTCACTCCTTTCAAAAAATATACTTTCATTAAGACTTTTGATATCCATATCTTTTCGTATCGCCTCCATCCATGTTTTCTTAGGTTTTCCTTTTGCTCTTTTGACTTCGCCTAAATCGAGAATATCCATTCGTCGAACCGGTGCTGCCGTAGGTGTGCATCGCACATGATCAAATCATTTTATACGGTTTTCTCGCATCTTCTCCTTCACGGGTGCTGCACCAACTTTTGCACCAATATCCTCATTTCGCACCTTATTCTTTCTAGTGTTACCACACATTTAACGAAGTATACGCATCTCCGCTACATGCATCTTCTGTTCATGATGTTTCTTAAGAGCCCAGCATTTCGTACCATATAATAAGACAAGCCGAATAGTGCTTCGATAAAACTTCCCTTTCAATCTTAACGAAAAGTTACGATCGCACAAGATCCATGTTGCACTCCTTCATTTCAACCAATCAGCATGAATTTTCTGGTTGGCATCGCTATCGATTTCCCCATTCTTTTGGATAATGGAGCCTAGATATCTAAACCGACACTCGGTGATATCTATTGCGCATCCAGTGTTATACCACCATAATCTCGACTTTTCTGTTTACTAAATTTGCATCGCATATATATAGTCTTGGACCAAATCAATCTAAACCTCCAAGATTCCAACGTTTGCCTCCATAACTCCAATTTGGCATTAATCTTTCACTACTACAATATGGGGTTGCCCCTACGGACTCAGAAATCCATAGGGGCAAATATTTCTTGTCCCTACGGATTTATCCGTAGGGCCATATCGTTGTCCCTACGGTATTTCACGTTCTAATATTTCCTTTGGCCCTACGGAGCCGCAAGCCGGGGACCTACGGTTATGTCCGTAGGGGCATCTACATAGGTTATTAATAAAAAAAAAGCACAGAAAAATTATATTCATCGTTCCCAAATTTCTCTCTCCCACTCCCGCGATCTCGTCGCTTGTTCCCGCCTTTCGTCGCCATCGCGCTCGCGAGCCTGCGCCAGCTTCGTTGGTCTTCCCCAAACCTTCGTCGACGTCCTGTGTCTCGTCGCCACCTTCGACGATCGTCGGCGACCACCAATTTCTACCGTCTCCTCCACCGCGTGCACGCTTGTAAGTAATTCTCAAATAATTTTTAATTTTGACGTAGTTTGGGGTTCAGGCCATGTTCGGGAAGGGGTGAAGGCATCGGCGTCGGCATCGATCGGGTTCGGTTAGGGTTAGGGTTAGGTTGTAGGGTTCGGTTAGGGTTGGGGTTGGGGTTCGGGCTGGGGCTGGGGCTAGGCTGGGGTTGGGGCTAGGGTTTGGTTGGGGTTGGGGTTGGGGCTGGGCTGGGGCTGGGGGCTAGGCTGGGGCTGGGGCTAGGGTTTGGTTGGGGTTGGGGTTGGGGCTAGGCTGGGGCTGGGGCTAGGGCTCAGTTGGGCTGGGGCTGGGGCTGGGGCTAGGGCTCGGTTGGGCTGGGGTTGGGGCTGGGGCTGGGGGTAGGGTCGGTTAGGGTTAGGGATATTGGCCAAAAACTCTCTTTAAGAGATTAACCTGTATCAATATTGGAGTAGTGAGGTTTAACAATGGTGAACTGAGTCCACCAATGGAGAGCGGCCGTTTTGCTGCGGGAGGCTTAGCATATATAAGCAATATACGATTTACAAACAATAGCGGTAATCTAGATAAACAACGAGATAATGATTTTCAAATTGGCCAAGTTAGACCCGACTGTTGCTCCATTGACAATAGCCATCCTATAGATACCGTATATTTTGGTGGCCCTGGAGGGAGTAAAACATAATGTAAATGATGCACTCTTGCAAATGTGTTATCTTATTGAATAAAAAAGTTGCAATTGGGATGCTATTATTAGTACATGAGAATAATTTTTTTTGGATTCTATCATCACACATGCATCATGAGCTCTCGACAAATTTATTTACTCTGCCTCATAGCAGTACAAGTCTTATACCAGTAAAGAACCATGAAAATTTGCGATTGGTTATGATAGGTTGTGGAACCTCATAGTGCCATAACTTTCTTGAAGGATCTCAAAAGTTTTATCATAAACCATTTTAATACAAAAGCTAAATTTGATTGCTTTATCACAAGCTCTCTCATCCTTGATAATTGATTCTTTTGAAGCATCATAACTATGTTTTGCGTTAATGTATTTGCAATGTTGTAAATATGTGATTAGCTTTATGGCTTAACTTTAATAGATCTATATTCCTCTGTTTTTCCCTTGCTTTAGAGTTGAACATGATCTTTTAATAGCAAATATATTGCCTTTTAGAATTCAGATATGGACTGATAAGAAAAAATGATTGTTATCATGTTAATGGCCACTTATAAAATTTCTCAAATCTTGATCTCAATGGTTTAAAATCATGTTACACATACAACACGAATGCACAACAAACGCATAATTAGAGAGCGATTCGAGTAGTTCAGGTTAAAACCAATATATGATACTCGACGATAATATGAAACCTTCATATTCTCATCGATACTCATATATGAAACTAAAAGCGCCACTTAGTCCCCGTCTATCGGTTAACATACGAGCGATACTCGTCGTGACATAGAACTATACGAAAGTTGTTAAATATCGGACGGTATAGCTCGATACTAACAACCGTCGTATAGTTTACGCGACGAGAAAATTCAATCGTATGGTAACCCATAGATTTATCCCGTGTGGACAAGTTAAGAATGTATAAAGAAAACGCCTTTATTCACTTGTGTTTTCATCCGTTTAGAGATATTTCGTTGGTACCTTTCCGCTGGTTCTCCGTGTACAAAGATAAATTAGATGTTCATTTTAACGTTGTTTCACAGCTTTGAAATGATTATCTATTCTATTACAGTGTACTCGGAGAACAGCGGGGAGGTGCTGCCGAAATTTACTCGACATGGTTGAAAGCACAAGTGATGGGTGTTCGCTCTATACATTCTTAATGGGATAGAAGCCTACCCCCGACAGCCGGAACACACACATACAACAAGAATACACCACAAACGTATAATTAGAGAGCGATTCGAGATGTTCAAGTTAAAACCGATACTCGATGATAATATGAAACTTTCATATTCTCATTGATACTCATATATGAAACTAAAAGCGCCACTTAGTCCCCGTCTATTGGTTAACATACGTGCGATGCTCGTCGTGACATAGAACTATATGAAGGTTGTTAAATATCGGACGGTATAGCTCGATACTAACAATCGTCGTATAGTCTACACGACGAGAAAATTCAATCGTATGGTAACCCATAGATTTTTCCCATGTGGACAAGTTAAGAATGTATAAAGCAAATGCCTTTATTCACTTGTGTTTTCATCCATTTCGAGATATTTCGTCGGTACCTTTCCGCTGGTTCTCCGTGTACAAAGATAGATTAGATGTTCATTTCAATATTGCTTCACAGCTTTGAAATGATTATCTATTCTATTATAGTGTACTCGGAGAACAGCGGGGAGGTGCTGCCGAAATTTACTCGAAAAGGTTGAAAGCACAAGTGATGGGTGTTCGCTCTATACATTCCTAATGGGATAGAAGCCTACTCCCGACAGCCGGAACACACACATACAACAAGAATACACAACAAACGCATAATTAGAGAGTGATTCGAGATGTTCAAGTTAAAATCGATACTCGATGATAATATGAAACCTTCATATTCTCATCGATACTCATATATGAAACTAAAAGCGCCACTTAGTCCCCGTCTATCGGTTAGCATACGTGCGATAATTTATTCTTTTCAACGACAAACGCACACACAAAGCATATACACGGATTTTCTCCTTTGTCAGTAACTATCCCGTTCTTATATTTCTCAATATAGTCAGCATAACCTACAATTTATATGTTATACAGTCTAACATGGCCCGTGAATACGTCAGAGTTAAGGACTGGATGTATGTGGATTGGAAACAACGTATGCAACCTAAGTTTGTCGCAGGAGTTGCTACTTTCCTTGAATTTGCACGCGGACATAATAATATCATAATAGAGAAGATTCTCTGTCCGTGCGATAGATGTGGCAATAAGAACTGACAGAAGGTAGAATTGGAAGAGCTTCATATTGTAAAACATGGGTTTACTAGATTTTATACAACTTGGAAATATCACGGGGAAGGAGAAGAATGCAGTACTGTGGCAGAAGAACTAGAACACGATAATGCGGCAGGAGAAGAAGAAGAATTCGATAATGCGGTAGAAGGAGAAGGAGATAATTTATTTCCATCAGAAGAAATGAAGGATATGGTAGAGGCTGCCCTGGGTGAATCTATTCGTACCGAAGATGACATTCCTTCAGGTCAAGGACCCCGTGCGGATAAATATAAAAATTTCATGAATGATGCTAGGAAACCAATTTATGAGAATGCGAAGTATTCCACTCTCTCATGGTTCGTCCAACTTTTCCAGATTAAGTGCCTAAATGGATGGAGCAACAAGTGATTCACAATGCTTCTTTCATTCTTGAAAGATTTTATGCCTCCGGGAAATAATATGCCCGACAGCTGGTACGAAGCCCAGAAGATGATGTCTGATTTGGGTCTAAAGTGCGAGAAGATTCAAGTATGTCCTAAAAATTGCGTGTTGTACCGGAAAGAGAATTCAGATTTGAAAGAGTGTCCAACATGCGGAGAGGCCAGGTATAAGCCGAAAGATCCTGATAAGAAACCTGATATACCTGTGAAGATAGCACGATACTTTCCCATAACACAGAGGCTACAAAGGTTATTCAGGTGCAAGAAAACAGCCGAGACAATGATTTGGCATCACCGTGCTCCTCCAAGCGAAGATGGAAAAATAAGCTATCCAAGAGATTCACCGGCATGGAAGGATTTCGATAGGAGGCACGCGATATTCAGTAGTGATCCTCGCAATGTCCGGCTCGGACTGGCTGCTGATGGCTTCTGCCCATTCAACTATATGGCTGGAAGTCATAGCACATGGCCCGTTGTAATGATAATTTATAATATGTCGTCTTGGTTGGCTATGGACCAATCATACTTTATGATGCCTCTTCTTATCGACGGACCAAACTCACCGGGGAACAATATCGACGTCTATCTCCGACCTCTGATCGAGAAGTTGAAATCTTTGTTCGTTGATGGTGTAGAGACATATGATGCAAACATAAATACAACCTTCATACTGCGTGCAACTTTAATGTGGACAATTAATGACTTTCCTGCGTATGGAATGCTCTCAGGTTGGTCCGTACATGGTCACAAAGCATATTCTCATTGCCATGAACACACAATATCGAAATTCTTGAATTTTAGCAGGAAGGTTTGTTAATGTGGCCATCGACGTTTCCTGCCTCCAGACTACCCCTATAGGTTAGATACAGTTCACTTTGATGGTCATCAGGAGCTTCTTGGACCTCCATCCCCATTGTCCGGAGAGGACGTGACTGCTAAATGGGATGGTTACAATAACGTGACCTTCGGGATGGATCCGACGAAACAGGTCAAACCACAATATTGGAACAAGTTAAGCATTTTCTTCGAGATTCCGTACTGGTCTATAAATTCAGTGCGTCATTGTCTGGACGTCGTACATATAGAGAAGGGAGTATCAGAGAACATACTTAACTTGCTTCTTTGTAAAGACGGGAAATCGAAAGACAACATGATTGCTCGGATGGATCTACAAGAGTGGGGAATAAGAAATGAATTGCACCCTACACTGGTAGCGGGTAAACCGGACAAGTTTGTACTTCCCAATACCGCTTATCATATGTCACAACCAGAGAAGAAAAGATTCCTGCATGTGTTGCATGATTTGAAAATCCCCATAGGTTTCTCAGGATCATTCAGCAAGAAAATAAAAATTGTGAAGGGCAAGATCGATGGGCTGAAAAGTCATGATCACCATGTTATCGTGGAGCACCTTCTTCCATTAGCCCTCAGGACTTCTCTCCCCGACTCGATTGGTCTAGTAATCAACGACCTATGTTGTTTTTTCAGGGAGTTATGTGCTAAAACACTGGAGGTTGCGACGCTGGATAAACTAGAAAATTCTATAGCGTTGATACTTTGCAAGTTTGAGTGTATTTTCTCACCGTCATTCTTCGATATCATAATACACTTGACGGTTCATCTTGCAACTGAGGCGAAGTTAGCCGGACTGGTACAATATCGATGGATGTATCCCGTCGAGAGGTACGTGTAATTTTTCGTTTCGCGTAATTTATAAATTTATTGTTTTCCTGTATGCCCGTATTTATTTATTCAACATATTCTCATTAGGTACCTCTACACTCTTAAGAAGTATATACGCAATAAAAATCGACCAGAGGGTTCTATCATGCAAGGTTATCTTCTTGATGAAGCAACCACATTTTGTTCCCGCTATCTGGACGAGAACATTGAGACAAGGCTTAACCAACCACGAAGAATTCAAGACAGGCCATATGGTAAAGCCGAGTATAAGAGGGTAGACACTATGTTTATCAATAAGATATAACGGTTTATCTTGCTTAATTGCGCATGTCTTGAACAAATTAGATAGTAAGTTTTTTTGGATTAATTGTTATATCTGTGTTTGTGTGTGTATGAAATGATATAATATTAATGTCACAATTATTTATCGAAAACAGAATTCATTTTAACGAGGTACGTGAAGAACATCCTGATTGGAACGAAGAACGTTTGGAAAAATACCATCAGGATAATTTTTGTGATTGGGTCACAGATCATGTAAGTTATTCGAATAACATTTTATTGCTATCAGTTTTAATCTAAACTTGTATCGTTATGTATTTGTCGTAAAATTTGTTTTGTTAGATACACGATCCAAACTTGTTTGCATCATTTAAGAGTGATTCAAGATGTTTAGCTCAATTTCCTAGTATGGAGGTTGCATATTACAAAGGATTTGGTGTCCTTGGATACAAATTCGAAGTTAAGCACATAGAAACATCTAGAACCACTCAGAATAGTGGGATTGCGACGGTAGGATCGGACGGTGTGATTTACTACGGGTATTTAAATTGTATACTTGGCATCCACTACCCCGGACGATCAGAACCCTTTTATATATTCCAATATACTTGGTACGATCCGCGAACCGATACGGACAGGTGGAGAAGCAATCTTAGGACTTAGAAAGATGAATATGGATTAACCAGTGTGAACACATTTCGATTTTACGGTCATAAAGATCCGTTTATCTTTCCGAACCAAGCGTTCCAAGTATACTACTCACAGTGTTTGAAGCATCCGGGATGGAGTGTTGTATGCCGATGGAAACCCAGAGATGTCTACGATGTCCCAGAATTCGAGGACAGCGATGAGGACGAAGAAGAAAGAAGGCTTAAAGTGTTTCGACCGTCTGTTTCGAAAGACGGGTTATCTTCGACCGATCATGAAGTTACGTGGGTTAGAAATGACATCGGCGATGAAATCCAAGTAGATATGTATAATGCGCCCACGAAACGAAAAAGATTATCAGTAATGTTATATTATTACTTCACATTTTACGCTCTATACATATATAGTCAATACTTTTAATGATTGTCTAATGCCTCCATGAACCGTTTATCTAGATTTGATGACGATGTCGGGAGCAGCGAGGGGCGGCAGGAGCTCCAGCCGCGGCAGAGGCAGAGCGATTCTGCCATCCGGAGAGCTCCGTAGGGAGCTTCAGAGGGCCGGTCTTGCACCCAGACCGGAGACCCATTCGGATGCCTCATTCCGTGTGGATTTTGCCACACCTCCAGGTATACTGCACGCATATCCATTTTGAATATAATATTACAGATATTCATGCATGTTTATGTCAAAATTACTTATATTGTCAATGTTTGATTGTCTAGTTGTTGGTGATGCGTCCACATCTGGGACAGAGACCACTCCCGCTCCTCCAGGTATGTTTATATATCATATAGTGCATGTATATTGATTTAGAATGCTATATCATAAATACACACATTCCTTTTGCTTTTACTTAGCAATTTTTATTATTGTCTAGCTGTAGGTGGTGACACTACTGCACCTGCGGGTATGTTTATATATCCTATAGTGCATGCATATTGATTTAGAACGTTATATTATTGATCTATACATTCTTTTTGCAATTACTTATATAATCTATTTTTAATTGTCTAATTATAGGTGGTGCATCCACATCTTCCGCAGGGGCCACTCCTGCCGCTTCCATACCCTCCGCATCGTCTGCAGGTTAGTATGAATAAATTAAAAATATTTATTCATTTTACATATGCTCTATAGAATAAATATGAACTTCATGGAAATTTAGCGTCGATGTTTATTTTCTAGTTGGAGGGATGCGACCGCATCCGGGACCCCGGTTGTTCCTCACCAGAGGAACTATCGTCCCATTCCTGCTGCTGCCCGGGCCCAGGCTCGTGCGATAGTCACCGGAGGTATATATCACACTTGAATTTTCGTTTAACCTTGATTTCTTAATACAACTTTATCTTAATATTGATTGTCTTGATATTTCGTGCAGACGCAGGGCCTCCCCATCCCCAGAGGGGGACTCGAGCCCCGAATCAGTCCCATAGGCTGAGGCCTGACAGAGCTAGGGGGAGGCAGCATTCCCCCTTTTTTTTTACCCTTGACTATCGCTATACCGGTCCTCATGCTGAGAGGTTCGGCCGGTATATGGGGGACGAGAGCCGGCTCATGAAGAACTATCCACTTCACGTTGAGTGGGGCGAGCCGCACCAGCGCTCATTCGCTCTCTTCTTTGATCAAGCTCGGGTACGTATTAATATATATTTTCAGTTGATCTATCCGCTTATCATATTTATTATTAACACTTGCAATCTAATAACAATTTTTTTTTTTGTATTTTCAGTTGGATTACGATTTTCAGCCTGAAGCCGACCCTGATCATCCGGGGAGGGTGCTCGACCTTCATGCTCTGTACAATGGCCTGATGAAGAACATGCAGGCCAAGGTCTGATACAACAGGAATGAGCTGAAGGCCGACTGCTACTTCCTGTGGATGGCGACCCCCGAGGCAGAGAGAGCGGCCCTCCTATCTACTCCGGCGTTTGCGAGAGTCGACGTAGAGACATGGCCTCTATTGTGCGAATATTTCGACTCCCAGCGCAAAGAAGTATGTATTTTAAATGTAATTCATTGTTTAGGATATAATTTATTTTTTGTGTTCCTTAATTAGAAAACTAAATGTTAATGCGTTGTGCAGAAACAGTCCGCTCAGAATACAGAGAACAGGAAGTCGGCGAAGAGGGGTCGCCCTATTTACACAGGTGGCTCGAGGAATATTACTCGAGCCATAGAGTTATCGGTAAATTACAATATACCGACCTTTGTGATATTCTGCAATATTAAGAGTTATTTTCTAATATTTCTAATATTAAGAGTTATTTTCTAATATTGCAGAGAGCTCGGACCGTGGCGTCAGGTGGTACACCGAGCGTGTTGTCCGCATATCTTGCCGTCCACGGCACCTCGACAGATCCCGCCACGGGCGAGCTTCGATATCCCGATGTCGCTACCCAGGAGTATTGCGTAAGTGTTAATATTTTTTCTACCCAAATTTGAAATTTTAGTTTTGGAAGGTTCAAGTTTAAATTTTATATTTATACTTTACTGCTTAATGTGGGTGTAGGAGCGGGTGGTTGAGCAGGCCGAGGCTTCGGGGATCGATTTTACCGAACAGAGCGATCCGAAGATGCTGACCCCAGTTCTGGACGCCGCACATGGAGGGCACCACGGAGGTTGGGAGAGAGGCCGGGAACTGGGCCCTAGCAGGGCCCATATGAGGTTGGACTCCACCCCGGCGGTTACTTCCTCTGTCTCCAGTGACCGACGTGTCCATCAGAAACTGGAGAGATTGAGGGCCACCGTTCAGGAGTTGAAGGAGATGCTGGTATGTATACTACTTTATAGTAAAATATCATGTCATATTATATAGATATCAACATATCCATAATTAGTACGTAGCTTGAGCTTATTTGGTTTTAGACTTAAGTTTGATTAATCATACATACATATGTAATTAAATTAAACAACGGTTTTCCAAACTAGATATCCAAACGGGGTTTCAAAATAACTTAATAATGATATGAATTCGAATAATACACAGTTCTTACACGCTTATTACACACGTTAGGTCCAGACGCGACAGGGTACATCAGCCGAGCTTCCACATGCATCTCCTTCGGCTGCGGCTCCGCAAGCCACTACATCGGCTGTGGTTCCGCAGACAGCTCCTATAGCTCTACCGCCCGCTCAAACTCCCGCAGCCGCGGCTCCGCAAGTGACTACCTCGACGGCGGCTGCGCAGACCAAATCGCCAGCTCCACAGGCCGCTCAGACTCCCGCTCGCGCCGAATTGCAGAGTCTATTGACCGACGAGCAAGCGCGCGTTATTCTGTCGTTATTCAGAAGTGGAGCTGGACTGAGTTAGGGTAGTTTTTTGGTTCTTATTTTTTGAAACATGTATTTATTTATATCATACATATTTTACTACTTTTGAAACGATATTGATATTGGTTTATATTTATATTATATTCAGTTTTTGGGTTTCTTTTGTATATTATATGCGTGAGATGTGATTATGAATACTGCGATATATGTTGTGTGATTATTAATTTTATATTTTATTATTTTATATATTATTGTGCACAGGGCGGGAAAAAATCAGGCAGCCTTTTTTTTAAAAAAATACAGATAATGTGTACCTACGGATTAATTCGTAGGTACACATGTTGCCCCTACGGATATAAGCGTAGGGGCAAAATATCTGCAGTAACTGATATTTCCCCCTGATCTCAGTACCAGGGGGGTTGGGAGTGCCCCTACAGATATATCCGTAGGGGCCATTGCTTCGCCCCTACGGGCGTTATCCGTAGGGGCAAAATATCAGGAATCCTGTTATTTTGCCCCTACGGATATGTACCTACGCAGATATCCGTAGGGGATAGTACGTGGCCCTACGGATATATCCGTAGGTACATTTAATATATTTAAAAAAACCGTAAATAATATAACTTTTTTTACCCTATGGCCTACTCCGTAGGTGAAACAGGACCTACACAAAAATCCGTAGGGGCAAGATTTTGCCCGTAGGGGCAAGTTCAGGGCTTTAACTTGCACCTACGGCCTTTGCACCTACAGGGACTTTTTTCGCCCCTACACACATCTCCGTAGGGGCAACCCTTATTTGTAGTAGTGTTTGTTTTCGTCTCATTTACCAGAATAATATTATCAGCGAATAATATACACCAAGATACTTCATCCTGAATAGTTCTAATTAGCTCGTCCATCACTAAGACAAACAAGAATGGACTTAATATAGATTTTTTATGCAAACCAATTGTGATCGGAAAATATCTCGTGAAGCAGCCATAAGTTCTAACATTTACCACTACTCCATGATATATGTCCTTAATTATATCAATGTATTTGATTGAGACTCCTTTCCTCATCATTGTCCACCGTAATAACTATCTAGGTATCTTATCGTAAGTTTTCTCTAAGTCAATAAAAACTATATGCAAGTTCTCTCTCTCGAAAACGTTCAATAAGTTGATGAAGCAAATGAATAGTCTTTGTTGTCGATCTTCCATGCATGACCAAACCGGTTCTCTGTTATGGATTAGGGATTGATGCTATTATTTTCCATGCTTGGAGAATCCAAGCCACACATCACCCATCAAGTAAACACAACACCTATAAGCCCCCCTGTTTTTCACTCACACTTGCCATTGGATGTGCATAATAGCACCAATGCTATTATTTCATAATAGCATGCACCCCAGATGCCTCTGTTATCTTAACATCCTATCTTAGCATGTATTCAATCACCCTTTCCCAAAACTTCATTGTGTGACACATGAGTTTTATTCCACGGTAGTTTGAGTAACCTTGAATGTCACCCTTATTCTTGTATAGAGGCACAATGGTACTCTTCCTCCATTCATTTTGCATCTTTTTGGTTTTCTAAATCTTATTAAATATGTTTGCCAGCCATCTAACACCATTCTTTCCTAGGCATCTTCATACCTCAATAGGAATTTTGTCTGGACCAACAGCTTTTTTTGATTTCATTCTCTTCAAAACCTCTGTAAGCTCAGATATTCTTATCCTACGAATGATATCACGGTTTATATATTGATATTGAATGACAAGTCCATCCAATTCCTAGTAAAACTTTCATTGAACAATTTGTCAAAATAATCTCTTCACCTTTTTTTGATATTCTCATCTCGACTAAAAGCTTCTGATCTTCATCTTTAACACATTTCAACGTACATAAGTCTTTGGTTTTCTTTTCACCCATCCGAGCAATCCCGTGTATATCATTTTCAGCCTCCTTAGTGTTCAACTTCTCGTACACCTCTTTGTAGACATTAATTTTGGCTTCCCGAACAGCTTTCTTAACCTCCTTTTTAAACTAGTTTATACTTCTCAAATTTCTTTATATCTCTGCACTTCTTTAAATCTAATTGCAGCCTTTACTTTTTTATTCCACCATGACGCTGTTGGAGTTAAAATCTCCTAAAAGAGGGTAAATAGACGTGCCCTTAAATGATAGAGTGTCGCCCCTCGACTCATCAAGTAGATCTCTAGCTACCTTCTTAATGCAACTAACTATCTTGTTCCATATTGTGTCTCAATCATTTTCGGCCTTTCAATCAGCCCATTGAATTACACGATCAACAAAGGCTTCTTTGTTACTCTCCTTCAGTTGCCACCACTTAATTCTAGACTCTACCTTATGTCTAATATTCTCAGGTCCTCTTCTAACTGAACAACTAAAACTAAAAATCTATGTTGAGTGGTTACACTCTCATCTGACACTTTCTTATAATCGATACAACAAACTCTATCTATTTTTCTAGTCAAAAAAGTCTATTTGATCAGCACTCGATCTACTCCTTCCTAAAGGTGATTAAGTGATATTCTGTTTTCGTAAATCAAGTATTTGTCAAGATCAAGTCATAAGACAAGATAAAACCTAAAATTGAGCGACTTAGTTCATTACTCTGTCCAAAACCAAAATCTCCATGGATAATATCAAACCCACTACGATTAATACCTACCTGTCCATTGAGATCACCACCAATAAATAACTTCTTTTTATATCCTTCCAAAATTGACGTAAAACATAAATATAGCATGCGTGGATAAAATTTAAACTTGAGGGCGAAGGAACTGACTATTGAAATCTCGGAATACTGGTCAACGATAACATAGTAATTACAGATTTTATGACTTCGATCTTGACGCTGTGCATTACAGAAATTAAAAATAATAGATTTGCCGGCCAAAAGAAGTCTACGATTCAATCCAAATCATGGATGGGGTCATCTTCACATCCACTACTAAAATAGGGGGTTGCCCCTACAGATATTAAAATCCGCAGGAGCAGATTTATGTTGGCCCTACGCATTAATCCGTAGGGCTAGAAGGTTGTCCCTACGGGCCAAGACATTCAAGAATAAAAATATTAATTCTTAATTTGGTGTTTGCCCCTACGGAACCGCAAACCAAGGACCTACGGACAAATCCGTAGGGGCAACTAAATAGCGATTTAATAAAGGCACAGATCGATCGCCTACGCCCGTTATCTCTTTCTTCCTCTCTCGATCACGCACGAAACAAAATCCCCAAATCGCCACCGCCATTCTCGTCGTCGCCACCGCCGTTCTCGTCATCGCCACCGCCGTTCTCGTCGTCGCCACCACCGTTCTCGTCGTCGCCGATGTTCTCGTCGTCGCCACCACCGTTCTCGTCGTCGCCACCGCCGTTCAGGTTAGTAAATCTTCAACTAAATTAAAGAAATTTTTAATTATTTAGGGCTAGGGTTCATGGCTGGGGCTGGGGTTGCGGTTGGAGTTGGGGTTCGGCAGGGGTTGCGATCGGGGTTGGGGTTGGGGTTGGGGTTCGGCTGCGGCTGGGGCTGGGGCTGGGGTTAGGGTTTGGCTTAGGGTTGGGGTTGGGGTTTAGCTGGGGCTGGGGTTAGGGTTAGGTTGGGGCGGGGCTGGGCTGGGGCTGGGGCTGGGCTGGGGCTGGGGCTGGGACTAGGTTGGGGTTGGGTATCGATGTATATACATGTATCATATCATGAATGATTCATTTTCATTAAATGTGGTAAAATTAAGTGTATAAAATCATGCCATATAAATATATTGTGTTTGTGAATGGTGATCTAGTTAAGCGAACCAAAGTATTGCATTGATGAAAGTTTACCGTAGAGGAAATTACGGCTAGCTCTATGCATTTAACCTGAATGTATCCAGTAATTACTAGCATGTATAAAAAAGTTGGTTTAATTTATGAAAAAATGGGGAGACAACATGCATGTATGAATTTCTTTTTGTTCTTTCTTCTTCTTTTTTTTAATTTAAAAACTGAGTAATTGAGTATCAGGCTTTATTTTATTTATTTATTTAGTTTCTTTGAAGAGCGCGCTTTTGTGACAATTATCAGTAGAGTAACATTTTCTATATTTTTATAATCCAATATATTAATTTTATATTACAGTAAATAACTTTCACTATAGCTACATAACTGCATACAAATATGTTTTTACACATGCTCGAAGGGTTTGAAGCATTAAATCAAATATAGGTAACATCTGCCAATATGTCATATCCAGACCGCAATCTATTTTCGCCTATTGGCTAATATGAAAATATCGGCCCGCGTATATGGCGTAATCAAAGTTGTTAAATCTTGATACGGTTTGTGTTTCGTTTTTTTATTTATCATATCGTGTATCGTATCGGTTTCATATCGAAAGAAACAAAATTTTCTGTTACAATAACGAAATAATTATGTGTAGAACCAATTACAATTTAAAAAATGATCAAATTAACAACATAAAGCAATGTACAAGTTAAAGCAAATTTGTCACGCCCCGAAAGTACGGAACATGACCGGCACTTAAACTACGAACGTCTCGAGGCGTACGTAATCTAAGTGAGCCGAAAACCTAGAAATTCAAACCAAGAAAAGTAGTACAGTGAAGGAAAACCAATTTAAAACAAGTAGTTTTAATAGCATAAGCCGAATTATGCCGTTTTTAAAAAAACATCAAATATTTCCCGAAAATTTCGGCAGAGTCTCCTTTGTAAATACTGCCTCCCAAACGGGATACAACATGAATAGTATACGAAATCAATAAAAACGCATCCCCAAGCGGGAGTTAGCTCTTCGTCAATCGACGGTCACAACCACACAAGCAATATAATATACAACGCCAACGGCGAGGATCAAAATTCAAAAGGAAACTCAAAACCACAAGAAAACCACAGAAATATAATGCGCGACTCTAAGGTCGAAGGAATAACATCACTGGTCTCTATCTCAAAATAAATACATGTTTGGTTGATGGAACTTCTAGATACAACAGAATAATGATATACTAGATATATAATGGGGGTACGATACAAGTAAACCCACCTACTAGAAAATCACCCGAAGGAAACTATGCCCGTAAAGCCGTAATGAAACCTGCACGGCAAACCTGCAAGAAACTGGGGCACAACGGGGGTGAGTTGCCAACTCGTTAATAGAAAAACATCTACGAGAAGAAATCGCATAAATAATGCAATCCTAGGTCAATGATCATAATATATCCTCAAATATATAACCAGCAACCCATAACAATGGTTAGGGCAAATATCTAACCCAAGTGTAATTCCATGTGCCCGTGTCAGTGCCTCAGGTAGCAATGTATCATATGGATGATGTATGAATGCATGGAACAGAATGCATGTACTGAAGAAAAACTGCTTTCATAAATCAGTGAAATTTCTGTATTTTAAAAGTGAGGTACCATAAATGAAATCAGCATAAAACAGTGCCCAGCATCGATACAAAACAAGTGTCCAAATATCTCGATATCTCTGTATCACAATCTCCGTTCCTCAATATCTCAAAATCTCAATATCTCAATCACAATATCTAGGGCGCCGTCAATCCAGACCGGCCCCTACCATCTATCTCAAGAGCACGACGGTATCCTCCGGATATCCGATGCGTCGGGTAATATCACCGGTCGGTAGTGCTCCCCTGCCAGGCTCAACGTCAACAACACGGCCTTCTCGCCCCAGGGTACCGCACCGGGCTCACCATGTACCCGAAACGGTTCATCCAACTCCTCGAATCGGGTCTCGAAATCCATCAGCAAACTCATGGTGGACGACTCATACATTATGGGAAAACCGCATTTTTATTTAAAAAGAGAGAAAGCAGTTTATATATATTTTGCGGTTTTCCTCCAAATTCATAAAATATCATGGAAATCCGAATCATCAGTAGCATGTAAAACCATGAATATAAGCATGAGAATGAATAACAGTATGCATGAAGCGACAAGTAATAACTACAATATCTAAGCTGGCATATAAGGTATGTACACTAATATTATGTCAAACTACCGGCTATCAAGCTAAGTTAAGCAATAATATTTTCTAAGGTGTACGTGACATGGCAATTACCGATGAAGATGTGTGTGAGCCGGCAACTAAGTGTATGTGGTACATACACATCATCGGTAATGGTGCTGGTGTCCTAACAGCATAATGTCAACAATGCAATATAAAATAACAATGTAAATATGCGATGCGGAGCGAGCAACCAAAATGAGCGGGAGCTAAATATTAAACAATGGTGCCATTTGAAATAACACGAATCGCGGGGTTTTGAAAATAGGGGCTACGGTGGTTTTTTTTTAAGAAAGGATACGTCTTTTGAAATATCTTTAGATCCCTTGACCTGTCTTTGAAAATACCCACGATCCGCTAGTTTTGAAATAGGTAGGAGTCTAATATAATCTAACAGCTACACTAAACTATACGGCTGAACTAACAAGCTGAACTACAGGTAAGGAAACCGCCTATCATCTGAGTCGATACATATACATACCTGTATATGTATAGTCGGTGATCCTGCCTCAGTAATATCATATCAGATACCATATCTATAACCAGACATCCCAAGTCAAGAGTGCGGATCAATCATCAAAATATAGCTCGTACGTAAATCCGTCGTACGGCATCCCCAAATCTGGGTACGGGTCAATATCACATTCATCATACTATTCACCTGGTATCCTCTTTATCAAATATCATGATCGGGATACTGATCTACATCTAGTACAATACTGATACCGCCTAAGTATGCATGGACGTGTGTGAAACACTACGTCAAGGACCCCTACAACGTCATGTCGTATCTCAAATACGAACCCTGCTATATCACCGATCTCACGGCCTCAAATCAAATCTCATCGACTCATCTTAAATCCTAAGTACTATCCTCATTATCCATGCATGCGTATATGAATGTACATATGCATAGTCCCATACCCACGCATATATACATATATACACATCCCAATCGGCGCACAAGAAAGTAATGTATGCAAGTCTGTGTGTGCGTATGTGGGTATAACAACTATTTTAGGGTTTCGCAACTAGCCCAAAGCTAATCCATGAACACATAATCATAACATGAATAAACATTCTCGTATCATAAAACACCTATATAAACATATATATATATGAGCTACACTACGGACTGCGGGGGTGCTATACGCCATCTACCCAACTTCTCCCCGTAGATATAAATCTACTCACCTGGTTCTCGCTAGCCGGTGCCGACGTCGCCACACGCTTGCTTGTCGTCTTGAAGTCCACATGGGTTACCTACATATCATAACGTACCGTGTTGTATTAAAATCCGACTCATGACCCAAAACGACACGTGAATTCCATATAGGTCAAAATCTATGGTTGCTTTCACAAATCAACCCAAAAACCCTCCAAGTCGGCGTACAAACGCCAAACCATTGAGAACAACCCAAACACACTCATTTGTACAATTACAAGCACTAATTATAATATAAAATAATTTAAAACTCACAAAAACCTCAAACTCGCTTTAAAAGCTATTTTTCCGAAAATCTAGCAAGCAAAATTAACCGTTTTAGTACAAAACTCGATGTATAAACGAATATAGCGGCCACAATAATCACTAAATATCTTAATTAAGTCATAAAAACAATTCCCATAATTTAATCTCATTAATTTCCATAAACCTTAAAATTCTAGTTCACAAAATACCTAAATTTTAACAATTTTATAGCAAAAATGCACAAACTACAATCTAGCTTGGATTTTCATAAACTAAAAGCATTAAACCACTCAATATAATCTTTATAATGACATGAAACCTAAATTTGAATTTTATCTCACAAGAATATAATTATTTTCAAAACCTAGTTTACCATTGATATACTTATCACAATTTAAATCAACAAATATGCAACTAGCAACTTAAATTGGATTTAGCATAACCTAATATGTCAAATACATCACACAACCCTAAACTCACAACACAAACCCCAATTTGAATTCAAACCCCACTCTTGAATTTCAAATCATGCACTTGGAATTAAAATAAAAACCTATTTAAACACCTAATTAAGCTAACTTAAAACAATTAACAACAATTTAACACAAAGGTTAGAATTTATACCAAAATAATTTGAAGATCCCACAAGCACACTTAGCCTCCCAAATTGAAATCTAAATCCTGAGATCCATGCTATGGTAGCCAAGGGAAAATGGGTAGGAGGTGGATTTTGATTTGGATTTTTTCTTGATTTTTTGTGGATTTTTCAAGCATTTTTGATGAGCTTTTTTAAAGAAAAAGAGATGAAGAATGAAGGGGCTGAAATGGAGGGGGGGCTCGGCCATTGCAGGTGGGGGAGAGGAGAGAGGGAGTGTGGTGTGAGGTATGGGTAAAGGAAAAGTCCAAGTCAACATTCAACTAACACTTTTTTCTTCTCATTATTCTTTTCTTTTCCTTTCTTCTTAACTTGAAATTCAAGTGGGGAAAATTGATGAGGCTGTTGAATTCAGCCAATAGAGGAAATAAATGGGTGTGTGTGAGTGTGGGTATGGGTGTGGGGTGATGAAAAATGATAAATACAATACCCTAAATATCCATTTACACTAAAAAAAACCCTTTTTTCTTCAATAATTTCTAAACCATTTTGGCAAACGATTTCGTTTCAAAACCCACATGATAAAATTTTGTTTAATGTTTTATGATGCAAAAAATTTGTTTCAACTCATTCCAATTTGTAATTTTCCCTAATTAAATATATTAGTGACGGCTTAAAATAATATTAAAATAATTAATTTCGGAAAATTTTTCAGAAAATTTGAAATTTCACCAGTGGATCAATAAACACCAAATACTAGCAATTTTATAGCTAAAATATGTATATTTAATTTTATAATAAAGATATTTGTATTTTGACTTTTTACAGAAAACCCCTTTATTTTACCGTTTTTTCAAAATTTCACCGAAACGATTTTCAAAACGTTACAATCTTCCCCCCTTAAAAAAATTCGGTCCCCGAATTTAAATTAAAACTCCCCCCAAATACTAAAATATTTCAGCCAAAACCATCAAATCGCCGGGGCTCCGAAATCATAAATACATAAACGCATCATAGCGCAATGCATGCGCATGAGTAATGAGTAGATAACTCGAAATCAAAACTCCGTCAAGCATCCCGCAATCATCGGAGTCAAGGTGAAGACACGAATGCCAAATCTCAAGCAAGACCGATATGCTATAAATCGGAACTATACATGTAAATATCAGGAGGAAATGCATGCCAAATCCTTTAAGTTGCTGTGCAATGCACATAACACTGCACAGTGACGGACGTCTATCATAAGAAAATAACTATATACATATATACCTTTGTTTGAAATGTACGTTCCGCCGTTTTGGGAAACAATTTAGAAGGCTTTTCCTTGTTTTAAACGTTTCGCGTAATATCAGACACGTAGGTAAATACTGAGACTATAGCTCGCTTTTTGGAATTCCCTTCAATAGCTATCAATGCATGCAAAATACATTCAGGTACTGTCCTCTGACTAGTCCTGCTTAGTATGAAAACACATCGCAATTATCATAAAAAAAACGTACTGCTCTATAAGAAATCAATCCCAAAATACGCGTATGAATACTACGTGCGTCTGGTGTGCACGACAATCAAAATCCATATACGTGCCATACAAGTGCACAGAACCAAGATCTAAGTGCATCGGGTGTGCACAAAGCATCTGTCGTAGGCAACGTGTGTGCCTGATAGCAAAATCAGGTGCATCTGACATGCACGAAAAAATCTCGATTTAGTACATCTGGTGTGCACCAAAATCGCATCTCAAGACATGCGCTCAACATGCGCGAAAACCCAAAACCAAGGGCATCCATCATGCACGAAATTATGAAATCCAATATCAAGCGCCGAACATGCGTAAAATCAAATTAGGTGCACAAGGTGCACAAAACAAATATCGAGTATCACAATCTAAATCGAAGTCCAGTGCATCTAAGTGCACAAAAGGCGTATCACTGCACTGCAAGCATATATAAACTATACAGAGTGTAGGAACCAAATCGTGTGCGTGCATACGCACAAAATCAACTCAAATGTCTAAAACCGTAAAATCACAAACATGTGAAACCAAAGCACGAAAACGATATCAAGTGCAACACTGTGCAAAGATCGTAAATCCCCAATCATCAAAATCAAATCATACGAATAAATCACCCAAAACATCGAAATCAATAATGGCGGAATAGTACCGCTCAAGCTCATCCTCTAAGAATCTCAGGCCAACTGTCGCGGTCACTAGTGGGACGTCTCGTCGATGATCATGAACTCTGGCCTGCTGGTGTGCGTAACAATGACCACTCCTGGGTCAAGGTCTTCACTGTGAATTACCAATCTCTCGGTCCATCGTCTTATCGGCCCTGTCAGGTGTGCTAACGGGGATGATCCTGTTCTGGCACGTCTCTTGTCATCTCCCGGTCAATCATCGCGACCACTCGTAAGACAGCATATCACTGGCGTCGGCCTCTGGCTTTCTGAATGTACGTGACACATCTAATCCTGGGTGAAAGTATCATTGCAGCAGTGTCCTGGAAGGAATCCTGCTCACGGTCTCTTCCATGTCTCGTCTCTGCCAACTGTCCGGAAGTCATCGTCCTTTCCTATATCTGCATCTTGCTTTGGAACGGCTGCATACCCATCGCGACTCCTTCTGGAAGGTATATCCAGTACTCTGCCTCGGTATGCGCATCGCATCTCTGATGTCGGCGGAGGGGAACGTCATCATATCCAGATCTTGTACAAACCTCTTACTCTATTTTTCTCTAATGTCGACCGCTTCGGACTCGTCTCGTCATGGCTGCATGGACTGAGCTCCAACGGCTATCCTCGTATCGGGAGTCTCCCAAGAAATGCATCTCACCACCTAGCATCCGAATTAAGTCGAACCATCCAATCGATTGTCAAAACCTCATAATCCCCCAAGGGCTCAACATCTTGGGCACAGTTTAATAGTATCGAGTACATACCACAGCATCGGTGGTCCAGCCGTAGAAGGGCAAACCCAAGCCTCACTAATGGCGCCGTGGAACTGCCGCAAACCCGAAGGTTTAAAGGCTTTCACACGGTCATTATGTCGAGTTAGGGTTTCATTCTTCTAAAGGGACCATAGAATTGCCTGCATGTCTTTCCAACTACTTTAAACTTGGAATAATAGATTTCTGACATTCGATCGTCTCTGTCGACTCTCAACGTCTCCGCATGAAGTCGTCACTAGCTGGAATCAATCTATCTGATGACCTCGCATTGGGGTAGCGAACGAACCACATGTCCTAGTCATTCATCCTCGGTGACTAGCGACCTTCTATCATCTCTTAGTAAAACTCGTCTGCCATAGCTCCAACATCTGGGGCGATATCTCGTCGTTCGCAGTAATAGCTGGCTCGCTCGTCTGCACGCTGAACAGTGCCTCGACCATCATGAATAAGCAATACACCAACGGTCATCAAAATCTGGCTGGCCTCTATCATTGGCTCAATCCTCTAGTGTCGATCAACACATCCGAGTAACCTCATAAAGGCAATCCGCCAAACGCTCGTGGCGCGGAAATACAGTAAAAAGACACATCTCCGCAATCGTGTGTCGCCGGAATTTCGCCTTAGTCAGTCCTCGTTTGTGACGAGCTCGTGCTGACCACAACTCTAGCTGTAGCTCTCCCTGCCCGTAATTGTGGCAGCAAAACTATAACTGGTACTGATGAGGCTAAATCGGAATGAATATAATACTGAGCAAAGAAATGTACATCCTAAGGCTTCATAAGTGGAGCAGCGTATCGTAAGTATGCCGCGGAACATACCCACGGTACGTCACTCTACTTTAGTCACCTATTCCATCAACCAAGAGTCATCCTACGCTCCGAAGGTAAAACCTAACGCTCTGATACCAACTTTGTCACGCCCCGAAAGTACGGAACATGACCGGCACTTAAACTACGAACGTCTCGAGGCGTACGTAATCTAAGTGAGCCGAAAACCCAGAAATCCAAACCAAGAAAAGTAGTAGAGTGAAGGAAAACCAATTTAAAACAAGTAGTTTTAATAGCATAAGCCGAATTATGCGGTTTTTAAAAAAAACATCAAATATTTCCCAAAAATTTCGGCAGAGTCTCCTTTGTAAATACTGGCTCACAAACGGGATACAACATGAATAGTATACGAAATTAATAAAAAGGCATCCCCAAATGGGAGCTAGCTCTTTGTCAATCGACGGTCACAACCACACAAGCAATATAATATACAACGCCAACGGCGAGGATCAAAATTCAAAAGGAAACTCAAAACCACAAGAAAACCACAGAAATATAATGCGCGACTCTAAGGTCGAAGGAATAACATCACTGGTCTCTATCTCAAAATAAATACATGTTTGGTTGATGGAACTTCTAGATACCACAGAATAATGATATACAAGATATCTAATGGGGGTACGATACAAGTAAACCCACCTATTAGTAAATCACTCGAAGGAAACTATGCCCGCAAAGCCGTAATGAAACCTGTATGGCAAACTTGCAAGAAACTGGGGCACAACGAGGGTGAGTTGCCAACTCGTGACTAGAAAAACATCTACGAAAAGAAATCGCATAAATAATGCAATCCTAGGTCAATGATCATAATATATCCTCAAATATATAACCAGCAACCCATAACAATGGTTAGGGCAAATATCTAACCCAAGTGTAATTCCATGTGCCCGTGTCAGTGCCTCAGGTAGCAATGTATCATATGGATGATGTATGAATGCATGGAACAGAATGCATGTACTGAAGAAAACTGCTTTCATAAATCAGTGAGATTTCTGTATTTTAAAAGTGAGGTACCATAAATGAAATCAGCATAAAACAGTGCCCAGCATCGACACAAAACAAGTGTCCAAATATCTCGATATCTCTGTATCACAATCTCTGTACCTCAATATCTCAAAATTTCAATATCTCAATCATAATATCTAGGGCGCCGTCAATCCAGACTGGCCCCTACCATCTATCTCAAGACCACGACGGTATCCTCCGGATATCCGACGCGTCGGGTAATATCATCGGTCAGTAGTGCTCCCCTGCCAGGCTCAACGTCAACAACATGGCCTTCTCGCCCTGGGGTACCGCACTGGGCCCACCATGTACCCGAAACGGTCCATCCAACTCCTCAAATCGGGTCTCGAAATCCATCAGCAAACTCATGGTGGACGACTCATACATCATGGGAAAATCACATTTTTATTTAAAAAGAGAGAAAGCAGTTTATATATGTTTTGCGGTTTTCCTCCAAATCCAGAAAATATCATGGAAATCCGAATCATCAATAGCATGTAAAATCATGAATATAAGCATGAGAATGAATAACAGTATGCATGAAGCGACAAGTAATAACTACAATATCTAAGCAGACATATAAGGTATGTACACTAATATTATGTCAAACTACTGGCTATCAAGCTAAGTTAAGAAATAATATTTTCTAAGGTGTACGTGACATGACAATTACCGATGAATATGTATGTGAGCCGGCAAGTAAGTGTATGTGTTACATACGCATCATCAGTAATGGTGCTGGTGTCCTAACAGTATAATGTCAACAATGCAATATGAAATAACAATGTAAATATGCGATGCGGAGCGAGCAACCAAAATGAGCGGGAGCTAATTTTGAAATAGGTAGGAGTCTAATCTAATCTAACAGCTACACTAAACTATACGGCTGAACTAACAAGCTGAACTACAGGTAAGGAAACCGCCTATCATCTGAGTCGATACATATACATACCTGTATATGTATAGTCGGTGATCCCGCCTCAATAATATCATATCCGATACCATATCTATAACCAGACATCCCAAGTCAAGAGTGCGGATCAATCATCAAAATATAGCTCGTACGTAAATCCGTCGTACGGCATCCCCAAATCTGGGTACGGGTCAATATCACATTCATCATACTATTCACCTGGTATCCTTTTTATCAAATATCATGATCGGGGTACTGATCTACGTCTAGTACAATACTGATACCGCCTAAGTATGCATAGACGTGTGTGAAACACTACGTCAAGGACCCGCTACAACGTCATGTCGTATCTCAAATACGAACCCTGCCATATCACCGATCTCACGGCCTCAAATCAAATCTCATCGACTCATCTTAAATCCCAAGTACTATCCTCATTATCCATGCATGCGTATATGAATGTACATATGCATAGTCCCATACCCACGCATATATACCTATATACACATCCCAATCGGTGCACAAGAAAGTAATGTATGCAAGTCTGTATGTGCGTATGTGGGTATAACAACTACTTTAGGGTTTCGCAACTAACCCAAAGCTAATCCATGAACACATAATCATAACATGAATAAACATTCTCGTATCATAAAACACCTATATAAACATATATATATATATGAGCTACACTACGGACTGCGGGGGTGCTATACGCCATCCACCCAACTTCTCCCCGTAGATATAAATCTACTCACCTGGTCCTCGCTAGCCGGTGCCGACGTCGCCACACGCTTGCTTGTCGTCTCGAAGTCCACATGGGTTACCTACATATCATAACGTACCGTGTTGTATTAAAATCCGACTCATGACCCAAAACGACACGTGAATCCCATATAGGTCAAAACCTATGGTTGCTTTCACAAATCAACCCAAAAACCCTCCAAGTCGGCGTACAAACGCCAAACCATCGAGAACAACCCAAACACACTCATTTGTACAATTACAAGCACTAATTATAATATAAAATAGCTTAAAACTCACAAAAACCTCAAACTCGCTTTAAAAGCTATTTTTCCGAAAATCTAGCAAGCAAAATTAACCGTTTTAGTACAAAACTCGATGTATAAACGAATCTAGCGGCCACAATAATCACTAAATATCTTAATTAAGTCATAAAAACAATTCCCATAATTTAATCTCATTAATTTCCATAAACCTTAAAATTCTAGTTCACAAAATACCTAAATTTTAACAATTTTATAGCAAAAATGCACAAACTACAATCTAGCTTGGATTTTCATAAACTAAAAGCATTAAACCACTCAATATAATCTTTATAATGACATGAAACCTAAATTTGAATTTTATCTCACAAGAATATAATTATTTTCAAAACCTAGTTTACCATTTATATACTTATCACAATTTAAATCTACAAATATGCAACTAGCAACTTAAATTGGATTTAGCATAACCTAATATGTCAAATACATCACACAACCCTAAACTCACAACACAAACCCCAATTTGAATTCAAACCCCACTCTTGAATTTCAAATCATGCACTTGGAATTAAAATAAAAACCTATTTAAACACCTAATTAAGCTAACTTAAAACAATTAACAACAATTTAACACAAAGGTTAGAATTTATACCAAAATAATTTGAAGATCCCACAAGCACACTTAGCCTCCCAAATTGAAATCTAAATCCCTAGATCCATGCTATGGTAGCCAAGGAAAAATGGGTAGGAGGTGGATTTTGATTTGGATTTTTTCTTGATTTTTTGTGGATTTTTCAAGCATTTTTGATGAACTTTTTTAAAGAAAAAGAGATGAAGAATGATGGGACTGAAATGGAGGGGGGGGGGGCTCGGCCATTGCAGGTGGGGAAGAGGAGAGAGGGAGTGTGGTGTGAGGTATGGGTAAAGGAAAAGTCCAAGTCAACATTCAACTAACACTTTCTTCTTCTCATTATTCTTTTCTTTTCCTTTCTTCTTAACTTGAAATTCAAGTGTGGAAAATTGATGGGGCTGCTGAATTCAGCCAAGAGAGGAAATAAATAGGGGTGTGTGAGTGTGGGTATGGGTGTGGGGTGCTGAAAAATGATAAATACAATACCCCTAACATCCATTTACACTAAAAAAAGCCTTTTTTCTTCAATAATTTCTAAACCGTTTTGGCAAACGATTTTGTTTCAAAAACCACATGATAAAATTTTGTTTAATGTTTTATGATGCACAAAATTTGTTTCAACTCATTCCAATTTGTAATTTTCCCTAATTAAATATATTAGTGACGGCTTAAAATAATATTAAAATAATTAATTTCGGAAAAATTTTCAGAAAATTTGAAATTTCACCAGTGGGTCAATAAACACCAAATACTAGCAATTACATAGCTAGAATATGTATATTTAATTTTATAATAAAGACATTTGTATTTTGAGTTTTTACAGAAAACCCCCTTATTTTACCGTTTTTTCGAAATTTCACCGAAACGATTTTCAAAACATTACAAAATTTCGGAATTGCAGCACTCAAATACATACATATAAATCATATAAACCCATGCATTTGATAATCAAATAGGGTTTTTTCTGCCCCCCTACTTCAATATTTTTCTCTCCTCTCTCATAATTAGTTTTTACCCGTAACCCCATATACTTATAACTTATTCTTGCAACTCTCCTACTTCACTTTTAAAAATTATTCCTCCGCCGCTATCCCTGCCACCGCCACCGTGTTGAAGAGGATGAGAAAGGAGGAGGTGACGGTGGAGACGACGGCGATACCCGAGGAGGAGGAGGAAAAAGAAGATGGAGGCGGTGGTGTGTTGAAGAGGAGGAGGCGGGGCTGGGCTGGGGCTGGGTCTGGGGTTAGGGTTTGGCTTAGGGTTAGGGTTGGGGTTTAGCTGGGGCTGGGGCTGGGGTTAGGGTTAGGTTGGGCTGGGCTGGGGCTGGAGCTGTGCTGGGGCTAGGGTTAGGTTAGAGTTGGGGTGATGCTGGGCTGAGGTTAGGGTTAGGTTGGGGTTGGGATTTGCTGAATTTGGCAAACCTGAGAGAAATTTCCAGCAATTTAGCCTAGTTTGATTACTAAAATTATTGTTGATCGAGAAAATCTTGGGTCCTTCTAATCAAACATTGTTTGTTACTATATGTCAACGAGTACTGATAAAAGAAAAAACCGATTTCAAGTGGAAATTAGGTATGTACAATGTTCTAATATAATTTGTATTTCTTGCCATCATCAAACATATAAAAGTACTAATATGAAATGGAAAATAAATAAATAAATAATTAAAGCTTTGGCACGTATGTAAAATCCCTTGTTACTTTTTCTTGGTTGCCCAACTTTGAAAATTCTATCTATTAAATTAGACATACTCTAAAAAGAATGATATTGCAAGAATTTGACTTGGTGGAGACTTGCATCATTAATAGAAATATGAAAGTGTAAGGACGTTCTTTACCTTCGATAGGGTTTGGTTGGGGTCGGGCTGGGCTAGCTTGGGCTTGGGCTTCATCACCTGATATAGCGAAATACAAAGCGTACTTCAGTACACCCGACCTTATTGAGTTTCCTATTGATGTTCCCAGTCAAACGGCATATGCATATTTTTATTCGTCATGAAATCCCAATTATCAAGCTACCGAGGACGAAAAGCCACCTTTGTTAATCGAGAGTCATGGTAATAGACTTGTCATTATAGATCATAGTCAATTGTTTTTCCTATCATTTTCTTGATCCAGATGCTAATCAACTTGTCAATTAGTTACTGTTTTTATAACGTATTTGTCTATATTTGTTGACAGTGGCCTTTCTTTTGGATGAACATGTTTTTTTGATGCATGTTTCAGTCATGTGAATTCATATGTTGCGTATAACGCTTTATGATATCAGTATCCTACATTTGTAGTTTTAATTGTTGATTATTATAGATGAATGCCATTGCAATAATAGTTTTGGTTGATGAATGCTATTGCAATGTAGGATGATCAGTTCTATCAATCTTGATCTCAATGGTTTAAAATCATGTTACACTTACAACACGAATGCACAACAAACACATAATTAGAGAGCGATTCGAGATGTTCAGGTTAAAACCAATATATGATACTCGATGATAATATGAAACCTTCTTATTCCCATCGATACTCATATATGAAACTAAAAGTGCTACTTAGTCCCCATCTATCGGTTAACATACGTGCGATGCTCGTCGTGACATAGAACTATACGAAGGTTGTTAAATATCGGACATATAGCTCGATACTAACAACCGTCGTATAGTCTACGCGACGAGAAAATTCAATCATATGGTAACCCATAGATTTGTCCCGTGTGAACAAGTTAAGAATGTATTAAGCAAACGCCTTCATTCACTTGTGTTTTCGTCCGTTTCGAGATATTTCGTCAATACCTTTCCGCTGGTTCTCCGTGTACAAAGATAGATTAGATGTTCATTTCAACGTTGTTTCACAGTTTTGAAATGATTATCTATTCTATTACAGTGTACTCGGAGAACAGCGGGGAGGTGCTGCCGAAATTTACTCGAAACGGTTGAAAGCACAAGTGATGGGTGTTCACTCTATACATTCTTAATGGGATAGAAGCCTACCCTCGACAGCCGGAACACACACATACAACAAGAATACACAACAAGCGCATAATTAGAGAGCGATTCGAGATGTTCGGGTTAAAACCACTATATGATAATATGAAACCTTCGTATTCCCATCGATACTCATATATGAAACTAAAAGCGCCACTTAGTCCCCGTCTATCGGTTAACATACGTGCGATGCTCGTCGTGATATAGAACTATACGAAGATTGTTAAATATCGGACAGTATAACTCGATACTAACAACCGTCGTATAGTCTACACGATGAGAAAATCCAATCGTATGGTAACCCATAGATTTGTCCCATGTGGACAAGTTAAGAATGTATAAAGCAAACGCCTTCATTCACTTGTGTTTTCATCCGTTTCGAGATATTTCGTCGGTGCCTTTCCGCTGGTTCTCCGTATACAAAGATAGATTAGATGTTCATTTCAACGTTGTTTCACAGCTTTGAAATGATTATCTATTCTATTACAGTGTACTCGGAGAACAGCGGGAAGGTGCTGCCAAAATTTACTCGAAACGGTTGAAAGCACAAGTGATGGGTTCTCGCTCTATACATTCTTAATGGGATAGAAGCCTACCCCAGCCGGAACACACACATACAACAAGAATACACAACTAACGCATAATTAGAGAGCGATTCGAGATGTTCGGGTTAAAACCACTATATGATAATATGAAACCTTCGTATTCTCATCGATACTCATATATGAAACTAAAAGCGCCACTTAGTCCCCGTCTATCGGTTAACATACGTGCGATAATTTATTCTTTTCAACGACAAACGCACACACAAAGCATATACACGGATTTTCTCCTTTGTCAGTAACTATCTCGTTCTTATATTTCTCAATATAGTCAGCATAACCTTCAATTTATATGTTATACAGTCTAACATGGCCCATGAGTACGTCAGAGTTAAGGACTGGATGTATGTGGATTGGAAACAACCTAAGTTTGTCGCAGGAGTTGCTGCTTTCCTTGAATTTGTACGCGCACATAGTAAGATCATAATAGAGAAGATTCTCTATCCGTGCGATAGATGTGACAATAAGTACTGGCAGAAGGTAGAATTGGAAGAGCTTCATATTGTAAAACATGGGTTTATTAGACTTTATACAACTTGGAAATATCACGGGTAAGGAGAAGAATGCAGTACTGCGGCAGAAGAAGTAGAACACGATAATACGGCAGGAGAAGAAGAAGAATTCGGTAATGCGGCAGAAGGAGAAGGCGGTAATTTATTTCCATCAGAAGAAATGGAGGATATGGTAGAGGCTTCCCTAGGAGAATCTATTCGTACCAAAGATGACATTCCTTCCGGTCAAGGACCGCGTACGAATAAATATGAAAATTTCATGAATGATGCTAGGAAACCAATTTATGAGAATGCAAAGTATTCCACCCTCTCATGGTTCGTCCAACTTTTCCAGATTAAGTGTCTAAATGGATGGAGCAACAAGTCATTCATAATGCTTCTTCGTTCTTGAAAGCTTTTATGCCTCCGGAAAATAATGTGCCCGACAGCTGGTATGAAGCCCAGAAGACGATGTCTGATTTGGGTCTAAAGTGCGAGAAGATTCAAGCATGTCCTAAAAATTGCGTGTTGTACCGGAAAGAGAATTCAGATTTGAAAGTGTGTCCAACATGCGGAGAGGCCAGGTATAAGCCGAAAGATTCTGATAAGAAGCCTGATATACCTGTGAAGATAGCATGATACTTTCCCATAACACAGAGGCTACAGAGGCTATTCAGGTGCAAGAAAACAGCCGAGGCAATGATTTGGCATCACCGTGCTCCTCCAAGTGAAGATGGAAAAATGAGCCATCCAAGAGATTAACCGGCATGGAAGGATTTCGATAGGAGGCACGCAATATTCAGTAGCGATCCTCACAATGTCCGGCTCGGACTGACTACTAATGGCTTCTGCCCATTCAACTATATGGCTGGAAGTCACAGCACATGGCCCGTTGTAACGATAATTTATAATATGTCGCCTTGGTTGGCTATAGACCAATCATACTTTATGATGTCTCTTCTTATCGACGGACCAAACTCACCGGGGAACAATATCGACGTCTATCTCCGACCTCTGATCGAGGAGTTGAAATCTTTGTTCATTGATGGTGTAGAGACATATGATGCAAATACAAATACAACCTTTATACTGCGTGCGGCTTTAATGTGGACAATTAATGACTTTTCTGCGTATGGAATGCTATCAGGTTGGTTCGTACATGGTCACAAAGCATGTCCTCATTGCCATGAACACACAACATCGAAATTCTTGAATTTTAGCAGGAAGGTTTGTTATTGCGGCCATCGACATTTCCTTCTTCCCTTAGCCCTCAGGACTTCTCTCCCCGACTCGGTTGGTCTAGTAATCAAGGACCTATGTTGTTTTTTCAGGGAGTTGTGTGCTAAAACACTGGAGGTTGTGACGCTGGATAAACTAGAAAATTCTATTGAGTTGATACTTTGCAAGTTTGAGCGTATTTTCCCACCGTCATTCTTCGATATCATAATACAATTGACGGTTTATCTTGCAACTAAGGCGAAATTAGCCGGACCGGTACAATATCGATGGATGTATCCCGTCGAGAGGTACGTGTAATTTTTCGTTTCGCGCAATTTAAAAATTTATTGTTGTCCTGTATGCCCGTATTTATTTATTCAACATATTTTCATTAGGTACCTCTACACTCTTAAGAAGTATATACGCAATAAAAATCGACCAGAGGGTTCTATCATGCAAGGTTATCTTCTTGATGAAGCAACCGCATTTTGTTCCCGCTATCTGGATAAGAACATTGAGACAAGGCTTAACCGACCACGAAGAATTCAAGACGGACCTGTAGGGTTCCTAAGCACACTAAAGAGGTCTCACAAGTGATCAAACATGGCCAATTCAAATTTTTCCATGTGCCTACAAACCCTAATACGGATCGTTAACTAGATGTATAGGCGATGCAATGCAAGTTAACAACTTTAACTAAAAGGGAAGGGGCTACAACCTTTGTAGATCTGGTCGTCCACTTCCTTAGCTCCGCGTAGACGTCCCTCCGCTGTACAAATCGCAACCCTAGACTCTTGCGGTGGTTTCATCGGAGAAAAGATCGGGCTAGGTCGCCGACTTCGATGCCGAAGATGATCTAGGTCGAGGGAACACAAGATCAAGCTCCAACTTCACCAAGCCATGAAACTTGTGAAGAAAACACTCTATACTACTTGTCAAGAGGTAGAGGATGAAGAAATAGGAAGTGGGTTCACTTTGGAATTGGATTTCTCACTCTTTTTCTCAAGTTGCCATTGATGGTTTCAAGCTTTTTCTTTGTTGAAGAAGAAGAAGAAGAAGAAAAAGAATATGATAGGTCTATTAATAATAGGAAATAAAATCATACTTATCATATACACAACCATGGTCAAGTGTAGAGAATGAACTAGGGTTAGGTTGAATGGTTAGGGTTAAGCATGAAACAAAAATGGTCACTTAGTCAAAGCTTCATGAAGCTTCAACTAGCAAACAAAGAAAGCCACCATGATTTATTTTGCAAAAATGAATAAATAAATAAATGAATAGATAAGTAAATCAAAACCCTAACCATTAACATAATCATGGTTTAATTCTTTACATAAACCCAAGTTAGCATGTATCATCAAACATGATACAAACAAGTGCACAAAAGTATATCACATATACAACTTGTGTACTTCAAGTGAGAAAATCCATTTAAAGTGAACAAATACTAGTTAATGCAAATTAATATATCAAATATATAATTATGCATTAAATCATTAAATCAATACTTGATTTAACGATCCGGTCATATCGCATATAACCGACTAATATCCAATGTATCGGCTTATCGAATCAATCCTTGATTCGATAACTAGGTTATATCGCATACAACCAATCGATACATTCATCGCGAGAATAGAATACAGTATCACATACACGCATTATTCTCGGTCCCGCACATATCTCATATGCGCTCCTATTTCGTTTCGCTTGAGCCAGGAAACCTCTGTGTAGGACTCTAAAGACTCGTCAATACGCCGGCAGCAGGTGATGATCATATCAAACACCCACAAGCCGCAAGCAGTCTGCTAAACGTAACGGCCACCCGGGTATTGAGCGATCAGAAGATCGACGAGCAAGCCCGCTCACACTCCTGTGAATCCAACCAGTAACACTTACCGTACAGTCTGGTCTGTTCGTCTGATATGTCGCATATCTCGCCTAGGGGTGGTAAACGTCAGACCCCAATAGCTTGATAAGTAATGCCGACATGAGGTCCATAACAATCGTGAAACTACTGATAACTCTTACCAGTATAACACTGCAACCCTGGCCAGGGATTTCCTGTTATGGCCAGTCGAGCATAGCGCAACATCAACCCCCAATACCGGGAGAGACGAATCCCCTTCTATCGCTCATTGCCTCCATGTGAATCGGGACTGTACCCAAAAACCACCTGTTTGCACGACTCAGTAGAGCCGTGGTAGGGTGGAAATCAAAGCACAGTGGGAGACACACAAGACTCTATGACGATCTCGGGTCAACAGACTAAGCTGTACCAGTGTCACCAGAGAACTGCCATCTGACGTGAGGTATAATAACATCTGGGAGTTCTCGGCGAGTCCGTTCAGTGTACCCAGTCTCCACTGAGCACCCGTATACCATCTCTGATGTCAAACACCAATGGATATGGGATCATCCATCGCCCATCACATGGGTCGAGAAGATATACGCTAGTCTACTCTGGAATATCGATGCACCGTCTCGATATTCCCACGACTAGGAACATTGAAGGATGTACTCATTGACTACCCAGGCCCCACTAGTATGATCTGCATCATAGTCCTGGAAGTCGAGTACACATCCTAAGGGCTTTATCAACATGTAATCAGAGAGATAAAAAGTATACATGTTAAGATAAAGAGCAACCAGATAGCGTACTATCATGTCGAGCAAGAAAGTCATACCTATATATGTCCCAGCATCCATTACAATATACATCCAATGCACTGGCCTCTAGGGCATACATATAACTAACAATCTCCCACTTGCACTAGGGCCATCTGAAGCAGTGGTTGCAGTATCACATACTCAACCATCCCATATAAGTCTTTCTCTCTGGGAAAAAGCCTTTGTGAGTGGATCCTCCATATTGTCTTCTGAGTCTACTCTCCTTACCTCGATCACCCTAGAGATCATCTATCTCCATGATCAGGTGATGCTGCCTCAGAATATATCTGGGTCACTGATGGGACCAGGGTTCTTGGGCCAAAGCTACACTTCCATTGTCGTACAATGGTAGGAACCTAGTTCATCTTATGAACCAATATACACCCAAACTTCCTTTTTGGTAGTATCTTTAATAGCGATGTTAACAGCCTTTATTGTCTAGTTTGCCATGGTATTTAGCTTGGAACTCTTCCAACATACCGTCCCTTTACCGAGGGTAAAGACAATGCCCGCAACTGACATTAAGTCGTCCTTATCACCCTGGAACTTTTCCAGTGATTCTCCCCAGGATCGAGGAGGTATCACTTTTATCCTATTTAGAGAATCCTTATGACAAGAGGCGATTGACCGTGCATAGCATAAGAAACTCCTTCTCTATCAAGAGTATGTCATCCACGTACTCTACGAAGATCACTACCATACTCCCTACTACCTTTTTGTATATACAAGGTTCATCTACCATTTTGATGATGTCAAACTGTTTGACTAACTCATCAAAACAGACGTTCCAACTCCGCGATGCCTGCTTCATCACATAAAACATCTTGCACACGTTTCTGCTGCTCCCACTGTTTACGAAGCCCTCTGGCTGTGTTCTTATAGACGTTCTCTTCTAAATCATTATTTAGAAAAGTAGTCATGGCACCCAACCACCAGATATCGTAGTCATGGTATGTAGCAATGGCAAGTAGGATCTGGATGGACTTAAGCATAGTCCCTGGAAAAGGTTTCATCATTTTCCATGCCTGGTTGATGACGAAAATCTTTAACAAGTCTAGCTTTGAAAGTCTCAACTTATCCATCTACACCAAGTAATCTTCTCAAGATATACTTGCTCCTGATGGGGATTTAACCCTTCAGATATTGCAACCAAAGTCCATACTTTGTTGGTGTACATGGATTCCATCTCTGATCACTAAGCATCCATCCATTCTTACAGAGTCCCTACTCTCGATGGCCTGCTCGAAACTAGTTGGGTCATCATCTCATGATGCATTCCTCGCTCCCACTGTCATCGAGAAACCGAGGTATCTCTCAGGCGGATGAGGAACCCTACCAGATCGGCGGAGAGGCTGAGGTTCGTCGGGAACTATTGAATCCTTCGGTTCTGTCAAATCATCAGCTGCAGTTTTGTATAGCTGGAACCTTTCCAATTCTACAGGACTGACCTTGCCTCGAACTTGTCCGGATTTTGCTTTAGAAATAGGCCGGACAACCCCAAATCTTAACTAACTTACGAGATAGGCTCTTCCCATACCATATCTTATATAGAGTGGTAGGCAGCGATCTGATTCGAACCTAATTCAATAGGTATGCAGCTTCTCAAGTGCATAACCCCCTTAAAAGAAACAGGTAACTCGGTAATACTCATCATAGAGCACACCATATCACATAGGGTGCTATTGCTCCGCCCTGATACACCATAGTGCTGTGGTATATTCAGAGGAGTAACACTGAGAGAGAATCTCATTCTCCTTTAGAATAGTCCAGGAATGCCATGCACAAGTATTCTCCTCCCTGATCTTATCATAGGACATAATACTTATACCCGTATTGGTTCTCTACTTCTTTCTTATATTCTTTGAATATCTCAAAAGGTTCGGACTTGTGTTTCAACAGTAACATATGTCTTAATCTTGAGAGATTATCAGAGAACGTAATGAAGTATAAAGAGCCAGTCCTGGAATGTGTAGACAGGAGACTTTACATACATCATCATGTATCAGTCCCAAGAGTTTTACTAACTCTTTCTCTGTTTCCAATAAACAGAGCTATGGTCATCCAATCTTTGTGATGTTACTGGCAAGTTTCACAAGATGTAAATTCAAACCGATTTAAATATGCATCTAAAATGTAACTTCAGCCAGTCAGGTCGCATTGATATGACCTAGTCTACAATGCCTCAAGAAGGATTCGTTCATTTCTGAACTCTTCCTCTAGTGTGTGTTCTGTATACTAGGAACTGTAGTTTGATTTAGAACTTCAATGCTTTTAGATAACGTGCCTGAACCGATCAACTTTTGATATAGGAAATGTTCAAAACATTATCCAACAATACAAAATTTTATCATTTCTTTACTAATAAAGAGACTGATATGATTTTGTATATCAGGTTCGGTATCTAATAGCATTTGTTCAGAATCAATGTATTGGCAATACAGGGTGACAGTGACCAACAGACTTGGCTGCAACACTTGCCCCGTTTTCTGTCTCATGAAACTTATCACCCATTCTCAGTTTTCTACCTTTTTGTAGCCCTATGTAACAGATTACATATCTGGGATCTTGATCCGGTATCAAATACCCAGGATGCAGAGAATACTGAGAAACAGTTCTTTGTAATGAACACACCCGAAGGAGATGCATCATATGCACTTTCTTCGTTTGGGCGGTATAGGAATTCTGGTATTCCCCTATTTCCTACTCTGTCTTATAACAATTATAAGTTGGAGCGGGACCAACATTCCCCAGCTCATTATAACAAGCGGGTTCGGTCAATACATCCATATTATTATCTTGATTAAGGCGTGATATGGTCGCTACCTGGAGAGAGAGAAGAAAATACTCTGCGTGCGCTCTTGCAAGATTAGATTGGTTATATATTTTATCTAATCAGGATGGCTCCCACTGTTTTTATCAAATCTTCCTTCAAACCTTAACAGGAAAGACTAGCCGGGATTAATTACACTCTACAAGTTCGCCAATCTTTCAGTCAGGCCAGTGTCGGTACTTTGAGGGAGGTTTCCCGTGCTTTCGCACGGACCTAATTACAGTAAACCTCGTTTTCCCAGAGGCGTAACCCTGTTGACACCTTTCTAGACACCTACTTGATCGGCTAATTGCAAAGTTCAAAACTCTCCCAGGAGTAACAATTACTCGCAGTGGGTATCAGGATCCAACTATCACATAGAAGGTATGCAATCTCATTGCAAGTTTCAACACTTGAAACTCCCGATAATGGTTTTTACCTCTAGCACCTATGACCTTGGCTAAGGTCAACAAATCATAAGTACTAGTCAAGTTCTACCCATCATTTCATGATTAATTAGACCCACCCACATGACCCTTGGCTAAGGTCAACAAAGCCACATGACTGTCCTAACTAATCGCATCATATGCGGTGTAGGAAGACATCACTTAGCTACCGTACACTGTGCCTTGACTATGGTCAACAAACACAGCACGAATACTAAGTACTCTACTTCCTAAAATGACGGAGGGTTGCGAATGGATTTTATGAAAACCTTTAACGCTTTGAACTTGATCTCGTTGCGGAATCAAATGGTTTTTAAATGGAATGTTTTTGAGGCTTTTCTAGTTTTGCTAAAGGGGTCACTCCCGGTGAAGGGATCATCGGCCCTTTCCTCGTCGAATGAGGTGCAGGATATATCATATATATCACTGTGCAAAGCGGAAACTATAGAAGCGATCAAAAGACAAACCGAGGGTTGTAGCATCTGCCAGTTATTGCTAAAGGAGTCACTCCCGGTGAAGGGATCTCGGTCCTTTCCTCATCGAATAAGGTGCAGGATGTTCTATAATGAATACCGCGATGCAAAGCAAGAACTGTAGCTACCTGTTTTATTTTTGAAATTCGATTCCACAACATCAATTAAGTTTATTTTCTTTCATTAATCTCATTAATGAATGTCCCATCATTTAAGTCCACCTAAACATCACAGATAAATATAACATACGCTTATGCCATCCACATTCTCCTCGATGTCCCGTCTGCACCGTTAGGTTAGGTAACTAACGCCAGAACGAGGCAGGGCTAGCGCGGGTGCAAAACATAAGCAACGTCTATATAATATATCATATATACTATATACAATATCTATCTGAACAAATCTCATGATCACATCACAGACAACGCAGCAGAAAATATCATATGAAATACTGGATATACTAGGACGTCCGTGTTTTTAATACGAGCCAGTATAAAACACGGATTCCACGGTCATGATGAATAGCCAATCCCACACCCCTAAACCCCTACGAGAGCGGCAAGCAACCCTACCAATTCTAGGATTAGGAGACCCGGACTCGACTCCTCGAGATGGTCTCCCACTAGACCCTAGAACCCGGTTACTTGTGCTCCCCTCCTTGGGTCAATCCTAGTGCGGAAAAGTAAATAATATACAAAAGGTGACAGGTTCCGCAACCTGGAAGTGCCCTAATAAAAGAATATTACATACAAGTTTTTACATGAATAAAAATGAAAAACACTCATCTCACATAAAAACCCTCCAGCCATTCAAACACGACGATCCAATATAACATATCCAGCAACACATAACATCACATGTCATCAACGTAAGTAAGTATGCATACACCGATTGTCGTCGACGTATAGCAACGACAATCGGCAATACCACTACATACTACACTTACGGTCACAGAAAAGAAAGTGTAAAACTACAACAGTTGGAATCCGCAATATCTTTAGACATCGCATGCCTAATCAAATGAATTACTTAGACATCGCATGCCTAACAATTATAAACCCCGCATTTTAGTCTCATTATCGAAAACTCTTTTCAATATCAAGTCGGGCAATTCAACAAGATTCCCGACATCCGGATCGAATGCTCGTCATAAACTTTAGTAGGCAGCCGCACCCACGACGCCGTCGATGAAGTGCACCAAGGCGGAACACCGCTGCCGCGAGCATCCGAACGGATGCTTTTGGCGACGGGGTTCTCCTACAGTCACTTGGTCGGGGCTATGGGGCGAGGCTGTCTATTAAGTTTACCCAGCGAGTATCCGCGTACCCTACGTGATTGCGACGGACTTTTGATCACATCAAAATTCCGTGGCAACCGATCAAGTGAGACTAAACTGCTATGTTTATAACATTCATTCAGTTATCTCATAACTACTTGTGGATTCTAATTATTGTATCACATTCCGGATAAATAGAAAATGTTAAACTTTCCGATCGAACAATCGAACACCCAAGTTTTCCCGATATAGCTCAACATATGAAATAAGTTTAAAAACATTCAGTTCATGCCTCAGTACCAACGGTCCAGCCGTAGAAGGGTCAAGCCAACGCCTCACATGTGGCACGCCGTACTGCCTCAAACCCGAAGGTTCAAAGGGCAGTTCAAGACGGTCACATAATCGAGTTAAGGTTTGTTGTCTTCTAGAGGGACTATCGCATTACTTGCACTACTTAGAACGTTCTTAAACTACGGAAAGATCTAACACTTGGAAATTTCCCGACAGGGGAAAAAGTGGGTATTTATATCCGGTCGAAGTTTTTAACAGTTTCTAAAATATCCGGAAAAACTTAAACGAAGATAAATTATCCGATCGAATCAATGAGTCCCCAATACAACCCTAGAAAACTCAACACTTGAGTGGAATTAAAATATTCACAGAAAAAATTAACAAGAAAGGACCTAAGAATAATTACATGAAATTTCAGGGACTAAGTCACAATTTTGGCCACGGAACCACCCAAAACCCCTGGTTTGGCCGCGGTTCTGCGGTCAAATTGTTGAATTAGGGGTTCGAACTTCACAGTAATTCTTAGTTTTTCCTGCATGTTTTTCTGAGAATTTTTAATTCACAAAAATCCACTGTTTGAAAAATTGTACAGAGAGGGTTGAAATCGGGAGATATCGGGTTCGATCGGACTTCTAGCTTCGTCTACAAATCGCCTAAAGCTCTAGCTAGGCTCTGATACCACTGTAGGGTTCCTAGGCACACTAAAGAGATCTCACAAGTGATCAAACATGGCCAATTCAAATTTTTCCATGTGCCTACAAACCCTAATACGGATCGTTAACTAGATGTATAGGCGATGCAATGCAAGTTAACAACTTTAACTAAAAGGGAAGGGGCTACAACCTTAGTAGATCCGGTCCTCCACTTCCTTAGCTCCGCATAGACGTCCCTCCACTGTACAAATCGCAACCCTAGACTCTTGCGGTGGTTTCATCGGAGAAAAGATCGGGCTAGGTCGCCGACTTCGATGCCGAAGATGATCTACGTCGAGGGAACACAAGATCAAGCTCCAACTTCACCAAGCCATGAAACTTGTGAAAAAAACATCCTATACTACTTGGCAAGAGGTAGAGGATGAAGAAATAGGAAGTGGGTTCACTTTGGAATTGGATTTCTCACTCTTTTTCTCAAGTTGCCATTGATGGTTGCAAGCTTTTTTCTTTGTTGAAGAAGAAGAAGAAGAAGAAGAATATGATAAGTCTATTAATAATAGGAAATAAAATCATACTTATCATATACACAACCATGGTCAAGTGTAGAGAATGAACTAGGGTTAGGTTGAATGGTTAGGGTTAAGCATGAAACAAAAATGGTCACTTAGTCAAAGCTTCATGAAGTTTCAACTAGTAAACAAAGAAACCCACCATGATTTATTTTGCAAAAATGAATAAATAAATAAATGAATAGATAAGTAAATCAAAACCCTAACCATTAACATAACCATGGTTTAATTCTTTATACAAACCCAAGTTAGCATGTATCATCAAACATGATACAAACAAGTGCACAAAAGTATATCACATATACAACTTGTGTACATCAAGTGAGAAAATTCATTTAAAGTGAACAAATACTAGTTAATGCAAATTAATATATCAAATATATAATTATGCATTAAATCATTAAATCAATACTTGATTTAACGATCCGGTCATATCGCATATAACCGACTAATATCCAATGTATCGGCTTATCGAATCAATCCTTGATTCGATAACTAGGTTATATCGCATACAACCAATTGATACATTCATCGCGAGAATAGAATACGGTATCACATACACGCATTATTCTCAGTCCCGCACATATCTCATTTGCGCTCCTATTTCGTTTCGCTTGATCCAGGAAACCTCTGTGTAGGACTCTAAAGACTCGTCAATACGCCGGCAGCAGGTGATGATCATATCAAACACCCACAAGCTGCAAGCGGTCTGCTAAACATAACGGCCACCAGGGTATTGAGCAATCAGAAGATCAACGAGCAACCCCGCTCACACTCCTGTGAATCCAACCAGTAACACTTACCGTACAATCTGGTCTATTCGTCTGATATGTCGCATATCTCCCTATGGGTGGTAAACGTCAGACTCCAATAGCTTGATAAGTTATGCCGACATGAGGTCCATAACAATCGTGAAACTACTGATAACTCTTACCAGTATAACACTGCAATCCTAGCCAGGGATTTCCTGTTATGGCCAGTCGAGCATAGCGCAACATCAACCCTCAATACCGGGAGAGACGAATCCCCTCCTATCGCTCATTGCCTCCATGTGAATCGGGACTGTACCCAAAAACCAACTATTTGCACGACTCAGTAGAGCCGTGTTAGGGTGGAAATCAAAGCACAGTGGGAGACACACAAGACTCTATGACGATCTCGGGTCAACAGACTAAGCTGTACCAATGTCACCAGAGAACTGCCATCTGACGTGAGGTATAATACCATCTGGGAGTTCTCGGCGAGTCCGTTCAGTGTACCCAGTCTCCACTGAGCACCCGTATACCATCTCTGATGTCAAACACCAATGGATATGGGATCATCCATCGCCCATCGCATGGGTCGAGAAGATATACGCTAGTCTACTCTGGAATATCGATGCACCGTCTCGATATTCCCACGACTAGGAACATTGAAGGATGTACTCATTGACTACCCAGGCCCCACTAGTATGATCTGCATCATAGTCCTGGAAGTCGAGTACACATCCTAAGGGCTTTATCAACATGTAATCAGAGAGACAGAAAGTATAAATGTTAAGATAAAGAGCAACCAGATAGCGTACTATCATGTCGAGCAAGAAAGTCATACCTATATATGTCCCAGCATCCATTACAATATACATCCAATGCACAGTAATGGCCTCTAGGGCATACATATAACTAACAGGACCATATGGTAAAGCCGAGTATAAGAGGGTAGACACTATGTTTATCAACAAAATATACCGGTTTATCTTGCTTAATTGCGCATGTCTTGAACAAATTAGAGAGTAAGTTTTTTTAGATTAATTGTTATATCTGTGTTTGTGTGTGTATGAAATGATATAATATTAATGTCACCATTATTTGTCGAAAACAGAATTCATTTTAATGAGGTACGTGAGGGATATCCTGATTGGAATGAAGAACAATTGGAAAAATATCATCAGGATAATTTTTGTGATTGGGTCACAGATCATGTAAGTTATTCGAATAACATTTTATTGCTAGCAGTTTTAATCTAAACTTGTATCGTTATGTATTTGTCGTAAAAATTGTTTTGTTAGATCCACGATCCAAACTTGTCTGCATCATTTGAGAGTGATTCAAGATATTTAGCTCAATTTCCTAGTACGGAGGTTGCATATTACAAAGGATTTGGTTTCCTTGGATACAAATTCGAAGTTAAGGAATTAGAAATATCTAGAACCACTCAGAATAGTGGGATTGCGACGGTAGGATCGGACGGTGTGATTTATTATGAGTACTTAAATTGTATACTCGACATCCACTATCCCGGACGATCAGAACCCTTTTATATATTCCAGTGTACTTGGTACGATACGCGATCCGATACGGACAGGTAGAGAAGCAATCTTGGGACTTGGAAAGATGAATATGGATTGACCAGTGTGAACACACTTCGATTTTACTGTCAGGAAGATCCGTTTATCTTTCCGAACCAAGCGTTCCAAGTATACTGCTCACAGTGTTTGAAGCATCCGGGGTGGAGTGTTGTATGCCGATGGAAACCCAGAGATGTCTATAATGTTCCAGAATACGAGGACAGCGATGAGGACGAAGAAGAGAGAAGGCTTAAAGTGCTCCGACCGTCTGTTTCGAAGGACAGGTTGTCTTCGACCGATCATGAAGTTACGTGGGTTAGAAATGACATCGACGATGAAATCCAAGTAGATATGTATAATGCCCCCACGAAACGAAAAAGGTTATCAGTAATGTTATATTATTACTTCACATTTTACGCTCTATACATATATAGTCAATACTTTTAATGATTGTTTAATGCGTCCACGAACCGTTTATCCAGATTTGATGACGATATCGGGAGCAGCGAGGGGCGGCAGGAACTCCAGCCGCGGCAGAGGCAGAGCGGTTCTACCGCCTGGAGAGCTTCGTAGGGAGCTTCAGAGGGCCGATCTTGCACCCAGATCGGAGACCCCTTCGGATGCCTCCTTCCGTGTGGATTTTGCCACACCTCCAGGTATACAGCACGCATATCCATTTTGAATGTAATATTACAGATATTCATGCCTGTTTATGTCAAAATTACTTATATTGTCAATGTTTGATTGTCTAGTTGTTGGTGATGCGTCCACATCTGGGACAGAGGCCACTCCCGCTCCTCCAGGTATGTTTATATATCATATAGTGCATGTATATTGATTTAGAATGCTATATCATAAATATACACACATTCCTTTTGCTCTTACTTAGCAATTTTTATTATTGTCTAGCTGTAGGTGGTGACACCACCGCACCTGCGGCTATGTTTATATATCCTATAGTGCATGCATATTGATTTAGAACGTTATATTATTGATCTACACATTCTTTTTGCAATTACTTATATAATCTATTTTTAATTGTCTAATTATAGGTGCGTCACATCTTCCGCAGGGGCCACTCCTGCCGCTTCCATACCATCCGCATTGTCTGCAGGTTAGTATGAATAAATATAAAATATTTATTCATTTTACATATGCTCTATAGAATAAATATGAACTTCATGGAAATTTAGTGTCAATATTTATTTTCTAGTTGCAGGGGATGCGTCCGCATCCGGGACCCCGGTTGTTCCTCACCGGAGGAACTATCGTCCCGCTCGTGCTGCTGCCCGGGCCCAGGCTCGTGCGATAGTCACCGGAGGTATATATCACACTTCAATTTTCTCTTAAGCTTGATTTCTTAATACAACTTTGTCTTAATATTGATTGTCTTGATATTTCGTACAGATGTAGGGCCTCCCCATCCCAAGAGGGGGGCTCGAGGCCCGAATCAGTCCCATAGGCTGAGGCCTGACAGAGCTAGGAGGAGGCACCATTCCCCCTCCTTTTTACCCTTGACTATCGCTATACCGGTCCTCATGCCGAGAGGTTCGGCAGGTATATGGAGGATGAGAGCCGACTCGTGAAGAACTATCCACTTCACGTTGAGTGGGACGAGCAGCACTGGCCCTCATTCGCCCTCTTCTTTGATCAGGCTCGGGTACGTATTAACGGCCTATTTTCATTTGATTTATCCAATATATTTATTATTAACACTTGCAATCTAATAACAATGTTTTTTTTTTGTATTTTCAGTTGGATTACGATTTTCAGCCTGTACCCGACCCTGATCACCCTGGGAGGGTGCTCGACCTTCATGCTCTGTACAATGGCCTGATGAAGAATATGCAGACCAAGGTCCGATACAACAGGAATGAGCTGAAGGCCGACTGCTACTCCCTGTGGATGGCGACCCCCGAGGCAGAGAGAGCGGCCCTCCTATCTACTCCGGCGTTTGCGAGAGTCGACGTAGAGACATGGCCTCTATTGTGCGATTATTTTGACTCCCAACGCAAACAGGTATGTATTTTAAATTTAATTCATTGTTTATGATATAATTTATTTCTTTGTGTTCCTTAATTAGAAAACTAAATGTTAATGCGTTGTGCAGAAACAGGTCGCTCAGAATACAGAGAATAGGAAGTCGGCGAAAAGAGGTCGCCCCACTTACACAGGTGGCTCGAGGAATATTACTCGAACCATGAAGTTATCGGTAAATTACAATAGACCGACCTTTCTGATATTCTGCAATATTAAGAGTTATTTTCTAATATATCTAATATTAAGAGATATTTTCTAATATTGCAGACAGTTCGGACCCTGGCGCAAAGTGGTACACCGAGCGTGCTGTCTGCATATCTTGCCGTCCACGGCACCTTGACAGATCCCGCCACGGGCGAGCTTCGATATCCCGACGTCGCTACCCAGGAGTATTGCGTAAGTGTTAATATTTATTCTACCCATATTTGAAATTTTAGTTTTGGAAGCTTCAAGTTGAAATTTTATACTTATACTTTACTGCTTAATGTGGGTGTAGGAGCGGGTGGTTGAGCAGGCCGAGGCCTCGGAGATCGATTTTACCGGACAGAGCGATTCGAGGCTGCTAACCCCAGTTCTGGATGCCGCACACGGAGGGCACCACGGAGGTTGGAAGAGAGGCCGGGGACTTGGCCATAGTAGGGCCCATATGAGGTTGGACTCCATCCCGGCGATTACTTCCTCCGTCTCCAGTGAGCGACGTGTCCAGCAGGAACTGGAGAGCTTGAGGGCCACCGTTGATGAGTTGAAGGAGATGCTGGTATGTATACTACTTAATAGTAAAATATCATGTCATATTATAGATATCAACATATCCATAATTAGTACGTAGCTTGAGCTTATTTGGTTTTAGACTTAGGTTTGATTAATCATACATACATATGTAATTAAAATAAACAACTGTTATCCAAATTAGATATCCAAATGGGATTTCGAAATAACTTGATAATGATACGCATTCGAGTAATACATAGTTCTTACACGCTTCTTACACACGTTTGGTCCAGACGCGACAGGGTACATGGCATGCATCTCCTTCGGCTGCGGCTCCGCAAGCCACTACATCGGCTGCGGTTCCGCAGACAGCTCCTATAGCTCCACCGCCCGCTCAGACTCCCGCAGCCGCGGCTCCGCAAGCGACTCCCTTGACGACGGCTGCGCAGACCACATCGCCAGCTCCACAGGACGCTCAGACTCCCGCTCGCGCCGAATTGCAAGGTTTATTGACCGAGGAGCAGGTGCGCGTTATTCTATCGTTATTCAGAGGTGGAGCTGGACCGAGCTAGGGTAGCTTTTTGGTTCTTATTTTTTGAAACATGTATTTATTTATATCACACATATTGAACTACATTTTGAAACGATATTGATATTGATATTGGTTTATATTTATATCATATTCAGTATTTGGGTTTCTTTTGTATATTATATGTGTGAGATGTGATTATGAATACTGCGATATATGTTGTGTGATGATTAATTTTATATTTTATTGATATATATTATTGTGCACATGGCGAGAAAAAAATCAGGCAGCCCTTTTTTTTTAAAAAAAACAGATAATGTGTACCTACGGATTAAACCGTAGGTACACACTTTGCCCCTACAGATTAAACCGTAGAGGCAAAATATCAGCAGTAACTGATATTTCCCCCCTGATCTCAGTGTCAGGGGGGTTGGTCTTGCCCCTACGGATTTATCCGTAGGGGAGACAAAAGACCCCTACGGATATATCCGTAGGAGATACTACTTGGCCCTACGAATATCCGTAGGGGATACTACTTGGCCCTACGGATCTATCCATAGGTACAGTTAATATAATTAAAATAACCGTAAATAAAATAACTTTTTTTCCTCTGCGTCCTAATCCGTAGGTACAAATGTATCTATATAGAACTCCGTAGGGGCAAGTTTTTGACCGTAGGGGCAAGTTCAGGGCTTCAATTTGCACCTACGGCCTTTGCACCTACAGATTAATTTTTTGCCCCTACGGTAGTATCCGTAGGGGCAGTGGGTTGCCCCTACGTATAAATCCGTAGGGGCAACCCTTATTTCTGGTAGTGATCCCATGAATCAAATTCATTTTCTAATTTTTTTCATAAAATGAAAAATCTCAAGTTACAGATATATGAGTTTGAATTTGTCTCATGCCTTGAAGCTCCGAAGTCATTCTCAGCTCTGGACCACCTCTTGCAAGTTTACCTAAAATAAAGCCAAAATAGTTAGAACAAACAAAAATAATGTTTCAAATCAATGTTTTATCAGTACTTCTATAGTTCTATCCCAAAAGATAAACCGGTCGATGTATGACAGAAATATAAAATTTGCTCAAAGACGAGATACATAAGTAACTGCTGTAGGACAAATCCATGCAATCTTTCTTGATCTTATGGTAACACAAACATCATTAAGCAAGAAATCCGATGAACAAGGTGCAAATATTATGATACTGAGATGAATCAACCTTGCCGAACAACAAGCAAAAGAGTAATATAATACATGTGATTATATAGTTTTATGAACCTTGCCGAACAATCAGCCAGTCCATTTCTTAAAACAATTCTTGATAAGAAATATTTTTTTAAATGAGGTAAACAGCAGGGCAATTGCCCTACTCCGAAAAATCTTGACAGGAACTATCTGTTGGGAAAGAAGAAGAAAATTCTCAACTAGTCATACTTCAACATCGCTTGCAAACAATGAAATAAAACATGCATGGGATCACTGCTTGAAATAAATAACAACAAATAAATAGAAATAACATTTATCATGATCTTCACGCTAACCCATTATACAGTTTTATGATCTTTAAATAAATGAAAAGCCTTCGCCCAACAGTTTCTTAAGAGATCACAAAAGATGATAGCATCACCTGCTTAATAATAATCCAAATAATTGTATAATGTAGATGAAGTGAAGATAAAAGATATAGCAGCACAAAATGTTAGGGTGTTGGCTCCGAATTTTTTTTATCCAAAATTGATGCTGTGAGTTATAAAGCCTTTGTATAAAACTCTTGACTAATAAAACAAAATATTATCAATCTGACCAGGACCGATGATGAAAAAACATGCTAAATCTTAACTTAGTGAATACAATGAAACAGTAGAAAAGCATAAGTTTAGGAATTATAAGGCATGATGGCAATATAAAGAGTTACAAGATTGGGTATGCCAACATAGAAGACCAAAACGGATAGCGGCAAACAGAAGGTTGAAGGCAATCTATGTACTAATATATGACATCATACAACTTAGCAGTTAATTAACACTACCACAATTAGAGGTTGCCCCTACGGATAGAGAAAATCGTAGGGGCAATTTTTTATTGCCTCTACGGTGCCCACCGTAAGGGTATAAATAAATTAAAAATATTAAAATGCAATCTCTTTATTTGGCCTACGGTGTCCCAAAAAAAGCCCTACAGATTGAATCGTAGAGACAAAAAAGGGTTATTTAAAAAAAATAAAGCTAAGTAATTTCCCACCGTCCCCCAAAATTTCCCACCAACCTTATCTATCCCGTGCCCTCGTCGCCGACTTTCTCGTCCCTCGTCGTCGACTTCCTCGTCGCCGATCAAGCTCGTCGGTGAGTTCCTCCTCCATCGCCGTCGATGGAGGCAGCGACGAGGAAGCTCGTCGCGGAGTTCCTCGTCGCCGCCTCTATCTCTTCGAGCTCCATCTTTCCGGTCTCCTTCATCTCGTCGAGCTCTTAGCCTCCACCTCCTCGAGCTCTTTGCCGCCGGCCAGTCTTTGGCAGCGAGGTGAATTTATTTAATTTGAAATTGAATTTTCATTAGTTATATTTTTTATTTCTGTAAATTAATTAGGAATTTAATTTATAATTTTGTTGTTTTTGGTGTTATTGTTGTTGATTTTCGGGTTAGGGTTACGGGGTCGGGTTAATTAGCGGTTAATTTGGGTTATATGGTGATGACCGGGGTTAGGGTTAGGGTTAATTAGATTAATTTGGATTAATTTTGGTTTGGGTTTGGGTTAATTAGGGTTAGGGTTTGGATGATGATTATGGTTAGGGTTAATTTGGTTTAATTAGGTAAAATTAATAGGGTTGGTGATGATTAGGGTTAGGGATAATTAGATTAATTAGGATTAATTTTAGTTTGGGTTAGGGTTAATTAGGGTTAGGGTTAGGGTGATGATTAGGGTTAGGGTTAATTTGGGTTAATTACGTAAAATAGGGTTGGTGATAATTAGGGTTAGGGTTGGTGATGATTAGATTAATTAGGGTTAATTTTGGTTTCGGTTAGGGTTAATTAGGTTTAGGGTTTAGGTGATGATTAGGGTTATGGTTAATTTGAGTTAATTAGGTAAAATAGGATTAGTGATGATTATGGTTAGCGTTAATTTTGGTTAATTTTGGTTTGGGTTAGGGTTAATTTGGGTTCGGGTGTTGATTAAGGTTAATTTGGTTTAATTAGGTTAATTTTGGGTTAATTTGGGAAATTTGAGTTAGGGCGATAATTAGGGTTAATTAGGTTAATTTGGGTTAATTAGGGTTAGAGTTTATGATGCGCTAGTTCCTTCAGTAAGATACTCGATGATAACGTAAACGTAAAATTTTACCGTAAACGTAAGAAAACTTTACTATAAACTAAAAACTTTAAACCTTTAAAAACGAAATGTAAATGTAAAACCTATTCAAGTTAAATGTTCAGGCTAAAATCAATATATGATACTCGATGATAATATGAAATTTTTATATTCTCATCGATAGTCATATATGAAAATCAAAGCATGACTTAATCTCCGTCTATCGGTTAACATAAGTTTGATGTTCGTCGTGACATAAAACTATAAGAAAGTTTGTTAAATATAAGACGGTACCGTTCGGTGCTAACGACTGTTCGGTACTAAAATTATATATTAACCAAATCGATTATACAGTTTAAAGATCTTTAAATAAATGAAAAGCCGTCGCCCAACAGTTTCCTAAGAGATCACAAAAGATGATAGCATCACCTGCTTAATAATAATCCAAATAATTGTATAATGTCGATGAAGTGAAGATAAAATATATAGCAGCACAAAATGTTAGGGTGTGGGCTCCTGATGAAGCTCAGTATTGAAGACTCCCCGGATCGTGACACATGGCAGATGATATGTCCCAGGGCTTACAGGAAAGAAGCAAGAGCGGTACGTTCAACGCATACCCCGGGCCTATGTTCTGAGGATTGTCTCGACCTACGACGGCCTCCCAGGTCACTCCTTTGCTCGTCCTATGAATAACCACTGGCTCGCCCCTGATCTTCCTGCACGCTAGGCTCCCTCACCCTCCCAGCTCACCGCCGGGCTATCATAGAACCAAGCTCCTTCGGCCTCCCGCCCGTCCTCGAGCCTCCCGCCGAGATTAGCTTCCTCGGTATCACCGACCCACCCACAGCGCAGATCATAGGCGTCTCCGCCACGGCTCCACGAATCTCGCCAGACGCGAGATATTCGCCGCCCACGATCCCGCGTTCCACGCCATCGCGTTCCCCCATTAACGAGTGTATCTCGTCATTAATGGGGGTCTCGCCTTTCATACAGACGTAACGCCAGGGGCGTAATGGCCGACGTGAATCTTGTGCCCGTCAGCCCATGGCTGCCACTATATAAACCCTTCTCTCAGACGACTCAGGTAAGGCGATTTTACCCCAATAGGCTGTTACTCTGCTCAAATACCTCGACTAACTTGATCGTCGGAGGGTCCACAGTGGTACAACCACCCGGGATTTCCTTGCAGGTAGCTCGGCTCTATTCTAAACAAGCCCATTGAGATCCACACGCTTCATGGGGAAACCCTTAAACCCAATCTCAGCCATCCATTACCGCACGTGACAGATCAGAGGAAGACAACATCTGAAGGAGATCCTGAGCTCTATCAGTTGGCGCCGTCTGTGGGAAAATCGAAAGTTCCACTCAACAAAAGTTGATCTTCCGATCTCAAACTCATGGCGAGTGATCATCACGACGATCCAAGCACTAGCCGCCGTCCTCCCCACAACGGAGGCACGGATGGATCCCCTCCTCTCCCGAACGCCATTCATGCACTGTTTGCACGAATAGATCGGCTCGCGTCCGTTGTGGATGCGCTTGTCCATGTCCGAACGGCGGGAAAAGCTCTCCAAGTCACCGCTCCCCCACCTCGGGAGCGACACATATGGAGAGAAGACACTGCCCATGCCGGCATGTTCGAGCACCGCCTCGCTATCTCCGTCGGCCACAGATCCTCCGTGACGACCAATTCGATGACCCGGTGGGCGCCTCACAGCTCGACGCCAAGGCCTTATGAAAGAGCATCCTGCCCTGAGCCCCATCATGCTCTTGTCCCTCCCAAGGAGGTGTCGGTCAGCTCCCTGCTCCCAGGCATGGCCGGCGCCCTCTCCCTCGACAGGGTCGTGCGGACGGTGTGGGGGGTACTTTATGTTCTCTCTTGGTCCATGATCATTGCTATCTTTCTTTTGGTCAAGGTATTTTCCTCCCTTGCCGTACTTTTGTTGTTATCTAGACTAAATACTATAGCAGGATACGGCTCTCTTTTAAAAGCCGCAGTTTATATTTTTTCTTTGGTTAATTGCGGATACACCCTCTATGCTATGAGAGGTCGAGCGCTTTTACTCTCTAAAGTATCATAATAAGCGGTTTTTGAAAAATGTTTTCCTAATTCCCAATATATCTCTTTCCCCTTCCTCTTCAAGCATGAAGAACTCATAAGAATCCAATAAAAAGAAAATCTAAGCAAAATCAACTAAAGAAAAACGATACTAAAATAAAATTGAAAATATTCATCTTGAGTTTTTCCCCTTTCTTAAAATTAATGGAGAGAATATATTAAACATCACCCTTTAAGATTGGAGTTAAAAACTTAAATACCTTTGAGATAGATAATGGGAAAAAAGTTTGAAGGTGTAATGGAAGAAAAGACAACATCAAGGTATTAGATTAAAACTAAAATATTGGTATTTTAGAATTAAAGATTGGTTTTTTTAGAGTGGAAGAGAAGAAGAAAGGGATAAAATGGGTATTAGGAAAATATCTATTAACCATAGGGAGTGTAAATGCTTATTATTATAATTCACGGGATATAAGTGCTCAACTCCAAATGGTTTAAGGGTCTGTGCAATTAACCCTTTTTTCTTTTCAATTGCAACAATTTTATTTCCAAGATACTTCTCATTGAAAGCAATAAATATGCAATGTTTTTTTTCTCTCCTTTTTTCTTAGTATTTTTTTTGTTTGGGGCGCGGGGGTGGGGGGGGGGGGGTGTAATTGTGGTATCTTTGGCTAAAAAAGGTGCACAAACAGGAAAAAATAGCAGCTGTCGTAGCAGAGATCAAGTGAAACATTTTAAAAATACTATACGGGCAAAATTGTGGGTGTGCCGATTATCTATCACCATATATACTTATTATGTGTATCTTCGTTTATAGTTGGTAAATGAGGGGCGAAAGCGGCTCAGTGTTAATTACCATCCCATCTTCAGGCTTTTTAAGCTTGTGGTCTTTTCTGGTGTGTTATCTTGCATTGTTACTCTTTCATGCATCTACCGACTCTCCGTGAGGGATTTGATTATGCTGTCTTGCGTTTCTACCGATGGGTTCGGGGCTCTTATCAGTAAGTATAGATGCACATCAAATCTAATAATTTTCCGAGTATTTTCCAGATTGTTATTTTCAATTCTATTTATTTTTCTCAGGTTGCACAAGCTCTGCAGCCAAAGATCGAGGAGTATAGTCTATGGGACTCTGTTCAAATTATAGCTCAAGCATATGATTATGGAATTGGCTGTTTGCTTTTTGCGCCAATTGCGGCACTGTTGTGGATGCCTGTAATTTCTGCAATTCAAATTCGTGTGCTTTTTAACCAGGCATTTAGCAGGCAGCTGCAAATTCAGCCTATACTTTTTGCGCTTCACAAGTTTTTGGTTGAACCTTGTTATTTTCTCAAAAAGCAATCCCTTTTGTGCTTCATCTTGTGTTTTCTGTTTTGAGTTATGTCCGGAATTGTTTCATATATGGTTGCCCCTAGAATTCATACCGGTAGTGAAGATTCTTGTTGCTAATGCTATCTGATTTACAAGGAACTTTGTATTTGCATGATTATACTACGATGCACTTGATGCAGCAGATGAAACCTTATTAGTTTCATGATTCACATGAGAAATAAAGAGTGATGGAGGATGAACAAAATTATTCGGATCAGTGTTTTCCATAATTATCATTTTATTAAGATGATGTTTGGTTCATTGCAATGGAATTATTCAGCTCCAAATACATTTATCTCATGCGACATCGGCTGCATTGGCCTTACTAACAGTTAAAATTAGTGACGTGTATTTATGAATTGTTTCCGGCAGTGTTAATCGCAGTAAATACCCTTGTAGTGTATTTATGAATGGTTTCCGGAAGTGTTAATTGTACCAAATACCCCTGTAGCTTGCCCATTGTAGCACTTATACCCCCCACAAGTAATTAATTAGCCCGTATTACACGCAAATTACAACACAAACCAACTATAGAGTTAAATTAGAAATTCATTTCAGTTATTTAGAGTTGAATTTGCTTGTTTCTAATGAATTATTATTTTATTATGAGGAGAGGCGTTTGTGCTAATAAACTACCTGGGGGATATAAGTGCGATCTGGGGTAAATTGCAGGGGTGTTTTGTGCAATTAACCCTTTCAGTAATAAAAGACGCTAAATCACCGCGATGGCAAACACAATTTTGTAACAAATAGCCACATTGTTGCAGCCATATTTTCACCTAAGATGTTTGCTCAAAAACAGAAATTTGATTGCTGCAACTACTCTTGCAGCTCCATTTTCATCCAAAATAGCTACTGACAAATGAATATAGAAATACATTATTTTCATATGTACTATGAAACTGACATACCAAGTTGTCCCATGTATTAAAATTTGAACAACAGGTCTTTTTTCCTCAAAAGAATTAGCCCCTCCACACAGTAGGTTGGCCTAACTTTCAAGATTACATAATAGTCAAGGAAACTCAAAATCAATTGCCAGCTATACACAGCATCAAATTTGATAGGCAATTGCAGAATTAATGCAGCGATCGATCGATCAATTAAATTGCATGGCCTCTGTGACAATAGAGACCTCAAAGGATTTTGGTCACTACCGCATTCTAGAAGAATCCCGGACTGATACAGCTAACAAGAAGACTAAATCACACTAAAATACCCTCGGTTATCATAGTCATTCACTAATGTCTTCAGTTTTTTTTATTACACTAAATTATCTTAAACTTAAGGGGTTAGTTTCACTAAATTACCCTCAAAAGTAACAGACAAGCTAGTTTACTATGATAAAGCAGTATATCAATGAAAGTAGTGGTAGTTAAGGATATTTTAGTGTAATTTACTATATAACAACAGAAAACACAAATATAGCATGCAACAATAAACAACAGCAAAACGAGCCTTTTATCCCAAGCGGATGGAGTATGCTACATGAACCAACACGAGAATCACGCCGGGTCGAGCACATGAATCCTCCGCCTCCACTCACTCCTATCAAACAATTTACTTTCATTAAGACCTTTGGCATCCATATCTTTTCGTATCGCCTCCATCCACATTTTCTTAGGTTTCCTTTTCGCTCTTTTGACTTGGCCTAAATCGAGAATATACATTCGTCGAACCGGTGCTTCCTAGGTGTGTGTTGCATATGACCAAACCATTTTAGACGGTTTTCTCGCATCTTCTCCTTCATGGGTGCTGCACCAATTTTTGCATGAATATTCTCATTTCGCACCTTATTCTTTCTAGTATTACTATACATTCAACAAAGTATACGCATCTCCGCTACATGCATCTTCTATTCATGATGTTTCTTAAGAGCCCAGAATTTCATACCATATGATAAGACAAGCCGAATAGTGCTTCAATTAAACTTCCCTTTCAATCTTAACGAAAAGTTACGATCGCACAAGATCCATATTGCACTCCTTCATTTCAACCAACCAGCCTGAATTCTCTGGTTGATATCGCTATCGATTTCCCCATCCTTTTAGATAATGGAACCTTGATATCTAAACCGACGCTCGATGATATCTCTTGCTTATCCAGTATTATACCACTATAATCTCGACTTTTCTGTTTACTAAATTTGCATTGCATATATGTAGTCTTAGACTTAATCAATCTAAACCTCCAAGATTCCAACGTTTGCCTCTATAACTCAATTTGGCATTAATCTCTGATTTCGTCTCATTTACTAGAGTAATATTATCAGCGAATAATATACACCAAGATATCTTATCCTTGATAGTTCTAGTAAGCTCATCCATCACTATGACAAACAAGAATGGACTTAATGCAGATTCTTGATGAAAACCAATTATGATCGGAAAATATCTCGTTAAGCAGCCACAAGTCATTACATTTACCACTGCTCCACCATACACGTCCTTAATTATGTCAATGCATATTATTAGGACTCCTTTCTTCATCATTGTCCATCGTAATAACTATTTAGATGCCTTATCGTAAGTTTTCTCTAAGTCAATAAAAACCATATACAAATCCTCTCTCTCGAAAACATTCGATAAGTTGGCGAAGCAAATGAATAATCTCTGATGGAGCTCTGGATCTCCTTTAGATGTTGTCTTCCGTTGATTTGTTGCGAGCGTTGATGGATGGCTGAGATTGGATTCGAAGGTTCCCTCTTGGTGCATGTGGATCTCAGTGGGGTTGTTCAGAATGAAGCTGAGCTACCTGCAAGGAAGTCTCGGGATGGTTGTACCACCATGCACCTTCCGGGGATCAAGTTAGTCGAGGTATTTGGGCAGAGTAGTGGCCTATTGGAATAAAATTGCCTTACATGAGTAGTCTGAGAGGGGGTTTATATAGTGGCGGCCATGGGCTAGCGGGCGCGAGATTTACGCCGACCGTTACGTCCTTGGAGCCGCGCCTACGCGAATGGAGGGATCCTCCATTAATGGCGAGATATGTCCATTAACGGGGGAACGCGATGGCGTGGGACGTGGGATCATGGGGCGGCGGATATCTCGCGTATGGCGAGATTCGCGGAGCCATGTCCGGGATGCTTACAATTTGCTCTATGGGTCGGTCGATGAGACCGAGGAAGCTGAGCTTGGCGGGAGGCTCGGAGGCGAGCGGGAGGTCGACCAAGCTTGGTTTTGTGATAGCTCGGATGCGAGTTAGGAGGGCTGAGGGAGCTCAGCGTGCAGGAAGGCTCGGAGGTGAGCCAATGGTTATTTGTAAGATGAGCATAGGAGTGGTATGGAAGGCCACCGAAGGTCAAGAACATCCTTGGGAGGAAGGCCCGGGATACACCTTTAATGTACCATTCTTACTCCTTTTCCGTAAGCCTTGGGACACGTCATCTGCCACGTGTCGTGATCTGGGGAGTTCTCAGTATTGAGCATCATCATTAGCCCCCCACTCTCGTCCCGACCTATTTATGGGTCGGGTCGAGAGTGGTCTGATCGGTCACTCGGGCTAAGATCTTTTTTGAAGACATCGTCGGCACGAATTCCTGAACAGTTAGTCGTATTTTTTATGACGTCGGCGGATCAGAGAAGAGATCATGCATTAAAGGGGAAGCGTTGATTCGATCGTACGTTGTTGATTCGATCGTACGTTCGTTGAGGCGCTAGGCCACATGTCCGACGCTGGTTGGCTGACGTGACGGGCCGCCGATGTCCTTGGCACTTGAAAGGACGCGTCCAATGCTCTTGTGACACGTGGAAGGTTGACGGCCGTCGAATGCGAAGCGTCTGTTTTGGCGGGAATTGATCGGTGCTCATATCAGATTTTTGCATTATTAAATCACCCATTCTTAATCACATTGCATATAAATAGGTACTTTTGATCCATGTCTGCTAAATAGTTGCAGGTTATAGGTTCTCAGCTCTTTACAGTGAAATTCATGAAAAGTCGCTACAAATGTGAGACTACGATCAACAACAGATGAGTCTGTATGATACCGCCTACCAGTTCAAGGAATAAATGGAAATTATTAGACAGTTCAATACACAAAGCACAAGGGCAGCACAAGATCCAAGACTTCAATACGGAGCTCAAGGCAAAAGTCTACATCATTCTGTACTGTTGGAAATCTGGAAAGAGATTGAAGAGATTTTGAGAGACCAAGTGAAGAAAATAGAAGATAAAAGCAACTTGAAGAAACCCTGAAAAAGTGGGCCCATGAACCCACCAAATGGCCCCGGAACCGCGGCCAAACAGGCACTTCTGCCGCGGTTCCGCGGCCGTGCAATGCACGTGTCGGTGGCAGTGTCGGTGCATTGACTCGGCTCTCTTGGGGCAGTTTTGTAATTTCGTGTATGGATCAGAATGTAAACCTATGGTTTTTCTGTCTATAAATAGGAGGGTTCAAAGCCAAATTAGGCATGCCTCTCTTCATTTTTTATTCCTCTTTTTTTATGTTCTATATCTAAATTTTAAATTCAATTGTAATGTGTTCTTGAGAGGTCATCAATAAAATAAATCTTTTATTTTATTTTATATCGTATTCTTCTTATCTGCAATTTATTATCTGCACTTTTATTTGTTCTTTATTTATCTGCAATTTAGGTCATCATTTAAAAATGAATTTTATTGTTATCTTCCTAATGAGTGAGTAATTCCTCACTTGTTAGGGATAGGAAAGGAAAGGTTTGAGAGAAGGAAATCTCTCTCACTTCTTTCTTTGCCCAAATAATTTTAATACGGACTCCCTTTAAATCAACCATAATCCGCTCACTACGGCATCCTATCTTATATGATAGCGGTGATTCCCTAGTTAGACCGGTTGTGGTTAAATTAAACCGGAGGTTAGGGCTAAGAGCCAAGAACGGACGGACAAGAACCAAAAGGAAGAAACCAAGTTTTTTCTCAGTCGTGCTAATCCCCGTTATTGCCGATTACCCTAACACTTTTATTCACAACTAAGGCATTGAAAAAAATGAGAAGATCCCTATTTCGAACTAACCTAATTCTCACCCTAGCAAGCTTTTACCAACTTATTCGCATTCGTAGATCTTAAAAAAAACCCAACTTACTTGGACTTAACTCATTATAACATAAAAAAAAGGATTCCTTCTCCCTGTGGATCAACCCGTACTCAACCGGCTAGCTACCAAGCGACATTGTCTTGATTGCGGTAAAATTAAACATAGAAAATCTCTACCAATCAATCGGCGCCGTTGGATGCGCTTGCCAAATGCTATAAGTAGAGGTGGGACCCCCCTAGGGTCCACACTTCGCCATAATTTCCTCATCCCTTCGTGTGTTAGCTCGGCGCTCTTCCCTTTAGGTCGGATTTCTTGCATTCTTTCCTTGGAGGACTCCTTCCTTTCCTCAGGTTAGATTTCTTCCTTTGGGGAGTCCGTAGAAATAGTTCGGGGAGAGTCTAGGGAGTCTTCTGCTTCTTCTTCCTCTGCCTCATCTGAGTCGGAATCCCCCCGGGGATTTAGAGTTAGTCATGCCACCCGGGGTTGCACGGCAGGGATGATCCCCAAAGCGTGTGTCAGGAGTGTCCATGACGCGCCTTCCCTCCTGAGGCATGTGGACGAGCTCACCACAATCCGGGCTTGCTTCTATATTCCCCCCGGCTACTCGCTTCGCTTGGCTGAGGAAGGAGAAAGGGCAGACCAGGATACGGGGCAAGGAGATTGCCTTGTACTTGGAAGCCTTTTGGGCCGGAATGTGTTTGCCTTTCTCTCCCAAGGTGAGTGCGGCGCTGCGTTGCTTTCAAATAACCCCGGGCCAGCTAATGCCGAACTCGTGGAGGATTCTTCTCGGATTCCTGGTTCGGTTGAGACTGCAGGAGATCCCTTTTAGCATGAACCTTCTCCTTTCCTTCCTCTGCTACAAAAATCACCCTGTACTTGTATGGTCGAGCCTAGCTGGGTATACATTTCTTTTAGAAAACACAGAAGAGGGACGGCCGGGTCGCGGATCGTAGCAGTACCCTCTTCCATTCATTAATGGAAGGAGAAGTTCTTGTTTGTCGGGCCACCCGAGGGTGAGAATTGGCATGCACCTGTCTAGTGGCACAAGGCCAACTGCCCACGGTTGAGGCGGTCGTCCGATTCCGATGCGATGGCACTGTCAGCATCCTTGTGGCCCCGAAGTCGAGGTGGCGATCGCTCATTGAAGATACGTCAGTTGGTACCTCCGAGTAGATAGGTGTAGACTTGCCCATTCCCTCGAGTTGGACCGGCGACCACCTATCTTAAGATTGGTCGGCGTCACCGAGGTTGAGGACTTTTGATCTTTAGTATAGATGGATAGGGAGTTACCCACTAAGGATGGACCGAGCAGGGAAGCTACTCGGTGGCCTCTTGGTGAGGGTTTCGATTCTTAGCGAGGATGGATAAGAAGTTACCTGCTAAGGATGGACCGAGCAGGGAAGCTGCTCGGTGGTCTCATGGCGAGGGCTTTGATCCTTAGCGTAGATGGATAAAGAGTTACCCACTAAGGATGGACCGAGCAGGGAAGCTGCTCGGTGGCCTCTTGATGATGGCTTCGATCCTTGGCGTCGGTGGGTAGTAAACTACCAGCCATGGATAGACCGAACAGGGAAGCTGCTCGGTGGCCTTTTGACGAGGGCTTTGATCCTTAGCGTAGATGGGTAAGAAGTTACCCACTAAGGATGGACCGAGCAGGGAAGCTGCTTGGTGGCCTCTTGATGAGGGCTTCGATCCTTGGTGTAACACCCAGCCCTTTTTATACCAATATATGTACTTCTCGTTAACTTATAAGATTTTACTTTATTTATAATTATTAGTTTATTTATTTTAAAACTCTATTAAACCCTAAAGTCTCTACCCTTTTTCCACAAGTTCCACAGCCAATTCAATCCCTCAGCCCTTTTCTTTTATTAAAATTTAACCCAGCCATTCCCTATTTAATAAATTTAATTTTCTTTATTATTCTCAAATCCCAAGCCCACTCCACTATTTTTGCCATTAGATTTTACCTCTAAAACCAAACCAAGGTCCGGCCCTTTTCTTTTTATCCATTTTTATCTTATTCCCTCGGCCCATCTCCCAAATCCTTCTCCCACTTTAGTTTAATTCCTTTTAATCTCTACCCAGCCCAGGCCCACTATTTTTCCCTCAGTATATAAAAGAAATTCATTTTATTTTGCGGCCCAGCCTTTCCTTCGGCCTGCGTCGCGCACTCCAACCCGACCCGGCCCACCACTTCTTCTTCTTCTTCCCGTTGCGCTTTTCCCACGCGCGTTTCCTTCGCGACCACGTCGCCCGCGCTTCTCGCCGTCGCCCACGCCTGTGCTCGCGCGCGTTACTCCCACGACGCGCGCCCTCCACCTCTCTCCTCTACCCACTACTCCCTTTTCCTCGCTCGCTCTCTCCCTCGTTCTCATTTTCCTCCTAAAATTTTCTGCAACCATTTTTCCCGACGACGACGGCAGCCATCTCATGACTACGCCTTCTCCGCCTCCGGCCACCTCCCTCCATCACCATCGCACTCGTCGACACCCGAGCCGACCCCGCCTCATCGCCGTTCAACCACCGCTGAGACCCCAACATCATCATCACGACCTCTCGATCTCACCCACTGCGTCCCTCGCGACCCACGACAACTGCACCGTCGACATCGCCACCATCTCTACCTCCTCCAAAACACCACCACACCAAACTATCCCTCCTCCTCCCATGGATACGTCGTCACCACCCGAGCCCCACTTCACTTTCCCCTCGCCGTCGAACTCTCTGTTTCTCTATCCCTCTCTCTTACCTCTTCCCTTGCACACTCCTTCTCCCTTATCTCTCTGCATCTCTCTCTGCTCCCTCTCTTCTCTCTTCCTCTAACTTCTCTCTCTCTCTCTCTCTCTATCTAACCTCTCTGCTTCTCTCCCCTCACTCGATCCCTCTCTTTTACTCTCTATCTCTCTGAGTTTCTCACCCCCTCTCTCTCACTGCTTCATTCTCTCTCTGGCCCCCTCTTTCACTCCCTCTCTCTGCCCCTCTCAATCTCTCTCTCTACAACTCCAATCCCTTCTCTCTCGCTCTCCTATCAACCGAGCCCGTGCCACCCAGTTCAAGCCGAGGCCAAATCTTGACGGTGCCGCTCGCGCGTGTGTCACTGCCGTGCCGCACGTGTGTCGTGCCGCTGCAGTGTGCCCCAACATCTCCAGGCAAGTTCCCTACTTGCTACATGCTACTTTTGTTAATTACAAATCGATATCGTATATAATTCATGCTTTACTTTCCGTTAGATTATTCGACACAACTGTTCGATGCTTGTCCTCATAGGAGAACATCATTTAATTTGACGGAACTAACTGGTATAAGTTGGCCCGTATGGCCTTGAATCTAATGTGTGAAATTCGTTGGAAAATATGACCGTTAACGACTAAAACAACTACCCCCAAGTTTAACCGTAAAACTGGAGTTTTCTTGTACCTGAAAACTATTAAAATCGCCATAAATTATATATACACTGGAATGATGCGTTCGAGGGCTCAAATCGAAGCCAACTCGACGAACTTTAACCCTATACTAGTTTCCAGATATTCCTGTACCCTAATTGTGATGAAATTTGGATCGGAGTGCGACTCTGGACTGCAGTCCAGAGCGACTCCAATTGTTGCTTTCTGTTCCGTAATGGGTGCCACAAGATTTCCTTAACTTCTAGGTTGCGGAACTCTGCTGTTTATTATAGGTAAATCTATTAGCTAGACAACAAAAGTGGTTTCACTCTATTTTGTTATCGTTTGTTAATTAATCTGTAATTTAAAAGATCAGGACGCATAACAGTCCCAACAGAATCAGAATTGACATACTAGTACTAAACAGTATATATCTCCTAACATACAGACGCGATTGAAGATCCTTCTGTTGTGTTGAAAACCTTACTGAAAACCCTATATTTCATCCGACTGTAGCATTGCTAAAATCTGATCCCAACTGGGATCAAAATGCGTTGCGAAACGTATTTCTGATTCTGAAACCGGATTTCCAGCCGTGAACGCTTAAAATGAAATGGCTATAACTAATGATCCTGGAACTCGATTGGCATGAAACTAAATTCGATGGATATATAAATGAACATACTAATTATTACCTTTTCATCATTTCGCTAAATTATAACTGTATGGTTTATGATAAATTATGCAAGTGGTAGATTATTGGTTCAGGACATCCTAAACATGCTTTATATATTGCTTATGCATCATATCATACACATGGAGATACATTGATAACATAGTGATAACGTGCATTTACCCAGTTTTAGACTTTAGTGATGATTGTGGCAAGTACGTCAATGTTCGTGTATCCGTGAATAAGTGAAAGTGATACGTACTTGTACACAATCAGTGACCCTATTATTCTATTGCATTGTCGACGTCTGTGGGATGCGTGTACGTGCGACTATAAGTGGTATGTGACACTTTTGGAAGCGCTTGCACGGGTGTCACAGATAAGGCATCAGACACTGCCATTTATCTTAGGTATTAGTCGGGACGTGCTTGATGGAGGTCCTGCCTCCAGTTCTCGCGCAGACTTGTCACGGGTCGATTGGTATTTAGGGTTATGGTTAGCGTTTGATGTGGACCACGGGGTGTGGGGTAGTTTAAGTGTGAGTTCAACAGAATCTCGGGAGTCCCATGCCGTCTTATATATTTAGGGAGATATATGGAGATTTACAGGGTATGTGATTATCACCGTGATATACATGTTGGGCCCGTGGTCCCTTGCCCTTGGGTGGAGGACACTCGCGAGTGGTTGACTCTCACACTTGGACTGACGATAGGCTTAGTGACCTATACAGTGAGACTTAGAGACTGTTAGGGATACTGTCATTGATGTATCTTATTTACCGTGTTGATATACGTGGCATGTCGTTCTACTGCTTTTACTGTTCCGCTGCATTATTACCGCATATTCATATCCGTGTTGTCATTGATTTACTGTTATACATATCTATTACCACTGTTAGAACTGTCACTTGATTTATATATATTATATTGCTATTGTGTCGCTCTGACGACCTGAGTATGCATGCTCAGTGTGAGGAGAAGATTTAGCCTGGACCAGGTCTAGATGCACTCCGCGGACATCTTGTTTAGCTATCCAGAGTTATATCTTTTGTTTCCCATCAGGTCAGTTCATTTTACCGTTTTGTTCCAGTTACTGCATTTCTCATTACCTGCGCATTATTTACTGTTTACCATGATAAACTAGAAGCCGAAGTGTGACTACGGCGGGACATTTCCTTGACCGTAGGAGCATGGCTGGCCTTGTCTATCCCTCGTATTCCGTATTTTGGGAAGCGGGGCGTGACATGGTTTAGTTGGTATCAGAGCCAGGTTTTGCATCGTTTGGGATTGCAGTTTTCCATATATAGTTTGGCAGTCTAAGTCATTCCTCGGTCTAGGTTTTAAACTTGTCATTCTTGATCCATATTCACATCGTGTGTTCAACTATCCATTCGCTAGGGTTTCGAATGACTTGGCAAGGTTACGTGGTTGCAATTGCACTACCGTGCTCTGTTTAAGTGACTTAAAGTCATACAGTTGATTCGCCACTTGTAATAAATTCATCACCTCTGATTCTTGAATTTTTGTCCAATCCATATTATATCTTGATTCGAATAGCTTGTGACTTATATCATCCTCAAAATTGTTGTTTCAGGATCATGTCTTCCAACGACTCTTCATCTATATCCGCTCCCCAGAATCAGACCGTTGAGATTCTGAGTGTACTGCAAGGTTTGAAGGAAGCCCAGGAGCGAACAAACGACTTGTTAGCTGAAGGACTGAGAAGGCAGGTGAATCAGGCACCGGCGGGAGTCTCCAATCATAGAGGGATCCCTATTAGACGAGGAAAAGAGAAGAAGATGAAGCGCCCATTTGTTCCCCCGAGACAGAAGCAACAGAAGACCCAATGTTGTGGGTACTGTAAGAGGCCAGGACACCTTCAGAGGGATTGTCGCCGTGCCCAAGGGAAATGTCTGATATGCGGTTCCAACAAACATCTTATCAACGGTTGCCCAGAAAGAAAGGAACTACAAGGAGGAGACTCGTCCACTCTCCACACTTCTGACAAGTGAAGGTTACTGCGTAGTTCGGACTCTGAAGATGAAGCGGATCTAACACATGTTTCAACTCACGCGAAGAGAATGCGACGTTATAGTAGTCGAAGAAGGATTTTTCATGTTATCTACTTTCAGTAATAATGTTGTCATCTTTTTATGAATATTTCTTTCCGTTTGAAATCTTGTATCCGCTGAACTTTTGATTGAATGCAAAAAAAAAAATTTGAATCGTAATATATGTATCATTCTCTTGTTTTCTCTTTATCTAATTCTATTCATTATCACAGTATTTTAATCCTGATCTTTCAGTTCCTGCAACCGCATATTTTCCTATAATTCGTACCCTGAGTTTTTTTCCTTGATGTATTCCACTGTCTAATCATGACTTTTCTTTTCAGACCATGGCCCACCCTGGAGCAGCGCCGCATCTGGATGAGGATGCACAATCTTGCATTTCCCTAGATCGCACGCTGATGAATTCTGATGATGAGATCAACGATCCCCAGGCCATTTTCGGAAACAGCGATTTCGAAGACGAAAGAGCAGTCGCCCCAGAGTTTGGCATGACAGGATATTTCGATGAAGAGGAAGGAGAACCTGAAGAGAATCCGATAGAGAAAGATCCCGAGGAAGATCCGATAGAAGAAAATCCAGTGGAGGAAGACCTCATGGAAGAGAACCCAGAAGGAGAGGATCACATAGAATCAGATTTCGACGAAGAAGCTCTATCCGAGGAAGAAGGACCAGAAGATCAAGATCCTGTGGTGGAAGAACTTCCAATAGCGATACATGCGAGGTGCTATGGAAATGGACGCCCCTACCTGAGCGCGCGAGCCTACCGCAACCTGCTGAATCTTCATAACCGCGACTGACGGAATTTTTTTTTGATGATTGCCTTATCTGGCCAAATAAATCTGTGTATAGATTAGGGCCACCTTTTTATCTTTGAGAATGCTTTGTTTAAAATCTTTTGGAATAAAGTAAATTGCTAAGTTCACTAATCTTTTGATCTTCCTAGTTCATTTGATACTCGATTATTCCTTCTATGAAAATATTTTTCTTTCTTTCTTTTTGAGATCTGTCCGCCCCTATTCCTTACATTTCCTTAACCCTCACTGAGATTCACTAGTACCACACCCGATTTTTGAGGTTCACCCTTCATCCTTCGTCTGCGCCCCGTTTGAGATCCTTTTGGGAGGAGGACCTTTCTTATGAATTTCCGAGTTAGTTAGCCTTTCAATTTTTGATTCGCTTGAAGTACCGACCGTTATCCTCTCCATACTTCTTCCCTTGTAGCCATGTGTTGTTCACCTTTGCATGTTGTGCTAACCCGATCCCAATCTCCTTGATTTTCAGCCTAAAGTAGCCATACTCCAACCTTGGAATGATCCACACTTCCTTGTAATCCTTACCTTAGCTAGCCCTATACATTTTATGTGTTTTCTTATTACCCTATGTACATTTAAAGACTTTATTATTCAAAAATTTGGTTTTCATTATCTTGTATTTGTCGAAAAGTGCGTATTATTGACTACTTAGCTTTATTGTATTTCAAAGCACCCTACTATTATCTTTATTTTCAATAGCGCAACCTTGCACCGTGCCTATTTTGTTCCATGTTTTTTTTCTCACTAAATGAGTTTTCTAAGCCATTTTAAAACTATTTGACCGATACGTTTTCCTAACATGTTTTAACCTACTGACTAGTTTTCACTACATTATTGTCGTTACTTTATTTTCGGGTTTTGTACTTATGATTACTATATAAATAGTTGAGCCTTATACCTATTATTTCTGCTTGTTTTTAATAGGCTTAGATGTGCACATACTTGGGTTTCGACTTTTATCGAGTGCGCCTCGAATAATATTGTTCGTTATTGTTGTTATTTATATTTTCGTATTTATATTTATTCTTACGTATTTATATCTTCAAATTTTTTCGTCCACGGATTTCTAGTAAATCATTATGTGTTAGTTTGCGACGTAGTAGCTTTCACTTATTATTTTATAACTTGTCATTTCTTTTAAATTTCGAGGACGAAATTTTTATAAGGGTGGTATGATGTAACACCCAGCCCTTTTTATACCAATATATGTACTTCTCGTTAACTTATAAGATTTTACTTTATTTATAATTATTAGTTTATTTATTTTAAAACTCTATTAAACCCTAAAGTCTCTACCCTTTTTCCACAAGTTCCACAGCTAATCCAATCCCTCAGCCCTTTTCTTTTATTAAAATTTAACCCAGCCATTCCCTATTTAATAAATTTAATTTTCTTTATTATTCTCAAATCCCAAGCCCACTCCACTATTTTTCCCATTAGATTTTACCTCTAAAACCAAACCAAGGTCCGGCCCTTTTCTTTTTATCCATTTTTATCTTATTCCCTCGGCCCATCTCCTAAATCCTTCTCCCACTTTAGTTTAATTCCTTTTAATCTCTGCCCAGCCCAGGCCCACTATTTTTCCCTCAGTATATAAAAGAAATTCATTTTATTTTGCGGCCCAGCCTTTCCTTCGGCCTGCGTCGCGCACTCCAACCCGACCCAGCCCACCACTTCTTCTTCTTCTTCCCGTTGCGCTTTTCCCGCGTGCGTTTCCTTCGCGACCGCGTCGCCCGCGCTTCTCGCCGTCGCCCACGCCTGTGCTCGCGCGCGTTACTCCCACGACGCGCGCCCTCCACCTCTCTCCTCTACCCACTACTCCCTTTTCCTCGCTCGCTCTCTCCCTCGTTCTCATTTTCCTCCTAAAATTTTCTGCAACCATTTTTCCCGACGACGACGGCAGCCATCTCATGACTACGCCTTCTCCGCCTCCGGCCACCTCCCTCCATCAACATCGCACTCGTCGACACCCGAGCCGACCCCGCCTCATCGCCGTTCAACCACCGCTGAGACCCCAACATCATCATCACGACCTCTCGATCTCACCCACTGCGTCCCTCGCGACCCACGACAACTGCACCGTCGACATCGCCACCATCTCTACCTCCTCCAAAACACCACCACACCAAACCATCCCTCCTCCTCCTGTGGATACGTCGTTACCACCAGAGCCCCACTTCACTTTCCCCTCGCCGTCGAACTCTCTGTTTCTCTATCCCTCTTTCTTTCCTCTTCCCTTGCACACTCCTTCTCCCTTATCTCTCTGCATCTCTCTCTGCTCCCTCTCTTCTCTCTTCTTCTAACTTCTCTCTCTCTCTCTCTCTCTATCTAACCTCTCTGCTTCTCTCCCCTCACTCGATCCCTCTCTTTTACTCTCTATCTCTCTGAGTTTCTCACCCCCTCTCTCTCACTGCTTCATTCTCTCTCTGGCCCCCTCTTTCACTCCCTCTCTCTGCCCATCTCAATCTCTCTCTCTACAACTCCAATCCCTTCTCTCTCGCTCTCCTATCAACCGAGCCCGTGCCACCCAGTTCAAGCCGAGGCCAAATCTTGACGTTGCCGCTCGCGCGTGTGTCACTACCGTGCCGCACGTGTGTCATGCCGCTGCCGTATGCCCCAACATCTCCAGGCAAGTTCCCTACTTGCTACATGCTACCTTTGTTAATTACAAATCGATATCGTATATAATTCATGCTTTACTTTCCATTAGATTATTCGACACAACTGTTCGATGCTTGTCCTCATAGGAGAACATCATTTAATTTGACAGAACTAACTGGTATAAGTTGGCCCGTATGGCCGTGAATCTAATGTGTGAAATTCGTTGGAAAATATGACCGTTAACGACTAAAACAACTACCCCCAAGTTTAACCGTAAAACTGGAGTTTTCTTGTACCTGAAAACTATTAAAATCGCCATAAATTATATATACCCTGGAATGATGCGTTCGAGGGCTCGAATCGAAGCCAACTCGACGAACTTTAACCTTATACTAGTTTCCAGATATTCCTTACCCTAATTGTGATGAAATTTGGATCGGAGTGCGACTCTGGACTGCAGTCCAGAGCGACTCCAATTGTTGCTTGCTGTTCCGTAATGGGTGCCACAAGATTTCCTTAACTTGTAGGTTGCGGAACTCTACTGTTTATTATAGGTAAATCTGTTAGATAGACAACACAAGCAGTTTCACTTTAGTTTTTTATCGTTTGTTAATTAATCTGTAATCTAAAAGATCGGGACGCATAACAGTCCCAACAGAATCAGAATTGACATACTAGTACTAAACAGTGTATATCTCCTAACGTACAGACGCGATTGAAGATCCGTCTATTGCGTTGAAAACCTTACTGAAAACCCTAGATTTTATCCGATAGTGTCGCTAAAATCTGACCCAACTGGGATCAAAATGCGTTGCGAAACGGATTTCTGATTCTGAAACCGGATTTCCAGCCGTGAACGCTTAAAATGAAATGGCTATAACTAATGATCCGGGAACTTGATTAGCATGAAACTAAATTCGATGGATAGATAACTAAACATACTAATTATTACCTGTTCATCGTTTCGCTAAATTATAACCGTATGATTTATGATAAATTATGCAAGTGGTAGATTATTGGTTCAGGACATCCTAAACATGCTTTATATACTACTTATGCATCATATCATACACATGTCGATGCATTGATAACATAGTGATAACGTGCATTTACCCAGTTTTAGACTTTAGTGATGATTGTGGCAAGTACGTCAATGTTCGTGTATCCGTGAATAAGTGAAAGTGATACGTACTTGTACACAATCAGTGACCCTATTATTCTATTGCATTGTCGACGTCTGTGGGATGCGTGTACATGTGACTATAAGTGGTATGGGACACTTATGGAAGCGCTTGCACGGGTGTCATAGATAAGGCATCAGACACTGCCATTTATCTTAGGTATTAGTCGGGACGTGCTTGATGGAGGTCCTGCCTCCAGTTCTCGCGCAGACTTGTCACGGATCGATTAGTATTTAGGGTTATGCTTAGCGTTTGATGTGGACCATAGGGTGTGGGGTAGTTTAAGTGTGAGTTCAACAGAATCTCGGGAGTCCCATGCCGGCTTATATATTTAGGGAGATATATGGAGATTTACAGGGTATGTTATTATCACCGTGATATACATGTTGTGCCCGTGGTCCCTTGCCCTTGGGTTCTACCCTTGGGTGGAGGACACTCGCGAGTGGTTGACTCTCACACTTGGACTGACGATAGGCTTAGTGACCTGTACAGTGAGACTTAGAGACTGTTAGGGATACTGGCATTGATGTATCTTATTTACCGTGTTGATATACGTGGCATGTCGTTCTACTGCTTTTACTGTTCCGCTGCATTGATTACCGCATATTCATATCCATGTTGTCATTGATTTACTGTTATACATATCTATTACCACTGTTAGAACTGTCACTTGATTTATATATATATTATATTGCTATTGTGTCGCTCTGATGACCTGAGTCTGCTTGCTCAGTGTGGAGAAGATTTAGCCTGGACCAGGTCTAGACGCACTCCGCGGACATCTTGTTTAGCTATCCAGAGTTATATCTTTTGTTTCCCATCAGGTCAGTTCATTTTACTGTTTTGTTCCAGTTACTACATTTCTCATTACCTAAGCATTATTTACTGTTTACCATGATAAACTAGAAGCCGAAGTGTGACTACGGCGGGACATTTCCTTGACCGTAGGAGCATGGTTGGCCTTGTCTACCCCTCGTATTCCGTATTTTGGGAAGCGGGGCGTGACACTTGGCGTCGGTGGGTAGTGAACTACCAGCCATGGATGGACCGAGCAGGGAAGATGCTCGGTGGCCTCTTGGTGAGGGCTTTGATCCTTAACGTAAATGGGTAAGAAGTTACCCACTAAGGATAGACCGAGCAGAGAAGCTGCTCGGTGGCCTCTTGACGAGGGCTTCGATCCTTGGCGTTGGTGGGTAGTGAACTACCAGCCATGGATGGACGGTGCAGGGAAGCTGCTCGGTGGCTCTTGATGAGGGCTTCGATCCTTGGCGTCGGTGGGTAGTAAACTACCATCCATGGATGGATGGGCAGGGAAGCTGCTCGATAGCCTTTTGACGAGGGCTTCGATCATTGGAGTCGGTGCGTAGTAAACTACCAGCCATAGATGGACCAAGCAAGAAAGATGCTCGGTGGCTTCGTGATGAGGGCTTCGATCCTCAGCTTAGATGGGTAAGAAGTTACCCACTAAGGATGGACCGAGCAGGGAAGCTGCTCGGTGGCTTCTTGATGAGCGCTTCGATCCTTAGTATAGATGGGTAAGAATTTACCTACTAAGGATGGACCGAGCAGAGAAGCTTCTCGGTGGCCTCTTGATGAGGGCTTTGATCCTTGGCGTCGGTGGGTAGTAAACTACCAGCCATGGATAGACTGGGCAGGGAAGCTACTCGGTGGCCTCTTGGTGAGGGCTTTGATCCTTAGTGTAGATGGGTAAGAAGTTACCCACTAAGGATGGACCGAGCAGGGAAGCTACTCGGTGGCCTCTTGGCGAGGGCTTTAGTCCTTAGTGTAGATGCGTAAGAAGTTATCCATTAAGGATGGACCGAGCAGGGAAGCTGGCCGGTGGCCTCTTGATGAGGGCTTCGATCCTTGGCGTTGGTGGGTAGTGAACTACCAGCCATGGATGGACCGAGCAGGGAAGCTGCTTTGTGGCCTCTTGGTGAGGGCTTTGATCCTTAGCGTAGATGGATAAGAAGTTACCCACTAAGGATGGACCGAGAAGGGATGCTGCTCGGTGGCCTCTTGATGAGGGCTTCGACTCTTAGCGTAGATGGGTAAGAAGTTACCCACTAAGGATGGACCGAGCAGGGAAGCTGCTTGGTGGCTTCTTGACGAGGGCTTCGATCCTTGGCGTCGGTGGGTAGTGAACTACCGCCATGGATAGACCGGGTAGGGAAACTTCTCGGTGGCCTCTTGACGAGGGCTTTGATCCTTAGCGTAGCTGGGTAAGAAGTTACCCACTAAGGATGGACCGAGCAGGGAACCTGCTCGGTGGCCTCTTGACGAGAGCTTCGATCCTTGGCGTCGGTAGGTAGTGAACTACCAGCCATGGATGGACCAGGCAGGGAAGCTGCTCAGTGGCCTCTTGGCGAGAGCTTTGATCCTTAGCATAGATGGGTAAGAAGTTACCCACTAAGGATGGACCGAGAAGGGATGCTGCTCGGTGGCCTCTTGATGAGGGCTTCGACTCTTAGCGTAGATGGGTAAGAAGTTACCCACTAAGGATGGTCCGAGCAGGGAAACTGCTCGGTTTTTCCTGGCCTTCTTAGATGTGTGAATACCTAGAAGAGTGATCTCCGAGGGCGATACGTGGAAGAAACGCATAGGTGAGGCAAGGCATTCCCAGATCCGCGTGGTTCCAACTTCGATTCGCCGAGGAATACGGGAAACCTGCTACGTGGCAGTACAGTATTGGAAGAATTGAGCAAATCCCAGGATTTGCGCCCATGCGTGCGAAATTTGGTCTTTTGGGAATTCTGCGGAGGCTATAAATAGAGAAGGAGATGCGTTTGTTTCAACATTGCTTCTCTGAGATGGCCGGGCGTATTTACGCGATTGAAGAGATCATCACTCCCGATGATGTCTACATATATGACCAGTCCGTTTCTGAGGAGAGGTATCTGTAACATCTCAAAAAAAAAAAAAATTTTTGGGAATTTTTATAATTAAATAATAATATATCGAATATTTTAATAAGACGGTATAATTAAATACCGATAAATTGGAAAAAAATTGGAAAATTATGGAAATTATTAAAAGAGGGTGTTTTAAGTGAATTATGCAAATTATAAGTTTTTATGATTAATTACACGCTAATTAGTGTTAATCGTGATTAAAAATCGTTAATCGGGCTTTAAGCTTGTTTTGTGCAAAACATGCACATGTCTTTTTTTTACACTTGTTACATTTTTATCATGACTTTTCTCCTTGTTTTATATCATGGTTGTTGTTCTATTGAGAGGGGAAAAGAAAAGAAAAGAAAAAGATAAAGGAATAGAATATTAGGTATGGGTGAGAGAGAGAGAGAAAAAGGTGAGGGTTTACTTTGACTTGGCCATCTTCTCATCTCACCATTTTCATCACATTCTCTCCTCTCCCTCACTCTCTTGCTGCTGCTGCAGCTACTGCCCTCACTCCCTCCCCCTCTTCAATCCTCTCAAACACCATTAAAAACATCTCAAAACCCAATATCCATTTCATTAAAAATATGCATGAGCTCACTAGCAACACATTGGACCAGAAAGAAAGGATTTTAAACACTTGGGGCAACTCAAGAAAATTCTTGAGTTGCCAAATGAGGTATTCTCTTAATCATTAGCCTAGTATTTCCATTGCTTTTTACATCCATGTTAATTTAGAACCGATATGGTGTGGTTTTGGGAAGTTTGAAAACTTGAGTTGAGGTTAGGGTTTTAGTTGAACCCAAAGGTGAAATTAAGATTACTAGAGGCTACACAAACCCTCTAGTGCTAGAATTCAGACCTAAACCAGAGGCTAGAACCCCGGAATACGGATTTAGAAACCTGAAATCGGAGGAATTGTGGATTCTGTGAGTGTATTTTTAAATCTGCTAACACCCGGAGCCTCTGAAAATTATTTTGCAAACACAGAGAGATGTGCAGGCACCCAGGAAGCTAACCCTAAGACCCCAGCCCCTGACTCCACCTTCAGGCCACAAAAATAATCCTTCTGGCCGCAAATTGCGGCCAGACTTGGGCTATTAGGTCTTGTACTTGTTCTGTAGTTCCTACATCTGTAAACTAGACCCTTGGCATATGCAAAATTGACAAATTTGACCTAGGATAAAATCTGGGACCATTTATAAGAGTTGCTGTTTTGATTCGGGGTTTTGTTTTGTGTATTTTATATTCTGGATTTTTGTGTTTTGTGACGTATTCGATCACTTGACTTTTGTATGTCGAAATCGAGTGTTATTTGGTGGTTTTAAAGGCGTAGTCCATAGGTTCTAACCTATAGGCCTTAGCGTATCGTTTTGGTTTTCCGATGTGATTTTAATACGCATTTGCGATTGTGTTATCTATGTAGGTACCTTCACGTGGGTTTCATACGATGAAGAAGATGAAGGCGATATTGACACCGACACGCAAAATGCATGGTGAGTAGATTATATCTACAGGGGAAGTCGGGTGGATGGCGTATAGCACCCCCACAGTTCGTAGTATAGCTTGTGTGTGTGTATGTGTATGTGTGTGTGTGTGTGTGTTTATGTTACGTGGATGATTATCAAGATATGATTAGGTGTTAAATGGTTAGATTAGAGTTATTAGAAGTGAACTGGTATAGCTTCTTAGTCGCGAACCCTAGAATAGGTTTACACCCCCCACACACATGCTTACATTGTTATACTTGTGCGTATATGGGGATACGTATATATATACACACATAGGTATGGGACGACGTATATATATACACGTATACCTACACTTGGATGATGAGGATAGTGGATGATATTTAGAGATGAGTCGATGAGTTTAGGCATGGTGCCATGAGATCGGTGATATAATGGGGTTCGTATTATGAGATACGACATGAGATACGACATGAGTTATAGTGGGCCTTTAGGCGTGTTTTCATACACGCACGTATATGTCTATATAGATGGTATCGGTTTGTACTAGACTTAGATCAGTACCCCAGTTCATGAGATATGATGACAAGGATACCAGATAATTGATAAGATAAATGTGAGATTCGACCCGTACCCAGATTTGGGATGTAGTACGAAAGATTTATGTACGAGTTATATATTGATGAGAGATCCGCACTCTTGACTCGAGAATGTTATATTGTATATTATATCGTATGTGATACTATTGAGGCGGGATCACCGACTATTATATATGTATATATATATATCGACTTAGATTTAGGTAGTTTCCATACCCTTTCGATTAGCTTGTTAGTTAGATCTATAGTTTACTTAGTAGATGTCAGATTAGACCCGAGTCATACCTATTTCAAAAACTACCGAATTGTGAGTATTTTAAAAACAGGCCAAGGGATTCTACGAATATTTTCAAAGGCGCATCTGTAACACCCGAGTCACTTATACCAATTCCAGTTTTCGTATTTACCTATCCATGGTCTTTTCTTGATTTAGCGTGTTTGGGTGCGAATGGTATTTTACATATTACTTTGCATTCGACCCGACCCGCTTGCTTGAACTTGCTTGATTTATATTTATAGGTTACCCTGACTCGTTGCATTGACACGTGCATCTAGTATAAACTGTATATTGGCATTTCATCTGACATCGCATGTTTTATCATATAACTTTTAGATCACAGAAAATATTTTAAACTTACATTTCATAGCCTGCATGATACCCCTAACCCCGTGGTAGCGTCTGCGCATCTTGTTCTCGTCGCATTCAGTGAAACGGACATGCTTGGATGGCTACGCGCACGTACGTACATCCATTCTTGGGGGTATGCATTTTCGTTGACTGAGCACTCATTTTGAAATTTAGAAGTCGCATATATTTTTTATATTTTAAATCTGAATTTTTAGACCAGACCCGGGCTTGTTTTGGAGTAAGTTTGTATTTTGCCAAATCTCAAACGGACTAGTATTTTAATATTATATTCAATATAATTAAATCTCTAATATCTATATATAGAAGTGTATATATAATTTTTAAACTAAATGTATCTTTTAAAATATTTTTTCTCTAAATGCTCTCTCTCTTCTCTCTCTCCGTTTCTCACTCTCTCTCTCTCCCCGTCTCTCTCCTCTCTCTCGTTATATTTAATATTTCTATTCTTAACAAAAAATCCCTCACGTCTCTCTCTCCTCCCACTTCGTCTTCTTCAATATATTTTCTTTTCCCGCTTTCCCTCTTCGCCTGCGCCGCGCCCATCGCCCGCGCCCGTCGCACTCGTCGCCGTCCTCTCATCGCCGTCGCCCCACACCTTGTCCACTCCTCGACCTCTCCTCCTCCCATCACCGCAACTCCCACTGCCATCACCTGACGCCGCTACCCACGACCACGAGAATCCTCGACTGCACAACCTTGCCCCGGCCGACGTCTGTCCTCGTCGCCATCGACCTCCACGTCGCAGCTAGCACCGCCTCCACCTTATCCTCTCTTTACTCCAACCCGAGCAAACCCTCGACAACCCCTGACGAACTCCTGCAGCAAACCTCGGCCCCAACCTCGCCGTTACTCATCGCCGGAGACCCGTCATCATCACCACCGTCGTCTCATTGTCCCTCTCTCCTCTCCCCGACACCACAAAACACCACCACCATTGATCTCACCACCTTCCCGACGACCTCGACAGCAACCCCAGAGAACCCACTACTCCTCGTCGTCGATGGCAGCCCCTCGTTGTCGTCACCTTCTCCTATGTTCTCTGACTCCAGAACCTAGAGCCGAGCAACCCTAGCCTTCTTCTTCTTCTACTTCTTCTTCTCCTTCCTTCTTGTTCTTCCGACCATCGCCGGAAAACCCGCCTGCACCTTGCTGTCAACGGCTCATTGTCGATGACACCCCCTCACATCGTCTCGGATCCAGAGCACCAATCCCAGACTATGCACCAGATCACGCCCAGACCATGCACCAGATCGTGTCCAGATCGCGCCTAGACCATGCACCGGATCGCAACTAAACCCAGTACCGAGTGGCGCCGTTTCACACACCGTATCGTGTCATGTCGCGCCAGGTCGCTTGCATATCGATATTTGTTCTGAGGCAAGTGAAACTTGCTACATGCTATTTTACAGCATTCCATATTTATTTGCATATATAGATTTTAAACATGAAGTTTGAATTGGTGCCTATATCACATTTTACCATCCGATGTCCATTTATATCATTTTGAGTTAATTATGAAACACACCCGGTTGCATGATAGATTATAATGTTGTATGCTCATGCCTATATTTTTATAACACGGTTCTTGGTCACATAGCCATAGTACCCTTTAAATAGTTCATAACTGTGCAACACCCGTTTGCACCCATCTAACCTGTTTTATACATATTATTGCATCCATTTAACCCTTTATATATAACTGCATCTAGCGGTCTTTTAATACATGATAGTGTGATTGTAATATTCTATGTTCATGTAAGGTATGATACTTCATGTTGGAAGCATAACCCTGACTCTAATTGATGACTGTACATCTATATAGTTTAGTCTGTACCTATTTGCATATCATATTACATGTGCCAGTTTATTGTTCCGACAGTACCCGCGCTTGTTTATTTATAACCAAGTTTATATTAGTTTGATCTGTGAGCACCCACATAATATTTTGGCTTCCCGACATGACCTGTTACACTTCCTACTTGATATGACATGGTACCATACACTCTTGACTTGACACGACATCTAAATACACTACTCGACTTGACCTGATGTACCATGGCTTTACCTGTTACCTGATCTTGTGTCTAATGCCAACAAACCTGACATATAGTCCTTACGGACCATTCCTGTTGTCTATCCAGACAAACCTGCACCTACTTGATCCTGAATTGGCATTAGTTCTTGATTACTTAATACCTGACTTGAACACATATAACTTGGGGGTATGAGGAAATCAATGATGAAATCCTGACTTGTAACTCGACAGTTGCTTGCTTATGCTGATCAGTTTTAGAGGCTAGGCCCGCCTCGGGATGATGCTGCTGACATCGTTCGTCTTTACCCTTTTCCTTTTAGTGCCTAGCGGCAAGTCTCGGTTTCAGCCCGAGAGTCTTAGACCGTGGTCCTGAGCATGCACGGGATACTATTGAGTTACATCGATGATTCATCAAATTGATTTCAAAGACTTGAGAATAGTTAGCCCAATAGACCAATTAGATAACTCACTACACATTACCCCACTGTCCTTACTTATATCACTGTTATGCTTGTTTTACCATTTATGCTTATACTTGCATGTATTGCTACCCCTGTTTTATTATTGCTTGATGTTATGACGCGCTGACATCTGGGTTTTGTATGGCCCAGATTCTTCTACCTTTGTTGCAAACTAATCAGGAGTATTGCCGCTGTTAGACCGATTGGTGAAGTTCTTGTCGGTATGTAGTTTTACTTTCCAGGTGTTTCATTTATTGTATCTTTTGCTTCCGCATATCATTATTTCTTGACTCATTCATTTTGGCTCATGGACATGTACTAGATAGTTTAGTTACTTTCCTGTTCTTGATATCTCTACAGCCGTAATATGACTGTGGAGGGATTTTTCCTATCCACAGGTAGCATGGTTGGCTATGTCACGTGCCTATTTGAGCGTACTCTGGGAAGCAGGGCGTGACATGGTTCTTTTGGTATCAGAGCCATAGGATATAGGTTAATCGAGTTTGATTCTTTTGTAGTTGGGTATTGGACCCAATACACGAATTAGAATACTCGTGATTAGGAACATGTCATGTCACCTTGTTATCGTGATTTTTGAATCGTATCTTTCTCGTATCCTTTGCCTTGACGATATGCAAATAACTTTGCATCTCGGCTTGAAATCTTTTTGGATCACCATTGTCTCTTCCTGTTTCTTGATTCTGATACTAGGATTTGGGCGACTTGGGTGGAGTTATGTAATTGTACCCATGAACTGCAGCATGGTTACAATGCGATACTCTATTTAAATAACTTGGAGTCCTAGTCTTGATTTACTTCCTTATTCTATGATCGTTATAATACCTTGCTCTCGGTTTCATTGCTTGCCAGTTCTTGTTTTATCGCTAGCTTGAATTATGTTTACCGTGCTTAATCTTCTTCAGTATCTTGACTTCGGATGAAGTCATCTCGGTATCTTACTTGTTCTTCTTTCCTGCATTAGAATTATTCAATTCTGGTGCATCCCTTGTTTGTTGTTGTCTTGGGAATGGATTTTTCGCGGCACTTTCAACGCTCATATTGATTGTAAGGAAAGGAAAGTGATTCTCCAGATTCCCAGACATCCGGAGCTTGTTTTGCTGGAGGAAGTAGTTCTGTCAGGCCAGTCGAGTTTAGGGCTAGGCCGACAAATCAGGTTCTTTCGTTGATGGAAGTTGATAAGGAGGAAGCACCGGCTATAGTTCGAGAATTCATGGACGTGGTTGAAGACATCTCGGGGTTATCGCCAAAACAAGATATAGAGTTCGCAATTAATCTTGTTCCTGGTGCAGCGCCAATCTCAAAGGCGTATTATCCAATGGCACCAGTGGAGTTGGAAGAAGTTAAGAAGCAAGTTACTGAATTACTTATAAAGGGTTGGATTTGCAGTAGTAACTCACCTTGGGAAGCTCCAGTTCTTCTAGTAAAGAAGATGATGTTACAAAGAGGATGTGCATATATTATCGAGAATTAAACCGGATGACTATTAAGAACAATTACCCGATCCCTCGCATCGGTGAATTATTTGAGCAGCTTAGTGGCACGAGGGTATCCTCGAAGTTGGAATTGTGATCCGGATATCATCAAGTCTGAGTTAAATCAAAAAATAATTGCAAGACTGCGTTCCGAACTCGATATGAACATTATGAGTATTTAGTGATGCCATTCGGAGTCATGAACGCACCGGCGATATTTATGGACTTGATGAACCGAATCTTTTCACCATTCTTAGACCAGTTTATAGTAGTGTTCGCTGAGGATATTCTGGTCTACTCGAGGAGCATTGAAGAGCATGCAGAACACTTAAAGATCGTACTGCAGATATTGAGGCAAGAAAGATTATATGCAAAGATAGCAAGTGCAAGTTTTGGCTTGAAGAAGTAAAGTTTTGGGACATATCGTAGCTGGAGATGGAATCGCCGTTTACCCATGGAAGATTGCAGCAGTTCAAGACTGGCCGATTCCGAAGAACGTTGTAAAGATCAGAAGTTTCTTGGACTTGCAGGATACTATAGAAGCTTCGTGGAGAATTTTTTGCTCGTTTGGCTGAGCCTCTGACCAAGCTTACGCACAAGGAAGTACCATTTGTGTGGACAAATAAGTGTGCATCAGCTTTTGAGGCGTTGGAGCAAAGATTGATAACCGCTCTTGTTTTAACCGTGCCAGACAGTTCTGGAGGATTGGTGTTTTGCAGCAACGCATCTGGGAAAGGATTAGGATATGTATTAATACAGCATAAGAAGGTTGTAGCTTACGCGTTGAGACAGTTGAAGACCCATGAGAAGAATTACTCAACTCATGACTTGGAGCTTGCGGCTGGGATTTTCGCTTTGAAGATTTGGAGACACTACTTATTGGGCGAATGTTCATGATGTGTCTCATGTATCTCAACTCCGTAGGTATGTTCGAGATGAAACACATGTGTCGGATCATTCGGAGCAGACTGTACGAGAAGATTTAACCTTTGAGGAGCGACCGATGTCAGTTGCGGATCGAAGAGAAAAGGTTCTTAAGAACAAGTTACCCCTCTTGTACTTGTCTCTTGGGATAATCGCTCGGATGGAGAACCAACTTGGGAACGAGAAGATGAAATCCGGCAGAAGTTTCCACATCTATTCTTGAAATTTCTTGGTTGTTTATCCTATCTTGTTCTTGGAATTTCGAGGACGAAATTCTTTTGCAGTTGGGTATAATGTAACACCCGAATTCACTTATACCAATTCCAGTTTTCGTATTTACCTATCTATGGTCTTTTCTTGATTTAGCGTGTTTGGGTGCGAATGGTATTTTACATATTACTTTGCATTCGACCCGACCCACTTGCTTGAACTTGTTTGATTTATATTTATAGGTTACCCTGACTCATTGCACTCATTGCATTGACACGTGCATCTAGTATAAACTGTATATTGGCATTTCATCTGACATCGCATGTTTTATCATATAACTTTTAGATCACAGAAAATATTTTAAAATTACATTTCATAGCCTGCATGATACCCCTAACCCCGTGGTAGCGTCCGCACATCTTGTTCTCGTCCCATTCAGTGAAACGGACGTGTTTGGATGGCTACACGCACGTGTGCATCCGTTTTTGGGGGTATGCATTTTCGTTGACTGAGCACTCATTTTGAAATTTGGAAGTCGCATATATTTTTCATATTTTAAATCTGAATTTTTAGACCCGGCCCGGACGTGTTTTGGAATAAGTTTGTATTTTGCCAAATCTCAAACGGACTAGTATTATAATATTATATTCGATATAATTAAATCTCTAATATCTATATATATACGTGTATATATAATTTTTAAACTAAATGTATCTTTTAAAATATTTTTACTCTAACTGCTCTCTCTTCTCTCTCCCTCTCTCCGTTTTTCACTCTCTCTCTGTCTCTCTCCTCTTTCTCTCTCTCGTTATATTTAATATTTCTATTCTTAACAAAAAAATCCCACACATCTCTCTCTCTCTCCTCCCTCTTCGTCTTCTTCAATATATTTTCTTTTCCCGCTTTCCCTCTTCGCCTGTGCCGTGCCCATCGCCCGCGCCCGTTGCGCTCGTCGCCGTCCTCTCATCGCTGTCGCCCCACACCCTCGTCCACTCCTCGACCTCTCCTCCTCCCATAAACGCAACTCCCACCGCCATCACTTGACGCCGCTACCCACGACCATGAGAATCCCCGACTGCACAACCTGGCCTCGGCCGATGTCTGTCCTCGTCGCCATCGACCTCCACGTCGCCACTAGCACCGCCTCCACTTTATCCTCTCTTTACTCCAACTCGAGCAAACCCTCGACAACCCCTGACGAACTCTTTCAGCAAACTTCGACCCCAACCTCGCCGTTACTCATCCCTGGAGACCCGTCATCATCACCACCGTCGTCTCATTGTCCCTCTCTCCTCTCCCCGACACCACAAAACACCACCACCATTGACCTCACCACCTTCTCGACGACTCCGACAGCAACCCCAGAGAACCCACCACTCCTTGTCGTCGATGGCAGCCTCTCGTTGTCGTCACCTTCTCCTATGTTCTCTGACTCTAGAACCTAGAGCCGAGCAACCCTAGTCTTCTTCTTCTACTACTTCTCCTTCTTGTTCTTCCGACCATCACTGGAAAACCCACCTGCACCTTGCTGTCGACTGCTCATTGTCGACGACACCCCCTCGCATCGTCTTGGATCCAGAGCACCAATCCCAGACCATGCACCAGATCACGTCCAGATCGCGCCCAGACCATGCACCAGATCGTGTCCAGATCGCGCCCAGACCATGCAACGGATCGCGTCTAGACCCAGTACCGTGTCGCGCCGTTTCACACACCGTATCGTGTTATGTCGCACCAGGCCGCCTGCATATCGACCTTGTTCTGAGGCAAGTAAAACTTGCTACAGGCTATTTTACAGCATTCCATATTTATTTGCATATATATATTTTAAACATGAAGTTTGAATTGGTGTCTATATCACATTTTACCATCCGACGTCCGTTTATATCATTTTGAGTTAATTGTGAAACACCGATTGCATGATAGATTATAATGTTATATGCCCATGCCTATATTTTTATAACATAGTTCTTGGTCGCATAGCCATAGTACCCTTTAAATAGTTCATAACTGTGCAACACCCGTTTGCACCCATCTAACCTGTTTTATACATATTATTGCATCCATTTAACCCTTTTATATATAACTGCATCTAGCGGTCTTTTAATACATGATAGTGTGATTGTAATATTCTATGTTCATGTAAGGTATGATACTTCATGTTTGAACCATAACCCTGACTCTAATTGATGACTGTACATCCATATAGTTTAGTCTGTACCTATTTGCATATCATATTACATATGCCGGTTTATTGTTCCGACAGTACCCGTGCTTGTTTATTTATAACCATGTTTATATTAGTTTGATATGTGAGCACCCACATAATATTTTGTGCTTCCCGACATGACCTGTTGCACTTCCTACTTGATATGACATGGTACCATACACTCTTGACTTGACACAACATCTAAATACACTACTGGACTTAACCTGATGTACCATGGCTTTACCTGTTAACTGATCTTGTGTCTAATACCAACAAACCTGACATATAGTCCTTACGGACCGTTCCTGTTATCTATCCAGACAATCCTGCACCTACCTGATCCTTAGTTGGCATTAGTTCTTGATTACTTAATACTTGACTTGAACACATATAACTTGGGGGTATGGGAAAATCAATGATGAAATCCTAACTTGTAACTCGACGGTTGCTTGCTTATACTGATCAGTTTTAGAGGCTAGGCCCGCCTCGGGATGATACTGCTGACATCGTTCGTCTTTACTCTTTTCCTTTTAGTGCCTAGCGGCACGTCTCGGTTTCAGCCCGAGAGTCTTAGACCGTGGTCCTGTGCATGCACGGGATACTATTGAGTTACATCAATGATTCATCAAATTGATTTCAAAGACTTGAGAGTAGTTAACCCAATAGACCAGTTAGATAACTCACTACACATTACCCCACTGTCCTTACTTATATCACTGTTATGCTTGTTTTACCGTTTATACGTATACTTGCATGTATTGCTACCCCTGTTTTATTATTGCTTGATGTTACGACGCGCTGACGTCTGGGTTTTGCATGGCCCAGATTCTTCTACCTTTGTTGCAGACTGATCAGGAGTATTGCCGCTGTTAGACCGAGCGGTGAAGTTCCTGTCGGTATGTAGTTTTACTTTCCAGGTGTTTCATTTATTGTATCTTTTGCTTCCGCATATCATTATTTCTTGACTCATTCATTCTGGCTCATGGACATGTACTAGATAGTTTAGTTTACTTTCCTGTTCTTGATATCTCTACAGCCGTAATGTGACTGTGGTGGGATTTTTCCTATCCACAGGTAGCATGGTTGGCTATGTCACGTGCCTATTTGAGCGTACTCTGGGAAGCGGGGCGTGACAGCATCTTTTCTTAAAAACACCGTAGCCCTTATTTTTCTAAACACCACGATTCGTCTCATTTCAAATGGCAAAACTATATGACATATACATATTGATGTAGATTCTTCCCTGTTGTGTTTATTATTAATTTTCCGCATATTCTTGCTATTCGCATCGCATTGCATGGTTAAATGTGTTTATTGTTATACTAAACCCATGCTGCCAGGACACCAGCAGCATTATCAATGATGCGTATGTTCCACGTACACCTGCTTGCCGGCTCACACACTTTATCATCGATAACTGCCATGTTATTACACAGTAGAATTGTTGCATCAGGATATGACTAATTGTACACCCATACTTGCATACATACATATTTGCACATGCATAGATGATTCTGTCTTGATTTTGAGATTTGGGAACCGCAAGATATATTTTAAAACTGGATTCATTTAAAAGAGTGGTTTCCCTCGATGAGTGCATATTACTGTTTTATGTTGCATGATATACGGATATGCTTACATCTCTGTTATATGTCGCATACATCATGCTTTATGATTATATGCATTGGGATATGCTATTTTCACGAGATTTCTGGATTTGAGAACCGTGGCTATTTCAAAAGAAAGCATGTACTGTTTTAAAAACTCGGATTCTCTTGATATGATATTTCAGTATGTCCAACATGCGTTTTCTCGGTTTCGAGACGTGTGATATGTGAAACCCGATTCGAGGAAGCGGATGATCCGTTTGCAGGTACATGGTGGACCCGGTATGGTACCCCGGGGCGAGAGAGAGATTTCGTGTGGATGACGATGGGCCTGCCAGAGGGACCACTACCTACCGGTGATAGTATTTGGGCTCGGCGGATATCCGGAGGATACCGATCAGAGTCGAGAGATGATATGGGCCGATCCGGACTGACAGAGCCCGTGGGCCGATCCGGACTGACGGAGCCCGATATATGAGGATTTACGTACCGATACTGGGCACGGGTTTCATGATGTTTTCGAGTGTCGATGCTGGATACTCAAGTTCCATGATTTTGATGTGTAGCGAAGGACACATGTTGATTTACATCCTCATACATCCATGCATATGCATATGATATTTACATGCATGATGTTTCGTGTCATTGGTTGACACGTAGAAGAGATCCATATGCATACAGACATCGAATACTGTTGGATATAGTGCCCTCAGAGTCAATTATTGGATCGCAGGTACGTGATTGCAATGATTGCGGAGGACCTATACCGGTAGGACAGTCTTACTCGAGATGATAGTATGCTATCTGGTTTGCCTTTATCAGTCATGTACAGGTTCAGGTGACTGATTACTGCTACACTTTGATAGAGCACTTAGGATCTTGCTTTACCACCAACAGTATGATGGCGATCATATACGTGAGAGTTGGGTGGTTTATATGCATATCCTTGATTTTGGTCCCTAGTCGTGGGAGTTTCGAGACAGGGCATCGATACTCCGGAGTAGACTAGTGTATACAGTCGAGACCCTGACGAGGGGCGGTGGCCGGTCTCACAAGCCACTGGTGTCAGTTGGATCACCTAAGATGTATACAGGTGCTCATTGGGTTATGAGTACACCGGACAGGACTCACCGGGAATCTGCTAGTTGGTATTATACATATCGTCAGATAGCAGTTCCCTGGTGACATGTGTACAGGTTAGTTCATCGACCTGAGGTCGTCATTTGTCTCGTGTGAGTTCCTACTGTGCTTTGATTTCTACCCTACCACGGCTCAAAGGAGTCGTGCAAACAGGTAGTTTTTGGGTACAGTCCCGAGCCATATGGAGGCACGTGAGCGGATCGGCAGCGGATTCGTCTCTCCCGGTATTGGGGGCAAGATCGCGCTGTGTCTAGGAGAGCCATTACACAAAGCCCACGGCCGTGGCAGGAGATTTACTGGTAGGTACTTCAGTAGTATCTCAGGGTGTATTGAGGCTATACTCCGACACGACTTATACTGCTATTGGGGGTCTGACGTTACTAACCCTCTAGGCAGATATGCGATACTCATAGACGAACGGACCGGACTGTATATACATTGTCACTGTTAGGCTCAGTAGAGTTTTCCGGATGAGTTCGCTCATCGGCATCCCTTGAGGTCAGTCCATGGGCAGCCGTTACGCACTGCTAGTGTCGCTGACGGTTTGTGGTTAAACCCACTGCCAGGGTACTGACGAGTCATTAGAGTCCCCCACAGAAAGTTTCCCAAGTTCGGGCGAAATGTTGTAGAGGCCATATGGTTTTATGGCAGGGTTCGGAGAATGCACGTGCGTTTACGCACGTGTCGGTTTTCGGACAGAAGATACTGGTCGGCTTTGGTTTAAGCCGGATCCGAGTATTATATTGAGTAGATATAATATCTTTGTCTCAGTTGCATTTGTATTCGGTCGTAATACAAATGCGGGTATATTTATACAGTTACGGGGTTGTCCTGAAATTCGTTTCAGGATCGCTTTTGGAAGTTGCCAGTTTCCAGTTTTCTATCAGCCGTATTTAACATTTGGTTAAATACGGATTTTATCTTTTCTTGAGATGAGTGTGGAAGCTTCTAGAAGGTTCTAGAAGTGGTGAGGTGTTTAGTGAGTCATGGTTGCATTTAATGGTTTCATTAATGCTTGATGACTAGGTTAATGATTCATCATTTCATTAAGTGTGTTCATACTTTGTGTTCACACTTGAGATATTTTCTTATTGTCACCTCCCCCTCTCCTACATTCACCCCCCCACCACTATATATATATGGCCGGCCCCTTCCCCCTCTCACTCACTCTTTCATTTGAGTTTTTATCTGGTAAAAAGATTATGATAGATTTTGGGGTGTATGGAATTTCACAGCTCATTTCATTCCATCACCCGATTCGAATGGCAACTTCATTAACCGTTCGTCCATAGCTTTGAACGTAACGAGACAAAGTCATCTACTCATTCTCTACATCATTCTTGGTCGTCTCTTTTAGCAAACTTGACGACCGAGTTGCCTCGAGTCAGAGACGGGAGCCCGTTTAAAGAATCGTTGACGTGGTGCCACCTGGACAAGCAGATCGGAGATCGACGAGATCGGAGCAGCCGCAACGGAGCGTGGGATGATGGTTAAAGAACGAAGGACTCGGATCGTTCGGTATAACCTTTCTACACTCTTTACAGTTTGTTAGTTTAGCAATAATGGCAGATCCGAGTTATAGTATACGATAGCGCAAGTTAAAAAGTTTTTGTTCCGCATTTGGCGTCTGTAGACGGCCGGGGCGCTACCGTAGACTTACAAATACATAGTTGGATGATATCCACATATTTTTAGACTTCATGATATAGTTGACATTGATTCATGTTGATTACATTGATCATACTCCATACTTATGATATGTTGCTACCTGAGGCACTGACACGAGCACTTGGTATTACACTGATGTATAAATGTTTACCCTTACCACCTTATCATGCTTAAGACTTTATCATATTGAGGATATATTATTACTGATCGTTTGACCTAGGATTGTGTCATACATACGATTTCTTCTATGTAATGTTTTCTACTCACGAGTTGGCAACTCACTCCCATTGTGCCACAGTTCTTGCAAGTTTTTCCGTAAAGGTTTCATTGCGGCTTTCTGGCACACTGCTTCCTTTCTGGATGATTGCTTTGGTAGGTGGGTTCACTCGCATCGTGACCACCCTTGTATTTATTTTAATTAGTTGTATCTAGTATTCCATCAACCAAACTTGTATATTTATTCAGACTTAGGAAATCAGTTGTGTAATATTTCGACCTTAGAGTCGCGCGTTGTAGTATTATGGTTTTCTTGATATTTTGAGTTTCTTTTGAGTTTTGATCCTCGCCCTTCGGCGTTGTATATTATATTGCTTGCATGGTTGTGACCGTCGTTTGACGAAGAGCTAGCTCCCTCTTGGGGATGCCTTTTATCATTGATGTATATATTATTCTTTTTGTACCCCGTTCGGGGCCAGTATTTACAAAGGAAACACTGCCGAAATTTTTAGAAAAGACTTGAGTTTTTAAAAATGCATATTTGGCTTACGTATTTAAAAACCTTGTTTTTTTAAAACATGTTTTCTTCACTTCTTTAAAACTAGTTTTCCTTCATTTATTATTTAAAATGGTTTTAGATTTCTGGGCTTTTGGCTTACTTGAATTAGATGAGGTCCTATAGACTTCATATGATTCAAGGGCCTGTCACGTGCTTTATCGGGTGGTGACAAAGTTGGTATCAGAGCGCTAGGTTAACCTTGGTTCGAGTCTAAGTTTGACTATACTCAGCCTAGAGCATTTGGATATATTCGGAACTTAGGCTTGACCTTACGGAACTTAGACTTAGTCGAGAGGGTATTACACCCAAACTTTCATCGCATAGGATGACATTGGTTGATGGAGTATGTAACTTAAGGAGAATGACGTACCGTGCGTATGTTCCGCGGCATACTTACGATACGCCACTCTACTTAAGGAGCTTTAGGATGTATATTTCCTTGCACAGTATTATATTCATTCCTACATCGATATTGGTTATGATTTTGCTGCCACGATTACACGGGAAGAGAGAGCTACGGCTAGAGTTGCGGTCAGCACGAGCTCGTCACGAACGAGGACTGACCGGAGCGTGATTCCAAAGACATACGATTGCATAGAGGCGTCGTTTTATTGTGTTTTCGCGCCATGAGCGTTTGACGGATCGCTTTTACGAGATTTCTCGGACGTGCAGATCAGCACCAGAGGATCAGGCTACTGCTAGAAGCCAGCCAGCATGTGATGACCGTCGATGCACCTATTAATTGATGATTGAGCATTGTTCAGCGTGCGGACAAATGAGCCAGTTGTTACTGCGAACGACGAGATATCGCCCCAGATGTTGGAGCTATTGTAGTACGAGATGTACTTAGTGATATGATAGAAGGTCGCTAGTAACCCGAGGATGAAAGACTAGGACATGTGGTTCATTCGCTTACCTCGATGCGAGCTCATCAGATAGATTGATTCCAGCTAGAGATGACTTCACGCAGGTACGTTGAGAGTTGATGGAGACGATCGAATGTCAGGAGCCTATTTTCCAATTTTAAAGTATTCAGAGACAAATGCAAGTAATGCTATGGACCCTCTAGAAGAATGAAACCCTAACTCGACGTAATGACCATGGAACGCCTTGAACCTTAGGGTTTATGGACATTTGTGAAGCTTGGGTTTTCCCTTCTACGGTTGGTCCACAGGTGCTGTGGCATATACTGGAATACTATTAAACTTTACTTAAGATGTAGAGCTCTTGGGGGATTATAAAGTTTGACGAATCGATCGAAAGGTTCGACATCTTTCGGATATCATGTGATGGGATGCATTGCTTGGGAGACTCTAGATACGAGTATAGCCGTTGGAGCATAGTCCATGCAGCCATGATGAGACGAGTCCGGAGCAGTCGACGGTACAGAAAAGTGGGGTAAGAGGTTCGTACGAGATCTTGATAAGATGACATTCCACTCCGCCGACATCAGAGATGTGATACGCATGCAGAGGCGTTGATTACTGATATATCTTCCAAAAGAAGTAGCAATGAGAATGCAGCCGTTCCGGAACAAGAAACAGATATAGTAAGGATGGTAACTTCCAGGCAGTTCGGCAGAAACGAGATTTGAGAGAGACCTCGACATGACCTTTCTGGAATACTATACGAGAAGACTTGGACCCAGGAGCGGTCATATTGCACACACCCAGCAAGCTAGAATTCGGTATCGTCGACGAGATAGTTGGCCAGAGATCTGTAGAGGATGTGCCGGAGCGGGAATATATCCGTCGTCATTCCATATTGGGCCGTTGAGCCGAGGAGCTATATATCTAGCAATACACAGTGAGAGACGAGAGCCTAAAAGCATCAGGCGCCAGACCATGAACAGGAGACAAGTAGATATCTTGCTCTGCTAATATTAGATTCACCAACACCTTGTCGACCTTGAAGGAGGAAATATCGACGACGGTATTTATGATTTGTGATTTGATGATTTGATTATCACGTATCTGTCACCTTAGATTTCAGTATTTTGGGTGATCTATTCGCATGATTGAGTCTTGATGACTGAGTTTCATGATATTTGTTTTTGTGCACTACGGTTGCACCTGACTTCGGTTTGATGTCATTCGATATGTTAATTTTGATTTCATGCCTATGTTATGCATGCGATTTGACTTATGATTTCGGCATAGTTTTCATGCACTTTTAGTGTTTTGATTTGATTTGTGCACGCTGATGCACATGGTTGTGAGATTATATACCGCGGTATACCTGATTTGGATTGATGTTTATTGTATACCGTTGATTTCGATTATGATATTGATATTGATTTCATGCACTCTGTGCATTTGATTTGGATTCTTGCGCATATTTGGTGCGCTTAGATTGGATGTTGCGTATGTTCGGAGCTTGGTATTAGATTTCGTGATTTCGTGCATGATGGATGCACCTGATTTGGATTTTCGCACATGTTGGGCGCATATTATGAGATGCGATTTTGGTGCACACCAGATGCACTAAATTGGGATTCTTCGTGCACATTAGATGCACCTGATTTTGCTGTCAGGCACACACGTTGCCTCTGACAGGGGTTTCGTGCACACCCGTTGCACTTAGATGTTGTTTTTGTGCACATATATGGCATATATATGGATTTTGATTTCCGTGCGCACCAGACGCACGCAGCATTCTTATGCATATTTTGGGATTGATTTCTTATGGAGCAGTACGTTTTTATAATATTTGCTATTTGTTTTCGTACTGAGCAGGATTAGTCAGAGGACAGTACCTGGGTATATTTTGCATGCATTGATAGTTATCGAAGGGATTTCCAAAAAGGGAGCTATAGTCTCAGTATTTACCTACGTGTCTGATATGACACGAAACGTTTAAAATAAGGAAACCCTTCTAAATTGTTTTCAAAACGGCGGAACGTAAATATTAAATAAAAGATATATACATATATGGTTATTTTCTTACAATAGACGTCCGCCACTCTGCAGTGTTATGTGCATCGCACAGCGACTTAAAAAGGTTTGGCATGCAATTCCTTTAGATATTTACATGTATAGATTTGATGTCTACATGTATAGTTTTGATGTATATTATATTGGTTTTGTTATGGATTTGACATTTGTGTTTTCACCATGACTCCGATGATTGCGGATGGTTGATGGAATGTTGTTTTTGAGTTATCTACTCATTGTTTGTGCGCACGCATTGCGCTACGACGTGTTTTAAGTATTGATGATTTCGGAGCCCCGACTACTTGGACTTTTACTGAAATGTTTTAATATTGAGGGGTTTAAATTTAAATTCGGAGACCGAATTTCTTTAAGGGAGGAAGATTGTAACATTTCAAAGAAAATAAAGTATTATTTTTGGGAATTTTTATAATTAAATAATAATATATTGAATATTTTTGTCACGGCCCAAAATATTAGCTCGTGACCAGCACTTGAATCACGCAACGTCTAAAGACGTAATGGAATTCAAGTAAGCTGAACCCTAGAAATCTAAACCTTTTTAAGAAAATAAAGAATGTGGAGTTTTGAAATAAAGGTATAATAAAATCAAGTGTGCTTAATGCATAGAAAGAAACATGAATGATGCAAATAAAATTTTCTGGTTTGAAAACATGTTTCGTCTTTTGAAAAAAAAATTGGCAGCACCTCCTTTGTATATTTTGATCCAAAACCACAAAACATAAAAAGAATAATGGCATCCCCAAGCAGGAGCTAGCTCTTCACCAAACGGCGGATCACAACCACGCAATACAGTATAAATAAGTATACGACGCCCAACGGCGAAGTTCACCACAAGAAGAAAAAGAAATGAGCAAATATAACCCCAAAAGTGAAAGTAAAACCCATCGCTCAAATCTCGCAATTACAAGTCTCACTAAGTCTCATCTCTTATACAAATTCTAATTTTGATTGATTGATGGAGTTAACTAGATACAATATGAAATATAATACAAGAGTGGGTACGATACAATGTCCCACCTAACAATGCAAAACACCCGAATAAAACTGTGTGCCAGCGAAGCCTCTACCGATCCAAGCGGTCAACCTGCAAGAATTGTGGCATATTGGGGGTGAGTTGCCAACTTGTGAATAGAAATATATCTACAAGTAGAAATCGAATAAACAACGACTCTTAGGTCAACTATATCATAAGGTAATACTATGATATCTAGGGTGACCGGGTCGTATATGTGCCAACAAGGTAGTCACTATCTATATGCATACGGATAACATCCAACAATAATAATCAATGCATGCGGATATGTGGGTCTCATCCACCCATAAATCAATATCTATAAGCATGTGCATAATCTCCGATAGTAGAATCGGTGTATGTATGTATGTATGTATGTGGATCTAGTCCATGCGTCAACCACTGACGCAACAATATCATGCATGTAAATATCATAAAAGAGCGTGCATGGAAGTGTGAGGATATATATATCAACGGTGTCCCTCCCGACACATCAAATCATGGAACCGGAGTGCCTAGCATCGACACTCGAAAACATCATGAAAACCATGCCCAGCATCGGCACGTAAATCCTCATATATCTCAGGCGCTGCATCCTCAGATCGGCCCTCAGGCGCCGCACACCCTGGTCGGCCTTCATATCCATCTCGCTACTCCGGTCGGTATCCTTCGGATAACCTCCGAGTCCACATACTATCACCGGTAGGTAGTACTCCCCCTGCCGGACTCACTGTCTAATATATACGAGTCTTCTTGCCCCGGGATACCTCACCGGGTCCACCATGTACCCGCAGACGGTGCCTACCACTCCTCGAATCGGGTTTCACATGCCACTCTCAGAACCGAGAAAACACATGGTGGACGCACTGAAATATCATATCAAGAGAAACCTGGTTTTTAAAACAATATATGCTTTCTTTTGAAATAGCCACGGTTCTCAAATCCAGAAATCTCATGAAAACAACATATCTTAATGCGTAAAATAATAAAGCATGATGTATGCGACATGTAAAAAGAAATGCGAGCATATTCGTGTATCATGCAACATGGGATAGTGATATGACATATTAAGGGAAAACCGCTCTTTTAAAATGATTCTAGTTTTTAAAATATAACATGTGGTTCCCAATTTTACAATAAACCGGTTATCTATGTAGGTACAATGTGTATATGCGCAAGTATAGATGTACCATGTATGTGTGCACAAATATGAATATACAATGTGTAGGTGCACAAGTATGGGTGTATCAAGGTATATGTACACCAATATGGGTATACGAATGTGTATACTCGTAAGTATGAATGTATTAATGTATATGTGCAAGCAAGTTATGCGAAGAGTCATATCATGATGCAGCAACCCTACTGTGTAGTGACATGGCAATTATCGATGATGAAGTGTGTGAGCCAGCAAATATGTGTACGTGTAACATACGCATTATCGATAATGGTGCAGGTGTACTATCGCAGGTATATGCGATGCAATAATAATATCATGAATGCAGCAAGTAAATCATCAGCTAACAGCTATAAGGTATACATAACTATGACATGTCCGAGTCGGTGCATCTATCAATCGGTATCTAGCCCAAAACCACCGCATACGGTATAATCTATCGTACGGCAACCTCTAGTCAAGGGTATGGATCAATCATCAAGTCAAATTCATCACGCACGGAATATCATCGTGCGGCGGTATTATACTAAAAGGGATCCTATCATCCTATACGACAAATGAGGGTACGGCCTAATATCACATAAGGCCTATCATCCATGATACACACATTCTATATATATAACCCTATATACCTATGTTCCAAGTCGCATCTGCAATAATCTCATATCAGGGGACCGGCAGGGTATAAATCATCTCGATCGACTCGCATCCGTATACCATCATCTCATTATATCATCAAATTCGTCTTGTATTCTTTCATCGCATTTATATCTCATATCATGTCGAATTTACATAAACATGCTATCTCTATTATATATAAGTATCTAATCTAACAAACACACCCGAACCATACAATCAGATTTTAAAGAAGTGAATCGTAGTTTTGAAAACAGGGGTTACGGTGTTTTTAAGGAAAAAATATCATTTGAAAATCCGTAAAATCCCTCAAGATATACATTTAAAAGATACATACGATTCTTTAGTTTAGAAAAAGGTATGGTTCGGATGACGCATCTACATCGACTATCTAGTCCTACGGAACCCTAAGCGGTAATATCGCTAAATATCATCTTAGGGTAGTAGTAGCATATCACACTTAACTATCCTCTAGTTTCTAATACGACTATATAGCTATCTATATTCTAACCCTAGTTTCCTAATCTAGGTTCCCTAACCATACTCTTTAAATCAGTTTTCCATCAGAAGTTTGCGGGGGTGCTATACGCCATCCACCCGACTTCCCCGGTAGATATAGATCTACTCACCTGGTCTTCGCTCGCCGAAATCGATGACGCCACGCTTCTTCGCCTCGGAATTGATGCGAGGGTACCTACAATAATAACCAATTGCAATACGTATTAAAATCGATGCAGAAAACCGATACGGCGCACGATGTGCCCCTAGGTTAGAACCTGTGGCCTAAACGTGCAAATCAATCAAACAATCCCTGTTGTCGATGTACGAACACCCGACAACCAAATACAAATCCAAATATCAAGAAAGTGCATTTTAAAATATGGAAAACATCGCCTAAAACCCACCAAAATGCTCCCAGATTTCCCCAGGTGACAATTAGCCAAAACTGCATATAGGAGGGGTCTAATTTAGTGCAAAATGAGCCCTGGAACAAAAATGAACCCATTCCCTTCTACTCTGGCCGCAAATTGCGGCCAGAATGATTAAATCTGCAGCCTGGAATTAGAATTAGGGGCTCGGGTCTTGGTGGTAGCTTCCTAGTGCCTGCACGACTCACTGCCAGCTCAATTTTATTTTGGAGGTCTCGGGGTGATAGCAGATTCCTAAATACACTCCCAGATTTGCAGTTCTCCCCGATATCGATTCACTAAATCCGTATTCTGGGTTTAACTCTCAGGTCTGATCCAAAATAACATCCCACAAGGGGTTCTAAGGTCACCACAATCCTCAATTTCATCTTTGATTTCAGATCTAACCTAAACCCTAATTTGAAGTTTGAAAATTCTATCAAACGACACCATATCGACATGAAACTAGAATGGATGCAATAAAAATTGAAATACTAAACTAGGGGTGCAGAAATTAGCTTCTTTGGCAACTCAAGAAAATTCTTGAGTTGCTTAAAGTCCTCCAAATCCATTCCTTCTAGGTCTAATGTGTAGCTAGCGAGCTCGGAAACATTTTTTATGAAATGAGAATAGGGTTTTGGGGTGGATTTCATGGTGGATCTAGGGTTTTTGTGAAGAGGGAGAGAGAGGGAGAGGGGCAGCAGCAGCTCCCTCATGGGAGAGGGTGAGAGAAAAGGAGATGGGAAATTATGAGGATGGTTCAAAAAAGAGGGGTTGACCTAGTCTTCATCATACTTCACTTTTTCTTTTCATTTCCTTTTTCTTTTATATCCCCTCACACAAAGGTAAACCCTAAGCAACCATCTACCCCCCATATATAAGAAATGTAACAAGTGTAGAAACAATGATACGTGCATATTTTTGCACAAAAATGCTAAAAATCCAATTAGCGATTTTTAATCGCGATTAACACTGAAATAGCATATAATTAACCATAAAAGCTTTAAAATGACATAACTCCACAAAATACTCTATTTTAGAATTTTCCAAAATTTTCCCCATTTATCGGTATTTAATTATGGCAAAATATTAAAATATTCATTAAAATAATATTAAATTATAGAAATTCCCAAAAGTAACATTTTGTTTTTTTTAAATGTTACAATTTTAATGAGGCGGTATAATTAAATACCGATAAATTGGAAAGAAATTTGGAAAATTATGGAAATTACTAAAAGAGGGTGTTTTATATGAATTATGCAAATTATAAGTCTTTATGATTAATTATACGCTAATTAGTGTTAATCGTGATTAAAAATCGCTAATCGGGTTTTAAGCTTGTTTTGTGGAAAACATGCACATGTTTTTTTTTACACTTGTTACATTTTTATCATGACTTTTCTCCATATTTTATATCATGGTTGTTGTTTTATTGACAGGGGAAAAGAAAAGAAAAGAAAAAGAAAAAGGAATAGAATATTAGGTATGGGTGAGAGAGAGAGAGAGGTGAGGGTTTAGTTTGACTTGGTCATCCTTTCATCTCACCATTTTCATCACATTCTCTCCTCTCCCTCACTCTCTTGCTGCTGCTGCTGCTGCCCTCACTCCCTCCCCCTCTTCAACCCTCTCAAACACCATTAAAGACATCTCAAAACCCAATACCCATTTCATTAAAAATATGCATGAGCTCACTAGCAACATATTGGACCAAGAAAGCAAGGATTTTAGACACTTGGGGCAACTCAAGAAAATTCTTCAATTGCCAAATGAGGTATTCTCTTAACCATTAGCCTAGTATTTCCATTGCTTTTTACATCCATATTTATTTAGAACCGATATGGTGTGGTTTTGGGAAGTTTGAAAACTTGAGTTGAGGTTAGGGTTTTAATTGAACCCAAAGGTGAAATTAAGATTACTAGAGGCTACACAAACCCCCTAGTGCTAGAATTCAGACCTAAACCAGAGACTAGAACCCCGGAATACGGATTTAGAAACTTGAAATCGAAGGAATTGTGGATTCTGTGAGTGTATTTTTAAATCTGCTAACTCCCGGAGCCTCTGAAAATTATTTTGCAAACACAAAGAGATGTGCAGGCACCCAGGAAGCTTACCCTAAGACCCCAGCCCCTGACTCCACTTTCAGGCCGCAAAAATAATCCTTCTGGCCACAAATTGCGGCCAGACTTGGGCTATTGGATCTCGTTCTTGTTCTGTAGTTCCTACATCTGTAAAGTAGACCCTTGGCATATGCAAAATTGACTAATTTGATCTAAGGTAAAATCTGGGATCATTTACAAGAGTTGCTTTTTTGATTTGGGGTTTTGTTTTGCGTATTTTATATTCTGGATTTTTGTGATTTGTGACGTATTCGATCACTTGACGTTTGTACGTCGAAATCGAGTGTTATTTGGTGGTTTTGAAGGCGTGGTCCATAGGTTCTAACCTATGGGTCATAGCGTGTCGTTTTGGTTTTCCGATGTGATTTTAATACGCATTTGCGATTGTGTTATCTATATAGTTACCTTCACGTAGGTTTCATACGATGAAGAATATGAAGGCGATATCGACACCAACACGTAAGATGCAAGGTGAGTAGACTATATCTACGGGGAAGTCGGGTGGATGGCGTATAGCACCCCCGCAGTTCGTAGTATAGCTTATATATATGGTTATATATGTGTTTATGTTACATGGATGATTATCAGGATATGATTAGGTGTTAAATGGTTAGATTAGGGTTATTAGAAGTGAACTAGTATAGCTTCTTAGTCGCGAACCCTAGAATAGGTTTACACCCACACGTACACACATGCTTACTTTGTTATACTTGTGCGTATATGGGGATACGTATACACACACACACAGGTATGGGACGACGTATATATAAATACACGTATACCTACACTTGGATGATGAGGATAGTGGATGATATTTGGAGATGAGTCGATGAGTTTGGGTATGGTGCCATGAGATCGGTGATATGATGTGGTTCGTATTATGAGATATGACATGAGTTATAGCGGGCCTTTAGGCGTGTTTTCATACATGCATATATATCTATATAGATGGTATCGGTTTGTACTAGACTTAGATCAGTACACCAGTTCATGAGATATGATGATAAGGATACCAGATAATTGAAGAGATAAATGTGAGATTCGACCCGTACCCAGATTTGGAATGCCGTACGATGGATTTACGTACGAGCTATATATTGATGAGAGATCCCCACTCTTGACTCGAGGATGTCATATTGTATATTGTATCGTATGTGATACTATTGAAGTGGGATCACCGACTATTATATGTGTATGTGTGTGTGTGTGTATCGACTCAGATTTAGGTGGTTTCCATACCCTTTCAATTAGCTTGTTAGTTAGATCTGTAGTTTACTTAGTAGATGTCAGACTAGACCCGAGTCATACCTATTTCAAAAACTACCAAATCATGAGTATTTTAAACACAGGCCAAGGGATTCTACGGATATTTCAAAGACGCATCTTTTTTTAAAAACACCGTAGCCCTTATTTTTCTAAACACCACGATTCATCTCATTTCAAATGGCAAAACTATATGACATATACATATTGATGTAGATTCTTCCCTGTTGTGTTTATTATTCATTTTCCGCATATTCTTACTATTCGCATTGCATTGCATGGTTAAATGTATTTATTGTTATACTATACCCATGCTGTCAGGACACCAGCACCATTATCGATGATGCGTATGTTCCACGTACTCCTGCTTGCCAGCTCACACACTTCATCATCGATAATTTCCATGTCACTACACAGTAGGATTGTTGCATCAGGATATGACTAATTGTACACCCATACTTGCATACATACGTATTTTCACATACATAGATGATTCTGTCTTGATTTTGAGATTTGATATATTTTAAAACTGGATTCATTTAAAAGAGCGGTTTCCCTCGATGTGTGCATATTACTGTTTTATGTCGCATGATATACGGATTTGCTTATATTTCTGTTATATGTCACATACATCATGCTTTATGATTATACGCATTGGGATATGCTATTTTCATGAGATTTCTGAATTTAAGAACCGTGGCTATTTCAAAAGAAATCATGTACTGTTTTAAAAACCCGGTTTCTCTTGATATGATATTTCAGTGCGTCCACCATGCGTTTTCTCGGTTCTGAGACGTGTGATATGTGAAACCCGATTCGAAGAGGCGGATGATCCGTTTGCAGGTACATGTTGGACCCGGTATAGTACCCCGGTACAAGAGAGAGATTTTGTGTGGATGACGATGAGCCTGCCAGAGGGACCACTACCTACCGGTGATAGTATTTGGGCTCGGTGGATAACCGGAGGATACCGATCAGAGTCGAGAGATGATATTGGTCGATCCGGACTGACGGAGCCCGTGGGCCGATCCGGACTGACGGAGCCTGATATATGAGGATTTACGTGCCGATGATGGGCATGGGTTTCATGATGTTTTCGAGTGTCGATGCTGGATACTCAGGTTCCATGATTTTGATGTGTCGTGAGGGACACACGTTGATTTACATCCTCATAATTCCATGCATATACTTATGATATTTACATGCATGATGTTTTGTGTCATTAGTTGACACGTAGACGAGATCCACATGCATACAGACATCGATTACATAGTTGGATGATATCCACATACTTTTAGACTTCATGATATAGTTGACATTGATTCATGTTAATTACATTGATCATACCTCATACTTATGATTATTTGCTACCTGAGGTACTGACACGAGCACTTAGTATTAGGCTGATGTATAGATGTTTACCCTTGCCGCCTTATCATGCTTCAGACTTTATCATATTGAGGATATATTATTACTGATCGTTTGACCTAGGATTGTGTCATACATACGATTTCTGCTCTGTGATGTTTTCTACTCATGAGTTGGCAACTCACCCCCGTTGTGCCACGGTTCTTGCAGGTTTTGCCGTACAGGTTTCATTGCGGCTTTCTGGCACACTGCTTCTTTTCTGGATGATTCTTTTGGTAGGTGGGTATTCCCCTCCGAAAGATGGCCAAGACGACGTGGAGACGTCTTGCCTGAGATTCGGGGCAGATGCTATTTGGTTTTATCTGTCTACCTCTCCAAAGATGCTCAGTTGATTTATGACACCGTGTATCAGAGGTTTAAACGGATGCGGCCGATGTAGCAGATTTCGTCAGATTCCCCCTCGCTTGAGGGGTTTTTGATTGTGGGGACGCTCTTCCCTGCATGCGCAAGCCCCTGCAGTTAGTTACGCTACCGCATTGCGGTAACAACTTTCTCCTTCTCCAGAATTTCACTTCGTGTCGTGTGTGTGTTTGTTTTGTTTGTGGTTGCCCGTGGATAATATACGGAGACTAAGTGATGCAGTCGCCCGTAGGACGTGGATTAGTCCAAATCCGTATTTACTTAGATTTGGGTTTGGTGTTTTATTTTAAGAATACGTTAGCCATATTGAGGCTAAGATCAACTTAAACGTTCGTTAAGGATACGTTAGTCTGATTTGAGACTAAGATCAACTTAACGGAAAGAGCATTTAGGGGCTCTATTGTTCCAGTTTAGAGACGTAGTGGTCCTATGCATGTATGTCCATCGGGATCCGTCACCTCTCTGACGTCGTTGAAGGATTACAACGACAGATGTCAGAGGAGTTCAGAGATGTACCCTTGAACCAAAATTGATTGGGGGATCTATAGTCCAATTTGGGACTAAAGTCTGTTTGAAAGTTTAAGGATACGTTAGCCATGTTTGAGGCTAAGATCAACTTAAACGGGATCGTTTAGATCCGACAACAAAGCATTTAGGGGCTCTGTTGTTCCAGTTTAGGGACGTAGTGGTCCATTGCCAGTTTAGGGACATGGTGGTCCATTGCTCCCATTTTGGGGACGGATATTAGTTTAAGGACGCATTAGTCCATGGGTTTAAGGACCCCACAGTCCATATGGATGTGTTTAAGGATGCATTAGTCCGTTAGTTTAAGGACGCATAAATCCATGGGCTTAAGGACCCTGCAATCCGTATGGGTGTGTTTAAGGACGCATTAATCCATTAGTTTAATGACGCACTAGTCCGTGAGTTTAGGGACCTCACAGTCCGTATTAATGTGTAGTTGTCGGGACCTGTCACCTCTCTGACGTCATTGAAGGATTACAATGATAGGTGTCAGAGGAGTTCAGAGATGTACCCTTGAACCGGATGTAAATTGATTTAAGAGAGTAGTCTTGCTCAGTCAATTTAATTTGAGGACTTACGGCCATGATTGGGATAAGTCCAGTTGAAAATGTTCAACGTTTTTATCTTTGGCCTATTAGGCCTATGCTAGGGCTTTGCCCCTGTTTAATAATACACTGCATTTTCTTTTGGCCTGCTAGGCCTTTTTTGATTTGGGCTCTGTCCCTTTTAAATGATGCACAGCATCTGTTTTTGTTTGGGCTCTGCCCTTTTTAAAGTAATGCATTGCATTTTATTTGGCCTATTAGGCTTTTTTAATTGGGCTTGGCCCTTCTGTCAATAATGCAGTGCATTAATCAAACTGACAGTGGCCATGTAGCCTGTCAGGCGCTTTGCGCCAATTATTGAGCGCAAGCGCCCGTGGAGGTGACACGTGTCATGCTCTGGTGAGCACAAGCGCAACAGCGCAGTGCGCTGCGTCAATGCGCTGCGCTGTTGCGCTGCTGACACGTGACGCGCTCTGGTGAGTTGCGCCAATTTCAGAGAGCAATGCTCTATCATAAAAGCGCATAGCGCAAGTGGTTATGGTGCTGACACGTGGCGCTCTCTGGTGGCTTGTGTCAACCCTGGAGCGCAACAGTGCAGATCTGCAAATGTAAGGCACTGTTTTAATTTCTTGATCCAATTTTGATTCAGGAGAAGAATCTTTAAGATTCCAGAACCAATGGTTCATAAAAAAGCAATGCTTTTGTTATTTATTATATTTTTTATTGAAGATCCTTGATCTTGTTCTTGGATCAATGATCTATTCAGAAGAAATTCTTCTTTTTATAAAGGTTTTACCTTTTTTCTTCTTTCTGAATTCTTCTCAGAGTTCTTTAGAGAAGTTCTCTCTTTGTTTCTTGAGTTTCTCTCTTCTCTGTGTTGTTGTTGATGTCTTTTGAATTGGGGTCTAGGGGCCTTTATATAGTGCCCATTAATTTGTTAAATTTGTTAAAGAGACCATTCTCTGAGTGATTTGGGGATTTTTCCCCATCGTTGGATCTTTGATCCAAGGATTTCTATTTTACAGAAGACAATCTTCTTATTTTAACAAGAACAGAAAGATTTTACTGGAATTTTAATTCTGTTTGGCGTAAACGTACTAGTGCTTGACACGTGTCGCGCAGCGCAGAGCTCAGCACAACTGTGCTAGCGCAACTGTGCTGACACGTGTCGCGCAACGCAAGACGCAGCGCAACTGCGCTGACACGTGTCGCGCAGCGCATCTGAAGCGTTGTTTCTTTTAATTTTGTATTAAATAGAGCCTTGCTCTGATTGGGTGCACTGCTTTAGGCGCTGCGCTGACATATCAGTTTTTGACACGTGGCGCGTTGCGCGCAGCGCAATGGATTTGAAGCGTTACTTCAATTTTTGAATTTTTGAAATTCAAACAGAGTTTTGCTCTGATTGGGGGAAACAAATGCCCCCCACCGTTGCGCTCACGTGGCGCACACGTGAGTGCAGCGGTGGCAAGATCCTAGCCATTGGATCAACTGATAAATTGAAGGGGCGCAAGCGCCTATAAATAGAACGCTTGGTCCTCAGTAAATAGTTACCTATTTTCAAGAACTTGAGTTTTCAGAGCCTTGTTGTTGTTTTTTAAGAACTTTTAGAGCTTTGCTCTCGTTTCTTTTCAAGAACTCCAGAGTTCAAATTTTTAGAACATCTTAGGTAAAATTTAACTTAAATTAAATTTAATTAACAGAGCCTTGCTCTTATAGATCTCTGATCTAAAGAAAACTCCTTTGGGGTTTCATCAACAGAGCCTTGCTCTCAAAAATCCATAGATCTACAGAGATCTTGCTTCATGGGTTTTAACCTATGAACAGAGCTTTGCTCATGGATCAAATGTAGATCTTTTTTTATCTGAAAATGAAGAACTCCTAAGAGTTTTCATGGATCTTTAAGATCCCAAAATTTTTAATTCTTTCAAGAGTTAAATTTTTCTTTTGATGGATCTTTCCATTATTATCACAGAGCTGGGCTCTTTTTAGGAAATTTTTATTCCCTTGAGACCAGAGTTTGACAAATGTCACTCTGAGACAGAGCATTGCTCTGAAAGAAGAGATTTTCTCCTTGTCTCTAGGGATTTCCCATTAATGAGAATATTCTCTTGGGCATCTCTTCATTAATTGACAGTTTTATCCAATGATGGGGCTGTCTTATTAACCGATGCACTGTCATCCAGATTTTGTGGGTCCCCATTTGGTCCCCTACCCACTGCATTGTAGTGTGGTGTAAATTTTTTAAAACGCCAAGCGTTGGAATTACAACACTGACGGTTGACTTTTGTCCTCTTCACAGGAAACATACCTGCTGATCTATCATTCCCGTTTGTTCGCTCGGAGGGAGGATTTCCCCAAGCACCAGTAGACCGAGAGGTGCTCACTCTCATCAAGGATCATAACCCCGAGCACAAAAACCTTCACATGTGGGGTAGGTGGTATAACGAGATCATCCAGGGTCGCCGAAGCTTTGGTTCCGCTACGCCGTCTGAGCCCATATTTTTGATCCCCTATGCGGATGAACCTCCGGTGAAGTATGCCATGGAGGTCAAAAATTGGAATTCAGATGACCTCCTCCAGCCTGCAATTAGTGCTATTCCCGTGCAGCCACCGCCAGCAATAGACATTTTGGGGAGGCGAATCTGTCAGGGTGAAGCATGCCCTTGGGGACAGGCCTATAACATTGGATTGATCCCGCGACCACCCGCCGGATATTTGCAGTGGGCCCGGTACATCTTATCGGCGAAGAGGACTCGTCTGATGAAGATTGGTTTGTATTCGACCATCTACGTCTCGCTCTTTGAGTATCCCTCTCCTCCAACGTGGTGGATTAAGGCTTTTTTCGAACAATGGAATATCCCCACCCACACCTTCCTGATGATGGACAGGGAAGTCTCTATCTCCTTGGAAGAGTTCGCTGAAATCTCGGGTCTGCCGATGAGGGGGGAGCATTACGAGGATCTGCTTCCTCCTGACGAATACGTCTTTGCCACCAAGCCGCTGGTGTTTGATCTGACGCCGGAGAACGCTATTCAGCACCAGTTTCCGGGCTTGGTGAAGGTGCTGGACATATATTAAGGGCTCTATCTGGAATCAGGCGTCCGGGGAGTCAGTTTCACAGATTTTATCGCCCGCTTCATTCGACCGGAATTTCCATCGGAGCGGAGCGAGAAGTTCTCCTAACTTGATGACCCTTTTGGCTTCGGGTTGGACCATCGACCCACATCAGAAGACGATCAAAATGACTTTTATCTCCCCGGCGCCGCCGTCATGCCCTTGTCAGAAATCGTTGTCCCGGGCATGGATGAGGAGACCTTTTTTGTAGGGTTCCTGGGATTGTGGCTGTGTAGCTTCGCGCTCCTCATGCATCCGCACCACATGCGGCCGTCCGTTTTCTACCCAGCGCATCGGATGGTGGCTAGCCTGCAGTTGACAGTAGGAATCGCCGGGTTGGCTCACCTCTATAATGGACTTAGCATGGCGGCGGACGCTAATGAACCTGGGTTGCAGCCTGCAAATTTCCCGATGTAGTACTTCACTTCATGGATGGAAATGCATGTGCACGGGGTGTTCGGCGTCCATAAGATCCCTCCTTTTTTGAGAAGTGCAGACTCCCAAGAGTCATGCGGTTGGTCGGCGCCTCGATTGTGGTTGAGCCTCCGCGGGAGGCTAGGGGATTGCTCCTCCGTCCACACCTGGTCGGAGCGAAGGTTTCTTTTTTGGATAAAGTCATAACCATAGGCTCAGAAACCACCAAGTCAGTGGTGCCGCTACGCGATGATTTTCAGGACGGGGCCTCCATATTGAAAGCCCGGGAGATCTTTCACCTCTACTCCATTCGGCCGGGCTACCTGGTGTTCAGGAAGAATGAGACGGCGCTTTTCATGAGGTATAACCCTCACCGGTCGCCCAACAGTCCAGCTATCACTGAGGGATCCCGCTGGAAGCATTTTGGAAGAACCCGTGGCCAGCCGGGAGGGGATAAGGAGTGCGATGCACCATTTCATGCGGCTTAACACGGGATCCTATTTCTTCATCAGCGAGCTGAGCTGCGTCCCTAAGGTCCTCAACGCGTACGTGGCTTGGTATGCGCATGCAATGGGTCCAGTTATCCAGATGGAGAAGCGCATGCTGGTTGACCGCAAGGGTGCGCCTCCCGGCGGCGACCGCAAAACTCCCTTGAAACCCAGGACCACGGTCATTCCTCCACTGAAAGATGCCGGAACCGTGCCACCGCGCATATTGAGCCCTCCGCGCGGATTGCCGCTCCGTGATACTGTGGATGCGCCACCGGTGCCCCGTGCTCCGGTGGAGACGGTAGATGTGGTTTCGCCGGAGTCCGGCGTGGGTGCGGATATCGGGACCCGCTGCTCTAGGGTGCCTGCAAAGCGCAAGTCAATCTCGGGTGCACCCAGGGCTGGTGGGCAGAAGAGGAAGAAGAAGTCGCTCCTCTCTCTCGATGCGATCCTCGGTTTAGAGCCTCAGGCCCCTCTTACCGAAGGTATAAGCAAGTATGGCAGCAATAAGGGCTTCTCGGTAGACCCAACAGACACCAATCTGGCGGCCGCCATTGCAGCTTCTGAGCAATCAGCCAGACTCGAAGCGATGTTGAATAAACTCGCTCAGTCAGGTAATCTTTGGCTGCATTCTTCATCATTTTATTGCATTTTTATCATTATCTTTGACTAATACTTTCCCCCATTTGTTCCCCTCCGAATGGCGGCGCGATAGACGTCTTGCCTGAGATTCGGGGCAGATGTTAATTGGTGCTATCCGTCTACCTCTCCGAAAATGCCAAGTTGATTTATGGCACCGTGTATCGAAGGTTTAAACGGATGCATCCGATGTAGCAGACTTCGTCAGATTCCCCCTCGCTTGAGGGGTTTTTGATTGTGGGGACGCTCTTCCCTGCAGGCACAAGCCCCTGCAGTTAATTATGCTACCGCACTGCGGTAACCACTTTCTCCTTCTCCAGATGGTCACTTCGTGTCGTGTGTGTTAATTTTGTGTTTGGTTGCCCGTGGATTGTATACGGAGACTGAGTTATGTCGTCGCCCGTAAGGCGTGGACTAGTCCAGATCCGTATTATCTTAGATTTTGGTTTAGGGATTTGGGTTTAAGGATACGTTAACCTCATTGGACACTAAGATCAACTTAAACGTTTGTTAAGGATACGTTAGTCTAGTTTTTAGACTAAGATCGACTTAACGGGACCGTTTAGATCCAACAAAGAGCAATTAAGGGAGGGCCCTGTTGTTTAGTTTAGTGACATTGCAGTCAATAGGTAGTTTAAGGACATTGCGGTCCAATGTTAGTTTTAAGACGTTGCGGTCAAGGTTAAAGACATCATAGTCCGTGGATTTAAGGACTCTACAGTCTGGCGTTAGTTTTATGACATCACGGTCAAGGTTAAGGACATCATAGTCTGTTGTTAGTTTTAAGACATTCCGGTCAAGGTTAAGGACATCATAGTCCGAGGGTTTAAGGAATCCACAGTCCGGCGTTAGTTTTAAGACATCGCGGTCAAGGTTAAGGACGTCATAGTCCATGAGTTTAAGGACCCCACAGTCCGTATCAATGTGTGGTCATCGGGACCCGTCATCTCTTTGAAGACGTTGAGGAATTACAACGCCAAGTATCAAAGGAGTGAAGAGATGTACCCTTGAACTAAGGTAGATTAAATAGTCTTTGGCCCAATTTGGGACCAAGACCAATTAATTATGTTATGAGCCCATTGGCCCAGTTAAGTTTGAATTGAGGACTTATGGCCATCTTGGGCTAAGTCCAATTATGCTTAGAATATTGGCTTTCTGTTGGTCCATTGGAGGAGAGGCTTTGCCTTTAGAACTTAGCCAATTAGGCTGAAGCTAGTGTTAAACACTAAAGACCAACAGTGTTGAACACTGGGAATGAGATTGATAATTTAGTGTTTAACAATAAGAGATAGTTAGTGTTAAACACTAGCAACAGAGCGTTTAAATTAGTGTTTAAACACTAAAGCAAATCAGTGTTAAACACTGGCAATTGAGTTTTCAACCTAGTGTTACTAGTAACAGAGATCAATGTTAAACACTGGTATCAGAGATTTTAATTTAGTGTCAGTGTTAACACTGCTAACAGAGATTTAATTTAGTGTTAAACACTAAGAAAGTCAGTGTTTAAACACTGCAAACAGAGTTTTTCAATTAGTGTTGAACACTAAGTCCAATCAGTGTTAAACACTGGATTCAGAGGTTCCAATTTAGTGTTAAACACTAAGGCAAGAGGGGTCACGTGGTAGCACGTGAGAGCGCCCTCCTCTATGGAGCTTTTCAGGGGTCACGTGGTAGCACGTGACCCTGCTTCTTTGCATGTTTGTTTATCTTTTTTAAGAATTAAATTCTTCATAGGGTTAAACCCTAATAACAACTTTAAAGGAATTAAATTCCCACTTCCTTCTGAAGAATTATATCCTTAGATAGAGTTATACTCTAGTTTCTTTTCTATAGGAATTAAATTCCTTATATATGTGAAGAACTGAATTCTATCATAAGGTTAAACCCTAGTTTCTTCTTTTTTAAGGGAATTGACTTCCAGTTATTTTGATAGAATTAAGTTCTTAATTAGGGTTAAACCCTGGTTCTGTTCATTTTGAAGGAATTAAATTCCTATATCATAGGGTTGAACCCTAATTCTATCTCAAAGGAATTAAATTCCTATAATTCTGTGTGAATTAAATTCTCAAACTCCCATTCCCCCTCTATGCTTTGGATCTGCATGGCAGGATCTCAACCCAATGAGAATTAAATTCTCAATTCATGGGGAGATGTGCACTTTGCAGATCCTCTACTAGAGGAAGAACTAAGTTCTTCTTTTATATAAGAGTTAAACTCTTTTGAGAATTAAATTCTCTTTTTAAGCCTCTCCCTTCTTACCTAAGGTTATCTTTTGCAGAGCATCAAATTCTTCCCAAAATCTCAAGGCTCTATTTCTCTCTCTCTGTATGTCTCTTTCTCTTCTGTATTTTCCTCGCTCCTATTTATAGGAGAAGGAAGAGAATCAATCTGTTTGGTAAATCACTCATTGAAAGATTTGATTTGTTCATTGGGAGATTTGATTTATCTTCATCATTAATCTGGGCCTTTGGATTATTAGGTGAATTTTATTCACCATTGGATTTTAAATCCAAAGATATCCCTTTGTTATTTCGGTTAGATTTCAAGGGAAAATCTTTCTAAGTTCAAGATTTTCCATAAATAGACGATATTTAATCACCTTTAGATTTTTAATCCAATCGGCTCCAAATAATCATTCTCCTTTGGAAAGATTTGAATGCTCTCAGAATTTAATTCTGTTAAATAATGAGGCTTTGAAAGTCGGTCACGTATGGCCACGTGACGCCTGATCACGTGTAGGCACGTGACCCTTGGTCACGTGTAGGCACGTGACCCCCTGGAACGAGCTTTTCTTCTCCTTTTGCACTCTGTTTTCTAGCCGCTGCTCAACCGTCACGTGCCAACACGTGACCCCTGGTCACGTGTGAGCACGTTACCTTTTCTGGAGCATTTTCTTTGATTTAATCAGGGAGTGAATCTGCCTTTGCCGCTGCTTTTAAATGTCGCGTGCACGTGACTGCTGGTCACATGCTCGCACGTGATGCCTCTTCTGTATGTTTTCCTGATTTTAAATCAAGAAACAAATGCCCCCACAGCGTTGTTCTCACGTGTCTGCACGTGAGTGCAACGCTGTCACTTTTGTGACCGTTGGATTCCTCTAAAGATTTGGGGAGATGAAGCGTCTCCATCTCATCCTATAAATGCCCATGTCCTTTCAGAAGAACCTCCACTTTGCTCCTCTTCTTCCTTGCAAACTTTTTCTGAGAATTTAATTCTCTTCTTCCAGAGCTTAGTTCTCTGCCTTGAAACATTTTCAGAGTTTAACTCTGTTCAAGAGACCCATTTTTTCTCAGGTAATGGTGATCGAAGCACCTTCATTTTAACAAAACTCTCTGGATTTTAAATCCATATCAAGGGTTTCACTCCCTTTTTAACAAAGAACCCATTTTTTCCTTCAAGTTCTTTAACTAAAATATGAAACCATTTAACTTTCAACAGTAGATCTCTTAGGGTTTAGATGATCTTTAGGGAAATGATGGTGATAATCCATGGAGTTTAACTCCGTTCACAGAAAACATGTTTCTGGGAATTTAATTCCCCTTTTTTAAAAGGAATTTAATTCCTGTGGAGAACTAAGTTCTTCCCATGGAGGCTTCTTAGGGTTCCTTTGCCCTAGGTTGTCCTTCTGTAATTAATAGAGCAGAAGCTTGAAATGATGTCTTCTGTGGGAATTTAATTCCCCTGATCCCGTTTGATTTGTTGTAGAGTCTAAGGTAGATTTGTCTTCTAGGGGATGTGCAGGGCCACTTGAAACCCACTTCCTATTTAATGAGGATATCCCTTTTGTCTTATTACAACTGCTTAGTCTCATTATTAACGAGCCGTCATCCTGATTCTGTGGGGCCCATGTGTTTTGTAGCCAATGGTCCCATAAAAAGAGTATGCTATCGCTTTATTCAACTGTCTTCATGTTGATGCATGTATATATATTGTTGCTTTGCTTTTGACATTTTTCTTTTATTCGATTTCAGGTGCAATGGCTTCCGTTCCGTGCTTCCCCTTCACTCGTTCGGAGGTCACTTTTCCTCAATCACCATCTGACGAGGAAGCGATGGCGATGATCCGGGCTCATAACCCGAACTGCACCAGGCTACTTCTATGGGGATCTTGGTACAGTCATATCTTCCGGGGTCGCCGGAGTTTGCTCTGCGCAGTACCGACAGAGCCTACTTTTCCGTTCTTGCCGATGGACCCTCCAAGGACGGTTTTCGCTGTGGAGATGCCAAATTGGACTCCAACGGGATGGCTCAAGCCTTCAACAATCGGTATCCCGAATCAGCCGGTCCCCGCCATAGATATCCTGGGACGACGCGTTTGTCAGGGTGAGGCCCACCCATGGGGAAAGATTTATAAGATAAGGCTCACTCCTCGACACCCCACGGGCTACCTCCTCTGGGCTCGCTATATCCTTGCTACCCATCGTGCATGGCTGCAGAAGGTCGGACTCTACCAGGCGATATATGCGTCACTTTTAAATTATCAATCCCCGCATGTATGGTGGGTTAAGGCGTTGTTGAATCAATGGAATATCCCCACCAACACTTTTCTTCTGGGGGACAAAGAGGTTTCGATCTCTTTGGAGGAATTTTATGAGATCTCGGGGCTGCCAATTCGAGGAACGCTTTATGAGGAGTTGATTCCCTCTGATGAATACGTCTTTGAACCCGAGCCCACACCGCTTGACGGCTTATCTGTTGAGAACGCCGTCCGCCACAAGCGTCCCAGCTTGATCAAGGTGCTAAGTATCTTTGATCGATTGTTCACCGAATCTAAGGAGCAGGGTGTTACTTTCAAGAGCTTCATTGCATGTTTCCTTCGCGAGGGCGTCTTGTCGAAGACGGCTCCGAAGTTCGCAAACATCAAAGACCCCTTTAGGGTTGGTCCGAAGAAGCTGCCGACTAATGAATCGGATCTGCCGCAATACTACATCCCCATAATGTCGCCGACATCTTTCGAATCCATTGCAGCTCCCGGCATGGATGTGGAGACATTCTTCGTTGGGTTCATTAGTGGCTGGCTTAGCTGGTTTGTTATCCCTATGCATCGCCGCTTTATGAGAGCTTCGGTTATCTATCCGGCTCACCGTATAGCTGAGGGAACGCGGCTGGCCATTGGCATCCCAGCATTGGCGCATCTCTTATTATGGGCTGGGCGCTGCAGCTAACACTTCCACTCCTGGCGTAGATGTGGTAAACTTTTCGCTTCACTACTTTACGTCTTGGATCGAAATGCACGTCTTAGGTGCTTTCGCTATGTATCAAAGGCCTGCATTTTACGACGCCTATACTTTCCCTCGGCTTATGCGATTGGTGGATGCTTCTGCCGCTGACCCGACCCAATTCAGGGCTATTCGGGCATTGATTACTCCTTACGCCACTGCTGGTGGGTTAGTATTTAATGATCGGGTCTTATCTTCTTCCGCGGGTTTGGCCCAGCCGCTTTGGGACAGGTCAGAAGATAACGCACCCTCTTTGAGGCCCCGAGAAGCTGCTCGCTTATACGTAATTAGACCGGGTTATCTGGTATTCCTTCAGGATAGCGCGGCCCTTTTCATGCGGTACAATCCGCACCGCTTTGCTCGGCAGTTTGGCTATGATCAGGGTGTCCCGTTCGAGGCTTTCATAGTCTCGCCGGTTCCTTCGCTCGAGGCCGTTCGATATGCCGCCCATCATTTTGTGAGGCTGAACACCGGCTCTCAGTTCATGATTCCAGATGGTGATTACATCCCCCGATACGTGGGGTCATTCACGGGTTGGTACCTCCATCGAATCAGCTCGGTTATTATTGAGGAAAGAAGGGTACTTCTGGGTTACGGTGCCCCTACTCAAGTTTCGGCCGCGGGAGCTACACTGCGACCGCATGCTCCGGTCCGCTTTCCTCTGAGGGATACTGGCACTGCAATTATTCCAGGGGAGTCGGGGGTGGATCTCACTCCAACAAATGGTATGCCTCCGGGTACTCGGTCGCGGGGTAGACGGGCTCCGGTGGCAGCCCCACCTCTCGAGGCAGCACCGCACTCCATGGCATCGACAATGGCGGTGTCCTCCCCGGCTGTGGCACCGGGTGAGGGTGACAGGGATGAAGGTGTCGAAGGTGATGTGGGCCGGTGTCGTACTACGGCTCTGCGGGAAAGGAAGCGGTCGTCTTTGGTGACCGGTTCTGGGTCCAAGCGTCGCAGGAAGGTTGCTACTAACTTGCTCAACTCTTTAATGGAGTCTGAGCGTATTCTTAAAGATGAGCCGTTGGCATTGCCGGAGTCAGACGCTGGACTACCTTTCCCGAGTTCGGCCGCCGAGGAAGCCGCACAGTTGGCTGAGGCTATAAGACGTTCCAAAGGCGCGTCTCAGAACGCCAGGGTTCCGAAGAAGCCCTATCTTGCTGTAATCTTTTATGAAGACCCCTCATGGATTCGGCGACGGTTTATCGGCCCTTTGAAGGAATGGGGGGAAAGGGCCTTGAAGCAGGCCGCTTCAGAGGACGCAGCGGACGCACTTTCTTTGTGGACCGGCGGCCATGAGTCTAATCTTGAACCCCGGCGAGCACGCCTCCTTGAGAAGGTGCAGCGGCTTGAAGAAGCCATATTGAGGGCTTCCTTGCGCATTGGTACGTTGTTGTTCTTTTTTGTAGATTTTCAGATTATTTACGCCTGTATATATGTATCCTTATTCTTATTTGAATTGTGCAGAATCTTCGATGCTGGGGGAGCTCCCTACGGGCTCATTGATGCTAAAGCCTATCGAAACTCCTGATGAAGCATTGCTCGATGTGGAGGGGGCTAATGAGGCTGCTCCTCTTATGGTAGAGCCTCCAATGGAGGCTCTTGATCATGGAGTGCTTGCTCCCTTGGGGGAGGCTCCTTTGGAGGTTACCGCTCCAATGGCTCTTCCCGAAGGCGGCCCAGAGGCTGAGATGGAGATAGTCGGGACTACCCTCCCTTTGTTGGAGCCCGAGGTTCCGGCAGAGGCTGTCGAAGCCGCTATCCCCCTAACTCAGAACGGGAGGAGTGTTGAAGGTAACCCTCTGCATTTTAAATTAGCAATCTTTCCGTGCTCTAAACTCTTTTGTTTTCCCCAGAATTGCGCGGGCTGGCGGCCTCTATCGCTAATTTGTCGCTTCGGCAATCGTTTCAGCGGTTATTGGAGACGGAAGCTCCACAGGCGATCTCCCCTCAGCGCATTGTCCTTCCCTCTGGGCATGGTTAGCGTCGTTCGCCATTTTTTTATCATAGCATTGTTGCCATTTTGCGAAATGGCGTTGATGTCTCTTACAGTTTTGGAAGCCGACGACGAGGTCGAGGTCGTTGAAGGGCCAGGGGAACCTTTAGCTCCTACTTGCAGGACCGTAGGTAAGTGACATTTCATTATAATCCCATTTATTCTTTTGCTTAAGAATTTTATTGACATCTTTCGAATTTAAACAGCCCTGCCAGTCTCCATAGCTTTGGAATCGCACATCGTGATGCCGCCCGGCCCTTATGCTTTGCGGGCTTCAGAATGCTTGGCCCAATTAAGCCTTGTCTCCTTATCATCTTTTATCGAGGAGCTCCGTGCTGGCAGCGCAACCACAGCTGAAGCGTTTGCCGCCGAAGCTAACGGCTCCCTTCCTTTTCTTGCCACCTATCATAGCGAAGAGGTGGTGCGAGTCTGGGTGGAGTTCTGTCAGCAGGTGAAGCCTTGTTTGCACGCCCTTGAATGTTCCCACCTTTCCTCGGAGGCCGTGGCTGCAAAGGCGGAGTTATGGGGGCTGATAGCACGGTGCGCGAAAAACATGACGTCGTGCGAGAAGAGGCTCGGCCGTAAATTCTCGGAGAGGGAGCTGGCTTCTAAGGCGCTGAGCGAGCTTCAAGCTAATCTTACCGCCAAGGCCAACAAAGCATATGAACTCTGGCGGGTGCTTTAGGAGTCCATCAAAGAGGTGGTTGCTCTCAATAAAGCTGCCATGTTCACTCGCGAAAGGGTCGAAGCCCATAAGGCCACCGAGAAAGAGCTTGAAGGTCGGCTTGCTTCGTATCAGGCCCAGCAGGCTCAAGCAGAGGCCCGTCTCATGGCGATCTTAGATCATGAAGCTGCGGCCCAGCAAAAGCAGGATAAACTAGCAAAATTGCTAAATTGCCCGCCGGCTTGAAAACTTGTATCTTTTCCTTTCTTTTTTTTTGTACATACTCCTGAATGAGAGTATTTTTTTGTTCTTTTTATGAATTGTACTTTGTATCCATTTTGGTTTATAAATAAAAGATACATTTTTTCTTCTCGATGATGTGTCTCTTTTTATTTAATGTGCTCCGCGGACAATTTTATCTTGGTCTCTTTGCAGGGCAGCGACGGCTTAGGATTCAGGGTTAAGATCTACCTCCTAAAACTTTTGAGCTTTATGAGCCGTGAGGGTCTCACAAAGAGTTTTTCTCCCTACAGGTCGAGAGGATCCCGTAGGTGTAAGTTCTTCTTAAGAATCGTGAGGATTCTTAAGCGTGTTTTCCCTTAAGAGTCGTAAGGACCTCACAAGAGAATCTTCTTCCTTACAGGTCATGAGAACCGGCAAGTGCTGGATGTGGTCACCCTTATCCGTGTTTCACGGGGTCAGGGGTTGCTTAAGGTATCGTAGTTTAAAGACATCGCGGTCAAGGTTAAGGACATCATAGTCCATGGATTTAAGGACTCCACAATCCGATGTTAGTTTTAAGACATCACGGTCAAGGTTAAAGATCTCATAGTCCGTGGATTTAAGGACTCCACAGTCCGATGTTAGTTTTAAGACATCACGGTCAAGGTTAAGGACATTATAGTCCGTGGATTTAAGGACTCCACAGTCCGATGTTAGTTTTAAGACATCACGGTCAAGGTTAAGGACATCATAGTCCGTGGATTTAAGGACTCCACAGTCCGATGTTAGTTTTAAGACATCACGGTCAAGGTTAAGGACATCATAGTCCGTGGATTTAAGGACTCCACAGTCCAATGTGTGGTTGCAGGGACCCGTCACCTTTTTGAAGACGTTGAGGAATTACAACACCAAGTATCAAAGGAGTGAAGAGATGTACCCTTAGACCAAGGTAGAATCAGTACAGAATCAGGGTGGTTGATCGTTAGTTTTAAGACATTACGGTCGAGGTTAAGAACATCATAGTCTGTGGATTTTAAGGACTCTATAGTCCGGTGTTTGCTCTGGATGCTTCACACGAGTTCACTGCCGTGCTTGGCGAGGACCAGGCTTCGCCCTGGGCATTTTCCGCGGGGTTAAAGAGTGACATTATCCGCATTCTACGTGACCAGGAATTTTGCACTAGATGCTTCATACGGGTTCACTGCCGTGCTCTGCGAGGACCAGGCTCCGCTCTGGGCGTTTTTCGCGGGGTCAAAGAGTGACGTTATCCGCGTTCCACGTGACCAGGAATTTTGCACTAGATGCTTCACACGGGTTCACTGCCATGTTCAGCGAGGACTAGGCTCCGCTCTGGATGCTTTACATGGGTTCACTGCCGTGCTCTGCGAGGACCAGGATCCGCTCTGGACGTTTTCCACGGGGTCAAAGAGTGACGTTATCCGCGTTCCACGTGACCAGGAATTTTGCACTAGATGCTTCACACGGGTTCACTGCCGTGTTCGGCGAGGACTAGGCTCCGCTCTGGATGCTTCACACTGGTTCACTTCCGCACTCTGCGAGGACCAGGATCCGCTCTGGACGTTTTCCAAGGAGTCAAAGAGTGACGTTATCCGCGTTCCACGTAACCAGGAATTTTGCACTAGATGCTTCACACGGGTTCACTGCCGTGTTCGGCGAGAACTAGGCTCCGCTCTGGATGCTTCACACGGGTTCACTGCCGTGCTCTGTGAGGACCAGGATCCGCTCTGGACGTTTTCCACGGGGTCAAAGAGTGACGTTATCCGCGTTCTACGTAACCAGGAATTTTGCACTAGATGTTTCACATGGGTTCACTGCCGTGTTTGGCGAGGACTAGGCTCCGCTCTGGATGCTTCATACGGGTTCACTGCCGCGCTCTGCGAGGACCAGGATCCGCTCTGGACGTTTTCTACGGGGTCAAAGAGTGACGTTATCCGCGTTCTACGTAACCAGAAATTTTGCACTAGATGCTTCACACGGGTTCACTACCGTGTTCGGGGAGGGCTAGGCTTCGCTCTGGATGCTTCACACGGGTTCACTGCCGTGCTCTGCGAGGACCAGGATCCGCTCTGGACGTTTTCCACGGGGTCAAAGAGTGACGTTATCCGCGTTCTACGTAACCAGGAATTTTTTGATTGTATCCGCATTTCACGGAATTGGGATTTGACTTCTCGGTGACCAGTATATCGCCGAGCCATGGAACTGGGAGTTGCCGTTGTTCTGTTTCGCTTGAAGTTGTGTCCATTTTTACGAGACGAGTGTTGAGATGACCTTTAGGTCATTTGTGGCCCGTCGAAATTCTTCTTCTTATGATGAAACCTGGGAGAGGAGTATGATCCCTTCTTTGTTTACGCCCTTGGATTGTATACAGGGTGTGATGTAACATCACCTGTAGGGCATAAATTAAAAACTTTTTTTTTATTTTATTTCTTTTTCCGCAATGCTCTATCATTTCAGCTTTTATATCATGAAGGTCGCGATTGCCCTATCATTTCGGCTATTTTTCGCGGTGCCCAATCATTTCGGCTATTTATTTCATTTTTACTCGTTTCTTTTTATTGCATGTTGGCCCATCATTTCGGCTATTTTGCGTGCATACATTTTTACTTGCTGCTTTTTATTGCAAGTTGCCCCATCATTTCGGCTATTTCGTATGCACGTGCGGCCTACTGGCTTTTCGCCAAAAACCTAAAATTAAACACCGATTTCGGCATCAGCACCGCTACAACTGGGATATGGCCAGAAGCGAATCATCATCTGCCTCTGTCGATGTTGAACAAAGGTGGCTTAGCAAACAGGTAGGGTCCTGTCGACTAAGGCTTTTGACTTCATGAGCCGTAAGGGTCTCACAAAGGTATTTCTCCCTACAAGTCGTGAGGATCTTGTAGGTGTATTTTCTCCCTAGGAATTGTGAGGATTCCTAAGTGTATATTCCTCTGTAAGTCATAAGGATTCTACAAGAGGGCTTTCTCCTTATAAGTCGAGATGACTTATAAGGGCTGTTCACCATATGGACACATCCCTAGTCACGGGTGGGACTTTGCTAGGGAAATGTTTATTCGCACCCGTGGATTGTATACAAGGGTCAGTATGAGCCGCTTGTAGGGCATTGTCGAAGGTTATGGGGGATTTTGCTTAAGCACATGTTTAGGTCTCTGTAACTTAAGACTTTCAAGTCTTATGAGCCGTGAGGGTCCCATAAGAGAGTTCTCCTTACGAGTCGTGAGGATCTCGCAAGTGTATTTTCTCCTTAGGAATTGTGGGGATCCCTAATTGTGTTTCTCCTTTATGAGTCGTAAGGATCTCACGCGGGTGGTTTTTCCTTATAAGGTCATGAGGACCCTGCAAGTGTCCTTTAACGAGGTTGCGCCCTTTCGGGTTTTCACACTCACTCACCGGTAGTCCTATTGTTTTTACTCATGGAGCCCTCTCGGGTTTTCATCCGTGCCCATTTTGCTTATGGACATACCGTTATCATTATATATTTTTTTCTTCTCTTTTTTTACGAGGTCGCGCCCTTTCGGGTTTTCATGAACACTCGCTGGTAGCCCTGCTGTTTTTACTCATGGAGTCCTTTCGGGTTTTCATCCGTGCCCATTTTGATTATGGACATACCGTTCTTATTTTTTTATTATATTTTTTTATTTATTGTTTTTTTTTTGTTTTTTTGTTCATCTCGTCAGCCGAAGGATGCTGCGGTAGTAGTTTTAAGGACGTTTCGGTCCGTCATTAGTTTAAGGACGTTTCGGTCCATCTTTAGTTTAAAGACGTTTCAGTCCATTGTCAGTTTAAGGACGTTTCGGTCTGTCGTTAGTTTAAGGACGTTTCGGTCTGTCGTTAGTTTAAGGACGTTTCAGTCCGTCATGGAGAGGGCCGACTACTACTTATAGAGCTTGAGCTTAGGAAGATAGCGAGCGGACATAGTTGTCGTCATCTATCATTGACCTAGGCTGTGGCTCATTAAGCGTAGTATTTCTTTAGGAAGCAACCGTTTATCGGGCTGAAAGGCCTTTCACAGTGCATGTCCATGAGTAAATAGGCTCCACCCTGGTAGACCTTGTCTATGATGTACGGGCCTTCATAGTTCGGTTTGAATTTTCCCCGCTTGGCACGATTAGGGATCATAGGCCTTTTGACCACGAGCATGAGTTCGCCTTGGTGGAATGTCCTCGGCCTGGTCAATCATTCATACGAGCGCGTCATCTTTGCTTTGTAAGCCTCCAGATTTTGTTGCGCTATGAGCCGGGTTTCATCAAGGGCGTCAAGCTCTTCTAGCCGAAGGTGAGCATTTTCTTCGCTCGTCAACTCACAGTGGACTGCCACTCGTAGAGAAGGTAGCTCTATTTCGAGGGGGAGTACTGCTTCCGTACCGAATACCAATGCGTATGGTGTCGTGCTCGCGGCCGTCTTGAACGTAGTTTGATATGCCCAAAGAGCTTCTTGCAGTCTCTCATACCAGTCCTTCTTGTTTCGGGACACCGTCTTTTTTATGATCTTTGTCAAGGTCTTGTTGAAGGCCTCAGCTAGACCGTTAGCTCGTGGATTATAAACCGAAGAATGCCTCCAGTCTATATTGTGTTGTTGCGCGAAGCGACTGATCTTGTGGCTTCTGTAAGCTGGCCCGTTATCGGAAATGATCCATCGCAGAGTTCCAAACTGATAAATGACGTGCGTCTTGAAAAAGTGGAGGATATTCTCCGTCTTCACTTCCCTCAGCGGTACTGCTTCCGCCCACTTGGAGAAGTAATCAGTCGTCGCCAGGATGAAACGATGTCCTCTAGACGATGCTGGTTCGATGGGCCCGACTATGTCGGTTCCCCACATCTCGAACGGCCAGCTAGCCACCGTTGGATGTAATGGATTTGGATGTTGGTGGATGAAGTCCCCATGGATTTGACATGAGTGGCATTGCTTCGCATATTTAAGGCAGTCCTGAATCATTGTGGGCCAGTAATAGCCCATCCGTTTGATCTTCAACTTCATCTTCGGGCCCGCCTGGTGAGAACCACAAAGTCCGTCGTGAACTTCCTGAACGACTCTTTTTGCCTCTTCAGGTCCCAGTCATCTCAACCACAGAGAATCAAATGACCTCTTGTACAGAGTATCATTGACGAAAGCAAAAGACAGAGCTCGTTTCATGAGCTGATGTCTTGAGGACGCATCTTTAGGCTTTCAACAGTATTTGAAGTAATCTATAAAGACTTTTCTCCAATCCTCGGCCTTTTCCCGGTCTTTTATTTGCAGGGTCATCTGCTCAGTCGCTTCCTTCTCTTTGGGTGATTCCGGAGATATTTCTGCTGGGGCGAGCACCCGACGGCTTTGTACCACGATTCTTACATCATCGAGGTTCTCATCAGCCAGTTTCTTAGCGAGCTTGGCCAACGCATCTTCTTTGCTGTTTTCCGCGCGCGGTATGCTTTCCAAAGTATAGGAAGGAATTTGAGCCAGCAGTTGTTGTACTCTCTCGCCATACTTTACCAGCTCGGATTTGCACGTTTAGTAGTCGCCTTTTACTTGACTAACGACCAGTTGGGAATCTCCATATATGAGGAGGTTTTCAATTCCCATGTCGATGGCGACCTCGAGACCTGCTATCAAGGCTTCATACTCAGCTTCGTTGTTCGTCCTCGGTTCCGTTAAGGAGAAAGCAAAGCGCATTATCCTCCTCGTGGAGTCACGAAGATAAGGCCTACCCCCGACTTGATTATAGGGGTACTTTGTTTATGCTTCTTTATGGAGGATGCTCCATCGAAATAAAGCTCCCATCGGGTATCACTACCGCCGATCACGTCAAACGCATGTTCGTCTGGCAAATCGCAATTCAGAGAAGAACCGGCAGGTACTGGATACTCAGCAAGGAAGTCGGCGATGGCTTGGCCTTTCACTGCCTTAAGAGGCTGATAGATTATTGAAAACTCCATCAAGAGCAGGGCCCATTTAGCGAGTCTCCCTGTCAATATGGCCTTTGACATTAAATATTTAAGAGGGTCCACCTTGGAAATAAGACGGACTTCATGTGCCAATGCATAGTGCCGGAGTTTTGTTATCACAAAGATTAACGCGAGGCAATGTTTTTCAATAGGGGAGTAATTGCTTTCTGCCCCCAGGAGAACTCGACTTAAATAGTAGAGCGCTCTCTCCTTCCCTTGGTCATTTTCTTGCGCCCATAATGCGCCTAAGGAACCCTCAAGGGCTGTTGTATAAAGAATAAAGGGCTTTCCCTTGACTGGAGAAGATAACACCGACGGGTTCTGCAGGTACTGCTTGATCTCATCTAGCGCGCTCTGGCATTTTTGGTCCCAGACAAACGGGGTTCCCTTCATCATCAGGTGGCTGTAAGGACGACACTTGCCTGATAGGTTGGCTATAAACCGCCGGATGTACGCGAGCTTCCCTTGGAGAGACCGCAATTGTTTGAGAGTTCTCGGCGGTGGCATTTCCATGATCGCCTTGATCTTAAATGGATCTATTTCGATACCTTGGTGTCGGATGATGAATCTTAGGAATTTACCCGAGGAAACTCCGAACGCGCATTTGAGGGGATTCATCTTCAAATTATATTGCCGAAGGCGTTGAAATACGGTCTTCACATGCTCTACATGCTCTTCGTATGACATGCTCTTCACTACGAGGTCGTCGGTATAGCACTCGATGATTTCATGTATGAGATCATCGAAGATCTTTGTCATGGCCCTCTGATAGGTGGCGCCGGCATTCTTTAAACCGAAAGGCATAACTTTGTAGCAGAATATACCCAAAGGAGTCCGGAAAGCGGTGTGCTTCTGGTCTTCGGGATGCATCTTTATCTGATTGTACCCTGATGAACCGTCCATAAAGGAGAAAACCTCATGAGTGGACGTATTGTCTATCATCATTTCGGTGACCGGCACTGGGAAATGGTCTTTCGGGCAGGATTTATTGAGATCTCGAAAGTCCACATATATGCGTACTGTCCCATTTTTCTTCATCACCGCGATGATGTTGGTGACCCAGTCAGGATACTGTACCTCCTGGATAAACCCAGAATCGATCAGCTTCTTGACTTCGGCGTTAATGCTTATCTCAAGCTCGAGCCGCATCCTTCTCGGTGCCTGCTTGACTGGCTTGATATCTGGGGATATTGCTAATTTATGCACAGCAATCTCTGGATCTAATCCCGGCATTCAGAATAGTTCAATGCGAAGCAATCTTTATGCTGTAGAAGCACATCCTTTAATGCAGCCACCCTTTCTTCAGATAGCAGCTCGCTGACGAATGTCGGTCGCGGGTCGTTCGCCGTTCCCAACTCAATTTTCTTAAGGTTATCTGCAGTAGTATGTATGCCATCTTCCAGCTCTTTCGGAGCTGGTGGAAATTCTAAGATCGCCTCATTGTCATTGTTTTCGAAGCACCAAGGGAGGTCATCCATATTCTCGGGCTCTCCTTTTGATATTGTTATCATATGACAAGGACGAGCTCGCTTCCAAGACCGATGTGGATCTGGTTCTGCTCTTGTGGCTTTGGGTTCATGCTTTTATGGCAGCGTTACCCTCCAGCTACTAGATAAAGCAAACCTGCACTGCTGGTACTGGTCTTCGACCCAGTTTTTAAATATGAAGCAGTCTTCGATAGGGTGTCCTATGGCTCGGTGATAAGAGCAATAGCCCTGATGAGAGACCTCGTTAACCTGCTCAGGGTGCTTAGATTCCGGACGTGTGATTATTTGATGTTTCATAGCGAGGTCGAGTATCTTCTTCGTCTTGTCTCGAGGGAAGGAATACGCTCGACTCATCTTCTTCATGAGGGACAAATCTGGACCACGCAATACCCGATCACATGACTCTTTAACCTTGCGTCGTTGCTGTCGACTCCTTTTTCCGCTTTGTGACTTATTTCTACCTCTGCGTCGGGCCTTTTGCGCACTGGGTCGACAGGGTGGAGCATCTTCGTCTTTTACAGCCTGTTGAAACAGACGTTGCATCCTGGCCTTCTTGTAGATGGTCATTTCACGATTATGTTCTTTCCAAGCTTTTTGACCCGCTTTCCTAATAAGCTTGTCCATTTGTTCTTCAAATGACGGACTCGGCATTTCGATCGCGGGATCTAGTTTTGATGAGGGGTTAGCATCTCCCGACAGGGCGTTCCCTTCCTCATCGAAGTTATATATAGCGTAGCTATCGTGGACTGGTTCCCGTTTCCCGGATCTCACATATCCAAGCCCGAGCGTTTCCATTCTCCCGTTGGGCAGTTTGCGCTGAGTTCCAGGGACATCCCAGATCCTGTTGTAGAATCGAGCTTGTCGAATAGTCTGTTTTAAGGGTACCCCTTGGCGCTTCAATAGTCTTTTTAGTCCGTTTGTGTAATACCTGGGCAAACGGATGGGTTGAAGCTTGTCGAGTTTAGAATCCGGGCCATACCATATTTCTTTCTCGACTCTTGTTTCTGAGGACCGATAGAATAGGATCGCCTTTTCGCCTTTTCTCCTGGAAGGGACGTAAAATGTTCGCAGCTCTTGCACAGTGTGAGCTTCAAGTGTGTTGAGGTCTTTGTAGTGTTCCAGAGGCACCATGGTGATTTGCAAACTCTGATCATCGCCAGAGATGCTTGTATTGACGGTCGACTGGAGAACACGGCATTAACCTCATCTTCCGAGTCACTTCCGAAGATCAACATGGGGGCGGACGGTCCCGGGTTGTTGCGTCGAGACGGACCAGCGTAAACTATCTCTTCTTCTTCTTCGATATCGCTTCCAAAAACAGGGATGGTGCGGCGGCTTTGTTCTCCGGCTTGCGACACCTTTCTGTATCCTCGAAGTCTGGCAAAAAGTACTTTGCATCTTCGTACTTGCGGACTTCGTTCACGGTGAACGGGTTCAGCTCACCTGTTACAGTATATTCGAGACCATCCTTGAAATACTTCATACACTGATGTTGTGTAGAAGGGATGATGTTGTACTCATGTAACCAAGGTCGGCCGAGCAGAGCATTGTAGCATGTCTTAGCGTCTATGACGTGAAACTTAATGTCCGTGACGAGTAGCCCAAAGCGTAACGTCAATATCATAGATCCAAGAGTTCATGATTACTGGGAGTCAAAACCGGAGATGGTAATTTTTTCCCGAGCGAGATGCTGAACGCTCATGCAGATTTCCTTCAAGACCCGAACATTAAGGAGATTGACGGAGGATCCATTATCAACCAGGATTTTGCCTATTTTGATATCATGGCAATATCCGAAGACGTATAGGGGACGATTGTGGTCGCACGTCCGGAGGAGAAGGTCTTCATCACCGAAAGTGATGTCGGCCGTGTGCACTTCTTCCAGTTCATCCTTCATCCTTTCTTCGGCGAGGAAGGCTTGGAATTGCTCGGGCTCTTGTAACGCCTTGATTAATGAATCTCTCGCTTCCTTTGATAATAGGAGGGCGTCGAGAATGCTGAGCTGTGAAGGTAGTTTCGTTAGGTGCGCTAGGATGTTGTAGTCCACCTTACCCTTCCTGGAAAGGTCTTTGGCAGTCAACTCTTTCATGACTTAATCATCTAAGGTGATATCCTCAGTGACCTTCTCCTTTCACTTATCTTTTCTATTCGCGGGTCCGAGATCCTTTTCCAGGAGTGTGCGATTGCGCAGCTAAATGTTCTCACAGGCCTTCGGTTCTTCTTCTTTCCCCAAAATGAATTCTTTAAAGAGAGGGCCCAGAGCCATTTCTTCATCAGAGTCACTCCCAAAGGTGAGAACTTGTGACCCTCCGACGTTGACCATGTAACAGTTGCCGGTAGTTCTTTTGTGCCTGTCGGTATTACTTCTTTGCTCCCGACGAGTCTTGCGTTTCATGCGCTTAAAATGTTGCCGGTGAGCAACATATCCCTTCCACCGCATCTTAAAAGCGTCGCACTCCTCAGTGGGGTGCGAAATCTTCCGATGATATGCGCAATAATTAGGGTGTCTCTTCACCCCATCGAGCGTGTCTTCTCCCGAGGGTGGAAGCTTCGTTCCCATTAACATGGCTTTGGCAAACCTTTTCCTCGTCTTGAATATGTTTTTATCCACATCGGGTATCTTTTGATCTGGCGGGAGTGCTTCGACTCTTTCATTTAGTTGCTTGCGTTTGGCTCCTTCCGATGCAGCCATCTTACGCTCTTGATCGGCTTTACTTTTCAAACGAATCTCGTCTAGAAAGGCGTCGATCATTTCATCTGTTGGCTATACAAGTTCTGGCTCAGGCTGTGCCCCCAGTTTCTTAGTGCCAGGAGTTTTCTCATCGTCCGTAAACGAGTAGGAAATCACATGACAACTCGCCACATATCCCTCGGATTCATTCGATGAACTCTCTCCACTATCTTCGTCCTAAAAGACGTGGTTGAGGAACTCTTGGAGCGTAATGAGAGTCTACGCCTTTTAATTATACTCCTCCAGCGCGTTAATCTGTTTCTGCAAATCCGTGCGCTTGTCTCCAGGCTTCACGGGCTTCTTGGACTTCTTCTTCTTTTTCCTCGAAGATTTTGACGGTTGGGTGTGAGTACTTGGGCCATCACCACCGATCTTTGTAGTTGGGCGCGGCTTCAGCATCCCTTCGATGATTTGAGGTTCAAGCGGGTTACTGCTGGGCACGCATAAAGATCACTCAGCATCCTTCTGGTTTTAGCTGATAGCACGACTTCCCATGGAGCTTCTTCAATGAAAGAACAGGTTGCCCCCGGTGTATCCGCTTTCTTAGGAGCATGCGGCTGTGGCGGGTTCACCTTCCACTTTTCGGACAGCGCAAACTTTCCCTGGAGGTATTGATCCTCAATCCATCCTTTGAAAATGAAGCAATCCTCAATCGGATGGCTCACCGTTTGATGGTAAGGGCAATAATTGGGGTTATTCACCTCAGTGGGTTGTGTCGGTCGCCTCGGATTTGGCAAGTTTATAAGCCTGTTGCGTACGGCCAGCTCGAATAACCGTTTCGTCTTGTCCCGCGGGAACGAGTAGGGATGCTTCATCTTCTCATTATAATACCGCCGTCTTTCTTCTAGTTGATCTGCCAGCTTTGGGGCACTGGGCTGCTGCTGAGCATTCGTGACGAAGGTTGCCTTCCCTTTACCCTTGTCATTCCGGGGTTCTGGCTTCGGGGGAGACGGTCTATGACCTATCTGGTCCATTTGGGCCAACTTGTCGATCAAAGCCTGGAACGTGGTTGGCTTAAAGAACATCATGAACTGGGAGATAGTTGCATGATGGTCTAGGGTTCCCACGAACATGCCCACCGCGGGAGCTTCCTCAATGCGTTGCTCGCATTTCGACCATAAATTTCGCCAGCGTATAGCATACTGGACCCACATATCACCTGGTTTCACCCTGGCATTAATCAATGCCGTTATCAGAGTGCGTTCGCTGGCGCTTGCGAATCGCTGAGTGAATAGCAACTCTATTTCAGCGAACGTCTTGATAGAATCGTTCGGGAGTTCCGAATACCATTCGAACGCTGTTTCTGATAAGCTCCCCATGAACTGGCGAAACAACAGTTTATCATCACCGCCGGTGTTACCGCAAAGGGCCCTGAACTGGGCAACATGTTAGTGGGGATTGCCAGTCCCCTTATACACATAAAATTTCGGTATTGTATAACCCGGCTGATATTTGATTTGGTCGTACCAGCTTGGATACGGTCGCCCCATTTTTACGACTTGACCAGCTGCCTCAGTCACATGATGAACCCGGATCTGCTGGGCTATATAGTCATCTAAGTCAGCCTTGGAGATTGTCTCTTCCTTCCTCGTTGAAAGAGCCGGCGGTGGATTCGATGTTTCTCCTATATCATCTTCGAGGACGGTCGGGGGATCTTCAGCGGGAGGATCTTGCTGAATCATCATCCCAACCATGTCTGGAAATAAGTGGGCTATTTGCTTTATATTGGCCGCTTGTTCCGTAGCCTCTTTATCTTTCTTTTCCAATATCCTTCGAAGGAACTCAGCGTCGGTTTCCTGTTCTTGCTGCTGATCCGAGGACACCTCGGGGCTTTCTTTCGGCCCAGTAAGTGCGGCCATTGCGATCATCATTTCCTGGAGCTTTTGCTGTTGCTCCTGAGCTTTAGTCACCGACCGTGTAAGCGGTCTATGACCTGTAGACGCACGGCTGTCTTCCTTCCCCGACGCCATGCATACAGTATGGACCATCATGCCCCCAGACTTAGGGCATCTGGGCTCAGTGCCTTTAGCTCTCGTTGCAGGCCCGGGGATCTTCTCCGGCCTGCTCTTTTTATGAGCAGTGGAAGTTGAGGGGGCCGTTGAGGTAGGCACCTAGACAGCTTTTTGTGGCTTAGCCTGGTGACTGACTTCCTGTTGGATTTTCAACTTCTTGTGCTGGCGGGAGAAATTTGGATCGATCACCGAGTCTCGGGTCTGCCGACAGACTTTATAGATTTTGGAGGACAGCCGTTGAGGAGATTGGGGCTGTTCTGGCTTTACTTCCGCAGCCTTTTTCAGTGGAGGGGGAGACCACTTTAGCACCGCGGTAGAAGAATTCCTACGCGCCTTATTTAGCATCTCAAAGATATTCTTAATTAGAATAGCAGCATTAACTTCTGTCGTCGGGGCTGGAGGAGCTAGCCCAGAAGGGGAGTTGCCTTCGGCCTTCCTCACTCGGCGCCAGTAACGACGTCGAGCGTGTCGTGCTGATGGAATCGGCTTGGTGAGGGCGATAGTCTCGTCTTTCCCCCTGTATAGGTGGGGGGTCGCTGCTGGTGTCATCCTGTTAAAGACCGATATCCTTTGGGTAGCAGGAGCGGGAGCTGGAATAGTCAATCTTGTAAAGACCGACTTTTTGGCAGGAGAAGCCGCCTTGACGACTTCAGGAGCAGGACTGGTTATTTTCTTAGGAGCAGCTTTCTCTGGGATTGTAGGCCTCATTGCGGGTCCACAGGAGCTCTGGCCCAGTCTGGAGAAGGCCGAGGCGCTGGTGTTGGGCGACCCGTTGAGAGGAGCCGTGGTAGGTGTAAGCCGATCAAAGACCGACTTCTTGGGAGCTTCCGGTATCAGCACAGGAGCGGTGAAGCTCGTTGGCGGGAGCATGGTCCCGAAAAACAACCCTGTGGTGGCTCGAGTGACCTGTTCCGCGGGCATTGTGAATAGCGAAGCAGCTTGGAGCCCGTAGGCTATACTTCCTGGCGAGGCGGAGCGCCGGTTACAGTTGTAGTTAGAACATTTCGCACAAGTGGAAGCCATTGATTCTTTGCTTTCTTCAATAAGCAAAACGCCAAATCTTAGTACCTTGAAACCCAAGGGCAACCATTAGCGAACCGTGTTTGGTTCTCGAACACGACACACGAAGTGTGGAGTGGAAAGAGGAAAGGTCCCACCAGGCGTGCCAGAATCTGTTCCCCTCCGAATGGCGACGCGACGGACGTCTTGCCTGAGATTCGGGGCAGATGCTAATTGGTGCTATCCATCTACCTCTCCGAAAATGCCAAGTTGATTTATGGCACCGTGTATCGAAGGTTTAAACGGATGCGTCCGATGTAGCAGACTTCGTCAAATTCCCCCTCGCTTGAGGGGTTTTTGATTGTGGGGACGCACTTCCCTGCAGGCGCAAGCCCCTACAGTTAATTATGCTACCACATTGCGGTAACCACTTTCTCCTTCTCCAGATGGTCACTTCGTGTCGTGTGTGTTTATTTTGTGTTTAGTTGCCCGTAGATTATATACGGAGACTGAGTTATGTCATCGCCCGAAGGGCGTGGACTAGTCCAGACCCGTATTATCTTAGATTTTGGTTTGGGGGTTTGGGTTTAAGGATACGTTAGCCTCATTGGAGACTAATATCAACTTAAATGTTTGTTAATGATACGTTAGTCTAGTTTTCAGACTAAGATCGACTTAACGGGACCGTTTAGATCCAACAAAGAGCAATTCAGGGAGGGCCCTGTTGTTTAGTTTAGTGACATTGCGGTCAATAGGTAGTTTAAGGACATTGCGGTCCAATGTTAGTTTTAAGACGTTGCGGTCAAGGTTAAGGACATCATAGTCCATGGATTTAAGGACTCCACAGTCCGGCGTTAGTTTTAAGACATCACGGTCAAGGTTAAGGACATCATAATCCGTTGTTAGTTTTAAGACATTCCGGTTAAGGTTAAGGGCATCATAGTCCGAGGGTTTAAGGACTCCACAGTCCGGCGGTAGTTTTAAGACGTCGCGGTCAAGGTTAAGGACGTCATAGTCTATGAGTTTAAGGACCCCGCAGTCCGTATCAATGTATGGTCATCGGGACCTGTCACCTCTTTGAAGACGTTGAGGAATTACAACGCCAAGTATCAAAGGAGTGAAGAGATGTACCCTTGAACCAAGGTAGATTAAATAGTCTTTAGCCCAATTTGGGACCAAGACCAATTAATTATGTTATGAGCCCATTGGCCCAGTTAAGTTTGAATTGAGGACTTATGGCCATCTTGGGCTAAGTCTAATTATGCTTAGAATATTGGCTTTTTGTTGGTCCATTGGAGGAAAGACTTTGCCTCTAGAACTTAGCCAATTGGGCTGAAGCTAGTGTTAAACACTAAAGACCAACAGTGTTGAACACTGGGAATGAGATTGATAAGTTAGTGTTTAAAACTAAGTGATAGTTAGTGTTAAACACTAGCAACAGAGCTTTCAAATTAGTGTTTAAACACTAAAGCAAATCAGTGTTAAACACTGGCAATGGAGTTTTCAACCTAGTGTTACTAGTAAAAGAGATCAATGTTAAACACTGGTATCAGAGATTTTAATTTAGTGTCAGTGTTAACACTGCTAACAGAGATTTAATTTAGTGTTAAACACTAAGAAAGTCAGTGTTTAAACACTGCAAACAGAGTTTTTCAATTAGTGTTGAACACTAAGGCAAATCAGTGTTAAACACTGGATTCAGAGGTTCCAATTTAGTGTTAAACACTAAGGCAAGAAGGGTCACGTGGTAGCATATGAGAGCGCCCTCCTCTGTGGAGCTTTTCAGGGGTCATGTGGTAGCACGTGACCCTGCTTCTTTGCATGTTTGTTTATCTTTTTTAAGAATTAAATTCTTCATAGGGTTAAACCCTAATAATAACTTTAAAGGAATTAAATTCCCACTTCCTTCTGAAGAATTATATCCTTAGATAGAGTTATACTCTAGTTTCTTTTCTGTAGGAATTAAATTCCTCATATATGTGAAGAACTGAATTCTATCATAGGGTTGAACCCTAATTTCTTCTTTTTTAATGGAATTGACTTCCTGTTATTTTGATAGAATTAAGTTCTTAATTAGGGTTAAACCCTGGTTCTGTTCATTTTGAAGGAATTAAATTTCTATATCATAGGGTTGAACCCTAATTCTATCTCAAAGGAATTAAATTCCTATAATTCTGTGAGAATTAAATTCTTAAACTCCCATTCCCCCTCTATGCTTTGGATCTGCATAGCAGGATCTCAACCCAATGAGAATTAAATTCTCAATTCATGGGGAGATGTGCACTTTGCAGATCCTCAATTAGAGGAAGAACTAAGTTCTTCTTTTATATAAGAGTTAAACTCTTTTGAGAATTAAATTCTCTTTTTAAGCCTCTCCTTTCTTACCTAAGGTTTTCTTTTGCAGAGGATCAAATTCTTCCCAAAATCTCAAGGCTCTATTTCTCTCTCTCTCTCTGTATGTATCTTTCTCTTCTGTATTTTCCTCGCTCCTATTTATAGGAGAAGGAAGAGAATCAATCTGTTTGGTAAATCTCTTATTGAAAGATTTGATTTGTTCATTGGGAGATTTGATTTATCTTCATCATTAATCTGGGCCTTTGGATTATTAGGTGAATTTTATTCACCATTGGATTTTAAATCCAAAGATATCCCTTTGTTATTTCGGTTAGATTTTAAGGGGAAATCTTTCTAAGTTCATGATTTTTCCATAAATAGGCGATATTTAATCACCTTTAGATTTTTAATCCAATCGGTTCCAAATAATCATTCTCCTTTAGAAAGATTTGAATGCTCTCAGAATTTAATTCTGTTAAATAATGAGGCTTTGAAAGCCGGTCACGTGTGGCCATGTGACGCCTGATCACGTGTAGGCACGTGACCCTTGGTCACGTGTAGGCACGTGACCCCCTGGAACGAACTTTTCTACTCCTTTTGCGCTCTGTTTTCTAGCCGCTGCTCAACCGTCACGTGCCAACACGTGACCCCTGGTCACGTGTGAGCACGTGACCTTTTCTGGAGCCTTTTCTTTGATTTAATCAGGGAGTGAATCTGCTTTTGCTGCTGCTTTTAAATGTCACGTGCCAACACGTGACTGCCGGTCACGTGCTAGCACGTGATGCCTCTTCTGTAAGTTTCCCTGATTTTAAATCAGGAAACACCATTCTTTAACTGGTGTCACTACTGAAGAAGCCATCGTTGCCTCTTTAAAAACCTTCCAGGAGGAGGAAAAGAAGCGCGCTTTAATGGGCGGTGGTACGTCTCGCCTTATTAAGTTTTTTGTCCTCCTTTTTGATGGCCAACCTAACCTTCTTCTTTTGTTTCTTTGTCGGGCCTGCGCCAGCTAATGCGGGGACTCTCTCCAGGCCCGCTACTGAAGTCCCGGTCTCTTCGGGACTACCATGAGAGCCTCAACTCGACAAGTCGACGAGGGATGCCTCGAAGAATTTGGAATTGAGGTATTTGCCAGGGAGATACTGGTTTCTTAAGGTTGAAACGAATCGGGGTATTCCTGCGGAGACACTGGTTTCTCTGCGGGCCGACGCGAATCAAGAAGCTCTCATCAAGGACTCTAGTTTCCCTGAATTGAGGTATGTGCCAAGGACACTGGTTTCCCTAGGGCTGAAACGAATCGATGTATTCCTGCAAAGACGCTAGTTTCTCTGCGGGTCGACGTGAATCAAGATGTTCTCGTCAAGGACACTGGTTTCCCTGAGTCGAAGTATTTTGCCGAGGACAGTGGTTTCCTCGGGGTTGAAACGAATCGGGGTATTCCTGCAAAGACACTGGTTTCTCTGCAGGCCGATGCGAATCAAGAAGCTCTCATCAAGGACTCTAGTTTCCCTAAATTGAGGTATTTGCCAAGGACACTGGTTTCTATGGGGTTGAAACGAGTCGAGGTGTTCCTGCAAAGACGCTAGTTTCTCTGCGGGCTGACGCAAATCGAGGTGCTCTTGTCAAGGACACTGGTTTCCCTGAGTCGAAGTATTTTGCCGAGGACGCTGGTTTCCTCAGGGTTGAAACAAATCGGGGTATTCCTGTGGAGACACTGGTTTCTCTGCGGGCCGACACGAATCAGGAGGCTTCTCAGGTTTTATATGAGTTACTGTCAAAACCGTGAAGCTAGGAATTTGATCTTCGCTTCGTTTGTTAGCACTGCGTTTGCTGTATCGAGACGAATGTCACGGTTGTCTCTAGGTTATTGGTGAACCGTCGAGATTTGGCTTCGTTTTCTGGCGGAGCCTGTTGGGAAGGTTGTAAGTCTACGGTAGCGCCCCGACCGTCTACAGACGCCAAATGCGGAACAAAAATTTTTTAACTGGCGCTATCGTATACTATAACCCGGATCTGCCATTATTGCTAAACTAATAAACTGTAAAGAGTGTAGAAAGGTTATACCGAACGATCCGAGTCCTTCGTTCTTTAACCATCATCCCACGCTCCGTTGCGGCTGCTCCGATCTCTTCGATCTTCGATCTGCTCGTCCAGGTGGCACCACGTCACTGATTCTTTAAACGGGCTCCCGCCTCTGACTTGAGGCAACTCGGTCATCAAGTTTGCTAAAAGAAACGACCAAGATTGATGTAGAGAATGAGTAGAATACTTTGTCTCACTTCGTCCAAAACCGTAGACGATCGATTAATGAAGTTGCCATGGTAATCGGGTGATGGAATGGAATGAGCTGTAAAATTCCATACACCGAAATCTATCATCTTTTTCTAATCAAATGAGTGTGTCAAAAATCAAGTGGGCATCCAAGAGGGGGCCGGCCACTTATGTAGAGGGGGGAGGTGAGTGTAGGAGCAAGGAGGTAACCATAGGATAAAAGATCAAGAGAAAATATCCTTAGGAAAACAAGAAACATTAAAGCTAAAGCATGACTCACTTAAACACCTCATCAAGTCATTAATGCAACAATTAATGTCAAGATGAGTCATTAGCCACCTCATCATCCTAGTCACCATATCTAGAAACTTCTAGAAGATTCTACACTCATCTCAAGAAAAGATAAATCCGTCTTTAACCGAATGTTTAAAGACGGCTGATAGAAAACTGGAAACTGGCAACTTCCAAAAGTGATCCTGAAACGAATTTCAGGACAACCCCGAAACTGTATAAAAATGCCCGCATTTGTATTACGACCGAATACAAATGCAACTGAGACAAAGATATTATATCTACTCAATACAATACTCGGATCCGGCTTAAACCAAAGCCGACCAGTATCATCTGTCCGAAAACTGACACGTGCGTAAACGCACGTGCATTTTCCGAACCCTGCCATAAAACCATACGGCCTCTACAACGTTTCGCCCGAACTTGGGAAACTGTCTTTGGGGGACTCTAATGACTCGTCAGTACCCTGGCAGTGGGTTTAATCACAAACCGTCAGCGGCACTAGCTATACGTAACGGCTGCCCATGGACTGACTTTAAGGGAGGCTGATGAGCGAACTCATCCAGAAACCCTACTGAGCCTAACAGTAACAATGTATATACAGTCCGGTCCGTTCGACTATGAGTATCGTATATCTGCCTAGGGGGCTAGTAACGTCAGACCCCCAATAGCAGTATAAGTCGTGTCGGAGTGTAGCCCAATAACACCCTGAGATACTACTGGAGTACCTACCAGTAAATCTCCTGTCACGGCCGTGGGCTTTGTGTAATGGCTCTCCTAGACACAGCACGATCTCTCCCCCAATACCAGGAGAGACGAATCCCCTGCCGATCCGCTCATGTGCCTCCATATGGCTCGGGACTGTACCCAAAAACTACCTGTTTGCACGACTCCTTTGAGCCGTGGTAGGGTAGAAATCAAAGCACAGTGGGAAATCACACGAGACAAATGACGACCTCAGGTCAATGAACTAACCTGTACACATGTCACCAGGGAACTGCTATATGACGATATGTATAATACCAACTAGCAGATTCCCGGCGAGTCCTGTCTGGTGTACTCATAACCCAATGAGCACCTGTATACATCTTAGGTGATCCAACTGACACCAGTGGCTTATGAGACCGGCCACCACCCCTCGTCGGGGTCTCGACTGTATACACTAGTCTACTCCGGAGTATCGATGCCCTGTCTCGAAACTCCCACGACTAGGGACCAAAATCAAGGATATGCATATAAACCACCCAACTCTCACGTATATGATCGCCATCATACTGTTGGTGGTAAAGCAAGATCCTAAGGGCTCTATCAAAGTGTAGCAGTAATCAGTCACCTGAACCTGTACACGACTGATAGAGGCAAACCAGATAGCATACTATCAACTCAAGTAAGACTGTCCTACCGGTATAGGTCCTCCGCAATCATTGCAATCACATACCTGCGATCCAATAATTGACTCTGAGGGCACTATATCCAACAATCTCCTACTTGCACTTAAGGCTAATTATTGCGATGTCGACTACTCACAGCACGTGTGAAACCGAACATCCAACTCCTCTACTAATCAGTTTCACAAAGCTCGTTTGTAAAACTATTGTGTTCGAGAAATAGCCTCAGTGAGTGGATCCGCCTAGATGTTTCTTTCTATCTCTCTAAATCTCAAGTTCACGGAGAAAACCATCTCCCGAATTGAGTAATACCTGTCTTAGAAAATGTCTGGATATCTGATGGGACCTAGTTCATAAATGAACTCCAAATCCAAACTTCTTAGACTGTATCGATCACTGAACCTAATCAGTATCCGGCACCATGCCACCCACAGTATCCTCTTAGACCACCTGTCCATAATACCGTCCTTCGTAAGAGGGAAAACTATAACTCTGACAATTTCTCTGTCATCCACGTCACCTTTGAAGCCTGGAATGATAACCGTCTTCCGAAGGAGGCTGTCGTCATCAAATCCGTAGAACATGTACTTATGTTCTAAAACTGCTTCCTTATGTTTCTCCGGGATTGGATTAATACAAACTTATTGCATCTAGTGCAAAAACAACATCTGGTGTGGTACTTGATATCTCATGATTGACTCAGTTGCCTAAGCAAGTGATCTGCCAATCATGCCCATCCCTCTCCCCTTTAGTCTGTAAGATACCTTTAGAGAGGGTGACTCTATTACCTGCAGGTACACCACCATGCCAGGAGTCATCTATTCTAAAAACCATTAGAATACTGTCAAAGTACCTACATTGGGAAACTACCCAAATCCAGATCTAAAACCATAGATCTAGAAACCAGAATGTCAAATATTATATCCATATCCTGTCTGGAGAAACAACTGTGTGACGACCATATTACAACCGATCGTAGTATAGGAATTTTACTTCCTACTCTGTGTATGTCATCCAGATACCATGACATCACATCCTACTACCTTCTTAACAGATCCATCTCCTATTCTGATTGAAGTCAAACCCATGACTGTTACATCAAAATTAGATGATCTATCTCCGCTATAACTGCTCAAGTCTATAAATAGACATAAGCTACTTGCCCACTATGATTCTGCTGCTCCCACTGACTACGACAACCCTCCTACCGGGTCTCATAGCCTGGAACAATAGTAGTGTCAAGTCTGGGTAAATAAGAACCTCCCTATCACCGTCCTTGAGGCTACCGGAGTACCTCTCGGGTGTCTGAGGTTACCCACCATATCTGCGGAGTGGCTATTGGAATGTCAAACCTGATTGAATATATAGGTCCTATCAAATTTTCCGTAATCGTTCGTGGTTCTGGAATCACTTCTGTTGGGGTAAAAATTTGCACCCCGGTTGACCAAGTCAAAATCAAAGTCAACCCCAAGTCAAGTGGGCCCAAGCCCAGATCCAGTGGGCCCATGCCCGGGTCGAGCCCGAACATGAAGCGGCCGGCCTCCCCCATGCCAAGATAAAAATTTTGTAATAAATAATTTTTTTGCATTTCTTTTATTTTATTTTATGGATAAATGTAAGAAAAATAGGCATAAAGCCAAAATTTTGTAAAGCCTATGGCTTATGTGCAAAAAAAATGGCACATGAGCCATGGGATAGGCAAAATGCCATTTTGTGAAGCCCAAGGGGCTATGTGTAAAATGTATGGCCTATAAAGGCAAGGATAATGAAATATCCCAACAACTTTTTTTCTCTCCCTAAAAATTTCCAGATCTGAGATCCTTTTCTTCTTCTTCGAGGTTCCAAAACCTTCTTCTTTCTCTTGAATTAAATCAAAAATTTTAATCTTCTTTTTATAAAACAAATTAGTTTTTCACCACAAAACCCACAAAGGGGAACTTGGATCTGTCATCAGATCTCAAAAAGGAGAGATTTTGAGATTTCACATCTCTTGATCTTCAAGATCCAGCAAGCAACAGGAGGAAGAAGAAGAACCCCTTCCATTAACCCCAAAACACATTCAGGAGTCCAACTCCCTTCTGATTTCTCCTTTGAGAAATCTTTTTTTAGGCTAAAAGGCTCTTATCCTCGCCGGCGCGCTAGTGCTCGAGCGCAAACCACCTACGTGCCGACACGTGGCGCATTTGCGCTCCAGCGCACTGCGCGAGCGCAAAGCGCCCACGTGCCGACACGTGGCGCGCGCGCTTGCGCTTTTGCACGCTTGCGCTCCAGTGCGCAGCGCTCATGCGCAAAGCGCCCGCGTGCCGACACGTGGCGCGCGCGCTTGCGCTCCAGCGTGCAGCGCTCATGTGCAAAGCGCCCGCGTGCCGACACGTGGCACGCGCGCTTGCGCTCCTGCGCGCTTGCGCGCGTGCGCAAAGCGCCCGCGTGCCGACACGTGGCGCGCGCGCTTGCGCTCCTACGCGCAGCGCTCGTGCGCAAAGCGCCCGCGTGCCGACACGTGGCGCGCGCGCGCTTGCGCTCCTGCGCGCAGCGCTCATGCGCAAAGCGCCCACGTGTCGACACGTGGCGCGCTTGCGCCTGATCGCACAGCACCTAAGCGCACAGCGCTCAAGGCGCTGGCCCCACGCATCCCTTGGATGCCCTTTCCCCCCTCTTTTTGTGTACATACATACATATATACATATGTATACAAATTTATACACACATATTCCGCAACATATGCCCGTAAAAACTCTGCGTGGCTCCCGATATATCCAAAGCCCCCTTTCAAAACAAAACACACGTACACTGCACATTGAGTTCGCATGACCAGTTTAACCCGTTAATCGGAGGTTCCCTCGCCCCAAAGGCGAGGGGTAATTAACGGCAGCTTAGTCCGCGGCTGCCGGAGATTCGGATCCCCACAATCATTAAACCCCGGCCTACCCTAGGCAGGGGGAATCTGTAGTACGCCTGACAAGCGCGCGCGTATTCCCATCTCACTGGGGTGACGGAAAACACCCTACAGGTTCTGGCACGCCCGGTGGGACCAATCTCTCCTCCCATATTTCGGGTTAAACGTTCATACGAACTCAATCAATATACATATCGATTGTCTATACTGAAATGATGTTTCTTTTCTGTACAGAAAGCAACCTTCGACGACGATGTCTCCCCAGACGAATGCAGCTTCCAACATGACCCCGATTCCGTACGTGGTCAAGATCAACGCTCGTGTGGTTCTCCCCGCGAGCCTCAGTCGACAATGGGAGGAACCGCCCCGCCAGTTTGGCTCTGTCATCATCTACCCTGCCGGAAGTGCTCATCTGGCAGAGATCCCAGCGGAACAGGTGGCCAAGCCGGTCTCAAGGGGTAAGAGGCCGAATGTCGTGATCGCCAAGGCCCCACAACCGAAACTTAAGATGGTGTCTGAACGATTCCCTGGCTCTCTAGCTGGGGGCAAGACTTCCGATGCGAAGGGCAACATTAAATGTTGCGTACGAGCTCAGGCGATGACTCCAGCAAATGCACAATTAGGCGTATTTCCAAGGCCCTCCAACAACCGGTCTGCGGCGTCTTCCCAAAGAGCTGAAGTCTGCCAGGTGCTTAGAACAGAAAAGTTAAGGCAGAAGCGGCTCAGGTATCGAGCCAACAAAAGGGCCAAGACCTCGGCCAAATGGAATCGTGTGAAGTTCCAAGAGCAGGGTTGCCCCGCGACGACGGCTGAGTCAGACGTAAGAATCAGCAATTCCTTCGAGCCTCTGAAGTGGGTTCAGAAAAACGCTATGACCGCCAGAATCAAGAAGACAGCGGTCCGAACAGTGCCACAAAGAGACGTGTCCCGGCCCCAATAGAAAAAGTATGACACTGTCTCTTCAAGAGTCTATCAAGCACTCTGTGCCGCACAAAAGCAGCGGGGCAAACCCAGAAAAGAAGCGCCAGCACCATTCAAGAACTTGGTTAGGTCAGCCGCCTTCAATCGACCACCAGCTACTGAAACAAAGGGATCAAGATAGCGATCCATGAAATCAACTGCCAATGATAGAAAGACGTCCGGATATACCATCCATACGGTCTATATGGCGGGCGGGCACCCCAGCGACAACCTTCGCAGCAAAAGCAAGGACGGGGCCACCACATCCCAAGCCCAATCTAGCCTGAATGTGGTTGCCGTCGTCTAAGAACAGCCGCCCCCGCTGGATGAAGAAAACCCTCTCGATGAGGATGATAGGCAAAAAGACCCCTCGGTCCATGCAGAGTCAAGCTCGGACAGCGAGGAAGAGCCTACTTTCCGCCCCAGGACTGCGGAGCAAGAGCTGCTTCAAGAGCTTCGAAAACAGCTCAGGAGCAAAGATAAAGAGATGGCCAAGCTCTATTCGAAGATTGACGACTTAACGAATGTGGTGATGCAGCTTACGGCTCAAATTGCTCGAGCGCCTCCTAATCAAGCACAAGCCGCTACTAATCAGCCGGGTGATGACGACCCGAGGCAGCCAATGCCTGTTCCTTCGGGTCCAAGACTGGTCGAGCCACACGAAAGCCGGCCACACTCCGCTTCTGGGGATGCCTTGGCCCCAGATAGCACTATCCCACTAACACAGGATCGGATAATGGATTTGGTCACCAGCAAGGTTAAAACATTGGTGGCCGAAGCTGAAGCTCAGAAAGAAATCGGTAGTAGTGGGCGGCCATACCCCGCGCAATACGACCTGATTGAGTTCCCAAGCGGCTACGTCATTCCTAAGTTCGGAAGATTTGATGGAACGGGGAATGCAAATCAGCACGTCGCCCACTTCAAAGCATCGTGCGGAAATACATGGGGCAACGACGCGCTCCTTCTTCGTCAGTTTGTCAACAGCCTGACCGGTGTCGCTTTCGACTGGTACGCGAGCATACCAGACGGGTCTATCATTACCTTTGCCCAAATGGAGTCTCTGTTCCGGCAAAGGTTCATGAGCGTCAGTGATAAAATCTCCATTGCCGACCTTGTGAGGACCAAGCCGGGGAAGAATGAAAGCAACACTGACTTTATCGCCCGATGGCGTAATCTCACGGTCAAGTGCGAACCGCCGCTGGAGCAGGACCAGTCCGTCAGTCTTCTCATTGGGAACCTCAGCAATTGGATGGTCCCATTCTTGTGTACAGCGGGCCTCAAGACATTTCAAGAGCTAACCAAGAAAGTCCAAATGCTGGAACGCTCAAAGCAAGAGTCCCCGCCGGATACTCAGAGAGACAAAACCTGGAAAAGCAAGCGGGACGACAACCATAGAAGCGGGAGTTCCAGCAGTACCAATGTCTTCAATGCCTCTGACAATGAAGAAAAGCGAAGGGCGGGCGAATCCAAAACCAACCGGTCTCGAAAGCCATTGCTGGGAGGAGATGGGCCTTCCCTAGAGGAGAAGAAGAACAAGGTTTACTCTTTCAGAAGGGACAAGGTCCGTAAGATATTTAAAGATGCCTTGAACAACGGCCTACAATTGCCGGAGTCGAAAAGACCCCAAGAAGCAAAAATGACCGACAATCCTCTGTATTGCCCGTACCACCGAGTAGTGAGCCATGCGATTGAGGATTGCTATATCTTCAAAGACTGGGTCGAGAAGCAGTACATGGCTGGAGAGATCGAGCTGTCCAAAAGTGTGTTGGTGAATAATCAAGTTGCAACCACCAACTTTATACAGACAGAAACTGAAGCCTTCTGGGAGCAGACAGCCGAACCCGCTGCCCTGAGAAATGAAACGGACTCATCGCGGCCTCCGTGGAGTATGCACATATCTAATAAGACGAAGAAGATGATAAAGCTACTTCGGAAAGAACTCAGGACGGAATGGGAAGGGCAGAAGAAGCCTACCAGTCCAGCTGCCAAGGCGGCTCCATCAGGCTCAAAATCCAAGAAGCTCAAGAAGAAGAAAAGTGCAGCTCGGCGCGAAAGAGAGTCTGCAGGAAGATCGACCATTCAAAAATATATCGATTCCCTCGAAGAATATGAACAAAAGGAAAGAACATTGATTCAATTGAAGGAGTTCTTCCCTGTACAAGCGGCTGAAATTCTGGAGGAGTTAGAAGAAGACTCCAATGAAGAAATCCCAGTAGTGACCTGCTACGCCATCCATCTTGGCAGTGACTCCGAGGATGAGCTCTGTTTTCCCGAAGAGGACGAGGAGCTCACCACGAAGGCCAATCAAATCCAGCTCAGAAGCGGCAGGGCTCTACCGCCGAATCAGGACAACGCCCCAAAAGGGAAGGAAAAATAAGTCTCTAATGAAGAAGATGGCAGAGAACAGGCTGATGAAAACATAAGTCCTTCCTCGGTGGACTATAATGTCTCGGCATATCTCCGGAAGCTTCCGTCTCTCCTGAGCATCTATGACGCCTTGGTCCTATCTAAGGAGCTTAGAGATGTTCTCATTCACGCTCTACAAAACCCCGAGCGGTATCAGGCTCACTTTGCGGAAATTAATATGAAAGAAGCCCAGCACGCTTTGCATGCCGCCGCAGTCACATTTAAGGATGAAGACTTGCTACTGGGAACGGCTGAGCATAATCGGCCGCTTTACGTGACCGGGTACAGCGACGGAGATCGAATTAATCGCATATTGATTGATCTGGGGTCCTCAGTGAACATCATGAACTTGCGAACTCTGAAGAGTTTGTCAATGGACGTCCGACACCTGTCAAGGGAAAGGATTGTCATTCAAGGCTTCAACTAAAATTGCCAGCAAGTTCTGGGGTCCATAGCTCTGCCAATCAAATTCGGGGATCTGCAAACTGAAGCTAAGATATACGTGATCGACGCCGACACGTCTCATAAGATTCTCTTGGGGCGACCGTGGCTCCACGATTACGGCATCATTCCGTCAACTCTCCATCAATGCATGAAGTATACTAAAAATGGCGAAGAAAGACGCATTGACGGAGACATCCAGCCGTTCGGTGTGCATGAAGTCCGCTATGAAGATTCTCGGTACTTTATGAACCACCAAAATGCTAAGCCTCAACTGACTGAGGATAGACCGGCCCCAAGACCCAAAAGCAAATCCGCGCCAGTTGTCACTTTCAAAAGTAAAAACGCCCAAGTGCGCCCACATTTCGGTAGCGACACTGACGAGTCTGACGCTGGAAGCTCGTCCTTCCGTAAAACTCGCCCTTGTTTCGGCAGCGATACAGACGAATCTGTCACTGAAGCCCCCTCTAGCAGTAATGTCCGCCCTCATCTTGGCAGCGACACTGAAGTGTCAGAGGAAGAGGACCTGTCGTGCAGCAGCGGTGCAGATCGGACCCCCATGCAAAAAGCGAAACTACGAGAGACCCTCGAAATTACAGAAGGGTCCCTAGCCGTCACAAGGGTGCCGGAGCAGATGTGCAAAGAGCTCGACGCATTATCAGTCTCTACCGTGGACCAGCTGAAAACTTTCTACGTGCCCGGGAGGAAAAATGGACAGAAGGGCATCCTGTTTTACGGGTCAACCCCCGTTGTGCACCCGGACGATCTTTCTGTCACGTGCCTTCCCTATGAGAGAGGCATAAGAGCCGTCCTCAATCCCAGATACTATGCGCCCGAGATGCGGGAATACTTTAAAAAGTGCGGATGCCAGTTATATCAAACGGAGTCCGAAGCAAAGTTTTACGAAGGGCTATGGTATCCGTCCCAGGTCCGAGCACTCATCGATGGACGAATTCCAGATAGATGGGGCATAGGCTACATTCAACCTGATTCCAAAGCGTGCTACATGATCCATGTTGGTGAGGCCAGCGAAATATCAAATGATGACGACGAGATAGCCGAGCCAGAAGAAGCTCCTCAAGAGCTCGAAGATGGCGGAAAAGCAACCTTTGATGAGCTAACCGAGATTGACTTAGGAACGTCCGATAATCTAAGGCCGACCTACATCAGCTCACTCTTGTCGGAGGAAATGAAAGAGCAGATAATTGCCCTGCTACGTGAGTTCGTCGACTGCTTCACGTGGACGTACAAAGAAATGCCTGGCCTTTCCCCTGGGGTAGCCGTGCATAAGCTGGCTATATCTCCTGATGCTAAGCCAGTCAAAAAGCTCCTCGAAGAATGAGAAGGGAACTAGAAGAAAAGGTCATCGAGGAAACTAAGAAGCTCATCGATGCCGGCTTCATCAGAGAAGAGAAATATGCGGACTGGATCGCATGCGTAGTCCCAGTGAAGAAGAAAAATGGGCAGATCCGAGTTTGTGTCGATTTCAGAGACCTCAACAAGGCATGTCCTAAAGACGACTTCCCGCTACCGGTCATGGAAATGATGGTCGATGACACCTCAAATTATGAACTGTTCACCTTTATGGACGGCTCGTCTGGATATAATCAGATCAAGATGTCGCCTGAGGATGAGAAGCACACAGCATTTCGAACCCCGATCGGGATATATTGCTACAAGGTAATGCCATTCGGACTGAAGAACGCGGGTGCTACATATCAGAGGGCAATGACTAATATCTTTGATGACCTAATCCATAAAGTCGTCGAATGCTATGTTGATGATCTGGTCATCAAGACTAAAGCCAAGGCCGATCATATCCAAGATCTCAGGACCGTTCTCACCAGGCTGAGGCAATACAATCTGAAGATGAATCCTTTAAAGTGTGCTTTTGGCGTGTCATTGGGAAAATTCCTGGGCTTCATAGTTCGACATCGAGGGATAGAAGTTGACCCATAAAAGATAAAGGCCATCATGGAGATGCCCCCTCCGAAGAGTCTGACGCAGCTAAGATCTTTTCAAGGCAAGATTGCTTATATACGGAGGTTTGTCTCAAGTTTATCGGGGAGATGTAGGCCCTTCTCGAAGCTCATGAAGAAAGGAGCTCCTTTTATCTGGGATGCTGAATGTCAAGCAGCGTTCGAAAGCATCAAACAGTACTTGTTGCACCTTCCAGTGCTGGCCGCTCCCATTCCAAATAAACCGCTGATTCTCTATACTGCCGCGCTGGACGAGTCACTCGGTGCGCTCCTTGCCCAGAATAACGAAGAGGGAAAAGAAAATGCCCTCTACTACCTCAGTCGAACTCTAGTCGGGGCGGAACATAACTACTCCCCAATCGAAAAGCAATGCCTGGCTCTAATATTTGCTGTGAAGAAGCTGAGGCACTATTTGCTCGCTCATCGGGTTATGCTGATCTCTAAGGTCGACCCGCTCAAACACTTGATGACCAAAGCAAGCCTAGCAGGCAGAATGGCAAGATGGGCTGTCATGCTACTTGAGTTTGACATAGTTTATACTCCTCAGAAAGCAGTAAAAGGGCAAGCTCTTGCAGACTTTCTCGCTGCTCATCCCATACCAGAAGGGTCGCCGCTAAATTGTGAGTTACCCGATGAACAAGTGCTGCACCTCGAGGAAGATGAGCCATGTTGGGAGCTCTACTTCGATGGAGCCTCGTCAATAAGGACCTCCAGTAAGTTAAGTGTCCCGGAGGTAAAAGCGGGGAGAGGATTGGTGTTCATCACGCCATCAATGGGAACCCTACGGCGTTCTTTTGCTCTCACCGAGCCTCGGACAAATAATGAAGCTGAGTATGAAGCTCTGATAGCTGGTTTGGAGCTCGCCATAGAAATGGAAATCCGTCGGCTACAAGTTTACGGTGACTCCCAGCTCGTCGTCAACCAAGTAAGCGGCGATTATAAGATATACAAACCCGAGTTAGCTCGGTACAGAGGCCGAGTGGTAGAACTCATGAAATGGTTCACTCAAATTGAACAAACGAGAGTCCCTAGAGCGTTGAACGGAAAAGCCGACATACTCGCTCGCCTAGCCAAGGAGCTGGCTGATCATGACATGGACGAAATTCTGATCACAGTCAGGAGCCGGCAAATTCTACCCCCAGTCTCTCTACGAGAAGAGGAAAGCGCGGAACAGACGAGCAGTCCCGCTGAAGAAGCTTCGATCATCCAAGACGAGCCCGATTGGAGAGAACCCTTCATAGAGTACCTCCGATACGGCAAGCTGCCCGAAGAGAAATCTGCGAGAATTCAGCTGAAGAAAAGAACTCTCCGATACGTGTTTGTAAATGACACGTTATACCGCAGGTCATATGACCAAATCTGGCTCAGGTGTCTGTCATTGGCCGAAGCCCAAAAGGTCATGAAAGATGTCCACTCGGGCGTTTGCGGTGCTCACCAATCTGGCCCCAAGATGTGACTTCAAATCAAACGGCTTGGGTATTACTGGCCCACCATGATACGGGATTGCGGAGAGCATGCAAAGAAATGTTATATCTGCCAAATTCACGGTGATTTTATTCACAAGCATCCCAATCCATTGCATCCTACAGTGGCGTCGTGGCCCTTCGAAGTTTGGGGCACCGACATTGTTGGCCCGATTGATCCTCCGTCATCTAAAGGTCACCGGTTCATACTGGCCGCGACAGACTACTTCTCCAGGTGGGCTGAAGCTGTCCCGCTAAAAGAAGTCAAGACAAAGGATATTCTGACATTCTTCCAGCATAATATTCTATACTGCTTCGGTACACCAAGAAGAATCATTTCTGACAACGGGCCTTCTTTCAAGAGCTTCAATGTCTCAAGATTCGCTACTCAGCACAAGATAGACTGGAGGTATTCTTCCATCTATAATCCAAGAGCCAATGGGCTAGCCGAAGCCTTCAATAAGGCTCTATGCAAGCTCCTGAGGAAAAATGCTTCAGCCAACAAGAGAGACTGGAATCTCAAGCTTCACGAGGCATTGTGGGCATATCGTACCACGCACCGTACTCCAACTCAGTCCACTCCATACTCATTGCTCTTCGGAGTGGAGGCGGTCCTCCCCCTCGAAGTTGAAGTTCCAAGCTTAAGAATGGCCGTCCAACATGAGTTGACGGAGGAAGAAAACGTGCTCCTTCGACTTGAAGAACTCGATGCCCTCGAAGAAAAGAGGCTCGCGGTGCAGCAAAATCTGGAGCTATACCGAGCCCAAATGTCACGGGCCTATGACAAGATAACCCGTCTCCGCGCTTTCAAGAAAGGTGAATTGGTGTTGGTCCTCAAAAGACCGATCATCCCCAATCGACATGCCAAGGGAAAATTCGAGCCGAACTGGGAAGGACCATACGTCATCGAGAAAGTGTTCGACGGAGGATCCTACCAACTAATAAGTGCCGAGGGAGAAAGGCCCATGCCACCCATCAATGGCCGATATCTCAAGAAATACTACACATGAATGCTCTAAGTCGCAGGCGAATTGAGCACATCAGCCCTACGGTCTGGATCAGACATCCTGCAAAACCGTATACAATCCACGGGCGTAAATGACCCCTATTTCCCCCAAATCCTGCCGGTGAGACTACTTTTAAAGTCCCACCAGCGGCAAAAAAAAAGGAAAAAAGGAAAGAAAAAGAAAAAAAAAAGAAGAAATAAACGGTATGTCCACAAGCAAAACGGGCACGGATGAAAACCCGAAAGGGCTCCGTGAGTAAAAACAGCAGGACTACCGGCGAATCTGTGAAAACCCGAAAGGGCGCAAACTCATGAAAAGAGATGAAATACACTCGCAAAGTCCTCTCGACCTTGTGAGGAGAAAACCCCTGCGTGAGATCCTTACGACTCACAATGGAGAAACACACTTAGGAATCCTCACGATTCCTAAGGAGAAAATACACCTGCGGGATCCTTAAGACTCGTAGGGAGAAAATGCTTTATGGGACCCTCACGGCCCATAAAATTGAAAAGCCTTAGGTGATAGGGACCCAAACCTGTCTCCTAAGCCATCGTTCCCCAACGGGCAACGGCAAATGATGAGTCGCTCCTGGCATTTCGCTTCAGTGTTAGCGGTGCTGATGCCGACCAAAAACTCAAATCTCAAGTCCTCCCAAGGCAAATGATGAGTTGCTCCTGACATTATTCCAGTGCAGCAATACTGATGCAAAAAAAAGATTCAAATTCCAAGTCCCCAAATGGCGAATGATGAGTCGCTCCTGGTACCACATTCCAGTGCAGCGATGCAGACGCCAACCAAATTCCAAACCCCATACCCCAACGGCGAATGATGAGTCGCTCCTGGTACCACATTCCAGTGCAGCGATACAGACGCCAACAAATCCCTGAAATCTTTCCGGCCCTACGGTCTGGATCATACATCCTGCAAAACCGTATACAATCCACGGGCATAAAACAATCCCAATCTCTCCTAAGCAACCAAATCTAAATTCTCTCGAGGCAAATGATGAGTTGCTCCTGGCATTATTCCAGTGCAGCAATGCAGATGCCAAACAAAAACCAAAATCCTAGAATCCTCTCAATGACAGATGATGATTCGCTCCTGGTACCATATTCCAGTATAGCGATGCTGATGTCAACCCAAATCAACAAGTCAATTTCCACTCCGACACCGCAGAAAGCGGAGCAAGTCAGAATCCAATCTCGACACCGCAAGAAGCGGAGCAAGTCAAGTCTACCCTTGACACTGCAAGAAGCAGAGCAAGTCAAATCCAGCACCGACCGTCCACGTAGCAAAAAGGGCAGAACCGACCGTCCAAGTCGCTAAAATGGCAGCACCGACCGTCCACGTCGCTAAAAAGGCAGCACCGACCGTCCAAGTCGCAAAAATGGCAGCATCGACCGTCCAAGTCGCAAAAAGGGCAGCATCGACCGTCCACGTCGCTAAAAGGGCAGCACCGACCGTCCATGTCGCAAAAAGGGCAGAACCGACCGTCCACGTCGCTAAAAGGGCAGCACCGACCGTCCAAGTCGCTAAAATGGCAGCATCGACCGTCCAAGTCGCAAAAAGGGCAGCATCGACCATCCACGTCGCTAAAATGGCAGCACCGACCGTCCACGTCGCAAAAAGGGCAGAACCGACCGTCCAAGTCGCTAAAAGGGTAGCCACGACCGTCCAAGTCGCAAAAAGGGCAGCATCGACCGTCCAAGTCGCAAAAAGGGCAGAATCGACCGTCCAAGTCGCTAAAAGGGCAGCACCGACCGTCCAAGTCGCAAAAAGGGCAACATTGACCGTCCATGTCGTAAAAAGGGCAGCGTAGGATTCCTACAAAGCGGGAACCAGGTCACTCCGGGCCAGGGAAACGTCCATCATGGACACTCCTTCTCAGAGACATGTCAAGCAACGACCGTCCATGTCGTAAAAAGGGCAGTGCCAGCTTCCCACAAAGCGGGAACCAAATCAGGTCGCCTCCAAGTAAAAAAAAAGGATCCATCAATTTCATGCACACGACCCACATATGTGGTGTGCATTTATTGATGGGGGGCAATTTGTTGGGGTAAAAATTTACACCCCGGTTGACCAAGTCAAAATCAAAGTCAACCCCAAGCCAAGTGGGCCCAAGCCCAGATCCAGTGGGCCCATGCCCGGGTCGAGCCCGAACATGAAGCGGCCGGCCTCCCCCATGCCGAGATAAAAATTTTGTAATAAATAATTTTGTTGCATTTCTTTTATTTTATTTTATGGATAAATGTAAGAAAAATAGGCATAAAGCCAAAATTTTGTAAAGCCCATGGCTTATGTGCAAAAAAAAAAAATGGCACATGAGCCATGGGATAGGGAAAATGCCATTTTGTGAAGCCCAAGGGGCTATGTGTAAAATGTATGGCCTATAAAGGCAAGGATAATGAAATATCCCAACAACTTTTTTTCTCTCCCTAAAAATTTCCAGATCTGAGATCTTTTTCTTCTTCTTCAAGGTTCCAAAACCTTCTTCTTTCTCTTGAATTAAATCAAGAGTTTTAATCTTCTTTTTATAAAACAAATTAGTTTTTCACCACAAAACCCACAAAGGGGAACTTGGATCTGTCATCAGATCTCAAAAAGGAGAGATTTTGAGATTTCACATCTCTTGATCTTCAAGATCCAGCAAGCAACAGGAGGAAGAAGAAGAACCCCTTCCATCAACCCCAAAACACATTCAGGAGTCCAACTCCCCTCTGTTTCTCCTTTGAGAAATCTTTTTTTAGGCTAAAAGCCTCTTATCCTCGCCGGCGCGCTAGTGCTCGAGCGCAAACCACCTACGTGCCGACACGTGGCGCATTTGCGCTCCAGCGCACTGCGCGCGAGCGCAAAGCGCCCACGTGCCGACACGTGGCGCGCGCGCTTGCGCTTTTGCGCGCTTGCGCTCCAGTGCGCAGCGCTCATGCGCAAAGCGCCCGCGTGCCGACACGTGGCGCGCGCGCTTGCGCTCCAGCGCGCAGCGCTCATGCGCAAAGCGCCCGCGTGCCGACACGTGGCGCGCGCGCTTGCGCTCCTGCGCGCTTGCGCCCGTGCACAAAGCGCCCGCGTGCTGACACATGGCGCGCGCGCGCTTGCGCTCCTGCGCGCAGCGCTCGTGCGCAAAGCGCCCCCGTGTCGACACGTGGCGCGCTTGCGCCTGAGCTCATAGCACCTAAGCGCACAGCGCTCAAGGCGCTGGCCCCACGCATCCCTTGGATGCCCTTTCCCCCCTCTTTTTGTGTACATACATACATATATACATATGTATACAAATTTATACACACACATATTCCGCAACATTCTCCCCTCCAAAAAAATTTTTGGGCCGGGGCGCTGCCCCGAACCCCGCAAGGGGGCTGCTAGCCCCCTTGACCCCCAGCCCGCTATCCGGGTAGCGGGACCCCCGTAAAAACTCTGCGTGGCTCCCGATATATCCAAAGCTCCCTTTCAAAACAAAACACACGTACACTGTACATTGAGTTCGCAAGAGCAGTTTAACCCGTTAATCGAAGGTTCCCTCGCCCCAAAGGCGAGGGGTAATTAACGGCAGCTTAGTCCGCAGCTGCCGGAGATTCGGATCCCCACAATCATTAAACCCCGGCCTACCCTAGGCAGGGGGAATCTGTAGTACGCCTGACAAGCGCGCGCGTATTCCCATCTCACTGGGGTGACGAAAAACACCCTACAACTTCCAGTTCTACCATACTCCCACTACTGTTTTCTAAAATAGTCCATTTTACTAAAACTGTGGCGAGTCTAGAACAATATCACTATTGATCTTCCAAATGGTAGAATATCAACCCTCGTCATAGCCAGGGTCAACCCACAAACAGCCATTACAGAAACGTGCCCTGAGTTATCCAGAGTCTGGTTTTAAGCATAAGCTGGACAACTCCCCGTACCTTAACATCTTTTAAGGTACGAACTATTCTATATCCAATATAGAAATTTTGGCACTTATTTAATTGGAACCAGATTCAAATCATGCAGCTGTCTCCAGTGCATATCACCTTAATGGAAAGAGGCTAATCAGTATTACTCAACTTAGGAATCCATCCAATTATGAGTAACCTGAAAGAGAAACACGTTTCTAAAAACCATCACTATCATCTGAATACCAATCACAAGAATCTACATCTTCGATCTCTTTGAAGAATCCCGATACTTTTGACACCTGGTTCTCTACTTTATTCTTATACCCACAACTTCTCAAAACTTAGACATTGTATTTCTACGAAACACTTATCTAAATACTAGAGAAGTTATAAGTAAACAGAACATAGTACGAGGACCTACCCCTTTGTCCTGATGGACACTGGACAACATTTAATGCTCTGTATAAGTCCACTGAGTTTAAGCAACTCAAAACCTGTGCGTCGTAGGTTAAAAACTGTACCCTGGCGATTTCCTCAAATATCACCAATTACAACGAATTCCGATATAATGAAGATAATCACCTAATTCCCAATAACTTACTCCCACTCATCATCTGTAAAACCATACAGATATGAGAATGAAACCTGGTAAATACATACCCTGGAGTAAGTATCCAATCGGGAAAACAGTTTTCCTTTAACAATGCACTGAAACATGAAAATGTTTCGTAGGGGTATCCTGGTATTCATAGTAATGCCTCTTCCATAATCCAATTCATGACTATAACCGTATATTTCACTGCCATCTCTCCAAGTCCCTTTATTTTCCTTTAGTCATTACCTTCTGTACACCATCGTTAGGCTAAATGGTTTTCTTCCTTCCCTACCGTTCGGCACCAGCCTATGGTTTGGAAGAAGAAGATCCAGTAAGCATAATAGGTGTACCCTCCTAAACCAAGGAGTACTCACATCTTGAGAGAAGGTGATGATAAAAGACAACTGAATAATACCTTATTCCTTTAAAGGTGAAATAGGAGCGGCGATGAAGTATGCGGTTTGGTCGTGAATGATAACAGTCGCAATTTACTTTGCCCTCTTTCTAATCCCTTTATTTTGTCTTTAGTTATTTCCTTCTGCACACCCTACTTAGGCTAATTGGTTTTCTTCATTCCCTACCTTTCGGCACCTGCCTATGGTTTGGAAGAAGACTATCCAATATGCGTAATAGGTGTACACTCCTAAACCAAGGAGCTCTCGCAACCTGAGAGAAGGTGATAATAAAAGACAACTGAATAAACCAATTCTATTTCTCGTGAACCTTGATCCATCCTCGAAGAAATCCCTTCGAGTTCGTATATAACCATACGATGGATCTATCCAATGGAAGTGGATGTCCGTAGTAATACGGATGTTCTGAGAAATACAAAGGGTAAAAGAAGGAGTGGCAATGACTTATGCAACTCAGATAATCCAAAAGCCGGTATTTTAAGAAGGCTCGGTCAACTTGGTCACTGAGTCATAGTCTAGGGTCGGTCAAAGGTCGCTGCCAAAGAGAGAGAGAAAAGAAATACTCTGCGTGCACTCTAACCTAGATCAGAATGGTCACACTTTATCTAATCCGGAAACCTCCCACTGTCCTGTCAAATTCTCCTCCAAACCTGAAAGAAGAATCAATCGGGATCACCCGAAGAGTAAACCAACTCATCAGTGGGAATCGGGATCCAACTCTCATCGCATGATAACGTGATGGAATGCATCCACGTTACTCATACTCCAGAAGGTATGCGCATACTTGGCAAGTTTCAGTTTCTTTAGAAACCCCCGATATGATTTTTGCCCCATGCTCTTATAACCTTGGCGTTGGTCAAAATGTCATAAGTCACATTCCAAGTTCTACCTGTCACTATCTTGTCAATTTGAACCCACCCGCACATGCCCTTGACGTTGGCCAAAATGGCAGAACGACTGTCCCAAACCAACTCATCTATCTATGCAACAAATGAATACCCAGCAGCTACCAAACACTATATCTTGGCGTTGGTCAAAATACATAGCTTGAATACTACTGAATACCCAAAAGAAGTGACGGAGGGCTACGGCAGGTTTTTGGCGAAAAACCTTTAACGTAGTGAACTTGATATCGCTGAAGGAACCTGATAGCTTTTTTTTAAATATAGTGGCGAAAACCTTTTGCTAAAGAGGTCATTCCCGATGAAGGGATCTCGGCTCTTTCCTCGTGGAATGAGGTGCAGGATATTCCACTGAATACCGCGATCCAAAGCAACTTGTAATCGACTATAATAAAGTTATTACCCTGACGCAAACTTCTGTTCAAGGGGTCTTTCCCGGTGAAGGGATATCAGCCCTTGCCTCATCGAATGAGGTGCAGGATATTCACACCGAATACCACTATGCATAACAAAAGGAAACGTCTTTGTAATAACACTTTTAAAATTGTTCCAACAACTCAAACAGGTTTGTTTTACTTTGCATTGATCAGAATCAACGCAGTCCCATCATCAATCACACCAGAAAAGAACGAAAATAAAATGTACGTATATGCCATCCGCATTTGTCACTGGGTCCCATCATCACCCGTTAGGTTACTTAACTAACGACTGAGCGGGGACTGGACTAGCGCGGGTGCAAAACATATACAACATCTAATAGTATATATACCAATATACAATAATCGCTCCAGGCGTGATAATATGCAACATTACAGAAAAGTAATAGCATCACAGAACAATACAGATAATCTGGGATCCCCGGGTTTCACAGAGCCGCTGCTGAAACCCGACGTTCCCCTGGTCGTGTGGATAGCCAGTGCAATGAAACCTAAACCCCTACGGGTGCGGTAAGTTACCCGCCAAAACCTGAAGCGAGACAGCCCCCTACAGCAAAGTGAATGGACCACCCTGGACTTCACGGAATCCGGTAATCTTGGGCACCCCTCCTTGGGTCATCCTGTACCCCCTACGAGTGCGGCGAATAGTCTGCCAATTCTAGAGTGAGGCCCCTCAGCCTCTTAAAGCCATGAGATGCGGACCCGTTGCCCTCCAGAACCCGGCTATCCGTGCACTCCGTCATGGGGCAAAACCTAGTACAGTAATGAAAAATAGTACAACAGGTACATCGACCGCAACCTGGTCGTGCCCCAAAAGAATATTATACAACAGGCAGTGACGGCAGTCCACAAGTTGGACGCTCGCCCCGCAATATCAAATGTACAAATAAATCCAAACTATACTACCATTGCACACTGCTATCCACCACGACAAAACCGCAACATCACAGCACAACACAGAATATCAACGCGAATGTCACGTTTGCAAACCCGTCTAAAAGAACTATAGCAATCAGACGCGGCTTACCGATCAAATGACATTCCCGGTCGGAGATATAATGTAAGCACTGTAAACTAACATGTTTAAATTTCGATCGACTAAATATCACGAAGTGGGCTCCACGAACAACTGGTGAACAGTAACAAAATTTGGGCCCAAAAGATATATACCAAAAACCCTAAATTCCAACAGAGAAGACACTGTGCAAATTTGGTGCACTGATTCAATAGAACGGCCGCGGATGCGCGGCCAAACCATGGGTTTGGCCGCGATTCCACGGCAGTTTGGTGGAATCACGTGCTCAAATTTGGTCGGTGTGCTTCTAAAACCCTGCACAACTTTCTGTGATACGTAAAATAATTTTAGGACATCATTTAAAATCGACAGAAACTGTGAAGTTGGAATTTTGCAGTTTTTGATTTCCGGTTCGATCGATGTTTTAAACGCGTTAGGACAAGTTAGCATAGCATAATGGTTAGGCTCTGATACCACTGTAAGTCTACGGTAGCGCCCCGGTCGTCTACAGACGCCAAATGCGGAACAAAAACTTTTTAACTGGCGCTATCGTATACTATAACCCGGATCTGCCATTATTGCTAAACTAACAAACTGTAAAGAGTGTAGAAAGGTTATACCGAACGATCCGAGTCCTTCGTTCTTTAACCATCATCCCACGCTCCGTTGCGGCTGCTCCGATCTCTTCGATCTTCGATCTGCTCGTCCAGGTGGCACCACGTCACTGATTCTTTAAACGGGCTCCCGCCTTTGACTTGAGGCAACTCGGTCATCAAGTTTGCTAAAAGAGACGACCAAGATTGATGTAGAGAATGAGTAGAATACTTTGTCTCACTTCGTCCAAAACCGTGGACGATCGATTAATGAAGTTGCCATGGTAATCGGGTGATGGAATAGAATGAGCTGTAAAATTCCATACACCGAAATCTATCATCCTTTTCTAATCAAATGAGTGTCAAAAATCAAGTGGGCATCCAAGAGGGGGCCGGCCACTTATGTAGAGGGGGGAGGTGAGTGTAGGAGCAAGGAGGTAACCATAGGATAAAAGATCAAGAGAAAATATCCTTAGAAAAACAAGAAACATTAAAGCTAAAGCATGACTCACTTAAACACCTCATCAAGTCATTAATGCAACAATTAATGTCAAGATGAGTCATTAGCCACCTCATCATCCTAGTCACCATATCTAGAAACTTCTAGAAGATTCTACACTCATCTCAAGAAAAGATAAATCCGTTTTTAACCGAATGTTAAAAGACGGCTGATAGAAAACTGGAAACTGGCAACTTCCAAAAGTGATCCTGAAACGAATTTCAGGACAACCCCGAAACTGTATAAAAATGCCCGCATTTGTATTACGACCGAATACAAATGCAACTGAGACAAAGATATTATATCTACTCAATACAATACTCGGATCCGGCTTAAACCAAAGCCGACCAGTATCATCTGTCTGAAAACTGACACGTGCGTAAACGCACGTGCATTTTCCGAACCCTGCCATAAAACCATACGGCCTCTACAACGTTTCGCCCGAACTTGGAAAACTGTCTGTGGGGGACTTTAATGACTCGTCAGTACCCTGGCAGTGGGTTTAACCACAAACCGTCAGCGACACTAGCTATGCGTAACGGCTGCCCATGGACTGACCTCAAGGGAGGCTGATGAGCGAACTCATCCAGAAACCCTATTGAGCCTAACAGTGACAATGTATATACAGTCTGGTCCGTTCGTCTATGAGTATCGCATATCTGCCTAGGGGGCTAGTAACGTCAGACCCCCAATAGCAGTATAAGTCGTGTCGGAGTGTAGCCCAATAACACCCTGAGATACTACTGGAGTACCTACCAGTAAATCTCCTGCCACGGCCGTGGGCTTTATGTAATGGCTCTCCTAGACACAGCACGATCTCTCCCCCAATACTGGGAGAGACGAATCCCCTGCCGATCCGCTCACGTGCCTCCATATGGCTCGGGACTGTACCCAAAAACTACCTGTTTGCACGACTCCTTTGAGCCGTGGTAGGGTAGAAATCAAAGCACAGTGGGAACTTACACGAGACAAATGACGACCTCAGGTCGATAAACTAACCTGTACACATGTCACCAGGGAACTGCTATCTGACGATATGTATAATACCAACTAGCAGATTCCCGGCGAGTCCTGTCCGGTGTACTCATAACCCAATGAGCGCCTGTATACATCTTAGGTGATCCAACTGACACCAGTGGCTTGTGAGACCGGCCACCGCCCCTCGTCGGGGTCTCGACTATATACACTAGTCTACTCCGGAGTATCGATGCCCTGTCTCGAAACTCCCACGACTAGGGACCAAAATCAAGGATATGCATATAAATCACCCAACTCTCACGTATATGATCGCCATCATATTGTTGGTGGTAAAGCAAGATCCTAAGGGCTCTATCAAAGTGTAGCAGCAATCAGTCACCTGAACCTGTACACGACTGATAGAGGCAAACCAAATAGCATACTATCAACTCAAGTAAGACTGTCCTACCGGTATAGGTCCTCCGCAATCATTGCAATCACGTACCTGCGATCCAATAATTGACTCTGAGGGCACTATATCCAACAAAGGTATGGTGCCCTCTTTGTTTGTGCCCTTGGATTGTATACAGGGATCGATGTGATCTCACCTGTAGGGCAAAAGTTTCATCATATTTTGTATTATTGTTTTATTTCCGCGATGCTCAATCATTTCAGCTTTTATATCGCGAAGGTCGCGATTGCCCAATCATTTCGGCTATTTTTCGTGGTGCCCAATCATTTCGGCTGTTTATTTTATTTTTACTCGCTGCTTTTTATTGCGAGTTTCCCAATCATTTCGGCTATTTTGTGTGTATACGTTTTTACTTGCTGCTTTTTATTGCAAGTTGCCCCATCATTTCGGTTATTTTGTATGCATGTGCGGCCTGCTGGCTTTTCACTGTAAGCCTGGAATTAGACACCGATTTCAGCATCAGCACCGCTACAACTGGGATGTTGTCAGGAGCGAATCATCATTTGCCTTTGTCGATATTGAACAAAGGTGGCTTAGCAAACAGGGTTAGGATCCTGTCGACTAAGCCTTTTGACTTCATGAACCGTAAGGGTCTCACAAAGGTATTTCTCCCTACAAGTCGTGAAGATCTTGTAGGTGTGCTTTCTCCTTAGGAATCGTGAGGATTCCTAAGTGCATGTTCCTCTGTAAGTCGTAAGGATCCTACAAGAGGGTTTTCTCCTTGTAAGTCGAGAGGATTTACAAAGGTTATTCACCATATGGACATATCCCTAGTCACAGGTGGGACTTGGTTAGGGAAATGTTTATTCGCGCCCGTGGATTGTATACAAGGGTCGGTATTGAACCACTTATAGGGCAATATCGAAGGTTGTGGGGGTTGCTTAAGCACAGGTTTAGGTCTCTGTAACTTAAGACTTTCAAATCTTATGAGCCGTAAAGGTCCCATAAGAGAGTTCTCCTAACGAGTCGTGAGGATCTCGCAAGTGTATTTTCTCCTTAGGAATCGTGGGGATCCTTAAGTGTGTTGCTCACTTGTGAGTCGTAAGGATCTCACGCGGGTGGTTTCTCCTTGAAAGGTCGAGAGGACCCCACAACTGTCCTTTAACGAGGTTGCGCCCTTTCGGGTTTTCATAAACACTCGCCGGTAGTCCTGCTGTTTTTACTCACGGAGCCCTTTCGGGTTTTCATCCGTGCCCATTTTGCTTATGGACATACCGATTTTTTAAATTCTTTTTATTCTCTTTTTTTTACGAGGTCGCGCCCTTTCGGGTTTTCACGAACACTCGCCGGTAGTCCTGCTATTTTTACTCACGGAGCCCTTTCGGGTTTTCGTCTGTGCCTACTTTTGCTTATGGACATACCGTTATTATATTTTTTTATTATTTATTTATTTTTTATTCCTTTTTTTTATTCATCTCGTCAACCGAAGGATGCTGCGGTAGTAGTTTAAGGACGTTTTGGTCCGTCATTAGTTTAAGGACGTTTCGGTCCGTCATTATTTAAGGACGTTTCGGTTCGCAGCTAGTTTAAGGACGTTTTGGTCCATTGTGGAGAAGGTCGGCTACTACTTATAGAGTTTGGGCTTAGGAAGATAGCGAGCGGACATAGTCATCGTCATCTATCATTGACCTAGGCCATGGCTCATTATGCGTAGTATTTCTTCAGGAAGCGACCGTTTATTGGCCTGAAAGGCCTTTCACCGTGCATATCCATGAGTAGATAGGCTCCACCCTGGAAGACCTTGTCTATTATGTACGAGCCTTCATAGTTCGGCTCGAATTTTCCCCGCTTGGCGCGATTGAGGATCATAGGTCATTTGACCACTTGCACGAGTTTGCCTTGGCGGAATGTCCTGGGCCGGGTCAACCTTTCATATGAGCACGTCATCTTTGCTTTATAAGCTTCTAGATTTTGTTGCTCTATGAGCCGGATTTCATCAAGGGCTTCAAGCTCCTCAAGCCAAAGGTGAGCATTTTCTTCGCCAGTCAGCTCGGTAGTAGACTGCCACTCGTAGAGAGGGTAACTCTATTTCGAGGGGGAGTACTGCTTCGGTACTGAATACCAACACGTATGGTGTTGTGTTCATGGCCGTCTTGAACGTAGTTCGATACGCCCAGGGAGCTTCTTGCAATCTCTCATGCCAGTCCTTCTTATTTCGGGACACCGTTTTCTTCATGATCTTTGTCAAGGTCTTGTTGAAGGCCTCGGCTAGACTGTTAGCTCGCGGATTATAAACTGAGGAATATCTCCAGTCTATGTTATGCTGTTACCCAAAGCGGCTAATCTTGTGGCTTCTGTAGGCTGGCTCGTTATCGGAGATAATCCGTCACGGAGTTCCAAACCGGTAAATAATGTGCGTCTTGAAGAAATGGAGGATATTCTCCGTCTTCACTTCCCTCAGCGGTACTACTTCTGCCCATTTGGAGAAGTAGTCAGTCGTTGCCAAGATGAAACGATGTCCCCTGAACGATGCTGGTTCGATGGGGCCAACTATGTTAGTTCCCCATATTTCGAACGGCCAGCTAGCCACCGTTGGATGTAGTGGATTTGGATGCTGATGGATGAAGTCCCCATGGATTTGGCATGAGTGGCATTGCTTCACATATTCGAGGCAGTTGATGCTCATCTCAAGCTTGACTCGCATTCTTCTTAGCGCTTGTTTGACCGGCTTGACGTCCGGAGATATCGTCAATCTGTGCACAGCAATTTCTGGATCTAGTCTCGGCATTTCGGAATAGTTCCATGCAAAGCAATCTCTATGCTGTACAAGCACGTCTTTTAACGCAGCTACCCTTTCTTCAGATAGTAGCTCGCTGACGAATGTCGGTCGCGGGTCGTTCGCCGTCCCCAACTCAACTTTCTTGAGGTTATCTGTAGTAGTATGTATTCCATCCTCCAACTCTTTCGGTGCTGGTGGAAATTCTGAGATCACCTCATCGTTGCTGTTTTCGAAGCACCAGGGAAGGCCATCCATATTTTCGGGCTCTTCTTTTGATATTGTTATCATGTGACAAGTACGAGCTCGCTTCAAAGACCGATGTGGGTCTGGCTCTGCTTTCGTGGCTTTGGGTTCGTGCTTCTGTGGCGGCGTTACCCTCCAACTTTCAGATAGAGCGAACTTGCCGAGCTGATACTGATTTTCAATCTAGTTCTTGAAGGTGAAGCAGTCATCGAGAGGATTCCTATTACTCGGTGATAAGAGCAATAGTTTAGGTGAGAGACTTCGCCTGCTTGTTCAGGGTGCTTGGACTCCGACAGTGTAAGCATCTGATGTTTTAAAGCTCGGTCAAGTATCTTCTTTGTCTTGTCTCGAGGAAAAGAGTACGCTCGATTCATTTTCGTCACAAGGGATAGATCGGAACCGTTCGATTCCTGACTGCGTAGCTTCTTAGTCCCGCTTTGTTGCTGTCGAGAGCCTTTTTTCGCTTTTCGACTTGTTTCTGCCTCTGCGTCGAGCCTTTTCTATAATAGGTTGACAGGGAGCGGCATTTTCATCTTTCACGGCCTGTTGGAGGAGGCGTTGCATTTTGGCTTTCTCGTAGATGGCCATTTCGCGGTTATGATCGTCTCGGACTTTTTGACCAGCTTTGCTTATAAGCCTGTTCATTTGTTCTTCGAACGACGGACTGGGCACCTTTGCATCAGGAACTTTTACTAGTTCAGGATTAGCGTCCTCCCATTGAGCATCCGCTTCTTCATTGAAGTCATGTACGACGTAACAGTCGCGGAGTGGCTCTCTTTTCTTGGACCGAATGTATCCAAGCTTGATTGTTTCCATCCTCCCACTAGGAAACTTGTGCTGAGTTCCGGGGACGTTCCAGACCCTGTCGTAGAATTTGGCTTTTCGAGCGGTCTGTTTGAAGGATATCCCCTGGCGCTTCAGCAGCTTCTTCAAGCCTTCTGTATAATATCTGGGCAGACGGATGGGCTGAAGCCTGTCAAGCGTAGGATCCGCGCCGTGCCAGATTTCTTTCTCCACTTTAGTTTCTTCAGAGCGATAGAATAGAATTGCCTGTTCGCCTTCTCTCCTGGGAGGGACATAGGACGTCCGCAGCTCCTCTACACTGTAGGTATCGAGCGCATCCAGTTCTTTATGATGTTTAGGCGGCACCATGGCGACTTGCAGACTTTGCTCTTCGTCAACGGATGTTTGTATTGAAGGCCAGGCAGAGAATTGTAGCATGTCTTGGCGTCTATGACGTGGAATTTAATGTCTGTGACGAGTAGCCCAAAGCGTAGCGTCAGTATCACAGACCCAAGAGTCCTTGATGATTGAGAGTCGAACCCGGAGATGGTGATCTTATCCCGAGCAAGGTGCTGGACGCTCATGCAGATTTCCTTTAACACCCGCACATTGAGAAGATTAACGGAGGATCCATTGTCGACCAGGATTTTGCCTATCTTTATATCATGGCAGTATCCTGAGACATAGTGGGGGCAATTGTGTTCGTACATCCCAAGAAAAAGGTCTGCATCGCCAAAAGTGATATCGGCCGTGTGCACTTCCTCCAATTCATCCTTCATCTTTTCTTCGGCCAGGAAAGCTTGCAATTGCTCCGGCTCCCGTAGTGCCTTGAGTAACGAATCTCTTACCTCTTTTGATAGTAAAAGGGCGTCAAGAATGCTGAGCTGTGAGGGTAGCTTCCTCAGATGCGCTAGAACGTTATAATCCACTATATTTTTCTTCGGCGGGTCTTTAGCAGTTAACTCTTCCATGACTTGGTCATTTAGGGCGATGTCCTCAGAGACCTTTTCTTTCCCTTTATCTTTTTTATTTGAGGGTCCGAGATTCTTTTCAGGTAGCGTCCGATTACGCAGCCGGATATTTTCACAGACCTTCGGCTCTTCTTCTTTTCCCGATATGGATTCTTTAAAGAGGGGGCTAAGAGCCATTTCCGTGTCAGAATCGCTTCCGAACGTGAAAACTTGCGATCCCCCGGCGTTAACCATGCGACAATCGCCGGTAGTTCTGTTAAGCCCCTCGGTCGTATTTTTCCGCTCCCGATGAGTTTTGCGCTTTTCCCGCTTAAAATGTTGTCGGTGAGCAACATATCCCTGCCACCATCTATTGAAAGCTTTGCGCTCTTCGGTGGGTGTGAAATCTTCCGATGATACAAGCAGTAGGAGGGATGCATTTCCGCTTCACCGGTAATGTTTCCTTCAGAAGATGGTAGCTTCATACCCATTGATATGGCTTTGGCAAACCTTTTCCTCGTCTTGAATTTTCTTTTATCTACGGTGGACGTACTTTGCTCTAGTGGAAGTATCCCAACTCTTTCGTCAAGTCGCTGGCATTTGGCCCTTTCAAATATGGTCGTCTCGCGTTCCCGATCAGCTTTACTTTTCAACAGAGTTTCTTTGAGGAATGCGTCAATTGTTTCATCCGATGGCCCCAGAATTTCTGGTTTAGGATCTGCCCCCAGCTTTTCAGTGCAAGGAGTTTTCTCATCATCTATGAACGAATGGGAAATCATATGACAGCTCACCATATATTCTTCGGATTCATCCGACGAGCTCTCTCCCTCATCTTCCTCTTGAAAGACGTGATTGAGGAACTCTTGGAGTGTGATGGGAGTCCGTGCTTTCTGGTTGTACTCCTCCAGCGCGTCAATTTTCTTTTGTAAGTCCGTGCGCTTGTCTCCAGGCTTCACGGGCTTCTTAGATTTCTTCTTCTTTTTCTTTGAAGATTTTGACGGCTGGTTGTGAGTACTTGGGCCACCACCATCGGTCTTTGGAGTTGGACGCGGTTTCAACATCCCTTCAATGATCTGAGGTTCCAACGGGTTCTTCCACCTGATTACTGGGCATGTTTGAAGATCGTTTAGCATCCTCTTTGTCTTGGCTGATAGCACAACCTCCCATGGAGCTTCTTCAACGAGGGAGCATGTTGCCCCCGGCGTATTCACCCTTTTAGGGGTGTGAGGCTGCGGCGGATTCACCTTCCATCTGTCGGACAACGCGAATTTGCCCTGTTGGTACTGGTCTTCGATCCAATTTTTGAAGACGTAGCAATCCTCGATCGGATGACCCAATACTCGGTGGTAAGGACAGTAATTGGGATTATTGACATCATTTGGCTGCGACGGACGTCTTGGATCCGGCAGATTTATGAGTCGGTTGTGCAATACTAGTTCAAACAGTCTTCTTGTTTTATCTCGGGAAAACGAGTAAGAACGTCCTAGCCTCTCCTCGAGGGGTACGCGCGGACGCATATTATTTTGACGGACAACCGACTTCAAGTTGCTCGGCTGTTGTTGAGTATTAGCGACAACGATCGCTTTTCTCTTCCCCTTCTCGTTTCGAGAATCCGGCTTTGGAGGAGGCGGTCTATGGCCCATCTGGTCCATTTGAGCTAGCTTGTCGATCAGGTCCTGGAAGGTAGTCAGCTTGAAGAACATCATGAATTGCGAGATGGTCGCTTGCAGATCGAGGGTTCCCACAAACATCCTACTACCGGAGCTTCTTCTATGCGTTGTTCACATTTCGACCATAGGTTCCTCCACCGTATCGCATACTGAACCCACGTCTCGCCCGGCTTCACCCTGGCATTAATCAATGCCGTTATCGGGGTGCGTTCGCTGGCGCTTGCAAAACGCTGGGTAAACAACAGCTCCATCTCCGCAAATGTCTTGATAGAGTCATTTGGGAGTTCGGAGTACCACTCGAATGCTATATCCGATAAGCTGCCGACGAACTGGCGAAGCAATAATTTATCATCACTGCCGGTGTTGCCGTAAAGCGCCCTGAACTGGGCAACATGCTGGTGGGGATTGCCTGTCCCCTTATAAACATGGAATTTCGGTATTGTATAGCCCAGCGGGTACTTGATCTGATAGTACCAACTTAGATACGGCCACCCCGTCTTGACAACTTGGCCGGCTGCCTCAGTCGCCTGATGAACCCGTATCTGCTGAGCTATATATTCATCCAAGTCAGCTTTGGAGATTGTCTCCTCCTTTGCTGTTGACAGAGCCGGTGGAGGATTTGATGTTCCTCCCCTGCCATCTTCATGGACGATCGGAGGATCTTCAACAGGGGGATCTTGTTGGATCATCATGCCCACCAAGTCCTGGAACAGGAGGGCCATTCGCTTTATGTTGGCTGCTTGTTCAGCAGCCTCTTTATCCTTCTTTTCCAGTATCCTGCGAAGGAATTCAGCGTCAGTTTCTTGCTCCTGGCGTTGATCCGAGGACGCTTCGGGGCTTTCTTTCGGCCCAGTGAGTGCAGCCATCGCATTCATCATTTCCTGGAGCTTCTGCTGTTGCTCCTGAGCTTTGGTCACTGACCGCGTAAGCGGTCTATGACCTGTAGATGCACGACTGTCCTCCTACCCCAACGCCATGCAAACAGTATGGACTACAATGCCCCCGGAGTTAGGGTGTTTGGTCTCGCCGCCTTTGACATTTGCTGCAGGCGTGGGAATTTTCTCCGGCCTCCTTCTCTTGTAGGCCGTCGAAGTTGAAGGGGCCGTTGCAACGGGCACCCTGGCGGTTGTCATCCTTTGCTGTTTGTTAGGACGGTTCTTTTTTCCTGCACTTTCGCTCTTTTCTGCTGGCGAAAGTGATCTTGGTCGATTACGGAATCTTGAACCCTCCGCCAGACCTTGAAAATTTTGGAGGACAGCCGTTAAGGGGGCTGATCCAGCTTAGTATCTGTAACTCTCTCCGCAGGTGGAGGAGATCTTTTCAGTGTGGCAGTCGGAGAGTTCTTGCGTATCCTCCTTAGCGGTTCAAAACTGTTCCCAGTTGGAACAGCAGCATTATCTTCCACCATTGGAGCAGGTGGAGTTAGCCCTGAGAGGGAGTTGCCCCCAGCCTTCCTTACTCGGCGCCAGTGGCGACGTCGAGCGTGACGAGCCGTTGGGACTGGCTCGGCGATAGGGACAGCTTCGTCTTGCCCCCTGTCCAAATGAGGCGCTGCTGGTGCCAGCCTCTTAAAGACTGAGGTTGTCTTTTGAGTGGCGATATTCAATCTGTCAAAGACAGACCCTCGGGTAGGAGCAGGAGCCGGGATAGTCAGCCTTGAAAAGACCGACTCTTTCACAGGAGAAGCCGCCTTGACGACTTCAAGAGCAAAGGTGGCTGTCTTCCTCGGGACGGCCATTTCAGGTTTCATGGGCTTCTTGGCGGGCCCATCAGAGTTCTGGTTCAGCCTGGCAAAGACAGAGGTTGCCGGTTTGATATTGGACGGCCCGTTGAAAGGGGCCGTTGTAGCAGTGGGCCGATCGAAGACCGACTTCTTGTGCGCTTCCGGAGCGGGCACTGGAATGGTGAAGCTTGCAGGCGGGATCATGGTCCCGAAAAACAGACCGGTGGTGGCCTGGGTCACTTGTTTCACCGGGATAGCAAGGATGGAGGCCGCTTGAGACCCATAAGCTACACCTCCAGGTGAGGCAGAGCGTCGGTTGCACTTGCATTTCGAGCAGCTCGAGCAGTTGGAGGCCATTGATGCTTGATTTCTGCGCCAGGTAAAAGACCAAATCTTAGTAACTTGAAACCCAAAGGCAACCATTAATAAACCGCAATTTGTTCGTGAAGACGACACATGAAGTGTGGAGTGGAAAGAGGAAAAGGTCCCACCGGGCTTGCCGGAATCTGTTCCCCTCCGAAAGACGGCCAAGACGATATGGAGACGTCTTGCCTGAGAATCGGGGCAGATGCTATTTGGTTTTATCCGTCTACCTATCCGAAGATGCCAAGTTGATTTATGACACCGTGTATCGGAGGTTTAGACGGATGCGGCTGATGTAGCAGACTTCGTCAGATTCCCCTCGCTTGAGGGGTTTTTGATTGCGGGGACGCTCTTCCCTGCAGGCCTAAGCCCCTGCAGTTAATTACGCTATCGCATCGCGGTAACAACTTTCTCCTTCTCCAGAATTTCACTTCGTGTCGTGTGTGTGTGTTTGTTTTGTTTGTGGTTGTCCGTGGATTGTATACGGAGACTAAGTGATATCGTCGCTCGTAAGACGTGGATTAGTCCAAATCTGTATTTACTTAGATTTGGGTTTGGTGTTTTAGTTTAAGGATACGTTAGCCATATTGAGGCTAAGATCAACTTAAACGTTCGTTAAGGACATATTAGTCTGATTTAAGACTAAGATCAACTTAACGGAAAGAGCATTTAGGGGCTCTATTGTTCCAGTTTAGAGACGTAGTAGTCCTATGCATGTATGGCCATCGGGACTCGTCACCTCTCTGACATCGTTGAAGGATTACAATGACAGATGTCAGAGGATTTCAGAGATGTACTCTTGAACCAAAGTTGATTGGGGGATCTATAGTTCAATTTGGGACTAAAGTCTGTTTGAAAGTTTAAGGATACGTTAGCCATGTTTGAGGCTAAGATCAACTTAAACGGGATCATTTAGATCCGACAACAGAGCATTTGGGGGCTCTGTTGTTCCGGTTTAGGGACGTAGTGGTCCATTGCCAGTTTAGGGACATGGTGGTCCATTTCTCCCGTTTTGAGGACGGATATTAGTTTAAGGACGCATTAGTCCATGGGTTTAAGGACCCCACAGTCCATATGGATGTGTTTAAGGACGCATTAGTCCATTAGTTAAAGGACGCATAAGTCCATGGGCTTAAGGACCCCACACTCCGTATGGGTGTGTTTAAGGACGCATTAGTCCATTAGTTTAAGGACGCATTAGTCCGTGAGTTTAGGGACCTTACAGTCCGTATTAATGTGTGGTTGTCGGGACCCGTCATCTCTCTGACGTCGTTGAAGGATTAAAACGATAGGTGTCAGAGGAGTTCAGAGATGTACCCTTGAACCGGATGTAAATTGATTTAAGAGAGCAGTTTTGCTCAGTCAATTTAATTTGAGGACTTACGGCCATGATTGGGCTAAGTCCAATTGAAAATGTTCAACGTTTTTATCTTTGGCCTATTAGGCATGTGCTAGGGCTTTGCCCCTGTTTAATAATGCACTGCATTTTCTTTTGGGCTGCTAGGCCTTTTTTGATTTGGGCTCTGTCCCTTTTAAATGATGCACAGCATCTATCTTTGTTTGGGCTCTGCCCTTTTTAAAGTAATGCATTGCATTTTATTTGGCCTGTTAGGCCTTTTTAATTGGGCTTGGCCCTTCTGTCAATAATGCAGTGCATTAATCAAACTGACAGTGGCCATGTGGCCTGTCAGGCGCTTTGCGCCAATTATTGAGCGCAAGCGCCCTTGGAGGTGACACGTGTCACGCTTTGGTAAGCGCAAGCGCAACAGCGCAGTGCATTGCGTCAATGCGCTGCGCTGTTGTGCTACTGACACGTAGCGCGCTCTGGTGAGTTGCGCCAATTTCAGAAAGCAATGCTCTATCTTAAAAGCGCATAGCGCAAGTGGTTATGGTGCTGACACGTGGCGCTCTCTGGTGGCTTGTGTCAACCCAGGAGCGCAACAGTGCAGATCTGCAAATGTAAGGCACTGTTTTAATTTCTTGATCCAATTTTGATTCAGGAGAAGAATCTTTAAGATTCCAGAACCAATGGTTCATAAAAAAGCAATGCTTTTGTTATTTATTATATTTTTTTATTGAAGATCCTTGATCTTGTTCTTGGATCAATGATCTATTCAGAAGAAATTCTTCTTTTTATAAAGGTTTTACCTTTTTTCTTCTTTCTGAATTCTTCTCAGAGTTCTTTAGAGGAATTCTCTCTTTGTTTCATGAGTTTCTCTGTGTTTTTGTTGATATCTTTTGAATTGGGGTCTAGGGGCTTTTATATAGTGCCCATTAATTTGTTAAATTTGTTAAACAGATCATTCTCTGAGTGATTTGGGGATTTTTCCCCACCGTTGGATCTTTGATCCAAGGGTTTCTGTTTTACAGAAGAAAATCTTCTTGTTTTAATAAGAACAGAAAGATCTTACTGAAATTTTAATTCTGTTTGGCGCAAACGCACCAGCTCTTGACACTTGTCGCGCAGCGCAGAGCTCAGCGCAACTGCGCTGACACGTGTCGCGCAGCGCAAGGCGCAGCGGAACTGCGCTGACACGTGTCGCGCAGCGCAGAGCGCAACACAACTGCGCTTGCGCAACTGCGCTGACACGTGTCGTGCAGCGCAGAGCGCAGCGCATCTGAAGCGTTGTTTCTTTTAATTTTGTATTAAATAGAGCCTTGCTCTGATTGGGTGTGCTGCCTTAGGCGCTGCGCTGACGTATCAGTTTTTGACACGTGGCACGTTACGCGCAGCGCAAGGGATTTGAAGCGTTGCTTCAATTTTTGAATTTTTGAAATTCAAACAGAGCTTTGCTCTGATTGGGGGAAACAGTGGGTTCACTCGCATCGTGAACACCCTTATATTTATTTTAATCAGTTGTATTTAGTAATTCCATCAACCAAACTTATATATTTATTTAGACTTAGGAAACCAGTTGTGTAATATTTCGACCTTAGAGTCGCGTGTTGTAGTTTTATAGTTTTCTTAATATTTCAAGTTTCTTATGAGTTTTGATCCTCGCCCTTCGGCATTGTATATTATATTGCTTGCGTGGTTGTGACCGCCGTTCGACGAAGAGCTAGCTCCCGTTTGGGGATGCCTTTTATCATTGATGTATATATTATTTTTGTTGTACCCCGTTCGGGGCCAGTATTTGCAAAGGAAACACTACCGAAATTTTCAGAAAAGACTTGAGATTTTAAAAATGCATATTCGGCTTACGTATTTAAAAACCTTGTTTTTTTTAAAAACATTTTTTCTTCACTTCTTTAAAACTAGTTTTCCTTCATTTATTATTTAAAATGGTTTTAGATTTCTGAGCTTTTGGCTTACTTGAATTAGATGAGGTCCTATAGACTTCATATGATTCAAGGGCCAGTCACGTGCTTTATCGGGTCATGACAGTATCGGGGTGTGGTCCAACATATCGAGGACCACATCGGCCGTTTTCTTCCTCGTCGGTCGTCCCTCCTCCAATTGCTGATGTACGCAATATGGAGGAGGCCCCAGGGGTTGTACAACCCCTTCTCCGAAGAGTTGCTGGACGAGGCGCTCGACAAAATGCGTACGATCTATGTGATTGGCCTCATCTCGAAGAGCAAGCACGACCGATCTTTGGCCCTTATTTTGGAGTGCTTCTAAAAGAGACAGATCGCGAGCCAGGGCTCGGCAAATGGAGTGCCCAGCGTTTCCGTGGCATCCCGAGTTCATGGGCAGCATCAGCGGGAGCGAGCTGAAGAGGCAAGGTCTCGTCTGGCGGAGATCCCCAAAGAGTATCACTAGTAGTGCTTCCTTGACCCGTTCCCCCTCTTTTGTAATTTTAATTTTTATGTAAGGCTGAGGAGCCCACAATACCTTATAAATAAATAAAGTTCTCCTTTTTGAGATGTTCTATTGCTTCCTTTTTGTCTTATGGGTGCATTTGAGTATTTTTGCGAAATGAAATCCGTGAGCTTTAACCCGAGGAAGAGGGAAACACATAGGGGAAGTTTCTTCTTATTATTAAGAAACTTAGAAAAATTTACATCGCTTTGTCAAAGAAGAAACATGTATCCATAGATACACTTTCAAAGGTATAACTTGAGCTTCTCGGCGTTATAAGGCAGTGAAAATTTGCGACTCGCAGCGTCTTGTAAGCGATAGGCCCCACCGGGAAAGACTTCGGAGACGAGGAAGGGGTTGTCCCACTTCGAAGAAAACTTGTGTAACTTGCCTTGATCAACAAACTCGTTCCGCTTTAGGACCAAATCTCCGGTTCTGAAGGCGCGATGCTTGACTCGTGTGTTGTAGTAGCGGGCGGTCTGTTGTTGGTAGGAGGCAGCCCAGATCTATGGTTTGAACATCCTTTTGACCAAGCGTTGGTATGTAGCCCCGGCGTTTTTGAGGCCGAAGAGCATCACTTTATAGCAGTATACCTCCCGGTCCGTTGTGAATGCGGTGAGTTCTTCGTCTGCCAGATTCATACGGATCTGGTTGTAGTCGGAGAAAACATCCATGAATCTGAGTAACTCGTGGCCTGCCGAGCTGTCGACGAGCTGATCTATCCTAGAGAGGGGGTAGTTGTCTTTCGGGCAGGCCTTATTGAGATCGGTAAAGCCGACGCATATGCGCCACTTCTCGTCTGCCTTTTTAACCATTACCACATTCGCCAGCTATTCTGAATAGGCCACGTTTCGAAAGAAGTTGGCCGCGAGCAACCTGTCAACTTCGTCCTCGATTGCCTTTTTTTTTATCGGAGTGAAGCTTCGTTTCTTCTACCTGACGGGTCGGACCGTCGGGTCGACCTCGAGCTTATGTGAGATTACTTTGGGGTCAATCCCATGCATGTCAGCGAGTTCACAGGCGAATACGTCTGAGTTTCCTCTAAGGAAGTAGACCGGGTCATCACGCCGAGCCCCCATTAAGAGTGACCCGATTTGGACGGTTCGTTCATCATCCCTTTCGATGAGGGGGACCTCTGTTAAAGGCTCCACCGGGGCTCCTCGGATCTCTTTATGCTCGTCCCTAGTATCCAAAGACCCGCTGAAATCATTCGTGCTTTCAAGGTCATCGCTTCTCTCCTCGGGCATAGATGTCGCTGTGAAACAAATTTTTGCGGTTTGCTGGTTCCCTTAGGCCCGGCCTATTCCTCCTTGGTCAAGTGGAAACTTGATCGCGAGGTGATAGGTCGATATCTGGGCTAGGAGGGAGTTTAGCATCAGGCGTCCCAGGAGGTTATTATAGGCCGATGGAATTCTGGCGATGATGAACTCCACAGGCACAGTACGTGTACAACCTGCCTCCCCGATGTTAAGCAGGAGGGTGACCACCCCTTCTGTCGGGATGGAGTAGTTGGTGAACCCCGATAGGATGTGGACGGTCGGCCTCAGGTCCGATGGGGTAAGTCCCATACACAGGAAGCAGTCATAGAAGAGGATTTCTGTCGAGCTTCCCGAGTCGACCAATATCTCTTGCACTTCATAACGGTGGACCCGTGTTGTAATCACCAGGGGTTGTTGTAAGGTAGGGATATCTTGTGGAGGTCCTCGTCGGTAAAGATGATAGGCTCAGCTGCTTTGACCCTCTTCCTGGGTTTGCTGCTAGTTCGTTCGACCGGCAAGAGGCGCAGTGTCTCGTTGGCCCCAGGCGCACCCCCCACTGATACGACCATGATTTGGCCGATCGTCAACTCGCCGGGAGCCAGATGGTGCTCTTGCTCTCGGTCGGTTTGTCGCTTGTTCCGTAAGTATCTTTCCAGGTGCCCCGAGCGGATCCTCGATGTAGTTTTGAAGCTGTTTGCAGTTCTCGGTGGGGTGTCCCTACAACCTATGGAAAGCATAATAGGGGCCTCGTTTCCGTTTGGCCTCCCTATTGTTGACCGGGGGGAGTTTGAAGAATCTCCCATCCTTCTCCTCCTCCAACAGCTCTGTCTAGGAGATGTTGAGTGGGGTATACTCCTGGAATTTCGGGGAGTATGGCTTTGGCCGATCAATCTTCTTTTTCTCTTCTCTGGCTCTCTTCTTTTGATCGGCCTGGTCGGTCCGGGGTAGGTTCGCGTTCACCGCGGACTCGAGCTGGATCTCTTTCTTGGTCCAGGCTTTTACCTCGGCCATGGTCTTAGGTTATACTAATGCAAAGGAGCGGAGCCACTCCTTATTCCTAAGACCCGACCTAAGAGCTGTGATGACAGTCTCGTTCCGGTACTCCGAGACCTCGAGGAGAGCGTTGTAGAAACGGGTGGCGTATCTTTTGAAAGATTCCTTGTCCCTGCTCTTTATAGTGAAGAGATGATCGACGGTCTGCTTCTGCCGTCTGTTCCCGATGAAGTGGTCGAGGAACTGGGTAGGCAGCTCATCGAAGGTAGAGATGGAGCATGGCGTGGTCCTCGGAACCAGTCTTGTCCGGAGCGGATGACAGTGGCGGGGAATGCATGGCATTGTGCGGCGTCGAAGTTGTCCTGGAAGCTCATCCCTGCCGTGAATGCGTTCAAATGTATTTCGGGTCAAACTTTCCGTCGAAGAGTGATACCTTTGGAGGCTTGTTCCTAGAAGAGACGTAGACAGCGAGCATCTCTTCAGTGAAGGGCCTCGTAACCGAGTCGGCGGCATATCTAGCCCTGTCGCTTAAAGGATGACTCTCTCGATTTATACCCTCGATCTTCATTCTGAGGGCATCGAGTCGGTCGTGGTATCCCGAGGATTCGGCATACTCGGATTTATAGCCCCTGCTGCTGGTGACCTGCGCCTGGCCGCGGTTCCGGTTTCGTTCGATAAGGTTCCTCAGGTACCTTGGCGAGGTCGTCCTCGAGCTACCGTAGTGAGTCCCGTCCTCGCGAACCTATCGAGGGAGAGGGCGCCGACCATGCCTGGGAGCGGGCGAGCAGACCGACACCTCCTTGGAAGGGACATGAGTGTGATGGGCCTCAGGGCGGGGTGCTCTTTCATAAGACATCGGCGTCGAGCTATGAGGTGCCCACCGGGCCATCGAATTGGTCGCCACGGGGGATCTGTGGCCGCTGGAGATAGTGAGGCAGTGCTCGGATGTGTAGGGTTTCCGTATCACCTCATATAGGGTTTGGAAGCATCACACTGGCCACAATTTAAATTTTAAGAGGTGCTAAGCAAACTTAACTAGGAATTGAACTAGAAATATAGGGTAACACTTATAGTATCACATAAAAAAGTTAGTTTATCACTAAGTGAAGAGAATGCAATCTTTGTAGACCTCCTAGGGTTTGAACGAGCTAGCTTGAACTTCCTCCACGTCCACGATGATCCACCCGGAGTACCTTTGCTCAAAGCTCCTTACTCCAATAGATCACTATGATGATGAAGCAAACAAACTACACCAAGGGGCTAAACAAGTGTAGTGTGATGATATGGTTGTGTTCTCATATAAAAACCCTTTCTTTCTTTTAACCTCACTCACTTTTGAAACTCAAGAGAGAGCTAGAGAGAGGAAGATGAAGATAGCAACCCTTTTCTCAATTTTCTTTTGGATAAAAGATAATGAGAGATGGATAAATATCAAGAATAAGTATCTCTTTTGAAACCATGGTTAATAAAATATCTAGATATTTTAGAATAAGAAGAAAATAACAAATGAAAAGAAACCATGGTTTAATTAAGTTCAAGTAAAGAAAAGTCAATGATTTAAAATCAATTTCCTTTTTCTCATTCTAATATATATAAATATATTTACTTTCCATGTATTTATTATATTACCATCTTTGTTATATCATCAACCATAATACATATGCATATATGTATGTGTGTATGCACATCAACATGTATATATACATGCATGCATCCATCATAAAGAAAAGGTTTATTTAAATAAGATAAAAGTCAATATTAAATCAACACTTGATTTAACAAACTGGTCATATCTCATACGACCCGACCAATATAAAACACCCGATTAAAATACGGCATCATATACACGTATTTAATCGAGCTCCCGCACATATCTCATATGTACACCACATCGTTTCGCCTGAGCCAGGAAACTCCTCTCTAAGACTCGTCAATATGCCGGCAGTAGGTGATGATCACATCAAACACCTACAAGCCGCAAGCGGTCAGCCAAACGTAACGGCTATCCGGGTATTGAGCGATCAGAGGAAGAACAAGCGAACCTGTCAAAACTCCCGTTAATCCATCTGGCAACACTTACCGTACAGTCCGGTCCCTTCGTCAGATATGCTGCATATCGAGTCTAAGAATGGAATCGTCGACCCCAATAACTTAACAAGTCATGCCGGTATATGGTTTACAACAGATCGAGAAACTACTGATAACACTTATCAGCAATATCTCAGCAGCCCTGGTCAGGGACTTCCTGTTATAGCCAATCGTGCACAGCGCAACATCGACCCTTAATACCAGGAGAGACGAAACCCCTCATATCGCTCTTTGCCTCCATATGCCTTGGGACTGTACCCGAAATCCATCTGTTTGTACGACTCAATAGATCCGTAGTAGGGTGGAGATCAAAATACAGTGGGAGGACACACAAGACTCTATGGCAATCTCGGGTCTACAGACTAACCTGTACCAGTGTCACCTGAGAACTGCTATCCGACGTATGATATAATACCACACAGGAGTTCTCGGTGAGTCTGTTTAGTGTATCCAGTCTTACTGAGCACCCGTATACAATCTTTGGTGTCACCACACCAGATGGATATGGGATCATTTATCGCCCATCATATGGAACAAGAATGGTATATGCTAGTCTACACTGGAATATCGATGCCCTGTCTCGATATACCTACGACTAGAAATATTTGAAGGGTATGCTTATAAACTATAGGTGTCCCACTAGTATGATCCACATCATAATTCCAGTAGTCAAGCCAATATCCTTAGGTCTTTATCAACATGTATCAAATGAGTAAAAACATGATCAAGTGAACATATGATAAAAAGAAACTAGATAGCATACTATCATATCGAGCAAGACTGTCCTCTGAATATATATATACACATCAGTATATACACTATCATGTAATGGCCTCTAGGGCATACATATATCCAACAATCTCCCACTTGCACTAAGGCCAATTATTGGCGTATCTCATACCCAATATCTCAAAAAGTCGGTCATGCTGCGGCTAAAGGAGGGCCTTGGTGAATGGATCCGCAGTGTTGTCCTTTATATCTACTCTCTTAATCTCGATCTCATGGCGATCAACTATCTCCCGGATCACATGATATCGCCTTAGGATGTGTCTGGACTTCTGATAGGACCTGGGTTCTTTGGCTAATGCCATAGCCCCATTATTGTCACAATACAAAGGTATTGGATCAATAATGGTTGGAACTACTCCTAGCTCCGATATGAACTTTCTCATCTAGACGGCTTCCTTAGCAGCATCATTTGCAGTAATGTACTCAGCTTCCATCGTTGAGTCTGCAACCGTATCCTGTTTGGAACTCTTCCAACGTACCGTCCCTCTATTGAGAGTAAATGCAAACCCTGAGATAGACTTGTTGTCATCCTTGTCACTCTGGAAGCTCGAATCGATAAAGGCCTCCATTTGGAGATCCCCGTTACAATACACCAAGAACAATTCTTTAGTCCTTCTCAAGTACTTAAGAATGTTCTTCACAGCAGTCCAGTGATTCTCCCCTGGGTTTGACTGATACCTGCTTACTACACTAAGTGCATAAACTATATCAGGGCGTGTACACAACATCGCATACATTATCGATCCTACTGCCGAAGCATAGAGAAAAATGCTCATGTGAGCTCTCTCTTTATCAGACTTAGGGCAATCGTTCTTGGAGAGAGTGACTCCGTGGCAAGAGGGTAAGGCACCCCGCTTGGAGTCTTCCATACTAAACCTCTTTAGGATGGTGTTGATGTACTTGGTTTGGGACAATCCCAATAACCGTTTGGATATATCCCTATAAATTCGTATGCCCAATATGTACGTGGCATCACCCAGGTCCTTCATGGAGAACCTATGTGATAAGAATGATTTGAACAACTGTAGCATAAGAATATCATTTCCTATCAGAAGAATGTCATCTACGTACAATACGAGGAATGCGAAAGTTCTCCCTACAGTCTTCTTATAAACACAAGGTTCATCTGGATTTTTGATGAAATCAAACTCTTTGATAACATCATCAAAACAGATGTTCCAACTCCGTGATGCCTGCTTTAATCCATAAATGGATTTAAGCAATTTACATGCTTTCCCGCTGCTCCCACTGTTAATGAAGCCCTCTAGCTGATCCATATAAACGCATTCATTTAAATCACCATTTAGAAATGCAGTTTTAATGTCCATCTGCCAGATTTCATAGTCGTAGTGAGCAGTAATAGCAAGTAGGATCCGAATGGATTTAAGCATGGCTACCGGAGAGAAAGTCTCATCATAATCCAAACCAAGTCTTTGACGAAAGCCTTTCGCTACCAACCTTGCCTTATAGGTCTCTACCTGTCCATCTACACCGATCTTTCTTTTAAAGATCCATTTGCAGCCTACAGGTTTTAACCCAGAGGATGCATCCTCTAAAGTCCATACTTTGTTGGTGTACATGGACACTCCATTTCGGATCTCATAGCATCCATCCACTTCAAAGAGTCACCACTCGTGATAGCTTGCTGAAAACTGGCAGGGTCATCATCATCCATGATGTAATCTTCTCTATCACCATCAATGAGAAAACCGTAGTATCTCTCCAGTGGGCGAGAAGTCCTACCAGATCTACGGAGTGGCTGAGGTTCATTAGATTCTGTTGCAACATCAGGTTCAGCCAAGTCGTCATTTGTAATTCATGTTTCTAGAACCTCTTCTAGATCTACCATATTGCCTTCAGTATCATTTGGAAAAACCTCATTTTCTAAAAATGTGGCATATTAAGAAATAAACACCTTTTGTTCCTCCTTCTGGTAGAATAGATACCCAAACAAATGTTTTGGATATCCCACAAATATACATTTGATCGATCGTGTCTCGAGTTTGTCTGGATTCTGCTTTTTGACAAAAGCTGGACAAGCCCAAATCATAACTCGTTTAAGAGATGGTCTCTCCCCATGCCATATCTCATATGGAGTGGTAGACACGGTCTTGGTTGGAACTTTGTTTAACAGAAAAGCTGTAGTTTCCAATGCATGTCCCCAAAAGGAGAGGGGTAACTCAGAATCACTCATCATGGATCGTGCCATATCTAATAGGGTATGATTCCGCCGCTCTAACACACCGTTGTGTTGTGGTGTGTAAGGGGGAGTGAGCTGAGAGAGAATCCCATTCTCTTTTAGGAAGTCTAAGAACTCAGTACTTAAGTACTCTCCACCTCGATATGATCGAAGTATCTTGATTCTCATTCCTGTTTGGTATTCTACTTCAAGTTTGTACTCCTTGAATTTCTCGAAAGCTTCAGACTTATGCTTTATTAAAAGCACATGACCGAATCTTGAGAAAACATCAGTAAAAGTTATGAAGTAAGAAAAACCGCCTCTTGCATGTGTAGACATTGGCCCACATACATCACTATGTATGAGGCTTAGGAGCTCAATAGCTCTTTCTCCATGTCTAATAAATGGAGTTTTGGTCATTTTACCTTTGATACAAGACTGGCAAGTTGCATAAGATTTATACTCAAAAGAATTTAAATATCTATCTTTATGGAGCTTGTTTAGTCTTGTTTCATTAATATGATCAAGTCTACAATGCCAAAGAAAAGCTTCATTTATATCTGAAAATTTTCTTTTGCTTGTGTGTTGAATGTTGAAAACTGTGTGTTGATTAAGGACGTATATCCCATTATTAAGTGTAACATAACCAATCAACTCTTGATTAAGTCTAATGTTCATAATATTGTGTTGCACAGCAAAATGATATCCTTCATTGTCTAACAAAGAAACGGATATAATATTACAAAGCATACTTGGCACAAAATAACATGGGTTCAAAACCAATATACAACCCGATGGCAACCCTAGGTGATACTCTCCCACTGAAACTGCATTTACATTGGAACCATTTCTAACCTGGAGAGTATGATCACCTGTCTTCAAAACAATGCTATTTCTTAACGCCTACACTGAATTGAATATATGAGAACCTGAACCGGTATCTAATACCCAGGAAGCAGAGTTAATAGAAAAACGGTTTTCAATTACGAACACACCTGAAGCTGAAGCATCACCATGCTTCTTTTTGAGTTCAAGGTACTCAATACAGTTCCGCTTCCAGTGTCTCGTTTTCTTGCAGTGGAAACATTCTCCTTTCCCCGATTCCCCAACTTTGTACTTGTCTTTCCCCTTAACCTTTTTGACTCCACATTTAGGTTTTGGTGGGTTTCTTCTTCATCTTTTCCTTGACCTTAGCCTTCGGGTAAGAGGAGGAAGATGGCCTAACACTCAAAACGGGAGTCTTCACTGACTTCAGCGTGCTCTCTGCACTCCTTAACATATTAAGGAGTTCAGGTAGTTCCTTCTCCATGTTGTACATGTTGAATTTAACTATAAATTGAGCTAAGGTGGAGGGGAGAGACTGCAGAATAATATCCGTATATTGCTCATTGTCCATTGTCCACCCAAAGTCCTCAAGCTCTTCTATGAGAGATACCATCTTCAGAACATGGTCTCCTACTGGTGTGCCAGGGGCCATTCACATCTGAAACAGCTTTCTGGATGCTTCGTATCGTAATACGTGAGATTGCTCTCCATACAACTCTTTTGTATGGAGGAATATGGCTTGGACGTCCATATTCTCGTGCTGCTTCTGATATGTGTTATCCATCGATGCAAGCACGAGGCATTTGGCTGTGGCACAGTCAGCGTCCCATGTCTTACGGATTTCCCTATCCGCAATTGAAGGTTTAAGACCTGGGATGGGCGGGGTTGGAGTCGTGAGGACATATGATATCTTATCATATGTCAAGGCATTGTTGAGATTCCTCAGCCTGTCTTTATAATTGGTCCCATTCAGTTTATTTTTATCTAATAGAAGGGTGAGTCATGTCATTGGTTTCTGTCATTAAGAGAGAGAAAAGAATACACTCAGCGAAATCTCTTACAAAGATCAGATTGGTTATTATCTTGTCTAATCGATGTCTCCTACTGTTTTTATCAATTTTCTTTAAAACCTTTTAAAAGGAAACTAGCCGGGATTAATTACATTCTACAACTTCGCTAACCGTTCAGCCAGGCCAGTGCCGGTACTTTGAGGGAGGTTCCCCATGCTTTCGCACGGACCTAATTAAAATAAACCTCTTCTTCCCAGAGGCGTAGCCCCGTTTGACACCTTTCTAGACACCTAATGAGTTAGCTAATTGTAAAGTACAAAACTCTCCCAGAAGCAACTCTTGCTCACAGTAGGATTGGGATTCTACTATCATATAGAAAGTATGCAATTTCATTGCAAATTTCAACTCTTGAAATTCCCGATATTGTTTTTACCCCCAGTACTCATGACCTTAACTATGGTCAACATATCATAAGTACTAGTCAAGTTCTTCCCGTCATTTCGTGATTAACTAGACCCACCCACATGACCCTTAACTAAAGTCAACATAATCATATGAATGTCCTAACTAATCTGCATCATATGCAGTGTAGGAAGACATCACTTAGCTACCGTACACTGCGCCTTAACTAAAGTCAAAATACGCAGCACGAATACTAAGTACTCTACTTCCTAAAATGACGGAGGGCTGTGGATAGTTTTTAAGAAAACTTTTAACGCTTTGAACTTGATATCGTTGTAGAATCCAATGGGTTTAAAAGAGTGTCTTAAGCTCCGCACTTTGAAAACTTGATTTTTCCATAAAAGGCCGAGTGTGTTTCAAATCTGATTCTACAACATCCTTTTTAGGTTCATTTTTCTTTATATTAATCTTATTAATGTAGTCCCATCATTTAAGTCCTAAAGCCATCACAGAAAGAAACGAAAATATAAAGTACGCTTATGCCACTCGCATTCGTCACGGAGTCCCGTTATGCACCGTTATGTTACTTAACTAACGACATACCGGGACAGGGCTAGCGCGAGTGCAAAACAGAAGCAACGTCTATTATATATCATATATATAATATTCCATTCGTCTCAGATATATTAAATGATCACATCACAGAATATAAGCAGCAGAAGCACATTTAATATAGGATATCTAGGAGGTCCGTATTTTGTATTTAGCCATCAATAGAAAATACGGATTCCACGGTCGCGATGAATAGCCAAACCCACACCCCTAGACCCCTATGAGAGCAGCAAGTGACCCTACCAATTCTAGAGTTTAGGAGACCTAGTCTCGACTCCTCGAAATGGCCTCTCACTGAACCCTAGAAACCGGTCACTTGTGCCCCCCTTCTTGGGTCTATCCTAATGCAGAAAAGTAAATAATATACAGCATTGGTGACATCATCCTCAACCCGGAAGTGCTCCGAATGAAAGAATATTATATACAATTGAATTTTACATGAATGAAAAGAAAACTCTTATCTCACATAAGACCCCCGGCTATTCAATCACGACAATCCTGCACATCTTATCTCAGCGACACATAATATCACATATCAACAACATAAGTAAGTATGCATACCCTGATTGTCGTTAATGTATAGCAACGAAACCGGCGATACACCACATACTACACTTACGGTCACAGAGAAATAAAATGAAAAACTACAACAATTGGAATCGTAACTGCCCTTAGACAACACAAAGTCGGAATATCACATATCCAAGATTTTATGCCTAACAATATAAAGCTCGCATTTAGGTCTCACCCATGAAAACACCTTTCCAAAATAAGTCGGATAATTCAACAAGATTTTCGATTACACCCGATACCGAAATGCTAGATTTACACGCAACAAACAAATTTGTAGATTCCAATTATTGTATCACATTCACATAAACTAGGCGCGGTTAAAATATTCAATCAAACGATTGAACACCCAAAGACTTCTCAGAAAACTCAACACTTGAGCAGTTTTAAAAATTACCAGAGACTTCTACAAGTACATACGGGCCAACACAAGAAAGCACAGTCTATGCTTCACCAACGGTGACGGGGAACCACCGCAAAATGACCATTTTGGCCACGGTTCCGTGGTCGTTAGTCGAGTTAGGGCTTCTTCTTCTTGTGGGCCCATAAAATACCCTGCACGATTTTCTGAGTATTTTTAATGAGAAAAAAATCCACGTTTTTGAAAAATTTCTAGAGAGCACCCTCCGGACGTCGTATTTCGTTCGTTCGAGTTTTTTAACGTCGTCTAAGTTACTCTAAAACTCTAGCTTGGCACTGATACCACTGAAGGGTTTTCGTATCACCTCATATAGGATTTGGAAGCATTACACATGCCACAATTTAAATTTAAAGAGGTGCTAAGCAAACTTAACTAGGAATCGAACTAGAAATATAGGGTAACACTTATATTATCACATACAAAAGTTAGTTTATCACTAAGTGGAGAGACTACAACCTTTGTAGACCTCCTAGGGTTTGAACAAGCTAGCTTGAACTTCCTCCATGTCCACGATGATCCACCCAGAGTACCTTTGCTCAAAGCTCCTTGCTCCAATAGATCACTATGATAATGAAGCAAACAAAGTACACCAAGGAGCTAAACAAGTATAGTGTAATGATATGGTTATGTTCTCATATAAAAACCCTTTCATTCTTTTAACCTCACTCACTTTTGAAACTCAAGAGAGAGCTAGAGAAAGGAATATGAAGATGGCAACCTTTTTCTCAATTTTCTTTTGGATAAAAGATAATGAGAAAAGATAATGAGAGAAGGATAAATATCAAGAATAAATATCTCTTTTGAAACCATAGTTAATAAAATATCTAGATATTTTAGAATGAGAAGAAAATAATAAATGAAAAAGAAACCATGGTTTAATTAAGGTCAAGTAAAGAAAAGTCAATAATGATTTAAAATCAATTTTCTTTTTCTTATTCTAATATATATAAATATATTTACTTTCCATGTATTTCTTATATTGCCATCTTTGTTGTATCATCAACCATGATACATATGCATGTATGTATGTGTGTATGCACATCAACATGTACATATACATGCATGCATCCATCATAAAGAAAAGGTTTATTTAAATAAGATAAAAGTCAATATTAAATCAACACTTGATTTAACAAACCGGCCATATCTCATACGACCCGAACAATATAAAACGCCCGATTAAAATGCGGCATCATATATACGTATTTAATCGAGCTCCCACACATATCTCATATGTACACCACATCATTTCGCCTGAACCAGGAAACTCCTCTCTAAGACTCGTCAATACGCCAGCAGTAGGTGATGATCACATCAAACACCTACAAGTCGCAAGCGGTCAGCCAAACGTAACGGCTGCCCGGGTATTGAGCGATCAGAAGAAGAACAAGCGAACCTGTCAAAACTCCCGTTAATCCATTTGGCAACACTTACCGTACAGTCCGGTCTCTTCGTCAAATATGCTGCATATCGAGTCTAGGGATGGAATCGTCGACCCTAATAACTCAACAAGTCATGCCGGTATATGGTTTACAACAGATCGAGAAACTACTGATAACACTTGTCAGTGATATCTCAGCAGCCCTGGCCAGGGACTTCCTGTTATAGCCAATCGTGCACAGCGCAACATCAACCCCCAATACCGGGTGAGACGAAACCCCTTCTATCGCTCATTGCCTCATATGCCTCGGGACTGTACCTAAAATCCACCTGTTTGTACGGCTCAACAGAGCCGTAGTAGGGTGGAGATCAAAATACAGTGGGAGGACACACAATACTCTATGGCGATCTCGGGTCTACAGACTAACCTGTACCAGTGTCACCTGAGAGCTGCTATCCGATGTATGATATAATACCACATAGAAGTTCTCAGTGAGTCCGTTCAGTGTACCCAGTCTCACTGAGCACCCGTATACAATCTTTGGTGTCACCACACCAAACTGATATGCGATCATCCATCACCCATCATATGCAACAAGAATGGTATACGCTAGTCTACACTGGAATATCGATGCCCTGTCTCGATATACCTACGACTAGGAACATTTCAAAGATATTCTTATAAACTACAAGTGTCCCACTAGTATGATCCACATCATAATCCCAGTAGTTAAGCCAATATCCTTAGGGCTTTATCAACATGTATCAAATGAGTAAAAACATAATCAAGTGAACATATGATAAAGAGAAACCAGATAGTATACTATCATGTCGAGCAAGACTGTCCTCTGAATATATAGACACACACACACACATATACACACACATCTGTACATACACTATCATATAATGACCTCTAGGGCATACATATATCCAACATGATGTGCCGGTGCGGGCAGTATCTTCTCTCCCTATGTGTCGTTCCCGAGGTGGGGTAGCGGCTACTTGGGGAACTTGTCCCACCGTTTGGATACGGACAAGCGCATCCACGACGGACATGAACCAATCTATTCACGCAGACAGTGCGTGAATGGCGTTTGGGGGAGGAGGGGATCCATTCACGCCTCCGTTGTAGGGAGGACGGCGGCTAGTGCTTGGATCATCGCGGTGATCACTCGCCATGAGTTTGAGATTGGAAGATCAACTTTTGTTGAGCGGAATTTTCGAGGTTCCCACAGACGGCGCCAACTGATGGAGCTCTGGATCTCCTTCAGATGTTGTCTTCCGTTGATCTGCTGTAAGCGTTGATGGATGGCTGAGATTGGATTCGAAAGTTGTCTCTTAGTGCATGAGGATCTCAATGGGCTTGTTTGGAATGAAGCCGAGCTACCAGCAAGGAAGTCCCGGGTGGTTGTACCACCGTGGACCCTCCGACAATCAAGTTAGTCGAGGTATTTGGATAGAGTAGAAGCTTATTGGAATAGAATTACCTTACCTAAGTTGTCTGAGAGAGGGTTTATATCGTGGCAGCCATGGGCTGGCGGGTGCGAGATTTACGCCGGACGTTACGCCCTTAGAGCCGCGCCTGCGTGAATGGCGGGATCCTCCATCAATAACAAGATACGTCCGTTAATGGGGGGAACGCGATGGAATGGGACGCGGGATCGTAGGGCGTTGAATATCTCGCGTATGGCGAGATTCACGGGGCTATGTCCGGGACGCTTACGATATGCGCTCTGGGTCGGTCAATGAGACCGAGGAAGCTGAGCTCGGAGGGAGGCTCGGAGGCGAGCGGGAGGATGACCAAGCTTGGTTCTATGATAGCTCAGAGACGAGCTAGGAGGGCTGAAGGAGCTCAGCATGCAAAAGGGATCGGAGGTGAGCCAATGGTTGTTTGTAAGATGAGCATAGGAGTGGTCTGGAAGGCCACCGAAGGTCAGGAACATCCTCATGAGGAAGGCCCGGGATACGCCTTCAATGTATCGTTCTTACTCCTTTCCCGTAAGCCTTGGGACACGTATATGCCACTTGTCGTGATCTGGGGAGTTCTCAGTATTAAGCATCATCAGTCTCTGTTGTCGATCGTCCATGCAAGACCAAACTGGTTCTCTGTTATGGATTGGGGGTTGGTGCTATTATTTTTCATGCTTGGAGAATCTAAGTCACACCACCCATCAAGCAAACACAACGCCTATGGCCCCCCTGTTTTTCACTCACACTAACTATTGAATGAGCATAATAGCACCTATGCTATTGTTTCACAATAGCATTGTCACGCCTCGCTTCCCAGTATACGAGCAGAGGACGCGATGAAGCCGCTACGTATTTACTCTAAAGTAAATACGTTAAGCGTATCTAAACAATATAAGTAAAATGCATAAGAGACAGGATGTAAATGAACAGCAACTTTATTTAATAACATTCTTTTTACAATACATCTGAAAAGTTAATACATGGAGTGGAAAGTAATGCCTAAACAGTGGCATAACAGAAATGGAAAATACAGAATGCAAATGTGTACAAGGAATCTAAAGCTCTGGGTCGAAAACTAAATGGTCCAAATCCTCGCCGGTGGGCTCGATCTCCTGAAGGTCCGATCCACCTGACAACATTCCAAAGAAGAAAGAGAAGGAATGTCGTCAGCGAACAATCGCTCGGTAAGTCCCAAAGATAAGAGAGAAGTAGAATAGACAGAGAGAGAGTGTGTAGCTTTTAAAGTTATATTATATTGTTAACGCTGTTGTTTGTAGCTTGGTACAGAAGAGGCCAGTGTATACGAGAGGAGTTTCAATAGACCAGAGACTACGGTGGACGGAATACAGGGAACCGTTCAGCCACGGTGCACTGGCAATTGAATTCAGGTTAGGTGTCTTAATGGTTGCAGTCTCGTACCACTTCTAACACCTTCCGTACCAATCTACCTCTTATAAACCCCGCGATGTCTTGGTTGTATTGAATTGTAAATTGAATTGTAAATTGTATTGTCTTATATTATAGATTGTATAGATGGATGGCTTGTCGGAACCATGATATCAGTAAATGATATAACTGGAGGATCATGTAGATAGAAGTATATCCATGGTTCGGTTCGGTCAACATAGATTGATTAGATTGAACAGATTGATTATATAGATTCATATTTAATTGTGTTATATACATAAATCATATTCAAGTCAGATTTATTATATCGAGACTCAATCTGAGTCAGACAATTTGAAAAGAAATTGAATCTTGAATTATGTTTTGGTGCTATCGGTAACCGCTGCACATGGACGGCAGGATTTGTGTCTTTTTCAAAAACGATTACCGTATTGACAACACCGTTTGTTAAGTTGTCTACCTTAAATAGGCAAGCACCCATATCTCCGGCTCCCTGAGGCTCAAGAGATTGGTCCCGCTTAAACCTATATTTACTAGGGTCCTTATTGTAATTTAGTATAACTTGAGGGGGTTTTATGTAAAAGTAATTTTGTATAATTTTCAAAATACACCTCAAGTATTTTATTATCGTTTTTAGAGTTTTCATGGATGTATATTTTATCAATGTGATATTTCTAGTGAATAAAACATAATTTCATAATATATGGTATTTAATTGTAAAGTATTGAACTTGTATGGAATTGCATGGTATTTTCATGTAAAGTGATTCTTTTGATTTAGAAAAGTTGGAATATTTATATTATAACAAAAATTAGATATTTTGATGATACATATACATATACATATGCATATATATATATATATATATAAAATAATTTTAATTTATTATTTTTCTAGAAATCTCATTTTCTTAAAATAATATTAAAATTTTCATCGGAATCCGAATGTTCCTTGCGGAGGTCTGAATTCCGCTCTACTAGACCCAAGGATGTGCAATAAACCGCACCATCCCGAAAATAGGGCTCCCCAAAAATGGGTTGTAGAGATACAATTTCATGGAAAGATTTAATACACTTTTGTAGAAAATGGTTTTTTAAGTTTAGGGTATTTAATTGTAAATTCGTATTTTCCGTATTTTATGTTCCCAAAAAGACATCGCACTATGATAGAGATATGTGTTGTGAGGAGGTAGGTCATTACCTTATGAACTATCTAAAGGTATAGCAAGGAATTATAATGATTTATGTCGAACTAAACTATATGGCATTTTTCTGTAAAAGTGCGATAAAAATTGAAATATGAATTCTTTTGATATGAAACTTGTCAAGATGTTTTTTTAATATTTAATGATCATGATGGGAGAGTTTGGTATTATTGTGTTTAAGAAAAATATGATTTTTAAGGAAAAACCGAATCGTAAGTCGGATTAACTCCACTTCTGTCGGGTTTTGGAATTTTAAATTTTTAGAATAGTAAAAAGAAGGGGGAGAAGGGACTTACAGGATTGTAGTGTAGATAATAGGAAAAGTAAGAGAGGGTAGGTGTCAGTGCGTCGTTTCATCGCCGGAATCTCCTACGATCATCGCCGGAAGATCGCCGTAGTTTCGCCCTTTACTAACTCCACTTGCACACAAAAGACTTGGGATTTTTGTTAAGTGTTTGGGCAGAGATTTGATAGTGAGGAGGGGTGATTTTAGGTGTGGTATTTATAGGAAAAATTAGGGTCTAGGGATGTGAAAAGATGTATTAAAAATTTATATTAAAAATGGTTTAATTGGGTGTTTTAAATTTCTCTGTAAATGTGCATGGAATTTAAATATTACGGAGGTTATGGGGAGTTAAAGAGTCGCACAAAAAATCAAAGAATTTAGGGTTTCGGCCGAGTCAGGCCGGCGGTGCCGGCCGAGTCGCCGGCCCGAGTCGGCCGAGTTGGGCCGGGTCTCGACGCCACGTGTCCCTTATCGCTTGGTCTATCTCATGGAGTTGTTTTTTTATGTGTGACTCTTCAGTTTACGTGTAGACTATTGGGTTTCTAAAAAGATTAAAAGAGAAATTAATTAAAAATAATGTGGCTGATGGGATTTGAACTCTGGTGCTTTGGTTCAGTAGTGCAAGGTCTTACCAATGAGCTACAAGCTCCTTCTTTCTGTTCAAAAATAAATCAAATACTTATAGTACTCACAGGAAATGTAAATACCCCAAGTATACATTACATTTTAATCAAATTTATGTACACAAGAAATGAAGTTGTTACAGTCTACCCTCCTTACAAAAATTTCGTTCTCGAAATTTACAATTTATTTTAAGAACTAATTTACAAATAAATGAGAATATGTTGCACGCAACTCATCTTTCCTTTCCCATGTCGATTCTCCTGGAGTGTCTTTTCTCCACATCACTCGAACCAAGTTGACTTCCTTGTTCCGAAGTGACTTCATTTTCCTGTCCAGGATCTCCATAGGTTGTTGCTTACAAGATAAGTCGGGCTGTACAGTGAGCTCGGAATGATCGAGAATATGGATAGGGTCACTCACATACCTTCTGAGTTGGGATATGTGGAACACATTATGCACTCCTTCCAATGAAGGTGGAAGTGCCAAGCGGCATGCTACTTCACCGACTTATTTGAGTATGTCGAACAGTTCAATGTACCTTAGACTTAGCTTACCCTGTCTTCCAAATCGAATCACTCCGCGGTTTGGAGATATCTTCAGAAATACATGATCTCCCGGCTGGAACTCCAAATGACGGCGCTTTGCGTCAGCCCAGTGCTTCTGTCGATCTTGGGCTATGCACATCTTTTCTTTGATAGTGCGTACCACATCTACGGTTGCTACTATCATTTTAGGTCCAACAAGTTCCCTATCTCCGATGTCGTCCCAACTTAATGGCGATCGACACTTCCTTCCATAAAGTGTTGCAAAAAGTATCATTCCTATACTTGCTTGGTAGCTGTTGTTGTATGAAAACTCCACAAGATGTAGGTGATCTTCCCACGATCCTCCGAAGTCTAACATACATGCTCTGAGCATATCTCTAAGGTCTGAATAGTTCGCTCAGATTGACCATCTGATTGAGAATGATAAGTTGTGCTGAAGTTCAGACTTGTTCCCAAGCTCGCTTACAGACTTTGCCAAAATTGTGATCGGAACCTGGTGTCATGATCAGAGACAATGCAGACTGGTACTCTATGAAGTCTCACAATTTCCTGTATGAGTTCATGGGTATCAGAGATAGTGTATATTTGAAGAGTTTAAATCATATTTAGATTCTTACCTCCATGTACTTCTTTGCTAATGTCTCAGTTGATTGGCCAACTCGAAGTAGGATGAAGTGAGCTGACTTTGTGAGTCAATCCACAATGACCCATATCGCATCGTTACCCTTTGTGCTGCAAGGAAGTGCAGTTACAAAATCCATTATGATGTGTTGCCACTTCCATTCTGTGATAGGTAACGATTGAAGTAATCCAGCTATCCTGTGATGTTCAGCCTTCACTTGCTGACACACTAAAGATTTAGCGACGCTTCTGGCTACTTCACGCTTCATTCCGTACCACCAGTAATTCTGACATAGATCGTTGTACATCTTTGTACCTCCAGGGTGTACTGAGTAGGGAGAGTTGTGAGCTTATTTCATCAACTTTTTCCGCACAGAACCTCTTGGTACACACAATCTAATGCCGTACCTCAAAGATCCGTCTTCATGGATGATGAAGTCATTTCTAAGTCCATTCTCTACTTGTTCTCTGATCTTTTGCAACTTAGCATCACTTTCTTGAGTTGTTTTGATCTGATTGACAGTGATAGATTGAACTTGTAAATTCATCAAACGTGAAGCGTTACCTAGCATGACTACTTCAATCTCCATCTAATGCAAGTCTTGTTGAAGCTTCCACTAAGCGGTAAGATACATTGCTAATGGTTGGCGACTAAGAGCATCTGTAACTACATTCACCTTTCCTGGGTGATATTGCAGTTTGATGTCAAAGTCCGCCACGAGTTCTAACCATCTTCCCTGCAGCATATTAAGCTCTTTCTGAGTAAACACATATTTCAGACTCTTATGATCTGTGTATATGTTAACTCGCTCACCAAGAAGATAATGGCGCAAAATCTTAAGAGCAAAGATTACGGCCGCCAACTCCAAATCATGCGTCGGATAATTGCGCTCATGAATCTTCGGTTGTCTTGAAGCATAAGCCATAACTCTTCCGTGCTGATGTAGAACAAATCCTAATCCCTTACCAGATGCATCGCAATATACTTCGAAACCTCCAGTTTGATCCGGTATCACGAAAATAGGTGCCGATGTCAACTTTGACTTTAGTTCTATGAAAGCTTGTTCGCATGCTTCTGACCACATGAATTCTTCATCTTTACGTGTGAGCTTGGTCAGAGGTGTTGCTATCTTCGAAAATCCTTCAATGAACCTTCTGTAATATCTAGCTAGACCCAAGAAACTTTGAATGTCCTTCACTGACTTTAGTGTCGGCCATTCGCTTACTGCTGAAACTTTCGCTGGATCCACAGAGATTTCTTCGCCTGATACGATATGTCCAAGAAAACCAACTTGATCCATCTAAAACTCGCACTTGATGTACTTAGTGTAGAGTTGATGTTGTCGTAGAGTTTCTAAGACAATTCGTAGGTGCTCGGCATGTTCTTTCCGACTCTTTGAATACACCAGGATGTCGTCGATGAAGATGACAACGAACCTGTCTCTGTACTCCCGGAAAACTTGATTCATTAGGTTCATGAATATTGCTGGTGCGTTGGTTACTCCAAATGGAATCACAAGAAATTCGTAATGACCATAACGAGTTTTGAATGCCGTTTTATGGATATCAGATTCCTTGACTTTCACCTAATGATAACCTGAACGAAGATCTAACTTAGAGAAAACACAAGATCCACTTAGCTGATCGAATAAATCATCGATGTGCGGGAGTGGATACTTGTTCTTTATTGTTATTTCACTCAAGGCTCTATAATCAATGCACATTCGATATGAACCTTCCTTCTTCTTCACTAGCAAAACTGGAGATCCCCAACTTGAAGTGCTTGGACGAATCCATCCTTTCTTCAATAATTCGTCCAACTGAGTTCGGATCTCCTTCAAACCTTCTGGACTTAGTCGATATGGTGCTGAATTCAAGATCTCGATCGGGAGGCAAACCTGATATATCGTCAAGAAATACATCGTCGAACTCTCAACCACTTCTGGCTTTGATCCTTCCTCCGCTTGAATTGCTGCAATCACTGCTTTCTTTGGTTTCACCTTGTAAATACTTGGCTCCAGGATACGGTCTCCACTTTTGAAATAGAAGAACGGATGGTCTGGAATCTCGAATACTACCCTCCTTTGACGACAGTCAACGGTAGCATAAAATGTTCCAAGCCAATCCATACCTAGAACCACATCGAAGTTCGATATGTCCAGCACCTTGAAGTCAGCATAGAATTCTCTGCTATAGACGGCCACCGGACACAGGCTGTATCCCATTGTTGCCTTTAGAATGTCGTTCCCGGAACTGACATTCCAGCTGGATACAAGCGGTGTTACTGGAAGCACATGAGTTCAAACGAACCGTTGCGACATAAAGCAATGAGATGCTCCAGTATCGAAAAGTGCAAGTGCAGGGATTGAGGCTACTGAGTTTGTACTTATGGTATGTGGGATATGTTTTAGGTATAGGAAAAATATGTAGATGGGTGTTAAGACTGAAAGAAAAGCTTGAAAAGAAAGGGTTACCAGTGATGACTTGGCCAGTGGCCTCAGCTTCTTCCACGGTCATTGTGAAAGCCTATCACCGTGGTACATTCCTCCTGGCTGGAGGAGCATTCCTCGGAACGTTCTGTTGAGCTTGATGGTACTGACGAGGAGGAGATGCAGTCGGTGGTTGTCTAGATGGTGGAGCAGGGAGAGCAAGTCTTGGAGCAGATGCCTGAAGGGCTGGGCATTGCGGGTAAGTGATTGCTTGCCTGGGTGCAGTATATGAGTTTTGTCTACGAGGACAAGACCCAATATCATGATTAGCTGAGCCGCAGACTAAGCAAAGACGGTTGGCTCGCCGGCAGTCTTTCGCCAAATGTCCATCTCTCTTGCAGTAGGTATAAAAGGCTGGGCCGGGCCGGTTGATTGGTACTCCCGGTCTCCTAGGCACAAATGATGGCCTTGATGAGGCTCCTCCTGCCATCTGAGTGGCAGGGCGCTTAACTCCAGTAGATTGAGATCTGCCCCTCATCTTTACCACTGCCTCATAACAGCGGGCAGTTTTAAGAGCCGATTCATGAGTCGGAAAATCTCCGGTGGCTAATGCAGCCTGGATCTCCGGATCTAACTCTTGTTGAAATTGACGGGCTCTGATCTCATCCGTCAGTATCAAGTGTGCCGTAAACCTGTTAAAGTATTGTGTTAGCTATGTAGTATGTGATTTACTGAAAAATCGAATTATTGAGACATATCTTACCGACTGAGCATGGTGAACTCAGCGTCATATTCATCTACTGACTTGGTCCAAATTGAACCTTATTGCAGATGGATGAACTGTTGTTCCATGCTGAACCTGGCAATCTCAGGGAAGTACTTTACGTCGAACATGTCGCGAAAAGTCTTCCATTCGATGGGTTGATCAAGACGGCTTTCTGTCGCCTTCCACCAAACCCGTGTATTGTCCGTAAGCTGTAATTCGCAACACGAACCCAAGATATGTCTGGCACTTGTGCTGCTGCCAGATCATCTTCGATGCTTTAAGCTCATTCCTCCGCTTCCAGAGGGCTCTCTTTTCCTGAGAACTGTTTGGGGTGCAAAGCCCTGAATTGCTTCATTCCAGGTGCTTCTGCCTTGGGACGGTTCATTAGAATAGCAGTCTACTGTTGCTGTCCTTCTAGGAGGGTACGGATTGTGTCACGCCCCGCTTCCCGGTGTACGGTGAAGGGGACGCGACGAGGCCCGCTAGTATATACTCAGAAGTACATACGCTAAGCGTATCTAAGCAATATAAAATAAATATACAAGAGAAAAGATATAAAAAGAACAACAACTTTTATTTATTAACATTCTTTCTACAATGCATGAAAAGGAAATACAACTGAAATAAAAAGATGCCTAAACAGTGGCATAACAGGAAATGAAAAGTACAGAGAGGAAAAGTGTACAATGAAACTAAAGTGCAGGGTCTTCAGCAAACTGCTCCAAGTCTTTTGCAGATGGCTCGATCTCTGCCGGGTCCGAATCACCCGACGACATTCAAAGAAGAAAGAAATAGAATGTCGTCAGCGAACAGGTCGCTCGGTAAGTCCCAAAGATAAGGGGGGAATAGACAGAGAGTAAGAGAGGGAGAGAGAATATCTTTTAATATTGTATTATATTATTGTAATATTGTATTAACGCTGTTGTTTGTAGCTTGGTACAGAAGATACCAGTGTATACGAGGGGAGTCCCACTTACACCGGGGACCTTGGTAACCTGTAGTACAAGGCTCCGTCGATAATACCACGGAATAACGGCATAGTTGTAATTACGTCTTAAGTGACCACCGCGTGCCACCTTTAACATATTCCGTACCAGTCTACTCTTTAAACCCCGCGATGTCTTGTTTGTATTGTTATCTTATAAATTGTATTGGTTGTAAGGTTGATTGACTGACTGACCGAAACCATGGTATCAGGAAACGGTTATAACCGTAGAGTCATGTAAATGGAATAACTGAGAATCATGTAAAAGGAATATATATCCATGGTTCGGTTCAGTCAAGTTGTGTAAATTGATAATTGTATTCATGGATTCATGAGTTCATATTGAAGTGGAAACTTGTAGATTATAGATTGACTTGAATCATATTCAAGTTAGATTAATCAGACTCAAACCCGAGTCAGATAATCAGAAATGTGAATCGAGGTCTTACAATTGCTAGGGTCATTAGGGTAACTTATAAAACTTGAGGGGTTTTACGTAAAAATACTTTTATATACTTTTCAAAATATGCCTCAAGTATTTATTATTCGTCTTTAGGGTTGTAATGAGGGTGCATTTTATGTTGTGACATTTCTAATGAAAATATCCTAGTTATAGGTATTTATCTGTAATATTGATTTATTTGAAATTCATGGTGTTTTAGTGTAAAATTTATTATTGTGATTTTTAGGAAAAAGTGGAAAATTTATATTATAGTAAAATAGATATTTAAATAATAAATATACATATGTTTATACAAAAATAATTTTTAATAAATATTTTATATTCCAAAAATCTCATTTTCTTAAGATGTCGTATTTTAAACCTTTCGAGACCGAATGCTCATTTCGGAGGTCTGAATCTCGCACTACTAGCCCGAGGGTGCGCGATAAACCGCACGATCCCGAACGGGTTTCCTAAAGATGGGTTGTAGCGGCGCTTTGCAAAGATTGTAAAATACTAATCTTTTAGGAAACGGTTTTATATAATAAAAGGTATTTATTTGAAAAGTGTAATTTTCCGTATTTTAGATTTTAGGGTTTCCTAAGCCAACTAGCTTATTTCTAAATGGTCTAAACGACAAGTCGTTAGAAACCTTAAATCGCCTCTTCACCGCCAATTGCGGCCAGGTAAGTGCCAGGTAAGTGGGAGGCTCTCCACTACAAGTAGTGGCCCTAATTAAGTAACCACTTGCCTTAGACACACTTGCCTAGACACCACAAAATCAGGTTTAGATAAACGATCGATATCTATAAATTATCGTATTTTTCCTATTAAAGATATTGTTTAAACAAATGTATCAAACCTAAACTTTTATAAAAGGTTTTATTAAGGAAATGGTATTTTAATGTAAAATCTTCTTTTATCGTATTAGTAGTTTTCAAGATAGCGTATTATGGTTTCATATGTGTGTGTGAGGAGGTAGGTCATTACCTCGTGATCTATTTAAAGGTATAGCAATGTTAAAGGGTTAAATGTGAAATTGAAACATGAAGGTATTAAGGTGAAAAAATACGTTATGTTGAAAATGTTATCATTTCATGTGTGAAAACTTATTCAAATTAATTTTTAAGTGATTAGTAGTCTATATGAATATTTTTAAGCATTATGCAATTAGTGATAAGTGAGATTTGATAGAAAACCGAATCGGAAATCGGTTTGTTCCGATTTCCGTCGGGTTTCGTAATTTCGTATTTTTGAGAATTAGAAAGGGATATAGAATGGGACTTACGGGTTTTGATCTATACTAAAGAGTATAGGAGAACTAGAGTAGTTGCCGAGGCGTTGCTTCGTCGCCGGTTGTTTCTAAAAATGTCGCCGGAATCCCCGCCGGAATTTCGTCGGAGTTTCGCCGCGAGCTTGTTTTCAAAGTACACAACTCTTGGAAAATTTTAAGAGAGTGAGTTTAGGATTTTGGGATCAGAGGGTAGAGGGGAGGGGGTGTATTTATAGGGTAGGTTAGGGGTAGGGTAGGTGAAGGGTTTTTAAATAATAAAAAAATGTAAAAATATATAAAATTATTAAAAATTGGAGTAAATAGGGTATATGAAAGGTTTTAAAGTAAAAATGTATTAAAAATCATTAAAATTGAGTAAATATGGATTTCAAAGTCTCTGAAACCGATCTAGGAATTTGAAGTGTACATGGGGGTTTAGAAGATGAAGAGACACAACCATGAAGAAAAATTTAAAACAAAATAAATATTAAAAATAATATGGGACATGGGATTTGAACTCTGATGGCTTGGTTCAGCAATGCAAGGTATTACCAATGAGCTACAAGCTCTTTCTTGTAATTAAATTGCTAATCAATTACTTAAGTCTTGTGCTCAGGCAATAAATACCCCTTTATGAATTTTTGAAAAAATTAATTTAAAAATTTATATAGGAAAAAGTGTATAAGAAAATTAGGGTTGTTACATTCTAACCTCCTTATAAAAATTTCATCCTCGAAATTTGTAAAAGGAAAGTGTAACAATTTCAAGGAAAGTTTGGTGCTGGTGTACTGACAGTATGCGAAAAATAACAAGATGGTGCAAAGGTTTTATAAATGTGAAGAATGTGTGAAGGAATGAAAGGATGCGAAGGTTTTGGTAAAATTGTAAAAGATGTGAGGGAATTTTGGGTTATGACAGATTCAAAATATATGATTCAAAGAATAAGAAATGATGGGATTCAAGGAACATGATTGTAAAGAATGTTTTAGTTGCTAGTTCTTGTGTTTTATATTGCTTAGGGTTCTATACAGCTCTGACCTGCATGGGCCGCCAACAAAACCTGTCACGCCTCGCTTCCCGGTGTACGGCGAAGGGGACGCGACGAGGCCCGCTACGTATATACTCAGAAGTACATACACTAAGCGTATCTAAGCAATATAAAATAAATACACAATAGAAAAGATATAAAAAGAACAGCAACTTTTATTTATTAACATTCTTTCTACAATGCATGAAAAGGAAATACAACTGAAATAAAAAGATGCCTAAACAGTGGCATAACAGGAAATGAAAAGTACAGAGAGGAAAAGTGTACGATGAAACTAAAGTGCAGGGTCTTCGGCAAACTGCTCCAAGTCTTCTACAGATGGCTCGATCTCTGCCGGGTCCGAATCACCTGACGACATTCAAAGAAGAAAGAAATAGAACGTCGTCAGCGAACAGGTCGCTCGGTAAGTCCCAAAGATAAGGGGGAATAGACAGAGAGTAAGAGAGGGAGAGAGAGTAGCTTTTAATATTGTATTGTATTGTTGTAATATTGTATTAACGCTGTTGTTTGTAATTTGGTACAGAAGATACCAGTGTATACGAGGGGAGTCCCACTTACACTGGGGACCTTGGTAACCTGTAGTACAAGGCTCCGTCGATAATACCACGGAACAACGGTATAGATGTAATTACGTCTTAAGTGACCACCTCGTGCCACCTTTAACATATTCCGTACCAGTCTACCTCTTAAACCCGCGATGTCTTGTTTGTATTGTTATCTTGTAAATTGTATTGGTTGTAAGATTGATTGACTGACCGACCGAAACCATGATATCAGGAAACGGTTATAACCGTAGAGTCATGTAAATGGAATAACTGAGAATCATGTAAAAGGAATATATATCCATAGTTCGGTTCAGTCAAGTTGTGTAAATTGATAATTGTATTCATGGATTCATGAGTTCATATTGAAGTGGAAACTTGTAGATTATAGATTGACTTGAATCATATTCAAGTCAGATTAATCAGGCTCAAACCCGAGTCAAACAATCAGAAATGTGAATCGAGGTCTTACAATTGCGAGGGTCCTTAGGGTAACTTATAAAACTTGAGGGGTTTTATGTAAAAATACTTTTATATACTTTTCAAAATATTCCTCAAGTATTTATTATTCGTCTTTAGGGTTGTAATGTGGGTGTTTTTTATGTTATGACATTTCTAGTGAAAATATCCTAGTTATAGGTATTTATCTGTAATATTGATTTATTTGAAGTTCATGGTGTTTTAGTGTAAAATTTATTATTGTGATTTTTAGGAAAAAGTGGAAAATTTATATTATAGTAAAATAGATATTTAAATAATAAATATACATACGTTTATACAAAAATAATTTTTAATAAATATTTTATATTCCAAAAATCTCATTTTCTTAATATGTCGTATTTTAAACCTTTCGAGACCGAATGCTCCTTTCGGAGGTCTGAATCTCGCACTACTAGCCCGAGGGTGCGCGATAAACCGCACGATCCCGAACGGGTTCCCTAAATATGGGTTGTAGCGGCGCTTTACAAAGATTGTAAAATACTAATCCTTTAGAAAACGACTTTATATAATAAAAGATATTTATTTGAAAAGTGTAATTTTCCGTATTTTAGATTCTAGGGTTTCCTAAGCCAACTAGCCTATTTCTAAATGGTCTAAACGACAAGTCGTTAGAAGCCTCAAATCGCCTCTTCACCGCCAATTGCGGCCAGGTAAGTGGCAGGTAAGTAGGAGGCTCTCCACTACAAGCAGTGGCCCTAATTAAGTAACCACTTGCCTTAGACACACTTGCCTAGACACCACAAAGTCAGATTTAGATAAACGATCAATGTCCACAACTTATCGTATTTTTCCTATTAAAGATATTGTTTAAACAAATGTATCAAACCTAAACTTTTATAAAAGGTTTTATTAAGGAAATGGTATTTTAATGTAAAATCTTCTTTTATCGTATTAGTAGTTTTCAAGATAGCGTATTATGGTTTCATATGTGTGTGTGAGGAGGTAGGTCATTACCTCGTGATCTATTTAAAGGTATAGCAATGTTAAAGGGTTAAATGTGAAATTGAAACATGAGGGTATTAAGGTGAAAAAATACGGTAAGTTGAAAAGGTTATCATTTCATATGTGAAAACTTATTCAAATTAATTTTTAAGTGATTAGTAGTCTATATGAATATGTTTAAGCATTATGGAATTAGTGATAAGTGAGATTTGATAGAAAACCGAATCGGAAATCGGTTTGTTCCGATTTCCATCGGGTTTCGTAATTTCGTATTTTTGAGAATTAGAAAGGGAGATAGAATGGGACTTACGGGTTTTGATCTATACTAAAGAGTATAGGGGAACTAGATTAGTTGCCGAGGCGTTGCTTCGTCGCCGGTTGTTTCTAAAAACGTCGCTGGAATCCCTGCCGGAATTTCGTCGGAGTTTCGCCGCGAGCTTGTTTTCAAAGTACACAACTCTTGGAAAATTTTGAGAGAGTGAGCTTAGGATTTTGGGATGAGAGGGTAGAGGGGAGGGGGTGTATTTATAGGGTAGGTTAGGGGTAGGGTAGGTGAAGGGTTTTTTAATAATAAAAAAAATGTAAAAATGTATAAAATCATTAAAAATTGGAGTAAATAGGGTATATGAAAGGTTTTAAAGTAAAAATGTATTAAAAATCATTAAAATGGAGTAAATGTGGATTCCAAAGGTCTCTGAAACCGATCTAGGAATTTGAAGTGTACATGGGGGTTTAGAAGATGAAGAGACACAACCATGAAGAAAAATCTAAAACAAAATAAATATTAAAAATAATGTGGGGCATGGGATTTAAACTCTGGTGGCTTGGTTCAGCAATGCAAGGTATTACCAATGAGCTACAAGTTCTTTCTTGTAATTAAATTGCTAATCAATTACTTAAGTCTTGTGCTCAGGCAATAAATACTCCTTTATGAATTTTTGAAAAAAATTTAATTTAAAAATTTGTATATAAAAGGGTATAAGAAAATTAGGGTTGTTACAGATTGTTTCAAGCAGAACCGTCTTCTCGTTGATCGGAGCAGCGACGGCAGGTGTGAGTGGTAGTGGTGGAGATGTGTTGTTAACATTGGTGCTGGTGTTGTTCGGGGAATGTATAATCTTGAATGAAAAATTTTGGGCTAGGACAGATTCAAAGTATATGAAATTTTAAGATTCAAGGAATGTGAATTATAAATAATGTTTTCAGTTGCTAGTTCTTGTGTTATATTGCTTAGATTGTCCACGCAGAACTGAACTGCATGGTAAGGTTCCATACAGTTCGGACCTGCATGGGCCACCAACAAAACCTGTCACGCTTCGCTTCCCAGTATACGAGCAGAGGACGCGACGAGGCCGTTACGTATTTACTCTGAAGTAAACATGCTAAACGTATCTAAGCAATATAAGTAAAATACACAAGAGACATGATGTAAATGAACACCAACTTTATTTAGATAACATTCTTTTTACAATACATCTGAAAAGTAAATACATGGAGTGGAAAGCAATGCCTAATCAGTGGCATGACAGAAATGGAAAATACAGAATGTAAATGTGTACAAGGAATCTAAAACTCTGGGTCGAAAGCTAGCTGGTCCAAATCTTCGCCGGTGGGCTCGATCTCCTGAAGGTCCGATCCACCTGACAACATTCCAAAAAAGAAAGAGAAAGAATATCGTCAGCGAACAATCGCTCGATAAGTCCCAAAGATAATGGAAAAGTAGAATAGATAGAGAGAGTGTGTAGTTTTTAAAGTTGTATTATATTGTTAACGCTGTTGTTTGTAGTTTGGTACAGAAGATGCCAGTATATACGAGAGGAGTCTCAATAGACCAGAGACTACGGTGGACGGAATACAGGGAACCGTTCAGCCACGGTACAATGGCAATTGAATTCAGATTAGGTGTCTTAATGGTTGCAGTCTCGTGCCACTTCTAACACCTTCCGTACCAATCTATCCTTATAAACCTCGCGATGTCTTGATTCTATTGAATTGTAAATTGAATTGTAAAGTGTATTGTCTTATATTATAGATTGTATAAATGGATGACTTGCCGGAACCATGATATCAGTAAATGGATATAACTAGAGGATCATATGGATGATAGTATATTCATGGTTCGGTTCAGTCAATATAGATTGATTAGATTGAACAGATTGAATATATGGATTCATATTGAATTGTGTTATATACTTGAATCATATTCAAGTCAGATTTATTATATCGAGACTCAGTCTGAGTCAGACAATTTGAAAAGAAATTGAATCCTGAATTATGTTTTGGTGTTATCGGTAACCGTTGCACATGGACGGCAGGATTTGTGTTTTTTTCAAAGACGATAACTGTGTTGATAACACCGTTTGTTAAGTTATCTACCTTAAATAGGCAAGCACCCACATCTCCGGCTCCTTGAGACTCAAGAGACTGGTCACGCTTAAACCTATGTTTATTAGGGTCCTTATTGTAATTTAGGATAACTTAAGGGGGTTTTATGTAAAAATAATTTTGTATAATTTTCAAAATACACCTTAAGTATTTTATTATCGTCTTTAGAGTTTTCATAGATATATATTTTATTAATGTGATATTTCTAGTGAATAAAACCTAATTTCATAATATATGGTATGTAAAGTATTGAACTTCTATGGAATTGCATGGTATTTTCATATAAAATGATTTTTTTGATTTAGAAAAGTTGGAATATTTATATTATAACAAAAATTAGATATTTTGATGATGATGATGATATATATATATATATATATATATATATATATATATATATAATAATTTTAATTTACTATTTTTCTAGAAATCTCATTTTCTTAAAATGATATTAAAATTTTCATCGGAATCCGAATGCTCCTTGCGGAGGTCTGAATTCCGCTCTACTATACCTAAGGATGTGCGATAAACCGCACCATCCCGAAAATAGGGCTCCCCAAAAATGGGTTGTAGAGGTACAATTTCATGGAAAGATTTAATACACTTTTGTAGAAAATGGTTTTTTAAGTTCAGGGTATTTAATTGTAAATTCGTATTTTCCGTATTATATGTTCCCAAAAAGACATCGTGCTATGATAGAGATACGTGTTGTGAGGAGGCAGGTCATTACCTCGTGAACTATCGAAATGTATAGTAAGGAATTATAATGATTTATGTCGAACTAAACTATATGGTATTTTTCTGTAAAAGTATGATAAAAATTAAAATATGAATTCTTTTGATAAAAAACTTGTCAAGATGTTTTGTTAATGTTTAATGATGATGATAGGAGAGTTTGGTATTATTGTTTTTATGAAAAATATGATTTTTAAGGAAAAACCGAATCAGAAGTCGGATTAACTCCACTTCCGTTAGGTTTTAGAATTTTAAATTTTTAGAATAGTAAAAAGAAGGGGGAGAAGGGACTTACAGGATTGTGGTGTAGATAAGAGGAAAAGGAATAAGGGGAAGGTGCCGGTGCGTCGTTTTGTCACCGGAATCTCCTCGGATCACCGCCTGAAGTTCGTCGGAGTTTCGCCCTTTGCTAACTCCACTTGCACACAAAAGACTTGGGATTTTTCTTGAGAGTTTAGGTAGAGATTTGAGAGTGAGGAGGGGTGATTTTAGGTGTGGTATTTATAGGAAAAATAAGGTTTAGGTATATGAAAGGTGTATTAAAAATTTGTATTAAAAATGGTTTAATTGGGTGTTTTAAATTTCTCTGTAAATGTGCAGGGAATTTAAATATTACAGAGGTTATGGGGAGTTAAAGAGTCGCACAAAAAAATCAAAGAATTTAGGGTTTCGGCCGAGTCAGGCCGGCGGCGCTGGACGATTCGGCCGAGTCGGATCGGGTCTCGACGCCACTTGTCCCTTGTCGCTTGGTCTATCTCGTAGAGTCGTTTGTTTTATATGTGACTCTTCAGTTTATGTGTTATGCACGTGTAGATTCTTGGGCTTCTAAAAAGATTAAAAGAAAAATTAAGTAAAAATAATGTGGCTAATGGGATTTGAACTCTGGTGCTTTGGTTCAGAAGTGCAAGATCTTACCAATGAGCTACAGGCTTCTTCTTGCTGTTCAAAAGTAAATCAAATACTTATAGTACTTACAGGAAATGTAAATACCCTAAGTATACATTAACTTTTAATCAAATTTATGTACACAAGAAATAGAGTTGTTAGAAGCACGCACCCTAGATCCCTCTGTTGTCTTAACAACCTATCTTAGCATGTATTCAATCACCCTTTCCTAAAACTTCATTGTGTGACACATGAGTTTTATTTTACGGTAGTTTGAGTAATTTTGAATGTCACCCTTGTTCTTGTAAAGAGGCACAAGGGTGCTCTTCCTCCACTCATTTTGCATTTTTTGATTTGCCAAATCTTATTAAACAGGTCTGTCAGCCATCTAACACCTATCTCTCGTAGGCATCTCCATATCTCAATAGAAATCTTGTCTGGACCAACAACTTTCCTTAATTTCATTCTCTTCAAAACCTCTGTAAGCTCAGATATTCTTATCCTACGAGTGAAATCGCGATTTATATATTGATATTGAATGACAACTCCATCCAATTCCTTAGTAAAACTTTCATTGAACAATTTGTCAAAATAATCTCTTCGCCTTTCTTTGATATTCTCATCTCGACTAAAACCTTTTGATCTTCATCTTTAACATACTTCACCGTACACAAGTATTTGGTCTTCTTTTCACCCATCCGAGCAATCCTGTGTATATCATTTTCAGCCTTCTTGGTGCCCAACTTCTCGTACACCTCTTTGCAGACAGTAATTTTGGCTTCCCGAACAGTTTTCTTAACCTTCTTTTTAACTATCTTATACTTCTCAAATCTCTTTACATTTTTGCACTTCTTTAAATCTCTATAAGAATGTTTTAATTGCAGTCTTTACTTCTTCATTCCATCATGACGTTGTTGGAGTTAAAATCTCCTAAAAGAGGGTAAATAGACGCGTCCTTAAATGATAGAGTACCACCTCTCGACTCACCAAGTAGATCTCTAGCTACCTTCTTAATGCAACTAGCCATCTTATTCCATATTGTGTCTGAATCATTTTCGGCCTTCAAATCAGCCCATTGAATTACACTACCAACAAAAGCTTCTTTGTTACTCTCCTTCAGTCACCACCACTTAATTTTAGACTCTATCTTATATCTAATATTCTCAGTTCCTCTTCTAACTGAACAACTAAAATTAAAAATCTATGTTGAGTGGTTATACTCTCACCTGGCACTGCCTTACAATCGATACAACAACCTCTATCTATTTTTCTAGTAAAAAAAGTCTTTTTGATCAGCACTCGATCTACTCTTAAAGATGATTAAGTAATATTCTTTTTTCTTAAATCAAGTATTTACCAAGATCAAGTCATAAGACAAAATAAAACCTAAAATTGAGGTTCTTGCTTTATGGCTCTGTCCAAAATCAGTATCAAACCCACTACGATTAGTTTCTACATGTCTATTGAGATCATCGCCAATAAATAACTGCTCTCTACTAAATATCCTTTACACCATCTTGTCTAAATCCTTCCAAAATTGACGGAAAACAGAAATATAATATGCGTGGATAAAATGTAAACTTGAGGGCGAAGGAACTGACGATTGAAAACTCGGAATACTGGTCAATGATAACAAAGAAATTACAGATTTTATGTCTTCGATCTTGAGCTTGTGCATTACAGAAATTAAAAATAATAGATTTTCCAGCCAAAAGAAGCCTACGGCAATCCAAATCATGGATTTGGTAATGTTCACATCCCATGAATCAAAATCATTTTCTATTTTTTTTTTTATGAAAAGAGAAATCTCCAAGTTACAGATATGAGTTTGAATTTGTCTCATGCCTTGAAGCTCTGAAGTCATTCTCAGCTCTGGACCACCTCTTGCAAGTTCACCTAAAATCAAGCCAAAATAGTTGGAACAAACAAAAATAATGTCTCCAAGTTTCACATATGAGTTTGAATTTGTCTCATGACTTGACTTATGGTTACATATTGCATAATTAAACATCAGCCGGTCCATTTCATAAAACAATTCTTGATAAGATTTGTTTTTTTGAATGAGGTAAACAGCAGGGCAATTGCCCTACTCCGAAAAATCTTGACAGGAACTATCCGATGGGAAAGAAGAAGAAAATGCCCGACTAGTCATACTTCAACATTGCTTGCAAACAATGAAACAAAACAAGGGATCACTGCTCAGAATAAATAAAAACAAATAAATAGAAATAACATTTATCATGATCTCCATGCTAAAATGATATATTAACCAAACCGATTATACAATTTTAGAATCTTTAAAGAAATGAAAAGCTGTCACCCAACAGTTTCCTAAGAGACCACAAAAGATGATAGCATCACCAGCTTGATAATAGTTTTGATAATGAAATTCAAATAATTGTATAATGTCGATGAAGTGAAGATAAAAGATATAGTAGCACAAAATGTTAGGGTGTTGGCTGCGGAAAAAAATCATCCAAATTAAAGCAGTATATTGATGCTGTGAGTTATAAAGCCTTTGTATACAACTCTTGACTCATAAAACAAAATATTATCAATCTGACCAGGACCGATGATGAAAAAACAAGCTAAATCTGAACTTAGTGAATACAATGAAACAGTAGAAAAGCATGAGTTTAGGAATTATAAGGCATGATGGCAATATAAAGAGTTACAAGATTTGGTATGCCGACATAGAAGACCAAAACGGATAGCGACAAACAGAAGGTTGAAGGCAATCTATATACTAATATAAGATACAGAAACCCTAGTTTTTGGATTCTAAAAATTCAAAGAAATGAAGAAGTTTCAGAATCTTGAGGAAGGAAAATGAGACCCTAGTTTTTTAGAGGAATGAATTATCCTCTTTTATTTTATTATCATGTTGCTTTATATAAGTTTACAAATTTACACATAGCCCCTTAGGCTTTACAAAATGGCATTTTGCCTATCTCATACCTCATGTGCTCAATTTTTTTGCACATGAGCCATGGGCTTTACAAAAATTTGGTTTTATGCACATTTTTCTTATATTTATTCATAAAAATCATATCAAAATTATTTATTACATAATTTTCATTTTGGCATGGGAGAGGCCGGTCGTGGGGCTCGACTTGCGCATAAGTCCACTTGACCTAGACTTGGGCCCGCATATTTGGGATTGACTTTAAATTTGACTTAGTCAACCGGGATGTAATTTTTGATCCCAACAACTTGGTAGTATTGTCGAGTCGAGTTGGATCGAGCACTTTGCTCTGATACCATGTTGAAGTTATTTTTAAAGTAGAATACGGTTTAAAGTTAGAGAAGAGTCGGAGGAGTGATGGGCTTTTAATGATAAGTGGGTTCCAACAATAAGACTCGAGTCTTGTTAAGGTGCTTCTAACACCTAAGCAGTTGCTTTCTTCTCATTTTTCTTAACAGAAAGGTACACTCCCACGGAAATGTTTTAAATTAGAACTACCAGCCAATGAAACAGAAGATTCCAAAAATTCAATTTCGTCCGCCCTTCCTCTTTCGCTTTCTTTATCTTGATATTTATAGGCAAGTATAAATATAAGAATCCAGCAAAAGTGGAATGTATCCGTGTTGCAAAATCCTGAGAGATGCTTACACACAAAACTCCCGCCGTTCTTCTCTTCCTGGTGTGCTGTTCCTCGGTCCTCACAGAGAAAGCGGTATCAGATAAGTCAATTCACTCCTCAGCAATTATCAACCCCAACTCCAGAATCGGGAGAGAACAAAAGGTCGCCATTGACATTGCAGTGAATGAGTTCAACTCCTCAGTCTCCAGTATAATTCTTAATATCAGCAACAGCACCAATAAAGGTAACCAACATATACCGTTCTATAAAGAAATTGTCCTAGGCTGTAAAGATTTTGTGCATCATATAAGCATGTAGTGATAAAACTTAAGCATTGCCCGTAATCTGAGAGCAATAAAAATTGTAAATTTATAGGTTTTATCAAAAACACAACAAAGAAAACCGTTCTTAATATCTACAGCACCGAGAAAAACTATACAGCTCTGAATAGCTTCTGAACTAAATATCTCAATCATAAAATTATCTGGATACATTTTCATTTAGTAAGATTTATATACATGAACAGTTCAAAATATGCGAACCTTTAATGTTGTTTGACATGATAATAATCGTTTAATGGGTTCTGTTTTCATGATTCAACCCCCCAAGCTCGCAAAGCACAAAATTATGTACTTATCATTTCATATCGAGCATTTAAAAGTAATAAATAAGAATATTTTAGAGGCGATATTAATTAATCTTTTATTGCATATAAATAATTGAAAATAATAGAATTTCATTAAGAATATTAGATTTATTTACTGAAAACTCCCAACAGATTTGAGCCAAAATCAGAAAACTACCAATACCTTTGAAATGATAAAAAAATTACCAAACTTAACGACGGCACGTCAACACCGTCTGTGCACCTCAGTGCTCACGTCAGCAAAAAATCCGAAATTTACCTCTTTCTTAATTAACCGTTCCCTAATCCTAACCCTAACCCTAACCTTAATTGTAACCCTAACCCTCATCAGCATCATCATCATCTTCTTCTTCCTCCCGCCGGCGCCGCCCTTGCCGCCCCCACTTCGACCTCCCCTCCTCCAGCCGGCGCCGCCCTTGTCGGCATCTTCCCAGCCCAGCCCTCCCTTCCCCTCCTCCCTCCTGCTCCAGGCCCCTCCTAATCCGATCCGCCACCAAGTCTTGGTGATTTTTTTTATCATTTCAAAGATATTGGTAGTTTTCTGGTTCTTACCCAAACATGTTGGGCGTTTTCAGTAAATAAGCCAAAATATTATTCTAATATTATAATTAGAATTGCCGTAAAAATCAATTCAACATTTCGCTGCACATGGAAAGCACCAAAGAACTAGTATTCTAACATATTATAACTTGCTATATATATTGCACAGAAGAGGTCAACAAGAAGTGGACACCGGATTCAATCATTGTCGTGGGATCATGGCCAGAAGCTGTCAATGTTGCAGAAATGGGCAACAAAGCAAGAATTCCAATACTCTCTTTAGCCGCAACACAACCATTAGCTCTTGCTCCAAACCCGTTTTTATTCCGAATGTCCTACTCCATGTCTAGTTACACAGACTGCCTAGCTGATCTCGTGAAATTGTACAATTGGAGGAGGGTGATGGTGATCTACGAAGAAAATATCTATGGCGGCGTTTCAAGCAGCATCATTCCTCTCCTCTCCAATGCTCTTCGATCTATTGGATCAGATATCGACTACCAAGCAGCTTTCCCACCACTTGACTCCCTCTCTGAACCATTTACTATGATCCATAATAAGCTGGAAACAATCAATCGAAGACTATGCAAGGTGTTCATTGTACTCAATTGGTCCTCGCCTTTGCTAGCCTTAGACCTTTTCAAAGGAGCGAAGGCATTAGGGATGATGAACAAAGGCAGTGTATGGATAACCGGCGACGATATTACAGGCCTAGTTGACTTGTCCTTAACCCCGTCCTTTATATCCTCTTACATGCAAGGCGTTATAGGGATCAGGACACACTTCAACAAATCGACAAAGTCTTACAGTGATTTTCACGTCAAATTTCAGCAAAAATACAAATCAGAGTACAGTCAAATTGGGGAGACTAATTTTGAGCCCGGAATGCACGCACTGCAAGCTTATGATGCCGTTGATGTGATTGCACATGCCATGGTAAGGGGTTTAAACAAAAGCGAGGAGCTTGTGGACCGGATACAAGCATCTAATTTCGTTGGGATGAGTGGTTTGGTCCGGTTCAAGGAGGATGGCGGTTTAATTGAGCGCAAGGGTACTCCAGCTTTTCAGCTTATTAATTTTGTAGGGCAAAGCCATAGAGATATGGGATTCTGGATCAAGGGATTAGGATTCGTTGAGGGAGAATCGGAAATGGACGGGAGCAGACCTTTGCTAGATTCGTTGGGCCCGGTCTATTGGCCAGGTGGACCAAAAAAGGTCCCAGGAGGGTGGGCTAAGTTGAGAATAGGAGTTCCGAACAGGACAGTATTTGATCAATTTGTGAAGGTTGAATATGATAATAAAGGAGAGGTGAAAAATGTATCGGGGTTTTGTATTGATGTGTTTTACGAGACACTGAAATGGTTGAAATATGATCTCTCCTATGAGTTCCTCCCATTCAATGGGACCTACGATGAACTGGTTGCGAGTGTACCCAAGGTAAATTTCTCAAAATAAATGATTGCAAGATCATAGTTAATAGTGCCACAAAGGTAAAGTGACATTACTTCCTTGATTCACACTTCCTAACCACAGCCAATGCGTTACAGTTGACAAGAAAACTAATGCATTTTATTAAGTTATAATAGGGATGTTTTGTGGCGCGGGGGGGGGGGGGGGGGGGTGGGTTATAAAAATCTAAATTTTGGTGTACAGGAAACTCTGCCCTTTATATTGCTCAGAGGGTTTGTTGCAAAATCAAACCATTGTTACCAAGACTCTTTGTTTCATTGACTTCCTCCACGAATTGTCATATTCATATCACCCCCACACAACCGGTTAAGTTTTAGACGAATTTGAACACATGCAGAACAAAATATTATAACTCCTGATATTTCTAGATCCTAATAGCATTTCTTTTTAGTGCCTAAAATTAAGTTAATGACACATTTTATATATTGTAGTTTGTAGGTTAAAAATTAATTATACATCAGGGATAATTTTTATCATGGAGATATGTAAGCTCAAGAGAATGCACACTGAATTTAAATTTTAAAAAGTTTAAGTACAATTTTAAGTAAATCGTCACACTTCTGCTACTTACATTTAAGTATAAGTAGCACATAAACTTACATTTGAGTATGAGCAGCACAAAAACATTTTGGTTATGGAATATTGGAATATAACCATTCTTTGTCAAATAAATATGTTAATGAACAGTTGTACTTTCTCTTGCTAATTGTAAAATCGCTTTCAAGTTAGAATCGCCACAAAATTATATACAACATTCAGTAAAATATTCCTTCCAAGCCAATTAGATTTTCCATATAAATTATTCCAAGATTAATATCATATTAATGAGCTAATATTTTTTCTGAAGTAGCTACGATCCAAATGGTTATCAACAATAAATTCTTCATCCTTCTTTTATAATACATCACTTGATCAATTTTCAAGCTTGAATTTTATAGTGGTAGGAAAATACTTATCTGACACGCATGCGCCTGCATTGTGACAGGAACATGATGTAGTAGTCGGAGATATCACAATCCTCGCCAAACGTCAACAAAATGCCTCATTCACCGAGCCATATCTTTCTTCAGGTTTGGCCATGATGGTTCGTACGAAACCGGACCACACATCATGGATGCTTGCTAAGCCATTCTCAAATAATGTCTGGTACTCCATCGTTGGTTCTTTATTCTACACTGGTCTGGCCATTTGGTACCTAGAACATAAAATAAATCCTGAGTTTAATGGCCCTTGGTCGACTCAATTTGGAGCAACTTTTTGGTTGATCTCTTCCACTATATTCTTTAAACACGGTGAGAATTCCATGATGCCATTTTAGTAGTTCTTTTTTTTTATTTAAATGAATGCATTATTGAACTTTTACCATAAGTTAGACATAAGCTTTGTTGAAGTTTTGTTTGGTTAAGACAGAATTAAAAGCTTTGAGGCGTGTATGATACACTTTCCGAAAGATGAGTGCCCAAGTGCCTCATCAAAGACAATAGTAAATAAATGTTATAAGCCTGCTAGAAATCAGGCCCACTTGGCTCATTATGCAAGTTATTACTTAAATATTAGGAACTATTATAAAGATTTGGGTGTTCGTCTCTCAATCCGATGTGGGACTATTTCTCACATACAAATGCAACCAATACATTCAAACTACTAACAATCCCCCACTAGTTTGTATATATTGGCTGCAACCACATCTCTCTCGTGACAAATATTATGGATAAAGAAAGGTATCTCTCGATTTAAACCTTCCATTAGTATATATATATCAATCATCTAACAAAGTTATTGGAGTCCGCAGATTAAACCAAAACTTTTTATTATTAAAATTTGAAATACAACACACATAATATTCATCTTATTTTCTAAGAGGTTTATAACTGCTTTAGCATTATTATGGCCATATGCTAATCTTGTACTTCATAAGCATTTACAAGAGAATACTTCATATCTCTTGTTGAAGCGGCACCACTTCTATGCTAATATAGGTGGAGTTTCCTTTATTATATCCCTGTTATTGTGGATATTTAAAAATTAAATAACTCCATTGAGAGCTTTCACTCATCCTCTTTATCATACCAGACAGCACTAGATACTTATTTATATAAGAATGAGACGCCTAGTGCAATACATGCACATGACAGTAACTTGTTATTGTCCATTGAACTATTAAAATTAGTTTTTACTAATTAAAGTTGGGTTACCATTACTGCTGCCAAATTGTAAATGTTTAAGTCCCATTCCAATTGACGTATTCTTTACCAAATCTCTAGATAATGCCTTAGTAAAGGGATCTGCTAAATTCTTTACAGATCTCACATAAACTATGGTAATTATTCCATTAGTTATTAATTCTCGAATACATTCATGCCTTAAGCTAAGGTGTCTAGATTTACCATTATAAACATTATTATAAGCTCTATACATAGTCGCCTCACTATCGCAATGCAAGGAAATAGATGGCATTGGTTGTGGCCACAACTTTATATCCAATAAAAAATTTCTCAACCATTCTGCTTCCTTACCGGCAGCAGCCAAAGCGACAAATTCAGATTCCATTGTTGAATGTGTGATGCAAATTTGTTTCTTAGAGGCCCAACTAATGGCACCGCCTCCAATTGTAAATACCCAACCTGTTGTGGATTTATTATCACTTGCACTTGTGATCCAACTTGCATCCGAGTAACCTTCTAGTACTGCAGGATAATTGGAATAAAATAGACCAAACTCTTTTGTTTTTTTTAGATACCCAAGAACTCTACTGATGGCCTTCCAATGATTAGTACTGGGTTTACTGGTATATCGTGACAATTTGCATACTGCAAAAGCTATATCAGGCCTTGTACAATGCATCGCATACATAAGGCTTCCAATAGCGCTAGCATATTCTAATTGTGCAATTACATTGTCACAATTCTTATTTAATTTCATACTCGGATCATACGGAGTAACACTTTCTTTAATATTAAGATGTTGGAATTTATTTAATAATTTCTCTATATAATGAGATTGGTTTAGCACAAACCCTTCACTATGTTTTTTCACCTTTATTCCTATAATAGTATCTATTTCATTCAAATCTTTCATTTTGAATACTGAAGTTAAATATATTTTTGTTTCATTTATTCCAATCATGTTTGTACCAAATATCAACATGTCGTCTACATAGAGACATATAATTATCCCATAATTCTGATTGAATTTGGAATATACACACTTATCCGCACTATTATGCTTAAAACCATTTGATATGATTGCTTTATCAAATTTCTCATGCCATTGTTTAGGGGCCTGTTTTAAACCATATAGCGACTTAGTTAATTTACAAACTTTGTTCTCATTTTCAGGAAGTATGAAACCTTCAGGTTGTTCCATGTATACTTTCTCATTTAATTCACCATTTAAAAATGCTGTTTTTACATCCATTTGATGCACATATAAATTATATATTGAAGCCAAAACTATAAGAATTCTAATGGATGTTATTCTGACCACAGGTGCATAAGTATCAAAATAATCTATGTCCTCCTTTTGTGTGAATCCTTTAGCCACTAATCTTGCCTTGAAAGTTTGTATAGAGCCATCTATATTTAGTTTTCTTCTAAATACCCATTTACAGTTTATAGGCTTAGATCTTTGAGGCAAGTCAACCAATATCCAACTATTGTTAGACATTATTGAGTCCATTTCGTCATCAATAGACTCTTTCCAAAATGCAGTGTCTCTTGATGACATTGCTTCACTAAATGTTTTAGGATCATCTTCTATATTAAGTAGAACAGGTACTTTGTTAAGCAGTTTGGTTCTATCTCCTTTAACGAGAAAGACTATTGAACGCGAATCAATAAAATCAGGACCAAAAGATTTTTCTTTCCTGATTCTTTGACTTTTTCTTGGTTCAATATTTTCATTACTTTCTCTTCTTTTCTCATTTGTAATTTTCTTAGAAGTTGCTGCATTTTCATCATTATATAAATTAGAATCATTATTGTCATGCATAAATTTATTTTCAAAAAATTCAACATGTATCGACTCAATTATGACATTTGATTTCTAAATCTAGAAGTCGATATGCTTTAGAATTCTGTGCATATCCAACAAATATACTTCTGATGCCTCTCGGCCCTAATTTAGATTTATATGGATCAGTCACTTTATAATATGCTATGCACCCCACACTTTAATATAGTTTAAATTGGGTTTTCTACCATTCCAAATTTCATATGGTGAAACATGAGTTTTCTTGGATGGTATTCTATTATGAATATAATATGCTGTTAAAAGTGCCTCACCCCAAAGATTAAAAGGTAATTTAGCATTTAAAAGCATAGCATTTACCATTTCAACTAAAGTTCTATTTTTCCTTTCGGCTAATACATTATGTTGAGGCGTATAAGGTGCAGTTCTTTAATGAATAATACCATGCATTTCGCAGAATTGAGAAAAAGAATCAGAAAAATATTCTCCCCCTCTATCACTTCTAAGGATTTTAATCCTTCTATCTTTCTGATTTTCTACATCTGACTTATACTCTTTAAATTTTTCAAATGCTTCATCTTTTGTTCTTAATAAATATACATATGTAAAACGGGAATGATCATCAGTAAAGATTATAAAATATCTTTTTCCTCCTCTAGTTAATTGACCATTTAATTCACAAATATCAGAATGAACAAGTTTTAATAAATTAATATCTCTTTCGAATTTAGGGAAAGGTTTTCTAGTCTTTTTTGCTTCTACGCAAATCTCACATTTATCATTATGATCATTTTGACATGCAATGTATATTTAGACATATACTTTAAAGAGCGAAAATTTAAATGACATAGTCTAGCATGCCACAAGGAAAAAGAATACTCAACAACATTAGCAAACACGCAATTTATTCCATTAATACTGAGTTTGAACATGCAATCACAGGAATATCCCTTTCCTACAAATATACCATTCTTCGATATTACAAGTTTGTCAGACTCTAGAACAATTTTAAATCCCTTCTTGCACAACAGATTTGCAGATACAAGATTTTTACTCAAATCATGAACATGAAATACATTAAGCAGAGTAAGTTTCTGTCCAGATGTAAACTTCAATTCAACACTTTCTTTACCGAGCACTTTGGCCGAAACGTGGTTTCCCATCAACACCTCTTCAGGTTCTTTCTAATCCGTATAGGTTTTGAACATTGCTTTGTTATTGCATACATGGATGGTTGCGCTAGAATCGAGCAACCAATCTGCAGTTTTAGTTACCGCAGCCATATGCAATTCCGTAATCATGTCTATCTGCATATCAGAAACCATAGCAACAAGTTCTTTGATTTTATTTTCTATTAGATTTGCCTTGTTGCTATTTTCTGATCCGAAACCAAGTTTCTTTCCTGTATTTCTGAATTTACAATCTTTAATATAGTGGCCTTTCTTTCCACAGTTATAACAAGGCCACTTGTTCTTTGCAAAATTAGATTTCTTAAAATTTCCCTTCTTCTGGACTTTGAAATTGTTCTGAAATTTTTTATGACCATTTTCACTGACATGATTCATCTTAGACTTAGTTTTAGAACTAAGAAAAATCATGTCACATGCACGGTTCTCTGCCTCAATCTGTAGATGAGTCTGAAATTGCGTGATGGTAAAACTTTCAGGGAAGTGCAGAATTTTCTTTCTATATTTATTCCAAATAGGAGGAAGTTTAGATAGAATCGCTCCAACTTGAAATGAATCAGGGACTTTAATTTCGAGTTCGCTCAGTTTAGAGACGAGTATTTGTAATTCATGCACTTGATCCATGATTGGCATGTCATCAGATATCTTAAATTCAAAATATTTAAGCGCTAGAAATTTATCCGTACCTTTCTTCTCATTTTTGTACTTTGTTTCAAGGGCGCTCCAGATTTTCTTTGGTGTCTTCATATTTCTGTAAAGATCATACAGGCGATTGGTGAGGGAATTGAGAATGTAACCGCTACAAACTAGTTCGTCTTCTTCACGCTTGTTTTTCTCTATTCTGGCACTCTCGGTATCATTCGAAGTTGACACTGAATCTGGAATTGACGGTAAGTTCGGATCGATAACGTAAAGTATTTTCAAGGTGGTCAAAAAGAACACCATCTTGTCTTTCTATCAGTGTAGTTGCTTCCATCGAATCGATCTATTTTGATAACATCTTGGTTCTGGAAATGAACCTTGACACTTGAATTTAATTCCGTCTCCATAATATCACCTTTTGATTGTTGAAGTTTTGTTTGGTTAAGACATAATTAAAAGCTTTGAGGCGTGTATGATACACTTTCCGAAAGGTGATATTGCCCCCCACTACGGGAGAACAGCAGAAGGCAATCACCCCGAAGATACAATAAAGCCGTTGAAACTCTCTTAGAAGATAATGAGAAGAAGATGCCTTAAATGTGAAGAGTAGGACACAACCGTTAGTTCTGTTCAGACAACCTTTGATGCCTCATCAAAGACAATAGTAAATAAATGTTATAAGCCTGCTAGAAATCAGGCCCACTTGGCTCATTATTCAAGTTATTACTTAAATATTAGGAACTATTATAAAGACTTGGGTGTTCATCTCTCCATCCGATATTGGACTATTTCGCACATACAAATGCAACCAATATATTCAAACTACTAACAAGCTTTTCACATTCTAAAATAACTAGGTAAGTACCATGCACAGAATGTGCCAGTGCTAAATATGAACCATAATTTTTGTGGATGTATTCAATAAGAAATTAATTAATGAAAAATTGGAACCTCCATAAGCTGAAATAAATAAGAAAAGGTCAACATAACTCAGATAAACCTTGCTAATGACTGCTGGACGGACTGCTAATACATAAAAGAAAAAAAAATCTCTTTTAACAGAATCCAATCCCAATATGAGCAGTAAATCCATCTTCATAGCCATAATATTCCAAGTCAAGTACAAAGTTTTTTTTATTTCAAGAACCCTGAGGTGTGAATTTAAAGAAGCAAAATGGATGTTCTTCTAATCTACAATTCAAATAGTTTGTTCCACGGACCTTAACAAAGGGATAGCACATTTTACATACATACCCCTTGAGCGTTTCTTTTTGAATAATAATCCACACACTCTACATATCTTAGTAACGTGAGAGTTCACAATATTGCATTCATACGCTTCTAAACGTGCTCATTAAGGCTTTTGCATACTTCTAAAATGTTGAATGATAGGTTGCACAGACGCTTCCGACGGGTTGTGTCCGTGTCCAACATGTATCGTACACCGTCACTTGCATGACACTTGCACGGCACGTATTAGATATGCCGTATACGTGTCATATACATAACGCGCGCGTGTCTCCTATTTGTGTTTTGTGTCTTATACATGCCTTTAGCATGCAATTGACATATCTTTATAATATGTCATTTGGATATTTTACTTTTTAAGAAAAACTTGTTGATCACTTAACTTATCATTATATACTTTGGATATTATTGATGTTAAATTTGAAGAATGACATATTGTTGTATGCTATTATTATATTGTGTCTAATTAAATGTTAAGACTTGTTAACTATGCATACATGCATATGCATATACATATGCGTGCGTGCGTCTTGCCATGTCTACGTATTCTATATTTTGCGATTTTTCCGTGTCGCCATACCACATCATGTCATGTCTGTGTTCCCGAGTCCGTATCCATGCAACCTTGGTTAAATGTACAAAATCTACATATAGGCTTTAACATGTCATTTCACATGTATGACATTTAAACCAACTAAAGCATTGTATGTTAAGGTCGCTGCCAGAGAAACAAAAATGCATCCTTTTAATTGTATATTCCAAGTTGTAACCCATTTTTTGCAGGGAGGGTCCATAGTTATTACACCAAAGTTGTTATCGTAGCATGGTTGATTGCAGTATTGATCCTTACCAACACCTATACTGCCAGTCTCAGCTCAATCTTGACATCCCAGAAGCTCGAACCCATGGCAAATGACAGCAACATAGGGTGCGATGGGGACTCATTCGTCCTTAAATATTTGCAAGACATTCTAAAATACAAGAAGATCGAGAAGATCGGGTTGGAATATAACTATCCTAAGGCTTTTGATAGTGGTAATATCACGGCGGTTTATCTTGAGGTACCCTACATGCGAGTTTTTCTTGCTCGGAATAAAGGTTATACTGCATATGGGGAGATCCACAGGCTTGGCGGATTTGGCTTTGTAAGTTGCTCCAGCTTTTAGCTCCTGAGCATATCCTCATATGGCAAGGCTTGACAACAGGTCAAGAAACGTGTTAAGCTGCTTAGTGAACACACACATGCACACCCGCACCAATGCATGCACACACACGCACACGCTCGCGCACACACCCCAACAGCACAAAAATAAAACGTAAAACAAACAAAACAAACACATGAATAGGTGAGTTAAAACTTAAAAGTCCATATTTATAGAGGTTGGTTAAACTACATTCAAACAAATTAATTAAACTTGAGTATTATTCTAGAGACTTTTAAAACAAACATGAAATCCTCCATGTCTTGAAAAGAACCTCTGAAAATACATATTAAATGTTTTGACCTGATTGCTTGCAAGATTTGAGAATTTAAGTTATCTAAAATTATATAGTATTCCTGCACAAGGCTGATCATGACACAAAAATCATTACAGAGAGCTTAATGAAACACATGAACAGCAGCTGCAGCAATAAATAACGATATGGTGTAACCTTATACAACCGAGATGTCATGCACAACTGTAGTTATTGCAGATATACAAAGTAGGGAGAAGTTAAAATGATTATGGCATAATAAAATATGAAATAAAAAAATATACTCTAGCTACCGAGGTTCACTTCCCATCTATTTTCTTAATTACCTTTCAGGTATTTCCAAAAGGCTCTCCATTGGCTGACGATATATCGCAAATCATACTAGAATTAATTGAGGATGGAACACTGAAGAATTTGGAAGATATATGGTTCACGTTCTCAATGACTAGTTGCCCAAACAAGCCTAACGATGAAAACAGCGATAGCCTCACCCTTGATAGCTTTTCGGCACTCTTCATCTTCACAGGAGCTACAACCACTATCGTATTTATATTATTCAAGGCTCGTCTACTTCCAGATTATAGCCGCCGCCGTACATGGGCAAAAATAGGTGTTCCTGTCAAAGAAAGATGTGCGAGATGGAAGTCTAATTTAGGGAGGATAAAAGTCCGTCAACTTTTGCGGAGACCATCATTTACCTCACCTAAAATAGCTCATGATCCGTGTGAGGTTTCTGTGGTAGTTGCAGAGAGCAATCAAGCACCTGGTGATATCGAAGTTGGCGGTCTGCCAAACCCAAATAACATTTAGAAGGAAATTTATTGATATAAGCGTAATAGTTGTTTTACAGTTTCCTCTCATGTTTTTGTTATGTACATATAATACTTGTTTTACAGTTCCCTCCCATGTTTGGTTATGTACATACAACATAATGAGAGATATTCACGTGTGTGTTGTCAATACTTCCAATGTGCGTAAAGAGTTGATTACTTGTAACAACAGATTCAGTAATGTACATTAAGAACATAATATGTAAATTGTATGCGAGAAACACTTAGAGATTAATCTACAATTAGTGCTTGCTCGTGCTCTTTAATCAGAGTCACATTGTCTTTAACTCAACAAAGCCTATTTGGCAAAGGGGGTTACGGTTTCCGAAACCATGGTTTGTGACACTACTACAATATGGGATTGCCCCTACGGACTCAGAAATCTGTAGGGGCAAATATTTCTTGTCCCTACGGATTTATCCGTAGGGTCAAATCGTTGTCCCTACGGTGCCTTACGTTCTAATTTTTTCTTTGGCCTTAAGGAGCAGCAAGTCAGGACCTACGGTTATGTCCGTAGGGGTATCTACATATTATTATTAAAAAAAAGGACAGAAAAATTATATTCATCGTTCCCAAATTTCTCTCTCACTCCCGCGTCTCTCGTCGCCTGTTCCCGCACTTCGTCGCCACCGCGCTCGCGCGCCTGCGCCCGCGCGCCTGCGCCCGCGAGCCTGCGCCATCTTCGTCGGTCTTTCCCACACCTTCGTCGACTCTCCGCGCCTCGTCGCCACCTTCGCCGATCGTCGGCGACCACCAATTTCTACCGTCTCCTCCACCACGCGCACGGTTTGTAAGTAAACCTCAAATAATTTTTAATTTTGACGTTGTAGTCTAGGGTTCAGGCCAGGTTCGGGTAGGGGTGAGGGAATCGGCGTCGGCGTCAACATCGATCGGGTTCAGTTAGGGTTAGGGTTAGGTTGTGGGGTTCGGTTGGGGCTGGGGCTGGGGCTGGGTGGGCTTGCTTGATGTTATTTGGAAGTTATATTTTATTTTCTGTTTTTGGTTTTTGGGGAATTTGGTTAGCTTTTGGCATTACTGGTCTGATTTCTGCCTTTTGATTCAATTGATAAATGTGGATGGTTCTCGGGCCCTGAAATTAAGAAGTGGATAAATTTTGAACATATTAAGTTTTAATTTTCTCAAAGAGCCCTGTACGTTGATGAGCGTTTCGCCTTAAAACTTGGATATGAGATTTATCTTATCTGCATTTCTATTACATTCTTCTATTTTGATGAGATTTGATGGTGCCTGAAATCCCTCATTTTAACAATTTTCATATAAATAAAAACAAGGGCATACAAATTTCAAAACCTTTGGTGGAGAAACTTTGCTTCAGTAAAATTTGAACTCTAGACTTTCTGCAGTTCCATGGATTTTATTGGTGAAAGTCAAGCAATTTCGATGTGTATTTAAGTATTTATCATCTCCATTCGAGCAACATAACAGCGTAACATAAAATATCAAGATTATTTATAACAATTTGCTTGCTTCTCATTTGTATTTAGACATTGTAAGAATTTTCATACTTGATTATGTCCGCAATATCTATCAGCTTTGTCATTAGTAGTAGGAATGCAATTCTTTAAGGTGCCGCGTCTTGTCTCTTCTCTCATCATCTAACTAAATCCATCCCGGCAAAGCTTTAGGCTAATTCGAGGTCGAGTTTGTACTGGTGCATTTATTCTGTTACCTTCACTTTTGTGGAGTAACATTCGATGATAAAGTGATAGTTGTTCAATCAGCAAATATAGCATCTTTCAAGTATATTATCTTGTTCATCATTCTAATCTTATATTTTACCTGTCTCTGTCCTATTGATCTTATTGACGGGAAACTGTATGTTCATCTCCACTCCCAGATCCTTGATAATTGATTCTTTTGAAGCATCATAATTATGTTTTGCGTCAATGTATTTGCAATGTTGTAAATATGTGATTAGCTTTATGGCTTGACTTTAATAGATCTATATTCCTATGTTTTTCCCTTATTTTAGAGTTGAACATGATCTTTTAATAGCAAATATACTGCCCTATAGAATTCAGATATGGACTGATAAGAAAATATGATTGTTATCATGTTAACGGCCACTTATAAAATTTCTCAAATCTTGATCTCACTGGTTTAAAATCATGTTACACATAAAACATGAATGTACAACAAACGCATAATTAGAGAGTGATTCGAGATGTTCAGGTTAAAACCAATATATGATACTCGATGATAATATGAAACCTTCATGTTCCCATCGATACTCATATATGAAACTAAAAGCGCCACTTAGTCCTCGTCAATCGGTTAACATACGTGCGAGGTTCGTCGTGACATAGAACTATAAGAAAGTTGTTAAATATTGGATGGTATAGCTCGATACTAACAACCGTCGTATAGTCTACGCGGCGAGAAAATTCAATCGTATGGTAACCCATAGATTTGTCCCGTGTGGACAAGTTAAGAATGTATAAAGCAAACGCTCATTCACTTGTGTTTTCATCCGTTTCGAGATATTTCGTCGGTACCTTTCCGCTGGTTCTCCGTGTACAAAGATAGATTAGATGTTCATTTCAACGTTGTTTCACACCTTTGAAATGATTATCTATTCTATTACAGTGTACTCGGAGAACAGCGGGGAGGTGCTGCCGAAATTTACTCGAAACGGTTGAAAGCACAAGTGATGGGTGTTCGCTCTATATATTCTTAATGGGATAGAAGCCTACCCCCGACAGCCGGAACACACACATACAACAAGAATACACAATAAACGCATAATTAGAGAGTGATTCGAGATGTTCAGGTTAAAACCAATATATGATACTCGATGATAATATGAAACCTTCATGTTCCCATCGATACTCATATATGAAACTAAAAGTGCCACTTAGTCCTAGTCAATCGGTTAACATACGTGCGAAGTTCGTCGTGACATAGAACTATAAGAAAGTTGTTAAATATTGGATGGTATAGCTCGATACTAACAACCGTCGTATAGTCTACGCGGCGAGAAAATTCAATCGTATGGTAACCCATAGATTTGTCCCGTGTGGACAAGTTAAGAATGTATAAAGCAAACGCTTTCATTCACTTGTGTTTTCATCCGTTTCGAGATATTTCGTCGGTACCTTTCCGCTGGTTTCCGTGTACAAAGATAGATTAGATGTTCATTTCAACGTTGTTTCACAGCTTTGAAATGATTATCTATTCTATTACAGTGTACTCGGAGAACAGCGGGGAGGTGCTGCCGAAATTTACTCGAAACGGTTGAAAGCACAAGTGATGGGTGTTCGCTCTATATATTCTTAATGGGATAGAAGCCTACCCCCGACAGCCGGAACACACACATACAACAAGAATACACAACAAACGCATAATTAGAGAGTGATTCGAGATGTTCAGGTTAAAACCAATATATGATACTCGATGATAATATGAAACCTTCATGTTCCCATCGATACTCATATATGAAACTAAAAGCGCCACTTAGTCCCCGTCTATCGGTTAACATACGTGTAATGTTCGTCGTGACATAGAACTATACGAAGGTTGTTAAATATCAGACGGTATAGCTCGATACTAACAACCGTCGTATAGTCTACGCGGAGAGAAAATTCAATCGTATGGTAACCGATAGATTTGTCCCGTGTGGACAAATTAAGAATGTATAAAGCAAAACGCCTTCATTCACTTGTGTTTTCATCCGTTTCGAGATATTTCGTCGGTACCTTTCCGCTGGTTCTCCGTGTATAAAGATAGATTAGATGTTCATTTCAACGTTATTTCACAGCTTTGAAATAATTATCTATTCTATTACAGTGTACTCGGAGAACAGCGGGGAGGTGCTGCCGAAATTTACTCGAAACGGTTGAAAGCACAAGTGATGGGTGTTCGCTCTATACATTCTTAATGGGATAGAAGCCTACCCCCGACAGCCGGAACACACACATACAACAAGAATACAAAACAAACGCATAATTAGAGAGTGATTCGAGATATTCAGGTTAAAACCAATATATGATAGTCGATGATAATATGAAACCTTCATATTCCCATCGATACTCATATATGAAACTAAAAGCGCCACTTAGTCCCCGTCTATCGGTTAACATACGTGCGATGTTCGTCGTGACATAGAACTATACGAAGGTTGTTAAATATCGGACGGTATAGCTCGATACTAACAACCGTCGCATAGTCTACGCGGCGAGAAAATTCAATCGTATGGTAACCCATAGATTTGTCCCGTGTGGACAAGTTAAGAATGTATAAAGCAAACGCCTTCATTCAATTGTGTTTTCATCCGTTTTGAGATATTTCGTCGGTACCTTTCCGCTGGTTCTCCGTGTACAAAGATAGATTAGATGTTCATTTCAACGTTGTTTCACAGCTTTGAAATGATTATCTATTTTATTACAGTGTACTCGGAGAACAGCGGGGAGGTGCTGCTGAAATTTACTCGAAACGGTTGAAAGCACAAGTGATGGGTGTTCGCTCTATACATTCTTAATGGGATAGAAGCCTACCCCCGATGCCGGAACACACACATACAATAAGAATACACAACAAACGCATAATTAGAGAGTGATTCGAGATGTTCAGGTTAAAACCAATATTTTATACTCGATGATAATATGAAACCTTCATGTTCCCATCGATACTCATATATGAAACTAAAAGCGCCACCTAGTCCCCGTCTATCGGTTAACATACGTGCGATAATTTATTCTTTTCAACGACAAACGCACACACAAAGCATATACACGGATTTTCTCCTTTGTCAGTAACTATCCCATTCTTATATTTCTCAATATAATCACCATAACCTACAATTTATATGTTATACAGTCTAACATGGCCCATGAGTACGTTAGAGTTAAGGACTGGATGTATGTGGATTGGCAACAACGTATGCAACCTAAGTTTGTCGCAGGAGTTGCTGCTTTTATTGAATTTGCACGCGCACAAAAGAAGATCATAATAGAGAAGATTCTCTGTCCATGCGATAGATGTGGCAATAAGTACTGGCAGAAGATAGAATTGGCAGAGCTTCATTTTTTAAATATGGGTTTACTAGACTTTATATAACTTGGAAATATCACGGGGAAGGAGAAGAATGCAGTACTGCGGCAGAAGAAGAAGGAGAACACGATAATGAGGCAGGAGAAGAAGAAGAATTCGGTAATGCGGCAGAAGGAGAAGACGGTAATTTATTTCCATCAGAAGAAATGGAGGATATGGTAGAGGCTGCCCTAGGTGAATCTATTCGTACCGAAGATGACATTCTTTCCGGTCAAGGACCGCGTGCGGATAAATATGAAAATTTCATGAATGATGCTAGGAAACCAATTTATGAGAATGCGAAGTATTCCACCCTCTCATGGTTCGTCCAACTTTTCCAGATTAAGTGCCTAAATGGATGGAGCAACACGTTATTCACAATGCTTCTTTCGTTCTTGAAACATTCTATGCCTCCGGAAAATAACGTGCCTGACAGCTGGTACGGAGCCCAGAAGATGATATCTGATTTGGGTCTGAAGTGCGAGAAAATTCAAGCATGTCCTAAAAATTGCGTGTTGTACCAGAAAGAGAATTCAGATTTGAAAGAGTATCCAACATGCGGAGATGCCAGGTATAAGCCGAAAGATTCTGATAAGAAGCCCGATATACCTGTCAGGATAGCACGATACTTTCCTATAACACAGAGGCTATTCAGGTGCAAGAAAACAGCCGAGGCAATGATTTGGCTTTACCGTGCTCCTCCAAGTGAAGATGGAAAAATGAGACATCCAAGAGATTCACCGGCATGGAAGGATTTCGATAGGAGGCACGCAATATTCAGTAGCGATCCTCACAATGTCCGGCTCGGACTGGCTACTGATGGCTTCTGCCCATTCAACTATATGGCTGGAAATCACAGCACATGGCCCGTTGTAATGATAATTTATAATCTGTCGTCTTGGTTGGCTATGGACCAATCATACTTTATGATGCCTCTTCTTATCGATGGACCAAACTCACTGGGGAAAATATTGACGTCTATCTCCGACCTCTGATCGAGGAGTTGAAATCTTTGTTCATTGATGGTGTAGAGACATATGATGCAAACACAAATACAACCTTCATACTGCGTGTGGCTCTAATGTGGACAATTAATGACTTTCCTGCGTATGGAATGCTACCAGGTTGGTCCGTACATGGTCACAAAGCATGTCCTCATTGCCATGAACACACAACATCGAAATTCTTGAATTTTAGCAGGAAGGTTTGTTATTGAGGCCATCGACGTTTCCTGCCTCCAGACCACCCCTATAGGTTAGACACGGTTCACTTTGATGGTCATCAAGAGCTTCTTGGACCTCCATCCCCATTGTCCGGAGAGAACGTGACTGCTAAATGGGATGGTTACAATAATGTGACCTTCGGGATGGATCCGACGAAACAGGTCAAACCACCATTTTGGAACAAGTTAAGTATTTTCTTCGAGCTTCCGTACTCGTCTACAAATTCAGTGCGTCATTGTATGGACGTCATGCATATAGAGAAGGGAGTATCAGAGCACATACTTAACTTGCTTCTTTGTAAAGACGGAAAATCGAAAGACAGCCTGAATGCTCGGATGGATCTACAAGAGTGGGGAATAAGAAGTGAATTACACCCTAGACCGGTAGCGGGTAAATCGGGCAAGTTTGTACTTCCCAATGCCGCTTATCATATGTCACAACCGGAGAAGAAAAGATTCCTGCAGGTGTTGCATGATTTGAAAGTTCCCACAGATTTCTCAGGATCATTCAGCAAGAAAATAAAAATTGTGAAGGACAAGATCGATGGGCTGAAAAGTCATGATCACCATGTTATCATGGAGCACCTTCTTCCATTAGCCCTCAGGACTTCTCTTCTGGGAATCGGTTGGTCTAGTAATCAACGACTTATGTTATTTTTTCAGGGAGTTGTGTGTTAAAATACTGGAGGTTGTGACGCTGGATAAACTAGAAAATTCTATTGCGTTGATACTTTGCAAGTTTGAGCGTATTTTCCCACCGTTATTCTTTGATATCATAATACACTTGACGGTTCATCTTGCAACTGAGCCGAAATTAGCCGGACCGGTACAATATCGATGGATGTATTCTGTCGAGAGGTACGTGTAATTTTTCGTTTCGCGCAATTTATAAATTTATTGTTGTCCTGTATGCCCGTATTTATTTATTCAACATATTTTCATTAGGTACCTCTACACTCTTAAGAAGTATATACGCAATAAAAATCGACCATAGGGTTCTATCATGCAAGGTTATCTTCTTGATGAAGCAACCACATTTTGTACCCGCTATCTGGACGAGAACATTGAGACAAGGCTTAACCGGCCACGAAGAATTCAAGACGGGCTATATGGTAAAGCCGAGTATAAGAGGGTAGACACTATATTTATCAACAAGATATACCGGTTTATCTTGTTTAATTGCGCATTTCTTGAACAAATTAGAGAGTAAGTTTTTTTGGATTAATTGTTATATCTGTGTTTGTGTGTGTATGAAATGATATAATATTAATGCCACCATTATTTGTCGAAAACAGAATTCATTTTAACGAGGTACGTGAGGGGCATCCTGATTGGAACGAAGAACGATTGGAAAAATATCATCAGGATAATTTTTGTGATTGGGTCACAGATCATGTAAGTTATTCGAATAACATTTTATTGCTAGCAGTTTTAATCTAAACTTATATCGTTATGTATTTGTCGTAAAATTTGTTTTGTTAGATCCACGATCCGAACTTGTCTACATCATTTGAGAGCGATTCAAGATATTTAGCTCAATTTCCTAGTACAGAAGTTGCATAGTACAAAGGATTTGGTGTCCTTGGATACAAATTCGAAGTTAAGGACATAGAAATATCTAGAACCACTCAGAATAGTGGGATTGCGGCGGTAGGATCGGATGGTGTGATTTATTATGGGTACTTAAATTGTATACTCAGCATCCACTATCCCGGACGATCAGAACCTTTTTATATATTCCATTGTACTTGGTACGATACGCGAACCGATACAGACAAGTGGAGAAGCAATTTTCGGACTTGGAAAGATGAATATGGATTGACCAGTGTGAACACACTTTAATTTTACGGTCAGGAAGATCCGTTTATCTTTCCGAACCAAGCGTTCCAAGTATACTACTCACAGTGTTTGAAGCATCCATGATGGAGTGTTGTATGCCGATGGAAACCCAGAGATGTCTACGATGTCTACGATGTCCTAGAATTCAAGGACAGCGATGAGGACGAAGAAAAGAGAAGGCTTAAAGTGCTCCGACCGTCTGTCTCGAAGGACGGGTTGTCTTCGACCGATCAAGAAGTTACGTGGGTTAGAAATGACATCGACGATGAAATCCAAGTAGATATGTATAATGCGCCCACGAAACGAAAAAGGTTATCGGTAATGTTATATTATTACTTCACATTTTACGCTCTATACATATATAGTCAATACTTTTAATGATTGTCTAATGCGTCCGCGAACCGTTTATCTAGATTTAATGACGATGTCAGGAGCAGCGAGGGGCGGCAGGAGCTCTAGCCACGGCAGAGGCAGAGGCAGAGGCAGAGCGGTTCTGCCGCTCGGAGAGCTTCGTAGGGAGCTTCAGAGGGCCGGTCTTGCACCCAGATCGGAGACCCCTTCGGATGCCTCCTTCCGTGTGAATTTTGCCACACCTCCAGGTATACTGCACGCATATCCATTTTGAATGTAATATTACAGATATTCATGCCTGTTTATATCAAAATTACTTATATTGTCAATGTTTGACTGTCTAGTTGTTGGTGATGCGTCCACATCTGGGACAGGGGCCACTCCCGCTCCTCCAGGTATGTTTATATATCATATAGTGCATGTATATTGATTTAGAATGCTATATCATAAATACACACACATTCCTTTTGCTCTTACTTAGCAATTTTTATTATTGTCTAGCTGTAGGTGGTGACACCACCGCACCTGCGGGTATGTTTATATATCCTATAGTGCATGCATATTGATTTGGAACGTTATATTATTGATCTACACATTCTTTTTGCCATTACTTATATAATCTATTTTTAATCGTCTAATTATAGGTGGTGCGTCTATATCTTCCGCAGGGGCCACTCCTGCCGCTTCCATACCATCCGCATCGTCTGCAGGTTACTATGAATAAATATAAAATATTTATTCATTTTACATATGCTATATAGAATAACTATGAACTTCATGGAAATTTAGCGTCAATGTTTATTTTCTAGTTGGAGGGTATTCCCGCTAAAAAATTCTGCGCAAAAGAGCCCAAGGTATCAAATGGCGGCGATACGCTTAAGAAAATGGGAACCAGTATCTTCCGGGCTGTTTTTTGATAAACTCCCGAATGAGAAACAGATAAATTCTGATGGTATCGAAAGCGGCTCGAAAAACCCTTCGATTTGATATATTATGGGCCTCGTAATTCATCCGGGATCAAAAGTTATGAGGAATTACGTGTCCACACGTGATGGGCTTTTAAGAACCCGCTGGAGGAGTTAAAAGATACAATAAAAACTCAGAAAAGACCCCAATGGGGCATCACGTGCTCACACGTGACCATGGGTCACGTGCAGACACGTGATTGGCTTTTAAAGCCTCTAAAATAATGAATAGAATTTAATTCTAAAAGTCAGAAAATACTTCAACGAGGTATCACGTGCTTACACGTGACCAATGGTCACGTGTTGACACGTGATGGTTAAAACTGAAACATAAATAAGCGGCTGAGAAAGGAACCCAATTGGGGGTCACGTGCTCACACGTGACCAAAGGTCACGTGCCAGCACGTGACTGGCTTTAAAAGACTTATAATTTAATAGAATTAAATTCTAAAAGTTTCTGAATCTTCCCAAATGGAAAAGGGTCATGGGGAACTGTTGGATTAAAAATGCAAAGGTGATTAAAAAACCAATTTATGGAAAAATCTCAAATCAGGAAAGATCTCCCCAAATCTCACCGAAATAACAAACGGAATATCTTTGGATTTAAAATCCAACGGTGAATAAAATTCACTGGGTGATCTAAAGGATCATATTAATCATGAAATCAATTAAAATCTTTCAATGAAAGATTCACAAAACAAATTTATTCTCTTCCTCCTCCTATAAATAGGAGCCAAGAGAAGAGAAGAGAAGGGGGGATCTACTTTTTTGAGAGAAAAACAGGGGGATCTACTTTTTTGAGAGAAAAACAGGGGGATCTACTTTTTTGAGAGAAAAACAGAGAGAGGAGAATTTAATTCTCAAGAGGGAAGAAAAGAAAGGAGAATTTAATTCTCAACAAAGAAAACCCTAGGTGAGAAAAGGGAAAAAGATAAACTTCAAACAGAGAATTTAATTCTCAAAATCAAGAGTTTAACTCTTATACAAAAAAGAACTTAGTTCTTCTTCTGGTTGAAGATCTGCACAGAGCACATCTCCCCATAACTTGAGAATTTAATTCTCATCAGGTCGAGATCCTGCCATGCAGATCCTAAACTTAGAAGGGGAATTGAGTTTTGAGAATTAATTCTCCTAAAATAAAACTAGGGTTTAACCCTAATCAAGAATTTAATTCTTTTACATATCTGGGAATTTAATTCCTTTGAAAAGAAATCAGGGTTTCATCCTAAATAAGAATTCAATTCTTTCACGATAGGAATTTAATTCCTCCAAAATCATAATTAGGGTTTAACCCTACAAAGAATTCAATTCTTAAAAGATCTCTGTTCATGAAAAGAACTAGGGTCACGTGCCCCACGTGACCCTTGAAAAGATCCCCTGCAAAGAACTTTGAAGCATCACCCCACGTGCTCCCACGTGACTCCCAGAACGCAGGAAGAAAAAGCAAAGGGAATGAAAGCTTTGGGCGCTCTCACGTGTTATCACGTGACCCCTCAGCAAATGCTTTAACAATTGGCGCACAGATCCCCATCACGTGCCAACACGTGATGCTCTAAAATAAAAATGAAAGTGTTTAACACTTAATGGCAAAACAAAAGAAAAGAAGATTTGGGCGCTCTCACGTGTCCCCACGTGACCCCTCAGCAAGTGCTGTAATATTCGATGCATAAACCCCCATCACATGCCAACACGTGATGCTCTAAAATAAAGATGAAAAGTGTTTAACACTTATTCGCAGATTTGAGGATAAAACAAAGGAGATCTGGCTTCACATTTAGGGCGCCCTTACGTGTCCCCACGTGACCCCTAACGAATCCCTTTAATATCGAATGGATGGATGCCTATCACGTGCCCACACGTGATGGCTAGGAAATTAAAGGTGTTAAATACTTACCTGCAGAATAAAATAAGGGAAATCAGGGCGCTGTCACGTGTCCGCACGTGACCCCTCCCTCCTTAGTGTTTAACACTAATTGGAAAACTCTATCTGCAGTGTTTAACACTGATTTTCTTAGTGATTAACACTAATTTGAAAACTCTGTCTCAGTGTTTAACACTGATTATCTTTTAGTGTTTAACACTAACTTGCTGATCTTATTCCCAGTGTTCAACACTGTTGGTCTTTAGTGTTTAACACTAGCTTTAGCCCAATTGGCTAAGTTTCTAGAGGCAAAGCCTCTCCTTCAATGGACCAACAGAGGGCCAATATTTCAAACATAATTGGACTTAGCCCAAACTGGCCATAAGTCCTCAAATCATCTTGAACTGAGCACATCTGCTCTTTCAACCAACTCATTGGTTCAAGGGTACATCTCTGAACTCCTCTGATATTTGTCGTTGTAATCCTTCAACGTCTTCAGAGAGGTGACGGGTCCCGACAACCACACATCAACACGGACTGTGGGGTCCTTAAACTCATAGACTTATGCGTCCTTAAACCAAGATACAGACTGTGGGGTCCTTAAATCCGTGGACTGATGCGTCCTTAAACTAACGGACTAATGCGTCCTTAAACACATCCATATAGACTGTGGGGTCCTTAAACCCATGGACTTATGCGTCCTTAAACTACCGATGGACCGCAATGTCCTTAAACTACCAATGGACCACTACGTCCCTAAACTGGCAATGGACCTCCATGTCCTTAAACTGGCAATGGACCACTATGTCCCTAAACTGGAACAATAGAGCCCAAATACTCTTTTGTCGGATCTAAACGATCCCGTTAAGTCGATCTTAGTTCCAAACTGGACTAAAGTATCCTTAACAACCGTTTAAGTTGATCTTAGCCTCAAATATGGCTAACGCATCCTTAAACCTTCAAACAGACTGGACTATGAATTCCTCCAATCAACTTTAGTTGAAGGGTACATCTCGGAACTCCTTTGACACCTGTCGTTGTAATCCTTCAACGTCGTCAGAGAGGTAACGGGTCCCGACAACCATACATTCAATGGACCACTATGTCCCTAAACTGGAACAATAGAGCCCAAATGCTCTTTTGTCGGATCTAAACGATCCTGTTAAGTCGATCTTAGTCCCAAACTGGACTAAAGTATCCTTAACAACCGTTTAAGTTGATCTTAGCCTCAAATATGTCTAACGTATCCTTAAACCTTCAAATAGACTTTAGTCCCAAATTGGACTATGAATCCCCCCAATCAGCATTGGTTGAAGGGTACATCTCTGAACTCCTCTGACACCTGTCGTTGTAATCCTTCAACGTCGTCAGAGAGGTGACGGGTCCCGACGACCATACATGCAATGGACCACCATGTCCCTAAACTGGAACAATAGAGCCCAAACGCTCTTTTGTCGGATCTAAACGATCCTGTTAAGTTGATCTTAGTCTCAAATCGGACTAACGTATCCTTAACAAACGTTTGAGTCGATCTTAGTCGCAAATATGGCTAACGTATCCTCAAACCAAAACCACAAACCCAAATCTAAGTAAACACGGATTTGGATTAATCCACATCCTACGGGCGACTACATAAATTAGTCTCCGTATACAATCCACGGGCAACCACAAACAAAACAAACACCCACGACACGAAGTGACCGGCTGGAGAAGGAGAAAGTTGTTACCGCGATGCGGTAGCGTAATTAACTGCAGGGGCTTGCGCCTGCTGGGAAGAGCGTCCCCACAATCAAAAACCCCTCAACGAGGGGGAATCTGACGAAGTCTGCTACATCGGTCGCATCCGCTTAAACTTTCGATGCATGGTGCCATAAATCAACTTGGCATCTTCGGAGAGGTAGACGGATAACACCAATTAGCATCTGCCCCGAATCTCAGGCAAGACAGTCCATGTCTTGCGTGTCTTTCGGAGGGGAATAGATTCTGGCACGCCCGGTGGGACCTTTTCCTCTTTCCACTCCACACTTCGTGTGTCGTGTTCGCGAACGAATCACGGTTTACTGTGGTTGCCTGTGGATTCGAGGTACTAAGATTTGGTGTCTTGCTCCGTGCAGAAAACAGAAGATCAATGGCTTCAAACTGCACTGCCTGCAACTGCAACTCTCGCTCGGTCCTTACTGGAGGAGTGACTTATGGGCCCCAAGCGGCCTCCCTTTTCAAGATGCCAGTGGAGCAGGTAACTCAGGCCACCACTGGATTATTCTTCGGGACCATGCTCCCACCGTTGAGCTTCAATGCCACAATGACGTTGCAAGAAGCCCCAAAGAAGTCGGTCTTTAATCGGCTCACCACTGCCGCGGCCCCTCTCAACGGGTCGCCCAATTCTAATACCTCAGTTTTCAACAGACTGGGTCAGAACATCTATAAGCCCGTGATACCCGAAGCTGCCATCCCAAAGCGGATAGCCATCCCAGCTCAAGCGGACAAAATTATTGGAAAGGCTCCTCCTTCCAAGAAGTCAATTTTTACAAGGTTGGCTATTCCGGTTGCTGCTCCAGGCGAGGTCCTCAAAGCTGCTTCTCCTACCCAGAGGTCTGTCTTTGACAGATTAGATATTGCTTCTCAACGGGTGTCAGTCTTCGACAGGCTAGCACCAATAACGGTCTCTCCTCAAAACAGGGGGCATGACGAAGTCGCCCCTACGGCTAAGACAACTCCATCCACACGACACGCTCGCCGTCGTCTCTGGCGCCGAGTGAGGAAGGCTGGGGGCAACTCCCCCTCTGAGACAACTCTGCCAGCTCCAACGGTGGGGATCGATGCTGCTGTTCCAACCGGGAACAGCTTTGAATTGCTGAACACGGTGCGCAGAAACTCTCCTACCGCCGTACTAAAAATATCCCCTCCTCCGGTAGGAAATGTTGCGGAAGCCAAGCCAGAACAGTCCTTTCAGGGGCTGTCCTCTAAAATCTACAAGGTCTGGTGCCAAGTCCAAGACTCGGTGATTGATCGAAATTTCTCCCGCCAGCAGAAGAAGCTGAAGGTCCGGCAGGAAGAAAACCGTCCTGTTAAGCCACGAAAAGCAACGGCTACTTGGGCGCCCACTACAACGACCCCCTCAACTTCAACCACTCAAAAGAAAAGGAGTCCGCAAAAAGCCTCTGTGAACATGGTGAACCGTAAACGCGCTGAGCACAAACACCCCAAGTCTGGGGGCATGGTGGTGCACACTGTTTATATGGCTTCTGGAAAAGAGGAAAGCCGTGCATCGACGGGTCACCGACCGCTCACCCGATCCGTAACGAAAGCCCAGGAGCAACAACAAAAGCTTCAGGAAATGATGACTACAATGGCTGCACTCACTGAGCCAAAAGAAAGCTCTGAAACGTCTTCGGATGAGCGTCAAGAACAAGAAACCGACGCTGACTTTTTACGCAGAGTCCTCGAAAAGAAGGACAAAGAAGCTGCAGAGCAAGCGGCTAACATAAAACAGATGACGCTCCTCTTCCAAGATATGGTAGGGATGATGTTACAGCCGGACCCTCCTGCTGAAGATCCCCCGATCGTCCTTGAAGACGACAGGGGAGAAACGTCAAATCCTCCGCCGGCTCTATCAACAACCAAGGAGGTGGCAATCTCCAAAGTTGACCTAGACGAATATATAGCTCAGCAGATCCGGGTTCATCAGGCAAATGAAGCGGCTGGGCAAATTGTTAGAACCGGACGACCGTATCCGAGCTGGTATGACCAAATCAGTTACCCGCCAGGATATACGATCCCTAAGTTCCACGTATATAAGGGGACGGGAAATCCGCATCAGCACGTCGCTCAATTTAGAGCTATGTGCGGCAACACTGGAGGTGATGATAAATTGCTGCTCCGCCAGTTTGTTGGCAGCCTGTCGGAAACGGCATTTGAGTGGTACTCTGAACTCCCAAATGACTCTATCAAAACATTTGCGGAGATGGAGCTGCTGTTTACACGGGGATTTGTAAGCGCTAGCGAGCGCACCCCGATCACGGCACTGATCAATGCCAGAGTGAAGCCGGGAGAGACGTGGGTGCAATATGCAATCCGGTGGCGGAACCTATGGTCGAGATGCGAACAACGCATAGAAGAAGCTCCTGCCGTGGGCATGTTCATGGGTACTCTCGACCCTCAAGCGACCATATCTCAATTCATGATGTTCTTCAAGCCGACCACTTTTCAGGCCTTGATTGACAAGCTGGCCCAAATGGACCAGATGGGTCATAGACCATCTCCTTCAAAGACAGAGCCTTGGAATGAAAAGGACAAAGGGAAAGCAACCGTCGTCGCCAATACTCAACAACACCCGAGCCACTTAAAGCCGGTTGTTCGCCAGAACAATGTGCGACCACGCCCATCCCTCGAGGAAAGACTGGGACGTCCTTACTCATTTCCTCAGGGTAAAACGAGAAAACTGTTCGAGCTGGCAGTGCGCAACAGACTCATCAATCTGCCGAGTCCAAAACGTCCGTTGCAACCAGGCGATGTCAACGATCCCAATTATTGCCCTTACCACCAAGCGGTAAGCCATCCAATCGAAGATTGCTTCGTCTTTAAGGGATGGATCGAGGATCAGTACCTACAAGGCAAGTTTGCGCTGTCTGAAAAGTGGAAGGTAAACCCACCACAGCCGCACACTCTAAAGAAGACGGGCACACCGGGGGCAAGTTGTCACATGATCTCTCACTCATTGATAGATGATGAAGAGGCTCCTTGTACCGAGAAACCGAGGGCGGGTCCTGAACCAGAACTTCTGTGGCCGTCAGACGAGATGATTGATGCATTCCTGAATGAAACCCGTCATAAAAGCAAAGCTGATCGAGAGCGTGAGATGGCCATATCCGAGAAAGCCAAACGCCGACGACTAGATGAAAGGGTCGAAACACTTCCACTAGATCAAAGTACATCCGCCACAAATAAAAGCAGGTTTAAGATGAGGAAAAGATTCGCCAAAGCCATATCGATGGGAATGAAGCTGCCACCCTCTGAAGGAAACACTCCTGATGAAGCGGATGTACGTCCTAGCTACTGCTTATATCATTGGAAGATTGCGCACCCAACCGAAGAGTGTAATGCCTTTAAAAACTGGTGGCAGGGATACGTTGCTCACCGGCAGCACGTTCAGCGATTGAAGCGCAAAGCTCGTCGAAAACAAAGAAGCACGACTAATGAGCATATGAAAACTGCCGGCAACGGTCACATGGTTGACGGCAGAAGATCGCAAGCTTTCACATTCGGGAGCAATTCTGAAGAAGAAATGACTCTTAGCCCTCTCTTCAAAGAATCCACCTCAGGAAAAGAGGAAGAAAAGAAGAGCTGCGAGAACGTTCAGCTGCGCAATCGCACGCTACCCGAAAAGAATCTCGGACCCGCAAACAAGGGATCGAACAAAAAGGATAAGGGGAATGGAAAAGCGACCTCCGTCGCCAATGCTCAACAACAGCCGAGTGACCCGAAACCGTTTGTTCGTCAAAATAACAAGCCGCGATACCTCAATGAGAAGTTGAAACGTCCTTACTCGTTTCCCAGAGATAAAACGAAGAGACTGTTCGAGCTAGCGGTGCGCAGCGGGCTCATCACTCTGCAGGATCCAAAACGTCCGTTGCAGCCAGGTGACGTTAACAATCCTAACTATTGTCCTTACCACAGAATAATGGGTCACCCACTCGAAAATTGCTATGTCTTCAAAGGCTGGATTGAGGATGAATACCAACAGGGCAAATTCGCGTTGTCTGACAACTGGAAGGTGAGCCCGCCACAAACACATACTTCGAAAAAGATGGACATGCCGGGGGCATCGTGCTCTTTTATAGAGAAAGCCCCATAGACCGAAAAGTCAGTAAACTAGAGATGGTCTCAAAAACGGCGACGACGGACCGAAACGTCCTTAAACTAACGGCGGACCGCAATGTCCTAAAACTTGCAAATGACCGAAACGTCGTTAAACTACTCCCAACCCGCAGCATCTTCAGGCTGACGTGGTAGTAAAAAAAAAACGGTACGTCCACAAGCAAAATGGGCACGGATGAAAACCCAAAAAGGCTCCGTGAGTAAAAACAGCAGGGCTACCGGCGAGTGTTTGTGAAAACCCGATAGGGCGCAACCTCGTTAAAAGACACTTACAGGATTCTCTCGACCTTGTAAGGAGAAACCACCTGCGTGAGATCCTTACGACTCACAAGGAAGCAACACAATTAAGGATCCTCACGATTCCTAAGGAGAAATTACACTTACGAGATCCTCACGACTCGTAAGGAGAACTCTCTTATGGGACCCTCACGGCTCATAAGATTTGAAAGTCTTAAGTTACAGAAACCTTAACCTGTTCTTAAGCAACCCCCACAACCTTCGATATTGCCCTACAAGCGGCTCATATTGACCCTTGTATACAATCCACGGGCACGGATAAATATTTCCCCAACAAAGTCCCATCCGTGACTAGGGATATGCTTGTACAACAAACAACACTTGTAAGTCCTCTCGACTTATAAGGAGAAAACCCTTTTGTAAGATCCTTACGACTTACAAGAGAACATGAACTTAGGAATCCTCACGATTCCCAAGGAGAAAACACACCTACAAGATCCTCACGACTTGTAGGGAGAAATACCTTTGTGAGACCCTTACGGCTCATGAAGTCAAAAGCCTTAGCCGACAGGACCCTTAACCCTGTTTACTAAGCCACCTTTGTTCAACATCGACAGAGGCAAATGATGATTCGCTCCTGGTAATATCCCAGTTGTAGCGATGCTGATGCCTAAACCGGTATCAAATTCCAAGCCCTTTCAAGGCAAATGATGATTCGCTCCTGGCAATATCCCAGTTGCAGCGATGCTGATGCCTAAACCGGTATCAAATTCCAAGTCCTTTCATGGCAAATGATGATTCGCTCCTGGCTATATTCCAGTCGCAGCGATGCTGATGCTGAGATTGGCACCAGATTCCAAGTTCCACACTCGCGAGAAAAAATCAGCGAGCCAAAAAAAAATGCATACGAAATAGCCGAAATGATGGGGCAACTTGCAAACAAAATCAGCAAGTAAAAATGAATGCATGAAAAATAGCCGAAATGATTGGGCAACTCGCAATAAAAAGCAGCGAGTAAAAAGAAAAATAGCCGAAATGATTGGGCACCGCGAAAAATAGCCGAAATGATTGGGCAATCGCGATTTTCGCGATATAAAAAGCTGAAATGATAGAGCATCGCGGAAAGAATAAAAAAATGAAAAAATGAAACTTTTTGCCCTACAGGTGAAATCACATCGATCCCTGTATACAATCCAGGGGCACAGATAAAAAGGGAACCATACCTTCCCAACAGGCTCTATCAGAAAGCGAAGCCAAATCTCGACGGTTCATAGACAACCTAGAGACAACCTCGACATTTATCGCAATATTGCAGACATAATGTCAACAAACGAAGCAAAAAGAAGATCCCAAGCTTCAGGGTCTCGACGTCAACATCGACAACTTAGAGATCACCAACGGCGTTTCTCCTCACTCCAACAAGATATAGACATGACGTTAACAATCGACCTCAAAGTCACAACGAAACGGAACCATGGCAAAGGCCCTAGTCCCAAATCTCAACGGCCACATCTGTAGCCTGGAGACCAACAACGGTGTGCCTCCTCATTCCAGCAGCGCAAAGGTGTTACACCATCAACCGGAGCGATGGCAAAATCCCAACTCCGCCTTAGCATTCGTCTCGTTACAGCAGACGCAATATTAACAACGGCATTCCTTCACTGTCTAGCAGGATATACATGCAAAGTTAATAAAAGACCTCATGGTCAGCAAAGAGGAGTGACGGCAAAATCCTAGCTCCACCTCAACACTCGTCTCGTCATAGCGGACACATCATCAAGCAAAGCGGAACAGCGGCAACTCTCAGTTCCATAACTCGACGATGTACCCCCACAGAGAGTCAAATCCCAACTCCGTGAAATGCGGATATAATCAACAAAATTCCTGGTCACATGGAACGCGGATAACGTCACTATTTGACCCCGTGGAAAACGTCTAGAGCAGATCCTGGTCCTCGCAGAGCACGGCAGTGAACCCGTGTGAAGCATCCAGAGCGGAGCCTAGTCCTCGCCTAACGCGGTAGTGAAACTGTGTGAAGCTTCTAGTGCAAAATTCCTGGTCACGTGGAACGCGGATAACGTCACTCTTTGACCCCGTGGAAAACGTCCAGAGCGGATCCTGGTCCTCGCAGAACACGGCAGTGAACCCGTGCGAAGCATCCAGAGCGGAGCCTAGTCCTCGCCTAACGCGGCAGTGAAACCGTGTGAAGCATCTAGTGCAAAATTCCTGGTCACGTGGAACGCGGATAACGTCACTCTTTGACCCCGTGGAAAACGTCCAGAGCAGATCCTGGTCCTCGCAGAACACGGCAGTGAACTCGTGCGAAGCATCCAGAGCGGAGCCTAGTCCTCGCCTAACGCGGCAGTGAAACCGTGTGAAGCATCTAGTGAAAAATTCCTGGTCATGTAGAATGCGGATAACGTCACTATTTGACCCCGTGGAAAACGTCCAGAGCGGATCCTGGTCCTCGCAGAGCACGGCTGTGAACACGTGTGAAGCATCCAAAGCGGAGCCTAGTCCTCGCCTAACACGGCAGTGAAACCGTGTGAAGCATCTAGTGCAAAATTCCTGGTCACGTGGAACGCGGAAAACGTCACTCTTTGACCCCGTGGAAAACGTCCAGAGCGGATCCTGGTCCTCGCAGAACACGGCAGTGAACCCGTGCGAAGCATCCAGAGCGGAGCCTAGTCCTCGCCTAACGCGACAGTGAACCCGTGTGAAGCATCTAGTGCAAAATTCCTGGTCACGTGGAACGCGGATAACGTCACTCTTTGACCCCGTGGAAAACGTCCAGAGCGGATCCTGGTCCTCGCAGAACACGGCAGTGAACCCGTGCGAAGCATCCAGAGTGGAGCCTAGTCCTCGCCTAACGCGGCAGTGAAACCGTGTGAAGCATCTAGTGCAAAATTCCTGGTCACGTGGAACGCGGATAACGTCACTCTTTGACCCCGTGGAAAACGTCCAGAGCGGATCCTGGTCCTCGCAGAACATGGCAGTGAACCCGTGTGAAGCATCCAGACCGGAGCCTAGTCCTTGCCTATCGCGGCAATGAAACCGTGTGAAGCATCTAGTGCAAAATTCCTGGTCACGTGGAACTCGGATAACGTCACTCTTTGAACCCGTGGAAAACGTCCAGAGCGGATCCTGGTCCTCGCAGAGCACGGCAGTGAACCCGTGCGAAGCATCCAGAGCGGAGCCTAGTCCTCGCCTAACACGGCAGTGAACCCGTGTGAAGCATCTAGAGTAAAATTCCTGGTCACGTGGAACGCGGATAACGTCACTCTTTGACCCCGTAGAAAACGTCCAGAGCGGATCCTGGTCCTCGCAGAGCATGGCAGTGAACCCGTGCGAAGCATCCAGAGCGGAGCCTAGTCCTCGCCTAACACGGCAGTGAACCCGTGTGAAGCATCTAGAGCAAAATTCCTGATCACGTGGAACGCGGACAACGTCACTCTTCGATCCCGTGGGAAACATCCAGAGCGGATCCTGGTCCTCACACCAACATGGAGTGATCACCACCGCGACATTCGTCTCGATACAGCAGACGCAATACCACCAAACGAAGCGAAGGCCAAATTCCTAGCTTCAGGATCTTGACGGCAAGTCATATAAAGCCTGAAAGACAATCGGAGATCATCCCACACCAGCGCGGAGTGGTCACCACCTTGACGTTTGTTTCGATACAGCAGATGAAATGTCACCCCAGCATTCTTCCCCCAGCAGGATTCGGACGCGACAAAGCAAACGAAGCGAAGGCCAAATTCCTAGCTTCAACGTCTTGACGGTAAGTCATATAAAACCGGAAAGACATTCAGAGATCATCTCATACCAACATGGAGTGATCACCACCTCGACGTTCGTCTCGACACAGCAGACGCAACATCACCGAAAGGAGTCACGGCAAAATCCCTGGTTCCAAACCTCGACGGTTCACCAGCAACCTAGAGACAACCGCGACATTCGTCTCGATACAGAGGACGCAATGCCAGCAAACGAAGCGAAGGCCAAATTCCTAGCTTCAAGCTCTTAACGGCAAGTCATATAAAGCCTGAAAGACCACCGGAGATCATCCCACGTGGAGTGGTCACCACCTCGACGTTCGTCTCGATACAGCAGACGCAACATCACCAAAAGGAGCAACGACATTCCAAACCTCGACGGTTCACCAGCAACCTAGAGACAATCGCGACATTCGTCTCGATACAGAGGACGCAATGCCAGCAAACGAAGCGAAGGCCAGATTCCTAGCTTCAGGGTCTTAACGGCAAGTCATATAAAGCCTGAAAGACCACCGGAGATCATCCCACATGGAGTGGTCACCACCTCGACGTTCGTCTCGATACAGCAGACGCAACATCACCAAAAGGAGCAACGGCAAAATCCCTAGTTCCAAACCTCGACGGTTCACCAGCAACCTAGAGACAACCAAGACATTCGTCTCGATACAGAGGACGCAATGCCAGCAAACGAAGCAAAGGCCAAATTCCTAGCTTCAGGGTCTTAACGGCAAGTCATATAAAGCCTGAAAGACTATCGGAGATCATCCCACACCAGCGCGGAGTGGTTATGACTCATCGGGGCTCTCCAAAATGAGCCTAACCTCAAGTAAAAAGCGGCATGGCAAATTCCTAGCGCTTGCTCTTCCGACGGTCAAACTGCCAAGGAGGATTGCTTGAAGACGTCTTGTCCAGTCCCCGAAGGGATCAGAGACACGGCAGTCGCAGGGCTACTCGAACAACACGATTGCCTATCGAGGAATACATCAGCTCATGCGACGGTACGACGGCCAAAACCCTAAGTACCACAGACCCTAACGGACTTCTGTCGTAAAGAGCAGAGGTTAACTGTGACGTTAGGATATTCTTGCGAGATCTGCTCGATTCATTTCGACTCGTGAGGAAAATGATGTCTTTGCGAGAACTTCTCGATTCGTCTCGACTCGTGAGATAAAGCCTTAGGCAGTAGGGATTAAAAGACCTGTTTCCTAAGCACTGAGATCCTGCAAGTCGGCCCAAAATGGTCTCTTGCATACAATCCACGGGTCTCACTCTCCGAAGTCGAATTTCGACAAGGAGGGGAACAACCGCTTACGGGTCCTCTCGACTTGTAAGAGGGAAAAATTCTCTCATAAGATCCTTATGACTTATAAGAGAAAACACACTTAGGAATCCTCACGACTCCTAAGGAGAAAATACACCTACGAGATCCTCTCGATCCGTAGGGAGAAAAGTCTTTATGAGACCCTCACGGCTCATAAAGTTGAAAAGTCTTAGGTGGCAGATCTTAACCCTGTCTCCTAAGCCATCACTGCCCTGCAAAGAGGTCAAGATGGACCATCTATGAGCCACACTCGCCAAAGCTACATGCCACTGAAATGGAAAAGCTACTCATGAGCATATAAACTACTTCACTCCAGAGTAAGATATAAAGAGATAGAAGGGTGCGGCTCATGGAGTTAAGGGTTTGGAACTATATCTCTTAAGAGTCGAGATTTGAGTCAATGATAAATGACGACGCTTGTGTCCGCTCGTTATCTTCTCAGATCAAGATTCTGAAAGTAATATACCAACCCGAAACTGGTCATACGTTATGCATTACTTTGCACTACTTCACCCACGTAAATACTTACGTGGGCAAAGTAGTGGGGGGCATTTGTTCCCGCCAAAAATTTCTGCGCAAAAGAGCCCAAGGTATCAAATGGCGGCGATACGCTTAAGAAAATGGGAACCGGTATCTTCCGGGCTGTTTTTTGACAAACTCCCAAATGAGAAACAGATAAATTCTGATGGTATCGAAAGCGGCTCGAAAAACCCTTCGATTTGATATATTATGGGCCCGTAATTCATCCGGGATCAAAAGTTATGAGGAATTACGTGTCCACACGTGATGGGCTTTTAAGAACCCGCTGGAGGAGTTAAAAGATACAATAAAAACTCAGAAAAGACCCCAATGGGGCATCACGTGCTCACACGTGACCATGGGTCACGTGCAGACACGTGATTGGCTTTTAAAGCCTCTAAAATAATGAATAGAATTTAATTCTAAAAGTCAGAAAATACCTCAACGAGGTATCACGTGCTTACACGTGACCAATGGTCACGTGTTGACACGTGATGGTTAAAACTGAAACATAAATAAGCGGCTGAGAAAGGAACCCAATTGGGGGTCACGTGCTCACACGTGACCAAAGGTCACGTGCCAGCACGTGACTGGCTTTAAAAGCCTTATAATTTAATAGAATTAAATTCTAAAAGTTTCTGAATCTTCCCAAATGGAAAAGGGTCATGGGGAACTGTTGGATTAAAAATCCAAGGGTGATTAAAAAACCAATTTATGGAAAAATCTCAAATCAGGAAAGATCTTTCCAAATCTCACCGAAATAACAAACGGAATATCTTTGGATTTAAAATCCAACGGTGAATAAAATTCACTGGGTGATCTAAAGGATCATATTAATCATGAAATCAATTAAAATCTTTTAATGAAAGATTCACAAAACAAATTTATTCTCTTCCTCCTCCTATAAATAGAAGCCAAGAGAAGAGAAGAGAAGGGGGGATCTACTTTTTTGAGAGAAAAACAGGGGGATCTACTTTTTTGAGAGAAAAACAGAGAGAGGAGAATTTAATTCTCAAGAGGGAAGAAAAGAAAGGAGAATTTAATTCTCAACAAAGAAAACCCTAGGTGAGAAAAGGGAAAAAGATAAACTTCAAACAGAGAATTTAATTCTCAAAACCAAGAGTTTAACTCTTATACAAAAAAGAACTTAGTTCTTCTTCTGGTTGAAGATCTGCACAGAGCACATCTCCCCATAACTTGAGAATTTAATTCTCATCGGGTCGAGATCCTGCCATGCAGATCCTAAACTTAGAAGGGGAATTGAGTTTTGAGAATTAATTCTCCTAAAACAAAACTAGGGTTTAACCCTAATCAAGAATTTAATTCTTTTACATATCTGGGAATTTAATTCCTTTGAAAAGAAATCAGGGTTTCATCCTAAATAAGAATTCAATTCTTTCACGATAGGAATTTAATTCCTCCAAAATCATAATTAGGGTTTAACCCTACAAAGAATTCAATTCTTAAAAGATCTCTGTTCATGAAAAGAACTAGGGTCACGTGCCCCACGTGACCCTTGAAAAGATCCCCTGCAAAGAACTTTGAAGCATCACTCCACGTGCTCCCACGTGACTCCCAGAACGCAGGAAGAAAAAGCAAAGGGAATGAAAGCTTTGGGCGCTCTCACGTGTTATCACGTGACCCCTCAGCAAATGCTTTAACAATTGGCGCACAGATCCCCATCACGTGCCAACACGTGATGCTCTAAAATAAAAATGAAAGTGTTTAATACTTAATGGCAAAACAAAAGAAAAGAAGCTTTGGGCGCTCTCACGTGTCCCCACGTGACCCCTCAGCAAGTGCTGTAATATTCGATGCATAAACCCCCATCACATGCCAACACGTGATGCTCTAAAATAAAGATGAAAAGTGTTTAACACTTATTTACAGATTTGAGGATAAAACAAAGGAGATCTGGCTTCACATTTAGGGCGCCCTCACGTGTCCCCACGTGACCCCTAACGAATCCCTTTAATATCGAATGGATGGATGCCTATCACGTGCCCACACGTGATGGCTAGGAAATTAAAGGTGTTAAATACTTACCTGCTGAATAAAATAAGGGAAATCAGGGCGCTGTCACCTGTCCGCACGTGACCCCTCCCTCCTTAGTGTTTAACTCTAATTGGAAAACTCTATCTGCAGTGTTTAACACTGATTTTCTTAGTGATTAACACTAATTTGAAAACTCTGTCCCAGTGTTTAACACTGATTATCTTTTAGTGTTTAACACTAACTTGCTGATCTTATTCCCAGTGTTCAACACTGTTGGTCTTTAGTGTTTAACACTAGCTTTAGCCTAATTGGCTAAGTTTCTAGAGGCAAAGCCTCTCCTTCAATGGACCAACAGAGGGCCAATATTTCAAACATAATTGGACTTAGCCTAAACTGGCCATAAGTCCTCAAATCATCTTGAACTGAGCACATCTGCTCTTTCAACCAACTCATTGGTTCAAGGGTACATCTCTGAACTCCTCTGATATTTGTCGTTGTAATCCTTCAACGTCTTCAGAGAGGTGACGGGTCCCGACAACCACACATCAACACGGACTGTGGGGTCCTTAAACTCATGGACTTATGCGTCCTTAAACCAAGATACGGACTGTGGGGTCCTTAAACCCGCGGACTGATGCGTCCTTAAACTAACGGACTAATGCGTCCTTAAACACACCCATATGGACTGTGGGGTCCTTAAACCCATGGACTTATGCGTCCTTAAACTACCGATGGACCGCAATGTCCTTAAACTACCAATGGACCACTACGTCCCTAAACTGGCAATGGACCTCCATGTCCTTAAACTGGAAATGGACCACTATGTCCCTAAACTGGAACAATAGAGCCCAAATGCTCTTTTGTCGGATTTAAACGATCCTGTTAAGTCGATCTTAGTCCCAAACTGGACTAAAGTATCCTTAACAACCGTTAAGTTGATCTTAGCCTCAAATATGGCTAACGCATCTTTAAACCTTCAAACAGACTGGACTATGAATCCCTCCAATCAACTTTGGTTCAAGGGTACATCTCGGAACTCCTTTGACACCTGTCGTTGTAGTCCTTCAACGTCGTCAGAGAGGTAACGGGTCCCGACAACCATACATTCAATGGACCACTATGTCCCTAAACTGGAACAATAGAGCCCAAATGCTCTTTTGTCGGATCTAAACGATCCTGTTAAGTCGATCTTAGTCCCAAATTGGACTAAAGTATCCTTAACAACCGTTTAAGTTGATCTTAGCCTTAAATATGTCTAACGTATCCTTAAACCTTCAAACAGACTTTAGTCCCAAATTGGATTATGAATCCCCCCAATCAGCATTGGTTGAAGGGTACATCTCTGAACTCCTCTGACACCTGTCGTTGTAATCCTTCAACGTCGTCAGAGAGGTGACGGGTCCCGACGACCATACATGCAATGGACCACCATGTCCCTAAACTGGAACAATAGAGCCCAAACGCTCTTTTGTCGGATCTAAACGATCCTGTTAAGTTGATCTTAGTCTCAAATCGGACTAACGTATCCTTAACAAACGTTTGAGTCGATCTTAGTCGCAAATATGGCTAACGTATCCTCAAACTAAAACCATAAACCCAAATCTAAGTAAACACGGATTTGGATTAATCCACGTCCTACGGGCGACTATATAAATTAGTCTCCGTATACAATCCACGGGCAACCACAAACAAAACAAACACCCACGACACGAAGTGACCAGCTGGAGAAGGAGAAAGTTGTTACCGCGATGCGGTAGCGTAATTAACTGCAGGGGCTTGCGCCTGCAGGGAAGAGCGTCCCCACAATCAAAAACCCCTCAACGAGGGGGAATCTGACGAAGTCTGCTACATCGGTCGCATCCGCTTAAACCTTCGATACATGGTGCCATAAATCAACTTGGCATCTACGGAGAGGTAGACGGATAACACCAATTAGCATCTGCCCCGAATCTCAGGCAAGACAGTTCATGTCTTGCGTGTCTTTCGGAGGGGAACAGAGGGGATGCGTTCGCATCCGGGACCCCGGTTGTTCCTTACCGGAGGAACTATCGTCCCGCTCGTGCTGATGCCCGGGCCCAGGGTCGTACGATAGTCACCGGAGGTATATATCACACTTCAATTTTCGTTTAAGCTTGATTTCATAATACAACTTTGTCTTAATATTGATTGTCTTGATATTTCGTGCAGATGCAGGGCCTTCCTATCCCCAGAGGGGGACTCGAGGCCCGAATCAGTCCCATAGGCTGAGGCCTGACAGAGCTAGGGGGGAGGCAGAATTCCCCCTCTTTTTTACCCTTGTCTATCGCTATACCGGTCCTCATGCCGAGAGGTTCGGCCGGTATATGGGGGACGAGAGCCGGCTCGTGAAGAGCTATCCACTTCACGTTGAGTGGGGCAAGCAGCATCGGCGCTCATTCGCCCTGTTCTTTGATCAGGCTCGGGTACATATTAATATATATTTTCATTTGATTTATCCAATATATTTATTATTAACACTTTCAATCTAATAACAATGTTTTTTTTTGTATTTTCAGTCGGATTACGATTTTCAGCCTGTACCCGACCCTGATCACCCTGGGAGGGTGCTCGACCTTCATGCTCTGTACAATGGCCTGATGAAGAACATGCAGACCAAGGTCCGATACAACAGGAATGAGCTGAAGGCCGACTGCTACTCCCTGTGGATGGCGACCCCCGAGGCAGAGAGAGCGGCCCTCCTATCTACTCCGGCGTTTGCGAGAGTCGACGTAGAGACATGGCCTCTATTGTGCGAATATTTCGACTCCCAACGCAAACAGGTATGTATTTTAACTGTAATTCATTGTTTAGGATATAATTTATTTTTGTGTGTTCCTTAATTAGAAAACTAAATGTTAATACGTTGTGCAGAAACAGGCCGCTCAGAATACAGAGAACAGGAAGTTGGCGAAGAGGGGTTGCCCCACTTACACATGTGGCTCGAGGAATATTATTCGAGCCATGGAGTTATCGGTAAATTACGATAGACCGACCTTTGTGATATTCTGTAATATTAAGAGTTATTTTCTAATATTTCTAATATTAAGAGTTATTTTCTAATATTGCAGACAGCTCAGACCGTGGTGCAAGGTGGTACACCGAGCGTGCTGTCCGCATATCTTGCCGTCCACGGCACCTCGACAGATCCCGCCACGGGCGAGCTTCGATATTCCGACGTCGCTACCCAGGAGTATTGCGTAAGTGTTAATATTTATTCTACCCATATTTGAAATTTTAGTTTTGGAAAGTTCAAGTTTAAATTTTATACTTATACTTTACTGCTTAATGTGGGTGTAGAAACAGGTGGTTGAGCAGGCCGATGCCTTGGGGATCGATTTTACCGGACAGAGCGATCCGAGACTGCTAACCCCAGTTTTGGACGCTGCACACGGAGGGCACCACGGAGGTTGGGAAAGAGGCCGGGGACTGGGCCCTAGCAGGGCCCATATGAGGTTGGACTCCACCCCGGCGGTTACTTCCTCCGTCTTCAGTGAGTGACGCGTCCAGCAGGAACTGGAGAGCTTGAGGGCCACCGTTCAGGAGTTGAAGGAGATACTGGTATGTATACTACTTTATAGTAAAATATCATGTCATATTATAGATATCAACATATCCATAATTAGTACGTAGCTTGAGCTTATTTGGTTTTAGACTTAGGTTTAATTAATCATACATACATATGTAATTAAAATAAACAACGGTTTTCCAAACTAGATATCCAAATGGGATTTTGAAATAACTTGATAATAATACGAATTCGAATAATACACAGTTCTTACACGCTTCTTACACACGTTAGGTCCAGACGTGACAGGGTACATGGGCTGAGCCTCCACATGCATCTCCTTCGGCTGCGGCTCCGCAAGCCACTACATCGGCTGCGGTTCCGCAGATAGCTCCTATAGCTCCACCGCCCGCTCAGATTCCCGCAGTCGCGGCTCCACAAGCGACTACCTCGACGGCGGCTGCGCAGACCACATCGCCATTTCCACAGGACGCTCAGACTCCCGCTCGCGCTGAATTGCATGGTTTATTGACCGAGGAGCAGGCGCGCCTTATTCTATCGTTTATCAGAGGTGGAGCTGGACCGAGCTAGGGCAGCTTTTTGATTCTTATTTTTTGAAACATGTATTTATTTATATCATACATATTGTACTACATTTTGAAACGATATTGATATTGATATTGGTTTATATTTATATCATATTCAGTATTTGGGTTTCTTTTGTATATTATATGCGTGAGATGTGATTATGAATACTGCGATATATGTTGCGTGATGATTAATTTTATATTTTATTGATATATATATATTATTGTGCACAGGGCGAGAAAAAATCAGGCAGCCTTTTTTTAAAAAAAAAAGATAATGTGTACCTATGGATTAATCCGTAGGTACACACGTTGCCCCTACGGTTTAAATCGTAGGGGCAAAATATCAGCATTAACTGATATTTCCCCCCTGATCTCAGTATCAGGGGGTTGGTCTTGCCCCTACGGATATATCCGTAGGGGCAAAACAAAGACCCCTACGGCGTTATCCATAGGGGCCAAATATCAGGATTTCTGATATTTTGCTCCTACGGATATATACCTACGCATGTATCCGTAGGGGATAATACTTGGCCCTACGGATAACTCCGTAGATACAGTTAATATATTTAAAAAAATCATAACTAAAATAACTTTTTTCCCCTACGGCCTACTCCGTAGGTGAAAATGGACCTACACAGAACTCCGTAGGGGCAGGTTTTTGCCCATAGGGGCAAGTTCAGGGTTTCAACTTGCACCTACGGCGTTTGCACCTACACATTATTTTTCGCCCCTACGGATATATCCGTAGGGGCAATGGTTTGCCCCTACGGGTAAATCCGTAGGGGCAACCCTTATTTGTAGTAGTGTGAGGTTTCGAGGCTAAACTCTACCGCTTGTAACCGAGGCCAGTCAAAATTGAGTTTTCCAAACCGTGACTTTGAAAAGTTTCGAGGGCTCGAAACCTTTTTTTTTTACTCCAAAAACACTCAAGTTTCATAAAGTTTCAAGCAGCTCCCTTTTAAAACCCTCTTCTTCAACAAATCCTTAGTTTCAAAACTATGTTGCCAAACGACCCTAAAGGCCAAACTTTGTGAAACCCCATTTTTACGGTTTTGTTTTAACTTAAACAAAACTGTGCTTTCAGAAACCTTGTTGCCAAATGAGGTCTAAGAGTGTCTCCACTTCAACAATTATTTGATTCCACCGTGAACACATTTCTCAATCTTGATTCTAAGTGACAAAAATTGTCGCCTCTCCTGCTTATATCTTTGCCATAGATTAGAATTAGAAACCATATATACATCAAAATCCTTGCTTTAAGGATATTCAACCCCAACAAATACCATAGCTTGAAATTCTTTTGATATGATGAAAAAAATTCAGAATGGAAAAAAGATGATTACGTCATGAAACTTGATTGCTTTTGCTGCAATGTTCGTGTTTGAATCAAACTAGATGCAATCGCTGGTCGCCATTCAATTCCATTCTCCAATTCCCTCATAATGCCCCTAGGGTGTTCCCTCATTCCCTTTTTCAATTGGATTTATGTCCTCATAAAAATTTATAGGGTTTATCCTTATCCAATCATGGGTGTAGCATGGTTCGGTTCAGTTTTTTTTGAAAAAATAAACCGATCCGACCCGACCGAGACCAAGACTTGGAATCACCAACTGACCCACCCCGACCGGATCCAAATCGAAATAAACCGAACCGACCAACAGCGGGTCGGTTCAGTTAGGTTGTTGGTTCTGGGTTCCAGAAAACCACCTACAGCGGGAAAAACGACCAAGAACTGATCGAGCAAGCAAGAAACCTTCAAATTCGTGAGAAATATCCAAAATCAACAAGAACACTATATCAAATCATCAAGAAATACCAAAAAGCAGCTTCAAATCCAAGTCAAGTCAACCAAAAACTCCAAAAATGAGATCAAGTCGAAGAACTCACGCTTGAATCACCAAGAACTACCACCACCAACTTCGAATCAGCAGATCAACGCCATTCACGAGGCTAAAACATCAAATCAAACCTCAACAGCCATTTTAAATTCACTTCTTGCATCTAAGGTCGATGATGCTTGGAGAAGTTGTAGGGCTCCTAGGCACGCTAATGAAGTCTCACAAGGCATCAACCATGCCAATTTCAAATTTTACGGGTGCCGAGAAACCCTAATACGGATCGTTGACTAGAAGTTTAGGCGAAAAACGAATCTAGTTAACAACTTAACTAAAGGAGAGAGGCTACAACCTTTGTAGATCCGGTTATCCACTTCCTTAGCTCCACGTAGACATCCTCTCGCTGTCCGTCTCGAATCCCGAACTCAAGCGTCGGCTTCATCGGAAAAACGGGCGAACTAGGTCGTCGGCTTCGTGCCGAAGATGATCTACGTCGAGGCATCACAAGTTCAAGCTCCAACTTCAACAAGTTGTGAAACTTGTGAAGAAAACACCCAAAACAATTTGGCAAGAGGTAGAGGGTGAAGAAATAGGAGGTGGGTTCACTTTAGAATTGGATTTCTCACACTTTAGCTCAAGTTGCCATTGATGGTATCAAGCTTTCTTTCTTGATGAAGATGATTAAGAAGAAGAAAGAATATGATAAGTGTTGAATTAAAATGAAAATCAATCAATACTTATCATAAGCTAACTAAGGTAGAGTGTAGAGAATAGACCATGGTTACTTGAGAGGGTTAGGGTTAAGCATGAAGACAAGAGTGGTTACTAAAGTCAAAGCTTCATGAAGCTTCAATAAGAAACAAAGAAAGCCACCATTCTCATCTTTATCTTTTCCAAATAAATAAACAAATAAATAAATGAAAAAGCAAAACCCTAATCATCTCTTAACCATGGTTTAATTCTATACACTTAACCAAATGAGCAAGCATCATCAAGCATGATACAAACATGTGCACAAAAGTATATCATATATACAACTTGCACATCAAGTGAGAAAATCCATTTAAAGTGAACCAATACTAGTTAATGCAAAGTAATATATCAAATATATAATTATACATTAAATCATTAAATCAACACTTGATTTAACGATCCGGTCATATCACATATAACCGACTAGTATCATATGTATCGGCTTATCGAATCAATCCTTGATTCGATATCTAGGTCATATCGCATATAACCAATCGATACATTCATCGTGAGAATTAAATACGGTATCACATACACGCATTATTCTCGGTCCTGCACATATCTCATATGCGCTCCTATTTCGTTTCGCTTGAGCCAGGAAACCTCTGTGTAGGACTCTAAACACTCGTCAATACGCCTATAGCAGATGATGATCATATCAAGCACCCACAAGCCGCAAGCGGTCTGCTAAACGTAACGGCCATCCGGGTATTGAGCGATCAGAAGATCGACGAGCTAGCCTGCTCACACTCTTGTTAATCCAACCAGTAACACTTACCGTACAGTCCAGTCTGTTCGTCTGATATATCGCATATCAAGTCTAGGGGTGGTAAACGTCAGACCCCAATAACCGACAAGTCGTGCCGATGTGAGGCTCATAACGGGTCGAGAAACTACTGGTAACACTTACCAGCAAATCTCCGATCAGCCCTGGCCAGGGACTTCCCTGTTACGGCCAATCGAGCACAGCGCAACATCAACCCCCAATACCGGGAGAGACGAAACCCCTCCTATCGCTCATTGTCTCCATGTGACTCGGGACTGTGCCCAAAGACCACCGTTTTACACGCCCTCATGGACGTGGTAAGGTGGAGATCAAAGCACAGTGGGAATCACACAAGACTCTATGACGATCTCGGGTCTACAGACTAACTTGTACAAGTGTCACCTGAGAACTGACATCTGACGTGAGGTATAAAACCATCTGGGAGTTCTCGGCGAGTCCGTCCAGTGTACCTAGTCTACACTGAGCACCCGTATACTATCTCTGATGTCAAACACCAATGGATATGGGATCATCTATCGCCCATCTCATGGGTCGAGAAGCGTATGCGCTAGTCTACTCTGGTATATCGATGCCCCGTCTCGATACACCCACGACTAGGGACCTTGAAGGATGTACTTATGGACTACCATGTCTCCACTAGTATGATCTGCATCATAGTCCAGGTAGTCAAGTACACATCCTAAGGGCTTAACCAACATGTAACTATAAGACAGTTTAAAGAGACTAGTGTACATGTTAAGATAAAGAGTAACCAGATAGCATACTATCATATCGAGCAAGAAAGTCATCTCTATATATGTCCAAGCATCCAATATAATATACATCATCTGTACAATACTGGCCTCTAGGGCATACATACAACTAACAATCTCCCACTTGCACTAGGGCCAGCTGCTGTAGTATCGCATACCGAGCATCCCGAAGAGTCTCTCAAACTGTATCTGGGGAATGGCCTTCGTGAGTGGATCCGCCGTGTTGTTCTTCGTGTCAACTCTCCTGACCTCGATCTCCCGGTGATCAACTATCTCCCGAATCAGGTGATACCGCCTCAGAATATGCCTGGATCGTTGATGGGACCTGGGTTCCTTGGCCAAAGCCACTGCTCCATTGTTATCGCAATACAAAGGTATTGGATGCACAATGGATGGAACCACTCCAAGTTCAGTAATGAACTTCTTGATCCAGACAGCCTCTTTAGCAGCATCGTTGGCAGCGATGTATTCAGCCTCCATCATCGAGTCTGCCACGGTTTCCTGCTTGGAACTCTTCCAGCTAACCTCCCCTCCGTAAAGGGTAAAGACAAAGCCCGACTGCGACTTAGAGTCGTCCTTATCACTCTGGAAGCTCGAATAAGTAAAGGACTCCACTTGGAGTTCTCCGTTACCATACACCAAGAGCATCTCTTTAGTCCTTCGCAAGTACTTGAGAATGCTCTTCACAGCTGTCCAGTGATTCTCTCCAGGATCAGCTTGATATCTGCTCACTACACTTAGTGAGTATGCTACATCGGGTCTGGTACATAACATCGCGTACATGATAGAGCCTATTGCCGAAGTATAGGGTATCCCTTGCATGCGAGCTCTCTCAAAATCAGTCTTGGGAGACATCTCTTTGGAGAGAGTGACTCCAGAGATCGTGGGAAAGTTCCCACGCTTGGATTCTTCCATACTAAACCTCTTTAGTATGATGTCAATGTAGCTGGATTGGGACAATCCCAAAATCCGTTTGGATCTATATCTATAGATCCTGATCCCCAATATCCAGGAGGCATCACCAAGATCTTTCATTGAGAATCTTTGTGATAAGAAGAGCTTGACCGATTGTAGCATAGGAATATCATTTCCTATCAAGAGTATGTCGTCTACGTACAATACGAGGAAGACAACCTTACTCTCTGCCACCTTCTTGTAAATACAAGGTTCATCTGGGTTTTTGACGAAATCAAACTCTTTGATAACGACGTCAAAGCAGATGTTCCAACTCCGCGATGCTTGCTTTAATCCATAAATGGATTTAAGCAGCTTGCACACCTTCCCGCTGCTCCCACTGTCTACGAAGCCCTCTGGCTGAGTCATGTACACGCACTCTTCTAAATCACCATTTAGAAAGACGGTCTTAACATCCATTTGCCAGATTTCGTAGTCATGATATGCAGCGATGGCAAGCATGATCCGGATGGATTTAAGCATAGCCACTGGAGAAAAGGTTTCGTCATAGTCCACACCCGGTCTTTGACGAAAACCCTTTGCAACAAGTCTAGCTTTGAAAGTCTCCACTTTCCCATCTATACCAAGTCTTTTCTTGAAGATCCACTTGCTCCCAATGGGTTTCCCCCCTTCAGGAGCAACTTCCAAAGTCCATACTTTGTTGGTGTACATGGATTCCATCTCGGACCGCATAGCATCCAGCCATTTCACTGAGTCCCTGCTCGTGATGGCCTGCTCGAAGCTAGTTGGGTCATCATCCTCCATGATGCAATCCTCGCTCCCACCATCCATGAAAAAACCATAATATCTCTCAGGTTGGCGAGGAACCCTACTAGATCGGCGGAGAGGCTGAGGTTCATTGGGAGCTACTGAATCCTGTGGTTCCACTAAATCTTCAGTTACGGTTTGTGTATCTGGAACTTCTTCCAGCTCTACCACTTTGCCACTAATTTCTTTTTCAAGGAATTCTTTTTCTAAAAAGGTGGCATATTGAGAAATAAACACTTTTTGTTCTTCAGCATGGTAGAAAAAATATCCTTGTGAATTCTTAGGATATCCCACAAACTTGCATAGAACTGACCGTGCCTCGAGTTTTTCTGGATTTTGCCTTTTGACATAGGCCGGACAACCCCATATCTTAACTCGTTTAAAATATGGTCTCTTCCCACTCTATATCTCATATGGTGTGGTAGGTACAGATTTAGATGGAACTTGATTCAATAGGTATGCTGCTGTCTCCAGCGCATATCCCTAGAAGGAAATAGGTAACTCAGCTATGCTCATCATAGAGCGCACCATATCCAATAGGGTGCGGTTTCTCCGTTCTGATACACCGTTGTGTTGTGGTGTATATGGAGGGGTCAGCTGAGAGAGAATCCCATTCTCTTTTAGGAAGTCCAGGAATTCATTGCTCAAGTATTCACCTCCTCGATCAGATCGAAGGATTTTAATACTTTTTCCGGTTTGGTTCTCAACTTCTTGTTTATATTCTCTAAATTTCTCAAAAGCTTCTGATTTGTGTTTCATCAAGAACACATACCCGAACCTAAAGAGATCGTCAGTGAATGTAATGAAGTACGAAGAACCATCCCTGGCATGTGTAGACATAGGACCGCATACATCACTATGTATCAGTCCCAAGAGTTCGGTAACTCTTTCTCTGTGTCCCGTAAACGGAGTTTTGGTCATCTTGCCTTTGAGACATGACTGGCAAGTATCATAAGATGAAAATTCGAATGGTTTCAAATATCCATCCTTATGCAACTTAGCCAGTCGTGTCACATTGATGTGACCCAGTCTACAATGCCACAAGAAGGATTCGTTCATTTCTGAACTTTTTCTCTTGTGTATGTTTGTTATGCTCAGAACTGTTGATTGATTTAGAACATAAATGCCATTGCACAACGTGCCTGATCCAACCAACTTTTGGTTATGGAAAATGTTCATAACATTGTCCTCTAATACAAAATTATATCCTTCTTTACTTAACAAAGAAACCGATATAATGTTGCATATCAGGTTCGGCATGAAATAGCATTCGTTCAGAACCAATGTATTACCAGTTGATAATACAAGGTGATATTCCCCGACAGTCTTGGCTGCAACAATTGCACCATTTCTAACTCTAATGTCTTTATCACCTTCTCCAAGTTCTCTACCTTTCCTAAGCCCATGTAACTGATTACATATATGGGATCCTGACCCGGTATCCAATACCCAGGACGTAGAGCAAATGGAGAAACAGTTCTCAGTAACGAACACACCCGAAGAAAATGCATCATCATGTACTTTCTTCAATCGGGTGGCATGGGAATCCTGGTATTCCTCTAAGTCCTGTTCAGTCCTATAACTCTTATAGGAAAGAACGGAACCAACGTTCCCCAGCACAGTATAACATGCGGGTTCGGTCAATACATCCATATTATTATCTTGATTAAGGCATGAACTGGTCGCTACCTGGAGAGAGAGAGAATAAAACACTTTAGCGTATGCTCGTGCAAGATCAGATTGGTTATTATCTTATCTAATCAGGATGGCTCCCACTGGTTTTTATCAAATCTTCCTTCAAACCCTAAAAGGAAAGACTAGCCGGGATTAATTACACCCTACAACTTCGTCGATCTTTCAGCCAGGCCAGTGTCGGTACTTTGAGGGAGGTTTCCCGTGCTTTCGCACGGACCTAATTAGAGTAAACCTCGTTTTCCCAGAGGCGTAACCCCGTTGACACCTTTCTAGACACCTACTTGATCAGCTAATTGTAGTGTGCAAAACTCTCCCAGGAGTAATTCTTACTCGCAGTGGGTATCGGGATCCAACTATCTCATAGAAGGTATGCAATCTCATTGCAGATTTCAACACTTGAAATTCCCGATAATATTTTGCCCCTAGCAGCTATATGACCTTAACATAGTCAACAAATCATAAGTGTTAGTCAAGTTCAACCCGTCATTTCCTGATTGAATTAAACCCACCCGCACGACCCTTAACATAGTCAACAAAGTCGCACGACTACCCTAATCCAATCTGCATCATATGCATAAGCAGATAAATACTGGTCAGCTACCGCACACTACGCTTTAACATAGTCAACAAACGTAGCACGAATACTAACTAGTACTTATCTGAAATGACGGAGGGCTACGACAGGTTTTTCTGAAAACCTATTGCGTAATGAACTTGATATCGTTGTAGAATCAAATGAAGTTTTGAAATGGAGTGATTTTGAGGCTTTTCTAGTTTTGCTAAAGGGGTCACTCCCGGTGAAGGGATCGTCGGCCTTTTCCTCATCGAATGAGGTGCGGGATATATCACATATATCACTGTGCAAAACAGAAACTATAGAAGCAATCAAAAACAAACCGAGTGTGTAGCATCTGCCAGTTATTGCTAAAGGAGTCACTCCCGGTGAAGGGATCTCGGTCCTTTCCTCATCGAATAAGGTGCAGGGTATATCATATATACCGCTATGCAAAGCAAGAACTGTAGCTACCTGTTTTGTTTAAAATTTGATTCTACAACATCTTAGGTTTCTTTTCTTTCACTAAACACATTAATGAAGTCCCATCATTTAAGTCACCTAAACATCACAGATAAATACGACGTACACTTATGCCATCCGCATTCGCCTGGATGTCCCCTCGTGCACCGTTAGGTTAGATAACTAACGACAGAGCAGGGCAGGGCTAGTGTGGGTGCAAAACATAAGTAACGTCTATATAATATATCATATATACTATATACTGTATCTATCACAGAACATCACATGATCACATTACAGATATCGCAGCAGAAGAAACATATGAAAAATTGGATATACTAGGACGTCCGTGTTTTCAATACGAGCCAGTATAAAACACGGATTCCACGGTCGTGATGAATAGCCAATCCCACACCCCCAGACCCCTACGAGAGCGGCAAGCAACCCTACCATTTCTAGGGTTAGGAGACCCGAACTCAACTCCTTGAGTTGGTCTCCCACTGGACCCCAGAACCCGGTTACCTGTGCTCCCCTCTTGGGTCTATCCTAATGCGGAAAAGTAAATAATATACAAAAGGTGACATCTTCCGCAACCTGTAAGTGCCCCAAATAAAAGAATATTACATACAAGTTTTTACATGAATTGAAATGAAAAACATTCATCTCACATAAAAACCCCCGGCTATTCAAACACGACAATCCAATATAACATATCCAGCAACACATAACATCACATGTCATCAACGTAAGTAAGTATGCATACACCGATTGTCGTCGACGTATAGCAACGACAATCGGCAATACCACTACATACTACACTTACGGTCACAGAAAAGAAAGTGTAAAACTACAACAGTTGGAATCCGCAACCTCTTTAGACATCACATGCCTAATGAAATGAAATACTTAGACATCACATGCCTAACAGTTATAAACCCCGCATTTTAGTCTCATTATCGAAAACTCTTTTCAATATCAAATGAAACTAAACCGCTAGATTTATAACATTCATTCAGTTATCTCATAACTGTCTGTGAACTCCAATTATTGTATCCCATTCCAGATAAATAGAAAATATTAAACTTTCCGATCGAACATTCGAACACCCAAGTTTTCCCGAAACCGTCCAACACATGAAATAGGTTCAAAGACATTCACTTCATGCCTCAGTACCAACGGTCCAGCCGTAGAAGGGTCAAGCCAACGCCTCACATGTGGCACGCCGTACTGCCCCAAACCCGAAGGTTCAAAGGGCAGTTCAAGACGGTCACATAATCAAGTTAAGGTTTGTTGTCTTCTAGAGGGACCATCGCGTTACTTGAACTACTCAGAACGTCTTTAAACCACAGAAAAATCCAACACTTGGAAATTTTCCGGCAGGGGAAAAGTTGGGTATTTATATCCGGTCGAATTTTTTAACATATTCTAAAGTTATCCGGAAAAACACTTAGACAAGGTTTGATAATCCGATCGAATCGTCGATTCCCAATACAACCCCAGAACACTCAACTCTTGAGTCAATTTAAAAATTCCCAGAAAACTCAGCATAATTAATCAGGAATTACTGTGCAAACAGGGAAGGATGACGTCATCATCAGGCCGCGGAACAGCGGCAGAAGCCAGGCTTCTGCCGCGGTTCCGCCGCACAAAGGAGGTATCATGTGGAAAATTTTGCACCATAATTCTTATAATTCCCTGCTGAATTTTTAAAGCATTTTTAATATGGAAAAATCCCAGATTTTAGAAAAAGTCCAGAGAGCACTTAGGTTTTAGGGTTTCGGGTTCGTTCGGGTTTCAAACGTCGTCTAGACTTCGCCTAAGGCTCTAGCTAGGCTCTGATACCACTGTAGGGTTCCTAGGCATGCTAATGAAGTCTCACAAGGCATCAACCATGCCAATTTCAAATTTTACGGGTGCCGAGAAACCCTAATACGGATCGTTGACTAGAAGTTTAGGCGAAAAACGAATCTAGTTAACAACTTAACTAAAGGAGAGAGGCTACAACCTTTGTAGATCCGATTATCCACTTCCTTAGCTCCACGTAGACGTCCTCTCACCGTCCGTCTCGAATCCCGAACTCAAGCGTCGGCTTCATCGGAAAAACGGGCGGACTAGGTCGTCGGCTTCGTGCCGAAGATGATCTACGTCGAGGCATCACAAGTTCAAGCTCCGACTTCAACAAGTTGTGAAACTTGTGAAGAAAACACCCAAAACAACTTGGCAAGAGGTAGAGGGTGAAGAAATAGGAGGTGGGTTCACTTTAGAATTGGATTTCTCACACTTTAGCTCAAGTTGCCATTGATGGCATCAAGCTTTCTTTCTTGATGAAGATGATGAAGAAGAAGAAAGAATATGATAAGTGTTGAATTAAAATGAAAATCAATCAATACTTATCATAAGCTAACTAAGGTAGAGTGTAGAGAATAGACCATGGTTACTTGAGAGGGTTAGGGTTAAGCATGAAGACAAGAGTGGTTACTAAAGTCAAAGCTTCATGAAGCTTCAATAAGAAACAAAGAAAGCCACCATTCTCATCTTTATCTTTTCCAAATAAATAAACAAATAAATAAATGAAAAAGAAAAACCCTAATAATCTCTTAACCATGGTTTAATTCTATACACTTAACCAAATGAGCAAGCATCATCAAGCATGATACAAACATGTGCACAAAAGTATATCACATATACAACTTGCACATCAAGTGAGAAAATCGATTTAAAGTGAACCAATACTAGTTAATGCAAAGTAATATATCAAATATATAATTATACATTAAATCATTAAATCAACACTTGATTTAATGATCCGGTCATATCACACATAACCGACTAGTATCATATGTATCGGCTTATCGAATCAATCCTTGATTCGATATCTAGGTCATATCGCATATAACCAATCGATACATTCATCGCGAGAATGAAATACGGTATCACATACACGCATTATTCTCGGTCCTGCACATATCTCATATGCGCTCCTATTTCGTTTCGCTTGAGCCAGGAAACCTCTGTATAGGACTCTAAAGACTCGTCAATACGCCGGTAGCAGATGATGATCATATCAAGCACCCACAAGCCGCAAGCGGTCTGCTAAACGTAACGGCCATCCGGGTATTGAGCGATCAGAAGATCGACGAGCTAGCCTGCTCACACTCCTGATAATCCAACCAGTAACACTTACCGTACAGTCCGGTCTATTCGTCTGATATGTCGCATATCAAGTCTAGGGGTGGTAAACGTCAGACCCCAATAACTGACAAGTCGTGCCGATGTGAGGCTCATAACGGGTCGAGAAACTACTGGTAACACTTACCAGCAAATCTCTGATCAGCCCTGGCCAGGGACTTCCCTGTTACGGCCAATCGAGCACAGCGCAAGATCAACCCCCAATACCGGGAGAGACGAAACCCCTCCTATCGCTCATTGTCTCCATGTGACTCGGGACTGTGCCCAAAGACCACCGTTTTGCACGCCCTCATGGACATAGTAAGGTAGAGATCAAAGCACAGTGGGAATCACACAAGACTCTATGACGATCTCGGGTCTACAGACTAACCTGTACAAGTGTCACCTGAGAACTGCCATCTGACGTGAGGTATAAAACCATCTGGGAGTTCTCGGCGAGTCCGTCCAGTGTACCCAGTCTACACTGAGCACCCGTATACTATCTCTGATGTCAAACACCAATGGATATGGGATCATCCATCGCCCATCTCATGGGTCGAGAAGCGTATACGCTAGTCTACTCTGGTATATCGATGCCCCGTCTCGATACACCCACGACTAGGGACCTTGAAGGATGTACTTATGGACTACCATATCCCACTAGTATGATCTGCATCATAGTCCAGGTAGTCAAGTACACATCCTAAGGACTTTACCAACATGTAACTATAAGACAATTTAAAGAGACTAGTGTACATGTTAAGATAAAGAGTAACCAGATAGCATACTATCATATCGAGCAAGAAAGTCATCTCTATATATGTCCAAGCATCTAATATAATATACATCATATGTACAATACTGGCCTCTTGGGCATACATACAACTAACAGAAGTTTCGATCCGCCTTGTTTATTGTCGATCCACCTCGTCGGGGGTGCTGAAGGGCCATCGAAGTCCGATGAGGAAGAAATTTAGGGTTTTGAGAGTAGAGAGAACTCAGAGGAGGCCCAAGATGTAAGTTCGTTGTGCTCGCGCTACAACACATGCGGCCAAGATGGAATGGAAAACAATAAATTTTATGCAAGCAGAACCAACTAAAATCCCAAATAATCATCCAAACACTAAACTAGCAAAAGCAAAAGAGCTAAATAAGGGGTTTAAGGGGATATACGACCTTTGTAGCTTGTCCACTTAATCGTGGAAGACCCGAGCTAGACTCTGTCTCTATCCAAATCGAGCTTGCAAGTCAATCTCCTTACCGAAGATGATCCACATCAAGGAAAACCCAATTCAAGTTTCAACTTCACTTAAAGATAGAAACTAGTGAAGTAACTTGATATCGTGAGTTGCTAATTCATGAGATTAAGGGATGCAGTAAGCTCACATAATTTTATCTCTCTCATTTCATCACAATCTCATTTTAAGAAGAAGAAAGAAAAAGAAGAAAGAAGAGACATGTAAGAATAAATAGAGAGAAAAAGCTTCATGCTATTATTAAAAACCATTTTCATTTAAAAAACAGACCATACTTTCTCACCATACTTTCGACTATGCTTTTTTCTTTTTCTTTTTCTTTTCTAAAACGAGAAATGAGGTGTCCCTCTTCTAGATGTTTTATTTATCAAATAAATAAAATATCTAGATGTGTATCATATACATAAAAACCCGTATCTGTATCAAATACAAAATACATATACAAACACCAACAAGAGAGAAATATAAAGTAAGCATAATACTAGAATATATATATATATATATTAAATCGCCTATTTGATTTAATAATCAGGTTTAAATCTAAACTGGCTTGTATTAAAAATGTCCGATTAACATACATGTATCCAATACACGTATTTAATCGAACTCTCGCACGTATCGCCATACGCGCACTACATTGTTTTGCCTGAACAGGAAAAACCTATATGTGGGACTTTGAAAACTCGGTCAATACGCTGCAAGTAGTTTAGGATCATATCTGATTGATCATAAACACTTTTAGATTAATCCTCTCACGGGTTAACCTACAAGCACGTCAGCGGTACTAGATGTACGTAACAGCTACTCATATATTGATCAAAAGAAAAGTCGACAAGCAAACTCATCCGAACGCAATCAGGTCATATCAATGATAGTTGTCGTACAGTCCGGTCTCTTCATTAGAGAGTATCGCATACCGGTCTGAGAGGTGGAATCTGTCAGACCCCTAATAACCCGATAAGCCATGCTGACAAAGGACTTATAACCACCGGAGATACAACTGATAGCACTTATCATTTTATCTCTACTGCCGCGGCCGCAAGCTTTTGGTTATAGTCATGTCTCGCATAGTGCGATATTGACTCCCTATACTAAGAGAGATGAATCCCATCGACCGCTCATTACCTCCATATGCTTCGGGGCTGTACCCAACTAAAACATGTTTGCACGACTCTTTAAAGCCGTAGTAGGTTAGTAATCAAAGTACAGTAGGAACACACAAAAGAAACTATAGCGATCTCAGGTCAAGAGACTACCCTGTGCTTAGAACAGTTATCTGATAATAGGTATAATACAATCTAGGAGTTCTCGATGAGTCCGTCCAGTGTAACTCATTTTCCAATGGGAACCTATACATAATTCTCGATGTCAAATACCAATAGCTGTGGGACTAGCTATCGCTCTTTAACCGAGCCAGGAAACGTATACACTGGTCTAATCTGGAGTGCCAATTCCCTGTCTCGATACTCTTACGACTACGGACATTTAAGAATGTGCTTATGGATTATCCATTGTAGGGAGGACGACAGCTAGTGCTTGGATCATCACGGTCATCACTCTCCATGAGTTCAAGATTGGAAGATCAACTTTCGTTGAGCGGAATTTTCCAGGTTCCCACAGACGGCGCCAACTGATGGAGCTCTGGATCTCCTTCAGATGTTGTCTTCCGTTGATCTGCTGTGAGCGTTGATGGATGGATAAGATTGGATTCGAAAGTTGTCTCTTGGTGCGTGAGGATCTCAATGGGCTTGTTTGGAATGAAGACGAGCTACCCGCAAGGAAGTCCCGGGTGGTTATACCACCGTGGACCCTCCGACGATCAAGTTAGTCGAGGTATATGGACAGAGTAGAAGCTTATTGGAATAGAATTGACTTACCTGAGTTGTCTGAGAGAGGGTTTATATCGTGGCAGCCTTGGGCTGGCGGGCGCGAGATTTACGCCGGACGTTACGCCCTTGGAGTCGCGCCTGCAGGAATGGCGGGATCCTCCATCAATGACAAGATACGTCCGTTAATAGGGGAACGCGATGGCGTGGGACGCGGGATCATGGGGCGGCGAATATCTCGCGTATGGCGAGATTCGCGGGGCTATGTCCGGGGCGCTTACGATATGCGCTCTGGGTCGGTCGATGAGACCGAGGAAGCTGAGCTCGGAGGAAGGCTCGGAGGCGAGCGGGAGGATGACCAAGCTTGGTTCTGTGATAGCTCAGAGGTGAGCTAGGAGGGTTGAAGGAGCTCAGCGTGCAAAAGGGATCGGAGGCGAGCCAATAGTTATTTGTAAGATGAGCATAGGAGTGGTCTGGAAGGCCACCGAAGGTCGGGAACATCCTCGTGAGGAAGGCCCGGGATACGCCTTCAATGTATCGTTCTTATTCCTTTCCCGTAAGCCTTGGGACACGTATCTGCCACGTGTCGTGATCTAGAGAGTTCTCAGTATTGAGCATCATCAGTCTCTGTTGTCGATCGTCCATGCAAGACCAAACTGGTTCTCTGTTATGGATTGGGGGTTGGTGCTATTATTTTTCATGATTGGAGAATCTAAGTCACACCATCCATCAAGCAAACACAACGCCTATAAGCCCCCCTGTTTTTCACTCACACTAACTATTGAATGGGCATAATAGCACCAATGCTATTGTTTCACAATAGCATTGTCAGGCCTCGCTTCCCAGTATACGAGCAGAGGACGCGACGAAGTCGCTACATATTTACTCTGAAGTAAATACGCTAAGCGTATCTAAACAATATAAGTAAAATGCATAAGAGACAGGATGTAAATGAACATCAACTTTATTTAGATAACATTCTTTTTACAATACATCTGAAAAGTTAATACATAGAGTGGAAAGCAATGCCTAAACAGTGGCATAACAGAAATGGAAAATACAGAATGCAAATGTGTATAAGGAATCTAAAGCTCTGGGTCGAAAGCTAGATGGTCCAAATCCTCGCCGGTGGGCTCGATCTCCTGAAGGTCTGATCCACCTGACAACATTCTAAAGAAGAAAGAGAAGGAATGTCGTCAGCGAAAAATCGCTCGGTAAGTCCCAAAGATAAGGGAGAAGTAGAATAGACAAAGAGAGAGTGTGTAGTTTTTAAAGTTATATTATATTGTTAACGCTGTTGTTTGTAGCTTGGTACAGAAGAGGCCAGTGTATACGAGAGTAGTCTCAATAGACCAGAGACTACGGTGGACGGAATACAGGGAACCATTCAGCCACGGTGCACTGGCAATTGAATTCAGGTTAGATGTCTTAATAGTTGCAGTCTTGTACCACTTCTAATACCTTCCGTACCAATCTACCCCTTATAAACCCCGCGATGTCTTGATTGTATTGAATTGTAAATTGAATTGTAAATTGTATTGTCTTATATTATAGATTGTATAGATGGATGACTTGTCGGAACTATGATATCAGTAAATAGATGTAACTGGACGATCATGTAGATAGAACTATATCCATGGTTCGGTTCGGTCAACATAGATTGATTAGATTGAACAGATTGAATAATGGATTCATATTTAATTGTGTTATATACTTAAATCATATTCAAGTCTGATTTGTTATATCGAGACTCAATCTGAGTCAGACAATTTGAAAAGAAATTGAATCCTGAATTATGTTTTGGTGCTATCGGTAACCGCTGCACATGGACGGCAGGATTTGTGTCTTTTTCAAAGACGATTACCGTGTTGACAACACCATCTGTTAAGTTGTCTATCTTAAATAGGCAAGCACCCATATCTCCAGCTCCCTGAGGCTCAAGAGATTGGTCCCGCTTAAACCTATGTTTATTAGGGTCCTTATTGTAATTTAGTATAACTTGAGAAGGTTTTATGTAAAAATAATTTTGTATAATTTTCAAAATACACCTCAAGTATTTTATTATCGTTTTTAAAGTTTTCATGGATGTATATTTTATCAATGTGATATTTCTAGTGAATAAAACCTAATTTCATAATATATGGTATTTAATTGTAAAGTATTGAACTTGTATGGAATTGCATGGTATTTTCATGTAAAGTGATTCTTTTGATTTAGAAAAGTTAGAATATTTATATTATAAGAAAAATTAGATATTTTGATGATACATATACATATACATACATACATATATACATATACATACATACATATATATATATATATATATATATATAATAATTTTAATTTATTATTTTTCTAGAAATCTCATTTTCTTAAAATAATATTAAAATTTCCATCGGAATCTGAATGCTCCTTGCGGAGGTCTGAATTCCGCTCTACTGGACCCAAGGATGTGCGATAAACCGCACCATTCCGAAAACAGGGCTCCCCAAAAATGGGTTGTAGAGATACAATTTCATGGAAAGATTTAATACACTTTTGTAGAAAATGGTTTTTTAAGTTTAGGGTATTTAATTGTAAATTCGTATTTTCCGTATTCTATGTTCCCAAAAAGACATCGCGCTATGATAGAGATATGTGTTGTGAGGAGGTAGGTCATTACCTTATGAACTATCTAAAAGTATATCAAGGAATTATAATGATTTATGCCGAACTAAACTAAATGGCATTTTCTGTAAAAGTGCGATAAAAATTGAAATATGAATTCTTTTGATATGAAACTTGTCAAGATGTTTTTTTTAATGTTTAATGATCATGATGGGAGAGTTTGGTATTATTGTGTTTAAGAAAATATGATTTTTAAGGAAAAACCGAATCGTAAGTCGGATTAACTCCACATCTGTCGGGTTTTGGAATTTTAAATTTTTAGAATAATAAAAAGAAGGGGGAGAAGGGACTTATAGGATTGTAGTGTAGATAAGAGGAAAAGGAAGAAAGGGTAGGTGCCGGTGCGTCGTTTCGTCGCCGGAATCTCCTAGGATCACCGCCGGAAGATCGTCGTAGTTTCGCCCTTTACTAACTTCACTTGCACACAAAAGACTTAGGATTTTTGTTGAGTGTTTGGGCAGAGATTTGATAGTGAGGAGGGGTGATTTTAGGTGTGATATTTATAGGAAAACTTAGGGTCTAGGGATGTGAAAAGATGTATTAAAAATTTGTATTAAAAATGGTTTAATTGGGTGTTTTAAATTTCTCGGTAAATGTGCATGGAATTTAAATATTACAGAGGTTATGGGGAGGTAAAGAGTCGCACAAAAAATCAAACAATTTAGGGTTCCGGCCGAGTCAGGCCGGTGGCGCCGGCCGAGTCGCCAGCCCGAGTCGGCCGAGTTGGGCCGGGTCTCGACGCCACGTGTCCTTTGTCGCTTGGTCCATTTCATGGAGTCGTTTTTTATGTGTGACTCTTCAGTTTACGTGTAGACTATTGGGCTTCTAAAAAGATTAAAAGAAAAATTAATTAAAAATAATGTGGTTGATGGGATTTGAACTTTGGTGCTTTGGTTCAGTGGTGTAAGGTCTTACCAATGAGCTACAAGCTCCTTCTTGCTGTTCAAAAGTAAATCAAATACTTATAGTACTCACAGGAAATGTAAATACCCCAAGTATATATTAAATTTTAATCAAATTTATGTACACAAGAAATGGAGTTGTTACAGTCTACCCGCCTTACAAAAATTTCGTCCTCGAAATTTACAATTTATTTTAAGAACTAGTTTACAAATAAATGAGAATATCTTGCACGCAACTCATCTTTCCTTTCCTATGTCGATTCTCCTGGAGTGTCTTTTCTCCACATCACTCGAACCAAGTTGACTTCCTTGTTCCGAAGTGACTTCACTTTTCTGTCCAGGATCTCCATAGGTTGTTGCTTACAAGATAAGTCGGGCTGTACAGTGAGCTCGGAATGATCGAGAATATGGCTGGGGTCACTCACATACCTTCTGAGTTGGGATATATGGAACACATTATGCACTCCTTCCAATGAAGGTGGAAGTGCCAAGCGGCATGCTACCTCACCGACTTATTTAAGTATGTCGAACAGTCCAATGTACCTTAGACTTAGCTTACCCTGTCTTCCAAATCGAATCACTCCGCGGTTTGGAGATATCTTCAGAAATACATGATCTCCCGGCTGGAACTCCAAATGACGGCGCTTTGCATCAGCCCAGTGCTTTTGTCGATCTTGGGCTATGCGCATCTTTTCTTTGATAGTGCGTACCACATCTATGGTTGCTACTATCATTTTAGGTCCAAGAAGTTCCCTATCTCTTATGTCGTCCCAACTTAATGGCGATCGATACTTCCTTTCATAAAGTGCTGCAAAAGGCGTCATTACTATGCTTGCTTGGTAGCTGTTGTTGTATGAAAACTCCACGAGATGTAGGTGATCTTCCCACGATCCTCCGAAGTCTAACATACACGCTCTGAGCATATCTTCCAAGGTCTGAATAGTTCGCTCAGACTGACCATCTGCTTGTGGATGATATGTTGTGCTGAAGTTCAGACTTGTTCCTAAGCTCGCTTACAGACTTTGCCAAAATTGTGATCGGAACCTGGTGTCACGATCGGAGACAATGCAGACTGGTACTCTATGAAGTCTCACAATTTCCTGTATGAGTTCATGGGTATCAGAGATAGTGCATATTTGAAGAGTTTAAATCATATTTAGATTCTTACCTCCATGTACTTCTTTGCTAATGTCTCAGTTGATTGGCCAACTCGAAGTAGGATGAAGTGAGCCGACTTTGTGAGTCGATCCACAATGACCCATATCGCATCGTTACCCTTTGTGCTGCAAGGAAGCGCAGTCACAAAATCCATTGTGATGTGTTGCCACTTCCATTCTGTGATACGTAACGATTGAAGTAATCTAGCTGTCCTGTGATGTTCAGTCTTCACTTGCTGACACACTAAGGATTTAGCGACGCTTCTAGCTACTTCACGCTTCATTCTGTACCACCAGTAATTCTGACGTAGACCTTTGTACATCTTTGTACCTCCAGGGTGTACTGAGGAAGGAGAGCTGTAAGCTTCTTTCATCAACTTTTTCCACACAGAACCTTTTGGTACACACAATCTACTGCCGTACCTCAAAGATCCATCTTCATGGATGATGAAGTCATTTCTAAGTCCATTCTCTACTTGTTCTCTGATCTTTTGCAACTTAGCATCACTTTCTTGAGCTGTTTTGATCTGATTGATAATGATAGATTGAACTTGTAAATTCATCAAACTTGAAGCGTTAGCTAGCATGACTACTCAATCTCCATCTAATGCAAGTCTTGTTGAAGCTTCCACTGAGCGGTAAGATGCATTGCTAATGGTTGGCGACTAAGAGCATCTGTAACTACATTCACCTTTCCTGGGTGATATTGCAGGTTGATATCGCAGGTTGATATCAAAGTCCGCCATGAGTTCTAACCATCTTCTCTGCCGCATATTAAGCTCTTTCTGAGTAAACACATATTTCAGACTCTTATGATCTGTATTTATGTTCACTCACTCACCAAGAAGATAATGGCGCTAAATCTTAAAAGCAAAGATTACGGCTGCCAACTCCAAATCATGCGTCGGATAATTGCGCTCATGAATCTTCGGTTGTCTTGAAGCATAAGCCACAACTCTTCCGTGCTGATGTAGAACACATCCTAATCCCTTACCAGATGCATCGCAGTATACTTCGAAACCTCCAGTTTGATCCGGTATCATGAGAATAGGTGCTGAAGTCAACTTTGACTTTAGTTCTACGAAAGCTTGTTCACATGCTTCTGACCACATGAATTCTTTATCTTTACGTGTGAGCTTGGTCAGAGGTGTTGCTATCTTCGAAAAGCCTTCAATGAACCTTCTTTAATATCCAGCTAGACCCAAGAAACTTTGAATGTCCTTTACTGACTTTGGTGTCGGCCATTCGCTTACTGCTAAAACTTTCGCTGGATCCACAGAGATTCCTTCGCCTGATACGATATGTCCAAGAAAACCAACTTGATCTATCTAAAACTCGCACTTGCTGTACTTAGTGTAGAGTTGATGTTGTCGTAGAGTTTCTAAGAAAATTTGTAAGTGCTCGGCATGTTCTTTCCGACTCTTTGAATACACCAGGATGTTGTCGATGAAGATGACAACAAACCTATCTGGGTACTCTCGGAAAACTTGATTCATTAGGTTCATGAATATTGCTGGTGCGCTCCAAATGGCATCACAAGAAATTCGTAATGACCATAACGAGTTCTGAATGCCGTTTTATGGATATCAGATTCCTTGACTTTCACCTGATGATAACCTGAACGAAGATCTAACTTAGAGAAAACACAAGATCCACTTAGCTGATCGAATAAATCATCGATGCGCGGGAGTGGATACTTGTTCTTTATTGTTACTTCGTTCAAGGCTCTATAATCAATTCACATTCGATATGAACCTTCCTTCTTCTTCACTAGCAAAATTGGAGATCCCCAACTTGAAGTGCTGGGACGAATCCATCCTTTCTTCAATAATTCGTCCAATTGAGTTCGGATCTCCTTCAGACCTTCCGGACTTCGTCGATACGGTGCTTTGATTACTGGTTGTGTTCCTGGTACTAAATCAATGTTGAATTCAAGATCTCGATCGGGAGGCAAACCTGATATATCGTCAGGAAACACATCGTCGAACTTTCAAACCACTTCTGGCTTTGATCCTTCCTCTGCTTGAATTGCTGCAATCACCGCCTTCTTTGGTTTCGCCTTGTAAATACTTGGCTCCAGGGTACGATCTCCACTTTTGAAATAGAAGAATGGATGGTCTGGAATCTCGAATACTACCCTCCTTTAACGACAGTCAACGGTAGCATAAAATGTTCCAAGCCAATCCATACCTAGAACCACATCGAAGTTCTGTATGTCCAGCAACTTGAAGTCAGCATAGAATTCTCTGCTACAGACGATCACCGGACACAGGCTGTATCCCATTGTTGCCTTTAGAATGTCGTTCCCGGAACTGACATTCCAGCTGGATACAAGCGGTGTTACTGGAAGTGCATGAGTTCGGACGAACCGTTGCGACATAAAGTAATAAGATGCTCCAGTATCGAAAAGTGCGAGTGTAGGGATTGAGGCTACTGAGATTGTACTTATGGTATGTGGGATATGTTTTAGGTATAGGAAAAATATGTAGATGGGTGTTAAGACTGAAAGAAAACCTTGAAAAGAAAGGGTTACCAGTGATGACTTGGCCAGTGGCCTCAGCTTCTTCCATGGTCATTGTGAAAGCCTATCACCGTGGTACATTCCTCCTGGCTGGAGGAGCATTCCTCGGAACGTTCCGTTGAGCTTGATGGAACTGACGAGGAGGAGATGCAGTCGGTGGTTCTCTAGGTGGTGGAGCAGGGAGAGCGAGTCTTGGAGCAGATGCCTGAAGGGATGAGCGCTGCGGATAAGTGATTGCTTGCCTGGGTGCAGTATATGAGTTTTGTCTACGAGGACAAGACCCAATATCATGATTAGCTGAGCCGCAGACTAAGCAAAGACGGTTGGCTCGCCAGCAGTCTTTCGCCAAATGTCCATCTCTCTTGCAGTAGGTATAAAAGACTGAGCTGGGCCGGTTGATTGGTACTCCCGGTCTCCTGGGCACAAATGATGGCCTTGATGAGGCTCCTCCTGCCATCTGATTGGCAGGGCGCTTAACTCCAGCAGATTGAGATCTGCCCCTCATCTTTACCACTGCCCCATAACAGCGGGCAGCTTTAAGAGCCGATTCATGAGTCGGAAAATCTCCGGTGGCTAATGCAGCCTGGATCTCCGGATCTAACCCTTGTTGAAATTGACGGGCTCTGATCTCATCCGTCAGTATCAAGTGTGCCGCAAACCTGTTAAAGTATTTTGTTAGCTATGTAGTATGTGATTTACTGAAAAATCGAATTATTGAGACATATCTTACCGACTGAGCATGGTGAACTCAGCGTCATATTCATCTACTGACTTGGTCCAAATTGAACCTTATTGCAGATGGATGAACTGTTGTTCCATGCTGAACCTGGCAGTATCAGGGAAGTACTTTACGTCGAACATGTCGCGAAAAGTCTTCCATTCGATGGGTTGATCAAGACGGCTTTCTGCCGCCTTCCACCAAACCCGTGTATTGTCCGTGAGCTATAATTTCGCAACACGGACTTAAGCTATCTCTGGCACTTGTCCTGCTGCCAGATCATCTTCGGTGCTTTAAGCCCATTCCTCCGCTTCCAGAGGGCTCTCTTTTCCTGAGAACTGTTTGGGGTTTAAAGCCCTGAATTACTTCATTCCAGGTGCTTCTGCCTTGGGACGGTTCATTAGAATAGCAGTCTACTGCTGCTATCCTTCTAGGAGGCTGCGGATTGTCTCAAGCAGAACCGTCTGCTCGTTGATCGAAGCATCGACGGAAGGTGTGAGTGGTAGTGGTTGAGATGTGTTGTTGACATTGGCGTTGGTGTTGTTCGGGGAATCCATAACCTTGAATGAAAAATTTGGGTTAGGACAGATTCAAAGTATATGAAATTGTAAGATTCAAGGAATGTGAATTATAAAGAATGTTTTCAGTTGCTAGTTCTTGTGTTATATTGCTTAGGTTGTCCACGCAGAACTGAACTGCATGGTAGGGTTCCATACAGCTCGGACCTGCATGGACCACCAACAAAACCTGTCATGCCCCACTTCCCAGTATATGAGCAGAGGACGCGACGAGGCCGCTACGTATTTACTCTGAAGTAAACACGCTAAACGTATCTAAGCAATATAAGTAAAATACACAAGAGACATGATGTAAATGAACACCAACTTTATTTAGATAACATTCTTTTTACAATACATCTGAAAAGTAAATACATAGAGTGGAAAGCAATGCCTAATCAGTGGCATGACAGAAATGGAAAATACAGAATGTAAATGTGTACAAGGAATCTAAAGCTCTGGGTCGAAAGCTAGCTGGTCCAAATCTTCGCCGGTGGGCTCGATCTCCTGAAGGTCCGATCCACCTGACAACATTCCAAAAAATAAAGAGAAGGAATATCGTCAGCGAACAATCGCTTGGTAAGTCCCAAAGATAATAGAAAAGTAGAATAGACAGAGAGAGAGTGTAGCTTTTAAAGTTGTATTATATTGTTCACGCTGTTGTTTGTAGTTTGGTACAGAAGAGGCCAGTATATACGAGAGGAGTCTCAATAGACCAGAGACTACGGTGGACGGAATACAGGGAACTGTTCAGCCACGGTACAATGGCAATTGAATTCAGATTAGGTGTCTTAATGGTTGCAGTCTCGTGCCACTTCTAACACCTTCCGTACCAATCTACCCTTATAAACCTCGCGATGTCTTGATTGTATTGAATTATAAATTGAATTGTAAATTGTATTATCTTATATTATAGATTGTATAAATGGATGACTTGCTGAAACCATGATATCAGTAAATGGATATAACTGGAGGATCATGTGGATGAAAGTATATTCATGGTTCGGTTCAGTCAACATAGATTGATTAGATTGAACAGATTGAATATATGGATTCATATTGAATTGTGTTATATACTTGAATCATATTCAAGTCAGATTTATTATATCGAGACTCAGTTTGAGTCAGACAATTTGAAAAGAAATTGAATCCTGAATTATGTTTTGGTGCTATCGGTAACCGCTGTACATGGACGGCAGTATTTGTGTCTTTTCAAAGACGATAACCGTGTTGATAACACCGTTGGTTAAGTTATCTACCTTAAATAGGCAAGCACCCATATCTCTGGCTCCCTGAGACTCAAGAGACTGGTCACGCTTAAACCTATGTTTACTAGGGTCCTTATTGTAATTTAGTATAACTTGAGGGGGTTTTATGTAAAAATAATTTTGTATAATTTTCAAAATACACCTTAAGTATTTTATTATCGTCTTTAGAGTTTTCATAGATATATATTTTATCAATGTGATATTTCTAGTGAATAAAACCTAATTTCATAATATATGATATTTAATTGTAAAGTATTGAATTTGTATGGAATTGCATGGTATTTTCATGTAAAGTGATTCTTTTGATTTAGAAAAGTTAGAATATTTATATTATAACAAAAATTAGATATTTTGATGATATATATATATATATATATATAAAATAATTTTAATTTATTATTTTTCTAGAAATCTCATTTTCTTAAAATGATATTAAAATTTTCATCGGAATCCGAATGCTCCTTGCGGAGGTCTGAATTCTGCTCTACTATACCCAAGGATGTGCGATAAACCGCACCATCCCGAAAATAGGGCTCCCCAAAAATGGGTTGTAGAGGTACAATATTGATAAACAGCACCATCCCGGAAAGATTTAATACACTTTTGTAGAAAATGGTTTTTTAAGTTTAGGGTATTTAATTGTAAATTCGTATTTTCCGTATTCTATGTTCCTAAAAAGACATCGTGCTATTATAGAGATGCGTGTTGTGAGGAGGCAGGTCATTATGTCGTGAACTATATATGAAACTAAAAGCGCCACTTAGTCCCCGTCTATCGGTTAACATACGTGCGATAATTTATTCTTTTCAACGACAAACGCACACACAAAGCATATACACGGATTTTCTCCTTTGTCAGTAACTATCCTATTCTTATATTTCTCAATATAGTCACCATAACCTACAATTTATATGTTATACAGTCTAACATGGCCCATGAGTACGTTAGAGTTAAGGACTGGATGTATGTGGATTGGCAACAACGTATGCAACCTAAGTTTTTCACAGGAGTTGCTGCTTTTATTGAATTTGCACGCGCACATAATAAGATCATAAAAGAGAAGATTCTCTGTCCATGCGATAGATGTGGCAATAAGGACTGGCAGTGGCAGAGCTTCATTTTGTAAAATATGGTTTACTAGACTTTATATAACTTGGAAATATCACGGGGAAGGAGAAGAATGCAGTACTGCGGTAGAAGAAGAAGGAGAACACGATAATGAGGCAGGAGGAGAAGAAGAATTCGGTAATGCGGCAGAAGGAGAAGACGGAAATTTATTTCCATCAGAAGAAATGGAGGATATGGTAGAGGCTGCCCTAGGTGAATCTATTCGTACCGAAGATGACATTCCTTCCGGTCAAGGACCGCGTGCGGATAAATATGAAAATTTCATGAATGATGCTAGGAAACCAATTTATGAGAATGCGAAGTATTCCACCCTCTCATGGTTCGTCCAACTTTTTCAGATTAAGTGCCTAAATGGATGGAGCAACAAGTCATTCACAATGCTTCTTTCGTTCTTGAAAGATTCTATACCTCCGGGAAATAACGTGCCTGACAGCTGGTACAGAGCCCAGAAGATGATGTCTGATTTGGGTCTGAAGTGTGAGAAGATTCAACCATGTCCTAAAAATTGCGTGTTGTACCGGAAAGAGAATTCAGATATGAAAGAGTGTCTAACATGCGGAGAGGCCAGGTATAAGCAGAAAGATTCTGATAAGAAGCCCGATATACCTGTCAGGATAGCACGATACTTTCCTATAACACAGAGGCTACAGAGGCTATTCAGGTGCAAGAAAACAGCCGAGGCAATGATTTGGCATCACCGTGCTCCTCCAAGTGAAGATGGAAAAATGAGCTATCTAAGAGATTCACCGGCATGGAAGGATTTCGATAGGAGGCACGCAATATTCAGTAGCGATCCTCGCAATGTCCGGCTCGGACTGGCTACTGATGGCTTCTGCCCATTCAACTATATGGCTGGAAATCACAGCACATGGCCCGTTGTAATGATAATTTATAATCTGTCGCCTTGGTTGGCTATGGACCAATTATACTTTATGATGCCTCTTCTTATCGACGGACCAAACTCACCGGGGAACAATATTGACGTCTATCTCCGATCTCTGATCGAGGAGTTGAAATCTTTGTTCATTGATGGTGTAGAGACATATGATGCAAACACAAATACAACCTTCATACTGCGTGCGGCTCTAATGTGGACAATTAATGACTTTCCTGCGTATAGAATGCTATCAGGTTGGTCCGTACATGGTCACAAAGCATATCCTCATTGCCATGAACACACAACATCGAAATTCTTGAATTTTAGCAGGAAGGTTTGTTATTGCGGCCATCGACGTTTCCTGCCTCCAGACCACCCCTATAGGTTAGACACGGTTCACTTTGATGGTCATCAAGAGCTTCTTGGACCTCCATCCCTATTGTCCGGAGAGGACGTGACTGCTAAATGGGATGGTTTCAATAATGTGACCTTCGGGATGGATCCGACGAAACAGGTCAAACCACTATTTTGGAACAAGTTAAGCATTTTCTTCGAACTTCCGTACTGGTCTACAAATTCAGTGCGTCATTGTCTGTACGTCATGCATATAGAGAAGGGAGTATCAGAGCACATACTTAACTTGCTTCTTTGTAAAGACGGGAAATCGAAAGACAACCTGAATGCTCGGATGGATCTACAAGAGTGGGGAATAAGAAGTGAATTGCACCCTAGACCGGTAGCGGGTAAATCGGGCATGTTTGTACTTCCCAATGCCGCTTATCATATGTCACAACCGGAGAAGAAAAGATTCCTGCAGGTGTTGCATGATTTGAAAGTTCCCACAGGTTTCTCAGGATCATTCAGCAAGAAAATAAAAATTATGAAGGACAAGATCGATTGGCTAAAAAGTCATGATCACCATGTTATCGTGGAGCACCTTCTTCCATTAGCCCTCAGGACATCTCTTCCCGAATCGGTTGGTCTAGTAATCAACGACTTATGTTATTTTTTCAGGGAGTTGTGTGCTAAAATACTGGAGGTTGTGACGCTGGATAAACTAGAAAATTCTATTGCGTTGATACTTTGCAAGTTTGAGCGTATTTTCCCACCGTCATTCTTTGATATCATAATACACTTGACGGTTCATCTTGCAACTGAGCCGAAGTTAGCCGGACCGGTACAATATCGATGGATGTATCCCGTCGAGAGGTACGTGTAATTTTTCGTTTCGCGCAAATTATAAATTTATTGTTGTCATGTATGCCCGTATTTATTTATTCAACATATTTTCATTAGGTACCTCTACACTCTTAAGAAATATATATGCAATAAAAATCGACCAGAGGGTTCTATCATGCAAGGTTATCTTCTTGATGAAGCAACCATATTTTGTTCCCGCTATCTGGACGAGAACATTGAGACAAGGCTTAACCGGCCACGAAGAATTCAAGACGGGCCATATGGTAAAGCCGAGTATAAGAGGGTAGACACTATATTTATCAATAAGATATACCGATTTATCTTGCTTAATTGCGCATGTCTTGAACAAATTAGAGAGTAAGTTTTTTTGGATTAATTGTTATATCTGTGTTTGTGTGTGTATGAAATGATATAATATTAATGTCACCATTATTTGTCGAAAACAGAATTCATTTTAACGAGGTACGTGAGGGGCATCCTGATTGGAACGAAGAACGATTGGAAAAATATCATCAGGATAATTTTTGTGATTGGGTCACAGATCATGTAAGTTATTCGAATAACATTTTATTGCTAGCAGTTTTAATCTAAACTTGTATCGTTATGTATTTGTCGTAAAATTTGTTTTGTTAGATCCACGATCCGAACTTGTCTGCATCATTTGAGAGTGATTCAAGATGTTTAGCTCAATTTCCTAGTACGGAGGTTGCATATTACAAAGGATTTGGTGTCTTTGGATACAAATTCAAAGTTAAGGATATAGAAACATCTATAACCACTCAGAATAGTGGGATTGCGGCGGTAGGATCAGACGGTGTGATTTATTATGGGTACTTAAATTGTATACTCGGCATCCACTATCCCGGACGATCAGAACCCTTTTATATATTCCAGTGTACTTGGTACGATACGCGAACCGATACAGACAAGTGGAGAAGCAATCTTGGGACTTGGAAAAATGAATATGGATTGACCAGTATGAACACACTTAAATTTTACGGTCAGGAAGATCCGTTTATCTTTCCGAACCAAGCGTTCCAAGTATACTACTCACAGTGTTTGAAGCATCCAGGATGGAGTGTTGTATGCCGATGGAAACCCAGAGATGTCTATGATGTCCTAGAATTCGAGGACAGCGATGAGGACGAAGAAGAGAGAAGGCTTAAAGTGCTCCGACCGTCTGTTTCGAAGGACGGGTTGTCTTCGACCGATCAAGAAGTTACATGGGTTAGAAATGACATCGACGATGAAATCCAAGTAGATATGTATAATGCGCCCACGAAACGAAAAAGGTTATCGGTAATGTTATATTATTACTACACATTTTACGCTCTATACATATATAGTCAATACTTTTAATGATTGTCTAATGCATCCGCGAACCGTTTATCTAGATTTGATGACGATGTCAGGAGCAGCGAGGGGTGGCAGGAGCTCTAGCCGCGGCAGAGGCAGAGGCAGAGCGGTTCTGCCGCCCGGAGAGCTTCGTAGGGAGGTTCAGAGGGCCGGTCTTGCACCCAGATCGGAGACCCCTTCGGATGCCTCCTTCCGTGTGGATTTTGCCACACCTATAGGTATACTGCACGCATATCCATTTTGAATGTAATATTACAGATATTCATGCCTGTTTGTGTCAAAATTACTTATATTGTCAATGTTTGACTGTCTAGTTGTTGGTGATGCGTCCACATCTGGGACAGAGGCCACTCCCGCTCCTCCAGGTATGTTTATATATCATATAGTGCATGTATATTGATTTAGAATGCTATATCATAAATATACACACATTCCTTTTGCTCTTACTTAGCAATTTTTATTATTGTCTAGCTGTAGGTGGTGACACCACCGCACCTGCTGGTATGTTTATATATCCTATAGTGCATGCATATTGATTTAGAACGTTATATTATTGATCTACACATTCTTTTTGCAATTACTTATATAATCTATTTTTAATCGTCTAATTATAGGTGGTGCATCCATATCTTCCGCAGGGGCCACTCCTGCCGCTTCCATACCATTCGCATCGTCTGCAGGTTAGTATGAATAAATATAAAATATTTATTCATTTTACATATGCTCTATAGAATAACTATGAACTTCATGGAAATTTAGCGTCAATGTTTATTTTCTAGTTGGAGGGGATGCGTCCGCATCCAGGACCCCGGTTGTTCCTTACCGGAGGAACTATCGTCCCGCTCGTGCTACTGCCCGGGCCCAGGCTCGTGCGATAGTCACCGGAGGTATATATCACACTTCAATTTTCGTTTAAGCTTGATTTCTTAATACAACTTTGTCTTAATATTGATTGCCTTGATATTTCGTGCAGACGCAGGGCCTCCCAATCCCCAGAGGGGGACTCGAGGCCCGAATCAGTCCCATAGGCTGAGGCCTGACAGAGCTAGGGGGGAGGCAGCATTCCCCCTCTTTTTTACCCTTGACTATCGCTATACCGGTCCTCATGCCGAATGGTTCGGCCGGTATATGGGGGACGAGAGCCGGCTCGTGAAGAGCTATCCACTTCACGTTGAGTGGGGCGAGCAGCACCGGCGCTCATTCGCCCTGTTCTTTGATCAGGCTCGGGTACGTATTAATATATATTTTCATTTTATTTATCTAATATATTTATTATTAACACTTGCAATCTAATAACAATGTTTTTTTTGTATTTTCAGTCGGATTACGATTTTCAGCCTGTACCCGACCCTGATCACCCTGGGAGGGTGCTCGACCTTCATGCTCTGTACAATGGCCTGATGAAGAACATGCAGACCAAGGTCCGATACAACAGGAATGAGCTGAAGGCCGACTGCTACTCCCTGTGGATGGCGACCCCCGAGGTAGAGAGAGCGGCCCTCCTATCTACTCCGGCGTTTGCGAGAGTCGACGTAGAGCCATGGCCTCTATTGTGCGAATATTTCGACTCCCAACGCAAACAGGTATGTATTTTAACTGTAATTCATTGTTTAGGATATAATTTATTTTTGTGTGTTCCTTAATTAGAAAACTAAATGTTAATGCGTTGTGCAGAAACAGGCCGCTCAGAATACAGAGAACAGGAAGTCGGCGAAGAGGGGTCGCCCCACTTACACAGGTGGCTCGAGGAATATTATTCGAGCCATGGAGTTATCGGTAAATTACAATAGACCAACCTTTGTGATATTCTATAATATTAAGAGTTATTTTCTAATATTTGTAATATTAAGAGTTATTTTCTAATATTGCAGATAGCTCAGACCGTGGCGCAAGGTGGTACACCGAGCGTGCTGTCCGCATATCTTGCTGTCCATGGCACCTCGACAGATCCCGCCACGGGCGAGCTTCGATATCCTGACGTCGCTATCCCGGAGTATTGCGTAAGTGTTAATATTTATTCTACCCATATTTGAAATTTTAGTTTTGGAAGGTTCAAGTTTAAATTTTATACTTATACTTTGTTGCTTAATGTGGGTGTAGAAACGGGTGGTTGAGCATGCCGATGCCTTGGGGATCGATTTTACCGGACAGAGCGATCCGAGACTGGTAACCCCAGTTTTGGACGCCGCACACGGAGGGCACCACGGAGGTTGGGAGAGAAGTCGGGGACTGGGCCCTAGCAGGGCCCATATGAGGTTGGACTCCACCCCGGCGGTTACTTCCTCCGTCTTCAGTGAGTGACGTGTCCAGCAGGAACTGGAGAGCTTGAGGGCCACCGTTTAGGAGTTGAAAGAGATGCTGGTATGTATACTACTTTATAGTAAAATATCATATTATAGATATCAACATATCCATAATTAGTACGTAGCTTGAGCTTATTTGGTTTTAGACTTAGGTTTGATTAATCATACATACATATGTAATTAAAATAAACAATGGTTTTCCAAACTGGATATCCAAATGAGATTTTGAAATAACTTGATAATGATACGAATTCGAATAATACACAGTTCTTACACGCTTCTTACACACGTTAGGTCCAGACGCGACAGGGTACATTGGCCGAGCCTCCACATGCATCTCCTTCGGCTGCGGCTCCGCAAGCCACTACATCGGCTGCGGTTCCGCAGACAGCTCCTATAGCTCCACCGCCGGCTCAGACTCCCGCAGTCGCCGCTCCGCAAGCGACTACCTAGACGGCGGCTGCGCAGACTACATCGCCATCTCCACAGGACGCTCAGACTCCCGCTCGCGCTGAATTGCATGGTTTATTGACCGAGGAGCAGGCGCGCTTTATTCTATCGTTTATCAGAGGTGGAGCTGGACCGAGCTAGGGCAGCTTTTTGATTCTTATTTTTTGAAACATGTATTTATTTATATCATACATATTGTACTACATTTTGAAATGATATTGATATTGATATTGGTTTATATTTATATCATATTTAGTATTTGGGTTTCTTTTGTATATTATATGCGTGAGATGTGATTATGAATACTGTGATATATGTTGCGTGATGATTAATTTTATATTTTATTGATATATATTATTGTGCACAGGGCGAGAAAAAATCATGCAGCCTTTTTTTAAAAAAAAAAACAGATAATGTGTACCTATGGATTAATCCGTAGGTACACACGTTGCCCCTACGGTTTAAACCGTAGGGGCAAAATATCAGCATTAACTGATATTTCCCCCCTGATCTCAGTATCAGGGGGTTGGGCTTGCCTCTACGGATATATCCGTAGGGGAAAAACAAAGACCCATACGGCATTATCCAAAGTGGCCAAATATCAGGATTTATGATATTTTGCTCCTACGGATATATACCTATGCATGTATCCGTAGGGGATAGTACTTGGCCCTACGGATTACTCCATAGGTATAGTTAATATATTTAAAAAAACCGTAAATAAAATAACTTTTTTCCCCTACGACCTACTCCGTAGGTGAAAATGGACCTACACAAAACTCTGTAGGGGCAAGTTTTTGCCCGTAGGGGCAAGTTCAGGGTTTCAACTTGCACCTACGGCGTTTGCACCTACACATTATTTTTCGCCCCTACGGATATATCCGTAGGGGCAGTGGTTTGCCCCTACGGGTAAATCCGTAGGGGCAACTCTTATTTGTGGTAGTGGAGGTTTCGAGGCTAAACTCTACCGCTTGTAACCGAGGCCAGTCAAAATTGAGTTTTCCAAACCGTGACTCTGAAAAGTTTCGAGGGCTCGAAACCTTTTTTTTACTCCAAAAACACTCAAGTTTCATAAAGTTTCAAGCGCTCCCTTTTTTTTTACTCCAAAAACACTCAAGTTTCATAAAGTTTCAAGCCGCTCCCTTTTAAAACCCTCTTCTTCAACAAATCCTTAGTTTCAAAACTATGTTGCCAAACGACCCTAAAGGCCAAACTTTGTGAAACCCCATTTTTACGGTTTTTTTTAACTTAAACAAAACTGTGCTTTCAGAAACCTTGTTGCCAAATGAGGTCTAAGAGTGTCTCCACTTCAACAATTATTTGATTCCACCGTGAACACATTTCTTAATCTTGATTCTAAGTGACAAAAATTGTTGCCTCTCCTGCTTATATCTTTGCCATAGATTAGAATTAGAAACCATATATACATCAAAATCCTTGCTTTAAGGATATTCTACCCCAACAAATACCATAGCTTGAAATTCTTTTGATATGATGAAAAAAATTCAGAATGGAAAAAAGATGATTACGTCATGAAACTTGATTGCTTTTGCTGCAATGTTCGTGTTTGAATCAAACTAGATGCAATCGCTGGTCGCCATTCAATTCCATTCTCCAATTCCCTCATAATGCCCCTAGGGTGTTCCCTCATTCCCTTTTTCAATTGGATTTATGTCCTCATAAAAATTTATAGGGTTTATCCTTATCCAATCATGGGTGTAGCATGGTTCGGTTCAGTTTTTTTTGAAAAAATAAACCGACCCGACCCGACCGAGACCAAGACTTGGAATCACCAACTGACCCACCCCGACCGGATCCAAATCGAAATAAACCGAACCGATCAACAACTGGTCGGTTCAGTTAGGTTGTTGGTTCTGGGTTCCAGAAAACCACCAACAGCGGGAAAAATGACGAAGAACTGATCGAGCAAGCAAGAAACCTTCAAATTCGTGAGAAATCTCCAAAATCAACAAGAACACTATATCAAATCATCAAGAAATACCAAAAAGCAGCTTCAAATCCAAGTCAAGTCAACCAAAAACTCCAAAAATGTGATCAAGTCGAAGAACTCATGCTTGAATCACTAAGAACTACCAACACCAACTTCGAATCAGCAGATAAACGCCATTCACGAGGCTAAAACATCAAATCAAACCCCAACAGCCATTTTAAATTCACTTCTTGCATATCTAAGGTCGACGACGCTTGGAGAAGTTTCAATCCACCTTGTTTATTGTCGATCCACCTCGTCGGGGGTGCTGAAGGGCCATCGAAGTTCGATGAGGAAGAAATTTAGGGTTTTGAGAGTAGAGAGAACTCAGAGGAGGCCCAGGATGTAAGTTCGTTGTGCTCGCGCTACAACACATGCGGCCAAGGCGGAATGGAAAACAATAAATTTTATGCAAGCAGAACCAACTAAAATCCCAAATAATCATCCAAACACTAAACTAGCAAAAGCAAAAGAGCTAAATAAGGGGTTTAAGGGGCTATACGACCTTTGTAGCTTGTCCACTTAATCGTGTAAGACCCGAGCTAGACTCCGTCTCTATCCAAATCGAGCTTGCAAGTCAATCTCCTTACCGAAGATGATCCACATCAAGGAAAACCCAACTCAAGTTTCAACTTCACTTAAAGATGGAAACTAGTGTAGTAACTTGATATCGTGAGTTGCTAATTCATGAGATTAAGGGATGCAGTAAGCTCACATAATTTTATCTCTCTCATTTCATCACAATCTCATTTTAAGAAGAAGAAAGAAAAAAAAGAGAGAAGAGACATGTAAGAATAAATAGAGAGAAAAGGCTTCATGCTATTATTAAAAACCATTTTCATTTAAAAAACAGGCCATACTTTCTCACCATACTTTCGACTATGCTTTTTTCTTTTTCTTTTTCTTTTCTAAAACGAGAAATGAGGTGTCCCTCTTCAAGATGTTTTATTTATCAAATAAATAAAATATCTAGATGTGTATCATATACATAAAAACCCGTATCTGTATCGAATACAAAATACATATACAAACACCAACAAGAGAGAAATATAAAGTAAGCATAATACTAGAATATATATATATATATATATATATATATATATATATATATATATATATTAAATCACCTATTTGATTTAATAATCCGGTTTAAATCTAAACTGGCTATTATTAAAAATTTCCGATTAACACATGTATCCAATACATGTATTTAATCGAACTCTCGCACGTATCGCCATACGCGCACTACATCGTTTTGCCTGAACAGGAAAAACCTATATGTGGGACTTTGAAAACTCGGTCAATACGCTGCAAGTAGTTTAGGATCATATCTGATTGATCATAAACACTTTTAGATTAATCCTCTCACGGGTTAACCTACAAGTACGTCAGTGGTACTAGATGTACGTAACAGCTACTCATATATTGATCAAAAGAAAAGTCGACAAGCAAACTCATTCGAACGCAATCAGGTCATATCAATGATAGTCGTCATACAGTCCGGTCTCTTCATTAGAGAGAATCGCATACCGGTCTGAGAGGTGGAATCTGTCAGACCCCTAATAACCTGATAAGCCATGCTGACAAAGGACTTATAACCACCGGAGATACAACTGATAGCACTTATCATTTTATCTCCACTGCCGTGGTCGCAAGCTTTGGTTATAGTTATGTCTTGCATAGTGCGATATTGACTCCCTATACTAAGAGAGATGAATCCCATCGACCGCTCATTACCTCCATATGCTTCGGGGCTGTACCCAACTAAAATATGTTTGCATGACTCTTTAAAGCCGTGGTAGGTTAGTAATCAAAGTACAGTAGGAGCACACAAAAGAAACTATAGCGATCTCAGGCCAAGAGACTACCCTGTGCTTAGAACAGTTATCTGATAATAGGTATAATACAATCTAGGAGTTCTTGATGAGTCCGTCCAGTGTAACTCATTTTCCAATGGGACCCTATACATAATTCTCGATGTCAAATACCAATAGTTGTGGGACTAGCTATCGCTCTTTAACCGAGCCAGGAAACGTATATACTGGTCTAATCTGGAGTACCAATTCCCTGTCTCGATACTCTTACGACTACGGACATTTAAGAATGTGCTTATGGATTATCCAGGTCCCACTATTATGATCTCCATCATAATCCTGGTAATTCAGCAAAGATCCTACATGCTTTATCATCATGTATTAGCGATACGTAATAGCAAGTAAAATATATACTCACGAATGATAAAGTCAAACCAGATAGTATATCAACATCTCGAGAAAGATTGTTCTATCCATATAGGTCCTTCTACAATTACAATAATTTCCTTGAGGGAACCTATATCCAACAATCTCCCACTTGCACTTAAGGCCAATTATTGCAGTATCTCATGCCCAAATCTCATGTGCTATCGCATACCTAACTTCTCTACTAACAGTTCCGCAAACCATGTTCGAGAAACAGCCTTAGTGAGTGGATCCGCTACAATATTTCTAATTTTATCTCTCTATATCTCAATTTCGCGAAGATCAACTATCTCCTGAATTGAGCGATACCTGTCTTAGAATTTGTTTAGATAGATGATGGGGAAAAGTTCATAAATGAACAATTTTATCCAACAACTTCTTGGGCTGTATTCTTTGCTGAGTCATAATCAACATCCAGCGACATGTCTATCTCAGTATCCCGCTTGGAACCCTTTCCAATATACTGCTCCTCAGAAGAGGGTAAATTTATAACTCGTGACAGACACTCTGTCATCCATGTCATCTTGGAAACCAGAATCGGTAATTGCCTCCAGATGGAGGCTGTCATTACCATATACCAAGAACATCCTTATATGTTCTTCACTGTTTTCCTATATTTCTTTAGGACTGGAATACTATCTGCTTACTACAGCAAGTGCAAAAGCTTTATCTGGTCTAGTACATGACATCGCATGATTGACCCAATTGCCAAAGTAAGTTGAATGTCATTCATGCGAGTTCCTCTCTTCATCAATCTACAAGACATCTCTTTAGAGAGGTGACTCCATCATATGCAGGTACACTACCGCGTCAGGAGTCGTCCATTCTAAACACCTTAGGAATAGTGTCAGAGTACTGATTGTTATAGGTTCTGCGTGTTCAAGTTTAGTTAATTACCGCAATCAAAACGGTTTCGCTTGTAGCTAGCCGGTTGAGTACGGGTCGTCCGCAGGGAGATGGGAATCTTTTTCTATGTGTTTTTGACGAGTTAAGTCCGAGAGTCCAGATTGTTTGTGATTATCTAAGTGTTAAAATGATATGTAAAGAGAGCTTGTTAGGGTTAGGATTAGGTTAGTTTGAGTTAGGAGTTGCTCACCTCTTTCATTGCCACTCTTAATATCGGTGTTACGGTAATCGGCAACAACGGGGATTAGCACGACTAGGAAGGAACTTGCGAGTATAAGCTAGGCTTTCCAACGCTTAAGTCCTTCCTTTTGGTGCTTGTCCGTCCATTCTTGGCTCTTAGCCATAACCTCTGGTTAATTCAACCACAATCGGTCTCAATACGGAATCACCGCTATCATGTAGGATAGGGTGCCGTAGGGAGCGGATTGTGGTTCAATTAACGGGAGTCAATTTAAGATGTTGGGCAAGGAAAGAGTGAGAGAGATTTCCTTCTCTCAAACCTTCTCTTATCCTACCCTAACAAGTATGAAACTACTCACATATCATAATGAAAAGAAAACAACACAAAAGAGTAAGATAGAAAGAAAGAGATTAGAAAATAACAACTAGCTATTTGCGACCTCACCTTGGCAAGGATCGAGCGTAAGCATCATGGTTGTTTTAAGGATGAAGAAAAAGAGAGAAGAAAGAAACAACAAGAAATAACAACAACTACGTTAACAAATGAAAATTACAACAATTAACAAGTTAACTAAGGAACAATACAAGCATGATAAGTAAAAGGTTCTTCTTTATTCATCATTCTTCGCTCACAAAAGCTCACTACAAGTTTTTAATGGAGAAGAGATGAGAGGAGGAAGAAGAACAACACTAAAACCTAAATTCTAAATACAAGATTAAGCACCCTTGGCTTTGGCAAGTTCTGGACTATTTATAGGCAGGGAACTGGAAATCTAGGGCAACCATCAGAACCATGATGAAAAGACCAAACTGCCCCTGAAAGATGACAAGGTGCGGCGCCAGTACGGCCGCGGATCCGCGGCCTAGACCACCTATTGGCCGCGGATCCGCGGCCCTATGGTGGAATGGGGGCATGTGGTTTTGGGTACTTCCCTGGTCTGCTGTCCCCTTTAGTCTGGTACATGATTTTTCTGATAATCTTTCCACATTTCTTCCAGAATTTCTGTTGATCTAAAGGTGATTTGATGTGGATGCTTTTGTCATGATTTCCTCGAGCTCCGCATAGATCTCTTGGATTTGGTGTTGCCATTGTGCTTTGTGCATGAAGGTGACAACCGATTTGTTATTTTGTCTCTTCAACTGGTGTCTGGCAACATACGGATGAAGAGCGGAGACCGTGTTTTATTAGTGGTTGGCAGGAATCTGGGGTTTGTCGTGTTTTTCCATGAGTTTCACCATTTAGAGCCGAGAACCTTTATCTTGCAATTGACTTAGCAAACACGGCTCAAGAGTACCTACCGATAAGCAATATGATAAAAGTCGGGCGGTATAAAAATGCAAAAATCTGATATGAACAAACACCCCCAAACTTATCATTTGCTCGTCCCGACCAAAACCAATTTATTCACAAAAAATTTCCTAACCTCACTTTCGCAGGGAACGCGATTGCACTGAGCATGTGCAACAAGCCGTTAAACCTCTAGGTGTCCCTAGTAGGAGGAGTGTTGTCTCCTGAGGGTTTTCAGCGGATACTACCTACAAAATCCGGTCAAGCTAGTTTTGCAAAAATAACTATGATTCAAACCCTAAGGTTTTGTTTCAGAAAATAACAATTCTATTATCCTAAGTCTAGACTTATCGAACCTTTATTTTTCACACCTCGCTTGTTATTTAACTACAGATTTTATATGTCTTTACGTGCAGTGCAAATAGTGTCGTTAAGTTCCAGAAGGATCGAATAAAGTCATCATATCACACAATTAAGCCCGGATAAAAATTTTAAAAGGATCACATAAGTTTTATAAAGAGTTAAGCAATTTTTCAAGTTTCGTTTTTCAACTTTAGAATTTCTATCTTCCTTAAGAAACTAGGTCTTATTTTTCACTCCACCCTTTCCTTGTTTTCATTTCATACACACCTCTGTGAACGTGCAATAGTCTTTATCATAGAATAAAGCCTTCATATCTCCGCTAAATTTTTTATAAAAGCCCGTCTTTTATCAAGATTATTCTCACACAAAGAACCGTTAGGAATTTTAACTCGGAGAGAACACTTGCTTGACTTTGTTTTAATCTGAACTCTCTAGGATTCTTAGCGAGCTTTGGGCCAATGCACCCAAACCAGTTGGTTTTAGGGCATTAGGTGTAGAAACACCCCAGCGGACTTAATTACTCAAGTTACCTAGGTCCAAAAAACAAAAGACAGTTTGGCGTGAAAATCATGATGATTCAATTCGAACGGAGATATAGCTGGCAGTTCATTATTTTTTCTTTTTGGATAAAAGACGTGTTTAGTGGTTTTGGTGTGTAATCATTCCAATCAAGTTTCAGATGGGTTATTTTTCAGACTTAGTTCCAATTAGGGCATCAATAACATTCCTACATATTCACTTCACTTCATAAACTATTCTTGATATTACTTATTTCAGAACAAACCTATTTGATCCTCAGAAAATCACTGATCCAATTAAAAGTTTTTAGACATAAAAGACTTGTCTTCTAATTTGCAAAAACTCACGACACGTGTAGTGTAATGTAAAGACGTATATCAGCTATAGTTAACTTCAAAGGAGAGTTATCTTTCAGGTTTTCAAAATCTAAAAATAAAATTTAGTTATTCTTATTTTATCAAACAAAACCGTCGAAATGTTGAATCAGAGTCCTCCCACTAGCTAACTTGACAAAAAAGTTTTTATGTTTTTAGAAAATTTTCTGATTTTTCTGATTTTTAAATATGTATGCAAATGCAAAATATACAGATGAATGCGAAGGTAAGAAATGCGTACCGAGCGTACCCCCAAACTTAAACTGGACAGTGTCCTCACTGTCATTGCATGAAGGGATCATTTGAAGGGTCAAAATTGTCAGTTAGCTATACACACACATTTTTTTTTGTTTTTAAAGAAAAGAAAAAGAGAAAAACTGGAAAAGAATACTTACAAAAATGTACAAAATGGTATATACATACCCCCAAACTTATTTGGAACAGTGTCCACTGTTCTTGGCTGGATAACCGAAGTTTGGAGTTAGGCAGAGGAAGATTATGCAGGGTAAACCGGCTCCTGTAAGGACAGGAGTTCCTCTGTTGGTTCGACGCTAAGGTACGGTTTTAGTCGATGTCCGTTCACTTTGAAAAATGAACCGTCCTTTGGATTCTCCTTATCCACAGCGCCATGCGGATACACATTCCGCACAAAATACGGCCCTTTCCAGCGAGATCTGAGCTTTCCTGGATAGAAGTGTCGCCGGGTGTCGTAAAGTAATACCTGTTGACCAGGTAAGAAAGATTTGCACAAAAGGTGTTTATCATGAAACACCTTCGTTCGATTCTTAACGACAACCGCGTTATCGTAAGCCTCATTCCTAAGCTCGCTCAATTCGTTCAACTGCAGCTTCCGATGGCTTCCCGCATCTTCTAGAGACAGATTCAGCTCCTTTATCGCCCAAAATGCGCGATACTCTATTTCGACAGGAAGGTGGCAAGCTTTTCCATACACAAGCCGATAGGGAGACATGCCAAGGTCGGTCTTATAAGCAGTTCGGAAGGCCCAAACGGCATCAGTGAGTTTCAGCGACCAATCCTTACGGTTCTTGGAAACCGTTTTCTCCAGTATCTGCTTGATTTGTCGATTTGAGACTTCGGCTTGACCACAGGTTTGGGGGTGGTAGGGCGTAGATAGCTTATGATTAATGGAATATTTCCGCATCAAGGCTTCGAAAGTCTTATTGCAGAAATGAGTTCCGTTGTCGCTAATGATCGCTCGGGGGTGCCCAAAACGTGAGAAAATGTTTTCTTTAAGAAACCTAACGACAACCTTGTTGTCGTTAGTCTGGCTGGGCACAGCCTCGACCCATTTAGAGACGTAATCAACAGCAAGAAGGATGTACAAGTTCCCAAAAGAGCTGGGAAACGGCCCCATGAAATCTATCACCCAAACATCGAAAATCTCCACAACCAAGATTGGTTGGAGCGGCATCTCGTTCCTCCGGGATATCCGGCCCATGTGTTGGCACCGGGAGCAAGTCTTGCAATAGTCATGAGCGTCTTTGAAGAGTTGTGGCCAGTAGAAACCACATTGCAAGATCTTCTCAGCTGTATTTCTGGGGCCGAAATGCCCGCCACACGCTTGATCGTGGCAAAACGACAGCACACTCTTGAATTCATCGTCAGAGACACACCGACGAATAATCTGGTCGGGACAGTACTTAAACAGATAGGGTTCGTCCCAGTAAAAATGTTTTACTTGGGATAAGAAGCGAAGTTTGTCCTGACTTGACCATTCAGTCGGTAGTAACCCTGTGGCCAAATAGTTCACAATATCTGTGAACCAGGGTTCGCGAGATACTGTCAAGAGCTGTTCATCCGGGAAAACGTCATTGATCGGGATTTGAAGCGACGGCGAAGAAGGAAGTCGTGAGAGATGGTCGGCAACGACGTTTTCACATCCTCGTTTGTCCTTAATGACAAGGTCAAACCCTTGAAGCAAGAGGATCCAACGTATAAGCCGAGATTTGGTATCTTTCTTCGCAAAAAGATGGCGCAGAGCAGAATGGTCTGTGTAGACAATGACTGGAGAGCCGATGAGGTAGGGCCTGAACTTTTCTAAAGCAAATACAACAGCTAAGAATTCCTTCTCAGTTGTTGTATAATTGAGTTGGGCGTCGTTCAGGGTTCGGCTAGCATTATAGATTACGTACGGCATCTTGTTGATGTGTTGTCCAAGGACAGCACCGATGGCAAAGTCGGATGCATCCCATATAATCTCGAATGGGTACGTCCAGTCAGGAGAAGAGAGAACGGGAGCAGAAGTGAGTGAGCATTTTAATGACTCGAATGCAGTCACACAGCTCGATTTAAAGTCAAACGGCGTGTCCTTGGCCAGTAGAAGAGTCAAGGGCCCAGCAATCTTGCTAAAGTCCTTGATAAACCGTCTATAGAAACCGGCGTGGCCAAGGAAGGCTCGGATATCTCTGACGCATCGGGGAGGAGGGAGATTGGAAATGACCTCAATCTTTGCTTTATCTACCTCAATGCCTTTTTGCGAGATGATATGTCCTAAGACAATACCTTCGCGCACCATGAAATGGCACTTCTCCCAGTTCAAAGTGAGGTTCTTGTCCTTACATCGGGTAAGGACAGCGTCAAGATGCAGCAGACACTCGTCAAAGGAATCGCCGAAGATGGAGAAGTCATCCATAAAGATCTCCAAGAATTTTTCCACCATGTCTGAGAAGATTCCCATCATACACCGCTGAAAGGTAGCGGGCGCATTGCATAACCCAAAAGGCATGTGACGATATGCAAACGTGCCGAAAGGACAAGTGAAAGTGGTCTTTTCCTGGTCTTTTTCGGCGATGGGAATTTGATTATAGCCAGAGTAGCCATCAAGAAAGCAGTAGTACTCATGTCCGGCCAATCGTTCAAGCATCTGGTCAATGAAAGGTAGCGGAAAGTGGTCTTTCCGCGTTGCGGCGTTGAGTTTTCTATAATCGATGCATACTCGCCACCCAGTTTGGGTGCGAGTAGGGATTAACTCGTTTGCCTCGTTGGTTATGACCGTGATACCTGATTTCTTGGGGACAACATGAATGGGGCTAACCCACTGGCTATCGAAGATAGGGTAAATGATATCACTATCCAGACATTTGACGATCTCCTTCTTCACAGCCTCCTTCATGACTGGGTTGAGACGTCTTTGTGGATATCTAGCTGGTTTGGCATCATCCATCAGATGAATGTGATACTCAACGATCAGGAGACTAATCCCCTTGATGTCCGCCATGGACCAGCCAAAAGCTTGGCTATTGCCGTGCAAGACCGTAAGAAGGGCTTTCTCTTGCTCTGGAGCTAGAGAAGCCGAGATGATAACCGGGAGGGTCCCCTTCTCACCTAAGTAAGCGTACTTAAGGTGGGACGGCAAAGGCTTGAGTTCGAGAGTTGGAGGTGAAATGATTGAAGGCAGGATTGGAGAAAAGGTCTTGAATTCAAAGGACTCCAGCAAAGGTTCAAAACGAGTGTAAGCGACCGAGTTGGATGGTTCAGGTAACTCATCCGGAAAGTCGAAGGATTCAAACTCGGGTTGTGAGCGGCTAAGATCGTTCGAGAACGTAAAATACTCGTAGTCATTGTCGGGCGCAGAAACAGCAGCAGGTTCGAAGAGAAACACACTAGTGGCGTCAAGGTTATCGTGATCAAACAGAAACTCCTCGAATTCACACTCTTCTGGGGTGATCTCCTGGATCGAGCACACATCTAATATATGAGCATTAGGTTCGGTGGGCTGATTCCCCAACCTAAAAATGTTGAGTTCAATTGTCATATTACCAAAAGAGAGGTTCATCGAACCATTGCGACAATTGATCACAGCATTTGAAGTTGCAAGGAATGGGCGACTGAGTATCACCGGAATTTGATTCCGGGGGTTAGCTACAGGCTGTGTGTCTAAAACAATGAAGTCAACAGGGAATATGAAGTCCCCGACTTTGATTAACACATCCTCTAGCTCACCCCTAGGATGGGTCATCGATCGGTCGGCCATTTGGAGAGTGCAGTGTGTGGGTTTCAGCTCTCCTACTCCTAATTGCTCATATACTGAGTATGGAAGCAAGTTAACACTGGCACCAAGATCTAATAGTGCGCGGTTGATGTTCTTATCCCCAATGGTAATAGAAATCGTAGGACAGCCAGGGTCCTTCCGTTTTTGTGGTAAAGATTGGGTAAGGGCATCACTCACAGCACTAGCCAAGAAAACTTTCTTGGGTACCTGAGACTTCCTCTTTTTTGTGCACAAGTCCTTTAAGATTTTCGCGTAGGATGGGACTTGTTGGACAGTATCTAAAAGAGGATGTTAATGTTAACTTGCTTAAACAACTCCAGAATCTTCTCCATGTATGGATTTTGTTTATTAGACCTCAATCGGTTTGGAAATGGGACGTTTTTAAAATTGGTTGAGTCTAATGCTGGTGGAGGAGATTGTGGAGTTGGAACGGATCCCAGAATAGGTGTTTTCGTGGAGTGAGAAGTGGGTCCGTTCAGAGCAGAAGGAGAAGAAGAAGAAGAGCCTTTTGAAGAATGGAGAATAGGCTCAGAAGATGAAGAAGTAGGAGAAGAAGAAGAAGAAGCGGCGGCCGGGGTGTCATTGTTGATCCGTGTGCCCATGTTGTTTTGCAGCATCCTCCCCGATCTCAATGTGGTCACGGCACTCACATTATGGTTCTGTTGTTCAAGAGCAACATGTACATTATGTGGGTGACCGGGATTTGGGAGTGGCTGGGATGGGAGCTTCCCCTTCTCTCGCTCGCTTAAGGCCGCATTCAGCTGTGCAATCTGGGCCTCGATTGTCTTGATGCTTTGCCCGTGTGCGGCAGTGTGTTGCACTAAGGACTGAATGGAAGACTGGATGTTTGCGGTGGATTGTGTCGATTGTTTGACGAACGCCTCCAGACTTCGTTCGAGCGAGGAAACCTTATCGTTGTTTGACGGAACAAAGTTGTTTTGGGGATAAGAATTGTTGGGTGCAAAGTTGTTCGTCTGATTTTGAAAAGGTTGGGGTTGGAAGGGCTGCTGAAATTGATGTTGAGTTTGTTGTTGCGCTTGTTGTTGCAGAGGAGGGGGCCTTTGGAAATTGTTGCCCTGGAATTGATGCTGATTCTGATTCCATGCGAAATTGGGGTGGTTCCTCCAACCGGGATTGTATGTGGAGGAGTACGGATCATTTCTTGGTCTTTGCTGAAATGCAGCATTAACCTGATCCTGTCCTTGGGATGGAGAATTGTAAGGACACTCTTCAGTTAAATGAGAAGGATCGGAACAACAAGCGCAAATGGTACGAAGGGGAAGAACAGGGCTAGGAGCAGGAGAAGAAAATTTGCTCTCTATTGCTTCAAGCTTTCTCATTATTGCAGCCATTTCGGTTTTCATCGCAATAGAGACATCGAGTTGGTGAATTCCTACCCTAGACTGACCAGTAGAAGTGGAGGTAGAAGAAGAAGAAGTCGGTCTGGTGCTCTCCCACTGAAGCGTTTGCTCCGCAAGGTTGTCGAAAAATTGCCACGCTTCCTCGTCAGATTTCGATAGGAAGTGGCCCTGACAAATGGTTTCCAACAACTGTTTGGTTGCTGGGTTCAGACCCTCATATAAGGTTTGGCAAAGTTGCCATTTCACTATACCGTGGTGAGGACACTGAACAAGAAGGTCTTTGTACCGGTCAAAGCACTTCCAAAAGGGTTCAGAAGGAAGCTGGGAGAATTGATTGATTTCATTACGGATCCTTAAGGTTTTGTGATTCGGATAAAACTTTTTGAGAAACGCTTTAACAAACTCGTCCCAACTGGTTATGGAGTGGGAAGCGGTGCTATACAGCCATTTTTCCGCAAGGTCGCATAAAGTGAATGGAATGACTCGTAGACGTATAGCATCGTCCGACAGTTGGGTGGTTTTCATCATGGCACAAACGTTTTGAAATTTATTGATGAAGATATAGGCATCTTCAGATTCAAGCCCATGAAATCGTGGAAGCATGTTGATGAAGTGGGGCTTAATTTCAAAATTATCCCCATTGGTCGGTGGAAGAGAAAGGCAAGTGGGGAGTGCGGAACGGGTGGGATAGAAACGATCCTGGAGCGCAATTCGCTGCGGCGCTACAACAGGCGGTGGTGGTGGGTTATTGGTCTCCGTAGGAGGTGGAGCCAATCCAGGGGTGGTTAAAGAGATGTTCGGATTAAATCCTGACATCGCGGAAGAAGAGGTCGGTGAAAGTGAAGGTGAAGGTGAAGATGTATGAACAGAATTCCGGTCATCGTTGGAGTTGGCCGGCAAAGGTAAGGGTGAAAGAGGCGTGGACGGAGTTTCGACGTCTGGGTCGATCGCGTAGTTGGTAGCGACTAACGAAACACGGACTAGGCGGGCGCTAGGGTCCCGAGTCCAAGCGGACATACACTAAACGGGTTTAGTATAGTCAAAGCGGAGAAGGTGAGGGTAAGAAAACGTCAATGGAGAAGTGCGATGGTTGGTGGGTAAGAAATGGATTTGGCGACAAAGAGCAAGTTTTTATAAAAGTTTTTGATTTTTTTCTGTTTTTTCTTTAGAAAGAACTTTACAAAGATATGTATGGATTTACGGCTTAAGTAATCACAAACAAGATATGCACAATCACACCTAGATCTAGGGTCACGTAGGTCTTCTAGACCTGCTCTAGAACTTGATTGTCAAAGTAAAACTGTGTCGAGAAACGGGCTCAAGATACACTGATCACGAGGCCAGGTAAGTGCAGAGATAAGGGGAGGTTTTCCAACGCTTTTGCAAAGTTCCTTAATTAAGTAACCCCTTCTCTTTTGGCGGTTGCGCCGTTAACACTTTCCTAGACACCCCGTAAGAAATATACCGTTAAGTGAGGTTCTAAACACGGTTTAACTTCTCCTAATGAGCGCGAAGTCCTTAGGGCCGAGTCTAGTATTTTTTAATTAACAATGGACAATACATATGCTTTTGTGATTTTTGGGGTCCTGGGAAGGGTGATGAAATCCCCACCCAATTTGAATTGGTTTCAAGCCCCTTAAGTCCGTATTAAAAAATGCAAAGCGGTAACAAATCAACTGCAAACAATTTTTATTTTTGGCGCGGCGCAAAGAATCCTGCACAAGAACCGTTTATTGGAAGGGGGAGAGAATTTGCGCAAAGAAGGCTGCAGAAAACACAGTTTATTGGAGTTCAGAGGAGTGGGAGAGAGGAGAGAGAAAATTACCAAAAATTTGAAGCCCTGAAGCCAACAAATGGCCGCGGTTCCGCGGCCAAACACCACCTTAGGCCGCGGTTCCGCGGCTGAACAGAGAGATTGGGCTTCCAATTTTTTCCTGTTTGCTGGTCTTGGAGTCCTCTGCTTGTCTGGATTTGCTGAATCTTGATTTGCTCACTGTATTTGCTCCAGATTTTTACAGTAGACCGTTTGCTTTGTTTTGATCCGTCGCGGTGTAGCCGCGAAATATGGGTCTATCTTCCTACGTCTTTGGCACTGAACTTGAACTTCGTATTTTCTACGTCTTGGCCACTGAACTCGAACTTTGTATTTTCCTTCACACTTGCACAAAAACTATCAAAAATACAAGATGGTTTTTTACAATGTATATTTTTTTTTTTTCGGTTATATTTATATTCACAAATTAACCCGAAATTACACAAAGAAATAAACTACCATCTCCCCGGCAACGACGCCATTTGATTGTTATAGGTTCTGCGTGTTCAAGTTTAGTTAATTACCGCAATCAAAACGGTTTCGCTTGTAGCTAGCCGGTTGAGTACGGGTCGTCCGTAGGGAGATGGGAATCTTTTTCTATGTGTTTTTGACGAGTTAAGTCCGAGAGTCCAGATTGTTTGTGATTATCTAAGTGTTAAAATGATATGTAAAGAGAGCTTGTTAGGGTTAGGATTAGGTTAGTTTGAGTTAGGAGTTGCTCACCTTTTTCATTGCCACTCTTAATATCGGTGTTACGGTAATCGGCAACAACGGGGATTAGCACGACTAGGAAGGAACTTGCGAGTATAAGCTAGGCTTTCCAACGCTTAAGTCCTTCCTTTTGGTGCTTGTCCGTCCGTTCTTGGCTCTTAGCCATAACCTCCGGTTAATTCAACCACAACCGGTCTCAATCCGGAATCACCGCTATCATGTAGGATAGGGTGCCGTAGGGAGCGGATTGTGGTTCAATTAACGGGAGTCGATTTAAGATGTTGGGCAAGGAAAGAGTGAGAGAGATTTCCTTCTCTCAAACTTCCCTTATCCTACCCTAACAAGTATGAAACTACTCACACATCATAATGAAAAGAAAACAACACAAAAGAGGAAGATAGAAAGAAAGAGATTAGAAGATAACAACTAGCTATTTGCGACCTCACCTTGGCAAGGATCGAGCGTAAGCATCATGGTTGTTTTAAGGATGAAGAAAAAGAGAGAAGAAAGAAACAACAAGAAATAACAACAACTACGTTAACAAATGAAAATTACAACAATTAACAAGTTAACTAAGGAACAATACAAGCATGATAAGTAAAAGGTTCTTCTTTATTCATCATTCTTCACTCACAAAAGCTCACTACAAGTTTTTAATGGAGAAGAGATGAGAGGAGGAAGAAGAACAACACTAAAACCTAAATTCTAAATACAAGAATAAGCACCCTTGGCTTTGGCAAGTTCTGGACTATTTATAGGCAGGGAACTGGAAATCTAGGGCAACCATCAGAACCATGATGAAAAGACCAAACTGCCCCTGAAAGATGACAAGGTGCGGCGCCAGTACGGCCGCGGATCCGCGGCCTAGACCACCTATTGGCCGCGGATCCGTGGCCCTATGGGGGAATGGGGGCATGTGGTTTTGGGTACTTCCCTGGTCTGCTGTCCCCTTTAGTCTGGTACATGATTTTTCTGATAATCTTTCCACATTTCTTCCAGAATTTCTGTTGATCTAAAGGTGATTTGATGTTGATGTTTTTGTCATGATTTCCTCGAGCTCCGCATAGATCTCTTGGATTTGGTGTTGCCATTGTGCTTTGTGCATGAAGGTGACAACCGATTTGTCATTTTGTCTCTTAAACTGGTGTCTGGCAACATACGGATGAAGAGCGGAGACCGTGTTTTATCAGTGGTTGGCAGGAATCTGGGTTTTGTCGTGTTTTTCCATGAGTTTCACCATTTAGAGCCGAGAACCTGTATCCTGCAATTGACTTAGCAAACACGGCTCAAGAGTACCTACCGATAAGCAATATGATAAAAGTCGGGCGGTATAAAAATGCAAAAATCTGATATGAACAAGTACCTAGATTGAGACACTCCCCAAATCCTTCTAGATCTATCTTTATAGACCCGGTCACCAGAATTCATGATATATTATCCAAATCTTATATAGTGAAACATTTGTGACAACCACAATTTGACCGAATTGTAGCATAGGAACACGATTTCTTATTATGAGGATGTCATCCACATAGAATATGAGGTCTATGACATTACTTCCTTCATTCTTCTTACAAATACAAGGTTCATCTATGATTTTGATGAAATAAAACACTTTGACCGTAACATCAAAACAGATGATCCATCTCCGCTATGCCTGATTTAGTCTACAAATAGACTTAAGTAACTTACACACTTTCCACTGCTCCAACTGACTATGATAACCCTCTGACAGAGTCATATACATGTACACTTCTAAATCACTATTAAAAAAAGACGTTATAGTCTTATACCTGCCAAATTTCATAGTCAAGAAATGCAACAGTGGCAAGCAATATCCGTATGGACTTCAGCATAGATAATGAAGTAAAAGTTTTATCACAATCCACACCGAATATTTGATAAAAACTTTTTACTAAAAGTCTAGGATTATTAGGTTACTATCATTCCATCTGCACTGATCTTAAAAGATCTACTTGCTCCTAATCGGTTTTTCCCCTTTAGAAGCATCCATCAATGTCCATAATTTGCTGGAGTGCATGGAGTCCAACTTGGATATCTTGCATCCATCAGTCGGAAGTCACTATTTTCTATGGCCTGCTGATAACTGGTAGGGTCATCATCAAATATGATGCTAACCTTTCTGTCACCATCTACGAGGAAACCACAGTATCTTTCGGATGGCTGAGGTCACATACTAAATCTGCGGAGTGGCTAAACTTTGTCAGAGATAATAGAATCTCCATTTTCTACTAAAATTTCAGTAACCGTTTGTGGCTCTGGATTTATTTCCAGTTCTACCATACTCCCACTAATTTCTTTTGCAAGAAATTTCTTTTTTAAAAATGTAATGACCGTGTTTTCTAATACCCAATAAAAGGTCTTTTATTTAGTTCCAAGTATTTATTTGTGTGTTTTATTGATAGAAAACTATTTTATCTTATTTGTAATAGTAATTTTAAAAATGTTATAAGCATTTAAATATAATTAAATGAATTTTTTAAAAGATAATTATATTTTTCTGGGCTTAAAATGTTTTAATAAAATTTTATGATGTCTTAAAATAATTTATGTATTTTTATTATTAATTAAAATAATTATTTCGAAATTAAAAAGTTTTTAAAAGTAGATTAGACTTTTAAATAATTATAATAACTAACAAATATTTTAGATATGGGAATATTATTTAGTTTTAGCCCAAAATCATTTTTAAACTGAAGATAACAATAAAATAGGTTTTCTGGTATTTTCTAGTATTTTTCCTATAATTAAACTATTTTTAACAATTTTTTCAAAACAAATTCGGTTTTATAAAAACAGTTTTAGATATTAAAATTAAAAGGAAAACAAATAATAGAAAAGGTGTTTTTAACTTGGACCGTTGGATTCGAAATCCAACGGCCCAGATTTATGCCCAGCCCCCGCGTGAGGCGACCACGAGAAAACGCGTGAGTCCCTCTTGCAGCCAAGTGGCGCCTCCTGGTTGGCGGCGGCGGCGGCGCAATCATTAAGAGATGATTCGCGATGATTGCGCAGTGAGCACCAATCATTGGGCGTGGATTTTTGTGGGGTTTGTCCGGGTTTTTGGGATTTATTTGTTGCAACTTAAGCCCTATATATACAGCCATTTCTCAATCACTTTTCTCACGCCACAGAACTCCGAAAATTCTGAAAAAATACCGAGACCTTCGTCTCGTCGACACTGACGCTGTGGTTCCACGAAATCGTCGAGGAAAAATCAGAACACGGAGATATTCGTGTTTTAGAGAAACGAGACGTTTCGGCTTCCTAAATCTTCATCTCAAAACAAAGGTAGCATCCGCCTCTCACGATTTGATCTATCACCTTCTCTAATTAGGATTTCTTAGACATGATAATAATCTTGCAACCCATTTTAATACGATGTTAAAATCTTCATGCATTTTATGTTATTGTATTATTTTAATGAAAAAATTTAGACTTGATGTTGATCTCACAGGATAACGACCTATCCATCATGCTCACACACATACCTACAATCAAAAATTCCTGATGTTGTTTATTAATTGCTAAGTTGGTATATCACACATACCTTTTAATATTATATTGGTTATTATTTTGCTAAGATAGCATATCACACATACTGTATGATCTCAAAATAGGTCATTCCACAACATGCCCTCATATTATGAAAAGTTTATGATTGAAAACACATACTGATTAGGTAATTATTTTAAAAGAGGTTTAAAAAAATAATATTTTTATTGATATTATAAGTTATTTCTTAGTTTCGATAAAATAACCCAATCTTTGAAAAGTCGTAATATTAGATATACCCTAAAATTCCAAAACAACCTATGATCGCATAAATACTATATTTTTTCTATGTTACATAAGCTAATTATAATATAGTTTTTTTACATCGATACCCTTTCACTTAAGAGAATATTTTTATATTAATAACTTTAGCCTATAACCACTAAAGTTTAATAAGATACCATAATAGGGTAATATTTTACATGAAACACCCCATGGTTACTAGGCAATCGTCCCTGAAAAAGACACAAATCCTGCCGTCCATATGCAGCGGTTGCCAACACAGAGTTGTTTTTGTAGAATATCACCTTGAATAAAATACCCTAATCTAAATAAGATAATGTTTTACGTAATATCTCGTGGTTGATAAGCAATCGTCCCTGAAAAGGACACAAATCCTACCGCTCATGTGCAACGGTTGCCAACACCGACACATTTCTAAAATGTTATCTCCAAATAAACACCATGACTTTATAAATTAGTATTTACAATAAAATAGGTTAATCCATCCTAAAAAAGGATATAATTTCATTTAAATACTTTGACCTTTAGTAAAAGTCTATTTTCAACAAAAACCATAATCTTAATAAAAGATATTTTCCAAAAAGAATATCTAAAACTTTATTAAAAGATAATTTCAAATAAATACCATAATCTTTCATTAAAAGATATTTTCATTAAAATACCATGGGTTTCCCAAAATTATAATTACTCTAAAATACCATGATTTTCTTATAAACAATAACTACCAAAAAATACAATGATCTTTATTAACTAAGATTTCTATAAAATACTATGATCCACCATACAAACTTTAAAAGGTAACAAGATAAAAATGAGTGGTTGTGGAAGGCCATATTAAATGAGATCAACAATTTGAATACAAACTTATGACATATATGACATATGATACGGTTAGGATTAGAATGCGCGAACCTAGGTATGAAATACTTATAAATGAAGATCCCTGCAGGCAGGGTGAACAGTCTAATATGTGGACGACTACTAACCCGATATTCGGGCAAATACTAACCCGATATTCGGACGAATACTAGCCCTACTTTGAGGGCGAATGCTAACCCTACTTTGAGGGCGAATAATTTAATATGTGGATGACATACAGTGTGGAAATTCCATTCCTAGATGACATACACACTAACTCTAATTCATCAAAATCTTTACACTGAACAACAGGGATGGGTAGTTTGATTAGGCAAGGATATGTGGAACTCCGATTTTCCTACTACTCGATCATGATCCCGGGAAGTGAAACTGTATATTTCACTTCCCCAGTTGTTATTCCGTGGCCACAACGGAATAATCGTGAGTATCCGGACCCTTATTTAACAAACTAATATAAACTTTTACCTAACAAATATCTCATACAACATACCCTTATTTACATATACTTATTAAACATGACTTTATTTACATATACCTCATACACTCATACACATATACATCATACCTTTATACACACATCATACATCTATACACCTATCATTCTTATATACACTTGTTTGTTGTTTTTGTACCCTTACTTCCTTATGAGGCAATCGTACCCGAGTGTAACTCGCTGACGGACTTTCCTTTCTCTCTTTTCTCTATCTCTAGAATGTCCGTTAGATGATGAAGAGTATTGCGATGAGGATCAAGGCGTAGAGCCCACTGATGAAGACTACGCAGAATGGACTCAAGAGTATTAGGACAACTCTTTCATTTATCAGTTGCTCACATGTTTAGGGCTTGGCTTTCCTTTACGTCATGTAATTAAACTATTTAGTTTATTTTACTCATTTCTTTTGGTGTGTAATAAAGTTTTTGTTAATGGAAATAAATGCCTTCCGTTTTTATTATTTCGTTTTGGTACATATCATGCATGTTATAGATATTCATATGCTTAACGTAACTGTATTGAATAGACCACCTTCAATACAGTTAGGTTACGGACTGATCAGTAAAATATATTGCACATTTATATGGACATTTTCCCTACTATTATTAAGTATTAAAATGTGTTAATTATAATTTAAGAACATGTGTGGGTTTATTTGTAAAAATATTATTATCATATGTTTCTTCATATATAATTAATATAATTAAGCAAATATATGCATATCATATTTAAATAAAATATTCTTGAGATTATTTATTATTAAAATATGCATATCATATTAAATATTCTTAACCAATATTCTTAAGATATCATATCAATTAATTGGTTAGAATAATATCTCAAATAAAACAAATGCTACTAACAATGTGATTTGAGATATTGTGCAGGTATTATAATAAGTTTAGCTCAGGTTTGAACTATAAGTTGGAGATCCACAACAAATCGATTCACCAAACCAAATCTGCCGAATAGTAGAAGCAAATTGAAAAATCTCGCAACGGCAGAGACTAAGAGATAAATTTTCAGAATCCTTTTATCAGAAGAATCTCCAAATATCGAGAGAAGAAGCCATAAGAAATTAGAAGGCTCAAACCCACCATACGGCGGCAGATCCGTGCTCAAAGTATGTTTGGGGCGGCGGAAGCACGGTTTTCTGGTAGCCGTAGGATGTGAAACTTCAGGGTCTTGATCGTAATTTGACACACTTCAACATGACGTCTAGGGTTTCACATTCCAGAGCCTATAAAAGGATCAAGAGCATCTATCATCAAAAATATATAATCGAACTATCTATCTATCGAAGAATCGATTAAGATCTAGCGAGCAGACTAGGGTTTTGTAAATTACTTTTTCAGTGAGCAACTTTTGTAAGGCATGAGTAATCAATAAAGGTAGTTTTTTTTTCTTTAATTTTGCCGCAATTACTTTCCGCAATTACTTTCCGCATTACCTTCTGCATTTACTTTCTATATTTTTAATTTTAATTATGGGTTTCGTTTTCTTCCACCTTTCTTCTACTACGCTAATATCCATGAGCGAGTAAATTCTTGCTTGCTAGGGTTTGTAAGATAGGGTAGAATAATGGATGAAAACTATAACTTAAATTCTTTTTAAAGTTTTAATTTTTATAAATTTTAGCAAAATGAATATTAACCCTCTTATCGGGCTCGCTATTAATTCTTGATAGTCACGACCATGATTTAAGAATCATTAATAATCATTTTGTTAAGGGCTTGAGAAAAATAGGGATCAATGGAAGGACAAGGGTCAGTAGAGGGAAACCCTAATTCTCTACAAGAACTCTAATCCACATTTATCACTATTTCTGTAGTATTAAATAATTAAAAGATAAAAAGAATTATTTTTAAAATTCCATCCATTAACTACTAAATCGTATAAACCCTGCAAGCCCTTCTATTATAAACTTTTCAAATCTTCTTAGTAATAAACGATAACAATCTTAAGTTTCTTTTATCAACTCGTCTAAAATAAGAAAAATAGTTCACCGTTTCTCTGTGGATGACCCGTACTTACTAGCGTCTAGCTATTGTGACACCGTTATTGATTGCTGTAATTTAGAACATACATAGACACACTTTTGCACGACCAATCAAATGGCGCCGTTGCCGAGGACACGGTCGTGATATTTTTTTATTATTCGAGTTGATTTCTAATAAAAACCAGAAAAAAAGAGAACCAAAACCGCATTTTGTGTTTTTAACGATTCTTGTGCTAGTTTTGAAAGGAAATCTAGAGTAATTAGAGCGAACCAATAGAGATTCATAGACTTTCAAATTGGACCAGAGGAGCTTTTAAGTTATGTGAAGAAGTTTGGAAGGGAGAACTCATCAAACGGCGGCGGAACCGTGGCCCAACAAAGCATTTGGGGACGGAAGCACGACCACCTTGGGGAGTTGAGCCCCCAAAATTTTCTGCTATTTTCCTACCGTCTTCCTCTCTCCTCTAAAACGCCAATAAACTGTTTTTACCTGCAGGATTATTTGAAAACAACGCCGCTAAAAAATCTTTTTGCGTGTTTTTAATTTTGGGTTTTTTTGCATATCTAAAACGAACATTAAGGGGCAAGAAACCCAAATTCAGATTACGTGGGGATTTCATCACCCTTCCTAGGCCCCACAAATCACAAACGAGTATACTATCATCCTATATTAATAAAAAATATCTAGACCAAGCTTTTAAGGACAGTCACGCTCAATTAAGACAAAGGAGGGTTGTGGGTAATCTATTGCTTATCTGCATTTCTCTTGTGGTGTCTAAGGAAAGTGTGACTAAGACAAGTGGTTTACTTAATTAGGCCCGCTATTTTGGTGATTCGTATAGCGGATACCTATCCCACTTATCTGGCACTTACTTGGCTGCAAGATTGATAAAGATGTGATAGAGGATTGATCCTACGTCTTGTCTTTTGGAAGTCTAGGAGCGGTATAGTGATTTGACCTAGGTGATCCTAGCTCTAGGGACAGATTGTGCATTTTGTGATTGGTTGAGTCAAGCCTTATGTCTATTACTTATGTCAAAACAAACCCTTCTTAAAATCGTTCTCACACATATCACATGCTGCCACGTGCACTAAACCCGTTTAGTGCATGATCGGCTGGACACATGATTCTAGTGCCCGTTTAGTCCGCGTTTTTGCCTTCGACTCCGAAGTTGATACTTCTTCACCTTATTTTCTTTACTACTTACAACATCTCCCGAGATGGACAGACCTCCATCGGGTTTTTACAATACCACTTTGCCACCACCTGTAGGTGCGGAAATTCAGAATTCACCATGCATTGCTCTCCAAGACCGATGATATCCCACACGCGGACCCCTTCCTTCATGTTTGTCTCTTCCACCAGCTAGTAGGGATAATTTCGAATTAAACTCCACTTAATCAAGTTGTTGCCCAAATTTCACGGGCTTGAGTCTGAGAATGCATACGTTTTTATAACAAAATTCGAAAACGTATATGCAATGATGAGCACCACCCAACTTTCAGGAGATACTGTGCGATTACGTCTTCTTCCTTTTACCTTATGCGATCTCATAGAGAAGTGGTTTTATAACACCTCCTCATATTCTATCACCAATTGGGATGAATTTGTTAAAGCATTCCTAAAGAAATTTTATCCTAATCATAATACTGCCCGCATTACGAGCGAGATTAACCAGTTTGCCCAACTTCCGAATGAACCCTTTTGGAAATACTTTGAATGGTTTAAAGATCTCCTTGTCCAATACTCTCATCAAGGAGTTGAAAAATGACAACTTTGCCAAATTATGTATGAGGGTGTTAATCCAGCGATAAAACAAATGTTAGAAACCATTTGTCAATGTCATTTTGAATATCCGTTGGAAGATCATTAGTCTTGTTTGGGACTAAAACCAATTTGGAAAATAAAGAGCATAAGAGCTCGGTTGATTAGGAGTTTGGCCAACTTGGGCTCAGCCCACTCAATCTTTGTCATTTCATTTTGAATAAAGTGTTAAACACTTGCTTGGGCTTAGTCCCCTTTCTATGTTAACAATGTTGAGCATTTATATGGGTTCTGACGCCCCCATTTTATTTTACTTTTTCCTTTTTTTGGAGTGTTGAACACACTTTATGGCTCCCACATGCGAAGCACGTGAGGCGCTTGATACTAGGCGCTGGGCGCTGTTTGGTGAGTCAGAGCACTTTATGTTAAATAGCGCCCATATGAGGGGCACGTGGGACGCTTGGCGCTGAGCGCCAACCACTGAGTGCTAAGCACTCCTTATTGAGTGGCGCCCATGTGAGAGACACGTGAGGCGCTTGGCGCTGAACGCCAACCACTGAGTGCTAGGCACTTTTATAGAGTAGCGCCAACGTGAGGGGCACGTGAGGCGCTTGGCACTGAGCGCCAACCACTGAATACTAGGCACTCTTTATTGAGTAGCGCCCATGTGAGGGGCATGTGAGGCGCTTGGAGTTAATTTTTCTTCGTGTATTATGTTCGGAAGAGTTCAATTCTTTGTTCTTCTCTGAATTTTCGATCCCCAAGAACAAATTCATCCCCATGAGAATTAAATTCTCATTTGTGGGGGACTTATCTCATAGATCTCAGATCCAGGGAAAGAACTATATTCTTTTATGAGGGTTAAATTCTTGGATATGCAGATGAGATGCTTTGATCTCTACTGCTTTTATTTACATCGAAAAAAGTTCTTCTTCTTTCCTCTCTCTTAAAGCTGTCTTTTTTCTTGCACTTCTTTTTGAACTTGAAGTTTTTGGGGGGTTCCTCTTCTTAGATTTAAAATCTAAGGTCCTTTATATAGTAGATGCAGATTTGTTGATTTAGTTAAAGAAATATCTCATTGAGAGATTTTTAATTGATTTTGGGATTTTCCCCACCATTGGATCTTTGATCCAAGATCTTCTATTTTACAGAAGATATCTTTCTTGTTTTTAACAAGATTAGGGAAATATTTTCCCATACATAATTTATTCTACAGATAGGTGATTTTTAATCACCATTGGATTTTTAATCTAATGGTACTCTGTTTTACAGAAAGTAATCTTGTTTAGAAAGATTTGAGGAATATTTCCTTAACAGAATTTAATTCTGCATTTTGATGATTTATCATCTCCATTGGATTTTTAATCCAATGGCTCTGTTTAACAGAGAAATTTTAGTTCTGGCGTCGGCGCCCTCGTGCGAGGCACGTGAGGTGCTGCATCAGAGTTTTTAACTCTTGGCGCTGGCGCCCTCGTGCAAGGCACACTAGGCGCTTCCTCAGAGTCTTTAACTTTTATTTAATATATTTCTTTTTGTGCTTTGCACATTGGCGCCCACGTGAGGAGCACGTGCAACTCCTCCTAAGAGTTTAATATTTATTTAATAGATTTCTTTTTGTGCTTTGCACATTGGCGCCCGCGTGAGGAGCACGTGAGGCGCCATCATAGGATTTAATTCTATCCAAGGCAGTACCTACATGCTTTGCATGTGGAGCTTTCCCTTTATTTTTATTTTTATTTTATTGTTATTATTTTAGAAGGGAGCAAGTTTTGAGCCAAAATTTTGGCGGGAACAAATGCCCTCCACTACTTTGCCTACGTAAGTATGTACATTGGTGAAGTTGTGCGATGTTATGCGTGACCAGAGAATTGATGGCTTAGGAGACAAGTTTAGAGTCCTTGTAGCCTAAGACTTTTTCCATCTTCATGAGTCGTAAGGGTCTCAAGAAGGGTTTTTTCCCTACAAGTCGACAGGATCTCATAGGTACAAATTCTCCCTATAAATCGTGAGGATTTCTAAGTGTTCATTGCCTTCGTGAGTCGTAAGGATCTCACTCGGGTATTTTTCCTTACGAATTGTGAGGATCCGTAAGTAACTTCTTTATTTCATTGGCGAATGTGGTTTTGGCAAATGTGGCCCATAGATAGTTCATCTTGACCTTTTTGTAGGGCAGCGATGGCTTAATAAACAGATTTGGATCTGCCGCCTAAGACTTTTCAACTTTATGAGCCATGAGGGTCTCATAAAAACTTTTCTCCCTACAAGTTGAGAGGATCCCGTAGGTGTATTTTCTTCTTAGGAGTCGTGAGGACTCCTAAGTGCATTTTCTCTTGAGAGTTGTAAGGATCTCACAAGAGAATTTTCCCCCTTACAAGTCGAAAGGACTCGCAAGTGGTTTTTTTTCCTTGTCGATATTCAACTTTGGAGAGTGTGTCTCGTGAATAGTATACAAGAGTCAGTTTGGACCTGCTTGTAGGGCAGCGATGGCTTAGGAAGCAGGTTCGGATCTGCCGCCTAAGACTTTTCAACTTTATGAGCTGTGAGGGTCTCATAAAGACTTTTCTCCCTAAAAGTCGTGAGGATCCCGTAGGTGTATTTTCTCCTTAGGAGTCGTGAGGACTCCTAAGTGTGTTTTCTCTTGAGAGTCATAAGGATCTCATAAGAGAATTTTCCCCTTTACAAGTCGAGAGGACTCGTAAGTGGTTTTTTCCCTCCTTGTTGATATTCGACTTTGGAGAGTGTGGCCCGTGGATAGTATACAATAGTCCATCTTGGACCTACTTGCAGGGCCCCGGTGCTTAGGAAACAGGTTGATATCCCCGTGGCCTAAGGCTTTTCCCTACGAGTCGAGATGTTCACGCAGGAACATTATTTTCCTTACGAGTCGAGATGAATCGAGAAGTTCTCGCAAGGATTTCCTAACGTCAGAGTTAACTTCTGCTAATAGAAGTTTGTTAGGGTCTGTGGTACTAGGGTTTTTTACCCGTCGTACTGTCGCGTTGGCCGATATATTCCCCGATATGCAATCTTGCTATTCGAGTAGCCTTGTGATTGTTTTGTCTCTGATCCCTTCGGGGGCTGGACAAGACGTCTTCAAGTAATCTTCCCGGTGATATTACCGTAGGAAGAGCAAGCGTTAAGGATATTCCATGCCGCTTTTTACTTGAGGTTGGGCTCAGTTTGGGGAGCCCCGATGAGTCACGACCACTTCGCGCTGGTGTGGGATGATCTCCGATAGTCTTTCAGGTCTCATTTGAGTTGCTGTCAAGACCCTGAAGCGAGGGATTTTCCTTGGCTTCATTTGCTGACATTGTGTCTGCAATATTGCGGCGAATGTCGAGGTTGTTTCTAGGTTGTCTGTGAACCGTCGAGTCTTGGAACTAGGGACTTTGCCATAGCTCTGGTTGTTTTGATGTCGCGTCTGCATCTTGCTGGAGTGAGGAAGAACGCTGTTGTTGATCTCTAGGCTGTAGATGTTGCCATCGAGACTTGGAACTAAGAACTTTGCCATGGCTCCGTTTGTTGATGTCGCGTCTGCATCCTGCTGGAGGGAGGAAAAACGTTGTTGTTGATCTCTAGGCTGTAGATGTTGCTGTCGAGACTTGGAACTAACGACTCTGCCATGGCTCCGCTTTGTTGACGTCGCATCTGCATCCGGTTGGAATGAAAAAGAACATCGTCGTTGATCTTTGGGTTGTAGATGTAGCTATCGAGATCTAGCTTCTTTTTTATGAAGCCTGGTGGGACAATATGGTTCCATTTTTGTTTTGTGCCCATGGATTGTATACAGGGGTCGATGTGATCTCACCTGCAGGGCAAAAGTTTCATTTTATTTTTTTATTTCTTTCCGCGATACTCTATCATTTTAGCTTTTTATATCGCGAAAGTCACGATTGTCCAATCATTTCGGCTTTTATTGCGGTGCCCAATCATTTTGGCTATTTCATATGCATATATTTTACTCGCTGATTTTCATTGCGAGTTGCCCCATCATTTCGGCTATTTCATATGCATTTTTGGCTCGCTGATTTTTATTCCGAGTATGGAACTTGAGATCTGATACCAATCTTAGTATCAGTATCGCTGCAACTGGAATATGGCCAGAAGCGAATCATCATTTGCCGTGAAAAGACTTGGAATTTGATACAATTTAGGCATCAGCATCGCTGCCACTGGAATGTTGCCAGAAGCGAATCATCATTTGCCTTTGCTGATAGGAACAAAGGTGGCTTAGCAAATAGGATTAGGATCCTGCCGACTAAGTCTTTTGATTTCATGAGCCGTAAGGGCCTCATAAAGGTATTTCTCCCTACAAGTCGTGAGGATCTCATAGGTGTATTTTCTCCTTAGGAGTCGTGAGGATTCCTTAGTGATATTTTCTCTTGTAAGTCGTAAGGATCTCACAAGAGTGTTTTCTCCTTGCAGGTCGAGAGGGCCTACAAGTGTTGTTCACCGAATGGGGAAATTTCGCGCTATGAGTGGAACTGGGTGAGGGAACGTTTATTTGTGCCCATGGATTGTATACAAGGGATCGATGTTGACCTCCTGTAGGACAACTTGGGGAATGTGATGGCTTAAGAACAGGTTCAGATCCCTGTAGCTTAAGGCTTTTGAATCCTACGAGCCATGAGGGTCTCATAGGGGGAATTCTCCTTACGAGTCGTGAGGATCTCGTAAGTGTAATTTCTCCTTAAGAATCATGGGGATCCTTAAGTGTGTTGCTCCCTTTTGTGAGTCATAGGGATCTCACGCAGGTATTTTCTCCTCACAAGGTCGAGAGGACCTTGCAAGCGCGCATGATTTTTTTTACGAGTCTGTGCCCTTTCGGGTTTTCACAAACTCGCCAGCAGTCCTGCTATTTTTACTCACGGCGCCCTTTCAGGTTTTCATCCGTGCCTATTTCGCTTGTGGACGTACCGTTTTTTTAACGATGAAACCCTCGAAAATAGTTTCGCCGCATGTGACCCGTCTGTTTGCCGGTAGGATTTGAGTTGCAGTCCTCGCCGCTGGGACTCGTGGTCTTGAATTCCACTGTTGCCATGTTTGAGGTGATGTACTTAGTTTAAGGACATTACGGTCCATTGTTAGTTTAGGGACATCTCGGTCCATAGCTAGTTTAAGGACGTTGTAGTCCGTTGTTAGTTTAGGGATGTTTCGGTCCATAGCGTTTCGAGGCGCGGTTTTGCCAGATACTACTCACAGAGCCTTGACTTAGGAAGATAGCAAGCGGACACGAGCATCGTCATCTATCCTTAACCTGAGTTGTGACTTGTCAGGGATAGTATTTCTTAAGGAACCGGCCGTTTATTGGCCGGAAGGGTCTCTCGCCATGCATGTTCATGAGCAAGTTGGCCCCATCTCGGTAAACCTTGTCTATTATGTATGGGCCCTCGTAGTTCGGCTCGAATTTCCCCCGCTTTGCATGGTTGGGGATCATAGGTCTTTTGATAACTAGCACGAGTTCGCCTTGGCGGAACGTTCTCGGCCTAGTTAGTTTTTCGTATGAGCATGTCATCCTTGTTTTGTAAGCTTCTAGGTTTTGCTGCGCCATGAGACGAGTTTCATCGAGGGAATCGAGCTTCTCAAGCCGAAGGTAGGAATTTTCTTCATCCGTCAGCTCATGTCAGACCGCCACTCGTAGAGAGGGTAGTTCTATCTCCAAGGGGAGAATTACTTCCAATTCGAATACCAACACGAATGGCGTGGTATTCGTGGTAGTTTTGAACGTGGTTCGATAAGCACAGAGATCTTCATGCAATCTCTCGTACCAGTCCTTTCTGTTTCTAGACACCATCTTCTTTATGATCTTCGTCAAGGTCTTGTTGAAAGCCACGGCTAGACCGTTACCTCGGGGATTATAGACTGAAGAGTATCTCCAGTCTATATTATGTTGTTGTGTGAAACGGCTGATCTTATGGTTTCTGTAGACCGGCCCATTATCCGAGATAATCCATCATGGAGTACCGAACCGATAGATGACATGTGTCTTGAAGAAATGGAGGATGTTCTCCATTTTCACATCCTTTAGCGGCACTGCTTCTGCCCACTTAGAGAAGTAATCAGTTGTCGCCAATATGAACCGATGCACTTTGGATGATGCTGGTTCGATAGGCCCGATTATATTGGTGTTTACCGCCGAAAACAGGAGATGGAACGACATAGGTCGTCTTGCCTGAATTTGGGGGCAGATGCTATTTGGGTTTATCCGTTCACCTCTCCGAAGATGCCAAGTTGATTTATGGTACCGTGTATCGGAGGTTTTGACAGATGCGGCCATTGTAGCAGACTTCGTCAGATTCCCCTTCGTTGGAGAGGGTTTTTTGATTGTGGGGACACTCTTCCCTACAGACGCAGGCCCCTGCTGTTAATTACGTTACCGCATCACGGTAACCACTTTCTCCTGCTCCAGATGTTCACTTCGTGTCGTGTGTGTTTGTTTTATTTTTGGTTGCCCGTGGATTGTATACGGAGACTAATTTATATTGTCGCCCATAGGACATGGATTAGTCTAAATCCGTATTTTCTTAGATTTGGGTTTGGTTTGATTTAAGGATCGTTAACCTTGTTTTATATTAAGATCAACTTAAATGTTTGTTGAGGATACGCTAGTCTAATTTTAGACTAAGATCTACTCAACAGGATTTTGGGATTATTCATGCCCAATAAAAGAGCATTTGGGATATATTGTTTTAGTTTAAGGACGTTACGGTCCGTTGTTAGTTTAAGGACGTTGCGGTCCATAGATCATCGTTTTGGGGTGAGGGCTTAGTTTAAGGACGTTTCGGTCCATATTTAGTTTAAGGACGTTGCAGTCCATTGATTTTAGTTTAAGGACGTTACGGTCTGTAGAGTTTAGTTTAAGGATGTTACGGTTCGTAGAGTTTGAGATGTGCCAAAGAGTTGTTGGTTATCGGGACCCACCACCTCTCTGAAGAAGTTGAAGAATTACAACGACATATATCAGAGGAGTGGAGAGATGTACCCTTAAACCAAATTTCAGATTGAGGAGTCATCAGTCATGAGCATAGAGGCTCAGTTTATTTGGAGATTTAATCTCAGGAAAGACTTAGCCAATCTGGGGTTGAAGTTAGCCTCTTATAGTGTTAAACACTAATGTATGCTCAGTGCCTACGTGCACCCACGTGATATTCTAAGGCAGTGTTAAACACTGAGATCTGGGATGCTCACGTGTGGCACGTGAGGCACCATTGCAGTGTTAAACACTAAAAATTGGGGCGCTCACATATGGCACGTGAGGCTCTAAAGTGGTGTTAAAAACTGGAACTTGGGGGGCTCACGTGTGGCACGTGAGGCCCTTGAAGCAGTATTAAATACTAAAATTTTGGGGCACTCACGTGAGGCGCTTGGAGTTGGGCGCTGCCTCTTCTATTCTTTTATTCTTTTATAAGTGCTAAGCACTGTTAGGGGGTCACGTAGGATCACGTGAGGCGCCCCAAAAATATGGTTTATTCCCTTTTCTCTTTTTATAAGTGCTGAGCACTTCTAAGATGTCACGTGGGGTCACGTGAAGCGCCCCAAAAAAGGGTTTATTCCCTTTTCTCTTTTATAAGTGTTGAACACTTCTAAGGGGTCACGTGGGGTCACGTGACTAGATCTCAGTCTTTCCTTTTTTGTTCTCCAAAGGTGCTCACGTGGGAACACGTGAGCTTTTATTGTGTAGTGTTGAACACTAATATGCATGGAGCTCTTGATCTGAGTTTTATGAATTTCAGGTCCCTTATTTTTATAAGAATTAAATTCTTTTATAGGGTCGAATCCTAGTTTTATCAAAGAAATTAAATTCCTATATCTTTTGGTATGAATTAAATTCTTCAAACCTAGTTCTTTCCTCTAAGTTATGGGACTGCATAACAGAATCTCCCCGATGAGAATTAAATTCTCAACTTGTGGGGAGATCTGCTTCTGCAGATCTCAACCAGAAGAAGAACTAAGTTTTTTTTGGAAGAGTTAAACTCTTGTTAAAGAGGATAAAACGATCTCTAAGCCTTTTCCTAACCTAGGGTTTCTTTTTCTCTAAAGGGAGCTCCTCTTCTCTTTTTTTTTTGTTTTCTTTTTGAATCTTAGGGGGGATCTCTCCGTGCAAGACTTGAAGTCTTGGGTCCTTTATATAGTGGAGGCTGATTTGTTGATTTAGTTGAGGAAATCTCTCATTGAGAGACCTCTAATTGATTCGAGGATTTTATCCACCGTTGGATCTTTGATCCCAAGCTTTCTATTTTACAGAAGACATTTCTCTTGTTTTTAACAAGATCGGGAAAATATTTTCCTATACAGGGTTTATTCTGTATCTTGGTGATTTTTAATCACGATTGGATCTTTAATCCAACGGTGCTTTGTTTAACAGAGAGTAACCTTCCTTGTTTAGATAGATTTGAGGAATATTTCCTCAACAGATTTTAATTCTATGATTTGATGATTTATCATATTCATTGGATCTTTGATCCAATGGTGGAGAACTTTCGGTTCTGGCACTGGAGCCCTCGTGCTTTGCACGTAAGGCGCTGCTTCAGAGTTTTTAACTCTTAGCGCTGGCACCGTCGTGCTTTGCACATGAGGCGCTGCCTAAGAGTTTAACTCTTATTTAATAGATTTCTTTTTGTGCTTTTCACATTAGCGCCCGCGTGAGGAGCACGTGAGGCGCCATCATAGGATTTAATTCTATCCAAGGCAGTATCTACATGCTTTGCATGTGGGTATTTTTATTTTTATTTTTATTATTTTATAAGGGAGCAAGTTTTGAGCCAAAATTTTGGCGGGAACAATCGGTTCCCCACATTTCGAATGACCAGCTAGCCAGTGTTGGGTGTAGTGGATTCAGATACTGGTGGATGAAATCCCCGTGAATTTGGCATGAGTGACACTGCTTCGCATATTCGAGGAAGTCCTGAATCATCGTAGGCCAATAGTAACCCATTCTTTTAATCTTCAGCTTCATCTTTGGCCCGACTTGATGGGAACCGCAGAGTCCGTCATGAGTTTCTTGGACGACCCTTTTTGCTTCTTCTGGTCCCAGGCACCTTAGCCTCAAACTATCGAACGATCTCTTATATAGAGTATTGTTGACGAAGGCAAAAGACAGGGCTCGCTTCATGAGCTGATGTCTTGAAGACGTGTTTTCGGGTGTTCGATGGGATTTGAAGTAGTCTATGAAAACTTCTCTCCAATCCTTAGCCTTTTCTTCATCCTTTATTCGGAAGGCCGCTTGTTCGGTCGCTCCCTTACTTTCAGAAGACTTCGGAGATATTTCTGCTGGCGCGAAAATCCGGCGGCTTTGCACAATGATCCTTATGTCATCGAGATTTTCGTCGGCTAGTTCTTTAACAAGCTTAGCTAATGCATCTGCTTTGCTATTTTCCTCCTGCGGTATGCTTTTCAGGATGTAGAAGGGGATTTGAGTCAGTAGTTGCTGCACTCTTTCACCATATTTTACCAACCATGGCTTGCACATCTGATAGTCGCCATTTACTTGGCTAACGACCAACTGGGAGTCTCCATATATGAGGAGGTTTTCGATTCCCATGTCGACAGCAATCTCGAGACCTGCTATCAAAGCTTCGTATTCAGCCTCGTTGTTTGTCCTTGGCTTTGTTAAGGAAAAGGTGAAATGATTATCCCTCCTTGCGGAGTCACGAGAATAAGACCTACCCCGACTTTGATTATGAGGGTGTTTTTTCTTTCGCTTTTTTACGGAAGATGCTCCATCAAAGTAGAGTTCCCATCGGGTATCACTCTCTTCTTTCTCCCTGTCGATTGTGTCAAACGCATGTTCGTCTGGTAATTCACAATTTAGGGGAGAATCGGCAGGTATCGGATGCTCTGCGAGGAAGGCGGCGATGGCCTAGCCTTTCACTGCCTTGAGAGGTCGATAGATTATCAAGAATTCCATCAAGAGGAGGGTCCGTTTGGCAAGCCTTCCCGTTAGTATGGTTCTTGACATCAAATATTTGAGAGGATCCACCTTTGATATAAGATGGACCTCATGTGCCAAGGCATAATACCGAAGCTTTGTTATCGCGAAGATTAATGCCAGGAAATGCTTTTCGACAGGGGAGTAGTTGTTTTCTGTCCCCAGGAGAACTCGACTAAAATAGTAGAGAGCTCTCTCTTTTCCCTGATCGTTTTCCTGTGCCCATAGCGCACCTAGAGAACCTTCAAGGGCTGTTGTGTACAGGATGAGGGGCTTTCCCTTGACCGGAGCGGTCAGTACCGGGGGTTTCTGCAGATACTGCTTGATTTCGTCTAGTGCACTTTGGCATTTACGATCCCAAACGAACAGAGTCCCCTTCTTCATTAGATAGCTGTAGAGGCATCATTTTCCGAAGAGGTTAGTTATGAACTGTCGGATATACGCGAGCTTTCCTTGGAGAGACCGCAATTGTTTGAGAGTTCTTGGCGTGGGCATTTCCATAATCGCCTTGATCTTTGATGGGTCTATTTCGATGCCTTGGTGTCGTATGATGAATCCTAGGAATTTGCCTGAGGAGACTCCAAACGCGCATTTCAGAGGATTCATCTTTAGGTTGTACTTCCGAAGGCGCTGGAACACTATTTTCAGATGCCCCCAGTGCTCCTCGTACGATTTGCTTTTCACTATGAGGTCGTCGATATAGCATTCGACAATTTCATGTATGAGGCCATCGAAGATCTTCGTCATGGACCTCTGGTAGGTGGCGCCCGCAATCTTCAAACCGAAAGGCATCACTTTATAGCAGAATATGCCCAGCGGAGTCCAGAAGGTGGTATGCTTTTGGTCTTCAGGATGCATCTTTATTTAATTGCACCACGAAGATCCATCCATGAAAGAGAAGACTTCATGGGTGGACGCATTATCAATCATAAATTCAGTAACTCGTACGGGGAAGTCATCCTTCGAGCAAGCTTTATCGAGGTCCCGAAAGTCTATGCAGACACGTACCGTCCCATTTTTCTTCATCACTGGGACAATATTGGCGATCCAGTCAGGGTACTGAACTTCCTGGATGAAGCCGGAGTCAATTAGCTTCTTGACTTCAGTGTTGATGCTCATTTCAAGTTCGAGCCACATTCTTCTTTGCACTTGTTTGACTGGCTTGACATCCGTGATATTGCCAGTTTATGCACAGCTATCTCTGGATCTAATCCTGACATCTCAGAATAGTTCCATGCGAAGCAATCTTTATACTGCGTAAGCACATCTTTTAGTGTAGCCACCTGCTCTTCAGACAATAACTCGCTGACAAACGTTGACCTTGGATCGTTTACCGTCCCCAAGTCGATCTTCCTCTGATTGTCCGCCATGGTATGTATCCCGTCCTCCAGCTCTTTTGGAGCCGGTGGAAATTCTAAGATCACCTCGTCTTCATCTTCATTTGCGAAGCAATGGGAGAGGTCATCCATATTCTCATGCTCCCCCTCCTTTGAGAGTGTTATCATGTGGCAGGTATGAGTTCGTTTCTAAGACCAATGTTGATCTGGTTCTACTTTCGCCCTATAGATTGCTTTTGGTTCATGCTTCTGTAGTGGGGTTACCCTCCGATTGTCGGAAAGAGCAAACCTGCCTTGCTGATACTGGTCTTCAACCCAGTTTTTGAAGGTGAAGCAGTCTTCAAGAGGATGTCCTATTGCTCGGTGGTAGGAGCAATAATCCGGGTGATGGACCCCGTTTACTTGTTCGGGGTTCCTAGACTCCGGGAGTGCCATCATTTGATGTTTCATGATAAGGTCAAAGATTTTTCTTGTCTTGTCTCGAGGGAAAGAATATTCCCGACCCATTTTTTTCATGAAAGACGGATTCCAGCTGACTCTTTCTTGATCGCATGGCTTTTTGGATCCGTTTCGCTGTTTTTGAACGTTATTCCCATTCTTCACCTTGTTGTTGCTTCTACGTCGAGCTTTTTTCTTGCCATGAGAGCGCATAGCGGGCTGAAGGTGAAGGGCATCGTCATCCTCCGTAGCCTGCTAAATATAGTTGCGTTCTAACCTTCTTGTAAATGGCCATTTCACGGCTGTGGTTATCCTGAACCTTTTGACCCGCTTTCCTTATTAGCTTGTAAATCTGTTCTTCGAATGACGGGCTTGGCATTCTTACTATGGGATCTCATTCTGGTTCGATGTCAGCGCTATCTGGAGATGCATTCGCTTTTTCGCCGGAATCATTTATAACATGGCAGCCATGGACTCGCTCCCGTTTCTTGGACCGAACGTATCCAAGCCCAGTCATCTCCATCCTCCTGTTGGGCATCTTTCGCTGAGTCTCGAGAACATCCCAAATCCTGTTGTAGAATTGGGCTTGTCGAGCGGTTTATTTGAAGGGTACGCCTTGGCATCTTAATAAACTCTTCAAATCCTCTGTGTAGTATCTGGGCAGACGGATTGGTTGGAGCTTGTCAAGCACAGGTTCGGCACCATGCCATACTTCTCTTTCCACTTTGATCTTCGTGGATTGATAGAAGAGGATCGCCTTTTCACTTTTTTGCATGGGAGGGACGTAGAAATTCTGCAGCTCTTGCACGCTGTATGTATCAAGCGCATCGAGTTCTTTATAATGCTGCTGTGGAACTATGGCAATTTGCAAACTCTGATCAGTTCCGGTGAAGGTTTGTATTGATGGACGAACAGAGAATACTGTGTTGATCTTGTCTTCAGAGTCACTGCCAAAGACCAAAATGGGAGTAGATGGTCCTGGCCTGTTTCCTTGGGGTTGCCCTGAGAAGAATACTTCTTCATTCTCCTCGGTATCGCTCCCAAAGATCGGGATAGTGGCGACGGCTTTTTGTTTATTCTCCGGTTTGTGAAATCTTTCCATGTCTTCAAAGTCTGGTAAGAATTATTTTGCATCTTCATAATTGCGGACTTCATTTACGGAGAAAGGGTTTAGTTCCCCCATCACGGTGTACTCGAGTCCGTCTTTGAAATACTTTATACACTGATATTGTGTAGAAGGGATGACGTTGTACTCGTGTAACCAGGGCCTTCTGAGCAAAGCGTTGTAGCTAGTCTTGGCATCAATGATATGAAATTTGATATCAGTGATAAGCAGCCCGAAGCATAATGTCAGTATTACAGACCCGAGCGTTTGTGATGACTAGGAGTCAAACTTGGAGATGGTAATTTTATCCCGAGCCAGATGCTGAACGTTCATGTAAATCTCCTTCAACACTCTCACATTGAGAAGGTTGATGGAGGACCCATTGTCAACCAGGATCTTCCCTATTTTGATGTTGTGGCAATACCCGGTTACATATAACGGATGGTTATGCTCACACATTCCGAGGAGGAGGTTTTCATCGCTGAAGGTGATGTCAGCCGTGTGGACTTCTTCCAGCTTGTCTTTCATCTTTTCTTCTGCAAGGAAGGCTTGAAACTGATCGGGCTCTTGTAACGCCCTGATCAGAGAATCTCATGCCTCTTTAGACAGGAGAAGGGCATTCAAAATGCTTAATTGTGAGGGTATTTTCCTCAGGTGTGCCAGGATATTGTAATCCACCTTGTTTTTCTTAGGCGGGTCCTTGGTTGTGAGCTCTTCAACGATTTTATCATCGAGAGCAATCTCCTTAGAGACTTTTTCCTTCCCCTTGTCTCTTTCGCCCGAACCTTTGTTTGAGGGTCCGAGATTCTTTTTAGGCAACGTACGGTTAAGCAGCCGAATGTTCTCACAGTTCTTCATCTCTTCTTCTTTTCCAGAGGTGGATTCCTTGAAGAGGGGGGCCGAGGGCTATTTCTTCGTCAGAATCTCTCCCAAAGGTAAGAACTTGAGATTTTCCTTTTATCAAAATGGCATCAACCATATGACAGTTACCGGCTGTTTCTTTATGCTCATCTGCCGTGCTTTTCTGCTCCCGACGGGCTTTGTGCTTCATCTGCTTGAAGTGTTGTTGATGGGCACTGTATCCCTGCCACCACTTCTTAAAAGCATTGCACTCTTCGGTAGGGTATGTGACCCTCCGATGGTACAAGCAGTAGTTCGGATGTGCATCCGCTTCATCGGGGTACATACTCCCAGAAATATTTTCTTTGAAAGGTGGCAGCTTCATTCTCATTAACAGAGCTTTGGCGAACTGCTTCCCTATCTTGATTCTACATTTGCTGGTGGCAGGGGCACTTTGATCCGGTTGAGGTACTTTATGGCTTCTCATTACTGGAGCTTCTTCAGCCTGACGCCGACGCTTGGCCTTTTCGTATATGGCCGCTTCACGTTCTCGGTCAGCTTTGCTCTTTTGAAGAGCTTCGCTCAGCAGCCTGTCGATCAAATCGTCTGATGGTTCCAGGGATTTTAGCTCTGGTTCTGCCCCCAGTTTCTCTACGTCAGGAGCTTCTTTGCCATTTACCAACAAGTGAGAGATCATGTGGCAACTCTCTACATAATCCTTGGTTTCTTCTGACGAGTCGTCTCGTTCATCAATGTCACCGTCTCCGTTCTCAAGAATATGCTTGAAGAATTCTTCTAGTATGACTGGGGTCCATACCTTTTGGTTGTATTCCTCCAGTGCGTCGATGTATTCTTACAGTCTCGTACGATTGTCGTCGAGCTGCATAGTCTTCTTAGTCTTCTTATTTTTCTTTGAAGACTTCGAAGGCTTGGCCTGGAGGTTTTGCTCATCGTTACCAACTTTTGACGCTGGGCGTGGTTTCAACATTCCGTCAATAATCTCAAGCTCCAGCGGGCTTTTCCATTTGATTGCCGGACACGCTTGAAGATTCTTCAGTATTCTTTTAGTTTTAGCTGAAATGACCACTTCCCACGGAGCTTCTTCTACAAATGAGAAGGATGCCCCCGGCGTATCCACCTTTTTAGAAGCGTGCTGCTGTAGCGGGTTTACCTTCCAGTTTTCGGACAGCGCGAACTTTCCCTGTTGGTACTGGTCTTCAACCCAGTTTTTGAAGACGTATCAATCTTTGATTGGGTGGCCCACTATTCTTTGGTAGGGACAGTAGTTGGGATTGTTGACGTCACCAGGCTGCAGTGGGCGTCTCGGATTCGGCAGGTTGATGAGTCTGTTGCGCACCGCCAGTTTGAACAGTCTTCTCGTTTTATCTCGGGGGAACGAGTAAGGACGTCTCTGTTTCCACCAATCAGAGCAAAGATCTGTTTCAAAATTCAAAATTTAAATTGAAGCAAAGCTTCAGATTCAGCGCTCTGCGCGCTGAGCGCCATGTGTTAAACACAGACGCGCTAGCACCGGGTGCGCTATGCCCTAGACAGCGCACCCCCAATCAGAGCAAATCTCTGTTTTAAAATTCAAAATTTAAAAGTTGAAGCAACGCTTCAGATCCAGCGCTCTGCGCTGCGTGCCATGTGTCAAACACAGGTGCGCTAGCGCAGTTGTGCTGCACTCTGCGCTGCGTGCCACATGTCAAACACGGGTGCGCTAGCGCAGTTGCGCTGCGTTCTGAGCGCTGAGCGCCACGTGTCAAACACAGATGCGCTAGCGCCAGGTGCGCTGCGCCCTAGGCAGCGCACCCCAATCAGAGCAAAGATCTGTTTTAAAAGTCAAAATTTAAAAGTTGAAGCAACGCTTCAGATCCAGCGCTCTGCGCTGCGCGCCACGTGTCAAACACGGGTGCACGTGTCCAACACGGGTGCGCTAGCAAAGTTGCGCTGCGCTCTGCGCTGCGTGCCACGTGTCCAACACGGATGCGCTAGCGCAGTTGTGCTGCGCGCCACGTGTCGAACGTAAGTGCGCAAGCGTAAGGTGCGCCAGCGCTGGAATTAAAAATCCCCCATTGTTAGATCAAAAGATCTACTAATAATAAATTATTAATTAATCAGAACTAAAATTCTGTTATGAAAAGATCTTTCTAATCTTATTAAAACAAGAAGATTATCTTCTGTAAAACAGAAGCCTTAGGATCAAAGATCCAACAGTGGGAAATATTCCCAAATCAATCAGAGAAAGATCTCTTAAAACTGATTCAACAAATCAATTGGCCCTATATAAAGGCCCCAAGACTTCAAGAGAGATATAGGAAAAACCCTCTGCAAACTTGGAGAAAACTCAAAGAGAAAGAAAGGCAAGCCTTTAGAAAAAGAAGATCATTTCATCATCTTCAAGGTAAAGAACTAGTTCTTGAACTACAGAGATGAAATCATCCCATGAAAAGAAGAACCATATTCTAAAAAGGATCATAGATCTATAAAAAGACCAAGGTCTTTGATAAAAAGAAAAAGATCAAAAGATCTAATCATAAAAATAAAAGAAGTATTTACTTCATTCACAGATCCTTGATCTACAAAGGCAAAGCCCTTTTATAAACAAGGACTTTTGTTCTTAAGGCAAAGTCTCCTTTAAAAGAACATAAACTTGTTCTCTGATCATAAATTTGATCAGATGCTCTTTGCGCCACTGAACAGTGCGTTGCACTCATGAACAACGCTTCTGCGCTCTCTGGACCGGCGCACTGTGCCAAAATGCGCCATGTGTCAATCACGTATGCCACTTGCGCTTTGCGCTTTTGAAATAGCGCACTGCGCTCATGGACTGGCGCAAAGCGCTAAGCGCGCCATGTGTCATTCATGTGTGCGCCACTGAACCAATAGCGCAATGCGCTCATCATCTGGCGCAATGCGCCAAGCGTGCCACGTATCACTCACGTGTGCGCTATTCAGTAGAAGCGCAATGCGCTCATCATCTGGCGCTCAGCGCCAAGCGCGCCACGTGTCACTCACGTGTGCGCTGCTTAGCAGAAGCGCGGTGCGCTCTTTAACTGGCGCAAAGCGCCTGGTGCGCCATGTGTCGCGTTGACAGAACATAAATTGTTCTGTTAAATGCTCTGCATTCAATACAAGACAAAAAGGTGTCAATATCAAATGCTCAGCATTATTAAAAGGGCCAAGCCCAAATAAAGGCTCAATAGCCAGAATAAAAATGTTAAACATTTATTGGACTTAGCCCAATATTGGCCATTAGTCCTCAATTTATATTTCATTGAGCCCATCTGCTCATGAATATTTAACAGATCTTAGTCTCAAATTAGACTACAAATCTTTCAACCAATTCACACCGGTTCGAGAGTACATCTCTTTACTCCTCTGATATTTGTCGTTGTAATCCTTCAACGTTTTCAGAGAGATGACGGGTCTCGACAACCATACATTCCATAGAATATGACGTCTTTAAACTGGACTGTAGGGTCCTTAAGCCCATGGACTATGATGTCCTTAATCTTGACTGTGAGGTCTTTAAACTCACGGACTATGATGTCCTTAACGTTGACTGTGTGGTCTTTAAACTTATGGACTATAATGTCCTTAACCTCGACCGTGATGTCTTTAAACTAACAATGAACCACTATGTCCCTAAACTGGTAATCGATCGCAATGTCCCTAAACTAAACAATTAAGCCCAAATGCTCTTTTGTTGAATCTAAACGATCCCGTTAAGTTGATCTTAGTCTAAAATCAAACTAACGTGTCCTTAACAAACGTTTAAGTTGATCTTAGTCTCAAATGAGACTAACGTATCCTTAAACCAACCCCCAAACCCAAATCTAAGAAGATACGGATTTGGACTAATCCACGTCCTACGGGCGACAACATAAATTAGTCTCCGTATACAATCCATGGGCAACCAAAAACAAAACAAACACCCACGACATGAAGTGACCATCTGGAGAAGGAGAAAGTTGTTACCGCGATGCGGTAGCGTTATTAACTGTAGGGGTTTACACCTGCAGGGAAAAGCGTCCCAACCATAAAAAAAAACCCTTAACGAGGGGGAATCTGACGAAGTCTGCTACATCGGCCGCATCCGTTTAAACCTTCGTTATATAGTGCCATAAATCAACTTGGTATCTTCGGAGAGGTGGATAGATAGCACCAATTAGCATCTGCCCTCGGAATTCAGGCAAGACATTTATCGTGTCTTCGTCGCGTCTTCCAGCGGGGAACAGATTCTAGCACAGTTGCGCTGCGCTCTGCGCTGCGTACCACGTGTCAAACATGGGTGCGCTAGCGCAGTTGCACTGCGCTCTGCGTTGTGTGCCACATATCGAACGTAGGTGTGCTAGCGCAAGGTGCGCCAGCGCTGGAATTAAAAATCCCCCACCGTTAGATCAAAAGATCTACTAATAATAAATTATTAATTAATCAGAACTAAAATTCTATTATGGAAAGATCTTTCCAATCTTATTAAAACAAGAAGATTATCTTCTGTAAAACAGAAGCCTTAGGATCAAAGATCCAACGGTGGGAAATATTCCCAAATCAATCAAAGAAAAATCTCTTAAAACCGATTCAACAAATCAATTGGCCCTATAAAAAGGCCCCAAGACTTCAAGAGAGATATAGAAAAAACTCTCTGCAAACTTGGAGTAAACTCAAAGAGAAAGAAAGGCAGGCCTTTAGAAAAAGAAGATCATTTCTTTATCTTCAAGGTAAAGAACTAGTTCTTGAACTACAGAGATGAAATCATCTCATGAAAAGAAAAACTATCTTCTAAAAGGATCATAGATCTACAAAAAAACCAAGGTCTTTGATAAAAAGAAAAAGATCAAAAGATCTAATCATAAAAATAAAAGAAGTATTTACTTCATTCACAGATTCTTGATCTACAAAGGCAAAGCCCTTTTATAAACAAGAACTTTTGTTCTTAAGGCAAAGCCTCCTTTAAAAGAACATAAACTATTTCTCTGATCATAAATTTGATCAGATGCGCTTTGCGCCACTGAACAGTGCCTTGCACTCATGAACAACGCTTCTGTGCTCTCTGGACCGGCGCACTGTGCTAAAATGCGCCACGTGTCAATCACGTATGCCACTTGCACTTTGTTCTCTTGAAATAGCGCACCGCGCTCATGGACTGGCGCAAAGCGCCAAGCGCGCCACATGTCATTCATGTGTGCGCTACTGAACCAATAGTGCAATGCGCTCATCATCTGGCGCTCAGCGCCAAGAGCGCCATGTGTCACTTACATGTGTGCTATTCAGTAGAAGCGCAATGCGCTCATCATCTGGCGCTCAGCGCCAAGCGCGCCACGTGTCACTCACGTGTGCGCTGCTTAGCAGAAGCGCAGTTCGCTCTTTAACTGGCGCAAAGCGCCTGGAGTGCCACGTGTCGCGCTGACAGAACATAAATTGTTCTGGTAAATGCTCTGCATTCAATACAAGACAAAAAAGGTGTCAAGATCAAATGCTCAGCATTATTAAAAGGGCCAAGCCCAAATAAAGGCTCAATAGCCAGAATAAAAATGTTAAACATTTATTGGACTTAGCCCAATATTGGCCATAAGTTCTCAATTTATATTTAATTGAGCCCATCTGCTCATGAATATTTAACAGATCTTAGTCCTAAATTAGACTACAGATCTTTCAACCAATTCATACCGGTTCGAGGGTACATCTCTTTACTCCTCTGATATTTGTCGTTGTAATCCTTCAACGTTTTCAGAGAGGTGACGGGTCCCGACAACTATACATTCCATAGACTATGACGTCTTTAAACTGGACTGTGGGGTCCTTAAGCCCATGGACTATGATGTCCGTAACCTTGACTGTGAGGTCTTTAAACTCACGGATTATGATATCTTTAACCTTGACTGTGAGGTCTTTAAACTCACGGACTATGATGTCCTTAACCTCGACCATGATGTTTTTAAACTAACAATGGACCACTATGTCCTGTAGGGTGTTTTTCATCACCCCATTGAGATGGGAATACGCGCACGCTGGTCAGACGTACTACAGATTTCCCCTGCCTAGGGTAAGCCAGGGTTTAATAATTGTGGGGATCCGAATCTCCGGCAGCCGCGGACTAAGCTGCCGTTAATTACCCCTTGCCTTTGGGGCGAGGGAACCTCCGATTGACGGGTTAAACTGGTCATGCGAACTCAATGTGCAGTGTACGTGTGTTGTATTTTGAAAGGGGGTTTTGGATATATCGGGAGCCACGCAGAGTTTTTACGGGGGTCCCGCTATCCGGATAGCGGGCTGGGGGTCAAGGGGGCTAGCAGCCCCCTTGCGGGGTGCGGGCAGCGCCCCGTTATAATTTTTTTCTAACAGGGACAGTGTCATGGTGTATGTGTGTGTGGACATATGTATGCATATGTATATATATATATATATATATATATATACACATGTATATGTATATAAAAAAGAGGGGGAAAAGGCATCCAAAGGATACGTGGGGCCAGCGCCTTGAGCGTTGTGCACTCAGGTGCTGTGCGCTTAGGCGCAAGCACGCCACGTGTCAGCACGTAGCCGCTCTACGCTCGAGCGCTGTGTGCTTCAACTCCAGCAGGCCACGTGTCGGCACGCGGGCGCTCTGCATTCGAGCGCTGTGCGCTTGAGCGCAAGTGCGCCACGTGTCGGCACGTGGCCGCTCTGCGCTCGAGCACTGAGCGCTTGAGCGCAAGCACCCCACGTGTCGGCATGTGGGCTATCTGTGCTCGAGCGCAGGCCGTTGGCGAGAAAAATGGGCTTTTAGTCCCAGAAATAGAAGCTATGCTTCAGAAAGGAAATATTTATTATATAAATATGTATATATATGGAGTTAAACTTCTAGGATGTTTTGAAGCTGATTAAGGGGCTTCTTCTTTTTCCTCCTGTTGTTTGGCCGGATCTTGGAGATCAAGAGATGTGAGATCTAAAAATCTCTTCTTTTTGAGATCTAATAACAGATCCAAGCTCCCCTTGGTGGGTTTTATGGTGAAAAACTATTTAGTTTTGGAAAAGGGAGAGTAAAACTCTTGATTTAATTCAAAAAAAAAGAAGAAGGTTTGAAACCTTCAGAAAGGGGAAAGAGGCACAAACCCCAGGTTTTTTTGAGAGAATGAAAAGTGTCTCTTTTATTCATCATCATTTTGCCTTATATAGGCTTACATATTTACATATAGCCCTTTGGGTTTGCAAAATGGCATTTTGCCTATCCCATGGCTCATGTGCCATTTCATTTTGCACATAAGCCATGGGCTAACAAAAATTTGGCTTTATACCCATTTTGCATACATTCATGCATAAAAATTACATAAAAATTATTTGTTACATGATTTTTGTTGTTGGCATGGGGGAGGCCAGCCGCTGCATGGTCGGGCTCGCTTCGGGCATTGGCCCACTTGACCTGGGCTTGGGCCTACCTGGCTTGGGGTTGACATTGATTTTGACTTCGTCAACCGGGGTGTGAATTTTTACCCCAACAAATTGCCCCCTATCAATAAATGCACACAGCATATGTGGGTCGTGGGCATGAAATTGATCGATCTTCTTTCATGTGGAGGCGACTTGCTTTGGTTCCCACTTTGGGGATGCACTACCCTTTTTACGACATGGACGGTCGACGCTTGACGCGTCTCCAAGATAGAGTGTTTGTGGTAGACGTTTTTCTGGCCCGGAGTAATTTGATGGACGTGCCCCCGGCATGGAGTGTCGCTAGTCGACGTTTCCCCGAGGCGGAGTGTCGGTTAGTTGACGTATCCCCGAGACGGAGTGTCTGTGTTAGACGTTTCCCCGATGCAGAGTGTCGCTTGGTTGACGTGTCCCCGAGACGGAGTGTCTGTGTTGGGCGTCTCCCTGATGCGGAGTGTCTGTGTTGGACGTTTCCCCGATGCAGAGTGTCGCTTGCTGACGTGTCCCTGGCACGGAGTGTTACTGGTTGACGTGTCCCTGAGACGGAGTGTCTGCTCGACGTTTCCCCGTTATGGAGTGTCGCTGTTGGACGTTTCCTTGATGCGGAGTGTTTGTGTTGGACGTTTCCCCGATGCAGAGTGTCGCTTGCTGACGTGTCCCCGGCACGGAGTGTCTGCTTGACGTTTCCCCTGCACGGAGTGTCGTTGTTTGACATTTCCCTGATGCGGGGTGTCTGTGTTGGACGTTTCCCCGATGCAGAGTGTCGCTTGCTGATGTGTCCCCGGCACGGAGTGTCTGCTTGACGTTTCCCCGGCACGAGTGTCGCTGATCGACTTTTCCCCGGCGCGGAGTGCCGCCGGTTGACTTTTCCCCGACACGGAGTGTCGCTGATCGACTTTTCCCCGGCACGGAGTGTCACTCATCATTCGCCGTTGGGATTTGGAATTTGGTTGGCGTCTGCATCGCTGCACTGGAATATGGTATCAGAAGCGACTCATTATTCGCCGTTGGGGGGTTGGGGAGCGATGGCTTAGGAGACAGGTTTAGATCCCTATCACCTAAGGCTTTTCAATTTTATAGGCCATAAGGGTCCCATATAAGCATTTTCTCCCTATGAGTCGGAAGGATCTCGTAGGTGTACTTTCTCCTTAGGAGTCATGAGGACTCCTAAGTGTGTTTTTCCTTCGTGAGTTGTAAGGATCCCACGAAGGTGTTTTCTTACGAGTCATGAGGATCCCGTAAGGTTTGTTCTCCTCATGCATCGTGAGGACACATGAGTGGATTTCCCTTCGTCCCTAGTTTAATGACTTAGGGGTCATCTGTTTCCATTTTAACGGCTTAGAGGTCATCTGTTTCCAGTTTAAAGACGTAGAGGTCATCTGTTTCCAGTTTAACAACGTAAAGGTCGTCTGTTTCTAGTTTAACGACTTGGTGATCATCTGTTTCCAGTTTAACGACGTAAAGGTCGTTCGTTTCCAGTTTAACGACTTGGTGGTCATCTGTTTCTAGTTTAAAGACTTAGAGGTCTACTGTTTCCAATTTAGCGACTTAGAGGTCGTCTGTCTCCAGTTTAACGACTTGGTGGTCATCTGTTTCCAGTTTAATGACGTAGAGGTCGTCTGTTTCAAGTTTAACGACTTGGTGGTCATCTGTTTCCAGTTTAGAGACTTAGAGGTCTATCGATGGCGAGCTTGGAATTTTGGGGTAGGGGCCGGCATCAGCGTTGCTAACGCTGAGCACATGTGCCAGGACACATAAGTGGGTCTTCCCAATGGAGCATAATTCCGAGGGCGGAGACCAACCACTGGACTGGTGATTGTAGTGGGATATGGGTATGATGAGAATTATTTGAGCCCGTGGATTGTATACGATAGTCAAGTTGGGGACTAACCGTAGGGCCAAGGGAATTTTGAAAAATTGGATTTTTGCCGGCGTCTGCATCGATGCACTGGAATATGGTACCAGGAGCGACTCATCATTCGCTGTTGTTTTGTTTGTTTGTTTGCTTTTTTGTTTTACCGCGATTGCTCTATCATTTCAGCTTTTCTTATCGCGAAGATCACGATTGCCCTATCATTTCGGCTATTTGTTCGTAGTTGCCCCATCATTTCGGCTTTATTTCCACTTTTATTTTAACTCACTGATTTTTATTGCGAGTTGCCCCATCATTTCGGCTTTTCTTTATTTTTCTTTTATTTACACATTTTTTGTTTTTTTACATTTTTACATTTTTTTTACATTCCCAGTTTAACGACTTAGAGGTCGATTATTCCCAGTTTAGTGACATGGTGGTCAACTGTTCTCAGTTTAATGACGTGGTGGTCGATTATTCCCAGTTTAAAAACTTGGTGGTCTGTCATTCTCAGTTTAACGACGTGGTGGTCAGCGGGTGTTCCCAGTTTAAAGACGTGGTGGTCTTTTTTGCTTATCCCAGCTTCTTGAACTTTGATCTTGGTGGAGCTGTGTTGATGACCTAGCTCTGTGGCTTGCCGATACATCCGAGAATTGTGAGGTTTTCTAAGCTTTTATTGGTCCTATGCCCAATCTTTGAAAATATAGCAGTCTTCGATGGTATGACCCACCACTCTATGATATGGGCAGTATATGGGATTGCCGGTCATATTCATTTCCTGTGGCCTCTTTGGAACAGGCAGTTGCAGACCGTTGTTCAAGGCGTCTATGAATATTTTACGGACTTCATCCCTCCTGAAGGAGTATACCTTATTCTTTCTCTCCATTAGAGTAGGTGCCTTTCTGATGCTGGTCCTCGAGGACGATCAGTCTTTAGTTCGCCCTTTTCAGATAATGGCACATGTCTGGGAGGATTAGGTTCCCGAAGGCTTCGGTCTCCATTTGCATGAAATCGGCGGTCGTAGCTTGACTGTTTGCCAACGCGCCTTTAGACAGTTCCATCTCTCCCGTCTTGTATTGCCTTTCGATCCAATCTTTGAAGACGAAGCAGTCCTCAATGGCATGACCTATCCCCTTGTGATAGGGGCAATATTCTGGCTCGTCGGTCATATTCGCTTCTTGCGGTCTCTTTGATTCCGACAGTTGTAGACCGTTTCTTAGGGCGTTCCTGAATATCTTGTGGACTTTTTCCCTTTCGAAGGAATAGACTTTCTCTAGTTTCTCTTTCAGAGGTGATTCCCCCCCGGCATATGTGTCGGAAGGACTGGAGGCTGATTACGGCCGTTCTCCGCGAAGACGTGTAAGTCCGTGTTGCCCATCCCGGTGCTTATGGGAGGCGGAAAACATAATAAAAATCGGATTTTTAATGACTTAGGCAACATGGACTATCCTTGTGAGGATCTTTGCTAAACTAAAACTAGCTAAAGTAAACTAACAACTAACAAAGTTGTAGAAAGGTTATACCTTTGGTCTTTAGTCCTTCTCTCCTTGCTCCTAGGTATGGTAGAAAAGGATCACCTTGCTTGTCTTCTCCCGTCAAAGAAGGATCCACCCGAAAGCCACCACCTTTAGCTTCAACTCCAAGCTAGGAGTAACTAGAGTGCAAGAAATGCTAAGACTTGAACCCTAGAAGTGAGTAGAGAAGATCAAGAGAGGGTTTTTCTCAAGCTTTTTGTTTCTCAACACATGAGAGGGAGAGAGCTTGAGGGAGAGGATGAGCAAGAGAGAGAAAAGAAATGAGAGAATGAGAAAATAGTGAGCCCTTCTCACTAATATGTGTGAGTTATCTTAATTAATTAATTAGCAAGAAAATTGTCATGGTTTAATCAAGAGGTGACCATTATCATTTCATTATTAATGCAAATTGCAAGAATCAAAGAGCATCTTCCAAATGAAATGATCATGGTCAAATTGTCAACTTGGTCAACAAGTCAACAAAGTCAAAGTGTCAACAACAACAACCATGCACAATAATTAAGCTAATTATTAATTAACAATAATACACACAAAAACAATAGGGTTAATAAAATGACAATAGTCATTAACCCTAAACAAGGTCCTCTCCCTCAATCTCAAGCAACCGTGCATACGCACCCGCATTCGTGATCCGAGGAACACGAACACAATGAGAAAAACCAATCTCAAATCATATACTAGGATCCGGCTTAAACCAAAGCCCGCTAGTATAAACTGTCCGGACAGCAAACGTGCACAAGTGCGCGGATGCGAACGAACCCTGTCGCAAAACCATGCGACCTCTACTCGTTTTGCCTAAAGGCGAATAGCTCTCTGTGTGGGACTCTAAAGACTCGACACTACGCTGGCAGTGGGTTTAACCACAGACCGCAAGCGGCACTAGCTGTACGTAACGGTCCCCAGGTAGATGTCGATAAGAAGACTGACGAGGTGAACCCCATCTGCACTCCTACTGAGCCTGTATGTGACAGTCTCCGTACAGTCCGGTCTGTTCGTCTGATACATAGCATGGCGGGCCTAGGGGGGCGGTGAACGTCAGTCCCCTAATAGCGGTACAAGTCGTGTCGGAGTGTAGCCCAGAACACCCTGAGATAACACTGGAAACCTACCAGTATATCTCGCTTGCCCTGGCCAGGGACTACTCGTGTAATGGCTCTCCTAGACACAGCGCGATGTCAACCCCCAATACCGGGAGAGACGAATCCTGTCTAACCGTCACTGCCTCCAAGTGCTTCGGGACTGCACCCAAAAACTACCTGTTTGCACAGCTCCTTTGAGCCGTGGTAGGGTAGTAATCAAAGTGCAGTGGGAACACACTCGAGGCGAAGTGACAGTGTCAAGTCAGCGGACTAAGCTGTACTCATGTCACCTGGGAACTGATAACTGACGATAGGTATATTACCAACCAACAGTTCCCGACGAGTCCTGTCCAGTGTACTCGTAACCTAACGAGCACCCGCATACTATCCCAAGTACGACGTACTAACGGCTGTGGGACAGACCGTCTCCCACACTGGGATGAGAAGCGCATACGCTAGTCTACTCCGGAGTATCGATGCCCTGTCTCGATAGTCCAACGACCAGGGACCTGTATAAGGATGTGCTTATAGATTACCCAGCTCCCACGAGTGCGAGCGCCATCACAACGCTGGTAATCAAGCAAAGATCCTAAGGGCTCTACTAATATGTATACCCGCAATATGCTAAAAGAAACACATGCACATATTAAAGCAGAGACAAACCAAGTAGCATACTACCATTTCGAGCAAGATTGTATATACAACTGTGAATATCCCAAGCTTCCATTAAGTAATATACAAACCAGTATGATACAGTAATGGCCTCTAGGGCATATACACTAACAATCTCCCACTTGCACTAAGGCCATGTACTGGCGTATCGAAGACCTATCATCTCGATCAGCCGCTCGAACTGAGTCTGGGGTAGGGCCTTGGTGAGTGGATCTGCAGTGTTGTTCTCCGTATTAACTCTCTTTACCTCGATCTCCTGGCGATCTATGATCTCCCTGATCAGGTGGTACCGCCTCAAAATGTGCCTGGACTTCTGATGGGACCTGGGTTCCTTCGCTAAAGCTATAGCTCCGTTGTTGTCGCAATACAGCGGTATTGGATCAACAATGGTAGGAACCACCTGAAGCTCCGTGAGGAACTTCTTCATCCAGACAGCTTCCTTTGCGGCATCGCAAGCAGCTATGTACTCCGCTTCCATTGTTGAGTCTGCAACGGTCTCCTGCTTGGAACTCTTCCAGCAAACCGCCCCTCCATTGAGGGTAAAGACATAACCCGACATGGACTTGGAGTCATCCTTGTCACTCTGGAAGCTGGAGTCAGCAAAGGCCTCGAGCTGGAGGTCTTTTCCGCCATACACCAAGAACATCTCCTTAGTCCTTCTCAGGTACTTGAGAATGTTCTTTACCGCTATCCAGTGTTTCTCCCCTGGGTTTGACTGATACCGGCTTACAACGCTCAATGCGTACGCTACATCTGGTCTGGTACACAACATCGCATACATTATAGAGCCTACCGCAGAAGCGTAGGGTATAATAGACATGCGATCCCTTTCCAAATCAGTCTTGGGAGACATCTCTTTGGAGAGGGTGATCCCGTGACAAGCCGGTAGATTACCGCGCTTGGAATCTTCCATACTGAACCTTTTCAGTATGGTGTCAATGTACCTTGACTGTGAAAGTCCCAACATCCTCTTAGATCTATCACGATAGATCTGGATCCCCAGAATGTAGTTGGCATCACCCAGGTCCTTCATGGAGAACCTCTGCGACAAGAATCCTTTGACTGACTGTAGCATAGGAATATCATTTCCTATTAGGAGAATGTCATCCACGTACAAGACGAGGAATACCACAGTTCTCCCTACAATCTTACTGTAAATGCATGGTTCATCTGGGTTTTTGATAAAGTCGAATTCTTTGACAGTATCATCAAAGCAGATGTTCCAACTCCGCGATGCCTGCTTAAGTCCATAGATGGACTTCAGCAACTTGCACACTCTACCGCTGCTCCCACTCTGATTGAATCCCTCCGGCTGATCCATATAGACGCACTCTTCCAAATTTCCATTTAGGAAAGCCGTCTTTACGTCCATCTGCCAGATTTCATAATCGTGGAAGGCAGCAATGGCAAGTAGGATCCGAATGGATTTCAGCATAGCCACTGGAGAAAAGGTCTCGTCATAGTCCAAACCAGGTCTTTGACGAAAACCCTTTGCTACAAGTCTAGCTTTATAGGTCTCAACCTGCCCATCTACACCAATCTTCTTTCTGAAGATCCATTTGCAGCCTACGGGTTTTACCCCTTCTGGTGCAAAGTCCAAAGTCCAAACTTTGTTGGTGTACATGGACTCCATCTCGGCCCGCATTGCATCTAGCCATTTTACCGAGTCGCCGCTCTGGATGGCTTGCTGGAAGCTAGTAGGCTCACCATAATCCATGGTGCAATCCTCTCTATCCCCGTCTATGAGAAAACCGTAGTATCTCTCGGGCGGATGAGACTGCCTACTACTTCTGCGGAGTGGCGCTGGGATATCCGGTTCTCTTGAAACTTCTGGTTCTTCCAAGTTTTCAGTAATAGCTTGTGGTTCTGGAATTTCTTCCAGTTCTATTGCGCTCCCACTTATCTGATTTTCTAAAAATTCAGTTTCCAAGAAGTGGGCATGCTGAGAAACAAAAACCTTTTGTTCCTCTGCGGAATAGAAAAGATACCCCCTGGAGTTCTTCGGGTATCCCACAAACTTACACAGTACTGAACGTGCCTCGAGCTTGTCCGCATGCTGCTTTTTTACAAAAGCTGGACATCCCCATGTCTTAAGGTACTTGAGACAGGGTTTCTTCCCACTCCACATCTGATATGGGGTGGTAGGCACAGTCTTGGTTGGAGCCTTGTTCAAGAGATATGCAGCTGTTTCTAGTGCATAACTCCAGAAGGATCGCGGCAACTCAGCCTTACTCATCATGGAACGAACCATATCCAATAGGGTTCGATTCCTCCTTTCCGATACACCATTGTGTTGTGGTGTGTATGGGGGAGTAAGTTGAGAGAGAATTCCATTCTCTTTTAAGAAGCCCAGAAACTCGGCACTTAAGTATTCTCCTCCTCGATCCGACCTTAGGATCTTGATACTTTTGCCTGTTTGTTTTTCAACTTCATTCTTGTATTCTTGAAATTTCTCAAAGGCCTCGGATTTGTGCTTCATCAAGAAGACATGCCCATACCTAGAGAAATCATCGGTGAAAGTAATGAAGTATGAATAACCACTTCGCGCATTTGTAGACATTGGACCACACACATCACTGTGTATGAGTCCCAAGAGCTCGCTTGCTCTTTCTCCGTGTCCAGTGAACGGAGTCTTTGTCATCTTTCCCATGAGACAAGATTCACAAGTGGCATAAGACTGATACTCAAACGGATTCAAGTATCCCTCTTTATGTAACTTTGTTAACCGTGTCTCATTAATGTGACCCAGTCTACAATGCCATAAGAAAGCCTGATTTGTTTCCGGAGACTTTCTTTTAAGTGTGTTCTGGACACTGAAGATCTGAGCTTGATTCAGTACGTATATACCGTTCTGTAATGCACCTGACCCAATCAGAACTTGATTTAGGTGGATGTTAACTACATCGCTTACAAAAGTAAAATCATATCCTTCCTTAGAAATTAAGGATACAGATATGATATTACATGTCGCACCTGGTACATAAAAACAGTTACGCAGAATCAATATCTGCCCAGTTGTCAGTCCTAGATGATATTCCCCTACGGATTCAGCATACATGCTCATTCCGTTAGCAACCCTGAGAGTCATATCACCTTTCCTGATAACCCTACGGTTTCTCAAAGCCTGTAATGAATTACAGATATGAGATCCTGATCCGGTATCCAATACCCAGGAAGTAGGGTTAATTGACATACAGTTCTCAATCACAAACACACCCGAAGCCGAAGCCACAACATGCTTCGAATTCTGGCTACTGGCTTTACAAGCCCTGCAATCCTTCTGTCCATGTTCATTCCCATAACAATAGGAACATCCTTCTTTTACTACATCTGTTCCTGAAACTTCTGCCCTTCCCTTTCTTTCTACTTCCCTAGTTTCCTTTAGGGTAGTAGACAGAGACTGTTGAACTGAGTCAGCATCTGACCTGTTCTTCAACGTGGTCTTCAGGTCCGAGAGCTCAATAGAGCTGGTCTCTGTAAGGACGTTGCCCCTTACAGATGACCCGATAGCCAACCTCGCTGGAAGCAATTCGTTCGAGGTCTCATATCTTGCGATACGAGATTGCTCTCCATATAAAACTTTGTTATGGAGGAAGATAGAAGCTAAGTCCATCTTCTCGTGCTGCCTCTGGTATATACCATCAACTGAGGCTAACACGAGGCACTTGGCTTTCGCACAGACTTTTTCCGATGTCCTACGAATATCAATATTCGTGACAGGGGAAACTGGACCTGAGACGGCAGGGGTTGGATCAGTTAAGAGGTGTCCCAGCTTGTCTTGGGCAATGGACATCTGGACAGACCTTTGCCAGTCAAAACAGTTAGATTCAGTCATCTTATTATCTAGATGTAACCTAGGTGTGGTCACTGGGTCGCTGCAATTAAGAGAGAGAGAGAAGAAAACACTTAGCATGACGCTCTTGCAAGTTTAGAGTGGTTTTTAGTTTGTCTAAACTGGATGGCTCCCACTGTCTCTCGAATCCCTTCTCAAACCATAAAGAAAAGGATTAGCCGGGATCATTCTCACCGTACAATACTTGCTTAACCGTTCAGCCAGGCCAGTGTCGGTACTTCGAGGGAGGTTTTCCAACGCTTTCGCGAAGTTCCTTAATTAAGTAACCTCTTTTCCCTGTGGGCGTAGCCCCGCTAACACCTTTCTAGGCACCTACTAGGTTTATAGCATTGATCGTTAAGTGAGAGTTTTCCCGAGGAGTAGCATATACTCACAGTAGGATCGGGATCCAAATATCATCGCGTGATAAAACCGAAGGAATCCTACCAGAATCATCACACTCCAAATGGTATGCATCGCTAGCAAGTTTCAGTACTTATGAAACTCCCGATGTGGATTTTTGCCCCATGCTCTTATGACCTTGACGAAGGTCAACAAATCATAAGTCACATGTCAAGTTCTACCCGTCATTATCCAGGTTAATTTGAACCCACCCGTACATACCCTTGACGAAGGTCAACAAGGTAGTACGACTGTCCCAAACCAACGCATCTATCTATGCTACATATGAACACCCAATAGCTACCAATCACTATGCCTTGACGAAGGTCAACAAACATAGCTTGAATACTATTGAATATTCATACGAAACGACGGAGGGCTACGGATGGTTTTGGCGAAACCGTGAACGTAGTGAACTTGATCTAATCGATGGAACGAGATAGCTTTTAAAAGGAGTGGTTCAAGCTCCGCGTTTAAAAGTTTAGTTTTTGAAAAAGAACCGAGTGGTTTTCAAAGTGTTCCAATCGACTTTTACTTGGTTTATTTCTTGCATTAGTTCTTTTAATGCGTCCCATCATTTAAGCCTACCATTGCAGAAAACAACCAAAATATGACGTACGCTTATGCCATTCGCATTCGCCACGGGGCCCCGTCATCACCCGTTAGGTTACTTAACTAACGACAGAGCGGGGGCTGGGCTAGCGCGGCTGTAAAACATAAGCAACGCCTAAATAGTTATTATATATAAATATATAGCAATGATAGACATTACAGATCACAGATGAATACATTGGATATACTAGGAATCCGCAATGCGTTCGAGCCTGCAACGCAAAGCGGATTACACGGTCGCGGTGAATAGCCAATACCCCACCCAAGACCCCTACGGGTGCGGCAAACTACCCGCCAAGCACCCGAAGCGAAGCAACCTCTCTCACCACCGTGAGTAGGCCACTCGGCACTTCGAGATACCCGGTAGTTTGTGCACCCCCTCCATGGGTCTATCCTAGGAGCAAAAACAGTAAAAAGAATTATACAATGACGGCTACAACCCCGACCCGGTTGTGCGGCCATACAAAGAATATTATTACATCAATTTACATGTTACAAATGAATGAAAGAAAAACAACGCTCATCTCACATCCAACCCGGCTATTCACCCGCGACAATCCAATCCATTCATATCCACAAGCCAATAACAATCACAGATCATGTATAACCCCGACTAATCGTCTTATAGCGATTAGCCGACGTTCAATACATGCAAGCATTACAGATATAACCGATGTAGTTAAAGCGTAGTGAAGTTCCGAAAAATACGGATTTATAGGCCCGCAAAAGCAAATTTTAGTTCTGGAAAATCTGGGCATATAATATATATCCTAAAAATCCCAAAAACAATACAGAAAGACACTGCACGAAAAACGATGCAGTGAAGACATCAAACCGCGGCGCTTCCGCGGCACGAGCCTACCTCGTGCGGCGGAAGCGCGGCGGTTTGGATGATTCTCTGTCTCGTTTTTCGTGGGTGTTTTTAAAAAACCCTGAGATGAATTTACAAATATAAAGTTTTCTATTTTGAGCAGAAAAAATTTCAACAGAAACTAGGGTTTTTCAAAGTTCGGTTTTTGGATTTTTCGGTTTCGAAACTTCGCTACACTTTACTACCTAGCTAGTTTGAGTTTAGTTAGGCTCTGATACCACTGTAAGTCCGTGTTGCCCATCCCGGTGCTTATGGGAGGCGGAAAACATAATAAAAATCGGATTTTTAATGACTTAGGCAACATGGACTATCCTTGTGAGGATCTTTGCTAAACTAAAACTAGCTAAAGTAAACTAACAACTAACAAAGTTGTAGAAAGGTTATACCTTTGGTCTTTAGTCCTTCTCTCCTTGCTCCTAGGTATGGTAGAAAAGGATCACCTTGCTTGTCTTCTCCCGTCAAAGAAGGATCCACCCGAAAGCCACCACCTTTAGCTTCAACTCCAAGCTAGGAGTAACTAGAGTGCAAGAAATGCTAAGACTTGAACCCTAGAAGTGAGTAGAGAAGATCAAGAGAGGGTTTTTCTCAAGCTTTTTGTTTCTCAACACATGAGAGGGAGAGAGCTTGAGGGAGAGGATGAGCAAGAGAGAGAAAAGAAATGAGAGAATGAGAAAATAGTGAGCCCTTCTCACTAATATGTGTGAGTTATCTTAATTAATTAATTAGCAAGAAAATTGTCATGGTTTAATCAAGAGGTGACCATTATCATTTCATTATTAATGCAAATTGCAAGAATCAAAGAGCATCTTCCAAATGAAATGATCATGGTCAAATTGTCAACTTGGTCAACAAGTCAACAAAGTCAAAGTGTCAACAACAACAACCATGCACAATAATTAAGCTAATTATTAATTAACAATAATACACACAAAAACAATAGGGTTAATAAAATGACAATAGTCATTAACCCTAAACAAGGTCCTCTCCCTCAATCTCAAGCAACCGTGCATACGCACCCGCATTCGTGATCCGAGGAACACGAACACAATGAGAAAAACCAATCTCAAATCATATACTAGGATCCGGCTTAAACCAAAGCCCGCTAGTATAAACTGTCCGGACAGCAAACGTGCACAAGTGCGCGGATGCGAACGAACCCTGTCGCAAAACCATGCGACCTCTACTCGTTTTGCCTAAAGGCGAATAGCTCTCTGTGTGGGACTCTAAAGACTCGACACTACGCTGGCAGTGGGTTTAACCACAGACCGCAAGCGGCACTAGCTGTACGTAACGGTCCCCAGGTAGATGTCGATAAGAAGACTGACGAGGTGAACCCCATCTGCACTCCTACTGAGCCTGTATGTGACAGTCTCCGTACAGTCCGGTCTGTTCGTCTGATACATCGCATGGCGGGCCTAGGGGGGCGGTGAACGTCAGTCCCCTAATAGCGGTACAAGTCGTGTCGGAGTGTAGCCCAGAACACCCTGAGATAACACTGGAAACCTACCAGTATATCTCGCTTGCCCTGGCCAGGGACTACTCGTGTAATGGCTCTCCTAGACACAGCGCGATGTCAACCCCCAATACCGGGAGAGACGAATCCTGTCTAACCGTCACTGCCTCCAAGTGCTTCGGGACTGCACCCAAAAACTACCTGTTTGCACAGCTCCTTTGAGCCGTGGTAGGGTAGTAATCAAAGTGCAGTGGGAACACACTCGAGGCGAAGTGACAGTGTCAAGTCAGCGGACTAAGCTGTACTCATGTCACCTGGGAACTGATAACTGACGATAGGTATATTACCAACCAACAGTTCCCGACGAGTCCTGTCCAGTGTACTCGTAACCTAACGAGCACCCGCATACTATCCCAAGTACGACGTACTAACGGCTGTGGGACAGACCGTCTCCCACACTGGGATGAGAAGCGCATACGCTAGTCTACTCCGGAGTATCGATGCCCTGTCTCGATAGTCCAACGACCAGGGACCTGTATAAGGATGTGCTTATAGATTACCCAGCTCCCACGAGTGCGAGCGCCATCACAACGCTGGTAATCAAGCAAAGATCCTAAGGGCTCTACTAATATGTATACCCGCAATATGCTAAAAGAAACACATGCACATATTAAAGCAGAGACAAACCAAGTAGCATACTACCATTTCGAGCAAGATTGTATATACAACTGTGAATATCCCAAGCTTCCATTAAGTAATATACAAACCAGTATGATACAGTAATGGCCTCTAGGGCATATACACTAACAAGACGCTCCACCCTTAGGTTGAAGGGGGTATCAGTTGGCTGCCTCCGGGTATCACCCTCTAGCTCGTGAGCCAACATTTGATTCAGATATGATTGCAATCGGGCGACTTGGTTCATGAGATTTGCCACGACGTTTTCCAGCTCATCGACTTTGGAATGGACCTCGGCCATCTTCTTATCCCTGTCCTGAAATTGCCTTTGAAGCCATTGGAATAACGCTTGTTCTGTAGTTCCGGCTATGACAACCGGGTCATTTTTATTTCCTGAGCTTAATTCCGCAGGAAGCACGGGCTCTTCTGGCTTATCGGCCTGAGCGGGCTCTTCGTCATTTAGATCTAGTTGACGTCGGGTAGCGTCCACCATATCGTCACCCTGGCTGTGAAGCGTAGGCGGGTTCGTTTCTTCATGTCCAACCATTTAAATAGTTCGGACCACATACTCAGCCATCACTTTGTCTTTGGCGGCTGATTTCGCGGAGTGCTCCGGGCTTTGGAAATTCATAAATTTTAACATGGCCAGAGCCCTAGCCCTTTTGTTGGCTCTGTATCTGAGCCGCTTCTGCCTCAGCTTCTCTGCCTTGAGCGCTTGGCAGGCTTCTGCTCTCCGGGAAGCCGCCATAGGCTGAGTGATGGGGAGGCTTGAGAAGACATCCGCCCGCATGTCCGTCGAAGGCATCGCTTGGGCTTGCCCGTGACGTCTGGCAACCTCTTCTGTTCTGACAACTTTGCCCCTAGCCGGGCCCATGGAAAGCCGTTCAGACACCGATTTGTGTCTGGGTTGGGGCGCCTTCGAGACCACTACATTTGGTCTCTTGCCTTTCGATGCCGGTTTGTTAGTTACCGGAGCTTGAGGTGCAGGGATGGCATTGGCCGAGACAAACAGAATAGATCCAAATTGTAGCCGCGGTTCTTCACACTGTCGTCCGAGACTTGCCGGGAGGACTGTCCTGGAGTCTATCTTCATCGTGTAGGAGACGTGAGCCGTGTTGAAAGCTGAGCTGATCCTTAGAGACATGGTCGAAATGTGATTGCTTGGAAAACCCTGCAAGAAAGAGCATTATTTTAGTATAAATATAGATATGTATATTAATTGAGTTCGCATGAGCGTTTAACCCGAAATAAGGGAGGAGAGATTGGTCCCACCGGGCGTGCCAGAATCTGTAGGGCGTTTTTCGTCACCCCATTGAGATGGGAATACGTGCGCGCTGGTCAGACGTACTACAGATTCCTCCTGCCTAGGGTAGGCCGCGGTTTAATGATTGTGGGGATCCGAATCTCCAGCAGCCGCGGACTAAGCTGCCGTTAATTACCCTTCGCCTTTGGGGCGAGGGAACCTCCGATTGACGGGTAAACTGGTCATGCGAGCTCAATGTGCAGTGTACGTGTGTTGTGTTTTGAAAGAGGTTTTGGATATATCGGGAGCCACGCAGAGTTTTTTACGGGGGTCACGCTACTCGGATAGCGGGCTGGGGGTCAAGGGGGCTAGCAGCCCCCTTGCGGGGTGCGGGGCAACGCCCCGTTAGAAATTTTTTTTCTAATAGGGACAGTGTCGTGGTGTATGTGTGTATGGACATATGTATGCATATGTGTATATATATATACATGTATATGTATATAAAAAAAGAGGGGGAAAAGGCATCCAAAGGATGCGTGGGGCCAGCGCCTTGAGCGCTGTGCGCTCAGGTGCTATGCGCTTAGGCATAAGCGCGCCACGTGGGCGCTCTGCACTCGAGGGCTAGGCGCTTGAGCGCCAGCGCACCATCTGTCGGCATGTAGGCGCTCTGCACTCGAGCGTTGTGCGCAAGCTCGCCACGTGTTGGTACGTAGGCGCTCTGTGCTCGAGCGCTGTGCGCTTGAGCGCAAGCGCGCCACGTGTCGGCACGTGGGCGCTCTGCGCTCGAGCGCTGAGCGCTTGAGCACAAGTGCGCCACGTGTCGGTACGTGGGCGCTCTGCGTTCGAGCGCTAAGCGCTTGAGCGCAAGCGCGCCACGTGTCGGCACGTGGGCGCTCTGCGCTCAAGTGCAGGGCGCTGGCGAGAAAAATGGGCTTTTAGTCCCAGAAATAGAAGCTATGCTTCTGAAAAGAAATATTTATTTTATATATATATATATATATATATATATATATATATATATATATATATATATATATGGAGTTAAACTCCTAGGATGTTTTGAAGCTGATTAAGGGGGTTCTTCTTCTTCCTCCTGTTGTTTGGCCGGATCTTGAAGATCAAGAGATGTGAGATCTAAAAATCTTTTTTTTTTGAGATCTAATGACAGATCCAAGCTCCCCTTGGTGGGTTTTATGGTGAAAACTATTTAGTTTTGGAAAAGGGAGAGTAAAACTCTTGTTTTAATTCAAAAAAAAGAAGAAAGTTTGAAACCTTCAGAAAGGGGAAAGAGGCACAAACCCTAGGTTTTTTTAGAGAATGAAGAAGTGTCTCTTTTATTCATCATCATTTTGCCTTATATAGGCTTACATATTTACATATAGCCCCTTGGGCTTTGCAAAATGGCATTTTACCTATCCCATGGCTCATGTGCCATTTCATTTTGCACATAAGCCATGGGCTTACAAAAATTTGGCTTTATGCCCATTTTGCATACATTCATGCACAAAAATTATATAAAAATTATTTGTTACATGATTTTTGTTGTTGGCATAGGGGAGGCCGGCCGCTGCATGGTCAGGCTCGCACTGGGTATTGGCCCACTTGACCTGGGCTTGGGCCCACCTGGCTTGGGGTTGACTTTGATTTTGACTTGGTCAACCGGGGTGTAAATTTTTACCCCAACAGTCCCTAAATTGGTAATCGACCGCAATGTCCCTAAACTAAACAATTGAGCCCAAATGCTCTTTTGTTGGATCTAAACGATTCTGTTAAGTTGATCTTAGTCTAAAATCACACTAACGTGTCCTTAACAAATGTTTAAGTTGATCTTAGTCTCAAATGAGACTAACGTATCCTTAAACCAACCCCCAAACCCAAATCTAAGAAGATACGGATTTGGACTAATCCACGTCCTACGGACGACAATATAAATTAGTACCCTATACAATCCACGGTCAACCAAAAACAAAACAAACACCCACGATACGAAGTGACCATCTGGAGAAGGAGAAAGTTGTTTCCGTGATGCGGTAGCGTAATCAATTGCAGGAGCTTGCGCCTGCAGGGAAGAGCATCCCCATAATAAAAAAAACCCCTCAACGAGGGGGAATCTGACGAATTCTGCTACATCGGCCGCATCCGTTTAAACCTTCGATATATGGTGCCATAAATTAACTTGGCATCTTCGGAGAGGTGGATGGATAGCACCAATTAGCATCTGCCCTTGGAATTCAGGCAAGACGTTTATTGCGTCTTCGTCGCGTCTTCCAGTGGGGAACAGATTCTGGCATGCCCGGTGGGACCTTTTTCTCTTTCCACTCCACACTTCGTGTGTCGTGTTCGCGAACGAATCGCGGTTTGCTAATGGTTGCCCTTGGGTTCGAGATAATAAGATTTAGCGTTTTTCTTGGTGCAGAAAGCGAAGAATCAATGGCATTAACTTGCGCGAAGTATTCCAACTGCAACTGCAACCCACGTTCCGCCTCATCTGGAGGCATAGCTTACGGGCCCCAAGCGGCTTCTCTGTTCACGATGCCAGTGGAACAGTTGACTCAGGCCACCACCGGATTGTTTTTCGGGACTATGCTCCTACCGATGAGCTTCGGCACTCCTATACCAACACCGGAAGCTCCCAAGAAGTCGGTCTTTGATCGGCTTGCTACTACCGCGGCCCCTCCCAACTGGTCGTCCAGCTCCAGCGCTTCGATCTTCGCCATATTGGGCCAAAGTTCCAGTAGGCTCAAGATGAAGCCTACAATTCAAGAAAAGGTTATTCCGAAAAGAGTGACCAACCCTGCTCCCAAAGTCATCAAGGCGGCTCCTCCTGCCAAAGGGTCGGTCTTTACAAGACGGACTGTTCCGGCTCCCACCCCATCACCCGTTCCTGCTCAAAAGTCCGTCTTTGACAGATTGGGCATTGCTGCTCAACGAACGTCGGTCTTTAAGAGGCTGATACCGGCAATGCCTCACCTGAACAGGGGGCAAGACAAAGCCATCTCCATCACCGAACCAACACCATCGGCTCGTCACGCTCGACGTCGCCATTGGCGCCGAGTAAGGAAGGCTGGGGGCAACTCCCCCTTTGGTCTAACTCCACCAGCCCCGACGATGGAAGTCAATGCTGCTGTTCCAACCGGGAACAACTTTGAACTGCTGAACAAGGTGCGCAGGAACTCTCCTACTGCCGTACTGAAAAGATCTCCTCCACCGGTGGAGAATGTCACAGAAGCAAAGCCAGAACAGCCCCCTCAGCGGCTGTCCTCCAAAGTTTACAAAGTTTGGCGACGGGTCCGGGAGTCAGTGATCGATCAGGACTATCTCCGCCGACAGAAGAAGCTGAAGATTCAGCAGGAAGAGAACCGTCCTAGCAAACAACGAAGGACGACAACCACCTGGGTGCCCGCTGCGACGCCCCCTCAACATCAACTGCTCAAAAGAGAAGGAGGGCAGAGAAGGCCCTGTGACTACGGCGGACCACAAAGACGCTGAGCCTAAACGCCCCAAGTCTGGGGGCATAATGGTGCATACTGTTTATATAGCTTCTGGAAAAGAGGAAAGCCGCGCTTCTACAGGTCACCGACCACTCACCCGATCCGTGACAGAAGCCCAGGAACAACAACAGCAGAAGCTTCAAGAAATGCCGACTGCAATGGCCGCACTCACCGGACCAAAAGAAAGCCCGGAGGCGTCATCGGAGCAGCATCACGAACAAGAAACCGTGCTGAATTCCTACGTAGAGTCCTCGAAAAGAAAGATAAAGAAGCTGCAGAACAAGCTGCCAACATAAAATGAGTGGCTCTTCTCTTCCAGGACATGGTCGGGATGATGTTACAGCCGGATTCCCCAGCGGAAGACCCTCCGGTCATTATTGAAGACGAAAGAGGAGAAACATCGAATCCTCCTCCGGCTCTTTCAGCAGCCAAAGTGGAAACTATTTCCAAGGCCGTTCTGGATGACTATATTACGAGCTCACCAAGAAAATGAAGCGGCTGGCTAAGTCGTTAAAACCGGGCGACCATATCCAGACTGGTATGATCAGATAAAGTACCCACCGGGCTACACGATCCCCAAATTCCATGTGTACAAGGGGACAGGGAATCCCCATAAACATGTCGCTCAGTTCAGGGCTCTTTGCGGCAATACCGGGGGAGATAATAAGCTCTTCCTCCGCCAATTCGTCGGCAACTTGTCGGAGACGACATTTGAGTGGTACTCTGAACTTCCAAACGACTTCGTCAAGACTTTTGCAGAGATGGAGTTGTTTGTTCACCCAGCGATTCGCGAGTGCTAGTGAGTGCACCCCAATAATGGCATTGATCATTGCCTGGGTGAAGCCAGGCGAGACGTGGGTTCAGTACATAATCCGATGGCGGAATCTATGGTCGAAATGCGAACAGCGCATCGAAGAAGCACCAGCGGTGGGCATGTTCGTAGGCACGCTAGACCCTCATGCAACTATTTCACAATTCATGATGTTCTTCAAACCGACCACGTTTCAGGCTTTAATCGACAAACTAGCCCAGATGGATCAGATAGGTCATAGACCGTCTCCTCTGAAGCCGGAGCCGCGGAACGAAAAAGGTAAAGGGAAGGCGACCTTCGTTGCGAATACCCAACAACAGCCCAGTGCTCCAAAACTAACGGATCAACTGGAAGAGAGACGACGCTATTATAATAAAAAGATGAAACGTCCTTATTCGTTCCTTCGGGACAAAACGAAGAGACTGTTCGAACTGGCGATGTGCAACAGGCTTATCAATCTGCCGAATCCAAAGCGACCATTGCAACCCGGCGAAGCGAATAATCCTAATTATTGACCTTACCACCAAATGGTAAGCCATCCAATCGAAAATTGCTTCGTCTTTATGGGATGGATCGAGGATCAGTACCAACAAGGCAAGTTTGCGCTGTCTGAGAAGTGGAAGGTAAACCCATCACAACCGCACACTCCTAAGAAGACGGACACACCGGGGACATCGTGCTCTTTTGTTGAAGAAGCTCCATAGGAGGTCACTTTTTCCGTGAAAACCAAAAGAATGCTAAATGATCTCCAGACATGCCCGGCGATCAAGTGGAAGAATCCGCTGGAACCCCATATCATTGAAGGGATGCTGAAGCCGCGCCCAACTCTAAAAATTGGTGGTGATAGTCAAAGCACTCACACCCAGCCGTCGAAATATTCAAAGAAGAGGAAGAAATCCAAGAAGCCCATGAAGCCTGGTGACAAGCGCACGGACCTATAAAAACAGATTGACGCGCTGGAAGAGTATAACCAGAAGGCGCGGACTCCGGTTACACTTCAAGAGTTTCTCAGCCACGTCTTTGAGGATGGAAATGATGGAGAAGACTCATCGGATGAATCTGAAGATTACGTGGCAAGCTGCCATGTGGTCTTTCATTCATCGCTAGACAATGAAGAGGCTCTTTACACAAAGGAACTGGGGGCAGGTTCTGAGCCAGAACTCCTGTGGCCATCGGACGAAATGATCGATACATTCCTGAATGAAGCCTGTCTTAAAAGCAAAGTTGATCGAGAGCGCGAGATGGCCATATTTGAGAAAGCCAAGTGCCGGCGACTCGACGAAAGGGTCGAAACACTCCCGCTTGATCAAAGTACATCCGCCATGAATAAAAGCAGGTTCAATACGAGGAAGAGATTCGCCAAAGCCATATCAATGGGAATGAAACTGCCATCCTCCGAAAGAAACATTCTTGGTGAAGCGCAAATGCATCCTAGCTACTGCTTATATCATCGAAAGATTGCGCACCCTACCGAGGAGTGCAACGCTTTTAAAAGATGGTGGCAGGGTTATGTTACTCACCAACAAAATTTTAAGCGGATGAAACGCAAAATTCATTAGGAGCAGAGAAGTACGACCGAGGAGCATAAAAGAATTACCGGAAACTGTCGCACGGTCAATGACGGGGGATCGCAGATTCTCACCTTCGGGAGCGACTCTGATGAAGAAATGACTCTTGGCCCTCTCTTCAAAGAATCCACCTCGGGAAAAGAGGAAGAACCGAAGACATGTGAAAATATTTAGCTGTGTAATCGTACACTTCCAGAAAAGAATCTCGGAACCACAAATAGAAAAGATAAGGGAAAAGAAAAGGTCTCTGAGGATATCGCCCTAGATGATCAAGTTATTAAAGAGCTGACTGCCAAGGACCCACCAAAGGAGAACAAGGTGGACTACAACATTCTGGCATACTTGAGGAAGCTACCTTCGCGGCTCAGTATTCTCGACGCCCTTCTGTTATCCAAAGTGGCGGGAGATTCATTGATTAAGGTGCTATAAGAGCCAGGACAATTCCACGCTTTTCTCACCGAAGAAAAGATGAAGGACGAGCTGGAAGAAGTGCACATAGCTGATATCACCTTCGGCGATGAAGATCTCCTCCTTGGGACGTGCGAGCACAACCGTCCCCTTTATGTCTCCGGATACTGTCACGATATAGGCAAAATCCTGGTTGACAATGGGTCTTCCGTCAATCTTTTCAATGTGAGAGTATTGAAGGAAATCTGCATGAGCGTTCAGCACCTCGCTCACGATAAAATTACCATCTCTGGTTTCGATTCCCAGTCATCACGGACTCTCGGGTCTGTGATACCGACGCTGCGCTTCGGGCTACTCGTCACGGATATTAAATTTCACGTCATTGACGCCAAGACTTGCTACAATGCTTTGCTCGGCCGGCCTTGGTTACACGAGTACAATATCATTCCCTCTACACAACATCAATCTATGAAATATTTCAAAGACGGTCTCGAGTATACCGTAACAGGAGAGCTGAACCTATTCTCTATGAACGAAGTCCGAAAATACAAGATGCAAAGTACTTCTTACTAGATTTCGAGGACACGGAGAGGTATCATAAACCAAAGGACAAAGCTATCACCACTATTCCAGTCTTCGGGAGTGATACCGAGGAGGAGGAAGAGATAGTTTATTCGGGGCCGCCTCAACACAACAACCCGGGACTGTCCACCCCCATGTTGATCTTTGGCAGCGACTTGGAAGATGAAGTTAACGCTATATTTTCCGCTCAACCGTCAGTACAGGCCTTCGCTGACAATAATCAGAGTTTGCAAATTACCATAGTCCCGCGGAAGCATTACAAAGAGCTCGATGCACTTGAAGCTTATAGCTTGCAAGAACTGCAGACATTTTACGTTCCTCCCAGGCGAAAGGGTGAAGAAACGATCCTATTCTACAGATCGGGGGAAACTAAAGTGGAGAAAGAAATCTGGCACGGCGCCAATTCCACGCTCGACAGACTCCAGCCCATCCATCTGTCTAGATATTACACAAAAGGCTTAAAAAGGCTGTTAAGGTGCCAAGGCGTACCTTTCAAACAGACCGCTCGAATGGCTAAGTTCTATGACAGGATCTGGAACATCCCTGAAACTCAGCGGAAATTGCCAAACGGGAAAATAGAAACGACCGGGCTTGGGTATGTTCAATCCAAGAAACGGGAGCTACTCCGCGACTGCTATGTCGTACATGATTTCGATGAAGTAGGGGATGCTCTATGGGAAGATGCTAACCCTGAACCAGAAAGAGCTCCCGACGTGAAAATGCCCAGTCCGTCATTCGAAGAACAAATGGACAAGCTTATAAGGGAAGCGGGTCAAAAGGTTCGAGACGACCATAATCGCGAAATGGCCATCTACAAGAAAGCCTGGATGCAACGTCTTCTTCAACAGGCTGTGAAAGATGAAAATGCTCCTCTCTGTCAACCCTTGCACAAAAGGCCCGACGCAGATGTAGAAACAAACCAAAGAACGGGAAAGGCGTTCGACAGCGACAAAGCGGGATCAAGAAGCCACGCGATCAAGAATCGAGCAACCAGGACTCATCTCTTATAAAGAAGATGGGTCGAGCGTACTCTTTTTGTAGGGTTCCTAGGCACTCTAAGGAGGTCTCACAAGGCATCAACCATGTCAAATTCAAAAATTTCCAGTGCCGAGAAACCCTAATGCGATCATTGACTAGAGTTTTAGGCGAAAACTACAACTAGTAAACTTCTTTACTAATAAGTGAACGGAGATACAACCTTTGTAGATCCGTTCCTCCACCTCCATAGCTCCGTGATGAAGTCCCTCCGCTGTACCTATCAGATCCCGGACTCTCGCGGTGGTTTCATCGAAGAAATGATCGGGCTAGGTCGTCGACTTTGATGCCGAAGATGATCTACGTCGAGGCAACACAAGATCAAGCTCCCACTTCACCAAGTCATGAAACTTGTAAAGAAAACACCCTATACTACTTGGCAAGTGGTAGAGGATGAAGAAATAGTAAGTGGGTTCACTTTAGAATTGGATTTCTCACTCTTTTTCTCAAGTTGCCATTAATGGTAGCAAGCTTTCTTCTTTGTTCAAGAAGAAGAAGAAGAAGAAAAGAATATGATAAGTTATTTTAAAATAGAAAACAAAATGATACTTATCATAATTTCAACCATGGTTAGGTGTAGAGAATTAACTAAGCTTAGGTTGAATGGTTAGGGTTAGGAGAAGAAGACAAGAATGGTTATTTTAGTCAAAGGTGCATGAAGCATCAAGAAGTTTCTTGAATGAAAGCAACCATTTTTGTTTTCCTTTTCCTTTTTTAACCAATATAAATAGATAAATGAATAAGTGAGTAAATCAAAACCCTAACCATTAACATAACCATGGTTTAAGTCTTTACACAAACCCAAGTTAGCATGTATCATCAAACATGATACAAACAAGTGCACAAAACTATATCATATATACAATGCGCACATTCGAGTGAGAAAATCCATCTTATGTGAACCAATGCTAGTTAATGCAAAGTAATATATCAAATATATAATTATGCATTAAATCATTAAATCAAAACTTGATTTAATGATCCGGTCATATCGCATATAACCGACCAGTATCAAGTGTATCAATGTATCGAATCAACACTTGATGCGGTAACCCGGCTATATCACATATAACTTGCCGATGATATAAATTGTGAGAATAGAATACGGTATCACATACACGCATTATTCTCGATCCCGCACATATCTCATATGCGCTCCTATTTCGTTTCGCTTGAGCCAGGAAACCTCTGTGTAGGACTCAAAAGACTCGTCAATACGCCGGCAGCAGGTGATGATCATATCAAACACCCACAAGCCGCAAGCTGTCTGCCAAACGTAACGGCCACCCGGGTATTGAGCGATTAGAAGATCGATGAGCAAGCCCACTCACACTCCTGTGAATCCAACCAGTAACACTTACCGTACAGTCCGGTCTGATCGTCTGATATGTCGCATATCTCGCTTAGGGGTGGTAAACGTCAGACCCCAATAGCTTGATAAGTCGTGTCGATATGAGGTCTATAACAGTTTGAGAAACTACTAGTAACACTTACCAGTAAATCTCAGCAACCCTGGCCAGTGATTTCCGGTTATAGCCAATCGAACACAGCACAACATCAACTCCCTATACCGGGAGAGACGAATCCCCTCCTATCGCTCATTGCCTCCATGTGATTCGGGACTGTATCCAAAAACCACCATTTTGCATGCCCTCTTGGACGTGGTAAGGTGGAAATCAAAGCACAGTGGGAATCACACAAGACTCTATGACGATCTCGGGTCTGCAGACTAACCTATACCAGTGTCACCAGAGAACTGCCATCTGACGTGAGGTATAATACTATCTGGGAGTTCTCGACGAGTCCGTCCAGTGTACCCAGTCTCTACTGAGCACCCGTATATTATCTCTGATGTCAAACACCAATGGATATGGGATCATCCATCGCCCATCTGTATGGGTCGAGAAGGTATACGCTAGTCTACTCTACTATATCGATGCCCCGTCTTGATACACCCACGACTAGGGACCTTGAAGGATGTACTTATGGACTACCATGTCCCCACTAGTATGATCCGCATCATTGTCCAGGTAATCAAGTACACATCCTAAGGGCTTTACCAACATGTAACAGAGAGATAATCAGTGTACACGTTAAGGTAAAGAGTAACCAGATAGCATACTATCATGTCGAGCATGAAAGTCCTCCCTATATATGTCCCAGCATCCACTACAATATACATCCTATGTACAGTAATGGCTTCTAGGGCATACATATAACTAACAATCTCCCACTTGCACTAGGACCAACTGTAGCATTAGTCGCAGTATCTCATACTCAACCATCCCATAAAAATCTCTCTCTGGGAAAAGGCCTTTATGAGTGGATCCGCCGTGTTTTCCTCTAAGTCTGCTCTCCTAACCTCGATCTCCATGGAGATCAACCATCTCCATGTTTAGGTGATACTGCCTCAGAATATGTCTGGATCACTGATGGGACAGGCGTTCCTAGGCATAAGCCACAACTCCATTGTCTCATAATGGTAGGAACTAAGTTCATCTCATGAACTAATATACACCCAGACAGCCTCTTTGGTAGCATCTTAAGTAACGATGTATCCAGCCTTAATCTTCTAGTATGCCACGGTATCTAGCTTGGAACTCTTCCAACATACCGTCCCTTTACTGAGGGTAAAGACAATGCCTGTGACTGACATTCAGTCGTCTTTATCACCCTGGATCCCTTCCAGTGATTTTCCCTAGGATCGATTGATACCATCTCACTACATCTAGTGAGTATTCTAACATCCAATTATATCTATCTCATAGATGAAAACTCAGGATTTAGGAGGTATCATTTTGATCCTATATGGAGAATCCTTGTGATAAGCGGAGATTGACCGAGGTAGCATAGGAAACTCCTTCCCTATCAAGAGTATGTCATCCACGTACTCTACGAGGATCACCACCATACTCCCTACTACCTTTTTGTATATACAAGGTTCATCTACCATTTTGATGATGTCAAACTGTTTGACTAACTCATCAAAACAGATGTTCCAACTCCACGATGCCTGCTTCATCACATAAAACATCTTGCACACGTTTCCGCTGCTCCCACTGTCTACGAAGCCCTCTGGCTGTGTACTTATAGACGTTCTATTCCAAAACATCATTTTGAAAAGCAGTTATGACACCCAACCACCAGATATCGTAGTCATGGTATGTAGCCGTGGCAAGTAGGATCTGGATGGACTTAAGCATAGATCCTTAGAAAAGGTTTCAACATAATCCATACCTGGTCAATGATGCAAACCTTTAATAAGTCTAGCTTTGAAAGTCTCAACCTTTCCATGTACACCAAGTAATCTTCTCAAGATATACTTGCTCCTGATGGGGATTTAACCCTTCAGATATAGCAACCAAAGTCCATACTTTGTTGGTGTATAAGGATTCCATCTCAGATCGCTAAGCATCCAGCCATTCTTATAGAGTCTCATTCCTGATGGCCAGCTCGAAACTAGTTGGGTCATCATCTCATGATGCAATCCTCGCTCCCACTGTCATAGAGAAACCGAAGTATCTCTCAGGTCGGTGAGGAACCCTACTAGATCGGTGGAAAGGCTGAGGTTCGTTGGAATCCACTGAATCCTTTGGTTTTACCAAATCATCTGTTGTTTGTATAGCTGGAACCATTCCAATTCTACATAACAGACCTTGTCTCGAGCTTGTACGGATTAAGCTTTTAGACATAGCCCGGACAACCCCAAATCTTAACCAACTTAAGATATGGGCTCTTCCCTTTCCATATCACATATGAAGTGGTAGGCAACTGATTTGATCGGAACCCTATTCAATAGGTATGCAACTTCTCAAGTGCATAAATTCCAAAAGGAAATAGGTAACTCAGTAATACTCATCATAGAGCACACCATATCAAATAGAGTGTTATTGCTCCGCCCCGATACACCGTCGTGCTGTGGTGTATGCGGAGGAATAATGCTGAGAGAGAATCTCATTCTCCTTTAGAATAGTCTAGGATTTCCGTGCTCAAGTATTCTCCTCCTCGATCACATTAAAGGACATAATACTTATACCCGTATTTTGGTTCTCTACTTCTAACTTATATTCTGCGAATATCTCAAAAGGTTCAGACTTGTGCTTCAACAGGAACATATGTCTGAATCTCGAGAGATCATCAGAGAATGTAATGAAGTATAAAGAACCGGTCTTGGTATGTATAGACATGGGACCTTCATACATCAACATGTATCATCCCAAGAGCTCAACTAACTCTTTCTCTGTTTCTAGTAAACAGAGCCATAGTCATCTTATCTTTGTGACATGACTGCCAAGTTTCACAAGATGTTGATTCAAACTGATTTAAATATGTATCTAAATGTAACTTCAGTCAGTCGGGTCATATTGATATGACCTAGTCTACAAAATCTCAAGAAGTATCCGTTCATTTCTGAACTCTTCCTCTTGTGTGTGTTCTATATTCTAGGAACTATAGTTCGATTTAGAACGTCAATGCTTTTAGATAACGTGCCTGAACCGATCAACTTTTGATATAGGAAATGTTTAAAACATTATCCATCAATACAAAATTATATCCTTTCTTTACTAATAAATAGGCTGATATGATTTTGTATATCAGGTTCGGTATCTAATAGCATTTGTTCAGAATCAATGTATTGGTAATACAGGGTGACAGTGACCAACAGACTTAGTTGCAACACTTGCTCCGTTTTCTGTCTCATGAAACTTATCACCCGTTCTCAGTTCTTTACCTATCTGTAGCCCATGTAACAAATTACATATGCGGGATCCTGATCCGGTATCACATACCTAGGACGTAAAGGATACTGATAAACAGTTCTGTATAATGAACACACCCGAAGTTGATGCATCAGCATGCACTCTCTTCGTTTGGGCGGCAGGAGAATTCTGGTAATCCCCAATTTCCTGCTCTGTTTTATAACAATTATAAGTTGGAGCGGGACCAACGTTCCCCAGCTCAGTATAATAAGCGGGTTCGATCAATATCCGTATTATTATCTTGATTAAGGCGTGATATGGTCGCTACCTGGAGAGAAAGAGAAGAAAACACTCAGCGTGCGCTCTTGCAAGAATAGATTGGTTATTATTTTATTTAATCAGGATGGTTCCCACTGCTTTTTATCAAATCTTTCTTCAAACCCTAAAAGGAAAGACTAGCCGGGATTAATTACACGCTACAAGTTTGCCAATCTTTCAGCCAGTCCAGTGTCGGTACTTTGAGGGAGGTCCCCCGTGCTTTCGCACGAACCTAATTAATGTAAACCTCGTTTTCCCAGAGGCGTAACCTCATTGACACCTTTCTAGACACCTACTTGATCGGCTAATTGTAATGTGTAAAACTCTCCCAGGAGTAACTCTTACTCGTATCGGGTATCGGGATCCAACTATCTCATAGAAGGTATGCAATCTCATTGCAAATTTCAACACTTGAAATTCCCGATAATATTTTGCCCCTAGCATCCTATGACCTTGACGAAAGCCAACAAACCATAGGCTACTAGTCAAGTCCACCCCATCATTTCTTCATTGAATTAAACCTACCTACACGACCCTTGACGAAAGCCAACAAAGCCGCACGACTACCCTAATCCAATCGCATCATATGCAGCAGATAAGCAGCAGATAGCTACCGCACACTACACCTTGACGAAAGCCAACAAATGTAGCACGAATACTATATACAACTTATCTGAAATGACGGAGGGCTACGACAGGTTTTTCTGAAAACCTATTGCGTAATGAACTTGATATCGCTGTAGAATCAAATGATTTTAAAATGGAGTGTTTTTTAGGCTTTTCTAGTTTTGCTAAAGGGGTCACTCCCGGTGAAGGGATCGTCGGCCCTTTCCTCGTCGAATGAGGTGCGGGATATATCATATATATCACTGTGCAAAGCAGAAACTACAGAAGCAATAAAAAACAAACCGAGAGTTGTAGCATCTGCCAGTTATTGCTAAAGGAATCACTCCCGGTGAAGGGATCTCGGTCCTTTCCTCATCGAATAAGGTGCAGGATATATTACATATGCCGCTGTGCAAAGCAAGAACTGTAGCTACCTGTTTTATTTTGAAATTCAATTCTACAACATCTTAGGTTTCTTTTATTTTCATTAATCACATTAATGAAGTCCCATCATTTAAATCCACCTAAACATCACAGATAAATATAACGTACGCTTATGCCATCCACATTCGCCTCAATGTCCCGTCTGCACCATTAGGTTAGGTAACTAACGCCAGAGCGAGGTAGGGCTAGCGCGGGTGTAAAACATAAGCAACGTCTATATAATATATCATATATACTATATAATATATTTATTTGAACATATCGCATGATCACATCACAGATAACGCAGCAGAAAATATCATATGAAATATTGGATATACTAGGGCGTCCGTGTTTTCAATACGAGCCAGTATAAAACATGGATTCCACGGTCGTGATGAATAGCCAATCCCACACCCTTAGACCCCTACGAGAGCGGCAAGCAACCCTACCAATTCTAGGGTTAGGAGACCCGGACTCGACTCCTCGAGTTGGTCGCCCACTGGACCCCAGAACCCGGTTACTTATGCTCCCCTCCTTGGGTCTATCCTAATACGGAAAAGTAAATAATATACAAATGGTGACAGCTTCCACAACCTGGAAGTGCCCCAATAAAAGAATATTACATATAAGTTTTTACATGAATGAAAATGAAAAACACTCATCTCACATAAAAACCCCCGGCTATTCGAACACGACGATCCAATATAACATATCCAGCAACACATAACATCACATGTCATCAACGTAAGTAAGTATGCATACATCGATTTTCGTCGACGTATAGCAACGACAATCGGCAATACCACTACATACTACACTTACGGTCACAGAAAAAAGTGTAAAACTACAATAGTTGGAATCCACAATCTCTTTAGACATCGCATGCCTAATCAAATGAATTCCTTAGACATCGCATGCCTAACAATTATAAACCCCGCATTTTAGTCTCATAATCGAAAACTCTTTTCAATATCAAGTCGGGCAATTCAACAAGATTCCCGACATCCTGATCGAATACTCGTCGCAAACTTTAGTAGGCGGCCGCACCCCCGACACCGTCGACGAAGTGCACCAAGGCGGAACACCGCTGCCGCGAGCACCCGAACGGATGCTTTCGGGGACAGGGTTCTCCTACAGTCACTTGGTCGGGACTATGGGGTGAGGCTGTCTATTAAGTTTACCCGGCGAGTATCCGCGTACGCTACGTGATTGCGACGGACTTTTGATCACATCAAAATTCCGTGGCAACCGATCAAGTGACACTAAACCGCTGTGTTTATAACATTCATTCAGTTATCTCATAACTACTTGTGAATTCCAATTATTGTATCACATTCCAGATAAATAGAAAATGTTAAACTTTCCGATCGAACAATCAAACACCCAAGTTTTCCCAAAACAGATCAACACTTGAAATAAGTTCAAAAACATCCACTTCATGCCTCAGTACCAACGGTCCAGCCGTAGAAGGGTCAAGCCAACGCCTCACATGTGGTACGCCGTACTGCCCCAAACCCTAAGGTTCAAAGGGAGGTTCAAGACGGTCACATAATCGAGTTAAGATTTGTTGTCTTCTAGAGGGACCATCGCGTTACTTGCACTACTTAGAATGTTCTTAAACTACGGAAAGATCCAACACTTGGAAATTTCCCGACAGGGGAAAAAGTTTATAAAATATCCGGTCGAACTTTTTATATCCGGTCGAACTTTTTAACAGTTTATAAAATATCCGGAAAAACTTAAACGAAGATAAATTATCCGATCGAATCAACGAATCCCCAATACAACCCTAGAAAACTCAACACTTGAGTGGAATTAAAATATTCACAGAAAAAATTAACAAGAAAGGACATAAGAATAATTACATGAAATTTCAGGGACTAGGTCACAATTTTGGCCGCGGAACCGCCGCAAAACCCCTGATTTGGCCGCGTTTCAGCGGTCAAATTGTTGAATTAGGGGTCCAAACTTCACAGTAATTATTAGATTTTCCTGCATAATTTTCTGAGAATTTTTAATTTAGAAAAATCCACAGTTTGAAAAATTGTACAGAGAGGGTTGAAATCGAGGAATATCGGGTTCGATCGGACTTCTAGCTTCGTCTACACATCGTCTAAAGCTCTAGCTAGGCTCAGATACCACTGTAGGGTTCCTAAGCACTCTAAGAAGGTCTCACAAGGCATCAACCATGCCAAATTCAAAAATTTCCGGTGCCGAGAAACCCTAATGCGATCGTTGACTAGAGTTTTAGGAGAAAACTACAACTAGTAAACCGCTTTACTAATAAGTGAACGGAGATACAACCTTTGTAGATCCGGTCCTCCACCTCCATAGCTCCGTGATGAAGTCCCTCCGCTGTACCCATCGGATCCCGGACTCTCGCGGTGGTTTCATCGAAGAAATGATCGGGCTAGGTAGTCGACTTCGATGCCGAAGATGATCTACGTCGAGGCAACACAAGATCAAGCTCCCACTTCACCAAGTCATGAAACTTGTGAAGAAAACACCCTATACTACTTGGCAAGTGGTAGAGGATGAAGAAATAGGAAGTGGGTTCACTTTAGAATTGGATTTCTCACTCTTTTTCTCAAGTTGCCATTAATGGTAGCAAGCTTTCTACTTTGTTCAAGAAGAAGAAGAAGAAGAAGAAGAAAAGAATATGATAAGTTATTTTAAAATAGAAAACAAAATGATACTTATCATAATTTCAATCATGGTTAGGTGTAGAGAATTAACTAAGGTTAGATTGAATGGTTAGGGTTAGGAGAAGAAGATAAGAATGGTTACTTTAGTCAAAAGTGCATGAAGCATCAAGAAGTTTCTTGAATGAAAGCAACCATTTTTGTTTTCCTTTTCCTTTTTTAACCAAAATAAATAGATAAATGAATAAGTGAGTAAATTAAAACCCTAACCATTAACATAACCATGGTTTAAGTCTTTACACAAACCGAAGTTAGTATGTATCATCAAACATGATACAAACAAGTGCACAAAACTATATCATATATACAATGTGCACATTCGAGTGAGAAAATCCATCTTAAGTGAACCAATACTAGTTAATGCAAAGTAATATATCAAATATATAATTATACATTAAATCATTAAATCAACAGTTGATTTAATGATCCGGTCATATCGTATATAACCGACTAGTATCAAGTGTATCAATGTATCGAATCAACACTTGATCCGGTAACCCGGCTATATCAAATATAACCTGCCGATGATACAAATCGCGAGAATAGAATACGGTATCACATACACGCATTATTCTCGGTCCCGCACATATCTCATATGCGCTCCTATTTCGTTTCGCTTAAGCCAGGAAACCTCTGTGTAGGACTCTAAAGACTCGTCAATACGTCGGCAGCAGGTGATGATCATATCAAACACCCACAAGCCGCAAGCGGTCTGCCAAACGTAAAGGCCATCTGGATATTGAGCGATCAGAAGATTGACGAGCAAGCCTGCTCACACTCCTGTGAATCCAACCAGTAACGCTTACCGTACAGTCCGGTCTGATCGTCTGATATGTCGCATATCTCGCCTAGGGGTGGTAAACGTCAGACCCCAATAGCTTGATAAGTCGTGTCGATATAAGGTCTATAACAGTTCGAGAAACTACTGGTAACACTTACCAGTAAATCTCAGCAATCCTGGCAAGGGATTTCCGGTTATAGCCAATCGAACACAGCGCAACATCAACTCCCTATACCGGGAGAGACGAATCCCCTCCTATCGCTCATTGCCTCCATGTAATTCAGGACTGTACCCAAAAACCACCGTTTTGCACGCCCTCTTGGACATGGTAAGGTGGAAATCAAAGCACAGTGGGAATCACACAAGACTTTATGACGATCTCGGGTCTACAGACTAACCTGTACCAGTGTCACCAGAGAACTGCCATCTAACGTGAGGTATAATACCATCTGGGAGTTCTCGGCGAGTCCGTCCAGTTTACCCAGTCTCCACTGAGCACCCGTATATCAGCTCTGATGTCAAACACCAATGGATATGGGATCATCCATCGCCCATCTGTATGGGTCGAGAAGGTATACGCTACTCTACTCTGGTATATCGATGCCCCGTCTCGATACACCCACGACTAGGGACCTTGAAGGATGTACTTATGGACTATCATGTCCCCACTAGTATGATCCGCATCATAGTCCAGGTAATTAAGTACACATCCTAAGGGCTTTACCAACATGTAACAGAGAGACAATCAGTGTACATGTTAAGGTAAAGAGTAACCAGATAGCATACTATCATGTCGAGCAAGAAAGTCCTCCCTATATATGTCCCAGCATCCACTACAATATACATCCTATGTACAGTAATGGCTTCTAGGGCATGCATATAACTAACACTTTTGCCCAAGACAAGACAAAGAAGATACTTGATCTTGCTATACAACATCGAATGATTACACTTCTAGAGTCCAAGAACCCCGAGCAAGCCAACGAGTTCTCTTACCCAAACTATTGCTCTTATCACCGAGCAATGGGACATCCTCTCGAGGACTGCTTCACCTTCAAGAACTGGGTCGAAGACCAATATCAGCTTGGCAAGTTTGCTCTGTCTAGCAGTTGGAGGATAACTCCGCCGCAGAAGCACGAGCCAAAAGCCGCGCATACAGCGAGAGTAGAACCAGATCAATATCGGTTTTGGAAGCGATCTCGAACTTGTCATATGGTAATGCTGTCAGAAGAAGGACCTGAGAATATGGATGATCTCCCCTGGTGTTTCGAAAACGATGATGGCGAGGTGATCTCAGAGTTTCCACCGGCGCCAAAAGAGCTGGAAGATGGGATACGCACTACTGCAGATAACCTTAAGAAAATTGATTTGGGTACGACAAGTGACCCGCGGCCGATATTCGTTAGAGAGCTGTTGTCTGAAGAAAGGGTGGCTACGCTAAAGGACGTGCTCATGCAGCATAAATATTGCTTCGCATAGAACTATTTCGAGATGCCAGGACTAGATCCAGAGATTGTTGTACACAAATTGGCAATATCCCCGGACGTCAAGCCAATCAAACAAGCACCGAGAAGAATGAGGCTCGAGCTTGAGATGAGCATCAACGCCGAGGTCAAGAAGTTAATTGACTCTGGTTTTATCCAAGAGGTTCAGTATTCTGATTGGATCGCCAACATCGTCCCGGTGATGAAGAAAAATGGGACCGTGCGCATATGTGTGGACTTTCGTGATCTCAATAAAGCTTGCCCGAAAGACGACTTCCCAGTATCGGTCATCGAGCTGATAATAGACAATACGTCCACTCACGAAGTTTTCTCCTTCATGGACGGCTCGTCGGGATATAATCAGATAAAGATGCATCCCGAGGACCAGAAGCATACCGCTTTCCGGACCCCTTTGGGCATATTTTGCTACAAGGTGATTCCTTTCCGTCTAAAGAACGCCGGTGCCACCTATCAGAGGGCCATGACGAAGATTTTCGATGACCTTATACATGAAGTCGTCGAATGCTATATCGACGACCTCATGGTTAAGAGCAAATCATACGAGGAACATTTAGAGTATCTGAAGATTGTGTTTCAACGCTTCCGGCAATACAACTTGAAGATGAACCCTCTCAAATGCGCGTTCGGTGTTTCCTCGGAAAATTCCTAGGATTCATTGTCCGATACCGAGGCATCGAGATAAATCCGTTAAAAAATAAGGCGATCATGTAAATGCCTCCGCCAAGGACTCTCAAGCAATTGCGGTCTCTTCAAGGGAAGCTCACGTATATTCGGTGATTTATAGCCAATCTCTCAGGCAAGTGCCACCCTTACAGCCACCTGATGAAAAAGGGAACCCCTTTCGTCTGGGATCGCAGATGCCAAAGCGCGCTGGACGAAATCAAGCAATACCTGCAGAACCCGCCAGTGCTGGCCACTCCCGTTAAAGGAAAACCTCTTGTCCTATATACGATAGCCCTCGAAGGTTCTTTAGGAGCGCTGTAGGCATAAGAGAATGATCAAGGGAAAGAAAGAACTCTCTACTATCTGAGTCGAGTTCTTTTGGGGGCAGAAAGCAACTACTCCCCCATCGAAAAACACTGCCTAGCGTTGATCTTCGCGGTAACAAAGCTCAGACACTACGCGTTGGCACATGAGGTCCATCTCTTATCAAAAGTGGATCCTCTCAAATATTTGATGTCAAAGGACATATTAACAGGACGACTTGCTAAGTGGGCCTTGCTCTTGATGGAGTTCTCGATAACTTATCAACCTCTTAAGGCAGTGAAAGGCCAGGCCATTGCCGATTTCCTCGCTGAGCATCCGATACCTGCCGAATCTCCTTTGAATTGCGAATTACCAGACGAACATGCGTTTGACGGAGATGATACCCGGTGGGAACTCTATTTTGATAGAGCATCTTCCATGAAGAAGCACAAATGAAGCACCCCCATAATCAAATCAAAGATTGGCCTGATCTTCGTAACTCCACAAGGAGGGATAACGCGCTTTTCCTTCTTCTTAACAGAGCCAAGGACGAATAATGAAGCCGAGAATGAAGCTTTGATAGCAAGTCTTGAGACTGCTATCGACATGGGAATCGAAAACCTTCTCATATACGGAGACTCCCAGCTGATCGTTAGTCAAGTAAATAGAGATTATCAGACATGCAAGCCAGAGTTGATAAAGTACAGCGAGAGAGTGCAACAACTGCTGACCCAAATTCCTTCCTACGTCCTAGAAAGCATACCGCGTGCAGAAAATAGCAAGGCGGATGCATTAACCAAGCTCTCTAAAGAACTGGCTGACGAGAACCTCGACGACGTGAGGATCGTTGTGCAAAGACGTCGGGTTCTTGCACCGGCAAAAATATCTCTGGAGTCGCCCAAAGAAAAGGCAGCGACTGAGCAAATGGCTCTACAAATAAAAGATCAGGGAAAGGCCGAGGATTGGAGAGAAGTCTTTATATACTATTTCAAGTCTCGTCAAACGCCTGAAGATGCGTCTTCAAGACATCAGCTTATGAAACGAGCTCTATCTTTTGCTTTCGTCAATGATACCCTGTATAAGAGGTCATTTGATTCTCTATGGCTAAGATGCCTGGGACCTGAAGAGGCAAAGAGAGTCGTCCAAGAAACTCACGACGGACTCTGCGGTTCTCACCAAGCCGGGCTCAAGATGAAGTTGAAGATAAAAAAGATGGGTTATTATTGGCCCACGATGATACAAGACTGCCTCGAATACGCGAAGCAGTGCCACTCGTGCCAAAATTCACGGGGACTTTATCCATCAACATCCGAATCCACTACATCCGATAGTGGCTAGCTGGCCATTCGAAATGTAGGGGACTGACATAATTGGCCCCATCGAACCAGCATCGTCCAGAGGACATCGATTCATTTTGGCGACAACTGATTACTTCTCCAAATGGGCAGAAGCAGTACTGCTGAAGGAAGTGAAGATGGAGAATATCCTCCATATCTTTAAGACACACGTTATTTATCGGTTTGGAACTCCACGACGGATAATCTCCGATAAGGGGCCGGCCTATAGAAGCCACAAGATCAGCCGCTTCACACAACAGAACAATATAGACTGGAGATACTCCTTAGTCTATAATCCCCGAGCCAACGGTCTAGCTGAGGTTTTTAACAAGACCTTGACGAAGATCGTGAAAAAGATGGTTTCCCGAAATAAGAAGGACTGGCACGAGAGACTACATGAAGCTCTTTGGGCGTATCGAACTACGTTCAAAACGGCCACGAACACAACACCGTACGCGTTGGTATTCGGTACAGAAGCGGTACCCCCTCGAGATAAAGCTACCCTCTTTACGAGTGGCAGTTCATTACGAGCTAACAGACGAAGAGAATGCTCACCTTCGTCTTGAGGAGCTCGACGCCCTTGATGAAACCCGGCTCATAGCGCAACAAAATCTGGAGGCTTATAAAGCAAAAATGACGTGCTCATATAAAAGATTGGCTAGACCGAGGACATTCCGCCAAGGCGAACTCATGCTGGTGGTCAAAAGACTTATGATCCCTAATTGTGCCAAACGAGGGAAATTCGAGCCGAACTATGAAGGCCCGTATATCATAGACAACGTCTACCAGGGTGGGGCCTATTTACTCATGGACATGCATGGTGAAAGACCTTTCAGGCCAATAAACGGTTGCTTCCTGAAGAAATACTATGCCTGACGAGTCATGGCCTAGGTCAATAATAGATGACGACGCCTATGTCCCCTCGCTACCTTCCGAAGCCCAAACTCTATAAGTAGTAACCGGACAACGGACCGAAACGTCCTTAAACTAACAACGGACCGAAACGTCTTTAAACTAACGACGGACCACTATGTCCTAAAACTAGCCATTGACCGAGATGTCGATAAACTACGGTGGATTGTGGCATCCCAAAGCTAAAAAAAAGAATAAAAAATGGAGAATAAAGAAAACGGTATGTCCATAAGCAAAAAGGGCACGGATGAAAACCCGAAAGGGCGCAATCTCGTTAAAAGACACTTGCAAGGTCCTTTCGACTTTGTAAGGAGAAACCACCTGCGTAAGATCCTTACGACTCACAAGAGAGCAACACACTTAGGGATCCCCATGATCCCTCAGGAGAAATTACACTTGCGAGATCCTCACGACTCGTAAGGAGAATCCTCTTATGAGACCCTCACGGCTCATAAGATTTGAAAGTTTTAAGCTACAAGGATCTGAACCTGTTCGTAAGCGACCCCCACAACCTTCAATACCGCCCTACAAGTGGCTCAATGCTGACCCTTGTATACAATCCACGGGGTGAATAAACATTTCCCTAACGAAGTCCTATTCCTGACTAGGGATATGTCTATACGATGGACAACCCTTATAAGTCCTCTCGACTTAGAAGGAGAAAATACTCTTGTAAGACCCTTACGACCTACGAGAAGACATACACTTAGGAGTCCTTACGACTCTTAAGGAGAAAATGCGCCTACGAGATCCTCATGACTTGCAGGGAGAAATACCTTTATGAGACCCTTAAGGCTCATAAAGTCAAAAGCCTTAGTCGACAGAATCTTAACCCTATTTGCTAAGCCACCTTTGTTCAACATCGACAGAGGCAAATGATGATTCCCTCCTGGCAATATCCCAGTCGTAGCGGTCCTGATGCTGAAAATCGGTGTCTAAATCCAAGCTTGTGGCAAAAAGCTGGCAAGCCACACATGCATACGAAATAGCCGAAATGATGGGGCAACTTGCAAACAGAATCAGCCAGTAAAAGCATATGCATGCAAAATAGCCGAAATGATTGGGAAACTCACAATAAAAAGCAGTGAGTAAAAATAAAACAAATAGCCGAAATGATTGGGTACCGCGAAAGATAGCCGAAATGATTGGGCAATCGCAACCTTCGCAATATAAAAGCTGAAATGATAGAGCATCACGGAATGAAATAAACAAAAATGAAATTTTTGCCCTACAGGTGATACCACATCAATCCCTGTATACAATCCAGGGGCGCAAACAAAGAGGAAATCACACCTTTCCTCCCCAGGCTTCATCAGAGGAAGAAGCCAAATCTCAACGGTTTACAGATAGCCTGGAGATCATCTCAATATTTGTCTCATTACAACAGACACAACATCAAACAAAGCGGAACAGCGGCAAATCCCAGTTCCATGACTCGGCGGTGCACATATGACACAGAGTCAAACCCCGATCCTGTGAAATGCGGATAAATTCAACCCTTCCTGGTTACGTAGAACGCGGCTTATGTCAATCCTGACCCCGTGGGAAACGCCCAGAGCGGTGCCTGGTCCTCACAGAACACGGCAATGAACCCGTGGGAAGCATCCAGAGCAAAATTCCTGGTTATGTGGAACGCGGATAATATCAATTCTGACCCTATGGCAAACGTCCAGAGCGAATCCAGGTCCTCGCAGAGCACGGCAATGACCCCGTGTGAAGCATCCAGAGCGGAGCCTGGTCCTCGCCAAACACGGCAGTGAACCCGTGGGAAGCATCCAGAGCAAAATCCTGGTCCTCACAGAGCACGGCAATGACCCCGTGTGAAGCATCCAGAGCGGAGCCTGGTCCTCGCAGAACACGACAATGAACCCGTGGGAAGCATCGAGAGCAAAATTCCTGGTCATGCGGAACGCGGATAATGTCAATTCTGACCCCATGGGAAACGTCCAGAGCAGATCCTGGTCCTCGCAGAGCACGGCAATGACCCCGTGTGAAGCATCCAGAGCGGAGCCTGGTCCTCGCAGAACACGGCAATGAACCCGTGGGAAGCATCCAGAGAAAAATTCCTGGTCACGCGGAATGCTGATAATGTCAATTCTGACCCCATGGGAAACGTCCAGAGCGGATCCTGGTCCTCGCAGAGCAGGGCAATGACCCTGTGTGAAGCATCCAGAGCGGAGCCTGGTCCTCGCAGAACACGGCAATGAACCCGTGGGAAGAATCCAGAGCAAAATTCCTGGTTACGTGGAATGCGGCTTATGTCAATCCTTACCCCGTAAGAAACGTCCAGAGCAGATCCTGGTCCTCACAGAGCACGGCAATGACCCTGTGTGAAGCATCCAGAGCGAAGCCTGGTCCTCGCAGAACACGGCAGTGAACCCGTGGGAAGCATCCAGAGTAAATTCCTGGTTACGTGGAACACGGTTTATGTCAATCCTAACCCCGTGGGAAACGTCCAGAGCGGAGCTTGGTTCTCACAGAACACGGCAGAACCCGTGGGAAGCATCCAGAGCAAATTCCTGGCTACGTGGAACGCGGCTTATGTCAACCCTGTCCCCATGGGAAACATCCAGAGCGGAGCCTGGTCCTCGCAGAACACGGCAGTGAACCCGTGGGAAGCATCCATAGCAAATTCCTGGCTACGTGGAACGCGACTTATGTCAATCCTGACCCTGTGGGAAACGTCCAGAGCGGAGCCTGGTCCTCGCAGAACACGGCAGTGAACCTGTGGGAAGCATCCAGAGCAAATTTCCGGTTACGTGGAACACGGCTTATGTCAACCCTGACCCCATGGGAAACGTCCAGAACGGAGCCTGGTCCTCACAGAACATGGCAGTGAACCCGTGGGAAGCATCCAGAGCAACTCCTGACTCCATGAAATGCGGATATGGACAACTTCACCCATCATTTGCGGGTCCTCACGACTCATAAGGGAGTAAATTCTCTTGTGAGATCCTTACGACTTTCAAGAGAAAACACACTTAGGAATCCTCACGATTCTTAAGGAGAAATTACACCTACGGGATCCTCTCGACAGGTAGGGAGAAAATTCTTTATGAGACCCTCACGGCTCGTAAAATGGAAAAGTCTTAGGTGACAGATCCTAACCTTGTTTTCTAAGCCATCACTACCCAACAAAAAGCACAAGAATGGCAGCTATATACTATCTACAGACCGCACTTGTTAAAATTACATGGCAACAACATAGCAAGGAGAAGAAAGCAACAGCATAACAAAAAATGTGTATCTTTTATTCATGAATTCAATTGAGTACAAGGCAAATCGTATAAAAGAATAAAAAATGGATACATGTTGTTCAAAGATTACAAGTGTTCAATCTATACAAAAGCAGCTATTGGGAGGGAGGCGCCTTCAATAGACCAGCTGTTTCTCCAATCAGAGCAAAGCTCTGTTTGAATTTCAAAAATCAAAAATTGAAGCAACGTTTCAAATCCCTTGCGCTCTGCGCTGCGCGCCACGTGTCGAACACAGGCCCGCTAGCGCAGCTGCGCTGCGCTCTGCGCTGCGCGCCACGTGTCAAACGCAAGTGTGCTAGCGCCAATTGCGCTAGCACTGGAATTTAAATAATAAATTATCAATTAACCAGAATTAAAATTCTGTTCGGGAAAGATCTTTCCAATCTTATTAAAATAAGAAAATTATTTTCTATAAAACAGAAGCCCTAGGATGAAAGATCCAACGGTGGGGAAATATCCCCAAATCAATTAGAGAAAGATCTCTGCAACTAACTTAACAAATCAATTGGCCCTATATAAAGGCCCTAAGACTTCAAGTCTCAGAGAGAGAAAACCCTCTGCAAACTTTGAGAAAAAACTCAAAGATAAAGAAAGGCAAGCCTTTGAAGAAAGAAGATCATTTTCTTCATCTTTAAAGATAAAGAATTATGTTCTTGAAGAACAGAGATGAAATCATCTCGTTAAAAAAGAAGAATCCTCTTCTAAAAAGATCAAAGATCTAAGAACAAGATCAAGATCTTCAATAAAAAAGAAAAAGGTCAAAAAGATCTAATTATAAAAGATTAAAAAGAAGTAATTTACTTCATTCATAGATCTTTTGATCTATAAAGGTACAGCCTTTTGATGAGAATAAGAATCTTGGTTCTTGGATCTTGAGGCAATGCCTCTTTCGAAGAACAGAACAAAAAACTTGTTCTTTGATCTTAATTTGATCAAAATGCGCTCTGCGCTATTGGACAGTGCCTTGCACTAATGAAATGCGCCTTTGCGCACCTTGGACTGGCGCACGTCACCAGAACGCGCCACGTGTCAACCACAGAAAAGTTTGCGCCTTTGCGTTTATTGGACTGGCGCACATCACCAGAACGCGCCACGTGTCAACTACAGAACAGTTTGCGCTTTGGGCTTCTAAAAGTAGCGCACCGCACTCTTGGATTGGCGCATAGCGCCAGAGCGCGCCATGTGTCATTTACTGGCGCAGCGCATTGGCGCTGCGCACTTATAAAGCGCAGTGCGCTAACAGACTTGCGCTTAGCGCTGAGCATTACACGTGTCACCTTTGCATGCGCTAGCGCAATGCGCTCTTTGATTGGCGTAAAGCGCCTGACAAGCCACGTGGCGCACTATCAGACCACTATTTTGCCCCTGATAAATGCTATGCATTTAATTACATCCAATGTCAGAGCCCAATACTATGCGTTATTAAAAGGGTAGAGCCCAAATAAAGGCCTAACAGGCCAAACATGAATAAAATGTTAAACATTTTTAACTGGACTTAGCCCAATTCTGGCCATAAGTCCTCAATATAAATTGAACTAAGCACAACTGCTCTTCCAATCAATTTACACCCGGTTCGAGGGTACATCTCTTTACTTCTCTGAGATCCGTCGTTGTAATCCTTCAACGTCGTCAGAGAGGTGACGGGTCCCGACGACCACACATTGCTATGGACTGTAGGGCCCTTAAACTCATAGACTATGATGTCCTTAATCTCGACCGTGATGTATTAAAACTAATACCGGACTGTGGGGTCCTTAAACTCATGGACTATGATGTCCTTAACCTTGACCGTGATGTCTTAAAACTAACGTTGGACTGTGGAGTCTTTAAATCCATGGACTATGATGTCCTTAACCTTGACAGCAATGTCTTAAAACTAACAATGGACCACAATGTCCTTAAACTAATTACCGACCGCAATGTCCTTAAACTAATTACCGACCGCAATGTCATTAAACTAAACAATAGAGCCCAATTGCTCTCTTGTCGGATCTAAACGATCCCGTTAAGTTGATCTTAGTCTAAAATTAGACTAACGTGTCCTTAACAAACGTTTAAGTTGATGTTAGCTCCAAATAAGGCTAACGTATCCTTAAACACACCCTCCAAACCCAAATCTAAGAAAGATACGAATTTGGACTAGTCCACGCCCTACGGGCGATGACATAACTTAGTCTCCGTATACAATCCACGGGCAACCGAACACAAAACAAACACCCACGACACGAAGTGACCATATGGAGAAGGAGAAATTTGTTACCGCGATGCGGTAGCGTAATTAACTGCAGGGGCTTGCGCCTGCAGGGAAGAGCGTCCCCACAATCACAAACCCCTCAAACGAGGGGGAATCTGACGAAGTCTGCTACATCGGCCGCATCCGTTTATACCATCGATACATGGTGCCATAAATCAACTTGGCACCTTCGGAGAGGTGGACGGATAGCACCGATTAGCATCTGTCCCGAATTTCAGGCAAGACGGACCAGCGAGGCTGCGTCTCCGTTGTTCGGGGGGGAACAGATTCTGGCACGCCTGGTGGGACCTCTTCCTCTTTCCACTCCACACTTCGTGTATCGTGTTCGCGAACCAATTGCGGTTTGCTAATGGTTGCCCTTGGGTTTCAAGGTACTAAGATTTGGCGTTTTGCTTGCTGCAGAAAGCAAAGAATCAAAGGCTTCCACTTGTGCAAGATGTTCCAATTGCAACTTCAACCTACGCTCCGCCTCACCTGGAGGTGTAGCTTAAGGACCTCAAGCTGCTTCCCTGTTCACGATGCCCGTGGAACAGGTTACTCAAGCCACCACAGGGCTGTTCCTCGGGACCATGCTCCCGTCAACGAGCTTCACTGCTCCCGTGCCCATACCAGAAGCTCCCAAAAAGTCGGTCTTCAATCGACTTACAGCTACTGCGGCCCATCTCAACGGGTCGTCCAGCACCAGCGCCTCGGTCTTCTCCAGATTACGCCAAAATTCCTGTGGGCCCACAATGAAGCCTGCAATCCCAGAGAAGGTTATTCCGAAGGGAGTGACCAACCCTGCTCCTGAAGTCGTCAAGGCGGCTTCTCCTGCCAAGGGGTCAGTCTTTACAAGACTGACTGTCCCAACTTCCACTCCCGCTCCTGCTACTCAAAGGACATTAGTCTTTAATAGGCTAACACCAGCAACGGCCCCTCACCTGAACAGGGGGCACGACCAGGCCATCCCCGTCATTGAGCCAACTCCATCAGCTCGACATGCTCGACGTCGCTACTTGCGCCGGGTGAGGAAGGCCGACGGCAACTCCCCCTCTGGGCTAACTTCACCAGTCCCGATGGCAGAAATTAATGCTGCTGTTCCAACCGGGAACAGCTTTGAGCTGCTAAATAAGGTGCGTAGGAATTCTCCTACCGCCGTACTGAAAAGGTCTCCTCCTCCGGTGGAGAATGTTGCGGAAACAAAGCCAGAACAGTCCCCTCAGCGGCTGTCCTCCAAGATCTACAAAGTCTGGCGGCAGGTCTGGAACTCAGTGGTTGATCAAGACTACCCCTGCCAGCAGAAGATGCTGAAGGTCTGACAGGAAGAAAGCCATCCTGCCAAGCCACGAAAAGCTGTATGGGTGCCCACTGCGATGACCCCCTCAACTTCGACCACTCATAAAAAGAGAAGGCCGGAGAAGACCTCATGCCTGCGACAAATGTCAAAGGCACTGAACCCAAACGCCCTAAGTCTGGGGGCATAACGGTCCATACCGTTTACATGGCATCCAGAAAGGAGGATATCCACGCTTCTACGGGTCACCGACCACTCACCCAATCCATTACAAGAGCCCAGGAACAGCAACAGCAGAAGCTCCAGGAGATGTTGACTGCAATGGCCGCACTCATCGGGCCAAAAGAAAACCCGGAGGCGTCATCGGAACAACGTCGCGAACACGAGACTGATGATGAATTCCTTCGGAGGATGCTCGAAAAGAAGGACAAGGAGGCTGCAGAACAAGCGGCCAATATAAAGCAAATGGCTATTTTGTTCCAAGACATGGTGGGCATGATGATCCAGCCGGATCCCCCAGCTGAAGATCCTCCGATTATCCTCGAAGACGACAGAGGAGAAACGTCAAATCCACCTCCGGCTCTTTCAATAGCCAAAGAAGAATCAATCTCTAAAGCTTCCCTGGATGACTATATTGCTCAACAAATACAAGTTCACCAGGAAAATGAAGCGACTGGCCAGGTAGTGAAGACCGGGCGACCGTATCCGGGCTGGTATGATCAGATAAAATACTCGTCGAGCTACACGATCCCGAAATTCCATGTCTATAAGGGACAGGCAATCCCCACCAGTATGTCGCCCAGTTCAGAGCTCTGTGTGGCAACACTGGGGGCGATGATAAGCTCTTGCTCCGCCAATTCGTCGGCAGCTTATCGGAGACGGCGTTTGAGTTGTACTCCGAGCTTCCAAACGACTTTGTTAAAACTTTCGTAGATTGCTATTCACCCAGCGATTCACGAGCGCCAGCGAACGCACCCCAATAATGGCGTTGATTAATGCAAGGATGAAGCTGGGCGAAACTTGGGTTCAATTTGCAATCCGATGGCGGAACCTGTGGTCGAAGTGCGAACAATGCATCGAAGAAGCACCAGCGGTGGGCATGTTCATAGGCACCCTAGACCCTCATGCAACTATTTCACAGTTCATGATGTTCTTTAAACCGACCACGTTCCAGGCTTTAATCGATAAGCTAGCCCAGATGGATCAAATGGGTCACAGACCGTCTCCCCCGAAGCCGGAACCGCGGAACGACAAGGGTAAAGGGAAGGCGACCTTCGTTGCAAACACCCAATAGCAGCCCAGTGCCCCAAAGCTAGCGGATCAACTGGAGGAGAGACGACGCTATTATAATGAGAAAATAAAGCGTCCATACTCATTCCTGCGGGGTAAAACGAAGAGGTTGTTTGAGCTGGCTATGCGCAACAGGCTTATCAATTTACCGAATCCAAGGCGACCACCATAGCCCAGCGAAGTGAACAATCCTAATTATTGCCCTTACCACCAAACGGTAAGCCATCCGATCGAGGATTGGTTCGTCTTTAAAGGATGGATCGAAGATTAGTACCTACAAGGCAAGTTTGCGCTGTCTGAGAAGTGGAAAGTAAACCCACCACAACCGCACACTCCTAAGAAGATGGACACACCGGGGGCAACGTGTTCTGTTATTGAAGAAGCTCCATGGGAGGTCGTGCTTTCATCCAAAACCAAAAGGATGCTGAATGATCTTCAGACACGCCCGGCGATCAGGTGGAAGAACCCGTTAGAAGCCCAGATCATCGAAGGGATGCTGAAGCCGTACCCAACTCCGAAGATTGGTGGTGATGGCCAAAGCACTCATGCCCAGCCGTCAAAATCTTCAAAGAAGAAGAAGAAGAGATCCAAAAATCCCGTGAAGCCTGGTGACAAGCGCACGGACCTGCAGAAACAGATCGACGCGCTGGAGGAGTATAATCAGAAGGCGCGGACTCCCATCATGCTCCTAGAGTTTCTCAGCCACGTCCTTGAGGATGAAGATGGTGGAGAAGACTCGTCAGATAGATCTGAGGAGTACGTGGCAAGTTGTCATGTGATCTCTCACTTGTCGATAGACGATGAAGAAACTCCTTGCACTGAGAAGCTGGGGGCAAATCCTAAGCCGGAACTCCTGGAGCCATCAGATGAAATAATTGATGGATTCCTGAACACGGCTCTTTTGAAAAGTAAAGCTGATCGGGAGCGCGAGACAACTATATTTGAAAGACCCAAACGCCGGCGATTAGATGAAAGAGTCGGGACACTCCCGCCGAATCAAGGAACATCCGTCACGGATAAAAACAAGTTCAAGACGAGGAAAATGTTTGCTAAAGCCATATCAATAGGAATGAAGGTACCACCGTCCGAAGGAAACACTCCCGGTGAAGCAGAGATGCATCCTAGCTACTGATCATATCATCGAAAGATTTCGCACCCCACCGAGAAATGCGATGCTTTTAAAAGATGGTGGCAAGGGTACGTTGCTTACCGGCAACATTTTAAGCGGATGAAACGCAAAGCTCGTCGGGAGCAAAGAAGTGCGACCGAGGAACATAAAAGAAATACCGGTGACTGTCGCATGGTCAACACCGGGGGATCGCAAATTCTCACTTTCGGAAGCGACTCTGACGAAGAAATGGCTCTTGGCCCTCTCTTTAAAGAACCCACCTTGGGGAAAGAGGAAGAACCGAAGGCCTGTAAAAACATTCAGCTGCGCAATCGCACGCTTCCAGAAAAGAATCTTGGACCCAACAGTAGAAAAGATAAGGGAAAAGAAAAGGTCTTTGAGGACATCGCCCTGGATGACCAAGTCATGAAAGAGCTGACCGCCAAGGACCCGCTAAAGAAGAGTAAGGTGGACTACAACGTTTTGGCATACTTGAGGAAGTTACCTTCACAGCTCAGCATTCTCGACGCCCTTTTACTATCCAAAGAAGCGAGAGAGTCATTGATCAAGGCGCTACAAGAGCCAAAGCAATTCCAAGCTTTTCTCACCGAAGAAAAGATGAAGGATGAACTGGAGTAAGTACACACGGCCGATATCACCTTCGGCGATGAAGACCTCCTCCTTGGGACGTGCGAGCACAACCGTCCCCTCTATGTCTCAGGATACTGCCACGATATAAAGATTAGCAAAATCATGGTCGACAATGGGTCTTCCGTTAATCTCCTTAACGTGCGGGTGTTAAAAGAAATCTGCATGAGCGTCCAGCATCTCGCTCGTGATAAAATCACCATCTCCGGTTTTGACTCCCAGTCATCACGGACTCTCGGGTCTGTGATATTAACATTATGATTCAGGCTACTTGTCACGGATATTAAATTTCATGTCATTGACGCCAAGACATGCTATAACGCTTTGCTCGGCCGGCCTTGGTTACACGAATACAACATCAGTGTATGAAATACTTTAAGGATGGTTTCGAGTATACTATAACGGGAGAGCTGAACCCATTCTCCATGAACGAAGTCCGAAAGTATAAAGATGCAAAATATTTCTTGCCGGATTTCGAAGACACGGAGAGATGTCATAAACCAGAGAACAAAGCTATCACCACCATTCCGGTTTTCGGGAGTGATACTGAGGAAGAGGAAGAGATGATTTATTCAGGACCACCCCAGTACAACAAGCCGGGACCGTCCGCTCCTATGTTGATCTTTGGCAGCGACTCGAAAGATAAGGTCCATGCTATATTCTCCACTCGGTCTTCAGTACAAACATTCGCTGATGAAGAGCAAAGCTTGCAAATTGCTATGGTTCTGCCCAAACATCATAAAGAACTAGACGTCCTTGATACCTATAGTGTGGAAAAGATGCAAACGTTCTATGTCCCTTCCAGGCAAGAAGGCGAAAAGGCGTTCCTATTCTACCGCTCCGGGGAAACCAAAGTGGAGAAAGAAATCTGGCACGGCGCAGATTCTACACTTGACAGGCTCCAGCCCATCCATCTGCATAGATATTACACAGAAGGCTTGAAAAGGCTATTGAAGCACCAAGAGATACCCATCAAACAGACCGCTCGATAAGCTAAGTTCTATGACAGGATCTGGAACGTTCTCGGAACTCAGCGCAAGTTGCCCAATGGGAGAATGGAAGTGATCGGGCTTGGATATGTTCGGTCCAAGAAACGGGAGCTACTCCGCGACTGCTATGTCGTACATGACTTTGATGAAGAAGGAGATGCTCAATGGGAGAGTGCTAATCCTGAACCAGAAAAAGTCCCCGACGTAAAAATGCCCAGTCCGTCGTTCGAAGAACAAATGGACAAGCTTATAAGGGAAGCTGGTCAAAAAGTTCAAGATGACCATAATAGCGAAATGGCTATCTACGAGAAAGCCAGGACGCAATGCCTTCTTCAACAGGCTGCAAAAAATGAAAATGCCCCTCCCTGCCAACCTGTTGTAAAAAAGGCCCGACGCAGAGGCAGAAACAAGTCAAAAAGCGGGAAATGCATTCAGCAACGAAAAAGCGGGACCAAGAAGTCATGCGAGCGGGAATCGAGCGGTCCGAATTTGTCCCTTATGAAGAAGATGAGTCGAGCATACACTTTTCCTCAAGAAAAGACAAAGAAGATACTTGAGCTTGCCATAAGACATTAAATGATTATCGTCCTGGAGTCCAAGCACCCCGAGCAAACAGGCGAAGTCTCTCATCCGAACTATTGCTCCTATCATAGGGCAATAGGACATCCTCTCGAAGAATGCTTCACCTTCAAGAACTGGGTCGAAGACCAATATCAGCTCAGCAAGTTCGCTCTATTCGACAGTTGGAGGATAACTCCACCGCAGAAGCATGAACCCAAAGCCACGAGAGTAGAGCCGAATCAACATCGGTCTTGGTAGCAAGCTCGTACCTGTCATATGATAACGATATCAAGAGAGGAACCCGAGAATATGGATGACCTCCCCTAGTGCTTCGAAATCAATGATGACGGGGTGATCTCAGTATTTCCACCGGCGCCAAAAGAGCTGGAAGATGGAATACACACCACTGCAGATAACCTCAAGAAAATTTATTTGGAGACGGCAAGTGACCCGCGACCTACAATCGTCAGTGAGCTGTTATCTGAAGAAAGGGTGGCTACTGTTGGAGATAGTGCCCTCAGAGTCAATTATTGGATCACAGGCACGTGATTGCAATGATTGAGGGAGGACCTATCCCGGTACGACAGTTTTACTCGAGATGATAGTTTGCTATCTGGTTTACCTTTATCATCGTGTACTGCTTTAGGTGACATGACATGTCGCTATTGCACGTTGATAGAGCCCCTAGGATTCTTGCTTGACTACCGGCAGTATGAGGGAGATCATATACGTGGGAGCTGGTAGTCTATAAGCACATCCTTAAAAGGTCCCTAGTCGTGGAAGTTTCGAGATAGGGCATCGATACTCCAGAGTAGACTAGTGTATACAGTCGAGACCCCGACGAGGGGCGGTGGCCGGTCTCACAAGCCACTGGTGTCAGTTGGTTCACCTAAGATGTATACAGGTGCTCATTGGGTTATGAGTACACCGGACAGGACTCGCCGGGAACATACTAGTTGGTCTTATACCTGACGTCAGATAGCAGTTCCCAGGTGACATGTGTACAGGTTAGTTCATCGACCTGGGGATCGTCATTTGTCTCGTGTGAGTTCCCACTGTGCTTTGATTACTACCCTACCACGGCTCAAAGGAGTCGTACAAACAGGTTTTAGTTGGGTACAGTCCCGAGCCACATGGAGGCAGTGAGCGGATCTTCGGGGGTTCGTCTCTCCCGGTATTGAGGGTGAGGTCGCGCTGTGTCTAGGAGAGCCATTACACGAAGTCCTTGGCCAAGGCAGGAGATTTACTGGTAGGTATTCCAGTAGTATCTCAGGGTGTTCTGGGCTACACTCCGACACGACTTGTACCGCTTTTGGGGGTCTGACTTTTACCCACCCCCTAGGCCCGACATGCGATGCTCATAGACGAACGAACCGGACTGTACGGATATTGTCACTGACAGGCTCAGTAGGGTGTCAGGATGAGTTCGCTCATCGACGTCCCTTTTAGTCAATAGCTGGTGGCCCGTTACGTATTGGCTTATACCTCTGACGTGCTAGTGGTTAAATCCACAGCCATAGTATTGACGAGTCTTTAGAGTCCGCCACACTTTCAGTTACTCAGCTTTCGGGCGAAACGCTGTAGAGGCCGTATGGAGATATGGCAGGGTCCAATCTGATACGTACGGTATTGCACGGATCAGGATCGGACGGTTTGTACTAGTAGCCGTATAGGTATATGGCAGGGTTCGATCAGATACGTGCGGTATTGCACGGATCAGGATCGAACGGATATTACTAGCCGGTTTTGGTTTAAGCCGGTCCTAGTTTAGTACAGTGTAGATTTTATCTCTTTGCATTTGTATCCGGACGGAATACAAATGCGGGTGTGTATGCACAGTATCGGGGTTTTTCCTGTAATTTATTACGGGACCAGTTTTCTGGAGTTGCCAGTTTGCATTCCGTTTCGGCCGGTTTTCCTTTGTTCTTTCCCGGCCGGACTTTTCCGATGGAGGGGGTTATTTGCAAGTTTGCAAATAACACTTTGTGGAGGTTTTATTTGCATAAGGATTTATTATGATAGCTTCATATCTTTTACTCCATCACTTGCTTTAATGATGATTGAAAGGGTATGGGTTGGATTTAATATAAGCATGGTGTATGTTTTCTTTATGGTCACCCTTTCACTTTTACTACAATAACCTCCCTTCATAGTTTTGCAATTTTGATTCCTCCACCATTCTTAAGAAGGGGCCGGCCATTCATTTGAGAGGGTAGAGAGGAGTTCATTTTGGTATGAGGGATTAATTCACATATCATTTTCATGCTTGCAAAATTCTTCACTTCATTCCAAAGTCCATTCATGTTTCCTCCATCCAAAGGCAACTTAACCCCAATGAGACATCTACACTACACTTCCTACAGCAAATCTTGGACGCGTCGATTCGCCAGCTTCGCGCCCGAGTTGCCTCGGTATTGAGGTGGGAGCCCGTAAAAGCTACAGGCGATGTGGTGCCCTTTCCGACGAGGAGGAGACGGACGGAGATCCCGCGAGGAGATCGGAGTGGAGATGAAGACCGGAGGACTTGGATCAGTCGGTACATCTCTTCCCTTGCTACTTTGCTAGAACTAGTTTAATGGCCTGATCCGGGTGTTTAGTGCGCGGTGGTGCCGGTTTGCAAAGTTCGCAAAATTAAAGTTTATCACCGTTTCCGCATTTGGCCGTCGGATTGACGGCCGGGGCGCCGCCATGCACTTACAGTGGTATCAGAGCCTCGCCATTAACTTTGTCTAGCTTCGTTTGATGTGTTTTTCAGTTCCGATCGACCAAAATTCCAAAAACCGTATTTTTCCTTCACATCAGTTTCTGTTGAAATTTTTTGAAGTCTAAAAATTTTTCAGGTGATCTCAGAATGATGTGCAGGGAGTTCTAAGAACTCTGAGAAAAAATGAGACAATGAACCCTTACCACGAGCGCGGAACCGCGGCAAGAACCCCCTTGTTGCCGCGGTTCCGCCGCAAGTTGGTGGGGTCAATGCTTCGTATTTTTCCAGTGGGCTTCTGGGCTTATTTTAGGGGTTTTGGAATATTAAAGTTGGGCCAATTATTTCTGTGAGTGCTGCAGTTTTCTTTGGGGCCCACTTGTTAATTGTTTGATCAATCGGAAAATTTTAAACACATTTTTCACAGTATTTACATTATATCTGCGACCGTGAATGTCACTCGATCAGTAAATCCGGTCTAACTGCTATAGCCCGGTTAGACGGATTTGCGAACGTGACTTTCACGTTGATGTTCTATGTATTTTGCTGTGATATTGCGGATCGGTCGTGGGGGATAGCCTGGATGCAATGCTAGTACAGTTGTGGTTGTATTATGTACATTTGATATTGCGGGGCGAGCGTCCGACATGTGGACTGCCGTCACTGCCTGATTGTATTATTCTTTTGGGGCACGACCAGGTTGCGGTCGATGTACCCATTGTATGTATATTTTACTTTCTGTACTAGGGTTACCCCGCGGAGGGGTGCACGGATAGCTGGGTTCTAGAGGGCAACGGGCCCGCATCTCAGGGCATTGAGACGGAGGGGCTTCAGTCTGGAATTGGCGGGCTATTCGCCGCACTCGTAGGGGGTACAGGTTGACCCAGGAGGGGTGCCCAAGTTGCCGGATTCCGTGAAGTGCTGGGTGGTCCATTCACGGTGCTGGAGGGGGCTGCCTCGCTTCAGGTTTTGGCGAGTGACTTGCCGCGCCCGTAGGGGGCTAGGTTTTCATTGCACAGGCTATCCACACGACCAGGGGAACGTCAGGTTTCAGTAGTGGCTCTGTGAAACCCGGGGATCCCAGATATCTGTATTGTTCTGTGATGCTGTACATTTCTGTGATGTTGCATTTTATTCACGCCTTGAGCGAAATACTATATATTGGTATATATATTAGTAGATGTTGTATATGTTTTTCATCCGCGCTAGTCCAGTCCCCGCTCTGCCGTTAGTTAGCTAACCTAACGGGTGATGACGGGACCCAGTGGCGAATGCGGATGGCATATACGTACGTCAGTATATTTTCGTTCTTTCTGGTGTGATCAATTGATGGGACTGCGTTGATTCGGATCAATGCAAGTTAAACAAACCTATTCTGATGTTGTTGGAACACTTTTCAAAAAGCTGTTATTGCAAGGACGTTCACTTTTGTTTTGCATCGTGGTATTCATTTGGAATATCCTGCTCCTCAGTCGACGAGGCAAGGGCCGAGATCCCTTCACCGGGAGTGACCCCTTGGACAGAAGTTTGCGTCAGGGCATTAACTTCACTATAGCCGATTACTTTTGCTTTGCACCGTGGTATTCAGTTGGAATATCCTGCACCTCATTCTACGGGGAAAGAGCCGAGATCCCTTCACCGGGAGTGACCTCTTTAGTAAAGGTTTTCGTCACTATATTTTCTAAAAAGCTATCCGTTCCTTCAACGATATCAAGTTCATTACGTTAAAGGTTTTCTCCAGAAACCATTCGTAGCCCTCCGTCGTTTCATATGGGTAGTCAATAGTATTCAAGCTGTGTATGTTGGCCAAAGTAAAGGCACAGTGTTTTGGTAGCTGTTGGGTATTCATATGCAGCATAGATAGATGCGTTGGTTTGGGACAGCCGTACTGCCATTTTGGCCAAAGTCAAGGGTATGTACGGGTGGACTCAAATTAACCTGGAGAATGACGGGTTGAACTTGACGTGTGACTTATGATATGTTGGCCAAAGTCAAGGTCATAAGAGCATGGGGTAGAAATTAGATCGGGAGTTTCAAAAGAACTGAAACTTGCCAGATATGCACATACCTTCTGGAGTGTGATGACGTGAGCGGATTACGTCACGTTATCATGCGATGAGAGTTGGATCCCGATTCCCACTGATGAGTTGGTTTACTCCTCGGGTGACCCCGACTAATTCTTCTTTCAGGTTTGGAGGAGAATTTGAGGTACAGTGGGAGGTTTCCAGATTAGATAAATTGGTAACCATTCTGATCTAGGTTAGAGTGCACGCTGAGTGTTTCTTTTCTCTCTCTCTCTGGCAGCGACCATTGACCCGACCCTAAGACTATGACTCAGAGACCAAGTTAACCGAACCTTCTTTACACCGGCTTTTGGATTGTCAGGGTTGCAGACCTCATTGCCACTCCTGCTTTTACCCTTTTCTCCAGGACACCCCGTATTACTGCGAACGTCTACTTCCACTAGACAAAGCCATCGTATGGTTAGATACGAACTCGAAGGAATTCGAGGATGGTTTCCGGTTCTGGAGAAAACGGATAGGATTATTCAGTTGTCTTTTCCTTTTTGCCTCCTCTCAAGTTACGAGTACTCCTTAGTTTAGGAGATAGTACACCTATTACGCAAATTGGATAGTCTTCTTCCAAACCATAGGCTGGTGCCGACCGGTAGGGAATGAAGAAAACCAGTTAGCCTAAACGGTGTACAGAAGGTATTAAGTTCAGACAAAGCAAGGGATTAGTAAGAGGGCAAAGTAAATTGCGACTGATATTCACGACCAAACCAAGTTTTTCTTCGCCAATCCTAAATCACCTTTGTATTTCTCCAGGACACTCCGTATCACTACGAAGATCCACAGTTTATTGGATACTCCATAGTATGGTTATATACGAACTCGAAAGGAACTTGTTCCAGTTCGGGGATGGATTCTGGTCCAGGAGAAATAGGAATAAGGTTTATTCGGTTGTCTTTTATCTTCACCTTCTCTCGCATTGCGAGTGTTCCTAGGGTTAGGACAGTACACCCATTATGCTTATTGGATAGTCTTCTTCCAAACCATAGGCTGGTGCCGAACGGTAGGGAAGGAAGAAAACCAATTGGCCTAAAGGGGTGTGCAGAAGGTAATGACTAAAGACATATAAAGGGATTTGGAGAGGTGGCAAAGAATTATACGGTTATAGTTGTGAATCTGGATAATGGTAGAGGCATTACTAGGAATAGCATGATACCCCATTGAAACACTTCAATGTTTAAGTTCACTGTGTACTGTTAAAAGAAAACTGATTTCCCGATTAGATACTTACTCCAGGGTATGTATTTACCAGGTATGATTCTCACATCTGTATAGTTTTACAGATGATGAGTGGGAGTAAGTTATTGGGAATTGGGTGATCATCCTCATTATATCGGGATTCGTTGTAATCGGTGATATTTGAAGAGATCACCTGGGTTGTTTGCCGGTCGGCAAATATTTGGTTTTGAATATCCGCTGTTATGCACCAATTTCAAATTGATATATCTGTACGTCTATTTTCATAGAGTGAGATATACCTTTTTGATATTATGTCGATGACATTTACCTATATCAGTGGATGGTTAGGTAAGGAGCATTAAACAGCGGTGTAATTCTTCTTAACCATAAGTACAGTTTTCAACCTACGACACACAGTGAAAGAGTTGTTAGACTCGGCGGACTTATACAGAGTATTGTATGTTGTCCAGTGTCCATTAGGATGGAGGGGTTGGTCCTCATACTATATTCTGTTTACTTTTAACTTCTCTAGTTCTTAGACATGTGTTTCGTAGAAACACAGGGTCTAAGTTTTAAGGAGTTATAGGTATTTGAATAGAGTAGAGAACCAGGTGTAGCAAGTATCGGGATTCTTCAAGTGATCGAAGATGTAGATACTTGTGTATGGTATTCAGTTGATAGTAATGATAAAGAGAAATTGCTTCTCTTTCAGGTTACTCATAATTGGAAGCATTCCTAAGTTGAGTAACGCTGATCGGCCTCTCTCCATTTAGTTAACATGCACTGGAGATAGCTGCATGATTTGAATCTGGTTCAATTAAATCAGTGCCTCTGGTTCTATATTGGATATAGTACAGTTCATATCTTAACATTGTTAAGGTACGGGGAGTTGTCCGGCTTATGATTAAAACCAGACTCTGGATAACTCAAGGCACGTTTCTGTAATGGCTGTTTGTGGGTTGACCCAGGTTATGACGAGGGTTGACTTTCTACCATAAGAAAGATCAATAGTGATATTGTTCTTGACTCGCCACATTTTAAAAGAAATAGTTATTTTTCAGAAAACAGTAGTGGGAGTATGGTAGAACTGGAAGCGATTCCAGAACCGCAAACGATTACTGAAGATTTGATAAGGAACCTAAAGATTCAATCTGATTTGACATTCCATTGACCACTCCGCAGATACGGTGGGTAACTTCAGGCACCCGAGAGGTACTCCGGTAGCCTCAAGGACGGTGACAGGGAAGTTCTTGTTTACCCACACTTGCCATTGCTGTTGTTCCAGGCTGCGAAACCCGGCAGGAGGATGAGTATAGCGTCGTTCTAAACTAGCTTTAGAAGTGCACGTCTATATGACTCTGCCAGAGGGTTTTCGTAGTCAGTGGGAGCAGCGGAAGCATTGGTGGACATCAGGCTTATGTCTATTTATAGACTAAAGCAGATATAGCGGAGATAGATCATCTGTTTCTGATGTGACAGTCATAGGTTTGACGTCATCAGAATAGGGGATGGATCTGTTGAAAAGGTAGTAGGGTATGATATCCGGGTTTTGGATGACATACACGTAGTAGGAAGTGATATTCCTATACTACGATCGGTTATACTTTGGTCGTCACACAGTGTTTTCTCCACATGGGACTTGGACATTATATCAGACATACTGGTTACTAGATCTGTGGTTTTAGATCTAGATTTGGGTGGTTTCCCAATCAGGGTACTTTGACAGCATTCTAAGAGTATTTAGAATGGACGACTCTTGGCACGGTAGTATACCTGCAGGTGATGGAGTCACCCTCTCTAAAGGTGTCTTATAGACTAAAGTAGAGAGGGATGCGCATGATTAGCAGATCACTTGCTTAAGCAATTGAGTCAATCATGAGATGTCAAGTACCACACCAGATGTTGTTCTTGCACTAGATGCAATAAGATAATATTGATCCATTCCTGGAGAACAGTCGGAAGCAGTTTTAGAACATAAGTGAATGTTCTAGGGATATGATAACGGCTGCCTCCTTTAGGAGACGGTTATCACTCCAGGCTTCCAAGGTGTCATGGACGACAAGGAGGTTGTCAGAGTTATATTTTTCCTTCTGACGAGGGGCAGTATTTTGGACAGGTGATCCAAGGCAATACTGAGGGTGGCATGGCGCAGGATACTGATTAAGTTCAGTTGACGATACAGTCTAAGAAGTTTGGATTTGGAGTTCATTTATGAGCTCGGTCCCATCAGACATCCAGACACTCTAAGACAGGTATTGCTCATTTCGGGAGATGGTTTTCTCTGCGAACTTGAGATATAGAGAGACATAGAAAGAAACATCAGAGCGGATCCACTCGCTGAGGCTATTCCTCGAACGCAATAGTCTCGCAAACGAGCTTTGTGAGACTGACTAGTAGAGGAGTTGGGTGTTCGGTATCACACGGGCTGTGAGTATGCGACATCGCAATAATTAGCCTTGAGTGCAAGTGGGAGATTGTTGGAGATAGTGCCCTCAGAGTCAATTATTGGATCACAGGCACGTGATTGCAATGATTGAGGGAGGACCTATCCCGGTACGACAGTCTTACTCGAGATGATAGTTTGCTATCTGGTTTACCTTTATCATCGTGTACTGCTTTAGGTGACATGACATGTCGCTATTGCACGTTGATAGAGCCCCTAGGATTCTTGCTTGACTACCGGCAGTATGAGGGCGATCATATACGTGGGAGCTGGTAGTCTATAAGCACATCCTTAAAAGGTCCCTAGTATTGGGAGTTTCGAGATAGGGCATCGATACTCCAGAGTAGACTAGTGTATACAGTCGAGACCCCGACGAGGGGCGGTGGCCGGTCTCACAAGCCACTGGTGTCAGTTGGTTCACCTAAGATGTATACAGGTGCTCATTGGATTATGAGTACACCGGACAGGACTCGCCGGGAACATGCTAGTTGGTCTTATACCTGACGTCAGATAGCAGTTCCCAGGTGACATGTGTACAGGTTAGTTCATCGACCTGGGGATCGTCATTTGTCTCGTGTGAGTTCCCACTGTGCTTTGATTACTACCCTACCACGGCTCAAAGGAGTCGTACAAACAGGTTTTAGTTGGGTACAGTCCCGAGCCACATGGAGGCAGTGAGCGGATCTTTGGGGGTTCGTCTCTCCCGGTATTGGGGGTGAGGTCGCGCTGTGTCTAGGAGAGCCATTACACGAAGTCCTTGGCCAAGGCAGGAGATTTACTGGTAGGTATTCCAGTAGTATCTCAGGGTGTTCTGGGCTACACTCCGACACGACTTGTACCGCTTTTGGGGGTCTGACTTTTACCCACCCCCTAGGCCCGACATGCGATACTCATAGACGAACGGACCGGACTGTACGGATATTGTCACTGACAGGCTCAGTAGGGTGTCAGGATGAGTTCGCTCATCGACGTCCCTTTTAGTCAATAGCTGGTGGCCCGTTACGTATTGGCTTATACCTCTGACGTGCTAGTGGTTAAATCCACAGCCATAGTATTGACGAGTCTTTAGAGTCCGCCACACTTTCAGTTACTCAGCTTTCGGGAGAAACGCTGTAGAGGCCGTATGGAGATATGGCAGGGTCCGATCAAATACGTACGGTATTGCACGGATCAGGATCGGACGGTTTGTACTAGTAGCCGTATAAGTATATGGCAGGGTTCGATCAGATACGTGCGGTATTGCACGGATCAGGATCGAACGGATATTACCAGCCGGTTTTGGTTTAAGCCGGTCCTAGTTTAGTACAGTGTAGATTTTGTCTCTTTGCATTTGTATCCGGACGAAATACAAATGCGGGTGTGTATGCACAGTATCGGGGTTTTTCCTGTAATTTATTACGGGACCAGTTTTCTAGAGTTGCCAGTTTGCATTCCGTTCCGGCCGGTTTTCCTTTGTTCTTTCCCGGCCGGACTTTTCCGATGGAGGGGGTTATTTGCAAGTTTGCAAATAACACTTTGTGGAGGTTTTATTTGCATAAGGATTTATTATGATAGCTTCATATCTTTTACTCCATCACTTGCTTTAATGATGATTGAAAGGGTATGGGTTGGATTTAATAAAAGCATGGCGTATGTTTTCTTTATGGTCACCCTTTCACTTTTACTACAATAACCTCCCTTCATAGTTTTGCAATTTTGATTCCTCCACCATTCTTAAGAAGGGGCCGGCCATTCATTTGAGAGGGTAGAGAGGAGTTCATTTTGGTATGAGGGATTAATTCACATATCATTTTCATGCTTGCAAAATTCTTCACTTCATTCCAAAGTCCATTCATGTTTCCTCCATCCAAAGGCAACTTAACCCCAATGAGACATCTACACTACACTTCCTACAGCAAATCTTGGACGCGTCGATTCGCCAGCTTCGCGCCCGAGTTGCCTCGGTATTGAGGTGGGAGCCCGTAAAAGCTACAGGCGATGTGGTGCCCTTTCCGACGAGGAGGAGACGGACGGAGATCCCGCGAGGAGATCGGAGTGGAGATGAAGACCGGAGGACTCGGATCAGTCGGTACATCTCTTCCCTTGCTACTTTGCTAGAACTAGTTTAATGGCCCGATCCGGGTGTTTAGTGCGCGGTGGTGCCGGTTTGCAAAGTTCGCAAAATTAAAGTTTATCACCGTTTCCGCATTTGGCCGTCGGATTGACGGCCGGGGCGCCGCCGTGCACTTACAGCTACGCTAAAAGACGTGCTTGTGCAGCATAGAGATTGCTTTGCATGGAACTATTCCGAAATGCCAAGATTAGATCCAGAGATTGCGGTCTACCGGCGAGTGTTTCCGAAAACCCGATAGAGCGCATCCTTGTTTAAAAGAGAGAGAGAGAGAGAAAGAGAGAGAATAAAAAAAGAAAACGGTACGTCCATAAGCAAAATGGCCACGGATGAAAACCCGAAAGGGCTCCGTGAGTAAAAACAGCAGGACTACCGGTGAGTGTTTGTGAAAACCCGAAAGGGCGCAGCCTCGTTAAAAGACACTTAGAGGGTCTTCTCGACCTTGTGAGGAGAAATCACCCGTGTGAGATCTTTACGACTCACAAGGGAGCAACACACTTAAGGATCCTCATGATCCCTAAGGAGAAATTACACTTGCCAGATCCTCATGACTCGTAAGGAGAACTCTCTTATAGGACCCTCACGGCTCATAAGATTTGAAAGTCTTAAGTTACAGAGACCTGAACCTATTCTTAAGCAACCCCCACAACCTCCGATACTGCCCTATAAGCGGCTCAATACTGACCCTTGTATACAATCCATGGGCACGAATAAATATTTCCCTAACCAAGTCCCATCCATGACTAGGGATATGTTCGCATGGTGAACAACCCTTGTAAGTCCTCTCGACTTATAAGGAGAAAACACTCTTGTAAGATCCTTACGACTTATAAGAGAACATACACTTAGGAGTCCTCACGATTCCTAAGGAGAAAACACACCTACGAGATCCTCACAACTCTTAGGGAGAAATACCTTTGTGAGACCCTTACGGGTCATGAAGTCAAAAGCCTTAGTCGACAGGACCCTAACCCTGTTTGCTAAGCCACCTTTGTTCGGTATCGATAGAGGCAAATAATGATTCGCTCCTGGCAAAATCCCAGTTGTAGCGGTGTTGATGCCGAAATCGGTGTTTAATCCCAAGCTTGCAGCAGAAAGCCAGCAGGCCATACATGCATACGAAATAGCCGAAATGATGGGGCGACTTGCGACAAAATCAGCAAGTAAAAATGTATGCATGCAAAATAGCCGAAATGATTAGGCAACTCGTAATAAAAAGCAGCGAGTAAAAATAAAAAAAATAGCCGAAATGATTTGGCACCGCGAAAAATAGTCGAAACGATTGAGAAATCGTGACCTTCGCGATATAAAATGCTGAAATGATAGAGCATCGCGGAAAGAAATAAAATAAAAATAAAAGTGAAATATATGCCATACAAGTGATATCACAGCAGTCCCTGTATACAATCCAGAGGTGCAAACAAAGAAGGAATCACACTCATCCTCCCCAGGTTTCACCAGAAGAAGAGGCTAAACCTCGATGGTTCTCAGACAGCCTGGAGAGCATCTCAACATTCGTCTCAGCAGACACAACATCGAGCAAAGCGGAACAGCGGCAACTCCCAATTCCATGACTCGGCGGTATATAGATAACCGAGAGCCAAATCCCAACTCCGTGTAATGCGGATATAATCAACAAAATTCCTGGTTACGTGGAACGTGGATTATGTCACTTCTGACCCCGTGGAAAACGTCCAGAGTGGATCCTGGTCCTCGCAGAGCACGGCAGTGAACCCGTGTGAAGTATCCAGAGCGAAGCCTAGTCCTCGCCGAACACGGCAGTGAACCATGGGAAGCATCTAGAGCAAAATTCTTGGTTACGTGGAACACGGATTATGTCACTTTTGACCCCGTGGAAAACGTCAAGAGTGGAGCCTAGTCCTCGTCAAACACGGCAGTGAACCCGTGGGAAGCATCTATAGCAAAATTCCTGGTTACGTGGAACGCGGATTATGTCACTTCTGACCCCATGTAAAATGTCCAGAGCGGAGCCTAGTCCTTGCCGAACACGGCAGTGAACCCGTGGGAAGCATCTAGAGAAAAATTCCTGATTACGTGAAACGCGGATAACGTCACTTCTGACCCCATGGAAAACATCCAAAGCGGATCCTGGTCCTCGCAGAGCACGGCAGTGAACCCGTATGAAGCATCCAGAGCGGAGCCTAGTCCTCGCCGAACACTGCAGTGAACCCGTGGGAAGCATCTAGAGCAAAATTCCTGGTTATGTGGAACGCGAATAACGTCACTTCTGACCCTGTGGAAAATGACCAGAGCGGATCCTGGTCCTCGCAGAGCACGGCAGTGAACCCATGTGAAGCATCCAGAGCGGAGCCTAGTCCTTGCCGAACACAGTAGTGAACCCGTGGGAAGCATCTAGAGAAAAATTCCTAGTTACGTAGAACGCGGATAACGTCACTTCTGACCACATGTAAAACGTCCAGAGTGGATCCTGGTCCTTGCAGAGCACGGCAGTGAACCCATGTGAAGCATCCAGAGCAGAGCCTAGTCTTCGCCGAACACGGCAGTGAACCCGTGGGAAAGCATCTAGAGCAAAATTCCTGGTTATGTGGAACGCGGATAATGTCACTTCTGACCCCGTGGTAAACGTCCAGAGCAGATCCTGGTTCTCTTAGAGCACGGCAGTGAACCCGTGTAAAGCATCCAGAGCGGAGCCTGGTCCTCGCCAAACACGGCAGTTGTTAGTTATATGTATGCCCTAGAGGCCATTACTGTACATGGGATGTATATTGTAGTGGATGCTGGGACATATATAGGGAGGACTTTCTTGCTCGACATGATAGTATGCTATCTGGTTGATCTTTACCTTAACGTGTATACTGATTGTCTCTCTGTTACATGTTGGTAAAGCCCTTAGGATCTGTACTTGACTACCTGAACTATGATGCAGATCATACTAGTGGGGATATGGTAGTTCATAAGTACATCCTTCAATGTCCCTAGTCGTGGGTGTATCGAGACGGGGCATCGATATACCAGAGTAGACTAGCGTGTACCTTCTTGACCCATACAGATGGGCGATGGATGATCCCATATCCATTGGTGTTTGACATCAGAGATGATATACGGGTGCTCAGTAGAGACTGGGTACACTGGACGGACTCGCCGAGAACTCCCAGATGGTATTATACCTCACGTCAGATGGCAGTTCTCTGGTGACACTGGTACAGAGTAGTCTGTTGACCCGAGATCTTCATAGAGTCTTATGTGGTTCCCACTGTGCTTTGATTTCCATCTTACCACGTCCAAGAGGGCGTGCAAAACGGTGGTTTTTGGGTACAGTCCCGAGTCACATGGAGGCAATGAGCGATAGGAGGGGATTCGTCTCTCCCGGTATATGGGGGTTGATGTTGCGCTGTGTTCGATTGGCTATAACAGGAAATCCCTGGCCAGGGTTGGTGAGATTTACTGGTAAGTGTTACCAGTAGTTTCTCGAACAGTTATAGACCTCATATCGACACGACTTATCGAGCTATTGGGGTCTGACGTATACCACCCCTAGGCGAGATATGCGACAGATCAGACGATCAGACCGGACTGTACGGTAGTGTTACTGGTCGGATTCACTGGAGTGTGAGCGGGCTTGCTCGTCGATCTTCAGATCGCTCAATAACCGGGTGGCCGTTACGTTTAGCAGACCGCTTGCGGCTTGTGGATGTTTGATATGATCATCATCCGCTGCCGGCGTATTGACGAGTCTTTAGAGTCCTACACAGAGGTTTCCTGGCTCAAGCGAAACGAAATAGGAGCGCATATGAGATATGTGCGGGACCGAGAATAATACGAGTATGTGATACTGTATTCGATTCTCGCGATGTGACATTGATCGGTTATATGCGATATAGCCGGGTTATCGGATCAAGTGTTGATTCGATAAGATGTTACTAATGATACCAGTCGGTTATGTGCGCATGACCGGATCATTGAATCAAGTGTTGATTTAATGATTTAATGTATAATTATATATTTGATATATTACTTTGCATTAACTAGTATCGGTTCACTTTAGACGGATTTTCTCACTTGGTTCGTGCGCATTGCATATGCGATATGTTTTTGTGCACTTGTATGTATCATGTTTGATGATGCATGCTAACTTGAGTTTGTGTAAAGATTAAACCATGGTTATTCAAATGGTTAGGGTTTTGTTTTTCAAATCTATTTATTTATTTATTTATTTTCTTTTTGGAAAAAGAAATGAGAAGAATGGTGGCTTTATTTGTTTTGTAGTTGAAGATTCTTGAACCTTTGACTTTGTCCACCATTCTTATCTCATGCTTAACCTAACCATTTGTTTTAACCCTAGTTCACTCTCTACAACTAACTATGGTCATGTTATGATAAGAATGAGTTTCTTTTCTAATAAAACTAATTCTTTTCATAACTATTTCTTCTTCTTCCTCCATTTCTTCAAGTGAAGAAAGCTTGCCCCATCAATGGCAAGTGATGGAAATGAGTGAGAAATCCAATTCTAAAATCTACCCACTTCCTATTTCTTCATCCTCTACCTCTTGCCAAGTAGTAGAGTGTGTTTCCTTCACAAGTTTCATGACTTGGTGAAGTTGTGAGCTTGATCTAGCGATGCCTCGACGTAGATCATCTTCGGCATGGACATCAACGACCTAGCTTGCCCATTCTCCGACGAAGCCGATCCTAGAGCCCGGATTTGACTTGGACAGCGGAGAGGACCTCGTTGCGGAGTTATGGAGGTGGAGCACCGGATCTACAAAGGTTGTATTTCCGTATTCTCATTAGTTAAGTGTTAACTAGTTCTTGTTCGCCTAGAAATCTAGCAAACGATCCGTAGTTTAGGGTTTGTAGGCACCATAATTTTTGAAATTGCCATGGTTGATGGCTTGGGAGACCTCATTAGCGTGCCTAGGAACCCTACAGTGGTATCAGAGCCTTGCTAGAGCCTTAGGCGAAGTCCAGACGGAAATTGAAGTCCGAACGAACCCGAAACCCCGCATCGATATTGCTCTCTGTACAATTTTTAAAAACAGGGATTTTTCCACATTAAAAATGTTCAGAAAAATCAGCAGGTGAATATATGAAATACTGTGAAATTCGTGCCAATAATTCCTTCATATTGCCGCGCTTCCGCGGCACTAGCTAGCCTCGTGCGGCGGTTGCGCGGCGGTACGGCATGTTTGTTCAGTTCTTTTTACACAGTATCTCATAATTATTTATGCTGGATTTTCTGGGTATTTTTAATATTTTTCCAGAGTTGAATTTTTCTGAGTTGATTTGGGAATTCGGTGTTTCGATCGGGATATCAAATTTTGTCTGTGTGGCTTTCCGGATAAATTTTAGAATATGTTAAAAAGTTCGACCGGATATAAATACTCAATTTTTCCCCTGTCGGGAAATTTCCAAGTGTTGGATTTTTCCGTAGTTTAACGACGTTCTAAGTAGTGCAAGTAACGCGATGGTCCCTCTAGAAGACACAAACCTTAACTCGATTATGTGACCGTCTTGAACTGCCCTTTGAACCTTCGGGTTTGGGGCAGTACGGCGTGCCACATGTGAGGCGTTGGCTTGACCCTTCTACGGCTGGACCGTTGGTACTGAGGCACGAACGGAATGTTGTTATACTTGTTTCATGTGTTGATCTGTATCAGGAAAACTTGGGCGTTAGAATGTTCGATTGGAAAGTTTAACATTTTCTATTTATCTGGAATGGGATACAATAATTGGAATTCACAATAAGTTATGTGATAACTGAATGAATGTTATAAACGTAGCAATTTAGTCTCACTTGATCGGTTGCCACGGAATTTTGATGTGATCAAAAGTCCGTCGCAATCACGCAGCGTACGCGGATACTCGCCGGGTAAACTTAATAGACAGCTTCACTCCATAGCCCCGACCAAGTGACTGTAGGAGAACCCCGTCGCCGAAAGCATCCGTCCGGGTGCTCGCGGTAGCGGTGTTCCGCCTTGGTACACTTCGTCGACGGTATCGGGGGTGCAGCCGCCTACTGAAGTTTACGACGAGCATTCGATCAGGATGTCGGGAATCTTGTTGAATTGCCCGACTTTATATTGAAAAGTGTTTTCGATTTTGAGACTAAAATGCGGGGTTTATAATTGTTAGGCATGCGATGTCTAAGGTATTCATTTGGTCAGGCATGCGATGTCTGAGGTGGTTGCGGATTCCAACTGTTGTAGTTTTACACTTTCTTTTCTGTGACCGTAAGTGTAATATGTGATACCGCCGGTTTTGTTGCTATATGTCAACGACAATTGGGATGCGCATGTTTACTTACGTTGATGACATATGATGTTATGTGTTGCTGGATATGTTATATTGGATCGTCGTGTTTGAATAGCCGGGGGTTTTTATGTGAGATGAGTGTTTTTCATTTTCATTCATGTAAAAACTTGTATGTAATATTCTTTTATTGGGGCGCTTCCAGGTTGCGGAAGTTGTCACCTGTTGTATATTATTTACTTTTCCGCACTAGGATAGACCCAAGGAGGAGGGCACAAGTAACCGGGTTCTGGAGTCCAGTGGGAGACCAACTCGAGGAGTCGAGTCCGGGTCTCCTAACTCTAGAATTGGTAGGGTTGCTTTCCACTCTCGTAAGGGTCTAGGGGTGTGGGTTTGGCTATTCATCACGACCGTGGAATCCGTGTTTTATACTGGCTCGTATTGAAAACACAGACGTCCTAGTATATCCAATATTTCATATGATTCTTCTGCTGCGATATCTGTGATGTGATCATGTGATGTTTCTGTGATGGATATAGTATATATGATATATTATATAGACGTTACTTATATTTTACACCCGTGCTAGCCCTGCCCTGCTCTGCCGTTAGTTACCTAACCTAACGGTGCACGAGGGGACATCGAGGCGAATGCGGATGGCATAAGTGTACGTCGTATTTATCTGTGATGATTAGGTACTTAAATGATGGGACTTCATTAATGTGATTAATGAAATAAAAGAAACCTAAGATGTTGTAGAATCGAATTTCAAAATTAAAACAGGTAGCTACAGTTCTTGCTTTGCATAGCGATATATATGATATATCCCGCACCTCATTCGACGAGGAAAGGACCGACGATCCCTTCACCGGGAGTGACTCCTTTAGCAAAACTAGAAAAGCCTCAAAAGCACTCCATTTTAAAATTCATTCGATCCTACAACGATATAAAGTTCATTACGCAAAAGGTTTTCTTAAAAACCTGTCGTAGCCCTCCGTCATTTCAGATAGGTAATAGTTAGTATTCGTGCTGTGTTTGTTGACTCAGTCAAGGCGTAGTGTGCGGTAGCTGATTATTGCTTATCTGCAAAGCATATGATGCGATTGGATTAGGGTAGTCGTGCGGCCTTGTTGACTCAGTCAAGGGTCGTGCGGGTGGGTTTAATTCAATCGAGAAATGACGGGTTGAACTTTACTTGCGGTCTATGGTTTGTTGACTCAGTCAAGGTCATAGATCGTATGGGGCAAAATATTATCGGGAATTTCAAGTGTTGAAATTTGCAATGAGATTGCATACCTTCTATGAGATAGTTGGATCCCGATACCCGCTGCGAGTAAGAGTTACTCCTGTGAGAGTTTTATACATTACAATTAGCCGATCAAGTAGGTGTCTAGAAAGGTGTCAACGGGGTTACGCCTCTGGGAAAACGAGGTTTACATTAATTAGGTTCGTGCGAAAGCACGGGGGACCTCCCTCAAAGTACCGACACTGGCCTGGCTGAAAGATTGGCGAACTTGTAGTGTGTAATTAATCCCGGCTAGTCTTTCCTTTTAGGGTTTGAAGGAAGATTTGATAAAAAGCAGTGGGAGCCATCCTGATTAGATAAAATAATAACCAATCTATTCTTGACAGAGCGCACGTTGAGGGTTTTCTTCTCTCTCTCTCCTGGTAGCGACCATATCACGCCTTAATCAAGATAATAATACGGATTATTGACCGAACCCGCTTGTTATACTGAGCTGGGGAACATTGGTCCCGCTCCAACTTATAATTGTTATAAGACCGAGCAGGAAATTGGGGAATACCAGATTTTCTGTGCCGCCCAAACGAAGAGAGTGCATGCTGATGCATCATCTTCGGGTGTGTTCATTATACAGAACTGTTTCTCAGTATCCATTACGTCCTGGGTATATGATACCGGATCAGGATCCCAGATATGTAATCTGTTACATAGGGCTACAGAAAGGTAGAGAACTGAGAACGGGTGATAAGTTTCATGAGGCAGAAAACGGGGCAAGAGTTGCAGCCAAGTCTGTCAGTCACTGTCACCCTGTATGACCGATACATTGATTCTGAACGAATGTTGTTAGATACCGAACCTAATATACAAAATCATATCAGTCTCTTTATTAGTAAAGAAAGGATATAATTTTGTATTGTTGGATAATGTTTTGAACATTTCCTATATCAAAAGTTGATCGGTTCAGGCACGTTATCTAAAAGCATTAATGTTCTAAATCAAACTACAGTTCTTAATATATGGAACACACACAAGAGGAAGAGTTCAGAAATGAACAAATCCTTCTTGAGGTATTGTAGACTAGGTCAGATCAATGCGACCCGACTGGCTAGAGTTACATATAGATGTATATTTAAATCAGTTTGAATTTACATCTTGTGAAACTCGCCAGTCATGTCACAAAGATAAGATGACCATAGCTCTGTTTAATGGAAACAGAGAAAGAGTTAGTGAACTCTTGGGATGATACATGTTGATGTATGTAGGTCCCCTGTCTACACATGCCAAGACCGGTTCTTTATACTTCATTACGTTCTCTGATGATCTTTCGAGTTTCAGACCTATGTTCCTGTTGAAACACAAGTCCGAACCTTTTGAGATATTCACAGAATATAAGCAAGAAGTAGAGAACCAGAATAAGGGTATAAGTATTATGTCCTATGATGAGATCAAGGAGGAGAATACTTGAGCACGGAAATCCTGGACTATTCTAAAGGAGAATGAGATTCTCTCTCACCATTACTCCTCCGTATACACCATAGCACGATGGTATATCGGGGTGGAGCAATTACACCCTATGTGATAAGGTGTGCTCTATGATGAGTAATACTGAGTTGCCTATTTCCTTTTGGGTGTTATGCACTTGAGAAGCTGCATACCTATTGAGTAAGTTCGAATCAAATCAGTTTCCTACCACTCCATATGAGATATGGAAAGGGAAGAACCCATGTCTTAAGTTAGTTAAGATTTGGGGTTGTCCGGCCTATGTTTAAAAAGCAAAATCCGGATAAGCTCAAGGCAAGGTCTGTTATGTACAACTGGAAAGGTTCCAGCTATGCAAACTACAGATGATGATTTGATAGATCCAAAGAATTCAGTAGATTCCAACGAACCTCGGCCTCTCCGCCGATCTAGTAGGGTTCCTCACCCACCTGAGAGATACTTCGGTTTCTCTATGACAGTGGGAGCGAGGATTGCATCATGAGATGATGACCCAACTAGTTTCGAGCTGGCCATCAGGAGTATGACTCTGTAAGAATGGCTGGGTGTTTAGCGATCTGAGATGGAATCCTTATACACCAACAAAGTATGGACTTTAGTTGCTATATCTGAAGGGTTAAATCCCCATCAGGAGCAAGTATATCTTGAGAAGATTACTTGGTGTACATGGAAAAGTTGAGACTTTCAAAGCTAGACTTGCTAAAGGTCTACATCATGGACCAGGTGTGGATGATGATGAAACCTTTTTTAAGTAGCTATGCTTAAGTCCATCCAAATCCTACTTGTCACGGCTACATACCATGACTACGATATCTGGTGGTTGGGTGTCATGACAGCTTTTCTAAATGATGTTTAGAAGAGAGTGTCTATAAGTACACAGCCAGAGGGCTTCGTAGACAGTGGGAGCAGCGGAAACGTGTGCAAGATGTTTTATAGGATAAAGCAGGCATCGCGGAGTCGGAACATCTGTTTTGATGAAGCGGTCAAAGAAGTTGACATCATCAAAATGGTAGATGAACCTTGTATAAACAAGAAGGTAGTAGGGAGTATGGTGACGATCCTCGTAGAGTACGTGGATGACATACTCTTGATAAGGAAGGAGTTTCCTATGCTACGCTCGATCAATCTCCGCTTATCACAATGATTCTCCATATAGGATCAAAGTGATACCTACTAAATCCTGGATTTTGGATCTATGAGATAGATTTAATTGGATGTTAGGATTCTCACTAGTTGTAGTGAGATGGTATCAATCGATCCTGGGGAGAATCACTGGAAGTGTTCCAGGGTAATAAGGACGACTGAATGTCAGTCGCAGGCTTTGTCTTTACCCTCAGTAAAGGGACGGTATGTTGGAAGAGTTCCAAGCTAGATACCGTGACATACTAGACGATAAAGGCATGATACATCGCTACTTAAGATGCTACCAAAGAGGCTGTTTGGGTGTATATTGGTTCATGAGATGAACTATGTTCCTACCATTGTGAGACAATGGAGTTGTGGCTTATGCCAAGGAACGCCCGTCCCATCAGTGATCCAGACATATTCTAAGGCAGCATCGCCTGATCATGGAGATGATTGATCTCCAGGGTGATCGAGGTTTGGAGAGTAGACTCAGAGGACAACGCAGCGGATCCACTCACAAAGGCCTGTTCCCAGAGAGAGACACTTTTATGGGATGGTTGAGTATGCGATACTTCAAACCACTGCTACAGATGGCCCTAGTGCAAGTGGGAGATTGTTAGTTATATATATGCCCTAGAGGCCATTACTGTACATGGGATGTATATTGTAGTGGATGCTGGGACATATATAGGGAGGACTTTCTTGCTCGACATGATAGTATGCTATCTGGTTGATCTTTACCTTAACGTGTATACTGATTGTCTCTCTGTTACATGTTGGTAAAGCCCTTAAGATCTGTACTTGACTACCTGGACTATGATGCGGATCATACTAGTGGGGATATGGTAGTCCATAAGTACATCCTTCAATGTCCCTAGTCGTGGGTGTATCGAGACGGGGCATCGATATACCAGAGTAGACTAGCGTGTACCTTCTCGACCCATACAGATGGGCGATGGATGATCCCATATCCATTGGTGTTTGACATCAGAGATGATATACGGGTGCTCAGTAGAGACTAGGTACACTGGACGGACTCGCCGAGAACTCCCAGATGGTATTATACCTCACGTCAGATGGCAGTTCTCTGGTGACACTGGTACAGAGTAGTCTGTTGACCCGAGATCGTCATAGAGTCTTGTGTGGTTCCCACTGTGCTTTGATTTCTATCTTACCACGTCCATGAGGGCGTGCAAAATGGTGGTTTTTGGGTACAGTCCCGAGTCACATGGAGGCAATGAGCGATAGGAGGGGATTCGTCTCTCCCGGTATATGGGGGTTGATGTTGCGCTGTGTTCGATTGGCTATAACAGGAAATCCCTGGCCAGGGTTGTTGAGATTTACTGATAAGTGTTACCAGTAGTTTCTCGAACAGTTATAGACCTCATATCGACACGACTTATCGAGCTATTGGGGTCTGACGTATACCACCCCTAGGCGAGATATGCGACAGATCAGACGATCAGACCGGACTGTACGGTAGTGTTACTGGTCGGATTCACTGGAGTGTGAGCGGGCTTGCTCGTCGATCTTCAGATCGCTCAATACCCGGGTGGCCGTTACGTTTAGCAGACCGCTTGCGGCTTGTGGATGTTTGATATGATCATCATCCGCTGCCGGCGTATTGACGAGTCTTTAGAGTCCTACACAGAGGTTTCCTGGCTCAAGCGAAACGAAATAGGAGCGCATATGAGATATGTGCGGGACCGAGAATAATACGAGTATGTGATACTGTATTCGATTCTCGTGATGTGACATTGATCGGTTATATGCGATATAGCCGGGTTATCGGATCAAGTGTTGATTCGATAAGATGTTACTAATGATACCAGTCGGTTATGTGCGCATGACCGGATCATTGAATCAAGTGTTGATTTAATGATTTAATGTATAATTATATATTTGATATATTACTTTGCATTAACTAGTATCGGTTCACTTTAGACGGATTTTCTCACTTGGTTCGTGCGCATTGCATATGCGATATGTTTTTGTGCACTTGTATGTATCATGTTTGATGATGCATGCTAACTTGAGTTTGTGTAAAGATTAAACCATGGTTATTCAAATGGTTAGGGTTTTGTTTTTCAAATCTATTTATTTATTTATTTATTTTCTTTTTGGAAAAAGAAATGAGAAGAATGGTGGCTTTATTTGTTTTGTAGTTGAAGATTCTTGAACCTTTGACTTTGTCTACCATTCTTATCTCATGCTTAACCTAACCATTTGTTTTAATCCTAGTTCACTCTCTACAACTAACTATGGTCATGTTATGATAAGAATGAGTTTCTTTTCTAATAAAACTAATTCTTTTCATAACTATTTCTTCTTCTTCCTCCATTTCTTCAAGTGAAGAAAGCTTGCCCCATCAATGGCAAGTGATGGAAATGAGTGAGAAATCCAATTCTAAAGTCTACCCACTTCCTATTTCTTCATCCTCTACCTCTTGCCAAGTAGTAGAGTGTGTTTCCTTCACAAGTTTCATGACTTGGTGAAGTTGTGAGCTTGATCTAGCGATGCCTCGACGTAGATCATCTTCGGCATGGACATCGACGACCTAGCTTGCCCATTCTCCGACGAAGCCGATCCTAGAGCCCAGATTTGACTTGGACAGCGGAGAGGACCTCGTTGCGGAGCTATGGAGGTGGAGCACCGGATCTACAAAGGTTGTATTTCCGTATTCTCATTAGTTAAGTGTTAACTAGTTCTTGTTCGCCTAGAAATCTAGCAAACGATCCGTAGTTTAGGGTTTGTAGGCACCATAATTTTTGAAATTGCCATGGTTGATGGCTTGGGAGACCTCATTAGCGTGCCTAGGAACCCTACAGCAGTGAACCCGTAGGAAGCATCCAGAGCAAATATCGGACTGTAAGGTCCTTAAACTCACGGACTATGATGTCCTTAACCTCGACCGTGATGTCTTAAAACTAACAATCAACCATAGCGATTTCAAACTGATTCTACCTTGGTTCAAGGGTACATCTCTTCACTCCTTTGATATTTGTCGTTGTAATTCCTCAACGTCTTCAAAGAGGTGACGAGTCCCAACAACCACGCATTTCATGGACTGTGGAGTCCTTAAATCCATGGACTATGATGTCCTTAACCTCGATCGTGATTTCTTAAAACTAACATTGGACTGTGGAGTCCTTAAATCCATGGACTATGATGTCCTTAACCTCGACCGTGATGTCTTAAAACTAACATTGGACTGTGATGTCCTTAAACTCACGGACTATGATGTCCTTAACCTGGACCGTGATGTCTTAAAACTAACATCGGACTGTGAGGTCCTTAAACTCACGGACTATGATGCCCTTAGCCTCAACCTCGATGTCTTAAAACTAACATTGGACTGTGAGGTCCTTAAACTCACGGACTAGGATGTCCTTAACTTCGACAGTGATGTCTTTAAACTACGATATCCCAGAAAACATCCAGAGCAGGGCCTGGTCCTCGTCAAATACGGCAGTAAACCCATGGGACGCATCCAGAGCAACCCCTGATTCCGTGAAACGCGGATAAGGGCAACTTCACCCGTCACTTACGGGTCCTCCCGACTCGTAAGGGAGTAAATTCTCTTGTGAGATCCTTACGACTCTCAAAAGAAAACTCATTTAAGAATCCTCACGATTTTTAAGGAGAAAATTACACCTACCGGATCCTCTCGACCGGTAGGGAGAAAATTCTTTTTGAGACCCCCACGCCTCATAAAGTTGAAAAGTCTTAGGTGACAGATCCTAACCCTGTTTTCTAAGCCATCGCCACCTTACAAAGAGCCTAAGGCTGACAACTATACGCTATCTACAGACCGCACTTGGTAAAATCACATGACAAACAACTGATCAGTCGAAAATAATGCATTTTTAACACATCAATTTCCCTATCTTTTGCATTCATCTAGAGGTGTTCGGTTTGCATATTAGCACATATTAGCAAAACACCCCTAAAATACAAGATTACCTTTGTTGTATACTAAAACCGGCATTTTTAGGGAAATTGATTGTTTATCACGGCATTGCATCATTCTTGTGTAGCGCTACATTTGTTTCGAAGTCTGTGCAGGAAATTTCAGAAAACGAGCCAAATTGTCAAAAGTGCTGATCAAAATTACACCAAGTCTAAGTTTTGTGATCTGGTAGTGAACAATAAGGTGTAAAACTATTCCAGAAATTTATTCAAGTCCCATGGACCATTACCAACAAGTACCAGAAATTCCAAGCCCTAAGGCTCTTATTGGGCCGCGGATCCGCGGCCTAAGCAGGCACAAGCCGTGAATCCGCGGCAGCCTTGCCACATCATCAGGAAAAATTAGCTCCAGCGTTCTTAACTCAGTGCCTACATCTCAGAAAACTATGGCAATTTCTACAGAACTCCAGAAGCTTCTCCAGATCAGCAAGAATCATTAAGCAAGCTAATCATGATTAAGCTCCAAGCTTCCAAACCAAGCCAACTAACAACCTAGCTCTAGAAGCTCCCTCCAACTAACTACTTCTAGAAGCCTCTCTAGCTAACAAACTTGTGGAGGGAAATTTAAATTTTGAATCCTAGATCTAGGGTTAGGAGGTCTATAAAAGGAAACCTAGATCTAGGGATAATGGTTGTTCATCATTAGTTCATTAACCACCAAATTGGGTTCATTAACCATTCCCCACTGTAGGGTTCCTAGGCACGCTAATGAGGTCTCACAAGGTATCAACCATACCAATTTCAAAATTTTACGGGTGCCGAGAAACCCTAATACGGATCGTTAACTAGAATTTTAGACGAAACAGTAACTAGTTAACAACTTAACTAAGTGAACGGAAATACAACCTTTGTAGATCCGGTCCTCCACCTCCATAGCTCTGTGATGAAGTCCCCTCGCTGTCCAAATCGAATCCCGGGCTCTAGCGTCGGCTTCATCGGAGAAATGGGCGGGCAAGGTCGTCGGCTTCGTGCCGAAGATGATATACGTCGAGGCATCACAAGATCAAGCTCCCACTTCACCAAGTCATGAAACTTGTGAAGAAAACACCCTATACTACTTGGCAAGAGGTAGAGGATGAAGAAATAAGAGGTGGGTTCACTTTATATTTGGATTTCTCACTCTTTTTCATCAATCACCATTGATGAAGCAAGGTTTTCTTCAAGTGAAGAAGAAGAAGAAGAAGATGATCAATATTATGATAAGTTTTTCAAATAGAAAAGAAAAATGAATTCTTATCATAATTTTAACTATAGTTATGTGTAGAGAATTGACCAAGGTTAAAGAAATGGTTAGGGTTAAGGAGATGAAGACAAAATGGTTACTTTGGTCAAAGCTTCATGAAGCTTCAACAAGCTTCATGAAGAAAAGCAACCTTTTGTTTTCATTTCTCATTCTTTTAATCCAAAAAAAAAATAGATAAATGAATGAATAATCAAATAAAAGCCCTAACCATTTATTTAACCAAGGTTTAATTCTTTACACAAACCTTAGCAATCATATATCATCAAACATGATACAATCAAGTGCACAAAATATATCACATATACGATGTGCACATCCGAGTGAGAAAATCCATCTTAAATGAACCGATACTAGTTAATGCAAAGTAATATATCAAATATATAATTTTTCTTTAAATCATTAAATCAACACTTGATTTAATGATCCGGTCATATTGCATATAACCGACTAATATCAACAGTAACAACTTATCGAATCAACACTTGATCCGATAACCCGGCTATATCGCATATAACCGATCAGTGTCACAAATCGCGAGAATCGAATACAGTATCACATACTGGTATCATTCTCGGTCCCGCACATATCTCATATGCGCTCCTATTTCGTTTCGCTTGAGCCAGGAAACCTCTGTATAGGACTCTAAAGACTCGTCAATACGCCGGCAGCAGGTGATGATCATATCAAACACCTACAAGCCGCAAGCGGTCTGCTAAACGTAACGGCCACCCGGGTATTGAGCGATCAGAAGATCGACGAGCAAGCCCGCTCACACTCCTGTTAATCCAACCAGTAACACTTACCGTACAGTCCGGTCTGTTCGTCTGATATGTCGCATATCTCGCCTAGGGTTGGTAAACGTCAGACCCCAATAGCTTGATAAGTCATGCCGACGTGAGATCCATAACATGTGTGAAACTACTGATAACACTTACCAGTAGATCACTGCAACCCTGGCCAGGGATTTCCTGTTATGGCCAGTCGAGCATAGCGCAACATCAACCCCAATACCGGGAGAGACGAATCCCCTCCTATCGCTCATTGCCTCCATTTGATTCGGGACTGTACCCAAAAACCACCATTTTGCATGCCCTCTTGGACGTGGTAAGGTGGAAATCAAAGCACAGTGGGAACGACACAAGACTCTATGACGATCTCGGGTCAACAGACTACTCTGTACCAGTGTCACCAGAGAACTGCCATCTGACGTAAGGTATAATACCATCTGGGAGTTCTCGGCGAGTCCGTCCAGTGTACCCAGTCTCCACTGAGCACCCGTATATCATCTCTGATGTCAAACACCAATGGATATGGGATCATCCATCGCCCATCTGTATGGGTCGAGAAGGTATACGCTAGTCTACTCTGGTATATCGATGCCCCGTCTCGATATACCCACGACTAGGGACCTTGAAGGATGTACTTATGGACTACCATGTCCCCACTAGTATGATCCGCATCATAGTCCAGGTAGTCAAGTACACATCTTAAGGGCTTTACCAACATGTAATAGAGAGACAATCAGTGTACACGTTAAGGTAAAGAGCAACCAGATAGCGTACTATCATGTCGAGCAAGAAGTCCTCCCTATATATGTCCCAGCATCCACTACAATATACATCCTGTGTACAGTAATGGCCTCTAGGGCATACATATAACTAACAATCTCCCACTTGCACTAGGGCCATCTGATAGCAGTGGTTGCAGTATCTCATACTCAACCATCCTATAAAAGTCTCTCTCTGGAAAAAGGCCTTTGTGAGTGGATCCGCCATGTTTATCCTCTGAGTCTACTCTCCTAACCTCGATCTCCTTGGAGATCAACCATCTCCACGATCTGGTGACACTGCCTTAGAATATGTCTGGATCACTGATGGGACGGACGTTCCTCGGCACATGCCACAACTCCATTGTCACACAATGGGAGGAACTAAGTTCATCGCATGAACTAATATACACCCAGACAGCCTCTTTGGTAGCATCTTAAGTAGCGATGTATCCAGCCTTTATCGTCTAGTATGCCACGGTATCTATCTTGGAACTCTTCCAACATACCGTCCCTCTACTGAGGGTAAAGACAATGCCTGTGACTGACATTCAGTCATCCTTATCACCCTGGAACCCTTCCAGCGATTCTCCCCAGGATCGATTGATACCATCTCACTACATCTAGTGAGTATCCTAACATCCAGTTACATCTATCTCATAGATGAAAATTCAGGATTTAGGAGGTATCACTTTGATCCTATATGGAGAATCCTTGTGATAATCGGAGATTGACCGAGCGTAGCATAGGAAACTCCTTCCCTATCAAGAGTATGTCTTCCATGTACTCTACGAGGATCACTACCATACTCCCTACTACCTTTTTGTATATACAAGGTTCATCTATCATTTTGATGAAGTCAAACTCTATGACTACCACATCAAAACAGATGTTCCAACTCCGCGATGCCTGCTTTATCCTATAAAGCATCTTGCACACGTTTCCGCTACTCCCACTGTCTACGAAGCCCTCTGGCTGTGTCCTTATAGACGCTCTCTTTCAAAACATTATTTAGAAAATCAGTCATGACACCCAACCACCAGATATCATAGTCATGGTATGTAGCCGTGGCAAGTAGGATCTGGATGGACTTAAGCATAGCTCCTTAGAAAAGGTTTCATCATGATCCATACCTGGTCAATGATGCAAACCTTTAACAAGTCTAGCTTTGAAAGTCTCAACTTTTCCATGTACACCAAGTAATCTTCTCAAGATATACTTGCTCCTGATGGGGATTTAACCCTTCAGATATAGCAACCAAAGTCCATACTTTGTTGGTGTATAAGGATTCCATCTCAGATCACTAAGCATCCAGCCATTCTAACAGAGTCCCACTCCTGATGGCCAGGTCGAAACTAGTTGGGTCATCATCTCATGATGCAATCCTCGCTCCCACTGTCATAGAGAAACCGAAGTATCTCTCAGGTGGGTGAGAAACCCTACTAGATCGGCGGAGAGGCTGAGGTTCGTTAGTTACTATTGAATCCTTTGGTTCTATCAAACCATCATCTGCAGTTTGTATAGCTGGAACTTTTTCAGTTGTACATAACAGACCTTGCCATCGAGCTTGTCCGGATTTTGCCTTTAGACATAGGCCAGACAACCCCAAATCTTAACCAGCTTAAGATATGGGCTCTTCCTTTTCCATATCGCATATGAAGCGTAGGCAACTGATTTGATCGGAACCCTATTCAATAGGTATGCAGCTTCTCAAGCGCATAACTCCCGAAAGGAAATCGGAAACTCAGTAGTACTCATCATAGAGCACACCATATCACATAGGGTGCTATTGCTCCGCCCCGATATACCATCGTGCTATGGTATATATGGAGGAGTAATGCTGAGAGAGAATCTCATTCCCCTTTGGAATAGTCCAGGATTTTCGTGCTCAAGTATTCTCCTCCCTGATCACATCAAAGGACATAATACTTATACCCATATTTTGGTTCTCTACTTCTGACTTATATTCTGTGAATATCTCAAAAGGTTCGGGCTTGTGTTTCCACAGGAACATATGTCTGAATCTTGAGAGATTATCAAGGAATGTAACGAAGTATAAAGAACCGGTCCTGGCATATGTAGACAGGGGACCTTTCATACATCTACATGTATCATCCCAAGAGTTTACTAACTCTTTCTCTGTTTGCAATAAACAGAGCTGAGGTCATCTTATCTTTGTGACATGACTCGCAAGTTTTATAAGATGTAAATTCAAACTAATTTAAATATGCATCTAAATGTAACTTCAGCGAGTCGGGTCGCATTGATATGACCTAGTCTACAAAGCCTCAAGAAGGATCCGTTCATTTCTGAACTCTTCTTCTTGTGTGTGTTCTGTATACTAGGAACTGTAGTTTGATTTAGAACGTCAATGCTTTTAGATAACGTGCCTGAACCGATCAACACTTGATATAGGAAATGTTCAAAACATTATCCATCAATACAAAATTTTATCATTTCTTTACTAATAAAGAAACTGATATGATTTTGTATATCAGGTTCGGTATCTAATAGCATTTGTTCAGAATCAATGTATTGGTAATACAGGGTGACAGTGACCAACAGACTTGGCTGCAACACTTGCCCCGCTTTTTGTCTCATGAAACTTATCACCCATTCTCAGTTTTTCTACCCTTTTGTAGCCCTATGTAACAGATTACATATCTAGGATCCTGATTCGGTATCATATACGCAGGATACAGAGGATACTAAGAAACAGTTCTTTGTAATGAACACACCCGAAGATGATGCATCAGCATGCACTCTCTTCGTTTGGGCGGCACGGGAATTCTGGTAATCCCCAATTTCCTGCTCTGTCTTATAACAATTATAAGTTGGAGCGGGACCAACGTTCCCCAGCTCAGAATAATAAGCGGGTTCGGTCAATAATCCGTATTATTATCTTGATTAAGGTGTGATATGGTCACTACCTGGAGAGAGAGAGAAGAAAACACTCAGCTTGCGCTCTTACAAGAATAGATTGGTTTTTATTTTATCTAATCAGGATGGCTCCCACTGCTTTTTATCAAATCCTCCTTCAAACCCTAAAAGGAAAGACCAGCCGGGATTAATTACACACTACAAGTTCGCCAATCTTTCAGCTAGGCCAGTGTCGGTACTTTGAGGGAGGTCCCCCGTGCTTTCGTACGAACCTAATTAATGTAAACCTCGTTTTCCCAGAGGCATAACCCCGTTGACACCTTTCTAAACACCTACTTGATCGGCTAATTGTAATGTGTAAAACTCTCCCAGGAGTAACTCTTACTCGCAGCGGGTATCGGGATCCAACTATCTCATAGAAGGTATGCAATCTCATTGCAAATTTCAACACTTGAAATTCCTGATAATATTTTGGCCCTAGCATCCTATGACCTTGACGAAAGCCAACAAACCATAGGCTACTAGTCAAGTCCAACCCGTCATTTCTTGATCGAATTAAACCCACCCGCACGACCCTTGACGAAAGCCAACAAAGCCGCACGACTACCCTAATCCAATCGCATCATATGCAGCAGATAAGCAGCATATAGCTACCGCACACTACACCTTGACGAAAGCCAACAAATGTAGCACGAATACTATATACAACTTATCTGAAATGACGGAGGGCTACGATAGGTTTTTCTGAAAACCTATTGCGTAATGAACTTGATATCGTTGTAGAATCAAATGATTTTGAAATGGAGTGTTTTTGAGGCTTTTCTAGCTTTGCTAAAGGGGTCACTCCCGGTGAAGGGATCGTCGGCCCTTTCCTCGTCGAATGAGGTGCGGGATATATCATATATATCACTGTGTAAAGCAGAAACTATAGAAGCAATCAAAAACAAACCGAGTTTGTAGCATCTGCCAGTTATTGCTAAAGGAGTCACTCCCGGTGAAGGGATCTTGGTCCTTTCCTCATCGAATAAGGTGCAGGATATATCACATATACCGCTGTGCAAAGCAAGAACTGTAGCTACCTGTTTTATTTTGAAATTCGATTCTACAACATCTTAGGTTTCTTTTATTTCATTAATCACATTAATGAAGTCCCATCATTTAATTACCTAAACATCACAGATAAATACGACGTACACTTATGCCATCTGCATTCGCCTCGATGTCCCCTCGTGCACCGTTAGGTTAGGTAACTAACGGCAGTGCAGGGCAGGGCTAGCACGGGTGTAAAACATAAGTAACGCCTATATAATATATCATATATACTATATATTGTATTTATCACAGTACATCACATGATCACATCACAGATATCGCAGCAGAAGAATCATATGAAATATCGGATATACTAGGACGTCCGTGTTTTCAATACGAGCCAGTATAAAACACGGATTCCACGGTCGTTATGAATAACCAATCCCACACCCCTAGACCCCTACGAGAGCGGCAAGCAACCCTACTAATTCTAGGGTTAGGAGACCCGGACTCGACTCCTCGAGATGGTCTCCCACTGGACCCTAGAACCCGGTTACTTGTGCTCCCCTCCTTGGGTCTATCCTAGTGCGGAAAAATAAATAATATACAAACGGTGACATCTTCCGCAACCTGGAAGTGCCCCAATAAAAGAATATTACATACAAGTTTTTACATGAATGAAAATGAAAAACACTCATCTCACATAAAAACCCCCGGCTATTCAAACACGACGATCCAATAGAACATATCCAGCAACACATAACATCACATGTCATCAACGTAAGTAAGTATGCATACACAGATTGTCGTCGACGTATAGCAACGACAATCGGCAATACCACTACATACTACACTTACGGTCACAGAAAAGAAAGTGTAAAACTACAACAGTTGGAATCCGCAACCTCTTTAGACATCGCATGCCTAATCAAATGAATTCCTTAGACATCACATGCCTAACAATTATAAACCTCGCATTTTAGTCTCATTATCGAAAACTCTTTTCAATATCAAGTCGGGCAATTCAACAGGATTCCCGACATCCTGATCGAATGCTCGTCGCAAACTTTAGTAGGCAGCTGCACCCCCGACGCCGTCGACGAAGTGCACCAAGGTGGAAAACCGCTGCCGCGAGCACCCAAACGGATGCTTTCGGCTACGGGGTTCTCCTACAGTCACTTGGTCGGGGCTATGGGGCGAGGCTGTCTATTAAGTTTACCCGGTGAGTATCCGTGTACGCTACGTGATTGCGACGGACTTTTGATCACATCAAAATTCCGTGGCAACCGATCAAGTGAGACTAAACCGCTAGATTTATAACATTCATTCAGTTATCTCATGACTGTTTATGAATTCCAATTATTGTATCCCATTCCAGATAAATAGAAAATGTTAAACTTTCCGATCGAACATTTAAACACCCAAGTTTTCCCGATAACAGCTCAACTCTTGAAATAAGTTTAAAAACATTCACTTCGTGCCTCAGTACCAACGGTCCAGCCGTAGAAGGGTCAAGCCAACGCCTCACATGTGGCATGCCGTACTGCCCCAAACCCGAAGGTTCAAAGGGCCGTTCAAGACGGTCACATAATCGAGTTAAGGTTTGTTGTCTTCTAGAGGGACCATCGCGTTACTTGCACTACTTGGAACGTCCTTAAACAACAGAAAAATCCAACACTTGGAAATTTCCCGGTATGGAAAAAGGTGGGTATTTATATCCGGTCGAACTTTTTAACATATTCTAAAATTATCCGGAAAGCCACACAGACAAAATTTGATAATCCGATTGAATCTTTGATTCCCAATACAATCCCAGAATACTCATCTGTAGAGTCATAATAAAAATACCCAGAAAATATAGCATTAAATTATATGAGTTACTGTGCAGAAATCATCATTCAAGGGAATAGTACGGCTGCGGAACCGTCGCACATGCCTAGCTTGTGCCGCGGTTCCGCAGTGGAAAAATTGATTTAGGCCCTCGTATTTCACAGTAATTCTAATAAGACCCTGCTTATTTTTCTGCATATTTTTAATTTTGAAAAATCCACATTTTACAAAAAAGTACAGAGAGCAAGTTTGGAATTGGGGTTTCGGTTCGATCGGACTTCAAACTCCGTCAACGTTTCACCTAAGGCTCTAGCTAGTCTCTGATACCACTGTAGGGTTCCTAGGCACGCTAATGAGGTCTCACAAGACATCAACCATGCCAATTTCAAAATTTTACGGGTGCCGAGAAACCCTAATACGGATCGTTAACTAGAATTTTAGACGAAACAGTAACTAGTTAACAACTTAACTAAGTGAAAGGAAATACAACCTTTGTAGATCCGGTCCTCCACCTCCATAGCTCCGTGATGAAGTCCCCTCGCTGTCCAAATCGAATCCCGGGCTCTAGCGTCGGCTTCATCGGAGAAATGGGCGGGCAAGGTCGTCGGCTTTGTGCCGAAGATGATCTACATCGAGGCATCACAAGATCAAGCTCCCACTTCACCAAGTCATGAAACTTGTGAAGAAAACATCCTATACTACTTGGCAAGAGGTAGAGGATGAAGAAATAGGAGGTGGGTTCACTTTAGATTTGGATTTCTCACTCTTTTTCATCAATCACCATTGATGAAGCAAGGTTTTCTTCAAGTGAAGAAGAAGAAGAAGAAGATGATCAATATTATGATAAGTTTTTCAAATAGAAAAGAAAAATGAATTCTTATCATAATTTTAACTATAGTTATGTGTAGAGAATTGACCAAGGTTAAAGGAATGGTTAGGGTTAAGAAGATGAAGACAAAATGGTTACTTTGGTCAAAGCTTCATGAAGAAAAGCAACCTTTTGTTTTCATTTCTCATTCTTTTAATCCAAAAAAAATAGATAAATGAATGAATAATCAAATAAAAACCCTAACCATTTATTTAACCAAGGTTTAATTCTTTACACAAACCCTAGCAATCATATATCATCAAACACGATACAATCAAGTGCAAAAAATATATCACATATACGATGTGCACATCCAAGTGAGAAAATCCATCTTAAATGAACCGATACTAGTTAATGCAAAGTAATATATCAAATATATAATTATGCATTAAATCATTAAATCAACACTTGATTTAATGATCCGGTCATATCGCATATAACCGACTAATATCAACAGTAACAACTTATCGAATCAACACTTGATCCGATAACCCGGCTATATCGCATATAACCGATCAGTGTCATAAATCGCGAGAATCGAATACAGTATCACATACTGGTATCATTCTCGGTCCCGCACATATCTCATATGCGCTCCTATTTCGTTTCGCTTGAGCCAGGAAACCTCTGTGTAGGACTCTAAAGACTCGTCAATACGCCGGCAGCAGGTGATGATCATATCAAACACCTACAAGCCGCAAGCGGTCTGCTAAACGTAACGGCCACCCGGGTATTGAGCGATCAGAAGATTGATGAGCAAGCCCGTTCACACTCCTGTGAATCCAACCAGTAACACTTACCGTACAGTCCGGTCTGTTCGTCTGATATGTCGCATATCTCGCCTAGGGGTGGTAAACGTCAGACCCCAATAGCTCGATAAGCCATGCCGACGTGAGGTCCATAACATGTGTGAAACTACTGATAATACTTACCAGTTGATCACTGCAACCCTGGCCAGGGATTTCCTGTTATGGCCAGTCGAGCATAGCGCAACATCAACCCCCAATACCGGGAGAGACGAATCCCCTTCTATCGCTCATTGCCTCCATGTGATTCGGGACTGTACCCAAAAACCACCGTTTTGCATGCCCTCTTGGACGTGGTAAGGTGGAAATCAAAGCACAGTGGGAACGACACAAGACTCTATGACGATCTCGGGTCAACAGACTACTCTGTACCGGTGTCACCAGAGAACTGCCATCTGACGTAAGGTATAATACCATCTGGGAGTTCTCGGCGAGTCCGTCCAGTGTACCCAGTCTCCACTGAGCACCCGTATATCATCTCTGATGTCAAACACCAATGGATATGGGATCATCCATCGCCCATCTTTATGGGTCGAGAAGGTATACGCTAGTCTACTCTGGTATATCGATGCCCCGTCTCGATATACCCACGACTAGGGACCTTGAAGGATGTACTTATGGACTACCATGTCCCCATTAGTATGATCCGCATCATAGTCCAGGTAGTCAAGTACACATCCTAAGGGCTTTACCAACATGTAACAGAGAGACAATCAGTGTACACGTTAAGGTAAAGAGCAACCAGATAGTGTACTATCATGTCGAGAAAGAAAGTCCTCCCTATATATGTCCCAGCATCCACTATAATATACATCCTGTGTACAGTAATGGCCTCTAGGGCATACATATAACTAACACCCGCAAGTTGAGTGACACAATTTGCGCCTCAAAACCCTAACCCTAATTCCAATTCCAATCCAAGATCAAGAATTCCGAGTTCAATCAAAGCAAGAAGCCTAGATCATTTTTGGAGCGAAGCCGATTTTCATCCGAGCAAGTGATCAACGCCAATCCGCGACTCACGAAGACGATGCGACGCTAGATTCAACGATCAAGTTCCTTCCTCTTGTAGTTCTTAAGAGTTGTAACTAATTGTTGATATAAATAAAGGTGAAAATTATTTTATCTTGCTTATCTTTTGAATTCAAGCATTATGATTCAATCTAGATTCTTGAATGTTTGCTTTGTGATAATATTTGAGTAAAATTCCACTCGTAAAGGAGTCGAGACGATCAATAGAATGATGATGATTTAGATTCTTTTAGAATTCTTAAATCCTATAACGTTTGTAAATTCTTGTGAATCAAATAATCGATGACCTAGTTTCGATGCGATGCTTTCTTGATTGTGTTCGCTTGAAACTAGAGATCAACGATCGATCATTTGTTTTACTTGAAGCTAGTTTATGAATGTGATTCATCGAAAGGACAAAGGATAAGATGAGGAAATCCTAGTTTCTTCGCAAGATCCTTAACCTCGATAAATCGTCATCGATCTAGTATCAATTCGTTAACGGATAAGAGTATGCAATCATTAGATCTCATCACATCTATAGATCCGAACTACTCCTACGAGCCACACTTCGAATCTTGATTGTTGGTTTGGAAATCATCACAAATTCTCAATTCTTGATTTTATCATTTCTTGATTTAGACTAGATTTTCCTAATTCTTGAACTTCAATTTACAAATCATGAATTGTTTGTTTTCTTTTCTTTAAAGTTTCAACTCATCTAATTCTAAACACGAACGATTACACTTTCCCTGTGGACGATCCACACTTACTAACGCGCTACATTCGACACCATTATTGATTGCGGTCAAATAATTCTTTGATTGTGATTTCTATTCATTTTCTAAACTGACACACAAAGAAACGCATCAATCAAATGGCGCCGTTGCCGGGGATCATTTGATATACACAATCCGGAATTCATTCAATCAAAATGGCACCGCTGCCGGGGATAGTGCGCTAATTGTTCGTTTTTGAAATTTGAGTTGAAAGATTTATTCCATTATAATTTTTAGATCAAAATTCGCGCAAACACTAATCAATTCGTTGTGATTTGTTGCGAGGAAATCTGGAATCATTGGAGCTGGAGAAAATTTTTTTTGAGCATTCCAGAGAGCTTGAGGAGTTAACAGAAGCTCTCTATGAATTTTCTGTGCAGTGATCTCTTTACAAGACCACGTTTCCGCGGTATTTGCAAGCTCTCGCGACGGATCCGCGGCGTTTTGACGTCATCTCTGCGCAAAACTTCTCTGGTAACTCCTCTACTTTCTTATCTCCTTTCTCATCTGCTCCAATTAACAATTTGTTGCAGGTTTCTTTGCAAATAATTCGCAGCGCCGCAAAAGCAATAAAAAATTGTGCGTGTTTTTGAATTTTTGGTTGTTTGCATATTAATACGGAATTTAAGGGGCACGGCCAAATTCAGATTAGGTGGGGAGTTCATTACCCTTCTTAAGCCCCGAAAAATCACAAATTTGCATCCGCATTTACCCTCATTAACTAAAAAAGATCTAGAGATGACTTTAAGGACCGTCGCGCTCACTTAGGACAAGAGAAGGCCGTGGGTAATGCATTGCTTATCCGCGTTTCTTTTGTGGTGTCTAAGGCAAGTGCGTCTAAGGCCAGTGGTTATTAATTAGGCCCACTACTTACGTAGTGGAGTACCTTCCCACTTACCTGGCACTTACCTGGCCACAGGGGAAACAAAGATGCTGTGGAGGATTTATCCTGCGACTTGTTTTTTGGCAGTTAGGAGCGGTCTAGAGCTTTGACCTAGGTGACCACTAGACTTAGGGTTGCTTGTTGCATTTTTTGTGATCGCATCATTTTTTCAAAAATTCCGTATATTTTTCAAAACAAACACCACATTCATTCTTTCCCCTAATTATATCTACGTTGCCACTTATACTAACCCTTTTTAGTAGAAGGTAGGCTGGACACGGGATTCTAGTGCTCGTTTAGTCCGCGTCCCCCCGATCGACTCCGAAGTCGGTATTTCTACATTTACCTTTTCTTTACCCACCACCACACCCACATCGATGGATCTGTCTCCATCGAACTTCTTTACCACTACTCTGCAGCCGTCCGTTGGTGCGCAGAATCCACTCCGCATCTCTCTCCAAGAGAGGTGTTATCCTACATGAGGTCCTCTGTCGACCTGTCTTTCCATTCCACCAGCCAACGGGGACAATTTTGAAATTAAACCCTAATACATCAACCTTCTACCAAAATATCACGGTCTCGAGTCTGAAGACGCATATGCCTTTATTACAAAATTTGAAAATATATGCGCAATGATGGGTACTTCACAGCTTTCTGTGGATGCTATGCGTCTTTGTTTTCTCCCATTTACCTTGTACGATATAGCCGAGAAGTGGCTGTATAACACTACCGCACATTCCATCTCAAACTGGGGAGAATTCGTCAAAGCATTCCTTAAGAAATTCTACCCACATCATAAAAAAGCTCGAGTCCGTAGGGAAATAAATCAATTCACCCAGCTTCCAAATGAACCATTTTCAAAATGTCTTGAACGCTTCAAGGATCTGTTAGTCCAATGTCCACATCACAGAATCTCTAGATGGGATCTGTACAGAATCATGTATGAGGGTATTAATCCTAACACAAGACAGACCCTTGAATCCATGTGTCAAGGCAATTTCATGACCAAAGATGATGGGGAAGCGTGGAAATTTCTAGAAGATTTCGCTGAAAAATCTTTACAGTGGGAGGGTGTGAGTCAGTCATCTAGGGCTGGCAATAACCAATCGGATGTTTCCATAGGAGTTAGAGTTGACATTTCAGCCATGCAAAAGAAACTCGAGACTATGGAAAACAAATTTTTAGCCGCCCTAAATCAAATGTCACTCTCCAAAACTGTATGTGGCTGCTGTTCTGATCCTTCTCATTTGACGGAAGAATGTCCAATAAATTCTCCATTTCAAGGTCATGAGTATATCAATTCTGCTTACCAACAAAGACCTAGAAACGATCCATATTCTTTCACGTACAATCAGGGTTGGAGGAATCACCCGAACTTTGCTTGGAACCAATCCCAATCACAAAACACGGTTCGAAACCAACACAATTTCCAAAGTGCTCCTCTACCACAACAGCAACCACAATTGAGTCAGCACCCTTTCCAAGCACAAAACTTTAAAAATCCGGTCAACACACCTGCACCATCTAGTCCTTTGCAGTTGACCGGGACTGATGAATCCTCTTCATTCATAAACTTGCTTCTAATAAATCTTATGCAAGTATCGGCTGAAATAAAGACTTCTATCGATGATATAAAGAAAAACTCAGCGTCCCAAGCTGAGAGTATCAAATCGATGGAAGCACAAATTGCACAACTAAAAGCCGAAATCAGTGCAAGAGAGAAAGGGAAACTTCCAGCTCAACCCTTACCCAATCCTAGCTATTCACATCATGTGAATGCAATCACGTTAAGATCTGGAAGAGTGCTTGACAATCATGTTGGGGAAGAGATTGATGACACTAAGAGATCTATCAATGATACCCCGGCTGAGACCTTTCCTTCCACTTCCACTTCTAATTCTGACCCCAGTTCTTCTACCCCACCACCTTCTTGCGAGCCTATTCTTCGTTTCCCACAAGGCTCGCCACCTCAGTCCATCTCTTATAGTTCTCCACGGATGATCCCCACTTCTATTCTGGGATCGGTTCCAAACACACTTCTTTCTCCTATGATGGACCCGGCGCTTATTGCTAAAGCACCTTATCTTGATCGGTTAAGGGCTAACAAATTGAGTCCACATATGGAGAAGATTATGGACATGTTTAAGAAAGTTAACATCAACATCCCTCTCCTAAATGCAATCCAACAAGTTCCGTCCTATGCGTAAACTCTTAAGAACTTATGCATTAGGAAGAGGAAGACTCAAGTGCCCAAGAAGATATTCATGGCAAAGACTGTAGACACGGCTTTCCCCCAACAAGTACCACGGAAACGTAAGGACCCTGGCTGTCCTACTATTTCTATTTCTATTGGGGAAAACAAATCAACCGTGCTCTACTAGACCTTGGCGCTAGTGTTAATTTGCTTCCATACTCAGTCTATGATCAACTAGGTATCGGAGTGTTAAAGCCCTGGAGCATAACTTTCCAGATGGCTGACCGATCAATCACCAAACCTAGGGGTGAACTGGAGGATGTGTTAATAAAAATCGGGGAATTTTTATTTCATGTGGATTTTATTGTACTTGATACATAGCTTGTAGCGAACCCACGGAATCAAATTCCGGTGATTTTAGATCGCCCCTTTTTGGCCGCTTCCAATGCTATCATCAACTGTCGTAATGGTTCTATGACCCTATCTTTCAGGAATAGGTCAATTGAGCTGAAATTTACAAGTTGGGAAGTGTACCCTCCGAACCTATTACTCAGGTATGTTCTGTCGACTTAATGGATGTCGACAGCAGCAAATTTGATGATCCTCCTGATACCGATCTAGACTCTTTTCATACGTTGTTGTTTGACCCAACTATGTATCATACACATACGAACTCTTCCACCGAGATGTCTTGGTCAACAACTAACACCGATTATGAACTGCTTTTAGAGTCTGAAGATCACCCCCCACATTGTGATGACATTATTCATCGGGGTATTGATGGAACTTTTGAGGAAATCTTCGCTGATGAACTCGCATTTTTGAATGACACGGGTGTTGAAATGAATCATCTCCCAATCAATGAAATTGAACCTCCAGCCCTTCTTCTAAACTGTAAAAAGAATGCGAGTAATCCATCATATTCGCTGCATCGTCTCTCCAAAATGAGACGCACACACATTCTATTCCACCACTTAACCTTCCCCACTTCTTCTTCCACCAACCAGAATACTGCATTGATAAAATTTTCGAGGTTTAGCAGATGGCAACGGTGAGGACACTGTTGACAACAAGTTTGGGGGAGGTTTGTGCTTATTTACGCATCATTTGCATCATACTTTGCATACGCACAAAACATTTTTGAAAACCTATAAAAATTTAAAAAAATTTCAAATAATAAAAATATTTTTGTACATAAATAAGATAATAAAAGTTTAGATAGTGAAAACTTACATCCATGAAATTAGAGAAATTTAAGAAAACAAATAAAATTAGAAGTTTTCTTATACGAACTAGTAATAAGTAGTTATGAGCCGTTATCCCAAGAGTTAGTAAGATGAATGAAGTCACTAATCTGAGGATAAAAATAAGTCTGAAAAATAGTTTCTTTTCTGGAAGCCAAACATTTTGAACGTTGATACCCTGCTATTCGCACTTACACACGTCTTGAAACTCGGGATAGTAGAGGATACCTTGAAATGCTCTTGTCTAAAAGCCGATGTATGAAGGTAATTAAAAAATGAATAAAATATAAAAATGGTGAGAAAAATAGACACTGGTTTTGTTATCGCCAAGGCAGCAATAAAAAAATATAGCGAGGGTGCCTCTTCACCTAGTGCCCTAAGGCCAACTGGTCTGGGAGTCACTGGTAAGCCTTAGGTGGTGCAAGACGAGGAAAAACACCATATAAGCAAGCACATGAGTAATCGGTCGGTTAGTATCTCAAGAAGTATTAACGGTCGCATGAAAGTGTGTGAGCAAATTCATCTAAATATTCATTAATTAAAAAGTACTGAAGCTGATGGGCAAGAGTATGATAGCTTGAATTGAATTCTCCGGGTGTAGGGATGTTTATTACACACACGTAGGGTTATATGATCGATGTTTGGAAGAAAGATAGGAATGAAGAATATGACTATGTTTTATTGAGGGGTTATGTGATTTCTAACATCTTTTCAAGACTATTAAGATAGGGCTCATGACAACCGAAAAGCTAGCTTAGTTGGAAAACCTAATTTTCAAGGCTTTTCTTTTAAAATTCTTTTCTTTAAATGTAATATTCACGGTATTTCTTTTATTATTGGATTTTGTGGATGCAATCCGCTAAAAACCCTCAGGAGACAACACTTCTCATACTAGGGACACCTAGAGGTTTAAAGGCTTGTTGCACGTGCTCAGTGTAATCGTATTGCCTACAAAAGTGTGCTAGTTAGTTTTTCTCTTTCTTTATTTTCTCCTTCTCTTTTTAATAAAACAGTTCTCTTGAGACGACCGAAAATAAGTTTGGGGGAATTTGATCAGTCGAAAATAATGCATTTTTAACACGTCAATTTCCCTATCTTTTGCATTCATCTAGAGGTGTTCGGTTTGCATATTAGCACATATTAGCAAAACACCCATAAAATACAAGATTACCTGTGTTGTATACTAAAACCGGCATTTTTAGGGAAATTGACTGTTTATCATGGCATTGCATCATTCTTGTGTAGCGCAACACTTGTTTCGAAGTCTGTGCAGGAAATTCCAGAAACCAAGCCAAATTGTCAAAAGTGCTGATCAAAATTACACCAAGTCTAAGTCTGGTGATCTGACAGTGAACAATAAGGTGTAAAACTATTCCAGAAAATTATTCAAGGCCTATGGACCATTACCAACAAGTACCAGAAATTCCAAGCCCTAAGGCTCTTATTGGGCCGCGGATCCGCGGCCTAAGCAGACACATGCCGCGGGTCCGCGGTAGCCTTGCCGCGTCATCAGGAAAAACTAACTCCAGTGTTCTTAACTCAGTGCCTACATCTCAGAAAACTATGGCAATTTCTATAGAACTCGAGAAACTTCTCCAGATCAACAAGGATCATTAAGCAAGCTAATCATGATTAAGCTCCAAGCTTCCAAAGCAAGCCAACTAACAACCTAGTTCTAGAAGCTCCCTCCAACTAACTACTTCTAGAAGCCTCTCTAGCTAACAAACTTTTGGAGGGAAATTTGAATTTTGAATCCTAGATCTAGGGTTAGGAGGTCTATAAAAGGAAACCTAGATCTAGGGTTAATGGTTGTTCATCATTAGTTCATTAATCACTAAATTGGGTTCATTAACCATTCCCCGCAAGTTGAGTGACACAACTTGCGCCTCAAAAACCTAACCCTAATTCCAATTCCAATCCAAGATCAAGAATTCCGAGTTCAATCAAAGCAAGAATCCTAGATCCTTTTTGGAGCGAAGCCGATCTTCATCCGAGCAAGTGATCAAAGCCGATCCGCGACTCACGGAGACGATGCGACGGTAGATTCAACGATCAAGTTCCTTCCTCTTGTAGTTCTTGAGAGTTGTAACTAATTGTTGATATAAATAAAGGTGACAATTCTTTTATCTTGCTTATCGTTTGAATTCAAGCATTATGATTCAATCTAGATTCTTGAATGTTTGCTTTGTGATAATGTTTGAGTAAAACTCCGCTCGTAAACGAGTCGAGACGATCGATAGAATGATGGTGATTTAGATTCTTTTACAATTCTTAAATCTTATAACGTTTGTAAATTCTTATGAATCAAATAATCGATGACCTAGTTTCGATGCGATGCTTTTTTTATTGTGTTTGCTCGAAACTAGAGATCAATGATCGATCATTTGATTTACTTGAAGCTAGTTTATAAATAAGATTCATCGAAAGGACAAAGGATAAGATGAGGTGTCACGACCCGAAGTTTGGCCCGTGGCCGGCACTTAACCACGTAACGTCTACAGGCGTAACGCAGCTAAGTGAACCGAAAACCCAGAAATCAAACCAGTAAAGTATAGAGCGTTTAAGTTTTAAAAGAACCACATTTATTACATGCTAAAAGATCCAAGTAAACAATCACCAAGATAGCAATATACGACGCCGTAGCGAAGATCAAGATCCACAAGTGGAAACATCACAGATAAAATAAAACTTCATAAGAAAAGTCGTCTCACAATGAGCTCGACACCAGAATACAGATAATATACATTACCGTCCTCACACTGTCTCTAAGTCAATACATACATGGTAGATGGAGATTACTAGATACAAAAATGTACATGACTGAAAGATAACAGATACCACGCAAAACCCACCTATCAGCAAAAGAGCTAGTACACCAACTATGGGGTATCTGTGTCAAAAGATGCAAAACGCAGCCTGCCGCGACCACTCCGAAGGGCAACCTGCAAACACTGTGGCACAACGGGGTGAGTTGCCAACTCGTGAATAGAAATAACATATAAAGGTGATCGCGAGCATGCACGTACTGCGCTACTCTAACATATGCCAGCAGATGATATCAATGCGAGGTAAGCAGTATGTATAATAATCATGCAAGTCCTCTATCAACTGATATAACTACAGGATGAGATGCAATAATGAATGCTGAGCATGGGAATATAGCATCTACACGAAGTGTCGAGGTGAACTAAATATATATGTATGCACTGCAAATCCCAACAACCCAGACGTCGGTATTCCATCCGCCTTCAAATCCTGTACATCCCTGAGAATCACGAGTGCCAAACATCGGCACCCAAATAACATAAATACTCGTGTCTAGTATCGACACGCAAATCATCCTCTATTGGGCATCCGTCAGTCCGGGTCAGCCCTCTCTTAATATATCGGGAATTCGTCAGTCCGGGTCATCCCTCTCTCAATATATCGGGCATCCGTCAGTCTGGGTCAGCCCTCTCTCAATATATCGGGCATCCGTCAGTCCGGGTCAGCCCTCTCTCAATATGTCGGGAATCCGTCAGTCCGGGTCATCCCTCTCTTAATATATCGGGCATCCGTTAATCCGGGTCAGCCATCTCTCAATATATCGGGAATTCGTCAGTCCGGGTCATCCCTCTCTCAATATATCGGGTATCCGTCAGTCCGGGTCAGCCCTCTCTCAATATAAGCCACTCTAGGACCGAGAAAACACAGGGTGGCGCCCCAAACTATCATATCAAGGGAACCGGGTTTTTAAATGATTACATATTTGAAAAGGCCACGGTTCCCAAATCCAGAAATCACATATAATCCCAACCAATATGTAAGTAAATGTGATGTGATAAGTGCATCAAGTATGAATATCATGTCAAGTCACATAAAAGATGAGCTACAGCATAATGATCCGATGTGATATATGCATCAAGTATGAATATCATGTCAAGTCACATAAAAGATGAGCTACTGCATAATGATCCGATGTGATATATGCATCAAGTATGAATATCATGTCTAGTCACATAAAAGATGAGCTACAGCATAATGATCCGATGTGATATATGCATCAAGTATGAATATCATGTCAAGTCACATAAAAGATGAGCTACATCATAATGATCCGATGTGATATATGCATCAAGTATGAATATCATGTCAAGTCACATAAAAGATGAGCTACTGCATAATGATCCGATGTGATATATGCATCAAGTATGAATATCATGTTAGGGTAGTGCTCGTGCAACGTGAACTGTCAGTAAGGGTGCGGTGTTCTATCCATTCTAGTTTATATACATATAGCAGGGAATGCAGTATGCACTAAATAGTAGCCATGAACAGTCAATGTATGTGAGTGTAGCTATTAGGTCCTATCAGCCCTGACATAAAACGCCATGCGGGCGATATCCCCGTAAATGTTAAATCTACTCACCGTAGTCCCTCGCTAGGTATAGCCGACGACTTGTTTCCCTCCTTCGCCGCGCCCGTCGCACTCGCCTGCGAATCCTATAATTTCACAACATATCACTCATAAGCTCAAAACCATACAGACACGATATTTAAAGTCAACTAGAAACCCATGTCGCAAACCAAGCGCGCGTGTGCGTGATACGCTAAAACGTGCGATTACGCGCCTGAAGCCACTCCGACGCGTCGCGATACGTGGAAACCCAAAACCCATACACACGTATCACGCGTGTCGCGAAGACTAAAAATACGGGAAAAAATAGGTATTCACCTCCAGATTTTGATACAGAACAGACAATGTAAAACTACATATACCAAAACAACCCACATAGCAGCAGATACCAACACCCCAAACCCCAACCCAAAACTCCCCCATCTGGTCGCAAATTGCAGCCAGAATGATTATTTCGGCGGCCTGGGTAGGGAATTGGGCTCCCAGGTTTTGTGTGTGCACTCTATACCCCCCATACATGCTACAGTAACCTCTAGATTCACTCTGAATTATCTCGGGTAACAGTAGATCGTACAGAGCCTTAAATTAAGTTAAAATTCACACTTTTGCACTAAAATGGGACTTTGTGGTATTTTTGTGCAAACTGAAACAAACCTGGCCTAAAATAGTTCTAATAACACATAATAGATCTAACTCAACTAACAAAACCCTAATCTAACATGTGAATCACAAATATCCTTTGATATCACTAAAAATGCACAAAAATGAGATTTTTACTAAAGATTACTACAAGTTTAAAGAAAAGGAGTGCTAACATGAGTTAATACCTTCTAAAGACCCTATAAAACACCAAAAGTTCCAGCTCCCCCCTTCAAGTATGCAGCCTTGCCTCCAAACACCTTAAAAGCTCATTTTTCCTAAGGTTTGGTGAAGGAAAAGAGGGGTTTTTGTGTAGGATTTGTGTAGAGATCAAAGAGAAGTGAAAAGGAGAGGGAAAGGTGAAGAAAAGCTAGGGTTTTGCTGCTGAATTTCTGCTGGATTCAGAAATGGGGAGAAGAGAGAGAAGAGAGGAAGAAAAAGGCTCAAAAGTCAGTTCATTACCTAACACCATGGCTCATTTCTTTTTATTAGGATAATGAATTATGAAAAGGGTTATGATATGATTAAAATGGTGGGGAATTAAGATGAACCATGCAACACAAGAATGGTTAACAAGTTATACCAAAAACCCTAAGTCACAAAAATGGCTAAGTGTTCAAGTGTCCACTACAAAGGGAAATTTTCCAATTTGCCAACACGACTAAATATAACTAATAATCCTATGCACACATATACAATAACACGCTCAATTTCTAATTATCACGGAAAACATTCTAATGGAAATACAAAGTGTTACAATCTACCCCCCTTAAAGAAATTCGGTCCCCGAATTTAAAAATCTAACTATACGCATCTTCAAAAAGATGGGGATACCTCTTCCTCATCTCGCTCTCGGTCTCCCAAGTGACCTCCTCGCCGCTCTGGCCACGCCAAAGTACCTTGACGGACGGCATCTCCTTCGACCTCAATTTCTTTACTTGTCGATCCAAGATCATCACCGGCTGCTCTGCATAGGAAAGGTCGCGCTCAAGCTGGATCATCGGGTGCTGAATCGCATGCGAAGGATCATGAAGATATCTGCGGAGCATCGAAACGTGAAACACGGGGTGCACGTCTAGAAAACTGGACGGAAGGGCTAACCGATATGCAACCGCACCAACCCGCTTGAGGGTCTCGAAGGGGCCAACATATCTGGGACTAAGCTTCCCCTTCTTCCCAAACCTCACCACGCCTTTCATTGGGGAGACCCTCAGGAAAACATGATCACCAACCGAAAACTCAAGTCTGCGCCGACGACGGTCCGCATAAGACCCCTGCCTACTCTGGGCTGCTCTCATCCTATCGTGAATCAACTGGATCTTCACGGTCGTCTCCTCCACAATCTGCGGCCCTAAGATACTGCTCTCACTGAGCTCCGTCCAATAGGTGGGCGATCTACATCTCCTCCCGTAAAGAGCCTCAAACGGTTCCATCTAAATGGTCTCCTGGTAGCTGTTGTTGTAGGAGAACTCTACGAAGGGTAAATGATAATCCCAGCTACCTCCGAAGTCTAATACGCACGCTCTGAGCATGTCCTCGAGAGTCTGAATAGTCCGCTCTGACTGTCCATTGGTCTGCGGATGGAATGCTGTACTGAAACTCAAGCGAGTGCCCAAAGCCTCCTGAAGCCTCTGCCATAACCGGCTGGTAACTGGGTGCCCCTATCGGACACGATACATGTCGGAACTCCGTGCAGTCGTACAATCTGATCAATGTAAATCCGGGCATACTGAGCAAATCCGAAAGTCGTCTTCACCGGTAGGAAGTGAGCCGCTTTCGTCAAACGATCCACGATCACCCAGATGGAGTCATACCCTCGACTAGTCCTGGGTAGATCCACGATGAAGTTCATAGAAATCTGCTCCCATTTTCCTTCCGGAATGGGTAACGGCTGTAGCTCTTCCGCGGGCCTCTGGTGCTCAGCCTTGACTTGCTGACAAGTCAGGCATCCCGACACAAAATCTGCGATGTCTCTCTTCATTCCGTCCCATCAGTAAACACCCCTCAAGTCATGGTACATCTTGGTAGAACCGGGATGAACACTATATACCGATCGATGTGCCTCCTCAAGAATCTCACGCCGCAATCCCTCAGCATCTGGTACGCACAGTCTAGTCCCAAATCGTAATATCCCCTGATCATCGATCACGAACACAGAAAATCTGCCCTGTTCCATCTTTGTCCTGATCTCAGAACAGCTGTCATCATTGTGATGTGCCTCATGTATACGGTCAAACAAATGTGGGCGTGCACGAACCTGTGCAATCTGTCCTCCGATCGGCGTAAACTCGAACTGTACCCGGCTGTCGCATAAGATCTGCCAATCTGCCGACGACTGCCTCTGCACTACGCTCAACAAGATAAACTACCCCCGGGCCTCCTGCTTAAAGCATCCGCCACTACATTCGCCCTGCTCGGGTGATACAAGATCTCACAATCGTAGTCCTTCGCTAACTCCATCCATCGCACTGTCTAAGGTTCAAGTCTCACTGCTGAAATATATGCTTTAAGCTCTTGTGGTCAGTGAATATCTGGCACGACTCTCCAAACAGATGACGTCGCCAGATCTTAAGTGCAAGGACCACTGCAGCCATCCTCAGATCATGAGTGGGGTAATTCTGTTCATGTTTCTTTAATTGCCGCGAAGCATACGCGATCACGCTGTCATGCTGCATCAAAACGCACCCTAGCCCCACTCGTGAAGCATCACAGTAGACCACAAATCCGCCTGATCCTGAAGGCAATGATAGCACTGGTGTCGTAGTCAGTAGAGCCCGTAGCTGCTGGAAACTGTGCTCACACTCCTCTGTCCAATCGAAGCGAACTCCCTTCCGGGTCAACCCGGTCAAAGGTGTAGAAATGCGAGAGAAGTCCTGCACAAATCGCCTGTAATAACCTGCCAGCCCTAGAAAGCTGCGAACCTCCGTCACTGACGTGGGTCTAGGCCAACTCCGAACTGCCTCGATCTTCCTCGGGTCTACACATATGCCATCTCGTGTAATCACGTGCCCCAAGAAGTCTACGCTGTCTAGCCAGAAGGCACACTTGGAGAATTTGGCGAAAAGCTGATGCTCCCTCAAGGTCTGCAGTGTAATCCACAGGTGCTGCTCGTGCTCCTCTCTACTCTGAGAATACACAAAGATATCGTTAAAAAACACTATGATGAACAGATCAAGATACGGCCGGAAAATACGGTTCATCAAGTCCATAAATGTTGCTGGCGCGTTGGTGAGTCCGAACGACATCACCAAAAACTCATAATGGCCATAACGCGTGCGGAAAACTGTCCTAGAAATGTCCTCCTATCAAACCTGCAGCTGACGGTAGCCTGATCGCAAATCGATCATCGAAAAGTATCCTGCCTCCTGAAGCTGGTCGAAGAAATCGTCAATGCGTGGCAAAGGATACCTGTTCCGCACTGTCACCCTGTTCAGCTGGCGGTAGTCGATACACAAACGCATACTGCCGTCCTTCTTCTTGACAAACAGGACTGGAGCACCCCAAGGAGAAACACTGGGTCGAATAAGTCCCTTATCTAGCAAATCCTGCAACTAACCCTTCAATTCTCTAAGTTCCGCCGGGGCCATCCGATAAGGCGGTACAGAAATAGGCCCCGCGCCAGGAACCAAATCAATACAGAAAGAAATATCAAGATCGGGCGGTAGCCCAGGAAGCTCGTTAGGGAACACATCAGGGAACTCGCTAAAAACCGGAACCTGATCCATCGGAATCTCTGTAGCTCTAGTATCGCAAACATAGGCGAGAAATCCCTAACATCCCTTCCACAAAAGCTGTTCAGCGTGAACAGAAGAATTACACTGTGAGGGGTGGCACCACGGTCCCCCAACACAATAACAACCGACTCGCCGGGAAAACAAAATCGAACTGTCTTCTCGCGACAGTCAACAGAAGCATAGCACGTGACTAACCAATCCATGCCCAAAAGAACGTCGAAGTCCAACATCTCAAGAATGATCAAATCGACTGGCAACTCTCTCTTGCCAAAACTGACGGTACAGGATCGGAACACGTGACTAGCGACAAACGACTCTCCTATGGGAGTAGTTACAACAAGCGGTTGACCAAGCAAACCGGACTCTCTACCCAACTTGGCACAAGGTGTGTGGATACATATGAGTACGTGGAAACATATGAGCACAAGGATCCGGATTAGATAATACGTGTGCAACAAAGGACATACTGAAAGAGTACCTGAAAGCTCTGCGTTGGACGCCCTCGCGTCCCGATGAGTCGAAGCAAAAACTTGTGCCTGTCCTTCATCTGCGACTGACCGAACTCCTCCTCTATTAACCTGACCCCTCTGCGCGAACCCTCCGTGTCCACGACGTCTCAGAATACGACCCTTACGTGGTGTGAAGGAACACTGCCTGATGAGGTGTTGAAGGCTCCCACATCGTAAACATCTACGCGCTGGCTGCCGTCCTTCCTGGAAATGAGAGCCAAACAACTGTCCTCGTCCTAAGCCTCTGCTCTAGGCTGGTACACCAGTACGATTCCTCAACTATTCTGGAACTCTCACGGTCTCTGGAAGACGTGTCCCATACACTGGGGCTGCCTCCACCGGTGCTATGTAGGGGACGGAATACTGCATGATGATCGCAAGGAACAACTGGGTAACAGGGGTGACAACCACCTGTCGCTGCGCTCGAACGACCTCCACCAATGAGCTCATCGCCTGGCGCAAGCCCTGCATCTCTACTACTAGTCTAGCAATCTGGGCTGTCGTAGGGGGAACAATCTATCCTTGTACAACAGGAGTACTACTCGGTTCAGTCCTCATCTCAGATGAATCAACTCGAATCTCGGCTCTCACGGCCGCTCTCTGCACCCTCGTAGTCCTTGGCGGCATAATGGCTGAAAAGAAGGTAGGATTCGATGAGGATACAGAAAATCGAATCACAAGGATGTATACAATCGTGAGGGAATTTCAATCAATAAGTCCTAAGGTCGCTTAGGCGGAGTACCGTGTCGTGAGTATACCGCAGAACATACGCACGCTACGCCACTCTGCTGCAGCTACCTACTCCATCATACGAGGGTCATCCTACACTCCGAAGGTAAAACCTACGCTCTGATACCAACTTTGTCACGACCCGAAGTTTGGCCCATGACCGGCACTTAACCACGTAACGTCTACAGGCGTAACGCAGCTAAGTGAACCGAAAACCCAGAAATCAAACCAGTAAAAGTATAGAGTGTTTAAGTTTTAAAAGAACCACATTTATTACATGCTAAAAGATCCAAGTAAACAATCACCAAGATAGAAATATACGACGCCGTAGCGAAGATCAAGATCCACAAGTGGAAACATCACAGATAGAATAAAACTGCATAAGAAAAGTCGGCTCACAATGAGCTCGACACCAGAATACAGATAATATACATCACCGTCCTCACACTGTCTCTAAGTCAATACATACATGGTAGATGGAGATTACTAGATACAAAAATGTACATAACTGAAAGATAACAGATACCACGCAAAACCCGCCTATCAGCAAAAGAGCTAGTACACCAACTATGGGGGTATCTGTGTCAAAAGATGCAAAACGCAGCCTGCCGCGACCACTACGAAGGGCAACCTGCAAACACTGTGGCACAACGGGGTGAGTTGCCAACTCGTGAATAGAAATAACATATAAAGGTGATCGCGAGCATGCACGTACTGCGCTATTCTAACATATGCTAGCAGATGATATCAATGCGAGGTAAGCAGTATGTATAATAATCATGCAAGTCCTCTATTAAGTGATATAACTACAGGATGAGATGCAATAATGAATGCTGAGCATGGGAATATAGCATCTACATGAAGTGTCGAGGTGAACTAAATATATATGTATGCACTGCGAATCCCAACAACCCAGACGCCGGTACTCCATCGGCCCTCAAAACCTGTACATCCCTGAGAATCATGAGTGCCAAACATCGGCGCCTAAATAACATAAATACTCGTGTCTAGCATCAACACGCAAATCATCCTCTATCGGGCATCCGTCAGTTCGGGTCAGCCCTCTCTCAATATATCAGGAATCCGTCAGTCTGGGTCATCCCTCTCTCAATATATTGGGCATCCGTCAGTCCGGGTCAGCCCTCTCTCAATATATCGGGAATCCGTCAGTCCGGGTCAGCCCTCTCTCAATATATCGGGAATCCGTCAGTCCGGGTCATCCCTCTCTCAATATATCGGGCATCCGTCAGTCCGGGTCAGCCCTCTCTCAATATATCGGGAATCCGTCAGTCTGGGTCATCCCTCTCTCAATATATCAGGCATCCGTCAGTCCGGGTCAGCCCTCTCTTAATATAAGCCACTCTAGCACCGAGAAAACACAGGGTGGCCCCTCAAAATATCATATTAAGGGAACCGGGTTTTAAATGATTACATATTTGAAAAGGCCACGGTTCCCAAATCCAGAAATCACATATAATCCCAACCAATATGTAAGTAAATGTGATGTGATAAGTGCATCAAGTATGAATATCATGTCAAGTCACATAAAAGATGAGCTACAACATAATGATCCGATGTGATATATGCATCAAGTATGAATATCATGTCAAGTCACATAAAAGATGAGCTACAGCATAATGATCCGATGTGATATATGCATCAAGTATGAATATCATGTCTAGTCACATAAAAGATGAGCTACAGCATAATGATCCGATGTGATATATGCATCAAGTATGAATATCATGTCTAGTCACATAAAAGATGAGCTACGGCATAATGATCCGATGTGATATATGCATCAAGTATGAATATCATGTCAAGTCACATAAAAGATAAGCTACAGCATAATGATCCGATGTGATATATGCATCAAGTATGAATATCATGTCAAGTCACATAAAAGATGAGCTACTGCATAATGATCCGATGTGATATATGCATCAAGTATGAATATCATGTCAGGGTAGTGCTCGTGCAACGTGAACTGTAAGTAAGGGTGCGGTGTTCTATCCATTCTAGTTTATATACATATAGCAGGGAATGCAGTATGCACTAAATAGTAGTCATGAACAGTCAATGTATGTGAGTGTAGCTATAAGGTCCTATCAGCCCTGACGTAGAACGCCATGCGGGCGATATCCCCGTAGATGTTAAATCTACTCACCGTAGTCACTCGCTAGGTATAGCCGACGACTTGTTCCCCTCCTTCGCCGCGCCCGTCGCACTCGGCTGCGAATCCTATAATTTCACAACATATCACTCATAAGCTCAAAACCATACAGACACGATATTTAAAGTCAACTAGAAACCCATGTCGCAAACCAAGCGCGCGTGTGCGCGATACGCTAAAACGTGCGATTACGCGCCTGAAGCCACTCCGACGCGTCGCGATATGCAGAAACCCAAAACCCATACACACGTATCACGCGTGTCATGAAGACTAAAAATACGGGAAAAAATAGGTATTCACCTCCAGATTTTGATACAGAACAGATAATATAAAACTACATATACCAAAACAACCCACATAGCAGCAGATACCAACACCTCAAACCCCAACCCAAAACTCCCCTATCTGGCCGCAAATTGCGGCCAGAATGATTATTTCGGCGGCCTGGGTAGGGAATTGGGCTTCCAGGTTTTGTGTGCACTCTATACCCCCCATACATGCTACAGTAACCTATAGATTCACTCTGAATTATCTCGGGTAACAGTAGATCGTACAGAGCCTTAAATTAAGTTAAAATTCACACTTTTGCACTAAAATGGGACTTTGTGGTATTTCTGTGCAAACTGAAACAAACCTGGCCTAAAATAGTTCTAATAACACATAATAGAGCTAACTCAACTAACAAAACCCTAATCTAACATGTGAATCACAAATATCCTTTAATATCACTGAAAATGCACAAAAATGAGATTTTTACTAAAGATTACTACAAGTTTAAAGAAAAGGAGTGCTAACATGAGTTAATACCTTCTAAAGACCCTATAAAACACCAAAATTTCCAGCTCCCCCTTCAAGTATGCAGCCTTGCCTCCAAACACCTCAAAAGCACATTTTTCCTATGGTTTGGTGAAGGAAAAGAGTGGTTTTTGTGTAGGATTTGTGTAGAGATCAAAGAGAAGTGAAAAGGAGAGGGAAAGGTGAAGAAAAGCTATGGTTTTGCTGCTGAATTTCTGCTGGATTCAGAAATGGGGAGAAGAGAAAGAAGAGAGGAAGAAAAAGGGTCAAAAGTCAAAGTTCATTACCTAACACCATGGCTCATTTCTTTTTATTAGGATAATGAATTATGAAAAGGGTTATGATATGATTAAAATGGTGGGGAATTAAGATGAACCATGCAGCACAAGAATGGTTAACAAGTTATACCAAAAACCCTAAGTTACAAAAATGGCTAAGTGTTCAAGTGTCCACTACAAAGGGAAATTTTCCAATTTGCCAATACGACTAAATATAACTAATAATCCTATGCACACATATACAATAATGTTAGTAGTATGTATGCCCTAGAGGCCAGTATTGTACAGATGATGTATATTATATTGGATGCTTGGACATATATAGAGATGACTTTCTTGCTCGATATGATAGTATGCTATCTGGTTACTATTTATCTTAACATGTACACTAGTCTCTTTAAACTGTCTTATAGTTACATGTTGGTAAAGCCCTTAGGATGTATACTTGACTACCTGGACTATGATGTAGATCATACTAGTGGGGACATGGTAGTCCATAGGTACATCCTTCAAGGTCCTTAGTCGTGGGTGTATCGGAACGGGGCATCGATATACCAGTGTAGACTAGCGTATACGCTTCTCGACCCATGAGATGGACGATGGATAATCCCATATCCATTGGTGTTTGACATCAGAGATGGTATATGGGTGCTCAGTGGAGACTGGGTACACTGGATGGACTCGCCGAGAACTCCCAGATGGTATTATACCTCATGTCAGATGGCAGTTCTCAGGTGACACTTGTGCAGGTTAGTCTGTAGACCCGAGATCGTCATAGAGTCTTGTATGATTCCCACTGTGCTTTGATCTCCACCTTACCACGTCCATGAGGGAATGCAAAACGGTGGTCTTTGGGCACAGTCCCGAGTCATATGGAGGCAATGAGCGATAGGAGGGGTTTCGTCTCTCCCGGTATTGGGGGTTGATGTTGCGCTGTGCTCGATTGGCCGTAACAGGGAAGTCCCTGGCCAGGGCTGATCAGAGATTTGCTGGTAAGTGTTACCAGTAGTTTCTCGACCCGTTATGAGCCTCACATCGGCACGACTTATCGGTTATTGGGGTCTGACGTTTACCACCCCTAGATTTGATATGCGACATATCAGACGAACAGACCGGACTGTACGGTAAGTGTTACTGGTTGGATTCACAGGAGTGTGAGCGGGCTTGCTCGTCGATCTTCTGATCGCTCAATACCCGGATGGCCGTTACGTTTAGCAGACCGCTTGCGGCTTGTGGGTGCTTGATATGATCATCATCTGCTACCGGCGTATTGACGAGTCTTTAGAGTCCTACACAGAGGTTTCCTGGCTCAAGCGAAAGGAAATAGGAGCGCATATGAGATATGTGCGGGACCGAGAATGATGTGTGTACGTGATACTGTATTTCATTCTCGCGATGAATGTTTCGATTGGTTGTATGCGATATAACCTAGTTATCGAATCGAAGATTGATTCGATAAATCGATACATTGGATACTAGTCGGTTATGTGCGACATGACCGGATCATTGAATCAAGTGTTGATTTAATGATTTAATGTATAATTATTTATTAGATATATTACTTTGCATTAACAAGTATTGGTTCACTTTAAAGGGATTTTCTCACTTGAAAAGCACATTGTATATGTGATATATTTTGTGTGCACTTGATTGTATCATGTTTGATGTTGCATGCTAACTTGTGTTTTGTGTAAAGATTAAACCATGGTTGTGTAGTGGTTAGGGTTTCCTTTTTATTACTCATTTATTTATTTATTGATTTTGGAAAGGATTATGAAGAAAAATGGTGGCTTTCTTTGTATTTAGTTGAAGCTTCATGAAGGTTTGACTTTGTTGCCATTTTGTCTTCATCCTTAACCCTAACCATTCTAACTAACCATGATCTATTCTCTACACTTTACCATGGTCAGCATATGATAAGTATTGATTTTATTTTCATTTTAAAAGCAACACTTATCATATTCTTTCTTCTTCTTCATCATCTTCATCAAGAAAGAAAGCTTGATTCCATCAATGGCATCTTGAGCAAAAGAGTGAGAAATCCAATTCTAAAGTGAACCTATCTCCTATTTCTTCATCCTCTACCTCTTGCCAAGTATTATAGGGTGTTTTCTTCACAAGTTTCACAACTTGGTGAAGTTGGAGCTTGAACTTGTGTTGCCTCGACGTAGATCATCTTCGGCACGAAGCCGACGACCTTGCCCGCCCATTTCTCCGATGAAGCCGATGCTTGAGTCCGGGATTCGAGACGGACAGCGAGAGGACGTCTACGTGGAGCTAATGAAGTGGAGAACCGGATCTATAAAGGTTGTAGCCTCTTTCTTATAGTTAAGATGTTAACTAGTTTCATATTTCGCCTAAACTCTAGTCAACGAATCTGTATTAGGGTTTCTCGGCACTCGGAAAATTTGAAATTGGCATGGTTGATGCCTTGTGAGACCTCATTAGCGTGCCTAGGAACCCTACAAATAACACGCTCAATTTCTAATTATCACGGAAAACATTCTAACGGAAATACAAAGTGTTACATGAGAAAACCCTAGTTTCTTCGCAAGATCCTTAAGCTCGATAAATCGTCATCGATCTAGTATCAATTCGTTAACGGATAAGAGTATGTAATCATTAGATCTCATCACATCTATAGATCCGATCTACTCCTACGAGCCACACATCTAATCTTGATTGTTGGTTTGGAAATCATCACAAATTCTCAATTCTTGATTTTATCGTTTCTTGATTTAGACTAGATTTTCCTAATTCTTGAACTTCAATTTACAAATCATGAATTGTTTGTTTTCTTTTCTTTAAACTTTCAACTCATCTAATTGTAAACACGAACGATTACACTTTCCCTGTGGACGATACGCACTTACTAACGCGCTACATTCGACACCGTTATTGATTGCGGTCAAATAATTCTTTGATTGTGATTTCTATTCATTTTCTAAACCGACACGCAAAGAAACGTATCAATCAAATGGCATCATTGCCGGGGATCATTTGATATACACAATCCTGAATTCATTCAATCAAAATGGCGCCGCAGCCGGGGATAGTGCGCTAATTGTTCGTTTTTGAAATTTGAGTTGAAAAGTTTATTCCATTATAATTTTTAGATCAAAATTCACGCAAACACTAATCAATTCGTTGTGATTTGTTGCGAGGAAATCTGGAATCATTGGAGCTGGAGAAAAAATTTTCTGAGCATTCCAGAGAGCTTGAGGAGTTAAGAGAAGCTCTCTGTGAATTTTCTGTGCAGTGATCTCTTTACAAGACTGTGTTTCCGCGGTATTTGCAAGCTCTCGAGGTGGATCCGCGGCGTTCTGACGTCATCTCTGCGCAAAACTTCTCTGGTAACTCCTCTACTTTCTTATCTCCTTCCTCATCTGCTCCAATTAACAATTTGTTGCAGGTTTCTTTGCAAATAATTCGCTGCGCCGCAAAAGCAATAAAAAATTGTTCATGTTTTTGATTTTTTTGCTGTTTGCATATTAATATGGAATTTAATGGGCACGGCCAAATTCAGATTAGGTGGGGAGTTCATTACCCTTCTTAAGCCCCGAAAAATCATAAACTTGCATCCGCATTTACCCTCATTAACTAAAAAAGATCTAGAGATGACTCTAAGGACCGTCGCGCTCACTTAGGACAAGAGAAGGCCATGGGTAATTCATTACTTATCCGCGTTTCTTTTGTGGTGTCTAAGGAAAGTGTGTCTAAGGCTAGTGGTTATTAATTAGGCCCACTACTTACGTAGTGGAGTACCTTCCCACTTACCTGGCACTTATTTGGCCACAGGGGAAACAAAAAGGCAGTGGAGGATTTATCCTGCGACTTGTCTTTTGACAGTTAGGAGCGGTCTAGAGCATTGACCTAGGTGACCACTAGACTTAGGGTTGCTTGTTGCATTTGTTGTGATCGCATCATTTTTTCAAAAAATCCGTATATTTTTCAAAAAAAACACCACATTCATTCTTTCTCCTAATTATATCTACGCTGCCACTTGTACTAAACCTTTTTAGTGGAAGGTAGGCTGGACACGGGATTCTAGTGCTCGTTTACGCGTCCCCCCAATCGACACCGAAGTCGGTATTTCTACATTTACATTTTCTTTACCCACCACCACACCCACATCGATGGATCAGTCTCCATCGAACTTCTTTACCACTACTCTGCCGCCGTCCGTTGGTGCGCAGAATCACCCCGCATCTCTCTCCAAGAAAGGTGCTATCCTACACGAGATCCTCTATCGACCTGTCTTTCTATTCCACCAGCCAACGGGGACAATTTTGAAATTAAACCCCAATACATCAACCTTCTACCAAAATATCACGGTCTCGAGTCTGAAGACGCATCTGCCTTTATTACAAAATTTGAAAATGTATGCGCAATGATGGATACTTCACAGCTTTCTATGGATGATATGCGTCTTCATCTTCTCCCATTTACCTTATGCGATATAGCCGAAAAGTGGCTGTATAACACTACCACACATTCCATCTCAAACTGGGGAGAATTCGTCAAAGCATTCCTTAAGAAATTCTACCCACATCATAAAAAAGCTCGAGTCCGTAGGGAAATAAATCAATTCACCCAGCTTCCAAATGAACCATTTTCAAAATGTCTTGAACGCTTCAAGAATCTGTTAGTCTAATGTCCACATCACGGAATCCCTAGATGGGATCTGTGCAGAATCATGCATGAGGGCATTAATCCTAACACAAGACAGACCCTTGTATCCATGTGTCAAGGCAACTTCATGACCAAAGATAATGGGGAAGCCTGGAAATTTCTAGAAGATTTTGCTGAAAAATCTTTACAGTGGGAGGGTGTGAGTCAATCATCTAGGGCTGGCAATAACCAATCAGATGTTTCCATAGGAGTTAGAGTTGACATTTCAGCTATGCAAAAGAAACTCAAGACTATGGAAAACAAATTTTTAGCCGCCCTAAATCAAATGTCACTCTCCAAAACTGTATGTGGCTGCTGTTCTGATCCTTCTCATTTGACGGAAGAATATCCAATAAATTCTCCGTTTCAAAGTCATGAGCATATCAATTCTGCTTACCAACAAAGACCTAGAAACGATCCATATTCTTCCACGTACAATCAGGGTTGGAGGAATCACCTGAACTTTGCTTGGAACCAATCCCAATCACAAAACACGGTTCCAAACCAACACAATTTCCAAAGGGCTCCTCCACCACAACGGCAACGACAATTGAGTCAGCACCCCTTCCAAGCACAAAACTTTAAAAATTCGGTCAACACACCTGCACCATCTAAACTTTTGCAGTTGACCGGGACTGATGAATCCTCTTCATTCATAAACTTGCTTTTAACAAATCTCATGCAAGTATCGGCTGAAATAAAGACTTCTGTCGATGATATAAAGAAAAACTCAGCGTCCCAAGCTGAGAGTATCAAATCTATGGAAGCACAAATTGCATAACTAAAAGCCGAAATCAGTGCAAGAGAGAAAGGTAAACTTCCAGCTCAACCCTTACCCAATCCTAGCTATTCACATCATGTTAATGCAATCACGTTGAGATCTGGAAGAGTGCTTGACAATCATGTTGGGGAAGAGATTGATGACACTGAAAGATCCATCAATGATACCCCGGCTGAGACCTTTCCTTCCACTTCTACTTCTAATTCTGACCCCAGTTCTTCTACCCCACCACCTTCTTGCGAGCCTATTCTTCGTTTCCCATAAGGCTCGCCACCTCAGCCCATATCTTCTAGTTCTCCACGGACGATCCCCACTTCTATTCTGGGATCGGTTCCAAACACACTTCCTTCTCCTATAATGGACCCGTCGCTTATTGCTAAAGAACCATATCCTAATCGGTTAAGGGCTAACAAATCGAGTCCACATATGGAGAAGATTATGGACATGTTTAAGCAAGTTAACATCAACATCCCTCTCCTACATGTTGGAGATAGTGCCCTGAGAGTCGATTATTGGATCACAGGCACGTGATTGCAATGATTGAGGGAGGACCTATCCCGGAAGAACAGTCTTACTCGAGATGATAGTATGCTATCTGGTTTACCTTTATCATCGTGTACTGCTTTAGGTGACCTGACAGGTCGCTATTGCACGTTGATAGAGCCCCTTAGATTCTTGCTTGACTGCCAGCAGTATGAGGGCGATCATATAAGTGAGAGCTGGAGTCTACAAGCACATCCTTAAAAGGTCCCTAGTCGTGGGAGTTTCGAGACAGGGCATCGATTCTCCAGAGTAGACTAGTGTATACAGTCGAGACCCCGATGAGGGGCGGTGGCCGGTCTCACAAGCCACTGGTGTCAGTTGGTTCACCTAAGATGTATACAGGTGCTCATTGGGTTATGAGTACACCGGACAGGACTCGCCGGGAACATGCTAGTTGGTGTTATAGCTGACGTCAGATAGCAGTTCCCAGATGACATGTGTACAGGTTAGTTCATCGACCTGGGGATCGCCATTTGTCTCGTGTGAGTTCCCACTGTGCTTTGATTACTACCCTACCACGGCTCAAAGAAGTCGTGCAAACAGGTTTTAGTTGGGTACAGTCCCGAGCCACATGGAGGCAGTGAGCGGATCTTCGGGGGTTCGTCTCTCCCGGTATTGGGGGTGAGGTCGCGCTGTGTCTAGGAGAGCCATTACACGAAGTCCTTGGCCAAGGCAGGAGATTTACTGGTAGGTATTCCAGTAGTATCTCAGGGTGTTCTGGGCTACACTCCGACACGACTTGTACCGCTTTTGGGGGTCTGACTTTTACCCACCCCCTAGGCCCGACATGCGATGCTCATAGACGAACGGACCGGACTGTACGGATATTGTCACTGACAGGCTCAGTAGGGTGTCAGGATGAGTTCACTCATCGACATCCCTTTTAGTCAATAGCTGGTGGCCCGTCACGTATTGGCTTATACCTCTGACGTGCTAGTGGTTAAATCCACAGCCATAGTATTGATGAGTCTTTAGAGTCCACCACATATTCAGTTACTCAGCTTTCGGCCGAAACGCTGTAGAGGCCGTATGGAGATATGGCAGGGTCCGATCAGATACGCGCGGTATTGCACGGATCAGGATCGGACGGTTTTGTACTAGTGGCCGTATAGTTATATGGCAGGGTTCGATCAGATACGTGCGGTATTGCACGGATCAGGATCGAACGGATATTACTAGCCGGCTTTGGTTTAAGCCGGATCCTAGTTTAGTACAGTGTAGATTTTGTCTCTTTGCATTTGTATCCGGACGGAATACAGATGCGGGTGTGTATGCACAGTATTGGGGTTTTCCTGTAATTTATTACGGGACCAGTTTTCTGGAGTTGCCAGTTTGCATTCCGTTTCGGCCGGTTTTTCTTTGTTCTTTCCCGGCCGGACTTTTCCGATGGAGGGGGTTATTTGCAAGTTTGCAAATAACACTTTGTGGAGGGTTTTATTGCAAAAGTATTGATTATGATATCTTTCATCCATCACTTGCATTAATTAAGACATGAAAGGGTATGGGTTGGATTTAAATGAAGTATGGTTGATGTTTTGTTTATGGTCACCCTTGCTTTCTACTACACTTACCTCCCTCTTGCTTTTTGTTCACAACTCCACCACCATTCCTCATTGATATAGGCCGGCCAATTTTAGATGAGGGAGAGAGAGAGGTTCATTTGTGTGGAGATATATTTGATCATCTCATTTTCTTTGAAAAAGATTCATAGCTTCATTTCCCTCCAAAGCTCATTCTTCCTTCACCTCCATCAAAGGCAACATAACCCCAAAGTGAGACATAGCCTCTACACTACATATTCTACAGCAAGTCTTGGGCATGTCGACTTGCCAGCTTCATGCCCGAGTTGCCTCGGTATAGAGGCGAGAGCCCGTAAATGAAACAGGCGATGTGGTGCCCTTCCGGCGAGGAGGCGACGACCGGAGTTTCCGCGAGGAGATCGGAGTGGACGAGAAGACCGGAGGACTCGGATCACTTGGTACATCTCTTCCCTTATCTTGTTAGTTAGCTAGATCTAGTTTAATGGCCCGATCCGGGGTTTAGTGCGCGGTGGTGCCAGTTTGCAAAGTTCGCAAAATTAAAGTTTATCACCGTTTCCGCATTTGGCCGTCGGATTGACGACCGGGGCGCCGCCATGCACTTACAGTGGTATCAGAGCCTCGCCATTAACTTCGTCTAGCTTCGTTTGATGTGTTTTTCAGTTCCGATCGACCAAAATTCCAAAAACCCAATTTTAGTTCACATCAGTTTTCTGTTAAGATTTTTTGGTGTCTAAAAATTTTTCAGGTTGTAGAAAACTGATGTACAAGAAATTCTAAGAATACTGGAAAAGTTCGACACAGTCAGTCGACCACTGTAGCGCGGAACCGCGGCCAAACCCCCCCTTGGGCCGCGGTTCCGCCGCACATTGGTGTCCTCACTGTGTACAAATTTTCCAGTGGGCTTCTGGGCTGTTTTTAGGAGTTTTGGAATATTAAAATTGGGCCAATTATTTCTGTGAGTGCTACAGTATTGCTTAGGGGCCCACTTGTTAATTATTTGATCGATCGGATATTTTAAACACATTTTTCATAGTATTTACATTATATCTGCGACCGTGAATGTCACTTGATCGGTAAATCCGGTCTAACTGCTATAGCCCGGTTAGACGGATTTGCGAACGTGACTTTCACGTTGATGTTCTATGTATTGCTGTGATGTTGCGGATCGGTCGTGGGGGATAGCCTGGATGCAATGCTAGTACAGTGTTATTGTATTATGTACATTTGATATTGCGGGGCGAGCGTCCGACATGTGGACTGCCGTCACTGCCTGATTGTATTATTCTTTTGGGGCACGACCTGGTTGCGGTCGATGTACCCGTTGTATGTATATTTTACTTTCTGTACTAGGATTACCCCGCGGAGGGGTGCACGGATAGCCGGGTTCTGGAGGGCAACAAGCCCGCATCTCATGGCATTGAGACGGAGGGGGCTTCACTCTAGGATTGGCGGGCTATTCGCCGCACTCGTAGGGGGTACAGGTTGACCCAGGAGGGGTGCCCAAGTTGCCGGATTCCGTGAAGTGCTGGGTGGTCCATTCACGGTGCTGAAGGGGGCTGCCTCGCTTCAGGTTTTAGCGGGTGACTTGCCGCGCCCGTAGGGGTCTAGGATTTCATTGCACAGGCTACCCATACGACCAGGGGAACGTCGGTTTTCAGTAGTGGCTCTGTGAAACCCGGGGATCCCAGATATCTGTATTGTTCTGTGATGCTGTACATTTCTGTGATGTTGCATTTTATCACGCCTTGAGCGAAATATAATATATTGGTATATATATTAGTAGATGTTGTATATGTTTTACATCCGCGCTAGTCCAGTCCCCGCTCTGTCGTTAGTTAGCTAACCTAACGGGTGATGACAGGACCCAGTGGCGAATGCGGATGGCATATACGTACATCAGTATATTTTCGTTCTTTGTGGTGTGATCAATTGATGGGACTGCGTTGATTCGGATCAATGCAAGTTACAACAAACCTATTCTGATGTTGTTGGAACACTTTTCAAAAAGCTGTTATTGCAAGGACGTTCACTTTTGTTTTGCATCGTGGTATTCATTTGGAATACCCTGCTCCTCAGTCGACGAGGCAAGGGCCGAGATCCCTTCACCGGGAGTGACCCCTTGGACAGAAGTTTGCGTCAGGGCATTAACTTCACTATAGCCGATTACTTTTGCTTTGCATCGTGGTATTCATTTGGAATATCCTGCACCCCATTCTACGGGGAAAGAGCCGAGATCCCTTCACCGGGAGTGACCTCTTTAGTAAAGGTTTTCGTCACTATATTTTCTAAAAAGCTATATGTTCTTTCAACGATATCAAGTTCATTACGTTAAAGGTTTTCGCCAGAAACCATTCGTAGCCCTCCGTCGTTTCATATGGGTAGTCAATAGTATTCAAGCTGTGTTTGTTGGCCTTAGTCAAGGCACAGTGTTTGGTAGCTATTGGATATTCATATGCTGCATAGATAGATGCGTTGGTTTAGGACAGTCGTATAGCCTTGTTGGCCCTAGTCAAGGGCTTGTACGGGTGGGTTCAAATCAAGCTGGACAATGACGGGTAGAACTTGACATGTGACTTATGATTTGTTGGCCTTAGTCAAGGTCATAAGAGCATGGGGTAAAAATCACATCGGGAGTTTCAAAAGAACTGAAACTTGCCAGCTATGCGCATACCTTCTGGAGTGTAATACCGTGAGCGGATTCCGTCACATTATCATGCGATGATAGTTGGATCCCGATTCCCACTGATGAGTTGGTTTACTCCTCGGGTGATCCCGACTAATTCTTCTTTCAGGTTTGGAGGAGAATTTGAGGTATAGTGGGAGGTTTCCAGATTAGATAAAGTGATAACCATTCTGATCTAGGATAGAGTGCACGCTGAGTGTTTCTTTTCTCTCTCTCTCTGGCAGCGACCATTAACCCGACCCTAAGACTATGACTCAGAGACCAAGTTAACCGAACCTTCTTTACACTGGCCGTTGGATTGTCAGAGTTGCAGACCTCATTGCCACTCCTACTTTTACCCTTTTCTCCAGGACACCCCGTATTACTACGAACATCCACTTCCATTGGACAAAACCATCATATGGTTAGATACGAACTCGAAGGAATTTATTCGAGGATGGTTTCCGGTTCTGGAGAAAACGGATAGGATTATTCAGTTGTCTTTTCCTTTTTACCTTCTCTCAGGTTGCGAGTACTCCTTGGTTTAGGAGATAGTACACCTATTACGCAAATTGGATAGTCTTCTTCCAAACCTTAGGCCGGTGCCGAACAGTGGGGAATGAAGAAAACCAATTAGCATAACGATGGTGTGTAGAAGGTATTAAGATTAAGACAAAGCAAGGGATTAGTAAGAGGGCAAAGTAAATTGCGACTGGTATTCACGACCAAACCAAGTATTTCTTCGCCAATCCTAAATCACCTTTGTATTTCTCCAGGACACTCCGTATCACTACGAAGATCCACAGTTTATTTGGATATTCCATCGTATGGTTATATACGAACTCGAAAGGAACTTGTTCCAGTTCGGGGATGGATTCTGGTTCAGGAGAAATAGGAATAAGATTTATTCAGTTGTCTTTTATCTTCACCTTCTCTCGCATTGCGAGTGCTCCTAGGACTAGGACAGTACACCCATTATGCTTATTGGATAGTCTTCTTCCAAACCATAGGCTGGTGCCGAACGGTAGGGAAGGAAGAAAACCAATTGGCCTAAAGGGGTGTGCAGAAGGTAATGACTAAAGACATAATAAAGGGATTTGGAGAGGTGGCAAAGAACTATACGGTTACAGTCGTGAATCTGGAAGAGGCATTACTAGGAATACCGGGATACCCTAACGAAACATTTCAATGTTTCAGTTTCACTGTGTACTGTTAAAAGAAAACTGATTTCCCGATTAGATACTTACTCCACGGTATGTATTTACCAGGTTTGATTCTCACATCTGTATGGTTTTACAGATGATGAGTGGGAGTAAGTTATTGGGAATAGGGTGATCATCCTCATTATATCGGGATTCGTTGTAATCGGTGATATTTGAGGAGATCATCTGGGCTGTTTGCCGGTCGGCAAATATTTGGTTTTGAATATCCGCTGTTGTGCACCAATTTCAAATTGATATATCTGTACGTCTATTTTCATAGAGTGAGATATACCTTTTGATATTATGTCGATGACATTTACCTATATCAGTGGATGGTTAGGTAAGGAGTATTAAACAGCGGTGTAATTCTTCTTAACCATAAGTACAGTTTTCAACCTACGACACACAGTGAAAGAGTTAAGAAGACTCGGCGGACTTATACAGAGTATTGTATGTTGTCCAGTGTCCATTAGGACGGAGGGGTTGGTCCTCATACTATATTCTGTTTACTTTTAACTTCTCTAGTTCTTAGACATGTGTTTCGTAGAAACACAGGGTCTAAGTTTTGAGGAGTTATAGGTATTTGAATAGAGTAGAGAACCAGGTGTAGCAAGTATCGGGATTCTTCAAAGTGATCGAAGATGTAGATAGTTGTGTATGGTATTCAGTAATGATAAAGAGAAATTGCTTCTCTTTCAGGTTACTCATAATTGGAAGCGTTCCTAAGTTGAGTAACGCTGATCGGCCTCCTTCCATTTAGTTGACATGCACTGGAGATAGCTGCATGATTTGAATCTGGTTAAATTAAATCAGTGCCTCTGGTTCTATATTGGATATAGTACAGTTCATATCTTAACATTGTTAAGATACGGGGAGTTGTCCGGCTTATGATTAAAACCAGACTCTGGATAACTCAAGGCACGTTTCTGTAATGGCTGTTTGTGGGTTGACCCAGGCTATGACGAGGGTTGATTTTCTACCATAAGGAAGATCAATAGTGATATTGTTCTTAACTCGCCACATTTTAAAAGAAATGGTTATTTTTCAGAAAACAGTAGTGGGAGTATGGTAGAACTGGAAGCGATTCCAGAACCGCAAACGATTACTGGAGATTTGATAAGGAACCTAAAGATTCAATCTGATTTGACATTCCATTGGCCACTCCGCAGATAAGGTGGGTAACTTCAGGCACCCGAGAGGTACTCCGGTAGCCTCAAGGACGGTGACAGGGAAGTTCTTGTTTACCCACACTTGCCATTGCTGTTGTTCCAGGCTGCGAGACCCGGTGGGAGGATGAGTATAGCGTCGTTCTAAACTAGCTTTAGAAGTGCACGTCTATATGACTCTGTCAGAGGGTTGTCGTAGTCAGTGGGAGCAGCGGAAGCATTGGTAGACATCAAGCTTATGTCTATTTATAGACTAAAGCAGATATAGCAGAGATAGATCATCTGTTTCTGATGTGACAGTCATAGGTTTGACGTCATCAGAATAGGGGATGGATCTGTTGAGAAGGTAGTAGGAAGTGATATTCATATACTACGATCGGTTATAATTTGGTCGTCACACAGTGGTTTCTCCACAAAGGACTTGGACATTATATCAGATATACTGGTCACTAGATCTATGGTTTTAGATCTAGATTTGGGTGGTTTCCCAATCAGGGTACTTTGACAGCATTCTAAGAGTATTTAGAATGGACGACTCCTGGCACGGTAGTGTACCTGCAGGTGATGGAGTCACCCTCTCTAAAGGTGTCCTATAGACTAAAGTAGAGAGGGATGTGCATGATTGGCAGATCACTTGCTTAGGCAATTGAGTCAATCATGAGATGTCAATTACCACATCAGATGTTGTTCTTGCACTAGATGCAATAAGTTGACATTGATCCAATCCTGGAGAAACAGTCGGAAGCAGTTTTAGAACATAAGTGGATGTTCTAGGGATATGATAACGACAGCCTCATTAAGGAGACAGTTATCATTCCAGGCTTCCAAGGTGACATAGACGACAGGGTGATCGTCAGAGTTATAGTTTTCCTTCTGACGAGGGGCAGTTTTTTGGACAGGTGGTCCAAGGAAATACTGAGGGTGGCATGGCGCAGGATACTGATTAAGTTCAGTTGACGAAACAGTCTAAGAAGTTTGGATTTAGAGTTCATTTATGAGCTCGGTCCCATCAGACATCCAGACATTCTAAGACAGGTATTGCTCATTTCGGGAGATGGCTTTCTCCGCGAATTTAAGATATAGAGAGACATAGAAAGAAACTTCAAGGCGGATCAACTCACTGAGGCTATTCCTCGAACGCAATAGTTTCGCAAACGAGTTTTGTGAGACTGACTAGTAGAGGAGTTGGGTGTTCGGTATCACACGGGCTGTGAGTATGCGACATCGCAATAATTAGCCCTGAGTGCAAGTGGGAGATTGTTGGAGATAGTGCCCTCAGAGTCGATTATTGGATCACAGGCACGTGATTGCAATGATTGAGGGAGGACCTATCCCGGAAGAACAGTCTTACTCGAGATGATAGTATGCTATCTGGTTTACCTTTATCATCGTGTACTGCTTTAGGTGACCTGACAGGTCGCTATTGCACGTTGATAGAGCCCCTAGGATTCTTGCTTGACTGCCAGCAGTATGAGGGCGATCATATAAGTGAGAGCTGGAGTCTACAAGCACATCCTTAAAAGGTCCCTAGTCGTGGGAGTTTCGAGACAGGGCATCGATTCTCCAGAGTAGACTAGTGTATACAGTAGAGACCCCGACGAGGGGCGGTGGCCGGTCTCACAAGCCACTGGTGTCAGTTGGTTCACCTAAGATGTATACAGGTGCTCATTGGGTTATGAGTACACCGGACAGGACTCGCCGGGAACATGCTAGTTGGTCTTATACCTGACGTCAGATAGCAATTCCCAGATGACATGTGTACAGGTTAGTTCATCGACCTGGGGATCGTCATTTGTCTCGTATGAGTTCCCACTGTGCTTTGATTACTACCCTACCACGGCTCAAAGGAGTCGTGCAAACAGGTTTTAGTTGGGTACAGTCCCGAGCCACATGGAGGCAGTGAGCGGATCTTCGGGGGTTCGTCTCTCCCGGTATTGAGGGTGAGGTCGCGCTGTGTCTAGGAGAGCCATTACACGAAGTCCTTGGCCAAGGCAGGAGATTTACTGGTAGGTATTCCAGTAGTATCTCAGGGTGTTCTGGGCTACACTCCGACACGACTTGTACCGCTTTTGGGGGTCTGACTTTTACCCACCCCCTAGGCCCGACATGCGATGCTCATAGATGAACGGACCGGACTGTACGGATATTGTCACTGACAGGCTCAGTAGGGTGTCAGGATGAGTTCACTCATCGACGTCCCTTTTAGTCAATAGCTGGTGGCCCGTCACGTATTGGCTTATACCTCTGACGTGCTAGTGGTTAAATCCACAGCCATAGTATTGACGAGTCTTTAGAGTCCACCACACATTCAGTTACTCAGCTTTCGGGAGAAACGCTGTAGAGGCCGTATGGAGATATGGCAGGGTCCGATCAGATACGTGCGGTATTGCACGGATCAGGATCGGACGGTTTTGTACTAGTGGCCGTATAGTTATATGGCAGGGTTCGATCAGATACGTGCGGTATTGCACGGATCAGGATCGAACGGATATTACTAGCCGGCTTTGGTTTAAGCCGGATCCTAGTTTAGTACAGTGTAGATTTTGTCTCTTTGCATTTGTATCCGGACGGAATACAGATGCGGGTGTGTATGCACAGTATTGGGGTTTTCCTGTAATTTATTACGGGACCAGTTTTCTGGAGTTGCCAGTTTGCATTCCGTTCCGGCCGGTTTTTCTTTGTTCTTTCCCGGCCGGACTTTTCCGATGGAGGGGGTTATTTGCAAGTTTGCAAATAACACTTTGTGGAGGGTTTTATTGCAAAAGTATTGATTATGATATCTTTCATCCATCACTTGCATTAATTAAGACATGAAAGGGTATGGGTTGGATTTAAATGAAGTATGGTTGATGTTTTGTTTATGGTCACCCTTGCTTTCTACTACACTTACCTCCCTCTTGCTTTTTGTTCACAACTCCACCACCATTCCTCATTGATATAGGCCGGCCAATTTTAGATGAGGGAGAGAGAGAGGTTCATTTGTGTGGAGATATATTTGATCATCTCATTTTCTTTGAAAAAGATTCATAGCTTCATTTCCCTCCAAAGCTCATTCTTCCTTCACCTCCATCAAAGGCAACATAACCCCAAAGTGAGACATAGCCTCTACACTACATATTCTACAGCAAGTCTTGGGCATGTCGACTTGCCAGCTTCATGCCCGAGTTGCCTCGGTATAGTGGCGAGAGCCCGTAAATGAAACAGGCGATGTGGTGCCCTTCCGGCGAGGAGGCGACGACCGGAGTTTCCACGAGGAGATCGGAGTGGACGAGAAGACCGGAGGACTCGGATCACCTGGTACATCTCTTCCCTTATCTTGTTAGTTAGCTAGATCTAGTTTAATGGCCCGATCCGGGGTTTAGTGCGCGGTGGTGCCAGTTTGCAAAGTTCGCAAAATTAAAGTTTATCACCGTTTCCGCATTTGGCCGTCGGATTGACGACCGGGGCGCCGCCGTGCACTTACACTAGATGCCATCCAATATGTTCCGTCCTATGCGAAAACTCTTAAGAACTTGTACACTAGGAAGAGAAAGACTCAAGTGCCCAAGAAGATATTCATGGCAAAGACTGTAGACACGGCTTTCCCCCAACAAGTACAACGGAAACGTAAGGACCCTGGCTGTCTTACTATTTCTATTTCTATTAGGGAAAACACATCAACCGTGCCCTACTAGACCTTGGCGCTAGTGTTAACTTACTTCCATACTCAGTCTATGAGCAACTAGGTATCGAAGTGTTAAAGCCCTCGAGCATAACTCTCCAGATGGCTGACCGATCAATCACCAAACCTAGGGGTGAATTGGAGGATGTGTTAATAAAAATCGGGGAATTTGTATTCCCTGTGGATTTTATTGTACTTGATACACAGCCTATAGCGAACCCACGGAATCAAATTCCGGTGATTTTAGGTCGCCCCTTTTTGGCCACTTCCAATGCTATCATCAACTGTCGTAATGGTTCTATGAACCTATCTTTCAGGAATAGGTCAATTGAGCTGAACATTTACAAGTTGGGAAGTGTACCCTCCGAACCTACTGCTCAGGTCTGTTCTATCGACTTAATGGATGTCGACAGCAGCGAATTTGATGATCCTCCTGATACCGATCTAGACTCTTTTCATACGTTGTTGTTTGACCCAACTATGTATCATACACATATGGATTCTTCCACCAAGATGCCCGGGTCAACAACTAACACCGATTATGAATTGCTTTTAGAGTCTGAAGATCACCCCGCACTTTGTGATGACATTATTCATCAGGGTATTGATGGAACTTTTGAGCAAATCTTTGCTGATGAACTCGCATTTTTGAATGACATGGGTGTTGAGATGAATCATCTCCCAATCAATGAAATTGAACCTCCACCTCTTCTTTTGAACTGTAAAAAGAATGCGAGTAATCCATCACATTCACTGCATCGTCTCTCCAAAATGAGACGCACACACATTCTATTCCACCACTTAACCTTTCCCCACTTCTTCTTCCACCAACCAGAACACTGCATTGATAAAATTTTTGAATGGTTGGTGTTAACTTTTGGTCTTTACAAAGCTTGGAATCGACCATTGATTTTTGACCCCCTCATGTGATTTTCAAAAGATTAACATGGCTTAACTCAAGTTTGGGGGGGGTATATTTTCTGGCTCTTGAAAAGAAAATTTTTTCAAAATTTTGAGCCAAAAATAAGTTTGGGGGAGGATCTTCACTTATATATTTTGCCCCCATTAATAAATTTCCTCCCAAACTTACAGGTTTTCGAGGTTTAGCAGATGGAAACAGTGAGGACACCGTTGAAAACAAGTTTGGGGGAGGTTTGTGCTTATTTACGCATCATTTGCATCATACTTTGCATACGCACAAAACATTTTTGAAAACCTATAAAAATTTAAAAAAAATTCAATAAATAAAAATATTTTTGTACATAAATAAGATAATAAAAGTTTGGATAGTGAAAAAATACATTCATGAGATTAGAGAAATTTAAGAAAACAAAGAAAATTAGAAGTTTTTTCATACGAACTAGTAATAAGTAGTTATGAGCCGTTGTCCCAAGAGTTAGTAAGATAAATGAAGTCACTAATCTGAGGATAAAAATAAGTCTGAAAAATAGTTTCTATTCTGGAAGCCAAACATTTTGAACGTTGATACCCTGCTATTCGCACTTACACACGTCTTGAAACTCGGGATAGTAGAGGATACCTTGAAATGCTCTTGTCTAAAAGCCGATGTATGAAGGTAATAAAAAAATGAATAAACTATAAAAATGGTGAGAAAAATGGACACTGGTTTTGTTATCGCCAAGGCAGCAATAAAAAAATATAGCGAGGGTGCCTCGTCACCTAGTGCCCTAAGGCCAACTGGTCTGGGAGTCACTGGTAAGCCTTAGGTGGTGCAAGACGAGGAAAAACACCAAATAAGCAAGCACATGAGTAATCGGTCGGTTAGTACCTCAAGAAGTATTAACGGTCGCATGAAAGTGTATGGGCAAATTCATCTAAATATTCATTAATTATAAAGTACTGAGGCTGATGGGCAAGAGTATGATAGCTTGAATTGAATTCTCTGAGTGTACGGATGTTTATTACACACACGTAGGGTTTTATGATTGATGTTTGGAAGAAAGATAGGAATGAAGAATAGGACGATGTTTTATTAAGGGGTTATGTGATTTCTAACATCTTTTCATGACTATTATGATAGGGCTCATGACAACCGAAAAGCTAGCTTAGTTGGAAACCCTAATTTTCAAGGCTTTTCTTTTACAATTCTTTTATTTAAATGTAATATTCACGGTCTTCCTTTTATTATTGGATTTTGTGGGTGTAATCCGCTGAAAACTCTCAGGAGACAACAGTCCTCCTACTAGGGACACCTAGAGGTTTAAAGGCTTGTTGCACGTGCACAGTGCAATCGTGTTGCCTACGAAAGTGTTCTAGTTAGTTTTTCTCTTTCTTTATTTTCTCCTTCTCTTTTTAATAAAACAGTTCCCTCGAGACGACCGAAAATAAGTTTGGGGGAATTTGATCAGTCAAAAATAATGCATTTTTAACACGTCAATTTCCTTATCTTTTGCATTCATCTAGAGGTGTTTGGTTTGGATATTAGCACATATTAGCAAAACACCCCTAAAATACAAGATTACCTGTGTTTTATACTAAAACCGTCATTTTTAGGGAAATTGACTGTTTATCACGGCACTGCATCATTCTTGTGTAGCGCAACACTTGTTTCGAAGTCTGTGCAGAAAATTCCAGAAACCGAGCCAAATTGTCAAAAGTGCTGATCAAAATTATACCAAGTCTAAGTGTGGTGATCTAACTGTGAACAATAAGGTGTAAAACTATTCCAGAAATTTACTCAAGGCCCATGGACCATTACTAACAAGTACCAGAAATTCCAAGCCCTAAGGCTCCTATTTGGCCGCGGATCCGCGGCCTAAGCAGGCACATGCCGCGGATCCACGGTAGCCTTGCCACGTCATCAGGAAAAATTAGCTCCAGTGTTCTTAACTCAGTGCCTACATCTCAGAAAACTATGGCTACAGAACTCCAGAAGCTTCTCCAGATCAGCAAGGATCATTAAGCAAGCTAATCATAATTAAGCTCCAAGCTTCCAAAGCAAGCCAACTAACAACCTAGTTCTAGAAGCTCCCTCCAACTAACTACTTCTAGAAGCCTCTCTAGCTAACAAACTTTTGGAGGGAAATTTGAATTTTGAATCCTAAATCTAGGGTTAGGAGGTCTATAAAAGGAAACCTAGATCTAGGGTTAATGGTTGTTCATCATTAGTTCATTAATCACCAAATTGGGTTCATTAACCATTCCCCGCAAGTTGAGTGACACAACTTGCGCCTCAAAACCCTAATTCCAATTCCAATCCAAGATAAGAACTCCAAGTTCAATCAAAGCAAGAATCCCAGATCCTTTTTGGAGCGAAGCCGATCTTCATCCGAGCAAGTGATCAAAGCCGATCCGCGATTCACGGAGACGATGCGACGCTAGATTCAATGATCAAGTTCCTTCCTCTTGTAGTTCTTGAGCGTTGTAACTAATTGTTGATATAAATAAAGGTGACAATTCTTTTATCTTGCTTATCTTTTGAATTCAAGTATTATGATTCAATCTAGATTCTTGAATGTTTGCTTTGTGATAATATTTGAGTAAAACTACGCTCGTAAAGGAGTCGAGACGATCGATAGAATGATGATGATTTAGATTCTTTTACAATTCTTAAATCCTATAACGTTTGTAAATTCTTGTGAATCAAATGATCGATGACCTAGTTTCGATGCGATGCTTTCTTGATTGTGTTCGCTCGATACTAGAGATCAACGATCGATCATTTGATTTACTTGAAGCTAGTTTATAAATGAGATTCATCGAAAAGACAAAGGATAAGATGAGGAAAGCCTAGTTTCTTCGCAAGATCCTTAACCTCGATAAATCGTCATCGATCTAGTATCAATTCGTTAACGGGTAAGAATATGTAATCATTAGATCTCATCACATCTATGGATCCGATCTACTCCTACGAGCCACACTTCGAATCTTGATTGTTGGTTTGGAAATCATCACAAATTCTCAATTCTTGATTTTATCGTTTCTTGATTTAGACTAGATTTTCCTAATTCTTGAACTTTAATATACAAATCATGAATTGTTTGTTTTCTTTGCTTTAAAGTTTCAACTCATCTAATTCTAAACACGAACGATTACACTTTCCCTGTGGATGATCCGCACTTACTAACGCGCTACATTCGTCACCGTTATTGATTGCGGTTAAATAATTTTTGGTTGTAATTTCTATACAATTTCCAATTACACAACGAGAATCAATACAATCAACAACACAGCAAGAAAGAAGAAAGCAGAGAAATGACACAAGACATTATGATGAACGTGTATCTTTTATTCATGAATTCAATTGAGTACAAAATACATCGTGTTAAAGAATAAAAGAAACAAATACATTTTATTCACAATTACAAATGATACAAAATTTTCATTGAGAAGGATGCGTTTTCAACAAGTTCGTGATCTGCTCTCGCACTTCTTTCAGTGCCTTGTCATGGTCAGCCGCCGCGGCCAGCTCCACTTCAATTCGAGTCCTTTGCTGCACGCATGATGAAATCTTCCCATCAATTTCCCGTTGGGCAGCTTCGCGGCTCTGCGTAACCCGCTCAATAGAGGCGAGCTTCCGTCTCAATACAAGCCCGTCCGAGATACATCGATGCAAGGTATCAAAGGCGGCTCTCAGTTGTGCGACGTTCGCTTCTACCTGGGCGCGCAACTGGATAGACTCAGTGGAAGCCTCCTCGCATTCCTTCTGCCTCAAGGTCTCTTCTTGTTCGAAATGGCGTAGGAAGGACGCGCTCTGCTCGACCCATGCGACCCGCTAGGAGTTTAAAGCTTGAGTCTCAGGGGCAAGATGCATAAGTTCAAGCTGATGCAGACAGGCCTCGATCTTCCTGCAGTGGCTATCCCAAGACTCGACGACGCCTTCATTATGGAAATTTACAAGCGCCGCCAGCATCGGATTGACCTTGGCAGCAAAATCTGTTGCAGATGTAGGAGCTCCCGCGTCAAGCTTCTCGATGTATTCGCTCAACATACGCAGACTCGTCGCAGCACCTTTTGAGGATGGACGTCTGGAGAAGGGGCCTGCCGGCATCATAAGGCGAGATTCGAAAGAGCCCGAAATCGAAGCAACCGCTGCAAAACAAGTCATAATCAGATGACGGATCTAGAAATATAGAACATTCATGAAAAATGGAATTTACTAATACCAGCTGCAGCAGGTGGCAAAGCCGGGAGGACCGGTGGCGCAACTGATCTCAAATCTCCTCCTTCAATCTCTAGCACTGCAATCAATGCAAAGAAGAATCAGAAATAATTTCATTATCGGTAAAAGAAGGAGCATTAATTAAAAGCTATATTCACCAGCGCCGCTGGATGAAGCATTCTTTGACGGGAAGGAGAAGTGGGGATGCAGCACCTGGTACAGGTGGTCAAAAAGGACTCCTGCAAAAACGCGATAACGCAATGTCTGTACATAAATTATGCAACCTAAAGATAAGACTGGTGAGTCACAAATCCATACCTTCCAGCATCTGCGACGGTGCGAGGGAAGGAAGAGAAGTGGTCACCGTCAGAGCGGTAACTGACGGTGCTCCCTCGGGTAATGCGACATCAGCACTAGCCGCACCTGCGTTAGAAACAAGATAAGCCCTGTCAGGAAGTATTGCAGAATAAAAAGAAGGACGGTAACCCAAAATTTACCTGATGAGTCGCCAGCCGGAGCTGTGGCGAGGGTGTCACTTGATGCAACAGTGGCGTCTCCCTCCTCCATTGGGACAGTCTCACCTTCCGTTGCCTCATCGCCCAACTCTACAGGAGCCGTCATCACGCTCGCGACGCCGGAAGACGATAAGGAACCGTAAGCAGGGAGAGCAATGATCAGAGTGGCGCCCGACTCTTAAGAAAGAGCTACCATCACATGCTCAGCGATCATGCCCGTTTCGCCCGTTACCACCTCGGGTTCAGTGGTTGCAGCCGCTTCATCCACTGCTGCCTCAGGCTCAATGATCGCAGCCGTTTCGTCCACCGCTTCCATAGGTTCGTCCGTAGCAGCCATTTCATCCACTGCTGCCTCAGGCTTGGCCGTAGTAGCCGTCTCACCCTCCGCCCCCTCAGGCTCGGCATTGGCAGCCATCTCGGGCATAGCAGTCGTGACTGTCTCATCAGCCACCATCTCGGGCCTGGCAACCCCAGCTACATCTCCTACCGTCGCCTTGGGTTCAGTCGCTACCTCCTCTACCGTCCCCTCAGGCTCGACGGTCGCCGCCACTCCTTCAGTAAGACTCGGCCCTGCAGGACATGATATATAAGAACTGATAGTTTAAAACTTTGACAACAAAGCCTCAAAAACACATTACCTGAGTTGGATTTACCATTGGCTTCCTGAGCTGCACGTGCCGCCTGTCTATGAGCAGTAAACAAGGCGACCAGGAGCTCCTCTGAAGGAGTAGCAGCCAGAGTAATGGCGCTTGAACCTACTCCCGCAGCCAAAGCAGCGCTATGCTCCCTTGCCGCGCACCTCAGGCGCTTCCTTTCCTCCCGAGCCATCACGACAGACCTTTTGGAAGCCTCCTTCAGCAACGCGTCGTCATCCGCATTCAGGGTTGCCTCCAGAGCCATCAAGGCTTCCATCATCGGCTTTTTAAGTTGGGCCTCTTGCGGCAATCCCGAAGGGGCCGGGACTTCGGTAGCTGGCCCGGGGAGAATTTCTACATCGTCTTGTGAGGTAGGCCTCGTGGTACCTGCGATAAGACAAAGATGGGGTCAGATTACTCATAAGAAATGGAAGCAGAAACATAGCGAACCGAAATATAGCAAGGCCTAAGGACACTCTAAGTCGTTCCTCCTCCTCCTCGAAAGTCATAAGAGAAGCGGCGAGGGCTTCTTCGATAGAAATGCCTATCAAAGAAAGAAAGGCATTAGTCAAAAACAACGGTAGAAGTACGATGCAATGACGAAAAATACAACTAGTTATTACCTGATTGCACGAGTTTAGCCAACCACTCGTCGCGCCTTGCCAATCGCTCGGAAGCTGCGATGGCGGTAGCCAGATCAGTGTCGTCTGGTGGCATAGATAAGCCCTCGTTGGTCCCGTACTCACTCAAGACCTCACTGTAAGGAGCATGAGGTTCCTGACCAAATGCAACGTCAGCAGAGATGATCGACTTCTTCTTCCTCTTCTACGCGCGAACTCCGGTCGCACCCAAAATCAGCTTACGCTTCGTGGGCACCTTGGGACGGTGGGTACCGATATCCGAGCCCATGCCGGATTCGGGTGAAACCACGTTCACCGTCTCTACGGGAGCACGGGGCGCTAAGGGCACGTCCACAGGATCATGGGGCAACCCACACGTGGGGCTTAGCACACGTGGAGGCTCATCTCCAGCATCTCCTCTTAGGGGAGGAGGGACAGGAATCCTTCGCTTTAAGGGAACGTTGTGATCGCTGGCGGGGGGCGCACCCATACGATCAAGCAGCAGCCGCTTCTCTTCCCTGATAACGGCGCCCATCGCATGCTGATACCAGGCCCCGTACATGTTGAGGGCCCTTGGAGTGCAAGTCGGCTCGCTAATGAAGAAGTGGGAGCCCGTATTTAGCCGCATAAAATGATGTAGTGCACTCCGTATCCCCTCTCTGGTAGCCGCAGGCTCTTCCAAAAATGCTTCCAGTGGGACCCCCTGGTTATAACTTAATTGTTGGGCGAAACGATGGGGGTTGTACCTTATAAAAAGCGCCGCATCGTTCTGCCTGAACACGAGGAAGCCCGGCTTAATGGAGTATAGATGTAGAATCTCCCGGGCTTTCAATACGGAGGCCCCATCCTTGAAATTATCGCGCAACGCCAACACCGCCTTGGAGGTCTCTGGGCCGATTGTCAGGACCTTGTCCGTGAAAGAAATACCCGCTCCGACCATGCGCGGACGAAGAAGCAACCCCCTAGCCTCCCGCGGAGGCGGATTCACGATAGAAGCACCGATCAGCCGCATAACTCTCGGATATCTGTACTTATCATAAAACGAGGGGCTTTTATGAATGCTAAACACCTCGAGCGCATGCATTTCCATCGACGAAGTAAAGTAGTGCATCGGGAAATTAGCGGGTTGCACCCCCGGTTCAGTTGTGTCCGCCGCCACGCTAAGACCATGGTACAGGTGGGCCAACCCGGCAATCCCAATGGACAATTGTATGCCAGCCACCATTCGATGTGCTGGGTAGAAGACGGACGACCTCATGTAGCGAGGGTGCATGGGGAGCTCGAACCAGTACAACCATATCCCCAGAAACCCGAGAAAGAAAGTCTCCTCGTCGATGCCCGGAGCGACGATTTCCGATAAGGGGATGATTGCAGCATCGAGGAGGTATCCTTTTGATCGGCTTCCAGTGCTGATCGACGATCTAAGCCAAGGCCGAAGGGGTCGTCAAGCTTGGCAAATTTTTCGCCCCGTTGCGATTGAATCTCTGGTCGAAGAAAGCGGGCGATGAAGTCTGAGAAACTAGCTCCCCGGCCTCCCGATTCTAAGTAAATACTTTCATACATATTCAGCACCTTTACCAGACTCGGAAACTGGTGCTGAATAGTGTTCTCCGGAGTTAAGTCGATCACCAACGGCTTGGTGGCAAAAACATATTCGTCCAGAGGAAGTAGCTCCTCATAGTGCTCCCCCCTCACCGGCAGACCGGAAATCTCAGCAAATTCTTTTAGGGGGATGGAAACTTCCCTGTCCATTAGAAGAAAGGTATGGATAGGGATGTTCCATTGCTCCACGAACTCCTTAATCCACCATGTCGGAGGAACAGAGTACTCGAACAGCGAGGCGTAAACTACAGGGTATAGACCGATCTTCAGCAGGTGCGTCTTCTTCGCTGACAAAATATATCTGGCCCACTGCAAATACCCTGCCGAGTATCTAGGGGTCAACCCGATGTTGTAGGGTTGTACCCAAGGGCGTGATTCGCCCTTGCATATGCGCCATCCCAAAATATCCACGGCTGCCGGCAGCTGCATGGGTATGGCAGCGATCGAGGGTTGAAGAAGACCCTCCGAAGTCCAGTTAACAACCTCCACGACATAGTTCATCGGGGGTATATCTACGTACGAAATCGACGAGATCGAATCTGACGGCGTCGCACAAGAGAAGCTTCGGTGACTTTGATAATTTCGTTGTACCACCTACCCCACAGGTGAAGGTTTTTGTATTCCGGGTTGTAATCTTTAATGAGCGCAAAAACCTCCCAGTCCACCGGTGCTTCAGGGAATCCTCCCTCTAAACGGAAAAACGGGAATGAGAGATCAGAAGACATGTTGCCTGCAAGAAAAAGTGAAATTCAATTATCAGTATTATAATTTAATTTTAAAATCCCGACGCTTGGTACTTTAAAATTTGTACCACACTGCAATGTAGTGGAGAGGGGGACCAAAGGGGGACCCACAAAATCCAGATGACAATGCATCAATTAATAAGACAGCCTCATCATTGGATGAGACTGTCAATTAATGAGGAAATCCTCAAAGAATATTCTCATTAAATGAGAAATCTCTCGAGACAAGAAGAAAATCTCCCTTTCAGAGCAAAGCTCTATAACAGAGTGACACTTGTCAAACTCTGGTCACGAGGGAATAAAATTCCTTAAAGAGTCTAGTTCTGTAATGATGATGGAAAATCCATCAAAATTTAATGAAAAATAACTCCTAAGAATTAAAGTTCTAGGATCTTAAAGATCTATGAAAAAAATCTTAAGAGTACTTCATTAAAAGATCAAAAGATCTATACATTATCAAAAGAGCAGAGCTCTGACCCATGGGCTAAGAAACCCTAAGGAAAGATCTATTTATAACTATGGGTTCTTGAGAGCAAAGCTCTATTTAGGAAACCCCAAAGGGGTTTTGTTTAGATCAAAAGATCTATGAGAGCAAGGCTCTGTTAATTAAAATTAATTTAATCTAATTTAATTTTTACCTAAAATTTTCTAGAGTTTTAACTCTTGAAGTTCTTCGAAATGAGAGCAAGGCTCTGAGATAAAAATTCTTGAAGATGATAATCATCTGAGGACCAAGAGTCCTATTTATAGGCACTGAAGCGCCTTCTCAACTTCTGAGTTGATCCAATGGCTCAGATGTTACCACCGCTGCACTCAAGTGTGCGCCACGTCAGCGCAACGGTAGGGGGATTTGTTTCCCCAATTAGAGTAAAGCTCTGTTTGAATTTCAAAATTCAAAAATTGAAGGAACGCTTCAGATCCCTTGCGCTCTGCGCTGCGCGCCACGTATCGAACGCAGGTGCGCTAGCGCAGTTGTGCCGCGCTCTGCGCTGCACGCCACGTGTCAAACGCAGGCGCGCTAGCGCAGTTTCGCGCGTGTCAAACACAGGTGCGCTAGCGCAGGTGCGCTAGCGCAGTTGCGCTGCGCTCTGTGCTGCGCGCCACGTGTCAAACGCAGGTGCGCTAGTGCCAATTGCACCAGCACTGGAATTTAAATAATAAATTATCAATTAACCAGAATTAAAATTCTGTTCTGGAAAGATCTTTCCAATCTTATTAAAATAAGAAGATTATCTTCTGTAAAACAGAAGCCCTAGGATCAAAGATCCAACGGTGGGGAAATATCCCCAAATCAATTAGAGAAAGATCTCTGCAACTAACTTAACAAATCAATTGTCCCTATATAAAGGCCCCAAGACTTCAAGTCTCAGAGAGAGAGAACCCTCTGCAAACTTTGAGAAAAAACTCAAAGATAAAGAAAGGCAAGCCTTTGAAGAAAGAAGATCATTTTCTTCATCTTTAAAGGTAAAGAATTATATTCTTGAAGAACAGAGATGAAATCATCTCATTAAAAAAGAAGAATCCTCTTCTAAAAAGATCAAAGATCTAAGAACAAGATCAAGATCTTCAATAAAAAAGAAAAAGATCAAAAAGATCTAATTATAAAAGATTAAAAAGAAGTAATTTACTTCATTCATAGATCTTCTGATCTATAAAGGCACAGCCTTTTGATGAGAATAAGAATCTTGGTTCTTGGATCTTGAGGCAATGCCTCTTTCGAAGAACAGAAAAAAAACTTGTTCTTTGATCTTAATTTGATCAAAATGCGCTCTGCGCTATTGGACAGTGCCTTGCACTAATGAAATGCGCCTTTGCGCACCTTGGACTGGCGCACGTCACCAGAACGCGCCACGTGTCAACCACAGAACAGTTTGCGCCTTTGCGTTTATTAGACTGGCGCACATCACCAGAACGCGCCACGTATCAACTATAGAACAGTTTGCGCTTTGCACTTCTAAAAGTAGCGCACTGCGCTCTTGGATTAGCGCATAGCGCCAGAGCGCGCCATGTGTCATTCACTGGCGCAGCGTATTGGCGCATCGCACTTATAAAGCGCAGTGCGCTAACAGACTTGCGCTTAGCACTTAACGTAACACGTGTCACCTTTGCATGCGCTAGCACAATGTGCTCTTTGATTTGCGCAAAGCGCCTGACAAGCCACGTGGCGCACGATCAGACCACTATTTTGCCTCTGATAAATGCTATGCATTTAATTACATCCAATGTCAGAGCCCAATGTTATGCATTATTAAAAGGGCAGAGCCTAAATAAAGGCCTAACAGGCCAAACATGAATAAAATGTTAAACATTTTTAGCTGGACTTAGCCCAATTCTGGCCATAAGTCCTCAATATAAATTGAACTGAGCACAACTGCTCTTTCAATCAATTTACACCCGGTTCGAGGGTACATCTCTTTACTCCTCTGACATCAGTCGTTGTAATCCTTCGACGTCGTCAGAGAGGTGACGGGTCCCGACGACCACACATTGCTACGGACTGTGGGGTCCTTAAACTCATGGACTATGATGTCCTTAACCTCGACCGTGATGTCTTAAAACTAATACCGGACTGTTGGGTCCTTAAACTCATGGACTATTATGTCCTTAACCTTGACCGTGATATCTTAAAACTAACGTTGGACTGTGGAGTCCTTAAATCCACGGACTATGAGGTCCTTAACCTTGACCGCAATGTCTTAAAACTAACAATGGACCGCAATGTCGTTAAACTAATTACCGACCGTAATGTCATTAAACTAAACAATAGAGCCCAATTGCTCTCTTGTCCGATCAAAACGATCCCGTTAAGTTGATCTTAGTCTAAAATTAGACTAACGTGTCCTTAACAAACGTTTAAGTTGATCTTAGCCCCAAATAAGGCTAACGTATCCTTATACACCCCCTAAACCCAAATCTAAGAAAGATACGGATTTGGACTAGTCCACGCCCTACGGGCGATGACATAACTTAGTCTCCATATACAATCCATGGGCAACCGAACAAAAAACAAACACCCACGGCACGAAGTGACCATATGGAGAAAGAGAAAGTTGTTACCGCGATGTGGTAGTGTAATTAACTACAGGGGCTTGCGCCTACAGGGAAGAGCGTCCCCATAATCAAAAACCCCTCAAACGAGGGGAAATCTGACGAAGTCTGCTACATCGGCCGCATCCGTTTAAACCTTCGATACATGGTGCCATAAATCAACTTGACACCTTCGGAGAGGTGGACGGATAGCGCATCTGCCCCGAATTTCAGGCAAGTTGGACCTGCGAGAACGTGTCTCCATTGTTCGGAGGGGAACACCAGCTAGCTGTAAGTCCATATTGCAACCCCCGGTGCTTACGGGGAGGCGGAAACGGTATAAAAAACGAATTTTTTATCGCAAGAGGCAACATGGACTAAACTAGGTCGGGATCGTTGTCTAAACTAAAACTAGTATACAAGCTAAAGAGAGTTAGCTACTATGGAAGATGGTTATACCTAAACTTGAACTCCTTCTTCTTCAAACCTTGTAGAGGTTGATGGTTCTCTTTTCGTCGCCTTCTCCCGTCGAAGATGGATCCACCTCGAAGGTTCGACCTTTGGGCTCTTCCTCGATCTTTGAGTGAACTAGGGTTTCCGGCTTGCTAAACCTTCATCCTAGAATGAGTAGAGAGTGATTAGGGTTTGCTTTTCTTTCTAAACAGAATGATTCTCAACACATGAGAAGGTTTCTCTTTTCTAGAGGAAGAAGAAGATGAAATGAGGAGAGAGAGAGGTTATGATAGAATGAGCAATCTTTTCTCTTTCTTGCAACCATAATGCAAAAGAAAAATATTATCTAAATGATAATAATTGAAAATGAGAATAGTTGATGGTAATTTTGGAATGACCACTATCATGCTTCTTTAAATGAAGTGTAAGCATGAATCAAGGAAGACTTTCAAGGCATGAAAGTGGTCAATGGTCAACAAGTCAACCAAGGTCAACAAGTCAACAAAAAAAATCAACCATAACATAATTCTCATTTAATTACTATTATTAATAGATAATATATAAATCCATTAGGGTTTGGAAAATGAAGACTGTCAACTGTGCATACGCACCCGTTCCGAAACCCTAATGAAAAACCTCATTCTCCGCCTCAAGCAACTGTGCATACACACCTGCATTCTCGTTCCGAGGAACAAGAATACCAAGATATAAAAGCAACCCCCAAAACATATACCAGTATCTGGCTCAAACCAGAGCCTGCCAGTATAAACCGTCCGGACTCCAAACGTGCACAAGTGCGCGGATGAGAACGAACCCTGTCGCAAAACCATGCGACCTCTACTCTGTTTTGCCCAGAGGCGAATACCCTCTGTGTGGGACTCTAAAGACTCGACACTACGCTGGCAGTGGGTTTAACCACAGACCGCAAGCGGCACTAGCTGTGCATAACGGTCCCCAGGTAGATGCCGACAAGAAGGCTGACGAGGTGAAACCCCATCTGAACTCCTACTGAGTCTGAATGTGACATTCTCCGTACAGTCCGGTCTGTTCGTCTGATACATCGCATGGCGGGCCTAGGGGGCGGTAAAACGTCAGTCCCCCAAAAGCGGTACAAGTCGTGTCGGAGTGAAGCCCAAAACACCCTGAGATAACACTGGAAACCTACCAGTATATCTCGCTTGCCCTGGCCAGGGACTACTCGTGTAATGGCTCTCCTAGACACAGCGCGATGTCAACCCCCAATACCGGGAGAGACGAATCCTGTCTAACCGTCACTGCCTCCAAGTGCTTCGGGACTGCACCCAACCACCACCTGTTTGCACGACTCCTTTGAGCCGTGGTAGGGTAGTGATCAAAGTGCAGTGGGAACACACTCGAGGCGAAGTGTCAGTGTCAAGTCAGCGGACTAAGCTGTACTCATGTCACCTGGGAACTGATAACTGACGATAGGTATAATACCAACCTGTCAGTTCCCGACGAGTCCTGTCCAGTGTACTCGTAACCCAACGAGCACCCGTATACTATCTCCAGTACGACGTACTGATGGCTGTGGGACAGACCATCTCCCACACTGGGATGAGAAGCGCATACGCTAGTCTACTCCGGAGTATCGATGCCCTGTCTCGATAGTCCTACGACTAGGGACCTGTATAAGGATGTGCCTATAGATTACCCAGCCCCCACTAGTGTGACTGCCATCACAACGCTGGTAATCAAGCAAAGATCCTAAGGGCTCCACTAATGCGTATAAGTGATATACTGAAATAAACACAAGTACACATTGAAGTAGAAACAAACCAAGTAGCATACTACTATATTGAGCAAGATTGTTTATACAAGGTGAATATCCCAAGCTTCCATCATGTAATATACAAACCAGTATGATACAGTAATGGCCTCTAGGGCATATACACTAACAATCTCCCACTTGCACTAAGGCCATGTACTGGCGTATCGAAGACCTATCATCTCGATCAGCCGCTCGAACTGAGTCTGGGGTAGGGCCTTGGTAAATGGATCTGCAGTGTTCTCTTCTGAAGCAACCCTCCGAACCTCGATCTCCTTGCGATCCACGATCTCCCTGATCAGGTGATACCGCCTCAAGATGTGCCTGGATCTCTGATGGGACCTGGGTTCCTTTGCTAAAGCTATAGCCCCGTTGTTGTCGCAATACAGAGGTACTGGGTCAACAATGGACGGAACCACCTGAAGTTCTTTTAAGAACTTCCTTATCCAGACAGCTTCTTTTGCGGCATCAGATGCAGCGATGTATTCCGCTTCCATAGTCGAGTCTGCAACGGTTTCCTGTTTGGAACTCTTCCAACACACCGCCCCTCCATTGAGGGTAAAGACAAAACCCGACATGGACTTGGAATCATCCTTGTCACTCTGGAAGCTGGAGTCAGCAAAGGCCTCAATCTGGAGGTCTTTTCCGCCATACACCAAGAACATCTCCTTAGTCCTCCTCAGGTACTTGAGAATGTTCTTTACCGCTATCCAATGTTTCTCCCCAGGGTTTGACTGATACCGGCTTACTACACTCAGTGCATAAGCTACATCCGGTCTGGTACACAACATCGCATACATTATAGAGCCTACCGCAGAAGCGTAGGGTATAATAGACATGCGATCCCTCTCCAAATCAGTCTTGGGAGACATCTCTTTAGAGAGGGTGATCCCGTGACAAGCCGGTAAGTTACCGCGCTTGGAATCTTCCATACTGAATCTTTTCAGTACGGTGTCGATGTACCTGGACTGTGAAAGTCCTAATATCCTCTTGGATCTATCACGATGGATCCGGATCCCCAGGATGTAAGAGGCATCACCCAGGTCTTTCATGGAGAACCTGTGTGACAAGAAACCCTTGACAGATTGTAGCATAGGAATGTCATTTCCTATTAAGAGAATGTCATCCACGTATAAAACAAGGAATACTACAGTTCTCGCTACAAATCTACTATAGATGCATGGTTCATCTGGATTTTTGATAAAGCCAAATTCTTTGACTGTCTCATCAAAGCAGATGTTCCAACTCCGCGATGCCTGCTTTAGTCCATAGATGGACTTAAGCAACTTGCACACCTTTCCGCTGCTCCCACTCTAAATGAAACCCTCTGGCTGATCCATATAGACACACTCCTCTAAACTTCCATTTAGAAAAGCGGTTTTTACGTCCATCTGCCAAATCTCATAATCGTGGAAGGCAGCAATGGCAAGAAGGATCCGAATGGATTTCAGCATAGCCACTGGAGAAAAGGTTTCGTCATAGTCCAAGCCAGGTCTTTGACGGAAACCCTTTGCTACAAGTCTAGCTTTATAGGTCTCAACCTGTCCATCTACACCAATCTTCCTTTTGAAGATCCACTTGCATCCTACGGGTTTTACCCCGTCTGGAGCAATGTCCAACGTCCATACTTTGTTGGTATACATGGACTCCATTTCGGTCCGCATTGCATCCAGCCATTTTACCGAGTCAATGCTCTGAACGGCCTGCTGGAAGCTAGTAGGCTCATCATAGTCTATGATGCAATCCTCTCTATCCCCGTCTATGAGAAAACCGTAGTATCTCTCGAGCGGATGAGACTGCCTACTACTTCTACGGAGCGGCATAGGAATGTCCTGTTCATTTGAACCCTCTGGTTCCACTAAGCTTTCAGTAATAGTCTGTGGTTCTGGAATTTCTTCCAGTTCTACTGCGCTCCCACTTAATTCTTTTTCTAAGAACTGATGTTCTAGAAAGTGGGCATGACGAGAAACAAGAACTTTTTGTTCCTCTTCGTAGTAGAAGAGATATCCCTTGGAATTCTTTGGATATCCCACAAACTTACACAGTACTGAGCGCGCCTCGAGCTTGTCCGCATGCTGCTTTTTAACAAAAGCTGGACTTCCCCAAGTCTTAATGTGACTGAGATGGGGTCTCTTCCCACACTACATCTCATATGGTGTAGTAGGCACAGTCTTAGTAGGAACTCGGTTCAAAAGGTACGCAGCTGATTCTAGCGCATACCCCCAGAATGATCGCGGTAACTCAGCGTTACTCATCATGGACCGTACCATATCCAATAGGGTTCGGTTCCGTCTTTCCGATACACCGTTGTGTTGCGGAGTGTATGGAGGAGTAAGCTGAGAGAGAATCCCATTCTCTTTTAAATAATTCAGGAACTCGGCACTTAAGTATTCTCCACCTCGATCCGATCTTAGAATCTTGATACTTTTGCCGGTTTGTTTTTCTACTTCATTCTTAAATTCCTGGAATTTTTCAAAAGCTTCGGACTTATGTTTCATTAAGAAGACATAACCGTATCTTGAAAAATCATCCGTAAAAGTAATGAAGTAAGAATAACCGCTTCGCGCATGTGTAGACATTGGACCGCACACGTCGCTGTGTACGAGTCCCAAGAGCTCGCTCGCTCTTACTCCGTGTCCAGTGAACGGAGTCTTTGTCATCTTTCCTTTGAGACAGGATTGACAAGTGGCATATGATTGATATTCGAACGGATCCAAATATCCTTCTGTATGTAACTTAGTCAACCTTCTCTCATTGATGTGACCCAGTCTACAATGCCATAAGAAAGTCTGATTAATATCTGGTGACTTTCTTTTGTGTGTATTCTGGACATTGAAAATCTGTGGTTGGTTTAATACGTATATACCATTGCTCAATGTACCTGACCTAATCAGAACTTGATTAAGGTGAATGTTAACAACATTACTTACAAACGCAAATTCATAACCTTCTTTAGAAACCAAAGATACAGAAATGATATTACAAGTTGCGTTGGGTACAAAAAAGCAATTACGCAAAACCAAAACATGCCCATCTGACATTCCCAGGTGATAGTCCCCCACGGCTTTAGCATCCATGCTAGCTCCGTTCGCAACTCTGAGGGTCATGTCACCTGCCTTCAAAACCCTACGGTTTCTCAACGCCTGCAAAGAATTACAGATATGAGATCCTGATCCGGTATCCAATACCCAGGAAGTAGAGTTTATAGAAAGACAGTTTTCAATAACATACACACCTGAAGCTGAAGCCGCAACCTGCTTCAGTTCCTGTGTCTTGGCTTTCCAAGCCCTGCAATCTTTCTTCCAGTGTCCACTCTTGTGACAATAGAAGCATTCCTCTTTACCAACAAGCTTCCCCGCTATCTTTGTTGCCTTTTCCTTTCCCTTCGCACCCACTTTACTAACACCGCCTCTTGGTTTGGCGGGGGCTTTCTTCTTCTTTCCCTTGGCTTTCGCCTTGGACCTAGAAGAAGAAGATCCTCCTACAAACAAAGTGGATGTATCCCTACCCTTCTGTAGGGTGCCCTCTGCGCTCCTCAGCAGGTTGAGGAGTTCTGAAAGTTCAACTTCCTTTTCTTGCAAGTTGAAATTCAGTATGAACTGGGCGTAAGTGGATGGAAGGGACTGGAGAATTATATCTGTATAAAGTTCACTGTCCAACGTGGTCCCAAGTTCCGCGAGCTCCTCAGTGTAGCCAATCATCTTAAGCACGTGGTCCGCTACCGATGATCCGACGGCCAACTTAGTCGAAAATAACTTCTTCGACACTTCGTATCTTGCGATATGAGACTGCTCTCCATACAGTTCTTTTGTATGAAGAAATATGGATTCCAAATCCATATTCTCGTGCCTCCTCTGATGGTCATTGTCCATCGAGGCAAGTACGAGGCATCTGGCCTTCGCGCTGTCAATCTCCCAAGTCTTACGGATTTCCTTATCCGCGACGCTGGAGGTGGGACCTGGGACGGGGGGATCTTTGGTGGTAAGAAGATACCCCAGCTTGTCGTAAGAGATTGCCAATTTGACATTCCTGAGCCAATCTTTGTAGTTTGGCCCTGTCAATATGTTTTTATCTAGAAGTAACTTAAGTCCAGTCATTTCGATTTGGTCGCTGCAGGGGGAGAGAAGAAACACTTAGCACGATGCTCTTGCAAGTTTAGAATGGTTTTTAATTTGTCTAAACAGGATGGCTCCCACTGTCTCTCGAATCCCTCCTCAAACCACAAAGGAAGAATTAGCCGGGATCAATCCCACCGTACAATACTTGCTTAACCGTTCAGCCAGGCCAGTGTCGGTACTTCGAGGGAGGTTTTCCAACGCTTTCGCGAAGTTCCTTAATTTAAGAACCTCTTTTCCCTGGGGGCGTAGCCCCGCTAACACCTTTCTAGGCACCTACTAGGTTTATAGCATTGATCGTTTAGTGAGAAATTTCCCGAGGAGTAGCATATACTCACAGTAGGATCGGGATCCAAATATCATCGCGTGACGAAAATGAAGGAATCCTACCATAATCATCACACTCCAAATGGTATGCAAATCTAGCAAGTTTCAGTACTTATGAAACTCCCGATGTGGATTTTTGCCCCATGCTCTTATGACCTTGACTTTGGCCAAAATATCATAAGTCACATGTCAAGTTCTTCCCGTCACTTTCCAGGTTAATTTGGATCCATCCGTACATACCCTTGACTTTGGCCAAAATGGCAGCACGACTGTCCCAAACCAACGCATCTATCTATGCTACACATGAACACCCAATAGCTACCAATCACTGTGCCTTGACTTTGGCCAAAATACACAGCTTGAATACTATTGCCTATTCATGCGAAACGACGGAGGGCTACGAATGGTTTTGGTAAAACCGTGAACGTAGTGAACTTGATATAATCGATGGAACGAGATAGCTTTTAGAAGGAGTGGCTCAAGCTCCGCATTTAAAAGTTAGTTTTTGAAAAGAACCGAGTGGTTTTTCGAAAGTGTTCCATCGACTTAAACTTGGTTTATTATCTTGCATTAGTTCTTTTAATGCGTGATATTCTTGCATTAGTTCTTTTAATGCGTCCCATCATTTAATTCCTACCATTGCAGAAAACAACCAAAATATGACGTACGCTTATGCCATTCGCATTCGCCACGGGGTCCCGTCATCACTCGTTAGGTTACTTAACTAACGACAGAGCGGGGGCTGGGCTAGCGCGGCTGTAAAACATAAGCAACGCCTAAATAGAAAGCAATGATAGACATTACAGATCACAGATGAATACATTGGATATACTAGCAATCCGCAATCCTTTCGAGCCTGAAACGAAAAGCGGATAACACGGTCGCGGTGAATAGCAAATACCCCACCCAAGACCCCTACGGGTGCGGCAAACTACCCGCCAAGTTCCCGGTAGTTTGTGCACCCCACCATGGGTCTATCCTAGGAGCAAAAACAGTAAAAAGAATTATATAATGACGGCTACAACCCCGACCCGGTTGTGCGGCCAAACAAATAATATAATTACATCAATTTACATTTACAAATGAATGAAAGAAAAACAAAAGCTCATCTCACATCCACCCCGGCTATTCACCCGCGACAGTCCAACACATTCATATACACATTCCAGCACATTACAGATCATGTATAACCCCGACTAATCGACTTATAGCGATTAGCCGACGTTCAATACATGCAAACATCACAGATATAACCAACATAGCCAAAGTGCAGTGAAGTTCGGAAAAAAATACGGAATTATAGGACCCCAAAAGGAAATTTCTTTTCTGGAAAATCTGGGTACATATAATATATCTTAAAAATCCCAAAACCAATACAGAAGAACACTGCATGAAAAACGATGCAAAGATGACACCAACTTGCGGCGGTTCCGCGGCCAGATGAATAGGTGAGGCCCGGAAGGGCGGCGGTTTGGAGGAAACATGCTATCATATTTCTTGGGTGTTCTTAGAAAACCCTGAGACGAATTTACAAGTATAAAGTTTTTCATTTTGAGCAGAAAAAATTTCAACAGAAACTTAGGGTTTTGGTTTTCCGGTTTTGCGATTTTTCGGTTCCGAACTTCGTTACACCTCACTACCAAGCTAGTTTAAGTTTAGTTAGGCTCTGATACCACTGTAAGTCCATATTGCAACCCCCGGTGCTTACGGGGAGGCGGAAACGGTATAAAAAACGAATTTTTTATCGCAAGAGGCAACATGGACTAAACTAGGTCGGGATCGTTGTCTAAACTAAAACTAGTATACAAGCTAAAGAGAGTTAGCTACTATGGAAGATGGTTATACCTAAACTTGAACTCCTTCTTCTTCAAACCTTGTAGAGGTTGATGGTTCTCTTTTCGTCGCCTTCTCCCGTCGAAGATGGATCCACCTCGAAGGTTCGACCTTTGGGCTCTTCCTCGATCTTTGAGTGAACTAGGGTTTCCGGCTTGCTAAACCTTCATCCTAGAATGAGTAGAGAGTGATTAGGGTTTGCTTTTCTTTCTAAAGAGAATGATTCTCAACACATGAGAAGGTTTCTCTTTTCTAGAGGAAGAAGAAGATGAAATGAGGAGAGAGAGAGGTTATGATAGAATGAGCAATCTTTTCTCTTTCTTGCAACCATAATGCAAAAGAAAAATATTATCTAAATGATAATAATTGAAAATGAGAATAGTTGATGGTAATTTTGGAATGACCACTATCATGCTTCTTTAAATGAAGTGTAAGCATGAATCAAGGAAGACTTTCAAGGCATGAAAGTGGTCAATGGTCAACAAGTCAACCAAGGTCAACAAGTCAACAAAAAAAATCAACCATAACATAATTCTCATTTAATTACTATTATTAATAGATAATATATAACTCCATTAGGGTTTGGAAAATGAAGACTGTCAACTGTGCATACGCACCCGTTCCGAAACCCTAATGAAAAACCTCATTCTCCGCCTCAAGCAACTGTGCATACACACCTGCATTCTCGTTCCGAGGAACAAGAATACCAAGATATAAAAGCAACCCCCAAAACATATACCAGTATCTGGCTCAAACCAGAGCCTGCCAGTATAAACCGTCCGGACTCCAAACGTGCACAAGTGCGCGGATGAGAACGAATCCTGTCGCAAAACCATGCGACCTCTACTCTGTTTTGCCCAGAGGCGAATACCCTCTGTGTGGGACTCTAAAGACTCGACACTACGCTGGCAGTGGGTTTAACCACAGACCGCAAGCGGCACTAGCTGTGCATAACGGTCCCCAGGTAGATGCCGACAAGAAGGCTGACGAGGTGAAACCCCATCTGAACTCCTACTGAGTCTGAATGTGACATTCTCCGTACAGTCCGGTCTGTTCGTCTGATACATCGCATGGCGGGCCTAGGGGGCGGTAAAACGTCAGTCCCCCAAAAGCGGTACAAGTCGTGTCGGAGTGAAGCCCAAAACACCCTGAGATAACACTGGAAACCTACCAGTATATCTCGCTTGCCCTGGCCAGGGACTACTCGTGTAATGGCTCTCCTAGACACAGCGCGATGTCAACTCCCAATACCGGGAGAGACGAATCCTGTCTAACCGTCACTGCCTCCAAGTGCTTCGGGACTGCACCCAACCACCACCTGTTTGCACGACTCCTTTGAGCCGTGGTAGGGTAGTGATCAAAGTGCAGTGGGAACACACTCGAGGCGAAGTGTCAGTGTCAAGTCAGCGGACTAAGCTGTACTCATGTCACCTGGGAACTGATAACTGACGATAGGTATAATACCAACCTGTCAGTTCCCGACGAGTCCTGTCCAGTGTACTCGTAACCCAACGAGCACCCGTATACTATCTCCAGTACGACGTACTGATGGCTGTGGGACAGACCATCTCCCACACTGGGATGAGAAGCGCATACGCTAGTCTACTCCGGAGTATCGATGCCCTGTCTCGATAGTCCTACGACTAGGGACCTGTATAAGGATGTGCCTATAGATTACCCAGCCCCCACTAGTGTGACTGCCATCACAACGCTGGTAATCAAGCAAAGATCCTAAGGGCTCCACTAATGCGTATAAGTGATATACTGAAATAAACACAAGTACACATTGAAGTAGAAACAAACCAAGTAGCATACTACTATGTTGAGCAAGATTGTTTATACAAGGTGAATATCACAAGCTTCCATCAAGTAATATACAAACTAGTATGATACAGTAATGGCCTCTAGGGCATATACACTAACACTAGCTGCTCACGCACTCCTCTTAACTCTTCCTCATGATCAGCCACCGCGGCCAGCTCTGCTTCAATTTGGGCCCGTTGCTGCAAACAGGATGAGAGTTTCTGATCAACTTCCTGCTGGGCAGCCTCCTGACCCTGCGCGACCTGCTCATTAAGATCAAGCTTCTTCCTCAACACCAGCCCGTCAGAGATACATCATTGAAGGTTTTCAAAAATGGTGTTCAGCTGGGCAGCATTAGCTGCAACCTCAGCGCACAGTTGGGTAGATTCAACAGAAGTCGTCTCACGTTCCTTTCGCTTAAGGGTTTCCTCTCGTTCGAAATGGCGAAGGAACGGAACACTCTGCTCAACCCATGCGGTCCGCTGGGAGTTCAAAGCCTGAATCTCAGGGGCAGGACGCATAAGCTCAAGATCATGCAGACAGGCCTCAATCTTCCTGCAATGATTAACCCAAGACTCGATGACGCCTTCATTATGGAAGTTCACAAGCGTCGCCAGCATTGGATTGACCTCAGCAGCGAAATCTGTAGCAGATGTAGGAGCCTCCGCTTCAAGCTCCTCGACATATTCGCTCAGCATACGCAGACTGGTCACAACACCTTTTGAGGATGGACGTCTGGAAAAGGGCCCTGCCGGCATCATAATGCGAGACTCGAAAGAGGTCGGAGTCGAAGCGACCGCTGCAAAATAAATCACAATCAGATGACGGATCAAGAAGTATAAGAGGTCCATGAACAATGGGATTTACTATACCAGCTGCAGCAGGTGGCAAAGCCGGGAGGACCAGTGGCGCAACTGTTCTCTCATCTCCTCCTTTAATCTATAGTACTGCAATCAAGGCAAAGAAGAATCAGAAATGATTTCACTGTTGGTAAAAGAAAGAACATTAACTGAAGGCTGTATTCACCAGCGCCACTGGATGAAGCAATCTCCGATGGGAAGGAGAAGTGGGGGTGCAGCACCTGGTACAGGTGGTCAAAAAGGACTCTTATAAAGACGCAATAATGCAACGTCAGTACATAAATTATACAGCCTAGAGATAAGACTGATGGGACATAAATCCATACCTCCCAGCATCTGAGACGGTGCGAGAGAAGGTAGAGAGGTAGTCACCATTAGGGCGGTAATTGACGGCGCTGCCTCGGGTAGCGCGACATCAGCACTAGCCACACCTGCATTAGAAACAAGATAAACCCTATTAGGAAAGATTGAAAAAGATTGCAGAATAAAAAAAGGGCGGTGACCTAAAATCTACCTGATGAGTCGCCAGCCGGAATCGTGATGAAGGCGTCACTTGATACAACAACGGGGTCTTCCTCCTCCATCGGGATGGTCTCACCTCCCGTCGCCTCATCCCCTGACTCCTCGAGAGTCGTCGTCATGCTTGCGACGCCAGGAGACGACAAAGAACCGTAGACGGGAAGAGCGATGATCGGGGCGGTGCCCGACTCTTGAGAGAGAGCGGCCACCTCGGGCCCAACAATTGTACCCATTTCGCTCGCCACCACCTCGGGCTCAGTAATTGTAGCCGTCTCATCCACCGCCGCCTTGGGCTCGACCATGGTAGCCGTCTCACCCGCCGCCACCTCGGGCTCGGCAATGGTAGCTATCTCGGGCATAGAAATCATGGCTGTCTCGTCAACCACTACCTCAAGCCCAGCAATTGCGGCCACCTCGCCTATCACCGCCCTGGGTTCGGCAATAGCAGCTACCTCCTCCACCGCTACCTCAGGCTCAGCGTTCGCCGCCACCTCTTCGGGAAGACTTGGCTCTGCAAGATGAAATATATGAGAATTGATACTTAAAACTCTGACTACGGAACCCCGTGTCATATTACCTTAGGTTGGTCTTCCGACCGCTTCCCGAGCCGCCCGTGCTGCTCGTCTATAAGCAGTAGATAAGGCAGCTGAAGCGTCCTCTGAAGGAGTAGGGGCAGGGGCAACAGTGCTGGAACCCGCACCCGCATCCAAGGCGGCAGTACGCTCCCTTGCCGCACGCATCCTACGTTTCCTTTCCGTCTGGGCCGTAAGAGCCGATCTTCTCAAGATCTCCGTCAATGGGACATCGTCATCCACGCCAGGAGCTACCTCTGGAGCCGTTACAGCGTCCATCATCGGTTGCTTGAGTAAAGCCTCTTTTGGCAACCCTGAGGAGGCCGGGACTTCGATGCCTGGCACGGGAGGAATCCCCGCATCAGCTTGCGGGATCGGCATTGTGGTCCCTGCGATAAGATAAAGCGGGGTCAGATCACCTATACAAAAAAACGTGAGCGGAGATACGATAAACCGAAGCATACCGATACCTAAGGATGTTCGAAGTCTTTCCTCTTCCTCAAAAGTCTTGAGAGAAGCTGCGAGAGCTTCTTCAGTGGAAATGCCTGTTAAAGAAGAAAAGCGTCAGTCAAAACACAAGAATAAAAGTACGATGCAATGGTGAAAAATACAACTAATGATTACGTGATCGCGTGAGGATAGCCAACCCCTCTTCGTGGCTGGCCAATTGTTTAGAAGCTTCAATGGCAGCCGCCAGATCAGTATCGTCTGGCGGCATGAATAAGCCCCCATTTGTTCCATACTCGCTCAAGCCCTCACTATAAGGAGCATGAGGCTCCTGACCAAATATGACATCGGCAGAGAAGAGCGACTTCTTCTTCCTCTTCTGCGAGCGAGCTCCGGTTGCAGCCAGCACCAGCTTGCGCTTGGTGGGCACTATGGGACGGCGAGTCCCGATATTTGAGTCCACGTCAGATTCGGGTGAAGCTACATTTACCGTCTCTGCTGGAGCACAGGGCACCGATGGCACATCCACCGTCTCTACAGGAGCACGGGGCAATCCACGCCTAGGGCTTAGCACACGTGGATGCTCAACTGCAGTGGTCTCTCTTAGCGGAGGGGGGACAGCTGTTCAAACCATAATATTGGATTTTTCATTCCCCTATTCTTATCCGTTTTATAAATAAACAGGTACTCTTGACGCACTTTTGTTGCATGTTACAGGATACAAGGCTTGGATGCGAATACAGTGAAAAAGACGAATGTTGATACAGAAAAGGGACTTTTGACCAACAAGTAGACGGATCCTAGTAAAGCCTAGACGAAGAACAATTCACAATTGTATAAGGAAATGCAGTCTAAAACGTCAAAGTGAACGGTCAAAAGATCCTTACAAGTTTTCACTGAAGATCTGTAGAAGACCCAGAAGTCAAATAGAGAAAAGTGGTGAAGAAACAAGAAGCCTAAATACCCAGAATACAGCTCAAGAATTTTGGTGAGCTAAGCTCACCAAAGGGCCGCAGAACCGCGGCCAAACCTAGGCTGGCGCCACGGTTCCGCGGCCGAATAACACCCGTGTCGGTGCAAACTTAAGGTGTCGGTGTGTCGGTGCAGATGTTGGGATTTTTAGGGGGCAAATCTATAATTGCATATCTGCGAGAGTCTGTAACCCTAGCTTCACTGTTTGCTTATAAATTGTACTCACAAATCTGTAAAAACTCATGCTTCTTTTCAATAAATAAAATTCAGATCTGTTCTGCAATCTTTCTTGGAGGGAGCCATCAAATTAGTAAGTAGTTTATGCTTTTAATATTCTTTTAGTTAGTATATTTTATCATCCCCTAATGAGCGAGTAATCTCCTCGCTTGTTAGGGTTAGCCTTAGGAAAGGGTTGAGAGATGAGATCTCTCACCCCTTTTAATGCCACATTCACCTAATGAATTAGAACTCCATGCATACGCGCATAACCGCTCCCTACGGCACCCTACCCCTCGAGGTAACGGTGAACCGTAGTATAAAGGGCCGGTTGCGCGTGTTTTCCATGGAGGTTAGGGTAATTATCGATAAAGGAAGGACACGAATCTAGAGGAAGAAACATCTTCCCAAAAGATTCTTATCCACTTTATTGATAATTACTATAACATCTAATAGATCTAAAATAAGGTATTGAAAGCGGTGAGGAAAACTTTAATCTCCAAAACTTCCCCTAAGCCTAACCCTAGCAAGACTTTAAATTAGATTAATTAAGTTTATTGATAGATCCAGTTTTTATAGATTTTAGAAACCAACCAAAACATCATTTTGAATCAACTCGTTAAAACACATTAAAGGAAATTACCCATCTCTGTGGATCGACTCATATTCACCGGCTAGCTGCAAAGCAACGCCGTTTCTGATCACGGTAATACAAGTTTTTGGAATAATCAAATGGCGCCGTTGCCGGGGATGGCGTAAATTTCTTTCTGTGTAATTTCGTGTTGATATAAATTTTAAAAATTATAAAAATCTGAAAATAAATAAAAAATAAAAAATTATCAATTTTGATCTGTTTGAAGGGTTTTATTGTTTGAATATTGCAGGAACAGCGAAGAGTCTCGGATCTGGAATTTTACAGAGGGCAAATCAGAAAAAATCATATCAGAACAGAGAGAAAATATAACAACAGAGGTAGAATTTTTTTGGAGCTCTGATCACTCCAGTCCACCTCGGAACCGCGGCATAGGAGAGCCCAAAACCGCGGAACCGCGGCGCTTTGGCCACCTCATCACCTAAAAATTAGTTGGTTTGTTTCTCTTTCCTCCCCTCTGTAACCTCCATATATCTTACTGTAAAAATTTTCTGCAGGAATTCTTTGCGCTCAAAAATTTTTCTCCCCCTTCTAAATAACAAATTTTCTGCAGGTTTCTTTGCGCCGCGCTAAAAATTGATTGCAAATGAATTTTATTGTTTTGCATAATTTAATTGGACTTTAAGGAGCTAATTGACCAAACTCAGATTGGGTGGGGATTTCATCACCCTTCCCAGGACCCCAGAAAACACCTAAAGCATGTGCATTAACCACAATTAATTAAAAAATACTAGACTCGGACCTAAGGACATCGAGCTCAATAGGAAAAGGACTAGAATAGGCATCGACCGTTTATCCTAACTGACTTTGCGGTGTCTAGGCTAGTGGTTATTAATTAGGCCCACTGTAGTGGTGGTTCCTTCCCACTTACCTGGCCGTACTTGTCCGTGAAGAGGCGGTTTGAGGTCCTATTTCTAGCCCTAGTTAGGAGCTGTCTAGCAGACCTAGGTGACCCTAGATCTAGGCCTGATTGTGCATGTATGGTTGATACATTTGTGTCACGAGTCCCTTTTCAAAAACCTCTTTGTAAAACTCTCACATGAAAAAAACATTAAAAAAATCTTTTCAAAGCTTGCAACTTGTCGCTAAAAGAAACTTGAAACTCACTTCCACCACTTTCCCTCACTGACGTTATCTTACCTCCACATTCTGTTTTTTCCTTTTTCTGAAAACACTATCCCCTTTAGTGTTTGTCACTTTGGACTAGGGATACTAACGCCCGATTAGTCCGTGTTTCGTTGGTACCGACCGACGAACCTTTCGACACCGAAGTCGAAATTCCCTCCATTTCCTTACCTCCATCTTCAAATTCTTCTTTCGAAAGTATGTCGGGATTCAACCCCAACGATACCTTACCGACGGGAATGATTCTACCTCCGCCAGGTGCGAATAACCCGAATCTTCCGCCTGTTGTAGCGCCCGCACGAGTTGCGCTTCAGGATCTCTTCTACCCCGTCCGCACTTCTTTACCTACATGTTTTTCACCCCTACCGGCAAATGGGGATAATTTTGAAATAAAACCACATTTCATCAATATGCTGCCAAAATTTCATGGTTTGGAATCCGAAGATGCATATATCTTTATCAATAAATTCCAAAATGTGTGCGCTGTGATGAAGACGACCCAATTAAGTGATGACGCTATAAGGCTAAGGGTCATTCCTTTTACCTTATGTGACCTAGCCGAGAAGTGGCTATACAGCACCGCATCACATTCCAATAGAAATTGGGACGAGTTTGTGAGAGCTTTTCTAAAAAAGTTCTATCCTCATCACAAAACTGCTAGAATCCGTAACGAGATTATACAATTTTCACAGCTTCCTTCCGAACCATTTTGGAAGTGCTTCGAGAGATTTAAAGACCTACTCGTTCAATACCCTCATCATGGGATCGAAAGTTGGCAACTTTGCCAAACATTATACGAGGGATTGAACTCGGCAACGAAGCAGTTGCTAGAAACCATATGTCAAGGTCATTTTCTCTCCAAATCTAGCGACGAAACTTGGCAGTTTCTTGAGGATCTTAGTGAGCAAACAATTCAGTGGGAGAGTACCAAGACCACATCATCTTCTTCTGTTGGTCAATCTAGGGCAGGCATACATCAAGTAGATATGTCGATTGCTATGAGGGCCGAGATGGCCGCACTTATGAAAAAGCTAGAAGCCATTGAGACCAAAATCTTATCGTCTTCTCCTACCCCTGCTTTACCCGCATGAACTGTTTGTGCTTGTTGTTCGAATCCAACGCATCTAACCGAAGAGTGTCCTTATAGTGCATCTACTCAAGGATAGGATCAAGTCAATGCTGCATTTCAGCAACGACAAAGAAACGATCCGTACTCTTCGACATACAATCCGGGATGGAGGAGTCACCCAAATTTCGCTTGGAACCAAAATCAACAAATCCAAGGAAATAACAATTTTCAAAGACCTCCTCCTCCACAACAACAACAAGCACCTTTACAAACTCAAAACCAGCAACCTTTCCAACAACAACCTTATACAAATCAAACGAACAATTTGGTTCAACCAAATGATGATAAGGTTATCTCGCTCGAGAAAAGTCTAGATGCATTTCTCAAGCAATCTACAGAATCCGCAGCAAGATTTGAAAATTATGTTCAATCTTTAATGCATAACAATACCTCACACGATCAAAGTATCAAATCTATTGAGGCACAAATTGCACAATTAACTGCTGCGTTGAGCGAGAGAGAAAAGGGAAAGCTTCTATCTCAACCATTGCCAAATCCCGGTCACCCACAAAACGCATATCACTATCACAATGTGAATGCGGTGACCACGTTGAGATCCGGAAGAGTGTTGCAAAATAATATGGGAACAAGTGATGACATCCCCGCCGGTGGTTCTTCTTCTTCTTCTTCTTTTTCTCCATCGTCACCTTCCCCTTCTTCATTTTCTTCACTTTCTTCTTCACCTTTTTCTTTAGAGCCTATTCTCCACCCTTCACACGGCTCTACTTCTTCTAGCTCGAACGGATCCATTTCTCACAACACGAACACATCTACACTGGGATCCTTTCCTACTCCACATTCTACTCCACAGACATTTGACTCAACGAATTTTCAAGATGCTCCATTTCCAAACAGGTTGAGTCCTAATAAACCAACTGCACAAGTGGAAAAGATTGTAGAGATATTTAAGCAGGTTAGTATAAATATACCTCTCTTGGATGCAATCCAACAAGTCCCTTCATACGCGAAAATCTTAAAGGGCTTATGCACTTCGAAGAGAAAGGCATCTCAAGTACCCAAAAAAGTGCTAGTGGCTAGTGCAGTGAGCAATGCTATTAACCACCATCAAACCTTACCCCAAAAACGAAAGGACCCCTGCTGTCCTACGATTTCAATTACAATTGGGGATAAGAAAATTAATCGAGCACTTTTAGATCTTGGGTCTAGTGTTAACCTACTTCCCTACTCCGTGTACGAACAATTAGGGGTTGGAGAGTTGAAACCCACTCGTTGTACTCTCCAAATGGCTGATCGATCAATCACTCATCCAAGGGGTGAGCTAGAGGATGTGTTGATCAAAGTTGTGGAGTTCATATTCCCCGTTGATTTTATTGTTATGGATACACAACCTATTGCTAACCCAAGAAACCAAATTCCGGTAATTCTCGATCGACCATTTTTGGCCACTTCCAATGCTGTGATAAACTGTCGCAATGGCTCCATAACTCTATCTTTTAGGAAGATGTCTAGTGAGTTCAATATTTATAAGATAGGAAGTCTGCCCCCCGTACCAAAAACTAGTACACGAGAAGTTTGCTCTATTCACGAAATCACGCAGGAGGACTGCGAGCTTGAATGATTCTTGTTTGATGAAAACAGTTTTGACGCCACTAGTGCGTCCTTCCTTGAGCCTACCAGCGTTGACACAACCGATATTGATTATGAATGTTTCACTTTTTCGGATGATGACGACTCACAGCCCGAATATGAGTCTTTTGAATTTTTGGATGAGTTAGTCGAGCCATCCGAATCGGTTGTTTGCAGTGATTTCGAACCTGTGTTGGAGTCCTTTGAGTTCGAGGTAGATTCCGCAATGATTCTTTCGCCTCCAAAACTCGAACTCACGCCCTTGCCGTCTCACCTTAGATTTGCTTACATAGGTGAGAATGAGACCTTTCCCATTATCATATCGGCCTATCTAGCCCTCGAGCAAGAGAACGCCCTTTTAATAGTCTTACAAGATAGGCGGCAAGTTTTCGGTTGGACTATGGAGGACATCGAGGAGATAAGTTTCCTCATAATTGAATATCATATACAATTGATGGATGATGCCAAGTCAATAGAGGACCCACAGGAACATCTTGGGGGTATTGTAGTGAGTCAACCTCCTCCTTTAGAAGTTGAAATACCCCCATTTCTTTTAATAAGTTACGAGAATGCCAATACTCCACTGATTGTTGATCATTCACATTCTCGTTTTGATGCATCACCAACTCATGTATATTCACATCCACACCTTCCATACCACCACTTCTATCATCCCCAATTCTTTATGGATTGCAACGACTTATTCTTCCACCAACCAATACTCTTTACTGATAAAATTTTCAACTGGTTGGTGTTGGTCTATGCAAAGTTTGGCAGTAATGTCTAACATAGTTTAAATGAAGTTTGGGGGAGGGCCTTTTTGTATATATCTTTGTTTTCTTAACAATAAAAAAAAAATTCTTAAATAAACAGGGAAGTGCCGGTATTTTGACCCTCTTAGTTTAGCATGACAGTGAGGACACTGTCAAGTTCAAGTTTGGGGGTATGCTCGGTACGTCTTCTTCTTTCGCATTCATTTGTACATATTTTTGCATTTGCATACCTATTTGAAAACCCATAAAAATTTGAAAAATTTTAAAAAATTATAATCAATGTATTCAATTTTGGTCTTATCTGACTTGAGTTTGACTAATTGGTTAACTGGCTAGGAACAACTAGATCTTAGACTTAGTGAATTAAAAACCCTAAAAATAACATCCCTTAAAATTTAACGCTAGAAATTATATGCCTTTTAGTTTATTTAGAAATAGGCAAATTTTGGGTTCACTTCTTGGGCTAAGTCGAGACAAGGGAAGAATATTGATATTCATATTAGAGTATAAGTTTGAAAAAATAGTTCCTAGCTTAAGTCTAGATTCTGAAGATGTATACCCTATAATTTGCACAATCACACACCTCGAAACTTGGAATAATAGAAGAGACCTTAAAATGCTCATGTCTAAAGTCCTTAGTACAATGAAAATAAAAGAAAAAAATGTGAAGAAAGAATAAAAAAATGGACACTGGTTTTTGTGATTACTTAAGGCTGTAAGAATAGAAAAATATTTAGCGAGGGTGCTTCATCACCTAGTGCCTTAGACTAACTGGTTTGGGAGTCACTGCTAAAGCCTTGGGTGTTGCAAAACTAGGAAGTACGCTTTAAAAGTGCAAACACATTTTGTAATCGGTCGTGGGTACCTCAAGAAGTATTAACGGTCGCATGAAGGATATGCAAGCAAAATTCAATTAAAAATTCACCTAATAATAAGTACTCTGGACAACGGACAAGGGCATGATTGCTTGATTTGAATTTCCAAATGTATGGGTGATCTATATACACACACATAGGGGTATGGGATTGGAATTTAGATAAAAGAGAGAATAAAGAATAGAACTTGTATCTTTAGTAGAGTTGATAAAAAATTCCTAAGTGGAGATGGAACTTTAAAAGAAAAACTTAAGAGATGTCGAAAGCTAAGTAGGTCTACATAACATATATAATCTTAAGTTAAATAATGAGGACGCGTGAAGAATATGGGTGGCAAATTTACAAGTAGAAGATAATAGAATTCCTTGTTAGAAGAACTAATTAGAGAACAAAAGTTAATGGGCCAAGTTGATAGGATTTTGTGGGTGTAATCCGCTGAAAACCCTCAGGAGATAACACTCCTCCTACTAGGGACACCTAGAGGTTTAACGGCTTGTTGCACATGCTCAGTGCAATCGCGTTTCCCTGCGAAAGTGTGGTTAGGATTTTAGAGAATAAAATAATAAGTTTTCTCGAGGACGAGCAAAAGGTAAGTTTGGGGGTATTTGTTCAGACCATAATATTGGATTTTTCATTCCCTTATTCTTATCCGTTTTATAAATAAATAGGTACTCTTGATGCACTTTTGTTGCATGTTACAGGATACAGGGCTTGGATGCGAATACAGTGAAAAAGACGAATGTTGATACAGAAAAAGGACTTTTGACCAACAAGTAGACGGATCCTAGTAAAGCCTAGATGAAGAACAATTCACAATTGTATAAGGCAATGCAGTCTAAAACGTCAAAGTGAACGGTCAAAACATCCTTACAAGTTTTCACTGAAGATCTGTAGAAGACCCAGAAGTCAAACAGAGAAAAGTGGTGAAGAAACAAGAAGCCCAAATACCCAGAATACAGCTCAAGAATTTTGGTGAGCTAAGCTCACCAAAGGGCCGCGGAACCGCGGCCAAACCTAGGCTGGCGCCGCGGTTCCGCGGCCGTATAACACCCGTGCCGGTGCAAACTTAGGGTGTCGGTGTGTCGGTGCAGATGTTGGGATTTTTAAGGGGCAAATCTGTAATTGCATACCTACGAGAGTCTGTAACCCTAGCTTCACTGTTTTCTTATAAATTGTACTCACAAATCTGTAAAAACTCATGCCTCTTTTCAATAAATAAAATTCAGATCTGTTCTGCAATCTTTCTTGGAGGTGGCCATCAAATTAGTAAGTAGTTTATGCTTTTAATATTCTTTTAGTTAGTATGTTTTATCATCCCCTAATGAGCGAGTAATCTTCTCGCTTGTTAGGGTTAGCCTTAGGAAAGGGTTAAGAGATGAGATCTCTCACCCCTTTCAATGCCACATTCACCTAATGAATTAGAACTCCATGCATACGCACACAACCGCTCCCTACGGCACCCTACCCCTCGAGGTAACGGTGAACCGTAGTATAAAGGGCCGGTTGCGCGCGTTTTCCATGGAGGTTAGGGTAATTATCGATAAAAGAAGGACAAGAATCTAGAGGAAGAAACATCTTCCCAAAAGATTCTTATCCACTTTATTGATAATTACTATAACATCTAATAGATCTAAAATAAGGCATTGAAAGCGGTGAGGAAAACTTTAATCTTCAAAACATCCCCTAAGCCTAACCCTAGCAAGACTTTAAATTAGATTAATTAAGTTTATTGATAGATCCAGTTTTTATAGATTTTAGAAACCAACCAAAACATCATTTTGAATCAACTCGTTAAAACACATTAAAGGAAATTACCCATCTCTGTGGATCGACCCGTATTCACCGGCTAGCTGCAAAGCGACGCCGTTTCTGATTATGGTAATACAAGTTTTTGGAATAATCAACAGCGATTCGTCGCTTCAAAGGGACGTTTTGATCACCGGCAGGGGGCGCACTCTTGCAATCGAGCAGCGGCTGCCTCTCTTCCCTGATAACAGCACCCATCGCATGTTGATACCAGGCCACGTGTACGTTAAGGGCCATCGGGACGCAACTTGGCTCGCTAATGAAGAGGTGAGAGGCCGTATTCAAGCGCATGAAGTGATGCAGCGCACCCCGTATTCCCTCTCTGGTGGCAGCGGGTTCTACCAGGAAAGCCTCCAGCGGGACCCCTGATTATAACTCAGCTGCTGGGCAAAATGATGGGGGTTGTATCTCATGAATAGCGCCGCATCATTTTTCCTGAATATGAGAAAGGCTGGCCGGATGGAGTATAAATGAAGAATCTCCCGGGTTTTCAACACGGAGGCCTCGTCCTTAAAAACGTTGCGCAATGCCAGCACCGACTTGGATGTTTCCTGCCCGATCGTTAGGACTTTGTCCGTGAAAGAGATACCATCTCCGACCGTGCGCGGGCGAAGAAGCAAGCCCCTAGTTTCCCGCTGTAACGGACTCACGATGGACACGTCAACCAGCCGCATAACTCGCGGGAGCTTGCATTTCTCGTAGAACGAAGGTCTCTTGTGAATGCCAAAGACCCCGAGCAGGCGCATCTCCATCCACGAAGTAAAGTACTGCATCGGGAAGTTGGCGTCATGCACCCCCGGTTCAGTTGTATCCGTCGCCACGCTAATATCATGGTATAAATGGGCTAACCCGGCAATCCAGATGGGTACTTGTAGTCCGGCCACCATGCGATGCGCAGGGTAGAAGACGGAGGGCCTCATGTAATGAGGATGCATAGGGAGCGCGAACTAACTCAACCATAGCCCAAGAAACCCCAAAAAAACGTCTCCTCAACAATGCCCGGAGCGGCAATTTCTGACAAAGGGATGACCGCAGCGTCAGGAAGAAAGAAGCCCTTCTGATCAGTTTCCAGTACCGGCTGATGATCCAAGCCAAAGTCGAAGGGATCATCGAGCTAGGCAAACTTTTCACCTCGTTGAGACAAAATCTCCGAGCGAAGAAATCGGGCAATGAGGTCCGCAAAACTGACCCCACGACCTCCGGATTCCAAAAAGAGGCTCTCGTACATGTTCAGCACTTTTATCAGACTGGGGAATTGGTGCTGAATGGCGTTCTCTGGCGTGAGGCCCATCACCACCGGCTTGGTGGCAAAACCATATTCGTCTGGAGGAAGCAACTCCTTGTAGTGCTCCCCCCTAACCAGTAGACCGGAAACCTCAGCAAATTCTTCTAAGGAGATAGAGACTTCTATGTCCATGTTTCCCCCAATCAGAGCAAAACTCTGTTTGAATTTCAAAAATTCAGAAATTGAAGCAACGCTTCAAATCCCTTGTGCTGCGCGCAACGCGCCACGTGTCAAAAGCCGATACGTCAGCGCAGCGCCTAAGGCAGCGCGCCCAATCAGAGCAAGGCTCTATTTAAAACAAAATTAAACGAAGCAATGGTTCAGTTGCGCTGCGCTGTGCTGCACGACCCGTGTCAGCGCAGTTGCGCTGCGCTGTGCACTGCGCGACACGTGTCTGCACAGTTGCGCAACCGCAGTTGCGCTGCGCTGTGCACTGCACGACACGTGTCAAGCGCTGGTGCGTTTGCACCAAACAGAATTAAAATTCCAGTAAGATCTTTCTGTTCTTGTTAAAACAAGAAGATTGTCTTCTGTAAAACAGAAGCCCTTGGATCAAAGATCTAACGGTGGGGAAGATTCCCCAAATCACTCAGAGAAGGATCTTTTTAACAAATTTAACAAATTAATAGGCACTATATAAAGGCCCCTAGACCCCAATTTAAAACACATCATAAAAACAAGAACACAGAGAGAATAGAGAAACTCAAGAAACAGAGAGACTCCTCTAAAGAACTCTGAGAGAAAACTCAAAAAATAGAGAAAGGTAAAACCTTTGAATAAAAAAAAAAGAAGAATTTCTTCTGAATAGATCCTTAATCTAAGAACAAGATCAAGGATCTTCAATAAAAAATATAATAAATAACAAAAGCATTGCTTTTTTTTTATGAACCATTGGTTCTGGAATCTTAAAGATTCTATTCTTGAATCCAAAATTGGATTAAGATATAAAAACAGTGCCTTGCACTTGCAAATCTGCACTGTTGCACTCCTGGGTTGGCGTAAGTCACCAGAGAGCGCTACGTGTCAGCTCCAGAATAACTTGCGCTATGCGCTTTTAAGATAGAGCTTTGCTCTCTGAAGTTGGTGCAACTTACCAGAGCGTGCCACGTGTCACACAACAGCGTAGCGCACTGCGCTAGCGTGACACGTGTCACCTCTACATGCGCTTGCACTCAATAATTGGCGCAAAGCTCCTGACAGGACACATGGCCATTGTCAGTTTGATTAATGCACTGCATTATTTACAGAAGGGCCAAGCCCAATTAAAAAAGGCCTAACAGGCCAAATTAAATGCAATGCATTATTTTAAAGAAGGGCAGAGCCCAAATTAAAACAGATGCTGTGAATCATTCAAAAGGGACAGAGCCCAAATCAAAAAGGCCTAGCAGGCCAGAATAAAATGCAGTGCATTATTAAATAGGGGCAAAGCCCTAGCACATGCCTAATAGGCCAAAGATAAAAATGTTGAATATTCTCAACTGGACTTAGCCCAATCATGGCCGTAAGTTCTTAAATCAAATTGACTGAGCAAGACAGCTCTCTTAAATCAATTTACATCCGGTTCAAGGGTACATCTCTGAACTCCTCTGACACCTATCGTTGTAATCCTTCAACGACGTCAGAGAGGTGATGGGTCCCGACAACCACACATTGATACGGACTATGGGGTCTTTAAACCCATGGACTTATGCATCCTTAAACCCATGGACTTATGCGTGCTTAAACTAATGGACTAATGCGTCCTTAAACACACTCATATGGACTGTGGGGCCCTTAAACCCATGGACTTATGCGTCCTCAAACTAATGGACTAATGCGTCCTTAAACACATCTATATGGACTATGGGGTCCTTAAACCCATGGACTAATGCGTCCTTAAACTAACATCCAGGAATATGGACCACCATTGTCACGACCCGAAAGTACGGAACATGACCGGCACTTAGACTACGAACGTCTCAAGGCGTACGTATGCTAAGTAAGCCGAAACCCAGAAATCCAAACCAAGAGAAGTAGTAGAGAATAGGAAGAACCATATCAAATCAACCTGTATGCACATAATATACAACGCCTAAAGGCAAGGATCACAACAGAAATGAACTCATCCAGCAAGAAACCCATAGAAATATAATGCGCGACTCTAAGGTCGAAATAATACACATCACTGGTCTCTATCTCAAATAAATACATGTTTAGTTGATGGAACTTCTAGACACAACTGAAATATAATATACAATGTATAATGATGGGTAAGATACAATAAACCCACCTACTAGCAAGTCACCCGAAAGGTACAGTGCTCGCAAAACCGTAATGAAATCCGTATGGCAACACCTGCAAGAAACTGGGGCACAACGGGGGTGAGTTGCTAACTCGTGAGTAGAAAAAGATCTACGAACAGAAAATCACATGTATGACACGATCCTAGGTCATACGATCAGAATATATAATCCTCAAATATATAACTAGCAATCTCTAACCAAGTCTAGGGTAAATATCTAACCCAAGTGAAACCCATGTGTCTGTGCCAGTGCATCAAGTGGCAATATATATCATATGAATGATGTATGAATGCATGAAACATAATGCATGTACTGAAGAAAACTGCTTTTGTAACCTTGTGAGATTTCTGTATTTATAAAATGAGGTATCACGATGAAATCAGCATAAAACAGTGCCTAGCATCGGTACAAATCATAAATTTCAATGTCTCGATATCTCTGTATCACAATCTCTATACCTCAATATCTCAAATCTCAATGTCTCAATCATAATATCCAGGGCGCCGTCAGTCCAGATCGGCCCCTACCATCCATCTCATGACTACGACGGTATCCTTCGGATATCCGACGTGTCGGGTAATATCACCGGTCGGTCGTGCTCCTCTGCCAGGCTCAACGCCATCTCTTGCGATCTTCTTGCCCTGGGGTACCGTACCGGGCCCCCATGTACCCGAAACGGTTCATCCGCTTCCTCGAATTGGGTCTCAAAATCCATCAGCAAAACTCATAGTGGACGACTCATACATCATGGAAAAACTGCATTTAGATTAAAAAGAGAAAGCAGTTTATATGTATGTTTTTGCGGTTTTCCTCCAAATCCAGAAAACATCATGGAAACCCGAATCCAAATCATCAATAGCATGTGAAATCATGAATATGAGCATGATAATCCATGAATGCAGCATATAATGAATAACAGTATACATGAAGTGGCAAGTAATAGCTATAATGTCAAGCTGGCATATAAGGCACTGCGCTAATATCATGTTACTACTAGCTATCAAGCTAAATCAAGCGATAATATTTTCTAAGTGTTCGTGACATGGCAATTACCGATGAAGATGTGTGTGAGTCGGCAAATAAGTGTATGTGGTACATACGCATCATCGGTAATGGTGCTGGTGTCCTAACAGCAGGATATCAATAATGAAATGTGAATCATAACAGTATGCGATGCAGAGTAACAATAATAATATGCGGGAACTGAAATACTGAACACCATGATCGCTAAACTGCATCTAATGTCACAAGAGTCATATAGCTGCACCACTATAAGGCTGAGCTAATGCTAACAGTAGGTAAGGGAAAACGCCTAACCTCTGAATCGATGCATATATATATACACATATATAGTCGGTGATCCCGCCTCGATCATATCACATCCGATACCGTATCCCTATAATCGGTTATTCCCAAGTCAAATAGGCGGATCAAACATCAAAATATAGCTCGTACGTAAATCCGTCGTACGGCCTCCCCAATCTGGGTATGAGTCAATATCACATTAGTCATATCATTCATCGAGTATTCTCTTATCAAATATCATCATCTGGGTACTGACCTATGTCTAGTACAATGCTAATATCATTACTATGTTCAAGCTCTGACTACTGATCAACGGTTTAGTATAAATCAATATTATCATCATATATCATCACAAGAGTATACATCGCCCAAGGCGGCCTATCACAAGTATCCTGTCATATCATATCATATCACATCTCATAACATAATCACGTGTCAATCATTATATATTTATGTCACCATTCCTATGGCATCATCATTCCCAAATCCTCTAAGGCATCAAGACGTACCTCAATTATGAGTTTTATCATATCACCGATATCATAATCTTAGATCGAACTCATCGACTCATATCAATCCCAAGTATCATCCTCAAATCCGTATGTGAACACATAATCCCAAACTCAAGTGAACACATATCTATATAGAATCCCATCTATGCACATATGAAGTGAGGATGTATGCAAGTATGTATGTGTAAGTGTAGTGCACCCACTACCTAAGGTTTCGTAACCATTTACCAATCCAGTAAACCAATATCCATTTAAACATCAATAATTTATCACAACTAACATAAAATGATTGTTGGTGTGTATACGCATCCGTATACATCACCACGGACTGCGGGGGTGCTATACGCCATCCACCCGACTTCTCCCCGTAGATATAAATCTACCCACCTCGCTTTATGCGTGCCGGTGCCGACGTCGCCATTCGCATCTCCAACACCTCGACGCCATGTGGGGCACCTACAAGGATATCACACGCTAAAACACATGAAAACCATGTCGGAAACTAAAATGATACACGCTACGCTCATAGGTGAAAACCTATAGCCTAGCGTGCAAAAACGACCAATAACCCTTTGCCGTTGACGTTCAAACGCCACCCGACAGAAACGAATCACCAAATACCAAAACATAAATCTATAAACACCATGAAAAACGTGGCAGCAACCCAGAAAAGTGGTCCCAGATTTCTGTTCAGGTCAAAACAAGGCAATTAAACAACTCTGGGGGTGATGTACAGGGTAAATATGACCTACCGGGGCCATTTGGGCACCTAACTTTACAGGGGGGCCGGCCACATACCCCTAAAAACCGGCCAGGCCGGCCCTAAGATGGATTTGGGCTCTCGTCTGCAGAGGGTGGTCTCCTAGTGGTCTATCTAAGCCCCTAGTATTGTTTACTTTTCTAGTATTGGCCCCGGATCACTCCAGATTCACCTGCACGCTCCAATTACTCACAAACCGACATGAAAAGTTCTATAAATCCGTATTTGGTGAAACCAGAGACAAATCTTGGTTTAACTGGTCTCAAACACACTTAATTAAGCTATACTAACCATCACAACCAACACTTGGCCAAATCTCACTCAAATCCTCCTAAACTAGCACTATTCTACACAATAATACTAAATTTCAGCTATACGACCAGAACTTGTCAAAATAGGAGTTGGGTTACAAGATTATACCTCAAGGGGTCCTAGAATGAAGGAGAAGGGAGGATGAAGGAAGGAGGAGTGGGTTGGTGCTGCTGGAGTGCCCCGGGACTGAAGTTGCTGTTGCAACGGAGGCTGATGCTGCTTCTGTGGCTGCTGCTGCTTGCAAATTCCTTTTGCTTTTGTAGCAGCTGTTGGGTCTGTGGTTTTGTTGTGGGGGTTGAGTTGTGGTATGATGATGGTGTTGTGAGGTGTTGGTTTGAACAAAGTTGTTGCTGCTGTGGCTGTTGTTGTTGTTGCTTCAGGCTGCTGCTGCTTGCAACTCTCTCTTGCTTTTCCTTTTCTTTTTCTTATGTTGCAGCAGCTGATGGAGGGGGGTGAGGGCAAAAGTTTTGAAGTGAAGTAGGGGTGTAGGTATGGGGCTATGAGGCATGTAGCTGTGTAGATGCAGGGGGCTGCTGATGCAGATACAATGGCTGAAATGCCAGATTTCAGCAGATAATAAGGCTGTAGGTGTAGGGGGGCTGTTCTGGTGGCTAAAGTGATTGCTGATGGTTCATAAAATGGGGTTGATGTGTTGATATGGGGCTGAATATGAGCTGATATTGTGTGTGTATGATGCTGATGTGAATGTGTGCTGAAGTTTTGTGCTGATGTTGGCTTATGTACTGATGGCTGAAAGTGTTGGGCTGATTTGTGTGTGTAGGTGTGAGAGATGATGTGATCAATGAGAGGGAGGGATATGAGTGAGAGGGGGTTGTGAAAGAGCACAAAGGATATAGAAAAATAAGGTGGATCATGGCATATCCTAGCCACCTCCCTCTCTCTCCAAATTAGTGCACAACCATCATGGCTCTCCCTCTCTCCTACACAAGTCAACCCTAAGCCTACTCACCCTTAACCAAAACCAAAACACTAGTTAACCTAATTAACCTAATCAAATGGTTCAACCCACCATGATCATCTAACATGGTTGAACCCTAAGCCACCATGAGTCCATAATATGGAACAAGTGTGGCAAGTGTAGGAAAATGTTAGGTGCACATTTTTGCACAAAAGGCCAAAAATCCAATTAGCGATTTTTAATCGCGGTTAACACCAAAGTCGCATATAACTCATCATAAAAACTGTAAAATGGCATATTTCCACAAAATAACCTATTTTAGAATTTCCATAATTTTTCTTCAGAATTTTCACCGTTTATCGGTATTTAATTATGCCGACTATTAAAATATTCATTAAAAATTAATATTAAATTATGAAAATTCCCAAAAATAATATTTTATTTTTTTGAGATATTACAACCATGTCCCTAAACTGGAATATGGACCACCATGTCCCTAAACTGGCAATGGACCGCAATGTCCTTAAACTATCTATGAACCACTACGTCCCTAAACTGGAACAATAGAGCCCCCAAACGCTCTTTTGTCGGATCTAAACGATCCCGTTTAAGTTGATCTTAGCCTCAAATCTGGCTAACGTATCCTTAAACATTCAATCGGACTACATATTCCCTAATCATTTTTGGTTCAAGAGTACATCTCCGAACTCCTCTGACACCTGTCGTCGTAATCCTTAAAGGTCGTCAGAGAGGTGACGGGTCCCGACGGCCATATATTAAATGGACCACTACGTCCCTAAACTGGAAAAATAGAGTCCCTAAATGCTCTTTCCGTTAAGTTGATCTTAGTCTCAAATCAGACTAACGTATCCTTAACGAACGTTTAAGTTGATCTTAGCCTCAATATGGCTAACGTATTCTTTAACTAAAACACCAAATCCAAATCTAAGTAAATATGGATTTGGACTAATCCACATCCTACGGGCGACGGCATAACTTAGTCTCCGTATACAATCCATGGGCATCCACAAACAAACCAAACACACACGACACGGAGTGAAATTTCTGTAGAAGGAGAAAGTGGTTACCGCGATGCGGTAGCGTAATTAACTACAGGGGCTTGCGCCTACAGGGAAGAGCTTCCCCACAATCAAAAACCTCTCAAACGAGGGGGAATCTGACGTAGTCTGCAACATCTGCCACATCCGTCTAAACCTCCGATACACGGTGCCATAAATCAACTTGGCATCTTCGGAGAGGTAGACGGATAAAACCAATTAGCATCTGCCCCGAATCTCAGGCAAGACGTCTTCACGTCGTCGCCGTCTTTCGGAGGGGAACAGATTCTAGCACACCCGGTGGGACCTTTTCCTCTTTCCACTCCACACTTCGTGTGTCGTCTTCGCGAACAAATAGCCGTTTGTTAATGGTTGCCTTTGGGTTTCAAGTTACTAAGATTTGGTCTTTTGCCTGGCGCAGAAATCAAGCATCAATGGCCTCTAACTGCTCGAGCTGCTCAAAGTGCCAATGCAACCGACGCTCCGCCTCACCTGGAGATGTAGCTTATGAGCCTCAAGCGGCCTCCATCCTTGCCATGCCGGTAGAACAAGTGACCCAGGCCACCATCGGTCTGTTTTTCGGGACCATGGTCCCGCCTGCAAGCTTCACCATGCCAGTGCCCGCACCAGAAGCGCATAAGAAGTCGGTATTCGATCGGCTCACTACTACAACGACCCCTTCCAACGGGTCGTCCAGTATCAAACCGACAGCCTCTGTCTTTACCAGGCTGAACCAGAACTCTGATGGGCTCGCCAAGAAGCCCGTGAACCCTGAAATGGCCGCCCCGAGGAAGTCAGCCACCTCTGCTCCTGAAGTTGTCAAGGCGGCTTCTCCTGTTAAAGAGTCAGTCTTTTCAAGGCTGACTATTCCGGCTCTTGCTCCTACTTGAGGGTCTGTCTTTGACAGACTGAACATCGCCACTCAAAAGACAACATCAGTCTTTAAGAGGCTGGCACCGGCAGCGCCTCATTCGGACAGGAGGCAAGACGAAGCTGTCCCTACCGCCGAGCCAGTCCCAATGGCTCGTCACGCTCGATGTCGCCACTGGAGCCGAGTAAGGAAGGCCGGGGGCGACTCCCCCTCAGGGCTAACTCCACCGGCTCCAGTGGTGGAAGTTAATACTGCTGTTCCAACTGGAAACAGCTTTGAACCGCTAAGGAGGGTACACAAGAACTCTCCGACTGCTACGCTAAAAAGATCCCCCTACCTGCGGAGAGGGTTACGGAAACGAAGTTGGAGCAGCCCCCTCAACGGCTATCCTCCAAAATTTATAATGTCTGGCGGAGGGTTCAAGACTCGATAATTGACCAAGATCACTCTCGTCAACAGATAAGGGCGAAAGTGCAGGAAGAAAAGAACCGTCCTGTTAAACAGCAAAGGACGACAACCACTAGGGTGCCAGCTGCAACGGCCCCCTCAACTTCAACGGCCCATAAGAGAAGAAGGCCAGAGAAAATCCCCGCGCCTGCGGCAAATGCCAAAGGCGGTGAGCCTAAACGCCCTAAGTTCGGGAACATCGTGGTCCATACTGTATACATGGCGTCGGGAAAGGAGGACAGCCGTGCATCTACAGGTCATAGACCGCTTACACGGTCAGTCACCAAAGCTCAGGAGCAATAGCAGAAGCTCTAAGAAATGATGAACGCGATGGCCGCACTCAGTGGGCCGAAAGAAAGCCCCGAAGCGTCATCTGATCAACGGCAGGAGCAAGAAACTGACGCTGAATTCCTTCGTAGGATATTGCAGAAGAAGGACAAAGAGGCTGCGGAACAAGCATCCAACATAAAGCGAACGGCCCTCCTGTTCCAGGACATGGTGGGAATGATGATTCAACAAGATCCTCCTGCTGAAGATCCTCCGATCGTCCTTGAAGACGACAGGAGAGAAACGTCAAATCTCCACCGGCTCTGTCAACAGCCAAGGAGGAGACAATCTCCAAAGCTGACTTGGACGAATATATAGCTCAGCAGATCCGGGTTCATCAGGCGACTGAGGCAGCCGGTTAGGTCGTAAAGACGGGACGACCGTATCCAAGCTGGTACGATCAGATCAAGTACCCGTCGGGCTATACAATACCGAAATTCCATGTGTATAAGGGGACTGGCAATCCCCACCAGCATGTTGCCTAGTTCAGGGCACTTTGCGGCAACACCGGTGGTGATGATAAATTGTTGCTCCGCCAGTTCGTCGTTAGCTTATCGGATATAGCATTCGAGTGGTTCTCCGAGCTCCCAAATGACTCTATCAAGACATTTGCAGAGATGGAACTGATATTTACTCAGCGTTTCGCAAGCGCCAGCGAACGCACCCTGATAACGACATTGATTAACACCAGGGTGAAGCCGGAAAAGACGTAGGTTCAATATGCGATACAGTGGCGGAACTTATGGTTAAAATGCGAGCAACGCATTGAAGAAGCGCCGGCAGTGGGTATGTTTGTGGGAACCCTCGATCCGCAGGCGACCATATCCCAATTCATGATGTTCTTCAAGCCGACTACCTTCCAGGACCTGATCGACAAGCTAGCTCAAATGGATCAGATGGGCCATAGACTGCCCCTTCCAAAGCCGGACTCTCGAAATGAGAAGGGGAAGGGAAAAGCGATCGTTGTCGCCAATGCTCAACAACAGTCGAGCAACTTGAAACCGGCTGTCCGTCAAAATAATATGCATCCGCGCATGCCTTGAGGAGAGGCTAGGACGTCCTTATTCGTTTCCCCGAGATAAAACGAGAAGACTGTTTGAGCTAGCATTGCGCAACCGACTCATAAATCTGCCGGATCCAAGACGTCCGTCGCAGCCAAACGACGTCAATGATCCCAATTATTGTCCCTATCATCGAGTACTCGGTCATCCGATCGAGGATTGCTACGTCTTCAAAAATTGGATTGAAGACCAGTACCAACAGGGCAAGTTCGCGTTGTCCGACAGATGGAAAGTGAATCCGCCGCAGCCTCACACCCCTAAAAGGGTGAATACGCCGGGGGCAACATGCTCCCTCGTTGAAGAAGCCCCATGGGAGGTTGTGCTATCAGCCAAAACAAAGAGGATGCTAAACAATCTTCAAACATGCCCAGCGATCAGGTGGAAGAACCCGTTGGAACCTCAGATCATTGAAGGGATGTTGAAGCTGCGCCCGACTCAAAAGATCGATGGTGGTAGCCCAAGCACTCACAACCAGCCGTCAAAATCTTCAAAGAAGAAGAAAAAGAAATCCAAGAAGCACGTGAAGCCTGGCGACAAGCGCACGGACTTACAAAAACAAATTGACGCACTGGAGGAGTACAACCAGAAAGCACAAACTCCCATCACACTCCAAGAGTTCCTCAACCACGTCTTTCAAGAGGAAGATGAGGGAGATAGTTCGTCGGATGAATCTGAGGAATACATGGCGAGTTGTCATATGATTTCCCATTCGTTTATAAACGATGAGGAAACGCCTTGCACTGAAAAGCTGGGGGCAGATCCTAAACCGGAAATTCTGGGGCCATCGGATGAAACAATTGACGCGTTCCTCAACAAAGCTCTGTTGAAAAGTGAAGCTGATCGGGAACGCGAGATGGCCATATTTGAAAGGGCTAAGCGCCAGCGACTTGACGAAAAAGTTGAGACACTCCCGCCGAATCAAAGTACGTCCACCGCAGATAAAAGCAAATTCAAGATGAGGAAAAGGTTTGTTAAGGCCATATCAATGGGTATGAAGCTACCATCCTCTGAAGGAAGCATTGCTGGCGAAGCGGAAATGCACCCCTTTTACTGCTTGTATCATCGGAAGATTTCGCACCCCACCGAAGAGTGCAAAGCTTTCAATAAATGGTGGCAGGGATATGTTGCTCACCAACAACATTTTAAGCGGGAAAAGCACAAAACTCGCCGGGAGTAGAACGGTACAACCGAAAGGCTTAACAAAACTACTGGCAATTGTCGCAAGGTTAACGCTGGGGGATCGCAAGTGCTCATATTCGGGAGCGACTCTGACGAGGAGCTGGCTCTTAGACCCCTCTTTAAAGAGTCCACCTCGGGAAAAGTAGAAGAGCCGAAGGTCTGCGAAAATATCCGGCTGCGTAATCGGACGCTACCCGAAAAGAATCTAACAAGAAAGATAAAGGGAAAGAAAAGGTCCCTGAGGATATCGCCTTAGATGACCAAGTCATGGAAGAGCTAGCCGCCAAGGACCCGCCGAAGAAAAATAAGATAGATTATAATGTTCTAGCGCATCTGAGGAAGCTACCCTCGCAGCTTAGCATTCTTGACGCCCTTTTACTATCAAAAGAGGCGAGATATTCGTTAATCAAGGCACTACAGGAGACGGAGCAATTCCAAGCTTTTCTGGCCGAAGAAAAGATGAAGGATGAATTGGAGGAAGTGCACACGGCCGATGTCACTTTTGGCGATGAAGACCTTCTCCTTGGGACGTGCGAACACAATCGCTCCCTCTATGTCTCAGGATACTGCCATGATATAAAGATAGGCAAAATCCTGGTCGATAATGGATCGTCCGTTAATCTCCTTAACGTGCGGGTGTTAAAAGAAATCTGCATGAGCGTCCAGCACCTTGCTCGAGACAAGATCACCATCACTGGGTTCGACTCCCAATCATCAAGAACTCTTGGGTCTGTGATACTGACGCTACGCTTCGGGCTACTCATCACGGAAATTAAATTCCACGTCATAGACGCCAAGACATGCTACAATGCTCTGCTCGGCCGACCATGGTTACACGAGTACAACATCATCCTTTCTACACAGTATCAGTGTATGAAATATTTTAAGGATGGTCTCGAGTATACCGTGATGGGAGAACTGAACCCGTTCTCCGTAAGCGAAGTCCGCAAATATGAAGATGAAAAATACTTCTTACCGGATTTCGAGGACACGGAGAGGTGTCACATGCCGGAAAACAAAGCTAACGCCACTATCCCTGTCTTCGGTAGTGATACCGAGGAGGAAGAAGAGATAGTTTATTCGGGTCTGCCCCAATAGATCAAGCTAGGACCATCCACTCCTACGTTGATCTTTGGTAGTGACTTAGAAGATGAGGTCCATGCTATATTCTCTGCTCGGCCTTCAATACAAACATCCGTTGACGAAGAGCAAAGTCTGCAAATCGCCATGGTTCCACTTAAACACCATAAAGAACTTGATGCGCTCGATACCTACAGTGTAGAGGAGCTAGGGACGTTCTATATCCCTCCCAGGCGAGAAGGAGAAAAGGCAATTCTATTCTACCGCTCTGAAGAAAACAAAGTGGAGAAAGAAACCTGCCACGGTGCGGATCCTACGCTTGACAGGCTTCAGCCAATCCGTTTACCTAGGTATTATACAGAAGGCTTGAAAAGGCTATTGAAGCACCAGGGGATACCCTTCAAACAGGCCGCTCAAAAAGCCAAATTCTATTACAAGGTCTGGAACGTCCCCGGAACTCAACACAAGTTGCCTAGTGGGAGGATGGAAACAATCGGACTTGGATACATTCGGTCCAAGAAACGAGAACTAATCCGCGACTGTTACGTCGTACATGACTTCAATGAAGAAGCGGATGCTCAATGGGAGGACGCTAATCTTGAACCAGTAAAAGTTCCTGATGCAAAAGTGCCCAGTCCGTCGTTCGAGGAACAAATGAATAGGCTTATAAGGGAAGCTGGTCAAAAAGTCCGAGACGACCACAACCGTGAAATGGACATCTACGAGAAAGCCAAAACGCAACGCCTCCTCCAACAGGCCATGAAAGATGAAAGTGCCACTCCCTGTCAACCTGTTATAAAAAAAGCTCGACATAGAGGCAGAAACAAGTCGAAAAGCGAAAAAGGCGCTCGACAGCAACAAAGCGGGACTAAGAAGCCACGCAAGCGGGAATCGAGAGGTCCAGATTTGTCCCTCATAAAGAAGATGAGTCGAGCATACTCTTTTCCTCGGGACAAGACGAAGAAGATACTTGACCGAGCTATAAAATACCAGATGCTTACACTGCCGGAGTCCAAGCACCCCGAACAGGCAGGCGAAATCTCATACCCAAACTATTGCTCTTATCACCGAGTAATAGAGCATCCTCTCGAAGACTGCTTCACCTTCAAGAATTGGGTCGAAGATCAGTATCAGCTCAGCAAGTTCGCTCTGTCTGACAGTTGGAGGGTAACGCCGCCACAGAAGCACGAACCCAAAGCCACGAAAGCAGAACAAGATTCACATCGGTCTTCGAAGCGAGCTCGTACTTATCACATGATAACAATATCAAAAGAAGAGCCCGAGAACATGGATAACCTTCCATGGTGCTTCGAAAACTGCAACGATGAGGTGATCTCAGAATTTCCACCAGCGCCGAAAGAGCTGGAAGATGGAATACATACCACTGCAGATAACCTCAGGAAAATTAAGTTAGGGACGGCGAATGACCCGCGACCGACATTCGTCAGCGAGTTGCTATCTGAAGAAAGGGTGGCTGCGTTAAAAGACATACTTGTACAGCATAAAGATTGCTTCGCATGGAACTATTCCGAAATGCCGGACTAGATCGAGAAATTGCTGTGCACAGATTGGCGATGTCTCCGAACGTCAAGCCAGTCAAACAAGCACCAAGAAGAATGCGGCTTGAGCTTGAAATGAGTATCAATGCCGAGGTTAAGAAGCTAATCGACTCTGGCTTTATCCAGGAGGTTCAATATCCTGAATGGATCACCAACATCGTCCGGTGATGAAGAAAAATGGGACAGTGCGTATATGCGTGGACTTCCGGGATCTCAATAAAGCCTGCCCGAAGGACGATTTCCCAGTGCCAGTCAACGAACTGATGATAGATAACACATCCACTCACGAGGTTTTCTCCTTCATGGATGGCTCATCAGGGTATAATCAGATAAAGATACATCCCGAAGACCAGAAGCACACCGCTTTCCGGACCACTTTGGGTATATTCTGCTACAAGGTGATGCTCTTCGGTCTAAAGAACGCCGGTGCCACCTATTAGAGGGACATGACGAAGATCTTTGATGATTTTATACATGAAATCGTCGAATGCTATATCGACGACCTCGTGTTAAGAGCAAATCATACGAGGAACATCTCGAGCATCCGAAGACCATATTTCAACGCCTTCGACAATACAACTTGAAGATGAATCCTCTCAAGTGTGCATTCGGAGTTTCCTCGGGCAAATTCCTGGAATTCATCGTTCGACACCGAGGTATCGAAATAGATCCGTCAAAGATCAAGGCGATTATGGAAATGCCTCCGCCAAGGACTCTTAAGAAATTGCGGTCTTTCCAAGCAAAGCTCGCGTACATACGGCGATTTATTGCCAACCTTTCAGGCAAGTGCCGTCCTTACAGCCACCTGATGAAGAAGGGAACTCCGTTCGTCTGGGATCATAAATGCTAAGAAGCGCTGGACGAAATCAAGCAGTATCTACAGAACCCGCCAGTGCTGGCTGCTCCAGTCAAGGGAAAGCCCCTCATTCTTTATACAACCGCCCTCGAAGGTTCTTTAGGGCATTATGGGCACAAGAGAACGACAAAGGGAAAGAAAGAGCACTCTACTATTTGAGTCGGGTTCTACTGGGGGCAGAAAGCAACTATTCCCCCATTGAAAAACACTGCCTGGCGTTGATCTTTGTGATAACAAAGCTCAGGCACTATCCGTTGGCGCATGAAGTCCGTCTCATTTCAAAGGTGGACCCCCTTAAGTATTTAATGTCAAAGGCCATATTGACGGGGCGACTCGCTAAATAGGCCCTGCTCTTGATGGAGTTCTCGATAACCTATCAACCTCTCAAGGCAGTGAAAGGCCAGTCCATCGCCGACTTCCTCACTGAGCATCCGATACCTGCCGATTCCCTTCTGAATTGCGAACTGCCAGATGAACATTCATTTGACGCGATCAATGGGAGCGATACCCGGTGGGAGCTTTATTTCGATGGAGCATCTTCCATGAAGAAGCGCAAACAAAGTGCCCCTATAATCAAATCGGGGGTATGCCTTATCTTCGTGACTCCACAATGAGGGATAATGTGCTTTGCCTTCTCCTTGACAGAGCCGAGGACGAATAATGAAGCCGAATATGAAGCTTTAATAGCAGGCCTCAAGATCGCCATCGACATGGGAATTGAAAATCTCCTCATATACGAAGATTCCTAACTGGTCGTTAGTCAAGTACCAAACGTGCAAACCAGAGTTGGTGAAGTATGGCGAAAAGGTGCAACAGCTGTTGACTCAAATTCCCTCCTACACTTTGGAAACACATACCGCGTGCGGAAAACAGCAAAGCGGACGCGTTAGCCAAGCTCGCTAAAGAACTGGCTGACGAGAGCCTCGATGACGTCAGATTCGTGGTACAAAGCCGTCGAGTACTTGCCCAGCAGAAATATCTCCGGAATCATCCGAAGAAAAGGGAGCGACTAAGCAGACGGTCCTCCAAATGAAAGACCGAGAAAAGGATGAGGATTGGAGAGAAGTCTTTATAGACCACTTCAAATACCGTCGAACGCCCGAAGATGCGTCCTCAAGACATCAGCTCATGAAACGAGCTCTGTCTTTCGCCTTCGTCAATGATACTCTGTACAAGAGGTCGTTTGATTCTCTGTGGTTGAGATGTTTGGGACCTGACGAAGCAAAAAGAGTCGTTCAGGAAGTTCATGATGGACTTTGCGGTTCTCACCAAGCAAGCCCGAAGATGAAGTTGAAGATCAAACGGATGGGCTACTATTGGCCCACGATGATCCAGGACTGCCTCGAATATGTGAAGCAATGCCACTCATGCTAAATACATGGGGACTTCATCTACCAGCATCCAAATCCACTACATCCAACGGTGGCTAGCTGGCCATTCGAAATGTGGGGAACTGACATAGTCGGCCCTATCGAACCAGTATCGTCCAGAGGACATCATTTCATCCTGGCGACGACTGATTACTTCTCCAAATGGGCAGAAGCAGTACCATTGAGGGAAGTGAAGATGGAGAATATCCTCTATTTCTTCAAGACGCACGTCATATATCGGTTTGGAACTCCGCGACGGATCATCTCCGATAACGGGCCAGCCTACAGAAGCCACAAGATCAACCGCTTCGCGCAGCAGCATAATATAGACTGGAGATATTCCTCGGTTTATAATCCACGAGCTAACGGTCTAGCCGAAGCCTTCAACAAGACCTTGACAATGATCATGAAAAAGACGGTGTCCCGAAATAAGAAGGATTGGCATGAGAGACTGCAAGAAGCTCTTTGGGCCTATCGGACTAAGTTCAAGACGGCCACGAACACAATGCCGTACGCGTTGGTATTCGGTACAGAAGCAGTACTCCCCCTCGAGATAGAGTTACCCTCTCTACGAGTTGCAGTCCACTACGAGCTGATGGATGAAGAAAATGCTCACCTTAGGCTTGAGGAGCTTGACGCCCTTGATGAAGCCCGGCTCCTAGCGCAATAAAATCTGGAGGCTTATAAAGCAAAGATGACGCGCTCATATGAAAGATTGACCCGGCCGAGGACATTCCGCCAAGGCGAACTCGTGCTAGTGTTCAAAAGGCCTATGATCCCCAATCGCGCCAAGCGGGGAAAATTCGAGCCGAACTATGAAGGCCCGTACATCATAGACAAGGTCTACCAGGGTGGGGCCTATCTACTCATGGATATGCACGGTGAAAGGCCTTTCAGGCCAATAAACGGTTGCTTCCTAAAGAAGTACTACATTTAATGAGCCACAGCCTAGGTCAATGATAGATGACGACGATTATGCCCGCTCGCTATCTTCCTAAGCTCAAAATTTATAAGTGGTAGCCGGCTTTCTCCATGACGGACCGAAACATCCTTAAACTAATGACGGACCGAAACGTCCTTAAACTAATGACGGACCGAAACGTCCTTAAACTAATGACGGACCACTACGTCCTAAAACTAGCTGCGGACCGAAACGTCCTTAAACTATACCGCAACATCCTTAGGCTGACGAGATGAATAAAAAAAGGAAAAAAATAAAAAAATAAAGACGGTATGTCCATAAGTGAAATAGGCACTGATGAAAACCCGAAAGAGCTCCGTGAGTACAAACAGCAGGGCTACCGTCGAGTGTTCGTGAAAACCCGAAAGGGCGCGACCTCATAAAAAAAAAGAGAATAAAAAGAACTAAAAAAAACGCTACGTCCATAAGCAAAATGGGTACGGATGAAAACCCGAAAGGGCTCCGTGAGTAAAAACAGCAGGACTACCGGCGAGTGTTTATGAAAACCAGAAAGGGCGCAACCTCGTTGAAGGACACTTACAGGGTCCGCTTGACTTTGTAAGGAGAAACCACCCGCGTGAGATCCTCATGACTCACAAGGGAGCAACACACTTAAGGATCCCCATGATTGGAAGAATTAAAGTTAACCGCAATCAAGACGGTGTCGCTATGCAGCTAGCCGGTTGAGCACGGGTCGGTCCACAGGGAGATGGTTGTATGTTCGTTCTTGTTTTAGACGAGTCAATAAAGAATGAGTATATTTGTTTGATCTAACCTATGTGTATTATTTGCAAGTATAAAGTTGTTAAAAAGAAAATACGAGATTGTAAGCTAAGGAAATCCGTACTCAAAACCTTTGAGCCGAGTCTTGACCAATTAAAGCTAGAGCAATCGGCAACAACGTGGATTAGGGGATTTAAGCGCGGTATTCGTGGAATCCGGCTTATTTACCCTTGTCCTTCCGTTCTTATCTCTTGCTTTCGCCTCCAGCCAAACCGAACGCAACCGGTCGCGGTTAGGAATCACCGTTACCTTGTCAGGGTAGGGTGCCTAACGGAGCGCTTGCGTAACGTTTGGGCAGAGTTCAAATGGAAAATAACGGGAAAAGGAAATGAGAAAGAAGTGTTAACTTACAATACCGTATTGATTCTTAACAACGACAATAATTACAACATTCACAAAATGAACAAAAGAGAACAAAAAGAAAAGAACAAAGAAAAGAAAAGATTACAAGTATTAAGTGCATGAAATAAATTGCAAGTAATTAAAGACAAGGTAATAAAAAGCAAGTAATAAAAAGCGATAAAAAGAACAAGGAACTAGAACTCAAGCCAAGCATGTGATCAATAGCCAATCCTTAAACTTGCAAGCTCAATCAAGAGGTTGCAAGATCAAGGGAAGGGTAGAGAACGCATGTGAAGTGAAGAACTAGTCCCGTGAGAAAATACGACCCTTGAGATCAATAACTAACCCTTAACCATTCAAGCTCAATGAAGAGATTGAATGATCAAGAGAAAGCAAGAATCTCAAGGGGAAGAAGAAACACAAGAGAATGATACAAAAAGCCCTCATCTTCATTGATCTCTCACTCAAAAAGCTCTCACTACAATTTTCATGGAAAAGGAATGAAGAAGAAGAAGAAGAACTATACAAAACACTACAAAAGAGGAACAAAAGAATGACTTAGAATTGGCCCCTTGGCTTAGCTCAATTCTGGAGTATTTATAGGCAGAGGGTTGAAGACCTAGGGCAAGAATCTGCCACAATATGAAGCCGCCAAACTACCCCCAAAAAACGACACGACAAGGATTCAGTAAGGCCGCGGATCCGCCGCCAATACCCCCTATTGGCCGCGGATACGCCGCACTATAGAGGGTTCAGGGCATGGGCTTTTCTGTAGGTCCCTGGTTTGCTGTCCCCTGTTGTCTGGTACATATATTTTCTGATAATCTTTCCAGAATATCTTCAGAATTCTTAGTCCAAGATTGCTATCTTTTCTTCACTTTTGACTTCTATCTCTCTCGAGCTCCGCGCACCCATTGATTCTTGTGCTGCCCCCCTCGTGCTCTGTGCTTGTCCGAGACACGAATGACCACTGTCATATGTCTTGTCTCTGGAACAGGTACTCGGCACTGGACGGATATGGATGACCGGAACCCGGCTTTTATCTGCTGTCAACAGATGTTCTGCTTTTGGCGTAACTGTGGAGATTTTGTCATGATTTGCAATATTTGGACTGGAAACCTGTACTCTGTAAATATGCAACAAACACGGATTAAAAGCACCTACCTATAAACACACGAGCATAAGAATGGGCGGTATAAAATGTAGTATTCTGTTATGAACAAATACCCCCAAACTTAACTTTTGCTCGTCCCGAGCAAAACCAATTATTCACAATAATAAAATCCTAACCGCACTTTCGCAGGGAACACGATTGCACTGAGCACGTGCAACAAGCCGTTAAACCTCTAGGTGTCCTTACTAGGAGGAGTGTTGTCTCCTGAGGGTTTTCAGCGGATACTACCCACAAAATCCCGTCAAGCTAGTGTCATAAGTTAACGTCGATTCTACTCCTACAGTTTAGTATTTACGTTAGAAACTCTATCATCCTAAGTTAGAAATATTCAACCCTTATTTTTCACACCTTCTATCTATTTAACCTTAGGTCCTATACGTTCCAAAGAAATGTTTAGAAAGATGTTGGTTCTCCTGAGTTTTCCTTCTAAAGTGAGGCCTCAAATCAGGGATTTTTATCACCTCTATAGAAAACACAAGTCTTATTCTTCATTTCTATCTTTTATTCAAACATCGATTGTATACCCCTACGTGTGTGTATATTTGCACCCCTACACTCAAGAATTCAATTCAAGCTATAATACCCTTGCCCTAATACCTAATACTACTTCTTTTCATTAAGGATGGACGGATTTGCTCACACACCTTTCATGCGACTATTAATGCTTCTTGAGGCACTAACGACCGATTACTGAATGTGTGAACTTTAAAGCGTAAATAGCAGTTTCCAGATCTTGACTTTATTCTATTTTTCTTTTTCTTTTTCTTTTTCTTTTTCAAGACCGGATATATTTTTCAATATGCTCTTTTGGTGTTTAGCTTTAGATACCGTTTTTTCTTTCATACTAGGCTTTCCGGCAAGAGTATTTCTAGGTATCTTCTACTATCCCAAGTTTCAAGGTGCGTGTAAGTGCAGTTTGTAGGGTATATACTTTCTAAATTTAAACTCAAGAAAAGAAACTATTTTTCAGACTTATCCTCCAGTAAAGCTTCAATACTTTCCCTTCATCTTGACTTAACTCAAGAACTGAACTCAAGATTACCTATTTCTCAAAAAAAACTGTAAGGACGTATACTTACCAAAGTTAGACAGAATGAGGGTTATTTTTAGGGTTTTCAATCCCTAAGTCTAGAATTTAGTTATTTCTAACATATCAACTAAACTTTCAGAATAAAGATCTAAGTTACCCTATTAGCTAACTTGACGACAAAGATTTTATATTTTGGAAAATTTTTTGATTTTTGTGGGTTTTTAATAAGGTATGCAAATGCAAAATATACAAATGAATGCGAAGGAAGAAAGCTTACCGAGCACACCCCCAAACTTAAACTTGACAGTGCCCTCACTGTCAGGCTACACCAAGAGGGTCAAAATTGTCGGCGCTCCCTAGAAACAAATTATATACAAAAAAGGAAAAAAAAAATATATACAAAAAAGGAGTCCCCCCCAAACTTAAGTAAAACAGTGTTTCCATTGTTAAGCGTTGAAATTCAGGATTAGGGAGGAAAGAGAACAGTATCAAGCTATACAAAGCCTTACACAGGCCAAAAGTTAACACCAACCATTCAAAGATTTTATCGCTATAATGTACCGGTTGGTGGAAGAAGGCGTAGAGGAAAGAGATGGAGAATACGCGAGACCATATGCGGAGAGAAGCGGGATATGGTCTCGGTATATGAGAGGAAGAAGAATGGCGGAAGGGAAAAAGAAGTGGAATACGAACTTGAGGGTGCAAATGGAGTAAATAGATTAGCACAATTTGGGATGACCGATGTGTGAAAAGCGATTGTGCTAATATATTTATCCGTCGAGAAATAGGGTCAAATCCCTCAAGATTCGTGAGAAACCATGGGTACGCCGAACTTGGTAAACCAGACACAGGAAGTGAAAATGATACGGTTTCTTGCATGGTCGGAACGATGGAAAGGATAGGGGGAGGTGATTGCGGAAGGGTATCAGTTAAGGTTTCGGGAGGGTGTACACAGTCAATGATAGGGACAGGATGAATGGGAAAATCCGACTCATCAATTAAAACTGGTACATCCTCAAAACTATCCTCAATAGTCTCCTCAAAATTTAGCACATCCATGCACTTCTCTTCAAAATCCAGACGCATATGGGGTTCGGGAAAAACATTTAATGACTCGGGATGATGATTTGAAGAGACAAACTCAGCCAAATCTACGGGTTCATCATCCAAAATATTCCCGGCGTCAATATCCTTAATCAAGTGAAAATCAAAATTCTCTGACACCTCAACAAAAGCATGGATATCAATTGATTCAGGTTCTAAAGTGGAGGTGTAGAGGTTAAAAAGTTTAGGATCAGTTTCACTTGGAGGAGACCCTTCACAATCGGGTAAATCAAACACTACGAAGTCGCACAACTCATTCATCATTCTATCTTCAATTGAGAAATCATATGGGATACTCGATAGACTTTCAAAACAGGAGTTGTGGGATTCAATTTGGGACAGGTAGGTTTGATTTGGAAGGGTGTACATCTCACTATCTCCACTCAAATTCTCAGCATGTCCTACCGCCTCCTCATACATTGGAAAATGTGGAGCTAGCTGAAAACTAGCTACCGGGTCACTAGGTTGTATGAGGGCGGCCATGGACGCATTCAAATCCATCATCTGTTGGCTTGACGCTACCCTAAAGTCTTCCAAGGACTGTTCTAGACTAGACATTGGTTGTGAAGGGGTTTCAGTAAAAGATTCAAAATTGTTTGGATACTGAAAATTCCCAAATGGCGGTTCAGAAACAATGTCTAGGGAAGGTGAAAAAGTAGGGTAGGACTGGTAGGAATTGAATGGTTGGACAGGGGTAGGATCAACATTTGGATAAGAAGGTGAATGAAATTGTTGATCCCAAGAATTTGAAGTGGTGACAGGAGTGAAAGATCGGCTACGAGATTGTTCAATATGTTCTGCAATAGACATAGGTCTTGGAGTTGCAACATGACTCGAAGAAGGGGTATAAACGTAAGAAGGGGTGAATGTTTGAAATGGTTGATACGAAGTTGATTGCGGAGTCAAATTGTTTGTCCTAGACGCGTCTATCCGATCTCTCAATGAAATTTTTGGCATGGATGGATCGTTCGAAGTTCAGCCAAAGCAAGAACCGTGAGAAGTAATGTCTGGTTGGGGGTACCAAAGTTCGGCAAGATTTTTTCGAGGTGGGGTACCCATGATATGAAGAGAGAGAAAGAAAGGTAGATAAATGGAGGGGAAAAAGAATGTGATATTTTTTTTTTAGTTTATATATTAACAAAAGAATAAAAAACAATATGGACAAAAACAATCACGACACAAAAATACCACACACCTAATCGTTCTAGGGTTCACCTAGGTCAACTAGACCTGCTCCAGAACTTGATTGTCGAAGTAAAACTGTGTCGAGAAACAGGCTCAAGATACACTGATCACGAGGCCAGGTAAGTGCAGAGATAAGGGGAGGTTTTCCAACGCTTTCGCGAAGTTCCTTAATTAAATAACCCTTTCTCTTTTGGCGGTTGCGCCGTTAACACTTTCCTAGACACCCCGTAAACAATATACCGTTAAGCAAGGTTCTAAACACAGTTAACTTCTCCTAGTGAGCGCGAAGTCCTTAAGGCTTAAAGTCTAGTTTCTTTTAAATTTTGTGCGGGTAAACGTTATGCTCAAGTTCGTGATTTGTGGGCCACGGAAAAGGTGATGAAATCCTTTACCGTATATTGTGGGGTTCGCTTGCGCTTAAGTCCGTATTAATGTATGCAATGCGCAATTCAAAAAAATTCTATAAAGAATCAAACAATCGTTTTTTAGTTTAAGCGCGGCGCTGCAACATATACGGGTTAGTCAATTTTTGGCGTTTTCTAGCGAACTTGCAAAGAATCCTGCAAAGAATAGTATATTGGAAGCGTCGGATTTGAGAAGAATGTGTTTGTAAAGTACGTACCGTTAAGTTTTGGGTTAGGAAACCCCCGTTGAATCAAATCCGGTAAGCTTGGAAAGTTCGCTTGCGCGGGTCAAACTACCCGGATCTTTGGCACTGTACTTCGTAATCACCTTAACTTTGAACGTACACTTTGCTCCCACAATCGCAGTTTGCAAATACGCAAAAATCTGCACTCTTGCCCACAAAAATGATCAAAAATAACAAAAAGATTTTTTTTTTAATATATATACAAAATGAATATTAACCCGAATAACAAGAAAGAAAATACGCTACCGTCTCCCCGGCAACGGCGCCATTTGATTGGAAGAATTAAAGTTAACCGCAATCAAGACAGTGTCGCTATGCAGCTAGCCGGTTGAGCACGGGTCGGTCCACAGGGAGATGGTTGTATGTTCGTTCTTGTTTTAGACGAGTCAATAAAGAATGAGTATATTTGTTTGATCTAACCTATGTGTATTATTTGCAAGTATAAAGTTGTTAAGAAGAAAATACGAGATTGTAAGCTAAGGAAATCCGTACTCAAAACCTTTGAGCCGAGTCTTGACCAATTAAAGCTAGAGCAATCGGCAACAACGTGGATTAGGGGATTTAAGCGCGGTATTCGTGGAATCCGGCTTATTTACCCTTGTCCTTCCGTTCTTGTCTCTTGCTTTCGCCTCCGGCCAAACCGAACGCAACCGGTCGCGGTTAAGAATCACCGTTACCTTGTCAGGGTAGGGTGCCTAACGGAGCGCTTGCGTAACGTTTGGGCGGAGTTCAAATGGAAAATAACGGGAAAAGGAAATGAGAAAGAAGTGTTAACTTACAATACCGTATTGATTCTTAACAACGACGATAATTACAACATTCACAAAATGAACAAAAGAGAACAAAAAGAAAAGAACAAAGAAAAGAAAAGATTACAAGTATTAAGTGCATGAAATAAATTGCAAGTAATTAAAGACAAGGTAATAAAAAGCAAGTAATAAAAAGCGATAAAAAGAACAAGGAACTAGAACTCAAGCCAAGCATGTGATCAATAGCCAACCCTTAAACTTGCAAGCTCAATCAAGAGGTTGCAAGATCAAGGGAAGGGTAGAGAACGCATGTGAAGTGAAGAACTAGTCCCGTGAGAAAATACGACCCTTGAGATTAATAACTAACCCTTAGCCATTCAAGCTCAATGAAGAGGTTGAATGATCAAGAGAAAGAAAGAATCTCAAGGGGAAGAAGAAACACAAGAGAATGATACAAAAAGCCCTCATCTTCATTGATCTCCCACTCAAAAAGCTCTCACTACAATTTTCATGGAAAAGGAATGAAGAAGAAGAAGAAGAACTATACAAAACACTATAAAAGAGGAACAAAAGAATGACTTAGAATTGGCCCCTTGGCTTAGCTCAATTCTGGAGTATTTATAGGCAGAGGGTTGAAGACCTAGGGCAAGAATCTGCCACAGTATGAAGTCCTCAAACTACCTCCAAAAAACGACACGACAAGGAGTCAGTAAGGCCGCGGATCCGCCGCCAATACCCCTTATTGGCCGCGGATCCGCCGCACTATAGAGGGTTCAGGGCATGGGCTCTTCTGTAGGTCCCTGGTCTGCTGTCCCCTGTTGTCTGGTACATATATTTTCTGATAATCTTTCCAGAATATCTTCAGAATTCTTAGTCCAAGATTGCTATCTTTTCTTCACTTTTGACTTCTATCTCTCTCGAGCTCCGCGCACCCATTGATTCTTGTGCTACCCCCCTCGTTCTCTGTGCTTGTCCGAGACACGAATGACCACTGTCATATGTCTTGTCTCTGGAACAGGTACTCGGCACTGGACGGATATGGATGACCGGAACCCGGCTTTTATCTGCTGTCAACAGATGTTCTGCTTTTGGCGTAACTGTGGAGATTTTGTCATGATTTGCAATATTTGGACTGGAAACCTGTACTCTGTAAATATGCAACAAACACGGATTAAAAGCACCTACCTATAAACACACGAGCATAAGAATGGGCGGTATAAAATATAGTATTCTGTTATGAACACCCCACTATTCCTAAGGAGAAAATACACTTGTGAAATCCTCACGACTCGTAAGGAGAACTCTCTTATGGGACCCTCACGGCTCATAAGATTTGAAAGTCTTAAATTACAGAGACCTAAACATGTGCTTAAGCAACCCCCACAACCTTCGATATTGCCCTACAGGCGGCTCATATTGATCCTTGTATATGATCCACGGGCGCGAATAAACATTTCCCTAACCAAGTCACATCCGTGACTGGGGATATGTTCGCATGGTGAACAACCCTTGTAAGTCCTCTCAACTTACAAGGAGAAAACCCTCTTGTAAGATCCTTACGACTTACAGAGGAACATACACTTAGGAATCCTCACGATTCCTAAGGAGAAAATACACCTACAAGATCCTCACGACTTGTAGGGAGAAATACCTTTGTGAGACCCTTATGACTCATGAAGTCAAAAGCCTTAGTCTATAGGACCTTAACCCTGTTCGCTAAGCCACCTTTGTTCGATATCGACAGAGGCAAATGATGATTCGCTCCTGGCAATATCCCAGTTGTAGCGGTGCTGATGCCGAAATCGGTGTCTAATTTTAGGTTTATGACGAAAAGCCAGTAGGCCGCACATGCATACGAAATAGCCGAAATGATGGGGCAACTTGCAATAAAAAGCAGCAAGTAAAAACGTATGCGCACAAAATAGCCGAAATGGTTGGGAAACTCGTAATAAAAAGCAGCGAGTAAAAATAAAATAAACAGCCGAAATGATTGGGCACCGCAAAAAATAGCCGAAACGATTGGGCAATCGCGACCTTCGCGATATAAAAGCTGAAATGATAGAGTATCGCGGAAATAAAACAATAATAAAAATGAATGAAAGTTCTGCCCTACAGTTGAGATCATGTCGATTCCTGTATACAATCCAAGGGCACAAACAAAGAAGGCACCAAAAATCGAAGCCAAATCTCGACGGTTCACCAACAACCTAGAGACAACCATGACATTCGTCTCGATATGGCAGACGCAATTCCAGCAAACGAAGCAAAGATCAAATTCCTAGCTTCACGGTTTTGACGGTAACTTATATAAAACCTGAAAGACCGCCACAGATCATTTCAACCCCAGGGAAACCAATGTCCTTGGCAGATACCCCAATTCAGGGAAACTAGCGTCCTTGATGAGAGCTTTCTGATTCCCGTCGGCCCGCAGAGAAACCAGTGTCTTCGCAGGAATACTCCGATTCATTTCAACTTCGAGGAAACTAGCATCCTCTGCAAAATACTTCGACTCAGGGAAACCAGTGTCCTTGACGAGAAATTCTTGATTTGCATCGACCCGCAGAGAAACTAGCGTCTTTGCAGGAATATATCGATTCATTTCAACTCCAGGGAAATCAGTGTCCTTGGCAAATACCTCAATTCAAGGAAACTAGCGTCCTTGATGAGAGCTTTCTGATTCGCGTCGGCCCGCAGAGAAACCAGTGTCTCCTTAGGAATACTCCGATTCGTTTCAACCCCGAGGAAACCAGTGTCCTCGGCAAAATACTTCGACTCAAGGAAACCAGAGTCCTTGACGAGAACTTCTTGATTCGCGTCGACCCGCAGAGAAACTAGCGTCTTTGCAGGAATACATCGATTCGTTTCAACCCCAGGGAAATCAGTGTCCTTGGGAAATACCTCAATTCAGGGAAACTAGCGTCCTTGATGAGAGCTTTCTGATTCGCGTCGGCCCGTAGAGAAACCAGTGTCTCTGTAGGAATACTCCGATTCGTTTCAACCCTAAGGAAATCAGTGTCCTCGGCAAAATACTTTGACTCAGGGAAACCAGTGTCCTTGACGAGAACTTCTTGATTCGTGTCGACCCGCAGAGAAACTAGCGTCTTTGCAGGAATACATCTATTCGTTTCAACCCCAGGGAAATCAGTGTCCTTGGCAACCTCCTCAACTCAGGGAGACCAGTGTCCTTGATGAGAACTTCTTGATTCGTGTCGACCGGCAGAGAAACTAGCGTCTTTGCAGGAATACATCAATTCGTTTCAACCCCAGGGAAATCAGTGTCCTTGGCAACCTCCTCAACTCAGGGAAACTAGCGTCCTTGATGAGAGCTTCTTGATCCGTGTCGACCCACAGAGAAACCAATGTCTTTGCAGGAATACTTCGATTCGTTTCAACCTCGAGGAAACCAGAGTCCTCGGCAAAATACTTCAACTCAGGGAAATCGGTGCTCTTGACGAGAGCTGCTCGATTTGTCTCGACTCGTGAAGAAATTAGTGTCTTCGCGAGGACTTCTCGATTCATCTCAACTTGCAAGATAAAGCCTTAGGCAGCAGGGATTAAAAAACTTATTTCCTAAGCACTGGGACCCTGCAAGTCGGTCTAAAACGGTCTCTTGCATACTATTCATGGGTCTCACTCTCCAAAGTCGAATTTCGACAAAGAGGGAAACAACCGCTTTCGGGTCCTCTCAACTCTTAAGAGGGAAAATTCTCTTATAAGATCCTTACGACTTATAAGAGAAAACGCACTTAGGAATCCTCATGATTCCTAGGGAGAAAATCTACCGACGAGATCCTCTCGATCCGTAGGGAGAAAAGTCTCTATGAGACCCTCACGGCTCATAGAGTTGAAAAGTCTTAGGCAGCAGATCTGAACCTGCGGCCTAAGCCATCGCTGTCTTTTGAAGAAACCAAGATTCTTACTCTATTATCTATCAACCATGTTTATCAAGACAGCATGCTGATAATAAGAGAAGGGAGAAAGCAAAGAAATGATACAAGACATTGCAAAGAAAAAATGTGTATCTTTATTTATTAATTCAATCAAGTACAAGGTGAATCCTACAAAAGAATAAAGAATGGGTACATCTTATTCGAAAAAGAAAATTTTTACAAGTATATCAATACAAGGACAGCTACTGGGAAAGAAGCGTCTTAAATAGCCCCATCAGTTGTTCGCGCACTTCCTTCCATGCCTTCTCCTGATCGGCCGCCACCGCCAGTTCTGCTTCCACTTGAGCCCGCTGCTGCAAGAAGGATGAAAGCTGCTCCCTAACTGCCTGCTGAGCTGCTTCGCGGCCTTGGACATCATGCTCGGCGGCATCGAGCTTCCGCTTCAGGTTTAGCCCATTAGAGATACGCTCTAGAAGGCCCTCGAAGATAGCCTTCACCTGAGCAGCGTTCGCCTCAACCTTAGCGCGCAGACGAGCCGTCTTACTTAAGGTCTCTTGGCATTCCCTCAGCTTTAAAGCCGCTTCTTATTCCAAGTGACGGAAGTAAGAAGCGCTTTGCTCGATCCATGCTGCTCTTTGATTACTTGCGGCTAAGGTCTCGAGAGCAGGGCGCATAAACTCCGATTGATGCAGGCGGACCTCGATTTCCCTGGAGTGATTGACCCAAAGCTCGACGATGTATCCATCATGAAAATTCATAAGCGCCGCCAACATTGGGTTAAGCTCCGCAGCGAAATCCGCAGCAGATGGGAAAGCGTCTGCGTCAAGCTCCTCGACGTATCCGCTCAGCATGCCCAAGCTCATTACGGCACCCTTTGAAGACGGACGTCTCAGGAAGGGGCCTGCCGGCATTATAACGCGAGACTCAAAAGGCGCCGGGATTGGAACGACAGTTGAAAAAATAAAATACAATTAGATGACGGTTTAAGAAATACGAAAAAAGTCATTGATGTAATAGTTTACTATACCAGCTGCAGCAGGTGGCAAGGCCGGGAGGGCCGGTGGCGCGACCGATCTTTCATCCCCTCCTTCGATTTGTAGCACTGTAATCAGGACGAGGGAAAGTCAGAAATAATTCCATTACTGAAAAAAGAAAGACATCAATTGGAAACTATACTCACCAGCGCCACTGGAGGAAGAAGCGATTTCAGATGGGAAGGAGAAGTGCGGGTGCAACACCTGATAGAGGTGATCAAAAAGCACTCCTGAAAAGACGCAATAGTACGACATTAGTATATAAATTATGCAGCTGAAAGATAAAACTAATAGGTTGCAAATCCATACCTTCCAACATCTGTGATGGCACAAGGGAAGGCCGAGAGGTGACCACCGCCAAAGCGGTAGCGAACGGCGCTCCCTCGAGCAATGGAGCATCGGCACTGGCCGCACCTGCGTTAAAAACAAAGATAAACTTATCAGAAAGGATTGCAAGATAAAAAGGGGGGACAGTAACCCGAAATTTACCTGATGAGCCGCCAGCCGAAACGGAGGCATCTCCCTCCTCCATCTATACGAGTCCACATCCCATGGCCTCATCACCAGACTCGACAGTGGCTGTCGTCGTACTCACACGACCAGGAGACGGCGGAGGACCGTAGACGGGGAGAGCAATAATTGCAGCATTGCCAGACTCTTGAGAAAGAGCGGCTGGCTTTTCCCCGGGAGTCATGCCCATCTCACCCGCTACTCCTTCGGGATCGGCAGTCGCCGTTGTCTCATCCGCCGTTACCATGGGGTCACCAGTCTCAGGTGCTCCGTCCGCCGCTGCCCCAGGTTCAGTTATAGCAGTCGTCTCATTTTTCGCTTCCTTAGGTTCAGCATCGACGACCTTCTCCGGCATAGTTTCTTCGGCCCCCAGCTCAGGTCTAGCAACCCTGGCGACGTCGCCCACCGTCGGCTCGGGATCGGCCGGTGCCTCCTCCTCTGTCCCCTTAGATTCGACGGTTTTCACCTCCCCTTCGGTTGGACTTGGCCCTGCTGGACAAGATATATAAGAACCGACAGGTTTAAAATTCTTACAATAAAATCTTGAAAGATACGTTACCTGAGGTGGACTGATCGTTAGCCCCCGAACTGCACGTGCCACCTGTCTGTGAGCTGTGGACAAGGCGACCAGGGGCTGTTCCGAGGGAATATCAGCACGAGGGACGGTGCTTGGGCCCGCTCCCACGGCCAAAGCAGCCCTGCATACCTTTGCCTCGCGCCTTAGCCACTTTCTTTCCTCCCGAGCCGTCAAGACGGACCTCTTCGAAGCTTCCTTCATCGAGGCGTCATCGTCCGTGAATAGAGGTGCCTCCAAATCCTTCAAGGCATCCCTCGTCAACTTGTCGAGTTGAGGCTCTCACGGTAGCCCCGAAGAGACTGGGACATCAGTAGCGGGCCTGGGGAGAGTTCCCGCATCAGTTGGCGCATCCACTGCAAAGAAACAAAGGAAGAAGGTTAGGGTGTCCATCAGAAAAGAGGGCAAAAACTTAATGAGGCGAGATGTACCAATGCCCAATAAAGCGCGTTTCTTTTCCTCCTCCTGGAAGGTTTTTAAAGAGGCAGCGACGGCTTCTTCAGTAGTGACATCTGTTAAAAAAAAGGGGGAAAAGCATTAGTCGAAGATAATGAAAAGAATGCGATGAAATGATTAAGAGTGCAGCTAATGATTACCTGCTCGAGTGAGTTTATCCAACTACGCTTCGAGCCTCGCTGCTCGCTCAGAAGCCGCAATGGTGGTCGCCAGATCGGTGTCTGCGGATCTACCGAGAAGCCTTCATTGCTGCCATACTCGCTTATACCTTCGGTAAGAGGGGCCTGAGGCTCTAAACCGAGGATAGCATCGAGAGAGAGGAGCGACTTCGTCTTCCTCTTCTGCCCTCCAGCCCTGGGTGCACCCTAGATCGACTTGCGCTTTGCAGGCACCTTAGGGCAGCGGGTCCCTGTAGGGTTCCTAGGCACACTATAGAGGTCTCACAAGGCATCAACCATGCCAATTTCAAATTTTATGAGTGTCGAGAAACCCTAATACGGATCGTCGACTAGAATTTTAGGCGAAACAATAAACTAGTTAACATCTTAACTAAAAGAAGAAAGCTATAACCTTTGTAGAACCGGTTATCCACTTCCTTAGCTCCATGTAGTCGTTCCCTCACTGTCCATCTCGAATCCTGAACTCTCTCATCGGCTTCATCGGAGAAATGAGCGGACTAGTCGTCGGCTTCGATGCCGAAGATGATCTACGTCGAGGCTACACTGGATCAAGCTCCGACTTCACCTAGTTGAGACACTTGTGAAGAAAACACCCAAAACCACTTGGCAAGAGGTAGAGGATGAAGAAATAGGAGGTGGGTTCACTTTAGAATTGGATTTCTCACTTTAGAACTCAAGATGCCATTAATGGAGTCTAGTTTTCTTTCTTGAAGAAGAAGGAGAGGATGAAGATAGAATATGATAAAAGTATTTTCATAATAGAAAAGAAATCAATACTTATCATATCCTAACTAAGGTCAAGTGTAGAGAATAGACCATGGTAAGTGGGAATGGTTAGGGTTAAGCATGAAGACAAAATGGTCTCTTTAGTCAAAGCTTCATGAAGCTTCAACAAGCTTCATGATAAAAAGAAACCATTTTATTTTCTTTTATCTATTTAAATAAATAAAGAATGGATAAATAAATGAGTGAATAAATCAAAACCCTAACCATTATCATAACCATGGTACAATTCTTTACACAAAGCCAATATTCATGCATCATCAAACATGATACAATCAAGTGCACAAAAGTATATCACATATACAACTTGTGAACTTCAAGTGAGAAAATCCATTTAAAGTGAACCAATACTAGTTAATACAAAGTAATATATCAAATATACAATTATACATTAAATCATTAAATCAACATTTGATTCAATGATCCGGTCATGTCGCACATAACCGACTAGTATCCAATGTATCGATTTATCGAATCAATGATTCGATAACTAGGTCATATCGCATACAACCAATCAAAACATTCATCACGAGAATGAAATGCGGTATCACATACACGCATTATTCTTGGTCCCGCACATGCCTCATATGCGCTCCTATTTCGTTTCGCTTGAGCCAGGAAACCTCTGTGTAGGACTCTAAAGACTCGTCAATACGCCGGCAGCAGATGATGATCATATCAAGCACCCACAAGTCGTAAGCGGTCTGCTAAACGTAACGGCCATCCGGGTATTGAGCGATCAGAAGATCCACGAGCTAGCCCGCTCACACTCCTGTGAATCCAACCAGTAACACTTACAGTACAGTCCGGTCTGTTCGTCTGATATGTCGCATATCAAGTCTAGGGGTGGTAAACGTCAGACCCCAATAACCGATAAGTCGTGCCGATGTGAGGCTCATAACGGGTCGAGAAACTACTGGTAACACTTACCATCAAATCTCTGATCAGCCCTGGCCAGGGACTTCCCTGTTATGGCCAATCGATCACAGTGCAACATCAACCCCCAATACCGGGAGAGACGAAACCCCTCCTATCGCTCATTGCCTCCATATGACTCGGGACTGTGCCCAAAGACCACCGTTTTGCACGTCCTCATGGACGTGGTAAGGTGGAGATCAAAGCACAGTGGGAATCACACAAGACTCTATGACGATCTCGGGTCTACAGACTAACCTGCACAAGTGTCACCTGAGAACTGCCATCTGACGTGAGATATAATACCATCTGGGATTTCTCGGCGAGTCCGTCCAGTGTACCCAGTCTCCACTGAGCACCCGTACACTATCCCAGATGTAAAACACCAATGGATATGGGATCATCCATCGCCCATCTCATTGGTCGAGAAGCGTATACGCTAGTCTACACTGGTATATCGATGCCCCGTCTCGATACACCCATGACTAGGGACCTTGAAGGATGTACTTATGGACTACCATGTCCCCACTAGTATGATCTGCATCATAGTCCAGGTAGTCAAGTACACATCCTAAGGGCTTTACCAACATGTAACTATAAGACAGTTTAAAAAGACTAGTATACGTGTTAAGATAAAGTGTAACCAGATAGCATACTATCATATCGAGCAAGAAAGTCATCTCTATATATGTCCAAGCATCCAATATAATATACATCATCTGTACAATACTGGCCTCTAGGGCATACATACAACTAACAATCTCCCACTTGCACTAGGGCCAGCTGCTGTAGTATCGCATACCGAACATCCCGAAGAGTCTCTTAAACTGTATCTGGGGAATGGCCTTCGTGAGTGGATCCGCCGTGTTGTTCTTCGTGTCAACCCTCCTGACCTCGATCTCGCGGCGATCAATAATCTCCCGGATCAGGTGATACCGCCTCAGAATATGCCTGGATCGCTGATGGGACCTGGGTTCCTTGGCCAAAGCCACCGCTCCATTGTTATCACAATACAAAGGTATTGGATGCTCAATAGATGGAACCACTCCAAGTTCAGTAATGAACTTCTTGATCCAGACAGCTTCATTAGCAGCATCGTTGGCAGCGATGTATTCAGCCTCCATCGTCGAGTCTACAACGGTTTCCTCCTTGGAACTCTTCCAGCTAACCGCCCCTCCGTAAAAGGTAAAGACAAAGCCCGACTGCGACTTAGAGTCGTCCTTATCACTCTGGAAGATCGAATCGGTAAAGGACTCCACTTGGAGTTCTCCGTTACCATACACCAAGAGCATCTCTTTAGTCCTTCGCAAGTACTTGAGAATACTCTTCACAGCTGTCCAGTGACTCTCTCCAGGATCAGCTTGATACCTGCTCACTACACTTAATGAGTATGCTACATCGGGTCTGGTACATAGCATCGCGTACATGATAGAGCCTACTGCCGAAGCATAGGGTATCCCTTGCATGCGAGCTCTCTCCAAATCAGTCTTGGGAGATATCTCTTTGGAGAGAGTGACTCCGGAGATCGTGGGTAAATTCCCACGCTTGGATTCTTCCATACTAAACCTCTTTAGTATGGTGTCAATATACCTGGATTGGGACAATCCCAATATCCGTTTGGATCTATCTCTATAGATCCTAATTCCCAATATGCAGGAGGCATCACCAAGATCTTTCATTGAGAATCTTTGTGATAAGAAGAGCTTGACCGATTGCAGCATAGGAATATCATTTCCTATCAAGAGTATGTCGTCCACGTACAATACGAGGAAGACAACCTTACTCTCTGCTACCTTCTTGTAGATACAAGGTTCATCTGGGTTTTTGACGAAATCAAACTCTTTGATAACGACGTCAAAGCAGATGTTCCAACTCCACGATGCTTGCTTTAATCCATAAATGGATTTAAGCAGCTTGCACACCTTCCCGCTGCTCCCACTGTCTACGAAGCCCTCTGGCTGAGTCATGTACACGCACTCTTCTAAATCACCATTTAGAAAGGCGGTCTTAACATCCATTTGCCAGGTTTCGTAGTCATGATATGCAGCGATGGCAAGCATGATCCGGATGGATTTAAGCATAGCTACTGGAGAAAAGGTTTCGTCATAGTCCACACCTGGTCTTTGACGAAAACCCTTTGCAACAAGTCTAGCTTTGAAAGTCTCCACTTTCCCATCTACACCAAGTTTTTTCTTGAAGATCCACTTGCTCCCAATGGGTTTTACCCCTTCAGGAGCAACTTCCAAAGTCCATACTTTGTTGGTGTATATGGATTCCATCTCGGATCGCATAGCATCCAACCATTTCACTGAGTCCCTACTCGTGATGGCCTACTCGAAGCTAGTTGGGTCATCATCCTCCATGATGCAATCCTCGCTCCCTCCATCCATGAGAAAACCGTAGTATCTCTCAGGTTGGCGAGGAACCCTACTAGATCGGCGGAGAGGCTGGGGTTCGTCGGGTACTACGGAATCCTCTGGTTCCACCAGATCTTCTGTTGTAGCTTTTGTAGCTGGAACCACTTCCAGTTCTACCTCATGACCACTAATCTCTTTTTCAAGAAATTCCTTTTCTAAAAAGGTGGCATGCCGAGAAACAAACACTCTTTGTTCCTCAGGGTGGTAGAAGATATACCCTTCTGAATTCTTAGGAAATCCTATAAATTTGCATAGAACAGAACGTGCCTCGAGTTTGTCCGGATTTTGTCGTTTGACATAGGCTGGACAACCCCATATCTTAACATAGTTAAGACATGGTCTCTTTCCTTTCCATATCTCATATGGAGTGGTAGGCACAGATTTGGTTGGGACCATATTCAATAGATGTATGGCTGTCTCAAGCGCATACCCCCAGAACGAAATAGGTAACTCAGCAGTGCTCATCATAGAGCGCACCATATCTAATAGGGTGCGGTTCCTCCGTTCTGATACACCGTTGTGCTGTGGTGTATATGGAGGAGTCAGCTGAGAGAGAATCCCATTCTCTTTTAGGAAGTCCAGGAATTCATTGCTCAAGTATTCACCTCCTCGATCAGATCGAAGGATTTTAATACTTTTTCTGGTTTGGTTTTCGACTTCTTGTTTATATTCTCTGAATTTCTCAAAAGCTTCAGACTTGTGTCTTATCAAGTACACATGTCCGTATCTTGAGAGATCGTCAGTGAATGTAATAAAGTACGAAGAACCATCCCTGGCATGTGTAGACATGGGACCACATACATCACTATGTATTAGTCCCAAGAGTTCGGTAACTCTTTCTCCGTGTCCCGTAAACGGAGTTTTGGTCATCTTGCCTTTGAGACATGACTGGCAAGTATCATAAGATGAAAATTCGAATGGTTTCAAATATCCATCCTTATGTAACTTAGCTAGTCGTGTCGCATTGATGTGACCCAGTCTGCAATGCCACAAGAAGGATTCGTTCAGTTCTGAACTCTTCCTCTTATGTGTGTTTGTTATGCTCAGAACTGTGGATTGATTTAGAACATAAATGCCATTGCACAACGTGCCTGATCCAACCAACTTTTGGTTACGGAAAATGTTCATAACATTATCCTGTAATACAAAATTATATCCCTCTTTGCTCAACAAAGAAACCGATATAATGTTGCATATCAGGTTCGGCATGTAATAGCATTCGTTCAGAACCAATGTATTACCAGTTGGTAATGCAAGGTAATATTCCCCGACAGTCTTAGCTGCAACAATTGCACCATTTCCAACTCTAATGTCTTTATCACCTTCTCCAAGTTCTCTACCTTTCCTAAGCCCATGTAACTGATTACATATATGGGATCCTGACCCGGTATCTAATACCCAGGACGTAGAGCAAATAGAGAAACAGTTCTCAGTAACGAATACACCCGAAGAAAATGCATCAACATGTACTTTCTTCAATCGGGCGGCATGGGAATCCTGGTATTCCCCTATATCCTGTTCATTCCTATAACTCTTATAAGAAAGAACGGAACCAACGTTTCCCAGCACAGTATAACATGCGGGTTCGGTCAATGCATCCATATTATTATCTTGATTAAGGCATGAACTGGTCGCTACCTGGAGAGAGTGAGAAGAAAACACTTTAGCGTATGCTCTTGCAAGATCAGATTGGTTATTATCTTATCTAATCAGGATGGCTCCCACTGGTTTTTATCAAATCTTTCTTCAAACTCTAAAAGGAAAGACTAGCCGGGATTAATTACACCCTACAACTTCGTCGATCTTTCAGCCAGGCCAGTGTCGGTACTTTGAGGGAGGTTCCCCGTGCTTTCGCACGGACCTAATTAAAGTAAACCTCGTTTTCCCAGAGGCGTAACCCCATTGACACCTTTCTAGACACCTACTTGATCGGCTAATTGTAGTGTGCAAAACTCTCCCAGGAGTAACTCTTACTCGCAGTGGGTATCGGGATCCAACTATCTCATAGAAGGTATGCAATCTCATTGCAAATTTCAACACTTGAAACTCCCGATAATGCTTTTGCCCCTAGCATGCTATGACCTTGACGAAAGCCAACAAACCACAGCCCGCTAGTCAAGTTCAACCCGTACATTTCTTGACTGAATTAAACCCACCCGCACGACCCTTGACGAAAGCCAACAAAGCCGTATGACTACCCTAATCCAGTCGCATCATATGCTGCAGATAAGCAGCACATAGCTACCGCACACTACACCTTGACGAAAGCCAACAAATGTAGCACTAATACTTTATGTAACTTATCTGAAATGACGGAGGGCTACGACAGGTTTTTCTGAAAACCTATTGCGTAATGAACTTGATATCGTTGTAGAATCAAATGAAGTTTTAAAATGGAGTGATTTTGAGGCTTTTCTAGTTTTGCTAAAGGGGTCACTCCCGGTGAAGGGATCGTCGGCCCTTTCCTCGTCGAATGAGGTGCGGAATATATCATATATATCACTGTGCAAAGCAGAAACTATAGAAGCAATCAAAAGTCAAACCGAGTGTGTAGCATCTGTCGGTTATTGCTAAAGGGGTCACTCCCGGTGAAGGGATCTCGGTCCTTTCCTCATCGAATAAGGTGCAGGGTATATCATATATACCGCTATGCAAAGCAAGAACTGTAGCTACCTGTTTTGTTTAAAATTTGATTCTACAACATCTTAGGTTTCTTTTCTTTCATTAATCACATTAATGAAGTCCCATCATTTAAGTCACCTAAACATCACAGATAAATACGACGTACACTTATGCCATCCGCATTCGCCTGGATGTCCCCTCGTGCACCGTTAGGTTAGGTAACTAACGACAGAGCAGGACAGGGCTAGTGCGGGTGCAAAACATAAGTAACGTCTATATAATATATCATATATACTATATACTGTATCTATCACAGAACATCACATGATCATATCATAGATATCGCAGCAGAAGAAACATATGAAACATTGGATATACTAGGACGTCCGTGTTTTCAATACGAGCCAGTATAAAACACGGATTCCACGGTCGTGATGAATAGCCAATCCCATACCCCTAGACCCCTACGAGAACGGCAAGCAACCCTACCAATTCTAAGGTTAGGAGACCCGGACTCGACTCCTCGAGATGGTCTCCCACTGGACCCTAGAACCCGGTTACTTGTGCTCCCCTCCTTGGGTCTATCCTAATGCGGAAAAGTAAATAATATACAAAAGGTGACAACTTCCGCAACCTGGAAGTGCCCCAAATAAAAGAATATTACATACAAGTTTTTACATGAATGAAAATGAAAAACGCTCATCTCACATAAAAACCCCCGGTTATTCGAACACGACGATCCAATATAACATATCCAGCAACACATAACATCACATGTCATCAACGTAAGTAAGTATGTATACACCGATTGTCGTCGACGTATAGCAACGACAATCGGCAATACCACTACATACTACACTTACGGTCACAGAAAAGAAAGTGTAAAACTACAACAATTGGAATCCGCAATCTCTTTAGACATCGCATGCCTAATCAAAATGAAATACTTAGATATCACATGCCTAACAATTATAAACCCCACATTTTAGTCTCATTATCGAAAACTCTTTTCAATATTAAGTGAGACTAAACCGCTAGATTTATAACATTCATTCAATTATCTCATAACTGCTTGTAAATTCCAATTATTGTATCCCATTCCGGATAAATAGAAAATATTAAACTTTCCGATCGAACATTCGAACACCCAAGTTTTCCCGAAACCGTTCAACACATGAAATTAGTTCAAAGACATTCACTTCATGCCTCAGTACCAACGGTCCAGCCGTAGAAGGGTCAAGCCAACGCCTCACATGTGGCACACCGTACTGCCCCAAATCCGAAGGTTCAAAGGGCAGTTCAAGACGGTCACATAATCGAGTTAAGGTTTGTTGTCTTCTAGAGGGACCATCGCGTTACTTGCACTACTCAGAACATCCTTAAACCACAGAAAAATCCAACACTTGGAAATTTTCCGGCAGGGGAAAAAGTGGGTATTTATATCCGGTCAAACTTTTTAACATATTCTTAAATATCCGGAAAAACACATAGACAAAGTCTGATAATCCGATCGAATCTACGAACTCCCAATACACCCCAGAAAATTCAACTCTTGAATAAATTTTAAAAATTCCCAGAAAATCCAACACCTGAAGAAATCAGTTACTGTGCAAAAATTATATGATAATTCAATAAATTGGCCGCGGAACCGCCGCAGAAGCTAGGCTTCTGCCGCGGTTCCGCCGCACTGTAGACACTTCATTAATTAATTTTTGCACCGTAATTCATAGATTTCCCTGCTGAATTTTTTAGCAATTTTTAATCTGGAAAAATCCCAGTTTTTGAAAAAAGTCCAGAGAGCATGGAAAAATTAGGGTTTCGGGTTCGATCGGTTTCAAACATCGTCTACACTTCGCCTAAGGCTCTAGCTAGGCTCTGGTACCACTGTAGGGTTCCTAGGCACACTATAGAGGTCTCACGAGGCATCAACCATGCCAATTTCAAATTTTATGAGTGCCGAGAAACCCTAATACGGATCGTCGACTAGAATTTTAGGCGAAACAATAAACTAGTTAACATCTTAACTAAAAGAAGAAAGCTACAACCTTTGTAGATCCGGTTATCCACTTCCTTAGCTCCATGTAGTCATTCCCTCGCTGTCCATCTCGAATCCTGAACTCTCTCATCGGCTTCATCGGAGAAATGAGAGGACTAGTCGTCGGCTTCGATGCCGAAGATGATCTACGTCGAGGCTACACTGGATCAAGCTCCGACTTCACCTAGTTGTGAAACTTGTGAAGAAAACACCTAAAACCACTTGGCAAGAGGTAGAGGAATGAAGAAATAGGAGGTGGGTTCACTTTAGAATTGGATTTCTCACTTTAGAACTCAAGATGCCATTAATGGAGTCTAGTTTTCTTTCATGAAGAAGAAGGAGAAGATGAAGATAGAATATGATAAAAGTATTTTCATAATAGAAAAGAAATCAATACTTATCATATCCTAAGTAAGGTCAAGTGCAGAGAATAGACCATGGTAAGTGGGAATGGTTAGGGTTAAGCATGAAGACAAAATGGTCTCTTTAGTCAAAGCTTCATGAAGCTTCAACAAGCTTCATGATAAAAAGAAACCATTTTGTTTTCTTTTATCTATTTAAATAAATAAAGAATGGATAAATAAATGAGTGAATAAATCAAAACCCTAACCTTTATCGTAACCATGGTACAATTCTTTACACAAAGCCAATATTCATGCATCATCAAACATGATACAATCAAGTGCACAAAAGTATATCACATATACAACTTGTGAACTTCAAGTGAGAAAATCCATTTAAAGTGAACCAATACTAGTTAATGCAAAGTAATATATCAAATATATAATTATACATTAAATCATTAAATCAACATTTGATTCAATGATCCGGCCATGTCGCACATAACCGACTAGTATCCAATGTATCGATTTATCGAATCAATGATTCGATAACTAGGTCATATCGCATACAACCAATCGAAACATTCATCGCGAGAATGAAATGCGGTATCACATACACGCATTATTCTCGGTCCCGCACATATCTCATATGCGCTCCTATTTCGTTTCGCTTGAGCCAGGAAACCTCTGTGTAGGACTCTAAAGACTCGTCAATACGCCGGCAGCAGATGATGATCATATCAAGCACCCAAAAGCCGCAAGCTGTCTGCTAAATGTAACGGCCATCCGGGTATTGAGCGATCAGAAGATCGACGAGCTAGCCCGCTCACCCTCATGTGAATCCAACTAGTAACACTTACCGTACAGTCCGATCTGTTCGTCTGATATGTCGCATATCAAGTCTAGGGATGGTAAACGTCAGACCCCAATAACCGATAAGTCATGCCGATGTGAGGCTCATAAAGGTTTGAGAAACTACTGGTAACACTTACCAGCAAATCTCTGATCAGCCCTGGTCAGGGACTTCCCTGTTACGGCCAATCGATCACAGTACAACATCAACCCCCAATACCGGGAGAGACGAAACCCCTCCTATCGCTTATTGCCTCCATATGACTCGGGACTGTGCCCAAAGACCACCGTTTTGCATGTCCTCATGGACGTGGTAAGGTGGAGATCAAAGCACAGTGGGAATCACACAAGACTCTATGACAATCTCGGGTCTACAGACTAACCTGCACAAGTGTCACCTGAGAACTGCCATCTGACGTGAGGTATAATACCATCTGGGAGTTCTCGGCGAGTCCGTCCAGTGTACCCAGTCTCCACTGAGCACCCGTACACTATCCCTGATGTAAAACACCAATGGATATGGGATCATCCATCGTCCATCTCATGGGTCGAGAAGCGTATACGCTAGTCTACACTGGTATATCGATGCCCCGTCTCGATACACCCACGACTAGGGACCTTGAAGAATGTACTTATGGACTACCATGTCCCCACTAGTATGATCTGCATCATAGTCCAGGTAGTCAAGTACACATCCTAAGGGCTTTACCAACATGTAACTATAAGACAGTTTAAAGAGACTAGTATACATGTTAAGATAAAGTGTAACCAGATAGCATACTATCATATCGAGCAAGAAAGTCATCTCTATATATGTCCAAGCATCCAATATAATATACATCATCTGTACAATACTGGCCTCTAGGGCATACATACAACTAACAATCTCCCACTTGCACTAGGGCCAGCTACTGTAGTATCGCATACCGAACATCCCGGAGAGTCTCTCAAACTGTATCTGGGGAATGGCCTTCGTGAGTGGATCCGCCGTGTTGTTCTTCGTGTCAACCCTCCTGACCTCGATCTCGCGGCGATCAATAATCTCCCGGATCAGGTGATACCGCCTCAGAATATGCCTGGATCACTGATGGGACCTGGGTTCCTTGGCCAAAGCCACCGCTCCATTGTTATCACAATACAAAGGTATTGGATGCTCAATAGATGGAACCACTCCAAGTTCAGTAATGAACTTCTTGATCCAGACAGCTTCTTTAGCAGCATCGTTGGCAGCGATGTATTCAGCCTCCATCGTCGAGTCTACCACGGTTTCCTGCTTGGAACTCTTCCAGCTAACCGCCCCTCCGTAAAGGGTAAAGACAAAGCCCGACTGCGACTTAGAGTCGTCCTTATCACTCTGGAAGATCGAATCTGTAAAGGACTCCACTTGGAGTTCTCCGTTACCATACACCAAGAGCATCTCTTTAGTCCTTCGCAAGTACTTGAGAATACTCTTCACAGCTGTCCAGTGACTCTCTCCAGGATCAGCTTGATACATGCTCACTACACTTAATGAGTATGCTACATCGGGTCTGGTACATAGCATCGCGTACATGATAGAGCCTACTGCCGAAGCATAGGGTATCCCTTGCATGCGAGCTCTCTCCAAATCAGTCTTGGGAGACATCTCTTTGGAGAGAGTGACTCCAGAGATCGTGGGTAAATTCCCACGCTTGGATTCTTCCATACTAAACCTCTTTAGTATGGTGTCAATATACCTGGATTGGGACAATCCCAATATCCGTTTGGATCTATCTCTATAGATCCTAATTCCCAATATACAGGAGGCATCACCAAGATCTTTCGTTGAGAATCTTTGTGATAAGAAAGCTTGACCGATTGCAGCATAGGAATATCATTTCCTATCAAGAGTATGTCGTCCAAGTACAATACGAGGAAGACAACCTTACTCTCTGCTACCTTCTTGTAGATACAAGGTTCATCTGGGTTTTTGACGAAATCAAACTCTTTGATAACGACGTCAAAGCAGATGTTCCAACTCCGCGATGCTTGCTTTAATCCATAAATGGATTTAAGCAGCTTGCACACCTTCCCGCTGCTCCCACTGTCTACGAAGCCCTCTGGCTGAGTCATGTACACGCACTCTCCTAAATCACCATTTAGAAAGGCGGTCTTAACATCCATTTGCCAGATTTCGTAGTCATGATATGCAGCGATGGCAAGCATGATCCGGATGGATTTAAGCATAGCTACTGGAGAAAAGGTTTCGTCATAGTCCACACCTGGTCTTTGACGAAAACCCTTTGCAACAAGTCTAGCTTTGAAAGTCTCCACTTTCCCATCTACACCAAGTTTTTTCTTGAAGATCCACTTGCTCCCAATGGGTTTTACCCCTTCAGGAGCAACTTCCAAAGTCCATACTTTGTTGGTGTACATGGATTCCATCTCGGACCGCATAGCATCCAGCCATTTCACTGAGTCCCTACTCGTGATGGCCTGCTCGAAGCTAGTTGGGTCATCATCCTCCATGATGCAATCCTCGCTCCCTCCATCCATGAGAAAACCGTAGTATCTCTCGGGTTGGCGAGGAACCCTACTAGATCGGCGGAGAGGCTGGGGTTCGTCGGGTACTACGGAATCCTTTGGTTCCACCAGATCTTCTGTTGTAGCTTTTGTAGCTGGAACCTCTTCCAGTTCTACCTCATGACCACTAATCTCTTTTTCAAGAAATTCCTTTTCTAAAAAGGTGGCATGCCGAGAAACAAACACTCTTTGTTCCTCAGGGTGGTAGAAGATATACCCTTCTGAATTCTTGGGATATCCTATAAATTTGCATAGAACAGAACGTGCCTCGAGTTTGTCCGGATTTTGTCGTTTGGCATAGGCTGGACAACCCCATATCTTAACATAGTTAAGACATGGTCTCTTTCCTTTCCATATCTCATATGGAGTGGTAGGCACAGATTTGGTTGGGACCATATTCAATAGATGTATGGCTGTCTCAAGCGCATACCCCCAGAAGGAAATAGGTAACTCAGCTGTGCTCATCATAGAGCGCACCATATCTAATAGGGTGCGGTTCCTCCGTTCTGATACACCGTTGTGCTGTGGTGTATATGGAGGAGTCAGCTGAGAGAGAATCCCATTCTCTTTTAGGAAGTCCAGGAATTCATTGCTCAAGTATTCACCTCCTCGATCAGATCGAAGGATTTTAATACTTTTTCTGGTTTGGTTTTCGACTTCTTGTTTATATTCTCTGAATTTCTCAAAAGCTTCAGACTTGTGTCTTATCAAGTACACATGTCCGTATCTTGAGAGATCGTCAATGAATGTAATGAAGTACGAAGAACCATCCCTGGCATGTGTAGACATGGGACCACATACATCACTATGTATTAGTCCCAAGAGTTCGGTAACTCTTTCTCCGTATCCCGTAATCGGAGTTTTGGTCATCTTTCCTTTGAGACATGACTGGCAAGTGTCATAAGATGAAAATTCGAATGGTTTCAAATATCCATCCTTATGTAACTTAGCTAGTCGTGTCGCATTGATGTGACCCAGTCTACAATGCCACAAGAAGGATTCGTTCAGTTCTGAACTCTTCCTCTTATGTGTGTTTGTTATGCTCAGAACTGTTGATTGATTTAGAACATAAATGCCATTGCACAACGTGCCTGATCCAACCAACTTTTGGTTACGAAAAATGTTCATAACATTATCCTGTAATACAAAATTATATCCCTCTTTACTCAACAAAGAAACCGATATAATGTTGCATTTCAGGTTCGGCATGTAATAGCATTCGTTCAGAACCAATGTATTACCAGTTGGTAATGCAAGGTGATATTCCCCGACAGTCTTAGCTGCAACAATTGCACCATTTCCAACTCTAATGTCTTTATCATCTTCTCCAAGTTCTCTACCTTTCCTAAGCCCATGTAACTGATTACATATATGGGATCCTGACCCGGTATCTAATAACCAGGACGTAGAGCAAATAGAGAAACAGTTCTCAGTAACGAATACACCCGAAGAAAATGCATCAACATGTACTTTCTTCAATCGGGCGGCATGGGAATCCTGGTATTCCCCTATATCCTGTTCATTCCTATAACTCTTATAAGAAAGAACGGAGCCAACGTTCCCCAGCACAGTATAACATGCGGGTTCGGTCAATACATCCATATTATTATCTTAATTAAGGCATGAACTGGTCGCTACCTGGAGAGAGAGAGAAGAAAACACTTTAGCGTATGCTCTTGCAAGATCAGATTGGTTATTATCTTATCTAATCAGGATGGCTCCCACTGGTTTTTATCAAATCTTCCTTCAAACCCTAAAAGGAAAGACTAGCCGGGATTAATTACACCCTACAACTTCGTCGATCTTTCAGCCAGGCCAGTGTCGGTACTTTGAGGGAGGTTCCCCGTGCTTTCGCACGGACCTAATTAAAGTAAACCTCGTTTTTCCAGAGGCGTAACCCCGTTGACACCTTTCTAGACACCTACTTGATCGGCTAATTGTAGTGTGCAAAACTCTCCCAGGAGTAACTCTTACTCGCAGTGGGTATCGGGATCCAACTATCTCATAGAAGGTATGCAATCTCATTACAAATTTCAACACTTGAAACTCCCGATAATGCTTTTGCCCCTAGCGTGCTATGACCTTAACGAAAGCCAACAAACCACAGCCCGCTAGTCAAGTTCAACCCGTACATTTCTTGACTGAATTAAACCCACCCGCATGACCCTTGACAAAAGACAACAAAGCCGTACGACTACCCTAATCCAGTCGCATCATATGCTGCAGATAAGCAGCATATAGCTACCGCACACTACACCTTGACGAAAGCCAACAAATGTAGCACGAATACTTTATGTAACTTATCTGAAATGACGGAGGGCTACGACAGGTTTTTCTGAAAACCTATTGCGTAATGAACTTGATATCGTTGTAGAATCAAATGAAGTTTTAAAATGGAGTGATTTTGAGGCTTTTCTAGTTTTGCTAAAGGGGTCACTCCCGGTGAAGGGATCGTCGGCCCTTTCCTCGTCGAATGAGGTGCGGGATATATCATATATATCACTGTGCAAAGCAGAAACTATAGAAGCAATCAAAAGTCAAACCGAGTGTGTAGCATCTGCCAGTTATTGCTAAAGGGGTCACTCCCGGTGAAGGGATCTCGGTCCTTTCCTCATCGAATAAGGTGCAGGGTATATCATATATACCGCTATGCAAAGCAAGAACTGTAGCTACCTGTTTTGTTTAAAATTTGATTCTACAACATCTTAGGTTTCTTTTCTTTCATTAATCACATTAATGAAGTCCCATCATTTAAGTCACCTAAACATCACAGATAAATACGACGTACACTTATGCCATCCGCATTCGCCTGGATGTCCCCTCGTGCACCGTTAGGTTAGGTAACTAACGGCAGAGCAGGACAGGGCTAGTGCGGGTGCAAAACATAAGTAACGTCTATATAATATATCATATATACTATATACTGTATCTATCACAGAACATCACATGATCATATCATAGATATCGCAGCAGAAGAAACATATGAAACATTGGATATACTAGGACGTCCATGTTTTCAATACGAGCCAGTATAAAACACGGATTCCACGGTCGTGATGAATAGCCAATCCCACACCCCTAGACCCCTACGAGAACGGCAAGCAACCCTACCAATTCTAGGGTTAGGAGACCCGGACTCGACTCTTAGAGATGGTCTCCCACTGGACCCTAGAACCCGGTTACTTGTGCTCCCCTCCTTGGGTCTATCCTAATGCGGAAAAGTAAATAATATACAAAAGGTGACAACTTCCGCAACCTGGAAGTGCCCCAAATAAAAGAATATTACATACAAGTTTTTACATGAATGAAAATGAAAAACGCTCATCTCACATAAAAACCCCGGCTATTCGAACACGACGATCCAATATAACATATCCAGCAACACATAACATCACATGTCATCAACGTAAGTAAGTATGCATACACCGATTGTCGTCGACGTATAGCAACGACAATCGGCAATACCACTACATACTACACTTACGGTCACAGAAAAGAAAGTGTAAAACTACAACAATTGGAATCCGCAATCTCTTTAGACATCGCATGCCTAATCAAAATGAAATACTTAGACATCACATGCCTAACAATTATAAACCCCGCATTTTAGTCTCATTACCGAAAACTCTTTTCAATATTAAGTGAGACTAAACCGCTAGATTTATAACATTCATTCAGTTATCTCATAACTGCTTGTGAATTCCAATTATTGTATCCCATTCCGGATAAATAGAAAATATTAAACTTTCCGATCGAACATTCGAACACCCAAGTTTTCCCGAAACCGTTCAACACATGAAATTAGTTCAAAGAGATTCACTTCATGCCTCAGTACCAACGGTCCAGCCGTAGAAGGGTCAAGCCAACACCTCACATGTGGCACGCCGTACTGCCCCAAACCCGAAGGTTCAAAAGGCAGTTCAAGACGGTCACATAATCGAGTTAAGGTTTGTTGTCTTCTAGAGGGACCATCGCGTTACTTGCACTACTCAGAACATCCTTAAACCACAGAAAAATCCAACACTTGGAAATTTTCCGGCAGGGGAAAAAGTGGGTATTTATATCCGGTCAAACTTTTTAATATATTCTTAAATATCCGGAAAAACACATAGACAAAGTCTGATAATCCGATCGAATCTACGAACTCCCAAAACACCCCAGAAAATTCAACTCTTGAATAAATTTTAAAAATTCCCAGAAAATCCAACACCTGAAGAAATCAGTTACTGTGCAAAAATTATATGATAATTCAATAAATTGGCCGCGGAACCGCCGCAGAAGCAAGGCTTCTGCCGCGGTTCCGCCGCACTGTAGACACTTCATTAATTAATTTTTGCACCGTAATTCATAGATTTCCCTGCTGAATTTTTTAGCAATTTTTAATCTGGAAAAATCCCAGTTTTTGAAAAAAGTCCAGAGAGCATGGAAAAATTAGGGTTTCGGGTTCGATCGGGTTTCAAACGTCGTCTACACTTCGCCTAAGGCTCTAGCTAGGCACTGATACCACTGTAGGGTTCCTAGGCACACTATAGAGGTTTCACGAGGCATCAACCATGCCAATTTCAAATTTTATGAGTGCCGAGAAACCCTAATACGGATCGTCGACTAGAATTTTAGGCGAAACAATAAACTAGTTAATATCTTAACTAAAAGAAGAAAGCTACAACCTTTGTAGATCCGGTTATCCACTTCCTTAGCTCCATGTAGTCGTTCCCTCGCTGTCCATCTCGAATCCCGAACTCTCTCATCGGCTTCATCGGAGAAATGAGCGGACTAGTCGTCGGCTTCGATGCCGAAGATGATCTACGTCGAGGCTACACTGGATCAAGCTCCGACTTCACCTAGTTGTGAAACTTGTGAAGAAAACACCTAAAACCACTTGGCAAGAGGTAGAGGATGAAGAAATAAGAGGTGGGTTCACTTTAGAATTGGATTTCTCACTTTAGAACTCAAGATGCCATTAATGGAGTCTAGTTTTCTTTCTTGAAGAAGAAGGAGAAGATGAAGATAGAATATGATAAAAGTATTTTCATAATAGAAAAGAAATCAATACTTATCATATCCTAACTAAGGTCAAGTGTAGAGAATAGACCATGGTAAGTGGGAATGGTTAGGGTTAAGCATGAAGTCAAAAAGGTCTCTTTAGTCAAAGCTTCATGAAGCTTCAAAAAGCTTCATGAAGCTTCAACAAGCTTCATGATAAAAAGAAACCATTTTGTTTTCTTTTATCTATTTAAATAAATAAAGAATGGATAAATAAATGAGTGAATAAATCAAAACCCTAACCATTATCATAACCATGGTACAATTCTTTACACAAAGCCAATATTCATGCATCATCAAACATGATACAATCAAGTGCACAAAAGTATATCACATATACAACTTGTGAACTTCAAGTGAGAAAATCCATTTAAAGTGAACCAATACTAGTTAATGCAAAGTAATATATCAAATATATAATTATACATTAAATCATTAAATCAAAATTTGATTCAATGATCCGGTCATGTCGCACATACCCGACTAGTATCCAATGTATCGATTTATCGAATCAATGATTCGATAACTAGGTCATATCGCATACAACCAATCGAAACATTCATCGCGAGAATGAAATGCGGTATCACATACACGCATTACTCTCGGTCCTGCACATATCTCATATGCGCTCCTATTTTGTTTTGCTTGAGCCAGGAAACCTCTGTGTAGGACTCTAAAGACTCGTCAATACGCCGGCAGCAGATGATGATCATATCAAGCACCCACAAGCCGCAAGCGGTCTGCTAAACGTAACGGCCATCCGGGTATTGAGCGATCAGAAGATCGACGAGCTAGCCTACTCACACTCCTGTGAATCCAACCAGTAACACTTACCGTACAGTCCGGTCTGTTCGTCTGATATGTCGCATATCAAGTCTAGGGGTGGTAAACGTCAGACCCCAATAACCGATAAGTCGTGCCGATGTGAGGCTCATAACGGGTCGAGAAACTACTGGTAACACTTACCAGCAAATCTCTGATCAGCCCTGGCCAGGGACTTCCCTGTTACGGCCAATCGATCACAGTGCAACATCAACCCCCAATACCGGAAGAGACGAAACCCTTCCTATCGCTCATTGCCTCCATATGACTCGGGACTGTGCCCAAAGACCACCGTTTTGCAAGTCCTCATGGACGTGGTAAGGTGGAGATCAAAGCACAGTGGGAATCACATAAGAATCTATGACGATCTCGGGTCTACAGACTAACCTATATAAGTGTCACCTCAGAACTGCCATCTGACATGAGGTATAATACCATCTGGGTGTTCTCGGCGAGTTCGTCCAGTGTACCCAGTCTCCACTGAGCACCCGTACACTATCCCTGATGTTAAACACCAATGGATATGGGATCATCCATCGCCCATCTCATGGGTCGAGAAGCGTATACGCTAGTCTACACTGGTATATCGATGCCCCATCTCGATACACCCACGACTAGAGACCTTGAAGGATGTACTTATGGACTACCATGTCCCCACTAGTATGATCTGCATCAAAGTCCAGGTAGTCAAGTACACATCCTAAGGGCTTTACCAATATGTAACTATAAGACAGTTTAAAGAGACTAGTATACATGTTAAGATAAAGTGTAACCAGATAGCATACTATCATATCGAGCAAGAAAGTCATCTCTATATATGTCCAAGCATCCAATATAATATACATCATCTGTACAATACTGGCCTCTAGGGAATACATACAACTAACAGTCCCGATTTCCACGCCCATGCCAGACTCCGGCGAAGCCACATTTACCATCTCCACTGGAGCACGGGGCGCTGGTGGCGCATCCGCAGTATCAGGAGGCGGCAATCCGCATGGAGGACTCAACACACGTGATGGTTCGACTCCGGCATCTTTCAGCGGAGGGACTACGGGGGTCCTTGGCACTAGAGGAGCTTTGCGGTCGCTACCGGGAGGCACACCCTTACGGTCGACCAACAATATCTTTTCTTCCTTTATAACGGCGCCCGTCGAATGCTGGTACCATGCTGTATATTATTAAGGATTCGTGGGTTGCAAGACGGTTCGCTGATGAAAAAATGAGAGCCCGTATTTAGATGCATGAAGTGATGCAGTGCACTCCGCATCCCTTCTTCAGTAGCAGCAGGTTCCAGCAAGAAAGCCTTCAACGGCACCCCTTCATTGTAGCTTAGTTGCTAGGCAAAAAGATGCGGGTTGTATCTCATGAAAAGCGCCGTACCATTTTTCCTAAACACCAGGAAACCCGGTCTGATGGAATATAGGTGAAGGGTCTCCTGGGCTGTCAGAACTGAGGCCCCATCTTTGAAAGTGTCTTGCAATGGCCGCACTGTGGTAGTAGACGCCTTTCCAATGGTCAGCACTTTGTCAGTGAAAGACATCCCTTCTCCAACTGTGTGGGGATGAAGGAGCAAACCTCTGGCATTCCATGGCGACGGAGTCACAATTGAGGCGCCGATCAGTCGCATGATTCGAGGGAACCTGCACCTGTCATAGAACGAGGGCCTTTTGTGCATACCGAAGACGCCCAGTGTATGTAGTTCAAGAAATGATATGAAGTAATGCATCGGGAAGATCACGTGCAGTACTCCAGGCTCATTAGCATCCGCCGCTTGACTAAGGCCATGATACAGGTGTGCCAAACCGGCGATCCCGACGGCCACTTTTACCCCAATGGTCATCCGGTTAGCTGGGTAAAAGACAGAGGGCCTCATATAGCGAGAATGCGTCGGGAGCGCAAACCAACTCAGCCATAGCCCAAGAAATCCTAAGAAGAATGCTTCCTCGTCCATCCCAGGGGCTGCAACCTCCGCAAAAGAGACAACCGGAGAGTTAGGAAGGGAAAAGCCCTTTTGATCTACCTCCTTCGCTGGCAGGTTGTCCAAACCTAAACCGAAAGGATCATCAAGCGTGGCGAACTTAGCAGCTTCTGCCGAGAAAATGTTTGGGTGAAGGAATCGAGCGATGAAATCCTCGAAACTGACCCCGCGGCTCCCACGTTCGATAAAAATGGCCTCGTAGATGTTCAACACTTTGATCAAACTTGGAAACTGATGTTAAACAGCATTCTCCGGAGTGAGGCCCCTTATTGCCGGCTTAGCACCGAAGACATATTCGTCTGTAGGAAGCAGCTCCTCATAGTGCTCCCTTATAACCGGTAAGCTGGAGACCTCTGTGAATTCCTCTAAAGAAATCGACACTTCCCGGTCCAGTGCGAGGAAAGTGTGAGTAGGGATGTTCCACTGCTCCAAAAAGGCCTTAAACCACCAGGTGGGAAGCGTGGGATATTGGAAGAGGGAAACGTAAACAGCAGTGTACAACCCGAGACTCATCAACTGCGACTTCTTCACTGACAAAATGTAGCGAGCCCAGGGCAGATAACCGATCGGATTGCAAGGGATCAGACCTATGTTATATGATTAACCCCAAGGTCGCACCTTGCCTTGACAAATACGGCGTCCCAGGATATCCAAAACCATAGGAGGCTGAACCGGAATTGCATCTGTAGCAGGATGAAGAAGGCCCTCTGAAGTCCAATCGACCATCTCCACGGCATACTTCACCGGGGGTGGGCTGGCATAGTGGATCGCCGTAATAGGCTCTGATGGTACTGCGCATGAAAAGCTCTGTCGACCCATGATAATTTGGTTGTACCACGACCCCCAAAGGTGAAGATTCTTATATTCTAGATCGTAGTCCTTGATCATAGCTAGGACCTCCCGGTCTACAGGTGCTCCGGGGAATCCTCCCTCCGAAGGAACAAATGGGAATGAGGTATCGAAAGACATGTTTCCTGCGGAGGGACAAAAATCAGCCGTCAGTGTTGTAATTCCAACACTTGGCATTTTTTTAAAAATAATTACACCACATTGCAATGTAGTGGGTAGGGGACTAAAGGAGGACCCACAAAATCCGGATGACAGTGCATCAGTTAATAAGACAGCCCTATCATTGGGTGAGACTGTCAATTAATGAAGAGATCCCCAAGAGAATATTCTCATTAATAGGAAATCTCTAGAGACAAGGAGAAAATCTCCTTTTTCAGAGCAATGCTCTGTCACAGAGTGACATTTGTCAAACTCTGGTCTCAAGGGAATAAAATTTCCTAAAAAGAACCTAGCTCTGTAATAATGTTGGAAAGATCCATCAAAAGAAAAATTTAACTCTTGAAAGAATTAAAAAAAATTGGGATCTTAAAGATCTATGAAAACTCTTAGGAGTTCTTCATTTTCAGATAAAAAAGATCTACATTTGATCCATGAGCAAAGTTCTGTTCATGGGTTAAAACCCATGAAACAAGATCTCTGTAGATCTATGGATTCTTGAGAGCAAGGCTCTGTTGATGAAACCCCAAAGGGGTTTTCTTTAGATCAAAGATCTATGAGAGCAAGGCTCTGTTAATTAAATTTAATTTAATTTAATTTAATTTAAAATTTACCTAAGATGATTCTAGGTTTTGAACTCTGAAGTTCTTGAAAAGAAACGAGAGCAAGGCTCTAAAAGTTCTTAAAAACAAGAGCAAGGCTCTGAAAACTCAAGTTCTTGAAAATAGGTAATTATTTACTGAGGACCAAGGGTCCTATTTATAGGCGCCTGCGCCTCTTCAACTCACCAGTTGATCTAACGGCCAAGATCTTACCACCGCTGCACTCACGTGTGCGCCACGTGAGCGCAACGGTAGGGGGGCATTTGTTTTCCCTAATCAGAGCAAAGCTCTGTTTGAATTTCAAAAATTCAAAAATTGAAGCTACGCTTCAAATCCCTTGCGCTGCGTGCAGCGCGCCACGTGTCAAAAGCTGACACGCCAGCGCAGCGCCCAAGGCAGCACGCCCAATCAGAGCAAGGCTTTATTTAAAACAAAATTAAAGGAAACAACGCTTTATTTGCGCGACATGTGTCAGCGCAGTTGCACAAGCGCTGTGCACTGCGCGACATGTGTCAGCGCAGTTACGCAAGCGCAGTTGCACTGCACTGTGCGCTGTGCGACACGTGTCTGCGCAGTTGCGCTGCGCTGTGCGCTGTGCGACACGTGTCTGCGCAGTTGCGCAGCGCTGTGCGCTGTGCGACACGTGTCAAGCGCTGGTGCGTTTGCGCCAAACAGAATTAAAATTCCAGTAAGATCTTTCTGTTCTTGTTAAAACAAGAAAATTGTCTTCTGTAAAACAGAAGCCCTTGGATCAAAGATCCAACGGTGGGGAAAATTCCCCATATCACTCAGAGAAGGATCTCTTTAACAAATTTAACAAATTAATGGGCACTATATAAAGGCCCCTAGACCCCAATTCAAAACACATCAAAAAAACAAGAACACAGAGAGAATAGAGAAACTCAAGAAACAGAGAGACTTCTCTAAAGAACTCTGAGAAAAAACTCAAAAAAGAGAGAAAGGTAAAAACTTTGAATAAAAAAAAAGAAGAATTTCTTTTAAATAGATCCTTGATCTAAGAACAAGATTAAGGATCTTCAATAAAAAATATAATAAATAACAAAAGCATTGTTTTTTTTTATAAACCATTGGTTTTGGAATCTTGAAGATTCTTTTCTTGAATCCAAAATTGGATTAAGATATAAAAACAGTGCCTTGCACTTGCAAATCTGCACTGTTGTGCTCCTGGGTTGGCGCAAGTCAATAGAGAGCGCCACGTGTCATCTCAAGAATAACTTGCGCTATGCGCTTTTAAGATAGAGCTTTGCTCTCTGAAGTTGGCGCAACTCACCCGAGCGTGCCACGTGTCACAGCGCAACAGCGCAGCGCACTACGCTAGCGTGACACGTGTCACCTCCACATGCGCTTGCGCTCAATAATTGGCGCAAAGCTCCTGACAGGCCACATGGCCATTGTCAGTTTGATTAATGCACTGCATTATTTACAGAAGGGCTAAGCCCAATTAAAAAAAGGCCTAACAGGCCAAATTAAATGCAATGCATTATTTTAAAGAAGGGCAGAGCCCAAATAAAAACAGATGCTGTGCATCATTCAAAAGTGACAGAGCCCAAATCAAAAAGGCCTAGCAGGCCAGAATAAAATGCAGTGCATTATTAAACAGGGGCAAAGCCCTAGCACATGCCTAATAGGCCAAAAATAAAAACGTTGAATATTCTTAACTGGACTTAGCCCAATCATGGCCGTAAGTCCTCAAATCAAATTGACTGAGCAAGACTGCTCTCTTAAATCAATTTACATCGGTTCAAGGGTATATCTCTGAACTCCTCTGACACCTATCGTTGTAATCCTTCAACGACGTCAGAGAGGTGACGGGTCTCGACAACCACACATTGACACGGACTGTAGGGCCCTTAAACACATGGATTTATGTGTCCTTAAACCCATAGACTTATGCGTCCTTAAACTAATGGACTAATGCGTCCTTAAACACACCCATATGGACTGTGGGGTCCTTAAACCCATGGACTTATGCGTACTTAAACTAATGGACTAATGCGTCCTTAAACACATCTAATGGACTATAGGGTCCTTAAACCCATGGACTAATGCGTCCTTAAACTAACATCCGGGAATATGGACCACCCTGTCCCTAAACTGGAATATGGACCACCATGTCCCTAAACTGGCAATGGACCGCAATGTCCTTAAACTATCTATGAACCACTACGTCCCTAAACTAGAACAATAGAGCCCCCAAATACTCTTTTGTCGGATCTAAATGATCCTGTTTAAGTTGATCTTAGCCTCAAATCTGGCCAACCTATCCTTAAACATTCAATCAGACTACATATTCCCTAATCAAATTTGGTTCAAGGGTACATCTCCGAATTCCTCTGACACCTGTCGTTGTAATCCTTCAACGTTGTCAGAGAGTTTACGGGTCCCGACGGCCATATATTAAATGGACCACTACGTCCCTAAACTGGAACAATAGAGCCCCTAAATGCTCTTTCTGTTAAGTTGATCTTAGTCTCAAATCAGACTAACATATCTTTAACGAACGTTTAAGTTGATCTTAGCCTCAATATGGCTAATGTATTCTTAAACTAAAACACCAAACCCAAATCTAAGTAAATACGGATTTGGACTAATCCACGTCCTACGGGCGATGGCATAACTTAGTCTCCATAAACAATCCACGGGCATCCACAAACAAAGCAAACACACGACACGAAGTGAAATTTCTGAAGAAGGGGAAAGTGGTTACCACGATGCGGTAGCGTAATTAACTGCAGGGGCTTGCGCCTGCAGGGAAGAGCGTCCCCACAATCAAAACCCCCTCAAGCGAGGGGGAATCTGACGAAGTCTGCAACATCGGCCGTATCCGTCTAAACCTCCGATACTCGGTGCCATAAATCAACTTGGCATCTTCGGAGAGGTAGACAGATAAAACCAATTAGCATCTACCCCGAATATCAGGCAAGACATCCTTACGTCATTGCCGTCTTTCGGAGGGGAACAATCCAGTAGAAGGAAAGTATGGGTTGGGATATTCCACTGCTCCAAGAATGGCTTAATCCACCATGTGGGAGGAGCCGAATATTGGAACAACGAAGCATAAACCACAGGGTATAGGCCGAGCTTCAGCAGCTGCGTTTTCTTCGCTGACAAGATGTACCTGGCCCACTGCAAATACCCGGCCAGATGACGAGGAGTTAGCCCGATGTTGTAGGGCTGTCCCCAAGGGTGCGACTCACCCTAGCATATGCGCCGTCCTAGGGTATCCAAAGCCGCCGGCTGCTGCATGGGTATGACATCAATCGAAGGTTGAAGAAGACCCTCCGAAGTCCAATTGACAACCTCCACGGTATAGTTCACCGGGGGTGCATCTGTGTATGAAATCGCCGAGATTGGCTCCGACGGCATCACACAAGAGAAGTTTCGACGACCTCTGATGATCTGGTCGTACCATCTACCCCACAAGTTGAGATTTTTGTGTTCTAGGTCACGGTCTATGATAAGTGCAAGGACCTTCCGGTACACATGTGCCTCTGGAATTCCTCCCTCTGAATGGACGAATGGGAACGTGGCATCGAAAGACATGTTGCCTGCAAAAAAGAGTGACAAAAATCAACTGTCAGTGCTTTAATTTAATCTGACACTCGGTACTTTCAAAAGTTGTACTACACTGCAATGCAGTGGAAAGGGGACCAAAGGGGGACCCACAAAATCCAGATGACAATGCATCAATTAATAAAACAGCCTCATCATTGGATGAGACTGTCAATTAATGAAGAGATCCTCAAGGAGATTCTCATTAAATGAGAAATCCCTTGGGAAAAGGAGAAAATCTCCTATTGAGAGCAAAGCTCTATGACAGAGTGACACTTGTCACACATTAATCATGAAAGAATAAAATTCCTTAAAGAGCCTGGATCTATAATGATGATGAAAAATCCATCAAGGATTAATTAAAATTAATTTTTGTGAATTAAAATTCTGGGATCTTCAAGATCTATGAAAAAACACTTAAGAGTTCTTCATCAAAGATCAAAAGATCCATATATTATCAAAGATCAGGGCTCTGATTCATGGGGTAAGAAACCCCAAGAAAGGATCTCTTTAGATCTATGGGTTCATGAGAGCAAAGCTCTATTAATGAAACCCTAAAAGGGTTTTCTTTAGATCAAAAATCTATGAAGAGCAAGGCTCTGTTAATGGGTAAAAATCCTAATTTATTAAAAGCTTTTTAATTTTACCTAAGTTTGGAAAGAGTTCTGACTCTTGAAAGTTCTTAAACAGAAAAGCAAGGCTCTGAGTGAAAATTCTAAAGAAGAAGATGGAAATCATCTAAAGGACCAAAGGTCCTATTTATAGGCACTGAACCGCCTCTTCAACTTCTGAGTTGATCCAAGGGCTCAGATCTTGCCACCACTGCACTCACGTGTGCGCCACGTGAGCGCAACGGTGGGGGGTATTTGTTTCCCCCAATCAGAGCAAAGCTCTGATTTAAAATTCAAAATTTAAATTGAAGCATCGTTTCAGATTCAGTGCTCTGCGCGCTGAGCGCCATGTGTAAATTACAGACGCGCTAGCGCCAGGTGCGTTGTGCCCTAGGCAGCGCACCCCCAATTAGAGCAAAGCTCTGTTTTAAAATTCAAAATTTAAATGTTGAAGCAACGCTTCAGATCCAGCGCTCTGCGCTACGCGCCACGTGTCAAACACGAGTGCGCTAGCCCAGTTGCGCTGCGCTCTGCGCTGCGTGCCACATGTCAAACACGGGTGCGCTAGCGCAGTTGCGTTGCGCTCTGCGCGCTGAGCGCCATGTGTCAAACACAGACGCGCTAGCGCTATTTGCGCTACGCCCTAGGCAGCGCACCCCCAATCAGAGCAAAGCTCTGTTTTAAAATTCAAAATTTAAAAGTTGAAGCAACGCTTCAGATCCAGCGATCTGCGCTGCGCGCCACGTGTCAAACACAGGTGCGCTAGCGCAGTTGCGCTGCGTGCCACGTGTTAAACACGGGTGCGCTAGCGCAGTTGCGCTGCGCGCCACGTATCGAACGTAGGTGTGCCAGCGCTGGAATTAAAAATCCCCCACCGTTAGATCAAAAGATCTACTAATAATAAATTATTAATTAATCAGAACTAAAATTCTGTTATGGAAAGATCTTTCCAATTTTATTAAAACAAGAAGATTATCTTCTGTAAAACAGAAGCCTTAGGATCAAAGATCCAACGGTGGGAAATATTTCCAAATCAATCAGAGAAAGTTCTCTTAAAACTGATTCAACAAATCAATTGGCCCTATATAAAGGCCCCAAGACTTCAAGAGAGATATAGAAAAAACCCTCTGCAAACTTGGAGAAAACTCAAAGAGAAAGAAAGGCAAGCCTTTAGAAAAAGAAAATCATTTCTTCATTTTCAAGGTAAAGAACTAGTTCTTGAACTACAGATATAAAATCATCTCATGAAAAGAAGAACTATCTTCTAAAAAGGATCATAGCTCTATAAAAAGACCAAGGCCTTTGATAAAAAGAAAAAGATCAAAAGATCTAATCATAAAAATAAAAGAAGTATTTACTTCATTCACAGATCCTTGATCTACAAAGGCAAAGCCCTTTTATAAACAAGAGCTTTTGTTCTTGAGGCAAACCCTCCTTTAAAAGAACATAAACTTGTTCTCTGATCATAAATTTGATCAAATGCGTTTTGCGCTACTGAACAGTGCTTTGCACTCATGAACAACGCTTCTGCGCTCTCTGGACCGGCGCACTACGCCAAAATGCGCCACGTGTCAATCACGTATACAACTTGCGCTTTGCGCTCTTGAAATAGTGCACTGCGCTTATGGACTGGCGCAAAGCGCCAAGCGCGCCACGTGTCATTCATGTGTGCGCCACTGAACCAATAGTGCAATGCGCTCATAAATTAGCGTAATGCGCTCATCATCTGGCGCTCAGCGCCAAGCGCGCCACGTGTCATTTACGTGTGCACTATTCAGCAGAAGCGCAATGCGCTCATCATCTGACGCTCAGCACCAAGCGCGCCACGTGTCACTCACGTATGCGCTGCTTAGCAGAAGCGCAGTGCGCCTTTTAACTGGCGCAAAGCACCTGGCGCGCCACATGTCGCGCTGACAGAGCATAAATTGTTCTGGTAAATGCTCTGCATTCAATACAAGACAAAAAAGTGTCAAGGTCAAATGCTCAGCATTATAAAAAAGGCCAAGCCCAAATAAAGGCTCAATAGCCAGAATAAAAATGTTAAACATTTATTGGACTTAGCCCAATATTGGCCATAAGTCCTTAATTTATATTTAATTTAGCCCATCTGCTCATGAATATTTAACAGATCTTAGTTCCAAATTAGACTACAGTTCTTTCACCAATTCACACCGGTTCGAGGGTACATCTCTTTACTCCTCTGATATTTGTCATTGTAATCCTTCAACGTTTTCAAAGAGGTGACGGGTCCCGACAACCATACATTTCATAGACTATGACGTCTTTAAACTGGACTGTGGGGTCCTTAAGCCTATGGACTATGATGTCCTTAATTTTGACTGTGAGGTCTATAAACTCACGGACTATGATATCCTTAACCTTGACTGTGAGGTCTTTAAACTCACGAACTATGATGTCCTTAATCTCGACCGTGATGTTTTTAAACTAACAATGGACCACTATGTCCCTAAACTGGTAATCGATCGCAATGTCCCTAAACTAAACAATTGTCCCTAAACTGGTAATCGACCGCAATGTCCCTAAACTAAACAATTGAGCCCAAATGCTCTTTTGTTGGATCTAAATGATCCCGTTAAGTTGATCTTACTCTAAAATCAGACTAGCGTGTCCTTAACAAACGTTTAAGTTGATCTTAGTCTCAAATGAGACTAACGTATCCTTAAACCAACTCCAAACCCAAATCTAAGAAGATACGGATTTGGACTAATCCACGTCCTACGAGCGACAACATAAATTAGTCTCCGTATACAATCCATGGGCAACCAAAAACAAAACAAACACCCACGACACGAAGTGACCATCTGCAGAAGGAGAAAATTGTTGCCGTGATACGGTAGCGTAATTAACTGCAGGGGCTTGCGCCTGCAGGGAAGAGCGTCCCCACAATCAAAAAAACCCCTCAACGAGGGGGAATCTGACGAAGTCTGCCACATCGGCCGCATCCATTTAAACCTTCGATATATGGTGCCATAAATCAACTTGGCATCTTCGGAGAGGTGGATGGATAGCACCAATTAGCATCTGCCCTCGGAATTCAGGCAAGACGTTTATCGCGTCTTCGTCAGGTCTTCCGGTGGGGAACAGTCTCAACTTTTCTTCGAGGGATCGTGGTTTGTTGCTTTGGTGAGCAACTGGTTTCAGGTCACTCAGTTGTTGTTGAGCGTTGGTGACGAAGGTTGCTTTTCCTTTGCCCTTTTCATTCCGGAGATCCATTTTTGAAGAGGATGGCCTATGGCCCATCTGGTCCATTTGGGCCAGTTTGTCAATCAAGGCCTGAAAGGTGGTCGGCTTAAAAAACATTATAAACTGGGATATAGTTGCTTGAGGATCAAAGGTCCCCACGAACATGCCCACGGCGGGGGCTTCTTCTATGCACTATTCCCATTTTGACCATGGGTTCCGCCAGCGTATTGCGTATTGAATCCAAGTCTCTCCTAGTTTCACCCTGGCGTTGATTTACGCCATGATCGGCGTATGCTCGCTTGCGCTTGAGAACCGCTGTGTGAATAATAATTCCATCTCCGTGAATGTTTTGATAGAATCATTTGGGAGCTCGGAATACCATTCAAATGCCGTCTCCGACAAGCTTCTAATAAACTGGCGGAGTAACAGTCTGTCATCGCCTCCGGTATTACAGCACAAAGCACTGAATTGAGTAACGTGCTGATGTGGATTGCCCGTCTCCTTATACACATGGAACTTGGGGATCGTATATCCTGGCGGGTACTTAATTTGATCGTACCAGACTGGACAAGGTCGCCCAGTCCTGACAACTTGGCCAGCCGTCTCGCTTACCTGATGAGCTCATATTTGTTGAGCTATGTAGTCATCAAGGGCAGCTTTGGAGATTGTCTCCTCCCTGTCTGCTGATAAAGCCGGAGGAGGGTTTGATATCTCCCCTCTGTCATCTTCAATAATTATCGGAGGGTCTTCGGCTGGAGGATCCGGCTGAATCATCATCCCGACCATATATTGGAACAGGAGCGCCATCTGCTTCATGTTAGCGGCTTGTTCCGCGGCCTCTTTATCCTTTCTCTCCAGCACACTTCGCAGGAATTCTGTATTGGTCTCCTGATCTTAGAGCTGTTCAAACGATGTCTCCGGGCTTTCTTTCCGCCCAGTGATTGCGGCCATCCTTGTCAACATCTTCTAGAGCTTTTGTTGTTGCTCCTGAGCTTCTATCACAGACCGTGTAAGTGGTCGATGACCCGTGGAAGTGTGGCTTTCCTCTTTTCCGGAAGCCATGTACACTGTGTGTACTACTATGCCCCCATACTTGGGGCGTTTGGATCCATCATGCTTGGGATTTGTCGCCGGTGGTGGTTGATTCTTTGGCCTTCTCTTTTTGTGGAAGGCCAAAGTTGAGGGGGTCGTTGCAGCAGGCACCCATGCAGATGATACATTTCATGGCATGATGGCAAGATGGTTCTCTTCTTGCCGAGTCTTCATTTTCTTCAGCGGCGAGAGTAGTCTTTGTCAATTATAGACTCTTGGACTCTTCGCCAGACCCTGTAGATCTTGGAGGAAAACCGCTGAGGAGGCTGCTCCGGCTTTGCCCGTATCATGTTATCAACCGGTGGCGGAGATTTTTTCAACACTGCGGTTGGGGAGTTCTTTCGCACCTTCTCGAGCGGTTCAAAACTATTCCCAGTTGGAACAGCAGCATCAATCTTCACCATTAGAGCTGGTGGAGTAAATCCAGAGGAAGAGTTGCCCCCCGCTTTCCTCACTCGGCGCCAGTAGTGACGTTGAGCATGCCTTGCATATGAGACTGGCTCAGTTATGGGAGTGGCTTCATCATGCCCACTGTTCTGGTTAGGGGCTAGTGCCAGGGCCAGCCTATTGAAGACTGATGTCCATTGAGAGGGGACGGTCAATCTATCGAAGGCCGACTTCTTGGTAGGGGGAGTAATCTTGATAACTTCACCTAAAGCAGGAGCTGGAATGGCCAATTTAATGAAGACCGAGTCTTTAGTAAGAGACACCCTTTTGCTGATTCTCTTGCTGGAGCTGGAATGGCTATCCGTTTTGGGATAACCCCCTCAGGTTTCGCGAGCTTCTTTGCATGCCCACTTGAGCTGTGGCACAGCCTGTCGAAGACTGAGGCGTTGGAATTGGTCGACCCGTTGAGAGGGGCTGCGATAGTTGCAAGCCGATCGAAGACCGACTTCTTTAGAGCTGTAGGGCGTTTTTCATCACCCCATTGAGATGGGAATACGCGCGCGCTTATTAGGCGTATACTACAGATTCCCCCTGCCTAGGTTAGGCTGGGGTTTAATGATTGTGGGGATCCGAATCTTTAACAGCCGCGAACTAAGCTGCCGTTAATTACCCTTCGCCTTTGGAGCGAGGGAACCTCCGATTGACGGGTTAAACTGGTCATGCGAACTCAATGTGCAGTGTACGTGTGTTGTGTTTTGAAAGGGGGGTTTGGATATACCGGGAGCCACACAGAGTTTTCACGGGGGTCCCGCTACCTGGATAGCGGGCTGGGGGTCAAAGGGGCTAGCAGCCCCCTTGCGGGGTGCGGGGCAGCGCCCCGTTAGAAAATTTTTTCTAACAGGGACAGTGTCGTGGAGTATGTGTATGTGTACATATGTATACATAAGTGTATATATATATATATATATATATGTATGTATGTATGTATGTATGTATATATATAAGAACAAATAAGGGGGAAAAGTCATCCAAAGGATGCGTGGGGGCAGCACCTTGGGTGCTGTGCGGTGTCGGTACGGGGGAGACTTACGCCTGAGCGCTTGCGCTTGAGCGCAAGTGCGCCACGTGTCAGCACCGGGGCGACTTGCGCTCGAGCTCTTGCGCTTGTGCGCAAGCGCGCCACGTGGCGGCACCGGGGCAAATTACGCTCGAGCACTTGCGCTTGAGCGCAAGCGCGCCACGTGTCGGCACGTGGGCACTTTGCGCTTGAGCACAGGGCGCTGTAGTGCAAGCGCACCACGTGTCGGCATGTGGGCGCTTTGCGCTTGAGTGCTGAGCGCTTGAGCGCAATCGCGCCATATGTCGGCACACGGGCGCTCTGCGCTTGAGCGCCGGCGAGAAAAAGAGGCTTTTAGCCTAAAAATATTTCTCGGAAGAGAAATCAGAGAGGAGTTGGACTCCTGAGTGTGATTTTGGGGTTAATGGAAGGGGTTCTTCTTCTTCCTCCTCTGTTAGCTGGATCTTGAAGATCAAGAGATGTGAGATCTCAAAATCTCTCCTTTTTGAGATCTAGTGACAGATCCAAGTTCCCCTTTATGGGTTTGGTGGTGAAAAACTATTTTGTTTTATAAAACGAAGAGTAAAACTCTTGATTTAATTCAAAGGAAAGAAGAAGATTTTTGGAACCTTGAAGAAGGAGAAAAGATCTCAGATCTAAATTTTTTGGAGAGAGAAAAGTTGTTATCTTTTATTCATCATCATTTTGCCTTATATAGGCTTACATATTTACATATAGCCCCTTGGGCTCTACAAAATAGCATTTTGCCCATCCCATGTATCATGTGCCATTTCTTTTTTGCACATAAGCCATGGGCTTACAAAATATTGGCTTTATGCCCGTTTTGCATACATTCATGTATAAAAAATTACACAAAAATTATTTATTACATGATCTATATTTAGGCATGGAGGAGGGTGGCCGCGGGCTCGACTTGGGCATGGGCCCGCTTGACCTGGGTTTGGGCCCACCTGTCTTGTGGTTGACCTTGACTTTGACTCGGTCAACGGGGGTGTAAATTTTTACCCCAACAAAGTGCCCCCATCAATAAATTCACACCGCACATTTGAGTTGTGTGCATGAAATTGATGGATCTTCAAGCTGAACTTCGAGATGGAACATCATTCCGGAGGCGAAGCATCATCCCGGGGAGCATGATTCCCGAGGATCGGAGCATCATTCTGATTCGCGGAGCATAATTCTGGGGTCGGAGTATCCCTCGGGGAGCATGATTCCCGGGGATCGGAGCATCATTCCGATTTGCGGAGCATAATTCCGGGGTCGGAGTATCCCTCGGGGAGCATGATTCCCGGGGATCGGAGAATCATTCCGATTCGCGGAGCATAATTCCAAGGTCGGAGTGTCCCTCTGAAGTGCGGAGCATGATTCCAGAGATCGGAGGAGATCGTAGCATCATTCCGAAGCGCGGAGCATAATTCCAGGGTTCGGAGTATCCCTCGGGGAGTATGGTTCCCGGGGATCGGAGCATCATTCCGATGAGCAGAGCATGATTCCAGGGATCGGAGCATCATTCCGATGAGCGGAGCATGATTCCACCGATCGGAGCATCATTCCGATGAGTGGAGCATGATTCCAGGGATTGGAGCATCATTCCGATGAGCGGAGCATGATTCCAGGGTTCGGAGCATCATTCTGAAGAGCAGAGCATGATTCCAAGGGATCGGAGCATCATTCCGATGAGCGGAGCATGATTCCAGGGTTCGGAGCATCATTTCGAGGATCGGAGCATCATTCCGAGGATCGGAGCATGATTCCAGGGGATCGGATCATCATTCCGATGAGCGGAGCATGATTCCAGAATTCGGAGCATCATTTCGAACAGCGGAGCATGATTCCAGGGATCGGAGCATCATTCCGATGAGCGGAGCATGATTCCAGGGATCAGAGCATCATTCCGATGAGCGGAGCATGATTCCAGGGATCAGAGCATCATTCTGAAGAGTGGAGCATGATTCCAGGGGATCGGAGCATCATTCCGATGAGCGGAGCATGATTCCAAGGTTCGGAGCATCATTCCCAAGAGCGGAGCATGATTCCAGGTTTCGGAGCATCATTCCGAGGAGCGGAGCATGATTCCAAGATTCGGAGCATCATTCCGAAGAGCGGAGCATAATTCCATGATTCGGAGCATCATTCCGAAGGGTGGAACATGATTCCAAGGATCGGAGCTTCATTCCGATGAGCGGCAGACATTCTGACCGAAGCATAATTTCGATGCAGAGGTTGATTTCCAGGCGAAGTATAATTCCGATACGGGGTACATTCTGAGACGGAGCATGATTCCGGTGCAGAGCTTGTTGGCTGACTTGATTCCGAGACGAAGCATAATTTCGACAGGGAAGGAAGGTACACCGAGGCGAAGCATCATTTCGACACGGGGTGCACACTCTAAGACGAAGCTTGATTCCGACGCAGAGCTGGTTGGTTGATTTGATTCCGAGGCGGAGCATAATCCGGCAGGGAAGGTAGATATCCCGAGGCGAAGCATGATTTCGACACGGGGTAAATTCTGGGACGGAGCATGATTCCCCAGCAGAGGTTGTTGGTTTGATTTGATTTGATTCGAGTTGACATCATCATCGCTACACTGGAATATGATACCGGGAGCGAATCATCATCTGTCATGAGAGGATTTGGAGATTTTGGTTTGGCATCTGCATTGCTGCACTGGAATAATGCCAGGAGCAACTCATCATTTGGCCCGGGAGGATTTGGGAATTGGTTTTCTGTTTGGCATCAGCATTGCTGCACTGGAATAATGCCAGGAGCAACTCATCATTTGCCCCGGGAGGATTTGGGAATTGGTTTTTTTTTGGCATCAGTATCGCTACACTGGAACATGGTACCAGGAGCGAATCATCATTTGCGCTTGTTTATCAGGAAGCGATTGCTTAGAAGACAGGTTTTAGGTTCCTATCACCAAAGACTTTTCAATTTTGTGAGCCGTAAGGGTCTCACAAAGCATTTTCTCCTACGGGTCGTAAGGATCCCATAGGTGTATTTTCTCCTTAGGAGTCGTGGGGACTCCTAAGTATATTGCTCTTTTGTGAGTTGTAAGGATCTCAAGCGGGAATTTTCTCCTCACAAAGTCGAGAGGACCTTGTGAGTGCATTTCATCTCTTTCTCATGAGTTTGCGCCCTTTCGGGTTTTCACAAACTCGCCAGCAGTCCTGCTGTTTTTACTCACGGAGCCCTTTCGGTTTTTCATCCATGCCCATTTTGCTTGTGGACATACCTTTTTTATTTTTATTTTATTATTTTTGGAGAGATTGGGATTGTTTTACGCCCGTGGATTGTATACGGTTTTGTAGGATGTATGATCCAGACCGTAGGGCCGGAAAATTTTTGGGACTTTGTTGGCGTCTGCATCGCTGCACTGGAATATGGTAGCAGGAGAGACTCATCATTCGCCATTAAGGTATGGGATTTGGAATTTGGTTGGCGTCTGCATCGCTGCACTGGAATATGCTACCAGGAGCGACTCATCATTCTCCATTTGGGTATGGGATTTGGAATTTGGTTGGCGTCTGCATCGCTGCACTGGAATATGGTACCAAGAACGACTCATCATTCGCCATTTAGGTATGGGATTTGGAATTTGTTTGGCGTCTGCATCGCTACACTGGAATATGGTACCAGGAGCGACTCATCATTCGCCACTTGGGGATTGGGGAGCGATGGCTTAGGAGACAGGTTTAGATCCCTATCACCTAAGGCTTTGCAATTTTATGGGCCGTGAGGGTCCCATAAAAGCATTTTCTCCCTACGGGTCGTAAGGATCCCATAGGTGTATTTTCCCCTTAGGAGTCGTGAGGACTCCCAAGTATGTGCTCCTTTGTGAGTCGTAAGGATCCCACGAAGGTTTTTTCTCCTCATGCATCGTGAGGACACATGAGTGGGTCTTCTCAATGGAGCATAATTCCAAAAGCGGAGACCAGCCGCGCAACTGGTGATTGTGGTGGGGCATGAGTGTGATGAAAATTATTTGAGCCCGTGGATTGTATACGGTAGTCAATTTGGGGACTAACTGTAGGGCCGGGGGAATTTTGGAAAATCGGATTTTGGTTGGCGTCTGCATCGCTGCACTGGAATATGGTACCAGGAGCAACTCATCATTCGCCGTTGTTTTTTTTTGTTTTTGTTTTTCCGCGATTGCTCTATCATTTCAGCTTTTCTTATCGCGAAGGTCACGATTGCCCTATCATTTAGGCTATTTATTCGCGGTTGCTCCATCATTTCGGCTTTATTTTTCATCTTTATTTTACTCGCTGATTTTTATTGCGAGTTGCCCCATCATTTCGGCTTTTCCTTATTTTTCTTTTATTTACACATTTTTGTTTATTTACATACATACATACATACATACATATATATATATATATATATATATATATATATATATTTACATTCCCAGTTTAACGACTTAGAGGTCGATTGTTCCCAGTTTAATGACGTGGTGGTCAGCGGGTGTTCCCAGTTTAACGACGTGGTGGTCCTTTTTGCTTATCCCAGCTCCTTGAACTTTGATCGTGGCGGAGCTGTGTTGATGACCTAGCTCTGTGGCTTGCCGATACATCCGAGGATTGTGAGGTTTTCCAAGCTTATATTGGTCCTCTGCTCAATCTTTGAAAATATAGCAGTCTTCGATGGTATGACCTACCACTCTATGATATGGGTAGTATATGGGATTGCCGGTCATGTTCATTTCCTGTGGCCTCTTTGGAACAGGCAGTTGCAGACCGTTGTTCAAGGCGTCTATGAATATTTTGCGGACTTCATCCATCCTAAAAGAGTATACCTTCTTCTTTCTTTCCATTGGAGTATGTGTATGTGTACATATGTATACATAAGTATATATATATATATGTATGTATGTATGTATATAAGAAAAAAAAGGGGGGGAAGTCATCCAAAGGATGCGTGGAGGGCAGCACCTTGGGCGCTGTGCGCCTAGATGCTGTGCGCTCAGGCGCTAGAGTGCAATATGTCGGCATGTGGGCACTCTGTGCTTGAGCGGTGGGCGCTTGAGTGCAAGCGCGCTACGTGTCGGCACGTGGGTGCTTTGGGCTTCAGCGCCTGACGCTCGAACGCAAGTGCGCCACGTGTAGGCATGGGGGCGACTTGCGCTTGAGCGCTTGCGCTTGAGCGCAAGCGCGCCACGTGTCAGCACGGGGGCGACTTACGCCTGAGCGCTTGCGCTTGAGCGCAAGTGCACCACGTGTCGGCACCGGGGCAACTTGCGCTCGAGCGCTTGCGCTTATGCACAAGCGCGCCACGTGTCGGCACCGGGGCAACTTGCGCTCGAGCGCTTGCGCTTATGCACAAGCGCGCCACGTGTCGGCACCGGGGAGACTTGCGCTCAAGCACTTGCGCTTGAGCGCAAGCACGCCACGTGTCAGCACGTGGGCGCTTTGCGCTCGAGCGCAGGGCGCTGTAGTGCAAGCACGCCACGTGTCGGCACGTGGGCACTTTGCGCTCGAGCGCTGAGCGCTTGAGCGCAAGCGCGCCATGTGTCGACACGCGGGCGCTCTGCGCTTGAGCGCCGGTGAGAAAAAGAGGCTTTTAGCCTAAAAAATTTCTCGGAAGAGAAATCAGAGAGGATTTGGACTCCTGAGGGTGTTTTTGGGGTTAATGGAAGGGGTTCTTCTTCCTCCTCCTCTGTTAGCTAGATCTTGAAGATCAAGAGATGTGAGATCTCAAAATCTCTCCTTTTTGAGATCTAGTGACAGATCCAAGTTCCCATTTGTGGGTTTGGTGGTGAAAAACTATTTTGTTTTATAAAATGAAGAGTAAAACTCTTGATTTAATTAAAAGGAAAGAAGATGATTTTTGGAACCTTGAAGAAGGAGAAAAGATCTCAGATCTAAATTTTTTGGAGAGAGAAAAGTTGTTATCTTTTATTCATCATCATTTTGCCTTATATAGGCTTACATATTTACATATAGCCCCTTGGGCTATACAAAATAGCATTTTGCCCATCCCATGGCTCATGTGCCATTTCTTTTTTGCACATAAGCCATGGGCTTACAAAATATTGGCTTTATACCCGTTTTGCATACATTCATGTATAAAAAATTACATAAAACTTATTTATTACATGATCTATATTTAGGCATGGAGGAGGCTGGCCGCGGGCTCGACTTGGGCATGGGCCTGCTTGACCTGGGTTTGGGCCCACTTGGCTTGGGGTTGACCTTGACTTTGACTCGGTCAACGGGGGTGTAAATTTTTACCCCAACAGGAGCCTCCTGTGATGGCACTGAAGCAATGAAGCTCATTGGCTGGAGCATGGTCCCGAAGAACAGTACAGTGGTGACCTGAGTCACTTGTTCTACTGGAATTGCAAAGATAGAGGCCTCTTAGGTACCATAAGTTACTCCTCCAGTGGGGACGGAGTGCGAGTTGCTGTTGCAATTAGTGCAGTTGGAAGCCATCGATGTCATCTTCTCTTCTACATAGGAGCGAGACACCAAATCTTAGTATCTCAAATCTATAGGCAACCATAGCAAACCATGACTTGTTCACGAACACAATACATGAAATGTGGAGTGGAAAGAGAAAGAGGTCCCACCGGGCGTGCCAGAATTTGTTCACCGCCGAAAACGGGAGACAGGACCGGGATAGATCGTCCTGCTTGAATTTAGGGGCAGATGCTATTTGGATTTATCCGTCCACCTCTCCTAATATGCCAAGTTGATTTATGGCACCGTGTATCGGAGGTTTGGACAGATGTGGCCGTTGTAGCAGACTTCATCAGATTCCCCCTCATTTCAGAGGTTTTTTTTTATTGTGAGGACGCTCTTCCCTACAGGCGCAAGCCCCTGCAGTTAATTACGTTTCCGCATCGCGATAACCACTTTCTCCTGCTCCAATAGTTCACTTCGTGTCGTGCGTGTTTGTTTTATTTTTGGTTGCCCGTGGATTATATACGGAGAATAATTTGTGTCGTCGCCCGTAGGGCGTGGCTTAGTCCAAATCCGTATATTCTTAGATTTGGGTTTGGTTTGATTTAAGGATCATTAATCTCATTTGGGATTAAGATCAATTTAAATGTTTATTAAGGATACATTAATCTCATTTTAGACTAAGATCTACTTAACAAGGTTTTAGGATCATTCAGATCCCACAAAAGAGCATTTGGCCTCTATTGTTTTAGTTTAAGGACGTCTTGGTCCATTGTTAGTTTAAGGACGATTCGGTCCATAGATCACCATTTTGGAGGTGAGGGTTTAGTTTGAGGACATTTCGGTCCGTTGTTAGTTTAAGGACGTTTCGGTCCATATTAGGATGTGCACATCGGTTTGGGAGTGCGCCAAAGAGTTGTTGGTTGTCAGGAGCCGCCACCTCTCTGAAGACGTTGAAGAATTACAACGACATGTATCAGAGGTGTGGAGAGATGTACCCTTGAACCAATTTCCAGATTGATGAGAGATGTGGGATAAATATCCGTTGGAAGATCATTAGTCATGTTTGGGACTAAGACCAATTTGAAAAATAAAGAGCACATAGGCTCGGTTAATTAGGAGTTTGGACAACTTGGGCTCAGCCCACTCAGTCTTTGTCATTTCATTTTGTATAAAGTGTTAAACACTTGCTTGGGCTTAGTCCCCTTTTTGTGTACACAATGCTGAATATTTATATGGGTTCTGATGCCCAAACTTTATTTTACTTTTTCCTTTTTTGGAGTGTTGAACACTCTTTATGGCGCCCACATGCGAAGCATGTGAGGCGCTTGATACTAGCCGCTGGGCGCTGTTTGGTGAGTGCAGAGCACTTTATGTTAAATAGCGCCCACGTGAGGGGCACGTGGGATGCTTGGCGCTGAGCGCAAACCACTGAGTGCTAAGCACTCTTTATTGAGTGGCGCCTATGTGAGAGACACGTGAAGCACTTAGCGCAGAGCGCCAACCACTAAGTTCTAGGCACTCTTTATTGAGTAGCGCCCACGTATGGGGCACGTGAGGCGTTTGGCGCTGAGCGCCAATCACTGAGTGCTAGGCACTCTTTATTGAGTTGCGCCCACGTGAGGGGCACGTGAAGGACATGGCGTTAATTTTTCTTCGTGTATTATGTTCTGAAGAGTTCAATTCTTTCTTCTTCTCTGGATCTTCGATCCCCAAGAACAAATTCATCTCCATGAGAATTAAATTCTCATTTGTGGGAGACTTGCCTCATGGATCTCAGATCCAGGGAAAGAACTATGTTCTTTTATGAGGGTTAAACCCTTAGAGATGCAGATGAGATGCTCTGATCTCTACTGCTTTTATTCACCTCGAAGAAAGCTCTTCTTTCTTCTCTCTTAAAGCCGTCTTTTTGCTTGCTCTTCTTTTTGAACTTGAAGTTTTTTGGGGGGTTCCTCTTCTTAGATTTAAAGTCTTGGGTCCTTTATATACTAGAGGCAAATTTGTTGATTTAGTTAAAGAAATCTCTCATTGAGAGATCTTTAATTGATTTGGGGATTTTTCCCACCGTTGAATCTTTAATCCAAGTACTTCTGGTTTACAGAAGATATCTTTCTTGTTTTCAACAAGATTAGGGAATTATTTTCTCATACAGAATTTATTCTGCAGATAGGTGATTTTTAATCACCATTGGATTTTTAATCCAATGGTGCTCTGTTTTACAGAGAGTAATCTTTGTTGTTTAGAAAGATTTGAGGAATATTTCCTCAACAGAACTTAATTCTGCATTTTGATGATTTATCATCTCCCTTGGATTTTAATCCAATGGCTCTGTTTAATAAAGAAATTTTAGTTCTGGCGTCGGCGCACTCATGCGAAGTACATGAGGCGCTGCCTCAGAGTTTTTAACACTTGGCGCTGGTGCCCTCGTGCAAGGCACGTGAGGCGCTACCTCGGAGTCTTTAACTTTTATTTAATAGATTTCTTTTTGTGTTTTGCACATTGGCGCCCACGTGAGGAGCACGTGCGGTGCCTTCTAAGAGTTTAACTCTTATTTAATAGATTTCTTTTTGTGCTTTGCACATTGGCGCCTGCGTGAGGAGCACGTGAGGCGCCATCATAGGATTTAATTCTATCCAAGACAGTATCTACATGGTTTGCATGTGGAGCTTTCCCTTTATTTTTATTTTTATTTTATTGTTATTATTTTATAAGGGAGTAAGTTTTGAGCCAAAATTTTGGCGGGAACAAAACTAATGCTGTTTTTCGGCAATGACCTAGAAACGATCCTTATTTCTTAACATTTAATCGGGGATGGAGGAATCATCCTAATTTTGCTTAGAACCAAAACCAACCTCAAAACCAAAATCAAAATCAGTTCCTAAGTTAAACTAACTATCAATGCTTTCCCCCACAGCAACAACAACTACCACAGCAAATTCAGCAGCCCTTCCAACCGCAATCATTCCAAAACCCTGCCAACAACTTTGCCCCTTATAACAATTCTTTCCAACCACATAATAATATTCCTCCGGCTGGTACCGATAAAATCTCTGCACTCGAAAGAAGCTTAGAAGCATTTATTAAACAATCTGCGCAAACATCGGCTAATTTAACGTCTTCTATCTAAACGTTAGTGCAACACACTGCTTCCCACGGTGAAAGCATCAAATCTATAAAAGCACAAATTGCATAGTTAAATGCCGCAATGAGTGAAAAAGAGAAAGGGAAACTTCCATCTCAACCTTTACCAAATCTCGGCCACCCACAAAACGCTAACATTGTCCTTAACCAACAAAATCATAACGTGAGTGCCATAACTATGTTGAGATCGGGAAGAGTGCTGAACAACCATGTTGGTGAACAAGTTGATGATCTCGATGAGACTCCGGCTATTACTTCTACTTCTAGTTCGTCTAATCAAACATCTTCTTCCGAGCCCGTTCTCTGTTCTCTACTGGGCTCGAACTCTCGGTCTACTTCCTTGAACGAAGTACCATATCAGACCACCCTAAATCCAATTTTGGGATCCATTCCATCCCTACAAACTTCTCCACAAGTATTGGACCCAACCTCTGTTAATAAGGCTCCTTTTCCAAACCGGTTGAGGCCCAACAAACCAAGTCCACAGATGGAGAAAATTATGAAAATGTTTAAGCAAGTTAACATTAATATTCCTTTCTTAGATACTATCCAACAAGTTCTATCCTATGCAAAAATTCTTAAAGACTTGTACACTAAAAAAGAAAAACTCAAGTACCTAAAAATATTTTCTTAGCGAGCAATGTGAGTGATACTTTTACCCAATATTTGCCCAAAAAACAAAAGGACCCCCATTGTCCTATAATTTCTATAACTATTGGGGGTAAAAACATCAATCGCGCTCTACTCGATCTAGGTGCTAGTGTTAACTTGCTTTTATATTCTGTTTATGAGCAATTAGGCATAGGAGAGTTGAAACCTACGCACTGCACTTTTCAGATGGCCGATCGATCTATCACCCATCCTAGGGGTGAGCTAGAGGACGTTTTGATCAAACTCGAGGAATTTATATTCCCTGTGAATTTTATGGTTTTAGATACACAGCCTATGGCGAACCCATGAAACCAAATTCCGGTGATTCTTGGTCAACCATTTCTCGCAACCTTGAATGCGATAATCAATTGTCGTAACGGTTCCATGAACCTATCTTTTGGGAAGATGACAATTGAACTTAATATTTTTAGGGTAAGAAGTCAACCCTCCGAACCTTCTGCTCGTATGATTGATATATGTTCTATCAACGAGATAGCTTCCGACGGTTGTGAATTTGAGAAGTTTTACGATAATGATCTCAACGCTACTAGTGCGTTATCCAGCTACTCCTTACACGAATAGGGAATATGAAGGGTTCACTTTCCTTGATGATCTTAATTCATGGGACCCTTCTGTCGACAAGTCCACCCCCAAGTTCGAATCCTTTAACTTGTCGAACAAGTTAGTTGAGCTATCCAAGTCAATCTCCTACACTAGTTGTGAACCTCTTATAGAGTCCGAGTATCATTCCCTTACCCTACCTTCTATCGTCTTTCCGCCAACACTTGATCTAAAGCCGCTGCCGTCTCATTTTAAATATGAATATTTAGGTAAGAATGAGTCTTTGCCCGTTATCATATCAGCTTCTCTAGCTTTAGAGTAAGAGAGAGCTCTTTTGTCTGTCTTGAGATGGAATCGGCAAGATTTTGGTTGGACAATGGCGAACATCAAAGGGATTAGTCCCTTGATTGTTGAACATCATATACATTTGATGGATGAAACCAAACCAACCCGTGACCCACAAAGACGGCTGAATCCCATCATGAAAGAGGCGGTAAAGAAAGAAATCGTCAAATGCTTAAATAAAAGTATAATTTACCCGATATCTGATAACCAATGTGTAAGTCCTATTCACGTGGTCTCTAAAAAGTCTGGCATCACGGTCATAACTAATGAGTTTAATGAGTTGATTCAAACACACACCCAAACTGGATGGCGGGTATGTATTGATTATAGAAAACTAATGCCGCGACGAAGAAAGATCACTTTCCTCTACCCTCTATTGACCAGATGTTGGAACGTTTAGCTGGGCATGAATACTACTATTTTTTGGACAGTTACTCAGGCTATAACCAGATTCCCATCGCCAAAAAAGATCAAGATAAGACAACTTTTAATTGTCCTTTCGGTACTTTCGCTTATAGACGCATGCCCTTTGGGTTATGAAATACTCCCGCTACATTTCAGCGGTGTATGATAAGGATATTCTCGGATATGGTCGAGAATTTTTTGGAGATATTTATGAACGATTTCTCCATATTTAAGGACTCCTTTGAGAAATAGTTACATCATCTTGACGCTGTTCTTACACGCTGTAAGGATAAGAATTTAACTGTGAATTAGGAAAAATGCCATTTCATGGTTCAAGAAGGTATTGTCTTAGACCATATCATTTCACGAAAGGGCATTGAGGTAGACAAAACTAAAATAGATATCATTTCCAACCTTCCTCTTCCCAAATACGTTAAAGATATACGATCCTTTCTTGGTCATGCCAGGTTTTATAGATGATTCAATAAGAACTTTAGCAAAATTGCTAGACCCTTAACTCTTTTCTTGGCCAAGAATACAATATTTCACTTCGACTCGGATTGCTTGGCTGCTTTTGAACCGCTTAAACGTTCCCTCACTACAGCCCCCGTTCTATCATCTCCAGACTGGAATCACCCTTTTGAGCTTATGTGTGATACATCCGATTTTGCTATTGGTGCAGTCTTAGGACAGCATATCGATAAGATACCACATGTGATTTATTATGCCAGTAGGACCTTGAACGATGCCAAAATGAACTATACAACCACCGAGAAAAAATTCTTGGCAGTTGTATTTGCATTAGAAAAATTCAGGCCCTACCTAATAGGCTCTCCAGTCGTAGTTTACATCGATCATTCCGCCTTAAGATATCTTTTATCGAAGAAAGATGCTAAATCCAGGCTAATACGTTGGATCCTTTTATTACAAGAATTTGATCTTGTCATAAGACATAAAAGTGGATGTGAAAACGTCGTAGCCGACCATCTTTCACGACTTTCTTTTTCACCAACGTTGACCTTGCCAATAAACGAATCTTTTTCGGATGAACATCTCTTGACCATATCTTGCGAATCTTGGTTCGTTAATATTATGAATTATTTAGCAACGGGACTCCTACCCAGCGAATGGTTAAATCAAAACAATCATATATTTTTATCCCGGATAAAACATTTTTACTGGGACGAACCTTATTTGTTCAAGTATTGTCCCGATCAGATCATTCGCCGATGTGTTCCTAATAACAAGTTCAAGAGTGCATTGTCCTTCTGCCATGATCAAGCGTGTGGCGGTCACTTTGGTCCAAGAAAAACTGCGGAGAAAGTTTTGCAATGTGATTTTTATAGGCCAACGTTATTCAGATTTGCATATGATTATTGCAAAATTTGTTCACGGTGTCAGCACATGGGTCGGATTTCACGGAGAAACGAGATGCCGCTCTAACTAATCTTGGTTGTGGAGATATTTGATGTATGGGGAATTGATTTCATAGGTCCGTTTCCTAACTCTTTTGGGAACTTAAACATTTTATTAGCGGTTGATTATATCTCCAAATGGGTGGAAGCAATACCGAGCCGTACTAATGACAACAAGATTGTTGTTAAGTTCTTTAAAAAACATCTTTTCTCAGTTCGGGCACCATTGCGTTATCATTAGCAACAATGGAACGCATTTCTGCATCGGTCTTTTGAGATTTTGATGCGGAAATATTCAATCAACCACAATCTTTTTACGCCCTATCATCCCCAAATGAGTGGGCAAGCTGAGATCTCTAATAGACAGATCAAGCAAATTTCGTAGAAAATGGTTTCTAAGACCCGTAAAGATTGGTCCACTAAACCGACTGATGCTTTTTGGGCATACCGCATATAAGACCGATCTTGGCATGTCTCCTTATCGATTGGTGTTTTGGAAAGCTTGCCATCTTCCTGTCGAGTTTGAACAAAAAGCAATATGTAGGCTATAAAGATCTTAACTTTGATTTTGACCAAGCAGGCAGCTATCGGAAGCTGAAATTAAATGAGCTAAACTAGTTTCATGATGAAGCCTATGATAATGCGGTTATAGTAAAGAACCGTACAAAAGTGTTCCATGACAAACAACTTTTGCGAAAAACTTTCACACCGGGACAACAACACCTTCTTTACGATTCCCGTGTCCATCTTCATCTGGGTAAGCTAAGATCTCGTTGGAAAGACTTTTATAGTGCAGTATGTGTACCCACACGGTGCAGTGGATGTAGAAAATGTTAAAAACGGTTCTATTTTCAATGTAAATGAGTACAGATTAAAACCGTATTTTTCCGCAGACCCTTCGGAGGAGCTCCTGTTCTTGCTTGAGACGCTTTATCATGACTAACTTTCCTCCGCCCCACCTCCATATTTCGGTAACACTGTTTCATCTAAGAATGGAGGTGTGTATATAAAAAAAATATAAATATCTTTGCGTGCTAAAGAACAAGTTTGGGGGTGGTTTTCCTTTTGACTATCTTTTGACCTTATTATTCTCACCCAAGACTACATGTTTTTGCGCTCGAATAACGGCATCAGTGAGGACACTGATGGAAACAGGTTTGGGAGGAATGTTTGTATTTATTGACATATCATTTGGCACTATAAAAAAATTTGAAAATAAAAGTTAGAAAGTGAAAAATACATATGAAAGATAGGAAGAAATTTAAGAAATGCAAAAAAATTAGATATTTTAAAACGAAACTAGTAATACGTAGTCATGATCTGTTGTCCCAAGGGTTAGTAAGATGAAGGAATCACTAATCTGCGGATAAAAATAAGTCTGAAAAATAGTTTCTATTCTTGAGCCCAAACTTCTGAACGTTGATACCCTATTATATGCACTTGCACACATCTTGAAACTTAGGATAGCAGAGGATACCTTGAAATACTCTGGCCTAGAAGTCTTAGTACGAAGGAAAAAAATATAAGTGGTGCATTAAAAAAATAAAAAGAGAAATAAACACTGGTTTTGTAATTACTTAAGGCAGCATAAAAAATATAGAGCGAGTGCTATTTTACCTAGTGCCTTAGATCAACTGGTTTGGGAGTCACTGCTAAGCCTTAGGTGTTGTAAAACTAGGATATTGCTAATTACGTCTTAATAAGTGAGCGCATTCGGTAATCGGTTGGTTAGTACCTCAAGAAGTATTAACGGTCGCATGAAAAACATGTGAGCAAATCCATCTAAAATATCACCGACTAAAAAATATTAAGGAATATGGACAAAGAGTATGAGAGTTTGAATTCAATTCTCCAAGTGTAGGAATAGCTTTTACACACACGTAGGGGTATATAATCAATGTTTGGTGGAAGATGGGGAGGAAGACTAAAGACGGTATTTTATTGAAGGAGAATATGATTTCCGATATTTTTTTAAGACCATTAAGATACGGCTCATGACAACTAAAAAGCTAGTGTAGTTTGAAACTCTTATTTTCACATCTTTCTATTATATATTCTTTATCTTTGAATGTAATTTTCGTCTTCTTTCTTTTATTTTGGGATTTTGTGGGTGAAATCCGTTGAAAACCCTCATGGGACAACACTCCTCCTACTAAGGACACTTAGAGGTTTAACAGCTTATTGCACGAGCTAAGTGCAATCGTGTTGCCTACGAAAGTGTGCTAGGTTTTTTTTCTTTTGATAATAATAGTTTGCTCGGTACGATCAAAAATAAGTTTGGGGATATTTGATCATTCAAATATATTGCACATTTGTATGGACATTTTCCCTACTATTATTAAGTACTAAAAGGTGTTAATTGTAATTTAAGAACATATATGGGTTTATTTGTAAAAATATTATTATTATATGTTTTTTCATTTATAATTAATATAATTAGGGAAATATATGCATATCATATTTAAATAAAATATTCTTGAGATTATTTATTATTAAAATTTACATATCATATCAAACATTTTTAACCAGTATTCTTAAGATATCATATCAATTAATTGGTTGGAATAATATCACAAGTAAAACAAATGCTACTAATTATGTGATTTGAGATATTGTGCAGGTATTATAATAATATTAGCTCAAGTCTGAACTATAAGTAGGAGATCCACAATAAATTGATTCACTAAACCAAATCTGCCGAATATTAGGAGCAAATTGAAAAATCTTGCAATGACAGAGACTAAGAGATATATTTTAAGAATAATTTTATCAGAAAAATCTCCAAATACCGAGAGAAGAAGCCACGAGAAATCCGAAGGCTCAAACCCACCATACGGCGGCGGATCCGCGGTCAAAGTATGCTTGGGCGGTGAAAGCGCGGTCTTCTGGCAGCCGTAGGATGTGAAACTTCAGGGTCTTGATCGTAATTTGACATACTTCAGCATGGCATCTAGGGTTTCACATTGTAGAGCCTATAAAAGGATCAAGAGCATCTATCATAAAAAATATATAATCGAACTATCTATCTATTAAAGAATTGATTAAGATCTAGCGAGCTAATTAAGGTTTTGTAAATTAATTTTTCAGGGAGTAACTTTTGTAATGCACGAGTAAATCAATAAAGGTAGTTTTTTCTTTAATTTTGTCATATTTACTTTCCGCATTTACTTTCCATAATTACTTTCTGCATTACATTCTGCATTTACTTTCTGCATTTTTAATTTTAATTATAGGTTCCATTTTCTTCCACTTTTCTTCTACTACGCTAATATCCATGAGCGAGTAAATTCTTACTTGCTAGAGTTTGTAGGATAGGATAGAATAATGGATGAAAACTATAACTTAAATTCTTTTTAAAGTTTTAATTTTTATAAATTTTAGCAAAATGAATATTAACCTTCTTATCGAGCGTGCTATCAATTCATAATAGTCACGACCACGATTTGAGAATTATTAATAATCATTTTGTTAACGGCTTGAGATAAATATGGATCAATAGAAAGATAAGGGTCAGTAGAGGGAAACCCTAATTCACTACAAGAACCTTAATCCACATTCATCGCTATTTCTCTAGTATTATATAATTAAAAGATAAAAAGAATTATTTTTAAAATTTCATTCATTAACTACTAAATCTTATAAACCCTACAAGCCTTTCTATTATAAACTTTTCAAATTTTCTTAGTAATAAACGATAACAATCCCAACTTTCTTCTATCAACTTGTCTAAAACAAGAAAAATAGTTCACCGTTTCTCTGTGGACGACCCGCACTCACTAACGGCTAGCTATTGCGACACTGTTATTTATTGCGGTAATTTAGAACATGTATAGACACACTTTTGCACGACCAATCACGGAACATGCCACGTTACCTCTTCACCATCTTTTGGGAAGTAGGGCGTGACAGGTTTTAGTGGAGCAGGTCCTCATTGTACTAAAATGAAAACATTAATTGACTTTTTACATTTGTGAATCTTATCCACTTTCTATCGTTTCCGTATATTCCCCAAGTTTCCTTGTTATTTTTCTTCACCATCCGTATTCTGACCATGGCCTTTCCTTCTAGGCCATGGCCAACCTTGGAGCCATACCGTGACGAGGATGATAGGTCAGATGCTACTTTTGAGGCTACACTTAAGTATTCGGGCGATGAAGTCGTAGGCCCCCAAGCGATTATTTCCGACAGCGACTCCGAAGATGAAGAGGTCGATGATGCAACTCCGGAGCCTATGATGGCCAATGACTCCGAAGATGAAGAAGAAGATCCTATGGAATATGATCTTGATGAGAAGGCTCCTGCAGAAAAAGAAGACGCTATAGAGGTGAAGTCCGAGAATGAGGCCCCAGCTGAGAATGAGTCAAAGGATGAAGCTTCAAGTGATGTGGAATTCGAGGCCGAAGAACCTCAGGCACTCGTCCCCGCAATACACTGTGGGGATAGCCGGCTCTCTCTTAGTGCGAGAGCCTATTGCAACATGTTAAGCACCCATAATCTAGATTAATAAGACTTATTTTTTTTCTTTTTGGCCGAATAAAACGATGTATAGCAGAAGGAACATGTCCTTCCTTTTTAAGTTGTACTATCTTGGTTTAAGTTGAATAATATCTTTGTTTCGAGCAAAATCTCTCTTGTATCTCTTGCTTCTCCTTTTACTATTTTTTCTCCTGCATTAATTGTTGTTCTTTCGTGCAAATTACTATCTTACCTCATCCCTCGGTCTGTTTGTAACATATCCCCCTTCTTATTCAGATCACAATGGTCGGACGACACCCTAACCGCAACAGAAGAGGAAATAGGATCAAAGAAACCGCTGCTCAGCAAGCAGCTATGTTGCAAATGATGAAAGGGCTACTAGAACAGCAGCAGCAGCAGACGGCTGCCCTCTACCAGGAGCTGTGTGAAAGTAGACAACAACAAGCGGAGATTTTAGAGAAGGCACTAGCTAAAATTTCTCAAGGTTCAGCGGGAGTGAAACAGTTCAGATCACTTCATGTCTAAGATCTTTTCATGAAAGGAAACTCCCTTAGAAGCTGTGGAATGGCTCAAAAGAACTGTCAATGACCTCAGAGCTGCTCAAATTCCTAAGGATGCATGGGTAAACATTGCCAAACTTCAACTCACGAATAATGCTAGAATATGGTGGGAGGCAGAGGAAAGTTGAATAAAAAAGCCTATCGACTGGGAAACGTTCAAACAGCGTTTTGATAATTAGTACTTTCTAGCCGTGGCACACCTAGAGATGGAAAGGGAATTCGTACAACTACAACAAGGGAGAATGTGGGATAAGCCTGTGGACGAGTATGCTTTAGAGTTCGCAAGGTTAAGTCGGGTCTCACTTCACTTTGTGGCAACCCTAGAACTTTATACTAAGAGGTTCCGACAAGGATTGGATCCGAAGACACATTCCTCCATGTCTTCTGCTGCCCTTTCGACTTATGATGCAATCTTAGATGCAGCACAGAACTTTGAAGATCTATAGAAATGCATGAGGAAAAATGACCATTCGTCAGGTGTTAAGCGACCGTCAAGTCCTTTTTCAGGAGAATCATCTTCAAAATTCAACGACGGGCAGCAATTCAAGAGGCTGGCATAGCCAACTGTCTCAAGAAAACCGGCCTTTATATGCATCCATTGTGGTAGAACCGGACATTACATGAGAGACTGTCGCATTTTGAACAAACTCTGCATAGTCTGTGGGTCTCCGGATCATGCTATTGGGGGTTGTCCTCAGAGAAGGAGACAACTAGGTCAAGTCAATAAGTCGGCCAATAATAGGGCACCACAACAAAGAAATCGACCATTTCCCGCCACTAAACCAAGCAGTCAAGGAGCACTACCGAAGGGATCACCCTTGCTATCACAGGAGCGTGTGTTTCAACAGCACAGTGGAATGGACCTAAACGCCAGACCTTCACCATGATAGCCGAGAAGGCTGATGCCACAGGGAAAAATAGCAAAGGTACTCTTTTCTTTTTCATCATTCCTTTCCAGTACCTTACTTATTTTCCTTCGATGTGAATATTAGATAGGCTCACCAAAATTCTTCTAGTTCGACTAGCTGCCTTTATGCATATATCTCTCAGGTTTTCTTGCATGTCCCATTATACCTTTTCCATTAGTTTAAAATACCTCTAACCTTCCTTCAACTTCTAAACTTTTTCTATCCGGAAGCAACTACTGATTTTACACATTCTAATTCTCTATATCTAAACCATTCATAGACTTTCCATGCATAAAGTGATACACCAACTCTTGGGAGCGGCACATGTATTAAAAGAGGGATCCTGACAGCGTTACTGATTTCCGTGTCTAGTAGTGGCTACCCTTTTGAAAATTTTAAATATGAAATTACTCTAAGGAGGGCAGGTCGTAACTAACATACCCATCCTTGCCATACCCAATAGACCCGAAAGTTTTAACGGTTACTGCGATGTTTCGGGGAGGGGACTCGGTGGTGCGATGTATCAGCACACCAATGTAATTGCATATGCATCAAGACAACTAAAAACTCGGGAACACAACTATCCTATCTAGATCTAGAAATGGCAATTATGATGTTCATCTTGAAAATATAGAGACACTACTGTAAGGAGAACGTGTAGACACGGATGGTTAAAACATATGAAGAAGATGAGAGGGGTCAAGTTTTATATGGGAGAAGTGGTGATCTACTGGGACGATCCTGAAGATTGAGAACTTATGGGATTGAGATGATTGTAGAAACAATGAAGGTAGTGGTACGATACGGGAAGCACGGAAAGCTCAGTCCACGACTCATCAGCCGTTTAATATCCTGGAAAGCGACAGTGAGGTTGTGTATCGCCTAACCATACCATCTTCATTGGAAAGCATGCTTAATGCTTTTATATCTCGTAGTTAATGAGTTATGTCAGCAACCCAAGTCACATTTTGGATCATTCCGAAATCACAGTAGGGGCTGACGTAACTTACAAGCAGTAACCAGTCGAGATACTAGACCGAAAGAAGAAGACCTTGAGAGATAAGATGGTTGGTTAGAGTTATGTGGAAGAAGGACTCCCAGACGAACCTACGCGATAACGAGGAAACGAGACGAGAAAACGAAACCCAAATTTTTTTTATCTCGATAACCCATTCTTGGAAATTTTTCCTTGGCCACCACCTTCTGAAATTTCGAGAACGAAATTATTTTAAGAAGGATAGATTGTAACGAGCGTGTTTTCTAATACCCAATAAAAGGTTTTTTTATTTAGTTCCAAGTATTTATCTGCGTGTTTCGTTGATGGAAAACTATTTTATTTTATTTGTAAAAGTAATTTTAAAAATGTTATAAGCATTTAAATATAATTAAATGAATTTTTTAAAAAGATAATTATATTTTTGTGGGATTAAAATGTTTTAATAAAATTTTATGATGTAATAAAATAATTTATGTATTTTTATTATTAATTAAAATAATTATTTCGAAATTAAAACATTTTTAAAAATAGATTAAACTTTTAATTATAATAAATAACAAATATTTTAGATATGTGAATATTACTTAGTTTTAGCCCAAAATCATTTTTAAACTGAAGACAACAATAAAATAGATTTTCTGGTATTTTCTAGTATTTTTCCCGTAAATAAAACTATTTTTAACAAAATATTCAAAACAAATTCGGTTTTATACAAACAGTTTTAGAAATTAAAATTAAAAGGAAAAAATAAAATAAAAGGTGTTTTTAACCTGGACCGTTGGATTTGAAATCCAAACCTAGATTCGTGCCCAGCCCCTGCGTGAGGCGACCATGAGAAAACGCGTGTGTCCTTCTCGCACTGGTTGGTGGCGGCGGCGCAATCATCAAGAGATGATTCACGATGATTGTGCAGTGATTATCAATCATTGGGCGTGGATTTTTGTAGGATTTGACCGGGGTTTTTAGGAATTTATTTGTTACAACCTAAACCCTATATATACAGCCTCTTCACAATCACTTTTCTCACACCACAGAACTCCGAAAATTCTGAAAAAATACTGAGACCTTCGTCTCGACGACGCCGACATTGTGGTTCCACCAAATCATTGAGGAAAAATCAGAACGCGGAGATATTCTCATTTTAAAGCAACGAGACGTTTCGGCTTCTTAAATTTTCATCTCAAAACAAAGGTAGGATCCGCCTCTCACCATTTGATCTATTACCTTCTTCAATTAGGATTTCTTAGACATGATAATAATCTTGCAACCCATTTTAATACAATGTTAAAACCTTCATGCATTTTATGTTACGATATTATTTTAATGAAAGAATCTAGACTTGATGTTAACCTCACGGGATAACGACCTATCTCCCATGCTCACACACACACCTGCAATAAAAAACTCATGATATTGTTTATTAGTTGCTAAGTTGGCATATCACACATACCTTCTAATATCATATTGATAATTATTTTGCTAAGATAGCATATCACGCATACTGTATGATCTCAAAATAGGTCATTCCACAACATGCCCTCATATTATGAAAAGTTTATGATTGAAAACATATACTGATTAGGTAAGTATTTTAAAAGGGGTATAAAAAATATAATATTTTTTTATTGATATTATAAGATATTTCTTAGTTTCGATAAAATAACCGAATCTTTGAAAAGTCGTAATATTAGATACACCCTAAAATTCCAAAACAATCTATGATCGCATAAATACCATATTTTTTCTATGTTACATATAATAATAATATAATTTTTTACATCGATACCCTTTCACTTAAGATAATATTTTTATATTAATATCTTTAGCTTATAACCGCTAAAGTTTAATAAGATACCCTAATAGGGTAATATTTTACATGAAACGCCCCGTAGTTACTAGGCAATCGTTCGTGAAAAGAACACAAATCCTACCGTCCATGTGCAGCGGTTGTCAACGCGGAGTTTTTTTTGTAGAATATCATCTTAAATAAAATATCCTAATCTAAATAGGGTAATATTTTACGTAAATACCACGTGGTTGATAGGCATTCGTTCCTAAAAAGGACACAAATCCTGCGGCCCATATGCAGCGGTTGCCAACAAGGACATATTTCTAAAATGTTACCTCTAAATAAACACCGTGATTTTATAAATTATTAATTACAATAAAATACCTTAATCCATCCTAAAAAGGATATAATTTCATTTAAATACCTTAACCTTTACTAAAAGGCTATTTTCAACAATAACCATAACCTTAATAAAAGATATTTTCCAAAAAGTATACCTAAAATTTTATTAGAAGATAATTTCAAATAAATACCATAATTTTTCATTAAAAGATATTTTCATTAAAATACCATGGGTTTCCCAAAATTATAATTACTCTAAAATATCATGGTTTTCTTATAAATAATAACTACCATAAAATACAATGATCTTTATTAACTAAGGTTTGTATAAAATATTTTGATCCACCATACAAATTTTAAAAGGTAACAAGATAAAATGAGTGGTTGTGAAAGGCCATATTAAATGAGATCAACAATTTAAATACAAACTTATGACATACATGACATATGAAACGGTTAGGGTTAGAATGCGTGAACCTATGTATGGAATACTTATAAATGAAGATCTCTGCAAGCAGGATGAACGGTCCAATATGTGGACGACTACTAACCCGATATTCGGGCGAATACTAACCCTCTCTTCGGGGGAATACTAACCCGATCTTCGGGCGAATACTAACCCGATATTCAGGTGAATGCTAACCCTATTTTGAGAGCGAATGCTAAACCTATTTTGAGGGCGAATAATCAAATAGGTGGATGACATACAATGTGGAAATTCTATGCCTAGATGACATACGTACTAATTCTAATTCGTCAAAACCTTTACATTGAACAACGGGGATGGGTTAGACAGCTTTGTGTGAAATGGCCAGAAGCGCGCACCCAAGCAGGAAATCCATGGGAAAAACGAGTCATGATCCTCATCCTCGACAGCTTCCCATACCTTCCTTTAAAAATAAAGGAGCTCAATATAGCCACATCAAAGGTAGGACGCCATCCATGGCCAAGCCAAAAAAGTCATCCAGCCATATCTCTTGAAGAAAGGATGGTACGAGGATATTCTTTTACCCGGGAAAAGGTGAGGAAAATATTTAACCTCGCCATGAAGAACTAGATATTGATGCTACCCAAGTGTAAGCGGGCTCAGGAAGCTATTGCTCTGGATCATCCTGACTACTATCCTTACCATCAGATCATTGGTCATCCAATCGAAGATTATTTTGTCTTCAAGAATTGGACGGAAGACCAGTACATGAAAGTTCAAACTGTTGGATATAGGTGCCCTCAAGGCAATTATTGTAATTGAAGGTGGACTTATACGGAGAACAGTATTACTTGAGACGATAGTATATTATCTGGTTTGACTTTATCTTTCATATGATGCATTTTTGCATTATCACGTATCGTTTAGACATGAGATAAAGCCCTTAGGATTTTGCTTGACAACCAGGATGATGATAGAGATCATACTAGTGGGGACTACGTAGTTGATAAGCACATCCTTAGATGTCCCTAGTCGTAGGAGTATCGGGACTGTTAACCCCAATTAGAACGAAACTCTATTTCTAAGACTGAAAAGTAAAACACCGCTTCATGAAAGTGGCTAAACACTAAAGGCAATTTATCCTTGCAAGAATCACATGCAAATTAAATCATACGACGCACAAGCACAACAGAGAACTAAAATAAAAAGAACCCTTAACAGATAATGAAGTACTTGATTAAAAAGAAAGATACTTGTTCATCATTATTATTATTACATTTAAAAAAGATCACCAAATATGGGATCGGAAAGGCAAGGGTTCGCAAAAGTAAGAAGAAGATTCTCCAGTTCCCTTTCTGTCTTCTCCACCACGTTGAAGCGTCGGTCCTCCCGAGAAGTAGACGCCCAACGATCATCGCCACATTGGTCAGAAAAGGTGGCGATGACAACCCGGCGAGCCCGTATCTGGCTCAGCAAGTGGAAAGAACAATCCCTCAGGGCTTTGGTGATCAAGTGCGCTTCAAAGAAGCACTCAATCTTATCCTCAGCGGCGTCAAGCATTGCTGAGGACATCTCTACTGGAAGAGGAGGAAGGTCAGCGAGCACCGAGGTAAGGATCATCCGGAGCCAAATGGAATGCAGAGGAAGAGAAGACCCCACACGAGTCAAAAGCTCGTACATTGCAGCATCGCACTACTCGTCCGTAAAAGAAGGGTCCACCAAGCGCACAGCAAAACGGGGAACGACGTCCCGGATCGGCACTTCCTACGGTTGTCGGCGGGTATGAGGGCGGTTGCAAGCCATGATCGAAGAAGTTCTCTGAAGATGAGAAAAAGAAAAGGCTCGGCCTTGGGTTATATATAGACCCAAGCACAGAAAATTCTGTGCACAAAGAAATTATTTCCAAGACCCGGGAAATCAAAATTTTGGGGAAATACAAGTTTGACTTAAAAAGAGGAGATGAAAAGACATCTCAGGTGAAGCAACGCTTCCGATTCCCCCAATCAGAGCAAAGCTCTACCTTGAAAATCTAAATTTTAATAAATGAAGCAACGCTTCATATCCCCTGCGCTGTGCGCAGGATGCCACGTGTCAGGCGCAGAAATGTCAGCGCAGCACCCGAAGCAGCACGCCCAATCAGAGCAAAGCTCTATTAAAAGACAACAGGAAGCAACGCTTTAGTTGCGCAAGCGCTGCGCTGCGCGACACGTGTCCGCGCAGTTGCGCAAGCGCTGCTGCGCAAGCGCTGCTGCGCAAGCGTTGCGCTGCACGACGCGTGTCTAGGCAGTTGCACAAGCACAGATGCGCAAGCACAGCTGCGCAAGCTTTGCGCTCCACGAGGTGTGTCTGTGCAGTTGCGCAAGCACAGCTGCGCAAGCATTGTGCTGCACAACACGTGTCTGCGCAGTTGCGCAAGCACATCTGCGCAAGCGCTGCGCTGCGCGACACGTGTCACGCGCTGGGGCGTTTACGCAAAACAGAATTGAGATTTTAAAGAAATCTTTTCTGTTCTTGTTAAAACAAGAATATTTTCTTCTGTAAAACAGAGGCCTTTGGATCAAAAATCCAACGGTGGGGAAAATTTCCCAAATCACTCAGAGAAAGATCTCTTTAATAAATTTAACTAATTTATGGGCACTATAAAAAGGACCCCAAACCTCAACACAAAGGCATCAACATTTGGGGAGAAATCAAAAATTCTCAAGAGGAAAAAAGGTTAAAGCCTTTAAAAGAGAAGAATTTCTTCTAATAGATCATTGATCTAAGAACAAGATCAATGATCTTCAATAAAAAAAACGGTGCTTTGCACTTTTTATGAACCTTTGGTTCTCTGAGACAAGAAAAAACAAGAGAAACTTGTTTTCTTTGATCTAAATTAGATCAAGAAGGCAAACAGTGCTTTGCACTTCTGTTATGAACCTTTGGTACTTGAATCTAAAAGATTCTCAATTTTATAGTGCCTTGCACTTGCAAACTGTGATGTTGCGCTCTTGGGAGAGCGCTACGTGTCAGCATCTGAACCATTTGCGCTACGCGCTTTTGAAATAGAGCTTTGCTCTTTGAAATTGGCGCAACTCACCAGAGCGCGCCATGTGTCAGCAGCGCAAGCGTAGCGTACTAGTGCAGCGCACTGCGCTTGCATAAAACGTGTCTTCACCATAAGCGCTTGTGCTCTTTGATTGGCGCAAAGCGCCGAAATGCAATTCATTTCTTTTGCTAAAGGGCCAAGCCCAAGTCAAAAAGACCTAACAGGCCAAATTAAATTGCAAAGTAATAAAGGGCAAAACCCAAGTAAAATTGATGCTCTGCATCATTTATAAATGGGCAGAGCCCAAAACAAATTGATGCTCTGCATCCATTATGGGTAGAGCCCAAATAAAAATAAAAATAAATGCAATGCAAAAGCAAATGAAATGCTGAACATCTTCAATTGGACTTAGCCCAATTGTGGCCGTAAGCCCTCAAATTAAATTGACTGAGCACGGCTGCTCCCTAAATCAATTTACGACCGGTTCTAGGGTACATCTCCGAACTCCTCTGACACCCATCGTTGTAATCTTTCAACAACGTCAGAGAGGTGACGGGTCCCGACGACCATACATCAATATGGACTACGGGGTCCTTAAACTCGTGGACCGAAAAGTCCCTAAACTAATATCGGACCGAAACGTCCTTAAACTAATATCGGGCCGAAACGTCCTTAAACTAACGATGGACCGAAACGTCCCCAAGCTAATGATGGACCGCCATGTCCCTAAACTGGAACATGGACCACCACGTCCTTAAACTGGAGCGATAGAGCCTCCAAATGCTCTTTCGCCGGATCTAGACGATCCCGTTTAAGTTAATCTTAGCCCCAAACACGGCTAACATATCCTTAAACATTCAAATGGACTCTAAAACTCCAAATCAACTTTGGTTCAAGGGTACAGCTCCGAACTCCTCTGGCACCTGTCGTTGTAATCCTTCAACGTCGTCAGAGAGGTGACGAGTCCCGACGGCCATATATTAAACGGACCACTACGTCCTTAAACTGGAAATGGATCTAGACGATCCCGTTAAGTTGATCTTAGTCTCAAATCAGACTAACGTATCCTTAACGAACGTTTAAGTTGATCTTAGTCTCAAATGCGGCTAACGTATCCTTAAACTAAAAACACCAAACCGAAATCTAAGTGAATATGGATTTGGACTAATCCACGTCCTACGGGTGACGGCATTACTCAGTCTTCGTATACAATCCAAAGGCAACCACAAACAAAACAAACACCCACGACACAAAGTGAAATTCTGGAGAAGGAGAAAGTTGTTACCGCGATGCGGTAGCGTAATTAACTGCAGGGGCTTGCGCCTGCAGGGAAGAGCAATCAAAAACCCCTCAAGCGAGGGGGAATCTGATGAAGTCTGCTACATCGGCCGCATCCGTCTAAATCTCTGATACACGGTGCCATAAATCAACTTGGCATCTTCGGAGAGGTAGACGGATAAAACCATATAGCAGCTGCCCCGAATCTCAGCCAAGACGTCCTCACGTCGTCGTCGCCGTCTTTTATAGGGGAATAGATTCTGGCATGCCCGGTGGGACCTTTTCCTCTTTCCACTCCACACTTCGTGTGTCGTGTTTTTCCCGCGATCAAATAATCGCGATGTGTATGTTTTTGGTTGCCCTTAGGGGAGTGGATATTGAAGCCGGCATTTCGTCTCTATAAAGAATGGCATTTGCACCCACCCTAGCAACTCAGGCTCTGTCATACCCGGCGGAGTCAAGTATGGGTCCCTTGCACCCTCAAATCTCTGCAATCCGGCTCTTCAAGAAATTAACGGGCTTCTTTTTGGGTCGATACTCCCACCTCCCACCCTCGGTGCCTCAACACCGATGGAGGAAGCCTAAAGGATGTCTATCGCCCACAGGCAGGCTCCCCAAGCAGCAACCTTGCCGACGGAATCGGTCCTCAAACAGCTGGCACATGCCAAAGACTAAGGTCGATGTAGGGGGTAGAATATTCAAGCTATTCAAGAAATCAATGGTTTCAAATTGCACTAACTGCAACAGCAACTCTCGTTCTGTCCCATCTGGAGGAGTAACCTACGGGCCTCAAGCGGCCTCCCTTTTCACTATGCCAGTGGAGCAGGTAACTCAAGCCACCATTGGGCTCTTCTTCGGGACCATGCTCCCGCCAACGAGCTTCAGCGCTCCTGTACCATCGCAAGAAGCTCCCAAGAAGTCGTTTTTCAGCGCTCCTGTGCTTATTTACGCCTTACTTTGCATTATACTGTATATAAGCACAAAAAAAAATGTGTTAATAAAAGAGTAGAAAGTGAAAAATTATATTTAAAAGATAGGAATAGTTTAAGAAAAACAAGAAAGTTAGATATTTTCTTAAATGAAACTAGTAATAAGTGGTTATAAGTTGTTGTCCCAAAGGTTAGTAAGATAAAGGAAATTACTAATCTGAGAATAAAAATAAGCCTGAAAAATAGTTCCTATTCTGGAAGCCAAACATTTGAATGTTGAAACCCTACTATACGCACATACACACATCTTGAAACTCGGGATAGTAGAGGATACCTTGAAATGCTCTTGTCCAGAAGCCAAGGTATGAAGAAAATAAAAGTGGAGAATAGAAGATAAAATGGTGAAAAGAAAAATGAACACTGGTTTTGTTATCACCGAGGCAGCAATAAAAAAAATATAGTGAGGGTGCTTTATCACCTAGTGCCTTAGACCAACTAGTTTGGGAGCCACTGCTAAGCCTTAGGTGTTGCAAGACGAGGAAAAACACCTAATTAGCAAGCACATGAGTAATCGATCGGTTAGTAACTCAAGAAGTATTAACGGTCGCATGAAGAATGTGTGAGCAAATTCCATCTAAATATCTTTTAAAAAGTACTGAGGTAGATGGATAAGAGTATGATTGCTTGAATTGAATTCTCTGAGTGTAGGGATGTCCAGTTCACACACGTAGGGGTATATGATCAATGTTTGGAAGAAAGGTAGGAATGAAAACTAAAGGCGATGTTTTATTGAGGGATGATGTGATTTCTAACATCTTTTCATGACTATTAAGATAGGGCTCATAGCAACTGAAAAGCTGGTAGAGTTGAAAACTCTTATTTTCAAGTTCTTTCTTCTATAGTTCTTATCTTTATATAACTTTCACCATCTCTCTTTTATTATACGATTTTGTGGGTGTAATCCGCTGAAAACCCTCAGGAGACAATACCCCTCCTACTAGGGATATACCACTGGCACCGAGTAAGGAAGACCGGGGGCAACTCTCCTTCTGGACTGACTCCGCCGATTCCAACGGCGGAAATTGATGCTGCTGTTCCAACTGGAAACAGCTTTGAACCACTTAGAAAGGTCTACAATAACTCTCCGACCGCTGTGCTGAAAAGATCTCCTCCACCTATGGGGAGCGCTACAAAGGTGAAGCCGGAAAAGCCCCCTCAACGGCTGTCCTCTAAAATCTACAAGGTCTGGGGTCAAGTCCAAGACTCGGTAATTGATCAAGATTATCCCCGCCGACAAAAAAAGGTGAAAGTTCAGCGGGAAGAGGATCGTCCTATCAATCCACAAAAGGCGATAGCTACTTCGGTGCTCATGGCAAGTGACCCGCGGCCGACGTTTGTCAGTGAGCTGCTATCTGAAGAAAGGGTGGCTGCGTTAAAAGACGTGCTTATGCAGCATAGAGATTGCTTCGCATGGAACTATTCCGAAATGCCATAATTAGATCCAGAGATTGCTGTCCTTAAATTGGCGATATCCCCGGACGTTAAACCAATTAAACAAGCACCGAGAAGAATGCGGCTCGAGCTTGAGATGAGCATCAATGCCGAGATCAAGAAGCCGATCAACTCCGGCTTCATCCAAGAAGTTCAATATCCTGACTGGATCGCCAATATTGTCCCGGTGATGAAGAAAAATAGGACGGTGCGCATATGCGTGGATTTTCGGGATCTCAATAAAGCCTGCCCGAATGACGATTTCCCAGTGCCAGTCACCGAACTGATGATAGACAATACGTCCACTCATGAGGTTTTCTCCTTCATGGACGGCTCATTAGGGTATAATCAAATAAAAATGCATCCCGAAGACCAGAAGCACACCGCTTTTCGGACTCCTTTGGGAATATTCTGTTATAAAGTAATGCCCTTCGGATTAAAGAACGTCGGTACCACCTACCAGAGGGCCATAACAAAGATCTTCGATGACCTCATACACGAAATCGTCAAATGCTATATCGACAATCTCGTGGTTAAAAGCAAGTCATACGAGAAACATCTCGAGCACCTAAAAACTGTATTTCAACGCCTTCGGCAATACAACTTGAAGATGAACCCATTCAAGTGCGCATTCAGAATTTCCTCAGGCAAATTCCTGGGATTCATCGACCGACACCGAGGTATCGAGATAGATCCATCCAAGATCAAGGCGATTATGGAAATGCCTCCGCCAAGAACTCTTAAGCAGCTGTGATCTCTCCAAGGGAAGCTCGCATATATACGACAATTTATAGCCAACCTTTCAAGCAAGTGCCGTCCTTACAGCCACCTGATGAAGAAGGGAACTCCATTCGTCTGGGATCAAAAATGTCAGAGCGCACTAGACGAAATCAAGCAGTACCTGCAAAACCCGCCAGTATTGGCTGCTCCGGTTAAGGGAAAGCCTCTCATTCTTTATACAACCTCCCTCGAAGGTTCTTTAGGCGCATTATGGGCGCAAGAGAATGACCAGAGGAAAGAGAGAGCTATTTATTACTTAAGTCAAGTTCTACTGGTGGCAGAAAGCAACTACTCCCTTATTGAAAAACACTGCCTGGCGTTGATCTTCGCGATAACAAAGCTTTGGTCAATCTTAATTAGATCAAACTTTGTTTCATTCTAGCGATAACGAGGCCCGAAGATGAAGTTGAAGATCAAACAGATGGGATACTACTGGCCCACAATGATTCAGGACTGCCTCAAATATGCGAAGCAATGTCACTCATGCCAAATTCATGGGGACTTCATCCACCAGCATCCTAATCCACTCCATCCAACTGTGGCTAGCTGGCCGTTCGAGATGTAGGGAACTGATATAGTCGGCCCCATCGAACCAGCATCGTCCAAGGGACATCGTTTCATCCTAGCGACGACTGACTACTTCTCCAAATGGGCAGAAGCAGTACCGTTAAGAGAAGTGAAGACGGAAAGTATCCTCCACTTCTTCAAGACGCACGTCATATATCGGTTCAGAACGCCAAGACGAATCATCTCCGATAACGGACTAGCTTACAGAAGCCACAAGATCAGTCGCTTTGCACAACAGCATAATATAGACTGGAGATATTCTTCAGTTTACAATCCGCGAGCTAATGGTCTAGCTGAAGCCTTCAACAAGACACTGACGAAAATCATGAAAAAGACGGTATCCCGAAATAAGAGAGACTGGAACGAGAGACTGCAAGAGGCTCTTTGGGCATATCGAACAACGTTCAAGACGGCCACCAACGCAACACCATATGCGTTGGTATTCGGTACAGAAGCAGTACGCCCCCTCGAGATAGAATTACCCTCTCTACGAGTGGCAGTCCACTACGAGCTAACAGATGAAGAAAACGCTCACCCTCGGCTTGAGGAGCTTGATGCCCTTGAAGAAACACGGCTCATAGCACAACAAAATCTAGAAGCTTATAAAGCGAAGATGACGCGCTCGTATGAAAGATTGACCCGACCGAGGACATTCCGCCAAGGCGAACTCGTGCTAGTGGTCAAAAGGCCTATGATCCCCAATCGCGTCAAGCGGGGAAAATTCGAGCCAAACCATGAAGGCCCGTACATCATAGACAAAGTCTACCAAGGTGGAGCCTATCTACTCATGGATATGCACGGTGAAAGGCCTTTCAGGCGAATAAACGGCCGCTTCCTAAAGAAATACTACGTTTAATGAGTCACAGCCTAGGTCAATGATAGATGACGACGACTATGTCCGCTCGCTATCTTCCTAAGCTCAAACTCTATAAGCAGTAGCCAGCCTTCTTCATGACGGACCGAAACGTCCTTAAACTAATAGCAGACCGATACGTCTTTAAACTACTACCGCGGCATCCTTAGGCAAAATGATGATGATAAAAACGGTATGTCCATAAGCAAAATGGGCACGGATGAAAACCCGAAAGGCTCCGTGAGTAAAAACGGCAGGGCCACCGGCGAGTGTTCGTGAAAACCCGAAAGGGCGCGACCTCATAAAAAAAAGAGAAAATAGAAAGAATAAAAAAAACGGTATGTCCATATGCAAAATGGGCACGGATGAAAACCCGAAAGGGCTCCGTGAGTAAAAAACAGCAGGGCTACCGGCGAGTGTTTGTGAAAACCTGAAAGGGCGCAACCTCGTTAAAGGACACTTACAGGGTCCTCTCGACCTTGTAAGGAGAAACCACCCGCGTGAGATCCTTACCACTCACAAGGGAGCAACACACTTAGGGATCCCCACGATCCCTACGGAGAAAATACATTTGCGAGATCCTCACAACTCGTAAGGAGAACTCTCTTATGGGACCCTCACGGCTCATAAGACTTGAAAGTCTTAAGTTACAGAGACCTAAACCTGTACTTAAGCGAACCCCCACAAACTTCTGATATTGCCCTACAAGTGGTTCAATACTGACCCTTGTATACAATCCACGGGCGCGAATAAACATTCTCCTAACCAAATTTCATCCGTGACTGGGGATATGTTCGTATGGTGAACAACCCTTGTAAATCCTCTCGATTTATGAGGAGAAAACCCTCCAGTAGGATCCTTACGACTTACCGACGAAACGAACATTTGGGAATCCTCACGATTCCTAAAGAGAAAATACACCTACAAGATCCTCACGACTTTTTGGGAGAAATAACTTCGTGAGACCCTTACGGCTCATGAAGTCAAAAGCCTTAGTCGACAGAACCCTAACCCTGGTCGCTAAGCTACCTTTGTTCGACATCGACAGAGGCAGATGATGATTCGCTCCTGGTAATATCCCAGTTGTAACGGTGCTGATGCCGAAATCGATTTACAGTGGAAAGCCAGTAGGCCGCACGTGCATCCAAAATAGCCGAAATGATTGGGCAACTCGCAATAAAAAGCAGCGAGTAAAAATAAAAAAAATAGCCGAAATGATTGGGTGATTGATATTGTTTTCTTGTTTGTGTAAATCAAATCAAATAGTCCCCGGCAACGGCGCCATTTGATTGTAAAGAGTATCTTGTATCGGTAATGAGAAAATTGTATAAAGAAATCACAACCAAAGAATTTATTGACCGTAATCAACTACGGTGTCAGTTGTAGATCGTAAGCGAGTGCGGATCGTCTACAGAGATTGTGCGATTCGTTCGTATTTTGATTTGTTTTGAATTGAAATGCTAATCGAAAAGAGAAGAAAACATAATTCAAGAATTATCAATTTCAAGTGTCACTATTCTATTCAAGAATCAAGAAAATGATAAACAATTAAGAATCAGGGTTTCGATGATATTTCCAACCAAATGTCAAGAATCTAAATGAGGCTCGTAGGAATCGATCGGATTTATATACGTGATGTAATCTTAAGATATCGTGTTCTTGTCCTTCGAAGAATTGATGCTAGATCGATGATGATCGACGAGAATTAGGGCTTTCTCGTGAAACTAGGGTTTCATCTTTTAACCCTTATTCTTTCATCGATATCATTCACATTCTAGCCTCTAGCAATTTCAAGAAACGATCGTAACTCCCCAATGTCGAGCAATATCAATCAAGAAAGTATCGCAACGAATTGGGTCGTCGATTCTTGAACTTGCTAGGGTTTACAAAACTCGTAGGACTCAAGAATCGATTTAAGATATATTACATCATCATTCTATTGATCATCTCGACTCCTCGACGAGCGGAATATTACTCAAACATCACAACAAGAATTACAACTAGAAATTTAGATCGAATCATGATGCAAGAATTTTAAGAAAACAAGATAAAAGAATATCACCTTTTATTTATATCAACAATTTGATTACAGTCGCTCAAGAACTACAAGAGGAAGAACTAAATTGTCAAATTGGTGTCGCTCGGCTCCGTGAGTCGCGGATCGGCTTGGACCACTTGCTCCGTTGGAGATCGATTCGGCTCATAAAAGGTTGCAAAGCTTCTTGCTTGATGGGGTACTTGGGATCTTGGCTTTTGATTGGAATTAGGGTTAGGGTTTCACACAAATCCTCTTACTAGATTTATGGAAGAAGATGAAGAATGAGGTAAGAGAATGGCTACTACAATGAACTAATGGGGGGCTCTCTTCATTATGATTTACAAGTGAGCCTAGGGTCTTATTTATAGATCTCCCAAACCCTAGGTATAGGTTTGAAATTACAATTCCCTCCAAAAGTTTGTTTAGGCTTCTAGAAGGTAGTTTGGTAGGCTTAGCTTAGGGTTTAAGCTAGGGTTTAGGGAGAACTTTCTAGAATACAAGGCTAGTCTAGTGTAGATTCCAAAGCTTGCTAATCTGGCAGAATGTTCAGGAGTCTTCTGGAACTTGTTGTATCTTTCTGAAGTCTGTAAGCTTGCATAGGAGTTATGGTGCAAAGAGATAGGGCTGATGTGTCAAGTTGACCGCGGAACCGCGGCCTAAGCCGGCTTGCGCCGCGGTTCCGCGGCCAAGTTATAGCTTCATGGATTTAAACTTCCTGTGTTTTCTTCTTATATATTTTGATGTATTTTCTGACATGTTGAATTCCTGAATGCCCTTTATATTATTTCCAGATTCCAATTCCTTGAGTTGGCGTTTCATTTAGCGGTGTAAATTTGAGCAAGCTTCTGATTTTCCTGAACAGACTTCGAAACGCGGGTTGCGATATATAGAAATGATGCCATGCTATGAAATGCAGTCAATTTCCCTAAAAATGCCGGTTTTAAAGTCTAATACATGTAATCTGATATTTTGCGACAGATTTACTAATATGTGAAATATGAATGCCGAACACTTCTATATGAATGCAAATGATAGGGAAATTGCCGGTTAAAAGATGCAATATTTTCGACTAATCATTGGGCAACTCGCAATAAAAAGTAGCGAGTAAAAATAAAAAAATAGCCGAAATGATTGGGCAACTCTCAATAAAAATCAGCGAGTAAAAATAAAAAAAATAGCCGAAATGATTGGGCAACTCGCAATAAAAAGCAGCAAGTAAAAATAAAAAAATAGCCGAAATGATTAGGCAACTCGCAATAAAAAGCAGCGAGTAAAAATAAAAAAAAAATAGCTGAAATGATTGGGCAACTCGCAATAAAAAGCAGCGAGTAAAAATAAAAAAAATATAGCCGAAATGATTGGGCAACTCGCAATAAAAAGTAGCGAGCAAAAATAAAATAAACAGCCGAAATGATTGGGCACCGCGAAAAATAGCCGAAATGATTGGGCAATCGTGACCTTCGCGATATAAGAGCTGAAATGATAGAGCATCGCGGAAATAAAACAAAAAAAATGATGATAAAACTTTGGCCCTACAGTTAAGATCAAATCGATCCCTGTATACAATCCAAGGGCGCAAACGAAGAGGGAACCATACTTTCCCAACAGGCTCCGCCAGAAAACGAAGCCAAATCTCGACGGTTCGTTTCAACTCCGAAGAAGCCAGTGTCTTCGGCAAAATCCTTCAACTCAAGGAAACAAACAATCCTTGACAAGAGCCTCCTGATCCGCGTCGACTCGCAGAGCAACCAGAGCCTCCGTGGGAAATTCTGGACCCGTTTCAACACCAGGGAAACAAATAATCCTTGGCGCTAGGGAAACAAATAATCCTTAGCAAATACCTCGACTCAGGGAAATAAACAATCCTTGACGAGAGCCTCCTGATTCGTGTCGACTCGCAGAGCAACCAATGCCTCCGTAGGAAATTCTCGACCCGTTTCAACACCAGGGAAACAAATAATCCTTGGCACTAGGGAAACAAATAATCCTTAGCAAATACCTCGACTCAGGGAAATAAACAATCCTTGACAAGAGCCTCCTGATCCGCGTCGACTCGCAGAGCAACCAGCGCCTCCGTGGGAAATTCTTGACCCGTTTCAACACCAGGGAAACAAATAATCCTTGGCGCTAGGGAAACAAATAATCCTTAGCAAATACCTCGACTCAGGGAAACAAACAATCCTTGACGAGAGCCTCCTGATTCACGTCGACTCGCAGAGCAACCAGTGCCTCCGTGGGAAATTCTTGACTCGTTTCAACACCAGGGAAACAAATAATCCTTGGCGCTAGGGAAACAAATAATCCTTAGAAAATACCTCAACTCAGGGAAACAAACAATCCTTGACGAGAGCCTCCTGATCCGCGTCGACTCGCAGAGCAACCAGTGCCTCCGTAGGAAATTCTCAACTCGTTTCAACACCAAGGAAACAAATAATCCTTGGCGCTAGGGAAATAAATAATCCCTGACAAATACCTCAACTCAGGGAAACAAACAATCCTTGCCGAGAGCCTCCTGATTCGCGTCGACGCGTAGAGAAACCAGTGTCTCCGCGGGAAATTCCCGATTCGTCTCAACTTACAAGATGAAGCCTCAGGCAGCAAGGACTAAAAAACTTGCTATTTGAACAATGGGACCCTGCAAGTCGATCTAAAACGATCTCTTGCATACTATTCACGGGTCTCACTCTCCAAAGTCGAGTTTCGACAAGGAGGGAAACAACCGCTTACGGGTCCTCTCGACTCGTAAGAGGGAAAAATTCTCTTATAGGATCCTTACGACTAATAAGAAAAAACACACTTAGGAATTCTCACGATTCCTAAGGAGAAAACCCACCTACAAAATCCCCTCGATCCATAGGGAGAAAAATCTCTATGAGACACTCACGGCTAATAGAGTTGAAAAGTCTTAGGCGGCAGATCTGAACCTGCGGCCTAAGCCATCGCTATCTCGTGAAGAAATCAAGGGGCTTACTCTATTATCTGCTAATTGTGACAACATGCTGGTAATAATAAAAAAAAGAAAGCGACAGAAGGAGCATCCGATTTACATTTGATCAGACGTTCGAGACACACTCATTCACGCATAAGCAAAAGATTCAGAACGAAAAATAAAGACAAGCTGGTATAAAAAAATTTCATTAATATTGCCAAAAGTTCTTACAATCATAAACGCAATAAATGAATAATATTATTACAATGGAATAACCTCAGATCCAGGGCACGGATTGAGGAATTCAAAAGTAAGGCCATCCAGAGTTCTTCTGACCTTTCTGATTATTCTTGTGCGCAGCCTCTCGCGCTCCTGTGTATCAAGATCCTCGGGAAGCCCTCCCATCCTTCGATAAGCAGCGACTATCGTCGTCTGCTGGAAAATTTGATGTAGGATGTCGATGAGGCTGTCCCACCGTTTCTTCGAGATCAGCCCCGTCAGGTACACTAAATGCACCTTGTCTTCGGCATCATCCAGCGCATTGAGCGGTAGGGCCTCGTGAAACCCCGGAAGTGCTCTCCATATTTCTCCCAGTATGACCTTCAGGAGAGCTGAACGACGAGGAAGCAGCCAACCACCGCTTGCCTTGAGGCGACCCATGACCTCCGCACACTGGGCGTCCGTAAACTCCTGGTTTTGATGACGGCCCTGTGCGCGGATATCGTCGTAGGTGATGAACTTGTTCAAACTGTATAGACGCACCGCCATTATGCCTGGAAGAAACATCACAGGAAGATTAGCGATAAAAAAAATACACAGAGAGTTAAACTTCTTAAGAGCAAAACTCTATTAATTAAGATTGATTTAATTCAAGACTAATTCTTATTTAAATAGTTGCTGTTTAGGAAAATATAACTCGGAGAGTTCTTGAAGGCGAGAGCAAAGCTCTGAAGTTTCTGAAAATGAAAATTTTAAAGATGATAATCGTTTGTGCAGGACCAAAGGTCCTATTTATAGGCATCAAGTGCCCTTTCAACTTCCAAAGGTTGCCATAATGGTTGGAATTCTGCCACCGTTGCGCTCGCATTTGGAACCATGCAAGTGCAATGATGGGGGGCATTTGTTTCCCCCAATTAGAACGAAACTCTATTTCTAAGACTGAAAAGTAAAACACCACTTCATGAAAGAGGCTAAACACCAAAGGCAATTTATCCTTGCAAGAATCACATGAAAATTAAATCATACGACGCACAAGCACAACAGAGAATTAAAATAAAAAGAACCCTTAACAGATAATGAAGTACTTGATTAAAAAGAAAGATACTTGTTCATTATTATTATTATTACATTTAAAAAAGATCACCAAATATGGGATCGGAAAGACAAGGGTCCGCAAAAATAAGAAGAAGATTCTCCAGTTCCCTTTTTGTCTTCTCCACCACGTTGAAGCGTCGGTCCTCCTGAGAAGTAGACGCCCAACGATCATCGCCACATTCGTCAGAAAAGGTGGCGATGACAACCCGGCGAGCCACTATCTGGCTCAGCAAGTGGAAAGAACATTCCCTCAGGGCTTTGGTGATCAAGTGCGCTTCAAAGAAGCACTCGATCTTATCCTCGGCGGCGTCAAGTATTGCCGAGGACATCTCTACTGGAAGAGGAGGAAGATCGGCGAGCACCGAGGCAAGGATCATCCGGAGCCAAATGGAATGCGGAGGAAGAGAAAACCCCTACACGAGTCAAAAGCTTGTACATTGCAGCATCGCACTACTAGTCTGTAAAAGAAGGGTCCACCAAGCGCGCAGCAAAATGGGAAACGACGTACTGGAACAGCACTTCCCACGGTTGTCGGCGGGCATGAGGGCGGTTGCAAGCCATGATCGAAGAAGTTCTCTGAAGATGAGAAAAAGAAAAGGCTCGGCCTTGGGTTATATATAGACCCAAGCACAGAAAATTCTGTGCACAATGGAATTATTTCCAAGGCCCGGGAAATCAAAATTTTAGGGATATACAAGTTTGACTTGAAAAGAGGAGATGAAAAGATATCTCAGATGAAGCAACGCTTCCAATTCCCCCAATCAGAGCAAAGCTCTACCTTGAAAATCTAAATTTTAATAAATGAAGCAACGCTTCAGATCTCCTGCGCTGTGCGCAGGATGCCACGTGTCAGGCGCAGAAATGTCAGCGCAGCACCCGAAACAGCACGCCCAATCAGAGCAAATCTCTATTAAAAGACAACAGGAAGCAACGCTTCAGTTGCGCAAGCGCTGCGCGACACGTGCCCGCGCAGTTGCACACGCACAGCTGCGCAAGCGCTGCGCTGCACGACACGTGTCTGCGCAGTTGCATAAGCACAGATGCGCAAGCACAGCTGCGCAAGCGCTGCGCTGCACGAAGAGTGTCTGTGCAGTTGCGCAAGCACAGCTGCGCAAGCATTGCGCTGCGCGACACGTGTCTGCGCAGTTGCGCAAGCACATCTGCGCAAGCGCTGCGCTGCATGACACGTGTCACGCGCTGGGGCGTTCGCGTAAAACAGAATTGAGATTTTAAAGAAATCTTTTCTGTTCTTGTTAAAACAAGAAAATTTTTTCTATAAAACAGAGGCCTTTGGATCAAAGATCCAACGGTGGGGAAAATTCCCCAAATTACTCAAAAAAAGATCTCTTTAACAAATTTAACTAATTTATAGGCACTATAAAAAGGACCCCAAACCTCAACTCAAAGGCATCAACATTTAGGGAGAAATCAAAAATTCTCAATAGGAAAAAAGTTAAAGCCTTTAAAAGAGAAGAATTTCTTCTAATAGATCATTGATCTAAGAACAAGATCAATGATCTTCAATAAAAAAAAACAGTATTTTGCACTTTTTATGAACCTTTGGTTCTCTGAGATAAGAAAAAACAAGAGAAACTTGTTTTCTTTGATCTAAATTAGATCAAGAAAGCAAACAGTGCTTTGCACTTCTGTTATGAACCTTTGGTTCTTGAATCTAAAAGATTCCCAATTTTATAGTGTCTTGCACTTGCAAACTGCGCTGTTGCGCTCTTGGGAGAGCGCAACGTGTCAGCATCTGAACCATTTGCGCTACGCGCTTTTGAAATAGAGTTTTGCTCTTTGAAATTGGCGCAACTCACCAGAGTGCGCCATGTGTCAGCAACGCAAGCGCAGCGCACTGCGCTTGCATAACACGTGTCGTCACCACAAGCGCTTGCGCTCTTTGATTGGCGCAAAGCGCCTGAAATGCAATTCATTTCTTTTGCTAAAGGGCCAAGCCCAAGTCAAAAAGACCTAACAGGCCAAATTAAATTGCAAAGTAATAAAGGGCAGAGCCCAAGTAAAATTGATGCTCTGCATCATTTATAAATGGACAGAGCCCAAAACAAATTGATGCTCTGCATCCTTTATGGGTAGAGCCTAAATAAAAATAAAAATAAATGCAATGCAAAAGCAAATGAAATGCTGAACATCTTTAATTGGACTTAGCCCAATTGTGGCCGTAAGTCCTTAAATTAAATTGACTGAGCACGGCTGCTCCCTAAATCAATTTATGACCGGTTCTAGGGTACATCTCTGAACTCCTCTGACACCCATCGTTGTAATCCATCAACGATGTCAGAGAGGTGAGGGGTCCCGACGACCACACATCAATATGGACTGCGGGGTCCTTAAACTCGTGGACCGAAACGTCCCTAAACTAATATCGGACCGAAACGTCCCTAAACTAATATCGGACTGAAACGTCCCTAAACTAATATCGGACCGAAACGTACTTAAACTAACGATGGACCGAAACGTCCCCAAGCTAATGATGGACCGCCACGTCCCTAAACTGGAACATGGACCACCACGTCCTTAAACTGGAGCGATAGAGCCTCCAAATGCTCTTTCGCCGGATCTAGACGATCCCGTTTAAGTTAATCTTAGCCCCAAACACAGCTAACGTATCGTTAAACATTCAAATGGACTCTAAAACTCCAAATCAACTTTGGTTCAAGGGTACATCTCCGAACTCCTCTGGCACCTGTCGTTGTAATCTTTCAACGTCGTCAGAGAGGTGACGAGTCCCGACAGCCATATATTAAATGGACCACTACGTCCTTAAACTGGAAATGGATCTAGATGATCCCGTTAAGTTGATCTTAGTCTCAAATCAGACTAACGTATCCTTAACGAACGTTTAAGTTGATCTTAGTCTCAAATGCGGCTAACGTATCCTTAAACTAAAAACACCAAACCCAAATCTTAGTAAATACAGATTTGGACTAATCCACCTCCTATGGGCGACGGCATTACTCAGTCTCCGTATACAATCCACGGGCAACCAAAAACAAAACAAACACCCACGACACGAAGTGAAATTCTGGAGAAGGAGAAAGTTGTTACCGCGATGCGGTAGCGTAATTAACTGCAGGGGCTTGCGCTTGCAGGGAAGAGCAATCAAAAACCCCTCAAGCGAGGAAGAATCTGATGAAGTCTGCTACATCGGCCGCATCCGTCTAAACCTCCGATACACGGTGCCATAAATCAACTTGGCATCTTCGGAGAGGTAGACGGATAAAACCATATAGCATCTGCCCCGAACCTCAGGCAAGACGTCCTCACGTCGTCGTCGCCGTCTTTCGGAGGGGAACAGATTCTGGCACGCCCGGTGGGACCTTTTCCTCTTTCCACTCCACACTTCGTGTGTCGTATTTTTCCCGCGATCAAATAATCGCGGTGTGTATGTTTTTGGTTGCCCTTAGGGAGTGGATATTGAAGCCGGCATTTCGTCTCTATGAAGAATGGCATTTGCACCCACCCTAGCAACTCAGGCTCTGTCATACCCGGCGGAGTCAAGTATGGGTCACTTGCAGCCTCAAATCTCTGCAATCCGGCTCTTCAAGAAATTAACGGGCTTCTTTTTGGGTCGATGCTCCTACCTCCCACCCTCGGTGCCTCAACGCCGATGGAGGAAGCCCAGAGGATGTCTGTCGCCCACAGGCAGGCTCCCCAAGTAGCAGCCTTGCCGACGGAATCGGTCCTCAAACAGCTGGCACATGCCAAAGACTAAGGTCGACGTAGGGGGCAGAATATTCAAGCTATTCAAGAAATCAATGGCTTCAAATTGCACTAACTGCAACAGCAACTCTCGCTCTATCCCATCTGGAGGAGTAACCTACGGGCCTCAAGCGGCCTCCCTTTTCACTATGCCAGTGGAGCAGGTAACTCAAGCCACCACTGGGCTCTTCTTCGGGACCATGCACCCGCCAACGAGCTTCAGCGCTCCTGTACCATCGCAAGACGCTCCCAAGAAGTCGTTTTTCAGCGCTCCTGTGCTTATTTACGCCTTACTTTGCATTATACTGTATATAAGCACACACAAAAAAATGTGATAATAAAAGAGTAGAAAGTGAAAAATTATATTTAAAAGATAGGAATAGTTTAAGAAAAACAAGAAAGTTAGATATTTTCTTAAATGAAACTAGTAATAAATGGTTATAAGCTATTGTCCCAAAGGTTAGTAAGATGAAGGAAATTACTAATCTGAGAATAAAAATAAGCCTGAAAAATAGTTCCTATTCTGGAAGCCAGACATTTGAATTTTGAAACCCTATTATACGCACGTACAAACATCTTGAAACTCGGGATAGTAAAGGATACCTTGAAATGCTCTTGTCCAGAAGCCAAAGTATGAAGAAAATAAAAGTGGAGAATAAAAAATAAAATGGTGAAAAGAAAAATGAACACTGGTTTTGTTATCACCGAGGCAGCAATAAAAAAAATATAGCGAGGGTGCTTTATCACCTAGTGCCTTAGACCAACTGGTTTAGGAGCCACTGCTAAGCCTTAGGTGTTGCAAGACTAGGAAAAACACCTAATTAGCAAGCACATGAGTAATCGATCGGTTAGTAACTCAAGAAGTATTAACGGTCGTATGAAGAATGTGTGAGCAAATTCCATCTAAATATCTATTAAAAAGTACTGAGGTAGATGGACAAGAGTATGATTGCTTGAATTGAATTCTCTGAGTGTAGGGATGTCCAGTTCACACACGTAGGGGTATATGATCAATGTTTGGAAGAAAGGTAGGAATGAAAACTAAAGGCGATGTTTTATTGAGGGATGATGTGATTTCTAACATCTTTTCATGACTATTAAGATAGGGCTCATAGCAGCTGAAAAGCTGGTAGAGTTGAAAACTCTTATTTTCAAGTTCTTTCTTCTATAGTTCTTATCTTTATATAACTTTCACCATCTCTCTTTTATTATACGATTTTGTGGGTGTAATCCGCTGAAAACCCTCAGGAGACAACACCCCTCCTACTAGGGATATACCACTGGCACCGAGTAAGGAAGACCGGGGCCAACTCTCCTTCTGGACCGACTCCGCCGATTCCAACGGCGGAAATTGATGCTGCTGTTCCAACTGGAAACAGCTTTGAACCACTTAGAAAGGTCCACAAGAACTCTCCGACCGCTGTGCTGAAAAGATCTCCTCCACCTATGGACAGTGCTACAAAGGTGAAGCCGGAAAAGCCCCCTCAACGGCTGTCCTCTAAAATCTACAAGGTTTGGCGTCAAGTCCAAGACTCGGTAATTGATCAAGATTATTCCCGGCGACAGAAAAAGGTGAAAGTTGAGCGGGAAGAGGATCGTCCTATCAATCCACAAAAGGCGATAGCTACTTGGGTGCCCATGGCAAGTGATCCACGGCCGACGTTTGTCAGTGAGCTGCTATTTGAAGAAAGGGTGGCTGCGTTAAAAGACGTGCTTGTACAGCATAGAGATTGCTTCGCATGGAACTATTCCGAAATGCCATGATTATATCCAGAGATTGCTGTCCATAAATTGGCGATATCCCCGGACATTAAACCAATTAAACAAGCACCGAGAAGAATGCGGCTCGAGCTTGAGATGAGCATCAACGCCGAGGTCAAGAAGCTGATCGACTCCGGCTTCATCCAAAAAGTTCAATATCCTGACTGGATCGCCAATATCATCCCGGTGATGAAGAAAAATGGTACGGTGCGCATATGCGTGGATTTTCGGGATCTCAATAATGCCTGCCCAAAGGACGATTTCCCAGTGCCAGTCACCGAACTGATGATAGACAATACGTCCACTCATGAGGTTTTCTTTTTCATGGACGGCTCATTAGGGTATAATCAAATAAAAATGCACCCTGAAGACCAGAAGCACACCGCTTTTCGGACTCCTTTGGGAATATTCTGTTATAAAGTAATGCCCTTCGGATTAAAGAACGCCGGTACCACCTACCAGAGGGCCATGACGAAGATCTTCGATGACCTCATACACGAAATCGTCGAATGCTATATCGACAATCTCGTGGTTAAAAGCAAGTCATACGAGAAACATCTCGAGCACCTAAAAACTGTATTTCAATGCCTTCGGCAATACAACTTGAAGATGAACCCTCTCAAGTGCGCATTCGGAATTTCCTCAGGCAAATTCCTGGGATTCATCGTCCGACGCCGAGGTATCGAGATAGATCCATCCAAGATCAAGGCGATTATGGAAATGCCTCCGCCAAGAACTCTTAAGCAGCTGTGATCTCTCCAAGGGAAGCTCGTATATATACGACGATTTATAGCCAACCTTTCAAGCAAGTGCCGTCCTTACAGCCACCTGATGAAGAAGGGAACTCCAATCGTCTGGGATCAAAAATGTCAGAGCGCACTAGACGAAATCAAGCAGTACCTGCAAAACCCGCCAGTGTTGGCTGCTCCGGTTAAGGGAAAACCTCTCATTCTTTATACAACCGCCCTCGAAGGTTCTTTAGGCGCATTATGGGCGCAAGAGAATGACCAGAGGAAAGAGAGAGCTCTTTATTACTTAAGTCAAGTTCTACTGGTGGCAGAAAGCAACTACTCCCCCATTGAAAAACACTGCCTGGCGTTGATCTTCGCGATAACAAAGCTTTGGTCAATCTTAATTAGATCAAACTTTGTTTCATTCTAGCGATAACAAGGCCCGAAGATGAAGTTGAAGATCAAACGGATGGGATACTACTGGCCCACAATAATTCAGGACTGCCTCAAATATGCGAAGAAATGTCACTCATGCCAAATTCATGGGGACTTCATCCACCAGCATCCAAATCCACTCCATCCAACTGTAGCTAGCTGGCCGTTCGAGATGTGGGGAACTGACATAGTCGGCCCCATCGAACCAGCATCGTCCAAGGGACATCGTTTCATCCTAGCGACGACTGACTACTTCTCCAAATGGGCAGAAGCAGTACCGTTAAGAGAAGTGAAGACGGAAAGTATCCTCCACTTCTTCAAGACGCACGTCATATATCGGTTCGGAACTCCAAGACGGATCATCTCCGATAACGGACCAGCTTACAGAAGCCATAAGATCAGTTGCTTTGCACAGCAGCATAATATAGACTGGAGATATTCTTCAGTTTACAATCCGCGAGCTAATGGTCTAGCTGAAGCCTTCAACAAGACCCTGACGAAAATCATAAAAAAGACGGTGTCCCGAAATAAGAGAGACTGGCACGAGAGACTGCAAGAGGCTCTTTGGGCATATCGAACAACGTTCAAGACGGCCACCAACGCAACACCATATGCGTTGGTATTCGGTACAGAAGCAGTACGCCCCCTCGAGATAGAATTACCCTCTCTATTAGTGGCAGTCCACTACGAGCTAACAGATGAAGAAAACACTTACCTTCGGCTTGAGGAGCTTGATGCCCTTGAAGAAACACGACTCATAGCGCAAAAAAATCTAGAAGCTTATAAAGCGAAGATGACGCGCTCGTATGAAAGATTGACCCGACTGAGGACATTCCGCCAAGGCGAACTCGTGCTAGTGGTCAAAAGGCCTATGATCCCCAATCGCGCCAAGCGGGGAAACTTTGAGCCAAACTATGAAGGCCCGTACATCATAGACAAAGTCTACCAAGGTGAAGCCAATCTACTTATGGAAATGCACGGTGAAAGGCCTTTCAGGCCAATAAATGGCTGCTTCCTAAAGAAATACTACGCTTAATGAGTCACAGCCTAGGTCAATGATAGATGACGACGACTATGTCCGTTCTCTATCTTCCTAAGCTCAAACTCTATAAGCATTTGCCAGCCTTCTTCATGATGGACCGAAACGTCCTTAAACTAATAGCAGACCGATACGTCTTTAAACTACTACCGCAGCAACCTTAGGCTGACGAGATGAATAAAAAAAAGAAAAAAAAAAGAAAAGAGAAAAAGGAAATAAAAAAAATGATGATGATAAAAATGGTATGTCCATAAGCAAAAAGGGCACGGATGAAAACCCGAAAGGGCTCCGTGAGTAAAAACGGCAGGGCCACCGGCGAGTGTTCATGAAAACCCGAAAGGGCGCAACCTCGTAAAAAAAGAGAAAATAAAAAGAATAAAAAAAAACGGTATGTCCATATGCAAAATGGGCACGGATGAAAACCCGAAAGGGCTCCGTGAGTAAAAAACAGCAGGGCTACCGGCGAGTGTTTGTGAAAACCTGAAAGGGCGCAACCTCGTTAAAGGACACTTACAGGGTCCTCTCGACCTTGTAAGGAGAAACCACCCGCGTGAGATCCTTACGACTCACAAGGGAGAAACACACTTAGGGATCCCCACGATCCCTAAGGAGAAAATACATTTGCGAGATCCTCACGACTCGTAAAGAGAACTCTCTTATGGGACCCTCACGGCTTATAAGACTTGAAGGTCTTAAGTTACAGAGACCTAAACCTGTGCTTAAGCGAACCCCCACAAACTTCTGATATTGCCCTACAAGTGGTTCAATACTGACCCTTGTATACAATCCACGGGCGCGAATAAATATTCCCCTAACCAAATTTCATCCGTGACTGGGGATATGTTCGCATGGTGAACAACCCTTGTAAATCCTCTCGATTTATGAGGAGAAAACCCTCCTGTAGGATCCTTACGACTTACAGAGGAAACGAACATTTAGGAATCCTCACGATTCCTAAGGAGAAAATACACCTACAAAATCCTCATGACTTGTAGGGAGAAATAACATCGTGAGACCCTTACGGCTCATGAAGTCAAAAGCCTTAGTCGACAGGACCCTAACCCTGGTCACATTTGTTCGATATCGACAGAGGTAGATGATGATTCGCTCCTGGTAATATCCCAGTTGTAGCGGTGCTGATGCCGAAATTGGTTTACAGCGGAAAGCCAGTAGGCCGCACGTGCATCCAAAATAGCCGAAATGATTGGGCAACTCGCAATAAAAAGCAGCGAGAAAAAAAAAATAGCCGAAATAGTTGGGCAACTCGCAATAAAAAGCAGCGAGTAAAAATAAAAAAAATAGCCGAAATGATTGGGCAACTCGCAATAAAAAGCAGCGAGTAAAAATAAAAAAAATAGCCGAAATGATTGGGCAACTCGCAATAAAAAGCAGCGAGTAAAAATAAAAAAAATAGCCGAAATGATTGGACAACTCGAAATAAAAAGCAGCGAGTAAAAATAAAAAAAATAGCTGAAATGATTGGGCAACTCGCAATAAAAAGCAGCGAGTAAAAATAAAAAAAATAGCCGAAATGATTGGGCAACTCGCAATAAAAAGCAGCGAGTAAAAATGAAAAAAATATAGCCGAAATGATTGGGCAACTCGCAATAAAAAGCAGCGAGTAAAAATAAAATAAACAGCCGAAATGATTGGGCACCGCGAAAAATAGCCGAAATGATTGGGCAATCGCGACCTTCGCGATATAAGAGCTGAAATGATAGAGCATCGCGGAAATAAAAAAAAAATGATGATAAAACTTTGGCCCTACAGTTAAGATCACATCGATCCCTGTATACAATCCAAGGGCGCAAACAAAGAGGGAACCATACTTTCCCAACAGGCTCTGCCAGAAAACGAAGCCAAATCTCGATGGTTCGTTTCAACTCCGAAGAAACCAGTGTCTTCGGCAAAATCCTTCAACTCAAGGAAACAAACAATCCTTGACAAGAGCCTCCTGATCCGCATCGACTCGCAGCACAATCAACGCCTCCGTGGGAAATTCTCGACCCGTTTCAACACCAGGGAAACAAATAATCCTTGGCGCTATGGAAACAAATAATCCTTAGCAAATACCTCGACTCAGGGAAACAAACAATCCTTGACGAGAGCCTCCTAATTCGTGTCGACTCGCAGAGCAACCAGTGCCTCCGTGGGAAATTCTCGACCCGTTTCAACACCAGGGAAACAAATAATCCTTGGCGCTAGGGAAACAAATAATCCTTACCAAATACCTCGACTCAGGGAAACAAACAATCCTTGACAAGAGCCTCCTGATCCGCGTCGACTCGCAGAGCAACCAGTGCCTCCGTGGGAAATTCTCGACCCGTTTCAACACCAGGGAAACAAATAATCCTTGGTGCTAGGAAAACAAATAATCTTTAGCAAATACCTCGACTCAGGGAAACAAACAATCCTTGACGAGAGCCTCCTGAATCACGTCGACTCGCAGAGCAACCAGTGCCTCCGTGGGAAATTCTCGACTCGTTTCAACACCAGAGAAACAAATAATCCTTGGCGCTAGGGAAACAAATAATCCTTAGCAAATATCTCAACTCAGGGAAACAAACAATCCTTGACGAGAGCCTCCTGATCCGCGTCGACTCGCAGAGCAACCAGTGCCTCCGTGGGAAATTCTCAACTCGTTTCAACACCAAGGAAACAAATAATCCTTGGCGCCAGGGAAACAAATAATCCCTAGCAAATACCTTAACTCAGGGAAACAAACAATCCTTGACGAGAGCCTCCTGAATCGCGTCGGCTCGCAGAGAAACCAGTGTCTCCGCGGGAAATTCCCGATTCGTCTCAACTTACAAGATAAAGCCTCAGGCAGCAGGGACTAAAAAACTTGCTTCCTGAACAATGGGACTCTGCAAGTCGATCTAAAACGATCTCTTGCATACTATTCACGGGTCTCACTCTCCAAAGTCGAGTTTCGACAAGGAGGGAAACAACCGCTTACGCGTCCTCTCGACTCGTAAGAGGGAAAAATTCTCTTATAGGATCCTTACGACTTATAAGAGAAAACACACCTAGGAATCCTCACGATTCCTAAGGAGAAAACCCACCTACAAGATCCCCTCGATCCGTAGAGAGAAAAATCTCTATGAAACCCTCACGGCTAATAGAGTTGAAAAGTCTTGGGCGGCAGATCTGAACCTGCGGCCTAAACCATCGCTATCTCGTGAAGAAATCAAGGGGCTTACTCTATTATCTGCTAATTGTGACAACATGCTGATAATAATAAAAAAAAAGAAAGCGACAGAAGGAGCATCCGATCTACATTTGATCAGGCGTTCGAGACACACTCATTCACGCATAAGCAAAAGATTCAGAACGAAAAATAGAGACAAGCTGGGATAAAATTTTTCATTAATATTGCTAAAAGTTCTTACAATCATAAACGCAATAAATGAAAAATATTATTACAATGGAATAACCTCAGATCCAGGGCACGTATTGAGGAATTCAAAAGTAAGGTCATCCAGAGTTCTTCTAGCCTTTCTGATTATTCTTGTGCGCAGCCTCTCGTGCTCCTGTATGTCAAGATCCTCGGCAAGCCCTCCCAGCCTTCGATAAGCAGCGACTATCGTCGTCTGCTAGAAAATTTGATGTAAGATGTCGATGAGGCTGTCCCGCCGTTTCTTCGAGATCAGCCCCGTCAGGTACACTGAATGCACCTTGTCTTCGGCTTCATCCAGCGCATTGAGCGGTAGGGCCTCATGAAACCCCAGAAGTGCTCTCCATATTGCTCCCAGTACGACCTTCAGGAGAGCTGAACGATGAGGAAGCAGCCAACCACCGCTTGCCTTGAGGTGACCCATGACCTCCGCACACTGGGTGTCTGTAAACTCCTGGTTTTGATGACGGCCCTGTACGCGGATATCGTCGTAGGTGATGAACTCGTTCAAACTGTATAGACGCACCGCCATTATGCCTGGAGGAAACATCACAGGAAGATTAGCTTTAAAAAAATACACAGAGAGTTAAACTTCTTGAGAGCAAAACTCTATTAATTAGGATTGATTTAATTCAAGACTAATTCTTACTTAAATAGTTGCTGTTTAGGAAAATATAACTCGGAGAGTTCTTGAAGGCGAGAGCAAAGCTCTGAAGTTTCTGAAAATGAAAATTTTAAAGATAATAATCGTCTGTGCAGGACCAAAGGTCCTATTTATAGGCATCAAGTGCCCTTTCAACTTCCAAAGGTTGCCATAACGGTTGGAATTCTGCCACCGTTGCGCTCGCATTTGGAACCATGCAAGTGCAACGGTGGGGGGCATTTGTTTCCCCCAATTAGAACGAAACTCTATTTCTAAGACTAAAAAGTAAAACACCGCTTTATGAAAGAGACTAAACACCAAAGGCAATTTATCCTTGCAAGAATCACATGCAAATTAAATCATACGATGCACAAGCACAACAGAGAACTAAAATAAAAAGAACCCTTAACAGATAATGAAGTACTTGATTAAAAAGAAAGATACTTGTTCATTATTATTATTATTACATTTAAAAAAGATCACCAAATATGGGATCGGAAAGACAAGGGTTCGCAAAAATAATAAGAAGATTCTCCAGTTCCCTTTCTGTCTTCTCCACCACGTTGAAGCGTCGGTCCTCCCGAGAAGTAGACGCCCAACGATCATCGCCACATTCATCAGAAAAGTTGGCGATGACAACCCGGCGAGCCCGTATCTGGCTCAGCAAGTGGAAAGAACAGTCGCTCAGGGCTTTGGTGATCAAGTGTGATTCAAAGAAGCACTCGATCTTATCCTCGATGGCGTCAAGCATTGCCGAGGACATCTCTACTGGAGGAGAATGAAGATCGGCGAGCGCCGAGGCAAGGATCATCCGGAGACAAATAGAATGCGGAAGAAGAGGAGACCCAACACGAGTCAAAAGCTCGTACATTACAGCATCGCACTGCTCGTCCGTAAAAGAAGGGTCCACCAAGCACGCAGCAAAACGGGGATCGGCGTCCCGGATCGGCACTTCCCACGGTTGTCGGCGAGCATGAGGGCGGTTGCAAGCCATGATCGAAGAAGTTCTCTGAAGATGAGAAAAAGAAAAGGCTCAGCCTTGTGTTATATATAGACCCAAGCACAGAAAATTCTGTGCACAATGGAATTATTTCTAAGACCCGAGAAATCAAAATTTTGGGGAAATACAAGTTTGACTTGAAAAGAGGAGATGAAAAGATATCTCAGGTAAAGCAACACTTCCGATTCCCCCAATTAGAGCAAAGCTCTACCTTGAAAATCTAAATTTTAATAAATGAAGCAACGTTTCAGATCCCCTGCGCTGTGCGCAGGATGCCACGTGTCAGGCGCAGATATGTCAACGCAGCACCCAAAGCAGCGTGCCCAATTAGAGCAAAGCTCTATTAAAAGACAACAGGAAGCAACGCTTCAGTTGCGCAAGCACTGCGCTGCGCGACACGTGTCCGCGCAGTTGCGCAAGCACAGTTGCGCAAGCACAGCTGCGCAAGCACTGCACTGCACGACGCGTGTCTGCGCAGTTGCACAAGCACAGATGCGCATGCACAGCTGCGTAAGCGCTGCGCTGTACGACGCGTGCCTGTGCAGTTGCGCAAACACAGCTGCGCAAGCATTGCGCTGCGCGACACGTGTCTGCGCAGTTGCGTAAGCACAACTGCGCAAGCGCTGCGCTGCGTGACACGTGTCACGTGCTGGGGCGTTTGCGCAAAACAGAATTGAGATTTTAAAGAAATATGTTCTGTTCTTGTTAAAACAAGAAGATTTTCTTCTGTAAAACAGAAGCCTTTGGATCAAAGATCCAACGGTGGGGAAAATTCCCCAAATCACTCAGAGAAAGGTCTCTTTAACAAATTTAATTAATTTATAGGCACTATAAAAAGGATCCCAAACCTCAACTCAAAGGCATCAACATTTGGGGAGAAATCAAAAATTCTCAAGAGGAAAAAAGGTAAAAGCCTTTAAAAGAGAAGAATTTCTTCTAATAGATCATTGATCTAAGAACAAGATCAATGATCATTAATAAAAAAACAAATAAAAACAGTGTTTTGCACTTTTTATGAACCTTTGGTTCTCTGAGATAAGAAAAAACATGAGAAACTTGTTTTCTTTGATCTAAATTAGATCAAGAAAGCAAACAGTGCTTTGCACTTCTGTTATGAACCTTTGGTTCTTGAATCTAAAAGATTCTCAATTTTATAGTGCCTTGCACTTGCAAACGGCGCTGTTGCGCTCTTGGGAGAGCGCCACGTGTCAGCATCTGAACCATTTGCGCTACGCGCTTTTGAAATAGATCTTTGCTCTTTGAAATTGGCGCAACTCACCAGAGCGCGCCACGTGTCAGCAGCGCAAGCGTAGCGCACTGCGCTTGCATGACACGTGTCGTCACCACAAGCACTTGCGCTCTTTGATTGGCGCAAAGCGCCTGAAATGCAATTCATTTCTTTTGCTAAAGGGCCAAGCCCAAATCAAAAAGACCTAACAGGCCAAATTAAATTGCAAAGTAATAAAAGGCAGAGCCCAAGTAAAATTGATGCTCTGCATCATTTATAAATGGGCAGAGCCCAAAACAAATTGATGCTCTGCATCCTTTATGGGTAGAGCCCAAATAAAAATAAAAAGAAATGCAATGCAAAAGCAAATGAAATGCTGAACATCTTCAATTGGACTTAGCCCAATTGTGGCCGTAAGTCCTCAAATTAAATTGACTGAGCATGGCTACTCCCTAAATCAATTTACGACCGGTTCTAGTGTACATCTCCGAACTCCTCTGACACCCATCATTGTAATCCTTCAACGACGTCAGAGAGGTGACGGGTCCCGACAACCACACATCAATATGGACTGCGGGGTCCTTAAACTCGTGGACCGAAACGTCCTTAAACTAATATCGGACCGAAACGTCCTTAAACTAATATCGGACTGAAACGTCACTAAACTAATATCGAACCGAAACGTCCTTAAACTAACGATGGACCGAAACGTCCCTAAACTAATGATGGACCACCACGTCCCTAAACTGGAACATGGACCACCACGTCCTTAAACTGGAGCGATAGAGGCTCCAAATGCTCTTTCGCCGGATCTAGACGATCCCGTTTAAGTTGATCTTAGCCCCAAACATGGCTAACGTATCCTTAAACATTCAAATGGACTCTAAAACTCCAAATCAACTTTGGTTCAAGGGTACATCTCCGAACTCCTCTGGCACCTGTCGTTGTAATCTTTCAACGTCGTCAGAGAGGTGACGAGTCATGACGGCCATATATTAAATGGACCACTACGTCCTTAAACTGGAAATGGATCTAGACGATCCCGTTAAGTTGATCTTAGTCTCAAATCAGACTAACGTATCCTTAACGAACGTTTAAGTTGATCTTAGTCTCAAATGCGGCTAACGTATCTTTAAACTAAAAACACCAAACCCAAATCTAAGTAAATACGGATTTGGACTAATCCACGTCCTACGGGCGATGGCATTACTCAGTCTCCGTATACAATCCACGGGCAACCACAAACAAAACAAACACCCACGACACGAAGTGAAATTCTGGAGAAGAAGAAAGTTGTTACCGCGATGCGGTAGCGTAATTAACTACAGGGGCTTACGCCTGCAGGGAAGAGCAATCAAAAACCCTTTAAGCGAGAGGGAATCTGATGAAGTCTTCTACATCGGCTGCATCCATCTAAACCTCCGATACACGGTGCCATAAATCAACTTGGCATCTTCGGAGAGGTAGACGGATAAAACCATATAGCATCTGCCCCGAACCTCAGGCAAAACGTCCTCACGTCGCCGTCGCCGTCTTTCGGAGGGGAACAGGGACTGGGCATCGGTACTCCAGTTTAGACTAGTCTGTATGTTTCCTGACCTGGTTGGAGGGCGATAACTGATCCTACAGCTATTGGTGTTTGACATCGAGAATTGTATACATGTGCTCATTGGATGAGTTACACTGGATGGACTCACTGAGAACTCCTATTTGGTAATATATCAATGTCAGATAGCAGTTCTCTTGTGATATGAGTACAGGGTAGTCCCTAGGACCTGAAATCGCCATAGTTTCTCATGTGTGTTCCCACTATTGTCACGACCCAAAAATGACACATAATCGGTACTTGAATCAAGTGAAGTCTATAGGATCCCACCGTAACTCAAGTAAACTGAAAACTAGGAATCTAAACCTTTTAAGAAAATAGTGGAGGTAAAGTTTTGGAAAAAGGGGTATAAATGGAATCAAGTTCCTCTTTTTTAAAGTATAAGTAAAGTTTATGGAAATACAAGTTGATTGCATGTAACAGTTTGAAAACATTTTCGTCATTTGAAATTTGGGCAGCATCTCCTTTGTAAACTTTGATCAAAACCAGCACATAAACAATAATAATATTGGCATCCCCAAGCGGGAGCTAACTCATCGCCAATTGGCGGAATCGCAACCACACAACATATATATATATATATATATATATATATATATATATACGACGCCCAAGGTGAAAATCAACTCAGAAAAGAAAGTAAAGAATTACCAAAACATCATTAAACTCAAGTATAAGAATATATATAAATCTCTCCTCTAAGTCCAACTGAATATACAAACCGTCTCTAAATCCACAAATATACATAGTCCGGTTGATGAAGTTTTTAACTAGATTACAAATGAATAAAATATACTAGCGGCGGTTACGATCCGTAATGTAACCCACCTACCAAGCAATCGTCCGAAAGTGAAATGTGTCAGCAAGCCGCTACTGATCCGAACGGTTGGTCCTGTAAGAAAACTATGGCACAATGGGGTGAGTTGTCAACTCGTGAGTAGAAAACATCATCAGATAGAAATCGAATACATAACGTATTATCTAGGTCATACTGTATAATAATATCATATCGTGTGGTAACGAAGGTGAACATGTGTGTGTGTGTGTGTGTATATATATATATATATAATATCATGCATGTATCAATATGTGGTAACATGTCATCCAAAGCATGTGTGAGTGTGTATCATCTGATGAGTGTCCATCAATGACACTCAAAATCACCATACAACCCCTAAGTGTCCAGCATCGATACTCGAAATCATCATAAATCCTGTGTCTAGTATCGACACGTAAATCCTCATATCTCAAGTGTCGTTTCATTAGACCGGCCCTCATATCTCAGCCATCGTCTCATCAAATCGGTCCTCAAATCCATCTGTCTCATATCACTCCGGCCGGTATCCTCTGGATATCCGCCAAGTCCAATACTGTCACCGGTAGATAGTGTTCCCAGCCAGGCTTAATGCCTTTCTATACATCTTCTGGCCCCTGGGTATAGTACCGGGTCCACCATGTACCCACAGACGTTGACTCCTCACTCTTCGAATCTGGTAGTAATCATAGCTCAGAATTGAGATATCTCATGGTGGACATCAAAATATCATATCAAGAGAAAACCGTGTTTTAAAAACATTTACAAGTTTTTAAATCATATCTGCAGTTTCTCAAATCCAGAAATCTCATAGAAGCAGAATCTCTTAAAAATATGGCGATAATGAAATAATATGTACATGCACAGAACAATACTATAATTCATAGCAAGTGTGTTCATATAAGCATGTCGTATAGTAATATAAAGAAATTGGAATATTTGAAACAGTACGTGGTTCTAGGTCTAAACAGTAATCTATATGTGTACATGGCGTGACAATTACCGATGATGTGTATGTGAGCATATGAGTATGTGTACGTGCAACATTTAAGTCATCAGTAATGGTTCGTGTGTCCTAGCAACGAAGTTATGTAAGCAAAAGGTATAAATGTATTATGCATCGTAAATGATCGAAACGTGAGCGTATGCAGAAATAAGAAATCGAAATGCGAGCATAAGCGGAATAAAGAAATCGTAATGTGAACAAGTATAAAAATAATTAACTACGTATGAGCCATACAGTTATAGTTTAAAATAGTACGAGACATTGTTTTAGAAATAGGGGGTTCCCGCCAAAAATTTCTGCGCAAAAGAGCCTAACGTATCAAATGGCAGCAATACGTTTAAGAAAATGCAAACCAGTATTTTCCAGATTGTATTTTGCTATACTCCCGAATGAGAATCAGGTAAATTCTGATGGCATTGAAAGTGTCTCGAAAAGTCCTTCGATTTGATATATTACGAGCCTCATAACTCTTCCGGAATCAAAAGTTATGAGCAAATGTGCTATGCACGTATAGTCTAAGTAATGTTTTACCACATGGGGGATACATTTTCAGTCTCACATCGAAAAAGAGACAGATCTCTTCTTTACCACTACCCTATAAATAAAAGGTGATACCTCTCAGAAAAAATGGGGATTCAATTCTTAAAGGAGCTTAGTTCTCCAAGTTAGGGCCATAGCTGCCCCCCCATGATGCGCATATGTGCAAGCGCTACATGCGACACACGTGCGCCCGCCACATGCGCAATATGTGTGACACACGTGCGCTAACTCAAAGAAACCTTTTTCAGCGATTAGGAGTTTAAGCTCTAACCTGTTCTTCCGCCTAATGAATGGGACATGGTTCAAAGGGTATATCTCTCCACACCTTCGATATATGGCGTTGTAATCCCTCAGCGTCGTCGGAGAGGTGGTGGATCCCAACGACCAATGATCTCTCTTTCCAAATAAGAAAGAGACCACCCCATAAGCTTTAGTAAAAATACAAAAAGCTCTCAAAAACAACAGAGAATTTAATTCTCAATAAAAAAAGAAGATCTTCCTCCTCTCAAACCCTAGGTAAAGAAACCACAGAGATCAAAACAGCTCCTTTACCTATCATAGCATATCTAAGGGTTTAACCCTTCTCAAGAACTTAGTTCTTTCTCTGGATCTGATATCTACAAGACAAGTCTCCCACAAGTTGAGAATTTAATTCTCACCGGGAAGATCTTATTCATGAGAATCAAAGATTCAGGGAAGAACAAAGTTGAAAAGAAAGAAGACGGGGTCCATAATACTTCAGGAACTTAGTTCTTTAAAAACCCGACCCAAGATCCTTAAAAATAGTGATCTTGGTGATCGTTAATGGTCAAAATACTATTAACAGAGCTTTAACCTCTTTGTAAACATGGATAAAAGAATAAGGTTGAAAAGAAAGAAGAATGAGTTCTATACTCCAGGAACTTAGTTCATTCAAATCAAGAACTTAGTTCTTAAAAAACATAATCCCAGATCCTTAAAATAGTGATCTTGATGATCCTTAATGGTCAAAATACCATTAACAGAAGAACTCAACAGCTCAAGTGAAAAGCACATGAGCACCCAAGGCCAAGTTACATAGCGCCTCAAGTGAAGCACACGTGAGCGCCGGAAAAAGTTAGTGCTTAGCACTATTGGAATGTCTCACATGGAACACACGTGATCGCCATAAAAAAATTAGTGCATAGCACTATTATAGCGCCTCACGTGATATATACATGAGAGCTATATGCAGCTGAGTGCTTAGCACTGCTGGGTGTTACAGAAATACAATCTTAATCCAAACTGGCTAAGCTTATATTCATGATATCCAAATTGATCTTAGTTCCATACATGAGTAACGATCTTCATCCCACCTTCTAAGTTAATCTCAGTCTCAAATAGGAGTAATGATTCTTGGATGATCCATCATGATCTTTCCCTCGAATACAGGATTTGGTTCAAGGGTACATCTTTCCACACCTCTGCTATACGTCGTTGTAATTCCTCAGCGTCTTCAAAGAGGTGGCAAGTCCCGACAACCAACAACTCCTTTCATCCCATATTAATGCACTTCCAAATTGACGTGCACACCTCAAATCAGACCGCACCCCAAATTGGGTGCATTCCATGTCACCATTGTTCACTCCGTCATATAACAAATACATGCGCACGTAAGACGAATAATGGACCGAAATGTCCTTAAACTAAGTTGCGTCCCCAAAATGGGAATGTTGGACCGAAACATCCCTAAACTAGTGCATCGCCTCAAATACAGCGTGTCGCCACAAATACATCGATAATGGACCGAAACGTTCTTAAACTAATATTCGCTCCAAACAAGGTGATGTTGAACCGCGATATCCTTAAACTAATATAATTGAGCTCATATGCTCATTTGTTTCTAAGTTGCTCTTGGTCTCAAATATGACTGGCGATCCTTAGATCAAACCCAAGTTTCATGTGAACTGATGGACCTCATTTATATGAGATCTGTGTCCTAAGTTCACTCCTGTTGGCAAACTAAGCTACCAACGTAGACCCCGTCAAGCAAATCCATGACCCAAACCCCAAACCTAAATCATTCAGATTTGGACTAATCCGTGCCCTACGGACGACGACATAAACTAATTCGAAACCCGGCGATGTCAACAACTCTAATTACTGCTCCTATCACATAATGGTGAGCCACCCAATTGAAGATTGCTATGTCTTCAAAAATTGGGTCGAGAACCAGTATCAACAGGGTATATTCGCGATGTCTGATTACTAGAAGGTAAACCCACCCTAGAAGCACACTCCTAAAAAGGTGGATGCGCAGGAGGCACCATGCTCACTCATGGATGAAACTCCATAGGAAGTCGTTCTTTCAGCAAAAACCAAAAGAATACTGAAAGTTCTACATGCATGTCCGGCAGTCAGGTAGAAAAGCACACTTGAACCCGAAATAATCGAAGAGATGCTAAAATCTCGTCCCGCACCGAAAATTGTTTGCAAGGGGAAAACCCCCCAAGTTAAGCCTTTAAAGTATTTGAAGAAAAAGAAGAAGACCAAGACGCATGTGCAACCTGCCGAGTATGATGACAACCGCACATATTTAGAAAAATACATAGACGCGTTGGAGGAATATAACCAGAAGGCACGAACACCAGTCACGCTCGAAAAATTCCTCAAGCATATTCTTGAGGGCGAAGGCAGTGACAATGATGAGGGATATGACTCATTAAAAGACACCAAAGACTATATAGCAAGTTGATATGGTCTCTCATTCATCGTTATATGGCAAAGAGGCTCCCTCAATGTCAGAAAACAACGCAGAGGAACTTGGGGCAGAATCGGAGATAAAATCCCCGGAACTTCCAGAAGAAGACCCAATTGAGAGGCTACTAAAAGAGGCCTTTCAAAAAAGCAAAGTTGAGTAAGAACGCGAAACAACCATATATAAAAAGACTAAGCGTCAGCATCTGGATAAAGAAGCTGCGGCGAGGACGATTCGTAAAGTACTCCAACCAAACCAATGCACACCTGTAACAAATAAGAGCAGGATCAAAATAGGGAAGCGTTTCGCCAAAGCCCTGTTAATGGGGATGAAGCTGCCATCTCTCATGACGAACACTCTCGGGATCATATGCCTCGATGGAGAAGAGTCACGTCCAAACTACTGCCTATATCATCAGAGGGTCACCTACCCCACCGAGAAATGCAGTGCCTTCAAGAAGTGGTGGCAAGGATACGTTGCCTATCAAAAACACTTCAAGAGGATGAAGCGCAAAAATCGTGCTTGTCGACGGCAAAATAATAAGACGAACACATATGAAGAAACGACAGGCAACTGTTATATGGTTAGTACTAATGCGGATGGAGGAAAACCTCCAGTTCTTATATTCAGGAGCGATTCTGAGGATGAAACACCCCTTAACCCTCTCTTCAAAGACTCCGCCTCCGAAAAAGAAGAGGAGGAGAAGAATTGCAAGAATATTCAGCTGTGTAACCGTAGGCTTCCTGAGAAAATCCTCGGACCTACAAACAAAGGTTCGAATAAAAAAGACAAAGGAAAAGGGAAAACCCCTGAGGAAATTACCCTCGATGACGGAGTGGTAAAGGAACTCACCACAGAAGACCCGCTTAAGAAAAATAAGGTGGATTACAACGTCCTGGCACATCTGAGAAAAATACCCTCGCAATTGGGCATATTGGATGCTCTCCTCCTGTCCAAAGAGGCACGGGATTCCCTAATCAAGGCATTACAAGATCCTAATCAGTTCCAAGCTTTTCTCGAAGAGAAGAAGATGAAAGATGAACTGGCAGAGGCCCACATGGCTGATATTACATTCAGCGATGAAGATCTCCTCCTTAGTACATGCGAGCATAATCGCCCATTATATGTCACTGGGTATTACCACGACATCAAGATAGGGAAATTCTTGTCGACAACGGATCCTCCGTTAACCTTCTCAACATAAGAGCGCTGAAGGAAATTTGCATGAACGTTCAGCACCTTACCCAAGATAAAATTACCATCTCCGGGTTCGACTCACAGTCATCACGGACGCTTGGCTCCGTAATACTGACACTACGCTTCGGGCAGCTCATCACTGACATCAAATTTCATGTCATTGACACCAAGACTTGCTATAACGCTTTGCTCGACAGGCCTTGGTTACACGAGTACAACGTCATCCCTTCTACACAACATCAGTATATGAAGTATTTTAAGGATGGATTGGAGTACACCGTCACGGGAGAGCTAAATCAGTTCACCGTAAATGAAGTCCGGAAATACGAAGACGCAAAGTACTTCCTACCAGACTTTGAGGATACTGAAAGGTACCACAAGCCAGAGAATAAACAGAAATCTATCCCCACTATCCCGATCTTTGGGAGCGATACCGAGGAAGACGAAGAAATAGTCTACTCGGGGCAACCCCAAAAAAGAAAACAATAAGCCCGGACCATCTACTCCTATCTTGGACTTTGGCAGCGACTCAGAGGACGAGACCAATGTAGTGTTCTCCGTCCACTCGTCAATGCAAACTTTTTCCGGAGCAGATTAGAGTTTACAACTTACAATGGTTCCGCCTCGGCATTACAAGAAACTTGATGCGCTCGATATATACAGTGTACAAGAGCTACAAACTTTCTACGTGCATCCTAGGCAAAGGGGTGAAAAGGCGATCCTCTTCTACCAATCTACGAAGACCAAAACAGAAAAACAAGTTTGGCATGGTGCCGATTTTGCACTCGACAGGCTTCAACCCATCCGTCTGCCAAGATATTACACGGAGAGATTGAAAAGGCTGTTAAGATGCCAAGGTGTACCCCTGGACAAACTGTTCGACAAGCCCAATTCTACAAAAATATTTGAGATATTCTCGGGACTCAGCGAAAGATACCCAACCTGAAGATGGAGACAACCGGGCTCGGATACGTTCGGTCCAAGAAATGGGAGTAGATCTACAGTTGCCATGTCATAAACTGCTTGAGTGAAGAGGAAAATGCTCTTCCAAGTAGCTGTGACGTTAAATCGGAGTGAGATCCCGCTTTAAAAACGTTAAGTCCGTCGCTAGAAGAAAAAATTGAGAAGTAAATAAAAGAAGCTTGTCAATTGAGCCGAGACAATCACAACCGCGAAATGTCCATTTATGAAAAGTCCAGGACGCAGCGTCTCAGTCAGCAATCTGCAGATAAAGTAGACCGTAATGCTCTTCATCCCCGGCCCGCTATATGTTCTCGCGAAAGGGGAAAACCCCGAAATGGGGCAAAATCAGGGCCAAGAATGCAAACAATGTTTAAAGACAACAAAGCGGATTCAAGAAGCTGTGCAATCAAGAAAAACTTGATTGGAGCTCATCCTTTATAAAGAAGATGGGTCGGGAATGCCCTTTCCCTCAAGACAGGACAAGGAAAATATTTAACCTTGTCATGAAGCACTGAATGATGACACTTCCGGAGTATTGTCATCCCGAACAAATAAACAAGGTCCATCATCTGGATTATTGCTCCTATCACCGAGTAATAGGTCATCCCCTTGAAGACTGCTTCACCTTCAAAGACCGGGTAGAAGACCAGTATCGATAAGGCAGGTTTATGTTATCCGACGGCTGGAAGGTAACCCTTCCACAGAAGAATAAGCCAAAGAGGGCCTATACTGTCAGGATAGGACCGGCTCAACATCGAGAATGGAAGCAAACTCATACCTTCCATATGATAACACTCTTAAAATAGGGAGGACACAAGACTGTGAATGACTTCTACTGGTGCTTCGCAAATGAAGACGAGGACGAGGTGATCTCAGAGTTTCTACCACCACCAAAAGAGCTGGAAGATGGGATACACACTACGGCGGACAATCTAAGAAAAATTGACTTAGAGACGGAAAATGATCCAAGGCCAACGTTCGTCAGTAAGCTACTATCTGAAAAACAGGTGGCCATGTTAAAAAACGTTCTCATGCAATATAAAAACCGCTTTGCATGGAACTACTCTGAGATGCTGGGTCTAGATCCAAAAGTAGTGGAACATAAACTGGCCATATCGTCGGACATAAAGCCAGTCAAACAGGCGCCAAGAAGGATGTGAGTCGAACTTGAGATGAGTATCAACGCTGAAGTTAATAAACTAGTCGACTACAGCTTCATCTAAGAAGTTCAATATCCCAACTGGATCACTAGCATCATTCCAGTGATGAAGAAAAACGGGACGATTCGCATCTGCGTGGACTTTCGGGACCTCAACAAAGCTTGCCCGAAAGATGACTTCCCAGTATCCGTTACCGAGCTGATGATCGATAACACGTATACCCATGAGGTCTTCTCTTTCATGGATGGATCTTCAGGATACAATCAAATAAAATACATCCTGAAGATCAGAAGCATACCGCCTTTCGGACCCCGTTGGACATATTCTGCTATAAGATGATGCCCTTCGGTTTGAAGAACACTGGTGCTACCTACCAGAGGTTCATGACAAAGATCTTCGATGACCTCATACATGAGATCATCGAATGTTATATCGATGACCTTATGGTAAAGGGAAAATCTCACGAGGAACATTGGAAAATCTAAAAATAGTGTTCCAACGTTTTCGGAAGTATAATTTGAAGATGAACCCTCTAAAATGCGTGTTTGTAGTTTCCACAAAAAAATTCCTAGGATTCATCATACGTCACCAGGGTATCGAAATTGATCCCTCAAAGATCAAGGTGAATATGGAAATGCCCAAATCAAGAACCCTCAAACAACTACGGTCTCTCCAAGGAAAGTTTGCATATATCCGGTGGTTCATAGCCAACCTCTCCAAAAAAGGCCATCCCTACAATCATCTGATGAAGAAAGAGACCCGGTTCGTCTGGGATCAGAAGTGCCAAAACGCACTAGACGAAATCAAACAATACCTGCAAAATCTGCCGGTATTGCCGCTCTGGTCAAGGGAAAACCCCTTATCTTATATACCACAGCCCTTAAGGGTTTTCTAGGCGCATTGTGGGCACAACAGAATGATGAAGCAAAGGAATGAACTCTATACTATTTAATTTGAGTTCTCCTGGGGACAGAAAACAACTATTCCCCTATCGAAAAGTATTGCCTGGCGCTGATCTTCGTAATAACGAAGCTCAGACATTACGGCTTGACACATGAAGTCCATCTTATATCGAAAGTTGATCCTCTCAAATATCTAATGTCAAGGGCCATACTAACAGGAAGGCTTGCCAAATGGGCCCTCCTCCTGATGGAGTTCTTAGTAACGTATTATCCCCTCAAAGTGATGAAAGGGCAAGCCATAACCGACTTTTTAGCGGAAAATCTGATAACAACCGACTCCCCCTTAAATTGCGAGCTTCCAGACGAACATGTGTTCGATGCAATTGAAGGAGAAATGATTCCTAATGGGAACTTTACTTCGATGGAGCATTTTCCATGAAGAGGCGAAAGCAAAACACCACCATAATCAAAGTTAGGGCAGGCCTTATCTTTGTAACCCCGCAAGGAGGGATATTGCGTTATGCCCTCTCCTTAACGGAGCCAAGGACTAACAACGAAACTTAATACGAAACTTTGATAGCAGGTCTTGAGATCGATATCGACATGAGAATCAAAGACCTCCTCATATATGAAGACTCCCAACTGATCGTTAGCCAAGTAAATGGCGACTATCAGACATGCAATTCAGAGCTAATAAAGTATGGTGAAAGAGTGCAGCAACTACTGACACAAATCCCTTCCTATACCCTGGAAAGCATACCACGTGCGGAAAACAGCAAAGCGGATGCATTAGCCAAATTGGCTAAGGAATTGGCCGATGAAGACATCAATGACATAAGGATCATTGTGCAAAGCTGCATGATTCTCGCGCCAACAGATATATCTTCGGTAGACCTGAGAGAGACATCCGAAGGAAAAGAAATGATCAAACTAGTAGCCCTTCAAATAGAGTACGAAGAAAAGCTCAAGGACTGGAGGGAAGTCTTCAGAGACTGCTTTAAGTCCCAACGAATTCCCGAAAATGCGTCGTTTAGATATCAGCCCATGAAATGAGCTTTGTTTTTCTCCTTCGTCAATGATACTCTATATAAGATATCGTTCAACTGTCTATGTCTAAGATTCCTGTGGCCGAAGGAAGCAAAAAAAGTCGTCTAAGAAATTCACGACGGACTTTACTGTTCTCATCAAGCCGGGTCAAAGATGAAACTGAAAATATAAAGAATGGGTTACTATTGGCCCATAATGATTCAGGAATGCCTCGAATATGCAAAGCAGTGTCATTCGTGCTAAATTCACGAGGACTTCATCCCCCAACATCCAAATCCGCTACACTCGACAGTAGCTAGCTGGCCGTTCGAAATGTAGGGAACCGACATAATTGGACCTATCGAACCGACATCATCCAAAGGACACGGTTCATACTAGCAACAACTGACTACTTCTCTAAATGGGTAGAAGCAGTACCACTATGGGTGGTGAAGACGGAGAATATCCTCTACTTCAGAACAGAAACCATAAAATAAGCCGCTTCTCGCAGCAGTATAAAATAGATTGGAGATACTCTTCAGTCTATAATTCTCGGGCAACGGTCTAGCTGAAGCTTTCAATAAGACATTGATAAAGATTATAAAAAAGACCATAAATAAAAAGGACTAGCATGAAAGGCTGCATGAGGCTCTCTAGGCATACCGAACAACGTTCAAGACGACCACGAATACAATACCATACGCATTGGTGTTCGGCACGGAGGTAGTGCTCCCATTAGAAATAGAACTCCCCTCCCTACGAGCAACAGTTCGATACGAGCTGATAGATGAAGAAAATGCTCATCTTAGGCTTGAGGAGCTCGACACCCCGACGAAACTCGCCTTGTAGCACAGCAAAATCTGGAGGCTTATAACGAAAGGATGACACGATCATACGAAAAACTGACCGGGCTGAGAACATTCCGCTAAGGCGAACTCGTGCTAGTCATCAAAAGACCAATGATCCCTAATCGTACAAAATGGGGAAAGTTCAAGCCGAATTATGAAGGCCCGTAGATCATAGACAAAGTCTACCAAGGTGGAGCCTACCTGCTCATGGATATGCATGGCGAAAGACCCTTTCAGCCAATAAACGGTCGATTCCTAAAGAAATACTACGCTTGACGAGTCATAACTTAGGTCAATGATAGATGACGACGCTTTTGTCTGCTCGATGTCTTCCTTAGTCAGAATCCTGAGAGTGGTACCCAAAAAAAGCCCCGTCGCTCCGAAATACGGCGATAATGGACCGAAACGTCCTTAAAGTAATACTAGACCGAAATGTCCTTAAACTAACATTCGCCTCGAAATACGGCTATATTGGACCGAAAAGTCCCTAAACTAAGAATGGATCGAAACGTCCCTAAATTAATACTGGACCGAAACGTCCCTAAACTAATGCGTTCCCCCAAATACGGGAATATTGGACCGAAAAGTTCCTAAACTAACAATGGACCGAAACGTCCTTAAACTAATACTGGACCGAAATGTCCTTAAACTAACATTCACCTCAAAATACGGTGATATTGGACCGAAAAGTCCCTAAACTAATAATGGACCGAAATGTTCCTACACTAATACGTTTCCCCAAATATGGAAATATTGGACCGAAAAGTCCATAAACTAACAATGGACCGAAACGTTCATAAATTAATACTAGACCGAAATGTCCTTAACTAACATTCGCCTCGAAATACAGTGATACTGGACCGAAAAGTCCCTAAACTAATAATGGACCAAAACGTCCCTAAACTAATACTGGACCGAAACGTCCCTAAACTAATGCGTTCTTCCAAACACAGGAATATTGGACCGAAAGGTGCCTAAACTAACAATGGACCGAAACGTCCTTAAACTAATACTGGACCGAATGGCCTTAAACTAACATTCGCCTCGAAATACGGCGCTATTGGACCGAAAAGTCCCTAAACTAAGAATGGATCGAAACATCCTTAAACTAATACTGGACTAAAACGTCCGTAAACTAATGTGTTCCTCCAAACAACGGAATAATGGACCGAAAAGTCCCTAAACTAATAATGGACCGTAACGTCCCTAAACTAGCATTTCGTCCAAAAATACGATGATATGTTCTCTTGAGATCTACATTGCAATTGAAGCCCCAATAAAGAAAATTGCAGCTCAAGTCCCACCGGTTACACAGCTACTCCAGCAACGAAGTCACCCCTAAGTCCCATCGGCAAACAGATGGGTCAGCTGTGACGAAACTACTTTCGAGAATTTCACTGTGCTAAAAATATATAATTTTGGTATGTCCACAAGAAAAATGGGCATGGATGAAAACCCGAAAGGGGGCCGTGAGTAAAACCGGCAGGACTGCCAGCAAGCTAGTGAAAATCCGAGAGAGCGCGAACTCGTTAAAAAAAAGAAAAAGAAAAAAACGGTATGTCCACAAGCAACATGGGCACGGATGAAAACCCGAAAGGGCACCATTAGTAAAAATAGCAGGACTACCGGCGAGCTTATGAAAACCCGAAAAGAAGCAATCTCAAGAAAATAGAAAATATACACTTGCAGATTCCTTTCGACCTTGTAAGGAGAAAATACCTGTGTGAGATCCTTACGACTCACAAAGAAGCAACATACTTACGAGTCCCCATGACTCCTTTACACTTGAGAGATCTTCATGACTCATAAGGAGAATTCCCCCTATGAGACCCTCACGACTTATAGGATTCAAAAGCCTTAGGTTACAGGGATCTAAACCTGTTCTTAAGCCGTTATATTCCTCTAATGTTGCCCTACAGGCAGTCCAATATTGACCCTTATATATAATCCACGGGCATAAATAAATATTCTCCCACCAAGTTCCACCAATGGCGAGAAATGTCCCCAGATGGTGAGCGACACTTGTAAGTCCCCTCGACTTATAAGGAGAAAATACTCTTGTAAGATCCTTATGATTTACAAGAGAAAACGCACTTAGTAATTCTCACGACTCCTAAAGAGAAAATACACCCACAAGATTTCTCGACTAGTAGGGAGAAATATCTTTATGAGGCCCTTACGGCTCATAAATTCAAAAAGCCTTAGTCGACAGGATCCACACCCTGTTTGCTAAGCCATCTTTGTTCAAATCGAAAAAGGCAAATAATGATTTGCTCTTGCCAATATCCCAGTTTTAGTGATACTGATGCCTAAATAGGTATCAAATTTCAAGTCCTCTCATAACAAATGATGATTTGCTCTTGGCAATATCCTAGTGGTAGCGATGCTGATGCCAAGATTGGTATCAGATTTCAAATCCCTAACTCAAAAAAACCAGAAATGGTAGGGCAACTCGCAATAAAAAGCAGCAAGTAAAAACAAAAACAGCCGAAATGATTGGCACCGCGATAAATAACCGAAATGATTAGGCAATCGTGACTTTCGCGACATAAAAGCTGAAAAGATAGAGCATCGCGGAAAGAAATAAAAAAATTAAAAAAATGAAAATGAAACTTTTCTGCCCTGCAAGTAGATCCATATTGACTCTTGTATATGATCCATGGGCACAAATGAATGAAAGGGAACCATATTTTCCCACCACGCTTCGTCAAAAGGAGAACCGAGTCTTGACGGTACATATACATCTAGGAGACTATCCCGACATTTCTTCTCATTCCAGCAGCATGCAAACACAAGGTCATCGTCAAAAAAGAAAGACCCAAGGGTCAAAGAAAAAATGGAGTAATGGTAAAATCCTAGCTCCAAGTCTTGACGGTTCATATACAACCTAGAGACTATCTCGGTGTTCCATCTCATTCCAGCAGGATGCAGACACAACGTCATCATAAAAAAAAGACCCAAGGGTCAAAGCAAAAATGGAGTAATGGCATAATCCTAGCTCCAAGTCTTAACGATACATATACAACTTAGAGACTATCCCGGCGTTCCCTCTCATTTCAGCAGGGTGCAGACACAACTATCAAGTAAAATTAGAGAAATGGCATATTCCTAGCTCCAGACTTCAATTGCAAAACATGTTAGTGGATGTTGCACACCCTCACAACACTTGTGAGGAGGCGGAAGCGATAAACAAATATTTTTTATTGCATGCAACACCCACATAACTCAAGATTAGTGCATAAACCTCAACTAGCAAACTTATCAAGAGATCTAATCTACTATGAAAGTGTGTTATACCTAAGGAACCGGTCCTTCGGGTCTTTGTTTGATGCAACTCCTTAACTCCTTCGGATGCTTGCGATGTCCTCGATCTCCGGCCACCTCAAGACCTAGATGATCCACCTGAAAGATTTGGAACAAGCTTCAAACTCTTCTCAAGAGTTTAACTAAGAGATCAAGATTGCTAGAAGTGATCACTTAGATGATGTAGAGATCAAATATTGGATTATAATTTTGCTCTAAACTTTTGATTCACAACTCATATGAAGGTTAAAGCAAAGAGGAGGAGGAAGGAGATAATGTGAGAGTGATGAATTAAAAAATCAAGCATGGAAAAAATGATATGGCTCAAATGAAAATAATTGAAGCATGCAATAAAATAATGCACCATGCTTCAATAGTAACTCCAAATGAATAAAAAATGAAACAAGCCATTCCTTCATCCATGCTTAAACTTTCTCTAAATTCCACCTCATTTATTTATTTTCATAAAATAAATATCCATTTATGAGGTGTCTCCTTCTAGAAGGTATTCTGATAACAATTACAAGAATACCCCTCTACCGTATACTGTATAAGTATACCCGTATCCGAATTCCGAAAAATACAAATACAAATAATCCAATATATGTAATACCGGCACGCGGCTTAAACCAAAGCCTACCAGTATTAACCTTGCGATTATCATTCCTATAACCATTACACGAATATGATCAAAACCCTGCCGTAACAACTTACGGCCTCTACATCTTTTGCCTGAACCAGGGAACCCTCGGTGTGGGACTCTAAAGACTCGACAGTTCGCTGGCAGTGGGTTTAACCACAAGCACGCCAGCGGCACTAGTTGTGCGTAACGCTGCCCAGGTACATGTCGATAAGGTGGCCGACGAGCGAACTCATCACAACCCTAACGAGCCTGTAAGCAACACTTACCGTACAGTCCGGTCTCTTCGTATGATACGTCGCATATGAAGTCTTGGGGTGGTAAATGTCAGACCCCAATACCTTTATAAGTCATGCTGATTTATGGACCATAACGGTTCGAGAAACTACTAATAACTCTTATCAGTAAATCTCGACAACCCTGGCCAGGGATTTGCTGTTATGTCCGATCAAGCATAGCGTGACATCAACTCCCTATACTGAGAGAGACGAAACCCCTCCTATCGTTCACCGCCTCCATGTGATTCGGGACTGTACCCAAAATCCCCATGTCTGCACGACTCAGTAGAGCTGTGGTAGGGAGGAAATCAAAGCACAGTGGGAATCACACAATGCACTATGACGAGCTCGGTTCTACAGACTAACCTGTACAAGTGTCACCAGAGAACTGCTGTCTGACAATAGGTATATATACCATCTAGGAGTTCTCGGCGAGTCCTGTTCGGTGTACCCATTCTCCAATGAGCACATGTGTACAATCTTTGATGTCAAATACACATGGTTGTAGGATAAGCCATCGCCCCCAGGGACAAGAAACGTACACACTAGTCTACTTTGGTAATATCGATGCCCTGTCTCGATATACCCTCGACTAAAAACAAAATAAGGAATATGCTTTTAGACTGCCCAGGCCCTACTAGTATGATCTGCATCATAATCCTGGTAGTTAAGCATAATCTTAAGGGCTTCATCAACATGTATATAAAGATATGAAATACAACACACCATACATTAAGATGAAGATAAACCAGATAACATACTATCATTTCGAGCAAAGATTGTTTCTGTATATATACATGCATAGCATCCTATACAATACAGGCCTCTAGAGCATACATATCTAACAATCTCCAACTTGCACTAAGGCCTGTAGTTCGTGCAATAAGTACCCACTGTCTACACTAGAACAAGTTGCCGGCGTACCGCATGCCTAACATTTCGAACAGTCTTTCAAACTGGACTTGAGGGATGGCCTTGGTGAATGGATCTGCTTTTTTGTCTTTCGTGTCTACTCTCCGTACCTCGATGTCCTAGCGATCCACTATGTCCCTGATGAGGTGATACCGCTTCAAGATATGTCTGGATTTCTGATGGGACCGCGGTTCTTTTGCCAAAGCCATGGGTCCATTGTTATCGCAATATAGAGTTATTGGATTAGTAATGGATGGAACCACCTGAAGTTCAGAAATGAACTTCCTCATCCAGACTGCCTCTTTTGCAGCATCATTAGCAGCAATATACCCAACTTACATCGTGGAGTCAGCGGCGGTATCTTGCTTGGAACTCTTCCAACATACCGCCCCTCCATTTAGGGTAAATACAAACCCTGAGATGGACTTACTATCATCCTTGTCACTCTGAAAGCTGGAGTCGATAAATCCCTCCATTTGGAGATCTCCGTTACCATACACTAAGAACATTTCTTTAGTTCTTCTCAAGTACTTCAGAATGTTCTTCACAGCAGTCCAATGTTTCTCCTTTGATTGGATTGACACCTGCTTACTGCACTCAATGCATAAACTACATCTAGGCGAGTACACAACATCGCATACATTATAGATCCTACCGCCGAAGCGTAGGGTATAATGCTCATGCGAGCCCTTTCCTCATCAGTCTTTGGAGATATCTCTTTAGAAAGGGTGATCCCGTGACAAGCGGGTAATTATCTCGCTTGGAATCTTCCATACTAAACCTCATTAGTATGGTGTCTATGTATCTCGATTAGGACAATCCCAATAATTTCTTAGATCTATCTCTATAGATCTTAATTCCAAGAATGTACAAGGCATCACCCAGGTCTTTCATGGAGAATCTCTACGATAAGAATAGTTTGACCAATTGTAGCATAGGAACATCATTTCCTATCAAGAGAATGTCTTCCACGTACAATACGAGGAATGTAATAGTACTCTCTACAATCCTTTAATAAATACATGGTTCATCTACATTTTTGATAAAACCAAACTCTTTGATTGTATCATTAAAGCAGATGTTCCAACTCCGTGATACCTGCTTTAATCCATAGATGGATTTAAGCAACCTGCATGCTTTTCCGCTGCTCCCACTATCAATGAAACCTTCTGGCTGATCCATAAAAATGCATTCTTCTAAATCACCATTTACAAATGGCGTTTTAACATCCATCTGCCAGATCTCATAATCATAGTGAGCAACTATAGCGAGCAGGATCCGAATGGATTTGAGCATCGCTACTGGTGAAAAGGTTTTATCATAGTCCAAGCCTGGTCTTTGACGAAATCCTTTTGCAACCAGCCTAGCTTTATAGGTCTCCACCTGACCATCCACACCGATCTTTCTCTTAAAGATCCATTTGCACCCTATGGGTTTTACTCCAGAAGGTGCAACCTCCAAAGTCCATACTTTGTTGGTGTGCATGGATTCCATTTCAGATCTCATGTCATCCAACCACTTCACTAAGTCACTACTCGTGATAGCTTGCTGAAAACTAGTAGGTCATCATCATCCATGATGCAATCTTCTCTATCACCATCAATTAGAAAACCGTAGTAACTATCAGCTGGGCGAGACGTCCTACTAGATCTATGGAGTGCCTGAGGTTCTTCAGGTTCTATTGAAACCTCAGGTTCAGCCAAATCATCGGTATTTGTTTGTGGATCTGGAATTTCTTCCAGTTCTATCGTATTGCCAACAGTATTATTTATAAAAAAAATTCATTTTCTAAAAATGTGGCATATTGAGAAACAAACACCCTTTGTTCCTCCTTGTGGTAGAAAAGATACCCATGTGAATGTTTTGGATATCCCACGAATTTACACAAAACCGATCGTGTCTCGAGTTTGTCCGGATTCTACTTTTTCACAAAAGCCGGACAACCCCATATCCTAACTCGTTTAAGAGATGGTCTCTTCCCATGCCATATCTCATATGGAGTGGTAGCCACGGTTTTCGTCGGAACCCTATTCAATAGATATATCGCAGTCTCTAATGCGTGCCCCCAGAATGATATTGGTAACTCAGCATCACTCATCATAAACCATACCATATCTAATAGGGTACGATTTCTCCTTTTCGACACATCGTTGTGCTGTGGTGTGTACGGAAGAGTGAGCTGAGAGAGAATCCCATTCTCTTTTAGGAAATCTAGAAACTCTGAGCTTAGGTAGTCACCTCCTCGATCTGATCAAAGTTTCTTGATACTCAAGCCTATTTGTTTTTCTACTTCAGATTTATACTCTTTGAATTTTTTGAAGGCTTCGGACTTATGTTTCAACAAGAACGCGTGCCCGAATCTCGAGAAATCATCAGTGAAAGTTATGAAGTATGAAAAACCACCTCTCGTATGTGTAGACATTGGTCCACATACATTACTATGTATGAGGCCTTAGAGTTCAGTAGCTCTCTCCCCGTGTCCAGTAAACGAAGTTTTGGTCATTTTACCTTTGATATAAGACTGGCAAGTTGCATAAGATTTATATTCAAACGGGTTTAAATATCCATCTTTATGTATCTTAGTTAGTCTTGTTTCGTTAATATGACTAAGTCTACAATGCCAAATGAAAGCTTCATTTATGTCTGAAACCTTTCTTTTGTTTGTGTGTTGTATATTGAAAACTGTGTGCTGGTTTAGGACGTATATCCCGTTATTTAATGTACCAGACCCAATAAACTCTTGATTAAGGTTAATGTTCATAACATTAGATTGTAATACAAAATTATATCCAGTATTGTCCAACAACGATACAGATATAATATTACATAACATCGAGGGTACAAAATAACATGGGTTCAAAACCAATATACAACCTGACAGCAAACCAAGGTGATACTTTCCCACTGCTACAGCACGTACAGAGGAACCATTCCCAACTCGGAGTGTGTGATCACCTGTCTTCAAAAACCTGCTATTTCTCAGCCCCTGCACACAATTGCAGATGTGAGATCCCGACCCGGTATCTAATACCCAGGAAGCAGAGTTAATTGAAAAACAGTTTTCTATTACAAACACACCTGAAGTGGAAGCATCATCATGCTTCTTCTTCTTGAGGTCGGTAAGGTATCCAACGCAGTTTCTCTTCCAATGCCCAGTCTTGTGGCAATAGAAGCATTCCCCTCTCCCTGACACAGCAGCCCCTTTCTTTTCCGTCCCCTGTGCCTTTTTCACTCCTCCTCTCGGCTTGATGGGATTCTTCTTCTCATCTTTCCTGTAGTCTTAGCTTTCGGGACGGAAGAGGAAGATGGCCCTGCAATTAGAGCGGTAGTTTTCGCTACCTTTAGCGAGCTCTCTGCACTCCTCAACATATTGAGGAGTTCAGGAAGTGACTTCTCTATATTATGCATGTTGAAGTTCACAATGAACAAAGCAAAGGCAGGGGGGGACTGTAGAACAATATCAATATACTGTTCGTTCTCTATGGTCCAACCGAGGTCCTCTAGTTCTTCGTCCAATCATCTTCAATACATGGTCACCTACAGACATGTCAGCAGTTATCCGCATCTGAAACAACTTTCGAGATGCTTCGTATCGGAGAGTATGAGATTTCTCTCCATACAACTCCATTGTATGGAGAAAGATGGATTGTACATTCATCTTCCGGCTGCTTCTGATTTTCATTGTCCATAGAAGCAAGCGTGAGGCATTTGGCTATTGCACAGTCTATATCCCATATCTTGCGGATTTCTTTATCCGCAACTGAAGAATCAGGGCATGGGTTATGAGGGGCTGGAGTAGTCAGGACATAAACGACCTTATCATAGGTCAGGGAAATATTTACGTTCCTTAGCCATTCTTTGTAATTCGGTCCAGTGAGTTTATTCTTGTCTAATAAAAGCTTGAGTCCCGTCATAGGTATCTGCCATTAGGAGAGAGAAAAAAAGACACTCAGCGATAGCTCTTGCATGATTAGATTAGTTATTAATCTTATCTAATTGATGTCTCCCACTGCTTTTATCAAATTTTCCTTCAAACCTTAAAAAGAAAATTAGCCAGGATTAATTGAAATCTATAAGTTCGCTAACCGGTCGGCCAGGCCAGTGTCGGTACTCCGAGGAAGGTTCCCCGTGCTTTCACACGGACCTAATTAAAATAAATCTCGTTTCCTTTGAGGCATAACCCTGTTGACACCTTTCTAGACACCTACTGGATTAGCTGATTGTAAAGTGCAAAACTCTCCCGGGAGTAACTTTTGCTCACAGTGGGATCAGGATCCAACTATCAGATAGGAGATATGCAATCTTATTGCAAATTTCAACTCTTGAAATTCCCGATATGGTTTTTACCCTTAGTGTCATATGACCTTAACTATGGTCAACAAATCATAAGCACTAGTCAAGTTATATCCGCCATTTCGTGATTGATTTAGACCCACCCGCATAACAATTAACTATGGTCAACAAGGTCATGTGAATGTCCTAATCGATCGCATCATATGCTTTGTAGGAAGACATCACTTAGCTACAGTACACCACGCCTTAACTATAGTCAACAAACGTGGTACGAATACTAAGTACTCTGCTTCCTAAAATGGCGGAGGTCAACGAATGGTTTTGATGAAAACCTTTAACATTTTGAACTTGATATCATTGTAGAATTTAGTGAAAGGAGTGGTTTAAGCTCCAGTTTTAAAAGTCGAATGGTTTTGTAGTATTTTTCTAATTTTGCTAAAGAGGTCACTCCCGGTGAAGGGATCTCGGCCCTTTCCTCATCGAATGAGGTGCTGAATATTCACGAATGCCACGATGCAAAGCAAAAGTTAGATCAACTATAAAAACAATCGAGTGCTCTTTAACATTTGCTAGTTTCACTAAAGGGGTCACTCCCAGTGAAGGGATCTCGGCCCTTTCCTCATTGAATGAGGTGCTGGATATTCATCAAGGAATACCACTATGCAAAGCAAAAACTAGAGTTACCCATTTTAAAAGGTTTTATTCTACAACATCTTTAGGTTTCTTTTTCTTAACATTAATCACATTAATGCTGTCCCATCATTTACGTTTCCTAAACATCACAGAAAAGAAACGAAAATAAAATGCACGCTTATGCCATCCGCATTCGCCACGGGGCCCCGTCATGCACCGGTAGGTTACTTAACTAACGGCAGAGCAGGGGCTGGACTAACGCGGATGCAAAACATAAGCAACGTTTATTATATATCTCATATATAAATAGCCATTACAGATCGCAGATGAACACATTGGATATGCTAGGAATTCTGTATTTCATTTGAGCCTTTAATGAAAGACGGGTTCCACGGTTGTGATGAATAGCCAAACCCCACCCTAGACCCCTACGGGTGCGGAAAACTACCCGCCAAATTTTCGAAGTGAAGCAACCTCCCTCAACAAAATGAGTAAGCCACTCGGCACTTCGAGAACCCGGTAGTTTGTGTACCCTACCTTGGGTCTATCCTGGGAGCAAAAACAGTAAAAAGAAATTATACAACGGTGGTTACAACCTCAACCCGGATGTGCCCCGCAAAATAATATTATATCGCTTCTTACAAATTACATGAATGATAAGAAAAACGCTCGTCTCACATCCCCGGCTATTCATCCACGACGATCCAACATATTCATATATACATACCATCACATGATATCATTACAGAAGTGTGCAACCCTGACTAATCGACTTATAGCAATTAGTCGACGTTTCCTAACATACATACACACATCACAAAGCAAGTAAAGTGGCCACGACATTAGAATTTCGCACGAGAATAGCAAACTTAATCCATTTTCCAACACTTGAAAAAAAACAGTGATCTATCTTTCAAAAACCGATAGTTTTCAGCCAATCCGGGAGTCAAAACGAACTCGAAACTCGTCCGAATCTTCGCGGAGGCGAAGAAAAAAAAAATAACGGTTGAATGGGGGGCCTTGGGGGGTACCCACCCCTGGGGGCCACCTCAAGGTGGCCCCAAAGGGTGTGCAGACCCGAAAGCACCCTATTAGGGTGCTCTCGGGTCACCCACCCCCAAGGCCACCTCGAGGTGGTCTTAGGGGATGAGTCCGGCCTCTGGTCCCCTCTGGGGTGTCCCTGAGTGCGTACGCTCCACCCCGTGGCTTCTTGGTTCAAACCGTGAGCCCGCGGGGTATGCAAACAACTCAAAACTCCGATTTTCAAAACTGTTTTTGTCGGCAGTTTTTGCGCGACAAAAACGGCGGAATTCTAACGTTGCTACAAGATATTTAAGGTTTAAGTTAGGCTCTGATACCATGTTAGTGGATGTTGCACACCCTCACAACACTTGTGAGGAGGCGATAAACAAAATTTTTTCTTGCATGCAACACCCACATAACCCAAGATTAGTGCTTAAACCTTAACTAGCAAACTTATCAAGAGATCTAATCTACTATGAAAGTGTGTTATACCTAAGGAACCGGTCCTTCGGGTCTTTGTTTGATGCAACTCTTTGACTCCTTCAGATTCTTCCGATGTCCTCGATCTCCGGCAACCTCAAGACCTAGATGATCCACCCGAGAGCTTTGGAACAAGTTTCAAACTCTTCTCAAGAGTTTAACTAAGAGATCAAGATTGCTAGAAGTGATCACTTAGATAATGTAGAGATCAAGTATTGGATTATAATTTTGCTCTAAGCTTTTGATTCACAACTCATGTGAAGGTTAAAGTTAAGAGGAGGAAGAAGGAGATAATGAGGAGAGATAATGTGAGAGTGATGAATGAAAAAAACAAGCATGGAAAAAATGATATGGCTCAAATGAAAATAATTGAAGCATGCAACAAAATAATGCACCATGCTTCAATAGTAACTCCAAATGAATAAAAAATGAAATAAGCCATTCCTTCATCCATGCTTAGACTTTCTCCAAATTCCACCTCATTTATTTATTTTTACAAAATAAATATCCATTTATGAGGTGTCTCCTTCTAGAAGATATTCTTGTAACAATTACAAGAATACCCCTCCACCGTATACCGTATAAGTATACCCATATCCGAATTCCGAAAAATACGAATACAAATAATCCAATATATGTAATACCGGCATGCAGTTTAAACTAAAGCCTACCAGTATTAACCTTCTGATCATCATTCCTGTAACCATTACACGAACATGATCGAAACCCTGATGTAACAACTTACGGCCTCTACATCTTTTGCCTGAACTAGGGAACCCTCTGTGTGGGACTCTAAAGACTTGATAGTACGGTGGCAGTGGGTTTAACCATAAGCACGTCAGCGGCACTAGCTGTGCGTAACGGCTACCTAGGTACATGTCGATAAGGTGGCCGACGAGCGAACTCATCACAACCCTAACGAGCCTGTAAGCAACACTTACCGTATAGTCCGGTAAGTATCACCAGAGAACTGCTATCTGATAATAGGTATATATATCATCTAGGAGTTCTGGGCGAGTCCTGTTCGGTGTACCCATTCTCTAATGAGTACCTGTGTACAATCTTTGATGTCAAACACCATTGGTTGTGGGATAAACCATCTCCCCCAGGGACAAGAAACGTACACACTAGTCTACTCTGGTAATATCGATGCCCTGTCTTGATATACCTTCGACTAGGAACAAAATAAGGAATATGATTTTAGACTGCCCAGGCCCCACTAGTATGATCTACATCATAATCCTGGTAGTCAAGCATAATCCTAAGGGCTTCATCAACATGTATATAAAGATATAAAATAAAACACATCACACGTTAAGATGAATATAAACCAGATAGCATACTATCATTTCAAGCAAAGATTGTTTCTGTACATATGCATGCCTAGCATCATATATAATATAGGCCTCTAGGGCATACATATCTAAAAATACATACAGCATGGAGGTCTTACAGATGTTGTAAGTGCACGGTAGCGCCCCGGCCGTCTGTCCGAGACTAAAATGCGGAAACGAAACTTTTTCAAAACTAGAAAACCGGTGCTATCGCGTACTATAAAACCCGGATCAGACCGCTAACCTACTACTAGCAAACAAGAGAAAGGGTAGAAAGCTATACCGAGCGATCCATGTCCTTCGGTCTTCGGCCACCATCCCGATCTCCTCGCGGAATCTCCGGTCTTCATCTCCTCGTCGGAAAGGGCACCACATCACCGAGTCTTTTTACGGGCTCACACCTCTGAATCGAGGCAACTCGGACACGAAGTTGGCAAGCCGACGTGTCCAAGATTGCTGTAGAATAGTGTAGAATGGTTTGTCTCAAGGAGGTTTATGAAGTTGCCATATTGGAGGTGAAAAGTGGAAATGAACTTTGAAATGGGACTCTCTTTGTAGCATGAATGAATATGAGATACCAAAAATTTCTCACACAAAATTGTGGCTCCCAAAAAATCCAGTGGCCGGCCATAATTTTGCAAGGGAAATATATGAAGGGGGTGAGCACAAGCTAGGTGTGGTAACCATAAGAAAAAGGGAACAAAAACCCACCAAAAATCATCACCCTCAAAGTCTTTTCTAATCTCATCACATAAAACAAATAATGATGAAAGAAAAAAGCAAAAGATGATAAAACCATCCAATAAACCCTCCACTAACAAATAACACTTTGCATTATGCTAAATGCACATTTGCAAATAAGCCCCTCCCATCATAAAATTTCAGCCATGAAGGAACAAAGAAAAATGGCTGAAACGAAATGCAAACTGGCAACTTCAAAATAAGCGATCCTGTAATAAATTACAGGAAAACCCCGCAACTGTATATACATACCCGCATTTGTATTCCAACCGAATACAAATGCAATGAGACAAAATCTACAATGTACAATACCAGGATCCGGCTTAAACCAAAGCCCGCTAGTATTATCCGTCTGATCATGATCCGTGCAATACCACACGTATATGATCGAACCCTGCCATATATCCATACAGCCTCTACAGTGTTTCGCCCGAAACTTGAGAAACTGTCTATGGGGGACTCTAAAGACTCGTCAATACTTTGGCTGTAGATTTAACCACTAGCACGTCAGAGGTATTAGCCATACGTAACGGGCTACCAGGTATTGACCAAAAGGGACGTCGTTGAGCGAACTCATCCTGACACCCTACTGAGCCTATCGGTGACAATATCCGTACAGTCCAGTCCGTTCGTCTATGAGTATCGCATGGCGGGCCTAGGGGGTTGGTAAAAGTCAGACCCAAAAAGCGGTACAAGTCGTGTCGGAGTGTAGCCCAGAACACCCTGAGATACTACTGGAATACCTACCAGTTAATCTCCTGCCTTGGCTAAGGGCTTCATGTAATGGCTCTCCTAGACACAGCGCGATCTCACCCCCAATACCGGGAGAGATGAACCCATGCGATCCGCTCACTGCCTCCATGTGGTTCGGGACTGTACCCAACTAAAACCTGTTTGCACGACTCCTTTGAGCTGTGGTAGGGTAGTAATCAAAGCACAGTGGGAACTCACACGAGACAAATGATGATCTCAGGTCGATGAACTAACCTGTACACATGTCATCAGGGAACTGCTATCTGACGCTAGGTATAATACCAACTAGCATGTTCCCGGCGAGTCTTGTCCGGTGTACTCATAACCCAATGAGCCCCTGTATACATCTTAGGTGAACCAACTGACACCAGTGGCTTGTGAGACCGGCCACCGCCCCTCATCGGGGTCTCGATTGTATACACTAGTCTACTCTGGAGTATCGATACCCTGTCTCGAAACTCCCTCGACTAGGGACCATTTAAGGATGTGCTTATAGACCCCAACCCCCACGTATATGATCGACATCATACTACTGGTAGTCAAGCAAGAATCCTAAGGGCTCTATCAACGTGCAATAGTGATCAGTAATGTCACCTAAAACAGTACACGATGATAAAGATAAACCAGATAGCATACTATCATCATGAGTAAGACTGTCCTACCGGTATAGGTCATCCCTCAATTATTGCAATCACGTGCCTGTGATCCAATAATTGACTCTGAGGGCACTATATCCAACAATCTCCCACTTGCACTCAAGGCTAATTATTGCGATGTCATATACTCACAGCCCGTATGATACCGAACACCCAACTCCTCTACTAATCAGTCTCACAAAGCCCGTTTGCGAAACTATTGCGTTCGAGGAATAGCCTCAGTGAGTGGATTCACCCCGATGTTTCTTTCTATGTCTCTCTTTATCTCAAATTCGCAGAGAGAACCAACTCCCGAAATGAGCAATACTTGTCTTAGAATATGTTTGGATATCTGATGGGACCTAGTTCATAAATGAACTCCAAATCCAAAATTCTTAGACTGTATCGTTAACTGAACTTAATCGGTATCCTGCGCCATGCCTCTCTCAGTATCCACCTAGACCAGCTGTCCAAACTACTGCCTCTCGTCAGGGGGAAAACAATAACTTTGACAGTCACTCTGTCATCCAGGTCACCTTGGAAGCCTGGAATGATAACTGTCTCCCGAAGAAGGCTGCCGTTATCAAATCCTTAGAACATCCACTTATGTTCTAAAACTGCTTCCGGTCGTTTCTCCAAGAATGGATTAATATCAACTTATTGCATCTCCTGCAAAAACAACATCTGGTGTGGTACTTGACATCTCATGATCAACTCAATTGCCTAAGTAAGTGATCATCTGATCATGCACATCCCTCTCCCCTTTAGTCTGTAAGACACCTTTAGAGAGGGTGACTCCATCTTCTGCAGGTACACTACCGTGCCAGGAGTCGCCTATTCTAAAGCACCTTTGGAATGCTGTCTAAGTACCTTGATTGGGAAACTACCTAAATCTAGATCTAAAGCCATAGATCCAGTAACCAGAATGTCTGATATAAAATCCATATCCTATATGGAGAAACCACTGTGTGACAACCAAAGTATAACCGATCGTAGTATAGGAATTTCACTTCCTACTCTGTGTATGTCATCCAAATACCAGGACATCACACCCTACTACCTTCTTAACAGATCCATCCCCTATTCTGATGAAGTCAAACGTATGACTGTCACATCAGAAATAGATCATCTATCTCCGTTATTTCTGCTTTAGCCTATAAATAGACATAAGCCACTTGTCCACTATACTTCCGCTGCTCCCACTGACTACGACAATCCTCTGGTGGAGTCATATAGACGTACACTTCTAAAGCTAGTTTAGAATGACGCTATACTCATCCTCCTACCGGGTCTCACAGTCTGGAATAACAGCAATGGCAAGTCTGGGTAAACAAGAACCTCCTTGCCACCGTCTTTGAGCATACCGAAGTACCTCTCGAGTGCCTGAGGTTACCATCATATCTGTGGAGTGGCCAATGGAAAGTCAAACCAGATTGAATCTTTAAGTCCTTATCAAATTTACAGTAATCGTTTGCGGTTCTGGAATCACTTCCAGTTCTACCATACTCCCACTACTGTTTTCTGAAAAAATATCCATTTTACTAAAACTGTGGCGAGTCAAGAACAATATCACTATTGATCTTCCAGATGGTAGAAAGTCAATCCTCGTCATAGCCCGGGTCAACCCACAAACTGCCATTACAGAAACGTGCCTTGAGTTATCCAGAGTCTGGTTTTAAGCATAAGCCGGACAACTCCCCGTACCTTAACATCGTAAGATATGAACCGTTCTATATCCAATATAGAAACAGAGGCACTGATTTAATTGGAACCAGATTCAAATCATGCAACTGTCTCCAGTGCATGTCAATTAAATGGAGAGAGGCCGATCAGCATTACTCAACTTAGGAGTGCTTCCAATTATGAGTAACCTGAAAGAGAAACAAGTTCTCTTAATCATTAATATAAACTGAATACCATTCACAAGTATCTACATCTTCAATCACTTTGAAGAATCCCGATACTTGCAATACCTGGTTCTCTACTTTATTCATAGACCTATAACTTCTCAAAACTTGGACCTTGTGTTTCTACGAAACACTTGTCTAAAAACTAGAGAAGTCATAAGTACACCGAATATAGTACGAGGACCAACCCATCTGTCCTAATGGACACTGGACAACATACAATACTCTGTATAAGTCCGCTGAGTCTAATAACTTAATCCCTATGTGTCGTAGGTTGAAAACTGTACTTATGGTTAAGAAGAATTACACCGCTGTTTAATGCTCCTTACCTAACCATCCACTGATATAGGTAAATGTCATAGACATAATTTCAAAAAGTTATATCTCACTCAATAAAAATAGACGTACAGATATGTCAATTTGAAATTGGTGCATAACAACGGATATTCAAAACCAAATGTTTGCCGTCCGGCAAATAACCCAGGTGATTTCCTCAAATATCACCAATTACAACGAATTCCGATATAATGAGGATGATCACTTAATTCCTAATAACTTACTCCCACTCATCATCTGTAAAGCCATACAGATGTGAGAATCATACCTGGTAAATACATACCCTGGAGCAAGTGTCTAATTGGGAAATCAGTTTTCTATTAACAGTACACAGTGAAACTGAAACATGTAAAAGTTTCGAAGGGGTATGCGGGTATTCCCAGTAATGCCTCTTCTATTATCAGATTCACAACTGTAACCGTATATTTCTTTGTCATCTCTCCAAATCCCTTTATTTGTCTTTAGTCATTACCTTCTGTACACCTTCTTAGGCTAAATAGTTTTCTTCCTTCCCTACCGTCCGGCACCAGCCAATGGTTTGGAAGAAGACTATCCAATAAGCATAATGTGTATACTGTCCTAATCCTAGAAGCACTCACAACCCGAGAGAAGGTAAAGATAAAAGACAACTGAATAAACATTATTCCTATTTATCCTGAACCAGAATCCATCCCCGAACTAGAACAAGTTTCTTTCGAGTTCGTATATAACCATATGATGGAGTATCCAAATAACTATGGATCTTCGTAGTGATACGGAGTGTTCTGGAGAAATACAAAGGTGAAGTAGGAGTGGTAATGAAATACTTGGTTTGGTCAAGAATAGCAGTCGCAATTTACTTTGCCCTCCTTCTAATCCCTTTATTTGTCTTTTCTTAATACCTTCTGTACACCACACTTAAGCTAATCGGCTTTCTTCATTCCCTGCCGTTCGGCACCAGCCTAAGGTTTGGAAGAAGACTATCCAATAGGCGTAACGGGTGTGCTATCCCCTAATCCAAGGAGCACTCGCAACCTGAGAGAAGGTAAAAGGAAAAGACAACTGAATAGTTCTATTCGTTTTCTCCAGAACCGGAAACCATCCTCGAATCTGGAACAAGTTCCTTCGAGTTCGTATATAACCATACGATGGTTTTATCCAATGGAAGTGGACGTTCGTAGTAATACGGGGTGTTCTGGAGAAAAGGGTAAAAGTAGGAGTGGCAATGAGGTATGCAACTTTGACAATCCAAAAGCCAGTGTTTAAGATGGTTCGGTTGATCTTGGTCATTGAGCCATAGTCAAGGGTCGGGCTATGGTCGTTGCCAAAGAGAGATAAAAGAAACACTCAGCGTGCACTCTAACCTAGATCAGAATGGTTATCAATTTATCTAATCAGGAAACCTCCCACTGTAATCTCAAATTCTCCTCCAAACCTGAAAGAAAAATTAGTCGAGATCACCCGAGGAGTAAACCAACTCATCAGTGGGAATCGGGATCCAACTATCATTGCATGATAATGTGATGGAATCCACTCACGTTATCACACTCCAGAAGGTATGCGCATATCTGGCAAGTTTCAGTTTCTTTAGAAACTCCCGATGTGATTTTTACCCCATGCTCTTATGACCCTGATTTTGGCCAACAAATCATAAGTCACATATCAAGTTCTACCCATCATTATCCAGGTTGATTTGAACCCACCCGTACCTACCCTTGACTTTGGCCAACAAGACAGTACGACTGTCCCATACCAACGCATCTATCTATGCTGCAGAAAAGTAACAAATAGCTACCATACACTATGCCTTGACTTTGGCCAACAGACATAGCATGAATACTACGTGCTACCCGTTTGAAATGACGGAGGGCTACGAATGGTTTTTGGAGAAAAACTTCTAACGTAATGAACTTGATATCGTTGAAGAAACCGGATATCTTTTATAAAAATATAGTGGCAAAAACCTTTGCTAAAGAGGTCACTTACGGTGAAGAGATCTTGGCTCTTTCCCCGTAGAATGAGGTACAGGATATTCCAACTGAATACCACGATGCAAAGCAAAAGTAATCGACTATAGTGAAGTTATTGCCCTGACGCAAACTTCTGTCCAAGGGGTCACTCCCGATGAAGGGATCTCGGCCCTTGCCTCGTCAATTGAGGTGCTGGATATTCATAACCGAATACCACTGTGCAAAACAAAAGAGAACGTCCTTGCAATAACAGGTTTTTGAAAGATGTTCCAACAACATCAGAATAGGTTTGTCTAGCTTGCATTGATCCGAATCAACGCAGCCCCATCAATTGATCACACCAATAAAGAACGAAAATAATGATGTACGTATATGCCATCTGCATTCGCCACTGGGCCCCGTCATCACCCGTTAGGTTACTTAACTAACGACAGAGCGGTGACTGGACTAGCGCGGATGCAAAACATATACAACATCTACTAGTATATATATCAATATATAATAATCGCTCAAGGCGTGATAAAATGCAACATCACATAAATGTAATAAGCATCACAGAACAATACAGATAATCTAGGATCCCCGGGTTTTATAGAGCCGCTACTGAAACCCAACGTTTCCCTGGTCATGTGGATAGCCTGTGCAATGAAATCCTAGACCCCTACGAGTGCGGCAAGTCACTCGCCAAAACCTGAAGCGAGGCAGCTCCCTTCAACAATGTGAATGGACCACCCAGCACTTCACGGAATCCGGTAATTTGAGCACCCCTCATTGGGTCAAACTGTACCCCCTACGAGTGCGGCGAATAGCCCACCAATTCTAGAGTGAATCCCCCTCCGTCTCAACGCCATGAGATGCGGGCCCGTTGCCCTCTAGAACCTGGCTATCCATGCACCCCTCCGCGGGGTAATCCCAGTACAGAAATTAAAATATACACAACGGGTACATCGACCTCAGCCCGGTCGTGTGTTCATACCATAATATTGTATTATTATATTCCCCATTCTTATTCTTTTTATAAATAAACAGGTGCTTTTGACGCATGTCTGCTACATGTTACAGGTTACAGGTTCTTAGACAGGAAAGAGTGAAAATGATGAAAAGACGACGTAAAAGCGAGACTTTGACCAACAAACAGAGAATCTTGATCAAGCCTACATAAGGAACAATTCACAAAGAAAGATTCAAGACATCGACTCAAAGCGAACAGGTAGAAGTCCACTACAATGTTCACTGGAAATCTGGAAGAGAACCAGAAGCTAAATTGAGAAAAGATATATAGAAATAAGAAGCCCAAGCCAACAGAAATCAGCCCAGGAAAATTCGTAGCCTAATTCCATCTTTTGGCTGCGGAACCGCGGCCAAACTAGGGCTCGGGCCGCGGTTCCGCAGTAGTCTTGAGCGATCAGAGGAAATAATTTTTACCAAATGTTTGGCGGTGCTGAATAGTCAACCTTAGGGCTATATTTGTAATTGTAGACATGCGGATCAAAATGTAACATAGGGTTTCTATTTCCTATAAATAGAACTCTAATCATTGTAATTCCCTATGCCACCTTTTAAATAATAAATTCAGATCTCTTTATGGAGAGCATCAGTGTTTATTTTCAACTCATGAATTCAGATCTGACAAACCTGCGTTGATGATTAGAGAGATGCATCTGTAAGTAGATTTAATTCCTTGCTCTAGTTTAGATTTCAATTCTTTGCCCAATGTAGATTTAATTTCTCGCCGTAGATAAATTGTTTAGAGTTAGCTTTGGGGAAGGATTTTGAGAGATGAGATCTCTCATCCCTTTCTTATCCATAATACATTTTGAATAGGACTCCCTGCATATACGCACACACCGCACCCTACGGCATCCTACCCCTCGAGGTAACGACGACACCGTAGTGTAAAGGCCCGGTTGCGCACGTTTTCCATAGAGGTTAGGGTAAGGATCTCTAAAGGAAGGACAAGAACGTATAGGAAGGAACACCTTCCCGAATGAATCTAATCCCCTTTATTGATAATTACCTTAACTCCTCATAGATCTTCATTCGGGTATAGAAAGCGTTGAGATTTACTTGCATCTCCAAACCATCCTTAAACCTAACCCTAGCAAGACTAGATCTAGATAATCGTAGTATAGAATAATTTAGGTTTTTAGATTTAATAATCAATCCGAACACCCTTCGGAATTAACCCGTAAGCGCGATTAGGAGATTCACAACATCCCTCTGGACCGACCCGTACTCACCGGCTAGCAAAGCGGCGCCATTCTTGATTGCGGTAATAGATAGTTTTTGACATACAAAATCAAATGGCGCCGTTGCCGGGGATGGCGTAGAAATTTCCTTTTTGCAATTTCGGGTTAATCTAAATTTAAAAAAATCATAAAAATCTAAAAAAAAATCATAAAAAATTATTAAAATATATCAATTATTATTTTTTTGGAAAGGATACTTTGTTGTGTGAAATCTTGCAGGAACAATTGATACGGATCTGGAGATTTCTAGAAAGCAAAACAGGAAACAAAACATCGGAACATAAGCGATTTTAAATAACAGAACAGCGAAATTTTTTTGGAGATCTAAATCCCCCATCATGCCGTGTTTCCGCGGCCAAAACCTGCCTTAGGCCGCAGAAACGCGGCCGTTTTGTCGAGTCGTCGCACGGAAAAAATTCTGGGGACCCGTGCCTGCTTCTTCACCGCGGAACCGCGGCGGTAGAGCCCTTTTGGCCACGGTTCAGCTGCTCTGGGTAACATCATCAGGTGAAAATTCCTCTATAAGCTTCTCTGGTCTTTCTCTAGAGATCTAGATATATCTTTTTCTGAAATATTCCTGCAGGATTCTGTGCGCTTTAAAAATATATTCCCTTCCATATAACAATCTTGAGCAGGATTTTTGCGCCTAGTTGAAATTAGAGATAGATTGCAAGTAATATTTTTCTGTTGCATATTTTTTATCAAAATCTTTTTGCAACAATTTCCAAATAAAGAAAAAAAGAAAAAGGACAAATCTTTTATAGAAACTTGCAAAAAAATTTTGCCGCAAATAAATCCTTGCACCACAATAGACTTTCCTTCTTTCCCCCTTTCTTACAACATGGATATCCCACATAATAAATCACTTGCCGAACTATGGTATCCCGAACCTAATCTTGAGTCGTACATCAATTTGTTCGGTCAATTTAAAGACGATCATTCCTTGCCTAAAAAATCTTTGAAAGATCACATAGAGGCGTCTAGGACACCTTCTGTCAACCAAGTCAACCTTCACCACCTCCATATGTTGACACCACTTTTCCAAGTCCTGCTGTAACTTCTAAGCCGATGTCCATTGCTGAGCATATTGCTCAATCTCGCAGCCGATCTTTCACCCCTCTCCACTCATCCAGTTCTAGGGATCAACAAGACTATTCACCTTTTTATCCACATGTTGACCCTACCCCTGTCCAATCACCCACTTCCTACCAGTCCTACCCGACTTGCCCACCTTCACTAGACACTGCTTCTACACAGCCTGTTGGGAGTTTTGCATATCCACACCATATTGAAACTTTTACCGAAACCCCCTCACCACATAAGTCTAGTTTGGAAGAGTCGTTGGAGGCTTATATTGCAGCAACAAATAAAATGACTAGGAATGTGGAAGCGTCCTTAGCCACCCTTATGCAACCTACCGAACCGGTAGCTAGTTTCCAACTAGCTTCAAATTTTTCAATGTATGAGGAGGCGGTTGGACAAAGTGAGAATTTGAGAGAAGCGAGTGAGTTCTAAACATTTCCAAATCAAACCTACCCTTATCCAATTGAAGCCCACAACTCCTGTTTCCATCGATTGCCCTAAATAGTTCACCTGTTGAAAATAAAAATGAGTTGTGTGATTTTGTAGTGCTTAATTTGCCAAATTGTGAAGAACCCCTTTCGAGTGAAACCACATTTAATCCTCTCGACCTTTACACCTCCACTCTAGAACCTCAATCGATACATATCCATGCTTTTGATAAGGTGTCTAAAGAAATTGATTTTCACTTGATTAAGGATATAGACGCCGGGAATATTTCGGATGAAGAACCTATCGATTTAATTGAAATTTTATGTGCAAATTATCATCCCGAGTTATTAAATGTTTCTCCCGAATCTCATATGCATCTTGATTTTGATGATAATGGCATGGATGAGTTAAATATTGAGGATAGTATTGAGGAGAGTTTTGAGGATCATATTGAGATTGAACCATTTTTGTTTGATATGTCTGATTTTCCAATTCATCCTCCTGAACCTTTGACTGTTATATCACCCTCCCTCCTCTACATCGTTCCGACCACGCTTGACGACTGTGAGCTTGAAAACTTTTCCTTTGAATCTGACACAGTTCTCACAGACGATAACACCTACGAGTGTTTCATTTTTTCGGACGATATTGATGTCTCCCCGCCCGAGTTTGAGTCCTTTACATTTTCAGATGAGTTAGTTGAACCATCAGACTCAGTTGCTTACAGTAGTTTCGAACCATTGATGAAATCTTTTAAGTTCGAGGCAGTTTACCACGGTGAGAATGGGACTATCCCTAATTCACTTCCTTTCGTCGTTCCTATCGTTCCAACCGAACAAGTGACCGTTACGCTTTCATCTCCGATACCAAGTTCGGCATACCCATGTTTTCTTGCGCATCTTGAGGGATTTGACCCCATTGCACGACGGGTTGATAGGTTAGCGCAATCGCTTTTAACACATCGGTCATTACATATTGCGCTAATTTATTCACTCGATTTACACCCTCAAGATCGTAATCCACTTCTTTCTCCTTTCCGACATTCCTCTCCTCCACCGAGACCATATTCTACCCTTCTTTCCACACGGTCTCGTGTGCTTCTCATCTCTTTTCTTTCCACCACATTCTTGCACCGACTATACCTTTACCACGATAAGATTTTTGAATGGTTGGTGTTAACCTTTGGCTTGTGTAAGGCCAAGCTTAAGTTTGGGGGGAACCTTGTTGTATATATGTATATATAGTTTTGTTTTCTTTTTCTATAAAAAAAAATTCAAAAAAAATAAAAATAAATAAAAATAAAAAATAAATAAAAATAAAAAATAAAAAAATTATAAATAAATAAACAGGGGAGTGCCGACAATTTTGACCCTCTTGGTTTAGCATGACAGTGAGGACACTGTCAAGTTCAAGTTTGGGGGTATACTCGGTACGTCTTCTTCCTTCGTATTCATTTGTATATATTTTTGCATTTGCATACTTATTTGAAAACCCATAAAAATTGAAAAATTATAAAAATTAATGTATTCAATTTTGGCTAATTGACTTGAGTTTAAAAAATAGGTTAACTGGCTAGGAACAACTAGATCTTAGACTTAGTAAATTAAAAATCCTAAAAATAACCTTCCTTAAAGTTTAATGGAAGAAAGTATATGCTTTTGTAGTTTATTTAGAAATAGGAAAATTTTGGGTTCATTTCTTGGGCTAAGTCAAAATAAGGGAAGGGTATTGATGTTCTTATTAGAGTATAAGTTTGAAAAATAGTTCCTAGCTTAAGTCTAAATTCTGAAAATGTATACCCTACAAAATTGCACAATCACGTACCTTGAAACTTGGAATAGTAGAAGAGACCTTGAATGCTCTTGTCTAAAGTCCTTAGTATAATGAAAATAAAAGGAAAAAAGTGTGAATAAAGAATAAAAAAAATGAACACTGGTTTTTGTGATTACTTAAGGCTGCAAAAATAGAAAAATATTTAGCGAGGGTGCTTCATCACCTAATGCCTTAGACCAGCTAGTTTGGGAGTCACTGCTAAAAGCGTTGGGTGTTGCAAGACTAGGAATTACGCTTTAAAGTGCAAACGTATCTTGTAATCGGTCGTTGGTACCTCAAGAAGTATTAACGGTCGCATGAAAGATGTGTAAGCAAAATTCAATTAAAAATTCATCAATTAATTAGTACTTTGGACAACGGAAAAGGGTATAATTGCTTGATTTGAATTTCCAAATGTAGGGGTGATCTATACACACACGTAGGGGTATGTGATTGGGATTTAGATGAGAGAAAAGAGTGAAGAATAGAACTTGTATCTTGAGTAGAATTGATAAAAATTCCTAAGTGGAGATGGAACCCTAGAAGGCAAACTTAAGAGATGCCGAAAGCTATGTAAGTCTACAGAACATATATAATCTTAAGTTAAATAATGAGCAAGTGTGAAGAATGTGGGTGGATAATTTACAAGTATAAGATAATAGAATTCCTTGTTGGAAAACTTAATTGGAGAACAAAAGTCAATGGGCCGAATTGATAGGATTTTGTGGGTGTAATCCACTGAAAACCCTCAGGAGACAACACTCCTCCTACTAGGGACACCTAGAGGTTTAACGGTTTGTTGCACGTGATCAGTGCAATCGCGTTTCCCTGCGAAAGTGCGGTTAGAATTTTAGTGAATAAAAATAAGTTTGCTCGAGGACGAGCAAAAGATAAGTTTGGGGGTATTTGTTCACACCATAATATTGTATTATTATATTCTCCATTCTTATTCTTTTTACAAATAAACAGGTGCTTTTGACACATGTCTGCTACATGTTACAGGTTACAGGTTCTTGGATAGGAAACAGTGAAAACGATAAAAAGACGACGTAAAAGTGAGACTTTGACCGACAAACAGAGAATCTTGATCAAGCCTACATAAGGAACAATTCACAAAGCAAGATTCAAGACATCGACTCAAAGCGAACAGGTAGAAGTCCACTACAATATTCACTGGAAATCTGAAAGAGAACCAGAAGCTAAATTGAGAAAAAATATATAGAAATAAGAAGCCCAAGCTAATAGAAATCAGCCCAGGAAAATTCGTAGCCCAATTCCATCTATTGGCCGCGGAACCGCGGCCAAACTAGGCCTCGGGCCGCAGTTCCGCGGCGGTCTTGAGCGATCAGAGGAAATAATTTTTTCCAAATGTTTGGCGGCACTGAATAGTCAACCTTAGGGCTATATTTGTAATTGTAGACATGCGGATCAAAATGTAACCTAGGGTTTCTATTTCCTATAAATAGAACTCTAATCATTGTAATTCCCTATGCCTCCTTTTAAATAATAAATTCAGATCTCTTTATGGAGAGCATCGGTGTTTCTTTTCAACTCATGAATTCAGATCTGACAAACCTGCGTTGATGATTGGAGAGATGCATCTGCAAGTAGATTTAATTCCTTGCTCTAGTTTAGATTTCAATTCTTTGCTCTAGGTAGATTTAATTTCTCACCGTAGATAAATTGTTTAGAGTTAGCTTTGGGGAAGGATTTTGGGAGATGAGATCTCTCATCCCTTTCTTACCCATAATACATTTTGAATAGGACTCCATGCATACACGCACACACCGCGCCCTACGGCATCCTACCCCTTGAGGTAATGATGACACCATAGTGTAAAGGCCCGGTTGTGCACGTTTTCCATGGAGGTTAGGGTAAGGATCTCTAAAGGAAGGACAAGAACCTAGAGGAAAGAACACCTTCCCGAATGGATCTAATCCCCTTTTTTGATAATTACCATAACTCCTTATAGATCTTCATTCGGGTATAGAAAGCGTTGAGATTTACTTGCATCTCCAAACCATCCCTAAACCTAACCCTAGCAAGACTAGATCTAGACAATCGTAGTATAGAATAATTTAGGTTTTTAGATTTAATAATCAATCTGAACACCCTTCGAAATTAACTCGTAAGCGCGATTAGGAGATTCACAATATCCCTGTGGACCGACCCGTACTCACCGGCTAGCAAAGCGACGCAGTTCTTGATTGCGGTAATAGATAGTTTTTAACATACAAAATCAAATGGCGCCGTTACCGGGGATGGCGTAGAAATTTCCTTTTTGCAATTTCGAGTTAATCTAAATTTAAAAAAATCATAAAAATCTAAAAAAAAATCACAAAAAATTATAAAAATATATCAATTATTATCTTTTTGGAAAGGATACATTGTTGTGTGAAATCTTGCAGGAACAATTGATACGGATCTGGAGATTTCCAGAAAGCAAAACAGGAAACAAAACATCAGAACAGAAGCGATTTTAAATAACAGAACAGTGAAATTTTTCTGGAGATCTAAATACCCCATCATGCCGCGTTTCCGCGGCCAAAACCTGCCTTAGGCCGCGGAAACGCGGCCGTTTTGTCGAATCGTCGCACGGAAAAAATTCTGGGGACCCGTGCCCGCTTCTTCACCGCGGAACCACGGCGGTAGAGCCCTTTTGGCCGCGGTTCAGCTGCTCTGGGTGACATCATCAGGTGAAAATTCCTCTGTAAGCTTCTCCGGTGTTTCTCTAGAGATCTGGATATATCTTTTTCTGAAATATTCCTGCAGGATTCCGTGCGCTTTAAAAATATATTCCCTTCCATATAACAATCTTGTGCAGGATTTTTGCGCCAAGTTGAAATTAGAGATAGATTGCAAGTAATATTTTTCTGTTGCATATCTTTTATCAAAATCTTTTTGCAGCAATTTCCAAATAAAGAAAAAAGAAAAAGGACAAAGTTTTTTTGAGAAACTTGAAAAAAAAATTTGCCGCAAATAAATCCTTGCACCACAATAGACTTTCCTTCTTTCCCCCTTTCTTACAACATGGGTACCCCACATAATAAATCACTTGCTGAACTATGGTATCCCAAGCCTAATCTTGCGTCGTACATCAATTTGTTCGGTCAATTTAAAGACGATCCTTCCTTGCCTAAAAAATCTTTGAAAGATCACATAGAGACGTCTAGGAGAAACAGTTTGACTTTTCAACCCACCTTCTGTCAACCAAGTCAACATTCACCACCTCCATATGTTGACACCACTTTTCCAAGTCCTGCTGTAACTTCTAAGCCGATGTCCATTGCTGAGCATATTGCTCAATCTCGCAGCCGATCTTTCACCACTCTCCACTCATCCAGTTCTAGGGATCAACAAGACTATTCACCTTTTTATCCACATGTTGATCCTACCCCTGTCCAATCACCCACTTCCTTCCAGTCCTACCCGACTTGCCCACCTTCACTAGACACTACTTCTACACAGCCTGTTGGGAGTTTTGCATATCCACACCATTTTGAAACTTTTACCGAAACCCCCTCACCACATAAGTCTAGTTTGGAAGAGTCGTTGGAGGCTTATATTGCAGCAACAAATAAAATGACTAGGAATGTGGAAGCGTCCTTAGCCGCCCTTATGCAACCTACCGAACCGGTAGCTAGTTTCCAACTAGCTTCAAATTTTTTAATGTATGAGAAGACGGTTGGACAAAGTGAGAATTTGAGAGGAGTGAGTGAGTTCTACACATTTCCAAATCAAACCTACCCCTATTTAATTGAAGCCCACAACTCCTATTTTCCATCGATTGCCCTAAATAGTTCACCTGTTGAAAATAAAAATGAGTTATGTGATTTTGTAGTGCTTGATTTGCCAAATTGTGAAGAACCCCTTTCGAGTGAAACCACACTTAATCCTCTCGACCTTTACACCTCCACTTTAGAACCTAAATCGATACATATCCATGCTTTCGATGAGGTGTCTAAAGAAATTGATTTTCACTTGATTAAGGATATAGACGCCGGGAATATTTCGGATGATGAACCTATCGATTTAATTGAAATTTTATGTGCAAATTATCATCCCGAGTTATTAAATGTTTCTTCCGAATCACATATGCGTCTTGATTTTGATAATAATGGCATGGATGAGTTAAATATTGAGGATAGTATTGAGGAGAGTTTTGAGGATCATATTGAGGTTAAACCATTTTTGTTTGATGTGTCTGATTTTCCAATTCATCCTCCTGAACCTTTGACTGTTATATCACCCTCCCTCCTTTACATCGTTCCAACCACTCTTGACGACTGTGAGCTTGAAAACTTTTCCTTTGAATCTGACACAGTTCTCACGGATGATAACACCTACGATTGTTTCACTTTTTCGGACGATATTGATGTCTCCCCGCCCGAGTTTGAGTCCTTTACATTTTCAGATGAGTTAGTTGAACCATCAGACTCGGTTGCTTACAGTAGTTTCGAACCATTGATGAAATCTTTTAAGTTCGAGACAGTTTACCACGGTGAGAATGAGACTATCCCTAATTCACTTCCTTTCGTCGTTCCTATCGTTCTGACCGAACAAGTGACCGTTACGCTTTCATCTCCGATACCAAGTTCGGTGTACCCATGTTTTCTTGCGAATCTTGAGGGATTTGACCCCATTGCACGACGGGTAGATAGGTTAGCGCAATCGCTTTTAACACATCGGTCAGTACATATTGGGCTAATTTATTCACTCGATTTACATCCTCAAGATCGTAATCCACTTCTTTCTCCTTTCTGCCATTCCTCTCCTCCACCGAGACCATATTCTACCCTTCTTTCCACACGGTCTCGTGTGCTTCTCATCTCTTTTCTTTCCACCCCATTCTTGCACCGACTATATCTTTACCACGATAAGATTTTTGAATGGTTGGTGCTAACCTTTGGCTTGTGTAAGGCCAAGCTTAAGTTTGGGGGGAACCTTGTTGTATATATGTATATATAGTTTTGTTTTCTTTTTCTATAAAAAAAATTCAAAAAAAATGAATAAAAATAAATAAAATAAAAAATAAATAAATTATAAATAAATAAATAGTGGAGTGCCGACAATTTTGACCCTCTTGGTTTAGCATGACAGTGAGGACACTGTCAAGTTCAAGTTTGGGGGTATGCTCGGTACGTCTTCTTCCTTCGCATTCATTTGTACATATTTTTGCATTTGCATACTTATTTGAAAACCCATAAAAATTGAAAAATTTTAAAAATTATAAAAATTAATGTATTCAATTTTGGCTAATTGACTTGAGTTTGAAAAATAGGTTAACTGGTTAGGAACAGCTAGATCTTAGACTTAGTAAATTAAAAACCCTAAAAATAACCTTCTTTAAAGTTTAACGGAAGAAAGTATATGCTTTTGTAGTTTATTTATAAATAGGCAAATTTTGGGTTCATTTCTTGGGCTAAGTCAAAATAAGGGAAGAGTATTGATGTTCTTATTAGAGTATAAGTTTGAAAAATAGTTCCTAGCTTAAGTCTAAATTCTGAAAATGTATACCCTACAAAATTGCACAATCACGCACCTTGAAACTTGGAATAGTAGAAGAGACCTTGAATGCTCTTGTCTAAAGTCCTTAGTACAATGAAAATAAAAGAAAAAAATGTGTGAATAAAGAATAAAAAAAATGAACACTAGTTTTTGTGATTACTTAAGGAGGCAAAAATAGAAAAATATTTAGCTAGGGTGCTTCATCACCTAGTGCCTTAGACCAACTGGTTTAGGAGTCACTGCTAAAAGCCTTGGGTGTTGCAATACTAGAAATTACGCTTTAAAGTGCAAACGCATCTTATAATCGGTCGTTGGTACCTCAAGAAGTATTAACGGTCGCATGAAAAATGTGTAAGCAAAATTCAATTAAAAATTCACCAACTAGTTAGTAGTTTGGACAACGGACAAGAGTATGATTGCTTGATTTGAATTTTCAAGTGTAGGGGTGATCTATACACACACGTAGGGGTATGTGATTGGAATTTAGATGAGGAAAGGAGTGAAGAATAGAACTTGTATCTTGAGTAGAATTGATAAAAATTCCTAAGTGGAGATGGAACCCTAGAAGGAAAACTTAAGAGATGCCGAAAGCTATGTAAGTCTACAAAACATATATAATCTTAAGTTAAATAATGAGGAAGTGTGAAGAATGTGGATAGATAATTTACAAGTATAAGATAATAGAATTCCTTGTTGGAAAACTTAATTGGAGAACAAAAGTCAATGGGCCGAATTGATAAGATTTTGTGGGTGTAATCCGCTGAAAACCCTCAGGAGACAACACTCCTCCTACTAGGGACACCTAGAGCTTTAACGGCTTGTTGCACGTGCTCAGTGCAATCGCGTTTCCCTGCGAAAGTGCGGTTAGGATTTTAGTGAATAAAAATAAGTTTGCTCGAGGACAAGCAAAAGATAAGTTTGGGGGTATTTGTTCACATCATAATATTGTATTATTATATTCCCCATTCTTATTATTTTTAAAAATAAACAGGTGCTTTTGACGTATGTCTGCTATATGTTACAGGTTACAGGTTCTTGGACAGGAAACAGTGAAAACGATGAAAAGACGACGTAAAAGTGAGACTTTGACCGACAAACAGAGAATCTTGATCAAGCCTACATAAGGAGCAATTCACAAAGCAAGATTCAAGATATCGACTCAAAGCGAACAGGTAGAAGTCCACTACAATGTTCACTGAAAATCTGGAAGAGAACCAGAAGCTAAATTGAGAAAAGATATATAGAAATAAGAAGCCCAAGCCAACAGAAATCAGTCCAGGAAAACTCGTAGCCCAATTCCATCTTTTGGCCGCGGAACCGCGGCCAAACCAGGCCTCGGGCCGCGGTTCCGCGGCGGTCTTGAGCGATCAGAAGAAATAATTTTTACCAAATGTTTGGCGGCGCTGAATAGTCAACCTTAGGGCTATATTTGTAATTGTAGACATGCGGATCAAAATGTAACCTAGGGTTTCTATTTCCTATAAATAGAACTCTAATCAATGTAATTCCCTATGCCTCCTTTTAAATAATAAATTCAGATCGCTTTATGGAGATCGGTGTTTATTTTCAACTCATGAGTTCAGATCTGACAAACATGCGTTGATGATTGGAGAGATGCATCTGTAAGTAGATTTAATTCCTTGCTCTAGTTTAGATTTCAATTCTTTACCCTAGGTAGATTTAATTTCTCGCCGTAGATAAATTTTTTAGAGTTAACTTTGGGGAAGGATTTTGAGAGATGAGACCTCTCATCCCTTTTCTTACCCGTAATACATTTTGAATAGGACTCCATGCATACACGCACACACCGCGCCCTACGGCATCCTACCCCTCAAGGTAACGATGACACCGTAATGTAAAGGCCCGGTTGCGCACGTTTTCCATGGAGGTTAGGGTAAGGATCTCTAAAGGAAGGACAAGAACCTAGAGGAAGGAACACCTTCCCGAATGGATCTAATCCCCTTTATTGATAATTACCATAACTCCTCATAGATCTTCATTCGGGTATAGAAAGCGTTGAGATTTACTTGCATCTCCAAACCATCCCTAAACCTAACCCTAGCAAGACTAGATCTAGATAATCGTAGTATAGAATAATTTAGGTTTTTAGATTTAATAATCAATCCGAACACCCTTCGGAATTAACCCGTTAGCGCGATTAGGAGATTCACAACATCCCTGTGGACCGACCCGTACTCACCGGCTAGCTTTATACGACGCCGTTCTTAATTGCGGTAATAGATAGTTTTTGACATACAAAATCATCGTGCCCCAAAAGAATAATATACAAACAGGCAGAGACGGCAGTCCACATGACGGACGCTCGCCCCGCAATATCAAATATATATATATATATATACAACCAAACTGTACTACCATTGCATCCAGGCTATCCACCACGACAAATCCGCAACATTACAGCACAACAGAACATCAACGTGAATATCACGTTCGCAAATCCGTCTGAAAGGGCTATAGCAGTTAGACAGGATTTACCGATCAAATGACATTCACGGTCGCAGATATAATGTAAATACTGTGAACTAACATATTTAAAATTTTCGATCGACTAAATTTCCCGAAATGGGCCCTAAGCACAATTGTAGCACTCAAAATAAATCTGGGCCCAAACAGAATATACCTAAAACCCCATTTCAAAGGCAGAGAACTGCTGAAAAATTTGGTGCACAGAAGAGGCTATATGGCGGCGGAACCGCGGCTAGAGCATGGGTTTAGCCGCGGTTCCACGGCGAAACAGTAACATCATGCCACCAAATTTTTACAGAATTCTTAGAATCGCCTGCACGTATTTCTGCAATGTACCAAAAAAAATTTGACAACAGAAAAATTTTGACAGAAAGTGCAACTTGGAAACGCGATTTTTGGAAAATTCGTTCGATCGAACTTGTAAACACGTTAGAGCAAGCTAGTGTAAGTTAATGGCGTGGCTCTGATACCATGTAAGTGCACGGTAGCGCCTCGGCCGTCTGTCCGAGGCCAAAATACGGAAACTAAATTTTTTCAAAACTAGAAAACCGGCGCTACTGCGTACTATAAAACCCGGATCGGACCACTAACCTGCTACTAGCAAACAAGAGAAAGGGTAGAAAGCTATACCAAGCGATCCGTGTCCTTCGGTCTTCGGCCACCATCCCGATCTCCTCGCGAAATCTCCGGTCGTCATCTCCTCGTCGGAAAGGGCACCACATCACCGAGTCTTTTTACGGGCTCCCACCTCTGAACCGAGGTAACTCGGACACGAAGTTGGCAAGCCGACATGTCCAAGATTGCTGTAGAATAGTATAGAATGGTTTGTCTCAAGGGAGTTTATGAAGTTGCCATATTGGAGGTGAAAAGTGGAAATGAACTTTGAAATGGGACTCTCTTTATAGCATGAATGAATATGAGATATCAAAAATTTCTCACACAAAATTGTGGCTCCCAAAAAATCCAGTGGCCGGCCATAATTTTGCAAGGGAAATATATGAAGGGGGTGAGCACAAGCTAGGTGTGGTAACCATAAGAAAAAGGGAACAAAAACCCACCAAAAATCATCACCCTCAAAGTCTTTTCTAATCTCATCACATAAAGCAAATAATGATGAAAGAAAAAAGCAAAAGATGCTAGAACCATCCAATAAACCCTCCACTAAAAAATAACACTTTGCATTATGCTAAATGCACGTTTGCAAATAAGCCCCTCCCATCATTAAATTTCAACCATGAAGGAACAAAGAAAAATGGCTGAAACGGAATGCAATTTGGCAACTTCAAAAAAAGCCATCCCGTAATAAATTACAGGAAAACCCCGCGACTGTATATACATATCCGCATTTGTATTTCAACCGAATACAAATGTAATGAGACAAAATCTACACTGTACAATACTAGGATCCGGCTTAAACCAAAGCCCGCTAATATTATCCGTCCGATCATGATCCGTGCAATACCGCACGTATATGATCGAACCCTGCCATATATCCATACAGCCTCTACAGCGTTTCGCCCAAAACTTGAGAAACTGTCTATGGGGGACTCTAAAGACTCGTCAATACTTTGGCTGTGGATTTAACCACTAGCATGTCATAGGTATTAGCCATACGTAACGGGCTACCAGGTATTGACCAAAAGGGACGTCGATGAGCAAACTCATCCTGACACCCTACTGAGCCTGTCAGTGAAAATATCCGTACAGTCTGGTCCGTTCATCTATGAGCATTGTATGGTGGGCCTAGGGGGTTGGTAAATGTCAGACCCCCAAAAGCGGTACAAGTCGTGTCAAACTGTAGCCCAGAATACCCTGAGATACTACTGGAATACCTACCAGTAAATCTCCTGCCTTAGCCAAGGATTTCGTGTAATGGCTCTCCTAGACACAGCACGACCTTACCCCCAATACCGGGAGAGACGAACCCCTGCCGATCCGCTCACTGCCTCCATGTGGCTCGGGACTGTACCCAACTAAACCTGTTTGCAAGACTCCTTTGAGCCATGGTAGGGTAGTAATCAAAGCACAGTAGGAACTCACACGAGACAAATGACGATCTCAGGTCGATGAACTAACCTATACACATGTCACCAGGGAACTGCTATCTGACGCTAAGAATAATACCAACTAGCATGTTCCCGGCGAGTCCTGTCCGGTGTACTCATAACCCAATGAGCACCTGTATACATCTTAGGTGAACCAACTGACACCAGTGGCTTGTGAGACCGGCCACCGCCCTTCGTCGGGGTCTCGACTGTATACACTAGTCTACTCTGGAGTATCGATGCCCTGTCTCGAAACTCTCTCGATTAGGGACCTTTTAAAGATGTGCTTACAGACCCCAGCTCCCACGTATATGATCGCCATCATACTGCCGGTAGTCAAGCAATAATCCTAAGGGCTCTATCAATGTGCAATAATGATCAGTAATGTCACCTAAAGCAGTACAAGATGATAAAAATAAACCAGATAGCATACTATCATCATGAGTAAGACTGTCCTACCGGTATAGGTCCTCCCTCAATCATTGCAATCATGTACCTGTGATCCAATAATTGACTCTGAGGGCACTATATCCAACAGATGTCTACCCTACTTCAACAATGAATCGGTACGATATAGTCAAAGCAAAAATGAAGTAACAGCATATTCCTTGTTTCGGGTCTTAACGGCAGTACATACAAAGCCTAAAGACCGTTGGAGATCATCCCACCCCCAAAAGGGTGCGGTTATGACTCATCGGGGCTCCAAATTGAGCCTAAGCTCAAGTTAAAAGCGCCACGGCAGATATCTAACGCTTGTTCTTCTGATAGTAATATAAATACTCTAACCTAAGAAGATTACTTGAAGACGTCTTGTCCAGCCGTAGAAGGGATCAGAGACACGACAGTCGTGGGGTTACTCGAACAACGGCTTAAAGACTGCATATCGAGGAATACATTAGCCAACACGATGGTACGATGAACTTAAACCTAGTACCATAAACCTAACGGACCTCTATCAAAAAAATGGGTTGTCTATATTTCACGTTAGAATACACCTGCGAGATCCTCTCGACTCGTCTCGACTTATAGGGAAAAACATCTTTATGAAACCCTCATAGCTCATAAAGGTGAAAAGCATTAGGCGACGGAGATATCAACCTGTTTCCTAAGCACCGTGGCTCTACAAGTAGGTCCAAACTGATTCTTGTATACTATCCAAGGGCCATATTCTCCAAAGTCGCATACCGATGAGGAGGATAAACCACTTACGAGTCCTCTCGACTCGTAAAGGGAAAATTCCCTTGTGAGATCCTTACGACTCTCAAGAGAAAAAACACTTAGGAGTCCTCGTGACTTCTAAGGAGAAAATACATCTACGAGATCCTTTGGACTCGTAGGAAGAAATATCTTTATGAGACCCTCATGGCTCATAAAGTTGAAAAAGCTTAGGTGAAAATTTTAAACCTATTTGCTAAGCCATCGTTGCCCTAAAAAAAGATCCAAACTAACTTTTATACACTATCCACGGGCCACATTCGCCAATAAAGTGAAGAAGCCACTTGCGGGTCCTCTCGACTCATAAAGAGAAAATACTTACGTGAGATCCTTACAACTCACGAAGGTGAAAGATACTTAGGAATCCTTACGATTTCTAGCGAGAATACGCGCCTATGAGATCCTCATGACTCATATGGAGAAAAACTTTCTTGAGATCCTTACGGCTCATGAAGATGAAAAAGTCTTAGGCGACAGGGACCTAAACCTGTTTCCTGAGCCATCAATTCTACAGAGATATATAACTTTGCACTACTTAATCCATGTACATACCTACATAGGCAAAGTAGTGGGGGGCATTTGTTTCCGCTAAAATTTTTGCGCAAATGAGCCCAAGGTAGCAAATGGCAACAATACGCTTAAGAAAATGCAAACCAGTATTTTTTGAGCTGTATTTTACCAAACTCCCGAATGAGAATCAGGTAAATTCTGATGGCATCGAAAGAGTCTCTAAAAGTCCTTGGATTTGATATATTACAGGCCTCATAACTCTTCCGGAATCAAAAATTATGAGCAAATATGCTATGCATGTATAGTCTAAGTAATGCTCTACCACATAGGAGATACATTTTTAGTCTCATATCGGGAAAAAGAGAGATCTCTTCTCTACCACTCCCCTCCCCTATAAATAAGAGGGGATACCTCTCAGAAAAAATAGGAATTCAATCCTCAAAGGAGCTTAGTTCCCCATAGGAGCTTAGTTCTCCAAGTTAGGGCCTTAACTGACTCCCATAATGTGTATATACGCAAGCGTCATGTGCGCCACGCGTGACGTATGTGCACCCGCCACATGCAACGCACGTACGTCCGCCATGTACGCATTACATGCGGGGATTCAATCCTTAAAAGAGTTTAGTTCTCCAAAGGTGCTTAGTTCTTCAATTTAGGGCCTTAGCTGCACCCCCATAATGTGCATATGCGCAAGCGCCATATGTGATGCACCTGCGTCCGCCACGTGCACAGCATATGCAACACACTTGCACCTGCCACGTGCGCACCATGTGTGAGGATTCAATCCTCAAAGAAGCTTAGTTCTTCATAGGAGCTTAGTTTTCCAAGTTAAGGCTTTAGCTGCCCTCCATAATGCGCATATACGCAAGCGCCACGTGCGACGCATGTGCGCCACCATGTGTGCAACATGTGCAATGTACGTACGCCCACACAGTGGACGCACGTGCACGAATGTAAAGAAGCCTTTTTCAGCGGTTAGGAGTTTAAGCTCCAACATGTTCTTCCTCATGATGAATGGGACATAGTTCAAAGGGTACATCCCTCCACACCTTCGATATATGGCGCTGTGACCCTCAGCTTCGTCGGAAAGGTGGTGGGTCCTAATAACCAATGATCCCTCTTTCTAAATGAGGAAGAGACCACCCTATAAGCTTCTGTAAAAATACAAAAAGCTCTCAAAATAATATAGAATTTAATTCTCAATAAAGAAGAAGATCTTCCTCCTCTTAAACCCTAGGTAAAGAAACCACAGAGATCAAAATATCTCATTTATCTATCATAGCATATCTAAGAGTTTAACCCTTCTTAAGAACTTAGTTCTTTCTCTGGATCTGAGATCCACCAGACAAGTCTCATACAAGTTGAGAATTTAATTTTCATCGGGAAAATCATATTCTTGAGTATCAAAGATTCAAGAAATAACAAAGTTGAAAAGAAAGAAGACGGAGTCCATAATACTCCAAGAACTTAGTTACTCCAAATCAAGAACTTAGTTCTTTAAAAACCCGATCCAAGATCCTCAAAAATTATAATCTTGGTGATCGTTAATGGTTAAAATACCATTAACAGAGGTTTAACCTCTCTGAAAACATGGATAAAAGAACAAGGTTGAAAAGAAAGAAGAAGGAGTTCTATACTCTAGGAACTTACATTTTTCAAATCAAGAACTTAGTTCTTAAAGAACATAATCCTAGATTCTCAAAATAGTGATCTTGATGATCGTTAATGGTCAAAATACCATTAACAGTCCCATATGAAAAGCATGTGAGCACCCAAGGCCAAGTGACATAGCGCCTCACGTGAAACATACGTGAGCGCCGGAAAAATTTAGTGCTTAGCACTATTAGAACGTCTCACGTAAAACACACGTGAGTGCCACAAAAAAATTAGTGCTTAGTACTATTATAGCGCCTCATGTGATATACACGTGAGCGTTATATGCAGCTGAGTGCTTATCGCTGCTGGGTGTTACAGAAACCCAATCCTAGTCCAAACTGGCTAAGCTTATATTCATGATATCCAAACTTAGCTTAGTCACATACATAACTAACGATCTTTATCCCATACCTTCTAAGTTAATCTTAGTCTCAAATAAGGCTAACGATTCTTGGATGATCCATCATGATCTTTCCCTCGAATACGGGATTTGGTTCAAAGGTACATCTTTCCACACCACTGATATATGTCGCTGTAATTCCTCAGCATCTTCAGAGATGTGGCGGGTCCCGACAACCAACAACTCCTTTCATCCACATCAATGCACTTCCAAATTAACGTGCACACCTCAAATCAAACCGCACCCCAAATTGGGTGCATTTCATAGCACCATTGTTCATTTCGTCATGTAACAAATACATGTGCGTGCAAGATGAATAATGGACCGAAATGTCCTTAAACTAAATTGCGTCCCCAAAATGGGAATGATGGACCGAAACATCCCTAAACTAGTCCGTCGCCAGAAACACGGCGCGTCGCCACAAACACGACGATAATGGACCGAAATGTCCTTAAACTAATATTCACTCCAAACATGGTGATGTTGGACCGCGATGTTCTTAAACTAATATAATTGAGCTCATTTGCTCATTTATTTCTAAGTTGATCTTGGTCTCAAATATGATCCTTAGATCAAACCCAAGTTTCATGTGAACTGGTGGACCTCATTTATATGAGATCTGCGTCCTAAGTTCACTTCCGTTGCCAAACCAAGCTACCAACGTGGACCCCGTCAAGAAAATCCTTGACCCAAAGCCCAAATCTAAAATGTACAGATTTGGACTAATCTAGTCCCTACAGACGACGATATAAATTAGTCTCCGTATACAATCTACGAGCAACCTTAATAAAAAAAATAACACACGACACGAAGTGAACTAGTAGAGCAGGAGAAAGTGATTATCGCAGCGTGATAACGTAATTAACTGTAGGGACTTGCGTCTACAGGGAAGAGTGTTCCCACATTTAAAAACCCCTCACAAATGAGGGGGGATCTAATAAAATCTGCTACAACGGTCGTATCTATCCAAACCTCTAATATACGGTGCCATAAATCAACTTGGTATCTTCGGAGAGGTGGATGGATATGTCCAAATAGCATCTGCCCCCAAATTCAAGTTCGACGTCCCAACGTCTCGGTCCGGTCTTTCGGCGGTAAACAGGGGCTATGATGTTTCTGAAAAAGTTACCATATGAAAATTCATAGCGTACCCTTGAAGTATCATTTTAAAAGTACATAACGATTCATTAGTTTTGAAAGTAGTTATGGCTCTAAACATCTTATAATATCTACTTTAATGATTTTAAACAAGACTTCTTAAGTCGAAATAAAAGTCGGCGATCCATCCTCACCATATCACATACCGAATATCCATCGTACGATATCATCCATCAGTATGAAACGGATCTATAGTCACGTACATCCTCTCATCTCATATTATCCAATATCTCTCAAATCATCTCAGATCATCCAATATCGTATCGTATCATCTCGTATCATATATATGTACTTATGTCATAAATATACTTATATCATATAAGGTACTTATATATATGCGTGTATATATACAGCTCAACGGCTAAGAAAATAGAATTAGGGATATATCTTTCTACGAAGTATACTACTATCGCATATAGTATTCTACTAAACCATATAGGCTAAGTATATGATTCTAACATATATATCGTATCCTAATTCTACAGTTGCAGAGGTGTTATATGCCATCCACCCGACTTCTCCTGTAGATATATATCTACTCACCGACACGCCTCGCTCCGGTCGAAGTCGACGAACACCTTGCTCTTCTTCATCGTCTCAGAAGTCCACGCGATTGTACCTACAATCGAAATCATGACCAAAATCGCATAAAAACCTAAATCGAATTTGAAATCACGAGCGAAGCACACATAGGTTAGAATCTATGGTCAACGCATGCTAAAATGAAAAAATACTCTCCGACGTCGATGTACGAACGTCGAACGACCAAGTCACATCATGAAACCCAAAAACCAAGTTTTCAAATATCATAAAACATCGCCAAAATCAAGTAAAACTACTGCAGATTTTTCTTCAGGTGATATGGGACATTTTAGCATATAGAGTAGGCTTAGTTATTTAATGAGTGAGCAACAGAACAAAATCCACACCCTAACTCCAAAACTGACCCGAAATTTGCGTTCAAAGGGGATTAATTTACGGCCACTGTAAGGAATTAGGGGTTTGGGCTTCTACAGTGGTCTTATAATGGTCTAAACATGTCATTGTATCCTCTAGAAAATTTTCATAGTACCCTAATTGCTCCAGATTTCATTTGATCATCAAAAGCTCAAAAAATGACATTTGAAAATTCTAAACTCAAGTTTTAAACTTCAAAACTCATTTGAACTAAGCATACCATCACTTAATAAGGTTGTAGCCACCAATCAACGCTCTACTATACTCCTACTACAAGTTCTATCCACTACAACTCGCTTTGAAAAATCTTAAGTCTAGAAAACTTAAACTTTTAAACTCCAAACTAATTTGTGAAGGCAAGAATACTTAAAACTTGATTAAAAGTGAGATTTTTACCTCATAAAGGAAACTAAAGAAATTTCTAAGATAGCAAAAGACTTCAAAATGGAGACTTGATCACACCATGATGTTTAAGATGGGATTATGATTAATTTTTATGAAGGTTTTAAGGTGTTTTGAGGAGGTTGGCATGGTATTTATGGGGTTGTAGTGGGAGGTGGAGATGGAGAAAGAGGAGAGAAAGAAGAAGAAGATGAAGAAGATGAAAGAAATGAGAAGAAGAATGGTGAATGGCTAAGGCTACCATGACTCCCTCTCTCTCATTCTCTCACTTGCCCTTACCTAATAAAATATTATCCTACAATGCTTCATTTTCTTTTTCTTTTCTTTTCTTTTCTTTTGCAAAACTAAAACCATCATAAAACAAAAATGAAATGTTAACATGCACTTAATATGTCATGCACACTAAAAATGGTTTAACAAAAAAAATCAAGCATGGTTTAATGCACAAATAGGAAAACACTAATTAAGTTTAGCATTAAATTTGTATGAAAATAATTATATACTAATTTAAGAAAAGTCCATTTAAATAAATACTTTCATAAATAATAATTTATTTTAATTTCCAATTATTTTCCGAAATAGAGGTATATAATTATACCAATTTACGAAAACTCAAATTCATACCCGTATAATATTCGTAGTATCAAGCTAACCCCTTCCTGATTTTGCTCATTATTTAATTATTTAAATTCTAAAATAATATTTTTCATTTTCTGAAATGTTACAACTATACTTAGACTTCTACCTTACCACGACTCAAAGGAGTCGTGCAAATAGGTTTTTGTTGGGTATAGTTCCGAAGCACGTGGAAGCAGTGAGCGGTCAAGGGGATTCTTCTCTCTCGGTATAGGGAGTTGATATTGCGCTGTGCAGGACATAAATGCAACCACAAGTCGGTGGCCACCGCAGTGGAGATAAACCGATAAGTGTTATCAGATGTATCTCCGATTGGTTATGAGTCCTCCGTCGCACGACTTATCGAGTTATTAGGGTCTGACAGGTTCCAAACCCTAAATCCGAAATGCGATACTCTTAGATGAAGAGATTGGACTGTACGGTGATGTCATTGATAGAATTTGCAGGGTTCAGATAAGCTTGCTCATTGAGCTTCTTTCGATCAATACCTGAGTAGCCGTTACGTGCAGCTAGTACCGCTGACATGCTTGTGGGCTATGGATATGATCCTAACCTACTGCCAGCATATTGTCAAGTCTTTAGAGTCCCACACAGAGTTTTCCCAGCACAGGTGAAACAATGTAGGGCACGTATAGGGATACATGCAGAAGTTCGATTAATCACGTGTATTTGATATACGTATTTTAATCGGATGTTAATTGATATTAGCCGGTATATATATGATATAACCGGATTATTAAATCAAGTGTTGATTTAATAATTAAATGTATATTTATATATTGATATATATATATATAAACTAATATCATGCTCACTTTATTATTTTCTTTTCTTTATTAATATTTATATTCGATATAAATATTGTTTAATATATGTTGATACATTAAAAATGGGTGTATAAGAATTGCATGGTTTAGATGAGAACATTGATATGCTTTTATTTATTTTAAAAGAGAATGAGTCATGATTTTAAGATGGTTGTAGAATTTTTTTAGGTGTTTTCTTTGATGACTTATTTTTTGTGACTCATTTTGGATGACTCATTTTTGGTTTTGGGTTTCGGGTTTCGTTCTCATCTTTAAAACAATTATTCTTCATACTCTCATCTCCATGGCAACTTTTCTTGAGTTTTACTCAAGTGAATGAGAGAAAAGAAAAGAGAAGAATTTAGTGCGCTAATTATTCTACATCTCCTACTAATCATCCTTAGCAAGTTTAATTAGTGTGTTACTTCATTTTGATGAGATCTATTTGAAGCTAATGCTTGTGTTGGAATTACCTCAAGTGGATCATCTTCTGCTAGGAGATCATCGAGCAAGTTTGTTCTGGGCTTCATGGAGACTAGCCGGAGTCCAACGAGAGGTGGCTACCGCTCTACAAAGGTTGTATTTCGCCAACTTTTTCGTTTTAGCTTACTAGTTATGTTTCAAGTTTAGTATTTTGGTTTGATTCTGGGGTTGGGGTTGCTATCGCTCTTTATTTTTTTAAAATTACCGCTTTTCCGCGCTTTAAAACTCTACTAGGTGAGTCTAGTATCCCATCACAAATTAAGTGACAACTGGATAGTGGAACCTCCACAAAAGCATGAGCCAATGCGAGAGAACCCCGCCAAGTCAGAGTGTAACCACTCCAAGGTGCTGAAGCTCACCCATGCTAGCTACAGGATAAGACTCCTTGATGAAGAGGAAGATGAAGATATGCTTCAGCGCCTCGACTGCACCACTAATGAAGAAGAGGGAATCTCAGAGCTGCCGCTAGCACCTAGGGAGCTGGAAGATGGAGTCCATACGACTACTGATGAATTAAAAAATAAACTTGGGAACCAAAGAAGATTCTCGACCCACATTCGTCAGCGAGCTGCTGTCAAACGAACAAGTATCTAGTTTAAAAGTAGTCATAGAGTACAAAGACTGCTTCGCATGGAATTACTTCTAGATGCCAGGTCTTGATCTAGGTGTTGTAGTTCACAAATTGGCCATAATGCCGGAAATAAAGTTGTCCAAGCAAGCGCCAAGCAGGATGCGGCTCAAACTCGAAATAAGTATCAATGCTAAAATCAAGAAACTTATAGACTCCAGCTTCATCTAGGAGGTCCAGTACCCCAATTGGATAGCCAAAATCATCCCCGTGATGAAGAAGAACGGGACCGTCCGGATCTGCATGGACTTTCGAGAACTCAATAAGACGTGCTAGAAAGATGACTTCCCTGTTCCAGTCACAAAGTTGATGATAGACAATATGTCTACTCACGAGGTCTTCTCTTTTATGGACGGATCTTCAGGGTACAATCAGATCAAGGTAGATCCTGAGGACCAGAAGCATACAACCTTCTGCACCCTGCTAGGCGTATTCTGTTATAAAGTGATGCCTTTCGGACTGAAGAATACTGGGGCGACATATCAAAGGGCAATGACCAAGATATTCGACAACATGATACATGATATCATTGAATGCTACATTGACGACCTCGTAGTCAAGAGCATGTCGTATGAAGAGCACTTAGAGCATTTAAGAACAGTCTTTAAGCGCCTTCAAAAATACAACCTGAAGATGAATCCGCTGAAATGCGCCTTCGGAGTCTCGTCAGGAATGTTTCTGGGTTTTATAATCTGCTACCGATGGATTGAAATCGACCCCTCCAAGATCAGGGCAACGATGGAATTGCTCCCTCCGAGAAATCTTAAACGACTGTGGTCTCTCTAAGAAAAGCTTGTCTGTATCCGACGGTTCATCGCCAACTTCTCGGTGAAATGCCATCCATACAACCATCTGATAAAGAAAGGCACCCTGATAAAGAAAGCCATCCATACAAGTTAGATTTTTAATAGAATACCCCTAAGTTGAAAAGATTTAAGTTTCTATCGCCAACCTCCCTGAAGGCTCCATTCATACAACAATCAGGGCTTCAAGGATGGACCCGAGTTCGCGTAAACACCATGATGGTTTCGCTACCTCTGGATCTCCATTCCGTCGACGTTTCAATATTGTGTATGACGGTGTTCGACGAAATTCCCCAATGAACTTCCGTCGTTTCCTTACGTTCTATCCACAAATAAGTCCCCTTCGTCTCCCTCTTTCTTGTTAAATCTCTCTCTTCTTGCCATGTTGTAACAACCATAAACTTTCTGTATGAAATTTTTTCAAAATACAGAAAGGGACACCTAAACCTGATCACGAGTTATAAGTTTGTTTTGATTTTGAACAACAAAAAAGAACTTGTAGCTCATTGGTAAGGCCTTGCACTGCTGAGTCATAGCACCAGAGTTCAAATCCCATCATCCACACATTCTTTTTATTTAAAAATTCTTTTAATCTTTTTAGAAGCCCAAGAGTCTACACATGCACAACACGTAAAACCAAAAGTCACAGAGAATTTAAACATGTGCACTGTGGAATATCAATCGACCCTGACACGTGGCAGAAGACCCACCCCCACCCGACGGTACTAGGCCGGCGAAATGCCCAAATTGGCCGGTACCACCGGGCCAACCGTGGGTAAACCCCCTGTTCCCCGCCGGAAGACGCGACGGGGATGTTGGGACGTCGGGGCCTGAATTCCGAGGGCAGATGCTAATTGGTGCTATCCGTCCACCTCTCCGAAAATACCAAGTTGATTTATGACACCATGTATCAAAGGTTTAGACGGATGCGGCCGATGTAGCAGACTTCGTCAGATTCCCCCTCATTTGAGGGGTTTTTTATTGTGGGGACGCTCTTTCCTGCAGGCGTAAGCCCCTGCAGTTAATTACGCTACCGCATCGCGGTAACCACTTTCTCCTTCTCCAGATGGTCACTTCGTGCTGTATGTGTCTGTTTTATTTTTGGTTGCCCGTGGATTGTATACGGAGACTAATTTATGTTGTCGCCCGTAAGGCGTGGATTAGTCCAAATCCGTATCTTCTTGGATTTAGGTTTGGGGGTTGGTTTTAAGGATACGTTAGTCTCATTTGAGACTAAGATCGACTTAAACGTTTGCTAAGGATACGTTAGTCTAATTTTAGACTAAGATCAACTTAACAGGATCGTTTAGATCCAACAAGAGAGCATTTGGGCTCATTTGTTTAGTTTAGGGACATTGCGGTCAATTACCAGTTTAAAAACATGGTGGTCCAATACCAGTTTAAGGACATAGTGGTCCAATACCAGTTTAAAAACATGGTGGTCCAATACCAGTTTAAGGACATAGTGGTCCAATACCGGTTTAAGAATATGGTGGTCACATAGTGGTCCAATACCAGTTTAAAAACATGGTGGTCCAATACCAGTTTAAGGACATAGTGGTCCAATACCAGTTTAAGAACATAGTGGTCCAAGGTTAAGGACATCGTAGTCCGTGGGTTTAAAGGGACCCACAGTCTGAGATTAAGGACATCGTAGTCCGTGGGTTTAAAGGGACCCCACAGTCCGAGGTTAAGGACATCGTAGTCCATAGGTTTAAAGGGACCCCACAGTCCGAGGTTAAGGACATCGTCGTCCGTGGGATGTATGGTTGTCGGGACCTGTTGCCTCTCCGAAGACGTTGAAGGATTACAACGACATGTATCAGAGGGGTTCAGAGATGTACCCTCGAACCAGTTTTGGTTGGTTGAAAGATCTGTAGACCAATTTGGGGCTAAGATCTGTTAAAATACTTATGAGCAGATGAGCTCAATTAATGTGGGTTGAGGACTTATGGCCACTATTGGGCTAAGTCCAATGAGGTTAAAATGTTTAACATTTTATTTTGGGCTGTTGAGCCTTTATTTAGGCTTGACCCTTTTAACAATGTTGAGCATTGATTTATATCTTGACAATGTCTTTGTCTTTTATTGAATGCTGAGCATTCATTAGAGCTCTGGGCTTATTAAAGTACAATTTATGTTCTGTCAGCGCAACACGTGGTGCACTAGGCGCTTTGCACCAGTCAAATAGCGCAGTGCGCTTCTGCCACGTGGCGCACATGTAAGGGACACGTGTCGCACTTGGCGCTAGGCGCCGGATGATGAGCGCATGATGCCAGTTTATGACTGCTGAGCACTAAACCATGAGCGCATTGCGCCTTCAATTTAGTGGCGCACACGTGAGTGATACGTGGTGCGCTTGGCGCTGAGTGCCAACCCATGAGCGTAGTGCGCTATTTCAGAAGCGCAAAGCGCAAGTTGTTAATTGGCGCATACGTGATTGACACGTGGCGTATTTGGCGCTGAGCGTCAGTCCAGAGAGCGCAGAAGCGCAGTTCACGAGCGCAAAGCTCATCTGATCAATTTTATGATCTGGAAAACAAATTTATGTTCTTTTAAAATAGAGTTTGTCTCAAGATCTAAGAACAACAGTTCTTATTTTTTCAGGAGATATTTCCAATCTTTCATTTTGATGAAAGGCTTTGCCTTTATAGATCCATCATCTATGAGAAGAATTATGTCCTTCTTTTATTTTATGATAAGATCTTTTGATCTCTTTGTGAAAGATTTTTTGTCTTGTAGATCTATGATCTGTTTAAAGAAATGAATTCTTCTTTCTTAATCATGAGATGATTTCATCTCTGTGTTCATCATCCTTCATTCTTACCTTGAAGAAATATCTTCTTGCAAGAGCTTGCTCTTTATCTTTGAGTTTCTCAAAGTTTATGGGGGGTTTCTCTATGCAAGACTTGAAGTCTTGGGGTCTTTATATAGGGCAAGCTGATATGTTGGATCAGTTAAAGAGATCTTTCTCTGATTGATTTGAGGATGTTTCCCCACTATTAGATCTTTGATCCTAGGGCTTCTGTTTTAAAGAAAGCAATTTTCTTGTTTTTAACAAGATTGGAAAATCTTTCCATACAGAATTTATTCTCTCTTTTGGTAATTTTTATTTACCATTGGATCATTGATCCAACGGTTCTCTAATTTACAGAGCACAATCTTATTATTTAGAAAGATTTTGAGGAATCTTTCCTTAACAGAATTTAATTCTGATTAATTAATGATTTATTATTATTATTAGATATTTGATCTAACGGTGGGGAGTTTTTAATTCCAGCGCTAGCGCACCCATGCTTTGCAAGTGGTGCGCTACTTAAAAGGCAGTGCACCTGTGTTTGACACGTGGTGCGCTGCTCGGAGCGCAGCGCACTCTGCGCTAGCGCACCCATGTTTGACACGTGGTGCACTGCTTAGAGCGCAATGCACCTAGCGCTAGCGCACATATGGTGCACTGCTTAGGGCGCAACGCACTTGGCGCGGCATCTGAAGCGTTGCTTCAATTTTGAAATTTAAATTTCAAACAGAGCTTTGCTCTGATTGGGGGAAACAAATGCCCCCCCACCGTTGCGCTCACATGGCCCACATGTGAGTGCAGCGGTCGCAGTATCTGCGCCCTTGGATAAACTCAAAAGTTGAAAAGGCATTTCAATGCCTATAAATAGGACCTTTGGTCCTTTAGATGATTCTGTTCATCTTCTTCTTGTTTTCTGAGAATTTTTATTTCCTCACAGAGCATAGCTCTCCATCTTAAGAATTTCAAGAGTCAAAACTTTGCCAAAACTTAGGTAAAGATCAAATCTTTTAATAATTTAGGGTTTTATCCATTAACAGAGCCTTGCTCTTCATAGATCTTTGATCTAAAGAAAACCCTTTTAGGGTTTCATTAACAGAGCTTTTGCTCTCTTCAAATCATGAAAAACTCTCAAGAGTTTATTCATGGATCTTGAAGATCTTAGAATTTTAATTCATATATAAAAAATTGATTTCAATTTTTCTGATGGTTTTTTTTGTCATCTTTACAGAGCCAGGCTCTTGAGGAATTTTTATTCCTTCATGATCAGAGTTTAACAAGTGTCACTCTGTCACAGAACACTGCTCTCAAAGGGAGATTTACTCCTCTGACCAAGAGATCTCTCATTTAATGAGAATTTCTTGAGGATTTCCTCATTACTAATCTTTTAATGATGTTTCATTTCAGTCACTATGGTTGTTCATTTATATAGTCTGAACGAGTTTATCTCTTATGATGATATTCGTGTACAGGGTCGTCGCCAGAACTAAGAGTTTATATATGTCCAATGTGTGGAGATTATGGCTCGTCTATATGCACAGAACGGTCGACTGCTTCCTTGTCGCTCCGCTCTTTTGAAGATCGTAGTGGGAGCAATTTGGGGAGCACTTCGTGGGTTTCACGAAGCCATGCCGCTGAATGCGCTGGATGATGCTGAAGACAAGGTGCACTCGATGTACCTGTCTGGCCTGATCTCAAAGAAGCGTTGAGATAACCTCATTGATATTCTGCATCAAACTTTCCAGCAGACAACGATAATCGCTTCTTATCAAAGGGAAGAGGGCATTGGCGAGGATCTCGATACCCGTGATCGCGAGAGGATGCACACGAGAATGGTCAGAAAGGCCAGAAAGATTCTAGATGGCCTTACTTTCGAATTCTCAATCCATGCCTTGGATTTGAGGTTTTACCATTGTAAACATCTCGATGCATCTTCTGTTTATTGTCTTTATTGATGTAAGAATTTTCCGAAGTATGAATGACAAATCTTTCGCTTCCCTTCCTTTATTTTCTGCTTTCTTGTTGGCATATTACTTTAGTAAGCGTCGCCTGTAGATAATAGAGAGCATTACGTCTTGAATTCTTCGAAAGGTAGTGATGGCTTAGGAAGCTGGTTCAGATCTGCTGCCTAAGAATTTTCAACTTCATGAGCCATGAGGGTCTTATAAAGATTTTTCTCCCTACGATTCGAGAGGATCTCGTAGGTGTATTTTCTCCTTAGGAATCATGAGAATTCCTAAGCGCGTTTTCTCTTGTAAGTCGTAAGGATCTTACAAAAGTGTTTTCTTCCTTACGGGTCGAGAGGACCTGTAAGTGATTGATGGTGTTGCCATTATCCGCATTTAACGGAGTCAGGAGTTGCTCTGGGCATTTCCCACGGGGTCAAGGTTGACTTCCGCCGTGTTCCACTGGGTCATTAGCTGACGTGTTTCCGCGACGGGGTCATGTGGATGACCTATTTCCGCGACAGGGTTATATAGATGACGTATTTCCGTGACAGGGTTATTTGGATGACGTACTTCCGCGACGGGGTCATTTGGATGACGTACTTTCGAGACGGGGTCATTTGGATGACGGGGTCATATGGATGACGTATTTCCTCGACGGGGTCATGTGGATGACGTATTTCCGAGACGGGGTCATGTGGATGACGTTTTTTCCGAGACGGGGTCATGTGGATGACGTATTTCCGCGATGGGGCCATTTGGATGACGTATTTCCGAGACGGGGTCATGTGGATGACGTATTTCCGAGACGGGGTCATGTGGATGATGTATTTCTGCGACGGGGCCATTTGGATGACGTATTTCCGAGAACGGGTCATGTGGATGACGTATTTCCGAGACGGGGTCATATGGATGACGTATTTCCGCGACGGGGGTCATGTGGATAACGTATTTCCACGACGAGGCCATTTGGATGACGTATTTCCGAGACGGGGTCATGTGGATGACGTATTTCCGAGACGGGGTCATGTGGATGACGTATTTCCGAGACGGGGTCATGTGGATGACGTATTTCCGCGACGGGGTCATTTGGATGACGTGTTTCCGAGACGGGGTAATGTGGATGATGTGTTTCCGCGACGGGGTCATGTGGATGACGTATTTCCACGACCGGGTCATTTGGATGACGTATTTCCGCAACGGGATCATGTGGTTGACGTGTTTCCGCGACGGGGTCATGTGGATGATGTGTTTCCACGACGGGGTCATTTGGATGACGTATTTCCGTGACGGGGTTATGTGGATGACGTATTTCTGAGATGGGGTCATGTGGATGACGTATTTCCGTGACGGGGTCATGTGGATGATGACGTATTTCTGCGACGGGGTCATTTGGATGACGTATTTCCGCGATGGGGTCATGTGGATGACGTATTTCCGCGACGGGGTCATGTGGATGACGTATTTCCGAGACAGGGTCATGTGGATGACATATTTCCGCGACGGGGTCATGTGGATGACGTATTTCCGAGACGGGGTTATGTGGATGACGTATTTCCGTGAAGGGGTCTTGTGGATGATGTATTTCCGTGACGGGGTCATTTGGATGACGTATCTCCGCGGCGGGGTCATGTGGATGGCGTATTTCCACGACGGTGTCATATGGATGACGTAGCATCTGTTGTAATAAGACGAATATGAAAGTGGTTTCTAGGTTGTATGTGAACCATCGAGATTCGGAGTATGGACTTTGCCATAGCTCCAAGGTTGATTGTAGCTTCTGAATCCTGCTGGAATGAGGAAGAACATTGTTGATGATCTCTAGGCTGTCCATGAACCGTCGAGATTCGGTTTCATTTTCCGATGGAGCCTGGGGGAAAAGTGTGGTTCCCTCTTTGTTTGTGCCCCTGGATTGTATACAGAGATCGATGTGATTTCACCTGTAGGGCAAAAGTTTCAACATTTTTTTTATTTCTTTCCGCGATGCTCTATCATTTCAGCTTTTTAAATCGCGAATATCGTGATTGCCCGATCATTTCGGCTATTTTTCGCGGTGCCTAATCATTTCGGCTATATATATATGTGTGTGTGTGTGTGTGTGTGTGTGTGTATGTGTATATATATGTGTGTGTATATATATATGTATATATATATATGTATATATATATTTACTCGCTGCTTTTTATTGCGAGTATGCCCAATCATTTCGGCTATTTTTGTATGTATTTGCTTTGCTTCAAGCTTGGGATTTGATACCGATTTGGGCATCAGTATCGCTATAACTGGGATATGGTCAGGAGCGAATCATCATTTGCATCTGTCGATGTCGAACAAAGGTGGCTTAGTGAACGGGGTTAGGATCCTGTCGACTAAGGCTTTTGACTTCATGAGTCAAAAGGGTCTCATAAAGTTATTTCTCCCTACGAGTCATGAGGATCTTGTAGGTGCATTTTCTCCTTAGGAATCATAAGGAATCCTAAGTGTGTGTTCTCTTATAAATCGTAAGGATCTTACAAGAGTATTTTCTTCTTATAAGTCAAGAGGACTTACAAGGGTTGTCCACTGTGTAAACATATCCCCAGTCGCGGGTGGGTCTTTGTTAAGGAAATGTTTATTCGTGTCCGTGGATTGTATACAAGGGTCAGTATTGAACCATTTGGAGGGCAGAAAGGAGGTTGTGATGGCTTAAGAACATGTTCAAATCCCTGTAGCTTAAGACTTTTGAATCCTATGAGCCGTGAGGGTCTTAAAAGAGGGTTCTCCTTACGAGTCATGAGGATCTCGTAAGTGTAATTTCTCCTTAGGAATTGTGGGGATCCCTAAGTGTGTTGCTCCCTTGTGAATCGTAAGGATCTCACGTAGGTGGTCTCTCCTTACAGGACGAGAGGACCTTGCAAGTGTCTTTTAACGAGCTTGCGCCCTTTCGGGATTTCACAAAACTCACCGGTAACCCTGCCGTTTTACTCACGGAGCCCTTTCGGGTTTTCATCCGTGCTCATTTTGCTTATGGACATACCGTTTTTCTTTTTTCTTTTTTATTTTTTATTTTTTTTGTCAGCCTTGGGATGCTGTAGTCCGTGGTAGTTTATCGACATCTCGGTCAACAGCCAGTTTTAGGACATAGTGGTCCATCGTTAGTTTAACGACGTTTCGGTCTGAAATCCGGCTACTACTTACAGAGTTTAGGCTTAGGAAGATAGCGAGCGGACATAGGCATCGTCATCTATCGTTAACCTAGGCCATGACTCGTCAGGCGTAGTATTTTTCTAGGAAGCGACCGTTTATTGGCCTGAAGGGTCTTTCGCCATGCATATCCATGAGTAGATAGGCTCCACCTTGGTAGACCTTGTCTATGAAGTACGGGCCTTCATAGTTCGGCTCGAATTTCCCCCATTTGGCACGATTAGGGATCATAGGTCTTTTGACCACTAGCACGAGTTCGCCTTGGCGGAATGTTCTCAGCCTAGTCAATCTCTCGTATGAGCGCGTCATCTTTGCTTTATAAGCTTCCAGATTTTGTTGCGCCATAAGCCGGGTTTCATCAAGGGCGTCGAGCTCCTCAAGCCGAAGGTGAGCATTTTCTTCGTCTGTTAGCTCGTAATGAACTGCCACTCATAGAGAGGGTAACTCTATCTCGAGGGGGAGTACCGCTTCCGTGCCGAATACCAATGCATACGGCGTTGTGTTTGTGGCCGTTTTGAACGTAGTCCGATACGCCCAGAGAGCCTCATGCAGTCTCTCGTGCCAGTACCTCTTATTTCGAGACACCATCTTTTTCACGATCTTTGTCAAGGTCTTGTTAAAAGCTTCAGCTAGACCGTTGGCTCGGGGATTATAGACCGAAGAGTATCTCCAGACTATGTTATGTTGTTATACGAAGCGGCTGAGCTTGTAGCTTCTATAGGCTGGCCCGTTATCGGAGATAATCCATCACGGAATGCCGAACCGATAAATGACAAGTGTCTTGAAGAAATGGAGGATATTCTCCGTCTTCAGTTCTTTCAGCGGTATGGCTTCTGCCCTATTGGAAAAGTAATCAGTTGTCACCAAAATGAACCGGTGTCCTCTGGACGATGCTGGTTCAATGGGGCCGATTATGTCAGTTACCCACATTTTGAACTGCCAGCTAGCCACCGTCGGATGTAGCGGATTTGGTTGCTGATGGATGAAGTCCCCGTGAATTTAACATGAGTGGCACTTCTTCGCGTATTCAAGGCAGTCTTGGATCATTGTGGGCCAATAGTAGCCCATCCTTTTGATCTTCAGCTTCATCTTCAGCCCGGCTTGGTGAGAACCGCAGAGTCCGTCGTGAGTTTCTTGGACGACCCTCTTTGCTTCTTCCGGTCCCAGGCATCTTAGCCATAGAGAGTCGAACGATCTCTTGTACAGAGTATCATTGACGAAGGCGAAAGACAGAGCTCGTTTCATGAGCTGATGTCTTGAGGACGCATCTTCAGGCGTTCGACGGGATTTGAAGTAGTCTATAAAGACTTCTCTCCAATCCTTAGTCTTTTCGTGGTCTTTTATTTGTAAGGCCGTTTGCTCGGTCGCTCCTTTTTCTTCGGGCGATTCTGGAGATATTTCTGCTGGCGCAAGAACTCGATGACTTTGCACGACGACTCTCACGTCATCGAGATTTTCGTCGGCCAGTTCTTTAGCGAGCTTGGCTAATGCATCCGCTTTGCTATTTTCCGCACGCGGTATGCTTTCCAGGGTGTAGGAGGGAATTTGAGTCAGCAGTTGCTGCACTCTCTCGACGTACCTTACCAACTCCGGTTTGCATGTTTGATAGTCACCGTTTACTTGACTAACGATCAGTTGGGAGTCTCCGTATATGAGGAGGTTTTCGATTCCCATGTCAACAGCGATCTCAAGACTTACTATCAAAGCTTCATACTCAGCTTCATTGTTTGTCCGCGGTTCTGTTAAAGAGAAGGCGAAGCGCATTATCGCCCTTTGTGGAGTTATGAAGATGAGGTCTATCCCAGATTTGATTATGGGGGTGCTTTGTTTGCGCTTCTTCATGGAAGATGCCCCATCGAAGTAGAGTTCCGATCGGGTATCACTCTCTCCTTTTTTCCTGTCGATTGTGTCGAACGCGTGCTCGTCTGGTAGTTCGCAATTTAGGGGTGAGTCATCGGGTTTAGGATGTTCAGCGAGGAAGTCGCGATGGCCTGGCCTTTCACTGCTTTGAGGGGTCTGTATGTCACCGAGAATTCCATCAAGAGTAGGGCCCATTTAGCGAGCCGTCCCGTTAATGTAGCCTTTGATATCAAATATTTGAGAGGATCCACCTTCAAGATGAGATGGACCTCATGCGCTAGCACATAGTGCCGGAGCTTTGTTATCGCGAAGATTAACGCCGGTCAGTATTTTTCGATAGGGGAGTAATTGCTTTCTGCCCTCAGTAGGACTCGACTCAAATAGTAGAGAGCTCTCTCTTTCTCTTGGTCGTTTTCTTGTACCCACAGCGCGCCTAAAGAACCTTCAAGGGTTGTCGTGTACAGGATGAGAGGTTTTCCCTTGACCGGGGTGGTCAGTACCGGCGGATTCTGCAGGTATTGCTTGATTTCGTCTAGTGCGCCTTGGCATTTGCGATCCCAGATGAATGGGGTTCCCTTCTTCATTAGGTGACTGTAAGGACGACACTTGCTGGAGAGATTGGCTATAAATCGTCGAATATATGCGAGCTTTCCTTGGAGAGACCGCAGCTGCTTGAAAGTCCTTGGCGGAGGCATTTCTATGATTGCCTTAATCTTTGACGGGTCTACCTCGATGCCTCGGTGTCGGACGACGAATCCTAGAAACTTGCCCAAGGAAACTCCGAATGCGCATTTGAGAGGGTTCATCTTCAAGTTGTATTTCTAAAGGCGTTGAAACACGGTCTTCAGATGTTCTAGATGTTCCTCATATAATTTGCTTTTAACTACAAAGTCGTCAATATAACATTCGACGATTTCATGTATGAGGTCATCGAAAATCTTCGTCATGGCCCTCTGATAGGTGGTGTCGGCGTTCTTTAGACCGAAAAGCATCACCTTATAGCAGAATATGCCCAAAGGGGTTCGGAAAGCGGTATGCTTCTGATCCTCGAGATGCATCTTTATCTGATTGTATCCCGATGAGCCGTCCATGAAGGAGAAGACTTCGTGGGTGGACGTATTGTCGATCATCAGCTCGGTGACCGGTACTGGAAAGTTGTCCTTTGGGCAAGCTTTGTTGAGATCCCGAAAGTCCACGCATATACGAACCGTCCCATTTTTCTTCATCACTGGGACGATGTTGGCGATCCAATCAAGGTACTGAACCTCTTGGATAAAGCCGGAGTCGATTAGCTTCTTGACCTCAGCGTTGATACTCATCTCAAGCTCGAGCCGCATTCGTCTCGGTGCTTGTTTGACTGGCTTGATGTCCGGAGATATCGCCAATTTGCGCACAGCAATCTATGGATCTAGTCCCGGCATTTCAGAATAGTTCCATGCGAAGCAATCTTTATACTGCATAAGCACGACTTTAAGCGTAGCCACTTTTTCTTCAGACAACAGCTCACTGACGAACGACGGCGTGGGTCGTTTGCTGTTCCCAAGTCGATTTTCCTGAGGTTATCTGCAGTAGTATGTATCCCATCTTCCAGCTCTTTTGGCGCCGGTGGAAATTCTGAGATTAACTCATTTTCATCGTTTTCGAAGCACCAAGAAAGGTCATCCATATTCTCGGGTTCCTCTTCTGACAGCGTTATCATGTAACAGGTGTGAGATCTCTTCCAAGACCGATATTGATCTGGTTCTACTCTCGCTGCACACGTGGTTTGCGGTACATGCTTCTATGGCGGACATACCCTCCAACTGTTGGATAGAGCGAACCTGCCTTGTTGGTACTGGTCTTCGACCTAGTTCTTGAAGGTGAAGCAGTCTTCGAGAGGATGTCCTATCGCTCGGTGATAGGAGCAATAGTCTGGGTGAGAGACCTCGCTTGCTTGCTCGGGGTGCTTAGACTCCAGGAGTGTCATCGTTTGATATTTCATGACAAGATTGAATATCTTCCTTGTCTTGTCTTGGAGAAAAGAAATTCCCGACCCATCTTCTTTACTAAAGACGGATCCCGACTGCTCGATTCTTGATCGCGTGGCTTCTTGGACCCGCTTTGCAGCCATCGAACGTTTTTTCCGTTTTTTGGTTTATTTTTGCCACTGCGCCGGGTCTTTTGTATGACGGGCTAGCGACGAAGGGCATCGTCATTCTCTGTAGCTTGCTGAAGGAGGCGTTACGTTCTGGCTTTCTCATAGATGGCCATTTCACGATTATGGTCGTCCCAAACTTTTTGACCCGCTTCTCTTATAAGCTTGTCCATTTGTTCTTCATATGACGGGCTTGGCACTTTCACGACGGGAGTCGTTTTGGTTCAGGGTTAGCATCCTCCCACAGAGCATCTCCTTCTTCATCGAAGTCATGTATGACGTAGCTGCCATGGACTCGCTCTCGTGGGATCTCCATATGCTGCGGAGACTCTTCAATATTGCGGTAGGAGAATTTTGTCTGACCCTTCACAATCAATTTGAAGATGTTCCCAGTTGGAACAACAACATTCACCACTAGGGGTGAAACAGGATCATACGGAGAACTGCCCCCAGCTTATTTTGTATGACGCTGATATCGACGTCGACCGTTTCTTACGGCCGGGATTTGATTAGCTTCAGGATTTTGCTGAGCCTGCCCCCTGTTTCCTTTGAGAGCTTGAATATCCTGCCCCCTGCGTTAGCGAAGCTACAGCTTGGGGAGCCCGCCTGTGGACGACAGACATCCTCTGGGCTTCCTCCATCGGTGTTTAGGCACCGAGGGTGGGAGGTGGGAGCATCGACCCAAAGAGAAGCCCGTTGATTTCTTGAAGAGCCGGATTGCAGAGATTTGAGCCTGCAAGTGGCCCGTACTTGACTCCACCAGATATAACAGAGCCTGTGTTGCTAAAGTGGGAACAAACGCCATTCTTCATAAATACGAATCGCCGACTTCAGTATCCACTCCCCTAATGGAAACCACAAACATACACACCGTGATTATTAGATCACAGGAAAAACACGACACACGAAGTATGGAGTGGAAAGAGGAAAAGGTCCCACCGGGCGTGCCAGAATCTGTTCCCCACCAGAAGACGCGACCGGGACGTTGGGACATCGGGGCCTGAATTTCGAGGGTAGATGCTAATTGGTGCTATCCGTCCACCTCTCTGAAGATGCCAAGTTGATTTATGACACCATGTATCGAAGGTTTAGACGGATGCGGCCGATGTAGCAGACTTTGTCAGATTCCTCCTCATTTGAGGGTTTTTTGATTGTGGAGATGCTCTTCCCTGCAGGCGCAAGCCCCTGCAGTTAATTACGCTACCGCATCGCGGTAACCATTTTCTCCTTCTCCAGATGGTCACTTCGTGTCATGTGTGTCTGTTTTATTTTTGGTTGCCTGTGAATTGTATACGGAGACTAATTTATATTGTCGCCCGTAGGGCATGGATTAGTCCAAATCCGTATCTTCTTAGATTTGGGTTTGGGGGTTGGTTTTAAGGATACGCTAGTCTCATTTGAGACTAAGATCAACTTAAACGTTTGCTAAGGATACGTTAGTCTAATTTTAGACTAAGATCAACTTAACGGGATCGTTTAGTTCCAATAAAAAAGCATTTGGGCTCATTTGTTTAGTTTAAGGACATTATGGTCGATTACCAGTCTAAGGACATTGCGGTCCAATACCAGTTTAAGGACATAATGGTCCAATACCAGTTTAAGTACATTGTGGTCCAATACCAGTTTAAGGACATAGTGGTCCAAGGTTAAGAACATCGTAGTCCGTGGGTTTAAAGGGATCCTACAGTCCGAGATTAAGGACATCGTAGTCCGTGGGTTTAAAGGGAGCCCACAGTCTGAGGTTAAGGACATCGTAGTCCGTTGGTTTAAAGGGATCCCATAGTCCGAGGTTAAGGACATCGTAGTCCGTGGGATGTATGGTTGTCGGGACCCGTCGCCTCTCCGAAGACGTTGAAGGATTACAACGACATATATCAGAGGGGTTCAGAAATGTACTCTCGAACCAGTTTTGATTGGTTGAAAGATCTGTAGTCCAATTTGGGGCTAAGATCTGTTAAAATATTTATGAGCAGATGAGCTCAATTAATGTGGGTTGAGGACTTATGGCCAATATTGGGCTAAGTCCAATCAGGTTAAAATGTTTAACATTTTATTTTGGGTTGTTGAGCCTTTATTTGGGCTTGACCCTTTTAACAATGTTGAACATTGATTTATATCTTGATAATGTCTTTGTCTTTTATTGAATGCTGAGCATTCATCAAAGCTCTGGGCTTATTAAAGAACAATTTATGTTCTGTCAGCGCAACACGTGGTGCGCTAAGCGCTTTGCGCCAGTCAAAGAGCGCAGTGCGCTTCTGCCACGTGGCGCATATGTAAGGGACACGTGTCGCGCTTGGCGCTAGGGCCAGATGATGAGCGCATGATGCCAGTTTATGAGCGCTGAGCGTTAAACCATGAGCGCATTGCGCTTTCAGTTTAGTGGAGCACACGTGAGTGACACGTGGTGCGCTTGGCGCTGAGCGCCAGCCCATGAGCGCGGTGCACTATTTCAAAAGCGCAAAGCGCAAATTGTTAATTGGCGCATACGTGATTGACACGTGGCGCATTTGGCGCTGAGCGTCAGTCCAGAGAGTGCAGAAGCGCAGTTCACATGCGCAAAGCGCATCTGATCAATTTTATGATCTGGAAAACAAATTTATGTTCTTTTAAAAGAGACTTTGTCTTAAGATCTAAGAACAACAGTTCTTATTTTTGCAGGAGATATTTCCAATCTCTCATTTTGATGAAAGGCTTTGCCTTTACATATCCATGATCTGTTAGAAGAATTATGTCATTCTTTTATTTTATGATGAGATCTTTTGATCTCTTTATGAAAGACTTTTTGTCTTGTAGATCTATGATCTGTTTAAAGAAATGAATTCTTCTTTCTTAGTCATGAGATGATTTCATCTTTGTGTTCATCATCTTTCATTCTTACCTTGAAGAAATATCTTCTTGCAAGAGCTTGCTCTCTATCTTTAAGTTTCTCAAAGTTTATGGGGGGGTTTCTCTATGGAAGACTTTAAGTCTTAGGCCTTTATATAGGGCAAGCTGATTTGTTGGATCAGTTAAAGAGATCTTTCTCTAATTGATTTGGGAATGTTTCCCCACCATTGGATCTTTGATCCTAGGGTTTCTGTTTTACAGAAGGCAATCTTCTTGTTTTTAACATGATTGGAAAATCTTTCCATACAGAATTTATTATGTCTTTTGGTAATTTTTATTTACTATTGGATCATTGATCCAATGGTGCTCTGATTTACAGAGCACAATCTTATTATTTAAAAAGATTTTGAGGAATCTTTTCTTAACAGAATTTAATTCTGATTAATTAATGATTTATCATTATTATTAGATCTTTGATCTAACGGTGGGGAGTTTTTAATTCCAACGCTAGCGCACCCGTGCTTTGCACATGCTGCGCTACTTAAAAGGCAGCGCACATTGCACTAGCGCACCCGTGTTTAACACTTGGTGCGCTGCTCGGAGCGCAACGCACTCTGCGCTAGCGCACCCGTGTTTGACATGTGGTGCACTGCTTAGAGTGCAGTGCACCTAGCACTAGCGCACACATGGTGCACTGCTTAGGGCGCAGCGCACTTGGCGCGTCATCTGAAGCGTTGCTTCAATTTTGAAATTTAAATTTCAATCAGAGCTTTACTCTGATTGAGGGAAACACCCCCATCTCTTCATTTCTGCAACCTTTCAGCTACCCCACTCCTTTCACACTGCTTGTTTTCTCTGCACATTTTCCAGAGAACTTAAATCACCCATAAATGGATTTTATTCCTTTTAAATGCATTTTAATTCTCAAATTCATCACCCCCTAAACCCTGATTTTCCCTATAAATACTCACTCCATTTTACACCCCTCTCACTCAGAATTCTATTACAAAAATAAACCAAATTGCCAAGTCTTTTAGTGTACAAGTGGAGTTAGCGAAGGGCGAAGCTCTGATGAACTTCCGAGAAGATTCCGGCGATGAAACGACGTCCCGGCGCTTCCCAATCCTTCTCCTACCTCTCCCCTCTCTTTTAAGCCAGTAAGTCCCTTTCTTTCCCTCTCATCTCAAATTCTAAAACTTTCAAATTATAAAACCCGACGGAAGCGGAGTTAATCCGACTTCCGATTCGGATTTTCTTCAAAACTCAACTTTTCTTAATCCAGAGCATACCATACTCTCACATATTGTTTAACGAACATTAATAAATCTATTAAAATAAGTTTCACCTTAAAAGAATCATTTTTGTAACTTTTATCACACTTTTTCAGAAAAATACCATATACTTTAGTTTCGACATAAATCATCATAATTCCTTGCTATACTTTAGATAGTTCATGAGGTAATGACCTACCTCATCACAACACACATCTCTATCATAGTACGATAAAATTTGTGACAATAGAATACAGGAACATACGACTTTACAAATAAATACCCTAAACTTACAAAACCGTTTTCTATATAAAAAAAAAAGATGTATTAAACATTTCCATGCAATTACGGATCTACAACCCACTTTGGGGACCCCGTTAGGGATGGTGCAAATTATCGAACATCCTCGGGCTTAGTAGAGTGAGATGCAGACCTTCGTAAAGAGCATTCGATCTCGATGGAATTTTTATACATTTTTTTCTTTAGAAAATGAGATTTCTACAAGAAAATAAATAAATTATTTTAATTAAATAAATATATATATATATATTATCAAAATATCTATTTTAATTATATAAATATTCCAAGTTTTCTAAATCAAAGGAATCACTATTACATGAAAATACCATCCAAATACAACACAATTCCAATATTTCAAGAAAATACCATATATTACTAAATTAGGTTTTACTCACTCGAAATATCACATTTATAAAATATACATTTATGAAAACCCTAAAGACAATAATTAAATGCTTGAGATGTATTTTGAAATTATACCAAAACTATTTTTACATAAAACCCCCTCAAGTTATACAAAATTACAATAAGGACCCTAGTAAACATAGGTTTAAGCGGGACCAGTCTCTTGAGCCTCGGGGAGCCGGAGATATGTGTGCTTGCCTATTTAAGGTAGACAATCTAACAAATGGTATTATCAACACGGTAATTGTTTTGGAAAAAGACACAAATCCTGCCGTCCATATGCAGCAGTTACCGATAACATCAAAACTAATTCAGGACTTCAATTTCTTTTCAAAGTGTTAGATTCAGACCGAGTCTCAATCTAATCAATCTGACTTGAATGTGATTCAAGTATAAACTTCAATCCAATGTGAATCTATGAATCCGTCTATTCAATCTATATCAATCTATATTGACTGAACCGAACCATGGATATACTCCATTTACATAACTATGTATTTATATCCATTCCATTTACTGATATCATGGTTTCGGCAAGTCATCCATATATAAATTACAATACAATACAATCAATACAAACAATATATAAGATATTACGGGGTTTATAAGGGGTAGACTGGTAAAAGACATGTTAAAGGTGGCACGAGGTGGCCACTTAAGTCGTAATTATATCCATGCCGTTGTTCTGCGGTATTTTTGACGGAGCCTTATACTACGGGTTACCAAAGTCCACGGTGTAAGTTGGACTCCTCTCGTATACACTGGCATCTTCTGTACCAAGCTACAAACAATAGCGTTAACAATATAATCAAACATTATAAGATATATTCTCTCTGTCTGTTCTATTTCTACTCACCTTTGGGACTTACGGAGCGATTGTACGCTTAGCGTGTTTACTTCTGAGTAAATACGTAGCGGGCCCGTCTTGTCCTCTGCCCAGACAATGGAAAGAGGGGCGTGACAGGTTTTGTTGGTGGCCCATGCAGGTCAGCTTTGTATGAACATGCGGGTCAGTTCTGCGTGGACAACCTAAGAAATATAACACAAGAAGCAGCAACTGAAAACATTCTTTACAATTCATATTCCTTGAATCTTCCAATTTCATATATTTTGAATCCGTCATAACCCAAATTTTTCTTTCAAGGTTATGGATTCCCCAAACAATACTAGCACTAACTTCAACAACATTCCACCACCCATACCGATTACACATGCCGTAGCTGCTCAGATCAATAAGCAGACGGTACTGCTTGAGGCGATCCGCAGCCTCCTGGAAGGACAGCAGCAGCAGACTGCTATTCTGATGAACAGACCGAAAGCGGAAGCCCCAGGGGTGAAGCAATTCAGGGCCTTGCACCCCAAGCAATTCTCAGGAAAAGAGATCCCTCTAGAAGTTGAGGAATGGGCTCAAGGTATTGAAGATGACCTGGCAGAGGCACAAGTGCCAGAGATAGCTTGGGTTCGAGCTGCGAAGTTGCAGCTCACTGACAATGCATGGGTCTGGTGGAAGGCAGAAGAAAGCCGTCTCACCTAGCCGATCGAATGGAAGACCTTTCGCGATATGTTCGACGCGAAGTACTTCCCTGAGACTTCCAGATTCGACATGGAGCAGCAATTCATTCACTTACGACAAGGTTCGATGTGGACCAAATCCGTGGATGAATATGATGCTGAGTTTACCATGCTCAGTCAGTAAGATATGTCTCAATATTTCAATTTTCAAATATCACATACCACACAGCTAACACAAGATCGCAACAGATTCGCGGCACATTTGATACCGACTGCTGAGATCATGGCTAGAATATGTCAGCAAGGGTTGGACCAGGAAATCCAAGCTGCCTTAGCTACAGGGGATTTCCCAACTCATGATTTAGCTTTAAAGGCTGCCCGAAGATCTGAGGCAATAGTGAAGAGGAAAGGCAGACCTCAATCTGCCGGAGTGAAACACCCTGCTACCCAGATGGCAGGAGGAGCCTCTTCAAGGCCAACTGTTAAACACAGGAGACCGAAAAAAACCAACAACCAGTCAAGTCCCGATTTTTGCTTCTATTGCAAGAGGGATGGACACCTGTGGAAGGACTGTAGGCGCGCAAAAGGCCTGTGCTTAGTTTGTGACGCATCCAATCACGGAATTAGAACCTGTCCTTATAGACGCAACTCAGCTCCCACACACACCATCTATCCGCAGCGGCCAGCTATCCAGGCTCCTGCACCTCGTCTTGCACTCCCGGCTCCACCTCCTGCACAGCCTAATCTCCAATTCCATCAAGCTCTGACGAACATGCCTCGAGGGCAGAAAAACATGCCCAGGGACAGAGGAATGTGCCTCCAACTAGGAGGAATGTACCCCGGCATTAGGCCTACACATTAGCAGCCGTAGAAGCCGAGACTGTAAACTAAGGTAACCCTGGTAACTCCCTCGCCTCTTTTTCAATCTTACCAAAACTTTTGCATTCTTTCATTCTTCCAAATATTTTTATGCACTACCAATAGTTCTATCACCAAACTTTACTTATAATATGTTATACTTTCCTCCTACAAATTTTGAGGACGAAATTTTTATAAGGAGGATAGAATGTAACAACCCTAAACTTTCTGTACGAGTTTTTTTCAAAATACAGAAAGGGACACATAAACCTGAGTATGAGTTATAAGTTTGTTTTGCTTTTGAACAGCAAGAAGGAACTTGTCGCTCATTGGTAAGGCCTTGCACTGCTGAGTCATAACACCAGAGTTCAAATCCTATCAGGCACACATTCTTTTTATTTAAAAATTCTTTTAATCTTTTAAGAAGCCTAAGAGTCTACAGTGCACAACACGTAAAACTAAAAGTCACAGAGAATTTAAACATGTGCACTATGGAATATCAATCGACCCCGATACGTGGCAGCAGACCAACCCCCACCCGACGGTACTAGGCCGGTGAAATGCCCAAATTGGCCGGTACCACCGGACCAACCGTGGGTAAAGCCAGCCATCTGTTCATTTCTGCAACCTTTCAACTACCCCACTCCTTTCACATTGTTTGTTTTCTCTGCACATTTTCCAGAGAACTTAAATCACCCATAAATGCATTTTATTCCTTTTAAATGCATTTTAATTCCCAAATTCATCACCCCCTAAACCCTAATTTTCCCTATAAATAGCCACTCCATTTTACACCCTTCTCACTCAGAATTCTATTACAAAAACTAAACCAAATTGCCAAGTCTTTTAGTGTACAAGTGGAGTTAGCGAAGGGCGAAGCTCTGATGAACATCCGAGAAGATTCCGGCGACGAATCGGCGTCCCGGCGCTTCCCAATCCTTCTCCTACCTCTCCCCTCTCTTTTAAGCCAGTAAGTCCCTTCTTTCCCTCTCATCTCAAATTTTAAAACTTTCAAATTATAAAACCCGACGGAAGCGGAGTTAATCCGACTTTCAATTCGGTTTTTCTTCAAAACTCAACTTTTCTTAATTCAGAACATACCATACTCTCACATATTGTTTAACAAACATTAATAAATCTATTAAAACAAGTTTCACCTTAAAAGAATCATTTTTTAAACTTTTATCACACTTTTTCAGAAAAATACCATATACTTTAGTTTCGACATAAATCATCACAATTCCTTGCTATACTTTAGATAGTTCATGAGATAATGACCTACCTCATCACAACACACATCTCTATCATAGCATGATAAAGTTTGGAACAATAGAATACGGAAAAATACAACTTTACAAATAAATACCCTAAAGTTACAAAACCGTTTTCTATAAAAAAAAAAAGATATATTAAACATTTCCATGCAATTGCGGATCTAAAACCCACTTTGGGGACCCCGTTTGGGATGGTGCGGATTATCGCACATCCTCGGGCTTAGTACAGTGAGATGCAGACCTCCACAAGCAGCATTCGATCTCGATGGAATTTTTATACATTTTTTTCTTTAGAAAATGAGATTTCTACAAGAAAATAAATAAATTATTTTCATTAAATAAATATATATATTGTAACGTTTTAAAAATCGTTTAGGAGAATTTTCCGATAATCGGTAAAATAATTTGTGTTTTCCATAAAAACCAAGATATAATTATTTTTCAACATAGACTTAATTAAACCTATTTTAGATATATAATTGCTAGTATTTGGTATTTAATTGGTCACTTATAAATTGCTAGTTTAATTAAATATTTTTCTTAATTAATTATTTTAAATATTATTTTATGTTTTCACTTATATATTTAATTAGTGTAAATTACAAATGGGAATGGGTTAATTATACAAATGTGAACCATGACAACTTAATAACAAGTTTGTAACATATTCTCTTTTGCTCCATTTGTCTCCAAGATTCTAGAGAATTCTAGGATAAGGTTTATTAGGAAAATTAAATAATTAAGGAAATGAGTTAAAGGATGTAATAATTGGAGAGGTTTCCACACACACACACCCCTCTCTCTCTCCCCTCATTTTTACTTCTGGCCGAAACCACCTGCTGCCCATCCCCATTTTCTCCACTTCATTTCACTTAAAAAATTTCTCATTTTTGCATCAAAAATTCATTCAAAATCTCACTAATTCCTAGTTAAACTTTCACCCATTTTTCCTTGGTTTATACTAGCTTGGATCTAGGAGTAAGATGGCTTTTTGGGAGGTTAAGTTTGCAAGTTTGATCTCAAATTTTAGAAGTATAATCTTAACCCAATGGTTACTTGTTGGATAATTACTTTAATCTAATCTATTTAGGTGTTTAAATATGGTTTTAATTGCTAGGTTTAGATTTCAAGAGAAGGATTTGAATTAAACTTAGGGCTTTTATCACTTGATCATGGTTGCAATGAGTAGTTTAACACTTTAAGACATGCAAAATCTAATCTAGTTGTTAAGTTGCTAATTGTTATTTTTAAATTGTCCTAATTAAACATTTTTGCAAACTAAATTCATGAATTATGTGAAAATAAGTGAGATTAAAATCTAGTTAATAATTGTGTAGCCTAATTAAGATATTAAATGAACATTGTGGCCACTAGAATTTCTAAAACATCTAGATTTGCACTAAAATGGTTAGGTGATGCTTACTAGGTTTTTGGAATAAATCGATTTTAATTAAGTTTGAGGTTTTGATGATATACATCCTACTTCATATAATATCTAGTATGTTGTGAGTGCGCGATTGGTGCGATTTGGTTCTAGGTTTGGAGATTGTCACGTATAGCGACCCTAGTTGTAGTTTGTGGCGTTGTCGAGAGCGCGTTTTGAGCACCAAATGCGCGCGCGTCTAGTTTGTGCGTGTTGGTCGACTTGTATCGTTGTGTCCGTGACTATTCATATATCTATACTCTTATTTGCTTATGTACGATTCTAGGATCGGGTGCAGAGGCATCGGACTTGGCGCGGAAGGACAAGACTGAGATCGGATCAAATTAGCCGAGGTGTCCCGTGAGTAGATGTATACATCTATGGGGGGATTGTCTGGATGGCACGAGGCGCCCGATAGTTAGGATTACTAGTAGTACTTGCAATTATATAAGTAGTTTTCTAGTTATTCATCTCATTTCATTGCATCATCTTATATATATATATATATATATATATATATGATATTATCTCATAGGACACTTGCACCATTACTATTGGTTCATGCCGCACGTGCACTATTTATGCGAACACCCATGCCATTGGTAATTGCTATGTCGCGAACACTATAGAACTTGCTTAGAATCGGTATTTGTGCATTTGCATCATATATGATCCGTAGACTTATACTTGCATATTCATTTCATTAAGATGGATACGTAGGATTGTTAATCATATATACATACCCCATTGCATCATGATTCATGCATAGCTTCTGGCCGTACTTCGCATAGTATATACTATCATATCATAGACTTCCATCATAATCGACATATTTTCATATTGTGATTCTTCTTGAGGATTTCAGTACTGATGAGATTTCTGGATTTTGGGGAAAATCGCAAGAATTTTTATAAAACCATATCATTTTTTTAAAAAAATAGAAATTTGAGGTTTTCTCGTGATATGATGTGTGTGGCGTCCACCATGAGTTTTCTCGGTTCTTGAGCTATATCATATACCCGATTCGAGGAGGGGGATGCACCGTCTGCGGGTACATGGTGGACCCGGTAAGGTACCCCGGGGCAAGAGGATTGTAGATGATGGCGTTGAGCCCAGCAGGGGAGCATTACCTACCGGTTATTTATGGCACGGCGGATATCTGGAGGATACCGACCATAATCGTGAGATTTGATGATATGGGACGATCCGGACCGACGGAGCCCGAGATATTAAGATATTGAGATATTGATACATTGAGACATTGAGATATTGAGACATCGAGATATTAAGATATTGAGACATTGAGATATACATATTTTGTGTCGATACTTAACACGGATTTCTGTCGATTTCATTGATGATACTTCAGTTATTTCACAGGAAGTTTACTGAGATAAGAATACATATTTTCTCGTACCAAACATATTCAGGATTCGTGTTGATTATGCATTCATGTTGCATACATACTAGTGCATCGCATCATATTGGTATATGTAGGTTATGACGCATTTGCGTGCATACTTACGATAGCCTTATAAGATGTTACTTACTACTCACGAGTTGGCAACTCAACCCCGTTGTGTCACGGTATCTTTCAGGTCTGACCCATCAGCACAGCAGCGGCGGGTGTACTTTCTATTTTGCTTCGTTTGCATCGTTTTGCATCTTTGCTCATAGGTGGGTTGCGAGGATACTTTGTTCCATCTTGTATTATTTTTTGTATCTAGTATACTCCATCTACCCTTGTATATTGGACTAGACGGTGAGACTCGTGAGACTTGTATTTGTGGGTTTTGGTGTCGATGCCCACTTGAGCCGACGTGGTGTTTCTTATTTCTTGCTTTCATATGCTTATTTTCGTGCTTTTGATATACATATTGTATGTGGTTGTGATTCCGCCTTTGGCGAAGAGCTAGCTCCCGCTTGAGAATGCCTTTATTCATTATATATATGTATTTTCATGTGTTGTACCCGTTTGGGGGCCAATATTTACAAAGGAGACTCTGCCGAAATTTTCGGGAAATTTTGATGTTTTTAAAATGTTTAGTGCGACTTATGTTGTTTAAAATCGCTTTCTTTAACTAAGTTTTCCTTCACTCTATTGCTTTAAATGGTTTAGATTTCTGGTTTTGGCTTACTTAGATTACGTTACGCCTTGAGACGTTTTGTAATTTAAGTACCAGTCACGTTCCGTACTTTCGAGTCCTGAAAAAGTTGGTATCAGAGCGATAAGTTTTACCTTTCTGAGTGTAGGATGACCTTTGGGAGATGGAGTTGGTGACTTAAGCAGAGTGGCGTAGCGTGTGTATGTTCCGCGGCATACTTACGATATGGTACTCCGCGTAAGTGACCTTAGGATATATATAATTGCTTTTATTTCCTTCCCTGATTTAGGAAATCCTTTGATTCGATCATAATGTTCCTATCAATCCTGTTTCATGTTCCAGCCACTATGCCGCCGGAGACTACGAGGGCCAGAAGGCTGCCGCCAGAGGTGAGACTAGAGTAGGCTTGTTTAAGACGAGAACTGATCAGGGCAGTACGCCTACCCTTCAGGAACAGAGTGATCCTCTTTCTCCAGGATGGATGGCTAGGCTGGAGTCGAGTATTCAGGACTTCTGACAGATGGTTGTATTGTTAGTTGAGGTTAGCCGAGCTCTGAGAGCCGATGATGTCCATCATACTGTGGGGACTGTGATTGTACCTGCTGTTCAGGCAGCTATTTTTGTTGTTACCGATATTATTTCCGTATCCTTGCAGGATTTTATGAGGCTGAAGCCTCCAGTTTTTACCAACACAGATGCATCGAAGGATCCACAGACATTCCTCGACAGGATGACTAGGATTTGTCGTTCACTGAGATGTTTCGACGAGATATGGATTATGCTTGTGAGTTTTCATCTAGAGGGTCTGGCTCAGACGTAGTGCGAGTCGGTTTAGAGAGGCCGAGCTGCAGATCTACCTCCTATGACTGGGATGAAGTTCACAACTGTATTCCTTACTATTAGGACTGTTCAAACTATATATCTGGCTCGTTTCCTTCCGGAGAGCGTTCGAGATGCCCGAGCTCATAGTTTTGAGTCATTGTGCAAGACTCCAGGGATGACAGTGTCCGAGTACGACATTTAGTTTACTCAGCGATCCGATATGCTCCTTACCTAGTGGACACTGAAGAGAAACAGATAAAGAGGTTTGTATGGGGATTGGACATGTAGTTATTTCTTTCTATCGGTGCCCATCCTTTTAACACTTACGTCGCTACTATGGACGCGGCCTTACTGTTGGAGGAGCGCATTTCTGAGACTTCAGTTGTTTCTGTACCGAAGTGGATTCGTACGGGTAGGCCAGCTCAGAGACGGTCAGATAGACTCCGTTGTGATAGGTTTTCATTCGGTGTTTTCTTCCGATGCGTATTTCTTTCTGGTGTCGTTTGAAATGGCATCCACATACTTTGTATCGAAGTCTAGCCGATAGTAGTCCTTGCTAAATCAGCCACTTGTGATTTCATCCGTAGGCTAATCTTTTGTCGCTCGATATGTTTCTCATTTGTTTTTTTTTTGTTCGTATCGGAGATAGGGATTCTTCTGTCAATTTGATTCTTCTCAATATATTTAACTTCGAAGTTTTTCTGGGCATGGATTAGTTAGCCACGTGTTGTGCGTCCGTGGTCTGCCGTTAGGAGGCAGTCAGATTTAGTTTTCCGGAGGAGCCAGTTCTTGTTTTCCGGGGAAACCGTAGCGTCGCCTTTCCCAGTTGATTTCTTCTCTTCGCGCTAGTCAGCTTTTGAGGAAATGATGTCTGGGATTCTTAGCGTGTGTTCGAGATGTTGGAGCCGTAGAGGCCCTGTCGGACCAGGTCCCGATTGTGAGGAAATTTCAAGATGTCTTTCCTGACAAGTTGATTGGTTTGTCGCCAGAGAGCGATATTAGGTTCTGCTTTGACTTGATTCCCGGCACAGAGCCTTTTTCTATACCGCCATATCGGATGGACCCGGCGGAGCTTAAAGAACTGAAGGATCAGTTGCAAGAATTGTTGGATAAAGGGCTTGTTCATCCGAGTGCGTCACTTTGGAGAACTCCTGTTCTGTTCGTCAAGAAGAAAGACGGCAGTTGTATTTGTGCATCGATTTTCGTCAGTTGAATTGGGCTACTGTGCGGAACAAATATCCATTACCTCGCATCGGCGATTTATTTGATTAGTTCTACGGTGCGGGACATTTCTCGAAGATTGACTTGCAACCAGGCTACCATCAGTTGTGGGTTCGAGAGGATGATATTCCGAAGACTGCTTTCGCACACGTTACAGGCATTATGAGTTCTGGGTGGTGTTGTTCGAGCTCACCAATGCCCCAGCAGCATTTATAGATTGGATGAACCGTATATTCAGGCCGTTTCTGGATCGGTCTATCATCTTGTTCATTGAGGATATCCTAGTATACTTTTGAAGCCGAATGGAGGCTGGACAGTAATTGAGGATTTCGTTGCAGACCTTGAGGAAGCGCCAGCTATTCGCTAAATTATCTACGTGTGTTTTATGGTTGGATAGTTTGGACTTCTTGGGTCACGTAGTTACGAGAGATGATAAGTATGGAACCGAAGAAGATCGAGGCCATTTAGCACTGGCCCAGACCTGTATCAGTGATGGAAGTTCGCAGCATTTTGGGTTTGGACGGATACTATCGATGTTTCGTAATAGCTGCAACGTTGACCGGGTTGACCCGGAAGGGAATTCCTTTTTCTTTGGACCGAGGCGTGCGAGTAGAGCTTTCAGTAGTTGGAAACTCGTTTGACTACGATGCTAATACTATCTTTACCTTCAGGATCAGGCGGTTTTGTTAGTTATTGCGATGCTTCTCGGCAGTTGAAGAAGCGCGAGCAGAACTATTCCACGCATGATTTAGAGATGGTTGCAGTGATTTTTACACCTAATATTTGGAGACACTACTTATACGAAGAGTCGTGGTAGATATCAACGGACCACAAGAAGCTTAAAGTATATCTTTCAGCAGCGAGATCAAAATTTAAGACAGCGCTGATGAATGGAGCTAGTGAAAGACTATGACTATGAGATTCCTTATCGTCCGGGCAAGGCGGATGTTGTGGCAGATGCTTTGAGTTGGAGGCCTGGAGGTAGCTTTTGTTTTTTTAGCACAGTTCAGAGACAGTCAACGGCAGATTAGCGGATTCTTTGTGACAGCCGAGTACAGTTCGAGTTACGTCGACTGGGGGAAAACTTGCCCGTGTCTATGCACGTCCACAGTGATTTGATTGTATCCGTGAAGCATAGTCCGATGACGTTCGTTGGTCAGAGATCATGGAGCAAGTTCGACAGGGAAGAGATTCACAGTTCATGATTGATGATTAAGGAGTACTACGATTTAGGACTCTACTGTGTGTGCCAGATTCCGAGAGAATGAGACACGAGATTTTAGAGGAAGCATACCAGTCGACATATAGTGTTTATCCGGTTTCCACCAAGATGTATCATGACGTAAGAGATTTCTACAGATGTGAAAGGATGAAGAGAGATATCACAGACTTTGTTTCAGGATGCTGACTTGTCAGCAAGTCAAGGCCGAGCATCAGGGGTCCGCAGGAGAATTACAACCTTTCCCATTCTGGAGTGAAAATGGGAGCAGATCTCTATGGATTTGATCGTGGGTCTACTTAGGACCAGTTGAGAGTATCACTCTATTTGAGTAATCGTAGACCGATTAACGAAAGTAGCTCACTTTTTGCCAGTAAGATCACTTTCGGGTTCGTTCAGTATGCTCAGACACATGTTAATGAGATTGTGCGACTACATGGAGTTTCGACTTGTATTGTGTCTGACTGGGACATCCAGTTCACCAGCCGACTATGGCGGGAACTTCAGGAGGCTTTGGACACCAATTGAGTTTCAGTACAGTTTTCAATCCGCAGACCGACGGTCAATCAGAGAGGACTATTCAGATTCTTGAGGACATGCTCCGAGCTTGCATTCTAGATTTCGTGGCATTTGGGGTCGTCATTTGCCCTTGATAAGGTTTTCCTACAATAATAGCTTCCAGAAGAAGATTCAGATGACACCCTTTGAAGCGTTTTATGGGAAGAGATGTCGATCGCCCGTTTGTTGGATAGAGCTCAGTGAGAGCAGTATTTTGGGGCCACAAATTGTGCAGGACACGACCAAAAAGATTCAGTTGATTCGGGATAGGCTGAGAGCGGCCCAGAGCAGGCAGAAATTTATTGCTGATAGACGCCGACGCAGACTTGAATTCGCTAAAGGTAATCATATTTTCTTGAGGGTTTCTCCAATAAGGGGTGTGTTGAGATTCAGAAAGGAAGGAAGGCTTAGTTCCATATATGTGGGTTCTTTCGAGATTCTCGAGCGTATTGGCACGGTTGCTTATCGTTTGGCTCTTCTGCCTAGCTTTCCAGATGTTCACCCCGTGTTTCATGTATCGATGCTCCACAAGTACCTTCCTAATCCCACTCACACGATACAACATCAGACGATCCACCAGAAACGCAATCTTTCTTTCGTCGAGTAGCTGATAGTCATTCTAGATCAGCAGGAGAAGAAACCGAGGTCCGAGGTCAAACCGTCCGTAAAGGGTTCTTTGGCGTGGCCGAATAGGGAAGAGGTCACGTGGGAAGCTGAGGGCGAGATGAGAAAGAAATTTCCCCATCTCTTCGAGGGTACGCATAGTTAGATTTTAAATTCGGGGACTGAATTTCGTTCTGGGGGAAGGTTGTAACGTTTTAAAAATCGTTTAGGAGAATTTTCCGATAATCGATAAAATAATTTGTGTTTTCCGTAAAAACTAAGATATAATTATTTTTCAATATAGACTTAATTATACCTATTTTAGCTATGTAATTGTTAGTATTTGGTATTTAATTGGTCACTTATAAATAGCTAGTTTAATTAAATATTTTTCTTAATTAATTATTTTAAATATTATTTTAAGCTTTCACTTATACATTTAATTAGTATAAATTACAAATGGGAATGGGTTAATTATACAAATGTGAACCATGACAACTTAATAACAAGTTTGCAACATATTCTCTTTTGCTCCATTTGTCTCCAAGATTCTAGAGAATTCTAGGATAAGGTTTATTAGGAAAATTAAATAATTAAGGAAATGAGTTAAAAGATATAATAATTGGAGAGGTTTTCACACACACACACACACACACCTCTCTTTCTCTCCCCTCATTTTTACTTCTGGCCGAAACCACCTGCTGCCCATCCCCATTTTCTCCACTTCATTTCACTTCAAAAATTTATCATTTTTGCATCAAAAATCCATTCAAAATCTCACTAATTCCTAGTTAATTTTCATCCATTTTTCCTTGGTTTATACTAGATTGGATCTAGGAACAAGATGGCTTTTTGGGAGGCTAAGTTTGCAAGTTTGATCTCAAATTTTAGAGGTATAATCTTAACCCAATGGTTACTTGCTGGATAATTACTTTAATCTAATCTATTTAGGTGTTTAAACATGGTTTTAATTGCTAGGTTTAGATTTCAAGAGAAGGATTTGAATTAAAATTAGGGTTTTTATCACTTGATCATGGTTGCAATGAGTAGTTTAACATTTTAAGATATGCAAAATCTAATCTAGTTGTTAAGTTGCTAATTGTTATTTTTAAATTGTCCTAATTAAACATTTTTGCAAACTAAATTCATGAATTATATGAAAATAAGTGAGATTAAAATCTAGTTAATAATTGTGTAGCCTAATTAAGATATTAAATGAACATTGTGGCCACTAGAATTTCTAAAACATCTAGATTTGCACTAAAATGGTTAGGTGATGCTTACTAGGTTTTTGGAATAAATCGATTTTAATTAAATTTGAGGTTTTGATGATATACGACCTACTTCATATAATATCTAGTGTGTTGTGAGTGCACGATTGGTGCGATTGGATTCTAGGTTTGGGGATTGTCACGTATAGCGACCCTAGTTGTAGTTTGTGGCGTTGTCGCGAGCGCGTTTTGTGCACCAAATACGTGCGCGTCTAGTTTGTGCGTGTTGGTCGACTTGTATCGTTGTGTCCGTGACTATTCATATATCTATCCTCTTATTTACTTGTGTGTGATTCTAGGATCGGGTGCAGAGGTATCGGACGTGGCGCGGAAGGACAAGGCTGAGATCGGATCAGATTAGCCGAGGCATCCCGGTGAGTACATGTGCACATCTATGGGGGGATCGTCTGGATGGCACGAGGCGCCCGATAGTTAGGATTACTAGTAGTACTTGCATTTATATGAGTAATTTTCTAGTTATTCATCTCATTTCATTGCATCATCTTATATATATATATGATATTATCTCATAGAACACTTGCACCATTACCATTGGTTCATACCGCATGTGCACTATTTATACGAACACCCACGCCATTGGTAATTGCTATGTCACGAACACTATAAAACTTGCTTAGAATCAGTATTTGTGCATTTGCATCATATATGATCCGTAGACTTATACTTGCATATTCATTTCATTAAGATGGATACGTAGGATTGTTAATCATATATACATACCTCATTGCATCATGATTCATGCATAACTTCTGGCCGTACTTCGCACGGTATATACTATCGTATCATAAACTTCCATCATAATCGATATGTTTTCATATTGTGATTCTTCTTGAGGATTTCAGTACTTATGAGATTTCTGGATTTTGGGGAAAACCGCAAGAATTTTTATAAAACTATATCATTTTTTAAAAAAATAGAAATTTGCGGTTTTCTCGTGATATGATGTGTGTGGCGTCTACCATGCGTTTTCTCAGTTCTTGAGCTGTATCATATACCTGATTCGAGGAGGGGGATGCACCGTCTGTGGGTATATGGTGGACCCGGTACGGTACACCGGGGCAAGAGGATCGCAGATGATGGCGTTGAGCCTGGCAGGGGAGCACTACCTATCGGTTATTTATGGCGTGGCGGATATCCAGAGGACACCGACCGTAGTCATGAGATTTGATGATATGGACCGATCCGGACTGACGGAGCCCGAGATATTGAGATATTGATAAATTGAGACATTGAGATTTTGAGATATTGAGATATTGAGATATTGAAATATCGAGATATTGAGACATTGAGACATACATATTTTGTGTCGATGCTTGACACGGATTTCTGTTGATTTCATTGATGATACTTCAGTTATTTCACAGGAACTTTACTGAGATAAGAATATAGATTTTCTCGTACCAAATATATTCAGGATTTGTGTTGATTATGCATTCATGTTGCACACATACTAGTGCATCGCATCATATCGGTATATATAGGTTGTGACGCATTTGCGTCCATAGTTACGATAGCCTTATTAGATGTTACTTACTACTCACGATTTGGCAACTCACCCCCGTTATGTTACGATATCTTGCATGTCGGACCCGTCAGCACAGTAGCGGCGGGCGTACTTTCTATTATGCTTCGTTTATATCGTTTTGCAGTTTTGCTCATAGGTGGGCTGCGAGGATACTTTGTTTCATCTTGTATTATTTTTTGTATCTAGTATACTCCATCTATCCTTGTATATTGGACTAGACGGTGAGACTCGTGAGACTTGTATTTGTGATTTTTGGTGTCGATACTCACTTAAGCCGACTTGGTGTTTGTTATTTCTTGCTTTCAGATGCTTATTTTCGTGCTTTTAATAGACATATTGTATGTGGTTGTGATTTCGTCTTTGGCGAAGAGCTAGCTCCCGCTTGAAGATGCCTTTATTCATTATATATATGTATTTTCATGTGTTGCACCCGTTTGGTGGCTAGTATTTACAATGAAGACTCTGCCGAAATTTTCGGGAAATTTTGATATTTTAAAAATGTTTAGTGCGACTTATTTTGTTTAAAATCGCTTTCTTTAACTAAGTTTTCCTTTACTCTATTGCATAAAATGGTTTAGATTTCTGGGCTTTGGCTTACTTAGATTACGTTACGCCTTGAGACGTTTCGTAATTTAAGTGTCAGTCACGTTCCGTACTTTCGGGTCGTGATATATATATATATATATATATATATAATCAAAATATCTATTTTAATTATATAAATATTTCAAGCTTTCTAAATCAAAGGAATCACTATTACATGAAAATACCATCAAAATACAACACAATTTCAATATTTCAAGAAAATACCATATATTACCAAATTAGGTTTTACTCACTAGAAATTTCACATTTATAAAATATACGTCTATGAAAACCCTAAAGACAACAATTAAATGTTTGAGGTGTATTTTGAAATTATACCAAAACTATTTTTATATAAAACCACCTTAAGTTATACTAAATTACAATAAGGACCCTAGTAAACACAGGTTTAAGCGGGACCAGTCTCTTGAGCCTTGGGGAGCTGGAGATATGGGTGGTTGCCTGTTTAAGGTAGACAATCTAACAAACAGTGTTATCAACACTGTAATTATCTTGGAAAAAGACACAAATCCTGTCGTTCATGTGCAGCACTTACCGATAACATCAAAACTAATTCAAGACTTCAATTTCTTTTCAAAGTGTCTGACTCAGACTGAGTCTCAATCTAATCAATCTGACTTGAATCTGATTCAAGTATAAACTACAATTCAACATGAATCTATGAATCCGTCCATTCAATCTATATCAGTCTATATTGACTGAACCAAACCATGGATATACTCCATTTACATGACTATCCATTTGTATCCATTCCATTTACTGATATCATGGTTTCGGCAAGTTATCCATATACAAATTATAATACAAGACAATACAATACAATCAATACAAACAATATATAAGACATTACGGGTTTATAAGGGTAGACTGGTACAGAACATGTTCAAGGTGACAAGAGGTGGCCACTTAAGACGTAATTACATCCATGTCGTTGTTCTGTGGTATTTTCGATGGAGCCTTGTACTACGGGTTACCAAATTCCACGGTGTAAGTTGGACTACTCTCGTATACACTGGCATCTTCTGTACCAAGCTATAAAAAACAGCGTTAACAATATAATCAAACATTATAAAATATACTCTCCCTGTCTATTATATTTCTACTCACCTTTGAGACTTACCGAGCGATTGTTCGCTGACGACATGTCATTTCTTCTTTCTTTGAAATGTTTTCAAGTGCATCGGACCTTCTGGAGACAAAGCTCACCAGCGAGGATTTGAATCGGCTAGCCTTCAACCCATAGCCCTAAATTATTTGTACATACTATTTCCATTTCTGTTATGGCATTATTTAGGCATTGCTTTCATTCCAAATATTTACATTTCAGCTGTATTGTAAAAGAATGTTAAATAAATAAAGTTGCTGTTCAATTACATCTATTGTCATTTTCTTGTGTACATTTACTTTTTGTTGCTTAGATACGCTTAGCGTGTTTACTTCTGAGTAAATACGTAGCGGGCCCGTCGCGTTCTCTGCCCGTACAATAGGAAGCGGGGCTTGACACATGTCGCCGTTTTTGTTGATGCTTATTCTTAATTAGCACGACTAATATCAATTTCAATTGTTAGTTTTATTAGTTTTTATTTAATGATATGGTATTGATATGCTTAGACCAAGTTTTAAATGGTTTTAAAATTTAGCATTTATATTGTGTTACATACGTTAAATTTTGCAGTAATGTATCAATCATTATATTAACATTAGTATCAATCAGATATTTACATAGTAGTATGTTAAGTGCACATTAGTAAGTTTATTAATGTAACATTAGTGTGTATCGGTTTTCAAATTAAGAGTGTTATATATGATAATATAATAGTGTATTAGTATAGTAATATTTTTTACTGTAATAATAGGTGATTATTATTATAGAATATAATGTTATAATATGATTTTTTAAATTGTTTTATAATGCATAGTTGATGTAATTATTTAGGAAGTAATTACTGTTACTATAAAGTAGTTATAATTATCAAATCATAAATCATACAAGACGATTAATCAATATTAGAATTATATATTTGTGTAGAATAGTTTTTTTAGTATCATATCACTTTAACTGTATAAGAGGTATTTGTTATTGTTATGATAGGAGCAGCAATTTTCTTTTGTGAATTGTTATTTATTTAAGTTAATGAGGACCTTAAATGTTGTTTCATCCTTCTCAAACTAAGCTTTAAATATGCTTTCATTGTTCCTTTGCACTCTAGACTTAACACCAACCATTTTGCGTAACCTTCATAGGATATAAACCATTAAAGAAATGTAATCTTTGAATTTGTTTCACTTGTTGGTTTCGTTTTAATGTTTTATAATATACTTTGTTATAGACTTGCTATTAAGATGCAAGTATCATTATCTATCTGGAGAAAGTTCACAACGCTCTCTATCTTATATCTTCATCTGTCTAACATAATTATTGATACAACATCTTTATAGCTTTAAAAAGAAAAGTTAAATTAATATTAAAATACCCTCAGTTATCCTTTTGCGTATTTCGTTTCTACAACCCTCGTTAGGAAAACCAGGTTGAGAATGGTGCAGATTATTGCACATTTTAGGTTTAGTGGAGTGAGATGCAAAGTTCTTCATGGAGCACGGTCTCGAAAGGAAAACAAGGTTTTTAAACAAAATAAAACAATTTAAACAATATTAAAAGAATGAATTAATATTAATTATCATCTATATGGAGCTTAAAAGAAAACAAATTTACAAGTTAGATTTTAAATAAAATACCCTTAAGTTGAAAAGATTTAAGTTTCTATTAAAATACCTTGAGTTTTGTAAAAGATAAATCTTTTAATACGCTATTTTTCCAAACTCAAAAAATTCACAACATTTAAATTTATTAATAAGATATGACTATAACCTGAATACAAACTCGAACTTGATTTGAACTCGAACTCGAATCCAAACTGCAACTAATCTTGAAGTAGAACACTTGAATACCTAAACTTGAACTTGTATATCCAAACTTGAACTTGTATACTTGAATTGACCAAACTATGAATATAATTTGACATGAATACATGAGTATATGATTACAACTTGAATATGAACTTGTACTCTTTATATTCATGGCTTTGGCTGACTTGTAAACTTGAACTGTACACTACAATACGTGGGGATACGGGGTAGATTGGTACAGAACGTATATCGTGGCACAATAGGTCACTTTAAAAGAAACCTATATGAATTCACATGCCGTTTTCCCGTGGATTATGACGGGGCCTTGTACTACATGTTACCATAGTCCACGGGGTAAGTTGGACTCTTCTCGTATATATGAATCTTTTTTTATTAAACTACAAACAACCAAGTTAGAATAACTATCTTATACATGTAAATGATTATGCTTAGATACTTTCATATACAACGTCACCTGTTCACTTTTACTTGATTACTTTTCACTTTATATACCATTCAGTCATCTTCTTTAACTTCTTTTGGAGACTTACCGAGCACTAGTTTGCTGACGACATTCCTCTCTGTTTCTTTTCTTTGGAATGTTCGTCAGGAGGAACGAACTCTGAGGTGATAGAGCCGAGATCGGAGGACTTGGACCAGTTTGCTGCTCAGCCTGATTACTAGCTTTTGCCTACACTTATTTTCAATATACCATTGTTTAGGCATTTGTTTTTATCGTTATATCTTTTTATTCCAGTTGTATTTAAAAATTGAATGTAAATAAAATTGTTGTTTAATGTTAGTACTCTTGTCATTCTTGCTCATTGTTATATTTCTTACATATGCTTAACGTATTCTCATAGTAAATACGTTGCGGGCTTGCCACGTCACCGTTTCCGTCTACTGTGAAGCGGGGCGTGACAAATGGTTGATTTTCCCGTCGACTTCTTTTCGCTTCGAGCCACACCTTTCCTTTTCTTCTTCTTTAGCTTTTTGGATTTTGAGCCCGATTGAGCCGAATTGGTAGCTGGAACGGTGGGCTCCTTCTGCCCCTCTCATTCTGTTCCGGGCTTTTTCTGAAGTAGTTTTAGTATCTTTGTTATCTTATCATATATGTGCATGCTCCACGGAGGCCGTGGCGAGTCAGATTCATTTCTCGGGGCAACGGATATAGCTGTTTGCTCCCTTAAGGCTCCAGCTTCTGTCTGTATAAAGTTGGTGGTCGCAGCTTGATTGTTCACCAACATGAATTTGGACAACTCGATCTCTCCAGTTTGTTTTGCTTTTCGACCCAGTATTTGAAAGTGTAACAATTCTCGATTGCATGGCTCACTATTATGTGATACGAGAAATACAGGGGATTGTCGGTCATTTTTGTTTCGTGAGGTCTCTTCAACTCCGGCAATTGAGACCGTTGTTTAGGACATCCTTGAATATCTTGTGGACCTTGTCCATCCTGAAAGATTAAACCTTGTTCTTTTTCTCCTCTAGGGAAGGCCCTTCTCCTCCTAGGATTGGCTTTCGAGACCAGTCCGTTTTTTGTCCACCTGCCTTTCGCTTGTCTTCATTGTCAGATGTATTGAAGGCGTTGGTATTATTGGAATTCCCGTTTTTACGGTTGTCATCCTTTCGGTTCTTCCAAGGCTTGTCACTCTGAGAGTCCGGGGCAAACTCTTGCATCGAACGTTCCAATATTTGAACTCTTTTGGTCAACTCTTGAAACTTCTTGAGGCCTGTTGTATATAAGAATGGGATCATCCTATTACTGGGTTCCCAATAAGAAGGCTGACGGACTGGTTATGCTCCAGCGGCGTTTAGCACTTGACCGTGAGATTACGCCATCGAGCGATAAAGTCCGTATTGCTTTTGTTCTTTCCTGGTTTGGTCTTCACAAGGTCAGCAATGGAGATTTTATCACTGACACTCATGAACCTTTTCCGAAACAGAGACTCCATTTAGGCGAAAGCAGTGACGATCCCATCTGGTATACTTGCATACTAGTTGAAAGCGACACCGGTTAGGCTGTTGACAAACTAACGAAGAAGGAGTGCATCATTACCCTCTGTATTTCCGCAGAACGCTTTAAAATGGGCGATATGCTAATTTGCGTTCCATGTCCCGTCAAATCTTCCGAACTTAGAAATGACATAGCCACTGGGGAACTCGATCATATCGTACTGTGCAGGGTGCGGCCTCCCACAGCTGCCAACGTCCTTCTGGGCCTTGACTTCAGCCACCAATGTTTTGATTTTGCCGGTGACAAAATCCATTATCCAATCTTGTGTTAGCAGGATAGTGCCATCTGGGGCCAAGGTGTCCCCAGAAGCGGAATGTGGTCGGCTTTCGTGCGGCTCGATCAAATTTAGACCCAAAGGGATAGGCATCAGTTGTTATGGGTTGTTATTACCCAGCTCATGAGTAAAAACTTGTACTTGATTGGAGGGCGCCCGAGCAACTTGAGCCGTGAGCTACATCACGACGTTCATTAGGTCATCAATTTTTTAGTAAATTTTAGCCATCTCTTTATCTTTGCCTCTAAGATGTTTTCGGGGCTCTTGAAGCAACTCTTGCTCTGCGGTCTTGGGGAAGAAAGTCGGCTCTTCCTCGCTGTCCGAGCTTGACTCCACATAGACCGAGGGGTCTTTTTGCCTATCATCCTTATCAAGAGGGACTTCATTGTCATGTAGAGGCGGCTGGTCTTAGGAAGTGGCAAGCACATTCAAGCCAGATTAGGCTTGGGATGTGCCGGCCCCATCCTTGATTTTGCTATGCAGGTTGTCGCTGGGACACATGCCCGCCATGTAGACCATATGGATAATATCCGGCCGTCTTTTCATTCTTGGCAGCTGATTTCGCGGGCCGCTGTCATGGCCCTTCTATTTCGGTAATGGACAATCAATTGAAGACGGTTGGCCTGACCGGGTTCTTAAGTGGTGCTGGCGCTTCTTTTCTGATTTTGCCCCACTGCTTTTGCACGGCACATAGCGTCTCAAAGACTCTTGAAGATACGGTGTCATGCTTTCTATATTGGGGTTGGGACACGTCTCTTTGTAGCATCATTCGGATTGTTATCTTCTTGATTCTGCCGGTCATGGCATTTTTCTAAACCCACTTCAGACCATCGAAAGAATTGCTGACTTTTATGGCCGACTCAGCAGTCGTCGTGGAGTAACTCTGTTTTTGGAACCTCACAAAATTCTACTTGGCTGGAGTCCTGGCCCTCTTGTTGGCTCTTTATCTGAGCCGCTTCTGTTTCAAGCTTTCTATTTTGAGCACTTGGCAGGCTTCGGCTCTTCGGGAAGCCGCTGTAGGCCGAGCGATGGAGAGCTTCGGAGATATGCCTAATTGTGCACTTGTTGTAGGCGTCGCCTGAGCTTGTCCGCGACATTTGATAATGCCTTTTGTTCCGGTAGTCTTGCCCCCAGCTGGAGCACCAAAGAGCCATTCGAACATCGTCTTACGTTTCGGTTATGGTACCTTGGTGATCACAGCATTCGGCCTCTTACCCTTTCAGACCTTCTTGACCACCTGGTTTGCCGGGATTTCTGCCAGATGAGCGCTTCCGGCCATAGTCACATAATTCACGAATAATTCAGTGAATTCGTGAATTATTCGTGAATTTTTGATCAGCCGATTAATTCTCCGATTTAATCACCACTGGCGAGCACTTCGAATAATTCAAATAAACAACAAATAATTCACAAAAACAGCGAATAATTCGCAATATCAAAACCCAGTGCCTCATAAATTAATTTCTTGATCAAAATCCTTCCCGAATACTTGCCGAATCTTTCCTGAATACCTGCCGATTTTTTCCGAATAGTTCCTCGAATCCGAATTTTCAACCTCACCGAATAATTCCTGAACGGCGAATTTGTGACTATGCTTCCGGCAGGGTAGATGAGGACAAAACCAAATTAGCGGGATGGTTCCTCCCACTGCCGACTGAGACTTGCGGGGAGAATCACATAGGGATTGATCTTAACCATGTTAGGGATCAGAGTCGCCTCTGAGACCATACTAGTTCTTAGAGACATTCTCGCTGAGTTTGCAAATTGCGGTTTAAAAGTTGTTATCCTGCACAAAAAAGTAAGACTTCAGTACAAACAATCGATATATATGTTGAATGAGTTCGAATGAACGCTTGATTCGAAATATGAGAGGAGAGAAAATGTGCCACCGGACGTGTCAGAATCTGTAGAGTGTTTTTCGTCACCCTATTAAGATAGGAATGCACGTGCTTGTCAGGCGTATACAGATTTCTCCTGCTTAGGATAGGCTGGGGTTTATTGATTGTGGGGATCTGATCTCTGGCAGCCACGGACTAAGCTGTCGTTAATTACCCCCCATCTTTGAAGCGAGAGTGCCTTCGATTGATGAGGAAAACCGGTCATGTGAACTCAACATACAGTGCATGCGGCGCCTGAGATATGAGTATTATGTGTCGCTGTTGGACACGAGTTTCATGATGTTTTGAGTGTCGATGCTGGGCACTCGGGTTTTATCATGATTTGTGTGTCGTTGCTGGAAACAAGTTGGATGGTGCATTAGTACATGTCACGCATCGATATATTATTATTCTTGGCACAGTCACGAGTACCTTGATATCATAGTTATGATATGTTGTCACCCTCTTTGTAGCATTGTGTATTTTATTGTATGACTTAGGAGAGAGTCATACATGAGATTTCTACTCGGTGATGTATTTTACTCACGAGTTGGCAACTCACCCCCGTTATGCCACAGTTTCTTGCAGGTTTGGCCGTACAGGTTTCGTTGCGGCTTGCTGGCACACTACTTCCTTTCGGGTGATTACTTGGGTAGGTGGGTTCACTTGTATCGTGACCACCGTTGTATTTTTATTTATTTCAGTTGTATCTAGTAAGCTCCATCAACCAGACTTGTATTATTTGATAGACTTAGAAAACCAGTTGTATATTCTTTCGACCTTAAAGTCGCGCGCTTGTATTATTATGATTCTTCTCTGGTTTTCTTGAGGATGTTGGTTTTCTTCTGAGTTTTGATCCTCGCCCTTCGGCGTTGTATATTATATTGCTTGCTTGGTGGTTTCCGCCAATTGGCGAAGAGCTAGCTCCCGCTTGGGGATGCCATTATTCATTACTTATGTATATGCATGTTTGTATCCGTTTGGGGCCAGTATTTACAAAGGAGACTCTACCGAAATTTTCGGGAAAATATGATGTTGCTTTTAAATGTTTAATGCCACTTATTTTGTTAAACCACTTGCTATAAAACAAGTTTTCCTTCACTCTTTTCTTTAAAAATAGTTTAGATTTCTAGGCTTTGGCTTACTTAGATTACGTGATGCCTCTAGACGTTTCGTAATTTAAGTGCCAGTCGCGTTCCTTACCTTCGGGTCGTGACACAATTTCTCGGCCATTTTGTCGGGAACAGACGGCAGAAGTGGACCGTCGACCACCTCTTCACCATAAAGAGCATAGACAAAGAAACCTTCAAAGGGTACGTCACCCACTTCTACAACGCCCTCCTCGAGGACCCGGAACACAATGACGAGACAGTCATTACGGCCCTCAGGTCGGGTCTTAGGCATAAGGAGTGGCTACACTCCTTTCATCAGCGCAACCTAAGACTATGGCCGAGGTAAAGTCCTGGACCGAACGTGAGATCCAGCTTGAATCCGAGGTGAACGCCAATCTACCGCGGACAGAATAAGTTGATCAAAAGAAGAGGGACCGGGAGGAGAAAAAGAAGATTGAGCGGCCAAAGTCCTACTCCCTGAAGTTTCAGGAGTACACCCCGCTCAACGTCTCCCAGACGGTACTGCTAGAGGAGGCTAAGGGAGAGAGGTTCTTCAAGCTCCCCCCAGTCTCGAACAGGACGGCAAAGCTCACCCGAGGCCCTTATTGCAGCTTCCACAGGTCCCAGGGCCACTCCACTGAGAACTGCAAACAGCTCCGAGACTACATCGAGGAGATAATCCGCTCGGGGCATCTGGCAACGTACTTGCGGGACAAGTGGCAAGCTAACCGTGAGCAAGAGCAACATCCCCCTCCCGGTGAATTGACAATTGGCCAAATCATGGTCATGTCAGCAGGGGGCACGGCAGAAACCAACGAGACTCAGCACCCCCTACCAGTCGAGGGGACTGACAGCCACCCGAGGAAGAAGGCCAGAGTAGCCGAGCCGATCGTTTTTACCGACGAGGACCTCCACGGTATATCCCCGCCTCATAACGACCCGCTGGTGATCATAGCTCGGGTCCACCGCTATGAGGTGCAGATGATACTGATCGACTCTGGGAGCTCGGCGGGAATTCTCTTCCATGACTGCTTCCTGCATATGGGACTCACCCAGTCGGACTTAAGGTTGACCACCCGCATCCTGTCAAGGTTCACTAATCACTCCATCCCGGTGGAAGGGGTAATCACTCTCCAATTTGATATCAGGGAGGCTGGCCGTATGCGCATCGTGCCTATAGAATTCATCGTCACGAGGATCCCATCGGCCTACAACATTCTCCTCGGTCTCCCGACGCTGAACTCCCTACAGGCCCAGATATCGACCTACCGCCTAGCGATGAAATTCCCGGTCGACCAAGATGGGATAGGTCGGGCCTACGAAGACTAACGAACAGCAAAGGTTTGCTTCACCGCAACATTTACAACTGAGCAGCCAAACAACGATGTCGAGGGTGAGGGTGACATCAAAGGTTCTCTGGACACTCGAGATGAGCAAAAAGTGATCCGAGGGACCCCAGTGAAGCCACTGACAGAGGTCCCCTTCGTAGAAGAGGACGACGAACGAACAATCCAGATCGGTTCGCTTTTGATGGGGACTCAGCGAGACGACCTGGTTCATTTCCTCAGAAACAACTCTGACGTGTTCGCCTGGGCACCTGCTGACATGCCTGGGATCGACCCCAAAATCATATCTCATAAGCCCGGGGTAGATCCTATGGCCCGACCCGTCAGGCAGAAAAAGTGAAGCTTCGCCCCGATCAACCAAAAGGCGATCGAGGACGAGGTAGACAGGCTCCTCGCCGCTAACTTGATTCGAAATGTGCCTTACTCAGAATGGTTGGCGAACGTAGTCATGGTCAAAAATTCAAGTGGGAAGTGGCGCATGTGCGTCGACTTCACCGACCTCAACAAGGCATGCCCGAAAGACAATTATCCTCTCCCTCGGATAAATCAGCTCATCAACAGCTCGGTAGGCCACGAGCTACTTAGCTTCATGGATGCTTTTTCCGGCTACAACCAGATCCGTATGAATCCGGCAGATGAGGATCTCACCGCATTCACAATAGACCGAGGGGTATACTGCTATAAGGTGATACCCTTCGGCCTCAAGAACGCCGGAGCTATGTACCAACGCTTGGTCAATCGCATGTTCAAGCCGCGGATCGGCAGGAATATGGAAGTTTACGTCGACGACATGCTTGTCAAATCGATCTCATCGGACGAACACGCCAAAGATCTGGGCGAGGCCTTCGACGTCCTCCGCAAATACAAGATGAAACTGAACCCCGCCAAGTGCGCATTCGAGGTCACCGGGGGAAGTTCTTCGGTTTCATGGTCACTCACCGCGAGATCGAAGCTAACCCGGAGAAAATCAACGCCATCCTCAACATGGCCATGCCCAAGACTAACGTAGAAATCATGCGGCTGACAGGACGGGTAGCCGCTCTGAGCCATTTCAGGTCGAGGTCTGGGGAGAAGTGTCTCCCGTTCTTTAAGGCTCTAAGGAAGATTCCAAGGTTCGAGTGGTCGGAGGAGTGCCAAACCGCATTTGACCAATTAAAGAGGCACCTTGCGACTCCACCGCTGCTCACCCGACCATTTGAAGGGGACGAGCTTTTGCTATATCTTGAGATATCCAACCAAGCTGCAGGCTTAGTGCTCGTCCGAGAGGTCGATGGAGTCCAGAAGCCGGTATACTATGTGAGCTATGTTTTCAAGGACGCAGAAACGAGGTACCCAGCCATAGAGAAGATCGTCTTGGCACTCATCATGGCCTCAACGAAACTACGACACTATTTACAGGTGCACACTATCCACGTTCTTACCGAGCGCCCTTTGGGGGCTATCCTCGCCTCCCCCGAGTCCTTTGGCCGCTTGGAGAAGTGGAGGTGGGAGTTGTCCCATTTCGACATAAAATACCAGCCGAGGCAGGCCATCAAAGCACAAACCCTGGTCAATTTTATCGTCGAGTGCACTATCCCCAGCAAGGGGCCGGAATCAACGCCGTCCCCCGCAGCTCAACCCTCGGTCGATGGGAAACTTGACTCCATCCTTGATTGGATCCTTTACGTCGACGGGTCCTCGACCGAGGAAAGCTGTGGTGCCGGCCTCATCATTCGGGGCCCGAACGAGGCAGAAATGGAGTATTCTTTGAAGCTCAGGTTCAAGGCCTCAAATAACGCGGCGGAATACGAGACCTTGCTGGTCGGACTACGCATAGCCTCCGGACTGGGGCTGAAAACGATTCGGATCCACAGCGACTCCGCCCTAGTCGTTGGCCAAGTGACCGGCCGATTCGAGGCACGGGAGCCTTTGATGGTGAAGTATTTGGCCGAGGTAAGAAGACTACGAAAGGGCTTCGAGTCCAGGTGGAGCAAGTCCCCAGACAGCTCAACGCCCAAGCCGACACCTTGAGTAAGCTGGCTTCATCCTATACGGCCAACAACAAGAGGAACATCCTCTTCGAGGTCTTGCCATGACCCAGCGTGGAAGACGGGGCAACAATACTTCAAGTGTATACAGCCCGGGAAGAAGACCGGGACTGGAGAAAGCGCCTCGTAGAATTCCTGAGGGAAGGTACGCTCCCAGAAGATCGGGGAGAAGCCCGCCGTCTCCGAGCCAAAGCTCTCCATTTCGTCTGGAGCAAGAGGAACCTCTACAAGAAGTCCTTCACTCAGCCCCTGCTCCAGTGCGTCAACCCCCATGAAGCCGACTACATCCTCTGTGAGATCGATGAAGGGGTTGGCGACACGCACCAGGGGGCCCGCACCTTAATCCAGAAGGCGCTGCTCCAGAGGTACTACTGGCCGACAGTTCATCAGGACGCCCAGAAGCTCGTCAGGAGATGCAAGAGCTGCCAACTCCATGGAAGCGTACCTCGCCTTTCGGCAACCGAGCTAACCGCCCTAACCTCCTTTTGGATGTTTTCCCAGTAGGGAATGGACATAATAGGCCAATTCCCTACCGGTACGAGCGGGCACAAGTACGTCCTCATCGCAGTGGACTACTTCACGAAGTGGATCGAGGCCATTCCCATCAGGAAACCGGATGCCACCACGACTATCAAGTTCCTACAGAACAACATGATACTCCGGTTTGGCATCCCTAGGTGCATCATCACCGACCATGGAACAAATAACGAAAACGAAAGAGTTAAGGAATTTTGCAGCGAATATCACATCCTCATGAAATTTTCCGCGGTCGCACATCCCCAATGCAACGGGCAAGCCGAGATCGCTAATCGGGACGTCCTTCGAGTTCTTCGGACACGCCTAGAAGGACGCCAAGGCAGTTGGGTCGAGGAATTACCCCGGGTCTTATGGGCCCTGCGCATGTCGAAGAAAACCCCCACCGAGGAGACCCCTTTCATCCTCTGCTACGGTACCGAGGCAATGGTTCCCGTGGAGATCGGGCTCCCCAGTCACCGGGTCAAGCATTTCGACGACGAAGCGAACACCTCAGCCTTACGAACTAACCTGGATATCTTGTTAGAGAAACGAGACCGGGCTCAGATCAAAGCCGCCGCCTATCAACAGCAAACCGCCTGCTACTACAACGCGTGAGTCAAGCGTTGCTTCTTCAAGACCGGAGATTTAGTCCTAAGGCAGAACGAGTACGTCGATCAAGGCAGGCAGCATAAGTTTTCCCCAAAGTGGTACGGCCCTTTCCTCGTCTCCGAGATCCTGCCCGGCGGAGCCTACCGCTTGCAAGACGTGGATGGGCACAAGTTTCCATGGCCTTACAACGCCGAGAAGCTCAATCTATACCAATGAAAAGAATATCTACGAGGGCATATTTCTTCTTTCACAAAGACAATGTAAACCTTTCTAAAGTTCTTTCTATTTAAACAATAAGAAGGGAACACTAGAACATTGTAAAAAGAAGAATTTTATTCATTCAAAAGGTACTACGGGCTCCTCAGCCTTACAGAAAAAGGAAAAAGTTACAACAGAGTTGGAACGGGATCGAGGAAGTACTCATGGTGATACTCAGAGTAGATTTCCGCTAGCCGGACCCTAACTTCCGTAGCCCTCTCATGTCGATGCTGCGCGCGAACCCGGGACGCCACAGAAACACTGGACGCTCCGCCCTCTGCACCTTGGCTCACGATATACCTCATTTTGAAGCAATCCAGAATGAGGGCCAAGGATCGGTCGTACCTGGCTTTTGAGATGAGGCCGAGCAGAAAGATCGAATGCACCTTATCGAGCGCCTCGTCCAGAAGCTCCTCAGTGAAGAGGTTGTCCAACCCCGAGGACCTCCTCCAAATCGCGTACATCAGAAACTGAAGCAGGAATGACCGGCGAGGGAAAAGCTGATCGACGTGACCCTCGAGGCCCTTAACCACTCCCCGGTATCCATCCTCAGCCAGGGATTGGTCATACAGGGAGACATCGTCAAAGGTGATGATCTCTTCGATCGAATACATGTGCCCAGTCATCTCAAAAGAAAACGATGCCAAAGGGGTTGCCATCTCCTTCTTCTTCTCTATTTATACCCTCAAACAGAATCCTTAAGGACCCTGATTCAAACGCACATGGGCGCGAATACTGGGATCCTCCAAGATTTCTCCAATGCCGCGCCGCCACGTGGAAAAATTGACGCGGCTTCCCAAAACGTTACACCTCCCCCAAGCATTCCTGGCACGTACCGCCTGCGACGGCCGCTCCTCCCAATTTTCACGAACCAAGGAAGGTCGGTCCGAGCCTCCGGATCCACCGAGCAGCTACCCTGCTCGGTTCATCCTTGGCAGACCACTACTTGGGTTCTTCAACAAAGCAATGTAAATTCTTCCAAGTTCTTTTTATTTAAACAGACAAGAAGGACAAAGCGGTCGATCATTGCAGAAAAGAAGAATTTTATTGATTTAAAAAGGTATTGTGGGCTCCTCAGCCTTACATTACATAAAAAAAATTATTATTACAGCAGCGGGGGAAAGGGGTGCAGGAAACATTGCTCGTGGTACTCCGAGGATATTTCCGCCAGCCGAGCCCTCGCCGCCTCAGACCTCTGCTACTGATGCCTTCCGCGAACATCGGCGAGATGCTTTAATTGGTAACACTCGAGGATGAGTCCTACCGATCGATCCCGCCGACTCATCGAGATCAGGCCGAAGCGGCACAAAGACCTCAGGTTACCAACCGTCTCGTCCTACAGCTGCTCAGTCAAGGGATTGTGCAGCCCCGACGACGCCCTCCAGATGGAGTACATCAACAGCTGAAGCAGGGGTGAGCGCCGGGGAAGCAGTCGGCCAAAATGGTCCTCCACACGCCCGATCACCGCCTGCCGCGTATCCTTGGAACACAGCTGGTCGTAAGAGTACACGTCCTCGAAGGAGATGATCTCGGGGATGGTGAAAGGGGAAGTGTCCATTCTTACGCTTTGGGGATGAAGAGAGGAGTGATTAATACGCCCTCCGTTAAATAGCCCCACAGTGCCCCCAAGAGTCCAGCAATCGCTCGTTTCTTCCACTACTGACCGCCACACGGTGGACTTCCCGTCTTTCTCGGTGAAATCGAAACGACGCGGCTCTTACGCTTCACCTTCCTCCGCGCGTTCATAACACGTCGACCGCAACGGTCACTCTTCCCGATGTTCAAACACCGGGGAAGGTCGGACAGAACCTCACGAGTCAACCGAGCAGCTACCCTGCTCGGACCATCCTTGGCTGGTAGTTCATTATCCACCAATGCCAAGGATCAAAGCCCTCACCAAGAGGCCACCGGGCAGCAACCCTGCTCAGTCTATCCTTGGTTGGCAACTTCTTACCCACCGACACCAAGAATCAAAGCCCTCACCAATTGGAAACAGGGCAGCAACCCTGCTCGGTCCATCCTTAGCAGGCCTCCCAATGCCCTCCCGTGCTAAGGATCAAAGCCCTTACCAAAAGGCCACCGAGCAGCAACCCTGCTCGGTCTATCCATGGCTGGTAATTTCTTACCCACGACGCCAAGGATCAAAGCCCTCATCAAGAGGCCACCGAGCAGCAACCCTGCTCGGTCCATCCTTAGCAGGCCTCCCCATGCCCTCCCGCGCTAAGGATCAAAGCCCTCATCAAGAGGCCACCGAGAAGCAACCTTGCTCGGTCTATCCTTAGCAGGCTTCCCCATGCCCTCCCGCTCTAAGGATCAAAGCGCTCACCAAGAGGCCATCGAGCAGCTACCCTGCTCGGTCCATCCTTGGCTGGTAATTTCTTACCACACGATGCCAAGGATTAAAGCCCTCACCAAGAGGCCACCGAGCGGCTGCCCTGCTCGGTCCATCCTTAGCAGGCCTCTCCATGCCATCCTGCGCTAAGAATCCAAGCCCTCACCAAGAAGCAACCGAGCAGCTACCCAACTCGGTCCATCCTTGGCTGGTAATTTCTTACCCACCGACGCCAAGGATCAAAAGCCCTCATCAAGAGGCCACCGATCAGCTACCCTGCTCGGTCCATCCACACCTAAGCGATCTCCACCTCGACTTCGGGGCCATGGAGATACCGATCTTTTACCGGTCTTTGCACACTTAGCAAGTGATATAATTCAACTCGATGTGCGATTGCTAAATGGAAAACCGACTTAACATGAAGGCAGTACTGCGCAAATATAAATGTTTACCACAGGGAAAATGCACATGCAAAGACTACTGCAAAAAGACATTTTTATGCACAAAAATTCAGAAGTCTTATAGAGGTATTTTGGGTTCCCCAGCCTTACAAAAACGCCTGGAGGCTTACAAACTTTTAGCACCCTCACCCTACAATTTCATTTCCGCTTCAGCTTCCCCGGTTTAGTTGGTTTGGAGGATTAATTGATTGGATACTCCTTTCAGATATCATACTTTTCTTAGATAAAGAGCTAGTGTCAATAAAAAGGCTAATTACAGAGGTCGTCGGCGCCCTTGAAAAGATTTTCTCTCACAAGCTAGCACTGGATGTGCATCCATGAACCAGCTTCTCAAGAGACAACAGAGAGAGGACGTTCGCGCTTTCCGACTCGGAAACCGCTCACTGTTCGGACTCATCGGCCGGACAGGGAGTTCGGCCTGGTTCTTTCGCTTGAAGAATGGAGAAAAAATTGAAGGCCCTCGAAAGCCCAAGGCCACCGTTTGTTTGGCTCAGATTGCTAAGGAGGCGGGAAAGTTCAGGCCTCGGGGCCGGGGAGAACGTCAATGAGCCACGCCCCCACTACGACAACCGGGGTTGTGTCTTGAAAGTCGGCGTTCATCGCAGGAGTTTCGGCACCAGGAGCCGGAGGGACCGATTTCTCCCCAACGCTCCCACCGGGGGCCTCTTCCTCTGCAGGGGCATTCCCCTGCACGTCATCCTCGAGAGGGTACTCATCTCGGAGATTGCTGTTAGGGAACTCTGGCATCTGCGACTTGACGGCGTCGAGGGCGTCGTGCTAAATGACGGCAGCGGCTCCAGCGAGGTCGATATAGAACTGATCTGAATTCTTGTAGTTCTCCACCACCTCCAACGCCCGAACCTTCACCGTCTCGTTCTCTCTCTAGAGGGTGTTCGCCGTCTTCTTCAGGGTGGCGATGAGCACCTTGGAATCTTCTAACTAGGACTCGACGGCTCGGGCGGCCTCTCGGCACCTGGCGGTCTCCCGATTCTCGGCCGCCACTCGGTCTTCAAGGGCAGCGACCCTTTCCATCGCCACCTCCAGCTCCAGCCTTAAGCTCTTCTCCCATGAGGAGAGCTTGCCTACGGCCCACATCGCCGGGGCGATTTCCTCGTCCTCCATGTTGACGACGAGGGCGGCGTGCTGAAGAACCAGAAGAAAAGAAATAGGGTTAAAAAGGAAAGGGAGGCACCCGATCACGTGAACAAAAATGCTGAATGAAGAACCAAATGGGGTGCGAACACTAACCTGCACGGCCTCTTGAGCTATGGCCGCCATTTGGGCCCGGAGGGTCCCCCGAGGGATTCTGCCCCCGGCCGACCTTTCCATCTCCGAGAGCAAGCGGTCGGCGACGGAAAGCCCCGAGGGCACCTCGAAGCGAAGGTCCCCATCGTTCACGAGGATCGGAGAAGCCGGGAAGCGGAGCGCCGTCTTATGAAATCTCTTGAGGAGCAACGCGGGAGAACCAGTCTCGCCTCCCACCTCGGGAGCCCGGGGCTCTTGCTCCCGAGCATGCTTTCGGACCGGCGCATGACTGGACTCGGGGGCCCGGGGCACGCTTGGGCGCCTGGATGAAGCAGCCGCTGGTGGAGCCGGAGCCGACGACGGGCGAGAAGGGCCAGTGTCTCTGGCCTTCTTCCCCTTCTTCGTGTCAACCAGGGCTGCCCGAAACTTGCCTAGGTCCATGGGTCCTGTATAAGACAAAACACAAGGATTCAGCAATGCCAGGAAAAATGAAAGAATGCAAAAGTCTAAACAGGTCGCCTGAAAGCTCCTAACTTATCCGCGTACTGGGCGGTGCTGAGCCCGGCCAAACTGAGGGCCCGCTCAGACAGCAGCACATCAGCCCGAGGGAGGGGCTCCCACTTCGACACCGCCACCGCGTCAGGATCATTCGACCGACTCACCCGCGGACAGCTGGCCCCTTGCCACTGGGTAGGCACAGGCCAATCCTCACCCTCGGGCGGCGCAACAAACAAAAACTTCTTCTTCCATTCATGAATGGAAGAAGGTACTATAACAATCTCCGACCCGGCAGCGTCCCCCCCTCCCCCTCCCTCCCCCCCGTTGTCTTCTAAAAGAGATGTATACCCAGCTCGGCTCACCCCTGCGAGCGCCAGGGTGGTTTTTGTAGCAAAGAGAAGAAACGAGAAGGCTCAGGCTGAAAGAGATCAGACTCAATTTCAACCGGGCCAGGAACCCAAAGAGGATTCTCCAAAAGTTCGGCACCAACTGGCCAGGGGCTAACCCAAAACAATTCAACACCGTACTCACCTCGGGGGAGAAGGGCAGACGCATCCCGGCCCAAAAGGCTTCCAGATACAAAGCAATCTCCTTGCCCCGTACCTGATCTGCCCTCTCCCCCTCCTCGGCCAGACAAAGCGAATAGCTGGAGGAATAAGGAAACGAGTCTGAATGTTGGTGAGCTCATCCGTATGCCTCAGCGTGGATGGCACGCCAAGAAGACCCATGACCTGAGCTCTGGGGACCGCCCCCGTCGCACGACCCCGGGAAGCGTGACTAACCCTAATGTCCCAGGGGGACTCCGACTCTGATGAGGAAGAGGAAGAAGAAGTGGAAGAGAAAGCTTTAGAAGAATCCCTAGACTCTACCCGGACTACATCTACAGACTCCTCGGAAGAAGACATCTAACCTGATCAAAGGGAGGTGTCCTCGAGAGATCAAACGCAAGGAATCCGACCTGAGGAGAAGAGCGCCGAGCTAACACGACCAAGGACAAGGAAATTATGGAGAGGTATTGGATCTGGTGGGGATCCCACCTCTATTTATAGTGGCCGGCGTACACATCCTACGGCTCCGATCGCCTCCCGCTAAAATAACGTTTCACAACCAACGGCCGACAACGTTCCACCTGTCGCATTCACACTGGGCGCGTCCCTTCGGGTGCAGGAACGCCTGCGGCATGTCTCTCCAGCCAACCAACGCCAGACACGTGGGTTGTCACTTCGACGAACGTACACACAATCCGGCGCTTCCTCTTTAATGCGAGATCTCTCCCTGATCCGCTGACGTCATCAAGAAAATACTACTCTTTGCCCGAAGATCGGTGCCGACAATATCTTCGAGTGAGAGCTCACCCCAGGTGATCGGTCAGACCACTCTCGACCCGACCCAGGAATGGGTCGGGACGGGAGTAGGGGGCTAATGATGATACTCGATATCAATGACTCCCCAAATGCTGACACGTTGCAGATGACGTGTCCCAGAACCTACAAGGAAGGATCAAGAATTTCAGTTGGGATCACACCTCGGGCCTCCGGCCCGAGGAGTCTCCCGACCTTCGGTGGCCTTCCAGACCACCCCCCGGCTTGCCTCCGAGCTATCACAGAACCAAGATGCCTCGGCGTCTCGGTGGTGCCCGAGCCTCCCGCCGAGCTCATCTTCCCCGGTCTCACCGACCGACCCACAACGCTGATCACAGGCGCCTCCGCCACGGATCCGCGAATCTCGCCATGCACGAGATATCCGCCGCCCATGATCTCGCGTTCCACGCCATCACGATCCCCTATTAACGAGCATGTCTTATTATTAATACGGGATCCCGCCTATCACACGGGCCTGACACCAGGGGCGTAACGGCCGGCGTGAATCTCGTGACCGCCTTCCCATTGCTGCCTCTATATAAACCCCTCTCTCAGACGACTCAGGTAAGCTAATTTCACTCCATTAGGACGTTACTCTGCCAAAATACCCAGTCTAACTTGATCATCGGAGGGTCCTTGGTGGCACAACCACCCCTGGACTTTTTTGCAGGTAGCTCGGCCTCAACCACACAAAACCCATTGAGATCCACACGCTCCAGGAGGCAACCATCCAACTCAATCTCAGCCGTCCATCAGCGCCCTCAGGAGATCAACGGAAGATAACATTTGAAGGAGATCCAGAGATCCATCAAGGTCTCAGTGAAGTCGCCGACGAAACAAGAAAGTGGTGTTGGTGTCGAGACCGAGGTTGGTGATGGGTTCGGTGAAGGGTTAGTTTTGACAAGGAAAAATATTATAAGGGGAGAAGATGTGGTGATGATTGGGGGAAATATTATATATACGGAGAGAGTTAGAGAGAGAATGTGCTGATGAGAGACTGGAGAGAGAGAGGGAGATTAGTTAGGGATAATACTATATATATATATATATATATATATATATATATATATATATATATAAGTTTGTTTGTTAAGAAAATATATTAGTACAAGTATAGGTTTATATATGTAATTATATAAGTTTAGTGAAATATGATATGGTTGTATAAATAGGTTAGGGTTAGTTAAATGAGATAAAATAAGCGAATATATATTTAAGTTTATGAAGAATAATTCCTATTAACCCCCAAGTTTGTTTTAAAAGATTTTCAAATATATCTATCGTATGTTTAAAACTATGATACTAAAAATATATCATTTGTTATATATCTAATATATGACAAAATATTTTATGAATATTTAAAACAGATATTGTTTAGATTAGCAAACAAATATTTAAATACTAATAATATAACTATTTAACAAACTTGGAAAACCATAATTATATGTATATATCTTATTTAAAATTTAAACTCCTAACAGTAGTACGTAGTAGTAGCAGTAATAACCAATACCTCCAAAAAGAAAAGAAAAGAAACGTACCATCGGGCTAGGGTGTTACAATATAGGTCAATACATTTTTATGGTATTAATGTTATTATCATTCTATTATTCAAGAAAGCTCGGAAAAACAAAGATGGGACTGCTGACCATTCTACGTGGAGAAATTATGATGATCTAAATGAGTTTTTCTGGTTTGCAACTTTAATATCTTTTCTTTTTGGGGCATATATGCTGAAGTGTTAATTCCTTTCAATAGATTATATATTCATAAACATATGTAGGTCTGTTGATTGTTTTACGCTTGGTTGGCCCATCTACGATCGTCTCTAAAAGATCAGACAAGTAATTCTCAGGTTTGGCAAAATGAGGTCCATTACATATGCAATTCTTGCTATTCTTGTTATCATGCAAGAGGTTTGGGATCAAATCCCGTTGGCATCTACGGCCTATATATTAAATTTTTTTTACACTTTTTGAACAATATTTAAATTTTTTATCTAATCATAGTTCACATGAGTGTGTTAAACTGTAATTGATCAGAAATTTAATGATATTTGGTTGATATCTTCCACAACATGACCTCGTTAAAATGCCAACGTAATAGTCGAGAGCAGAATTCATACAGTCAAAATTCATATTGGATTTAATTTATGTATAAGATCTACACAATAACCTCTTGCATGACCATGGTTAAAGAACTAAATAAACTTTATCAATGATTAAGGTTGAAAGAAAAAGAAAAGGTAGCATTTTGAAGCCAGAAATAAAAAGGACAACATACGTAATCAAGGAAGAAGATCCAAGATTAGAGAAACAATTTTAGTCGAACAAGCTGCAATATTAATTATTCTATACACCTTTTCATTTATTCATACTCGTTTATTATGAGTAGAAAGAAAAAAATTCAAATATTTTTTGTAATAATGTTGGTAGACTTTTCTTTATATAAAGATTTTAAATAGATTCAAGTTGTTAATTAAGATTTCATATATCGAAAATATTAAAATTTGTACTTGAAAATTGAGTGATATATAGCAGTGATGGGCAAATATTTATGAGCCAATTAAAAATCTTTCCGTCTTTGGATTTTATTAATAACCAGCGCAAAATTTTTAATAAAATGACGCTTTTTTTAAGGGGGGACGGTCGCCCCCACACACCCTCTTCTCTCCGTCCACGTTCATATGTAAAATTTATGTAGGATCAACTTGTAAATACTTCGGTATTTTCCTTCAGCTATTTAATATTTTTCTTGCTAAGAATCTCAATTTTTTTCCTTTGGTTTTTTTAATATTTTGCTTGCTATATAACATACGAAAATCATGAAATGTACAAAAATCTCTAATTTTTTGTTTTCATCAAATTTTCAATATTTTGCATGCGAATGTGACGAAAGTTTAAAATTTCTCAAAATTTCTGCATTTTTCCTTTTTCCAATATTTTACTTGCTATATCACAAGAAAATCATAAAATTTTCAAAAATAATTTTTTTTGTTTACTTCGGTTTGTCAATATTTTCAATGATATATAACAAGGTTCTAAATATCGGAATCGTATCGTCTAGGTGTTTCATATATCATATACGTCCGATATATCGGCCGATATCGCTATATCAGCAAAATTTTATCGGTTTTATTGTACCGTGAAGGGTCCCGATACGATATATGAGTTGATAGAGCGGCCGATATGACCGATATTTGATTCAATGATGTATAGCCACGAAATTGCAAAACTTTCAAAATCTTAAAATTTTCTGTTTTCTTTCTTTTTGTCAGTATTATGCATATGCTATATAACACACGAAATCATAAAGTTTCAAAATTCTATTTTTTTCGTTTTTTAATATTTTTCATGCTTCACATGACAATCATGAAATCTACAAAAATTCAAAAATTATTTGTTTTCTTTAAATTTACAATATTTTGCATAACGCTACTACATGAAAATCGTGAAATTTTAAGAAATCTAATTTTTTTTCCAGTTTTCTTCGGGTCTTCAATATGTTGCATGCTAGCACATGAAAGTCGCGAACTATTCAAAAATCTCAAAATTTTGTATGCTCTTTAGTTTTTAAACGTTTTGTTTACTATAACACACGAAAATTGCGGTATCTTCAAAAATCCCAAAATTTTGTTTTCTTCAAATTTTCAATAATTCACATATAGCACACAAAAATTGCGAAGTTTTTAAATATTAAAAAATACCCGTTTCTTCAAATTTTTAATATATTGCATGCTATATAGCATACAAAAATCTCAAAAATTTCAAAGTCTCAACATTTTCTGGTTTATTCTGTTTTTCAATATTTTTCTTAGCATACAAAAACTGCGGACTTTAAAAATATCAAAACTTTATGTTTTCTTCCATTTTTTCAATATTTTGCTTCTTATACAACAACATCCGAGCATTTATGGGCAGGCTACATGAACCAACATGAGAATCACGCTAAATTTTGCTTCTTATAGCACATAAAAATTGCCAAATTAAAAAAAAAAAAATTGGTCACTTTAGTTTTCTAATATCTTGCTTGCTGTATAGAGCATGAAAATTGCAATATTTTCAAAAATCCCAAAATTTTATGTTTTCTTCGGTATTTCAACATTTTGATTGCTGTAAAAAATGAAAATCGTAAAATTTTCCGAGAATCTCAAAAAATTCATTATTTTGCATGCTATATAAAACACGAAATTCATGAGATTTGAGATGAAAGCTGATCAAAATAGAAAGTGATTTTAAAGAATCGGCCGATCAAACTTTTTCCACCATGTAAGCCTAGCTAAATGGGCTAAAAAGTGATAATATCGAGTAGGGAGCCAATAAAAAAAATTTCAATGGCCCAAATACAACAAGAGAATTAAAAAAGGGTTAGATAATAATTTTTCCATTAATGTCCAAGCCACGCAAGGGAAATATTCCAAGGAATATTCTCTCATATAGCTTTATATATATTATATAGATGCACACACACCGATCAGTTAATCTAAATGGTCATGTTAGTAATGTGGTGATGTTTATGAGATGTGCATGGATGATCTCGTGATTATGTAATTAAATGAGAGACATGATTTTATAATTTGTATTGCTACGAATCTATCAATTTAACCGATGCGTCCTTAACAGAGCATAATGGAAGAGAAATGTTCATAAAACTGACCCCAAAATTTTGGGATGAAGGCTTGTTGTATTTCTATGAATTTGCATGTTTTGTAAAGAGGGATTTAAATGTTGTATCTTCTACAGCAGATCAAACCAGGCCATATAGATCTGTTTCCTTCAGCATGAGGATCAAAAGGTCAAGTACAAGGAGATTAAAAATTAATCTAGGAGAGAATTTGATTGCGTAGCATTGGTTGACGGTGTAATAAATTTTTAGTAAGAAAAGGAGAGGAGCATTAGGATAGATAGGAGACTAGATCGCTTAACTTGAAAAATGGGAACTTGACAGTTTTTAAGGATATAACAATCGTAAAATAAAAATGTTGGAAGAAGATACTAATATTATTATAGAATCACCAAAAAAATCTAGTAGCAACTTGAATACTAATTGTTGAAATAAGTTTTTACTTCACATGTTACCCATTTATTAATGTATCGTATGTAATCAGTAAAAATTTAAATATTACACTTATTTATGTGAGATTGTTTATTTCACGAGTTCATTCATTTTTTAAAATCAATGCTATCTTAGCATGCAAATTTTCATAAGAAAAAAAATTTAATATCTTAAAATTAAAAATAATACTACAATTCTCCTCCTAATAATTATTTATAGTCTAGCAATAGAAAAACTTCTATATTTTGACCCGAAACTTGAAATCGATGCCCAAACTAGCAGGCTGATAATGCTACCGATACAGAAACTTCATACTTCGGAAGAAGTTTTGACATCTGTGATAGTAGTTTTAAGCTTCATGCTGTCAAGTCCTGAGATAGAATAATGTGTGGCAGGACTCTTCATTATACCTGTTATGTCTTTGAGAACTCATGTTTGACGTTATGGATCCTTTAGTTCCCACTTCCCACTACTCGCATATTGCAACAATCATAGTGATATCTATATTGGTATTTCTTCCACTCCATGGGCATATAGAATACATCAGTGACCTCTTAACATCGTTGCATTGCCATGATATTCTAACTGCATCATATCTCTGTCCTACTGCATTATGGCTCATGAATAATAGTGTCTCTCCTTGACTACATCGAACTAGCTTTTAGGTTTTTCTTTCTTCTTTTGGGTAGGGCCGGTGTCTTTTTCTTTTCTTTTTTTCATTTTTCATTTTGTTTGGGGTTCAGGGGTGGGGAGTGGTCAGTACTGGTTATATTCACCATCATATACTTGAGTGCATTCGCTGACAAGAATTTTTCGACTCGAGAGATTTTCCACAACTGAAATTAATTCTCGACAGCCTAACAGATATCTGATAATGAACATATACATAGTATCCGTTGCATTATTTGTTCATTTTAAGTAAAGTTTTGACATTGTCACTACTACAAATAAGGGTTGCCCCTACGGATTTATCGGTAGGGGCAACCCACTGCCCCTACGGATATATACGTAGGGGCGAAAAAAGACCCCGTAGGTGCAAAGGCCGCAGGTGCAAGTTGAGGCCCTGAACGTGCCCCTACGGACAAATTTAAGCCCCTACGGATATATCAGTAGGTGTTATAGCCCCTACGGAGTACCCCGTAGGGGTAATAAAATCATATATGTAATTTTTTTTTTGAATATATTGTATATACCTACGGATATACCCGTAGGTCCCTTTTAGATCCCTACGGATATATCCGTAGGGGATATAAAGTAGTTCCGACGGTTAAGTCCGTAGGGGCTTATCCCAACACCCTGGACTGATATCAGGTGGGAAAATATCAGGAAACCTGATATTTTCCCCTACGGATAAATTCGTAGGGAATAGACACTGGCCCCTACGGACATATCCGTAGGGACAACCCCAACACCCTGCACTGATATCAGGTGGGAAAATATCAGGTTTCCTGATAGTTTGCCCCTACGGATATACCCGTAGGGTTATGGTATGTACCTGCGGCTTAATCCATAGGTACATATTGTCTGTATTTTTTTTTAAAAAATGGGCTGCCAGATTTTTTGCCGCCCTGTGCACAATACTATATACATCAATCAAATCATATATTGCAGTATTCATAATCACATCTCACGCATATATATAATATACAAAAGAAACCCAAAAACTGAATATGATATAAATACAAACCAATATCAATATCGTTTCAAAATGTAGTACAATGTGATATAAATAAATACATGTTTCAAAAAATAAGAACCAAAAAGCTACCCTAGTTCGGTCCAGCTCCACCTCCGAATAACGTTCGAATAACGCGCGCCTGCTCCTCGGTAAATACACTCTCCAATGCTACATATAAGGGAGTCTGAGCGGCATGTGGAGCTGGCGATGTGGTCTGCGCAGCCGCCGTCGAGGTAGTCGCTTGCGGAGCCGCGGCTGCGGGAGTCTGAGTGGGCGGTGGAGCTACAGGAGCTGTCTGCGGAACCGCAGCCGATGTAGTGGCTTGCGGAGCCGCAGCCGAAGGAGATGCATGTGGAGGCTCGGCCGATCTACCCTGTCGCGTCTGGACATAACGTGTGTAAGAAGCGTGTAAGAACTGTGTATTATTCGAATTCGTTTCATTATTAAGTTATTTCGAAACCCTGTTTGGATATCTAGTTTGGAAAAGCGTTGTTTATTTTAATTACATATGTATGTATGATTAATCAGACTTAAGTCTAAAACCAAATAAGCTCAACCTACGTACTAATTATGGATATGTTGATATGTATATAATATGAAATGATATTTTACTATAAAGTAGTATACATACCAGCATCTCCTTCAACTCCTGAACGGTGGCCCTCAAGCTATCCAGTTCCCGATGGACATGCCGGCCACTGGAGACGGAGGAAGTAACCGCCGGGGTGGAGTCCAACCTCATATGGGCCCTGCTAGGACCCAATCCCCGGCCTCTCTCCCAACCTCCGTGGTGCCCTCCGTGTGCGGCGTCCAGAACTGGGGTCAGCAGCCTCGGATCGTTCTGTCCGGTAAAATCGATCCCCGAGGCCTGGGCCTGCTCAACCACCCGCTCCTACACCCACATTAAGCAGTAAAGTATAAGTATAAAATTTAAACTTGAACCTTCCAAAACTAAAATTTCAAATTTGGGTAGAAAAAATATTAACACTTACGCAGTACTCCTGGGTAGCGACGTCGGGACATCGAAGCTCGCCCGTGGCGGGATCTGTCGAGGTGCCGTGGACGGCAAGATATGCGGACAGCACGCTCGATGTACCACCTGACGCCACGGTCCGAGATGTCTGCAATATTAGAAAGTAACTCTTAATATTAGAAATATTAGAGAATAACTCTTAATATTGCAGAATATTAGAGAATAACTCTTAATTTACCGATAACTCCATGGCTCGAGTAATGTTCCTCGAGCCACCTGTGTAAGTGGGGCGACCCCTCTTCGCCGACTTCCTGTTCTCCGTATTCTGAGCGGCCTGTTTCTGCACAACGCATTAACATTTAGTTTTCTAATTAAGAAACACAAAGAAATAAATTATATCATAAATAATGAATTAAATTTAAAATACATACTTGTTTGCGTTCGGAGTCGAAATAAGCGCACAATAGAGGCCATGTCTCTACGTCGACTCTCGCAAACGCCGGAGTAGATAGGAGGGCCGCTCTCTCTGCCTCGGGGGTCGCTATCCACAGGGAGTAGCAGTCGGCCTTCAGCTCATTCCTGTTGTATCGGACCTTGGCCTGCATGTTCTTCATCAGGCCATTGTACAGAGCATGAAGGTCGAGCACCCTCCCCGAGTGATCAGGGTCGGCTACAGGCTGAAAATCGTAATCCAACTGAAAATACAAAAAAACATTGTTATTAGATTGCAAGTGTTAATAATAAATATATTGGATAGATCAAATGAAAATATATATTAATACATACCCGAGCCTGTTCAAAGAAGAGGGCGAATGAGCGCTGGTGCTGCTCGCCCCACTCAACGTGAAGTGGATAGTTCTTCACGATCCGGCTCTCGTCCCCCAAATACCGGCCGAACCTCTCGGCATGAGGACCGGTATAGCGATAGTCAAGGGTAAAAAATAGGGGGAATGCTGCCTCCCCCCTAGCTCTATTAGGCCTCAGCCTATGGGACTGATTCGGGCCTCGAGTCCCCCTCTGGGGATGGAGAGGCCCTGCGTCTGCACGAAATATCAAGACAATCAATAATAAGACAAAGTTGTATTAAGAAATCAAGGTTAAACAAAAATTCAAGTGTGATATATACCTCTGGTGAATAACGCACGAGCCTGGGCCCGAGCAGCAGCACGAGCGGGACGATAGTTCCTCCGGTGAGGAACAACCGGGGTCCCGGACCCGGACGCATCCCCTCCAACTATAAAATAAACATCGACGCTAAATCTCCATGAAGTTCATATTTATTCTATAGAGCATATGTAAAATAAATAAATATTTTAAATTTATTCATACTAACCTGCAGACGATGCGGATGGTACGGAAGCGGCAGGAGTGGCCCCTGTGGAAAGTGTGGACGCACCACCTATAATTAGACAATTAAAAATAGATTTTATAAGTAATTGCAAAAAGAATGTGTAGATCAATAATATAACGTTCTAAATCAATATGCATAAACTATAGGACATATAAACATACCCGCAGGTGCGGTGGTGTCACCACCTACAGCTAGACAATAATAAAAATTGCTAAGTAAGAGCAAAAGGAATGTGTATATTTATGATATAGCATTCTAAATCAATATACATACACTATATGATATATAAACATACCTGGAGGAGCGGGGGTGGCCTCTGTCCCAGATGTGGACGCAGGACCAACAACTAGACAATTAAAAATAGATTTGATAAGTAATTGCAAAAAGAATGTGTAGATCAATAATATAACGTTCTAAATCAATATGCATGCACTATAGGATATATAAACATACCCGCAGGTGCGGTGGTGTCACCACCTACAGCTAGACAATAATAAAAATTGCTAAGTAAGAGCAAAAGGAATGTGTATATTTATGATATAGCATTCTAAATCAATATACATACACTATATGATATATAAACATACCTGGAGGAGCGGGGGTGGCCTCTGTCCCAGATGTGGACGCAGGACCAACAACTAGACAATCAAATATTGACAATATAAGTAATTTTGACATAAACAGGCATGAATATCTGTAATATTAAATTGAAAATGGATATGCGTGCAGTATACCTGGAGGTGTGGCAAAATCCACACGGAAGGAGGCATCCGAAGGGGTCTCCGATCTGGGTGCAAGACCGGCCCTCTGAAGCTCCCTACGGAGCTCTCCGGGCGGCAGAACCGCTCTGCCTCTGCCTCTGCCTCTGCCGCGGCTGGAGCTCCTGCCGCCCCTCGCTGCTCCCGACATCGTCATCCAATCTAGATAAACGGTTCGTGGACGCATTAGACAATCATTAAAAGTATTGACTATATATGATCTAGAGCGTAAAATGTGAAGTAATAATATAACATTACTGATAACCTTTTTCGTTTTGTGGGCGCATCATACATATCTACTTGGATTTCATCGTCGATGTCATTTCTAACCCACGTAACTTCATGATCGGTCGAAGACAACCCGTCCTTCGAAACAGACGGTTGGAGCACTTTAAGCCTTCTCTCTTCTTCGTCCTCATCGCTGTCCTCGTATTCTGGGACATCGTAGACATCTCTAGGTTTCCATCGGCATACAACACTCCACCCCGGATGCTTCAAACACTGTGAGTAGTATACTTGGAACGCTTGGTTCGGAAAGATAAACGGGTCGTCTTGACCGTAAAATCGAAGTGTGTTCACACTGGTCAATCCATATTCATCTTTCCAAGTCCCAAGACTGCTTCTCCACCTGTCTGTATCGGTTCGCGGATCGTACCAAGTACAGTGGAATATATAAAAGGGTTCTGATCGTCCGGGATAGTGAATGCCGAGTATACAATTTAAGTACCCATAGTAAATCACACCGTCCGATCCTACCGTCGCAATACCACTATTCTGAGTGATTCTAGATGTTTCTATGTCCTTAACTTCGAATTTGTATCCAAGGACACCAAATCCTTTGTAATGTGCAACCTCCATACTAGGAAATTGAGCTAAACATCTTGAATCACTCTCAAATGATGCAGACAAGTTCGGATCGTGGATCTAACAAAACAAATTTTACGATAAATACATAACGATACAAGTTTAGATTAAAACTGATAGCAATAAAATGTAATTCGAATAACTTACATGCTCTGTGACCCAATCACAAAAATTATCCTGATGGTATTTTTCCAAACGCTCTTCGTTCCAATCAGGATGCCCCTCACGTACCTCGTTAAAATGAGTTCTGTTTTCAACAAATAATTGTGACATTAATATTATGTCATTTCATATACACACAAACACAGATATAACAATTAATCCAAAAGAACTTACTCTCTAATTTGTTCAAGACATTCGCAATTAAGCAAGATAAACCGGTATATCTTGTTGATAAACATAGTGTCTACCCTCTTATACTCGGCTTTACCATATGGCCCGTCTTGAATTCTTCGTGGTCGGTTAAGCCTTGTCTCAATGTTCTCGTCCAGATAGCGGGAACAAAATGTGGTTGCTTCATCAAGAAGATAACCTTGCATGATAGAACCCTCTGGTCGATTTTTATTGCGTATATACTTCTTAAGAGTGTAAAGGTACCTAATGAGAATATGTTGAATAAATAAACACGGGCATACATGACAAAAATAAATTTATAAATTGCGCGAAACGAAAAATTACACGTACCTCTCGACGGGATACATCCATCGATATTGTACCGGTCCGGCTAACTTCGCCTCAGTTGCAAGATGAACCGTCAAGTGTATTATGATATCGAAGAATGACGGTAGGAAAATACGCTCAAACTTGCAAAGTATCAACGCAATAGAATTTTCTAGTTTATCCAGCGTCGCAACCTCCAGCGTTTTAGCACACAACTCCCTGAAAAAACAACATAGGTCGTTGATTACTAGACCAACCGAGTCGGGGAGAGAAGTCCTGAGGGCTAATGGAAGAAGGTGCTCCACGATAACATGGTGGTCATGACTTTTCTGCCCATCGATCTTGCCCTTCACAATTTTTATTTTCTTGCTGAATGATCCTGAGAAACCTGTGGGGACTTTCAAATCATGCAACACCTGCAGGAATCTTTTCTTCTCCGGTTGTGACATATGATAAGCGGCATTGGGAAGTACAAACTTGCCCGGTTTACCCGCTACCGGTTTAGGGTGCAGTTCACTTCTTATTCCCCACTCTTGTAGATCCATCCGGGCATTCATGTTGTCTTTCGATTTCCCGTCTTTACACGGAAGCAAGTTAAGTATGTGCTCTGATACTCCCTTCTCTATATGCATGACGTCCAGACAATGACGCACTGAATTTGTAGACCAGTACGGAAGCTCGAAGAAAATGCTTAACTTGTTCCAATATTGTGGTTTGACCTGTCTCGTCGGATCCATCCCGAAGGTCACGTTATTGTAACCATCCCATTTAGCAGTCACGTCCTCTCCGGACAATGGGGATGGAGGCCCAAGAAGTTCCTGATGACCATCAAAGTGAACCGTGTCTAACCTGTAGGGGTGGTCTGGAGGCAGAAAACGTCGATGGCCGCAATAACAAACCTTCCTGCTAAAATTCAAAAATTTTGATGTTGTGTGTTCATGGCAATGAGAACATGCTTTGTGACCATGTACGGACCAACCTGAAAGCATTCCATATGCAGGAAAGTCATTAATTGTCCACATTAAAGCCGCACGCAGTATGAAGGTTGTATTTGTGTTTGAATCATATGTCTCTACACCATCAATAAACAAAGTTTTCAGCTCCTCAATCAGAGGTCGGAGATAGACGTCGATATTGTTCCCCGGTGAGTTTGGTCCGTCGATAAGAAGAGGCATCATAAAGTATGATTGGTCCATAGCTAACCAAGGCGACAGATTATAAATTATCATTACAACGGGCCATGTACTGTGACTTCCAGCCATATAGTTGAATGGGCAGAAGCCATCGGCAGCCAGTCCGAGCCGGACATTGCGGGGATCGCTACTGAATATTGTGTGCCTCCTATCGAAATCCTTCCATGCCGGTGAATCTCTTGGATGGCTCATTTTTCCATTTTCGCTTGGAGGAGCACGATGATGCCAAATCATTGCCTCGGCTGTTTTCTTGCACCTGAATAGCCTCTGTAGCCTCTGTGTTATGGGAAAATATCGTGCTATCTTCACAGGTATATCAGTCTTCTTATCAGAATCTTTCGGCTTATACCTGGCCTCTCCGCATGTTGGACACTCTTTCAAATCTGAATTCTCTTTCCGGTACAACACGCAATTTTTAGGACATGCTTGAATCTTCTCGCACTTTAGACCCAAATCAGACATCATTTTCTGGGCTTCGTACCAGCTTTCGGGCACATTATTTCCCGGAGGCATAGAATCTTTCAAGAACGAAAGAAGCATTGTGAATGACTTGTTGCTCCATCCATTTAGGCACTTAATTTGGGAAAGTTTGACGAACCATGAGAGGGTGGAATACTTCGCATTCTCATAAATTGGTTTCCTAGCATCATTCATGAAATTTTCATATTTATCCGCACGCGGTCCTTGACCGGAAGGAATGTCATCTTCGGTACGAATAGATTCACCTAGGGCAGCCTCTACCATATCCTCCATTTCTTCTGATGGAAATAAATTTCCGTATCCTGCCGTATTACCGAATTCTTCTTCTTCTCCTGCCGCATTATCGTGTTCTCCTTCTTCTACCGCAGTACTGCATTCTTCTCCTTCCCCGTGATATTTCCAAATTGAATAAAGTCTAGTAAACCCATGTTTTACAATATAAAGCTCTGCCAATTCTACCTTCTGCCAGTACTTATTGCCACATCTATCGCACGGACAGAGAATCTTCTCTATTATGATCTTATTATGTGCTCGTGCAAATTCAAGGAAAGCAGCAACCCCTGCGACAAACTTAGGTTGCATACGTTGTTTCCAATCCACATACATCCAGTCCTTAACTCTGACGTACTCATGGGCCATGTTAGACTGAATAACATATAAATTGTAGGTTATGCTGACTATATTGAGAAATATAAGAACGGGATAGTTACTGACAAAGGAGAAAATCCATGTATATGCTTTGTGTGTGCGTTTGTCGTTGAAAAGAATAAATTATCGCACGTTATGTTGATCGATAGACGGGGACTAAGTGGCGCTTTTAATTAGTTTCATATATGGGTATCGATGGGAATATGAAGGTTTTATATTATCATATATTGGTTTTAACCCGAACATCTCGAGTCGCTCTTTGATTATGCGTTTGTATGTATGTGTTAAGGCTGTCGGGGGTAGGCTTCTATCCCATTAAGAATGTATAGAGCGAACGCCCATCACTTGTGCTTTCAACCGTTTCGAGTAAATTTCGGCAGCACCTCCCCGCTGTTCTCCGAGTACACTGTAATAGAATAGATAATCATTTCAAAGCTGTGAAACAACGTTGAAATGAACATCTAATCTATCTTTGTACACGGAGAACCAGCGGAAAGGTACCGACGAAATATCTCGAAACGGATGAAAACACAAGTGAATGAAGGCGTTTGCTTTATACATTCTTAACTTGTCCACACGGGACAAATCTATGGGTTACCATACGATTGAATTTTCTCGTCGCGCAGACTATACGACGGTTGTTAGTATCGAGCTATACTGTCCGATATTTAACAACCTTCGTATAGTTCTAGGTCACGACGAGCATCGCACGTATGTTAACCGATAGACGGGGACTAAGTGGCACTTTAGTTTCATATACGGGTATCGATGGGAATATGAAGGTTTCATATCATCATCGAGTATCATATATTGGTTTTAACCCGAACATCTCGAGTCGCTCTCTGATTATGCGTTTGTATGTATGTGTTCCGGCTGTCGGGGGTAGGCTTCTATCCCATTAAGAATGTATAGAGCGAACGCCCATCACTTGTGCTTTCAACCGTTTCGAGTAAATTTCGGCAGCACCTCCCCGCTGTTCTCCGAGTACACTGTAATAGAATAGATAATCATTTCAAAGCTGTGAAACAACGTTGAAATGAACATCTAATCTATCTTTGTACACGGAGAACCAGCGGAAAGGTACCGACGAAATATCTCGAAACGGATGAAAACACAAGTGAATGAAGGCGTTTGCTTTATACATTCTTAACTTGTCCACACGGGACAAATCTATGGGTTACCATACGATTGAATTTTCTCGTCGCGCAGACTATACGACGGTTGTTAGTATCGAGCTATACTGTCCGATATTTAACAACCTTCGTTTAGTTCTAGGTCACGACGAGCATCGCACGTATGTTAACCGATAGACGGGGACTAAGTGGCGCTTTAGTTTCATATACGGGTATCGATGGGAATATGAAGGTTTCATATCATCATCGAGTATCATATATTGGTTTTAACCCGAACATCTCGAGTCGCTCTCTAATTATGCGTTTGTATGTATGTGTTCCGGCTGTCGGGGGTAGGATTCTATCCCATTAAGAAAAAATGGAGTGTATTTCATTGTGAGAGACTCTTCAAAGAAATGGAGGAAGAAGCACTAAAGAAAAAAGAGAGAAAAATAAGAATATAAAGTTGAAACTAAACTTGAGCTATCCGCTGAAATCATAAAGCATAGGAAAGTTGATTGAGTCTTGATCTATTGCTCTTTCTTTGCATTATCTCGTATGTCCATTTATAGATTTTAATGCCACATGAGATGTAATCAGTCAGCTCCCTATGGTTGTATTAATGTCAGCTCTTACACAATATGGGTATCTGCCTTACGATTAAGACAACTATGGAATATGTTAATTTAAAATGTAAGGCTAGCTTTCTATGTATTCTGAGGGACTGCTTGCATAGAACTTAGCTTGATCCTCTCAATTATTACACATAAATATGCTGACATGCCTCTCATAACCCTAACCCCAGCCCCACAGTAACCCTAACCCTAGCCCCAACCCTAACCCCAGCCCACCGTAACCCTACCCCAGCCCCACAGTAACCCTAACCCTAGCCCCAACCCTAACCCCAGCCCACCGTAACCCTACCCCAGCCCCACAGTAACCCTAACCCTAGCCCCAACCCTAACCCCAGCCCACCGTAACCCTACCCCAGCCCCACAGTAACCCTAACCCCAGCCCCACCGTAACCCTAACCCCAGCCCCACCACAGCAGCAGCCGAACCCCAACCCGACCCCGACCCCGACCCCGACCGCCACCGCGCCCCTGCCCAAACCCAACTCTCGCGCGCGCAACCCAGACCCAGCCATGAATAATGCAAAAATGCTTTAATTTACCTCGAGATTTATACCTGAACGGGTGCGCTGGTTACTTGGAGCGACGACGGCGTCGAATTGGCGAAGAAACCGGCGGTGGCGACGACGGTGGCGACGAAACCGGCGGTGGCGACGAGGATGGCGACGAAATCGGCGGTGGCGACGACGGTGGCGACTCTGCCCAACGACGGTGGCGACGCGACGGTGGCGATTTAGGGTTTTTCGCGCGCGTTTGAGGGAGAGAGAGAAAATGAGCGTAGGCTTTTCGATCTGGCTTTGTTTTAAATCGATATTTACTTGCCCCTACGGATATATCCGTAGGTCCTTTGTTTGCGCCACCGTAGGGGCAAACACCAAATTAAGAATTAAATTTTTTATTCTTGAACGTCAGTGCCCGTAGGGGCAACCCTTTAGCCCTACGGACTAATCCGTAGGGCCAAGTAAAATCTGCCCCAACGGATAATTCCATCCGTAGGGGCAACCCCCTATTTTACTAGTGTGTTCTCACCATAAGTCACTTGTGTGTAAGAATATTGTCCGCATCAGTGGAAATCATGCATGCAGTGTGACAAGCTCTTTTATGCTTTCATACTTATTCCCTAACCTTTGTTACTGTTTTCCCCCAAGTAAACAATTCCATATTATTAGAAAGAAAAATCGATGCTTGTTGGTTAGACCAACATCAAATATGGGAACATCATTAAATTAGTACTTGCTATATATCTTTTCATTAGTCTAGTTTATCATAATGACATGTGAATTCTAACTATATGTTCTGAGTTACAACTACTGAGTTATATCCTTTGGCTTATTCTTTCCTCTGACATTTTGAGGCGATATTCAGGCAACCACAAGTGAGGTTTCTCAGAAGAAATGGCTTGGGAAGACAAATTTTGTAGAAATACGGTCTTTTTGGCCTATTTTTAGAAGCTTTGATAGAATGTGGACGTTCCTTTTATTAGCCCTCCAGGTCTAGTCCACTTGTTTAAATAAATGAATCTTCCACTTTTGCTTTTGGTATTCGAAGAGTTGTGATGTGAATATGTTTTCTTTTTTCAGGCAGTGATAGCTATAGGTTGGCATGGGCGGGAAAATCCTCTTCAAGTATTTGACCCAATAGTTTTCAACGATATTATTACTGTCTTTATAACGAATGCAGTTCTTAGGCTAACACAAGGTTTGATGCACCATTTACTTTAATCTTCTATTGATTCAACTAAAACTCCCATCAGAAAATTGTTGTTTTACTTATTTAATCTCTATGAATGTATTAGTTTTTTTTATTTCCCTTTTAGTAAAGAATAGATGCAGAGAAGCTATGGTTTGAGGTCAACAATAGCAGACTACATGTTTTGGCTTTCTTTCTTTTTACTGTCGGTATGTGTTTTATTAAGAAGTGTTAAAATTTGAATAACTTGGAGGGAACTGCTGAAAGAACTTAAGGTACATGGAATAGATGTGACACTATCCATAAAAGATTTCCATCACGAAGAGAGTGGCAGTACTAGTGCTTTCACTAAGTATATATTCATACTGAAGCTGCCATGCGCTTGTATTGAATTTTGCATCCTAGCTAATAGAGAGCTGATATGAGCACGCAAGCACTCTGGAATGTGTGGATTGACTGAATGATGGTGCATTGGTTCTTATGCTCCTTGCTTTCATTTCAACCCCTACATTCCTTGTGCTAGCTTGATGTTCTCTTGGAAAACCTTGAAAAAAAAACTCTTCATCCATCAGGTATACAGCATTCTGGGCAATTCTGCTGCCAAGCAAATTCTTATTCAGTTATCATTTCGAGGTAATTAATTGATTCTTTTGAGAGCCTTCAGAATTATGTGCCATAGTTCTTCCTTCAAAATATTATATTTGAATCTAGAAAATGTCACGAAATGCACAAAATATAGGCATGAGATGTCTGATCAGTAGTACCTCAAGGAAATTCACAAATACGGCCCTGTTTGGGTATGGAGTGAGGAAAACCAGAGTTTATTTTTTAAATAGAGGTAGAAGGGATGCATATGATTGGCATGAGCTATTTCCACGTGGTAACTTTATCATTTCATGAGTACTTATACATTGTGGTAAATTAACTAGTTCATTTTTAGTTCCTAACGTCATCTTCTGTGGTCAAGAGCAACGCTGGTGCAATTCTCGCCCTATGGACCCCAATTGTTCTTGTGAAGATGTGATGTTCTGCACTTGAGTCAATTTCAAACATGAATTACTGTGAATATTCCCTATATAGATAGTTTTCCTGTATGAATGTGTTTTTTAGATGTTGTATAGGTCTATTTAGTGGACACACAGATATGGTTTTAGATTTTCTGTACAATATTTCTTGGGTTTCTTTACTTGATTTCATATCAGATTCATACAATGGGAATGGTGCAGAGTCGATTCCACTCCTTTCCATCTGTGTTCCGTGATTCTCTACTTGCTTGCTCCTCAAAGATAGAAAAAGAAAGGAACTTGAAAAACTTTTTACTCAGCAAAATTTTTAAGGTAACTAACAAGCTTTTCCATCCTGTATACACCACAAAGGTTTTTCCGTCTTGTTTACACCTCAAAGATACACCCCATGCTGATAATCTTTAATATTGTCTTCTTCAGAATCCAGAAATTGGAGAGAATGATCTTACTAAGTTTGCTCTAATGTGGAATCAAATTATCGGTATTTTCCGCTTGGAAGACTTAATAAGTAACAGGTAGTAATTATTTCTTTTTGGAATACAAAATCATTAGTAACAAAAGAATATTTTTTTCTGTTTTTCATGCCTATAGGGAAATGGATTTACTGAGTATGCCACTACCATCGCTGTTCCTCTTGTTCCTTCTTTCTGTAACCTCTCCATCCCTGTCGGTTTTCAATAGCCTTGAACATGGCTAGAGATTTTGTTGGGAAATATGAGCACCTCTATAGAAAAATGAAGAAAGACTACTACATGTTCTATGCTGTTAAGGAGTGTTATGATTCACTAAAAATTGCATTCCATGTTCTTGTTACTGGTGAGATTGAGAAAAGGTAACTTTATATACTTTAATGCTGATGAACACACTAACAAGATAACTTCTGGATTTGTCCTCTGCATATTGTGAATATCATTATAAAATTGTACCAATAGTTTTGAGGGTTGTTGATGCTATATTCAATGAAATTGAAACAAGCATCAGAAGCTCCAGCCTTCTTGAAGATTTCAACATGAATGAACTGCCGAATCTGCATGACAAATTTGTTCAGTTCATTGAGATACTGGTATATTGCTATAAAAACAGCTCTTCACTGCTTTTCTTTAATATATATATACTCTTCGCCCTAACCATCAGGCTTTTTCTCTGTGTTATGTGGCATGTGTTTGTCAAGTTTGAAAACAAGCGAGCACTTCGAGATAGATTAATCATTTTACTCCAAGATATCCTGGAGATTTTGATCAAAGATATGATGATACATGGTTGTAGGTAAAATACTGGAAATCTTGCCCTTGTTACTGTGTGTTACTAGATTTATTATTTTAATATCTTTCCATCTCACACATAATACCCATGCCCTTGTTACTGTGTGTTACAAGATTCATTTTTTTAATATCTTTTCATCTCATACAGAATATTGGATATGATCAATAGCTCCAAAATTCCTGAAAGAGATGATGATGATTCACTTAGATATGTACCTGAGTTGTTTGCGTCGGATGCTTCCTGTTCTGCTATATGTTTCCCGCTTCCTGTTCTGCTATATATTTCCCACTTCCTGATGATGGCATTCTGAAGCAACAGGTTAATAACTTGTGGAAATCTATGTGGCATTGCGCGTTTAACTCAATAAGTGCTTTATGACAGGTCAAACAATTGTTTTTGTTGCTCACTGTCAAAGACAAAGTTATGGATATTCCTGGTAATTTGGAGGCTCGACGCCACATTTCTTTCTTTGCAACTTCTCTTCTTATGGACATGCCTACTGCACCTATACATATGTAATATATACATATCAACTGTAATCCCACAACCTCACAACCCAAGTTTTTTTGTGGGTAAAATGGTACTTGGCATTGTATAAGAGGACAGGTTTCTAAGAGGTTTTGGGGAGAAACCTCATCTAAACTCTGTGTGTGTGTGTGTGTGTGTCTATCGCACACACACATACATATATTATATATTGATTTGTATATGTATATATTACATATGTATAGGTATATATTACATATGTATAGGCATACACACATATGTATGTATGTTGCACGGGCGGGCCCGCACACATGTAGGGGGTGCATGATCCATTGCAAATCGGTCCGCGTTTTTTAAAAACGGGAACTCTCGGTTTACGACATATTTGAACGATCCGATCCGTTCAAGTAGATCACCCTACCTTCAAATATACGTGTATGAAAAATCAAAGGATTTAAAGACCTCTAACATATGTATCGGATGAAGTTTATGTTGCATTATCGAATAACATTTATTTTTGCACCCATCGATGCATAGATTAGAGGTTTTCAAATACTTTGGATTTTTCATACACATACATTTGAGGGTGGGGTGATCAACTTGAACGGATCGGGTCGTTAAAATATGCCATAGACCGAGAGTTTCCATTTTTAAAAAACGCGGACCGGTTTTCAATGGAGCACTCCCATATATATATATATATATATATATATATATATATATATATATATATATATATATATAGATCCTATGAGACGGGTTCGCGTTTTTAAAAACACGAACATGAATAAGAGCCGTTGAATCTTGTATTTTTAATCAACGGTTAAAATTAATTCAGCTTATTAAATCGTTAATAAATGGAATGTAAATATTCTACTCCTTGATTTTAGAAAAAAATCAAGAGACATCAAATCCTTTAATATTACCTACACAATATTTGGCAGTGGAATATTTTCCTTCCATTTATTAACAATTTAATAAGCTGAATTAATTTTAACTGTTGATTAAAAACATAAGATCCAACAATTCTCATTTAGGTTTGTGTTTTAAAAACGCGAACCCGCTTCATAGGATCCCTACTCTCTCTATATATATAATTTACTCTCATGGTATAACCAATTTAGTTATGTCCTGTGGATAATTACTTCATTTGCCCTTATGAATTGATAAAGTAAGGATAGTTTTTGTCATTTTCAAGAATAGAGAAAAGATTAAAAATCTTGTAATTAATGAGGCAATTGATTAATACAAGAAGAGAGAAAATCTCATAAGATTCTTACAAGATTCTCCACTTTTTCTTCTTGAAAATACCAAAAAGAATCCTTGCTTTATCAACTCATGAAAAGCAAATGGAGTAATTACCCACATGACATAACTAAGCTAGTTATATCCTGAGAGTAAATTAACCTTAGCCTTATACACACACATGTGTGACACAATCAAGTGCTTTTATCAGAGGCCTTTCCACATGGCCCAACGAAGCATTAGATTTTTTGCTGTATTTTGTTATCTCACAACCCAAAAACTATAGGTTTTGGGTACAGTGGTTCTTGATACTCTAGTTGATACCAATTGAGTTAGAAAAATTGCAACTTGACCAAGTATACTTACTACTATAGTAATTCTTTTTGTCAGATAATCCTTTTCCTTCTTTTTTGCAAGGATTTTTTATTTTCTTTATTCAACTCAAAGAAAAATTTGATGAAGGGAAAAGTCCTAATAATTTATAACCTAATTTAGACTTTAGACCTAAAAGTCCTAATAATTTATGTTAAAATTATTTTTTAAAGTGGAGTAGAGTTTAAAATTAAAGAAGAGTTGAAGGAGTGATAAGCTTTTACACGAGGGCTTTTAATGATAAGTGTGTTCCAACAATAAGATTCGAGCCTTGTTGAGATTTGACCCATCTTATATCTTATACCCATGTGTTTCTTTTGTTGTTTTCAATGTGAGACTATCTTTAAAACCTCATCATTTGGTTTTTACTTGCAACAATTTATAACCTTATCTAGGGCCCGTTTGGTTGGACTGTTACGAAAAGTGCTGTTTCAAAAAGCTCTTTTGGCAAAAATGCTGTTGTAGAAAGTGATTTTTAATTTTGAAAAGCTGTTTGGTTCGAAAAACTATTAGGAGTTGTAAACGTGCTGATGACTGTTTAAATTACTATAAAGGGCATACAGAAGTGTTTTTCTGAAAGCTGTTTGGTTCCAGAAGTGTTTTTCTATGACACATTTTGTAGAATACTCAATTATAATTTATATGAGATCATCCAGTGCAACAAATTTCTTATAAACAAAAGGAATACAAGTAACAAAAAAATGAGATGGAAGAAAAAATGATCACATAGTTTCTTCTCTTATCTTAAATAAATATAAAGAATACAAGTAACCAAAAAAAAGTTATCAAAGTTGGAAAAAAAAATAAACATAAAGAATACAAGTAACAAAAAAATGATTATGAGCCGTCTCAAAATGATCATAAACCATATACATTACATATTTGCCGAAATTTCTTCTCTTACCTTATCATGAATAATCTCCATCTCAAGGCATGTCTTAAATGTCGATGGAACTTGAGAAAGAATTTCTGAAGTATTCTCTTGTCGTTGCAAATGTACTTGTCCGTGATCATATGCTTCCGCATCAAAATCAATACACGCATTCCTTTTTATAAAGTTATGGATAGCTATTGACGCCGCTACAATCTTAACTTGTGTTTGAAAACTATAAGAAGGCATGCAACGAATAATCGTGAATCTATTCTTCCATACGCCAAATGACCTTTCAATAACCTCTCTCAAACTTGAATGGTAATAGTTAAATCGCTCACTGTTGTTAGCAAAGTGTCTATTACGTTGAAAATCCAGAATATGGTATCGCTTGGTCTTGTAAGGTCCGATATATCCACAAGGATTCGGATAACTAGAATCAACAAGATAATATTTTCCTATATATATATAAATAAAACATAAAACAAATGGGATTTGAAAGAAAATATGTCGATTACAAATCAATATTACTATTCATACTACCTGTTGGAGGGTTAGGAAAATTTAGATCTATTTTTCTTTGAGCTATCAAATCCAATCCATGCAAATGTGAAGCACATGTTAAAATCACATATGGCCAGCACATTTTGGCAAGGAAATGCCTTCCTTCTAATGTATGGCGTCTTATTTTTCTAGTTACGATGCAATCAACTAGGGTACCATCAATAGCACCTACACATCTTTAAAATAGGGCTAATAACGTGCATCATCCCGTATGAAATTGGGTATCTCATTGAATTCGGTATCAACTGCTTAATCCAATCTACTGACATCTTGCATGCAGATTCTAACACTTTATGGAAATGCCTACTAATTGTTTCACCGGAGTGTTGCCAACGTTCTTGATTCATTCTATTTCCTAGGCCTTGTTCAAGTGCCTTTAAAAACATCCTAACCATTTCTTCTACAGATGTGCTTCCGGAAGTGTGAAAAATGGCTTTCTTAATGGCGATATTTAAGAGATTATTTATATGCAACAACCTCCTGGATTTGAGCGACCGGGAGAGTTTATGGTTTGTATTCTTAAAAATCGTTATACGGACTGAATCAGTCACTGCGTTCCTGGTTTGAAAAGTTTAGTATGATTTTACGACAGATTGGGTTCAAACGCAGTCGCGCCGACACATCTCTTTTTATACAGAATCATCCTTGGGTGTGAGTAATTGTGTTGGTGTATGATGATGATATTATCATTACTGGAGATGATTCTGTTGGTATCTCCAAAGTGAAAAAACATTTGGCTTTACACTTCTATACTAAGGATCTTGGACCACTTAGATACTTCCTTGGAATTGAAGTATCATAGAATTCTGGTAGATTACAGCTCTCTCAGCATAAGTATGAACTTGATTTTCTATCAGAGACAAGATTTCTGGGATATAGACCAGCAGACACTCCTATGGATTGCTCAGTTAAGCTATCTCGATTGAGCTCTTCCTCAAATCTTCCATTACCTGATCCAAGGCGATATCGACTTCTAGTTAGGAAGTTTATTTATCTCACTGGCACTCGTCTTGACATTGCCTTTACCGTTAGCACAGTGAGTCAGTATATGCAGAATCCTTTGACCTATCACTTTAAAGAAGTTGAGCATATTCTCATCTCAGATAATCAAAGGTTCTCTGGGACAGGTTTTTTTTACAAACGATCATCTATGTTGTCGGTCATAGCCTTTGCGGATGCTGACTTTACTGGACCCATTGATGATCATCGTTCTACTAGTACCTACCGTGTCTTCTTGGAAGAAAACTTGGTTACTTGGAGGAGTAAGAAGCGGAATGTAGTGGCTCGTTCTTCTACCGAGGCTGGGTATAGATCTATGGGGCATACAATGCGGAGTTAGTATGGCTTGCCTTCCTCCTAACAGATTTTGGGGTTCCTTCTCTTCCAACTACACTCTTCTGTGATAACAAGGTCGCTATCCATATTGTCGAGAATCCAGTTTTTCATGAGCGGACCAAGCATGTTGAAATAGATTGCCACTTCACTCATGATAAGGTGATAAATAAGATGGTTGCACTTTAACATGTTTACTCTGTGGCTCAACTAGCAGATATCTTTACCAAATCTATTCCTCGACCGGTTTTTGCTCGTCATCTTTCCAAGCTTGGCATGATTAATATCTACGCTCCAGCTTGCAGGGAGTGTTATGAATATAATTAGTTATTAAATATTAGTTATTTTCTTTAGTCCCATATCGGCTATTATTGTAGAAATGGTCTATGACCCTCCATATATATTTGTATGTAGAGACTCATAATTTCTGAAGCCAATAAATTATTTCCTTTTCCTCTCTTCACATATAATACCCATGTTATCTCTTAAATCATGTTGAATATAACTGAGAAATTTAGCAAAATAAATAAATAATTAAATAAAAATAAAACCTCATGGATCATTCTGTGTCCATATATTTATTATTTGGTTCTAATGCCTGCAGGAGATATATCGCATTAAACTTCCTGGGCCGAGAAGGGAAGCCCGAGAACCAAAATCATGCCCTCATGGCGATGCCCTCTAAACAATTGACATGAACTAGGTATGAGCTGAATCCAATATTTTGATTGCATTTTATTTCTTCTGCTGCTGTCCAAACACTATGGGAGCACCATCCGACCATACTTAGGCTTAGAGAGCATATATTCACCGGAAGGTTGTAGTTTACTTTCAGAAAATTATCACATTGACCACCTCATCCAGAATTTGTAGAAATTTAAAACGTTTTGCTCTCGGTTATTTTGGATGCAGAGTTTCCTCCCTTGCCGGGTTTATGTCATATCAAGAGTCTAGCTTTGTCGCCATTGGACAGAGGTTCCTTGCTAATCCCCTCAGATAAGTCGCCTCAGTGCTTGTACATGTGGCTGTATAGATCTGGAGTATGAATAAACTCAATATTGTTCTGGCATGTGAGAAAAAAAATTGAAATTAATTTTCTCCAAAAATAAATTTAATCGTATAAAAAATATTTCTTAATACAAAGTTATTAAGAAATATTTTGAGTAATAAAAGACGGCATGTGCCTGGTTTGAAAAATATTTTGAGTATGCCCATCTTGGTTACTCGGGACTTGCTTCAAGGATAATCTTGAGATTATTCTCTCTTTGCTTCTTCATTTACCAGCATGGGCTAGTCTATCACCTTGATATATCACAAGAAAGCAAGAATATTGTTGTTTTTGTTCTCTCTTGGTCCGTGATCATTGCTATCTTTCTTTTGGTCAAGGTATTTTCCTCCCTTGCCGTACTTTTGTTGTTATCTAGACTAAATACTATAGCAGGATACGACTCTCTTTTAAAAGCCACAGTTTATATATTTTTTTCTTGGGTTAATTGCGGATACACCCCCTATGCTATGAGAGGTCGAGCATTTTTAGCCCCTAAAGTATCATAATAAACAGTTTTACCCCCTCTGATTGAAAAATGTTTTCCTAATTCTCATTATATCTCTTTCCCCTTTCTCTTCAAGCATGAAGAACTCATATGAATCCAATGAAAAGAAAATCTTAGAAAAATCAACTAAAGAAAAACGATACTTAAATAAAATTGAAAATACTCGTCTTGAGTTTTTTCCCTTTCTTAAAATTAATGGAAAGAATATGTTAAATATCAAGCTTTAAGATTGGGGTTAAAAACTTAAGTACCTTCAAGATAGATAATGGAGAAAAAGTTTGGAGATGTAATGGAAGAAAAGACAATATCAAGCTATTAGATTAAGGCTAAAATATTGGTATTGTAGAATTAAAGATTCGTTTTTTCAGAGTGGAAGAGAAGAAGAAAGGGGTAAAATAGGTATTAGGAAAATATCTATTAACCATAGGGAGTGTAAGTACTTATTATTATAATTCACGGAATATAAGTGCTCAACTCCAAATAGTTCAAGGGTCAGTGCAATTAACCCTTTTTTCTTTTCATTTGGAACAATTTTATTTCCAAGATACTTCTCATTGAAAGCAATAAATATGCAATGTTTTTTCCTCTCTCCTTTTTTCTTAGTTTTTTTGTTTGGGGCGGGGGGGGGGGGGGGAGGGGCTGTCGTAGCAGAGATTAGGTGAAACATTTGAAAATACTATACGGGCAAAATTGTGGGTGCCGATTATCTATCACCATATATAGTTATTATGTGTATCTTCGTTTATAGTTGGTAAATGAGGGGTGAAAGCAGCTCAGTGTTAATTACCATCCCATCTTCAGGCTTTTTTAAGCTTGTGGTCTTTTCTGGTGTGTTATCTGGCATTGTTACTCTTTCATGCATCTACCGACTCTCCGTGAGAGATTTGATTATATGCTGTCTTGCGTTTCTACCGATGGGTTGGGGGCTCTTATCAGTAAGTATAGATGCACATCAAATCTAATAATTTTCCGAGTATTTTCCAGATTGTTATTTTCAATTCTATTTATTTTTCGCAGGTTGCACAAGCTCTGCCGCCAAAGATCGAGGAGTATAGTCTATGGGACTCTGTTCAAATTATAGCTCAAGCATATGATTATGGAATGTGCTGTTTGCTTTTTGAACCAATTGCGGCACTGGCATGGATGCCTGTAATTTCTGCAATTCAAACTCGCGTTCTTTTTAACCAGGTTAGCAGGCAGCTGCAAATTCAGCCTATACTTCCTGGCAGAAGTAAGAAAAGATGACAACGTAAACACAAGTTTTTGGTTGAACCTTGTTATTTTCCCAAAAAGCAATCCTTTTTGTTCTTCATCTTGTGTTTTCTGTTTTGAGTTATGTCGGGAATTGTTTCATATATGGTTGCCCCCAGAATTCAGACCGGTAGTGGAGATTCTTGTTGCTAATGCTATCTGATTTACAAGGAATTTTGTATTTGCATGATTATACTACGATGCACTTGATGCAGCAGATGAAACCTTATTAGTTTCATGATTCACATGAGAAATAAAGAGAGATGGAGGATGAACAAAATTATTCGGATCAGTGTTTTCCATAATTATCATTTTATTAAGATGATGTTTGGTTCATTGCAATGGAATTATTCAGCTCCAAATACATTTATCTCATGCGACATCGGTTGCATTGGCCTTATTAACAGTTAAAATTATTGACGTGTATTCATGAATTGTTTCCGTGAAGTGTTAATTGTACCAAATACCCCTGTAGCACTTATACCCCCATAAGTAATTAATTATCAGAAACACCTTTCTTTTTGTCGAGGAAAGCCCTTAATACACGCAAATTTCTACTCTATACAACACAAACCAACTATAGAGTTAAATTAGAAATTCATTTCATGTGCTATGAAACTGACATACCAAATCGTCCCATGTATTAAAATTTGAACAACAGGTCTTTTTTCCTCAAAAGAATTAGCCCCTCCACAGAGTAGGTTGGTCTAACTTTCAAGATTACATTATAGTCAAGGAAACTCAAAATCTATTGCCAGCCATACACAGCATCAAATTTGATAGGCAATTGCAAAATTAATGCAGCTATCGGTCAATTGATCAATTAAATTGCATGGGCTCTGTGACAATAGAGACCTCAAAAGAATTTTGGCTACTACTGCATTCTTGAAGAATACCTGACTGATACAGCATAACAAGAAGAGTAAATCACACTAAAATACCCTCAGCTATGATAGTCATTCACTAATTAATGCCTTCAGTTTTTTTTATTACACTAAATTATCTTAAACTTAAGGGGTTCCTTTCACTAAATTACCCTTAAAAGTAGCACACAAGGTAGTTTACTATGATAAAAGTAGTATATCAATGAAAATAGTGGTAGTTAAGGATATTTTAGTGTAATTTACCCATTTGACAACAAAAAACACAAATATAGCATACAACAACAAACAACAACAAACTGAGCCTTTTATCCCAAGCAGATGGAGTAGGCTACATGGACCAACACGAGAATCACGCCGGGTCAAGCACAAGAATCCTCCGCCTCCACTCACTCCTATCAAACAATATACTTTCATTAAGACCTTTGACATCCATATCTTTTCGTATCGCCTCCATGTATGTTTTCTTAGGTTTTCCTTTCGCTCTTTTGACTTGGCCTAAATCGAGAATAACCATTCATCGAACCGTTGCTGCCGTAGGTGTGCATCGCACATGTTCAAATCATTTTAGACGGTTTTCTCGCATCTTCTCCTTCATGAGTGCTGCACAACTTTTGCACGAATATTCTCATTTCGCACCTTATTCTTTCTAGTGTTACCGCACATTTAACGAAGTATACGCATCTTCTGTTCATGATGTTTTTTAAGAGTCCAGCATTTCGTACCATATAATAAGACAAGCCGAATAGTGCTTCGATAAAACTTCCCTTTCAATCTTAACAAAAAGTTAGGATCGCACAAGATCCATGTTGCACTTCTTCATTTCAACCAATCAGCATGAATTCTCTGGTTGCATGGCATCGCTATCAATTTCCCCATTCTTTTGGATAATGGAGCCTAGATATCTAAACTGACGCTCGGTAATATCTGTTGCGCATCCAGTGTTATACCACTTTGATCTCGACTTTTCTGTTTACTAAATTTGCATTGCATATATGTAGTCTTGGACCTAATCAATCTAAATCTCCAAGATTCCAACGTTTGCCTGCATAACTCCAATTTGGCATTAATATCTGTTTTCGTCTCATTTACCACAATAATATTATCAGCGAATAATATACACCAAGATACTTCATCCCGAATAGTTCTAGTAATCTCATCCATCACTATGACAAACAAGAATGGACTTAATACAGATTTTTGATGTAAACCAATTGTGATCGGAAAATATCTCGTGAAGCAGCCACAAGTCCTTACATTTACCACTACCCCATCATACATGTCCTTAATTATATCAATGTATTTGATTGGGACTCCTTTCTTCATCATTGTCCACTGTAATAACTATCTAGGTACCTTATCGCAAGTTTTCTCTAAATCAATAAAAACCATATGCAAATTCTCTCTCTCGAAAACGTTTAATAAGTTGACGAAGCAAATGAATAGTCTCTATTGTCGATCGTCCATGCATGACCAAACTGGTTCTCTGTTATGGATTGGGGGTTGGTGCTATTATTTTCCATACTTGGAGAATCCAAACCACATATCACCATCAAGCAAACACAACACTTATGGACCCCCTGTTTTTCACTCACACCCGCCATTAGATAGGAATAATAGCACCATTAATACTATTATTTCATAATAGCATGCACCCCAGATCCCTCTGTTATCTTAACATCCTATCTTAGCATGTATTCAAACACCCTTTCCCAAAACTTCATTGTGTGACACATGAGTTTTATTCCACGGTAGTTTAAGTAACTTTGAATGTCACCCTTATTCTTGTATAGAGGCACAAGGGTACTCTTCCTCACTCATTTTGCATCTTTTTGATTTGCAAAATCTTATTAAACATGTTTGTCAGCCATCTAACACCTATTTTTCTTAGGCATCTTCATACCTCAATAGAAATTTTGTCTGGACCAACAGCTTTCCTTAATTTCATTCTCTTCAAAACCTTTGTAAGTTCAGATATTCTTATCCTACGAATGAAATCACAGTTTATATATTGATATTGAATGACAAGTCCATCCAATTCCTTAGTAAAACTCTCATTGAACAATTTGTCAAAATAATCTCTTCTTCTTTTCACCCATTCGAGCAATCCTGTGTATATTATTTTCAACCTCCTTGGTGTCCAACTTCTCGTACACCTCTTTGTAGACATTAATTTTGGCTTCCCGAACAGCTTTCTTAACCTCCTTTTTAACTATTTTATACTTCTCAAATCTCTCTATATCTCTGCACTTCTTTAAATCTCTATAAGAATGTTTTAATTGCAGCCTTTATTTTTTTCATTCCACCATGATGCTGTTGGAGTCGAAATCTCCTAAAAGAAGGTAAATAGACGTGTCCTTAAATGATAGAGTATCACCCCTTGACTCATCAAGTAGATATCTAACTACTTTCTTAGCGCAACTAGCTATCTTGTTCCATATTGTGTCTGAATCGTTTTCGTCCTTCCAATCAGCCCATTGAATTACACGATCAACAAAGGCTTCTTTGTTACTCTCCTTCAGTTGCCACCACTTAATTCTAGACTCTACCTTATGTCTAATATTCTCAGGTCTTCTTCTAACTAAACAACTAAAACTAAAAATCTATGTTGAGTGGTTACACTCTCATCTGACACTGTCTTATAATCGATACAACAAACTCTATCTATTTTTCCGGTCAAAAAAGTCTATTTGATCAGCACTCGATCTACTCCTTCCTAAAGGTGATTAAGTGATATTCTCTTTTCTTAAATCAAGTATTTGCCAAGATTAAGTCACAAGACAAGATAAAACCTAAAATTGAGCGACTTGGTTCATGACTCCGTCCAAAATCAAAATCTCCATGGATAATATCAAACTTACTACTACGATTAGTACCTACCTGTCCATTGAGATCACCATCAATAAATAACTTCTTTTTAGATCCTTCCAAAATCGACGTAAAACATAAATATAGCATGCGTGGATAAAATGTAAACTTGAGGGCGAAGGAACTGACTATTGAAATCTCTGGAATACTGGTCAACGATAACATAGTAATTACAGATTTTACGTCTTTGATCTTGACGCTGTGCATTACAGAAATTAAAAATAATAGATTTGCCGGCCAAAAGAAGTCTACGTCAATCCAAATCATGGATGTGGTCATCTTCACATCCCATGAATCAAATTCATTTTCTATTTATTTTTTATAAAAAGAAAAAATCACCAAGTTGCAGATATGAGTTTGAATTTGTCTCATGCCTTGAAGCTCTGAAGTCATTCTCAGCTCTGGACCATCTCTTGCAAGTTTACCTAAAATAAAGCCAAAATAGTTAGAACAAACTAAAATAATGTTTCAAATCAAAGTTTTATCGGTACTTCTATAGTTCTATCCCAAAAGATAAACCGGTCGATGCATGACAGAAATATAAAATTTGCCCAAAGATGATATACATAAGTAACTGCTGTAGGACAAATCCATGAAATCTTTCTCGAGATTATTGCAACACAAACATCATGTAAGCGAGAATTCCGATGAACAAGGTGCGAATATTATGATATTGAGATGAAGGAACCTTGCCCTACAACAAACAAAAGAGTAATATAATACATGTGATTAAAATACTAACCAAATAGTATCTAAACTACGTTGACTTGACTTATGGTTACATATTGCATAATTAAACATCAGCCAGTCCATTTCTTAAAACAATTCTTGATAAGAAATATTTTTTTAAATGAGGTAAACAGCAGGGCAATTGCCCTACTCCGAAAAATCTTGACAGGCACTATCCGATGGGAAAGAAGAAGAAAATGCCCGACTAGTCATACTTCAACATCGCTTGCAAACAATGCAATAAAACATGCATGGGATCACTGCACAAAATAAATAACAACAAATAAATAGAAATAACATTTATCATGATCTTCACGCTAAAATTATATATTAACCAAACCGATTATACAGTTTTTGTTAGGATCTTCACAACTTTATGTTCGGTCTACGATGTAGCCGAATGTGTTTGGAGGAGAGAATGGATAGAGAATGGAGAAAGTATCAATAAACTATTCTTATATTTTCCTTGCTATATAAAAACTTTACAAAACATCTCCTTATATAGGAGTTTACATGGCTCTTCATTATGACTCTTCATAATACCAATTGATTACAATAACCGTTACATATCCTTTCATTAAACCTATTCATAAATTGGTATCCCTTCCTTTTATAACCGATGTCTCTTCAATTCTTTGTAACCGAAAACAAGTTTAATTTCTAACATGCTCCCTTAAACTTGTTTTACCATGCCGATCTTTCCTCGCAATTTTGCGAACACTTCAAATTTTAGGGGTTTTGTAAAAATGTCGGCCAGTTGATCTTGTGATTTGACATGAACGAGTTCGACATCTTTCTTCCTTACAAGTTCTCTGATAGAGTGATACCGAGTATCAATGTGCTTGCTTCGTTCATGAAACACTGGATTCTTCGCCAGTGCTATAGCAGATTGGTTGTCCACATACATCTTCGTAGGTCCTTCCTGTTCAACCTTTAGATCTTTCAGCAGATTTCTTAGCCATATAGCATGGCAAACTCCAGCCGATATAGCAACGTATTCGGCTTCACAAGTTGATAGTGTCACTATCGGTTGCTTCTTGGAACACCAAGTAAATGCTGATTCATCGATGAAGAAAATGTACCCTGTCGTACTTTTCCGGTCATCTATATCTCCTCCCCAATCGCTATCGGTATATGCATATAATTCAAAATTGTTAGATTTCGAATAGAACAAACCGAAATTTGGTGTACCTTTGATATATCTCAATATCCTTTTCGCCGCTGATAAATGTGTCAATTTCGGTTCTTCCATGTATCGGCTGATCAAGCCGACTCCATATAGAATATCCGGTCTTGTGCATGTAAGATACCGAAGACTGCCTACCAAGCTTTTAAAATGCGTCGAGTCCACATTGCTCCCTTCATCGAACTTTGATAATTTTGTTCCGCAGTCTACTGGGGTATTGACCGAATTGCTTTGCTCCATATTGAACTTTCTCAAAATCGACCGAGCATATCCTTCTTGGGATAAGAAAATCCCATTCGGTCTTTGCTTTACCTCTATTCCCAAATAATATGCCATCTGACCGATGTCGGTCATTTCAAATTCTTTAACCATCGAGCTTTTGAAGTCATCGAACATACGTGGATTGTTTCCTGTGAAGATGAGATCATCCACATATAAACATACTATAAAAATATCACCTTTTTCGGACTTCTTTATGTATAATGCATGCTCATAAGGACACTTCATGAAGCCGTGTGCTTGGAAGTATATGTCGATTCGACTATTCCATGCTCTCGGTGCCTGCTTCAGGCCATATAAAGCCTTCTTTAGCTTCAGTACTTTCGACTCATGTCCTTTCTTCTCATAACCGAGTGGTTGCTCAATGTAGACTTCTTCTTCAAGATATCCATTGAGAAATGCCGATTTAACATCCAATTGATATATCTTCCAACTGAATTGAGCCGCCATAGCAATGATCAGTCGAATTGTCTCGAGTCGCGCTACTGGTGAGAAAACTTCATCATAATCAATGCCAGCTTGTTGTTTGTAGCCTTTGACCACTAACCTTGCCTTGTATCGCTCGATTTCTCCATTAGCGTTCTTTTTCTCCTTGTACACCCATTTCACTCCTATGGGTTTCTTGCCTTTGGGAAGTTCGGTGATCTCCCAAGTTCCATTTCTCTCAATAGCACCGATTTCTTCGTCCATTGCTTCTTTCCACCTTCGGTCTTTGACCGCTTCTTCAAAATTCATTGGCTCGCATTCGGCAAACAAACAAAATAATGTTAGATTATTTTGCATTTCGGTTACCTCATATAACTCGGTCATAGTCCTCGTCCTTGGATTTCTTGGTGGAGTTGAACTTGACGACGCTTCGGTTTGTGGAGAACCGACTTGAGGCGAATTGAACCGAGGTGTTGTTGCAGGCGATGGAACATCAACTTCGACTTCATTTCTTTTCTTTTCTTCTTGACCGAGTACTTCATTCGGTCTGCTGCTTTCGGCTTCATCGCTCCAACTCCATGAGCTTTCTTCATCAAATTCAACATCTCGGCTAACAATGACCTTCTTATTGACTGGATCAAACAGCTTGTAGCCTTTGGTTCTTAGATCATAACCGATAAAAATCAACCGAGAACTTCGGTCATCAAGTTTTACTCTCTTTTGTTCGGGGACATGAGCATATGCTATGCTCCCGAAAATTTTAAAGTGACTTACATTCGGCTTATAACCATGCCACATCTCCTGCGGTGTTATATTTTGTAGACTCTGGGTTGGGCATCGGTTTAGAATGTATATAGCACATGCAACCGCTTCTGCCCAAAATTCCTTCGGCATATTTTTACTACTCAACATACATCTCACCATGTCTAATATGGTTCTATTTTTTCGTTCGGCCACTCCATTTTGTTGTGGTGAATAGGAGGCCGTTAAGAAATGCCGAATCCCATTTTCTTTGCAAAAATTTTCAAACTCATTTGAAGTGAATTCTCCACCTCGGTCTGACCTGACCGATTTCAAATAAAACCCACTTTCTTTTTCCACATTCATTTTGAATCTTTTAAAATTTTCAAAAACTTCCGATTTATTTTTTAGAAAATATACCCATGTTTTCCTTGTGAAATCATCAATAAATGTTAGAATGTACCTTTTTCCACCAAATGAATTTGGAGTAATTGGTCCACATACATCGGTGTGGACAAGTTGTAATGGCTCCTTGGCTTTAAACTCGGCTTCTTTTGGAAAACTTGCTCGGTGATGTTTACCAAGTAAACACCCTTCACATAACTCTTTCAGTTCATTCATAATCGGCAAACCTTTGACCATGTTCTTCCTCGCCAACAAGTTTAGTCCGCCGAAATTGAGATGTCCATACCTCATATGTCATAACCGAGCCGAATCTTTCACCGATGATTTTAGACACTTTGCTTCACCATATTTGATATCCAATAGAAATAGCAGATTCTTCGTCATCTGCACTTTTGCTATCAACTTCATTCGGTTATCTCTTAAGAAAAGAGTTCGATCCTTTAAATGAATATCGAAATTCTTTTCTAAGAGTTGTCCCAAACTCAAGATGTTGTTTTTCATATTCGGCACATAATATACATTTTCGATATATTTTTGTGATCCATCTTTCAGTCGAATTAAAATTTTACCTTTGCCTTTTACCGGTACCTTCGAACAGTCACCGAATGTGACTTGGCCACTCACCGATTCGTCCAAGTCTACGAACATGTTTCGCTTGCCACACATATGATTACTTGCACCAGTATCGAGATACCAAGTGTCGGCACTTTCTTCGTCACCTTTAAAAGCCAGCAGAAGTACATCGTCATTGTAATCTTCTTTCTCCACAAAGTTTGATTTTTCCTCGACTGTTTTTCCCCAACTGTCTGCTGCGTAGTGACCGAATTTCTTGCAATTATAGCATTGAACATTCGGTCTCCCTCTTCCACCAGTCGATCGTCCTCGGCCTCGACCTCGGCCGAAATTTTGGCTTTGGCTTCTATCGTCATTGTTTTGACCTCCTCGACCACCTTGTCCTCGACCGAATTGATCTCGGCCACGGCCTCTTCCTCGGCCGCGTGTATTTCCTCGATTTCGGTCATTTTGACCATTTTCAACCGAATCACCTATCAAATTAACTTGTGTTTGTAGTAATTTTTCAATCGGTTCTTGCTTTTTCACGAACCGTTCTTCGTGGGCTTTTAGTGAACCCATCAACTCATCTATCGTCATTTCTTCAAGATTCTTTGACTCTTCAATTGAACACACAATGAAGTCAAATTTCGGTGGTAGTGACCGAAGAATTTTCTCTATCACCCTTACATCCTCCATTTTTTCTCCGTTCCTCTTCATTTGGTTGACCACCGTAAGCACTCGGGCATTATAGTCAGTCACCGATTCATTCTCCTCCATTTTTAACAATTCAAACTCCCTCCTTAGTGATTGTAAGCGTACCTTTTTAACCTTCTCGACTCCTTGGAAGGTTTTCTCAAGTATCTCCCACTGTTGCTTTGCATTAGTGGCAGCCGAAATCTTCTCGAAAGTCGAATCATCGACACCTTGCTCGATAAAGTATCTTGCGGTACAATCTTTCTCGAATAATTTTTCGTGGGTCGTTCTCTGAAATGCCGTCAGTGCAGCTTCATCTTGAGGCCGATCATAGCCTCGGACCACCACATCCCAAGTGCCTACTGCTCCCAAAACAGACTTCATTTTGATGCTCCAATTTTCATAGTTATCTTTGGTGAGGCGTGGGGCGTTGTACGAGAGTGTTGTCTTCGACATTTTCTTCGAACCTTGCTCTGATACCACTTTGTTAGGATCTTCACAACTTTATGTTCGGTCTACGATGTAGCCGAATGTGTTTGGAGGAGAGAATGGATAGAGAATGGAGAAAGTATCAATAAACTATTCTTATATTTTCCTTGCTATATAAAAACTTTACAAAACATCTCCTTATATAGGAGTTTACATGGCTCTTCATTATGACTCTTCATAATACCAATTGATTACAATAACCGTTACATATCCTGTCATTAAACCTATTCATAAATTGGTATCCCTTCCTTTTATAACCGATGTCTCTTCAATTCTTTGTAACCGAAAACAAGTTTAATTTCTAACAGTTTTAAGATCTTTAAATAAATGAAAAGCTTTCGCCCAACAGTTTCTTAAGAGATCACAAAAGATGATAGCATCACCTGCTTAATAATAATCCAAATAATTGTATAATGTCGATGAAGTGAAGATAAAAGATATAGCAGCACAAAATGTTAGGGTGTTGGCTCCGAATTTTTTTTATCCAAATTAAAGCAGAATATTGATGCTGTGAGTTATAAAGCCTTTGTATAAAACTCTTGACTGATAAAACAAAATATTAGCAATCTGACCAGGACCGATGATGAAAAAACATGCTAAATCTGAACTTAGTGAATACAATGAAACAGTAGAAAAGCATAAGTTTAGGAATTATAAGGCATGATGGCAATATAAAGAGTTACAAGATTGGGTATGCCAACATAGAAGACCAAAACGGATAGCGACAAACAGAAGGTTGAAGGCAATCTATGTACTAATATATGACATCATACAACTTAGCAGTTAACACTACTACAATTAGAGGTTGTCCCTACGGATAGAGAAAATCGTAGAGGCAATTTTTTATTGCCTCTACGGTGCCCACAGTAAGGCTATAAATAAATTAAAAAAATATTAAAATGTAATCTCTTTATTTGGTCCTACGGTGCTCCAAAAAAAGCCCTACAGATTGAACCATAGAGACAAAAAGGGTTATTTAAAAAAAAATAAAGCTAAGTAATTTCCCACCGTCTCCCAAAATTTCCCACCAAACTTATCTATCCCGCGTCGATCAAGCCCGTCCCTTGTCGTCGATCTCATCGCCGACTTTCTCGTCCCTCGTCGTCGACTTCCTCGTCGCCGATTAAGCTCGTTGGCGAGTTCCTCCTCCATCGCCGTCGATGGAGGCGGCGACGAGGAAGCTCGTCGTGGAGTTCCTCGTCGCCGCCTCCATCTCTTCAAGCTCCATCTTTCCGGTCTCCTTCATCTCGTCGAGCACTTAGCCTCCACCTCCTCGAGCTCTTTGCCGCCGGTCTGTCTTTGGCAGCGAGGTGAATTTATTTAATTTGAAATTGAATTTTCATTAGTTATATTTTTTATTTTTGTAAATTAATTAGGAATTTAATTTATAATTTTGTTGTTTTGTTGTTATTGTTGTTGATTTTAGGGTTAGGGTTACAGGGTCGGGTTAATTAGGAGTTAATTTGGGTTACATGGTGATGACCGAGATTAGGGTTAGGGTTAATTGGATTAATTTTGGTTTGGGTTTGGGTTAATTAGGGTTAGCGTTTAGGTAATGATTATGGTTAGGGTTAATTTGGTTTAATTAGGTAAAATAGGGTCGGTGATGATTAGGGTTAGGGATAATTAGATTAATTAGGGTTAATTTTGGTTTGGGTTAGGGTGATGATTAGGGTTAGGGTTAATTTGGATTAATTACGTAAAATAGGGTTGGTGATGATTAGGGTTAGGGTTGGTGATGATTAGATTAATTAGGGTTAATTTTGGTTTGGATTAGGGTTAATTAGGTTTAGGGTTTAGGTGATGATTAGAGTTAGGGTTAATTTGGGTTAATTAGGTAAAATAGGGTTAGTGATGATTAGGGTTAGGGTTAATTTTGGTTAATTTTGGTTTGGGTTAGGGTTAATTTGGGTTAGGGTGTTGATTAGGGTTAATTTGGTTTAATTAGGTTAATTTTGGGTTAATTAGGGAAATTTGAGTTAGGGCGATAATTAGGGTTAATTAGGTTAATTTAGGTTAATTAGGGTTAGAGTTTATGATGCACTAGTTCTTTCAGTAGGATACTCGATGATAACGTAAACGTAAAATTTTACCGTAAACGTAAGAAAACTTTACCACAAACTAAAAACTTTAAACCATTAAAAACGAAATGTAATTGTAAAACCTATTCAAGTTAAATGTTCAAGCTAAAATCAATATACGATACTCGATGATAATATGAAACTTTTATATTCTCATCGATAGTCATATGTGAAAATCAAAGCACGACTTAATCCCCGTCTATCATTAATATACGTTCGATGTTCGTCGTGACATAGAACTATACGAAAGTTTGTTAAATATAAGACGGTACCGTTCGGTGCTAACAACCGTTCGGTGCTAAAATTATATATTAACCAAACCGATTATACAGTTTAAAGATCTTTAAATAAATGAAAAGCCGTCGCCCAACAGTTTCCTAAGAGATCACAAAAGATGATAGCATCGCTTGCTTAATAATAATCCAAATAATTGTATAATGTCGATGAAGCGAAGAAAAAAGATATAGCAGCACAAAATGTTAGGGTGTTGGCTCCTGATGAGGCTCAGTATTGAGGACTCCCCGGATCATGACACGTGTCAGATGACGTGTCCCGAGGCTTACGGGAAAGAAGCAAGAGCGGTACGTTCAACGCATACCCCGGGCCTACGTTCCGAGGATTGTCTCGACCTACGACGACCTCCCAGGTCACTCCTCTGCTCGTCCTACGAATAACCGCTAGCTCGCCTCCGAGCTTACTGCATGCTAGGCTTCCTCAACTCTCCCAGCTCGCCGCCGGGCTATCACAGAACCAAGCTCAATCGGCCTCCCGCTCGTCCCCGAGCCTCCCGTCGAGATTGGCTTTCTCGGTATCACCGACCGACCCACAGCACAGATCACAGGCGTCTCTGCCACGGCTTTGCGAATCTCGCCAGACGCGAGATATCCGCCGCCCACGATCCCGTGTTCCACGCCATCGCGTTCCCCCATTAACGAGCGTATCTCGTCATTAATGGGGGATCCCGCCTTTCACGCAGACGTAACGCCAGGGGCGTAACGGCCGGCGTGAATCTCACGCCCGTCAGCCCATGGCTGCCACTATATAAATCCCTCTCTCAGACGACTCAGGTAAGGCAATTTTACCCCAATAGGCCATTACTCTGCTCAAATATCTCAACTAACTTGATCGTCGGAGGGTTCACGGTGGTACAACCACCCCGGGACTTCCTTGCAGGTAGCTCGGCTCTATTCCAAACAATCCCACTGAGATCCACACGCTTTATAGGGCAACCCTCAAACCCAATCTCAGCCATCCATCACCGCTCGTGACAGATCAGAGGAAGACAACATCTGAAGGAGATCCTGAGCTCCATCAGTTGGTGTCGTCTGTGGGAAAATCGAAAGTTCCACTCAACAAAAGTTGATCTTCCGATCTCAAACTCATGGCGAGTGATCATCGCGACGATCCAAGCACTAGCCGCCGTCCTCCTCACAATGAAGACGCAGAAGGATCCCCTCCTCTCCCGAAAGCCATTCACGTACTGTCTGCGAGAATAGATCGGCTCGCGTCCGTCGTGGATGCGCTTGTCCATGTCTAAATGGCAGGACAAGCTCCCCAAGTCGTCGCTCCCCCACCTCGGGAGTGACACATAGGGAGAGAAGACACCGCCCGCTCCGGCACATCTGAGCACCGCCTCGCTATCTCCGGCGGCCACAAATCCCCCGTGGCGACCAATTCAATGACCCGGTGGGCGCCTGACGGCTTGACGCCAAGGTCTTATGAAAGAGCACCCCGCCCTGAGCCCAATCATGTGCCTGCTCCCAAGCATGGTCAGCTCCCTCTCCCTCGACAGGGTCACGCGGACGGGACTCACCATGGTAGCTCGAGGACGACCTCGCCTGGGGACTTGAGGAACATCATAGAATGGAACTGGAACCGCGGCCAGGCGCAGGCCGCCAACGCAAGGGGCCATAACTCCGCGTATGCCGAATCCTCGGGATACCACGACCGACTCGACGCCCTCGAAAAGAGGATTGAAGGTATACATTGGGAAAGTCGTCCTTCAGACGAGGGGGCCAGATACGCCGCTGACTCGCTCACGAAGCCTTTCACCGAAGAGCTGCTTGCTGTCCGTGTCTCCTCCAGGAAAATGCCTCAAAAGGTGTCCTTTTTTTACGGAAAGTCCGACCCGAAGGACCACCTTTACTCGTTCACGGCGGGGAAGAGCTTCCAGGACAACTCTGACGCCGTCCAATGCCGGGCATTTCCAGCCACTCTCGTCCGCGTCGGACGAAATTGGTTCTGAGGGACTCACGCCACGCTCCATCTTTACCTTCGATGAGCTGGCCGTCCAATTTCTCAGCCATTTCGTCGGGAACAGACGACAGAAGCGGACCGTCGATTAACTCTTCACAATAAAGAGCGGGAACAAGGAATCCTTCAAGGGGTACGTTATCCGCTTCTACAACGCTCTTCTCGAGATCCCAGAGCACCAAGACGATACGGTCATCACGGCCCTTAGGTCGGGTCTTAGATTCAAGGAGGGACTTCGCTCCTTTGCATTAGCGCAACCTAAGACCATGGCCGAGGTAAAGGCCTGGACCAAGCGAGAGATCCAGCTCAAGTCCTAGGTAAACGCGAATCTACCACGGACCGACCAGGCCGATCAAAAGAAGAGGGCAAGAGAGGATAAAAAGAAGATTGAGCGGCCAAATCCCTACTCCCCAAAGTTCCAGGAGTATATCCCGCTCAACATCTCCCAGACAGAGCTGTTGGAGGAGGCAGAGGACGATAAATTCTTCAAACTCCCCCCGGTCACAAATAGGGCGGTCAAACGTATTCGAGGCCCCTATTGCGCCTTCCACAGGACACAGGGACACCCCACCGAGAGTTGCAAACAGCTCCGCGACTACATCGAGGAGTTGATTCGCTCGGGACACTTAGCAAGATACTTGCGGGACAAGCGATAAGCCGACCGAGAGTAAGAGCACCGTCCCCCTCCCGGCGAGTTGACGATTGGCCAAATCATGGTTGTATCAGTAGGGGGTGCGCCTGGGGCCAACGAGACACGGCGCCCCTTGCCGGTCGAAGAGACTAGCAGCCAACCCAGGAAGAGGGTCAAAATAGCTGAGCCCATCATCTTTATCGATGACGACCTCCACTGGATATCCCTATCTCACAACGACCCCCGGGTGATTACAGCATCGGTTTACCGTTACGAAGTGCAAAGGATATTGGTCGATTCGGGAAGCTCTGCAGACATCCTCTTTGTCACGACCCGTAATTTAGCACGTGACCGGCACTTAAATTACGCAACGTCTAAAGGTGTAACGTAAATCAAGTAAGCCGAAACCCAGAAAATCTAAACCTTTTTGCAGAAAATAGTAGGGATGCAGTTTAAAATAAAAGTATAATGAATCATGTTTTTTTTTTAATGCATAGCTAATGAAACATGAAAATACAAGTGGATTATACTACAATTGAAAACATATTTCGTCTTTTTAAAAATTTGAGCAGTATCTCCCTTGTATATTTTGATCCAAAAACATAAACACAACAATACACACACACACACACACACACATACATAGATACATATATATATATATATACATACATACATACATACATATACACACACACACACACACACACACACACACACACACACACACACACATATATATATATACATACATACATACATACATATACATACATACATACATACATATATATATACATATATATGTATATATATATACACACACATACATATACATACATACATACATACATACATATATATATATATATATATATATATATATATATATATACACATACATATATATAGACACACACACACACACACACACACACACACACACACACACACACATATATATATATACATACATACATATATATATATAGGCATCCCCAAGCGTGAGCTAGTTCTTCGCCAACCAGCGGAATCACAATAACACAATAGCATATATACGACGCCCAACGGCGAAGATTAAACCAGAAAGAACAATAAGTAAGCAAGTCATCAAAACTCAAGAAAGCGAACATAAATCTATCGCTCTAAATCTCGCATAATACCCAAGTCGGACTAGGTCTACCAATATACAAATTCTAGCCTCTGATTTGATTTGATGGAGTTTATCTAGATACAACGGAATATAAAATACGAGAGTGGGCACGATCCAATATATGTCCCACCTATCCAAGCAAAACACTCTGAAAGAAACTGTGTGCTAGCGATACCGCAACTGATCCCAAGCGGTCAAACCTGTAAGAGCTGTGGCACAACGGAGGCTCATGAGTAGAAAACATCAGTAAGTAGAAATCAAATAAAACAACAATTTCATAAGTCACTATATCCTGAAGGTAATACTATAATATATAGGGTGACCATATATGCATATATGTCAACAATCGAGTCAATGCAATGACATATATAATTAAACACCCGACATCATATGTCTGTATTCAGTGGTGCCAGCGTGGGCGGCGTCATCCCCCCTCTACGGAGGTCGTGATCCCCGAGCGGGAAACGGCGACCTGAGGGGGCTGTGCCCGCCGTTTGGACGTGGACAAGGGCATCCATTATGGACGTGAGCCTATCGATCATTGCCGAAAGGGCGTGGATGGCATTCGGTGGAGGAGTAAATCCGTCCGCGCCTCCGTTGTGGGGAGGATGGCGGCTTGTGCTGGGATCTCCATGGTCTTCGCTCGCCATATAGTCGAAGGCGGAAGATCAACTTTTGATGAGTGGAAAAATTTCTAGGTTTCCCACAGACGGCGCCAACTGATGGAGGTATGGATCTCCTTCAGATGTTGTCCTCCGTCGACCTGTCGCGAGCATTGATGAACGGCTGAAATTGGGTTTGAGGGCTGCCTCCTTGTTTGTGTGGATCTCAGTGGGCTTGTTTTAAGGCGAAGCTGAGCAATCTGCAAAAGAAGTCCCGGGGTGGTTCTACTATCGTGGACCCTCCGACGATCAAGTTAGCCGAGGTATTTGAGTAGAGTAGCGGTTTATTGGAATGAAATTGCGTTATCTGAGTCATCTGGAAGGGGTTTTTTTTATAGCGGTCGCATAGAGCGAGCTGGCGCGAGATATCTGCCGTCGGTTACGCCCCTGGCGTTATGCCTGCGTGAATGATGAGATCCCCCGTGAATGACGAGATACGCTCGTTAATGGGGGATATGAAGGCATGGACCGCGGGATCGTGGGGCGGCGGATATCTCGCTCATGGTGAGATACGCGGAGCCGTGGCGGAGGTACTTGGGCTCTGTGTTCTTGGCTGCTCGGCAGAACTGGGAAAGCTCAGCGTGTAAGAGGGCTCGAAGGCGAGCCGACGGTTATTCGTAAGGCGAGCACATGAGTGTTCAGGGATCTATCGAAGGTCGGGTCATGTCTCGGGACGATAGCTCAGGAAATGACTTCAATGCATCGTGTTTGCTCTTATCCCGTGAGCCTTAGGACACGCCATCTATCATATGTTATGATCTGGGGAGTTCCCACTTATGAGCATTATCAGATAGAGTTGTAGTTGATCTACATTGCATTCTACACACTATTATATAATCTGATATAATCTAATCTCAGATAAGTCAGCTTCTAACTGCTAAGCAGTTGCTTTCTTCCCATTTTTCTTAACAAAAGGTAAACTCTCACCGAAGTGTTTTAAATTAGAACTACCAGCCAATGTAACAGAAGATTCCAAAAATTCAATTTCCTCCTCTCTTCCTCTTTCGCTTTCTCTTCATCATAGAAACATAATAATATTGCTGTCTTTATCTCGATATTTATAGGCAAGTATAAATATAAGAATCCAGCAAAAGTGGAATGTATCCATGTTGCAAAATCCTGAGAGATGTTTACGCACAAAACTCCCGCCTTTCTTCTCTTCCTGGTGTGCTGTTCCTTCGTCCTCACAGAGAAAGCGGTATCAGATAAGTCAATTCACTTCACAGCATTTATCAACCCCGACTCCAGAATTGGGAGAGAACAAAAGGTCGCCATCGAGATTGCAGTGAATGAGTTCAACTCCTCAGTCTCCAGTATAATTCTTAATATCAGCAACAGCACCAATAAAGGTAACCAAGATATACTGTTCTAAAAAGAAATTGTCCTACGCTGTAAAGATTTTGTGCTTCATATAAGCATGTACTAACAAAACTTAAGCATTGCCGGTAATCTGAGATTTTCCGGAATAAACCAAGCAATAAAAATTGTAAATTTATAGGTTTTATCAAAAACACAACAAAGAAAACCCTTCTTAATATCTACATGAACAGTTCTGAATAGCTTCCCAACTAATTAAATATCTCATTCATATAATTATCTGGATACAATTTCATTTAGTAAGATTTATATACATGAACAGTTCAAAATATGAGAACCTTTAATGTTGTTTGACATGATAATAACCGTTTAATGGGATCTGTTTGGATGATTCAACCCCCCAAGCTCGCAAAGAACAAAATTATGTACTTTTCATTTCATATCAAGCATTTAAAAGTAATAAATAAGAATATTATAGAGGCGATATTAATTAATATTTTGTTGCATATAAATAATTAAAAATAATAGAATTTCATTAAGAATATTAGCCTTATTTACTGAAAACTCCCAACATGTTTGAGCCAAAATCAGAAACTATCAATACCTTTGAAATGATAAAAAATTACAAAACTTAACGACGACACGTCAACATATTCTTTGCCACCTCAGCGCTCACGTCAGCGAAAAAAACCCCAAAATTACCGCTTTCTTAATTAACCTGCCCCTAATCCTAATCCTAACCGTAACCCAAACCCTAACCTTAATTGTAACCCTAACCCTTATCAGCCGCATCAACATCATCTTCTTCTTCCTCCCGCAGGCGCCACCCTTGCCCCCCCCCCCCACTTCGACCTCCCCTCCTCCAGCCGGCATCTCCCCAGCCCCAGCCCTCCCCTCCCCTCTCCTGCTCCAGCCCCCCTCCTGATCCGATCTGCCGCCAAGTCATGGTAGTTTTTTGACCATTTCAAAGGTATTGGTAGTTTTCTGGTTTTGACCCAAATCTATTGGAAGTTTTCAGTAAATAAGCAAAAATATTATTCTAAGATTATAATTAGAATTTCCGTAAAAATCAATGCAACATTTCTCTGCACATGGAGAGCACCAAAGAACTAGCATTCTAATATATTAATATAACTCGCGATATATATTGCACAGAAGAGGTCAACAAGAAGCGGACACCGGATTCAATCATTGTCATGGGATCATGGCCAGAAGTTGTCAATTTTGCAGAAATGGGCAGCAAAGCAAGAATTCCTATACTCTCTTTAACCGCAACACAACCACAACCATTAGCTCTTGCTCCAAACCCGTTTTTATTCCGAATGTCGTACTCCATGTCTAGTTACACAGACTGCCTAGCTGATCTCGTGAAATTGTACAATTGGAGGAGGGCGATTGTGATCTACGAAGAAAATATCTATGGCAGCGTTTCAAGCAGCATCATTCCTCTCCTCTCCAATGCTCTTCAATCTATTGGATCAGATATCGACTACCAAGCAGCTTTCCCACCACTTGACTCCCTCTCTGAACCGTATACTATGATCTATAATAAGCTGGAAACAATCAATCAAAGACTATGCAAGGTGTTCATTGTACTCCATTGGTCCTCGCCTTCGCTAGCCTTGGACCTTTTCAAAGGAGCGAAGGCATTAGGGATGATGGACAAAGGCAATGTATGGATAACCGGCGACGATATTACAGGCCTCGTTGACCTGTCCTTAACCCCGTCCTTTATATCCTCTTACATGCAAGGCGTTATAGGGATCAAGACACACTTGAACAAATCGACAAAGTCTTACAGTGATTTTCACGTCAAATTTCAGCAAAAATACAAATCAGAGTACAGTCAAATCGGGGAGACTAATTTTGAGCCCGGAATGCACGCACTGCAAGCTTATGATGCCGTTGGTGTGATTGCACATGCCATGGTAAGGGGTTTAAACAAAAGCGAGGAGCTTGTGGACCGGATACAAGCATCTAATTTCGTTGGGATGAGTGGTTTGGTCCGGTTCAAGGAGGATGGCGGTTTAATTGAGCGCAAGGGTACTCCAGCTTTTCAGCTTATTAATTTTGTAGGGCGAAGCCATAGAGATTTGGGATTCTGGATCAAGGGATTAGGATTCGTTGAGAGAGAATCGGAAATGGACGGGAGCGGACCTTTGCTAGATTCGTTGGACCCGGTCTATTGGCCAGGTGGACCAAAAAAGGTCCCAGGAGGGTGGGCTAAGTTGAGAATAGGAGTTCCGAACAGGACAGCATTTGATCAATTTGTGAAGGTTGAATATGATAAAGAAGGAGAGGTGAAAAATGTGACGGGGTTTTGTATTGATGTGTTTTACGAGACACTGAAACGGTTGAAATATGATCTCCCCTATGAGTTCCTCCCATTCAATGGGACCTACGATGAACTGGTTGCGAGTGTACCCAAGGTAAATTTCTAAAAATAAATGATTGCAAGATCATGGTTAATAGTGCCACGAAGGTAAAGTGACATTACTTCCTTGATGATTCACACTTCCTAACCACAACCAATGCGTTACAGTTGACAAGAATACTAATGCATTTTATTAAGTAATAATAGGGGTGTTTTTTTTGTGTGTGTGTGGGGGGGGGGGTGGGGGTGGGGGGGGCGGGTTATAAAAATCTAAATTTAGGTGTAGAGAAAACTCGGGTTTGATGCAAAATCAAACCATTGTTACCAAGACTCTTTGTTTCATTGACTTACTCCACGAATTGTCATATTCATATCACCCCCACACAACCGGTCAAGTTTTAGACGAATTTGAACACATGCAGAACAAAATATTATAACTCCTGATATTTCTAGATCCTAATAGCATTTCTTTTTAGTGCCTAAAATTAAGTTAATGAAACTTTTTATATATTGTAGTTTGTAGGCTAAAAATTAATTATACATCAGGGATAATTTTTATCATGGAGATATGCAAGCTCAAGAGAATGCACACTGAATTTAAATTTTAAAAGGTTGAATTACAATTTTAAGTAAATGGTCACACTTCTGCCACTTACATTTATGTATAAGTAGCACATAAACTTACATTTGAGTATGAGCAGCACATAAACATTTGGTTATGGAATATTGGAATATAATCATTCTTTGTCAAATAAATATGTTAATTAACAGTTGTACTTTCTCTTGCTAATTGTAAATACGCTTTCAAGTTAGAATCGCCACAAAATTATATACAACATTCAGTAAAATATTCCTTCCAAGCCAATTAGATTTTCCATATAAATTATCCCAAGATTAATATCATATTAATGAGCTAATATTTTTTCTGAAGTAGCTACGATCCAAATGGTTATCAACAATAAATTCTTCATCCTTCTTTTATAATACATCACTTGATCAATTTTCAAGCTTGAATTTTATAGTGGTAGGAAAATACTTATTTGACAGGCATGTGCCTGCATTGTGACAGGCATGTGATGCAGTGGTCGGAGATATCACAATCCTCGCCACACGTCAACAACATGCCTCATTCACCGAGCCATATCTTCCTTCAGGTTTGGTCAAGATGGTTCGTACGAAACCGGACCACACACCATGGATGCTTGCTAAGCCATTCTCAAATAATGTCTGGTACTCCATCCTTGGTTCTTTATTCTACACTGGTCTGATCGTTTGGTGCCTAGAACATAAAATAAATCCTGAGTTTAATGGCCCTTGGTGGACTCAATTTGGAGCAACTTTTTGGTTGATCTCTTCCACTATATTCTTTAAACATGGTGAGAATTCCATGATGCCATTTTAGCAGTTCTTTTTTTTTTTTTTTTATAAATGAACCATAATTTTTGTGTATTTATGGTTTACGCATATATATATAACTAGGTGAGTACCGTGCACATAATGTTCAAGTGCTAAATGAACCATAATTTTTGTGTATTTATGGTTTACGCATATATATATATATATATATATAACTAGGTGAGTACCGTGCACATAATGTTCAAGTGCTAAATGAACCATAATTTTTGTGGATGTATTCAATAAGAAATTAATCAATGAAAAATTGGAACCTCCATAAGCTCAAATAAATAAGAAAAGGTCAACATAACTCAGATAAACCTTGCTAATGACTGCTGGACGGACTGCTGCACTAAAGTTAAGGTTAGTTTATGTATTTATGGTTTACGCATATATATTCATCAAATAATTTTTACATACATAACCCTTGAGCGTTCTTTTTGCATAATAATCCACACACTCTACGCATAATAATCCACATACACTCTACATATCTTAGTAATGCGAGAGTTCACAATTTTGCATTCATACGTTTCTAAACGTGCTCATTAAGGCTTTTGCATACTTCTAAAACGTTGAATGATAGGTTGCACAGACGCTTCCGACGGGTTGCTTCCGACGGGTTGTGTCCGTGTCCAACATGTATCGTACACCGTCACTTGCATGACACTTGCACGACATGTATTAAACACGCCGTATACGTGTCATATACATAACGCGCGTGCGTGTGACTTCTATTTGTGTTTTGTGTCTTCGACATGCCTTTAGCATGCAATTGACATATCTTTATAATAATATGTCATTTGGATGTTTTACTTTTTAAGAAAACTTGTTGATCACTTAACTTATCATTATATACTTTGGATATTATTGATGTTAAATTTGAAGAATGACATATGGTTGTATGCTATTATTATATTTGTCTGATTAAATGTTAAGACTTGTTAACTATGCATACATATGCATATACATATGCGTGCGTGCGTGTTGCCATGTATACATATTCTATATTTTGCGATTTTTCCATGTCGCCATACCGCATCATGTCATGTCTGTGTTCCCGAGTCCGTATCCGTGCAACCTTGGTTAAATGTACATGATCTACATATAGGCTTTAACATGTCATTTCACATGTATGACAACCCAATTAAAGCATTGTATGTTAAGGTCCCTGCCAGAGAAGCAAAAATGCATCCTTTTAATTGCCTATTCCAAGTTGTAACCCATTTTTTGCAGGAAGGGTCCATAGTTATTACACCAAAGTTGTTATCGTAGCATGGTTGATTGCAGTATTGATCCTTACCACCACCTATACTGCCAGTCTCAGCTCAATCTTGACATCCCAGAAGCTCGAACCCATGGCAAATGACAGCAACATAGGGTGCGATGGGGACTCATTCGTCCTTAGATATTTGCAAGACGTTCTAAAATACAACAAAAAGAAGATCAAGAAGATCGGGTCAGAATATAACTATCCTAAGGCTTTTGATAGTGGTAATATCACGGCGGCTTATCTTGAGGTACCCTACATGCGAGTTTTTCTTGCTCAGAATAAAGGTTACACTGCATATGGGGAGATCCACAGGGTTGGCGGATTTGGCTTTGTAAGTTGCTCCAGCTTTTAGCTCCTGAGCATATCCTCATATGGCAAGGCTTGACAACAGGTCAAGAAGCGTGTTAAGCTGCTTAGTGAACACACACATGCACACACACACATACGCTCGCACACGCTTGCGCGCACACCCCAACAGCACAAAAATAAAACATAAAACAAACAAAACAAACACATGAATAGTTGAGTTAAAACTTAAAAGTCCATATTTATAGAGGTTGGTTAAACTACATTCAAACAAATTAATTAAACTTGAGTATTATTCTAGGGACTTTTAAAACAAACATGAAATCCTCCATGTCTTGAAAAGAACCTCTGAAAATACATATTAAATGTTTCGACCTGATTGCTTGCAATATTTGAGAATTTAAGTTATCTAAAATTATATAGTATTCCTGCACAAGGCTGATCATGACACAAAAACCTTTACAGAGAGCTTAATGAAACACATGACCAGCAGCAGCAGCAGCAGCAAAAAATAACGATATGGTGTAACCTTATACAACCGAGATAAGATCTGAAGGCATGTATGATTAAGCTCATGCACAACTGTAGTTATTGCTGATATACAAAGTAGGGAGAAGTTAAAATGATTATGGCATAATAAAACATGAAATAAAAAAATATACTCTAGCTACCGAGGTTCACTTCCCATCTATTTTCTTAATTACCTTTCAGGTATTTCCAAAAGGCTCTCCATTGGCTGACGATATATCGCAAATCATACTAGAATTAATTGAGGATGGAACACTGAAGAATTTGGAAGATAAATGGTTCACGTTCTCAATGACTAGTTGCCCAAACAAGCCTAACGATGAAAACAGTGATAGCCTCACCCTTGATAGCTTTTGGGCGCTCTTCATCTTCACAGGAGCTACCACCACTATCGTATTTATATTATTCAAGGCTCGTCTACTTCCAGATTATAGCCGCCGTACATGGGCAAAAATAGGCGTTCCTGTCAGAGAAAAATGTGCGAGATGGAAGTCTAATTTAGGGAGGAGAAAAGTCCGTCAACTTTTGCGGAGACCGTCATTTACTTCACCTAAAATAGCTCATGATCCGTGTGAGGTTTCTGTGGTAGTTGCAGAGAGCAATCAAGCACCTGGTGATATTGAAGTTGGCAGTCTGCCAAACCCAAATAACATTTAGAAGGAAATTTATTGATATAAGCGTAATAGTTGTTTTACAGTTTCCTCTCATGTTTTTGTTATGTACATATAATAGTTGTTTTACAGTTCCCTCCCATGTTTGGTTATGTACATAATGCGAGATGTTCGATGAATTTACGTGTGTTGTCAATACTTCTGATGTGCGTAAAGAGTTTGATTACTTGTAACAACAGATTCAGTAATGTACATTAAGAACATAATATGTAAATTGTATGCGAGAAACACTTAGAGATTAATCTACAATTAGTGCTTGCTCGTGCTCGTTAATCAAGAGTTACATTGTCTTTAACTCAACAAAGCCTATTTGGCAAAGGGGGTTACGGTTTCCGAAACCATGGTCCGTGAGGTTTCGAGACTAAACTCTATAGCTTGTAACCGAGGCATGTCAAAATAAAGTTTTCCAAACCGTGACTCCGAAAAGTTTCGAGGGCTCGAAACCTTATTTTTTTTACTCCAAAAAGACTTGAGTTTCATAAAGTTTCAAGCCGACCCCTTTTAAAACCCTCTTCTTCAACAAAACCTTAGTTTCAAAACTATGTTGCCAAACGACCCTAAAGGCCTAAACTTTGTGAAACCCCATTTTTCCGGTTTCATTTTAACTTAAACAAAACTGTGCTTTCAGAAACCTTGTTGCCAAATGAGGTCTAAGAGTGTCTCCACTTCAACAATTATTTGATTCCACCATGAACACATTTCTCAATCTTTAATTGATTCTAAGTGACAAAAATTGTCGCCTCTCCTGCGTATATCGTGGCCATAGATTAGAATTATAAACCATATATACATCAAAATCCTTGCTTTAAGGATATTCAACCCCAACAAATACCATAGCTTGAAATTCTTTTTGATATGATGAAAAAAATTCAGCATGGAAAAAAGATGATTACATCGTGAAACTTGATTGCTTTTGCTGCAATGTTCGTGTTTGAATCAAGCTAGATGCAATCGCTGGTCGCCATTCAATTCCATTCTCCAATCCCCTCAAAATGCCCCTAGGGTGTTCCCTTGTCCCGTTTTCAATTGGATTTATGTCCTCATAAAAATTTATAGGGTTTATCCTTATCTGGGCTGAGCACGGTTTGGTTCGGTTTTTTTGAAGAAAAAAACCGACCCGACCCGATCCGTCCAAGACCAAGACTTAGAACCACCAATCGACCCAACCCGACTGGATCCAAACCGAACTAAACCGAACCGACCAACAGCGGGTCGGTTCGGGTCGGTTGTTGGTTCTGGGTTCCAAACAACCACCAACAACAGCGGGGAAAATGACCAAGAACTGATTAAGCAAGCAAGAAACCTTCAAATCCGTGAGAAATCTACAAAATCAACAAGGAAACTATCTCAACTCATCAAGAAATACCAAAAAACAGCTTCAAATCCAGGTCAAGTCAACCAAAAACTCCAAAAATGAGATCAAGTCGAAGAACTCATGCTTGAATCACCATGAACTACCACCACCAATTTCGAATGAGCAGATCGACTCCATTCACGAGGCTAAGACATCAAATCAAACCCCCAACAGCCATTTTGAACTCACTTCTTGCATATCCGAGGTCGCCGACGCTTGGAGAAGTTTCGATCCGCCATGTTTGTTGTCAATCCGCCTCGTCGGGGGTGCTGAAGGGCCGGCGAAGTCCGATGAGGAAGAAATTTAGGGTTCTGAGAGTAGAGAGAACTCAGAGGAGGCTCAGGATGTAAGTTCGTTGTGCTCGCGTTGCAACACATGCGGTCAAGATGGAATGAAAAACAATAAATTTTATGCAAGCACAACCAACTAAAATCCACAAATAATCATCCAAACACTAAACTAGCAAAAACAAAAGAGCTAAACAAGGGGTTTAAAGGGCTACGACCTTTGTAGCGTGTCCACTTGATAATAGAAGACCCAAGCTAGACTCGGTCGCTATCCGAATCTAGCTTGCAAGCCAATCTCCTTACCGAAGATGATCCACATCGAAAAAATCCCAACTCAAGCTTCAACTTCACTTAAAGATAGAAACTAGTGAAGTAATTTAATCTTGTGAGTTGCAAATTCATGAGATTAAGGGATGGAGTAAGCTCACATAATTTTATCCCTCACATTTCACCGCAATCTCATTATAAGATGAAGAAAGAAAAAGAGGAGAGGAGAGACATGTAAGAATGAATAGAGAGAAAAGGCTTCATGCTATTTTTAAGAACCATTTTCATTTAAAAAACAAACCATGCACTCTCACCATACTTTCGACTATGCTTTTTTTTCTTTTTCTTTTTCTTTTCTAAAATGAGAAATGAGGTGTCCCTCTTCTAGATGTTTTATTTATCAAATAAATAAAAAATCTAGATGTGTATCATATACACAAAAACCCGTATCTGTATCGAATACGAAATACATATATAAATACCAAAAAGAGAGAAATAAAAAGTAAGCATAATACAAGAATATATATATATATATATATATATATATATATTATTGTTATTAAATCGCCTATTTGATTTAATAATCCGGTTTAAACCTAAACTGGCTAGTATTAAAAACGTCCGATTAACATACATGTATCCAATACACGTATTTAATCGAACTCTCGCACGTATCGTCATACGCGCACTACATCGTTTTGCCTGAGCGGGAAAAACCTATATGTGGGACTCTGAAAACTCAATCAATACACTGGAAGTAGCTTAGAATCATATCTGATTGATCATAAACATTTTTAGATTAATCCCCTCACGGGTTAAGCTACAAGCACGTCAGCGGCACTAGATGTACGTAACAGCTACCCATATATTGATCAAAAGAAAGGTGGACAAGAAAACTCGTCCGAACGCAATCAGATCATATTAGTGACAGTTGTCGTACAGTCCGATCTCTTCATCAGAGAGTATCACATACCAGTCTGAGAGGTGGAATATGTCAGACCCCTAATAACCCGATAAGTCATGCTAACAGAGGACTTATAACCACCGGAGATACAACTTGTAACAACCCTAAACTTTCTGTACAACTTTCTATACAATTTTTCAAAAAAATACAGAAAGGGGTACTTTTTCCTAAGCACAAGTTATAAGTTTGTTTTGCTTTTTAATAGCAAGAAAGAGCTTGTAGCTCATTGGTAAGACCTTACACTGTTGAACCAAAGCACCAGAGTTCAAATCCTATCACCCATGTTATTTTAAATATTGATTTCTTTTTAAATTTTTAGAATCTCAAGAGTCTACACATGCTAAACCCGTAAAACCAAAAGTCACATATAAAAAAAACTGTCCCATGGGGTAGACCAACCGACGAGTGACCCACGGTGACTATCCCCAGCCCGACTCGCCGTGACTCGGCCGGCGGCGCGGCTGACTCGGCCGGCGCCGCCGGGTTGACTCGGCTGAATCCGAGTTGACCCTTCATGAAACTTGTGCCTTTTTGACTTCTTATAACTCATGTACACTTTAAATTTTCTGCACACTAACAGAACTCTTTAAAACTCTATTAAACCATTTTTCAAATACAATTTTTAATACATTTTCTCACACCCTTTCACCTACCCTAACCCTAGTTTTTCCCTATAAATACCACCCCTAAACACACACCCCTCACTCACAAATTCTGTCCAAAATTGTCAAGAAAATTCTCTCGAATTTTGTGTACAAGTGGAGTTAGCGAAGGGCGAAATTCCGACGACGAAACGACGCACCGACGCCTCCTACCATTTCCTCTCTCTCTTCTCTTGACTCTAAACCCGTATGTACCTCCTCCCCCTTCTCTATTCAATTCTAAAAACTTGTAAAACTAAAACCCGACGGAAGCGGAGTTAATCCGACTTCCGATTCGGTTTTTTTTAAAAAGATCAACTTTCCTCAAATACAACCATACTAAACTCTTACATCTTGACTATTAATCATTAAAAAAACATGTTGAACAAGTTTCATAGCAAAATATTTCATTTTGTAACTTTTACCGCTCTTTTTCAGAGTTTCGACTTTAAAACATCATTAATCCTGCTATAACTTTAAATAGATCACGAGATAATGACCTAACTCTTCACAACACTCATATGCAACATATCACAATACCTTTTGGGAATATAGATTCGGTAAAATACCGTTTTACACAAAACTACGTTTAACTTATAAAAAACCATTTTCACAAGATTACGTATTTTTACACAAATCTTTGCAAAGCGCCGCTACAACCCATTTGGGAAACCCGTTCGGGATGGTGCAGATTATCGCACATCCTCGGGCTTAGTAGTGCGAAATGCAGACCTCCGCAAGGAACATTCGGTCTCGAGAGATTTAAAATACAAATATCCTAAGAAAATGAGATTTCTAGAAAATAATAAATTAAAATTATTTTATATAATATATATATATATATGTATATATGTATGTATGTATGTATTATCAAAATATCTATTTTTGATATAATATAAATATTCCAACTTTTCTAAATCAAAAAAATCACTTTACATGAAAATACCGTGAAATTGCATACAAGTCCAACACTTTACAATTAAATACCATATATCATGAAAAATAGGTTTATTCACTAGAAATGTCACAAATATAAAATCTACATCTATGAAAACTCTAAAGACAATAATAAAATACTTGAGGTGTATTTCGAAAATTACACAAAATTATGTCCGGCCGGCGAGCTCGGTGGGCCAAGGTGAGCTCTTTTTACATAAACCCCCTCAATTTTTATAAATTACAATAAAGACCCTAGTAAATATAGGTTTAAGCGGGACCAATCTCTTGAGCTTCACGGAGCCGGAGAAGTGGGTGCTTGCCTATTTTAAGGTAGACAACTTAACAAACGGTGTTATCAACACGGTAATCGTCTTTGAAAAAGACACAAATCCTGCCGCCCATGTGCAGCGGTTACCGATAATATCAAAACCCAATTCAGGACTCAATTTTTTTCTAATTTTCTGACTCAGACTGAGTCTCATTATAAATAATCTGACTTGAATATGATTCAAGTACAAACTACAATTCAATATGAATCCACGAATCCATATAATCAATCTGTTCAATTTATTCAATCTATATTGACTGAACAGAACCATGGATATACTTCCATTTACATGATTCTCTAGTCACATCCATGATTCTCCAATTACATCCATTTACTGATATCATGGTTTCGGCAGGTCGTTCCATTATACAATCTATATTACAAACAATACAAGTTGCAATACAATTCAAACAATACAAATAATACATCGCGGGGTTTAAGGGGTAGATTGGTACGGAAGGTGTTAGAAATGGCACGAGACTGCAAGATTTAAGACAGCTAACCTGAATTCATTTGCTACCGTGGCATAAACGGTTCCTTGTACTCCACTTGCCTTTAGTCTCTGGCATATAGAGACTCCTCTCGTATACACTGGCATCCTTCTGTACCAAACTACAAACAACAGCGTTAATAATAAATACAACTTTAAAAGCTACACTCTCTCTTTTACTCTCTGTCTATTATACTTCTCTCTTATCCTTGGAACTTACCGAGCGATTTGTTCGCTGATGACATTCTCTTTCTTTCTCTTTGAATATCGTCAGGTGATTCGGACCTTCCAGAGATCGAGCCCAACGCCGAAGACTTGGACCGGTTTACTGAAGATGCCGAGCTGTAGTTTCACTTGTACTTTTTCTTTTACATTTTGTATTTCCTTTTCTGTTATGCCACTATTTAGGCATTGCGTTCATTCAGATATATTTACTTTTCCATGCATTGTATATAAGAATGTTAAAAAATAAAGTTGGTGTTCATTACATTTGTCTCTTGTGTACATTTCTTTTATATTGCTTAGATACGCTTAGCATATTTACTTTAGAGTAAATACGTAGCAGCCTATCGCGTCCTCTGCCCATACACTGGGAAGCGGGGCGTGACAGGTTTTGTTGGTGGCCCATGCAGGTCAGAGTTGTATGGAACACTACCATGCAGTTCTGTTCTGCGTGAGCAATCTAAGCAATATAACATAAGAACCAGCAACTAAAACATTCTTTACAATTCATATTCCTTGAATCTTACAATTTCATATTCTTTGAATCATATACTTTGAATCTGTCCTAACCTAAAATTTTCATTCAAGGTTATGGATTCTCCGAACAACACCAGCACCAACTTCAACAACACTCCACCTTCACTACCGATTACACCTACCATCGCTGCTCCGATCAAAAAGCAGACGGTTCTGCTTGAGATAATCCGTAGCCTCTTAGAAGAACAGCAGCAGCAGACTGCTCTTTTAATGAACCATCCCGAGGCAGAAGCACCTGGGGTGAAGCAATTCAGGGCTTTGCACCCCAAACAATTCTCAGGAAAAGAGAGCCTGCTAGAAGCTGAGGAATGGGCTCAAAGTATTGAAGATGATCTGGCAACGGTACAAGTGCCAAAGATAGGTTGGGTTCGTGTTGCAAAGTTGCAGCTCACTGACAATGCACGGGTTTGGTGGAAGGCGGAAGAAAGCCGTCTTGATCAACCCATCGAATGGAAGAATTTCCGCGACATGTTCGATACAGAGTACTTCCCTGAGACTGCCCGCTTCGACATGGAACAACAGTTCATCCATCTGCAACAAGGTTTAATGTGGACCAAGTCAGTAGATGAATATGATGCTGAGTTCACCATACTCAGTCGGTAAGATATGTTTCAATGTTCGATTTTATATCACATACTACACAGCTAACACAAGACCGCAACAGGTTTGCGGCCCATCTTATACCGACTGCCGAGATCAGAGCGAGAAGATCTCAGCAAGGGTTGGACCAGGAAATCCAAGTTGCCTTAGCTACAGCGGATTTCCCAACCCATGATTTGGCTTTGAAGGTTGCCCGAAGATACGAGACAGTGGTAAACAAGAAGGGCGGACCTTAATCTGCCGGAGTAAAGCGCCCTACCAACCAGATGGTAGGAGGAGCCTCTTCAAGGCCAACTGTTGAATCGAGGAGATCGGAAGAAATTAATAACCAGCTGAGTCCAAACTTTTGCTACTATTGCCATAGAAAGGGACACTTATGGAAGGACTGTAGGCGCGCAAAAGGCCTGTGTCTAATTTGTGGCGCATCCAACCACGGAATTGGAAACTGTCCTTATAATAGCAATCCTGATTATACACCCACCAACTACCCGCAGCGGCCAGTTATCCTGGCTCCTGCACCTTGTCTTGCACTCACAGCTCCACCACCTGCACCGCCTACTCGCCAATTCCATCAGGCACTGAGGAACAGGCCTCGAGAACGGAGGAATGTGCCTCCAGCTAGGAGGAACGTGCCACGGCGACAGGCTTACACCTTAGCAGCCGTAAAAGTCGAGACAGTTGACCAAGGTAACATTAGTAAGTCTCTTTCACACTTTTAAAACCCTTGCACCACCTTATTATTTTTTTCATACACTATCAGAATTTCAGTCACCAAACCTTCCTTGAATCTGTTACACTTTCCTTTTACAAATTTCGATGACGAAATTTTTCTAAGGAGGGTAGAATGTAACAACCCTAAATTTTCTGTACAATTTTTCAAAAAAATACATAAAGGGGTACTTTTGCCTAAGCACAAGTTATAAGTTTGTTTTGCTTTTTAATAACAAAAAGGAGCTTGTAGCTTATCGGTGAGACCTTACACTGCTGAACCAAAGCACCAGAGTTCAAATCCAATCACCCACATTATTTTTAATATTGATTTTTTTTAATTTTTAGAATCCCAAGAGTCTACACGTGCTAAACCCGTAAAACCAAAAGTCACATATAAAACAAACTGTCACAGGGGGTAGACCAACCGATGAGCGACCCACGGCGACGATCTCCGGCCCGATTTGCCGTGACTCGGCCGGCGGCACGGCTGACTCGGCCGACGCCGCCGGGTTGACTTGGCTGAATCCGGGTTTACTGAAGATCCTGAGCTGTAGTTTCACTTGTATTTTTTCTTTTACATTCTGTATTTCATTTTCTGTTATGCCACTGTTTAGGCATTGCTTTCATTCAAATGTATTTATTTTTCCATGCATTGTACAAAAAAATGTCAATAAATAAAGTTGTTGTTCATTTCATTTGTCTCTTGTATACATTTCTTTTATATTGCTTAGATACGCTTAACGTATTTACTTCAGAGTAAATACGTAGCGGCATGTCGCGTCCTCTGCCCGTACACTGGGAAGCGGTGCGTGACACAATTGATAGCACTCATCAGTTTATCTCTACTGCCGCAGCCGTAAGCTTTTGGTTATAGTCATGTCTTGCATAGTGTGATATCGACTCCCTATACCGGGAGAGACGAATCCCTTCGACCGCTCACTACCTCCATGTGCTTCGGGGATGTACCTAACTAAAACCTGTTTGCACGACTCTTTAAAGCCGTGGTTTGGTAGTAATCAAAGTACAGTAGGAACATACACAGGACACTATGGCAATCTCAGGTTAAGGGACTACCCTGTACTCATGTCACCAGAGAACTGTTATCTGAAAATAGGTATAATACCATCTAATAGTTCTCGATGGGTCCGTCCAGTGTAACTCATTTTTCAATGAGCACATGTACACAATTCTCGGTGTCAAACACCAATAGCTGTGGGACCAACTATAGCCCTTCAACCGAGCCAGAAAATGTATACATTAGCCTAATCTGGAGTACCAATATCCCGTCTCGACACTCCTACGACTAAGGACATTTAAGGATGTGCTTATGAATTATCCAGGTCACACTATTATGATTTTTATCATAATCCTGGTAATCCAGCAAAGATCCTATAGGCTTTATCATCATGTATTAGTGATACGTAATAGCAAGTAAAATGTATACTCACGAATGATAAAGTCAAACCAGATAGCATATCATTATCTCAAAAAAGATTGTTCTATTCATGTAGGTCCTTTTACAATTATAATAATTACCTTGAGGGCACCTATATCCAACAATTTATCACTTGCATTTAAGGCCAATTATTGCGGTATCTCATGCCCAAATCTCATGTGCTATCGCATACTCAACTTCTCTACTAATAGTTTCGCAAACCGTGTTCGAGAAACAGCCTTAGTGAGTGGATCTGCTACAATATTTCTAACTTTATCTCTCTATATCTCAACTTCACGAAAATCAACTATCTCCCGAATTGAACGATACCCGTCTTAGAATTTGGCTAGATAGATGATGCGACCAAATTCATAAATGAACAATTTTATCCAACAACTTCTTGGACTGTATTCTCTGTTGAGTCATAATCAACACCCATTGACATGTCTACCTCAGTATCCCGGTTGGAACCATTTCCAATATACTGCTCCTCAGAAGAGGGTAAATTTATCTCGTGATAGACACTCTGTCATCCATGTCCTCTTGGAAACCAGAATCGGTAACTGGCTCCAGATGGAGGCTGCCATTACCATATGCCAAGAACATCCTTATATGTTCTTCACTGTTTTTTTATATTTCTCCAAGACTGGACTAATATCTGCTTACTACAGCAAGTGAATAAGTTTTATCTAGTCTAGTATATGACATCGCATGATTGACCCAATTGCCAAAGTAAGTTGAAAGTCATTCATGCGAGTCACTCTCTTCATCAATCTAGAAGACATCTCTTTAGAGAGGTGACTCTATCACATGCAAGTACACTACCGCGTCAGGAGTTGTCCATTCTAAACACCTTTAGAATAGTGTCAGGGTACCCGGATTGGGACACTCCCCAAATCCTTTTAGATCTATCTTTATAGATGTCACGACCCATAATTTAGCACATGACTGTCACTTAAATTACGCAACGTCTAAAGGCGTAATGTAAATCAAGTAAGCCGCAGAAAATCTAAACATTTTTGCGGAAAAAAATGGGGGCCCGGTTTTGAAATAAATGTATAATGAATCATGTTTTTCTTTAAATGTATAGCTAATGAAACATGAAAATGCAAGTGGATTATACCAGAGTTGAAAACATGTTTCGTATTTTAAAATTTCGGGCAGCACCTCCATTGTATATTTTGGTCCAAAACCATATACACAATAATATATAGGCATCCCCAGCGGGGGCTAGCACTTTGACAACCGGCGGAATCACAACCACACAATAACATATATACGACACCCAACGGGGAAGATCAACCCAGAAAGAACAATAAACGAGCAATACATCAAAACTCAAGAAAAGCGATCATAAACTCATCGCTCTAAGTCTCGCACAAAACCCAAGTCTGACTAGGTCTACCAATATACAATTTCTAGTCTCTGATTTGATCTGATGGAGTTTATCTAGATACAACGGAATATAAAGTACGAGAGTGAGCACGATCCAATATGTGTCCCACCCACCAAAGCAAAGCACCCTAGATGAAGCTGTGTGCCAGCAATACCGCAACTGATCCCAAGCAGTCAAACCTGCAAGAACTGTGGCACAACGGGGGTGAGTTGCCAACTCGTGAGTAGAAAATATCAGCGAGTAGAAAGTAGAAATTGAATAAAACAACGATTTCCTAGGTCACTATATCTTGAAGGTAATACTATGATATTTAGAGTGACCACATATGCATATATGTCAACAATCAAGTCAATGCAATGACATATATAAATAAACATTCGACATCATATGCCTGTATGCATTTGGATATCATCCACGTGTCCATCAACGATACAACTAATATCATGGAACCTGAGTGTCCAACATCGACACTCGAAACATCATGAAAACATATGCCTGTATATATATGTGGATATCATCCACGTATACATTAACGACACAACTAATATCATGGAACCTGAGTGTCCAACGCCGACACTCAAAACATCATGAAAATATATGCCTGTATATATATGAGGATATCAACCACGTGTGTCCATCAACGATACATCAAAATCATGGAACTTGAGTTTCCAATATCGACACTCGAAACATCATGAAACCCGTATCTAGCATCGACACGTAAATTCTCATATCTCAGGCGCTGCATACTCAAATCGACCTTCATGTCTATCTCATCTCAGGCGCCGCATACTCAGATCGGCCCTCATATCATAACTCTAAAACCATATCCTCCGGATATCCGCCAAGTTCTATACAATCACCGGTAGGTAGTGTTCCCTCTGCCAGGCTCATCGTCTACACCAAAAAAATCATTTCTTGCCTCGGGGTGCCATACTGGATCTACCATGTACCCTCAAACGGCATCCGCCAACTTCTCGAATCGGGTCTCGAAAACAAGCTTAGAACCGAGAAAACCCATGGTGGACGTCTCGAAATATCATATCAAGAGAAATCGTGTTTTTAAAGCAATACGCGATTTCCTTTGAAATATAACCACGGTTCTCAAATCCAGAAATCTCATGAAAACAGCATCTCAAGCATATAACCATAAAGTACAATGTATGCAACATAGAGTAGTAATATAAGCATATCTAGTATATCATAAAAGCATGTCAAGTGATAATACTGAACAATGAATGTACCTTTACTTTTAGAATTAATCTCATAAAATGGCAGTTCTACTGTGTAAGTAACATGGCAATTCTACTGTGTAAGTGACATGGCAATTACCGATGAAGAATGTGTGTGAGCCGACATATCTGTGTATGTGTAACATGCGCATCAACGGTAATTGTGCAGATGTATTAGCAAATGATATCATATAGTATTAAATACCGGCACGTGGTATGTACATCACGATGGGTAATATCCTATGTAACATGGACAATCAATGGGTATATCTATCAACACATGAACCATACGGTCGCTTTTAAAAGATACGAATTGTCGTTTGAAAATAGGTATGGTTCAGGTGGAAATCTTTACGTCGGCGATTCTGCCTCATAACATCCGATATGACAATAATCCTCGATCATCATCCTTAAATCACTAGTGCAGATCAATCATCCTGTATATCTCATCATGTATGGTAATCTATCGTACGGTGACATCAAACAGAATAGAGATTTTATCGTCCTATTAATCAATAAGGGTACGGATCTAAAATCTCGTACAGCATATCACTCTTTATCCGCATAAATAAATATATATACACATATATCTCAAATTACATTTATATCAATCTCATATAATAATATCTTGCATATATGTCATATCTTATTAATCTCAAGTCGTATCGATCTCGATCTCATATCATACCATTATCAACTCATACTTGTTCTCTTTCAATTCATACTTATCACGATCCACTTTCTTATTTCATATTCTTAAGCCAATATATCCATTAGTGTCAACTTTTATCACATCATCTCTTACTAAATCCTTTAATCATGTCTTTTATTAATACAATAATTAATATAAAAATCTTTCCATATTAATGGTTGCAGGGGTGCTATACGCCATCCAACCGACTTCCCCCGAAAATATAAATCTACTCACTTGCTAAACTCCTCACTTAGCCGAAGTCGATGTGCTTCGTCATCTCGGAAGTCCACGCGAAGGTACCTACAATTCAACACATATCGAAATGCAATTAAAACCAAGTCCGGAAAACCGATACGGCACACGAAGTGTTCATAGGTTAGAACATATAGCTTACGCATGCAAGATCAACCAAATAAGCCTCTTCCGTTGACGTGCAAACGTCCCACAATGGAATCCAACTCAAATACCAAATCCTAAGTTTTAGAAATCGGAAAACACAAATCAGCAACTAAGGAAAACACCTCCAGATTTTGCCTCAGGTACAATTAACCAATTTTGCATATAGGGGAGGTCTAATTAGAAGATATAGGAGCCACAGACCAAGAACGGAGCCTACCCCCATACCAAGGCCGAAATTTGCGGCCCAAAAGGGTTTATTTGTAGCCAAGGAGTCAAGATAAGGTCTCGGGTCTTTAGGGTAGCTTCTAGGTCACCTGCGCGACTCACTATAATCGCTAAATAATTTTTAGGGTTCCCAGGTTGTAGCAGATCTCAGTATCCCCTCACAAAATCCACAAAATACAATATTGGGGAAATTCTAACTCTGTGTTTTGGGTTCTAGTCTCAGGTCTTGGTCCAGAAATCATCACTCAAGTCTTGTAAACACTCACTATACCTCAACTTATCACTTAACAGCAACTTGAAAATTTCCAAGATCACATAACTCACTAATCGATTTCTAAACTAAACTAGGATATATAAACATAAATACTAATCTAAAAGCGAAGGGATTATCTCATTTGGCAACTTAGGAAAATTCTTGAGTTGCCCAAAGTCTTCAAAATCCAAATTTAAAAGGTCTAAAAGGTTTAGGATAGGCTTGTGTGTCTTTATTGTGAAGGTGGCATGGGGTTTAGGTTATGAATTAGAGATGATACATGGAGGTAGAGGAGGTGGAGGAAGCATGAAGGAAATGATGGAAAAGGGTGAAGAAATGAAGAAGGAAGGAGAATTGTGAAGAAGTCAAAGATCTCTCTCTCTTAACCTCACTCTCTCTTACCTTCACTCTCTCACAAATATCTTCTTTGTTTTTTCCTCAAAATATCTCATGGCATCTCTTTTCTCATTCTCACAAATTCACAAGTCACAAAATAAATGAATAACATGCACATGACATGGTGCACTAGCCATAGAAAAATATAACAATACAGATTTGGCCAAATCACGATTAATAGTGTACTAATCAAGTTTAATTTAAATTTGCATATCATTAATTATAAAATGCCAAAATCCAATAAATATCATTATAATAAATAAATCTTTTTAATCTTCGATTATTTTCCAAATATTGGTATATAATTATACCATTTTACGAAAAACCCTTATTCGCAAATCGAATACTTTTAGCGAAATATATTATTTTAATATTAAATTTCCAAAAATAATATTTATATTTCTGAAATGTTACAATAGACCTAGTCACCAGAATTCCTGATATATTATCCAAATCTTATATAGAGAAATATTTGTGACAACCACAATTTGACCGAATTATAGTATAGGAACATGATTTCCTATCAGGAGGATACCATCCACATATAATATAAGGTCTATGACATTACTTCCTTCATTCTTTTTACAAATACAAGGTTCATCTGTTATTTTGATGAAGTCAAATACTTTGATCGTAACATCAAAACAGATGATCTATCTCCGCTATGCCCGATTTAGTCTACAAATAGACTTAAGTAATTTGCACACTTTCCGCTGCTCCAACTGACTATGATAACCCTCTGACAGAGTCATATACATATACACTTCTAAATTACTAATTAGAAAATACGTTATAGTCTTAAACCTGTCAGATTTCATAGTCAAGAAATGCAGTAGTGGCAAGTAATATCCGTATGGACTTCAGCATAGACAGTGAAGTAAAAGTTTTATCACAATCCACACCGGATATTTGATAAAAACTTTTTACTAAAAGTCTAGCCTTATTAGGTTACTATCTTTCCATCTGTACTGATCTTAAAAGATCTACCTGCTCCTAATGGGTTTTACCCCTTCAGGAGCATCCATCAATGTCCATAATTTGCTGGAGTGTATGGAGTCCAACTTGGATATCTTGCATCCATCAGTCGGAAGTCACTACTTCCTATGGCCTGCTGATAATTAGTAGGATTGTCATCAAACATGATGCTAACCTTTCTGTCACCGTCTACGAGGAAACCAAAGTATCTTTCAGATGGCTGGGTCACCTACTAAATCTGCGGAGTGGCTAAGCTTTGTCAGAGATAATCGAATCTCCAGGTTCTACTAAAATTTCAGTAACCGTTTCTACCATACTCCCACTAATTTCTTTTGCAAGAAATTTCTTTTCTAAAAATGTAACGACCGTGTTTTCTAATACCCAATAAAAGGTCTTTTATTTAGTTCTAAGTATTTATTTGCGTGTTTCATTGATAGAAAACTATTTTATTTTATTTGTAAAAGTAATTTAAAAAATGTTATAATTAAGCATTTAAATATAATTAAATGAATTTTTTAAAAAGTTAATTATATTTTTCTGGGCTTAAAATGGTTTAATAAAATTTTATGATGTCTTAAAATAATTTATGTATTTTTATTATTAATTAAAATAATTATTTCGAAATTAAAAAGTTTTTAAAAATAGATTAGACTTTTAAATAATTATAATAACTAACAAATATTTTAGATATGGGAATATTATTTGGTCTTAGCCCAAAATCATTTTTAAACTGAAGATAACAATAAAATAGATTTTCTGGTATTTTCTAGTATTTTCCCCATAATTAAATTATTTTTAACAAAATTTTCAAAACAAATTCGGTTTTATAAAAACAGTTTTAGATATTAAAATTAAAAGGAAAACAACTAATAGAAAAGTGTTTTTAACCTGGACCGTTGGATTCGAAATCCAACGGCCCAGATTCATGCCCAACCCCCACGTGGGGTGACCACGAGAAAACGCGTGGGTCCCTCTTGCGGCCATGTGGCGCCTCCTGGTTGGTGGTGGCAGCACAATCATTAAGAGATTATTCACGATGATTGCCCAGAACTCATCAAACGGCGGCGGAATTGCGGCCCAACATAGCATTTGGGGGTGGAAGAATGGCTACCTTGGGGAGTTGATTTTTCTCCTAAAGCACATACAAAACACTTCCATTCAAGACGATTTTTCATCCATACACTATTTAGGACATTTACAACATCTTGGATGGAGCGGATCGTTGAAAAAACATGAACCCGCCCTAATGGATCTATACTATATATATATATATATATATATATATATATATATATAGAGAGAGAGAGAGGTAGATGTATAAGCCAAATGCCTTTTTTTTAAAATGAGCTCTCACCCCAAAACACACATGTTCCCCTCCGAACGGTGGCCAAGACATGGGCGTCTCGCCTGAGGTTCGGGGCAGATGCTATTTGGTTTTATCCGTCCACCTCTCCGAAAATGCCAAGTTGATTTATGGCACGATGTATCGAAGGTTTGAACGGATGCGGCCGATGTAGCAAACTTCGTCAGATTCCCCCTCGCTCGAGGGGTTTTTTATTGTGGGGACGCTCTTCCCTGCAAGCGCAAGCCCCTGCAGTTAATTACGCTACCGCATCGTGGTATCCTTCTCCAGCTGGTCACTTCGTGTCGTGGGTATTTGTTTTGTTTGTGGTTGCCCGTGGATTGTATACGGAGACCAATTTATGTCGTCGTCCGTAGGACGTGGATTAGTCCAAATCCGTGTTTTCTTAGATTTGGGTTTGGGGTTTTGGTTTGAGGATACATTAGCCATATTTGAGGCTAAGATCAACTCAAACGTTTGTTAAGAATACGTTAGTCCAGTTTGGGACTAAGATCAACTTAACGGGATCGTTTAGATCCGACAAAAGAGCAATTGGCTCTATTGTTCCAGTTTAGGGACATAGTGATCCATTGCATGTATGGTCGTCGGGACCCATCACCTCTCTGACGACGTTGAAGGATTACAACGACAGGTGTCAGAGGAGTTCAGAGATGTATCCTTGAACCAAAGTTGATTGGGGGATCTATAGTCCAATTTGGGACTAAAGTCAGTTTGAAGGTTTAAGAATACGTTAGCCATATTTGAGACTAAGATCAACTTAAACGGGATCGTTTAGATCCGACAAAAGAGCATTTGGAGGCTTTATCGTTCCAGTTTAGGGACGTAGTGGTCCATGTTCCCATTTGGGGACGGATGTTAGTTTAAGAACACGTTAGCCATATTTGAGGCTAAGATCAACTTAAACGTTTGTTAAGGATACGTTAACCTAATTGCCAGACTAAGATCAACTTAACAGGATCGTTTAGATTCGACAAAAGAGCATTTGGGCTCTATTGTTCCAGTTTAGGGACATGGTGGTCCATTGAATGTATGGTTGTCGGGACCCATCACCTCTCTGAAGACGTTGAAGGATTACAACGACAAATATCAGAGGAGTTCAGAGATTTACCCTTGAACTAATGAGTTGGTTGACAGAGCAGATGTGCTCAGTTCAAGATGATTTGAGGACTTATGGCCAGTTTGGGCTAAGTCCAATTATATTTGACATATTGGCCCTTTGGGCCATTAGACATTTGTCTGGGTTCAGCCCCTCGTCATTCAGCAGTGTTAAACAGAGGTTTGGGGGCTCTGACAATATTTTGTTTTTGATTTCCTCAATTTTGAGATTCATTTGGAGGAGGGACTTTTGCCTCTAGAAAATTAGCCAATTTGGCTAAAAGTAGTGTTAAACACTTAGACAACAACAGTGTTAAACACTGGAGATAGAACTCTCAAATTAGTGTTAAACACTAAAAGACAATCAGTGTTAAACACTGGAAATATAATCTTTAGTTTAGTGTTAAACACTAGAAACAATCAGTGTTAAACACTGGAAATATTATCCCTAAATTAGTGTTAAACGCTAAATACAGAGGGGTCACGTGTGAACACGTGAGAGCGCCCAAATGGGGGGACCAGATCCCTTTCTTCGTTCTGCAATTAAGTGTTAAACACTTTTCATTTCCTAGCCATCACGTGTAGGCACGTGATAGGCATCCATCCATTGGATATTAAAGGGTTTTTTTTAGGGGTCACGTGGGAGCACGTGAGGGCGCCTTAAATGTGGAGCCAGATCTCCTTTTGTTTTATCCTCAAATCTGCGAATAAGTGTTAAACACTTTTCATCTTTATTTTAGAGCATCACGTGTTGGCACGTGATAGGGATTTATGCATCGATAATTACAGCACTTGCTGAAGGGTCACGTGGGGATACGTGAGAGTGCCCAAAACTTCTTTTCTTTTGTTTTTTTCTTTCTGCATTTTTGGAGTCACGTGGGAGCACGTGAGGCATTGTCTCAAAGCTTCTTTTCTTCAGGGATCTTTTCAAGGATCACGTGGGGGCACGTGACCCTAGTTCTTTTCATGAACAGAGATCTTTTAAGAATTGAATTCTCTGTAGGGTTAAACCCTAATTGTTGAGAATCCAGTTTTTCATGAGCGGACCAAGCATATCGAAATAGAATGCCACTTCATTCATGATAAGGTGACAAATAAGATGGTTGCACTTTAACATGTTTACTCTGTGGCTCAACTAGCAGATATCTTTACCAAATCTATTCTTCGACCGGTTTTCGCTCGTCATCTTTCCAAGCTTGGCATGATTAATATCTACGCTCCAGCTTGCAGGGAGTGTTATGAATATAATTAGTTATTAAATATTAGTTATTTTCTTTAGTCCCATATCAGCTATTATTGTAGAAATGGTCTATGACCCTCCATATATATTTGTATGTAGAGACTCATAATTTCTTAAGCCAATAAATTATTTCATCTTCCTCTCTTCACATATAATACCCATGTTGTCTCTTAAATCATGTTGAATATAACTGAGAAATTTAGCAAAATAAATAAATAATTAAATAAAAATAAAACCTCATGGATCATTCTGTGTCCATATATTTATTATTTGGTTCTAATGCATGCAGGAGATATATCGCATTAAACTTCCTGGGCCGAGAAGGGAAGCCTGAGAACCAAAATCATGCCCTCGTGGCGAAGCCCTCCAAACAATTGACATGAACTAGGTATGAGCTGAATCCAATATTTTGATTGCATTTTATTTCTTCTGCTGCTGTCCAAACACTATGGGAGCACCATCCGACCATACTTGGGCTTAGAGAGCATATATTCACCGGAAGGTTGTAGTTTATTTTTAGAAAATTATCACATTGACCACCTCATCCAGAATTTGTAGAAATTTAAAACGTTTTGCTTACGGCTATTTTGGATGCAGAGTTTCTTCCCTTGCTGCGTTTATTTCATATCAAGAGTCTAGCTTTGTCGCCACTGGACAGAGGTTCCTTGCTAATCCCCTCAGGTAAGTCGCCTCAGTGCTTGTACATGTGGCTGTCTAGATCTAGAGTATGAATAAACTCAATATTGTTCTGGCATGTGAGAAAAAAAATTGAAATTAATTTTCTCCAAAAATAAATTTAATCGTATAAAAAATATTTCTTAATACAAACACTACTACAAATAAGGGTTGCCCCTACGGATTTATCCGTAGGGGCAACCCACTGCCCCTACGGATATATACGTAGGGGCGAAAAAAGACCCCGTAGGTGCAAAGGCTGCAGGTGCAAGTTGAGGCCCTGAACTTGCCCCTACGGATAAATTTATGCCCCTACGGATATATCAGTAGGTGCTATAGCCCCTACGGAGTACCCCGTAGGGGTAATAAAATCATATATGTAATTTTTTTTTTGAATATATTGTATATACCTACGGATATATCCGTAGGTCCTTTTTATACTCCTACGGATAACTCCGTAGGGGATATAAAGTAGCCCCTACGGTTCAATCCGTAGGGGCCACTCCCAACACACTGCACTGAGATCGGGGGAAAAAATATCAGGAAACCTGATATTTTGCCCCTACGGATAAATTCGTAGGGGATAAACAGTGGCCCCTACGGACATATCCGTAGGGGCACCCACAACACCCTGCACTGATATCAGGTGGGAAAATATCAGGTTTCCTGATAGTTTGCCCCTACGGATAACTCCGTAGGGGCAACATGTGTACCTACGGCGTAATCCGTAGGTACATATTGTCTGTGTTTTTTTTTAAAAAATGGGCTGCTAGATTTTTTCCCGCCCTGTGCACAATACTATATACATCAATCAAATTATATATTGCAGTATTCATAATCACATCTCACGCATATATATAATATACAAAAGAAACCCAAAAACTGAATATGATATAAATACAAACCAATATCAATATCGTTTCAAAATGTAGTACAATGTGATATAAATAAATACATGTTTCAAAAAATAAGAACCAAAAAACTACCCTAGTTCGGTCCAGCTCCACCTCCGAATAACGTTCGAATAACGCGCGCCTGCTCCTCGGTAAATACACTCTCCAATGCTACATATAAGGGAGTCTGAGCGGCATGTGGAGCTGGCGATGTGGTCTGCGCAGCCGCCGTCGAGGTAGTCGCTTGCGGAGCCGCGGCTGCGGGAGTCTGAGTGGGCGGTGGAGCTACAGGAGCTGTCTGCGGAACCGCAGCCGATGTAGTAGCTTGCGGAGCCGCAGCCGAAGGAGATGCATGTGGAGGCTCGGCCGATCTACCCTGTCGCGTCTGGACATAACGTGTGTAAGAAGCATGTAAGAACTGTGTATTATTCGAATTCGTTTCATTATTAAGTTATTTTGAAACCCTGTTTGGATATCTAGTTTGGAAAAGCGTTGTTTATTTTAATTACATATGTATGTATGATTAATCAAACTTAAGTCTAAAACCAAATAAGCTCAAGCTACGTACTAATTATGGATATGTTGATATGTATATAATATGAAATGATATTTTACTATAAAGTAGTATACATACCAGCATCTCCTTCAACTCCTGAACGGTGGCCCTCAAGCTATCCAGTTCCTGATGGACATGCCGGTCACTGGAGACGGAGGAAGTAACCGCCGGGGTGGAGTCCAACCTCATATGGGCCCTGCTAGGGCCCAATCCCCGGCCTCTCTCCCAACCTCCGTGGTGCCCTCCGTGTGCGGCGTCCAGAACTGGGGTCAGCAGCTTCGGATCGTTCTGTCCGGTAAAATCGATCCCCGAGGCCTGGGCCTGCTCAACCACCCGCTCCTACACCCACATTAAGCAGTAAAGTATAAGTATAAAATTTAAACTTGAACCTTCCAAAACTAAAATTTCAAATTTGGGTAGAAAAAATATTAACACTTACGCAGTACTCCTGGGTAGCGACGTCGGGACATCAAAAATCGCCCGTGGCGGGATCTGTCGAGGTGCCGTGGACGGCAAGATATGCGGACAGCACGCTCGGTGTACCACCTGACGCCACGGTCCGAGATGTCTGCAATATTAGAAAGTAACTCTTAATATTAGAAATATTAGAGAATAACTCTTAATATTGCAGAATATTAGAGAATAACTCTTAATTTACCGATAACTCCATGGCTCGAGTAATGTTCCTCGAGCCACCTGTGTAAGTGAGGCGATCCCTCTTCGCCGACTTCCTGTTCTCCGTATTCTGAGCGGCCTGTTTCTGCACAACGCATTAACATTTAGTTTTCTAATTAAGAAACAAAAAGAAATAAATTATATCATAAATAATGAATTAAATTTAAAATACATACTTGTTTGCGTTCGGAGTCGAAATAAGCGCACAATAGAGGCCATGTCTCTACGTCGACTCTCGCAAACGCCGGAGTAGATAGGAGGGCCGCTCTCTCTGCCTCGGGGGTCGCTATCCACAGGAAGTAGCAGTCGGCCTTCAGCTCATTCCTGTTGTATCGGACCTTGGCCTGCATGTTCTTCATCAGGCCATTGTACAGAGCATGAAGGTCGAGCACCCTCCCCGAGTGATCAGGGTCGGCTACAGGCTGAAAATCGTAATCCAACTGAAAATACAAAAAAAAACATTGTTGTTAGATTGCAAGTGTTAATAATAAATATATTGGATAGATCAAATGAAAATATATATTAATACATACCCGAGCCTGATCAAAGAAGAGGGCGAATGAGCGCTGGTGCTGCTCGCCCCACTCAACGTGAAGTGGATAGTTCTTCACGATCCGGCTCTCGTCTCCCAAATACCGGCCGAACCTCTCGGCATGAGGACCGGTATAGCGATAGTCAAGGGTAAAAAATAGGGGGAATGCTGCCTCCCCCCTAGCTCTATCAGGCCTCAGCCTATGGGACTGATTCGGGCCTCGAGTCCCCCTCTGGGGATGGAGAGGCCCTGCGTCTGCACGAAATATCAAGACAATCAATAATAAGACAAAGTTGTATTAAGAAATCAAGGTTAAACAAAAATTCAAGTGTGATATATACCTCCGGTGATTAGCGCACGAGCCTGGGCCCGAGCAGCAGCACGAGCGGGACGATAGTTCCTCCGGTGAGGAACAACCGGGGTCCCGGACCCGGACGCATCCCCTCCAACTATAAAATAAACATCGACGCTAAATCTCCATGAAGTTCATATTTATTCTATATAGCATATGTAAAATAAATAAATATTTTAAATTTATTCATACTAACCTGCAGACGATGCGGAGGGTACGGAAGCGGTAGGAGTGGCCCCTGTGGAAGGTGTGGACGCACCACCTATAATTAGACAATTAAAAATAGATTTTATAAGTAATTGAAAAAAGAATGTGTAGATCAATAATATAACGTTCTAAATCAATATGCATGAACTATAGGACATATAAACATACCCGCAGGGGCGGTGGTGTCACCACCTACAGCTAGACAATAATAAAAATTGCTAAGTAAGAGCAAAAGGAATGTGTATATTTATGATATAGCATTCTAAATCAATATACATACACTATATGATATATAAACATACCTGGAGGAGCGGGGGTGGCCTCTGTCCCAGATGTGGACGCAGGACCAACAACTAGACAATTAAAAATAGATTTGATAAGTAATTGCAAAAAGAATGTGTAGATCAATAATATAACGTTCTAAATCAATATGCATGCACTATAGGACATATAAACATACCCGCAGGTGCGGTGGTGTCACCACCTACAGCTAGACAATAATAAAAATTGCTAAGTAAGAGCAAAAGGAATGTGTATATTTATGATATAGCATTCTAAATCAATATACATACACTATATGATATATAAACATACCTGGAGGAGCGGGGGTGGCCTCTGTCCCAGATGTGGACGCATCACCAACAACTAGACAATCAAACATTGACAATATAAGTAATTTTGACATAAACATGCATGAATATCTGTAATATTAAATTGAAAATGGATATGCGTGCAGTATACCTGGATGTGTGGCAAAATCCACACGGAAGGAGGCATCCGAAGAGGTCTCCGATCTGGGTGCAAGACCGGCCCTCTGAAGCTCCCTACGGAGCTCTCCGGGCGGCAGAACCGCTCTGCCTCTACCTCTGCCTCTGCCGCGGCTGGAGCTCCTGCCGCCCCTCGCTGCTCCCGACATCGTCATCAAATCTAGATAAACGGTTCGTGGACGCATTAAACAATCATTAAAAGTATTGACTATATATGATCTAGAGCGTAAAATGTGAAGTAATAATATAACATTACTGATAACCTTTTTCGTTTCGTGGGCGCATCATACATATCTACTTGGATTTCATCGTCGATGTCATTTCTAACCCACGTAACTTCATGATCGGTGGAAGACAACCCGTCCTTCGAAACAGACGGTCGGAGCACTTTAAGCCTTCTCTCTTCTTCGTCCTCATCGCTGTCCTCGTATTCTGGGACATCGTAGACATCTCTAGGTTTCCATCGGCATACAACACTCCACCCCGGATGCTTCAAACACTGTGAGTAGTATACTTGGAACGCTTGGTTCGGAAAGATAAACGGATCGTCCCGACCGTAAAATCGAAGTGTGTTCATACTGGTCAATCCATATTCATCTTTCCAAGTCCCAAGACTGCTTCTCCACCTGTCTGTATCGGTTCGCGGATCGTACCAAGTACAGTGGAATATATAAAAGGGTTCTGATCGTCCGGGATAGTGGATGCCGAGTATACAATTTAAGTACCCATAGTAAATCACACCGTCCGATCCTACCGTCGCAATCCCACTATTCTGAGTGATTCTAGATGTTTCTATGTCCTTAACTTCGAATTTGTTTCCAAGGACACCAAATCCTTTGTAATGTGCAACCTCCATACTAGGAAATTGAGCTAAACATCTTGAATCACTCTCAAATGATGCAGACAAGTTCGGATCGTGGATCTAACAAAACAAATTTTACGATAAATACATAACGATACAAGTTTAGATTAAAACTGATAGCAATAAAATGTAATTCGAATAACTTACATGCACTGTGACCCAATCACAAAAATTATCCTGATGGTATTTTTCCAAACGCTCTTCGTTCCAATCAGGATGCCCCTCACGTACCTCGTTAAAATGAGTTCTGTTTTCGACAAATAATTGTGACATTAATATTATGTCATTTCATACACACACAAACACAGATATAACAATTAATCCAAAAGAACTTACTCTCTAATTTGTTCAAGACATACGCAATTAAGCAAGATAAACCGGTATATCTTGTTGATAAACATAGTGTCTACCCTCTTATACTCGGCTTTACCATATGGCCCGTCTTGAATTCTTCGTGGTCGGTTAAGCCTTGTCTCAATGTTCTCGTCCAGATAGCGGGAACAAAATGTGGTTGCTTCATCAAGAAGATAACCTTGCATGATAGAACCCTCTGGTCGATTTTTATTGCGTATATACTTCTTAAGAGTGTAAAGGTACCTCATGAGAATATGTTGAATAAATAAACACGGGCATACATGACAAAAATAAATTTATAAATTGCGCGAAACGAAAAATTTAACGTACCTCTCGACGGGATACATCCATCGATATTGTACCGGTCCGGCTAATTTCGCCTCAGTTGCAAGATGAACCGTCAAGTGTATTATGATATCGAAGAATGACGGTGGGAAAATACGCTCAAACTTGCAAAGTATCAACGCAATAGAATTTTCTAGTTTATCCAGCGTCGCAACCTCCAGCGTTTTAGCACACAACTCCCTGAAAAAACAACATAGGTCGTTGATTACTAGACCAACCGAGTCGGGGAGAGAAGTCCTGAGGGCTAATGGAAGAAGGTGCTCCACGATAACATGGTGGTCATGACTTTTCAGCCCATCGATCTTGCCCTTCACAATTTTTATTTTCTTACTGAATGATCCTGAGAAACCTGTGGGGACTTTCAAATCATGCAACACCTGCAGGAATCTTTTCTTCTCCGGTTGTGACATATGATAAGCGGCATTGGGAAGTACAAACTTGCCCGGTTTACCCGCTACCGGTTTAGGGTGCAGTTCACTTCTTATTCCCCACTCTTGTAGATCCATCCGGGCATTCATGTTGTCTTTCGATTTCCCGTCTTTACACAGAAGCAAGTTAAGTATGTGCTCTGATACTCCCTTCTCTATATGCATGACGTCCAGACAATGACGCACTGAATTTGTAGACCAGTACGGAAGCTCGAAGAAAATGCTTAACTTGTTCCAATATTGTGGTTTGACCTGTCTCGTCGGATCCATCCCGAAGGTCACGTTATTGTAACCATCCCATTTAGCAGTCACGTCCTCTCCGGACAATGGGGATGGAGGCCCAAGAAGCTCCTGATGACCATCAAAGTGAACCGTGTCTAACCTATAGGGGTGGTCTGGAGGCAGAAAACGTCGATGGCCGCAATAACAAACCTTCCTGCTAAAATTCAAAAATTTTGATGTTGTGTGTTCATGGCAATGAGGACATGCTTTGTGACCATGTACGGACCAACCTGAAAGCATTCCATACGCAGGAAAGTCATTAATTGTCCACATTAAAGCCGCACGCAGTATGAAGGTTGTATTTTTGTTTGAATCATATGTCTCTACACCATCAATGAACAAAGTTTTCAGCTCCTCAATCAGAGGTCGGAGATAGACGTCGATATTGTTCCCCGGTGAGTTTGGTCCGTCGATAAGAAGAGGCATCATAAAGTATGATTGGTCCATAGCCAACCAAGTCGACAGATTATAAATTATCATTACAACGGGCCATGTACTGTGACTTCCAGCCATATAGTTGAATGGGCAGAAGCCATCGGCAGCCAGTCCGAGCCGGACATTGCGAGGATCGCTACTGAATATTGCGTGCCTCCTATCGAAATCCTTCCATGCCGGTGAATCTCTTGGATGGCTCATTTTTCCATTTTCGCTTGGAGGAGCACGGTGATGCCAAATCATTGCCTCGGCTGTTTTCTTGCACCTGAATAGCCTCTGTAGCCTCTGTGTTATGGGAAAATATCGTGCTATCTTCACAGGTATATCAGGCTTCTTATCAGAATCTTTCGGCTTATACCTGGCCTCTCCGCATGTTGGACACTCTTTCAAATCTGAATTCTCTTTCCGGTACAACACGCAATTTTTAGGACATGCTTGAATCTTCTCGCACTTTAGACCCAAATCAGACATCATTTTCTGGGCTTCGTACCAGCTTTCGGGCACATTATTTCCCGGAGGCATAGAATCTTTCAAGAACGAAAGAAGCATTGTGAATGACTTGTTGCTCCATCCATTTAGGCACTTAATTTGGAAAAGTTGGACGAACCATGAGAGGGTGGAATACTTCGCATTCTCATAAATCGGTTTCCTAGCATCATTCATGAAATTTTCATATTTATCCGCACGCGGTCCTTGACCGGAAGGAATGTCATCTTCGGTATGAATAGATTCACCTAGGGCAGCCTCTACCATATCCTCCATTTCTTCTGATGGAAATAAATTTCCGTATCCTGCCGTATTACCGAATTCTTCTTCTTCTCCTGCCGCATTATCGTGTTCTCCTTCTTCTACCGCAGTACTGCATTCTTCTCCTTCCCCGTGATATTTCCAAATTGAATAAAGTCTAGTAAACCCATGTTTTACAATATGAAGCTCTGCCAATTCTACCTTCTGCCAGTACTTATTGCCACATCTATCGCACGGACAGAGAATCTTCTCTATTATGATCTTATTATGTGCTCGTGCAAATTCAAGGAAAGCAGCAACTCCTGCGACAAACTTAGGTTGCATACGTTGTTTCCAATCCACATACATCCAGTCCTTAACTCTGACGTACTCATGGGCCATGTTAGACTGAATAACATATAAATTGTAGGTTATGCTGACTATATTGAGAAATATAAGAACGGGATAGTTACTGACAAAGGAGAAAATTCATGTATATGCTTTGTATGTGCGTTTGTCGTTGAAAAGAATAAATTATCGCAAGTTATGTTGACCGATAGACGGGGACTAAGTGGCGCTTTTAGTTTCATATATGGGTATCGATGGGAATATGAAGGTTTCATATTATCATATATTGGTTTTAACCCGAACATCTCGAGTCGCTCTCTGATTATGCGTTTGTATGTATGTGTTCCGGCTGTCGGGGTAGGCTTCTATCCCATTAAGAATGTATAGAGCGAACGCCCATCACTTGTGCTTTCAACCGTTTCGAGTAAATTTCGGCAGCACCTCCCCGCTGTTCTCCGAGTACACTGTAATAGAATAGATAATCATTTCAAAGCTGTGAAACAACGTTGAAATGAACATCTAATCTATCTTTGTACATGGAGAACCAGCGGAAAGGTACCGACGAAATATCTCGAAACGGATGAAAACACAAGTGAATGAAGGCGTTTGCTTTATACATTCTTAACTTGTCCACACGGGATAAATCTATGGGTTACCATATGATTGAATTTTCTTGTCGCGTAGACTATACGACGGTTGTTAGTATCGAGCTATACTGTCCGATATTTAACAACCTTCGTATAGTTCTAGGTCACGACGAGCATCGCACGTATGTTAACCGATAGACGGGGACTAAGTGGCGCTTTTAGTTTCATATACGGGTATCGATGGGAATATGAAGGTTTCATATTATCATATATTGGTTTTAACCCGAACATCTCGAATCGCTCTCTAATTATGCGTTTGTATGTATGTGTTCCGGCTGTCGGGGGTAGGCTTCTATCCCATTAAGAATGTATAGAGCGAACGCCCATCACTTGTGCTTTCAACCGTTTCGAGTAAATTTCGGCAGCACCTCCCCGCTGTTCTCCGAGTACACTGTAATAGAATAGATAATCATTTCAAAGCTGTGAAACAACGTTGAAATGAACATCTAATCTATCTTTGTACACGGAGAACCAGCGGAAAGGTACCGACGAAATATCTCGAAACGGATGAAAACACAAGTGAATGAAGGCGTTTGCTTTATACATTCTTAACTTGTCCACACGGGACAAATCTATGGGTTACCATACGATTGAATTTTCTCGTCGCGTAGACTATACGATGGTTGTTAGTATCGAGCTATACTGTCCGATATTTAACAACCTTCGTATAGTTCTAGGTCACGACGAGCATCGCACGTATGTTAACCGATAGACGGGGACTAAGTGGCGCTTTTAGTTTCATATATGGGTATCGATGGGAATATGAAGGTTTCATATTATCATCGAGTATCATATATTGGTTTTAACCTGAATATCTCGAGTCGCTCTCTAATTATGCGTTTGTTGTGCATTCGTGTTGTATGTGTAACATGATTTTAAATCATTGAGATCAAGATTGATAGAACTGATCATACTACATTGCAATAGTATTCATCAACCAAAAACTACTATTGCAATGGTATACATCTATAACAATCAACAATTAAAACTATAAATATAGGATACTGATATCATAAAGCGTTATGAGACACGTCATCTGCCACGTGTCGTGATCATGGAAATCGCTAATATTGAACATCATCAAGATTAGATTATGGTTTTGAAGCAAGTTATTGAGCATCTTGGATTGATTTTCAAGTGTTGATTTTTATTTCAACACTTGACAGAATGAAAATCATAAATACAGTTGCAAAATGTGTTCCTCACCCCCATAAAGTGGATCTTAACAATCCAGACAAGACCGTCATTGTTCAAATTGCCAAGGTAGACATAATCTCAGCAGTTATTTATGGTTGCTAGCCTGTATTGCTTGTTGCTATTCTTTTTTTTCCTTGCCCTTTCTTTCTTTCTTTTTTTTTGGGGGTGGGGGGTTGTGTTTGAAAGGTTTTAACCAACTCACTCCTATTTCTAGGCAATGCAGGAATATAACTAGTTTTATCCCCCAAAAGAAAGAGCTTCAGGCTTCATGCGTCAAGCGATGTGTATAATTATAGGATTTTCTTGCTAGCGGTTCATTTACAACTATTCTTTAGTCTATATGCCTAGCATCTGCTACTAGATATTATACACCATATAGGATTGCCGGATGCGGATATGGTAACACCATATCCGACGATTGCTAACGATTCCAGGATCAGACCATCCGACCTTGTTGGAAGACCATAGGATGCCAAGTCAGGTGAGATGGACCAAAACAGATAATTCGGTCCGTTTACATCTCTAGTTCTTGGAAAAGAAATGGCATGCTCTTTAACATTTTGTTTGTTAGCAGCTGAGCTGGGAGAACTTTGGCCGTATGTCTTGGATGGTTAGTAGTACTGAATGGCAGGTGCAAAGATTGTTTCCTCTACCGCTATTAGCTTACCAAAATTCATAAGACAATAAATAAAAGTAACTATCTTTACGGCCTTTGGGAAAAAACCATCTTGGTGACCTCCTTAGGGCTAGAGGGTCGAATTAGTAGCTACCTCCAATCCAATTTGGAGATTCTTTCTGCGGGCTGACCTATGTCTTAAATATTTATTGACATATCAGTTATCATTATTATTTTTTTCCCGTTTTTCTTCTTTTTTAACTTTATGTATTTTCCGATAGAAAAGGGACCATCATAGTATATACTAATGTGTGGATTGGATTCACAAGATATAGGCAAATGGACGCGATACGAATTACCATAAAATCTTAGATAGAAATCTTACAAAAGATATTCAATTAATATCTCGAATGAATTAAGCGTTTTACTTGCACTTCACAAGGGACCATATCTCATGCAAATAGAGCACAAAATGAAGAACAGGTGCCGTAACCCTAACCCCAACCCTAGCCCCACAGTAACCCTAACCCCAGCCCACCGTAACCCTAACCCCAGCCCCACAGTAACCCTAACCCCAGCCCCACCGTAACCCTAACCCCAGCCCCACCCCAGCAGCAGCCGAACCCCAACCCTAACCCTACCCCGACCCCGACCCCGACCCCGACCGCCACCGTGACCCCTGCCCAAACCCAACTCTCGCGCGCGTAACCCCTGCCCAAACCCAACTCTCGCGCGCGCAACCCAGACCCAGCCATGAATAATCCAAAAATGCTTTAATTTACCTCGAGATTTATACCTGAACGGCTGCTGGTGGGCCGGAGCGACGACGGTGGCGATTTGTCGACGAAACCGGCGGTGGCGACGAAATCGGCGGTGGCGACGACGGTGGCGACGGTGGCAACGACGGCTAGGCGATTTGGGGTTTTTTCTCGCGCGTTTGAGGGAGAGAGAAAATTGAGCGTAGGCAATCGATCTGGCTTTATTTTAAAACGATATTTACTTGCCCCTACGGACATACCCGTAGGTCTTTTGTTTGCGGCTCCGTAGGGGCAAACACCAAATTAAGAATTAATATTTTTATTCTTGGACGTCAGTGCCCGTAGGGGCAACCTTTTAGCCCTACGGATTAATCCGTAGGGCCAAGTTAAATATGCCCTTACGGATATTGCCATCCGTAGGGGCAACCCCCTATTTTACTAGTGAAAGTTATTAAGAAATATTTTGAGTAATAAAAGACGGCATGTGCCTGGTTTGAAAAATATTTTGAGTATGCCCATCTTGGTTACTCGGGACTTGCTTCAAGGATAATCTTGAGATTATTCTCTCTTCGCTTCTTCATTTACCAGCATGGGCTAGTCTATCACCTTGATATATCACAAGAAAGCAAGAATATTGTTGTTTATGTTCTCTCTTGGTCCGTGATCATTGCTATCTTTCTTTTGGTCAAGGTATTTTCCTCCCTTGCCGTACTTTTGTTGTTATCTAGACTAAATACTATAGCAGGATACGACTCTCATTTAAAAGCCACAGTTCATATATTTTTTTCTTGGGTTAATTGCGGATACACCCCCTATGCTATGAGAGGTCGAGCATTTTTAGCCCCTAAAGTATCATAATAAACAGTTTTACCCCCTCTGATTGAAAAATGTTTTCCTAATTCTCATTATATCTCTTTCCCCTTTCTCTTCAAACATGAAGAACTCATATGAATCCAATGAAAAGAAAATCTTAGAAAAATCAACTAAAGAAAAACGATACTTAAATAAAATTGAAAATACGCATCTTGAGTTTTTTTCCCTTTCTTAAAATTAATGGAAAGAATATGTTAAATATCAAGCTTTAAGATTGGGGTTAAAAACTTAAGTACCTTCAAGATAGATAATGGAGAAAAAGTTTGGAGATGTAATGGAAGAAAAGACAACATCAAGCTATTAGATTAAGACTAAAATATTGGTATTTTAGGATTAAAGATTGGTTTTTCAGAGTGGAAGAGAAGAAGAAAGTGGTAAAATAGGTATTAGGAAAATATCTATTAACCATAGGGAGTGTAAATGCTTATTATTATAATTCACGGAATATAAGTGCTCAACTCCAAATAGTTCAAGGGTCAGTGCAATTAACCCTTTTTTCTTTTCATTTGCAACAATTTTATTTCCAAGATACTTCTCATTGAAAGCAATAAATATGCAATGTTTTTTCCTCTCTCCTTTTTTCTTAGTTTTTTTGTTTGGGGTGGGGGGGGGGGGCAGCTGTCGTAGCAGAGATTAGGTGAAACATTTGAAAATACTATACGGGCAAAATTGTGGGTGCCGATTATCTATCACAATATATACTTATTATGCGTATCTTCATTTATAGTTGGTAAATGAGGGGTGAAAGCGGCTCAGTGTTAATTACCATCCCATCTTCAGGCTTTTTTAAGTTTGTGGTCTTTTCTGGTGTGTTATCTGGCATTGTTACTCTTTCATGCATCTACCGACTCTCCGTGAGAGATTTGATTATATGCTGTCTTGCGTTTCTACCGATGGGTTGGGGGCTCTTATCAGTAAGTATAGATGCACATCAAATCTAATAATTTTCTGAGTATTTTCCAGATTGTTATTTTCAATTCTATTTATTTTTCTCAGGTTGCACAAGCTCTGCCGCCAAAGATCGAGGAGTATAGTCTATGGGACTCTGTTCAAATTATAGCTCAAGCATATGATTATGGAATGTGTTGTTTGCTTTTTGAACCAATTGCGGCACTGGCATGGATGCCTGTAATTTCTGCAATTCAAACTCGCGTTCTTTTTAACCAGGCATTTAGCAGGCAGCTGCAAATTCAGCCTATACTTCCTGGCAAAAGTAAGAAAAGATGATAACGTAAACACAAGTTTTTGGTTGAACCTTGTTATTTTCTCAAAAAGCAATCCTTTTTGTGCTTCATCTTGTGTTTTCTGTTTTGAGTTATGTCGGGAATTGTTTCATATATGGTTGCCCCCAGAATTCAGACCGGTAGTGGAGATTCTTGTTGCTAATGCTATCTGATTTACAAGGAATTTTGTATTTGCATGATTATACTACGATGCACTTGATGCAGCAGATGAAACCTTTTTAGTTTCATGATTCACATGAGAAATAAAGAGAGATGGAGGATGAACAAAATTATTCGGATCAGTGTTTTCCATAATTATCATTTTATTAAGATGATGTTTGGTTCATTGCAATGGAATTATTCAGCTCCAAATACATTTATCTCATGCGACATCGGTTGCATTGGCCTTATTAACAGTTAAAATTATTGACGTGTATTCATGAAATGTTTCCGGAAGTGTTAATTGTACCAAATACCCCTGTAGCACTTATACCCCCATAAGTAATTAATTATCAGAAACACCTTTCTTTTTGTCGAGGAAAGCCCTTAATACACGCAAATTTCTACTCTACACAACACAAACCAACTATAGAGTTAAATTAGAAATTCATTTCATGTGCTATGAAACTGACATACCAAATCGTCCCATGTATTAAAATTTGAACAACAGGTCTTTTTTCCTCAAAAGAATTAGCCCCTCCACAGAGTAGGTTGGTCTAACTTTCAAGATTACATTATAGTCAAGGAAACTCAAAATCTATTGCCAGCCATACACAGCATCAAATTTGATAGGCAATTGCAAAATTAATGCAGCTATCGGTCAATTGATCAATTAAATTGCATGGGCCCTGTGACAATAGAGACCTCAAAAGAATTTTGGCCACTACTGCATTCTTGAAGAATACCTGACTGATACAGCATAACAAGAAGAGTAAATCACACTAAAATACCGTCAGCTATGATAGTCATTCACTAATGCCTTCAGTTTTTTTTATTACACTAAATTATCTTAAACTTAAGGGGTTCCTTTCACTAAATTACCCTTAAAAGTAGCACACAAGGTAGTTTACTATGATAAAAGTAGTATATCAATGAAAATAGTGGTAGTTAAAGATATTTTAGTGTAATTTACCCATTTAACAACGAAAAGCACAAATATAGCATACAACAACAAACAACAACAAACTGAGCCTTTTATCCCAAGCAGATGGAGTAGGCTACATGGACCAACACGAGAATCACGCCGGGTCGAGCACAAGAATCCTCCGTCTCCACTCACTCCTGTCAAACAATATACTTTCATTAAGACCTTTGACATCCATATCTTTTCGTATCGCCTCCATGTATGTTTTCTTAGTTTTTCCTTTCGCTCTTTTGACTTGGTCTAAATCGAGAATATCCATTCGTCGAACCGGTGCTGCCGTAGGTGTGCATCGCACATGTTCAAATCATTTTAGACGGTTTTCTTGCATCTTCTCCTTCATGGGCGCTGCACAACTTTTGCATGAATATTCTCATTTCGCACCTTATTCTTTCTAGTGTTACCGCACATTTAACGAAGTATACGCATCTCCGCTACATGCATCTTCTATTCATGATGTTTTTTAAGAGTCCAGCATTTCGTACCATATAATAAGACAAGCCGAATAGTGCTTCGATAAAACTTTCCTTTCAATCTTAACAAAAAGTTACGATCGCACAAGATCCATGATGCACTCCTTCATTTCAACCAATCAGCATGAATTCTCTGGTTGGCCTCGCTATCAATTTCCCCATTCTTTTGGATAATGGAACCTAAATATCTAAACTGACGCTCGGTGATATCTATTGCGCATCCAGTGTTATACCACTATGATCTCGACTTTTCTGTTTACTAAATTTGCATTGCATATATGTAGTCTTGGACCTAATCAATCTAAACCTCCAAGATTCCAACGTTTGCCTGCATAACTCCAATTTGGCATTAATATCTGTTTTCGTCTCATTTACCACAATAATATTACCAGCGAATAATATACACCAATCTACTTCATCCTGAATAGTTCTAGTAAGCTCATCCATCACTATGACAAACAAGAATGGACTTAATACAGATTTTTGATGTAAACCAATTGTGATCGGAAAATATCTCGTGAAGCAGCCACAAGTCCTTACATTTACCACTACCCTATCATACATGTCCTTAATTATATCAATGTATTTGATTGGGACTCCTTTCTTCATCATTGTCCACCGTAATAACTATCTAGATACCTTATCGTAAGTTTTCTTTAAGTCAATAAAAACCATATGCAAATTCTCTCTCTCGAAAACGTTCAATAAGTTGACGAAGCAAATGAATAGTCTCTGTTGTCGATCGTCCATGCATGACCAAACTGGTTCTCTGTTATAGATTGGGGGTTGGTGCTATTATTTTCCATACTTGGAGAATCCAAGCCACACATCACCATCAAGCAAACACAACACTTATGGACCCCCTGTTTTTCACTCACATGCACCCGCCATTGGATGGGAATAATAGCACCAATACTATTATTTCATAATAGCATGCACCCCAGATCTCTCTGTTATCTTAACATCCTATCTTAGCATGTATTCAAACACCCTTTCCCAAAACTTCATTGTGTGACACATGAATTTTATTCCACGGTAGTTTGAGTAACTTTGAATGTCACCCTTATTCTTGTATAGAAGCACAAGGGTACTCTTCCTCCACTCATTTTGCATCTTTTTGGTTTGCAAAATCTTATTAAACATGTTTGTCAGCCATCTAACGCCATCTTTCTTAGGCATCTTCATACCTCAATAAGAATTTTGTCTGGACCAACGCTTTCCTTGATTTCATTCTCTTCAAAACCTTTGTAAGCGCAGATATTCTTATCCTACAAATGAAATCACAGTTTATATATTGATATTGAATGACAAGTCCATCCAATTTCTTAGTAAAACTCTCATTGAACAATTTGTCAAAATAATCTCTTCATCTTTTTTTGATATTCTCATCTCGACTAAAATCTTCTGATCTTCATCTTTAACACACTTCATTGTACATAAGTCTTTGGTTTTCTTTTCACCCATCCGAACAATCCTGTGCATATCATTTTCAATCTCCTTGGAGTCCAACTTCTCGTACACCTCTTTGTAGAAATTAATTTTGGCTTCCCGAACAGTTTTCTTAACCTCCTTTTTAACTATTTTATACTTCTCAAATCTCTCTATATCTCTGCACTTCTTTAAATCTCTATAAGAATGTTTTAATTGCAGCCTTTATTTTTTTCATTCCACCATAACGCTGTTGGACTTAAAATCTCCTAAAAGAGGGTAAATAGACGTATCCTTAAATGATAGAGTATCACCCCTCGACTCATCAAGTAGATATCTAACTACTTTCTTAACGCAACTAGCTATCTTGTTCCATATTGTGTCTGAATCGTTTTCGTCCTTCCAATCAGCCTATTGAATTACACGATCAACAAAGGCTTCTTTGTTACTCTCCTTCAGTTGCCACCACTTAATTCTAGACTCTACCTTATGTCTAATATTCTCAGGTCCTCTTCTAACCGAACAACTAAAACTAAAAATCTATGTTGAGTAGTTACACTCTCATCTGACACTGTCTTATAATCGATACAACAAACTCTATCTATTTTTCCGGTCAAAAAAGTCTATTTGATCAGCACTCGATCTACTCCTTCCTAAAGGTGATTAAGTGATATTCTCTTTTTTTAAATCAAGTATTTGCCAAGATCAAGTCATAAGACAAGATAAAACCTAAATTGAGCGACTTGGTTCATGACTCTGTCCAAAACCAAAATCTCCATGGATAATATCAAACCCACTACGATTAGTACCTATCTGTCCATTGAGATCACCACCAATAAATAACTTCTTTTTAGATCCTTCCAAAATTGACGTAAAACATAAATATAGCATGCGTGGATAAAATGTAAACTTGAGGGCGAAGGAACTGACTATTGAAATCTCTGGAATACTGGTCAACGATAACATAGTAATTACAGATTTTATGTCTTTGATCTTGACGCTGTGCATTACAGAAATTAAAAATAATAGATTTGCCGGCCAAAAGAAGTCTACGTCAATCCAAATCATGGATGTGGTCATCTTCACATCCCATGAATCAAATTCATTTTCTATTTATTTTTTATAAAAAGAAAAATCTCCAAGTTACAGATATGAGTTTGAATTTGTCTCATGCCTTGAAGCTCTGAAGTCATTCTCAGCTCTGGACCACCTCTTGCAAGTTTACCTAAAATAAAGCCAAAATAGTTAGAACAAACTAAAATAATGTTTCAAATCAAAGTTTTATCAGTACTTCTATAGTTCTATCCCAAAAGATAAACCGGTCGATGTATGACAGAAATATAAAATTTGCCCAAAGATGATATACATAAGTAACTGCTGTAGGACAAATCCATGAAATCTTTCTCGAGATTATTGCAACACAAACATCATGTAAGCGAGAATTCCGATGAACAAGGTGCAAATATTATGATATTGAGATGAATTAAGGAACCTTGCCCTACAACAAACAAAAGAGTAATATAATACATGTGATTAAGATACTAACCAAATAGTATCTAAACTACGTTGACTTGACTTATGGTTACATATTGCATAATTAAACATCAGCCGGTCCATTTCTTAAAACAATTATTGATAAGAAATATTTTTTTAAATGAGGTAAACAGCAGGGCAATTGCCCTACTCCGAAAAATCTTGACAGGAACTATCCGATGGGAAAGAAGAAGAAAATGCCCGACTAGTCATACTTCAACATCGCTTGCAAACAATGAAATAAAACATGCATGGGATCACTGCACAGAATAAATAACAACAAATAAATAGAAATAACATTTATCATGATCTTCACGCTAAAATTATATATTAACCAAACTTACAGTTTTAAAATCTTTAAATAAATGAAAAGCTTTCGCCCAACAGTTTCTTAAGAGATCACCAAAGATGATAGCATCACCTGCTTAATAATAATCCAAATAATTGTATATATAATGTCGATGAAGTGAAGATAAAAGATATAGCAGCACAAAATGTTAGGGTGTTGGCTCCGAATTTTTTTTATCCAAATTAAAGCAGAATATTGATGCTGTGAGTTATAAAGCCTTTGTATAAAACTCTTGACTGAAAAAACAAAATATTATCAATCTGACCAGGACCGATGATGAAAAAACATGCTAAATCTGAACTTCGTGAATACAATGAAACAGTAGAAAAGCATAAGTTTAGGAATTATAAGGCATGATGGCAATATAAAGAGTTACACACTAGTAAAATAGGGGGTTGCCCCTACGGATGGAATTATCCGTTGGGGCAGATTTTACTTGGCCCTACGGATTACTCCGTAGGGCTAAAGGTTGCCCCTACGGGCACTGACGTTCAAGAATAAAAAAATTAATTCTTAATTTGGTGTTTGCCCCTACGGTGGCGCAAACAAAGGACCTACGGATATATCCGTAGGGGCAAGTAAATATCGTTTTAAAACAAAGCCAGATCGAAAAGCCTACGCTCATTTTCTCTCTCTCCCTCAAACGCGCGCGAAAAACCCTAAATCGCCACCGTCGCGTCGCCACCGTCGTTGGGCAGAGTCGCCACCGTCGTCGCCACCGCCGATTTCGTCGCCACCGTCGTCGCCACCGCCGGTTTCTTCGCCAATTCGCCACCGTCGTCGCTCCAGCCCACCAGCGCACCCGTTCAGGTATAAATCTCGAGGTAAATTAAAGTATTTTTGGATTATTCATGGCTGGGTCTGGGTTGCGCGCGCGAGAGTTGGGTTTGGGCAGGGGCGCGGTGGCGGTCGGGGTCGGGGTCGGGGTCGGGGTAGGGTTAGGGTTGGGGTTCGGCTGCTGCTGGGGTGGGGCTGGGGTTAGGGTTACGGTGGGGCTGGGGTTAGGGTTACTGTGGGGCTGGGGTAGGGTTAGGGTGGGCTGGGGTTAGGGTTGGGGCTAGGGTTAGGGTTACTGTGGGGCTGGGGTTAGGGTTATGAGAGGCATGTCAGCATATTTATGTGTAATAATTGAGAGGATCAAGCTAAGTTCTATGCAAGCAGTCCCTCAGAATACATAGAAAGCTAGCCTTACATTTTAAATTTATATATTCCATAGTTGTCTTAATGGTAAGGCAGATACCCATATTGTGTAAGAGCTGACATTAATACAACCATAGGGAGCTGACTGATTACATCTCATGTGGCATTAAAATCTATAAATGGACATACGAGATAATGCAAAGAAAGAGCAATAGATCAAGACTCAATCAACTTTCCTATGCTTTATGATTTCAGCGGATAGCTTAAGTTTAGTTTCAACTTTATATTCTTATTTTTCTCTCTTTTTTCTTTAGTGCTTCTTCCTCCATTTCTTTGAAGAGTCTCTCACAGCGAAATACACTCCATTTTTTCTTAATGGGATAGAATCCTATCCCCGACAGCCGGAACACATACATACAAACGCATAATTAGAGAGCGACTCGACATGTTCGGGTTAAAACCAATATATGATACTCGATGATGATATGAAAGCTTCATATTCCCATCGATACCCGTATATGAAACTAAAGCGCCACTTAGTCCCCGTCTATCGGTTAACATACGTGCGATGCTCGTCGTGACCTAGAACTATACGAAGGTTGTTAAATATCGGACAGTATAGCTCGATACTAACAACCGTCGTATAGTCTGCGCGACGAGAAAATTCAATCGTATGGTAACCCATAGATTTGTCCCGTGTGGACAAGTTAAGAATGTATAAAGCAAACGCCTTCATTCACTTGTGTTTTCATCCGTTTCGAGATATTTCGTCGGTACCTTTCCGCTGGTTCTCCGTGTACAAAGATAGATTAGATGTTCATTTCAACGTTGTTTCACAGCTTTGAAATGATTATCTATTCTATTACAGTGTACTCGAAGAACAGCGGGGAGGTGCTGCCGAAATTTACTCGAAACGGTTGAAAGCACAAGTGATGGGCGTTCGCTCTATACATTCTTAATGGGATAGAAGCCTACCCCCGACAGCCGGAACACATACATACAAACGCATAATCAGAGAGCGACTCGAGATGTTCGGGTTAAAACCAATATATGATACTCGATGATGATATGAAACCTTCATATTCCCATCGATACCCGTATATGAAACTAAAAGCGCCACTTAGTCCCCCTCTATCGGTTAACATACGTGCGATACTCGTCGTGACCTAGAACTATACGAAGGTTGTTAAATATCGGACAGTATAGCTCGATACTAACAACCGTCGTATAGTCTGCGCGACGAGAAAATTCAATCGTATGGTAACCCATAGATTTGTCCCGTGTGGACAAGTTAAGAATGTATAAAGCAAACGCCTTCATTCACTTGTGTTTTCATCCGTTTCGAGATATTTCGTCGGTACCTTTCCGCTGGTTCTCCGTGTACAAAGATAGATTAGATGTTCATTTCAACGTTGTTTCACAGCTTTGAAATGATTATCTATTCTATTACAGTGTACTCGGAGAACAGCGGGGAGGTGCTGCCGAAATTTACTCGAAACGATTGAAAGCACAAGTGATGGGCGTTCGCTCTATACATTCTTAATGGGATAGAAGCCTACCCCCGACAGCCGGAACACATACATACAAACACATAATCAGAGAGCGACTCGAGATGTTCGGGTTAAAACCAATATATGATACTCGATGATGATATGAAACCTTCATATTTTCATCGATACCCGTATATGAAACTAAAAGCGCCACTTAGTCCCCGTCTATCGGTTAACATACGTGCGATGCTCATCGTGACCTAGAACTATACGAAGGTTGTTAAATATCGGACAGTATAGCTCGATACTAACAACCGTCGTATAGTCTGCGCGACGAGAAAATTCAATCGTATGGTAACCCATAGATTTGTCCCGTGTGGACAAGTTAAGAATGTATAAAGCAAACGCCTTCATTCACTTGTGTTTTCATCCGTTTCGAGATATTTCGTCGGTACCTTTCCGCTGGTTCTCCGTGTACAAAGATAGATTAGATGTTCATTTCAACGTTGTTTCACAGCTTTGAAATGATTATCTATTCTATTACAGTGTACTCGGAGAACAGCGGGGAGGTGCTGCCGAAATTTACTCGAAACGGTTGAAAGCACAAGTGATGGGCGTTCGCTCTATACATTCTTAATGGGATAGAAGCCTACCCCCGACAGCCGGAACACATACATACAAACGCATAATCAAAGAGCGACTCGAGATGTTCGGGTTAAAACCAATATATGATACTCGATGATGATATGAAACCTTCATATTTTTATCGATACCCGTATATGAAACTAAAAGCGCCACTTAGTCCCCGTCTATCGGTTAACATACGTGCGATGCTCGTCGTGACCTAGAACTATACGAAGGTTGTTAAATATCGGACAGTATAGCTCGATACTAACAACCGTCGTATAGTCTGCGCGACGAGAAAATTCAATCGTATGGTAACCCATAGATTTGTCCCGTGTGGACAAGTTAAGAATGTATAAAGCAAACGCCTTCATTCACTTGTGTTTTCATCCGTTTCGAGATATTTCTTCGGTACCTTTCCGCTGGTTCTCCGTGTACAAAGATAGATTAGATGTTCATTTCAACGTTGTTTCACAGCTTTAAAATGATTATCTATTCTATTACAGTGTACTCGGAGAACAGCGGGGAGGTGCTGCCGAAATTTACTCGAAACGGTTGAAAGCACAAGTGATGGGCGTTCGCTCTATACATTCTTAATGGGATAGAAGCCTACTCCCGACAGCCGGAACACATACATACAAACGCATAATCAGAGAGCGATTCGAGATGTTCGGGTTAAAACCAATATATGATAATATGAAACCTTCATATTCCCATCGATACCCATATATGAAACTAATTAAAAGCGCCACTTAGTCCCCGTCTATCGGTCAACATAACGTGCGATAATTTATTCTTTTCAACGACAAACGCACACACAAAGCATATACATGGATTTTCTCCTTTGTCAGTAACTATCCCGTTCTTATATTTCTCAATATAGTCAGCATAACCTACAATTTATATGTTATTCAGTCTAACATGGCCCATGAGTACGTCAGAGTTAAGGACTGGATGTATGTGGATTGGAAAGAACGTATGCAACCTAAGTTTGTCGCAGGGGTTGCTGCTTTCCTTGAATTTGCACGAGCACATAATAAGATCATAATAGAGAAGATTCTCTGTCCGTGCGATAGATGTGGCAATAAGTACTGGCAGAAGGTAGAATTGGCAGAGCTTCATATTGTAAAACATGGGTTTACTAGACTTTATTCAATTTGGAAATATCACGGGAAAGGAGAAGAATGCAGTACTGCGGTAGAAGAAGGAGAACACGATAATGCGACAGGAGAAGAAGAAGAATTCGGTAATACGGCAGGATACGGAAATTTATTTCCATCAGAAGAAATGGAGGATATGGTAGAGGCTGCCCTAGGTGAATCTATTCGTACCGAAGATGACATTCCTTCCGGTCAAGGACCGCGTGCGGATAAATATGAAAATTTCATGAATGATGCTAGGAAACCAATTTATGAGAATGCGAAGTATTCCACCCTCTCATGGTTCGTCCAACTTTTCCAAATTAAGTGTCTAAATGGATGGAGCAACAAGTCATTCACAATACTTCTTTCGTTCTTGAAAGATTCTATGCCTCCGGGAAATAATGTGCCCGAAAGCTGGTACGAAGCCCAGAAAATGATGTCTGATTTGGGTCTAAAGTGCGAGAAGATTCAAGCATGTCCTAAAAATTGCGTGTTGTACCGGAAAGAGAATTCAGATTTGAAAGAGTGTCCAACATGCGGAGAGGCCAGGTATAAGCCGAAAGATTCTGATAAGAAGCCTGATATACCTGTGAAGATAGCACGATATTTTCCCATAACACAGAGGCTACAGAGGCTATTCAGGTGCAAGAAAACAGCCGAGGCAATGATTTGGCATCATCGTGCTCCTCCAAGCGAAAATGGAAAAATGAGCCATCCAAGAGATTCACCGGCATGGAAGGATTTCGATAGGAGGCACGCGATATTCAGTAGCGATCCCCGCAATGTCCGGCTCGGACTGGCTGCCGATGGCTTCTGCCCATTCAACTATATGGCTGGAAGTCACAGTACATGGCCCGTTGTAATGATAATTTATAATCTGTCGCCTTGGTTGGCTATGGACCAATCATACTTTATGATGCCTCTTCTTATCGACGGACCAAACTCACCGGGGAATAATATCGACGTCTATCTCCGACCTCTGATTGAGGAGCTGAAAACTTTGTTTATTGATGGTGTAGAGACATATGATTCAAACACAAATACAACCTTCATACTGCGTGCGGCTTTAATGTGGACAATTAATGACTTTCCTGCATATGGAATGCTTTCAGGTTGGTCCGTACATGGTCACAAAGCATGTCCTCATTGCCATGAACATACAACATCAAAATTTTTGAATTTTAGCAGGAAGGTTTGTTATTGCGGCCATCGACGTTTTCTGCCTCCAGACCACCCCTACAGGTTAGACACGGTTCACTTTGATGGTCATCAGGAGCTTCTTGGGCCTCCATCCCCATTGTCCGGAGAGGACGTGACTGCTAAATGGGATGGTTACAATAACGTGACCTTCGGGATGGATCCGACGAGACAGGTCAAACCACAATATTGGAACAAATTAAGCATTTTCTTCGAGCTTCCGTACTGGTCTACAAATTCAGTGCGTCATTGTCTGGACGTTATGCATATAGAGAAGGGAGTATCAGAGCACATACTTAACTTGCTTCTGTGTAAAGACGGGAAATCGAAAGACAACATGAATGCCCGGATGGATCTACAAGAGTGGGGAATAAGAAGTGAACTGCACCCTAAACCGGTAGCGGGTAAACCGGGCAAGTTTGTACTTCCCAATGCCGCTTATCATATGTCACAACCGGAGAAGAAAAGATTCCTGCAGGTGTTGCATGATTTGAAAGTCCCCACAGGTTTCTCAGGATCATTCAGCAAGAAAATAAAAATTGTGAAGGGCAAGATCGATGGGCTGAAAAGTCATGACCACCATGTTATCGTGGAGCACCTTCTTCCATTAGCCCTCAGGACTTCTCTCCCCGACTCGGTTGGTCTAGTAATCAACGACCTATGTTGTTTTTTCAGGGAGTTGTGTGCTAAAACGCTGGAGGTTGCGACGCTGGATAAACTAGAAAATTCTATTGCGTTGATACTTTGCAAGTTTGAGCGTATTTTCCCACCGTCATTCTTCGATATCATAATACACTTGACGGTTCATCTTGCAACTGAGGCGAAGTTAGCCGGACCGGTACAATATCGATGGGTGTATCCCGTCGAGAGGTACGTGTAATTTTTCGTTTCGCGCAATTTATAAATTTATTTTTGTCATGTATGCCCGTGTTTATTTATTCAACATATTCTCATTAGGTACCTTTACACTCTTAAGAAGTATATACGCAATAAAAATCGACCAGAGGGTTCTATCATGCAAGGTTATCTTCTTGATGAAGCAACCACATTTTGTTCCCGCTATCTGGACGAGAACATTGAGACAAGGCTTAACCGACCACGAAGAATTCAAGACGGGCCATATGGTAAAGCCGAGTATAAGAGGGTAGACACTATGTTTATCAAAAAGATATACCGGTTTATCTTGCTTAATTGCGAATGTCTTGAACAAATTAGAGAGTAAGTTCTTTTGGATTAATTGTTATATCTGTGTTTGTGTGTGTATGAAATGACATAATATTAATGTCACAATTATTTGTCGAAAACAGAACTCATTTTAACGAGGTACGTGAGGGGCATCCTGATTGGAATGAAGAGCGTTTGGAAAAATACCACCAGGATAATTTTTGTGATTGGGTCACAGAGCATGTAAGTTATTCGAATTATATTTTATTGCTATCAGTTTTAATCTAAACTTGTATCGTTATGTATTTATTGTAAAATTTGTTTTGTTAGATCCACGATCCGAACTTGTCTGCATCATTTGAGAGTGATTCAAGATGTTTAGCTCAATTTCCTAGTATGGAGGTTGCACATTACAAAGGATTTGGTGTCCTTGGATACAAATTCGAAGTTAAGGACATAGAAACATCTAGAATCACTCAGAATAGTGGTATTGCGACGGTAGGATCGGACGGTGTGATTTACTATGGGTACTTAAATTGTATACTCGGCATCCACTATCCCGGACGATCAGAACCCTTTTATATATTCCACTGTACTTGGTACGATCCGCGAACCGATACAAACAGGTGGAGAAGCAGTCTTGGGACTTGGAAAGATGAATATGGATTGACCAGTGTGAACACACTTCGATTTTACGGTCAAGACGATTCGTTTATCTTTCCGAACCAAGCGTTCCAAGTATACTACTCACAGTGTTTGAAGCATCCGGGATGGAGTGTTGTATGCCAATGGAAACCTAGAGATGTCTACGATGTCCCAGAATACGAGGACAGCGATGAGGACGAAGAAGAGAGAATGCTTAAAGTGCTCCGACCGTCTGTTTCGAAGGACGGGTTGTCTTCGACCGGTCATGAAGTTACGTGGGTTAGAAATGACATCGACGATGAAATCCAAGTAAATATGTATGATGCGCCCACGAAACGAAAAAGGTTATCAGTAATGTTATATTATTACTTCACATTTTACGCTCTAGATCATATATAGTCAATACTTTTAATGATTGTCTAATGCGTCCACGAACCGTTTATCTAGATTTGATGACGATGTCGGGAGCAGCGAGGGGCGGCAGGAGCTCCAGCCGCGGCAGAGGCAGAGGCAGAGGCAGAGCGGTTCTACCGCCCGGAGAGCTCCGTAGGGAGCTTCAGAGGGCCGGTCTTGCACCCAGATCGGAGACCCCTTCGGATGCCTCCTTCCGTGTGGATTTTGCCACACATCCAGGTATACTGCACGCATATCCATTTTCAATTTAATATTACAGATATTCATGCCTGTTTATGTCAAAATTACTTATATTGTCAATGTTTGATTGTCTAGTTGTTGGTGACGCGTCCACATCTGGGACAGAGGCCACCCCCGCTCCTCCAGGTATGTTTATATATCATATAGTGTATGTATATTGATTTAAAATGCTATATCATAAATATACACATTCCTTTTGCTCTTACTTAGCAATTTTTATTATTGTCTAGCTGTAGGTGGTGACACCACCGCACCTGCGGGTATGTTTATATGTCCTATAGTGCATGCATATTGATTTAGAACGTTATATTATTGATCTACACATTCTTTTTGCAATTACTTATCAAATCTATTTTTAATTGTCTAGTTGTTGGTCCTGTGTCCACATCTGGGACAGAGGCGACCCCCGCTCCTCCAGGTATGTTTATATATCATATAGTGTATGTATATTGATTTAGAATGCTATATCATAAATATACACATTCCTTTTGCTCTTACTTAGCAATTTTTATTATTGTCTAGCTGTAGGTGGTGACACCACCGCACCTGCGGGTATGTTTATATGTCCTATAGTTCATGCATATTGATTTAGAACGTTATATTATTGATCTACACATTCTTTTTGCAATTACTTATAAAATCTATTTTTAATTGTCTAATTATAAGTGGTGCGTCCACACCTTCCACAGGGGCCACTCCTGCCGCTTCCGTACCCTCCGCATCGTCTGCAGGTTAGTATGAATAAATTTAAAATATTTATTTATTTTACATATGCTCTATAGAATAAATATGAACTTCATGGAGATTTAGCGTCGATGTTTATTTTATAGTTGGAGGGGATGCGTCCGGGTCCGGGACCCCGGTTGTTCCTCACCGGAGGAACTATCGTCCTGCTCGTGCTGCTGCTCGGGCCCAGGCTCGTGCGTTATTCACCGGAGGTATATATCACACTTGAATTTTTGTTTAACCTTGATTTCTTAATACAACTTTGTCTTATTATTGATTGTCTTGATATTTCGTGCAGACGCAGGGCCTCTCCATCCCCAGAGGGGGACTCGAGGCCCGAATCAGTCCCATAGGCTGAGGCCTAATAGAGCTAGGGGGGAGGCAGCATTCCCCCTATTTTTTACCCTTGACTATCGCTATACCGGTCCTCATGCCGAGAGTTTCGGCCGGTATTTGGGGGACGAGAGCCGGATCGTGAAGAACTATCCACTTCACGTTGAGTGGGGCGAGCAGCACCAGCGCTCATTCGCCCTCTTCTTTGAACAAGCTCGGGTATGTATTAATATATATTTTCATTTGATCTATCCAATATATTTATTATTAACACTTGCAATCTAATAACAATGTTTTTTTTTGTATTTTCAGTTGGATTACGATTTTCAGCCTGTAGCCGACCCTGATCACTCGGGGAGGGTGCTCGACCTTCATGCTCTGTACAATGGCCTGATGAAGAACATGTAGGCCAAGGTCCGATACAACAGGAATGAGCTGAAGGCCGACTGCTACTCCCTGTGGATAGCGACCCCCGAGGCAGAGAGAGCGGCCCTCCTATCTACTCCGGCGTTTGCGAGAGTCTACGTAGAGACATGGCCTCTATTGTGCGCTTATTTCGACTCCGAACGCAAACAAGTATGTATTTTAAATTTAATTCATTATTTATGATATAATTTATTTCTTTGTGTTTCTTAATTAGAAAACTAAATCTTAATGCGTTGTGCAGAAACAGGCCGCTCAGAATACGGAGAACAGGAAGTCGGCGAAGAGGGGTCACCCCACTTACACAGGTGGCTCGAGGAACATTACTCGAGCCATGGAGTTATCGGTAAATTAAGAGTTATTCTCTAATATTATGCAATATTAAGAGTTATTCTCTAATATTTCTAATATTAAGAGTTACTTTCTAATATTGCAGACATCTCGGACCGTGGCGTCAGGTGGTACACCGAGCGTGCTGTCCGCATATCTTGCCGTCCACGGCACCTCGACAGATCCCGCCACGGGCGAGCTTCGATGTCCCGACGTCGCTACCCAGGAGTACTGCGTAAGTGTTAATATTTTTTCTACCCAAATTTGAAATTTTAGTTTTGGAAGGTTCAAGTTTAAATTTTATACTTATACTTTACTGCTTAATATGGGTGTAGGAGCGGGTGGTTGAGCAGGCCCAGGCCTCGGGGATCGATTTTACCGGATAGAACGATCCGAGGCTGCTGACCCCAGTTCTGGACGCCGCACACGGAGGGCACCACGGAGGTTGGGAGAGAGGCCGGGGATTGGATCCTAGCAGGGCCCATATGAGGTTGGACTCCTCCCCGGCGGTTACTTCCTCCGTCTCCAGTGGCCGGCATGTCCATCAGGAACTGGATAGCTTGAGGGCCACCGTTCAGGAGTTGAAGGAGATGCTGGTATGTATACTACTTTATAGTAAAATATCATTTCATATTATATACATATCAACATATCCATAATTAGTACGTAGCTTGAGCTTATTTGGTTTTAGACTTAAGTCTGATTAATCATACATACATATGTAATTAAAATAAACAACGCTTTTCCAAACTAGATATCGAAACAGGGTTTCGAAATAACTTAATAATGAAACGAATTCGAATAATACACAGTTCTTACACGCTTCTTACACACGTTATGTCCAGACGCGACAGGGTAGATCGGCCGAGCCTCCACATGCATCTCCTTCGGCTGCGGCTCCGCAAGCCACTACATCGGCTGCGGTTCCGCAGACAGCTCCTGTAGCTCCACCGCCCACTCAGACTCTCGCAGCCGCGGCTCCGCAAGCGACTACCTCGACGGCGGCTGCGCAGACCACATCGCCAGCTCCACATGCCGCTCAGACTCCCTTATATGCAGCATTGCAGAGTGTATTGACCGATGAGCAGGCGCGCGTTATTCTAACGTTATTCGGAGGTGGAGCTGGACCGAACTAGGGTAGCTTTTTGGTTCTTATTTTTTGAAACATGTATTTATATCACATTGTACTACATTTTGAAACGATATTGATATTGGTTTGTATTTATATCATATTCAGTTTTTGGGTTTCTTTTGTATATTATATATATGCGTGAGATGTGATTATGAATACTGCAATATATGATTTGATTGATGTATATAGTATTGTGCACAGGGCGGGAAAAAATCTAGCAGCCCATTTTTTAAAAAAAAATACAGACATTATGTACCTACGGATTAAGCCGTAGGTATATATGTTTCCCCTACGGACATATCCGTAGGGGCAAACTATCAGGAAACCTGATATTTTCCCACCTGATATCAGTGCAGGGTGTTGGGAGTGCCCCTACGGATATATCCGTAGGGGCAACTGTTCATCCCCTACGAATTTATCCGTAGGGGCAAATTATCAGGTTTCCTGATATTTTCCCCCCGATCTCAGTGCAGGGTGTTGGGAGTATCCCCTACGGAGACATCCGTAGGGGCTACATTATATCCCCTACGGATGTATCCGTAGGGGTCTAAACAGGACCTACGGGTATATCCGTAGGTATATACAATATATTCAAAAAACAAATTTACATATATGATTTTATTACCCCTACGGGGTACTCCGTAGGGGCTATAACACCTACTGTTATATCCGTAGGGGCTTAAATTTGTCCGTAGGGGCAAGTTCAGGGACTCAACTTGCACCTGCGGCCTTTGCACCTACGGGGTATTTTTTCGCCCCTACGTATATATCCGTAGGGGCAGTGGGTTGCCCCTACCGATAAATCCGTAGGGGCAACCCTTATTTGTAGTAGTGAAGATTGGGTATGCCAACATAGAAGACCAAAACGGATAGCGACAAACAGAAGGTTGAAGGCAATCTATGTACTAATATATGACATCATACAACTTAGCAGTTAACACTACTACAATTAGAGATTGCCCCTACGGATAGAGAAAATCGTAGGGGCAATCTTTTATTGCCTCTACGGTGCCCATAGTAAGGGTATAAATAAATTAAAAAATATTAAAATGTAATCTCTTTATTTGGCCCTACGGTGCTCCAAAAAAAGCCCTACAGATTGAACCGTAGAGACAAAAAAGGGTTATTTAAAAAAAAAATAAAGCTAAGTAATTTCCCACCGTCCCCAAAATTTCCCACCAACCTTATCTATCCCGTGCCCTCGTCGATCAAGCTCGTCCCTTGTCGTCGATCTCGTCGCCGACTTTCTCGTCCCTCGTCGTCGACTTCCTTGTCGCCTATCAAGCTCGTCGGCGAGTTCCTCCTCCATTACCGTCGATGGAGGCGGCGATGAGGAAGCTCGTCGTGGAGTTCCTCGTCGCCGCCTCCATCTCTTCAAGCTCCATCTTTCCGGTCTCCTTCATCTCGTCGAGCTCTTAGCCTCCACCTCCTCTAGCTCTTTGCCGCCGGCCTGTCTTTGGCAGCGAGGTGAATTTATTTAATTTGAAATTGAATTTTCATTAGTTATATTTTTATTTCTGTAAATTAATTAGGAATTTAATTTATAATTTTGTTGTTTTTGGTGTTATTGTTGTTGATTTTAGGGTTAGGGTTACAGGGTCGGGTTAATTAGGGGTTAATTTGGGTTATATGGTGATGACCGAGGTTAGGGTTAGGATTAATTAGATTAATTTGGATTAATTTTGGTTTGGGTTTGGGTTAATTAGGGTTAGGGTTTGGGTAATGATTACGGTTAAGGTTAATTTGGTTTAATTAGGTAAAATAGGGTTGGTGATGATTAGGGTTAGGAATAATTAGATTAATTAGGGTTAATTTTGGTTTGGGTTAGGGTTAACTAGGGTTAAGATTAGGGTGATGATTAGAGTTAGGGTTAATTTGGATTAATTACGCAAAATAGGGTTGGTGATAATTATGGTTAGGGTTGGTGATGATTAGATTAATTAGGCTTAATTTTGGTTTGGGTTAGGGTTAATTAGGTTTAGGGTTTGGGTGATGATTAGGGTTAGGGTTAATTTGAGTTAATTAGGTAAAATAGAGTTAGTGATGATTAGGGTTAGGGTTAATTTTGGTTAATTTTGGTTTGGGTTAGGGTTAATTTGGGTTAGGGTGTTGATTAGGGTTAATTTAGTTTAATTAGGTTAATTTTGGGTTAATTAAGGAAATTTGAGTTAGGGCGATAATTAGGGTTAATTAGGTTAATTTGGGTTAATTAGGGTTAGAGTTTATGATGCACTAGTTCCTTCAGTAGGATACTCGATGATAACGTAAACGTAAAATTTTACCGTAAACGTAAGAAAACTTTACCACAAACCAAAAACTTTAAACCTTTAAAAACGAAATGTAAATGTAAAACCTATTCAAGTTAAATATTCAAGCTAAAATCAATATACGATACTCGATGATAATATGAAACTTTTATATTCTCGTCGATAGTCATATGTGAAAATCAATGCAGACTTAATCCCCGTCTATCGGTTAACATACGTTCGATGTTCGTCGTGACATAGAACTATACGAAAGTTTGTTAAATATAAGACGGTACCGTTCGGTACTAACAACCGTTCGGTGCTAAAATTATATATTAACCAAACCGATTATACAGTTTAAAGATCTTTAAATAAATGAAAAGCCGTCGCCCAACAGTTTCCTAAGAGATCACAAAAGTTGATATCTTCGCTTGCTTAATAATAATCCAAATAATTGTATAATGTCGATGAAGTGAAGACAAAAGATATAGCAGCACAAAATATTAGGGTGTTGGCTCCTGATGAGGCTCAGTATTGAGGACTCCCCGGATCATGACATGTGGCAGATGACGTGTCCCGAGGCTTACGGGAAAGAAGCAAGAGCGGTACATTCAACGCATACCCCGGGCCTACGTTCCGAGGATTGTCTCGACCTACGATGACCTCCCAGGTCACTCCTCTGCTCGTCCTACGAATAACCGCTAGCTCACCTCCGAGCTTACTGCACGCTAGGCTTCCTCAGCCCTCCCAGCTCGCCGCCGGGCTATCACAGAACCAAGCTCCCTTGGCCTCCCGCTCGTCCCCGAGCCTCCCGTCGAGATTAGCTTTCTCAGTATCACCGACCGACCCACAGCACAGATCACAGGCATCTCTGCCACGGCTTCGCGAATCTCACCAGACGCGAGATATGCGCCACCCACAATCCCGCGTTCCACGCCATCGCGTTCCCCCATTAACGAGCATATCTCGTCATTAATGGGGGATCCCGCCTTTCACACAGACGTAACGCCAGGGCATAACGGCCGGCATGAATCTCACGTCCGTCAGCCTATGGCTGCCACTATATAAACCCCTCTCTCAGACGACTCAGGTAAGGCAATTTTACCCCAATAGGCCATTACTCTGCTCAAATACCTCGACTAACTTGATCGTCGGAGGGTCCACGGTGGTACAACCACCCCGGGACTTCCTTGCAGGTAGCTCGGCTCTATTCCAAACAATCCTACTGAGATCCACACGCAAACCCAATCTCAGCCATCCATCACCACTCGTGATAGATCAGAGGAAGACAACATCTAAAGGAGATCCTGAGCTCCATCAGTTGGTGCCGTCTGTAGGAAAATCGAAAGTTCCACTCAATAAAAGTTGATCTTCCGATCTCAAGCTCATGGCGAGTGATCATCGCGACGATCCAAGCACTAGCCGCCGTCCTCCCCACAATGGAGGCACGGATGGATCCCCTCCTCTTCCGAACGCCATTCACGTACTGTCTGCGCGAATAGATCGGCTCGCGTCCGTCGTGGATGCGCTTGTCCGTGTCTAAACGGCGGGACAAGCTTCCCAAGTCGCCGCTCCCCCACCTCGGGAGCGACACATAGGGAGAGAAGACACCGCCCGCGCCGGCACATCTGAGCACCGCCTCGCAATCTCCGGTGGCCACAAATCCCCCGTGGCGACCAATTCAATGACCCGGTGGGCGCCTTACAGCTCGATGCCAAGGTCTTATGAAAGAGCACCCCGCCCTGAGCCCAATCGTGCGCCTGCTCCCAAGCATGGTCGGCGCCCTCTCCCTTGACAGGGTCACGCGGACGGGACTCACTATGGTAGCTCGAGGACGACCTCACCTGGGGACCTGAGGAACATCATAGAACGGAACTGGAACCGCGGCCAGGCGCAGGCCGCCAGCAGGAGGGGCCATAACTCCGCGCATGACGAATCCTCGGGATACCACGACCGACTCGACGCCCTCAAAAAGAGGATCGAAGGTATACATCGGGAAAGTCGTCCTTCAGACGAGGGGGCCAGATACGCCGCTGACTCACTCACGAAGCCTTTCACCGAAGAGCTATTCGCTGTCCGTGTCTCCTCCAGGAAAATGCCTCAAAAGGTGTCCCTTTTTGACGGAAAGTCCGACCCGAAGGACCACCTTTACTCGTTCACGGCGGGGATGGGCTTCCAGGACAACTCTGACGTCGTCCAATGCCGGGCGTTTCCCGCCACTCTCGTCCGCGTCAGACGAAATTGGTTCCGAGGACTCACGCCATGCTCCATCTTTACCTTCGATGAGCTGGCCGTCTAATTTCTCAGCCATTTCGTCGGGAACAGACGGCAGAAGCGGACCGTCGATTACCTCTTCACAATAAAGAGCGGGAACAAGGAATCCTTCAAGGGGTACGTCATCCGCTTTTACAACGCTCTTCTCGAGATCCCAGAGCACCGGGACGAGACGGTCATCACGACCCTTAGGTCGGGTCTTAGATTCAAGGAGTGACTCCGCTCCTTTGCGTTAGCGCAACCTAAGACCATGGCCGAGGTAAAGGCCTGGACCGAGCGAGAGATCCAGCTCAAGTCCAAGGTAAACGTGAATCTACCATGGACCGACCAGACCGATCAAAAGAAGAGGGGAAGAGAGGATAAAAAGAAGATTGAGCGGCCAAATTCCTACTCCCCAAAGTTCCAGGAGTATACCCCGCTCAACATCTCCCAGACAGAGCTGTTGGAGGAGGCAGAGGACGATAAATTCTTCAAACTCCCCCCGGCCACAAATAGGGCGGTTAAACGTACTCGAGGCCCTTATTGCGCCTTCCACAGGTCATAGGGACACCCCACCAAGAACTGCAAACAGCTCCGCGACTACATCGAGAAGTTGATTCGCTCGGGACACTTGGCAAGATACTTGCGGGACAAGCGACAAGCCGACCGAGAGTAAGAGCACCGTCCCCCTCTCGGCGAGTTGACGATCGGCCAAATCATGGTTGTATCAGTGGGGGGTGCGCCTGGGACCGACGAGACACGGAGCCCCTTGCCGGTCGAAAGGACTAGCAGCCAACCCAGGAAGAGAGTCAAAACAGCTGAGCCCATCATCTTTATCGATGACGACCTCCACGGGATATCCCTATCTCACAACGACCCCCGGATGATTACAGCATCGGTTTACCGTTACGAAGTGCAAAGGATATTGGTCGACTCGGGAAGCTTGGCAGACATCCTCTTTGTCACGACCCGTAATTTAGCACGTGACCGGCACTTAAATTACACAACGTTTAAAGGTGTAACGTAAATCAAGTAAGCCGAAGCCCAGAAAATCTAAACCATTTTGCAGAAAATAGTAGGGGTGCAGTTTGAAATAAAAGTATAATGAATCGTGTTTTTTTTAATGCATAGCTAATGAAACATGAAAATGCAAGTGGATTATACTACAATTGAAAACATGTTTCATCTTTTTAAAAATTTGAGCAGCATCTCCCTTGTATATTTTGATCCAAAAACATAAACACAACAATATATATATATATATACATCCCCAAGCGGGAGCTAGCTCTTCGCCAAACAGCGGAATCACAACAACGCAATAACATATATACGATGCCCAACGGCGAAGATCAAACCAGAAAGAACAATAAGTAAGCAAGTCATCAAAACTCAAGAACGCGAACATAAATCTATCTCTCTAAATCTCGCACAATACCCAAGTCGGACTAGGTCTACCAATATACAAATTCTAGTCTCTGATTTGATTTGATGGAGTTTATCTAGATACAACGGAATATAAAATACGAGAGTGGGCACGATCCAATGTATGTCCCACCTACCAAAGCAAAACACCCTGAAAGAAACTGTGTGCCAGCGATACCGCAACTGATCCCAAACGGTCAAATCTGTAAGAGCTGTGGCACAACGGGGGCTCATGAGTAGAAAACATCAGCAAGTAGAAATCGAATAAAACAACAATTTCATAAGTCACTATATCCTGAAGGTAATACTATAATATCTAGGGTGACCATGTATGCATATATGTTAACAATCGAGTCAATGCAATGACATATATAAATAAACACCCGACATTATATGTGTTAGTTATGTATATGCCCTAGAGGCCATTGTTGTACATATGATGTATATTATAATGGATGCTTGGTTATATATAGAGATGACTTTCTTGCTCGTCATGATAGTATGCTATTTGGTTTGACTTTATCTTAACATGTTGACTTGTATTGGTTTACTGTTTTACTCTCACATGTTGATAAAGCCCTTAGGATCTGTACTCGACTACTGGGACTAACTATGATGAGATCATACTAGTGGGGCCACGGTAGTCGATGAGTACATCCTATAACTGTTCCTAATCGAGGGTATATCGAGACAGGGCATCGATACACCAGAGTAGACTAGCGTATACGCATCTTGACCCATATGATGGGCGATGGATGATCCCATATCCATCGGTGTTGGACATCAGAGATGGTGTACGGGTGCTCAGTAGAGACTGGGTACACTGGACGGACTCGCCGAGAACTCCCAGATGGTGATATACCACACGTCAGATGGCAGTTCTCCGGTGACACTGGTACAGGGTAGTCTGAAGACCCGAGATCGTCATAGAGTCTTGTGTGATTCCCACTGTGCTTTGATTTCCACCTTACCACGTCCAAGAGGGCGTGCAAAACGGTGGCTTTTGGGTACAGTCCCGAATCACATTAAGGCAATGAGCGAGAGGAGGGGATTCGTCTCTCCCGGTATAGGGAATTGATGTTGTGCTGTGTTCGATTGGCTATAACTGGAAGTCCCTGGCCAGGGCTGATATAGAGATTTACTGGTAAGTGTTACTAGTAGTTTCTCGACCCGTTATGAGCCACACATCGACACGACTTATCGGTTACTGGGGTCTGACGTATACCACCCCTAGACTTGATATGCGACATATCAGACGAACAGACCGGACTGTACGGGAGTGTTACTGGTTGGATTCATAGGAGAACGCACAGGCTAGCTTGTTGGTCTTCTGATCGCTCAATACCTGGGTGGCTGTTACGTTTAGCTGACCGCTTGCAGCTTGTGGGTGTTTGATATGATCATCACCTGCTACTGGCGTATTGACGATTCTTTAGAGTCCTACACAGAGGTTTCTTGGCTCAGGCGAAACGAAGTAGTGGCACATATGTGATATACGCAGGAACGAGAATAATGCGATATGGGATACCGTATTATATTCTCGCGATATTTAGAAATGAACCGGGACATCGGATCAAGTGTTGATTCGATAAATCGGTACATGATAAATTAGTCGGTAATATTCGATATAGCCGGATCATCGATTCAAGTGTTGATTCGATGATTTAATGTATAATAATATATATGATATATTGTATTACATTATCTAATAATGGCTCGCTTTATTATTTCATTTTCTCAGTGGATGATACATTGATATATATGCGATATATGTTAATTGTATTATTTTCTTTTGTTGCAAATATATAATATATATGTGATATATATTATTGTGACATGATATGATTAATTGTTAAACATGTTTAAGGATGATTAATTGAGATTAGGGTTTGATTTGGGTTAGATGTTTCATGCATCTTCTAGAAGCTTTTCCTTTTGTCATTCTTAGGATATTTTGGATGACACTTTCTTTAACTCAACCAAACCCTAACTCTAGTTATTTCTCTACAAAATCTTGACCACTCATCCTTGACCATGGTTTACAATTCAATCATATGGTTTATATTCTATTCATCACAAAAGAAAAATATATCATTATCTTTTCATTATCATCTTCTTCCTTCTTCAAGAAAGCTTGCTAGTTTTTCTTTAAGTGATGAAATAAAATGAGAAAATGATTTAAAAAGAAAGCAAAATTACTACTCTCTCATCCTCATCTCATCTAGCCCATGGGATTAGTGTGTTCTTCTCTTTTGAGTAAGAAAGCTTGAGTCGTAGCAAGTTCAAGGTAGATCATCGGAGATTTGGAATACTTCGAGCTAGCATGGATCGTTCGAGTCGTGGAGCCTCTCATGAGTCCGGGAGATCGTGGATCGCGGCAAAGAGACTTCTACTCGGAGCTTGTGAAGTGAAGGAGCGGACTACAAAGGTTGTAATCCCTCACACTTAGATAAAAGTTATCTTCTTGCATGTTAAACCCTAATAATCTAGCAAAGATCCCGGCTTTGGGTTGTTCGGCACGTCTAAATTTTAATCCGGGCATGTTTGATGCCTTTTGAACCTTCACAAGAGTGCCTAGGAACCCTACAGTGGTATCAGAGCCTAGCTAGAGCATTAGGCGATGTGTTTACGAAGTTAAAACTCCGATCGAACCCGAAACGACGCAAAAAGACCCCTCTCTGGAAATTTTTTAAATTTTGGGATTTTTCTGAATTAAAAATATGTAAAAAAATCAGCAGGGAATTCTAATAATTACCAAGAAGCCCGAGCCCCCAATTCGATCAAACGGCCGCGAAAGCGCGACGCAAGCTTGCTTGCGCGGCGGTTCCGCGGCGGATTGATCGATTGGAGACACGTGGCTTCCTGGTAATAACCGTAGGTACTTGTTGACTTTTCTGGGTATTTTTAATCTGTTTCAGGTGTTTAAAATTCTGGGGTTTGTTTTGTAATCGTAGATTCGATCGGAATATTTAAATTCGTATTTCTTTCCGGATATTTAGAAATTGTTAAACTATTTGAACGGATATCATTAACTCACTGTTTCCCGGTACGGCAAACTTTCAAGTGTTGAAATTTATTCGGGTTTAAATCTTTCGGAAAAATTGTACAAGTTAATCGGTGGACCCTTTAGAAGACAACAAACCTTAACTCGATTATGTGACCGTCTTGAACTGCCTTTTGAACCTTCGGGTTTGGGGCAGTACGGCGTGCCACATGTGAGGCGTTGGCTTGACCCTTCTACGGCTGGATCACCGGTACTGTGACATATTCTGAGATTATTTGAACCCCGCTCAAGTGTTGAGAAGTTTAGGAAATTTTGGGTGTTTGATTATCTGTTCGGAAAGTTTAATACTGTCTATTTATCTGGAATGTGATACAATATGTGGAATTCATAGAGTTAGGCATGAAATGTGAAGTATGTGATATTTCGGATTTACGATGTCTAAAGTGATTGTGGATTCCAAATATTGTAGTTTTACACTTTCTTTTCTGTGACCGTAAGTGTAATATGTGATATCGCCGGTTTCGTTGCTATATGTCAACGACAATTGGGATGCGCATATTTACTTACGTTGATGATATGAGATATTATGTGTTGCTGTGATATGTTATATTGGATCGCCGCGTTCTGAATAGCCGGGGGTTTTATGTGAGATGAGGGTTTTTATTTTCATTCATGTAAAATTCATTTGTAATGTAATATTCTTTTATTTGGGGCACTTCCAGGTTACGGTTGATGTCACCAGTGTATATTATTTACTTTTCCGCATTAGGTAGACCCAAGGTGGGGAGCACAAGTAACCGGGTTCTAGGGTCCAGAGGGAGGCCATCTCGAGGAGTCGAGACCGGGTCTCCTAACCCTAGAATTGGCAGTGTTACTTGCCGCTCTCGTAGGGGTCTTGGGATGTGGGTTTGGCTATTCGTCACGACCGTGGAATCCGTGTTTTATACAGGCTCGTATTAAAAACACGGACGTCCTAGTATATCCAATATTTCATATATGTTCTTCTGCTGCAATGTTCTGTGATGATATCATATTACTGCCTGAGACGAATGCTTATACTATATATATATGTTGATATATAAATATTACTGCTTTCGTTTCTTCTGTGATGCTTAGGAAGCATAAGCTGATGGGATTTTTATTAATGAGATTAATAAAGGAAAAGAAACCTAAAGATGTTGTAGAATCAAAATTTTATAAAAGGGGTAATTACAGTTTTGCTTTGCACAGTGATATATACGATATATCCTGCACTTTATTCGATGAGGAAAGGACCGAGATCCCTTCACCGGGAGTGACTCCTTTAGCAAAAACTGGCAGATGCTACAAAACACGGTTTGTCTTTTTGATTGCTTTTAGAGTTTTGCTTTGCACAACGGTATATATGATATATCCTGCACCTTATTCGATGAGGAAAGGGCCGACAATCCCTTCACCGGGAGTGACCCCTTTAACGAAACTAAGAAAAGCCTCAAAAACACTCCTTTTCAAAACTTCACTCGATTCTACGACGATATCAAGTTCATTACGCTCAGGGTTTTCTGAAAAACCTGCGTAGCCCTCCGTCATTTTAGGAAAATAGAGTACTTAGTATTCGTGCTGCGTTTGTTGACCATAGTTAAGGCGCAGTGTACGGTAGCTAAGTGATGTTTTCCTATATAACATAAGATGTGATTAATTAGGACAGTCATATGACTTTGTTGACCATAGTTAAGGGTCATGTGGGTGGGTCTAAATTAATCAAGAAATGACGGGTAGAACTTGACTAGTGCTTATGATTTGTTGACCATAGTTAAGGTCATAAGACACTAGAGGTAAAAAACATTATCGGGAATTTCAAGTATTGAAATTTGCAATGAGATTGCATACCTCCTATGAGATAGTTGGATCCCGATACCCACTGCGAGTAAGTGTTACTCCTGGGAGAGTTTTACACAGGACAATTAGCCGATCAAGTAGGTGTCTAGAAAAGTGTTAACGGGGTTACGCCTATGGGAAAACGAGGTTTACATTAATTAGGTCCGTGCGAGAGCACGGGGAACCTCCCTCAAAGTACCAACACTAATCTGGCTGAAAGATTGACGAAATTGTAAGGTGTAATTAATCCCGGCTAATCTTACCTTTTAGGGTTTTAAGGTAGATTTGATAAAAACAGTGGGAGACATCCTGATTAGATAAGATAATAACCAATCTAATCTTGCAAGAGCATACGCTAAAGTGTTTTCTTCTCTCTCTCCAGGTAGCGACCATGTCATGCCATAATCAAGATAATAATATGGATGTATTGACTGAACCCAATTATTGTACTGAGCTAGGGAATGTTGGACCCGTTCTTTCTTATAAGAGTTATAAGACTGAACAGGAAATAGAAGAATATCTGGATTCTCACGCCGCCCAAAAGAACATACATATTGATGCATCTTCTTCGGGTGTGTTAGTTATTGAGAACTGTTTCTCAGTTCACCCTACGTCCTGGGTATTAGATACCGGATCAGGATCCCACATATGTAAACAGTTACATGGGCTACGAAAAGGTAAAGAACTGGGAAAAGGTGATCATTCCGTTCAAGTAGGGAACGGTGCAAGTATTGTAGCCAAAGCTGTTGGCGAATATCACCTTGTATTACCAAGTCGTAATACACTGATTCTGAATGAGTGTTATTATATACCGAACATGATGTGCAACATTATATCAGTTTCTTTATTGAGTAAAGAGTGATATAATTTTGTAGTACAGGATAATGTTATGAACATATTCCTAAATCAAAAGTTGATTGCATCAGGCTCGTTACATAATGGCATATTCATTCTAAATCAGAATACAGTCCGGAATATACAAAACACACACAAGAGGAAAAGTTCGGATATGAACGAATCCTACTTGTGGCATTGTAGACTTGGTCATATCAATGCGACACGACTGGCTAAGTTACATAAAGATGGTTATTTGAATCCGTTCGAATTATCATCTTATGATACTTGCCATTCAGGAAAAATGACCAAAGCTCCGTTTAGTGGACACGGAGAAAGAGTTACTGAACTCTTAGGGCTAATACATAGTGATGTATGCGGTCCCATGTCTACGCATGCCAGGAACGGTTCTTCCTACTTCATTACATTCACTGACGATCTCTCTAGATTCGGACATGTGTTCCTGATGAAACACAAGTCTGAAGCTTTTGAGAAATTCAGAGAATATAAGCACGAAGTAGAGAATCAAACGGGCAAAAGTATTAAGATTCTTCGATCTGATCGAGGAGGTGAATACTTAAGTAATGAGTTTCGGGATTATCTAAAAGAGAATGGGATTCTCTCTCAGCTTACTCCTCCTTATACACCACAGCACAACGGTGTATCGGAGCGGAGGAATCGCACCCTATTAGATATGGTGCGCTCTATGATGAGCACTGCTGAGTTACCTATCTCCTTTTGGGGTTATGCGCTGGAAACAGCCACATATCTATTGAATAGAGTTCCCACTAAATCGGTGCCTACCACCCCATATGAGATATGGAATGGGAAGAGACCATCTCTTAAACGAGTTAAGATATGGGGTTGTCCGGCCTATGTTAAAAAGCAAAATCCGGACAAACTCGAGGCAAGATCAGGTATATGTAAGTTTGTAGGATATCCAAAAGATTCTTATGGATATATATTCTATCACGCTGAGGAACAAAAAGTGTTTGTTTCTCAATATGCCACCTTTTTAGAAAAGAAATTAGTGGCTCTGAGGTAGAACTGGAAGAGGTTCCAGCAGAACAAACTACAACAGATGATTTAGTGGAACAAGAGGATTCAGTAGTACCCGACGAACCCCAGCCTCTCCGCCGATCTAGTAGGGTTTCTCGTCCACCTGAGAGATACTACGGTTTTCTCATTGAAGGTAGAAGCGAGGATTGCATCATGGATGATGATGACCCGACTAGTTTCGAGCAGGCCATCACGAGTGGTGACTCAATGAAATGGCTGGATGCAATGCGATCTGAGATGGAATCCATGTACACCAATAAAGTGTGGATTTTGGAAAATGCTCCTGAAGGGGTAAAACCCATTGGGAGCAAGTGGTTTTTTAAAAGGAAATTTGGTGTAGATGGAAAAGTTGAGACTTTCAAAGCTAGACTTGTAGCAAAGGGTTTTCGTCAACGACCAGGTGTGGATTATGATGAAACCTTTTCTCCAGTGGCTATGCTTAAGTCCATCTGGATCTTACTTGCCATTGCTGCATACCATGACTACGAAATCTGGCAAATGGATGTTAAGACCGCCTTTCTAAACGGTGATTTAGAAGAGTGCGTGTACATGACTCAGCCAGAGGGCTTCGTAGATAGTGGGAGCAGCGGAAAGGTGTGCAAGATGCTTAAATCCATTTATGGGTTAAAGCAAGCATCGCGGAGTTGGAACTGTTTTGATGTTGTAGTCAAAGAGTTTGACTTCATCAAAAATATAAATGAACCTTGTATCTATAAGAAGGTAGCAGAGGGTAAGGTTGTCTTCCTCGTATTGTACGTGGATGACATACTCTTGATATGAAATGATATTCCTATGCTGCAATCAGTCAAGCTCTTCTTATCACAGAGATTCTCAATGAAAGATCTAGGTGATGCCTCCTGCATATTGGAAATCATGATCTATAGAGATAGATCTAAACGGATACTGGGATTGTCCCAATCCAGGTACATTGACACCATACTAAAGAGGTTTAGTATGGAAGAATCCAAGCGTGGGAACCAACCCACGATCTCTGGACTCACTCTCTCCAAAGAGATGTCTCCCAAGACTGATTTGGAGAGAGCTCGCATGCAAGGGATACCCTATGCTTCGGCAGTAGGCTCTATCATGTATGCGATGCTATGTACCAGACCCGATGTTGCATACTCACTAAGTGTAGTGAGTCGGTATCAAGCAGATCCTGGAGAGAGTCATTGGACAGCTGTGAAGAACATTCTTAAGTACTTACGAAGGACTAAGGAGATGTTCTTGGTGTATGGTAACGGAGAACTCCAGGTAGAGTCCTTTACCGATTCCAGCTTCCAAAGTGATAAGGACGACTCTAAGTCGCATTCGGGTTTTGTCTTTACCCTAAATGGAGGGGCGGTATGTTGGAAGAGTTCCAAACAGGATACCGTTGCAGACTCAACGATGGAGGCTGAATACATCGCTGCCAACGATGCTGCCAAAGAGGCTGTCTGGATCAAGAAGTGCATTACTGAACTTTGAGTAGTTCCATCCATTGAGCATCCAATACCTCTGTATTGCGATAACAATGGAGCTGTGGCATTGGCCAAGGAACCCAGATCCCATCAAAAGTCCAGACATATTCTGAGGTGGTATCACCTGATCAGGGAGATAGTTGATCGCCGGGAGATCGAGGTCAGGAGAGTAGATACGAAGGATAACACTGCGGATCCATTCACGAAGGCTATTCCCCAGATACAGTTTGAGAGATTATTCGGGATGCTAGGTATGAGATACTACAGCAGCTGGCCTTAGTGCAAGTGGGAGATTGTTAGTTATGTATATGCCCTAGAGGCCATTGTTGTACATATGATGTATATTATAATGGATGCTTGGTTATATATAGAGATGACTTTCTTGCTCGTCATGATAGTATGCTATTTGGTTTGACTTTATCTTAACATGTTGACTTGTATTGGTTTACTGTTTTACTCTCACATGTTGATAAAGCCCTTAGGATCTGTACTCGACTACTGGGACTATGATGAGATCATACTAGTGGGGCCGCGGTAGTCGATGAGTACATCCTATAACTGTTCCTAGTCGAGGGTATATCGAGACAGGGCATTGATACACCAGAGCAGACTAGCGTATACGCATCTTGACCATATGATGGGCGATGGATGATCTCATATCCATCGGTGTTGGACATCAGAGATGGTGTACGGGTGCTCAGTAGAGACTGGGTACACTGGACGGACTCGCCGAGAACTCCCAGATGGTGATATACCACACGTCAGATGGCAGTTCTCCGGTGACACGGGTACAGGGTAGTCTGAAGACCCGAGATCGTCATAGAGTCTTGTATGATTCCCACTGTGCTTTGATTTCCACCTTACCACTTCCAAGACGGCGTGCAAAACGGTGGCTTTTGGGTACAGTCCCGAATCATATGGAGGCAATGAGCGATAGGAGGGGATTCGTCTCTCCCGGTATAGGGAGTTGATGTTGTGCTGTGTTCGATTGGCTATAACTGGAAGTCCCTGGCCAGGGCTGATATAGAGATTTACTGGTAAGTGTTACTAGTAGTTTCTCGACCCGTTATGAGCCACACATCGACACGACTTATCGGTTACTGCGGTCTGACGTATACCACCCCTAAACTTGATATGCGACATATCAGACGAACAGACCGGACTGTACGGGAGTGTTACTGGTTGGATTCACAGGAGAACGCACAGGCTAGCTTGTTGGTCTTCTGATCGCTCAATACCTGGGTGGCTGTTACGTTTAGCTTACCGCTTGCAGCTTGTGGGTGTTTGATATGATCATCACCTGCTACCGGCGTATTGACGATTCTTTAGAGTCCTACACAGAGGTTTCTTGGCTCAGGCGAAACGGAGTAGTGGCACATATGTGATATGCGCAGGAACGAGAATAATGCGATATGGGATACCGTATTATATTCTCGCGATATTTAGAAATGAACCGGGACATCGGATCAAGTGTTGATTCGATAAATCGGTACATGATATATTAGTCGGTAATATTCGATATAGCCGGATCATCGATTCAAGTGTTGATTCGATGATTTAATGTATAATAATATATATGATATATTGTATTACATTATCTAATAATGGCTCGCTTTATTATTTCATTTTCTCAGTGGATGATACATTGATATATATGCGATATATGTTAATTGTATTATTTTCTTTTGTTGCAAATATATAATATATATGTGATATATATTATTGTGACATGATATGATTAATTGTTAAACATGTTTAAGGATGATTAATTGAGATTAGGGTTTGATTTGGGTTAGATGTTTCATGCATCTTCTAGAAGCTTTTCCTTTTGTCATTCTTAGGATATTTTGGATGACACTTTCTTTAACTCAACCAAACCCTAACTCTAGTTATTTCTCTACAAAATCTTGACCACTCATCCTTGACCATGGTTTACAATTCAATCATATGGTTTATATTCTATTCATCACAAAAGAAAAATATATCATTATCTTTTCATTATCATCTTCTTCCTTCTTCAAGAAAGCTTGCTAGTTTTTCTTTAAGTGATGAAATAAAATGAGAAAATGATTTAAAAAGAAAGCAAAATTACTACTCTTTCATCCTCATCTCATCTAGCCCATGGGATTAGTGTGTTCTTCTCTTTTGAGTAAGAAAGCTTGAGTCGTAGCAACTTCAAGGTAGATCATCGGAGATTTGGAATACTTCGAGCTAGCATGGATCGTTCGAGTCGTGGAGCCTCTCATGAGTCCGGGAGATCGTGGATCGCGGCAAAGGGACTTCTACTCGGAGCTTGTGAAGTGAAGGAGCAGACTACAAAGGTTGTAATCCCTCACACTTAGATAAAAGTTATCTTCTTGCATGTTAAACCCTAATAATCTAGCAAAGATCCCGGCTTTGGGTTGTTCGGCACGTCTAAATTTTAATCTGGGCATGTTTGATGCCTTTTGAACCTTCACAAGAGTGCCTAGGAACCCTACAATATGCCTGTATTCAGTGGTGCCAGCGTGGGCGGCGTCATCACCCCCTCTGCGGAGGTCGTGATCCCCGAGCGGGGGAACGGCGACCTCGGGGGCTGTGCCCGCCGTTTGGACGCGGACAAGGGCATTCACTATGGACGCGAGTCTATCGATCCTTGCCGAGAGGGCATGGATGGCATTCGGTGGGGGAGTAGATCCGTCCGCGCCTCCGTTGTGGGGAGGGCGGCGGCTTGTGCTGGGATCTCCATGGTCTTCGCTCGCCATATAGTCGAAGGCGGAAGATCAACTTTTGATGAGTGGAAAAATTTCTAGGTTTCCCACAGACGGCGCTAACTGAAGGAGGTATGGACCTCCTTCAGATGTTGTCCTCCGTCGACCTGTCGCGAGCATTGATGAACGGCTGAGATTGGGTTTGAGGGCCGCCTCCTTGTTCGTGTGGATCTCAGTGGGCTTGTTTTAAGAGGAAGCTGAGCAATCTGCAAAAGAAGTCCCGGGGTGGTTGTACCATCGTGGACCCTCCGACGATCAAGTTAGCCGAGGTATTTGAGCAGAGTAGCGGCTTATTGGAATGAAATTGCGATATCTGAGTCGTCTGGAAGGTTTTTTTTTATAGCGGTCGCATGGAGCGAGCTGGCGCGAGATATCTGCCATCGGTTACGCCCCTGGCGTTATGTCTGCGTGAATGATGGGATCCCCCGTGAATGACGAGATACGCTCGTTAATGGGGGATATGAAGGCATGGACCGCGGGATCGTGGGGCGGCGGATATCTCGCTCATGGTGAGATACGCGGAGCCGTGGCGGAGGCACTTGGGCTCTGTGTTCTTGGCTGCTCGGCAGAATCGGGAAAGCTCAGCGTGTAAGAGGGCTCGAAGGCGAGCCGACGGTTATTCGTAAGAAGAGCACATGAGTGTTCAGGGATCTATCGAAGGTCGGGTCATGTCTCGGGACAATAGCTCAGGAAATGACTTCAATGCATCGTGTTTGCTCTTGTCCCGTGAGCCCCGGGACACGTCATCTATCACGTGTTATGATCTGGGGAGTTCTAACTTATGAGCATTATCAGATAGAGTTGTAGTTGATCTACATTGCATTCTACACACTATTATATAATCTGATATAATCTAATCTCAAATAAGTCAGCTTCTAACTGCTAAGCAGTTGCTTTCTTCCCATTTTTCTTAACAAAAGGTAAACTCTCACCGAAGTGTTTTAAATTAGAACTACCAGCCCATGTAACAGAAGATTCCAAAAATTCAATTTCCTCCTCCCTTCCTCTTTCGCTTTCTCTTCATCATAGAAACATAATAATATTGCTGTCTTTATCTCGATATTTATAGGCAAGTATAAATATAAGAATCCAGCAAAAGTGGAATGTATCCATGTTGCAAAATCCTGAGAGATGTTTACGCACAAAACTCCCGCCTTTCTTCTCTTCCTGGTGTGCTGTTCCTCCGTCCTCACAGAGAAAGCGGTATCAGATAAGTCAATTCACTCCACAGCATTTATCAACCCCGACTCCAGAATTGGGAGAGAACAAAAGGTCGCCATTGAGATTGCAGTGAATGAGTTCAACTCCTCAGTCTCCAGTATAATTCTTAATATCAGCAACAGCACCAATAAAGGTAACCAAGATATACTGTTCTATAAAGAAATTGTCCTACGCTGTAAAGATTTTGTGCTTCATATAAGCATGTAGTAACAAAACTTAAGCATTGCCGGTAATCTGAGATTTTCCGGAATAAACCAAGCAATAAAAATTGTAAATTTATAGGTTTTATCAAAAACACAACAAAGAAAACCCTTCTTAATATCTACATAAACAGTTCTGAATAGCTTCCCAACTAATTAAATATCTCAATCATATAATTATCTGGATACAATTTCATTTAGTGAGATTTATATACATGAACAGTTCAAAATATTATGCGAACCTTTAATGTTGTTTGACATGATAATAATCGTTTAGTGGGATCTGTTTCCATGATTCAACCCCCCAAGCTCGCAAAGAACAAAATTATCTACTTATCATTTCATATCAAGCATTTAAAAGTAATAAATAAGAATATTATAGAGGCGATATTAATTAATATTTTGTTGCATATAAATAATTAAAAATAATAGAATTTCATTAAGAATATTGGCCTTATTTACTGAAAACTCCCAACATGTTTGAGCCAAAATCAGAAACTATCAATACCTCTGAAATGATAAAAAATTACAAAACCTAACGACGACACGTCAACATCGTCTTTACCACCTCAGCGCTCATGTCAGCGAAAAAAATCCCAAAATTACCGCTTTCTTAATTAACCTGCCCCTAATCCTAATCCTAACCGTAACCCAAACCCTAACCTTAATTGTAACCCTAACCCTTATCAGCCGCATCAACATCATCTTCTTCTTCCTCCCGTAGGTGCCGCCCTTGCCCCCGCCCCCCCTACCCCCCACTTCGACCTCCCCTCCTCCGGCCGGCATCTCCCCAGCCCCAGCCCTCCCCTCCCCTCCCCCCTCCTGCTCCAGCCCCCCTCCTGATCCGATCTGCCGTCAAGTAATGGTAGCTTTTTGACCATTTCAAAGGTATTGGTAGTTTTCTGGTTCTGACCCAAATCTATTGGAAGTTTTCAGTAAATAAGCAAAAATATTATTCTAAGATTATAATTAGAATTTCCGTAAAAATCAATGCAACATTTCTCTGCACATGGAGAGCACCAAAGAACTAGCATTCTAATATATTATAACTCGCGATATATATTGCACAGAAGAGGTCAACAAGAAGCGGACACCGGATTCAATCATTGTCAGGGGATCATGGCCAGAAGTTGTCAATTTTGCAGAAATGGGCAGCAAAGCAAGAATTCCTATACTCTCTTTAACCGCAACACAACCACAACCATTAGCTCTTGCTCCAAACCCGTTTTTATTCCGAATGTCATACCCCATGTCTAGTTACACAGACTGCCTAGCTGATCTCGTGAAATTGTACAATTGGAGGAGGGTGATTGTGATCTACGAAGAAAATATCTATGGCAGCGTTTCAAGCAGCATCATTCCTCTCCTCTCCAATGCTCTTCGATCTATTGGATCAGATATCGACTACCAAGCAGCTTTCCCACCACTTGACTCCCTCTCTGAACCGTATACTATGATCTATAATAAGCTGGAAACAATCAATCGAAGACTATTCAAGGTGTTCATTGTACTCCATTGGTCCTCGCCTTTGCTAGCCTTGGACCTTTTCAAAGGAGCGAAGGCATAAGGGATGATGGACAAAGGCAATGTATGGATAACCGGCGACGATATTACAGGCCTCGTTGACTCGTCCTTAACCCCGTCCTTTATATCCTCTTACATGCAAGGCGTTATAGGGATCAGGACACACTTGAACAAATCGACAAAGTCTTACAGTGATTTTCACGTCAAATTTCAGCAAAAATACAAATCAGAGTACAGTCAAATCGGGGAGACTAATTTTGAGCCCGGAATGCACGCACTGCAAGCTTTTGATGCCGTTGATGTGATTGCACATGCCATGGTAAGGGGTTTAAACAAAAGCGAGGAGCTTGTGGACCGGATACAAGCATCTAATTTCGTTGGGATGAGTGGTTTGGTCCGGTTCAAGGAGGATGGCGGTTTAATTGAGCGCAAGGGTACTCCAGCTTTTCAGCTTATTAATTTTGTAGGGCAAAGCCATAGAGATATGGGATTCTGGATCAAGGAATTAGGATTCGTTGAGGGAGAATCGGAAATGGACGGGAGCAGACCTTTGCTAGATTCGTTGGACCCGGTCTATTGGCCAGGTGGACCAAAAAAGGTCCCAGGAGGGTGGGCTAAGTTGATAATAGGAGTTCCAAACATGACAGCATTTGATCAATTTGTCAAGGTTGAATATGGTAAAGAAGGAGAGGTGAAAAATGTGACGGGGTTTTGTATTGATGTGTTTTACGAGACACTGAAATGGTTGAAATATGATCTCTCCTATGAGTTCCTCCCATTCAATGGGACCTACGATCAACTGGTTGCGAGTGTACCCAAGGTAAATTTCTCAAAATAAATGGTTGCAAGATCATGGTTAATAGTACGTGCCGCCAGGGTAAAGTAGTGACATTACTTCCTTGATGATTCACACTTCCTAACCACAACCAATGTGTTACAGTTGACAAGAATGCTAATGCATTTTATTAAGTAATAATAGGGGGGTTTTTTTTTGGGGGGTGTGTGTTTATAAAAATCTAAATTCAGATGTACAGAAAACTCGGGTTTGATGCAAAATCAAACCATTGTTACCAAGACTCTTTGTTTCATTGACTTCACAAATTGTCATACTCATATCACCCCCACACAACCGGTCAAGTTTTAGACGAATTTGAACACGTGCACAACAAAATATTATAATTGCCTTACATGAATCGTCTGGAAGAGGGGTTTTATAGCGGTCGCTTGGAGCGAGCTGGCGCTAGATCTTCGCAGTCAGTTGCGCCCCGGACGTTAAGCCTACGTGAATGACGGGACCCCCGTTAATGATGAGATACATTCGTTAATGGAAGGATACGGTAGCGTGGAACGTGGGATGGCGGGTGGCGGCTATCTCGCTTCGGGCGAGATATGCGGAGCCGTGGCGGAGACACTCGGGCGCTGCATTCTCAGCTGCTGGGGAGAACCGGGAAGGCTTAGCTCGGCAGGAGACTCGGAGGTGAGCGGGAGGCCGAGACAGCCCGGTTCGTGCGATAGCTTGGAGACGAGCAGGGAGGGCTGAGAAAGCTCAACATGTAGAAGGGCTCGGAGGCGAGCCGATGGTTATTTGTAAGGCGTGAATAGGAGTGCTCAGGCATCCATAAAAGGTCAGGATGTACCCGGCACAATAGCCCGGGAGAGTGTCTCCAATCATAATGTTGGCTTATGTTCCGTAAGTCCCGGGACACGTCATCTACCACGTGTTATGATCTGGAAGGTTCCCATTCACGAGCATCATCATTAGCCCCCTACTCTCGTTCCGACCTATTTATGGGTCAGGTCGATAGTGGACTACATGGAGGATCTTCTGCTCAGTTTGGCACCGAGAATCATGATGTCAATTGAGCCATGTTAGGAGCTTGCCTTCTTCGGGTGCATGCACCGGGCAAAGGCTTGCCAGCTGGTTCAATGTGAGGCTCGGGGATCCACTATTGAGACCGAGCATGAAGATGTTTAGCGGCTTCATGACGAGGGCTTTGATCCATCTCATTGTAGGACAGGAAGCTGCCTGGAGTGGATGGACCGAGCAGGAAAATGCCCAGCCACCTCATGATGAGGGCTTTCGATCCTTGATGTCGTGGGGCAGGAAGTTGCCCCCCAGGATGAACCGAGCATGAGGGTGCCCGGTTGCCTCTTGAGGAGGGCTTTCGATCCTTGGCGTCGAGGGGCAGGAAGCTGCCCGCCAGGATGAACAGAGCATAAGGATGCCCGGTCGTCTCGTGATGAAAGCTTTTGATCCTTGGCGTCGTGGGGAAGGAAGTTGCCCGCCAGGATGAATCGAGCATGAGGGTGCCTCTTGAGGAGGGCTTTGATCCCCAGCATTGTGGGGGTAGGAAGCTACCAGCTGCGGATGGACCGAGCAGAGTAGCTGCGCGGTGGCCCCGAGATGAGGGCTTCGATCCTTAGTGTAGATGGGTAAGAATCTATCCGCCAAGGATTGATCGGGCAGGGAAGCTGTGCGGTGGCCTCATGAGGAGGGCTTCGATCTGCAGCATTGTGGGGTAGGAAGCAATCAGCTGCGGATGGACCGGGCAGAGTAGTTGCGCGGTGGCCTCGAGATGAGGGCTTCGATCTTTAGCGTAGATGGATAGAAATCTACCCACCAGGGATGGACCCGGCAGAGTAGCTGCGTGGTAACCTCGTGAGGAGAGCTTCAATTTGTAGCATTGTGGGTTAGGAAGCTACCGGCTGTGGATAGACCGGGCAGAGTAGCTGCACGGTGGTCTCATGAGGAGGGTTTCGATCCGCAGTGTTGTGGGGTAAGAAGCTACCAGTTGCGAATGGACCGGGCAGAGTATCTGCACGGTGGCCTCGAGATGAAGGCTTCGATCCTTGGCATAGATGGGTAGGAATCTACCCGCTAAGGATGGACCGGTCAGAGTAGCTGCACGGTGGCCTCATGAGGAAGGTTTCGATTTGCAGCGTTGTGGGATAGGAAGCTACCAGCTGCGAATGGATCAGGCAGAGTAGCTGCGCGGTGGCTTCGAGATGAGGGTTTCGATCCGCAGCATTGTGGGGTAGGAAGCTACAAGCTGCAGATGGACCTGGCAGAGTAGCTACGCGGTGGCCTCGAGATGAGGGCTTCGATCCTTGGCGTAGATAGTTAGGAATCTACCTACCAGGGATAGACCAGACAGGGAAGCTGCGCGGTGGCCTCGTGAGGAGTGCTTCGATCCGCAGAATTGTGGGAGTAGAAAGCTACAAGGTGCGGATGGGCAGGAAGATATTCGTCGGTCCGGGATCGGTAGGTGTCCTTATTGTTGGGACTTAGGTCGGTCGGTGATGACCATGATCTGTCCGATCGTTACCTCTGTGTTATTAATTTGATCGACTTGCCTCCGATCTGTTTGACGTTCATCCCGCAGGTATTTTGCCAGGCGATCCATGTGGATCAACTCCTTAATGTAGTCGCGGAGTTGTTCGCAATTATCGGTCGGGTGCCTTTGTGTCCTATGGAAGGCGCAGTAAGGGCCGCGGTGACGCTTTTTCGTCCTTGGTGTAACTGGCGGGAGCTTAAAGAAACTCTCGCTCTTTGCATCCTCTAATAGCTCATCTTGGTAGATATTTAGAGGAGTGTACTCCTGGAACCTCGGGGAGTAAGGTATTGGCCGGTAGATCCACTTCTCCTCTTCTCTGCCCCTTTTCTTTTGGTCGGCTTGGTCGGCCCGGGGTAGGTTTGAGTTAACCTAGGACTCGAGCTAGATTTCTTGCTCGGTCCAAGTTTTCACTTCGGTTATGGTCTTAGGTTGCGCTAATGCAAAAAAGTGAAGCCATTCTTTATACCTAAGACCCGTCCTTAGTGCGGTGATAACCGTCTCATCGCTATGCTCAGGAACCTCAAGGAGGGCATTGTAGAAGCGATGACGTATCTCTTAAAGGATTCCTTGTCCCCGCTCTTTATTATAAAGAGGTAATCGACCGTCCTCTTCTGTCGTCTGTTTTCGACGAACTGACCGAGGAACTGAGTGGCCAGCTCATCAAAGATAGAGATGGAGCGTGGTGCCAGCCCCTGGAACCAGTCTCGACCAGCCCGGATCAGAGTGATGGGAAAAGCACGGCATTGAGCTCCGTCCGAGTGTCCTAGAAGCTCATGCCCGTTGTAAACGTATCCAAATGATCTTTTGGGTCGGACTTCCCGTCAAAGAGAGCCATTTTTAGAGGCTTGTTTCTGGATGAGACACGGATGGCAAACAGCTCTTCAATGAAGGGCTTCATAAGCGAGTCGGCGACATACCTGGCGGATTCGTTCGAAGGACGACCCTCCCGATGTATGTCTTCGATTTTCTTTCTGAGGGCGTCGAGATGGTCATGGTATCCCGAAGATTCGGTGTAGTCGGAGTTATGGCCCTTCCCGCTTGCAGCCTGCGCCTGACTGCGACTTCGGTTCCTTTCTATTAGGTTCCTCAGATCCCCGGGTGAGGTTCTTCTGGAGTCTTCCCGGTGAGTGCCATTCGCACGATCCCGTCGAGGGAGAGGGTGTCGGCCATGCCTGGGCAGAGGCGAGCTGACCGACACCTCCTCGGAAGGGACGGAAGCGTGATGGGCATCGGGATGGGGAGCTTGATCGCGAGACCTCGGCATGGAGCTATGAGGCGCCCAGCGGATCATCGAGTTGGTCGCCGCAAGGGATCTATGGTTGCCGGAGATAGCGGGAAGTTGATTAGCGGTGCCAGCATAGGGAGCGTTCCCTCCCCCTCTATGCAGGTCGTGATCCCGAAGGTAGGGAACGGCGGCCTGGGGGGACTGTCCCATTGTTTGTACCCGGACAAGGGCATCCACTAGGGACGTGAGCTTGTCAATCCGTACAGCGACGTCCAATCCCGGACCTCAGATATGGTACAGAGAGCCTGAATGGCGTTAAGCGGAGGAGTGGATCCGTCCGCGGCTCCGTAGTTAGGAAAGCGGCGGCTCGGGCTTGGATCGTCATGGTGTTCACTCGCCATGTGTTTGAGATCGGAAAATCAACTTTTGATGAGGGAAGTCTCTGTTCAAATGAAGGCCTTGATCTCCTTCAGATGTTTTCCTCTATTGATCTGTCGTGAGTGGTGATGGGTGGCTGAGATTGACTTCGAGAGTTGCCTCCTTGAACGTGTGGATCTCAATGGGCTTGAGTTTGGATGAAGCCGAGCTACCTGCAAAGAGGTCCCGGGGAGGTTGTACCACCGTGGACCCTCCGACGATCAAGTTAGTAGAGGTATTTGGATATAGTAGCTGCTATTGGATTAAAATTGCCTATCTGAATCGTCTGGGAGAGGGGTTTTATAACGGTCGCTTGGAGCGAGCTGACGAGAGATCTTCGCAGTCGATTGCACCCCAGACGTTACTCCTGCGTGAATGACGGGATCCTCCATTAATGACGAGATACGCTCTTTAATAGAAGAATACGCTAGCGTGGAACGTGAGACGGCGGATAGCGGATATCTCGCTTCGGGCGAGATACGCAGAGCCGTGGCGGAGACACTCGGACTCTGCGTTCTCGGCTGCTGGGGAGAAACGGGGGGGGGCTTAGCTTGGCGGGAGGCTCGGAGGCGAGCGGGAGGCCGAGACAGCCCGGTTCATGCGATAGCTCGGAGACGAGTAGGGAGGGCTGAGAAAGCTCAGTATATAGAAGGGCTCGGAGGCAAGCCGATGGTTGTTTGTAAGATGAGCATAGGAGTGCTTAGGCGTCCATAAAAGGTCAGGATGTACCTCGGCACAATAGCCCGGGGGAGTGCCTCCAATGCATAATGTTGGCTTATGTTCCGCAAGTCCCGGGATACGTCATCTGCCACGTAGCATGATCTAGAAGGTTCCCATTCATGAGCATCATCAATCCTAATAGCATTTCTTTTTAGTGCCTAAAATTATGTTAATGACACTTTTTATATATTGTAGTTTGTAGGTTAAAAATTAATTATACATCAGGGATAATTTTTATCATGGAGATATGCAAGCCCAAGAGAATGCACACTGAATTTAAGTAAATGGTCACACTTCTGCCACTTACATTTGAGTATAAGTAGCACATAAACTTGCATTTGAGTATGAGCAGCACATAAACATTTGGTTATGGAATATTGGAATATAATCATTCTTTGTCAAATAAATATGTTAATTAACAGTTGTACTTTCTCTTGCTAATCGTAAAAACGCTTTCAAGTTAGAATTGCCACAAAATTATATACAACGTTTAGTAAAATATTCCTTCCAAGCCAATTAGATTTTCCATATAAATTATCCCAAGATTAATATCATACTAATGAGCTAATATTGTTTCTGAAGTAGCTACGATCCAAATGGTTATCAACAATAAATTCTTCATCCTTCTTTTATAATACATCACTTAATCAATTTTCAAGCTTGAATTTTATAGTGGTAGGAAAATACTTATCTGACAAGCATGTACCTACATTGTGACAGGAACATGGATGCAGAATCAGATTCCTCATTAGAGTCTGAGTCATCTGACAACTCTGAAGTTCAATCCTCTGAAAACTCTGCAGTTCAACAAATCAATAAAGTTGAAAACGATATCTTACAAATTAATTCTGATCAAGATATTAATAAAATTGGAAGAGAAAGGAAACCAAATTTCAATAGACCTCGTAAAAATTGGAACAGTAGTAGAACTAAAGACTACTATCCACGACCTACTCCTCCTGACATTATGTATGAAGAAAGAGCAAAATTCCATACAAAAGATTATGATGGAAATTCCATTTATGAATGGAATATTGATGGAAAAAGTGAGTATGAAATTCTCAACACATTACAAGAAATGGGTATGGCCAAATTAGCATACAAAATGAAAAGATGTTCTGAGCAGGATATTGCGAGTTTATTCATAACTGGTTTTACTGGACAGTTAAAATATTGGTGGGACAATACTTTGACCTTGCAAGACAAAACAGCAATTCTTGAGCATACTATAGACGTAGAAAATGCCCAAGGAGAAATTACTACCCAAAACGATTCAAGTGATTTCCTCATAGTTACCATAGCTATGCACTTTGTAGGAAATGCTCAGGAAGAATTAGCTTCTTCAAAGATATTCCTTACTAATATTAGGTGTCCAACACTTAGTGACTTCAGGTGGTACAAAGACATATTTTTGACTCATGTTCTTAAACGAACAGACAGTACTGCACCATTCTGGAAAGAAAAATTCATTACTGGTTTACCAACTCTGTTTTCCCAAAGAATTATGATCAATTTGCAAAAGGAAATGGGAACAGAACAAATTGATTTCTCTTCAATGACCTTTGGTCAACTTTTTGCTTTTGTCAAAAAAGAAGCCCTTGCAGCTTGTCAAGAGCTTAAATTCCAAGCTAAATATGGCAGTAAGAGAAAAGAAATGGGATCTTTCTGTCAAGCTTTTGGAATTACTAGAATTAGTGCTCCTTCCACTGAAAGAAAGAAAAAATTTCTTCAAAAATCTTTTTCACAAAAAAGATATTCTAAGAAAAAGGAATATAAAGATGATTCCTTTTCCCCAAAGAAATTCAGGAGATTTAATAGAAAAAAGAATTCAAGTGATTTCAAGTGCTTTAAATGTGGCAAGAAAGGTCATATTGCTAGCAAATGTCGAAGCAAAGGAAAGATAAATGAAATCATTGATGGCATTTCTGATATTGAAGAAAATATCAGAAACAAATTAAAGGATAGATTGCAAATCTATTCTGAGATCAATTATATTACTGACGATGATAATGGCAATTATGATTCCTCTAGTGAAAGTCAGGATGACTGTCACTGTAAGCAAATTAATATGATTAAGTCTTCTACTGATAATAAGAAGATAGATTCTGATACAAAAGAATTTATCTTTGATATGATTCAACAATTACCTGATCCTATCAAACAAAAAGAACTTTTTGAAAGATTAAAGTCTTTAATATTGCAAGAAGATGAGAAATTTAATATCATTCAACCTTTCAGTATATCAAAAGTTTTTGAAAAGTATCCTATGAATCAAACCTCTGGTATTAAGTCCATCTCTACCAGAGAATTGCAAACAGAGATTCATATTCTAAAGGAAGAAGTCAAGTCTTTAAGACAGACTACTAATAATATAGAGATGAAAAATCTCTCTTTAGAAGCTCATATTGCAATTATTCAATCTAGACTTTCCAAAGGAAAAGAAACTTATCTAGAAGAAGAAGAAGAAAAAGAAGAAGCATTTATTCCTCCACAGGAAATAAATATTACTTCTACTCAACCTTCTACTTCTCAATTCATTTCTACGATTGAGAAATTCCAATTCCAAAAGTGGTTAGTTCATCTAACTATTTCTATAGGAAACTTCAAACAAACTTTTGTTGCAATGTTAGACAGTGGTGCAGATCAAAACTGCATCAGAGATGGTCTAATACCAACAAAATATTATAGTTTTACTAATGAAGTCCTTATAGCAGCCAACAACTCTCCTCTTCGAATCAAAGGAAAGTTGACAAAGACCGAAATATGTAATCAAAATTACTGCTTTAAACATCAGTTTATTGTAGTAGAAAATCTCAACACTGATATTATTTTAGGCACTCCATTCCTTACTCAAATTTACCCTTTTGTTGTTGATAACAAAGGTATCAGCACTAACATTATGGGTAATACTATACATTTCAAATTCTTGATTCCTGTTCGACAAAAGGAGTTAAATGCTTTGCAAAATAACTCCATTTATCAACATATCAACCTTATTCAAAGGAAGCAGAATAAGATAAATTTTCTCAAAGAAGATTTGTCTTATGCTCAAATTGAAGAACACTTACAGTTACCCAACACAAAACAAGAAATTCAACAGTTAGAAGATCTATTCAAAAGAGAAGTCTGTGCAGATCTTCCTAATGCTTTTTGGGAAAGAAAAAAGCACATCGTTGAATTACCATATGAAAAGGAATTTTCAGAAAGAAATATTCCTACAAAGGCAAGACCCATTCAAATGAATCATGATCTATTAGAAGTTTGTAAAAAAGAAATTCAAACTCTTTTAGATAAAGAGCTGATACGGCCATCCAAATCACCTTGGAGCTGTGCAGCATTTTATGTCATAAATCAAGCAGAAAAGGAACGTGGTGTCCCTAGGCATGTTATTAATTATAAACCTCTCATCAAGGTTCTTCAATGGATTCGTTACCCTATTCCAAATAAAAGAGATTTATTAAAACGTTTAAGTATTGCAAAAATCTTTTCAAAGTTTGACATGGAATCTGGCTTTTGGCAAATTCAAGTTGCTGAAAAAGACAGATACAAAACCGCCTTTACCGTACCCTTTGGCCATTACGAATGGAATGTAATGCCTTTTGGACTCAAAAACGCCCCTTCAGAATTCCAAAGAATAATGAATGACATTCTGAATCCATATTCAAAGTTTATGATTGTTTATATTGATGATGTATTAGTTTTCTCTGAAAACGTTGATCAACATTTTAAACATTTGAAAACTTTCTTATATACTATAAAGAAAAATGGCTTAGTTCTTTCAGCCACAAAAATGAAATTATTTCAAAACAATATTCGTTTTCTTGGACATTTCATAAATCAAGGTACTATTATACCTATAAATCGAAGTATTGATTTTGCTGATAAATTTCCTGATGAAATTAAAGACAAAACTCAACTCCAAAGATTTTTAGGTTGTTTAAATTATATTTCTGATTTTATTCCAAAGATGAGACAAATTTGTGCACCTTTATTTCAACGACTTCAAACAAATCCTCCACCTTGGACTTCAATTCATACAGATATTGTTAAACAAATCAAAAGAACTATTCATTCTTTACCTTGCATTAATATTCCTCATCCTCATGCTTTCATGATTGTTGAGACTGATGCTTCAAATATTGGTTACGGTGGTATTTTAAAACAACGGCTACCAAACTCTTCAAAAGAAGATCTAGTCAGATATCACTCTGGTGTCTGGTTAGGACCTCAAAAAAATTACTATACTATAAAAAAGGAAATGCTTTCAATTGTTAATTGTATTTTAAAATTTCAAGATGATCTTTTTAATAAAAAATTTCTCCTTAGAATAGACTGTCAATCGGCAAAATTCATTTTAGAAAAAGACGTAAAAAATCTGGTTTCAAAACAAATATTCGCTAGATGGCAACCTTTACTTTCTGTCTTTGATTTTGATATTCAATATTTAAAAGGTACTGACAATTCATTACCAGACTTTTTGACTAGGGAATTCCTTACAGGAAAAAATGGGTGATCCCAATTCAAAAGTTCGCACTTCAAAGGACTATGAGATGAAAAAATTGACAACAGCAACTTCATCAACAAACAAATTCCATATTCTCCAAGATTTCCCTGGTCTGACTTACTCATCAGTAGTAGAAAGCAAGAAACCTCAAAATTCAACTCCACAGATTCAAACTTCTCCAAAAGATCAAGACAGTCCATATTTCACAAAATCTGGTGTTCAACACATCTGCTTGACCACCTTCAAAGAATCTCCCAACTACAACACACTTCAAATCTACACTCATCAATTATTCCCGCCAAACTCCTATTGGCTGGATGATCCCCTCAAAACTCAACAATTCTATGAGTTGATCTTAGTTGACTCTGGGTCAGCTGAAATCACTCATACTCCTGATAGAAAAACTCCTTCACTGATTTCTTATTCAAAATGTGTCATAAAGAAGGTTATTCCACCAAATGATTGGTCCAGCATTTGGACTACAAAAGACTTCTTAATTACTTACATTCCCAAAGGTTATATATACCAAGACTATCAAATGGCCTGGTTTCGAACCTTATTCTATAGGCCTTTCAATCATTCATGGTTCCTTACCTTCCACTCAAATTGTGCTGACACTATGCCTATCTGGTTCTATGAATGGTGGCTACGTTTTGGCCCCGTTCCAGAGATACTTCCGCCAGTTGTTCTAAAGGCTTTCCAAACTTGGGTCCAAAGAACGGGAGGTGAACATTTCAAAAAAGCCCTCCTATTCCACAAATCTTTCAAAATCCCATGGATATTTTGTTGGACATTTACATTATTTAGACACTACAACAGTGACTACCCTCTCAGTCTGGGTAGAGAATTCAAGGTCAAATGGTGGACCCGTTACACTCAAGATTACTGCAATGAGAAGGCAGTATTACATTACATTCAAACAGGAAAGAAACTTCAACAAGAAATTCAGCAAATTCCAAAAGAACCAGCAAAGCCTGAACCAAAAACTCCTGCAAAAGAAGTAAAGACTCAAAAGAAGGCAAAAGCAGTCATAAATTTCAACTCCTCAGATTCAGAAGATGATGATATGAAGCAATTTCTGGAGTTCCAAAAATTCAAAAAAATGCAGAAACAAATGAGAAGCTCAAAATCAAACTCCAAGCATTCCTCAGAAGGATCCTCTACTGATCCTATAGGAGGGCCTTGTGCTCAAGACCCTTTTGAAATGTAAAAAAAAAAAATGTATATATCTTATCTTATCTTTCTAGTGTTCTCTGTAGTGAATGGTAACTACAGCTAGTCCGGAGCAAACGGCTACCGGTAAAGACTTATCAAATCCATTTTAAAAAGGTTTGCTCCTAACCCAAAGGAGTATGGCTCTCAAACAGCCAATTTACTGGAGAAGTAATTCTCCACAACAACGTCATATGTAGAACGGTTCAAATCTACATGCTATCCCAATCTCAAACGGTGGTTGGTAAAAGCATATTAAATCCGTTACTGGCTGCGGATTTGCCAAAAATTCGATTACTAAAGATTCCTCTCAAAAGCAAGGACAGCTCAAAAGAAGACGAAAGATGTCTACTCAAAGATGACAGTTCAAAAGAAAACAAAAAAGGTCTACTCAAAAGATGCCAGCTCAAAAGAAGACAAAAGATATCTACTCAAAAGATGCCAGCTCAAAAGCCATAAGATGCTTTCCAAAAAGACAAGACGGCCACTCAAATAATTGAAGACAGCAACCACTCAGCTATTCAAAAAACAAGGACAAGACAGCACTAAAAGATTCGTGCTGATCCAAAGAGCATTCAAGAGGAGCATTCAAGTCTATATAAACACAACTCATTCATGTAACAAGGCAGAGGTTTTTGGAGAGGTTTTAGAGAGAGAGTTCAGACTTTGTAAACTTTACTCTTTGCTTCTGTATCTAAATACTTTCAATTCAAATAAGATCAAAGCCACTTCTCATTCCATCTTCTTGTTTATTTTGTTTTATGATCCTGTCCCCCTTATGGTATCAGAGCCAAGTTCTTTTAGTAATTCCACTCTTTATTAAGAGCAACGAGTGACCTATTCATAGTAAATATCCTGAGCGTTGGTAAGACGTTGGTAAGCTCGTGAACCCGTTGGTAAGCCCGAAAGAGCGTGGTGTTCCCGGTGGAGTGTTCCCGTTGTTCCCGATCAAGGTATGATCTGTGTCTAGTTCATAAAATTGCTATTAATGATGGCTGGTTTTATTAAAAAAAAATTTCTCTGGTTCTGGAAGTAATTCTGGACACATAATACAAAGCAAAGAAGAGATTATTAATGAGGACTTTTCAAACTGGACTCTTCCTAATAAAAATATTGAAAATATTTATAAAATTGGTACTTTTGATTTCAAAAGCGCTTTTAGCGTAAAAATTCATGAAGAGACCTTAAACATTCAAAATAAATTTCAATCAATTCCTCTTTTATCTCATATTTCTTTACGAAAATACTTAGAAAAAGGATTTCGTTATATTCATTTTGGTATGATTCAAGTAGCAGTCAAACCACTTGCTCATATTGGCATAGACATTCCTGTTTACATGGCTTTACGTGATAAACGTTTGCGAAAATACAAATCGTCAATATTAAGTATGATTCAGACTAATATTTGTAATGGTCCTATTTATTTTAATTGTATTCCTAATTTTCCCGTTTCATTAACTGATCCTTTAATTATGAATTCCTTAATTCTTGATGTTCATCTGCAAGCACTAGTAAAATAAGGGGTTGGCCCTACGGATATTGACATCCGTAGGGGCAATTTAAGTTTGGCCCTACGGATTAATCCGTAGGGCTAAAAGGTTGCCCCTACGGGCATAGACGTCCAAGAATAAAAATATTAATTCTTAATTTGGTGTTTGCCCCTACGGAGCCGCAAACAAAGGACCTACGGCTATATCCGTAATTATTCATCGCATTTACTTTAGATTAATGAGTTCTGCTATTAATCCCAATTGCAAATTAGTTAATAACTTTACTGATGAGACAATACTATTACAAATTGATGCTGACTATTCAAAGACCTTTATTCCTAAACGCCTGAAATGGAATGAAATTACCATTCCAGAAGCTTTTCAAATAGATGTTCCTCAGAGACCAAGAAATCTCGAGAGAACAGAGATTCAAGAGATAGTTGAAGAACAGGATGGTACAGTCTTGGTTCGTTTCAACTCACTCAATGAAAATAGGAGATCCATCAGACCCTACTCTATTCCTAGAAATTCATTTAGAGAATCTAGATCTTTCATAGTAGAAACTCCTTCTACTCAAGAAGATCCTTCAATAAGAATTCACAATCAAACACCTATTCCTGAAATTTCAAATGAACTCAATTTTTCTCCTAATAATTCTCCTAATTCCAGTCAGATGCATGGAGAATTCTACGGTACTAATGTTATCACTAAACTTGGTGTTAAAATTGATATCGAAGAACTAGAAAACGACTTCAAGGAAGAATCAGAATACTACACATGGTATTCTAAGCTAGATGCTTACTGTCAAGCTAAGATTCGACTTCAATGGATAAAAGATATTCAAAAATATCATGCTCCATTCCATTTTGAAAACTGGTTAGAATTTTATTTTACAAAAAATGAAATTTCTGAACCATTCAAAAAATCTACTATTAATGTACAAACAAGTTTGTACAAGAAATGGCAACTTCAAGATGGCACTATTATTACTGCTATCACTCCTCCCTTACAGACCTTGAAACTCCATTCCAATGAAGGAGAAGTCATAGCTACACCTTTCAAAAAGGGTCGTGAAAGTATTGATCCTAGAGGAAATGATCAAGTTAATTTGGATGATATTAAGAAATTATATCACCAGAATAACTACTCCAATCAAGTTTTACATACGATTTCAACACAAATAGATTCCTTATCTACTGACATCAAGGCTATTTCAAAACCAACAAGTTCAACATTCCCTCACAGTACTTCTTTACCACATTTTCAACCAAGAAGTATTCCTAGAGCTTTAGAAAATAAGCTCGCGCTTGAAAATGAATCATTATTATCTAAATTAAATCAAACACTTGATTCAATTAACAAGAACCTTCCTGGTCCTTCAAAAATCAACAATATTGATACTATAGAAGATAAAGAAAGGGGGTCAGGATCATAAAACTAGATAAACAAGAAGATGGAATGAGAACTGGCTTTGATCTTATTTGAATTGAAAGTATTTGGATACAGAAGCAAAGAGTAAAGTTTACAAAGTGTGAACTCTCTCTCTAAAACCTCTCCAAAAACCTCTGCCTAGTTACATGAATGAGTTGTGTTTATATAGACTTGAATGCTCCTCTTGAATGCTCTTTGGATCAGCACGAATCTTTTAGTGTTGTCTTTTTTTTTTTTTTATACTCACTCATTTTAGTGGAACTCTCATCCTCACTTATTTGAATTGGGAATCCCAACGGATCTACTATGATTTTTGGTAAATCATCAACCATCAACGAATTTGAGATGTCTTTACCTTTTACCGTTTGAAAAGGACTAGGTTCATCATTTATTTTAATTGGTGATGAACTACCAATTTGAGATTTCAAGATCTCTATGAGCTTTAATTTCTCTTTATCATGTTCGTCTTCCACAAAGAAGTTACGAACATTATTGTTTGAGAGCGAAAAATCCCTCAATACTTCTTCAAGGTTGTAATAACCTTTCCATCTACAGTCTTTTCTGTTGCCGACTGTATTCATCAAAGAACCATAATTGATATAGACTCCGGGCTTTGGGCCGTTGAAGAGTACATAATGAGTAAAATTCTTTGAAGTGGGTTTTGTAATAATTTTTGTAAAATAATATGTAAGAGCACTAAGAGCTTTTAATTTCTCTTGTGGTGTTCTTACTATCCACAGTGCGTTAAGAATACACTGTTGTTGCTCATCAACTGATAATCCTTTTGCGGCTTTATAAGATTTGTCGTCATTTGCTTGAAGTAAAGGGAGGGTAATCCTTCCGAACTTCATATTTTTGTTGCTGTTACCTTTGTGGCTACATTGAAACATATAAACAGAGTTAGAAGTAATAAACGTCAGCTCCTGAATTATCTTTCCTTTTACATGCTCAATGGTGACTTGAACATTGATCCTGCATAAATAATCCACAAAGTTAACCCAACGATTTCTGGATAATTTATTATTAATCAGTTTATTGTAGAAATTCACAATAGCCTGACAATCAGTTCTAAGAGTGAATTCAGATTTATCAAGGATGAAAATCTTGAATTTATCAAGCGTGTAAATACAAGCCATGATTTCAGCGTCAATTGTTGAAATCGCGGTTTTATATGTTCCTGAGGTATAGTGAGCTATTTTCTCAGCACCTTTTGAATCAATCATGAAAGCATCAGAATGAGGAATATTAATGCAAGGTGAAGAATGAATAGTTTTTTGATTTATGAAATTTCCAAAAAAACGAATATTGTTTTGAAATAATTTCATTTTTGTGGCTGAAAGAACTAAGCCATTTTTCTTTATAGTATATAAGAAAGTTTTCAAATGTTTAAAATGTTGATCAATGTTTTCAGAGAAAACTAATACATCATCAATATAAACAATCATAAACTTTGAATATGGATTCAGAATGTCATTCATTATTCTTTGGAATTCTGAAGGGGCGTTTTTGAGTCCAAAAGGCATTACATTCCATTCGTAATGGCCAAAGGGTACGGTAAAGGCGGTTTTGTATCTGTCTTTTTCAGCAACTTGAATTTGCCAAAAGCCAGATTTCATGTCAAATTTTGAAAAGATTTTTGCAATACTTAAACGTTTTAATAAATCTCTTTTATTTGGAATAGGATAACAAATCCATTGAAGAACCTTGTTGAGAGGTTTATAATTAATAACAAGCCTAGGGACACCACGTTCCTTTTCTGCTTGATTTATGACATAAAATGCTGCACAGCTCCAAGATGATTTGGATGGCCGTATCAGCTCTTTATCTAAAAGAGTTTGAATTTCTTTTTTACAAACTTCTAATAGATCATGATTCATTTGAATGGGTCTTGCCTTTGTAGGAATATTTCTTTCTGAAAATTCCTTTTCATATGGTAATTCAACGATTTGCTTTTTTCTTTCCCAAAAAGTATTAGGAAGATCTGCACAGACTTCTCTTTTGAATAGATCTTCTAACTGTTGAATTTCTTGTTTTGTGTTGGGTAACTGTAAGTGTTCTTCAATTTGAGCATAAGACAAATCTTCTTTGAGAAAATTTATCTTATTCTGCTTCCTTTGAATAAGGTTGATATGTTGATAAATGGAGTTATTTTGCAAAGCATTTAACTCCTTTTGTCGAACAGGAATCAAGAATCTGAAATGTATAGTATTACCCATAATGTTAGTGCTGATACCTTTGTTATCAACAACAAAAGGGTAAATTTGAGTAAGTAATGGAGTGCCTAAAATAATATCAGTGTTGAGATTTTCTACTACAATAAACTGATTTTTAAAGCAGTAGTTTTGATTACATATCTCGGTTTTTGTCAGCTTTCCTTTGATTCGAAGAGGAGAGTTGTTGGCTGCTATAAGGACTTCATTAGTAAAATTATAATATTTTGTTGGTATTAGACCATCTCTGATGCAGCTTTGATCTGCACCACTGTCTAACATTGCAACAAAAGTTTGTTTGAAGTTTCCTATAGAAATAGTTAGATGAACTAACCACTTTTGGAATTGGAATTTCTCAATCGTAGAAATGAATTGAGAAGTAGAAGGTTGAGTAGAAGTAATATTTATTTTCTGTGGAGGAATAAATGCTTCTTCTTCTTCTTCTTCTTCTAGATAAGTTTCTTTTCCTTTGGAAAGTCTAGATTGAATAATTGCAATATGAGCTTCTAAAAAGAGGTTTTTCATCTCTATATTGTTAGTAGTCTGTCTTAAAGACTTGACTTCTTCCTTTAGAATATGAATCTCTGTTTGCAATTCTCTGGTAGAGATGGACTTAATACCAGAGGTTTGATTCATAGGATATTTTTCAAAAACTTTTGATATACTGAAAGGTTGAATGATATTAAACTTCTCATCTTCTTGCAGAATTAAAGATTTTAATCTTTCAAAAAGTTCCTTTTGTTTGATAGGATCAGGTAATTGTTGAATCATATCAAAGATGAATTCTTTTGTATATGAATTTATTTTCTTATTATCAGTAGAAGACATAATCATATTAATCTGTTTACAGTGATAGTCATCCTGACTTTCACTAGAGGAATCATAATTGCCATTATCATCGTCAGTAATATAATTGATCTCAGAATAGATTTGCAATCTATTCTTTAATTTGTTTCTGATATTTTCTTCAATATCAGAAATGCCATCAATGATTTCATTTATCTTTCTTTTGCTTCGACATTTGCTAGCAATATGACCTTTCTTGCCACATTTAAAGCACTTGAAATCACTTGAATTCTTTTTTCTATTAAATCTCCTGAATTTATTTGGGGAAAAGGAATCATCTTTATATTCCTTTTTCTTAGAATATCTTTTTTGTGAAAAAGATTTTTGAAGGAATTTTTTCTTTCTTTCAGTGGAAGGAGCACTGATTCCAGTAATTCCAAAAGCTTGACAGAAAGATCCCATTTCTTTTCTCTTACTGCCATATTTAGCTTGGAATTTAAGCTCTTGACAAGCTGCAAGGGCTTCTTTTTTGATAAAAGCAAAAAGTTGACCAATGGTCATTGAAGAGAAATCAATTTGTTCTGTTCCCATTTCCTTTTGTAAATTGATCATAATTCTTTGGGAAAACAGAGTTGGTAAACCAGTAATGAATTTTTCTTTCCAGAATGGTGCAGTACTGTCTGTTCGTTTAAGAACATGAGTCAAAAACATGTCTTTGTACCACCTGAAGTCACCAAGTGTTGGACAGCTAATGTTAGTAAGGAATATCTTTGAAGAAGCTAATTCTTCCTGAGGATTTCCTACAAAGTGCATAGCTATGGTAACTATAAGGAAATCACTTGAATCGTTTTGGGTAGTAATTTCTCCTTAGGCATTTTCTACGTCTATAGTATGCTCAAGAATTGCTGTTTTGTCTTGCAAGGTCAAAGCATTGTCCCACCAATACTTTAACTGTCCAGTAAAACCAGTTATGAATAAACTAGCAATATCCTGTTCAGAACATCTTTTCATTTTGTATGCCAATTTGGCCATACCCATTTCTTGTAATGTGTTGAGTATTTCATACTCACTTTTTCCATCAATATTCCATTCATAAATGGAATTTCCATCATAATCTTTTGTATGGAATTTTGCTCTTTCTTCATACATAATGTCAGGAGGAGTAGGTCGTGGATAGTAGTCTTTAGTTCTACTATTGTTCCAATTTCTACGAGGTCTATTGAAATTTGGTTTCTTTCCTTTTTCAATTTTATTAATATCTTGATCAGAATTAATTTGTAAGATATCGTTTTCAACTTTATTGATTTGTTGAACTACAGAGTTTTCAGAGGATTGAACTACAGAGTTTTCAGAGGAATTAGATTCTAATGAGGAATCTGATTCTTCATTTTCTTCTATAGTGTCAATATTGTTGATTTTTGAAGGACCAGGAAGGTTCTTGTTAATTGAATCAAGTGGTTGATTCAATTTAGATAATAATGAATCGTTTTCAAACGTGAGCTTATTTTCTAAGGCTCTAGGAATACTTCTTGGCTGAAAATGTGGTAAAGAAGTACTGTGAGGGAATGTTGAACTTGTTGGTTTTGAAATAGCCTTAATGTCAGTAGATAAGGAATCTATTTGTGTTGAAATCGTGTGTAAAACTTGATTGGAGTAGTTATTCTGGTGATATAATTTCTTAATATCATCCAAATTAACTTGATCATTTCCTCTAGGGTCAATACTTTCACGACCCTTTTTGAAAGGTGTAGCTATGACTTCTCCTTTTTTGGAATGGAGTTTCAAGGTCTGTAAGGGAGGAGTGATAGCAATAATAATAGTGCCATCTTGAAGTTGCCATTTCTTGTACAAACTTGTTTGTACATTAATAGCAGATTTTTTGAATAGTTCAGAAATTTCATTTTTTGTAAAATAAAATTCTAACCGGTTTTCAAAATGAAATGGAGCATGATATTTTTGAATATCTTTTATCCATTGAAGTCGAATTTTAGCTTGACAGTAAGCATCTAGCTTAGAATACCATGTGTAGTATTTTGATTCTTTCTTGAAGTCGTTTTCTAGTTCTTCGATATCAATTTTAACACCAAGTTTAGTAATAACATTAATACCGTGGAATTCTCCATGCATCTGACTGGAATTAGGAGAATTATTAGGAGAAAAATCGAGTTCATTTGAAATGTCAGGTATAGGTGTTTGATTGTGAATCCTAATTGAAGGATCTTCTTGAGTAGAAGGAGTTTCTACTATAAAAGATCTAGATTTTCTAAATGAATTTCTAGGAATAGAGTAGGGTCTGATGGATCTCCTATTTTCATTGAGTGAGTTGAAACGAACCAGGACTGTACCATCTTGTTCTTCAACTATCTCTTGAATTTCTGTTCTCTCGAGATTTCTTGGTCTCTGAGGAACATCTATTTGAAAGGCTTCTGGAATGGTAATTTCATTCCATTTCAGGCGTTTAGGAACAAAGGTCTTTGAATAGTCAGCATCAATTTGTAATAGTATTGTCTCATCAGTAAAGTTATTAACTAATTTGCATTTAGGATTGATAGCAGAACTCATTAATCGAAAGTAAATGCGATAAATAATTACAAATTATTCTGCAAGTTTTTCAAATTCGTCTCCTTGCAGATGAACATCAAGAATTAAGGAATTCATAATTAAAGAATCAGTTAATGATACAGGAAAATTAGGAATACAATTAAAATAAATAGGACCATTACAAATATTAGTCTGAATCATACTTAAAATTGATGATTTGTATCTTCGCAAACGTTTATCACGTAAAGCCATGTAAACAGGAATGTCTATGCCAATATGAGCAAGTGGTTTGACTGCTACTTGAATCATACCAAAATGAATATAACGAAATCCTTTTTCTAAATATTTTCGTATAGAAACATGAGATAAAAGAGGAATTGATTGAAACTTATTTTGAATGTTTAAAGTCTCTTCATGAATTTTTACGCTAAAAGCGCTTTTGAAATCAAAAGTACCAATTTTATAAATATTTTCAATATTTTCATTAGGAAGAGTCCAGTTTGAAAAGTCCTCATTAATCATCTCTTCTTTGCTTTGTATTATGTGTCCTGAATTACTTCCAGAACTAGAGAAAATTTTTCTAATAAAACCAGCCATCATTAATAGCAATTTTATGAACTAAACACAGATCATACCTTGATCGGGAACAACGGGAACACTCCACCGGGAACACAACGCTCTCTCTCGGGCTTACCAACGGGTTCACGAGCTTACCAACGTCTTACCAACGCTCAGGATACTCACTATGAATAGGTCACTTGTTGCTCTCAACAAAGAGTGGATTTACTAAAAGAACTTGGCTCTGATACCATAAGGGGGCAGGATCATAAAACTAGCAAACAAGGAGATGGAATGAGAACTGGCTTTGATCTTATTTGAATTGAAAGTATTTGGATACAGAAGCAAAGAGTAAAGTTTACAAAGTCTGAACTCTCTCTCTAAAACCTCTCCAAAAACACAACTCATTCATGTAACAAGGCAGAGGTTTTTGGAGAGGTTTTAGAGAGAGAGTTCAGACTTTGTAAACTTTACTCTTTGCTTCTGTATCCAAATACTTTCAATTCAAATAAGATCAAAGCCAGTTCTCATTCCATCTTCTTGTTTATTTTGTTTTATGATCCTGCCCCCCTTATGGTATCAGAGCCAAGTTCTTTTAGTAATTCCACTCTTTATTAAGAGCAACGAGTGACCTATTCATAGTAAATATCCTGAGCGTTGGTAAGACGTTGGTAAGCTCGTGAACCCGTTGGTAAGCCCGAAAGAGCGTGGTGTTCCCGGTGGAGTGTTCCCGTTGTTCCCGATCAAGATATGATCTGTGTCTAGTTCATAAAATTGCTATTAATGATGGCTGGTTTTATTAAAAAAAAATTCTCTGGTTCTGGAAGTAATTCAGGACACATAATACAGAAGCAAAGAGTAAAGTTTACAAAGTCTGAACTCTCTCTCTAAAACCTCTCCAAAAACCTCTGCCTTGTTACATGAATGAGTTGTGTTTATATAGACTTGAATGCTCTTTGGATCAGCACGAATCTTTTAGTGCTGTCTTGTCCTTGTTTTTTGAATAGCTGAGTGGTTGCTGTCTTCAATTATTTGAGTGGCCGTCTTGTCTTTTTGGAAAGCATCTTATGGCTTTTGAGCTGGCATCTTTTGAGTAGACATCTTTTGTCTTCTTTTGAGCTGGCATCTTTTGAGTAGACCTCTTTTGTTTTCTTTTGAACTGTCATCTTTGAGTAGACATCTTTCGTCTTCTTTTGAGCTGTCCTTGCTTTTGAGAGAAATCTTTAGTAATAGAATTTTTGGCAAATCCGCAGCCATTAACGGATTTAATATGCCTTTACCAACCACCGTTTGAGATTGGGCTAGCATGTAGATTTGAACCGTTCTACATATGACGTTGTTGTGGAGAATTACTTCTCCAGTAAATTGGCTGTTTGAGAGCCATACTCCTTTGGGTTAGGAGCAAACCTTTTTAAAACGGATTTGATAAGTCTTTACCGGTAGCCGTTTGCTCCGGACTAGCTGTAGTTACCATTCACTACAGAGAACACTAGAAAGATAAGATAAGATATATACATTTTTTTTTTTTTACATTTCAAAAGGGTCTTGAGCACAAGGCCCTCCTATAGGATCAGTAGAGGATCCTTCTGAGGAATGCTTGGAATTTGATTTTGAGCTTCTCATTTGTTTCTGCATTTTTTTGAATTTTTGGAACTCCAGAAATTGCTTCATATCATCATCTTCTGAATCTGAGGAGTTGAAATTTATGACTGCTTTTGCCTTCTTTTGAGTCTTTACTTCTTTTGCAGGAGTTTTTGGTTCAGGCTTTGCTGGTTCTTTTGGAATTTGCTGAATTTCTTGTTGAAGTTTCTTTCCTGTTTGAATGTAATGTAATACTGCCTTCTCATTGCAGTAATCTTGAGTGTAACGGGTCCACCATTTGACCTTGAATTCTCTACCCAGACTGAGAGGGTAGTCACTGTTGTAGTGTCTAAATAATGTAAATGTCCAACAAAATATCCATGGGATTTTGAAAGATTTGTGGAATAGGAGGGCTTTTTTGAAATGTTCACCTCCCGTTCTTTGGACCCAAGTTTGGAAGGCCTTTAGAACAACTGGCGGAAGTATCTCTGGAACGGGGCCAAAACGTAGCCACCATTCATAGAACCAGATAGGAATAGTGTCAGCACAATTTGAGTGGAAGGTAAGGAACCATGAATGATTGAATGGCCTATAGAATAAGGTTCGAAACCAGGCCATTTGATAGTCTTGGTATGTATAACCTTTGGGAATGTAAGTAATTAAGAAGTCTTTTGTAGTCCAAATGCTGGACCAATCATTTGGTGGAATAACCTTCTTTATGACACATTTTGAATAAGAAATCAGTGAAGGAGTTTTTCTATCAGGAGTATGAGTGATTTCAGCTGACCCAGAGTCAACTAAGATCAACTCATAGAATTGTTGAGTTTTGAGGGGATCATCCAGCCAATAGGAGTTTGGCGGGAATAATTGATGAGTGTAGATTTGAAGTGTGTTGTAGTTGGGAGATTCTTTGAAGGTGGTCAAGCAGATGTGTTGAACACCAGATTTTGTGAAATATGGACTGTCTTGATCTTTTGGAGAAGTTTGAATCTGTGGAGTTGAATTTTGAGGTTTCTTGCTTTCTACTACTGATGAGTAAGTCAGAGCAGGGAAATCTTGGAGAATATGGAATTTGTTTGTTGATGAAGTTGCTGTTGTCAATTTTTTCATCTCATAGTCCTTTGAAGTGCGAACTTTTGAATTGGGATCACCCATTTTTTCCTGTAAGGAATTCCCTAGTCAAAAAGTCTGGTAATGAATTGTCAGTACCTTTTAAATATTGAATATCAAAATCAAAGACAGAAAGTAAAGCTTGCCATCTAGCGAATATTTGTTTTGAAACCAGATTTTTTACGTCTTTTTCTAAAATGAATTTTGCCGATTGACAGTCTATTCTAAGGAGAAATTTTTTATTAAAAAGATCATCTTGAAATTTTAAAATACAATTAACAATTGAAAGCATTTCCTTTTTTATAGTATAGTAATTTTTTTGAGGTCCTAACCAGACACCAGAGTGATATCTGACTAGATCTTCTTTTTAAGAGTTTGGTAGCCGTTGTTTTAAAATACCACCGTAACCAATATTTGAAGCATCAGTCTCAACAATCATGAAAGCATCAGGATGAGGAATATTAATGCAAGGTAAAGAATGAATAGTTCTTTTGATTTGTTTAACAATATCTGTATGAATTGAAGTCCAAGATGGAGGATTTGTTTGAAGTCGTTGAAATAAAGGTGCACAAATTTGTCTCATCTTTGGAATAAAATCAGAAATATAATTTAAACAACCTAAAAATCTTTGGAGTTGAGTTTTGTCTTTAATTTCATCAGGAAATTTATCAGCAAAATCAATACTTCGATTTATAGGTATAATAGTACTTTGATTTATGAAATGTCCAAGAAAACGAATATTGTTTTGAAATAATTTCATTTTTGTGGCTGAAAGAACTAAGCTATTTTTCTTTATAGTATATAAGAAAGTTTTCAAATGTTTAAAATGTTGATCAACGTTTTCAGAGAAAACTAATACATCATCAATATAAATAATCATAAACTTTGAATATGGATTCAGAATGTCATTCATTATTCTTTGGAATTCTGAAGGGGCGTTTTTGAGTCCAAAAGGCATTATATTCCATTCGTAATGGCCAAAGGGTACGGTAAAGGCGGTTTTGTATCTGTGTTTTTCAGCAACTTGAATTTGCCAAAAGCCAGATTTCATGTCAAACTTTGAAAAGATTTTTGCAATACTTAAACGTTTTAATAAATCTCTTTTATTTGGAATAGGGTAACGAATCCATTGAAGAACCTTGTTGAGAGGTTTATAATTAATAACATGCTTAGGGACACCACGTTCCTTTTCTGCTTGATTTATGACATAAAATGCTGCACAGCTCCAAGGTGATTTGGATGGCCGTATCAGCTCTTTATCTAAAAGAGTTTGAATTTTTTTTTTACAAACTTCTAGTAGATCATGATTCATTTGAATGGGTCTTGCCTTTGTAGGAATATTTCTTTCTGAAAATTCCTTTTCATATGGTAATTCAACGATGTGCTTTCTTCTTTCCCAAAAAGCATTAGGAAGATCTGCACAGATTTCTCTTTTGAATAGATCTTCTAACTATTGTATTTCTTGTTTTGTGCTGGGTAATTGTAAGTGCTCTTCAATTTGAGCATAAGACAAATCTTCTTTAAGAAAATTTATCTTATTCTGCTTCCTTTGAATAAGGTTGATATGTTGATAAATGGAGTTATTTTGCAAAGCATTTAACTCCTTTTGTCGAACAGGAATCAAGAATCTGAAATGTATAGTATTACCCATAATGTTAGTGCTCATACCTTTATTATCAACAACAAAAGGGTAAATTTGAGTAAGGAATGGAGTGCCTAAAATAATATCAGTGTTGAGATTTTCTACTACAATAAACTGATGTTTAAAGCAGTAATTTTGATTACATATTTCGGTTTTTGTCAACTTTCCTTTGATTCGAAGAGGAGAGTTGTTGGCTGCTATAAGGACTTCATTAGTAAAATTATAATATTTTGTTGGTATTAGACCATCTCTGATGCAGGTTTGATCTGCACCACTGTCTAACATAGCAACAAAGGTTTGTTTGAAGTTTCCTATAGAAATAGTTAGATGAACTAACCACTTTTGGAATTGGAATTTCTCAATCGTAGAAATGAATTGAGAAGTAGAAGGTTGAGTATAAGTAATATTTATTTCCTGTGGAGGAATAAATGCTTCTTCTTCTTCTTCTTCTTCTAGATAAGTTTCTTTTCCTTTGGAAAGTCTAGATTGAATAATTGCAATATGAGCTTCTAAAAAGAGATTTTTCATCTCTATATTATTAGTAGTCTGTCTTAAAGACTTGACTTCTTCCTTTAGAATATGAATCTCTGTTTGCAATTCTCTGGTAGAGATGGACTTAATACCAGAGGTTTGATTCATAGGATACTTTTCAAAAACTTTTGATATACTGAAAGGTTGAATGATATTAAATTTCTCATCTTCTTGCAATATTAAAGACTTTAATCTTTCAAAAAGTTCTTTTTGTTTGATAGGATCAGGTAATTGTTGAATCATATCAAAGATAAATTCTTTTGTATCAGAATCTATCTTCTTATTATCAGTAGAAAACTTAATCATATTAATTTGCTTACAGTGACAGTCATCCTGACTTTCACTAGAGGAATCATAATTGCCATTATAATCGTCAGTAATATAATTGATCTCAGAATAGATTTGCAATCTATCTTTTAATTTGTTTCTGATATTTTCTTCAATATCAGAAATGCCATCAATGATTTCATTTATCTTTCCTTTGCGTCGACATTTGCTAGCAATATGACCTTTCTTGCCACATTTAAAGCACTTGAAATCACTTGAATTCTTTTTTCTATTAAATCTCCTGAATTTCTTTGGGGAAAAGGAATCATCTTTATATTCCTTTTTCTTAGAATATCTTTTTTGTGAAAAAGATTTTTGAAGGAATTTTTTCTTTCTTTCAGTGGAAGGAGCACTGATTCCAGTAATTCCAAAAGCTTGATAGAAAGATCCCATTTCTTTTCTCTTACTGCCATATTTAGCTTGGAATTTAAGCTCTTGACAAGCTGCAAGGGCTTCTTTTTTGACAAAAGCAAAAAGTTGACCAAAGGTCATTGAAGAGAAATCAATTTGTTCTGTTCCCATTTCCTTTTGCAAATTGATCATAATTCTTTGGGAAAACAGAGTTGGTAAACCAGTAATGAATTTTTCTTTCCAGAATGGTGCAGTACTGTCTGTTCGTTTAAAAACATAAGTCAAAAACATGTCTTTGTACCACCTGAAGTCACTAAGTGTTGGACACCTAATGTTAGTAAGGAATATCTTTGAAGAAGCTAATTCTTCCTGAGGATTTCCTACAAAGTGCATAGCTATGGTAACTATGAGGAAATCACTTGAATCGTTTTGGGTAGTAATTTCTCCTTGGGCATTTTCTACGTCTATAGTATGCTCAAGAATTGTTGTTTTGTCTTGCAAGGTCAAAGCATTGTCCCACCAATACTTTAACTGTCCAGTAAAACCAGTTATGAATAAACTCGCAATATCCTGCTTAGAACATCTTTTCATTTTGTATGCTAATTTGGCCATACCCATTTCTTGTAATGTGTTGAGAATTTCATACTCACTTTTTCCATCAATATTCCATTCATAAATGGAATTTCCATCATAATCTTTTGTATGGAATTTTGCTCTTTCTTCATACATAATGTCAGGAGGAGTAGGTCGTGGATAGTAGTCTTTAGTTCTACTACTGTTCCAATTTTTACGAGGTCTATTGAAATTTGGTTTCCTTTCTCTTCCAATTTTATTAATATCTTGATCAGAATTAATTTGTAAGATATCGTTTTTCAACTTTATTGATTTGTTGAACTGCAGAGTTTTCAGAGGATTGAACTTCAGAGTTGTCAGAGGACTCGGACTCTAATGAGGAATCTGATTCTTCTTTATCTTCTATAGTATCAATATTGTTGATTTTTGAAGGACCAGGAAGGTTCTTGTTAATTGAATCAAGTGTTTGATTTAATTTAGATAATAATGATTCATTTTCAAGCGCGAGCTTATTTTCTAAAGCTCTAGGAATACTTCTTGGTTGAAAATGTGGTAAAGAAGTACTGTGAGGGAATGTTGAACTTGTTGGTTTTGAAATAGCCTTGATGTCAGTAGATAAGGAATCTATTTGTGTTGAAATCGTATGTAAAACTTGATTGGAGTAGTTATTCTGGTGATATAATTTCTTAATATCATCCAAATTAACTTGATCATTTCCTCTAGGATCAATACTTTCACGACCCTTTTTGAAAGGTGTAGCTATGACTTCTCCTTCTTTGGAATGGAGTTTCAAGGTCTGTAAGGGAGGAGTGATAGCAGTAATAATAGTGCCATCTTGAATACTTTTACGACCCTTTCTTGTACAAACTTGTTTGTACATTAATAGTAGATTTTTTGAATGGTTCAGAAATTTCATTTTTTGTAAAATAAAATTCTAACCAGTTTTCAAAATGGAATGGAGCATGATATTTTTGAATATCTTTTATCCATTGAAGTCGAATCTTAGCTTGACAGTAAGCATCTAGCTTAGAATACCATGTGTAGTATTCTGATTCTTCCTTGAAGTCGTTTTCTAGTTCTTCGATATCAATTTTAACACCAAGTTTAGTGATGACATTAGTTCCGTAGAATTCTCCATGCATCTGACTGGAATTAGGAGAATTATTAGGAGAAAAATTGAGTTCATTTGAAATTTCAGGAATAGGTGTTTGATTGTGAATTCTTATTGAAGGATCTTCTTGAGTAGAAGGAGTTTCTACTATGAAAGATCTAGATTCTCTAAATGAATTTCTAGGAATAGAGTAGGGTCTGATGGATCTCCTATTTTCATTGAGTGAGTTGAAACGAACCAAGACTGTACCATCCTGTTCTTCAACTATCTCTTGAATCTCTGTTCTCTCGAGATTTCTTGGTCTCTGAGGAACATCTATTTGAAAAGCTTCTGGAATGGTAATTTCATTCCATTTCAGGCGTTTAGGAATAAAGGTCTTTGAATAGTCAGCATCAATTTGTAATAGTATTGTCTCATCAGTAAAGTTATTAACTAATTTGCAATTGGGATTAATAGTAGAACTCATTAATCTAAAGTAAATGCGATGAATAATTACAAATTGTTCTGCAAGTTTTTCAAATTCGTCTCCTTGCAGATGAACATCAAGAATTAAGGAATTCATAATTAAAGGATCAGTTAATGAAACGGGAAAATTAGGAATACAATTAAAATAAATAGGACCATTACAAATATTAGTCTGAATCATACTTAATATTGACGATTTGTATTTTCGCAAACGTTTATCACGTAAAGCCATGTAAACAGGAATGTCTATGCCAATATGAGCAAGTGGTTTGACTGCTACTTGAATCATACCAAAATGAATATAACGAAATCCTTTTTCTAAGTATTTTCATAAAGAAATATGAGATAAATGAGGAATTGATTGAAATTTATTTTGAATGTTTAAGGTCTCTTCATGAATTTTTACGCTAAAAGCGCTTTTGAAATCAAAAGTACCAATTTTATAAATATTTTCAATATTTTCATTAGGAAGAGTCCAGTTTGAAAAGTCCTCATTAATCATCTCTTCTTGGAAATATTTGAATTCAGGACACATAATACAAAGCAAAGAAGAGATGATTAATGAGGACTTTTCAAACTGGACTCTTCCTAATGAAAATATTGAAAATATTTATAAAATTGGTACTTTTGATTTCAAAAGCGCTTTTAGCGTAAAAATTCATGAAGAGACTTTAAACATTCAAAATAAGTTTCAATCAATTCCTCTTTTATCTCATGTTTCTATACCTTCTTATTATCAGTAGAAGACTTAATCATATTAATCTGTTTACAGTGACAGTCATCCTGACTTTCACTAGAGGAATCATAATTGCCATTATCATCGTCAGTAATATAATTGATCTCAGAATAGATTTGCAATCTATCCTTTAATTTGTTTCTGATATTTTCTTCAATATCAGAAATGCCATCAATGATTTCATTTATCTTTCTTTTGCTTCGACATTTGCTAGCAATATGACCTTTCTTGCCACATTTAAAGCACTTGAAATCACTTGAATTCTTTTTTCTATTAAATCTCCTGAATTTCTTTGGGGAAAAGGAATCATCTTTATATTCCTTTTTCTTAGAATATCTTTTTTGTGAAAAAGATTTTTGAAGGAATTTTTTCTTTATTTCAGTGGAAGGAGCACTGATTCCAGTAATTCCAAAAGCTTGACAGAAAGATCCCATTTCTTTTCTCTTACTGCCATATTTACTTTGTTTTATGATCCTGCCCCCCTCATAGGATATTCACTATGAATAGATCACTCGTTGCTCTCAACAAAGAGTGGATTTACTAGAACACTTGGCTCTGATACCATAAGGGGGGCAGGATCATAAAACAAAATAAATAAGAAGATGGAATGAGAACTGGCTTTGATCTTATTTGAATTGAAAGTATTTGGATACAGAAGCTAAGAGTAAAGTTTACAAAGTCTGAACTCTCTCTCTAAAACCTCTCCAAAAACCTCTGTCTAGTTACATGAATGAGTTGTGTTTATATAGACTTGAATGCTCCTCTTGAATGCTCTTTGGATCAGCACGAATCTTTTAGTGTTGTCTTGTCTTTCTTTTTTTGAATAGCTGAGTGGTTGGCTGTCTTTAATTATTTGAGTGCCCGTCTTGTCTTTTTGGAAAGCATCTTTTGACTTTCTTCAGCCTTTTAACCTGCGAATTGAAACGCTCATTTTCTTTTTTATACTCACTCATTTTAGTGGAACTCTCATCCTCACTTATTTGAATTGGGGATCCCAACGGATCTACTATGATTTTTGATAAATCATCAACCATCAACGGATTTGAGATGTCTTTACCTTTTACCGTTTGAAAAGGACTAGGTTCATCATTTATTTTAATTGGTGATGAACTACCAATTTGAGATTCAAGATCTCTATGAGCTTTAATTGCTCTTTATCATGTTCGTCTTCCACAAAGAAGTTACGAACATTATTGTTTGAGAGCGAAAAATCCCTCAATGCTTCTTCAAGGTTGTAATAACCTTTCCATCTACAGTCTTTTCTGTTGCCGACTGTATTCATCAAAGAACCATAATTGATATAGACTCCGGGCTTTGGGCCGTTGAAGAGTACATAATGAGTAAAATTCTTTGAAGTGGGTTTTGTAATAATTTTTGTAAAATAATATGTAAGAGCACTAAGAGCTTTTAATTTCTCTTGTGGTGTTCTTGCTATCCACAGTGCGTTAAGAATACACTGTTATTGCTCATCAACTGATAATCCTTTTGCAGCTTTATAAGATTTGTCGTCATTTGCTTGAAGTAAAGGGAGGGTAATCCTTCCGAACTTCATATTTTTGTTGCTGTTACCTTTGTGGCTACATTGAAACATATAAACAGAGTTAGAAGTAATAAACATCAGCTACTGAATTATCTTTCCTTTTACATGCTCAATGGTGACTTGAACATTGATCCTGCATAAATAATCCACAAAGTTAACCCAACGATTTCTGGATAATTTATTATTAATCAGTTTATTGTAGAAATTCACAATAGCCTGACAATCAGTTCTAAGAGTGAATTCAGATTTATTAAGGATGAAAATCTTGAATTTATCAAGCGTGTAAATACAAGCCATGATTTCAGCGTCAATTGTTGAAATCGCGGTTTTATATGTTCCTAAGGTATAGTGAGCTATTTTCTCAGCACCTTTTGAATCAATCATGAAAGCATCAGGATGAGGAATATTAATGCAAGGTGAAGAATGAATAGTTTTTTGATTTATGAAATGTCTAAGAAAACGAATATTGTTTTGAAATAATTTCATTTTTGTGGCTGAAAGAACTAAGCCATTTTTCTTTATAGTATATAAGAAAGTTTTCAAATGTTTAAAATGTTGATCAATGTTTTCAGAGAAAACTAATACATCATCAATATAAACAATCATAAACTTTGAATATGGATTCAGAATGTCATTCATTATCCTTTGGAATTCTGAAGGGGCGTTTTTGAGTCCAAAAGGCATTACATTCCATTCGTAATGGCCAAGGCGGTTTTGTATCTGTCTTTTTCAGCAACTTGAATTTGCCAAAAGCCAGATTTCATGTCAAACTTTCAAAAGATTTTTGCAATACTTAAACGTTTTAATAAATATCTTTTATTTGGAATAGGGTAACGAATCCATTGAAGAACCTTGTTGAGAGGTTTATAATTAATAACAAGCCTAGGGACACCACGTTCCTTTTCTGCTTGATTTATGACATAAAATGCTGCACAGCTCCAAGGTGATTTGGATGGCCGTATCAGCTCTTTATCTAAAAGAGTTTGAATTTCTTTTTTACAAACTTCTAATAGATCATGATTCATTTGAATGGGTCTTGCCTTTATAGAAATATTTCTTTGTGAAAATTCCTTTTCATATGGTAATTCAACGATGTGCTTTTTTCTTTCCCAAAAAGTATTAGGAAGATCTGCGCAGACTTCTCTTTTGAATAGATCTTCTAACTGTTGAATTTCTTGTTTTGTGTTGGGTAACTGTAAGTGTTCTTCAATTTGAGCATAAGACAAATCTTCTTTGAGAAAATTTATCTTATTCTGCTTCCTTTGAATAAGGTTGATATGTTGATAAATGGAGTTATTTTGCAAAGCATTTAACTTCTTTTGTCGAACAGGAATCAAGAATCTGAAATGTATAGTATTACCCATAATGTTAGTGCTGATACCTTTGTTATCAACAACAAAAGGGTAAATTTGAGTAAGGAATGGAGTGCCTAAAATAATATCAGTGTTGAGATTTTCTACTACAATAACCTGATGTTTAAAGCAGTAGTTTTGATTACATATCTCGGTTTTTGTCAACTTTCCTTTGATTCGAAGAGGAGAGTTGGCTGCTATAAGAACTTCATTAGTAAAACTATAATATTTTGTTGGTATTAGACCATCTCTGATGCAGCTTTGATCTGCACCACTGTCTAACATTGCAACAAAGGTTTGTTTGAAGTTTCCTATAGAATGAGTTAGATGAACTAACCACTTTTGGAATTGGAATTTCTCAATCGTAGAAATAAATTGAGAAGTAGAAGGTTGAGTAGAAGTAATATTTATTTCCTATGGAGGAATAAATGTTTCTTCCTTTTCTTCTTCTTCTAGATAAGTCTCTTTTCCTTTGGAAAGTCTAGATTGAATAATTGCAATATGAGCTTCTAAAGAGAGATTGTTCATCTCTATATTGTTAGTAGTCTGTCTTAAAGACTTGACTTCTTCCTTTAGAATATGAATCTTTGTTTGCAATTCTCTGGTAGAGATGGACTTAATACCAGAGGTTTGATTCATAGGATATTTTTCAAAAACTTTTGATATACTGAAAGGTTGAATGATATTAAACTTCTCTTCTTCTTGCAGAATTAAAGATTTTAATCTTTCAAAAAGTTCCTTTTGTTTGATAGGATCAGGTAATTGTTGAATCATATCAAAGATGAATTCTTTTATATCAGAATTTATCTTCTTATTATCAGTAGAAGACTTAATCATATTAATCTGTTTACAGTGACAGTCATCCTGACTTTCACTAGAGGAATCATAATTGCCATTATCATCGTCAGTAATATAATTGATCTCAGAATAGATTTGCAATCTATCCTTTAATTTGTTTCTGATATTTTCTTCAATATCAGAAATGCCATCAATTATTTCATTTATCTTTCCTTTGCTTCGACATTTGCTAGCAATATGACCTTTCTTGCCACATTTAAAGCACTTGAAATCACTTGAATTCTTTTTTCTATTAAATCTCCTGAATTTCTTTGGGGAAAAGGAATCATCTTTATATTCCTTTTTCTTAGAATATCTTTTTTGTGAAAAAGATTTTTGAAGGAATTTTTTCTTTCTTTCAGTGGAAGGAGCACTGATTCCAGTAATTCCAAAAGCTTGAAAGAAAGATCCCATTTCTTTTCTCTTACTGCCATATTTAGCTTGGAATTTAAGCTCTTGGCAAGCTGCAAGGGCTTCTTTTTTGACAAAAGCAAAAAGTTGACCAAAGGTCATTGAAGAGAAATCAATTTGTTCTGTTCCTATTTCCTTTTGCAAATTGATCATAATTCTTTGGGAAAACAGAGTTGGTAAACCATTAATGAATTTTTCTTTCCAGAATGGTGCAGTACTGTCTGTTCGTTTAAGAACATGAGTCAAAAACATGTCTTTGTACCACCTGAAGTCACTGAGTGTTGGACACCTAATGTTAGTAAGGAATATCTTTGAAGAAGCTAATTCTTCCTGAGGATTTCCTACAAAGTGCATAGCTATGGTAACTATGAGGAAATCACTTGAATCGTTTTGGGTAGTAATTTCTCCTTGGGCATTTTCTACGTCTATAGTATGCTCAAGAATTGCTGTTTTGTCTTGCAAGGTCAAAACATTGTCCCACCAATACTTTAACTGTCCAGTAAAACCTGTTATGAATAAACTTGCAATATTCTGTTCAGAACATCTTTTCATTTTGTATGCCAATTTGGCCATACCCATTTCTTGTAATGTGTTGAGTATTTCATACTCACTTTTTCCATCAATATTCCATTTGTAAATGGAATTTCCATCATAATCTTTTGTATGGAATTTTGCTCTTTCTTCATACATAATGTCAGGAGGAGTAGGTCGTGGATAGTAGTCTTTAGTTCTACTATTGTTCCAATTTCTACGAGGTCTATTGAAATTTGGTTTCTTTCCTCTTTCAATTTTATTAATATCTTGATCAGAATTAATTTGTAAGATATCGTTTTCAACTTTATTGATTTGTTGAACTACAGAGTTTTCAGAGGATTGAACTACAGAGTTTTCAGAGGAATTAGATTCTAATGAGGAATCTGATTCTTTATTTTCTTCTATAGTGTCAATATTGTTGATTTTTGAAGTACCAGGAAGGTTCTTGTTAATTGAATCAAGTGTTTTATTCAATTTAGATAATAATGAATCGTTTTCAAACGTGAGCTTATTTTCTAAGGCTCTAGGAATACTTCTTGGCTGAAAATGTGGTAAAGAAGTACTGTGATGGAATGTTGAACTTGTTGGTTTTGAAATAGCCTTAATGTCAGTAGATAAGGAATCTATTTGTGTTGAAATCGTGTGTAAAACTTGATTGGAGTAGTTATTCTGGTGATATAATTTCTTAATATCATCCAAATTAACTTGATAATTTCCTCTAGGGTCAATACTTTCACGACCCTTTTTGAAAGGTGTAGCTATGACTTCTCCTTCTTTGGAATGGAGTTTCAAGGTCTGTAAGGGAGGAGTGATAGCAATAATAATAGTGCCATCTTGAAGTTGCCATTTCTTGTACAAACTTATTTGTACATTAATAGCAGATTTTTTGAATGGTTCAGAAATTTCATTTTTTGTAAAATAAAATTCTAACCAGTTTTCAAAACGAAAGGGAGCATGATATTTTTGAATATCTTTTATCCATTGAAGTCAAATCTTAGCTTGACAGTAAGCATCTAGCTTAGAATACCATGTGTAGTATTCTGATTCTTTCTTGAAGTCGTTTTCTAGTTCTTCGATATCAATTTTAAGACCAAGTTTAGTGATAACATTAATACCGTGGAATTCTCCATGCATCTGACTGGAATTAGGAGAATTATTAGGAGAAAAATTGAGTTCATTTGAAATGTCAGGTATAGGTGTTTGATTGTGAATCCTTATTGAAGGATCTTCTTGAGTAGAAGGAGTTTCTACTATGAAAGATCTAGATTCTCTAAATGAATTTCTAGGAATAGAGTAGGGTCTGATGGATCTCCTATTTTCATTGAGTGAGTTGAAACGAACCAGGACTGTACCATCTTGTTCTTCAACTATCTCTTGAATTTCTGTTCTCTCGAGATTTCTTGGTCTCTGAGGAACATCTATTTGAAAAGCTTCTGGAATGGTAATTTCATTCCATTTCAGGCGTTTAGGAACAAAGGTCTTTGAATAGTCAGCATCAATTTGTAATAGTACACTACTACAAATAGGGGTTGCCCCTACGGATAAAGGAATCCGTAGGGGCAACTTTTTATTGCCCCTACGGATTAATCCGTAGGTGCTCACTGTTGTCCCTACGGTTTTCTATATTTTAATTTAAAAATATTTAATCATAATTTGTTGTTTGGCCCTACGGTGGCGCAAACAAAGAACCTACGGCTAAGTCCGTAGGGGCATGTATACGGGTTAATAATAAAAAAAAAGGCACAGAAAATCCCTCACCGTTCCCAAATTTTTCTTCTCTCTTATTCTTCCCGCGTCTCGATCCCGATCTCGTCGGCCATCGACGTCCTCATCCTGACCTCGCCACCGCAACCGTGCTTGACTCGTCGACTTCCACGTCGCAACCGTGCTTGACTCGTCGCCGATCGCATCGTCGACTACTGGCCTCCTCCGTCGTCTCCTCCACCGCGGTTAGTAAATTTCCAATTTTTACTTCTAATTTAATACTTTTATTTCCCTCTTTTGATGATGTTAGGGGTAGGGTTCAGGGATCTGGGTTCGGGTAGGGGTGGCATCGGGTCAGTTAGGGTTAGGGTTCGATTGGGGTTGGGGTTGGGGTTAGGGTAAGGGTTTGGTTGGGGCCGGTTGGGGTTGGGGTTGGGATTAGGGTTCGGTTGGGGTTGGGATTGGTGTTGGCCGGGTTGTGGTTAGGGTTAGGGTTCGATTGGGGTTGGGGTTGGGGTTAGGGTAAGGGTTTGGTTGGGGCCGGTTGGGGTTGGGGTTGGGATTAGGGTTCGGTTGGGGTTGGGATTGGTGTTGGCCGGGTTGTGGTTAGGGTTAAGGGTTAGGGTTAGGGTTATGGTATTTAGGGTTAGGGTTAGTGTTAGGGTTAGGGTCATGTTTAGGGTTAGAAGCTATGGTTAATTTGGGTTAATTGCAGTGTAGGGTTAATTTGGGTTAATTAGTGATAATTTGAAAAGGTTAGGGTGTTGATTAGGCTTAATTTGGTTAATTTGGGTAAATTTGGTTAAGTTTGGGTTGATTAGGGTTAATTAGGTAAATTTGAATAAATTGGGTTAATTAGTGATAATTTGTGTTAGGGTAACAATTATGGTTAATTGTGGTTAATTAGGTTAATTTGGGTTATTTAGGTTTATGGTGCACTAATTTATTTAGTAGGATACACTAGTTCATTACAATAGGATACTCGATGACAACATAAACGTACAACTTTACCACAAACGCAAGAAAAATTTACCCTAAACATGAAATTTCGAACTCTTAATAACGAAACGTAAACGTAAAACTTATTCACGTTAAATGTTCAAGTTAAAACCAATATATGATACTCGATGATGATATGAAACCTTCATATTCCCATCGATACCCGTATATGAAACTAAAAGCGCCACTTAGTCCCCGTCTATCGGTTAACATACGTGCGATGCTCGTCGTGACCTAGAACTATACGAAGGTTGTTAAATATCGGACAGTATAGCTCGATACTAACAACCGTCGTATAGTCTGCGCGACGAGAAAATTCAATCGTATGGTAACCCATAGATTTGTCCCGTGTGGACAAGTTAAGAATGTATAAAGCAAACGCCTTCATTCACTTGTGTTTTCATCCGTTTCGAGATATTTCGTCGGTACCTTTCCGCTGGTTCTCCGTGTACAAAGATAGATTAGATGTTCATTTCAACGTTGTTTCACAGCTTTGAAATGATTATCTATTCTATTACAGTGTACTCGGAGAACAGCGGGGAGGTGCTGCCGAAATTTACTCGAAACGGTTGAAAGCACAAGTGATGGGCGTTCGCTCTATACATTCTTAATGGGATAGAAGCCTACCCTCGACAGCCGGAACACATACATACAAACGCATAATTAGAGAGCGACTCGAGATGTTCGGGTTAAAACCAATATATGATACTCGATGATGATATGAAACCTTCATATTCCCATCGATACCCGTATATGAAACTAAAAGCGCCACTTAGTCCCCGTCTATCGGTTAACATTCGTGCGATGCTCGTCGTGACCTAGAACTATACGAAGGTTGTTAAATATCGGACAGTATAGCTCGATACTAACAACCGTCGTATAGTCTGCGCGACGAGAAAATTCAATCGTATGGTAACCCATAGATTTGTCCCGTGTGGACAAATTAAGAATATATAAAGCAAACGCCTTCATTCACTTGTGTTTTCATCCGTTTCGAGATATTTCGTCGGTACCTTTCCGCTGGTTCTCCGTGTACAAAGATACATTAGATGTTCATTTCAACGTTGTTTCACAGCTTTGAAATGATTATCTATTCTATTACAGTGTACTCGGAGAACAGCGGGGAGGTGCTGCCGAAATTTACTTGAAACGGTTGAAAGCACAAGTGATGGGCGTTCGCTCTATACATTCTTAATGGGATAGAAGCCTACCCCCGACAGCCGGAACACATACATACAAACGCATAATCAGAGAGCGACTCGAGATGTTCGGGTTAAAACCAATATATGATAATATGAAACCTTCATATTCCCATCGATACCCATATATGAAACTAATTAAAAGCGCCACTTAGTCCCCGTCTATCGGTCAACATAACGTGCGATAATTTATTCTTTTCAACGACAAACGCACACACAAAGCATATACATGGATTTTCTCCTTTGTCAGTAACTATCCCGTTCTTATATTTCTCAATATAGTCAGCATAACCTACAATTTATATGTTATTCAGTCTAACATGGCCCATGAGTACGTCAGAGTTAAGGACTGGATGTATGTGGATTGGAAACAACGTATGCAACCTAAGTTTGTCGCAGGGGTTGCTGCTTTCCTTGAATTTGCATGAGCACATAATAAGATCATAATAGAGAAGATTCTCTGTCCGTGCGATAGATGTGGCAATAAGTATTGGCAGAAGGTAGAATTGGCAGAGCTTCATATTGTAAAACATGGGTTTACTAGACTTTATTCAATTTGGAAATATCACGGGGAAGGAGAAGAATGCAGTACTGCGGTAGAAGAAGGAGAACACGATAATGCGGCAGGAGAAGAAGAAGAATTCGGTAATACGGCAGGATACGGAAATTTATTTCCATCAGAAGAAATGGAGGATATGGTAGAGGCTGCCCTAGGTGAATCTATTCGTACCGAAGATGACATTCCTTCCGGTCAAGGACCGCGTGCGGATAAATATGAAAATTTCATGAATGATGCTAGGAAACCAATTTATGAGAATGCGAAGTATTCCACCCTCTCATGGTTCGTCCAACTTTTCCAAATTAAGTGCCTAAATGGATGGAGCAACAAGTCATTCACAATGCTTCTTTCGTTCTTGAAAGATTCTATGCCTCCGGGAAATAATGTGCCCGAAAGCTGGTACGAAGCCCAGAAAATGATGTCTGATTTGGGTCTAAAGTACGAGAAGATTCAAGCATGTCCTAAAAATTGCGTGTTGTACCGGAAAGAGAATTCAGATTTGAAAGAGTGTCCAACATGCGGAGAGGCCAGGTATAAGCCGAAAGATTCTGATAAGAAGCCTGATATACCTGTGAAGATAGCACGATATTTTCCCATAACACAGAGGCTACAGAGGCTATTCAGGTGCAAGAAAACAGCCGAGGCAATGATTTGGCATCATCGTGCTCCTCCAAGCGAAAATGGAAAAATGAGCCATCCAAGAGATTCACCGGCATGGAAGGATTTCGATAGGAGGCACACAATATTCAGTAGCGATCCTCGCAATGTCCGGCTCGGACTGGCTGCCGATGGCTTCTGCCCATTCAACTATATGGCTGGAAGTCACAGTACATGGCCCGTTGTAATGATAATTTATAATCTGTCGCCTTGGTTGGCTATGGACCAATCATACTTTATGATGCCTCTTCTTATCGACGGACCAAACTCACCGGGGAACAATATCGACGTCTATCTCCGACCTCTGATTGAGGAGCTGAAAACTTTGTTTATTGATGGTGTAGAGACATATGATTCAAACACAAATACAACCTTCATACTGCGTGCGGCTTTAATGAGGACAGCGATGAGGACGAAGAAGAGAGAAGGCTTAAAGTGCTCCGACCGTCTGTTTCGAAGGACGGGTTGTATTCGACCGATCATGAAGTTACGTGGGTTAGAAATGACATCGACGATGAAATCCAAGTAGATATGTATGATGCGCCCACGAAACGAAAAAGGTTATCAGTAATGTTATATTATTACTTCACATTTTACGCTCTAGATCATATATAGTCAATACTTTTAATGATTGTCTAATGCGTCCACGAACCGTTTATCTAGATTGGATGACGATGTCGGGAGCAGCGAGGGGCGGCAGGAGCTCCAGCCGCGACAGAGGCAGAGGCAGAGGCAGAGGCAGAGCGGTTCTGCCGCCCGGAGAGCTCCGTAGGGAGCTTCAGAGGGCCGGCCTTGCACCCAGATCGGAGACCCCTTCGGATGCCTCCTTCCGTGTGGATTTTGCCACACCTCCAGGTATACTGCACGCATATCCATTTTCAATTTAATATTACAGATATTCATGCCTGTTTATGTCAAAATTACTTATATTGTCAATGTTTGATTGTCTAGTTGTTGGTCCTGCGTCTACATCTGGGACAGAGGCCACCCCCGCTCCTCCAGGTATGTTTATATATCATATAGTGCATGCATATTGATTTAGAACATTATATTATTGATCTACACATTCTTTTTGCAATTACTTATCAAATCTATTTTTAATTGTCTAGTTGTTGGTCCTGCGTCCACATCTGGGACAGAGGCCACTCCCGCTCCTCCAGGTATGTTCATATATCATATAGTGTATGTATATTGATTTAGAATGCTATATCATAAATATACACATTCCTTTTGCTCTTACTTAGCAATTTTTATTATTGTCTAGCTGTAGGTGGTGACACCACCGCACCTGCGGGTATGTTTATATGTCCTATAGTTCATGCATATTGATTTAGAACGTTATATTATTGATCTACACATTCTTTTTGCAATTACTTATAAAATCTATTTTTAATTGTCTAATTATAGGTGGTGCGTCCACACCTTCCACAGGGGCCACTCCTGCCGCTTCCGTACCCTCCGCATCGTCTGCAGGTTAGTATGAATAAATTTAAAATATTTATTTATTTTACATATGCTCTATAGAATAAATATGAACTTCATGGAGATTTAGCGTCGATGTTTATTTTATAGTTGGAGGGGATGCGTCCGGGTCCGGGACCCCGGTTGTTCCTCACCGGAGGAACTATCGTCCCGCTCGTGCTGCTGCTCGGGCCCAGGCTCGTGCGTTATTCACCGGAGGTATATATCACACTTGAATTTTTGTTTAACCTTGATTTCTTAATACAACTTTGTATTATTATTGATTGTCTTGATATTTCGTGCAGACGCAGGGCCTCTCCATCCCCAGAGGGGGACTCGAGGCCCGAATCAGTCCCATAGGCTGAGGCCTAATAGAGCTAGGGGGGAGGCAGCATTCCCCCTATTTTTTACCCTTGACTATCGCTATACCGGTCCTCATGCCGAGAGGTTCGGCCGGTATTTGGGGGACGAGAGCCGGATCGTGAAGAACTATCCACTTCACGTTGAGTGGGGCGAGCAGTACCAGCGCTCATTCGCCCTCTTCTTTGAACAGGCTCGGGTATGTATTAATATATATTTTCATTTGATCTATCCAATATATTTATTATTAACACTTGCAATCTAATAACAATGTTTTTTTTTGTATTTTCAGTTGGATTACGATTTTCAGCCTGTAGCCGACCCTGATCACTCGGGGAGGGTGCTCGACCTTCATGCTCTGTACAATGGCCTGATGAAGAACATGCAGGCCAAGGTCCGATACAACAGGAATGAGCTGAAGGCCGACTGCTACTCCCTATGGATAGCGACCCCCGAGGCAGAGAGAGCGGCCCTCCTATCTACTCCGGCGTTTGCGAGAGTCGACGTAGAGACATGGCCTCTATTGTGCGCTTATTTCGACTCCGAACGCAAACAAGTATGTATTTTAAATTTAATTCATTATTTATGATATAATTTATTTCTTTGTGTTTCTTAATTAGAAAACTAAATGTTAATGCGTTGTGCAGAAACAGGCCGCTCAGAATACGGAGAACAGGAAGTCGGCGAAGAGGGGTCGCCCCACTTACACAGGTGGCTCGAGGAACATTACTCGAGCCATGGAGTTATCGGTAAATTAAGTGTTATTCTCTAATATTCTGCAATATTAAGAGTTATTCTCTAATATTTCTAATATTAAGAGTTACTTTCTAATATTGCAGACATCTCGGACCGTGGCGTCAGGTGGTACACCGAGCGTGCTGTCCGCATATCTTGCCGTCCACGGCACCTCGACAGATCCCGCCACGGGCGAGCTTCGATGTCCCGACGTCGCTACCCAGGAGTACTGCGTAAGTGTTAATATTTTTTCTACCCAAATTTGAAATTTTAGTTTTGGAAGGTTCAAGTTTAAATTTTATACTTATACTTTACTGCTTAATGTGGGTGTAGGAGCGGGTGGTTGAGCAGGCCCAGGCCTCGGGGATCGATTTTACCGGACAGAACGATCCGAGGCTGCTGACCCCAGTTCTGGACGCCGCACACGGAGGGCACCACGGAGGTTGGGAGAGAGGCCGGGGATTGGGCCCTAGCAGGGCCCATATGAGGTTGGACTCCACCCCGGCGGTTACTTCCTCCGTCTCCAGTGGCCGGCATGTCCATCAGGAACTGGATAGCTTGAGGGCCACCGTTCAGGAGTTGAAGGAGATGCTGGTATGTATACTACTTTATAGTAAAATATCATTTCATATTATATACATATCAATACAACCCTTATTAGTACGTAAGTCTGATTAATCATACATACATATGTAATTAAAATAAACAACGCTTTTCCAAACTAGATATCCAAACAGGGTTTCGAAATAACTTAATAATGAAACGAATTCGAATAATACACAGTTCTTAGACGCTTCTTACACACGTTATGTCCAGACGCGACAGGGTAGATCGGCCGAGCCTCCACATGCATCTCCTTCGGCTGCGGCTCCGCAAGCCACTACATCGGCTGCGGTTCCGCAGACAGCTCCTGTAGCTCCACCGCCCACTCAGACTCCCGCAGCCGCGGCTCCGCAAGCGACTACCTCGACGGCGGCTGCGCAGACCACGACGCCAGCTCCACATGCCGCTCAGACTCCTTTATTTGCAGTATTGGATAGTGTATTTACCGAGGAGCAGGCGCGCGTTATTCGAACGTTACTCGGAGGTGGAGCTGGACCGAACTAGGGTAGCTTTTTGGTTCTTATTTTTTGAAACATGTATTTATTTATATCACATTGTACTACATTTTGAAACGATATTGATATTGGTTTGAATTTATATCATATTCAGTTTTTGGGTTTCTTTTGTATATTATATATATGCGTGGGATGTGATTATGAATACTGCAATATATGATTTGATTGATGTATATAGTATTGTGCACAGGGCGGGAAAAAATCTAGCAGCCCTTTTTAAAAAAAAATACAGAAAACATGTACCTACGGATTACTCCGTAGGTATATATATTGCCCCTACGGAGTTATCCGTAGGGGCAAACTATCAGGAAACCTGATATTTTCCCACCTGATATCAGTGCAGGGTGTTGGGGGTGCCCCTACGGATATATACGTAGGGGCCAATATATATCCCCTACGTATATATCCGTAGGGGCAAAATATCAGGTTCCCTGATATTTTCCCCCCGATCTCAGTGCATTGTGTTGGGAGTGGCCCCTACGGAAACACCCGTAGGGGCTACTTTATATCCCCTACGGCTGTATCCGTAGGGGACGAAATAGGACCTACGGATAAATCCGTAGGTATATACAATATATTCAAAAAAAAAAATTAAATATATGATTTTATTACCCCTACGGGGTACTCCGTAGGGGCTATAGCACCTACTGAGTTATCCGTAGGAGCATAAATTTATCCGTAGGGCCAAGTTCAGGACCTCAACTTGCACCTGCGGCCTTTGCACCTACGGGGTGTTTTTTCGCCCCTACGTATATATCCGTAGGGGCAGTGTGTTGCCCCTACCGATAAATCCGTAGGGGCAACCCTTATTTGTAGTAGTGGTATTGTCTCATCAGTAAAGTTATTAACTAATTTGCATTATGGATTAATAGCAGAACTCATTAGTCGAAAGTAAATGCGATAAATAATTACAAATTGTTCTGCAAGTTTTTCAAATTCGTCTCCTTGCAGATGAACATCAAGAATTAAGGAATTTATAATTAAAGGATCAGTTAATGATACAGGAAAATTAAGAATACAATTAAAATAAATAGGACCATTACAAATATTAGTCTGAATCATACTTAAAATTGATGATTTGTATCTTTGCAAACGTTTATCACGTAAAGCCATGTAAACAGGAATGTCTATGCTAATATGAGCAAGTGGTTTGACTGCTACTTGAATCATACCAAAATGAATATAATGAAATCCTTTTTCTAAATATTTTCGTATAGAAACATGAGATAAAAGAGGAATTGATTGAAACTTATTTTGAATGTTTAAAGTCTCTTCATGAATTTTTACGCTAAAAGCGCTTTTGAAATCAAAAGTACCAATTTTATAAATATTTTCAATATTTTCATTAGGAAGAGTCCAGTTTGAAAAGTCCTCATTAATCATCTCTTCTTTATTTTGTATTATGTGTCCTAAATTACTTCCAGAACCAGAGAAAATTTTTCTAATAAAACCAGCCATCATTAATAGCAATTTTATGAACTAAACACAGATCATACCTTGATCGGGAACAACGGGAACACTCCACCGGGAACACCACGCTTTCACTCGGGCTTACCAACGGGTTCACGAGCTTTCCAACGTCTTACCAACGCTCAGGATATTCACTATGAATAGATCACTCGTTTCTCTCAACAAAGAGTGGATTTACTAGAACACTTGGCTCTGATACCATAAGGGGGGCAGGTTCATAAAACTAGCAAACAAGGAGATGGAATGAGAACTGGCTTTGATCTTATTTGAATTGAAAGTATTTGGATACAGAAGCAAAGAGTAAAGTTTACAAAGTCTGAACTCTCTCTCTAAAACCTCTCCAAAAATCTCTGCCTAGTTACATGAATGAGTTGTGTTTATATAGACTTGAATGCTCCTCTTGAATGCTCTTTGGATCAGCACGAATCTTTTAGTGTTGTCTTGTCTTTCTTTTTGTTTTTTTTTTGAATAGCTGAGTGGTTGGCTGCCTTTAATTATTTGAGTGCCCGTCTTGTCTTTTTGGAAAGCATCTTTTGACTTTTGAGCTGGCATCTTTTGAGTAGACATCTTTCGTCTTCTTTTGAGCTGGCATCTTTGAGTAGGAATCTTTATTTTTGAGTTGGTATCTTTTGAGTAGACCTCTTTCGTCTTCTTTTGAGCTGGCATCTTTGAGTAGGAATCTTTACTTTTGAGCTGGCATCTTTTGAGTAGACATCTTTCGTCTTCTTTTGAGCTGTCCTTTCTTTTGAGAGGAATCTTTAGTAATCGAATTTTTAACCAAAGTGCTGGTACCCAGAGACTTAGCGTGTAAGCAATTAGAGATGCTTTTCAATTATTGAGGTGGAAGATCCATCTGCTGATGATTCATTGGATTTGCTGGTTCTTCAGATTGATCTTCTTCTCCGTCTTCTTGTCCATAGATATATGAGAACAGTTTTGTAGTATTGGATTCAGTCAATAATTCCAAATTTGTTAAATCGACGTCTTCTAGATTTCTTCGGAACTTGAAATATTTTGATTGATTATTAATGTCCTTGAAATCATATTGAGCTCTGAATCCTCCCAAGGGTATTTGTGAAGAGGACATTATTATAATTCTTTCTACGGGATAGAAGATCCTGCCTTCTTGATGTGGGAATGTTGAAAATATTGTTAAGTAATATTTTCCTTCAGGGGCAAATTCTCTGATAGCATTATAAATTTTTTCTCCAAAGAATTTAGGGATTCTGTCAAGAATAACAATTTCCCTAATCATACCTGCCCAATAAAAATCCTGAAGATTTTTTAATAAGTATGGCATCGCTCCTTCATTGAATGTAATATTCAAAAGTAAGGGCTGCAGATCGAAGAAATGGATTACTTCTTGAACAACATTGTTATGAGTGTACCACCTGTCTATTTCTGCATTCTTCTTTAGAATATTCTGGAGTTCTATGAGTTTATCATAATGTGATTTTTCTGCCATATCTTTGATTTTTTCTTGGATTTCATAAGGAAGTTTTTCCAAGAAATTTTGTCGGAACGAATGACTCAATGTCATCCTCTTCTTGAATTGTAGGAAGGGAATAGGTTCCATCCTTAATTGTGCCTCCAAATGATAAATTATGTCATTTAATCTGGAAATTTCTTCGACATAATCTTCAATATTGTGAGTAACTGAAGAATAAGCTTCTTGAGTTTTTCTGGCCATCTTCTTGAAGTAAAGATTTTCTTTCTTCAGCCTTTTAACCTGCGAATTGAAACGCTCATTTTCTTTTTTATACTCACTCATTTTAGTGGAACTCTCATCCTCACTTATTTGAATTGGGGATCCCAACGGATCTACTATGATTTTTGGTAAATCATCAACCATCAACGGATTTGAGAAGTCTTTACCTTTTACCGTTTGAAAAGGACTAGGTTCATCATTTATTTTAATTGGTGATGAACTACCAATTTGAGATTTCAAGATCTCTATGAGCTTTAATTGCTCTTTATCATATTCGTCTTCCACAAAGAAGTTACGAACATTATTGTTTGAGAGCGAAAAATCCCTCAATGCTTCTTCAAGGTTGTAATAACCTTTCCATCTACAGTCTTTTCTGTTGCCGACTGTATTCATCAAAGAACCATAATTGATATAGACTCCGGGCTTGGGCCGTTGAAGAGTACATAATGAGTAAAATTGTTTGAAGTGGGTTTTGTAATAATTTTTGTAAAATAATATGTAAGAGCACTAAGAGCTTTTAATTTCTCTTGTGGTGTTCTTGCTGCTCTCAACAAAGTAAACAAAGTCAGAACAACGGGAACAAGATGATTCAGAGGATGACGATATGAAGCAATTTCTGGAGTTCCAAAAATTCAAAAAAATGCAGAAACAAATGAGAAGCTCAAAATCAAACTCCAAGCATTCCTCAGAAGGATCCTCTACTGATCCTATGGGAGGGCCTTGTGCTCAAGACCCAATAAAAATCCTGAAGATTTTTTAATAAGTATGGCATCGCTCCTTCATTGAATGTAATATTCAAAAGTAAGGGCTGCAGATCGATGAAATGGATTACTTCTTGAACAAAATTGTTATGAGTGTACCACCTGTCTGTTTCTGCATTCTTCTTTAGAATATTCTGGAGTTCTATGAGTTTATCATAATGTGATTTTTCTGCCATATCTTTGATTTTTTCTTGGATTTCATAAGGAAGTTTTTCCAAGAAATTTTGTCGGAACGAATGACTCAATGTCATCCTCTTCTTGACTCAGCTATTCAAAAAAGAAGGACAAGACAGCACTAAAAGATTCGTGCTGATCCAAAGAGCATTCAAGTCTATATAAACACAACTCATTCATGTAACAAGGCAGAGGTTTTTGGAGAGGTTTTAGAGAGAGAGTTCAGACTTTGTAAACTTTACTCTTTGCTTCTGTATCCAAATACTTTCAATTCAAATAAGATCAAAGCCAGTTCTCATTCCATCTTCTTGTTTACTTTGTTTTATGATCCTGCCCCCCTTATGTTATCAGAGCTAGCAAATGTCGGTAGAGGATCAAAGACAGTTCTCATCTCCTTGTTTGCTAGTTTTATGATCCTGCCCCCCTTATGGTATCAGAGCCAAGTGTTCTAGTAAATCCACTCTTTGTTGAGAGCAACGAGTGATCTATTCATAGTGAATATCCTGAGCGTTGGTAAGACGTTGGTAAGCTCGTGAACCCGTTGGTAAGCCCGAGTGAAAGCGTGGTGTTCCCGGTGGAGTGTTCCCGTTGTTCCCGATCAAGGTATGATCTGTGTTTAGTTCATAAAATTGCTATTAATGATGGCTGGTTTTATTAGAAAAATTTTCTCTGGTTCTGGAAGTAATTCAGGACACATAATACAAAGCAAAGAAGAGATGATTAATGAGGACTTTTCAAACTGGACCCTTCCTAATGAAAATATTGAAAATATTTATAAAATTGGTACTTTTGATTTCAAAAGCGCTTTTAGCGTAAAAATTCATGAAGAGACTTTAAACATTCAAAATAAGTTTCAATCAATTCCTCTTTTATCTCATGTTTCTATACGAAAATATTTAGAAAAAGGATTTCGTTATATTCATTTTAGTATGATTCAAGTAGCAGTCAAACCACTTGCTCATATTGGCATAGACATTCATGTTTACATGGCTTTACATGATAAACGTTTGCAAAGATACAAATCATCAATTTTAAGTATGATTCAGACTAATATTTGTAATGGTCCTATTTATTTTAATTGTATTCCTAATTTTCCTGTATCATTAACTGATCCTTTAATTATGAATTCCTTAATTCTTGATGTTCATCTGCAAGGAGACGAATTTGAAAAACTTGCAGAACAATTTGTAATTATTTATCGCATTTACTTTCGATTAATGAGTTCTGCTATTAATCCCAAATGCAAATTAGTTAATAAGTTTACTGATGAGACAATACTATTACAAATTGATGCTGACTATTCAAAAACCTTTGTTCCTAAACGCCTGAAATGGAATGAAATTACCATTCCAGAAGCCTTTCAAATAGATGTTCCTCAGAGACCAAGAAATCTCGAGAGAACAAAAATTCAAGAGATAGTTGAAGAACAAGATGGTACAGTCCTGGTTCGTTTCAACTCACTCAATGAAAATAGGAGATCCATCAGACCCTACTCTATTCCTAGAAATTCATTTAGAGAATCTAGATCTTTCATAGTAGAAACTCCTTCTACTCAAGAAGATCCTTCAATAAGGATTCACAATCAAACACCTATACCTGACATTTCAAATGAACTCAATTTTTCTCCTAATAATTCTCCTAATTCCAGTCAGATGCATGGAGAATTCCACGGTATTAATGTTATCACTAAACTTGGTGTTAAAATTGATATCGAAGAACTAGAAAACGACTTCAAGAAAGAATCAGAATACTACACATGGTATTCTAAGCTAGATGCTTACTGTCAAGCTAAGATTCGACTTCAATGGATAAAAGATATTCAAAAATATCATGCTCCCTTTCATTTTGAAAACTGGTTAGAATTTTATTTTACAAAAAATGAAATTTCTGAACCATTCAAAAAATCTGCTATTAATGTAAAAACAAGTTTGTACAAGAAATGGCAACTTCAAGATGGCACTATTATTATTGCTATCACTCCTCCCTTACAGACCTTGAAACTCCATTCCAAAGAAGGAAAAGTCATAGCTACACCTTTCAAAAAGGGTCGTGAAAGTATTGACCCTAGAGGAAATGATCAAGTTAATTTGGATGATATTAAGAAATTATATCACCAGAATAACTACTCCAATCAAATTTTACACACGATTTCAACACAAATAGATTCCTTATCTACTGACATTAAGGCTATTTCAAAACTAACAAGTTCAACATTCCCTCACAGTACTTCTTTACCACATTTTCAGCCAAGAAGTATTCCTAGAGCCTTAGAAAATAAGCTCACGTTTGAAAACGATTCATTATTATCTAAATTGAATCAAACACTTGATTCAATTAACAAGAACCTTCCTGGTCCTTCAAAAATCAACAATATTGAAACTATAGAAGAAAATGAAGAATCAGATTCCTCATTAGAATCTAATTCCTCTGAAAACTCTGTAGTTCAACAAATCAATAAAGTTGAAAACGATATCTTACAAATTAATTCTGATCAAGATATTAATAAAATTGAAAGAGGAAAGAAACCAAATTTCAATAGACCTCGTAGAAATTGGAACAATAGTAGAACTAAAGACTACTATCCACGACCTACTCCTCCTGACATTATGTATGAAGAAAGAGCAAAATTCCATACAAAAGATTATGATGGAAATTCCATTTATGAATGGAATATTGATGGAAAAAGTGAGTATGAAATACTCAACACATTACAAGAAATGGGTATGGCCAAATTGGCATACAAAATGAAAAGATGTTCTGAACAGGATATTGCGAGTTTATTCATAACTGGTTTTACTGGACAGTTAAAGTATTGGTGGGACAATGCTTTGACCTTGCAAGACAAAACAGCAATTCTTGAGCATACTATAGACGTAGAAAATGCCCAAGGAGAAATTACTACCCAAAACGATTCAAGTGATTTCCTTATAGTTACCATAGCTATGCACTTTGTAGGAAATCCTCAGGAAGAATTAGCTTCTTCAAAGATATTCCTTACTAACATTAGGTGTCCAACACTTAGTGACTTCAGGTGGTACAAAGACATGTTTTTGACTCATGTTCTTAAACGAACAGACAGTACTGCACCATTCTGGAAAGAAAAATTCATTACTGGTTTACCAACTCTGTTTTCCCAAAGAATTATGATCAATTTACAAAAGGAAATGGGAACAGAACAAATTGATTTCTCTTCAATGACCTTTGGTCAACATTTTGCTTTTGTCAAAAAAGAAGCCCTTGCAGCTTGTCAAGAGCTTAAATTCCAAACTAAATATGGCAGTAAGAGAAAAGAAATGGGATCTTTCTGTCAAGCTTTTGGAATTACTGGAATCAGTGCTCCTTCCACTGAAAGAAAGAAAAAATTCCTTCAAAAATCTTTTTCACAAAAAAGATATTCTAAGAAAAAAGAATATAAAGATGATTCCTTTTCCCCAAAGAAATTCAGGAGATTTAATAGAAAAAAGAATTCAAGTGATTTCAAGTACTTTAAATGTGGCAAGAAAGGTCATATTGCTAGCAAATGTCGAAGCAAAAGAAAGATAAATGAAATCATTGATGGCATTTCTGATATTGAAGAAAATATCAGAAACAAATTAAAGTATAGATTGCAAATCTATTCTGAGATCAATTATATTACTGACGATGATAATGGCAATTATGATTCCTCTAGTGAAAGTCAGGATGACTGTCACTGTAAACAGATTAATATGATTAAGTCTTCTACTGATAATAAGAAGATAAATTCTGATACAAAAGAATTCATCTTTAATATGATTCAACAATTACCTGATCCTATCAAACAAAAGGAACTTTTTGAAAGATTAAAATCTTTAATTCTGCAAGAAGATAAGAAGTTTAATATCATTCAACCTTTCAGTATATCAAAAGTTTTTGAAAAATATCCTATGAATCAAACCCCTGGTATTAAGTCCATCTCTACCAGAGAATTGCAAACAGAGATTCATATTCTAAAGGAAGAAATCAAGTCTTTAAGACAGACTACTAACAATATAGAGATGAAAAACCTCTCTTTAGAAGCTCATATTGCAATTATTCAATCTAGACTTTCCAAAGGAAAAGAAACTTATATAGAAGAAGAAGAAGAAGAAGAAGCATTTATTCCTCCACAGGAAATAAATATTACTTCTACTCAACCTTCTACTTCTCAATTCATTTCTACGATTGAGAAATTCCAATTCCAAAAGTGGTTAGTTCATCTAACTATTTCTATAGGAAACTTCAAACAAACTTTTGTTGCAATGTTAGACAGTGGTGCAGATCAAAGCTGTATCAGAGATGGTCTAATACCAACAAAATATTATAATTTTACTAATGAAGTCCTTATAGCAGCCAACAACTCTCCTCTTCGAATCAAAGGAAAGCTGACAAAAACCGAGATATGTAATCAAAACTACTGATTTAAACATCAGTTTATTGTAGTAGAAAATCTCAACACTGATATTATTTTAGGCACTCCATTCCTTACTCAAATTTACCCTTTTGTTGTTGATAACAAAGGTATCAGCACTAACATTATGGGTAATACTGTACATTTCAGATTCTTGAATCCTGTTCGACAAAAGGAGTTAAATGCTTTACAAAATAACTCCATTTATCAACATATCAACCTTATTCAAAGGAAGCAGAATAAGATAAATTTTCTCAAAGAAGATTTGTCTTATGCTCAAATTGAAGAACACTTACAGTTACCCAACACAAAACAAGAAATTCAACAGTTAGAAGATCTATTCAAAAGAGAAGTCTGTGCAGATCTTCCTAATACTTTTTGGGAAAGAAAAAAGCAAATCGTTGAATTACCATATGAAAAGGAATTTTCAGAAAGAAATATTCCTACAAAAGCAAGACCCATTCAAATGAATCATGATCTATTAGAAGTTTGTAAAAAAGAAATTCAAACTCTTTTAGATAAAGAGCTGATACGGCCATCCAAATCACCTTGGAGCTGTGCAGCATTTTATGTCATAAATCAAGCAGAAAAGGAACGTGGTGTCCCTAGGCTTGTTATTAATTATAAACTTCTCAACAAGGTTCTTCAATGGATTCGTTACCCTATTCCAAATAAAAGAGATTTATTAAAACGTTTAAGTATTGCAAAAATATTTTCAAAGTTTGACATGAAACTGGCTTTTGGCAAATTCAAGTTGCTGAAAAAGACAGATACAAAACCGCCTTTACCGTACCCTTTGGCCATTACGAATGGAATGTAATGCCTTTTGGACTCAAAAACGCCCCTTCAGAATTCCAAAGAAAAATGAATGACATTCTGAATCCATATTCAAAGTTTATGATTGTTTATATTGATGATGTATTAGTTTTCTCTGAAAACATTGATCAACATTTTAAACATTTGAAAACTTTCTTATATACTATAAAGAAAAATGGCTTAGTTCTTTCAGCCACAAAAATGAAATTATTTCAAAACAATATTCGTTTTTTGGACATTTAATAAATCAAAAAACTATTCATTCTCCACCTTGCATTAATATTCCTCATCCTGATGCTTTCATGATTGATTCAAAAGGTGCTGAGAAAATAGCTCACTATACCTCAGGAACATATAAAACCGCGATTTCAACAATTGACGCTGAAATCTTGGCTTGTATTTACACGCTTGATAAATTCAAGATTTTCATCCTTGATAAATCTGAATTCACTCTTAGAACTGATTGTCAGGCTATTGTGAATTTCTGCAATAAACTGATTAATAATAAATTATCCAGAAATCGTTGGGTTAACTTTGTGGATTATTTATGCAGGATCAATGTTCAAGTCACCATTGAGCATGTAAAAGGAAAGATAATTCAGGAGCTGATGTTTATTACTTCTAACTCTGTTTATATGTTTCAATGTAGCCACAAAGGTAACAGCAACAAAAATATGAAGTTCGGAAGGATTACCCTCCCTTTACTTCAAGCAAATGACGACAAATCTTATAAAACCGCAAAAGGATTATCAGTTGATGAGCAACAACAGTGTATTCTTAACGCACTGTGGATAGCAAGAACACCACAAGAGAAATTAAAAGCTCTTAGTGCTCTTACATATTATTTTACAAAAATTATTACAAAACCCACTTCAAAGAATTTTACTCATTATGTACTCCTCAACGGCCCAAAGCCCGTAGTCTATATCAATTATGGTTCTTTGATGAATACAGTCGGCAACAGAAAAGACTGTAGATGGAAAGGTTATTACAACCTTGAAGAAGCATTGAGGGATTTTTCGCTCTCAAACAATAATGTTCGTAACTTCTTTGTGGAAGACGAACATGATAAAGAGCAATTAAAGCTCATAGAGATCTTGAAATCTCAAATTGGTAGTTCATCACCAATTAAAATAAATGATGAATCTAGTCCTTTTCAAACGGTAAAAGGTAAAGACATCTCAAATCCGTTGATGGTTGATGATTTACCAAAAATCATAGTAGATCCGTTGGGATCCCCAATTCAAATAAGTGAGGATGAGAGTTCCACTAAAATGAGTGAGTATAAAAAAGAAAATGAGCGTTTCAATTCGCAGGTTAAAAGGCTGAAGAAAGAAAATCTTTACTTCAAGGAGATGGCCAGAAAAACTCAAGAAGCTTATTCTTCAGTTACTCACAATATTGAAGATTATGTCGAAGAAATTTCCAGATTAAATGACATAATTTATCATTTGGAGGCACAATTAAGGATGGAACCTATTCCCTTCCTACAATTCAAGAAGAGGATGACATTGAGTCATTCGTTCCGACAAAATTTCTTGGAAAAACTTCCTTATGAAATCCAAGAAAAAATCAAAGATATGGCAGAAAAATCACATTATGATAAACTCATAGAACTCCAGAATATTCTAAAGAAGAATGCAGAAACAGACAGGTGGTACACTCATAACAATGTTGTTCAAGAAGTAATCCATTTCTTCGATCTGCAGCCCTTACTTTTGAATTTTACATTCAATGAAGGAGCGATGCCATACTTATTAAAAAAATTTCAGGATTTTTATTGGGCAGGTATGATTAGGGAAATTGTTATTCTTGACAGAATCCCTAAATTCTTTGGAGAAAAAATTTATAATGCTATCAGAGAATTTGCCCCTGAAGGAAAATATTACTTAACAATATTTTCAACATTCCCACATCAAGAAGGCCGGATCTTCTATCCCGTAGAAAGAATTATAATAATGTCCTCTTCACAAATACCCTTGGGAGGATTCAGAGCTCAATATGATTTCAAGGACATTAATAATCAATCAAAATATTTCAAGTTCCGAAGAAATCTAGAAGACGTCGATTTAACAAATTTGGAATTATTGGCTGAATCCAATACTACAAAACTGTTCTCATATATCTATGGACAAGAAGACGGAGAAGAAGATCAATCTGAAGAACCAGCGAATCCAATGAATCATCAGCAGATGGATCTTTCACCTCAATAATTGAAAAGCATCTCTAATTGCTTACACGCTAAGTCTCTGGGTACCAGCACTTTGGTTAAAAAATTCGATTACTAAAGATTCCTCTCAAAAGCAAAGACAGCTCAAAAGAAGACGAAAGATGTCTACTCAAAAGATGCCAGCTCAAAAATAAAGATTCCTACTCAAAGATGCCAGCTCAAAAGAAGACGAAAGAGGTCTACTCAAAAGATGCCAGCTCAAAAGTCAAAAGATGCTTTCCAAAAAGACAAGACGGGAACTCAAATAATTAAAGACAGCCAACCACTCAGCTATTCAAAAAAAAAAAAAAAAGACAAGACAACACTAAAAGATTCGTGCTGATCCAAAGAGCATTCAAGAGGAGCATTCAAGTCTATATAAACACAACTCATTCATGTAACTAGGCAGAGGTTTTTGGAGAGGTTTTAGAGAGAGAGTTCAGACTTTGTAAAATTTACTCTTTGCTTCTGTATCCAAATACTTTCAATTAAAATAAGATCAAAGCCAGTTCTCATTCCATCTCCTTGTTTGCTAGTTTTTTGATCCTGCGGGACAGGATCATAAAACAAAATAAAAAAGAAGATGGAATGAGAACTGGCTTTGATCTTATTTGAATTGAAAGTATTTGGATACAGAAGCAAAGAGTAAAGTTTACAAAGTCTGAACTCTCTCTATAAAACCTCTCCAAAAACCTCTGCCTAGTTACATGAATGAGTTGTGTTTATATAGACTTGAATGCTCCTCTTGAATGCTCTTTGGATCAGCACGAATCTTTTAGTGTTGTCTTGTCTTTCTTTTTTTTTTTGAATAGCTGAGTGGTTGGCTGTCTTTAATTATTTGAGTGCTCGTCTTGTCTTTTTGGAAAGCATCTTTTGACTTTTGAGCTGGCATCTTTTGAGTAGACATCTTTCGTCTTCTTTTGAGCTGGCATCTTTGAGTAGGAATCTTTACTTTTGAGCTGGCATCTTTTGAGTAGACCTCTTTCGTCTTCTTTTGAGCTGTCCTTGCTTTTGAGAGGAATCTTTAGTAATCGAATTTTTTAACCAAAGTGCTGGTACCCAGAGACTTAGCGTGTAAGCAATTAGAGATGCTTTTCAATTATTGAGGTGGAAGATCCATCTGCTGATGATTCATTGGATTTGCTGGTTCTTCAGATTGATCTTCTTCTCCGTCTTCTTGTCCATAGATATATGAGAACAGTTTTGTAGTATTGGATTCAGCCAATAATTCCAAATTTGTTAAATCGACGTCTTCCAGATTTCTTCGGAACTTGAAATATTTTGATTGATTATTAATGTCCTTGAAATCATATTGAGCTCTGAATCCTCCCAAGGGTATTTGTGAAGAGGACATTATTATAATTCTTTCTACGGGATAGAAGATCCTGCCTTCTTGATGTGGGAATGTTGAAAATATTGTTAAGTAATATTTTCCTTCAGGGGCAAATTCTCTGATAGCATTATAAATTTTTTCTCCAAAGAATTTAAGGATTCTGTCAAGAATAACAATTTCCCTAATCATACCTGCCCAATAAAAATCCTGAAGATTTTTTAATAAGTATGGCATCGCTCCTTCATTGAATATAATATTCAAAAGTAAGGGCTGCAGATCGAAGAAATGGATTACTTCTTGAACAACATTGTTATGAGTGTACCACCTGTCTGTTTCTGCATTCTTCTTTAGAATATTCTGGAGTTCTATGAGTTTATCATAATGTGATTTTTCTGCCATATCTTTGATTTTTTCTTGGATTTCATAAGGAAGTTTTCCAAAGAAATTTTGTCGGAACGAATGACTCAATGTCATCCTCTTCTTGAATTGTAGGAAGGGAATAGGTTCCATCCTTAATTGTGCCTCCAAATGATAAATTATGTCATTTAATCTGGAAATTTCTTCGACATAATCTTCAATATTGTGAGTAACTGAAGAATAAGTTTCTTGAGTTTTTCTGGCCATCTCCTTGAAGTAAAGATTTTCTTTCTTCAGCCTTTTAACCTGCGAATTGAAACGCCCATTTTCTTTTTTGTACTCACTCATTTTGGTGGAACTCTCATCCTCACTTATTTGAATTGGGGATCCCAACGGATCTACTATGATTTTTGGTAAATCATCAACCATTAACGGATTTGAGATGTCTTTACCTTTTACCGTTTGAAAAGGACTAGGTTCATCATTTATTTTAATTGGTGATGAACTACCAATTTGAGATTTCAAGATCTCTATGAGCTTTAATTGCTCTTTATCATGTTCGTCTTCCACAAAGAAGTTACGAACATTATTGTTTGAGAGCGAAAAATCCCTTAATGCTTCTTCAAGGTTGTAATAACCTTTCCATCTACAGTCTTATCTGTTGCCGACTGTATTCATCAAAGAACCATAATTGATATAGACTCCGGGCTTTGGGCCGTTGAAGAGTACATAATGAGTAAAATTCTTTGAAGTGGGTTTTGTAATAATTTTTGTAAAATAATATATAAGAGCACTAAGAGCTTTTAATTTCTCTTGTGGTGTTCTTGCTATCCACAGTGCGTTAAGAATACACTGTTGTTGCTCATCAACTGATAATCCTTTTGCGGCTTTATAAGATTTGTCGTCATTTGCTTGAAGTAAAGGGAGGGTAATCCTTCCGAACTTCATATTTTTGTTGCTGTTACCTTTGTGGCTACATTGAAACATATAAACAGAGTTAGAAGTAATAAACATCAGCTCCTGAATTATCTTTCCTTTTACATGCTCAATGGTGACTTGAACATTGATCCTGCATAAATAATCCACAAAGTTAACCCAACGATTTCTGGATAATTTATTATTAATCAGTTTATTGTAGAAATTCACAATAGCCTGACAATCAGTTTTAAGAGTGAATTCAGATTTATCAAGGATGAAAATCTTGAATTTATCAAGCGAGTAAATACAAGCCATGATTTCAGCGTCAATTGTTGAAATCGTGGTTTTATATGTTCCTGAGGTATAGTGAGCTATTTTCTCAGCACCTTTTGAATCAATCATGAAAGCATCAGGATGAGGAATATTAATGCAAGGTGAAGAATGAATAGTTTTTTGATTTATGAAATGTCCAAAAAAACGAATATTGTTTTGAAATAATTTCATTTTTGTGGCTGAAAGAACTAAGCCATTTTTCTTTATAGTATATAAGAAAGTTTTCAAATGTTTAAAATGTTGATCAACGTTTTCAGAGAAAACTAATACATCATCAATATAAACAATCATAAACTTTGAATATGGATTCAGAATGTCATTCATTATTCTTTGGAATTCTGAAGGGGCGTTTTTGAGTCCAAAAGGCATTACATTCCATTCGTAATGGCCAAAGGGTACGGTAAAGGCGGTTTTGTATCTGTCTTTTTCAGCAACTTGAATTTGCCAAAAGCCAGATTTCATGTCAAACTTTGAAAAGATTTTTGCAATACTTAAACGTTTTAATAAATCTCTTTTATTTGGAATAGGGTAACGAATCCATTGAAGAACCTTGTTGAGAGGTTTATAATTAATAACAAGCCTAGGGACACCACGTTCCTTTTCTGCTTGATTTATGACATAAAATGCTGCACAGCTCCAAGGTGATTTGGATGGCCGTATCAGCTCTTTATCTAAAAGAGTTTGAATTTCTTTTTTACAAACTTCTAATAGATCATGATTCATTTGAATGGGTCTTGCCTTTGTAGTAATATTTCTTTCTGAAAATTCCTTTTCATATGGTAATTCAACGATGTGCTTTTTTCTTTCCCAAAAAGCATTAGGAAGATCTGCACAGACTTCTCTTTTGAATAGATCTTCTAACTGTTGAATTTCTTGTTTTGTGTTGGGTAACTGTAAGTGTTCTTCAATTTGAGCATAAGACAAATCTTCTTTGAGAAAATTTATCTTATTCTGCTTCTTTTGAATAAGGTTGATATGTTGATAAATGGAGTTATTTTGCAAAGCATTTAACTCCTTTTTTCGAACAGGAATCAAGAATTTGAAATGTATAGTATTACCCATAATGTTAGTGCTGATACCTTTGTTATCAACAACAAAAGGGTAAATTTGAGTAAGGAATGGAGTGCCTAAAATAATATCAGTGTTGAGATTTTCTACTACAATAAACTGATGTTTAAAGTAGTAATTTTGATTACATATTTCGGTCTTTGTCAACTTTCCTTTGATTAGAAGAGGAGAGTTGTTGGCTGCTATAAGGACTTCATTAGTAAAACTATAATATTTTGTTGGTATTAGACCATCTCTGATGCAGCTTTGATCTGCACCACTGTCTAACATTGCAACAAAGGTTTGTTTGAAGTTTCCTATAGAAATAGTTAGATGAACTAACCACTTTTGGAATTGGAATTTCTCAATCGTAGAAATGAATTGAGAAGTAGAAGGTTGAGTAGAAGTAATATTTATTTCCTGTTGAGGAATAAATGCTTCTTCTTCTTCTTCTTCTTCTTCTAGATAAGTTTCTTTTCCTTTGGAAAGTCTAGATTGAATAATTGCAATATGAGCTTCTAAAGAGAGATTTTTCATCTCTATATTATTAGTAGTCTGTCTTAAAGACTTGACTTCTTCCTTTAGAATATGAATCTCTGTTTGCAATTCTCTGGTAGAGATGGACTTAATACCAGAGGTTTGATTTATAGGATATTTTTCAAAAACTTTTGATATACTGAAAGGTTGAATGATATTAAACTTCTCATCTTCTTGCAGAATTAAAGATTTTAATCTTTCAAAAAGTTCCTTTTGTTTGATAGGATCAGATAATTGTTGAATCATATCAAAGATGAATTCTTTTGTATCAGAATTTATCTTCTTATTATCAGTAGAAGACTTAATCATATTAACCTGTTTACAGTGACAGTCATCCTGACTTTCACTAGAGGAATCATAATTGCCATTATCATCGTCAGTAATATAATTGATCTCAGAATAGATTTGCAATCTATCCTTTAATTTGTTTCTGATATTTTCTTCAATATCAGAAATGCCATCAATGATTTCATTTATCTTTCTTTTGCTTCGACATTTGCTAGCAATATGACCTTTCTTGCCACATTTAAAGCACTTGAAATCACTTGAATTCTTTTTTCTATTAAATCTCTTGAATTTCTTTGGGGAAAAGGAATCATCTTTATATTCCTTTTTCTTAGAATATCTTTTTTGTGAAAAAGATTTTTGAAGGAATTTTTTCTTTCTTTCAGTGGAAGGAGCACTGATTCCAGTAATTCCAAAAGCTTGACAGAAAGATCCCATTTCTTTTCTCTTACTGTCATATTTAGCTTGGAATTTAAGCTCTTGACAAGCTGCAAGGGCTTCTTTTTTGACAAAAGCAAAAGTTGACCAAAGGTCATTGAAGAGAAATCAATTTGTTCTGTTCCCATTTCCTTTTGCAAATTGATCATAATTCTTTGGGAAAACAGAGTTGGTAAACCAGTAATGAATTTTTCTTTCCAGAATTGTGCAGTACTGTCTGTTCGTTTAAGAACATGAGTCAAAAACATGTCTTTGTACCACCTGAAGTCACTAAGTGTTGGACACCTAATGTTAGAGGATTTCCTACAAAGTGCATAGCTATGGTAACTATGAGGAAATCACTTGAATCGTTTTGGGTAGTAATTTCTCCTTGGGCATTTTCTACGTCTATAGTATGCTCAAGAATTGCTGTTTTGTCTTGCAAGGTCAAAGCATTGTCCCACCAATACTTTAACTGTCTAGTAAAACCAGTTATGAATAAACTCGCAATATCCTGCTCAGAACAACTTTTCATTTTGTATGCTAATTTGGCCATACCCATTTCTTGTAATGTGTTGAGAATTTCATACTCACTTTTTCCATCAATATTCCATTCATAAATGGAATTTCCATCATAATCTTTTGTATGGAATTTTGCTCTTTCTTCATACATAATGTCAGAAGGAGTAGGTCGTGGATAGTAGTCTTTAGTTCTACTACTGTTCCAATTTTTACGAGGTCTATTGAAATTTGGTTTCCTTTTTCTTCCAATTTTATTAATATCTTGATCAGAATTAATTTGTAAGATATCGTTTTCAACTTTATTGATTTGTTGAACTGCAGAGTTTTCAGAGGATTGAACTTCAGAGTTGTCAGAGGACTCGGACTCTAATGAGGAATCTGATTCTTCTTTATCTTCTATAGTATCAATATTGTTGATTTTTGAAGGACCAGGAAGGTTCTTGTTAATTGAATCAAGTGTTTGATTCAATTTAGATAATAATGATTCGTTTTCAAGCGTGAGCTTATTTTCTAAAGCTCTAGGAATACTTCTTGATTGAAAATGTGGTAAAGAAGTACTGTGAGGGAATGTTGAACTTGTTGGTTTTGAAATAGCCTTGATGTCAGTAGATAAGGAATCTATTTGTGTTGAAATCGTATGTAAAACTTGATTGGAGTAGTTATTCTGGTGATATAATTTCTTAATATCATCCAAATTAACTTGATCATTTCCTCTAGGATCAATACTTTCACGACCCTTTTTGAAAGGTGTAGCTATGACTTCTCCTTCTTTGGAATGGAGTTTCAAGGTCTGTAAGGGAGGAGTGATAGCAGTAATAATAGTGCCATCTTGAAGTTGCCATTTCTTGTACAAACTTGTTTGTACATTAATAGCAGATTTTTTGAATGGTTCAGAAATTTCATTTTTTGTAAAATAAAATTCTAACCAGTTTTCAAAATGAAATGGAGCATGATATTTTTGAATATCTTTTATCCATTGAAGTCGAATTTTATCTTGACAGTAAGCATCTAGCTTAGAATACCATGTGTAGTATTCTGATTCTTTCTTGAAGTCGTTTTCTAGTTCTTCGATATCAATTTTAACATCAAGTTTAGTGATAACATTAATACCATGGAATTCTCCATGCATCTGACTGGAATTAAGAGAATTATTAGGAGAAAAATCGAGTTCATTTGAAATGTCAGGAATAGGTGTTTGATTGTGAATCCTAATTGAAGGATCTTCTTGAGTAGAAAGAGTTTCTACTATGAAAGATCTAGATTCTCTAAATGAATTTCTAGGAATAGAGTAGGGTCTGATGGATCTACTATTTTCATTGAGTGAGTTGAAACGAACCAGGACTGTACCATCTTGTTCTTCAACTATCTCTTGAATTTCTGTTCTCTCGAGATTTCTTGGTCTCTGAGGAACATCTATTTGAAAGGCTTCTGGAATGGTAATTTCATTCCATTTCAGGGGTTTAGGAACAAAGGTCTTTGAATAGTCAGCATCAATTTGTAATAGTATTGTCTCATCAGTAAAGTTATTAACTAATTTGCATTTGGGATTAATAGCAGAACTCATTAGTCGAAAGTAAATACGATAAATAATTACAAATTGTTCTGCAAGTTTTTCAAATTCGTCTCCTTGCAGATGAACATCAAGAATTAAGGAATTCATAATTAAAGGATCAGTTAATGATACAGGAAAATTAGGAATACAATTAAAATAAATAGGACCATTACAAATATTAGTCTGAATCATACTTAAAATTGATGATTTGTATCTTTGCAAACGTTTATCACGTAAAGCCATGTAAACAGGAATGTCTATGCCAATATGAGCAAGTGGTTTGACTGCTACTTGAATCATACCAAAATGAATATAACGAAATCCTTTTTCTAAATATTTTCGTATAGAAACATAAGATAAAAGAGGAATTGATTGAAACTTATTTTGAATGTTTAAAGTCTCTTCATGAATTTTTACGCTAAAAGCGCTTTTGAAATCAAAAGTACCAATTTTATAAATATTTTCAATATTTTCATTAGGAAGAGTCCAGTTTGAAAAGTCCTCATTAATCATCTCTTCTTTGCTTTGTATTATGTGTCCTGAATTACTTCCAGAACCAGAGAAAATTTTTCTAATAAAACCAGCCATCATTAATAGCTATTTTATGAACTAAACACAGATCATACCTTGATCGGATATTCACTATTAATAGAGGTTTTTTGGAGAGGTTTTAGAGAGAGAGTTCAGACTTTGTAAACTTTACTCTTTGCTTCTGTATCCAAATACTTTCAATTCAAATAAGATCAAAGCCAATTCTCATTCCATCTTCTTGTTTACTTTGTTTTATGATCCTGCCCCCCTTTTGGTATCAGAGCCAAGTGTTCTAGTAATTCCACTCTTTGTTAAGAGCAACGAGTGAGCTATTCATAGTGAATATCCTGAGCGTTGGTAAGACGTTGGTAAGCTCGTGAACCCGTTGGTAAGCCCGAAAGAGCGTGGTGTTCCCGGTGAGTGTTCCCGTTGTTCCCGGTCAAGGTATGATCTGTGTCTAGTTCATAAAATTGCTATTGATGATGGCTGGTTTTATTAGAAAGATTTTCTCTGGTTCTGGAAGTAATTCAGGACACATAATACAAAGCAAAGAAGAGATGATTAATGAGGATTTTTCAAACTAGACTCTTCCTAATGAAAATATTGAAAATATTTATAAAATCGGTACTTTTGATTTCAAAAGCGCTTTTAGCGTAAAAATTCATGAACAGACTTTAAACATTCAAAATAAGTTTCAATCAATTCCTCTTTTATCTCATGTTTCTATACGAAAATATTTAGAAAAAGGATTTCGTTATATTCATTTTGGTATGATTCAAGTAGCAGTCAAACCACTTGCTCATATTGGCATAGACATTTCTGTTTACATGGCTTTACGTGATAAACGTTTGCGAAGATACAAATCATCAATTTTAAGTATGATTCAGACTAATATTTGTAATGGTCCTATTTATTTTAATTGTATTCCTAATTTTCCTGTATCATTAACTCATCCTTTAATTATGAATTCCTTAATTCTTGATGTTCATCTGCAAGGAGACGAATTTGAAAAACTTGCAGAACAATTTGTAATTATTTATCGCATTTACTTTCGATTAATGAGTTCTGCTATTAATCCCAAATGCAAATTAGTTAATAACTTTACTGATGAGACAATACTATTACAAATTGATGCTGACTATTCAAAGACCTTTGTTCCTAAACGCCTGAAATGGAATGAAATTACCATTCCAGAAGCCTTTCAAATAGATGTTCCTCAGAGACCAAGAAATCTCGAGAGAACAGAAATTCAAGAGATAGTTGAAGAACAAGATGGTACAGTCCTGGTTCGTTTCAACTCACTCAATGAAAATAGGAGATCCATCAGACCCTACTCTATTCCTAGAAATTCATTTAGAGAATCTAGATCTTTCATAGTAGAAACTCCTTCTACTCAAGAAGATCCTTCAATTAGGATTCACAATCAAACACCTATTCCTGACATTTCAAATGAACTCGATTTTTCTCCTAATAATTCTCCTAATTCCAGTCAGATGCATGGAGAATTCCACGGTATTAATGTTATCACTAAACTTGGTGTTAAAATTGATATCGAAGAACTAGAAAACGACTTCAAGAAAGAATCATAATACTACACATGGTATTCTAAGCTAAATGCTTACTGTCAAGCTAAGATTCGACTTCAATGGATAAAAGATATTCAAAAATATCATGCTCCCTTTCATTTTGAAAACTGGTTAGAATTTTATTTTACAAAAAATGAAATTTCTGAACCATTCAAAAAATCTGCTATTAATGTACAAACAAGTTTGTACAAGAAATGGCAACTTCAAGATGGCACTATTATTATTGCTATCACTCCTCCCTTACAGACCTTGAAACTCTATTCCAAAGAAGGAGAAGTCATAGCTACACCTTTCAAAAAGGGTCGTGAAAGTATTGATCCTAGAGGAAATGATCAAGTTAATTTGGATGATATTAAGAAATTATATCACCAGAATAACTACTCCAATCAAGTTTTACATACGATTTCAACACAAATAGATTCCTTATCTACTGACATCAAGGCTATTTCAAAACCAACAAGTTCAACATTCCCTCACAGTACTTCTTTACCACATTTTCAACCAAGAAGTATTCCTAGAGCTTTAGAAAATAAGCTCACGTTTGAAAACGAATCATTATTATCTAAATTGAATCAAACACTTGACTCAATTAATAAGAACCTTCCTGGTCCTTCAAAAATCAACAATATTGATACAATAGAAGATAAGGAAGAATCAGATTCAGATTCCTCATTATCTTCTGATTCATCTGACAACTCTACCGTTCAACAAATCAATAATGTTGAAAATGATATCTTACAGAATAACTCTAATCAGGATATTAATAAAATTGAAAGAGGAAGGAAATCAAATTTCAATAGATCTCGTAGAAATTGGAACAGTAGTAGAACTAAAGACTACTATCCACGACCTACTCCTCCTGAAATTATGTATGAAGAAAGAGCAAAATTCCATACGAAAGATTATGATGAAAATTCCATTTACGAATGGAATATTGATAGAAAAAGTGAGTATGAAATACTCAACACATTACAAGAAATGGGTATGGCCAAATTGGCATATAAAATGAAAAGATGTTCTGAACAGGATATTGCGAGTTTATTCATAACTGGTTTTACTGGACAGTTAAAGTATTGGTAGGACAATGCTTTGACCTTGCAAGACAAAACAGCAATTCTTGAGCATACTATAGACATAGAAAATACCCAAGGAGAAATTACTACCCAAAACGATTCAAGTGATTTCCTCATAGTTACCATAGCTATGCACTTTGTAGGAAATTCTTAGGAAGAATTAGCTTCTTCAAAGATATTCCTTACTAACATTAGGTGTCCAACACTTAGTGACTTCAGGTGGTACAAAGACATGTTTTTGACTCATGTTCTTAAACGAACAGACAGTACTGCACCATTCTGGAAAGAAAAATTCATTACTGGTTTACCAACTCTGTTTTCCCAAAGAATTATGAACAATTTGCAAAAGGAAATGGGAACAGAACAAATTGATTTCTCTTCAATGACCTTTGGTCAACTTTTTGCTTTTGTCAAAAAAGAAGCCCTTGCAGCTTCCCAAGAGCTTAAATTCTAAGCTAAATATGGCAGTAAGAGAAAAGAAATGGGATCTTTCTTTCAAGCTTTTGGAATTACTGGAATCAGTGCTCCTTCCACTGAAAGAAAGAAAAAATTCCTTCAAAAATCTTTTTCACAAAAAAGATATTCTAAGAAAAAGGAATATAAAGATGATTCCTTTTCCCCAAAGAAATTCAGGAGATTTAATAGAAAAAAGAATTCAAGTGATTTCAAGTGTTTTAAATGTGGCAAGAAAGGTCATATTGCTAGCAAATGTCGAAGCAAAGGAAAGATAAATGAAATCATTGATAGCATTTCTGATATTGAAGAAAATATCAGAAACAAATTAAAGGATAGATTGCAAATCTATTCTGAGATCAATTATATTACTGACGATGATAATGGCAATTATGATTCCTCTAGTGAAAGTCAGGATGACTGTCACTGTAAACAGATTAATATGATTAAGTCTTCTACTGATAATAAGAAGATAAATTCTGATACAAAAGAATTCATCTTTGATATGATTCAACAATTACCTGATCCAATCAAACAAAAGGAACTTTTTGAAAGATTAAAATCTTTAATTCTGCAAGAAGAAGAGAAGTTTAATATCATTCAACCTTTCAGTATATCAAAAGTTTTTGAAAAATATCCTATGAATCAAACCTCTGGTATTAAGTCCATCTCTACCAGAAAATTGCAAACAGAGATTCATATTCTAAAGGAAGAAGTCAAGTCTTTAAGACAGACTACTAACAATATAGAGATGAAAAATCTCTCTTTAGAAGCTCATATTGCAATTATTCAATCTAGACTTTCCAAAGGAAAAGAGACTTATCTAGAAGAAGAAGAAAAGGAAGAAACATTTATTCCTCCACAGGAAATAAATATTACTTCTACTCAACCTTCTACTTCTCAATTCATTTCTACGATTGAGAAATTCCAATTCCAAAAGTGGTTAGTTCATCTAACTATTTCTATAGGAAACTTCAAACAAACCTTTGTTGCAATGTTAGACAGTGGTGCAGATCAAAACTGCATCAGAGATGGTCTAATACCAACAAAATATTATAGTTTTACTAATGAAGTCCTTATAGCAGCCAACAACTCTCCTCTTCGAATCAAAGGAAAGTTGACAAAAACCGAGATATGTAATCAAAACTACTGCTTTAAACATCAGTTTATTGTAGTAGAAAATCTCAACACTGATATTATTTTAGGCACTCCATTCCTTACTCAAATTAACCTTTTGTTGTTGATAACAAAGGTATCAGCACTAACATTATGGGTAATACTATACATTTCACATTCTTGATTCCTGTTCGACAAAAGGAGTTAAATGCTTTGCAAAATAACTCCATTTATCAACATATCAACCTTATTCAAAGGAAGCAGAATAAGATAAATTTCCTTAAAGAAGATTTGTCTTATGCTCAAATTGAAGAGCACTTACAATTACCTAACACAAAACAAGAAATTCAACAGTTAGAAGATCTATTCAAAAGAGAAGTCTGTGCAGATCTTCGTAATGCTTTTTGGGAAAGAAAAAGGCACATCGTTGAATTACCATATGAAAAGGAATTTTCAGAAAGAAATATTCCTACAAAGGCAAGACCCATTCAAATGAATCATGATCTATTAGAAGTTTGTAAAAAAGAAATTCAAACTCTTTTAGATAAAGAGCTGATACGGCCATCCAAATCACCTTGGAGCTGTGCAGCATTTTATGTCATAAATCAAGCGGAAAAGGAACGTGGTGTCCCTAGGCTTGTTATTAATTATAAACCTCTCAACAAGGTTCTTCAATGGATTCGTTACCCTATTCCAAATAAAAGAGATTTATTAAAACGTTTAAGTATTGCAAAAATCTTTTCAAAGTTTGACATAAAATCTGGCTTTTGGCAAATTCAAGTTGCTGAAAAAGACAGATACAAAACCGCCTTTACTGTACCCTTTGGCCATTACGAATGGAATGTAATGCCTTTTGGACTCAAAAACGCCCCTTCAGAATTCCAAAGGATAATGAATGACATTCCGAATCCATATTCAAAGTTTATGATTGTTTTTATTGATGATGTATTAGTTTTCTCTGAAAACATTAATCAATATTTTAAACATTTGAAAACTTTCTTATATACTATAAAGAAAAATGGCTTAGTTCTTTCAGCCACAAAAATGAAATTATTTCAAAACAATATTCGTTTTTTTGGACATTTCATAAATCAAAAAACTATTCATTCTTCACCTTGCATTAATATTCCTCATCCTGATACTTTCATGATTGATTCAAAAGGTGCTGAGAAAATAGCTCACTATACCTCAGGAACATATAAAACCGCGATTTCAACAATTGACGCTGAAATCATGGCTTGTATTTACACGCTTGATAAATTCAAGATTTTCATCCTTGATAAATCTGAATTCACTCTTAGAACTGATTGTAAGGCTATTGTGAATTTCTACAATAAACTGATTAATAATAAATTATCCAGAAATCGTTGGGTTAACTTTGTGGATTATTTATGCAGGATCAATGTTCAAGTCACCATTGAGCATGTAAAAGGAAAGATAATTCAGGAGCTGATGTTTATTACTTCTAACTCTGTTTATTTGTTTCAATGTAGCCACAAAGGTAACAGCAACAAAAATATGAAGTTCGGAAGGATTACCCTCCCTTTACTTCAAGCAAATGACGACAAATCTTATAAAGCCGCAAAAGGATTATCAGTTGATGAGCAACAACAGTGTATTCTTAACGCACTGTGGATAGCAAGAACACCACAAGAGAAATTAAAAGCTCTTAGTGCTCTTACATATTATTTTACAAAAATTATTACAAAACCCACTTCAAAGAATTTTACTCATTATGTACTCTTCAACGGCCCAAAGCCCGGAGTCTATATAAATTATGGTTCTTTGATGAATACAGTCGGCAACAGAAAAGACTGTAGATGGAAAGGTTATTACAACCTTGAAGAAGCATTGAGGGATTTTTCGCTCTCAAACAATAATGTTCGTAACTTCTTTGTGGAAGACGAACATGATAAAGAGCAATTAAAGCTCATAGAGATCTTGAAATCTCAAATTGGTAGTTCATCACCAATTAAAATAAATGATGAACCTAGTCCTTTTCAAACGGTAAAAGGTAAAGACATCTCAAATCCGTTGATGGTTGATGATTTACCAAAAATCATAGTAGATCCGTTGGGATCCCCAATTCAAATAAGTGAGGATGAGAGTTCCACTAAAATGAGTGAGTATAAAAAAGAAAATGAGCGTTTCAATTCGCAGGTTAAAAGGCTGAAGAAAGAAAATCTTTACTTCAAGGAGATGGCCAGAAAAACTCAAGAAGCTTATTCTTCAGTTACTCACAATATTGAAGATTATGTCGAAGAAATTTCCAGATTAAATGACATAATTTATCATTTGGAGGCACAATTAAAGATGGAACCTATTCCCTTCCTACAATTCAAGAAGAGGATGGCATTGAGTCATTCGTTCCGACAAAATTTTTTGGAAAAACTTCCTTATGAAATCCAAGAAAAAATCAAAGATATGGCAGAAAAATCATATTATGATAAACTCATAGAACTCCAGAATATTTTAAGAAGAATGCAGAAACAGATAGGTGGTACACTCATAACAATGTTGTTCAAGAAGTAATCCATTTCTTCGATCTGCAGCCCTTACTTTTGAATATTACATTCAATGAAGGAACGATGCCATACTTATTAAAAAATCTTCAGGATTTTTATTGGGCAGGTATGATTAGGGAAATTGTTATTCTTGATAGAATCCCTAAAATCTTTGGAGAAAAAATTTATAATGCTATCAGAGAATTTGCCCCTGAAGGAAAATATTACTTAACAATATTTTCAACATTCCCACATCAAGAAGGCAGGATCTTCTATCCCGTAGAAAGAATTATAATAATGTCCTCTTCACAAATACCCTTGGGAGGATTCAGAGCTCAATATGATTTCAAGGACATTAATAATCAATCAAAATATTTCAAGTTCTGAAGAAATCTGGAAGACGTCGATTTAACAAATTTGGAATTATTGGCTGAATCCAATACTACAAAACTGTTCTCATATATCTATGGACAAGAAGACGGAGAAGAAGATCAATCTGAAGAACCGGCAAATCCAATGAATCATCAGCAGATGGATCTTCCACCTCAATAATTGAAAAGCATCTCTAATTGCTTACACGCTAAGTCTCTGGGTACCAGCACTTTGGTTAAAAAATTCGATTACTAAAGATTCCTCTCAAAAGCAAGGACAGCTCAAAAGAAGACGAAGATGTCTACTCAAAAGATGCCAGCTCAAAAGTAAAGATTCCTACTCAAAGATGCCAGCTCAAAAGAAGACGAAAGAGGTCTACTCAAAAGATGCCAGCTCAAAAATAAAGATTCCTACTCAAAGATGCCAGCTCAAAAGAAGACGAAAGATGTCTACTTAAAAGATACCAGCTCAAAAGTCAAAAGATGATTTCCAAAAAGACAAGACGGGCACTCAAATAATTAAAGACAGCCAACCACTCAGCTATTCAAAAAAAAAAGAAAGACAAGACAACACTAAAAGATTCGTGCTGATCCAAAGAGTATTCAAGAGGAGCATTCAAGTCTATATAAACACAACTCATTCATGTTCTAGGCAGAGGTTTTTGGAGAGGTTTTAGAGGGAGAGTTCACACTTTGTAAACTTTACTCTTTGCTTCTGTATCCAAATACTTTCAATTCAAATAAGATCAAAGCCAGTTCTCATTCCATCTTCTTGTTTATCTTGTTTTATGATCCTGACCCCCTTATGGTATCAAAGCCAGGTTCATAGCGACCTATTCATAGTGAATATCCTAAGCGTTGGTAAGACGTTGGTAAGCTCTTGAACCCGTTGGTAAGCCCGAAAGAGCGTGGTGTTCCCGGTGGAGTGTTCCCGTTGTTCCCGGTCAAGGTATGATCTGTGTCTAATTCATAAAATTGCTATTGATGATGGCTGGTTTTATTAGAAAGATTTTCTCTGGTTCTGGAAGTAATTCAGGACACATAATACAAAGCAAAGAAGAGATGATTAATGAGGATTTTTCAAACTGGACTCTTCCTAATGAAAATATTGAAAATATTTATAAAATTGGTACTTTTAATTTCAAAAGCGCTTTTAGCGTAAAAATTCATGAAGAGACTTTAAACATTCAAAATAAGTTTCAATCAATTCCTTTTTTATCTCATGTTTCTATACGAAAATATTTAGAAAAAGGATTTCCTTATATTCATTTTGGTATGATTCAAGTAGCAGTCAAACCACTTGCTCAGATTGGCATAGACATTCCTGTTTACATGGCTTTACGTGATAAACGTTTGCGAAGATACAAATCATCAATTTTAAGTATGATTCAGACTAATATTTGTAATGGTCCTATTTATTTTAATTGTATTCCTAATTTTCCTGTATCATTAACTCATCCTTTAATTATGAATTCCTTAATTCTTGATGTTCATCTGCAAGGAGACGAATTTGAAAAACTTGCAGAACAATTTGTAATTATTTATCGCATTTACTTTCGATTAATGAGTTCTGCTATTAATCCCAAATGCAAATTAGTTAATAAGTTTACCGATGAGACAATACTATTACAAATTGATGCTGACTATTCAAAGACCTTTGTTCCTAAACGCCTGAAATGGAATGAAATTACCATTCCAGAAGCCTTTCAAATAGATGTTCCTCAGAGACCAAGAAATCTCGAGAGAATAGAAATTCAAGAGATAGTTGAAGAACAAGATGGTACAGTCCTGGTTCGTTTCAACTCACTCAATGAAAATAGGAGATCCATCAGACCCTACTCTATTCCTAGAAATTCATTTAGAGAATCTAGATCTTTCATAGTAGAAACTCTTTCTACTCAAGAAGATCCTTCAATTAGGATTCACAATCAAACACCTATTCCTGACATTTCAAATGAACTCAATTTTTCTCCTAATAATTCTCCTAATTCCAGTCAGATGCATGGAGAATTCCACGGTATTAATGTTATCACTAAACTTGGTGTTAAAATTGATATCGAAGAACTAGAAAACGACTTCAAGAAAGAATCAGAATACTACACATGGTATTCTAAGCTAGATGCTTACTGTCAAGCTAAGATTCGACTTCAATGGATAAAAGATATTCAAAAATATCATGCTCCCTTTCATTTTGAAAACTGGTTAGAATTTTATTTTACAAAAAATGAAATTTCTGAACCATTCAAAAAATCTGCTATTAATGTACAAACAAGTTTGTACAAGAAATGGCAACTTCAAGATGGCACTATTATTACTGCTATCACTCCTCCCTTACAGATCTTGAAACTCCATTCCAAAGAAGGAGAAGTCATAGCTACACCTTTCAAAAAGGGTCGTGAAAGTATTGATCCTAGAGGAAATGATCAAGTTAATTTGGATGATATTAAGAAATTATATCACCAGAATAACTACTCCAATCAAGTTTTACATAGGATTTCAACACAAATAGATTCCTTATCTACTGACATCAAGGCTATTTCAAAACCAACAAGTTCAACATTCCCTCACAGTACTTCTTTACCACATTTTCAACCAAGAAGTATTCCTAGAGCTTTAGAAAATAAGCTCACGTTTGAAAACGAATCATTATTATCTAAATTGAATCAAATACTTGACTCAATTAATAAGAACCTTCCTGGTCCTTCAAAAATCAACAATATTGATACTATAGAAGATAAGGAAGAATCAGATTCAGATTTCTCATTATCTTCTGATTCATCTGACAACTCTACCGTTCAACAAATCAATAATGTTGAAAATGATATCTTACAGAATAACTCTAATAAGGATATTAATAAAATTGAAAGAGGAAGGAAATCAAATTTCAATAGACCTCGTAAAAATTGGAACAGTAGTAGAATTAAAGACTACTATCCACGACCTACTCCTCCTGACATTATGTATGAAGAAAGAGCAAAATTCCATACGAAAGATTATGATGGAAATTCCATTTACGAATGGAATATTGATGGAAAAAGTGAGTATGAAATACTCAACACATTACAAGAAATGGGTATGGCCAAATTGGCATACAAAATGAAAAGATGTTCTGAACAGGATATTGCGAGTTTATTCATAACTGGTTTTACTGTACAGTTAAAGTATGGGTGGGACAATGCTTTGACCTTGCAAGACAAAACATCAATTCTTGAGCATACTATAGACGTAGAAAATGCCCAATGAGAAATTACTACCCAAAACGATTCAAGTGATTTCCTTATAGTTACCATAGCTATGCACTTTGTAGGAAATCCTCAGGAAGAATTAGCTTCTTCAAAGATATTCCTTACTAACATTAGGTGTCCAACACTTAGTGACTTCAGGTGGTACAAAGACATGTTTTTGACTCATGTTCTTAAACGAACAGACAGTATTGCACCATTCTGGAAAGAAAAATTCATTACTGGTTTACCAACTCTGTTTTCCCAAAGAATTATGATCAATTTGCAAAAGGAAATGGGAACAGAATAAATTGATTTCTCTTCAATAACCTTTGGTCAACTTTTTGCTTTTGTCAAAAAAGAAGCCCTTGCAGCTTGTCAAGAGCTTAAATTCCAAACTAAATATGGCAGTAAGAGAAAAGAAATGGGATCTTTCTGTCAAGCTTTTGGAATTACTGGAATCAGTGCTCCTTCCACTAAAAGAAAGAAAAAATTCCTTCAAAAATCTTTTTCACAAAAAAGATATTCTAAGAAAAAGGAATATAAAGATGATTCCTTTTCCCCAAAGAAATTCAGGAGATTTAATAGAAAAAAGAATTCAAGTGATTTCAAGTGCTTTAAATGTGGCAAGAAAGGTCATATTGCTAGCAAATGTCGAAGCAAAGGAAAGATAAATGAAATCATTGATAGCATTTCTGATATTGAAGAAAATATCAGAAACAAATTAAAGGATAGATTGCAAATCTATTCTGAGATCAATTATATTACTGACGATGATAATGGCAATTATGATTGCTCTAGTGAAAGTCAGGATGACTGTCACTGTAAACAGATTAATATGATTAAGTCTTCTACTGATAATAAGAAGATAAATTCTGATACAAAAGAATTCATCTTTGATATGATTCAACAATTACCTGATCCTATCAAACAAAAGGAACTTTTTGAAAGATTAAAATTTTTAATTTTGCAAGAAGATGAGAAGTTTAATATCATTCAACCTTTCAGTATATCAAAAGTTTTTGAAAAATATCCTATGAATCAAACCTCTGGTATTAAGTCCATCTCTGCCAGAGAATTGCAAACAGAGATTCATATTCTAAAGGAAGAAATCAAGTCTTTAAGACAGATTACTAACAGTATAGAAATGAAAAATCTCTCTTTAGAAGCTCATATTGCAATTATTCAATCTAGACTTTCCAAAGGAAAAGAGACTTATCTAGAAGAAGAAGAAAAGGAAGAAACATTTATTCCTCCACAGGAAATAAATATTACTTCTACTCAACCCTCTAATTCTCAATTCATTTCTACGATTGAGAAATTCCATTTCCAAAAGTGGTTAGTTCATCTAACTATTTCTATAGGAAACTTCAAACAAACCTTTGTTGCAATGTTAGACAGTGGTGCAGATCAAAACTGCATCAGAGATGGTCTAATACCAACAAAATATTATAATTTTACTAATGAAGTCCTTATAGCAGCCAACAACTCTCCTCTTCGAATCAAAGGAAAGTTGACAAAGACCGAGATATGTAATCAAAACTACTGCTTTAAACATCAGTTTATTGTAGTAGAAAATTTCAACACTGATATTATTTTAGGCACTCCATTGCTTACTCAAATTTACCCTTTTGTTGTTGATAACAAAGGTATCAACACTAACATTATGGGTAATACTATACATTTCAGATTCTTGATTCCTGTTCGACAAAAGGAGTTAAATGCTTTGGAAAAAAACTCCATTTATCAACATATCAACCTTATTCAAAGGAAGCAGAATAAGATAAATTTTCTTAAAGAAGATTTGTCTTATGCTCAAATTGAACAGCATTTACAATTACCCAGCACAAAACAAGAAATACAACAGTTAGAAGATCTATTCAAAAGAGAAATCTGTGCAGATCTTCCTAATGCTTTTTGGGAAAGAAGAAAGCACATCGTTGAATTACCATATGAAAAGGAATTTTCAGAAAGAAATATTCCTACAAAGGCAAGACCCATTCAAATGAATCATGATCTACTAGAAGTTTGTAAAAAAGAAATTCATACTCTTTTAGATAAAGAGCTGATACGGCCATCCAAATCACCTTGGAGCTGTGCAGCATTTTATGTCATAAATCAAGCAGAAAAGGAACGTGGTGTCTCTAGGCTTGTTATTAATTATAAACCTCTCAACAAGGTTCTTCAATGGATTCGTTACCCTATTCCAAATAAAAGAGATTTATTAAAACGTTTAAGTATTGCAAAAATCTTTTCAAAGTTTGACATGAAATCTGGCTTTTGGCAAATTCAAGTTGCTGAAAAACACAGATACAAAACCGCCTTTACCGTACCCTTTGGCCATTACGAATGGAATGTAATGCCTTTTGGACTCAAAAACGCCCCTTCAGAATTCCAAAGAATAATGAATGACATTCTGAATCCATATTCAAAGTTTATGATTGTTTATATTGATGATATATTAGTTTTCTCTGAAAACGTTGATCAACATTTTAAACATTTGAAAACTTTCTTATATACTAGAAAGAAAAATGGCTTAGTTCTTTCAGCCACAAAAATGAAATTATTTCAAAACAATATTCGTTTTCTTGGACATTTCATAAATCAAGGTACTATTATACCTATAAATCGAAGTATTGATTTTGCTGATAAATTTCCTGATGAAATTAAAGACAAAACTCAACTCCAAAGATTTTTAGGTTGTTTAAATTATATTTCTGATTTTATTCCAAAGATGAGACAAATTTGTGCACCTTTATTTCAACGACTTCAAACAAATCCTCCACCTTGGACTTCAATTCATACAGATATTGTTAAACAAATCAAAAGAACTATTCATTCTTTACCTTGCATTAATATTCCTCATCCTGATGCTTTCATGATTGTTGAGACTGATGCTTCAAATATTGGTTACGGTGGTATTTTAAAACAACGGCTACCAAACTCTTAAAAAGAAGATCTAGTCAGATATCACTCTGGTGTCTGGTTAGGACCTCAAAAAAATTACTATACTATAAAAAAGGAAATGCTTTCAATTGTTAATTGTATTTTAAAATTTCAAGATGATCTTTTTAATAAAAAATTTCTCCTTAGAATAGACTGTCAATCGGCAAAATTCATTTTAGAAAAAGACGTAAAAAATCTGGTTTCAAAACAAATATTCGCTAGATGGCAAGCTTTACTTTCTGTCTTTGATTTTGATATTCAATATTTAAAAGGTACTGACAATTCATTACCAGACTTTTTGACTAGGGAATTCCTTACAGGAAAAAATGGGTGATCCCAATTCAAAAGTTCGCACTTCAAAGGACTATGAGATGAAAAAATTGACAACAGCAACTTTATCAACAAACAAATTCCATATTCTCCAAGATTTCCCTGCTCTGACTTACTCATCAGTAGTAGAAAGCAAAAAACCTCAAAATTCAACTCCACAAATTCAAACTTCTCCAAAAGATCAAGACAGTCCATATTTCACAAAATCTGGTGTTCAACACATCTGCTTGACCACCTTCAAAGAATCTCCCAACTACAACACACTTCAAATCTACACTCATCAATTATTCCCGCCAAACTCCTATTGGCTGGATGATCCCCTCAAAACTCAACAATTCTATGAGTTGATCTTAGTTGACTCTGGGTCAGCTGAAATCACTCATACTCCTGATAGAAAAACTCCTTCACTGATTTCTTATTCGAAATGTGTCATAAAGAAGGTTATTCCACCAAATGATTGGTCCAGCATTTGGACTACAAAAGACTTCTCAATTACTTACATTCCCAAAGGTTATACATATCAAGACTATCAAATGGCTTGGTTTCGAACCTTATTCTATAGGCCATTCAATCATTCATGGTTCCTTACCTTCCACTCAAATTGTACTGACACTATCCCTATCTGGTTCTATGAATGGTGGCTACGTTTTGGCCCCGTTCCAGAGATACTTCCACCTGTTGTTCTAAAGGCCTTCCAAACTTGGGTCCAAAGAACGGGAGGCGAACATTTCAAAAAAGCCCTCCTATTCCACAAATCCTTCAAAGTCCCATGGATATTTTGTTGGACATTTACATTATTTAGACACTACAACAGTGACTACCCTCTCAGTCTGGGTAGAGAATTCAAGGTCAAATGGTGGACCCGTTACACTCAAGATTACTGCAATGAGAAGGCAGTATCACATTACATTCAAACAGGAAAGAAACTTCAACAAGAAATTCAGCAAATTCCAAAAGAACCAGCAAATCCTGAACCAAAAACTCCTGCAAAAGAAGCAAAGACTCAAAAGAAGGCAAAAGCAGTCATAAATTTCAACTCCTCAGATTCAGAGGATGACGATATGAAGCAATTTCTGGAGTTCCAAAAATTCAAAAAAATGCAGAAACAAATGAGAAGCTCAAAATCAAACTCCAAGCATTCCTCAGAAGGATCCTCTACTGATCCTATGGGAGGGCCTTGTGCTCAAGACCCTTTTGAAATGTAAAAAAAAAAAAAAAATGTATATATCTTATCTTATCTTTCTAGTGTTCTCTGTAGTGAATGGTAACTACAGCTAGTCCGGAGCAAACGGCTACCGGTAAAGACTTATCAAATCCGTTTTAAAAAGGTTTGCTCCTAACCCAAAGGAGTATGGCTCTCAAACAGCCAATTTACTGGAGAAGTAATTCTCCACAACAACGTCATATGTAGAACGGTTCAAATCTACATGCTAGCCCAATCTCAAACGGTGGTTGGTAAAGGCATATTAAATCCGTTAATGGCTGCGGATTTGCCAAAAATTCGATTACTAAAGATTCCTCTTAAAAGCAAGGACAGCTCAAAAGAAGACGAAAGATGTCTACTCAAAGATGACAGTTCAAAAGAAAACAAAAGAGGTCTACTCAAAAGATGCCAGCTCAAAAGAAGACAAAAGATGTCTACTCAAAAGATGCCAGCTCAAAAGCCATAAGATGCTTTCCAAAAAGACAAGACGGCCACTCAAATAATTGAAGACAGCAACCACTCAGCTATTCAAAAAACAAGGACAAGACAGCACTAAAAGATTCGTGCTGATCCAAAGAGCATTCAAGAGGAGCATTCAAGTCTATATAAACACAACTCATTCATGTAACAAGGCAGAGGTTTTTGGAGAGGTTTTAGAGAGAGAGAGTTCAGACTTTGTAAACTTTACTCTTTGCTTCTGTATCCAAATACTTTCAATTCAAATAAGATCAAAGCTAGTTCTCATTCCATCTCCTTGTTTGCTAGTTTTTTGATCCTGCCCCCCTTATGGTAACAAAAGTCAAAAGATGCTTTCCAAAAAGACAAGACGGCCACTCAAATAATTGAAGACAGCAACCACTCAGCTATTCAAAAAAGAAGGACAAGGCAGCACTAAAAGATTCGTGCTGATCCAAAGAGCATTCAAGTCTATATAAACACAACTCATTCATGTAACAAGGCAGAGGTTTTTGGAGAGGTTTTAGAGAGAGAGTTCAGACTTTGTAAACTTTACTCTTTGCTTCTGTATCCAAATACTTTCAATTCAAATAAGATCAAAGCCAGTTCTCATTCCATCTTCTTGTTTACTTTGTTTTATGATCCTGCATAGGGAGCGTTCCCTCCCCCTCTATGCAGGTCGTGATCCCGAAGGTAGGGAACGGCGGCCTGGGGGGACTGTCCCATTGTTTGTACGCGGACAAGGGCATCCACCAGGGACGTGAGCTTGTCAATCCGTACAGAGAGCCTGAATGGCGTTAGGCGGAGGAGTGGATCCGTCCGCGGCTCCGTAGTTAGGAAAGCGGCGGCTCGGGCTTGGATCGTCATGGTGTTCACTCGCCATGTGTTTGAGATCGGAAAATCAACTTTTGATGAGGGAAGTCTCTGTTCAAATGAAGGCCTTGATCTCCTTCAGATGTTTTCCTCTATTGATCTGTCGTGAGTGGTGATGGGTGGCTGAGATTGACTTCGAGAGTTGCCTCCTTGAACGTGTGGATCTCAATGGGCTTGAGTTTGGATGAAGCCGAGCTACCTGCAAAGAGGTCCCGGGGAGGTTGTACCACCGTGGACCCTCCGACGATCAAGTTAGTAGAGGTATTTGGATAGAGTAGCTGCTATTGGATTAAAATTGCCTATCTGAATCGTCTGGGAGAGGGGTTTTATAACGGTCGCTTGGAGCGAGCTGACGAGAGATCTTCGCAGTCGGTTGCACCCCAGACGTTACTCCTGCGTGAATGACGGGATCCTCCATTAATGACGAGAGACGCTCTTTAATAGAAGAATACGCTAGCGTGGAACGTGAGACGGCGGATGGCGGATATCTCGCTTCGGGCGAGATACACAGAGCCGTGGCGGAGACACTCGGACTCTGCGTTCTCGGCTGCTGGGGAGAACCGGGGGGGCTTAGCTCGGCGGGAGGTTCGGAGGCGAGCGGGAGGCCGAGACAGCCCGGTTCATGCGATAGCTCGGAGACGAGTAGGGAGGGCTGAGAAAGCTCAGTATATAGAAGGGCTCGGAGGCAAGCCGATGGTTGTTTGTAAGATGAGCATAGGAGTGCTTAGGCATCCATAAAAGGTCAGGATGTACCTCGGCACAATAGCCCGGGGGAGTGCCTCCAATGCATAATGTTGGCTTATGTTCCGCAAGTCCCGGGATACGTCATCTGCCACGTAGCATGATCTAGAAGGTTCCCATTCATGAGCATCATCAATCCTAATAGCATTTCTTTTTAGTGCCTAAAATTATGTTAATGACACTTTTTATATATTGTAGTTTGTAGGTTAAAAATTAATTATACATCAGGGATAATTTTTATCATGGAGATATGCAAGCCCAAGAGAATGCACACTGAATTTAAGTAAATGGTCACACTTCTGCCACTTACATTTGAGTATAAGTAGCACATAAACTTGCATTTGAGTATGAGCAGCACATAAACATTTGGTTATGGAATATTGGAATATAATCATTCTTTGTCAAATAAATATGTTAATTAACAGTTGTACTTTCTCTTGCTAATCGTAAAAACGCTTTCAAGTTAGAATTGCCACAAAATTATATACAACGTTTAGTAAAATATTCCTTCCAAGCCAATTAGATTTTCCATATAAATTATCCCAAGATTAATATCATACTAATGAGCTAATATTGTTTCTGAAGTAGCTACGATCCAAATGGTTATCAACAATAAATTCTTCATCCTTCTTTTATAATACATCACTTAATCAATTTTCAAGCTTGAATTTTATAGTGGTAGGAAAATACTTATCTGACAGGCATGTACCTGCATTGTGACAGGAACATGGATGCAGTTGTTGGAGATATCACAATCCTCGCCAAACGTCAACAAAATGCCTCATTCACCAAGCCATATCTTTCTTCAGGTTTGGCCATGATGGTTCGTACGAAACCGGACCACACACCATGGATGCTTGCTAAGCCATTCTCAAATAATGTCCGGTACTTCATCGTTGGTTCTTTATTCTACACTGGTCTCGTCGTTTGGTACCTAGAACATAAATAAATCCTGTGTTTAATGGCCCTTTTGGGACTCAATTTGGAGCAACTTTTTGGTTGATCTCTTCCACTATATTCTTTAAACATGGTGAGAATTCCATGATGCCATTTTAGTAGTTCTTTTTTATTTTTTATTGTTTTAAATGAATGCATTATTGAACTTTTATGGTTTACGCATATATATTCATCAAATAATTTTTACAGAAACTGTTAATACATAAAAATAAAAATAAATCTCTTTTAACAGAATCCAATCCCAATATGAGCAGTAAACCTATCTTCATAGCCATAATATTCCAAGTCAAGGGCAAGTAGGGAAGGAACAGAACTCAATCGAACTCATGCTTTCCATGACCCAACATTATATTATTAGTTTAGCACATACCATAAGTTAGAGAAGTATAAAGTTTTTTTTTTATTTCAAAAACCCTCAGGTGTGAATTTAAAGAAGCAAAACGGATGTTCTTCTAATCTACAATTCAAATAGTTTGTTCCACGGACCTTAACAAAGGGATAGCACATTTTACATACATACCCCTTGAGCGTTTCTTTTTGAATAATAATCCACACACTCTACATATCTTAGTAACGTGAGAGTTCACAATTTTGCATTCATACGCTTCTAAACATGCTCATTAAGGCTTTTGCATACTTCTAAAACGTTGAATGATAGGTTGTACAGACGCTTCCGACGGGTTGTGTCCGTGTCCAACATGTATCATACGCCGTCACTTGCATGACACTTGCACGGCACGTGTTAGACATGCCGTATACGTGTCATATACATAACGCGCGCGTGTGTCTCCTATTTGTGTTTTGTGTCTTCTACATGCCTTTAGCATGCAATTGACATATCTTTATAATATGTCATTTGGATATTTTACTTTTTAAGAAAAACTTGTTGATCACTTAACTTATCATTATATACTTTGGATATTATTGATGTTAAATTTGAAGAATGACAAATGGTTGTATGCTATTATTATATTGTGTCTAATTAAATGTTAAGACTTGTTAACTATGCATACATATGCATATACATATGCGTGCGTGCGTCTTGCCATGTCTACGTATTCTATATTTTGCGATTTTTCCGTGTCGCCATACCACATCATGTCATGTCTGTGTTCCCGAGTCCGTATCCATGCAACCTTGGTTAAATGTACAAAATCTACATATAGGCTTTAACATGCCATTTCACATGTATGACATTTAAACCAATTAAAGCATTGTATGTTAAGGTCGCTGCTAGAGAAACAAAAATGCATCCTTTTAATTGCCTATTCCAAGTTGTAACCTATTTTTTGCAGGGAGGGTCCATAGTTATTACACCAAAGTTGTTATCGTAGCATGGTTGATTGCAGTATTGATCCTTACCAACACCTATACTGCCAGTCTCAGCTCAATCTTGACATCCCAGAAGCTCGAACCCATGGCAAATGACAGCAACATAGGGTGCGATGGGGACTCATTCGTCCTTAAATATTTGCAAGATATTCTAAAATACAAGATGATCGAGAAGATCGGGTCGGAATATTACTATCCTAAGGCTTTTGATAGTGGTAATATCACGGCGGCTTATCTTGAGGTACCCTACATGCGAGTTTTTCTTGCTCGGAATAAAGGTTACACTGCATATGGGGAGATCCACAGGCTTGGCGGATTTGGCTTTGTAAGTTGCTCCAGCTTTTAGCTCCTGAGCATATCCTCATATGGCAAGGCTTGACAACAGGTCAAGAAGTGTGTTAAGCTGCTTAGTGAACACACACATGCACACACGCACCAATGCATGCACACACACGCACACGCTTGCGCGCACACCCCAACAGCACAAAAATAAAACGTAAAACAAACAAAACAAACACATGAATAGGTGAGTTAAAACTTAAAAGTCCATATTTATAGAGGTTGGTTAAACTACATTCAAACAAATTAATTAAACTTGAGTATTATTCTAGAGACTTTTAAAACAAACATGAAATCCTCCATGTCTTGAAAAGAACCTCTGAAAATACATATTAAATGTTTTGACCTCATTGCTTGCAAGATTTGAGAATTTAAGTTATCTAAAATTATATAGTATTCCTGCACTAGGCTGATCATGACACAAAAATCATTACAGAGAGCTTAATGAAACACATGAACAGCAGCTGCAGCAATAAATAACGATATGGTGTAACCTTATACAACCGAGATGTCATGCACAACTGTAGTTATTGCAGATATACAAAGTAGGAAGAAGTTAAAATGATTATGGCATAATAAAACATGAAATAAAAAAATATACTCTAGCTACCGAGGTTCACTTCCCATCTATTTTCTTAATTACCTTTCAGGTATTTCCAAAAGGCTCTCCATTGGCTGACGATATATCACAAATCATACTAGAATTAATTGAGGATGGAACACTGAAGAATTTGGAAGATAAATGGTTCACGTTCTCAATGACTAGTTGCCCAAACAAGCCCAACGATGAAAACAGCGATAGCCTCACCCTTGATAGCTTTTGGGCACTCTTCATCTTCACAGGAGCTACCACCACTATCGTATTTATATTATTCAAGGTTCGTCTACTTCCAGATTATAGCCGCCGTACATGGGCAAAAATAGGTATTCCTGTCAAAGAAAGATGTGCGAGATGGAAGTCTAATTTAGGGAGGACAAAAGTATGTCAACTTTTGCGGAGACCATCATTTACCTAACCTAAAATAGCTCATGATCCGTGTGAGGTTTCTGTGGTAGTTGCAGAGAGCAATCAAAAACCTGGTGATATCGAAGTTGGCGGTCTGCCAAACCCAAATAACATTTAGAAGGAAATTTATTGATATAAGCGTAATAGTTGTTTTACAGTTTCCTCTCATGTTTTTGTTATGTACATATAATAGTTGTTTTACAGTTCCCTCCCATGTTTGGTTATGTACATACAACATAATGAGAGATATTCGATGAATTTACATGTGTGTTGTCAATACTTCCGATGTGCATAAAGAGTTGATTACTTGTAACAACAGATTCAGTAATGCACATTAAGAACATAATATGTAAATTGTACGCGAGAAACACTTAGAGATTAATCTATAATTAGTGCTTGCTCGTGCTCTTTAATCAGAGTCACATTGTCTTTAACTCAACAAAGCCTATTTGGAAAAGGGGGTTACGGTTTCTGAAACCATGGTTTGTGAGGTTTCGAGGCTAAACTCTACAGCTTGTAACCGAGGCCGGTCAAAATTGAGTTTTCTAAACCGTGACTCTGAAAAGTTTGGAGGGCTTGAAACCTTTTTTTTTTACTCCAAAAACGCTGGAGTTTCATAAAATTTCAAGCCGCTCCCTTTTAAAATCCTCTTCTTCAACAAAACCTTAGTTTCAAAACTATGTTGCCAAACGACCCTAAAGGCCTAAACTTTGTGAAACCCCATTTTTACGGTTTTGTTTTAACTTAAACAAAACTGTGCATTCAGAAACCTTGTTGCCAAATGAGGTCTAAGAGTGTCTCCACTTCAACAATTATTTGATTCCACCGTGAACACATTTCTCAATCTTTGATTCTAAGTGACAAAAATTGTCGCCTCTCCTGCTTATATCTTTGGCATAGATTACAATTATAAACCATATATACATCAAAATCCTTGCTTTAAGGATATTCAACCCCAACAAATACCATAGCTAGAAATTCTTTTGATATGATGAAAAAAATTCAGAATGGAAAAAAGATGATTACGTCGTGAAACTTGATTGCTTTCGCTGCAATGTTCGTGTTTGAATCAAACTAGATGCAATCGCTGGTCGCCATTCAATTCCATTCTCCAATTCCCTCGTTCCCTTTTTCAATTGGATTTATGTCCTCATAAAAATTTATAAGGTTTATCCTTATCCAATCATGGGTTGAGCATGATTCGGTTCAGGTTTTTTTGAAAAAATAAACCGACCAGACCCGACCAAGACGAAGACTTAGAATCACCAAGTGACCCACCCCGACCGAATCCAAATTGAAATAAACCGAACCGACCAACAGCGAGTCGGTTCAGGTAGGTTGTTGGTTCTGGGTTCCAGACAACCACCAACAGCGGGAAAAATGACCAAGAACTGATCGAGCAAGCAAGAAACCTTCAAATTCGTGAGAAATCTCCAAAATCAACAAGAACACTATATCAAATCATCAAGAAATACCAAAAAGCAGCTTCAAATCCAAGTCAAGTCAACCAAAAACTTCAAAAATGAGATCAAGTCGAAGAACTCACGCTTGAATCACCAAGAACTACCACCACCAACTTCGAATCAGCAAGTCAACGCCATTCACAAGGCTAAAACATTAAATCAAACCCCCAACGGACATTTTAAATTCACTTCTTGCATATCTGAGGTCGACGACGCTTGGAGAAGTTTCGATCCGCCTTGTTTATTATCGATCCGCCTCGTCGGGGGTGCTGAAGGGCCATAGAAGCCCGATGAGGAAGAAATTTAGGGTTCTGAGAGTAGAGAGAACTCAGAGGAGGCTCAGGATGTAAGTTCGTTGTGCTCGCGCTACAACAAATGCGGTCAAGGCGGAATGGAAAACAATAAATTTTATGCAAGCACAACCAACTAAAATCCCAAATAATCATCCAAACACTAAACTAGCAAAAGCAAAAGAGCTAAACAAGAGGTTTAAGGGGTACGACCTTTGTAGCTTGTCCACTTAATCGTGGAAGACCCGAGCTAGACTCCATCGCTATCCAAATCGAGCTTGCAAGTCAATCTCCTTACCGAAGATGATCCACATCGAGAAAAACCCAACTCAAGTTCAACTTCACTTAAAGATAGAAACTAGTGAAGCAACTTGATCTCGTGAGTTGCTAATTCATGAGATTAAGGGATGTAGTAAGCTCACATAATTTTTTCCCTCTCATTTCATCACAATCTCATTTTTAGAAGAAGAAAGAAAAAGAAGAGAGAAGAGACATGTAAGAATAAATAGAGAGAAAAGGCTTCATGCTATTATTAAAAACCATTTTCGTTTAAAAAACAGATCATACTCTTTCACCATACTTTCGACTATGCTTTTTTTCTTTTTCTTTTTCTTTTCTAAAATGAGAAATGAGGTGTCCCTTTTCTAGATGTTTTATTTATCAAATAAATAAAATATCTAGATGTGTATCATATACACGAAAACCCGTATCTGTATCGAATACGAAATACATACACAAACACCAACAAGAGAGAAATATAAAGTAAGCATAATAATAGAATATATATATATATATATATATTAAATCGTCTATTTGATTTAATAATCCGGTTTAAATCTAAACTGACTAGTATTAAAAATGTCCGATTAACATACATGTATCCAATATACGTATTTAATCGAACTCTCGCACGTATCGCCATACGCGCACTACATCGTTTTGCCTGAATGGGGAAAACCTATATGCGGGACTCTGAAGACTCAGTCAATACGCTGAAAGTAGCTTTGGATCATATCCGATTGATCATAAACACTTTTAGATTAATCCTCTCACGGGTTAACCTACAAGCACGTCAGCGGTACTAGATGTACGTAACAACTATCCATATATTGATCAAAAGAAAAGTTGACAAGCAAACTCATCCTATCGCTATCAGATCATATCAGTGACAGTCGTCGTACAGTCCGGTCTCTTCATTAGAGAGTATCGCATACCTGTCTGAGAGGTAGAATCTGTCAGACCCCCAATAACCCGATAAGTCATGCTGACAAAGGACTTATAACCACTGGAGATACAACTGATAGCACTTATCATTTTATCTCTACTGCCGTGGCCGTGAGCTTTTGGTTATAGTCATGTCTCGCATAGTGCGATATTGACTCCCTATACTAGGAGAGACGAATCCCCTCGACCACTCATTACCTCCATGTGCTTCGGGGTTGTACCCAACTAAAACATATTTTCACGACTCCTTAAAGTCGTGTTAGGTTAATAATCAAAGTACAGTAGGAACACACACAAGGCACTATGGCGATCTCAGCTCAAGAGACTACCCTGTGCTTAGAACTGTTATCTGACAATAGGTATAATACCATCTAGGAGTTTTCGATGAGTCCGTCCAGTGTAACTCATTTTCTAATGGGCACCTATACATAATTCTTGATGTCAAACACCAATAGCTGTGGGACCAGCTATCGCTCTTTAACCGAGCCAAGAAACGTATACACTAGTCTAATCTGTAGTACCAATGCCTCGTCTCGATACTCCTACGACTACGGACATTTAAGGATGCGCTTATGGATTATGCAGGTCCCACTATTATGATTTCCATCATAATCCTGGTAATCCAGCAAAGATCTTACAGGCTTTATCATTATTTATTAGCGATACGTAATAGTAGTAAAATATATACTCACGAATGATAAAGTCAAACCAGTTAGCATATCAACATCTCGAGAAAAATTGTTCTATCCATATAGGTCCTTCTACAATTACAATAATTTCCTTGAGGGAACCTATATCCAACAATCTTCCACTTGCACTTAAGGCCAATTATTGCGGCATCTCATGCCTAAATCTTATGTGCTATCATATACCTAACTTCTCTACTAACAGTTCCGCAAACCATGTTCGAGAAACAGCGTTAGTGAGTGGATCCGTTACAATATTTCTAATTTTATCTCTCTATATCTCAATTTCGCGAAGATTAACTATCTCCTAAATTGAGCGATACCTGTCTTAGAATTTGTTTAAATAGATGATGGGGGAAAATTCATAAATGAACAATTTTATCCAATAACTTCTTGGGCTGTATTCTTTGCTGAGTCATAATCAACACCCGGCGACATGTCTACCTCAGTATCCCGCTTGGAACCCTTTCCAATATACTGCTCCTCAGAAGAGGGTAAATTTATAACTCGTGATAGACACTCTGTCATCCATGTCACCTTGGAAACCAGAATCGGTAACTGCTTCCAGATGGAGGCTGCCATTACCATATACCAAGAACATCCTTATATGTTCTTCACTGTTTTCCTATATTTCTTCAGGACTGGACTACTATCTGCTTACTACAGCAAGTGCATAAGCTTTATCTGGTCTAGTACATGACATCGCATGATTGACCCAATTGCCAAAGTAAGTTGAATGTCATTCATGCGAGTCCCTCTCTTCATCAATCTAGAAGACATCTCTTTAGAGAGGTGACTCCATCATATGCAAGTACACTACCGCGTCAGGAGTCGTCCATTCTAAACACCTTTAGAATAGTGTCAGAGTACCTAGATTGGGACACTCCCCAAATCCTTCTAGATCTATCTTTATAGACCCGGTCACCAGAATGCCTGATATATTATCCAAATCTTATATGGAGAAACATTTGTGACAACCACAATTTGAACAAATTGTAGTATAGGAACACGATTTCTTATTATGAGGATGTCATCTACATATAATATGAGGTCTATGACAGTACTTCCTTCATTCTTCTTACAAATACAAGGTTCATCTATGATTTTGATGAAGTCAAACACTTTGACCGTAACATCAAAACAGATGATCCATCTCCGCTATGCCCGATTTAGTCTACAAATAGACTTAAGTAACTTGCATACTTTCTACTGCTCCAACTGATTATGATAACCCTCTGACAGAGTCATATATATCTACACTTCTAAATCACTATTAAGAAAAGATGTTATAGTCTTATACCTGCCAAATTTCATAGTCAAGAAATGCAAGCAGTGGCAAGTAATATCCGTATGGACTTCAGTATAGATAGTGAAGTAAAAGTTTTATCACAATCCACACCGAATATTTGATAAAAACTTTTTACTAAAAGTCTAGCCTTATTAGGTTACTATCTTTCCATCTGCACTGATCTTAAAAGATCTACTTGCTCCTAATCGGTTTTACCTTTCAGAAGCATCCATCAATGTCCATAATTTGCTACAGTCCAACTTGGATATCTTGCATCCATCAGTCGGAAGTCACTATTTTCAATGGTCTGCTGACAACTAGTAGGGTCATCATCAAACATGATGCTTACCTTTCTGTCACCATCTACGAGGAAACCAAAGTATCTTTCAGATAGCTGAGATCACATACTAAATCCGCGGAGTGACTAAACTTTGTCAGAGATAATCGAATCTCCAGGTTCTACTAAAATTTTAGTAACCGTTTGTGGCTTTGGAATCATTTCCAGTTCTACCATACTCCCACTAATTTCTTTTGCAAAAAATTCCTTTTCTAAAAATGTAACGACCATGTTTTCTAATACCCAATAAAAGGTCTTCTATTTAGTTCCAAGTATTTATTTGTGTGTTTTATTGATAGAAAAATATTTTATCTTATTTGTAAAAGTAATTTTAAAAATGTTATAAGCATTTAAATATAATTAAATGAATTTTTAAAAGATAATTATATTTTTTTAGGCTTAAAATATTTTAATAAAATTTTATGATGTCTTAAAATAATTTATGTATTTTTATTATTAATTAAAATAATTATTTCGAAATTAAAAAGTTTTTAAAAATAGATTAGACTTGTAAATAATTATAATAACTAACAAATATTTTAGATATGGGAATATTATTTAGTTTTAGCCCAAAATCATTTTTAAACTGAAGATAACAATAAAATAGGTTTTCTGGTATTTTTTAGTATTTTTCCCATAATTAAAACTATTTTTAAAAAAAATTTCAAAACAAATTCGGTTTTATAAAAACAGTTTTAGATATTAAAATTAAAAGGAAAACAAAAAATAGAAAAGGTGTTTTTAACCTGGACCGTTGGATTCGAAATCCAACGGCCCAGATTCATGCCCAGCCCCCGCATGAGGCGACTACGAGAAAACGCGTGGGTCCCCTTGCAGCCAAGTGGCGCCTCCTGGTTGGCGGCGGCGGCGGCGTAATCATTAAGAGATGATTCATGATGATTGCGCAGTGAGTACCAATCATTAGGCATGGATTTTTGTGGGATTTGTCCGGGATTTTGGGATTTATTTGTTACAACCTAAGCCCTATATATACAGCCATTTCCCAATCACTTTTCTCATGCCACAGAACTCAGAAAATTGAAAAAAAATACCGAGACCTTCGTCTCGCAGACACCGACGCAGTGGTTCCACCAAATCGTCGAGGAAAAATCAGAACGTGGAGATATTCGTGTTTTAGTGCAACGAGACGTTTCGGCTTCCTAAATCTTCATCTCAAAACAAAGGTAGCATCCGCCTCTCACGATTTGATCTATCACCTTCTCCAATTAGGATTTCTTAGACATGATAATAATCTTGCAACCCATTTTAATACGATGTTAAAATCATCATGCATTTTATGTTACTGTATTATTTTAATGAAAAAATTTTAGACTTGATGTTGACCTCACAGGATAACGACCTATCCATCATGCTCACACACATACCTACAATCAAAAATTCCTGATGTCGTTTATTAGTTACTAAGTTGGCATATCACACATACCTTTTAATATCATATTGGTTATTATTTTGCTAAGATAGCATATCACACATACTGTATGATCTCAAAATAGGTCACTCCACAACATGCCCTCATATTATGAAAAGTTTATGATTGAAAACACATACCGATTAGGTAATTATTTTAAAAGAGGTTTAAAGAAATAATATTTTTCTTGATATTATAAGATATTTCTTAGTTTCGATAAAATAACCCAATCTTTGAAAAGTCGTAATATTAGATATACCCTAAAATTCCAAAACAACCTATGATCGCATAAATACTATATTTTTTCTATGTTACAGAAGCTAATTATAATATAGTTTTTTACATCGATGCCCTTTCACTTAAGAAAATATTTTTATAATAATACCTTTAGCCTATAACCACTAAAGTTTAATAAGATACCTTAATAGGGTAATATTTTACATGAAACACCCCATGGTTACTAGGTAATCGTCCATGAAAAAGACACAAATTCTGCCGTCCATATGCAGCGGTTGTCAACGCAGAGTTGTTTTTATAGAATATCACCTTGAATAAACTACCCTAATCTAAATAGGGTAATGTTTTACGTAAATATATAATATCTCGTTGTTAATAAGCAATCGTCCCTGAAAAGAAGACAAATCCTGCCGCCTATGTGCAACGGTTGCCAACACCGACGCATTTCTAAAATGTTATCTCCAAATAAACACCATGACTTTATAAATTAGTATTTACAATAAAATAGGTTAATCCATCCTAAAAAGGATATAATTTCAATTAAATACCTTGACCTTTAGTAAATGTCTATTTTCAACAAAAACCATAATCTTAATAAAAGATATTTTCCAAAAAGAATACCTAAAACTTTATTAAAAGATAATTTCAAATAAATACCATAATTTTTCATTAAAAGATATTTTCATTAAAATACCATGGGTTTCCCAAAATTATAATTATTCTAAAATACCATGGTTTTCTTATAAACAATAACTACCCAAAAATACAATGATCTTTATTAACTAAGATTTCTATAAAATACTATGATCCACCATACAAACTTTAAAAGGTAACAAGATAAAAATGAGTGGTTGTGAAAGGCCATATTAAATGAGATCAACAATTTGAATACAAACTTATGACATATATGACATATGATACGGTTAGGGTGAGAATGCGCGAATCTAGGTATGGAATACTTATAAATGAAGATCCCTGCAGACAGGGTAAACAGTCCAATATGTGGACAACTACTAATCCGATATTCGGGCGAATACTAACCCGATCTTTGGGCAAACACTAACCCTACTTTGAGAGCGAATGCTAACCCTACTTTAAGGGCGAATAATCTAACATGTGGATGACATACGATGTAGAAATTCAATTCCTAGATGACATACGACTAACTCTAATTTGTCAAAATCTTTATACTGAACAACAGAGATGGGTAGTTTGATTAGGTAAGGAGATGTGGAACTCGGATTTTTCTACTACTCGATCATGATTCCGGGAAGTGAAACTGTACATTTCACTTCCCCAGTTGTTATTCCGTAGCCACAACGGAATAATCGCGAGTATTCGGACGCTTATTGAACAAACTAATATAAACTTTTACCTAACAGATATCTCATACAACATACTCTTATTTACATATACCTTATTAAACATGACCTTATTTACATTTACGTCATACCCTCATACACATATACATCATACCTTTATATACACATCATACATCTATACACCTATCATTCTTATATACACTTGTTTGTTGTTTTTGTACCCTTACTTCCTTATAAGGCAATCATACCCGAGTGTAACTCGCTGACGGACTTTCCTTTCTCTCTTTTCTCTATCTCTAGAATGTCCGTTAGATGATGATGAGTATTGCGATGAGGATCAAGGCGTAGAGCCCACTAATGAAGACTACGCAGAATGGACTCAAGAGTATAAGGACAGCTCTTTCATTTATCAATTGCTCACATGTTTAAGGCTTTGCTTTCCTTTATGTCATGTAATTAAACTATTTAGTTTATTTTACTCATTTCTTTTGGTGTGTAATAAAGTTTTTGTTAATGAAAATAAATGCCTTCCGTTTTTATTATTTCGTTTTGGTACATATTCTGCATGTTATAGATATTCATATGCTTAACGTAACTGTATTGAATAGACCACTTTCAATACAGTTAGGTTGCGGACTGATCAGTAAAATATATTGCTCATTTATATGGACATTTTCCGTACTATTATTAAGTATTAAAATGTGTTAATTATAATTTAAGAACATGTGTGGGTTTATTTGTAAAAAGATTATTATCATATGTTTCTTCATATATAATTAATAAAATTAAGCAAATATATGCATATCATATTTAAATAAAATATTCTTAAGATTATTTATTATTAAAATATGCATATCATATCAAATATTCTTAACCAATATTCTTAAGATATCATATCAATTAATTGGTTAGAATAATATCGCAAATAAAAAAAATGCTACTAACAATGTGATTTGAGATATTGTGCAGGTATTATAATAAGTTTAGCTCAGGTTTGAACTATAAGTTAGAGATCCACAACAAATCGATTCACCAAACCAAATCTGCAGAATATTAGGAGCAAATTGAAAAATCTTGCAATGACAGAGACTAAGAGATAAATTTTCAGAATCTTTTTTCAGAAGAATCTCCAAATATCGAGAGAAGAAGCCATGAGAAATCCGAAGGCTCAAACCCACCATACGGCGACAGATCCACGGTCAAAGTATGCTTGGGCGGCGGAAGCACGGTTTTCTGGCAGCAGTAGGATGTGAAACTTCAGGGTCTTGATCGTAATTTGACACACTTCAAAATGACGTCTAGAGTTTCATATTCCAGAGCCTATAAATGGATCAAGAGCATCTATCATCAAAAATATATAATCGAACTATCTATCCATCGAAGAATCGATTAAGATCTAGCGAGCAGACTAGGGTTTTGTAAATTACTTTTTCAGCGAGCAACTTTTGTAAGGCATGAGTAATCAATAAAGGTAGTTTTTTCTTTAATTTTGTTGCATTTACTTTCCGCAATTACTTTGCGTATTACATTCTGCATTTACTTTCAGTATTTTTAATTTTAATTATGGGTTTCGTTTTCTTCCACCTTTCTTCTACTACGCTAATATTCATGAGCGAAATTCTTGCTTGCTAGGGTTTGTAGGATAGGGTAGAATAATGGATGAAAACTATAACTTAAATTCTTTTTAAAGTTTTAATTTTTATAAATTTTAGCAAAATGAATAATAACCCTCTTATCGGACGTGCTATTAATTCTTGATAGTCATGACCACGATTTAAGAATCATTAATAATCGTTTTGTTAAGTGCTTGAGATAAATAGGGATCAATGGAAAGACAAGGGTCAGCAGAGTGAAACCCTAATTCTCTACAAGAACCCTAATCCACATTTATCGCTATTTCTCTAGTATTAAATAATTAAAAGATAAAAAGAATTATTTTTAAAATTCCATCCATTAACTACTAAATCCTATAAACCCTGCAAGCCCTTCTATTATAAACTTTTCAAATCTTCTTAGTAATAAACGATAACAATCCTAAGTTTCTTCTATCAACTTGTCTATAATAAGAAAAATATTTCACCGTTTCTCTGTGGATGACCCGTACTTACTAGCGGCTAGCTATTGAGACAGCGTTATTGATTGCGGTAATTTAGAATATACATAGACACACTTTTTCATGACCAATCAAATGGCGCCGTTGCTGAAGACAAGGTCATGATATTTTTTTTTGTTATTCGAGTTGATTTCTAATAAAAACCAGAAAAAAGAGAACCAAAACTGCATTTTGTGTTTTTAACGATTCTTGTGCGAGTTTTGCAAGGAAATCTGGAGTAATTGGAGCGAACCAATAGAGATTCAGAGACTTTCAAATTGGACCAGAGGAGCATTTGAGTGATGTGAAGAAGTTTGGAAGGGAGAACTCATCAAACGGAGGCGGAAATGCGGCCCAACATAGCATTTGGGGACGGAAGCACGGCCACCTTGGGGAGTTGAGCCCCCAAAATTTTCTGGTATTTTCCTACTATCTTCCTCTCTCCTCTAAAACACCAATAAATTGTTTTTACCTGCAGGATTATTTGCAAACAACGCCGCTAAAAAATCTTTTTGCGTGTTTTTAATTTCGGGTTGTTTTGCATATCTAAAACGAATATTAAGGGGCAAGAAACCCAAATCCAGATTACGTGGGGATTTCATCACTCTTCGTAGGCCCCACAAACAACAAACGAGCATACTATCATCCTATATTAATAAAAAATATCTAGACCAAGCTTCTAAGGACAGTCACGCTCAATTAAAACAAAGGAGGGTCGTGGGTAATCTATTTCTTATCCGCATTTCTCTTGTGGTGTCTAAGGCAAGTGTGACTAAGACAAGTGGTTTACTTAATTAGGCCTGCTATTTTGGTGATTCGTATAGCGGATACTTCCCACTTATCTGACACTTACTTGGCTGCAAGATTGATAAAGATGTGATAGAGGATTGATCCTACGTCTCCTTTAGAAGTCTAGGAGCGGTATAGTAATTTGACCTAAGTGACTAGCTCTAAAGACTGGTTGTGCATTTTATGATTGGTTGAGTCAAGCCTTATGTCTGTTACTTTTGTCAAAACAAACCCTTCTTAAAATCATTCTCACACATATCACATGCTGCAACATGCACTAAACCCGCTTAGTGTATGATCGGCTGGACACAGGATTCTAGTGCCCGTTTAGTCCGCGTTTTTGCCGTCAACTCCGAAGTCGATACTTTTTCACCTTCTTTTTCTCCACTAACTACCACATCTCCCGAGATGGACAGACCTCCACCGGGTTTTAACAATACCACATTGCCACTACCCGTAGGTGTGCAAATTCAGAATTCACCATGCATCGCTCTCCAAGACCGATGATATCCCACACACGGACCCCTTTTTACGTGTTTGTCTCTTTCACCAGCTAGTAGGGATAATTTCGAAATTAAACCCCACTTAATCAAGTTGTTGCCCAAATTTCACGGGCTTGAGTCTGAGAATGCATATATTTTTATAACAAAATTCGAAAACGTATGTGTAATGATGAGCACCACCCAACTTTCAGGGGATACTGTGCGATTACGTCTTCTCCCTTTTACCTTATGCGATCTCGTAGAGAAGTGGTTTTATAACACCTCCTCACATTCTATCACTAATTGGGATGAATTTGTTAAAGCATTCCTAAAGAAATTTTATCCTAATCATAATACTGCCCGCATTACGAGCGAGATTAACCAGTTTGCCCAACTTCCCAATGAACCCTTTTGGAAATACTTTGAAAAGTTTAAAGATCTCCTTGTCTAATGCTCTCATCACGGAGTCGAAAAATGACAACTTTGCTAAATTATGTATGAGGGTGTTAATCAAGCGATAAAACAAATGTTAGAAACCATTTGTCAATATCATTTTGAATATCCGTTGGAAGATCATTAGTCTTATTTGGGACTAAGACCAATTTGGAAAATAAAGAGCACAAGGGCTCGGTTGATTAGGAGTATGGCCAACTTGGGCTCAGCCCACTCAGTCTTTGTTATTTCATTTTGAATAAAGTGTTAAACATTTTCTTAGGCTTAGTCCCCTTTCTATGTAAACAATGCTGAGCATTTATATGGGTTCTGACACCCCCACTTTATTTTAATTTATCCTTTTTTTGAGTGTTGAACACACTTTATGGCTCCCACATGCGAAGTACGTGAGGCACTTGATACTAGGCACTGGCGCTGTTTGGTGAGTGCAGAACACTTTATATTAAATAGCGCCCATATGAGGGGCATGCGGGACGCTTGGCGCTGAGCGCTAACCACCGAGTGCTAAGCACTCCTTATTGAGTGGTGCCCATGTGAGAGACACGTGAGGCGCTTGGTGCTAAGCGCCAACTACTGAGTGCTAGGCACTTTTTATTGAGTAGTGCCCACGTGAGGGGCACATGAGGCGCTTGGCACTGAGCGCCAACCACTGAATACTAGACACTCTTTATTGAGTAGCGCCCATGTGAGGGGCATGTGAGGCACTTGGCGTTGATTTTTCTTCGTGTATTATGTTCTGAAGAGTTCAATTCTTTGTTCTTCTCCGAATCTTCGATCCCCAAGAACAAATTCATCCCCATGAGAATTAAATTCCTATTTGTGGGAGACTTATCTCATGGATCCCAGATCTTGGGAAAGAATTATGTTCTTTTATGAGGGTTAAACCCTTAGATATGCAGATAAGATGCTCTGATCTCTACTACTTTTATTTACCCCGAAGAAAGTTCTTCTTCTTTCCTCTCTCTTAAACTGTCTTTTTTCTTGCTCTTCTTTTTGAACTTGAAGTTTTTGGGGGGTTCATCTTCTTAGATTTAAAATCTTAGGTTCTTTATATAGTAGAGGCAGATTTTTTGATTTAGTTAAAGAAATCTCTTATTGAAAGATCTTTAATTGATTTGGGGATTTTTCTCACCATTGGATCTTTGATCCGAGAACTTCTGTTTTACAGAAAATATTTTTCTTGTTTTTAACAAGATTAGGGAAATATTTTCCCATACAAAATTTATTCTGCAGATAGGTGATTTTTAATCACCATTGGATTTTTAATCTAATGGTACTCTGTTTTACAGAGAGTAATCTTTCTTCTTTGGGAAGATTTGAGAAATATTTCCTTAACAGAATTTAATTCTGTATTTTGATGATTTATCATCTCCGTTGGACTTTTAATCCAATGGCTCTATTTAACAGAGAAATTTTAGTTCTGGCGTGGGTGCCCTCGTGTGAAACACGTGAGGCACTGCCTAAGGGTTTTTAACTCTTAGCGCTGGCGCCCTCGTGCAAGGCACGTGAGGCGCTGCCTCAGAATCTTTAACTTTTATTTAATATATTTCTTTTTGTGCTTTGCACATTGGCGTCCGCGTGAGGAGCACGTACGGCTCCTCCTTAGAGTTTAATTCTTATTTAATAGATTTCTTTTTGTGCTTTGTACATTGACGCCCGCGTGAGGAGCACGTGAGGCACCATCATAGGATTTGATTCTATCTAAGGCAGTACTTACATGCTTTGCATGTGGAGCTTTCCTTTTATTTTTATTTTATTGTTATTATTTTATAAGGGAGCAAGTTTTGAGCCAAAAATTTGGCGGGAACAAATTCCCCCCACTAGTTTGCCCACATAAGTATGTACGTGGGTGAAGTTGTGCAATGTTATGCGTGACCAGAGAATTGATGGCTTAGGAGACAAGTTTAGAGTCCTTGTAGCCTAAGACTTTTTTCCATTTTCATGAGTCGTAAGGGTCTCAAGAAGGTTTTTTTTCCCTACAAGTCAAGAGGATCTCATAGGTGCAAATTCTCCCTAGAAATCGTGAGGATTTCTAAGTGTTCATTGCCTCAGTGAGTCATAAGGATCTCACTCGGGTATTTTTCCTTACGAATCGTGAGGATCCGTAAGTAGTTTCTTTATTTCATTGGCGAATGTGGTTTTGGTAAATGTGGCCCGTAGATAGTCCATCTTGACCTTCTTGCAGGGCAGCGATGGCTTAAGAAACAGCTTTGGATCTGCCGCCTAAGACTTTTCAACTTTATGAGCCGTGAGGGTCTCATAAAAACTTTTCTCCCTACAAATTGAGAGGATCCCGTAGGTGTATTTTTTCTTAGGAGTCGTGAGGACTCCTAATTGCATTTTCTCTTGAGAGCCGTAAGGATCTCACAAGAGAATTTTCCTTCTTACAAGTCGAGAGGACTCGTAAGTGGTTTTTTTTCCTTGTCGATATTTGACTTTGGAGAGTGTGGCCCGTGAATAATATACAAGAGTCTGTTTGGATCTGCTTGTAGGACAGCGATGGCTTAGGAAGCTGGTTCGGATCTGCCGCCTAAGACTTTTCAACTTTATGAGCCGTGAGGGTCTCATAAAGATTTTTCTCCCTACATGTCGTGAGGATCTCGTAGGTATATTTTCTCCTTAGGAGTCGTGAGGACTCCTAAGTGTGTTTTCTCTTGAGAGTCGTAAGGATCTCACAAGAGAATTTTCCCTATTACAAGTCGAGAGGACTCGTAAGTGGCTTTTTCCCCTCCTTGTCGATATTCGACTTTAGAGATTGTGGCCCGTGGATAGTATACAATAGTCTATCTTAGACCTACTTGCAGGGCCCCAGTGCTTAGGAAACAAGTTGATATCCCCGTGGCCTAAGGCTTTTCCCTACGAGTCGAGAAGTTCTCGCAGGAACATTATTTTCCCTACGAGTCGAGACGAATCGAGAAGTTCTCGTGAGGATGTCCTAACGTCACAGTTAACTTCTGCTAATAGAACTCCGTTAGGGTCTGTGGTACTAGGGTTTTTACCCGTCGTACCGTCGCATTGGCCGATGCATTCCCCGATATGCAATCTTGCTATTCGAATAGCCTTGAGATTGTCGTGTCTCTGATCCCTTCGGGGGTTGGACAAGACGTCTTCAAGTAATCTTCCAGGTGATATTACCATAGGAGGAGCAAGCATTAGGGATATTTGATTGATCTATGTTATTTTTCGTACGTTTTGAAATCAAAGAGTTAACCGCAATCAAGAACGGTGTCACTTGGTAGCTAGCCGGTTGAGTACGGGTCGGTCCACAGGGAAAACGTGTATTTTCTAGTTGTTCTAACAAGTCAATTCCTATTTGTGGCAGGTTTTGATTTTCTATAAAATCTGAGGTTGAAATTGATTTGGATTAAAACCTTGCTAGGGTTAGGATTAGATTAGTTTGGAAAGTCAATTATTCTCACCGCTTTCTTTGCCCTAATTAAGAACTTTAGGTGTTAAGGTAATAGTTAACAAAGGGGATTAGTACGACCGGGAAGAAACTAGGTTTCTTCCCTTTTGTCCTTGTCCGTCCTTTCTTAACTTTTAGCCCTAAACTCTATGGAAATCAAACACAACCGGTCTTAACTATGGAATCACCGCTACCTCATGGGATAGGGTGCCGTAGTGAGCGGTATGTGTATGGTTTTTATAGAGCCCTTATTTTAAAATATTGAACGGGCAAGAAAAGGGTGAGAGATTTTCATCTCTCAAACCTTCCTTAAACCTAACCCTAACAAGTGAGGAACTACTCACTCATTAAGGAATTAACAAAGGAATTCATTTTTTTAATTTTAATAATCTAATTAACTTGCGGAAAATAACTACGGCAGATAAAAAATTTGCAGAGAAATAAAATTCCTAGATAAGAAATTCAAGATAAGAAAACTTACTTTATTGATACACTCTTTGACAATTACAAGGAATGAAAATTTTAATCTAGGAAAATAAAAAGAGGCATGCTCCAAAAAGAGCTGTATACTTCCTATTTATAGATAATAGAAACCCTAGGGTTTACATCTGATCCACATCTAGAATTACAAAACTACCCTGAGAAGCCTGGTCAAGGCATCGACACCCACCGACAAGATGCACCGACATGTGCTCAGCACGGCCGTGGAACCGCGGCCATAAACCATGTTTAGCCACGGATCCGCGGCCATCTTGGGGGCTCTCTGTCTCAATTTTCCAGGGTTTCCTTCTGTTGCTTTTTCCTTCTATTTTCTTTACTTGGTTCTTCAGAATCTTTTCTAGTTTTTCTTCCATATTTCCACAGTGCAGAATGTTGTGGACTTTTACCGTTCGCTTCGTATTGAAGTCTTGAATCTTGTGCTGCCTTCATACCTTGTGCAATTGAACTGTTCATTGATCTTCACTTGTTCCTTAAACTGTAGGCGGCATCATAAAGATTCTTCTATTTATTGGTCGTAGTCTAACTTTTGTAGCGTTTTTCATCATTTTCACTGTATTGTTCCAAGAACCTGTAACCTGTAACTATTCAGCAGATATGGATCAAAAGCACTTATTTATTTGCAATATGATTAAGAATGGGGAATATAATAATGCAAAATTTTGATATGAACAAATACCCCCAAACTTATCTTTTGCTCGTCCCGAGCAAAACTAGTTTATTCTCGAGAAAGCCTAACTTCACTTTCGCAGGGAAACGTGATTGCACTGAGCTCGTGCAACAAGCCGTTAAACCTTTAGGTGTCCCCAGTAGGAGGAGTGTTGTCTCCTGAGGGTTTTCAGCGGATACTACCCACAAAATCCGATCAATTTGGCCTATTGACTTTCATTTTTCAATTCGGTGTTCTAGCAAGAAATTCTATTATCTTCAATTTAGAAATTAACAACCCGTATTTTTCACGCTCACTTATCATTTAACTTAATATTGTATATATTATGTTAATTTACTTAGCTTTTAGTATCTTTTAAATTTTCCTTCTAAGGTTCCATTTCAACTTAGGAATTTTTATCATCTCTACTGAAGATATAAGTCCTATTTTTTCATTCCTATCTCTCATTCAAACCCCAATCATATACCCCTACGTGTGTGTATGTATCACCCCTACACTTGGAAATTCAATTCAAGCTATTATACTCTTGTCCATCGTCCAAAGTACTTTTAGTTGGTGAATTTTTAGATGAAATTGCTCACACATCCTTCATGCGACCGTTAATACTTCTTGAGGTACTAACGACCGATTACAAAATGTGTTTGTGCAATAAGGCGTAATTCTTCGTCTTGTAATACCTATGGCTTTAGCAGTGACTCCCAAACCAGTTGGTCTAAGGCACTAGGTGATAAAGCACCCTCGCTATATATTTTTTATTTTACGCAGTCTTAATTAATTACAAAACCAGTGTTCATTTTTTATATCACTTTATTCACACTTATAATTTTATTTTCTTTCATACTAAGGATTTTAAACAAGAGCATTTCAAGGTATCCTCTACTATTCCAAGTTTCAAGGTGCGTGTTTATGCAAGTTGTAGGGTATATATTTTCAGAATTTGGACTTAAGGTTCGAAATTATTTTTCAGATTTACACTTCAATAAAAATTTCAATACACTTCCCTTATTTTGACTTAGCCCAAGAACTGAACTCAAATTTGCCTATTTCTAAGTAAACTATAAGGACATATATTTTCTACCGTTAAATTTTTAAGAAATGTTATTTTTAGGGTTTTTAATTTACTAAGTTTTGGGATCTAGTTTTTCCTAGCTAGTTAACCGTCTTGTCAAATTTAAGTCAATTATGGCTAAAATTAAATTTTTTCAATTTTTAAAATTTTTAAAATTTTTTCAATATTTTATTTGAATTTTTTTTTCAGTTTTCTAATTTTTTTATAATTTTTTATAAAGATGCAATGTAGAATTAAACATGCAAAAGAAAAAGAAAAATATATACAAAAATTTTTAAAAAAAATATGCAATGCAATGATAACTATTTACAACCACCTCCTCCCACAAACTTACCAAAAGCAGTGCCCTCACTGCTCGGCCCCTCGCCGTCCCCTTGAGCGTGAACGGAAACGCTCCTTCCTAGCTAGCAGGGTTCTGACCCCCTGCTCTACTTCTATCAGACGCCGATCATGCTCCCTCATCATCCCCCTCAACTCGTCAATCCCCCTAATGGCTCTTCTCATTAAACGTGCATGTTCTAAGGGGGTGAGCTCCTCCTCGCTTGCGGTCGAGCTGGAGCTAGGTGTTCTGGCAAGCACGTGTTCCGCCGGTTCTGTTCGTGACCAAATATCAGTCAAGCGTGTATAGGATGTAGATACTCCCTCAATGAGAGGCCTGATGGGAATACCTCCATGCATATAGAATTCGAATTCCTCCACAGGGAGGAAATAGCGACACAGTTGTGTTACTAACATGGGGCATGGGTAGTTCGTGGCCCTTTTGCCCGCACCAATTGAGTTAAGCAGAACCGTGCACATGTCGAATCTAGGGTTCCTATTCATTAGTTTGTTCACGATATGAAGTGACAGGGTGAAAAATGTGGTATTATGGGAAATCCCAAAAATATTGTTTTGTGCCCACCAACACACGGTTAAAACATTAGCGAAAAGGGTTCTCGCTTGTATTCCTTTCCTCGGTTCCCTCGAGCAATCATTACCCATTAAGGGCATGTAATCTTCAAACTGAAGGGGTTGATCGTGAACAGGTAACCTAGGGATCAAAGTGACTTCATGGATGAAGTTTCTATCAATAATTATCTCCCTATCACCCCACAGTAACTTGATAAAACCATATTGTGCAAGGCAGCCGTCTTCCATGCACTCGTAAAAACGAGTGACTAGATATGGAAGGGCGTAAGCGTTTGGGTGATTATAGATTAAAAAATTCCAGCCCCTCCGTATGATTTCATCACTAAAATAACTTCCATATATCGTGTATGAAAAAATTTGTGAGAAATCACGCTCTAACTGCATATTTGGTGCCATCACAGAGAATCTACAGAGATAAAAAAAAAATTAACAGAGAGGAGTTTAGAGATTGAACCACCTCTGAAAGATTCAGAGGGTGACGCAGCAGGGACGCGGTGGAAGCGCTGTGGGAAAGGGGTTCCTGCGGCGGTTGGGCGGCGTGATGTGGAGATCTCGCTGCAGAATTTTGAGCGACGGTTAGGGTTTTGCAGAAAGGTGAAAAATTAGGGTTAAGAAATAGAGAGGGTCGGGGTCTTATTTATAGGGGGGAGTGTTTTGGTCATTTGCAAAAAAAAAAAACCTCTTAAAAAGAGGAAATTATTTGCAAATAAAATTTTTATTTTTATTTTATTAAATCTGGAAATTTACAAAAATACCCAAAAAATTTATTTTATTTTCAAATTTTCAATTTTTTTTAATGTTATTTTGTATTTATATAAATTCAAATGATACATATCCCCAAACTTGTTTGAAACAATGTTTTAGCTAGATGATCGAAAATTTAGGGGTAGATGGAGGAAGATCAGTCAATATAAATCGGCTCCTGTAAAAACAGGAGCTCATCCGAAGGGTCCGTAGTGAGGAACGGTTTAAGTCGATACCCGTTTACTTTAAACAGTGTACTGTCCTCCGGGTTTTCTAGATCTACCGCACCGTGCGGATATACGGTGAGTACAAAAAATGTCCCTTTCCATCGAGATTTGAGCTTGCCGGGATGGAAATGTAATCGGGTATCGTAAAGCAAAACCTGTTGACCAGGTTTGAAAGTCTTGCGCATAAGGTGTTTGTCGTGGAACACGTTCGTTCGGTTTTTAACAACTACTGTGTTCTCATAGGCCTCATCCCGCAGCTCGTCTAATTCATTCAATTGCAGCTTTCTATTGCTGCCCGCATCTACCAAAGATAAGTTCAACTCTTTAATTGCCCAAAATGTCTTGTGCTCTATTTCAACACGAAGATGGCAAGCCTTTCCATAAACAAGCCTGTATGGAGACATGCCAAGGTCGGTCTTATAGGCAGTACGGAATGCCCAAAGGGCATCAATTAGTTTTGATGACCAATCTTTACGGTTTTTGGAAACCGTTTTCTCTAATATCTGTTTAATTTGCCGATTCGAAATCTCGGCTTGCCCACAAGTTTGGGGATGATATGGCGTTGACAGCTTGTGAGTAATGGAGTATTTGCGCATTAAGGACTCGAAAGTCCTATTATAAAAATGAGATCCATTATCACTGATAATGGCGCCGAGGATGCCCAAACCGAGAAAAAATGTTTTCTTTGAGAAATCTAACGACAACTTTGTTGTCGTTGGTTCGGCTGGGCACAGCCTCGACCCATTTTGAGACATACTCAACAGCAAGTTGAATATACATGTTCCCAAAGGAATTGGGAAATGGTCCTATGAAGTCTATTCCCCAAACGTCAAAAATTTCAATAACCAAAATTGGTTGGAGTGGCATTTCATTTCTCCGAGATATCCGGCCTAAGTGTTGGCACTGGGAGCATGTCTTGCAGTATTCGTATGTGTCTTTAAGAAGTCGTGGCCAGTAGAAGCCACACTGCAAGATTTTTTCTGCTGTCTTTTTGGGGCCAAAATGCCCGCCGCATGCTTGATCGTAGCAGAATGACAGCACGCTCTTAAACTCGTTGTCGGGGACACACCGACGAATGATTTGGTCGGAACAGTATTTGAAGAGATACGGTTAATCCCAGTAAAAATGTTTTACTTAGGACAGGAATCGGAGTCTGCCCTGATTTGACCAATCATTTAGTATCAGTCTGGTGGCCAAATAATTTACGATATCAGCGAACTAAGGTTCTCATGACACGGTTAAGAGCTGCTCATATGGGAAAACGTCTTTAATAGGAGTTTGAAGTGTAGGCGAAGAAGGGAGTCGTGAAAGGTGGTCGGCGACTACGTTTTCGCATCCTCTCTTGTCTCTTATAACAAGGTCAAACTCTTATAGCAAAAGAATCCAACGTATCAGCCGATATTTAGCATCTTTCTTCACGAAAAGATGGCGAAGAGCCAAGTGGTCCTTTGAAACGATGACTGGAGAGCCGATTAAATAGGGCCTGAATTTTTCCAGTGCAAACAAAATGGCTAAGAATTCTTTTTCAGTTGTTGTGTAATTTAATTAGGCCTCATTTAATGTTCAGCTAGCGTAATAAATTACGTACGACATCTTATTTATGTGTTGTCCAAAGACAGCACCAATGGCAAAATCAGACGCATCGCACATAATTTCAAATGGATGCGTCCAGTCGGGAGATGAAAGAATGGGCGCAGAAATAAGTGAGTGTTTCAATGACTCGAATGCCTTCATGCAGCTTGAGTCAAAATCAAAAATGGTGTCCTTGGCCAACAAAAGATCAAGGGTCTAGCTATCTTGCTAAAATCCTTGATGAACCGTCTATAGAAACCGGCATGGCCAAGGAAGGCTCAGATGTCTTTAACGCACTTGGGAGGAAGAAGATTGGAAATGACTTCAATCTTAGCTTTATCAACCTCAATGCCATTTTGTGAGATGATATGTCCTAAGACAATACCCTCTCATACCATAAAGTGGCACTTCTCCCAATTTAAAGTGAGGTTCTTATCCCTATAACGGGTAAGAACTCTGTCTAAATGTAGCAAACACTCGTCAAAGGAGTCGCCGAAAATGGAGAAGTCATCCATAAAAATCTCCAAGAATTTTTCCACCATGTCTGAAAAGATGCCCATCATACACTGCTGGAAAGTAGCGGGTGCATTGCATAACCCAAAAGGCATGCGACGGTAAGCGAATGTACCGTAAGGAAAAGTAAATGTGGTCTTGTCTTGATCCTTTTCGGTGATGGGAACTTAATTATAGCCGGAGTAGCCATCCAAAATGCAGTAAAATTCATGCCCAGCCAATCGTTCTAGCATTTGGTCAATAAAAGATAACGGAAAGTGGTCTTTCCGTGTCGCGGCGTTGAGTTTTCTATAATCGATGCAAACTCGCCACCCAGTTTGGGTGCGAGTAGGTATTAACTCATTTGCCTCATTAGTTATGACCGTTATGCCCGATTTCTTTGGGACAACATGAATGGGGCTAACCTACTGGCTATCAGAGATAGGGTAAATGATACCACTATCAAGATATTTTACAATCTCCTTTTTAACAGCCTCCTTCATTATGGGGTTGAGGCGTCTCTGTGGATCCTTTACTGGCTTGGCATCATCCATCATATGTATATGATGTTCAACTATGAGGGGACTAATCCCCTTGATGTCCGCCATAGTCCAGCCAAAAGCTTGCCGATTATTTTGTAAGACCATTAAAAGGGCTTTCTCTTGCTCGAGGGCTAGAGAGGCCGATATGATAATAGGAAGGGTTTCATTCTCACCTAAGTAAGCGTATTTAAGGTGAGACGGCAATAGCTTGATTTCGAGTTTTGGAGGTGAAACAATTGAAGGTAAAATTGGTGAAACAGTCTCGAACTCGAAGGATTCCAATAATGGTTCGAAGCGAGTGTAAGCAACCGAGTCAGATGGTTCAGTTAACTCATCCAAAAATTCAAAGGACTCGAACTCGGGTGGTGAGTCTTTAAAATCGTTCGAAAAAGTGAAACACTCATAATCGTTATCGGGTGTGAAAACTGTGTCAGATTCAAGGAGGAATGCACTAGTGGCGTCAAAACTGCTGTGATCGAACAAAAAATTTTCGAGCTCACAGTCCTCCTGTGTGATCTCTTGGATCGAGCAAATATCAAGTATACTAGCATCAGGCTCGGAGGGCTGATTCCCCAACTTAAAAATGTTGAGTTCAATTGTCATATTTCCAAAAGATAGGTTCATCGAATCATTTCGACAATTGATCACCGCATTAGAAGTCACAAGGAATGGTCGACCGAGTATCACCGGAATTTGACTCTGGGGGTTAGCTACAGGCTGTGTGTCCATAACAATTAAATCAACGGGGAAAATGAAGTCCCCTACTTTGATCAACACATCCTCTAACTCACCCCTAGGATGAGTGATGGATCAGTCAACCATTTGTAAAGTAAAATGTGTGAGTTTCAGCTCTCTAACGCCTAATTGTTCATATACTGAATAGGGAAGCAAATTAACACTGGCACCAAGATCTAAAAGTGCGCGATTGATGTTCTTATCCCCAATTGTTATTAAAATTGTAGGACAGCCATGGTCCTTATGTTTTTGGGGGTAAAGGTTGGGTAAGAGCATCACTTACTGCACTAGCCAATAAAACTTTCTTAGGTACCTGCGATTTCCTCTTCTTGGCGCATAAGTCTTTTAAGATTTTTGCGTAAGAAGGGACTTATTGGATTGCATCCAAGAGAGGTATGTTAATGCTAACCTGTTTGAATAACTTCACAATCTTCTCCATTTGTAGACTTGGTTTATTGGATCTCAACCTGTTTGGAAATGGAGCATTTTGAAAATTTGTTGAGTCCAACATTTATGGAGTATATTACGGAGTTGGAACGGATCCCAGTGTTGGTATTTTCGTGGAGTGAGATGTAGGTCCGTTCGAATTAGAAGAAGTAGAACCTTGTGAAGAATGAAGAACAGGCTCTGTAGAAGATGAAGAAGATGAAGAAGCGGCGGCCGGGGTGTCATCATTATTACCAACGTTGTTGTGCAATACCTTTCCAGATCTCAACGTAGTCACAGCACTTACATTATGATTTTGTTGTTCATAAGCAACATGTGCGTTGTGTGTGTGACCGGGATTTGGCAGTGGTTGAGATGGAAGTTTACCCTTTTCTCGCTCGCTTAACGCAGCATTCAGATGTACAATTTGGGCTTCAATTATTTTTATTCTCTGACCATGTGAAGTGGTATGTTGCACCAAAGCCTGAATGGAAGGCTGGATGCTTGCTGAGGATTGTGTAGATTGTTTTAAAAACGCATCCAGACTTCGTTCTAGCGAGAAAACCTTATCGTTATTCGGCTGAACAAAATTGTTTTGAGGATAAGAATTGTTTGGTACAAAATTGTTCATTTGGTTTTGGTTTTGGTAAGGTTGGGGTTGGAAAGGTTGCTGATATTGAGTTTGTTGAGGGGCTTGTTGTTGTGGAGGAGGCCTTTGAAAGTTATTGTCTTGGAATTGTTGTTGATTTTGATTCCAAGCAAAATTTGGGTGGCTCCTCCAACCAGGATTGTAAGTTGAAGAGTATGGATCATTTCTTTGTCTTTGCTGAAAGGCAGCATTGACTTGATCTTGTCCTTGAATAGGTGGGTTGTAAGGACACTATTCGGTTAGATGGGACAGATCCGAACAACAAGCACAAATAGTGCGTGGGGGTAAAGCTAGGGAAGGAGAAGGCGATGAGAATTTGCTCTCAATTGCTTCTAGTTTTTTCATGAGTGCAGCCATTTCGGCCTTCATTGCAATCGACATATCAAGTTGATGTATGCCTGCCCTAGATTGACCTGATGAAGTAGATGAAGTGGTCCTAGTACTTTCCCACTGAAGTGTTTTTTCAGCAAGATCGTCGAGAAATTGCCAAACTTCCTCGCTTGATTTTGTAAGAAAGTGACATTAACAAATGGTTTCCAACCACTGCCTAGTTTCTGGGTTCAATTTTTCGTATAAAGTTTGGCAAAGTTGCTAATTCTCGATACCGTGGTGAGGGCACTTAAAAAGAAGGTCCTTAAATCTTTCGAAACACTTCCAAAAAGGTTCGGAAGGAAGCTGGGAAAATTGAATAATTTCATTACGAATTCTCACGGTTTTGTGGTGTGGGTAAAACTTTTTTAGAAAAGCCTTAACAAACTCTTCCCAATTTTTTATGGAGTGTAATGCTGTGCTATATAACCATTTTTCAGTTAGGTCGCATAAAGTGAATGGAATGACACGTAGCCTTATAGCATCATCAGAAAGTTGTGTGGTCTTCATCATTGCATAAATATTCTGGAATTTGTTAATGAAGATGTAGGCATCTTCGGATTCCAGCCCGTGAAATTTAGGCAATATATTGATGAAGTTGGGTTTAATTTCAAAATTATCCCCATTAGCCGGTGGAAGTGAAAGACAAGTGGGAAGTGCGGTGCGGATGGGATAGAAAAGATCATGGAGCGCGATTCGTTGGGGCGCTTCGACAGGAGGGTGTGGTGGGTTATTCGCACCTAGTGGAGGAGGAATCAGTCCCGTATGTAAGGGGTTGTTAGGATTGAATCCCGACATCTTCTTAGAAGATGATGAATTTGAAGATGAAGGTAAAGAAGTGGAGGGAATTTCGACTTCGGAGTCGAAAGCGTCGTCAGTCAGCACTAACGAGACACGGGCTAAATGGGCACTAGTGTATCTAGTCCAACCGGACATACACTAACGAGGTGTAGTGTAGTCAAAAGGTAAAAACAGAAGGTGGGGCTAAGAAAACGTCAATGAGAGAAAGTGGGGTGCAATGGATTTCTAGCGACAAATTGGCAAGTTTTTGTAAAAATTTTGTTTTGTAGTTTTTTTATAAGGAGTTTTTGCAAAAATAATTTTTATAAGGAGCTTAGACACACTTTCAAGCAATCACAATATGCACAATCAAGCCTAGAGCCAGGGTCTCCTAAGTCAACTAGACTGCTCCTAACTGTTCCAAAGGGCAAGTTGTGAGATCCTCAAATCGCCTTTTCACCGCCAATTGTGGCTAGATAAACACAAGTAAAGAAAGGAGGGATCCGCTCATGAATCACCGTGAGACGAGCCTTTTAAAATTACCTTTCCCACTTGTCTAGTCTAGGCACCACAAAGTCTGGTTTAGATAAACGACTGATGCCTACAATCTTTCCTTTGTCCTAATGAGCACGACAGTCCTTATTGGCTGAGTCTAATATTTTTAATTAACTCGAAGGTTCATGCAAAATGCTTTTTGTGATTTTTGGGGTCCTAGGAAGGGTAATGAAATCCCACCCAATCTGGATTGGTGTTATAGCCCATTAAAAGTCCGTTTTAAAAATATAAAGCAATAAACACACAAAAATCCAAAACACTTGCCAAATTTTTTTTATTTGCAGCGCAAAGAATCCTGCACAAGATCAAGTTATTGGAGAAGGGGGAGAAGTTTTGCCCAAAGAACCCTACAGGAAAATTTTTTTAGATGACTACATAGGGTTACAGAAGAGGTAAGGAATACTTATAGAGCCCCATTTTTTTACGCTGACGTCACCAAACCGCGGCGGTTGCACGGCGGTTGCCCACTTTAGCCACGGTTCCGAGGTCAAAAACTCTGTTCAAGCCTCCAAAATTTTTCTGTGCGCTGCTGTGGTTCTCTTCTGTTTGTTCAGATCTGCTGTTTTCTGTTTTGTTCGTTGGATTTTTCTAGATCTGAATCTGTTCGTCTTTCCGATCCTGCACAATTCGCACGAAAACCCTTCAAAAAATAACAAGATGATAATTTTTATTTTTTTTTTATATTTTTCAGTTTTTATGATTTTTTTTAATTTTTAACTAACCCGAAATTACAAAAGCAAAATAACTACCGTTATCCCCGGCAACGGCGCCATTTGATTGATCGATGTTATTTTTCGTATGTTTTGAAATCAAAGAATTAACCGCAATCAAGAACGATGTCGCTTGGTAGCTAGCCGGTTGAGTACGGGTCGGTCCACAGGGAAAACGTGTATGTTCTAGTTGTTCTAACGAGTCAATTCCTATTTGTGGTAGGTTTTAATTTTCTATAAAAACTGAGGTTGAAATTGATTTGGATTAAAACCTTGCTAGGGTTAGGATTATGTTAGTTTGGAAAGTCAATTATTCTCACCGCTTTCTTTGCCCTAATTAATAACTTTAGGTGTTAAGGTAATAGTTAATAAAAGGGATTAGCACGACCGGGAAGAAACTAGGATTCTTCCCTTTGGTCCTTGTCCGTACTTTCTTAACTCTTAGCCCTAACCATTATGGAAATCAAACACAACCGGTCTTAACTATGGAATCACCGCTACTGTAACAACCGAGTCCAGTTATACCAATTTCAGTTACGTATGTGTTGTTCATAGTATTTATTTCATTCATCACATTTGGTTGCAAATGGTAATTTACTTTATATTCGACCCGTTTACTTGAGCTCTTATTTCTTAGTTATAGATTAAGCGAACATTTCATATTCTTGCATGTAAACATTTAAATTACTTAAAATAATTTAAAAATACATGTCATGGCCTGCTTGTTACCCCTAACCCTGTGGTAGCATTCTTGCATCGTGTTCTTGTCCCGTTCAGTGAAACGGGCGTGTTTGGACGGCTACGAGCACATACGTGCGTCCGTTCTTAGGGGTATGATTTTCTATTACAAAATCCTTCATTTTAATTTTTAGAATTTGCCAGTAATTTTTATATTTCGAATTCAAATTTTGGACCCAACACGGACGCAATTCAGAAATATTTTGTATTCCGCCAAAATCCTATTTATTTCAAATTTCTTAAAATCAGCTTAAAATAATTTTACAGCCTATCAGATTCTTTCTAAAGCCAACGAGATTATATTTTTAAAACCCCAGTAAATCTTTATAAATTTTTCCTAACAATTTCTCCTCACCCAATCAAAACACTCTTTTTCTTTGAACTGGGCCCCACGACACACACACACTCTCTCACTTTTCTCCTTCTTTCTATTACTCTTTCTCTCTCACCCCGATAGCGTCCAACTTTATCTCTCCTCTTCTTTCTCTTTCCTCTCCTTTCTTTCTATATCTCTCTTCTCGCGCCCGCTTCTCTCTCCTCTCGCAGTGCGCGAGAATCCCGTCACCTCCCCCACGTTCTCATCACCTCCCTCTGCATCTTTTCTTCTTCTTCTTCTGTTCCTCTCAGCAGCCCATGCATCCTCGCTACGAAACCCATCAAAGCTAAACCTTAACTCTTTTTCCTCGCTCCTCAGCCCCCGTTAACAACCCTCTCGCCTCGTCTTCGCCCTCCTCTCCATCTTAATCCCTTCTCTCCTTCTTCCGAGTCTCTTTCTCTTCCCTGCACACATACCCGACGAGAACCCGTAAACCCAGCGCCACATTCCATCGCCATCGACCATCCCCATCTCTATCACCACCTCCTCCTTCTCCTCTGCTCTGCACATAGCACCCAAAACCCTGCATTACAACCCAAGAAAACAGACCCGAGCCCAAACCCTAACCAAACCCTTGCTCTTCTAAAACCCTTCTCCGGCGTCCCTTACCGCCGTCGATCTCGCCGCCACTGCTAGCACACCCTCTGCAACCTAGTAAGCCATCGTACACACCTTTCTCCTCTACTCTCTTTCTTCTTGCTTTCTTTTTCTTTTCCCCTAAGATCTTGTTTCTTGTATTCGCTGTTTTGCCAAGATCGCCGGAGTTGGCCACGACGCCGACAATCCCGACGACCCAGTGAGGACCTCTGACCCGTGTGATCCCACTGTTCGTTGTTTGGACTCATTCCATGTACCATGCACGCGTTGCGACTTTTTTCGCCGACGCGTAACGTTCCGTTTACCGCTTCGCCATCCGTCGAGGCAAGTAAAACTTGCTACATGCTACTTAATATATTATATATACATTTGATGGCATATTAAACCTATAGTTTAACTTTAATACCATGATTTCCCTTTTACATGTTCGATATCACATTATATCATTTTAGTCCCAAAACGTGAAACCTACCCGTTACATTTACTTTATTAAACCTATTAACCACGTTTATATTCTAATCACATAATAAATAATTACCTAGTTTATGGTACCCTTTCTATAGTTTACTCTATTGGACACCCGTGTGCATACTTGACTTGTTTTAGTTATAATGGCATCTATTGAACCTTTTATACATATCATTGCATCTCTAGATTACATAATACATGTTAACATGATTCTAACATCCATAATTGTATACTGTAGTTAAGTAATGATAACCGTGCCTCGATATAAATCAATCTATACCTATTTGCATATCATGTTCCAGTTTATTGTTCTGACAGTACCCGTGCTTGTTTATTTATAACTATGTTTATATTAGTTTGCTTTATGAGCACCCACATAACATTTTGTACTGGCTGACATGACCTGTTGCACTTCCTACCTGATATGACATGGTACCGTACACTCTTAACATGACATGACACCTAAATACACTACTTGACTTGACCTGATATACCATGGCTTGACCTGTTACCTGATCTTGTGTTGAATGCCAACAACCCTGACATGTAGTCCTTACGGACCGTTCCTGTTGTCTATCCAGACAAAGCTGCACCTACCTGCTCCTGTGTTGGCAATAGATCTTGATTACTTAATACCTGACTTGAACACATATAACTTGTGGGTATGGGGAAATCAGTGATGAAATCCTGACTTGTAACTCGACAGTTGCTTGCTTATACTGATCATTTTTAGAGGCTAGTCCCACCTCGGGACGATGCTGCTGACATCGTTCGTTTTTACCCTTTTCCTTTTAGTGCCTAGCGCCACGTCTCGGTTTCAGCCCAAGAGTCTTAGACCGTGGTCCCGGGCTTGCACGGGATACTATTGAGTGACATCGATGATTCATCAAATTGATTTCAAAGACTTGAGAGTAGATAACCCAATAGACTAGTTCAGTTTACTCACTGCACACTACCCTTCACTGCCATGATTTATATTGCTGTTACACCAGCTTTACCATTTATCATTATACATGATGTCTTGTTACCCTGTTTATATTTTATTAATTAATGACATGACGCGCTGACGTCTGGGTTTTGCAAGGCCCAGATTCCGTACCTTTGCTGCAGTCCGAGCAGGAGTACTTCAGCCAGCAGGCTGAGTAGTGAGGATTCAGTATTAGCTAGTTCTTTTACTTTTCAGCATTTTATTCCTGATGTGAGCTGTTCATATCAGATTTTTGCATTTTCATACCGCCCGATTTTTATCACATTGCATATCCGTAGATACTCTTGAGCCGTGTTTGCTAGTCAATTGCAGGATACAGGTCCTCGGTTCCAAAACGATGAAATTCATGGAAAATACGAAAAAATCCGGGTTCTTGCCGACCACAAATAAAACACGGTCTCCGTCCCTCATCCGTATGTTGCCAGATACCAGTTTAGGAAGACAAAATGTCAAATCAATGTCACCTTCATGCACAAGGCTCAATGGTAGCACAAGATCCAAAAGATCTACGCGGAGCTCGAGGCAATCATGACAAAATCTTGACAAAAAGTCCACCTTTCCCTCAAAAGAATTCTGGAAAATTCGTGAAGCAATTATAAGAAAATACATATACCAGAATGAAGTACTCATCAGATCAGGCCACCACCAAAAAGCCCAAAGCCCAACTCGACAATAAGGCCGCGGATCCGCGGCCAAAGTAGGGTCCAGGCCGCGGATCCGCGGCCGTTATGGCGCCAAATGTTCAGGGTTTTCAGGGGGTGTTTGGTAATTTCATATGGGCCCGTATTGTTGCCCTAGATTCTCATTTTCCAGCCTATAAATACCCCAGAATTCTGTGAAGGAGAGGGTCCATTCTTGTATTTTCTTTTTCTAGGATTTAGTTTACATGTTCTTCTTCTTCTCATCTCTTCTCCATTAAACTTGTAGTGAGCTTTGTGAGGGAGGAATGGTAAATAAAGAAGATCATTTTATTATCATGCTTGTCTTGCTCTTTCTTTACTTGTTGTAATTTTAATTGTTAAGTAGTTGTTGTTATTTCCTTGTTGTTTCTTTCTTCTCTCTTTTCTTTATCATTCATACGACAATGATACTTACGCTCGATCCTCGCCAAGGTGAGGTCGCAAACAGTTAGTCGTATTCTTCTAATCTCCTTCTTTCTATCTTCCTCTTTTGTTTTGTTTTGTTCTTCCTTATCATGATGTGTGAGTAGTTAATACGTGTTAGGGTAGGATAAGGGAAGTTTGAGAGAAGGAAATCTCTCTCACTCTTTCCTTGCCCAACAGCTTAAATCAACTCCCGTTAATTGAACCACAATCCGCTCCTTACGGCACCCTATCCTACATGATAGCGGTGATTCCGTAGTGAGACCGGTTGTGGTTGAATTAACCGGAGGTTATGGCTAAGAGCCAAGAACGGACGGACAAGCACCAAAAGGAAGACTTATGCGTTGGAAAGCCTAGCTTATACTCGCAAAGTCCTTCCTAGTCGTGCTAATCCCCGTTGTTGCCGATTACCGTAACACCGATATTAAGAGGGGCAACGAAAGATGTGGAGACTCCTAACTCAAACTAACCTAATCCTAACCCTAACATGCTCTCTTTAAATATCAACTCAACACTTAGATAACTACAAACAAAATCTGAACAACCGGACTTAACTCGTCGAAAAACACATAGAAAAAGATTCACATCTCCCTGCGGACGACCCGTACTCAACCGGCTAGCTACGTGCGAAACCGTCTTGATTGCGGTATTTAAACTAGAACTTGAACACGAACGTATCCTACCAATCAAATGGCGTCGTTGCCGGGGAGACGGTAGTTTATTTCCTTGTGTAATTTCGGGTTAATTTGTAAGTAGAAAAAAAAAACGAAAAAAAATATACTTTGTAAAAGAAACCAACTTGTTATTCTTGATTAGTTTTTGTGCAAGTGTGCAGGAAATACGAAGTTCAAGATCGACGCCAAAGACGTTGAAAATACGGAGTTCAAGTACAGTGCCAAAGACGTGGGAAGATAGACCCACATTTCACGGCTACACCGCGACGGACAAAAAAACGAAGCATACGGCCTACTGTCAAAATCTGGAGCAGATACAGTGAGTACATCAGAATTCCACACATCCAGACAAGCAGAGGAGACCAATACCAGAACACCCCAAAATTTCAGAGCCTCAATTCCTTAACTTAGCCGCGGATCCGCGGCCTAAGTAGGTGTTTGGCCGCGGAACAGCGGCCAAGTTGTGCCTTCAGGGTGCAATTTTTTCTCTGTAAGTCTCTCTGCCTCTCCCCTCTCCTCTAAACTCCACTGAACTGTGTTTTCTGCAGCCTTCTTTGCGCAAACTCATCTCCCCCTTCCAATAAACTGTTCTTGTGCAGGATTCTTTGGGCCGCAAATAAAAATTGTTTGCAGTTGATTCGTTACTGTTTTGCATTCTTTAATACGGACTTAAACGGCTTGAAACCAATCCAGATTGGGTGGGGATTTCATCACCCTTCCCAGGACCCCAAAAATCACTAAAGCATATGCATTGTCCATTGTAAATTAAAAAATACTAGACTTCAGCCCTAAGGACTTCATGCTCATTAGGAGAAGATAAACCGTGTTTAGAACCTCGCTTAACCGTATATTGTTTACGGGATGTCTAGGAAAGTGTTAAAGGCGCAACCGCCGAAAGAGAAAGGGTTATTTAATTAAGGAACTTCGCGAAAGCGTTGGACAACCTCCCCTTATCTCTGCACTTACCTGGCCTCGTGATCAGTGTATTTTTAAGCCCGTTTCTCGACACTGTTTAACTTCGACAATCAAGTTCAGGAGCAGGTCTACTAGACCTAGGTTACCCTAGATTTAGGTGTGATTGTGCATATCTTGTTTGTGATTGCTTAAGCCGTATTTCCGTACATATTTCTGTAAATCTCTTTCTAAAAACAAAAAAAAAAAAGAAAAAAATCAAAAACTTTTATAAAAACTTGCCCTTTTGTCGCCAAATCCATTTTTCACCCACCACCCATCGCCTTTCTCCATTGACGTTTTCTTACCCTCACCTTCTTCACTTTGACTATACTAAACTCGTTTAGTGTATGTCCGCTTGGACTCGGGACACTAGCGCCCGTCTAGTCCGCGTTACGTTAGTCGCGACCGACTACGCGATCGACTCCGAAGTCGATACTCCGTCTACTCCTCTTTCACCCCTTCCTTTGCCGGCCAACTCCGACGTTGACCGGAATTCTGTTCATACATCTTCACCTTCACCTTCACCAACCTCTTCTTCCGCGATGTCGGGATTTAATCCGAACATCTCTTTGACCACCGCTGGATTGGATCCACCTCCTACGGAGACCAATATCCCACCACCTCCGCCTGTTGTAGCGCCGCAGCGAATTGCGCTCCAGGATCGTTTCTACCCCACCCGTTCTGCACTTCCTACCTGCCTTTCTCTTCCTCCGGCCAATGGAGACAACTTTGAAATTAAGCCCCATTTCATCAACATGCTTCCACGTTTTCATGGGCTTGAATCTGAAGATGCCTATATCTTCATCAATAAATTTCAAAACGTCTGTGCCATGATGAAAACAACCCAGCTGTCGGACGATGCTATACGTCTACGGGTCATTCCGTTCACTTTATGCGATCTCGCTGAAAAATGGCTGTATAGCACCGCTTCCCACTCAATCACCAGCTGGGACGAGTTTGTTAAAGCGTTTCTGAAAAAATTCTATCCAAATCATAAGACCGCAAGAATTCGAAATGAAATCAACCAATTCTCCCAGCTTCCTTCTGAACCCTTCTGGAAGTGCTTTGACCGGTACAAAGACCTTCTTGTTCAGTGTCCTCACCACGGTATAGAGAAATGGCAGCTCTGCCAAACCTTATATGAGGGACTGAACCCAGCAACGAAGCAGTTGCTGGAAACCATCTGTCAGGGCCACTTCCTATCGAAATCTGACGAGGAAGCGTGGCAGTTCTTTGACGATCTTGCGGAGCAAACGCTACAGTGGGAGAGCACTAGACCGACTTCTTCTTCTTCTACCTCCACTTCTACCGGTCAGTCTAGGGTAGGAATCCACCAACTCGATGTCTCTATTGCGATGAAAGCTGAAATGGCTGCTATAACAAGAAAGCTTGAAGCAATAGAGAGCAAATTTTCTGCTCCTACTCCTGCCCCTGTTCTCCCCCTTCGTACCATCTGCGCTTGTTGTTCCGATCCTTCCCACTTGATCGAAGAGTGTCCTTACAATCCACCCTCGCAAGGACAGAATCAGGTTAATGCTGCCTTCCAGCAAAGACCGAGGAATGATTCATACTCTTCCACCTACAATCCCGGTTGGAGGAACCACCCTAATTTCGCCTGGAATCAGAATCAGAATCAATTCCAGGGCAACAATTTCCAAAGGCCACCTCCACCGCAACAACAAGCGCCACAACAAACTCAGCATCAATATCAGCAGCCCTTCCAACCCCAACCTTTCCAAAACCAGACGAACAACTTTGCACCGAACAACTCTTTTCCACCAAACAACTTTGTTCCGTCAAACAACGATAAGGTTTCCTCGCTCGAGCGAAGTCTGGAGGCGTTTGTTAAACAATCGACTCAATCCACCGCCAACATCCAGTCTTCGATTCAATCCTTAGTGCAACACACTGCCGCACACGGGCAAAGCATCAAGACCATCGAGGCCCAGATTGCACAGCTGAACGCGGCCTTGAGCGAGCGAGAGAAGGGGAAGCTCCCGTCCCAGCCACTTCCAAATCCCGGTCACCCACATAATGCACATGTTGCTCTTGAACAACAAAACCATAATGTGAGTGCCGTGACTACACTGAGATCGGGGAGGATGCTGCGAAACAACATTGGCAAGCAAATCAACGATGACACCCTGGCCGCTTCTTCTTCTTCTTCTTCTTCTTCTTCGTCTTCTGAGCCTATTCTCCGTTCTTCACAAGGCTCTCCTTCCTCTTCTTCTGCTCTGAACGGACCCACTTCTCACTCCACGAAAACACCTATTCTGGGATCCGTTCCAACTCCACAATCTCCTCCTCCAGCATTAGACTCGACCAATTTTCAAAATGTTCCATTTCCAAACCGGTTGAGGTCTAATAAACAAAATCCACAAATGGAGAAGATTTTGGAGTTATTCAAGCAAGTTAACATTAATATTCCTCTTTTAGATGCTGTCCAACAAGTCCCGTCTTACGCAAAAATCTTAAAGGACTTGTGCACGAAAAAGAGGAAGTCTCAGGTACCCAAGAAAGTTTTCTTGGCTAGTGCTGTGAGTGATGCCCTTACCCAATCTTTACCACAAAAACGGAAGGACCCTGGCTGTCCTACGATTTCAATTACTATTGGGGATAAGAACATCAACCGCGCACTATTAGATCTTGGTGCCAGTGTTAACTTGCTTCCGTATTCAGTATACGAGCAATTAGGCGTCGGAGAGCTGAAACCCACACACTGCACTCTCCAGATGGACGACCGATCGATCACCCATCCTAGGGGTGAGTTAGAGGATGTGTTAATAAGAGTCGGGGACTTCATATTCCTCGTCGACTTCATTGTCTTAGATACACAGCCTATAGCTAACCCCCGGAATCAAATTCCGGTGATACTCGGTCGCCCATTTCTCGCAACCTCAAATGCTGTGATCAATTGTCGCAATGGTTCAATGAACCTCTCTTTTGGAAATATGACGATTGAACTCAACATTTTTAGGTTGGGGAATCAGCCCGCCGAACCTAATGCTCATATACTGGATGTCTGCTCAATCCAGGAGATCACCCCCGAAGAGTGTGAATTCGAGGAGTTTCTGTTTGAACACGATAATCTTGACGCCACTAGTGCGTTTCTCTTCGAACCTGCTGCTGCTTCTGCGCCCGACAACGAATATGAGTGTTTCACGTTCTCGAACGATCTTAGCCGCGCACAACCCGAGTTTGAATCCTTCGACTTTCCGGATGAGTTACCTGAACCATCCGACTCGGTTGCCTACACTCGTTTTGAACCTTTGCTGGAGTCCTTTGAGTTTGAGACCTTTGCACCAGTCTTGCCTTCCATCATTTCACCTCCAACGCTCGAACTCAAGCCGTTGCCGTCTCACCTTAAGTATGCTTACTTAGGTGAGAACGAGACCCTCCCTGTCATCATCTCGGCTTCTCTAGCTCCCGAGCAAGAGAAAGCCCTTCTCGCGGTCTTGCACAGCAACAGGCAAGCTTTTGGCTGGTCCATGGCGGACATCAAGGGGATTAGTCCCCTGATCGTTGAGCATCACATTCATCTAATGGATGATGCCAAACCAGCCCGGGATCCACAAAGACGTCTTAATCCAGTCATGAAGGAGGCTGTGAAGAAGGAGATCGTCAAATGTCTAGATAGTGGTATCATTTACCCTATCTCTGATAGCCGGTGGGTTAGCCCCATTCACGTTGTCCCCAAGAAGTCGGGCATCACGGTCATCACCAACGAGGCGAATGAGTTAATCCCTACTCGCACCCAAACTGGGTGGCGAGTTTGCATTGATTATAGAAAACTCAACGCCGCAACGCGGAAAGACCACTTTCCGCTACCCTTCATTGACCAGATGCTTGAACGATTGGCCGGACATGAATACTATTGTTTTCTTGATGGCTACTCTGGCTATAATCAAATTCCCATCGCCGAAAAAGACCAGGACAAGACCACTTTCACTTGTCCTTTCGGCACGTTTGCATATCGACGCATGCCCTTTGGGTTATGCAATGCGCCCGCTACCTTCCAGCGGTGTATGATGGGTATTTTCTCAGACATGGTGGAAAAATTTCTGGAGATTTTCATGGATGACTTCTCCATCTTCGGCGACTCCTTTGACGAGTGTTTGCTGCATCTTGACGCTGTCCTTACCCGATGTAAGGACAAGAATCTCACCTTGAACTGGGAGAAATGCCACTTCATGGTGCGCGAAGGTATTGTCTTAGGACATATCATCTCGCAAAATGGCATAGAGGTTGACAAAGCAAAGATTGAGGTCATTTCCAATCTGCCTCCTCCCCGATGCGTCAGAGATATCCGAGCCTTCCTTAGCCATGCCGGTTTCTATAGACGGTTTATCAAGGACTTTAGCAAGATTGCTAGGCCCTTGACGCTTTTGCTGGCCAAGGACACGCCTTTCGACTTCAACTCGAGCTGTGTGACTGCATTCGAGTCACTGAAACGCTCACTCACTTCTGCTCCCGTTCTTTCTTCACCTGACTGGACGCACCCATTCGAGATTATGTGCGATGCATCCGACTTTGCCATCGGTGCTGTCCTTGGACAGCACATCAACAAGATGCCGCACGTAATCTATTACGTGAGCCGAACCCTGAACGACGCCCAACTCAATTATACAACAACTGAGAAGGAATTCTTAGCTGTTGTATTTGCCTTAGAAAAGTTCAGGCCCTACCTCATCGGCTCTCCAGTCATTGTCTACACGGACCATTCAGCTCTGTGCCATCTTTTTGCGAAGAAAGATGCCAAATCTCGGTTAATACGTTGGATCCTCTTGCTTCAAGAGTTTGACCTTGTCATTAAGGACAAACGAGGATGTGAAAACGTAGTTGCCGACCATCTCTCACGACTTCGTTCTTCGCCTTCGCATCCAATTCCGATCAACGACGTTTTCCCGGATGAACAGCTCTTGACAGTATCGTGCGACCCTGGTTCGCAGATATTGTGAACTATTTGGCCACGGGATTGCTACCGACCGAATGGTCAAGTCAGGACAGACTTCGCTTCTTATCCCAAGTAAAACACTTTTACTGGGACGAACCCTACTTGTTCAAGTACTGTCCCGACCAGATTATTCGTCGGTGTGTCCCTGATGAGGAATTCAAGAGTGTGTTGTCCTTTTGCCACGATCAAGCGTGTGGCGGGCATTTTGGGCCCAGAAAGACAGCCGAGAAGATCTTGCAATGTGGTTTCTACTGGCCACAACTTTTCAAAGACGCTCACGACTATTGCAAGACTTGCTTCCGGTGCCAACACATGGGCCGGATATCCCGGAAGAACGAGATGCCGCTCCAACCGATCTTGGTTGTGGAGATTTTCGATGTTTGGGGGATAGACTTCATGGGGCCGTTTCCCAGCTCTTTTGGGAACTTGTACATTCTTCTAGCTGTTGATTACGTCTCTAAATGGGTTGAGGCTGTGCCCAGCCGGACTAACGACAACAAGGTTGTCATTAGGTTCCTTAAAGAAAACATTTTCTCCCGGTTTGGGCACCCCCGAGCGATCATTAGCGACAATGGGAGTCATTTCTGCAATAAAACTTTCGAAGCCTTAATGCGGAAATACTCCATTAATCATAAGCTTTCTACGCCCTACCACCCCCAAACCTGCGGGCAGGCCGAAGTTTCAAATCGGCAAATCAAGCAAATACTGGAGAAGACGGTTTCTAAGAACCGTAAGGATTGGTCTCTGAAACTCACTGATGCCCTTTGGGCATTTAGAACCTCTTATAAGACCGACCTTGGCATGTCTCCCTATCGGCTTGTGTACGGAAAAGCCTGCCACCTTCCTGTCGAAATAGAGCATCGCGCATTTTGGGCGATAAAGGAGCTGAATCTGTCTCTTGAGGACGCGGGCAGCCATCGGAAGCTGCAGCTGAACGAACTGAACGAGCTTAGGGATGAGGCTTACGATAACGCGGTTGTCGTTAAGAATCGAACGAAGGTGTTTCACGATAAACACCTTTTGCGCAAAACCTTCGTACCTGGTCAACAGGTACTGCTTTACGACACCCGACTTCACTTCCATCCTGGAAAGCTCAGATCTCGCTGGAAAGGGCCGTATTTTGTGCGTAATGTGTATCCGCAGGGTGCCGTGGATTTGGAAAATCCAAAGGACGGTTCACTCTTCAAAGTGAACGGACACCGATGCAAACCGTACCTTAGCGCCGAACCAACAGAGGAGCTCCTGTTCTTACAGGAGCCGGTTTACCCTGAATGATCTTCCTCTGCCTACCTCCAAACTTCGGTTATCCAGCCAAGTACAGTGGATACTGTTCCAAATAAGTTTGGGGGTATGTACAAACCATTTTGTATATATTTGTGTATATTCTTTTTCTTTTCTTTAAAAACAAAAACAAATAAAAATTTGTGTATCACTAACCGACAATTTTGACCCTTCAAATGATCTCTTCATGCAACGACAGTGAGGACACTGTCCAGTTCAAGTTTGGGGGTACGCTCGGTACGCATTTCTTACCTTCGCATTCATATGTATATTTTGCATCTGCATATTAATATCCATAAAATCCATAAAAATTTGAAAATTTTCTAAAAAATATAAAAACTTTTTTGTCAAGTTAGCTTGTGGAAGAACTCTGATTCAACATTCGACGGTTTTTGTTTGAAAAAATAGGAATAACTAGATCTTATGTTTGGATTTTGAAAACCTGAAAGATAACTCTCCTTTGAAGTTAACTATAGCTGATATACGTCTTTACATCACACTACACGTGTCGTAAGATTTTGGGAATTAGATGACAAGTCTTTCATGTTTAAACTTTTAAACAGATAAATGATTTTCTGAGGATCAAATAGGTTTGTTCTGAAATAAGTAATGTCAAGAATAGTTTATGAAGTAAAGCGAATATGAAGGGATGTTATTGATGCCATAATTGGAGCTAAGTCGGAAAAATAACCCATCTAAAACTTAATTGGAATGATTACACACCAAACCCACTAAACACGTCTTTTATCCAAAAAAATATTTGAACCGCCGGTTATATCTCCGTTCGTATTGAATCATCTGATTTTCACGACAAATTGTCTTTTGTTTTTGGACCTAGGTAACTTGAGTAATTAAGTCCGCTGGGGTGTTTCTACACCTAATGCCCTAAAACCAACTGGTTTGGGTGCATTGGCCCAAAGCTCGCTAAGAAGCCTAGAAAGTCCAGTTTAAAACAAAGTCAAGCAAGTGTTCTCTCCGAGTTAAAATTCCTAACGGTTCTTTGTGTGAGAATAATCTTGATAAAAGACAGGCTTTTAAAAAAAATTTTAACGGAGATATGAAGGTTTTACTCTTTGATAAAGACTATTGCACGTTCACAGAGGTGTGTATGAAATGAAAACAAGAAAAAGGTGGAGTGAAAAATACGACTTAGTTTCCTGTTAAGGAAGATAGAAATTCTGAAGTTGAAACCTTACTGGAAAACGAAACTTGAAAAATGCTTAACTCTTTATAAAACTTATGTGATCCTTTTAAAATTGTTATCTGGGCTTTATTGTGCGACATGATGACTTTTATCGATCCTTCTGGAACTTAACGACACTATTTGCACTGCACGTAAAGACATATAAAATCTGTAGTTAAATAAGAAGCGAGGTGTGAAAAATAAAGGTTCGATAGTCTGGACTTAGGATTATAGAATTGTTATTTTCTAAAAACAAAACTTTAGGGTTTGAAACTTAGTCATTTTTACAAACCAACTTGACCGGATTTTATGGATAGTATCCGCTGAAAACCCTCAGGAGACAACACTCCTCTTACTAGGGACACCTAGAGGTTTAACGGCTTGTTGCACATGCTCAGTGCAATCGCGTTCCCTGCGAAAGTGAGGTTAGGAAATTTTTTGTGAATAAATGGGCTTTGCTCGGGACGAGCAAATGATAAGTTTGGGGGTATTTGTTCATATCAGATTTTTGCATTTTCATACCGCCCAATTTTTATCACATTACATATCCGTAGATACTTTTGAGCCGTGTTTGCTAGTCAATTGCAGGATACAGGTCCTCGGTTCCAAAACGATGAAATTCATGGAAAACCAGAAAAAATCCGGATTCTTGCCGACCACAGATAAAACACGGTCTCCGTCCCTCATCCGTATGTTGCCAAATACCAGTTTAGGAAGACAAAATGTCAAATCAATATCACCTTCATGCACAAGGCTCAATGGTAGCACAAGATCCAAAAGATCTACGCGGAGCTCGAGGCAATCATGACAAAATCTTGACAAAAAGTCCACCTTTCCCTCAACAGAATTCTGGAAAATTCGTGAAGCAATTATAAGAAAATACATATACCAGAATGAAGTACTCATCAGATCAGGCCACCACCAAAAAGCCCAAAGCCCAACTCGACAATAAGGCCGCGGATCCGCGGCCAAAGTGGGGTCCAGGCCGCGGATCCGCGGCCGTTATGGCGCCAAATGTTCAGGGTTTTCAGGGGGTGTTTGGTAATTTCATATGGGCCCGTATTGTTGCCCTAGATTCTCATTTTCCAGCCTATAAATACCCCAGAATTCTGTGAAGGAGAGGGTCCATTCTTGTATTTTCTTTTTCTAGGATTTAGTTTACATGTTCTTCTTCTTCTCATCTCTTCTCCATTAAACTTGTAGTGAGCTTTGTGAGGGAGGAATGGTAAATAAAGAAGATCATTTTATTATCATGCTTGTCTTGCTCTTTCTTTACTTGTTGTAATTTTAATTGTTAAGTAGTTGTTGTTATTTCCTTGTTGTTTCTTTCTTCTCTCTTTTCTTTATCATTCATACGACTGATACTTACGCTCGATCCTCGCCAAGGTGAGGTCGCAAACAGTTAGTCGTATTCTTCTAATCTCCTTCTTTCTATCTTCCTCTTTTGTTTTGTTTTGTTCTTCCTTATCATGATGTGTGAGTAGTTAATACGTGTTAGGGTAGGATAAGGGAAGTTTGAGAGAAGGAAATCTCTCTCACTCTTTCCTTGCCCAACAGCTTAAATCAACTCCCGTTAATTGAACCACAATCCGCTCCTTACGGCACCCTATCCTACATGATAGCGGTGATTCCGTAGTGAGACCGGTTGTGGTTGAATTAACCGGAGGTTATGGCTAAGAGCTAAGAACGGACGGACAAGCACCAAAAGGAAGACTTATGCGTTGGAAAGCCTAGCTTATACTCGCAAAGTCCTTCCTAGTCGTGCTAATCCCCGTTGTTGCCGATTACCGTAACACTGATATTAAGAGGGGCAACGAAAGATGTGGAGACTCCTAACTCAAACTAACCTAATCCTAACCCTAACATGCTCTCTTTAAATATTAACTCAACACTTAGATAACTACAAACAAAATCTGAACAACCGGACTTAACTCGTCGAAAAACACATAGAAAAAGATTCCCATCTCCCTGCGGACGACCCGTACTCAACCGGCTAGCTACGTGCGAAACCGTCTTGATTGCGGTATTTAAACTAGAACTTGAACACGAACGTATCCTACCAATCATGAGCCCGCATTATGGGACATACATTCCAGTTATTCTTGTATTGGATCTCTTGCTTCCGCATTATTTATTCTTGATTCATTTTATTTTGGCATATGGACATATGCTAGATAGTTTTATTATTGTTCTTGATATCTCTACAGCCGTAATGTGACTGTGGAAGGATAATTCCTACCCACAGATAGCATGGTTGGCTATGTCATGTGCCTACCTTAGCATACTTTGGGAAGCGGGGCGTGACATGGTTCTTTTGGTATCAGAGCCATAGGTTAATCGGGTTGATTCTTTTTGTAGTTGAGTATTGTATCCAATACACGAATCAGAATACTCGTGATTAGGAAATATGTCCTGCCACCTTGCTGTTAAACCGTTCTTGAATCTTAACCTCTTCCTAATTAGACTTTTATGATATGCAAACCTCTTTTGCATATCGACTCGAAATTTGGTTCCTTATTTATCTCTAGAGCTTAGGCGACTTGGGTGGAGTTATGTGATTGTAACTATGATACCGCGGCATAGTTACAATGCGGTACTCTATTTAAGTAACTTGGAGTTCTAGCCTTGACTCATATCCTTGATCTATATGTTGAATCTGTTATCGTATTAATACTCTTTGGTGTTTGGTTGCAGTATTATGGAAGCCAAGAATCTACAATCATACCAGAGGTGTATGGATGACGCTACTTTGCTTGGAGTAATTCGTGACTTGCTTGAGAACCACAAGCAGCAGACTGATCTGAGCTGGCGTTTGCACTAAACCAAACGTCCGTGCATAGAAGTGTTCCGGTGAACCGACGCAGCGTAGCACCAATGAAGAAAACAATTATGGTTGATCGGAAGAGGAGCGTGATTTGTGACTACTGCCATCTATACGGACATGTGCAAAGAGATTGCCGAAGGAAATGGGGACTCTGTTTGGTTTGTGGATCGGCGGATCACACTATCCATGTTTGTCCGTCGAAACTTCATAAGGAAGAGAATATTCGAAGGCCAGTGTTACCCAAGAAAAAGGGAAGGATGTTGTGCGACTTCTGCCAACGACCGGGTCATTATCGAAGAGATTGTCGTAAGAGGCTTGGATTTTGTCTGATTTATGGATCAGTGGATCACACCATTGATAATTGTCCGTCAAGGCTAAGATTGAAGGAGGATACTCGGGAGCCACCGCAAGAGCAGCTTCCAGATCAGGAGCAGTTAATTCGGAGAGCTAATCAGGCTCAAGCTTTTCCCCTGATGGCTGAAGAGGCTAAACCTTCAGAAGAAGTCGTTTCAGGTACCCTATTTATTCATGGTTTTCTCGCATTAGCGTTATTCAATTCTAATGCATCCCATTGATTTATGTTGTCCAAGTTTATTGTTGTACACTCGATGACTTTCACGACCCTGTTTAATTTTGCGACATACACACTGGGAATGGGAAAATCATAACTAGTAGAGGGTGTAAGGATGGTTTTGTTGTTGTTTGCGGACGGGAGCTATTGCAGAGGTCTTGAAAGTTGTTACTGGCAGCTTTGATGTAGTCTTAGGAATGGAATTTTTTTGGCACTTTCCACGCTCACATTGAGTGTAGAGTGAAGAAAGCAAATTTCCAGATTCCCGGATACCCAGAGGTTGTCTGATGGAAGCAGTTCTGTCGAGCCAGTCGAGGTTAGGGCTAGGCCGACAATTAATGATCTTTCGTCGATGAGGGTTGATGAAGATGAAGCGCCAGCTGTTGTTCGAGATTTCAAGGACGTGTTTAGCTGTTGTTCGAGATTTCAAGGACGTGTTTGAAAACACATTAGGTTTACCGCCGAGGCGAGACGTGGAGTTCGCAATTGATTTTATTCCTGGTGCAGCGCCAGTATCTAAAGCGTATTATCCAATGGCACCAGTGGAATTGGAAGAAGTTAAGAAGCAGGTTACTGAATTGCTTGAGAAGGGTTGGATTCACAGCAGTAACTCGCCTTGGGGAGCTCCAGTTCTTCTAGTCAAGAAGAAGGATGGCACAAGAAGGATGTGCATCGACTATCGAGAATTAAACCGGGTGACTATTAAGAACAAGTACCCGATCCTTCGAATTGGTGAATTATTTGAGCTGCTTAGTTGCGCGAGGGTATTCTCGAAGCTGGATTTGCGGTTCGGACATCATCAGGTCCGAGTTAAATCAGAAGATATTTGTAAGACTGCGTTCTGAACTCAATATGGACATTATGAGTATTAGTGATGCCCTTCGGAGTAACGAATGCACCGGCAATTTTTATGGACCTGATGAACCGAATCTTTTTGCCATTCTTGGACCAGTTTATAGTGGTGTTCATTGAGACATTCTGGTCTACTCGAAGAGTATTGAAAAGCATGCGGCACACTTGAAGATCGCACCGCAGACATTGATTGTATACAGAGATGAGCAATTGCGACTTTTGGTTAGAAGAAGAAAAGTTTTGGGGCATGTTGTGTCTGGCAATGGAATCACCGTTGATCCCGAAAAGATTGCAGCAGTTCGAGATTGGCCGATTCCGAGGAATGTTGCAGAGATAAGAAGCTTTCTTGGACTATCCGGGTATTACAGAAGATTTGTGGAGAACTTTGCTCGTCTGGCGGACTCGTTGACCAAGCTTACGCTTAAGGAGGTACCATTTGTATGGACGGATAGGTGTGCTTCAACTTTTGAAGCGTTGAAGCAGAAGTTGATAACCGCTCCTTTTCTGACCGTGCCAGACAGTTCCGGGGGATTAGTGATTCACAGCGACGCATCTAGGAAAGGATTGGGATGTGTATTAATGCAGCATGGAAAGGTTGTAGCGTACGCATCGAGGCAATTGAAGACCTATAAGAAAAACTACCCAACTCATAACTTGGAGCTTGCGGCTGTGATCTTCGCTTTGAAGATTTGGAGACACTACCTTTTGGGCGAAAGGGGTCAAGGTTTTCACTGATCATAAAAGCTTGAAATATGTATTCATGCAGAAGGAGCTTAATTTGAGGCAACGCAGATGGTTAGAGCTGATGGCTGACTACGATCTTGATCTTAAGTACCATCTGGGGAAGATTAATGTTGTGCCGGATGTGCTTAGTCGGTTACCAGCAATTCAGATATGACTGCTCAGAAGGAAATCATTAAAGACGTTCGAAGATTTGATTTGGAGGTTGTGCTACTGCATTCTTCGAGACAGTTGATGCAGCTGTAGGTACATTCATAGTTGATCGAGAAAATTAAAGCAGCGCAACCGCAGGACCCTAGATTGCAAAAGTTTCGAGAACAGGTTAAAACTGGACTTTGAACTGACTTACTGATCCATGAAGATGGTTCGTTGAGATATGGTAGTCGTTTGTGTGTGCCAAAGGGAGATATTCGCGAAGAACTTATGAAGGAGGCACACAATTCAGCATATTCCGTACATCCAGGAGGCACGAAGATGTACCGTGATATACGACGACAATTCTGGTGGGAAGGCATGAAACGGGAGGTTGCCCGCTTTGGGTCAAAGTGCTTGGTGTGTCAGCAAGTTAAGATTTAACATCAAAGCGTTGCTGGTTTATTGCAACCACTTTCGATTCCTCAATGGAAGTGGGAACATATCACCATGGATTTTGTGACGGCTCTACCGCGGAGTCCAGAAGGTAACAATGCAGTTTGGGTGATCGTTGATTGTTTGACCAAGGCAGCTCATTTCATTCCTTTTCGGGTTGGTCAATCAATAGAAACTTTGGCAGAACGGTACATGCAGGAGATTGTAAGATTTCATGGAGTACCGTTGAGCATCGTGTCCGATCGTGACACCCGGTTCTTATCACACTTTTGGAGGAGCTTACAGTAAAGTTTGGGGACTCGATTGAAGTTTAGCACAGCTTATCATCCTCAAACAGATGGCCAGTCGGAGAGAACGATCCAAACTCTTGAAGATATATTAAGAGCTTGCATGTTGGACTTCAAAGGTTCATAGGAGGATCATCTACATTTAGTGAAGTTTTCTTACAACAACAGTTTCCAGGCGACTATTCAGATGGCTCCATTCGAAACTTTGTATGGTCGCAAGTGTCGTTCGCCTGTTTGTTGGGACGATGTCGGTAAACGAAGATTGTTGGGACCAGATTTGGTTGTGCAGACAGTTGAGAAAGTTAATGCAATTCGAAATCATATGAAAGCAGCACAAGACAGATATAAGAGTTGGGCGGATCCGTCGAGAAGACCTAACTTTTGAGGAGCGACCGATTGCAATTGTGGATCGAAGGGAAAAGGTTCTTAAGAATAAGGTTAACCTTCTTGTACTTGTTTCTTAGGGTAGTCGCTCACATGGAGAGTCAACTTGGGAACGAGAAGATGAGATCCGGCAGAAGTTTCCCTATCTTTTCTTGTATTTATTGGTCGTTTATCTTTTGTGTTCTTGGAATTTCGAGGACGAAATTCTTTGTAGTTGGGTATGATGTAACAACCGAATCCGGTTATACCAATTTCAGTTACGTATGTATTGTTCGTGGTATTTATTTCATTCATCACATTTGGTTGCAAATGGTAATTTACTTTATATTCGACCAATATACTTGAGCCCGTGTTTCCTAGTTATAGATTACGCGAACATTTCATGTAACCATTTAAGTTAATTAAAATAATTTAAAAATACATGTCATGGCCTGCTTGTTACCCCTAACTCTGTGGTAGTATCCTTGCATCGTGTTCTCGTCCCATTCATTGAAACGGGCGTGTTTGGACGGCTACGCGCACGTACGTGCGTTCTTTCTTGGGGGTATGCTTTTCTGTTACAAAATCCTTCATTTTAATTTTTGGAACCTGCTAGTAATTTTCATATTTTGAATTCAAATTTTGGACCCGACCCGGGCGCAATTTTGAAATATTTTGTATTCCGCCAATATCCTATTTATTTCAAATTTCTTAAAATCGACTTAAAATAATTTTACAGCCTATCAGATTTTTTCTAAAGCCAACGAGATTATATTTTTAAAACCCCAGTAAATCTTTATAAATTTTTCCTAACAGTTTCCCCTCACCCAATCAAAACCCTCTTTTCCTTCGAACTGGGCCCCAAGACACACTCTCTCTCTTTCGCTTTTCTCCTTCTCTCTCTTAATCTTTCTCTCTCACCCCGCTAGCGTCCAACTTTATCTCTCCTTTTCATTCTCTCTCCTTTCCTTTCTCTCTATCTCTCTCTTCTCGCGTCCGCTTCTCTCTCCTCTCACGGTCCGCGAGAATCCTGTCACCTCCCCCATGTTCTCATCATCTCCCTCTGCATCTTTTCTTCTTCTTCTTCTTCTTCTTTTTCTTCTTCTTCTGTTTCTCTCAGCAGCCCGTGCATCCTCGCTACGAAACCCATCAAAGAAAAACCCTAACTCTTTTTCCTCGCTCCTCAGCCCCCGTCAACATCCCTCTCGCCTCCTCTTCGCCCTCATCTCCATCTTATTCCCTTCTCTCCTTCTCCCGAGTCTCTCTCTCTCCCCTGCACACATACACCCGACGAGAACCCGTGAACCCAGCGCCGCCTTCCATCGCCGTCGACCATCCCCATCGCCATCACCACTTCCACCTTCTCCTCTGCTCTCCACATAGCACCCAAAACCCTGCATTACAACCCAAGAAACCAGACCCGAGCCCAAACCCTAACCAATCCCTAGCTGTTCTAAAACCCTTATCCGGCGCCCCTCACCACCGTCGATCTCTCCGCCACTGCTAGCATACCCCTCTGCAATCTAGTAAGCCATCGTACACACCTTTCTCTTCTACTCTCTTTCTTCTTGATTTCTTTTTCTTTTCCCTTAAGATCTTGTTTCTTGTATTCGCTGTTTTGATAAGATCGCCGGAGTTGGCCACGACGCCGACAATCCCGACGACCCAGCGAGGACCTCTAACCCGTGTGATCCCACTATTCGTTGTTTGGACTCATTCCGTATACCGTGCGCGCGTCACGACTTTTTCCGCCGACGCGTAACGTTCCGTTTACCGCTTCGCGATCCGTCGAGGCAAGTAAAACTTGCTACATGCTACTTAATATATTATATATACATTTGATGGCACATTAAACATGTAGTTTAACTTTAATACCATGATTTCCCTTTTACATGTTCGATGTCACGTTATATCATTTTAGTCCCAAAACGTGAAACCTACCCGTTACATTTACTTTATTAAACCTATTAACCACATTTAGATTCTAATCACATAATAAATAATTACCTAGTTTATGGTACCCTTTCTATAGTTTACTCTATTGGACACCCGTGTGCATACTTGACTTGTTTTAGTTATAATGGCATATATTGAACCTATTATACATATCATTGCATCTCTAGATTACATAATACATGTTAACATGATTCTAACATCTATAATTGTATACTGTAGTTAAGTAATGATAACCATGCCTCGATATAAATCAATCTATACCAATTTGCATATCATGTTCCAGTTTATTGTTCTGACAGTACCCGTGCTTGTTTATTTATAACCATGTTTATATTAGTTTGCTTTATGAGCACCCACGTAACATTTTGTACTGGCTGACATGACCTGTTGCACTTCTTACCTAATATGACATGGTACCGTACACTCTTGACATGACATGAAACCTAAATACACTACTTGACTTGACCTGATGTACCATGGCTTGACCTCTTACCTGATCTTGTGTCGAATGCCAACAAACCTGACATGTAGTCCTTACGGACCGTTCCTGTTGTCTATCCAGACAAAGCCGCACCTACCTGCTCCTGTGTTGGCATTAGATCTTGATTACTTAATAACCGACTTGAACACATATAACTTGGGGGTATGGGGAAATCAATGATGAAATCCTGACTTGTAACTCGACAGTTGCTTGCTTATACTGATCATTTTTAGAGGTTAGGCCCGCCTCAGGACGATGCCGCTGATATCGTTCGTCTTTACCCTTTTCCTTTTAGTGCCTAGCGGCACGTCTCGGTTTCAGCCCGAGAGTCTTAGACCGTGGTCCCGGGCATGCACGGGATACTATTAAGTTACATCGATGATTCATCAAATTGATTTCAAAGACTTAAGAGTAGATAACCCAATAGACTAGTTCAGTTTACTCACTGCACACTACCCTTCACTGCCCTGATTTATATTGCTGTTACACTTGCTTTACCATTTATCATTATACTTGCATGTCTTGTTACCCTGTTTATATTTTATTGCTTAATGACATAACGCGCTGACGTCTGGGTTTTGCATGGCGCAGGTTCCGTACCTTTGCTGTAGTCCGAGCAGGAGTACTTCTGCCAGCAGGCTGAGCAGTGAGGATTCAGTAGTAGTTAGTTCTTTTACTTTTCAGCATTTTATTCCTGATGTGAGCCCGCATTATGGGACATACATTCCAGTTATTCTTGTATTGGATCTCTTGCTTCCGCATTATTTATTCTTGATTCATTTTATTTTGGCTTATGGACATGTGCTAGATAGTTTTATTATTGTTCTTGATATCTCTACAGCCGTAATGTGACTGTCGAAGGATAATTCCTACCCACAGATAGCATGGTTGGCTATATCACATGCCTACCTTAGCATACTTTGGGAAGCGGGGCGTGACATGGTTCTTTTGGTATCAGAGCCATAGGTTAATCGGGTTGATTCTTTTTGTAGTAGGGTATTGTACCCAGTACACGAATCAGAATACTCGTGATTAGGAAACATGTCCTGCCACCTTGCCGTTAAACCGTCCTTGAATCTTAACCTCTTCCTGATTATACTTTTACGATATGCAAACCTCCTTTGCATATCGACTCGAAACCTGGTTCCTTGTTTATCTCTATTTAAGTGACTTGGAGTTCTAGCCTTGACTCATATCCTTGATCTATATGTTGAATCTGTTATCGTACTAATACTCTTTGGTGTTTGGTTGCAGTATCATGGAAGCCAGGAATCTACAATCGTACCAGAGGTGTATGGATGACGCTACTTTACTTGGAGTAATTCATGACTTGCTTGAGGACCACAAGCAGCAGACCGAGCTGAAGCCGGCGTTTGCACTAAACCAAACGTCCGTGCGTAGAAGTGTTCCGGTGAACCGACGCAGCGTAGCACCAATGAAGAAACCAATTGTGGTTGATCGGAAGAGGAGCGTGATTTGTGACTACTGCCATGTACACGAACATGTGCAAAGAGATTGCCGAAGGAAACGGGGACTCTGTTTGGTTTGTGGATCGGCGGATCACACTATCCATGTTTGTCCGTCGAAATTTCATAAGGAAGAGAATGTTTGGAGGCTAGTGTTACCCAAGAAAAAGGGAAGGATGTTGTGCGACTTCTGCCAATGACCGGGTCATTATCGAAGAGATTGTCGTAAGAGGCTTGGACTTTGTCTGATTTATGGATCAGTGGATCACACCATTGATAATTGTCCATCAAGGCTAAGATTGAAGGAGGATACACGGGAGCCACCGTAAGAGCAGCTTCCAGATAAGGAGCAGTTAATTCGGGGAGCTAATCAGGCTCAAGCTTTTCCCCTGATGGCTGAAGAGGCTTAACCTTCAGAAGAAGTCATTCCAGGTACCCTATTTATTCATGGTTTTCTCGCATTAACGTTATTCAATTCTAGTGCATCCCATTGATTTATGTCGTCCAAGTTTATTGCTGTACACTCGATGACTTTCACGACCCTGTTTAATTTTGCGACATACACACTGGGAATGGGAAAATTATAACTAGTAGAGGGTGTAAGGATGGTTTCGTTGTTGTTTGTGGACGAGAGCTATTGCAGAGGTCTTGAAAGTTGTTACTGGCAGCTTTGATGTAGTCTTAGGAATGGAATTTTTTCGGCACTTTCCACGGTCACATTGAGTGTAGAGTGAAGAAAGCAAATTTCCAGATTCTCGGACACCCAGAGGTTGTCTGAAGGAAGCAGTTCTGTCGAGCCAGTCGTGGTTAGGGCTAGGCCGATAATTAATGATCTTTCGTCGATGAGGGTTGATGAAGATGAAGCGCCAGCTGTTGTTCTTGATTTCAAGGACGTGTTTGAAGACATATTAGGTTTACCGCCGAGACGAGACGTGGAGTTTGCAATTGATCTTATTCCTGGTGCAGCGCTAGTATCTAAAGCGTATTATCTAATAGCACCAGTGGAATTGGAAGAAGTTAAGAAGCAGGTTACCGAATTGCTTGAGAAGGGTTGGATTCGCAGCAGTAACTCGCCTTGGGGAGCTCCAGTTCTTCTAGTCAAGAAGAAGGATGGCACAAGAAGGATGTGCATTGACTATCGAGAATTAAACCGGGTGACTATTAAGAACAAGTACCCGATCCCTCGAATTGGTGAATTATTTGAGCTGCTTAGTGGCGCGAGGGTATTCTCAAAGCTGGATTTGCGGTTCGGACATCATCAGATCCGAGTTAAATCAGAAGATATTTGCAAGATTGCATTCTAAACTCAGTATGGACATTACGAGTATTAGTGATGCCCTTCGGAGTAACTAATGCACCGGCAATATTTATGGACTTTATGAACCGAATCTTTTCTCCATTCTTGGACCAGTTTATAGTGGTGTTCATTGAAGATATTCTGGTCTACTCGAAGAGTATTGAAAAGCATGTGGCACACTTGAAGATTACACCGCAGACATTGATTGTATACAGAGATGAGCAATTGCTACTTTTGGCTAGAAGAAGTAAAGTTTTGGGGCATGTTGTGTCTGGCAATGGAATCACCGTTGATCCCGAAAAGATTGCAGCAATTCGAGATTGGCCGATTTCGATGAATGTTGCGAAGATAAGAAGCTTTCTTGGACTATACGGGTATTACAGAAGATTTGTGGAGAACTTTGCTCATCTGGCGGAGCCGTTGACCAAGCTTACGCGCAAGGAGGTACCATTTGTATGGACGGATAGGTGTGCATCAACTTTTGAAGCGTTGAAGTAGAAGTTGATAACCGCTCCTATTCTGACCGTGCCAGACAGTTCCGGGGGATTAGTGATTCACAGCGATGCATCTGGGAAAGGATTGTGATGTGTATTAATGCAGCATGGGAAGGTTGTAGCGTACGCATCGAGACAGTTGAAGACCTATGAGAAGAACTACCCAACTCATGACTTGGAGCTTGCGGCTGTAATCTTTGCTTTGAAGATTTGGAGACACTACCTTTTGGGCCAAAGGGGTCGAGGTTTTCACTGATCATAAAAGCTTGAAGTATGTATTCACGTATAAGGAGCTTAATTTGAGGCAACGCAGATGGTTAGAGCTGATGGGTGACTACGATCTTGATCTTAAGTACCATCTGGGGAAGGTTAATGTTGTGTCGGATGCGCTCAGTCGGTTACCAGCAATTCAGACGTGACTGCTCAGAAGGAAATCATTAAAGACATTCGAAGATTCGATTTGGAAGTTGTGCTACCGCATTCTTCAGGACAGTTGATGCAGCTGCAGGTACATGTAAGTCCATATTGCGACCCCCGGTTCTTACGGGGAGGCGGAAACGGTATAAAATTCAAATTTTTATCGCAAGAGGCAACATGGACTAAACAAGGTCGGGATCGTGTCTAAACTAAACTAGCAAAAACGCTAAAAGGAGTTAGCTACTCGGATGAGGGTTATACCTAAACTTGAACTCCTTCTTCTTGAAATCTTGTAGAGGTTGATGGTTCTCTTTTGTCGCCTTCTTCCGTCGAAGATGGATCCACCTCGAGGGTTCGACCTTGGGCTCTTTCTCGGACTTGGAGTGAACTAGAATCTCCGGCTTGCTAATCCTTTGATCCTAGAGTGAGTAGAGAGTGACTAGGGTTTGCTTTTCTTTTTAAAGAGAATGATTCTCAACTCATGAGAAGGTTTCTCTTTACTAGAGGAAGAAGAAGATGAAGAGAGGAGAGAGAATGAGAATGATAGAATGAGATATCTTTTCTCTTCTTGCAACCATAATGCAAAAGAAAAATATTATCTAAATGATAATAATTGAAAATGAGAATAGTTGATGGTAGTATTTGGAATGACCACAACCATGCTTCATTTAATAAAAAGTAAGCATGAATCAAGGAAGACTTTCAAGGCATGAAAGTGGTCAATGGTCAACAAGTCAACCAAGGTCAACAAGTCAACAAAAACAACCATAACATAATTCTCATTTAATTATTATTATTAATAGATAATATATAAATCCATTAGGGTTTGGAAAATGAAGACTTTCAACTGTGCATACGCACCCGTTCCGAAACCCTAATGAAAAACCTCATTCTCCGTCTCAAGCAACTGTGCATACACACCTGCATTCTCGTTCCGAAAAACAAGAATACCAAGATATAAAAGCAACCCCCAAAACATATACCAGTATTTGGCTCAAACCAGAGCCTGCCAGTATAATCCGTCCGGACTCCAAACGTGCACAAGTGCGCGGATGAGAACGAACCCTGTCGCAAAACCATGCGACCCCTACTCTGTTTTGCCCAGAGGCGAATACCCTCTGTGTGGGACTCTAAAGACTCGACACTACGCTGGCAGTGGGTTTAACCACAGACCGCAAGCGGCACTAGCTGTGCATAACGGTCCCCAGGTAGATGTCGACAAGAAGGCTGACGAGGTGAAACCCCATCTGAACTCCTACTGAGTCTGAATGTGACATTCTCCGTACAGTCCGGTCTGTTCGTCTGATACATCGCATGGCGGGCCTAGGGGGTGGTAAACGTCAGTCCCCCAATAGCGGTACAAGTCGTGCCGGAGCGAAGCCCAAAACACCCTGAGATAACACTGGAAACCTACCAGTATATCTCGTTTTCCCTGGCCAGGGACTACTCGTGTAATGGCTCTCCTAGACACAGCGCGATGTCAACCCCCAATACCGGGAGAGACGAATCCTGTCTAACCGTCACTGCCTCCAAGTGCTTCGGGACTGCACCCAACCACCACCCGTTTGCACGACTCCTTTGAGCCGTGGTAGGGTAGTGATCAAAGTGCAGTGGGAACACACTTGAGGCGAAGTGCCAGTGTCAAGTCAGCGGACTAAGCTGTACTCATGTCACCTGGGAACTGATAACTGACGATAGGTATAATACCAACCTGTCAGTTCCCGACGAGTCCTGTCCAGTGTACTCGTAACCCAACGAGCACCCGTATACTATCTCCAGTACGACGTACTGATGGCTGTGGGACAGACCATCTCCCACACTGGGATGAGAAGCGCATACGCTAGTCTACTCCGGAGTATCGATGCCCTGTCTCGATAGTCCTGCGACTAGGGACCTGTATAAGGATGTGCCTATAGATTACCCAGCCCCCACTAGTGTGACTGCCATCACAACGCTGGTAATCAAGCAAAGATCCTAAGGGCTCCACTAATGCGTATAAGTGATATACTGAAATAAGCACAAGTACACATTGAAGTAGAAACAAACCAAGTAGCATACTACTATTTTGAGCAAGATTGTATATACAAGGTGAATATCCCAAGCATCCATTAAGTAATATACAAACTAGTATGATACAGTAATGGCCTCTAGGGCATATACACTAACAATCTCCCACTTGCACTAAGGCCATGTACTGGCGTATCGAAGACCTATCATCTCGATCAGCCGCTCGAACTGAGTCTGGGGTAGGGCCTTGGTGAATGGATCTGCAGTGTTCTCTTCTGAAGCAACCCTCCGAACCTCGATCTCCTTGCGATCCACGATCTCCCTGATCAGGTGATACCGCCTCAAGATGTGCCTGGATCTCTGATGGGACCTGGGTTCCTTCGCTAAAGCTATAGCCCCGTTGTTGTCGCAATACAGAGGTATTGGGTCAACAATGGACGGAACCACCTGAAGTTCTTTCAAGAACTTCCTCATCCAGACAGCTTCTTTTGCGGCATCAGATGCAGCGATGTATTCCGCTTCCATCGTCGAGTCTGCAACGGTTTCCTGTTTGGAACTCTTCCAACACACCGCCCCTCCATTGAGGGTGAAGACAAAACCCGACATGGACTTGGAATCATCCTTGTCACTCTGGAAGCTGGAGTCAGCAAAGGCCTCGATCTGGAGGTCTTTTCCGCCATACACCAAGAACATCTCCTTAGTCCTTCTCAGGTACTTGAGAATGTTCTTTACTGCTATCCAGTGTTTCTCCCCAGGGTTAGACTGATACCGGCTTACCACACTCAGTGCATAAGCTACATCCGGTCTGGTACACAACATCGCATACATTATAGAGCCTACCGCAGAAGCGTAGGGTATAATAGACATGCGATCCCTCTCCAAATCAGTCTTGGGAGACATCTCTTTAGAGAGGGTGATCCCGTGACAAGCCGGTAGGTTACCGCGCTTGGAATCTTCCATACTGAATCTTTTCACTATGGTGTTGATGTACCTGGACTGAGAAAGTCCCAATATCCTCTTGGATCTATCACGATGGATCCGGATCCCCAGGATGTATGAGGCATCACCCAGGTCTTTCATGGAGAACCTTTGTGACAAGAACCCCTTGACAGATTGTAGCATAGGAATGTCATTTCCTATCAAGAGAATGTCATCCACGTATAGAACGAGGAATACTACAGTTCTCGCTACAAATCTACTATAGATGCATGGTTCATCTGGATTTTTGATAAAGCCAAATTCTTTGACTGTCTCATCAAAGCAGATGTTCCAACTCCGCGATGCCTGCTTTAGTCCATAGATGGACTTAAGCAACTTGCACACTTTTCCGCTGCTCCCACTCTGAATGAAACCCTCTGGCTGGTCCATATAGACACACTCCTCTAAATTTCCATTTAGAAAAGCTGTCTTTACGTCCATTTGCCAGATCTCATAATCGTGGAAGGCAGCAATGGCAAGAAGGATCCGAATGGATTTCAGCATGGCTACTGGAGAAAAGGTTTCGTCGTAGTCCAAGCCAGGTCTTTGACGAAAACCCTTTGCTACCAGCCTAGCTTTATAGGTCTCAACCTGTCCATCTACACCAATCTTCCTTTTGAAGATCCACTTGCATCCTACGGGTTTTACCCCGTCTGGAGCAATGTCCAACGTCCATACCTTGTTGGTGTACATGGACTCCATTTCGGTCCGCATTGCATCCAGCCATTTCACTGAGTCAACGCTCTGAACGGCCTGCTGGAAGCTAGTAGGCTCATCATAATCTATGATGCAATCCTCTCTATCCCCGTCTATGAGAAAACCGTAGTATCTCTCGGGCGGATGAGACTGCCTACTACTCCTGCGGAGCGGCGTAGGAATGTCCTGTTCTGTTGAACCCTCTGGTTCCACCAAGCTTTCAGTAACAGTCTGTGGTTCTGGAATTTCTTCCAGTTCTACTGCGCTCCCACTTATTTCTATTTCTATGAACTGGTGTTCTAGAAAGTGGGCATGACGAGAAACAAGAACTTTTTGTTCCTCTTCACAGTAGAAGAAATATCCCTTGGAATTCTTTGGATATCCCACAAACTTGCACAGTACTGAGCGTGCCTCGAGCTTGTCCGCATGCTGCTTTTTGACAAAAGCTGGACTTCCCCATATCTTAATGTGATTAAGATGGGGTCTCTTCCCACACCACATCTCAAATGGCGTGGTAGGCACAGTCTTAGTGGGAACTCGGTTCAAAAGGTATGCAGCTGATTCTAGTGCATACCCCCAGAATGATCGCGGTAACTCAGCGTTACTCATCATGGACCGCACCATATCCAATAGGGTGCGGTTCCGTCTCTCCGATACACCGTTATGTTGCGGGGTGTATGGAGGAGTAAGCTGAGAGAGAATTCCGTTCTCTTTTAAATAGTCCAGGAACTCGGCACTTAAGTATTCTCCACCTCGATCCGATCTTAGAATCTTAATACTTTTGCCGGTCTGTTTCTCTACTTCATTCTTATACTCCTGGAATTTTCCAAAGGCCTCGGACTTATGTTTCATTAAGAAGACATAACCGTACCTTGAGAAGTCATCCGTAAAAGTAATGAAGTAAGAATGTCCGCTTCGGGCATGTGTAGACATTGGACCGCACACGTCACTGTGTACGAGTCCCAAGAGCTCGCTCGCTCTTACTCCATGTCCAGTAAACGGAGTCTTTGTCATCTTTTCCTTGAGACAGGATTGACAAGTGGCATACGATTGATATTCGAACGCATTCAAATACCCTTCTGTATGTAACTTCGTCAACCTTCTCTCATTGATGTGACCCAATCTACAATGCCATAAGAAAGTCTGATTTATTTCTGGAGACTTTCTTTTGTGTGTATTCTGGACATTAAAAATCTGTGGTTGGTTTAACACGTATATACCATTACTCAGAGTACCTGACCCAATCAATACTTGATTAAGGTGAATGTTTACAACATTACTTACAAACGCAAATTCATAACCTTCTTTAGAAACTAAAGATACAGAAATGATATTACAAGTTGCGTTGGGTACAAAAAAGCAATTACGCAAAACCAAAACATGTCCATCTGACATTCCCAGGTGATAGTCCCCCACGGCTTTAGCATCCATGCTAGCTCCGTTCGCAACTCTGAGGGTCATGTCACCTGCCTTCAAATCCCTACGGTTTCTCAACGCCTGCAAAGAATTACAGATATGAGATCCTGATCCGGTATCCAATACCCAGGAAGTAGAGTTTATTGAAAGACAGTTTTCAATAACATACACACCTGAAGCTGAAGCTGCAACCTGCTTCAATTCCTGTGTTCTGGCCTTCCAGGCCCTGCAATCATTCTTCCAGTGTCCTTTCTTATGACAAAAGAAGCATTCTTCCTTATCCACAAGCTTCCCCGCTATCTTTGTTGCTTTCCCTTTTCCCTTCGTATCCACTTTACTAACACCGCCCCTTGGTTTGGCGGGGGCCTTCTTCTTCTTTCCCTTGGCTTTCGCCTTGGACCTAGAAGAAGATGATCCTCCTACAAACAAAGTGGATGTATCCCTACTTTTCTGTAGGGTGCCCTCTGCGCTCCTCAGCATGTTGAGGAGCTCTGATAGTTCAACCTCTTTTTCTTGTAGGTTGAAGTTCAGTATAAACTGGGCGTAAGTGGAAGGAAGGGACTGGAGAACTATATCCGTATATAGCTCACTCTCCAATGTGATCCCTAGGTCAGCGAGCTCCTCAATGTAGCCGATCATCTTTAGCACGTGCTCGGCTACTGATGATCCGACGGCCATTCTTGTCAAAAACAACTTTTTCGACGCTTCGTATCTTGCGATACGTGATTGCTCTCCATACAGTTCTTTTGTATGGAGCAATATGGACTCCATGTCCATATTCTCATGCCTCCTCTGATGTTCGTTGTCCATCGAGGCAAGCAGGAGGCACTTGGCCTTCGCGCTATCAATCTCCCAAGTCTTGCGGATTTCCTTATCCGCGACGCTGGAAGTTGGACCAGGGACAGGGGGAGCTTTGGTGGTAAGAAGATACCCCAGCTTGTCATAAGTGATTGCTATCTTGACATTCCTGAGCCAATCTTTGTAGTTTGGCCCTGTCAGTTTGTTTTTATCTAGGAGTAACTTAAGTCCAGTCATGTTGATTGGTTGCTGCAATTAGGAGAGAGAAGAAGAAACACTCAGCATGATGCTCTTGCAAGTTTAGAGTGGTTTTTAGTTTGTCTAAACAGGATGGCTCCCACTGTTTCTCGAATCCCTCCTCAAACCATAAAGGAAGAATTAGTCAGGATCAATCCCACCGTACAATACTTGCTTAACCGTTCAGCCAGGCCGGTGTCGGTACTTCGAGGGAGGTTTTCCAACGCTTTCGCGAAGTTCCTTAATTAAAGAACCTCTTTTCCCTGGGGGCGTAACCCCGCTAACACCTTTCTAGGCACCTACTAGGTTTATAGCATTGATCGTTAAGTGAGAAATTTCCCGAGGAGTAGCATATACTCACAGTAGGATCGGGATCCAAATATCATCGCGTGACGAAACTGAAGGAATCCTACCAGAATCACCACACTCCAAATGGTATGCAAATCTAGCAAGTTTCAGTACTTATGAAACTCCCGATGTGGATTTTTGCCCCATGCTCTTATGACCTTGACTTTGGCCAAAATATCATAAGTCACATGTCAAGTTCTGCCCGTCACTATCCAGGTTAATTTGGATCCATCCGTATCTACCCTTGACTTTGGCCAAAATGGCAGCACGACTGTCCCAAACCAACGCATCTATCTATGCTACACATGAACACCCAATAGCTACCAATCACTATGCCTTGACTTTGGCCAAAATACATAGCTTGAATACTATTGCCTATTCATGCGAAGCGACGGAGGGCTACGAATGGTTTTGGCGAAACCGTGAACGTAGTGAACTTGATTTAATCGATGGAACGAGATAGCTTTTTAGAAGGAGTGGCTCAATCTCCGCATTTAAAAGTTAGTTTTGAAAAGAACCGAGTGGTTTTTCGAAAGTGTTCCATCGACTTAAACTTGGTTTATTATCTTGCATTAGTTCTTTTAATGCGTGATATTCTTGCATTAGTACTTTTAATGCGTCCCATCATTTAATCCTACCATTGCAGAAAACAACCAAAATATGACGTACGCTTATGCCATTCGCATTCGCCACGGGGCCCCGTCATTACCCGTTAGGTTACTTAACTAACGACAGAGCGGGGGCTGGGCTAGCGCGGCTGTAAAACATAAGCAACGCCTAAATAGAAAGCAATGATAGAAATTACAGATCACAGATGAATACATTGGATATACTAGCAATCCGCAATCCTTTCGAGCCTGGAACGAAAAGCGGATAACACGGTCGCGGTGAATAGCCAAATACCCCACCCAAGACCCCTACGGGTGCGGCAAACTACCCGCCAAGTCCTCGGTAGTTTGTGCACCCCTCCATGGGTCTATCCTAGGAGCAAAAACAGTAAAAAGAATTATACAATGACGGCTACAACCCCGACCCGGTTGTGCGGCCAAACAAATAATATAATTACATCAATTTACATTTACAATGAATGAAAGAAAAACAAAAGCTCATCTCACATCCACCCCGGCTATTCACCCGCGACAGTCCAACACATTCATATACACATTCCAGCACATTACAGATCATGTATAACCCCGACTAATCGTCTTATAGCGATTAGCCGACGTTCAATACATGCAAACAACACAGATATAACCATCATAGTCAAAGTGTAGTGAAGTTCGGAAAAAAATACGGAATTATAGGACCCTAAAAGGAAATTTCTTTTCTGCAAAATCTGGGCACATATAATATATTTCAAAAATCCTAAAACCAACACAGAAACACACTGCACGAAAAACGATGCAGAGAAAACGACAAAACGCGGCGGTTCCGCGGCAACTACATGGTTTATGTGGCGGATGGGCGGCGGTTTGGTCGAATCACTGTATCGTTTTTCTTGGGTGTTCACACAAAAGCCTGAGACGAATTTACATGTATAAAGTTTTTCATTTTGAGCCAAACAATTTTCAACAGAAACTCAGGTTTTGTGATTTTCCGGTTTTGTGATTTTTTTCGGTTCCGAACTTCGTTACACTTCACTACCAAGCTAGTTTAAGTTTAGTTAGGCTCTGATACCACTGTAAGTCCATATTGCGACCCCCGGTTCTTACGGGGAGGCGGAAACGGTATAAAATTCAAATTTTTATCGCAAGAGGCAACATGGACTAAACAAGGTCGGGATCGTGTCTAAACTAAACTAGCAAAAACGCTAAAAGGAGTTAGCTACTCGGATGAGGGTTATACCTAAACTTGAACTCCTTCTTCTTGAAATCTTGTAGAGGTTGATGGTTCTCTTTTGTCGCCTTCTTCCGTCGAAGATGGATCCACCTCGAGGGTTCGACCTTGGGCTCTTTCTCGGACTTGGAGTGAACTAGAATCTCCGGCTTGCTAATCCTTTGATCCTAGAGTGAGTAGAGAGTGACTAGGGTTTGCTTTTCTTTTTAAAGAGAATGATTCTCAACTCATGAGAAGGTTTCTCTTTACTAGAGGAAGAAGAAGATGAAGAGAGGAGAGAGAATGAGAATGATAGAATGAGATATCTTTTCTCTTCTTGCAACCATAATGCAAAAGAAAAATATTATCTAAATGATAATAATTGAAAATGAGAATAGTTGATGGTAGTATTTGGAATGACCACAACCATGCTTCATTTAATAAAAAGTAAGCATGAATCAAGGAAGACTTTCAAGGCATGAAAGTGGTCAATGGTCAACAAGTCAACCAAGGTCAACAAGTCAACAAAAACAACCATAACATAATTCTCATTTAATTATTATTATTAATAGATAATATATAAATCCATTAGGGTTTGGAAAATGAAGACTGTCAACTGTGCATACGCACCCGTTCCGAAACCCTAATGAAAAACCTCATTCTCCGTCTCAAGCAACTGTGCATACACACCTGCATTCTCGTTCCGAAAAACAAGAATACCAAGATATAAAAGCAACCCCCAAAACATATACCAGTATCTGGCTCAAACCAGAGCCTGCCAGTATAATCCGTCCGGACTCCAAACGTGCACAAGTGCGCGGATGAGAACGAACCCTGTCGCAAAACCATGCGACCCCTACTCTGTTTTGCCCAGAGGCGAATACCCTCTGTGTGGGACTCTAAAGACTCGACACTACGCTGGCAGTGGGTTTAACCACAGACCGCAAGCGGCACTAGCTGTGCATAACGGTCCCCAGGTAGATGTCGACAAGAAGGCTGACGAGGTGAAACCCCATCTGAACTCCTACTGAGTCTGAATGTGATATTCTCCGTACAGTCCGGTCTGTTCGTCTGATACATCGCATGGCGGGCCTAGGGGGTGGTAAACGTCAGTCCCCCAATAGCGGTACAAGTCGTGCCGGAGCGAAGCCCAAAACACCCTGAGATAACACTGGAAACCTACCAGTATATCTCGTTTGCCCTGGCCAGGGACTACTCGTGTAATGGCTCTCCTAGACACAGCGCGATGTCAACCCCTAATACCGGGAGAGACGAATCCTGTCTAACCGTCACTGCCTCCAAGTGCTTCGGGACTGCACCCAACCACCACCCGTTTGCACGACTCCTTTGAGCCGTGGTAGGGTAGTGATCAAAGTGCAGTGGGAACACACTTGAGGCGAAGTGCCAGTGTCAAGTCAGCGGACTAAGCTGTACTCATGTCACCTGGGAACTGATAACTGACGATAGGTATAATACCAACCTGTCAGTTCCCGACGAGTCCTGTCCAGTGTACTCGTAACCCAACGAGCACCCGTATACTATCTCCAGTACGACGTACTGATGGCTGTGGGACAGACCATCTCCCACACTGGGATGAGAAGCGCATACGCTAGTCTACTCCGGAGTATCGATGCCCTGTCTCGATAGTCCTGCGACTAGGGACCTGTATAAGGATGTGCCTATAGATTACCCAGCCCCCACTAGTGTGACTGCCATCACAACGCTGGTAATCAAGCAAAGATCCTAAGGGCTCCACTAATGCGTATAAGTGATATACTGAAATAAGCACAAGTACACATTGAAGTAGAAACAAACCAAGTAGCATACTACTATTTTGAGCAAGATTGTATATACAAGGTGAATATCCCAAGCATCCATTAAGTAATATACAAACTAGTATGATACAGTAATGGCCTCTAGGGCATATACACTAACAGTACATTCATAGTTTATCGAGAATATTAAAGCAGCCCAACCGCAGGACCCTAGATTGCAAAAGTTTCGAGAACAGGTTGAAACTGGACTTTGAACTGACTTACTGATCCATGAAGATGGTTCGTTGAGATATGGTAGTCGTTTGTGTGTGCTAAAGGGAGATATTCACGAAGAACTTATGAAGGAGGCACACAGTTCAACATATTCCGTATCCAGGAGGCACAAAGATGTACCGTGATATACGACAGCAATTCTGGTGGGAAGGCATGAAACAGGAGATTGCCTGCTTTGTGGCAAAGTGCTTGGTGTGTCAGCAAGTTAAGGTTGAACATCAAAGGGTTGCTGGTTTATTGCAACCACTTTCGATTCCTCAATGGAAGTGGGAACATATCACCATGGATTTCGTGACAGCTCTACCGCGGAGTCCAGAAGGCAACAATGCAGTTTGGGTGATCATTGATTGTTTGACCAAGGCAGCTCATTTCATTCCTTTTCGGGTTAGTCAATCAACAGAAACTTTGGCAGAACGGTACATGCAGGAGATTGTAAGATTGCATGGAGTACCGGTGAGCATCGTGTCCGATCGTGACACTCGGTTCTTATCACACTTTTGGAGGAGCTTACAGTAAAGTTTGGGGGCTCGATTGAAGTTTAGCACAGCTTATCATCCTTAAACAGATGGCCAGTCGGAGAGAACGATCCAAACTCTTGAAGATATGTTGAGAGCTTGCATGTTGGACTTCAAGGGTTCATGGGAGGATCATCTACATTTAGTGGAGTTTTCTTACAACAACAGTTTCCAGGAGACTATTCAGATGGCTCCATTCGAAGCTTTGTATGGTCACAAGTGTCGTTCACCTGTTTGTTGGGACGATGTCGGTAAACGAAGATTGTTGGGACCAGATTTGGTTGTGCAGACAGTTGAGAAAGTTAATGCAATCCGAAATCATATGAAAGCAGTACAAGACAGATAGAAGAGTTGGGCGGATCCGTCGAGAAGACCTAAATTTTGAGGAGCGACCGATTGCAATTGTGGATCGAAGGGAAAAGGTTCTTAAGAATAAGGTTATCCCTCTTGTACTTGTTTCTTGGGGTAGTCGCTCACATGGAGAGTCAACTTGGGAACGAGAAGATGAGATCCAACAGAAGTTTCCCCATCTTTTCTTGTAGTTATTGGTCGTTTATCTTTTGTGTTCTTGGAATTTTGAGGACGAAATTCTTTGTAGTTGGGTATAATGTAACAACCGAGTCCAGTTATACCAATTTCAGTTACGTATGTGTTGTTCGTGGTATTTATTTCATTCATCATATTTGGTTGCAAATGGTAATTTACTTTATATTCGACCCGTTTACTTGAGCTCGTATTTCCTAGTTATAGATTACGCGAACATTTCATATTCTTGCATGTAATCATTTAAGTTACTTAAAATAATTTAAAAATACATGTCATGGCCTTCTTGTTAACCCTAACCCTGTGGTAGCATCCTTGCATCGTGTTCTCGTCCCGTTCAGTGAAACGGGCGTGTTTGGACGGCTACGCGCACGTACGTGCGTCTGTTCTTAGGGGTATGCTTTACTGTTACAAAATCCTTCATTTTAATTTTTGGAACTTGCCAGTAATTTTCATATTTCGAATTCAAATTTTAGACTCGACCCGGGCGCAATTCTGAAATATTTTGTATACCGCCAAAATCCTATTTATTTCAAATTTCTTAAAATTAGCTTAAAATAATTTGACAGCCTATCAGATTTTTTCTAAAGCCAACGAGATTATATTTTTAAAACCCCAGTAAATCTTTATAAATTTTTCCTAACAGTTTCCCCTCACCCAATCAAAACCCTCTTTTCCATCGAACTGGGCCCCACGACACACACTCTCTCTCTCTCTCTCTCACTTTTCTCCTTCTCTCTCTTACTCTCTCTTTCACCCCGCTAGCATCCAACTTTATCTCTCCTCTTCTTTCTCTCTCCTCTCCTTTCTCTCTATCTCTCTTCTCGCGCCCGCTTCTCTCTCCTCTCGCGGTGCGCGAGAATCCCGTCACTTCCCCCACGTTCTCGTCACCTCCCTCTGCATCTTTTCTTCTTCTTCTTCTGTTCCTCTCAGCAGCCCATGCATCCTCGCTACGAAACCCATCAGAGCTAAACCCTAACTCTTTTTCCTCGCTCCTCAGCCCCCGTCAACATCCCTCTCGCCACCTCTTCGTCCTCATCTCCATCTTATTCCCTTCTCTCCTTCTCCTGAGTCTCTCTCACTCCCCTGCACATACACCCGATGAGAACCCGTAAACCCAGCGCCACCTTCCATCGCCATCACCACCTCCACCTTCTCCTCTATTCTCCACATAGCACCCAAAACCCTGCATTACAACCCAAGAAACCAGACCCGAGCCCAAACCCTAACCAAACCCTAGCTCTTCTAAAACCCTTCTCTGGCGCCCCTCACCGCCGTCGATCTCGCCGCCACTGCTTGCATGCCCCTCTGCAACCTAGTAAGCCATAGTACACACCTTTCTCCTTTACTCTCTTTCTTCTTGCTTTCTTTTTCTTTTCCCTTAAGATCTTGTTTCTTGTATTCGCTGTTTTGCCAAGATCGCCGGAGTTGGCCACGACGCCGACAATCCCGACGACCCAGCGAGGACCTCTGACCCTTGTGATCCCACTGTTCGTTGTTTGGACTCATTCCGTGTACCGTGCGCGCGTTGCGACTTTTTCCGCCGACGCGTAACGTTCCGTTTACTGCTTCGCGCTCCGTCGAGGTAAGTAAAACTTGCTACATGCTACTTAATATATTATATATACATTTGATGGTACATTAAACCTGTAGTTTAACTTTAATACCATGATTTCCCCTTTACATGTTCGATGTCACGTTATATCATTTTAGTCCCAAAACGTGAAACCTACCCGTTACATTTACTTTATTAAACCTATTAACCACGTTTATATTCTAATCACATAATAAATAATTACCTAGTTTATGGTACCCTTTCTATAGTTTACTCTATTGGACACCCGTGTGCATACTTGACTTGTTTTAGTTATAATGGCATATATTGAACCTATTATACATATCATTGCATCTCTAGATTACATAATACATGTTAACATGATTCTAACATCCATAATTGTATACTGTAGTTAATTAATGATAACCGTGCCTCGATATAAATCAATTTATACCTATTTGCATATCATGTTCCAGTTTATTGTTCTGACAGTACCCGTGCTTGTTTATTTATAACCATGTTTATATTAGTTTGCTTTATGAGCACCCACATAACATTTTGTACTGGCTGACATGACCTGTTGCACTTCTTACCTAATATGACATGGTACCGTACACTCTTGACATGACATGAAACCTAAATACACTACTTGACCTGACCTGATGTACCATGGCTTGACCTGTTACCTGATCTTGTGTCGAATGCCAACAAACCTGACATGTAGTCCTTACGGACCGTTCCTGTTGTCTTTCCAGACAAACCTGCAACTACCTGCTCCTGTGTTGGCATTAAATCTTGATTACTTAATATCCGACTTGAACACATATAACTTGGGGGTATGGGGAAATCAATGATGAAATCCTGATTTGTAACTCGACAGTTGCTTGCTTATACTGATCATTTTTAGAGGCTTGGCCCGCCTGAGGACGATGCCGCTGACATCGTTCGTCTTTACCCTTTTCCTTTTAGTGCCTAGAGGCACGTCTCGGTTTCAGCCCGAGAGTCTTAGACCGTGGTCTCGGGCATGCACGGGATACTATTGAGTTACATCGATGATTCATCAAATTGATTTCAAATACTTGAGAGTAGATAATCCAATAGACTAGTTCAGTTTACTCACTGCACACTACCCTTCACTGCCTTGATTTATTGTAGGGTTCCTAGGCACACTTGTTAAGGTTCATAACGCATCAAATATGCACGAATAAAAATTTACATGTGCCGAACAACCCAAAGACAGGATCTTTGCTAGATTATTAGAGTTTAGAATGCAAGATAACATCTTTTTATCTAAGTGTGAGGGATTACAACCTTTGTAGTCCGCTCCTTCGCTTCACAAGCTCCGAGTAGAAGTCCCTTTGCCGCGATCTATGATCTCCCAGACTCAAGAGAGGCTCCACGACTCGAACGATCCATGCTAGCTTGATGTGTTCCAAATCTCCGATGATCTACGTCGAAGTTGCAAAAACTCAATCTTTGTCACTCTAAAGAGATGAACACACTAATCTCATGGGCTAGATGAGATGAGGATGAGAGAGTAGTATTTATGCTTTCTTTTTAAATCATTTTCTCATAATTTATCATCACAAAATGAATTTCTAGTGAGCTCAAAATCAAGAGAGAAGAAGATGATAATGGAAATGATAATTCCTTTTGTGATGAATAGAAAGAAAACTATATGATTGATATATCAACCATGGTCAAGGATGAGTGGCTAAGAGTTTGTAGAGAATAAACTAGAGTTAGGGTTTGGTTGGGTTAGAAATGAGTCATCAACAAATATCAAGCATAATATCTTAAACTTGACAAAAGGAAAAGCTTCTAGAATGTGCATGAAGCAACTAACCCTAATCAAACCCTAATCCCATTTAATCATCCTTAAACATGTTTAATAATAAATCATATCATGTCACAATAATATATATCACATATATATTATATATTTGCAACAAAAGAAAATAATACAATTAACATATATCGCATATATATCAATGTATTAATCCGGTGAGAAAATGAAATAATAAAGCGAGCCAATATTAGATAATGTAATACAATATATCATATATATATTATTATACATTAAATCATCGAATCAACACTTGATCCGACGATCCGGCTATATCGAATATTACCGACTAATATATCATGTACCGATTCATCGAATCAACACTTGATCCGATGTCCCGGTTCATATCTAAATATCGTGAGAATATAATACGGTATCTCATATCGCATTATTCTCGGTCCTGCACATATCACATATGTGCCTCTACTCCGTTTCGCCTGAGCCAAGAAACCTCTGTGTACGACTCTAAAGAATCGTCAATACACCGGTAGCAGGTGATGATCATATCAAACACCCACAAGCTGCAAGCGGTCAACTAAACGTAACAGCCACCCATGTATTAAGCGATAAGAAGATCAACAAGCTAGCCTGTGCGTTCTCCTGTGAATCCAATCAGTAACACTCCCGTACTGTCCGGTCTGTTCGTCTGATATGTCGCATATCAAGTCTAGGGGTGGTAAACGTCAGACCCCAGTAACTGATAAGTCGTGTCGATGTGTGGCTCATAACGGGTCGAGAAACTACTAGTAACACTTACCAGTAAATCTCTATATCAGCCCTGGCCAGGGACTTCCAGTTATAGCCAATCGAACACTGCACAACATCAACTCCCTATACCGGGAGAGACGAATCCCCTCCTATCGCTCATTGCTTCCATGTGATTCGGGACTGTACCCAAAAGCTACCGTTTTGCACGCCCTCTTGGACGTGGTAAGGTGGAAATCAAAGCACAGTGGGAATCACACAAGACACTATGACGATCTCGGGTCTACAGACTACCCTGTACCGGTGTCACCTGAGAACTGCCATCTGACGTGTGGTATATCACCAACTGGGAGTTCTCGGTGAGTTCGTCCAGTGTACCCAGTCTCCACTGAGCACCCATACACCATCTCTGATGTCAAACACCGATGGATATGGGATCATCCATCGCCCATCATATGGGTCAAGATGCGTATACGCTAGTCTACTCTAGTGTATCGATGCCCTGTCTTGATATACCCTCGACTAGGAACAGTTATAGGATATACTCATCGACTACCGTGGCCCCACTAGTATGATCTCATCATAGTCCCAGTAGTCGAGTACAAATCCTAAGGACTTTATCAACATGTGAGAGTAAGATAGTAGACTAATATAAGTTAACATGTTAAGATAAAGTGAAACCAAATAGCATACTATCATGACGAGCAAGAAAGCCCTCTCTGTATATACTTAAGCATCCATCATAATATACGTACAACAATGGCCTCTAGGGCATATGCATAATTAACAATCTCCCACTAGCACTAAGGCCAGCTGCTGTAGTATCTCATACCTAGCATCCCGAATAATCTCTCAAACTGTATCTGAGGAATAGCCTTGATGAGTGGATCCGCAGTGTTGTCCTTCGTATCTACTCTCCTGACCTCAATCTCCCGGCGATCAACTATCTCCCTGATTAGGTAATACCGCCTTAGAATATGTCTGGACTTCTGATGGGATCTGGGTTCCTTGTCCAAAGCCACAGCTCCATTATTATCGCAATACAGAGGTATTGGATGCTCAATAGATGGAACCACACTAAGTTCACTAATGAACTTCTTCATCCAGACAGCCTCTTTGGCAGCATCATTGGCAGCGATGTATTCAGCCTCCATCGTCGAGTCTGCAACGGTATCCTGTTTGGAACTCTTCCAACATACCGCCCCTCCATTGAGGGTAAAGACGAAACCCGAATGCGACTTAGAGTCGTCCTTATCACTTTGGAAGCTGGAATCGGTAAAGGACTCCACCTGGAGTTCTCCGTTACCATACACCAAGAACATGTCTCTAGTCCTTCGTAAGTACTTGAGAATGTTCTTCACAGCTGTCCAGTGATTCTCTCCAGGATCTGCTTGATACCGACTCACTACACTTAGTGAGTATGCTACATCGGGTCTGGTATATAGCATCGCATACATGATAGAGCCTACTGCCGAAGCATAGGGTATCCCTTGCATGCGAGCTCTCTCCAAATCAGTCTTGGGAGACATCTCTTTGGAGAGAGTGAGTCCAGAGATCATGGGTTGGTTCCCACGCTTTGATTCTTCCATACTAAACCTCTTTAGTATGGTGTCAATGTACCTGGATTGGGACAATCCCAGTATCCGTTTGGATCTATCTCTATAGATCCTGATCCCCAGTATACAGGAGGCATCACCTAGATCTTTCATTGAGAATCTCTGTGATAAGAAGAGCTTGACTGATTGCAGCATAGGAATATCATTTCCTATCAAGAGTATGTCATCCACGTACAATACGAGGAAGACAACCTTACTCTCTGCTACCATTTTATAGATACAAGGTTCATCTATGTTTTTGATGAAGTCAAACTCTTTGACTACAACATTAAAACTGATGTTCCAACTCCGCAATACTTGCTTTAACCCATAAATTGATTTAAGCAGCTTGCACACCTTTCCACTGCTCCCACTATCTATGAAGCCCTCTGGCTGAGTCATGTACACGCACTCTTCTAAATCACCGTTTAGAAAGGCGGTCTTAACATCCATTTGCCAGATTTCGTAGTCATGGTATGCAGCAATGGCAAGTAAGATCCGGATGGACTTAAGCATAGCCACTGGAGAAAAGGTTTCGTCATAATCCACACCTGGTCGTTGACAAAACTTTGCTATAAGTCTAGCTTTGAAAGTCTCAACTTTTCCATCTACACCAAATTTCTTTTTAAAAATCCACTTGCTCCCAATGAGTTTTACCCCTTCAGGAGCATTTTCCAAAATCCATACTTTATTGGTGTACATGGATTCCATCTCAGACCGCATTGCATCCAGCCATTTCACAGAGTCACCACTCGTGATGGCCTACTCGAAACTAGTCGGGTCATCATCTTCCATGATGCAATCCTCGCTTCCACCATCAATAAGAAAACCGCAGTATCTCTCAGGTGGACGAGAAACCCTACTAGATCGGCGGAGAGGCTGGGGTTCGTCGGGTACTACTGAATCGTCCTGTTCCATTAAATCTTCAGTTGCAGTTTGTATTACTGGAACTTCTTCCAGTTCTACCTCAGAGCCACTAATTTCTTTTGCAAGAAATTCTTTTTCTAAAAAAGTAGCATGTTGAGCAACAAACACTTTTTGCTCCTCACTGTGGTAGAAAAAATATCCATAAAAATTCTTCGGATATCCTACAAACTTGTAAAGAACTAATCGTGCCTCGAGTTTGTCAGGATTTTGCCTTTTGACATAGGCCGGACAACCCTATATCTTAACTCGTTTAAGATATGGTCTCTTCCCACTCCATATCTCATATGGTGTGGTAAGTACAGATTTAGACGGAACTTGATTCAATAGGTATGCTGCTATTTCAAGCGCATAACCCCAGAAGGAAATAGGTAACTCAGCTGTACTCATTATAGAGCGCACCATATCTAATAGGGTGCGATTCCTCCGCTCCGATACACCGTTGTGCTGTGGTGTATAAGGAGGAGTAAGCTGAGAGAGAATCCCATTCTCTTTTAGATAATCTAGGAACTCACTGCTTAAGTATTCACCTCCTCGATCAGATCGAATAATCTTAATACTTTTTCCTGTTTGGTTCTTTACTTCGTGCTTATATTCTCTGAATTTCTCAAAAGCTTCAGACTTGTGTTTCATCAGGAACACATGTCCGAATCTAGAGAGATCGTCAGTGAATGTAATGAAGTAGGAAGAACCGTTCCTGGCATGCGTAGACATGGGACCGCATACATCACTATGTACCAGTCCTAAGAGTTCAGCAACTCTTTCTCCGTGTCCACTAAACGGAGCTTTGGTCATTTTTCCTTTGAGACATGAATGGCAAGTATCATAAGATGATAATTCGAACGGATTCAAATATCCATCTTTATACAACTTAGCTAGTCGTGTCGCATTGATATGACCAAGTCTACAATGCCATAAGTAGGATTCGTTCATTTCTGAACTTTTCCTCTTGTGTGTGTTTTGTATATTCAGGACTGTATTCTGATTTAGAATGAATATGCCATTATGTAACGAGCCTGATACAATCAATTTTTGATCTAGGAATATGTTCATAACATTATCCTTTACTACAAAATTATATCCTTCTTTACTTAATAAAGAAACTGATATAATATTGCACATCATGTTCGGTATATAATAGCACTCATTTAGAATCAGTGTATTACGACTTGGTAATACAAGGTGATATTCGCCAACTGCTTTGGCTACAATACTTGCACCGTTCCCTACTTGAACGGAATGATCACCTTTTCCCAGTTCTCTACTTTTACGTAGCCCATGTAACAATTTACATATATGGGATCTTGATCCGGTAACTAATACCCAGGACGTAGGGTGAACTGAGAAACAGTTCTCAATAACCAACACACCCGAAGAAGATGCATCAACATGCATGTTCTTTTGGGCGGCTTGAGAATCCAGATATTCTCCTGTTTCCTGTTCAGTCTTATAACTCTTATAAGAAAGAACGGGTCCAACGTTCCCTTGCTCAGTACAATAATAGGGTTCAGTCAATACATCCATATTATTATCTTGATTATGGCCTGACATGGTTGCTACCTGGAGAGAGAGAGAAGAAAACACTTTAGCGTATGCTCTTGCAAGATTAGATTGGTTATTATCTTATCTAATCAGGATGTCTCCCACTGTTTTTATCAAATCTACCTTCAAACCCTAAAAGGTAAGATTAGCCGGGATTAATTACAATTTACAATTTCGTCAATCTTTCAGCCAGATCGGTGTCGGTACTTGAGGGAGGTTCCCCGTGCTTTCGCACGGACCTAATTAAAGTAAACCTCATTTTCCCAGAGGCGTAACCTCGTTAACACTTTTCTAGACACCTATTTGAATGACTAATTGTCCTGTGTAAAACTCTCGCAGGAGTAACACTTACTCGCAGTGGGTATCGGGATCCAACTATCTCATAGGAGGTATGCAATCTCCTTGCAAATTTCAACACTTGAAATTCCCGATAATATTTTGCCCCTAGCGATCTATGACCTTGACAAGGTCAATAAACCATAAATCGCACGTCAAGTTCAACCCTTCATTTCCCGATTGAATTAAACCCACCCGCATGACCCTTGACAAGGTCAACAAGGCCGTACGAATACCCTAATCCAATCACATCTTATGTTTTAACAGATAAACACTAATTAGCTACCGTACACTGTGCCTTGACAAGGTCAACAAACGCAGCATGAATACTAAGTAGGATTTATCTGAAATGACGGAGGGCTACGCAGGTTTTTCAGAAAACCCTGAGCGTAATGAACTTGATATCGTCGTAGAATCATGTGTTTTTGAAAAGGAGTGTTTTTGAGGCTTTTCTTAGTTTCGCTAAAGGGGTCACTCCCGGTGAAGGGATCGTCAGCCCTTTTCTCATCGAATAAGGTGCAGGATATATCATATATACCGCTGTGCAAAGCAAAACTCTAAAAGCAATCAAAAGACAAACCGATTTTTGTAGCATCTGCCAGTTTCGCTAAAGAGGTCACTCCCGGTGAAGGGATCTCGGCTCTTTCCCCATCGAATAAGGTGCAGGACATATCATATATATCACTGTGCAAAGCAAAACTGTAGCTACCCTTTTTATAAAGTTTTGATTCTACAATATCTTTAGGTTTCTTTTCTTTTTATTAATCTCATTAATAAAATCCCATCAGCTTATGCTTCCTAAGCATCACAGATAAATACGACGTACACTTATGCCATCCACATTCGCCTCGATGTCCCCTCGTGCACCGTTAGGTTAGGTAACTAACGACAGAGCAGGGCAGGGCTAGTGCGGGTGTAAAACATAAGTAACATCTATATAATATATCATATATACTATATACTGTATCCATCACAACATATCAAATGATCACATCACAGATAAAGCAGCAGAAACATGGATATAATGTGGGATATACTAGGACGTCCGTATTTAGTACTTAGCCAATAATAGAAAATACGGATTCCACAGTCGTGATGAATAGCCAAGCCCACACCCTGGACCCCTACGAGAGCGGCAAGCGACCCTACCAATTCTGTAGTTTAGGAGACCCGGTCTCGACTCCTCGAGATGGCCTCCCACTGAACCCCAGAACCCGGTCACTTGTGCTTCCCTCCTTGGGTCTATCCTAATGCGGAAAAGTAAATAATATACAACACTGGTGACATCAACCTCAACCCGGAAGTGCCCCAAATAAAGAATATTATATTATATTTGAATTTACATGAATGAAAAAAAATAAAACTCTCATCTCACATAAAACCCCCGGCTATTCAATCGCGACAATCCTGCACATCATATCTCAGCAACACATAATATCACATATCATCAACGTAAGTAAGTATGCATACACCGATCGTCGCCGATGTATAGCAACGAAGACCGGCAATACAACTACATACTACACTTACGGTCACAGAAAAGAAAGTGTAAAACTACAATATTTGGAATCCACAATCACTTTAGACATCGTAAATCCGAAATATCACATACTCCGCATTTCATGCCTAACTCTATGAATTCCACATATTATATCACATTCAAGATAAATAGACAGTATTAAACTTTTCGAACAGATAATCAAATACCCAAAATTTCCCAAAGTGCTCAACACTTGAGCGGAGTTCAAATAATTCCAGAATATGTCAAAGTACCAGTGATCCAGCCGTAGAAGGGTCAAGCCAACGCCTTACATGTGGCACGCCGTACTGCCCCAAACCTGAAGGTTCAAAAGGCAGTTCAAGATGGTCACATAATCGAGTTAAGGTTTGTTGTCATCTAGAGGGTCCACCGCCTAACTTGTACAATTTTTCCGAAAGATTTAAACCCAATAAATATTCAACACTTGGAAGTTTGCCGTGCCGGGAAACAGTGAGTTAATGATATCCGTTCAAACAGTTTAACAGTTTCTAAATATCCAGAAATAACAACGAATTTAAATTTTCCGATCAAATCTACGATTACAAAATAAACCCTAGATTATACAACACTTGAATCACTTTAAAAATACCCAGAAGCATCAACAAGCACCTACGGATATTACCATGAAAGCCACGTGTCACAATTCCAAAATTCCGCCGCGGAACCGCCGTGGAAAGCAGGTTTTCGCCGCGGTTCCGCCGCGATTTAGTGGAGTTGTAGGCCCGTGTTTCATGGTAATTCTTAGAATTCCCTGCTGATTTTTTTAGCTATTTTTAATTCAGAAAAATCCCAGATTTTGAAAAATTTCCAGAGAGGGGGTTATTTTCGTCGGTTCGGGTTCGATCGGAGTTTTAACTTCGTAAACACGTTGCCTAATGCTCTAGCTTGGCTCTGATACCACTGTAGGGTTCCTAGGCACACTTGTGAAGGTTCATAACGCATCAAACATACACGACTAAAAATTTACATGTGCCGAACAACCCAAAGACAGGATCTTTGCTAGAGTATTAGAGTTTAGCATGCAAGATAACATCTTTTTATCTAAGTGTGAGGGATTACAACCTTTGTAGTCCGCTCCTTCGCTTCATAAGCTCCGAGTAGAAGTCCCTTTGCCGCGATCCACGATCTCGCAGACTCAAGAGAGGCTCCACAACTCGAACGATCCATGCTAGCTTGATGTGTTTCAAATCTCCGATGATCTACGTCGAAGTTGCAAAAACTCAAGCTTTGTTACTCTAAAGAGATGAACACACTAATCTCATGGGCTAGATGAGATAAGGAGAGAATAGTATTTATGCTTTCTTTTTAAATCATTTTCTCATAATTTATCATCACAAAATGAATTTCTAGTGAGCTCAAAATCAAGAGAGAAGAAGATGATAATGGAAATGATAATTCTTTTTGTGATGAATAGAAAGAAAACTATATGATTGATATATCAACCATGGTCAAGGATGAGTGGCTAAGAGTTTGTAGAGAATAAACTAGAGTTAGGGTTTGGTTGGGTTAGAAATGAGTCATCAACAAATATCAAGCATAATATCTTAAACTTGATAAAAGGAAAAGGTTCTAGAATGTGCATGAAGCAACTAACCCTAATTAAACCCTAATCCCATTTAATCATCCTTAAACATGTTTAATAATAAATCATATCATGTCACAATAATATATATCACATATATATTATATATTTGCAACAAAAGAAAATAATACAATTAACATATATCGCATATATATCAATGTATTAATCCGGTGAGAAAATGAAATAATAAAGTGAGCCAATATTAGATAATGTAATACAATATATCATATATATATTATTATACATTAAATCATCGAATCAACACTTGATCCGACGATCCGGCTATATCGAATATTACCGACTAATATATCATGTACCGATTCATCGAATCAACACTTGATCCGATGTCCCGGTTCATATCTAAATATCGCGAGAATATAATACGGTATCTCATTTCGCATTATGCTCGGTCCTGCACATATCACATATGTGCATCTACTCCGTTTCGCCTAAGCCAAGAATCCACTGTGTAGGACTCTAAAGAATCGTCAATACGCCGGTAGCAGGTGATGATCATATCAAACACCCACAAGCTGCAAGCGGTCAGCTAAACGTAACAGCCACCCAGGTATTGAGCGATCAGAAGATCAACAAGCTAGCCTGTGCGTTCTCCTGCGAATCCAATCAGTAACACTCCCGTATAGTCCGGTCAGTTTGTCTGATATGTCGCATATCAAGTCTAGGGTTGGTAAACGTCAGACCCCAGTAACCGATAAGTCATGTCGATGTGTGGCTCATAACGGGTCGAGAAACTACTAGTAACACTTACCAGTAAATCTCTATATCAGCCCTGGCCAGGGACTTCCAGTTATAGCCAATCGAACACTGCACAACATCAACTCCCTATACCGGGAGAGACGAATCCCCTCCTATCGCTCAATGCCTCCATGTGATTCGGAACTGTACCCAAAAGCTACAATTTTGCATGCCCTCTTGGATGTGGTAAGGTGGAAATCAAAGCACAGTGGGAATCACACAAGACACTATGACGATCTCGGGTCTACAGACTACCCTGTACCAGTGTCACCGGAGAACTGCCATCTGACGTGTGGTATATCACCAACTGGGAGTTCTCGACGAGTCCGTCCAGTGTACCCAGTCTCCACTGATCACCCGTACACCATATCTGATGTCAAACACCGATGGATATTGGATCATCCATCGCCCATCATATGGGTCAAGATGCGTATACGCTAGTATACTCTGGTGTATCGATGCCCTGTCTCGATATACCCTCGACTAGGAACAGTTATAGGATGTACTCATCGACTACCGTGGCCCCACTAGTATGATCTCATCATAGTCCCAGTAGTCGAGTACAGATCCTAAGGACTTTATCAACATGTGAGAGTAAGACAGTAAACCAATATAAGTCGACATGTTTAGATAAAGTGAAACCAAATAACATACTATCATGACGAGCAAGAAAGCCCTCTCTGTATATATCTAAGCATCCATCATAATATACATCATATGTACAACAATGGCCTCTAGGGCATATACATAACTAATTTATATTGTTGTTACACCTGCTTTACCATTTATCATTATACTTGCATGTCTTGTTACCCTGTTTATATTTTATTGCTTAATGACATGACGCGCTGACGTCTGGGTTTTGCATGGCGTAGGTTCCGTACCTTTGCTGTAGTCCGAGCAGGAGTACTTCTGCCAGCAGGCCGAGCAGTGAGGATTCAGTAGTAGTTAGTTCTTTTACTTTTCAGCATTTTATTCCTGATGTGAGCCCGCATTATGGGACATACATTCTAGTTATTCTTGTATTGGATCTCTTTCTTCCTCATTATTTATTCTTGATTCATTTTATTTTGGCTTATGGACAAGTGCTAGATAATTTTATTATTGTTCTTGATATCTCTACAGCCGTAATGTTACCGTGGAAGGATAATTCCTACCCACAGGTTGCATGGTTGGCTATGTCACGTGCCTACCTTAGCATACTTTGGGGAGTGGGGCGTGACAGCTACCTCGTGGGATAGGGTGCCGTAGTGAGCGGTGTGTGTATGGTTTGCATAGAGCCCTTATGTTAAAATATTGAACGGGCAAGAAAGGGGTTAAAGATTTTCCTCTCTCAAATCTTCCCCAAACCTAACCCTAACAAGTGAGGAACTACTCACTCATTAGGGAATTAACAAAGGAATTCATTTTTTTATTTTAATAATCTAATTAACTTGCGGAAAATAACTACGGCAGATAAAAAATTTGAAGAGAAATAAAATTTCTAGATAAGAAATTCAAGATAAGAAAACTTACTTTATTGATGCACTCTTTGACAATTACAAGGAATGAAAATTTTAATCTTGGAAAATAAAAAGAGGCATTCTCCAAAAAGAGCTGTAGGCTTCCTATTTATAGATAATAGAAACCCTAGGGTTTACAACTGATCCACATATAGAATTACAAAATTACCATGAGAAGCCCGGTCAACGCACCGACACCCACCGACAAAATGCACCGACACGTGCTCAGCACGACCGCGGAACTGCGGCCATAAGCCATGTTTGGCCACGGATCCGCGACCATCTTGGGGGCTCTCTGTCTCAATTTTCCATGGTTTCCTTCTGTTGCTTTTTCCTTCTATTTTCTTCACTTGGTTTTTCAGAATCTTTTCTAGTTTTTCTTCCAGATTTCCACAGTGCAGAATGTTGTGGACTTTTACCGTTCGCTTCGTGTTGAAGTCTTGAATCTTATGCTGCCTTCGTACCTTGTGCAATTGAACTGTTCATTGATCTTCACTTGTTCCTTAAACTGTAGGTGGCATCATAAAGATTCTTCTATTTGTTGGTCGTAGTCTCACTTTTGTAGCGTTTTTTCATCATTTTCAATATATTGTTCCGAGAACCTGTAACCTACAACTATTCAGCAGACATGGATCAAAAGCACCTATTTATTTGCATTATGATTAAGAATGGGGAATATAATAATGCAAAATTCTGATATGAACAATATTCCATTTCGCTTTTTACTTGAGATTAGGCTCAGTTTGAGCAGCCCTGATGAGTCACGACCACTTCGCGCTGGTGTAGGATGACCTCCGATAGTCTTTCAGGTCTCATTTGAGTTGCCGTAAAGACCCTGAAGCGAGGGATTTTCCTTATCTTTGTTTGTTGACATTGTGTCTGCAATATTGCGACGAATGTCGAGGTTGTCTCTAGCTTGTCTGTGAACCGTCGAGTCTTGGAACTAAGGACTTTGCCATGGTTCCATTTTTTTTGATGTCACGTCTGCATCATGCTGGAGTGAGGAAGAACACTGTTGTTGATCTCTAGGCTGTAGATGTTGCCATCGAGACTTGGAACTAGGGACTTTGCTATGGCTCCGTTTGTTGATGTCGTGTCTGCATCCTGCTGGAGGGAGGAAGAACGCTGTTGTTGATCTTTAGGTTGTAGATATTGCTGTCGAGACTTGGAACTAAGGACTCTTCCATGGCTCCGCTTTGTTGGCATCGCGTCTGCATCCAGTTGGAATGAAAAAGAACGCCGTCGTTGATCTCTGGGCTATAGATGTAGCCATCGAGATCTAGCTTCTCTTTGACGAAGCCTGGTGGGACAATATAGTTCCATTTTCATTTTTTGCCAATGGATTGTATACAGGGGTTGATGTGATCTCACCTGCAGGGAAAAAGTTTCATTTCATTTTTTTTATTTCTTTCAGCGATGCTCTATCATTTCAGCTTTTTATATCGCGAAAGTCGCGATTGCCTAATCAATTCGGCTTTTATTGCGGTGCCCAATCATTTAGGCTATTTCATATGCATATATTTTACTCGCTGATTTTCATTGCGAGTTTCCCCATCATTTCGGCTATTTCATATGCATTTTTGTTTCGCTGAATTTTGTTGCGAGTATGGAACTTGAGATTAGATACCAATCTTAGTATCAGCATCACTGCAACTTGGATATGGCCAGAAGCGAATCATCATTTGTCGTGAAAGAACTTGGAATTTGATACCAATTTAGGCATCAGCATCATTGCCACTGGAATGTTGTTAGAAGCGAATCATCATTTGTCTATGTTGATTGGAACAAAGGTGGTTTAGCAAACAGGATTAGGATCCTGCCGACTAAGGCTTTTGACTTCATGAGCCGTAAGGGTCTCATAAAGGTATTTCTCCCTACAAGTCATGATGATCTCATAGGTGTATTTTCTCCTTAGGAGTCGTGAGGATTCCTAAGTGATATTTTCTCTTATAAGTCGTAAGGATCTCACAGGAGTGTTTTCTCCTTGCAGGTCGAGAGGGCCTACAAGTGTTGTTCACCGAATGGGGAAATTTCGCACCATGAGTGGAACTGGGTGAGGGAACGTTTATTTGTGCCCATGGATTGTATACAAGGGATCGATGTTGACCGCCTGTAGGGCAACTTGGGGAATGTGATGGCTTAAGAACAGGTTCAGATCCCTGTAGCTTAAGGCTTTTGAATCCTACGAGCCATGAGGGTCTCATAGGGGGAATTCTCCTTACGAGTCGTGAGGATCTCGTAAGTGTAATTTATCCTTAAGAATCTGGGGATCCTTAAGTGTGTTGCTCCCTTTTGTGAGTCGTAGGGATCTCACGCAGGTATTTTCTCCTCACAAGGTCAAGAGGACCTTGCAAGCGCGCATGATTTTTTTACGAGTCTGCGCCCTTTCGGGTTTTCACAAACTCGCCGGCAATCCTGCTATTTTTACCCACGGCACCCTTTCAGGTTTTCATCCATGCCCATTTTGCTTGTGGACGTACCGTTTTTTTAAACGATGAAACCCTCGAAAATAGTTTCGCCGCATGTGACCCGTCTGTTTGCTGGTAGGATTTCAGTTGCAGTTCTCACCGCTGGGACTCATGGTCTTGAATTCTACTGTTGCCGTGTTTGAGGCGACGTACTTAGTTTAAGGACATTACGGTCCATTGTTAGTTTAGGGACATCTCGGTCCATAGCTAGTTTAAGGACATTGCAGTCCGTTGTTAGTTTAGGGATGTTTCGGTCCATAGCGTTTCAAGGCGCAGTTTTGCCAGATACTACTCACAGAGTCTTGAGTCAAGAAGATAGCGAGCGGACACGAGTGTCGCCATCTATCGTTAACCTGAGTTGTGACTTGTCAGGGGTAGTATTTCTTAAGGAACTAGCCGTTTATTGGCCGGAAGGGTCTCTCGCCATGCATGTTCATGAGCAAGTAGGCCCCATCTCGGTAAACCTTGTCTATGATGTATTGGCCCTCGTAGTTCGGCTCGAATTTCCCCCGCTTTGCACGGTTGGGGATCATAGGTCTTTTGACAACTAGCACGAGTTCGCCTTGGCGGAATGTTCTCGGCCTAGTTAGTTTTTCGTATGAGCACGTCATCCTTGTTTTGTAAGCTTCTAGGTTTTACTACACCATGAGACGAGTTTCATTGAGGGAATTGAGCTTCTCAAGCCAAAGGTGGGCATTTTCTTCATCCGTCAGATCATGTCGGACCGCTACTCGTAGAGAGGGTAGTTCTATTTCCAAGGGGAGAACCGCCTCCGTTCCGAATACCAATGCGAATGGCGTGGTATTCGTGGCTGTTTTGAACGTGGTTCGATAAGCCTAGAGAGCTTCATGCAATCTCTCATACCAGTCCTTTCTGTTTCTGGACACCGTATTCTTTATGATCTTCATCAAGGTCTTGTTGAAAGCCTCGGCTAGACCGTTACCTCGGGGATTATAGACTAAAGAGTATCTCCAGTTTATATTATGTTGTTGTGCGAAAAGGCTGATTTATGGCTTCTGTAGACCGGCCCATTATCCGAGATGATCCGTCACGGAGTACCGAACCGATAGATGACATGTGTCTTGAAGAAATGGAGGATTTCTCCATTTTCACATCCCTTAGCGGCACTGCTTCTGCCCACTTTTAGAATTAATCGGTTGTCGCCAATATGAACCGATGTCCTTTGAATGATGCTGGTTCGATAGGCCCGATTATATCGGTGTTTACCGCTGAAAATGGGAGACGGAATAGCGTAGGTCGTCTTGCCTGAATTTGGAGGCAGATTCTATTTGGGTTTATCAGTTCACCTCTCCGAAGATGCCAAGTTGATTTATGGCACCATGTATCGGAGGTTTGGACAGATGCGGCCATTGTAGCAGACTTCGTCAGATTCCCCTTCATTGGCGAGGGATTTTTGATTGTGGGGACGCTCTTCCCTGCAGGCGCAAGCCCCTGCAGTTAATTACGTTACCGCATCGCGGTAACCACTTTCTCCTGCCCCAGATGTTCACTTCGTGTCGTGTGTGTTTGTTTTATTTTTGGTTGCCCGTGGATTGTATACAGAGACTAATTTATAATGTCGCCCGTAGGACGTAGATTAGTCTAAATTCGTATTTTCTCAGATTTGGATTTGGTTTGATTTAAGGATCGTTAACCTTGTTTTATATTAAGATCAACTTAAATGTTTGTTGAGGATACGTTAGTCTAATTTTAGACTAAGATCTACTCAACAGGATTTTGGGATTATTCAGGTCCAACAAAAGAGTGTTTGGGCTCTGTTGTTTTTTAGTTTAAAGAAGTTACGGTCCGTTATTAGTTTAAGGACGTTGCAGTCCATAGATCACCATTTTAGGGTGAGGGTTTAGTTTAAGGATGTTTCGGTCCATATTTAGTTTAAGGACGTTGCGGTCCATTGATTTTAGTTTAAGGACGTTACGGTCCGGAGTAGTTTAAGGACATTCCGGTCCGTAGAGTTTAGTTTAAGGACGTTACGGTCCGTAGAGTTTATTTTAAGGACATTACGGACCGTAGAGTTTGAGAACGTGCCAAAGACTTATTGGTTATCGGGACCCACCACTTCTCTGAAGACGTTGAAGAATTACAACGACATATATCAGAGGTGTGGAGAGATGTACCCTTGAACCAAATTTCAGATTGAGGAGTCATCAGTCATGAGCATAGATGCTCGGTTTATTTAGAGATTTAATCTCAGGAAAGACTTAGCCAATCTGGGGTTGAAGTTGGCCTCTTATAGTGTTAAACACTAATATATGCTCAGTGCCTACGTGCTCCCACGTGATATTCTAAGGCAGTGTTAAACACTGAGATCTGGGATGCTCAAGTATGGCACGTGAGGCGCCATAGCAATGTTAAACACTGAAAATTGGGGCTCTCACGTGTGGCACGTGAGGTTCTAAAGTAGTGTTAAACACTGGAACTTGGAGGGACTCACGTGTGGCACGCGAGGCGCTTGAAGCAGTATTAAATACTAAAATTTTGGGGCACTCACGTGTGGCACGTGAGGCTCTTGGAGTTGGGCGCTGCCTCTTCTATTCTCTTATTCTTTTATAAGTGCTAAGCACTGTTAGGGGGTCACACGAGATCACGTGAGGCGCCCCAAAAATAGGGTTTATTCCTTTTTCTCTTTTTGTAAGTACTGAGCACTTTTAAGGGGTCATGTGGGGTCATGTGAGACGCCACAAAAATAGGGTTTATTCCTTTTTCTCTTTTATAAGTGCTGAGCACTTCTAAGGGGTCACGTGACTAGATCTCAGTCTTTCCTTTTTTGTTCTTCAAAGGTGCTCACGTGGGAACACGTGAGCTTTTATTGTGTAGCGTTGAACACTAATATGCATGGAGCTCTTGATATGAGTTTTATGAATTTTAGGTCCCTTATTTTTATAAGAATTAAATTCTTTTATAGGATTGAATCCTAGTTTTATCAGAGAAATTAAATTGCTATATCTTTTGGTAAGAATTAAATTCTTCAAACCTAGTTCTTTTCTTTAAGTTATGGGACTGCATAACAGAATCTCCCTGATGCGAATTAAATTCTCAACTTGTGGGGAGATCTGCTTCTGCAGACCTCAACTAGAAGAAGAACTAAGTTCTTTTTTTGGAAGAGTTAAACTCTTGTAAAAAGGGATAAAACGATCTCTAAGCCTTTTCATCACCTAGGGTTTCTTTTTCTCTAAAGGGGGCTCCTCTTCTCTTTTTTTTCTTTTTGAATCTTATTGGGGGATCTCTCCGTGCAAGACTTGAAGTCTTGGGTCCTTTATATAGGGGAGGTTGATTTGTTGATTTAGTTGAGGAAATCTCTCATTGAGAGACCCCTATTTGATTCGGGGATTTTATCCACCGTTGGATCTTTGATCCCAAGTTTTCTGTTTTACAGAAGATATTTCTCTTGTTTTTAAAAAGATCGGGAAAATATTTTCCCATACAGAGCTTATTGTTTATCTTGGTGATTTTTAACCACCATTGGATCTTTAATCCAGCGGTGTTTTGTTTTACAGAGAGTAACCTTGCTTATTTAGAAAGATTCAAGGAATATTTCGTCAACAGATTTTAATTCTGTAATTTGATGATTTATAATATTCGTTGGATCTTTGATCCAATGGTGGTGAACTTTCGGTTCTGGCACTGGCGCCCTCGTGCTTTGCACGTAAGGCGCTGCCTCATAGTTTTTAACTCTTGGCACTGACGCCGTCGTGCTTTGCACGTGAGGCGCTGTCTAAGAGTTTAACTCTTATTTAATAGATTTCTTTTTGTGTTTTGCACATTGGCGCCCGCTTGAGGAGCACGTGAGGCGCCATCATAGGATTTAATTCTATCCGAGGCAGTACCTACATGCTTTGCATGTGGGGCTTTCCCTTTATTTTTATTATTTTATAAGGGAGCAAGTTTTGAGCCAAAATTTTGGCGGGAACAATCGGTTCCCCACATTTCGAACGACCAGCTAGCTAGTGTTGGGTGTAGAGGATTCGGATGCTGGTGGATGAAATCCCCGTGAATTTGGCTCGATTGACACTGCTTCGCATATTCGAGGCAGTCCTGAATCATCGTAGGCCAATAGTAACCCATTCTTTTAATCTTCAGCTTTATCTTTGGCCCGGCTTGATGGGAACCATAGAGTCCGTCATGAGTTTCTTGGACGACCCTTTTTGCTTCTTCTGGTCCCAGGCATCTTAGCCACAAACTGTCGAACAATCTCTTATATAGAGTATTGTTGACGAAGGCAAAAGACAGGGCTCGCTTCATGAGCTGATGTCTTGAAGACGCGTTTTCGGGTGTTCGATCGGATTTGAAGAGTCTATGAAGACTTCTCTCCAATCCTTAGCCTTTTCTTCATCCTCTATTCGGAAGGCCGCTTGTTCAGTCGCTCCCTTACTTTCAGAAGACTTCAGAGATTTTTCTGCTGGCACGAGAATCCGGTGGCTTTGCACAATGATCCTTACGTCATCCAGATTTTCGTCGGCTAGTTCCTTAACAAACTTAGCTAATGCATCTGCTTTGCTATTTTCCTCCAGCGGTATGCTTTCCAGGATGTAGGAGGGGATTTGAGTCAGCAGTTGCTACACCCTTTCACTATATTTTACCAACTCTGGCTTGCACATTTGATAGTCGCCATTTACTTGGCTAACGACCAACTGGGAGTCTCCATATATGAGGAGGTTTTCGATTCCCATGTCGACAGCAATCTCGAGACCTGCTATCAAAGCTTCGTATTCAGCCTCGTTGTTTGTCCTCGGCTCTGTTAAGGAAAGGGTGAAACGCATTATCCCTCCTTGCGGAGTCACGAGAATAAGACCTACCCCGGCTTTAATTATGGAGGTGTTTTTTCTTTCGGTTTTTCAAGGAAGATGCTCCATCAAAGTAGAGTTCCCATTGGGTATCACTCCCTTCTTTCTCCCCGTCGATTGTGTCAAACGCATGTTCTTCTGGTAATTCACAATTTATGGGAGAATTGGTAGGTATCGGATGCTCTGCGAGGAAGTCGGCGATGGCCTAGGCTTTCACCGCCTTGAGAGGTCGATAGATTATCGAAAATTCAATCAAGAGGAGGGTCCATTTGGCAAGCCTTCCAGTTAGTATGGCTCTTGATCAGTCTAAAATAATGTATTTTTAACACGTCAATTTCCCTATCTTTTGCATTCATTTAGAGGTGTTCAGTATTCATATTGCATATATTAGCAAAATAATAGTAAAATACTGAATTACCTGTACTGTATACTAAATCCGTCATTTTTAGGGAAATTGACTGTTTATCATGGTATTGCATCATCCTTGGGTAGCGCAACACTTGTTTCGGAATCTGTTTAAGAAATCTCAGGAGAAAGGCCAAAATTGTCAAAGTGCTGATCAAAATTACGCCAACTCAAGGACTTGAGATCGGGTAGAAATACAGAAAGAATTTTGAGAATAAACATATCAGAAATATACCATGAGGTTATAAGGAAGCATCTCTGTACAGCTGAAGCACTGAGCCCCTTACGTGACCGCGGATCCGCGGCAAGAGCAGGCACGTGCCGCGGATCCACGGCTGTCTTGACACATCATCAGTTCATTTTAGCTGCAGTATTATTTTATCAGTGCCTACACTTTAGCAAGATATTTTAAATTCTAGATGACTCTCGAAGCTTCTGCCAGATCAGCAAGGATCATTAAATCAAGCTAATCTTGATTAAGCTAATTAACCTCCAAGCTTCCCAAGCAAGCCAACTAACAACCTAATTCTAGAAGCATCCCTCCAACAAACTACTTCTAGAAGCCTCTCTAGCTAACAAACTTTTGGAGGAAAATTCAAATTTTGAATCCTAGATCTAGGGTTATGAAAGTCTATAAAAGGGAGCCTAGATCTAGGGTTAATCATCATTAGTTCATCAAATAATCAAATAGGGTTCATTAAATTGTTGCAAGTTGAGTGATACAACTTGTAAACCCTAACCCTAACCCTAATTCCAATCCAAGATCAAGATCTTTGAGTTCAATCAAAGCAAGAAGCCTTCAAAGCCTTTAGAAGCGAAACCGGACTTCATCGGAGCATGTGATCCAAGCCGATCCGCGACTCAAGGAGCCGATGCAACGCTAGATTCGACGATATTGTTCCCTTCTCAAATTCTTGTAGTCATTTGAGCAAAGTGTAACAAATTGTTGAATAAATAAAGGTGAGATTCTTTTAACTTGCTTATCTTTTGAATTCGAGCATTATGATTCAATCTAGATTCTTGAATGTTTGCTTTGTGATAATGTTTGAGTAAACTCCGCTCGTAAAGGAGTCGAGACGAACGATAGAATGATGATGATTTAGATTCTTTTACAATTCTTAAATCCTATAACGTTTGTAAATTCTTGTAAATCGAATGATCGATGACCTAGTTTCGAGACGATGCTTTCTTGATTGTGTTCGCTTGAAACTAGATATCAACGATCGATCATTAGATTTATTTGAAGCTAGTTTGTGAATGGATTCATCGAAAGGTTAAAGGATAAGACGAGGAAACCCTAGCTTCTTCGCAAGATCCTTAACCTCGATGAATCATCATCGATCTAGTATCAATTCGTTAATGGATAAGAATATGAAATCATTAGATCTCATCACATCTATAGATCTGATCTACTCCTATGAGCTACACTTCGAATCTTGATTGTTGGTTTGGAAATCATCACAAATTCTCAATTCTTGATTTTTTTCGTTTCTTGATTTAGACTAGATTTTTCTAATTCTTGAACTTCAAATCTTTAAATCATGAATTATTGTTTGTTCTCTTTTCTTTAAAGTTTCAACTCATCTAAATCGAAACACGAATGATTACACTTTCCCTGTGGACAATCCGCACTTACTAACGCGCTACAATTCGACACCGTTATTGATTACGGTCAAATAATTTTCGGTTGTGATTTCTTTATAATTTTCATACTACACAATCGGAAATCAATTCAATCAAATGGCGCCGTTGCCGGGGACCATTTGATATACACAATCGGAAATCAATTCAATCAAATGGCGCCGTTGCCGGGGATAGTGCGCTAATTGTTCGTTATTTTGAATTTGAGCTGAAAAGTTTATTCCATCTATATTTTTAGATCTAAATTTGCACAAACCCTAAACGTGTTGTTGTGATTTGTTGTGAGAAAATTTGGACTCTGTGGAGCTTGAGAAAATTTTTTCAGAGCATTCCAGAGAGCTGTGTAAGTGAACAGGAGCATCTGTGGAAAATATTGCGAAGTGAACAGTTCATACCGCGGCGGATCAGTGACATTAGGCGTCTCCCGCGGCTGAACCACGGTGCTACAGTAGAATCACTGTTCCAAAATTTTTGGTAACTCTCTTGACTTTCTTATCTCCTACCTCATCTGCTCTAATTAACAATTTTCTGCAGGTTTCTTTGCAAATAAATCACAGCGACGCAAAAAGCAAAATAAATTGTGCGTGTTTTTGATTTTTGGTTGTTTGCATATTAATACGGAAATTAAGGGGCACGACCAAATTCAGATTTGGTGGGGAGTTCATTACCCTTCCTAAGCCCTAAAAATCACAAACTTGCATCCGCATTTACCCTCATTAACTAAAAAAGATCTAGAGATGACTCTAAGGACCGTCACGCTCACTTAGGACAAGAGAAGGCTGTGGGTAATTCATTGCTTATCCGCGTTTCTTTTGTGGTGTCTAAGGCAAGTGTGTCTAAGGTTAGTGGTTATTAATTAGGCCCACCACTTACGTAGTGGAGTACCTTCCCACTTACCTGGCACTTACCTGGCCACAGGGGAGATAAAGAGACAGTGGAGGATTTATCCTGCGAGTTATTTTTTGGCAGTTAGAAGCGGTCTAGAGCTTTGACCTAGTTGACCACTATAATTAGGGTTTTAGTTGTTGCATTTGTTGTGATCGCATCATTTTTTAAAAAATCCGTATGTTTTTCAAAACAAACACCGCATTTATTCATTTTCCCTAATTATAAGTCACGCTGCCACTTGTACTAACCCTTTTTAGTGCAAGATAGGCTGGACACGGGATTCTAGTGCCCGTTTAGTCCGCGTTTCCCCGATCGACTCCGAAGTCGGTATTTCTACATTTACCTCTCCTTTACCCACCACTACACCCACATCGATGGATCTGTCTCCATCGAACTTCTTTACCACTACTCTGCCGCCGTCCGTTAGTGTACAAAATCCATCCCGCATCTCTCTCCAAGAGAGGTGCTATCGTACACAAGGTCCTCTGTCGACCTGTCTTTCTATTCCACCAGCCAACGGGGAAAATTTTGAAATAAAACCCCAATACATCAACCTTCTACCAAAATTTCACGGTCTCGAGTCTGAAGACGCATATGCCTTTATCACTAAATTTGAAAATGTATGCGCTATGATGGGTACTTCACAGCTTTCTGTGGATGCTATGCGTCTTCGTCTTCTCCCATTTACCTTGTGCGATATAGCCAAGAAGTGGTTTTATAACACAACCGCACATTCCATCTCAAACCGGGGAGAATTTGTCAAAGCATTCCTTAAGAAATTCTACCCACATCAAAAGACAGCTCGAGTTCGTAGTAAAATAAATCAATTCACCCAGCTTCCAAATGAACCATTTTCAAAATGTCTTGAACGCTTCAAGGATCTGTTGGTCCAATGTCCACATCACGGAATCCCTAGATAGGATCTGTGCAGAATCATATATGAGGGCATTAATCCTAACACAAGACAGACCCTTGAATCCATGTGTCAAGGCAATTTTATGACCAAAGATGATGGGGAAGCCTGAAAATTTCTAGAAGATTTCGCTGAAAAATCTCTACAGTGGGAGGGTGTGAGTCAATCGTCTAGGTATGGCAATAATGTTTCCATAGGAGTTAGAGCTGACATTTCAGCTATGCAAAAGAAACTCGAGACTATGGAAAACAAATTTTTAGCCGCCCTAAATCAAATATCACTCTCCAAAACTATATGCAGATGCTGTTATGATCTTTCTCATCTCACGGAAGAATGTCCAATAAGTTCTTCGTTTCATGGTCATGAGCATATCAATTCTGCTTTCCAACAACGATATAGAAACGATCCATATTCTTCCACGTACAATCAGGGTTGGAGGAATCACCCTAATTTTGTTTAGAACCAATCACAAAATCAAAATACGGTTCCAAACCAACATAATTTCCAAAGGGTCCCTCCACCACAACAGCAACCACAATTGAGTCAGCACCCCTTCCAAGCACAAAACTTCCAAAATCCGGTCAATACACCTGCACCGTCTAATCCTTTGCAGTTGACCGGGACTGATGAATCCTCTTCATTTGCACAATACATGAATTTGGTCTTAACAAATATCATGCAAGTTTCGGCTGAAATGAAGTCTTCTGCCGATAAAATTGAGAAAAACTCTGCGTCCCAAAGAGAGACTATAAATGGAAGAACAAATCGCACAACTAAAACCCGAAATGAGTGCAAGAGAGAAAGGGAAACTTCCAGCTCAACCTTTACCCAATCCTAGCTATTCACATCATGTGAATGCAATCACGTTGAGATCTAGAAGAGTGCTTGACAATCACGTTGGGGAAGAGTTTGATGACACTAAAAAATCTATCAATGATACCCCGGCTAAGACCTTTCCTTCCACTTCTACTTCTAATTCTAACCCCAGTTCTTCTACCCCACCACTTTCTTGCGAGCCTATTCTTCGTTTCCCACAAGGCTCGCCACCTCAGCCCATTTCTTCTAGTCTACCACGGACGATCCCACTTCTATTCTGGGATCGGTTCCAAACATACTTCCTTCTCCTATGATGGACACAGCGCTTATTGCTAAAGCACATTATCCTAATCGGTTAAGGGCTAACAAATCGAGTTCACATATGGAGAAGATTATGGACATGTTTAAGCAAGTTAACATCAACATCCCTCTCCTAGATGCCATCCAACAAGTTCCGTCCTATGCGAAAACTCTTAAGAACTTGTGCACTAGGAAGAGGAAGACTCAAGTGCCCAAGAAGATATTCATGGCAAAGACTGTAGACACGGCTTTCCCCCAACAAGTACCGAGGAAATGTAAGGACCCTGGCTGTATTACTATTTCTGTTTCTATTGGGGAAAAACACATCAACCGTGCTCTATTAGACCTTGGCGCTAGTGTTAACTTGCTTCCATACTCGGTTTATGAGCAACTAGGTATCGGAGTGTTAAAGCCCTCGAGCATAACTCTCCAGATGGCTGACCGATCAATCACCAAACCTAGGGGTGAACTGGAGGATGTGTTAATAAAAATCGGGGAATTTGTATTCCCTGTGGATTTTATTGTACTTGATACACAGCCTGTAGCGAACCCACGGAATCAAATTCCGGTAATTTTAGGTCGCCCCTTTTTGGCCACTTCCAATACTATCATCAACTGTCGTAATGGTTTTATGATCCTATTCTTCGGGAATAGGTCAATAGAGCTGAACATTTACAAGTTGGGAAGTGTACCCTCCGATCCTACTGCTCAGGTCTGTTCTGTCGACTTAATGGATGTCGACAGCAGCGAATTTGATGATCCTCTTGATACTGATCTTGACTCTTTTCATACATTGTTGTTTGACCCAACTTTGTATCATACACATCCGGACTCTTCCACCGAGATGTCCGGGTCAACAACTATCACTGATTATGAACTGCTTTTAGAGTCTGAAGATCACCCCACACTTTTTGACGACATTATTCATCGGGGTATTGATGGAACTTTTGAGGAAATCTTCGCTGATGAACTCACATTTTTTAATGAAACGGGTGTTGAGATGAATCATCTCCCAATCAATGAAATTGAGCCTCCACCCCTTCTTCTGAATTGTAAAAAGAATGGGAGTAATCCATCACATTCACTGCATCGTCTCTCCAAATGAGACACACACACATTCTATTCCACCACTTACCCTTTCCCCACTTCTTCTTCCACCAACCAGAGCACTGCATTGATAAATTTTTTGATTGGTTGGTGTTAACTTTTGGTCTTTGCAAAGCCTGGCATCGACCACTGATTTTTGACCCCCTCATGTGATTTTCAAAGCTTAACATTGTTTAACTCAAGTTTTTGGGGGTATAATCGGGCTCTTGAAAAGAAAATTTTTACAAAATTTTGAGCCAAAAATAAGTTTGGGGGAGGAGCTTCACTTCAATATTTTGCCCCATTAATAAATTTCCTCCCAAGCTTACAGGTTTTTCGAGATTTAGCTGATGGCAACAGTGAGGACACTCTTGAAAACAAGTTTGGGGGAGGTTTGTGCTTATTTTGGCATCATTTGCATCATACTTTGCATAAGCACAAAACAATTTTGAAAACCTATAAAAATTTAAAAATTTTCAAAAAAATAAAAATATTTTTGTACATAAATAAGATAATAAAAGATTAGATAGTGAAAAATTACATCCATGAGATTGGAAAAATTTAAGAAAACCAAGAAAATTAGAAGTTTTCTTATACGAACTAGTAATAAGTAGTTATGAGCCATTGCCCCAAAGGTTAGTAAGATGAAGGAAGTCACTAATCTGAGGATAAAAATAAGTCTAAAAAATAGTTTCTATTCTGGAAGCTAAACATTTTGAACGTTGATACCCTGCTATTCGCACTTACACACGTCTTGAAACTCGGGATAGTAGAGGATACCTTGAAATGCTCTTGTCTAAAAGCCGATGTATAAATGAAATAAAAAACTGAATAAAATATAAAATGGTGAAAAAATGGACACTGGTTTTGTTATCGTCAAGGCAGCAATAAAAAAATATAGCGAGGGTGCCTCTTCACCTAGTGCCCTAAGGCCAACTGGTCTGGGAGTCACTGCTAAGCCTTAGGTGGTGCAAGACGAGGAAAATACACCAAATAAGCAAGCACATGAGTAATCGGTCGGTTAGTACCTCAAGAAGTATTAACGGTCGCATGAAAGTGTGTGAGCAAATTCAGCTAAATATTCATTAATTAAAAAGTACTGAGGTGGATGGACAAGAGTATGATAGCTTGAATTGAATTCTCCGGGTGTAGGGATGTTCTTTACACACACGTAGGGTTATATGATCGATGTTTGGAAGAAAGATAGGAATGAAGAATAAGGCGATGTTTTATTGAGGGGTTACGTGATTTCTGACATCTTTTCATGACTATTAAGATAGGGCTCATGACAACCGAAAAGCTAGCTTAGTTGGAAACCCTAATTTTCAAGGCTTTTCTTTTACAATTCTTATCTTTAAATGCAATATGTAAGTGCACGGCGGCGCCCCGGCCGTCAATCCGACGGCCAGATGCGGAAACGGTGATAAACTTTAATTTTGCGGACTTAGCAAACCGGCACCACCGCGCACTAAACACCCGGATCGTAACCATTAACAAGTCTAAGCTAACTAGAAGAATGGGTTAGAGATGTACCGACTGATCCTAGTCCTCCGGTCTTCATCTCCACTCCGATCTCCTCGCGGGATCTCCGTCCGTCTCCTCCTCGTCGAAAAGGGCACCACGAAGCCGGGTACTTTTACGGGCTCCCACCTCAATACCGAGGCAACTCGGGCATGAAGCCGGCAAGTCGACATGCCCAAGATGTGCTGTAGGAAGTGTAGTGCTTTGTCTCTTTGGGGTAGTGTTGCCATGATGGAGGAAACAAGATGATATGAAGAGAGGTTGTGAACTTTGATACCAAAATGAGAAATGAGAATAATTTCCATACAACAAAGGAAACACATCTCTCATTTTTCCCTCATCTAAATGTGTGGCCGGCCATGCTTGAAAGAGAATGGTGGAGGAAACAAAACTATATCAAAGAGGGAGGTGAGTGTAGGAGAATAGAAGAGGTGACCACATCCAAACATACACCATGCTTCATTTAAACCCAACCATACCCTTTCTAATCTCATAAATGCAAAAGCATGGAGCAAAAGATAATGATGCTATCATAATCAATACTTTTACAATAAAAACCCTCCACAAAGTGTTATTTGCACAATTACAAATAACCCCCTCCATCGGAAAAGTCCGGCCGGGAAAGAACAAACGAAAACCGGCCGGAACGGAATGCAAACTGGCAACTCCAGAAAACTGGTCCCGTAATAAATTACAGGAAAACCCCGATACTGTGCATACACACCCGCATCTGTATTCCGTCCGGATACAAATGCAAAGAGACAAAATCTACACTGTACTAAACTAGGACCGGCTTAAACCAAAGCCGGCTAGTAATATCCGTTCGATCCTGATCCGTGCAATACCGCACGTATCTGATCGAACCCTGCCATATACCTATACGGCTACTAGTACAAACCGTCCGATCCTGATCCGTGCAATACCGCACGTATCTGATCGGACCCTGCCATATCTCCATACGGCCTCTACAGCGTTTCGCCCGAAAGCTGAGTAACTGAAAGTGTGGTGGACTCTAAAGACTCGTCAATACTATGGCTGTGGATTTAACCACTAGCGCGTCAGAGGTATAAGCCAATACGTGACGGGCCACCAGCTATTGACTAAAAGGGACGTCGATGAGTGAACTCATCCTGACACCCTACTGAGCCTGTCAGTGACAATATCCGTACAGTCCGGTCCGTTCGTCTATGAGCATCGCATGTCGGGCCTAGGGGGTGGGTAAAAGTCAGACCCCCAAAAGCGGTACAAGTCGTGTCGGAGTGTAGCCCAGAACACCCTGAGATACTACCGGAATACCTACCAGTAAATCTCCTGCCTTGGCCAAGGACTTCATGTAATGGCTCTCCTAGACACAGCGCGACCTCACCCCCAATACCGGGAGAGACGAACCCCCGAAGATCCGCTCACTGCCTCCATGTGGCTCGGGACTGTACCCAACTAAAACCTGTTTGCACGACTCCTTTGAGCCGTGGTAGGGTAGTAATCAAAGTACAGTGGGAACTCACACGAGACAAATGACGATCCCCAGGTCGATGAACTAACCTGTACACATGTCACCTGGGAACTGCTATCTGACGTCAGGTATAAGACCAACTAGCATGTTCCCGGCGAGTCCTGTCCGGTGTACTCATAACACAATGAGCACCTGTATACATCTTAGGCGAACCAACTGACACCAGTGTCTTGTGAGACCGGCCACCGCCCCTCGTCGGGGTCTCGACTGTATACACTAGTCTATTCTGGAGAATCGATGCCCTGTCTCGAAACTCCCACGACTAGGGACCTTTTAAGGATATGCTTGTAGACCCCAGCTCTCACGTATATGATCGCCCTCATACTGCTGGTCGTCAAGAAGAATCCTAGGGGCTCTATCAACGTGCAATAGCGACCTGTCAGGTCACCTGAAGCAGTACACGATGATAAAGGTAAACCAGATAGCATACTATCATCTCGAGTAAGACTGTCGTCTCGGGATAGGTCCTCCCTCAATCATTGCAATCACGTGCCTGTGATCCAATAATTGACTCTGAGGGCACTATCTCCAACAATCTCCCACTTGCACTCAAGGCTAATTATTGCGATGTCGCATACTCACAGCCCGTGTGATACCGAACACCTAACTCCTCTACTAGTCAGTCTCACAAAGCTCGTTTGCGAGACTATTGCGTTCGAGGAATAGCCTCAGCGAGTGGATCCGCTCTGAAGTTTCTTTCTATGTCTCTCTATATCTCAAGTTCGCGGAGAAAACCATCTCCCGAAATGAGCAATACCTATCTTAGAGTGTCTGGATGTCTGATGGGACCGAGCTCATAAATGAACTCCAAATCCAAACTTCTTAGACTGTATGGTCAACTGAACTTAATCAGTATCCTGCGCCATGCCACCCTCAGTATTTCCTTGGACCACCTGTCCAAAATACTGCCCCTCATCAGAAGGAAAAATATAACTCTGACAACCTCCTTGTCGTCCATGTCACCTTGGAAGCCTGGAATGATAACTGTCTCCCAAATGAGGCTGTCGTTATCATATCCCTAGAACGTCTACTTATGTTCTAAAACTGCTTCCGACTGTTTCTCCAGGATTGGAACAATATCAACTTATTGCATCTAGTGCAAGAACAACATCTGGTGTGGTACTTGACATCTCATGATTGACTCAATCGCCTAAGCAAGTGATCTGCCAATCATGCACATCCCTCTCTACTTTAGTCTATAAGACACCCTTAGAGAGGGTGACTCCATCACCTGCAGGTACACTACCGTGCTAGGAGTCGTCCATTCTAAATACTCTTAGAATGTTGTCTAAGTACCCAGATTGGGAAACCACCCAAATCTAGATCTAAAACTATAGATCTAGTAACCAGTATGTCTGATATAATGTCCAAGTCCCATGAGGAGAAACCACTGTGTGACGACCAAAATATAACCGATCGTAGTATAGGAATATCACTTCCTACTACCTTCTCAACAGATCCATCCCCTATTCCGATGACGTCAAACCTATGACTGTCACATCAGAAATAGATAATCTATCTCCGCTATATCTGCTTTAGTCTATAAATAGACATAAGCCTGATGTCCACCAATGCTTCCGCTGCTCCCACTGACTACGACAACCCTCTGGCAGAGTCATATAGACGTGCACTTCTAAAGCTAGTTTAGAATGACGCTATACTCATCCTCCCACCGGGTCTCGCAGCCTGGAACAACAGCAATGGCAAGTGTGGGTAAACAAGAACTTCCCTGTCACCGTCCTTGAGGCTACCGGAGTACCTCTCGGGTGCCTGAAGTTACCCACCTTATCTGCGGAGTGGCCAATGGAATGTCAAATCAGATTGAATCTTTAGGTTCCTTATCAAATCTTGAGTAATCGTTTGCGGTTCTGGAATCACTTCCAGTTCTACCATACTCCCACTACTGTTTTTTTTGGAAAAATAACCATTTTTAATAAAACTGTGGCGAGTCTAGAACAATATCGGTATTGTTCATCCAGATGGTAGAAAATCAACCCTCGTCATAGCCTGGGTCAACCCACAAACAGCCATTACAGAAACGTGCCTTGAGTTATCCAGAGTCTGGTTTTAATCATAAGCTGGACAACTCCCGGTACCTTAACAATGTTAAGATATGAACTGTACTATATCCAATATAGAACCAGAGGCACTGATTTAATTGAACCAGATTCAAATCATGCAGCTGTCTCCAGTGCATGTCAACTAAATGGAAGGAGGCCGATCAGCGTTACTCAACTTAGGAATGCTTCCAATTATGAGTAACCTGAAAGAGAAGCAATTTCTCTTTATCATTACTATCAACTGAATACCATACACAAGTATCTACATCTTCGATCACCTTGAAGAATCCCGATACTTGCTACACTTGGTTCTCTACTGTATTCAAATACCTATAACTCCTCAAAACTTAGACCCTGTGTTTCTTCGAAACACATGTCTAAGAACTAGAGAAGTTAAAAGTAAACAGAATATAGTATGAGGACCAACCCCTCTGTTTTAATGGACACTGGACAACATACAATACTCTGTATAAGTCCGCTGAGTCTAACAACTCTTTCACTGTGCGTCGTAGGTTGAAAACTGTACTTATGGTCAAGAAGAATTACACCGCTGTTTAATGCTCCTTACCTAACCATCCACTGATATAGGTAAATGTCATCGACATAATATCAAAAGGTATATCTCACTCTATTAAAATAGACGTACAGATATATCAATTTGAAATTGGTGCACAACAGCGGATATTCAAAACCAAATATTTGCCGACCGGCAAACAGCCCAGGTGATCTCCTCAAATATCACCGATTACAACGAATCCCGATATAATGAGGATGATCACCCAATTCCCAATAACTTACTCCCACTCATCATCTGTAAAACTATACAGATGTGAGAATCATACCTGGTAAATACATACCCTGGAGTAAGTATCTAATCGGGAAATCAGTTTTCTTTTAACAGTACACAGCGAACTGAAACATTGAAGTGTTTCGATGGGGTATCCTGGTATTCTTAGTAATGCCTCTTCTATTATCCAGATTCACAACTATAACCGTATAATTCTTTGCCACCTCTCCAAATCCCTTTATATGTCTTTAGTCATTACCTTCTGCACACCCCTTAGGCCAAATGGTTTTCTTCCTTCCCTACCGTTCGGCACCAGCCTATGGTTTGGAAGAAGACTATCCAATAAGCATAATGGGTGTATTGTCCTAGTCCTAGGAGCACTCGCAATGCGAGAGAAGGTGAAGATAAAAGACAACCGAATAAACCTTATTCCTATTTCTCCTGGACCAGAATCCATCCCCGAACTGGAAAAAGTTCCTTTCGAGTTCGTATATAACCATACGATGGAATATCCAAATAACTGTGGATCTTCGTAGTGATACGGAGTGTCCTGGAGAAATACAAAGGTGATTTAGGATTGGCGAAGAAAAACTTGGTTTGGTCGTGAATATCAGTCGCAATTTACTTTGCCCTCTTACTAATCCCTTGCTTTGTCTTAATCTTAATACCTTCTGCACACCATCGTTATGCTAATCGGTTTTCTTCATTCCCCACCGGTCGGCACCTGCCTATGGTTTGAAAGAAGACTATCCAATTTGCATAATAGGTGTACTACCCCTAAACCAAGGAGTACTCGCAAGCTGAGAGAAGGTAGAAGGAAAAGACAACTGAATAGTCCTATTCGTTTTCTCCAGAACCGGAAACCATCCTCGAATTCCTTCGAGTTCGTATCTAACCATACGATGGCTTTGTCCAATGGAAGTGGACGTTCGCAGTAATACGGGGTGTCCTGGAGAAAAGGGTAAAAGTAGGAGTGGCAATGAGGTCTGCAACTCTGATAATCCAAAAGCCAATGTTAAGAAGGTTCGGTCAACTTGGTCTCTGAGTCATAGTCTAGGGCTGGGTCAATGGTCGCTGCCAGAGAGAGAGAGAGAAAAGAAACACTCAGCGTGCACTCTAACCAAGATCAGAATGGTTACCAATTTATCTAATCTGGAAACCTTCCACTGTACCTCAAATTCTCCTCCAAACCTTAAAGAAGAATTAGTCGGGGTCACCCGAGGAGTAAACCAACTCATCAGTGGGAATCGGGATCCAACTATCATCGCATGATAACGTGACGGAATCCGCTCACGCTATAACACTCCAGAAGGTATGCGCATATCTGGCAAGTTTCAGTTCTTTTGAAACTCCCGATGTGATTTCTGCCCCATGCTCTTATGACCTTGACGAAGGTCAACAAATCATAAGTCACATGTCAAGTTCCACCCGTCATTGTCCAGGTTAATTTGAACCCACCCGTACAAGCCCTTGACGAAGGTCAACAAGGCTATACGACTGTCCCAAACCAACGCATCTATCTATGCAACAGAAAAGCAACAAGCAGCTACCATACACTATGCCTTGACGAAGGTCAACAAACATAGTATGAATACTACTTGCTACCCGTCTGAAACGACGGAAGGCTACGAATGGTTTCTGGCGAAAACCTTTAACGTAATGAACTTGATATCGTTGAAGGAACGGATAGCTTTTTAGAAAATATAGTGACGAAAACCTTTACTAAAGAGGTCACTCCCGGTGAAGGGATCTCGGCTCTTTCCCCGTAGAATGGGGTGCTGGATATTCATAACCGAATATCTCGATGCAAAGCAAAAGTAATCGGCTATAGTGAAGTTAATGCCCTGACGCAAACTTCTGTCCAAGGGGTCACTCCCGGTGAAGGGATCTCGGCCCTTGCCTCGTCGACTGAGGAGCAGGATATTCCAAATGAATACCACGATGCAAAACAAAAGTGAACGTCCTTGCAATAACAGCTTTTTGAAAAGTGTTCCAACAACATCAGATTAGGTTTGTTTAACTTGCATTGATCCAAATCAATGCATTCCTATCAATTGATCACACCATAAAGAACGAAAATATACTGACGTACGTATATGCCATCCGCATTCGCCACTGGGTCCCGTCATCACCCGTTAGGTTAGCTAACTAACGGCAGAGCGGGGACTGGACTAGCGCGGATGAAAAACATATACAACATCTACTAATATATATACCAATATATAGTATTTCGCTCAAGGCGTGAATAAAATGCAACATCACAGAAATGTACAGCATCACAGAACAATACAGATATCTGGGATCCCCGGGTTTCACAGAGCCACTACTGAAACCCGACGTTCCCCTGGTCGTGTGGATAGCCTGTGCAATGAAATCCTAGACCCCTACGGGCGCGGCAAGTCACCCGCCAAAAGCTGAAGCGAGGCAGCCCCCTTCAGCACCGTGAATGGACCACCCAGCACTTCACGGAATCCGGCAACTTGGGCACCCCTCCTGGGTCAACCTGTACCCCCTACGAGTGCGTCGAATAGCCCGCCAATCCTGGAGTGAAGCCCCCTCCGTCCCAATGCCATGAGATGCGGGCTTTTTGCCTTCTAGAACCCGGCTATCCGTGCAACCCTCCGCGGGGTAACCCTAGTACAGAAAGTAAAATATACATACAACGGGTACATCGACCGCAACCAGGTCGTGCCCCAAAAGAATAATACAATCAGGCAGTGACGGCAGTCCACATGTCGGACGCTCGCCCCGCAATATCAAATGTACATAATACAACAAAACTGTACTAGCATTGCATCCAGGCTATCCCCCACGACCGATCCGCAACAACACAGCAAATACATAGAACATCAACGTGAAAGTCACGTTCGCAAATCCGTCTAACCGGGCTATAGCAGTTAGACCGGATTTACCGATCGAGTGACATTCACGGTCGCAGATATAATGTAAATACTGTGAAAAATGTGTTTAAAATTTTCCGATTGATCAAAAATAAACTAGTGGGCCCCAAACCAATACTGCAGCACTCACAGAAATACTGGGCCCAAAATTAATATTCCAAAACCCATATTTTAAGCCCAGAAAGCCTCTGTAAAAAATTGGTGCAGGGAACCCTACAGTGCGCGGCGGATTAGCGGCGGGAAGGGGTAATATGCGGCGGTTCCGCGTTCCCACTGTGGATTCACCTCATCGAATTTTTACAGAGCTCTTAGATTTTCCAGTACATCAATAATTTACAACCTGAAAAATTTTTAGACTTCAAAAAATTTCAACAGAAACTGATGTGAAGGAAAAATACGGTTTTTGGAATTTTGGTCGATCGGAAATGCAAAACACATCAAACGAAGTTAGACGAAGTTAATGGCGAGGCTCTGATACCAATGTAAGTGCACGGCGGCGCCCCGGCCGTCAATCCGACGGCCAGATGCGGAAACGGTGATAAACTTTAATTTTGCGGACTTAGCAAACCGGCACCACCGCGCACTAAACACCCGGATCGTAACCATTAACAATTCTAAGCTAACTAGAAGAATGGGTTAGAGATGTACCGACTGATCCGAGTCCTCCGGTCTTCATCTCCACTCCGATCTCCTCGCGGGATCTCCGTCCGTCTCCTCCTCGTCGAAAAGGGCACCACGAAGCCGGGTACTTTTACGGGCTCCCACCTCAATACCGAGGCAACTCGGGCATGAAGCCGGCAAGTCGACATGCCCAAGATGTGCTGTAGGAAGTGTAGTGCTTTGTCTCTTTGGGGTAGTGTTGCCATGATGGAGGAAACAAGATGATATGAAGAGAGGTTGTGAACTTTGATACCAAAATGAGAAATGAGAATAATTTCCATACAACAAAGGAAACACATCTCTCATTTTTCCCTCATCTAAATGTGTGGCCGGCCATGCTTGAAAGAGAATGGTGGAGGAAACAAAACTATATCAAAGAGGGAGGTGAGTGTAGGAGAATAGAAGAGGTGACCACATCCAAACATACACCATGCTTCATTTAAACCCAACCATACCCTTTCTAATCTCATAAATGCAAAAGCATGGAGCAAAAGATAATGATGCTATCATAATCAATACTTTTACAATAAAAACCCTCCACAAAGTGTTATTTGCACAATTGCAAATAACCCCCTCCATCGGAAAAGTCCGGCCGGGAAAGAACAAAGGAAAACCGGCCGGAACGGAATGCAAACTGGCAACTCCAGAAAACTGGTCCCGTAATAAATTACAGGAAAACCCCGATACTGTGCATACACACCCGCATCTGTATTCCGTCCGGATACAAATGCAAAGAGACAAAATCTACACTGTACTAAACTAGGACCGGCTTAAACCAAAGCCGGCTAGTAATATCCGTTCGATCCTGATCCGTGCAATACCGCACGTATCTGATCGAACCCTGCCATATACCTATACGGCTACTAGTACAAACCATCCGATCCTGATCCGTGCAATACCGCACGTATCTGATCGGACCCTGCCATATCTCCATACGGCCTCTACAGCGTTTCGCCCGAAAGCTGAGTAACTGAAAGTGTGGTGGACTCTAAAGACTCGTCAATACTATGGCTGTGGATTTAACCACTAGCGCGTCAGAGGTATAAGCCAATACGTGACGGGCCACCAGCTATTGACTAAAAGGGACGTCGATGAGTGAACTCATCCTGACACCCTACTGAGCCTGTCAGTGACAATATCCGTACAGTCCGGTCCGTTCGTCTATGAGCATCGCATGTCGGGCCTAGGGGGTGGGTAAAAGTCAGACCCCCAAAAGCGGTACAAGTCGTGTCGGAGTGTAGCCCAGAACACCCTGAGATACTACCGGAATACCTACCAGTAAATCTCCTGCCTTGGCCAAGGACTTCGTGTAATGGCTCTCCTAGACACAGCGCGACCTCACCCCCAATACCGGGAGAGACGAACCCCCGAAGATCCGCTCACTGCCTCCATGTGGCTCGGGACTGTACCCAACTAAAACCTGTTTGCACGACTCCTTTGAGCCGTGGTAGGGTAGTAATCAAAGTACAGTGGGAACTCACACGAGACAAATGACGATCCCCAGGTCGATGAACTAACCTGTACACATGTCACCTGGAAACTGCTATCTGACGTCAGGTATAAGACCAACTAGCATGTTCCCGGCGAGTCCTGTCCGGTGTACTCATAACACAATGAGCACCTGTATACATCTTAGGCGAACCAACTGACACCAGTGGCTTGTGAGACCGGCCACCGCCCCTCGTCGGGGTCTCGACTGTATACACTAGTCTATTCTGGAGAATCGATGCCCTGTCTCGAAACTCCCACGACTAGGGACCTTTTAAGGATATGCTTGTAGACCCCAGCTCTCACGTATATGATCGCCCTCATACTGCTGGTCGTCAAGCAAGAATCTTAGGGGCTCTATCAACGTGCAATAGCGACCTGTCAGGTCACCTGAAGCAGTACACGATGATAAAGGTAAACCAGATAGCATACTATCATCTCGAGTAAGACTGTCGTCTCGGGATAGGTCCTCCCTCAATCATTGCAATCACGTGCCTGTGATCCAATAATTGACTCTGAGGGAACTATCTCCAACACAATATTCACGGTCTTCCTTTTATTATTGGATTTTGTGGGTGCAATCCGCTGAAAACCCTCAGGAGACAACATTCCTCCTACTAGGGACACCTAGAGGTTTAAAGGCTTGTTGCACGTGCTCAGTGCAATCGTGTTGTCTACGAAAGTGTGGTAGTTAGTTTTTCTCTTTCTTTATTTTCTCCTTCTGTTTTAATAAAACAGTTCGCTCGAGACGACCGAAAATAAGTTTGGGGGAATTTGATCAATCGAAAATAATGTATTTTTAACATGTTAATTTCCCTATCTTTTGCATTCATCTAGAGGTGTTCAGTATTCATATTGCACATATTAGCAAAACAATAGTAAAATAATGAATTACCTGTACTGTAAACTAAATCTGGTATTTTTAGGGAAATTGACTGTTTATCATGGCATTGCACCATCCTTGTGTAGCGCAACACTTGTTTCGGAGTCTGTGCAGGAAATCTCAGGAGAAAGGCCAAAATTGTCAAAGTGCTGATCAAAATTACGCCAACTCAAGGACTTGAGATCTGGTAGAAATATAGAAAGAATTTTGAGAATAAACATATCAGAAATATACCATGAGGTTATAAGGAAGCATCTCTGTACAGCTGAAGCACTGAGCCCCTCACATGACCGCGGATCCGCGACAAGAGCAGGCACGTGCCGCGGATCCGCGGCTATCTTGATACATCATCAGTTCATTTTAGTTGCAGTATTATTTTATCAGTGCCTACACTTCAGCAAGATATGTCAAATTCCATATGACTCTCGAAGCTTCTGCCAGATCAGCAAGGATCTTTAAATCAAGCTAATCTTGATTAAGCTAATTAACCTCCAAGCTTCCCAAGCAAGCCAACTAACAACCTAGTTCTAGAAGTATCCCTCAAACAAACTACTTCTAGAAGCCTCTCTAGCTAACAAACTTTTGGAGGGAAATTCAAATTTTGAATCCTAGATTTAGGGTTATGAAAGTCTATAAAAGGGAGTCTAGATCTAGGGTTAAGGGTTAATCACCATTAGTTCATCAAATCATCAAATAGGGTTCATTAAATTGTTGCAAGTTGAGTGACACAACTTGTAAACCCTAACCCTAACCCTAATTCCAATCCAAGATCAAGATCTTTGAGTTCAATCAAAGCAAGAAGCCTTCAAAGCTTTTAGAAGCGAAGCCGGACTTCATCGGAGCATGTGATCCAAGCCGATCCGCGACTCAAGGAGTCGATGCAACGCTAGATTCGACGATCTTGTTACCTTCTCAAATTCTTGTAGTTCTTTGAGCAAAGTGTAACAAATTGTTGAATAAATAAAGGTGAGATTCTTTTAACTTGCTTATCTTTTGAATTCGAGCATTATGATTCAATCTAGATTCTTGAATATTTGCTTTGTGATAATGTTTGAGTAAACTCCGCTCGTAAAGGAGTCGAGACGATGGATAGAATATTGATGATTTAGATTCTTTTATAATTCTTAAATCCTATAACGTTTGTAAATTCTTGTAAATCGAATGATCGATGACCTAGTTTCGAAACGATGCTTTCTTGATTGTGTTCGCTCGAAACTAGAGATCAACGATCGATTATTAGATTTATTTGAAGCTAGTTTGTGAATGAGATTCATCGAAAGGATAAAGGATAAGACGAGGAAACCCTATCTTCATCGCAAGATCCTTAACCTCGATGAATCATCATCGATCTAGTATCAATTCGTTAATGGATAAGATTATGAAATCATTAGATCTCATCACATCTATAGATTCGATCTACTCCTACGAGCCACACTTCAAATCTTGATTGTTGGTTTGGAAATCATCACAAATTCTCAATTCTTGATTTTTTTCGTTTCTTGATTTAGACTAGATTTTTCTAATTCTTGAACTTCAAATCATTAAATCATGAATTGTTGTTTGCTTTCTTTTCTTTAAAGTTTCAACTCATCTAAATCGAAACACGAATGATTACACTTTCCCTGTAGACGATCCGCACTTACTAACGCGCTACAATTCGACACCGTTATTGATTGCGGTCAAATAATTTTCGGTTGTTATTTCTTTATAATTTTCATACTACACAATCGGAAATCAATTCAATCAAATGGCGCCGTTGCCGCGGACCATTTGATATACACAATCGGAAATCAATTCAATCAGCTCTTGACATCAAATATTTGAGAGGATCCACCTTTGATATGAGATGGACCTCATGTGCCAAGGCATAATACCGAAGCTTTGTTATCGCAAAGATTAATGCCAGGCAATGCTTTTCGATAGGGGAGTATTTGTTTTCTGTCCCCAGGAGAACTCGACTCAAATAGTAGAGAGCTCTCTCTTTTCCCTGATCGTTTTCCTGTGCCCATAGCGCGCCTAGAGAACCTTCAAGGGCTGTTATGTACAGGATGAGGGGCTTTCCCTTGACCGGAGCGGTTAGTACCGGGGGTTTCTGCAGATACTGCTTGATTTCGTCCAGTGCACTTTGGCATTTACGATCCCAAACAAACGGAGTCCCCTTCTTCATTAGATGGCTGTAGAGGCGGCATTTTGCGGAGAGGTTAGTTATGAACTGTCGGATATACGCGATCTTTCCTTGGAGAGACCGCAATTGTTTGAGAGTTCTTGGCGTAGGCATTTCCATAATCGCCTTGATCTTTGATGGGTCTATTTCGATACCTCGGTGTCGTATGATGAATCCTAGGAATTTGCCTGAGGAGACTCTAAACGCGCATTTCAGAGGATTCATCTTTAGGTTGTACTTCCGAAGGCGCTAGAACACTATTTTCATATGCCCCCAGTGCTCCTCGTACGATTTGCTTTTCACTATGAGGTCGTCGATATAACATTCGAAAATCTCATGTATGAGATCATCGAAGATCTTTGTCATGGCCCTCTGGTAGGTGGCGTCCGCATTCTTCAAACCGAAAGGTATCACTTTATAGCAGAATATGCCCAACGGAGTCCAGAAGGCGGTATGCTTTTGGTCTTCAGGATGCATCTTTATTTGATTGTACCCCGAAGATCAATCCATGAAGGAGAAGACTTCATGGGCGGATGTATTATCGATCATAAGCTCGGTAACCGGTACAGGGAAGTCATCCTTCGGGCAAGCTTTATCGAGGTCCCGAAAGTCTACGCAGACACGCACTGTCCCATTTTTCTTCATCACTGGGACAATGTTGGCGATCCAGTCAGAGTATTGAACTTCCTGGATGAAGTCGGAGTCAATTTGCTTCTTGACTTAGGCATTGATGCTCATTTCAAGTTTGAGCCGCATTCTTCTTTGTGCTTGTTTGACTGGCTTGACATCCGGTGATATTGCTAGTTTATGCACAGCTATCTCTGGATCTAATCCTGGCATCTCGGAATAGTTCCATGCGAAGCAATCTTTATACTGCATAAGCACATCTTTTAGTGTAGCCACCTTCTCTTCAGACAATAACTCGCTGACGAACGTTGGTCTTAGATCGTTTGCCGTCCCCAAGTCGATCTTCCTCAGATTGTCCGCCGTGGTATGCATCCCGTCCCCCAGCTCTTTTGGAGCCGGTGGAAATTCTAAGATCACCTCGTCTTCATCTTCATTTGCGAAGCAATAGGAGAGGTCGCCCATATTCTTATGCTCCCCTTCCTTTGAGAGTGTTATCATGTGGCAGGTACGAGTTCGTTTCCAAGATCGATGTTGATCTGGTTCTACTTTCACCCTATAGATTGCTTTTGGTTCATGCTTCTGTGGTGGGGTTACCTTCCAATTGTCGGAAAGAGCAAATCTGCCTTGCTAATACTGGTCTTCAACCCAGTTTTTGAAGGTGAAGCAGTCTTCGAGAAGATGTCCTATTGCTCGGTGGTAGGAGCAATAATCCGGGTGATGGACCCCGTTTACTTGTTCGGGGTGCCTAGACTCCGGGAGCGCCATCATTTGATGTTTCATGACAAGGTCGAAGATTTTTCTTGTCTTGTCTCGAGGGAAAGAATATTCCCAACCTACATTTTTCATAAAAGATGGATTCCAGCCGACTCTTTCTTGATCGCGTGGCTTTTTGGATCCGTTTCGCTATTTTTGAACGTTATTCCTGTTCTTCACCTTGTTGTTGCTTTTACGCCGGGCTTTTTTCTTGCCATGAGAGCGCACAGAAGGCTGAAGGTGAAGGGCATTGTTATCCTCCGTAGCCTACTGAATGTAGAGTTGCGTTCTGGCCTTCTCGTAAATGGCCATTTCACAGCTGTGGTTATCCTGAACCTTTTGACTCGCTTTCCTTATTAGCTTGTCAATCTATTTTTTGAATGACGGGCTTGGCATTCTTACGGTGGGATCTCGTTCTGGTTCGATGTCAGCGCTATGTAGAAATACATTCGCTTTTTCGCCGGAATCATTTATAACATGGCAGCCATGGACTCTCTCACGTTTCTTGGACCGAACGTATCCAAACCCAGTCATCTCCATCCTCTCGTTGGGCATCTTTCGATGAGTCCAGAGAACATCCCAAATCCTGTTGTAGAATTGGACTTGTCGAGCCGTTTGTTTGAAGGGTATGTCTTGGCATCTTAATAAACTCTTCAATCCCTCTTTGTAGTATCTGGACAGATGGATTGGTTGGAGCCTGTCAAGCGAAGGTTCGGCACCATGCTATACTTCTCTTTCCACTTTGATCTTCGTGGATTGATAGAAGAAGATCACCTTTTCACCTTTTTGCCTGGGAGGGACGTAGAAATTTTGCTGCTTTTGCACGCTGTATGTATCAAGCGCATCGAGTTCTTTATAATGCCGCTGCGGAACCATGGCAATTTGCAAGCTCTGATCAGTTCCGGTGAAGGTTTGTATTTATGGACGAAAAGAGAATACTGTGTTGACCTCGTCTTCGGAGTCACTGCCAAAGACCAAAATGGGAGTAGATGGTCCTGGCCTGTTGCCTTGGGGTTGCCCTGAGAAGACTACCTCTTCATCCTCCTTGGTATCGCTCCCAAAGATCATGATAGTGGCGACGACTTTTTGTTTATTCTCTGGTTTGCGAAATCTTTCCATGTCTTTGAAGTCTGGTAAGAAGTATTTTGCGTCTTCATATTTGCGGACTTCATTTACGGAGAATGGGTTTAGTTCTCCCGTCACGGTGTACTCGAGGCCGTCTTTGAAATACTTCATACACTGATATTGTATATAAGGGATGATGTTGTACTCGTGTAACCAAGGCCTGCCGAGCAAAGCGTTGTAGCAAGTCTTGGCATCAATGATATGAAATTTGATATCAGTGACGAGCAACCCGAAGTGTAATGTCAGTATTACAGACCCGAGCGTTTATGATGACTAGGAGTCAAACCTGGAGATGGTAATTTTATCCCGAGCCAGATGCTGAACATTCATGCAAATCTCCTTCAACACTCTCACATTGAGAAGGTTGACGGAGGACCCGTTATCAACCAGGATCTTTCCTATTTTGATGTTGTGGTATTACCCGGTTACATGTAACGGACGGTTCTGCTCACACGTTCTGAGGAGGAGGTCTTCATCGCTGAAGGTGATGTCAGCCGTGTGGACTTCTTCCAGCTCGTATTTCATCTTTTCTTCTGCAAGGAAGGCTTGAAACTGATCGGGCTCTTGTAACGCCCTGATCAGAGAATCTCGTGCCTCTTTAGACAGGAGAAGGGCATCCAAAATGCTTAATTGTGGGGGTATTTTCCTCAGGTGTGCCAGGACATTGTAATCCACCTTGTTTTTCTTAGGCGGGTCCTTGGTTGTGAGCTCTTCGACGATTCTATCATCGAGAGCAATCTCCTTAGGGACTTTTTCCTTCCCTTTGTCACTTTTGCCCAAACCTTTGTTTGAAGGTCCAAGATTCTTTTCACGCAATGTACGGTTAAGCAGCTGAATGTTCTCACAATTCTTTATCTCTTCTTCTTTTCCAGAGGTGGATTACTTGAAGAGGGGGGCCGAGGGCTATTTCTTCGTCAGAATCGCTCCCAAAGGTAAGAACTTGAGATTTTCCTTTTGTCAAAATGGCATCAACCATATGACAGTTACCGGCTGTTCCTTTTTGCTCATCTGCCGTGCTTTTCTGCTCCCAACGGGCTTTGCGCTTTATCCGCTTGAAGTGTTGTTGATGGGCAACGTATCCCTGCCATCACTTCTTGAAAGCATTGCACCCTTCGGTAGGGTGTGTGACCTTCCGATGGTACAAGAAGTAGTTCGGATGTACATCCGCTTCATCGGGGCATATACTCTCGGAAATATTTTCTTTGAAAGGTGGCAGCTTCATTCTCATTGACAGAGCGTTAGCGATCTGCTTCCCTATCTTGATTCTACTCTTGCTGGTGGCATGGGCGCTTCAATCCGGTTGAGATACTTTATGGCTTCTCATTACCGGAGCTTCTTCAGCCCAACGCCGACGCTTGGCTTTTTCGTATATGGATGCTTCACGTTCTCAGTCAGCCTTGCTATTTTGAAGAGCATCGCTCAGCAGCCTGTCGATCAGATCGTCTGATGGTTCCAAGGATTTTAGCTCTGGTTCTGCCCCCAGTTTCTTTATGTCAGGAGCATCTTTGCTATTTACCGACGAGTGAAAGATCATGTGGAAACTCGCCACATAATCTTCGGGTTCTTCTGACGAGCCGTCTCCTTCATCAATGTCACTGCCTCCGTTCTTAAGAATATGCTTGAAGAATTCTTCTAGTATGACTGGGGTCCGTGCCTTTTGGTTGTATTCCTCCAGTGCATCGATGTATTTTTGTAGACCTGTACAATTATCGTCGAGCTGCATAGTCTTCTTGGTCTTCTTCTTTTTCTTTGAAGGCTTCGAAGGCTTGGCCTGGAGGTTTTGCCCATCATTACCAACTTTTGACACTGGGCGCGGTTTCAACATTCCGTCAATAATCTCAAGCTCCAGCGGGCTTTTCCATTTGATTTCCGGACACGCTTGAAAATCCTTCAGCATTCTTTTAGTTTTAGCTAAAAGGACCACTTCCCACGGAGCTTCTTCTATAAACGAGCAGGATGCCCCCGGCGTATCCACCTTTTTAGGAGCGTGCTGCTGTGGCGGGTTTACCTTCCAGTTTTCGGACAGCATGAACTTTCCCTGTTGGTACTGGTCTTCAACTCAGTTTTTGAAGACATAGCAATCTTCGATTGGGTGGCCCACTATTCTGTGGTAAGGACAGTAGTTGGGATTGTTGACGTCACCAGGCTAAAGTGGGCGTCTCGGATTCGGCAGATTGATGAGTCTGTTGCACACCGCCAGTTCGAACTGTCTTTTTGTTTTATCCCGGGGGAACGAGTAATGACGTCTCAACTTTTCTTCGAGGGATCGTGGTTTGTTGCTTTGGTGAGCAACTGGTTTCGGGTCACTCAGTTGTTGTTAAGCGTTGGCGACGAAGGTTGCTTTTCCTTTGCCCTTTTCATTCCGGAGATCCGTTTTTGAAGAGGACGGCCTATGGCCCATCTGGTCCATTTGGGCCAGTTTGTCAATCAAGGCCTGAAAGGTGGTTGGCTTGAAAAACATTATAAACTGGGATATAGTTGCTGAGGATCAAGGGTCCCCACGAACATGCCCACAGCGAGGGCTTCTTCTATGCGCTATTCGCATTTTGACCATATGTTCCACGAGCGTATTGCGTATTGAACCCAAGTCCCCCCTGGCTTCACCCTGGCATTGATTAACGCCGTGATCAGCGTGCGCTCGCTTGCGCTTGCGAACCGCTGTGTGAATAATAATTCCATCTCTGTGAATGTTTTGATAGAATCATTTGAGAGCTCGGAATACCATTCAAATGTCGTCTCTGACAAGCTGCCAACAAACTGGCGGAGCAACAGTTTGTCATCGCCTCCGGTATTACAGCACAAAGCTCTGAATTGAGCAACGTGCTGATGCGGATTGCCCGTCTCCTTATACACATGGAACTTGGGGATTGTATATCCTGGCGGGTACTTAATTTGATCGTACCAGCCTGGATAAGATCGCCCAGTCCTGACAACTTGGCCAGCCGCCTCGCTTACCTGATGAGCTCATATTTCTTGAGCTATGTAGTCATCAAGGGTAGCTTTGGAGATCGACTCCTCCCTGTCTGCTGGTAAAGCCGGAGGAGCGTTTGATATCTCCCCTCTGTCAACTTCAATGATTATCGGAGGGTCTTCGGCTGGAGGTTCCGGCTGGATCATCATCCCGACCATGTCTTGGAACAGGAGCGCCATCTACTTCATGTTAGTGGCTTGTTTCACGGTCTCTTTATCCTTTCTCTCCAGCACCCTTCGTAGGAATTCTGTATTGGTCTCCTGATCTTGGAGCTATTCAAACGATGTCTCCGGGCTTTCTTTCTGCCCAGTGATTGTGGCCATCCTTGTCAACATCTTTTAGAGCTTTTGTTGTTGCTCCTGAGCTTTTGTCATAGACTGTGTAAGTGGTCAATGACCCGTGGAAGTGTGGCTTTCCTCTTTTCCGGAAGCCATGTACACCGTTTGTACTACCATGCCCCTAGACTTGGGGTGTTTGGATCCATCACGCTTGGGATTTGTCACCGGTGGTGGTTGATTCTCTGGCCTTCTCTTTTTTTGGAAGGCCAAAGTTGAGGGGGCCGTTGCAGCAGGCACCCATGCAGACGATACATTTCGTGGCATGATGGAAAGATGGTTCTCCTCTTGCCGAGCCTTCGTTTTCTTCAGACGCCTGAGAGTAGTCTTTGTCAATTATAGAGTCTTGGACTCTTCGCCAGACCCTGTGGATCTTGGAGGACAGCCGCTGAGGTGGTTGCTCCGGCTTCGCCCGTATCATGTTATTAACCGGTGGCAGAGATTTCTTCAACAATGCGGTTGGGGAGTTCTTTCGCACCTTCCTAAGCGGTTCATAGCTATTCCTAGTTGGAACAGCAGCATCAATCTTCACCATTGGAGCTGGTGGAGTAAATCCAGAGGGAGAGTTGCCCCCAGCTTTCCTCACTCGGCGCCAGTGGCGACGTTGAGCATGCCTTGCAGATAGGACTGGCTCAATTGTGGGAGTGGCTTCATCATGCCCATTGTTCTGGTTAGGGGCTAGTGCTAGGGCTAGCCTATTGAAGACTGACGTCCGTTGAGAGGGTACGGTCAATCTATCGAAGGCCGACTTCTTGGTAGGGAAGCAATCTTGATAACTTCACCCGAAGCAGGAGCTAGAATGGCTAATTTAACGAAGACCGAGCCTTTGTTAAGAGACACCCTTTTGCTGATTTCTCTCGCTGGAGCTGGAATGGCTATCCGTTTTGGGATAATACCCTTAGGTTTCGCGAGCCTCTTTGCATGCCCACTTGAGCTATGGCTCAGCCTGTCGAAGACTGAGGCATTAGAATTGGTCGACCCGTTGAGAGGGGCCGCGATAGTTGAAAGCCGATCGAAGACCAACTTCTTTGGAGCCTCCTGAGATAGCGCTGAAGCAATGAAGCTCATTGGCGGGAGCATGGTCCTGAAGAATAGTCCAGTGGTGGCCTGAGTCACCTGTTCCACTGGAATTGCAAAGATAGAGGCCGCTTGGGGCCCATAAGTCACTCCTCCAGCGGGGACATAGTGGAAGTTGCTGTTGTAATTGGTGTAGTTGGAAGCCATCGATGTCATCTTGTCTTCTGCATAGGAGCAAGACACCAAATCTTAGTACCTCGAATCCATAGGCAACCATAGCAAACCACGACTTGTTCACGAACACGACACATGAAGTGTGGAGTGGAAAGAGGAAGAGGTCCCACCGGGCGTGCCAGAATCTGTTCACTGGTGGAAAAGGGAGACGGGACCGGGATGGATCGTCCTGCTTAAATTTAGGGGCATATGCTATTTGGATTTATTCGTCCACCTCTCCAAATATGCCAAGTTGATTTATGGCACCGTGTATCGGATGTTTGGACAGATGCGACCGTTGTAGCAGACTTCATCAGATTCCCCCTCATTTCTAAGGGTTTTTTTTTTATTGTGGGGACGCTCTTCCCTACAGACGCAATCCCCTACAGTTAATTACGTTACCACATCGCGATAACCACTTTCTCCTGCTCCAGCAATTCATTTCGTGTCGTGTGTATTTGTTTTATTTTTGGTTGCCCTTGGATTATATACGGAGAATAATTTGTGCCGTCGCCCGTAGGGCATGGCTTAGTCCAAATCCGTATATTCTTAGATTTGGGTTTGGTTTGATTTAAGGATCGTTAATCTCATTTGGGATTAAGATCAATTTAAATGTTTGTTAAGGATACGTTAGTATCATTTTACACTAAGATTTACTTAATAAGGTTTTAGGATCATTCAGATCCCACAAAAGAGCATTTGGGCTCTATTGTTTTAGTTTAAGGACGTCTCGGTCCATTGTTAGTTTAAGGACGTTTCGGTCCGTAGATCACCATTTTGGAGGCAAGGGTTTAGTTTAAGGAAGTTTCGGTCCGTTGTTAACTTAAGGACATTTCGGTCCATATTGGAATGTGTAGGGTTCCTAGGCACACACAAGAGGTCTCACAAGGCATCAACCATGCCAATTTCAAATTTTTCCGGTGCCGAGAAACCCTAATACGGATCGTTGACTAGAGTTTAAGCGAAAACGATAACTAGTTAACAACTTAACTAAGAGTGAACCGAAAATACAACCTTTGTAGATCCGGTCCTCTACCTCCATAGCTCCGTGATGATGTCTCCTCACTGCGATCATCGGATCCCGGGCTCTAGCGTCGGCTTCATCGGAGAAATGGGCTGGCTAGGTCATCGACTTCGATGCCGAAGATGATCTACGTCGAGGCAACACAAGATCAAGCTCCAACTTCACCAAGCCATGAAACTTGTGAAGAAAACACCCTATACTACTTGGCAAGTGGTAGAGGATGAAGAAATAGGAAGTGGATTCACTTTAGAATTGGATTTCTCACTCTTTTCATGAAATCACCATTGAAGGTTACAAACTCTTTTCTTCTTTGTTGAAGAAGAAGAAGAAGAAAAAGAATATCATTAGTCTTTTTAAAAATAGGAAATGATATGATACTTATCATATTTGCAACCATAGTTAGGTGTAGAGAATGAACCAAGGTTAGGTGAATGGTTAGGGTTAGGGAAAGAAACAAAATGGTCAACCATTTCAAAGCTTGATGAAGCTTCAAAGATAATCCAAAGTTAGCCACCATTTTCTTTCTTTCTAAAATGAATAAATAAATAAATGAATAAGTAAAAGAAGCAAATGAAACCCTAACTATTGACCAACCATGGTTTAAACCAAACACACAAACTATCATGTATCATCAAACATGATACAATCAAATGTACAAAAGTATATCACATATACAATGTGCACATCAAGTGAGAAAATCCTTTTTAAGTGAACCAATACTAGTTAATGCAAAGTAATATATCAAATATATAATTATGCATTAAATCATTAAATCAACGCTTAATTTAACGATCCGGTCATATCGCATATGACCGAATAATATCCAATGTATCGACTTATCGAATCAATCCTTGATTCGATAACTAGGTTATATCGCATACAACCAATCGATACATCCATCGCGAGAATAGAATACGGTATCACATACACGCATTATTCTCGGTCCCGCACACATCTCATATGTGCTCCTATTTCGTTTCGCTTGAGCCAGGAAACCTCTATATAGGACTCTAAAGACTCGTCAATACACCGGCAGCAGGTGATGATCATATCAAACACCCACAAACCGCAAGCGGTCTGCTAAACGTAACGGCCACCCGGGTATTGAGCGATTAGATGATCGACGAGCAAGCCCACTCACACTCTTGTGAATCCAACCAGTAACACTTACCGTACAGTCCGGTCTGTTCGTCTGATATGTCGCATATCTTGCCTAGGGGTGGTAAACGTCAGACCCTAATAGCTCGATAAGTCATGTCGATATGAGGTCTATAACAGTTCGAGAAACTACAGGTAACACTTACCAGTAAATCTCAGCAACCCTGGCCAGGGATTTCCGGTTATAGCCAATCGAACACAGCACAACATCAACTCCCTATACCGGGAGAGACGAATCCCCTCCTATCGCTCATTGCCTCCATATAATTCGGGACTGTACCCAAAAACCACCGTTTTGCACGCCCTCTTGGACATGGTAAGGTGGAAATCAAAGCACAGTAGAAATCACACAAGACTCTATGACGATCTCGGGTCAACAGACTACTCTGTACCAGTGTCACCAGAGAACTACCATCTGACGTAAGGTATAATACCATCTGGGGGTTCTCGGCGAGTCCGTCCAGTGTACCCAGTCTCCACTGAGCACCCGTATATCATCTTTGATGTCAAACACCAATGGATATGGGATCATCCATCGCCCATCTGTATGGGTCGAGAAGGTATACGCTAGTGTACTCTGGTATATCGATGTCTCGTCTCGATACACCCACGACTAGGGACCATGAATGATGTACTTATGGGCTACCATGTCCCCACTATTATGATCCGCATCATAGTCCAGGTAGTCAAGTACACATCCTAAGGGCTTTACCAACATGTAATGAGAGAGTCAATCAGTATACACGTTAAGGTAAAGAGTAACCAAATAGCATACTATCATGTCGAGCAAGAAAGTCCTCCCTATATATGTCCCAGCATTCTCTACAATATACATCCTATGTACAGTAATGGCCTCTAGGGCATACATATAACTAACAATCTCCCACTTGCACTAGGGCCATCTGTAGCAGTGGTTTTAGTATCTCATACTCAACCATCTCTTAAAAGCGTCTCTCTGGGAATAGGCCTTCGTGAGTGGATCCGCCATGTTATCCTCTGAGTCTGCTCTCCTAACCTTGATCACCCTGGAGATCAACTATCTCCATGATCAGGTGATACTGCCTTAGAATATGTCTGGATCACTGATGGGACGGACGTTCTTTGGCATAAGCCACAACTCCATTGTCACACAATGGGAGGAACTAAGTTCATCTCATGAACTAATATACACCAAGACAGCCTCTTTGGTAGCATCTTAAGTAGCGATGTATCCAGCCTTTATTGTCTAGTATGCCACGGTATCTAGCTTGGAACTCTTCCAACATACCATCCCTCCACTGAGGGTAAAGACAATGCCTGTGACTGACATTCAGTCGTCTTTATCACCCTGGACCCTTCCAGTGATTCTCGTCAGGATTGATTGATACCATCTCACTACATCTAGTGAGTATCCTAACATCGAATTACATCTATCTCATAGATGAAAACTCAGGATTTAGGAGGTATCACTTTGATCCTATATGGAGAATCTCTGTGATAAGCGGAGATTGACCGAGCGTAGCATAGGAAACTCCTTCCCTATCAAGAGTATGTCATCCACGTACTCTACGAGGATCACTACCATACTCTCTACTACCTTTTTGTATATACAAGGTTCATCTACAATTTTGATGATGTCAAACTGTTTGACTAACTCATCAAAACAGACGTTCCAACTCCGCGATGCCTGCTTTATCACATAAAGCATCTTGCATACGTTTCCGCTGCTCCCACTGTCTATGAAGCCTTCTGGCTGTGTACTTATAGACGCTCTCTTCCAAAACATCATTTAGAAAAGCAGTCATGATAACCAACCACTAGATATCGTAGTCATGGTATGTAGCCGTGGCAAGTAGGATCTAAAAATGGACTTAAGCATAGCTCCTTAGAAAAGGTTTCATCATGATCCATACCTGGTCAATGATGCAAACCTTTAACAAGTCTAGCTTTGAAAGTCTCAACTTTTCCATGTACACCAAGTAATCTTCTCAAGATATACTTGCTCCTGATGGGGATTTAACCCTTCAGATAAAGCAACCAAAGTCCATACTTTGTTGGTGTATAAGGATTCCATCTCAGATCGCTAAGCATCCAGCCATTCTTACAGAGTCCCACTCCTGATGGCCAGCTCGAAACTAGTTGGGTCATCATCTCATGATGCAATCCTCGCTCCCATTGTCATAGAGAAACCGAAGTATCTTTCAGGTGGGTGAGGAACCCTACTAGATCGGCAGAGAGGCCGAGGTTCGTTGGTATCTACTGAATCCTTTGGTTCTAAATCATCTGCTGTAGCTGGAACCTTTCCAATTGTACATAACAGACCTTGCCTCGAGCTTGTCCGGATTATGCTTTTAGACATAGCCCGGACAACCCCAAATCTTAGCAAACTTAAGATATGGGCTCTTCCCTTTCCATATCACATATGAAGCGATAGGCAACTGTTTTGATTTGAACCCTATTCAATAGGTATGCAGCTTCTCATGCGTATAACTCCCAAAAGGAAATAGGAAACTCAGTAGTACTCATCATAGAGCACACCATATTAAATAAGGTGCTATTGCTCCGCCCCGATATACCATCGTGCTATGGTGTATACGGAGGAGTAATACTGAGAGAGAATCTCATTCTCCTTTAGAATAGTCCATGATTTCCGTGTTCAAGTATTCTCCTCCTCGATCACATCAAAGGATATAATACTTATACCCGTATTTTGGTTCTCTACTTCCAACTTATATTCTGTGAATATCTCAAAAGGTTTGGAGCTGTGTTTCAAAAGGAATATATGTCTGAATCTTGAGAGATCATCAGAGAATGTAATGAAGTATAAAGAACCGGTCTTGGCATGTGTAGACAGGGGACCTTCATACATCAGCATGTATTAATCCCAAAAGTTCACTAACTCTTTCTCTGTTTTCAATAAACGGAGCTATGGTCATCTTATCTTTGTGACATGACTGGCGAGTTTTACAAGATGTAAATTCAAACTAATTTAAATATGCATCTTTATGTAACTCCAGCTAGTCGGGTCGCATTGATATGACCTAGTCTACAATACCTCAAGAAGGATTCGTTCATTTCTGAACCATTCTTCTTGTGTGTGTTCTGTAAACTACGAACTGTAGTTTGATTTAGAACGTCAATGCTTTTAGATAACGTGCCTGAACCGATCAACTTTTGAAATGGGAAATGTTCAAAACATTATCCAACAATACAAAATTATATCCTTTCTTTACTAATAAAGAGACTGATATGATTTTGTATATCAGGTTCGGTATCTAATAGCATTTGTTCATAATCAATGTATTGGTAATACATGGTGACAGTGATCAACAGACTTGGCTGCAACACTTGCCCCGTTTTCTGTCTCATGAAACTTATCACCCGTTCTCAGTTCTCTACCTTCCTGTAGCCCATGTAATGGATTACATTTACGGGATCCTGATCCGGTATCTAATACCTAGGACGTAGAGGATACTGATAAACAGTTCTTTATAATGAACACACCCGAAGGAGATGCATCTCATGCACTTTCTTCATTTGGGTGGCACGGGAATTCTGGTAATCCCTAATTTCCTGCTCTGTCTTATAACAATTATAAGTTGGAGCGGGACCAACGTTCCCCAGCTCAGTATAACAAGCGGGTTCGGTCAATAGTCCATATTATTATCTTGATTAAGGCGTGATATGATCGCTACCTGGAGAGAGAGAGAAGAAAACACTCAGCGTGTGCTCTTGCAAGAATAGATTGGTTATTATTTTATCTAATCAGGATGGTTCCCACTGCATTTTATCAAATCTTCCTTCAAACCCCAAAAGGAAAGACTAGCCGGGATTAATTACACGCTACAAGTTCGCCAATCTTTCAGCCAGGCCAGTGTCGGTACTTTGAGGGAGGTCCCCCGTGCTTTTGCACGAACCTAATTAATGTAAATCTCGTTTTCCCAGAGGCGTAACCTCGTTAACACCTTTCTAGACACCTACTTGATCGGCTAATTGTAATGTGTAAAACTCTCCCAGGAGTAACTCTTACTCGCAGTGGGTATCGGGATCCAACTATCTTATAGAAGGTATGCAATCTCATTGCAAATTTCAACACTTGAAATTCCCGATAACATTTTACCCCTAGTGTTCTATGACCTTGACGAATGCCAAACAACCCATAGTCCACTAATCAAGTTCAACCCGTACATTTCTTGATTGAATTAAACCCACCCGCACGACCCTTGACGAATGCCAAACAACGCCGTACGAATACCCTAATCCAATCTACATCATATGCATAAGTAGATAAATACTAGTTAGCTAACGCACACTACGCTTTGACGAATGCCAAACTACCGCAGCACGAATGTTAACTAGTACTTATCTGAAATGACGGAGGGCTACGACAGGTTTTTCTGAAAACCTATTGCGTAATAAACTTGATATCGTTGTAGAATCAAATGATTTTGAAATGGAGTGTTTTTGAGACTTTTCTAGTTTTGCTAAAGGGGTCATTCCCGGTGAAGGGATCGTCGGCCCTTTCCTCGTCAAATGAGGTGCGGGATATATCATATATATATCACTGTGCAAAGCAGAAACTATAGAAGCAATCAAAAGACAAACCGAGTGTGTAGCATCTGCCAGTTATTGCTAAAGGAGTCACTCTCGGTGAAGGGATCTCGGTCCTTTCCTTATCAAATAAGGTGCAGGATATATCATATATACCGCTGTGCAAAGCAAGAACTGTAGCTACCTGTTTTATTTTTGAAATTCGATTCCACAACATCTTAGGTTTCTCTTTCTTTCATTAGTCACATTAATGAAGTCCAATCATCTAAGTACCTAAACATCACAGATAAATATAACGTACGCTTATGCCATCCGCATTCGCCTCGATGTCCCGTCTGCACCGTTAGGTTAGTTAACTAACGCCAGAGCGAGGCAGGGCTAGCGCGGGTGAAAAACATAAGCAACGTCTATATAATATATCATATATACTATATACTATATCTATCTGAACATATCACATGATCACATCACAGATATCACAGCAGAAAATATCATATGAAATATTGGATATACTAGGACGTCCATATTTTCAATACGAGCCAGTATAAAACACGGATTACACGGTCGTGATGAATAGCCAATCCCACACTCCTAGACCCCTACGAGAGCGGCAAGCAACCCTACCAATTCTAGGGTTAGGAGACCCGGACTCGACTCCTCGAGATGGTCTTCCACTGGACCCTAGAACCCGGTTACTTATGCTCCCCTCCTTGGGTCTATCCTAGTGCGGAAAAGTAAATAATATACAAAGGGTGACAGCTTCCGCAACCTGGAAGTGCCCCAATAAAAGAATATTACGTACAAGTTTTTACATGAATGAAAATGAAAAACACTCATCTCACATAAAAACCCCTGGCTATTCGAACACGACGATCCAATATAACATATCCAGCAACACATAACATCACATGTCATCAGCGTAAGTAAGTATGCATACATCGATTGTCGTCGACGTATAGCAACGACAATCGGCAATACCACTACATACTACACTTACGGTCACAGAAAAGAAAGTGTAAAACTACAACAGTTGGAATCCGCAACCTCTTTAGACATCGCATGCCTAATCAAATGAATTACTTAGACATCGCATGCCTAACAATTATAAACCCCGCATTTTAGTCTCATTATCGAAAACTCTTTTCAATATCAAGTCGGGCAATTCAACAAGATTCCCGACATCCTGATCGAATGCTCGTCGCAAACTTTAATAGGCAGCTGCACCCCCGACGCCGTCGACGAAGTGCACCAAGGCGGAACACCGCTGCCGCGAGCACCCGAACGGATGCTTTCGGCGACGGGGTTCTCCTACAATCACTTGGTCGGGGCTATGGGGCGAGGCTGTCTATTAAGTTTACCCGGCGAGTATCCGCGTACGCTATGTGATTGCGACGGACTTTTGATCACATCAAAATTCCGTGGCAACCGATTAAGTGAGACTAAACCACTAGATTTATAACATTCATTCAGTTATCTCATAACTAATTATGAAATCCAATTATTGTATCACATTCCAGATAAAGTAGAAAATGTTAAACTTTCCGATCGAACATTCAAACACCCAAGTTTTCCCGAAACAGCTCAACACATGAAACAAGTTTAAAAACATTCACTTCATGCCTCAGTACCAACGGTCCAGCCGTAGAAGGGTCAAGCCAACGCCTCACATGTGGCACGCCGTACTGCCCCAAACCCTAAGGTTCAAAGGGCAGTTCAAGACGTCACATAATCGAGTTAAGGTTTGTTGTCTTCTAGAGGGACCATCGCGTTACTTGCACTACTCAGAACATCCTTAAATGACGGAAAAATCCAACACTTGGAAATTTTCCGGCAGGGGAAAAAGTGGGTATCTATTTCCGGTCGAATTTTTTAACATATTCAAAAATTATCTGGAAAAACACGGACGAAGTTAAACTTCCCGTTCGAAACACCGAGTCCCCAATACAACCCAGAAAACTCAACTCTTGAGTAGATAATAAAAATACCCAGAAAATATAGCATTCAAATATAGGAATTACTGTAGAAAATTCAATGAAAGAGGAGATCGTACGGCCGCGGAACCGCCGCACATGCCAGGCTCGTGCCGCGGTTCCGCAGCGGTTTAATCGAATTAGACCCTCGCTTTTCATAGTAATTCAAATAAGACCCTGCTTAATTTTCTGTATATTTTTAATTCACAAAATTCCACAATTCCAGAAAATTTCCACAGAGCATTTTTGAGTTAGGGTTTCGGGTCGATCGGACTTCTAACTCCGTCTACGCATCGCCTAAGGCTCTAGCTAGGCTCTGATACCACTGTAGGGTTCCTAGGCACATACAAGAGGTCTCACAAGGTATCAACCATGCCAATTTCAAATTTTTCCTGTGCCGAGAAACCCTAATACGGATCGTTGACTAGAGTTTAAGCGAAAACGATAACTAGTTAACAACTTAAATAAGAGTGAACCGAAATACAACCTTTGTAGATCCAGTCCTCCACCTCCATAGCTCCGTGATGATGTCTCCTCGCTGCGATCATCGGATCCCGGGCTCTAGTGTCGGCTTCATCGGAGAAATGGGCGGGCTAGGTCATCGACTTCGATGCCGAAGATGATCTACGTCGAGGCAACACAAGATCAAGCTCCAACTTCACCAAGCCATGAAACTTGTGAAGAAAACACCCTATACTACTTGGCAAGTGGTAGAGGATGAAGAAATAGGAAGTGGGTTCACTTTAGAATTGGATTTCTCACTCTTTTCATGAAATCACCATTGAAGGTTGCAAGCTCTTTTCTTCTTTTTTGAAGAAGAAGAAGAAGAAAAAGAATATCATTAGTCTTTTTAAAAATAGGAAATAATATGATACTTATCATATTTGCAACCATAGTTAGGTGTAGAGAATGAACCAAGCTTAGGTGAATGGTTAGGGTTAGGGAAAGAAACAAAATGGTCAACCATTTCAAAGCTTGATGAAGCTTCAAAGATAATCCAAAGTTAGCCACCATTTTCTTTCTTTCTAAAATGAATAAATAAATAAATGAATAAGTAAAAGAAGCAAATGAAACCCTAACCATTGACCAACCATGGTTTAAACCAAACACACAAACTATCATGTATCATCAAACATGATACAATCAAATGTACAAAAGTATATCACATATACAATGTGCACATCAAGTGAGAAAATCCTTTTTAAGTGAACCAATACTAGTTAATGCAAAGTAATATATCAAATATATAATTATGCATTAAATCATTAAATCAACGCTTGATTTAACGATCCGGTCATATCGTATATGACCGACTAATATCCAATGTATCGACTTATCGAATCAATCCTTGATTCGATAACTAGGTTATATCGCATACAACCAATCGATACATCCATCGCGAGAATAGAATACGGTATCACATACATGCATTATTCTCGGTCCCGCACACATCTCATATGTTCTCCTATTTCGTTTCGCTTGAGCCAGGAAACCTCTGTGTAAGACTCTAAAGACTCGTCAATACGCCGGCAGCAGGTGATGATTATATCAAACACCCACAAGCCGCAAGCAGTCTACTAAACGTAACGGCCACCCGGGTATTGAGCGATCAGAGGATCGACGAGCAAGCCCGCTCACACTCCTGTGAATCCAACCAGTAACACTTACTGTACAGTCCGGTCTGTTCGTCTGATATGTCGCATATCTTGCCTAGGGGTGGTAAACGTCTGACCCCAATAGCTCGATAAGTCGTGTCGATATGTGGTCTATAACAGTTCGAGAAACTACAGGTAACACTTACCAGTAAATCTCAGCAACCCTGGCCAGGGATTTTCGGTTATAGCCAATCGAACACAGCGCAACATCAACTCCCTATACCGGGATAGACGAATCCCCTCCTATCGCTCATTGCCTCCATATGATTCGGGACTGTACCTAAAAACCACCGTTTTGCACGCCCTCTTGGATGTGGTAAGGTGGAAATCAAAGCACAGTGGGAATCACACAAGACTCTATGACGATCTCGGGTCAACAGACTATTCTGTACCAGTGTCACCAGAGAACTGCCATCTGACGTAAGGTATAATACCATCTGGGAGTTCTCGGCGAGTCCGTCCAGTGTACCCAGTCTCCACTGAGCACCCGTATATCATCTCTGATGTCAAACACCAATGGATATGGGATCATCCATCGCCCATCTGTATGGGTCGAGAAGGTATACGCTAGTCTACTCTGGTATATCGATGCCCCGTCTCGATACACCCACGACTAGGGACCATGAAGGATGTACTTATGGACTATCATGTCCCCACTAGTATGATCCGCATCATAGTCCAGGTAGTCAAGTACACATCCTAAGGGCTTTACCAACATGTAATCAGAGAGACAATCAGTATACACGTTAAGGTAAAGAGTAACCAAATTGCATACTATCATATCGAGCAAGAAAGTCCTCCCTATATATGTCCCAGCATTCACTACAATATACATCATATGTACAGTAATGGCCTCTAGGGCATACATATAACTAACAGGATGTGCCCATCGGTTTGGGATCGCGCTAAATATTTGTTGGTTGTCGAGACCCGCCACCTCTCTGAAAACGTTGAAGAATTACAACGAAAAGTATCAGAGGTGTGGAGAGATGTACCCTTGAACCAATTTCCAGATTAAGGAGAGATGTGGGATAAATATCTGTCGGAAGATCATTAGTCTTGTTTGGGACTAAGACCAATTTGGAAAATAAAGAGCATATGGGCTCGGTTAATAAGGAGTTTGGCCAACTTGAGCTCAGCCCACTCAGTCTTTGTCATTTCATTTTGAATAAAGTGTTAAACACTTGCTTGGGCTTAGTCCTCTTTCTGTGTACACAATGCTGAGCATTTATATGGGTTCTGACGCCCCCACATTATTTTACTTTTTCCTTTTTTTGGAGTGTTGAACACTCTTTATGGCGCCCACATGCGAAGCATGTGAAGCGCTTGATACTAGGCGCTGGGCGCTGTTTGGTGAGTGCAGAGCACTTTATGTTAAATAGCGCCCATGTGAGGGGCACGTGGGACGCTTTGCGCTGAGCGCCAACCACTGAGTGCTAAGCACTCCTTATTGAGTGGCGCCCATGTGAGAGACACGTGAAGTGCTTAGCGCCAACTACTGAGTTCTAGGCACTCTTTATTAAGTAGCGCCCACGTGAGGGGCACGCGAGGCGCTTGGTGCTAAACGCCAACCACTAAGTGCTAGGCACTCTTTATTGAGTAGCGCCGACGTGAGGGGCACGTGAGGCGCATGGCATTGATTTTTTTCATGTATTATGTTCTGAAGAGTTCAATTCTTTGTTCTTCTCTGGATCTTCGATCCCAAGAACAAATTCATCTCCATGAGAATTAAATTCTCATTTATGGGAGACTTGTCTCATGGATCTCAGATCCAGGGAAAGAACTATGTTCTATTATGAGGGTTAAACCCTTAGAGATGCAGATGAGATGCTCTGATCTCTACTACTTTTATACCTTGAAGAAAGTTCTTCTTCTTTCTTCTCTGTTAAAGCCGTCTTTTTGCTTGCTCTTCTTTTTGAACTTGAAGTTTTGGGCGGGGGATTCCTCTTCGTAGATTTAAAGTCTTTAGTCCTTTATACAGTAGAGGCAAATTTGTTGAGTTAGTTAAAGAAATCTCTCATTGAGAGATCTTTAATTGATTTGGGGATTTTTTCCACCGTTGAATTTTTGATCCAAGGACTTCTTTTTTACAGAAGATATCTTTCTTATTTTTAACAACATTAAAGAATTATTTTCCCATACAAAATTTATTCTGTAGATATGTGATTTTTAATCACTATTGGATTTTTAATCCAATGGTGCTCTGTTTTATAGAGAGTAATCTTTCTTGTTTAGAAAGATTTGAGAAATATTTTCTCAACATAATTTAATTCTGCATTTTGATGATTTATCATCTCTGTTGGATTTTTAATCTAATGGCTCTGTTTAACAGAGAAATTTTAGTTCTGGCGTCGGCGCCCTCGTGCGAAGCACGTGAGGCGCCGCCTCAAAGTTTTTTACTCTTGGCGCCGGCGCCCTCGAGCAAGACACATGAGGCACTGCCTCAGAGTCTTTAACTTTTATTTAATAGATTTCTTTTTGTGCTTTACACATTGGCGCCCACGTGAGGAGCACGTGCGCCTCCTCCTAAGAGTTTAACTCTTATTTACTAGATTTCTTTTTGTGCCTTGCACATTGGCTCCTGCGTGAGGAGCACGTGAGCCGCTATCAAAGGATTTAATTCTATCCAAGGCAGTACCTACATGCTTTGCATGTGGAGATTTCCCTTTATTTTTATTTTATTGTTATTATTATATAAGGGAGTAAGTTTTGAGCCAAAATTTTGGTGGGAACAAAACTAATGCTGCTTTTCGGCAACGACCTAGAAACGATCCTTATTTCTCAACATTTAATTGGGGATGGAGAAGTCATCCTAATTTTGCTTGGAACGAAAACCAACCTCAAAACCAAAATCAAAATCAGTTCCCAAGTCAAAATAACTATCAATGCCTTCCCCACAGCAACAACAACTACCACAACAAATTTAGCAGCCCTTCCAACCGCAATCATTCCAAAACCCTACCAACAACTTTGCCCCTTATAACAATTCTTTCGAACCATATAATAATATTCCTCCGGCTGGTACCGATAAAATCTCTGCACTCGAAAGAAGCTTAGAAGCATTTATTAAACAATCCGCGCAAGCATCGGCTAATTTAACGTCTTCTATCCAAACGTTAGTGCAACACACTGCTTCTCACGGTGAAAGCATCAAATCTATAGAAAGCACAAATTGCACAGTTAAATGCCGCAATGAGTGAAAGAGAGAAAGCGAAACTTTCATCTCAACCTTTACCAAATCTCGGCCACCCACAAAACGCTAACACTATCCTTAACCAACAAAATCATAACGTGAGTGCTATAACTATGTTAAGATCGGGAAGCGTGCTGAACAACCATGTTGGTGAACAAGTTGATGATCTTGATGACACCCCGGCTACTACTTCGACTTCTACTTCGTCTAATCAAACATCTTCTTTCGAGCCCGTTCTCTGTTCTCCACTTGGCTCGAACTCTCAGTCTACTTTCTTAGACGAATTACCATCTCAGAGCATCCCAAATCCAATTTTGGGATCCATTCCATCCTTACAAACTTCTCCACAAGTATTGGACCCAACCTCTGTTAATAAGGATCTTTTTCCAAACCGGTTGAGGCCCAACAAACCAAGTCCACAGATGGAGAAAATTATGGAAATGTTTAAGCAAGTTAACATTAATATTCATTTCTTAGATACTATCCAACAAGTTCCATCCTATGCAAAAATTCTTAAGGACTTGTACACTAAAAAAAAGAAAAACTCAAGCACCTAAAAAGATTTTCTTAGCGAGCAATGTGAGTGATACTTTTACCCAATATTTGCCCAAAAAACATAAGGACCCCAGTTGTCCTATAATTTCTATAACTATTGGGGGTAAAAACATCAATCACGCTCTACTCGATCTAGGTGCTAGTGTTAACTTGCTTTCGTATTCTGTTTATAAGAAATTAGGCATAGGAGAGTTGAAACCTACGCACTGCACTTTCCAGATGGCCGATCGATCTATCACCTATCCTAGGGGTGAGCTAGAGGACGTGTTGATCAAACTCGGGGAATTTATATTCCCTGTGAATTTTATGGTTTTAGATACACAGCATGTGGCGAACTCATGAAACCAAATTCCGGTGATTAATTGTTATAACGGTTCCATGAACCTATTTTTTAGGAAGATGATAATTGAACTTAATATTTTTAGGGTAAGAAGTTAACCCTCTGAACCTTCTGCTCGTATGATTGATATATGTTCTGTCAACGAGATAGCTTCCGACAGTTGTGAATTTGAGGAGTTTTACGATAATGATCTCGACGCCACTAGTGCGTTATCCATCTACTCCTTACACGAATAGGGAATATGAAGGGTTCACTTTCCTTGATGATCTTAATTCACGGGACCCTTCTGTCGGCAAGTCCACCCCCAAGTTTGAATCCTTTAACTTGTCGAACAAGTTAGTTGAACTATCCGAGTCAATCTCCTACACTAGTTGTGAACCTCTTATGGAGTCCGGGTATCATTTCCTTATCCTACCTTCTATCGTCTTTCAGCCAACACTTTATCTCAAGCCGTTGTTGTCTCATCTTAAATATGCATATTTGGTTAAGAACGAGTCTTTGCCTGCTATCATATCAGCTTCTCTAGCTTCAGAGTAAGAGAGAGCTCTTTTGTATGTCTTGAGATCGAATCGGCAAGATTTTGGTTGGACAATGGCGGACATCAAAGGGATTGGTCCCTTGATTATTGAACATCATATACATTTGATGGATGAAACCAAACCAACCTGTGACCCACAAAGACGGTTGGATGCCGTCATGAAAGAGGCGGTAAAGAAAAAAATCGTCAAATGCTTAGATAAAAGTATAATTTACCCGATATCTAATAACCAATAGTGTTGGAGATAGTGCCCTCAGAGTCAATTATTAGGTCACAGGTACGTGATTGTAATGATTGAGGGAGGACCTATCCCGGTAGGACAGTCTTACTCGAGATGATAGTATGCTATCTGGTTTACCTTTATCATCGTGTACTGCTTTAGGTGACATGACACGTCGCTATTACACGTTGATAGAGCCCATAGGATTCTTGCTTGACCACCAGCAGTATGAGGGCGATCATATAAGTGGGAGCTGGGGGTCTACAAGCATATCCTTAAAAGGTCCCTAGTCGTGGGAGTTTCGAGACCGGGCATCGATACTCCATTAGTAGACTAGTGTATACAGTCGAGACCCCGACGAGGGGCGGTGGCCGGTCTCACAAGCCACTGGTGTCAGTTGGATCACCTAAGATGTATACAGGTGCTCATTGGGTTATGAGTACACCGGACAGGACTCGCCGGGAACATGCTAGTTGGTCATATACCAGACGTCAGATGGCAGTTCCCTGGTGACATGTGTGCAGGTTAGTTCATCGACCTGGGGATCGTCATTTGTCTCGTGTGAGTTCCCACTGTACTTTGATTACTACCCTACCACGGCTCAAAGGAGTCGTGCAAACAGGTTTTAGTTGGGTACAGTCCCGAGCCACATGGAGGCAGTGAGCGTATCTTCAGGGGTTCGTCTCTCCCGGTATTGGGGGTGAGGTCGTGCTGTGTCTAGGAGAGCCATTACACAAAGTCCTTGGCCAAGGCAAGGAGATTTACTGGTAGGTATTCCAGTAGTATCTCAGGGTGTTCTGGGCTACACTCCGACACGACTTGTACCGCTTTTGGGGGTCTGACTTTTACCAACCTCCTAGGCCCGCCATGCGATACTCATAGACGAACGGACCGGACTGCACGGATATTGTCACTGACAGGCTCAGTTGGGTGTCGGGGTGAGCTTCCTCATCGACGTCCCATTTGGTCAGTACCTGGTAGCCCGTCACGTATTGGCTTATACCTCTGACGTGCTAGTGGTTAAATCCACAACCAAGGTGTTGACGAGTCTTTAGAGTCCACCACACTTTCAGTTACTCAAGTTTCGGGCGAAACGCTGTAGAGGCCGTATGGAGATATGGCAGGGTCTGATCAGATACGTGCGGTATTGCACGGATCAGGATCGGACGGTTTGTACTAGTAGCCGTATAGGTTTATGGCAGGGTTCGATCAGATACGTGCGGTATTGCACGGATCAGGATCGAACGGATATTACTAGCCGGCTTTGGTTTAAGCCGGTCCTAGTTTAGTACAGTGTAGATTTTGTCTCTTTGCATTTGTATCCGGACGGAATACAGATGCGGGTGTGTATGCACAGTATCGGGGTTTTCCTGTAATTTATTACGGGACCAGTTTTCTGGAGTTGCCAGTTTGCATTCCGTTCCGGCCGGTTTTCCTTTGTTCTTTCCCGGCCGGACTTTTCCGATGGAGGGGGTAATTTGCAGTTTTGCAAATTACATTTGTGGAGGGGTTTTCTTGCATAAAGGATTGATTATGATAGCTATCATGCTTTTGTTTTTATTTGTGACATGAAAGGGTATGGTTTGAAAAGGGTAAAGCATGGTGTTTTGTTTTCTTGTCTTGGGTTGTGGTCACCTCCTTCTTCTCCTACACTCACCTCCCTCATATGATAGAGTTTGTTTTCCTCCACCATTTTGAGATGAGAATGGGCCGGCCACACATGAGGAGGAGAGAAAAATGAGAGGTTCATTTTTGTGCTTCATTTGTTCATCTCATTTCCTTGCAAAATTGATAGCATCATTTGCCTCCAAAGTTTCATTCTTCCCTCCATCTAAAGGCAACTCCAAGACCCCAAAAAGAGACTACGATTCTACACTATATTCCTACAGCAAATCTTGGACGCGTCGATTCGCCAGCTTCGCGCCCGAGTTGCCTCGGTATTGAGGTGGGAGCCCGTAAAAGCTACAGGCGATGTGGTGCCCCTTTCCGACGAGGAGGAGACGGACGAAGATCCCGCGAGGAGATCGGAGTGGAGATGAAGACCGGAGGACTTGGATCGTCGGTATACATCTCTTCCCTTTCTTTTGGTTAGCTAGACTTGTTAATGGTTACGATCCGGAGTTTAGTGCGCGGTGGTGCCGGTTTGCAAAGTCCGCAAAATTTAAGTTTATCACCGCTTCCGCCTTCCGGCGTCGGATTGACGGCCGGGGCGCCGCCGTGCACTTACAGTGGTATCAGAGCCTCGCCATTAACTTAGTCTAGCTTTGTGTAATGTGTTTTTCAGTTCCGATCGATCGAAATGTCCAAAAACCCGTATTTGCCCACGACAGTTTCTGTTGAAAATTTTTGGTCTCGAAAAATTTTTCAGGTTGTAAAATATTGATGTACTGGAAAATCTAAGAGTTCTGTAAAAATTTGACGAAGTAACTCCACAGTTGGAGCGCGGAACCGCCGCGAAAACCCCCTTTGTGCGGCCCTTCCGCCGCGCACTATTCACATCACTTCACCATTTTTTTACAGAGGCCTTCTGGGCTTAAAATATGGGCTTTGGAATATTAAAGTTGGGCCAATTGTTTCTGTGAGTGCTACAGTTTTCTTTGGGGCCCACTTGTTAATTGTTTGATCAATCGGAAATTTTTTAAACACATTTTTCACAGTATTTACATTATTTCTGCGACCGTGAATGTCACTCGATCGGTAAATCCGGTCTAACTGCTATAGCCCGGTTAGACGGATTTGCGAACGTGACTTTCACGTTGATGTTCTATGTATTTGCTGTGATGTTGCGGATCGGTCGTGGGGATAGCCTGGATGCAATGCTAATACAGTTTTGTTGTATTATGTACATTTGATATTGCGGGGCGAGCGTCCGACATGTGGACTGCCGTCACTGCCTGACTGTATTATTATTTTGGGGCACGACCTGGTTGCGGTCGATGTACCCGGTGTATGTATATTTTACTTTCTGTACTAGGATTGCCCCGCGGAGGGGTGCACGGATAGCCGGGTTCTGGAGGGCAACAAGCCCGCATCTCATGGCATTGAGACGGAGGGGGATTCACTCTAGGATTGGCGGGCTATTCGCCGCACTCGTAGGGGGTACAGGTTGACCCAGGAGGGGTGCCCAAGTTGCCGGATTCCGTAAAGTGCTGGGTGGTCCATTCACGGCGCTGAAGGGGGCTGCCTCGCTTCAGGTTTTGGCGGGTGACTTGCCGCGCCCGTAGGGGTCTAGGATTTCATTGCACAGGCTATCCACACGACCAGGGGAACGTCGGGTTTCAGTAGTGGCTCTGTGAAACTCGGGGATCCCAGATATCTGTATTGTTCTGTGATGTTGTACATTTCTGTGATGTTGCATTTCTATTCACGCCTTGAGCGAAATACTATATATTGGTATATATATTAGTAGATGTTGTATATGTTTTTCATCCGCGCTAGTCCAGTCCCCGCTCTGCCGTTAGTTAGCTAACCTAACGGGTGATGACGGGACCCAGTGGCGAATGCGGATGGCATATACGTACGTCAGTATATTTTCGTTCTTTGTGGTGTGATCAATTGATGGGACTGCATTGATTCGGATCAATGCAAGTTAAAAACAAACCTAATCTGATGTTGTTGGAACACTTTTCAAAAAAAAAAAAGCTGTTATTGCAAGGACGTTCATTTCTGTTTTGCATCGTGGTATTCATTTGGAATATCCTGCTCCTCAGTCGACGAGGCAAGGGCCGAGATCCCTTCACCGGGAGTGACCCCTTGGACAGAAGTTTGCGTCAGGGCATTAACTTCACTATAGCCGATTACTTTTGCTTTGCATCGTGGTATTCAGTTGGAATATCCTGCACCCCATTCTACGGGGAAAGAGCCGAGATCCCTTCACCGGGAGTGACCTCTTTAGCAACGGTTTTCGTCACTATATTTTTAAAAGCTATCCGTTCCTTCGACGATATCAAGTTCATTACGTTAAAGGTTTTCGCCAGAAACCATTCGTAGCCCTCCGTCGTTTCAGACGGGTAGCACGTAGTATTCATGCTATGTTTGTTGACCTTCGTCAAGGCATAGTGTATGGTAGCTGCTTGTTACCTTTCTGCTGCATAGATAGATGCGTTGGTTTGGGACAGTCGTACAGCCTTGTTGACCTTCGTCAAGGGCTTGTACGGGTGGATTCAAATTAACCTGGAAAATGACGGGTAGAACTTGACATGTGACTTATGATTTGTTGACCTTCGCCAAGGTCATAAGAGCATGGGGCAGAAATCACATCGGGAGTTTCAAAAGTACTGAAACTTGCCAGATATGCGCATACCTTCTGGAGTGTGATACCGTGAGCGGATTCCGTCACGTTGTCATGCGATGAGAGTTGGATCCCGATTCCCACTGATGAGTTAGTTTACTCCTCGGGTGACCCCGACTAATTCTTCTTTCAGGTTTGGAGGAGAATTTGAGGTACAGTGGGAGGATTCCAGATTAGATAAATTGGTAACCATTCTGATCTAGGATAGAGTGCACGCTGAGTGTTTCTTTTCTCTCTCTCTCTCTGGCAGCGACCATTGACCCGACCCTAAGACTATGACTTAGTGACCAAGTTGACCGAACCTTCTTAACACTGGCTTTTGGATTGTCAGAGTTGCAGACCTCATTGCCACTCCTACTTTTACCCTTTTCTCCAGGACACCCCATATTACTGCGAACGTCCACTTCCATTGGACAAAACCATCGTATGGTTAGATACGAACTCGAAGGAATTCGAGGATGGTTTCTGGTTCTGGAGAAAACGGATAGGATTATTCAGTTGTCTTTTCCTTTTACCCTCTCTCAGGTTACGAGTACTCCTTGGTTTAGGGGTAGTACACCTATTACGCAAATTGGATTGTCTTCTTCCAAACCTTAGGCTGGTGCCGACCGGTAGGGAATGAAGAAAACCAATTAGCATAACGATGGTGTGCAGAAGGTATTAAGTTCAGACAAAGCAAGGGATTAGTAAGAGGGCAAAGTAAATTGCAACAGATATTCACGACCAAACCAAATATTTCGTTACCACTCCCACATCACCTTTGTATTTCTCCAGGACACTCCGTATCACTACGAAGATCCACAGTTTATTTGGATACTCCATCGTATGGTTATATACGAACTCGAATGGAACTTGTTCCAGTTCGGGGATGGATTCTGGTCCAGGAGAAATAGGAATAAAGTACATTCAGGTGTCTTTTATCTTCACCTTCTCTCGCGTTGCGAGTGCTCCTAGGATTAGGACAGTACACCCTTTATGCTTATTGGATAGTCTTCTTCCAAACCATAGGCTGGTGCCGAACGGTAGGGAAGGAAGAAAACCATTTGGCCTAAAGGGGTGTGCAGAAGGTAAAGACTAAAGACATATGAAGAGATTTGGAGAGGTGGCAAAGAATTATACGGTTATAGTTGTGAATTTGGATAATGGAAGAGGCATTACTAAGAATACCGGGATACCCCACCGAAACATTTCAATGTTTCAGTTTCACTGTGTACTGTTAAAAGAAAACTGATTTCCCGATTAGATACTTACTCCAGGGTATGTATTTACCAGGTATGATTCTCACATCTGTATGGTTTTACAGATGATGAGTGGGAGTAGGTTATTGGGAATTGGGTGATCATCCTCATTATATCGGGATTCGTTGTAATCGGTGATATTTGAGGAAATCACCTGGGCTGTTTGCCGGTCGGCAAATATTTGGTTTTGAATATCCGCTGTTATGCACCAATTTCAAATTGATATATCTGTACGTCTATTTTCATAGAGTGAGATATACCTTTCTGAAATTATGTCTACGACATTTACCTATATCAGTGGATGGTTAGGTAAGGAGCATTAAACAGCGGTGTAATTCTTCTTAACCATAAGTACAGTTTTCAACCTACGACACACAGTGAATGAGTTATCAGACTCAAGGGACTTATACAGAGTATTGTATGTTGTCCAGGGTCCATCAGGACAGAGGGGTTGGTCCTCGTACTACATTCAGTTTACTTATGACTTCTCTAATTTTTAGACAGGTGTTTCGTGGAAACACAGGGTCCGAATTTGGAGAAGTTATAGGTATTTGAATAGAGTAGAGAACCAGGTATAGCAAGTATCGGGATTCTTCAAAGAGATCGAAGATGTAGATACTTGTGTATGGTATTCAGTTGATAGTAATGATAAAGAGATCTTGCTTCTCTTTCAGGTTACTCATAATTGGAAGTATTCCTAAGTTGAGTAACGCTGATCGGCCTCCTTCCATTTAGTTGACATGCGCTGGGGACAGCTGCATGATTTGAATCTGGTTCAATTAAATCAGTGCCTCTGTTTCTATATTGGATATAGAACAGTTCATATCTTAACGATGTTAAGGTACGGGGAGTTGTCCGGTTTATGATTAAAACCAGACACTGGACAACTCAAGGCACGTTTCTGTAATGGCTGTTTGTGGGTTGACCCAGGCTATGACGAGGGTTGATTTTCTACCATCTGGATGAACAATAGCGATATTGTTCTAGACTCGCCACAGTTTTATTAAAAATGGATTTTTTCAGAAAACAGTAGTGGGAGTATGGTAGAACTGGAAGTGATTCCAGAACCACAAACGATTACTGAAGATTTGATAAGGAACCTAAAGATTCAATCTGGATTGACATTCCATTGGCCACTCCGCAGATATGGTGGGTAACTTCAGGCACCCGAGAGGTACTACGGTAGCCTCAAGGACGGTGACGGGGAAGTTCTTGTTTACCCACAATTACCAATGCTGTTGTTCCAGGCTGCGAGACCCGGCGGGAGGATGAGTATAGCGTCGTTCTGAACTCGCTTCAGAAGTGTACGTGTATATGACTCTGCCAGAGGGTTGTCGTAGTCAGTGGGAGCAGCGGAAGCATTGGTGGACAGGTTGCTTATGTCTATTTATAGACTAGAGCAGATGTAGCGGAGATAGATCATCTATTTCTGACGTGATAGTCATGGGTTTGACTTCATCAGAATAGGGGATGGATCTGTTGAGAAGGTAGTAGGGTGTGATATCCTGGTATTTGGATGATATACACAGAGTAGGAAAAGAAACTCCTACACTACGATCGGTTATACTTTGGTCGTCACACAGTGGTTTCTCCACAAAGGACTTGGACATTATATCAGACATACTGGTTACTAGATCTATGGTTTTAGATCTAGATTTGGGTGGTTTCTCAATCAGGGTACCTTGACAGCATTCTAAGAGTATTTAGAATGGACGACTCCTAGCACGGTAGTATACCTGCAGGTGATGGAGTCACCCTCTCCAAAGGTGTCTTACAGACTAAAGGGGAGAGGGACGTGCATGATTGGCAGATCACTTGCTTAGGCAATTGAGTCAATCATGAGATGTCAAGTACCACACCAGATGTTGTTCTTGCACTAGATGCAATAAGTTGATATTGATCCAATCCTGGAGAAACAGTCGGAAGCAGTTTTAGAACATAAGTGGATGTTCTAGGGATATGATAACGACAGCCTCATTCGGGAGACAGTTATCATTCCAGGCTTCCAAGGTGACATGGACGACAAGGAGGTTGTCAGAGTTATAGTTTTCCTTCTGATGAGGGGCAGTATTTTGGACAGGTGGTCCAAGGCAATACTGAGGGTGGCATGGCGCAGGATACTGATTAAGTTCAGTTGACGATACAGTCTAAGAAGTTTGGATTTGGAGTTCATTTATGAGCTAAGTCCCATCAGACATCCAGACACATTCTAAGACAGGTATTGCTCATTTCGGGAGATGGGTTTCTCCGCGAACATGAGATATAGAGAGACATGGAAGGAAACAACAAAGCGGATCCACTCACTGAGGCTATTCCTCGAACGCAATAGTTCCGCAAACGAGCTTTGTGAGACTGACTAGTAGAGGAGTTGGATGTTCGGTATCACACGGGCTGTGAGTATGCGACATCGCAATAATTAGCCTTGAGTGCAAGTGGGAGATTGTTGGAGATAGTGCCCTCAGAGTCAATTATTAGGTCACAGGTACGTGATTGTAATGATTGAGGGAGGACCTATCCCGGTAGGACAGTCTTACTCGAGATGATAGTATGCTATCTGGTTTACCTTTATCATCGTGTACTGCTTTAGGTGACATGACACGTCGCTATTACACGTTGATAGAGCCCATAGGATTCTTGCTTGACCACCAGCAGTATGAGGGCGATCATATAAGTGGGAGCTGGGGGTCTACAAGCATATCCTTAAAAGGTCCCTAGTCGTGGGAGTTTCGAGACCGGGCATCGATACTCCATTAGTAGACTAGTGTATACAGTCGAGACCCCGACGAGGGGCGGTGGCCGGTCTCACAAGCCACTGGTGTCAGTTGGATCACCTAAGATGTATACAGGTGCTCATTGGGTTATGAGTACACCGGACAGGACTCGCCGGGAACATGCTAGTTGGTCATATACCAGACGTCAGATGGCAGTTCCCTGGTGACATGTGTGCAGGTTAGTTCATCGACCTGGGGATCGTCATTTGTCTCGTGTGAGTTCCCACTGTACTTTGATTACTACCCTACCACGGCTCAAAGGAGTCGTGCAAACAGGTTTTAGTTGGGTACAGTCCCGAGCCACATGGAGGCAGTGAGCGTATCTTCAGGGGTTCGTCTCTCCCGGTATTGGGGGTGAGGTCGTGCTGTGTCTAGGAGAGCCATTACACAAAGTCCTTGGCCAAGGCAAGGAGATTTACTGGTAGGTATTCCAGTAGTATCTCAGGGTGTTCTGGGCTACACTCCGACACGACTTGTACCGCTTTTGGGGGTCTGACTTTTACCAACCTCCTAGGCCCGCCATGCGATACTCATAGACGAACGGACCGGACTGCACGGATATTGTCACTGACAGGCTCAGTTGGGTGTCGGGGTGAGCTTCCTCATCGACGTCCCATTTGGTCAGTACCTGGTAGCCCGTCACGTATTGGCTTATACCTCTGACGTGCTAGTGGTTAAATCCACAACCAAGGTGTTGACGAGTCTTTAGAGTCCACCACACTTTCAGTTACTCAAGTTTCGGGCGAAACGCTGTAGAGGCCGTATGGAGATATGGCAGGGTCTGATCAGATACGTGCGGTATTGCACGGATCAGGATCGGACGGTTTGTACTAGTAGCCGTATAGGTTTATGGCAGGGTTCGATCAGATACGTGCGGTATTGCACGGATCAGGATCGAACGGATATTACTAGCCGGCTTTGGTTTAAGCCGGTCCTAGTTTAGTACAGTGTAGATTTTGTCTCTTTGCATTTGTATCCGGACGGAATACAGATGCGGGTGTGTATGCACAGTATCGGGGTTTTCCTGTAATTTATTACGGGACCAGTTTTCTGGAGTTGCCAGTTTGCATTCCGTTCCGGCCGGTTTTCCTTTGTTCTTTCCCGGCCGGACTTTTCCGATGGAGGGGGTAATTTGCAGTTTTGCAAATTACATTTGTGGAGGGGTTTTCTTGCATAAAGGATTGATTATGATAGCTATCATGCTTTTGTTTTTATTTGTGACATGAAAGGGTATGGTTTGAAAAGGGTAAAGCATGGTGTTTTGTTTTCTTGTCTTGGGTTGTGGTCACCTCCTTCTTCTCCTACACTCACCTCCCTCATATGATAGAGTTTGTTTTCCTCCACCATTTTGAGATGAGAATGGGCCGGCCACACATGAGGAGGAGAGAAAAATGAGAGGTTCATTTTTGTGCTTCATTTGTTCATCTCATTTCCTTGCAAAATTGATAGCATCATTTGCCTCCAAAGTTTCATTCTTCCCTCCATCTAAAGGCAACTCCAAGACCCCAAAAAGAGACTACGATTCTACACTATATTCCTACAGCAAATCTTGGACGCGTCGATTCGCCAGCTTCGCGCCCGAGTTGCCTCGGTATTGAGGTGGGAGCCCGTAAAAGCTACAGGCGATGTGGTGCCCCTTTCCGACGAGGAGGAGACGGACGAAGATCCCGCGAGGAGATCGGAGTGGAGATGAAGACCGGAGGACTTGGATCGTCGGTATACATCTCTTCCCTTTCTTTTGGTTAGCTAGACTTGTTAATGGTTACGATCCGGAGTTTAGTGCGCGGTGGTGCCGGTTTGCAAAGTCCGCAAAATTTAAGTTTATCACCGCTTCCGCCTTCCGGCGTCGGATTGACGGCCGGGGCGCCGCCGTGCACTTACAAATAGGTAAGTCCTATTCACCTGGTCCCTAAAAAGTCTGGCATCACGGTCATAACTAATGAGGTTAATGAGTTGATTCAAACACGCACCTAAACTGGATGGCGGGTTGTATTGATTATAGAAAAATAATGCCGCGGCGAAGAAAGATCACTTTCCTCTACTCTTTATTGACCAGATGTTGGAACGTTTAGCTGGGCATGAATACTACTATTTTTTGGACGGTTACTCAGGCTATAACCAGATTCCCATCGCCGAAAAAGATCAAAATATGACAATTTTTACTTGTCCTTTCGGTACTTTTGCTTATAGACGCATGCCCTTTGGGTTATGAAATACTCTCGCTACATTTCAGCGGTATATGATGGGGATATTCTCGGATATGGTCGAGAATTTTTTGGAGATATTTATAGACGATTTCTCCATATTTAAGGACTCCTTTGAGAAATGCTTACATCATCTTAATACTGTTCTTACACGTTGTAAGGATAAGAATTTAACTGTGAATTAGGAAAAATGTCATTTCATGGTTCAAGAAGGTATTGTCTTAAGCCATATCATTTCACGAAAGGGCAGTGAGGTAGACAAAGCTAAAATAGATATCATTTCCAACCTTCCTCCTTCCAAATACGTCAAAGATATACGATCTTTTCTTGGTCATGCCGGGTTTTATAGATGATTCATTAAGAACTTTAGCAAAATTGCTAGACCCTTAACTCTTTTCTTGGCCAAGAATACAACATTTCACTTCGACTCGGATTGCTTGGCTGCTTTTGAACCGCTTAAATGTTCTCTTACTACAGGCCCCGTTCTATCATCTCCAGACTGGAATCACCCTTTTGAGCTTATGTGTGATACATCCGATTTTTCTATTGGTGCAGTCTTAGGACAGCATATCGATAAGATACCACATGTGATTTATTATGCCAGCAGGACCTTGAACGATGCCTAAATGAACTATACAACCACCGAGAAAGACCTCTTGGCAGTTGTATTTGCATTAGAAAAATTCAGGCCTTACCTAATTGGCTCTCCAGTCCTAGTTTACACCGATCATTCCGCCTTAAGATATCTTTTATCGAAGAAGGATGCTAAATCCAGGCTAATACATTGGATTCTTTTATTACAAGAATTTGAACTTGTCATAAGAAATAAAAGTGGATGTGAAAACGTCGTAGTCGACCATCTTTCACGACTTTCTTTTTCACCAACGTTGACCTTGCCAATAAACGAATATTTTTTGGATGAACATCTCTTGACCATATTTTGTGAACCTTAGTTCGTTGATATTATGAATTATTTAGCAACGGGACTCCTACCCAGAGAATGGTTAAATCAAAATAATCACAGATTTTTATCCCGGATAAAACACTTTTACTAGGAAGAACCCTATTTGTTCAAGAATTGTCCTGATCAGATCATTCGCCTATGTGTCCCTAATAACAAGTTCAAGAGTGTATTGTCCTTGTGCCATAATCAAGCATGTGGCGGTCACTTTGGTCCAAGAAAAACTGCGGAGAAAGTTTTGCAATGTGGTTTTTATTGGCCAACGTTATTCAAATATGCATATGATTATTGCAAAATTTGTTCACGATGTCAACACATGGGTCGGATTTTGCGGAGAAACGAGATACTGCTCCAACTAATCTTGGTTGTGGAGATATTTGATGTACGGGGAATTGATTTCATAGGCTCATTTCCCAACTCTTTTGGGAACTTATACATTTTATTAGCGGTTGATTATATCTCTAAATGGGTGGAAGCAATACCGTGCCGTACTAATGACAACAAGATTGTTGTTAAGTTCTTTAAAAAAACATCTTTTCTCGGTTCGGGCACCCTCGCTCTATCATTAGCGACAATGGGACGCATTTCTGCAATCGGTCTTTCAAGATTTTGATGCGGAAATATTCAATCAACCATAATCTTTTTACGCCCTATCATCCCCAAATGAGCGGGCAACCTGAGATCTCTAATAGACAGATCAAGCAAATTTCAGAGAAAACGGTTTCTAAGAACCATAAAGATTGGTCCACTAAACCGACTGATGCTCTTTGGGCATTTCGTACCGCATATAAGACTGATCTTGGCATGTCTCCTTATCGACTGGTGTTTGCGAAGGCTTGCCATCTTCCTGTCGAGTTTGAACATAAAGCAATATGTGGGCTATTAATGATCTTAACTTTGATTTTGACCAAGCAGGCAGCTATCAGAAGCTGTAATTAAATGAGCTAAGCGAGTTTCATGATGAAGCCTATAATAATGCGGTTATAGTAAAGAACCGGACAAAAGTGTTCCACGACAAACATCTTTTGCGAAAAACTTTCACACCGGGACAACAAGTCCTTCTTTACGATTCCCGTCTCCATCTGCATCTGGGTAAGCTAAGATCTCGTTGAAAAAGACCTTTTGTGGTGCGGTATGTGTACCCGCACGATGCAGTGGATGTAGAAAATGTTTAAAACGGTTCTATTTTCAATGTAAATGAGTATATATTAAAACCGTATTTTTCCGCCGACCCTTCGAAGGAGCTCCTGTTCTTGCATGAGCCCTTTAACATGACTAACTTTCCTCCGCCTCACCTCCATATTTCGGTAACACTGTTTCATCTAAGAATGGAGGTGTGTATATAAAAAAAATATAAATATCTTTACATTCTAAAGAACAAGTTTGGGGGGTGGTTTTCATTTTGACTATCTTTTGACCTTATTTTTCTCACCCAAGACTACAGGTTTTTGATCTCGAATAACTGCATCAGTGAGGACACTGATGGAAACAGGTTTGAGGGGAATGTTTGTATTTATTGACATATCATTTGACACTATAAAAAATTTTGAAAATAAAAGTTAGAAAGTGAAAAAAAAACATATGAAAGATAGGAAGAAATTTAAGAAACGCAAGAAAATTAGATATTTTAAAACGAAACTAGTAATATGTAGTCATGATCTGTTGTCCCAAGGGTTAGTAAGATGAAGGAATCACTAATCTGCGGATAAAAATAAGTCTGAAAAATAGTCTCTATTCTTGAACCCAAACTTCTGAACTTTGATACCCTACTATATGCACTTGAACACATCTTGAAACTTGGGATAGTAGAGAATACCTTGAAATACTCTGGCCTAGAAGTCTTAGTATAAAGGAAAAACAAAATATAAGTGGTGCATTAAAAAAAATAGAAAGAAAAATGAACACTGGTTTTGTAATTACTTAAGACAGTATAAAAAAATATAGAGCGAGTGCCTTATTACCTAGTGCCTTAAATCAACTGGTTTGGGAGTCACTGCTAAGCCTTAGGTGTTATAAAACTAGGATATTGCTAATTATGCCTTAATAAGTGAGCACATTCGGTAATCGGTTGGTTAGTACTGTTCCCGCCAAAAATTTCTGCGCAAAGGAGTCCAAAGTATCAAATGGCAGCGATACGCTTAAGGAAATACGAACCAGTATTTTCCGGCCTGTATTTTGATAAACTCCTAAAGGAGGAACTGTTAAATTCTAATGGTATTTGAAGCATCTCGAAAAACCCTTCGATTTGATATATTATGGGTCTCATAACTCATCCGGGATCAAAAGTTATGAGGCATCACGTGTCCACACGTGATGGACCTTTAAGAACCCGCTGGAGGAGTTACAAGATATAATAAAAACTCAGAAAAGACCCCAATGGGGCATCACGTGCTCACACGTGACCATGGATCACGTGCAGACACGTGATGGGCTCTTAAGACCTCTAAAATAATGAATGGAATTAAATTCTAAAATCTGTTCCCTGATTAAAAATCAGATGTCACCTCAATGAGGTATCATGTGCTCACGCGTGACCAATGGTTACGTGTTGACACGTGATGGTTAAAATTGAAGCGTGAATGAACGCTGAGAAGAGGAGTCAATTGGGGGTCACGTGCTTCACGTGACCAAGGGTTACGTGCTCACACGTGACCACGAGTCACGTGTCAGCACGCGACTGGCTTTGAAAGCCTTACAGTTTAATAGAATTAAAATTCTAAATTTCTCTGAATCTTTCCAAATAGAATTAAAATTCTAAATTTCTCTAAATCTTTCCAAATGGAAAATGATTATGGGGACCGTTGGATTAAAAATCCAATGGTGATTAAAAACCTCCAATTTATGGAAAAATCTCAAATAAGGGAAGATCTCCCCAAATCTCACCGAAATAACAAACAGAATATATTTTGGATTTAAAATCCAATGGTGAGTAAAATTCACCGAATGATCTAAAGGCTCATATTAAATACGAAAACAAATCAAATCTTTCAATGAGAGATTTGCTGAATAAATTGATTCTTTTCCTTCTCCTATAAATAGGAACCAAGAAAAGAAGAGAAGGGATCTTTTTTGGGGAGAGAAAAACAGAGAGAGGAGAAATTAATTCTCAAGAGGGAAGAAAAGAAAGGAGAATTTAATTCTCAACAAAGAAAACTTTAGGTGAGAAAAGGAAAAAAGATCAACTTCAAAAAGAGAATTTAGTTCTCAAAATTTAAGAGTTTAACTCTTCTGCAAATAAAGAACTTAGTTCTTCTTCTGGTTGAAGATCTGTACAGAGCACATCTCCCCATAGGATGAGAATTTAATTCTCATCGGGTCAAGATCCTGCCATGCAGATCCTAAACTTAGAAGGGGAATTGAGTTTTGAGAATTTAATTCTCCCCAAACTCACAAGAATTTAATTCTTCCTAAAATGAAACTGGGTTTTACCCTAATCAAGAATTTAATTCTTTTACATATCTAGGAATTTAATTCCTTTAAAAATAAATTAAGGTTTTACCCTAAATAAGAATTTAATTCTTTCACAATAGGGATTTAATTCCTCCAAAACAAAATTAGGGTTTAACCCTACAGAGAATTTAATTCTTAAGATAAAGGGACTTGAAAGATCTCCATGCACATAAAGAATATTGGTCACGTGATGACACGTGACCCCAATACGTAGTGATCAGAAAAGAAGGAATAAAACCAGGGTCACGTGTCCCTACGTGACCCCTAGAAAGATCCCCAAAAATAAAAAGGAAGAAGCTTTGAGGCAATGCCTCACGTGCTCCCATGTGACTCCCAAAACGCAGAAAGAAAAAGCAAAGGAAATGAAGGCTTTGGGCGCCCTCACCCTTAGCAAATGTTTTAACAGTCAGCGCACAGATCCCCATCACGTGCCAACACGTGATGCTCAAAATAAAAATGAAAAGTTTTTAACATTTATTCACAGATTTGAGGATAAAACAAAGGAGATCTGGTTCCACATTTAGGGCGCTCTCACGTGTCCCCACGTGACCCCTAACAAATCCCTTTAATATCTAATGGATGGATGCCTATCACGTGCCCACACGTGATGATCAGGAAATGAAAAGTGTTTAACACTTAATTGCAAAACGAAGAAAAGGGATCTGGTCCCCCCTTTGGGCGCTCTCACGTGTCCATACGTGACCCCTCTGTTTTTAGTGTTTAACACTAATTCGGGGATTATATTTCCAGTGTTTAACACTGATTGTTTCTAGTGTTCAACACTAAATTAAAGATTATATTTCCAGTGTTTAACACTGATTGTCTTTTAGTGTTTAACACTAATTTGAGAGTTCTGTCTCCAGTGTTTAACACTGTTGTTCTCTAGTGTTTAACACTACTTTTAGCTAAATTGGCTAATTTTCCAGAGGCAAAAGTCCCTCCTCCAAATGAATCTCAAAACTGAGGAAATCAAAGACAAAATGTTATCAGAGCCCCCAAACCTCTATTTAACACTGCTGAATGACGAGGGGCTGAACCCAGACAAATGTCTAATGGCCCAAAGGGCCAATATTTCAAACATAACTGGACTTAACCCAATTCTGGCCATAAGTCCTCAAATTAAATTGAATCGAGCATAACTGCTCTCCCAAATCAATTTACATCCGGTTCAAGGGTACATCTCTGAACTCCTCTGACACTTGTCGTTGTAATCCTTCAACGTCGTCAGAGAGGTGACGGGTCCCGACAGCCACACATTTCACGGACTGTGGGGTCCTTAAACTCATGGACTTATGCGTCCTTAAACCAACATCTGTCCCCAAAATGGGAATATTGGACCACTATGTCCTTAAACTGGTATTGGACCACCATGTCCCTAAACTGGCAATGGACCACCATGTCCCTAAACTGGAACAATAGAGCCCCCAAATGCTCTTTTGTCGGATCTAAACGATCCCGTTTAAGTTGATCTTAGTCTCAAATATGGCTAACGCATCCTTAAACCTTCAAACAGACTTTAGTCCCAAATTGGTATAGATCCCCCTAATCTACTTTGGTTCAAGGGTAGATTTCTGAACTCCTCTGAAATCTGTCGTTGTAATCCTTCAACGACGTCAGAGAGATGATGGGTCCCGACGGCCATACATACAATGGACCACCATGTCCTTAAATTGGAACAATTGAGCCCCCAAACGCTCTTTTGTCGGATCTAAACGATCCCGTTGATCTTAGTCTCAAATTGGACTAACGTATCCTTAACAAACGTTTAAGTTGATCTTAGCCTCAAATATGGCTAACGTATCCTTAAACCAAAACCCCAAACCAAATCTATGAAAATACGGATTTGGACTAGTCCACGCCCTACGGGCGACAATATAAATTTGTCTCCATATACAATCCACGGGCAACCACAAAAAAAAAACAAACACCCACGACACAAAGTGACCAGCTGGAGAAAGAGAAAGTTGTTACCGCGATACGGTAGCGTAATTAGCTGCAGGAGCTTGCGCCTGCAGGGAAGAGCGTCCCCACAATCAAAAACCCCTCAAGCGAGGGGAAATCTGACGAAGTCTGCTACATCTGCCGCATCCGTCCAAACCTCCGATACACGGTGCCATAAATCAACTTGGCATCTTCGGAGAGGTGGACGCATAGCACCTATTAGCATCTGCCCCGAATCTCAGGCAAGACGTCCATGTCTTGGCCTCCGTTCGGAGGGGAACAGATTCTGGCACGCCCGGTGGGACCTTTTCCTCTTTCCACTCCACACTTCGTGTGTCGTATTTGCGAACGAATCGCGGTTTGTTAATGGTTGCCCTCGGGTTTCAAGTTACTAAGATTTGGGCTCTTGCTTGGTGCAGAAAGCAAACAACAATGGCATTCAACTGCTCGAACTGCTCCAACTGCAACTGCAACCGACACTCTGCCTCACCTGGAAGTGTAGCCTATGGACCTCAGGCGGCATCACTGTTCATGATGCCGGTGGAACAAATCACCCAGGCTACTACTGGACTATTTTTCGGGACCATGCTCCCGCCAATGAGCTTCATTGCCCCAGTGCCCATACCAGAAGTTCCTAAGAAGTCGGTCTCCGATCGACTTACAGCTGTTGCGGCCCCTCTCAACGGGTCGCCCAACACCAATGCCTCGGTCTTCTCCATACTAGGCCAAAACTCATGTGGGCCCATGATGAAGCTTACTGTCCCTGAGAAGGTTACTCAAAAGAAACTAGCCAAACCTACTCCTGAAGTCGTAGGCGGCTTCTCCTACTAAGAGGTCGGTCTTCGTAAGACTGACCGTCCTAACTCCCACTCCCGCTCTTGCTGCTCAGAAGACATCAGTTTTTAATATGCTGACACCGGCTACAGCCTCTCACCTGAACAGGGGGCAAGACAAGGCCGTCCCCGTCACCGAGCCAATTCCCGCAGCACGACATGCTCGACGTCGCCACTAGCGCCGAGTGAGGAAGTCGGGAGGCAACTCCCCTTCCGGGCTAACTCCTCCAGCCTCGACGGCGGAAATTAATGCCGCTGTTCCAACTGGGAACAGTTTTGAACTGCTAAATAAAGTGCATAGGAATTCTCCTACCGCTGTACTGAAGAGGTCTCTTCCTCCACTGGAGAAGGTTACGGAAGCAAAGCCAGAACGGTCTCAATCCCCTCAACAGCTGTCCTCCAAGATCTATAAAGTCTGGCACTAGGTCCGAGACTCGGTGATCGATCCAAATTTCTCCCGCCAGCACAAGAAACTGAAGGTCCAAAAGGAAGTCAGCCATCCTGCTAAGCCACGAAAAGCTGTCTGGGTGCCCACCTCGACGGCTCCCTCAACTTCGACCGCTCCTGAGAAAAGAAGGCCGGAGAAGATCCCTGTACCGGCGACAAATGTCAAAGGCGGTGAGCCCAAACGCCCTAAGTCCGGGGGCATTGTGGTCCATACCGTCTACATGGCGTCCGGAAAAGAGGACAGACGTACATCTACAGGTCATAGACCGCTTACGCGATCAGTGACTAAAGCCCAGGAGCAGCAACAAAAGCTTCGGGAGATGATGACTGCAATGGCCGCACTTACCGGGCCAAAAGAAAGCTCGGAAGCATCATCAGAGCAGCGTCATGAACGACAAACTGACGCTGACTTCCTACGCAGAGTCCTCGAAAAGAAGGACAGAGAGGCAGCAGAACAAGCTGCCAACATAAAACAAATAGCGCTTCTCATCCAAGACATGGTGGGAATGATGTTACAGCCGGACCCTCCGGCTGAAGACCCTCCGATCATTATTGAAGACGATAAAGAGGAGACATCTAATCCTCCTCCGGCTCATTCAACAGCCAAGGAGGAAACCATTTCCAAAGCTGCACTAGATGACTATATAGCTCAGCAAATACGAGCTCATCAGGCGAATGAAGCGGCCAGCCAAGCCGCCAAAACTGGGCGATCATACCCGAGCTGGTATGACCAAATCAGTTACCCACCGGGTTATATGATCCCTAAGTTCCATGTATACAAGGGGACGGGAAATCCGCATCAGCACGTTGTCCAGTTCAGGGCTCTTTGTTGCAACATCGGCAGCGATGATAAGCTCCTGCTTTGCCAATTCGTCGGCAGCTTATCGGAGACGACGTTTGAATGGTACTCCGAGCTCCCGAACGACTCTGTTAAAACTTTCGCTGAAATGGAGTTGTTGTTTACCCAGCGTTTCGTAAGTGCCAGCGAGCGCACCCCGATAACAGCACTGATCAACGCCAGGGTATGGCCAGGCGAAACGTGGGTTCAATATGCAACCCGATGGCGGAACTTATGGTCAAAATGCGAATAACACATCGAGGAAGCACCGGCAGTGGGCATGTTCATTGGTACTTTCAACCCTCAAGCGACCATCTCGCAATTCATGATGTTTTTCAAGCCGACCACCTTCCAGGCCTTTATTGACAAGCTGGCCCAAATGGACCAGATGGGCCATAGGCCTTCCTCTTCAAAGACGGAGCCTTGGAATGAAAAGGGCAAAGGGAAAGCAACTTTCGTCGCCAGTACTCAACAACAGCCGAGCAACTTAAAGCCGGCTGTTTGCCAAAACAACGTGCGTCCATGCCCATCCCTCGAGGAGAGACTGGGATGTCCTTACTCGTTTCCTCAGAATAAAACAAGGAGATTGTTCGAGCTGGCAGTGCGCAACAGACTCATCAATCTGCCGAATTCAAAACGTCCGTTGCAGCCAGGCGATGTCAACGATCTTAATTACTGCCCTTACCACCAAGCGGTAAGCCATCCAATCGAAGATTGCTTCGTCTTTAAGGGATGGATCGAGGATCAGTACCTACAAGGCAAGTTCGCGCTATCTGAAAAGTGGAAAGTAAACCCACCACAGCCGCACACTTCAAAGAAGACGGACGCACCGGGGGCAACTTGTCACGTGATCTCCCACTCATTTACGAACGATGAAAAAACTCCTTGCACTAAGAAACTAGGGGCAGAGCCTGAGCCGGAATTCGTGTGGCCGTCAGACGAAATGATCGACGCTTTTCTAGATGAGATTCGTCTAAAAAGTAAAGCTGATCGGGAGCGTGAGATGGCCATATTTAGAAAGACCAAACGCCGGTGACTGGATAAAAGGGTCGAAACACTCTCAACATATCAAAGTACATCCGCTGCGAATGAAAGCAGGATCAAGACAAGGAAACGATTCGCCAAATCCATATCAATGGGGATGAGGCCGCCCTCTTTCAGAGAAAATTCTCCTGGTGGTATACATCTTGATGAAGCGGACGTACATCCTAACTTCTGATTATATCATCAGAAGATCGCACATCCTACCGAGGATTGCAACTCCTTTATGTGTTGGTGGCAAGGGTATGTCGCTCACAGGCAACACTTCAATAGGATAAAGCGTGAAGCTCGTAGACAGCGGAAGAATGCGACAGATGAGCATAAAAGAATTGCTGGCGATTGTCATAGGGTTGATCCCGAGGGACCGCGAGTTCTCACCTTCGAGAGCAACTCCGACAAAAAAGCAGCCCTCGGCCCTCTCTTCAAGGAAACCATCTCTAAAACGAAAGAATTGAGGAGTTGCGAGAGCATTCAGCTTTGCAATTGCACGATACCCCGAAAAAATCGCGGACCCGCAAGCAACGGTTCGAACAAAAAGGATAAAGGAAAGGGAAAAACGGCCTTCGTCGCCAACACTCAACAACAGTCGAGTGGCCCTAGAACGGTTCTTCGCCAAAACAACAAGCAGCAACCCCTCTATGAAAAGTTGAAACGTCCTTACTCGTTTCCCCGGGACAAAACAAGGAGGCTGTTCGAACTAGCAGTGCGCGATGGACTTATCACTCTACAGGAGCCGAAATGCCAGCTACAACTGAATGAGGTCAACAATCCTAATTACTGCCCTTTCCACCAAGTATTGGGCCATCCGATCGAAAATTTCTACATCTTCAAAAACTGGGTTGAAGACCAATACCAACAGGGCAAGTTCGCGCTGTCCGAAAACTGGAAGCTGAGCCCGCCACAACCACATGCTCCGAAAAAGATGGATATGCCGGGGGCATCATGCTCATTCATAAAGAAAGCCCAACGGACCACTACGTCCTAAAACTGGATAATAGACCGTAACGTCGTTAAACTAACAACGGACCAGTACGTCCTAAAACTGGATATGGACCGAAACGTTCTTAAACTAACGGCGGACCGCAATGTCCTAAAACTTGCAAATGACCGAAACGTCGTTAAACTACTTCCAACCCGCAGCATCTTCAGGCTGACGTGGTAAAAAAAGAAAAAAAAAAGGTACGTCTACAAGCAAAATAGGCACGGATGAAAACCCGAAAGGGCTCCGTGAGTAAAAACAGCAGGGCTACCGGCGAGTGTTCATGAAAACCCGAAAGGACGCGACCTCGTTAAAAAAAAAGAGAATAAAAAAAATAAAAAATAAAAAGAACGGTATGTCCATAAGAAAAGGGGGCACGGATGAAAACCTGAAAGGGCTCCGTGAGTAAAAACAGCAAGGCAACCGGCGAGTGTTTGTGAAAACCCGAAAGGGCGCAACCTCGTTAAAAGACACTTATAGGGTCCTCCCGACCTTGTAAGGAGAAACCACCCGCGTGAGATCCTTACTACTCACAAGGGAGCAACACACTTAGGGATCCTCATGATTCCTAAGAAGAAATTACACTTGCGAGATCCTCACGACTCGTAAGGAGAACTCTCTTATGGGACCCTTACGGCTCATAAGATTTGAAAGTCTTAAGTTATAGAGACCCGAACCTGTTCTTAAGCAAATCCCACAACCTTTTTGCCCTACAAGAGGCTCATACTAACCCTTGCATACAATCCACGGGCGCGAATAAACATTTCCCTAACAAAGTCCTACCAGGTACTAGGGATATGTCCATATGTTGAACAACCCTCATAAGTCCTCTCGACTTATAAGGAGAAAACTCTTTTGTAAGATCCTTACGACTTACAGGGGAACATACACTTAGGAATCCCCACGATTCCTAAGGAGAAAACACAACTACGAGATCCTCACGACTTGTAGGGAGAAACACCTTTGTGGGACCCTTACGGCTTATAAAGTCAAAGCCTTAGTCGACAGCATCCTAACCCTGTTCGCTAAGCCATCTTTGTTCGACGTCGACAAAGGAAAATGATGATTCGCTCCTGGCAATATCCCAGTTGTAACGATGCTGATGCCTAAATCGATATCAAACTCCAAGTCCTTTAATGGCAAATGATGATTCGCTCCTGGTAATATTCCAGTCGCAGCGATGCTGATGCCAAGATTGGTATCAGATCCCAAATCCCACACTCGCGATAAAAAGTCTGCGAGCCAAAAATGCATATGAAATAGCCGAAATGATGGGGCAACTTTCAACAAAATCAGCAAGTAAAAATGTATGCATACAAAAACAGCCGAAATGATTGGGCAACTCGCAATAAAAAGCAGCGAGTAAATAAAACAGCCGAAATGATTGGGCAACTCGCAATAAAAAGCAGTGAGTAAATAAAAGAAATAGCCGAAATGATTGGGCACCGCGAAAAATAGCCGAAATGATTGGGCAATCGCGACCTTCGCGATATAAAAAGCTGAAATGATAGAGCATCGTGGAAAGAATAAAAAAAATGAAATGATGAAAAAATGAAACTTTTTGCCCTACAGGTGAGATTACATCGATCCCTGTATACAATCCAGGGGCACAAACAAAGAGGAAACCATACCTTCCCAGCAGGCTCCACCAGAAAGCGAAGCCAAATCTCGACGGTTCATAGACAACCTAGAGACAACCTCGATATTTGTCGCAATATTGCAAACACAATGTCAACAAATGAAGCAAAGGAAGATCCCTAGCTTCAGGGTCTCGACGTCAACATCGACAACTTAGAGACCACCAACGGAGTTTCTCCTCACTCCAACCAGATGCAGACGTGACGTCAGCAATCGACCTCAGAGTCGCAACGAAACGGAACCATGACAAAGTCCCTAGTTCCAAATCTCAATGGCCACATCTGCAGTCTGGAGACAAACAATGGTGGGCCTCCTCATTCCCGCATGACACAGAGGTTACACCATCAAACGGAGTGACGGCAAAATCCCAGCTCCACCTCAGCATTCGTCTCGTTACAGCAGACGCAATGTCAACAACGACGTTCCTTCGCAGTCCAGCAGGATGTAGATGCAACGTCAACGAAAGACCCCATGGTCAGCAAAGCAGGGTGACGGCAAAATCCCAGCTCCACCTCAGCATTCGTCTCGTTACAGCAGACAAAATGTCAACAACGGTGTTCCTTCGCAGTCCAGCATGATGCAGGTACAACGTCAATAAAAGACCTCACGGTCAAAACAAATGGAGCTACGGCAAAGCCCCTACTCCGAATCTCGGTGGTTCCTAGACAACCTAAAGACCACCTCGACATTCGTCTCGATACAGCAGATGATATGTCACCACAGTATCCTTCCTCCAACAGGATCCGGACACGCCAAAGTAAATGAAGCAAAGGCCAAATTCCTAGATTCACGGTCTTAATGGCAAGTCATATAAAACCTGAAAGACAATCGGAGATCATCTTGCACCAGTAAAGAGTGGTCACCACCTCGACGTTCGTCTCGATACAGCAGATAAGATGTCACCCCAGCATTCTTCCTCCGACAGGATTCGGACGTGACAAAGCAAACGAAGCGAAGACCAAATTCCTAGCTTCAGGGTCTTAACGACAAGTCATATAAAGCCTGAAAGACAGTCGGAGATCATCTTGCACCAATGCGGAGTGGTCACCACCTCGACGTTCGTTTCGACACAGCAGACGTAACATCAACAAACGGAGCCATGGCAAAATCCCTAGTTCCAAATCTCGACGGTTCACCCGCAACATAGAGATAATCGCGACATTCGTCTCGATACAGAGGACGCAATGCCAGCAAACGAAGTAAAGGCCAAATTCCTAGCTTCAGGGTCTTAACGGTAAGTCATATAAAACCGGAAAGACAATCGGAGATCATCTCATACCAACATGGAGTGATCACCACCTCGTTCGTCTTGACACAGCAGACGCAACATCACTGAAAGGAGTCCCGGCAAAATCCCTGGTTCCAAACCTCGACGGTTCACCAGCAACCTAGAGACAACCGCGACATTCGTCTCGATACAGCAGACGCAATGCCAGCAATCGAAGCAAAGGCCAAATTCCTAGCTTCAGGGTCTTAACGGCAAGTCATATAAAACCGGAAAGACAATTAGAGATCATCTTGCACCAATGCGGAGTGTTCACCACCTCGACGTTCGTCTCGACACAGCAGACGCAACATCAACAAACGGAGCCATGGCAAAATCCCTAGTTCCAAATCTCGACGGTTCACCCGCAACCTAGAGATAATCGCGACATTCGTCTCGATACAGAGGACGCAATGCCAGCAAACGAAGCAAAGGCCAAATTCCTAGCTTCAGGGTCTTAACGGCAAGTCATATTAAACCGGAAAGACAATCAGAGATCATCTCACACCAATATGGAGTGATCACCACCTCGACGTTCGTCTTTACACAGCAGACGCAACATCACCAAAAGGAGTCACGGCAAAATCCCTGGTTCCAAACCTCGACGGTTCACCAGCAACCTAGAGACAACCGCGACATTCGTCTCGATACAGCAGACGCGATACCAGCAAACGAAGCAAAGGCCAAATTCCTAGCTTCAGGGTCTTAACGGCAAGTCATATAAAGCCTGAAAGACTATCGGAGATCATCCCACACCAGCGCGGAGTGGTTATGACTCATCGGGGCTCTCCAAAATGAGCCAAACCTCAAGTAAAAAGCGGCATGGCAAATTCCTAACGCTTGCTCTTCCGACGGTCAAACTGCCTAGGAGGATTTCTTGAAGACGTCTTGTCTAGCCCCCGAAGGGATCAGAGACACGGCAGTCGCAGGGCTACTCAAACAGCACGATTGCCTATCGAGGGATACATCAGCCAATGCGACGGTACGACGGCTAAAACCTTAAGTACCACAGACCCTAACGGACCTCTGTCGTAAAGAGCAGATGTTAACTGTGACGTTAGGTTATTCTTGCAAGATCTGCTCGATCCGTTTCGACTCGTCAGGAAATTGATGTCTTTGCGAGAACTTCTCGATTCGTCTCGACTCGTGAGATAAAGCCTTAGGCAGCGGGGATTGAAAAAAAAAACCTGTTTCCTAAGCACTAGGGCCCTGCAAGGCGATCCAAAACGGTCTCTTGCATACCATCTACAGGTCGCACTCTCCAAAATCGAATCTCAACAAGGAGGGAAACAACCGCTTACGGGTCCTCTCGACTCGTAAGAGGGAAAATTCTCTTATAAGATCCTTACGACTTATGAGAGAAAACACACATAGGAGTCCTCACGACCCCTAGGGAGAAAATACACCTACGGGATCCTCTCGACTCGTAGGGAGAAAAGTTTTTATGAGGCTCTCACGGCTCATAAAGTTGAAAAGTCTTAGGTGGTAGATCTTAACCCTGTCTCCTAAGCCATCACTGCCTTGCAAAGAGGTCAAGACGGACCATTTATGAGCCGCACCTGCCAAAACTACATGCCACTGAAATGGAGAAGTTACTCATGAGCGTATAAACTACTTCACACCAGAGTAAGACATAAAGAAATAGAAGGGTGCGGCTCATGGAGTTGAGAGTTTGGACTATATCTCTTAAGAGTCGAGATTTGAGTCAATGATAAATGACGACGCTTGTGTCCGCTCCTTATCTTCTCAGATCAAGATTCTGAAAGTTATATACTAACACGAAACTGGTCATACGCAATGCATTACTCTACACTACTTCACCCATGTATATACTTACGTGGGCAAAGTAGTGGGGGCATTTTTTCCCGCCAAAAATTTCTGCGCAAAGGAGTCCAAAGTATCAAATGGCAGCGATACGCTTAAGGAAATGCGAACCAGTATCTTCCGGCCTGTATTTTGATAAACTCCTGAAGGAGGAACTATTAAATTCTAATGGTATTGGAAGTATCTCGAAAAACCCTTCGATTTGATATATTATGGGCCTCATAACTCATCCGGGATCAAAAGTTATGAGTCATCACGTGTCCACACGTGATGGACCTTTAAGAACCCGCTGGAGGAGTTACAAGATATAATAAAAACTCAGAAAAGACACTAATGGGGCATCACGTGCTCACACGTGACCACGGGTCACATGCAGACACGTGATAGGCTCTTAATACCTCTAAAATAATGAATGGAATTAAATTCTAAAATCTGTTCCCTGATTAAAAATTAAAGGTCACCTCATTGAGGTATCATGTGCTCACACATGACCAATGGTCACGTGTTGACACGTGATGGTTAAAACTGAAGCGTGAATGAACGCTGAGAAGATGACTCAATTGGGGGTCACGTGCTCACACGTGACCAAGGGTCACGTGTCAGCACGTGACTGGCTTTGAAAGCCTTACAGTTTAATAGAATTAAAATTCTAAATTTCTCTGAATCTTTCCAAATAGAATTAAAATTCTAAATTTCTCTAAATCTTTCCAAATGGAAAAGGATTATGGGGACCGTTGGATTAAAAATCCAATGGTGATTAAAAACCACCAATTTATGAAAAAATCTTAAATAAGGGAAGATCTCCCCAAATCTCACTGAAATAACAAACAGAATATCTTTTGGATTTAAAATCCAACGGTGAATAAAATTCACCGAATGATCTAAAGGCTTATATTAAATACGAAAACAAATCAAATCTTTCAATGAGAGATTTGCTGAACAAATTGATTCTTTTCCTTCTCCTATAAATAGGAGCCAAGAAAAGAAGAGAAGGGACCTTTTTTGGGGAGAGAAAAACAGAGAGAAGAGAATTTAATTCTCAAGAGGGAAGAAAAGAAAGGAGAATTTAATTCTCAACAAAGAAACCCCTAGATGAGAAAAGGAAAAAAGATCAACTTCAAAAAGAGAATTTAATTCTCAAAATTTAAGAGTTTAACTCTTCTGCAAATAAAGAACTTAGTTCTTCTTCTGGTTGAAAATCTGTACAGAGCATATCTCCCCATAGGATGAGAATTTAATTCTTATCGGGTCGAGATCCTGCCATGAGATCCTAAACTTAGAAGGGGAATTGAGTTTTGAGAATTTAATTCTCCCCAAACTCACAGGAATTTAATTCCTCCTAAAATGAAACTGGGGTTTAACCCTAATCAAGAATTTAATTCTTTTACATATCTAGGAATTTAATTCCTTTAAAAAGAAATTAAGGTTTTACCCTAAATAAGAATTTAATTCTTTCACAAAAGGGATTTAATTCCTCCAAAACAAAATTAGGGTTTAACCCTACAGAGAATTTAATTCTTAAGATAAAGGGACTTGAAAGATCTCCATGCACATAAAGAATATTGGTCACGTGATGACACGTGACCCCAATCCGCAGTGATCAGAAAAGAAGGAATAAAACCAGGGTCACGTGTCCCCACGTGACCCCTAGAAAGATCCCCAAAAATAAAAAGGAAGAAGCTTTGAGTTAATGCCTCACGTGCTCCCACGTGACTCCCAAAACACAGAAAGAAAAAGCAAAGGAAATGAAGGCTTTGAGCGCCCTCACGTGTTATCACGTGATCCCTCAGCAAATGTTTTAACAGTCAGCGCACAGATCCCTATTACGTGCCAACACGTGATGCTCAAAATAAAAATGAAAAGTGTTTAACATTTATTCGCAGATTTGAGGATAAAACAAAGGAGATTTGGTTCCACATTTAGGGCGCTCTCATGTGTCCCCACATGACCCCTAGCAAATCCCTTTAATATCTAATAGATGGATGCCTATAACGTGCCCACACGTGATGATCAGGAAATGAAAACTGTTTAACACTTAATTGCAGAACGAAGTAAAGGGATCTGGTCCCCCCTTTAGGCGCTCTCACGTGTCCACACGTGACCCCTCTGTTGCGCCACGGCAGCGCCCCGGCCGTCTATCCGAGGCCAAAATGCGGAATCAAAATTTTCTTATCTTTTAAACTGGCGCTACCGCGGACAATATACCCGGATCGAAACCATTAACCTATACTAGCTAACAAGAGATGGGGTTTGAGATATACCGAGTGATCCGAGTCCTCCGGTCTTCTCGTCATCGTCCCGATCTCCCGCGGACACTCCGGTCGTCGCCTCGTTGCCGGAAGGGCACCACATCGTCTGCATCTTTTACGGGCTCCCACCTCAATACCGAGGCAACTCGGGCGCGAAGTAGGCTAGCCGACGCGCCCAAGATTTGCTGTAGGTTGTAGTGTAGATGATACTTGTCTCATTTGGGGTTTGTAGTTGCCTTGATGGAGGAATAAGGTTAAAGGAAAATGGAGCTTTCGTTTTTCCAAAAACTAGAAGAATGAGATGAAGAAATTTGTGTCATGCCAAAAATGAAATTTCTCTCATCCTCACTCAAAAGTGGCCGGCCATCTCACTTCCAAATGGTGGAGGGAAGGAAACAATATGTAGTATGAAGGGAGGTGATTGTAGGATCAATCAAGGGGTGACCACAAACAAACATACACCATGCTTAAATCAATTCACACCTTAACCTCATAAATGCAAAAGTATGGAACAAAAGAAATGATGCTATCATAATCAAAGCATTTACATGAAACCCCTCCACAAAGTTTAATTTGCAAAACTGCAAATTACCCCCTCTATCGGAAAAGTCCGGCCGGGAAAGAACAAAGGAAAACCGGCCGGAACGGAATGCAAACTGGCAACTCCAGAAAACTGGTCCCGTAAAAAATTACAGGAAAACCCCGACCCTGTGCATACACACCCACATCTGTATTCCGACCGGATACAAATGCAAAGAGACAAAATCTACACTGTACTAAACTAGGACCGGCTTAAACCAAAGCCGGCTAGTAATATCCGTTCGATCCTAATCCGTGCAATACCGCACGTATCAGATCGAACCCTGCTATATAACCATACGGCCACTAGTACAAACCGTCCGATCCTGATCCGTGCAATACCGCACGTATCTGATCGGACCCTGCCATATCTCCATACGGCCTCTACAGCGTTTCGCCCGAAAGCTGAGTAACTGAAAGTGTGGTGGACTCTAAAGACTCATCAATACTATGGCTGTGGATTTAACCACTAGCACGTCAGAGGTATAAGCCAATACGTGACGGGCCACCAGCTATTGACCAAAAGGGACGTCGATGAGCGAACCCATCCTGACACCATACTGAGCCTGTCAGTGACAATATCCGTACAGTCCGGTCCGTTCGTCTATGAGGATCACATGTCGGGCCTAGGGGGTTGGTAAAAGTCAGACCCCCAAAGGCGGTACAAGTCGTGTCGGAGTGTAGCCCAGAACACCCTGAGATACTACTGGAATACTTACCAGTAAATCTCCTGCCTCGGCCGAGGGCTTTGTGTAATGGCTCTCCTAGACACAGCGCGACCTCACCCCCAATACCGGGAGAGACGAACCCCTGCAGATCCGCTCACTGCCTCCATGTGGCTCGGGACTGTACCCAACTAAAACCTGTTTGCACGACTCCTTTGAGCCGTGGTAGGGTAGTAATCAAAGCACAGTGGGAACTCACACGAGACAAATGACGATCTCAGGTCGATGAACTAATCTGTACACATGTCACCAGGGAACTGCTATCTGACATCTGGTATAAGACCAACTAGCAGGTTCCCGGCGAGTCCTGTCCGGTGTACTCATAACCCAATGAGCACCTGTATACATCTTAGGTGAACCAACTGACACCAGTGGCTTGTGAGACCGGCCACCGCCCCTCGTCGGGGTCTCGACTGTATACACTAGTCTACTAATGGAGTATCGATGCCCAGTCTCGAAACTCCCACAACTAGGGACCTTTTAAGGATGTGCTTATAGACCCCAGCTCCCACGTACATGATCGCCATCATACTGCTGGTCGTCAAGCAAGAATCCTAGGGGCTCTATCAACGTGTAATAGCGACATGTCAGGTCACCTAAAGCAGTACACGATGATAAAGATAAACCAGATAACATACTATCATCTCGAGTAAGACTGTCCCACCGGGATAGGTCCTCCCTCAATCATTGCAATCACGTGCTTGTGATCCAATAATTGACTCTGAGGGCACTATCTCCAACAATCTCCCACTTGCACTCAAGGCTAATTATTGCGATGTCGCATACTCACAGCTCGTGTGATACCGAACACCCAACTCCTCTACTAGTCAGTCTCACAAAGCTCGTTTGCGAAACTATTGCGTTCGAGGAATAGCCTCAGTGAGTGGATCCGCTGTGATGTTTCTTCCTATGTCTCTCTATATCTCAAGTTCGCGGAGAAAGCCATCTCCCGAAATGAGCAATACCTGTCTTAAAATGTCTGGATGTCTGATGGGACCTAGCTCATAAATGAACTCCAAATCCAAACTTCTTAGACTGTATCATCAACTGAACTTAATCAGTATCCTGCGCCATGCCTCCCTCAGTATTGCCTTGGACCACCTGTCCAAAATACAGTCCCTCATCAGAGGGAGAACTATAACTCTGACAACCTCCTTGTCGTCCATGTCACCTTGGAAGCCTGGAGTGATAACCGTCTCCTAAAGGAGGCAGCCATTATCATATCCCTAGAACATTCACTTATGTTCTAAAACTGCTTCCGACTGTTCCTCCAGGATTGGATCAATATCAACTTATTGTATCTAGTGCAAGAACAACATCTGGTGTGGTACTTGACATCTCATGATTGACTCAATTGCCTAAGCAAGTGATCTGCCAATCATGCACATCCCTCTCTATTTTAGTCTATAAGACACCTTTAGAGAGGGTGACTCCATTACCTGCAGGTACACTACCATGCCAGGAGTCGTCCATTCTAAATACTCATAGAATGCTGTCAAAATACCCTGATTGGGAAACCACCCAAATCTAGATCTAAAACCATAGATCTAGTAACCAGTATATCAGATATAATATCCAAGTCCCATGTGGAGAAACCACTGTGTGACGACCAAAGTATAACCGATCGTAGCATAGGAATGTCACTTCCTACTACCTTCTCAACAGATCCATCCCCTATTCTGATGACGTCAAACCCATGACTGTCACATCAGAAACAGATGATCTAACTCCGCTATATCTGCTTTAGTCTATAAATAGACATAAGCATGAAGTCCACCAATGCTTCCGCTGCTCCCACTGACTACGACAACCCTCTGCCAGAGTCATATAGACGTGCACTTCTAAAGCTAGTTTAGAACGACGCTATACTCATCCTCCTGCCGGATCTCGCAGCCTGGAACAACAACAATGGCAAGTGTGGGTAAACAAGAACTTTCCTGTCACCGTCCTTGAGGCTACCGGAGTACCTCTCGGGTGCCTGAAGTTACCCACCTTATCTGCGAAGTGGCCAATGGAATGTCAAATCAGATTGAATCTTTAGGTTCCTTATTAAATCTTCAGTAATCGTTTGCGGTTCTGGAATCACTTCCAGTTCTACCATACTCCCACTGCTGTTTTTGAAAAAATCCATTTTTAATAAAACTGTGGCGAGTCAAGAACAATATTTCTATTGATCTGCCAGATGGTAGAAAGTCAACCCTCGTCCTAGCCTGGGTCAACCCATAAACAGCCATTACAGAAACGTGCCTTGAGTTGTCCAGTGTCTGGTTTTAAGCATAAGCCGGACAACTCCCCGTACCTTAACAATGTTAAGATATGAACTGTTCTATATCCAATATAGAACCAGAGGCACTGATTTAATTGAACCAGATTCAAATCATGCAGCTGTCTCCAGTGCATGTCAACTAAATGGAAGGAGGCCGATCAGCGTTACTCAACTTAGGAATGCTTCCAATTATGAGTAACCTGAAAGAGAAGCAATTTCTCTTTATCATTACTATCAACTGAATACCATACACAAGTATCTACATCTTCAATCACTTTGAAGAATCCCGATACTTGCTACACCTGGTTCTCTACTCTATTCAAATACCTATAACTCCTCAAAACTTAGACCCTGTGTTTCCACGAAGCACGTGTCTAAGAACTAGAGAAGTTAAAAGTAAACAGAATATAGTATGAGAACCAACCCCTCTGTCCTAATGGACACTGGACAACATACAATACTCTGTATAAGTCCGCTGAGTCTAACAACTCTTTCACTGTGTGTCGTAGGATGAAAACTGTACTTATGGTTAAGAAGAATTACACCGCCGTTTAATGCTCCTTACCTAACCATCCACTGATATAGGTAAATGTCATCGACATAATATCAAAAGGTATATCTCACTCTATGAAAAATAGACGTACAGATATATCAATTTGAAATTGGTGCACAACAGCGGATATTCAAAACCAAATATTTGCCGACCGGCAAACAACCCGGGTGGCTTCCTCAAATATCACCAATTACAACGAATCCCGATATAATGAGGATGATCACCCTATTCCCAATAACTTACTCCCACTCATCATCTGTAAAACCATACAGATGTGAGAATCATACCTGGTAAATACATACCCTGGAGTAAGTGTCTAATCGGGAAATCAGTTTTCTATTAACAGTACACAGTGAAACTGAAACATTTGAATGTTTCGTTTGGGGTATCCTGGTATTCCTAGTAATGCCTCTTCCATTATCCAGATTCACAACTGTAACCGTATATGTCTTTGCCATCTGTCCAAATCCCTTTATATGTCTTTAGTCATTACCGTCTGCACACCCCCTTAGGCCAAATGGTTTTCTTCCTTCCCTACCGTTCGGCACCAGCCTATGGTTTGGAAGAAGACTATCCAATAAGCATAATGGGTGTACTGTCCTAATCCTAGGAGCACTCGCAATGCGAGAGAAGGTGAAGGGAAAAGACAACCGAATAAACCGTATTCCTATTTCTCCTGGACCATAATCCATCCCCGAACTGGAACAAGTTCCTTTCGAGTTCGTATATAACCATACGATGGAGTATCCAATAAACTGTGGATCTTCGTAGTGACACGGAGTGTCCTGGAGAAATACAAAGGTGATTTAGGATTGGCGAAGAAATACTTGGTTTGGTCGTGAATATCAGTCGCAATTTACTTTGCCCTCCTACTAATCCCTTGCTTTGTCTTAACTTAATACCTTCTGTACACCGTTTAGGCTAACTGGTTTTCTTCATTCCCTACCGGTCGGCACCAGCCTATGGTTTGGAAGAAGACTATCTAATTTGCGTAATAGGTGTACTACTCCTAAACCAAGGAGTACTCGCAACCTGAGAGAAGGTGAAAAGAAAAGACAACTGAGTAATCCTATTCGTTTTCTCCAAAACCGGAAACCATCCTCGACGTTCTTCGAGTTCGTATATAACCATACGATGGTTTTGTCCAATGGAAGTGGACGTTCGTAGTAATACGGGGTGTCCTGGAGAAAATGGTAAAAGTAGGAGTGGCAATGAGGTCTGCAACTCTGACAATCCAAAAGCCTGTGTTAAGAAGGTTCGGTCAACTTGGTCACTGAGTTATAGTCCAGGGTTGGGTCAATGGTCGCTGCCAAAGAGAGAGAGAAAAGAAACACTCAGCGTGCACTCTAACCTAGATCAGAATGGTTATCACTTTGTCTAATCTGGAAACCTCCCACTGAACCTCAAATTCTCCTCCAAACCTGAAAGAAGAATTAGTCGGGATCACCCGAGGAGTAAACCAACTCATCAGTGGGAATCGGGATCCAACTATCATCGCATGATAACGTGACGGAATCCACTCACGTCACCACACTCCAGAAGGTATGCGCATACCTGGCAAGTTTCAGTTCTTTTGAAACTCCCGATGTGATTTTTACCCCTAGGACCCAAGTGACCTTGACACAGTCAACAAATCAAAGAGTCCTAGTCAAGTTCAGCCCGTCATTATCCTGGATTGCATTAAACCCTCCTGTACGAGCCCTTGACACAGTCAACAAGGCCGCACGACTGTCCTAACCAATCCCATTAATATGCTGCAAACAAACACTACTTAGCTACCGCACACTACGCCTTAACACAGTCAACAAACGCAGCACGAATACTAAGTAATACTTGTAAGAAATGACGGAGGGCTACGACTGGTTTTTGGCGAAAAACCTTTAACGTAATGAACTTGATATCGTTGAAGGAACTGCATAACTTTTTATAAAAATATAGTGACGAAAACTTTTGCTAAAGAGGTCACTCCCGGTGAAGGGATCTCGGCTCTTTCCCTGTAGAATGAAGTGCAGGATATTCCAACTGAATACCACGATGCAAAGCAAAAGTAATCGGCTATAGTGAAGTTAATGCCCTGACGCAAACTTCTGTCCAAGGGGTCACTCCCGGTGAAGGGATCTCGGCCCTTGCCTCGTCGACTGAGGAGCAGGATATTCCAAATGAATACCACGATGCAAAACAAAAGTGAACGTCCTTGCAATAACAGCTTTTTTGAAAAATGTTCCAACAACATCAGAATAGGTTTGTTTATCTTGCATTGATCCGAATCAACGCAGTCCCATCAATTAATCACACCACAAAGAACGAAAATATACTGACGTACGTATATGCCATCCGCATTTGCCACTGGGTCCCGTCATCACCCGTTAGGTTAGCTAACTACTGGCAGAGCGGGGACTGGACTAGCGCGGATGTAAAACATATACAACATCTACCAATATATATACCAATATATAGTATTTCGCTCAAGGCGTGAATAAAATGCAACATCACAGAAATGTACAGCATCACAGAACAATACAGATATCTGGAAGCCCCGGGTTTCACAGAGCCGCTGCTGAAACCCGACGTTCCCCTGGTCGTGTGGATAGCCTGTGCAATGAAATTCTAGACCCCTACGGGCGCGGCAAGTCACCCGCCAAAACCTGAAGCGAGGCAGCCCCCTTCAGTACCGTGAATGGACCACCCATCACTTCACGGAATCCGGTAACATGGGCACCCCTCCTGGGTCAACCTGTACCCCCTACGAGTGCGGCGAATAGCCCGCCAATCCTGGAGTGAAGCCCCCTCCGTCCCAATGCCATAAGATGCGGGCCCGTTGCCCTCTAGAATCCGGCTATCCGTGCACCCCTCCGCGGGGCAAACCTAGTACAGAAAATAAAATATACATACACCGGGTACATCGACCGCAACCAGGTCGTGCCCCAAAAGAATAATACAAACAGGCAGTGACGGCAGTCCACATGTCGGACGCTCGCCCCGCAATATCAAATGTACATAATACAACAAAACTGTACTAACATTGCATCCAGGCTATCCCCCACGACCGATCCGCAACAACACAGCATAAACATAGAACATTAACGTGAAAATCACGTTCGCAAATCCGTCTAACCGGGCTATAGCAGTCAGACGGGATTTACCGATCAAGTGACATTCACGGTCGCAGATATAATGTAAATACTGTGAAATAATGTGTTTAAAAATATCCGATCGATCAAACAATTAACAAGTGGGCCCCCAAGTAATACTGTAGCAGTCACAGAAGATCTGGGCCCAAATTTAATATCCCAAAAGCCCTATTTTAAGCCCAGAAAGCAACTGAAGAAAAACGACCAAATCAACTCACCATAGTGCGGCGGAACCGCGGCCCCAAGGGGGTTTTGGCCGCGGTTCCACGCTCCAAATAGTGAATCACTTTATCGTTTTTCTACAGTAGCCTTATCTTTTTCAGCACATCATTTTTATGCAACCTGAAAAATTTTTAGACACAAAAAAATTCCAACAGAAAACTGATGCAAAGGAAATGTGGTTTTTGGGATTTTGTTCGATCGGAAATGCAAAACACATTAGAACAAGCTAGGTAAGGTTAATGGCGTGGCTCTGATACCATGTTGCGCTACGGCAGCGCCCCGGCCGTCTATCCGAGGCCAAAATGCGGAATCAAAATTTTCTTATCTTTTAAACTGGCGCTACCGCGGACAATATACCCGGATCGAAACCATTAACCTATACTAGCTAACAAGAGATGGGGTTTGAGATATACCGAGTGATCCGAGTCCTCCGGTCTTCTCGTCATCGTCCCGATCTCCCGCGGACACTCCGGTCGTCGCCTCGTTGCCGGAAGGGCACCACATCGTCTGCATCTTTTACGGGCTCCCACCTCAATACCGAGGCAACTCGGGCGCGAAGTAGGCTAGCCGACGCGCCCAAGATTTGCTGTAGGTTGTAGTGTAGATGATACTTGTCTTATTTGGGGTTTGTAGTTGCCTTGATGGAGGAATAAGGTTAAAGGAAAATGGAGCTTTCATTTTTCCAAAAACTAGAAGAATGAGATGAAGAAATTTGTGTCATGCCAAAAATGAAATTTCTCTCATCCTCACTCAAAAGTGGCCGGCCATCTCACTTCCAAATGGTGGAGGGAAGGAAACAATATGTAGTATGAAGGGAGGTGATTGTAGGATCAATCAAGGGGTGACCACAAACAAACATACACCATGCTTAAATCAATTCACACCTTAACCTCATAAATGCAAAAGTATGGAGCAAAAGAAATGATGCTATCATAATCAAAGCATTTACATGAAACCCCTCCACAAAGTGTAATTTGCAAAACTGAAAATTACCCCCTCCATCGGAAAAGTCCGGCCGGGAAAGAACAAAGGAAAACCGGCCGGAACGGAATGCAAACTGGCAACTCCAGAAAACTGGTCCCGTAAAAAATTACAGGAAAACCCCGACACTGTGCATACACACCCACATCTGTATTCCGACCGGATACAAATGCAAAGAGACAAAATCTACACTGTACTAAACTAGGACCGGCTTAAACCAAAGCCGGCTAGTAATATCCGTTCGATCCTAATCCGTGCAATACCGCACGTATCAGATCGAACCCTGCCATATAACCATACGGCCACTAGTACAAACCGTCCGATCCTGATCCGTGCAATACCGCACGTATCTGATCGGACCCTGCCATATCTCCATACGGCCTCTGCAGCGTTTCGCCCGAAAGCTGAGTAACTGAAAGTGTGGTGGACTCTAAAGACTCGTCAATACTATGGCTGTGGATTTAACCACTAGCACGTCAGAGGTATAAGCCAATACGTGACGGGCCACCAGCTATTGACCAAAAGGGACGTCGATGAGCGAACCTATCCTGACACTCTACTGAGCCTGTCAGTGACAATATCCGTACAGTCCGGTCCGTTCTTCTATGAGGATCACATGTCGGGCCTAGGGGGTTGGTAAAAGTCAGACCCCCAAAGGCGGTACAAGTCGTGTCGGAGTGTAGCCCAGAACACCCTGAGATACTACTGGAATACTTACCAGTAAATCTCCTGCCTCGGCCGAGGGCTTTGTGTAATGGCTCTCCTAGACACAGCGCGACCTCACCCCCAATACCGGGAGAGACGAACCCCTGCAGATCCGCTCACTGCCTCCATGTGGCTCGGGACTGTACCCAACTAAAACCTGTTTGCACGACTCCTTTGAGCCGTGGTAGGGTAGTAATCAAAGCACAGTGGGAACTCACACGAGACAAATGACGATCTCAGGTCGATGAAGTAACCTGTACACATGTCACCAGGGAACTGCTATCTGACATCTGGTATAAGACCAACTAGCAGGTTCCCGGCGAGTCCTGTCCGGTGTACTCATAACCCAATGAGCACCTGTATACATCTTAGGTGAACCAACTGACATCAGTGGCTTGTGAGACCGGCCACCGCCTCTCGTCGGGGTCTCGACTGTATACACTAGTCTACTAATAGAGTATCGATGCCCAGTCTCGAAACTCCCATGACTAGGGACCTTTTAAGGATGTGCTTATAGACCCCAGCTCCCACGTACATGATCGCCATCATACTGCTGGTCGTCAAGCAAGAATCCTAGGGGCTCTATCAACGTGTAATAGCGACATGTCAGGTCACCTAAAGCAGTACACGATGATAAAGATAAACCAGATAGCATACTATCATCTCCAGTAAGACTGTCCCACCGGGATAGGTCCTCCCTCAATCATTGCAATCACGTGCCTGTGATCCAATAATTGACTCTGAGGGCACTATCTCCAACACCCTCTGTCTTTAGTGTTTAACACTAATTCGGTGATTATATTTCCAGTGTTTAACACTGATTGTTTCTAGTGTTCAACACTAAATTGAAGATTATATTTCCAGTGTTTAACACTGATTGTCTTTTAGTATTTAACACTAATTTGAGAGTTCTGTCTCCAGTGTTTAACACTGCTGTTCTCTAGTGTTTAACACTAATTTTAGCCAAATTGGCTAATTTTCCAGAGGCAAAAGTCCCTCCTCCAAATGAATCTCAAAACTGAGGAAATCAAAGACAAAATGTTATCAGAGCCCCCAAACCTCTGTTTAACACTGCTGAATGACGAGGGGCTGAACCCAGACAAATGTCTAATGGCCCAAAGGGCCAATATTTCAAACATAACTGGACTTAACCCAATTCTGGCCATAAGTCCTCAAATTAAATTGAATCGAGCATAACTGCTCTCCCAAATCAATTTACATCTGGTTCAAGGGTACATCTCCGAACTCCTCTGACACTTGTCGTTGTAATCCTTCAACGTCGTCAGAGAGGTGACGGGTCCCGACAGCCACACATTTCACGGGCTGCGGGGTCCTTAAACTCATGGACTTATGCGTCCTTAAACCAACATCTGTCCCCAAAATGGGAATATTGGACCACTATGTCCTTAAACTGGTATTGGACTACCATGTCCCTAAACTGGCAATAGACCATCATGTCCCTAAACTGGAACAATAGAGCCCCCAAATGCTCTTTTATCGGATCTAAACGATCCTGTTTTAGTTGATCTTAGCCTCAAATATGGCTAACGCATCCTTAAACCTTCAAACAGACTTTAGTCCCAAATTGGACTATAGATCCCCCTAATCTACTTTGGTTCGAGGGTACATCTCTGAACTTCTCTGACATCTGTCGTTGTAATCCTTCAACGACGTCAGAGAGGTGACGGATCCCGACGGCTATACATACAATGGACTACCATGTCCCTAAACTGGAACAATCGAGCCCCCAAACGCTCTTTTTTCGGATCTAAACGATCCCGTTAAGTTGATCTTAGTCTCAAATTGGACTAACGTATCCTTAACAAACGTTTAAGTTGATCTTAGCCTCAAATATGGCTAACGTATCCTTAAACCAAAACCCCAAACCCAAATCTAAGAAAATACGGATTTGGACTAGTCCACGCCTTATGGGCGACAATATAAATTAGTCTCCGTATACAATCCACGGGCAACCACAAACAAAACAAACACCCACGACACGAAGTGACCAGCTGGAGAAGGAGAAAGTTGTTACCGCGATGCGGTAGCGTAATTAACTGCAGGGGCTTGCGCCTGCAGGGAAGAGCGTCCCCACAATCAAAAACCCCTCAAGCGAGGGGGAATCTGACGAAGTCTGCTACATCGGCCGCATCCGTCCAAACCTCCGATACACGGTGCCATAAATCAACTTGGCATCTTCGGAGAGGTGGACGGATAGCACCTATTAGTATCTGCCCCGAATCTAAGGCAAGACATTCATGTCTCGGCCGCCGTTCGGAGGGGAATAAGTACCTCAAGAAATATTAACGGTCGCATGAAAAACGTGTGAGCAAATCCATCTAAAATATCACCGACTAAAAAATATTAAGGAATATGGACAAAGAGTATGAGAGCTTGAATTCAATTCTCCAAGTGTAGGGATGGATTTTAGACACCCGTAAGGGTATATAATCAATGTTTGGAGGAAAGATAGGGAGGAAGACTAAAAACGGTATTTTATTGAAGGAGAATATGATTTCCAATACCTTTTCAAGACCATTAAGATAGGGCTCATGACAACTAAAAAGTTAGTGTAGTTTGAAACTCTTATTTTCACATCTTTCTTTTATATGTTCTTTATCTTTGCATGTAATTTTCATCTTCTTTCTTTTATTTTGGGATTTTGTGGGTGAAATCCACTGAAAACCCTCATGAGACAACACTCTTCCTATTAAGGACACCTAGAGGTTTAACGGCTTATTGCACGAGCTAAGTGCAATCGTGTTGCCTATGAAAGTGTGTGATTGTTTGTGTTTTTGTGTGCGTTTTAAATTAAAGAATACCGCAATCAAGACGGTGTCGCTTGGTAGCTAGCTGGTTGAGTACGGGTTGGTCCACAGGGAAATAATGTTCTTTTTTTAAGTTCTAACGAGTTAAGTCCTATTTTTGGTTGGGTTTGTTTTAAGATCTAAGAATGAGATTAAATTTATTTAAAGGCTTGCTAGGGTTAGGATTAGGTTAGTTTGGAATAGGGATTCTACTCACTGCTTTTAATGCCCTAGTTAAGAATATAGGTGTTAGGGTAATAGTCAACAAAGAGGATTAGCACGACTAGGAAGAAACTGAGTTTCTTCCTTTTGGTCCTTGTCCGTCCTTTCTCGGCTCTTAGCCCTAACCTTCAGTTAATTCAACAACAACCGGTCTAACCAGGGAATCACCGCTATCATTTAGGATAGGGTGCTGTAGTGAGCGGTGTGTGGTTGAATTAAATAGAGTCCGTATTATAAAAATTATATGGGCAAACAAAGGAGTGAGAGAGATTTCCTTCTCTCAAACCTTCCCTATCCTAACCCTAACAAGTGAGGAATTACTCACTCATTAAGAAAGTGACGATACAATTCATTTTTATAATTTTTATATTAGAAAACTAAATTGCAGATAATAAAAGAACAGATAAAAAATGCAAGAACTAAATTGCAGATAATAAAAGAATGCGAGATAAAAATAAAAAAATCTTACTTTATTGACGACCTCTCAACGATTACAAGGGAAATAAAAATTTAATCTAAGAATTAAAAAGAGGCATCCTAAGAAAAGCATCCTAAAAGAGGCACACTAAGAAAGGTCTTGAGCTCTCCTATTTATAGATAGGAAAAACCCTACGTTTACATTATGATCCATACATGAAATTACAAAATAACCCTAAAAACCGAGTCAAAGTACCGACACCCCACTGACACGTGTAGAGCACGGCCGGCAAACCGCGGCAGATGTGCCTGTTTGTCCGCGGTTCCGCGGCCATTTGATGGTCCTGGTGGTTCATTTTTCCAGGGTTTCTTCATGTTATTTTTGTCTTCTGTTTTGCACACTTGGTTTCTTAAAACCTCTTCAGTTCTCTTCCAGATATTCAATAATGGACTTTTGCCTTGAGCTCCGCGTTTGAAGTTTTGGATCTTGTGCTGCCCTTGTGCTTTGTGCATTGAAATGCTCAATGATTTTCCATTTGTTCTTTGAACTGGTAGGCGGCATTATACGGATAGTGTGCGGAAACCCGTATTTCTCTGTTTGTTGGTCGTAGTCACACATTTGTAGCGACTTTTCATGAATTTCATTGTAACGAGCTGAGAACCTGTAACCTACAATTATTTAGCAGACATGGATCAAAAGTACCTATTTATATGAAATATGATTAAGAATGGGTAGTATAAAAATGCAAAAGTCTGATATGAACAAATACCCCAAAACTTATCTTTTGTTCGTCCCGAGCAAAACCAATTTTATTCTCGAAAAATCCTAGCCTCACTTTCGTAGGGAACGCAATTGCACTGAGCTCGTGCAGCAAGCCGTTAAACCTCTAGGTGTCCCTAGTAGGAGGAGTGTTGTCTCCTGAGGGTTTTTAGCGGATACTACCTACAAAATCCGATCAATTTGGCCTGTTGACTATAATTCTTGAATTCAGTATTCTAGCAAAAAAATCTATCATCTTTAGAAATTATCAACCCGTATTTTTCACACTTCCTTTTTATTTAACCTTAGATCATATACGTTTCGCCAGTTTATAAAGATTTCAGTATCTTCTAAGTTTTCCTTCTAAGGTGAAATCTTAACTCAGGAATTTTTATCATCTTTACTGAAGATATAAGCCCTATCTTTTATTCCTATCTCTCCTCCAAACTCCAATTATATACCCCTATGTATATGTAATTATCACCCATACACTTGGAAATTCAATTCAAGCTATCATACTCTTCTCCATCTTCCAAAATACTTTTAGTTGGTGAACTTTAGATGAAATTGCCCATACATCCTTCATGCGACCGTTAATATTTTTTGAGATACTAAACGACCGATTACAAAATGTGCTTGCGTATTTAGGCGTAATTCCTCGTCTTACAATACCTAAGGCTTAGTAGTGACTCCCAAACCAGTTGGTCTAAGGCACTAGGTGATAAAGCACCCTCGCTATATTTTTTTATTTATGTTGCCTTAAGCAATTACAAAACCAGTGTTCATTTTTTTTTATCTCTTTATTCACCTCTTATATTTTTATTTTATTTTCCTTCATAGTAAGAATTTTAGACAAGAGCATTCAAGGTATCCTCTACTATCCCCAGTTTCAAGATGTGTGTAAGTGCGTATAATAGGGTATATATTTTCAGAATTTGGATTTAAGGTTCAGATTTATTTTTCAGACTTATATTTCAAATAGAGCTTTCAATACTCTTCCCTTATTTCGATTTAGCCCAAGAACTGAACTCAAAATCTTCCTATTTCTAAATAAATTACAAGGAGATATATTTTCTACAGTTAAACCTTAAGAAAGGTTATTTTTTAGGATATTTAATTTACTAAGTTTAGGATCTAGTTTTTCTAACTAGTCAACCGTCATGTTGAACTTAAGTCAAATATGGCCAAAATTGAATTTTTCAATTTTTATAATTTTTAAATTTTTTGATTTTTATGGATTTTAAAATAAGTATGCAAATGCAAAAAAAAAATATACATATGAATGCGAAGGAAGAAAGCTTACCGAGCACACCCCCAAACTTAAACTTGATAGTGCCCTCACTGTCAGACTACACCAAGAGGGTCAAAATTATTGGCACTCCCCTGTTTTTCTTTTGTTTTTTTATTATTATTATTAACAGAAAAAGAAAACAAAATATATATACACAAAAAGGTCCCCCCAAACTTAAGTGAAACAGTGTTTCCACTGTTTAAGAGTTATAGTTCAGAGTTAGGGAGGAGAAAAACACAGTATCAAGCTATACAAGGCCTTACACAAGCCAATGGTTAGCACCAACCATTCAAAGAATTTATCAGTGAAGTGCACCGTTGGTGGAAGAACATGTTGTATAGAGTCAGGAAGAAATGGGGTAAAGATAAGTGGTGTAATGGAAAATGTTTACATCTCGATTTGTAGAGACAAAACAATAATGGTGAACGGAAACGAGAATGTGGATGATTAGGAATGGGAAGAATGGTCACATTCTTGTATGGGATAAGAAGAAATGGTGGTAGTTCGGCTTCTTCAGGTGGAGGTTGATTAATCACAAAATCCGTGTCGTTTAGGAATGCGAGTTCGTCCGCGAAAATATCTTCGGAACTTTCATCGATGGTCCGATTGTACGTTTCAATGTCAATAAGTGTCGCGCCAGAATTCAACACACTTGATTTTTCAAAAGTTATGGAGGTAGGAGACTCGTAAGGCTCATCTACCTTATTCTCAAAAGAGTCTAAATCAAGTTGTTTTTCTAGAATTATCAAACTAAAAATATCGGATTGTGATTCATTAACACTCGCTATCATTAAACGAAGATTAGAAGAAGAACTAGAGAAAATGGGAGAAAGAAATTGAATACGAACTTGAGGGTGGAGATAGAGTGTATAAATTAGCACAATTTGTAATGACCAATATTCCCCTCCGAAAGACGCGGCAGAGACGCGATGTACGTCTTGCCTGAAATTCGGGGCAGATGCTAATTGGTGTTATCCGTCCACCTCTCCAAAGATGCTAAGTTGATTTATGGCACCATGTATCGAAGGTTTAAACGGATACGGCCGATGTAGCAGACTTCATCAGTTTCCCCCTCATTTGAGGGGTTTTTGATTGTGGGGATACTCTTCCCTACAGGCGCAAGCCCCTGCAGTTAATTACGCTACAGTATCGCGGTAACAACTTTCTCCTTCTCCAGATGGTCACTTCATGTTGTGGGTGTTTGTTTTGTTTGTGGTTGCTCGTGGATTGTATACGGAGACTAATTTATGTTGTCGCCCGTAGGACGTGGATTAGTCCAAATCCGTATTTTCTTAGATTTGGGTTTGGGTTTAAGGATACGTTAGTCTCGTTTGAGACTAAGATCAATTTAAACGTTTGTTAACGATACGTTAGTCTAATTTTAGAATAAGATCGACTCAACGTTTGTTAAGGACAGTTAGTCTAATTTTAGACTAAGATCAACTTAACAGGATCATTTAGATCCAACAGAAGAGCATTTGGGCTCTATTGTTCTAATTTAGGAACCTTGCGGTCAATTGCCAGTTTATAGACATGGTGGTCCAATGTTAGTTTAAAGACATTGCGGTCAAGGTTAAAGACATTGCGTTCAAGGTTAAAGACATTGCGGTCCGTGGGTTTAAGGACCCCACAGTCCGATGTTAGTTTAAAGACATCGCGGTCGAGGTTAAGGACATCATAGTCCGTGAGTTTAAGGACCTCACAGTCCGATGTTAGTTTAAAGGCATTACGGTCGAGGTTAAGGACATCATAGTTCGTGAGTTTAAGGATCTCATAGTCCGATGTTAGTTTAAAGATATTGCGGTCGAGGTTAAGAACATCATAGTCCGTGAGTTGAAGGACCTCACAGTCCAATGTTAGTTTTAAGACATCAAGGTCGAGGTTAAAGACATCATAGTCCATGAGTTTAAGGACCTCACAGTCCAATGTTAGTTTTAAGACATTACGGTCGTGGTTAAGGACATCATAGTCCATGGGTTTAAGGACCCTACAGTCCAGTTTAAAGACGTCATAGTCTGTGAAATATGTGGTTGTCGGGACCCGTCACCTCTTTGAAGACGTTGAGGAATTACAACGACGAATATCAAAGGAGTGAAGAGATGTACCCTTGAACCAAGGTGAAGTGGTTGAAAGAGCAGATGTGCTCAATTCAAAACAAGTTGAGGACTTATGGCCAAAATTGGACTAAGTCCAATAATTTTTTTTGACATTTTATTTTTGTTCTGGCTATTAAGACTTTATTTGGGCTCAGCCCTTTCAATAATGCTAAGCATTGGGCTCTGACATTTTTGTCTTGTATTGAATGCATAGCATTTATCAGAAATAAAGTTTGTTCTGACAGTGCGCCACGTCGCGCGCCAGGCGCGTTGCGCCAGTCAAAGATCGCATTGCGTTTCTGTCGGGTAACGCACACGAAGAGGACACGTGTCGTGCTTAGCGCTAAGCGCTAGTTTGTTAGCGCGTTGCGCTTTTAATTTATGAGCGCTTTGCGCTAGTCTGTTGGCGCATCAGTGAGTGACACGTGGCGCGCTTGGCGCTAAGCGCCAGCCCATGAGTGTAGTGTTAGTGTATGTTGCATGCTCCCACAACTCTTGTGGCGCGGCGGAAGCGGTGAACGAAAAATTTTCTTGGCATAAAACACGCACTTAACCGAAGATCTTGTCTAAACCACAACTAGAAAAACCTAACTAGAGATCTTATCTACTATGTTAGGGATTATACCTCAATGATATGGTCCTTCGGGTCTTCTCTTTGATGAACTCCTTAGCTCCTTTAGATGTTGCCGATGTCTTCGATCTCCGGCCACCAAAGACCTAGATGATCCACCCGAGAGTTATCGTGCAAGCTAGAAACTCTTCATAGGAGTTTAACCTAGAGACCAATTTTGCTAGAATAGGTCACTAGGATTATGTAGAGATGAATGTATTGGATTAGCTTGAAATCTATAGCATTTCTTTCTCTTAATCTTCTCTTGATTCACTTAACATTCACATCTCATGTGAAGCTATTTATAAGAAGAAGGAGAAGGAGGAGATGAGAAGGAGTAAGTGTTCAAGCATGATGAATAAAGATATAGCACTAAGAGAAATAATTTGAAGCATGCATTATATAAATTAGTATCATGCTTCAATAGTAATTCCATAACAACAACCTCATCATGCTTGTACCTTTTAATTTCCACCTCATTTTATTTTCCATAAATGATGTCATTATTATGTCATTATGAGGTGGCACCTTCTAAAAGGTATTCTTGTAACAATTACAAAAATACCCCTCCTCCGTATACCGTATACCGTATATTGTATACCCGCATCCGAATTCCGAAAAATACGAATACCATTAATCCAATAAGGTATCCGGCTTAAACCAAAGCCCACCAGTATTATCCTTCCAATTATTATTCCTGTAACAATTACATGAATAAAATCGAAACCCTGCCGTAACAGCTTACGGCTGCCATAACAACTTACAGCCTCTACATTTTTCGCCTGAACGAGGGAACTCTCTGTGTGGGACTCTAAAGACTCGACAGTACGCTGGCAGTGGGTTTAACCACAAGCACGTCAGCGGCACTAGCTGTGCGTAACGGCTACCCAGGTACATGACGAAAAGGTGGCCAACGAGCGAACTCGTCACAACCCTTACGAGCCTGCAAGCAACACTTACCGTACAGTCTGGTCTCTTCGTCTGATACGTCGCATATGAAGTCTAGGGGTGGTAAATGTCAGACCCCAGTAACTTTATAAGTCATGCTGATTTATGGCTCATAACAGTTCGAGAAACTACTGATAACACTTATCAGTAAACCTCGAGAACCCTGGCCAGGGATTTAGGTGTTATAGCCGATCAAACATAGCGCGACATCAACTCCCTATACCGGGAGAGACGAAACCCCTCCTATCGCTCACTGTCTCCATATGATTCGGGGCTGTACCCAAAATCCACCTGTTTGCACGACTCAATAGAGCCGTGGTAGGGAGGAAATTAAAGTACAGTGGGAATCACACAAGACTCTATGACGATCTCGGGTCTACAGACTAACCTGTACAAGTGTCGCTAGAGAACTGCTATCTGACAATAGGTATATATACCATCTAGGAGTTCTCAGCGAGTCCTGTTCGGTGTACCCATTCTCCAATGAGCACCTGTGTACAATCTTTGATGTCAAACATCAATGGTTGTGGAATCAACCATCGCCCCCAAGGTCAAGAAATGTACACACTAGTCTAATCTGGTAATACCGATGCCCTGTCTCGATATACCCTCGACTAGGAACTATTGAAGGATATGCTTGTAGACTGCCCAGGTCCCACCAGTATGATCTCATCATAATCCTGGTAGTCAAGCATAGTCCTAAGGGCTTCATCAACACATCACATGTTATGATAAAGATAAACCAGATGGCATACTATCATTTAGAGCAAAGATTGTTTCTGTACATATACATGCCTAGTATCCTATACAATACAGGCCTCTAGGGCATACATATCCAACAATCTCCCACTTGCACTAAGGCCTGTAATTAATGCAATAAGTACCGGCTAGAACCAGTTTCTGGCGTACCGCATGCCCAACATCTCAAACAGTTTCTCAAACTGTGCTTGAGGGATAGCCTTAGTGAATGGATCTGCTGTGTTGTCTTTCGTGTCTACTCTCCGCACCTCGATTTCCTGGCGATCCACTATCTCCCTGATGAGGTGATACCGCCTCAAGATATGTCTGGATTTTTGATGGGACCTCGGTTCCTTTGCAAAGACATGGCTCCATTGTTATCGCAATACAGAGGTATTGGATTAGCAATGGATGGAACCACTTGAAGTTCTGAAATGAACTTTCTCATCCAGACCGCTTCTTTTACGGCATCATTAGCAGCAATATACTCAGCTTCCATCGTGGAGTCAGCGACGGTATCTTGTTTGGAACTCTTCCAACATACCGCCCCTCCATTTAGAGTAAATACAAACCCTGAGATGGACTTACTATCATCCTTGTCGCTCTGGAAGCTGGAGTCGGTAAAGCCCTCCATTTGGAGATTTCCGTTACCATACACTAAGAATATTTCTTTAGTTCTTCTCAAGTACTTTAGAATGTTCTTCACAGCAGTCCAGTGTTTCTCCCCTGGGTTGGATTGATACCTGCTTACTGCACTTAGTGCATAAGCTACATCTGGGCGAGTACATAACATCGCATACATTATAGATCCTACTGCCGAAGCATAGGGTATAATGCTCATGCGAGCCCTCTCCTCATCAGTCTTTGGAGACATCTCTTTGGAGAGGGTGATCCCGTGACAAGCGGGTAAATTACCCCTCTTGGAATCTTCCATACTAAACCTCTTTAGTATGGTGTCAATGTATCTCTTCCCAATAATTTCTTAGATCTATCTCTATAGATCTTTATCCCCAGAATGTACGAGGCATCGCCCAGGTCTTTCCTGGAGAACCTCTGCGATAAGAATAGTTTGACCGATTGTAGCATAGGAATATCATTTCCTATCAAGAGAATGTCGTCCACGTACAATACGAGGAATGTAACAGTACTCTCTATAATCCTTTTATAAATATATGGTTCATCCACATTTTTGATAAAACCAAACTCTTTGATTGTATCATCAAAGCAGATGTTCCAACTCCGTGATGCCTGCTTTAATCCATATATGGATTTAAGCAGCCTGCATGCTTTTCCGCTGCTCCCACTATCAATGAAGCCTTCTGGCTGATCCATAAAAACGCATTCTTCTAAATTACCATTTAGAAATGCCGTTTTAACATCCATCTGCCAGATCTCATAATCATAGTAAGCAGCTATAGCAAGCAAGATCCGAATAGATTTAAGCATCGCGACTGGTGAAAAAGTTTCATCATAGTCCAAGCCCGGTCTTTGACAAAATCCTTTTGCTACCAGCCTAGCTTTATAGGTCTCCACCTGACCATCCACACCAATCTTTCTTTTAAAGATCCATTTGCACCCTATGGGTTTTACTCCAGAAGGTGCAGCCTCCAAAGTCCATACTTTATTGGTGTGCATGGATTCCATTTCGGATCTCATGGCATCCAACCATTTCACTGAGTCACCACTCGTGATAGCTTGCTGAAAACTAGTAGGGTCATCATCATCTATGATGCAATCTTCTCTATCGCCGTCAATTAGAAAACCGTAGTATCTATCAGGTGGGCGAGAAGTCCTACTAGATCTACGGAGTGGCTGAGGTATATCAGGTTCTATTGAAACCTCAGGTTCAATCAAATCATCGGTAATGGTTTGTGCATCTGGAACTTCTTCCAGTTCTACCGCATTGCCAACAGTATCATTTGTAAAAAATTCATTTTCTAAAAATGTGGCATACTGAGAAACAAACACTCTTTGTTCCTCCTTGTGGTAGAATAGATATCCATACGAGTGTTTTGGATATCCCACAAATTTACACAAAACCGATCGTGTCTCAAGTTTGTCTGGATTCTGCTTTTTCACATAAGCCGGACAACCCCATACCTTAACTCTTTTAAGAGATGGTCTCTTCCCGTACCATATCTCATATGGAGTGGTAGACACGGTTTTGGTCGGAACCCTATTCAATAGATAAATCGCAGTCTCCAATGCGTGCCCCCAAAATGATATTGGTAACTAAGCATCACTCATCATAGATCGTACCATATCTAATAATGTGCGATTCCTCCTTTCCGATACACCGTTGTGCTGTGGTGTATACGGAGGGGTGAGCTGAGAGAGAATCCCATTCTCTTTTAGGAAATCTATAAACTCTGAGCTTAGATACACACCTCCACGATCCGATCGAAGTTTCTTGATACTTAAGCCTGTTTGTTTTTCTACTTCAGATTTATACTCCTTGAATTTTTCAAAGGCTTCGGACTTATGTTTCAACAAGAACACGTGCCCGAATCTCGATAAATCATCAGTGAAGGTTATGAAGTATGAAAAACCACCTCCAGCATGTGTAGACATTGGTCCACATACATCACTATGTTTGAGGCCTAAGAGTTCAGTAGCTCTCTCTCCGTGTCCAGTAAACGGAGTTTTGGTCATTTTACCTTTGATGCAAGATTGGCAAGTCGCATAAGATTTATATTCAAACGAGTTTAAATATCCATGTTTATGTAGCTTGGTTAGTCTTGTTTCATTAATATGACCAAGTCTACAATGCCAAATGAAAGCTTCATTTATGTCTGAAACCTTTCTTTTGTTTCCGTGTTGTATATGAAAAACTGTATGCTGATTTATGATGTATATCCCGTTATTTAATGTTCCATACCCAATCAACTCTTGATTAAGGTTAATGTTCATAACATTAGATTGCAATACAAAATTATATCCAGCATTGTCCAACAACGATACAGATATAATATTACATAACATCGAAGGTGCAAAATAACATGGGTTCAAAACCAATATAGAACCCGACAGCAAACCAAGATGATACTCTCCCACTGCAGTAGCATGTACTGAGGAACCATTCCCATCCCGGAGAGTGTGATCACCTTTCTTCAACAACCTGCTATTTCTCAACCCCTGCATACAATTGCAGATGTGAGATCCTGACCCAGTATCTAATACCTAGGAAGCAGAGTTAATTGAAAAACAGTTTTCTGTTACAAACACACCTGAAGTGGAAGCATCACCATGCTTCTTCTTCTGGAGGTCGGCCAAGTATTTAACACAGTTTCTCTTCCAGTGCCCAGTCTGGTGGCAGTGGAAACATTCCCCACGACCTGTCGCAGCAGCCCCTTTCTTGTCCCTTCCCGATGCCTTTCTCACTCCGCCTCTCTGCTTAATGGGATTCTTCTTCTTTTTCTTTCCCTTGGCCTTGGCTTTCGGGATGGAGGAAGAAGATGGCCCAGCAATAAGAGCGGGAGTTTTCGCTACCTTTAGCGTGCTCTCTGCACTCCTCAACATATTGAGGAGTTCTGGTAAAGACTTCTCCATTTTGTGCATGTTGAAGTTTACAATGAATTGAGCAAAGGCAGGGGAAAGGGACTGTAGAACAATATCAACATACTGCTCGTTCTCCATGGTCCAACCCAGGTCCTCAAGTTCTTCGATAAGTCCAATCATCTTCAATACATGGTCACCTACAGACGTGCCGACAGCCATCCGCATCTGAAACAACTTTCGAGATGCCTCGTATCGGAGAGTACGAGATTGCTCTCCATACAAGTCCTCTGTATGGAGAAAGATGGATTGGACATCCATCTTCTCTTGCTGCTTCTGATGTTCATTGTTCATAGAAGCTAGCGCGAGGCACTTGGCTGTTGCGCAGTCTGTATCCCATTTCTTGCGGATTTCTTTATCCGCAACTGAAGAATCAGGGCCTGGGCTGGGAGGGGCTGGAGTAGTCAGGACGTATCCGACCTTATCATATGTCAGGGCAATATTCACATTCCTTAGCCAATCTTTGTAATTCGGTCCAGTGAGTTTGTTTTTGTCTAATAAAAGTTTAAGTCCTGACATCGGTATCTGCTATTAGGAGATAGAAAAGAAGTCATTCAGCGATTGCTCTTTCATAATTAGATTGGTTACTTATCTAATTGTTGTCTCCCACTGCTTTTTATCAAATTTTCCTTCAAACCTAAAAAGAAAACTAGCCAGGATAAATTGCAATCTACAAGTTTGCTAACCAGAAAGTGCAAAATTCTCCCGGGAGTAACTTTTACTCACAGTGGGATCGGGATCCAACTATCATATAGAAGGTATGCAATCTCATTGCAAATTTCAACTCTTGAAATTCCCGATATGATTTTTACCCCTAGTGACTTATGACCTTAACTATGGTCAACAAATCATAAGTACTAGTCAAGTTCAACCCGCCATTTCGTGATTGATTTAGACCCACCCACATGACCCTTAACTATGGTCAACAAAGTCATGAGAATGCCCTAATCGATCGCATCAAATGCTTTGTAAGAATTCACCACTTAGCTACCGTACATCACGCCTTAACTATAGTCAACAAACGTGGCACGAATACTAAGTACTCTGCTTCCTAAAATGGCGGAAGGCAACGGATGGTTTTTTTTTTAATGAAAACCTTTAACGTTTTGAAATTGATATTGTTGTAGAATCAAGTGGGAAGGAGTGGTTTAAGCTCCAGTTTTAAAAAATCGAATGGTTTTGTAGTATCTTTCGAATTTTGCTAAAGAGGTCACTCCCGGTGAAGGGATCTCGGCTCTTTCCTTATCGAATAAGGAGCTGGATATGAAAATACCACGATGCAAAGCAAAGTTATATCAACTATAAAATCAAATCGAGTTCTTTGTAACATTTTCCAGTTTCGCTAAAGGGGTCACTCCCGGTGAAGGGATCTCGGCCCTTTCCTCATCGAATGAGGTGCAGGATATTCAAGAATACCGCTATGCAAAACAAAAGCTAGAGTTACCCTTTTTCTTAAAAAATTTGATTCTACAACATCTTTAGGTTTCTTTCTCTTATCATTAATCACATTAATGTAGTCCCACCATTTATGTTTCCTAAACATCACAGAAAAGAAACGAAAAAATAGAACGTACGCTTATTCCATCCGCATTCATCACTGGGTCCCGTCATGCACCGTTAGGTTACTTAACTAACGGCAGAGCGGTGACTGGACTAGTGCGGGTGCAAAACATAAGCAACGTTTATTATATATCTCATATATAAATATAACCATTTCAGATCACAGATGAATGCATTGGATATACTAGGAGTTCCGTATTTCATTCAAGCCTTTAATGGAAGACGGATTCCACGGTCGTGATGAATAGCCAAACCCCCCTTAGACCCGTACGGGTGCGGCAAACTACCTGCCAAATTTCCGAAGTGTAGTAACCTCCCTCAACAATTGAGTAGGCCACTCGGCACTTTGAAAACCCGATAGTTTGTGCACCCCACCTTGGGTCTATCCTAGGAGCAAAAACAGTAAAAAGAAATTATACATCGGTGGCTACAACCTAATCCCGGATGTACCCGTTAAAACAATATTACATAGCTTTTTACAAATTACATGGAATGAAAGAAAAGAAAAAACGCTCTTCTCACACCCCCCGGCCATTCATCACGACGATCCAACACATTCATATACACATACCATCTCATGATATCCATATGAGCAACCCCCACCAATCGTCATATAGCAATTAGCGGACGTTTCAAACACATATCACAAAAAAAACGAAAACCCGATTAGCCAAACACTATTAGAATTTCGATCGATAATTTTAAACCATGCCAACACTTGACATGTTCCTGTACAAACACTTTTGTAAAATTCTTTATATCCCAGAAACCCTAATTCTTCATTATATAAGCACTGTAGAAATCCGAGTCGACGCGGCCCCAACTCGGCGGCGGATCCGCGGCCAAACCATGGGTTTGGCGGCGGATCAGCGGCGCTTTAGTCGAGTTAGGACTCCGAATTTCTACAGTGTTCTTAGAAAACCCTGCTTGTATTTTTAAGACATGTCAAATTAATTTTGGAACACTTTCAAAAACTGACAGCAGCAAGGGCAGAATACGAGTTTTCGGGAGAAAAAACTGTCGATCGAGCTTCTAACTTTTGGCTAACATCTAGTTGTGGTTTAGTTAGGCTCTGATACCATGTTAGTGTATGTTGCATGCTCCCACAACTCTTGTGGCGCGGCGGAAGCGGTGAACGAAAAATTTTCTTGGCATACAACACGCACTTAACCGAAGATCTTGTCTAAACCATAACTAGAAAAACCTAACTAGAGATCTTATCTACTATGTTAGGGATTATACCTCAATGATACGGTCCTTCGGGTCTTCTCTTTGATGAACTCCTTAGCTCCTTTAGATGTTGCCGATGTCTTCGATCTCCGGCCACCAAAGACCTAGATGATCCACCCGAGAGTTATCGTGCGAGCTAGAAACTCTTCATAGGAGTTTAACCTAGAGACCAATTTTGCTAGAATAGATCACTAGGATTATGTAGAGATGAATGTATTGGATTAGCTTGAAATCTATAGCATTTCTTTCTCTTAATCTTCTCTTGATTCACTTAACATTCACATCTCATGTGAAGCTATTTATAAGAAGAAGGAAAAGGAGGAGATGAGAAGGAGTAAGTGTTTATCATAATGAAAGTGTTCAAGCATGATGAATAAAGATATAGCACTAAGAGAAATAATTTGAAGCATGCATTATATAAATTAGTATCATGCTTCAATAGTAATTCCATAACAACAACCTCATCATGCTTGTACCTTTTAATTTCCACCTCATTTTATTTTCCATAAATGATGTCATTATTATGTCATTATGAGGTGGCACCTTCTAGAAGGTATTCTTGTAACAATTACAAAAATACCCCTCCTCCGTATACCGTATACCGTATATTGTATACCCGCATCCGAATTCCGAAAAATACGAATACCATTAATCCAATAATATAATACCGGTATCCGGCTTAAACCAAAGCCCACCAGTATTATCCTTCCGATTATTATTCCTGTAACAATTACATGAATAAAATCGAAACCCTGCCGTAACAGCTTACGGCTGCCATAACAACTTACAGCCTCTACATATTTCGCCTGAACGAGGGAACTCTCTATGTGGGACTCTAAAGACTCGACAGTACGCTGGCAGTGGGTTTAACCACAAGCACGTCAGCGGCACTAGCTGTGCGTAACGGCTACCCAGGTACATGACGAAAAGGTGGCCAACGAGCGAACTCATCACAACCCTTACGAGCCTGCAAGCAACACTTACCGTACAGTCCGGTCTCTTCGTCTGATACGTCGCATATGAAGTCTAGGGGTGGTAAATGTCAGACCCCAGTAACTTTATAAGTCATGCTGATTTATGGCTCATAACAGTTCGAGAAACTACTGATAACACTTATCAGTAAACCTCGAAAACCCTGGCCAGGGATTTAGGTGTTATAGCCGATCAAACATAGCGCGACATCAACTCCCTATACCGGGAGAGACGAAACCCCTCCTATCGCTCACTGTCTCCATATGATTCGGGACTGTACCCAAAATCCACCTGTTTGCATGCCTCAATAGAGCCGTGGTAGGGAGGAAATTAAAGTACAGTGGGAATCACACAAGACTCTATGACGATCTCGGGTCTACGGACTAACCTGTACAAGTGTCGCTAGAGAACTGCTATCTGACAATAGGTATATATACCATCTAGGAGTTCTCAGCGAGTCCTGTTCGGTGTACCCATTCTCCAATGAGCACCTGTGTACAATCTTTGATGTCAAATATCAATGGTTGTGGAATCAACCATCGCCCCCAAGGTCAAGAAACGTACACACTAGTCTAATCTGGTAATACCGATGTCCTGTCTCGATATACCCTCGACTAGAAACTATTGAAGGATATGCTTGTAGACTACCCAGGTCCCACCAGTATGATCTCATCATAATCCTGGTAGTCAAGCATAGTCCTAAGGGCTTCATCAACACATCACATGTTATGATAAAGATAAACCAGATAGCATACTATCATTTCGAGCAAAGATTGTTTCTGTACATATACATGCCTAGTATCCTATACAATACAGGCCTCTAGGGCCTACATATCCAACACGTAGCGCTCTGTTTTAGGAGCGCAAAGCGCAGATTGGTGTCTATGGTTGACACGTGGCAAGTTTTGGCGCTGAGCGCCGATCCAATGAGCGCAAAGGCGCGGTTCATGAGTGGAAGGCACTTTTCAGTAGCGCAAAACACATCTGATCAAATTTAAGATCAAAGAACAAGTTTATGTTCTTCTTAAAGGAGGCTTTGACTCAAGATCCAAGAACAAAAGTTCTTGTTTTTATAAAAGGCTCTGCCATTATAGATGAAAAAGATCTATGAATGAAGTAAAATACTTCTTTAAGTCTTTTTATGATCTATCTTTTCCTTTTTATTGAAGACCTTGGTCTTTTTCTTAAATCTCTGATCTTTTTAGAAGATGGTTCTTCTTTCTACGAGATGGTTTCATCTCTATTATTCAAGAACATAGTTTTTTTTACCTTGAAGATGAAGAAAAAATCTTCTTTTTCTAAGAGTTTTCTCTTCTTTTGCAGAGGGTTTTTTCTATTGCTCTTTTTTTTGTATCCTAGACTTGAAGTCTATGGTCCTTTATATAGGGCCAATTGATTTGTTAAATCAGTTTTAAGAGATCTTTCTCTGATTGATTTGGGAATATTTACCACCGTTGGATCTTTGATCCTAGAGCTTCTGTTTTACAGAAAACAATCTTCTTGTTTTATTAACAAGATTGAGAAAATCTTTCCATAACATAATTTATTCTGTCTTTTGGTAATTTTTATTTACTGATTGAATGATATTCTTAATGTGTAGTATTTGAAAATTTGTATAGAAATCACAACCAAAAATATTTTGACCGCAATCAATAACGGTGTCGGATGTAGCGCGTTAGTAAGTGCGGATCGTCCACAGGGAAAATGAGATCCATTCAATTTCCGAATTAGATGAGATGAAAATTTAAGGAAAAGAAAAGAAAACAATTCATGATTTGTAATTGAAGATCAAGAATTAGAAAAATCTAGATCTAGAAAAAAACATTAAAAACAAGAATTGAGATGTGTGATAATTTCCAACCAATAATCAAGATTAGAAGTATGGCTCGTAGGAGTAGATCAGATCTATAGATGTGATTAGATCTAATAATTACTCATTCTTATCCATTAACGAATTAATACTAGTTCGATGAGAATTTACCGAGGTTTAAGGATCTTGCGGAGAATTTAGGGTTTCCGCAACTCATCCTTTGTCCTTTCGATGAATCTCATTCAAATTCTAGCTTCTAGTTAATCAAATGATCAAAAGTTGTTCCCTAATTTCGAGTGAACACAATCAAAAAAGCATCATCTCGAAACTAGGTCATTAATCATTTGATTCACTAGAATTTCCAAACATTATAATATTTAAGAATTGTAAAAGTATCTAAATCATCATCATCTAAAGATCGTCACAACTCCTACACGAGCGGAGATTACTCAAACATCATGATCATAAACACAATCACAAATTGAGATCTAATCATTATGCTTGAATTAAAAGATAAGCAAGAATATAGAAAATTCACCTTTATTTATCGACAAATTTCGTTACAACTCTCTTGAATTTACAAAAGAATGGAACTAGATTGTCGATTTGGGCTTCACTCGGCTCCTTGAGTCGCGGATCGGCTTGGATCTCTTGCTCCGTTGAAATCCGGCGTCGCTTCTAATGGTTGAAGGCTCTCTTACTTGAATTGCACTCGGGATCTTGATCTTGATTTTGAATTGGAATTTGAGGCATAAGTTGTGTCACTCAACTTGTGGGTAGAAGATGATGGGTGATTCTTGAACAACCTCAACCTAAGATCCAGGCTCACTTTTATAGACCTCAAAACCCTAGATCTAGGATTTCAAATTTGAATTTTGTTAGTGTATATGCCCTAGAGGCCATTACTGTATCATACTAGTTTGTATATTACTTAATGGATGCTTGGGATATTCACCTTGTATATACAATCTTGCTCAAAATAGTAGTATGCTACTTGGTTTGTCTCTACTTCAATGTGTACTTGTGTTTATTTTACTATATCACTTATACGCATTAGTGGAGCCCTTAGGATCTTTGCTTGATTACCAGCGTTGTGATGGCAGTCACACTAGTGGGGGCTGGGTAATCTATAAGCACATCCTTATACAGGTCCCTAGTCGCAGGACTATCGAGACAGGGCATCGATACTCCGGAGTAGACTAGCGTATGCGCTTCTCATCCCAGTGTGGGAGATGGTCTGTCCCACAGCCATCAGTACGTCGTACTGGAGATAGTATACGGGTGCTCGTTGGGTTACGAGTACACTGGACAGGACTCGTCGGGAACTGACAGGTTGGTATTATACCTATCGTCAGTCATCAGTTCCCAGGTGACATGAGTACAGCTTAGTCCGCTGACTTGACACTGGCACTTCGCCTCGAGTGTGTTCCCACTGCACTTTGATCACTACCCTACCACGGCTCAAAGGAGTCGTGCAAACAGGTGGTGGTTGGGTGCAGTCCCGAAGCACTTGGAGGCAGTGACGGTTAGACAGGATTCGTCTCTCCCGGTATTGGGGGTTGACATCGCGCTGTGTCTAGGAGAGCCATTACACGAGTAGTCCCTGGCCAGGGCAAACGAGATATACTGGTAGGTTTCCAGTGTTATCTCAGGGTGTTTTGGGCTTCGCTCCGGCACGACTTGTACCGCTATTGGGGGACTGACGTTTACCGCCCCCTAGGCCCGCCATGCGATGTATCAGACGATCAGACCGGACTGTACGGAGACTGTCACATTCAGACTCAGTAGGAGTTCTAATGGGGTTTCACCTCGTCAGCCTTCTTGTCGACATCTACCTGGGGACCGTTATGCACAGCTAGTGCCGCTTGCGGTCTGTGGTTAAACCCACTGCCAGCGTAGTGTCGAGTCTTTAGAGTCCCACACAGAGGGTATTCGCCTATGGGCAAAACAGAGTAGAGGTCGCATGGTTTTGCGACAGGGTTCGTTCTCATCCGCGCACTTGTACACGTTTGGAGTCCGGACAGATATTACCAGCGGGCTCTGGTTTGAGCCGGATACTGGTATAGTATTTGGGGTTGCTTTTATCTCTCAGTATTCATGTTCCTCGGAACAAGGATGCAGGTGTGTATGCACAGTTATTTGAGGAAGAGGAAGATGACTTTCATTAGGGTTTCGGAACGGGTGCGTATGCACAGTTGACAGTAGTCTTTTTCCAAACCCTAATGGATTTGTATTATATCATTTAATAATATATAATAAAATGAAATTGTGTCATGGTTAGTTTTTGTTGACTTGTTGACCATGGTTGACTTGTTGACCATGGTTGAACATTTGACCACCATCATTACAAATGCAAGATGCTTTTTCATTCTTGCTTTTTTCATTTAATGTTTGTAATGATATTAGTCATTCCTAAACTTTCCATCAAACCTTTTTCATTTTGATTATTATTATTGTTATTTGATAATTCATTTTCTTTTTGCATTATGGTTGCAAGAAAGGAAATGAGAGCTCATTCTATCATATTCACTCTCTCTCTTCACTTCATCTTCTTCTTCCTCTAGCCAAGAGAAACCTTCTCATGTGTTGAGAATCCTTCTCTTGAAAAACAAAAGCAACCCTTAGACACTCTCTACTCACTCTAGCATCAAGGGTTTAGCAAGCCGACGATTCTAGTTCACTCCAAGTACGAGAAAGAGCCCAAAGGTCGAGCCTTCGAGGTGGATCCATCTTCGACGGAAGAAGGCGGCAAAGGAGAACCATCAACCTCTACAAAGTTTGAAGACGAAGGAGTTCAAGTCTAGGTATAACCATCTTAATCCGAGTAGCTAAATCCTTTTAGCATGTTTACTAGTTTTAGTTTAGACAACGATCCCGACCTTGCTTAGTCCATGTTGCCTCTTGCGATAAAATTTGTTTTTTATACCGTTTCCGCCTCCCCGTAAGAACCGGGGGTCGCAATATGGACTTACAGTGGTATCAGAGCCTAACTAAACTTAAACTAGCTTGGTAGTGAAGTGTAACGAAGTTCGGAAATGAAAAATCACAAAACCGGAGAAAATTCAAAACTTGAGTTTCTGTTGGAATATTTTTGGCTCAAAATGAAAAACTTTATACTCCTAAATTCGTCTCAGGGTTTTGTTAGAACACCCATGAAAAACGGTTCACCAATTCGTTCAAACCGCCGCGCTTCCGCCGCGTGATGTAGGGATCTGCCGCGGAAGCGCCGCGGTTTGTCGTCTTCAGTGCATAGTTTTTCGTGCAGTGTGTGTCTGTGTTGGTTTTGGGATTTTTGAAATATATTATATGTGCCCAGATTTTCCAGAAAAGAAATTTCCTTTTGGGGTCCTATAATTTCGTATTTTTTTTTTCCGAACTTCACTGCACTTTTGACTATGATGGTTATATCTGTGATGCTTGCATGTATTGAACGTCGGCTAATCGCTATAAGACGATTAGTCGGGGTTATACATGATCTGTAATGTGCTGGAATGTGTATATGAATGTGTTGGACTGTCGCGGGTGAATAGCCGGGGTGGATGTGAGATGAGCTTTTGTTTTTCTTTCATTCATTGTAAATGTAAATTGATGTAATAATATTATTTGTTTGGCCGCACAACCGGGTCGGGGTTGTAGCCGTCATTGTATAATTCTTTTTACTGTTTTTGCTCCTAGGATAGACCCATGGAGGGGTGCACGAACTACCGGGTATGCCGAAGTGTCGAGTGGCCTACTCATGGAAATGAGGGAGGTTGCTACGCTTCGGGTACTTGGCGGGTAGTTTGCCGCACCCGTAGGGGTCTTGGGTGGGGTATTTGGCTATTCACCGCGACCGTGTTATCCGCTTTTCGTTTCAGGCTCGAAAGGATTGCGGATTGCTAGTATATCCAATGCATTCATCTGTGATCTGTAATGTCTACTATTGCTATATCTATAACTATTTAGGCGTTGCTTATGTTTTACAGACGCGCTAGCCCAGCCCCCACTCTGTCGTTAGTTAAGTAACCTAACGGGTAATGACGGGGCCCAGTGGCGAATGCGAATGGCATAAGCGTACGTCATATTTTGGTTGTTTTCTGCAATGGTAGGATTAAATGATGGGACGCATTAAAAGAACTAATGCAAGAATATCACGCATTAAAAGAACTAATGCAAGATAATAAACCAAGTTAAAGTCGTTGGAACACTTTCGAAAAACCACTCGGTTCTTTTCAAAACTAACTTTTAAAATGCGGAGTTTGAGCCACTCCATTTAAAAGCTATCACGTTCCATCGACCAAATCAAGTTCACTACGTTCACGGTTTTGCCAAAACCATCCGTAGCCCTCCATCATTTCAGTTAAATATTCGGTAGTATTCAAGCTATGTATTTTGACCTCACGCCAAGGCATAGTGATTGGTAGCTGCCGGATATTTATCTGTTGCATAGATAGAATGCGTTGGTTTGAAACAGTCGTACTGCCATTTTGGCCTACGTCAAGGGTATGTACGGGTGGATTCAAATTAACCTGGATAATGATGGGACGAACTTGACATGTGACTTATGACATTTTGACCTCACGCCAAGGTCATAAGAGCATGGGGCAAAAATCCACATCGGGAGTTTCATAAGTACTGAAACTTGCTAGATTTGCATACCATTTGGAGTGTGGTGATTCTGGTAGGATTCCTTCAGTTTCGTCACGCGATGATATTTGGATCCCGATCCTACTGTGAGTATATGCTACTCCCCGGGAAATTTCTCACTTAACGATCAATGCTATAAACCTAGTAGGTGCCTAGAAAGGTGTTAGCGGGGCTACGCCCCCAGGGAAAAGAGGTTCTTTAATTAAGGAACTTCGCGAAAGCGTTGGAAAACCTCCCTCGAAGTACCAACACCGGCCTGGCTGAACGGTTAAGCAAGTATTGTACGGTGGGATTGATCCTGGCTAATTCTTCCTTTATGGTTTGAGGAGGGATTCGAGAAACAGTGGGAGCCATCCTGTTTAGACAAACTAAAAACCACTCTAAACTTGCAAGAGCATCATGCTGAGTGTTTCTTCTTCTCTCTCCTAATTGCAGCGACCAATCAACATGACTGGACTTAAGTTACTCCTAGATAAAAACAAGCTGACAGGGCCAAACTACAAAGATTGGCTCAGGAATGTCAAGATAGCAATCACTTATGACAAGCTGGGGTATCTTCTTACCACCAAAGCTCCCCCTGTCCCTGGTCCAACTTCCAGTGTCGCGGATAAGGAAATCCGCAAGACTTGGGAGATTGATAGCGCGAAGGCCAAGTGCCTCCTGCTTGCCTCGATGGACAACGAACATCAGAGGAGGCATGAGAATATGGACATGGAGTCCATATTGCTTCATACAAAAGAACTGTATGGAGAGCAATCACGTATCGCAAGATACGAAGCGTCGAAAAAGTTGTTTTCGACAAGAATGGCCGTCGGATCATCAGTAGCCGAGCACGTGCTAAAGATGATCGGCTACATTGAGGAGCTCGCTGACCTAGGGATCACATTGGAGAGTGAGCTATATACAGATATAGTTCTCCAGTCCCTTCCTTCCACTTACGCCCAGTTTATAATGAACTTCAACCTACAAGAAAAGGAGGTTGAACTTTCAGAGCTCCTCAACCTGCTGAGGAGCGCAGAGGGCACCCTACAGAAAGGTAGGGAAACATCCACTTTGTTTGTAGGAGGATCATCTTCTTCTAGGTCCAAGGCGAAAGCCAAGGGAAAGAAGAAGAAAGCCCCCGCCAAACCAAGGGGCGGTGTTAGTAAAGTGGATACGAAGGGAAAAGGAAAAGCAACAAAGATAGCGGGGAAGCTTGTGGATAAGGAAGAATGCTTCTTTTGTCATAAGAAAGGACACTGGAAGAATGATTGCAGGGCCTGGAAGGCCAGAACACAGGAATTGAAGCAGGTTGCAGCTTCAGCTTCAGGTGTGTATGTTATTGAAAACTGTCTTTCAATAAACTCTACTTCCTGGGTATTGGATACCGGATCAGGATCTCATATCTGTAATTCTTTGCAGGCGTTGAGAAACCGTAGTGTTTTGAAAGCAGGTGACATGACCCTCAGAGTTGCAAACGGAGCTAGCATGGATGCTAAAGCCGTGGGGGACTATCACCTGGGAATGTCAGATGGACATGTTTTGGTTTTGCGTAATTGCTTTTTTGTACCCAACGCAACTTGTAATATCATTTCTGTATCTTTAGTTTCTAAAGAAGGTTATGAATTTGCGTTTGTAAGTAATGTTGTAAACATTCACCTTAATCAAGTTCTGATTGGGTCAGGTACATTGAGTAATGGTATATACGTATTGAACCAACCACAGATTTTCAATGTCCAGAATACACACAAAAGAAAGTCTCCAGACATAAACCAGACTTTCTTATGGCATTGTAGATTGGGTCACATCAATGAGAGAAGGTTGACGAAGTTACATACAGAAGGGTATTTGAATGCGTTCGAATATCAGTCGTATGCCACTTTTCAATCCTGTCTCAAAGGAAAGATGACAAAGACTCCTTTTACTGGACATGGAGAAAGAGCGAGTGAGCTCTTGGGACTCGTACACAGTGACGTGTGCGGTCCAATGTCTACACATGCCCGAAGCGGCCACTCTTACTTCATTACTTTTACGGATGACTTCTCAAGGTACGGTCATGTCTTCTTGATGAAGCATAAGTCCGAAGCCTTTGGAAAATTCCAGGAGTATAAGAATGAAGTAGAGAAACAGACCGGCAAAAGTATTAAGATTCTAAGATCGGATCGAGGTGGAGAATACTTAAGTGCCGAGTTCCTGGACTATTTAAAAGAGAACGGAATTCTCTCTCAGCTTACTCCTCCATACACTCCGCAACATAACGGTGTATCGGAGAGACGGAACCGAACCCTATTGGATATGGTTCGGTCCATGATGAGTAACGCTGAGTTGCCGCGATCATTCTAGGGATATGCGCTAGAATCAGCCGCATACCTTTTGAACCGAGTTCCGACTAAGACTGTGCCTACCACCCCATATGAAATGTGGAGTGGGAAGAAACCATATCTTCAATATCTGAAGATCTGGGGATGTCCAGCTTTTGTCAAAAAGCAGCATGCGGACAAACTCGAGGCACGCTCAGTGCTGTGCATGTTTGTGGGATACCCAAAGAACACCAGGGGGTATCTTTTCTACTACGCAGAGGAACAAAAAGTCCTTGTTTCTCGCAATGCCCACTTTCTAGAACACCAGTTGTTGGAAAAGGAAATTAGTGGGAGCGCAGTAGAACTGGAAGAAGTTCCAGAACCACAGACTGTTACTGAAAGCTTAGTGGAACCAGAAGGTTCAACAGAACAGGACATTCCTACGCCGCTCCGCAGGAGTAGTAGGCAGTCTCATCCGCCCGAGAGATACTGCGGTTTTCTCATAGACGGGGATAGAGAGGATTGCATCATAGATTATGATGAGCCTACTAGCTTCCAGCAGGCCGTTCAGAGCGTTGACTCAGTGAAATGGCTGGATGCAATGCGGACCGAAATGGAGTCCATGTACACCAACAAGGTATGGACGTTGGACATTGCTCCAGACGGGGTAAAACCCGTAGGATGCAAGTGGATCTTCAAAAGGAAGATTGGTGTAGATGGACAGGTTGAGACCTATAAAGCTAGGCTGGTAGCAAAGGGTTTTCGTCAAAGACCTGGCTTGGACTACGACGAAACCTTTTCTCCAGTAGCCATGCTGAAATCCATTCGGATCCTTCTTGCCATTGCTGCCTTCCACGATTATGAGATTTGGCAGATGGACGTAAAAACCGCTTTTCTAAATGGAAATTTAGAGGAGTGTGTCTATATGGATCAGCCAGAGGGCTTCATTCAGAGTGGGAGCAGCGGGAAGGTGTGCAAGTTGCTTAAGTCCATCTATGGACTAAAGCAGGCATCGCGGAGTTGGAACATCTGTTTTGATGAGACGGTCAAGGAATTTGGCTTTATCAAAAATCCAGATGAACCATGCATCTATAGTAGATTTGTAGCGAGAACTGTAGTATTCCTCGTTTTATACGTGGATGACATTCTCTTAATAGGAAATGACATTCCTATGCTACAATCTGTCAAGGGGTTCTTGTCACACAGGTTCTCCATGAAAGACCTGGGTGATGCCTCATACATCCTGGGGATCCGGATCCATCGTGATAGATCCAAGAGGATATTGGGACTTTCTCAGTCCAGGTACATCGACACCATAGTGAAGAGATTCAGTATGGAAGATTCCAAGCGCGGTAACCTACCGGCTTGTCACGGGATCACCCTCTCTAAAGAGATGTCTCCCAAGACTGATTTGGAGAGGGATCGCATGTCTATTATACCCTACGCTTCTGCGGTAGGCTCTATAATGTATGCGATGTTATGTACCAGACCGGATGTAGCTTATGCACTGAGTGTGGTAAGCCGGTATCAGTCTAACCCTGGGGAGAAACACTGGATAGCAGTAAAGAACATTCTCAAGTACCTGAGAAGGACTAAGGAGATGTTCTTGGTGTATGGCGGAAAAGACCTCCAGATCGAGGCCTTTGCTGACTCCAGCTTCCAGAGTGACAAGGATGATTCCAAGTCCATATCGGGCTTTGTCTTTACCCTCAATGGAGGGGCGGTGTGTTGGAAGAGTTCCAAACAGGATACCGTTGCAGACTCGACGATGGAAGCGGAATACATCGCTGCATCTGATGCCGCAAAAGAAGCTGTCTGGATGAGGAAGTTCTTGAAAGAACTTCAGGTGGTTCCGTCCATTGTTGATCCAATACCTCTGTATTGCGACAACAATGGGGCTATAGCTTTAGCAAAGGAACCCAGGTCCCATCAGAGATCCAGGCACATCTTGAGGCGGTATCACCTGATCAGGGAGATCGTGGATCGCAAGAAGATCGAGGTTCGGAGAGTTGCTTCAGAAGACAACACTGCAGATCCATTTACCAAGGCCCTGCCCCAGACTCAGTTCGAGCGGCTGATCGAGATGATAGGTCTTCGATACGCCAGTACATGGCCTTAGTGCAAGTGGGAGATTGTTAGTGTATATGCCCTAGAGGCCATTACTGTATCATACTAGTTTGTATATTACTTAATGGATGCTTGGGATATTCACCTTGTATATACAATCTTGCTCAAAATAGTAGTATGCTACTTGGTTTGTCTCTACTTCAATGTGTACTTGTGTTTATTTTACTATATCACTTATACGCATTAGTGGAGCCCTTAGGATCTTTGCTTGATTACCAGCGTTGTGATGGCAGTCACACTAGTGGGGGCTGGGTAATCTATAAGCACATCCTTATACAGGTCCCTAGTCGCAGGACTATCGAGACAGGGCATCGATACTCCGGAGTAGACTAGCGTATGCGCTTCTCATCCCAGTGTGGGAGATGGTCTGTCCCACAGCCATCAGTACGTCGTACTGGAGATAGTATACGGGTGCTCGTTGGGTTACGAGTACACTGGACAGGACTCGTCGGGAACTGACAGGTTGGTATTATACCTATCGTCAGTCATCAGTTCCCAGGTGACATGAGTACAGCTTAGTCCGCTGACTTGACACTGGCACTTCGCCTCGAGTGTGTTCCCACTGCACTTTGATCACTACCCTACCACGGCTCAAAGGAGTCGTGCAAACAGGTGGTGGTTGGGTGCAGTCCCGAAGCACTTGGAGGCAGTGACGGTTAGACAGGATTCGTCTCTCCCGGTATTGGGGGTTGACATCGCGCTGTGTCTAGGAGAGCCATTACACGAGTAGTCCCTGGCCAGGGCAAACGAGATATACTGGTAGGTTTCCAGTGTTATCTCAGGGTGTTTTGGGCTTCGCTCCGGCACGACTTGTACCGCTATTGGGGGACTGACGTTTACCGCCCCCTAGGCCCGCCATGCGATGTATCAGACGATCAGACCGGACTGTACGGAGACTGTCACATTCAGACTCAGTAGGAGTTCTAATGGGGTTTCACCTCGTCAGCCTTCTTGTCGACATCTACCTGGGGACCGTTATGCACAGCTAGTGCCGCTTGCGGTCTGTGGTTAAACCCACTGCCAGCGTAGTGTCGAGTCTTTAGAGTCCCACACAGAGGGTATTCGCCTATGGGCAAAACAGAGTAGAGGTCGCATGGTTTTGCGACAGGGTTCGTTCTCATCCGCGCACTTGTGCACGTTTGGAGTCCGGACAGATATTACCAGCGGGCTCTGGTTTGAGCCGGATACTGGTATAGTATTTGGGGTTGCTTTTATCTCTCAGTATTCATGTTCCTCGGAACAAGGATGCAGGTGTGTATGCACAGTTATTTGAGGAAGAGGAAGATGACTTTCATTAGGGTTTCGGAACGGGTGCGTATGCACAGTTGACAGTAGTCTTTTTCCAAACCCTAATGGATTTGTATTATATCATTTAATAATATATAATAAAATGAAATTGTGTCATGGTTAGTTTTTGTTGACTTGTTGACCATGGTTGACTTGTTGACCATGGTTGAACATTTGACCACCATCATTACAAATGCAAGATGCTTTTTCATTCTTGCTTTTTTCATTTAATGTTTGTAATGATATTAGTCATTCCTAAACTTTCCATCAAACCTTTTTCATTTTGATTATTATTATTGTTATTTGATAATTCATTTTCTTTTTGCATTATGGTTGCAAGAAAGGAAATGAGAGCTCATTCTATCATATTCACTCTCTCTCTTCACTTCATCTTCTTCTTCCTCTAGCCAAGAGAAACCTTCTCATGTGTTGAGAATCCTTCTCTTGAAAAACAAAAGCAACCCTTAGACACTCTCTACTCACTCTAGCATCAAGGGTTTAGCAAGCCGGCGATTCTAGTTCACTCCAAGTACGAGAAAGAGCCCAAAGGTCGAGCCTTCGAGGTGGATCCATCTTCGACGGAAGAAGGCGACAAAGGAGAACCATCAACCTCTACAAAGTTTGAAGACGAAGGAGTTCAAGTCTAGGTATAACCATCTTCATCCGAGTAGCTAAATCCTTTTAGCATGTTTACTAGTTTTAGTTTAGACAACGATCCCGACCTTGCTTAGTCCATGTTGCCTCTTGCGATAAAATTTGTTTTTTATACCGTTTCCGCCTCCCCGTAAGAACCGGAGGTCGCAATATGGACTTACAAATTTTCCCTCCACAAGTTTGTTAGCAAAAGATTTTAATTTCCCTCCAAAAGTTTGTTAAGAGAGCCTTCTAGAAATAGTTTGTTAAGCCGAGTCTTCTAGATGCACCACGTGGAGCTTCTGGGGTCTTCTGGAAGCTTGGGCCGTTAGAATTAGCCACGTGAGGAAATTTGGGCTTCTGATGACGTCACGCTGCCGCGGTTCCGCGGCATAAGCCAGCTCCCACCGCGGAATCGCGGCGGTTTGGAAGCCTTAGGGCTTGGAACTTCCTCTGATGATTTGGGCTGACATATGGGCCTTGTTCTGATATGTTGAATTTTATTTGGCCTTCTGTATTTCTACAGATTTTTAACCTTTGAGTTGGCGTATTTTATCAGCACTGTTTTCATAAATTTTTGCTCGGTTTCTGCAATTTCCTGCACAGACTTCAAGGCAAGAGTTGCGCTGTACAAGAATGGTGCGATGCCATGATAAACACACAATTTCCTTTAAAGTGCCGGTTTTCAAGTCTAATACATGAAATCTGGTATTTCAGAGATGATTTGGTAATATGTGCAATATGAATACCGAACACTTCTTTATGAGTTCAAATGATAGGGAAATTGCCGTGTTACAAATGCAGTATTTTCGACTGATCAAATTCCCCCAAACTTATTTTCGATCGTCTCGATCGAACTATTTTATTAAAAAGAGAAGGAGAAAATAAAGAAAGAGAAAAGCACACTTTCGTAGGCAACACGATTGCACTGAGCACGTGCAACAAGCCTTTAAAGATCTAGGTGTCCCTACTAGGAGGAGTGCTGTCTCCTGAGGGTTTTCAGCGGATTGCACCCACAAAATCCAATAATAAAATAAAGATCATGAATATTACACTTAAAGAAAAGAACTGTAAAAGAAAAGCCTTGAAAATTAGGGTTTCCAACTAAGCTAGCTTTTCGGTTGTCATGAGCCCTATCTTAATGGTCATGAAAAGATGTCAGAAATCACGTCTTCCCTCAATAAAACATCGCCTTATTCTTCATTCCTATCTTTCTTCCAAACATCAATCATATCACTCTGCGTGTGTGTAAAGGACATCCCTACACCCGGAGAATTCAATTCAAGCTATCATACTCTTGCCCATCAGCCTCAGTACTTTTTAATTAATAAATATTTAAATGAATTTGCTCACACACTTTCATGCGACCGTTAATACTTCTTGAGGTACTAACCGACCGATTACTCATGTGCTTGCTTATTTAGTGTATTTTCCTCGTCTTGCACCACCTCAGGCATAGCAGCGACTCCCAGACTAGTTGGCGTTAGGGCACTACGTGAAGAGGCACCCTTGCTATAAATTTTTTATTGCCCTTGGTGATAACAAAACCAGTGTCCATTTTTCTCACCATTTTATATATTTTTTTTATTCATTTTTTTTTATTTCCTTCATACATCGGCTTTCAGACAAGAGAATTTCAAGGTATCCTCTACTATCCCGGGTTTCAAGACGTGTGTAAGTGCGAATAGTAGGGTATCAATGTTCAAAATGTTTGGCTTCCAGAATAGAAACTATTTTTCAGACTTATTTTTATCCTCAGATTAGTGACTTCCTTCATATTACTAACCCTTGGGACAACGGCTCATAACTACTTATTACTAGTTTGTATAAGGAAACTTCTAATTTTCTTAGTTTTCTTAAATTTTTCTAATCTCATGGATGTAATTTTTCACTATCTAATCTTTTATTATCTTAAATATTAAATATATTTATATTTTTTTTGAAAATTTTTTAAATTTTTTTGAGTTTTGAAAATTTTTGAATTTTTAAAATTTTTAAATTTTTATAGGTTTTTATGGGTTTTGAAAAATTATTTACAAAAAATGATGAGCCAAAAATTTTTACACAAAATTTTTATGGGTTTTGAAAATTTTTAAATTTTTATGGGTTTTTAAAGAAATTTTTGTGCTTATGCAAATGATGCAAAACTAAGCACAAACCTCCCCCAAACTTGTTTTCAACAGCGTCCTCACTGTTGCCAACCACTATATCTACAAAACCTGTAAGCCTGGGAGGAATTTATTAGTGGGGGAAAAATATATAAGTGAAGATCCTCCTCCAAACTTATTCTTTTCACTCACCTCCATTCAAAAAGATGATGCAGTAATATACAGGACATGGAGGTGAAACGGAGGAATTTTAATCAAGGTAAAATGGCTCCTGTAAGAACAGGAGCTCCTCCGTAGGGTCAGTGGAAAAATACGGCTTTAGTCTATGTCCATTCACTTTGAAAAATATGCCATTTTTAACATTTTCTATCACTACTGCCCCGTGCGGGTATACAGACCGAACAACAAAAGGTCCCTTCCACCGAGATTGAAGCTTATCCGCGTGAAGGTGTAGTCGTGAATCATAAAGAAGGACTTGCTGACTAGGTGAAAATGTTTTCCTCAAAATGTTTTTATCATGAAAAACCTTGGTCCTATTCTTTACGATTACAGCGTTATCATAAGCTTCATCGCGGAGTTCGCTTAGCTCATTCAATTGCAGCTTCCGAAAGTTGCAGGCTTGGTTTAAGTCAAAGTTGATTTCCTTAATAGCCCACAATGCTTTATACTCAATCTCGACAGGTAAGTGACATGCCTTCCCAAACACTAACCTATATGGAGACATCCCTAGGTCGGTTTTAAATGCAGTTCGGAATGCCCAAAGAGCATCCGTCAATTTGGTCGACCAATCTTTTCTATTTTTCGCAACAGTCTTCTCCAGGATTTGTTTGATCTGTCTATTCGAAATCTCAGCCTGCCTTGGGGATGAGAGGGTGTAGAAAGTCTCTGGTTGATTCCGTATTTCCGCATCAGAGTCTCGAAAGACCTGTTGCAGAAATGTGTCCCGTTATCGCTAATGATAGCGCGTGGGTGTCCAAATCGCGAAAAGATGTTTTCTTTTAGGAACTTAATGACAACCTTCTTGTCATTAATGCGACATGGAATGGCTTCAACCCACTTTGAGACATAATCAACCGCAAGCAGTATGTACAGATTCACAAAGGAGTTGGGAAAGTGACCCATAAAGTCAATGCCCCAAACATCGAAAATTTCAACCGCTAGGATGGGTTGCTGAGGCATTTCATTTCTCCGAGAGATCCTACCCGTGTACTGACATTGTGTACAGGTTTTGCAATAATCAAATGTGTCCTTGAACAAGGTCGGCCAATAAAACCCGCATTGTAAAACCTTCTCTGCCGTCTTTCTAGGACCGAAGTGACCCCCACAGGCCTGATCATGACTAAAAGATAGAACACTCTTGAACTCTTCGTTCGGGACACACCGGCGAATGACCTAATCAGGACAATACTTAAACAGATAGGGATCATCCCAGTAAAAGTGTTTTACTTGGGATAGAAAACGGTGTTTGTCCTGTTTTGACCAATCGCTGGGTATAAGTCCCGTGACAAGATAGTTCCCAATATCCCTGAACCAAGGTTCATTGGATACGCTCAAGAGTTGTTCGTCCGGAAATGAATCATTGATCGGCAGGGTCACAGGGGAAGAAGAGATGCATGAAAGATGGTCGGCTACAACGTTTTCACATCCTTTCTTATCTTTGATAACGAGATCAAATTGTTGTAATAGAAGGATCCAACGTATTAGCCTACCTTTTGCATCTTTCTTCGCCAAAAGTTGTTTCAAGGCGGAATGGTCTGTGTACACAATTATTGGTGAGCCAATCAAGTAAGACCAGAATTTTTCTAGTGCAAATACAACCGCCAAAAGCTCTTTTTAGTAGTTGTATAATTGATTTGCGCATCATTCAGGGTCTTACTCGCATAATAGATCACGTGTGGCATCTTATCAATGTGCTGTCCTAAGACTGCACCTATTGCAAAGTCTGATGCATCACACATAAGCTCAAAGGGGTAGTCCCAATTTAGAGACAATAGAACATGGGCTGTAGTGAAGGAGTGTTTTAGTGAGTCGAAAGCTGCCTTACAATCCGAGTCAAAGTAGAAGGTCGTATCCTTGGCCAAGAGAAGAGTTAAGGGTCTAGCAATCTTGCTAAAATCCTTAATGAATCTCCTATATAAGCCCGCATGGCCAAGAAATGATCGAATGTCCTTGACGCTTTTGGGATGAGGAAGGTTTTGAATGACATCTATCTTAGCTCTGTCAACCTCAATGCCTTTTCTCGAAATAACATGTCCAAGCACAATTCCCTCTTGGACCATGAAGTGGCATTTTTCCCAATTCAAGGTTAAGTTCTTCTCTTTGCAACGAGTAAGAACTGCGTCAAGATTCGTTAGGCAGTCGGAAAAAGAGTCTCTGAAAATCGAGAAATCGTCCATGAAAATCTCCAAGAAATTCTCTACCATGTCAGAGAATATCCCTATCATACACCGCTGAAAGGTAGCGGGAGCATTGCATATCCCAAAGGGCATGCGTCTATAAGCAAAGGTACCAAAAGGACAAGTAAAAGTGGTTTTATCTTGATCCTTTTTGGCTTTGGGGACCTGATTATAGCCAGAGTATCCGTCCATAAAGCAATAATACGCACGTCCAGCTAAGCGTTCCAGCATCTGATCAATGAAAGGTAGAGGAAAGTGGTCTTTCCTCGTGGCGGAATTGAGTTTTTGGTAATCAATACATACACGCCACCCAGTTTGGGCGCGTGTCTGAATCAACTCATTTGCTTCATTGGTAATAACAGTGATGCCAAATTTCTTAGGGACGACATGTATTGGACTCACCCATTGGCTACCGGAGATTGGGTATATGATACCATTATCAAGGCATTTGATGATCTCTTTCATCACCGCTTCCTTCATGATGGGGTTCAACCGTCTCTGTGGTTCTCGGGTTGGTCTGGCATCATCCATCACATGTATATGATGTTCTACAATCAAGGGACTAATCCCTTTGATGTCCGCCATGGTCCAACCAAACGTCTCCTTATTAGATCTCAATACCGATAAGAGTGCATTCTCTTGCTCTGATGCTAGAGAAGCGGAAATGATAACCGGTAAAGATTCATTCTCACCTAAATATGCATATTTAAGGTGAGAAGGTAAAATTTTGAGATCTAATTCTGGCGGAGAAATAATAGAAGGTGGGATCATCGAATGATTTTCGGAGTCACAAAGAAGCTCATAGCCTGTAAGAGATACAGACTCGGATGGTGATGAGTCAGGAGTGGCAGACTCAAGCGTGAAAATGGTGTCCTCACTAAGATCATGTGCCCGGTCAAACAGTGATGTGGTAGTGTCGTCGAGATCTGTAAAGCAAAGTTCCTCAACTCCGCAACTTTCGGGAGCAATCTCGTGGACAGAGCACACATCAAGGATATGAGCATAGGGTTCTGATGGCTAACTTCCAATTTTGTAGATGTTTAGTTCAATGGTCATATTTCCAAATGATAAGTTCATTGAACCATTTCTACAGTTAATGACAGCATTGGAAGTGGCAAGGAAAGGTCGACCCAAAATCACCGGAATTTGGCTCCGGAGGTTTGCTACAGGTTGTGTATCGAGAACAATGAAGTCTACAGGGAATACAAATTCCCCGACCTTTATCAACACATCCTCTAGTTCACCTCGAGGTTTGGTGATTGAACGGTCTGCCATTTGGAGAGTGCAGTGAGCAGGTTTCAACTCTCCAATCCCTAGCTGCTCATAGACAGAGTATGGAAGTAGGTTTACACTTGCGCCAAGGTCTAAAAGAGTACGGTTGATGTTTTTACCCCCAATAGAAATCGATATCGTAGGACATCCTGGGTCCTTACGTTTCTTTGGTAGCTGAGGGATAAAAGCAGTGCTAATGTTATTAGACATGAAGACCTTCTTCGGCACTTGAGTCTTCCTCTTCCTAGTGCACAAGTCCTTAAGAATTTTCGCATAAGCGGGGACTTGTTGAATCGCATCTAGGAGAGGGATGTTGATGTTAACCTGTTTGAACATTTCCATAATTTTCTCCATATGTGGACTCGATTTGTTTGCCCTTAACCGATTCGGGTAAGGAGCTTTAGCAATGAGCACTGGGTCCATCATAGGAGAAGGAAGTGGGGGTAGACGTGATCCCGAAAGAGGAGTGGGATCGTCTGTGGAGAACTAAAAGAGGGTTGCTGAGGTGTCGAGCCTAGAGGGAAATGGAGAATAGGCTCGCGAGAAGGCGTTGAGGTAGAAGAACAAGAATCAGAAGTAGAAGAGTGTGTGTGAGGAAAGGTCTCAGCCGGGGTGTTGATAGGATTTTCAATATCATCAACTTCTTCCCCAGCATGGTTATCCAGCACACTTCCTGATCTCAACGTTGTAACGGCATTTACATTGTAATACCCAGGATTCGGTAGGGGTTGAGACGGAAGTTTCCCTTTTTCTCTCGCACTCATTTCGGCCTTAAGTCGTGCAATTTCAGCTTCCATCGTTCTGATACTCTCAGCTTGGGACGCTGAGTTTTTCTTTATCTCACCGACGGAAGACCTAACCTCGGCCGACACTTCCATGAAATTTGACAAGAGTGATTTCATGGTTTGAGCGAATTGAGAGAACTCATCAGAATAGGTCGACTGCATAGGATTAGACGGTGCAGGAGTGTTGACCTGGTTTTGGAAATTTTATGACTGGTAGGGGTACTGGGTGAGTTGAAATGGTTGCCGTTGTGGTGGAGGGACCCGTTGGAATTGATTCGGGTTTGGAACCGTGTTTTGGGATTGGTTCCAAGCAAAATTCGGGTGATTCCTCCAACACTGATTGTACGTGGAAGAATATGGATCGTTTCTAGGTCTTTGAAATGCGGCATTGGTATGCTCGTGACCTTGAAACGGGGAGTTTAATGGACATTCTTCTGTTTAGTGAGACGGATCAGAACAGCACCCACAAACAGTTTTGGGGAGCGACATTGGGTTTAGGGAGGCTGTTAAGAATTTGTGTTCCATAGCTTCGAGCTTCTTTTGCATTGCTGCCATCTAAGCTCGAACACCAATGGACACGTCTATTTGGTGTACGCCATCCCTACTCGATGGCTGGGTTCCAGTCTCCCACTGTAATGATTTTTCAGCGAACTCTTCTAAAAATTTCCAAGTTTCCCCATCATCCTTGGTCATAAAGGTGCCTTGACACATGTTTTCAAGGTTGTTTAGTGGTAGGGTTAATGCCCTCATATATGATTCGGCAAAGATCCCATCTCGGGATGCCATGATGTGGGCATTGAACCAAAAGATTCTTGAATCGTTCAAAGCATTTCGAGAATGGTTCAGCTGGAAGCTGGGTGAATTGATATAGTTCGCTACGGATTCGAGCTATCATTTGCATAGGGTAGAATTTCTTAAGGAATGCCGCAACGAATTCTTCCCAATTCGTAATGGAATGTGCGGTGGTGTTATACAGCCACTTCTCGGCTAAATCGCACAAGGTAAATGGAAGAAGTCGTAGACGCATAGCATCCACAGAAAGTTGTGACGTACCCATCATTATGCATACGTTTTCAAATTTGGTGATAAACACGTATGCGTCTTCAGTCTCAAGACAGTGGAATTTGGGTAGAAGGTTGATGTACTGGGGCTTAATCTCAAAGTTATCCCCGTTGGCTGGTGAATGGATAAACAGGTCGAGAGAGGACCTCGCAAAGGGTAGCACCTCTCTTGGAGAAAGATGCGGGGAGGATTCTGCGCACCAACGGACGGCGGCAGAGCAGCGGTAAAGAGGTTCGATGGAGACGGATCCATTGGTGTGGGTGTGGTGGTGGGTAAAAGGAAGGTATATGGAGAAATACCGACTTCGGAGTCGATCAAGGGGATGCGGACAAGTCGGGCACTAGAATCCCGTGTCCAGCCTATCTTGCACTAAAAAGGGTTAGTACAAGTGGCAGCGTGATTTATAATTAGGGGAATGAATGAATGCAGTGTTTGTTTTGAAAAATGATACGGATTTTGAAAATATGATGCGATCATAACAAATGCAACAAGCAACCCTAAAATCTATGGTCACCTAGGTCAAAACTCTAGACCGCTCCTAACTTCCAAAAGACAAGTCGCAGGATAAAATCTTCCACTGCCTCTTTGTCTCTCCTGTGGCCAGGTAAGTGCCAGGTAAGTGGGAGGTTCTCCACTACGTAAGTAGTGGGCCTAATTAAGTAACCACTAGCCTTCGACACACTTACCTTAGACACAACAAAAAGAAACGCGGATAAGTAATGAATTACCCACGGCCTTTTTCTGTCCTAAGTGAGCGCGATGGTCCTTAGAGTCATCTCTAGATATTTTTTAGTTAATGAGGGTAATGCGGATGCAAGTTTGTGATTTTTGGGACTTAGGAAGGGTAATGAACTCCCCACCTAATCTGGATTTGGCCGTGCCCCTTAATGTCCGTATTAATTATGCAAACAACCACAAAATAAAAAACAAGCACAATTTATTTTGCTTTTTGCGGCGCTGCGATTTTTGCAAAGAAGCCTGCAATAAATTGTTAATTGGAGCAGATTTAGGAAGGAGGTAAGAAAGATAGAGGTTACTTGAGAAAAATTTTACAGAGAAGCCCTCAAGAAGCCGCGGAACCGCCGCATTAGGGAGCTAGGGCCATGGAAACGCGGTGGCTTAGTGGGATCTCTACACAGAAAAATTTGGTACTGTTCATGTTCAACTCCTGAGCCCTCTGGAATTCTCCAAATAATTTTCCAATTGCACAGCAAGTTCCAGATTTCCTTGCAATTAACGACAACAACTCGTTTAGTGTTTTGCGCGAGTTTTGATCTAAAAAATATTGATGGAATAAACTTTTCAACTCAAATTTCAAAAAATGAACAAATAGCACACGATCCCCGGCAACGGCGCCATTTTTATTGAATGGTATTCTTGATGTGTAGTATTTGAAAATTTGTATAGAAATCACAACCAAAAATATTTTGACCGCAATCAATAACGGTGTCGGATGTAGCGCGTTAGTAAGTGCGGATCGTCCACAGGGAAAGTGAGATCCGTTCAATTTTCGAATTAGATGAGTTGAAAATTTAAGGAAAAGAAAAGAAAACAATTCATGATTTGTAATTGAAGATCAAGAATTAGAAAAATCTAGATCTAGAAAAAAACATTAAAAACAAGAATTAAGATGTGTGATAATTTCCAACCAACAATCAAGATTAGAAGTATGGCTCGTAGGAGTAGATCAGATCTATAGATGTGATGAGATCTAATAATTACTCATTCTTATCCATTAACGAATTGATATTAGTTCGATGAGAATTTACCGAGGTTTAAGGATCTTGCGGAGAATTTAGGGATTCTGCAACTCATCCTTTATCCTTTCGATGAATCTCATTTAAATTCTAGCTTCTAGTTAATCAAATGATCAATAGTTGTTCCCTAATTTCAAGTGAACACAATCAAGAAAGTATCATCTCGAAACTAGGTCATTAATCATTTGATTCACTAGAATTTCCAAACATTATAGGATTTAAGAATTGTAAAAGTATCTAAATCATTATCATCTAAAGATCGTCACAACTCCTATACGAGCGGAGATTACTCAAACATCATGATCACAAACACAATCACAAATTGAGATCTAATCATTATACTTGAATTAAAAGATAAGCAAGAATATAGAAAATTCACCTTTATTTATCGACAAATTTCGTTACAACTCTCTTGAATTTACAAAAGGATGGAACTAGATCGTCGATTTCGGCTTCGCTCGGCTCTTTGAGTCGCGGATCGGCTTGGATCTCTTGCTCCGTTGAAATCCGGCGTCGCTTCTAAAGGTTGAAAGCTCTCTTGCTTGAATTGCACTCGGGATCTTGATCTTGATTTTGAATTGGAATTTGAGGCATAAGTTGTGTCACTCAACTTGTGGGTAGAAGATGATGGGTGATTCTTGAACAACCTCAACCCTAGATCTAGGCTCTCTTTTATAGACCTCAAAAACCTAGATCTAGGATTTCAAATTTGAATTTTCCCTCCACAAGTTTGTTAGCAAAATATTTGAATTTCCCTCCAAAAGTTTGTTAAGAGAGCCTTCTAGAAATAGTTTGTTAAGCCGAGCCTTTTAGATGCGCCACGTGGAGCTTCTGAGGTCTTCTGGAAGCTTGGGCCGTTAGAATTAGCCATGTGACGAAATTTGGGCTTCTGATGAGGTCACGCCGCCGCAGTTCCGCGGCATAAGCCAGCTCCCGCCGCGGAACCGCGGCGGTTTGGAAGCCTTAGGGCTTGGAACTTCCTCTGATGATTTGGGCTGACATATGGGCCTTGTTTTGATATGTTGAATTTTATTTGGCCTTCTGTATTGCTACCAGATTTTTAATCTTTGAGTTGGCGTATTTTATCAGCACTGTTTTCATAAATTTTTGCTCGGTTTCTGCAATTTCCTGCACAGACTTCAAGGCAAGAGTTGCGCTGTACAAGAATGGTGCGATGCCATGATAAACACACAATTTCCTTTAAAGTGCCGGTTTTCAAGTCTAATACATGAAATCTGGTATTTCAGAGATGATTTGGTAATATGTGCAATATGAATACTGAACACTTCTATATGAGTTCAAATGATAGGGAAATTGCCGTGTTAAAAATGCAGTATTTTCGACTGATCATTTACCATTGGATCATTTATCCAACGGTGCTCTGATTTACAGAGCACAATCTTGTCATTTGGAAAGATTTTTAGGAATCTTTCCTTAACAGAATTTAATTCTGATTAATTAATGATTTATCATTATTATTAGATGTTTGATCTGACGGTTGAGGAGCTTTTAGGTTCTAGCGCTGGCTCACCCATGCTTTGCACGTGGTGCGCTGCTTAAAAGGCAGCGCACATTGCGCTAGTGCACACGTGTATGACATGTGGTGAGCTGTTTAGAGCGTAGCGCACCTAGTGCTAGCGCATACGTGCTTTGCACGTGGTGCGCTACGACAAAGCACATTGCGCTAGCGCACACGTGTATGACACGAGGTACGCTGCTTAGAGCGCAACGCACCTAGTGCTAGCGCACACGTGGTGCGCTACAACAGAGTCTTTGAGTCTCAGCGCTGAGACATTTACATTCTTTGCATGTGGAGTTTTTCTCTTTATATATATATATTTATTTTATTATTTATTATTATTATCATTATTTTTTATAAGGGAGCAGGTTGTGAGCCAAAATTTTGGCGGGAGCAAATACCCCCACTACTTTGCCCACGTAAGTACGTACGTGGGTGAAGTAGTGCAGAGTTATGCATGACCACAGAATTGAGGGCTTAGGAGACAAGTTTAGGGTCCTTGTAGCCTAAGACATTCTTCGTCTTCATGAGCCGTAAGTCTCCCAAGAAGGTTTTTCTCCCTACGAGTCGAGAGGATCTAGTAGATGCAAATTCTCTTTAGAAATCATGAGAATTTCTAAGTGTTCATTACCTCCGCGAGTCATAAGGATCTCACTCGGGTATTTTTCCTTACGAATCGTGAGGATCCGTAAGTAGCTTCTTCACTTCAACGGCGAATGTGGCTTTGGCAAATGTGGCCCATAGATGGTAGATGACATTTCATCCTGAACTCTTTATAAGGTAGCGATGGCTTAGGAGACAGGTTCAGATCTGTCGCCTAAGACTTTTCAACTTTATGAGCTGTGAGGGTCTCATGAAGGCTTTTCTCCCTACGAGTCATGAGGATTTCGTAGGTGTTTTTTCTCCTTAGAAGTCGTGAGGACTCCTAAGTGCGTTTTTTCCTGAGAATCGTAAGGATCCCACAAGAGAATTGTCTTAATGCGTAGGGACACTAATTTCGCCGCAAGTTGAGACGAATCGAGAGATTCTCGCAAAGACACTGATTTCCTTGCGGGTCGAAACGAATCGAGAGATTCTCGCTAAGGACGCTGATTTTCCTGAATCGAGATAAGAAGCGATGGCTTAGATTACAGGTTCAAATCTGCCGTCTAAGACTTTTCAACTTTATGAGCCGTGAGGGTCTTATAAAGATTTTTTCTCCCTACGAGTCGAGAGGATCTCATAGGTGTATTTTCTCCTTAGGGATCGTGAGGATTCCTAAGTGTGTTTTCTCTTGAGAGTCGTAAGGATCTCACAAGACAAGTCGAGAGGACTCGTAAGTGACTGATGAGTTGACCTACTCCCGAGTCAAAGCACTGTTTCAACAGGGAGGTCGAGGGTTGACTTTGGGTTGTCTGTGCATCGCCGAGTCATGGAACTGGGAACTTTGCCGCGGCTCTATTTTGCTGACATTGTATATTCCTGCAGAGACACTGATTTCTCTCCGGGTCGGCGCAAATCGAGATGTTCTCGTCAAGGATGCTGATTTCCCTGAATCGAGATATTTGCCAAGGTCACTGATTTCCCTGGAGTTGAGACGAATCGAGGTATTCCTGTAAAGACGCTGATTTCTCTGCTGGTCGACGCGAATCGAGATGCTATCGTCAAGGACACTGATTTCCCTGAATCAAAGAGGTTGCCAAGGACATTGATTTCCCTGGGGTTGAAACGAATCGAGCTATTCCTGCAAAGACGCTGATTTCTCTGCGGGTCGATGCGAATTGAGATGCTCTCATCAAGGACGCTGATTTTCCTGAATCGAGGTTTTGCCAAGGTTACCGATTTCCCTGGAGGTCGAAACGAATCGAGGTATTCCTGCAAAGACGCCAATTTCTCTGCGGGTCGACGAATCGAGATGCTCTCGTCAAGGACGCTGATTTCCCTGAATCGAAGAGGTTGCCAAGGACACTGATTTCCCTGGGATTGGGACGAATTGAGGTATTACTGCAAAGACGCTGATTTCTCTGTGGGTCGACGCGAATCAAGATGCTCTCGTCAAGGACGCTGATTTCCTTGAATCGAGGAGGTTTCCAAGGACACTGATTTCCCTAGGGTTGAGATGAATCGAGGTATTCCTGCACAGACGCTGATTTATCTGCGGGTCGACGCGAATCGAGATGCTCTCGTCAAGGACGTTGATTTCCCTGAATCGAAGAGGTTGCCAAGGACATTGATTTCATTGCGGTTGAGACGAATCAGGAGATTCCTGCAAAGACATTGATTTCCTTGCTGGTCGACATAAATCGAGGTTCTCGCCAAGGATGCTGATTTCCCTGAATCGAGGTTTGGCCAAGGACACTGATTTCCCTGGAGGTCGGTTGGCTTGTTTCCGAGACGGATAGTTGATCTGGCGGGGAAGTCATTGGTTGACTCTAGGTTGTCTGTGGACCGTAGAGTCTTGGAACTAGGACTTTGCGGTGGTTCCAATTGATGGTGTAACATCTGTATCCATGGCTCTGTTTCGTTGCGACTCTCAGTTCGGTTGTTGACGTCACGTATGCATTTGGTTGGAGCGAGGAGAAACGTCATTGTTGATCTCTAGGCTGTCTGTGAACCGTCGAGATTTGGAACTAGGGGACTTTGCCATGGTTCCGTTGTTTTGACCATGAGGTCATTTGTTGACTCGCATTTGCATCCTACTGGAATAAGGAGAAACACCGTTGGTGATCTCTAAGCTGTCTGTGAACCGTCGAGATTTGGAACTAGGGGACTTTGCCATGGTTCCGTTGTTTTGACCCTGGGGTCGTTTAACGTCGCATCTGCATGCTGCTGGAGTAAGGAGAAACACCGTTGGTGATCTCTAGGCTGTCTGTCAACCGTCGAGATTTGGAACTAGGGGATTTTGCCATGGTTCCGGGGTAGTCTCTAGGCTGTTTGTGAACCGTCGAGATTTGGAACTAAGGGGCTTTGTCATGGCTCCGTTTGTTGATGTTGCGTCTGCATCTGATTGGAGGGAGGAAGAACGCCGGTGTTGATCTCTAAATTGTAGATATTGACGTCGAGACCCTGAAGCTAGGGATCTTCCTTCACCTCGTTTGTTGACATTGTGTCTGCAATATTGCGACGAATGTCAAGATTGTCTTTAGGTTGTCTATGAACCGTCGAGATTTGGCTTCGCTTCTACGAAGCCTGGTGGGACGATATGGTTTCTCTTCTTGTTTGTGCCCATGGATTGTATACAGGGGTCAATGTGACCTCACCTGTAAGGCAGAAAGTTTCATTCTTTCATTTTTTTAATTATTTCCGTGATGCTCTATCATTTCAGCTTTTTACATCACGAAAATCGTGATTGCCCAATCATTTCGGCTATTTTTAGCGGTGCCCAATCATTTCAACTATTTTTTTTACTCGCTGCTTTTTATTGCGAGTTGCCCAATCATTTCGGCTGTTTTTGTATGCATACATTTTTACTTGCTGATTTCATTGCAAGTTGCCCCATCATTTCGGCTATTTCATATGCATTTTTGGTTCGCTGATTTTTTATCGCGAGTGTAGAACTTGGAATCTGGTGCCAATCTCAGCATCAGCATCGTTGCGACTGGAATATTGTCAGGAGTGAATCATCATTTGCCATGAAAAAGACTTGGAATTTGATACCGATTCATGCATCAGTATCGCTACAACTGGGATATTGCCAGGAGCGAATCATCATTTTCCTTTGTCGGTTTGAACAAAGGTGGCTTAATAGACCGGGTTAAGATCCTGTCAGCTAAGGCTTTTGACTTCATGAGCCGTAAGGGTCTCATAAAGGTGTTTCTCCTTACGAGTCATGAGGATCTCATAGGTGTGTTTTCTCCTCAGGAATCGTGAGGATCCTAAGTGTGTGTTCTCCTATATGTCGTAAGGATCTTACAAGAGTGTTTTCTCCTTGCAAGTCGAGAGAACCTACAAGTGTTTGTTCACCATGTGAGCATATCCCTAGTCGCTGGTGAGACTCTGTTAGGGAAATGTTTATTCGTGCCCGTGGATTGTATACAACGGTCAGTATTGAACCGCTTGTAGGGCAATTTGGGAAAGGTGATGGCTTAAGAACAGGTTCAGATCCCTGTGGCTTAAGGCTTTTGAATCTTATGAGCCATGAGGGTCTCATAAGAGGGTTCTCCTTACGAGTCATGAGGATCTCGCAAGTGTAATTTCTCCTTAGGAATCGTGGGGATCCCTAAGTGTGTTTCTTCTTTATGAATCATAAGGATCTCACGCAGGTGGTTTATCCTTACAGGGTCGAGAGGACCTTGCAAGTGTCTTTTGAAGAGATTGCGCCCTTCCGGGCTTTCACAAAACTCGCCGGTAGTCCCGCTGTTTTTACTCATGGAGCCTTTTCGGGTTTTCATCCGTTCCCATCTCGCTTATGGACATGCCGTTTTTTTACCACGTCAGCATGGGAACGCCGCGGGTTTGTATTAGTTTAACGACGTTTCGGTCATAGGTCCGAGATTTTTCGGGCAACGTATGATTACACAGCTAGATTTTCTCGCAAATCTTCACATCTTTTGTGTTGGAGGTGGATTCCCTGAAGAGAGGGCTGAGGTCGATTTCTTTGTCAGAGTCGCTTCCAAAGGTGATAACTTGCGATCCCTTGGTGTTAACTATGTGACAGTTGCCAGCAGCTCTTTTACGCTCATCTGTCATGCTTTTCTGTTCCCGACGAGCCTTGTGCTTCATTCGTTGAACGTGTTGTCCGTGGGCAACATATTCCTGCCACCAGTTTTTAAAAGCGATGCACTCTTCGGTAGGGTGTGCAATCCTCTGATGGTATAAGCAGAAGTTAGGATATATGTCCGCTTCATCCAGATGCATACCGCTAGGAGAATTCTCTCTGAAAGAGGGAAACTTCATTCCTATTAACATGGCCCTAGCAAATCATTTCCTTACTTTAAGCTTGCTTTTGCTGGCGATAGGGATGCTTCGATCCGGTTGGGGTGCCTCAACCTTTTTATTCAGTCGTCGGCGTTTGGCTTTTTCGAATATAGCCAGTTCGCGCTCTCGATTGGCTTTGCTTTTCTGACGGGCTTCGTTCAGTAGCAAGTCGATCATCTCGTCAGACGGTTCCAAGGGTTTTGGCTTCGATCCTGCCCCCAGCTTTTATACGCTGTCTCCTATCGCCGAGTGAGCTTCTTCGTTAGTTAACGCCGAATGAGAGACCATGTGGCATCTTGCCATATAGTCCTCAGATTCTTCTGAAGAGTCATCCCCTTCGTTATTGTCGTTATCTCCGCTCTAAAGGATATTGTTGAGAAATTTTTGGAGTGTGACCGGGGTCTGCGCCTTCTGGTTATATTCCTCCAGCGCGTCAATATGCTTTTGCAGATTCGTGCACTTGTCATCAGGCTTCATGGGCTTTTGGGTCTTCTTCTTCTTCTTCGAAGACTTTGACGGCTGGGCCTGAGCGTTTTGATTATCGCTATTAATTCCCGATATTAGGCGTGGTTTCAGCATCCCATCGATGATCTCCGTCTCTTGTAAGCTTTTCCACCTGATCGCCGGACTTGTTTGAAGATCTTTCAACATTCTTTTAGTTTTTTCCGAAAGAACAACTTCCCATGGAGCTTCCTTTATGAATGGGCACGATGCCCCGGGCATGTCCATCTTTTTCGGAGCATGTAGTTGTGGAGGATTTACCTTCCAGATTTCGGATAGCGTGAACTTGTCCTGTTGATACTGGTCTTCACCCCAATTTTTGAAGACGTAGCAGTCTTCGATCGGATTCCTGATACTCGGTGGTAGGGGCAGTAATTGGGATCGTTGATGTCGTTTGGTTGCGGTGGGTATCTCGACTCCGGTAGAGTAATGAGCTCATTGCACACTGCCAGTTCAAACAGTTTTCTTGTTTTATCCCGGGGAAGTGAGTAAAGACGTCCGAACTTCTCATCGAGAGATTGACGCTTGTTGCTTTGGCGAACAACCGGTCTCGGGCCACTCGGTTGGCGATGAAGGTTGCTTTCCCTTTGCCCTTTTTATTCTAAGGCTCCGTCTTTAAAGAGGAAGGCCTATGGCCCATCTGGTCCATTTGGGCTAGCTTGTCAATCAAGGCCTGGAAGGTGGTCGGCTTGAAGAACATCATGAATTGGGATATGGTCGCCTGCGGATCGAGAGTTCCCACAAACATGCTTACTGCAGGAGCCTCTTCTATGCGTTGTTCGCATTTCGACCATAAGTTCCGCCACCGTATCGCGTACTAAACCCATGTTTCTCCAGGCTTCACCCTAGCATTAATCAATGCCGTTATTGGGGTGCGTTCACTAGCACTCGCGAAACGCTGGGTGAATAGAAACTCCATCTCTATGAATGTCTTGACAAAGTCATTTGGGAGTTCGGAATGCCACTCGAATGCTGTCTCCGGCAAGCTGCCAACAAATTGGCGAAGCAATAGCTTATCGTCACCTCCGGTGTTGCCGCACAAGGCTCTGAAATGAGCGACGTGCTGATGCAGATTTCCCGTCCCCTTATATACATGGAATTTGGGGATCGTGTATCCCGGCAGGTACTTTATTTGGTCATACCAACCCAGATAGGGTCGTCCAGTTTTAACAGTTTGCCCAGTCGCTTCATTCGCCTGGTGAACTCGTATTTGCTGAGCGATGTAATCATCCAGGGCAGCTTTGGAGATTGTCTCCTCCTTGGCTGGTGACAAAGCCGGTAGAGGATTTGATGTCTCTCCTCTATCATCTTCAATTATTACTGGAGGATCTTCGGCTGGGGGATCTGGATGGATCATCATGCCTACAATATCTTGGAATAGAATGACCATTTGTTTTATATTGGTCGCTTGTTCCGCGGCCTTTTTGTCCTTCTTCTCGAGGACTCTGCGAAGGAAGTCAGCATCGGTTTCTTGTTCATGACCATGCTCTGATGACGCCTCCGGGCTTTCTTTTGGTCCAGTGAGCACAGCCATTGCAGTCAGCATTTTCTGAAGCTTCTGCTGTTGTTGTTCCTGAGCCCTTGTTATTGATCGGGTGAGCGGTCGGTGGCCCGTCGAAGTGCGGCTTTCTTCTTTTCCGGAACCCATGTAAACAGTATGTACCATCATGTCCCCAGACTTAGGGCGTTTGGGCTCAACACCATTGCGGTTTGCCGCGGTCACAGGGGCTTTCTCCGGCCTCCTTTTTCTTTGAGCAGTTGAAGTTGAGGGAGCCGTTGCAACGGGCACCCAGACAGCTGTTACCTTTCATGGCTTGGCAAGATGGTTCTCTTCTTGTTGGACCTTCGCCCTTTTCTGTCGGCAAGGGTAATCTTGATCAATTACTGAGTCCCGAACCTGTCGCCAGACTTTGTAGATTTTGGAGGACAGCCGCTGAGGGGACTGCTCCGGCTTCATTTCCGCAACATTCTCTACTGATGGAGGAGATCTCTTCAGCACGACAGTTGACGAATTCCTGCGTACTCTGTTAACTAGTTCAAAGCTGTTCCCGGTTGGAACAGCAGTATTGACTTCCACCGTTGGGGCTGGTGGAGTTAGCCCAGAGGGGGAGTTTCCCCCAGCTTTCCATACTCGGCGCCAGTGGCAACGTCGAGCGTGTCGAGACGTTGGGATTGTTTCAGCTTTTCCATGCCCTTTATTCTGATGAGAGTCTGCTGTTGGCGCCAGCCTGTTAAAGACGGATGCTTGCTGAGAGGGAATGGCCAATCTTGAAAAGGCCGATTTTCGTGCAGGGGAAACGGCCTTGGTTACTTCACCCGGAGTGAGAGCTGAAACGGCCAGTCTCATGAAGACCGACCCTTTAGCCGGAGAAGTCGCCTTGGTGACTTCAGGAGTAGGAATGACTATCCCTTTCGGGATAACCCCTTCTGTAATTGTGGGCTTCTTCATAGGCCCGTTGGAGTTTCGGCCCAGTCTGTTGAAAACCGATGCAGTGGACTTGGGCGACTCGTTGAGAGGGGCCGCAACAATTGTAAGCCGATCAAAAACTGATTTTTTCGGAGCTTCTTGCGATGGCACAGGAGCGCTGAAGCTCATCGGTGGGAGCATGGTCCCGAAGAATAGCCCAGTGATGGCCTGAATCACCTGTTCCACTGGCATCTTGAAAAGGGAGGCCACCTGAGGCCCGTAGGTCACTCTTCCAGCGGGGACGGAGTGAGAGTTATTGCTGTTGTTGCAGTTTGTGCAGTTTGAAGCAATTGATCTTCTGTCTTTTTTGCACGGAGCAAGACACCAAATCTTAGTACCTCGAATCCACAGGCAACTATAGCAAACCGTGATTCATTCGCGAACACGACACACGAAGTGTGGAGTGGAAAGAGGAAAAGGTCCTACCGGGCGTGCTAGAATCTGTTCCCCTCCGAAAGACGCGGCAGAGACACGATGTACATCTTGCCTGAAATTCGGGGCAGATGCTAATTGGAGCTATCTTTTCACCTCTCCGAAGATACCAAGTTGATTTATGGCACCATGTATCGAAGGTTTAAACGGATGCGGCCGATATTGCAGACTTCGTCAGATTCCCCATCATTTGAGGGGATTTTGATTGTGGGGACGCTATTCCCTGCAGGCGAAAACCCCTGCAGTTAATTACACTACCGCATCACGGTAACAACTTTCTCCCTCTCCAGATGGTCACTTCGTGTCGTGGGTGTTTGTTTTGTTTGTGGTTGCTCGTGGATTGTATACGGAGACTAATTTATGTTGTCGCCCGTAGGACATGGATTAATCCAAATTCGTATTTTCTTAGATTTGGGTTTTGGTTTGGGTTTAAGGATACGTTAGTATCGTTTGAGACTAAGATCAACTTAAACGTTTGTTAAGAATACGTTAGTCTAATTTTATACTAAGATCGACTTAACGTTTGTTAAGGACACGTTAGTCTAATTTTAGACTAAGATCAACTTAAACATTTGTTAAAGATACGTTAGTCTAATTTTAGACTAAGATCGACTCAACGTTTGTTAAGGACACGTTAGTCTAATTTTAGACTAAGATCAATTTAACAGGATCATTTAGATCCAACAAAAGAGCATTTGGGCTCTATTGTTCTAGTTTAGGGACTTTGCGGTCAATTGCCAGTTTAGGGACATGGTGGTCCAATGTTAGTTTAAAGACATTGCGGTCAAGGTTAAGGACATCATAGTCCATGAGTTTAAGGACCTCACAGTCCGATGTTAGTTTCAATACATCGCGGTCGAGGTTAAGGACATCACTGTCCGTGAGTTTAAGGACCTCACAGTCCGATGTTAGTTTAAAAACATAACGGTCGAGATTAAGGACATCATAGTCCGTGAGTTTAAGGATCTCACAGTCCGATGTTAGTTTAAAGACATCGCGGTCCGATGTTAGTTTTAAGACATCACGGTCGAGGCTAAGGACTTCATAGTCCGTGAGTTTAAGGACCTCACAGTCCAATGTTAGTTTTAAGACATTACGGTCGAGGTTAAGGAAATCATAGTCCATGGGTTTAAGGACCCCACAGTCCAGTTTAAAGACGTCATAGTCTATGAAATATGTGGTTGTCGGGACCCATCATCTCTTTGAAGATGTTGAGGAATTACAACGACGAATATCAAAGGAGTGAAGAGATGTACCATTGAACAAAGGTGAGTTGGTTGAAAGAGCAGATGTGCTCAATTCAAAACAAGTTGAGCACTTATGGCCAAAATTGGGCTAAGTCCAATTAAAATGTTTTGACATTTTATTTTTGTTCTGGCTATTAAGCCTTTATTTAGGCTCAGCCCTTTTAATAATGCTAGGCATTGGGCTCTGACATTTTTGTCTTGTATTGAATGCATAGTATTTATCAGAAACAAAGTTTGTTCTAACAGTGCACCAAGTGGCGCGCCAGGCGCGTTGCGCCAGTCAAAGAGCGCATTGCGCTTCTGTCGGGTAGCGCACACGAAGAGGACACGTGTCGTGCTTAGCGCTAAGCGCTAGTTTGTTAGCGTGCTGCGCTTTTAATTTATGAACACATTGCGCTAGTCTGTTGGCGCACCGGTGTGTGACACGTGGCGCGCTTGGCGCTGAGCGCCAGCCCATGAGTGCAGCGCTCTGTTTTAGGAGTGCAAAACGCAGATTGGTGTCTATGGTTCACGCGTGGCAAGTTTTGGAGCTGAGCACCGATCTAATAAGCGCAAAGGCGCAGTTCATGAGTGCAAGGCAATTTTCAGTAGCGCAAAACGCATCTGATCAAATTTAAGATCAAAGAACAAGTTTATGTTCTTCTTAAAGGAGGCTTTGCCTCAAGATCCAAGAATAAAAGTTTTTGTTTTTATAAAAGGCTCTGCCTTTAAAGATCAAAAAGATCTATGAATGAAGTAAAATACTTCTTTTAGTCTTTTTATGATTAGATCTTTTTGATCTTTTCCTTTCTATTAAAGACCTTGGTCTTTTTCTTAGATCTCTGATCTTTTTAGAAGATGGTTCTTCTTTCTGCGAGATGATTTCATCTTTATTATTCAAGAACATAATTCTTTTTACCTTGAAGATGAAGAAAAAATCTTCTTTTTTCTAAGAGTTTTCTCTTCTTTTGCAGAAGGTTTTTTCTATTGCTCTTTTTTGTATCCTAGAATTGAAGTCTAGGGGCCTTTATATAGGGCCAATTGATTTGTTAAATCAGTTTTAAAAAATCTTTCTCTGATTGATTTGGGAATATTTACCACTGTTGGATCTTTGATCCTAGAGCTTCTGTTTTACAGAAACCAATCTTCTTGTTTTTTAACAAGATTGAGAAAATCTTTCCATAACAGAATTTATTCTGTCTTTTGGTAATTTTTATTTACCATTGGATCATTGATCCAATGGTGCTCTGATTTACAGAGCACAATCTTGTCATTTGGAAAGATTTTGAGGAATCTTTTCTTAACGGAATTTAATTCTGATTAATCAGTGATTTATCATTATTATTAGATCTTTGATCTGATGGTTGGGGAGCTTTTAGGTTCCAGCGCTGGCGCACCCGTGCTTTGCACATGGTGCGCTGCTTAAAAGGCAGCGCACATTGCGCTTGGGCATACATGTATGACACGTGGTGCGCTGCTTAGAGCGCAGCGCACCTAGCGCTAGCGCACACGTGCTTTGCACGTGGTGCGCTATGACAGAGCACATTGCGCTAGTGCACACGTGTATGACACGTGGTGCGCTGCTTAGAGTGCAGCGCACCTAGCGCTAGCGCACACGTGCTTTGCACGAGGTGCGCTACGACAGAGTCTTTGACTCTCAGCGCTGAGACATTTACATTCTTTGCATGTGAAGTTTTTCCCTTTATATATATATATATATATTATTTATTATTTTATTATTATTATTATTATTATTTATAAGTGAGCAGGTTATGAGCCAAAATTTTGGCGGGAACAACCGATGTGTAAAAAGCAATTGTGCTAATTTATCAACCCACTGAGAAATGAGGTCAAATCTCTCAAGATTCGTGAGAAAACATGGGTACGTCGAACTTGGTAATGCAGACATTGAAAATGGAAGTGTAACGGTTTCTTGCAAGGTCGGAGCGAGGATGGAGGGAAGTGATTGAGGAAGGGTATCGGTTAAAGGTTCAGGAGGGTGTGCGCAGTTAATGAAAGGGATAGAATGAATTGGAAAATCCGAATCCTTAAGTAAAACTGCTTCATCCTCAATAATTTCCTCAATACTCTCCTCAAAATTTAGCTTATCCATGCAATTCTCATCAAAATCAAGACGCATATGAAGTTCGGGAGAAACATTTAATGACTCGGGATGATTAATTGGAGAGAAAAATTCAGTCAAATTTGCGGTTTCATCATCCAAAATATTCCTGGCGTCAATATCCTTAATCAAGTGAAAATCAATTTTTTTAGACACCTCATCAAAAACATGGATATTAATCAATTCAGGTTCTAGAGTGGAGGTGTAGAGGTCAAAAGGATTGGCGATGGTTTCACTAGAAAGGGACCCTTCACAATCAGGTAAATCAAACAATACAAAGTCGCACAGCTCATTAAACGTTCTATCTTCAACTGGTGAATCATTTGAGACACTTGATAGACATTCAAAACCGGAGTTGTGGGATTCAATTGAGGATGGGTAGGTTTGATTGGGAAGGGTGCACAGCTCACTCTCTCCACTCAAATTCTCAATCTGTCCAACCGCCTCATCATACATTGGAAAATTTGGAGTTAGTTGGAAACTAGCTACTGAGTCACTAGGTTATATGAGGGCGGCCATAGACGCATTCAAATCTATCATCTGTTGGCATGACGCTACCTTAAAGTCTTCCAACACCTGTCCAAAACTAGACATGGGTTGTGAAGGAGTTTCAGTAAAAGATTCAAAGTTGGATACTGGAAACTCCTAAATAGCTATGTAGAAGCAATGTCTAGGGCAGGTGCGAAAGTCGGGTAGGACTGGTAAGAATTGAATGGTTGGACAGGAGTAGGATAAACATTTGGATAAGAAGATGAATGGAATTGTTGATCCAAAGAATTCGCAGTTGTGAAAGGAGTGAAAGATCGGTTACGAGATTGTTCAATATGTTCAGCAATAAACATGGGTTTCAGAGTTACAAAAGGACTCGAAAAAATAGTATCAACGTAAGAAGTTGGTGAAGGTTGAAATGGTTGATATAAGGTGAATTGCGGAGTCCAATTGGTTGTCCTAGACGCGTCTATGCGATCTTTCAAAGAAATTTTGGGTATGGATGGGTCGTTCAAAATTCGACCAGAACAAGAACCGTAGGAAGTAATGTCTGGTTGTGGGTACCAAATTTCGGCAAGAGTTTTGCGAGGTGGGGTACCCATAATGTAATGAGAGAAAGGAGAAGAAAAAGAATGTGATTTTTGTTTTTGATTTTTGTTTTAATTTTTTTTTTCTGTTTTTAGAGTTTAGAATTTTTTTATTTTTTTTAAATTTTTTTTGAAAGTGTTTTTTTTAGAAAGAGTTTTTGCAAGAATGTGTACGGACTTACTTCAAACAATCACAGTTTAAAACATGTACAATCAAACCTAGAGCTACGGTCTTCTAAGTCAACTAGACTGCTCCTAACTATTCCAAATTGACAAGTTGTGAGATAAACCTCCAATCGCCTCTTCACTGCCAATTGTGGCCAGGTAAGCACAAATGAAGAAAGGATGGTTCCGCTCACGAATCACCGGGAGACGAGCCTTTTAAAATTACCTTTCTCACTTGTCCAGCCTAGACATCACAAAGTCAAGTTTAAATAAATGATTGAATGCCCACAACCTTCCTCTGTCCTAATTAGCACGACAGTCCTTAGTTGGCTGAGTTTAGATATTTTTTAATTAACTCAAGAGTGATGCATATGCTTTTAGTGATTTTTGGGGTCTTAGGAAGGGTAATGAAATCCCAGCCCAATCTTGATTGGTGTTATAGCCCCTTAAATTCCGTATTAATTATGCAAAGCAGTTAACACACCAAAAATTTAAAACACTTGCAAAAAATTTTTTGGCAGTGCAAAGAATCCTGCACAAAAATAATTTATTGGATAGGAGAAAGAGAATCTGTGCAAGAAAACCTGCAGGAATTTTTTTTCAGTGGAGTGCAGAGGAGAGTAGATTAGAAATGAGATACTCATTGAGATTTTGGGGTTGCTGATGTCACCCTTTGACCGCGGTTCCGCGGTCAAACAAGCTCTTCTACCGCGTTTCCGCGGCGGATCAGTGAGTTTGGATTTTCAGAATTTTTCTCTGTGCTGAGTTGGTTCTTCTCTTTCTATTTAGATCCCCTGTTTCTGGATTTGTTCACTGAGTTTGCTCCAGATCTGAAACAGAGTTTGCTCCAAGCCTGCCCACTTGCACAAAAACCTTTCAAAAATAACAAGATGATTTTTATTTTTATTTATTTTTTGTTTTTAAATTTTTTAAATTTTTTATAATTATATATATATATATATTTTATTAACCTGAAATTACATAAAGAAAGAGACTACCGTCTCCCCGGTAACGGCGCCATTTGATTGTTCGCGTTTTTGTGTGCGTTTTAAAATAAAGAATACCGCAATCAAGACGGTGTCGCTTGGTAGCTAACCGGTTGAGTACGGGTCGGTTCACAGGGAAATGGTGTTCTTTCTTTAAGTTCTAACGAGTTAAGTCTATTTTTGGTAGGTTTTGTTTTAAAATCTAAGAATGAGATTAAATTGATTTAAAGGCTTGCTAGGATTAGGATTATGTTAGTTTGGAATAAGGATTCTACTCACTGCTTTTAATGCCTTAGTTAAGAATATAGGTGTTAGGGTAATAGTTAACAAAGGGGATTAGCACGATTAGGAAGAAACTGAGTTTCTTCCTTTTGGTGCTTATCCGTCCTTTGTTTGCTCTTAGCTCTAAGCTCCAGTTAATTCAATCACAACCGGTCTAATTAGGGAACCACCGCTATCATTTAGGATTGGGTGCCGTAGTGAGCAGTGTGTGGTTGAATTAAATAGAGTCTGTATTATAAAAATTATATGGGTAAAGAAAGGAGTGAGAGAGATTTGCTTCTCTCAAACCTTCCCTATCCTAACCCTAACAAGTGAGGAATTACTCACTCATTAGGAAAGTGACGATACAATTCATTTTTATAATTTTTATATTAGAAAACTAAATTGCAGATAATAAAATAACAGATGAAAAATGCAAGAACTAAATTGCAGATAATAAAAGAATGCGAGATAAAAATAAAAACTCTTACTTTATTGATGACCTCTCAACGATTACAAGGGAAATAAAAATTTAATCTAAGAATTAAAAAGAGGCATCCTAAGAAAGGCACCCTAAAAGTGGCACACTAAGAAAGGTCTTGAGCTCTCCTATTTATAGATAGGAAAAACCCTAGGTTTACATTCTAATCCATACATAAAATTACAAAACAAACCCAAAAACCGAGTCAAAGCACCGGCACCCCACCGATGCGTGCAGAGCACGGCCGCGGAACCGCGGCAGATGTGTCTGTTTGGCCGCGGTTCCGCGGCCATTTGATGGTCTTGGTGGTTCATTTTTCCAGGGTTTCTTCATGTTATTTTTGTCTTCTGTTTGGCACACTCAAAATCTCTTCAGTTCTCTTCCTGATATTCAACTATTGACTTTTGCCTTGAGCTCCGCGTTTGAAGTCTTGGATCTTGTGCTGCCCTTATGCTTTGCGCATTGAAATGCTCAATGATTTTCTATTTGTTCCTTGAACTGGTAGGCGGCATTATACGGATAGTGTGCGGAAACCCGTATTTCTCTGTTTGTTGGTCGTAGTTCCACATTTATAGAGACTTTTCATGAATTTCATTGTAACGAGCTGAGAACCTGTAACCTGCATCTACTTAGCAGACATGGATCAAAAGTACCTATTTATATGCAATGTGATTAAGAATGGGTGGTATAAAAATGCAAAAATCTGATATGAACAATATGCTAGGTTTTTTTTCTTTTGATAATAATAGTTTGCTCGGGACGATCAAAAATAATTTTGGAGGTATTTGATCAGTCAAATATATTGCAAATTTGTATGGACATTTTCCCTACTATTATTAAGTACTAAAAGATGTTAATTGTAATTTAAGAACATATGTGGGTTTGTTTGTGAAAATATTATTATATGTTTTTTCATTTATAATTAATATAATTAGGGAAATATATGCATATCATATTTAAATAAAATATTCTTGATATTATTTATTATTAAAATATGCATATCATATCAAACATTTTTAACCAGTATTCTTAAGATATCATATCAATTAATTGGTTGGAATAATATCATAAATAAAACAAATACTACTAACAATGTGATTTGAGATATTGTGCAGGTATTATAATAAGATTAGCTCGAGTCTGAACTATAAGTAGAAAATCCACAACAAATTGATTCACCAAACCAAATCTGCCGAATATTAGGGGAAAATTGAAGAATCTTGCAACGGCAGAGACTAAGAGATATATTTTAAGGATCTTTTTATCAGAAGAATCTCCAAATATCGAGAGAAGAAGCCATGAGAAATCTGAAGGCTCAAACCCACCATACGAAGGCGGATTCACGGTCAAAGTATGCTTGGGCGGCGGAAGCGCGGTCTTCTGGCAGCCGTAGGATGTGAAGCTTTAGGGTCTTGATCGTAATTTGACACACTTCAACATGACGTCTAGGGTTTCACATTCCAGAGCCCATAAAAGGATGAAGAGCATCTATCATAAAAAATATATAATCAAACTATCTATCTATTGAAGAATTGATTAAGATCTAGCGAGCTAATTAAGGTTTTGTAAATTACTTTTTCAGTGAGTAACTTTTGTAATGCACGAGTAAATCAATAAAGGTAGTTTTTTCTTTAATTTTTTCACATTTACTTTCCACATTTACTTTCCATAATTACTTTCCGCATTACATTCTGCATTTACTTTTTACAATTTTAATTTTAATTATGTGTTCCGTTTTCTTCCGCTTTTCTTCTACTACGCTAATATCCATGAGCGAGTAAATTCTTACTTGCCAGGGTTTGTAGGATAGGATAGAATAATGGATGAAAACTATAACTTAAATTCTTTTTAAAGTTTTAATTTTTATAAATTTTAGCAAAATGAATATTAACCCTCTTATCGAGCATGCTATCAATTCATAATAGTCACAACCACAATTTGAGAATTATTAATAATTATTTTGTTAAGGGCTTGAGATAAATATGGATCAATATAAGAACAAGGGTCAGTAGAGGGAAACCCTAATTCCCTACAAGAAGCCTAATCCACATTCATCACTATTTCTCTAGTATTATATAATTAAAAGATAAAAAGAATTATTTTTAAAATTTCATTCATTAACTACTAAATCCTATAAACCCTATAAGCCCTTCTATTATAAACTTTTCAAATTTTCTGAGTAATAAACGATAACAATCCCAACTTTCTTCTATCAACTTGTCTAAAACAAGAAAAACAGTTCACTGTTTCTCTGTGGACGACCCGTACTCACTAACGGCTAGCTATTGCGACACCGTTATTGATTGCGGTAATTTAGAACATGTATAGACACACTTTTGCATGACCAATCACGGAACATGCCACGTTACCTCTTCACCTTCTTTTGGGAAATGGGGCGTGACAGGTTTTAGTGGAGGCCCATGCAAGTCCTCAATATACTAAAATGAAAACATTAATTGACTTTTTACATTTTTGAATCTTATCTACTTTCTACCGTTTCCATATATTCTCTAAGTTTCTTTGTTAGTTTTCTTCACCATCCGTATTCTAGCCATGGCCTTTCCTTTCAGGCCATGGCCAACTTTAGAGCCATACCCTGACGGGGACGATAGGTCAAATGCTACTCTTGAGGCTACACTTAGGTATACAGACGATGAATTCATAGGCCCTAGGAGGTTATTTTCGACAGCGACTTCGAAGATGAAGAGGTCGATGCTGCAACTCCGGAGCCTATGATGGCCAATGACTCCAAAGATGAAGAAGAAGATCCTATGGATTATGATCGTGATGAGAAGGCTCCTGCAGAAGAAGAAGACGGTATAAAGGTGAAGTCCGAGAATGAGGCCCTAGCCGAGGATGAGTCAAAGGATGAAGCTTCAAGTGAGGTGGAATTCCAGGCCGAAGAACCTTAGGCACTCGTTCCCACAAGACACTGTAGGGATAGCCGGCTCTCTCTTAGTGTGAGAGCCTATCGCAACATGTTAAGCGCCCATAATCGAGATTAATAAGACTTGGTTTTTTTTCTTTTTGGCCGAATAAAACGATGTATAGCAGAAAGGACATGTCCTTCTTTTTTCAGTTGTACTCTCTTGGTTTAAGTTGAATAATATCTTTGTTTCGAGCAAAATCTCTCTCGTGTCTCTTGCTTCTCCTTTTATTAGTTTTTCTCCTACATTATTTGTTGTTCTTTCATGCAAATTACTATCTTACCTCATCTTTCAGTCTGTTTGTAACCTAGCCCCCTTCTTATTCAGATCACAATGGCCGGACGACACCCTAACCACAACAGAAGAGGAAATAGGATCAAAGAAGCCGCTGCTCAGCAAGCAGCTATGTTGCAAATGATGAAAGGGCTACTCGAACAACAGCAGCAGCAGACGGATGCCCTCCACCAGGAGCTGTGAGAAAGTAGACAACAACAAGCGAAGATTTTAGAGAAGGCACTAGCTCAAATTACTCAAGGTTCAGCGGAGTGAAGCAGTTCATATCACTTCACCTCTAAGATATTTTCAGGAAAGGAAACTCCTTTAGAAGCTGTGGAATGGCTTAAAAGAACCGTCAATGACTCGGAGCTACTCAAATTCCTAAGGATGCATAGGTAAACATTGCCAAACTGCAACTCATGAATAATTCTAGAATATGGTAGGAGGCAGAGGAAAGTAGACTAAAAAATCCTATCGACTGGGAAACGTTCAAACAACGTTTTGATAATCAGTACTTTCTAGCCGTGGCACACCTAGAGATGGAAAGGGAATTCGTACAACTACAATAAGGGAGAATGCGGGATAAGCCTGTAGACGAGTATGCTTTAGAGTTCGCAAGGTTAAGTCGGGTCGCACTTCACTTTGTGGCAACCCTAGAACTTTATACTAAGAGGTTCTGACAAGGATTGGATCCGAAGACACAGTCCTCCATGTCTTCTGCTGCCCTTTCGAGTTATGATGCAATCTTAGATGCAGCACGGAACTTTGAAGATCTATATAAATGCATGAGGAAAAATTACCATTCGTCAGGTGTTAAGCGACTGCCAAGTCCATTTTCAGGAGAATCATCTTCCAAATTCAACGGAGGGAAGCAATTCAAGAGGCTGGCATAGCCAACTGTCTCAAGAAAACTGGCCTTTATATGCATCCATTGTGGTAGAACCGGACATTACATGGGAGATTGTCGCGTTTTAAACAAACTCTACATAGTCTGTGGGTCTCCGGATCATGCTATTAAAAGCTGTCCTCAGAGAAGGAGACAACTAGGTCAAGTCAATAAGTCGGCCAATAATGGGGCACCACAATAAGGAAATTGACCATTTCCCACCACTAAACCAACCGGTCAAGGGGCACTACCGAAGGGATCACCCTTGCCATCACAGGAGCGTGCGTTTCAGCAAGCGCAGTGGAATGGACCTAAACGCCAGACCTTCACCATGACAGCCGAGAAGGCTGATGCCACAGGGAAAAATAGCAAAGGTACTCTTTTCTTTTTCAACCTTCCTTTCCAGTACCTTACTTATTTTCCTTCGATGTGAATATTAGATAGGCTCACCAAAATTCTTCTAGTTCAACTAGCTGCCTTTATGCATATATCTCTCAAGTTTTCTTGCATGTCCCATTATACCTTTTCCATTAGTTTAGAAATACCTCTAACCTTCCTTCAAATCCTAAACTTTTTCTATCTGGAAGCAACTACCGATTTTACACATTCTGATTCTTTATATCTAAACCATTCATAGACTTTCCATGCATTAAGCGATACATCAACTCTTGGGAGCGGCACATGTATTAAAAGAGGGATCCTGACAGCGTTACTGATTTCTGTGTCTAGTAGTGGCTACCCTTTTGAAAATTTTAAATATGAAATTACTCTAAGGAGGGTAGGTCATAACTAACACACCCATCCTTGCCATACCCAATAGACCCGGAAGTTTTAACGGTTACTGCGATGTTTCGGGGAAGGGACTCGGTGGTGCGATGTATCAGCACACCAATGTAGTTGCATATGCATCAAGACAACTAAAAACTCGGGAACACAACTATCCTATCTAGATCTAGAACTGGAAATTATGATGTTCATCCTGAAATTATAAAGACACTACTGTAAGGAGAACGTGTAGACACGGATGGTTAAAGCATATGAAGAAGATGAGAGGGGTCAAGTTTTATATGGGAGAAGTGGTGATCTACTTGGACGATCCTGAAGATTGAGAACTTATGGGATTGAGATGATTGTATAAACAATGAAGGTAGTGATACGATACGGGAAGCACGGAAAGCTCAGTCCACGACTCATCAGCTGTTTAATATCCTGAAAAGAGACGGTAAGGTTGTGTATCGCCTAACCATACCATCTTCATTGGAAGGCGTGCTTAATGCTTTTATATCCCACAGTTAATGAAGTATGTCAGCAACCTAAGTCACATTTTGGATCATTTCGAAATCACAGTAGGGGCTGACGTAACCTACGAGCAGTAACCGGTCGAGATACTAGACCGAAAAAAGAAGACCTTGAGAGATAAGATGGTTGGTTAGAGTTATGTGGAAGAAAGACTCCCAGACGAACCTACGCGGTAACGAGGAAACGAGACGAGAGAACGAGACCCAAATTTTTTTTTATCTCGATAACCCCTTCTTGGAAATTTTTCCTTGGCTACCACCTTCTGAAATTTCGAGAACAAAATTATTTTAAGGAAGATAGATTGTAACGAGCGTGTTTTCTAATACCCAATGAAAGGTCTTTTATTTAGTTCCAAGTATTTATTTGCGTGTTTCGTTGATGGAAAACTATTTTATTTTATTTGTAAAAGTAATTTTAAAAATGTTATAAGCATTTAAATATAATTAAATGAAATTTTTAAAAAGATAATTATATTTTTCTGGGCTTAAATTGTTTTAATAAAATTTTATGATATATTAAAATAATTTATGTATTTTTATTATTACTTAAAATAATTATTTCGAAATTAAAACATTTTTAAAAATAGATTAAACTTTTAAATAATTATAATAACTAACAAATATTTTAGATATGTGAATATTATTTATTTTTAGCCCAAAATCATTTTTAAACTGAAGACATCAATAAAATAGATTTTCTGGTATTTTCTAGTATTTTTCCCGTAATTAAAACTATTTTTAACAAAATTTTCAAAACAAATTCGGTTTTATAAAAACAGTTTTAGAAATTAAAAGGAAAAGGAAAAAATAAAAGAAAAGGTATTTTTAACCTGGACCGTTGGATTTGAAATCCACACCTAGATTCGTGCCCAGCCCCTGCATGAGGCGACCACGAGAAAACGCATGGGTCCCTCTCGCACCCACATGGCGCCTCCTAGTTGGTGGCGGCGGCGGAATCATCAAGAGATGATTCACGATGATTGTGCAGTGATTATAAATCATTGGGCGTGGATTTTTGTAGGATTTGACCGGGTTTTTTAGGAATTTATTTGTTACAACCTAAACCCTATATATACAGCCTCTTCATAATCACTTTTCTCACACCACAGAACTCCGAAAATTCTGAAAAAATACTGAGACCTTCGTCTCGACGACGCCGGCGTTGTGGTTCCACCAAATCATTGAGAAAAAATCAGAACGCGGAGATATTCATGTTTTAAAGCAACAAGACGTTTCGACTTCTTAAATTTTTATCTCAAAACAAAAGTAGGATCCGCCTCTCACCATTTGATCTATCATCTTCTTCAATTGGGATTTCTTATGCATGATAATAATCTTGCAACCTATTTTAATGCAATGTTAAAACCTTCATGCATTTTATGTTAAGATATTATTTTAATAAAAGAATCTAGACTTGATGTTAACCTCATGGGATAACGACCTATCTCCCATGCTCAGACACATACCTACAATAAAAAATTCATGATATTGTTTATTAGTTGCTAAGTTGGCATATCACACAAACCTTCTAACATCATATTGATTATTATTTTACTAAGATAGCATATTACGCATACTGTATGATCTCAAAATAGGTCATTCCACAACATGCCCTCATATTATGAAAAGTTTATGATTGAAAACATATACTAATTAGGTAAATATTTTAAAAGAGGTTTAAAAAAATATAATATTTTTTATTGATGTTATAAGATATTTCTTAGTTTCGATAAAATAACCCAATCTTTGGAAAGTCGTAATATTAGATACACCCTAAAATTCCAAAACAATCTATGATCACATAAATACCATATTTTTTCTATGTTACATAAGCTAATAATAATATAATTTTTTACATCGATACCCTTTCGCTTAAGAGAATATTTTTATATTAATATCTTTAGCTTATAACTACTAAGGTTTAATAAGATACCCTAATAAGGTAATATTTTACATGAAACACCCCGTAGTTACTAGACAATCGTCCGTGAAAAGAACACAAATCTTACCGTCCATGTGCAGCGGTTGTCAACGCGGAGTTTTTTCTGTAGAATATCACCTTAAATAAAATATCCTAATCTAAATAGGGTAATATTTTACGAAAATACCACGTGGTTGATAGACATTCGTTCCTAAAAAGGATACAAATTCTGCGACCCATGTGCAGCGGTTGCCAACACGGACATATTTCTAAAATGTTACCTCTAAATAAACACCTTAATTTTATAAATTATTAATTACAATAAAATACCTTAACCCATCCTAAAAAGGATATAATTTCATTTAAATACTTTGACATTTACTAAAAGGCTATTTTCAACAAAAACCATAATCTTAATAAAAGATATTTTCCAAAAAGAATACCTAAAATTTTATTAAAAGATAATTTCAAGTAAATACCATAATTTTTCATTAAAAGATATTTTCATTAAAATATCATGGGTTTCCCAAAATTATAATTACTCTAAAATACCATGGTTTTCTTATAAACAGTAACTACCATAAAATACAATGATCTTTATTATCTAAGGTTTGTATAAAATATTTTGATCCACCATACAAATTTTAAAAGGTAACAAGATAAAATGAGTGGTTGTGAAATGCCATATTAAATGAGGTCAACAATTTGAATACAAACTTATGACATATATGACATATAATACGATTAGAGTTAGAATGCGTGAACCTATGTATGGAATACTTATAAATGAAGATCTTTGCAAGCAGGATGAACAGTCCAATATGTGGACGACTACTAACCCGATATTCGGGCGAATACTAACCCAACTTCGGGCGAATACTAACTCGATATTCAGGCAAACGCTAACCGTACTTTGAGAGCGAATGCTAAACCTATTTTGAGGGTGAATAATCCAATAGGTGGATGACATACAATGTGGAAATTCCATGTCTAGATGACATACACACTAATTCTAATTCGTCAAAACCTTTATATTGAACAATGGGGATGGATCAGACAGCTTTGTATGAAATGGCTAGAAGCGCGCACCCAAGCAGGCAATCCATGGGAAAGACGAGTCATGATCCTCATCCTCGACGGCTTCCCATACATTCCTTTAAAAATAAAGGAGCTCAAGATAGCCACATCAAAAGCAGGACGCCATCCATGGCTAAGCCAAAAAAGTTGCCCAGCCATATCTCTTGAAGAAAGGATGGTACGAGGATATTCTTTTACCCGGGAAAAGGTGAGGAAAATATTTAACCTCGCCATGAAGAACTAGATATTGACGCTGCCCAAGTGCAAGCGGGCTCAGGAAGCTAATGCTCTGGGTCATCCTGACTACTGTCCTTACCATCGGATCATTGGTCATCCAATCGAAGATTACTTTGTCTTCAAGAACTGGACATAAGACCAGTACATGCAAGTTCAAACTGTTGGATATAGGTGCCCTCAAGGCAATTATTGTAATTGAAGGTGGTCCTATACGGAGAACAGTCTTACTTGAGACGATATTATGTTATCTGGTTTGATTTTATCTTTCATGTGATGCGTTTTTGCATTATCATGTATCATTTATACATGAGATAAAGCTCTTAGGATTTTTCTTGACAACCAGAACGATGATGGAGATCATATTAGTGGGGACTGGGTAGTTGATAAGCACATCCTTAGATGTCCCTAGTCGTAGGAGTATCGGGACTGGGCATCGGTACTCCAGTTTAGACTAGTCTGTATGTTTCCTGACCTGGTTGGAGGGCGATAACTGATCCTACAGCTATTGGTGTTTGATATCGAGGATTGTATACATATGCTCATTGGATGAGTTACACTGGATGGACTCACTGAGAACTCCTAGTTGGTAATATACCAATGTCAGATAGCAGTTCTCTGGTGATATGAGTACAGGGTAGTCCCTAGGACCTGAGATCGCCATAGTTTCTTATGTGTGTTCCCACTATTGTCACGACCCAAAAATGATACATAATCGACACTTGAATCAAGTGAATTCTATAGGATCCCACCGTAACTCAAGTAAACTGAAAACTAGGAATCTAAACCTTTTAAGAAAATAGTGGAAGTAAAGTTTTGGAAAAAGGGGTATAAATGGAATCAAGTTCCTCTTTTTTAAAGTATAAGTAAAGTTTATAGAAATACAAGTTGATTGCATGTAACAGTTTGAAAACATTTTCGTCATTTGAAATTTGGGCAGTATCTTCTTTGTAAATTTTGATCAAAACCAGCACATTAACAATAATAATATTGGCATCCCCAAGCAGGGATCTAACTCATCGCTAATTGGTAGAATCGTAACCACGCAACATATATATATACGACGCCCAAGGTGAAAATCTACTCAGAAAAGAAAGTAATGAATTACCAAAACATCATTAAACTCAAGTACAAAGAATATATACAAATCTCTCCTTTAAGTCCAAATGAATATACAAACCGGTCTCTAAATCCATAAATATACATAGTCTGGTTGATGAAGTTTTTAGCTAGATTACAAATGAATAAAATATACTAGCAGCAGTTACGATCCGTAATGTGACCCACCTACCAAGCAATCGTCCGAAAGTGAAATGTGTCAGCAAGCCGCTACTGATCCGAATGGTCGGTCCTGCAAGAAAACTATGGCACAACGGGGTGAGTTGTCAATTCGTGAGTAGAAGACATCATCAGGTAGAAATCAAATGCATAATGATCTACCTAGGTCATACTGTATAATATCATATCGTGTGGTAACGAAGGTGAACATGTATATATTTATATATATATAATCTCATGCCTGTATCAATATGTGGTAACATGTCATCCAAAACTTGTGTGCGTGTGTGTATCATCTGATGAGTGTCCATCAATAACACTCAAAATCATCATACAACCCCTAAGTGTCCAGCATCGATACTCGAAATCATCATAAATCCTGTGTCCAGTATCGACACGTAAATCCTCATATCTCAAGTGTTGTTTCATTGGATCGGCCCTCATATCTCAGCCATCGTCTTATCATCGGTCCTCAAATCCATCTGTCTCATATCACTCCGGTCGGTATCCTCTGGATATCCGCCAAGTCCAATATTGTCACCGGTAGGTAGTGTTCCCAGCCAGGCTTAACGCTTTTCTATACGATCTTCTTGCCCCCGGGTATCGTACCGGGTGCACCATGTACCCGCAGACGTTGACTCCTTACTCCTCGAATCTGGTAGTAATCATAGCTCAGAACTGAGAAATCTCATGGTGGACGTCAAAATATTATATCAAGAGAAAACCGTGTTTTAAAAACATTTACGAGTTTTTAAATCATATCTGCAGTTTCTCAAATCTAGAAATCTTATGGAAGCAGAATCTTATAAGAATATGGCGATAATGAAATAATATGTACATGTACAGAACAATACTGTAATTCATAGCAAGTGTGTTCATATAAGCATGTCGTATAGCAATATAAAGAAATTAGAATATTTGAAACAGTACGTGGTGTTGGGTCTAAACAGTAATTTATATGTGTACGTGGCATGACAATTACCGATGATGTGTATGTGAGCATACGAGTATGTGTACATGCAACATGTAAGTCATCAGTAACGGTACACGTGTCCTAGCAACGAAGTTACGTAAGCTAACGGTATAAATGTATTTTGCATCGTAAATGATCGAAATGTGAGCGTATGCAGAAATAAGAAATCAAAATGCGAGCACAAGAGGAATAAAGAAATCGTAACGTGAATAAGTATAAAAATATTTAACTAAGTATGATCCATACAGTTATAGTTTAAAATAGTACAAGACATTGTTTTAGAAATAGGGGGTTCCTGCCAAAAATTTCTGCGTAAAAGAGCCCAACATATCAAATGGCAGCAATACGTTTAAGAAAATATAAACCAGTATTTTCCGGACTGTATTTTGTTAAACTACCGAATGAGTATCAGGTAAATTTTGATGGCATTTAAAGTGTCTCGAAAAGTCCTTCGATTTGATATATTACGGGCCTCATAACTCTTCCGGAATCAAAAGTTTTGAGCAAATATGCTATGCACGTATAGTCTAAGTAATGTTTTACCACATAGGGGATACATTTTTAGTCTCATATCGGGAAAAAGAGAGATCTCTTCTCTACCACTACCCTATAAATAAAAGTTGATACCTCTCAGTAAAAATTGGGATTCAATTCTTAAAGGAGTTTAGTTCTCCAAGTTAGGGCCATAGCTGCCCCACATGATGCACATATGTGCAAGCGCTACATACAACACACGTGCACCCACCACGTGCGCAACATGTGTGACGCACATGCGCTAACGCAAAGAAACCTTTTTCAGCGGTTAGGAGTTTAAGCTCCAACCTGTTCTTCCTCCTGATAAATGGGACATGGTTCAAAGGGTATACCTCCCCACATCTTCGATATATGGCGTTGTAATCCCTCAGCGTCGTCGGAGAGATGATGGGTCCCAATGACCAATGATCTCTCTTTCCAAATAAGGAAGAGACCACCCCATAAGTTTTAGTAAAAATAAAAAAAGCTCTCAAAACAACAGAGAATTTAATTCTCAATAAAGAAGAAGATCTTCCTCTTCTCAAACCCTAGGTAAAGAAACCAAAGAGATCAAAACAACTCCTTTACCTATCATAGCATATCTAAGGGTTTAACCCTTCTCAAGAACTTAGTTCTTTCTCTGGATCTGAGATTTACAAGTCAAGTCTCCCACAAGTTGAGAATTTAATTCTCATCGGGAAGATCTTATTCTTGAGAATCAAAGATTTAGGGAAGAACAAAGTTGAAAAGAAAGAAGACGGGGTCTATAATACTCCAGGAACTTAGTTCTGTAAAAACCCGATCTAAGATCCTCAAAAATAGTGATCTTGGTGATCGTTAATGGTCAAAATACCATTAACATAGGTTTAACCTCTCTGAAAACATGAACAGGAAAACATGGATAAAAGAATAAGGCTGAAAAGAAAGAAGAAGGAGTTTTATACTCCAGGAACTTAGTTCATTCAAATCAAGAACTTAGTTCTTAAAGAATATAATCCCAGATCCTCAAAATGGTGATCTTGATGATCGTTAATGGTCAAAATACTATTAACAAAAGAACTCAACAGCTCAAGTGAAAAGCACATGAGCACCCAAGGCCAAGTTACATAGCGTCTCAAGTGAAACACACGTGAGCGCCGGAAAAAGTTAGTGCTTAGCACTATTGGAATGTCTGACGTGGAACACATGTAAGCGCCATAAAAAAATTAGTGCTTAGCACTATTATAGCGCCTCACGTGATATACACGTGAGAGCTATATGCAGCTGAGTGCTTAGCACTGCTGGGTGTTACAGAAATCCAAACTGGCTAAGCTTATACCAAACTGGCTAAGCTTATATTCATGATATCCAAACTGATCTTAGTCCATACATGACTAACGATCTTCATCCCATACCTTCTAAGTTAATCTCAGTCTCAAATAAGAGTAATGATTCTTGGATGATCCATCATGATCTTTCCCTCGAATACGGGATTTGGTTCAAGGGTACATCTTTCCACACCTCTGATATATGTCGTTGTAATTCCTCAGCATCTTCAAAGAGGTGGCGGGTCCCGAAAACCAACAACTCCTTTCATCTCACATTAATGAACTTCCAAATTGACGTGCATGCCTCAAATCAGACCGCACCCCAAATTGGGTGCATTCCATGTCACCATTGTTCACTCCGTCACATAACAAATACACGCGAGTGTAAGACGAACAATGGACCGAAATGTCCTTAAACTAAGTTGCGTCCCCAAAATGGGAATGTTGGACCGAAACGTCCCTAAACTAGTGCGTCGCCTCAAATATGGCGCGTCGCCACAAATACAACGATAATGGACCGAAACGTTCTTAAACTAATATTCGCTCCAAACAAGGTGATGTTGAACCGCGATATCCTTAAACTAATATAATTGAGTTCATATGCTCATTTGTTTCTAAGTTGATCTTGATCTCAAATATGACCGACGATCCTTAGATCAACCCAAGTTTCATGTGAACTGATGGACTTCATTTATATGAGATCTGCGTCCTAAGTTCACTCCTGTTGTCAAACTAAGCTACCAACGTGGACCCCGTCAAGTAAATCCTTGACCCAAACCCCAAATCTAAATTGTACGGATTTAGACTAATCCGCGCCCTACGGACGACGACATAAACTAATTCGCAACCCGGCAACGTCAACAACCCTAATTACTACTCCTATCATATAATGGTGAGCCACCCAATTGAAGATTGCTATGTCTTCAAAAACTGGGTCGAGCACCAGTATTAACAGGGTAAATTCGCGATGTCTGATTACTAGAAGGTAAACCTACCCCAGAAGTACACTCTGAAAAAGGTGGATGCGCAGGGGACACCATGCTCACTCGTGGAAGAAACTCCATGGGAAGTCATACTTTCAGCAAAAACCAAAAGAATACTAAAGGATCTACATGCATATCCGACAGTCAGGTGGAAAATCACACTTGAACCCGAAATAATCGAAGGGATGCTAAAATCTCCTCCCGTGCCAAAAATTGTTTACAAGGGGAAAAGCCCCCAAGTTAAGCTTTTAAAGTATTTGAAGAAAAAGAAGAAAACCAAAACGCTTGTGCAACCTGCCGAGTATGACGACAACCACACATATTTACAAAAATACATAGACGCATTGGAGGAATATAACCAGATGGAGCGAACACCGGCCACGCTCGAAAAATTCCTCAAGCATATTCTTGAGAGCGAAGGCAGTGACAATGATGAGGGATATGACTCATTAGAAGGAACCAAAGACTATGTAGCAAGTTGCCACATGGTCTCCCATTCGTCGTTATATGGCAAAGAGGCTCCCTCAGCGTCAGAAAACAACGCAGAGGAACTTGGGGCAGAATCAGAGCTAAAATCCCCGAAACTTCCAGAAGAAGACCCGATTGAGAGGCTGCTAAAAGAGGCATTTCAAAAAAGCAAAGTTGAGCAAGAACGTGAGACAACCATATATGAAAAGACTAAGAGTCAGCGTCTGGATAAAGAAGCTACGGCGAGGACGATTCTTAAAGTACTCCAACCAAACCAAAGCACACCTGTAACAAATAAAAGCAGGATCAAAATAGGGAAGCAGTTCGCCAAAGCCCTGTTAATAGGGATGAAGCTGCCATATCTCATGACGAATACTCTTGGGATTATATGCCTCGATGGAGAAGAATCACATCCAAACTACCGCCTATATCATCAGAGGGTCACCCACCCTATCGAGAAATGCAGTGCTTTCAAGAAGTGGTGGCAAGGATACTTTGCCCATCAAAAACACTTCAAGATGATGAAGCGCGAAAATCGTGCTTGTTGACGGCAAAATAATAGGACGATCACACATGAAGAAATGACAGGCAACTGTTATATGGTTGGTAATAATGCGGATGGAGGAAAACCTCCAGTTCTTATATTCAGGAGCGATTCTGAGGATGAAACACCCATCAACCCTCTCTTCAAAGACTCCGCCTCCGAAAAAGAAGAGGAGGAGAAGAATTGAAAGAATATTCAACTGTGTAACCGTAGGCTTCCTGAGAAGAACCTCAGACCTACAAACAAAGATTTGAACAAAAAAGACAAAGGAAAAGGGAAAATCCCTGAGGAAATTGCCCTCGATGACGGAGTGGTAAAGGAGCTCACCATAGAAGACCCGCCTAAGAAAAATAAGGTGGATTACAATGTCCTGGCACATCTGAGGAAAATACCCTCGCAATTGGGCATATTGGATGCTCTCCTCCTGTTCAAAGAGGCACGGGATTCTCTGATCAAGGCATTACAAGAGCCTGATCAGTTCCAAGCTTTTCTTCCAGAGAAGAAGATGAAAGATGAACTGGCAAAGGCCTACATGACTGATATTACATTCAGCGATGAAACTCTCTTCTTTGGTACATGCGAGCATAATCTCCCATTATATGTCACTGGGTACTACCACGACATCAAGATAGGGAAATTCTTGTCGACAACGGATCCTCCGTTAACCTTCTCAACATAAGAGTGCTGAAGGAAATTTGCATGAACTTTCAGCACCTTACCTAATATAAAATTACCATCTCCGGGTTTGACTCACAGTCATCATGGACGCTTGGCTCCGTAATACTGGCACTACGCTTCGGGCAGCTCATCAATGACATCAAATTTCATGTCATTGACGCCAAGACTTGCTATAACGCTTTGCTCGGTAGGCCTTGGTTACACGAGTACAACGTCATCCCTTCTACACAACATCAGTGTATGAAGTATTTTAAGGATGGATTGGAGTACACCGTCACGGGAGAGCTAAATCAGTTCACCGTAAATGAAGTCCGGAAATACGAAGACGCTAAGTACTTATTCCCCTCCGAAAGACGGTGCATAAGACTGGGCATCTTGGCACTGAGATTCGGGGCAGATGCTATTTGGTTTTATCCGTCCACCTCTCCGAAGATGCCAAGTTGATTTATGGCACCGTGTATCGGAGGTTTAGACGGATGCGGCCGATGTAGCAAACTTCGTCAGATTCCCCCTCTTTCGAGGGGTTTTTGATTGTGGGGATGCTCTTCCCTGCACACGCAAGCTCCTGCAGTTAATTACGCTACCGCATCGCGGTAACAACTTTCTCCTTCTCCAGAATTTCACTTCGTGTCGTGGGTGTTTGTTTTGTTTGTGGTTGCCCATGAATTGTATACGGAGACTAATTTATGTTGTCGCCCGTAGGACGTGGATTAGTCCAAATCCGTATTCTCTTCGATTTGGGTTTGGGATTTTGGTTTAAGGATAAGTTAGCCATATTTGAGGCTACGATCAACTTAAACGTTCGTTAAGGATAGGTTAGTCTATTATTTGACTAAGATCAACTTAACGGGATCGTTTAGATCCGACAAAAGAGCATTTGGGGCTTGATTGTTCCAGTTTAGGGACATAGTGGTCCATTGAATGTATGGCCGTCGGGACCCATCACCTCTCTGACGACACTGAAGGATTACAATGACAAATGTCAGAGGAGTTCAGAGATGTACCCTTGAACCAAAATTGATTGGGGGATCTATAGTCCAATTTGGGACTAAAGTCTGTTTGAGGGTTTAAGGATACGTTAGCCATATTTGAGGCAAAGATCAACATAAACGGGATCGTTTAGATTCGACAAAAGTGCATTTGGGGGCTCTATTGTTCCATTTTAGGGACATTGTGGTCCGTTGCCAGTTTAGGGACATAGTGGTCCATTGGTTTAAGGACGCTTAAGGCCGTATATTGGTTTAAGGACGCTTAAGTCCATAAGCTTAAGGACGCTTAAGTCCGTGAGTTTAGGGACGCTTAAGTCCGTATATTGGTTTAAGGACGCTTAAGTCCGTGAGTTTAAGGACGCTTAAGTCCGTATATTGGTTTAAGGACGCTTAAATCCATGAGTTTAAGGACGCTTAAGTCCGTGAGTTTAAGGACGCTTAAGTCCGTATATTGGTTTAAGGACGCTTAAGTCCATGAGTTTAAGGACGCTTAAGTCCGTATATTAATTTAAGGATGCTTAAGTCCGTGAGTTTAAGGACGCTTAAGTCCGTATATTGGTTTAAGGACGCTTAAGTCCATGAGTTTAAGGACGCTTAAGTCCGTGAGTTTAAGGACGCTTAATTCCATGAGTTTAAGGACGCTTAAGTCCGTAGCAATGATGGTTGTCGGGACCCGTCACCTCTCTGACGACGTTGAAGGATTACAACGACAAATGTCAAAGGAGTTCAGAGATGTACCCTTGAACCGAGGTAGATTAAGTGGTCCGTAGTCAAATTTGGAATCAAGACCAGTTAATTATATTATGAGCCCATTGGCTCAGTTAAGTCTGAATTGAGGACTTATGGCCTTCTTGGGCTAAGTCGAATCAAGTTTGGAATACTGGCCCTCTGTTGGTACATTAGACATATTCAATTGAAGGGGAGGCTTTGCCTCTAGAAAATTAGCCAATTGGGCTAAAACTAGTGTTAAACACTAAAGATCAATAGTGTTGAACATTGGAAATAAGATTATCAAATTAGTGTTAAACACTAAAAAGTTGTGATTCTCAAATTAGTGTTAAACACTAATAGATAACAGTGTTAAACACTGGCAACAAAATTATCAGATTAGTGTTAAAATTAACAGAGGGGGGATCACGTGGGAGCACGTGATGGCATCAAAAGTGGGGCCAGATCCCCTTTATTTTGTTCTGCAGATAAGTGTCTAACACCTTTAATTCTCACAGCCATCACGTGTGGGCACGTGATGGGTGCTCATGCCCTGGTTTATTAGAATATTCATTAGGAATCACGTGATGACACGTGAGGGGGCCCAGCGCTTCTTTCCTGTGGATCTTTACAGGGGTCATGTAGGGACACGTGACCCTGGTTCTTTCCTGTTTAAAGATCTATTTGTCTTTTTAAGAATTAAATTCTTCATAGGGTTGAACCCTAGCTATAACTTTAGAGGAATTAAATTCCTATTTTCGAAGAATTATATTCTTAGATAGGGTTAAACCCTAATTTTCTTTCGGAGGAATTAAATTCCCATAACTTTGTGTGAATTAAGTCTGACATAGGGTAAAACCCTAATTTTATTTTAAAGGGGAATTAAATCCCTGTGATTTTGAGAGAATCAAATTCTCAATTAGGGTTAAACCTTAGTTCTGTCCATTTTGAAGGAATTAAATTCCTATAATTTTAGGAGAATTGAATTCTCACATAGGGTTAAACCCTAATTTTATCTTGGAGGAATTAAATTCCTATAACTTTGTGAGAATTAAATTCTCAAAACTCAATTCCTCCTCTATGTTTTAGATCTGCATGGCAAGATTTCGACCCAATGAGAATTAAATTCTCAATTTATGTGGAGATGTGCACTTTGCAGATCTTCAACTAGAGAAAGAACTAAGTTCTTTTCTTTTTATATAAGAGTTAAACTCTTGGATTGAGAATTAAATTTTCTTTTTGAAGCCTTTTCCCCTTTCTTTTCTTACCTAGGGTTTTTCTATGTAGAGAATCAAATTCTTCTTTCTTTTCTCTCTGAATTTTCAAGATTCCAAGGCTCTATATCTCTCTCTCTGTCTATCTATATATCGCTCTCCCTTCTTTTGGCTCCTATTTATAGGAGAGGGAAAAGAATCAATCTGTTTGGTAAATCTTTCATTGAAAGATTTGATTTGTTTTCATCATTAATCCGGGCCTTTAGATCATTAGATGAATTTTATTCACCATTGGATTTTAAATCCGAAGATATTCTTTTTGTTATTTCGGTGAGATTTAGGGGAAATCTTTCCTTGTCCAAGATTTTTCCATAAATTGGTGATATTTAATCACCCTCGGATTCTTGATCCAACGGTTTCACATAATTCTTCTCCATTTTGGAAAGATTTAAACGATATTTTTTAGAATTCAATTCTACTGAACAGCAAGGCTTTTAAAGCCAGTCACGTGTGGCCACGTGACCTTTGGTCACGTGTGAGCACACGACCCCCGGTCATATATGAGCACGCGACCCCTGGTCACGTGTGAGAACGTGACTCCCTGAACGGGCTCCTCTTCTTTGCTTTGTTCTTTGCCGCTGCTTAACCATCACGTGCCAACACGTGACCACTGGTCACGTGTGAGCACGTGATGCTTCCTCTGAAGCTCTTTCTTGATTTTTAATCAGGGAACAAAGGCCCTCACAGCATTGCTCTCACGTGTCTGCACGTGAGTGCAACGCTGTCACTTTTGTGACCGTTGGGTCTGCCTTAGGAGTAGGGTAGATAAAACGTTTTCCATCCCATCCTATAAATGCCAATGTCCTTTCAGAAGAGCCTCCACTTTGCTCATCTTCTTCCTTTGATAACTTTTCTCTTGAGAATTTAATTCTCATTCCTCAGAGCTTAGTTCTCTGCCTTAAAAATTTTCAGAGTTTAACTCTGTTCAAGAAAGACTCTTTCTTTCAGGTAATGATGTTGAACGATCGCAGAACCTCCATTTTTTAAAAAAAACTCTCTGGATTTTAAATCCATATCAAAGGTTTCACCCTTTTAACATGAATCCATTTTTCTTCATGTTCTTCAATAGAAATATAAAACCATTTAATCTTCAACAGTAGATCTCTTAGGGTTCATCTGATCTTTTAGGGAGATGATGATTTCGGTTGTTTTCTATGGAATTTAATTCCATCCCTAAGGAGCTCTGGCTCTGGAACAAGATTTTCTGGGAATTTAATTCCCTTTTTCAGAAAGGAATTTAATTCCTATGAAGAACTAAGTTCTTCCTAGAGAACTTCATGGGTTTTCTTGCCTTGAGTCATCTTCTTCACAATCCAGAAGAAATTTGCACTGTTGGTCTTTGGGAATTTAATTCCCTTGATTCTGTTTGATTTATCACCGAATCCAAAATGGATCTGGCTTTTAGGGGAATGTGTAGGGTCGCTCGAAACCTACTGCCTATTTAATGAGAATATTCCCTTTGTCTCATTATAATTGTTGTGCCTTATCATTAGCCAGCCACCATCTTGATTTCGTGGGACCCACATGTTTTGTAACTAATGGTCCCACCAAACAAGTCTTCTGTCGCTTTCTCCCACTGTCTTTTTATATATATTTATGCTCATATATATATATATATATATATATATATATATTGCTGGCTTCACTTTTGACAGTTTCCCCTTATTCTATTTCAGGTGCGATGGCTTCCGTTCCGTATTTCCCTTTTACTCGCTCGGAAGCCGCTTTTCCTCAGTCGCCGTCTGATGAGGAAGTGATGGCAATGATCAGGGCGTATGACCCGAACTGCACTAGCTTACTTCTATGGGGAACTTGGTACAGACATATCATCCGGGGTCGCCGGAGTTTCCTCTGCGAAGTGCTGACAGAGCCCACCTTCCCGTTCTTGCCGATGGATCCTCCGAGGACGGTTTTCGCTGTAGAGATGCCAAATTGGACTCCAACGGGGCGGCTCGAGTCTTCGACAACCGGTATCCCGAACCATCCGATCCCAGCTATAGATATCCTGGGACAACGTATTTGCCAGGGTGAGGCCCAACCATGGGGACAAATCTATAAGATAGGGCTCACCCCTCGACACCCCACGGGCTACCTTCTCTGGGCTCGCTGCATCCTTTCTGCCCATCATGCGCGGCTGCAGAAGGTCCGGCTTTACCAAGCGATATATGCATCGCTCTTTCACTACCACTCTCCGCATGTCTGGTGGGTCAAGGCGTTCTTGAACCAGTGGAATCTCCCCACCAACACTTTTATTCTAGGGGACCGCGGGGTCTCGATCTCTCTGGAAGAATTTTATGAAATCTTGGGATTGCCAATCAGGGGTACACTGTATGAGGAGTTGCTGCCTCCTGACGAGTATGTCTTTGAACCCGAGCCCACACCGCTTGACGGCTTATCTGCTGAGAACGCCATCCGCCACAAGCGTCCCAGCTTGATCAAGGCGCTAGGTATCTTTGACCGATTGTTCACCGAATCTGAGGAGCAGAGCGTTACTTTTAAGAGCTTCATTTCCTGCTTCCTTCGCGAGGGCGTCCTGTTGAAGACAGCTCCAAATTTCGCAAACATCAAAGACCCCTTTGGGTTTGGCCCGAAGAAGCTGCCGACCAAGGAATCGGATTTACCGCAATACTACAACCCCATTATGTCACCGGTATCTTTCGAATCTATCGCAGCTCCCGGCATGGATGAGGAGACATTCTTCGTGGGCTTTATCAGTGTCTGGCTCAGCTAGTTTGTCGTCCCCATGCATCGCCGCTTCATGAAAGCCTCGATTATCTACCCGGCCCATTATATCGCTGAGGGGGCGCAGTTGGCCATCGGCTTCCCGGCGCTGGCGCATCTATATCACGGGTTAGGCGCTGCGGCTAATACCTCGACTCTTGGCGTGAATGTAGTAAACTTTTCTCTCCATTATTTCACGTCTTGTAACGAGATGCATGTGTTAGGGGCTTTTGCTATACATCAGAGGCCCGCATTTTATGATGCTTACACCTTTCCGCGACTTATGCGATTGGTGGATGCTTCTGCCCCTGACCCGACTCAATTCGGTGCTATCCAGGCGTTGATTTCTCCTTATGCTACTGCTGGCGGGTTGGTATTCACTGATCGGGTCTTATTTTCTCCCTCGGGTCCAGCTCAGCAACTTTGGGACCGATCAAAAGATAACGTGCCTTCTTTGAGGCCCCGGGAGGCCGCGCACTTATACGCAATCAGACCGGGCTACCTGGTATTTCGTCAGGATAGCACGGCCCTTTTCATGCGGTACAACCCGCATCGCTTTGCCCGGCAGCTTGGCTACGATCAGGGCGTCCCCTTTGAGGCTTTCATAGTCACGCCGGTTCCTTCGCCTGAAACTGCTCGAGATGCCACCCATCATCTTGTGAGGCTGAACACCGGCTCCCAGTTCATAGTCCCCGATGCTGATTACATGCCCCGATGCGTGGGGTCGTTTACGTGCCGGTATCTCCATCGGGTCAACTTGATTATTATTGAGGAAAGAATGGTACTTCTTGGTCATGGTGCTCCTACTTCGGCCCCGGCTACGAGAGCTACGCTGCGACCGAGCGCACCAGTCCATTTTCTTTTGAGGGATACTGGTGTTGCGCTCATTCCAGGAGAGTCGGGGGTGGATCTTACCCCAACAGCTGGTATGCCATTAGGTACCCGGTCAAGGGGGAAACGGGCACTGGTAGCAGCACCACCACCCGCGGCAGCACCGCCCTCTGTGGCATCGACAATGGCGGTGTCATCCTCGGTTGTGGCACCGGGTGAGGGTGACAGGGATGAGGGTGTTGAAGGCGAGGTGGGCCAGCGTCGCGCTAAGGCTCTACGGGGAAGGAAGCGGTCGTCCTCGGGGACCAGCTCTGGGTCCAAGCGTCGAAGGAAGGTGGCTACTATCTTGCTTGACTCTTTAGTAGAGTCTGAGCCCATTCTTGAGGATGAACCATTGACCCTGCAGGAATCAGATGCTGGACTACTTTTCCGGGTTCGGCCGCCGAGGAAGCTGCACAGTTGGCTGAGGCTATAAGACGTTCCAAAGACGAGTCTCTGAACGTCAGGGTTCCGAAGAAGCCCTATCCTGCCGTAATCTTTTATGAAGACCCCTCGTGGATCCAGCGGCGGTTTATTGGCCCTTTGGAGGAATGGGGAGAACGGGTCCTGAAGCAGGCTGCTTCGGAGGATGCGGCGGATGCGCTTTCCTTGTGGACCGACGGCCGTGAATCTACCCTCGAACCTCGGCGAGCACGCCTCCTTGAGAAGGAGCATCGGCTTGAAGAAGCCATATTGAAGGCTTCCTTACACATTGGTATGTTTTTATACTTCTTTGTAGTATTTCAGATTGTTCACACCTGTATGTATGTATCCTTATTCTTGTGTGAATTGTGCAAAGTCTTCGGCGATGGGGGAGGTTCCTACGGGCTTGTTGAAGCTAAAGCCTGTTGGCATTCCCGATGAAGCATTGCTCGATGTGGAGGGGGCTGACGAGGCTGCTCCTCTTACAATAGAGCCTCCTGTGGCGGTTCTTGATCATGGAGCAGTCGCTCCTTTGGGAGAGACTCCTTTGGTGGTCGCCGCTCCAACGACTCTTCCTGAGGGCAGCCCAGAGGCTGGGATGGAGGTAGTCGGGACCACCCTCCCTTTGTTGGAGTCAGAGATCACGCCGGAGGCCGTTGAAGCTGCTATCCCCCCAGCTCAGAATGGGAGGAGTGTTGAAGGTAACCTTCTACATTTTAAATTAGAAATCTTTCTGTTGTCTGAACTCTTTTGTTTTCTCAGAATTGTGCGAGCTGGCGGCCTCTATTACCGATCTGTCTTCCCGGCAATCCTTTCAGCGTCTGCTGGAGATGGCAGCTCTGCAGGCGATATCCCCTCAACGCATCGTCCTCTCTTCTGGGCAAGGTTAGTGTTGTTCGCCATTTCTTATAGCATCGTTGTTATTTTGCGTACTGACATTGATGTTCTTCACAGTTCTGGAAGCTGATGACGAGGTTGAGGTCCTCGAAGGGCCAGGGGAACCTTCAGCTCCTACTTACATGACCGTAGGTAAGTGACGTTTCAATATGGTCCCACTTGTTCCTTTGCTTAAGAGTTTTACTGACATTTTTCAAATCTGAACAGCTTTGCCAGCCCCCATAGCGCTGGAATCACGTATCGCCATGCCGCTCGGCCCCTACGCTTTGCGAGCCTCAGAGCGCCTGGCCAAGTTAAGCCTTGTCTCCCTATCATCTTTGATCGAGAAGCTCCGTGCTGGCAGCGCAATCACAGCTGAAGCATTCGCTGCCGAAGCTAACGGTTCTCTTCCTTTTCTTGCTACATACCACAATGAAGAAGTGGTGCGAGTTTGGGTGGAGTTCTGTCGGCAGGTAGAGGCATGCTTGCATGCACTTGAGTGTTCCCGCCTTTCTTCGGAGGCCGTGGCTGCAAAGGCGGACTTGCGGGGCCTGATAGAGCGGTGCGCGGCAAAGATGGTATTATGCGAGAAGAGGCTCGGCCGCAAATTCTCGGAAAGGGAGCTGGCCTTTAAGGCACTGAGCGAGCTTCAAACCAGCCTTACAGCCAAAGCCATTAAAGCGTATGAACTCTGGCGAGTGCTTCAAGAGTCTATCAAAGAGGCAGTGGCCCTCGATAAAGCTGCTGTGTTCACTCGCAAAAGGGTTGAGGCTCATAAGGCTACCGAGAAAGAGATCGAAGGCCGGCTCATCTCGTATCAGGCTCAGCAGGCTCAGGCGGAGGCCCGTCTTCTGGCGATACTGAATCATGAAGGCGAGGCTCAGCGGAAAAAGGATGAGCTAACCGAGCTGCTAAATCGCCCGCCGTCTTGAAGACTTGTATCTCTTTTTTTTTGTACATGCTCCTGAATGAGAGTATATTCTTTTTGTTTTTTCATGAATTGTACTTTGTATCCATTTTGGTTCATGAAAAAAAGACATATTTTTCTTCTCAATGGTGTCTCTTTTAATTGAATGTGTTCTGCGGAAAGTTTGTCTTGGTCTCTTTGCAGGGCAGCTACAGCTTAGGATTCAGGGTTAAGATCTGCCTTCTAACACTTTTGAGCTTTATGAGCCGTGAGGGTCCCATAAAGAGTTTTTCTCCCTACAGGTCGAGAGGATCCCGTAGGTGTAAGTTCTCCTTAAGAATCGTGAGGATTCTTAAGCGGGTTTTCCTTTGGGAGTCGTAAGGATCTCACAAGAGAGTTTTCTTCCTTACAGGTCGTGAAGACCCGCAAGTGCTGGGTGTGGTCGTCCTTATCCGTATCTTACGGAGTCAGGGGTTGCTTTGGGATATTTTCCAGGGTACCGCAGTTTAAAGACATTGCGGTCGAGATTAAGGACATCATAGTCCGTGGGTTTAAGGACTCCACAGTCCAATGTTTGCTTTGGATGCTTCACACGGGTTCACTGTCGTGCTCTGCAAGGACCAGGCTCTGCTCTGAACGTTTTCCGTGGGGTCAAAGAGTGACATTATCCGTGTTCCACTTGACCAGGAATTTTGCTCTAGATGCTTCCCATGGGTTCACTGCCGTGTTTGGCGAGGACCAGGTTCCGCTCTGGATGCTTTACACGGGTTCACTGCCGTGCTCTACGAGGACCAAGATCCGCTCTGGACGTTTTCCACGGGGTCAAAGAGTGACGTTATCCGCATTCCACGTGACCAGGAATTTTGCTCTGGATGCTTCCCACGGGTTCACTGCCGTGTTCGGCGAGGACTAGGCTCCTCTCTGGACGTTTTCCATGGGGTCGAAGAGTGACGTTATCCGCGTTCCACATGACCAGGAATTTTTTTGATTATATCCGCATTTCATGGAGTTGGGATTTGATTCTCGGTGATCTGTATATCGTCGAGCCCTGGAACTGGGAGTTGCCGCTGTTCCACTTTGCTTGATATTGTATCCGTTGTGACGAGATGAGTGTTGAGGTGATCTCTAGGCTATTTGTGGCCCGTCGAGATTTGGCTTCTTCTTTTGATGAAACCTGGGGAGGAGGAGTGTGATTCCTTCTTCGTTTGCGCCCCTGGATTGTATACAGGGATTGATATAACATCACCTTTAGGGCAAAAATTTCATTTTTATTTTATTTCTTTTTCCGCGATGCTCTATCATTTCAGCTTTTATATCGCGAAGGTCGCGATTGCCCCATCATTTCGGCTATTTTTCGCGGTGCCCAATCATTTCGGTTATTTATTTTATTCTTACTCGCTGCTTTTTATTGCAAGTTGCCCAATCATTTTGGATATTTTTCATGCATTCATTTTTACTTGCTGGTTTTTATTACAAGTTACCCCATCATTTCGGCTATTTCGTATGCATGTGTGGCTTGCTGGCTTTTCGCCGCAAGTTTTGGATTAGACACCGATTTCAGCATCAGCACCGCTACAACTGGAATATTGCCAGGAGCGAATCATCATTTACCTCTGTCGATGTTGAACAAATGTGGCTTAGTAATCAGGGTTAGGGTCCTGTTGACTAAGGCTTTTGACTTCATGAGCCATAAAGGTTTCACAAAGGTATTTCTCCCTACAAGACATGAGGATCTTATGGGTGTGTTTTCTCCTTGGGAATCGTGAGGATTCCTAAGTGTATGTTCCCCTGTAAGTCGTAAGGATCTTACAAGAGAATTTTCTCCTTCTAAGTCGAGAGGACTTACAAGGGTTGTTCACCATACGAACATATCCCCAGTCACGGATGGGACTCGGTTAGGGAAATATTTATTCGCGCCCGTGGATTGTATACAAGGGTCAGTATCAAGCCACTTGTAGGGTAATATCGAAGGTTGTGGGGGGCTGCTTAAGAACAGGTTCAGGTTTCTGTAACTTAAGGCTTTCAAATCTTATGAGCCGTAAGTGTCCCATAAGAGAGTTCTCCTTACGAGTCGTGAGGATCTCGCAAGTGTAATTTCTCCTTAAAAATCTTGAGGACTCCCAAGTGTGTTGCTCCCTTGTGAGTCGTAAGGATCTCACGTGGGTGGTTTTCTCCTCACAAGGTCGAGAGGACTTTGTAAGTGTCTTTTAACGAGTTTGCGCCCTTTCAGGTTTTCACAAACACTCGCCGGTAGTCCTGCTGTTTTTACTCACGGAGCCCTTTCGGGTTTTCATCCGTGCCCGTTTTGCTTACGGACATACCGTCTTCTTCTTTTCTTTTTTTTATTCTTTTTATTCCCGCTTTTTTTATTTTTCTAACGAGTTTGCGCCCTTCCGGGTTTTCACAAACACTCGCCGGTAGCCCTGCTGTTTTTACTCACGGAGCCCTTTCGGGTTTTCATCCGTGCCCATTTCGCTTATGAACATACCGTCTTTATTATTTTTTTATTTATATTTTTTTATTCTTTTTTTTATCTCGTCAGCCTGAGGATGCTGCGGTAGTAGTTTAAAGACGTTTCGGTCGTTTGCAAGTTTTAAGACATTGCGGTCCATCGTCGCCGTATTTGAGGCGAATTTCTAGTTTACGGACTATGGGGCTTTCGCTATGAATGAGCATGATGCCCCCGGTATATCCATCTTTCTCGGAGCATGTGGTTGTGGCAGGCTCACCTTCCTGTTTTCGGACAATGCGAACTTGCCCTGCTGGTATTGGTCTTCAACTCAGTTTTTGAAAACGTAGCAGTTTTCGATCGGATGACCCAATATTTGGTGGTAAGGGCAGTAATTAGGATTGTTGACATCTTTCAGTTGTAGCTGGTGTTTCGGCTCCGGTAGAGTGATAAGCCTGTTGTGCACTGCCGCTTCGAACAACCTCCTTGTTTCATCCCGGGGAAATGAGTAAGGACGTTCCAATTTCTCACAGAGGGGTTGTCGCTTGTTGCTTTGGCAAAAAAACGGTCTAGGGTCACTCGATTGTTGCTGAGCGTTGGCGGCGAAGGCCGTTTTTCCCTTTCCTTTATCCTTTTTGTTTGATCCGTTGTTTACGGGTCCAAGATTCTTTCCGGGTATCGTGCAATTGCAAGGTTGAATGTTCTCGCAACTCCTTAATTCTTTCATTTTAGAGATGGATTCCTTGAAGAGAGGGCCGAGGGCTACTTTCTTGTCGGAGTCGCTCCCGAAGGTGAGGACTCGCGGTCCCTCGGGATCAACCCTATTACAATTGCCAGCAATTCTTTTATGCTCATCTGTCGCATTCTTCCGCTGTCTACAAGCTTCACGCTTTATCCTGTTAACATGTTGCCTATGAGCGACATACCCTTGCCACCAACACTTAAAGGAGTCGCAGTATTCAGTAGGATGTGCGATCTTCTGATGATATAAGCAGTAATTAGGATGCATCTCTACTCCACCGAGAGTGTTTTCTTCAGAGGGTGGTGGCTTCAGTCCCATTGATATAGCTTTAGCAAACCTTTACCTCGTCTTGAATTTGTTTTTATCCGCAACGGATATCTTTTGATTTGACGGGAGTGCCTCGACTCTTTCGTCTACTCACCAGCGTTTGGCTCCTTCCAATATGGCCGTTTCACGCTCTTGATTGGCTTTACTTTTCAGACGAATCTCATTCAGGAAGGCATCGATCATCTCGTCTGACGGCCACAGAAGTTCTGGTTTAGGACCCACCCCCGATTTCTCGGTGCAAGAGGCCTCTTTATCATCTATCAATGAATAAGAGATCACATGACAAGTCGCCGCGTATTCCTCGGATTCATCCGACAAGCTCTCTCCCTCATCATCCTCTTGAAAGACGTGGCTGAGGAACTCTTGGAGTGTGATGGGAGTCCGTGCTTTCTGGTTGTACTCCTCCAGTGCGTCAATCTGTTTTTGTAAGTCTGTGCGCTTGTCGCCAGGCTTCACGGGCTTCTTGGATTTCTTCTTCTTCTTCTTTGAAGATTTTGACGGCTGGTTGTGAGTGCTTGGGCCATCACCACCGATCTTCGAAGTTGGGCGTGGCTTCAGCATCTCTTCAATGATCTGAGGTTCCAACGGGTTCTTCCACCTGATTGCCGGGCCTGTTTGGAGATCATTCAGCATCCTCTTTGTTTTGGTTGATAGCACAACCTCCCACGGAGCTTCTTCAACAAGGGAGCACGTTGCCCCCGGCGTACTCACCTTTTTAGGGGTATGAGGCTGCGGCGGGTTCACCTTCCATCTTTCGGACAACGCGAACTTGCCTTGTTGGTATTGGTTTTCAATCCAACTTTTGAAGACGTAGCAATCTTCGATCGGATGACCCAGTACTCGGTGGTAGGGGCAGTAATTGGGGTCATTGACGTCGTTTGGCTGCAACGGACGTATTGAATTTGGCAGATTGATGAGTCGGTTGAGCAATGCCAGCTCGAACAGACTTCTCGTTTTATCTTGAGGAAATGAGTAAGGATGTCCTAGCCTCTCCTCAAGGGGTATGTGTGGACGCATATTGTTTTGACGGACAACCGGCTTCAAGTTGCTCGGCTATTGTTAAGCATTAGCGACGACGATCGCTTTTCCTTTCCCCTTCTCATTTCGAGAATCCGGCTTTGAAGGAGATGGTTTATGGCCCATCTGGTCCATTTGGGCTAGTTTGTCGATCAAGGCCTGGAAGGTAGTCGGCTTGAAGAACATCATGAATTGGGATATGGTCGCCTGCGGATCGAGGGTTCCCATAAACATGCCTGCTGCAGGAGTCTCTTCTATGCGTTGTTCACATTTCGACCATAGGTTCCTCCACCGTATCGCGTATTGGACCCACGTCTCACCCGGTTTCACCCTGGCATTAATCAATGCTGTTATCGGGGTGCGTTCACTGGCGCTTGTGAAATGCTGGGTAAACAATAGTTCCATCTCTGCAAATGTTTTGACGGAGTCATTCGGAAGTTCAGAGTACCATTCGAACGCCGTCTCCAACAAGCTGCCGACGAACTGGCAAAGCCGGAGCTTATCATCACCCCAAGTGTTGTCATAAAGTGCCCTGAACTGGGCAACATGTTGATGGAGATTACCTGTCCCCTTGTAGACATGAAATTTTAGGATCGTGTAGCCCGGCGAGTACTTTATCTGATCGTACCAGCTCGGATATGGTCGCCCCATTTTAACGACCTGACCGGCTGCCTCAGTTGCCTGATGGACTCGTATCTGCTGTACTATACATTCATCCAAGGCAGCCTTGGAAATTGTCTCCTCCTTGGCTGTTGAAAGAGTCGGCGGTGGATTCGACGTTTCTCCTCTGTCATCTTCAAGGACAATCGGAGGATCTTCAGCAGGAGGATCTTGCTGGATCATCATACCCACCATGTCCTGGAACAGAAAGGCCATTCGTTTCATATTAGCTGCTTGTTCCGCAACCTCTCTGTCTTTCTTTTCAAGCATCCTACGAAGGAATTCAGCATCGGTTTCTTGCTCCTTTCGCTGATCCGAGGATGCTTCGGGGCTTTCTATTGGCCCAGTTGTCACGACCCGAAAGAGCACGTGACTGGCCCTTGAACCATATGAAGTCTATAGGACCCCATCTGATCCAAGTAAGCCAAAAGCCCAGAAATCTAAAACCATTTTAAGAGTAAATAAAGAAACTGGTTTAAAGAAGTGAAGGTTTTTTTTATAACTAAGCCGAATATACATTTTAAAAACAGTAAAGTCTTTTCTAAAAATTTCGGCAGAGTCTCTTTTGTAAAACTGGCCCCGAATGGGGTACAACAAGAATAACAATATATGCAATGATAAAAGGCATCCCCAAGCGGGAGCTAGCTCTTCGTCAATTGACGGTCACAACCACACAACAAAATAATATACAACGCCGAATGACGAGGATCAAACTCAAAAAGGAAGCTCAAAAAGCAAGAAAACCGCAATACTACTAAGCGCGACTTTAAGGTCGAATAATATATCACTAATGTCTAAGTCTGAAACAAAATACAAGTTTTGGTTGATGGACATTCTAGATACAATGAATAATACAAGTACAATGGTGGTTCTTGATGCAAAAGAATCCACCTACCAAATGCAATTCACCCGCAAGGAAGCAGTGTGCCAGAAATGCCGCAATGGAATCTGTACGGCAAAACCTGCAAGAACTGTGGCACAACGGGGGTGAGTTGCCAACTCGTGAATAGAAATATCTACAAGCAGAAAACCGAATGCAAGACATAAACCTAGGTCGACAATCAGTAAATATAAACCACAAGAGTACGTCTGAAGCATGATAAAGTGGCAATGTAACATCTAATCGTGTAAGTAGTGCCAAGTACTCAGGTAATAACATGTCAATAGTATAAGGTATGTCTGCATGAAGTATGATCAATGTAAAACCAGTCTGTATGTGATCAAGTCTGTAAAAACGTGGACCCTGTCCACCCGTCACCCAATGATAATAAACGTGGAACCCGTCCACCCATCACCCAATGACAATAACATCATGTATGCAAATATGAGGATATAATAAAATCATGGAAAACATCATGAAACTCGTGCCTAGCATCGACACGTAAATCCTCATCCATCGGGCTCCGTCAGTCCGGATCAGCCCTCGGGCTATGTCTGCGGAATCGGCCCTCGGCCCCGGCAGTACGCCCCTATCCATCTATCGACTCTGGTCAGTATCCTCTGGATAACCTCCAGGTCCAACCAATCACCGGTAGGTACTCGCCCACCTCCAGGCTCAATCGGCAAAACCCATCGATCATCTTGCCAAGGGTAACCATACCGGGCCCACCACGAACCCGTAAACGGATCATCCACTCCTCGAATCGGGTTTCAAGCACACGTCTCAGCACCGAGAAAACGCGTGGTGGACGCACCAAAATATCATATCACGAGGTACCGGGTTTTTCAAAAGAGTGCATCTTTTCTTAAATAATCCCACGGTCCTCAAAACCAGAAATCACATGAAACTCCAACACCAAGAAGTAAATCCAATGCGATGTGCTATGCAATCAATCCATGATGTATGCGACATGTAAAGAAAGGTAATCATATCAGAAGTCATGCAACATGAAATAGTAATGTGCATATGTCGAGGGAAACCGCTCCTTTAGAATGAATCGGTTTTAAAGAATATCTTGCGGTCCTCAAATCTCTAATCAAGTCAGAATCATATATGTTTGTGTATAGGTATAAGTGTACAATATGCCATGCGGGAATCATATCATGAATGCAACAGTACTACAGTGTAGTGGCATGGCAATTATCGATGATGAAGTGTGTGACCCGGCAAATAGTGTACGTGGAACATACGCATCATCGATAATGGTGCTGGTGTCCTAACAGCATGATAACAGTATAGCAATAAACATGTGCAAGCAATGCGACTAGCATGAAAATACGGAAATCAAATAATCAACATCTCAGTGAAGAATCTACTATGCAAACTACAGATCTAAGTATCAAGTCAATCGGGAAAGGTATGGAAACCACCTAAATCTGAGTCGATATACACATATATATACAATAGTCGGTGATCTCGTCTCAATAGTATCACGTATGATACGGTATATCATATAACATCCTCGAGTCATGAGTGCGGATCTAACATCAATATAAAGCTCGTACGGTAAATCGTCGTACGGCATCCCAATAGTTAGGTACGGGTCAGTATCACATTCATCTTATCATGTATCAGGTATCATTATCATCATATCACATAATTTATGGTACAATCTAAGTCTATTGCCATCGATACCATTTATATAAATATGAATGCGGGGTAAAACACATGCCCAAAGGCCCGCTAAAACTATCATGTCGCACCTCAAAAACGAACTATGCCACATCGCCGATCTCACGGCCTCACATCAAATATCATCCCAATCCCACGTATCATCCTCAAATCCCGTATATGAACACATAGTCCCATACCCATGTGTAGATATACACACCATCATATGCGCATAAATAAATGAAAGAATCTATGCAAGTATGTGTGTAAGTGTATGTGTGAGTGCAACTACTACTCTAGGGTTCGCACTAAACCAAACGAATACATCCTTATCATTGACAATCCATTATTACCATCAATAATCTAAACAACACATAATAAGTATATGTGTGTATACGTATTCGTATACATCACCACGGACTGCGGGGGGTGCTATACGCCATCCACCCGACTTCTCCCCGTAGATATAAATCTACTCACCTTGCTTCTCGTGTGCTGACGTCGATGTCGCCATTTTCATCTTCTTCGCCTCCACATCACGTAGGGTACCTACAAGTATATCACAATGCTAAAGCACATGAAAATCACATCGGAAAACCAAAACAGCACACGCTACTCCCATAGGTAGAAACCTATCGTCTTGCATGTAAACACTATCAATATCCACTTGTCGTTGACGTCCGAACGCCACTCGACAGAAACGAAACACCAAATACCAAAATCCACGCTAAAACAAGTCGTAAACCATGCACCAACATAGGAAAATCAACCCAGATTTTACCCTACATGGAATCAGTCAAAACTAGACATACCCAGGGTCAAGACTAGAGGAAATAGGGCCACAGAACAAAAACGAGCACCAGAACCCCTGCTCTGGCCGCAAATTGCGGCCAGGGGGAATAAATTGGCTGCCGTACTTTGGAGTTGGGGGCTAGGGTTTGGTGTGGTGGTTCTATGGTGCCTGCACATCTCACTGTCATCTCAGTTTTATTTTTGGGGTCTCGGGGTGATAGCAGATTACACAAAACAGTGACAGATTTCCAGTTTTTCCCGATATCCATTCCGTAATACCATATTCTGGTTCTAGTTCCAGGTTTGGGTCTAAATTAGCATTGCACAAGGGGTTCTAAGGTCACAACAAGCCTCAATTTCATCTTTGATTTCAGGTCTCACATAAACCCTAACTTGATGTTTCACAAATCCACCAAACAATACCATATCGATACAAAACTAGTATTGATGCACAAGAATTGAGATACTATTCTAATAGGTGCAGAAATTACCTCCTTTGGCAACTCAAGAAAATTCTTGAGTTGCTCAAAGTCCTCAAAATCCAATCTTGCTTGGTCCGATGTGTAGCTAGCGAGCTCGGGAACAAGTTTCGTGAAGTGGAATTGGGGTTTGGGTTGGTTTTAATGGTGGATCTAGCTTGAAGAGGGAGGAGGAAGAAGAGGGAGGGGCTGGAGCAGCAGCATGTCAAGGAGAGGGGAGAGAGAAAATGAGGTGGAAAATGATGGGGGCATGGCTACAAAAGTCAAAAGCAACTACTCTCTCTCTCCCATCATCACACTTACTTTTCCCTTTTCTTCTCCATAAATCCTTCTCACTCAAATAGTGAACCCAAAAGAACCATGGCAAATAAAATGTAACACAAGTGTAACAAGTGTAGAAAAATGATATGTGCACATTTTGCACAAAATTACTTAAAAGCCGATTAGCGATTTTTAATCGCGATTAGTGTTAAATTAGTATATAACTAATTAATTAAACTTAGAAATGGCCTAATTCTCTAATTTACCCTATTTTAGAATTTTCCATAATTTTCCAAAAAATTTCCCCATTTATTGTATTTAATTATACCCGAATATTAAAATATTCATTAAAATAATATTAAATTATAAAAATTCCCGAAAATAATATTTTATTATTTTAGAAACGTTACAATCTACCCCCCCCTTAAAGAAATTCGGTCCCCGGATTTAAATTTAAACCCCCAAATACCAAAACATTTCAGTAAAATCCATATTGTCGGGGTTCCGAAAACATCAATACGTAGCGAATATCATAAAAATGTACTGCTCTATAAGAAATCAATCCACAAAATGTATATAAGAATATCCTATGCGTCTGGTGCGCAAGGAATCAAAATCCATATATGTGTCATACAGGTATACAAAACAATATCTAGGTGCAACTGGTGTGCACGAAACATCTGTCATAGGCAACGTGTGTGCCTGACAGCAAAAATCAGGTGCATGTGACATGCATGAAGAACCCGATTCAGTGCATCTGGCATGCACCAAAATCATATATAAAAACACTAGAGGTGCATGAAAACTATACTGGAAGTGTAAATCAAATCACTGCATAAGATAGGCATGAAATCTCAATCAATATCTCAAATGTAATAACTATGCGCAAAAATATAAATATCCAGTGGGTGCATGAAACAAATATCATGAAACTCAGTCATTAAAACTAAATCATGCAAACAGAACGCCCAAAATACCGAAATCCAACATGACGGATACGTGATAATCGAATCACAAAATCACAAATCATAAATACCATCGTCGGTAGTTCCTCCTTCGAGGTCGAGAAGGAGTCGGCGCATCCAACGCTAGTAGCGCACGACATCTACTTGCCTCTTGCTCACGGTCTGGCGTCCTCTGTCTCTGGGTCCTTATCTTCTTTGTGGATTACCAATCTCGCAGTCAATCGGCTCATCGGCCTTGTCAGATGTGCTAACGGGGATGATTCCGTTCTGGCACTTCTCTGGTCATCTCTCGATCAATCCTCATGACCACTCGTAAAGCAGCATGTCACTGGCGTCGGCCTCTGGCTCTCTGAATGCACATCACACATATGATCCTGGGTGCAAACATCATTGCAGCAATGTCCTGGAAGGAATCCTGCTCATGGTCTCTTCCGATCTTGCCTAAGCCGAACTGTACGGAGGTTAGCTCTCTAGCATAATCTTTTCTCACTCGATAGACATCTGTGTTCTCAGCACAACATTTCTCAGAATCTGGTTGCATCCCAACACCTCTGTAAGCATATCTGACCTCTGGTCTCGACGGGAAGTAATGACAGCTCGTCAGTGTCTCGCACGAACCTCTTGTCCGCTTGTCTGTATTTCCATCCACTTCGACGTCACGGCATGCTATCTACGCACTGCACTGTTCTCGGCCATGGTCAAACTGAAGTCTCTCGCACGGACTCAAAATCGCGTACTCTGTAGCTTCATCATTCTGTAGAAGATGTCTGGCCAAACAGGTCCTCAGGAACACGTCCCAACCATCGGTGGAATACTCAATACTCGTCCGTACCTGGTCAACTACCTTGTCGACGATGCCGAACTCTGGCCTGCTGGGTGTGCGCAATATGACCACCCCTCGGTCTAGGTCTTCTCGTATCGTATTCCAGAAAGGTCCTGTCGAGGTTTCTCTCTCAAATCTCATTCCTGCCGGATTGCCCGGAAGTCATCATCCATTGCTGAAGCTAATTCTTATTCCGGAACGGCTGCATACTTATCGCGCTTCTTTCTGAAAGATATATCCATAAACAACACCTCTGGGTGCGTATCGCATCTCTAATGTCAGCGGAGTGGGACGTCATCTCGTCGAAATATCTTGCGAACTCTTCTCTTCACTCTGCTTCAATGTCGACTGATTCGGACTCGTCTCATCGTGGCTGCATGGACTGTGCTCCAACGGCTATACTCGTATCTGGAGTCTCCCAAGCAATGCATCCTATCACATGATATCCGAAAGATGTCGAATCGTCCGATCGACTCGTCAGAACTTCATAATCCCCCAAGAGATCAACATCATGGGTACAGTTTAATAGTATCGAGTACATGCCACAGCGTCGGTGGTCCAGCCGTAGAAGGGCAAACCCAAGCCTCACTAATGGCGCCGCGGAACTGCCGCAAACCCTAAAGTTCAAAGGCTTTCACACGGTCATTATGTCGAGTTAGGGTTTCATTCTTCTAGAGGGTCTATAGAATCACCTGCATGTCTTTCCGTATACTTTAAACTTGGAAAATGGGCTCCTGACATTCGATCGTCTCTATCGACTCTCAACGAACCTGCGTGAAGTCGTCTTTAACTGGAAACAATCATCTGATGACCTCGCATCGGTAAACGAACGAACCACATGTCCTAGTCATTAGTCCTCAGGTGACTAGCGACCGTCCATCGTATCCCTAAGTGTATGCTTATGCTGCAGTAGCTCCAACCATCTGGGCGATATCTCGTCATTTGCAGCAACAACTGGCTCATTCGCCTGCATGCCGAACAGCGCCTCAATCCTCCAGGAAAGGCGATACATAGGCGGTCATCTCTGAATCGGTCTGCTCTAGATCTGAGTAAGACTCTCCACACTGTAAATCTTCAACTCAACTGGACCCGCTCCGGCGCATAAATCGGACGAATCACCTTCGTCTCTCAAATCGGGTAGACTAGCTATCAACTGTCACAAATCTGCCTGAAAGCTCCGGCAATCTCAGCTCGTAAGCTCCGGAAGCGACATCCTGTCAATCTCAACAACAGCTGGTCCATCTGCCTGCACGGTAGGCGACATCATAATCTCTGAGGCATGCTGTACATCACCAGTCCTCTCTCAACTGGCAGCTTTAACAATGACCCGATCATCCGGCACAAGACCGAGCACTCGCCTCCACTAGAGGTCACAATCATCAATACCAACTCGAGACGTTCCCATGTCACCAGAAAACACAATGGTCGGCCCTCGTACCAGACGAGCTCGCCCTGACCGTAACCCTAGCAGCAGCCCAAACCGCGCTCAAACATGGCGACAGGAACCTCAATCGAGTATCGAAGAAAGCAGATCAATGGCAAGAAAGAGAACAACAAATCCAGAGTGGATACATGATCATAAGAAGGAACAACATCAATAAAGGTATGATCATGAAACTAATAGAATCGGGGATCTCAAATGGATGTATAATCATGGATATGAAGAGAATCACTGATCTCGAAAATATGTACATCCTAAGGTTCCTTAAGCAGAGTGGCGTGTCGTAAGTATGCCGCGGAACATACCCACGGTACGTCACTCTACTTTAGTCACCTATTCCATCAACCAAGGGTCATCCTACGCGACGAAAGTTCGGGTCTAATACCCCCGCGACCCAGTCTAAGTTCCGTAAGGTCAAGCCTAAGTTCCATATATATATAAACGCCCTAGACTCCACATAGTCAAACTTAGACTCGAACCAAGGTCAACCTAGCGCTCTGATACCAACTTTGTCACGACCCGAAAGAGCACGTGACTGGCCCTTGAACCATATGAAGTCTGTAGGACCCCATCTGATCCAAGTAAGCCAAAAGCCCAGAAATCTAAAACCATTTTAAAAGTAAATAAAGAAACTGGTTTAAAGAAGTGAAGGTTTTTTTTATAACTAAGCCGAATATACATTTTAAAAACAGTAAAGTCTTTTCTAAAAATTTCGGCAGAGTCTCTTTTGTAAAACTGGTCCCGAATGGGGTACAACAAGAATAACAATATATGCAATGATAAAAGGCATCCCCAAGCGGGAGCTAGCTCTTCGTCAATTGACGGTCACAACCACACAACAAAATAATATACAACGCCGAATGGCGAGGATCAAACTCAAAAAGGAAGCTCCAAAAGCAAGAAAACCGCAATACTACGAAGCGCGACTCTAAGGTCGAATAATACATCACTAATGTCTAAGTCTGAAACAAAATACAAGTTTTGGTTGATGGACATTCTAGATACAATGAATAATACAAGTACAATGGTGGTTCTTGATGCAAAAGAATCCACCTGCCAAATGCAATTCACCCGTAAGGAAGCAGTGTGCCAGAAATGCCGCAATGGAACCTGTATGGCAAAACCTGCAAGAACTGTGGCACAACGGGGGTGAGTTGCCAACTCGTGAATAGAAATATCTACAAGCAGAAACCGAATGCAAGACATAAACCTAGGTCGACAATCAGTAAATATAAACCACAAGAGTACGTCTGAAGCATGATAAAGTTGCAATGTAACATCTAATCGTGTAAGTAGTGCTAAGTACTCAGGTAATAACATGTCAACAGTATAAGGTATGTCTGCATGAAGTATGATCAATGTAAAACCAGTCTGTATGTGATCAAGTCTGTAAAAACGTGGACCCCGTCCACCCGTCACCCAATGACAATAAACGTGGAACCCGTCCACCCGTCACCCAATGACAATAACATCATGTATGCAAATATGAGGATATAATAAAATCATGGAAAACATCATGAAACCCGTGCCTAGCATCGACACGTAAATCCTCATCCATCGGGCTCCGTCAGTCCGGATCAGCCCGCGAGCTATGTCTGCGGAATCGGCCCTTGGCCCCGGCAGTACGCCCCTATCCATCTATCGACTCTGGTCAATATCCTCTGGATAACCGCCAGGTCCAACCAATCACCGGTAGGTACTCGCCCGCCTCCAGGCTCAATCGGCAAAACCCATCGATCATCTTGCCGAGGGGAACCATACCGGGCCCACCACGAACCCGCAAACGGATCATCCACTCCTCGAATCGGGTTTCAAGCACACGTCTCAGCACCGAGAAAACGCGTGGTGGACGCACCAAAATATCATATCACGAGGTACCGGGTTTTTCAAAATAGTGCATCTTTTCTTAAATAATCCCACGGTCCTCAAAACCAGAAATCACATGAAACTCCAACACCAAGAAGTAAATCCAATGCGATGCGCTATGCAATCAATCCATGATGTATGCAACATGTAAAGAAAGGTAATCATATCAGAAGTCATGCAACATGGAATAGTAATGTGCATATGTCGAGGGAAATCGCTCCTTTAGAATGAATCGGTTTTAAAGAATATCTTGCGGTCCTCAAATCTCTAATCAAGTCAGAATCATATATGTTTGTGTGCAGGTATAAGTGTACAATATGCCATGCGGGAATCATATCATGAATGCAACAGTACTACAGTATAGTGGCATGGCAATTATCGATGATGAAGTGTGCGAGCCGGCAAATAGTGTACGTGGAACATACGCATCATCGATAATGGTGCTGGTGTCCTAACAGCATGATAACAGTATAGCAATAAACATGTGCAAGCAATGGGAATAGTATGAAAATACGGAAATCAAATAATCAACATCTCAGTGAAGAATCTACTATGCAAACTACAGATCTAAGTATCAAGTCAATCGGGAGAGGTATGGAAACCACCTAAATCTAAGTCGATATACACATATATATATATATATATACAATAGTCGGTGATCTCGCCTCAATAGTATCACGTACGATACGGTATATCATATAACATCCTCGAGTCATGAGTGCGGATCTAACATCAATATAAAGCTCGTACGGTAAATCGTCGTACGGCATCCCAATAGCTAGGTACGGGTCAGTATCACATTCATCTCATCATGTATCAGGTATCATTATCATCATATCATATAATTTATGGTACAATTTAAGTCTATTGCCATCGATACCATTTATATAAATATGAATGCGGGGTAAAACACATGCCCAAAGGCCCGCTAAAACTATCATGTCGCACCTCAAAAACGAACTATGCCACATCGCCGATCTCACGGCCTCACATCAAATATCATCCCAATCCCACGTATCATCCTCAAATCCCGTATATGAACACATAGTCCCATACCCATGTGTAGATATACACACCATCATATGCGCACAAATAAATGAAAGAATGTATGCAAGTATGTGTGTAAGTGTATGTGTGAGTGCACCCACTACTCTAGGGTTCGCACTAAACCAAACCAATACATCCTTATCATTGATAATCCATTATTACCATCAATAATCTAAACAACACATAATAAGTATATATGTGTATACGTATTCGTATACATCACCACGGACTGCGGGGGGTGCTATACGCCATCCACCCGACTTCTCCCCGTAGATATAAATCTACTCACCTTGCTTCTCGTGTGCTGACGTCGATGTCGCCATTTTCATCTTCTTCGCCTCCACATCACGTAGGGTACCTACAAGTATATCACAATGCTAAAGCACATGAAAATCACATCGGAAAACCAAAACAGCACACGCTACTCCCATAGGTAGAAACCTATCGTCTCGCATGTAAACACTATCAATATCCACTTGTCGTTGACGTCCGAACGCCATCCGACAGAAACGAAACACCAAATACCAAAATCCACGCTAAAACAAGTCGTAAACCATACACCAACATAGGAAAATCAACCCAGATTTTACCCTACATGGAATCAGTCAAAACTAGACATACCCAGGGTCAAGACTAGAGGAAATAGGGCCACAGAACAAAAACGAGCACCAGAACCCCTGCTCTGGCCGCAAATTGAGGCCAGGGGGAATAAATTGGCGGCCGTACTTTAGAGTTGGGGGGCTAGGGTTTGGTGTGGTGGTTCTATGGTGCCTGCACATCTCACTGTCATCTCAGTTTTATTTTTGGGGTCTCGAGGTGATAGCAGATTACACAAAACAGTGACAGATTTCCAGTTTTTCCCGATATCCATTCCGTAATTCCGTATTCTGGTTCTAGTTCCAGGTTTGGGTCCAAATTAGCATTGCACAAGGGGTTCTAAGGTTACAACAAGCCTCAATTTCATCTTTGATTTCAGGTCTCACATAAACCCTAACTTGATGTTTCACAAATCCACAAAACAATATCATATCGATACAAAACTAGTATTGATGCACAAGAATTGAGATACTATTCTAATAGGTGCAGAAATTACCTCCTTTGGCAACTCAAGAAAATTCTTGAGTTGCTCAAAGTCCTCAAAATCCAATCTTGCTTGGTCCGATGTGTAGCTAGCGAGCTCGGGAACAAGTTTCGTGAAGTGGAATTGGGGTTTGGGTTGGTTTTAATGGTGGATCTAGCTTGAAGAGGGAGGAGGAAGAAGAGGGAGGGGCTGGAGCAGCAGCATGTCAAGGAGAAGAGAGAGAGAAAATGAGGTGGAAAATGATGGGGGCATGGCTACAAAAGTCAAAAGCAACTTCTTTCTCTCTCTCATCATCACTCTTACTTTTCCCTTTTCTTCTCCATAAATCCTTCTCACTCAAATAGTGAACCCAAAAGAACCATGGCAAATAAAATGTAACACAAGTGTAACAAGTGTAGAAAAATTATATGTGCACATTTTGCACAAAATTACTTAAAAGCCGATTAGCGATTTTTAATCGCGATTAGTATTAAATTAGTATATAACTAATCAATTAAACTTAGAAATGGCCTAATTCTCTAATTTACCCTATTTTAGAATTTTCCATAATTTTCCAAAAATTTTCCCCATTTATTGTATTTAATTATACCCGAATATTAAAATATTCATTAAAATAATATTAAATTATAAAAATTCCCGAAAATAATATTTTATTATTTTGGAAACGTTACACCAGTGAATGCGGCCATCGCAGTCATCATTTCTTGGACCTTCTGCTGCTGCTCTTGAGGTTTAGTCACCGATCGCGTATGCGGTCTATGACCTATAGATATACGGATGTCCTCTTTCCCGGACGCCATGTAGACGGTTTGTACCACAATGCCCCTGGACTTTGGGCGTTTGGGCTCACCGCCTTTGACATTTGCCGCAGGCGTGGGGACCTTCTCCGGCCTTCTTCTCTTATGGGCCGTCGAAGTTGAGGAGGCCGTTGCAGCGGGCATCCAGGTAGTTGTCGTCCTTTGCTGTTTGACAGGACGGTTCTTTTCTTCCTGAACATTCACCTTCTTCTGCCGGCGAGAGTGATCTTGATTGATTACTGAGTCCTGAACCAATCGCCAGACCTTGTAAAATTTGGAGGACAGCCGTTGAGGGGGCTGCTTCGGCTTTGCTTCTGTAACATTCTCCGCGGGCGGAGGAGATCTTTTCAGCATGGCAATCGGAGAGTTCTTGCGTACCCTCCTTAGCGGTTCAAAGCTGTTCCCGGTCGGAACAACAGCATTGATTTCCACCGTTGGAGCTGGTGGAGTCAACTCAGAGGGGGAGTTGCCCCCGGCCTTCCTTACTCGGCGCCAGTAGCGACGTCGAGCGTGTCGAGCTGTTAGGGCTAGTCCGGCGATAGGGATAGTTTTGTCTTGCCCCCTATCTAAATGAGACGCCGTTGGTGCCGGCCTCTTGAAGACTGATGTCTTTTGAGTAGAGGTGTCCAATCTGTCAAAAACAGGCCTTCGAGCAGGAATGGGGACCGGAATAATTAGCCTTATAAAGACCGGCTCTTTAGCAGGAAAAGCCATCTTGACGACTTCAGGAATAGAGATGGCTGTCTTCTTCAGGATGGCCGCATCAGGGGTCATGGGCTTCTTGGCGGGCCCATCAGAGTTCAGGCTCAGTCTGGTGAAGACCGAGGAGTTGGCATTAGACGACCCGTTGAGAGGGGCCGTGGTACTAGTGAGCCGATCAAAGACCGACTTCTTTGAAGCTTCCTGAGGCAGCGGGACATTAACATTCACATTAACATTCACCGGCGGGAGCATGGTCCCGAAGAACACGCCGGTGGTAGCCTGAGTCACTTGTTCCACCGGCATAGCAAAGATGGAGGCCGCTTGAGGCCCGTAAGCCACACCTCCAGGTGAGGCGGAGCGTCGGTTGCATTTGCATTTGGAGCAAGTCGAGCAGTTGAAAGCCATTGATGCTTGATTTCTACGCCAGGCAAAAGACCAAATCTTAGTAACTTGAAACCCGAGGGCAACCATTGACAAACCGCGATTGGTTCACGAAAGACGACACATGAAATGTGGAGTGGAAAGAGAAAAAGGTCCCACCGGGCATGCCAGAATCTGTTCCCTTCCGACAGACGGCGCACAAGACTGGGCGTCTTGGTACTGAGATTCGGCGCAGATGCTATTTGGTTTTATCTGTCCACCTCTCCGAAGATGCCAAGTTGATTTATGGCACCGTGTATCGGAGGTTTAGACGGATGCGGCCGATGTAGCAGACTTCGTCAGATTTCCCCTCTTTCGAGGGGTTTTTGATTGTGGAGACGCTCTTCCCTGCAGGTGCAAGCCCCTGCAGTTAATTACGCTACCGCATCGCGGTAACAACTTTCTCCTTCTCCAGAATTTCACTTCGTATCGTGGGTGTTTGTTTTGTTTGTGGTTGCCCGTAGATTGTATACGGAGACTAATTTATGTCGTCGCCCGTAGGACGTGGATTAGTCCAAATCTGTATTCTCTTAGATTTGGGTTTAGGGTTTTGGTTTAAGGATACGTTAGCCATATTTGAGGCTAAGATCAACTTAAACGTTCGTTAAGGATACGTTAGTCTATTATGACACTAAGATCAACTTAACGGAATCGTTTAGATTCGACAAAAGAGCATTTGGGGCTATATTGTTCCAGTTTAAGGACATAGTGGTCCATTGAATGTATGGCCATCGGGACCCATCACCTCTCTGACGACGTTGAAGGATTACAACGACAAACGTCAGAGGAGTTCAGAGATGTACCCTTGAACCAAAGTTGATTGGGGGATCTATAGTCCAATTTGGGACTAAAGTCTGTTTGAGGGTTTAAGGATACGTTAGCCATATTTGAGGCAAAGATCAACTTAAACGGGATCGTTTAGATCTGATAAAAGAGCATTTGGGGGCTCTATTGTTCCAGTTTAAGGACATAGTGGTCCGTTGCCAGTTTAGGGACATGGTGGTCCATTGCATTAAGGACACTTAAGTCCGTATATTGGTTTAAGGACGCTTAAGTCTATGAGTTTAAGGACGCTTAAGTCCGTATATTGGTTTAAGGACGCTTAAGTCCGTGAGTTTAAGGACGCTTAAGTCTATATATTGGTTTAAGGATGCTTAAGTCCATGAGTTTAAGGACGCTTAAGTCCGTGAGTTTAAGGATGCTTAAGTCTGTATATTGGTTTAAGGACGCTTAAGTCTGTATATTGGTTTAAGGACGATTAAGTCCGTGAGTTTAAGGACGCTTAAGTCCGTATATTGGTTTAAGGACGCTTAAGTCCATGAGTTTAAGGACGCTTAAGTCCGTGAGTTTAAGGACGCTTAAGTCCATGAGTTTACGGACGCTTAAGTCCGTAGCAATGTATGGTTGTCGGGACCCGTCACCTCTCTGATGACGTTGAAGGATTACAACGACAAATTTCAAAGGAGTTCAGAGATGTACCCTTGAACCGAGTTAGATTAAGTGATCCGTAGTCCAATTTGGAATCAAGGTCAATTAATTATATTATGAGCCCATTGGCTCGGTTAAGTCTGAATTGAGGACTTATGGCCTTCTTGGGCTAAGTCCAATCAAGTTTGGAATACTGGCCCTCTGTTGGTACATTAGACATATTGAATTGAATGGGAGGTTTTGCCTCTAGAAAATTAGCCAATTGGGCTAAAGGTAGTGTTAAACACTAAAGACCAACAGTGTTGAACACTGGAAATAAGATTATCAAATTAGTGTTAAACACTAAAAAAGTTGTGATTCTTAAATTAGTGTTAAACACTAACAGATAACAATGTTAGACACTGGCAACAAAATTATCAGATTAGTATTAAACATTAACAGAAGGGGGGATCACGTGGGAACACGTAATGGCATCAAAAGTGGGGCCAGATCCCTTTCACTTTGTTCTGCAAATAAGTGTCTAACACGTTTAATTCTCACAGCCATCATGTGTGGGCACATGATGGGTGCTCATGCCCTGGTTTATTAGAATATTCATTAGGGATCACGTGATGACACGTGAGGGCGCCCAGCGTTTCTTTCCTATGGATCTTTACAGGGGTCATGTGGGGACACGTGACCCTGGTTCTTTCCTGTTTAAAGATCTGTTTGTCTTTTTAAGAATTAAATTCTTCATAGGGTTGAACCCTAGCTATAACTTTGGAGGAATTAAATTCCTATTTTCGAAGAATTATTTCTTAGATAGGGTTAAACCCAAATTTTCTTTCGGAGGAATTAAATTCCCATAACTTTGTGAGAATTAAGTTCTGACATAGGGTAAAACCTAATTTTATTTTAAAGGGGAATTAAATCCCTGTGAGTTTGAGAGAATCAAATTCTCAATTAGAGTTAAACCCTAGTTCTGTCCATTTTGAAGCAATTAAATTCTTATAATTTTAGGAGAATTGAATTCTCACATAAGGTTAAACCCTAATTTTATCTTGGAGGAATTAAATTACTATAATTTTGTGAGAATTAAATTCTCAAAACTCAATTCCTCCTCTATATTTTAGATCTGCATGGCAAGATCTTGACCCAATGAGAATTAAATTCTCAATTTATGGAGAGATGTGCACTTTGCAGATCTTCAACCAGAGAAAGAACTAAGTTCTTTTCTTTTTATATAAGAGTTAAACTCTTGGATTGAGAATTAAATTCTATTTTTGAAGCCTTTTCTCCCTTCTTTTCTTACCTAGGGTTTTTCTTTGTAGAGAATCAAATTCTTCTTTCTTTTCTCTCTGAATTTTCAAGATTTCAAGGCTCTATATCTCTCTCTGTGTCTATCTATATATCGCTCTCCCTTCTTTTGGCTCCTATTTATAGGAGAGGGAAAAGAATCAATCTGTTTGGTAAATCATTCATTGAAAGATTTGATTTGTTTTTATCATTAATCCGGGCCTTTAGATCATTAGGTGAATTTTGTTCACCGTTGGATTTTAAATCCGAAGATATTTTTTTTATTATTTCGGTGAGATTTAGGGGAAATCTTTCCTTGTCCAAGATTTTTCCATAAATTAGTGATATTTAATCACCCTCGGATTCTTGATCCAACGGTTTCACATAATTCTTCTCCATTTTGGAAAGATTTAAACGGTCTTTTTCAGAATTCAATTCTGTTGAACAGCAAGGCTTTTAAAGCCAGTCACGTGTGGCCACACGACCCCCGGTCACGTGTGAGCACGCGACCCCCGGTCACGTGTAAGCATGTGACTCCCTAAACGGGCTCCTCTTCTTTGCCGCTGCTTAACGATCACGTGCCAACATGTGACCACTAGTCACGTGTGAGCACATAATCCTTCCTCTGAAGCTCTTTCCTGATCTTTAATCAGGGAACAGTACTTCCTACCAGACTTCGAGGATATTGAAAGGTACCACAAGCCAGAGAATAAATAGAAATCCATCGCCACTATCCCGATCTTTGGGAGCGATACCGAGGAAAATGAAGAAATAGTCTACTCGGGCCAACCCCAAAAAAGAAAACAATAAGCCCGGACCATCTACTCCTATCTTGGTCTTTGGCAGTGACTCAGAGGACGAGACCAATGCAGCATTCTCCATCCGCTCGTCAATGCAAACTTTTGCCAGAGCAAATTAGAGTTTACAAATTACAATGGCTCCGCCTCGGAATTACAAGAAACTTGATGCGCTCGATATATATAGTATAAAAGAGCTACAAACTTTCTACGTGCGTCCTAGGTAAAGGGGTGAAAAGGCGATCATCTTCTACCAATCTACGAAGACCAAAGTAGAAAAACAAGTTTGGCATGGTGCTAATTTTGCACTCGGCAGGTTTCCACCCATCCATCCGCCAAGATATTACATGGAGAGATTGGAAAGACTGTTAAGATGCCAAGGTGTACCCCTGGGCAAACTGTTCGACAAGTCCAATTCTAAAAAAAGGTTTGAGATATTTCCAGGACTCAGTGAAAGATACTCAACATGAAGATGGAGACAACTGGGCTCGGTTACGTTCGTTCCAAGAAATGGGAGTAGATCTACAGCTGCCATATCATAAATCGCTTGAGTGAAGAGGAAAATTCTCTTCCAAGTAGCTGTGACGTCAAATCGGAGCGAGATCCCGCTCTGAAAACGTTAAGTCCTTCCCTGGAAGAACAAATTGAGAAGTTAATAAAATAAGCTTGTCAAACGAGCCGGGACAATCACAACCGCGAAATGTCCATTTATGAAAAGGCCAGGACGCAACGTCTAAGTAGAAATCTGCAGATAAAGTAGACCGTGATGCTCTTCATCCCCGGCCCACTATATGTTCTCACGAAAGAGGAAAACCCCGAAATGGGGAAAAATTAGGGCCAAGAATGGAAACAATGTTTAAAGATAACAAAGTGGATCCAAGACGCCATGCAATCAGGAAAAATTCGATTGGAGATCATCCTTTATAAAGAAGATGGGTCGGGAATTCTCTTTCCCTCAAGACAGGACAAGGAAAATATTTAACCTTGTCATGAAGAACTGAATGATGACGCTTCCGGAGTCTCGTTATCCCGAACAAATAAACGAGGTCCATCATTTGGATTATTGCTCTTATCACTGAGTAATAGGTCACCCCTTGAAGACTGCTTCACCTTCAAAGACCGGATAGAAGACCAGTATCGATAAGGCGGGTTTATGTTATCCGACGGCTGGAGGGTAACCCTGCAACAAAAGCATGAGCCAAAAAGGGCCTATACTGTCAGGATAGGACCGGCTCAACATCAAGAATGGAAGCGAACTCATACCTGCCATATGATAACACTCTTAAAATAGGGAGGACACAAGACTGTGAATGACTTCTATAGGTGCTTCGCAAATGAAGACGAGGACGAGGTGATCTCAGAGTTTCCACCAGCACCAAAAGAGCTGGAAGATGGGATACACACTACGGCGGACAATCTAAGAAAAATTGACTTAGAGACGGAAAATGATCCAAGGCCAACATTCGTCAGTGAGCTACTATCTAAAAAACAGGTGGCCATGTTAAAAGACGTGCTCATGCAATATAAAAACCGCTTTGCATGGAACTACTCCGAGATGCTGGGTCTAGATCCAAAAGTAGCGGTACATAAACTGGCCATATCATCGGACATAAAGCCAGTCAAACAGGCGCCAAGAAGGACACGACTCGAACTTGAGATAAGTATCAACGCTGAAGTCAATAAACTAGTCGGCTCCAGTTTCATCCTAGAAGTTCAATATCCCGACCGGATCACTAGCATCATTCCAGTGATGAAGAAAAACGGGACGGTTCGCATATGCGTGGACTTTAGGGACCTCAACAAAGCTTGCCCGAAAGATGACTTCCCAATATCCGTTACCGAGCTGATGATCGATAACACGTATACCCATGAGGTCTTCTCCTTCATGGATGGATCTTCAGGATACAACCAAATAAAAATACATCCTCAAGACCAGAAGCATACCGCCTTTCGGACCTTGTTGGATATATTCTGCTATAAGATGATGCCTTTCGGTTTGAAGAACGCTGGTGCTACCTACCAGAGGGTCATGACAAAGATCTTCGATGACCTCATACACAAGATCATCGAATGCTATATCGATGACCTTATGGTAAAGAGAAAATCTCACAAGGAACATTGGAAACGTCTAAAAATAGTGTTTCAACGTTTTCGGTAGTATAATTTGAAGTTGAACCCTCTAAAATGCGCGTTTGGAGTTTCCATAAGAAAATTCCTAGGATTCATCACACGTCACCAGGGTATCGAAATCGATCCCTCAAAGATCAAGGTGTTTATGGAAATGCCTATGCTAAGAACCCTCAAACAACTGCGGTCTCTCCAAGGAAAGCTTGCATATATCCGGCGGTTCATAACCAACCTCTCCCAAAAAGGTCATCCCTATAATCATCTAATGAAGAAAGGGACCCGATTCGTCTGGTATCAGAAGTGCCAAAACGCACTAGACGAAATCAAACAATACTTGCAAAATTCGCCGGTATTGGCCGCTCCGGTCAAGGGAAAACCGCTTATCCTATATACCACGGCCCTTGAGGGTTCTCTAAGCGCATTGTGGGCACAAGAAAATGATGAAGCAAAAGAAAGAGCTCTATACTATTTAATTCGAGTTCTCCTGGGGACAGAAAACAACTATTCCCCCATCGAAAAGTATTGCATGGCGCTAATCTTCGCAATAACGAAGCTCAGACATTACGCCTTGGCACATGAAGTCCATCTCATATCAAAAGTGGATCATCTCAAATATCTAATGTCAAGGGCCATAGTAACAGGAAGGCTTGCCAAATGGGCCCTCCTCCTGATGGAGTTCTCAGTAATGTATTTCCCCCTCAAAACGGTGAAAGGATAAGCCATTGTTCCCTCATAAAATATCAGGAAAAACCCCTGTGGGGCATCACGTGCTCACACGTGACCAAGGGTCACGTGCTGACACGTGATGGTTTCCTGGGACTCTGTTATAGTAGAATTAAAATTCTAATCAAGCAAGCAATTAGTGGAGTCACGTGCCCACACGTGATGGGCCTTTAAAGAACCCACTGAAAGAATTAAAAGGTATAATAAAATGGCAAGGAAAGATCCCAATGAGGAATCACGTGTCTACACGTGACTAAGGGTCACGTGATGACACGTGATGATTCCTTAGCTCTTTAAAACAGCAGAATTAAATTCTGGTTAAAATATTAATTAAGGGGGTCACGTATCAACACGTGATGGGTTCCTAAGCTTCTTAATTAATAGAATTAAATTCTATAGAAATGATCAAACAGTGGGATCACGTGCCAACACATGATAGGCTCTTAAGCCTTCTGAACTAATAGAATTAAATTCTAATTAAGGGAAATCAAAGACCCTAACTGGAAAAATATTTCTTTAAATCTTTACAAACAAAAAAGATGGTGCTCTGTAAAAGGAGCACCGTTGGATTAAAAATCCAATGGTGATTAAAAATCACTAATTTATGGAAAGATTTTATACAAGGAAAGATTTGCCTGAAATTCACCAAGAATAACAGACAGAATATCTTCTGGATTAAAAATCCAATGGTGAATAAAATTCACTGAGTGATCTAAAAGATCATATTGGTTACAAACATAACCAAAATCTTTTAATGAAAGATTAACTAAACAATTTGATTCTTTTCTTTCTCCTATAAATAGGAGACAAGAAGAGAAGAAATGGGATCCTTAGAATTTTTTTTGAGATATACAACAACAAAGAGAAAAAAGAGAGGAGAATTTAATTATCAAGAGAAAAAGGAAGATCTCTTCAGAAAAAGAAACCCTAGATGAGAAAGAGAAACAGATCTAAGCTCCATAAAACAAAAAAATAGAGAATTTAATTCTCAATTTAAGTGTTTAACTCTTCTGAATAAGAACTTAGTTCTTCATTTGGTTGAAGACCTGCAGAAGCAGATCTCCCCATAAATTGAGAATTTAATTCTCATCGGGGAGATTCTGCCATGCAGATCCAAAACTTAGAAGGAGAATTAAGTTTAAGGAATTTAATTCTCCCAAATTCATAGGAATTTAATTCCTCCAAATGAAACAGGGTTTAACCCTATATGAGAATTTAATTCTCCCAAACTCATAGGAATTCAATTCCTCCAAATAAAACTAGGGTTTAACCCTACATAAGAATTTAATTCTTTCATATACATAGGAATTCAATTCCTCAAAACAGAACTATGGTTTAACCCTACCAAAGAATTTAATTCTCAAACAAAGGACATAAATTATCCATGCATGTAAATGTGGTCACGTGGCAACATGTGACCCTTCCTTTAATGATCAGAAAAGAATGAATGAGACATGGTCATGTGCCCCCACGTGACCCTCAAACAGACTCCTCAAAATGAGAAAGAAAAAGCTTGGAGGCAATGCCTCACATGCTCACACGTGACCCTCAAAACAAAAGAGAACAAATCCAAGAGTAGAATAAATTTTATGCGCCCTCACGTGTCCCCACATGACCCCCTAATAAACACTTTAATAATCAATGCATGGGTACCCATCACGTGCCCACACATGATGGTCTGAAGTCCAAAAATGTTTAACACTTATTTGAATATTCTGAGAACAAAATAACGGAGGTCTGGCCCCATCTTCAGGCGCCTCATGTGACCCCTTCCTTTCTAGTGTTTAACACTATTTTAAGCATTTTTTCCCCAGTGCTTAACACTGTTTTAAATACATCACGTGGGGACACGTGACCGCCAGATGTCCTCTAGTGTTTAACACTATTTTAAAACCAGTCTTAGCCCAAATTGGCTAAGTCTTTTAGAGGCAAAACTCCCCTTTGACTGAGCCTCAAATATACCCTTGTCTTCCAAGATTGATCATCTCATATGGCATATGAGTGCATAGTATTCAATGAAAGATAAAGACATGGTCAGAGTCCAGACCCATATTTATCATTGCTAAATAATGGGGAGTTGAACCCAGACAAATGTTCAACAGTCCTAACAAAAGTCCAACATTTCAAACTTAATTGGACTTAGCCCAAGTTGGCCATAAGTTCTCAACTCATATTCAACTGAGCCCATGTGCTCATAATCTAATTAATTGATCTTAGTCCCAAATTGGACTATAGATTTCCCAATCATCTTTGGTTCAAGGGTACATCTCTTCACTCCTTTGATATTTGTCGTTGTAATCCTTCAACGTCTTCAAAGAGGTGACGGGTCCTGATAACCAATCACTCCATAGACTGTGGGGTCCTTAAACTCATGGACTGTGATGTCCCTAATCTCGACCGTGGGGTCCTTAAGCCCATGGACTATGATGTCCTTAACCCTGGACCGTAATATCCTTAAACTAATCGACCGCAATGTCCCTAAACTAAGCAATAGAGCCCGAATTCTCTTTTGTTGGATCTAAACGATCCCATTAAGTTGATCTTAGTTTAAAAATTAGACTAACGTATCCTTAACATATGTTTAAGTTGATCTTAGTCTCAAATGAGACTAACGTATCCTTAAACCTAACCCTCAAACCCAAATCTAAGAAAATACGAATTTGGACTAATCCACGCCCTACGGGCAACGACATAAATTAGTCTCCGTATACAATCCACAGGCAACCAAAAACAAAATAAACACACACGACACGAAGTGACCATCTGGAGAAGGAGAAAGTGGTTACCATGATGCGGTAGCATAATTAACTGCAGGGGCTTGCGCCTGCAGGGAAGAGTGTCCCCAAAATCAAAAACCCCTGAATGAGGGGGGATCTGACGAAGTCTACTACATCGGCCGTATCCATTTAAACCTTCGATTCACGGTGCCATAAATCAACTTGGCATCTTCGGAGAGGTGGACAGATAGCACCAAATAGCATCTACCCCTAAATTCAGACAAGACGTTTGTCTTTCCGGCTTTCGGCGGTGAACAGATTCTGGCACACCCGGTAAGACCTTTTCCTCTTTCCAATCCACATTTCGTGTGTCGTGTTTTGCGAACGAATCATGGTTTGACATGGTTGCCCATGGGTTCGAGATATTAAGATTTGGTTTTTCTCTCGTGTAGAAAAAAGAAATGGCCTCTAACTGCTCCAGCTGCAACTGCAACTCACGTTCCACCTCATCTGAAGGTGTAACCTATGAGCCCCAAGCGGCCTCTCTGTTCAAAATGCCAGTGGAGCAGGTGACTCAAGAGACCACTGGGCTATTCTTCGGGACCATGATCCCACCAATGAGTTTCAATGCCCCATTCCCGTCGCAAGAAGCTTCGAAGAAGTCGGTCTTTGATCGGCTTACAACTACCGCGGCCTCTCTCAATGAGTCGCCTAAATCCAGTGCCTCAGTTTTCAACAGACTGGGCCAGAACGCTAACAATCCCGCGATACCTGAAGCGGCCATCCCAAAGCGGATAGCCATCCCGACTCAAGCGGACGAAATTATTAGAGAACCTTCTTCAGACAAGAAGTCAGTCTTCACAAGGTTGACCGTTCCGGCTCACACTCTAGGCGAAGTCATCAAAGTTGCTTCCCCCACCCAGAGGTCTGTCTTTGACAGATTAGACATCGCTTCTCAACGAGCATCGGTCTTTAAGAGGCTGACGCCGGTGACAACCCTTCGCCAACACAGGAGGCATGAGGAAGTCATCCCTACAGCTGAGACAATCCCAATGGATCGACACGCTCGACATCGCTACTGGCGCCGAGTAAGGAAGGTTGGGGGCATCTCCATGTCTGGACTAACTCCACCAGCTCCTATGGTGGAAATCAATGTTGTTCCAACTGGAAACAGCTTTGAACCACTTAGGAGGGTTCGCAAGAACTCTTCGACTGCCGTGCTGAAAAGATCTCCTCCACCTATGGAGATTGCTACAGAAAAGAAGCCAGAGCAGCCCCCTCAGCGGTTGTCCTCTAAAATTTACAAAGTTTGGCGACGGGTTCAGGAATCGGTGATTGATCAAGATTACTCTCGCCGACAGAAAAAGGTAAAAGTTCAGCAAGAAGAGAACCATCCTGTCAAGCCATAAAAGGCAACAGCTGTTTGGGTGCCCGTTGCAATGGCTCCCTCAACTTCAACCGCTCACAAGAGAAGGAGGCCGAAGAAAGCCCTATAACCGCGGCGAACTACAAGGATGCTGAATCTAAACGCCCCAAGTCTAGGGGTATGGTGACACATACTGTTTATATGGCTTCTGGAAAAGAGGAAAGCCATGCTTCTACGGGTCATCGACCGCTTACTCGATCGATAATAAAGGCTCAGGAGCAACAGCAGCAAAAACTTCAAGAGATGCTGAATGCAATGGCCGCGCTCACTGGGCCGAAAGAAAACCTAGAGACCTCAGAGTAGCATCAGGAACAAGAAACTGATGCTGAATTCCTCCGAAGAATGCTCGAGAGGAAAGAAAAAGAGGCCGCGGAACAGACGTCCAATATCAAACGAATGGCTCTTTTGTTCCAAGGCATGGCCGGGATGATGTTACAGCTGGAACCCCCAGCTAAAGACCCCCCGATTATCATTGAAGATGACAGAGGGGAGACATTGAACCCTCCTCCAGCTCTTTCAGCAGCCAAAGAGGAAACCATCTCCAAGGCCGCTCTGGATGATTACATTTCTCAGCAAATACGAGTTCACCAGGCGAAAGAAGCGGCCGGGCAGATTGTTAAGACCGGACGACCCTATCCGAGCTGGTATGACCAATAAGTTACCCACCGGGATATACGATCCCTAAATTCCATGTATATAAAGGGATGGGCAATCCGTATCAGCACGCCGCTCAGTTCAGGGCCTTATGCGGCAACACTGGAGGCGACGACAAACTGTTGCTTCGCCAATTCGTTGGTAGCTTGTCAGAGACAGCATTTGAGGGGTATTCGGAGCTTCCCAACAACTTTGTCAAAACTTTTGTAGAGATGGAGCTGCTATTCACCCAACGTTTTGCAAGTGCTAGCGAACGCACCCCAATCACAACGCTGATCAATACCAGGGTGAAGCCGGGAGAAACTTGGGTTCAATACGCAATACGATGGTGGAATTTATTGTCGAAATGTGAGCAGCGCATCGAAGAAGCACCTGCAGTAGGCATGTTTGTGGGCACTCTTGACCCTCAGGCGACTATTTCCCAATTCATGATGTTCTTCAAGCCGACCACGTTCCAGGCTTTGATTGACAAACTGGCCTAAATGGACCAAATGGGTCATAGACCGTCTCCTTCAAAGCCGGAGCCACGGAACGAAAAGGGCAAAGGGAAAGCGACCTTCGTCACAAATGCTCAACAGCATCCCAGTGGTCCAAAATTAACCGATCGCCTGGATGAGAGACGACAATTCTATAATGGGAATAAAGCGCCCTTATTCGTTTCCCCGGGATAAAACAAGAAGATTGTTTGAGCTGGCAATGCGCAACAGGCTCGTTAATTTTCCAAATCCAAAACGCCTATTGCAACCTGGTGAGGTTAATAATCCCAATTATTGCCCCTATCACCAAGCGATAGGCCATCCGATTGAAGATTGCTTTGACTTTAAAGGCTAGATTGAAGACTCGTATCAACAGGGCAAATTCGCACTGTCCGAGAAGTGGAAAGTAAGCCCGCCTCAACCGCATGCTCTTAAAAGGGGGACACACCGGGGGCATCATGCTCTTTTGTCGAAGAAGTTCCATAGGAGATCGCTCTTTCAGCCAAAACAAAAAGAATGCTGAAAGATCTCCAGACATGCTCGGCAATCAGATGGAAAAATCCATTGGAATCCGAGATCATCGAGAGAATGCTGAAACCGCGCCCAACTCCAAAAATTGGTGGTGATAGTCAAAACGCCTACACGCAGCTGTCAAAATCTTCAAAGAAGAGAAGAAGAAGACCAAAAAGCCCATGAAGCATGGTGACAAGCGCCCGGACATGCAAAAGCAGATTGACTCGCTGGAAGAGTATAACCAGAAAGCGCGAACTCCGGTCACACTCTAAGAATTTCTCAACCACGTCCTTGAGGATCGAAATGACGACAATGGAGAAGACTCTTCGGATTAATCTGAAGATTATGTGGCAAGTTGCCATGTGATCTCTCACTCGTCGATAAATGATGAAGAAGCTCCTAATGCAGAGAAACTGGGGGCAGATCATGAGCTGGAACTTGTAGGGCCATCAGACGAAATGATCGATGCATTCCTAAATGAAGCTCTTCTTAAAAGCAAAGCTGATCGGGAGCACGAGATGGCCGTATTTGAAAAGGCCAAACGCCGGCAACTGGACGAAAGTGTTAAAACACTCCCACCAGATTAAGGTACATCCGCCGCAAATAAAAGCAGGTTCAAGAAGAGGAAAATGTTTGCCAAAGCCATATCGATGGGAATGAAGCTGCCACCCTCCGAAGGAAACACTCCTGATGAAGCAGATATACATCCTAACTACTGTCTATATCATCGAAGGATTGTGCACCTACTGAAGAGTGCATAGCCTTTAAAAACCGGTGGCAGGGATATATCGCTCACAGGCAACACTTCAAAAGGATGAAGCGTGAAGCTCGTCGACAGTGGAAAAGCACGATAAATGAGCACAAAAGAACTGCCAGCAACTGCCATATGGTTGACTATGGGGGATCGCAAGTCCTCACTTTCGGGAGAGACTCTGACGAAGAAATGACTCTCAGCCCTCTCTTCAAAGAATCCACACAGGAAAAGAGGACCAAAGAATTGTGAGAACATTCAGCTGTGCAATCGCACATTACCTGAAAAGAATCTCAGACCCATGAACAAGGGGTCAAACAAAAAGGATAAGGGAAAAGAAAATGTCCCTGAGGATATCATCCTCGATGACCAAGCCATCGAAGAGCTGACAGCCAAGGACCTGCCAAAGAAAAGTAAGGTGGACTATAATGTTCTGGCACACTTGAGGAAGCTACCTTCACAGCTCACCATTCTCGACGCCCTTTTACTATATAAAGAGGTGAGAGATTCTCTGATCAGGGCGTTATAAGAACCCGAACAATTCCAAGCTTTCCTCGCCGAAGAAAAGATGAAGGACGAGTTGGAAGAGGTGCACACAGTCGATATCACCTTTGGCGACAAAGATCTCCTTCTCTGGACGTGCGAGCATAACCGTCCCCTTTATGTATCTGGATACTGTCATGATATCAAGATAGGTAAAATCCTGGTTGACAATGGGTCCTCCATTAACCTCCTCAATGTGAGAGTGTTGAAGGAAATCTGCATGAGCCTTCAGCACCTCGCTCGTGATAAAATCACCATCTCCGGGTTTGACTCCCAGTCATCACGGATGCTCGGGTCTGTAATATTGACACTACGCTTTGGGCTGCTTGTCACGGACATCAAGTTTCATGTCATTGACGCCAAGACTTGCTACAATACTTTACTCGGCAAGCCTTGGTTACATGAGTACAACATCATCCCTTCTACACAACACCAGTGTATGAAGTATTTCAAGGATGGTCTCGAGTATACTGTGACAGGGGAGTTGAACCCATTCTCCGTGAATGAAGTCTGAAAGTACGAAGACACAAAATACTTCTTACCAGATTTCGAGGACACGAAAAGATGTCACAAACCGAAGAACAAAGCTATCACCACCATTCAGGTCTTCGGGAGTGATACCGAGGAGGAGGAAGAGATAGTCTATTCAAGGTCATTCCAATGTAACAAGCCGAGACCTTCCACCCCTATGTTGATCTTCGGCAGCGACTCGGAAGATGAGGTCAATGCCGCATTTTCTATAAGACCATCAATACAAGCCTTCGCTGGCCATGATCAGAGTTTGCAAATCGCCATGGTCCCGTAGGAGCATTATAAAGAACTCGACGCACTTAATACATACAGTGTGCAAGAACTGCAGACATTCTACGTCCCTCTCAGGAGAAGAGATGAAAAGGCGATTCTCTTTTATTAATCAAGGGAGACCAAAGTGGAAAAAGAAATTTGGCCTGGTGCCGAATCTACACTTGACAAGCTCCAGCCCATTCGTCTACCCAGATACTACACAGAAAGCTTTAAAAAGCTATTGAGGTGCCAAGGTGTACTTAAGCAAACCGCTCGACAAGCACACTTCTATAATAGGATCTGGAGCATCCCTGGAACTCAGTAAAAATTTCCCAACGGGAGAATGGAAACGATCGGGTTTGGATACATTCAATCCAAGAAACGGGAACGATTCCATGGCTGCTATGTCGTACATGACTTTGACGAAGAAGGAGATGTTCTGTTAAAATACGCTAACCCTGAACCGAAACAAGGTTCCGCCATCAAAACGTCAAGTCTGTCGTTTGAAGAACAGATGGACAAGATGATAAGGGAAGCGAGTCAGAAGGTCCGGGACGACCATAGCCGCGAAATGGCCATTTACGAGAAAGCCAGAATGCAACGCCTCTTTCAGCAGGCCACGGAGAATGACAAAGCTCCTCGTCACCAACCCGTTATACAAAAGACCCGGCGTAGAGGCAAAAATAAACCAAAGAATGGAAAAAACATTCGACTGTGGCAAAGCGGGTCTGAGAAGCCACACGATCGAGAATCGAGCAGCCGGGATCCGTCTATGATAAAGAAGATAGGTCGAGCATATTCTTTTCCTCAAGACAAGACAAAGAAGATATTCAATCTTGTCATAAAGCATCAGATGATGACACTCCTATAGTCCAAGCACCCCGAGCAAGCGAACGAATTCTCTCACCCAGACTATTGCTTTTATCACCGAGCAATAGGACATCCTCTCGAAGACTGCTTCATATTCAAAAACTGGGTCGAAGACCAATATCAACAAGGCAGGTTCGCTCTATCCAGCAGTTGGAGGGTAAGCCCGCCACAGAAGTATGAACCGAAAGCGATGCGTATAGCGAGAGTAGAACTAGATCAATATCGGTCTTGGAAACGATCTCGTACCTGTCACGCGATAACGCTATCAAAAGAAGGGCCCGAGAATACGGATGATCTTCCCTGGTGCTTCGAAAACGATAGTGACGAAGTGATCTCAGAGTTTCCACCGATGCCAAAAGAACTGGAAGATGGAATACATACTACTCCAGATAACCTCAAGAAAATTGACCTGGGGACGGCAAGTGACCCGTGACCGACATTCATCAGTGAGCTCTTGTCTGAAGAAAAGGTGACTATGCTAAAAGACATGCTCATACGGTATAAAGATTGCTTCGCATGGAACTATTCCGAGATGCCGGAACTAGATCCAGGATTGTTGTGCACAAATTGGAGATATCTCCAGACGTCAAGCCGATCAAACAAGCACCGAGAAGAATGCGGCTCGAACTTGAGATGAGCATCAACGCCGAAGTCAAGAAGGTAATCGACTCTGGCTTCATCCAAGAGGTTCAGTATCTTGACTGGATCGCCAACATTGTCCCAGTAATGAAGAAAAATGAGACGGTGCGCATTTGTGTGGACTTTTGGAATCTCAATAAAGCCTGCCCGAAGGACGATTTTCCTGTACCGTTTACCGAGCTGATGATAGATAACACGTCCACTCAAGAAGTTTCCTCCTTCATAGATGGCTCGTCAGGATACAATCAGATAAAGATGCATCCCGAAGACCAGAAGCATACCGCTTTCCGGACTCCTCTGGGCATATTCTGCTATAAGGTGATGCCTTTAGATCTAAAGAACGCCAGTGCCACCTATCAGAGGTCACCGCTACTATTCGGCTATATCCTGTTCGTGTCAATTAACGCCATCCCAGCTCCTCGAGCCCCGGAAGCAGACAAACCGGTCTCGAAAGGCAAGAGGCCAAATGTGGTGGTCTCGAAGGCGCCCCAACTAAAACGCAAGTCAATGTTTGAACGACTCTCCTTGGCCCCAGCTGGGGGCAAGGACATCAACACCAACAAGGCCACAAGGCGTCTTGAGCAAGCTTCGGTGGTGACTTTGACAACTGCTCGATCGGGTGTCTTATCTAAGCTCCCTGCTAATCGACTCGCGGTGGCTTCCCAGGAAGAAGATACCCGCCAAGCCTTTAAAATTGAGAAGCTAAGGCAGAAAAGGCTCAGGTATAGAGCCAACAAAAGGGCTAGGGCTCCTGCTAGGCTGAACCTCATGAGGTTCGAGGAACAGGGTTACCCCGCCAAAGACGAGGAAATGGCTGGATATGTGGTCCACACTGTCTACATGCTGGGCATGCACAGCAAGAGCAAGGATGGGGCCACCACATCCCAAATCCAATCTGGTGTGAATATGGCTGCCACATTCTAAGGCCAGCCTCCTCTGGAAGGTAATGAAGACCCTCCCAGTGAGGCTGATAAGCAGAAAGAGCTCTCAGTTCATGAGGAGTCGGGCTCGGAAAGCGAAGATGTGCCCATCTTCCGTCCCAAGAACGCAGAGCAGCAACTTCTCCAAGAGCTACGAAAACAGCTCAGAAGCAAAGATAAGGAGATGGCCAAGCTCTACTCAAAAATTGACGACTTGACAAACGTAGTCTTACAGCTCACGACCTGACTTGCCTCTCAGCCACCCAATCAAGGGCAGGGCTCTGCTTATGAACCGGGAAACGGTGTCCCAGGGCAGCCGATGCCTATTCCCTAAAATCCAAAAGTGAGCGGACCGCACGAAAATCAGTCGCATCCTATCTCGGCAAATGTCTTGGCTACTGATGACAGTAGCCCGCTAACTCAAGATCAAATCATGGATTTGGTTGCCAACAAAGTCAAAACCTTGGTAGCTGAAGCCGAAGCGCAAAAAGATATCAGCAATAGCGGGAGACCATATCCTGCTCAGTATGATCTGGTAGAATTTCCTAGCGGCTATGTTATCCCTAAATTCGAAAGATTTGATGGGACAGGAAATACGAATCAGCACATCACCCACTTTAAAGCCTCATGAGGGAATACTGGGGGCAATGACGCCCTTCTCCTCCGCCAGTTCGTTAATAGCTTGGCCGATGTTGCTTTCGACTGGTACTCGAGCATACCGGATGGCTCCGTCACAACTTTCATCCAAATGGAGTCTCTGTTTCGGCAGAGGTTCATGAGCTTCAGCGATAAGATCACCATTGCCGAGCTCGTAAGGACCAAGCCAAAGAACAATGAAAGCAACATGGATTTTATAACCCGATGGCACAATCTCTCCGTCAAATGCGAACCGCCGATAGAGCAAGACCAATCTGTCAGTCTCCTCGTCGGAAATCTCAACAATTGGATGGCCCCGTTTCTATGCACCGCAGGTCTCAAAACATTTCAAGAGCTGACCAGGAAAGTTCAGATGCTGGAGCGCTCAAAGCAGGAGTCCTCCTCGGATTCCCAAAATAACAATAGGTCCTGGAGAAGCCGAAAGGACGATAATCGCAAAGGCGGAAATTCCGACGATTCGGAATCTTTTAACACTTCGGCTAACCAAAATAAACAAGGGTTGAGCAGGCCCAGCGCCAACCAGCCTCAGAAGCCAGTGTTAGGAGAGGGAGGAGAATCTCCACTCAAAGAGAAGCTAGATAAGGTCTATTCCTTCAGAAGGGACAAAATCCGTAAAATATTCAAAGACGCCCTGAAGAACGGTCTACAATTGCCAGAGTCAAAAAGACCGCAGGAAGTGAATATGATCGACGACCCCAAATACTGCCCCAATCACAGAGTGATAGGTCATGCCATTGAGGACTGCTTCGTCTTCAAAGATTGGGTCGAAAAGAAATACAAGGCAGGAGAGATAGAACTGTCTAAAACCGTGTTAACAAACAGTCCAGCTGCGACCGCCAATTTCATACAAACGGAGATCGAAGTTCTTCATCAAACTGATTCTCTCAGACATCTGCCTTTCTCTAAGAACAATCGACCACCACGTCATTAAACTGGGAGCAATCGACCACCATGTCACTAAATTGGGAATAATCGACCTCTAAGTCGTTAAACTGGGAATGTAAAAAAAATATATGTAAATAAACAAAAAAATATGTAAATAAAAGAAAAATAAAGAAAAGCCGAAATGATGGGGCAACTCGCAATAAAAATCAGCGAGTAAAATAAAGACGAAAATAGAGCCGAAATGATGGGGCAACCGCGAATAAAAGCCGAAATGATAGGACAATCGCGATCTTCGCGATAAAAAAGCTGAAATGATAGAGCAATCGCGGTAAAACAAAATAAAAACAACAACGAAAACAAAAAAACTGGTGAACAATGAGTCGTTCCTGGTACCATATTCCAGTGCAGCGATGCAGACACCAACCAAAATTCAATTTTCCAAAATTCTCTCAGCCCTACGACCAGTCCCCAAATTGACTGCCGTATACAATCCACGGGCTCAAATAATTCTCGTCATACCCATACCCCACCACAATCACCAGTTACGCTGCTGGTCTGCGCCTTTGGAGTTATGCTCCATTGAGAAGACCCACTCTTGTGCCCTCACGATACATGAGGAGAACAAACCTTTGTGGGATCCTTACGAATCATAAAGGAAAAACACACTTAGGAGTCCTCACGGCTCCTAAGGAGAAAATAAACCTGCGGGATCCTTACGACGCGTAAGGAGAAAATGCTTTTATGGGACCCGCTCACGGCCCATAAAATTGAAAAGCATTAGGCGATAGGGATCTAAACCTGTCTCCTAAGCCATCGCTCCCCAATCCCCAAGTGGCGAATGATAAGTCGCTCCCGGTATGATATTTCAGTGTAGCGATGCAGACGCCAACCAAATTCCAAATCCCAATCCTTAAATGACGAATGATGAGTCGCTCCTGGTACCATATTCCAGTGCAGCGATGCAGACGCCGTCCAAAACTCAAATTCCCAGCGGCGAATGATGAGTTGCTCCTGGTACCATATTCCGGTGCAGCGATGCATACGCCAACCAAATTCAAAATCCCACACCCCAACGACGAATGATGAGTTGCTCTTGGTACCATATTCCAGTGCAGCGATGCAGACGCCAACAAAGTCCTAAAATTTTTCCGGCCCTACGGTCTGGATCATACATCCTGCAAAACCGTGTACAATCCACGGGCATAAAACAATCCCAATCTCTCTCAAGTCCTACCGGTGAGACCACATTCAAAGTCCCACCAAAAATTAAAAAAATAAAAAAATAAAAAGAATGGTATGTCCACAAGTAAAATGTGCACGGTGAAAACCCGAAAGGGCTCCGTGAGTAAAAACAGCAGGACTGCCGGCGAGTTTGTGAAAACCCGAAAGGGCGCAAACTCGTAAAAAAAGAAATGAAATGCACTCGCAAAGTGCTCTCGACTTTGTGAGGAGAAAATTCCTGCGTGAGATCCTTACGACTCACAAAAGAGCAACACACTTAGGATTCCCCACGACTCTTAAGGAGAAAATACACCTACGAGATCCTTTCGTCTCGTAGGGAAAAAATGCTTTTATGGGACCCTTACGGCCCATAAAATTGAAAAGTCTTAGGTGATAGGGACCTAAAACCTGTCTCCTAAGCCATCGTTTCCTAATAAGCAAATGCAAATGATGATTCGCTCCTGATACCATATTCCAGTGTAGCGATGCTGATGCCAAACAAAAACCAATTCCCAAATCCTCTCGGGGCAAATGATGAGTTGCACCTGATATTATTCCAGTGCAGCAATGCAGATGCAAAACCAAAGCCAAATCCTCAAATCCACTCATGGCAAATGATGATTCGCTCCTGGTACCATATTCCAGTGTACCGATGCTGATGTCAACCCAAATCAAATCAAACCAACCACCTTTGCGGCAGAATCATGCTCCGTCCCAGAATTTACCCCGTATCGAAATCATGTTTCGCTTCGGGATATCTACCTTCCCTGCCGGAATTATGCTCCGCCTCGGAATCAAATCAACCAACCAGCTCTGTGCCGGAATCATGCTTCGTCTCAGAGTGTACCCTGCGTCGAAATCATGTTTCGCCTCAGTGTACCTGCCTTCCCTGTCGAAATTATGCTTCGTCTCGGAACCAAGTCAACCAGCAAGCTCTGTGTCGGAATCATGCTTCGTCTCAGAATGTGCACCCCGGGACGAAATCAAGCTTCGCCTCAGATTATCTGATTTCCCCATCGGAATTATGCTTCGCCTGGGAATCAACCTCTGCATCGAAATTATGCTTCGGTCCAAATGTCTGCCGCCTTTCGGAATGATGCTCCGATCCCTGGAATTATGATCCGCTCTTCGGAATGATGCTCCGATCCTTGGAATTATGCTCCGTGCTTCGGAATGATGCTCCGATCCCTGGAATTATGCACCGCTCATCGGAATGATGCTCCGATCCCTGGAGTCATGCTCCGCTCATCGGAATGATGCTCTAATCCCTGGAATCATGCTCCGCTCATCGGAATGATGATCCGATCTATTGGAATCATGCTCCTCTCTTCGGAATGATGCTCTGATCCCTGGAATCATGTTCCGGCCCTTCGGAATGTTGCTCCAATCCTCGGAATTATGCTCCGGCTCTTCGGAATCATGCTCCGACCCTTGGAATTATGCTCCGCTCTTCGGAATGATGCTTCGATCCTTAGAATCATGCCTCTACTCTTCAGAATTATGCTCCGGCTCTTCGGAATGATGCTCCGACCTTGGAATTATGCTCCGCAAATCGAAATGATGCTCCGATCTTAGGAATCATGCTCCCCGACGGATACTCCGACCCTGGAATTATGCTCCGCAAATCGGAATGATGCTCCGATCCCCAGGAATTATGCTCCCCGGGATGATGCTCCGCCCCTGGAATGATGTTCCACCTCGAAATCCAGCTTTAAGATCCATCAATTTCATGCACACAACTCGCGTTGTGTGCACTCATTGATAGGGGCACTTTGTTGGGGGTCGAAAATTGCACCCCGGTTGACCATGTCAAAGTCAAGGTCAACCCCAAACCAGGTGGGCCTAAGCCCTGATCAAGCAGGCCCATGCCCTAGTCGAGCCGGAATATAAAGCAGCCAGCCTCCCCATGCCAACAACAAAATCATGTAATAAATAATTTTTATGTAATTTTTTATGCATGGATGTATGCAAAATGGGCATAAAGCCAATATTTTATAAGCCCATGGCTTATGTGCAAAAAAAGAAATGGCACATGAACCATGTGATGGGCAAAATACCATTTTGTAAAGCCCAAGGGGCTATATGTAAATGTGTAAGCCTATATAAGGCAACATGATAGTGAATAAAAAGATAGGCTTTTTCACTCTCTCAAAAACCTAGGGTTTGTGCCTCTTTCCCCTTTCTGAAGGTTCGAAACCTTCTCCTTTCTTTTGAATTAAATCAAGAGTTTTACTTTTCCTTTTCCAAAACTAAATAGTTTTTCACCACATAACCCACAAAGGGGAACTTGGATCTGTCATTAGATCTCAAAAAGAAGAGATTTTTTTAAAATCTCACATCTCTTGATCTTCAAGATCCGGCCAACAAAGGAAGAAGAAAGAGACCCATCTCCAGAAACCCCACTTTGGGGAAGAACTAGGGCTCAAGGGGAGAAGCCCTTCATCAGCTTCAAAACATCTTAGGAGTTTAACTCCTCATATATATATACATATATATATATATATATATATATATATGAGAATAATGGAGAAAAGAGGCCATAGGAGGGGATTTCCTCCTATGGCGTGCAAAAAATACAATCTCCATCATATTTTCCGACTATCGGCACCCATCATCATCGTTATCATCTAAGATGTGCGTACACCAAATTTCATATGATTCCACAACTTTTTCACCGTTGATTTAGCAATGTAAAAAGTTATATTGTCGGTAAATCGTTAATTTTGAACCCACTAAATCAACGGTTAAAAAGTTGTGGAATCACATGAAATTTGGAGTACGCACATCTTAGATGATAAAAATGATGATGATGGGTGCCGATCGTCGGAAAAAATGGTGGAGGTTGTATTTTTTCCACACCATAGGAGGAAATCCCCTCCTATGGCATCTTTCCTCCATTAATCTCTCTCTCTCTCTCTACACACACACACACACAGAATAATAAGTGTTCCTTTCTGTGAGTACAACTCCCATTGCAGAGACCAAGTCCCTTCAGCTGTTCGAGCGCCCACGTGCTGACACGTGGTGCGCTAGCACTCTAGCGCCCGAGCGTCCACGTGTTGACACGTGGCGCGCTAGCGCTGAAAGCGCTAGCGCTCAAAGCTCAGAGCGCTAATACCTAAAGTGCTAGCGTCCGAGCGCCCACGTGCTGACACGTGGTGCGCTAGTACTCAGTGCGCTAGCGTTCTTATGCTCAAAGTGCTAGCGCCCAAAGCGCTAGCGCCCAAAGTGCTAGCGCCCGAGCGCCCATGTGCGGACACGTGGCATGCTAGCGCTCAGTGCGCTAGCACCCAAGTGCCCACGTGCTGACAAGTGACGCGCTAGCGCTCAGTGCGCCAGCGCTCTTAGGCTCGGAGTGCTAACGCCCAAAGCGCTAGCGTCCGAGCGCCCACGTGCTGACACGTGGTGCGCTAGCGCTCTTGCGCTTAAAGCGCTGGCGCTGGCCCGACGCATCCTTTGGATGCCTTTTCCCCCTTTCAAAACATGACACACGTACATTGCACATTGAATTCGTATGACCAGTTTAACCCGTCAATCGGAGGTTCCCTCGCTCCAAAGGCGAGGGGTAATTAACGGCAGCTCAGTTCGCGGCTGCCGGAGATTCGGATCCCCACAATCATTAAACCCCGGCCTACCCTAGGCAGGGGAATCTATAGTACGCCTAACCAGCGCGCGCGTATTCCTATCTCAATGGGGTGACGAAAAACACCCTACGAAGATGCCTGGGACCTGAAGAGGCAAGGAGAGTCGTCCAAGAAACTCACGATGGACTCTACAGTTCTCACCAAACCGGGCCGAAGATGAAGCTGAAGATCAAAAGGATGGGCTACTATTGGCCACGATGATCCAGGACTGCCTCGAATACGCGAAGCAATGCCACTCATGCCAGATTCACGGAGATTTTATCCATCAGCGTCCGAATCCACTACACCCAACGATGTCTAGCTGGGTTCGAAATGTGGGGGACTGACATAATCGGCCCCATCGAACTGGCATCGTCCAGAGGACATCGATTCATTTTGGCGACAACTGATTATTTCTCCTAATGGGCAGAAGCAGTACCGCTGAGGGAGGTGAAGACGGAGAATATTCTCTATTTCTTCAAGACATACGTCATTTATCGGTTCGGAACTCCATGACAGATTATCTCCGATAACGGGCCAGCCTATAGAAGCCATAAAATCAGCCGCTTCGCATAACAACATATTAAAGACTGGAGATACTCTTCGGTCTATAATCCCCGAGCTAACAGTCTAGCTGAGGTTTTCAACAAGATCTTGACGAAGATTGTGAAAAAGACGGTGTCTCGAAATAAGAGGGACTGGCACGAGAGACTGCATGAAGCTCTCTGGACGTATCGAACTACATTCAAAATGGCCACAAATACAACGCCGTATACATTGGTATTTGGCACAGAAGCAGTACTCCCCCTCGAGATAGAGTTACCCTCTCTACGAGTGGCGGTTCATTACGAGCTAACAGATGAAGAAAATGCTCACCTTCGGCTTGAGGAGCTCGACGCCCTTCATGAAACCCGTCTTATGGCGCAACAAAATCTGGAGGCTTATAAAGCAAAGATGACGCGCTCATATGAGAAATTTACTAGGCTGAGAACATTCCACCAAGAAGAACTCATGCTAGTGGTCAAAAGACCTATGATCCACAATCGTTCCAAGCCGGAGAAATTCGAGCCAAACTATGAAGGCCAGTATATCATAGACAAAGTTTACCAGGGTGGAGCCTATCTACTCATGGACATGGATGGTGAAAGACCCTTCAGGCTAATAAACGGTCGATTCCCGAAAAAATACTGCGCCTGATGAGTCATGGCATAGGTTAATGATAGATGACGACGCCTATATCCGCTCGCTATCTTTCTAAGCCCAAACTCTATAAGTAGTAGTCGGCTATCGGACCGAAATGTCCTAAAACTAACAACGAACCGAAATGTCCTAAAACTAACAACGGACCGAAATGTCCTAAAACTAACGACGGACCGAAATGTCCCTAAACTAATGACGGACCGAAACGTCCTTAAACTAACAGCGGACCGAAACGTCCTTAAACTAACGATGGACCACTATGTCCTAAAACTGGCTATTGACCGAGACATCGATAAACTACTATGGACCGGGGCATCCCAAGGCTGACACAAAAAATATATATTCGAAAAAAATATGAATAAAAATAAAAATAAAAGAAAAGAAGAAAACGGTATGTCCATAAGCAAAATAGGCACGGATGAATACCCGAAAAGGCTCCGTGCATAAAAAACAGCAGGACTACCGATGAGTTTTGCGAAAACCCGAAAAGGCGCAATCTCGTTAAAATACACTTGTAAGGTCCTCTCGACCTTGTGAGGAGAAACCACCTGCGTGAGATCCTTACGACTCACAAGGAAGCAACACACTTAGGGATCCCCACGATTCCTAAGGAGAAATTACACTTGCGAGATCCTCATGACTCGTAAGGAGAACCCTCTTATGAGACCCTCACGGCTCATAAGATTCCAAAGCCTTAAGCTATAAGGATCTGAACCTGTTTATTCCCGGCAAAAAAATTTCTACGCAAAAAAGCCCAAGGTACCTAATGGCAGCGATACGTTTAAGAAAATGTGAATCAGTATTCTCCGGGCTATATTTTGATAAACTACCGAACGTGAAACGGTTAAATTCTGATGGTATCGAAAGCGTCTTAAAAAATCCTTCAATTTGATATATTATAGGCCTCATAATTCATCCGGGATCAAAAGTTATGAGGCATCACGTGCTCCTACGTGATCGAGCATCACGTGCAGAGACGTAACCATTTACAGGCAAAGCCTGTAGACTCTGAATAAAATAAATAATTGGAAATAATTAATCAGTGGGGTCACATGCCAACACGTGATGGGCCTTTAAACCCACTGAAAAGAATTAAAGGTATAATAAAAAATAAGGAAAAACCTCAATGGGGCATCACGTGCCAACACGTGACCAAGGGTCATGTGCTGACACGTGATAATTCCTGAGTTCTTTAAAGCAACAGAATTAAATTCTGGTCAAATGCCAACACGTGATGGGTTCCTAAGGATCTATGAATTAATAGAATTAAATTCTAATTAAAAGGGAATCAAAAACCCTAACTAGAAAAATATTTCTCTAAATCTTTCTAAACAAAAATGATGGTGATTTGTAAAATGGAGCACCGTTGGATTAAAAATCCAATGGTGATTAAAATTCACCAATTTATAGAAAGATTTTATACAAGGAAAGATTTCCCTGAAATTCGCCAAGAATAACAAACAGAATATCTTTTGGATTAAAAATCCAATGGTGAATAAAATTCACTAAGATCATGTTAGTTACAAAATCAATTAAAATTTTCCAATGAAAAATTGACTAAACAAATTGATTCTTTTCTTTCTCTTATAAATAGGAGCCAAGAAGAAAAGAGAAAGGGATCTACTTTTATTTAGAGAAGAACAGAGAGAGAAAAAAGAGAGGAGAATTTAATTCTCAAGAGAAAAAAAAAAGAAAAGAGAATTTACTTCTCAAGAAAGAAAACCCTAGGTGAGGAAAAGAAAAGGGAAAAGCTTCACAAAACAAAAAGAGAATTTAATTCTCAATCTAAGAGTTTAACTCTTCTGAAAAAGAACTTAGTTCTTCCTCTGGTTGAAGATCTGTAGAAGCAAATCTCCTCATAAGTTGAGAATTTAATTCTTATCGGTTGAGATTTTGCCATGCAGATCCAAAACATAGAGGGGGAATTGAGTTTAGAGAATTTAATTCTCCCAATTCATAGGAATTCAATTCCTCTAAGATAAAACTAGGGTTCAATCCTATATGAGAATTTAATTCTCCTAAATTTATAGGAATTTAATTCCTCCAAATAAAATTAGGGTTCAACCCTGCATGAGAATTCAATTCTCCCAAAATCATACGAATTTAATTTCTTCAAGACAGAACTAGTGTTTAACCCTATATAAGAATTTAATTCTTCCACATATATAGGAATTTAATTCCTCTAAAACATAATTAAGGTTTAACCCTACAGAGAACTTAATTCTTAAAAAAATAAAGAGACTTGAAAGATCTCCATCACGTGTCCCCACGTGACCTCTAAACATATCCTCCAAAGTAAGAAGGAATTAACTTTAAGGCAATGCCTCACGTGCTCCCACGTGACCTCCAAAACGACGAGAATAAAAGCAAAGACAGATTTTAATTTGGATGCTCTCACATGTTACACGTGACCCCTTGATAAATGCGTCAATAATCAGCGCACAAATCTCCATCACGTGCTAACATGTGATGGCCAAGAAATTCAAAAGTGTTTAAAATTTATTTGTAGAACAAAGCAAAGGAGATCTGGCCCCACCTTTGGGTGCCCTCACATGTCCCCACGTGACCCATTCCCACCTAGTGTTTAACACTAATTTGAGAGTTCTATTTCCAGTGTTTAACACTGTTGCCTTCTAGTGTTTAACACTAATTGAGAGTTTTATTGCCATTGTTTAACACTGTTGTCATCTAATGTTTAACACTATTTTTAGTCAAATTGGCTAATTTTCCAGAGGCAAAAACCTCACCTTCAACTGAATCTCAAAATTGAGTAAAATTCAGAGCTATAATGTTTAATGCCCTGTCAAAGATAAAAATGTTATCAGAGCTCTCAAACTCGTGTTTAGCATTTCTAAGTGATGAGGGGCTGAACCCAGTCAAATGTCTAATGGTCCAACAAAGAGCCAATATTTCAAACTTAATTGGACTTAAGCCAAGTTGGCCATAAGTCCTCAATTCAGATTTAATTGAGCCAACTCAATTCAGATTTAACCGAGCCAATGTGCTCATAACATAATTAATTAATCTTAGTTCCAAATTGGACTACAGATCACTTAATCCACTTTGGTTCGAGGGTACATCTTTTCACTCCTTTGATATCTATCGTTGTAATCCTTCAATGTCTTCGGAGAGGTGACGGGTCCCGACAACCACATATTTCAAAGACTATGGGGTCCTCAAACTCACGGACTATGATGTCCTTAACCTCGACCGTGACGTCTTTAAACTAACATTGGACTGTGAGGCCCAAAAATCCATGGACTATGATGTCCTTAATCTTGACCGTGATGTATTTAAACTAACATTAGATTGTGGGGTCCCTAAACCCACGGACTGTAAGTCTACGGTAGCGCCCCGGCCGTCTTTCTGAGGCCAAAATGCGGAAACAAAACTTTTTCTTTAACTTTAAAACCGGCACTACCGCATACTAAAAACTCGGATCGAACCATTAACCTAATGCTAACAAGAGAAAGGGTAGAAAGCTATACCGAGCGATCCGTGTCCTTCGGTCTTCAGCCACCATCCTGATCTCCTCGCGGAATCTTCGGTCTCCATCTCCTCGTCGGAAAGGGCACAACATCGAAAAATCTTTTTACGGGCTCCCACTTCGTCCGAAGCAACTCGAGCACGAAGTGTGCTAGCCGACTCGTCCCACTTTGTCTCTTTGCATCCATGGCTTGGATGGAGATTGAAGGTGTTGCCATTGGAAGAAGACAATGAGCTAGAGGAAGAAGAAGAAGAAGAGAAGACTTTCTCATCTTTTCTTTTTCTTTTTGTTGTGACAAAAAATGAGAGTGAGAGAGTGCTTAAGAAATAATACAAGACCAAAAACAAATGTCATGGCAGCCCCTCTCTCTCATTTCATCAAATCAAGACATAAAACAATTCATTAATGTGACATATTTGTAAGAAAAGAGACCATGACTCATGATACAAGTCCATGTCACATTAATGCATTGTCATGATGATTTCTAGCTCATTATTTCCTTACGCAAACATTAATCCAAATGTTTGCCACAACAAAAATATCTGGCAACATCTAAAGTAAACTCGTGACGGATCACAAGGATACCCCTCATTTGTATATACATACCTGCATCCACATTCCGACTGAATGCGAATGCGATGAGACTAAAGTAATCCAACAAATCTAATACTAGGATCCGGCTTAAACCAAAACCTACTAGTATGATCCGTCCGATCATGATCCGTGCAATACCACACGTATAAGATCGAACCCTGCCATATATCCATACGGCATCTACACCGTTTTGCCTGAAACTTGAGAAACTGTCTGTGGGGGACTCTAAAGACTCGTCAATACTTTGGCTATGGATTTAACCACTAGCAAATCAGTGGTACTAGCTGTACGTAACGAGCTACCAGGTATTGACCAAAAGGGACGTCGATGAGCATACTCATTCTGATACCCTACTGAGCCTGTCAGTGATAATATCCGTACAGTCCGGTCCGTTCGTCTATGAGCATCGCATGGCGGGCCTAGAGGGTTGGTAAAAGTCAGACCCCCAAAAGCGGTACAAGTTGTGTCGGAGTGTAGCCCAGAACACCCTGAGATACTACTAGAATACCTACCAGTAAATCTCCTGCCTCGGCCAAGGGCTTTGTGTAATAGCTCTCCTAGACACAGCGCGATCTCACCCCCAATACCGGGAGAGACGAACCCCTGCAGATCCGCTTACTGCCTCTATGTGGCTCGGGACTGTACCCAACTAAAACCTGTTTGCACGACTCCTTTGAGCCGTGGTAGGGTAGTAATATAAGAATAGTGGGAACTCACACGCGACAAATGACGATCTCAGGTCGATGAACTAACCTGTACACATGTCACCAGGGAACTGCTATCTGACGTCTGGTATAATCTCAACTAGCATGTTCCCGGCGAGTCCTGTCCGGTGTACGGTGTACTCATAACCCAATGAGCACCTATATACATCTTAGGTGAACCAACTGACACCAGTGACTTGTGAGACCGGTCACTACCCCTCGTCGGGGTCTCGATTGTATACACTAGTCTACTCTGGAGTATCGATGCCCTGTCTTGAAACTCCCAAAACTAGGGACCACTTTTAAGGATGTGCTTATGGACTACCCAACTCTCATGTATATGATCGCCATCATACTGTTGGTAGTCAAGCAGGATCCTAAGGGCTCTATCAACGTGTAATAGTGAACATGTCACCTAAAACTGTACACGACTGATAAAGATAAACCATGGTAGCATACTATTCTCTATCAACGAGTAATAGTGAACTACAATGTCACCTTAAAGCATGTACACGATGATAAAGATAAGCCAGATAGTATACAAACCTCTCGAGTAAGACTGTCCTACCGGTATAGGTCCTCCCTCAATCATTGCAATCACGTGCCTGTGATCCAATAATTGACTCTGAGGACACTATATCCAACAATCTCCCACTTGCACTCAAGGCTAATTATTGCGATATCGCATACTCACAGCCCGTGTGATACCGAACACCCAACTCCTCTACTAATCAGTCTCACAGAGCCCGTTTGCGAAACTATTGCATTCGAGGAATAGCCTCAGCTAGTGGATCCGTCCTGATATTTTTTTCTATGTCTCTCTTTATCTCAAGTTCGCGGAGAAAGCCATCTCCCGAAATGAGCAACATCTGTGTTAGAATATATCTGGATATCTGATGGGACCTAATTCATAAATGAACTCCAAATCCAAACTTCTTAGACTGTATCATCAACTGAAACCAAGCAGTATCCTGCGTCATGCCTCCCTCAGTATCCGCTTGGATCACCTGTCCAAAACACTGCCCCTTATCAGAGGGAAAACTATAACTCTGACAGTCACTCTGTCATCCAGGTCACCTTGGAAGCCTGGAATGATGATTGTCTCCTAAAAGAGGCTGTTGTTATCATATCCCTAGAACATCCACTTATGTTCTAAAACTGCTCCCGATCGTTTCTCCAGGATTGGATCAATATCCATTTATTGCATCTACTGCAAAAATAACATCTGGTGTGGTACTTGACATCTCATGATTGATTCAATTGCCTAAGCAAGTGATCTGCCAATCATGCACATCCCTCTCCTTTTTAGTCTGTAAGATACTTTTAGAGAGGGTGACTCCATCACTTGCAGGTACACTACCGTACCAGGAGTCGTCCATTCTAAATACCTTTAGAATGCTGTCTAAGTACCCTGATTGGGAAACTACCCAAATCTAGATCTAAAACCATAAATCTAGTAACCAAAATTTCTGATATAATATCCATATCCTATATGGAGAAAACACTATGTGACAACCAAAGTATAACCGATCGTAGTATAGGAATATCACTTCCTACTCTGTGTATGTCATCCAAATACCAGGACATTACACCCTACTACCTTCTTAACAGATCTATACCCTATTCTGATGAAGTCAAACCTATGACTGTCACATCAGAAATAGATGATCTATCTCCGCTATATCTGCTTTAGTCTATAAATAGACATAAGCCACTTGTCGACTATATTTCCGCTGCTCCCACTGACCATGACAACTCTCTGGCGGAGTCATATAGACGTACACTTCTAAAACTAGTTTCGAACGACGCTATACTCATCCTCCTGCTGGGTCTCATAGCCTGGAACAACAGTAGTGTCAAGTCCCTACTTAGCTTCCGCTGCTCCCACTGACCATGACAACCCTCTGGCAGAATAATATACACGTACACTTCTAAAGCTAGTTTAGAATGACGCTATACTCATCCTCCTGCCGGGTCTCATAGCCTGGAACAACAATAATGGCAAGTCTGGGTAAACAAGAACCTCCCTGTCACCGTCTTTGAGCATACCGGAGTACCTCTCGGATGCCTGAGGTTACCCACCTTATCTGCGGAGTGGCCAATGGAATGTCAAACCAGATTGAATTTTTAGGTTCTTATCAAATTTTCAGTTATCGTTTGCGGTTCTGGAATCACTTCCAGTTCTACCATACTCCCACTACTGTTTTCTGGAAAAAAAATCCATTTTACTAAAACTGTGACGAGTCAAGAACAATGTCACTATTGATCTTCCAGATGGTAGAAAGTTAACCCTCGTCATAGCCCGGGTCAACCCACAAACAGCCATTACAGAAACGTGTCTTGAGTTATCCAGAGTTTGGTTTTAAGCATAAACCGGACAACTCCCCGTACCTTAATATCGTTAAGATATGAACTGTTCTATATCCTATATACAAACAGAGCCACTGATTTAATTGGAACCAGATTCAAATCATGCAATTGTCTCTAGCGCATGTTAACTAAATGGAAGGAGGCCGATCAGCGTTACTCAACTTAGGAATGCATCCAGATATGAGCAACCTGAAAGAGAAACAAGTTTCTTAAAACCATCACTATCAACCGAATACCATACAAAAGTATCTACATCTTCGATCACCTTGAAGAATCCCGATACTTACAACAACTAGTTCTCTACTTTATTTATATGTCTATAACTTCTCAAAACTTGGACCTTAAATTTCTACGAAACACATGTCTAAGAACTAGAGAAGTCATATGTAAACAGAATATAGTACGAGTACCAACCCCTCTGTCCTGATAGACACTGGACAACATACAATAGTCTGTATAAGTCTGCTGAGTCTAATAACTCAATCCGTATGTGTCGTAGGTTGAAAACTGTACTGTGGTTATGAAGAGTTACACCGCTGTTTAATGCTCCTTACCTAACCATCAACTAATATAGGTAAATGTCACCGACACAATTTCAAAAGGTTATATCTCACTCTATAAAAATAGACGTACAGATATATCAATTTAAAATTGGTGCATAACAACAGATATTCAAAACCAATATTTGCCGTCCGGCAAATAGCCCAGGCGATTTCCTTAAATATGACAAATTACAACGAATTCCGATATAATAAGGATGATCACCTAATTCCTAATAACTTACTCCCACTCATCATCTGTAAAACCATACAGATGTGAGAATCATACCTGGTAAATACATACCCTGGAGCAAGGGCTAATTGGGAAATCAGTTATCTTTTAACAGTACAAAGTGAAACTGAAACATTGAAATGTTTCGTAGGGGTATCCGGGTATTCTTAGTAATGCCTCTTCCATTATCAGATTCACAACTTTAACCATATATTTCTTTGTCATCTCTCCAAATCCCTTCATATGTCTTTAGTCATTACCTTCTGTACACCCTCTTAGGCTAAATGGTTTTCTTCCTTCTGCACCATTCAGCACCAGCTATGATTTGGAAGAAGACTATCTAATAAGCATAATGGGTATACTGTCCTAATCTTAGGAGCACTCGCAACACGAGAGAAGGTAAAGATAAAAGACACCTGAATAAACCTTATTCCTATTTCTCCTGAACCAGAATCCATCCCCGAATTGGAACAAGTTCCTTTCGAGTTCGTATATAACCATACGATGGAGTACCCAAATAACTGTGGATCTTCGTAGTGATACGGAGTGTTCTGGAGAAATACAAAGATGAAGTGGGAGTGGTAATGAAATACTTGGTCTGGTCGTGAATAGCAGTCGCAGTTTACTTTGCCCTCTTACTAATCCCTTCATATGTCTTTACAAAATACCTTCTGTACACCATCGTTAGGCTAATTGGTTTTCTTCGTTCCCTACTGGTCGGCACCTGCCTATGGTTTGGAAGAAGACTATTCAATTTGCGTAATAGGTGTACTGTCCTAATCCAAGGAGCGCTCGCAACCTGAGAGAAGGTAAAAGGAAAAGACAACTGAATAGTCTTATTCATTTTCTCTAGAACCGGAAACCATCCTCGAATCTGGAACAAGTTCCTTCGAGTTCGTATATAACCATACAATGGTTTTATCCAATGGAAGTGGACGTTCGTAGTAATACGGGGTGTTCTGGAGAAAAGGGTAAAGGTAGGAGTGGTAATGAGGTATGCAACTCTGACAATCCAAAAGCCAGTGTTTAAGAAGGTTCGGTTAATTTTGGTCACTGAGTCATAGTCAAGGGTCGGGCCATGGTCGCTGCCTAAGAGAGAGAGAGAAAAGAAACACTCAGCGCCCACTCTAACCTACATCAGAATAGTTGTCACTTTATCTAATCAGGAAACCTCCCACTGTAACCTCAAATTCTCCTCCAAACCTGAAAGAAGAATTAGTCGGGATCACCCGAGGAGTAAACCAACTCATCAGTGGGAATCGGGATCCAACTATCATCGCATAATAACGTAATGGAATCCACTCACGTTATCACACTCCAGAAGGTATGCGCATATCTGGCAAGTTTAAGTTTCTTTAGAAACTCCCGATGTGATTTTTGCCCCATGCTCTTATGACCTTGACGAAGGCCAACATATCATAAGTCACATGTCAAGTTCTACCCGTCATTATCCAGGTTAATTTGAACCCACCCGTACATACCCTTGACGAAGGCCAAAATAGTTGTACGACTGTTCCAAACCAACGCATCTATCTATGCTGCAGAAAAGTAGCAAATAGCTACCATACACTATGCCTTGACGAAGGCCAACATACATAGCATGAATACTATGTGCTACCTTCCTGAAATGACAGAGGGCTACGAATGCTTTTTGGCGAAAAACCGTTAACGTAATGAACTTCATATCGTTGAAGGAACCGGATAACTTTTTATAAAAATATAGTGGCGAAAACCCTTTGCTAAAGAGGTCACTCCCGGTGAAAGGATCTCGGCTCTTTCCCCGTAGAATGAGGTGCAGGATATTCCAACTGAATACCACGATGCAAAGCAAAATGTAATCGGCTATAGTGAAGTTATTGCCCTGACGCAAACTTCTGTCCAAGGGGTCACTCCCGGTGAAGGGATCTCGGCCCTTGCCTCATCGACTGAGGTGCTGGATATTCATAATCGAATACCACTGTGCAAAACAAAAGAGAACATCCTTGCAATAACAGCTTTTTGAAAAAGTTCCAACAACATCAGAATAGGTTTGTTTAGCTTGCATTGATCCGAATCAATGCAGTCCTATCAATTGATCACACCAATAAAGAACGAAAATAATGATGTACGTATATGCCATCCGCATTCGCCACCGGGTCTCGTCATCACCCGTTAGGTTACTTAACTAATGACAAAGCGGGGACTGGACTAGCGCGGATGCAAAACATATACAACATCTACTAGTATATATATCAATATATAATATTTGCTCAAGGCGTGATAAAATGCAACATCTTAGAAGTGTAATAAGTATCACAGAACAATACAGATATCCGGGATCCCCGGGTTTCGTAGAGCCTCTACTGAAACCCGACGTTTCCCTGGTCGTGTGGATAGCCTGTGCAATGAAATCCTAGATCCCTACGGGCATGGCAAGTTACCCGCCAAAACTTGAAGCGAGCCAGCCCCCTTCAACAATGTGAATGGACCACACAGCACTTCACGGAATCCGGTAACTTGAGCACCCCTCCTTGGGTCAACCTATACCCCCTACGAGTGCGGCGAATAGCCCGCCAATTCTAGAGTGAAGCCCCCTCCGTCTCAACGCCATGAGATGCGGGCCCATTACCCTTTAGAACCCGGCTACTCGTGCACCCTCCGCGGGGTAATCCTAGTATAGAAAATAAAATATACAACGGGTACATCGACCTCAGCCCGGTCGTGCCCCAAAAGAATAATATACAAACAGGCAGTAACGGCAGTCCACATGTCGGACGCTCGCCCCGCAATATCAAATGTACATATACAACCAAACTGTACTACCATTGCATCCAGGCTATCCACCACGACAAATCTGCAACATCACAGCACAACACAGAACATCAACGTGAATTTCACGTTCGCAAATCCGTCTAAAAGGGATATAGCAGTTAGACAGGATTTACCGATCAAATGGCATTCACGGTCGCAGATATAATGTAAATACTGTGAACTAACATGTTTAAAATTTTCGATCGACAAAATTTCCCGAAGTGGGCCCCAAGCACAATACCCAGTACTCAAAAAAAAATAGGGCCCAAAAAGAATATACCAAAAACCCCAGTTTCAAGTAAGAGACCCACTGTAGAAATTTGGTGCACTGTGGCTACAGTACGACCGTGGATCCGCGTCCAAAACGTGCCGGATCCGCCGCGCTAGAGTAAAATCAGCCCACTAAATTTTCTCAGTTTTCTTAGAAAAGCCTGCACATATTTCTGTAATGTACCAAATAATTTTTCGAGCACAAATAAAATTCTACAGAAAGTGCATATTTGAAACTGTGGTTTTTAGAAAATTCGTTCGATCGAACTTGTAAACACGTTAGAGCAAGTTAGACTAGGTTAATGACGTGTCTCTGATACCATGTAAGTCTACGGTAGCGCCCCGGCCGTCTTTCCGAGGCCAAAATGCGGAAACGAAGCTTTTTCATTAACTTTAAAACCGGCACTACCGCATACTAAAAACCCGGATCAAACCATTAACCTAATGCTAGCTAACAAGAGAAAGGGTATAAAGCTATACCGAGCGATCCGTGTCCTTCGGTTTTCGGCCACCATCCCGATCTCCTCGCGGAATTTTCGGTCTCCATCTCCTCGTCGGAAAGGGCACCACATCGAAAGTCTTTTTACGGGCTCCCGCTTCGTCCGAAGCTACTCGGGCATGATGTGTGCTAGCCGACGTGCCCAAGGTTGAAGTAGAGTATGTTGTGATCGCTTTGTCTCTTTGCATCCATAGCTTGAATGGAGGTTGAAGGTGTTACCATTGGAGGAAGACAATGAGCTATAGGAAGATGAAGAAGAAGAGAAGACTTTCTCATCTTTTCTTTTTCTTTTTGTTGTGACTAAAAATGAGAATGAGAGAGTGCTTAAGAAATAATACAAGACCAAAAACAAATGTCATGGAACCCCTTCTCTCTCACTTCATCAAATCAAGACATAAAACAATTCATTAATGTGACATATTTGCAAGAATAGAGACCATGACTCATGATACAAGTCCATGTCACATTAATGCATTGTCATGATGATTTCTAGCTCATTATTTCCTTAAGCAAACATTAATCCAAATGTTTGCCATAATAAAAAGATCCGGCAACATCTAAAGTAAACTCGTGATGGACCACAAGGATACCCCTCACCAGTATATACATACCTGCATCCGCATTCCGACTGAATGCGAATGCGATGAGACTAAAGTAATCCAACAAATCTAATACTAGGATTCGGCTTAAACCAAAACCTACTAGTATGATCCGTCCGATCATGATCCGTGCAATAACGCACGTACAAGATCGAACCCTGCCAAATATCCATACGGCCTCTACAACTTTTCGCCCGAAACTTGAGAAACTGTCTATAGAGGACTCTAAAGACTCGTCAATACTTTGGCTGTGTATTTAACCACTAGCACGTCAGTGGTACTAACTATACATAACGGGCTACCAGGTATTGACCAAAAGGGACGTCGATGAGCGTACTCATCTTGACACCCTACTGAGCCTGTCAGTGACAATATCCATACAGTCTGGTCCGTTCATCTATGAGCATCGCATGGCGGGTCTAGGGGGATGGTAAAAGTAAAACCCCAAAAGCTGTACAAGTCGTGTCAGAGTGTAGCCCAGAACACCCTGAGATACTACTGGAATACCTACCAGTAAATCTCCTGACTTGGCCGAGGGCTTTGTGTAATGGCTCTCCTAGACACAGTGCGATCTCACCCCCAATACCGGGAGAGACGAACCCCTGCAGATCCGCTCACTGCCTCCATGTGGCTCGGGACTGTACCCAACTAAAACCTGTTTGCAGGACTCCTTTGAGCCGTGGTAGGGTAGTAATCAAAGCACAGTGGTAACTCACACGAGACAAATAACGATCTCAGGTCGATGAACTAACTGTACACATGTCACCAGGGAACTGCTATCTGACGTCTTGTATAATCCCAACTAGCATATTCCCGGCGAGTCATGTCCGGTGTACTCATAACCCAATGAGCACATGTATACATCTTAGGTGAACCAACTGAAACCAGTGGCTTGTGAGACAGACCACTGCCCCTCGTTGGGGTCTCGACTGTATACACTAGTCTACTCTGGAATATCGATGCCCTGTCTCGAAACTCCCACGGCTAGGGACCACTTTTAAGGATGTGCTTATGGACTACCCAACTCTCATGTATATGATCGCCATCATATTGTTGGTAGTCAAGCAGGATCCTAAGGGCTCTATCAACGTGTAATAGTGAACATGTCACCTAAAGCTGTACACGACTGATAAAGACAAACCATGGTAGCATACTATTCTCTATTAACGTGTAATAGTGAACTACAATGTCACCTTAAAGTATGTACACGATGATAAAGATAAACCAGATAGTATACAAACCTCTCGAGTAAGACTGTCCTACCGGTATAGGTCCTCCCTCAAACATTGCAATCACATGCCTGTGATCCAATAATTGATTCTGAGGGCACTATATCCAACACGGAGTATGATGTCCTTAACCTCGACCGTGATGTCTTTAAACTAACAATGGACCGAGATGTCCTTAAAATAACGATGGACCGTAATGTCCTTAAACTAATCGATCGCAATGTTACTAAACTAAATAATAGAGCCTAATTGCTCTCTTGTTGGATCTAAACGATCCCGTTAAGTTGATCTTAGTCTAAAATGAGACTAATGTATCCTTAACATAAGTTTAAGTTGATCTTATTCCCAAATGAGACTAACGTATCCTTAAACCCAACCCCCAAACCCAAAATCTAAGAAAGATACGGATTTGGACTAGTCCACGCCCTACGGGCGACAACATAAATTAGTCTCCGTATACAATCCACGGGAAACCAAACACAAACAAACACCCACGACACGAAGTGACCATCTGGAGAAGGAGAAAGTTGTTACCGCGATGCGGTAGCGTAATTAACTGCAGGGGCTTGCGCCTGCAGGGAAGAGCGCCCCATAATCAAAAACCCCTCAACGAGGGGGAATCTGACGAAGTCTGCTACATCGGCCGCATCCGTTCAAACCTTCGATACATGGTGCCATAAATCAACTTGGCATCTTCGGAGAGGTGGACGGATAGCACCAATTAGCATCTGCCCCGAATTCAGGCAAGACGTTTGTCTTTCCAGTTTTCGGCGGGGAACAGATTCTTGCACGCCCGGTGGGACCTTTTCCATTTTCCACTCCACACTTCATGTGTCGTGTTCGCGAACGAATCGCGGTTTGCTATGGTTGCCTGTGGATTCAAGGTACTTAGATTTGGTGTCTTGCTCCGTGCAGAAAACAGAAGATCAATGGCTTCAAACTGCACTAACTGCAACTACAACTCTCACTCCGTCCCGTCCGGAGGAGTGACTTACGGGCCCCAAGCAGCCTCCATCTTCGCTATTCCGGTGGAACAGGTGACTCAGGACACAACTGGGCTATTGTTAGGGACCATGATCCCACCAATGAGCTTCAATGCCCCATTACTGCCACAGGAAACCCCAAAGAAGTCGGTCTTTGCTCGACTTACAACTACCGTGACCCCTCTCAACGGGTCGCCCAAGTCTATTGCCTCAGTTTTCAACAGACTGGGCCAGAATGCCAACAAGCTCGCAATACCTGAAGCAGCTATCCCAAAGCGGATAGCTATCCCGGCTCAAGCGGACGAGATCATTGGAAAGGCTTCTCCTGACAAGAAGTCAGTCTTCACAAGGCTGGCCATCTCGGCTCCTGCTCCAGGCGAAGTCACTTCTACCTAGAGATCTGTATTCGATAGGTTGAACATTACTTCTCGGCGAACGTCAGTCTTCAGGAGACTGGCACCAGCAACAACCCTCCATCAACACAGGGGCATAAGGAAGTCACCCCCTAGCTGAGACAATCCCAATGGCTCGACACGCTCGACGTCGCCACTTGCGCCGAGTATGGAAGGCTGAGGGCAACTTACCCTCTGGACTGACTCCGCTAGCTCCAACAGTGGAAGTTGATGCTGCTGTTCCAACTGGGAATAGTTTTGAACTACTAAGGAGGGTACACAAAAACTCTCCGACTGCTGTATTAAAAAGATCTCCTCCACCAATGGAGAACGCTACAAAAGCAAAGCTGGAGCAGCCCCCTCAGCGGCTGTCTTCTAAAATTTATAAAGTTTGGCGTCAAGTCCAAAACTCGGTTATTGATCAAGACTACCCCGCCGACAGGAAAAGATGAAGGTTCGGCAAGAAGAGAACCACCCTGTCAAGCCAAAGAAGGCGACAACTACTTGGGTGCCCACTGCAACAGCCCCCTCAACGTCACCAGTCCGCAAAAAGAAAAGGACGGAGAAAATCCCTGAGTCTGCGACGAATCGTAAGACCACTGAACCCAAACACCCCAAAGCTGGGGGCATGATGGTACATACAGTTTACATGGCTACTGGAAAAGAAGAAAGCCACGCTTCGACGGGTCACCGACCGCTTACCCGATCAATAACAAGGGCTCAGGAACAACAATAGCAGAAGTTTCAAGAGATGCTGACTGCAATGGCTGCACTCATGGGACCGAAAGCAAGCCCGGAGACATCCTTGGAGCAGCGCCGTGAGCAAGAAATTGATACTGAATTTCTCCGAAGAATGCTCGAGAGGAAGGAAAAAGAAGCCGCGGAACAGGCGGCCAATATAAAGTAAATGGCCCTTCTATTCCAAGATATGGTGGGCATGATGATCCAGCCAGACCCTCCAGCCGAAAATCCTCCAGTAATAATTGAAGTGATAGAGGAGAGACATCAAATCCTCTGCCGGCTCTGTCAGCAGCCAAGGAGGAGACCATCTCTAAAGCCACGCTCGATGATTATATAGCTCAACAAATACGAGCTCATCAAGCGAATGAAGCGGCTGGCCAAGTCGTCAGAATTGGACGGCCCTATCCGGGTTGGTATGATCAAATAAAGTACCCGCCAGGATATACGATCCCTAAATTCCATGTATATAAAGGGACAAGAAATCCCCACCAGCATGTCGCCCAGTTCAGGGCTCTATATGGCAACACTAGGGGTGACGACAAATTGTTACTTCGTCAGTTCGTCGGCAGCTTGGCGGAAACAGCCTTTGAGTAGTATTCGGAGCTGCCCAATGACTCCGTCAAAACTTTTGCAAAGATGGAGCTGTTATTCACCCAGCGTTTCGTAAGCGCCAGCGAATGCACCCCAATCACGGCGTTGATCAATGCCCGAGTGAATTCAGGGGAGACATGGGTTCAGTATGCGATTCGGTAGCGCAACCTATAGTCGAAGTGTGAACAGCGCATAGAGGAAGCTCCTGCCGTAGGCATGTTTGTGGGTACCCTTGATCCGCAGGCGACCATATCCCAGTTCATGATGTTTTTCAAGCCGACCACCTTCCAGGACTTGATAGACAAGCTGGCCCAAATGGACCAGATGGGCCATAGGCCTTTCTCTTCAAAGACGGAGCCTTGGAATGAAAAGGGCAAAAGGAAAGCAACCTTCGTCGCCAACGCGCAACAACAACCGAGTGGCCCGAGACCGGTTGTTCGCCAAAGCAACAAGCGGCAATCCCTCGATGAGAAGTTGAGACGTCCTTACTCGTTTTCCCGGGATAAAACAAGGAAACTGGTTGAACTGGCAGTGCGCAATGGGCTCATCACTCTACCGGAGTCGAGACACCCAACGCAACCGAACGATGTCTACGATCTTAATTACTGCCCTTACCACCGAGTATTAGGCCATCCGATCGAAAACTGCTACGTCTTCAAAAACTGGGTTGAAGACCAATACCAACAGGGCAAGTTTGCGCTGTCCGAAAACTGGAAGATGAACCCGCCACAACCACATGCTCCGAAAAAGATGGACATGCCGGGGCATCATGCTCATTCATAGAGAAAGCCCCATGGACCACTATGTCCTAAAACTAGCTACGGACCAAAACGTCCTTAAACTAACGATGGACCACAATGTCCTAAAACTTGCAATTGACCGAAACGTCTATAAACTACGACGGACCGTAGTATCCTAAGGCTGACGCAAAAAAAAAGAGTACGTCCATAAGCAAGATGGGCACGGATGAAAACCCGAAAGGGCTCCGTGAGTAAAAACAGCAGGACTACCGACGATGTTTGTGAAAACCCGAAAGGGCACAGACTCGTATAAAAAAACGGTACGCCCACAAGCGAGATGGGCACGGATGAAAACCCGAATGGGCTCCATGAGTAAAAACAGCAGGACTACTAGCGAGTTTGTGAAAGCCCGAAAGGGCGCAATCTCGTTAAAAGACACTTGCAAGGTCCTTTCAACCCTGTAAGGAGAATATACCTGCGTGAGATCCTTACGACTCACAAGGGAGCAACACACTTAGGGATCCCTACGATTCCTAAAGAGAAGTTACACTTACGGGATCCTCACGACTCGTAAAGAGAATTCCCATTTGAGACCCTCATGGCTCATAGGATTCAAAAGCCTTAAGTTACAGGGATCTGAACCTGTTCTTAAACCATCACAACCCACAGACTGCCCTACAAGCGGTTCAATATTAACCTTTGTATACAATCCACAGGTATGAATAAACTTTCCCTAATAAAGTCCTACCAGCGACTAGGGATATGCTCACACGGTGAACAAACATTTATAGGTCCTCTCGACTTGCAAGGAGAAAACACTCCTGCAAGATCCTCACGACTTATAAGAGAACATACACTTAAAAATCCTCATGATTTTTAAGGAGAAAATGCACCTATGAGATCCTCACGACACGTAGGGAGAAATACCTTTATGAGACCCTTACGGCTCATAACGTCAAAAGGCTTAGTCGACAGGATCCTAACCCTGTTTGCTAAGCCATCTTTGTTCGAATCAACAAAGGCAAATGATGATTCGCTCCTGGCAATGTCCCAGTGGTAGCGATGCTGATGCCTAAATTGGTATCAAATCCCAAGCCCTTTCACAACAAATGATGATTCGCTCCTGGCAATATTCCAATTGTAGCGATGCTGATGCTAAGATTGGCACCAGATTCCAAGTTCCACACTCGCGATAAAAAAATCAGCGAGCCAAAAATGCATATGAAATAGCCGAAATGATGGGGCAACTTGCAACAAAATCAGCAAGTAAAATATATGCATACTAAATAGCCGAAATGATTGGGCAACTCGCAATAAAAAGCAGCGAGTAAAAAAAAATAGCCGAAATGATTGGGCACCGCGAAAAATAGCCGAAATGATTAGGCAATCGCGACTTTAGCCATATAAAAAGCTCAAATGATAGAGCATCGCAGAAAGAAATAAAAAAATTCTGAAAGAATGAAACTTTTGCCCTACAGGTGAGATCACATCGATCACTGTATACAATCCAGGGACGCAAACAAAGAGGGAACCATATCATCCCACAAGGCTCCATCAGAAAGAGAGCCAAGTCTCGACGGTCATATTTGCATCCTCAAAGTCTAACAACAACGTTCTTCCTTATGCCAGCAAGGCACAGAAGCGACACAACGAAACGAAGCCAGGGCATAGTCCCTAGTTCCAAATCTTAACGGCAATATCTACAGCCTAAGAATCAGCAATGGTGATCCTTCTCATTCCAATAGGACTGGGACGCAACATCACCAAACGAAGCCACGGTATAGTCCCTAGTTCCAAATCTCGATGGTTCACCGACAACCTAAAAACCACCTCAGCATTCGTCTCGTTACAGCAGACGCAATGTCAACAATGGTGTTCCTTCGCAGTCCAGCAGGATGCAGATGCAATGTCAACAAAAGACCCCGTGGTCAAAACAAAGCGGAATGATGGCAAAATCCCAGCTCCACTTCGACATTCGTCTCGTTACAGCAGACGTAATGTCAACAACGGCGTTCCTTCACAGTCCAGCAGGATGCAGATGCGACGTCAACAAAAGACCCCATGGTCGAAACAAAGCAGAGTGACGGCAAAATCCCAGCTCCACCTCAGCATTCATCTCGTTACAACAGACGCAACGCCAAAGCAAATGAAGCAAATGCCAAATTCCTAGCTTCAGATTCTTGACGGTAACTCATATAAAACTTGAAAGACTATCGGAGATCATCCCACACCGGCGCAGAGTGGTCACCACCTTGACGTTCGTCTCGATACAGCAGACGAGATGTCACTACAGCGTCCTTCCTCCAACAGGATTCGGACATGCCAAAGCAAACAAAGCGAAGGACAAATTATTAGCTTCAGGGTCTTGACGGTAACTCATATAAAACCTGAAAGACTACCGGAGATCATCCTACATGGAGTGGTCACCACCTCGACGTTCGTCTTGATACAGCAGACGAGATGTCACTACAACGTTCTTCCTCCAGCAGGATTCAGACGCAACAATCAAAATAATGGAACAATGGCAAAGTCCCCTAGTTCCAAATCTTGACGGTTCACAGACAGCCTAGAGTTCACCAACGGCATTTTTCCTTACTCCAGCAGGATGCAGATGCGATGTCAACAAACGACCCCAGGGTCAAAACAACGGAACAATGGCAAAGTCCCCTAGTTCCAAATCTCGACAGTTCACAGACAGCCTAGAGATCACCGACGGCATTTCTCCTCACTCCAACCAGATGCAGACGTGACGTCAACAACCGACCTCAGAGTCACAACGAAGCGGAGCCATGGTAAAGTCCCTAGATCCAAATCTCAATAGCTATATCTACAGCCCGAAGACCAACAACGGTGTGCCTCCTCATTCCGGCAGGACACAGATGCTACACCATCAATCGGAGCAATGGTAAAGACCCTAGCTCTAAGACTCTATGGTCCACAGACAACCTAGAGTCAACCAATGACCTCCCTGCCGGATCAACGCTTCGTCTCGGAAATAAGTCAACCAACCTCCGAGGAAATCAGTGTCCTTGGAAAAAACCGCAATTCAGGGAAATCAGCGTCCTTGACGAGAGCACCTTGATTCGCATTGGCCCGCAGAGAAATCAATGTCTTTGCAGGAATACCTCGATTCGTTTCAACCGTAGGGAAATCAGTGTCCTTGGCAACCTCCTCGATTCAGGGAAATCAGCGTCCTTAACGGGGGCATCTCGATTCGCGTCGACCCGCAAGGAAATCAGTGTCTTTCCAGGAATACCTCGATTCGTCTTAACCTCAGGGAAATCAGTTTCCTTGGAAAAAACCTCGATTCAGGGAAATCAGCGTCCTTGACGAGAGATCTCGATTTGCATCGACCAGCAGAGAAATCAGCGTCTTTGCAGGAATACCTCGATTCGTCTCAACCCCAGGGAAATCAGTGTCCTTGGCAACTTCCTCGATTCAGGGAAATCAATGTCCTTGACGAAAGCATCTCGATTCACGTCGACCCACAAGGAAATCAGTGTCTTTGCATGAATACATCAATTCGTCTCAACCCCAGGGAAATAAGTGTCCTTGGCAACCTCCTCGATTCAGGGAAATCAGCATCCTTGACGAGAGCATCTCGATTCGCATTGACCCGCAGAGAAATCAGCGTCTTTGCAGGAATACCTCGATTCGTCTCAACCCCGAGGAAATCAGTGTCCTTGGCAAAAATCTCGATTCAGGGAAATCAGGGTCCTTGACGAGAGCACCTCGATTTGCATCGACCCGCAGAGAAATCAACGTCTTTGCAGAAATACCTCGATTCATTTCAACATCGAGGAAATCAGTGTCCTTGGCAAAAACCTAGATTCAGGGAAATCAGCGTCCTTGACGAGAGCACCTCGATTCGTGTCGACCCGCAGAGAAATCAGTGTCTTTGCAGGAATACCTCGATTCGTTTCAACTCCAAGGAAATCAGTGTCCTTGGCAAAAACCTCAATTTAGGGAAATCAGCATCCTTGACGAGAGCACCTCGATTCACGTTGACCCACAGAGAAATTAGTGTCTTTGCAGGAATACCTCGATTCGTTTCTACTTCAGGAAAATCAGTGTCCTTGGCAAAAACCTCGATTCAGGGAAATCAGCGTCCTTAACGAGAGCACCTCGATTCCCGTCGACCCGTAGAGAAATCAGCGTCTTTGCAGGAATACCTCAATTCGTTTTGACTCCAGGGAAATCAGTGTCCTTGGCAAAACCTCGTTTCAGGGAAATCAACGTCCTTGATGAGAGCATCTCGATTCGCGTTGACCCGTAGAGAAATCAGCGTCTTTGCAGGAATACCTCGATTCGTCTCAACCCCAGGGAAATCAGTGTCCTTGGCAAAAACCTCGATTCAGGGAAATCGGCGTCCTTGACGAGAACATCTCGATTCGCGCCGACCCACAGAGAAATCCTTGTCTCTGCAGGAATATACAACGTCACCAAAGCGGAGCCGCGGAAAAGTTCTCAGTTCCATGACTCGACGGTGCACACACAAACCAAAGTCAACCCTTGACTTCAGTGTTGAAGCAATGCTTTAACTCGGGAGTAGGTCAACTCATCAATCACTTACGAGTCCTCTCGACTTGTAAGGAAGAAGATTCTCTTGTGAGATCCTTACGACTCTCAAGAGAAAACACACTTAGGAATCCTTACGATTCCTAAGGAGAAAATACACCTACGAGATCCTCTCGACTCGTAGGGAAAAAAAATCTTTATGAGACCCTCACGGCTCATAAAGTTGAAAAGTCTTAGACGGAAGATCTGAACATGTTTCCGTAGCCATCGCTTCTTATCTCGATTCAGGGAAATTAGCATCCTTGGCGAGAACCTCTCGATTCGTTTCGACCCGCAAGGAAATCAGTGTCTTTGCAAGAATCTTTCGATTCGTCTCAACTTGCGGGGAAATTAGTGTCGCTACGCATAAAGAAAATTCTCTTGTCAGATCCTTCCGATTCTCAGGAGAAAAAGCACTTAGGAGTCATCACGACTCCTGAGGAGAAAAGACACCTACGAGATCCTCACGACTCGTAGGGAGAAAAGCCTTTGTGAGACCCTCATGGCTGATAAAGTTGGAATGTCTTAGGCAACAGATCCTAACCCTGTTTCCTAAGCTATCGCTACCTTATAAAGAGTTCAAGATGAACTGTTCTCTACCATCTATGGGCCACACTTGCCAAATCTACATGCCACTGAAATGGAGAAGTTACTCATGAGCATATAAACTAATTCACGCCAGAGTAAGACATAAAGAAATAGAAGGGTGCGGCTCATGGAGCTGAGGGTTTAGAATTATATCCCCTAAGAATCGAGATTTGAGTCAATGATAAACGACGACGCTTGTGTCCGCTCATTATCTTCTCAGATCAAGATTCTAAAAGTTATATACTAACCCAAAACTGATCATACGCTATGAATTACTCTACACTATTTCACCCACGTATATACTACATGGGCAAAGTAGTAGGGGGCAATTGTTCCCGCCAAAAAAATTTCTGCACAAAAGAGCTCAAGGTATCTAATGGCAGTGATACGTTTAAGAAAATGTGAATCATTATTCTCCGGGCTGTATTTTGACAAACTCCCGAATGTGAAACGGTTAAATTCTGATGGTATCGAAAGTGTCTCAAAAAATCCTTCGATTTGATATATTATGGGCCTCATAATTCATCCGGGATAAAAAATTATGAGACATCACGTGCTCACACGTGACCGGGCATCACGTGCAGACACGTGACCATTTACAGGCAAAGCCTGTAGGCACTGAATAAAATAAATAATTGGAAATAATTAATCAGTTGGGTGACGTGCCAACACATGATGGGCCTTTAAACCCACTGAAAAAATTAAAGGTATAATAAAATAATAAAGAAAAACCCCAATAGGGCATCACGTGCTAACACGTGACCAAGGGTCACGTGCTGACACTTGATAATTCCTGAGTTCTTTAAAACAGCAGAATTAAATTCTGGTCAAATACTTAATCAGGGGGTTACATGCCAACACGTGATGGGTTCCTAAAGATCTATGAATTAATAGAATTAAATTCTAATTTAAAGGGAATCAAAAACCCTAACTAGAAAAATATTTCTCTAAATCTTTCCAAACAAAAAAGATGGTGCTCTGTAAAATGGAGCACCGTTGGATTAAAAATCCAATGGTGATTAAAATTCACAAATTTATAGAAAGATTCTATACAAGGAAAGATTTCCCTGAAATTCATCAAGAATAACAAACAGAATATCTTTTGGATTAAAAATCCAATAGTGAATAAAATTCACAGAGATCATGTTAGTTACAAAATCAATTAAAATCTTCCAATGAAAGATTGACTAAACAAATTGATTCTTTTCTTTCTCTTATAAATAGGAGCCAAGAAGAGAAGAGAAAGGGATCTACTTTTTTTTTAGAGAAGAACAGAGAGAGAAAAAAGAGAGGAGAATTTAATTCTCAAGAGGAAAAAAAAGAAAAGAGAATTTAATTCTCAAGAAAGGAAACCCTAATTGAGGAAAAGAAAAGGGAAAAGCTTCACAAAACAAAAAGAGAATTTAATTCTCAATCTAAGAGTTTAACTCTTCTGAAAAAGAACTTAGTTCTTAATCTGATTGAAGATCTGCAGAAGCAAATCTCCCCATAGGTTGAGAATTTAATTCTCATCGGGTTGAGATTTTGCCATGCAGATCCAAAACTTAAAGGGGGAATTGAGTTTAGAGAATTTAATTCACCCAATTCATAGGAATTCAATTCCTCCAAGATAAAACTAGGGTTCAACCCTATATGAGAATTTAATTCTCCTAAATTTATAGGAATTTAATTCCTCCAAATAAAATTAGGGTTCAACCCTGCATGAGAATTCAATTCTCCCAAAATCATAGCAATTTAATTCCTTCAAGACAGAACTAGGGTTTAACCCTATATAAGAATTTAATTCTTTCACATATATAAGAATTTAATTCCTTTAAAACATAATTAGGATTCAACCCTATAGATAATTTAATTCTTAAAAAAATAAAGAGACTTGAAAGATCTCCATCACGTGTCCCTACGTGACCTCTAAACAGATCCTCCAAAGTAAGAAGGAATTAACTTTGAGGCAATGCCTCACGTGCTCCCACGTGACCTCCAAAACGACGAGAATAAAAGCAAAGGCTCAAATTTCAATAACGGACAAATTAGCGCACTATCCCCGGCAACGGCGCCATTTGATTGATCTTAAAATCTCGGTGTGTATATAGAAAAGTGTAAAGATCACAACCAAAGAAATTTGTAAACCGCAAACAATAACGGTGTCAATTGTAGGTTCATTAGCGAGTGCGGATCGTCCACAGAGAAAGTGTGATTTGCTCGTATCTGTTTTAGTTGAGTCGAAAATTAAAGGAGAAAAGAAAATGATTCAAGAATTTTGAAATTTAGTTTCAAGAATTTTAAAGAACTATATCTAATTATCAAGAAATACTAAAGATCAAGAATCGAGAATCAAGAATTGTCTAAGTTGAATTAGTTATCAAGATTTGTAGAGAGGCTCGTAGGAACCGATCGAATCGAAAGCGAGGATGAAGACTTGTGATTACGTATTCTTATCCATTGATGATTTGTTGCTAGATCGATGACGATCAACAAGGTTTAGGGATCTATCGATGAAACTAGGGTTTCATCATCTATCCCTTGTCCTTTCGTTGATTATCATTCAAATGCTAGCCTCTAGGAAATTCAATCATCGATCGTTGATCTCTAATTAAGAGCGAAAACATTCAAGAAATCATCTTGCTCGAAACTATATTATCAATAATTCAATTTACTAGAGTTTACAAAACTCATAGGACCTAAGAATCGTTCAAGAATGTAATCATCGTCATCTATCGATTTTCTCGATTCCTCCATGAGCGGAGTTTTCACTTAAACATCATGACAAAGAAAACAATCAAGAATTGAGAACTCATCATAATACTCAAATGTAAAGAAAAGCAAGATCAAGAGTTTTCACCTTTCATTATTCAACAATTTTGTTACAATTCGCTCAAGAGACTACAAGAATTGAAGAAAGAACTCGATCGTCGAATTAGCTTCGCATCGTCTCCGTGAGTCGTGGATCGTCGTGGATCACTTGCTCGGTTGAAGATCGTCTTTGCTTCTAAAAGGCTTGATGGCTTCTTGCTTGATTTTGTACTCGGAGATCTTGAATTGGCTTTTGGAATTGGATTAGGGTTAGGGGTTTGAATGCACAAGTTGTGTCACTCAACTTGTAGGATTTTTGGCTCAATTTTCAACAACCCTTCAACAATCTTGTAACGATGCCCTAGGGTCCCTTTTTATAGCCTTCTCCTTTAGCTTCCCCTAGAAGCTTGATTAAGATTAATTTCCTTTAGAAGCTAAGCTAGGTTTAGCTTCTCTTGCAAGCTTGGTAGTTGAGTAGAAGTTTCTGGGTTGAGTTAGTTATGTATCTTCCAAGAGAAGCTTGGAAGTGTTTAGCTTGTACAAGAAGCTTTATTGTTAGGACGGAAGCTTCTGGAGATTTCTGGAGAACGAAGCGGCTTGAAGAAATTTTCCATTTGAAAGGAGGAGTCTGAGAAGTAAATCTGCCATTGATGTGCTGACGTGGCCATGGATCTGCCGCCAAAAGGCCCATTCGGCCGCGGATCCGCGGCCGTTTTGAGGGCTTGCTGCATGGAGTTTACATGGTAATTTTTGTATTGGATTTGGTGTTGTTTTCTGATGTCTAGAATCTCATAAATCTTTCTTGTTCACTGCTACATCACAAGTCTTGGACTTGGTGTATTTTTATCAGCACTTTTAACAATTTTGGCTTTTTACCTGGAATTTCCTACACACATTCTCGAGACAAGTGTTGTGATATACAAAAGATCATGCGTGGAATAATAAACGCTCAATTTCCCTTAAAATGCCGGTTATAATGTATAACATATGTTAATTGGTATTTTACCGACAATTTGCTAATATGTGCTATATTTATACCGAACACCTTTAAATGATTGCAAATAGTAGGGAAATTGATGTGTTAAAAATGCAATATTTTCAACTAATCACAGCGCCACGAACGAATTCTGACGATGGGCTGGGCTCCACTGTAAACGCCTAAAAGGGGATACCCTGGTCATACCCCAGTTGCCAAGCAAAGCGATGTGGGTTGTACCGCATAAAAAGGGCCGCACCGTTCTGACGAAATACCAAATAACCCGGTCTGATCGAATATAAGTGCATGGCTTCCTTGGGCTTCAGGGAAGGCACTCCCTCATTCGACGAGTCACAAAGCTGTTGAATCGGTCCTGAAGGAGAAGAGAGGACTCGATCATTGAATACCATCTCGCCCGTATTCGCATAAGGATTAATCAGCACATGAATAGCTCCAGACTGAGTCGAATCGGGAGCAGAAGCGTCCACCAACCTCATAAGCCGCGGAAAAGTGTAGGCATCATAAAAGCTGGGTTTCTTATGCACGGCAAATGCGCCTAGCACATGCATCTCAATCCATGACATAAAGTAATAAAGAGAGAAATTTACCACATCCACGCCTGGGGTTGAGGTATTGGCCGCGGCGCTTAGCCCATGATACAGATGCGCTAGCCCCGCAATGCTTACAGCTAGTCGCGTCCCCTCAGCAATGCGATGAGCAGGGTAAATGACCGAGACTCTCATGAAACGACGGTGCATGGGAATGAAGAACCAACTGAGCCAGACGTTGATAAAACCCATGAAGAAAGTCTCTTCATCTATGCCAGGGGATGCGATCGACTCAAAAGATACAGGCGACAGGATTGGAATATAGAACTGCGGCAAATCCTCTTCTTTAGTCGGTAGCTTATTTAGACTAAACCCGAAAGGGTCGTTGATATTTGCGAACTTCGGAGCCGTATTTGATAGAACGTCCCCGCGAAGGAAGCAGGCAATAAATCTTTTGAAAGTGACACACTGCTCTTCTGATTCTGCAAACAGCTTTTCAAAAATGCCCAGAGCCTTGATTAGACTTGGGTGCTTGTGGTGGACGGCATTTTCAATCGACAGGCCATCAAGCATAGCAGGCTCAGTTTCCAAAACGTACTCATCAGGAGGCAACAATTCTTCATAGAGCATCCCCTTGACCGGCAATCCCGAGATCTCGCGAAACTTTTCCAGAGAAATTGAAACTTCGCGATCCCCTAGAAAGAAGGTGTTTGTGGGAAGATTCCATTGATTTAAGAAAGCCTTAACCCACCAGACATGGGGGGACTGATAGTGGAAGAGAGATGCGTACACCGCCTAATAGAGCCCGACCCTCTGCAGTCAGGGATGATGGGCAGACAGGATATAACGAGCCCAGAGAAGGTAACTCGTGGGTTGTCGAGGAGTAAGCCCTATTTTGTAAACCTGACCCCAAGGCTGGGCTTCACCTTGGCAGATACGACAGCCTAAGATGTCTATATCTGGCACAGGGTTGGTTTGGAATTCCGGTTGTTGACGGCTCAAGCCGTCCCGTAGGGGTCCAGCTCAACATCTCCACAGCAAAGGCGGTTCGTGGATGCTCCATCGGCAAAAATGGGTAGGTAGGCTCTGTTGGTATCTCACAGAGAAAGCTGCGGCGACCGCGGATGATGTGCCAGTACCAGGTCCCCCATAAAAGCAAGTGGGTGCAATTAGGGTCATGAGCTCTGATCATCGCCATTACCTCTTCATCAGACGGTGACTGAGGAAAGGCAGCCTCCGAGCGGGTAAAAGGGAAGTACGGAAGAGAAGCCATTGTTCCTGAAATAAAAGAAGGGGAAACTGTTAATGAAGCCAACACGTGTGTGTGTGTTTATAAATGTATATATATATAAAAAGACGGTGGAATAAAGCGACAAAGAACTTATTTTATGGGACCATTGGTTACAAAACACAGGGGCCCCACAAAATCAAGATGGCGGCTCATTAATGATGAGGCAGAGTAATCATTATGAGAACAAAAGGAAGATTCTCAATAAATGAACAGTGGATTTCAAATGACTCTACACATTCCCCCAAAGAGAAACCCATCTTGGATTCTGCAAAAATCAAGTAGAACCTTTACTGAAATTTTTTTCTGTAAGAGCAACTCAGGGTAAAAAGAATCCCAAGAAGTCTTCTTTTAAAGAACTAAGTTCTTTAGAGGAATTAAATTCCTTTTGAACAGAGGAATTAAATTCCTAGGAAACATTTTCAGAGTTAAAAGACTCTTTGGAATGGAATTAAATTCCATAAAAGAGACAAGTATCACCATCGATCCCAGAGATCAGAGAAGCCCTAGCAAAAGGAGCTTATTATTTAAGGATTGGAAATTTTTTAAAAGAACTTGGAAAGATGGGTTCTTGTTAAAGGGAAAAACCCTTGGTAAGGATTAAATTGAGAATTTAATTCTCCCAAACTCATAGGAATTAAATTCATCTAAATAAAACTAGGGTTTAACCCTACATAAGAATTTAATTCTTCCATATACATAGGAATTCAATTTCTCAAAACAGAATTAGGGTTTAACCCTACCAAAGAATTTAATTCTCAAACAAAGGACTTAAATTATTCATGCTTGTAAATGTGGTCATGTAGCAACACGTGACCCTTCCTTTAATGATCAGAAAAGAATGAATGAGACATGGTCATATGCCCCCACGTGACCCTCAAAAGGACTCCTCAAAATGAGAAAGAAAAAGCTTGGAGGCAATGCCTCACGTGCTCACACGTGACCCTCAAAACAAAAAGGAACAAATCCATGAGTAGAATCAATTTTGGGCGCCCTCAAGTGTCCCCACATGACCCCTAATAAATATTTTAATAATCAATGCATAGGTACCCATCACGTGCCCACACGTGATGGACTGAAGACCAAAAGTGTTTAACACTTATTTTAATATTCTGAGAACAAAATAAAGGAGGTCTGGCCACATCTTCAGGCGCCTCACGTGACCCCTTCCTTTCTAGTGTTTAATACTATTTTGAGCATTTTGTCCCAAGTGTTTAACATTGTTTTAAATACATCACGTGGGGACACGTGACCTCCAGATGTCCACTAGTGTTTAACACTATTTTAAAACCAGTCTTAGCCTAAATTGGCTAAGTCTTCCAGAGGCAAGACTCCCCTTTGACTGAGGCTCAAATATACCCTTGTCTTCCAAGATTGATCATCTCATATGGCATATGAGTGCTCAACATTCAATAAAAGATAAGGACATGGTCAGAGTCCAGACCCATGTTTAGCATTGCTAAATAATGAGGGGTTGAACCCAGACAAATGTTCAAAAGTCCAACATTTCAAACTTAATTGGACTTAGCCTAAGTTGGTCATAAGTCCTCAACTCAGATTCAACTGAGCCCATGTGCTCATAATCTAATTAATTGATCTTAGGCCCAAATTGGACTACAGATTTCCCAATCAACTTTGGTTCAAGAGTACATCTCTTCACTCCTTTGATATTTGTTATTATAATCCTTCAACATCTTCAAAGATGTGACGGGTCCTGATAACCAATTACTCCATGGACTGTGGGGTCCTTAAACTTATGGACTATAATGTCCTTAACCTAGACTGTGGGGTCCTTAAGCCCATGGAAGATGATGTCCTTAACCTTGGACCGTAATGTTCTTAAACTAATCGACCACAATGTCCCTAAACTAAGCAATAGAGCCTGAATGCTCTTTTGTTGGATCTAAACGATCCCGTTAAGTTGATCTTAGTCTAAAAATTAGACTAACGTATCCTTAACATACGTTTAAGTTGAGCTTAGCCTCAAATGAGACTAACGTATCCTTAAACCTAACCCCAAACCCAAATCTAAGAAAATACGGATTTGGACTAATCCACGCTCTACGGACGACAACATAAATTATTCTTCATATACAATCCACGGGCAACCAAAAACAAAACAAACACATACGACACAAAGTGACCATCTGGAGAAGGAGAAAGTGGTTACCGCGATGCGGTAGCGTAATTAACTGTAGGGGTTTGCGCCTGCAGGGAAGAGCGTCCCCATAATCAAAAACCCCTCAATGAGGGGGAATCTGATGAAGTCTGCTACATCGGCCGCATCCGTTTAAACCTTCGATACACGGTGCCATAAATCAACTTGGCATCTTCGGAGAGGAGGACAGATAGCACCAAATAGTATCTGCCCCCAAATTCAGGCAAGACGTTTGTCTTTCCGGCTTCCGGTGGTGAACAGCCATAACCGACTTTTTAACGGAAAATCCGATAACAGTCGACTCCCCCTTAAATTGCGAGCTTCCAGACGAACATGTGTTCGATGAAATTGAAGAAAAAAATGATTCCTAATGGGAACTTTACTTCGATGGAGCATTTTCCATGAAGAGGTGAAAGCAAAACACCACCATAATCAAAGCTAAGGTAGGGCCTTATCTTTGTAACCCCGCAAAGAGGGATATTGCGTTATGCTCTCTCCTTAACGGAGCCAAGGACTAACAACGAAACTGAATACGAAACTTTGATAGAAGGTCTTGAGATTGCTATCGACATGGGAATCAAAGACCTCCTTATATATGGAGTCTCCCAACTGATCGTTAGCCAAGTAAATGGCGACTATCAGACACGCAATTCAAAGCTGATAAAATATGGTGAAAGAGTGCAGCAACTGCTAACACAAATCCCTTCCTATACCGTAGAAAGCATACCGTGTGCGGAAAATAGCAAAGCTGATGCATTAGCCAAATTGGCTATGGAATTGGCCGATGAAGACATCGATGACATGAGGATCATTGTGCAAAGCCGCATGATTCTCGCGCCAACAGATATATCTTAGGAAGACCTGAGAGAGCCATCCGAAGGAAAAGAAATGATCAAACAAGTAGCCTTTCAAATAGAGTACGAAGAAAAGCTCAAGGACTGGAGGGAAGTCTTCATAGACTGCTTTAAGTCCCAACGAATTCCCGAAAATGCGTCATTTAGATATCAGCTCATGAAATGAGCTTTGTTTTTCGCCATCGTTAATGATACTCAATATAAGAGATCGTTCAACTATCTATGGCTAAGATTCCTATGGCCGAAGGAAGCAAAGAAAGTCGTCCAAGAAATTCACGACGGACTCTACGATTCTCATCAAGCCGGGCCAAAAATGAAACTGAAAATATAAAGAATGGATTGCTATTGGACTACAATGATTCAGGAATGCCTCGAATATGCAAAGCGGTGTCACTCGTGCTAAATTCATGGGGACTTCATCCCCTAACATCCAAATCCGCTACACCCGACAGTGGCTAGCTGATCGTTCGAAATGTAGGGAACCGACATAATTGGACCTATCGAAACGGTATCGTCCAAATGATATCGGTTCATACTAGCAACAACTAACTACTTCTCTAAAAGGGTAGAAGTGGCACTACTATGGGTGGTGAAGACGGAGAATATCCTCCACTTCAAAACAGAAACCATAAAATAAGCCGCTTCTCACAGCAGTATAAAATAGATTGGAGATACTCTTCAGTCTATAATTCTCGGGCCAACGGTCTAGCTGAAGTTTTCAACAAGACATTGATAAAGATTATAAAAAAGACCGAAAATAAAAAGGACTGGCATGAAAGGCTGCATAAGGCTCTCTGGGCATACCGAACAACGTTCAAGACGGCCACGAATATAACACCATACGCATTGGTGTTCAGCACGGAGGTAGTGCTCCCATTAGAAATAGAACTCCCCTCCCTACGAGCAACAGTTCGATACGAGATGACAGATGAAGAAAATGCTCATCTTAGGCTTGAGGAGCTTGACGCCCTCAATGAAACTCGCCTTGTAGCATAGCAAAATATGGAGGCTTATAATGAAAGGATGACACGATCATACGAAAAACTGACCAGACCGAGAACATTCCGCTAAGGCGAACTCGTGCTAGTCGTCAAAAGACCAATGATCCCCGATCGTACAAAATGGGGAAAGTTCAAGACAAATTATGAAGGCTCGTAGATCATAGAAAAAGTCTACCAAGGTGGAGCCTATCTGCTCATGGATATGCATGGCGAAAGACCCTTTCGGCCAATAAATGGTCGATTCCTAAAGAAATACTACGCTTGACGAGTCATGACTTAGGTCAATGATAGATGACGACGCTTGTGTCTGCTCGCTATCTTCCTTAGTCAGAATCCTGAGAGTGATACCTAAAAAAAGCTCCATTGCTCCGAAATACGGCGATAATGGACCGAAACGTCCTTAAACTAATACTGGACCGAAATGTCCTTAAACTAACATTCGCCACGAAATACGGCAATATTGGACCGAAAAGTCCCTAAACTAAGAATGGACCGAAACGTCCCTAAATTAATACTGGACCGAAACGTCCCTAAACTAACGCGTTCCCCCAAATACGGGAATATTTGACCGAAAAGTTCCTAAACTAACAACGGACCGAAACGTCCTTAAACTAATACTAGACCGAAATGTCCTTAAACTAACATTCGCCTCGAAATACGGTGATATTGGACGGAAAAGTCCCTAAACTAATAACGGACCGAAATGTTCCTACACTAATACGTTCCCCCAAATACGGAAATATTGGACCGAAAATTCCATAAACTAACAATAGACCGAAACGTTCATAAATTAATACTGGACCGAAATGTCCTTAAACAAACATTCGCCTCAAAATACGGTGATATTTGACCGAAAGGTCCCTAAACTAATAATGGACCTAAACGTCCCTAAACTAATACTGGACCGAAATGTCCCTAAACTAATGTGTTCCTCCAAACACGAGAATATTCGACCGAAACGTCCCTAAACTAACAATGGACCAAAACGTCCTTAAACTAATACTGGACCGAAATGGCCTTAAACTAACATTTGCCTCGAAATACGGCGATATTGGACCAAAAATCCCTAAACTAATAATGGACCGAACCGTCCCTAAACTAACATTGGACTGAAATGTCCGTAAACTAATGTGTTTCCCCAAACACGGGAATAATGGACCGAAAAGTCCCTAAACTAATAATGGACAGTAATGTCCCTAAAGTAGCATTTTGTCCTAAAATACGACGATATGTTCTCTTGAGATCTACATTGCAATTGAAGCTCCAATACAGAAAATTGCAGCTCAAGTCCTACCGGTTACACAACTACTCCAGCAACGAAGTCATCCCTAAGTCCCACCGGCAAACAGATAGGTCACCTGCGACGAAACTACTTTCGAGAGTTTCACTGTGCTAAAAATATAAAATTTTGGTATGTCCACAAGGAAAATGGGCATGGATGAAAACCCGAAAGGACGCCGTGAGTAAAAACAGCAGGACTGCCAGCAAGCTAGTGAAAACCCGAGAGGGCGCGAACTCGTTAAAAAAAGGAAAAATAAAAAAACGGTATGTCCACAAGCAAAATGGGCACGGATGAAAACTTGAAAGGGTATCGTGAGTAAAAATAGCAGGATACCGGCGAGCTTATGAAAACCCGAAAAGGAGCAATCTCGAGAAAATAGAAAATATACACTTGCAGAGTCATTTCGACCTTTTAAGGAGAAAATACCTGTGTGAGATCCTTACGACTCACAAAAAAGCAACATGCTTCGGGGTCCCCATGTCTCCTTTACACTTGGGAGATCTTCATGACTCGTAAGGAGAATTCCCCTTATGAGACCCTCATGACTCATAGGATTCAAAAGCCTTAGGTTATAGGGATCTAAACATGTTCTTAAGCCGTCATATTCATCTAATGTTGCCCTACAGGTAGTCCAATATTGACCCTTATATATAATCTGTAACAACTCCAATTTTTGTATACCTAAATTTGATTTAAATTTGAAGTATACTTGGAGTATTAATGTTGCTGATAACACTTTAAGTATCTATTTCCCTACAATAATTACAAGAAGGAGCTTATAGCTCATTGGTAATCCTTGCACTGCTGAACCAAGACACCAGAGTTCGAATCCCATACCCCACATATTTTTTATATCATTTTGTTTTAATTTTTTGGGAAGGTCAACAGTCAAACAGCCATAACTCTCAAAATTTATACTGAACCCAAAAAGTTAAGTATACCAAAAATCCCCCATGGAATTACCCACCCAACAGTGTCCCGACTCGGCCCGACTAGTCGGGCCGAGTCGGCAGGCGAACCGGCCGAATCGGCCGGCGCCGCCGGCCGGACGGCCGAGTCGTCAACACGGATTTTCTCCGTGTTGACTTGGTCAACCCCCCTGTATACACTAAATTTTCAGAACAGTTATCAAATTCTCATTAAATCTCTTTTATTCCAAAATTTAATGAATTTTAATGTTTTTCTTAATTATTTTTATATTTTTTTAATTAAAACCCTAACCCTAGCCTAGCCCTATATAAACACCCCTACCCTCTACCATTTCACCCTATAATTCTAAATCCACTCTCTAAAATTCTCAAGAGAACTCGGTACGTTAGAAATAGAGCGAAAAGCGAAGCGCTGCCGAAACCGACGACGAATTCCGGCGATCGTGCTAGAACCCTTCACGATGTTTCGACGCACCGACAACCCACTACTTTCTTAGCCTCCCTAGCTTGTCCAAACTTATAAGTCCCACTTTTTCTATCTCTCTTTTCATTTAAGAAAAAAAATACGACTTTTTGAAACCCGACGGAAATCGGAACAAATCGATTTCCGATTTGGTTTTTCTACAAAATCCCACCTGTCACCTAATTTATAATACCTAAACATATTCATGATGACTATTAATCACATAAAAATCAAATTGGACAAAGTTTCTCACATGAAATGATAACTTTCTTGTAATATCGTATTCCTTTCATAAAAATACCATAAAGTTTATTTTTCCTCTTCTAATTAATTCCCTCATTCCTAAACATGTTCATCTTGATCACTAAATTTATAAAAATCAATTTGAATGAGTTTTCACATATGAAATAATAACTTTTATAAATACCGTATTGTTACACTTAAATACCCTCATGTTTAATTTATCATATTTAACCTCTAAACTTCACTAAACCTTAAAATAAGTCACGAAGTAATGACCTACCTCTACATACACACAAATATAACCCTAATTGATAACGTCAAAACATAGAATACGAAAATACAAGACTTTTCACTAAAATACCATTTTTTTCTTTATAAACCTTTCTTGAAATTCTAAGTTGAATACAATTCTAAACAAAATCTTTTAAAAGAAAATACGATGTGTCATGAACATCGATCGTTTATCTAAACCTGACTTTGTGGTGTCTAGGCAAGTGTGTCAAGGCTAGTGGTTTTTAATTAGGCCCACTACTGTGCTTCCTTCCCACTTACCTGGCACTTACCTGGCCGCAATTGACGGTGAAGAGGCGATTTGAGGCTTCTAATGACTTATCGTTTAGACCTTAGAAATAGGCTTGTTGGCTTAGGAAACCCTAGAAACTAAAATACGGAAATTTACAAATAAATACCTTATAATTATAAAACCGTTTTCTAAATGAATAGTATTTATTAAACCTATGCAAAGCGCCACTACAAACCACCTTTGGGGAACCCGTTAGGGATAGTACGGTTCATCGTGCACCCGCGGGCTAGTAGTGCGAGACTCAGACCTCCGCAAGGAGCATTCGGTCTCGAAAGGTTTAAAATACGACATTTAAGAAAAATAATATTTTTTGGAAATAAATATTTATTTTAAATTACTTTTGTATTATTATATATCTAATTATCATTTAAATGCATATTTTATTATAAGATAAAGTTTCCACCTTTTTCTAAAAAAAAATTACAAGAATAAAAATTAAATTAAAATACCATGAAATTTCAAATAAAACAATTAATACTTTTATTAGGATATATCCACTAGAATAACACAAATAAAACTCACAATCATTATAACCATAAAGACGAATAATAGATACTTGAGGTGTATCTTGAAAACTATACAATAATACTTTTTACATAAAACCCCCTCAAGTTTATAAATTACAATAAGGACCCTAACAATTATAAAACTTCAAATTACCTTTCTTTTAGTCTGACTCGGGTTAGAGTCTGACTATTTCTGACTTGAATATGATTCAAGTCAATCTATATTCTTTTATATTCCAACTCAATATGAATACATGAATCCCTGAATCCAGTTAACATTTTACATAATTTGACTGAAACAAACCATGGATATACATCCATTATCCTGTTATTCCATTTACCTAATTATGCAGCTACAACATGTTTACTGATATCATGGTTTTGGTCAGTCATCCAACCTACACAATACAATATAACAATAATGTTAAAACACTACGGGGTTTAAGGGGTTGATTGGTACGGAATGTGTTAAAGGTGGCACGAGGTGGTCAGAATAAGACACCTAACCTGAATCCCATTGCTGTTATACTGTGGCTTAACGGTTCCTTGTACTTTCCTTTTGCCCTGGTCTCTAGCATATAGAGACCCTCCTCGTATACACCGGCATCCTTCTGTACCAAGCTACAAACAACAGCGTTAACATAACATTACAATAATAGCTTACACTTCAAATATGTACCTTCTTATTCTGTCTTCTCTACTTCCCTCTTATCTTTGGGACATACCGAGCGACCTAATCGCTGACGACATTCTATTTCTTTTTTCTTTGAATGTCGTCAGGTGCATTGGACTCAGCAGAGATCGAGCCCACCGGTGAAGACTTGGAGCAGTTTAACGAAGACCCTGAGCTCTAGATATTGTACCTTGTTCTTTTCAGCATTTTCATTTCCTGTTATGCCACTGTTTAGGCATCGCTTTTCATTTCAGTTGTATTTTATTTTCATGCATTGTACAAAAGAATGTTATTAATAAAGTTGCTATTCTTTTTATACTCTTGTCTCTTGTGTATTTATTTTATTTTGCTTAGCTACGCTTAGCGTATGTACTTCTGAGTACATACGTAGCGGACCTCGTCTCGTCCCCTTCGCCGTACACTGGGAAGCGGGGCGTGACAGGTTTTGTTGGTGGCCCATGCAGGTCCGAGCTGTATGAATCCCTGTCATGCAATTCTGGTCTGCGTGAACAACCTAAGAAATATAACACAAGAACCAGCAACTAAAACATTCTTTACAATTCATATTTCTTGAATCTTGCAAATTTCTATTCCTTGAATCTTATCATTTCATGTATTTGAATCTGTACTAACCCAAATTTTTCTTCAGGATTATGGATTCCCCGAACAACACCAGCACCAACGTCAACAACACTCCTTCAGCACTACCTCTCACACCAGCTGTTCCTGCACCACCCACTGAGCAAACGATGCTATTTGAGGCGATCCGCAGTCTTCTCGAGGGACAGCAACAACTTCTGAATCGTCCTGAGACCGATGCATCGGGAGTAAAACAATTCAGAGCTTTGCACCCAAAGCAGTTCTCTGGTAAAGGAAGCCCTCTTGAAGTGGAAGAATGGGCACAAAGTATCGAAGACGATCTGGCAGCAGCTCAAGTGCCAGACAACGCTTGGGTCTGTGTAGCAAAACTACAACTCACGGATAATACTCGCAATTGGTGGAAGGCGAAAGAAAGCCGTCTGGTACAGCCGATTGAATGGAAGACCTTTCGCGAGAAGTTCGATGCGAAATATTTCCCTGTGACTGCTAGGTTCGCCATGGAGCAGCAGTTTATTCATCTACAGCAAGGATCAATGTGGGACAAATCGGTAGATGAATACGACGCTGAATTCACCATGTTGAGCCGGTAAGATATGTCGCAATATTTCAATTTTAAATTAACACATACTACACAACTAACACAATCTTTAAACAGATTCGCGGCATACCTGATACCGACGGACGAGATCAGAGCCCGTCGCTTTCAACAAGGTTTGGACACAGAGATTAAGGCTGCTCTAGACACAGGAAAGTTTTTGACTCATGAGGAAGCTCTAGAAGCTGCCCGCAGTTATAAGGCAGTGATAAAAGAGAGGGACAGATCTCAGTCTGCAGGAGTCAAACGCCCTGCCAACCAGATGGCAGGTGGAGCCTTGTCCAGACCACCTTTCGTGCCAAGGAGACCTGGAGTACCAACCCATCGTCCTAGCCCAGCCTTTTGCACCTACTGCAAGAGAACTGGACATATGATGAAGGACTGCCGTCGAGCCAACTACCTTTGCTTAGTCTGCGGTTCAGCTACTCACGGTATTGGGTCTTGTCCCCAAAGACAGAACACAGTTGCTGCACCTAGGCCAGCAAATACCTATCCGCAGCGACCAGCTCTTCAGGCACCTGCTCCCAGACTTGCAGTGCCTGCACAACCCAGGGGACCACAAGCTGCACCACCTACTTGTCAGTTCCATCAAGCTCAAAGGAACGTTCCGAGGAATGCTCCTCAGGCCAGGAGGAATGTGCCAAAGCGCCAGGCTTTCATGATGTCTGTGGAAGAAGCTGAGGCCACTGGCCAAGTCATTAATGGTAAACTTTTCTTCTCAAACTTATCTTTTAAGTTTTGTTTACCTACACACTTTCCCTATACCTAAAACCTATCCCATATACCTTTGGTACAATCCTAGTAGCTTCACTACCTGCACTTGCACTGTTTGATACTGGAGCATCCTACTGCTTTATGTCGCAACGGTTTGTTCGAACCCATGCGATTCCAGTCTCACCGCTTGTATCCAGCTGGAACGTCAGTTCCGGAAATGGTGTTCTAAAGGCAACTATGGGATACAGCATGTATCCAGTCGTCGTCTGCAGTCGAGAGTTTTATGCTGACTTCAAGGTAATGGACATACCAAACTTCGATGTGGTTCTAGGAATGGACTGGCTTGGAACCTTTTATGCTACCATCGACTGTCGTCAAAGGAGGGTAGTATTCGAGATTCCAGACCATCCGGTCTTCTATTTCAAGAGTGGAGACCGTACACTAGAGCCAAGTACGTACAAAGCGAAGCCAAGAGAAGCAGTAGTTGCAGCAGCTCAAGCAGAGGAAGAATCAAGACTAGAAGTAGTTCGAGAGTTCGACGATGTATTCCCTGACGATATATCAGGTTTGCCTCCCGATCGAGCTCTTGAATTCAGTATTGACTTAGTGCCAGGAGCACAACCGGTGATCAAAGCACCTTATAGACTAATTCCGGAAGGTTTGAAGGAAGTTCGAACACAGTTGGACGAATTACTGGCGAAAGGATGGATTCGTCCCAGCACTTCAAGTTGGGGAGTACCTGTATTACTGGTAAAGAAGAAGGAAGGTTCATACAGAATGTGCATCGATTATAGGGCCTTGAACGAAGTCGCTATAAAGAACAAGTATCCACTCCCACTCATCGACGATTTATTCGATCAGCTAAGTGGATCTTATGTTTTCTCTAAATTGGATCTTCGTTCAGGTTATCATCAAGTGAAGGTCAAGAAAGCTGATATTCACAAAACAGCTTTCAGAACTCGCTATGGACATTACGAATTTCTAGTAATGCCATTTGGAGTGACCAATGCACCCGCAATCTTCATGAACCTAATGAACCAAGTTTTCCGGGAGTATTTAAACAGGTTCGTTGTCATCTTCATCGACGACATCCTGCTATATTCTAAGAATCGGAATGAGCATGCAGAGCATCTACAAATTGTCCTGGAAACTCTTCGACAACATAAGCTTTATGCCAAGTACAGCAAGTGTGAGTTTTGGCTAAATCAAGTTGGTTTTCTTGGACATATCGTATCAGGAGAAGGAATTTCTGTGGATCCAGCAAAAGTTTCGGCAGTTAGCGAATGGCCTACAATAAAGTCAGTGAAGGATATTTGAAGTTTCTTGGGTTTAGCTGGATATTACAGAAGGTTTATTGAAGGATTTTCGAAGATGGCAACACCCCTGACCAAGCTCACACAAAAAGATGAAGAATTTGTGTGGTCAGAAGCATGCGAGCAAGCTTTCGTAGAACTCAAGTCAAGACTGACATCTGCACCTATTCTCGTAATACCGGATCAATCTGGAGGATTCGAAGTGCATTGTGATGCATCCGGTAAGGGATTAGGATGTGTTCTATATCAGCACGGTAAGATTATGGCTTATGCTTCAAGACAACTGAAGACTCATGAGCGCAATTATCTGACGCATGATCTGGAGTTGGCAGCCGTCATCTTTGCTCTCAAAATTTGGCGCCACTACTTACTTGGTGAACGAGTGAACATCTACACAGATCATAAAAGTCTGAAGTATGTGTTTACTCAGAAGGAGTTGAATATGCGACAGAGAAGATGGTTAGAACTCATGGCGGACTTTGACATCAACTTGTAATATCACCCAGGAAAGGTGAACGTAGTACCTGATGCTTTTAGTCGCCAACCATTATCAATGAAACTCACTGCCCAGTGGAAGCTTCAGCAAGACCTACATCAGATGGAGATTGAACTAGTCATGCCAGGTGATGCTTCAAGTTTGATGAATCTACAAGTTCAATCAACCATTGTCAATCAGATTAAAGCAGCTCAAGCCAGCGATGCTAAGTTGCAAAAGATCAGAGAACAAGTGAAGAATGGACTCAGAACAGATTTCATCATCCATGAAGACGGATCTTTGAGATATGGTAACCGATTGTGTGTACCAAAAGGTCCTGTTCGGGAAGAGTTAATGAAAGAAACTCACAGCTCTCCCTATTCAATACATCCTGGAGGTACCAAAATGTACAAAGATCTACGTCAGAATTATTGGTGGCATGGAATGAAGCGTGAAGTGGCCAGAAGCGTCGCAAAATGCTTGGTGTGTCAGCAAGTAAAGGCTGAACATCACAGGACTGCTGGATTACTTCAACCGTTACCAATCCCAGAATGGAAGTGGCAACACATCACGATAGACTTTGTAACTACTCTTCCTCGCAGCACAAAGGGTAACGATGCGATATGGGTCATTGTGGATCGACTCACAAAGTCGGCTCACTTCATTCCATTTCGAGTTGGCCAATCAACTGAGACACTAACGAAAAAGTACATGGAGATAATAATCTAATTTAGATTTAAAAACTCTTCATAATGTACTATCTCTGATACCCATGAACTCATACAGGAAATTGTGAGACTCCATGGAGTACCGGTCTGCATTGTCTCCGATCGTGACACCAGGTTCCGATCGCATTTTTGGCAGAGTCTGCAAGCAAGCTTGGGAACAAGTCTGAACTTCAACACGGCTTATCATCCACAAACAGATAGTCAATCGGAATGAACTATTCAGATCTTGGAGGATATGCTCAGAGCATGTATGCTAGACTTCAAAGGATTGTGGGAAGATCACCTACATCTTGTGGAGTTTTCGTACAACAACAGCTACCAAGCAAGCATAGGAATGGCACCTTTTGCAGCACTGTATGGAAGGAAGTGTCGATCGCCATTAAGTTGGGACGACATCGGAGATAGGGAACTTCTTGGACCAGAGATGATAGTAGCGACTGTTGATGTGGTTCGTACTATCAGGGAAAGGATGCGCATAGCCCAAGATCGACAAAAGCACTGGGCTGATGCAAAGAGACGACACTTGGAGTTTCAGCCAAGAGATCACGTATTCCTGAAGATATCTCCGAACCGCGGAGTTATCCGTTTTGGAAGACGGGGTAAGCTAAGTCCGAGATATATTGGACCGTTCGACATACTCGAACGAGTCGGTGAAGTGGCATACCGTTTAGCGCTTCCACCCTCATTGGAAGGAGTACATAATGTGTTCCACATATCCCAACTCAGAAAGTATGTGAGTGACCCCAACCATGATCTCGATCATTCCGAGCTCACTATACATCCTGATTTGTCTTGTGAGGAACAGCCTGTGGAGATCCTGGACAGGAAAGTGAAGACACTTCGGAACAAGGAAGTTAACCTGGCTCGAGTGATGTGGAGGAAAGACACTCCAGGAGAATCCACGAGGGAAAGGGAGGATGAAATGCGTGCAAGATATCCGCACCTTTTTGTAAACTAGTCCTCAAATAAAAGTTGTAAATTTCGAGAACGAAATTTTTGTAAGGAGGGTAGATTGTAACAACTCCAATTTTTGTATACCTAAATTTGATTTAAATTTGAAGTATACTTGGAGTATTAATGTTGCTGATAACACTTTAAGTATCTATTTCCCTACAATAATTACAAGAAGGAGCTTGTAGCTCATTGGTAATACCTTGCACTGCTGAACCATGCCACCAGAGTTCGAATCCCATGCCCCACATATTTTTTATATCATTTTGTTTTAATTTTTTGGGAAGGTCAACAGTCAAACAGCCATAACTCTCAAAATTCATACTGAACCCAAAAAGTTAAGTATACCAAAAATCCCCCTATGGAATTACCCACCCAACGGTGTCCCGACTCGGCCGAGTCGGCCGGACGACCGAGTCGTCAACACGGATTTTCTCCGTGTTGACTTGGTCAAACCCCCTGTATACATTAAATTTTCAGAACAGTTATCAAATTCTCATTAAATCTCTTTTATTCCAAAATTTAATGAATTTTAATGTTTTTCTTAATTATTTTTATATTTTTTTTAATTAAAACCCTAACCCTAGCCTGGCCCTATATAAACATCCCTACCCTCTACCATTTCACCCTATAATTCTAAGTCCACTCTTTAAAATTCTCAAGAGAACTCGGTACGTTAGAAATAGAGCAAAAAGCGAAGCGCTGCCGAAACCGACGACGAATTCCGGTGATCGTGCTAGAACCCTTCACGACGTTTTGACGCACCGACAACCCACTACTTTCTTAGCCTCCCTAGCTTGTCCAAACTTGTAAGTCCCACATTTTCTATCTCTCTTTTCTTTTAAGAAAAAAAATACGACTTTTTGAAACCCGACGGAAATCGGAACAAACCGATTTTCGATTCGGTTTTCTACAAAATCCCACTTGTCACCTAATCCATAATACCTAAATATATTCATGATGACTATTAATCACATAAAAATCAAATTGGACAAAGTTTCTCACATGAAATGATAACTTTCTTGTAATATCGTATTCCTTTCATAAAAATACCATAAAGTTTATTTTTCCTCTTCTAATTAATTCGCTCATTCCTAATCATGTTTATCTTGATCACTAAACTTGTAAAAATCAATTTGAATGAGTTTTCACACATGAAATGATAAGTTTTACAAATACTGTATTCTTACACTTAAATACTTTCATGTTTAATTTATCATATTTAACCTCTAAACTTCACTAAACCTTAAAATAAGTCATGAGGTAATGACCTACCTCTACACACACACAAATATAACCCTAATTGATAACGTCAAAACATAGAATACGAAAATACAAGACTTTTCACTAAAATACCATTTTTTTTCTTTATAAACCTTTCTTGAAATTCTAAGTTGAATACAATTCTAAACAAAATCTTTTAAAAGAAAATACGATGTGTCATGGACATCGATCGTTTATCTAAACCTGACTTTGTGGTATCTAGGCAAGCGTGTCAAGGCTAGTGGTTTTTAATTAGGTCCACTACTGTGGTTCCTTCCCACTTACCTGGCATTTACCTGGCCGCAATTGGCGGTGAAGAGGCAATTTGAGGCTTCTAATGACTTATCGTTTAGACCTTAGAAATAGGCTAGTTGGTTTAGGAAACCCTAGAAACTAAAATACGGAAATTTACAAATAAATACCTTATAATTATAAAACCGTTTTCTAAATGAATAGTATTTATTAAACCTACGCAAAGCGCCACTACAACCCACCTTTGGGGAACCCGTTAGGGATAGTACGGTTCATCATGCACCCGCGGGCTAGTAGTGTGAGATTCAGACCTCCGCAAGGAGCATTCGGTCTCGAAAGGTTTAAAATACGACACTTAAGAAAAATGATATTTTTTAGAAATAAATATTTATTTTAAATTACTCTTGTATTATTATATATCTAATTATCATTTAAACGCCTATTTTATTATAAGATAAAGTTTCCACCTTTTTCTAAAAAAAATTACAAGAATAAAAATTAAATTAAAATACCATGAAATTTCAAATAAAACAATTAATACTTTTATTAGGATATATCCACTAGAATAACACAAATAAAACTCACACTCATTATAACCATAAAGACGAATAATAGATACTTAAGGTGTATCTTGAAAACTATACAATAGTACTTTTTACATAAAACCCCCTCAAGTTTATAAATTACAATAAGGACCCTAACAATTATAGAACTTCAAATTACCTTTCTTTTAGTCTGACTCGGGTTAGAGTCTGACTATTTCTGACTTGAATATGATTCAAGTCAATCTATATTCTTTTATATTCCAACTCAATATGAATACATGAATACCTGAATCCAGTTAACATTTTACATAATTTGACTGAAACAAACCATGGATATACATCCATTATCCTGTTATTCCATTTACCTGATTATGCAGTTACAACATGTTTACTGATATCATGGTTTTGGTCAGTCATCCAACTTACACATACAATACAACAATAATGTTAAAACACTACGGAGTTTAAGGAGTAGATTGGTACGGAAGGTGTTAAAGGTGGCACGAGGTGGTCAGATTAAGACACCTAACCTGAATCCCATTGCTGTTGTACCGTGGCTTAACGGTTCCTTGTACTTTCCTTTTGCCCTGGTCTCTAGCATATAGAGACCCCTCTCGTATACACTGGCATCCTTCTGTACCAAGCTACAAACAACAGCGTTAACATAACACTGCAACAATAGCTTACACTTCAAAAATGTACCTTCTTATTCTGTCTTCTCTACTTCCCTCTTATCTTTGGGACTTACCGAGTGACCTGTTCGCTGACGACATTCTATTTCTTTCTTCTTTGAATGTCGTCAGGTGCGTTGGACTCAGCAGAGATCGAGCCCACCGGTGAAGACTTGGAGCAGTTTAACAAAGACCCTAAGCTCTAGATATTGTACCTTGTTCTTTTTAGTATTTTCATTTCCTGTTATGCCACTGTTTAGGCATCGCTTTTCATTTCAGTTGTATTTTATTTTCATGCATTGTACAAAAGAATATTATTAATAAAGTTGTTGTTCTTTTTATACTCTTGTCTCTTGTGTATTTATTTTATATTGCTTAGCTACGCTTAGCGTATGTACTTCTGAGTACATACGTAGCGGACCTCGTCGCGTCCCCTTCGCCGTACACTAGGAAGCGGGGCATGACATAATCCACGGGCATAAATAAATATTCTCCCACCAAGTTCCACAAATGGCGAGAAATGTCCCCAGATGGTGAGCTACACTTGTCAGTCCTCTCGACTTATAAGGAGAAAATACTCTTGTAAGATCCTTATGACTTACAAGAGAAGATGCACTTAGGAATCCTCACGGCTCCTAAAGAGAAAATACACCCACAAGATTCTCTCGACTCGTAGGGAGAAATATCTTTATGAGACCCTTACGGCTCATAAATTTAAAAAGCCTTAGTCGACAGGATCCACACCCTGTTTGCTAAGCCATCTTTGTTCAAATTGACAAAGGCAAATAATGATTTGCTCCTGGCAATATCCCAGTTTTAGCGATGTTGATACCTAAATAAGTATCAAATTTCAAGTCCTCTCATAACAAATGATGATTCGCTCTTGACAATATCCCAGTGGTAGCGATACTGATGCCAAGATTGGTTTCAGATTTCAAATCCCTAACTAAAAAAAAACCCGAAATGGCAGGGCAACTCGCAATAAAAAGTAGCGAGTAAAAACAAAAACAGCCGAAATGATTGGGCACCGCGATAAATAACCGAAATGATTGGGCAATCGCGACTTTCGCGACATAAAAGCTGAAAAGATAGAGCATCGCGGAAAGAAATAAAAAAATTTTAAAAAATGAAAATGAAACTTTTCTGCCCTACAAGTAGGTCCATATTGACTCTTGTATACGATCCATGGGCACAAATGAAAGAAAAGGAACCATATTTTCCCACCACGCTTCGTCAAAAGGAGAACCGAGTCTTGACGGTACATATACAACCAAGAGACTATCCCGGTGTTTCTTCTCATTCTAGCAGCATGCAGACACAACGTCATCGTCAAAAAAGAAAGACCCAAGGGTCAAAGAAAAAATAGTGTAATGGTAAAATCCTGGCTCCAAGTCTTGATGGTTCATATACAACCTAGAGACTATCTCGGCGTTCCATCTCATCCAGCATGATGCAGACGCAACGTCATCATAAAAAAAAAGACCCAAGGGTCAAAGCAAAAATGGAGTAATGGCTTAATCCTAGCTCTAAATCTTAACGGTACATATACGAGACTATCCTGGCGTTCCTTCTCATTTCAGCAGGGTGCAGACACAACTATCAAATAAAATTAGAGCAATGGCATATTCCTAACTCCAAACTTCAATTGCAATACATGTTAGTAGATGTTGCACACCCTCACAACACTTGTGAGGAGGCGGAAGCGATAAACAAAATATTTTCTTGCATGCAACACCCACATAACCCAAGATTAGTGCTTAAACCTTAACTAGCAAACCTATCAAGAGATCTAATTTACTATGAAAGTGTGTTATACCTAAGGAACCGGTCCTTCGGGTCTTTGTTTGATGCAACTCCTTGACTCCTTCGGATGCTTGCGATGTCCTCGATCTCCGGCCACCTCAAGACCTAGATGATCCACCCGAGATTTGGAACAAGTTTCAAACTCTTCTCAAGAGTTTAACTAAGAGATCAAGATTGCTAGAAGTGATCACTTAGATGATGTAGAGATCAAGTATTGGATTATAATTTTGCTCTAAGTTTTTGATTCACAACCCATATGAAGGTTAAAGCAAAAAGGAGGAGGAAGGAGATAATGAGGAGAGATAACGTGAGAGTGATGAATGAAAAAATCAAGCATGGAAAAAATGATATGGCTCAAATGAAAATAATTGAAGCATGCAGTAAAATAATGCACTATGCTTCAATAGTAACTCCAATTGAATAAAAAATGAAACAAGCTATTCCTTCATCCATACTTAGAGTTTCTCCAAATTCCACCTCATTTATTTATTTTCACAAAATAAATATCCATTTATGAGGTGTCTCCTTCTAGAAGGTATTCTTGTAACAATTACAAGAATACCCCTCCATCGTATACCGTATAAGTATACCCGTATCCGAATTCTGAAAAATACGAATTCAAATAATCCAATATATGTAATACCGGCATGCGGTTTAAACCAAAGCCTACCAGTATTAACCTTCCAATCATTATTCCTATAACCATTACACGAACATGATCGAAACCCTGCCGTAACAACTTACGGCCTCTACATCTTTTGCCTGAACCAAGGAATCCTCTGTGTGGGACTCTAAAGACTCGACAGTATGCTGGCAATGGGTTTAACCACAAGCACGCCAGCCGCACTAACTGTGTGTAACGGCTACCCAGGTACATGTCGATAAGGTGGCCGACGAGCGAACTCATCACAATCCTAACGAGCCTGTAAGCAACACTTACCGTATAGTCCGGTCTCTTCATCTGATGCGTCGCATATGAAGTCTAGGGGTGGTAAATATGAGACCCCAGTAATTTTATAAGTCATGCTGATTTATGACCCATAACGGTTCGAGAAACTACTGATAACCTATATCAGTAAATCTCGACAACCCTGGTCAGGGATTTGCTATTATGGCCAATCAAATATAGCGCGACATCAAATCCCTATACCGGGAGAGATGAAACACCTCCAATCGCTCACCGCCTCCATGTGATTCGGGACTGTACCCAAAATCCCCCTGTTTGCACGACTCAACAGAGCCGTGGTAGGGAGGAAATCAAAGTACAGTGGGAATCACACAATGCACTATGACAATCTCGGGTCTATAGACCAACCTGTACAAGTGTCATCAGAGAACTGCTATCTGACAATAGGTATATATAACATCTAAGAGTTCTCGGCGAGTCATGTTTGGTGTACCCATTCTCAAATGAGCACCTGTGTACAATCTTTGATGTCAAACACCAATGGTTGCGGGATAAACCATCGCCCCCAGGGATAAGAAACGTACACACTAGTCTACTCTGGTAATATCGATGCCCTGTCTCGATATACCCTCGACTAGGAACAAAATAAGGAATATGATTTTAGACTGCCCAGGCCCCACTAGTATGATCTACATCATAATCCTGGTAGTCAAGCATAATCTTAAGGGCTTCATCAACATGTATATAAAGATATGAAATACAACACATCACACGTTAAGATGAAGATAAACCAGATAGCATACTATCATTTTGAGCAAAGATTGTTTCTGTATATATACATGCATAGCATCATATACAATACAGGCCTCTAGGGCATACATATCTAACAATCTCCCACTTGCACTAAGGCCTGTAGTTGGTGCAATAAGTACCCGCTGTCTATACTAGAACCAGTTTTCGGCGTATCGCATGCCCAACATCTCGAATAGTCTTTCAAACTGAACTTGAGAGATGGCCTTGGTGAATGGATCTGTATTTTTTTCTTTCGTGTCTACTCTCCGTATCTCGATGTCCTAGCATCCACTATCTCCCTGATGAGGTGATACCGCCTCAAGATATGTCTGGATTTCTGATGGGACCGCGGTTCCTTTGCTAAATCCATGGCTCCATTGTTATCGCAATATAAAGGTATTGGATTAGCAATGGATGGAACCACCTGAAGTTCAGAAATGAACTTCCTCATCCAGACTGCCTCTTTTGCAGCATCATTAGCAGCAATATACTCAGCTTCCATCGTGGAGTCAGCGACAATATCTTTCTTGGAACTCTTCCAACATACCGCCCCTTCATTTATGGTAAATACAAACCCTGAGATAGACTTACTATCATCCTTGTCGCTCTGGAAGCTGGAGTCGGTAAAGCCCTCCATTTAGAGATCTCCGTTACAATACACCAAGAACATTTCTTTAGTTCTTTTCAAGTACTTCAGAATGTTCTTCACAGCAGTCCAGTGTTTCTCCCTGGATTTGATTGATACCTGCTTACTGCACTCAGTACATAAGCTACATCTAGGCTAGTACACAACATCGTATACATTATAGATCCTACCGCCGAAGCGTAAGGTATAATGCTCATGCGAGCCCTCTCCTCATCAGTCTTTGGAGATATCTCTTTGGAGAGGGTGATCTCGTGACAAGCGGGTAAATTATCTCGCTTGGAATCTTCCATACTAAACCTTTTTAGTATGGTGTCTATATATCTCGATTGGGACAATCCCAATAATTTCTTAGATCTATCTCTATATATCTTAATTCTCAGAATGTACGAGGTATCACCCAGGTCTTTCATGGAGAATCTCTGCGATAAGAATAGTTTGACCAATTGTAGCATAGGAACGTCATATCCTATCAAGAGAATGTCGTCCACGTACAATACGAGGAATGTAACAGTACTCTCTTCAATCCTTTTATAAATACATGGTTCATCTACATTTTTTATAAAACCAAACTCTTTGATTGTATCATCAAAGCAGATGTTCCAACTCCGTGATACCTGCTTTAATCCATAGATGGATTTAAGCAACCTGCATACTTTTCCGCTGCTCCCACTATCAATGAAGCCTTCTGGCTGATCCATAAAAATGCATTCTTCTAAATCACCATTTAGAAATGCCGTTTTAACATCCATCTGCCAGATCTCATAATCATAGTGAGCAGCTATAGTGATCAGGATCCGAATGGATTTGAGCATCGCGACTGGTGAAAAGGTTTTATCATAGTCCAAGCTTGGTCTTTGACGAAATCGTTTTGCAACCAGCCTAGCATTATAGGTCTCCACCTGACCATCCACACCGATCTTTCTCTTAAAGATCCATTTGCACCCTATGGGTTTTACTCCAGAAGGTGCAACCTCTAAAGTCCATACTTTGTTGGTGTGCATGGATTCCATTTCAGATCTCATGGCATCCAACCACTTAACCAAGTCATTACCCGTGATAGCTTGCTGAAAACTAGTAAGGTCATCATCATCCATGATGTAATCTTCTCTATCACCATCAATTAGAAAACCGTAGTATTTATAAGGTGGGTGAGAAGTCATACTAGATCTACGGAGTGGCTGAGGTTCGTCAGGTTCTATTGAAATCTCAGGTTCAACCAAATCATCGGTATTTGTTTGTGGATCTGGAATTTCTTCCAGTTCTACCGCATTGCCAACAGTATTATTTATAAAAAAAATCATTTTCTAAAAATGTGGCATACTGAGAAATAAACACCTTTTGTTCCTCCTTGTGGTAGAAAAGATACCCATACAAATGTTTTGGATATCCCACAAATTTACACAAAACCGATCGTGTCTCGAGTTTGTTCGGATTCTGCTTTTTCACATAAGCTGAATAACCCCATATGCTAACTCGTTTAAGAGATGGTCTCTTCCCATGCCATATCTCATATGGAGTGGTAGACACGGTTTTGGTCGAAACCCTATTCAATAGATATATCGCAGTCTCTAATGTGTGCCCCCAGAATGATATTGGTAACTCAGCATCACTCATCATAGACCGTACCATATCTAATAGGGTACGATTTCTCCTTTCCAACACACCGTTGTGCTGTGGTGTGTACGGAGGAGTGAGCTGAGAGAGAATCCCATTCTCTTTTAGGAAATCTAGAAACTCTGAGCTTAGGTACTCACCTCCTCGATCTGATCGAAGTTTCTTGATACTCAAGCCTATTTGTTTTTCTACTTCAGATTTATACTCTTTGAATTTTTTGAAGGCTTCGGACTTATGTTTCAACAAGAACACGTGCCCGAATCTCGAGAAATCATCAGTGAAAGTTAAGAAGTACGAAAAACCACCTCTCGTATGTGTAGACATTGATCCATATACATCACTATGTATGAGGCCTTAGAGTTCAGTAGCTCTCTCTCTGTGTCCAGTAAACGGAGTTTTGGTCATTTTACCTTTGATTCAAGACTGACAAGTCGCATAAGATTTATATTCAAACGGGTTTAAATATCCATCTTTATGTAGCTTGGTTAGTCTTGTTTCGTTAATATGACTAAGTCTACAATGCCAAATGAAAGCTTCATTTATGTCTGAAACCATTCTTTTGTTTGTGTCTTGTATATTGAAAACTGTGTGCTGGTTTAGGACGTATATCCCATTATTTAATGTACCAGACCCAATAAACTCTTAATTAAGGTTAATGTTCATAACATTAGATTGTAATACAAAATTATATACAGCATTGTCCAACAACGATACAGATATAATATTACATAACATCGAAGGTACAAAATAACATGGGTTCAAAACCAATATACAACCCGACGGCAAACCAAGGTAACTCTCCCACTGCTACAACATGTACAGAGGAACCATTTCCAACTCGGAGAGTGTGATCACCTTTCTTCAAAAACCTGCTGTTTCTCAGCCCCTGCACACAATTGCTGATGTGAGATCCCGACCCGGTATCTAATACCCAGGAAGCAGAGTTAATTGAAAAACAGTTTTATATTACAAACACGCCTGAAGTGGAAGCATCATCAAACTTCTTCTTCTTGAGGTCGGAAAAGTATCCAACGCAGTTCCTCTTCCAATGCCAGTCTTTTGGCAATAGAAGCATTCCTCTCTCCCTGACACAGCAGCCCCTTTCTTTTCCTTCCCCAATGCCTTTTTCACTCCTCCTCTCGGCTTGATGGGATTCTTCTTCTTTCCCTTGGCCTTAGCTTTCGGGACGGAAGAGGAAGATGGCCCAGCAATTAGAGCGGGAGTTTTCTCTACCTTTAGCGAGCTCTTTGCACTCCTTAATATATTAAGGAGTTTAGGAAGTGACTTCTCCATGTTATGCATGTTGAAGTTCACAATGAACGGAGCAAAGGCAGGGGGAGGGACGGTAGAACAATATCAATATATTGTTCGTTCTTCATGGTCCAACCGAGATCCTCTAGTTATTCGATAAGTCCAATCATCTTCAATACATAGTCACCTACAGACGTGCCGGCAGCTATCCATATCTCAAACAACTTTCGAGATGCTTCGTATCGGAGAGTACGAGATTGCTCTCCATACAACTCCATTGTATGGAGAAAGATGGATTGTACATTCATCTTCTCATGCTGCTTCTGATATTCGTTGTCCATAGAAGCAAGCGCGAGGCATTTGGCTATTGCACAGTCTATATCCCATGTCTTGCGGATTTCTTTATCCGCAACTGAAGAATCAGGGCCTGGGCTAGGAGAGGCTGGAGTAGTCAGGACATAAACGACCTTATCATAGGTCAGGGCAATATTTACGTTCCTTAGCCATTATTTTTAATTCGGTCCCGTGAGTTTATTCTTTTCTAATAAAAGCTTGAGTCCCATCATTGGTATCTGCCATTAGGAGAGAGAGAAAAGACACTCAGCGATTGCTCTTGCATGATTAGATTGGTTATTAATCTTATCTAATTGATATCTCCCACTGCTTTTATCAAATTTTTCCTTCAAATCTTAAAAAGAAAATTAGCCAGGATTAATTACAATCTACAAGTTCGCTAACCGATCGGCCAGGCCAGGTCGGTACTCCGAGGGAGGTTCCCCGTGCTTTTGCACAAACCTAATTAAAATAAATCTCGTTTCCCTATAGGCATGACCCCGTTGACACCTTTCTAGACACCTACTGGATTAGCTGATTGTAAGTGCAAAACTCTCCCGGGAGTAACTTTTGCTCACAGTGGGATCATGATCCAACTATCATCTAGGAGGTATACAATCTCATCGCAAATTTCAACTCTTGAAATTCCTGATATGGTTTTTACCCCTAGTGTCATATGACCTTAACTATGGTCAACAAATCATAAGCACTAGTCAAGTTCTATCCACCATTTCATGATTGATTTAGACCCACTCGGATAACCCTTAACTATGGTTAACAAGGTCATGCGAATGTCATAATCGATCGCATCATATGTTTTGTAGGAAGACATCACTTAGCTATTGTACACCACGTCTTAACTATAGTCAACAAACGTGGTACGAACACTAAGTACTCTGCTTCCTAAAATGGCAGAGGGCAACGAATGGTTTTGATGAAAACCTTTAACATTTTGAACTTGATATCATTGTAGAATCTAGTGAAAGAAGTGGTTTAAGCTCCAGTTTTAAAAGTTGAATGGTTTTGTAGTATCTTTCTAATTTTGCTAAAGAGGTCACTCCGGGTGAAGGGATCTCGGCTCTTTCCTCATCGAATGAGATGCTGGATATTAACGAATACCACAATGCAAATCAAAAGTTAGATCAACTATAAAAACAATCGAGTACTTTATAACATTTGCTAGTTTCACTAAAGGGGTCACTCCCGGTGAAGGGATCTCGGCCCTTTCCTCATCAAATGAGGTGCTGGATATTTATCAAGGAATACCACTAGGCAAAGCAAAAACTAGAGTTACCTATTTTAAAAGGTTTGATTCTACAGTATCTTTAGGTTTCTTTTTCTTAACATTAATCACATTAATGTTGTCCCATCATTTACGTTTCCTAAACATCACAGAAAAGAAACGAAAATAGAACGTACGCTTATACCATCCGCATTCGCCACAGGGCCCTGTCATGCACCGTTATGTTACTTAACTAAAGGCAGAGCGGGGGCTGGACTAGTACGGATGCAAAACATACGCAACGTTTATTATATATCTCATATATAAATAGCCATTACAGATCGCAGATGAACACATTGGATATGCTAGGAATTCCGTATTTCATTTGAGCCTTTAATGAAAGACGGGTTCTACAGTCGTGATGAATAGCCAAACCCCACCCTAGACCCCTATGGGTGCGGAAAACTACCCTCCAAATTCCTGAATTGAAGCAACCTCCCTCAACAAAGTGAGTAGGACACTCGGCACTTTGAGAACCCGGTGGTTTGTGCACCCCACCTTGGGTCTATCCTAGGAGCAAAATAGTAAAAAGAAATTATACAATGGTGGCTACAATCTCAACCAAAATGTGCCCCGAAAAATAATATTACATCGCTTTTTACAAATTATATGAATGATAAGAAAAACGCTCGTCTCACATCCCCGGCTATTTATCCACGACGATCCAACATATTCATATACACATACTATCACATAATATCATTACAGAAGTGTGCAATCCTGACTAATCGACTTATAGCAATTAGTAGACATTTCCTAACACACATACACACATCACAAAGCAAGTAAAGTGGCCGTGACATTAGAATTCCGCATGAGAATAGCAAACTTAATCCATTTTCCAACACTTGAAAAAACACAGTGAGCTATCTTTCAAAAACCGATAGTTATGAGCCAACCCAGGAGTTGAAACGAACTCGAAATCCGCCCGAATCTTCGCGGAGGCGAAGAACAAAAAAATAACAGTCAAATGGGGGCCTCTGGTCCCCCTCGGGGTATCCTCTGGTGTGCACGCTCCACCTCGCGGCTTCTCGGTTCAAACCGTGAGCCCGCGGGGTGTGCAAACAACTCAAAACTTCAATTTTCAAAACTGTTTCTGGTCCCCCTTAAGGTGTCCCCGGGTGCGCATGCTCCACCCCGCGGCTTCTCGGTTCAAACTGTGAGCCCGCGGGGTGTGCAAACAACTCAAAACTTCAATTTTCAAAACTGTTTTTGTCGGCAGTTTTTGCGCGACAAAAATGGCAGAATTCTAACATTGCTACAAGATATTTAAGGTTTAAGTTAGGCTCCAATACCATGTTAGTGGATGTTTCACACTCTCACAACACTTGTGAGGAGGCAAAAGTGATAAACAAAATTTTTTCTTGCATGCAACACCCACATAACCCAAGATTAGTGCTTAAACCTTAACTAGCAAACTTATCAAGAGATCTAACGATGCGATATTCGGAAACTCAAAAGGGCAACAACCACTTTTTCGACAACTCGCAGACCTTGCCTACTATGAAAGTGTGTTATACCTAAGGAACTGGTCCTTCGGGTCTTTGTTTGATGCAACTCCTTGACTCCTTCGGATTCTTGTGATGTCCTCGATCTCCGGCCACCTCAAGACCTAGATGATCCACCCGAGAGCTTTGGAACAAGCTTCAAACTCTTCTCAAGAATTTAACTAAGCGATCAAGATTGCTAGAAGTGATGAATTAGATGAATAGAGATCAAGTATTGGATGATAATTTTGCTCTAAGCTTTTGATTCACAACTCATGTGAAGGTTAAAGTAAAGAGGAGGAAGAAGGGGATAATGAGGAGAGATAATGTGAGAGTGATGAATAAAAAAATCAAGCATGGAAAAAATGATATGGCTCAAATGAAAATAATTGAAGCATGCAACAAAATAATGTACCATGCTTCAATAATAACTCCAAATGAATAAAAAAATGAAACAAGCCATTCCTTCATCCATGCTTAGACTTTCTCCAAATTCCACCTCATTTATTTATTTTCACAAAATAAATATCCATTTATGAGGTGTCTCCTTCTAGAAGGTATTCTTATAACAATTACAAGAATACCCCTCCACCGTATACCGTATAAGTATACCCGTATCCGAATTCTGAAAAATACGAATACAAATAATCCAATATATGTAATACTGGCATGCGGCTTAAACCAAAGCCTACCAGTATTAACCTTCCGATCATCATTCCTGTAACCATTATACGAACATGATCGAAACCCTGATGTAACAACTTACAGCCTCTATATCTTTTGCCTGAACCAGGGAACCCTCTGTGTGGGACTCTAAAGACTCAACAGTACGGTGGCATTGGGTTTAACCACAAGTATGTCAGCGGCACTGGCTATGCGTAACGGCTACCCAGGTACATGTCGATAAGGTGGCCGATGAGCGAACTCATCACAACCCTAACGAGCCTGTAAGCAACACTTACCGTATTGTCCGGTAAGTTTCATCAGAGAACTGCTATCTGACAATAGGAATATATACAATCTAGGAGTTCTCGGCGAGTCCTGTTCGGTGTACCCATTCTCCAATGAACACCTGTGTACATTCTTTGATGTCAAACACCAATGGTTGTGGGATAAACCATCTCCCCCAGGGACAAGAAATGTACACACTAGTCTACTCTGGTAATATCGATGCCATGTCTCGATATACCCTCGACTAGGAACAAAATAAGGAATATGCTTTTAGACTGCCCAGGCCCCACTAGTATGATCTATATCATAATCCTGGTAGTCAAGCATAATCCTAAGGGCTTCATCAACATGTATATAAAGATATGAAATACAACACATCACACATTAAGATGACGATAAACAAGATAGCATACTATCATTTCGAGCAAAGATTGTTTATGTACATATACATGCCTAGCATCCTATACAATATAGGCCTCATACATATCTAACAATACATACAGCATAGAGGTCTTACAGATGTCTACCCTACTTCAACAAAGAATCGGCACGACATCGTCAAAGCAAAAATGAAGTGATGGCATATTCCTAGCTTCGGGTCTTGATGGTAGTACATACAAAGCCTAAAAACCATTGGAGATCATCCCATCCCAGAAGGGTGCGGTTATGACTCATCGGGGCTCCAAATTGAGCCTAAGCTCAAGTTAAAAGCGCCACGGCAAATATCTAACGCTTGTTCTTCTGACGGTAATATAAATACTCTAACCTAAGAAGATTACTTGAAGACGTCTTATCCAGCCTCAGAAGGGATCAGAGAAACGACAGTCGTGGGGTTACTCGAACAACGGCTTAAAGACTGCATATCGAGGAATACATCAGCCAACATGACGGTACGATGGACTTAAACCTAGCACCACAAACCTAACGGACCTCTATCAAAAAATGGGTCGTCTATATTTCAAGTTAGAATACACCTGCGAGATCCTCGACTCATAGGTAAAAACATCTTTATGAAACCCTCATGGCTCATAAAGGTGAAAAGCCTTAGGCGACGGAGATATCAACCTATTTCCTAAGCACCGTGGTCCGACAAGTAGGTCCAAACTGATTCTTGTATACTATCCAAGGGCCACATTCTCCAAAGACGCATACCGATGAAGAGGATAAACCACTTACGAGTTTCTTGTTCTCGTTTGGAAGCCAGATCTAAGAGGAAAATTCCCTTGTGAGATCCTTACGACTCTCAAGAGAAAAAACACTTAGGAGTCTTCATGACTTCTAAAGAGAAAATACACCTATGAGATCCTTTGGACTCGTAGGGAGAAATATCTTTATGAGACCCTCATGACTCATAATGTTGAAAAGCCTTAGGTGAAAATTTTAAACCTGTTTCCTAAGCCATCGCTGCCCTACAAAAAGATCCAAACTGACTTTTATACACTATTCATGGGCCACATTCGCCAATAAAGTGAAGAAGCCATTTACGGGTCCTCTCGACTCGTAAGGAGAAAATACTTGCGTGAGATCCTTACAACTCATGAAGGTGAAAGATGCTTAAGAATCCTCACAATTTCTAGCGAGAATACGCGCCTATGAGATCCTCACGACTCATAGGGAGAAAAACTTTCTTGAGATCCTTACGGCTCATGAAGATAAAAAAGTCATAGGCGACAGGGACCTAAACCTGTCTCCTGAGCCATCAATTCTACAGAGATATATAATTTTGCACTAATTAATCCATGTACATACCTACGTGGGCAAAGTAGTGGGGGAATTTGTTTCCGCTAAAATTTTTGCGCAAAATAGCCCAAGATATCAAATGGCAGCAATACGCTTAATAAAATGCAAACCAGTATTTTTTGGGCTGTATTTTACCAAACTCCCGAATGAGAATCAGGTAAATTCTGATGGCATCGAAAGAGTCTCGAAAAGTCCTTCGATTTGATATATTACAGGCCTGATAACTCTTCCGGAATCAAAAGTTATAAGTAAATATGCTATGCACGTATAGTTTAAGTAATGCTCTACCACATAGGAGATACATTTTTAGTCTCATATCGGGAAAAAGAGAGATCTCTTCTCTACCACTCCCCTCCCCTATAAATAAAAGGGGATACCTCTCAGAAAAATGGGAATTCAATCCTCAAAAGAGCTTAGTTCTCCATAGGAGCTTAGTTCTCCAAGTTAGGGCCTTAACTGACTCCCATAATGCGCATATACGCAAGCGTCATGTGCGCCACGTATGGAGTACGTGCACCCGCCATATGCAACGCACGTATGCCCGCCATGTACGCACTACGTGCGGAGATTCAATCCTCAAAAGAGTTTAGTTCTCCATAGGTGCTTAGTTCTTCAAGTTAGGGCCTTAACTGTGCCCCCATAATGTGCATATGCGCAAGCGCTATGTGTGACGCACGTGCGCCCGCCACGTGCACACCACATGCAACACACATGCACCCACCACGTGCGCACCATGTGCGAGGATTCAATCCACAAAGAAGCTTAGTTCTTCATAGGAGCTTAGTTTTCCAAGTTAAGGCTTTAGCTGCCCTCCATAATGCGCATATACGCAAGCGCCACGTGCGACGCACGTGCGCCCACCAAGTGCACAACATGTGCGATGCACGTACGCCCACGCAGTGGGAGCACGTGCATGAATGTAAAGAAGCCTTTTTCAGCGGTTAAGAGTTTAAGCTCCAACATGTTCTTCCTCCTTATGAATGGGACATGGTTCAAAGGGTACATCCCTCCACACCTTCGATATATGGCGTTGTGACCCTCAGCTTCGTCGGAGAGGTGGTGGGTCCCAATGACCAATGATCCCTCTTTCCAAATAAGGAAGAGACCACCTTATAAGCTTCTGTAAAAATACAGAAAGCTCTCAAAATAACAGAGAATTTAATTCTCAATAAAGAAGAAGATCTTTCTCCTCTTAAACCCTAGGTAAAGAAACCATAGAGATCAAAATATCTCCTTTGCCTATCATAGCATATCTAAGAGTTTAATCCTTCTTAAGAACTTAGTTCTTTCTCTGGAACTGAGATCCACCAGACAAGTCTCCCACAAGTTGAGAATTTAATTTTCATCGGGAAAATCGTATTCTTGAGTATCAAAAATTCAAGAAAGAACAAAGTTGAAAAGAAATAAGACGGAGTCTATAATACTCCAGGAACTTAGTTCCTCCAAATCAAGAACTTAGTTCTTTAAAAACCCGATCCAAGATCCTCAAAAATTGTGATCTTGGTGATCGTTAATGGTTAAAATACCATTAACAGAGGTTTAACCTCTCTGAAAACATGGATAAAAGAACCAAGGTTGAAAAGAAAGAAGGAGTTCTATACTCTAGGAACTTACTTTTTTCAAATCAAGAACTTATTTCTTAAAGAACATAATCCCAGATTCTCAAAATAGTGATCTTGATGATCGTTAATGATCAAAATACGATTAACAAAAGAACTCAGCACCTCACATGAAAAGCATGTGAGCACCCAAGGCCAAGTGACATAGCGCCTCACGTGAAACATACGTGAGCGCCGGAAAAATTTAGTGCTTAGCACTATTGGAACGTCTCACGTGAAACACACATGAGTGACACAAAAAAAATTAGTGCTTAGCACTATTATAGCGCCTCACGTGATATACACGTGAGCATTATATGCAGCTGAGTGCTTATCACTGCTAGCTGTTACAGAAACCCAATCTTACTCCAAACTAGCTAAGCTTATATTCATGATATCCAAACTGAACTTAATCACATACATGACTAACGATCTTTATCCCATACCTTCTAAGTTAATCTTAGTCTCAAATAAGACTAACGATTATTGGATGATCCATCATGATCTTTCCCTCGAATACGGGATTTGGTTCAAAGGTACATATTTCCACACCTCTGATACATGTCGCTGTAATTCCTCAGTATCTTCAGAGAGGTGGCGGGTCCCGACAACCAACAACTCCTTTCATCCACATCAATGCACTTCCAAATTGACGTGTACACCTCAAATCAGACCGCACCCCAAATTGGGTGCATTTCATATCACCATTGTTCATTTCGTCACGTAACAAATACATGTGCGCAGAAGATGAATAATGGACCGAGATGTCCTTAAACTAAATTGCGTCCCCAAAATGGGAATGTTGGACCGAAATGTCCCTAAACTAGTGCGTCGCCACAAACACGGCGCGTTGCCACAAACATGATGATAATGGACCGAAACGTCCTTAAACTGATATTCGCTCCAAACATGGCGATGTCCTTAAACTAATATAATTGAGCTCATATGCTTATTTGTTTCTAAGTTGATCTTGGTCTCAAATATGATCTTTAGATCAAACCCAAGTTTCATGTGAACTGGTGGACCTCATTTATATAAGATATGCGTCCTAAGTTCACTTCCGTTGGCAAACCAAGCTACCAACATGGACCCCGTCAAGAAAATCCTTGACCTAAACCCCAAATCTAAAATGTACAGATTTGGACTAATCCATGCCCTACGGTCAACGACATAAATCAGTCTCCATATACAATCTACGGGCAATCTTAATAAACAAAATAACACACGACACGAAGTGAACTAGTAGAGTAGGAGAAAGTGATTATCGCAACGCGATAACGTAATTAACTGTAGGGGCTTGCGTCTGCAGGGAAGAGCGTCCCTACATTTAAAAACCCCTCATAAATGAAGGGGAATCTGATAAAATCTACTACGGCGGACATATCTATCCAAACCTCTAATATACAGTGCCATAAATCAACTTGGTATCTTCGGAGAGGTGAATGGATATGTCCAAATAGCATCTGCCCCCAAATTCAAGCTAGACGTCCCAACGTCTCGGTCCGGTCTTTCGGCGGTAAACAGGGGCTATGATGTTTCTGAAAAAGATACCATTTGAAAATTCATAGCATACCCTTGAAGTATCATTTTAAAATTACATAACGATTCATTAGTTTTGAAAGTAGGTATGGCTCTAATCATCTTATAATATCTACTTTAATGATTTTAAACAAGACTTCTTGAGTCGAAATAAAAGTCGGCGATCCATCCTCACCATATCACGTACCGAATATCCATCGTACGATATCATCCATCAATATGGTACGGATCTATAGTCGCGTACATCCTCTCATCTCATATTATCCAATATCGTCTCAAATCATGTCAGATCATCCAATATCGTATCGTATCATCTCGTATCATATATATGTACTTATATCGTAAATATACTTATATCATATAAGGTACTTATATATATGCGTGTATATATACAGCTCAAAGTGTAGGGTTCCTAGGCACGCTAATGAGGTCTCACAAGGCATCAACCATGCCAATTTCAAAATTTTACAAGTGCCGAGAAACCCTAATACGGATCGTTAACTAGAATTTTAGGCGAAACATGCAACTAGTTAACAACTTAACTAAGTGAACGGAAATACAACCTTTGTAGATCCGGTCTCCTCCTCCATAGCTCCATGATGAAGTCTCCTTGCTGTCCAAATCGAATCCTGGGCTCTAGCGTCGGCTTCATCGGAGAAATGGGCGGGCTAGGTCATCGACTAAGATGCCGAAGATGATCTACGTCGAGGCATCACAAGATCAAGCTCCGACTTCACTAAGTCATGAAACTTGTGAAGAAAACACCCTATACTTCTTGGCAAGAGGTAGAGGATGAAGAAATAGGAAGTGGGTTCACTTTAGAATTGGATTTCTCACTCTTTTCATCAAATCACTATTGATGGAATCAAGGTTTTCATCTTCAAGAAGAAGAAGAAGAAGATGATAAAATTATGATTAAAAAGAATAATAAAAATCATTCTTATCATAACCTAACCTTAGTTAAGTGTAGAGAATGAACTAGGGTTAGTTTGAATGGTTAGGGTTAAGCATGAAGACAAAATGGTCACTTTAGTCAAACCTTCATGAAGCTTCATCAAGCTTCATCTTTGAAAGCAACCATTTTCTCTTTATCCTTTTCAAAATAAATAAGATAAGCAAAACCCTAATCATTAACTTAACCATGGTTTAATCTTTACACTTAACCAAGTTAGGATGTATCATCAAACATGATACAATCAAGTGCACAATAGTATATCACATATACAACTTATGCAAATCAAGTGAGAAAATCCATCTTAAGTGAACCGATACTAGTTAATGCAAAGTAATATATCAAATATATAATTATGCATTAAATCATTAAATCAACACTTGATTTAATGATCCGGTCATATCGCATATAACCGACTAATATCAACAGTAACAACTTATCGAATCAACACTTGATCCGATAACCCGGCTATAACGCATATAACCGATCAATGTCACAAATCGCGAGAATCGAATACAGTATCACATACTGGTATCATTCTCGGTCCCGCACATATCTCATATGCGCTCCTATTTCGTTTCGCTTGAGCCAGGAAACCTCTGTGTAGGACTCTAAAGACTCGTCAATACGCCGGCAGTAGGTGACGATCATATCAAACACCCACAAGCCGCAAGCGGTCTGCTAAACGTAACGGCCACCCGGGTATTGAGCGATCAGAAGATCGACGAGCAAGCCCGCTCACACTCCTGTGAATCCAACCAGTAACACTTACCGTACAGTCCGGTATGATCGTCTGATATGTCGCATATCTCGCCTAGGGGTGGTAAACGTCAGACCCCAATAGCTCGATAAGTCGTGTCGATATGATGTCTATAACAATTCGAGAAACTACTGGTAACACTTACCAGTAAATCTCAGCAACCCTGGCCAGGGATTTCCGGTTATAGCCAATCGAACACAGCGCAACATCAACTCCCTATACCGGGAGAGACGAATTCCCTCCTATCGCTCATTGCCTCCATGTGATTCGGGACTGTACCCAAAAACCACCGTTTTGCACGCCCTCTTGGACGTGGTAAGGTGGAAATCAAAGTACAGTGGGAATCACACAAGACTCTATGTCGATCTCGGGTCTACAGACTAACCTGTACCAGTATCACCAGAGAACTGCCATCTGACGTGAGGTATAATACCATCTGGGAATTCTCGGCGAGTCCGTCCAGTGTACCTAGTCTCCACTGAGCACCCGTATACCATCTCTGATGTCAAACACCAATGGATATGGGATCATCCATCACCCATCTCATGGGTCGAGAAGTGTATACGCTAGTCTACACTGGTATATCGATGTCCCGTCTCAATACACCTATGACTAGGGACCTTGAAGGATGTACTTATGGACTACCATGTCCCCACTAGTATGATCCGCATCATAGTCCAGGTAGTCAAGTACACATCCTAAGGGCTTTACCAACATGTAACAGAGAGACAATCAGTGTACACGTTAAGGTAAAGAGTAACCAGATAGCGTACTATCATGTCGAGTAAGAAAGTCCTCCCTATATATGTCCCAGCATCCACTACAATATACATCCTATGTACAGTAATGGCCTCTAGGGCATACATATAACTAACAATCTCCCACTTGCACTAGGGCCATCTGATAGCAGTGGTTGTAGTATCTTATACTCAACCATCCCATAAAAGTCTCTCTTTGGGAAAAGGCCTTTGTGAGTGGATCCGCCGTGTTTATCCTCGGAGTCTACTCTCCTAACCCTGATCTCCTTGGAGATCAACTATCTCCATGATCAGGTGGTACTGCCTTAGAATATGTCTGGATCACTGATGGGACGGACGTTCCTTGGCATAAGCCACAACTCCATTGTCACACAACGGGAGGAACTAAGTTCATCTCATGAACTAATAAACATCCAGACAGCCTCTTTGGTAGCATCTTAAGTAGCGATGTATCCAGCCTTTATCGTCTAGTCTGCCACGGGATCTAGCTTGGAACTCTTCTAACATACCGTCCCTTCACTGAGGGTAAAGACTGTGTCTGTGACTGACATTCAGTCATCTTTATCACTCTGGAACCCTTCCAGTGATTCTCCCCAGGATCGATTGATACGATCTCATTATATCTAGTGAGTATCCTAACATCCAACTACATCTATCTCATAGATGAAAATTCAGGATTTAGGAGGTATCACTTTGATCCTATATGAAGAATCCTTATGATAATCGGAGATTGACCGAGCGTAGCATAAGAAACTCCTTCCCTATCAAGAGTATGTCATCCACGTACTCTACGAGGATCACTACCATACTCCCTACTACCTTTTTGTATATACAAGCTTCATCTACCATTTTGAAGATATCAAACTGTTTGACTAACTCATCAAAACAGACGTTCCAACTCCGCGATGCCTGCTTTATCACATAAAACATCTTGCACACGTTTCCGCTGCTCCAACTGTCTACGAAGCCCTCTGGCTGTGTACTTACAGACACTCTCTTCCAAAACATCATTTAGAAAAGCAGTCATGACACCCAACCACCAGATATCGTAGTCATGGTATGTAGCCGTGGCAAGTAGGATCTGGATGGACTTAAGCATAGATCTTTAGAAGAAGTATCATCATGATCCACACCTGGTCAATGATGCAAACCTTTACCAAGTCTAGCTATGAAAGTCTCAACCTTTCCATATACACCAAGTAATCTTCTCAAGATATACTTGCTCCTGATGGGGATTTAACCCTTCAGATATAGCAACCAAAGTCCATACTTTGTTGGTGTATAAGGATTCCATCTCAGATCGCTAAGCATCCAGCCATTCTTACAGAGTCCCACTCCTGATGGCCAGCTCGAAACTAGTTGGGTCATCATCTCATGATGCAATCCTCACTCCCACAGTCATAGAGGAACCGAAGTATCTCTCAGGTGGTTGAGGAACCCTACTAGATCGGCGGAGAGGCTGAGGTTCATTGGTTACTATTGAATCCTTTGGTTCTAGCAAATCATCAGCTGCAGTTTGTATAGCTGGAACATTTCCAGTTCTACATAACAGACCTTGTCTCGAGCTTGTCCGGATTTTTCCTTTGGACATAGGCCAGACAACCCCAAATCTTAACCAACTTAAGATATGGGCTCTTCCCTTTTCCATATCACATATGAAGCGGTAGGCAACTGATTTGATCGGAACCCTATTCAATAGGTATGCAGTTTCTTAAGTGCATAACTCCCAAAAGGAAACAGGTAACTCAGTAGTACTCATCATAGAGCACACCATATCACATAGGGTACTATTGCTCCACCCCGATATACCATCTTGCTATGGTGTATACGGAGGAGTAATGCTGAGAGAGAATCTCATTCTCCTTTTAGAATAGTCCAGGATTTCCGTGCTCAAGTATTCTCCTCCTTGATCACATCAAAGGACATAATACTTATACCCATATTTTGGTTCTCTACTTCTAACTTATATTCTGTGAATATCTCAAAAGGTTCAGACTTGTGTTTCAACAGGAACATATGTTTGAATCTTGAGAGATTATCAGAGAATGTAATGAAGTAAAAAGAACCGGCCTTGGCATGTATAGACAGGGGATCTACATACATCATCATGTATCAATCCCAAGAGTTTACTAACTCTTTCTCTGTTTCTATTAAACAGAGCTATGGTCATCTTATCTTTGTGACATGACTGGCAAGTTTCACAAGATGTAAATTCAAACTGATTTAAATATGCATCTAAATGTAACTTTGACCAGTCGGGTCGCATTGATATGACCTAGTCTACAATGCCTCAAGAAGGATTCGTTCATTTCTGAACTCTTCCTCTTGTGTGTGTTCCGTATACTAAGAACTGTAGTTTGATTTAGAACGTCAATACTTTTAGATAACGTTCCTGAACCGATCAACTTTTGATATAGGAAATGTTCAAAACATTATCCATTAATACAAAATTTTATCATTTCTTTACGAGTAAAAAGACTGATATGATTCTGTATATCAGGTTCGGTATCTAATAGCATTTGTTCAGAATCAATGTATTGGTAATACAGGGTGACAGTGACCAACAGACTTGGCTGCAACTCTTGCCCCGTTTTCTGTCTCATGAAACTTATCACCCGTTCTCAGTTTTTCTACCTTTTTGTAGTCCTATGTAACAGATTACATATCTGGGATCCTGATCCGGTATCATATACCCAGGATACGGAGGATACTGAGAAACAGTTCTTTATAATGAACACACCCGAAGATGATGCATCATATGCACTTTCTTCGTTTGGGCTGCACGGAAATTCTGGTAATCCCCAATTTCCTGCTCTGTCTTATAACAATTATAAGTTGGAGCAGGATCAACGTTCCCCAGCTCAGCATAACAAGCGGGTTCGGTCAATAATCCGTATTATTATCTTGATTAAGGCGTGATATGGTCGCTACCTGGAGAGAGAGAGAAGAAAATACTCAGCGTGCGCTCTTGCAAGATCAGATTGGTTTTTATTTTATCTAATCAGGATGGCTCCCACTGCTTTTTATCAAATCTTCCTTCAAACCCTAAAAGGAAAGAATAGCCGGGATTAATTACACACTACAAGTTCACCAATCTTTCAGCCAGGCCAGTGTCGGTACTTTGAGGGAGGTCCCCCATGCTTTCGCACGAACCTAATTAATGTAAACCTCGTTTTCCCAGAGGTGTAACCTCGTTGACACCTTTCTAGACACCTACTTGATCGGCTAATTGTAATGTGTAAAACTCTCCTAGGAGTAACTCTTACTCGCAGCGGGTATCGGGATCCAACTATCTCATAGAAGGTATGCAATCTCATTGCAAATTTCAACACTTGAAATTCCCGATAATATTTTGCCCCTAGCAGCTATATGACCTTAACATAGTCAACAAATCATAAGTGCTACTCAAGTTCAACCCGTCATTTCCTGATTGAATTAAACCCACCCGCACGACCCTTAACATAGTCAACAAAGTCGCACGACTACCCTAATCCAATCGCATCATATGCTTATACAGATAAGTACCAATCAGCTACCGCACACTACGCCTTAACATAGTCAACAAACGTAGCACGAATACTAACTAGTACTTATCTGAAATGACAGAGGGCTACGACAGGTTTTTCTGAAAACCTATTGCGTAATGAACTTGATATCGTTGTAGAATCAAATGAAGTTTTGAAATGGAGTGATTTTGAGGCTTTTCTAGTTTTGCTAAAGGGGTCACTCCCGGTGAAGGGATCATCGGCCCTTTCCTCGTCGAATGAGGTGCGGGATATATCATATATATCGCTGTGCAAAGCAAAAACCCAAAAGCAGTCAAAAGCAAACCGAGTGTGTAGCATCTGCCAGTTATTGCTAAAGGAGTCACTCCCGGTGAAGGGATCTCGGTCCTTTCCTCATCGAATAAGGTGCAGGATATATCACATATACCGCTGTGCAAAGCAAGAACTGTAGCTACCTATTTTATTTTTGAAATTCGATTCCACAACATCTTAGGTTTCTTTTATTTCATTAATCTCATTAATGAAGTCCCATCATTTAAGTCCACCTAAACATCACAGATAAATATAACGTACGCTTATGCCATCCGCATTCGCCTCGATGTCCTGTCTGCACCGTTAAGTTAGGTAACTAACGCCAGAGCGAGGCAGGGCTAGCGCGGATGAAAAATATAAGCAACGTCTATATAATATATCATATATACTATATACAATATCTATCTGAACATATCACATGATCACATCACAGATATCACAGCAGAAAATATCATATGAAATATTGGATATACTAGGACGTCCGTGTTTTCAATACGAGCAAGTATAAAACACGGATTCCACGGTCGTGATGAACAGCCAATCCCACACCCCTAGACCCCTACGAGAGCGGCAAGCAACTGTTAGTTATATGTATGCCCTAGAGGCCATTACTGTACATACGATGTATATTGTAGTGGATGCTAGGACATATATAGGGAGGACTTTCTTGCTCGACATGATAGTATGCTATCTGGTTGTACTTTATCTTAACATATACTCTGATTGTCTCTATATTACATGTTGATAAAGCCCTTAGGATATGTACTCGACTACTGGGACTATGATGAGATATACTAGTGGGGCCACGGTAGTCGACGAGTACATCCTATAACTGTTCCTAGTCGTGGGTGTATCGAGACAGGGCATCGATGCACCAGAGTAGACTAGCGTATACGCATCTTGATCCATATGATGGACGATGGATGATCCCATATCCATCGGTGTTTGACATCAAGGATGGTGTACGGGTGCTCAGTGGAGACTGGGTACACTGGACGGACTCGCCGAGAACTCCCAGATGGTATTATACCATACGTCAGATGGCAGTTCTCCGGTGACACTGGTACAGAGTAGTCTGTCGACCCGAGATCTTCATAGAGTCTTGTGTGATTCCCACTGTGCTTTGATTTCCATCATACCATGTCTAAGAGGGCGTGCAAAAAGGTGGCTTTTGGGTACAGTCCCGAATCACATGGAGGCAATGAGCGATAGGAGGGGATTCGTCTCTCCCGGTATAGAGAGTTGATGTTGTGCTGTGTTCGATTGGCTATAACCGGAAATCCCTGGCCAGGGTTGTTGAGATTTACTGGTAAGTGTTATCAGTAGTTTCTCGAACTGTTATAGACCTCAAATCGACACGACTTGTCGAGCTACTGGGGTCTGACGTTTACCACCCCTAGGCGAGATATGCGACATATCAGACGACGAGACCGGACTGTACGGGAGTGTTACTGTTTGGATTCACAGGAGAAGTTACAGGCTTGCTTGTTGATCTTCTGAGCGCTCAATACCTGGGTAGCTGTTATGTTTAGCTGACCGCTTACATCTTGTGGGTGTTTGATATGATCATCACCTACTGTCGGCGTATTGACGATTCTTTAGAGTCCTACACAGAGATTTCTTGACTCAGGCAAAACGGAGTAGGAGCACATATGTGATATGTGCGGGACCGAGGATAATGCGATATGTGATACCGTATTATAATTCTCGCGATATTTGATATCAGCTGGGTCGTCGGATCAAGTGTTGATTCGGCAAATCGGTACGGATAAATATTAGTCGGTTATATGCGATATAGCCGGATTGTCGGATCAAGTGTTGATTCGATAATTTAATGTATAATAATATATATGATATATTAAATTACATTAGCTAATATTTGCTCACTAAAAGATTCTTTTTCTCACTCGGGTAATACATTGATATATATGCGATATATGTTAAATGTATTATTTTATTTTGTTGCAATAAATATTGTATATGTGATATATAATATTGTAACATGTTATAATTATTAATGCAACATGATTAGAGGAGTTTAAACGAGATTAGGGTTTGATTTGGGTTAATGGCTTCTAGAAGTTTCTAGATGGTTTTACTTTGTCATGATAAAGATATTTGTGTTGATCTTTATCCATGACTCACACTTAACCCAACCCAAACCCAAACCCTAGTAAACTCTCTACATTGGTTACTACAACCATGGTTGCATAAATAATTATGATAACCTTTTTTTTATTCATCACAAACATTATTCATCTTCTTCCTTCATTCTTTTCATGGAAAAAGCTTGCTTGATTTTTCAAAGGTGATGAATAATTGTGAGAAAAAGATAAATAAATAGAGCAAAAATCCTACTTCATCATCCTCATCTTCTCTTGCCATTTAGATGAGGGTGTTCACATCATTTCATGAGTGTTAGCTTGTGTTAAAGAAACTTCAAGGTAAATCATCTTAGTATCTAAGATCGGAAGCAAAGGTTGCGTCTTTCTCTTCGTGGAACCTCTCGAGAGTCCGGATCCCGATGATCGCAGCGAAGGGACCACAACACGGAGCATATGAAGTGAAGGACCGGATCTACAAAGGTTGTAATCCCTCTCGCTTAGTGTTAAAATGTTTAGCATGCTTGTTTTCGCCTAATCCCTAGTTTAAAGTTCCGTATTCGGGTTGTTCGGCACGGCTAAATTTTTATTCGGGCATGGTTGATGCCTCGTAGACCCTTGTACACGTGCCTAGCAACCCTACAGCAACCCTACCAATTCTAGGGTTAGGAGACCCGGACTCGACTCCTCGAGATGGTCTCCCACTGGACCCTAGAACCCGGTTACTTGTGCTCCCCTCCTTGGGTCTATCCTAGTGCGGAAAAGTAAATAATATACAAACGGTGACATCTTCCGCAACCTGGAAGTGCCCCAATAAAAGAATATTACATACAAGTTTTTACATGAATGAAAATGAAAAAACACTCATCTCATATAAAAAAACCCCGGCTATTCAAACACGACGATCCAATACAACATATCCAGCAACACGTAACATCACATGTCATCAACGTAAGTAAGTATGCATACACCGTTTGTCGTCGACGTATAGCAACGACAATCGGCAATACCACTACATACTACACTTACGGTCACAGAAAAGAAAGTGTAAAACTACAACAGTTGGAATCCGCAACCTCTTTAGACATCGCATGCCTAATCTAATGAAATACTTAGACATCACATGCCTAACAATTATAAACCCCGCATTTTAGTCTCATTATCGAAAACTCTTTTCAATATCAAGTCGGGCAATTCAACAGGATTCCCGACATGCTGATCGAATGCTCGTCGCAAATTTAGTAGGCAGCCGCACCCCCGATACCGTCGACGAAGTGCACTAAGGCGGAACACCGCTACCGCGAGCACCCGAACGGATGCTTTCGGCGATGGGGTTCTCCTACAGTCACTTGGTTGAGGCTATGGGGCGAGGCTGTCTATTAAGTTTACCCGGCGAGTATCCACGTACACTACGTGATTGCGACGGACTTTTGATCACATCAAAATTCCGTGGCAACCTATCAAGTGAGACTAAACCGCTGGATTTATAACATTCATTCAGTTATCTCATAACTGTTTGTGAATTCCAATTATTGTATCCCATTCCAGATAAACAGAAAATGTTAAACTTTCTGATCAAACATTCAAACACCCAAGTTTTCCGATAATAGCTCAACTCTTGAAATAAGTTTAAAAAACATTCACTTCATGCCTCAGTACCAACGGTCCAGCCGTAGAAGGGTCAAGCCAACGCCTCACATGTGGCACGCCGTACTGCCCCAAACCCGAAGGTTCAAAGGGCAGTTCAAGACGGTCACATAATCGAGTTAAGGTTTGTTGTCTTCTAGAGGGACCATCGTGTTACTTGCACTACTTAGAACGTCTTTAAACCTCGGAAAAATCCAACACTTGGAAATTTTCCGGCAGGGGAAAAAGTGGGTATTTATATCCGGTCGAACTTTTTAACATATTCTAAAATATCCGGAAAGCCAAATAGACAAAGTCTGATAATCCGATTGAATCATCGAAGCTCCAAAACATCCCAGATTATTCAACTCTTGAATAAATATTAAAAAATCCTAGAAAATCCAACACCAGAATTGAGGAATTACTGTGAAAAAATTATGGGCTAATCTTATAAATTGGCCGCGGAACCGCCGCAGATGCCATGCTTCTGCCGCGGTTCCGCTGCACTTTAGATGAATTAGAGTGTAATTTTTGCACCGTAATCCTTAGAATTCCCTGCTGAATTTTTTAGCACTTTTTAATTTGGAAAAATCCACTTTTTCAGAAAAAGTCCAGAGAGCGTGAAAAAAATGGGGTTTCGGGTTCGATCGGGTTTCAAACTCCGTCTACGTATCGCCTAAGGCTCTAGCTAGGCTCTGATACCACTGTATGGTTCCTAGGAACGCTAATGAGGTCTCACAAGGCATCAACCATGCCAATTTCAAAATTTTACAAGTGCCGAGAAACCCTAATACGGATCGTTAACTAGAATTTTAGGCGAAACATGCAACTAGTTAACAACTTAACTAAGTGAACGTAAATACAACCTTTGTAGATCCGGTTCTCCTCCTCCATAGGTCCATGATGAAGTCTCCTTGCTGTCCAAATCGAATCCCGAGCTCTAGCGTCGGCTTCATCGGAGAAATGGGCGGGCTAGGTCATCGACTACGATGCCGAAGATGATCTACGTCGAGGCATCACAAGATCAAGCTCCGACATCACTAAGTCATGAAACTTGTGAAGAAAACACCCTATACTTCTTGGCAAGAGGTAGAGGATGAAAAAATAGGAAGTGGGTTCACTTTAGAATTGGATTTCTCACTCTTTTCATCAAATCACCATTGATGGAATCAAGGTTTTCATCTTCAAGAAGAAGAAGAAGAAGATGATAATATTATGATTAAAAAGAATAATAAAATCATTCTTATCATAACCTAACCTTAGTTAAGTGTAGAGAATGAACTAGGGTTAGTTTGAATGGTTAGGGTTAAGCATGAAGACAAAATGGTCACTTTAGTCAAACCTTCATGAAACTTCATTAAGCTTCATCTTTGAAAGCAACCATTTTCTCTTTATCCTTTTCAAAATAAATAAATAAATAAATAAGATAAGCAAAACCCTAATCATTAACTTAACCATGGTTTAATCTTTACACTTAACCAAGTTAGGATGTATCATTAAACATGATACAATCAAGTGCACAAAAGTATATCACATATACAACTTGTGCAAATCAAGTGAGAAAATCTATCTTAAGTGAACCGATACTAGTTAATGCAAAGTAATATATCAAATATATAATTATGCATTAAATCATTAAATCAACACTTCATTTAATGATCCGGTCATATCGCATATAACCGACTAATATCAACAGTAACAACTTATCGAATCAACACTTGATCCGATAACCCGGCTATAACGCATATAACCGATCAATGTCACAAATCGCGAGAATCGAATACAGTATCACATACTGGTATCATTCTCGGTCCCGCACATATCTCATATGCGCTCCTATTTCGTTTCGCTTGAGCCAAGAAACCTCTGTGTAGAACTCTAAAGACTCGTCAATACGCCGGCAGCAGGTGATGATCATATCAAACACCCACAAGCTGCAAGCAGTCTGCTAAATGTAACGGCCACCCGGGTATTGAGCGATCAGAAGATCGACGAGCAAGCCCGCTCACACTCCTGTGAATCCAACCAGTAACACTTACCGTACAGTCCGGTCTGATCGTCTGATATGTCGCATATCTCGCCTAGGGGTGGTAAACGTCAGACCCCAATAGCTCGATAAGTCGTGTCGATATGAGGTCTATAACAATTCGAGAAACTACTGGTAACACTTACCAGTAAATCTCAGCAACCCTGGCCAGGGATTTCCGGTTATAGCCAATCGAACACAGCGCAACATCAACTCCCTATACCGAGAGAGACGAATCCCCTCCTATCGCTCATTGCCTCCATGTGATTCGGGACTGTACCCAAAAACCACCGTTTTGCACGCCCTCTTGGACTTGGTAAGGTGGAAATCAAAGTACAGTGGGAATCACATAAGACTCTATGTCGATCTCGGGTCTACAGACTAACCTGTACCAGTGTCACCAGAGAACTGCCATCTGACGTGAGGTATAATACCATCTGGGAGTTCTCGGCGAGTCCGTCCAGTGTACCCAGTCTCCACTGAGCACCCGTATACCATCTCTGATGTCAAACACTAATGGATATGGGATCATCCATCGCCCATCTCATGGGTCGAGAAGCGTATACGCTAGTCTACACTGGTATATCGATGCCCTGTCTCGATACACCTATGACTAGGGACCTTGAAGGATGTACTTATGGACTACCATGTCCCCACTAGTATGATCCGCATCATAGTCCAGATAGTCAAGTACACATCCTAAGGGTTTTACCAACGTGTAACAAAGAGACAATCAGTGTACACGTTAAGCTAAAGAGTAACCAGATAGCGTACTATCATGTCGAGCAAGAAAGTTCTCCCTATATATATCCCAGCATCCACTACAATATACATCCTATGTACAGTAATGGCCTCTAGGGCATACATATAACTAACACAAAGGCTAAGAAAATAGAATTAGGGATATATCTTTCTACGAAGTATACTACTATCGCATATAGTATTCTGCTAAACCATATAGGCTAAGTATATGATTCTAGCATATATATCATATCCTAATTCTACAGTTGTAGAGGTGTTATATGACATCCACCCAACTTCTCCTGCAGATATATATCTACTCACCGACACGCCTCGCTCCGGTAGAAGTCGACGAACACCTTGCTCTTCTTCATCGTCTCGGAAGTCCACCCGATTGTACCTATAATCGAAATCATAATCAAAATCGCATAAAACCCTAAATCGAATTTGAAATCACGAGTGAAGCACATATAGGTTAGAAACTATGGTCAACGCATGCTAAAACGAAAAAATACTCTCCGACGTTGACGTACGAACGTCGAACGAACAAGTCACATCATGAAACCCAAAAACCAAGTTTTCAAATATCATAAAACATCGCCAAAATCAAGTAAAACCACTCCAAATTTTTCTTCAGGTGATATGGGACATTAGCTTAGTTATTTAATGAGTGAGCAACAGAACAAAATCCACACCCTAACTCCAAAACTGACCCGAAATTTGCGATCAAAGGGGATTAATTTGCGGCCACTGTAAGTAATTGGGGGTTTGGGCTTCTATAGTGGTCTTATAATATTCTAGACATGTCACTGTATCCTCTAGAAAAATTTTAAAATACCCTAATTGCTCCAGATTTTATTTGATCACCAAAAGCTCAAAAAATGACATTTGAAAATTCTAAACTCGTGTTTTAAAGTTCAAAACTCATTTGAAGTAAGCATACCATCACTTAATAAGGTTGTAGTCACCAATCAACCCTCTACTACACCCCTACTACAAGTTCTATCCACTACAACTCGCTTTGAATCAAGTCTAGAAAACTTAAACTTTTAAATTCTAAACTAATTTGTGAAGGCAAGAATACTTAAAACTTGATTAAAAGTGAGATTTTTACCTCATAAAGGCAACTAAAGAAATTTCTAAGATGGCAAAAGACTTCAAAATGGAGACTTGATCACACCATGATGTTTAAGATGAGATTATGATTAATTTTGTGAAGGTTTTAAGGTGTTTTGAGGAGGTTGGCATGGTATTTATGGGGTTGTAGTGGGAGGTTGAGATGGAGGAAGAGGAGAAGAAGAAGAAGAAGAAGATGAAGATGATGAAAGAAATGAGAAGAAGAATGGTGAATGGCTAAGGCTACCATGACTCCCTCTCTCTCATTCTCTCACTTTCCCTTACCTAATAAAATATTATCCTACCATGCTTCATTTTCTTTTCCTTTTCTTTTCTATTCTTTTGCAAAAGTAAAACCATCATAAAACACAAATGAAATGTTAACATGTACTTAATATGTCATGCACACTAAACATGGTTTAACAAAAAAAATCAAGCATGGTTTAATGCACAAATAGGAAAACACTAATTAAGTTTAGCATTAAACTTGTATGAAAATAATTATATACTAATTTAAGAAAAGTCCATTTAAATAAATAATTTCATAAATAATAATTTATTTTAATTTCCAATTATTTTTCCGAAATAGAGGTATATAATTATACCAATTTACGAAAACTCAAATTCATACCCTATAATATTCGTAAAATTCATTATTTTATTATTTAAATTCTAAAATAATATTTTCCATTTTCTGAAATGTTACAACTATACTTAGACTTCTACTTTATCATGGCTCAAAGGAGTCATGCAAATAGGTTTTTGTTAGATATAATTCCGAAGCACATGGAGGCGGTGAGCGGTCGAGGGGATTCGTCTCTCCTGGTATAGGGAGTTGATATTGCGCTGTACAGGACATAAATGCAACCACAAGTCGGTAGCCACTGCAGTGGAGATAAACCGATAAGTGTTATCAGATGTATCTTCGATTGGTTATGAGTCCTCCGTCGCATGACTTGTCGAGTTATTGGGGTCTGACAGATTTCAAACCCTAGACCCGAAATGCAATACTCTTAGATGAAGTGATTGGACTGTACGGTGATGTCATTGATAGAATTTGCAGGGTTCAGATAAGCTTGCTCGTTGAGCTTCTTTCGATCAATACATGGGTAGCCGTTACATGCAGCTAGTACCGCTGACATACTTGTGGGCTATGGATATGATCCTAATCTACTGCCAACATATTTTCGAGTATTTAGAGTCACACACACAGCTTTCCCAGCACAGGTGAAACAATGTAGGGCACATATAGGGATATATGCAGAAGTTCGATTGATCACGTGTATTTGATATACATATTTTAATCGGATGTTAATTGCTATCAGCTGGTATATATATATGATATAACTGGATTATTAAATCAAGTGTTGATTTAATAATTAAATGTATATTTATATATTAACTAATATCATGCTCACTTTATTATTTTCTTTTCTTTATTAATATTTATATTCGATTTAAATATTGTTTAACATATGTTGATACATTAAAAATGGGTGTATAAGAATTGCATGGTTTAGATGAGAACATTGATATGCTTTTATTTATTTTAAAAGAGAATGGATCATGATTTTAAGATGGTTGTAGAATTTTTTAGGTGTTTTCTTTGATGACTTATTTTTTGTGACTCATTTTGGATGACTCGTTTTTGGTTTTGGGTTTTGTTCTCATCTTTAAAACAATTATTCTTCATACTCTCATCTCCATGGCAACCTTTCTTGAGTTTTGCTCCAGTGAATGAGATACAAGAAAAAAGAAGAATTTAGTGCGCTAATTATTCTACATCTCCTACTAATCATCCTTAGCAAGTTTAATTAGTGTGTTACTTCATTTTGATGAGATCTATTTGAAGCTAATGCTTGTGTTGGAATTACCTCAAGGTGGATCATCTTCGGCTTGGAGATCATCGAGCAAGCTTGTTCTAGGCTTCAAGGTTGTATTTTGCCAACTTTTTCATTTTAGCTTACTAGTTATGTTTCAAGTTTAGTATTTTGGTTTGATTCTAGGGTTGGGGTTGCTATCGCTCTCTAGTTTTTTAAAATTACTGCTTTTTCCGCGCTTTAAAACTCTACTAGGTGAGTCTAGTATCCCATCACAAACTAAGCGACAACTGCATAGTGGAACCTCCGCAAAAGCATGAGCCAATGCGAGAGAACCCCGCCAAGTCAGAGTGTAACCACCCCAAGGTGCTGAAGTTCACCCATGCTAGCTACATGATAAGAATCCTTGATGAAGAAGAAGATGAAGATATGCTTCAGCGCCTCGACTGCTCCACTAATGAAGAAGAGGGAATCTCGGAACTGCCGCTAGCACCTAGGGAGCTTGAAGATGGAGTCCATATGACTACTGACGAATTAAAAAATAAACTTAGGAACTGAAGAAGATTCTCGACCCACATTCGTCAGCGAGCTGCTGTCAGATGAACAAGTAGCTAGTTTAAAAGTAGTCATGGAGTAAAAAGACTGCTTCGCATGGAATTACTTCGAGATGCCAGGTCTCGATCTAGGTGTTGTAGTTCAAAAATTGGTCATAATGCCGGAAATAAAGTCGGCCAAGCAAGCGCCAAGAAGGATGCGGCTCGAACTCGAAATAAGTATCAACACCAAAATCAAAAAACTTATAGACTCCAGCTTTATCCAGGAGGTCCAGTACCCTAATTGGATAGCCAAATCATCCCCATGATGAAGAAGAATGGGACCGTCCGGATCTGCGTGGACTTCCGAGAACTCAATAAGATGTGCTCGAAAGATGACTTCCCTGTTCCAGTCACAAAGTTGATGATAGACAATATGTCTACTCACGAGGTCTTCTTTTTTATGGACGGATCTTCAGGGTACAATCAGATCAAGATAGATCCTGAGGACCAGAAGCATACAACCTTCTGCACCCTGCTGGGCGTATTCTGTTATAAAGTGATGCCTTTCAGACTGATGAATACTGAGGCGACATATCAAAGGGCAATGACCAAGATATTCGACAACATGATACATGATATCAATTAATGCTACATTGATGACCTCGTAGTCAAGAGCATGTCATATGAAGAGCACTTGGAGCATTTAAGAATAGTCTTTAAGCGCCTTCAAAAATACAACTTGAAGATGAATCTGCTGAAATGCGCCTTCGGAGTCTCGTCAGGAATGTTTATTTGTTTTATAATCTGCTACCGATGGATTGAAATCGACCCCTCCAAGATCAGGGCGATTATGGAATTTCTTCCTCCGAGAAATCTTAAACGACTGTGGTCTCTCTAAGAAAAGCTTACCTATATCCGACGGTTCATCGCTAAGCTCTCGGTGAAATGCCATCCATATAACCATCTGATAAAGAAAGGCACCCTGATAAAGAAAGCCATCCATACAAGTTAGATTTTAAATAGAATACCCCTAAGTTGAAAAGATATAAGTTTCTATAGCCAACCTCCCTGAAGGCTCCATTCATACAACAATCAAGGCTCCAAGGATGGACCCGAGTTCGGGTAAACACCACGATGGTTTCATTACCTCTAAATCTCCATTCTGTCAATGTTTCAATGTTGCGTATGACGGTGTTCGACGAAATGCCCTAATGAACTTCTGTCGTTTTCTTACGTTCTATCCATGAGTAAGTTCTCTCTGTCTCCCTCTTTCTTGTTAAATCTCTCTCTTCTTGCCATGTTGTAACAACCCTAAACTTTTTATACAAATTTTTTTCAAAATACAGAAAGGGACACCTAAACCTGAGCACGAGTTATAAGTTTGTTTTGCTTTTGAATAACAAGAAGGAACTTGTAGCTCATTGGTAAGGCCTTGCACTCTTGAGTCATAGCACTAGAGTTCAAATCCCATCAGCCATACATTCTTTTTATTTAAAAATTCTTTTAATCTTTTTAGAAGCCCAAGAGTCTACACGTGCACAACACGTAAAACTAAAAGTCACAGAGAATTTAAACATGTGCACTGTGGAATATCAATCGACCCCGACATGTGGCAGAAGACCCACCCCCACCCGAAGGTACTAGGCCGGCGAAATGCCCAAATTGGCCGGTACCACCGGGCCAACCGTGGGTAAAACCCCCCATCTCTTCATTTTTGCAACCTTTCAGCTACCCCACTCCTTTCACACTGCTTGTTTTCTCTCCACATTTTCCAGAGAACTTAAATCACCCATAAATGTATTTTATTCCTTTTAAATGCATTTTAATTCTCAAATTCATCACCCCCTAAGCACTACTTTTTCCTATAAATACCCACTCCATTTTACACCCCTCTCACTCAGCATTCTATTACAAAAACTAAACCAAATTGCTAAGTCTTTTAGTGTACAAGTAGAGTTAGCGAAGGGCGAAGCTCTGATGAACTTCCGAGGAGATTCCGGCGACGAAACGATGTTCCGACGCTTCCCAATCCTCCTCCTACCTCTCCCCTCTCATTTAAGCAAGTACCTTCTTTCCCTCTCATCTCAAATTCTAAAACTTTCAAATTATAAAACCCGATGGAAGCGGAGTTAATCCGACATCCGATTCGGTTTTTCTTCAAAACTCAACTTTTCTTAATCCAGAACATACCATACTCCCACATATTGTTTAACGAACATTAATAAATCTATTAAAACAAGTTTCACCTTAAAAGAATCATTTTTGTAACTTTTATCACACTTTTTCATAAAAATACCATATACTTTAGTTTCGACATAAATTATCATAATTCCTTGCTATACTTTAGATAGTTCATGAGGTAATGACCTACCTCATCACAACACACATCTCTATCATAGCACGATAAAGTTTGGGACAATAGAATACGGGAAAATACTACTTTACAAATAAATACCCTAAACTTACAAAACTGTTTTCTATATAAAAAAAAAGATGTATTAAACATTTTCATGCAATTGGGGATCTACAACCCACTTTGGGGACCCCGTTCGGGATGGTGCAGATTATCACACATTCTCGGGCTTATTAGAGTGAGATGCAGACCTCCGTAAGGAGCATTCGATCTCGGTGGAATTTTTATACATTTTTTCTTTAGAAAATGAGATTTCTACAAGAAAATAAATAAATTATTTTCATTAAATAAATATATATATTATCAAAATATCTATTTTAATTATATAAATATTCCAAGTTTTCTAAATCAAAGGAATCATTATTACATGAAAATACCATCCAAATACAACACAATTCCAATTTTTCAAGGAAATACCATATTTTACTAAATTAGGTTTTACTCACTAGAAATTTCACATTTACAAAATATACATTTATGAAAACCCTAAAGACAATAATTAAATGCTTGAGTTGTATTTGAAATTATACCAAAACTATTTTTACATAAAACCCCCTCAAGTTATACTAAATTACAATAAGGACCCTAGTAAACGTAGCTTTAAGCGGGACCAGTCTCTTGAGCCTCGGGGAGCCGGAGATATGGGTGCTTGCCTATTCAAGGTAGACAATCTAATAAATGGTGTTATCAACACGGTAATTGTCTTGGAAAAAGACACAAATCCTGCCGTCCATATGCAGCAGTCACTGATAACATCAAAACTAATTTAAGACTTAAATTTCTTTTCAAAGTGTCTAACTCAGACCGAGTCTCAATCTAATCAATCTGACTTGAATGTGATTCAAGTATAAACTACAATCCAACATGAATTTATGAATCCGTCTATTCAATCTATATCAATCTATATTGACTGAACCGAACCATGGATATACTCCATTTAGATGACTATCCATTTATATCCATTCCATTTACTGATATCATGGTTTCGGCAAGTCATCTATATATAAATTACAAAACAATACAAACAATGCAAACAATATATAAGACATTACGGGGTTTATAAGGGGTAAACTGGTAAAAGACATATTAAAGGTGGCACGAGGTGACCACTTAAGACGTAATTACATCCATGTCGTTGTTCCGTGGTATTTTTGACGGAGCCTTGTACTACAGGTTACCAAAGTCCATGGTGTAAGTTGGACTCCTCTCGTATACACCGGTATCTTCTGTACTAAGCTACAAACAACAGCGTTAACAATATAACCAAACATTATAAGATATACTCTCTCTGTCCGTTATATTTCTACTCACCTTTGGGACTTACAGAGCGATTGTTCACTGACGACATTCATTTTATTCTTTCTTTAGAATGTTGTCAGGTAGATCATACCTTCTGGAGACAGAGCCCACCAGCGAGGACTTGGATCAGTTAGCCTTCGACCTAGAGCTCTAGATTACTTATACATACTATTTCCATTTCTGTTATGTCATTGTTTATGCATTGCTTTCATTCCATGTATTTACATTTCAGCTGTATTGTAAAAGAATTTTAAATAAATAAAGTTGCTGTTCAATTACATCTATTGTCATTTTCTTGTGTACATTTACTTTATGTTGCTTAGATATGCTTAGCGTGTTTACTTCTGAGTAAATACGTAGCGGGCCCGTCGCGTCCTCTGCCCTTACAATGGAAAGCGGGGCATAGCAGGTTTTGTTGGTGGCCCATACAGATCAGCTTTGTATGAACATGCGGGTCAGTTCTGCGTGGACAACCTAAGCAATATAACACAAGAACCAGCAACTGAAAACATTCTTTACAATTCATATTCCTTGAATTTTCCAATTTCATATATTTTGAATCTGTCCTAATCCAAATTTTTCTTTCAAGCTTATGGATTCCCCAAACAACACTAGCACCAACTTCAACAACACTCCACCACCCCTACCGATTACGCATGCCGTAGCTGCTCAGATCAATAAGCAGACGGTACTGCTTGAGGCGATCCGCAACCTCCTGGAAAGACAACATCAGCAGACTTCTATTATGATGAACAGACCGGAAGCGGAAGCCCTAAGGGTGAAGCAACATAGGGCCTTGCACCCCAAGCAATTCTCAGGAAAGGAGATCCCTTTAGAAGCTGAAGAATGAGCTTAAGGTATTGAAGATGGCCTGGCAGAAGCACAAGTGCCAGAGATAGCTTGGGTTCGAGTTGCGAAGTTGCAGCTCACTGACAATGCATGGGTCTAGTGGATGGCGGAAGAAAGCCGTCTCACCCAGCCGATCGAATAGAAGACCTTTTGCAATATGTTCGACGCGAAGTACTTCCCTGAGACTTCCAGATTCGACATGGAACAGCAGTTCATTCACTTACAACAAGGTTCGATATGGACCAAATCCGTGGATGAATATGATACTGAGTTTACCATGCTCAGTCAGTAAGATATGTCTCAATATTTCAATTTTCAAATATCACATATTACACAGCTAACACAAGATCGCAATAAATTTGCGGCATATTTGATACCGACTGCTGAGATCATGGCTAGAATATTTCAGCAAGGGTTGGACCAGGAAATCCAAGCTGCCTTAGCTACAGGGGATTTCCCAACTCATGATTTATCTTTGAAGGCTGCCCGAAGATACGAGGCAATAGTGAAGAGGAAGAACATACCTCAATCTGCTGGAGTGAAATGCCCTGCCACCAAGATGGCAGGAGGAGCCTCTTCAAGGCCAACTATTGAACACAGGAGACTGAAAGAAACCAACAACCAGTTAAGCCCCGATTTTTGCTTCTATTGCAAGAAGGATGGACACCTATGGAAGGACTGTAGGCGCACAAAAGTCCTGTGCTTAGTTTGTGGTGCATCCAATCCCGGAATTGGAACCTGTCCGTATAGACGCAACTCAGCTCCCACATACACTATATATCCGCAGCGGCCAGCTATCCAGGCTCCTGTACCTTGTCTTGCACACCCAGCTCCACTTCCTGCACAGCCTAATTTCCAATTCCATCAAGTACTGACGAACATGCCTCGAAGGCAGAAAAACATGCCCAGGGACAGAAGAATGTGCCTCCAACTAGGAGGAATGTACCCCGGCGTTAGGTCTACACATTAGCAGCCATAGAAGCTGAGACTGTAAACCATGGTAACCCTGGTAACTCCCTCACCTCTTTTTCAATCTTACCAAAACTTTTGCATTCTTTCATTCTTCCAAATATTTTTATGCACTACCAATAGTTCTATCACCAAACTTTACTTATAATCTGTTACACTTTCCTTCTACAAATTTCGATGAAGAAATTTGTATAAGGAAGATAGAATGTAACAACCCTAAACTTTATGTTCGAAATTTTTTCAAAATACAGAAAGGGACACCTAAACCTGAGCATGAGTTATAAGTTTGTTTTGGTTTTGAACAGCAAGAAGGAACTTGTAGCTCATTGGTAAGGCCTTGCACTGGTGAGCCATAACACCAGAGTTCAAATCCTATCAGCCACACATTCTTTTTATTTAAAAAAAAATTTAATCGTTTTAGAAGCCCAAGAGTCTACACGTGCACAACACGTAAAACCAAAAGTCACAGAGAATTTAAACATGTGCACTGTGGAATATCAATCGACCCCGATACGTGGCAGAAGACCCACCCCCACGAGATGGTACTAGGCCGGCGAAATGCCTAAATTGGCCAGTACTACCGGGCCAACCATGGGTAAAGCCCCCCATCTCTTCATTTCTGCAACCTTTCAATTATCCCACTCCTTTCACATTGTTTGTTTTCTCTGCACATTTTCCAGAGAACTTAAATCACCCATAAATGCATTTTATTCCTTTTAAATGCATTTTAATTCCCAAATCCATCACCCCCTAAATCCTAATTTTCCCTATAAATACCCACACCATTTTACACCCTTCTCACTCAGAATTCTATTACAAAAACCATACCCAATTCCCCAGTCTTTTAGTGTACAAGTGGAGTTAGTGAAGGGCGAAGCTCTGACGGACATCCAAGGAGATTCCAGCAACGAAACGATGTCTCAACGCTTCCCAATCCTTCTTCTACCTCTCCCATCTCTTTTAAACCAGTAAGTCCCTTCTTTCCCTCTCATCTTAAATTCTAAAACCAAACGAAAGCGGAGTTAATCCGACTTCCGATTCGGTTTTTCTTCAAAACTCAACTTTTCTTAATCCAGAACATACCATACTCTCATATATTGTTTAACGATTATTAAAACAAGTTTCATCTATAAAGAATCATTTTTGTAACTTTTATCACACTTTTTCAGAAAAATACCATATACTTTAGTTTCGACTAAAATCATCATAATTCTGTGCTATACTTTAGATAGTTCATAAGATAATGACCTATCTCATCACAACAGACATCTCTATCATAGAATGATGAAGTTTGGGACAATAGAATACGGGAAAATACAACATTATAAATAAATACCCTAAACTTACAAAACCGTATTCTATAAAAATATGTATTAAACATTTCCATGCAATTGCGCCTCTACAACTCACTTTGGGGACCCCGTTCAGGATGGTGCAGATTATCGCACATCCTCGGGCCTAGTAGAGTGAGATACAGACCTTCGCAAGGAGCATTCGATCTCGATGGAATTTTTATACATTTTTCTTTAGAAAATGAGATTTCTACAAAAAAATAAATAAATTATTTTCATTAAATAAATATATATATTGTAACGTTTTAAAAATCGTTTAGGAGAATTTTCCGATAATCAGTAAAATAATTTGTGTTTTCCGTAAAACCCAAGATATAATTATTTTTCAATATAGACTTAATTATATCTATTTTAGATATATAATTGCTAGTATTTGGTATTTAATTGGTCACTTATAAATTGCTAGTTTAATTAAATATTTTTCTTAATTAATTATTTTAAATATTATTTTAAGCTTTCGCTTATACATTTAATTAGTGTAAATTGCAAATGGGAATGAGTTAATTATACAAATGTAAACCGTGACAACTTAATAACAAGTTTGTAACATATTCTCTTTTGCTCCATTTGTCTCCAAGATTCTAGAGAATTCTAGGATAAGGTTTATTAGGAAAATTAAATAATTAAGGAAATGAGTTAAAAGATGTAATAATTGGAGAGGTTTCCACACACACACCTCTCTCTTTCTCTCCCCTCATTTTTACTTCTGGCCGAAACCACCTGCTGCCCATCCCCATTTTCTCCACTTCATTTCTCTTCAAAAATTTCTCATTTTTGCATCAAAAATCCATTCAAAACCTCACTAATTCCTAGTTAAACTTTCACCCATTTTTCCTTGGTTTATACTAGCTTGGATCTAGGAGCAAGATAGCTTTTTAGGAGGCTAAGTTTGCAAGTTTGATCTCAAATTTTAGAGGTATAATCTTAACCCAATGGTTACTTGTTGGATAATTACTTTAATCTAATCTATTTAAGTGTTTAAATATGGTTTTAATTGCTAGCTTTATATTTCAAGAGAATGATTTGAATTAAAGTTTGGGTTTTTATCACTTGATCATGGTTGCAATGAGTAGTTTAACACTTTAAGACATGCAAAATCTAATCTAGTTGTTAAGTTGTTAATTGTTATTTTTAAATTGTCCCAATTAAACATTTTTGCAAACAAAATTCATGAATTATGTGAAAATAAGTGAGATTAAAATCTAGTTAATAATTGTGTAGCCTAATTAAGATATTAAATGAACATTGTGGCCAGTAGAATTTCTAAAACATCTAGATTTGCACTAAAATGGTTAGGTGATGCTTATTAGGTTTTTGGAATAAATCAATTTTAATTAAGTTTGAGGTTTTGATGATAAACAACCTACTTCATAAAATATCTAGTATGTTGTGAGTGTTCGATTGGTGCGATTGGGTTCTAGGTTTGAGGATTGTCACGTATAGCGACCCTTGTTGTAGTTTGTGGCGTCGTCGCGAGCGTGTTTTGTGCACCAAATGTGTGCGCGTCTAGTTTGTGCGTGTTGGTCGACTTGTATCGTTATGTCCGTGACTATTCATATATCTATCCTCTTATTTCCTTATATGCGATTCTAGGATCGGGTGCAGAGGTATCGGACGTGGCGTGGAAGGACAAGGCTGAGATCGGATCGGATTAGCCGAGGCGTCCCGGTGAGTAGATGTACACATCTATGGGGAGATCGTCTGGATGGCGCAAGGTGCCCGATAGTTAGGATTACTAGTAGTACTTGCATTTATATAAGTAGTTTTCTAGTTATTCATCTCATTTCATTGCATCATCTTATATATATATATATATATATATATATATATATATATGATATTATCTCATAGGACACTTGCACCATTACCATTGGTTCATGCCGCACATGCACTATTTATGCGAACACCCACGCCATTGGTAATTGCTATATCACGAACACTATAGAACTTGCTTAGAATCGGTATTTATGCATTTGCATCATATATGATCCTTAGACTTATACTTGCATATTCATTTCATTAAGATGGATACGTAGGATTGTTAATCATATATACATACATCATTGCATCATGATTCATGCATAGCTTCTGGCCGTACTTCGCATGGTATATACTATCGTATCATAGACTTCCATCATAATCGACATGTTTTCATATTGTGATTCTTCTTGAGAATTTCAGTACTTATGAGGTTTTTGTATTTTGGGAAAAATCGCAAGAATTTTTATAAAACTATATCATTTTTTTTAAAAATAGAAATTTGACATTTCTCGTGATATGATGTGTGTGGTGCCCACCATGAGTTTTCTCGGTTCTTGAGCTATATCATATACCCAATTCGAGGAGGGGGATGCACCATCTGCGGGTACATGGTAGACCCGGTATGGTACCCCGGGGCAAGAGGATTGCAGATGATGGCATTGAGCCCGGCAGGGGAGCACTACCTACCGGTTATTTATGGCGCGGCGGATATCCGGAGGATACCGACCGTAATCGTAAGATTTGATGATATGGGCCGATCCGAACTGACGGAGCCTGAGATATTGAGATATTGATACATTGAGACATTGAGATATTGAGACATCGAGATATTGAGACATTGAGATATACATATTTTGTGCGGATACTTGACATGGATTTCTGTTGATTTCATTGATGATACTTCAGTTATTCACAGGAATTTTACTGAGATAAGAATACATATTTTCTCATACCAAACATATTCAGGATTCATGTTGATTATGCATTCATGTTGCACACAGACTAGTGCATCGCATCATATCGGTATATGTAGGTTGTGACGCATTTGCGTGCATGCTTACGATAGCCTTAAGATGCTACTTACTACTTACGAGTTGGCAATTCACCTCTGTTGTGCCACGGTATCTTGCAGGTCTGACCCGTCAGCACAGTAGCGGCGGGCGTACTTTCTATTTTTCTTCATTTGCATCGTTTTGCATCTTTGCTCATAGGTGGGTTGCGAGGATACTTTGTTCCATCTTGTATTATTTTTTGTATTTAGTATACTCCATCTACCCTTGTATATTGGACTAAACGGTGAGACTCGTGAAACTTGTATTTGTGATTTTTGGTGTCGATGCTCACATGAGCCGACATAGTGTTTCTTATTTCTTGCTTTCAGATACTTATTTTCGTGCTTTTGATATACATATTGTATGTGGTTGTGATTCCGCCTTTGGAGAAGAGCTAGCTCCCGCTTGGAGATACCTTTATTCATTATATATATGTATTTTCATGTGTTGTACCCATTTGGGGGACAGTATTTACAAAGGAGACTCTGCCAAAATTTTCGGGAAATTTTGATGTTTTTAAAATGTTTAGTGCGACTTATTTTGTTTAAAATTGCTTTCTTTAACTAAGTTTTCCTTCACTCTATTGCTTTAAATAGTTTAGATTTCTAGGCTTTGGCTTACTTAGATTACGTTAAGCCTTGAGAAGTTTCGTAATTTAAGTACCAGTCACATTCCTTACCTTCGAGTCGTGAAAAAGTTGGTATCAGAGCGATAGGTTTTACCTTTCTGAGTGTAGGATACCCTTGGTAGATGGAGTAGATGACTTAAGCAGAGTGGCATAGCGTGTGTATGTTTCGCGGCATACTTACGATATGGTACTCTGCCTAAGTGACCTTAGGATATATATAATTGCTTCTATTTCCTTCCTTGATTCAGGAAATCCTTTGATTCGATCGCAATGTTCGTATAAATCCTGTTTCATGTTCCAGCCATTATGCCGTCGGAGACTACGAAGGCCAGAGGGCTGCCGCCGGAGGTGAGATTAGAGTAGGCTCGTTTGAGACGAGAACCGATCAGGACAGTACACCTACCCCTCAGGAACAGAGTGATCTTCCTTCTCCAGGACGGATGGCTGGGCTGGAGTCGAGTATTCAGGACTTGTGACAGATGGTTGGATTGTTAGTTGAGGTTAGCCGAGCTCTGAGAGCCGATGATGTCCCTCCTACTGCGGTGACTGTGATTGTACCTGCTACTCAGGCAGCTGTTTCTGTTGTTACCGAGATTATTTTCGTATCCTTGCAGGAGTTTATGAGGCTGAAGCCTCCAGTTTTCACCAACACATGAGATGCATTGAAGGATCCACAGACATTCCTCGACAGGATGACTAGGATTTGTTGTTCACTGAGATGTTTCGATGAGATATGGATTGAGCTTGTGAGTTTTCATCTAGAAGGTCTAGCTCAGACGTAGTGCTAGTTGGTTGAGAGAGACCGAGCTGCAGATCTACCTCCTATGACGGGGTTGAAGTTCACAGCTGTATTCCTTGCTCGTTTCCTTCTGGAGAGCGTTCGAGATGCCCGAGCTCATAGTTTTGAGCCTTTGCGCAAGACTCCAGGGATGACAGTGTCCGAGTACGACATTTAGTGTACTCAGCGGTCCGATATGCTCCTTACCTGGTGGACACTGAAAAGAAACGGATAAAGAGGTTTGTATGGGGATTGGACATGTAGTTATTTCTTGCTACCGGCGCCCAACCTTTTAACACTTATGTCTCTGCTATGGACACGGCCTTACTATTTGAGGAGCGCATTTCTGAGACTTCAGTCGTTTCTGTACCGAAGCGGATTCATATGGGTAGGCCAGCTCAGAGGCTGTCAGATAGACGCCGTTGTGACAGGTTTTTGTTCGGTGTTTTCTTCCGATGCGTATTTCTTTCTGGTGCATTTGAAATGGAATCCACATACTTTGTATCGAAGTCTAGCCGATAGTAGTCTTTGCTAAATCAGCCGCTTGTTGTGATTTCTTCCGTAGGCTAATCTTTTGTCGCTCGATATGTTTCTCATTCGTATTTGTTTTGTTCGTATCGGAGATAGGAATTCTTCTGTCAATTTGATTCTTCTCAATATGTTTGACTTCGAAGTTCTTCTGGGCATGGATTGGTTAGCCACGTGTTGTGTGTCCATGGACTGCCGTAAAGAGGCAGTCAGATTTAGTTTTCCGGGGGAGCCAGTTCTTTTTTTTTTCGGGGAGACCGTAGCGTCGCCTTTCCCAGTTGATTTCTTCTCTTCGCGCTAGTCAGCTTTTGAAGAAAGGATGTCAGGGATTCTTAGCGTGTGTTCGAGATGTTGGAGCCGTAGAGGTCCTGTCGGACCAGGTCCCAATTGTGAGGAAATTTCAAGATGTCTTTCCTGACAAGTTGATTGGTTTGTCACCAGAGCATGATATTGGATTCTGCTTTGACTTGATTCCCGGCACGGAGCCTTTTTCTATACCGCCATATCGGATGGACCCGGTGGAGCTTAAAGAATTGAAGGATCAGTTGCAAGAATTTTGGATAAAGGGCTTGTTCATCTGAGTGCGTCACTTTAGGGAGCTCCTATTCTGTTCGTCAAGAAGAAAGACGGCGGTTGTAGTTATGCATCGATTTTCATCAGTTGAATTGGGCTACTGTGCGGAAAAAATATCCCTTACCTCGCATCGGCGATTTATTTGATTAGTTCCAGGGTGCGGGACATTTCTCGAAGATTGACTTGCATCCAGGCTACCATCAGTTGTGGGTTCGAGAGGATGATATTCCGAAGACTGCTTTCACACACGTTATGGGCATTATGAGTTCTGGGTGGTGTCGTTCGAGCTTCCCAATGCCCCAACAGCATTTATAAATTGGATGAACCGTATATTCAGGTCGTTTCTAGATCAGTCTATCATCTTGTTCATTGAGGACATCCTAGTATACTTTTGGAGTCGAATGGAGCCTGGACAGTAATTGAGGATTTCGTTGCAGACCTTAAGGAAGCGCCGGCTATTCTCTAAATTATCCACATGTGTTTTATGGTTAGATAGTGTGGACTTCTTAGGTCACGTAGTTACGAGATATGGTAAGTATGGAACCGAAGAAGATCGAGGTCGTTCAGCACTAGCCCAGACCTGTATCAGTGACGGAAGTTCACAGCATTTTGGGTTTGGACGGATACTGTCGATGTTTCATACGGGAATTTTCTTTTATAGCTGCAACGTTGACCAGGTTGACCCGGAAGGGAATTCCTTTTTCATTGGACCGAGGCGTGCGAGCATAGCTTTCAGTAGTTGGAAACTCGTTTGACTACGGTGCTAGTACTATCTTTACCTTCAGGATCAGGCAGTTTTGTTGGTTATTACGATGATTCTCGGCAGTTGAAGAAGCGCGAGCAGAACTATTCCATGCATGATTTAGAGATGGCTGCAGTGATTTTTACACCTAATATTTGGAGACACTACTTATACGACGAGTCGTGCTAGATATTTACGGAACACAAGAAGCTTAAAGTATATCTTTCAGCAGTGAGATCTAAATTTAAGACAGCGCTGATGAATGGAGCTAGTGAAAGACTATGACTACGAGATTCCTTATCGTCCGGGCAAGGCGGATGTTCTGGCAGATGCTTTGAGTTGGAGGCCCGGAGGTAGCTTTTGTTGTTTGAGCAAAGTTCAGAGATAATCGATGGCAGATTAGCGGATTCTTTGTGAAAGCCGAGTACAGTTCAAGTTACGTCGACCGGGGGACAACTTACCCATGTCCATGCACGTCCACAGTGATTTGATCGTATCCGTGAAGTATAATTCGATGACGTTCGTTGGTCAGAGATCATGGAGCAACTTCGACAGGGCAGAGATTCACAGTTCATGATTGATGATTAAGGAATACTACGATTTGGGACTCGACTGTGTGTGCCAGATTCCAAGGGAATGAGATGCGAGATTTTAGAGGAGGCATACCAGTCGACATATAGTGTTTATCCGGTTTCCACTAAGATGTATCATGACGTAAGAGATGTCTACAGATGTGAAGGGATGAAGAGAGATATCACAGACTTTGTTTCAGGATGCTGACTTGTCAGCAAGTCAAGGCCGAGCATCGGGGGTCGGGAGGAGAATTACAACCTTTTCCCATTCTGGAGTGAAAATGGGAGCAGATCTCTATGGATTTTATCGTGGGTCTACTTAGGACCAGTTGAGAGTATTACTCTATTTGAGTAATCGTAAACCAATTAATGAAAGTAGCTCACTTTCTGCCAGTAAGATCACTTTCGGGTTCGTTCAGTATGCTCAGACACATGTTGATGAGATTGTGCGACTACATAGAATTTCGACTTGTATTGTGTCTGACTGGGACACCCAGTTGACCAGCCGACTATGACAGGAACTTCAGGAGGCTTTGGACACCTATTGAGTTTCAGTACAGTTTTCTATCCGCAAACTGATGGTCAATCAGAGAGGACTATTCAGATTCTTGAGGACATGCTCCGAGCTTGCATTCTAGATTTCGTGGCATTTGGGGTCATCATTTGTCCTTGATAAGATTTTCCTACAATAACAGCTTCCAGGAGAAGATTCAGATGGCACCCTTTGAAGCGTTTTATGGGAAGAGATGTCGATCGCCCGTTTGTTGGATAGAGCTCAATGAGAGCAGTATTCTGAGGCCACAGATTGTGCAGGACACGACCGAAAAGATTCAGTTGATTCGGGATAGGCTGAGAGTGGCCCAGAGCAGGCAGAAATCTATTGCTGATAGACACCGTCGCAGACTTGAATTCGCTAAAGGTGATCGTGTTTTCTTGAGGTTTTCTCAAATAAGGGATGTGTTGAGATTCAGAAAGGAAGGAAGGCTTAGTTCCAGATATGTGGGTTCTTTCGAGATTCTCGAGCGTATCGGCACGGTTTCTTATAATTTGACTCTTCCACCTAGATTTCCAAATGTTCACCCGGTGTTTCATGTATCGATACTCCGCAAGTACCTTCCTGACCCCGCTCACGCGATACAGCATCAGAAGATCCAGCAGAAACACAATCTTTCTTTCGCTGAGTAGCCGATAGTCATTTAAGATCGGCAAGAGAAGAAACCGAGGTCCGAGGTCATACCGTCCGTAAAGGGTTCTTGGCGTGGCCGAATAGCGAAGAGGTCACGTGGGAAGCCGAGGGCGAGATGAGGAAGAAATTTCCCCATCTCTTCGAGGGTACGCGTAGTTAGATTTTAAATTCGGAGACTGAATTTCGTTCAGGGGGAAGGTTGCAACGTTTTAAAAATCGTTTAGGAGAATTTTCCGATAATCGGTAAAATAATTTTTGTTTTCCGTAAAAACCAAGATATAATTATTTTTCAACATAGACTTAATTATACCTATTTTATCTATATAATTGCTAGTATTTGGTATTTAATTGGTCACTTATAAATTGCTAGTTTAATTAAATATTTTTCTTAATTAATTATTTTAAATATTATTTTAAGCTTTCACTTAGACATTTAATTAGTGTAAATTACAAATGGGAATGGGTTAATTATACAAATGTGAACCATGAAAACTTAATAACAAGTTGGTAACATATTCTTTTTTGCTCCATTTGTCTCCAAGATTCTAGAGAATTCTAGGATAAGGTTTATTAGGAAAATTAAATAATTAAGGAAATGAGTTAAAAGATGTAATAATTGGAGAGGTTTCCACACACACACACACACACACACACAAACCTCCCCCCCCCCCTCATTTTTACTTCTGGACGAAACCACCTGCTGCCCATCCCCATTTTCTCCACTTCATTTCTCTTCAAATATTTCTCATTTTTGCATCAAAAATCCATTCAAAACCTCACTAATTCCTAGTTAAATTTTGATCCATTTTTCCTTGGTTTATACTAGCTTGGATCTAGGAGCAAGATGGCTTTTTGGGAGGCTAAGTTTGCAAGTTTGATCTCAAATTTTAGAGGTATAATCTTAACCCAATGGTTACTTGTTGGATAATTACTTTAATCTAATCTATTTAGATGTTTAAATATGGTTTTAGTTGCTAGGTTTAGATTTCAAGAGAAGGATTTGAATTAAAGTTAGGGTTTTTATCACTTGATCATGGTTGCAATGAGTAGTTTAACATTTTAAGACATGCAAAATCTAATCTAGTTGTTAAGTTGCTAATTGTTATTTTTAAATTGTCCTAATTAAACATTTTTGCAAACTAAATTCATGAATTATGTGAAAGTAAGTGAGATTAAAATCTAGTTAATAATTGTGTAGCCTAATTAAGATATTAAATGAACATTGTGGCCACTAGAATTTCTAAAACATCTAGATTTGCACTAAAATGGTTAGGTAATGCTTACTAGGTTTTTGGAATAAATCGATTTTAATTAAGTTTGAGGTTTTGATGATATAAAACCTACATCATATAATATCTAGTGTGTTGTGAGTGTGCGATTGGTGCGATTGGATTCTAGGTTTGGGGATTGTCACGTATAGCGACCCTAGTTGTATTTTGTGGCGTTGTCGCGAGCGCGTTTTGTGCACCAAATGCGTGCGCGTCTAGTTTTTGCGTGTTGGTCAACTTGTATCGTTGTGTCCGCGACTATTCATATATCTATTCTCTTATTTGCTTGTGTGCGATTCTAGAATCGGGTGCAGAGGCATCAGACGTGGCGTGGAAGGACAAGGCTAAAATCGGATCAGATTAGCCGAGACATCCCGGTGAGTAGATGGACACATCTATAGGGGGATCGTCTGGATGGAGCGAGGCACCCGATAGTTAGGATTACTAGTAGTACTTGCATTTATATGAGTAGTTTTCTAGTTATTCATCTCATTTCATTGCATCATATATATATATATATATATATATATATATATATATATATATATATGATATTATCTCATAGGACACTTGCACCATTATCATTGGTTCATGTCGCACGTGCACTATTTATGCGAACACCCACGCCATTGGTAATTGCTATGTCACGAACATCATCGAACTTGCTTAGAATCGGTATTTATGCATTTGCATCATATATGATCCGTAGACTTATACTTGCATATTCATTTCATTAAGATGCATACATAGGATTGTTAATCATATATACATACCTCATTGCATCATGATTCATGCATAGCTTCTGGCCGTACTTCGCATGGTATATACTATCGTATCATAGACTTCTATCATAATCGACATGTTTTCATATTGTGATTCTTCTTGATGATTTCAGTACTTATGAGATTTCTGGATTTTGGGGAAAACCGCAAGAATTTTTATAAAACTATATCATTTTTTTAAGAAATAGAAATTTGCGATTTTCTCTTGATATGATGTGTGTGGCGTCCACCATGAGTTTTCTCAGTTCTTGAGCTGTATCATATACCCGATTCGAGGAGGGGGATGCACCGTCTGTGGGTATATGGTGGACCCGGTACCGTACCCCGGGGCAAAACGATCACAGATGATGGTGTTAAGCCCGGCAGGGGAGCACTACCTATTGGTTATTTATGGCGCGGCGGATATCCGGAGGATACCGACCGTAGTCGTGAGATTTGATGATATGGGCTGATCCGGACTGACGGAGCCCGAGATATTGAGATATTGATACATTAAGACATTGAGATATTGAGACGTTGAGATATTGAGACATCGAGATATTGAGATATTGAGACATTGTGATATACATATTTTGTATCGATGCTTGACACGGATTTCTGTTGATTTCATTGATAATTCTTCAGTTATTTCACTGGAATTTTACTGTGATAAGAATACAGATTTTCTCGTACCAAACATATTCAGGATTCGTGTTGATTATGCATTCATGTTGCACACATACTAATGCATCGCATCATATCGGTATATGTAGGTTGTGATGTATTTGCGTACATACCTACGATAGCCTTATTAGATGTTACTACTCACGAATTGGCAACTCACCTCCGTTGTGCCACGGTATCTTGCAGGTCTAACCTGTCAGCACAGTAGCAGTGGGTGTACTTTCTATTCTGCTTTGTTTGCATCGTTTTGCAGCTTTGCTCATAGGTGGGTTGCGAGGATACTTTGTTCCATCTTGTATTATTTTTTGTATCTAGTATACTCCATCTATCCTTGTATATTAGGCTAGACGGTGAGACTCGTGAGACTTGTATTTGTGGTTTTTGGTGTCGATACTCACTTGAGCCGACGTGGTGTTTCTTATTTCTTGTTTTCAGATACTTATTTTCATGCTTTTGATATACATATTGTATGTGGTTGTGATTCCGCCTTTGGAGAAGAGCTAGCTCCAAGTTGGGGATGCCTTTATTCATTATATATGTATTTTCATGTGTTTTACCCATTTGGGGGCCAGTATTTACAAAGAAGACTCTGCTGAAATTTTCGGGAAATTTTTGATGTTTTTAAAATGTTTAGTATGACTTATTTTGTTTAAAATCGCTTTCTTTAACTAATTTTTTCTTCACTCTATTACTTTAAATGGTTTAAATTTCTGGGCTTTGGCTTACTTAGATTACGTTACGCCTTGAGATATTTCGTAATTTAAATGCCAGTCACGTTCCGTACTTTCGGGTCGTGATATATATATATATATATAATCAAAATATCTATTTTAATTATATAAATATTCCAAGCTTTCTAAATCAAAGGAATCACTATTATATGAAAATACCATCCAAATACAACACAATTTCAATATTTCAAGAAAATACCATATATTACTAAATTAGGTTTTACTCACTAGAAATTTCTCATTTAGAAAATATACGTCTATGAAAACCCTAAAGACAACAATTAAACGTTTAAGGTGTATTTTGAAATTATACCAAAACTATTTTTATATAAAACCCCCTTAAGTTATACTAAATTACAATACGGACCCTAGTAAACACAGGTTTAAGCGTGACCGGTCTCTTGAGCCTCGGAGAGCCGGAGATATGGGTGGTTGCCTATTTAAGGTAGACAATCTAACAAACGGTGTTATCAATACGGTAATTATCTTGGAAAAAGACACAAATCCTGTCGTCCATGTGCAGCGTTTACCGATAACATCAAAACTAATTCAGGACTTCAATTTCTTTTCAAAGTGTCTGACTTAGACTGAGTCTCAATCTAATCAATCTGATTTGAATGTCATTCAAGTATAAACTACAATTCAATATGAATCTATGAATCCATCTATTCAATCTATATCAATCTATATTGACTGAACCAAACCATGGATATACTTCATTTACATGACTATCCATTTATATCCATTCCATTTTCTGATATCATGGTTTCGGCAAGTTATCCATATACAAATTATAATACAAGATAATACAATACAATCAATACAAACAATATATAAGACATTACGGGTTTATAAGGGGTAGACTGGTACGGAACATGTTAAAGGTGGCATGAGGTGGCCACTTAAGACGTAATTACATCCATGCCATTGTTCTGTGATATTTTCGATGGATCCTTATACTACGGGTTACCAAAGTCCACGGTGTAAGTTGGACTTCTCTCGTATACACTGGTATCTTCTGTACCAAGGTACAAACAATAGCGTTAACAATATAATCAAACATTATAAAATATACTCTCTCTGTCTATTATATTTCTACTCATCTTTGGGACTTACGCGATTGTTCGCTGACGACATGTCTTTTCTTCTTTCTTTGGAATGTTGTCAGGTGCATCGGACCTTCTGGAGACAGAGCCCACCCGCGAGGACTTGGATCGGGTAGCCTTCGACCCAGAGCTCTAAATTAATTGTACATACTATTTTCATTTCTGTTATGCCATTGTTTAGGCATTACTTTCATTCCATATATTTACATTTCAGCTGTATTGTAAAAGAATGTTAAATAAATAAAGTTGCTGTTCGATTACATCTATTGTCATTTTCTTGTGTACATTTACTTTTTGTTGCTTAGATACGCTTAGCGTGTTTACTTCTGAGTAAATACGTAGCGGGCCCGTCGCGTTCTCTGCCCGTACAATAGGAAGCGGGGCGTGACACATTTCGCCGTTTTTGTTGATGCTTATTCTTAATTAGCACGACTAATATCAATTTTAATTGTTAGTTTTATTAGTTTTTATTTAATGATATGGTATTGATATGCTTAGACCAAGTTTTAAATGGTTTTAAAATTTAGCATTTATGTTGTGTTACATACGTTAAATTTTGCAGTAATGTATCAATCATTATATTAACATTAGTATCAATCAGATATTTACATAGTAGTATGTTAAGTGCACATTAGTAAGTTTATTAATGTAACATTAGTGTGTATCGGTTTTCAAATTAAGAGTGTTATATATGATAATATAATAGTGTATTAGTATAGAAATATTTTTTACTGTAATAATAGGTGAATATTATTATAGAATATAATGTTATAATATGATTTTTTTAATTGTTTTATAATGCATAGTTGATGTAATTATTTAGGAAGTAATTACTGTTACTATAAAGTAGTTATAATTATCAAATCATAAATCATACAAGACGATTAATCAATATTAGAATTATATATTTGTGTAGAAAAGTTTTTTTAGTATCATATTACTTTGACTGTATAAAAGTTTTTTTAGAAAAGTTGTTGTTGTTATGATAGGAGCAGCAATTTTCTTTTGTGAATTGTTATTTATTTAAGTTAATGAGGACCTTAAATGTTGTTTCATCTTCTCAAACTAAGCTTTAAATATGCTTTCATTGTTCCTTTGCACTCTAGACTTAACACCAACCATTTTGCGTAACCTTCATAGGATATAACCCATTAAAGGAATGTAATCTTTGAATTTGTTTCACTTGTTGGTTTAGTTTTAATGTTTTATAATATACTTTGTTATAGACTTGCTATTAAGATGCAAGTATCATTATCTATCTGGAGAAAGTTCACAATGCTATCTATCTTATCTCTTCATCTGTCTAACATAATTATTTATACAACATCTTTATAGCTTTAAAAAGAAAAGTTAAATTAATATTAAAATACCCTCAGTTATCCTTTTGCGTATTTCGTCTCTACAACCCTCATTAGGAGAATCCGGTTGAGAATGGTGCAGATTATTAATGCACATTTTAGATTTAGTTGGGTGAGATGCAAAGTTCTTCATGGAGCACGATCTTGAAAGGAAAACACGGTTTTTAAACAAAATAAAACAATTTAAACAATATTAAAAGAATGAATTAATATTAATTATCATCTATATGGAGCTTAAAAGAAAACAAAATTACAAGTTAGATTTTAAATAAAATACCCTTAAGTTGAAAAGATTTAAGTTTCTATTAAAATACCTTGAGTTTTATAAAAGATAAATCTTTTAATACGATATTTTTCCAAACTCAAAAAATTCACAACATTTAAATTTATTAATAAGATATGACTATAACCTGAATAAAAACTCGAACTTGATTTGAACTCGAACTCAAATCCAAACTGCAACTAATCTTGAAGTAGAACACTTGAACTTGAATACTGAAACTTGAACTTGGATATCCAAACTTGAACTTATATACTTGACTTGACCGAACTATGAATATAATTTAACATAAATACATGAGTACATGATTACAACTTGAACATGAACTTGTACTCTTTATATTCATGGATTTGGCTATGACTTGTAAACTTGAACTGTACACTACAATACACGGGGATACGCGGTAGATTGGTACAGAACGTATATCGTGGCACAAGAGGACACTTTAAAAGACACCTACATGAATTCACATGCCGTTTTCCCGTGGGTTATGACGGAGCCTTGTACTACATGTTACCATAATCCACGAGGTAAGTTGGACTCTTCTCGTATATATGAATCTTTTTTTATTAAACTAGAAACAACCAAGTTAGAATAATTATCTTATACATGTAAATGATTATGCTTAGATACTCTCATATACAACCTCACATGTTCACTTTTACTTGATTTCTATTCACTTTATATACCATTCAGTCATCTTCTTTTACTTCTTTTAGAGACTGATTGTTAGAGATTTTGCGTGCTTAGTTTTGATTACCGCAATCAAGACGGTTTCACTTGGTAGCTAGCTGGTTGAGTACGGGTCGTCCGCAGGGAGATGGGAATCTTTTTCTTAGTGTTTTAACGAGTCAAGTCCAATTTGTCCAGGTTTTTTTAGTTTCACTATGTGCTAAAATATGTATAAAGAGAGCTTGTTAGGGTTAGGATTATGCTAGTTTGAGTTAGGGGTCGCTCACTTCTTTCGTTGCCATTCTTAATATCGGTGTTACGGTAATCGGCGACAACTGGGATTAGCACGACTAGGAAGGAAACTTATGAGTATAAGTTAGGCTTTCCAACGCTTAGTTCCTTCCTTTTGGTCCTTGTCCGTCCGTTCTTGGCTCTTAGCCTTAACCTCCGGTTAATTCAACCACAACCGGTCTCACTAGGATATCACCGCTATCATGTAGGATAGGGTGTCGTAAAGAGCGGATTGTTGTTCAATTAACGGGATTCCGAATTAAGACGTTGGGCAAAGAAAAGAATGAGAGAGATTTCCTTCTCTCAAACTTTCCTCATCCTACCCTAACAAGTGAGAAACTACTCACCCATTAAAAATGAAAAGAAAACAAAACAAAGAAAGAAGGTAGAAAGAATTGGGGTTAGAAAATCACAACTAGCTATTTGAGACTTTACTTTGGCAAGGATCATATTTAAGCATCATTGTTGTAAGGATAAAAAAAAAAGAGAAAAGGAAAGCAAACAAACAAATAACAACAACTACTTTAACAAATGAAAATTACAAGTAAATATAACAACACAATTACAAGACATGCATGTTAAAAAGAAAGAACTCTCCTTTTATTCATCATCACTTATAAAGCTCACTTACAATATCATGGAGAAAGATGAAGAGGAGGAGGAAAATACAAACTCTTATCCTAAAATTTAATACAAAGAAAAGCACCCTTTACTTGGCTTGGAACTGGGCTATTTATAGGAAGATAAATGAAACCCTAGGGATACAATCTGAGCCCACACAAAATTACAAAACTATCCTGAAAATACGAGTCAACACTGAGTTGACTCGACCGTGGATCCGCGGCAGAAGTGCCATATTGGCCGCGGTTCCGCGGCCATGTAGTTGAATTGGAGGCTCGTATTTTCTGGGGTTCTCCATGTTATTGTTCTCTTCTATTTGGTACACTTGGTTTCTTAAAATATCATCATTTTTCTTCCAGATTTTCAGCAGTCCAAAAAGGTGAAATGATGTGGACTTTTGCCTTAATTTTCTTGAGCTCTGCGTTGAAGTCTTGGATCTTGTGTTGCCTCTTGTGCTTTGTGCATGAAAATGACCAATGATTTGCCATTTTCTCCCTCGAACTGGTATGCAGCATCATACGGATAGTGAGCGGAGACTCGTATTTATCTGTTGTTGGCCGTAGTCCTGAATTTGTTACGACTTTTCAAGAATTTCACAGTTTAGAGCTGAGAACCTATAACATGCAATTATTTAGCAAACACGGATCAAAAGTACCTACCTATATGCAATGCGCTTAAGAATGAGTGGTATACAAATGCAAAAATCTGATATGAACAAATACCCCCAAACTTATCTTTTGCTCGTCCCGAGCAAAGCCATTTTATTCACAAAAAGTCATAACCTCACTTTCGCAGGGAACACGATTGCACTGAGCTCGTGCAACAAGCCGTTAAATCTCTAGATTGCCCTAGAGGAGGAGTATTGTCTCCTGAGAGTTTTCAGTGGATACTACCCACAAAATCCGATCAAATTGGCCATCGACTCTAATCCTACAGTTCAGCATTCTAGCAAGAAACTCTATCATCTTCAACTTAGAAATCATCAACCCGTATTCTTCACACTTCCTTTTCATTTAACTTAAGATCCTATACGTTTTTCCAGTTTATAAAGCTCTCAGCATCTCTTGAGTTTTCCTTCTAGAACGAAATCTCAAATCCGGAATTTTTATCTCTATTGAAGAAATAAGCCATATTTTTCATTCCTATCTTTCCTCCAAACTCCAATCTTATGCCCCTACGTGTGTGTAAATATCACCCCTACACTTGGAAATTCAATTCAAGCTATAATACCCTTGCCTTAATACCCAGCACTACTTCTTTTCATTAATGATGGACGGTTTTGCTCATACACCTTTCATGTGACTATTAATGCTTCTTGAGGCACTAACATCCGATTACTGAATGCGTGAGCTTAAAACATAAATAGCAGTTTCCAGGTCTTGTATTTTATTCCTTTTTTTTAATTTCAAGACCGGATATATTTTTCAATTATTCTCTTTTGGTGTTTAGCTTTAAATGTCGTTTTTTCTCTCATACTAGGTTTTCAGGCAAGAGTATTTCTAGGTATTCTCTACTATCCTAAGTTTCAAGGTGCGTGTATGTACGATTTTAGGGTATATATTTTCAGAATTTGGACTTAAGGTTCAACATTATTTTTCAGACTTACTCTTCAAATAGAGCTTTAATACTCTTCCCTCATTTTAACTTAGCCCAAGAACTGAACTCAAAATTGCTTATTTCTAAATAAACTGTAAGGACGTATATTTTCTATAGTTATACTTCAAGGAATGTTATTTTTAGGTTTTTTAATTTACTAAGTTTAGGATTTAGTTTTTTCTAACTAGTCAACCGTCATGTCGAACTCGAATCAAAAATGACCAATATTGAAATTTTCATTTGTCTCATTTTTTTTAATTTCTCATTTTTTTTATAATAATGCAGTACAGAAAAATGCGATGCAGAATTTAAACATGCAAAGCAAAAACAAATATTTACATAAATAAAAAAACATGCAGATGCAATGCAAGGATAACTATTTACAACCAAACCGACAGCAGTGCCCTCATTGCCGCCTGCGGCGTCTCCTAGACATGGCCTCACTTGTTCCGGCCTCACCTCTATCTGTCCCCCGACCTCTCGATCGTGCTCGTTCCTCTCGGGCCAACAGGGTAGACATTCCATGTTCCAGACTCGTCAATCGCTGATCAAAGTTTGTCAGTATCCATAACACTCGTTCTACCCCCCTATGGGTACGTCGTATTAAGCGTGCTTGCACAGTGGGGATTAGCTCTTCATCGTTCGCTGTGGAGATCGAGCTGGGTGTTTTTGCCATCACATCTTCGGCCGGCTTGGTGCGCGACTATAATCCATGAAGTCGTGTATAGGATGTGGATACACCCTCAAGAAGCATGTAAGCGTCAAATTCCTCAACAGGAAGGAAACAGCGATACTGTTGTGTCACTAAAATCGGGCATGGGTAATTGGTAGCCCCCTTGCCGGCGCCAATCGAGTGTAGTAACACAATGCACATCTCGTAACTAGGGTTTCTAGTCATTAATGCATGCACTATGTGTAGGGATGGGGTAAAAAATGTGGTGTTGTGCGAACTTCCGAAAATGTTGTTTTGTGCCCAACGGCACACGGTTAAAACGTTTGCATATAGTGTGCAAGCCTGAATGCCCTTCCTAGGCTCCCTAGAACAGTCATCACCCATTAATGGCAGGTAGTCCTCAAAGCGGAAAGGTTGATCGTAGACGGGGATTCGTGGTATTAAAGTGACTTCGTGAATGAAGTCCCTATCGATAATAGTTTCCCGATCCCCCCACAATAATCATATAAACCTGTTTCTAGCTAAACATCCCTCCTCCACACTTTCATAAAAACACGGAACGAGATCCGGAATCGTGAATGCGTTTGGATGGTTGAATAATAGAAAATTCCATCCGCGTTTTCGGATCCCGTCGCCGAAATAGCTACCGTAAATATCTTGGGCGAATAAGTGGGAGAAATTCCGTTCAAATTGCAATGTAGGGGCCATGGAAATAAAATGCAGAAAGTTAAAAAATTTACAGAGAGGATAAGAGAAATGCAGACCTACTCTAAAAATTTCAAAAGGAGAGGAGACTCAGCGGCGGCGGATCGACGGCAGAAACGGAGTTTGGCGGCGGAAGCGCGGCGGGAAGGAGAGATCTCTGGTGTATTTCGCTGCGGCAGCTAGGGTTTTGAGTTTGAGATAGAATGAGGGCTCGGGAGTGCAGAAAAAAGGTCTAATGATGTATTTATAGGGGCTGTTGGTATTTTGTACAAAAGCCCTCTCAAAAAGAATAATTAAAAAAAAGAATTTTATTTAATTTTTATTTTATTTTATTTATGAATATTTACAAAAACACCCCTCACAAAATTTTTTTTATTACAAATTATTGCAAGTGGGAATTTCATCAGGAAAAAACAAAATGGTATATACCTACCCCCAAACTTATTTGAAACAGTGTTTCCACTGTTTATGGCTGGATAACCGAAATTTGGTGGTAAGCAGAGAAAGATTAGTCAAAGCAAACCAGCTCCTGCAACATCAGGAGCTCCTCCGAAGGTTCTACGGTGAGGAATGGTTTTACCCTATGTCCATTCACTTTGAATAGCGAACCGTCCTCTGGATTCTCCAAATCCACCGCGCCGTGTGGATATACAGTCCGCACAAAAAAGGGTCCTTTCCAACGAGATCTGAGCTTTCCGGGATGTAAATGTAGTCGGGTGTCGTAAAGAAGTACCTGTTGTCCAAGTGTGAAAGTTTTGCGCGTAAGATGTTTATCATGAAACACCTTCGTTCGGTTCTTAATGACGACCGTGTTTTCATAAGCTTCATCCCGAAGCTCGTTCAGTTCGTTGAGCTGCAGCTTCCGATAGCTGCCCGCATCTTCGAGGGTTAGATTCAGCTCTTTGATCTCCCAAAATGCACGATGCTCGATTTCCATAGGAAGGTGGTAAGCCTTTCCGTAAACAAGCCGATAAAGAGACATGCCAAGATCAGTATTATAAGCAGTTCGAAATGTCCAAAGGCCATCAGTGAGTTTCAAAGACCAATCCTTACGGTTCTTGGAAACCTTTTTCTCCAAAATCTGCTTGATTTGCCGATTAGAAACTTCGGCTTGCCCACATGTTTGGGGGTAGTAGGGAGTGGATAGCTTATGATTAATGGAGTATTGTCGCATCAAGGCCTCGAAAGTCCTATTACAGAAATGCATCCCATTGTCGCTAATGATCGCGCGTGGGTGCCCGAACTGGGAAAAGATGTTTTCTTTAAGGAATCGAACGACAACCTTATTGTCGTTCGTCCGGCTTGGCACAGCCTCGACCCATTTAGAGATATAATCAATAGCTAGAAGAATATACAGGTTCCCAAAAGAGCTGGAAAATGGCCCCATGAAATCAATTCCCCAAACATTGAAAATCTAAACAACCAAGATTGGTTGGAGCGGCATCTCGTCTCTCCTGGAAATCCGGCCAAAGTGTTGGCACCGGGAGCAAGTCTTGCAGTAATCATGAGCATCTTCGAAGAGTTATGGCCAGTAAAAGCCACACTGCAAGACTTTCTCGGCTGTCTTTCTTGGGCCAAAATACCTGCCATACGCTTGATCATGGCAAAATGACAGCACACTCTTGAACTCATTATCAGGAACACAACAACGAATAATCTAGTCGAGACAGTACTTGAAAAGGTAAGGTTCGTCCCAGTAAAAGTGTTTTACTTAGGACAAAAATCTAAGTCTGTCCTGATTTGACCATTCGGTCGGTAGTAGTCCTGTTGCCAAATAGTTCATAATATCCACGAACCAGGGTTTGCACGATACTGTCAAGAGTTGTTCATCAGGAAAAACATCGTTAATTGGGAATGGAAGCGTCGATGAAGAAGGAAGTCGTGAAAGATGGTCGGCCACTACGCTTTCGCATCCTATTTTGTCCTTAATGACAAGGTCAAATTCTTGAAGTAAGAGGATCCAACGTATCTACCGAGATTTCACATCATTTTTTGCAAAAAGATGTCGTAGAGCTAAATGGTCTATATAAACAATGACTGGAGAGCCGATCAAGTAAGGCCTGAATTTTTATAAAGCAAACACGACAGCCAAGAATTCCTTCTCGGTTGTTGTGTAATTCAGTTGGGAATCATTCAGGGTCCGTCTAGCGCGGTAGATTACGTGTGGAATCTTATCGATGTACTGTCCTAGGACCGCACCGATAGAAAAGTCGAATACATCGCACATAATCTCAAAGGGATACGTCTAGTCTGGTGAAGAGAGAACGGGAGCAGAGGTGAGTGGGCTTTTTAGTGATTCGAACGCAGTCACACAGCTCAAGTTGAAGTCGAATGTGGTATCCTTGGCCAACAGAAGAGTCAAGGGTCTAGCAGTCTTACTAAAGTCCTTGATGAACCGTCTATAAAAAACGGTGTGGCCAAGGAAATCTCGGATATCTCGGACGCATCTGGGAGGAGGGAGATTGGAAATGACTTCAATCTTCGCTTTGTCAACCTCAATGCCATTTTGCGAAATGATATGTCCTAGGACAATACCTTCGCGTACCATGAAGTGGCACTTCTCCCAGTTTAAGGTGAGGTTTTTATCCTTACATCGGGTAAGGATAGCGTCGAGATGATGCAAACACTCGTTAAAGGAATCGCCAAAGATAGATAAATCATCTATGAATATCTCCAAGAATTTCTCAACCATGTCAGAGAAAATTCCCATCATACACCGCTGGAAGGTAGCGGGAGCATTGCATAACCCAAAGGGCATGCGGCGATATGCAAACATGTCGAAAGGACAGGTGAACGTGGTTTTGTCCTGGTCTTTCCCGGCGATGGGAATCTGGTTGTAGCCTGAGTAGCTATCCAGAAAACAGTAGTACTCATGTCCAGCCAATCGTTCGAGCATTTGGTCAATGAATGGTAGCGGAAAGTGGTCCTTCCGCGTTGCGGCGTTGAGTTTTCTATAATCAATGCATACTCACCACCCAGCCTGGGTGCGAGTAGGGATTAACTCGTTCACCTCGTTGGTGATGACCGTTATGCCCGAATTTTTAGGGACAACATGTATAGGACTGACCCACTGGCTGTCTGAGATAGGGTAAATGATACTACTATCCAGACATTTGACGATCTCTTTTTTCATAGCCTCCTTCATGACTGGATTTAGTCTCCTCTGTGGATCCCTGGCTGGTTTAGCATCATCCATCATATGAATGTGATGTTCAACGATCAAGGGACTAATCACCTTAATGCCCGCCATTGACCAGCCAAAAGCTTGCCGATTGCTTTGGAAGACTGTGAGAAGGGCTTTCTCCTGCTCTGGAGCTAGAGAAGCTGAGATGATGACAGGGAGGGTCTCGTTCTCACCTAAGTAAGCATACTTGAGGTGAGACGGCAACGGCTTGAGTTCGAGCGTTGGAGGTGAAACGATTGAAGGCAAGATTGGCGAAAATGTCTCGAACTTAAAGGATTCTAATAAAGGCTCAAAATGAGTGTATGCGACCGAGTTAGATCGTTCAGCTAACGCATCCGAAAATTCGAAAGATTCAAACTCGGGCGGCGACAGGCCAAGATCGTTCGAAAATGTGAAATACTCATAATTATTGTCGGGAGCAGAAACAGCAGGTTCAAAAAGGAACGCACTAGTAGCGTCAAGATTGCTGTGATCGAACAAGAATTCCTCGAATTCACAGTCCTCAGGGGCAATCTCCTGGATCGAACAAATATCGAGTATATGAGCATTAGGTTCGGATGGCTGATTCCCTAACCTAAAAATGTTGAGTTCAATTGTCTTATTTCCAAACGATAGGTTCATCGAACCATTTCGAAAATTGATCACAATATTCGAGGTTGCAAGGAATGGGTGACCGAGTATCACCGGAATTTAATTCCGGGGGTTAGCTATAGGTTGTGTGTCTAAAACAATAAAGTCAATGGGGAATATGAAGTCCCCTACCTTTATTAACACATCCTCTAGCTCACCCCTAGGATGGGTGATAGATCGGTTGGCCATTTGGAGAGTACAGTGAGTAGGTTTCAGCTCTCCTACACCTAATTGCTAATATACAGAATACGGAAGTAGGTTAATACTGGCACAAAGATCCAAAAGTGCGCGGTTGATGTTCTTCTCCCCAATGGTTATTGAAATCATAAGACAGCCAAGGTCCTTTCATTTTTGACGTAAAGCTTGGGTAAGAGCATCACTCACGGCACTAGCTAAGAAAACCTTCTTGGGTACCTGAGATTTCCTCTTCTTAGTGCACAAGTCCTTCAAGATTTTTGCATAGAAAGGGACTTGTTAGACTGCATCTAAGAGGGGAATGTTAATATTAACCTGTTTAAACAACTCCAAAATCTTCTCCATTGGTGGATTTTTTTATTGGATCTCAACCGGTTTGGAAATTGAATGTTTTTGAAATTGGTTGAGTCCAATACTTGTGGAAAAGATTGTGGAGTTGGAACGGATCCCAGAACTGGAGTTTTAGTGGAGTGAGATGTGGGTCCGTTCGGAGCAGCGGAAGAAGAAGGAGAGCCTTTTGAAGAATGGAGAATAGGCTCAGAAGACGAAGAAGAAGAAGAAGAAGAGGCCGGGGTGTCGTCATCTATCCGCGTGCCAGTGTTGTTGTGCAGTATCCTTCCAGATCTCAACGTAGTCACAGCACTCACATTATGGTTCTGTTGTTCAAGAGCAACATGTACATTATGTGGGTAACCAGGATTTAGGAATGGTTGAGATGGAAGCTTCATTTTTTCTCGCTCGCTTAACGCCGCATTCAGCTGTGCAATCTGGGCTTCGATGGTCTTTATGCTTTGCCCGTGTGCAGCGGTGTGTTCCACCAGAGACTGAATGGAAGACTGGATGTTCGCGGTGGATTGAGTCGATTGCTTTACAAACGCCTCCAGACTTCGTTCTAGCGAAGAACCTTATCGTTGTTTGACGGAACAAAGTTGTTTTAAGGAAAAGAATTGTTGGGTGTAAAGTTGTTCGTCTGATTTTGAAAAGGTTGGGGTTGGAAGAGCTGCTGAAAGTGATGTTGAGTTTATTGATGAGCTTGTTGTTGAGGAGGAGGCCTCTGGAAGTTGTTGTGGCCTTGGAATTGATGTTGGTTCTGATTCCAAGCGAAATTGGGGTCGTTCCTCCAACCGGGATTATAAGTGGAACAGTATGGATCATTTCTTGGTCTTTGCTGAAATACAGTATTGACCTGATCCTGTCCTTGAGAAGGTGGGTTGTAAGGACACTCTGAGGTCAAATGGGATGGATCAGAACAACAAGCGCAAATAGTACGCGGGGGAAGAGCAGGGGCAGGAGAAGGAGATGAGAATTTGTTCTCAATTTCTTCCAGTTTTCGCATGATTGCTGCCATTTCGGTCTTCATTGTAATTGAGATGTCGAGTTGATGAACTCCTCCCCTATGAATTCCTCCCCTGGAGAGACTGGAAGAAGTAGAAGAAGTAGACGAAGTGTTCGGTCTGGTGCTCTCCCACTGAAGCGTCTGTTCCGCAAGATCATCAAAGAATTGCCAAGCTTCCTTATCAAATTTGGATAGGAAGTGGCCTTGACAAATGGTCTCCAGCAACTACTTAGTTGCAGGATTCAGGTCCTTATATAAGGTTTGGCAAAGTTGCCATTTTTCATTACCGTGATGAGGGCACTGAACAAGAAGGTCTTTGTATCCGTCAAACCACTTCCAAAAGGGCTTGGTAGGAAGCTGGGAAAATTGGTTAATTTCGTTTTGGATTCTCGCGGTCTTGTAATTCGGGTAGAACTTTTTAAGAAAATCTTTTACAAACTCATCCCAACTGCTTATGGAATGCGATGCGGTACTATACAGCCACTTCTCAGCAATGTCACACAAAGTGAAAGAAATGACTCGTAGCCGTATAGCATCGTCGGATAATTGGGCTGTCTTCATCATTACACAAACGTTCTGGAACTTGTTGATGAAGATGTAGGCATCTTCGGATTCCAGCCCGTGAAATTTGGGCAATATGTTGATGAAGTGGGGCTTAATTTTGAAATTATCCCCATTGGTTGGCGGAAGTGAAAGACAGGTTGGAAGTGCAGAGCAGGTAGGATAGAAACGATCCTGGAGCGTGATTCGCTGTGGCGCTTCAACAGGAGGTGGTTGCGGGTTATTCGCACCTAAATGAGGTGGAATCAGTTCCGGAGCAGGTAAAGGGATGTTAGGAGGAAATCCTGACATCTCAGAGGAAGAATTTGTTGATGGTGATGGTGAAGGTGAGGGTGTATGAACAGAACCCCGGTCAACGTCGGAGTTGGCCGGCAAAGATAAGGGTGAAAGAAGTGTGGAGGGAGTTTCGACATTGGAGTCGATCGCGTAGTCGGTAGCGACTAACGTAACGCGGACCAGGCGGGCACTAGTGTCCCGAGTCCAACCGGGCATACAATAAACGAGTTTAGTATAGTCAAAGTGTAGAAAATAAGGGTAAGAAAACGTCAATGGAGAAATGCGGATGAAAGGTGGCTGAAATGGAATTCTGGCAACAATGAGCAAGTTTTTAGAAAAGTTTTTGTTTTGTTGTTTTTTTTAAGAGTTTTGCAAAAATATGTACAAACTTATGGCACAACTTCAAACAATCACAGTCAAAACATGCACAATCATATCTAGAGCTATGGTCTTCAAAGTTCACTAGACTGCTCCTAACTGTTCCAAAGTGACAAGTTGTGAAATAACCCTCAAATCAACTCTCACTGCCAATTGTGGGCAGGTAAACACAAGTGAGAAAAGGAGGGTTCTGCTCACGAATCACCGTGAGACGGGCCTTTTAAAATTATCTTTCTCACTTGTCTATCATAGGCACCGCAAAGTCAAGTTTAGATGAACGATCGAATGCCCACAACCTTCTTCTGTCCTATTGAGCACGACGGTCCTTAGTTGGCTAAGTCTTGATATTTTTTATTAAGCTCAAGGGTAATGCGTATGCTTTTAGTGATTTTTGGGGTCTCGGAAAGGGTGATGAAATCCCCACCCAATCTAAATTGGTGTTATAGCCCCTTAAAGTCCGTATTATTTATGCAAAACAGTAACAAACAAAAATCTAAAACACTTGCAAAAAAAATTATTTGGCGACGGCGCAAAAAATCCTGCACAAAAACAGTTTTATTGGAGAGGGGAAGATAGTTTATGCGAAGAATGCTGCAAAAAGAATAGTTCAGTGGAGATCAGTGAAGGTGAGAAGAGGATTGGAATACTCACAGAAGTTTTTGGTTGCCGACATCAGTGTTTGACCGCGGTTCCGCGGTCAAATGGGCAATTCAGCCGCGGATCCGCTGTACAGTCAGTTGGGAGCTTCAAATTCCTTCACTGTGCTGAGTTAAGTATCCTCTTCCAGGTTAGACCCCTTGAATCTTGATTTGGTCACTGATTTTGCTCCAGAATTTTACAGTAAACCATGGTTCTGTCTTGATCCGCTGCGGTGTAGCCATGAGATATGGGTCTAACTCCCCACGACTTTAGAACTGAACTTGACCTTCTTCCTATCCTGCATACTTGCACAAAAAAGAATCAAAAATAACAAGATGGTTTTTACAATATATTTTTTTGTTTTTGGTTATATATATATTCAAAAATTAACCCGAAATTACATAAAGAGATAAACTACCGTCTCCCCAGTAACGGTGCCATTTGATTATTAGAGATTTTGCGTGCTTAGTTTTAATTACCGCAATCAAAACGGTATCGCTTGGTAGCTAGCCGGTTGAGTACGGGTCGTCCGCAGGAAGATGGGAATATTTTTCTTAGTGTTTTAACGAGTTAAGTCCAATTTGTTCAGGTTTGTTTAGTTTCACTATGTGCTAAAATATGTATAAAGAGAGCTTGTTAGGGTTAGGATTAGGTTAGTTTGAGTTAGGATTCGCTCACTTCTTTCGTTGCCACTCTTAATATCGATGTTACGGTAATCGGCAACAACGGGGATTAGCACGACTAGGAAGAAAACTTGCGAGTATAAGCTAGGCTTTCCAACGCTTACTTCCTTCCTTTTGGTCCTTGTCCGTCCGTTCTTGGCTCTTAGCCTTAACCTCCGGTTAATTCAACCACAACAGGTCTCACTAGGATATCACCGCTATCATGTAGGGTAGGGTGCCGTAGGGAGTGGATTGTGGTTCAATTAACGGGAGTCCGAATTAAGAAAAGAGTGAGAGAAGTTTCCTTCTCTCAAACTTCCCTCATCCTACCCTAACAAGTGAGAAACTACTCACCCATTAAAAAGGAAAAGAAAATAAAACAAAGAAAGAAGGTAGAAAGAATTTGGGAATCACAACTAGCTATTTGAGACCTTACTTTGGCAAGGATCATACTTAAGCATCATTGTTGTAAAGATAAAGAAAAAAAGAGAAAAAGAAAGCAAACAAACAAATAACAACAACTACGTTAACAAATGAAAATTACAAGCAAATATAACAACAAAATTACAAGACATGCATGTTAAAAAGAAAGAACTCTTCTTTTATTCATCATCACTCATGAAGCTCACTTACAATATCAATGGAGAAAGATGAAGAGGAAGAGGAAAATACAAACTCATATCCTAAAATCTAATACAAAGAAAAGCACCCTTTACTTGGCTTGGAACTAAGCTATTTATAGGCAGATAAATGAAACCCTAGGGATACAATATGAGCCCACACAAAATTACAAAACTACCCTGAAAATACGAGTGAACACTGAGTTGACTCGGCTGAGGATCCGCGACAAAAGTTCCATATTGGCCGCGGTTCTGCGGCCATATAGTTGAATTGGAGGCTCGTATTTTCTGGGGTTCTCCATGTTGTTGTTCTCTTCTATTTGGTACACTTGGTTTCTCAGAATATCATCATTTTTCTTCCATATTTTCAGTAGTCCAAAAAGGTGAAATGATGTGGACTGTTGCCTTGATTTTCCTGAGCTCCGCGTTGAAGTCTTGGATCTTGTGCTTTGTGCATGAAAATGACCAATGATTTTCCATTTTGTCCCTCGAACTGGTATGCGGTATCATACGGATAGTGAGCAGAGACCCATATTTATCTGTTGTTGGCCGTAGTCCTAAATTTGTTGCGACTTTTCAAGAATTTCACAGTTTAGAACTGAGAACCTGTAACCTGTAATTATTTAGTAAGCACGGATCAAAAGTACCTATCTATATGCAATGCGATTAAGAATGAGCGGTATATAAATGCAAAAATCCGATAAGAACAGAGACTTACCGAGTACTAGTTCGCTGATGACATTCTTCTCTGTTTCTTTTCTTTGGAATGTTCGTCAGGAGGAACGGACTCTGAGGTGATAGAGCCGAGACCGGAGGACTTGGACCAGTTTGCTGCTCAGCCTAATTACTAGCTTTTGCCTACACTTATTTTCAATATACCATTGTTTAGGCATTTATTTTTATCATTATATCTTTTTATTCCAGTTTTATTTAAAAATTGAATGTAAATAAATTTGTTGTTTAATGTTAGTACTCTTGTCATTCTTACACATTGTTATATTGCTTACATATACTTAACGTATTCTCATAGTAAAAACGTTTGCGGGCTTGCCACGTCACCGTGTCCATCTACTGTGAAGCGGGGCATGACAAATGGTTGATTTCCCCGTCGACTTCTTTTCTCTTCGAGCCGCACCTTTCCTTTTCTTCTTCTTTGGCTTTTTGGATTTTGAGCCCGACTGAGCCGAATTGGTAGCTGGAACGGTGGGCTCCTTCTGCCCCTCTCATTCTGTTCCGGGCTTTTTCTGAAGTAGTTTTAGCATCTTTGTTATTTTATCGTATATGTGCATGCTCCACGGAGGCCGTGGCGAGTCAGATTCATTTCTCGGGGCAGCGGATATAGTTGTTTGCTCCCTGAAGGCTCCAGCTTCTGACTGTATAAAGTCGGTGGTCGCAGCTTGATTATTCACCAACACGCATTTGGACAACTCGATCTCTCCGGTTTTGTTTTGCTTTTCGATCCAGTATTTGAAAATGTAGCAATTCTCGATTGCATGGCTCACTATTATGTGGTACGAGAAATACAGGGGATTGTCGGTCATTTTTGTTTCGTGAGGTCTCTTCAACTCCAGCAATTGTAGACCGTTGTTCAGGACATCCTTGAATATCTTGCGGACCTTGTCCATCCTGAAAGAGTAAATCTTGTTCTTTTTCTCCTCTAGAGAAAGCTCTTCTCCTCCTAAGACTGGCTTTCAAAACCAGTCCGTTTTTTGTCCACCTGCCTTTTGTTTGTCTTCATTGTCAGGCGCATTGAAGGCGTTGGTATTATTGGAATTCCCGTTTTTACGGTTGTGATCCTTTCGGTTCTTCCAAGGCTTGTCACTCTGAGAGTCCGGGGCAAACTCTTGCATCGAGCGTTCTAATATTTGAACTCTTTTGGTCAACTCTTGAAACTTCTTGAGGCCTACTGTATATAAGAATGGGGTCATCCTATTACTGAGGTTCCTAATAAGAAGGCTGACGGACTGGTTCTGCTCCAGCGGCGTTTCGCACTTGACCGTGAGATTACGCTATCGAGCGATAAAGTCTGTGTTGCTTTTGTTCTTTCCAGGCTTGGTCTTCACAATGTCAGCAATGGAGATTTTATCACTGACACTCATGAACCTTTTCCGAAATAGAGACTCCATTTACGTGAAAGCAGTGACGGACCCATCTGGCATACTTGCGTACCAGTTGAAAGCGACACCGGTTAGGCTGTTGACAAACTAACGAAGAAGGGGTGCATCATTGCCCCCTGTATTTCCGCACGGCGCTTTAAAGTGGGCGACGTGCTAATTTGCGTTCCATGGCCCGTAAAATCTTCCGAACTTAGAAATGACATAACCACTGGGGAACTCGATCATATCGTATTGTGCAAGCTGCGGCCTCCCACAGCTATCAACGTCCTTCTGGGCCTTGGCTTTAGCCACCAATGTTTTTATTTTGCTGGTGACCAAATCCATTATCCAATCTTGTGTTAGCAGGATAGTGCCATCTGGGGCCAAGACGTCCCCAGAAGCGGAATGTGGCCGGCTTTTGTGCGGCTCGATCAAACTTAGACCCAAGGGGACAGGCATCAGTTGTTATGGGTTGTTATTACCCGGCTCATGAGTAGAGACTTACACTTGATTGGAGGGTGCCCGAGTAACTTAAGCCGTGAGCTACATCACGACGTTCATTAAGTCATCAATTTTTTAGTAAAGTTTAGCCATCTCTTTATCTTTACCTCTAAGCTGTTGTCGGAGCTCTTGAAGCAGCTCTTGCTCTACGGTCTTGAGGAAGAAAGTCAGCTCTTCCTCGCTGTCCGAGCTTGACTCCACATAAACTGAGGGGTCTTTTGGTCTATCGCCCTTATCAAGAGGGTCTTCATTGTCATGTGGAGGCGGCTGATCTTAGGAAGTGGCAAGCACATTCAAGCCAGATTAGGCTTGGGATGTGGCGGCCCCATCCTTACTTTTGCTGTGCAGTTTGTTGCTGGGACATGTGCCCGCCCTATAGACCATATGGATAATATCCGGCCGTCTTTTCATTCTTGGCGGTTGATTTCACGGACCGCTGTCGTGGCCTTTTTGTTTCGGTAATGGACAATCGACTGAAGACGGTTGGCCTGACCGGGTTCTTAAGTGGTGCTAGCGCTTCTTTTCTGGTTTCGTCCTGCTGCTTTTGCATGGCACATAACATCAGATAGACTCTTGAAGATACGGTGTCATGCTTTCTATATTGGGGCTGGGACACATCTCTTTGTAGCATCATTCGGATTGTTATCTTCTTGATTCTGCCGGTCATGGCGTTTTTCTGAACCCACTTCAGACCATCGAAAGAATTGCTGACTTTTATAGCCGACTCAGCAGTCGTCGCGAAGTAACTCTGTTCTTGGAACCTCACAAAATTCCACTTGGCTGGAGTCATGTCCCTCTTGTTGGCTCTATATCTGAGCCGCTTCTGTCTCAAGCTTTCTATTTTGAGCACTTGGCAGGCTTCGGCTGTTCGGGAAGCCGCTGTAGACCGAGTGATGGAGAGTTTCGGAGATATGCCTAATTGTGCACTTGTCGTAGGCGTCGCCTGAGCTTGTCTGCGACATTTGATGATGCCCTTTGTTCCGACAGTCTTGTCCCCAGCTGGAGCACCAAAGAGTCATTCGAAAATCGTCCTACGTTTCGGTTATGGTACCTTGGCGATCATAACATTCGGCCTCTTACCCTTTGAGACCGGCTTGACCACCTGGTTTACCGGGATTTCCGCCAGATGAGTGCTTCCGTCCATAGTCACATAATTCACGAATAATTCGGCGAATTCGTGAATTATTCGCGAATTTTTGATCGCCCGATTAATTCTCCGATTTAATCACCACTGGCGAACGCTTCGAATAATTCAAATAAACAGCGAATAATTCACAAAAACAGCGAATAATTCGCAATATCAAAACCCTGTGCCTCATATATTAATTTCTTGCTTGAAATCCTTCCCGAACAATTCCCGAATACTTTCCGAATCTTTCCCGAATACCTGCCGATTTTTTCCGAATAATTCCTCGAATCCGAATTTTCAACCTCGCCGAATAATTCCTGAACGGCGAATTTGTGACTATGCTTCCGGCAGGGTAGATGATGAAGAAACCAAATTAGTGGGGCGGTTCCTCCCACTAGCGACTGAGACTTGCGGGGAGAATCACGTGGGGATTGATCTTGACCATGTAAGGGATCAGAGTCTCTTCTGAGACCAAACTAGTTCTTAGAGATATTCTCGCCGAGTTTGCAAATTGCGGTTTAAAAGCTGTTATCCTGCATAAAAAAGTAAGACTTCAGTACAAACAATCGATATATATGTTGAATGAGTTCGAATGAACGCTTGATTCGAAATATGAGAGGAGAGAAAATGTCCCACTAGACGTGTCAGAATCTGTAGAGTGTTTTTCGTCACCCTATTGAGATAGGAATGCACGCGCTTGTCAGGCGTATACAGATTCCTCCTGCTTAAGGTAGGCTAGGGTTTATTGATTGTGGGGATTTGATCTCTGGCAGCCGCGGACTAAGCTGCCATTAATTACCCCCCATCTTTGGAGCGAGAGAGCCTTCGATTGACGAGGAAAACCGGTCATGTGAACTCAACGTACAGTCTGCATGCGTTGTTTTTTGAAGGTGTTTTGGCCGTATCGGGGGTTTCGCAGAGTTTATGGAGGTCATGCTACTCGGATAGCGGGCTAAGGACGCGTGAGATGGCATGTGGCTGGGCGCCAGCGGGTCATGCGCGTGAGCACTGGGTGCCGGTGGTTCACGTGCCCTGCACGTAAGGGTTGGGCGCCAACGGGTCACGCGCCCGGCACGTGGCTGCTGGGCTCCAGCGGAAAAAGGGGCTTAGCCCCTGGATTGGGAATTGAACTCCCGAAAGACTTTGGAGTTAAACTCTTAAGAAAAGAAGGATTTTTATTATTGTATTATTATTTTTTTGGAATGAAGGAGTTAAACTTCTAAAGAAGATATTCTTATTTGGAGTTAAACTCCTAAAGGATTTTCGGAGATGATGAAAGGGGATCTCTTTCTTCTCCCTTGAGCTTCGAACCTTCCCTTACATCTTGGATTATCCCAAAGTGGGATTTTTGGAGATGGCTCCCCTTCCTCCTCTTTGTTAGTTGAATTTTAGAGAAAAAAGGATGATGAGATTAAAAACCTCCTTCTTTAGATATTTGATGAAAGATTTGAACTCCCCTTCAAGAGTTTTATGATGAAAAACTATTTCTTTTTGCGAAAAGATGAGTTAAACTCTTGATTTAATTCAAAAAAAGGAGAAAAAGATTTAAAATCTTGAAGAAGGAGAAGGCACAGAATCCTAGAAATTATGAGGGAATGAAATTTGTTATTGATTTTCTCATTATGTTTGTCTTTTATAGGCTACACATTTTACATATAGCTCCTTGAAATTTTCCATATGGCACTTGTGCCTCCCCATGACTCATGTGCTTATTTCTTTTTACACATAAGCTACGGGTTTACAAAATTTTGGTTTTTTTCCCATCACTACTACAAATAAGGGTTGCCCCTACGGATTTATCCGTAGGGGAAACCCACTGCCCCTACGGATATATACGTAGGGGCTAAAAAATACCCCGTAGGTGCAAAGCCGCAGGTGCAAGTTGAGGCCCTGAACTTGCCCCTACGGGCAAATTTTTGCCCCTACGGAGTTATGTGTAGGTCCTGTTGCCCCTACGGATTACGCCGTAGGGTATAGGATTTTATATTATTTACGGGTTTTTTTATTATATTACTTATACCTATGGATATATCCGTAGGTCCATGTACTACCCCCTAAGGATATATGTGTAGGTACTTTTCCGTAGGGGCAAAATATCAGGATTCCTGATATTTGGCCCCTACGGATAACACCGTAGGGGAGAGGCGGTGGCCCCTACGGATATATCCGTAGGGGCATTCCCAACCCCTGGCACTGAGATAATATCAGTTACTGCTGATATTTTTCCCCTACGGATATAGCCGTAGGGGCAACATGTGTGCCTACGGATTAATCCGTAGGTACATATTGTCTGTATTTTTTTTTTAAAAATAGGCTGCTTGATTTTTTCCCGCCCTGTGCACAATAATATATACATCAATCAAATCATATATTGCAGTATTCATAATCACATCTCACGCATATATATAATATACAAAAGAAACCCAAAAACTGAATATGATATAAATACAAACCAATATTAATATCGTTTCAAAATGTAGTACAATGTGTATGATATAAATAAATACATGTTTCAAAAAATAAGAACCAAAAATCTACCCTAGCTCGGTCCAGCTCCACCTCTGAATAACGATAGAATAACGCGCGCCTGCTCCTCGGTCAATAAACTCTGTAATTCGTCGCGAGCGGGAGTCTGAGCGGCATGTGGAGCTGGCGATGTGGTCTGCGCAGCCGCCGTCGAGGTAGTCGCTTGCGGAGCCGCGGCTGCGGGAGTCTGAGTGGGCGGTGGAGCTACAGGAGCTGTCTGCGGAACCGCAGCCGATGTAGTGGCTTGCGGAGCCGCAGCCGAAGGAGATGCATGTGGAGGCTCGGCCGATCTACCCTGTCGCGTCTGGACATAACGTGTGTAAGAAGCGTGTAAGAACTGTGTATTATTCGAATTCGTATCATTATTAAGTTATTTCGAAACCCTGTTTGGATATCTAGTTTGGAAAAGCGTTGTTTATTTTAATTACATATGTATGTATGATTAATCAAACTTAAGTCTAAAACCAAATAAGCTCAAGCTACGTACTAATTATGGATATGTTGATATGTATATAATATGAAATGATATTTTACTATAAAGTAGTATACATACCAGCATCTCCTTCAACTCTTGAACGGTGGCCCTCAAGCTATCCAGTTCCTGATGGACATGCCGGTCACTGGAGACGGAGGAAGTAACCGCCGGGGTGGAGTCCAACCTCATATGGGCCCTGCTAGGGCCCAATCCCCGGCCTCTCTCCCAACCTCCGTGGTGCCCTCCGTGTGCGGCGTCCAGAACTGGGGTCAGTAGCCTCGGATCGTTCTGTCCGGTAAAATCGATCCCCGAGGCCTGGGCTGCTCAACCACCCGCTCCTACACCCACATTAAGCAGTAAAGTATAAGTATAAAATTTAAACTTGAACCTTCTAAAACTAAAATTTCAAATTTGGGTAGAAAAAATATTAACACTTACGCAGTACTCCTGGGTAGCGACGTCGGGATATCGAAGCTCGCCCGTGGCGGGATCTGTCGAGGTGCCGTGGACGGCAAGATATGCGGACAGCACGCTCGGTGTACCACCTGACGCCACGGTCCGAGATGTCTGCAATATTAGAAATATTAGAGAATAACTCTTAATATTCCAGAATATTAGAGAATAACTCTTAATTTACCGATAACTCCATGGCTCGAGTAATGTTCCTCGAGCCACCTGTGTAAGTGGGGCGACCCCTCTTCGCCGACTTCCTGTTCTCTGTATTCTGAGCGGCATGTTTCTGCACAACGCATTAACATTTAGTTTTCTAATTAAGAAACACAAAGAAATAAATTATATCATAAATAATGAATTACATTTAAAATACATACCTGTTTGCGTTAGGAGTCGAAATAAGCGCACAATAGAGGCCATGTCTCTACGTCGACTCTCGCAAACGCCGGAGTAGATAAGAAGGCCGCTCTCTCTGCCTCGGGGGTCACCATCCACAGGGAGTAGCAGTCGGCCTTCATCTCATTCCTGTTGTATCGGACATTGGCCTGCATGTTCTTCATCAGGCCATTATACAGAGCATGAAGGTCGAGCACCCTCCCCGGGTGATCAGGGTCGGCTACAGGCTGAAAATCGTAATCTAACTGAAAATACAAAAAAAAACATTGTTATTAGATTGCAAGTGTTAATAATAAATATATTGGATAGATCAAATGAAAATATATATTAATACATACCCGAGCCTGATCAAAGAAGAGGGCGAATGAGCGCTGGTGCTGCTCGCCCCACTCAACGTGAAGTGGATAGTTCTTCACGAGCCGGTTCTCGTCCCCCAAATACCGGCCGAACCTCTCGGCATGAGGACCGGTATAGCGATAGTCAAGGATAAAAAAAAGGGGGAATGCTGCCTCCCCCTAGCTCTATCAGGCCTTAGCCTATGGGACTGATTCGGGCCTCGAGTCCCCCTCTGGGGATGGGGAGGCCCTGCATCTGCACGAAATATCAAGACAATCAATAATAAGACAAAGTTGTATTAAGAAATCAAGGTTAAACAAAAATTCAAGTGTGATATATACCTCCGGTGACTAGCGCACGAGCCTGGACCCGGGCAGCAGCACGAGCAGGACGATAGTTCCTCCGGTGAGGAACAACCGGGGTCCCGGATGCGGACGCATCCCCTCCAACTATAAAATAAACATCGACGCTAAATTTCCATGAAGTTCATATTTATTCTATAGAGCATATGTAAAATGAATAAATATTTTAAATTTATTCATACTAACCTGCAGACGATGCGAAGGGTATGAAAGCGGCAGGAGTGGCCCCTGTGGAAGGTGTGGACGCACCACCTATAATTAGACAATTAAAAATAGATTATATAAGTAATTGCAAAAAGAATGTGTAGATCAATAATATAACGTTCTAAATCAATATGCATGCACTATAGGATATATAAACATACCCGCAGGTGTGGTGGTGTTACCACCTACAGCTAGACAATAATAAAAATTGCTAAGTAAGAGCAAAAGGAATGTGTGTATTTATGATATAGCATTCTAAATCAATATACATACACTATATGATATATAAACATACCTGGAGGAGCAGGGGTGGCCTCTGTCCCAGATGTGGACGCATCACCAACAACTAGACAATCAAACATTGACAATATAAGTAATTTTGACATAAACATGCATGAATATCTGTAATATTACATTCAAAATGGATATGCGTGCAGTATACCTGGAGGTGTGGCAAAATCCACACGGAAGGAGGCATCTGAAGGGGTCTCCGATCTGGGTGCAAGACCGGCCCTCTGAAGCTCCCTACGGAGCTCTCCGGGCAGTAGAACCGCTCTGCCTCTGTCTCTGCCTCTGCCTCTGCCGCGGCTGGAGCTCCTACCGCCCTTCGCTGCTCCCGACATCGTCATTAAATCTAGATAAACGGTTCGTGGACGCATTAGACAATCATTAAAAGTATTGACTATATATGATCTAGAGCGTAAAATGTGAAGTAATAATATAACATTACTGATAACCTTTTTCATTTCGTGGGTGCATCATACATATCTATTTGGATTTCATCGTCGATGTCATTTCTAACCCACGTAACTTCATGATCGGTCGAAGACAGCCCGTCCTTCGAAACAGACGGTCGGAGCACTTTAAGCCTTCTTTCTTCATCATCCTCATCGCTGTCCTCGTATTCTGGGACATCGTAGACATCTCTGGGTTTCCATCGACATACAACACTCCATCCCGGATGCTTCAAACACTGTGAGTAGTATACTTGGAACGCTTGGTTCGGAAAGATAAACGGATCATCCTGACCGTAAAATCAAAGTGTGTTCACACTGGTCAATCCATATTCATCTTTCCAAGTCCCAAGACTGCTTCTCTACCTGTCCATATCGGTTCGCGGATCGTACCAAGTACACTGGAATATATAAATGGGTTCTGATCGTCCGAGATAGTGGATGCCGAGTATACAATTTAAGTACCCATATTAAATCACACCGTCCGATCCTACCATCGCAATCCCACTATTCTGAGTGGTTCTAGATGTTTCTATGTCCTTAACTTCGAATTTGTATCCAAGGACACCAAATCCTTTGTAATATGCAACCTCCATACTAGGAAATTGAGCTAAACATCTTGAATCACTCTCAAATGATGCAGACAAGTTCGGATCGTGGATCTAACAAAACAAATTTTACGACAAAATACATAACGATACAAGTTTAGATTAAAACTGATAGCAATAAAATGTTATTCGAATAACTTACATGATCTGTGACCCAATCACAAAAATTATCCTGATGGTATTTTTCCAAACGTTCTTCGTTCCAATCAGGATGCCCCTCACGTACCTCGTTAAAATGAGTTCTGTTTTCGACAAGTAATTGTGACATTAATATTATGGCATTTCATACACACACAAACACAGATATAACAATTAATCCAAAAGAACTTACTCTCTAATTTGTTCAAGATATGCGCAATTAAGCAAGATAAACCGGTATATCTTGTTGATAAACATAGTGTCTACCCTCTTATACTCGGCTTTACCATATGGCCCGTCTTGAATTCTTCGTGGTCGGTTAAGGCTTGTCTCAATGTTCTCGTCCAGATAGCGGGAACAAAATGTGGTTGCTTCATCAAGAAGATAACCTTGCATGATAGAACCCTCTGGTCGATTTTTATTGCGTATATACTTCTTAAGAGTGTAGAGGTACCTAATGAGAATATGTTGAATAAATAAATACGGGCATACATGACAACAATAAATTTATAAATTGCGCGAAACGAAAAATTACACGTACCTCTCGACGGGATACATCCATCGATATTGTACCGGTCCGGCTAATTTCGCCTCAGTTGCAAGATGAACCATCAAGTGTATTATGATATCGAAAAATGACGGTGGGAAAATACGCTCAAACTTGCAAAGTATCAACGCAATAGAATTTTCTAGTTTATCCAGCGTCGCAACCTCCAGTGTTTTAGCACACAACTCCCTGAAAAAACAACATAGGTCGTTGATTACTAGACCAACCGAGTCGGGGAGAGAATTCCTGAGGGCTAATAGAAGAAGGTGCTCCACGATAACATGATGATCATGACTTTTCAGCCCATCGATCTTGCCCTTCACAATTTTTATTTTCTTGCTGAATGATCCTGAGAAACCTGTGGAGACTTTCAAACCATGCAACCTGCAGGAATATTTTCTTCTCCGGTTGTGACATATGATAAGCGGCATTGGAAAGTACAAACTTGCCCGGTTTACCTGCTACCGGTTTAGGGTGCAGTTCACTTTTTATTCCCTACTCTTGTAGATCCATCCGAGCATTCATGTTGTCTTTCAATTTCCCGTCTTTACACAGAAGCAAGTTAAGTATGTGCTCTGATACTTCCTTCTCTATATGCATGACGTCCAGACAATGACGCACTGAATTTGTAGACCAGTACGGAAGCTCGAAGAAAATGCTTAACTTGTTCCAATATTGTGGTTTGACCTGTTTCGTCGGATCCATCCCGAAAGTCACGTTATTGTAACCATCCCATTTAGCAGTCACGTCCTCTCCGGACAATGGGGATGAAGGTCCAAGAAGCTCCTGATGACCATCAAAGTGAACCGTGTCTAACCTATAAGGGTGGTCTGGAGGCAGAAAACGTCGATGGCCGCAATAACAAACCTTCCTGCTAAAATTCAAAAATTTTGATGTTGTGTGTTCATGGCAATGAGGACATGCTTTGTGACCATGTACGGACCAACCTGATAGCATTCCATACGCAGGAAAGTCATTAATTGTCCACATTAAAGCCGCACACAGTATGAAGGTTGTATTTGTGTTTGAATCATATGTCTCTACACCATCAATGAACAAAGTTTTCAGCTCCTCGATCAGAGGTCGGAGATAGACGTCGATATTGTTCCCCGGTGAGTTTGGTCCGTCGATAAGAAGAGTCATCATAAAGTATAATTGGTCCATAGCCAACTAAGGTGACAGATTATAAATTATCATTATAACGGGCCATGTACTGTGACTTCCAGCCATATAGTTGAATGGGCAGAAGCCATCGGTAGCCAGTCCGAGCCGGACATTGCGAGGATCGCTACTGAATATTGCGTGCCTCCTATCGAAATCCTTCCATGCCGGTGAATCTCTTGGATGGCTCATTTTTCCATTTTCGCTGGGAGGAGCACGGTGATGCCAAATCATTGTCTCGGCTGTTTTCTTGCACCTGAATAGCCTCTGTAGCCTCTGTGTTATGGGAAAGTATCGTGCTATCTTCACAGGTATATCAGGCTTCTTATCAGAATCTTTCGGCTTATACTTGGCCTCTCCGCATGTTGGACACTCTTTCAAATCTGAATTCTCTTTCCAGTATAACACGCAATTTTTAGGACATGCTTGAATCTTCTCGCACTTTAGACCTAAATCAGACATCATCTTCTGGGCTTCGTACCAGCTTTCGGGCACATTATTTCCCGGAGGCATATAATCTTTCAAGAACGAAAGAAGCATTATGAATGATTTGTTGCTCCATCCATTTAGGCACTTAATCTGGAAAAGTTGGACGAACCATGAGAGGGTGGAATACTTCGCATTCTCATAAAGTGGTTTCCTAGCATCATTCATGAAATTTTCATATTTATCCGCACGCGGTCCTTGACCGGAAGGAATGTCATCTTCGGTACGAATAGATTCACCTAGGGCAGCCTCTACCATATCCTCCATTTCTTTTGATGGAAATAAATTTCCGTCTCCTGCCGTATTACCGAATTCTTCTTCTTCTCCTGCCGCATTATCGTGTTCTCCTTCTTCTTCTACCGCAGTACTGCATTCTTCTCCTTCCCCTGATATTTCCAAGTTGAATAAAGTCTAGTAAACCCATGTTTTACAATATGAAGCTCTGCCAATTCTACCTTCTGCCAGTACTTATTGCCACATCTATCGCACGGATAGAGAATCTTCTCTATTATGATCTTATTATGTGCGCGTGCAAATTCAAGGAAAGCAGCAACTCCTGCGACAAACTTAGGTTGCATACGTTGTTTCCAATTCATATACATCCAGTCCTTAACTCTGACGTACTCATGGACTATGTTCGACTGAATAACATATAAATTGTAGGTTATGCTGACTATATTGAGAAATATAAGAACGGGATAGTTACTGACAAAGGAGAAAATCCATGTATATGCTTTGTGTGTGTGTTTGTCGTTGAAAAGAATAAATTATCGCACGTATGTTAACCGATAGACGGGGACTAAGTGGCGCTTTTAGTTTCATATATGAGTATCGATGGGAATATGAAGGTTTCATATTATCATATATTGGTTTTAACCCGAACATCTCGAATCGCTCTATAATTATGTGTTTGTATGTGTGTGTTCCGGCTGTCGGGGGTAGGCTTCTATCCCATTAAGAATGTATAGATCGAACGCCCATCACTTGTGCTTTCAACCGTTCCGAGTAAATTTCGGCAGCACCTCCCCGCTGTTCTCCGAGTACACTGTAATAGAATAGATAATCATTTCAAAGCTGTGAAATAACGTTGAAATGAACATCTAATCTATCTTTGTACATGGAGAACCAGCGGAAAGGTATCGACGAAATATCTCGAAACAGGTGAAAACACAAGTGAATGAAGGCGTTTGCTTTATACATTCTTAACTTGTCCACACGGGATAAATCTATGGGTTACCATACGATTGAATTTTCTCGTCGCGTAGACTATACGACGGTTGTTAGTATCGAGCTATACTATCCGATATTTAACAACCTTCGTATAGTTCTAGGTCACGACAAGCATCGCACGTATGTTAACCGATAGACGGGGACTAAGTGGCGCTTTTAGTTTCATATATGAGTATCGATGGGAATATAAAGGTTTCATATTATCATCGAGTATCATATATTGGTTTTAACCCGAACATCTCGAATCGCTCTCTAATTATGCGTTTGTTGTGTATTCTTGTTGTATGTGTGTGTTCCGGCTGTCGGGGGTAGGCTTCTATCCCATTAAGAATGTATAGAGCGAACGCCTATCACTTGTGCTTTCAACCGTTTCGAGTAAATTTCGGCAGCACCTCCCCGCTGTTCTCCGAGTACACTGTAATAGAATAGATAATCATTTCAAAGCTGTGAAACAACGTTGAAATGAACATCTAATCTATCTTTGTACACGGAGAACCAGCGGAAAGGTACCGACGAAATATCTCGAAACGGATGAAAACACAAGTGAATGAAGGTATTTGCTTTATACATTCTTAACTTGTCCACACGGGACAAATCTATGGGTTACCATACGATTAGACTATACGACGATTGTTAGTATCGAGCTATACTGTCCGATATTTAACAACCTTTGTATAGTTCTAGGTCACGACAAGCACCGCATGTATGTTAACCGATAGACGGGGACTAAGTGGCGCTTTTAGTTTCATATATGAGTATCGATGGGAATATGAAGGTTTCATATTATCATCGAACTGAAACCATCAACTTCCAATATTAGATTCATTCATAACTAACAATAAAAGGATCTACTTATCATTTTATTTGACTGACACCAAATAAACCTATCCCATTAAAGATATACTTCAAAGTTCCAAACACCAATTCCAATTGACTAACCCCCTTACTTAATTTGGGTCAACAACATAAGCTTATTGAATATTGTCAATCACTAAAGTAATATTAAGGAGTATGATAAAGATCAATGTCAAGACCATGCATAAATTCTCGGAAGAAATATTCAAAAAAAATGATATCATGATCACTCAAGTAATATCTAATTTTCCCACAATAATTGAAAGGTATACAGTTGAAGGGGATTATGAAGAAAGAATGGATCTAGTCACCACCCATCAAGCAGCTTTCTCCCTACACCAATTTACTTTCTGTTTTATGAAAGACATCCTAGTGTTGTCAAATATCTTACGACATGCAAATCAATCTTACGATTCAATACAAGATACAGGAAAATTAATAAGTATCTTATGAATGTATTTGTTGGATAATTGGATCAAGTAGTTTTAGGATACAATTTCTGCATCTTACAATATAATATAATGGAATCACAAATATTCAACCCAACTAATAAATGTGTTTCAAATATATTTAGAAAGATTTTTTAGTCACATTTTGGTTGCTAGTTTTAAGATGAGAAAACGGAGTATACGTTTGAATTTCCAATGTTGGCGGGACACATAACATCACTAAATTCATCGATCCATCCATATATTTTGTTGTCATCAATCCACCTAACCCTAACCCCAACCTAACCCTAGCCCCAGCCCCAGCCCCAGCCCCAGCCCAGCCCAGCCCCGACCTAACCCTAACCCCAGCGCGGCTAGCTAAACCCCAACACCAACCCTAAGGCAAACCCTAACCCCATCCCCAGCCCCAGCAGCAGCGAACCCCAACCCTAACCCTAACCCCAACCCCGAACCCGACCCCGACCGTGACCCCTGCCGAACCCCAACTCACGCGCGCAACCCCAGACCCAGCCATGAACCCTAAGCCCAAAATAATCAAAAAATTCTTTAATTTACCTCAAGATTTACTCACCTGAACGGCGGTGGCGACGACCTGAACGGCGGTGGCGACGAGAACGGCGGTGGCGACGAGGAGAACGACGGTGGCGACGAGGAGAACGGCGTGGCGATTTCGGGATTTTTTCGCGCGATCGAGATCGAGAGAGAAAGAAATTGTGAGCGTAGGCGATCGATCTGTGTTTTAGTAAATCGATATTTAGTTGCCCCTACGGATATACCCGTAAGTCCTTTGTTTGCGACTCCGTAGGGGCAAACACCAAATTAAGAATTAATATTTTTATTCTTGGACGTCTGGACCCGTAGGGGCAACCGTTTAGCCCTACGGATTAATCCGTATGGCCAAGTTAAATCTGCCCCTACGGATTCCAATATCCGTAGGGGCAACCCCCTATTTTAGTAGTGCATTTTTTATACATTTATTTCTAAAAAATTGCATTTAAACTAATTTATTGTCTCCTTTTTGGCATGGAGCCGGCTCCTTCGATGCTCAGTCTTGACTTGAGCTTGGGTCCGCTTGCTTGGGGTTGGGCCTACTAAATTTCGGGTTGGTTTTGACTTTGACTTGATCAACCGGGTGTAATTTTTAACCCCGTGAGCCTGTATCTTTGTCTTCATCAGTGTTGCATTCGATTGTGCATGTCTTTATGAAATTATTTTAGTGCTTATTATGATGCAGGATAGATCTAAAATCCACCATCCCAAATGCAATCAGATTGTTTCTCTAGCAGGTTTGCTCGCATGAATTAGATCTCAAAACTACAATGAAGCACTCAAATAAGAAAGCAACTGATCTCAGAGTTGAAGACAAACCTCGTAATCTTCAAGAATGTGATTTGTAGAAATACAACTCAAAGAAGCAAACTAGAAGAAGGGATAATTATGGGGTCTCCCGCTTCTTGTGCACTATAAGGATTGTCTTATCGCCTCAAATCAGAAAGTCCCAACTCTTACTAGAATTTCCCTAGTGTCTCACTGTAGGAAGAATTCCAAATGACTCAAGGAAATTTTATTTAATTCAACCATCGAAAAAAGGCTCTAGGACCCAGTTATGTAAACCTCACACCATTCGATTTTATCATCCAGGAATCAGGATCCAATAACCAATACAGAAATAGACTTTGAGAATAAGTTAAAAGAAGAACTAATCTTATATTAAAAGTATGCCTTCCTATCATTTTGTACTTAATGTTATACCTATACTGGTTGGAGTACAAAGAAGGAAAGGACTCAGACTACATTTTTTGTGGCACATGTATTTAGGGGTTTACTTCAAGTTATTGGTTGGCTCATCTCTTTAAGAACTTTCATTTCATAAATAAATGTCTTAGATGAGAAATCCTGCTATCAGTTTAAGTCGGATATCAGGCATAAGCAGTCAGAGGCAACTTTTTGTGTCTCACATGTCCATTTCTAGGACCACCACATTAATTGCCTTCGTGCTTTGCCTAAACTCTTTCACTTGTGCGGAATGATAAGTAAGTAGAGTAATTTTCTTTAAGTCAAAGGGTTTTCTGATGCTTAATCGGCAAGCTTTCTTGTTCGATACTAGATCAATTGCAGCTTTTATTATTTTCCGACGGAGTAACTGAGGGATATTGGCGTTTAGGTAATGTAGAGGCCGCCAATCACATAATGTGCATTGTTATACAGTTTTAGTGAAAATTCTTAATTTACCAATGAGATTTATGTTAACATGGGGATTAATATTGCACCATGTTATATTTCTTGTTCAATATTGCTTGATCCTTTTCCTTCTCCCCCTTTTGGAGGAACATTTCATTGACCTTGTGGATCACATTCTATAATTTTTTTCCCGTTCAATTCATTTATTCTACGCCATTTTTAGCGTCACAACTTCACATGTTCCGTACGGTAATCACAGAAATTTTGTGTTCTACAACTTGATCAATGTTGAATAACTATAAGTTACTTAAGGTAATCTTCAGAATTTTCTTGTTCTTACAAGTTACAACATGATCAATGATGGATACCTATAAGCTATTAACACTTTCCGCTTGGACTTTTTTTCCCGATGAAATTTCTGTTTGAAACTATATTTGTCATATTTCCCTTAATCTTTTATTTTTTAACGTTTGCCATGTCATGCATGGTGATAGGGCGATGACGCCACCAGTATGATCCGAAAGGAAAAAAGTGATGCTCGAGAATTGAAATCCTTCTACCACAAGTATGAACATATCACAAGTATACGCTATATTGATGTATAGATGAATAATTTGCAGTACATGTTCAATAATGCCTTTAAATCCTTATAGGATGCTAAAACCGCATTCATTATCAGTATCTTTTTATGGATTTGATTAGCTCTAAATCCATTTCTTTGCAGGAAGAGGTTGACAAATGCGCATGAAATATCATTTGTTCTCTCTGAAGTATTGAGAGCAGTTCTCTCTGGATCGAGCTGGTCCCGAGGTTATTGACCTTCTTTTATCCTCTACAACTTGCACTTAGCATTCCTGAATCTTTTTGAGTTCTCGCAATCACAGACCAACTCTCAATTTTCTTTATCCGCAGGTGCTTGCTGGCGAGCATATTGAAGAGAGGTCAGGATCATATCAGCCATACAACACTCTTCCACTTGATCTGGAGGGAGCACGAAAGCAATAATGCTCCTTCCAGAGGTTAAACACGATGTAGCAAGTTTTCAAGACATTTGTTTCTTCTAAATATTTACTGATCCAATAATCTAAAATTTTTAAACATAAATTTAAGTTTATAGAAAATGCAAATACAGAACAATATAGGTTTTAATTCCATTTCAAATTCCCCTGCTATGTTAAGATGCAATCACATCAGCTAATTGATTGAACTTATTGTAATGGGATACAGATCAAATTAAAGCTGCTGTTTCGGCTGTCCACAATGTTAGAGGTTTGCCGTTATCAATAAATAACCACGAAACATGCACCTACACCAATTTACTTGATTGGCTACAATGTTGGTTTGGGTTGCAGGTAAAGCATTAGAAACTATCTGCTGCATATATCAGTTACGGTCATTAGTTTTTTAGGCAAGCAATCCCGTCAACTATGAAGCAATTTGCCGCTTTTACCTTTCTCTTTGTTCACTGTTATGCTTTCTCTTTCCAGAATCAACGGGAGCATCTCATTTTATTACTCGCTAACATGCTTGTTAGACAGAATCCTAAGCCTGCATCAGTGTCCAAGGTTCCACCTGTTGAACTTTATTTATATTGAGAAAATAGCTTTACAATTTATGTTACTCAAACACAACTATTTATTCTGTTATAAATCTGAAAGTTATGTTTATTATCAGCTTGATGATAGAGCTGTCGATGAACTTATGATGAAAATTTCAGAAACTATAAGAACTGGTGCAGATTTCTGGGCCAGAAAAGCAATCTTCTGTAAGTTTCTATCTACTGTACCCTATATGCTTGATTTTGGATCGGCCGAGAAGGAGACTTTATAATGGCACAATATAATCTTATACAAGTCATCACATACTTCAAGCATGCTTTTTGAAGTTTGAACTTTCTAGCAAATGTGTCCGTTGCGCCTGCAGGTTGCCATATGTGAAACAAGAAGTACAACAATGCAAAATTATATATATTGGTCTTTATCTTCTTATCTTGGGGTAGGCTTCGAACTTGCGGCTCATTCCTGAGTGTTTGTGCTACATATTTCATCATGTAAGCTGCAACCTTTTATTAGTTTGGCTTCTGATTCTTGTCTGTCTGTCTTTTTATATCAGTTGATACTTGATACATTATATCAAGGCAGGAATTTCTTCATTATCCCAGATTTATATTTCCCAGTTTCCTATTGTTGAATTCCACATATAGCATAATAGCAGGCACTAGTACTAATTACCCCATAGTTTTCTTAGTTGTATTACTCTTTTGGAAATAAACCCTGCAAACACATGTTTTGAAAATTTCTTAATTTTCTTCAGGATATTCCCTTTATAATAATATAAAAAATTTGTTGTGTCAGATGGCATATGAGTTAAATGGAGTGCTGTTCAGTGCCGTGAGCTTAAATACTGGAGAAAAAGTTGTACCAGCGTATGAAGGTGGATATGAATCTTTTCTAGAGAATGTAGTCACCCCTATATACAGGGTCATATATGCGGTGCTTTAATATCACCGGATAGTTCAGTAACTATAAATGTAACGCCCCAATTCCCGGAATATAGGAATATGGACCGAAACCTCCAGTGCTCCTAAACAAGAGGAAATCGCCTTACCATAGTCACATCTAAGGCTCTAGCTAAAGCTGCATGATGATATCCAAAATATAATACTAACATCATACTGCACAAGTAACCAGTAATATCAGATGGAATCACAAATAATGATAGAATAGGTCCAAAACCATCGAGTCAAAATAAACTAAAAAATGATCCGAACAGAAAGATACATTATTCCTAATGTCCCGCAAGGGCTCACATGCTGAGTACGAACTGAAATAAAATAGAAATAAACCTATAAATATTATTGATTTTCGGTAAACTCCTGATAGTCATTCTGATTCTGCTCTGTCTGTGAACCGGTCTCTAAACCTGAGATGATAAGTCTCAGGGATGTCAGTACATCCCAATAAGTACTCAATCATAATAGTGTGTGTGTATGTGATAGCATGAATATGTGAGTGCAGTGAAGCCCGTGTGCATATGTAGATATAGATATGAGAGTAATATGATGTAAGCATATAAATAGATCAAGTCGGTCAAGTCATATCCTAGTTGGTTACTAAAAGGATAATCTATCATATCGTGATTCAAGTGTGTACGTCAACCTCTACAGGTGTATTCCCAACCCAAGGATAGGGCCCCAGGGACAAGAAAATACGGGCCCAACTGTGGAAATAATGCTGACCGTGTAAAGCCCGGTACTGGCTGCATAAACAATGACTGATATAGCCCGGTACGAGCTGCATGAACACTGACCGTATAAAGCCCGGTACCGGCTGATGAACAATGACCGATATAGCCCGATACGAGCTGTCAGCAATGGGACTCCTGAGATCCTGTCGAACGACTCACACTCAAACTATCCCAACACCCCGCGTATTTATAACTAACATGGTGTCACGACCCGAAGGTAGAACGTGACTGACATTTAAATCACGCAACGACTAAAGGCGTAATGTAATTCAAATAAGCCAAAACCCAGAATCTAAACCGTGAAATGAAATAGAGTGATAAAATACCTGTTTAAAAAGGTTAATTTAAACATGCAAGAGTTAAATCGAAAATCTTTTAAAGGCTCAAGTTTTTGAAAATTTCGGCAGCATTTCTTTTGTAAAAATTGGTCCAAAACCGATGCATAACATGAATATACATAATCAATCATAATAGGCATCCCCAAGCGGGAGCTAGCTCTTCACCGAATTGGCGGAAAACAAACACAGGCAAGAATATATCATAATAGTGCCAATGATAAAGAAGCAAGAAAAGAAAATATCGCCCACAAGCAAACATAAAAGTCGGCTCACACGAGCTCGACATCAGATATCAATATAATACAAGTCTCACCGTCTCGTTTTTAGGTCAAATATATGTTCATATCATAATATTGCATTATTACATTCCTCATTCTTATGCATTTTACAATAAAACAGGTACTTTTGACCCATGCCTGCTACATAGTACAGGTTACAGGTTCTTGGAGCGAAAACAGTGAAAAAGACAAAAGGACAATACAAAAGAGAGACTTTTGGCCAACAAATAGAAGGATCACAGTCAAGCCTAGACGAAGAACAGTTCACAATGTACAAGGCAACGTAAGGTCCAAGATGTCAAAGTGAACGGTTAAAAGACCACTACAAGTATTCACTGAAAGATCTGGAGAAGACCTAAAATCCGAATGGAGAAAAGAACCAAATAATCAGAAAGCCCAAGAAGCTCAGAAGCAGCCCCAAAATTTTCAGCCAACAATTCATTAATTGGGCCGCGGAACCGCGGCCCAACCCCTACCCAAGCCGCGGTTCCGCGGCCGTATAGAGCCCGGAGGAAAGAAAATTTTTACCATAATTCAGGGGCGGCGCTGGCTAGTCAACCTAAGGGCAAATTTGTAAATGCAGACGTGTGAATCAATTATAACCTAGGGTTTTTATGTCCTATAAATAGAACCCAATTCATTGTATTTTCTCATGCCTCTATTCATCAATAAAATTTCAGTTTTTTTGAAGTTGGAGAGCATCAATCGTAAGTAGGTTTATTTTTCTGCCCTAGTTCTAGTTTTAATTTCTGCCCTAGGTAATTTCTTTTCTTGCTCTAGTTTAATATAGTTTAGAATTTTTATTAACTTGTAGTAGATCTTTTCATCTCTTAAAACAAAATAAAAATTATGTCTTTCGTAGATTCCTCAATGAGCGAATAGTTTCCTCGCTTGTTGGGGTTAGGAATAGGGAAGGGTTTGAGAGATGAAGATCTCTCATCTCTTTTCTTTGCATATCTCTTATGAACATTAGGACTCCATGCATACTTTCATCTTCCGCTCCCTACGGCACTCTACCCACGAGGTAGCGGTGATACCGTAGTATAAAGGCCCGGATCTGTAAGTTTTCCATGGAGGTTAGGGTAAAGATTAAGAAAGGAATGACAAGGATCTAGAGGAAGAAACATCTTCCTAATCATCCTAATCCCCTTTATTAATATTTACCATAACCCTTAATATGATATTTAATTGAAGGCATTGGAAAGAGGTGTAGATCTTTGTTTACCAAACTTTATCTAAATCTAATCCTAGCAAGTTTCCTAATCCTAGTATAACTCAACTTCGTTTTTATATCTAATTAAAAGACCAAACACCATTTGGAATTAGCTCGTAAGAATATTTAGGAGATTTACAACATCCCTGTGGACCGACCCGTATTCACCGACTAGCTACCAAGCGACGCTGTTCTTGATTGCGGTAATAATATTTTTGATCGATAAAATCTCTCTAAATCAAATGGTGCCGTTGCCAGGTATGGCCTAAAATTTCCTTTTTGTAATTTCGGGTTAATATAAAATATAAAAAATCATAAAAATTGAAAAAAATCAAAAATATAAAAATTCTATCATCTTTTATTGTTTGAAGGGTTTCTTGTGTGAATCTTTGCAGGATCGACGGATCTGGAAAAATGCAGAGTGCGAAACAGAAAAAGGTATATCAGAACAGAAGAGTATTGGAGAATCGGAGCTACAGAATTTTTTTCAGAACCTGATCCCTCCTCCGGACCGCCAAAACCGCGGCCGAACAGTGCCCCGAACCACGAAACCGCGGCCTCCACGTGGCCTCTTTGCGCAAAATCTTCTCTGTTTGTTTCCTATTTCCCTTCTCTGCAAATCCCCATATATCTTTTTGCCAAATTTTCTACAGGATTCTTTGCGCTAAAAAAATCTTCCCCCTTTCAATAATTGATTCTCTGCAGGATTCTTTGCGCCGCGCTAAAAAGCAAATTGATTGCAAGTGATTTACTGCTTTGCATAATTTAATCTGACTTTAAGGGGCTTTTGACCAATTCAGATTGGGTGGGGATTTCATCACCCTTCCCAGGACCCCAGAAATCACTTAAAGCATTTGCATTGACCATTCTTAATTAAAAAATACTAGACTCAGCCCTAAGGACGTCGTGCTCAATAGGACAGAGGATTAGTTATAGGCATCGACCGTTTATCCTAACCTGACTTTGCAGTGCCTAAGCAAGTGTGTCAAAGGCTAGTAGTTATTAATTAGGCCCACTACTGTGGTTCCTTCCCACTTACCTGGCACTTACCTGCCCGCAATTGGCGGTGAAGAGGCGGTTTGAGGTCCCTTCTCTAGCCTTTTGTAACAGTTAGGAGCTGTCTAGCTGACCTAGGTGACCCTAGATCTAGGCCTGATTGTGCATTTGTGGTTGAGTGCATTTGTGTCAAAAGTCTCTTTTCAAAAATCCTTTTTGCAAAAATCTCACATAAAAAAAAAGAAAAAAAAAATCTTTTCAAAACTTGCAACTTATCGCTAAAGAAATCTTACACCCCACTTACACCACTTCCTCTCATTGACGTTTTCTTACCTCCACATTCTGTCTTTCATCTTTTGACTATACTGCCCCTTTAGTGTATGTCCAGTTGGACTAGAGACACTAGCGTCTGATTAGTCTGTGTTTCGTTGGTACCGACCGACGAACCTTTCGACTCCGAAGTCGAAATCCTTTCCACTTCTTCACTTTCACCTTCACATTCTTCTTCCGAAGGTATATCGGGATACAATCCTAACAACACTTTACCGACGGGAATGATTCCACCTCCGTTAGGTGCGAATAACCCGAATCACCCGCCTGTCTAAGCGCCCACACGAGTCGCGCTCCAGGATCTCTTCTACCCCATCTGCACCGCCCTACCTACTTGTCTTTCACTCCCACTGGCAAATGGAGACAATTTTGAGATCAAACCCCACTTCATCAATATGCTGCCTAAGTTTCATGGTTTGGAATCCGAAGATGCATATATCTTTATCAACAAATTCCAAAACGTTTGCGCTATGATGAAAACAACTCAATTATCCGACGATACTATAAGGCTAAGGGTCATTCCTTTCACCTTATGTGACTTAGCCGAGAAGTGGCTATACAGTACCGCGCCGCATTCAATTAAGAATTGGGAAGAGTTTGTGAAAGCCTTTCTTAAAAAGTTCTATCCTCATCACAAAACTGCTAGAATTCGTAATGAGATTATACAATTTTCCCAGCTTCCTTCCGAACCATTTTGGAAGTGTTTTGAAAGATTCAAAGACCTACTCGTTCAATGCCCTCACCATGGGATCGAAAATTGGCAACTTTGCCAAACATTATACGAGGGATTGAACCCGGCAACGAAGCAGTTGCTAGAAACCATTTGTCAAGGTCACTTTCTATCCAAATCTAGTGAGGAAGCGTGGCAGTTTTTTAAGGATCTTAGTGAACAAACAATTCAGTGGGAGAGCACCAAAATCACATCATCTTCTTCTAGTGGTCAATCTAGGGCAGGCATACATCATTTAGATATGTCGGTTGCTATGAAGGCCGAGATGGCCGCTCTTATGAAAAAGCTAGAAGCGATTGAGACCAAAATCTCATCGCTGCCTCCTGCCCTTGTTGTGCCTCCATGAACTGTTTGTTCTTGTTGTTCGGATCCATCACATCTCACCGAAGAGTGTCCTTACACTGCATCTACTCAAGGATATGATCAAGTCAATGCTTCCTTTCAGCAACGACAAAGAAATGATCCATACTCTTCGACATACAATCCGGGTTGGAAGAGTCACCCAAATTTCGCTTGGAACCAAAATCAACAATTCCAAGAAAACAATAATTTTCAAAGGCCTCCTCCACAACAACAAGCACCTCCACAAACTCAATTTCAACAACCTTTCCAACAGCAACCTTACCCTAATCAAGTGAACAATTTTGTGCCTAACACTTCTTACCCGCCAAACAATTTTGTTCCACCTCAGAATGATAAGGTTAGCTCTCTCGAAAGAAGTCTAGATGCGTTCTTAAAGAAATCTACATAATCCGCAGCGAGATTAGAAACTTCTATTCAATCTTTGGTGCAAAACAATGCCTCACACGATCAAAGCATCAAATCTATTGAGGCACAAATTGCACAACTCAATGCTGCGTTGAAAGAGCGAGAAAAAGGAAAGCTTCCGTATCAACCACTGCCAAATCCCGGTCACGCACATATTGCATATGAACAGCAGAATCATAACGTAAATGCTGTGACCACGTTGAGATCCGGAAAAGTGTTGCAAAACAATATGGGTATTAACCATGACACCCCTGCCGGTGGTCTTTCTTTATCTTCTTCACCTTCTTCTTCTTCTTCTTCTTCTTCTTCTTCTTCTTCATTAGAGCCTATTCTCCATCCTTCACACGGCTCTACTTCTTCTAACTCGAACGGACCCACTTCTCACAACACGAACACATCTACACGGGGATCCGTTCCAACTCCATAATTTGATTCGCAAAAATTGGACTCAACAACTTTTCAAAATGTACCTTTTCCAAACCGGTTGAGATCCAATAAACCAACTCCGCAAATGGAGAAGATTGTAGAGTTGTTCAAACAGGTTAGCATAAATATCCCTCTTTTGGATGCAATCCAACAAGTTCCTTCATATGCAAAAATCTTAAAGGACTTATGCATCAAAAAGAGGAAGTCACAGGTACCAAAGAAAGTTTTCGTGGCTAATACTGTTAGCAATGCTCTTGTCCAATCTTTACCCCAAAAGCACAAGGACCCCGGTTGTCCTACTATTTCGATAACAATTGGGGACAAGAACATTAATAGAGCACTATTAGATCTTGGTGCTAGTGTCAATTTGCTAGCTTATTTTGTGTACGAGCAATTAGGCTTAAGCCCACTCATTGTACTCTCCAAATGGCCGACCGATCAATCATCCATCCTAGGGGAGAGTTGGAGGATGTGTTAATTAGAGTTGGGGATTTCATTTTCTCCGTGGACTTTATTGTTATGGATACACAACCTGTCGCTAACCCCCGGAATCAAATTCCGGTGATGCTTAGTCGACCATTCCTTGCAACTTCTTATGCGGTGATCAATTGTCGTAACGGTTCAATAAATCTATCTTTTGGCAATATGATAATTGAACTCAACATTTTCAAGTTGGGAAATCAGCCTTGTGAGCCTAATTCTAGCGTACTTGATATTTGCTCGATCAATGAGATCACGGAGGAGGACTGTGAGTTCGAAAATTTTATGTTTGATCACAGCAATGTTGACGCCACTAGTGCGTTCCTCCTAGAATCCGACACAACTTTCACGACGGACAAAGATTATGAGTGTTTCACCTTTATAGACAATTTTGAAGACTCATCACCCGAGTTTGAGTCTTTTGCTTTTTCGGATGAGTTAGTTGAACCATCCGACTCGCTTGCGTACACTCGATTTGAACCTTTGATGGAATCCTTCGAGTTTGAAACAGTTACTCCATTGTTACCATCTATTGTTTCACCTCCTAAACTCGAACTAAATATTTTGCCGTCGCACCTTAAATATGCTTATCTAGGTGATAATGAGACCTTACCCGTCATCATATCGGCTTCTCTAGCTCTCGAGCAAGAGAAGGCTCTTTTAATGGTCTTACAAAATAATCGGCAAGCTTTTGGCTGGTCTATGGCGGACATCAAGGGGATTAGTCCCCTCATAGTCGAACATCATATACACTTGATGGATGATACCAAGCCGGTAAGGGATCACAAAGATGCCTCAACCCCATTATGAAAGAGGCTGTCAAGAAGGAGATTGTTAAATGTCTTGATAGTGGTATCATTTACCCTATCTCGGATAACCAATGGGTTAGCCCCATTCATGTTGTACCAAAGAAATCGGGCATCACGGTCATTACCAATAAGACAAATGAGTTAATTCCTACTCGCACCCAAACTGGGTAGCGAGTTTGCATCGACTATAGGAAACTCAATGTCGCGACAAGGAAGGACCACTTTCCTTTACCTTTCATTGACCAAATGCTAGAACGATTGGCTGGGCACGAGTTCTACTGCTTTTTAGATGGCTATTCCGGCTATAACCAAGTCCCCATCGCCAAAGAGGATCAAGACAAGACCACATTTATTTGTCCTTTTGGCACTTTTGCTTATCGTCGCATGCCCTTTGGGTTATGCAATGCCCCCGCTACATTTCAGCGGTATATTATGGGGATCTTTTCAGACATGGTTGAAAAGTTTTTGGAGATCTTTATGGATGATTTCTCCATTTTTGGTGACTTCTTCGACGAGTGTTTACGACATCTTGACGCAGTTCTTACCAGCTGTAGGGATAAGAACCTAAGTTTAAATTGGGAGAAGTGCCACTTTATGGTACGAGAAAGCATTGTCTTAGGACATGTCATCTCGCAAAATGGTATAGAGGTTGATAAAACCAAAATTGAAGCCATTTCTAATCTTCCTCATCCTAAATGCGTCAAAGACATCCGAGCTTTCCTTGGCCATGCTGGTTTTTATAGACGGTTCATCAAGGATTTTAGCAATATTGCTACATCCTTGACTCTCTTATTGGCTAAGGACACAATATTTGATTTCGACTCAACTTGCATGGAAGCGTTCGAGTCTTTGAAACACTCCCTAATTTCTACGCCCATTCTTTCATCTTCAGACTGGACGCATCCTTTCGAAATTATGTGCGACGCATCAGATTTTGCCATTGGTGCTGTTCTTGGACAGCACATTAATAAGATGCCGCACGTGATTTATTACGCTAGCCGAACACTAGATGAGACGCAACTAAACTACACAACAACGGGAAAAGAGTTTTTAGCTGTTGTGTTTGCACTTGAAAAATTCCGGCCTTACTTAATCGGCTCTCCAGTTATTATGTACACGGACCATTCAGCTCTTCGCCACCTTTTTGCGAAGAAGGATGCTAAATCGAGGCTAATACGTTGGATCCTCTTACTACAAGAGTTTGACCTTGTCATAAGGGACAAAAGAGGATGTGAAAACGTAGTGGCCGATCACCTTTCACGACTTCCTTCTTCGCCTACACTTGAACTTCCAATAAAAGATGTTTTTCCCGATGAGCAACTCTTAACCGTTTCTTGCGAACCATGGTTTGCTGATATCGTAAACTACTTAGCCACCGGCTTGATACCTAAAGATTGGTCGAAACAAGATAAATTTCGATTCTTGTCCCAAGCAAAGAATTTTTACTGGGATGAACCTTATCTTTTTAAATATTGTTCCTACTAAATCATTCGTCGGTGTGTACCGGAAAACGAGTTTAAGAGTGTGCTGTCTTTTTGCCACGATCAAGCATGTGGCGGCACTTTGACCCAAAGAAGACAGCCGGGAAAGTCTTGCAGTGTGGTTTCTATTGGCCACGACTCTTCAAGGATGCATATGAATACTGCAAGACATGCTCACGGTGCCAACACTTAGGCCGGATATCGCGGAAAAACGAAATGCCGCTCCAACCAATTTTGGTTGTGGATGTTTTCGATGTTTGGGGAATAGACTTCATGGGACCATTTCCAAATTCTTTTGGGAATGTTTACATTCTTTTGGCTGTTGACTACATTTCAAAGTGGGTCGACGCTGTGCCTAACCGAATGAATGACAATAAGGTTGTCGTTCGATTTCTTAAAGAACATATCTTTTCTCGATTTGGGCACCCTCGAGCTATAATAAGTGATAATGGTTCTTACTTTTGCAATAGGACTTTTGAGTCCTTAATGCGCAAATATTCTATCACCCACAAGCTGTCAACGCCATACAATCCCCAAACATGTGGGCAAGCCGAGGTTTCAAATCGGCAAATCAAGCAAATCTTGGAGAAAACGGTTTCTAAAAACTGAAAAGATTGGTCACTCAAATTGATCGATGCACTATGGGCTTTCCGTACTGCATACAAGACCGATCTTGGTATGTCTCCATACCGGCTTGTTTACGGGAAGGCTTAGCCACCTCCCAGTAGAGATTGAGCATAAGGCATTTTGGGCTATCAAAGAGTTAAATCTATCATTAGGAGATGCAGGCAGCAATCGAAAGCTGCAATTAAATGAACTAGAAAAGCCGCGGGATGAGACATATGATAATGCCGTAATTGTTAAAAACCGAACCAAGGTGTTCCATGATAAACACCTTCTGCGAAAAATATTTAACCTGGTCAACAGGTTTTACTCTATGATACTCGGTTACATTATCACCCCGGCAAGCTCCGTTCTGAAAGGACCATTTGTAGTTCACACCGTTTATCCGCACGGTGCAGTCGATCTTGAAAATCCGGAGTACGGTACTTTATTCAAAGTGAATGGACATCGATTGAAACCGTTCCTCACGGCGGACCCATCGGAGGAGCTCCTGTTTTTGCAGGAGCTGATCTACACCGATTAAATCTCCTCCACTTTCACCCCCGAATTTCCAAATCAACTTTTCCAAACAACTGTCTTTCAAATAAGTTTGGGGGTGTGTATCATTTGTAAATACATAAATACAAAATACCATAAAAAAATAAAAAAATTTTGAAAAACAATAAAAAAATTTATTTGGACCTTTTTGTAAAATTTCAGAATTAATTAATAAATAAAATTTTATATTTACAAATAAATTCCTACTTTTGGAGGGTGTTTTCTACAAATCTCCATCTTTCCCCCCTATTTATAAGACCCGAGCCCCCTCCCCGTTCTCTGAACCCTAAAATTTCTTCATCTAAAAAACCCTAGCGCCGCCACCTATCAGCTCTCTAAAGATCTCGCAGCGCCGCCGTCAATCGACCGCGCTTCCGCCGCAGGAGGCCGCTAGTGCCGCACATCCGCCGCCGACTTCCGTCTTCGCCCCCTGAAATTTTCAGGGGAGGTAACTCTTCTCATCTACTCTCTGTTTTTAACATTTTAAATTCTGTAAAATCACAATGACACACTGAATGCAATTTGAGAGGGATTTCTCTCCAGTTTTCTCGCACGAACTTTATGGTAGCTACTTTACACACGAAATTGAGCGGAGAGGATGGGATTTTCTGATCTACAATCACCCCTCTGTATTTGCTCTACCAGATTTAGTTACCCATTTTTATGAATCCATGGAGGATAGATGTCTAGCGGACTTAGGATATATAAAGTTGAATTGGGAAGATCGCGTAATTAACATTGATAGGGATTTAATCCATGAGGTCACACTTATACCTCGTTTGCCTACACATGACCACCCTTACAATTTGAGGATTACATGCCCTTGATGGGCAATGATTGCTCAAAGGAGCCGCGAAAGGGTATCCAAGCAAGAACCCTTTTCGCGAATGTCTTCACTGTGTGCCGGTGGGCACAAAATAATATTTTTGGCAGCTCTCACAACACAACTTTTTTCACCCCCTCCTTACATGTAGTGCACACACTTATGACGAAGAATCCACGTTTCGACATGTGCACTGTTTTGCTTCATTCTATAGGTGCGGGAAAAGGGGCTAGAAACTACCCCTGTCCTATGTTAGTCACCCAACTTTGCCATTATTTTCTCCCCTTCGAGGAACTTGACTTTTACATGATGGGAGGAATTCCGGTTCGACCACTTGTTGAGGGCATTTCTTCGTCCCACTCTAGACTGACTGATATATGGTCGCGAGCCGAACCGGCAGAGAATGTCCCCGCTCGCACCCCTAGCTCTAGCTCGACATCGAGTGAGGGCGAGATGACCCCTCAAGTGCATACACGCTTAATGAAGAGAGCTGTGAGGGGAAATGATACTTTAAGGGAAGAGTTTAGGGCGACGGCACGAGAGCACGACCGTCGACTGACAGAGATTGAGAGGGGTATTCAAACCCTATTGGCAAGGGAGGAGCGATCACGTTCACGCTCAAGGGCGCGACGTGGGGCCGAGCAGTGAGGGCACTGCTTTGCTTAAGTTTGGGGGAGATGGTGGTGTATATAGTTATCTTTTGCATTGCATTGCATATTTTAATTTTTGTATATACTTTTTCTTTTCCTTTTGCATGTTTAATTTCTGTATTGCATCTTTATATAAAAATCATAAAAATTGAAAAATAAAAAAATATAGGAAAAGAAAAACCCATAAAAAAATGAAAATTTCAAAAAAATTATAAAAATTAATGTATTCAATTTTGGCTAATTGACTTGAGTTTGATAAATAGGTTAACTGGCTAGGAACAACTGGATCTTAGACTTAGTAAATTAAAAACCCTAAAAATAACCTTTCTTAAAATTTAACGATAGAAAGTATATGTCTTTGTAGTTTATTTAGAAATAGGCAAATTTTGGGTTCACTTCTTAGGCTAAGTCGAAACAAAGGAAAAGTATTGATATTTTATTAGAGTATAAGTTTGAAAAATAATTCCTAGCTTAAGTCTAGATTCTGAAAATGTATACCCTACAATTTGCACAATCACGCACATTGAAACTTGGAATAGTAGAAGAGACCTTGAAATGCTCTTCTCTAAAGTCCTTAGTACGAAGAAAATGAAATAAAAAAAAATACAAGTGTGAATAAAGAAAAAAATGAACACTGGTTTTTATGATTACTTAAGGCTAAAAAAATAGAAAAATATTTAGCGAGGGTGCTTCATCACCTAGTGCCTTAGACCAACTGGTTTGGGAGTCACTGCTAAAGCCTTGGGTGTTGCAAGACTAGGAAGTACGCTTTAAAATACTAACGCATCTTGTAATCGGTTGTTGGTACCTCAAGAAGTATTAACGGTCGTATGAAGGATGTGTAAGCAATATTCAATTAAAAATTCACCAATTAATAAGTGCTTTGGACAACGGACAAGAGTATGATTGCTTGATTTGAATTTCCAAGTGTAGGGGTGATATTTACACACACGTAGGGGTATGTGATTGGAGTTTAGATGAGAGAAATGAGTGAAGAATAGAACTTGTATCTTTAGTAAAGTTGACAAAAATTCCTAAGTGGAGATGGAACCCTAGAATGAAAACTTAGGAAATGCCGAAAGCTAAGTAATTCTATAGAGAATATATAATCTTAAGTTAAATGATGAGGAAATGTGAAGAATACAGATGGATAATTTATGAGTCAAAGATAATAGAATTCCTTGTTAGGAAACCTAATTGGAGAACAAAAGTCGAAAAAGCCAAATTGATAGGATTTTGTGAGTAGTATCTGCTGAAAACCCTCAAGAGACAACACTCCTCCTACTAGGGACACCTAGAGATTTAACGGCTTGTTGCATGAGCTCAGTGCAATCGCGTTTCCCTGCGAAAGTGCGGTTAGGTTTTTGTCGAGAATAAAAAATAAGTTTGCTCGAGGACGAGCAAAAGATAAATTTGGGGGTATTTGTTCATATCATAATATCGGATTATTACATTCTCCATTCTTATGCATTTTACGATAAAATAGGTACTTTTGACCCATGTCTGCTATATAGTACAGGTTACAGGTTCTTGGAGCGAAAACAGTAAAAAAGACAAAAAGATGATACAAAAGAGGGACTTTTGACCAACAAATAGAAGGATCACAGTCAAGCCTAGACGAAGAACAGTTCATAATGTACAAGGCAACGCAAGGTCCAAGATGTCAAAGTGAACGGTTAAAAGACCACTACAAGTATTCACTGAAAGATCTGGAGAAGACCTAAAATCCGAATGGAGAAAGGAACCAAATAATCAGAAAGCCCAAGAAGCCCAGAAGTAGCCCCAAAATTTTCAGCCAACAATTCATTTATTGGGCCATGGAACCGCGGCCCAACCCCTACCCAAGCCGCGGTTCCGCGGTCGTATAGAGCCCGGAGGAAAGAAAATTTTTACCATAATTCAGGGGCGGCGCTGACTAGTCAACCTAAGGGAAAATTTGTAAATGCAGACGTGCGAATCAATTGTAACCTAGGGTTTTTATGTCCTATAAATAGAACCCAATTCATTGTATTTTCTCATGCCTTTATTCATCAATAAAATTTCAGTTTCTTTGAAGTTGGAGAGCATCAATCGTAAGTAGGTTTATTTTTCTGCCCTAGTTCTAGTTTTAATTTCTGTCTTAGGTAATTTCTTTTCTTGCTCTAGTTTAATATAGTTTAGAATTTTTATTAACTTGTAGTAAATCTTTTCATCTCTTAAAACAAAATAAAAATTATGTCTTTCGTAGATCCCTCAATGAGCGAGTAGTTTCCTCGCTTGTTGATGTTAGGAATAAGGAAGGGTTTGAAAGATAAAGATCTCTCATATCTTTTCTTTGCAAATCTCTTATGAACATTAGGACTCCATGCATACTTTCATCTTCCGCTCCCTACGGCACTCTACCCACGAGGTAGCGGTGATACCGTAGTATAAAGGCCCAGATCTGTAAGTTTTCCATGGAGGATAGGGTAAACATTAAGAAAGGAATGACAAGGATCTAGAGGAAGAAACATCTTCCCAATCATCCTAATCCCCTTTATTAATATTTACCATAACCCCTAATATGATATTTAATTGAAGGCATTGGAAAGAGGTGTAGATCTTTGTTTACCAAACTTTACCTAAATCTAATCCTAGCAAGTTTCCTAATCCTAGTATAACTCAACTTCGTTTTTAGATCTAATTAAAAGACCAAACACCATTTGGAATTAGCTCGTAAGAACATTTAGAAGATTTACAACATCCCTGTGGACCGACCCGTATTCACCGACTAGCTACCAAACGACGCCGTTCTTGATTACGGTAATAATATTTTTGATCGATAAAATCTCTCTAAATCAATATACAAGTGGTAGATAGAGTATACTAGATACTGTTGGAGATAGTGCCCTCAGAGTCAATTATTGGATCACAGGCATGTGATTGCAATGATTGAGGGAGGACTTATCCCGGTAGGACAGTCTTACTCGAGATGATAGTATGCTATCTGGTTTACATTTATCATCGTGTACTGCTTTAGGTGACCTGACAGGTCACTATTACACATTGATAGAGCCCCTAGGATTCTTGCTTGACCACCAGCAGTATGAGGGCGATCATATAAGTGGGAGCTGGGGGTCTATAAGCACATCCTTAAAAGGTCCCTAGTCGTGGGAGTTTCGAGACAGGGCATCGATTCTCCAGAGTAGACTAGTGTATACAGTCGAGACCCCGACGAGGGGCGGTGGCCGGTCTCACAAGCTATTGGTGTCAGTTGGATCACCTAAGATGTATACAGGTGCTCATTGGGTTATGAGTACACCGGACAGGACTCGCCGGGAACATGCTAGTTGGTCTTATACCTGACGTCAGATAGCAGTTCTCTGGTGACATGTGTACAGGTTAGTTCATCGACCTGAGGATCGTCATTTGTCTCGTGTGAGTTCCCACTGTACTTTGATTACTACCCTACCACGATCAAAGGAGACGTGCAAACAGGTTTTAGTTGGGTACTGTCCCAAGCCACATGGAGGCAGTGAGCGGATCTTCAGGGGTTCGTCTCTCCCGGTATTGGGGGTGAGGTCACGCTGTGTCTAGGAGAGCCATTACACGAAGCCCTCGGCCGAGGCAGGAGATTTACTGGTAGGTATTCCAGTAGTATCTCAGGGTGTTCTGGGCTACACTCCGACACGACTTGTACCGCTTTTGGGGGTCTGACTTTTACCAACCCCCTAGGCCCGCCATGCGATGCTCATAGACGAACGGACCGGACTGTACGGATATTGTCACTGACAGGCTCAGTAGGATGTCAGGCTGAGTTCGCTCACAGACGTCCCTTTTGGTCAATACCTGGTAGCTCGTTACGTATTGGCTTATACCTCTGACGTGCTAGTGGTTAAATCCACAACCAAGGTGTTGACGAGTCTTTAGAGTCCCCCACATTCAGTTACTCAAGCTTTCGGGCGAAACGCTGTAGAGGCCGTATGGAGATATGGCAGGGTTCGATCAGATACGTGCGGTATTGCACGGATCAGGATCGGACGGTTAGTACTAGAGGCCGTATGGATATATAGCAAGGTTCGATCAGATACGTACGGTATTGCACGGATCAAGATCGGACAGATATTACTAGCCGGCTTTGGTTTAAGCCGAATCCTAGTATAGTACAGTGTAGATTTGTCTCATTGCATTTGTATTTCGGTCGGAATACAAATGCGGGTGTGTATACACAGTAGCGGGGTTTTCCTGTAATTTATGACGAGACCAGTTTTCTGGAGTTGCCAGTTTGCTTTCCGTTTCGGCCGATTTTCTTTGTATCGTTCATTGGCCGAAGATTGGTGGAGGAGGGCTTATTTGCATTTGTGCAAATAAGCTTTTGTGGAGGGGGTCTTTGCATATTATTGTATCATGATGGTGCACCATCCATTGACCTTGCTTGACTTCTATCTTCATGATGGCATGACTTTTGGAAGTGATAATTAGCTTGTTGGAGTGTTGGTTTTGGTGCAATCATGGTTGTTGATGATTGGTTGATGAAGTGAGTTTTAGTGGGTGATCATTTCCTTTTTCATGATAACCCTTTTCTCTATCTTGGATAATGAGAATGGCTCTATTTTTTTCATTGAACTCACTCTCCCCTCACAAGATGGCCGGCCACATTTGTGTGGGGGCTGTCCCAATTTTTGGATGAGGGAATTACACTCATTTGACTTGGCAAAGTCTTTTTAGCTCCTCCTCCAAAAGTTGATATCTTATACCTCCACCATATGGTAACTTCCAATACCCCAAATGAGACATAGATCTCTACACATTCTACAGCAAATCTTGGGCACGTTGACTTGCCAGCTTCGTGCCCGAGTTGCCTCGGTATAGAGGCGGGAGCCCATAAAAGATGTAGACGATGTGGTGCCCTTCCGGCAAGGAGGCGACGACCGGAGTTTCCACGGGAGATCGGGATGACGACGAGAAGACCGGAGGACTCGGATCAGTCGGTATATCTCTATTCCCCATCTTGTAGTTTGCTAGGACTAGTTAATGGCCTGATCCGGGTGTTTAGTGCGCGGTGGTGCTGGTTTGCTAGTTTGCAAAATTAAAGTTTTTCGCTTCCGCATTTTGGTGTCGGATTGTGACGGCCGGGGCGCCGCTGTGCACTTACAGTAGTATCAGAGCCTCGCCATTAACTTAGTCTAGTTTTGTCTAATGTGTTTACACTTCCGATCGAACAAAATTCTAAAAACCCGCATTTTCATATGCATCAGTTTTCTGTTGAATTTTTTCTGGCTCTAAAAATTTTTCAGGTTGTAGAAAAGTGATGTACTGGAAGTTCTAAGAGTTCTGTAGAAATTCGACACAGTGAGTCGACTATGGGAGCGGGAACCGCGGCCAAACCCCCCATTAAGCCGCGGTTCCGCCGCACTATAGTGTGATTGCTGCATCAAATTTCTGCAGTTGCTTTCTGGGTTGATTGTAGGGTTTTTGGAATATTAATTTTGGGCCCAGAATTTCTTGATGTGCTACAGTAGTACTTGGGGCCCACTTGTTAAAATTTGATCGATCGGATATTTTTAACACATTATTTCACAGTATTTACATTATATCTGCGACCGTGAATGTCACTCGATCGGTAAATCCTGTCTAACTGCTATAGCCCGGTTAGACGGATTTGCGAACGTGACCTTCACGTTGATGTTCTATGTATTGCTGTGATGTTGCGGATCGGTCGTGGGGGATAGCCTGGTTGCAATGCTAGTACAGTTTTTGGTTGTATTATGTACATTTGATATTGCGGGGCGAGCGTCCGACATGTGGACTGCCGTCATGCCTGTTTGTATTATTATTTTGGGGCACGACCAGGTTGCGGTCGATGTACCCGTTGTATGTATATTTTACTTTCTGCACTAGGATTACCCCGCGGAGGGGTGCACGGATAGCCGGGTTCTAGAGGGCAACAAGCCCGCATCTCATGGCATTGAGATGGAGGGGGCTTCACTCTAGAATTGGCGGGCTATTCGCCGCACTCGTAGGGGGTACAGGTTGACCCAGGAGGGGTGCCCAAGTTACCGGATTCCGTAAAGTGCTGGGTGGTCCATTCACGGTGCTGAAGGGGGCTGTCTCGCTTCAGGTTTTGGCGGGTAACTTGCCGCGCCCATAGGGGTCTAGGATTTCATTGCACAGGCTATCCACACGACCAGGGGAACGTCGGGTTTCAGTAGTGGCTCTGTGAAACCCGGGGATCCCAGATATCTGTATTGTTCTGTGATGCTGTACATTTCTGTGATGTTGCATTTTTTTCACGCCTTGAGCGAAATATAATATATTGGTATATATATTAGTAGATGTTGTATATGTTTTGCATCCGCGCTAGTCCAGTCCCCGCTCTGTCGTTAGTTAGCTAACCTAACGGGTAATGACGAGACCCAGTGGCGAATGCGGATGGCATATACGTACATCAGTATATTTTCGTTCTTTGTGTTGTGATCAGTTGATGGGACTGCGTTGATTCGGATCAATGCAAGTTAAAAACAAACCTAATCTGATGTTGTTGGAACACTTTTCAAAAAGCTGTTATTGCAAGGACGTTCACTTTTGTTTTGCACAGTGATATTCGGTTATGAATATCCAGCACCTCAGTCGACGAGGCAAGGGCCGAGATCCCTTCACCGGGAGTGACCCCTTGGATAGAAGTTTGCGTCAGGGCATTAACTTCACTATAGCCGATTACCTTTGCTTTGCATTGTGGTATTCAGTTGGAATATCCTGCACCCCATCCTACGGGGAAAGAGCCGAGATCCCTTCATCGGAAGTGACCTCTTTAGCGAAGGTTTTCGTTACTATATTTTTTTAAAAAGCTATCAGTTCCTTCAACGATATCAAGTTCATCACGTTAAAGGTTTTCGCCAGAAACCATTCGTAGCCCTCCGTCATTTCAGTTAAATATTCGGTAGTATTCAAGCTATGTATTTTGACCTCACGCCAAGGCATAGTGTTTGGTAGCTGCCGGGTATTTATCTGTTGCATAGATAGATGCGTTGGTTTGGGACAGTCGTACTACTATTTTGGCCTACGTCAAGGGTATGTACGGGTAGGTTCAAATTAACCTGGACAATGACGGGTAGAACTTGACATGTGACTTATGATATTTTGACCTCACGCCAAGGTCATAAGAGCATGGGGCAGAAATCACATCGGGAGTTTCTAAAGAAACTGAAACTTGCCAGATATGCGCATACCTTCTGGAGTGTGATACAGTGAGCGGATTCCTTCACGTTATCATGAGATGATAGTTGGATCCCGATTCCCACTGATGAGTTGGTTTACTCCTCGGGTGATCCCGACTAATTCTTCTTTCAGGTTTGGAAGAGAATTTGACGGTACAGTGGGAGGTTTCCAGATTAGATAAATTGGTAACCATTCTGATCTAGGATAGAGTGCACGCTGAGTGTTTCTTTTCTCTCTCTCTGGCAGCGACCATTGACCCGACCCTAAGACTATGACTCAGTGACCAAGTTGACCGAACCTTCTTAAACACTGGATTTTGGATTGTCAGAGTTGCAAACCTCATTGCCACTCCTACTTTTACCCTTTTTCTCCAGGACACCCCGTATTACTACAAAGGTCAACTTCCATTGGACAAAACCATCGTATGGTTATATACGAACTCGAAGGAACTTATTCCAGATTCGAGGATGGTTTCTGGTTCTGGAGAAAATGAATAGGACTATTCAGTTGTCTTTTCCTTTTACCTTCTCTCAGGTTGCGAGTACCCCTTAGATTAGGGGATAGTACACCTATTACGCAAATTGGACAGTTTTCTTCCAAACCATAGGCAGGTGCCGATCGGTAGGGAATGAAGAAAACCAATTTGCCTAACGATGGTGTACAGAAGGTATTATGTAAAGACAAAGAAAGGGATTAGAAGGAGGGCAAAGTAAATTGCGACTGATATTCACGACCAAAATCAATTATTTCATTACCACTCCCACTTCACCTTTTGAATTTCTCCAGGACACTCCGTATCACTACGAAGATCCACAGATATTTGGATATTCCATCGTATGGTTATATACGAACTCGAAAGGAACTTGTTCCAGTTCTCGGATGGATTCTGGTTCAGGAGAAATAGGAATAAGGTTTATTCGGTTGTCTTTTATCTTCACCTTCTCTCGCATTATGAGTGTTCCTAGGATTAGGACAGTACACCCATTATGCTTATTGGATAGTCTTCTTCCAAACCATAGGCTGGTGCCGAACGGTAGGGAAGGAAGAAAACCATTTGGCCTAAAGGGGTGTACAGAAGGTAATGACTAAAGACATATAAAGGGATTTGGAGAGATGGCGATGAATTATACGGTTACTGTTGTGAATATGGATAATGGAAGAGGCATTACTAGGAATACCGGGATACCCCATCGAAACATTTCAATGTTTCAGTTTCACTGTGTGCTGTTAAAGGAAAACTGATTTCCCAATTAGACACTTGCTCCAGGGTATGTATTTACCAGGTGTGATTCTCACATCTGTATGGTTTTACAGATGATGAGTGGGAGTAAGTTATTGGGAATTGGTTGATCATCCTCATTATATCGGGATTCGTTGTAATCGGTGATATTTGAGGAAGTCACCTGGGTTGGTTGCCGGACGGCAAATATTTGGTTTTGAATATCCGCTGTTATGCACCAATTTCAAATTGATATATCTATACGTCTATTTTTATAGTGTGAGATATATCTTTTTGAAATTATGTCAGTGACATTTACCTATATCAGTGGATGGTTAGGTAAGGGGCATTAAACAGCGGTGTAATTTTTCTTGACCATAAGTACAGTTTTCAACCTACGACACACAGTGAATGAGTTATCAGACTCAAGGACTTATACAGAGTATTGTATGTTGTCCAGGGTCCATCAGGACAGAGGGGTTGGTCCTCGTACTATATTCGGTCTACTTATGACTTCTCTAGTTTTTAGACAGGTGTTTCGTGGAAACACAGGGTCCGAATTTTGAGAAGTTATAGGTATTTGAATAAAGTAGAGAACCAGGTATTGCAAGTATCGGGATTCTTCAAGTTGATCGAAGATGTAGATACTTGTGTATGGTGTTCAGTTGATAGTAATGATTAAGAGAACTTGCTTCTCTTTCAGGTTACTCATAATTGGAAGCACTCCTGAGTTGGGAAACGCTGATCGGCCTCTTTCCATTTAGGTGACATGCACTGGAGACAGCTGCATGATTTGAATCTGGTTCAAATAAATCAGTGCCTCTGGTTCTATATTGGATATAGAACAATTCATATCTTAATGATGTTAAGGTACGGGGAGTTGTCCGGCTTATGCTTAAAACCAGACTCTGGATAACTCAAGGCACGTTTCTGTAATGGTTGTTTGTGGGTTGATCCAGGCTATGACGAGGGTTGACTTTCTACCATCTGGAAGATCAATAGTAATATTGTTCTAGACTCGCCACAGTTTTATTAAAAATGGATTTTTTCAGAAAACAATAATGGGAGTATGGTAGAACTGGAAGTGATTCCAGAACCGCAAACGATTACTGAAGATTTGACAAGAACCTAAAGATTCAATCTGGTTTGACATTCCATTGGCCACTCCGCAGATACGGTGGGTAACCTCAGACACCCGAGAGGTACTCCGGTAGCCTCAAGAACGGTGACAGGAAAGTTCTTGTTTACCCAGACTTGCCATTGCTGTTGTTCCGGACTGTGAGACCCGGCAGGAGGATGAGTATAGCATCGTTCTAAACTTGGTTTAGAAGTGTACGTCTATATGACTCTGCCAGAGGGTTGTCATAGTCAGTGGGAGCAGCGGAAGTATTGGTGGACAGGTGACTTATGTCTATTTATAGACTAAAGCAGATGTAGCGGAGATAGATCATCTATTTCTTACATGACAGTCATAGGTTTGACTTCATCAGAATAGGGGATGGATCTGTTAAGAAAGTAATAGCGTATGATGTCCTGGTATTTGGATGACATACACATAGTAGGAAAGGAAACTCCTATACTACGATCGGTTATACTTTGGTCGTCACACACTGGTTTCTCCACATGGGACTTGGACAGATATACTGGTTACTGGATCTATGGTTTTAGATCCAGATTTGGGAAGTATCCCAATCTGGGTACTTAGACAGCATTCTAAGAGTATTTAGAATGGACGACTCCTGGCACGGTAGTGTACCTGCAGGTGACGGAGTCACCCTCTCTAAAGGTGTCTTACAAACTAAAGGGGAGAGGGATGTGCATGATTGGCAGATCACTTGCTCAGGCAATTGAGTCAATCATGAGATGTCAAGTACCATACCAGATGTTGTTCTTGCACTAGATGCAATAAGTTGACATTGATCCAATCCTGGAGAAACAGTAAGCAGTTTTAGAACATAAGTGGATATTCTAGGGATATGATAACGACAGCCTCATTCGGGAGACAGTTATCATTCCAGGCTTCCAAAGGTGACCTGGACGACAAGGAGGTGGTCAGAGTTATATTTTTCCTTCTGACGAGGGGCAGTATTTTGGACAGGTGATCCAAGGCAATACTGAGGGAGGCATGGTGCAGGACACTGATTAAGTTCAGTTGATGATACAGTCTAAGAAGTTTGGATTTGGAGTTCATTTATGACCTGGGTCCCATCAGACATCCAGACATTCTAAGACAGGTATTGCTCATTTCGGGAGATGGCATTCTCCGCGAACTTGAGATTTAGAGAGACATAGAAAGAAACATTAAAGCGGATCCACTCACTGAGGTTATTCCTCGAACGCAATAGTTTCGCAAACGAGTTTTGTGAGACTGACTAGTAGAGGAGTTGGGTGTTCGGTATCACACGGGCTGTGAGTATGCGACATCGCAATAATTAGCCTTGAGTGCAAGTGGGAGATTGTTGGAGATAGTGCCCTCAGAGTCAATTATTGGATCACAGGCACGTGATTGCAATGATTGAGGGAGGACCTATCCCGGTAGGACAGTCTTACTCGAGATGATAGTATGGTATCTGGTTTACCTTTATCATCGTGTACTGCTTTAGGTGACCTGACATGTCACTATTACACGTTGATAGAGCCCCTAGGATTCTTGCTTGACCACCAGCAGTATGAGGGCGATCATATAAGTAGGAGCTGGGGGTCTATAAGCACATCCTTAAAAGGTCCCTAGTCGTGGGAGTTTCGAGACAGGGCATCGATTCTCCAGAGTAGACTAGTGTATACAGTCGAGACCCCGACGAGGGGCGATGGCCGGTCTCATAAGCCATTGGTGTCAGTTGGATCACCTAAGATGTATACAGGTGCTCATTGGGTTATGAGTACACCGGACAGGACTCGCCGGGAACATGCTAGTTGGTCTTATACCTGACGTCAGATAGCAGTTCCCTGGTGACATGTGTACAGATTAGTTCATCGACCTGAGGATCGTCATTTGTTTCGTGTGAGTTCCCACTGTACTTTGATTACTATCCTACCACGCTCAAAGGAGACGTGCAAACAGGTTTTAGTTGGGTACAGTCCCGAGCCACATGGAGGCAGTGAGCGGATCTTCAGGGGTTTGTCTCTCCCGGTATTGGAGGTGAGGTCATGCTGTGTCTAGGAGAGCCATTACATGAAGCCCTCGGCCGAGGCAGGAGATTTACTGGTAGGTATTCCAGTAGTATCTCAGGGTGTTCTGGGCTATACTCCGACACGACTTGTACCGCTTTTGGGGGTCTGACTTTTACCAACCCCCTAGGCCCGCCATCCGATGCTCATAGACGAACGGACCGGACTGTACGGATATTGTCACTGACAGGCTCAGTAGGGTGTCAGGCTGAGTTCGCTCACAGACATCCCTTTTGGTCAATACCTGGTAGCCCGTTACGTATTGGCTTATACCTCTGACGTGCTAGTGGTTAAATCCACAACCAAGGTGTTGACGAGTCTTTAGAGTCCCCCACATTCAGTTACTCATGCTTTCGGGCGAAACGCTGTAGAGGCCGTATGGAGATATGGCAGGGTCCGATCAGATACGTGCGGTATTGCACGGATCAGGATCGGACGGTTAATACTAGAGGCCGTATGGATATATGGCAGGGTTAGATCAGATACGTGCGGTATTGCACGGATCAAGATCGGACAGATATTACTAGCCGGCTTTGGTTTAAGCCGAATCCTAGTATAGTACAGTGGAGATTTGTCTCATTGCATTTGTATTTCGGTCGGAATACAAATGCCGGTGTGTATACACAGTAGCGGGGTTTTCCTGTAATTTATTATGGGACCGGTTTTCTGGAGTTGCAGTTTGCTTTCCGTTTCGGCCGATTTCCTTTGTATCGTTCATTGGCCGAAGATTGGTGGAGGAGGGCTTATTTGCATTTGTGCAAATAAGCTTTTGTGGAGGGGGTCTTTGCATATTATTGTATCATGATGGTGCACCATCCATTGACCTTGCTTGACTTCTATCTTCATGATGGCATGACTTTTGGAAGTGATGATTAGCTTGTTGGAGTGTTGGTTTTGGTGCAATCATGGTTGTTGATGATTGGTTGATGGAGTGTGAGTTTTAGTGGGTGATCATTTCCTTTTTCATGATAACCTTTTTCTCTCTCTTGGATAATGAGAATGGCTCCATTTTTTTCATTGAACTCACTCTCATTCTCACTCTCCCCTCACAAGATGGCCAACCACATTTGTGTGGGGGCTGTCCCAATTTTTGGATGAGGGAATTACACTCATTTGGCTTGGCAAAGTCTTTTTAGCTCCTCCTCCAAAAGTTGATATCTCATACCTCCACCATATGGCAACTTCCAATACCCCAAATGAGACATAGATCTCTACACATTCTACAGCAAATCTTGGGCACGTCGACTTGCCAGCTTCGTGCCCGAGTTGCCTCGGTATAGAGGCGGGAGCCCGTAAAAGATGCAGACGATGTGGTGCCCTTCCGGCAAGGAGGCGACGACCGGAGTTTCCGCGGGAGATCGGGACGACGACGAGAAGACCGGAGGACTCGGATCAGTCGGTATATCTCTATTCCCCATCTTGTAGTTAGCTAGGACTAGTTAATGGCCCGATCTGGGTGTTTAGTGCGCGGTGGTGCCGGTTTGCTAGTTTGCAAAATTAAAGTTTTTCGCTTCCGCATTTTGGCGTCAGATTGTGACGGCCGGGGCGCCGCCGTGCACTTACAGATACAAAAGTAAATATATATGGTGGAAAACAAAAGGATATCCTCACAAACCCACGTACAAGTATCGCGCCCAAAAGTCGAAGCAAAAGGAAATAGCAGAAGTAATAACAGTGCGTCCGCCGCGACTATGCTGACGGGTCGGTCCTGCAAGACATTGCAGCACAACGGGGGTGAGTTGACAACTCGTGAATTGTAAATAATATCATATGAGACAATCGCAAGTATGCACGTAAATGCGTCAGATCCTAAGTATGAACAATGATGCGATATACTAGTATAAATGCAACATAAATAAGTGATCAAGTATGAAATCTAGGTATATCCGCTATGCGAAAACTGAGTTTTATCTTAGTAGATTTTAGTATGGTAAAACCAAAGTATTATCAATAGACACAACATAATCCCTTGTCAAGCATCGACACTCATAATTTCAATATCTCGGGTGCTGTCTCTCAAATCGGCCCTCAAATCCATCTGAATCATACGACTCCGGTCGATATCCTCTGGATGTCTGCCGAGCCAACAATCACCGGTAGGTATTGTTTCCCTGCCAGACTCAACGTCTCTCTATACGGCTTTCTTGCCCTGGGGTACCTCACCGGGACCACCATGTATCCACAGACGGTGCCTCCTCTCTCCTCGAATCAAGTATATACATAACTCCAGAACCGAGAAAACTCATGGTGGACGTCACACATCATATCATGAAAAACTGTATTTTCCTTTTAAAATGATCATAAGTTTGTAAAATTCACTTGTGGTTCCCTAAATCCAGAAATCTCATGAAAACGGAAATCTCCAAGAAAATCATAATACATGAATATATCGATGATGTCAAATGTCCATGATATCAATATGATGCAACTAGATGAATGACTCGAAAATTTATATGTTATAATGATGCAAATGCAAATATGCAAGTTATCAAGTAAACTCTATAGTATACTGACATAACAATTACCAATGGTGTGTGTACATACACGATAGTGCGCGTGCGGCATGAACCATTGGTAATGGTGTAAGTGTCCTAGTGTGATAGTATCAAGGTGCATGATGATGCGTATGCAATATAGATATGGGTATAAACATATGAATGCAAAAATTGTAATTTGATTCTAATTATCGGGCGCTTTATGCCATCCGAACGATTCCCACATAGATGTTCAAATCTACTCACCGGAACGCCTCAGCTAATCGAATCCGACCACCGTCTTTCCTTTCCGAGCCGCATCTGACGTCTCCGCAACTGATCCTAGAATCACACAACTTAACACATAAGGCTAGGAATTCGATATAACGCGAAATCAAATACTATACGAAGGAACTAACTCTCACAAGTTAAACACGTATAAACTTGGTGCGCTAAACGTGTGTAACAACGTCTAAGACCACTCCTAAGGGCTATTTTCCTAAGAAAACGCCAGAACTAGAATCGAAACGTTCGTATCGTGCATTAACGAAACGCCTAATTTAAGATAAAATGGTCCCAAATTTTGATAAGGGTACAACTAGAGAAAGTTGCATACACCAGAGACCCAAATAATGTAGCAGAGAGCTCCCCCACAAAACCCCACGACCTAGCTCCCTCACCTGGCCGCAATTTGCGGCCATAAGTATTAATTCTGCGGCTATTTAGAGGGTTAGGGCCAGGCTCGGGCTTCAAGGGTGTAATCTTAGTACTATAACCAGCCTTCAGTAATTACAACTTTTCTCTGCAACCACTGGGTTAACAACAGATCTCGTAGAAACCCTAATCTTTAACTAAAAACGATATTAATACTAAATTGAAAACTTAAGGTGTTTTAGTGCAAACTTGGTAGTTTAGCAAGACTATAAGATACTAAACCACTCTTAACTACCCTAATATGAGTCATGATTACTCTAGAAGTCATTAAAACCCTAAACTTGACTTAACCCTCTCTTTCAAACTCTAAACTTACTTAAACACTACCCTAAAACCTATTTAAGAACAATTATGATAAGAGATTTGCCAAAACATGAAGCAAACTTGACTCTTACTTTACCAAGAGATGAAGAAAACCCTAATTTGATAAGGTAGCCATCAAAATGAAAACTTCCTTGAAGGAAACTCTTGAAGAGATTTGGATTAGGATTTTCGAAAGGTTTATGGTGATTTGGGTGGGGTTTAAGTGAGGTAGAGAAAGCTTTTTGTTTTAAGAAGAAAGAAGAAGAAGAGAAAAGGAGAAGAGAAGCCTTTAGAGAGTGAGAGAGAGAATCAACCATGGCTCCCTCTCTCATCATTTAATGCACCATGCCATCATTTTCATTTTCATTTTTCTCAAAAAAATCTAGAACCATCCATGATAAAAAGACTTAGCCATTTATGAAGTGTGTCATGGTTGTAAAAACTTGTTTTAACCTATACTAACCTATACTTAACACTAGATTAGCATGTAAGTGCCTTTAAAATATAATTTTTAATAATTAATTAATTAAATAACAAATAATTAAATACATAAGTAATTAATTACATAAGTGAATTACTATATTTATACCTATGTGGAAAATAATTATTAACTAGGTTTTAAAGAAAAACACATGTTATCCCGCTAATTAATCTATAATTATCCTGAACGATTTTTTTTAAAACGTTACGCATGGCTGTAAACTGAATCACTAATTAAGAATGCTGATTGGATGGGTACTTGTAATATCATGTTAATTGTACGGAAATGGAACTTGTAATATTATAGATTGTGTCATGGCATGTAATTCAGCATCCTAATTAAAGATCTTGTTTTAATATGAGTAGACTGGAACAATGAGCAATCACGCATGGCATGCCAAGTACAGTCGCTATAATATGATAGTGTTCATAAACAGGAATAACATGTTAGGGTTGTACAAGCATGTCGATAATAATGGAAAACGCTTCGTAACAATAACGTAAACAAGAGTTGTACAATAATCCTATAGGCATGTCATATAGGCAAGTTTGTTAAACTTCAACACAGCATTGATTAAATATGACCTTCAAAACGTTGATTAATGGGTGTGCTATGCCCTAGGGTTTTAATTGCTTGCACAATAATTATAAGGTTCGTCATTTATTCAGAATAATTATATGGTATTTTATTGAAATTGCACAATTTTACCATTTCATTTAAATGTTATAAATTTGTAATATTTTCAGGAAATTGTTGATGTTGCATCAACTAAACTGGAAAGCGAATACTTGCCTTGGAGACGACGATCACATGATAACGGAAATGACGTTGACGATGGTGATGTGGGATCTCGACGATTGATGAGGGAATCGGGTAAGGGTGTTGCGGTTGACGGTGAAGGTGGCTGCTTGGTCTTGGGTTTCTGTGAACAAGATGAGGTGACTTCGATGGTGAAGCGAGATGGGTTCGGCGGTTCCTGGGGACGAAGGAGAAGATGAAGTCGATGGCGGCGATGATGCAGCTATTGCTGCTCGGGGAAGGATCGAGAGCGATGTGCCGGCTGCGAGGTCATTGGTGGTGATAGGGGAGGTGAGTGCGGGGGCTCGACGGTGAAAGGTGGTGTTGATGGTTGAGGAAGAGGGATCTGGGTTCGGATTTCGGTTTTGGTGGGGCTCTCGGTGATGAGGTGATGGCTGGAGAAGGGTGCTCGGTGGAGATGAGAGGTGACGGAGGGATTGAATGCGGTGGGTTGCAGGCAAGATGAGACGATGGTGCGCTAGGGGTAGGGAGACGAAGGAGGGGGATCTCGACGACTGTTTGGTGTTGGGTTGAGGTCTCAGTGAAGTCGCCGGCCGAAGAAGAAAGTGGTGCTGGTGTCGAGGCCGAGGTTGGTGATGGGTTCGGTGAAGGGTTAGTTTTGAGAAGGAAAAATATTATAAGGGGAGGAGATGTGGTGATGATTGGGGGAAATATTATATATACGGAGAGAGTTAGAGAGAATGTGCTGATGAGAGATTGGAGAGAGAGAGGGAGATTATATATATATATATGTATATATATATATATATATGTATGTATATATGTATATATATGTATGTATGTATGTATATATATATATGTATGTATGTATGTATATATATGTATGTATGTATGTATGTGTATATATATATATATATATAAGTTTGTTTGTTAAGAAAATATATTAGTACAAGTATAGGTTTATATATGTAATTATATAGGTTTAGTGAAATATCATATGGTTGTATAAATAGGTTAGGATTAGTTAAAGGAGATAAAATAAGGGAATATATATTTAAGTTTATGAAGAATAATTCCTATTAACCCCCAAGTTTGTTTTAAAAGATTTTAAAAAGGATTTTCAAATATATCTATCGTATGTTTAAAACCATGATACTAAAAATATATCATTTGTTATATATTTAATATATGACAAAATATTATATGAATAACAGATATTGTTTAGATTAGCAAACAAATATTTAAATATTAATAATATAACTATTTAACAAACTTGGAAAACCATAATTATATGTATATATCTTAATTAAAATTTAAACTCCCAATAGTAGTACGTAGTAGTAGCAATAATAACCAATACCTCCAAAAAGAAAAGAAAAGAAACGTACGATCGGGCTAGGGTGTTACAATAAAGCTCAATACATTTTTATGGTATTAATGTTATTATCATTCTATTATTCAAGGAAGCTTGGAAAAACAAAGATGGGACTGCTGACCATTCTACGTGGAGAAATTATGATGATCTAAATGAGTTTTTCTGGTTTGCAACTTTAATATCTTTTCTTTTTGGGGCATATATGCTGAAGTGTTAATTCCTTTCAATCTATTATATATTCATAAACATATGTAGGTCTGTTGATTGTTTTATGCTTGGTTGGCCCATCTAGGATCGTCTCTAAAAGATCAGACAAGTAATTCTCAGGTTTGGCAAAATGAGGTCCTTTACATATGCAATTCTTGCTATTCTTGTTATCGAGCAAGAGGTTTGGGATAAAATCCCATTTACATATGCAGAATTCATACTGTCAAAATTCATATTGGATACTTGCAGATTTATCTATGAAAGAGAATACTGTTAGAAATTAAACTTGTTTTCGGTTACAAAGAATTGAAGAGACATCGGTTATAAAAGGAAGGGATACCAATTCATGAATAGGTTTAATGAAAGGATATGTAACGGTTATTGTAATCAATTGGTATTATGAAGAGTCATAATGAAGGGACATGTAAACTCCTATATAAGGAGATGTTTTGTAAAGTTTTTAAAGAGAAAAGAAAATATAAGAATAGTTTATTGATACTTTCTCCATTCTCTATCCATTCTCTCCTCCAAACACATTCGGCTACATCGCAGACCGAACATAAAGTTGTGAAGATCCTAACAAAGTGGTATCAGAGCCAGGTTCGAAGAAAATGTCGAAGACAACACTCTCGTACAACGCCCCACGCCTCACCAAAGATAACTATGAAAATTGGAGCATCAAAATGAAGACTGTTTTGGGAGCAGTAGGCGCTTGGGATGTGGTGGTCCGAGGCTATGATCGGCCTCAAGATGAAGCTGCACTGACGGCAGCTCAGAGAACGACCCACGAAAAATTATTCGAGAAAGATTGTACCGCAAGATACTTTATCGAGCAAGGTGTCGATGATTCGACTTTCGAGAAGATTTCGGCTGCCACTAATGCAAAGCAACAGTGGGAGATACTTGAGAAAACCTTCCAAGGAGTCGAGAAGGTTAAAAAGGTACGCTTACAATCACTAAGGAGGGAGTTTGAATTGTTAAAAATGGAGGAGAATGAATCGGTGACTGACTATAATGCCCGAGTGCTTACGGTGGTCAACCAAATGAAGAGGAACGGAGAAAAAATGGAGGATGTAAGAGTGATAGAGAAAATTAGTCACTACCACCGAAGTTTGACTTCATTGTGTGTTCAATTGAAGAGTCAAAGAATCTTGAAGAAATGACGATAGATGAGTTGATGGGTTCACTAAAAGCCCACGAAGAACGTTTCGTGAAAAAGCAAGAACCGATTGAAAAATTACTACAAACACAAGTTAATTTGAAAGGTGATTCGGTTGAAAATGGTCAAAATGACCGAAATCGAGGAAATACACGCGGCCGAGGAAGAGGCCATGGCCGAGGTCAATTCGGTCGAGGACAAGGTGGTCGAGGAGGTCAAAACAATGACGATAGAAGCCAAAGCCAAAATTTCGGCCGAGGTCGAGGCCGAGGACGATCGACTGGTGGAAGAGGGAGACCGAATGTTCAATGCTATAATTGCAAGAAATTCGGTCACTACGCAGCAGACTGTTGGGGAAAAACAGTCGAGGAAAAATCAAACTTTGTGGAGAAAGAAGATTACAATGACGATGTACTTCTGCTGGCTTTTAAAGGTGACGAAGAAAGTGCCGACACTTGGTATCTCGATACTGGTGCAAGTAATCATATGTGTGGCAAGCGAAACATGTTCGTAGACTTGGACGAATCGGTGAGTGGCCAAGTCACATTCGGTGACTGTTCGAAGGTACCAGTAAAAGGCAAAGGTAAAATTTTAATTTGACTGAAAGATGGATCACAAAAATATATCGAAAATGTGTATTATGTGCCGAATATGAAAAACAACATCTTGAGTTTGGGACAACTCTTAGAAAAGAATTTCGATATTCATTTAAAGGATCGAACTCTTTTCTTAAGAGATAACCGAATGAAGTTGATAGCAAAAGTGCAGATGACGAAGAATCGGCTATTTCTATTGGATATCAAATATGGTGAAGCAAAGTGTCTAAAATCATCGGTGAAAGATTCGGCTCGGTTATGGCATATGAGGTATGGAATCTAAATTTCGGCGGACTAAACTTGTTGGCGAGGAAGAACATGGTCAAAGGTTTGCCGATTATGAATGAACCGAAAGAGTTATGTGAAGGGTGTTTACTTGGTAAACATCACCGAGCAAGTTTTCCAAAAGAAGCCGAGTTTAAAGCCAAGGAGCCATTACAACTTGTCCACACCGATGTATGTGGACCAATTACTCCAAATTCATTTGGTGGAAAAAGGTACATTCTAACATTTATTGATGATTTCACAAGGAAAACATGGGTATATTTTCTAAAAAATAAATCGGAAGTTTTGAAAATTTTAAAAGATTCAAAATGAATGTGGAAAAAGAAAGTGGGTTTTATTTGAAATCAGTCAGGTCAGACCGAGGTGGAGAATTCACTTCAAATGAGTTTGAAAATTTTTGCAAAGAAAATGGGATTCGGCATTTCTTAACGGCCTCCTATTCACCACAACAAAATGGAGTGGCCGAACGAAAAAATAGAACCATATTAGACATGGTGAGATGTATGTTGAGTAGTAAAAATATGCCGAAGGAATTTTGGGCAGAAGCGGTTGCATGTGCTGTGTACATTCTAAACCGATGCCCAACCCAGAGTCTACAAAATGTAACACCGCAGGAGATGTGGCATGGTTATAAGCCGAATGTAAGTCACTTTAAAATTTTCGGGAGCATAGCATATGCTCATGTCCCCGAACAAAAGAGAGTAAAACTTGATGACCGAAGTTCTCGGTTGATTTTTATCGGTTATGATCTAAGAACCAAAGGCTACAAGCTGTTTGATCCAGTCAATAAGAAGGTCATTGTTAGCCGAGATGTCGAATTTGATGAAGAAAGCTCATGGAGTTGGAGCGATGAAGCCGAAAGCAGCAGACCGAATGAAGTACTCGGTCAAGAAGAAAAGAAAAGAAATGAAGTCGAAGTTGATGTTCCATCGCCTGCAACAACACCTCGGTTCAATTCGCCTCAAGTCGGTTCTCCACAAACCGAAGCGTCGTCAAGTTCAACTCCACCAAGAAATCCAAGGACGAGGACTATGACCGATCGAGTTATATGAGGTAACCGAAATGCAAAATAATCTAACATTATTTTGTTTGTTTGCCGAATGCGAGCCAATGAATTTTGAAGAAGCGGTCAAAGACCGAAGGTGGAAAGAAGCAATGGACGAAGAAATCAGTGCTATTGAGAGAAATGGAACTTGGGAGATCACCGAACTTCCCAAAGGCAAGAAACCTATAGGAGTGAAATGGGTGTACAAGGAGAAAAAGAACGCTAAGGGAGAAATCGAGCGATACAAGGCAAGGTTAGTGGTCAAAGGCTACAAACAACAAGCTGGCATTGATTATGATGAAGTTTTCTCACCAGTAGCGCGACTCGAGACAATTCGACTGATCATTGCTATGGCGGCTCAATTCAGTTGGAAGATATATCAATTGGATGTTAAATCGGCATTCCTCAATGGATATCTTGAAGAAGAAGTCTACATCGAGCAACCACTCGGTTATGAGAAGAAAGGACATGAGTCGAAAGTACTGAAGCTAAAGAAGGCTTTATATGGCCTGAAGCAGGCACCGAGAGCATGGAATAGTCGAATCGACATATACTTCCAAGCACACGGTTTCATGAAGTGTCCTTATGAGCATGCATTATACATAAAGAAGTCCGAAAAAGGTGATATTTTTATAGTATGTTTATATGTGGATGATCTCATCTTCACAGGAAACAATCCACGTATGTTCGATGACTTCAAAAGCTCGATGGTTAAAGAATTTGAAATGACTGACATCGGTCAGATGGCATATTATTTGGGAATAGAGGTAAAGCAAAGACCGAATGGGATTTTCTTATCCCAAGAAGGATATGCTCGGTCGATTTTGAGAAAGTTCAATATGGAGCAAAGCAATTCGGTCAATACCCCAGTAGACTGGGGAACAAAATTATCAAAGTTCGATGAAGGGAGCAATGTGGACTCGACGCATTTTAAAAGCTTGGTAGGCAGTCTTCGGTATCTTACATGCACAAGACCGGATATTCTATATGGAGTCGGCTTGATCAGCCGATACATGGAAGAACCGAAATTGACACATTTATCAGCGGCGAAAAGAATATTGAGATATATCAAAGGTACACCAAATTTCGGTTTGTTCTATTCGAAATCTAACAATTTTGAATTATATGCATATACCGATAGCGATTGGGGAGGAGATATAGATGACCGGAAAAGTACGACAGGGTACATTTTCTTCATCGGTGAATCAGCATTTACTTGGTGTTCCAAGAAGCAACCGATAGTGACACTATCAACTTGTGAAGCCGAATACGTTGCTATATCGGCTGGAGTTTGCCATGCTATATGGCTAAGAAATCTGCTGAAAGATCTAAAGGTTGAACAGGAAGGACCTACGAAGATGTATGTGGACAACCAATCTGCTATAGCACTGGCGAAGAATCCAGTGTTTCATGAACGAAGCAAGCACATTGATACTCGGTATCACTCTATCAGAGAACATGTGAGGAAGAAAGAGGTCGAACTCGTTCATGTCAAATCACAAGATCAACTGGCCGACATTTTTACAAAGCCCCTAAAATTTGAAGTGTTCGCAAAATTGCGAGGAAAGATCGGCATGGTAAAACAAGTTTAAGGGAGCATGTTAGAAATTAAACTTGTTTTCGGTTACAAAGAATTGAAGAGACATCGGTTATAAAAGGAAGGGATACCAATTCATGAATAGGTTTAATGAAAGGATATGTAACGGTTATTGTAATCAATTGGTATTATGAAGAGTCATAATGAAGGGGCATGTAAACTCCTATATAAGGAGATGTTTTGTAAAGTTTTTAAAGAGAAAAGAAAATATAAGAATAGTTTATTTATACTTTCTCCATTCTCTATCCATTCTCTCCTCCAAACACATTCGGCTACATCGCAGACCGAACATAAAGTTGTGAAGATCCTAACAAATACCTGTCAGAATTCATACTGTCAAAATTCATATTAAGTTTGGAAATAAATTATGATTAATATTGCTAGAGCTTATACCTGTTATGTATAACTATAAAATTATATTGGTGTCACATACAAGTATACCATATAGACGTGTACGTGTAAAGACCAACTCAATATATGAGATTCAACAGTTGGTTAGATCATCTTGCTCTTAGAACATTTCAGATTACCACATGCAAGCAGTATTCTATGAAACAATTAGAAAGGATTTTATGAAGCATATGCATGAGCAAATGTTGGAATATCAGTATTTTGATTATGTGTAAACTAGTAGGGGCAGCTGCGCAATGCATGGGTATGAAATCCAAAGTCAAAAAAAATCATATTAATTTAAAGTTTATTGTTATATAATTTGTAAGCGGTAAAATCTCATATTTAATTTCATATGCATGGATGGAGCCACGGTTTTAATCTTTGAGGGACAGGATAAACTATAAAGATAGTTAAAATTGCTATTAGAAAAATATAGTAATACTTGTAGCGGTTTCTATTCTCTATATAAGATAAAATTATCTTGCACACTTTTGTAAAGTTTCATTTTTAATACTAATTTTGTAAAGTTAAGTTACAAGAATACTTAGATATTCAGACAGATATCTTCTATCGAAGTTATAAAATTGAACCAAAGGCATCTTAAACTAAATATCCATATTACTTCAAACCCTTGATATCAGCCACACTTTATCAATGCTTTAGGTTGAAAGAAAAAGAAAAAGTAGTATTTTGAAGCCAGAAATAAAAAGCACATCATACGTAATCAAGGAAGAATATCCAAGATTAGAGAAACAATTTTAGTCAAACAAGCTGCAATATTAATTATTCTATACACCTTTTCATTTATTCATACTCGTTTATTATGAATAGAAAGAAAAAAAATTCAAATATTTTTTGTAATAATGCTGGTAGACTTTTCTTTATATAAAGATTTTAAATAGATTCAAGTTGTTAACTAAGATTTCATATATCGAAAATATTAAAATTTGTAATTGAAAATTGAGTGATATATAGCAGTGATGGGCAAATATTAAAGAGCCAATTAAAAATCTTTGCGTCTTTGGATTTTATTAATAACCAGCGCAAATTTTTTAATAAAATGACACTTTTTTATGGGGGACGATCGCCCCCACACACCGTCTTCTCTCCGTCCACGTTCATATGTAAAATTTATGTAAGATTAACTTGTAAATACTTCGGTATTTTCCTTCAGCTATTTAATATTTTTCTTGCTAAGAATCTCAATTTTTTTCCTTTGGTTTTTTAATATTTTGCCTGTTATATAGCATAAGAAAATCATGAAATGTACAAAAATCTCTAATTTTTTGTTTACATCAAATTTTCAATATTTTGCATGCCATACTCGAATGTGACGAAAGTTTAAAATTTCTCAAAATTTCTGCATTTTTCCTTTTTCCAATATTTTACTTGCTATATCACAAGAAAATCATGAAATTTTCAAAAATAATTTAATTGTTTACTTCGGTTTGTCAATATTTTCCATGATATATAACAATGTTTTAAATATCGGAATCATATCATCTAGGTGTTTCATATATCATATACGTTCGATATATCGGCAGATATTGTTACATCAGCAAAATTTTATCGGTTTTATTGTACCGTGAAGGGTCCCGATACGATATATGAGTTGATAGAGCAGCCGATATGACTGATATTTGATTCAATGATATATAGCCACGAAATTGCAAAACTTTCAAAATCTCAAAATTTCCTGTTTTCTTTCTTTTTGTCAGTATTATGCATATGCTATATAACACACAAAATCATGAATTTTCAAAGTTCTATTTTTTTCGTTTTTTAATATTTTGCACGCTTCACACGACAATCGTGAAATCTACAAAAATTCCAAAATTATTTGTTTTCTTTAAATTTACAATATTTTTCATGACTCTACTACACGAAAATCGTGAAATTTTAAGAAATCTAATTTTTTCCAGTTTTCTTCGGGTTTTCAATATGTTGCATGCTAGCACATGAAAGTCGCGAATTATTCAAAAATCTCAAAATTTTGTATTCTCTTTAGTTTTTAAAGGTTTTGTTTACTATAACACACAAAAATTGCGGTATCTTCAAAAATCCCAAAATTTTGTTTTTTTCACATTTTCAATAATTCACATATATCACACAAAAATTGCGAAGTTTTTAAATATTCAAAAAATACCCGTTTCTTCAAATTTTCAATATATTGCATTTTATATAGCATACAAAAATCTCAAAAATTTCAAAGTCTCAACATTTTCTGTTTTATTCTGTTTTTCAAAATTTTTCTTAGCATACAAAGACCGCGGACTTTAAAAAAAAATCAAAACTTTATGTTTTCTTCCATTTTTCAATATTTTGCTTCTTATACAACAACATCCGAGCATTTATGGGTAGGCTACATGAACCAACATGAGAATCACGCTAAATTTTGCTTCTTATAGCACATAAAAATTGCCAAATTTAAAAAAAAATCTTAAAATTCTTTGGTCACTTTAGTTTTCTAATATCTTGCTTGCTATATAGAGTATGAAAATTGCAATATTTTCAAAAATCCCAAAATTTTATGTTTTCTTCGGTATTTCAACATTTTGCTTGCTGTAAAAAATGAAAATCGTAAAATTTTCCGGGAATCTCAAAAAATTTCTGCGTTCTTCATTTTTTCATTATTTTGCATGCTATATAGAACATGAAATTCGTGAGATTTAGAATGAAGGCTAATCAAAATAGAAACTGATTTTAAAGAATCGGCCGATCAAACTTTTTCCACCATGTAAGCCTAGCTATATGGGCTAAAAGTGATAATATCGAGTAGGGAGCCAATAACAAAATTTCAATGACCCAAATACAGCAAGAGAATAAAAGGGGTTAGATAATAATTTTTCCATTAATGTCCAAGCTAGGCAAGGAAAATATTCCTAGGAATATTCTTTTATATAGCTTTATATATATTATATAGACACGCACGCACACACCGATGAGTTAATCTAAATGGTCATGTTAGTAATGTGGTGATGTTTATGAGATGTGCATGGATGATCTCATGATTATGTAATTAAATGAGAGACATGATTTTATAATTTGTATTGCTATGAATCTATCAATTTAACCGATACGTCCTTAATTAACAGAGCATAATGGAAGAGAAATGTTCATATAACCGACCCCAAAAATTTGGGACGAAGGTTTGTTGTATTTCTATGAATTTGCATGTTTGGTAAAGAGGGATTTAAATGTAGTATCTTCTACAGCAGATCAAACCAGGCCATATAGATCTGTTTCACTACTATAATAGGGGGTTGCCCCTACGGATAGTAGGGGCAGATTTATTTTGGCCCTACGGATTAATCCGTAGGGCTATAGGGTTGCCCCTACGGTCCTTACATATTTATATAAAAATTATTAAATCTTAAATTGTTGTTAGCCCCTACGGAGCCGCAAACCAAGAACCTACGGACTTATCCGTAGGGGCATCTAAACAGGGATTTAAATTAAAAGCTCAGATCGATCCCTACGCTCATTATTCCCAATTTATCTCGCGCGAAAAAAATTCCCAAACCCTCCCGCCGATCGATCGTCGTTGTCGTCATCGCCAGCGCCGCCGATTCATCGTGGCCACCGCGGGCTTTCGTCGTAGCCAGCACTTGCGCGCTTTCGTTGTCGCCGGCGCCGGCTCATCGGAGTTCTCGTCGTCGCCTCTGCACAGGTAAGGAATTCTTCAATTTATCAAATTTTTTATTGGGGGTGCGGCTGGGGCTGCGGGCTGGGGCTAGGGCTGGGCTGGCGCTAAGGCTAGGGTTGGGGCTGGGGCTCGGGCTGCGGCCGCCTAGGGCTGTGGTTGGGGTTGGGGCTCGGGCTCGGGCTGCGGCTAGGGCTGTGGTTGGGATTGGGGCTCGGGCTCGGGCTGCGGCTAGGGCTGTGGTTGGGGTTGGGGTACTGGGGCTCGGGTTGGGGTTAGGGTTAGGGTTAGGGTTGGGGCAGGGGGTTGGGCAAGGGGTGAGAGTTTTTCTAGATTTCTTTTAAAGCTTGTGAAGGAAATTTTGAGCCCCGAAAAATGAACATTTCTAATGATTTTGATAAGAGACAAGGGAGCAATAAAGTTTTGTTTTCTATTTGTCTAGATTCAAATGTCTACTTATATATATATATATATATCTATATATATATATATATCTATATATATACATATATATATATATATATATATACAATCTCAATATTCATGGCATGTTGGTTATAAATTTCTCTCTCTGTTGAGATATATAGCCTACTTCAGCACATAGCTAGGTATGCGATAAAATAATTTTTGATAAAACAATGCATGATATAATATGGAAATATATTTGTTTCTTAGCTTCAATCATACAAACGTGTTCCAAATTAACGTAATTCAAATAGCAATTCCTTGGAATTTTTTAGTCCAGAGAATCTTGATCGAGTCTCAGGATCATATTGATTCAACAAAACGCATCCACTTGCAATGGTACTTAATTCACCATTTACTAGTTATGTTACCTGCATTGAATTAGCATGTCATGGTTATCATATTTGACTTGTATTGTTGCACTTTGTGCAGTTAAGGCTGAATCAGAACAGACTTACCATCAGAGAATCTTACAAATCCTTGACCAGCTTGAAGCTGAGGTAATCAAACAAACCACTTTTCTGTTTAGCCCAAAACTAAGGCTGCTTTTTGCAGGCATTAGAAATAAATGCAAGTTAAGTTCTGCCGAGTAATTTGCCAACAATTTTTGCACATCTCTATGTTTGATAAACAAATGGCATCAGAGCGGCCAAGAATTGAAGCATGTCCAAGCCCAGTTCTGTAGGTTGTATATTCATATCAGGCTGAGTCAGATGTGGAGCTTAACTTGTGTCTTGTAGACTATGCCGTAGTTAGAAAGGTACTACTTGTTTTCATTTTGTATTTCTAGCTTACAAATCCTAAGCCCAATGTTTTAGTTCACTGTGTTAGATAGTAAAAGATCACTTTGCACATTTCCGTAGGAATTTGTCTTTTAGATGTTTTTCTGAGTGTCACATCGTTCTCATCCAAGTTTGTAAGCCATGTTCATTATTCTTTCAATTCTTTTAACTTGAATATGCCAGTTATTGTTCCGTTTAGTATAAAGTTGCAACAAAGAGTCTCTGTTAGCATTTCCATGCACCCTTTACATGTTTTTATCATATCCACTCCTATCTATCCAGAAAGTCAACATCTTCTGGTATTTGTTTTCAAAAAGAAAAGATAAGAGAGGAAAAGATATTTGTCCGTCTCATATTTGAGCCATACTTTTGATTTTCTTGCAGATTCTTGGTTGATTTTCTGTGATAATTCATAAACATAGTAATATTTGTAATGTTTCTTCTTGTTAGTCTAGCTTTCCTCTTATGAATGCCAACACTGTTTTTGCCCTCCTTTTCTTCGGGGCACATGACAAATTTGTTGACCAGGTTCCGATTGCTGTGTGAAAGTTGTTCGGATGAAATTCTAATTCTGGTGGAATTGAAACCGATAACCGGTTCATATGGTGATTTAGGCTGCTTCAGTGATATTTGTGCCTACATTGATGCCTCAAGCAACGAATCAATGATGTTGATCACAAACTAATTAAATAAATTTTGAATACCAATCTGGACTGGGATTTGTGATTGGGGAGAAGTTTGTGTGCTCATGGGCATGACACAAGTCGGGAAAAGTACAACTTACAACGATCGTGTTCCAAATTAACGTAATTCAAATAGCAATTCCTTGGAATTTTTTAGTCCAGAGAATCTTGATCTAGTCTCAGTTCCATATTATTGCTAGTGGATGCGTTTTGTTCATAGAGTCTTTTCCTTTTAGTAATTTTTCTCTTTAGGGAGTTTTCGACATTAAAATCTCACTAGTTGATAATGTTAAATGAGTTCTAGTCCTAGTTTGCTACATTTTTATATATATAGTAGATGGTATGTGCTAAATATAATGTTCTGACAGTTGCTAGGGGGAAGGCAGCATTCGAGGCTGCTGACCCCAGTCCTGGACGCCGCACACGGACGACACCACGGAGGTTGGGAGAGAGGCCGAGGACTGGGCTCTAGCAGGGCCCATATGAGGTTGGACTCCACCCCGGTGGTTACTTCCTCCGTCTCCAGTGAGCGACGTATCCAGCAGGAACTGGAGAGCTTGAAGGCCACAGTTCAGGAGTTGAAGGAGATGTTGGTATGTATACTACTTAATAGTAAAATATCATGTCATATTATAGATATCAACATATCCAATATCAGTACGTAGCCTGAGCTTATTTGGTTGTAGACTTATGTTTTATTAATCATACATGTACATATCCAATTAAAATAAACTACAGTTTTCCAAACTAGATATCCAAATGGGGTTTCGAAATAACTCGATAATGATAAGAATTCAAATAAAACAGAGTTCTTACACGCTTATTGCACACGTTAGGTCCAGACGTGACGGGGTAGGCGCAAGATTCTAGCGTTTATCAGAGGTGGAGCTGGACCGAGCTAGGCTAGCATTTTGATTCTTTTTTTTGAAACATGTATTTATTTATATGATACATATTGTACTACATTTTGAAACATTTTGGGCGATATTGATTTTGGTTTTTATTTATATCATATTCAGTTTTTTGGTTTCTTTTGTATATTATATGCGTGAGATGTGAATATGAATACTGCGATATATGTTGTGTGATGATTAATTTTATATTTCATTGATGTATATATTATTGTGCACAGGGTGGGAAAAAATCTAGCAGCCCATTTTTTAAAAAAAAAATACAGATATTGTGTACTTACGGATTAATCCGTAGGTACACAGGTTGCCCCTACGGCTAAACCCATAGGGGCACAATAACAGCAGTAACTGATATTTTCCCCCTGATCGCAGTGCCAGGGGTTAGGAGTGCCCCTACGGACACAATCGTAGGGCCAACAGCCTAGCCCCTACAGCGTTATCCGTAGGGGCCAAATATCAGGAATCCTGATATATGGCCCCTACGGATAGGTACCTACGCATCTATCCGTAGGGGTTAGAGCATGCCCCTACGGTTATCTCCGTAGGTACATTAAATATATTAAAAAAACCATAAATAATATAACCTTTTTTTACCCTACGCATTACTCCGTAGGGGCAGCAGGACCTACACAGATATCCGTATGGGCAAGAATTTGCCCGTAGGGGTAAGTTCAGGGCTTCAACTTGCACCTGCGGCCTTTGCACCTACGGGGCATTTTTTAGCCCCTACGCATATACCCGTAGGGGCAGTGGGTTGCCCCTACGGATAAATCCGTAGGGGCAACCCATATTTGTAGTAGTGTTTCCTTCAGCATGAGGATCAAAAGGTCGAGTACAACGAGATTAAAAATTAATCTAGGAGAGAATTTGATTGCGTAGCATTGGTTGACGGTGTAATAAATTTTTAGTAAGAAAAGGAGAGGAGTATTAGGATAGATAGGAGACTAGATCGCTTAACTTGAAAAATGGGAACTTGACAGTTTTTAAGGATATAACAATCGTAAAATAAAAATGTTGGAAGAAGATACTAATATTATTATAGAATCACCAAAAAAATCTAGTAGCAACTTGATATACTAATTGTTGACAATCATAGTAATATCTATATTGGTATTTCTTCCACTCCATGGGCATATAGAATACATCAGTGACCTCTTAACATCGTTGCATTGCCATGATATTCTAACTGCATCATATATCTGTCCTACTGCATTATGGCTCATGAATAATATTGTCTCTCCTTGACTACATCGAAAGGTTTATCTCTAGCTTTTAGGTTTTTCTTTCTTCTTTTGGGTAGGGCCAGTGACTTTTTTTTCCTTGGGGGGGGGGGGGGAGGGGGAGTTGGGCGGGTGGTGGTGGTGGTGGTGGTGGTTATATTCACCATCATATACTTGAGTGCATTCGCTGAAAAGAATTTTTCGACTCGAGCGATTTTCCACAACTGAAATTAATTCTCGACAGGCTAACAGATATCTGATAATGAACATATACATGGTATCCGTTGCATTATTTGTTCATTTTAAGTAAAGTTTTGACATTGTTCTCACCATAAGTCACTTGTGTGTCAGAATATTGTCCGCATCAGTGGAAATCATGCATGCAGTGTGACAAGCTCTTCATGCTCTCATAACCTTTGTTACTGTTTTCCCCCAAGTAAACAATTCCATATTTATTAGAAAGAAAAATCGATGCTTGTTGGTTAGATTATCATATTTATTAGAAAGAAAATTCAAGTTTGGAACATCATTAAATTAGTACTTGCTATATATCTTTTCATTAGTCTAGTTTATCATAATGACACGTGACTTCTAGCTATATGTTCTGGGTTACAAGTGCTGAGTTATATTCTTTGGTTTATTCTTTCCTCTGGCATTTTGAGCGATATTATTACCGTCTTTATAACGAATGTAGTTATTAGGCCAACACAAGGTTTGATGCACCATTTACTTTAATCTTCTATTGATTCAACTAAAACTCCCATCAGAAAATTGTTGTTTTACTTATTTCATCTCTATGAATGTATTAGTTTTTTTTCATTTCCCTTTTGGTAAAGAATAGATGCAGAGAAGCTATGGTTTGAGGTCAACAATAGTAGACTACATGTTTTGGCTTTCTTTCTTTTTACTGTCGGTATGCGTTTTATTAAGAAGTGTAAAAATTTGAATAACTTGGAGGGAACTGCTGAAAGAACTTAGGGTACATGGAATAGATGTGACACTATCCATAAAAGATTGCCATCAAGAAGAGAGTGGCAGTACTAGTGCTTTTACTAGGTATATATTCATACTGAAGCTGCCATGCGCTTGTATTGAATTTTGCATCCTAGCTGATGTATTAAGAATTAAAGGGCTAATAGAGAGGTACTAGTGCTTTCACTAAGTATATATTCATACTGAAGCTGCCATGCGCTTGTATCGAATTTTGCATCCTAGCTGATGTATTAAGAATTAAAGGGCTAATAGAGAGGTGATATGAACATGCAAGCACTCTGGAATGTGTGGATTGACTGAATGATGGTGCATTGGTTCTTATGCTCCTTGCTTTCATTTCAACCCCTACATTCCTGGTGCTAGCTTGATGTTCTCTTGGAAAACCTTGAGAAAAAAAACTCTTCATCCATCACTTCTTTTATTATTGTATGATTATCACCATTCTTCTTCCTGTTGTTATTGTGACTACTTTTTTGGGTGTCGGATGACCAAGAGGCTAATAGTTAGTCGATATCCTCTTGATTTTTTCCATGACACAATTATACTGCAGTTATATGGCCTTCATAGAAATATCCTATATTTGAACATCTTCTCAGTAATTCAGCCGCAATTGTATGTCGGGAGACGTATGCAAGAAGGCCTGGTGTCTCTTCTAAAGTAAATTCTCTCTACTTTAGTGATATTTTGATCACATTCTTCAGCTCTACTGTCATCTTTTCCCTTGCTGAAAATAACTCAGGTATACAGTATTCTGGGCAATTCTGCTGCCAAGCAAATTCTTATTCAGTTATCATTTCGAGGTAATTAATTGATTCTTTCGTGAGCCTTCAGACTTATGTGCCATTGTTCTTCCTTCAAAATATTAGATTTGAATCTAGATAATGTCATGAAATGCACAAGATATAGGCATGAGATGTTTGATCAGTAGTACCTCAAGGAAATTCACAAATACGGCCCTGTTTGGGTATGGAGCGAGGAAAACCAGAGTTTATTTTTTAAATAGAGGTAGAAGGGATGCAAACTCTATATTGCAAGTCCCTATCTCCACTTAACAGTTTAACTTTAATGGGGTGTTTCCCTTTAGAGTTATCTAAGCCCGAAAATTTTGTTTTTGAATTATCTAAGCTCCAAAATGAGTGTCGTCTTCTCATTTTTTTGGAGTTTAGAAAACTTTGGTTGGTTTGGAGTTTAGAAACCCCGGTTATCTTAACTTTGGAGCTTATATAACTGGAGTTTTCTGAACTCCAAAATGAAAGCCCAACATGGCATAATTAGTATTTTTGGGTTAAGTTTAAATCACTTTACGAACTCCGGTTATCCTAACTTAACTCAAAAGTCCAAAGCCAAACAGGCCCTAATATTTCCTGCTGGTAGTAATCACAAGTTTTCCCTACTATTTATCAGGAAGTCTAATGTTTGCTCTTTTCATTTTGCAGATAAAGCCACTTGTAGAACCCACAAAGCAGATAATGAAAGTTAACGTGAATGCTTATGATTGGCATGATGAGCTATTTCCACATGGTAACTTTATCATTTCATGAGTACTTATACATTGTGGTAAATTAACTAGTTCATTTTTAGTGATATTTCCACATGCCCTTCTTCATTTTGCAGCTTTATATATGTACTTGCTCAGTTGCACGTCGACCACTCAGGTATCACAGCCAATGATAACACCTTGAACTTCATTTCATCAACTTGATAAACTGTTATAATGTAATGGAGATGTCATGATCTCATTATCGGGTTACAGCCTGCATTTTCTAGAGCCCACAACAACTGATACCAAAAATATCAATAGCTAGTTTGCCTTTATGTTCAAATGGTAAAAGTGCTATGTATTTATCACGGATTTTGACATTTCAGTTATCCTTTCTACTTAGAACAATAAGTTTCAGTTTCCTACACCAACTTTTTATTGATACAATAAATACTTTGGATTTTGAATCCTTCTTCAGACTGTGTTTCAATCTTTTCGCTTGGACCGGTAACCCATTTTCTCATAACCATAGTTCAAAAATTGGCATCAGTACCACTCAACGATATTTCAAGCAGCTTCATTCTAAGATTTTCCAGCAGAAATAAACATAACGCTCATAAGACGACCAAGTATCATTCCTAAAGTTTGTTCAGACAATTTAATGGTGATACAGGTTTAACATGTTATAGCATTCCACTCAGTTCTTCTAGCCATATCTTCCACATACCTGCGTCATTAATGAGCTTTTCAGTAACTCAAAAGGTTAAACATTTGTTGAGTTCATCAACTTTATAAGGACTTGCATGCTATTGATCGACAAAAATCATTACTGCCAATGAGTTTTATAGCAAAAGCAATCAATTTGGCCAGAAATTGAAAAATAAAATCCAAAAAATTAAAACAAGAATATCATATCTGGAGCCAAATTTTGAGTGAACAAGATAAAATTTTAACATGTTCAAGTTGTCGGATCGATCCATAAGGGAAAGAGAAAAAATTTTCCCGATCGTCGTCGTTAGAACCCTGGTTTTTTTCCCGATCAAAAAAAAAAAAAAAACTGATGGAGGTCCTTTTCGGGTCTCCATCAGATGTTGTCTTCCATCGATCTCCCGGTAGACTTTGGAGGTGATCTCCTGTTGTATGTGGGTCTCAATGGGTTTTGAGGAGATTGATGGTTTTAAGGATTTTACGCCGAGTACCTGCAAAGAAGTCCATGGATGGTTTTGTACCACCGAGGACCCTCGATCAAGTTAGTACTAGATCCGAGCAGAGTAACGGCTAAGTGGAGTGAAAATGGCTTACTTGACCCCTCTGTGATGGGGGTTTATATAGCGGCGGTAGCACGCAGCAGCAAGCGCAGGAATCTCGCCGGCAGTTACGCTTCCGACGTCACGCCCGCGTAAAGAGCGGATCAGCCATTAATGGGGATCGTGATGCCATGGAACGTGGGGCGTTGTTGGCGGAGAATCGGTGCGTGGCGACATTTACAGAGCGGCGGTTATGCCTGTTAGTGGTGGAGTTGGTCGGTCGGAGGGACCAAGGAAGACGACCTAGGCTGGGGAGCTCGGAGGCGAGCAAGAAGGCCGAAGAGTCTTGGTCCTGTGGCAGCTCGGGAAGAGCTGGGGGGTTGAGGAGGCCAACTTGCAGAGGGCCCTGAGGAGGGCCAGTTTGTGCTTGTGGTTCGGGTACAGGAGTGGCCTAACCGGTCTCTGTGGCCCTTCCTTCTGAGTTTTGGGACACGTTATCTGCCACATGTCCAGATCTTGGAGACCGCCAATATTGAGCATCATCATTAGCCCCCCACTCTTGTCCTGACCAGCTAGTGGGTCGGGTCAGGAGTGGACTGCTAGGCCTCTCGAGGTGAGCTCCTTCCTCAAGCTTTTTCGGGACGAGTCCTCGGGCTGTCAGTTGTCTTTTCTGCTAGCGAATCAAGGCGAGATCTCAGCATTCAAAGGAGGTGCGCCGGTTTGTGCACTCTGCCGCTGAAGTGACGGTCCACGTGCCAAGCGTCAATTGGCCGATGCGACGTATGCAGGCCTGCGACGTCTGATGGGATGTGGTCCAGCGCAGGATCGACACGTGGAGCGATCGGAGCCACTGGACGCGAGGAGTCGTTTCGGCGGGAGATGACGGGCGTCGTTGGATGAGGCCGCTTGCACCAATAAGCAGGGGTGGGGCCTGTCTTTGGGTCCTTACTCCTTCATATTTCCCTCTTCCAATGCCTGGTTGCTTGGCACTCGTCTTCTTTCTCCCGCCTTCGACTCCCGAAGATTCCCTTCTTCAAGGTTAGATGTCTTCCTTTGTAGAGTCAGTAGATGTCATAGAAATAGGCTCTAGGGACCCTTTAGTTGTGTCCGAGTCCTCCCGGGGAGCAGGGGTCAGATCCTCTCCTCGGGTTCGCGCGGTGGGGGGAGCTCCCAAGGAGGTGGCGATTGATGTGGCCCCCGGCTCCTCGTGTTGGGTGAGGCATGAGGACGAGCTCGCCAACGCTCGGGCTCGTTTACACGCTCCGACTGGCCAAGGAAGGAGAAAGGGCGGATCAAGTACGGGGCAGGGAAATCGCCCTGTATTTGGAAGCTTTTGGGGGCGGAATGCGCCTGCCCTTTTCTCCCGAGGTCGTTGCCGTGCTGAATTTTTTCGGTCTGGCCCCCGGCCAGTTGGTGCCGAACTCGTGGAGGATCCTTCTCGGGTTCTTGATCCGCCTAAAGTTACAGGCGGTCCCTTTCAGCCTCTCCCTTCTCGATTCTTCTCTCGTCTTTAAAAGTCACCCTGGTGGTCGAGCGGGCGACCTGAGATGGGTCTATCTCTCTTCCATAAAGCGGCCGAGGGGGCGCTGCCGGGACCGGGGTCGTGGCCTTGCCTTCTTCTATTCATGATTGGAAGAAGAAATTTTTCTTCGTTTCCCCTCCCGAGGGCGAGGACTGGCCCGTGCCTACCAAGTGGTCGAGGGAGAAATGTTTGCCGGGAACCAGTCTGATGACCCCACTGCGGTGAGAGTGGCATCACGAGAGCCTATCCCCTGACCCGACGTGCTGCTGTCTGAGAGGGTCCTGAGCTGGGCCGGGCTCAGCCCTGTTGAATTCATCGGTAAGTTAGGCTAGCTTTTGGCTTGTGTTTTGCTCGTGTTGCTGACTTGTTGGGTATTTGCTTTGTGCAGGATCTATGGACTTTGACTCGCTTAAATCCTCCATGCGCTAGCCGAGGAAGGTTACGAAGGCTGGGGGCACCAGTTCTTCTCGCGCAAAGCCCGTCTCGGCTCCTACTGCTCCGGTGGTGGCGTCCCGTGAGCGTTCGAGGGCAGATCCCGCCCCGGGCCACAGCAGAGTGTCGGGCCGGAAGCAGGTCCTGGCTCTGGAGGACGCGGACTCAGAGGAGGAGATCGGCTCTCCTTCGGAGCCGCTCAAGAGGAGCTCCTAAAAATCTTCCCGGGGCCGGTCCTCACCGATCGTGGTGGAGGAAGGGGGCCTCCAGATCGCGGTTCCATCGGGGCTGTCCGTTGCGGATAGCCTCCTACATGAGACAGAGGCCTCGGCCTGGGGTAGAGTTCCCGAGGGGACCTTCAGGGCTCAGCTGGCGTCCATCGCCCAGGAGTCCGTGCAGGTAAGTGTTTGGTTTATTGTGGGGTTCGGTGCCTCCTTCGTATTTCTGATCTCTTTCGAATCTCCCAGGTTCTTCAACACATTGCCCTCGCCTTACGTATGGAAGCCGAGGTGGTAGCCCCGATACTAAAGGCAGCGGGCCAGCTCGCCTCGCTGGAAGAGATGTAATACCCAGCCCCTTTTATACCAAAATCTGTATTTTGTTACTTTAGAATTCTATTTATTCTTAATTATAATTTTATTTATTTTGTTTATAATTTTATTTATTTTATTTATAAATATATTTCTTCTAAACCCTATTTTCTTTTATCAATAAAACTAAACTCCATTTTCTTTTATTCAACCCCAGCCCGGCCCTTCATTTTCTTTTTCTATTTTTTAATTCCCCCTGGCCCAACATCCAAGCCCACACCCTTCTCACCATTTTCCCCTAATTTTCTGTAGGCCCAGCAGCTTCCTCGACCCACTTCCTATATTTTTCCATTTGATTTTTTCCCTTTAAATTCATTGGCCCAATCCCTGGCCCAGCAGCCCACGCCTCCTTTGCCAACCCGACCCGGCCCACCACTATAACCCTTCTTCTCCCCACGTTCCCATAATTCCCGCACGCGTTTTCTGCCGTTGCGCCCACATCGCCGCCCGACACGCGCCGTGCCTCGCTCGCAAGCGTTACCCACGACGCGCGCCCTCGACTTCTCCTCGTTGACACGCCTCTCCCTCTCTCTTCCATTTCCTTTCCCGCTCCTCTCTTGAACTCGCGCCCACGCTCGCGACCACCAGCATCACAGTCCCCACTCACCTTCCCTTCGACCACCATCCACCGAGCTCCTTCTCATGCAACCCTCGACTCCATGGTCGAGCTCGAGGCCCATGGCAGCTCCTTCTTAGCCAAGACACCACCCATCACCGACCCCCTGCTCCACCCCCTCGCCACCATTAAGACCTCTGACGAGCCACCATCAACCTCGCCGACCACCTTGCAATCACCACCATGCCTTCGACAGCTACCACGAGCTCCATAACCGCATAACTCCACCATCACCGTCGTTCTCTCTCTCTCTCTCTTCCCGAGCTCAACGCCGCCTAAGCACCGTCGGCTGACCCCAGCATCATCGATGACCCCTCGTCACCACCGGCTTCTCCTCTTCTCCATCTTCCTCATGACCGATCAACACAACAGCCCCACTTCCTCCCTCAAGCCAACTGAGACCAATCAAATCCACCACTTCACCATACCACCTCCCTGCAACTTCTCCTCCAACGAGCCCTGCCGCGACCACCTCGCACCACCTCCATCAACGACGCAACCATCTCCTTCTCCTCAACACCCTAAACCCAAACCTCCATCACCATCGCCCTCATCTCTACGCAGAACCCATCATCACTGTCGCCGTCCACTTTGCTGCCACCAAACTCGTCGGCAACCTTCTCTGCGATCTCACCGCGGCCACCACCTAGCCACCGTCGCCGCAGTAGCCTTCATCTCAGCTGTCATCGCCATCATTGTTGTTGTCGCAACTATCGTTGCCTTCGTCGAGCCTAAGCCCCTCAATTACAACCGAGACACCGTGCCGCCGCCGCCATTGCATCCGTACAAGTCACAGATGCCGTCTCCATAGCAGACAATGTCACAGTGGTCATCACCGTCAACACTGTTATTGTAACCATCGACATCACCGAAGCCAATCCAACCCCGGCATTTCATCGAACGCTTATAACCATCAAAATTGCCGCATGGTCGTGCCCGTGCATACCGTGCTATCAATTCAACGATTCCAGGTAAGTATTTTACTTGCTTACATGCTATATACTCAAGTTACAATCTTAGATTACTTGGATCATAAAGTTACAATTTTAGATCAATTAGGTGTCATACATGTTCGATGTGTGTTCCCAATGAAAATACTTGTCTATTTTGACGGAACTGGATGGTTTATATTGGCCCTTGTAGTGATGGATATCTTGTGCAAGTTTCGCTGGAAAATATGACCGTTAACGACAAAAACGACTACCCCTAAGTTTACTCGTAAAACTAGAATTTTCTTGTACCTGAAAACCGTTAAAATCTCCATAAATTATATACACACTGGAATGATGCGTTCAAGAGCTTAAATCGAAGCTGACTTGACGAACTATAACCCTATGTAAATTTCTAATTATTTCTGTACCTAAACTGTGACAATATTTGGATCGGAGTGTGACTCTGGACTGCAGTCCCGAGCGACTCCAGTTGTTGTTTACTGTCCCATAATGAATACCACCCTGTTTCCTTAACTCGTAGGTTTCCGAACTCCACTTTTTATTAAAGGTGAATCTGTTAGCTAGACAACACAATTGGTTTCATTCTGTTTCATTATCATTTGTTATTTAATCTGTAATTTAAAAGATGGGGACGTATAACAGTCCCAACAGAATCAGAATTTACATATTATCATTGAACAGTGTATAACTCATGACGTACAGACGCGATCGAGAATCCGTCTATTGCGTTGAAAACCTTACTGAAAGCCCTAGATTTCATCCAACTGTAGCATCGCTAAATTCTGATCCCAACTAGTATTAAAATGCGTTACGAAACGGACTTCCGATTCTGAAACCGGATTTCCAGCCGTGAATGCTTAAAATGAAATGACTATGATTAGTGATCCTGGAATCCGATTGGCATGAAACCAAAATCGCAGGATAGATAATTGAACATACTATTTATTCCCTGTTCATCGTTTCACTAAACTATAACCGTATGATTTATGATAAATTATGCAAGTGGTAGATTACTGATTCATGACACCCTAATCATGCTTTACATACTGTTTACGCATCATATCATACACATGTCACTGCATTGATAACCTAGTGATAACGTGCATTACCCAGTGTTAGGTATTAGTGATGATTGTGGCAAGTACATTAGTGTTCGTGTATCAGTGAATAAGTGAAAGCGACACGTACTTGTACACAATCAGTGAACCTTATTATTCTATTGCATTGTCAACGTCTGTGGGACGCGTGTATGTGTGACTATAAGTGGTATGGGACACTTATGAAAGCTCTTGCATGGGTGTCACAGATAAGGCACCAGACACTGCCATTTATCTTAGGTATTAGTCGGGACGTGCTTGATGGAGATCCTGTCTCCAGTTCTCGTACGGACTTGTCACCGACCGACTGGTATTTGAGGTTATGGTTAGCGTTTGATGTAGACCACGGGGTGTGGGGTAGTTTGAGTGTGAGTTCAACAGAATCTCGGGAGTCCCTTGCCGGCTTATATATTTAGGGAGATATATAGAGATTTACAGGGTACATGATTATTACCGTGATTTACATGTTGGGCCCGTGGTCCCTTGCCCTTGGGTGGAGGACACTCGCGAGTAGTTGATTTTCACACTTGGACTGACGATAGGCTTAGTGACCTGTACAGTGAGACTTAGAGGCTGATAGGGATAATGACATCGATATTCATACTTACTGTGTTGACATATGTGGCATATCATTCTACTCTTTTACTGTTCCACTGCATCGATTATTACATGTTCATACCTACCGTCATTGATTTACTGTTATATCTATTTATTATCACTGTTAGAGTTATCACTTGGAATTATATATTATATTGCTATTGTGTCGCTCTGACGACCTGAGTATGCATGCTCAGTGTGAGGAGAGGATTTAGTCGGGACCAGGATCAGACGCACATCACGGACATCGTGATTAGCTATCCAGAGTTATACCCTTTTGTTTCCCATCAGGTCAGTTCTTTATATTGTTTGTTCCAGTTACTGCATTTCTCTTTACCTGCGCATTATTTACTGATTACCATGTAAAGCTAGAAGCCGAAGTGTGACTACGGCAGGATGTATCCTTGACCGTAGGAGCATGGCTGGCCTTGTCAACCCCTCGTATTCCGTATTTTAGGAAGCGGGGCGTGACATGGTTTAGTTGGTATCAGAGCCCAGGTTTTGCTTCGATTGGGATTGCAGTTTTCCGTGTATAGCTTGACAATCTAATATATCCCTTGGTCTAGGTTGTAAACTTGTTATTCTTGATCTTTATTCACATTAAGTGTTCTGCTATCCATTCGCTAGGGTTTTAGGTGACTTGGCAAAGTTTTGTGGTTGTAATTGTGAACTACATCACGGTTACACTACCATACTCTGTTTAAGTGACTTAGATTCATACAGTTGATTTTCCCATTTGTAAAGAATTTAATCACATCTGATATTCTTGAATCTTTGTCCAATCCATATTATATTTGATTCTTATAGCGTGTGCCTTATATCATCCTCAAAATCATTATTTCAGGATCATGTCTTCCAACGACTCTTCCTCTATCTCCACTCCCCAGAATCAGACTATTGAGATCCTAAGTGCACTGCAAGGTTTAAAGGAAGCCCATGAGAGAACAAATGACTTGTTAGCTGAAGGATTGAGAAGGCAGGTGTTCCCCTCCGAAAGACGCGGCGGAGACCGATAAACGTCTTGCCTGAGATTCGGGGCAGATGCTATATGGTTTTATTCGTCTACCTCTCCGAAAATACCAAGTTAATTTATGGAATTGTATATCGGAGGTTTAGACGGATGCGGCCGATGTAGCAGACTTCGTCAGATTCCCCCTCGCTAGAGGGGTTTTTGATTGTGGGGACGCTTTTCCCTACAGGCGCAAGCCCCTGGAGTTAATTACGCTACCGCATCGCGGTGGCCACTTTCTCCTTCTCCAGAATTTCACTTCGTGTCGTGTGTGTTTGTTTTGTTTGTGGTGCCCGTGGATTGTATACGGAGACTGAGTAATGCCGTCGCCCGTAGGACGTGGATTAGTCCAAATTCGTATTTACTTAGATTTGGGTTTGTGTTTTTAGTTTAAGGATACGTTAGCCGTATTGAAGCTAAGATCAACTTAACATGATGATCCGTTTAATATGTGACCGTCGGGACTCGTCGCCTCTCTAACGTCGTTGAAGGATTACAACGATAGGTGTCAGAGGAGTTCGGAGATGTACCCTCGAGCCAAAGTTGATTTCGGGTTTTATAATTTATTTGAATGTTTAAGGATACGTTAGCCGTGTTTGGGGCTAAGATCAACTTAAACGAGACCGTTTAGATCCGAAAAAAGAGCATTTGGGGGCTCTATTACTCCAGTTTAGGGACGTAGTGGTCCATGTTCCAGTTTAGGGACGTGGTGGTCCATCGCCCGTTTAAGGACGTGGTGGTCCATCGCCAGTTTAAGGACGTAGTGGTCCGTCGCCAGTTTAGAGACGTGGTGGTCCATTATTAGTTTAAGGACGTTTCGGTCCATCATTAGTTTAGGGACATTTCGGTCCGATATTAGTTTAGGGACATCTCGGTCCAATATTAGTTTAGGGACGTCTCGGTCCATCATTCATGTGTGTGGTCGTTGGGACCCGTCACCTCTTTGACGTCGTTGAGGAATTACAACGATAGGTGTCAAAGGAGTTCGGAGATGTACCCTCGAACCGGTTGTAAATTGATTTAAGTGAGCGATCTTGCTCTGTCAATTTAATTTGAGGACTTACAGCCAAAATTGGGCTAAGTCCAGTTAAAAAAGGTCAACATTTTATTTACTTTTGCATTGCGTTTTCATTTGGGCTCTACCCATAAAAGATGCAGAGCATCAATTTGTTTTGGGCTCTGCCCATTTATAAATGATGCAAAACATCTGCTTTGTTTGGGCTCTGCCACTTTTTTAAAATGCATAGCATTCTTATTGTTTTGTTTGGGCTCTGCCCATTTATAAATGATGCAGAGCATTAATTTAATTAGGCTTGCTTGGTCTTTTTGATTTGGGCCTGGCCCTTTAGGAAATGCATTGCATTTATCAGGCGCTTTGCGCCAATCAAAGAGCGCAAGCGCTTGTGGTGGCGACACGTATCACGTGAGCGCAGTGCGCTGCGCCGATGCGCTGCACATGCGCTGCTGACACATGGCGCTAATTCAGGAGCGCAACAGCGCAAATTGGAAGTACAAAGCACTAAGAATCTTTTAGATTCAAGAACAGAAGTGCAAAGCACTTTTTGATCTCTTGATCTAAATTTAGATCAAAGAAAAACAAGTTTTTTCTTGTTTTTCCTTATCTAAGAGAACCAAAGGTTCATAAAAAGTGCAAAGCACTATTTTTATTCTATTTATCTATTATATATTTTTTTTGTTAAAGATCACTGATCTTGTTTTTAGATCAACGATCTGTTCATAAGATAATTTTCTCTTCTTTAAAGGGTTTTTTTTTTACCTTTTTGTTCTTGAGAAGTTCTTCAGAATTCTCTCTTTTCTTCTTTTTTTTTAGAAGTAATGTTCATGCCTTTGAATTGAGATTTAGGGTTCTTTTTATAGTGCCCACAAATTAGTTAATTTTGTTAAAGAGATTTTTCTCTAAGTGATTTGGGGAATTTTCCCCACCGTTGGATCTTTTATCCAAGGGCTTCTGTTTTACAGAAGAAAATCCTCTTGTTTTAACAAGAACAGAAAGATTTCTTTAAAATCTTTATTCTGTTTGGCGCATATGCCCCAGTGCGTGACACGTGTCATGCAGCGCACAACTGCGCTGGCGCATCTGCGCCGACACGTGTCGCGCAGCGCACAGCGGAGCACAACTGCGCTGGCGCATCTGCGCCGACACGTGTCGCGCAGCGCACAGCGGAGCGCAACTGCGCTGGCGCATCTGCGCCGACACGTGACGCGCAGCGCACAGCGGAGCGCAACTGCGCTGGCGCATCTGCGCCGACACGTGACGCGCAGCGCACAGCGGAGCGCAACTGCGGAGCGCAACTGCGCTGACACGTGTCGCGCAGCGTAGTGCTTGCGAAACCGAAGCGTTGCTTCATTCAATTTTTTTAAAACAGAGCTTTGCTCTGATTGGGTGCGCTGCCTTGGGCGCTGCGCTGATGCGTCTGCGCCAGACACGTGGCGCGTTGCGCCCGGGATTTGAAGCGTTGCTTCAAAATTTGAATTTTGAATTTCCAGCAGAGCTTTGCTCTGATTGGGGGAAACAAATGCCTCCCCACCGTTGCGCTCACGTGGCGCGCACGTGAGTGCAGCGGTGGCAAGCCCCTGACCGTTGGATCAAGGGGTGAGCTGAAGGGGCGCAAGCGCCTTATAAACAAGACCTTTGGCCCTTAGAAAATTTCACCATTTTCTAGATTTTGATTCCAGAGCTTTGCTCTTGCTTAGAACTTCAGAGCTTTGCTCTCGTTTCCTTGGAGCTTTGCTCTCATTTTCCAAGTTAGAAAACTTTAGGTAAAATTAATCTTGAGTTAAGTTAATTTTAATTAACCAATAGAGCTTTGCTCTCATAGATCTTCTAAAGAAATCCTCTTTGGAGTTTCACCTAATAGAGCTTTGCTCTCATGAATCTATAGATCTGCAGAGATCTTGTTCATGGGTTTTAACCCATTAGCAGAGCTTTGCTCATGGATCCAAAAATAGATCTTTTAGATTTGAAAAATGAAGAATCTTTTTATAAGTTTTCATGAATCTTTCAAGATTCCAAAATTTTTAATTCTTTTAAGTGTAAAAATTTTCTGATGGACTTTTTCCATTATTACCACAGAGCTATGCTCTTTTAAGAAATTTTATTCCCTTGAGACCAGAATTTGACAAGTGTCATTCTGTGGCAGAGCTTTGCTCTGAAATAGGAGATTTTCTCCTTGTCTCTAAGGATTCCACACTGATGAGAATATTCTCTTATGGATTTCTCTTTCTTGACTGATAGTCTTATCCAATGATGAGGCTGTCTTATTACATAGGGCATTTTCATTTGGATTTCATGGGTCCCTATTTGGTCCCCTACCCACTGCATTGCAATGTAGTGTGATTAATTTTTTAATTTAGTTAACTCAAAAGCTAAACGTTGGAACTGCAGCACTAACGGCTAATTTCTGTTCATTTGCAGCTATCATGTCTCTCGACACCTCGTTCCCGTTCGTCCGTTCAGAGGAGGGATTTCCCGAAGTGCCCTTGGACCGTGAAGTTCTGGCTATGATCAAGGAATACGACCCAGAATGCAAGAGTCTCCATCTTTGGGGGTCATGGTATAACCAGATCATTATGGATCGACGCAGCTTCACATGCTCAGTGCCGTCAGAGCCTATCGTGGCGATTCACTACGCAACCCCACCCTCGGTGCAGTATGCCGTGGAGTTGGCGGATTGGACGTCAAAGGGCTTCCTACATCCCGCCATAGATGCGATACCGATTCAGCGTCCCATGGTTTTGGATATCCTAGGGCGCCGTATCTGTCAAGGTGAAGCACGACCCTGGGGGCAATCATATAACCTTGGTCTGATTCCCCGCCACCCGATCGGCTACCTGCCGTGGGCCCGGTACATCCTGTCGACGAAGAAGTCGCAGTTGATAAGATTAGGACTGTACACCGTGGTCTACGTCTCTCTCTTTCAGTATCCCACGCTCCCTACCTGGTGATTCAAGGCTTTCCTGGAGCAGTGGAATATTCCCACTCACACTTTCCTTGCGATGGATCGGGAAGTGTCCATCTCTTTGGAGGAATTCGCAGAGGTATTCGGCCTACCAGTCATGGGGGAACACTATGAAGAGCTGCTCCCGACAGATGAGTACGTCTTCGGTGCTAAGCCGATGGTAAGGGGATCATGCCGGAAAACGCTGTTCAACACCAATTCCCGAGCCTGATCAAGGTGTTGAACATCTACGAGTCCCTTTTTATCGAACATGGGAGCCGAGGAGTTAATTTTGAGGACTTCATCACTCGGTTCCTTCGCCCAAGTGTCATCTCGTCAGAAGCGGCCAAGTCTGCCACCTTGGATGACCCTTTCGGTCTAGGTTTGGATAACCTGCCGACGAAGGAGATAGACCAAAAGGGTTTCTTTCTTCCAGACTTCCCGACTATCTCTTTTGCAGAAATTGCAACCCCCGGGATGGACGAGGAGGCATTTTTCTTAGGATTTCTCGGATTGTGGCTGAGTTGGTTTGCGATCCCAATGCACTCTCATCGCATGCGGCCCTCTGTCTTTTACCGAGCCCATCGAATGGTCATCGGGGTAAAGGTGGCTATGGGGATCCCCGGCTTGGCGCACTTATATCATGGCCTTAGTCGAGCAGCAGATGCTAATGAGCCTGGGGTATTGCACGTGGTCCTCCCAATGCACTACTTTGCATCGTGGCTCGAGCTACACACGGCGGGTGTCTTCGGCATGCATAAAAGGCCTCCGTTCTTCGAAAGGTGCAGCTTTCCTCGCATCATACAGCTAATTGGCGCGTCAATTGTGAACCCGTCGCCACGAGATGCCAGGGGTCCACTCCTTTGCTCTCACACCATCGGAGTCGGTGTGTTTTTCATTGATAAGGTGTTGACCATCGGAAAAGCGTCCACTACTGCAGTGCGGCCATTGCAATTCACTTTTAAGGATGGAGCTTCGGTTTTAACGGCCCGGGAGACCCTTCAGTTATATTCCATCAGACCGGACTTTTTGGTGTTTAGGCAAAATGGGTCAGCGATCTTCATGAGATATAATCTGCATCGTTTCGCCCAGCAGCTGAGTTATAATCAAGGGGTACCGCTGGAGGCTTTCTTATCGGAGCCTGCTGTGACCGAAGAAGGGATGGAGAGGGCGCTACATCATTTCATGCGTATAAACACGGGCTCCCACTTCTTTATCAACGAGCCGGCCTACACCCCATGACTCCTCAAGGTATACACAGAATGGTACAGTCATTCGACGGGGGCGGTTATAAAGGAGGAAAGGCGGTTGTTGATCGACCGCAAGGTTTCACCTCCAGGTAGCGATCGCAACGCTCCTTTGGTGCCAAGGACCCCGGTAATCCCATCTTTAAAAGACGCCACAGCAGGACCCTCGCGCGTGCAGAGTCCTCCATGCAGATTGCCGCTCCCTGATATTGCGGATGCACCCCCAGCGCCTTGTGCTCCAGTGGTTGCAGTTTCGCCAGAGTCTGGCGTATGTGCGGACATTAGGACCCGCCATCCCAAGGTGGCTGCTAAACATAAATCGATCCCGCGTGCACCTAGAGTTAGCAGGAAGAAGAAAAAGAAGTCACTCTTTACCGCAGACATCACGTTCGGTCAGGAACCCCATGCTCCCTACAGTGAGGGCCTGAGCGAATATGGGACTAATGAGGGATTAGTCATGCCGCCGGATGACACGGACTTGGAGGCCGCCCTCAGAGCTTTGGAGCACTTGGCGAGGCGTAATGCCTGGCTGGCTAGGCTCGCGGCGTTAGGTAATCATTAGTCGCAATTTTTATTACATCATATCTTTATTGTTGCCTTTGACTAATATTTTCCCTTCTTTTCCCTTAACAGGCATCACCACTGAAGAAGCCATTGTCGCTTCCCTCAAGACCTTCCAAGAGGAGGAACGCCTTAGAGTGTCTCTAGGACTCAGTAAGTTTCGATTCATCATGTTTTCATTTTTTTAATGTTATGGCCGATTTAACCTTTCCCTTTTTTTATCACAGGGACCTCAATGCCGCTCCCGCCAAGTGACGCAGGTGTCCTACCAGCTGCCGACGTTCCTGCTTCCTCAGGGTCATCGCACAAGGTCCGTCTTGACGAGCCGATGAGAGATGCCTTAAAGGCTTTGGAGGTGTCTTTGTTTACGGACGACGACGCCTTGGTGAAGGAGGCATCACAGAGGTCTATTGTAACAGTTTGGGAGGAAAGGAAGCGGCTAAGGCGTGAAGCGAAGGCGCGTAGGGCTGCCTTGGTTGTGGGAGCGGGCCCTAGCACTGCTCCTCGTGCCGATACTCCGTCCGAAGAGGCCCATGTCGCCCTATCCACTGCTCGCAGAGAAGTGGCGCGCGCAGCTCGAAGCGCAAACGGTAAATCCACTTCAGGTAATATTTCTCTTAAAGTTTTTGCTGTAGGAGTTTTAATGCCATCGGATCTTATATCTCTTATCTTGCAGGGCCAAGTCCGACCGAGGAGGAGGCGGAGACCGCTGAACCCAAGGAAACAGAGGAGGCGGCTCCTACCGAGCTTGAGCCGATGGTGGGCAACGTCGCTGAGGCTTCAGGGCCCGAGATAGAGGTTGAGGGGTCTGCAGCCGAGAAGGTCATTGATGCCCGGCCTGAAGTGGCGGCAGATGAAATGATCATTACAACTGAGCCGAGGGTGGTGGCGGATGAGGCGCTTGAGGCCGATGATCTCGCGATGACGGCGGATGAGCCGATGGAGATCGCAGAACCCGCAGAAGGAATAGGTGAGATGGGTACGACTCCTGGGGAAGAGTTAGCCGCTCCTTCCCTAGAGTCCGGCAGTAGTTTCCCTCCCTGTGTACGATCTTCTGCCGTCCCCAGGTCTTGCGAGCACGACAACGGTCCCTATCGAGTCCGGTGATGAGGCTACGGGCGGTGGCCTCATATCGATAGAGGAGAGAGTCGCCTCCGTTTTGGCCGGAAGTTCCTCAGGTAAACCCCAGGTTGCTTTTTTTTTCTTTGTTTTACAATTCTTTCTGACAAATTTACCTTTCTTGTAACGCAGGTGCGGCCAGCGCCGATGCCCCACTGCTTGAGGGAGCGCCTTCAACGACTGCCTTGGCGGTGGTTACCCCTCAGCCCTCTCTCACACCGTCAAAGATGTTGGAAGGTATGAGTTCGCAACTTATTAATCTCACTTTTCAGACGTATAATCCATATACTAAAGTCATACCGTTGTGTCTTTCAGGAGTGCTCTTTGACCACCTTTATCAGGTGTTGCTCTCACACTTCTCCTTCCCATCCGAACTTGCCTCTTCCCCTGGTGGTGTTGGTGAGTATGATTTCCGTTGATATCTTTCTTCTTTTTTTTATTGATGGAGTTACTGATAACCCCTTTTTCTCATCTCGACTGCAGTGCTACAGATTGAAGGAGGAGATAAAAGATCAGCTGTGCCACCGGCCCTTCCGACCTTGCCACCTGTCTCAACTGGTACGACTATCACATTGATAACTTCCCCCTTTTTATTTTCTGTACTGTTATCTGACCACATCCTGTTTCTTTTTAGTTGTCGTTCCGGCCTCAGCGCCCTTCGAGTCTCGCATTACAATGCCGGGCGGCCCTTCCCAAAGACGTCCGTCCTCAAAAGGTGCGGCGAATAGTCTGCGTATGTTGAGCGACTACATCGAGGAATTCGACGTCGAGTCTCCTACATCCGCTGAGGATTTCGCTACGACGATTAACCCAATGTTGGTGATATTTGCCACCTTCCATGACGAAGGCACCGTCGCTTCTTAGGTTAACCATTGTCGGGAGATTGAGGCTCGCCTTCATCAATTGGAGTCGATGTGTCTATCACCTGAGACTTTGGCTGTGAGCGCTCAACGGGGAGCATGGCTCGAGCAAAGCACTTCCCATTTCCGTTATTTGGAACAAGAAGCAACTTTGAAGCTGAAGGAGTGTCAGGAGTCTTCAAGCGAAACTGCTCGCCTACGTGCTGAAGTTGAGGCGAACGCTGCCGAGGTAAAGGCCGTCTTCGAGGGCCTTCTAGAGCGCATCTCAAATGGGCTGAAATTGAAGAGGGCACTTGATGTCGCCGAGCATGACATTCCAGGCCGTGAAGTTGCTCATCAGGCCGTTAGGGATCAGCTTGCGTCTGTCGTGCAGCAACGGGCCCAAGTGGAAGCGGAATTGGCAGTGGTGGCTGATCAGGAGAAAGTGAGGAAGGAAGTGCGCGAACAATTGCTAGAGCTATGCAGAACGCTTCCTTCTCAGTAACTCTCCATGTATCGTTCGTAGATAAAAAGAAATGTGTATATATATATATATTTTTTTTATTCTTTAACATAATGTATCCTGTACCCAATCAAGTTTATGAATAAAAGATATACACATTTTTTTTATCTTGTGTCATTTTCTCTGTCTTTTCTTTCTCCCTTTTTCTTACTATCAGCATGTTGTCACGATTGGCAGGTAGTAGAGCAGGCATCTTGATTTCTTCATGAGATAGTGATGGCTTAGGCTGCAGGTTCAGATCTGCCGCCTAAGACTTTTCAATTCTATGAGCCGTGAGGGTCTCATAGAGACTTTTCTCCCTACGGATCGTGTGGATCTCGTAGGAGGGTTTTTCTCCTTAGGAATCATGAGGATTCCTAAGTGTGGTCTTCTCTTATAAGTCGTAAGGATCTTACAAGAGAATTTTTCCCTCTTAAGAGTCGAGAGGACCCATAAGCGGTTGTTTCCCTCCTTGTTGAAACTCGACTTTGGAGAGTGAGACCCGTGAATAGTATGCAAGAGACCGTTTTAGATCGACTTGCAGGATCCCATTGTTCAGGAAGCAAGTTTTTTTTAATCCCTGCTGCCTAAGGCTTCATCTTGCAAGTTGAGAAGAATCGGGAATTTCCTGCGGAGACACTGGTTTCTCTGCGAGCCGACGCGAATCAGAGGCTCTCGTCAAGGATTATTTGTCTCCTTGAGTTGAAGGGTTTGCTACGGATTATTTGTTTCCTTAGCACCAAGGATTATTTGTTTCCTTGGTGATGACACGGATCGAGAATTTCCCGCGGAGACGCTGGTTGCTCTGCGAGTCGACGCGTATCAGGAGGCTCTCATCAAGGATTATTTGTCTCCTTGAGTTGAAGGGTTTGCTAAGGATTATTTGTTTCCTTAGCTCCAAGGATTATTTGTTTCCTTGGTGTTGACACGGATCGAGAATTTCCTGCGGAGACGCTGGTTGCTCTGCGAGTCGACGCGCATCAGAAGGCTCTCGTCAAGGATTATTTGTCTCCTTGAGTTGAAGGGTTTGCTAAGGATTATTTGTTTCCCTAGCGCCAAGGATTATTTGTTTCCTTGGTGTTGACACAGATTGAGAATTTCCCGCGGAGACGCTGGTTGCTCTGCGAGTCGACGCGCATCAGGAGGCTCTCGTCAAGGATTATTTGTCTCCTTGAGTTGAAGGGTTTGCTAAGGATTATTTGTTTCCTTAGCGCCAAGGATTATTTGTTTCCTTGGTGTTGACACGGATCGAGAATTTCCCGCGGAGACGCTGGTTGCTCTGCGAGTCGACGGGCATCAGGAGGCTCTCGTCAAGGATTATTTGTCTCCTTGAATTGAAGGATTTGCTAAGGATTATTTGTTTCCTTAGCGCCAAGGATTATTTGTTTCCTTGGTGTTGACACGGATCGAGAATTTCCCGCGGAGACACTGGTTGCTCTGCGAGTTGACGCGCATCAGGAGGCTCTCGTCAAGGATTATTTGTCTCCTTGAGTTGAAGGGTTTGCTAAGGATTATTTGTTTCCTTAGCGCCAAGGATTACTTGTTTCCTTGGTGTTGACACGGATCGAGAATTTCCCACGGAAACACTGGTTTCTCTGTAAGTCGACGCGCATCAGGTTTTTCTTCGGAGTTGGGATGAATCATTGAGATCTGACTTCGTTTTCTGGGGGAGCCTGCCGGGAAAGGATGGTTCCCTCTTCGTTTGCGCCCTTGGATTGTATATAGGGATCGATGTGATCTTAACTGTAAGGCTAAAGTTTTATCATTTCTTTCTTTCTTTTTTATTTCCGCGATGCTCTATCATTCAGCTTTTATATCGCGAAGGTCGCGATTGCCCAATCATTTCGGCTATTTTTCGCGGTGCCCAATCATTTCGGCTGTTTATTTTATTTTTACTCGCTGCTTTTTATTGCGAGTTGCCCAATCATTTTGGCTATTTTACATGCATACATTTTACTTGCTGCTTTTTTATTGCAAGTTGCCCCATCATTTCGGCTATTTCATATGCATGTGCGGCCTATTGGCTTTTCGCCGTAAACCTGACATTAGACACCGATCTCGGCATCAGCATCGCTTCAACTGGGATATTGCCAGGAGCGAATCATCATTTGCCTCTGTCGTTGTCGAACAAAGGAGGCTTAACGACCAGGGTTAGGGTCCTGTCGACTAAGGCTTTGACTTCATGAGCCGTAAGGGTCTCACAAAGTTATTTCTCTCTACAAGTCATGAGGATCTTATAGGTGTATTTTCTCCTTAGGAATCGTGAGGGTTCCTAAGTGTTTTGTTCCTTTGTAAGTCATAAGGATCCTACAGGAGGGTTCTCTCCTCATAAATCGAGAGGATTTACAAGGGTTGTTCATCGTGGGAACATATCCCTAGTCTCGGATGGGACTTAGTTAGGGAAATGTTTATTCGTGCCCGTGGATTGTATACAAGGGTCAGTAATGAGCCACTTGTAGGGCAATGTCGAAAGTTGTTGGGGTTGCTTAAGCACATGTTTAGGTCTCTATAACTTAAGACTTTCAAATCTTATGAGCCGTGAGGGTCTCATAAGAGAGTTCTCCTTACGAGTCGGGAGGATCTCGCAAGTGTATTTTCTCCTTAGGGATCGTGGGGATTCCTAAGTGTGTTGCTCCCTTGTGAGTCGTAAGGATCTCACGCGGGTGGTTTCTCCTTACAGAGTTAAGAGGACCCTATAAGTGTTTTTTAAAGAGGTTGCGCCCTTTCGGGTTTTCACAAACACTCGCCGGTAGCCCTGCTGTTTTTACTCACGGAGCCCTTTCGGGTTTTCATCCGTGCCCATTTTGCTTATGGACATACCTGTTGGGGTAAAAATTTACACCTCGGTTGACCGAGTCAAAGTCAAGGTCAACCCCCAAGCTAGGTGTGCCCAAGCCCAGGTCAAGCGGGCCCATGCCCAAGTCGAGCCCGTGGCCAGCCTCCCCATGCCAACACCAAGATCATGTAATAAATAATTTTTATGTAATTTTTTATACATGAATGTATGCAAAATGGGCATAAAGCCAATATTTTGTAAGCCCATGGCTTATGTGCAAAAATGAAATGGCACATGAGCCATGGGATAGGCAAAATGCCATTTTGTGAAGCCCAAGGGGCTATATGTAAATATGTAAGCCTATAAAAGGCAACATGATGAATAAAAAATAGAACACTTTTCATTCTCTCCACAAAAATTTTAGATCTGAGATCTTTTGTGCCTCCTGCTCCTTCTCCAAGGTTCTAAACCTTCTCATTTCTTGGAATTAAATCAAGAGTTTTACTCTTTCTTTTCAAAAACTAAGAAGTCTTCCACCATAAAACCCACAAAGGGGAACTTGGATCTACCATTAGATCTCAGAAAAGAGAGATTTTTAGATCTCACATCTCTTGATCATCAAGATCCGGCCAACAGAGGAGGAAGAAGAAGACCCCCTTTCATCAACCAAAACATTTCAGGAGTTTAACTCCATATATTTACATATATATATAATAAATATTTCCTTTCTGAAGCATAGCTTCTAGTTCTAAGACTAAAAGCCCCTTTATCTCGCCAGTGCCCAGCGCTCGAGCGCAAAGCGCCCACATGTCGACACATGGCGCGCTTGCGCTCAGGCACACTGCGCTCGAGCGCAAAGCACCCATATGCCGACACGTGGCGTGCTTGCGCTCAGGCGCACTGCGCTCGAGCGCAAAGCGCCCACGTACCGACACGTGGCGCACTTGCGCTCAGGCGCACTGCGCTCGAGCGCAAAGCGCCCACGTGCCGACACGTGGCGCGCTTGCGCTCAGGCGCACTGCGCTCGAGCGCAAAGCGCCCACGTGCCGACACGTGGCGCGCTTGCGCTCAGGCGCACTGCGCTCGAGCGCAAAGCGCCCACGTGCCGACACGTGGCGCGCTGCGCTCAGGCGCACTGCGCTCGAGCGCAAAGCGCCCACGTGCCGACACGTGGCGCGCTGCGCTCAGGCGCACTGCGCTCGAGCGCAAAGCGCCCACGTGCCGACACGTGGCGCGCTTGCGCTCAGGCGCACTGCGCTCGAGCGCAAAGCGCCCACGTGCTGACACGTGGGCGCGCTTGCGCTCAAGCGCACTGCGCTCAAGCATAAAATGCCCATGTGCTGACACGTGGCGTGCTTGCGTCTGAGCGCACAACACCTAAGCGCACAGCGCTCAAGGCGCTGGCCCCACGCATCCCTTAGATGCCTTTCCCCTCTCTTTTTATGTACATACATATATATACATATGTATACATATTTACACACACATGTACCCCACGACACTGTCCCTGTTAGAAAAAAAATTTCTAACGGGGTGCTGCCCCGCACCCCGCAAGGGGGCTGCTAGCCCCCTTGACCCTCAGCCCGCTATCCGGGTAGCGGGACCCCCGTAAAAAATCTGCGTGGCTCCCGATATATCCAAAACCCCTTTTCAAGACACAACACACGTACACCGCACATTGAGTTCGCATGACCAGTTTAACCCATTAATCGGAGGTTCCCTCGCCCCAAAGGAGAGGGGTAATTAACGGCTGTTTAGTCCACGGCTGCCGGAGATTCGGATCCCCACAATCATTAAACCCCGGCCTACCCTAGGCAGGGGGAATCTGTAGTACGCCTGACAAGCGCGCGCGTATTCCCATCTCAATGGGGTGATGAAAAACACCCTACAGATTCTGGCACGCCCGGTGTGACTAATCTCTCCTCCCATATTTCGGGTTAAGCGTTCATACGAACTCAATCAATATACATACCTGTATTCATACTAAAAATAATGCTTTTTCATGCAGATTTTCAAGCAATCACCTTCCGACGATGTCTTCGATGATGAACTCAGCTCCCGTCTCCTGCACGATGATGATAGACTTCAGGACGGTCCTTCCTGCCATTCTCGGGCGACAATGGGAGGAGCCGCTGCTGCCATTCGGCTCTATTATGTTCATACCTATTGGCGCCATCCTGGCTCCTCAAGCCCCGGTGGCAGACAAACCGGTCTCGAAAGGTAGGAGACCAAATGTGGTGGTCGCGAGGGCACCTCAGCCCAAGCGCAAGTCCGTTTCCGAACGACTCCCCATGGCCCCAGCTGGGGGCAAGGCCATCAACACCAAAAAAGCTACAACGCGTCCCGAGCAAGCTCCAACGGTGCCCTTGACCACTGCTCGATCGGGTGTCTTCTTTAAGCTCCCCTCTGATCAACTCACAATGGCTTCCCGGGTAGCGGATGCCCGCCAAGCCTTCAAAATCGAGAAGCTGAGGGAGAAAAGGCTCAGATATAGAGCCAACAAAAGGGCTAGGGCTCCTGCCAGGCTAAACCTCATGAGGTTCGAAGAACAGGGTTACCCCGCCGAAGATGAGGAAATGGCTGGGTATGTGGTCCACACTGTCTACACGGTGGGCACGCGCAGCAAGAGCAAGGATGGGGCTACCACATCTCAAACCTAATCTGGCTTGAATGTGGTGGACGCTTCCCAAGAACAGCCGCCTCTGGTGGGTGATGAAAACCCTATTGATGAGGATGATAGGTGGAAAGACCCTTCGGTCCATGAGGAGTCAGGCTCGGAAAGCGAAGAAGAGCCGACTTTCCGCCCCAGGACTGCAGAGCAAGAGCTGCTTCAAGAGCTCCGAAAGCAGCTTAGAAACAAAGACAAGGAGATGGCCAAACTTTACTCCAAAATTGACGACTTGACAAACGTCGTCCAGTAGCTCACGGCCCGACTTGCTTCCTATCCGCCCAATCAAGCGTAGGGCTCTGCTCGTGAACCGGGAAACGGTGTCCCAACGCAGCCAGCGCCTATTCCCTCAAATCCAAAAGTGGGCGAACCGCATGAAAATCAGTCGCATCTTATCTCGGGAAATGTCTTGGCTACCGATGACAGTAGCCCGCTAACTCAAGATCAAATCATGGATTTGGTTGCCAGCAAAGTCAAAACACTGGTAGCCGAAGCTGAAGCACAAAAAGATGTTAGCAGTAGCGGGAGACCATATCCCGCTCAATATGACCTGGTAGAATTTCCCAGCGGCTATGTCATCCCTAAATTCGGAAGATTTGATGGGACAGGAAATGTGAATCAGCACATCGCCCACTTCAAAGCCTCATGCTGGAATACTGGGGGCAACGATGCGCTTCTCCTCCGCCAGTTCGTTAATAGCTTGACCGATATTGCTTTCGACTGGTACGTGAGCATACCGGATGGCTCCGTTATTACTTTCATCCAAATGGAATCTTTGTTTCGATAAAGGTTCACGAGCGTCAGCGATAAGATCACCATTGCCGAGCTCGTAAGGACCAAGCCCAAGAACAACGAAAGCTGCACGAATTTTATAACCCGATGGCGCAATCTCTCTGTCAAATGTGAACCGCCGATAAAGCAGGACCAATCTGTCAGTCTCCTTGTCGGAAATCTCAACAATTGGATGTCCCCGTTTCTATGCACCGCGGGTCTCAAAACATTCCAAGAGCTGACCAGGAAAGTTCAAATGCTGGAGCGCTCAAAGCAGGAATCCTCCTCGGATACCCAAGATAACAATAGGTCCTGGAGAAACCGAAAGGATGATAATCGCAAAGGCGGAAATTCCGACGATTCTAAATCTTTCAACGCCTCGGCTAACTGAAATAAGCAAGGGATGAGCGGGTCTAGCGCCAACCAGCCTCGGAAGCCAATGTTCAGAGAGGGAGGAGAATCTCCACTGAAAGAGAAGCTGGATAAGGTCTATTCCTTCAGAAGGGACAAAATCCGTAAAATATTCAAAGACGCCCTGAAGAACGGTCTACAATTGCCAGAGTCAAAAAGACCGCAGGAAGCGAATAAGACCGACGACCCCATATAATGCCCCTATCACAGAGTGATAGGTCATGCCATTGAGGACTGCTTCGTCTTCAAAGATTGGGTCGAAAAGCAATACAAGGCAGGAGAGATAGAACTGTCCAAAAGCGTGTTAACAAACAGTCCAGCTGCGACCGCCAATTTCATACAAACGGAGACCGAAGTTCTTCGTGAAACTCATTCTTTCAGACATCTGCCTTTCTTTGAAAACAGTCGACCACCACGTCATTAAACTGGAAACAATCGACCTCTAAGTCATTAAACTGGGAATGTAAAAAGAAATATGTGAATAAACAAAAAAAATGTGTAAATAAAAGAAAAAAAATAAAGCCGAAATGATTGGGTAACTCACAATAAAAATCAGTGAGTGAAAATAAAAATGAGAATAATGCCAAAATGATGGGGCAACCGCGAATAAAAACCGAAATGATGGGGCAATCGCGACCTTCGCGATAAGAAAAGCTGAAATGATAGAGCAATCGCGGTAAAACAAAAAAAGAAAACAAAAAAAACAATATAACGGCGAATGATGAGTCGCTCCTGGTACCATATTCCTGTGCAGCGATGCAGATGCCAACAAAAATTCAAATTTCCAAAACTCTCCCAGCCCTACGGCCAGTCCCCAAATTGACTACCGTATACAATCTACGGGCTCAAATAATTCTCAGCATACCCATGCCCCACCGCAACCACCAGTTACGCGGCTGGTCTCCGCCTTTGGAATTATACTTCATCGGAAAGACCCACTCATGTGTCCTCACGATACATGAGGAGAACAAACCTTTGTGGGATCCTTACAACTCACAAAGGGAAAACACACTTAGGAGTCCTCACGACTCCTAAGGAGAAAATACACCTGCGGGATCCTTACGACTCGTAGGGAGAAAATGCTTTATGGGACCCTCACGGCCCATAAAATTGAAAAGTCTTAGGCGACATGGATCTAAACCTGTCTCCTAAGTCATCGCTCCCCAATCCCCAAGCGGCAAATGATGAGTCGCTCCTGGCATTTCGCTTCAGTGTTAGCGGTCCTGATGCTGACCAAAAAACCCAGATCCCATACCCCAACGGCGAATGATGAGTCGCTCCTGGTACCATATTCCAGTGTAGCGATGCAGACGCCAACCAAATTCCAAATCCCATACCCCAATGGCGAATGATGAGTCGCTCCTGGTACCATATGCTAGTGCAGCGATGCAGACACCAACAAAGTCCTAAAATTTTTATGGCCCTACGGTCTGGATCATACATCCTGCAAAACCGTATACAATCCACGGGCGTAAAACAATCCCAATCTCTCCAAAAATAATAAAATAAAAATAAAAAAAGGTATGTCTACAAGCAAAATGGGCACGGATGAAAACCCGAAAGGGCTCCGTGAGTAAAAACAGCAGGACTGCCGGCGAGTTTGTGAAAACCCGAAAGGGCGCAAACTCGTAAAAAAGAGATGAAATCCATTCGCAAGGTCCTCTCGACTTCGTGAGGAGAAAATTCCTGTGCGAGATCCTTACGACTCGCAAAGGAGCAACACACTTGGGAGTCCCCACGACTCCCAAGGAGAAAATACACTTACGGGATCCTTACAACCCGTAGGGAGAAAATACTTTGTGAGATCCTTATGGCTCACAAAATTGAAAAGTCTTAGGTGATAGGGACCTAAAACCTATCTCCTAAGCCATCGTTTCCTAATAAGCAAACGCAAATGATGATTCGCTCCTGGTACCATATTACAGTGTAGCGATGCTGATGCCAAATAAAAAAAACAATTCCCAAATCCTCTCATGACGAATGATGATTCGCTCCTGGTACCATATTCTAGTGTAGCGATGCTGATGTCAACCTAAATCAAATTAAACCAACAACCTCTACAACGGAATCATGCTCCGTCCCAGAATTTGCTCCGTGTCGAAATCATGCTTCGCCTTGGGATATCTACCTTCCCTGCCGGAATTATGCTCCGCCTCGGAATCAAATCAACCAACAAGCTCTGCATCGGAATCATGTTTCGTCTCAGAACGTACCCCATGTCGAAATGATGCTTCGCCTCGGTGTACCTGCCTTCCTCATCGGAATCAAGCTCCGCCTCGAAATCAAGTCAACCAGCAAGCTCTGCGTCGGAATCATGCTTTGTCTCAGAATGCACCCCGTGTCGAAATGATGCTTCGCCTCGGTGTACCTGCCTTCCCTGTCGAAGTTATACTTCGTCTCGGAATCAAGTCAGCCAACGAGCTCCGCGTTGAAATCATGCTTCGTCTCAGAATATACCCCGTGTCGAAATAAAGCTTCGCCTCGGACTATCTGCTTTCCCCATCGAAATTATGCTTCGCCTGGGAATCAACCTCTGCATCGAAATTATGCTTCGGTCAGAATGTCTGCCGCTCTTCGGAATGATGCTCCGATCCTTGGAATTATGCTCCTCTCATCGGAATGATGCTCCGATCCCTGGAATCATGCTCCGCTCTTCGGAACGATGCTCCGATCCTTGGAATCATGCTCCGCCCTTCGGATTGATGCTCCGAATCCTGGAATCATGCTCCGCTCATCGGAATGATGCTCCGATCCCTGGAACCATGCTCCGCCCATCGGAATGATGCTCCGAATCCTGGAATCACGCTCCGCTCATCGGAATGATGCTCCGATCCTTGGAACCATGCTCCGCCCATCGGAATGATACCCCGATCCCCTGGAATCATGCTCCACTCTTCGGAATGATGCTCTGATCCCCTGGAATCATGCTCCGCTCTTCAGAACGATGCTCCGATCCTTGGAATCATGCTCCGCCCTTCGGAATGATGCTCTGAATCCTGGAATCATGCTCCACTCATCGGAATGATGCTCCGATCCCCTGGAATCATGCTCCGCTCTTCGGAATGATGCTCTGATCCCCTGGAATCATGCTCCGCTCATCGGAATGATGCTCTGATCCTTGGAATCATGCTCCGCGAATCAGAATGATGCTCCGATCCCCTGGAATCATGCTCCGCTCTTCGGAATGATGCTCCGATCCCCTGGAATCATGCTCCGCTCATCGGAATGATGCTCTCATCCTTGGAATCATGCTCCGCGAATCAGAATGATGCTCCGATCCTTGGAATCATGCTCCGCCCTTCGGAATGATGCTCCGATACCCTGGATTCATGCTCCGCCCTTCAGAATGATGCTCTGATCCTTGGAATCATGCTCCGCGAATCAGAATGATGCTCCGATCCCCTGGAATCATGCTCCACTCTTCAGAATGATGCTCCGATCCCCTGGAATCCTGCTCCGCTCATCGGAATGATGCTCTGATCCTTGGAATCATGCTCCGCGAATCAGAATGATGCTCCGATACTTGGAATCATGCTCCGCCCTTCGGAATGATGCTCCGATACCCTGGAATGATGCTCCGCCCTTTGGAATGATGCTCTGATCCTTGGAATCATGCTCCGTGAATCAGAATGATGCTCCAATCCCTTAGAATCATGCTCCGCTCATCGGAATGATGCTCCGATCCCTGGAACCATGCTCCGCCCATCGGAATGATGCTCCGATCCCTGGAATCATGCTCTGCATTTCGGAATGATGCTCCGATCCCCGGGAATCATGCCCCCCGAGGGATACTCCGACCCTGGAATTATGCTCCGCGAATCAGAATGATGCTCCGATCCCCGGGAATCATGCTCCCCGGGATGATGCTCCGCCCCCGGAATGATGTTCCACCTCGAGGTTCAACTTCAAAATCCATCAATTTCATGCACACAACTCAAATGTGCGGTGTACATTTATTGATGGGGGCACTTTATTGGGGTAAAAATTTACACCCCGATTGACCGAGTCAAAGTCAAGGTCAACCCCCAAGCTAGGTGTGCCCAAGCCCAGGTCAAGCGGGCCCATGCCCAAGTCGAGCCCACGGCCAGCCTCCCCATGCCAACACCAAGATCAGGTAATAAATAATTTTTAAGTAATTTTTTATACATGAATGTATGCAAAATAGGCGTAAAGCCAATATCTTGTAAGCCCATGGCTTATGTGTAAAAATGAAATGGCACATGAGCCATGGGATAGGCAAAATGCCATTTTGTGAAGCCCAAGGGGCTATATGTAAATATGTAAGCCTATAAAAGGCAACATGATGAATGAAAAATAGAACACTTTTCATTCTCTCCACAAAAATTTTAGATCTGAGATCTTTTGTGCCTCCTGCTCCTTCTCCAAGGTTCTAAACTTTCTCATTCCTTTGAATTAAATCAAGAGTTTTACTCTTTCTTTTCAAAAACTAAGAAGTCTTCCACCACAAAACCCATAAAGAGGAACTTGGATCTACCATTAGATCTCAGAAAAGAGAGATTTTTAGATCTCACATCTCTTGATCATCAAGATCCAGCCAACAGAGGAGGAAGAAGAAGACCCCCTTTCATCAACCAAAACATTACAGGAGTTTAACTCCATATATTTACATATATATATATAATAAATATTTCCTTTCTGAAGCATAGCTTCTAGTTCTGGGACTAAAAGCCCCTTTATCTCGCCAGCGCCCAGCGCTCGAGCGCAAAGCGCCCACATGCCGACACGTGGCGTGCTTGCGCTCAGGCGCACTGCGCTCGAGCGCAAAGCACCCATATGCCGACACGTGGCGTGCTTGCGCTCAGGCGCACTGCGCTCGAGCGCAAAGCGCCCACATACCGACAAGTGGCGCACTTGCGCTCAGGCGCACTGCGCTCGAGCGCAAAGCGCCCACGTGCCGACACGTGGCGTGCTGCACTCAGGCGCGCTGCGCTCAGGCGCATTGCGCTCGAGCGCAAAGCGCCCATGTGCTGACACGTGGCGCGCTTGCGCTCAGGCGCACTGCGCTCGAGCGCAAAGCGCCCACGTGCTGATATGTGGGCGAGCTTGCGCCCAGGCGCACTGCGCTCGACCGCAAAGCGCCCACGTGCAGATACATGGGCGAGCTTGCGCTCAGGCACACTGCGCTCGAGCGCAAAGCGCCCACGTTCCGACACGTGGGCACGCTTGCGCTCAAGCGCACTGCCCTCAAGCGCAAAATGCCCACGTGCTGACACGTGGCGCGCTTGCGCCTGAGCGCACAGCACCTAAGCGCACAGCGCTCAAGGCGCTGGCCCCACGCATCCCTTAGATGCCTTTCCCCCCTCTTTTTATGTACATACATATATATATATATACATATGTATACATATTTACACACACATGTACCCCACGACACTGTCCTTGTTAGAAAAAAAAATTTCTAACGGGGCGCTGCCCAACACCCCGCAAGGGGCTGCTAGCACCCTTGACCCCCAGCCCGCTATCCGGGTAGTGGAACCCCCGTAAAAACTCTGCATGGCTCCCGATATATCCAAAACCCCCCTTTCAAGACACAACACACGTACATCGCATATTGAGTTCGCATGACCAGTTTAACCAGTTAATCGGAGGTTCCCTCGCCCCAAAGGCGAGGGGTAATTAACGGCAGCTTAGTCCGTGGCTGCCGGAGATTCGGATCCCCACAATCATTAAACCCCAGCCTACCCTAGGCAGGGAGAATCTGTAGTATGCCTGATAAGCGCGCGCGTATTCCCATCTCAATGGGGTGACGAAAAACACCCTACAATACCGTTTTTTTATTCTTTTTATTTTCTTCTTCTCTTTTTTTTATGAGGTCGCGCCCTTTCGGGTTTTCACGAACACTCGCCGGTAGCGCTGCTGTTTTTACTCACGAAGCCCTTTCGGGTTTTCATCCGTGCCCTTTTTTGCTTATAGACATACCGTTTTTATTTATTATATTTTTCTTTATTTATTTTTTTATTCACCTCGTCAGCCTAAGGATGCCGCGGTATTAGTTTAAGGATGTTTCGGTCTGCTATTAGTTTAAAGACGTTTCGGTCCACTATTAGTTTAAGGACATTTCGGTCCGACATGGAGAAGGCTGGCTACTGCTTATGAAGTTTGAGCTTAGGAAGATAGCGAGAGGACATAGTCGTCGTCATCTATCATTAACCTAGGCCGTGGCTTATTAAGCGTAGTATTTGTTTAGGAAGCGACCGTTTATTGGCCTGAAAGGCCTTTCACCGTGCATATCCATGAGTAGATAGGCTCCACCTTGGTAGACCTTATCTATGATGTACAGGCCTTCGTAGTTTGGCTTGAATTTTCCCCGCTTGGCCCGATTAGGGATCATAGGCCTTTTGACTACTAGCACGAGTTCGCCTTGGCGGAACGTCCTCGGCCGGGTCAGTCTTTCGTATTAGCGCGTCATCTTCGCTTTGTAAGCTTCCAGATTTTGTTGCGCTATGAGCCGTGTTTCTTCAAGGGTGTCAAGCTCCTCAAGCCGAAGATTAGCATTTTCTTCGTTCATCAGCTCGTAGTGAACCGCCACTCGTAGAGAGGGTAACTCTATCTCGAGGGGGAGTACTGCTTCCGTACCGAACACCAACGTGTATGGTGTTGTGTTCGTGGCTGTCTTGAATGTAGTTCGATACGTCCAAAGAGCGTCTTGCAGTCTCTCATGCCAGTCCTTCTTATTTCAGGACACCGTTTTCTTCATGATCTTTGTCAAGGTTTTATTGAAGGCCTCGGCTAAACCATTAGCTCTTGGATTATAGACTGAGGAATATCTCCAGTCTATATTATGCTGCTGTGCGAAGCGGCTAATTTTATGGCTTCGGTAGGCTGGCCCATTATCAGAGATGATCCTTCTCGGGGTTCCCAACCGATATATGACGTGTGTCTTGAAGAAATAGAGGATATTCTCCGTATTCACTTCCCTCAACGGTACTGCTTCCGCCCATTTGGAGAAGTAATCAGTCGTCGCCAGGATGAAACGGTGTCCCCTGGACGATGCTGGTTCGATGGGGCCGACTATGTTAGTTCCCCACATTTCGAATAGACAGCTAGCCACCGTTGGATGTAGTGGATTCGGATGCTGATGGATGAAGTCCCCATGAATTTGGCATGAGTGACATTGCTTCGCATATTCGAGGCAATCTTGAATCATTGTGGGCCAGTAGTAGCCCATCCGCTTGATCTTCAACTTCATCTTTGGGCCTGCTTAGTGAGAACCGCAGATTCCGTCATGAACTTCCTAAATGACTCTTTCTGCTTCGTTAGGTCCTAAGCATCTCAGCCACAGGGAATCGAATGACCTTTTATACAGAGTATCATTGACGAAAGCAAAAGACAGAGCTCGTTTTATGAGCTGATGTCTTGCGGACGCATCTTCGGGCATTCGATGGGACTTAAAGTAGTCTACAAAGACATCCCTCCAATCCTCAACCTTCTCATGGTCTTTTATTTGTAAGGTCGACTGCTCAGTCGCTCCTTTTTCTTCAGGTGATTCCAGAGATATTTCTGCTGGGGCGAGCACTCGACGGCTTTGTACCACGATCCTGAGGTCATCGAGGTTCTCGTCAGCCAGTTCTTTAGCAAGTTTGGCCAACGCGTCCGCTTTGCTATTTTCTGCGCGTGGTATACTTTCTAAAGTATAGGAGGGAATCTGGGTCAACAGTCGTTGCACCCTTTCACCGTACTTTACCAGCTCTGGCTTGCATGTTTGGTAGTCGTCGTTTACTTGACTAACAACCAGTTGAGAGTCTCCGTATATAAGGAGGTTTTCAATTCCCATATCGATGGCGATCTCGAGGCCTGCTATCAAAGCTTCGTATTCGGCTTCATTATTCGTCCTCGGCTCTGTTAAAGAGAAAGCGAAGCGCATTATTCCCCCTTGTGGGGTCACGAAGATGAGGCCTACCCCCGATTTGATTATAGGGGTATTTTGTTTGCGCTTTTTCATGGATGATGCTCCATCGAAGTAAAGCTCCCATCGGGTATCACCGCTATCGATCTTGTCAAATGCATGTTCGTCTGGCAAATCGCAATTCAGAGGAGAATCAGCAGGTATGGGATGCTCAGCGAGGAAGTCGGCGATGGCCTGGCCCTTCACTGCTTTGAGAGGCTGATAGGTTATTGAGAACTCCATCAAGAGCAGAGCCCATTTAGCGAGTTGACATGTCAGTATGGCCTTCGACATCAAATATTTAAGAGGGTCCACCTTCGATATGAGACGGACTTCTTGTACCAACGCATAGTGCCTGAGCTTTGTTATCGCGAAGATCAATGCTAAGCAGTGTTTTTCAATGGGGGAGTAATTGCTTTCTGCCCCCAGAAGAACTCGACTTAAATAATAGAGTGCTCTTTCTTTTCCCTGGTCATTCTCTTGCACCCATAATGCGCCTAAAGAACCTTCGAGGGCGGTTGTATAGAGAATGAGAGGCTTTCCTTTAACCGGAGTAACCAACACTGGAGGGTTCTGCAGGTACTGTTTAATTTCGTCCAGCGCGTCCTGACATTTATGATCCCAAAGGAATGGAGTTCCCTTCTTCATCAGGTGACTGTAAGGGCGGTACTTGCCAAAGAGGTTGGCTATAAATCGCCGAATATATGCGAGCTTTCCTTGGAGAGACCGCAACTGTTTGAGAGTTCTTGGCGGAGGCATTTCCATAATTGCCTTGATCTTGGATGGAGCTATTTCGATACCTCGGTGTCGTACGATGAATCCCAGAAACTTGCCTGAAGAAACTAGAACGCACATTTAAGAGGGTTCATCTTCAAATTGTATTGTCGAAGGCGTCGAAATACAGTTTTTAGATACTCGAGATGTTCTTCGTATGATTTTCTCTTAACCACGAGGTCATCGATGTAGCATTCGACGACTTCATGTATAAGATCGTCGAAAATCTTCGTCATAGCCCTCTGATAGGTGGCACCGGAGTTCTTTAGACCGAAGGGCATTACATTGTAACAAAATATCCCCAAAGGAGTCCGGAAAGCCGTATGTTTCTGGTCTTCAGGATGCATTTTTATTTGATTATACCCTGATGAGCCGTCCATGAAGGAGAAAACCTCATGAGTGGACGTATTGTCTATCATTAGTTCGGTGACCGGTACCGGGAAGTCGTCCTTTGGGCAAGCTTTATTGAGGTCCCGAAAATCCACGCATATGCGCACCGTCCCATTTTTCTTCATCGCCGGAACGATGTTAGCGATCCATTCAGGGTATTGAACCTCCTGGATAAAGCCGGAGTCGATTAGTTTTTGACCTCGGCATTGATGCTCATCTCGAGTTCGAGCCGCATTCTTCTCGGCGCCTGCTTGACTGGCTTGATGTCCGGGGATATCGCCAATTTATGTACAGCAACTTCTGGATCTAGTCCTGACATCTCAGAATAGTTCCATGCGAAGCAATCTTTATGCTGTATAAGGACGTCTTTCAACGCAGCCACCCTCTCTTTAGATAGCAGCTCGCTGATAAATGTCGGTCGCGGATCGTTCGCCGTCCCCAACTCAATTTTCATGAGGTTATTTGCAGTGGTATGTATTCCATCCTCCAGTTCTTTCGGAGCTGGCGGAAATTCTGAGATCACCTCATCATTGCTGTTTTCGAAGCACCAGGAAAGGCTGTCCATGTTTTCGGGCTCTTCTTTTAATACTGTTATCATGTGACAAGTGAGAATCCGCTTCCAATCCCAATGCGGAGTTGGTTCTGTTCTCATGGCTTTAGATTCATGCTTTTGTGGTGGTGTTACCCTCCAGTTATCAGACAGAGCGAATTTGCCAAGCTGATACTGATCTTCAACCCAATTCTTGAAGGTGAAGCAATCTTCAAGAGAATGCCCTATTACTCGATGGTAAGAGCAATAATTTGGATCAGAGACTTCGCCTGCTTTCTCAGGGTGCTTGGACTCCGGCAGCGTAAGCATTTGATGTTTTAGAGCAAGATTAAGTATCTTCTTCGTCTTGTCCCGGGGAAACGAATACGCTCGACCCATTTTCTTCATGAGGGATAGATCAATAATGCTCGACTCTCGCTTGCGTGGCTTTTTAGCCCCGCTTTGTTGTTGTTGAGCACCTTTTTGGCCTTTCAACTTGTTTCTGCCTCTGCGTCGAGCCCTTTTTATAACAGGTTGACAGGGGGCAGCATTTTCATCTTTCACGGCCTGTTGAAGGAGGCGTTGCGTTTTGGCTTTTTCATAAATTGCCATTTCACGATTGTGGTCATTTCGGACTTTCTGACCAGCTTCCCTTATAAGCCTATCCATCTGTTCTTCAAACGACGGACTGGGCATCCTTACATCAGGAACTTTTACTGGTTCAGGATTAGTGTCCTCCCGTTGAGCATCTGCTTCCTCATTGAAGTCATGCATGACGTAACAGTCGCGGAGTGGCTCTCGTTTCCTGGAGCGAATGTATCCGAGCCCGATCGTCTCCATCCTCCCATTAGATAGCTTATGCTGAGTTCCGGGGACTTTCCAGACCTTGTCATAGAATTTGGCCTTTCTAATGGTCTGTTTGAAGGGTATCCCTTGGCGTTTCAACAGCCTCTTCAAGCATTCTGTATAATATCTGGGTAGACGAATGGGTTGAAGCCTGTCTGGCATTGGATCCATGCCGTGCCAGATTTCTTTCTCCACTTTGGTTTCCACCGAGCGGTAGAATAGAATTGCCCTTTCGCCTTTTCGCCTGGGAGGGACATAGAACTTCCGCAGTTCCTCTATACTGTACGTATCGAGCGCATCCAGTTCTTTATAATGTTTAAGCGGCACCATGGCTACTTGCAGACTTTGCTCTTTATCAGCAGAAGCTCGTATTGAAAGCCGAGCAGGGAATACAACATGAACTTCATCCTCCGAGTCACTACCAAAGGTCAACGTAGGAGCGGATGGTCTTGGTTTGGTGTATTGGGGCGGACCCGAATAAACTATCTCCTCTTCCTCCTTGGTGTCACTGCCGAAGATAGGGATGGTTGCATTAGTTTTGTTCTCCGTCTTGTGGCACCTTTCCATGTCATCGAAACTCGGCAAGAAGTATTTGGCATCTTCATACTTGTGAACTTCATTTATGGAAAATGGATTTAATTCTCCTGCCACGGTGTACTCAAGGCCATCCCTGCAATATTTCATACACTGATGCTGTGTAGAAGGGATGATATTGTACTCGTGTAACCATGGTCGGCCGAGCAGAGCATTGTAGCATGTCTTGGCATCTATGACGTGGAATTTAATGTCTGTAACGAGCAGCCCGAAGCGTAGTGTCAATATCACAGATCCAAGAGTTTTTGATGATTGGGAATCTAACTCGGAGATGGTGATCTTGTCTCGGGCGAGGTGTTGGACACTTATGCAGATTTCCTTTAACACCCGCACATTGAGTAGATTAACAGACGGTCCGTTATCAACCAAGATTTTACTTATCTTTATGTCATGGCAGTATCCTGAGACATAAAGGGGATGATTGTGTTCTCACGTCCCGAGGAGAAGGTCTTCATCGCCAAAAGCAACATAGGCTGTGTGCACCTCTTCCAATTCATCCTTCATCTTTTGTTTGGCCAGGAAGGCTCGGAGCTGCTCCGGATTTTGTAGTGCCTTAATCAACGAGTCTCTCGCTTCTTTTGATAGTAACAGGGTTTCAAGAATGCTGAGCTGTGAGGGTAGTTTCCTCAGATGCGCTAAAACGTTGTAATCCACCTTATTTCTTTTTGGCGGGTTCTTGGCGGTTAGCTCACCCGCAACTTGGCCATCAAGAGTAATATCCTCAGAGACCTTCTCTTTCCCTTTATCTTTCTTATTTAAGGGTCCGAGATTCTTTTTAGGTAGCGTCCGATTGCGCAGCTGGATATTTTTGCAAACCCTCGGTTTCTCTTCTTTTCCCGAAGTAGACTCTTTGAAGAGAGGGCCAAGCTCCAGCTCCTCATCAGAATCGCTCCCGAATGTGGGCACTTGTGATCCTCCAGCGTCAACCATGCAACAATCACCGGTAGTTCTGTTAATCCCTTCGATCATTCTGTTCTGCTCTCGGCGAGTCTTGCGCTTTTCCCGCTTAAACTGTTGCCGGTGAGCAACATATCCTTGCCACCATCTATTGAAAGCTTTGCACTCTTCAGTGGGGTGCGAAACCTTCCAATGATACAAGCAATAGGAGGGGTGCATTTCCACTTCAGCAGTAACGCTTCCCTCAGAGGATGGTAGCTTCATTCCTATTGACACGGCCTTAGCAAACCTCTTCCTCATCTTGAATTTGCTTTTATCCGCTGTGGGTGCACTTTGCTCCAGCGGGAGTATCTCAATTCTTTCGTCAAGGTGCTGGCATTTGGCGTTTTCGACTATAATCGCCTCGCGCTCCCAATCAACTTTGCTTTTTAAGAACGCTTCATTGAGGAATGCATCAATCACTTCATCCGATGGCTCCGGAATTTTCGGTTCAGGATTTGCCCCCAGCTTTCCAGTACAAGGAGTCTCCTCATCGTCTACGAGCGAATGGGAAATCACATGGCAGCTTGCCACATATTCCTCGGATTCATCCGACGAACTATCTCCCCCATCTTCCTCTTGAAAGACGTGGTTGAGAAACTCTTGGAATGTAATGGGAGTCCGTGCCTTCTGGTTGTATTCCTCCAGTGCGTCAATTTGTTTTTGCAAGTCCGTGCGCTTGTCGTTAGGCTTCACGAGTTTCTTTGACTTCTTTTTCTTCTTCTTTGAAGATTTTGACGGCTGATCATAAACGCTTAGGCCACTTCCATCAATCTTTTGAGTTGGACGAGGCTTCAACATCCCTTCAATAATTTGCGGCTCCAACGGGTTCTTCAATTTGATTGCCGGGCATATTTGAAGATCATTTAGCATCCTCTTCGTCTTGGCTGATAATACAACTTCCCAAGGAGCTTCTTCAATGACAGAACATGTTGCCCCCGGCGTATTCATTCCTTTAGAGGTATGGGGCTGCGGTGGATTCACCTTCCATTTGTCGAACAATGCAAATTTGCCCTGTCGGTATTGGTCTTCAAGCCAATTCTTGAAGATGTAGCAATCCTCGATCGGGTGACCCAGTACCCGATGATAAGGACAGTAGTTGGGCTCATTGACGTCACTTGGTTGCGACGGACGTTTTGGCTCTGGCAGGTTTATGAGTCGGTTACGCAACGCCAGCTCGAGTAACCTTCTCGTCTTATCTCGGGGGAACGAGTAAGAACGTCCCATCCTATCCTCAAGGGGTACGTACGGGCACATATTATTTTGACGAATGGCCGGCTTCGGGTTGTTTGGCTGTTGCTGAGCATTAGCGACAACAATCGCTTTCCCCTTTCCCTTCTCGTTTCGGGAGTCCGGCTTTGGAAGAGGAGGTTTATGGCCCATTTGATCCATTTGTGCCAGCTTGTCGATTAGCGCCTGGAAGGTGGTTGGCTTGAAGAACATCATAAATTGCGAGATGGTTGCTTGCGGATCGAGGGTTCCCACAAACATTCCTACCGTAGGAGCTTCTTCTATACGCTGCTCGCATTTTGACCATAAATTACACCACCGTATAGTGTATTGGACCCATGTTTCGCCCGGCTTTACCCTGGCATTAATCAATGCCGTTATCGGGGTGCGCTCGCTGGCACTCGTGAAACGCTGAGTAAATAACAGCTCCATTCTGCGAAGGTCTTGATAGAGTCGTTCGGAAGCTCAGAGTACCACTCGAACACCGTATCTGATAAACTTTCAACAAACTGGCGAAGTAAAAGCTTGTCATCACCGCCGGTGTTGCCGCAGAGTGCCCTGAACTGGGCAACATGCTGGTGAGGATTGCCCGTTCCCTTGTAGACATGGAACTTGGGAATTGTGTAACCCGGCGGGTACTTGATTTGGTCGTACCAACTTGGATATGGCCGCCCCATTTTTACAACCTAGCCGGCTGCTTCAGTCGCATGATGAACCCGTATTTGCTGGGCTATGTACTCGTCCAAATCAGTTTTAGAGATTGTATCCTCTTTAGCCGTTGACAGAGCTAGCGGAGGATTTGATGTTTCTCCCCTATCGTCTCCAAGGACGATCGGGGGCTCTTCGGCCGAAGGATCTTTTTGTATCATCATTCCTATCATGTCTTAGAAGAGGAGGCCCATACGTTGTATGTTGGCTGCTTGTTCAGCAGCCTCTTTGTCCTTCTTCTCCAATATTCGGCGAAGGAATTCGGCGTCAGTCTCTTGTTCCTGACGTTCATCCGAGGACGTTTCAGGGTTTTCTTTTGGCCCTGTAAGTGCGGCCATAGCGTTCATCATCTCTTGGAGCTTCTGCTGTTGCTCCTGGGCCTTGGTTACCGACCGTGTAAGCGGTCTGTGACCTGTGGATGCACGGCTGTCTTCTTTCCCCAACGCCATGTAAACCGTATGAACTATTATGCCCCCTGACATAGGGCGTTTAGGTTCACCATTTTTAACGTTCGCCGCTGACGCGAGGGTTTTCTCTGGCCTCCTTCTTTTGTGGGCCGTTGAAGTTGAAGGGGCCGTTGAAGTGGGCACCCTAGCGACTGCTGTCCCCTGCTGTTTAAAGGGACAGTCCTTTTCTTTTTCCATCTTCCCCTTTTTCTGGCGACGAAAGTGGTTTGGGTCAATCACGGAGTCTTGAACCCTCCGCCAAACCTTGTATATTTTTGAAGACAGCCGTTGAGGGGGTTGTTCTTGCTTTGTTTCCGGATCTCTCTCCATAGGTGGAGGAGATCTTTTCGATGTAGCGGTTGGAGAGTTCTTTCGCACCCTCCTCAGCAATTCAAAGCTGTTCTCAGTTGGAACAGCAGCGTTGACTCCCACCACTGGAGCAGGTGGAGTTATCCCTGAGGGGGAGTTGCCCCCTGCCTTCCGTACTCGTTGCCAATGGCGACGTCGAGCACGACGAGTCATTGGGACTGGCTCGGGAATTGAGACGGTTTCTTTTTGCCCCCTGTTCGAGTATGGAGCAGTTGCCGGTTGTAGGGTTCCTAGGCACGCAAATGAGGTCTCACAAGGCATCAACCATGCTAATTTCAAATTTTACATGTGCCGAGAAACCCTAATACGGATCGTTGACTAGAGTTTAAGCGAAACAAGCAACTAGTTAACAACTTAACTAAGAGTTGAACGGAAATACAACCTTTTTAGATCCGGTCCTCCACCTCCATAGCTCCGTGATGAAGTCACCTCGCTGCGATCATCGGATCTCGGGCTCTAGCGTCGGCTTCATTGGAGAAATGGGCGGGCTAGGTCATCGACATCGATGCCAAAGATGATCTACGTCGAGGCATCACAAGATCAAGCTCCCACTTCACCAAGTCATGAAACTTGTGAAGAAAACACCCTATACTACTTGGCAAGTGGTAGAGGATGAAGAAATAGGAAGTGGGTTCACTTTAGAATTGGATTTCTCACTCTTTTCATCAAATCACCATTGATGGTTGCAAGCTTTTTCTTCTTGAAGAAGAAGAAGAAGATGATGATATTATCATAAGTATCTTCAAATAGAAAAGAAAATGAATACTTATCATATATCAACCATGGTTAAGTGTAGAGACTAAACAAGGGTTAAGTGGAATGGTTAGGTTAAGACATGAAGACAAAATGGTCACTTTAGTCAAACCTTCATGAAGCTTCAACAAGCTTCATCTTTGAAAGCAACCATTTTGTTTTTCTTTTATCTTTTCACCAAAAATGAATAAATAAATAAATAAGTGAAATGAAACCCTAACCATTCACTAATCATGGTTTAAGTCTTTACACAAATCCAAGTTAGCATGTATCATCAAACATGATACAAACAAGTGAACAAAAGTATATCACATATACAACTTGTGAACTTCAAGTGAGAAAATCCATTTAAAATGAACCAATACTAGTTAATGCAAAGTAATATATCAAATATATAATTATGCATTAATCATTAAATCAATAGTTGAATTAACGATCCGGTCATATCGCATATAACCGACTAATATCCAATGTATCGGCTTATCGAATCAATCCTTGATTCGATAACTAGGTTATATCGCATACAACCATTCGACACATTCATCGCGAGAATGAAATACGGTATCACATACACGCATTATTCTCGGTCCCGCACATATCTCATATGCGCTCCTATTTCGTTTCGCTTGAGCCAGGAAACCTCTGTGTAGGACTCTAAAGACTCGTCAATACGCCGGCAGCAGATGATGATCATATCAAACACCCACAAGCCGCAAGCGGTCAGCTAAACGTAATGGCCATCCGGGTATTGAGCGATCAGAAGATCGACGAGCAAGCCCGCTCACACTCCTGTGAATCCAACCAGTAACACTTACCGTACAGTCCGGTCTGATCATCTGATATGTCGCATATCTCGCCTAGGGGTGGTAAACGTCAGACCCCAGTAGCTCGATAAGTCGTGTCGATATGAGGTCTATAACAGTTCGAGAAACTACTGGTAACACTTACCAGTAAATTTCAGCAACCCTGGCCAGGGATTTCCGGTTACAGCCAATCGAACACAGCGCAACATCAACTCCCTATACCGGGAGAGACGAATCCCCTCCTATCGCTCATTGCCTCCATATGATTCGGGACTGTACCTAAAAACCACCTTTTTGCACGCCCTCTTGGACGTGGTAAAGTGGAAATAAAAGCACAGTGGGAACCACACAAGACGCTATGACGATCTCGGGTCAACAGACTACTCTGTACCAGTGTCACCAGAGAACTGCCATCTGACGTAAGGTATAATACCATCTGGGAGTTCTCGGCGAGTCCGTCTAGTGTACCCAGTCTCTACTGAGCACCCGTATATCATCTCTGATGTCAAACACCAATGGATATGGGATCATCCATCGCCCATCTGTATGGGTCGAGAAGGTATACGCTAGTCTACTCTGGTATATCGATGCCCCGTCTCGATATACCCATGACTAGGGACCTTGAAGGGTGTACTTATGGACTACCATGTCCCCACTAGTATGATCCGCATCATAGTCCAGGTAGTCAAGTACACATCCTAAGGGCTTTACCAACATGTAACAGAGAGACAATCAGCGTACACGTTAAGGTAAAGTGCAACCAGATAGCATACTATCATGTCGAGCAAGAAAGTCCTCCCTATATATGTCCCAGCATCCACTACAATATACATCCTATGTACAGTAATGGCCTCTAGGGCATACATATAACTAACAATCTCCCACTTGCACTAGGGCCATCTGTAGCAGTGGTTGTAGTATCTCATACTCAACCATCCCATAAAAGTCTCTCTTTGGGAAAAGGCCTTTGTGAGTGGATCCGCCGTGTTGTCCTCTGAGTCTACTCTCCTAACCTTGATCTCTTTGGAGATCAACCATCTCCATGATCAGGTGATACTGCCTCAGAATATGTCTGGATCACTGATGGGACGGACGTTCCTTGGCATAAGCCACAACTCCATTGTCACACAATGGGAGGAACTAAGTTCATCTCATGAATTAATATATACCCAGACAGCCTCTTTGGTAGCATCTTAAGTAGCGATGTATCCAGCCTTTATCGTCTAGTATGCCATGGTATCTAGCTTGGAACTCTTCCAACATACCGTCCTTTTACCGAGGGTAAAGACAATGCCTGTGACTGACATTTAGTCGTCTTTATCACCCTAGAACCTTTCCAGTGATTCTTCCCAGGATCGATTGATACCATCTCACTACATCTAGTGAGTATCCTAATATCCAATTACATCTATCTCATAAATGAAAACTCAGGATTTAGGAGGTATCATTTTGATCCTATATGGAGAATCCTTGTGATAAGCGGAGATTGACCGAGCGTAGCATAGGAAACTCCTTCCCTATCAAGAGTATGTCATCCACGTACTCTACGAGGATCACTACCATACTCCCTACTACCTTCTTGTATATACAAGGTTCATCTACCATTTTGATGAAGTCAAACTCTTTGACTACCACATCAAAACAGATGTTCCAACTCTGCGATGCCTGCTTTATCCTATAAAGTATCTTGCACACGTTTCCGCTGCTCCCACTGTCTACGAAGCCCTCTGGCTGTGTACTTATAGACGCTCTCTTCCAAAACATCATTTAGAAAAGCAGTCATGACACCCAACCACCAGATATCGTAGTCATGGTATGTAGCCGTGGTAAGTAGGATCTGGATGGACTTAAGCATAGATCATTAGAAAAATGTTTCAACATAATCCATACCTGGTTAATGATGCAAACCTTTAACAAGTCTAGCTTTGAAAGTCTCAACTTTTCCATGTACACTAAGTAATCTTCTCAAGATATACTTGCTCCTGATGGGGATTTAACCCTTCAGATATAGCAACCAAAGTCCATACTTTGTTGATGTATAAGGATTCCATCTTAGATCGCTAAGCATCCAGCCATTCTTACAGAGTCCCACTCTTGATGGCCAGCTCGAAACTAGTTGGGTCATCATCTCATGATGCAATCCTCGCTCCCACTGTCATCGAGAAACCAAAGTATCTCTCAGGCGGATGAGGAACCCTACTAGATCGGCGGAGAGGCTGAGGTTCGTTGGAATCTACTGAATCCTTTGGTTCTACCAAATCATCTGCTGTAATTTGTATAGCTGGAACCTTTCCAGTTGTACATTACAGACCTTGCCTTGAGCTTGTCCGGATTATGCTTTTAGACATAGCCCGGACGACCCCAAATCTTAACCAACTTAAGATATGGGCTCTTCCCTTTCCATATCACATATGAAGCGGTAGGCAACTGATTTGATTGGAACCCTATTCAATAGGTATGCAGCTTCTCAAGCGCATAACTCCCAAAAGGAAATAGGAAACTCAGTAGTACTCATCATAGAGCACACCATATCACATAGGGTGCTATTGCTCCACCCCGATATACCATTATGCTATGGTGTATACGGAGAAGTAATACTGAGAGAGAATCTCATTCTCTTTTTAGAATAGTCCAGGATTTCCGTGCTAAAGTATTCTCCTCCTTGATCTCATCAAAGGATATAATACTTATACCCGTATTTTGGTTCTCTACTTCTAAATCATATTCTGTGAATATCTCAAAAGGTTCGGACTTATGTTTCAACAGGAACATATGTCTGAATCTTGAGAGATTATCAGAGAATGTAATGAAGTAAAAAGAACCGGTCTTGGTATGTGTAGACAGGGGACCTTACATACATCATCATTTATCAATCCCGAGAGTTTACTAACTCTTTCTCTGTTTCCAATAAATAGAGCTATGGTCATCTAATCTTTGTGACATGACTGGCAAGTTTCACAAGATGTAAATTCAAACTAATTTAAATATATATCTAAATGTAACTTCAGCCAGTCGGGTCGCATTGATATGACCTAGTCTACAATGCCTCAAGAAGGATCCATTCATTTCTGAACTCTTTCTCTTGTGTGTGTTCTATATACTAGGAACTGTAGTTTGATTTAGAACGTCAATGCTTTTAGATAACGTGCCTGAACCGATCAACTTTTGATATAGGAAATGTTCAAAACATTATCCAACAATACAAAATTATATCAGGTTCGGTATCTAATAACATTTGTTCAGAATCAATGTATTGGTAATACAGGGTGACAGTGACCAACAGACTTGGCTGCAACTCTTGCTCCGTTTTCTGTCTCATGAAACTTATCACCCGTTCTCAGTTCTTTACCTATCTGTAGCCCATGTAACAGATTACATATGCGGGATCCTGATCCGGTATCATATACCCAGGACGTAAAGGATACTGAGAAACAGTTCTATATAATGAACACACCCGAAGATGATGCATCAGCATGCACTCTCTTCGTTTGGGCGGCACGGGAATTCTGGTAATCCCCAATTTCCTGCTCTGTCTTATAATAATTATAAGTTGGAGCGGGACCAACGTTCCCCAGCTCAGTATAACAAGTGGGTTCGGTCAATATCCGTATTATTATCTTGATTAAGGCGTGATATGGTCGCTACCTGGAGAGAGAGAAGAAAACACTCAGCGTGCGCTCTTTCAAGATCAGATTGGTTTTTATTTTATCTAATCAGGATGGCTCCCACTGCTTTTTATCAAATCTTCCTTCAAACCCAAAAAGGAAAAACTAGCCGGGATTAATTACACACTACAAGTTCGCCAATCTTTCAGCCAGGCCAGTGTCGGTACTTTGAGGGAGGTCCCCCGTGCTTTCGCACGAACCTAATTAATGTAAACCTCATTTTCCCTGAGGCGTAACCCCGTTGACACCTTTCTAGACACCTACTTGATCGGCTAATTGTAATGTGTAAAACTCTCCCAGGAGTAACTCTTACTCGCAGCAGGTATCGGGATCCAACTATCTCATAGAAGGTATGCAATCTCATTGCAAATTTCAACACTTGAAATTCCCGATAATTTTTGCCCCAAGCCTCTTATGACCTTGACAAAGGCCAACAAATCATAGGCTGCTAGTCAAGTTCAACCCGTCATTTCTTGATTGAATTAAACCCACCCGCATGACCCTTGACAAAGGCCAACAAGGTCGCACGACTACCCTAACCCAATCTGCATCATATGCATAAGCAGATAAGCACCAGCCAGCTACCGCACACTGCGCCTTGACAAAGGCCAACAAACGCAGCACGAATACTAACTACTACTTATCTGAAATGACGGAGGGCTACGATAGGTTTTTCTGAAAACCTATTGCGTAATGAACTCGATATCGTTGTAGAATCAAATGATTTTAAAATGGAGTGCTTTTGAGACTTTTCTAATTTTGCTAAAGGGGTCACTCCCGGTGAAGGGATCGTCGGCCATTTCCTCGTCGAATGAGGTGCGGGATATATCATATATATCACTGTGCAAAGCAGAAACTATAGAAGCAATCAAAAGGCAAACCGAATGTGTAGCATCAGCCAGTTATTGCTAAAGGAGTCACTCCCGGTGAAGGGATCTCGGTCCTTTCCTTATCGAATGAGGTGCGGGATATATCATATATATCACTGTGCAAAGCAGAAACTATAGAAGCATCAAAAGACAAACCGAATGCGTAGCATCTGCTAGTTATTGCTAAAGGAGTCACTCCCGGTGAAGGGATCTCGGTCCTTTCCTTATCGAATGAGGTGCGGGATATATCATATATATCACTGTGCAAAGCAAGAACTGTAGCTACCTGTTTTATTTTTGAAATTCGATTCCACAACATCTTAGGTTTCTTTTATTTCATTAATCTCATTAATGAAGTCCCATCATTTATATACCTAAACATTACAGATAAATACGACGTACACTTATGCCATCCGCATTCGTCTCGATGTCCCCTCGTGCACCGTTAGGTTAGGTAACTAACGGCAGAGCGGGACAGAGCTAGCGTGGGTGTAAAACATAAGTAACATCTATATAATATATCATATATACTATATACTGTATCTATCACAGAACATCACATGATCACATCACAGATATCGCAGCAGAAGAAACATATAAAATATTGGATATATTAGGACGTCCATGTTTTCAATACGAGCCAGTATAAAACACGGATTCCACGGTCGTGATGAATAGCCAATCCCACACCCCTAGACCCCTACGAAAGCGGCAAGAAACCCTACCAATTCTAGGGTTAGAAGACCCGGACTCGACTCCTCGAGAAGGTCTCCCACTGGACCCTAGAACCCGGTTACTTGTGCTCCCCTCCTTGGGTTTATCCTAGTGCGGAAAAGTAAATAATATACAAACGGTGACATCTTCCGCAACTTGGAAGTGCTGCAATAAAAGAATATTACATACAAGTTTTTACATGAATGAAAATGAAAAAACATTCATCTCACATTAAAACCCCCGGCTATTCAAACACGACGATCCAATATAACATATCCAGCAACACATAACATCACATGTCATCAACGTATGTAAGTATGCATACACCGATTGTCGTCGACGTATAGCAATGACAATCGGCAATACCACTACATACCACACTTACGGTCACAGAAAACAAAGTGTAAAACTACAACAGTTGGAATCCGCAACCTCTTTAGACATCGCATGCCTAATCAAATGAAATACTTAGACATCACATGCCTAACAATTATAAACCCCGCATTTTAGTCTCATTATCGAAAACTCTTTTCAATATCAAGTCGGGCAATTCAACAAGATTCCCGACATCCTGATCGAATGCTCGTCGCAAGCTTTAGTAGGCAGCTGCACCCCCGACGCCGTCGACGAAGTGCACCAAGGACGAACACCGCTGCCGTGAGCACCCGAAGGGATGCTTTCGGCGACGGGGTTCTCCTATAGTCACTTGGTCGGGGCTATGGGGCGAGGCTGTCTATTAAGTTTACCCGGCGAGTATCCGCGTACACTACGTGATTGCGACGGACTTTTGATCACATTAAAATTCCGTGGCAACCGATCAAGTGAGACTAAACCTCTAGATTTATAACATTCATTCAGTTATCTCATAACTGTTAGTGAATTCCAAATGTTGCATCACATTCCAGATAAATAGATAATGTTAAACTTTCCGATCGAACATTCAAACACCCAAGTTTTCCCGATAACAGCTCAACTCTTGAAATAAGTTTAAAAACATTCACTTCGTGCCTCAGTACCAACGGTCCAGCCGTAGAAGGGTCAAGCCAACGCCTCACATGTGGCACGCCGTACTGCCCCAAACCCTAAGGTTCAAAGGGCAGTTCAAGACGGTCACATAATCGAGTTAAGGTTTGTTGTCTTCTAGAGGAACCATCGCGTTACTTGCACTACTTAGAACGTCATTAAACTATGGAAAAATCCAACAATTGGAAATTTCCCGGCAGGGGAAAAAGTGGGTATTTATATCCGGTCGAACCTTTTTTTAACATATTCTAAAATTATCCGGAAAAGCACACAGACAAAATTAGATAATCCGATCGAAATACCGAGTCCCTAATACAACCCAGAAAACTCAACTCTTGAGTAAATATTAAAAATTCCAATAAAACTCAGCATTTAAATAAAGAAGTAACTGTGCAAAAATGGTTGACTGAAGAGACTAAATGGGCGCGGAACCGTCGCAATAGGCGGCTAATGCCGCGGTTCCGCCGCGCTTTAGAAACATCATTAGGTAATTTTTGTACCGTGATTCTTAGAATTTCCTGCTGAATTTTTAAGAATTTTTAATTTGGAAAAAGCCACTTTTTCAGAAAAAGTCCAGAGAGGGTTAAAAGTTAGTGTTTCGGGGTTCGATCGGATTTCTAACATCGTCTACACATCGCCTAAGGCTCTAGCTAGGCTCTGATACCACTGTAGGGTTCCTAGGCACGCAAATGAGGTCTCACAAGGCATCAACCATGCCAATTTCAAATTTTACATGTGCCGAGAAACCCTAATACGGATCGTTGACTAGAGTTTAAGCGAAACAAGCAACTAGTTAACAACTTAACTAAGAGTTGAACGAAAATACAACCTTTGTAGATCCGGTCCTCCACCTCCATAGCTCCGTGATGAAGTCACCTCGCTGCGATCATCGGATCTCGGGCTCTAGTGTCGGCTTCATTGGAGAAATGGGCGGGCTAGGTCATCGACTACGATGCCGAAGATGATCTACGTCGAGGCATCACAAGATCAAGCTCCCACTTCACCAAGTCAAGAAACTTGTGAAGAAAACACCCTATACTACTTGGCAAGTGGTAGAGGATGAAGAAATAGGAAGTGGGTTCACTTTAGAATTGGATTTCTCACTCTTTTCATCAAATCACCATTGATGGTTGCAAGCTTTTTCTTCTTGAAGAAGAAGAAGAAGATGATGATGATATTATCATAAGTATCTTCAAATAGAAAAGAAAATGAATACTTATCATATATCAACCATGGTTAAGTGTAGAGACTAAACAAGGGTTAAGTGGAATGGTTAGGTTTAGACATGAAGACAAAATGGTCACTTTAGTCAAACCTTCATGAAGCTTCAACAAGCTTCATCTTTGAAAGCAACCATTTTGTTTTTCTTCTATCTTTTCACCAAAAATGAATAAATAAATAAATAAGTGAAATGAAACCCTAACCATTCACTAATCATGGTTTAAGTCTTTACACAAATCCAAGTTAGCATGTATCATCAAACATGATACAAACAAGTGCACAAAAGTATATCACATATACAACTTGTGAACTTCAAGTGAGAAAATCCATTTAAAATGAACCAATACTAGTTAATGCAAAGTAATATATCAAATATATAATTATGCATTAAATCATTAAATCAATACTTGATTTAACGATCCGGTCATATCGCATATAACCGACTAATATCCAATGTATCGGCTTATCGAATCAATCCTTGATTCGATAACTAGGTTATATCGCATACAACCATTCGACACATTCATCGCGAAAATGAAATACGGTATCACATACACGCATTATTCTCGGTCCCGCACATATCTCATATGCGCTCCTATTTCGTTTCGCTTGAGCCAGGAAACCTCTGTGTAGGACTCTAAAGACTCGTCAATACGCCGGCAGCAGGTGATGATCATATCAAACACCCACAAGCCGCAAGCGGTCAGCTAAACGTAACGGCCACCCGGGAATTGAGCGATCAGAAGACCGACGAGCAAGCCCGCTCACACTCCTGTGAATCCAACCAGTAACACTTACCGTACAGTCCGATCTGATCGTTTGATATGTCGCATATCTCGCCTAGGGGTGGTAAACGTCAGACCCCAGTAGCTCGATAAGTCGTGTCGATATGAGGTCTATAACAGTTCGAGAAACTACTGGTAACACTTACCAGTAAATCTCAGCAACCCTAGCCAGGGATTTCCGGTTACAGCCAATCGAACACAGCGCAACATCAACTCCCTATACCGGGAGAGACGAATCCCCTCCTATCGCTCATTGTCTCCATGTGATTCGGGACTGTACCCAAAAACCACCGTTTTGGTAAGGTGGAAATCAATGCACAGTGGGAACCACACAAGACACTATGACGATCTCGGGTCAACAGACTACTCTGTACCAGTGTCACCAGAGAACTGCCATCTGACGTAAGGTATAATACCATCTGGGAGTTCTCGGCGAGTCCGTCCAGTGTACCCAGTCTCTACTGAGCACCCGTATATCATCTCTGATGTCAAACACCAATGGATATGGGATCATCCATCGCCTATCTGTATGGGTCGAGAAGGTATACGCTAGTCTACTGTGGTATATCGATGCCCCGTCTCGATATACCCACGACTAGGGACCTTGAAGGATGTACTTATGGACTACCATGTCCCCACTAGTATGATCCGCATCATAGTCCAGGTAGTCAAGTACACATCCTAAGGGCTTTACCAACATGTAACAAAAAGACAATCAGCGTACACGTTAAGGTAAAGTGCAACCAGATAGCATACTATCATATCGAGCAAGAAAGTCCTCCCTATATATGTCCCAGCATCCACTACAATATACATCCTATGTACAGTAATGGCCTCTAGGGCATACATATAACTAACACCGGTGTCAGCCTATTGAAGACTGATGTCTTTTGACCAGCAGGAGCAGGAGTGGGGGTTGGGACGGTCAACCTTGTAAAGACCGATCTTTTAGTAGGAGAAGCCGCCTTGACGACTTCAGGGGCATGTTTGGCTGCTCTTTTTGGAATAGCCCTTCTTGGGACGGCAAGCTTCATTGTGGGCCCACAGGAGTTTTGGCCCAATCTGGAGAAGACCGAGGCGCTGGTGTTAGGCGACCCGTTGTGAGGGGCCGCAGTAACTGAAAGTCGATCGAAGACCGACTTCTTAGGAGCTTCTTGTATGGGCACGGGGGTACTAAAGCTTGTTGGCGGAAGCATAGTTCCGAAAAACAACCCTGTGGTGGCTTGAGTAATCTGCTCCACGGGCATGATGAACAGAGAGGCCGCTTGGGGCCCGTAGGTTATGCCCCCGGTTGAGGCCGGACGCGAGCTGCCACTGCAGTTGGAGCACTTCGAACAAGTTGAGGCCATCAATGCTTGATTTCTCTTCTGCACCAAGCAAGAGACCAAATTTTAGTAATTTGAAAATCCGAAGGCAACCATTTAACAAACCGCGATTAGTTCGAGAAGACGACACACGAATTGTGGAGTGGAAAGAGGAAAAGGTCCCACCGGATGTGCCAGAATCTGTTCCCCTTCGAAAGACGCGGCGGAGACGCGATAAACGTCTTGCCTGAAATTCGGGACAGATGCTATATGGTTTTATTCGTCTACCTCTCCGAAGATACCAAGTTGATTTATGGCATTGTATATCGGAGGTTTAGTCGGATGCGGCCGATGTAGCAGACTTCGTCAGATTCCCCCTCGCTAGAGGGGTTTTTGATTGTGGGGATATTTTTCCCTACAGGCGCAAGCCCCTGCAGTTAATTACGCTACCGCATCGCGGTAGCCACTTTCTCCTTCTCCAGAATTTCACTTCGTGTCGTGTGTGTTTGTTTTGTTTGTGGTTGCCTGTGGATTGTATACGGAGACTGAGTAATACCGTCGCCCGTAGGACGTGGATTAGTCCAAATCCGTATTTACTTAGATTTGGGTTTTGTGTTTTTAGTTTAAGGATGCGTTAGCCGTATTGAGGCTAAGATCAACTTAACATGATGATCCGTTTAATATGTGACCGTCAGGACTCGTCGCCTCTCTAACGTCGTTGAAGGATTACAACGATAGGTGTCAGAGGAGTTCGGAGATGTACCCTCAAGCCAAAGTTGATTTCGGGTTTTATAATTTATTTGAATGTTTAAGGATACGTTAGCCGTGTTTGGGGCTAAGATCAACTTAAACGGGACCGTTTAGATCCGGCAAAAAAGCGTTTGGGGGTTCTATTACTCCAGTTTAGGGACGTAGTGGTCCATGTTCTAGTTTAGGGACGTGGTGGTCTATCGCCGGTTTAGGGACGTGGTGGTCCATCGCCGGTTTAGGGACGTGGTGGTCCATCGCCAGTTTAAGGACGTAGTGGTCCGTCGCCAGTTTAGGGACGTGGTGGTCCATCATTAGTTTAGGGACATTTCGGTCCATCATTAGTTTAGGGACATCTCGGTCCGATATTAGTTTAGGGACATCTCGGTCCAATATTAGTTTAGGGATGTCTCGGTCCATCATTCATGTGTGTGGTTGTTGGGACCCGTCACCTCTTTGACGTCGTTGAGGAATTATAACGATGGGTGTCAAAGGAGTTCGGAGATGTACCCTCGAACCGGTTGTAAATAGATTTAAGTGAGCGATCTTGCTCTGTCAATTTAATTTGAGGACTTACGGTCAAAATTGGGCTAAGTCCAGTTAAAAAAGGTCAACATTTTATTTACTTTTGCATTGTGTTTTCATTTGGGCTCTACCCATAAAAGATGCAGAGCATCAATTTGTTTTGAGCTCTACCCATTTATAAATGATGCAAAACATCTGCTTTGTTTGGGCTCTGCCCCTTTTTTTAAAATGCATAGCATTCTTATTATTTTGTTTGGGCTCTGCCCATTTATAAATGATGCAGAGCATCAATTTAATTAGGCCTGCTTGGTCTTTTTGATTTGGGCCTGGCCCTTTAGGAAATGCATTGCATTTATCAGGCGCTTTGCACCAATCAAAGAGCGCAAGCACTTGTGGTGGCGACACGTGTCACGCGAGCGCAGTGCGCTGCTGACACGTGGCGCCAATCCAGGAGCGCAACAGCGCAAATTGGAAGTGTAAAGCACTAAGAATCTTTTAGATTCAAGAACAGAAGTGCAAAGCACTTTTTGATCTCTTGATCTAAATTTAGATCAAAGAAAAACAAGTTTTTTCTTGTTTTTCCTTATCTCAGAGAACCAAAGGTTCATAAAAAGTGCAAAGCACTATTTTTATTCTATTTATCTATTATATATTTTTTTTGTTAAAGATCACTGATCTTGTTTTTAGATCAACGATCTGTTCGTAAGAGAATTTTCTCTTCTTTAAAGGGTATTTTTTTTTACCTTTTTGTTCTTGAGAAGTTCTTCAGAATTCTCTCTTTTCTTCTTCTTTTTTTTAGAAGTAATGTTCATGCCTTTGAATAGAGGTTTAGGGTTCTTTTTATAGTTCTGACAAATTAGTTGATTTTGTTAAAGAGATCTTTCTCTGGGTGATTTGGGGAATTTTCCCCACCGTTGGATTTTTGATCCAAGGGCTTCTGTTTTACAGAAGAAAATCTTCTTGTTTTAACAAGAACAGAAAGATTTCTTTAAAATCTTTATTCTGTTTGGCGCAAATGCCCCAGCGTGTGACACGTGTCACGCAGCGTACAAAGTAGCGCAACTGCGCTAGCGCATCTGCGCTGACATGTGTCGTGTAGCGCAGTGCTTGCGAAACCGAAGTGTTGCTTCATTCAATTTTTTTAAAACAAAGCTTTGCTCTGATTGGGTGCGCTGCCTTGGGCGCTGCGCTGATGCGTCTGCGCCAGACACGTGGCGCGTTGCGCCCGGGATTTGAAGCGTTGCTTCAAAATTTGAATTTTGAATTTCCAGCAGAGCTTTGCTCTGATTGGGGGAAACAACAGGTGAATCAGGTACCAGCGGGAGTCTCCAATCATAAAGGAATCCCCGTTGGATGAGGAAAAGAGAAGAAGATGAAGCGCCAATTTGTTTCCCCGCGACAGAAGCAGCAGAAGACCCCATGTTGTGGATACTACAGGAGGCCAGGACATCTTCAGAGGGATTGTCGCCGCGCCCAAGGGAAATGTCTGATTTGCGGATCCGGCGAACATCTTATCAACGGTTGCCCAAAAAGGAAAGATCTACAGGGAGAAGATTCGTCCACACTCCCCACTTCTTCCGAGTGATGGTTATTGCATAGTTCATACTTCGAGGATAAGGCGGACCCAGCGCAGGATTCAACTCGCGTGACGAGAATGCAGCGGTCTAGTAATCAAAGAAGAATTTTCATGTTTTCTAGTTTCAGTAATAATGTTGTCATCCTCTTATAAATATTTCTTTCCGTTTGAAATCTTGTATCCGTTGAACTTTTAGTTGAATGAAATAAAAACTTTGAATCGTAATATATGCATCATTCTCTTGTCTTTTCCCCCTTATTCATACTATTCATTATCACAGCATTATTATCCTGATTTTTCGGTTCCTGCCACTGTATATTTTCCTATACTTCGAACCCTGAGCTATTTCCCTTGATGTATTTCACTGTCTAATCATAACTCTTTCCTTTCATGCCATGGCCCATCCTGGAGCAGCGCCGCATCTAGATGAGGATGCACAGTCATGAGTTTCCTTAGACCGCACACTGACGAGTTCTGATGATGAGATCAATGATCCTCAGGTCGTTTCCGAAAACAGCGATTCATAGGATGAAGGAGCAGCCGCCCCCCAGGTTTGACATGATAGGCGATTCCGACGAAGAGGAAGGAGACCCTGAAGAAAACCCGATAGAGGAAGATCCCGAGGAAGACCCGATAGAAGAAAATCCAGTGGAGGAAAATCCCATGGAAGAGAATCCAGAAGAAGAGAATCATATGGAATCAGATCTTTGTAAGTGCACGGCGGCGCCCCGGCCGTCAATCCGACGCCAAAATGCGGAAGCGAAAAACTTTAATTTTGCAAACTAGCAAACCGGCACCACCGCGCACTAAAACCCGGATCGAACCATTAACTAGTCCTAGCTAATTACAAGATGAGGAAGAGAGATATACCGACTGATTCGAGTCCTCCGGTCTTCTCGTCGTCGTCCCGATCTCCCGCGGACACTCCGGTCGTCGCCTCCTTGCCGGAAGGGCACCACATCTCCTGCATCTTTTACGGGCTCCCACCTCTATACCGAGGCAACTCAGGCGTGAAGTTGGCTAGTCGACGCGTCCAAGATTTGCTGTAGGCTAGTGTAGAGTGTATGTCTCTTTGGGGTTTTGTTGCCATGGAGGATGGAGGAAGTGTTTAAGGAAAATTGGTGCTTTCAATTTTTAGCAAAGAAATGAGATGATCAAGTCTACACACACAAATGAAGCTCTCTCGTTTCTCCTCTCCCAATTAGTGTGGCCGGCCTCCTCTTTGGAAAAATGGTGGAGGGAAAACATAATACAAGAGGGAGGTGAGTGTAGTAAAAGGTGGAGGGTAACCACACCCAAAAAGTAATGATAACCATGTCATCTCCAAATCAAATCAACTCTAATCACCATTTAATGCAAAAGGTTGATACAAAAGGAATCTCATCATGATGCCACACAATTACAAAGGACCCCCTCCACAAATACTAATTTGCACAATTGCAAATTAGTCCCTCCATCGGAATGGTCCGGCCGGGAAAGAACAAAGGAAAACCGGCCGGAACGGAATGCAAACTGGCAACTCCAGAAAACTGGTCCCGTAATAAATTAAAGGAAAAACCCCGATACTGTGCATACACACCAGCATCTGTATTCCGACCGGATACAAATGCAATGAGAAAAAATCAACACTGTACTATACTAGGATCCGGCTTAAACCAAAGCCGGCTAGTAATATCCGTCCGATCCTGATCCGTGCAATACCGCATGTATCTGATCGAACCCTGCCATATATCCATATGGCCTCTAGTACTAACCGTCCGATCCTGATCCGTGCAGTACCGCACGTATCTGATCGGACCCTGCCATATCTCCATTCGGCCTCTACAGCATTTCGCCCGAAAGCTTGAGTAACTGTAAGTGTGGTGGACTTTAAAGACTCATCAATACTATGGCTGTAGATTTAACCACTAGCACGTCAGAGGTATTAGCCATACGTGACGGGCCACCAGCTATTGACCAAAAGGGACGTCGATGAGCGAACTCATCCTGACACCCTACCGAGCCTGTCAGTGACAATATCCGTACAGTCCGGTCCGTTCGTCTATGAGTATCGCATGGCGGGCCTAGGGGATTGGTAAAAGTCAGCCCCCAAAAGCAGTACAAGTCGTGTCGGGGTGTAGCCCAGAACACCCTGAGATACTACTGGAATACCTACCAGTAAATCTCCTGCCTTGGCCAAGGACTTCGTGTAATGGCTCTCCTAGACACAGCGCGAACTCACTTCCAATACCGGGAGAGACGAACCCCTGAAGATCCGCTCACTGCCTTCATGTGGCTCGGGACTGTACCCAACTAAAACCTGTTTACACGTCTCCTTTGAGCGTGGTAGGGTAGTAATCAAAGTACAGTGGGAACTCACACGAGACAAATGACGATCCCCAGGTCGATGAACTAACCTGTACACATGTCACCAGGGAACTGCTATCTGACGTCAAGTATAAGACCAACTAGCATGTTCCCGGCGAGTCCTGTCCGGTGTACTCATAACCCAATGAGCACCTGTATACATCTTAGGTGAACCAACTGACACCAATGGCTTGTGAGACCGGCCACCGCCCCTCGTCGGGGTCTCGATTGTATACACTAGTCTACTCTGGAGTATCGATGCCCTGTCTCGAAACTCCCACGACTAGGGACCTTTTAAGGATGTGCTTATAGACCCCCAGCTCTCACGTATATGATCGCCCTCATACTGCTGGTAGTCAAGCAAGAATCCCAGGGGTTCTATCAACGTGTAATAGCGACCTGTAAGGTCACCTAAAACAGTACACGATGATAAAGATAAACCAGATAGCATACTATCATCTCGAGTAAGACCGTCCTACTGGGATAGGTCCTCCCTCAATCATTGCAATCACGTGCCTGTGATCCAATAATTGACTCTGAGGGCACTATCTCCAACAATCTCCCACTTGCACTCAAGGCTAATTATTGCGATGTCGTATACTCACAGCCCGTGTGATACCGAACACCCAACTCCTCTAATAGTCAGTCTCACAAAGCTCATTTGCGAAACTATTGCGTTCGAGGAATAGCCTCAGTGAGTGGATCCGCTTAGATGTTTCTTTCTATGTCTATCTATATCTCAACTTCGCGGAGAAAGCCATCTCCCGAAATGAGCAATACCTGTCTTAGAATGTCTGGATGTCTGATGGGACCTAGCTCATAAATGAACTCCAAATCCAAACTTCTTAGACTGTATCTTTAACTGAACTCAATCAGTATCCTGTGCCATGCCTCCCTCAGTATTGCCTTGGACCACCTGTCTAAAATACTGCCCCTCGTCAGAAGGAAAAACTATAACTCTGACAACCTCCCTGTCGTCCAGGTCACCTTGGAAGCCAGGAATGATAACTGTCTCCCGAATGGGGCTGTCGTTATCATATCCCTAGAACATCCACTTATGTTCTAAAACTGCTTCCGACTGTTTCTCCAGGATTGGATTAATGTCAACTTATTGCATCTAGTGCAAGAACAATATCTGGTGTGGTACTTGACATCTCATGATTGACTCAATTGCCTGAGCAAGTGATCTGCCAATCATGCACATCACTCTCCCCTTTAGTCTATAAGACACCTTTATAGAGAGGGTGGCTCCATCACCTGCAGGTACACTACCGTACCAGGAGTCGTCCATTCTAAATACTCTTAGAATGCTGTCTAAGTACCCAGATTGGGAAACCACCCAAATCTAGATCTATAGATGTAGTAACCAGAATGTCTGATATAATATCCAAGTCCTATGTGGAGAAACCATTGTGTGATGACCAAATTATAACCGATCGTAGTATAGGAATATCACTTCCTACTCTGTGTATGTCATCCAAATACCAGGACATCACACCCTACTACCTTCTTAACAGATCCATCCCCTATTCTGATGACGTCAAACCTATGACTGTCACATCAGAAATAGATGATCTATCTCCGCTATATCTGCTTTAGTCCATAAATAGACATAAGCCACCTGTCCACCAATACTTCCGCTGCTCCCACTGACTACGATAACCCTCTGGCAGAGTCATATAAACGTACACTTCTAAAGCAAGTTTAGAACGACGCTATACTCATTCTCCTGCCAGGTCTCACAGTCTGGAACAACAGCAATGGCAAGTGTGGGTAAACAAGAACCTCCCTGTCACCGTCCTTAAGGCTACCGGAGTACCTCTCGGGTGCCTGAGGTTACCCACCAAATCTGCGGAGTGGCCAATGGAATGTCAAACCAGATTGAATCTTTAGGTTCCTGTGAAATCTTCAGTAATCGTTTGTGGTTCTGGAATCACTTCCAGTTCTACCATACTCCCACTACTGTTTTCTGAAAAAATCCATTTTTAATAAAACTGTGGCGAGTCTAGAACAATATTACTATTGATCTTCCAGATGGTAGAAAGCCAACCCTCGTCATAGCCTGGGTCAACCCACAAACAGCCATTAGAGAAACGTGCCTTGAGTTATCCAGAGTCTGGTTTTAAGCATAAGCCAGACAACTCCCCGTACCTTAACATCGTTAAGATACGAACTGTTCTATATCCAATATAGAAACAGAGGCACTGCTTTAATTGAACCAGATTCAAATCATGCAGCTATCTCCAGTGCATGTTAAGTAAATAGAAAGAGGTCGATCAACGTTACTCAACTTAGGAATGCTTCCAATTATGAGTAACCTGAAAGAGAAGCAAGTTCTCTTAACTGAATACCATCCACAAGTATCTACATCTTCGATCACCTTGAAGAATCTCGATACTTGCAATACCTGGTTCTCTACTTTATTCAAATACCTATAACTTCTTAAAATTCGGACCCTGTGTTTCTACGAAACACCTGTCTAAAAACTAGAGAAGTCATAAGTAAACCGAATATAGTACGAGGACCAACCCCTCTGTCCTGATGGACCCTGGACAACATACAATACTCTGTATAAGTCCCTTGAGTCTGATAACTCATTCACTGTGTGTCATAGGTTGAAAACTGTACTTATGGTTAAGAAGAATTACACCGCTGTTTAATGCTCCTTACCTAACCATCAACTGATATAGGTAAATGTCATCGACATAATTTCAAAAAGGTATATCTCACTCTATAAAAAATAGACGTACAGATATATCAATTTGAAATTGGTGCATTATAACGGATATTCAAAACCAAATATTCTCCGTCCGGCAAACAACCCAGGTGACTTCCTCAAATATCACCAATTACAATGAATTCCGATATAATGAGGATGATCACCCAATTCCCAATAACTTACTCCCACTCATCATCTGTAAAACCATACAGATGTGAGAATCAAACCTGGTAAATACATACCCTGGAGCAAGTGTCTAACTAGGAAATCAGTTTTCGTTTAACAGTACACAGTGAAACTGGAACACTGAAATGTTCCGTAGGGGTATCCTGGTATTCCTAGTAATACCTCTTCCATTATCAGATTCACAACTGTAACCGTATAATTCTTTGCCACCTCTCCAAATCCTTTTTCTATGTCTTTAGTCATTACCTTCTGCACACCCTTTAGGACAAATGGTTTTCTTCCTTCCCTACCGTTCGGCACCAGCCTATGGTTTGGAAGAAGACTATCCAATAAGCATAATGGGTGTACTGTCCTAGTCCTAGGAGCACTCGCAATGCGAGAGAAGGTGAAGATAAAAGACAACCGAATAAACCTTATTCCTATTTCTCCTGAACCAGAATCCATCCCCGAATTGGAACAAGTTCCTTTCGAGTTCGTATATAACCATACGATGGAATATCCAAATAACTGTGGATCTTCGTAGTGATACGGAGTGTCCTGGAGAAATCAAAGGTGATGTGGGAGTGGTAATGAAATACTTGGTTTGGTCGTGAATATCAGTCGCAATTTACTTTGCCCTCCTTCTAATCCCTTTCTTTGTCTTTACTTAATATCTTCTGTACACCATCGTTAGGCTAATTGGTTTTCTTCATTCCCTACCGTTCGGCACCAGCCTAAGGTTTGGAAGAAGACTATCCAATTTGCGTAATAGGTGTACTATCCCCTAATCTAAGGGGTACTCGTAACCCGAGAGAAGGTAAAAGGAAAAGACAACTGAATAGTCCTATTCGTTTTCTCCAGAACCGGAAACCATCCTCGAATAAATTCTTTCGAGTTCGTATATAACCATATGATGGTTTTGTCTAATAGAAGTTGACGTTCGTAGTAATACGGGGTGTCCTGGAGAAAAGGGTAAAAGTAGGAGTGGCAATGAGGTATGCAACTCTGACAATCCAAAAGCCAGTGTTAAAGAAGATTCGGTCAACTTGGTCACTGAGTCATAGTCTTAGGGTCGGGTCAATGGTCGCTGCCAGAGAGAGAGAAAAGAAACACTCAGTGTGCACTCTATCCTAGATCAGAATGGTTACCAATTTATCTAATCTGGAAACCTCCCACTATAACGTCAAATTCTCCTCCAAACCTGAAAGAAGAATTAGTCGGGATCACCCGAGGAGTAAACCAACTCATCAGTGGGAATCGGGATCCAACTATCATTGCATGATAACGTGACGGAATCCGCTCACGGTGTCACACTCCAGAAGGTATGCGCATATCTGGCAAGTTCCAGTTTCTTTAGAAACCCCCGATGTGATTTCTGCCCCATGCACTTATGACCTTGACTTTGGCCAACATATCATAAGTCACATGTCAAGTTCTACCCGTCATTCTCCAGGTTAATTTGAATCCACCCGTACCTACCCTTGACTTTGGCCAAAATGGCAGTACGACTGTCCCAAACCAACGCATCTATCTATGCTGCATATGAATACCCAATAGCTACCAATCACTGTGTCTTGACTTTGGCCAACATACATAGCTTGAATACTATTGACTACCCATATGAAACGATGGAGGGCTACGAATGGTTTCTGGCGAAAACCTTTAACGTAATGAACTTGATATCGTTGAAGGAACGGATAGCTTTTTAGAAAATATAGTAACGAAAACCTTCGCTAAAGAGGTCACTCCCGGTGAAGGGATCTCGGCTCTTTCCCGTAGGATGGGGTGCAGGATATTCCAACTGAATACCACGATGCAAAGCAAAAGCAATCGGCTATAGTGAAGTTAATGCCCTGATGCAAACTTCTATCCAAGGGTCACTCCCGGTGAAGGGATCTCGGCCCTTGCCTCGTCAACTGAGGTGCTGGATATTCATAACCGAATATCACTGTGCAAAACAAAAGAGAACGTCCTTGCAATAACAGCCTTTTGAAAAGTGTTCCAACAACATCAGATCAGGTTTGTTTTAACTTGCATTGATCCGAATCAATGTAGTCCCATCAAGTGATCACACCACAAAGAACGAAAATATACTGATGTACGTATATGCCATCCACATTAGCCACTGGGTCCCGTCATTACCCGTTAGGTTAGCTAACTAACGACAGAGCGGGGACTGGACTAGCGCGGATGCAAAACATATACAACATCTACTAATATATATACCAATATATTATATTTCACTCAAGGCGTGATAAAAATGCAACATCACAGAAATATACAGCATCACAGAACAATACAAATATCTGGGATCCCCGGGTTTCACAGAGCCGCTACTGAAACCCGACGTTCCCCTGGTCGTGTGGATAGCCTGTGCAATGAAATCCTAGACCCCTACGGGCGCGGCAAGTTACCCGCCAAAACCTGAAGCGAGGCAGCCCCCTTCAGCATCATGAATGGACCACCCAGCGCTTCACGGAATCCGGTAACTTGGGCACCCCTCCTGGGTCAACCTGTACCCCCTACGAGTGCGGCGAATAGCCCGCCAATTCTAGAGTAAAGCCCCCTCCGTCTCAATGCCATGAGATGCGGGCTCGTTGCCCTCTAGAACCCGGCTATCCGTGCACCCCTCCACGGGGTAATCCTAGTACAGAAAGTAAAATATACATACAACGGGTACATCGACCGCAACTTGGTCGTGCCCTAAAATAATAATACAAACAGGCAGTGACGGCAGTCCACATGTCGGACGCTCGCCCCGCAATATCAAATGTACATAATACAACAAAACTGTACTAGTATTGCATCCAGGCTATCCCCCACGACCGATCCGCATAATCACAGCACAATCACAGAACATCAACGTGAAAGTCACGTTCGCAAATCCGTCTAACCGGGCTATAGCAGTTAGACGGGATTTACAGATCAAGTGACATTCACGGTCGTAGATATAATGTAAAAACTGTGCACTAATGTGTTTAAAATTTTTCAATCGATCAAAAGTTACCGAGTGGGCCCCCAAGCTTTACTGTAGCACATGAAGAAATCTGGGCCCAAAAACAATATTCCAAAAACCCTACAATCAACCCAGAAAGCAACTGGAGAAATTTGATGCAGCAATCTCAACATAGTGCGGCGGAACCGCGGCCTAAAGGGGGGTTTGGCCGCGGTTCCGCGCTCCCATTGTGGAGTCACTGTATCGAATTTCTACAGTATGCTTATAACTTCCAGTACATCACTTTTCTACAACCTGAAAAAATTTTCGAGCCAGAAAAAATTCAACAGAAAACTGATGCATGTGAAAACGCGGGTTTTTGGAATTTTGATCGGTCGGAAATGTAAACACATTAAATAAAGCTAGACTATGTTAATGGCGAGGCTCTGATACCACTGTAAGTGCACGGCGGCGCCCCGGCCGTCAATCCAACGCCAAAATGCGGAAGCGAAAAACTTTAATTTTGCAAACTAGCAAACCGGCACCACCGCGCACTAAAACCCGGATCGAACCATTAACTGGTCTTAGCTAACTACAAGATGGGGAAGAGAGATATACCGACTGATCCGAGTCCTCCGGTCTTCTCGTCGTCGTCCCGATCTCCCGCGAACACTCCGGTCGTCGCCTCCTTGCCGGAAGGGCACCACATCGCCTGCATCTTTTACGGGCTCCCACCTCTATACCGAGGCAACTCGGGCGCGAAGTTAGCTAGCCGACGCGTCCAAGATTTGCTGTAGGCTAGTGTAGAGTTATGTCTCTTTGGGGTTTTGTTGCCATGGAGGATGGAGGAAGTGTTTAAGGAAAATTGGTGCTTTCAAATTTTAGCAAGGAAATGAGATGATCAAGTCTACACACATAAATGAAGCTCTCTCATTTCTCCTCTCCTAATTAGTGTGGCCGGCCTCCTCTTTGGAAAAATGGTGGAGGGAAAACATAATACAAGAGGGAGGTGAGTGTAGTAAAAGGTGGAGGGTGACCACACCCAAAAGGTAATGATAACCATGTCATCTCCAAATCAAATCAACTCTAATCATCATTTAATGCAAAAGGTTGATACAAAAGGAATCTCATCATGATGCCACACAATTACAAAGGACCCCCTCCACAAATACTAATTTGCACAATTGCAAATTAGTCCCTCCATCGGAAAGGTCCGACCGGGAAAGAACAAAGGAAAACCGGCCGGAACGGAATGCAAACTGGCAACTCCAGAAAACTGGTCCCGTAATAAATTACAGGAAAAACCCCGATACTGTGCATACACACCCGCATCTGTATTCCGACCGGATACAAATGGAATGAGACAAAATCTACACTGTACTATACTAGGATCCCGCTTAAACCAAAGCCGGCTAGTAATATCCGTCCGATCCTGATCCGTGCAATACCGCACGTATCTGATCGAACCCTGCCATATATCCATACGGCCTCTAGTACTAACCGTCCGATCCTGATCCGTGCAGTACCGCATGTATCTGATCGGACCCTGCCATATCTCCATACGGCCTCTACAGCGTTTCGCCTGAAAGCTTGAGTAACTGTAAGTGTGGTGGACTCTAAAGACTTGTCAATACTATGGCTATGGATTTAACCACTAGCACGTCAGAGATATTAGCCATACGTGACGGGCCACCAGCTATTGACCAAAAGGGACGTCGATGAGCGAACTCATCCTGATACCCTACTGAGCCTGTCAGTGACAATATCCGTACAGTCCGGTTCGCTCGTCTATGAGTATCGCATGGCGGGCCTAGGGGATTGGTAAAAGTCAGATCTCCAAAAGCGGTACAAGTCGTGTCGGAGTGTAGCCCAGAACACCCTGAGATACTACTGGAATACCTACCAGTAAATCTCCTGCCTTGGCCAAGGACTTCGTGTAATGGCTCTCCTAGACACAGCACGAACTCACCCCCAATACCGGGAGAGACGAACCCCTGAAGATCCGCTCACTGCCTCCATGTGGCTCGGGACTGTACCCAACTAAAACCTGTTTGCACGTCTCCTTTGAGCGTGGTAGGGTAGTAATCAAAGTACAGTGGGAACTCACACGAGACAAATGACGATCCCCAGGTCGATGAACTAACCTGTACACATGTCACCAGGGAACTGCTATCTGACGTCAATTATAAGACCAACTAGCATGTTCCCGGCGAGTCCTGTCCGGTGTACTCATAACCCAATGAGCACCAGTATACATCTTAGGTGAACCAACTGACACCAATGGCTTGTGAGACCGGCCACCGCCCCTCGTCGGGGTCTCGACTGTATACACTAGTCTACTCTGGAGTATCGATGCCCTATCTCGAAACTCTTACGACTAGGGACCTTTTAAGGATGTGCTTATAGACCCCCAGCTCTCACGTATATGATCGCCCTCATACTGCTGGTAGTCAAGCAAGAATCCCAGGGGCTCTATCAACGTGTAATAGCGGCCTGTAAGGTAAGCAGTACACGATGATAAAGATAAACCAGATAGCATACTATCATCTCGAGTAAGACTGTCCTACTGGGATAGGTCCTCCCTCAATCATTACAATCACATGCCTGTGATCCAATAATTGACTCTGAGGGCACTATTTCCAACAATCTCGATGAAGAAGCTCCAGCCGAGGAAGAAGGACCAGAAGATCAAGACCCTGCTGTGGAAGAACTCCCAATGGCGGTCCCCGCGAGGCGCTATGGAAATGGACGTCCCTACCTGAGTGTGCAAGCCTACCGCAAGCTGCTGAACCTCCATAGCCACGACTGACGGGATTTTAGATGTTGTCTTATCTGGCCAAATAAATCTGTGTATAGTTTAGGGCCGCCTTTCGTCTTTGAGAATGCTTTGTTTAAAATCTTCTGGTAAATTGCTGAGTTCGCTGATCCTTCGATCTTCTTAGTTCCCTTGATGCTTGATTATTTCTTCTATACAATTATTTTCCTACAGAGATCTGTTCACCCCTACTCCTTACATTGTTCTGACCCTCACCAAGATTAACTAGTACCACACCCGATCTTTTAGAGGTCCACCCTTCATCCTTCGTCAGTGCATCATTTGAGATCCTTCTGGGAGGAAAAATTTTGTGAAATTTTTGAGTTCGCTAACCCTTCAAATTTTTGGATTCGCTTGATGTATCGATCGTCATTTTCCCCATACATTCTTTTCCCCTTGTCGTCCCTTTTCTGTTCACCCTTACTTCCTGTGTTGACCCGACCCCAATCTTTTTGACCTTCAGCCTAAAGCCGCCACACTCCAATCTTTGAATGAGCCACACTTCCTTGTAATCCTTACCCTAGCTAGCCCTATATATTTTTGTGTTTTTCCTATTACCCTAACTATATTTAGGGACAGTGTATTCGAAATTTGGTTTTCATTATTTTATACTTGTCGAAGAGTGCGTGTTATTGACTACTTAGTTTTATGCATTTTAAAGCACACTACTATTATCCTTATTTTTCAGTAGCGCAGTCTTACACCGCGCATATTTGTGTTCCATTTTTCTTATTTTCACTATATGAGTTTTCTAAGTTATTTTAAAACTATTTGATCGATACATTATCCTAAAATGTTTTAACCTACCGACAAATGTTTCACACTTTATTATCATTACTTTATTTTCGGGTGTTGTGCTTATATTTACTATTATAAACGATTGTGCCTTATACTTATTATTTCTGCCGTGCTACTATTGATATACTTATACGTGCACATATTCGAGTTTCGATTTTATCGAGTACGCCTCGAATATCATTGTTCGTTATTGTTGTTATTGCTATTCTCGTGTACATATAGGTTGCCTTTGTAGTGTTCCTGTCTTATACTTATTTAAACCTATATTTTTGTATGTTGTTCTTACATATTTAAACCTTCAAATTTCTTCATCCGCCTATTTCAAGAAAATCTTATGGGTTAGTTTGCAAAATAATAGCTTTCGCCTATGTTAGTATTACTTATCGTTTATTTTAAATTTCGAGGACGAAATTTTTGTAAGGGTGGTATGATGTAATACCCAACACCTTTTATACCAAAATCTGTATTTTGTTACTTTAGAATTCTATTTATTCTTAATTATAATTTTATTTATTTTGTTTATAATTTTATTTATTTTATTTATAAATATATTTCTTCTAAACCCCATTTTTCTTTTATCAATAAAACTAAACTCCATTTTCTTTTATTCAACCCCAGCCCGGCCCTTCATTTTCTTTTTCTTTTTTTTAATTCCCCCTGGCCCAATATCCAAGCCCACACCCTTCTCACCATTTTCCCCTAATTTTCTGTAGGCCCAGCAGCTTCCCCGGCCCACTTCCTATATTTTTCCATTTGATTTTTTCCCTTTAAATTCATCGGCCCAATCCCTGGCTCAGCAGCCCACGCCCCCTTTACCAACCCGACCCGGCCCACTACTATAACCCTTCTTCTCCCCACGTTCCCATAATTCCCGCGCGCGTTTTCTGCCGTTGTGCCCACGTCGCCGCCCGACACGCGCCGTGCTCGCGAGCATTACCCACGACGCGCGCCCTCGACCTCTCCTCATTGACACGCCTCTCCCTCTCTCTTCCATTTCCTTTCCCGCTCCTCTCTTGAACTCGTGCCCACGCTCGCGACCGCCGGCATCACAGTTGCCACTCACCTTCCCTTCGACCACCATCCACCGAGCTCCTTCTTATGCAACCTTCGACTCCATGGTCGAGCTCGAGGCCCATGGCAGCTCCTTCTTAGCCGAGAAACCACCCATCACTGACCCCCTGCTCCACCCCCTCGCCACCATTAAGACCTTCGACGAGCCATCATCAACCTCGCCGACCACCTTGCAATCACCACCATGCCTTCGACAGCTACCACGAGCTCCACAACCGCACAACTCCACCATCACCGTCATTCTCTCTCTCTCTATCTCTCTCTTCCCGAGCTCAACGCCGCCTAAGCACCGTCGGCCGACCCCAGCATCATCGATGACCCCTCGTCGCCACTAGCTTCTCCTCTTCTCCATCTTCCTCATGACTGATCAACACAACAGCCCCACTTCCTCCCTCAAGCAAACCGAGACCAATCAAATCCACCACCTCACCGTACCACCTCCCTGCAACTTCTCCTCCAACGAGCCCTGCCGCGACCACCTCGCACCACCTCCATCAACGACGCAACCATATCCTTCTCCTCAACACCCTAAACCCAAACCTCCATCACCATCGCCCTCGTCTCCACGCAGAACCCATCATCACCATCGCCGTCCACTTTGCTGCCACCAAACTCGTTGGCAACCTTCTCTGCGACCTCACCGCGGCCACCACCTAGCCACCGTCGCCGTAGTAGCCTTCATCTCAGCTGTCATCGCCATCATTGTTGTTGTCGCAACTATCGTTGCCTTCGTCGAGCCTAAGCCCCTCAATTACAACCGAGACACCATGCCGCCGCAGCCATTGCATCCGTACAAGTCACAGACGCCGTCTCCATAGCAGACAATGTCACAGTGGTCATCACCGTCAACATTGTTACTGTAACCATCGACATCACCGAAGCCAATCCAACCCCGGCATTTCATCGAACGCTTATAACCATCAAAATTGCCGCGTGGTCGTGCCCGTGCATACCGTGCTATCAATTCAACGTTTCCAGGCAAGTATTTTACTTGCTTACATGCTATATACTCAAGTTACAATCTTAGATTACTTGGATCATAAAGTTACAATTTTAGATCAATTAGGTGTCATACCTGTTCGATGTGTGTTCCCAATGAAAATACTTGTCTATTTTGACGGAACTGGATGGTTTATATTGGCCCTTGTAGTGATGGATATCTTGTGCAAGTTTTGCTGAAAAATATGACCGTTAACGACTAAAACGACTACCCCCAAGTTTACTCGTAAAACTGGAATTTTCTTGTACCTGAAAACCGTTAAAATCGCCATAAATTATATACACACTGGAATGATGAGTTCGAGGGCTTAAATCGAAGCCGACTCGACGAACTATAACCCTATGTAAATTTCTAATTATTTCTGTACCTAAAATGTGATAATATTTGGATTGGAGTGCGACTCTGGACTGCAGTCCCGAGCAACTCCAGCTGTTGTTTACTGTCCCGTAATGAACACCACCCTGTTTCCTTAACTCATAGATTGCGGAACTCTGCTGTTTATTAAAGGTGAATCTGTTAGCTAGACAACACAATTGGTTTCATTCTATTTCGTTATCGTTTGTTATTTAATCTATAATTTAAAAGATGGGGACATATAACAGTCCCAACAGAATCAGAATTTACATATTAGCATTGAACAGTGTATAACTCATGACGTACAGAAGCGATCGAGAATCTGTCTATTGCGTTGAAAACTTTACTGAAAACCCTAGATTTCATCCAACTGTAGCCTCGCTAAATTCTGATCCCAACTAGGATTAAAATGCATTGCGAAACGGACTTCCGATTCTGAAACCGGATTTCCAGCCGTGAATGCCTAAAATGAAATGACTATGATTAGTGATCCTGGAACCCGATTGGCATGAAACCAAAATCACAGGATAGATAACTGAACATACTATTTATTCTCCGTTCATCGTTTCACTAAACTATAACCGTATGATTTATGATAAATTATGCAAGTGGTAGATTACTGATTCATGACACCCTAATCATGCTTTACATACTGTTTACACATCATATCATACACATATCACTGCATTGATAACCTAGTGATAACGTTCATTACCCAGTGTTAGGTATTAGTGATGATTGTGGTAAGTACGTTAGTGTTCGTGTATCAGTGAATAAGTGAAAGTGACACGTACTTGTACACAATCAATGAACCTTATTATTCTATTGCATTGTCGACGTCTGTGGGACGCGTGTACGTGTGACTATAAGTGGTATGGGACACTTATGGAAGCTCTTGCACGGGTATCACAGATAAGGCACCAGACACTGCCATTTATCTTAGGTATTAGTCGAGACGTGCTTGATGGAGATCCTGTCTCCAGTTCTCGTGCGGACTTGTCACCGACCGACTGGTATTTGAGGTTATGCTTAGCGTTTGATGTAGACCACGGGGTGTGGGGTAGTTTGAGTGTGAGTTCAACAGAATCTCAGAAGTCCCTTGCCGGCTTATATATTTAGGGAGATATATGGAGATTTACAGGGTACATGATTATTATCGTGATTTACATGTTGGGCCCGTGGTCCCTTGCCCTTGGGTTCTACCCTTGGGTGGAGGACACTCGTGAGTGGTTGATTCTCACACTTGGACTGATGATAGGCTTAGTGACCTGTACAGTAAGACTTAGAGACTGATAGGGATAATGGCATCGATATTCATACTTACTGTGTTGACATACGTGGCATATCATTCTACTGCTTTTACTGTTCCACTACATCGATTATTACATGTTCATACCTACCGTCGTTGATTTACTGTTATATCTATTTATTATCACTGTTAGAGTTATCACTTGGAATTATATATTATATTGCTATTGTGTCGCTTTGACGACCTGAGTATGCATGCTCAGTGTGAGGAGAGGATTTAGCCAGGACCAGGATCAGACGCACATCACGGACATCGTGATTAGCTATCCAGAGTTATACCCTTTTGTTTCTCATCAGGTCAGTTCTTTATATTGTTTGTTCCAGTTACTGCATTTCTCTTTACCTGCGCATTATTTACTGATTACCATGTAAAGCTAGAAGCCGAAGTGTGACTACGGCAGGATGTATCCTTGACCGTAGGAGCATGGCTGGCCTTTTCAACCCCTCATATTCCGTATTTTGGAAAGCGGGGCGTGACAAGAGAGCTCCAAGCGGGAGCTGGAGGCGGTGATGGCGAGGGTCACCGCCTTGGAAGGCGAGGTGGAGGCCGGGAAACGGGAGGCAGCCCGGTATCGCGAGGCCGCCGTGGCTGCTGAAGCCAAGCTCGGGGATGCACAGGTGCTTGCCGGCAACCTGAAGAAGATGGTGAAGACCCTCCAGAAGGAGCTGGGGGCGGCGGCCGAGGCGGCCAAGTCGGCCGACCTGAAAGCTGCAAGATTGGCTGACCTATCGGCGGCGAAGGCGGTGGATGCCTATAAGAAGTCGAAGGACTTCTATGATTTCCTGGCCGTGACTACGACCCGCATCTGGCACGATGCCCTCGATGCCGTTAAGGCCCGGATGCCGGAGTTTACCGATGGAGATCTCCGGGCTGAATTCCCCCTCACGGACGCCGATGAGCAGGGGAAAGAGGTTCCTGATGAGGAAGCCGCCGAGGACCCTGCGCGTCATGTGGTGGTCGTCGAGGACCCCGAGGTCGCACCTGGCCCCGAGGTCTAAAGCCCCCGTCTTCCTCCTTTTATTTCTTTGTTTTTGGAATTTTGTGAGCCTCCGGGCATTTTGTAAGGCTGGGGAGCCCAAGAATACCCTTTGTAAGGCCTTTGTTTTTAGTAGTAATAAAATTTTTCTTTGGCTTCATCGAATCGCGCTCTACCATCTGTTTGTGAAGAATGCTCGTAAGATATCTCTGCTTGAGGGGAAGAGGGGTCTCGGCCCGATCATCTACCGTTGTGTTTTCACGTCAGGTTGGCCATTTGTTTAGCGATCGTCCGTCGAGTTGATTTCGATCACTCGCCGACGGGCATGCCAAGCACTACCGAGGAGGTATCCCCATGGGCCCCGAAGTCGAGGGGAGATCGTTTAGACATGGACAGACTTGACGTCCCTCACTGGGGTCTTGGATCCTCAGCTGCCCGGTGGCCAATGAGGGGTGCCATCTTTTGACTTCTGGAAATGCGAGCATTGACCATCTGCCGGGGATGACCGAGCAGGGTAGCTGCTCGGTTGCCTCTTGCGAGGGCTTTGATCTTTCAGGACAGGGATCGAGTGGGGTTACTGTCTGGTGCCTCCTGGCGAGGGCTTTGGTTCTGACAGATAGCCGAGCGAGGGGTCCTCAGGCTCGACTGCCTCTGAGAGGGCTTTCTGATCCATGGCGTTGCGGTAGGGAAGCTACCCGCCACGGTCGACCGAGCAGGGCAGCTGCTTGGCTGCCTCTTGCGAAGGCTTTGGTCCTTAGTATTGGAGGGGCTTGATTTGATCTCAAAAACTATCTATAATCGTAATCAAGAACGGCGTCACTTTGCAGTTAGCCGGTGAGTACGGGTCGGTCCACAGGGATGTTGTGAATCTCCTAATCGCTCTTACGAGTTAATTCCAAATGGTGTGAATGGATCAATTAAATCTAGAAACTAAATTAATCTAGATCTAAATCTTGTTAGGGTTAGGTCTAGGTTAAGTTTGGAAAGTCAATAAATCTCACCGCTTTCTATACCCATATGAAGATCTATTAGGAGTTATTGTAATTATTAATAAAAGGGATTAGAACCATTTGGAAAGATGTTTCTTCCTCTAGGTTCTTGTCTTTCCTTTATCAATCCTTACCCTAACCTCCATGGAAAACACGCGCAACCGGGCCTTTACACTACGGTATCACCGCTACCTCATGGGATAGGGTGCCGTAGGGAGCGGTATGTGCATGTATGCATGAAGTCCTATGAAAATATTTGTGATGGGCAAGAAAGGGATGAGAGATCTTTATCTCTCAAAGCTTCCCCAAATCTAACCCTAACATGAGGAGACTACTGACTCATTAGGGAATTGAAGAACATTTATTTAGGGCAGAGAATAAAAGATTAACTAGGGTAAGGAATTAAATTTAACTTGGGCAAGAATAGAAAATTAACCTAGGGCAGAAAATAAAGAACTTACAAAAAATGATGCTCTCCAAAAGAATGCTGAAATTTATTAATGAAGGGAGGCATAGCCTTTACAATGATTTAGAGTTCCTATTTATAGAGGATAGGAAACCCTAGGTTACAATTGATTCGCACGTCTATATTTACCAAAATATCCTTAGGAAGACCTAGTCAAAGTAGACTCCAAGATTTGGTAAAATTTTATGTCCTTGTCTCTTTAAAAGGAAGTATTGGGCCTTGAAATTTCCTTTGTGGGCTCTTCTGTCTTTCGGCTTCCTTATTATTTGGTTCTTTTATTAAAATAGCTTCTATGTTTCTTCCAGATCTCCAGTGAATAATTGCGGTGGAATTTTAACCGTTCGCTTTATAATCTTGGACCTTGCATTGCCTTGTAGTTTGTGACTTTTATCTTTGATGCAGGCTTGATCAAGAGTCTTCTGTTTGTTGGTCAAAATCCACTTTTGCATCGTCTTTTCATTGTTCTCACCGTTTTTTGTCCAAGAACCTGTAACCTGTAATATGTAGCAGACATGTGTCAAAAGCACATGTTTATTTATAAAAGGAATAAGAATGGGGAATATAATAATGCAACATTATGGTATGAACAGGGCTGTAAGAAGCCCACTAAGGATGACCGGGCAGTGAAGCTGCACGGTTGCCTCTTGGCGAGGGCTTTGACCTCTGGCGTCGTGGGTAGGCAACTACCATCCTGGGATGAACGAGCGTGGCAGCCGCTCGGGTTCCTCTTGTGAGGGCTTTGATCCCTGGCGTCGTGGGTAGGGAGCTACCAGCCGGAGTTGACCGAGCAGGGTTGCTGTTCGGTGGCCTCTTGCGAGGGCTTTAATCCTTCAGGATGGGGACCGAGCGGGGTTACTTCCCAGTGCCTCTTGGCGAGGATTTTGATCCCTGTCGGTTGTGGTAGGAAGTTACCAGATGGGGATAGCCGAGCAAGGACCCGACTGCTTCTGGGAGGACTTTTGTCACGTCCCGCTTCCCGGTATACGGTGAAGGGGACGCGACGAGGCCCGCTACGTATATACTCAGAAGTACATACGCTAAGCGTATCTAAGCAATATAAAATAAATACACAAGAGACAAGATATAAAAGGAACATCAACTTTTATTTATTAACATTCTTTTGTACAATGCATGTAAAGGAAATACAACTGAAATAAAATGATGCCTAAACAGTGGCATAACAGGAAATGAAAAAAAAATACAGAAAGGAAAAGTGTACAATGAAACTAAAGTGCGGGGTCTTCGGCAAACTGCTCCAACTCTTCTTGAGATGGCTCGATCTCCGCCGGGTCCAAACTACCTGACGACATTCAAAGAAGAAAGAAATATAATGTCGTCAGTGAACAGGTCGCTCGGTAAGTCCCAAAGATAAGGGAGAAATAGACAGAGAGTAAGAGAGAGAGAGTAGCTTTTAATGTTGTATTATAATATTGTAATGTTATATTAACATTGTTATTTATAGCCTAGTACAGAAGATACCAGTGTATACGAGGGGAGTCCCACTTAAATCGGGGACCTTGGTAACCTGTAGTACAAGGCTCCGTCGATAATACCACGGAACAACGGCATCGATGTAATTACGTCTTAAGTGACCACCTCGTGCCACCTTTAACATATTCCATACCAGTCTACCTCTTAAACCCCGCAATGTCTTGTTTGTATTGTTATCTTGTAAATTGTATTGATTGTAAGATTGATTGACTAACCGAAACCATGATATCAGTAAGCGGTTGTAACCATAGAGTCATGTAAGTGGAATAACTGAGAATCATGTAAAAGGAATATGTATATCCATGGTTCGGTTCAGTCAAGATGTATAGATTGATATTGAATTCATGAATTCATGAGTTCATATTGAAGTGGAAACTTGTATATTATAGATTGACTTGAATCATATTCAAGTCAGATTAATCAGACTCAAACCCGAGTCAGACAATCAGAAATGTTAATCGAAGTCTTATAATTGCTAAAGTCCTTAGGGTAATTTATAAAACTTGAGGGGGTTTTATGTAAAAATACTTTTATATACTTTTCAAAATACATCTCAAGTATTTATTGTTCGTCTTTAGAGTTGTAATGAGGGTGGATTTTATGTCGCGACGTTTCTAGTGAAAATATCCTAGTTATAGGTATTTATCTGTAATATTGATTCTTTGAAGTTCATGGTATTTTAGTGTAAAATTATTATTGTGATTTTTAGGAAAAAGTGGAAAATTTATATTATAGTAAAATAGATATTTAAATGATAAATATACGTATGTTTATACAAAAATAGTTTTAATAAATATTTTATATTCCAAAAATCTCATTTTCTTCAGATATCGTATTTTAAACCTTTCGAGACCGAATGCTCCTTGCGGAGGTCTGAATCTCGCACTACTAGCCCGAGGGTGCGCGATAAATCGCATGATCCTGAACGGGTTTCCCCAAGATGGGTTGTAGCGGCGCTTTGCAAAGATTGTAAAATACTAATCATTTAGAAAACAGTTTTATAAAGTAAAAGGTATTTATTTGCAAAGTGTAATTTTCCGTATTTTAGATTCTAGGGTTTCCTAAGCCAATTAGCCTATTTCTAAATGGTCTAAATGATAAGTCGTTAGAAGTTTCAAATCGCCTCTTCACCGCTAATTGCGGCCAGGTAAGTACGAGGTAAGTGAGAGTCTCTCCACTACAAGTAGTGGTCCTAATTAACTAACCACTTGCCTCAGACACACTTGCCTAGACACCACAAAGTCAGGTTTAGATAAACGAACGATATTCACAACTTATCGTATTTTTTCTATTAAAGATATTGTTTAAACAAATGTATCAGACCTAAACTTTTATAAAATGTTTTATTAAGGAAATGGTATTTTAATGTAAAATCTTGTTTTATCGTATTAGGATTTTTCAAGATAGCGTATTATGGTTGCATATGTGTTTGTGAGGAGATAAGTCATTACCTCGTGATCTATTTTAAGGTATAGCAATATTAACGGGTTAAATGTGAAATTGAAACATGATGGTATTAAAGTGAAAAAAATACGGTAAGTTAAAATAGTTATCATTTCATGTGTGAAAACTTATTCAAATTGATTTTTAAAAGTTTAATAATCATGATAAAGATGTTTAGACATGTTTGAATTGATTAGAAGTGAAATTTTATAGAAAACCGAATCGGAAATCGGATTTGTTCCGATTCCGTCGGGTTTCGTAATTTCGTATTTTTTGAGAATTAGAAAGGGAGATAGAATGGGACTTACGGGTTTCGATCTATACTAAAGTATAGGGGAACTAAAGAAGTTGCCGAGACATTGCTTCGTCGCCGGTTGTTTCTAAAAATGTCGCCGGAATTCCCGCCGGAATCTCATCGGAGCTTCGCCGCGAACTTGTTTTCAAAGCACACACTTCTTGGAAAACTTTTGAGAGAGTGGCTCAAGATTTTAGGGGTGAGAGGGTAGTGTGTAGGGTTGGTATTTATAGGGTTAGGCTAGGGTTAGGGTAGATGAAAAGTTAAAAATAAAAATGTGATAAAATGTAATAAAAATCTATTAAAAGTGGAGTAATTGGGGTTTTTAAAGAGCTTTGAAAGTGGTCTGAGCCTAAAATTTTGCAGGTGCATAGGGAATATGAAAAGTCACAACTTTCATGTTGTGGCCGTCGCCGGAATTGGCCGACTGGGGGGTGACTCGGCCGTGACTCGGTCGGAGCACTGAGTCGGCCGAGTCAAGGCCAAGTTGGCCGAGTCAAGGCCGAGTCCGGCGGCCTGGATCCCCCCGACGGTTCATCTAACTCCTGCAAGTGTTACATGTTTAGGTGTAGTGTGGTTTTTGTGAGATATGCACGTGTAAACCCTTGGTATTCTAAAGGTTTTAAAAAAAATCAATATTAAAAATAATGTGGGGTATGTGATTTGAACTCTGGTGGCTCGGTTCAGCAGTGCAAGGTCTTACCAGAGAGCCATAAGCTCTTTCTTATAATTATTATGGGAAAATAAATACTTAAAGTGGTAACAGCAAAATTAAATACTCCAAATATACTTCAAATTTAAATCAATTTTATGTATATAAAAATTGGAGTTATTACAATCTACCCTCCTTACAAAAATTTCGTCATCGAAATTTACAATTTTTATTTGAGGACTAGTTTACAAAGAGGTGAGGATATCTTGCACGCATTTCATCTTCCCTTTCCCAAGTGGATTCTCCTGGAGTGTCTTTCCTCCACATTACCCGGACCAAGTTAACTTCCTTGTTCCGAAGTGTCTTCACTTTGCTGTCCAGGATCTCCATGGGTTGTTGCTCACAAGACAACTCGGGCTGTATAGTGAGCTCGAAATGATCAAGTACATGGCTGGGATTACTCAGATACTTTCTGAGTTGGGATATATGGAACACGTTATGCACTCCTTCCAATGAGGGTAGAAGCGCTAAGCGGTATGCCACTTCACCGACTCGTTCGAGTATGTCGAACAGTCCAATATATCTCGGACTCAATTTACCCCGTCTTCGAAATCGGATCACTCCGCGGTTCGGAGATATCTTCAAGAATACATGGTCTCCTGGTTGGAACTCCAAGTGTCGTCTCTTTGTATCAGCCAAGTGTTTCTGTCGATCTTGGGCTATGCGCATTCTTTCCCTGATAGTACGAACCACATCAACGGTCGCTACTATCATCTTTGGTCTAAGAAGTTCCCTATCTCCGATATCGCCCCAACTTAATGGTGATTGACACTTCCTTCCATATAATGCTGCAAAAGGTGCCATTCCTATGCTTACTTGGTAGCTGTTATTGTACGCGAACTCTGCAAGATGCAGGTGATCTTCCCACGATCCTTTGAAGTCTAGCATATACGCTCTGAGCATATCCTCCAAGATCTGAATAGATCGTTCCGACTGACCATCTGTTTGTGGATGATAAGCCGTGCTGAAGTTCAGACTTGTTCCCAAGCTAGCTTGCAGACTCTGCCAAAATTATGATTGGAACCTGGTGTCACGATCAGAGACAATGCAGACCGGTACTCCATGAAGTTTCAAAATTTCCTGTATGAGTTCATGGGTATCAGAGATAGTACATTATGAAGCGTTTAAATCTTAATTAGATTATTACCTCCATGTACTTCTTTGCTAGTGTCTCAGTTGATTGGCCAATCCGAAATGGGATGAAGTGAGCCGACTTTGTGAGTCGATCCACGATGACCCATATAGCATCGTTATCCTTTGTGCTGCGAGGAAGAGCAGTCACAAAGTCCATCGTGATGTGCTGCTACTTCCATTCTGGGATTGATAACGGTTGAAGTAGTCCAGCTGTCCTGTCATGTTCAGCCTTTACTTGCTGACACACCAAGCATTTTGCGACGCTTCTGGCTACTTCACGCTTCATTCCATGCCACCAATAATTCTGACGTAGATCTTTGTACATTTTGGTACCTCCAGGATGTACTGAGTAGGGAGAGCTGTAAACTTCTTTCATTAACTCTTCCCGAACAGGACCCTTTGGTATACACAATCTGCTGCCGTCTCTCAAAAATCCATCTTTATGGATGATGAAGTCTGTTCTGAGTCCATTCTCCACTTGTTCTCTGATCCTTTGCAACTTAGCATCACTTGCTTGAGCTGCTTTGATCTGATTGACAATGGTTGATTGGACTTGTAGATTCATCAAACTTGAAGGATTACCTGGCATGACTATTTCAATCTCCATCTGATGTAAGTCTTGTTGAAGCTTCCACTGAGCGGTGAGATTCATCGATAAGGGTTGGCGACTAAGAGCATCAGGTACTACGTTCACCTTCCCTGGGTGATATTGCAAGTTGATGTCAAAGTCCGCCATGAGTTCTAACCGTCTTCTCTGCCGCATATTCAACTCCTTCTGAGTAAACACGTATTTCAGACTTTTATGATCTGTGTAGATGTTCACTCGTTCACCAAGTAAGTAGTGGCGCCAAATCTTGAGAGCAAAGATGACGGCTGCCAACTCCAGATTATGCTTCGGATAATTGCGCTCATGAGTCTTCAGTTGTCTTGAAGCATAAGTCACAACCTTACCGTGCTGATGTAGAACACATCCTAATCTCTTACCGGATGCATCACAATGCACTTCGAATCCTCCAGATTGATCCGGTATTACGAGAATAGATGCAGATGTCAATCCTGACTTGAGTTCTACGAAAGCTTGTTCGCATGCTTCTGACAACAAAAATTCTTCATCTTTTCGTGTGAGCTTGGTCAGGGGTGTTTCTATCTTTAAGAATCCTTCAATGAACCTTCTGTAATATCCAGCTAAACCCAAGAAACTCCGAATGTCTTTCACTGACTTTGGTGTAGGTCATTCGCTAACTGCTGAAACTTTGGCTGGATCCACAGAAATTCCTTCTCCTGATACGATATGTCCAAGAAAACCAACTTGATTTAGCCAAAACTCGCACTTGCTGTACTTGGCATAAAGCTTATGTTGTCGAAGAGTTTCCAGGACAATTCGTAGATGCTCTGTATGCTCTTTCCGATTCTTAGAATATACCAGGATGTCGTCAATGAAGATGACAACAAACCTGTCTAAATACTCACGGAAAACTTGGTTCATTAGGTTCATGAATATTGCTGGTGCATTGGTCACTCCAAATGGCATCACTAGAAATTCGTAATGTCCATAGCGAGTTCTGAAAGCTGTTTTGTTGAATATCAGCTTTCTTGACCTTTACTTGATAATAACCTGAACGAAGATCCAATTTAGAGAAAACACAAGATCCACTTAGCTGATCGAATAAATCATCGATGCATGGGAGTGGATACTTGTTCTTTATAGTGACTTCGTTAAAGGCCCTGTAATCGATGCACATTCCGTATGAACCTTCCTTCTTCTTCACCAGTAGTACAGGTGCTCCCCAACTTGAAGTACTGGGATGAATCCATCCTTTCGCCAATAATTCGTCCAACTGTGTTCGGACTTCCTTCAATCCTTCCGGACTTAGTCTATAAGGTGCTTTGATCACCGGTTGTGCTCCTGGTACTAAATCAATACTGAATTCTAGAGGTCGATCGGGAGGCAAACCTAATATATCGTCAGGAAATACATCGTCGAACTCTTGAACTACCTCTAGTCTTAATTCTTCTTCCGCTTGAGTTGCCGCAACTGCTGCTTCTCTTGGCTTCGCTTTGTAGGTACCTGGGTCCAGGGTACGATCTCCGCTCTTGAAATAGAAGACCGGATGGTCTGGAATCTTGAATACTACCCTCCTTTAATGAGAGTCGATGGTAGCATAAAAGGTTCCAAGCCAATCCATTCCTAGAACCACATCGAAGTTCGGTATGTCCAGTACTTTGAAGTCAGCATAAAACTCTCGACTGCAGATGACGACTGGATACAGGCTGTATCCCATAGTTGCCTTTAGAACACCATTTTCGGAACTGACATTCCAGCTGGATACAAGCGGTGAGACTGGAATCGCATGGGTTCGGACAAACCGTTGCGACATAAAGCAGTGGGATACTCCAGTATCAAACAGTGCAAGTGCAGGTAGTGAAGCTATTAGGATTGTACCTAAGGTATATAGGATATGTTTTAGGTATAGGAAAAGTGTGTATATAACGAGGACTAAAAGATAAGTTTGAAAAGGAAAGTTTACCAGTAATGACTTGGCCAGTGGCCTCAGCTTCTTCCACAGACATCGTGAAGGCCTGGCGCTTGGGTATATTCCTTCCGGTCCGAGGAGCATTCCTCGGAACGTTCCTTTGAGCTTAATGGAACTGACGAGGAGGTGGTGCAGCTTGTGGTCCTCTGGGTGGTGCAGGCAGTGCAAGTCTTGGAGCAGGGGCTTGGATGGCTGGAAGCTGTGGATAATTGTTTGCTGGCCTGGGTGCAGCAACTGAGTTTTGTTTATGAGGATAAGCCCCAATACCATGAGCAGCTAAGCCGCAGATCAAGCAAAGGTTGTTCACACGATGGCAATCTTTCGCCAGATGCCCATTTCTCTTGCAGTAATTACAAAAGGCTGGGCTGGGTCTACTGATTGGTGCTCCAGGACGTCTTGGCACAAAAGGTGGTCTGGACGAGGCTCCACCTGCCATCTGGTTGGCAGGGCACTTGACTCCTGCAGACTGAGGTCTGCCCCTTGCTTTTATCACTGACTCATAACTGCGGGCAGCTTCTAGAGCATCCTTATGAGTCAAAAATTTTCCTGTGGATAGTGTAGCTTGAATTTCCGTGTCCAGTCCTTGTTGAAATCGACGGGCTCTGATCTCGTCCGTCGGTATCAAATGTGCCGCGAATCTGTTCAAGGATAGTGTTAGCTGTGTGGTATGTGATATTTAAAACTGAACTATTGCGACATATCTTACCGACTAAGCATGGTGAATTCAGCGTCATACTCATCTACTGAGTTGTCCCACATCGAACCTTGTTGTAGATAAATACAGAATGGAAAAGTGTATAATGAACTAAAGTGCAGGGTTTTCGACAAACTGCTCCAAGTCTTCTGCAGATGGCTCGATTTCCGCCGGGTCCAAATCACCTGACGCCATTCAAAGAAGAAAGAAACAGAATACCGTCAGCGAACGGGTCGCTCGGTAAGTCCCAAAGATAAGGGAGAAATAGACATAGAGTAAGAGAGAGTGAGAGTAGCTTTTAATGTTGTATTATAATATTGTAATGTTGTATTAACGTTGTTGTTTGTAGCCTGGTACAGAAGATGCCAGTGTATACGAGGGGGGTTCCACTTACACCGGGGACCTTTGTAACCTGTAGTACAAGGCTCAGTCGATAATACCACGGAACAACGGCGTGCATGTAATTATGTCTTAAGTGACCACCTTGTGCCATCTTTAACATATTCCGTACCAGTCTACCCCTTAAACCCCGCGATGTCTTATTTGTATTGTTATCTTGTAAATTGTATTGATTGTAAGATTGATTGACTGACCGAAACCATGATATCAGTAAACGGTTGTAACCATAGAGTCATGTAAGTGGAATAACTGAGAATCATGTAAAAGGAATAGATATATCCATGGTTCGGTTCAGTCAAGATGTATAGATTGATATTGGATTCATGAATTCATGAGTTCATATTGAAGTGGAAACTTGTAGATTATAGATTGACTTGAATCATATTCAAGTCATATTAATCAGACTCAAACCCGAGTCAGACAATCAGAAATGTTAATCGAAGTCTTATAATTGCTAAGGTCCTTAGGGTAATTTATAAAACTTGAGGGGGCTTTATGTAAAAATACTTTTATATACTTTTCAAAATACACCTCAAGTATTTATTGTTCGTCTTTAGAGTTGTAATGAGGGTGGATTTTATATCGTGACATTTCTAGTGAAAATATCCTAGTTATAGGTATTTATCTGTAATATTGATTCTTTGAAGTTCATGGTATTTTAGTGTAAAATTTATTATTGTGATTTTTAGGAAAAAGTGGAAAATTTATATTATAGTAAAATAGATATTTAAATGATAAATATACATATTTTTATACAAAAATAATTTTTAATAAATATTTTATATTCCAAAAATCCCATTTTCTTAAGATGTCGTATTTTAAACCTTTCGAGACCGAATGTTACTTGCGGAGGTCTGAATCTCGCACTACTAGCCCGAGGGTGCGTGATAAACCGCACGATTCCGAACGGGTTCCCCAAAGATAGGTTGTAGCGGCGCTTTGCAAACATTGTAAAATACTAATCTTTTAGAAAACGGTTTTATAAAGTAAAAGGTATTTATTTGCAAAGTGTAATTTTCCGTATTTTAGATTCTAGGGTTTCCTAAGCCAACTAACCTATTTCTAAATGGTCTAAACGACAAGTCGTTAGAAGGCTCAAATCGCCTCTTCACCGCCAATTGCGGCCAGGTAAGTGCCAGGTAAGTGGGAGGCTCTCAACAAAATCTGTCACGCCCCGCTTCCTAGTGTACGGCGAAGGAGACGCGACGGGGTCCGCTACGTATATACTCAGAAGTACATACGCTAAGCGTATCTAAGCAATATAAAATAAATACACAAGAAATAAGAATAAAAAGAACAGTAACTTTTATTTATTAACATTCTTTGTACAATACATGAAAGGTAATACAACTGAAATAATAAGATGCCTAAACAGTGGCATAACAAGAAATGAAAAGTACAGAAAGAAAAAGTGTACAATGAAACTACAGTGCATGGTCTTCAGTAAACTGTCCCAAGTCTTCTTGCGATGGCTCAACCTCTGCCGGGTCCAAATCACCTGACGGCATTCAAAGAAGAGAGAAACAGAATGTCGTCAGTGAACAGGTCGCTCGGTAAGTCCCAAAGGTAAGAGGGAAGTAGAAAAAGACAGAACAAGAAGATAAATTTTAAAGTGTAAACTATTGTTGTAATGTTATGTCAACGCTGTTGTTTGTACCTTAGTACAGAAGAATGCCAGTGTATACGAGAGGAGTCTCTATATGCCAGAGACTAAGGGCACGTATAATACAAGGTACCGTTTATGTCACAGTACAACAGCAACTGGATTCATGTTAGGTGCGTTAAGTCTGACCACCTCGTGCCACCTTTAACACCTTCCGTACCAATCTACCCCTTAAACCCTGCGATATCTTATTTGTATTGTTATCTTGTAAATTGTGTTGGTTGTATGATTGATTGACTGACTGACCGAAACCATGATATCAGAAAACGGTTATAACCGTAGAGTCATGTAAATGGAATACTGAGAATCATGTAAAAGAAATATATATCCATGGTTCGGTTCAGTCAAGTTATGTTAATTGATGATTGTATTCATGGATTCATGTGTTCATATTGACTTAGAATCTTGTAGATTATAGATTGACTTGAATCATATTCAAGTCAGATTAATCAGACTCAAACCAGAGTCGGACAATCAGAAATGTGAATCGAAGTCTTATAATTGCTAAGGTCCTTAGGGTAATTTTAAAAACTTGAGGGGGTTTTATGTAAAAATACTTTTATATATTTTTCAAAATACACCTTAAGTATTTATTTTCCCACAATAATTACAAGAAGGAGCTTATGGCTCACTTGTAAGACCTTGCACTACTGAACCAAGCCACCAGAGTTCAAATCCCATACCCCACATTATTTTTAATATTAATTTTTTTAAAACCTTTAGAATACCAAGAGTTTACACGTGCATATCTCACAAAAACCCCACTACACCCAAACATGTAACACTTGCAGGAGTTAGATGAACCATCGGGGGAGATCCAGGCGGCCGGACTCGGCCGAGAATCGGCCAACTAGGCCTTGACTCGGCCGACTCAGTGCTCCGACCGAGTCACCCCGAGTCAGCCGATTCCGGCGACAGCCACAACATGAAAGTTATGTCTTTTCATATTCCCTATGCGCCTGCAAAATTTCAGCCTCAGAACACTTCCAGAGCTCTTAAAAAACCCTAATTACTCCACTTTTAATACATTTTTATTACATTTTATTACATTTTAATTTTTAACTTTTCATCTACCCTAAGCCTAGCCTAACCCTATAAATACCAACCCTACACACTATCCTCTCACCCCCAAAATCTTGAGCCGTTCTCTCAAAGTTTTCCAACAAGGCCGTCCCCTTCGCCGTATACACTTTTATTATATTTTATCACATTTTTATTTTTAACTTTTCATCTACCTTAACCCTAGCCTAACCCTATAAATACCAACCCTACACACTATCCTCTCACCCCCAAAATCTTGAGCCACTCTCTCAAAAGTTTTCCAAGAAGTGTGTGCTTTGAAAACAAGTTCGCGGCGAAGCTCCGACGAGATTCCGGCGGGAATTCCGGCGATGTTTTTAGAAACAACCGGCGACGAAGCAACGCCTCGGCAACTTCTTTGGTTCCCCTACTCTTTAGTATAGATCGAAACTCGTAAGTCCCATTCTATCTCCCTTTCTAATTCTAAAAAATACGAAATTACGAAACCCGACGGAATCAGAACAAATCTGATTTCCGATTCGGTTTTCTATAAAATTTCACTTCTAATCAATTCAAACATGTCTAAACATCTTTATCATAATTATTAAACTTGTAAAAATCAATTTGAATAAGTTTTCACACATGAAATGATAACCTTTTTAACTTACCATATTTTTTTCACTTTAATACCATCATGTTTCAATTTCACATTTAACTCGTTAACATTGCTATACCTTAAAATAGATTACAAGGTAATGACCTACCTCCTCACACACACATATGCAACCATAATACGCTATCTTGAAAACTTCTAATACGATAAAAAAAGATTTTACATTAAAATACCATTTCCTTAATAAAACCTTTTATAAAAGTTTAGGTTTGATACATTTGTTTAAACAATATCTTTAATAGGAAAAATACGATAAGTTGTGGACATCGATCGTTTATCTAAACCTGACTTTGTGATGTCTAGGCAAGTGTGTCTAAGGCAAGTGATTACTTAATTAGGGACACTACTTGTAGTGGAGAGCCTCCCACTTACCTGGCACTTACCTGGCCGCAATTGGGCAAGAGGCGATTTGAGGCTTCTAACGACTTGTCGTTTAGACCTTTTAGAAATAGGTACACTTTGCAAATAAATACCTTTTACTTTATAAAACCGTTTTCAAAAGGATTAGTATTTTACAATTTTTGTAAAGCGCCGCTACAACCCATCTTTGGGGAACCCATTCGGGATCGTGCGGTTTATCGCGCACTCTCGGGCTAGTAGTGCGAGATTCAGACCTCCGCAAGGAGCATTCGGCCTCGAAAGGTTTAAAATACGACATCTTAAGAAAATGAGATTTTTGGAATATAAAATATTTATTAAAACTATTTTTGTATAAATATATGTATATTTATCATTTAAATATCTATTTTATTATAATATAAATATTCCACCTTTTTCTAAAAATCACAAGAATAAATTTTACACTAAAACATCATGAACTTCAAATAAATCAACATTACAGATAAATACCCTTATTTATAAAACTAGGTTATTTTATCTAGAAATGTCACAATATAAATCCACCCTCATTACAACTCTAAAGACGAACAATAAATACTTGAGATGTATTTTGAAAAATATATAAAAGTATTTTTACATAAAACCCCCTCAAGTTTTATAAATTACCCTAAGGACCTTAGCAATTATAAGACTTCGATTCACATTTCTGATTGTCTGACTCGAGTTTGAGTCTGATTAATCTGACTTGAATATGATTCAAGTCAATCTATAATCTACAAAATTCTAAGTCAATATGAACACATGAATCCATGAATACAATCATCAATTTACACAACTTGACTGAACCGAACCGAACCATGGACATATATTTCTTTTACATGATTCTTAGTATTCCATTTACATGACTTTACGGTTATAACCGTTTCCTGATATCATGGTTTCGGTCAGTCAATCAATCAATCATACAACCAACACAATTTATAAGATAACAATACAAACAAGACATCGTGGGGTTTAAGGGGTAGATTGGTACGGAAGGTGTTAAAGGTGTCACGAGGTGGTCAAACTTAACACACCTAATATGAATCCAGTTGTTGTTATACCGTAGCATAAACGGTACCTTGTACTATACGTGCCCTTAGTCTCTGGCATATAGAGACTCCCCTCGTATACACTGGCATCCTTCTATACCAAGCTGCAAACAACAACGTTGACATAACATTACAACAATAGTTTACACTTTAAAATTTATCTTCTTATTCTGTCTTTTTCTACTTCCCTCTTACCTTTGGGACTTACCGAGCGACATGTTCGCTGACGACATTCTGTTTCTCTCTTCTTTGAATGTCATCAGGTGATTTGGACCCGGCAGAGGTTGAGCCATCGCAAGAAGACTTGGAGCAGTTTACTGAAGACCCTGCACTGTAGTTTCATTGCACACTTTTCCTTTCTGTACTTTTCATTTTCTGTTATGCTACTGTTTTGGCATCTTATTATTTCAGTTGTATTTCCTTTCAAGTATTATATAAAGAATGTTAATAAATAAAAGTTGATATTCTTTTTATTCTTATTTCTTGTGTATTTATTTTATATTGCTTAGATACGCTTAGCGTATGTACTTCTGAGTATATACGTAGCGGGCCCCGTCGCGTCCCCTTCGCCGTACACCGGGAAGCGGGGCGTGACAGGTTTTGTACAAAACCTGTCACGCCCCGCTTCCCGGTGTACGGCGAAGGGGACGCGATGGGGCCCGCTACGTATATACTCAGAAGTACATACGCTAAGCGTACCTAAGCAATATAAAATAAATACACAAGAGACAAGATATAAAAAAAACAACTTCTTTTATTTATTAACATTCTTTTATACAATGCATGAAAAGGAAATACAACTGAAATAAAATGATGCCTAAACAGTGGCATAACAGGAAATGAAAAAAAATACAGAAAGGAAAAGTGTACAATGAAACTAAAGTGCGGGGTCTTCGGCAAACTGCTCCAACTCTTCTTGAGATGGCTCGATCTCCGCCGGGTCCAAACTACCTGACGACATTCAAAGAAGAAAGAAATAGAATGTCGTCGGCGAACAGGTCGCTCGGTAAGTCCCAAAGATAAGGGAGAAATAGACAGAGAGTAAGAGAGAGAAAGAGAGAGAGTAGCTTTTAATGTTGTATTATAATATTGTAATAATGTATTAACGTTATTGTTTGTAGCCTGGTACAGAAGATACCAGTGTATACGAGGGGAGTCCCACTTACACTGGGGACCTTGATAACCTGTAGTATAAGGCTCCGTCGATAATACCACGGAACAACGACATGGATGTAATTACGTCTTAAGTGACCACCTCGTGCCACCTTTAACATATTCCGTACCAGTCTACCCCTTAAACCCCCGATGTCTTGTTTGTATTGTTATCTTATAAATTGTATTGATTGTAAAATTGATTGGCTGACCGAAACCATGATATCAGTAAGCGGTTGTAACCATAGAGTCATGTAAGTGGAATAATTGAGAATCATGTAAAAGGAATAGGTATATCCATGGTTCGGTTCGGTCAAGATGTATAGATTAATATTGGATTCATGAATTCATGAGTTCATATTGAAGTGGAAACTTGTAGATTATAGATTGACTTGAATCATATTCAAGTCAGATTAATCAGACTCAAACCCGAGTCAAACAATCGGAAATGTTAATCGAAGTCTTATAATTTGTCACGCCCCGCTTCCCAAAATACGGAATACGAGAGGTTGACAAGGCCAGCCATGCTCCTACGGTCAAGGAAACATCCTGCCGTAGTCACACTTCGGCTTCTAGCTTTACATGGCAATCAGTAAATAATGCGTAGGTAATGAGAAATGCAGTAACTGGAACAAAACAGTATAAAGAACTGACCTGATGGGAAACAAAAGGTATAATCCTGGATAGCTAATCAAGATGTCCGTGCTGTACGTCTAGTCCTGATCCAGGCTAAATCTTCTCCTCACACTGAGCATGCATACTCAGGTCGTCAGAGCGACACAATAGCAATATGATATATACATTCATGTGACAATTCTAACAGTGATAATAGATATATATAACAGTAAATCAATGACGGTGTAGATATGAACATGCAGTAATCAATGTAGCGGAACAGTAAAAGCAGTATAATGTTATGCCACGTATGTTAACACGGTAAGTATGTATAACGATGCTATCATCCCTATCAGTCTCTAAGTCTCACTGTACAGGTCACTAAACCTATCGTCAGCTCAAGTGTAAGAGTCAACCACTCGTGAGTGTCCTCCACCCAAGGGTAGAACCCAAGGGCAAGGGACCACGGGCCCAACATATATATCACGGTAATAATCATGTACCCTGTAAATCTCCATATATCTCCCTAAATATATAAGCCGGCATGGGACTCCCGAGATTCTGTTGAACTCACACTTAAACTACCCCACACCCCATGGTCTATATCAAACGGTAACCATAACCCTAAATACCAATCGGTCTGTGACAAGTCTGCGCGAGAACTGGAGGCAGGACCTCCATCAAGCATGTCCCGACTAATACCTAAGATAAATGGCAGTGTCCGGTGCCTTATCTGTGACACCCATGCAAGAGCTTCCATAAGTGTCCCATACCACTTATAGTCACACGTACACGCGTCTCACAGACGTCGACAATGCAATAGAATAATAAGGTTCACTGATTGTGTACAAGTACGTATCACTTTCACTTATTCACTGATACACAAACATTGACGTACTTGCCACAATCATCACTAATACCTAACACTGGGTAATGCACATTATCACTAGGTTATCAATGCAGTGACATGTGTATGATATGATGCGTGAACAGTATATAAAGCATGTTTAGGATGTCATGAATTAGTAATCTACCACTTGAATAATTTATCATAAATCATACGGTTACAGTTTACTGAAACGATGAATGGGGAATATATAGTATGTTCAGTTATCTATCCAGCGAATTTAGTTTCATGCAAATCGGGTTCCAGGATCATTAATTATAGCCATTTCATTTTAAGCGTTCACGGCTGGAAATCCGGTTTCAGAATCGGAAGTCCGTTTCGCAACGCATTTTAATCCTAGTTGAGATCAGATTTTAGCGACACTACAGTTGGATAAAATCTAGGGTTTTCAGTAAGGTTTTCAACACAAAAGACGGATCTTCAATCGCGTCTGTACGTCAGGAGATATACACTGTTTAGTACTACTATGTCAATTCTGATTCTGTTGGGACTGTTATGCGTCCCGATCTTTTAAATTGCAGATTAAATAACAAACGATAACGAAATAGGATGGAACCACTTGTGTTGTCTATCTAACAGATTCACCTATAATAACCAGTGGAGTTCCACAACCTACGAGTTAAGGAAACAGGGTGGTGTTTATTACGGGACAGTAAATAACAACTGGAGTCGCTCTGGACTGCAGTCCAGAGTTGCACTCCGATCAAAATATTATCACAGTTTATGTACAGAGACAATCAGAGACTTGCATAGGGTTATAGTTCGTCGAGTCGGCTTCGATTTGAGCCCTCGAGTGCATCATTACAGCATGAATATAATTTATGGTGATTTTAACGGTTTTCAGGTACAAGAAAATTCCAGTTTTACGAGTAAATTTGGGGGTAGTCGTTTTAGTCGTTAACAGTCATACTATCCAACGAAATTTGTGCAAGGTATTCATCACTACAAGGGCCTAAATAATCAATCCAGTTCCATCAAATTAGAAAAGTATTTCCCTTGGGAACATGCATCGAACAGGTACGTATTATAATTTGTCAGGAAAATTACTACGGAATCTATACGATTTTAATTTGTAATAAAGATAACTTAGCATGTAGCAAGTAGAGAACTTGCCTGGAGACGCACGGCAGTGAAGTACAGTACGGGCGCGCAACGAACTGGCACGGCAACGGCAGCGGCTCTGGGTGAGCTCGGGTTTGTTCTCGGCAGTGGGCTTGTCGGCGTCGTCGGGTGTCTGCGGTGGTCGAAGCTCCTGATGGCGGGGCTGCAGTGGGTTTGGGTGGCCGATGATGGGTGAGCAGAGGGGGCGCTGGCGGTGGTTGGAACGGCGGTGAGGAGATGAGGGGGGAGAGGTGGTGTTATAGAAAGAGAGAGAGAGAGTGAGAGAGCTGAGAAAGAGAGAAAGAGAAAGGGCTGAGAAAGAGAGAGAGAGGTATTGAGAACAGAGGGGGAGAGAGTAGAGGAAGAGAGAGAGAGTGTAGAAATATAGAGAGAGGGGGGAGGAAGAGGGTGAGTACAAGAGATGAGGTCGAGGCGCGCGTCGTGGGGGTAACGCGCGCGAGCGTTGGCGGAGGAGTCGGCGGAGAATACGGATCGCGAGCGAGGAAGGCGGTGAGCGGGAAAGTTATAGCCGTTGGAGGAAGATGGGCCAAAGCAGGTCGGGTCGGGGGAAGCGGGCGCGGGTTGGAGGAGTGGGAGCGAGCTGTTGGGAGCCAGAAAAATAAAAGGAATTTCCCTTTTCTTAATTTCCTGTGGGCCGGCAGAGATGGGCCGAGGGAATTAAAACAAAAAAATGGATAAGAAAGGAAAGGGCCTGGCTGAGTTTAAAATGAAGGGAAGAGAAATAGGAAAATGGGGTTTTGTTTTTTTAAAAAAAAAATGAAACGGTTGAGGAAAAGTTTGGGCTTGGTTTTAATTAAAGAAGTGGGCTGAGAAAATAATGGAAAAGATAAAAAGGAGGGATTTGGGTTTGGTGTTAATATAAGAAATTAAGTTGTTAAAAAGAATGAGCTTGGGATTTTTAGTTTAGGATAAATATTTGGAACTAGGGTTTGGGTTCAGGGGCTGACTTTTGACAAAAATATACACAAGGTTTGTTTTGGGTTTAATTTCAAAAAGGAAAACGGCTTAGGCCGGAGGGAATGAAATGTAAGGTCTGGGTTTAATGGGATTTTGAAAACAATTAAATAAATATAAATAAATTTTATATGTAAAAAAATGATATACGGATATAGGTGTATATAGAAAAACCGGGTATTACCTCATACCACCCTTACAAAAATTTCGTCCTCGAAATTTAAAATAAACGATAAGTTATACAAACATAAGCGAAAGCTATTATATTGCAAACTAACATATAAAGATTTACTAGAATCCGTGGACGAAGAAATTTGAATGTATATATATGTAAGAACCACATACGAAAGATAGGTCTAATAGGTATAAAGAAGGAACAACTATAATGGTAACTACATGTATGCGAGAATTTAGATGACAATAGCGAATAATGATAATCAAGGCGTATTCGATAGAATCAAACCCAAATATGTGCACGCATAAGTATATCAAAGATAGAACGGCAGAAAAATAAGCATAAGGCAGAATCATTTATATTAGTAAACATAGTCACAATAGCCGGAAAAATAATACAACGACAATAAACTAGTGAAAAAAATTAGTCGGTAGGTTAAAACATTCTAGGATAATTTCTTGATCGAATAGTTTTAAAATAACTTAGAAAATCCATATAATGAAAATAAGAAACATGTAACGAAAATATACGCGATATAAGGTTGCGCTACCGAAAATAATGGGAAAGTTAGTAGTGGAGTACCTGAAATGCGTAAAACGGGAATAGTCGATAAAACACACTCTTCGATAAATATAAAATAATGAAAACCAAATTTTCGAGTAATAATGCCCCTATATATATATTTAGGGTAATAGGAAAAACTCAAAGAGGTATAGGGCTAGCTAGGGTAATGATTACAAAGAAGTGTGGCTCATTCAGAAGGTCGGTGTGTGGCGGCTTTAGGCTGAAAATCAAGGAGATTGGGATAGGGTCAGCACAGGAAATAAGGGTGGGTAACAAAGGACAACAAGGGAAAAGTATGGGGAGGATAACGGTCGGTAAATCATATGAATCAAAAATTTTCGAAGAGTCGGTCAACTTGGAGATTTTATTATCAACATCCCCAGCCAGAAGGATATCAAACGAGGCATATACGAAGGATGAAAGATGGCCTATTCCAAAAATCAGAGTGCGGTACTAGTTAATCTCAGTGAGGGTTAAAACAATGTAAGGAGTAGGGGTGAACAGATCTCAGTAAGAAAATAATTGTATAGTAGGAATAATCAAGTAGCAAGTGAGCTAAGAAGATCGAAAGATTAGCGAACTCAGCAATTTTTTTTCATCCCAGAAAGTTTTAAACAAAGCATTCTCAAAGACAAAAGGTGGCCCTAAACTATACACGGATTTATTTGGCCAGATAAAACAACATCTAAAAGGAATCCCATCAGTCGCGGTTGTGGAGATTCAGCAGGTTGCGGTAGGCTCGCACGCTTAGGTAGGGGCGTCCATTCCCATATCGTCTCGCAGGGATCGCCATTAGAAGTTCTTCTACAGTAGGGTCTTGATCTTCTGGTCCTTCTTTCTCGGTTGGAGCTTCTTCATCGAGGTCTGATTCCATGTGATTCTCTTCTATGGGATTTTCCTCCACTGGATTTCCTTCTATCGGGTCTTCCTCGGGATCTGTCTCTATCGGGTTCTCTTTAGGTTCTCCTTCCTCTTCGTCAGAATCGCCTATCATGTCAAACTCTGGGGCGGCTGCTCCTTCGTCCTCTGAATCGCTGTTTCCGAAAATGACCTGGGGACCGTTGATCTCATCGTCAGAACTCATCAGTGTGCGGTCTAAGGAAACGCATGACTGTGCATCCTCTTCCAAATACGGCGCTGCTCCAGGGTCGGCCATGGCCTGAAAAGAAAGATTCATGATTAGACAGTGGAATACATCAAGAAAATAGCTCAGGGTACGAAGTATAGGAAAATATGCGGTGGCAGGAACTGAAAAATCAGGATAAAAGTGCTGTTATAATGAATAATATGAATAAGGGAAAGGACAAGAGAATGATACATATATTACAATTCAAGTTTTATTGCATTCAACTAAAAAGTTCGACGGATACAAGGTTTCAAACGGAAAGAAATATTTATAAGAGAATGACAACATTATTACTGAATTTAGAAAACATGAAAATTCTTCTTTGATTGCTAGACCGCTGCATTCTCGTTACGCGAGTTGAATCCTGTATTGGGTCCGCCTTATCCTCGAGGTTCGAACTACACAATAAGCATCTCTTGGCAGAAATGGAGAGTGTGGATGAGTCTCCTCCTTGTAGATCCTTCCTTTTTGGGCAACCGTTGATAAGATGTTCGTTGGATCCGTAAATCAGACATTTCCCTTGGGCGCGGCGACAATCCCTCTGAAAGTGTCATGGCCTCTTACAGTACCCACAACATGGGGTCTTATGCTGCTTCTGTCGCGGAGAAACAAATTGGTGCTTCATCTTCTTCTCTTTTCCGCATCTAACGGGGATCCTTTTATGATTTGAGACTCCCGCTGGTGCCCGATTCACCTGCCTTCTCAGTCCTTCAGCTAACAAGTCGTTCGTTCGCTCCTGGGCTTCCTTCAGACCTTGCAATACATTCAGAATCTCAACGGTCTGATTCTGGGAAGCGGAGATAGACGAAAAGTCGTTGGAAGAGATGATCCTGAAACAATAATTTTGAAAATGATATAAGGCACAGGCTATAAGAATCAAGATATAATATAGATTGGACAAAGATTCAAGAATATCAGATATGATGAAATTCATTGCAATTGGAAAATCAATTGTATGACTCTAAGTCACATAAACAGAGTATGGTAGTGTAACTGTGATGTATTTCACAATTACAACCACGTAACTTTGCCAAGTCGCCTGACACCCTAGCGAATGGATAGCAGAACACTTAATGTGAATATGAATCAAGGATATCAAGTTTACAATCTAGACTGAGGGATGTCTTAGATTGTCAAGCTCTACACAGAAAAATGCAATCCCAATCGAAGCAAAACCTGGGCTCTGATACCAACTAAACCATGTCATGCCCCGCTTCCCAAAATACGGAATACGAGAGGTTGACAAGGCCAGCCATGCTCCTACGGTCAAGTAAACATCCTGTCGTAGTCACACTTCGGCTTCTAGCTTTACATGGTAATCAGTAAATAATGCGCAGTGAGAAATGCAGTAACTGGAACAAAACAGTATAAAGAACTGGCCTGATGAGAAACAAAAGGTATAACCTTGGATAGCAAATCAAGATGTCCATGTTGTACGTCTAGTCCTGATCCAGGCTAAATCTTCTCCTCACACTGAGCATGCATACTCAGGTCGTCAGAGAGACACAATAGCAATATGATATATACATTCATGTGACAATTCTAACAGTGATAATAGATATATATAACAGTAAATCAATGAAAGTGTAGATATGAACATGCAGTAATCAATGCAGCGGAACAGTAAAAGCAGTATGATGTTATGCCACGTATGTCAACACAGTAAGTATGTATATCGATACTATCATCCATATCAGCCTCTAAGTCTCACTGTACAGGTCACTAAACCTATCGTCAGTCCAAGTGTGAGAGTCAACCACTCGCGAGTGTCCTCCACCCAAGGGTAGAACCCAAGGGCAAGGGACCACGGGCCCAACATGTATATCACGGTAATAATCATGTACCCTGTAAATCTCCATATATCTCCCTAAATATATAATCCGGCATGGGACTCCCGAGATTCTGTTGAACTCACACTTAAACTACCCCACACCCCGTGGTCTACATCAAACGCTAACCATAACCCTAAATACCAATCGGTCTGTGACAAGTCTGCGTGAGAACTGGAGGCAGGACCTCCATCAAGCACGTCCCGACTAATACCTAAGATAAATGGCAGTGTCTGGTGCCTTATCTGTGACACCGGTGTAAGAGCTTCCATAAATGTTCCATACAACTTATAGTCACACGTACACGCGTCTCACAGACGTCGACAATGCAATAGAATAATAAGATTCACTGATTGTGTACAAGTACGTATCACTTTCACTTATTCACTGATACACAAACACTGACGTACTTGCCAAAATCATCACTAATACCTAACACTGGGTAATGCACGTTATCACTAGGTTATCAATGCAGTGACATGCGTATGATATGATGCGTGAACAGTATATAAAGCATGTTTAGGATTCATGAATTAGTAATCTACCACTTGAATAATGTATCATAAATCATACGGTTACAGTTTAGTGAAACGATGAATGGGGAATATATAGTATGTTCAGTTATCTATCCAGCGAATTTGGTTTCATGCTAATCGGGTTCCAGGATCATTAATTATAGCCATTTCATTTTAAGCATTCACGGCTGGAAATCCGGTTTCAGAATCGGAAGTCCGTTTCGCAACGCATTTTAATCCTAGTTGAGTTCAGATTTTAGTGACACTACAGTTGGATGAAATCTAGGGTTTTCAGTAAGGTTTTCAACACAAAAGACGGATCTTCAATCGCGTCTGTACGTCAGGAGATATACACTGTTTAGTACTACTATGTCAATTCTGATTCTGTTGGGACTGTTATGCGTCCCGATCTTTTAAATTGCAGATTAAATAACAAACGATAACGAAATAGGATGGAACCACTTGTGTTGTCTAGCTAACAGATTCACCTATAATAACCAGTGGAGTTCCACAACCTACGAGTTAAGGAAACAGTGTGGTGTTTATTACGGGACAGTAAACAACAACTGGAGTTGCTCTGGACTGCAGTCCAGAGTCGCACTCCGATCAAAATATTATCACAGATTATGTACAGAGACAATCAGAGACTTGCATAGGGTTATAGTTCGTCGAGTCGGCTTCGATTTGAGCCCTCGAGTGCATCATTCCAGCATGAATATAATTTATGGTGATTTTAACGGTTTTCAGGTACAAGAAGATTCCAGTTTTACGAGTAAATTTGGGGGTAGTCGTTTTAGTCGTTAACAGTCATACTATCCAACGAAATTTGTGCAAGGTATTCATCACTACAAGGGCCTAAATAAGCAATCCAGTTCCGTCAAATTAGAAAAGTATTTCCCTTGGGAACATGCATCGAACAGGTACGTAATATAATTTGTCAGGAAAATTACTACGGAATCTATTCGATTTTAATTTGTAATAAAGATAACTTAGCATGTAGCAAGTAGAGAACTTGCTTGGAGACGCACGGCAGCGAAGTACAGTACGGGCGCGCGATGAACTGGCACGGCGACGACAGCGGCTTCGGGTGACCTCGGGTTTGTTCTCGGCAGTGGGCTTGTCGGCGTCGTCGGGTGTCTGCGGTGGTCGAAGCTCCTGATGGCGGGGTTGCAGTGGGTTTGGGTGACCGATGATGGGTGAGCAAAGGGGGCGCCGGCAGTGGTTGGAACGGCGGTGAGGAGATGAGTGGAGAGAGGTGGTGAGAGAGCTGAGAAAGAGAGAAAGAGAGAAAGGGCTGAGAAAGAGAGAGAGGTATTGAGAACAGAGGGAGAGAGAGTAGGGGAAGAGAGAGAGAGTGTGTAGAAATATAGAGAGAGAGGGGGAGGAAAAGGGTGAGTACAAGAGGAGAGGTCGAGGCGCGCGTCGTAGGGGTAACGCGCGCGAGCTTGGGCGGAAAAGTCAGCGGAGAATACGGATCGCGAGCGAGGAAGGCGGTGAGCGGGAAAGTTATAGCCGTTGGAGGAAGATGGGTCGAAGCGGGTCGGGTCGGGGGAAGCGGGTGCGGGTTGGAGGCGTGGGAGCGGGCTGTTAGGAGCCAGAAAAATAAAAGGAATTTCCCTTTTCTTAATTTCCTATGAGCCGGCAGAGATGGGCTGAGGGAATTAAAACAAAAAATGGATAAGAAAGGAAAGGGCCGGGCTGAGTTTAAAATGAAGGGAAGAGAAATAGGAAAATGGGGTTTTGTTTTTTTTAAAAAGATGAAATGGCTGAGGAAAAGTTTGGGCTTGGTTTTAATTAAAGAAGTGGGCTGAGAAAATAATGGAAAAGATAAAGAGGAGGGATTTGGGTTTGGTGCTGATATAAGAAATTAAGTTGTTAAAAAGAATGAGCTTGGGATTTTTGGTTTAGGATAAATATTTGGAACTAAGGTTTGGGTTCAGGGGCTAACTTTTGACAAAAATATACACAAGGTTTGTTTTGGGTTTAATTTCAAAAAGGAAAACGGCTTAGGCCGGAGGGAATGAAATGTAAGGTCTGGGTTTAATGGGATTTTGAAAACAATTAAATAATTATAAATAAATTTTATATGTAAAAAAATGATATACGGATATAGGTGTATATAGAAGAACCGGGTATTACATAATTGCTAAGGTCCTCAGGGTAATTTATAAAACTTGAGCGGGTTTTATTTAAAAATACTTTTATATATTTTTCAAAATACACATCAAGTATTTATTGTTCGTCTTTAGAGTTGTAATGAGGGTGGATTTTATGTCGTGACGTTTCTAGTGAAAATATCCTAGTTATAGGTATTTATCTGTAATATTGATTCTTTGAAGTTCATGGTATTTTAGTGTAAAATTTATTATTGTGATTTTTAGGAAAAAGTGGAAAATTTATATTATAGTAAAATAGATATTTAAATGATAAATATACATATGTTTATACAAAAATAATTTTTAATAAATATTTTATATTCCAAAAATCTCATTTTCTTAAGATGTCGTATTTTAAACCTTTCGAGACCGAATGCTCCTTGCGGAGGTCTGAATCTCGCAATACTAGCCCGAGGGTGCGCGATAAACCTCACGATCCCGAACAGCTTCCCCCAAAGATGGGTTATAGCGGCGCTTTGCAAAGATTGTAAAATACTAATCTTTTAGAAATCGGTTTTATAAAGTAAAAGGTATTTATTTGCAAAGTATAATTTTCCGTATTTTAGATTCTAGGGTTTCCTAAGCCAACTAGCCTATTTCTAAATGGTCTAAACGACAAGTTGTTAGAAGCCTCAAATCGTCTCTTCACCGCCAATTGCGGCCAGGTAAGTGGGAGGCTCTCCACTACAAGTAGTGGCCCTAATTAAGTAACCACTTGTCTTAGACACACTTGCCTAGACACCACAAAGTCAGGTTTAGATAAACGATCGATGTCCACAACTTATCGTATTTTTCCTATTAAAGATATTGTTTAAACAAATGTATCAAACCTAAACTTTTATAAAAGGTTTTATTAAGGAAATGGTATTTTAATGTAAAATCTTGTTTTATCATATTAGGAGTTTTCAAGATAGAGTATTATGGTTGCATATGTGTGTGTGAGGATGTAGGTTATTACCTTGTGATCTATTTTAAGGTATAGCAATGTTAACGGGTTAAATGTGAAATTGAAACATGATGGTATTAAAGTGAAAAAAATACGGTAAGTTAAAAAGGTTATCATTTCATGTGTGAAAACTTATTCAAATTGATTTTTACAAGTTTAATAATCATGATAAAGATGTTTAGACATGTTTGAATTGATTAGAAGTGAAATTTTATAGAAAACCGAATCGGAAATCGGATTTGTTCCGATTCCGTCGGGTTTCGTAATTTCGTATTTTTTAAGAATTAGAAAGGGAGATAGAATGGGACTTATGGGTTTCGATCTATACTAAAGAGTATAGGGGAACTAAAGAAGTTACCGAGTCGTTGCTTCATCGCCGGTTATTTCTAAAAACGTCGCCGGAATTCCCGCCGGAATCTCGTCGGAGCTTCGCCGCGAACTTGTTTTCAAAGCACACACTTCTTGGAAAACTTTTGAGAGAGTGGCTCAAGATTTTGGGGATGAGAGGGTAGTGTGTAGGGTTGGTATTTATAGGGTTAGGTTAGGGTTAGGGTAGATGAAAAGTTAAAAGTAAAAATGTGATAAAATGTAATAAAAATGTATTAAAAGTGGAGTAATTGGGGTTTTTAAGAGCTCTGGAAGTGGTCTGAGGCTGAAATTTTGCAGGTGCATAGGGAATATGAAAAGACACAACTTTCATGTTGTGGCCGTCGCCGGAATCGGCCGACTCGGGGGTGACTCGGCCGTGACTCAGTCGAAGCACTGAGTCGGCCGAGTCAAGGCCGAGTTGGCCGAGTCCCGCGGCCTGGATCCCCCCCCCCGACGGTTCATCTAACTCCTGCAAGTGTTACTTGTTTGGGTGTAGGGGGGCTTTTGTGAGATATGCACGTGTAAACTCTTGGTATTCTAAAGGTTTTAAAAAAATCAATATTAAAAATAATGTGGGGTATGGGATTTGAACTCTGGTGGCTTTGTTCAGCAGTGCAAGGTCTTACCAGTGAGCCACAAGCTCCTTCTTGTAATTATTATGGGAAAATTAATACTTAAAGTGGTAACAGCATCATTAAATACTCTATAAATCAATTTTATGTATACAAAAATTGGAGTTGTTACAACTTTGGTCCCTAGCACGGGAGGGGCTGTAAGAAGCTTACTAAGGACCCTTAGCCGGGCAGGGTTACTGCCCGGTGCCTCTGGGTGAGAGCTTTTGTCCTGAAAGATAGCCTAGCGAGGGATTCTTGGACTCGACTGCCTCTGGGAGGGCTTTCTGATCCCTGGCGTTGCGGTAGGGAAGCTACCCGCCAGGGATAGCTGAGTAGGGAAGCTGCTGAGCTGCCTCTAAGGAGGACTTTCTGATCCTTGGCATTGCGGTAGAAAAGCTACCCGCCAGAGATAGCCGAGAAGGGCAGCTGCTCGGCTGATTCTTTATGAGGTTTCGCCCGACCATCCAGTCGTAGGTAAGAGGAACAGGAACGGTCGCGGCAATCATACGCGCAACATGCACATTGAAAGCGGGGGGAGGCGAAGCGCCAGGGTCGCGTCGTTTCAATTCCGCTAAGGGTGGCTCGTTGATCGCCGTGTTGCAGCGAATTTTTAGGGCGGAGGTGGGCGATTGTTGAGTTCGTTAGGGACGCAGCGGGCTATATAAGGCTGAAAGACCACCGGTTCTTATTTTCTTCATAAACAGATCATTGGAGATGCAAGACTTCCCCTTTACTATCCCCGATATCATACATTTCGAAGACATGTACCCTTATGATCAGAACTGCACCGAGGACACAGTGCAGTTGGTCTACGGGAGCATCGAAGACCACTTCGGCCGGCTGCTTCCCCGACGCTCCTCCCTTCTGCAGCTGCTGATGTACTCCATCTGGAGGACGTCACCGGGGCTTTACAACCCTCTGTCCGAGCAGCTCTATGACGAGGCCGTGGGCAAGCTGCGGTCTCTAAGGCGCTTCGGCCTGATCTTCGTGAACCGGTTGGCTTGCTCAGAGGCACTTGTCCGCGAGTGCTACGAGCTGAGGCTCGGGATCGACGCGCGCGGGGGGAACCAGGGGCAGAGGTTGGACCTTGCGAGGCCCCGGCTGGCAGAGATCTTTACCGAGTACTACGAGCAGTGCTCGCTACACCCACTTCCCCCACTATTGTAATTCCCTTTTCTTTTTGCTTGTATGGCTGATACCTTTTGAATAAACAAGATTTTTCTTTCTTTTTCCCAATGTTCCATTGATCTTTATTAAATTAACAATAGATCCTAGGAAGAGTTTATATTGCCCTAAAAGAAAGGTACAAGCTAGTAGATGATTTTATTGGCTCGGCCTGAGCTCCCTGGAGGACTGTGGACCTCCGTGCTCGGCATAGGGTACGGGGCTCCCTGAGTTCCAAGCTAGCCGTCCATCGAAACGAGCATGATCTAACCGATGGTCAAGTCAGCAGGAGGGCGATGCTGCTCCTGCTTGCGGTCGGCCTGCCGTTTGTCCCTCAAGTATGCGGCAAGGTGTCCCGATCGGATGAGCTCTTCGATGTAGTCCCTGAGTTGCTTACAATCCTCCATGGCGTGTCCGAGTGTCCGGTGGAAAGTGTAGTAAGGGCCCCGGGTTCGCTTCGCGGCCTGACACAGGATCGGAGGGAACTTGAAGAACCCCTCGTTCTGAGCCTCCTCTAGCAATACTGCGACGGAGAGGTTGAGTGGGGTATTGTTCCCCTCCGAAAGACGGCCAAGACGACGTGGAGACGTCTTGCCTGAGATTCGGGGCAGATGCTATTTGGTTTTATCCGTCCACCTCTCCGAAAATGCCAAATTGATTTATGGCACCGTGTATCGGAGGTTTAGACGGATGTGGCCGATGTAGCAGACTTTGTCAGATTCCCCCTCGCTTGAGGGGTTTTTGATTGTAGGGACGCTCTTCCCTGCAGGCGCAAGGCCCTACAGTTAATTACGCTACCGCGTCGCGGTAACCACTTTCTCCTTCTCCAGAATTTCACTTCTTATCGTGGGTGTTTGTTTTGTTTGTGGCTGCCCGTGGATTGTATACGGAGACTAATTTATGTCGTCGCCCGTAGGACGTGAATTAGTCCAAATCCGTATTTACTTAGATTTGGGTTTGGTGTTTTAGTTTAAGGATACGTTAGCCGTGTTGAGCCTAAGAACAACTTAAACGTTCGTTAAGGATACGCTAGTCCTGTTCGAGACTAAGATCTACTTAACGTGGTGATCCATTTAATATATGGCCATCGGGACTTGTCACCTCTCTGACGTCGTTGAAGGATTACAACGATAGGTGTCAGAGGAGTTCAGAGATGTACCCTTGAACCGAAGTTGATTAGGGAATATGTAGTCTGTTGAAATGCTTAAGGATACGTTAGCCATGTTTGGGGCTAAGATCTACTTAAGCGGGATCGTTTAGATCCGACAGAAGAGTGTTTGGAGGCTCTATTGTTCCAGTTTAGGGACGTAGTGGTCCATATTCCAGTTTAGGGACGTGGTGGTCCATGTTCCAGTTTAGGGACGTGGTGGTCCATGTTCCAGTTTAGAGACGTGGTGGTCCATTATTCCCATTTGGGGACGAACATTAGTTTAAAGACGTTTCGGTCCACGAGTTTAAGGAACCCGCAGTCCGTATTAATGTGTGGTTGTCAGAACCCGTCACCTCTCTGACGTTGTTGAAGGATTACAACGATAGGTGTCAGAGAAGTTCGGAGATGTACCCTTGAACAGGATGTAAATTGATTTAGGAGAGCAGTCTTGCTCAGTCAATTTAATTTGAGGACTTACGGCCATGATTGGGCTAAGTCCAGTTGAGAATATTCAACGTTTTGTTTGCATTTGACCTGTTAGGCCTTTGTTTGGGCTCTGCCCTTTTTATATGATGCACAACATCTATTTTAGGCCATTTAGACCTTTTTAACTGGGCTCTGCCCTTTTATTTGGTCCTTCAATTAGGCTCTGCCCTTTAAATAATGCATAGCATTTTTATTTTGGTCTGATAGACCTTTTTATTGGGCTCTGCCTTTTCAATAATGCATTGCATTCAATGTTCTGACAATGCCCCACATGGCTTGTCAGGCGCTTTGCGCCAATTGAGGAGCGTAAGGCGCAAACTCATATGGTGGTGACACATGTCATACTTTGATGAGCGCAAGCGCAACAGTGCAGTGCGCTGTGTCAGTGCGCTGCGCTGTTGCACTACTGACACGTGGCGCTCCCTGGTGGCTTGCGCCAACATAGGAGCGCAATAGTGCAATTTTTGCCAGTGCAGAGCGCTGTTTTATATTTTGATCGATTTTAAATCAAAGAAAACAAGTTTTTCTTGTTTTCAAAGAACCAATTGTTCATAAGAAAGTGCAAGGCACTATTATTATCTATTTTTCTTTTTATTGAAGATCATTGATCTTTTTCTCATATCAATGATCTGTTCATAAGAAAATTTTCTCTTTTTTCTAAAGGTTTTTTTACCTTTTTTGTTCTTGAGGAATTCTCTCCAATTCTTCAGAGTTCTCAATGATGATTTTGATGATTTTGAATTGAGGTCTAGGGTCCTTTATATAGTGCCCATAAATTAGTTAAATTTGTTAAAGAGATCTTTTTCTGAGTGATTTGGGGAATTTTCCCCACCGTTGGATTTTTAATCCAAGGGCTTCTGTTATACAGAAGAAAATCTTCTTGTTTTAACAAGAACAGAAAGATTTCTTTAAAATTTTAATTCTATTTGGCATAAATGCCCAGCGCGTGACATGTGTCGCGCAGCGCACAGCACAGCGCAACTGCGCTGACACGTGTCGCGCAGCGCACAGCACAGCGCACAGCGCAGCGCAACTGCGCTGACACGTGTCGCGCAGCGCACAGCGCAGTGCAACTGCACTGACACATGTCGCGCAGTACACAGCGTAGCGCAACTGCGCTTGCGCAACTGAAGCGTTGTTTCTTTTAATTTTTTAGTTTTCATTCTAATTTTTAGAACAGAGCCTTGCTCTGATTGGGGGAAACAGAAGCGTTGCTTCGTTTCCCGCCTTAGAATTTGAACAGAGCTTTGCTCTGATTGGGGTAAATAAATGCCCCCCCACCGTTGCGCTTACGTGGCCTTCCAAACGTGAGTGCAGCGGTGGCAGAATTCCAACCATCGCGGCAACTCTTGGAAGTTGAAAGGGCATTTGATGCCTATAAATAAGACCTTTAGCCTGTTCCCCTCCGAATGGCGGCGGAGACGACGTGAGGACGTTTTTCCTGAGATTCGGGGTAAATGCTATATGGTTTTATCCTTCTATCTCTCCGAAGATGCCAAGTTGATTTATGGCACCGTGTATCGGAGGTTTAGACGGATGCGGCCGATGTAGCAGACTTCATCAGATCCCCCTCGCTAGAGGGGTTTTTGATTGTGGGGACGCTCTTCCCTGCAGGCGCAAGCCCCTGCAGTTAATTACGCTACCGCATCACGGTAACCACTTTCTCCTTCTCCAGAATTTCACTTCGTGTCGTGTGTGTTTGTTTTGTGTTTGTGGTTGCTCGTGGATTATATACGGAGTCTGAGTAATGCCGTCGCCCGTAGGACGTGGATTAGTCCAAATCCGTATTTACTTAGATTTGGGTTTTGGATTTTGGTTTAAGGACGCGCTAGCCATTTTTAAGGCTAAGATCAACTTAAACGTTCGTTAAGGACACGTTAGTCTGATTTGAGACTAAGATCAACTTAACGGAAGAGCATTTAATTTAGGGCTCTGTTGTTCCAGTTTAAGGACATAGTGGTCCATTTAATGTATATGGCCATTGGGACCCGTCACCTCTCTGACGTCGTTGAAGGATTACAACGATAGGTGTCAGAGGAGTTCGGAGATATACCCTTGAACCAAAGTTGGTTAGGGGGTTTGTAGTCCAATTTGGGACTAAAATCTGTTTGAAGGTTTAAGGATACGTTAGCCGTATTTGAGGCTGAGATCGACTTAAACGGGATCGTTTAGATCCGATAAAAGAGCATTTGGGGACTCTATTGTTCCAGTTTAGGGACATAGTGGTCCGGGTTCCAGTTTAGGGACATGGGGGTCCAATATTAGTTTAAGGACATCTCGGTCCACGAATTTAAGGACCCCACAGTCCATATGAATTTGTGGTCGTCGGGACCCATCACCTCTCTGACGTCGTTGAAGGATTACAACGATAGGTGTCAGTGGAGTTCGGAGATGTACCCTCGAACCGGATGTAAATTGATTTAGGGAGCAGTCGTGCTCAGTCAATTTAATTTGAGGACTTATGGCCATGACTGGGCTAAGTCCAGTTAAATGTTCAACATTTTTATTTGTCTTTGGCCTATTAGGCCTGTGCTAGGGCTTTGCCCCTTTTTAAATAATGCACTGCATTATTTTTGTTTTGTTTAGGTTTTGCCCTTTTATAAATGATGCAGAGCATCTATTTTGTTTGGGCTCTGCCCTTTTTATTGCACTGCAATTTAATTAGGCCTACTAGGTCTTTTTTTGATTTGGGCCTGGCCCTTTAGGAAATGCATTGCATTTGTCAGGTGCTTTGCGCCAATCAGAGAGCACAAGCGCTTGTGGTGACGACACGTGTCACGCAAGCGTAGTGCGCTGCGCCAATGCGCTGTGCTTGCGCTGCTGACACGTGGCACGTTCTGGTGAGTTGCGCCAATTCCAGAGAGCAAGGCTCTATTTCAAAAGCGCATAGCGCAGATAGTTCAGATGCTGACACGTGACGCTCTCTGGCGGCTTGCGCCAATCCAGGAGCGCAATAGCACAGTTTGCAAGTGCAAGGTACTATAATTTGAGAATCTTTTTTTAAAACCAATGGTTCATGAAAAAGTGCAAAGCACTGTTTGATTTCTTGATCTAATTTAGATCAAAGAAAACAAGTATTTCTTGTTTTTCCTGTTTTAAAGAACCAGTGGTTCATAAAAGTGCAAAGCACTGTTTATTATGTGAAGATCATTGATCTTGTTCTTAGATCAATGATCTATTAGAAGAAATTTCTTCTATTTTATGAAGGTTTTTACCTTTTTCTTGAAATTTCTTCAGAGTTCTCTCTGTTTGAAGTTCTTGATTTCTCACAAATCTTGATGCCTTTGAATTGAGGTCTAGGGTCCTTTTTATAGTGCCCATAAATTAGTTAAATTTGTTAAAGAAATCTTTTTCTGAATGATTTGGGGAATTTTCCCCCACCGTTGGATCTTTGATCCAAGGGCTTCTGTTTTACAGAAGAAAATCTTCTTGTTTTAACAAGAACAGAAAAATCTCTTTAAAATCTTCATTCTGTTTGGCGCAAATGCCCCAGCGCGTGACACGTGTCACGCAGCGCACAGCGCAATGCAACTGCGCTGACACGTGTCGCACAGCGCGCAGCGTAGCGCAGCTGCGCTAGCGCAACTGCGCTGCCACGTGGCGCGCAGCCCAGAGCGCAGCGCAACTGCGATAGCGCAACTTGCGCTAGCGCAACTGCGCTGCCACGTGACGTGCAGCGCAGAGCGCAGGTCAGCTGAAGCGTTGCCTCATTTATTTTAACTTCAATTTTCAAAAACAGATCTTTGCTCTAATTGGGGAAAACAGAAGCATTGCTTCTTTTCCCACCTTGGAATTTGAACAGAGCTTTGCTCTGATTGGGGTAAACAAATGCCCCCCCACCGTTGCGCTTACGTGGCCCCCCAAACATGAGCGCAGCGGTGGCAGAATTCCAACCGTCGCGGCAACTTTTGGAAGCTGAAAGCGTATTTGATGCCTATAATTAGGACCTTTGGTCCTTTAGATGATTTTCATCTCTTCAAAAAATTTTTATCTTCAAAACTTCAGAGCTTTGCTATTGTCTTTAAGAACTCTTAGGAGTTAGAATTTCTTAAAACTTTTTAGGTAAAATTTTTAATTTGAATTAAATTAAATTAACTTCAATTAACAGAGCCTTATTCTAAATAGATCCCTGATCTAAAGAAAACCCATTTAAGGTTTCACTTAGCAGAGCTTTGCTCTAAAGGGGTCTAAAGAGAACTAAGGAGAACCCTATTAGGGTTCCATCAATAGAGTTCTGCTATATGAAAGATTTCATTTATAATAATAAATTTTTTTTATTCATTAATGGAGCTTTACTCCTTTTAAATCATATAGCAGAACTCTTAAGAGTTGCTAATTTTTGTCGATTTTCTTTTATAGGAGCAATGGACGCCCACATGTACAATCTTGACGAGATCATCTCTTACGGGGACATCCGCCGACTTGGCCGTTCTCAAAATCGAGAGTACACAAACGCGGAGTGTACTGAAATCATGAGCCGCTTCGACGCATATAACGGTCAACTGCTTCCTCGACGCTCCTCTCTCCTGAAGCTTATCGTAGGAGCCGAAGCGCTTCCCCTATTTTGTTCCGGTGTGCCGCTTAGGACATTGGATGCCGCCGAGGATAAAGTGCACTCGGTGTACCTGATGAACTTAATCTCGAAGAGACGGCGAGACAATCTTGTCGATCTCCTACACCAGGCCTTCCAACAGTCCGCCATACTCGGTACTTATTGGAGGGAGGAGGACATCTGTGGGGACCCCGACGCTTGTGCTCACGAAAGAAAGCACACTGGGATGGTTGGCCAAGCTTGGAAAATCTTAGATAAGGTTACTTTCGAGTTCCTTAATCCATGTCCTGGGTCCGAGGTTATACCGTTATAAACATTTCAATAATGTTGTTATTTATTTCTTTATGATTATAAAAGCCCTTTGAAATATGAATGGAAAAATTTTATTTCAGCTTGTCTTATTTCTCATTCTGAGTCTTTTGCACACACAGGAATAGATGTGTCTCAAACGCTTGATCAAATGCAAATCGAATGTCCTTTCTGTCGCTTCCCTCTTTCTTTTATTATCAGTATACTGCTTTAGTAAACATGGTTGATAGGTGATAGAGCGAGCATCTTGTATTGGCTTCTTCAAAAGGCAGCGATGGCTTAGGCCGCAGGTTCAAATCTGCTGCCTAAGACTTTTCAACTCTACGAGCCGTGAAGATCTCATAGAAACTTTTCTCTCTACGGATCGAGAGGATCTCGTAGTTGTATTTTCTCCTTAGGAATCGTGAGGATTCCTAAGTGTGTTTTCTCTTATAAATCGTAAGGATCCTATAAGAGAATTTTCCCTCTTATGAGTCGAGAGGACTTGTAAGCGTTGTTTCCGTCCTTGTCGAAGTTCGACGTTGGAGAGTGAGACCCGTGGATAGTATGCAAGAGACCGTTTTGGGCCGACTTGCAGGGTTCCAGTGCTTAGGAAATAGGCTTCTAGGTTGTGGTTGAACCGTCAAGATTTGGCTTCGCTTTTTGGCGGAGCCTGTTGGGAAAGTATGGTTCCCTCTTTGTTTGTGCCCCTGGATTGTATACAGGGATCGACGTGATCTCACCTGTAGGGCAAAAGTTTCATCATATTTTTTTTGTTATTGTTTTATTTCCGTGATGCTCCATCATTTCAGCTTTTATATCGCGAAAGTCGCGATTGCCCAATCATTTCAGCTATTTTTTTTATTTTACTCGCTGCTTTTTATTGTGAGTTGCCCAATCATTTCGGCTGTTTTTGTATGCATATATTTTTACTTACTGATTTCGTTGCAAGTTGCCCAATCATTTCGGCTATTTCATATGCATTTTTGGCCCGCTGATTTTTTTTTATCGCAAGTGTGGAACTTGGAACCTGATGCCAATCTTAGCATCAGTATCGCTACGACTGGAATATTGCCAAGAGCGTATCATCATTTGCCATGAAAGGACTTGGAATTTGATACCGATTTGGCATCAGCATCGCTACAACTGGGATATTGCCAAGAGCGAATCATCATTTGCCTTCGTCGATGTCGAACAAAGGTGGCTTAGCAAACAGAGTTAGGATTCTGTCGACTAAGGCTTTTGACTTCATGAGCCGTAAGGGTCTCACAAAAGTATTTCTCCCTACAAATCGTGAGGATCTTGTAGGTGTATTTTCTCCTTAGAGATCATGAGGATTCCTAAGTGTATGTTCCCCTGTAAGTCGTAAGGATCTTACAAAAGAGTTTTCTCCTTATAAGCCGAGAGGACTTATAAAGGTTGTTCACCATATGCACATACCCCCAGTCACGGATGGGACTTTGTTAGGGAAATGTTTATTTGCGCCCGTGGATTGTATACAAGGGTCAGTGCTGAGCCACTTGTAGGGCAATATCGAAGGTTGTGGGAATTGCTTAAGAACAGTTTCAGGTTCCTGTAACTTAAGACTTTCAAATCTTATGAGCCGTGAGGGTCCCATAAGAAAGTTCTCCTTACGAGTCGTGAGGATCTCGCAAGTGTATTTTCTCTTTAGGAATCGTGAGAATACCTAAGTGTGTTGCTCCCTTGTGAGTCGTAAGGATTTCACGAGGGTGATTTCTCCTTACAAGGTCAAGAGGACCCTGTAAGTGTCCTTTAATGAAGTTGCGCCCTTTCGGGTTTTCACAAACACTCGCCGGTAGTCCTACTGTTTTTACTCACGGAGCCCTTTCGGGTTTTCATCCATGCCCATTTTGCTTATGGACATACCGTTTTTTTTAATTCTTTTTATTCTCTCTTTCTTTTACGAGGTCGCGCCCTTTCGGGTTTTCACGAACACTCGCCAGTAGCCCTGCTATTTTTACTCACGGAGCCCTTTCGGGTTTTCATCCGTGCTCATTTCGTTTATGGACGTACCGTCTTTATTATTATTATAATTTTTTTTATTTTTTTATATTTTTTTATCTCGTCAGCCTGATGAGGATGCTGCTGTAGTCGTTTAAAGACGTTTCAGTCATTTACAAGTTTTAGGATATTGCGGTCCATTATTAGTTTAAGGACGTTTCGGTCAGTTGTCGCCGTATTTGAGGCGAATATCTAGTTTATTGAATTTTCGGTCTATGAGGCTTTCTCTATGACTGAACATGATGCCCCCGGCGTATCCATCTTTCTCGGAGCATGCGGTTGTGGCGAGTTCACCTTCCAGTTTTCGGACAACGCGAACTTGCCCTGTTGGTATTGGTCTTCAACCCAGTTCTTGAAGACGTAGCAATCCTCGATCAGATGACCTACCGTTTGGTGGTAAGGGCAATAATTGAGAGCGTCAACATCTCCTGGCCGTAACGGACGTTTTGGACTCGGCAGATTGATGAGTCTGTCACGTAGTGCCAGCTCGAATAGTCCCCTTGTTTTATTTTGCGGAAACGAGTAAGGACTTTTCAACTTTTTCTGGAGGGGTTGCCGCTTGTTGTTTCGGCAAACAACCGGTCTAGGGCCACTCGATTGTTATTGAGTGTTGGCGATGAGGGTCATTTTCTCCTTTCCTTTATCCTCTTTGCTCGATCCTTTGTTTACGGGGCCGAGATTTTTTCCGAATAGCGTGCGATTACATGGCTGAACGTTCTCGCAGCTCCTCAATTCCTTTATTTTTGAAATAGATTCCCCGAGAGAAGGGTTGGGGGTAGCCTCTTCGTCAGAGTCGCTTCCAAAGGTGATAATTTATGATCCCTTGGAGTCGGCTATATAGACAATCGTCGGCGGCTCTTTTGCACTCATCTATCATATTTTTTCGGCGTCTACGAGCTTCACATTTTGTCCTGTCAAAGTGTTGCTTTTGAGCGACATACCCTTGCCACCAACAGTTAAAGAATTCGCAGTCTTCGGTAGGATGTATGATCTTCTGATGATATAAACAGAAGTTAGGGTGCATCTCTACCTCAGCGAGAGTATTTTCTTCAGAGGGCGGTAGCTTCATTCCTACTGATAGAGCTTTGGCGAACCTTTTCCTCGTCTTGAATTTGTTTTTACCCGCAGTGGATGGCTTTTAATTTGACGGGAATGCCTTGGCTCTTTCCAATATGGCCATTTCACGCTCTTGATTGGCTTTTGCTTTCAGACGAATTTCATTTAGGAAGACATCGATCAACTCGTCTGATGGTTGTAGAGTCTCCGGCTCAAGGTTCGCCATTGGTTTCTTGGCGCAAGAAGCCTCTTCATCATCTGCCAGTGAATGAGAAATCACATGACAAGTCGCTACGTAGTCTTCGGATTCATCTGATGAGTTTTCACCATCATTTTCATCCTCGACAAAAGAACAAGCTGCCCCCATTGTATCCGTTTTCTTTAGAGTATGCGGCTGTGGCGGGTTTACCTTCCAGTTTTCAGACAGCGCGAATTTGCCTTGTAGGTACTGATCCTCGATCCATCGCTTAAAGACGAAACAATCCTCAATCGGGTGACTTACCGTTTGGTGGTAAGGGCAATAATTGGGATTATTAAGATTGTCTGGCTGCGACAGACGCTTTGGACTCGGCAGATTGATGAGTCTGTTGCACACTGCCAGCTCGAACAGTCTTCTCGTTTTATTTTGAGGAAATGAATAAGGACGTCCTAGTCTCTCCTCGAGGGATGGGCGCGGACGCATGTTGTTTTGGCGAACGACCGGTTTTGAATTGCTCGGATGTCGTTGAGCATTGGCGACGACGATCGCTTTCCCTTTTCCTTTCTCGTTTCGAGAATCAGGGTTTGGAGGAGACGGTCCATGGCCCATCTGGTCCATTTGGGCTAATTTGTCGATCAAGGCCTGGAAGGTGGTCGGCCTGAAGAACATCATGAATTGCGAGATGGTCGCCTGCGGATCGAGAGTGCCCACGAACATGCTTACTGCAGGTGCTTCTTCTATGCGTTGTTCGCATTTTGACCATAGGTTCCGCCATCGCGTTGCTTATTGGACCCACGTTTCGCCTGGCCTTATCCTGGCATTTATCAATGCTGTTATCGGGGTGCGTTCACTAGCACTTGCGAATCTTTGTGTAAACAGCAGCTCCATCTCCGCAAATGTTTTGACAAAGTCATTAGGTAGGTCCGAATACCATTCAAATGTTGTTTCTGCTAAGCTGCCGACGAATTGGCGAAGCGACAATTTGTCATCGCCTCCATTATTGCCGCATAAGGCCCTGAATTGAGCGACATGCTGATGCGGATTCCCTGTCCCTTTATATACGTGGAACTTAGAGATCGTATATCCTGACGGGTAACTGATTTAGTCATACCAGCTAGGATAGGGTTGTCCGATCCTAACAATTTGCCCAGCCGCTTCATTCGCCTGATGAACCCGTATTGGCTGAGCAATATAGTCATCCAGCGCAGCCTTAGAAATGGTTTCATCTTTGGCTGCTGAAAGAGCCGGCGGAGGATTAGATGTCTCCCCTCCGCCATCTTCAACAATGATTGGAGGGTCTTCAGCTGGAGGGTCCGTCTGTAACATCATCCCAACCATATCTTGGAAGAGGAGCGCCATCTGTTTTATGTTAGCCGCTTGCTCTGCGGCTTCTTTGTCCCTCTTTTCAAGGACTCTGTGTAAGAAGTCAGCGTCGGTTTCCTGTTCGTGCCGCTGTTCTGATGATACTTCCGAGCTTTCTTTTGGCTTAGTAAGCGCAGCCATTGCAGTCATCATTTCTTGAAGTTTTTGTTGTTGCTCCTGGGCTTTCGTCACGGATCGGGTGAGCGGTCGGTGGCCCGTAGAAGCACGACTTCCTCCTTTCCGGCAGCCATATAAACAGTGTGCACCACCATGCCCTCAGACTTTGGGCGTTTGTGTTCAGCGTTTTTACGCTTCTCCATGTTCACAGGGGCTTTTTCCGACCTCCTTTTCTTTTGAGTGGTTGGAGTTGAGGGGGCCGTTGTAGTGGGCACCCAAGTAGCTGTTGCTTTTTGTGGTTTGACGGAGTAATCCTTCTGCTGCCGAACCTTCATCTTTTTCTGTCGGTGGAGATAGTTTTCATCAATCATCGACTCCTGAACCTGTCGCCAGACCTTGTAAATTTTAGAGGACAGCCGTTGAGGGGGCTGCTCTAGCTTCTTCTCTGGAATATTCTTCACAGGTGAAGGAGTTCACTTCAGCACCGTAGTAGGAGAGTTTTTGCGCACCGTATTTAGCAATTCAAAGCTGTTCCCGGTTGGAACAGCAGCATCGGTCCCCACCGTTGGAGCTGGCGAGGTAAATCCAGGGGGGAGTTGCCCCCAGCCTTTCTCACTCGGCATCAGTGGCGACGTCGAGCATGTCCTGTGGATGGATTTGTTTCAGCTATAAGGGTGACTTTGTCATGCCCCCTGCTTTGAGGAGAAACTATCATTGGTGCTAGTCTGTCAAAGACTGACACCCGTTGAGAAGCAATGTCTAATCTGTCGAAGACAGACCTCTGAGCAGGGGAAGTAGCTTTGAAGACCTCGCCTGGAGCAGCAACTGGAATGGTCAGCCTTGTAAAAACTGACTTCTTGGAAGGAGGGGCCTTTCCGATGATTTTGTCCGCTTGAGCCGGGGTGGCTCTCCACTTTGGGATGGCAATTTTGGGTGCCGCAAGCTTGTAGACGTTCTGGCCCATCCTGTTGAAAACTGAGGCAGTGGAGTTGGGCGGCCCGTTGAGAGGAGCCGCGATAGTGGTAAGTCGATCAAAGACCGACTTCTTTGGGGCTTCTTGCACCGTCATTGGGGCATTGAAGCTCATTGGTGGGAGCATGGTCCCAAAGAATAATCCAGTGGTGGCTTGAGTTACTTGCTCCACTGGCATCTTGAAAAGGGAGGCCGCTTGGGGCCCATAAGTCACTCCTCCAGCAAGGACGGGACGAGAGTTGCAGCTGCAGGCAGTGCAGTTCGAAGCCATCGATCTTCTATTTTCTGCACGGAGCAAGACACCAAATCTTAGTACCTCGAATCCACAGGCAACCACAGCAAACCGCGATTTGTTCGCGAACACGACACACGAAGTGTAGAGTGGAAAGAGGAAGATGTCCCACTGGGCGTGCCAGAATCTGTTACTCTCCGAATGGCGGCGGAGACGACGTGAGGGCCGTCTTGCCTGAGATTCGGGGCAGATACTATATGGTTTTATCCTTCTATCTCTCCGAAGATGCCAAGTTGATTTATGGCACCGTGTATCGGAGGTTTAGACGGATGCGGCCGATGTAGCAGACTTCGTCAGATTCCCCCTCGCTAGAGGGGTTTTTGATTGTGGGGGCGCTCTTCCCTGCAGACGCAAGCCCCTACAGTTAATTACGCTACCGCATCACGGTAACCACTTTCTCCCTCTCCAGAATTTCACTTCGTGTTGTGTGTGTTTGTTTTGTTTATGGTTGCCCGTGGATTGTATACGGAAACTGAGTAATGCCGTTGCCCGTAGGACGTGGATTAGTCCAAATCCGTATTTACTTAGATTTGGGTTTTGGATTTTGGTTTAAGAACGCGTTAGCCATTTTTGAGGCTAAGATCAACTTAAACGTTCGTTAAGGATACGTTAGTCTGATTTGAGACTAAGATCAACTTAACGGAAGAGCATTTTAGGGCTCTGTTGTTCCAGTTTAAGGACATAGTGGTCCATTTAATGTATATGGCCATCGGGACCCGTCACCTCTCTGATCGTTGAAGGATTACAACGATATGTGCCAGAGGAGTTCGAAGATGTACCCTTGAACCAAAGTTGGTTAGGGGGTTTGTAGTCCAATTTGGGACTAAAGTCTGTTTGAAGGTTTAAGGATACGTTAGCCGTATTTGAGGCTAAGATCGACTTAAACGGGATCGTTTAGATCCGATAAAAGAGCATTTATGGGATCTATTGTTCCAGTTTAGGGACATAGTGGTCCGGGTTCCAGTTTAGGGACATGGGGGTCTAATATTAGTTTAAGGACGTCTCGGTCCATGAGTTTAAGGACCCCGCAGTCCATATGAATGTGTGGTCATCAGGACCCGTCACCTCTCTGAAGTCGTTGAAGGATTACAACGATAGGTGTCAGAGGAGTTCGGAGATGTACCCTCGAACCGGATGTAAATTGATTTAGGGAGCAGCCATGCTCAGTCAATTTAATTTGAGGACTTATGGCCATGACTGGGCTAAGTCCAGTTGAATGTTCAACATTTTTATTTGTCTTTGGCCTATTAGGCCTATGCTAGAGCTTTGCCCCTTTTTAAATAATGCACTGCATTATTTTTGTTGTGTTTAGGTTTTGCCCTTTTATAAATGATGCAGAGCATCTATTTTGTTTGGGCTCTGCCCTTTTTATTGCACTGCAATTTAATTAGGCCTACTAGGTCTTTTTTGATTTGGGCCTGGCCCTTTAGGAAATGCATTGCATTTGTCAGGCGTTTTGCGCCAACCAGAGAGCGCAAGCGCTTATGGTGACAACACGTGTCATGCAAGCGTAGTGCGCTGCGCCAATGCGCACTGCTGACACGTGGCGCGCTCTGGTGAGTTGCGCCAATTCCAGAGAGCAAGGCTCTATTCCAAAAGCGCATAGTGCAGATGGTTCAGATGCTGACACGTGGCGCTCTCTGGCGGCTTGCGCCAATCCAAGAGCGCAACAGCGCAGTTTGCAAGTGCAAGGCACTATAATTTAAGAATCATTTTTTAAAACCAATGGTTCATGAAAAAGTGCAAAGCACTGTTTGATTTCTTGTTTAGATTAAAGAAAACAAGTATTTCTTGTTTTTCCTGTTTTAAAGAATCAGTGGTTCATAAAAGTGCAAAGCACTGTTTATAATGTGAAAATCATTGATCTTGTTCTTAGATCAATGATCTATTAGAAGAAATTTCTTCTATTTTATGAAGGTTTTTACCTTTTTCTTGAAATTTCTTCAGAGTTCTCTCTGTTTGAAGTTCTTGATTTCTCACAAATCTTGATGCCTTTGAATTGAGGTCTAGGGTCCTTTTTATAGTGCCCATAAATTAGTTAAATTTGTTAAAGAGATCTTTCTCTGAGTGATTTGGGGAATTTTCCCCCACCGTTGGATCTTTGATCCAAGGGCTTCTGTTTTACAAAAGAAAATCTTCTTGCTTTAACAAGAACAGAAAGATCTCTTTAAAATCTTCATTTTGTTTGGCGCAAATGCCCCAGCGCGTGACACGTGTCATGCAGCGCACAGCGCAGCGCAACTGCGCTGACACGTGTCATACAGCGCGCAGCACAGCGCAGCTGCACTTGCGCAACTGCGCTGCCACGTGGCACGCAGCGCAGAGCGCAGCGCAACTACGATAGCGCAACTTGCGCTAGCGCAACTGCGCTGCCACGTGGCGCGCAACGTAGAGCGCAGGTCAGCTGAAGCGTTGCCTCATTTATTTTAACTTCAATTTTCAAAAACAGATCTTTGCTCTGATTAGGGAAAACTGAAGCATTGCTTCTTTTCCCACCTTGCTATTTGAACAGAGCTTTGATCTGATTGGGGTAAACATAGTCCTCAACAGATGATTATCATCTTCAAAATTTTATTTTCAAATTTCAGAGCCTTGCTCTTGCCTTTAAGAACTCCAAGAGTTTGAATTTCTTAAATTTTTTGAGGTAAAATTTTTAATTTAAATTGAATTAAATTAAGTTAATTTTAATTAACAGAGCCTTGCTCTCAATAGATCCTGATCTAAAGAAAACCCATTTAGGGTTTTACTTAGCAGAGCTTTGCTCTATAGGTCTAAAAGGATCTGAAGAGAACTAAAGGGGACCCTATTAGGGTTCCAATAATAGAGCTCTGCTCTCTAAAAGAATCACCTTGTATTTTCTTAATTTCTTAATGGAGCTTTGCTCCTTCCAAATCATATAGAAGAACTCTTAAGAGTTCTTCATGGATCTTGGAAGTTAAAGATGACATTTTATATTACAATTATTATTATATCATCTTTTCAAAGCAAAGCTCTCAATGTTCTTAGGGGATTTTCTTCTAATTCTCCTCATGACTGATTTTGACAGGTGTCTCTCCTGTCTGCAGAGCATTGCTCCCGAGGAGTTTCAACTTTCTGTGTCCCTCCCTTTTTTTGTCACTAATCTTCTATTGATGTTTCCTTCAGGCGTTATGGTTGTTCATCTATACAGTCTGCACGAATTCATCACCTACGAGGATATCCGTGTACAGGGCCATCAACAAAACCAAGAGTTTACAGACGCCCAATGTGCGGAGGTCATGGGTCGCCTTAATGAAAGCGTTGGTTGGCTGCTTTCTCGTCGTTCAGCTCTCTTGAAAGTCGTGCTGGGAGCAATATGGAGAACACTTCCGGGGTTTCACGAGGCCCTACCACTCAATGCGCTGGATGATGCCGAAGACAAGGTGCATTCAGTGTACCTGTCGGGGCTGATCTCGAAGAAACGGCAGGATAGCCTCATCGACATCCTGCATCAAATTTTCCAGTAGACGACGATAGTCGCTGCTTATCGAAGGCTGGGGGGCTTGCTGAGGATCTTGACACACAGGAGCACGAGAGGCTGCGCACAAGAATAATCAGAAAGGCCAGCAGAACTCTGGATGGCCTTACTTTTGACTTCCTCAATCCATGCCATGGATCTGAGGTTATTCCATTGTAATAATATTTCTTGTTTATTGCTTTATGATTGTAAGAATTTTTGGCAATATTAATGGAAAAGTTTTATCCTAGCTTATCTTATTTTTCGTTCTGAGTCTTTTGCCTATGCATGAATGAGTGTGCCTTGAACGCTTGTAAATCGGATATTCTTTTGTCGCTTTCTTCTTTCTCTTATTATCAACATGCTGTCTTGATAAACGTAATTGACAGATAATAGAGTAAGCATCTGGATTTCTCCAAGAGATAGCGATAGCTTAGGCCGCAGGTTCAGATCTGCTGCCTAAAACTTTTCAACTCTATGAACCGTGAGGGTCTCATAGAGATTTTTCTCCCTACGGATCGAGAGGATCTCGTAGGTGGATTTTCTCCTTAGGAATCGTGAGGATTCCTAAGTGTGTTTTCTCTTATAAGTCGTAAGGATCTTGTAAAAGAATTTTCTCCCTTACAAGTCGAGAGGACTCGTAAGTGGTTGGTGAGTTGACTTGTTTCCGGGTCGAAGTATTGCTCCGATGAGGAGGTCGTTGATCAACTTGTTTCCGTGACGGAGGTCCTTTGCTGACTTGTTTCCACGACGGAAGTCGTTGGGTGACTTATTTCCGTGACGGAGGTCGTTGGCTGACTTGTTTCCGCGACGGAGGTCGTTGGCTGACTCGTTTCCGCGACGAAGGTCGTTGGCTGACTTGTTTCCTAGACGGAGGTCGTTGGCTGACTTGTTTCCGCGATGGAGGTCGTTGGCTGACTTGTTTCCGCGACGGAGGTCATTTGCTGACTTGTTTCCGAGACAAAGGTCGTTGGCTGACTTGTTTCAGAGACGGAGGTCGTTGGCTGACTTGTTTCCAAGACAGAGGTCATTGATTGACTTGTTTCCGTGACGGAGGTCATTGGTTGACTTGTTTCCGAGACGAAGGTCATTTGCTGACTTGTTTCCGTGGCGGAGGTCATTGGTTGACTTGTTTCCGAGACGGAGGTCCTTTGCTGACTTGTTTCTATTATGGAGGTCCTTTGTTGACTTGTTTCCGCGACGGAGGTCGTTGGCTGACTTGTTTCCGTGACGGAGGTCATTTGTTGACTTGTTTCCGCGACGGAGGTCATTGGCTGACTTGTTTCCGAGACGGAGGTCATTTGCTGACTTGTTTCCGTGACGGAGGTCATTGGCTGATTTGTTTCCGTGACGGAGGTCATTGGCTGACTTGTTTCTGTGACGGAGGTCATTGGTTTACTTGTTTCCGTGACGGAGGTCATTTGTTGACTTGTTTCCGAGACGTAGGTCATTTGCTGACTTGTTTCCGAGATGGATGTCATTGGTTGACTTGTTTCTGTGACGGAGGTCATTGGTTGACTTGTTTCCGAGACGGAGGTCATTTGCTGACTTGTTTCCATGACGGAGGTCATTTGCTGACTTGTTTCCATGACGGAGTCATTTGTTGACTTGTTTCCATGACGGAGGTCATTGGTTGACTTGTTTCCGAGACGGAGGTCATTTGCTGACTTGTTTCCGAGACGGAGGTCATTTGCTGACTTGTTTCCGAGACGGAGGTCATTGGATGACTTGTTTCCGAGACGGAGGTCATTGGATGACTTGTTTCCGAGACGGAGGTCATTGGATGACTTGTTTCCGTGACGGAGGTCATTGGCTGACTTGTTTCTATGACAAAGGTCATTGGCTGACTTGTTTCCGCGACGGAGGTCATTTGCTGACTTGTTTCCACGACGGAGGTCATTGGCTGACTTGTTTCTGAGACGGAGGTCATTAGCTGACTTGTTTCCGCGACGGAGGTCATTTGCTGACTTGTTTCCACGACGGAGGTCATTGGCTGACTTGTTTCCGAGACGGAGGTCATTGGCTGACTTGTTTCCGAGACGGAGGTCGTTGGCTGACTTGTTTCCGCGACGGAGGTCGTTGGCTGACTTGTTTCCGTGACGGAGGTCATTGGCGACTTGTTTCCGCGACGGAGGTCATTGGCTGACTCTAGGTTGTCTGTGAACCGTAGAGTCTTAGAACTGGGGATTTTGTCGTGGCTCCGATTGGTGATGTCACGTCCGTGTCCTGCTGGAATGAGGAGGAACGTCGTTGTTGGTTTCCAGACTGTAGATGTGGTCGTCGAGATCTGACTTCCCTTTGAAGCAGCCTGGTGGGGAAATGTAGTCCCCTTTTTGTTTGTGCCCTTAGATTGTATACAGGGATCAATGTGATCTCAACTGTAGGGCAAAAGTTTCATTCATTTTTATTGTTTTATTTCCGCGATGCTCTATCATTTCAGCTTTTATATCGCGAAGGTCGCGATTGCCCAATCATCTCGGCTATTTTTCGCGGTGCCCAATCATTTCGGCTATTTATTTTATTTTACTCCCTGCTTTTTATTGCGAGTTACCCAATCATTTCGGCTATTTATTTTATTTTACTCGCTGCTTTTTATTGCGAGTTGCCTAATCATTTCGGCTATTTTGTATGCATACGTTTTCTTAACTTGTTGCTTTTTATTGCAAGCTGCCCCATCATTTCGGCTATTTCTTATGCATGTGTGGTTTACCGGCTTTTCGCCGTAAATCTGAAATTAGGCACCAATTTCGGCATCAGCACCGCTACAACTGGGATGTTACCAGGAGCGAATCATCATTTGCCTCTGTCGATGTCAAACAAAGGTGGCTTAGCGAACAGGGTTACGGTCCTGTCGACTAAGGCTTTTAACTTCATGAGCCGTAAGGGTCTCACAAAGGTATTTCTCCCTACAAGTCGTGAGGATCTCATAGGTGTGTTTTCTCCTTAGGCCCCGTGAGGATTCCTAAGTGTATGTTAAGTCATAAGGATCCTACAAGAGGGTTTTCTCCTTGTAAGTTGAGAGGACTTATAAGGGTTGTTCATCATGCGTACATATCCCCAGTCACGGATGGGACTTGGTTAGGAAAATGTTTATTCGCACCTGTGGATTGTATACAAGGGTCAGTATTGAACCACTTATAGGGCAATATCGAAAGTTGTGGGGTTTGCTTAAGTACAGGTTTAGGTCTCTGTAACTTAAGACTTTCAAATCCTACGAGCCGTGATGGTCCCATAAGAGAGTTCTCCTTATGAGTCATGAGGATCTCGCAAGTGTATTTTCTCCTTAGGAATCGTGAGGATCCCTAAGTGTATTGCTCTTTTGTGAGTCGTAAGGATCTCACGCGGGTGGTTTCTCCTTATAAGGTCGAGAGGACCCTGTAAGTGTCCTTTAACGAGGTTGCGCCCTCTCAGGTTTTTCACAAACACTCGCCGATAGTCCTGCTGTTTTTACTCACGGAGCCCTTTCGGGTTTTCATCCGTGCCTATTTTGCTTATGGACATACCGTTTTTTTCATTCTTTTTATTCTTTTTTTTACGAGGTCGCGCCCTTTCGAGTTTTCACGAACACTCGCCGGTAGCCCTGCTGTTTTTACTCATGGAGCCCTTTCGGGTTTTCATCCGTGCCCATTTTGCTTATGAACGTACCTTTTTTTATTCTTCTTTTTTTTTCCTCTTCTTTTTTTTTACGAGATCGCGCCCTTTCGGGTTTTCACAAACACTCGCCGGTAGCCCTGCTGTTTTTACTCACGGAGCCCTTTCGGGTTTTCATCCGTGCCCATTTTGCTTATGGACATACCGTTTTTATTTTTATTATTATTTTTTTAATATATATATATATATATTTTATTCATCTCGTCAACTTAAGGGTGCTGTGGTAGTAGTTTAAGGACATTTCGGTCCATTGTTAATTTAAGGACGTTTCGGTCCAACATTAGTTTAAGGACGTTTTCGGTCCGTTATCCAGTTTTAGGACGTAGTGGTCCGTTGGGTTTTCTCTATGAATGAGCATGATTCCTCCAGCATATCCATCTTTTTCGGAGCATGTGATTGTGGCGGGCTCACTTTCCACTTTTCGGATAGTGCGAGTTCACCTTGTTGGTACTGGTCTTCAACCCAGTTTTTTAAGACGAAGCAATCTTCGAGCGGATGACTTACTGCTATATGGTAGGGGCAGTAATTAGGATCGTTTACATCTCCTGGTTGTAGTGGACGTTTCGGAGTCGGCAGATTGACGAATCCGTTGCGCACTGCCAGTTCAAACAGTTTCCTCGTTTTATCCTGGGGAAACGAGTAAGGACATCCCAGTCTTTCCTCAAGTGATGGGCGCGGACGCATGTTGTTTTGGCGAACCATCGATTTTGAGTTGCTCGGCTGTTGTTGAGTGTTGGCGATGAAGCTCATTTTTCCCTTTCCTTTATCCTTTTTGTTCGCTCCGTCGTTCACGGGTCCAAGATTCTTTCCGGGTAATATGCCCTCGCACGGATGAATGTTTTCATGATTCTTCAATTTTTCAGAGATGGATTCCTCAAAGAGAGGGTTGAAGGCTGTTTTTTCATCGGGGTCGTTCCCAAAGGTGAGAACTCGTGATCCCGCGGGCTCGTCCCTGTGGCAATTGCCGGCGGCTCTTTTTTGCTCATCTGTCGTATTTTTTCGCTGTCTATGAGCTTCCCGCTTTGTTCTATTGACGTAATGCATGTGAGTGACATACCCTTACCACCAACACTTAAAGGAGTCACAGTTTTCAGTAGCGTGTGCGATCTTCTGATGATATAGGCAATAATTAGGATACATCTCTATTCCACCGAAAGTGTTTTCTTCGGAAGATGGTAGCTTCATTCCTATCGATATGGCTTTAGCAAACCTTTTCCTCGTCTTGAATTTGTTTTTATCGGCAGCGGATGTCTTTAATTTATGGGAGTGCCTCGACTCTTTCGTCCAGTCGGCGGTGTTTAGCTCCTTCCAGTATGGATATTTCACGCTCTTGATTGGCTTTAACTTTCAGACGAATCTCACTCAGGAAGGCATCGATCATCTCATCTGACGGCTGCAGGATTTCTGGTTTAGGGTCCGCCCTCAGCTTTTCAGTGCAAGGAGTCTCCCCATCGTCTGTCAACGAATGGGATATCACATGACAGCTCGCCCCGTATTCCTCGGATTCATCCGACGAACTCTTCCCCTCATCTTCCTCTTGAAAGACGTGGTTGAAGAACTCCTGGAGTGTGATGGGAGTCCTTGCTTTCTGGTTATATTCCTCCAGCGCGTCAATCTGTCTTTGTAAGTCCGTTCGCTTGTCGCCCGGCTTTACGGGCTTCTATGATTTCTTCTTCTTTTTCTTTGAAGATTTTGACGGCTGGTTGTGAGCGCTTGGGCCACCATCATTAGTCTTTGGGGTTGGACGCGGCTTCAACATTCCTTCAATGACCTACGGTTCCAACGGGTTCTTCCACTCGATCACTGGGCATGTTCGAAGATCGTTCAGCATCCTCTTTGTCTTGGCTGGCAGCACAACCTCCCATGGGGCTTCTTCGACGAGAGAGCACGTTGCCCCCGGCATATTCGTCCTTTTAGAGGTGTGAGGTTGCGGCGGATTTACCTTCCATCTGTCGGACAATGCGAACTTGCCCTGTTGGTACTGGTCTTCAATCCAATTTTTGAAGACGTAGCAATTCTCGATCGAATGATCTGGTACTTGATGATAAGCACAGTAGTTAGGCTCATTGATATCATTTGGTTATGACGGTCGTTTTGGATCTGGCAGATTTATGAGTCGGTTGCGCAACGCCAGCTCGAATAATCTTCTCGTCTTAATTCGGGGAAACGAGTAAGGACATCCTAGCCTCTCCTCAAGGGGTACATGCGGACGCATATTATTTTGGCGGACAGCCGGTTTCAAGTTGCTCGGCTGCTGTTGAGCATCAGAGACAACGATCGCCTTTCCCTTCCCCTTCTCATTTCGGGAGTCCGACTTTGGAAGAGGTGGTCTATAGCCCATCTGATCCATTTGCGCCAGCTTGTCGATTAGTGCCTGGAAGGTAGTTGGCTTGAAGAATAACATAAATTGCGATATGGTTGCCTGCGGATCGAGGGTCCCCACAAACATACCCACCGCTGGCGCTTCTTCAATGCGTTGCTTGTATTTTGACCATAAGTTCGGCCACCGTATAGCATATTGGACCCATGTCTCGCCCGGCTTCACCCTGGCATTATTCAATGCCGTTATCGGGGTACGCTCGCTGGCACTCGCGAAAGGTTGGGTAAACAGCAGCTCCATCTCCGCAAAGGTCTTGATAGAGTCGTTCGGGAGCTCGAAATACCACTCGAATGATGTATCTGATAAGCTACCAACGAACTGGCGGAGCAACAATTTATCATCACCGCCAGTGTTGCCGCAAAGCGCCCTGAACTGGGCAACATGCTGGTGGGGATTGCCAGTCCCCTTATACACATGGAATTTTGGTATTGTATAGCCCGGCGGGTACTTAATCCGATCGTACTAGCTCGGATACGGTCGCCCCGTTTTTATGAATTGACCGGCTACTTCAGTCGCCTGATGAACCCGGATCTGTTGAGCTATATATTCGTCCAGGTCGGTTTTGGAGATTGCCTCCTCCTTGGCTGTTAACAGAGCCGGTAGAGGATTTGACGTTTCTCCCCTATCGTCTTCAAGGACGATCAGAGGATCTTCAGCAGGGGGATCTTGTTGAATCATCATGCCCACCATGTCTTGGAACAGGAGGGCCATTTTCTTTATGCTGGCTACTTGTTCAGCAGCCTCTTTGTCCTTCTTCTCCAATATCCGGCGAAAGAATTCAGCGTCAGTTTCTTGTTCTTGACGTTCGTCCGAGGACGCTTCAGGACTTTCTTTTGGCCCAGTGAGTGCGGCCATCGCGTTCATCATCTCCTGGAGCTTTTGCTGTTGCTCCTGAGCTTTGGTCACTAATCGTGTAAGCGGTCTATGACCTGTGGATGCACAGCTGTCCTCCTTTCCCAATGCCATGTATACTGTATGAACTATTATGCCCCCGGACTTAGGGCGTTTAGGTTCTCCGCCTTTAGCATTTGTCGCGAGCGTGGGAATTTTCTCCGGCCTTCTTCTTTTGTGGGTCGTTGAAGTTGAAGGGGCCGTTGTAGTGGACACCCAGGTGGTTGTTGTCCTTTGCTATTTAATAGGACAATCTTTTTCTTCTTGCGCCTTTGCCCTTTTCTGTTGATGAGAGTGACCTTGGTCAATTACCGAGTCTTGAACTCTTCGCCAAACTTTATAAATTTGGAGGACAGCCGTTGAGGGGGCTGCTCCAGCTTCGTTTCCGGAACCCTCTCCGCAGGTGGAGGAGATCTCTTCAATGTAGCAGTCGGAGAGTTCTTACGTACCCTCCTAAGTGGTTCAAAGCTGTCCCCAATTGGAACAGCAGCGTTGACTTCCACCACTGGAGCAGGTGGAGTTAGCCCTGAGGGGGAGTTGCCCCTGCCTTCCTTACTCGTCGCCAATGGCGACGTCGAGCATGACGAGCCGTTGGGACTGGCTCAGTGATAGAGACAGCTTCTTTTTGCCCCCTGTCTGAATGAGGTGTTGCCGGTGTCAGCCTCTTAAAGACTGATGTTGTCTTTTGAGTGGAGACATTCAATCTGTCAAAGACAGGTCCTCGAGCAGGAACAGGAGCAGGAATAGTCAGCCTTGAAAAGACTGACTCTTTGACAGGGGAAGCCGCCTTGACGACTTCTGGAGCAGCGGTTGTTGCCTTCCTTGGGACAGCCATTTTAGAGTTCATGGGCTTCCTGGCGGGCCCCTCAGAGTTCTGATCCAGCCTGGCGAAGACAGAGGCTGTTGGTTTGGTAGTGGACGACCCGTTGAAAGGGGTCGTCGTAGTAGTGAGCCGGTCGAAGACCGACTTCTTGTTCGCTTCTGGTGCGGGTATTGGCATAGTGAAGCTTGCAGGTGGGATCATGGTCCCGAAAAATAGGCCAATGGTGGCCTGGGTCACCTGTTCTATCGGCATGGCGAGGATGGAGGTCGCTTGAGGCCCATATGCTACACCTCCAGGTGAAGTGGAGCGTCCGTTGCAGTGGCAGTTCGAGCAGTTCGAGCAGTTAGAGGCCATTGATGGTTGATTTCTGCGCCAGGCAAAAGACCAAATCTTAGTAACTTGAAACCTAAAGGCAACCATTAACAAACCGCGATTCGTTCGCGAAGACGACACACGAAGTGTGGAGTAGAAAGAGTAAAAGGTCCCACCGGGCGTGCCAGAATCTGTTCCCCTCCGAAAGACGGCCACGACGTGAGGACGTCTTGCCTGAGATTCGGGGCAGATGCTATTTGGTTTTATCCGTTCACCTCTCTGAAGATGCCAAGCTGATTTATGGCACTGTGTATCAGAGGTTTAGACGGATGCGGCCAATGTAGCAGACTTTGTCAGATTCCTCTTCGCTTGAGGGGTCTTTGATTGTGGGGATGCTCTTCCCTGCAGGTGCAAGCCCCTGCGGTTAATTACGCTACCGTGTCGCGGTAGCCACTTTCTCTTTCTCCAAAATTTCACTTCGTGTCGTGGGTGTTTGTTTTGTTTGTGGTTGCCTGTGGATTGTATACGGAGACTAATTTATGTCGTCGCCCGTAGGACGTGGATTAGTCCAAATCCGTATTTACTTAGATTTGGGTTTAGTGTTTTAGTTTAAGGATACGTTAGCCGTGTTGAGGCTAAGATCAACTTAAACGTTCGTTAAGGAAACTTTAGTCCCGTTCGAGACTAAGATCTACTTAACGTGGTGATCCATTTAATATATGGCCGTCGGGACTCGTCACCTCTCTGACATCGTTGAAGGATTACAACGATAGGTGTCAGAGGAGTTCAGAGATGTACCCTTAAACTGAAGTTGATTAGGGAATATGTAGTCTGTTGAAATGCTTAAGGATACGTTAGCCGTGTTTGGGGCTAAGATCTACTTAAGCGGGATCGTTTAGATCCGACAGAAGAGCGTTTGGAGGCTCTATTGTTCCAGTTTAGGGACGTAGTGGTCCATGTTCCAGTTTAGGAACGTGGTGGTCCATGTTCTAGTTTAGGGACGTGGTGGTCCATGTTCCAGTTTAGAGACGTGGTGGTCTATTATTCCCATTTGGGGACGAACATTAGTTTAAAGACGTTTCGGTCCACGAGTTTAAGGACCCCGCAGTCCGTATTAATGTGTAGTTGTCGGAACCCGTCACCTCTCTGATGTCGTTGAAGGATTACAACGATAGGTGTCAGAGGAGTTCGGAGATGTACCCTTGAACCGGATGTAAATTGATTTAGGAGAGCAGTCTTGCTCAGTCAATTTAATTTGAGGACTTACGGCCATGATTGGGCTAAGTCCAGTTGAGAATATTCAACGTTTTGTTTGCATTTGACCTGTTAGGCCTTTGTTTGGGCTCTGCCCTTTTTAAATGATGCACAGCATCTAATTTAGGCCATTCAGACCTTTTTAACTGGGCTCTGCCCTTTTTCTTTGGTCCTTTAATTGGGCTCTGCCCTTTAAATAATGCATAGCATTTTTATTTTGGTCTGATAGAGCTTTTTATTAGGCTCTGCCCTTTCAATAATGCATTGCATTAAATGTTCTGACAATGCCCCACGTGGCTTGTCAAGCGCTTTGCGCCAATTGAGGAGCGCAAGGCGCAAACTCATATGATGGTGACACGTGTCACGCTTTGATGAGCGCAAGCGCAACAGCGCAGTCAGCACACTGCGTCAGTGCGCTACGCTGTTGCGCTGCTGACACGTGGCGCTCCCTGGTGGCTTACGCCAACACAGGAGCGCAACAGTGCAATTTTTGACAGTGCAGAGCACTGTTTTATCTTTTGATCGATTTTAAATCAAAGAAAATAAGTTTTTCTTATTTTCAAAGAACTAATTGTTCATAAGAAAGTGCAAGGCACTATTATTATCTATTTTTCTTTTTATTGAAGATCATTGATCTTGTTCTCAGATCAATGATCTGTTCATAAAAGAATTTTCTCTTTTTTCTAAAGGTTTTTTACCTTTTTTGTTCTTGAGAAATTCTCTCCAATTCTTCAGAGTTCTCAATGATGATTTTGATGATTTTGAATTGAGGTCTAGGGTCCTTTAGATAGTGCCCATAAATTAGTTAAATTTGTTAAAGAGATATTTCTCTGAGTGATTTGGGGAATTTTCCCCACCGTTGAATTTTTTATCCAAGGGCTTCTGTTTTACAGAAGAAAATCTTCTTGTTTTAACAAAAACAGAAAGATTTCTTTAAAATTTTAATTCTCTTTGGCGCAAATGCCCCAGCGCGTTACACGTGTCACGCAGCACACAGCGCAGCGCAACTGCGCTGACACGTGTCGTGCAGCGCACAGCGCAGCGCAACTGCGCTTGCGCAACTGAAGCGTTGCTTCTTTTAATTTTTTAGTTTTCATTCTAATTTTTAGAACAGAGCCTTGCTCTGATTGGGGGAAACAGAAGCGTTGCTTCATTTCCCGCCTTGGAATTTGAACAAAGCTTTGCTCTGATTGGGGTAAACAGGTATACTCCTGGAACTTCAAGTGATAGGACTGCTGACGCTCCGGCCTCTCCTCCCGAGCCCTCTTCTTCTGGTCGGATCTTTCTGCTCGGGGGAGGTTAGCGTTCACCTCGGATTCCAGCTGAACCTTGCGCTCGGTCCACGCCTTAACCTCAGCCATGGTCTTAGGTTGCGCCAACGCGAAGGAGCGTAACCACTCCTTGTGCCTCAGACTAGATCTAAGAGCCGTGATGACGGTTTCGTCCCGGTGCTCGGGCACCTCGAGAAGGGTGTTGTAGAAACGGGTAATGTAGGCCTTGAACGTTTTCTTGTCCCCACTCTTAACCGTGAAGAGGTAGTCGACCATACGCTTCTGTCGACGGTTCCCAACGAAATGGCCGAGGAACTGAGTAGCCAGCTCGTTTTAGGTCGAGATTGAGTGGAGCTTGAGCCCCCGGAACCAGTCCCGACCTGCGCGGATGAGGGTGGCCGGGAAGGCCCTGCACAGGGCGGCGTCGGAGTGGTCCTGGAAGCTCATCCCCACGGTGAAAGCGTCCAAATGGTCCTTCGGGTCGGTTTTCCCGTCGAACAGAGAGACCTTTGGGGGCTTGTTGCACGAAGAGACATGGACAGTGAGAAATTCCTTGGTGAACGGCTTTATGAGCGAATCGGAGGCGTACTTAGCTCCATCGTTCGAGAGACGAACTTCCCGGCGCATGCCCTTGATCTTCTTCTCGAGGGCATCGAGCCGACCTTGGTATTCCGAGGAGTCGGCGTCTTGGGATCCCTGGCCTCTGCTGCGGGTGACCTGCGTCTGGGAGTGGCTCCGGTTCCCCTCGATGAGGTGCCTCAGACCCCCCGGGCGAGGTGGCTCTCAAGCCGCCGAGGTGAGCCCTTTCCGTGCGGCCCCACCGAGGGAAGTTATGTCGACCATGCCTGTGGATAGGTAAGGTCACTAACATCTCCTCAGGGGGATAAGGGTCGTGAGGAGGCTCGAAGCGAGGCGCTCTGGCGGCGGACCTTGGTATGGAGCCCCGGGGCGCCCAGCGGGCCTCAGGGAGTACCGGCCCGAGAGATCTGTGGCCAGGAGTAGTAGCCTGCTAGTGGTCAGCCATCCCGATGGGGGCAAAGCCTCCTGGAGGCGGTGGAGCGGCGATCTGGGGCCCAGGCCCGGCCGCTTGGATGCGGACGAGTGCTTCCACGAGGGACTGTAGCCGATCTATCCGGCTGGCGAGGGCGTTGATGATGGTCGCTTAAGGAGGCTCGTCCACGCCTTCGGTGAGGGGAAGGCGGTGGCTGGTACCGGGATCTCCAGGATGGTTGCTCGCCATGCGGGCAGAGATCGGAAGGCCAACTTTGTGCTTTATGGAGCAGTTCCTATAGACGGCGCCAACTGATGGAAGTCCTTTTCGGGTCTCCGTCAGATGTTGTCTTATGTCGATCTCCCGGTGGACTTTGGAGGTGATCTCCTGTTGCGTGTGGGTCTCAATGGGTTTTGAGGTGATTGGTGGTTTTGAGGAGTTTACGCCGAGTACCTGCAAAGAAGTCCCGGGGTGGTTTGGTACCACCGAGAACCCTCCGACGATCAAGTTAGTACTAGATCCGAGCAGAGTAACGGCTAAGTGGAGTAAAAATGGCTTACTTAACCCTTCTGTGATGGGGGTTTATATAGCGGCGGCGGCATGCAGCACAAGGCGCGGGAATCTCACCGGCAGTTATGCTCCCGACGTCACGCCCGCGTAAAGAGCGGATAGCCCATTAATGGGGATCATGATGGCATGGAACGTGGGGCGTTGCTGGCGGAGAATCGGCGTATGGCGAGATTTGCGGAGCGGCGGTTACGCCTGTGAGTGGTGGAGTTGGTCGGTCGGAGGGACCGAGGAAGACGACCTCGGCTGGGGAGCTCGGAGGCGAGCAAGAGGGCTGCGGAGTCCTGGTCCTGTGGCAGCTCGGGACGAGCTGGATGGTTGAGGAGGCCAACTTGCAGAGGGCCCCGAGGAGGGCCAGCTTATGCTTGTGGGTCCGGTACAGGGGTTGCCTAGTCGGCCCTTGTGGCCCTTCCTTCTGATTTTTGGGACACGTCATCTGCTACATGTCCAGATCTTGGAGACTGCCAATATTGAGCATCATCAAAAACCTTTGTTGTTGTACTCATGTTTAGCAATTCAAGATCTCAAGGGTTCTCGAAGAGGAGATCGAGAAGGCGAGGGATGGAGGCGCTCGAGGAGGCGATCGAGGGAGGAGAGGCGGCGAGTTCGAGGGAGGCGCTCGAGAAGGTGAGGGAGGGAGGCGTTGGAGGAGGGAGGGTCGCGCAGCGAGGTGCTCAAGGGAGGAGGCGATAGAGGAGAGGTGGCGAGTTCAAGGGAGGGAGGCGCGAGGAGGGACTCGAGGGAGGGATTTTTTTTTTCTAGCTTCATTTTGGGTGAGGGGTTTTTTTTGGGTTACGGGCTCAGGAATATTTCAACACTGGACCCTTAACCCCCTTATATATATATATATATATATATATATATATATATATATATAATCAACTTAGTTATGCCCTGTGGGTAATTACTCCAGTTGCCTTTATGAATAGACAAAGTAAGGATAGTTTTTGTCATTTTCAAGAATAGAGAAAAGATTAAAAATCTTGTAATTAATGAGACAATTGATTAATACAAGGAGAGAGAAAATCTCATAAGATTCTTATAAGATTCTGCACTCTCTCTCCTTGAAAATGACAAAAAGTATCCTTGCTTTATCAACTCATGAAGGGCAAATGGAATAATTACCCACATGGCATAACTAAACTGGTTATATTCTGAGAGTAAATTAACCTTAGCCTTGCACACACACATGTGTGACAAAATCAAGTGCTTTTATCATAGGCCTTTTTCCACATGGCCCAACGACATGTGAGGGGAAGTGGTAAGAATTAGGTTTTTTGCTATATTTTGTTATCTCACAACCCAAAAACTATAGGTTTTGGGTAAAGTGGTTCTTGATACTCTAGTTGATACCAATTGAGTTAGAAAAATTGCAACTTGACCATGTATACTTACTGCTATAGTAATTATTTCTGTCAGATAATCCTTTTCCTTCTTTATTGCAAGGATTTTTTATTTCTTTATTCAACTCAAAGAAAAATTTGATGGAGGGAAAAGTCCTAATAATTTATAACCTAATTTAGACTTCAGACCTAAAAGTACTAATAATTTATGTTAAAATTATTTTTAAAGTGGAGTAGAGTTTAAAATTAGAGAAGAGTTGGAGGAGTGATGGGTTTTTACATGTGGGCTTTTAATGATAAGTGTGTTCCAATAATAAGACTCGAGCCTTGTTGAGATCTGACCCAAGTGTTTCTTTTGTTGTTTTCAATGTGAGACTACTTTTAAAATCTCATCTTTTGGTTTTTACTTTCAACAATTTATAATCTTATCTAGGGCCCGTTTGGTTGGGCTATTACGAAAAGTGCTTTTAGCAAAAGTGTTGTTTCAAAAAACTTTTTTAGCAAAAGTGTTGTTGTAGAAAATGATTTTTAATTTGAAAAGTTGTTTGGTTCGAAAAACTGTTAGGAGTTGTAGAAGTGTTGTTGACTGTTTAAATTATTATAAAGGGCATACAAAGTGTTTTCTTGAAAGCTGTTTGGTTCCAGAAGTGTTTTTCTATGACACATTTTGTAGAATACTCAATTATAATTTATATGAGATCATTCAGTGCAACAAATTTATTATAAACAAAAGGAATACAACAAAAAAATGAGATGGCAGAAAAAATGATCGCATAGTTTCTTCTCTTATCTTAAATAAACATAAAGAATACAAGTAACCAAAAAAATGTTATCAAAGTTGGAAGGAAGAAAATAAACATACAGAATACAAGTAACAAAAAAATGATTATGAGCCGTCTCAAAATGATCATAAACCATATAAATTACATATTTGCAGAAATTTCTTCTCTTATCGTATCACGAATAATCTCCATCTCAGGGCATGTCTTAAATGTCGATGGAACTTGAGAAAGAATTTCTGAAGTATTCTATTGTCGTTGCAAATGTACTTGTTCGTGATCATATGCTTCCGGATCAAAATCAATACGCGCATTTCTTTTTATAAAGTTATGGATAGCCATTGACGCAGCTACAATCTTAACCTGTGTTTGAAAACTATAAGAAAGCATGCAATGAATAATCATGAATCTATTCTTCCATATGCCAAATGACCTTTTAATGATCTCTCTCAAACTTGAATGGTAATAGTTAAATTGCTCATTGTTGTTAGCAAAGTGTCTATTATGTCGAAAATCTGAAATATGGTACCGCTCGGTCTTGTAAGGTCCGGTATATCCACGAGGATTCGAATAACCAGAATCAACAAGATAATATTTTCCTATATATATAAATAAAACATAAAACAAATGAGATTTGGAAGAAAATATGTTGATTACAAATCAATATTACTATTCATACTACCTGTTGGAGGGTGAGGAAAATTTAGATCTCCTTTTCTTAGAGTTATCAAAAATATCCGTGTATTATGAGCAGTGCCCTCCCATCTAACCCATGCAAATGTGAAGCACATGTTAAAATCATATACGTCCAACACATTTTGGCAAGGATATGCCATCCTTCCAATGTATGGAACCTTATTTTTCTAGTTATGATGCAATCAACTAGGGTACCATCAATAGCACCTACACAATCTTTAAAATAGGGCCAATAACGTGCATCATCTTGTATGAAATTGGGTATCTCATTGAATTCGATATCAACTGCTTAATCCAATTTACTGACATCTTGCATGCAGATTCCAACACTTTATGGAAATGCCTACTAATTGTTTCACCGGGGTGTTGCCAATGTTCTTGATTCATTCTATTTCCTAGGTCTTGTTCAAGTGTCATTAAAAACATCCCAACCATTTCTTCTACCGATGTGCTTCCGAAAGTGTGAAGATGCCTTTCTTAATGGCGATATTTCAGAGACTATTTATATGCAACAACCTCCTGGATTTAGGCGATCGGGAGAGTCTATGGTTTGTATTCTACAAAAATTGTTATACGGATTGAAACAGTCTCCGCGTGCCTGGTTTGAAAAGTTTAGTATGATTTTATGACATATTGGGTTCAAACACAGTTGCACCGACACATATCTTTTTATACAGAATCATCCTCATGGCAGAGTAATTGTGCTGGTGTATGATGATGATATTATCATTACGGGAGATGATTCTGCTGGTATCTCCAAGGTGAAAAAACATTTGGCTTCACACTTCCATACCAAGGCCTTGGGCCACTAGATACTTTCTTGGAATTGAAATATCATGAAATTCTGGTAGATTACAGCTTTCTTAGAGCAAGTTTACACTTGATTTTCTATCAGAGACACGATTTCTAGGATATAGACATGCAGACACTCCTATGGATTGCTCACTTAAGCTATCTCGATTGAGTTCTCTCTCAAATCTTCCACTATCTCACCCAGTACGATATCGACGTCTAGTTGGGAAGCTTATTTATCTTACTATCACTCATCCTAACATTGCCTTCGCCGTTAGCACAGTGAGTCGGTATATGTAGAATTCTTTGACCTATCACCTTAAGATAGTTGAGCATATTCTCATCTCAGATACATCAAAGGTTCTCTGGGATAGAGTTTTCTTTACAAACGATCATCTACGTTGTCGCTCATTATCTTTGTGAATGCTGACTTTGCTGGGTCCATTGATGATCGTCGTTTTACGAGTAGTTACCTTGTCTTTTTGGGAGGAAACTTGGTTACTTGGAGGAGTAAGAAGCAGAATGTAGTGGCCCGTTCTTCTGTCGAGACTGAGTATAGATCTACAGCGCATACAGTTACGGAGTTGTTATGGCTTTCCTTCCTTCTGACAGATTTTGGGGTTCCTTTTCTTCCAACTACACTCTTCTGTGATAACAAGGTCGCTATCCATATTGCTGAGAATCCAGTTTTTCATGGACGGATCAAGCATATCGATATAGATTGTCACTTCATTCGTGATAAGGTGACAGATAAGGTGGTTGCACTTTAACATGTTTACTCATTGGCTCAACTAGCAGATAAATCTCTTCCTCGACCGGTTTTCGCTCGTCATCTTTCCAAGCTTGACATGATTAACATCTACACTCCAGCTTGCGGGGAGTGTTATGAATATAATTAGTTATTAGATATTAGCTATTTTCTTTAGTCCCACATCGGCTATTATTGTAGAAGTGGTTTATGACTCTCCATATATATTTGTATATAGAGACTCACAATTTCTTAAGCCAATAAATTATTTCCTCTTCTTCTCTTCACATATAATACCCATGTTGTCTCTTAAATCATGTTGAATATAACTGAGAAATTTAGCAAAATAAATAAACAATTAAATAAAAATAAAACCTCTTGGATCATTCTGTGTCCATATATTTATTATTTGGTTCTAATGCCTGCAGGAGATATTTCGCATTAAACTTCCTGGGCCGCCTATTATTGGAGAAGGGAAGCCGAGAACCGCCTATTATTGGAGAAGGGAAGCCGAGAACCAAAATCATGCAATTATTTTTACTCGTGGCGATGCCCTCCAAACAATTGACATGAACCAGGTATGCGCTGAATCCAATATTTTGATTGAATTTTATTTCTTCTGCTGCTTACCGGACCTTAATTTTTTTTTCCCTTCTTTTATTGTTTAGGACAACTACTTGGAGGAAGCCCTGAAGGTGAGAAATCTTCTTCAAGAATTTCTTAAACACTATGGGGAGCACCATTCAACCATACTTTGGATTAGAGAGCATATATTCAGCGGAAGGTTGTAGTTTACTTACAGAAAATTATCACATTGACCACCTCATCCAGAATTTGTAGAAATTTAAAACGTTTTGCTCTCGGCTATTTTGGATGCAGTGTTTCCTCCCCAGCTGGGTTTATGTCATATCAAGAGTCTAGCTTTGTCCCCATTGGACAGAGGTTCCTTGCTAATCCCCTCAGGTAAGTCGCCTCAGTGCTTGTACATGTGGCTGTCTAGATCTGGAGTATGAATAAACTCAATATTGTTCTGGCATGTGAGGAAAAAAAAATTGAAATTAATTTTCTCCAAAAATAAATTTAATCGTATAAAAAATATTTCTTAATACAAAGTTATTGAGAAATATTCTTGAGAAATATTTTGAGTAATAAAAGACGGCATGTGTCTGGTTTGAAAAATATTTTGAGTATGCCCATCTTGGTTACTCGGGACTTGCTTCAAGGATATTCTTGAGATTATTCTTGTCTTCTGTAACAAGAAAAAGAAAGAAAATGGTAGCTCTTTCTGATGGGCTAGTCTATCACCTTGATATATCACAAGAAAGCAAGAATATTGCTGTTTATGTTCTCTATAGGTCCGTGATCATTGCTACCTTTCTTTTGGTCAAGGTATTTTCCTCCCTTGCCGTACTTTTGTTGTTATCTAGACTAAATACTATAGCAGGATACGGCTCTCTTTTAAAAGCCGCAGTTTATATATTTTTTCTTTGGTTAATTGCGGATACACCCTCTATGCTATGAGAGGTCGAGCGCTTTTACTCTCTAAAGTATCATAATAAGCGGTTTTTGAAAAATGTTTTCCTAATTCCCATTATATCTCTTCCCCCTTCCTCTTCAAGCATGAAGAACTCATAAGAATCTAATAAAAAGAAAATCTTAGCAAAATCAACTAAAGAAAAACGATACTAAAATAAAATTGAAAATATTCATCTTCAGTTAGAATATATTAAACATCAAGCTTTAAGATTGGAGTTAAAAACTTAAATACCTTTGAGATAGACAATGGGAAAAAAGTTTGAAGGTGTAATGGAAGAAAAGACAACATCAAGGTATTAGATTAAAACTAAAATATTGGTATTTTAGAATTAAAGATTGGTTTTTTTAGAGTGAAAGAGAAGGAGAAAGGGATAAAATGGGTATTAGTAAAATATCTATTAACTATAGGGAGTGTAAATGCTTATTATTATAATTCACGGGATATAAGTGCTCAACTCCAAATGGTTTAAGGGTCTGTGCAATTAACCCTTTTTTCTTTTCATTTGCAACAATTTTATTTCCAAGATACTTCTCATTGAAAGCAATAAATATGCAATGTTTTTTTTTCTGTCCTTTTTTCTTAGTATTTTTTTTGTTTGGGGCGCGGGGGTGGGGGGGGGGGTGTAATTGTGGTATCTTTGGCTAAAAAAGGTGTACAAACAGGAAAAAATAGCAGCTGTCGTAGCAGAGATCAAGTGAAACATTTGAAAAATACTATACGGGCAAAATTGTGGGTGTGCCGATTTTCTATCACCATATATACTTATTATGTGTATCTTCGTTTATAGTTGGTAAATGAGGGGCGAAAGCGGCTCAGTGTTAATTACCATCCCATCTTCAGGCTTTTTAAGCTTGTGGTCTTTTCTGGTGTGTTATCTTGCATTGTTACTCTTTCATGCATCTACCGACTCTCCGTGAGAGATTTGATTATTTGCTTTCTTGCGTTTCTACCGATGGGTTGGGGGCTCTTATCAGTAAGTATAGATGCACATCAAATCTAATAATTTTCCGAGTATTTTCCAGATTGTTATTTTCAATTCTATTTATTTTTCTCAGGTTGCACAAGCTCTGGAGCCAAAGATCGAGGAGTATAGTCTATGGGACTCTGTTCAAATTATAGCTCAAGCATATGATTATGGAATGGGCTGTTTGCTTTTTGCGCCAATTGCGGCACTGGCATGGATGCCTGTAATTTCTGCAATTCAAACTCGCGTTCTTTTTAACTAGGCATTTAGCAGGCAGCTGCAAATTCAGCCTATACTTCCTGGCAAAAGTAAGAAAAGATGATAATGTAAACACAAGTTTTTGGTTGAACCTTGTTATTTTCTCAAAAAGCAATCCTTTTTGTGCTTCATCTTGTGTTTTCTGTTTTGAGTGATGTCTGGAATTGTTTCATATATGGTTGCCCCTAGAATTCAGACCGGTAGTGGAGATTCTTGTTGCTAATGCTATCTGATTTACAAGGAATTTTGTATTTGCATGATTATACTACGATGCACTTGATGCAGCAGATGAAACATTATTAGTTTCATGATTCAGATGAGAAATAAAGAGAGATGGAGGATGAACAAAATTATTCGGATCAGTATATTCCATAATTATCATTTTATTAAGAGGATGTTTGGTTCATTGCAATGGAATTATTCAGCTCCAAATGCATTTATCTCATGCGACATCGGCTGCATTGGCCTTACTAACAGTTAAAATTAGTGACGTGTATTTATGAATTGTTTCCGGCAGTGTTAATCGCAGTAAATACCCTTGTAGTGTATTTATGAATGGTTTCCGGAAGTGTTAATTGTACCAAATACCCCTGTAGCTTGCCCATTGTAGCACTTATACCCCCCACAAGTAATTAATTAGCAGAAACACCTTTCTTTTTGTCGACGAAAGCCCGTAATACACGCAAATTTCTACTCTATACAACACAAACCAACTATAGAGTTAAATTAGAAATTCATTTCAGTTATTTAGAGTTGAATTTGCTTGTTTCTAATGAATTATTATTTTATTATGAGGAGAGGCGTTTGTGCTAATAAACTACCTGGGAGATATAAGTGCGATCTGGGGTAAATTGCAGGGGTGTTTTGTGCAATTAACCCTTTCAGTAATAAAAGACGGCTAAATCACCGCGACGGCAAACACAGTTTTTTAACAAATAGCCACATTGTTGCAGCCATATTTTCACCTAAGATGTTTGCTCAAAAACAGAAATTTGATTGCTGCAACTACTCTTGCAGCTCCATTTTCATCCAAAATAGCTACTGACAAATGAATATAGAAATACATTATTTTCATATGTACTATGAAACTGACATACCAAGTCGTCCCATGTATTAAAATTTGAACAACAGGTCTTTTTTTCTCAAAAGAATTAGCCCCTCCACACAGTAGGTTGGTCTAACTTCAAAGATTACATAATAGTCAAGGAAACTCTAAATCTATTGCCAGCCATACACAGCTTCAAATTTGATAGGCAATTGCAAAATTAATGCAGCTATCGGTCAATTGATCAATTAAATTGCATGGGCTCTGTGACAATAGAGACCTCAAAAGAATTTTGGCCACTACTGCATTCTAGAAGAATACCTGACTATGATAGTCATTCACTAATGCCTTCAGTTTTTTTTATTACACTAAATTATCTTAAACTTAAGGGGTTCCTTTCACTAAATTACCCTTAAAAGTAGCACACAAGGTAGTTTACTATGATAAAATTAGTATATCAATGAAAATAGTGGCTGTTAAGGATATTTTAGTGTAATTTACCCATGTAACAACGAAAAACACAAATATAGCATACAGCAACAAACAACAACAAACTGTGCCTTTTATCCCAAGCAGATGGAGTAGGCTAGATGGACCAACACGAGAATCACGCCAGGTCGAGCACAAGAATCCTCCACCTCCACTCACTCCTTTCAAAAAATATACTTTCATTAAGACTTTTGATATCCATATCTTTTCGTATCGCCTCCATCCATGTTTTCTTAGGTTTTCCTTTTGCTCTTTTGACTTCGCCTAAATCGAGAATATCCATTCGTCGAACCGGTGCTGCCGTAGGTGTGCATCGCACATGATCAAATCATTTTATACGGTTTTCTCGCATCTTCTCCTTCACGGGTGCTGCACCAACTTTTGCACCAATATCCTCATTTCGCACCTTATTCTTTCTAGTGTTACCACACATTTAACGAAGTATACGCATCTCCGCTACATGCATCTTCTGTTCATGATGTTTCTTAAGAGCCCAGCATTTCGTACCATATAATAAGACAAGCCGAATAGTGCTTCGATAAAACTTCCCTTTCAATCTTAACGAAAAGTTACGATCGCACAAGATCCATGTTGCACTCCTTCATTTCAACCAATCAGCATGAATTTTCTGGTTGGCATCGCTATCGATTTCCCCATTCTTTTGGATAATGGAGCCTAGATATCTAAACCGACACTCGGTGATATCTATTGCGCATCCAGTGTTATACCACCATAATCTCGACTTTTCTGTTTACTAAATTTGCATCGCATATATATAGTCTTGGACCAAATCAATCTAAACCTCCAAGATTCCAACGTTTGCCTCCATAACTCCAATTTGGCATTAATCTTTCACTACTACAATATGGGGTTGCCCCTACGGACTCAGAAATCCATAGGGGCAAATATTTCTTGTCCCTACGGATTTATCCGTAGGGCCATATCGTTGTCCCTACGGTATTTCACGTTCTAATATTTCCTTTGGCCTTACGGAGCCGCAAGCCGGGGACCTACGGTTATGTCCGTAGGGGCATCTACATAGGTTATTAATAAAAAAAAAGCACAGAAAAATTATATTCATCGTTCCCAAATTTCTCTCTCCCACTCCCGCGATCTCGTCGCTTGTTCCCGCCTTTCGTCGCCATCGCGCTCGCGAGCCTGCGCCAGCTTCGTTGGTCTTCCCCAAACCTTCGTCGACGTCCCGTGTCTCGTCGCCACCTTCGACGATCGTCGGCGACCACCAATTTCTACCGTCTCCTCCACCGCGTGCACGCTTGTAAGTAATTCTCAAATAATTTTTAATTTTGACGTAGTTTGGGGTTCAGGCCATGTTCGGGAAGGGGTGAAGGCATCGGCGTCGGCATCGATCGGGTTCGGTTAGGGTTAGGGTTAGGTTGTAGGGTTCGGTTAGGGTTGGGGTTGGGGTTCGGGCTGGGGCTGGGGCTAGGCTGGGGTTGGGGCTAGGGTTTGGTTGGGGTTGGGGTTGGGGCTGGGCTGGGGCTGGGGGCTAGGCTGGGGCTGGGGCTAGGGTTTGGTTGGGGTTGGGGTTGGGGCTAGGCTGGGGCTGGGGCTAGGGCTCAGTTGGGCTGGGGCTGGGGCTGGGGCTAGGGCTCGGTTGGGCTGGGGTTGGGGCTGGGGCTGGGGGTAGGGTCGGTTAGGGTTAGGGATATTGGCCAAAAACTCTCTTTAAGAGATTAACCTGTATCAATATTGGAGTAGTGAGGTTTAACAATGGTGAACTGAGTCCACCAATGGAGAGCGGCCGTTTTGCTGCGGGAGGCTTAGCATATATAAGCAATATACGATTTACAAACAATAGCGGTAATCTAGATAAACAACGAGATAATGATTTTCAAATTGGCCAAGTTAGACCCGACTGTTGCTCCATTGACAATAGCCATCCTATAGATACCGTATATTTTGGTGGCCCTGGAGGGAGTAAAACATAATGTAAATGATGCACTCTTGCAAATGTGTTATCTTATTGAATAAAAAAGTTGCAATTGGGATGCTATTATTAGTACATGAGAATAATTTTTTTTGGATTCTATCATCACACATGCATCATGAGCTCTCGACAAATTTATTTACTCTGCCTCATAGCAGTACAAGTCTTATACCAGTAAAGAACCATGAAAATTTGCGATTGGTTATGATAGGTTGTGGAACCTCATAGTGCCATAACTTTCTTGAAGGATCTCAAAAGTTTTATCATAAACCATTTTAATGCAAAAGCTAAATTTGATTGCTTTATCACAAGCTCTCTCATCCTTGATAATTGATTCTTTTGAAGCATCATAACTATGTTTTGCGTTAATGTATTTGCAATGTTGTAAATATGTGATTAGCTTTATGGCTTAACTTTAATAGATCTATATTCCTCTGTTTTTCCCTTGCTTTAGAGTTGAACATGATCTTTTAATAGCAAATATATTGCCTTTTAGAATTCAGATATGGACTGATAAGAAAAAATGATTGTTATCATGTTAATGGCCACTTATAAAATTTCTCAAATCTTGATCTCAATGGTTTAAAATCATGTTACACATACAACACGAATGCACAACAAACGCATAATTAGAGAGCGATTCGAGTAGTTCAGGTTAAAACCAATATATGATACTCGACGATAATATGAAACCTTCATATTCTCATCGATACTCATATATGAAACTAAAAGCGCCACTTAGTCCCCGTCTATCGGTTAACATACGAGCGATACTCGTCGTGACATAGAACTATACGAAAGTTGTTAAATATCGGACGGTATAGCTCGATACTAACAACCGTCGTATAGTTTACGCGACGAGAAAATTCAATCGTATGGTAACCCATAGATTTATCCCGTGTGGACAAGTTAAGAATGTATAAAGCAAACGCCTTTATTCACTTGTGTTTTCATCCGTTTAGAGATATTTCGTTGGTACCTTTCCGCTGGTTCTCCGTGTACAAAGATAAATTAGATGTTCATTTCAACGTTGTTTCACAGCTTTGAAATGATTATCTATTCTATTACAGTGTACTCGGAGAACAGCGGGGAGGTGCTGCCGAAATTTACTCGACATGGTTGAAAGCACAAGTGATGGGTGTTCGCTCTATACATTCTTAATGGGATAGAAGCCTACCCCCGACAGCCGGAACACACACATACAACAAGAATACACCACAAACGTATAATTAGAGAGCGATTCGAGATGTTCAAGTTAAAACCGATACTCGATGATAATATGAAACTTTCATATTCTCATTGATACTCATATATGAAACTAAAAGCGCCACTTAGTCCCCGTCTATTGGTTAACATACGTGCGATGCTCGTCGTGACATAGAACTATATGAAGGTTGTTAAATATCGGACGGTATAGCTCGATACTAACAATCGTCGTATAGTCTACACGACGAGAAAATTCAATCGTATGGTAACCCATAGATTTTTCCCATGTGGACAAGTTAAGAATGTATAAAGCAAATGCCTTTATTCACTTGTGTTTTCATCCATTTCGAGATATTTCTTCGGTACCTTTCCGCTGGTTCTCCGTGTACAAAGATAGATTAGATGTTCATTTCAATATTGCTTCACAGCTTTGAAATGATTATCTATTCTATTATAGTGTACTCGGAGAACAGCGGGGAGGTGCTGCCGAAATTTACTCGAAAAGGTTGAAAGCACAAGTGATGGGTGTTCGCTCTATACATTCCTAATGGGATAGAAGCCTACTCCCGACAGCCGGAACACACACATACAACAAGAATACACAACAAACGCATAAATAGAGAGTGATTCGAGATGTTCAAGTTAAAATCGATACTCGATGATAATATGAAACCTTCATATTCTCATCGATACTCATATATGAAACTAAAAGCGCCACTTAGTCCCCGTCTATCGGTTAGCATACGTGCGATAATTTATTCTTTTCAACGACAAACGCACACACAAAGCATATACACGGATTTTCTCCTTTGTCAGTAACTATCCCGTTCTTATATTTCTCAATATAGTCAGCATAACCTACAATTTATATGTTATACAGTCTAACATGGCCCGTGAATACGTCAGAGTTAAGGACTGGATGTATGTGGATTGGAAACAACGTATGCAACCTAAGTTTGTCGCAGGAGTTGCTACTTTCCTTGAATTTGCACGCGGACATAATAATATCATAATAGAGAAGATTCTCTGTCCGTGCGATAGATGTGGCAATAAGAACTGACAGAAGGTAGAATTGGAAGAGCTTCATATTGTAAAACATGGGTTTACTAGATTTTATACAACTTGGAAATATCACGGGGAAGGAGAAGAATGCAGTACTGTGGCAGAAGAACTAGAACACGATAATGCGGCAGGAGAAGAAGAAGAATTCGATAATGCGGTAGAAGGAGAAGGAGATAATTTATTTCCATCAGAAGAAATGAAGGATATGGTAGAGGCTGCCCTGGGTGAATCTATTCGTACCGAAGATGACATTCCTTCAGGTCAAGGACCCCGTGCGGATAAATATGAAAATTTCATGAATGATGCTAGGAAACCAATTTATGAGAATGCGAAGTATTCCACTCTCTCATGGTTCGTCCAACTTTTCCAGATTAAGTGCCTAAATGGATGGAGCAACAAGTGATTCACAATGCTTCTTTCATTCTTGAAAGATTTTATGCCTCCGGGAAATAATATGCCCGACAGCTGGTACGAAGCCCAGAAGATGATGTCTGATTTGGGTCTAAAGTGCGAGAAGATTCAAGTATGTCCTAAAAATTGCGTGTTGTACCGGAAAGAGAATTCAGATTTGAAAGAGTGTCCAACATGCGGAGAGGCCAGGTATAAGCCGAAAGATCCTGATAAGAAACCTGATATACCTGTGAAGATAGCACGATACTTTCCCATAACACAGAGGCTACAAAGGTTATTCAGGTGCAAGAAAACAGCCGAGACAATGATTTGGCATCACCGTGCTCCTCCAAGCGAAGATGGAAAAATAAGCTATCCAAGAGATTCACCGGCATGGAAGGATTTCGATAGGAGGCACGCGATATTCAGTAGTGATCCTCGCAATGTCCGGCTCGGACTGGCTACTGATGGCTTCTGCCCATTCAACTATATGGCTGGAAGTCATAGCACATGGCCCGTTGTAATGATAATTTATAATATGTCGTCTTGGTTGGCTATGGACCAATCATACTTTATGATGCCTCTTCTTATCGACGGACCAAACTCACCGGGGAACAATATCGACGTCTATCTCCGACCTTTGATCGAGAAGTTGAAATCTTTGTTCGTTGATGGTGTAGAGACATATGATGCAAACATAAATACAACCTTCATACTGCGTGCAACTTTAATGTGGACAATTAATGACTTTCCTGCGTATGGAATGCTCTCAGGTTGGTCCGTACATGGTCACAAAGCATATTCTCATTGCCATGAACACACAATATCGAAATTCTTGAATTTTAGCAGGAAGGTTTGTTAATGTGGCCATCGACGTTTCCTGCCTCCAGACTACCCCTATAGGTTAGATACAGTTCACTTTGATGGTCATCAGGAGCTTCTTGGACCTCCATCCCCATTGTCCGGAGAGGACGTGACTGCTAAATGGGATGGTTACAATAACGTGACCTTCGGGATGGATCCGACGAAACAGGTCAAACCACAATATTGGAACAAGTTAAGCATTTTCTTCGAGATTCCGTACTGGTCTATAAATTCAGTGCGTCATTGTCTGGACGTCGTACATATAGAGAAGGGAGTATCAGAGAACATACTTAACTTGCTTCTTTGTAAAGACGGGAAATCGAAAGACAACATGATTGCTCGGATGGATCTACAAGAGTGGGGAATAAGAAATGAATTGCACCCTACACTGGTAGCGGGTAAACCGGACAAGTTTGTACTTCCCAATACCGCTTATCATATGTCACAACCAGAGAAGAAAAGATTCCTGCATGTGTTGCATGATTTGAAAATCCCCATAGGTTTCTCAGGATCATTCAGCAAGAAAATAAAAATTGTGAAGGGCAAGATCGATGGGCTGAAAAGTCATGATCACCATGTTATCGTGGAGCACCTTCTTCCATTAGCCCTCAGGACTTCTCTCCCCGACTCGATTGGTCTAGTAATCAACGACCTATGTTGTTTTTTCAGGGAGTTATGTGCTAAAACACTGGAGGTTGCGACGCTGGATAAACTAGAAAATTCTATAGCGTTGATACTTTGCAAGTTTGAGTGTATTTTCTCACCGTCATTCTTCGATATCATAATACACTTGACGGTTCATCTTGCAACTGAGGCGAAGTTAGCCGGACTGGTACAATATCGATGGATGTATCCCGTCGAGAGGTACGTGTAATTTTTCGTTTCGCGTAATTTATAAATTTATTGTTTTCCTGTATGCCCGTATTTATTTATTCAACATATTCTCATTAGGTACCTCTACACTCTTAAGAAGTATATACGCAATAAAAATCGACCAGAGGGTTCTATCATGCAAGGTTATCTTCTTGATGAAGCAACCACATTTTGTTCCCGCTATCTGGACGAGAACATTGAGACAAGGCTTAACCAACCACGAAGAATTCAAGACAGGCCATATGGTAAAGCCGAGTATAAGAGGGTAGACACTATGTTTATCAATAAGATATACCGGTTTATCTTGCTTAATTGCGCATGTCTTGAACAAATTAGATAGTAAGTTTTTTTGGATTAATTGTTATATCTGTGTTTGTGTGTGTATGAAATGATATAATATTAATGTCACAATTATTTATCGAAAACAGAATTCATTTTAACGAGGTACGTGAAGAACATCCTGATTGGAACGAAGAACGTTTGGAAAAATACCATCAGGATAATTTTTGTGATTGGGTCACAGATCATGTAAGTTATTCGAATAACATTTTATTGCTATCAGTTTTAATCTAAACTTGTATCGTTATGTATTTGTCGTAAAATTTGTTTTGTTAGATACACGATCCAAACTTGTTTGCATCATTTAAGAGTGATTCAAGATGTTTAGCTCAATTTCCTAGTATGGAGGTTGCATATTACAAAGGATTTGGTGTCCTTGGATACAAATTCGAAGTTAAGCACATAGAAACATCTAGAACCACTCAGAATAGTGGGATTGCGACGGTAGGATCGGACGGTGTGATTTACTACGGGTATTTAAATTGTATACTCGGCATCCACTACCCCGGACGATCAGAACCCTTTTATATATTCCAATATACTTGGTACGATCCGCGAACCGATACGGACAGGTGGAGAAGCAATCTTAGGACTTAGAAAGATGAATATGGATTAACCAGTGTGAACACATTTCGATTTTACGGTCATAAAGATCCGTTTATCTTTCCGAACCAAGCGTTCCAAGTATACTACTCACAGTGTTTGAAGCATCCGGGATGGAGTGTTGTATGCCGATGGAAACCCAGAGATGTCTACGATGTCCCAGAATTCGAGGACAGCGATGAGGACGAAGAAGAAAGAAGGCTTAAAGTGTTTCGACCGTCTGTTTCGAAAGACGGGTTATCTTCGACCGATCATGAAGTTACGTGGGTTAGAAATGACATCGGCGATGAAATCCAAGTAGATATGTATAATGCGCCCACGAAACGAAAAAGATTATCAGTAATGTTATATTATTACTTCACATTTTACGCTCTATACATATATAGTCAATACTTTTAATGATTGTCTAATGCCTCCATGAACCGTTTATCTAGATTTGATGACGATGTCGGGAGCAGCGAGGGGCGGCAGGAGCTCCAGCCGCGGCAGAGGCAGAGCGATTCTGCCATCCGGAGAGCTCCGTAGGGAGCTTCAGAGGGCCGGTCTTGCACCCAGACCGGAGACCCATTCGGATGCCTCATTCCGTGTGGATTTTGCCACACCTCCAGGTATACTGCACGCATATCCATTTTGAATATAATATTACAGATATTCATGCATGTTTATGTCAAAATTACTTATATTGTCAATGTTTGATTGTCTAGTTGTTGGTGATGCGTCCACATCTGGGACAGAGACCACTCCCGCTCCTCCAGGTATGTTTATATATCATATAGTGCATGTATATTGATTTAGAATGCTATATCATAAATACACACATTCCTTTTGCTCTTACTTAGCAATTTTTATTATTGTCTAGCTTTAGGTGGTGACACTACTGCACCTGCGGGTATGTTTATATATCCTATAGTGCATGCATATTGATTTAGAACGTTATATTATTGATCTATACATTCTTTTTGCAATTACTTATATAATCTATTTTTAATTGTCTAATTATAGGTGGTGCATCCACATCTTCCGCAGGGGCCACTCCTGCCGCTTCCATACCCTCCGCATCGTCTGCAGGTTAGTATGAATAAATTAAAAATATTTATTCATTTTACATATGCTCTATAGAATAAATATGAACTTCATGGAAATTTAGCGTCGATGTTTATTTTCTAGTTGGAGGGATGCGACCGCATCCGGGACCCCGGTTGTTCCTCACCAGAGGAACTATCGTCCCATTCCTGCTGCTGCCCGGGCCCAGGCTCGTGCGATAGTCACCGGAGGTATATATCACACTTGAATTTTCGTTTAACCTTGATTTCTTAATACAACTTTATCTTAATATTGATTGTCTTGATATTTCGTGCAGACGCAGGGCCTCCCCATCCCCAGAGGGGGACTCGAGCCCCGAATCAGTCCCATAGGCTGAGGCCTGACAGAGCTAGGGGGAGGCAGCATTCCCCCTTTTTTTTTACCCTTGACTATCGCTATACCGGTCCTCATGCTGAGAGGTTCGGCCGGTATATGGGGGACGAGAGCCGGCTCATGAAGAACTATCCACTTCACGTTGAGTGGGGCGAGCCGCACCAGCGCTCATTCGCTCTCTTCTTTGATCAAGCTCGGGTACGTATTAATATATATTTTCAGTTGATCTATCCGCTTATCATATTTATTATTAACACTTGCAATCTAATAACAATTTTTTTTTGTATTTTCAGTTGGATTACGATTTTCAGCCTGAAGCCGACCCTGATCATCCGGGGAGGGTGCTCGACCTTCATGCTCTGTACAATGGCCTGATGAAGAACATGCAGGCCAAGGTCTGATACAACAGGAATGAGCTGAAGGCCGACTGCTACTTCCTGTGGATGGCGACCCCCGAGGCAGAGAGAGCGGCCCTCCTATCTACTCCGGCGTTTGCGAGAGTCGACGTAGAGACATGGCCTCTATTGTGCGAATATTTCGACTCCCAGCGCAAAGAAGTATGTATTTTAAATGTAATTCATTGTTTAGGATATAATTTATTTTTTGTGTTCCTTAATTAGAAAACTAAATGTTAATGCGTTGTGCAGAAACAGTCCGCTCAGAATACAGAGAACAGGAAGTCGGCGAAGAGGGGTCGCCCTATTTACACAGGTGGCTCGAGGAATATTACTCGAGCCATAGAGTTATCGGTAAATTACAATATACCGACCTTTGTGATATTCTGCAATATTAAGAGTTATTTTCTAATATTTCTAATATTAAGAGTTATTTTCTAATATTGCAGAGAGCTCGGACCGTGGCGTCAGGTGGTACACCGAGCGTGTTGTCCGCATATCTTGCCGTCCACGGCACCTCGACAGATCCCGCCACGGGCGAGCTTCGATATCCCGATGTCGCTACCCAGGAGTATTGCGTAAGTGTTAATATTTTTTCTACCCAAATTTGAAATTTTAGTTTTGGAAGGTTCAAGTTTAAATTTTATATTTATACTTTACTGCTTAATGTGGGTGTAGGAGCGGGTGGTTGAGCAGGCCGAGGCTTCGGGGATCGATTTTACCGAACAGAGCGATCCGAAGATGCTGACCCCAGTTCTGGACGCCGCACATGGAGGGCACCACGGAGGTTGGGAGAGAGGCCGGGGACTGGGCCCTAGCAGGGCCCATATGAGGTTGGACTCCACCCCGGCGGTTACTTCCTCTGTCTCCAGTGACCGACGTGTCCATCAGAAACTGGAGAGATTGAGGGCCACCGTTCAGGAGTTGAAGGAGATGCTGGTATGTATACTACTTTATAGTAAAATATCATGTCATATTATATAGATATCAACATATCCATAATTAGTACGTAGCTTGAGCTTATTTGGTTTTAGACTTAAGTTTGATTAATCATACATACATATGTAATTAAATTAAACAACGGTTTTCCAAACTAGATATCCAAACGGGGTTTCAAAATAACTTAATAATGATATGAATTCGAATAATACACAGTTCTTACACGCTTATTACACACGTTAGGTCCAGACGCGACAGGGTACATCAGCCGAGCTTCCACATGCATCTCCTTCGGCTGCGGCTCCGCAAGCCACTACATCGGCTGTGGTTCCGCAGACAGCTCCTATAGCTCTACCGCCCGCTCAAACTCCCGCAGCCGCGGCTCCGCAAGTGACTACCTCGACGGCGGCTGCGCAGACCACATCGCCAGCTCCACAGGCCGCTCAGACTCCCGCTCGCGCCGAATTGCAGAGTCTATTGACCGACGAGCAAGCGCGCGTTACTCTGTCGTTATTCAGAAGTGGAGCTGGACTGAGTTAGGGTAGTTTTTTGGTTCTTATTTTTTGAAACATGTATTTATTTATATCATACATATTTTACTACTTTTGAAACGATATTGATATTGGTTTATATTTATATTATATTCAGTTTTTGGGTTTCTTTTGTATATTATATGCGTGAGATGTGATTATGAATACTGCGATATATGTTGTGTGATTATTAATTTTATATTTTATTATTTTATATATTATTGTGCACAGGGCGGGAAAAAATCAGGCAGCCTTTTTTTTAAAAAAATACAGATAATGTGTACCTACGGATTAATTCGTAGGTACACATGTTGCCCCTACGGATATAAGCGTAGGGGCAAAATATCTGCAGTAACTGATATTTCCCCCTGATCTCAGTACCAGGGGGGTTGGGAGTGCCCCTACAGATATATCCGTAGGGGCCATTGCTTCGCCCCTACGGGCGTTATCCGTAGGGGCAAAATATCAGGAATCCTGTTATTTTGCCCCTACGGATATGTACCTACGCAGATATCCGTAGGGGATAGTACGTGGCCCTACGGATATATCCGTAGGTACATTTAATATATTTAAAAAAACCGTAAATAATATAACTTTTTTTACCCTATGGCCTACTCCGTAGGTGAAACAGGACCTACACAAAAATCCGTAGGGGCAAGATTTTGCCCGTAGGGGCAAGTTCAGGGCTTTAACTTGCACCTACGGCCTTTGCACCTACAGGGACTTTTTTCGCCCCTACACACATCTCCGTAGGGGCAACCCTTATTTGTAGTAGTGTTTGTTTTCGTCTCATTTACCAGAATAATATTATCAGCGAATAATATACACCAAGATACTTCATCCTGAATAGTTCTAATTAGCTCGTCCATCACTAAGACAAACAAGAATGGACTTAATATAGATTTTTTATGCAAACCAATTGTGATCGGAAAATATCTCGTGAAGCAGCCATAAGTTCTAACATTTACCACTACTCCATGATATATGTCCTTAATTATATCAATGTATTTGATTGAGACTCCTTTCCTCATCATTGTCTACCGTAATAACTATCTAGGTATCTTATCGTAAGTTTTCTCTAAGTCAATAAAAACTATATGCAAGTTCTCTCTCTCGAAAACGTTCAATAAGTTGATGAAGCAAATGAATAGTCTTTGTTGTCGATCTTCCATGCATGACCAAACCGGTTCTCTGTTATGGATTAGGGATTGATGCTATTATTTTCCATGCTTGGAGAATCCAAGCCACACATCACCCATCAAGTAAACACAACACCTATAAGCCCCCCTGTTTTTCACTCACACTTGCCATTGGATGTGCATAATAGCACCAATGCTATTATTTCATAATAGCATGCACCCCAGATGCCTCTGTTATCTTAACATCCTATCTTAGCATGTATTCAATCACCCTTTCCCAAAACTTCATTGTGTGACACATGAGTTTTATTCCACGGTAGTTTGAGTAACCTTGAATGTCACCCTTATTCTTGTATAGAGGCACAATGGTACTCTTCCTCCATTCATTTTGCATCTTTTTGGTTTTCTAAATCTTATTAAATATGTTTGCCAGCCATCTAACACCATTCTTTCCTAGGCATCTTCATACCTCAATAGGAATTTTGTCTGGACCAACAGCTTTTTTTGATTTCATTCTCTTCAAAACCTCTGTAAGCTCAGATATTCTTATCCTACGAATGATATCACGGTTTATATATTGATATTGAATGACAAGTCCATCCAATTCCTAGTAAAACTTTCATTGAACAATTTGTCAAAATAATCTCTTCACCTTTTTTTGATATTCTCATCTCGACTAAAAGCTTCTGATCTTCATCTTTAACACATTTCAACGTACATAAGTCTTTGGTTTTCTTTTCACCCATCCGAGCAATCCCGTGTATATCATTTTCAGCCTCCTTAGTGTTCAACTTCTCGTACACCTCTTTGTAGACATTAATTTTGGCTTCCCGAACAGCTTTCTTAACCTCCTTTTTAAACTAGTTTATACTTCTCAAATTTCTTTATATCTCTGCACTTCTTTAAATCTAATTGCAGCCTTTACTTTTTTATTCCACCATGACGCTGTTGGAGTTAAAATCTCCTAAAAGAGGGTAAATAGACGTGCCCTTAAATGATAGAGTGTCGCCCTTGACTCATCAAGTAGATCTCTAGCTACCTTCTTAATGCAACTAACTATCTTGTTCCATATTGTGTCTCAATCATTTTCGGCCTTTCAATCAGCCCATTGAATTACACGATCAACAAAGGCTTCTTTGTTACTCTCCTTCAGTTGCCACCACTTAATTCTAGACTCTACCTTATGTCTAATATTCTCAGGTCCTCTTCTAACTGAACAACTAAAACTAAAAATCTATGTTGAGTGGTTACACTCTCATCTGACACTTTCTTATAATCGATACAACAAACTCTATCTATTTTTCTAGTCAAAAAAGTCTATTTGATCAGCACTCGATCTACTCCTTCCTAAAGGTGATTAAGTGATATTCTGTTTTCGTAAATCAAGTATTTGTCAAGATCAAGTCATAAGACAAGATAAAACCTAAAATTGAGCGACTTGGTTCATTACTCTGTCCAAAACCAAAATCTCCATGGATAATATCAAACCCACTACGATTAATACCTACCTGTCCATTGAGATCACCACCAATAAATAACTTCTTTTTATATCCTTCCAAAATTGACGTAAAACATAAATATAGCATGCGTGGATAAAATTTAAACTTGAGGGCGAAGGAACTGACTATTGAAATCTCGGAATACTGGTCAACGATAACATAGTAATTACAGATTTTATGACTTCGATCTTGACGCTGTGCATTACAGAAATTAAAAATAATAGATTTGCCGGCCAAAAGAAGTCTACGATTCAATCCAAATCATGGATGGGGTCATCTTCACATCCACTACTAAAATAGGGGGTTGCCCCTACAGATATTAAAATCCGCAGGAGCAGATTTATGTTGGCCCTACGCATTAATCCGTAGGGCTAGAAGGTTGTCCCTACGGGCCAAGACATTCAAGAATAAAAATATTAATTCTTAATTTGGTGTTTGCCCCTACGGAACCGCAAACCAAGGACCTACGGACAAATCCGTAGGGGCAACTAAATAGCGATTTAATAAAGGCACAGATCGATCGCCTACGCCCGTTATCTCTTTCTTCCTCTCTCGATCACGCACGAAACAAAATCCCCAAATCGCCACCGCCATTCTCGTCGTCGCCACCGCCGTTCTCGTCATCGCCACCGCCGTTCTCGTCGTCGCCACCACCGTTCTCGTCGTCGCCGATGTTCTCGTCGTCGCCACCACCGTTCTCGTCGTCGCCACCGCCGTTCAGGTTAGTAAATCTTCAACTAAATTAAAGAAATTTTTAATTATTTAGGGCTAGGGTTCATGGCTGGGGCTGGGGTTGCGGTTGGAGTTGGGGTTCGGCAGGGGTTGCGATCGGGGTTGGGGTTGGGGTTAAGGTTGGGGTTGGGGTTCGGCTGCGGCTGGGGCTGGGGCTGGGGTTAGGGTTTGGCTTAGGGTTGGGGTTGGGGTTTAGCTGGGGCTGGGGTTAGGGTTAGGTTGGGGCGGGGCTGGGCTGGGGCTGGGGCTGGGCTGGGGCTGGGGCTGGGCTGGGGCTGGGGCTGGGACTAGGTTGGGGTTGGGTATCGATGTATATACATGTATCATATCATGAATGATTCATTTTCATTAAATGTGGTAAAATTAAGTGTATAAAATCATGCCATATAAATATATTGTGTTTGTGAATGGTGATCTAGTTAAGCGAACCAAAGTATTGCATTGATGAAAGTTTACCGTAGAGGAAATTACGGCTAGCTCTATGCATTTAACCTGAATGTATCCAGTAATTACTAGCATGTATAAAAAAGTTGGTTTAATTTATGAAAAAATGGGGAGACAACATGCATGTATGAATTTCTTTTTGTTCTTTCTTCTTCTTTTTTTTAATTTAAAAACTGAGTAATTGAGTATCAGGCTTTATTTTATTTATTTATTTAGTTTCTTTGAAGAGCGCGCTTTTGTGACAATTATCAGTAGAGTAACATTTTCTATATTTTTATAATCCAATATATTAATTTTATATTACAGTAAATAACTTTCACTATAGCTACATAACTGCATACAAATATGTTTTTACACATGCTCGAAGGGTTTGAAGCATTAAATCAAATATAGGTAACATCTGCCAATATGTCATATCCAGACCGCAATCTATTTTCGCCTATTGGCTAATATGAAAATATCGGCCCGCGTATATGGCGTAATCAAAGTTGTTAAATCTTGATACGGTTTGTGTTTCGTTTTTTTATTTATCATATCGTGTATCGTATCGGTTTCATATCGAAAGAAACAAAATTTTCTGTTACAATAACGAAATAATTATGTGTAGAACCAATTACAATTTAAAAAATGATCAAATTAACAACATAAAGCAATGTACAAGTTAAAGCAAATTTGTCACGCCCCGAAAGTACGGAACATGACCGGCACTTAAACTACGAACGTCTCGAGGCGTACGTAATCTAAGTGAGCCGAAAACCTAGAAATTCAAACCAAGAAAAGTAGTACAGTGAAGGAAAACCAATTTAAAACAAGTAGTTTTAATAGCATAAGCCGAATTATGCCGTTTTTAAAAAAACATCAAATATTTCCCGAAAATTTCGGCAGAGTCTCCTTTGTAAATACTGCCTCCCAAACGGGATACAACATGAATAGTATACGAAATCAATAAAAACGCATCCCCAAGCGGGAGTTAGCTCTTCGTCAATCGACGGTCACAACCACACAAGCAATATAATATACAACGCCAACGGCGAGGATCAAAATTCAAAAGGAAACTCAAAACCACAAGAAAACCACAGAAATATAATGCGCGACTCTAAGGTCGAAGGAATAACATCACTGGTCTCTATCTCAAAATAAATACATGTTTGGTTGATGGAACTTCTAGATACAACAGAATAATGATATACTAGATATATAATGGGGGTACGATACAAGTAAACCCACCTACTAGAAAATCACCCGAAGGAAACTATGCCCGTAAAGCCGTAATGAAACCTGCACGGCAAACCTGCAAGAAACTGGGGCACAACGGGGGTGAGTTGCCAACTCGTTAATAGAAAAACATCTACGAGAAGAAATCGCATAAATAATGCAATCCTAGGTCAATGATCATAATATATCCTCAAATATATAACCAGCAACCCATAACAATGGTTAGGGCAAATATCTAACCCAAGTGTAATTCCATGTGCCCGTGTCAGTGCCTCAGGTAGCAATGTATCATATGGATGATGTATGAATGCATGGAACAGAATGCATGTACTGAAGAAAAACTGCTTTCATAAATCAGTGAAATTTCTGTATTTTAAAAGTGAGGTACCATAAATGAAATCAGCATAAAACAGTGCCCAGCATCGATACAAAACAAGTGTCCAAATATCTCGATATCTCTGTATCACAATCTCCGTTCCTCAATATCTCAAAATCTCAATATCTCAATCACAATATCTAGGGCGCCGTCAATCCAGACCGGCCCCTACCATCTATCTCAAGAGCACGACGGTATCCTCCGGATATCCGATGCGTCGGGTAATATCACCGGTCGGTAGTGCTCCCCTGCCAGGCTCAACGTCAACAACACGGCCTTCTCGCCCCAGGGTACCGCACCGGGCTCACCATGTACCCGAAACGGTTCATCCAACTCCTCGAATCGGGTCTCGAAATCCATCAGCAAACTCATGGTGGACGACTCATACATTATGGGAAAACCGCATTTTTATTTAAAAAGAGAGAAAGCAGTTTATATATATTTTGCGGTTTTCCTCCAAATTCATAAAATATCATGGAAATCCGAATCATCAGTAGCATGTAAAACCATGAATATAAGCATGAGAATGAATAACAGTATGCATGAAGCGACAAGTAATAACTACAATATCTAAGCTGGCATATAAGGTATGTACACTAATATTATGTCAAACTACCGGCTATCAAGCTAAGTTAAGCAATAATATTTTCTAAGGTGTACGTGACATGGCAATTACCGATGAAGATGTGTGTGAGCCGGCAACTAAGTGTATGTGGTACATACACATCATCGGTAATGGTGCTGGTGTCCTAACAGCATAATGTCAACAATGCAATATAAAATAACAATGTAAATATGCGATGCGGAGCGAGCAACCAAAATGAGCGGGAGCTAAATATTAAACAATGGTGCCATTTGAAATAACACGAATCGCGGGGTTTTGAAAATAGGGGCTACGGTGGTTTTTTTTTAAGAAAGGATACGTCTTTTGAAATATCTTTAGATCCCTTGACCTGTCTTTGAAAATACCCACGATCCGCTAGTTTTGAAATAGGTAGGAGTCTAATATAATCTAACAGCTACACTAAACTATACGGCTGAACTAACAAGCTGAACTACAGGTAAGGAAACCGCCTATCATCTGAGTCGATACATATACATACCTGTATATGTATAGTCGGTGATCCTGCCTCAGTAATATCATATCAGATACCATATCTATAACCAGACATCCCAAGTCAAGAGTGCGGATCAATCATCAAAATATAGCTCGTACGTAAATCCGTCGTACGGCATCCCCAAATCTGGGTACGGGTCAATATCACATTCATCATACTATTCACCTGGTATCCTCTTTATCAAATATCATGATCGGGATACTGATCTACATCTAGTACAATACTGATACCGCCTAAGTATGCATGGACGTGTGTGAAACACTACGTCAAGGACCCCTACAACGTCATGTCGTATCTCAAATACGAACCCTGCCATATCACCGATCTCACGGCCTCAAATCAAATCTCATCGACTCATCTTAAATCCTAAGTACTATCCTCATTATCCATGCATGCGTATATGAATGTACATATGCATAGTCCCATACCCACGCATATATACATATATACACATCCCAATCGGCGCACAAGAAAGTAATGTATGCAAGTCTGTGTGTGCGTATGTGGGTATAACAACTATTTTAGGGTTTCGCAACTAGCCCAAAGCTAATCCATGAACACATAATCATAACATGAATAAACATTCTCGTATCATAAAACACCTATATAAACATATATATATATGAGCTACACTACGGACTGCGGGGGTGCTATACGCCATCCACCCAACTTCTCCCCGTAGATATAAATCTACTCACCTGGTTCTCGCTAGCCGGTGCCGACGTCGCCACACGCTTGCTTGTCGTCTTGAAGTCCACATGGGTTACCTACATATCATAACGTACCGTGTTGTATTAAAATCCGACTCATGACCCAAAAAGACACGTGAATTCCATATAGGTCAAAATCTATGGTTGCTTTCACAAATCAACCCAAAAACCCTCCAAGTCGGCGTACAAACGCCAAACCATTGAGAACAACCCAAACACACTCATTTGTACAATTACAAGCACTAATTATAATATAAAATAATTTAAAACTCACAAAAACCTCAAACTCGCTTTAAAAGCTATTTTTCCGAAAATCTAGCAAGCAAAATTAACCGTTTTAGTACAAAACTCGATGTATAAACGAATATAGCGGCCACAATAATCACTAAATATCTTAATTAAGTCATAAAAACAATTCCCATAATTTAATCTCATTAATTTCCATAAACCTTAAAATTCTAGTTCACAAAATACCTAAATTTTAACAATTTTATAGCAAAAATGCACAAACTACAATCTAGCTTGGATTTTCATAAACTAAAAGCATTAAACCACTCAATATAATCTTTATAATGACATGAAACCTAAATTTGAATTTTATCTCACAAGAATATAATTATTTTCAAAACCTAGTTTACCATTGATATACTTATCACAATTTAAATCAACAAATATGCAACTAGCAACTTAAATTGGATTTAGCATAACCTAATATGTCAAATACATCACACAACCCTAAACTCACAACACAAACCCCAATTTGAATTCAAACCCCACTCTTGAATTTCAAATCATGCACTTGGAATTAAAATAAAAACCTATTTAAACACCTAATTAAGCTAACTTAAAACAATTAACAACAATTTAACACAAAGGTTAGAATTTATACCAAAATAATTTGAAGATCCCACAAGCACACTTAGCCTCCCAAATTGAAATCTAAATCCTGAGATCCATGCTATGGTAGCCAAGGGAAAATGGGTAGGAGGTGGATTTTGATTTGGATTTTTTCTTGATTTTTTGTGGATTTTTCAAGCATTTTTGATGAGCTTTTTTAAAGAAAAAGAGATGAAGAATGAAGGGGCTGAAATGGAGGGGGGGCTCGGCCATTGCAGGTGGGGGAGAGGAGAGAGGGAGTGTGGTGTGAGGTATGGGTAAAGGAAAAGTCCAAGTCAACATTCAACTAACACTTTTTTCTTCTCATTATTCTTTTCTTTTCCTTTCTTCTTAACTTGAAATTCAAGTGGGGAAAATTGATGAGGCTGTTGAATTCAGCCAATAGAGGAAATAAATGGGTGTGTGTGAGTGTGGGTATGGGTGTGGGGTGATGAAAAATGATAAATACAATACCCTAAATATCCATTTACACTAAAAAAAAACCTTTTTTCTTCAATAATTTCTAAACCATTTTGGCAAACGATTTCGTTTCAAAACCCACATGATAAAATTTTGTTTAATGTTTTATGATGCAAAAAATTTGTTTCAACTCATTCCGATTTGTAATTTTCCCTAATTAAATATATTAGTGACGGCTTAAAATAATATTAAAATAATTAATTTCGGAAAATTTTTCAGAAAATTTGAAATTTCACCAGTGGATCAATAAACACCAAATACTAGCAATTATATAGCTAAAATATGTATATTTAATTTTATAATAAAGATATTTGTATTTTGACTTTTTACAGAAACCCCTTTATTTTACCGTTTTTTCAAAATTTCACCGAAACGATTTTCAAAACGTTACAATCTTCCCCCCTTAAAAAAATTCGGTCCCCGAATTTAAATTAAAACTCCCCCCAAATACTAAAATATTTCAGCCAAAACCATCAAATCGCCGGGGCTCCGAAATCATAAATACATAAACGCATCATAGCGCAATGCATGCGCATGAGTAATGAGTAGATAACTCGAAATCAAAACTCCGTCAAGCATCCCGCAATCATCGGAGTCAAGGTGAAGACACGAATGCCAAATCTCAAGCAAGACCGATATGCTATAAATCGGAACTATACATGTAAATATCAGGAGGAAATGCATGCCAAATCCTTTAAGTTGCTGTGCAATGCACATAACACTGCACAGTGACGGACGTCTATCATAAGAAAATAACTATATACATATATACCTTTGTTTGAAATGTACGTTCCGCCGTTTTGGGAAACAATTTAGAAGGCTTTTCCTTGTTTTAAACGTTTCGCGTAATATCAGACACGTAGGTAAATACTGAGACTATAGCTCGCTTTTTGGAATTCCCTTCAATAGCTATCAATGCATGCAAAATACATTCAGGTACTGTCCTCTGACTAGTCCTGCTTAGTATGAAAACACATCGCAATTATCATAAAAAAAACGTACTGCTCTATAAGAAATCAATCCCAAAATACGCGTATGAATACTACGTGCGTCTGGTGTGCACGACAATCAAAATCCATATACGTGCCATACAAGTGCACAGAACCAAGATCTAAGTGCATCGGGTGTGCACAAAGCATCTGTCGTAGGCAACGTGTGTGCCTGATAGCAAAATCAGGTGCATCTGACATGCACGAAAAAATCTCGATTTAGTACATCTGGTGTGCACCAAAATCGCATCTCAAGACATGCGCTCAACATGCGCGAAAACCCAAAACCAAGGGCATCCATCATGCACGAAATTATGAAATCCAATATCAAGCGCCGAACATGCGTAAAATCAAATTAGGTGCACAAGGTGCACAAAACAAATATCGAGTATCACAATCTAAATCGAAGTCCAGTGCATCTAAGTGCACAAAAGGCGTATCACTGCACTGCAAGCATATATAAACTATACAGAGTGTAGGAACCAAATCGTGTGCGTGCATACGCACAAAATCAACTCAAATGTCTAAAACCGTAAAATCACAAACATGTGAAACCAAAGCACGAAAACGATATCAAGTGCAACACTGTGCAAAGATCGTAAATCCCCAATCATCAAAATCAAATCATACGAATAAATCACCCAAAACATCGAAATCAATAATGGCGGAATAGTACCGCTCAAGCTCATCCTCTAAGAATCTCAGGCCAACTGTCGCGGTCACTAGTGGGACGTCTCGTCGATGATCATGAACTCTGGCCTGCTGGTGTGCGTAACAATGACCACTCCTGGGTCAAGGTCTTCACTGTGAATTACCAATCTCTCGGTCCATCGTCTTATCGGCCCTGTCAGGTGTGCTAACGGGGATGATCCTGTTCTGGCACGTCTCTTGTCATCTCCCGGTCAATCATCGCGACCACTCGTAAGACAGCATATCACTGGCGTCGGCCTCTGGCTTTCTGAATGTACGTGACACATCTAATCCTGGGTGAAAGTATCATTGCAGCAGTGTCCTGGAAGGAATCCTGCTCACGGTCTCTTCCATGTCTCGTCTCTGCCAACTGTCCGGAAGTCATCGTCCTTTCCTATATCTGCATCTTGCTTTGGAACGGCTGCATACCCATCGCGACTCCTTCTGGAAGGTATATCCAGTACTCTGCCTCGGTATGCGCATCGCATCTCTGATGTCGGCGGAGGGGAACGTCATCATATCCAGATCTTGTACAAACCTCTTACTCTATTTTTCTCTAATGTCGACCGCTTCGGACTCGTCTCGTCATGGCTGCATGGACTGAGCTCCAACGGCTATCCTCGTATCGGGAGTCTCCCAAGAAATGCATCTCACCACCTAGCATCCGAATTAAGTCGAACCATCCAATCGATTGTCAAAACCTCATAATCCCCCAAGGGCTCAACATCTTGGGCACAGTTTAATAGTATCGAGTACATACCACAGCATCGGTGGTCCAGCCGTAGAAGGGCAAACCCAAGCCTCACTAATGGCGCCGTGGAACTGCCGCAAACCCGAAGGTTTAAAGGCTTTCACACGGTCATTATGTCGAGTTAGGGTTTCATTCTTCTAAAGGGACCATAGAATTGCCTGCATGTCTTTCCAACTACTTTAAACTTGGAATAATAGATTTCTGACATTCGATCGTCTCTGTCGACTCTCAACGTCTCCGCATGAAGTCGTCACTAGCTGGAATCAATCTATCTGATGACCTCGCATTGGGGTAGCGAACGAACCACATGTCCTAGTCATTCATCCTCGGTGACTAGCGACCTTCTATCATCTCTTAGTAAAACTCGTCTGCCATAGCTCCAACATCTGGGGCGATATCTCGTCGTTCGCAGTAATAGCTGGCTCGCTCGTCTGCACGCTGAACAGTGCCTCGACCATCATGAATAAGCAATACACCAACGGTCATCAAAATCTGGCTGGCCTCTATCATTGGCTCAATCCTCTAGTGTCGATCAACACATCCGAGTAACCTCATAAAGGCAATCCGCCAAACGCTCGTGGCGCGGAAATACAGTAAAAAGACACATCTCCGCAATCGTGTGTCGCCGGAATTTCGCCTTAGTCAGTCCTCGTTTGTGACGAGCTCGTGCTGACCACAACTCTAGCTGTAGCTCTCCCTGCCCGTAATTGTGGCAGCAAAACTATAACTGGTACTGATGAGGCTAAATCGGAATGAATATAATACTGAGCAAAGAAATGTACATCCTAAGGCTTCATAAGTGGAGCAGCGTATCGTAAGTATGCCGCGGAACATACCCACGGTACGTCACTCTACTTTAGTCACCTATTCCATCAACCAAGAGTCATCCTACGCTCCGAAGGTAAAACCTAACGCTCTGATACCAACTTTGTCACGCCCCGAAAGTACGGAACATGACCGGCACTTAAACTACGAACGTCTCGAGGCGTACGTAATCTAAGTGAGCCGAAAACCCAGAAATCCAAACCAAGAAAAGTAGTAGAGTGAAGGAAAACCAATTTAAAACAAGTAGTTTTAATAGCATAAGCCGAATTATGCGGTTTTTAAAAAAAACATCAAATATTTCCCAAAAATTTCGGCAGAGTCTCCTTTGTAAATACTGGCTCACAAACGGGATACAACATGAATAGTATACGAAATTAATAAAAAGGCATCCCCAAATGGGAGCTAGCTCTTTGTCAATCGACGGTCACAACCACACAAGCAATATAATATACAACGCCAACGGCGAGGATCAAAATTCAAAAGGAAACTCAAAACCACAAGAAAACCACAGAAATATAATGCGCGACTCTAAGGTCGAAGGAATAACATCACTGGTCTCTATCTCAAAATAAATACATGTTTGGTTGATGGAACTTCTAGATACCACAGAATAATGATATACAAGATATCTAATGGGGGTACGATACAAGTAAACCCACCTATTAGTAAATCACTCGAAGGAAACTATGCCCGCAAAGCCGTAATGAAACCTGTATGGCAAACTTGCAAGAAACTGGGGCACAACGAGGGTGAGTTGCCAACTCGTGACTAGAAAAACATCTACGAAAAGAAATCGCATAAATAATGCAATCCTAGGTCAATGATCATAATATATCCTCAAATATATAACCAGCAACCCATAACAATGGTTAGGGCAAATATCTAACCCAAGTGTAATTCCATGTGCCCGTGTCAGTGCCTCAGGTAGCAATGTATCATATGGATGATGTATGAATGCATGGAACAGAATGCATGTACTGAAGAAAACTGCTTTCATAAATCAGTGAGATTTCTGTATTTTAAAAGTGAGGTACCATAAATGAAATCAGCATAAAACAGTGCCCAGCATCGACACAAAACAAGTGTCCAAATATCTCGATATCTCTGTATCACAATCTCTGTACCTCAATATCTCAAAATTTCAATATCTCAATCATAATATCTAGGGCGCCGTCAATCCAGACTGGCCCCTACCATCTATCTCAAGACCACGACGGTATCCTCCGGATATCCGACGCGTCGGGTAATATCATCGGTCAGTAGTGCTCCCCTGCCAGGCTCAACGTCAACAACATGGCCTTCTCGCCCTGGGGTACCGCACTGGGCCCACCATGTACCCGAAACGGTCCATCCAACTCCTCAAATCGGGTCTCGAAATCCATCAGCAAACTCATGGTGGACGACTCATACATCATGGGAAAATCACATTTTTATTTAAAAAGAGAGAAAGCAGTTTATATATGTTTTGCGGTTTTCCTCCAAATCCAGAAAATATCATGGAAATCCGAATCATCAATAGCATGTAAAATCATGAATATAAGCATGAGAATGAATAACAGTATGCATGAAGCGACAAGTAATAACTACAATATCTAAGCAGACATATAAGGTATGTACACTAATATTATGTCAAACTACTGGCTATCAAGCTAAGTTAAGAAATAATATTTTCTAAGGTGTACGTGACATGACAATTACCGATGAATATGTATGTGAGCCGGCAAGTAAGTGTATGTGTTACATACGCATCATCAGTAATGGTGCTGGTGTCCTAACAGTATAATGTCAACAATGCAATATGAAATAACAATGTAAATATGCGATGCGGAGCAAGCAACCAAAATGAGCGGGAGCTAATTTTGAAATAGGTAGGAGTCTAATCTAATCTAACAGCTACACTAAACTATACGGCTGAACTAACAAGCTGAACTACAGGTAAGGAAACCGCCTATCATCTGAGTCGATACATATACATACCTGTATATGTATAGTCGGTGATCCCGCCTCAATAATATCATATCCGATACCATATCTATAACCAGACATCCCAAGTCAAGAGTGCGGATCAATCATCAAAATATAGCTCGTACGTAAATCCGTCGTACGGCATCCCCAAATCTGGGTACGGGTCAATATCACATTCATCATACTATTCACCTGGTATCCTTTTTATCAAATATCATGATCGGGGTACTGATCTACATCTAGTACAATACTGATACCGCCTAAGTATGCATAGACGTGTGTGAAACACTACGTCAAGGACCCGCTACAACGTCATGTCGTATCTCAAATACGAACCCTGCCATATCACCGATCTCACGGCCTCAAATCAAATCTCATCGACTCATCTTAAATCCCAAGTACTATCCTCATTATCCATGCATGCGTATATGAATGTACATATGCATAGTCCCATACCCACGCATATATACCTATATACACATCCCAATCGGTGCACAAGAAAGTAATGTATGCAAGTCTGTATGTGCGTATGTGGGTATAACAACTACTTTAGGGTTTCGCAACTAACCCAAAGCTAATCCATGAACACATAATCATAACATGAATAAACATTCTCGTATCATAAAACACCTATATAAACATATATATATATATGAGCTACACTACGGACTGCGGGGGTGCTATACGCCATCCACCCAACTTCTCCCCGTAGATATAAATCTACTCACCTGGTCCTCGCTAGCCGGTGCCGACGTCGCCACACGCTTGCTTGTCGTCTCGAAGTCCACATGGGTTACCTACATATCATAACGTACCGTGTTGTATTAAAATCCGACTCATGACCCAAAACGACACGTGAATCCCATATAGGTCAAAACCTATGGTTGCTTTCACAAATCAACCCAAAAACCCTCCAAGTCGGCGTACAAACGCCAAACCATCGAGAACAACCCAAACACACTCATTTGTACAATTACAAGCACTAATTATAATATAAAATAGCTTAAAACTCACAAAAACCTCAAACTCGCTTTAAAAGCTATTTTTCCGAAAATCTAGCAAGCAAAATTAACCGTTTTAGTACAAAACTCGATGTATAAACGAATCTAGCGGCCACAATAATCACTAAATATCTTAATTAAGTCATAAAAACAATTCCCATAATTTAATCTCATTAATTTCCATAAACCTTAAAATTCTAGTTCACAAAATACCTAAATTTTAACAATTTTATAGCAAAAATGCACAAACTACAATCTAGCTTGGATTTTCATAAACTAAAAGCATTAAACCACTCAATATAATCTTTATAATGACATGAAACCTAAATTTGAATTTTATCTCACAAGAATATAATTATTTTCAAAACCTAGTTTACCATTTATATACTTATCACAATTTAAATCTACAAATATGCAACTAGCAACTTAAATTGGATTTAGCATAACCTAATATGTCAAATACATCACACAACCCTAAACTCACAACACAAACCCCAATTTGAATTCAAACCCCACTCTTGAATTTGAAATCATGCACTTGGAATTAAAATAAAAACCTATTTAAACACCTAATTAAGCTAACTTAAAACAATTAACAACAATTTAACACAAAGGTTAGAATTTATACCAAAATAATTTGAAGATCCCACAAGCACACTTAGCCTCCCAAATTGAAATCTAAATCCCTAGATCCATGCTATGGTAGCCAAGGAAAAATGGGTAGGAGGTGGATTTTGATTTGGATTTTTTCTTGATTTTTTGTGGATTTTTCAAGCATTTTTGATGAACTTTTTTAAAGAAAAAGAGATGAAGAATGATGGGACTGAAATGGAGGGGGGGGGCTCGGCCATTGCAGGTGGGGAAGAGGAGAGAGGGAGTGTGGTGTGAGGTATGGGTAAAGGAAAAGTCCAAGTCAACATTCAACTAACACTTTCTTCTTCTCATTATTCTTTTCTTTTCCTTTCTTCTTAACTTGAAATTCAAGTGTGGAAAATTGATGGGGCTGCTGAATTCAGCCAAGAGAGGAAATAAATAGGGGTGTGTGAGTGTGGGTATGGGTGTGGGGTGCTGAAAAATGATAAATACAATACCCCTAACATCCATTTACACTAAAAAAAGCCTTTTTTCTTCAATAATTTCTAAACCGTTTTGGCAAACGATTTTGTTTCAAAAACCACATGATAAAATTTTGTTTAATGTTTTATGATGCACAAAATTTGTTTCAACTCATTCCAATTTGTAATTTTCCCTAATTAAATATATTAGTGACGGCTTAAAATAATATTAAAATAATTAATTTCGGAAAAATTTTCAGAAAATTTGAAATTTCACCAGTGGGTCAATAAACACCAAATACTAGCAATTACATAGCTAGAATATGTATATTTAATTTTATAATAAAGACATTTGTATTTTGAGTTTTTACAGAAAACCCCCTTATTTTACCGTTTTTTCGAAATTTCACCGAAACGATTTTCAAAACATTACAAAATTTCGGAATTGCAGCACTCAAATACATACATATAAATCATATAAACCCATGCATTTGATAATCAAATAGGGTTTTTTCTGCCCCCCTACTTCAATATTTTTCTCTCCTCTCTCATAATTAGTTTTTACCCGTAACCCCATATACTTATAACTTATTCTTGCAACTCTCCTACTTCACTTTTAAAAATTATTTCTCCGCCGCTATCCCTGCCACCGCCACCGTGTTGAAGAGGATGAGAAAGGAGGAGGTGACGGTGGAGACGACGGCGATACCCGAGGAGGAGGAGGAAAAAGAAGATGGAGGCGGTGGTGTGTTGAAGAGGAGGAGGCGGGGCTGGGCTGGGGCTGGGTCTGGGGTTAGGGTTTGGCTTAGGGTTAGGGTTGGGGTTTAGCTGGGGCTGGGGCTGGGGTTAGGGTTAGGTTGGGCTGGGCTGGGGCTGGAGCTGTGCTGGGGCTAGGGTTAGGTTAGAGTTGGGGTGATGCTGGGCTGAGGTTAGGGTTAGGTTGGGGTTGGGATTTGCTGAATTTGGCAAACCTGAGAGAAATTTCCAGCAATTTTAGCCTAGTTTGATTACTAAAATTATTGTTGATCGAGAAAATCTTGGGTCCTTCTAATCAAACATTGTTTGTTACTATATGTCAACGAGTACTGATAAAAGAAAAAACCGATTTCAAGTGGAAATTAGGTATGTACAATGTTCTAATATAATTTGTATTTCTTGCCATCATCAAACATATAAAAGTACTAATATGAAATGGAAAATAAATAAATAAATAATTAAAGCTTTGGCACGTATGTAAAATCCCTTGTTACTTTTTCTTGGTTGCCCAACTTTGAAAATTCTATCTATTAAATTAGACATACTCTAAAAAGAATGATATTGCAAGAATTTGACTTGGTGGAGACTTGCATCATTAATAGAAATATGAAAGTGTAAGGACGTTCTTTACCTTCGATAGGGTTTGGTTGGGGTCGGGCTGGGCTAGCTTGGGCTTGGGCTTCATCACCTGATATAGCGAAATACAAAGCGTACTTCAGTACACCCGACCTTATTGAGTTTCCTATTGATGTTCCCAGTCAAACGGCATATGCATATTTTTATTCGTCATGAAATCCCAATTATCAAGCTACCGAGGACGAAAAGCCACCTTTGTTAATCGAGAGTCATGGTAATAGACTTGTCATTATAGATCATAGTCAATTGTTTTTCCTATCATTTTCTTGATCCAGATGCTAATCAACTTGTCAATTAGTTACTGTTTTTATAACGTATTTGTCTATATTTGTTGACAGTGGCCTTTCTTTTGGATGAACATGTTTTTTTGATGCATGTTTCAGTCATGTGAATTCATATGTTGCGTATAACGCTTTATGATATCAGTATCCTACATTTGTAGTTTTAATTGTTGATTATTATAGATGAATGCCATTGCAATAATAGTTTTGGTTGATGAATGCTATTGCAATGTAGGATGATCAGTTCTATCAATCTTGATCTCAATGGTTTAAAATCATGTTACACTTACAACACGAATGCACAACAAACACATAATTAGAGAGCGATTCGAGATGTTCAGGTTAAAACCAATATATGATACTCGATGATAATATGAAACCTTCTTATTCCCATCGATACTCATATATGAAACTAAAAGTGCTACTTAGTCCCCATCTATCGGTTAACATACGTGCGATGCTCGTCGTGACATAGAACTATACGAAGGTTGTTAAATATCGGACATATAGCTCGATACTAACAACCGTCGTATAGTCTACGCGACGAGAAAATTCAATCATATGGTAACCCATAGATTTGTCCCGTGTGAACAAGTTAAGAATGTATTAAGCAAACGCCTTCATTCACTTGTGTTTTCGTCCGTTTCGAGATATTTCGTCAATACCTTTCCGCTGGTTCTCCGTGTACAAAGATAGATTAGATGTTCATTTCAACGTTGTTTCACAGTTTTGAAATGATTATCTATTCTATTACAGTGTACTCGGAGAACAGCGGGGAGGTGCTGCCGAAATTTACTCGAAACGGTTGAAAGCACAAGTGATGGGTGTTCACTCTATACATTCTTAATGGGATAGAAGCCTACCCTCGACAGCCGGAACACACACATACAACAAGAATACACAACAAGCGCATAATTAGAGAGCGATTCGAGATGTTCGGGTTAAAACCACTATATGATAATATGAAACCTTCGTATTCCCATCGATACTCATATATGAAACTAAAAGCGCCACTTAGTCCCCGTCTATCGGTTAACATACGTGCGATGCTCGTCGTGATATAGAACTATACGAAGATTGTTAAATATCGGACAGTATAACTCGATACTAACAACCGTCGTATAGTCTACACGATGAGAAAATCCAATCGTATGGTAACCCATAGATTTGTCCCATGTGGACAAGTTAAGAATGTATAAAGCAAACGCCTTCATTCACTTGTGTTTTCATCCGTTTCGAGATATTTCGTCGGTGCCTTTCCGCTGGTTCTCCGTATACAAAGATAGATTAGATGTTCATTTCAACGTTGTTTCACAGCTTTGAAATGATTATCTATTCTATTACAGTGTACTCGGAGAACAGCGGGAAGGTGCTGCCAAAATTTACTCGAAACGGTTGAAAGCACAAGTGATGGGTTCTCGCTCTATACATTCTTAATGGGATAGAAGCCTACCCCAGCCGGAACACACACATACAACAAGAATACACAACTAACGCATAATTAGAGAGCGATTCGAGATGTTCGGGTTAAAACCACTATATGATAATATGAAACCTTCGTATTCTCATCGATACTCATATATGAAACTAAAAGCGCCACTTAGTCCCCGTCTATCGGTTAACATACGTGCGATAATTTATTCTTTTCAACGACAAACGCACACACAAAGCATATACACGGATTTTCTCCTTTGTCAGTAACTATCTCGTTCTTATATTTCTCAATATAGTCAGCATAATCTTCAATTTATATGTTATACAGTCTAACATGGCCCATGAGTACGTCAGAGTTAAGGACTGGATGTATGTGGATTGGAAACAACCTAAGTTTGTCGCAGGAGTTGCTGCTTTCCTTGAATTTGTACGCGCACATAGTAAGATCATAATAGAGAAGATTCTCTATCCGTGCGATAGATGTGACAATAAGTACTGGCAGAAGGTAGAATTGGAAGAGCTTCATATTGTAAAACATGGGTTTATTAGACTTTATACAACTTGGAAATATCACGGGTAAGGAGAAGAATGCAGTACTGCGGCAGAAGAAGTAGAACACGATAATACGGCAGGAGAAGAAGAAGAATTCGGTAATGCGGCAGAAGGAGAAGGCGGTAATTTATTTCCATCAGAAGAAATGGAGGATATGGTAGAGGCTTCCCTAGGAGAATCTATTCGTACCAAAGATGACATTCCTTCCGGTCAAGGACCGCGTACGAATAAATATGAAAATTTCATGAATGATGCTAGGAAACCAATTTATGAGAATGCAAAGTATTCCACCCTCTCATGGTTCGTCCAACTTTTCCAGATTAAGTGTCTAAATGGATGGAGCAACAAGTCATTCATAATGCTTCTTCGTTCTTGAAAGCTTTTATGCCTCCGGAAAATAATGTGCCCGACAGCTGGTATGAAGCCCAGAAGACGATGTCTGATTTGGGTCTAAAGTGCGAGAAGATTCAAGCATGTCCTAAAAATTGCGTGTTGTACCGGAAAGAGAATTCAGATTTGAAAGTGTGTCCAACATGCGGAGAGGCCAGGTATAAGCCGAAAGATTCTGATAAGAAGCCTGATATACCTGTGAAGATAGCATGATACTTTCCCATAACACAGAGGCTACAGAGGCTATTCAGGTGCAAGAAAACAGCCGAGGCAATGATTTGGCATCACCGTGCTCCTCCAAGTGAAGATGGAAAAATGAGCCATCCAAGAGATTAACCGGCATGGAAGGATTTCGATAGGAGGCACGCAATATTCAGTAGCGATCCTCACAATGTCCGGCTCGGACTGACTACTAATGGCTTCTGCCTATTCAACTATATGGCTGGAAGTCACAGCACATGGCCCGTTGTAACGATAATTTATAATATGTCGCCTTGGTTGGCTATAGACCAATCATACTTTATGATGTCTCTTCTTATCGACGGACCAAACTCACCGGGGAACAATATCGACGTCTATCTCCGACCTCTGATCGAGGAGTTGAAATCTTTGTTCATTGATGGTGTAGAGACATATGATGCAAATACAAATACAACCTTTATACTGCGTGCGGCTTTAATGTGGACAATTAATGACTTTTCTGCGTATGGAATGCTATCAGGTTGGTTCGTACATGGTCACAAAGCATGTCCTCATTGCCATGAACACACAACATCGAAATTCTTGAATTTTAGCAGGAAGGTTTGTTATTGCGGCCATCGACATTTCCTTCTTCCCTTAGCCCTCAGGACTTCTCTCCCCGACTCGGTTGGTCTAGTAATCAAGGACCTATGTTGTTTTTTCAGGGAGTTGTGTGCTAAAACACTGGAGGTTGTGACGCTGGATAAACTAGAAAATTCTATTGAGTTGATACTTTGCAAGTTTGAGCGTATTTTCCCACCGTCATTCTTCGATATCATAATACAATTGACGGTTTATCTTGCAACTAAGGCGAAATTAGCCGGACCGGTACAATATCGATGGATGTATCCCGTCGAGAGGTACGTGTAATTTTTCGTTTCGCGCAATTTAAAAATTTATTGTTGTCCTGTATGCCCGTATTTATTTATTCAACATATTTTCATTAGGTACCTCTACACTCTTAAGAAGTATATACGCAATAAAAATCGACCAGAGGGTTCTATCATGCAAGGTTATCTTCTTGATGAAGCAACCGCATTTTGTTCCCGCTATCTGGATAAGAACATTGAGACAAGGCTTAACCGACCACGAAGAATTCAAGACGGACCTGTAGGGTTCCTAAGCACACTAAAGAGGTCTCACAAGTGATCAAACATGGCCAATTCAAATTTTTCCATGTGCCTACAAACCCTAATACGGATCGTTAACTAGATGTATAGGCGATGCAATGCAAGTTAACAACTTTAACTAAAAGGGAAGGGGCTACAACCTTTGTAGATCTGGTCGTCCACTTCCTTAGCTCCGCGTAGACGTCCCTCCGCTGTACAAATCGCAACCCTAGACTCTTGCGGTGGTTTCATCGGAGAAAAGATCGGGCTAGGTCGCCGACTTCGATGCCGAAGATGATCTAGGTCGAGGGAACACAAGATCAAGCTCCAACTTCACCAAGCCATGAAACTTGTGAAGAAAACACTCTATACTACTTGTCAAGAGGTAGAGGATGAAGAAATAGGAAGTGGGTTCACTTTGGAATTGGATTTCTCACTCTTTTTCTCAAGTTGCCATTGATGGTTTCAAGCTTTTTCTTTGTTGAAGAAGAAGAAGAAGAAGAAAAAGAATATGATAGGTCTATTAATAATAGGAAATAAAATCATACTTATCATATACACAACCATGGTCAAGTGTAGAGAATGAACTAGGGTTAGGTTGAATGGTTAGGGTTAAGCATGAAACAAAAATGGTCACTTAGTCAAAGCTTCATGAAGCTTCAACTAGCAAACAAAGAAAGCCACCATGATTTATTTTGCAAAAATGAATAAATAAATAAATGAATAGATAAGTAAATCAAAACCCTAACCATTAACATAATCATGGTTTAATTCTTTACATAAACCCAAGTTAGCATGTATCATCAAACATGATACAAACAAGTGCACAAAAGTATATCACATATACAACTTGTGTACTTCAAGTGAGAAAATCCATTTAAAGTGAACAAATACTAGTTAATGCAAATTAATATATCAAATATATAATTATGCATTAAATCATTAAATCAATACTTGATTTAACGATCCGGTCATATCGCATATAACCGACTAATATCCAATGTATCGGCTTATCGAATCAATCCTTGATTCGATAACTAGGTTATATCGCATACAACCAATCGATACATTCATCGCGAGAATAGAATACAGTATCACATACACGCATTATTCTCGGTCCCGCACATATCTCATATGCGCTCCTATTTCGTTTCGCTTGAGCCAGGAAACCTCTGTGTAGGACTCTAAAGACTCGTCAATACGCCGGCAGCAGGTGATGATCATATCAAACACCCACAAGCCGCAAGCAGTCTGCTAAACGTAACGGCCACCCGGGTATTGAGCGATCAGAAGATCGACGAGCAAGCCCGCTCACACTCCTGTGAATCCAACCAGTAACACTTACCGTACAGTCTGGTCTGTTCGTCTGATATGTCGCATATCTCGCCTAGGGGTGGTAAACGTCAGACCCCAATAGCTTGATAAGTAATGCCGACATGAGGTCCATAACAATCGTGAAACTACTGATAACTCTTACCAGTATAACACTGCAACCCTGGCCAGGGATTTCCTGTTATGGCCAGTCGAGCATAGCGCAACATCAACCCCCAATACCGGGAGAGACGAATCCCCTTCTATCGCTCATTGCCTCCATGTGAATCGGGACTGTACCCAAAAACCACCTGTTTGCACGACTCAGTAGAGCCGTGGTAGGGTGGAAATCAAAGCACAGTGGGAGACACACAAGACTCTATGACGATCTCGGGTCAACAGACTAAGCTGTACCAGTGTCACCAGAGAACTGCCATCTGACGTGAGGTATAATAACATCTGGGAGTTCTCGGCGAGTCCGTTCAGTGTACCCAGTCTCCACTGAGCACCCGTATACCATCTCTGATGTCAAACACCAATGGATATGGGATCATCCATCGCCCATCACATGGGTCGAGAAGATATACGCTAGTCTACTCTGGAATATCGATGCACCGTCTCGATATTCCCACGACTAGGAACATTGAAGGATGTACTCATTGACTACCCAGGCCCCACTAGTATGATCTGCATCATAGTCCTGGAAGTCGAGTACACATCCTAAGGGCTTTATCAACATGTAATCAGAGAGATAAAAAGTATACATGTTAAGATAAAGAGCAACCAGATAGCGTACTATCATGTCGAGCAAGAAAGTCATACCTATATATGTCCCAGCATCCATTACAATATACATCCAATGCACTGGCCTCTAGGGCATACATATAACTAACAATCTCCCACTTGCACTAGGGCCATCTGAAGCAGTGGTTGCAGTATCACATACTCAACCATCCCATATAAGTCTTTCTCTCTGGGAAAAAGCCTTTGTGAGTGGATCCTCCATATTGTCTTCTGAGTCTACTCTCCTTACCTCGATCACCCTGGAGATCATCTATCTCCATGATCAGGTGATGCTGCCTCAGAATATATCTGGGTCACTGATGGGACCAGGGTTCTTGGGCCAAAGCTACACTTCCATTGTCGTACAATGGTAGGAACCTAGTTCATCTTATGAACCAATATACACCCAAACTTCCTTTTTGGTAGTATCTTTAATAGCGATGTTAACAGCCTTTATTGTCTAGTTTGCCATGGTATTTAGCTTGGAACTCTTCCAACATACCGTCCCTTTACCGAGGGTAAAGACAATGCCCGCAACTGACATTAAGTCGTCCTTATCACCCTGGAACTTTTCCAGTGATTCTCCCCAGGATCGAGGAGGTATCACTTTTATCCTATTTAGAGAATCCTTATGACAAGAGGCGATTGACCGTGCATAGCATAAGAAACTCCTTCTCTATCAAGAGTATGTCATCCACGTACTCTACGAAGATCACTACCATACTCCCTACTACCTTTTTGTATATACAAGGTTCATCTACCATTTTGATGATGTCAAACTGTTTGACTAACTCATCAAAACAGACGTTCCAACTCCGCGATGCCTGCTTCATCACATAAAACATCTTGCACACGTTTCTGCTGCTCCCACTGTTTACGAAGCCCTCTGGCTGTGTTCTTATAGACGTTCTCTTCTAAATCATTATTTAGAAAAGTAGTCATGGCACCCAACCACCAGATATCGTAGTCATGGTATGTAGCAATGGCAAGTAGGATCTGGATGGACTTAAGCATAGTCCCTGGAAAAGGTTTCATCATTTTCCATGCCTGGTTGATGACGAAAATCTTTAACAAGTCTAGCTTTGAAAGTCTCAACTTATCCATCTACACCAAGTAATCTTCTCAAGATATACTTGCTCCTGATGGGGATTTAACCCTTCAGATATTGCAACCAAAGTCCATACTTTGTTGGTGTACATGGATTCCATCTCTGATCACTAAGCATCCAGCCATTCTTACAGAGTCCCTACTCTCGATGGCCTGCTCGAAACTAGTTGGGTCATCATCTCATGATGCATTCCTCGCTCCCACTGTCATCGAGAAACCGAGGTATCTCTCAGGCGGATGAGGAACCCTACCAGATCGGCGGAGAGGCTGAGGTTCGTCGGGAACTATTGAATCCTTCGGTTCTGTCAAATCATCAGCTGCAGTTTTGTATAGCTGGAACCTTTCCAATTCTACAGGACTGACCTTGCCTCGAACTTGTCCGGATTTTGCTTTAGAAATAGGCCGGACAACCCCAAATCTTAACTAACTTACGAGATAGGCTCTTCCCATACCATATCTTATATAGAGTGGTAGGCAGCGATCTGATTCGAACCTAATTCAATAGGTATGCAGCTTCTCAAGTGCATAACCCCCTTAAAAGAAACAGGTAACTCGGTAATACTCATCATAGAGCACACCATATCACATAGGGTGCTATTGCTCCGCCCTGATACACCATAGTGCTGTGGTATATTCAGAGGAGTAACACTGAGAGAGAATCTCATTCTCCTTTAGAATAGTCCAGGAATGCCATGCACAAGTATTCTCCTCCCTGATCTTATCATAGGACATAATACTTATACCCGTATTGGTTCTCTACTTCTTTCTTATATTCTTTGAATATCTCAAAAGGTTCGGACTTGTGTTTCAACAGTAACATATGTCTTAATCTTGAGAGATTATCAGAGAACGTAATGAAGTATAAAGAGCCAGTCCTAGAATGTGTAGACAGGAGACTTTACATACATCATCATGTATCAGTCCCAAGAGTTTTACTAACTCTTTCTCTGTTTCCAATAAACAGAGCTATGGTCATCCAATCTTTGTGATGTGACTGGCAAGTTTCACAAGATGTAAATTCAAACCGATTTAAATATGCATCTAAAATGTAACTTCAGCCAGTCAGGTCGCATTGATATGACCTAGTCTACAATGCCTCAAGAAGGATTCGTTCATTTCTGAACTCTTCCTCTAGTGTGTGTTCTGTATACTAGGAACTGTAGTTTGATTTAGAACTTCAATGCTTTTAGATAACGTGCCTGAACCGATCAACTTTTGATATAGGAAATGTTCAAAACATTATCCAACAATACAAAATTTTATCATTTCTTTACTAATAAAGAGACTGATATGATTTTGTATATCAGGTTCGGTATCTAATAGCATTTGTTCAGAATCAATGTATTGGCAATACAGGGTGACAGTGACCAACAGACTTGGCTGCAACACTTGCCCCGTTTTCTGTCTCATGAAACTTATCACCCATTCTTAGTTTTCTACCTTTTTGTAGCCCTATGTAACAGATTACATATCTGGGATCTTGATCCGGTATCAAATACCCAGGATGCAGAGAATACTGAGAAACAGTTCTTTGTAATGAACACACCCGAAGGAGATGCATCATATGCACTTTCTTCGTTTGGGCGGTATAGGAATTCTGGTATTCCCCTATTTCCTACTCTGTCTTATAACAATTATAAGTTGGAGCGGGACCAACATTCCCCAGCTCATTATAACAAGCGGGTTCGGTCAATACATCCATATTATTATCTTGATTAAGGCGTGATATGGTCGCTACCTGGAGAGAGAGAAGAAAATACTCTGCGTGCGCTCTTGCAAGATTAGATTGGTTATATATTTTATCTAATCAGGATGGCTCCCACTGTTTTTATCAAATCTTCCTTCAAACCTTAACAGGAAAGACTAGCCGGGATTAATTACACTCTACAAGTTCGCCAATCTTTCAGTCAGGCCAGTGTCGGTACTTTGAGGGAGGTTTCCCGTGCTTTCGCACGGACCTAATTACAGTAAACCTCGTTTTCCCAGAGGCGTAACCCTGTTGACACCTTTCTAGACACCTACTTGATCGGCTAATTGCAAAGTTCAAAACTCTCCCAGGAGTAACAATTACTCGCAGTGGGTATCAGGATCCAACTATCACATAGAAGGTATGCAATCTCATTGCAAGTTTCAACACTTGAAACTCCCGATAATGGTTTTTACCTCTAGCACCTATGACCTTGGCTAAGGTCAACAAATCATAAGTACTAGTCAAGTTCTACCCATCATTTCATGATTAATTAGACCCACCCACATGACCCTTGGCTAAGGTCAACAAAGCCACATGACTGTCCTAACTAATCGCATCATATGCGGTGTAGGAAGACATCACTTAGCTACCGTACACTGTGCCTTGACTATGGTCAACAAACACAGCACGAATACTAAGTACTCTACTTCCTAAAATGACGGAGGGTTGCGAATGGATTTTATGAAAACCTTTAACGCTTTGAACTTGATCTCGTTGCGGAATCAAATGGTTTTTAAATGGAATGTTTTTGAGGCTTTTCTAGTTTTGCTAAAGGGGTCACTCCCGGTGAAGGGATCATCGGCCATTTCCTCGTCGAATGAGGTGCAGGATATATCATATATATCACTGTGCAAAGCGGAAACTATAGAAGCGATCAAAAGACAAACCGAGGGTTGTAGCATCTGCCAGTTATTGCTAAAGGAGTCACTCCCGGTGAAGGGATCTCGGTCCTTTCCTCATCGAATAAGGTGCAGGATGTTCTATAATGAATACCGCGATGCAAAGCAAGAACTGTAGCTACCTGTTTTATTTTTGAAATTCGATTCCACAACATCAATTAAGTTTATTTTCTTTCATTAATCTCATTAATGAATGTCCCATCATTTAAGTCCACCTAAACATCACAGATAAATATAACATACGCTTATGCCATCCACATTCTCCTCGATGTCCCGTCTGCACCGTTAGGTTAGGTAACTAACGCCAGAACGAGGCAGGGCTAGCGCGGGTGCAAAACATAAGCAACGTCTATATAATATATCATATATACTATATACAATATCTATCTGAACAAATCTCATGATCACATCACAGACAACGCAGCAGAAAATATCATATGAAATACTGGATATACTAGGACGTCCGTGTTTTTAATACGAGCCAGTATAAAACACGGATTCCACGGTCATGATGAATAGCCAATCCCACACCCCTAAACCCCTACGAGAGCGGCAAGCAACCCTACCAATTCTAGGATTAGGAGACCCGGACTCGACTCCTCGAGATGGTCTCCCACTAGACCCTAGAACCCGGTTACTTGTGCTCCCCTCCTTGGGTCAATCCTAGTGCGGAAAAGTAAATAATATACAAAAGGTGACAGGTTCCGCAACCTGGAAGTGCCCTAATAAAAGAATATTACATACAAGTTTTTACATGAATAAAAATGAAAAACACTCATCTCACATAAAAACCCTCCAGCCATTCAAACACGACGATCCAATATAACATATCCAGCAACACATAACATCACATGTCATCAACGTAAGTAAGTATGCATACACCGATTGTCGTCGACGTATAGCAACGACAATCGGCAATACCACTACATACTACACTTACGGTCACAGAAAAGAAAGTGTAAAACTACAACAGTTGGAATCCGCAATATCTTTAGACATCGCATGCCTAATCAAATGAATTACTTAGACATCGCATGCCTAACAATTATAAACCCCGCATTTTAGTCTCATTATCGAAAACTCTTTTCAATATCAAGTCGGGCAATTCAACAAGATTCCCGACATCCGGATCGAATGCTCGTCATAAACTTTAGTAGGCAGCCGCACCCACGACGCCGTCGATGAAGTGCACCAAGGCGGAACACCGCTGCCGCGAGCATCCGAACGGATGCTTTTGGCGACGGGGTTCTCCTACAGTCACTTGGTCGGGGCTATGGGGCGAGGCTGTCTATTAAGTTTACCCAGCGAGTATCCGCGTACCCTACGTGATTGCGACGGACTTTTGATCACATCAAAATTCCGTGGCAACCGATCAAGTGAGACTAAACTGCTATGTTTATAACATTCATTCAGTTATCTCATAACTACTTGTGGATTCTAATTATTGTATCACATTCCGGATAAATAGAAAATGTTAAACTTTCCGATCGAACAATCGAACACCCAAGTTTTCCCGATATAGCTCAACATATGAAATAAGTTTAAAAACATTCAGTTCATGCCTCAGTACCAACGGTCCAGCCGTAGAAGGGTCAAGCCAACGCCTCACATGTGGCACGCCGTACTGCCTCAAACCCGAAGGTTCAAAGGGCAGTTCAAGACGGTCACATAATCGAGTTAAGGTTTGTTGTCTTCTAGAGGGACTATCGCATTACTTGCACTACTTAGAACGTTCTTAAACTACGGAAAGATCTAACACTTGGAAATTTCCCGACAGGGGAAAAAGTGGGTATTTATATCCGGTCGAAGTTTTTAACAGTTTCTAAAATATCCGGAAAAACTTAAACGAAGATAAATTATCCGATCGAATCAATGAGTCCCCAATACAACCCTAGAAAACTCAACACTTGAGTGGAATTAAAATATTCACAGAAAAAATTAACAAGAAAGGACCTAAGAATAATTACATGAAATTTCAGGGACTAAGTCACAATTTTGGCCACGGAACCACCCAAAACCCCTGGTTTGGCCGCGGTTCTGCGGTCAAATTGTTGAATTAGGGGTTCGAACTTCACAGTAATTCTTAGTTTTTCCTGCATGTTTTTCTGAGAATTTTTAATTCACAAAAATCCACTGTTTGAAAAATTGTACAGAGAGGGTTGAAATCGGGAGATATCGGGTTCGATCGGACTTCTAGCTTCGTCTACAAATCGCCTAAAGCTCTAGCTAGGCTCTGATACCACTGTAGGGTTCCTAGGCACACTAAAGAGATCTCACAAGTGATCAAACATGGCCAATTCAAATTTTTCCATGTGCCTACAAACCCTAATACGGATCGTTAACTAGATGTATAGGCGATGCAATGCAAGTTAACAACTTTAACTAAAAGGGAAGGGGCTACAACCTTAGTAGATCCGGTCCTCCACTTCCTTAGCTCCGCATAGACGTCCCTCCACTGTACAAATCGCAACCCTAGACTCTTGCGGTGGTTTCATCGGAGAAAAGATCGGGCTAGGTCGCCGACTTCGATGCCGAAGATGATCTACGTCGAGGGAACACAAGATCAAGCTCCAACTTCACCAAGCCATGAAACTTGTGAAAAAAACATCCTATACTACTTGGCAAGAGGTAGAGGATGAAGAAATAGGAAGTGGGTTCACTTTGGAATTGGATTTCTCACTCTTTTTCTCAAGTTGCCATTGATGGTTGCAAGCTTTTTTCTTTGTTGAAGAAGAAGAAGAAGAAGAAGAATATGATAAGTCTATTAATAATAGGAAATAAAATCATACTTATCATATACACAACCATGGTCAAGTGTAGAGAATGAACTAGGGTTAGGTTGAATGGTTAGGGTTAAGCATGAAACAAAAATGGTCACTTAGTCAAAGCTTCATGAAGTTTCAACTAGTAAACAAAGAAACCCACCATGATTTATTTTGCAAAAATGAATAAATAAATAAATGAATAGATAAGTAAATCAAAACCCTAACCATTAACATAACCATGGTTTAATTCTTTATACAAACCCAAGTTAGCATGTATCATCAAACATGATACAAACAAGTGCACAAAAGTATATCACATATACAACTTGTGTACATCAAGTGAGAAAATTCATTTAAAGTGAACAAATACTAGTTAATGCAAATTAATATATCAAATATATAATTATGCATTAAATCATTAAATCAATACTTGATTTAACGATCCGGTCATATCGCATATAACCGACTAATATCCAATGTATCGGCTTATCGAATCAATCCTTGATTCGATAACTAGGTTATATCGCATACAACCAATTGATACATTCATCGCGAGAATAGAATACGGTATCACATACACGCATTATTCTCAGTCCCGCACATATCTCATTTGCGCTCCTATTTCGTTTCGCTTGATCCAGGAAACCTCTGTGTAGGACTCTAAAGACTCGTCAATACGCCGGCAGCAGGTGATGATCATATCAAACACCCACAAGCTGCAAGAGGTCTGCTAAACATAACGGCCACCCGGGTATTGAGCAATCAGAAGATCAACGAGCAACCCCGCTCACACTCCTGTGAATCCAACCAGTAACACTTACCGTACAATCTGGTCTATTCGTCTGATATGTCGCATATCTCCCTATGGGTGGTAAACGTCAGACTCCAATAGCTTGATAAGTTATGCCGACATGAGGTCCATAACAATCGTGAAACTACTGATAACTCTTACCAGTATAACACTACAATCCTAGCCAGGGATTTCCTGTTATGGCCAGTCGAGCATAGCGCAACATCAACCCTCAATACCGGGAGAGACGAATCCCCTCCTATCGCTCATTGCCTCCATGTGAATCGGGACTGTACCCAAAAACCAACTATTTGCACGACTCAGTAGAGCCGTGTTAGGGTGGAAATCAAAGCACAGTGGGAGACACACAAGACTCTATGACGATCTCGGGTCAACAGACTAAGCTGTACCAATGTCACCAGAGAACTGCCATCTGACGTGAGGTATAATACCATCTGGGAGTTCTCGGCGAGTCCGTTCAGTGTACCCAGTCTCCACTGAGCACCCGTATACCATCTCTGATGTCAAACACCAATGGATATGGGATCATCCATCGCCCATCGCATGGGTCGAGAAGATATACGCTAGTCTATTCTGGAATATCGATGCACCGTCTCGATATTCCCACGACTAGGAACATTGAAGGATGTACTCATTGACTACCCAGGCCCCACTAGTATGATCTGCATCATAGTCCTGGAAGTCGAGTACACATCCTAAGGGCTTTATCAACATGTAATCAGAGAGACAGAAAGTATAAATGTTAAGATAAAGAGCAACCAGATAGCGTACTATCATGTCGAGCAAGAAAGTCATACCTATATATGTCCCAGCATCCATTACAATATACATCCAATGCACAGTAATGACCTCTAGGGCATACATATAACTAACAGGACCATATGGTAAAGCCGAGTATAAGAGGGTAGACACTATGTTTATCAACAAAATATACCGGTTTATCTTGCTTAATTGCGCATGTCTTGAACAAATTAGAGAGTAAGTTTTTTTAGATTAATTGTTATATCTGTGTTTGTGTGTGTATGAAATGATATAATATTAATGTCACCATTATTTGTCGAAAACAGAATTCATTTTAATGAGGTACGTGAGGGATATCCTGATTGGAATGAAGAACAATTGGAAAAATATCATCAGGATAATTTTTGTGATTGGGTCACAGATCATGTAAGTTATTCGAATAACATTTTATTGCTAGCAGTTTTAATCTAAACTTGTATCGTTATGTATTTGTCGTAAAAATTGTTTTGTTAGATCCACGATCCAAACTTGTCTGCATCATTTGAGAGTGATTCAAGATATTTAGCTCAATTTCCTAGTACGGAGGTTGCATATTACAAAGGATTTGGTTTCCTTGGATACAAATTCGAAGTTAAGGAATTAGAAATATCTAGAACCACTCAGAATAGTGGGATTGCGACGGTAGGATCGGACGGTGTGATTTATTATGAGTACTTAAATTGTATACTCGACATCCACTATCCCGGACGATCAGAACCCTTTTATATATTCCAGTGTACTTGGTACGATACGCGATCCGATACGGACAGGTAGAGAAGCAATCTTGGGACTTGGAAAGATGAATATGGATTGACCAGTGTGAACACACTTCGATTTTACTGTCAGGAAGATCCGTTTATCTTTCCGAACCAAGCGTTCCAAGTATACTGCTCACAGTGTTTGAAGCATCCGGGGTGGAGTGTTGTATGCCGATGGAAACCCAGAGATGTCTATAATGTTCCAGAATACGAGGACAGCGATGAGGACGAAGAAGAGAGAAGGCTTAAAGTGCTCCGACCGTCTGTTTCGAAGGACAGGTTGTCTTCGACCGATCATGAAGTTACGTGGGTTAGAAATGACATCGACGATGAAATCCAAGTAGATATGTATAATGCCCCCACGAAACGAAAAAGGTTATCAGTAATGTTATATTATTACTTCACATTTTACGCTCTATACATATATAGTCAATACTTTTAATGATTGTTTAATGCGTCCACGAACCGTTTATCCAGATTTGATGACGATATCGGGAGCAGCGAGGGGCGGCAGGAACTCCAGCCGCGGCAGAGGCAGAGCGGTTCTACCGCCTGGAGAGCTTCGTAGGGAGCTTCAGAGGGCCGATCTTGCACCCAGATCGGAGACCCCTTCGGATGCCTCCTTCCGTGTGGATTTTGCCACACCTCCAGGTATACAGCACGCATATCCATTTTGAATGTAATATTACAGATATTCATGCCTGTTTATGTCAAAATTACTTATATTGTCAATGTTTGATTGTCTAGTTGTTGGTGATGCGTCCACATCTGGGACAGAGGCCACTCCCGCTCCTCCAGGTATGTTTATATATCATATAGTGCATGTATATTGATTTAGAATGCTATATCATAAATATACACACATTCCTTTTGCTCTTACTTAGCAATTTTTATTATTGTCTAGCTGTAGGTGGTGACACCACCGCACCTGCGGCTATGTTTATATATCCTATAGTGCATGCATATTGATTTAGAACGTTATATTATTGATCTACACATTCTTTTTGCAATTACTTATATAATCTATTTTTAATTGTCTAATTATAGGTACGTCACATCTTCCGCAGGGGCCACTCCTGCCGCTTCCATACCATCCGCATTGTCTGCAGGTTAGTATGAATAAATATAAAATATTTATTCATTTTACATATGCTCTATAGAATAAATATGAACTTCATGGAAATTTAGTGTCAATATTTATTTTCTAGTTGCAGGGGATGCGTCCGCATCCGGGACCCCGGTTGTTCCTCACCGGAGGAACTATCGTCCCGCTCGTGCTGCTGCCCGGGCCCAGGCTCGTGCGATAGTCACCGGAGGTATATATCACACTTCAATTTTCTCTTAAGCTTGATTTCTTAATACAACTTTGTCTTAATATTGATTGTCTTGATATTTCGTACAGATGCAGGGCCTCCCCATCCCAAGAGGGGGGCTCGAGGCCCGAATCAGTCCCATAGGCTGAGGCCTGACAGAGCTAGGAGGAGGCACCATTCCCCCTCCTTTTTACCCTTGACTATCGCTATACCGGTCCTCATGCCGAGAGGTTCGGCAGGTATATGGAGGATGAGAGCCGACTCGTGAAGAACTATCCACTTCACGTTGAGTGGGACGAGCAGCACTGGCCCTCATTCGCCCTCTTCTTTGATCAGGCTCGGGTACGTATTAACGGCCTATTTTCATTTGATTTATCCAATATATTTATTATTAACACTTGCAATCTAATAACAATGTTTTTTTTTTGTATTTTCAGTTGGATTACGATTTTCAGCCTGTACCCGACCCTGATCACCCTGGGAGGGTGCTCGACCTTCATGCTCTGTACAATGGCCTGATGAAGAATATGCAGACCAAGGTCCGATACAACAGGAATGAGCTGAAGGCCGACTGCTACTCCCTGTGGATGGCGACCCCCGTGGCAGAGAGAGCGGCCCTCCTATCTACTCCGGCGTTTGCGAGAGTCGACGTAGAGACATGGCCTCTATTGTGCGATTATTTTGACTCCCAACGCAAACAGGTATGTATTTTAAATTTAATTCATTGTTTATGATATAATTTATTTCTTTGTGTTCCTTAATTAGAAAACTAAATGTTAATGCGTTGTGCAGAAACAGGTCGCTCAGAATACAGAGAATAGGAAGTCGGCGAAAAGAGGTCGCCCCACTTACACAGGTGGCTCGAGGAATATTACTCGAACCATGAAGTTATCGGTAAATTACAATAGACCGACCTTTCTGATATTCTGCAATATTAAGAGTTATTTTCTAATATATCTAATATTAAGAGATATTTTCTAATATTGCAGACAGTTCGGACCCTGGCGCAAAGTGGTACACCGAGCGTGCTGTCCGCATATCTTGCCGTCCACGGCACCTTGACAGATCCCACCACGGGCGAGCTTCGATATCCCGACGTCGCTACCCAGGAGTATTGCGTAAGTGTTAATATTTATTCTACCCATATTTGAAATTTTAGTTTTGGAAGCTTCAAGTTGAAATTTTATACTTATACTTTACTGCTTAATGTGGGTGTAGGAGCGGGTGGTTGAGCAGGCCGAGGCCTCGGAGATCGATTTTACCGGACAGAGCGATTCGAGGCTGCTAACCCCAGTTCTGGATGCCGCACACGGAGGGCACCACGGAGGTTGGAAGAGAGGCCGGGGACTTGGCCATAGTAGGGCCCATATGAGGTTGGACTCCATCCCGGCGATTACTTCCTCCGTCTCCAGTGAGCGACGTGTCCAGCAGGAACTGGAGAGCTTGAGGGCCACCGTTGATGAGTTGAAGGAGATGCTGGTATGTATACTACTTAATAGTAAAATATCATGTCATATTATAGATATCAACATATCCATAATTAGTACGTAGCTTGAGCTTATTTGGTTTTAGACTTAGGTTTGATTAATCATACATACATATGTAATTAAAATAAACAACTGTTATCCAAATTAGATATCCAAATGGGATTTCGAAATAACTTGATAATGATACGCATTCGAGTAATACATAGTTCTTACACGCTTCTTACACACGTTTGGTCCAGACGCGACAGGGTACATGGCATGCATCTCCTTCGGCTGCGGCTCCGCAAGCCACTACATCGGCTGCGGTTCCGCAGACAGCTCCTATAGCTCCACCGCCCGCTCAGACTCCCGCAGCCGCGGCTCCGCAAGCGACTCCCTTGACGACGGCTGCGCAGACCACATCGCCAGCTCCACAGGACGCTCAGACTCCCGCTCGCGCCGAATTGCAAGGTTTATTGACCGAGGAGCAGGTGCGCGTTATTCTATCGTTATTCAGAGGTGGAGCTGGACCGAGCTAGGGTAGCTTTTTGGTTCTTATTTTTTGAAACATGTATTTATTTATATCACACATATTGAACTACATTTTGAAACGATATTGATATTGATATTGGTTTATATTTATATCATATTCAGTATTTGGGTTTCTTTTGTATATTATATGTGTGAGATGTGATTATGAATACTGCGATATATGTTGTGTGATGATTAATTTTATATTTTATTGATATATATTATTGTGCACATGGCGAGAAAAAAATCAGGCAGCCCTTTTTTTTAAAAAAAACAGATAATGTGTACCTACGGATTAAACCGTAGGTACACACTTTGCCCCTACAGATTAAACCGTAGAGGCAAAATATCAGCAGTAACTGATATTTCCCCCCTGATCTCAGTGTCAGGGGGGTTGGTCTTGCCCCTACGGATTTATCCGTAGGGGAGACAAAAGACCCCTACGGATATATCCGTAGGAGATACTACTTGGCCCTACGAATATCCGTAGGGGATACTACTTGGCCCTACGGATCTATCCATAGGTACAGTTAATATAATTAAAATAACCGTAAATAAAATAACTTTTTTTCCTCTGCGTCCTAATCCGTAGGTACAAATGTATCTATATAGAACTCCGTAGGGGCAAGTTTTTGACCGTAGGGGCAAGTTCAGGGCTTCAATTTGCACCTACGGCCTTTGCACCTACAGATTAATTTTTTGCCCCTACGGTAGTATCCGTAGGGGCAGTGGGTTGCCCCTACGTATAAATCCGTAGGGGCAACCCTTATTTCTGGTAGTGATCCCATGAATCAAATTCATTTTCTAATTTTTTTCATAAAATGAAAAATCTCAAGTTACAGATATATGAGTTTGAATTTGTCTCATGCCTTGAAGCTCCGAAGTCATTCTCAGCTCTGGACCACCTCTTGCAAGTTTACCTAAAATAAAGCCAAAATAGTTAGAACAAACAAAAATAATGTTTCAAATCAATGTTTTATCAGTACTTCTATAGTTCTATCCCAAAAGATAAACCGGTCGATGTATGACAGAAATATAAAATTTGCTCAAAGACGAGATACATAAGTAACTGCTGTAGGACAAATCCATGCAATCTTTCTTGATCTTATGGTAACACAAACATCATTAAGCAAGAAATCCGATGAACAAGGTGCAAATATTATGATACTGAGATGAATCAACCTTGCCGAACAACAAGCAAAAGAGTAATATAATACATGTGATTATATAGTTTTATGAACCTTGCCGAACAATCAGCCAGTCCATTTCTTAAAACAATTCTTGATAAGAAATATTTTTTTAAATGAGGTAAACAGCAGGGCAATTGCCCTACTCCGAAAAATCTTGACAGGAACTATCTGTTGGGAAAGAAGAAGAAAATTCTCAACTAGTCATACTTCAACATCGCTTGCAAACAATGAAATAAAACATGCATGGGATCACTGCTTGAAATAAATAACAACAAATAAATAGAAATAACATTTATCATGATCTTCACGCTAACCCATCATACAGTTTTATGATCTTTAAATAAATGAAAAGCCTTCGCCCAACAGTTTCTTAAGAGATCACAAAAGATGATAGCATCACCTGCTTAATAATAATCCAAATAATTGTATAATGTAGATGAAGTGAAGATAAAAGATATAGCAGCACAAAATGTTAGGGTGTTGGCTCCGAATTTTTTTTATCCAAAATTGATGCTGTGAGTTATAAAGCCTTTGTATAAAACTCTTGACTAATAAAACAAAATATTATCAATCTGACCAGGACCGATGATGAAAAAACATGCTAAATCTTAACTTAGTGAATACAATGAAACAGTAGAAAAGCATAAGTTTAGGAATTATAAGGCATGATGGCAATATAAAGAGTTACAAGATTGGGTATGCCAACATAGAAGACCAAAACGGATAGCGGCAAACAGAAGGTTGAAGGCAATCTATGTACTAATATATGACATCATACAACTTAGCAGTTAACACTACCACAATTAGAGGTTGCCCCTACGGATAGAGAAAATCGTAGGGGCAATTTTTTATTGCCTCTACGGTGCCCACCGTAAGGGTATAAATAAATTAAAAATATTAAAATGTAATCTCTTTATTTGGCCTACGGTGTCCCAAAAAAAGCCCTACAGATTGAATCGTAGAGACAAAAAAGGGTTATTTAAAAAAAATAAAGCTAAGTAATTTCCCACCGTCCCCCAAAATTTCCCACCAACCTTATCTATCCCGTGCCCTCGTCGCCGACTTTCTCGTCCCTCGTCGTCGACTTCCTCGTCGCCGATCAAGCTCGTCGGTGAGTTCCTCCTCCATCGCCGTCGATGGAGGCAGCGACGAGGAAGCTCGTCGCGGAGTTCCTCGTCGCCGCCTCTATCTCTTCGAGCTCCATCTTTCCGGTCTCCTTCATCTCGTCGAGCTCTTAGCCTCCACCTCCTCGAGCTCTTTGCCGCCGGCCAGTCTTTGGCAGCGAGGTGAATTTATTTAATTTGAAATTGAATTTTCATTAGTTATATTTTTTATTTCTGTAAATTAATTAGGAATTTAATTTATAATTTTGTTGTTTTTGGTGTTATTGTTGTTGATTTTCGGGTTAGGGTTACGGGGTCGGGTTAATTAGCGGTTAATTTGGGTTATATGGTGATGACCGGGGTTAGGGTTAGGGTTAATTAGATTAATTTGGATTAATTTTGGTTTGGGTTTGGGTTAATTAGGGTTAGGGTTTGGATGATGATTATGGTTAGGGTTAATTTGGTTTAATTAGGTAAAATTAATAGGGTTGGTGATGATTAGGGTTAGGGATAATTAGATTAATTAGGATTAATTTTAGTTTGGGTTAGGGTTAATTAGGGTTAGGGTTAGGGTGATGATTAGGGTTAGGGTTAATTTGGGTTAATTACGTAAAATAGGGTTGGTGATAATTAGGGTTAGGGTTGGTGATGATTAGATTAATTAGGGTTAATTTTGGTTTCGGTTAGGGTTAATTAGGTTTAGGGTTTAGGTGATGATTAGGGTTATGGTTAATTTGAGTTAATTAGGTAAAATAGGATTAGTGATGATTATGGTTAGCGTTAATTTTGGTTAATTTTGGTTTGGGTTAGGGTTAATTTGGGTTCGGGTGTTGATTAAGGTTAATTTGGTTTAATTAGGTTAATTTTGGGTTAATTTGGGAAATTTGAGTTAGGGCGATAATTAGGGTTAATTAGGTTAATTTGGGTTAATTAGGGTTAGAGTTTATGATGCGCTAGTTCCTTCAGTAAGATACTCGATGATAACGTAAACGTAAAATTTTACCGTAAACGTAAGAAAACTTTACTATAAACTAAAAACTTTAAACCTTTAAAAACGAAATGTAAATGTAAAACCTATTCAAGTTAAATGTTCAGGCTAAAATCAATATATGATACTCGATGATAATATGAAACTTTTATATTCTCATCGATAGTCATATATGAAAATCAAAGCATGACTTAATCTCCGTCTATCGGTTAACATAAGTTTGATGTTCGTCGTGACATAAAACTATAAGAAAGTTTGTTAAATATAAGACGGTACCGTTCGGTGCTAACGACTGTTCGGTACTAAAATTATATATTAACCAAATCGATTATACAGTTTAAAGATCTTTAAATAAATGAAAAGCCGTCGCCCAACAGTTTCCTAAGAGATCACAAAAGATGATAGCATCACCTGCTTAATAATAATCCAAATAATTGTATAATGTCGATGAAGTGAAGATAAAATATATAGCAGCACAAAATGTTAGGGTGTGGGCTCCTGATGAAGCTCAGTATTGAAGACTCCCCGGATCGTGACACATGGCAGATGATATGTCCCAGGGCTTACAGGAAAGAAGCAAGAGCGGTACGTTCAACGCATACCCCGGGCCTATGTTCTGAGGATTGTCTCGACCTACGACGGCCTCCCAGGTCACTCCTTTGCTCGTCCTATGAATAACCACTGGCTCGCCCCTGATCTTCCTGCACGCTAGGCTCCCTCACCCTCCCAGCTCACCGCCGGGCTATCATAGAACCAAGCTCCTTCGGCCTCCCGCCCGTCCTCGAGCCTCCCGCCGAGATTAGCTTCCTCGGTATCACCGACCCACCCACAGCGCAGATCATAGGCGTCTCCGCCACGGCTCCACGAATCTCGCCAGACGCGAGATATTCGCCGCCCACGATCCCGCGTTCCACGCCATCGCGTTCCCCCATTAACGAGTGTATCTCGTCATTAATGGGGGTCTCGCCTTTCATACAGACGTAACGCCAGGGGCGTAATGGCCGACGTGAATCTTGTGCCCGTCAGCCCATGGCTGCCACTATATAAACCCTTCTCTCAGACGACTCAGGTAAGGCGATTTTACCCCAATAGGCTGTTACTCTGCTCAAATACCTCGACTAACTTGATCGTCGGAGGGTCCACAGTGGTACAACCACCCGGGGTTTCCTTGCAGGTAGCTCGGCTCTATTCTAAACAAGCCCATTGAGATCCACACGCTTCATGGGGAAACCCTTAAACCCAATCTCAGCCATCCATTACCGCACGTGACAGATCAGAGGAAGACAACATCTGAAGGAGATCCTGAGCTCTATCAGTTGGCGCCGTCTGTGGGAAAATCGAAAGTTCCACTCAACAAAAGTTGATCTTCCGATCTCAAACTCATGGCGAGTGATCATCACGACGATCCAAGCACTAGCCGCCGTCCTCCCCACAACGGAGGCACGGATGGATCCCCTCCTCTCCCGAACGCCATTCATGCACTGTTTGCACGAATAGATCGGCTCGCGTCCGTTGTGGATGCGCTTGTCCATGTCCGAACGGCGGGAAAAGCTCTCCAAGTCACCGCTCCCCCACCTCGGGAGCGATACATATGGAGAGAAGACACTGCCCATGCCGGCATGTTCGAGCACCGCCTCGCTATCTCCGTCGGCCACAGATCCTCCGTGACGACCAATTCGATGACCCGGTGGGCGCCTCACAGCTCGACGCCAAGGCCTTATGAAAGAGCATCCTGCCCTGAGCCCCATCATGCTCTTGTCCCTCCCAAGGAGGTGTCGGTCAGCTCCCTGCTCCCAGGCATGGCCGGCGCCCTCTCCCTCGACAGGGTCGTGCGGACGGTGTGGGGGGTACTTTATGTTCTCTCTTGGTCCATGATCATTGCTATCTTTCTTTTGGTCAAGGTATTTTCCTCCCTTGCCGTACTTTTGTTGTTATCTAGACTAAATACTATAGCAGGATACGGCTCTCTTTTAAAAGCCGCAGTTTATATTTTTTCTTTGGTTAATTGCGGATACACCCTCTATGCTATGAGAGGTCGAGCGCTTTTACTCTCTAAAGTATCATAATAAGCGGTTTTTGAAAAATGTTTTCCTAATTCCCAATATATCTCTTTCCCCTTCCTCTTCAAGCATGAAGAACTCATAAGAATCCAATAAAAAGAAAATCTAAGCAAAATCAACTAAAGAAAAACGATACTAAAATAAAATTGAAAATATTCATCTTGAGTTTTTCCCCTTTCTTAAAATTAATGGAGAGAATATATTAAACATCACCCTTTAAGATTGGAGTTAAAAACTTAAATACCTTTGAGATAGATAATGGGAAAAAAGTTTGAAGGTGTAATGGAAGAAAAGACAACATCAAGGTATTAGATTAAAACTAAAATATTGGTATTTTAGAATTAAAGATTGGTTTTTTTAGAGTGGAAGAGAAGAAGAAAGGGATAAAATGGGTATTAGGAAAATATCTATTAACCATAGGGAGTGTAAATGCTTATTATTATAATTCACGGGATATAAGTGCTCAACTCCAAATGGTTTAAGGGTCTGTGCAATTAACCCTTTTTTCTTTTCAATTGCAACAATTTTATTTCCAAGATACTTCTCATTGAAAGCAATAAATATGCAATGTTTTTTTTCTCTCCTTTTTTCTTAGTATTTTTTTTGTTTGGGGCGCGGGGGTGGGGGGGGGGGTGTAATTGTGGTATCTTTGGCTAAAAAAGGTGCACAAACAGGAAAAAATAGCAGCTGTCGTAGCAGAGATCAAGTGAAACATTTTAAAAATACTATACGGGCAAAATTGTGGGTGTGCCGATTATCTATCACCATATATACTTATTATGTGTATCTTCGTTTATAGTTGGTAAATGAGGGGCGAAAGCGGCTCAGTGTTAATTACCATCCCATCTTCAGGCTTTTTAAGCTTGTGGTCTTTTCTGGTGTGTTATCTTGCATTGTTACTCTTTCATGCATCTACCGACTCTCCGTGAGGGATTTGATTATGCTGTCTTGCGTTTCTACCGATGGGTTCGGGGCTCTTATCAGTAAGTATAGATGCACATCAAATCTAATAATTTTCCGAGTATTTTCCAGATTGTTATTTTCAATTCTATTTATTTTTCTCAGGTTGCACAAGCTCTGCAGCCAAAGATCGAGGAGTATAGTCTATGGGACTCTGTTCAAATTATAGCTCAAGCATATGATTATGGAATTGGCTGTTTGCTTTTTGCGCCAATTGCGGCACTGTTGTGGATGCCTGTAATTTCTGCAATTCAAATTCGTGTGCTTTTTAACCAGGCATTTAGCAGGCAGCTGCAAATTCAGCCTATACTTTTTGCGCTTCACAAGTTTTTGGTTGAACCTTGTTATTTTCTCAAAAAGCAATCCCTTTTGTGCTTCATCTTGTGTTTTCTGTTTTGAGTTATGTCCGGAATTGTTTCATATATGGTTGCCCCTAGAATTCATACCGGTAGTGAAGATTCTTGTTGCTAATGCTATCTGATTTACAAGGAACTTTGTATTTGCATGATTATACTACGATGCACTTGATGCAGCAGATGAAACCTTATTAGTTTCATGATTCACATGAGAAATAAAGAGTGATGGAGGATGAACAAAATTATTCGGATCAGTGTTTTCCATAATTATCATTTTATTAAGATGATGTTTGGTTCATTGCAATGGAATTATTCAGCTCCAAATACATTTATCTCATGCGACATCGGCTGCATTGGCCTTACTAACAGTTAAAATTAGTGACGTGTATTTATGAATTGTTTCCGGCAGTGTTAATCGCAGTAAATACCCTTGTAGTGTATTTATGAATGGTTTCCGGAAGTGTTAATTGTACCAAATACCCCTGTAGCTTGCCCATTGTAGCACTTATACCCCCCACAAGTAATTAATTAGCCCGTATTACACGCAAATTACAACACAAACCAACTATAGAGTTAAATTAGAAATTCATTTCAGTTATTTAGAGTTGAATTTGCTTGTTTCTAATGAATTATTATTTTATTATGAGGAGAGGCGTTTGTGCTAATAAACTACCTGGGGGATATAAGTGCGATCTGGGGTAAATTGCAGGGGTGTTTTGTGCAATTAACCCTTTCAGTAATAAAAGACGCTAAATCACCGCGATGGCAAACACAATTTTGTAACAAATAGCCACATTGTTGCAGCCATATTTTCACCTAAGATGTTTGCTCAAAAACAGAAATTTGATTGCTGCAACTACTCTTGCAGCTCCATTTTCATCCAAAATAGCTACTGACAAATGAATATAGAAATACATTATTTTCATATGTACTATGAAACTGACATACCAAGTTGTCCCATGTATTAAAATTTGAACAACAGGTCTTTTTTCCTCAAAAGAATTAGCCCCTCCACACAGTAGGTTGGCCTAACTTTCAAGATTACATAATAGTCAAGGAAACTCAAAATCAATTGCCAGCTATACACAGCATCAAATTTGATAGGCAATTGCAGAATTAATGCAGCGATCGATCGATCGATCGATCAATTAAATTGCATGGCCTCTGTGACAATAGAGACCTCAAAGGATTTTGGTCACTACCGCATTCTAGAAGAATCCCGGACTGATACAGCTAACAAGAAGACTAAATCACACTAAAATACCCTCGGTTATCATAGTCATTCACTAATGTCTTCAGTTTTTTTTATTACACTAAATTATCTTAAACTTAAGGGGTTAGTTTCACTAAATTACCCTCAAAAGTAACAGACAAGCTAGTTTACTATGATAAAGCAGTATATCAATGAAAGTAGTGGTAGTTAAGGATATTTTAGTGTAATTTACTATATAACAACAGAAAACACAAATATAGCATGCAACAATAAACAACAGCAAAACGAGCCTTTTATCCCAAGCGGATGGAGTATGCTACATGAACCAACACGAGAATCACGCCGGGTCGAGCACATGAATCCTCCGCCTCCACTCACTCCTATCAAACAATTTACTTTCATTAAGACCTTTGGCATCCATATCTTTTCGTATCGCCTCCATCCACATTTTCTTAGGTTTCCTTTTCGCTCTTTTGACTTGGCCTAAATCGAGAATATACATTCGTCGAACCGGTGCTTCCTAGGTGTGTGTTGCATATGACCAAACCATTTTAGACGGTTTTCTCGCATCTTCTCCTTCATGGGTGCTGCACCAATTTTTGCATGAATATTCTCATTTCGCACCTTATTCTTTCTAGTATTACTATACATTCAACAAAGTATACGCATCTCCGCTACATGCATCTTCTATTCATGATGTTTCTTAAGAGCCCAGAATTTCATACCATATGATAAGACAAGCCGAATAGTGCTTCAATTAAACTTCCCTTTCAATCTTAACGAAAAGTTACGATCGCACAAGATCCATATTGCACTCCTTCATTTCAACCAACCAGCCTGAATTCTCTGGTTGATATCGCTATCGATTTCCCCATCCTTTTAGATAATGGAACCTTGATATCTAAACCGACGCTCGATGATATCTCTTGCGCATCCAGTATTATACCACTATAATCTCGACTTTTCTGTTTACTAAATTTGCATTGCATATATGTAGTCTTAGACTTAATCAATCTAAACCTCCAAGATTCCAACGTTTGCCTCTATAACTCAATTTGGCATTAATCTCTGATTTCGTCTCATTTACCAGAGTAATATTATCAGCGAATAATATACACCAAGATATCTTATCCTTGATAGTTCTAGTAAGCTCATCCATCACTATGACAAACAAGAATGGACTTAATGCAGATTCTTGATGAAAACCAATTATGATCGGAAAATATCTCGTTAAGCAGCCACAAGTCATTACATTTACCACTGCTCCACCATACACGTCCTTAATTATGTCAATGCATATTATTAGGACTCCTTTCTTCATCATTGTCCATCGTAATAACTATTTAGATGCCTTATCGTAAGTTTTCTCTAAGTCAATAAAAACCATATGCAAATCCTCTCTCTCGAAAACATTCGATAAGTTGGCGAAGCAAATGAATAATCTCTGATGGAGCTCTGGATCTCCTTTAGATGTTGTCTTCCGTTGATTTGTTGCGAGCGTTGATGGATGGCTGAGATTGGATTCGAAGGTTCCCTCTTGGTGCATGTGGATCTCAGTGGGGTTGTTCAGAATGAAGCTGAGCTACCTGCAAGGAAGTCTCGGGATGGTTGTACCACCATGCACCTTCCGGGGATCAAGTTAGTCGAGGTATTTGGGCAGAGTAGTGGCCTATTGGAATAAAATTGCCTTACATGAGTAGTCTGAGAGGGGGTTTATATAGTGGCGGCCATGGGCTAGCGGGCGCGAGATTTACGCCGACCGTTACGTCCTTGGAGCCGCGCCTACGCGAATGGAGGGATCCTCCATTAATGGCGAGATATGTCCATTAACGGGGGAACGCGATGGCGTGGGACGTGGGATCATGGGGCGGCGGATATCTCGCGTATGGCGAGATTCACGGAGCCATGTCCGGGATGCTTACAATTTGCTCTATGGGTCGGTCGATGAGACCGAGGAAGCTGAGCTTGGCGGGAGGCTCGGAGGCGAGCGGGAGGTCGACCAAGCTTGGTTTTGTGATAGCTCGGATGCGAGTTAGGAGGGCTGAGGGAGCTCAGCGTGCAGGAAGGCTCGGAGGTGAGCCAATGGTTATTTGTAAGATGAGCATAGGAGTGGTATGGAAGGCCACCGAAGGTCAAGAACATCCTCGGGAGGAAGGCCCGGGATACACCTTTAATGTACCATTCTTACTCCTTTTCCGTAAGCCTTGGGACACGTCATCTGCCACGTGTCGTGATCTGGGGAGTTCTCAGTATTGAGCATCATCATTAGCCCCCCACTCTCGTCCCGACCTATTTATGGGTCGGGTCGAGAGTGGTCTGATCGGTCACTCGGGCTAAGATCTTTTTTGAAGACATCGTCGGCACGAATTCCTGAACAGTTAGTCGTATTTTTTATGACGTCGGCGGATCAGAGAAGAGATCATGCATTAAAGGGGAAGCGTTGATTCGATCGTACGTTGTTGATTCGATCGTACGTTCGTTGAGGCGCTAGGCCACATGTCCGACGCTGGTTGGCTGACGTGACGGGCCGCCGATGTCCTTGGCACTTGAAAGGACGCGTCCAATGCTCTTGTGACACGTGGAAGGTTGACGGCCGTCGAATGCGAAGCGTCTGTTTTGGCGGGAATTGATCGGTGCTCATATCAGATTTTTGCATTATTAAATCACCCATTCTTAATCACATTGCATATAAATAGGTACTTTTGATCCATGTCTGCTAAATAGTTGCAGGTTATAGGTTCTCAGCTCTTTACAGTGAAATTCATGAAAAGTCGCTACAAATGTGAGACTACGATCAACAACAGATGAGTCTGTATGATACCGCCTACCAGTTCAAGGAATAAATGGAAATTATTAGACAGTTCAATACACAAAGCACAAGGGCAGCACAAGATCCAAGACTTCAATACGGAGCTCAAGGCAAAAGTCTACATCATTCTGTACTGTTGGAAATCTGGAAAGAGATTGAAGAGATTTTGAGAGACCAAGTGAAGAAAATAGAAGATAAAAGCAACTTGAAGAAACCCTGAAAAAGTGGGCCCATGAACCCACCAAATGGCCCCGGAACCGCGGCCAAACAGGCACTTCTGCCGCGGTTCCGCGGCCGTGCAATGCACGTGTCGGTGGCAGTGTCGGTGCATTGACTCGGCTCTCTTGGGGCAGTTTTGTAATTTCGTGTATGGATCAGAATGTAAACCTATGGTTTTTCTGTCTATAAATAGGAGGGTTCAAAGCCAAATTAGGCATGCCTCTCTTCATTTTTTATTCCTCTTTTTTTATGTTCTATATCTAAATTTTAAATTCAATTGTAATGTATTCTTGAGAGGTCATCAATAAAATAAATCTTTTATTTTATTTTATATCGTATTCTTCTTATCTGCAATTTATTATCTGCACTTTTATTTGTTCTTTATTTATCTGCAATTTAGGTCATCATTTAAAAATGAATTTTATTGTTATCTTCCTAATGAGTGAGTAATTCCTCACTTGTTAGGGATAGGAAAGGAAATGTTTGAGAGAAGGAAATCTCTCTCACTTCTTTCTTTGCCCAAATAATTTTAATACGGACTCCCTTTAAATCAACCATAATCCGCTCACTACGGCATCCTATCTTATATGATAGCGGTGATTCCCTAGTTAGACCGGTTGTGGTTAAATTAAACCGGAGGTTAGGGCTAAGAGCCAAGAACGGACGGACAAGAACCAAAAGGAAGAAACCAAGTTTTTTCTCAGTCGTGCTAATCCCCGTTATTGCCGATTACCCTAACACTTTTATTCACAACTAAGGCATTGAAAAAAATGAGAAGATCCCTATTTCGAACTAACCTAATTCTAACCCTAGCAAGCTTTTACCAACTTATTCGCATTCGTAGATCTTAAAAAAAACCCAACTTACTTGGACTTAACTCATTATAACATAAAAAAAAGGATTCCTTCTCCCTGTGGATCAACCCGTACTCAACCGGCTAGCTACCAAGCGACATTGTCTTGATTGCGGTAAAATTAAACATAGAAAATCTCTACCAATCAATCGGCGCCGTTGGATGCGCTTGCCAAATGCTATAAGTAGAGGTGGGACCCCCCTAGGGTCCACACTTCGCCATAATTTCCTCATCCCTTCGTGTGTTAGCTCGGCGCTCTTCCCTTTAGGTCGGATTTCTTGCATTCTTTCCTTGGAGGACTCCTTCCTTTCCTCAGGTTAGATTTCTTCCTTTGGGGAGTCCGTAGAAATAGTTCGGGGAGAGTCTAGGGAGTCTTCTGCTTCTTCTTCCTCTGCCTCATCTGAGTCGGAATCCCCCCGGGGATTTAGAGTTAGTCATGCCACCCGGGGTTGCACGGCAGGGATGATCCCCAAAGCGTGTGTCAGGAGTGTCCATGACGCGCCTTCCCTCCTGAGGCATGTGGACGAGCTCACCACAATCCGGGCTTGCTTCTATATTCCCCTCGGCTACTCGCTTCGCTTGGCTGAGGAAGGAGAAAGGGCAGACCAGGATACGGGGCAAGGAGATTGCCTTGTACTTGGAAGCCTTTTGGGCCGGAATGTGTTTGCCTTTCTCTCCCAAGGTGAGTGCGGCGCTGCGTTGCTTTCAAATAACCCCGGGCCAGCTAATGCCGAACTCGTGGAGGATTCTTCTCGGATTCCTGGTTCGGTTGAGACTGCAGGAGATCCCTTTTAGCATGAACCTTCTCCTTTCCTTCCTCTGCTACAAAAATCACCCTGTACTTGTATGGTCGAGCCTAGCTGGGTATACATTTCTTTTAGAAAACACAGAAGAGGGACGGCCGGGTCGCGGATCGTAGCAGTACCCTCTTCCATTCATTAATGGAAGGAGAAGTTCTTGTTTGTCGGGCCACCCGAGGGTGAGAATTGGCATGCACCTGTCTAGTGGCACAAGGCCAACTGCCCACGGTTGAGGCGGTCGTCCGATTCCGATGCGATGGCACTGTCAGCATCCTTGTGGCCCCGAAGTCGAGGTGGCGATCGCTCATTGAAGATACGTCAGTTGGTACCTCCGAGTAGATAGGTGTAGACTTGCCCATTCCCTCGAGTTGGACCGGCGACCACCTATCTTAAGATTGGTCGGCGTCACCGAGGTTGAGGACTTTTGATCTTTAGTATAGATGGATAGGGAGTTACCCACTAAGGATGGACCGAGCAGGGAAGCTACTCGGTGGCCTCTTGGTGAGGGTTTCGATTCTTAGCGAGGATGGATAAGAAGTTACCTGCTAAGGATGGACCGAGCAGGGAAGCTGCTCGGTGGTCTCATGGCGAGGGCTTTGATCCTTAGCGTAGATGGATAAAGAGTTACCCACTAAGGATGGACCGAGCAGGGAAGCTGCTCGGTGGCCTCTTGATGATGGCTTCGATCCTTGGCGTCGGTGGGTAGTAAACTACCAGCCATGGATAGACCGAACAGGGAAGCTGCTCGGTGGCCTTTTGACGAGGGCTTTGATCCTTAGCGTAGATGGGTAAGAAGTTACCCACTAAGGATGGACCGAGCAGGGAAGCTGCTTGGTGGCCTCTTGATGAGGGCTTCGATCCTTGGTGTAACACCCAGCCCTTTTTATACCAATATATGTACTTCTCGTTAACTTATAAGATTTTACTTTATTTATAATTATTAGTTTATTTATTTTAAAACTCTATTAAACCCTAAAGTCTCTACCCTTTTTCCACAAGTTCCACAGCCAATTCAATCCCTCAGCCCTTTTCTTTTATTAAAATTTAACCCAGCCATTCCCTATTTAATAAATTTAATTTTCTTTATTATTCTCAAATCCCAAGCCCACTCCACTATTTTTGCCATTAGATTTTACCTCTAAAACCAAACCAAGGTCCGGCCCTTTTCTTTTTATCCATTTTTATCTTATTCCCTCGGCCCATCTCCCAAATCCTTCTCCCACTTTAGTTTAATTCCTTTTAATCTCTACCCAGCCCAGGCCCACTATTTTTCCCTCAGTATATAAAAGAAATTCATTTTATTTTGCAGCCCAGCCTTTCCTTCGGCCTGCGTCGCGCACTCCAACCCGACCCGGCCCACCACTTCTTCTTCTTCTTCCCGTTGCGCTTTTCCCACGCGCGTTTCCTTCGCGACCACGTCGCCCGCGCTTCTCGCCGTCGCCCACGCCTGTGCTCGCGCGCGTTACTCCCACGACGCGCGCCCTCCACCTCTCTCCTCTACCCACTACTCCCTTTTCCTCGCTCGCTCTCTCCCTCGTTCTCATTTTCCTCCTAAAATTTTCTGCAACCATTTTTCCCGACGACGACGGCAGCCATCTCATGACTACGCCTTCTCCGCCTCCGGCCACCTCCCTCCATCACCATCGCACTCGTCGACACCCGAGCCGACCCCGCCTCATCGCCGTTCAACCACCGCTGAGACCCCAACATCATCATCACGACCTCTCGATCTCACCCACTGCGTCCCTCGCGACCCACGACAACTGCACCGTCGACATCGCCACCATCTCTACCTCCTCCAAAACACCACCACACCAAACTATCCCTCCTCCTCCCATGGATACGTCGTCACCACCCGAGCCCCACTTCACTTTCCCCTCGCCGTCGAACTCTCTGTTTCTCTATCCCTCTCTCTTACCTCTTCCCTTGCACACTCCTTCTCCCTTATCTCTCTGCATCTCTCTCTGCTCCCTCTCTTCTCTCTTCCTCTAACTTCTCTCTCTCTCTCTCTCTATCTAACCTCTCTGCTTCTCTCCCCTCACTCGATCCCTCTCTTTTACTCTCTATCTCTCTGAGTTTCTCACCCCCTCTCTCTCACTGCTTCATTCTCTCTCTGGCCCCCTCTTTCACTCCCTCTCTCTGCCCCTCTCAATCTCTCTCTCTACAACTCCAATCCCTTCTCTCTCGCTCTCCTATCAACCGAGCCCGTGCCACCCAGTTCAAGCCGAGGCCAAATCTTGACGGTGCCGCTCGCGCGTGTGTCACTGCCGTGCCGCACGTGTGTCGTGCCGCTGCAGTGTGCCCCAACATCTCCAGGCAAGTTCCCTACTTGCTACATGCTACTTTTGTTAATTACAAATCGATATCGTATATAATTCATGCTTTACTTTCCGTTAGATTATTCGACACAACTGTTCGATGCTTGTCCTCATAGGAGAACATCATTTAATTTGACGGAACTAACTGGTATAAGTTGGCCCGTATGGCCTTGAATCTAATGTGTGAAATTCGTTGGAAAATATGACCGTTAACGACTAAAACAACTACCCCCAAGTTTAACCGTAAAACTGGAGTTTTCTTGTACCTGAAAACTATTAAAATCGCCATAAATTATATATACACTGGAATGATGCGTTCGAGGGCTCAAATCGAAGCCAACTCGACGAAATTTAACCCTATACTAGTTTCCAGATATTCCTGTACCCTAATTGTGATGAAATTTGGATCGGAGTGCGACTCTGGACTGCAGTCCAGAGCGACTCCAATTGTTGCTTTCTGTTCCGTAATGGGTGCCACAAGATTTCCTTAACTTCTAGGTTGCGGAACTCTGCTGTTTATTATAGGTAAATCTATTAGCTAGACAACAAAAGTGGTTTCACTCTATTTTGTTATCGTTTGTTAATTAATCTGTAATTTAAAAGATCAGGACGCATAACAGTCCCAACAGAATCAGAATTGACATACTAGTACTAAACAGTATATATCTCCTAACATACAGACGCGATTGAAGATCCTTCTGTTGTGTTGAAAACCTTACTGAAAACCCTATATTTCATCCGACTGTAGCATTGCTAAAATCTGATCCCAACTGGGATCAAAATGCGTTGCGAAACGTATTTCTGATTCTGAAACCGGATTTCCAGCCGTGAACGCTTAAAATGAAATGGCTATAACTAATGATCCTGGAACTCGATTGGCATGAAACTAAATTCGATGGATATATAAATGAACATACTAATTATTACCTTTTCATCATTTCGCTAAATTATAACTGTATGGTTTATGATAAATTATGAAAGTGGTAGATTATTGGTTCAGGACATCCTAAACATGCTTTATATATTGCTTATGCATCATATCATACACATGGAGATACATTGATAACATAGTGATAACGTGCATTTACCCAGTTTTAGACTTTAGTGATGATTGTGGCAAGTACGTCAATGTTCGTGTATCCGTGAATAAGTGAAAGTGATACGTACTTGTACACAATCAGTGACCCTATTATTCTATTGCATTGTCGACGTCTGTGGGATGCGTGTACGTGCGACTATAAGTGGTATGTGACACTTTTGGAAGCGCTTGCACGGGTGTCACAGATAAGGCATCAGACACTGCCATTTATCTTAGGTATTAGTCGGGACGTGCTTGATGGAGGTCCTGCCTCCAGTTCTCGCGCAGACTTGTCACGGGTCGATTGGTATTTAGGGTTATGGTTAGCGTTTGATGTGGACCACGGGGTGTGGGGTAGTTTAAGTGTGAGTTCAACAGAATCTCGGGAGTCCCATGCCGTCTTATATATTTAGGGAGATATATGGAGATTTACAGGGTATGTGATTATCACCGTGATATACATGTTGGGCCCGTGGTCCCTTGCCCTTGGGTGGAGGACACTCGCGAGTGGTTGACTCTCACACTTGGACTGACGATAGGCTTAGTGACCTATACAGTGAGACTTAGAGACTGTTAGGGATACTGTCATTGATGTATCTTATTTACCGTGTTGATATACGTGGCATGTCGTTCTACTGCTTTTACTGTTCCGCTGCATTATTACCGCATATTCATATCCGTGTTGTCATTGATTTACTGTTATACATATCTATTACCACTGTTAGAACTGTCACTTGATTTATATATATTATATTGCTATTGTGTCGCTCTGACGACCTGAGTATGCATGCTCAGTGTGAGGAGAAGATTTAGCCTGGACCAGGTCTAGATGCACTCCGCGGACATCTTGTTTAGCTATCCAGAGTTATATCTTTTGTTTCCCATCAGGTCAGTTCATTTTACCGTTTTGTTCCAGTTACTGCATTTCTCATTACCTGCGCATTATTTACTGTTTACCATGATAAACTAGAAGCCGAAGTGTGACTACGGCGGGACATTTCCTTGACCGTAGGAGCATGGCTGGCCTTGTCTATCCCTCGTATTCCGTATTTTGGGAAGCGGGGCGTAACATGGTTTAGTTGGTATCAGAGCCAGGTTTTGCATCGTTTGGGATTGCAGTTTTCCATATATAGTTTGGCAGTCTAAGTCATTCCTCGGTCTAGGTTTTAAACTTGTCATTCTTGATCCATATTCACATCGTGTGTTCAACTATCCATTCGCTAGGGTTTCGAATGACTTGGCAAGGTTACGTGGTTGCAATTGCACTACCGTGCTCTGTTTAAGTGACTTAAAGTCATACAGTTGATTCGCCACTTGTAATAAATTCATCACCTCTGATTCTTGAATTTTTGTCCAATCCATATTATATCTTGATTCGAATAGCTTGTGACTTATATCATCCTCAAAATTGTTGTTTCAGGATCATGTCTTCCAACGACTCTTCATCTATATCCGCTCCCCAGAATCAGACCGTTGAGATTCTGAGTGTACTGCAAGGTTTGAAGGAAGCCCAGGAGCGAACAAACGACTTGTTAGCTGAAGGACTGAGAAGGCAGGTGAATCAGGCACCGGCGGGAGTCTCCAATCATAGAGGGATCCCTATTAGACGAGGAAAAGAGAAGAAGATGAAGCGCCCATTTGTTCCCCCGAGACAGAAGCAACAGAAGACCCAATGTTGTGGGTACTGTAAGAGGCCAGGACACCTTCAGAGGGATTGTCGCCGTGCCCAAGGGAAATGTCTGATATGCGGTTCCAACAAACATCTTATCAACGGTTGCCCAGAAAGAAAGGAACTACAAGGAGGAGACTCGTCCACTCTCCACACTTCTGACAAGTGAAGGTTACTGCGTAGTTCGGACTCTGAAGATGAAGCGGATCTAACACATGTTTCAACTCACGCGACGAGAATGCGACGTTATAGTAGTCGAAGAAGGATTTTTCATGTTATCTACTTTCAGTAATAATGTTGTCATCTTTTTATGAATATTTCTTTCCGTTTGAAATCTTGTATCCGCTGAACTTTTGATTGAATGCAAAAAAAAAAATTTGAATCGTAATATATGTATCATTCTCTTGTTTTCTCTTTATCTAATTCTATTCATTATCACAGTATTTTAATCCTGATCTTTCAGTTCCTGCAACCGCATATTTTCCTATAATTTGTACCCTGAGTTTTTTTCCTTGATGTATTCCACTGTCTAATCATGACTTTTCTTTTCAGACCATGGCCCACCCTGGAGCAGCGCCGCATCTGGATGAGGATGCACAATCTTGCATTTCCCTAGATCGCACGCTGATGAATTCTGATGATGAGATCAACGATCCCCAGGCCATTTTCGGAAACAGCGATTTCGAAGACGAAAGAGCAGTCGCCCCAGAGTTTGGCATGACAGGATATTTCGATGAAGAGGAAGGAGAACCTGAAGAGAATCCGATAGAGAAAGATCCCGAGGAAGATCCGATAGAAGAAAATCCAGTGGAGGAAGACCTCATGGAAGAGAACCCAGAAGGAGAGGATCACATAGAATCAGATTTCGACGAAGAAGCTCTATCCGAGGAAGAAGGACCAGAAGATCAAGATCCTGTGGTGGAAGAACTTCCAATAGCGATACATGCGAGGCGCTATGGAAATGGACGCCCCTACCTGAGCGCGCGAGCCTACCGCAACCTGCTGAATCTTCATAACCGCGACTGACGGAATTTTTTTTTGATGATTGCCTTATCTGGCCAAATAAATCTGTGTATAGATTAGGGCCACCTTTTTATCTTTGAGAATGCTTTGTTTAAAATCTTTTGGAATAAAGTAAATTGCTAAGTTCACTAATCTTTTGATCTTCCTAGTTCATTTGATACTCGATTATTCCTTCTATGAAAATATTTTTCTTTCTTTCTTTTTGAGATCTGTCCGCCCCTATTCCTTACATTTCCTTAACCCTCACTGAGATTCACTAGTACCACACCCGATTTTTGAGGTTCACCCTTCATCCTTCGTCTGCGCCCCGTTTGAGATCCTTTTGGGAGGAGGACCTTTCTTATGAATTTCCGAGTTAGTTAGCCTTTCAATTTTTGATTCGCTTGAAGTACCGACCGTTATCCTCTCCATACTTCTTCCCTTGTAGCCATGTGTTGTTCACCTTTGCATGTTGTGCTAACCCGATCCCAATCTCCTTGATTTTCAGCCTAAAGTAGCCATACTCCAACCTTGGAATGATCCACACTTCCTTGTAATCCTTACCTTAGCTAGCCCTATACATTTTATGTGTTTTCTTATTACCCTATGTACATTTAAAGACTTTATTATTCAAAAATTTGGTTTTCATTATCTTGTATTTGTCGAAAAGTGCGTATTATTGACTACTTAGCTTTATTGTATTTCAAAGCACCCTACTATTATCTTTATTTTCAATAGCGCAACCTTGCACCGTGCCTATTTTGTTCCATGTTTTTTTTCTCACTAAATGAGTTTTCTAAGCCATTTTAAAACTATTTGACCGATACGTTTTCCTAACATGTTTTAACCTACTGACTAGTTTTCACTACATTATTGTCGTTACTTTATTTTCGGGTTTTGTACTTATGATTACTATATAAATAGTTGAGCCTTATACCTATTATTTCTGCTTGTTTTTAATAGGCTTAGATGTGCACATACTTGGGTTTCGACTTTTATCGAGTGCGCCTCGAATAATATTGTTCGTTATTGTTGTTATTTATATTTTCGTATTTATATTTATTCTTACGTATTTATATCTTCAAATTTTTTCGTCCACGGATTTCTAGTAAATCATTATGTGTTAGTTTGCGACGTAGTAGCTTTCACTTATTATTTTATAACTTGTCATTTCTTTTAAATTTCGAGGACGAAATTTTTATAAGGGTGGTATGATGTAACACCCAGCCCTTTTTATACCAATATATGTACTTCTCGTTAACTTATAAGATTTTACTTTATTTATAATTATTAGTTTATTTATTTTAAAACTCTATTAAACCCTAAAGTCTCTACCCTTTTTCCACAAGTTCCACAGCTAATCCAATCCCTCAGCCCTTTTCTTTTATTAAAATTTAACCCAGCCATTCCCTATTTAATAAATTTAATTTTCTTTATTATTCTCAAATCCCAAGCCCACTCCACTATTTTTCCCATTAGATTTTACCTCTAAAACCAAACCAAGGTCCGGCCCTTTTCTTTTTATCCATTTTTATCTTATTCCCTCGGCCCATCTCCTAAATCCTTCTCCCACTTTAGTTTAATTCCTTTTAATCTCTGCCCAGCCCAGGCCCACTATTTTTCCCTCAGTATATAAAAGAAATTCATTTTATTTTGCGGCCCAGCCTTTCCTTCGGCCTGCGTCGCGCACTCCAACCCGACCCAGCCCACCACTTCTTCTTCTTCTTCCCGTTGCGCTTTTCCCGCGTGCGTTTCCTTCGCGACCGCGTCGCCCGCGCTTCTCGCCGTCGCCCACGCCTGTGCTCGCGCGCGTTACTCCCACGACGCGCGCCCTCCACCTCTCTCCTCTACCCACTACTCCCTTTTCCTCGCTCGCTCTCTCCCTCGTTCTCATTTTCCTCCTAAAATTTTCTGCAACCATTTTTCCCGACGACGACGGCAGCCATCTCATGACTACGCCTTCTCCGCCTCCGGCCACCTCCCTCCATCAACATCGCACTCGTCGACACCCGAGCCGACCCCGCCTCATCGCCGTTCAACCACCGCTGAGACCCCAACATCATCATCACGACCTCTCGATCTCACCCACTGCGTCCCTCGCGACCCACGACAACTGCACCGTCGACATCGCCACCATCTCTACCTCCTCCAAAACACCACCACACCAAACCATCCCTCCTCCTCCTGTGGATACGTCGTCACCACCAGAGCCCCACTTCACTTTCCCCTCGCCGTCGAACTCTCTGTTTCTCTATCCCTCTTTCTTTCCTCTTCCCTTGCACACTCCTTCTCCCTTATCTCTCTGCATCTCTCTCTGCTCCCTCTCTTCTCTCTTCTTCTAACTTCTCTCTCTCTCTCTCTCTATCTAACCTCTCTGCTTCTCTCCCCTCACTCGATCCCTCTCTTTTACTCTCTATCTCTCTGAGTTTCTCACCCCCTCTCTCTCACTGCTTCATTCTCTCTCTGGCCCCCTCTTTCACTCCCTCTCTCTGCCCATCTCAATCTCTCTCTCTACAACTCCAATCCCTTCTCTCTCGCTCTCCTATCAACCGAGCCCGTGCCACCCAGTTCAAGCCGAGGCCAAATCTTGACGTTGCCGCTCGCGCGTGTGTCACTACCGTGCCGCACGTGTGTCATGCCGCTGCCGTATGCCCCAACATCTCCAGGCAAGTTCCCTACTTGCTACATGCTACCTTTGTTAATTACAAATCGATATCGTATATAATTCATGCTTTACTTTCCATTAGATTATTCGACACAACTGTTCGATGCTTGTCCTCATAGGAGAACATCATTTAATTTGACAGAACTAACTGGTATAAGTTGGCCCGTATGGCCGTGAATCTAATGTGTGAAATTCGTTGGAAAATATGACCGTTAACGACTAAAACAACTACCCCCAAGTTTAACCGTAAAACTGGAGTTTTCTTGTACCTGAAAACTATTAAAATCGCCATAAATTATATATACCCTGGAATGATGCGTTCGAGGGCTCGAATCGAAGCCAACTCGACGAACTTTAACCTTATACTAGTTTCCAGATATTCCTTACCCTAATTGTGATGAAATTTGGATCGGAGTGCGACTCTGGACTGCAGTCCAGAGCGACTCCAATTGTTGCTTGCTGTTCCGTAATGGGTGCCACAAGATTTCCTTAACTTGTAGGTTGCGGAACTCTACTGTTTATTATAGGTAAATCTGTTAGATAGACAACACAAGCAGTTTCACTTTATTTTTTTATCGTTTGTTAATTAATCTGTAATCTAAAAGATCGGGACGCATAACAGTCCCAACAGAATCAGAATTGACATACTAGTACTAAACAGTGTATATCTCCTAACGTACAGACGCGATTGAAGATCCGTCTATTGCATTGAAAACCTTACTGAAAACCCTAGATTTTATCCGATAGTGTCGCTAAAATCTGACCCAACTGGGATCAAAATGCGTTGCGAAACGGATTTCTGATTCTGAAACCGGATTTCCAGCCGTGAACGCTTAAAATGAAATGGCTATAACTAATGATCCGGGAACTTGATTAGCATGAAACTAAATTCGATGGATAGATAACTAAACATACTAATTATTACCTGTTCATCGTTTCGCTAAATTATAACCGTATGATTTATGATAAATTATGCAAGTGGTAGATTATTGGTTCAGGACATCCTAAACATGCTTTATATACTACTTATGCATCATATCATACACATGTCGATGCATTGATAACATAGTGATAACGTGCATTTACCCAGTTTTAGACTTTAGTGATGATTGTGGCAAGTACGTCAATGTTCGTGTATCCGTGAATAAGTGAAAGTGATACGTACTTGTACACAATCAGTGACCCTATTATTCTATTGCATTGTCGACGTCTGTGGGATGCGTGTACATGTGACTATAAGTGGTATGTGACACTTATGGAAGCGCTTGCACGGGTGTCATAGATAAGGCATCAGACACTGCCATTTATCTTAGGTATTAGTCGGGACGTGCTTGATGGAGGTCCTGCCTCCAGTTCTCGCGCAGACTTGTCACGGATCGATTAGTATTTAGGGTTATGCTTAGCGTTTGATGTGGACCATAGGGTGTGGGGTAGTTTAAGTGTGAGTTCAACAGAATCTCGGGAGTCCCATGCCGGCTTATATATTTAGGGAGATATATGGAGATTTACAGGGTATGTTATTATCACCGTGATATACATGTTGTGCCCGTGGTCCCTTGCCCTTGGGTTCTACCCTTGGGTGGAGGACACTCGCGAGTGGTTGACTCTCACACTTGGACTGACGATAGGCTTAGTGACCTGTACAGTGAGACTTAGAGACTGTTAGGGATACTGGCATTGATGTATCTTATTTACCGTGTTGATATACGTGGCATGTCATTCTACTGCTTTTACTGTTCCGCTGCATTGATTACCGCATATTCATATCCATGTTGTCATTGATTTACTGTTATACATATCTATTACCACTGTTAGAACTGTCACTTGATTTATATATATATTATATTGCTATTGTGTCGCTCTGATGACCTGAGTCTGCATGCTCAGTGTGAGGAGAAGATTTAGCCTGGACCAGGTCTAGACGCACTCCGCGGACATCTTGTTTAGCTATCCAGAGTTATATCTTTTGTTTCCCATCAGGTCAGTTCATTTTACTGTTTTGTTCCAGTTACTACATTTCTCATTACCTAAGCATTATTTACTGTTTACCATGATAAACTAGAAGCCGAAGTGTGACTACGGCGGGACATTTCCTTGACCGTAGGAGCATGGTTGGCCTTGTCTACCCCTCGTATTCCGTATTTTGGGAAGCGGGGCGTGACACTTGGCGTCGGTGGGTAGTGAACTACCAGCCATGGATGGACCGAGCAGGGAAGATGCTCAGTGGCCTCTTGGCGAGGGCTTTGATCCTTAACGTAAATGGGTAAGAAGTTACCCACTAAGGATAGACCGAGCAGAGAAGCTGCTCGGTGGCCTCTTGACGAGGGCTTCGATCCTTGGCGTTGGTGGGTAGTGAACTACCAGCCATGGATGGACGGTGCAGGGAAGCTGCTCGGTGGCTCTTGATGAGGGCTTCGATCCTTGGCGTCGGTGGGTAGTAAACTACCATCCATGGATGGATGGGCAGGGAAGCTGCTCGATAGCCTTTTGACGAGGGCTTCGATCATTGGAGTCGGTGCGTAGTAAACTACCAGCCATAGATGGACCAAGCAAGAAAGATGCTCGGTGGCTTCGTGATGAGGGCTTCGATCCTCAGCTTAGATGGGTAAGAAGTTACCCACTAAGGATGGACCGAGCAGGGAAGCTGCTCGGTGGCTTCTTGATGAGCGCTTCGATCCTTAGTATAGATGGGTAAGAATTTACCTACTAAGGATGGACCGAGCAGAGAAGCTTCTCGGTGGCCTCTTGATGAGGGCTTTGATCCTTGGCGTCGGTGGGTAGTAAACTACCAGCCATGGATAGACTGGGCAGGGAAGCTACTCGGTGGCCTCTTGGTGAGGGCTTTGATCCTTAGTGTAGATGGGTAAGAAGTTACCCACTAAGGATGGACCGAGCAGGGAAGCTACTCGGTGGCCTCTTGGCGAGGGCTTTAGTCCTTAGTGTAGATGCGTAAGAAGTTATCCATTAAGGATGGACCGAGCAGGGAAGCTGGCCGGTGGCCTCTTGATGAGGGCTTCGATCCTTGGCGTTGGTGGGTAGTGAACTACCAGCCATGGATGGACCGAGCAGGGAAGCTGCTTTGTGGCCTCTTGGTGAGGGCTTTGATCCTTAGCGTAGATGGATAAGAAGTTACCTACTAAGGATGGACCGAGAAGGGATGCTGCTCGGTGGCCTCTTGATGAGGGCTTCGACTCTTAGCGTAGATGGGTAAGAAGTTACCCACTAAGGATGGACCGAGCAGGGAAGCTGCTTGGTGGCTTCTTGACGAGGGCTTCGATCCTTGGCGTCGGTGGGTAGTGAACTACCGCCATGGATAGACCGGGTAGGGAAACTTCTCGGTGGCCTCTTGACGAGGGCTTTGATCCTTAGCGTAGCTGGGTAAGAAGTTACCCACTAAGGATGGACCGAGCAGGGAACCTGCTCGGTGGCCTCTTGACGAGAGCTTCGATCCTTGGCGTCGGTAGGTAGTGAACTACCAGCCATGGATGGACCAGGCAGGGAAGCTGCTCAGTGGCCTCTTGGCGAGAGCTTTAATCCTTAGCATAGATGGGTAAGAAGTTACCCACTAAGGATGGACCGAGAAGGGATGCTGCTCGGTGGCCTCTTGATGAGGGCTTCGACTCTTAGCGTAGATGGGTAAGAAGTTACCCACTAAGGATGGTCCGAGCAGGGAAACTGCTCGGTTTTTCCTGGCCTTCTTAGATGTGTGAATACCTAGAAGAGTGATCTCCGAGGGCGATACGTGGAAGAAACGCATAGGTGAGGCAAGGCATTCCCAGATCCGCGTGGTTCCAACTTCGATTCGCCGAGGAATACGGGAAACCTGCTACGTGGCAGTACAGTATTGGAAGAATTGAGCAAATCCCAGGATTTGCGCCCATGCGTGCGAAATTTGGTCTTTTGGGAATTCTGCGGAGGCTATAAATAGAGAAGGAGATGCGTTTGTTTCAACATTGCTTCTCTGAGATGGCCGGGCGTATTTACGCGATTGAAGAGATCATCACTCCCGATGATGTCTACATATATGACCAGTCCGTTTCTGAGGAGAGGTATCTGTAACATCTCAAAAAAAAAAAATATTTTTGGGAATTTTTATAATTAAATAATAATATATCGAATATTTTAATAAGACGGTATAATTAAATACCGATAAATTGGAAAAAAATTGGAAAATTATGGAAATTATTAAAAGAGGGTGTTTTAAGTGAATTATGCAAATTATAAGTTTTTATGATTAATTACACGCTAATTAGTGTTAATCGTGATTAAAAATCGTTAATCGGGCTTTAAGCTTGTTTTGTGCAAAACATGCACATGTCTTTTTTTTACACTTGTTACATTTTTATCATGACTTTTCTCCTTGTTTTATATCATGGTTGTTGTTCTATTGAGAGGGGAAAAGAAAAGAAAAGAAAAAGATAAAGGAATAGAATATTAGGTATGGGTGAGAGAGAGAGAGAAAAAGGTGAGGGTTTACTTTGACTTGGCCATCTTCTCATCTCACCATTTTCATCACATTCTCTCCTCTCCCTCACTCTCTTGCTGCTGCTGCAGCTACTGCCCTCACTCCCTCCCCCTCTTCAATCCTCTCAAACACCATTAAAAACATCTCAAAACCCAATATCCATTTCATTAAAAATATGCATGAGCTCACTAGCAACACATTGGACCAGAAAGAAAGGATTTTAAACACTTGGGGCAACTCAAGAAAATTCTTGAGTTGCCAAATGAGGTATTCTCTTAATCATTAGCCTAGTATTTCCATTGCTTTTTACATCCATGTTAATTTAGAACCGATATGGTGTGGTTTTGGGAAGTTTGAAAACTTGAGTTGAGGTTAGGGTTTTAGTTGAACCCAAAGGTGAAATTAAGATTACTAGAGGCTACACAAACCCTCTAGTGCTAGAATTCAGACCTAAACCAGAGGCTAGAACCCCGGAATACGGATTTAGAAACCTGAAATCGGAGGAATTGTGGATTCTGTGAGTGTATTTTTAAATCTGCTAACACCCGGAGCCTCTGAAAATTATTTTGCAAACACAGAGAGATGTGCAGGCACCCAGGAAGCTAACCCTAAGACCCCAGCCCCTGACTCCACCTTCAGGCCACAAAAATAATCCTTCTGGCCGCAAATTGCGGCTAGACTTGGGCTATTAGGTCTTGTACTTGTTCTGTAGTTCCTACATCTGTAAACTAGACCCTTGGCATATGCAAAATTGACAAATTTGACCTAGGATAAAATCTGGGACCATTTATAAGAGTTGCTGTTTTGATTCGGGGTTTTGTTTTGTGTATTTTATATTCTGGATTTTTGTGTTTTGTGACGTATTCGATCACTTGACTTTTGTATGTCGAAATCGAGTGTTATTTGGTGGTTTTAAAGGCGTAGTCCATAGGTTCTAACCTATAGGCCTTAGCGTATCGTTTTGGTTTTCCGATGTGATTTTAATACGCATTTGCGATTGTGTTATCTATGTAGGTACCTTCACGTGGGTTTCATACGATGAAGAAGATGAAGGCGATATTGACACCGACACGCAAAATGCATGGTGAGTAGATTATATCTACGGGGGAAGTCGGGTGGATGGCGTATAGCACCCCCACAGTTCGTAGTATAGCTTGTGTGTGTGTATGTGTATGTGTGTGTGTGTGTGTGTTTATGTTACGTGGATGATTATCAAGATATGATTAGGTGTTAAATGGTTAGATTAGAGTTATTAGAAGTGAACTGGTATAGCTTCTTAGTCGCGAACCCTAGAATAGGTTTACACCCCCCACACACATGCTTACATTGTTATACTTGTGCGTATATGGGGATACGTATATATATACACACATAGGTATGGGACGACGTATATATATACACGTATACCTACACTTGGATGATGAGGATAGTGGATGATATTTAGAGATGAGTCGATGAGTTTAGGCATGGTGCCATGAGATCGGTGATATAATGGGGTTCGTATTATGAGATACGACATGAGATACGACATGAGTTATAGTGGGCCTTTAGGCGTGTTTTCATACACGCACGTATATGTCTATATAGATGGTATCGGTTTGTACTAGACTTAGATCAGTACCCCAGTTCATGAGATATGATGACAAGGATACCAGATAATTGATAAGATAAATGTGAGATTCGACCCGTACCCAGATTTGGGATGTAGTACGAAAGATTTATGTACGAGTTATATATTGATGAGAGATCCGCACTCTTGACTCGAGAATGTTATATTGTATATTATATCGTATGTGATACTATTGAGGCGGGATCACCGACTATTATATATGTATATATATATATCGACTTAGATTTAGGTAGTTTCCATACCCTTTCGATTAGCTTGTTAGTTAGATCTATAGTTTACTTAGTAGATGTCAGATTAGACCCGAGTCATACCTATTTCAAAAACTACCGAATTGTGAGTATTTTAAAAACAGGCCAAGGGATTCTACGAATATTTTCAAAGGCGCATCTGTAACACCCGAGTCACTTATACCAATTCCAGTTTTCGTATTTACCTATCCATGGTCTTTTCTTGATTTAGCGTGTTTGGGTGCGAATGGTATTTTACATATTACTTTGCATTCGACCCGACCCGCTTGCTTGAACTTGCTTGATTTATATTTATAGGTTACCCTGACTCGTTGCATTGACACGTGCATCTAGTATAAACTGTATATTGGCATTTCATCTGACATCGCATGTTTTATCATATAACTTTTAGATCACAGAAAATATTTTAAACTTACATTTCATAGCCTGCATGATACCCCTAACCCCGTGGTAGCGTCTGCGCATCTTGTTCTCGTCGCATTCAGTGAAACGGACATGCTTGGATGGCTACGCGCACGTACGTACATCCATTCTTGGGGGTATGCATTTTCGTTGACTGAGCACTCATTTTGAAATTTAGAAGTCGCATATATTTTTTATATTTTAAATCTGAATTTTTAGACCAGACCCGGGCTTGTTTTGGAGTAAGTTTGTATTTTGCCAAATCTCAAACGGACTAGTATTTTAATATTATATTCAATATAATTAAATCTCTAATATCTATATATAGAAGTGTATATATAATTTTTAAACTAAATGTATCTTTTAAAATATTTTTTCTCTAAATGCTCTCTCTCTTCTCTCTCTCCGTTTCTCACTCTCTCTCTCTCCCCGTCTCTCTCCTCTCTCTCGTTATATTTAATATTTCTATTCTTAACAAAAAATCCCTCACGTCTCTCTCTCCTCCCACTTCGTCTTCTTCAATATATTTTCTTTTCCCGCTTTCCCTCTTCGCCTGCGCCGCGCCCATCGCCCGCGCCCGTCGCACTCGTCGCCGTCCTCTCATCGCCGTCGCCCCACACCTTGTCCACTCCTCGACCTCTCCTCCTCCCATCACCGCAACTCCCACTGCCATCACCTGACGCCGCTACCCACGACCACGAGAATCCTCGACTGCACAACCTTGCCCCGGCCGACGTCTGTCCTCGTCGCCATCGACCTCCACGTCGCAGCTAGCACCGCCTCCACCTTATCCTCTCTTTACTCCAACCCGAGCAAACCCTCGACAACCCCTGACGAACTCCTGCAGCAAACCTCGGCCCCAACCTCGCCGTTACTCATCGCCGGAGACCCGTCATCATCACCACCGTCGTCTCATTGTCCCTCTCTCCTCTCCCCGACACCACAAAACACCACCACCATTGATCTCACCACCTTCCCGACGACCTCGACAGCAACCCCAGAGAACCCACTACTCCTCGTCGTCGATGGCAGCCCCTCGTTGTCGTCACCTTCTCCTATGTTCTCTGACTCCAGAACCTAGAGCCGAGCAACCCTAGCCTTCTTCTTCTTCTACTTCTTCTTCTCCTTCCTTCTTGTTCTTCCGACCATCGCCGGAAAACCTGCCTGCACCTTGCTGTCAACGGCTCATTGTCGATGACACCCCCTCACATCGTCTCGGATCCAGAGCACCAATCCCAGACTATGCACCAGATCACGCCCAGACCATGCACCAGATCGTGTCCAGATCGCGCCTAGACCATGCACCGGATCGCAACTAAACCCAGTACCGAGTGGCGCCGTTTCACACACCGTATCGTGTCATGTCGCGCCAGGTCGCTTGCATATCGATATTTATTCTGAGGCAAGTGAAACTTGCTACATGCTATTTTACAGCATTCCATATTTATTTGCATATATAGATTTTAAACATGAAGTTTGAATTGGTGCCTATATCACATTTTACCATCCGATGTCCATTTATATCATTTTGAGTTAATTATGAAACACACCCGGTTGCATGATAGATTATAATGTTGTATGCTCATGCCTATATTTTTATAACACGGTTCTTGGTCACATAGCCATAGTACCCTTTAAATAGTTCATAACTGTGCAACACCCGTTTGCACCCATCTAACCTGTTTTATACATATTATTGCATCCATTTAACCCTTTATATATAACTGCATCTAGCGGTCTTTTAATACATGATAGTGTGATTGTAATATTCTATGTTCATGTAAGGTATGATACTTCATGTTGGAAGCATAACCCTGACTCTAATTGATGACTGTACATCTATATAGTTTAGTCTGTACCTATTTGCATATCATATTACATGTGCCAGTTTATTGTTCCGACAGTACCCGCGCTTGTTTATTTATAACCAAGTTTATATTAGTTTGATCTGTGAGCACCCACATAATATTTTGGCTTCCCGACATGACCTGTTACACTTCCTACTTGATATGACATGGTACCATACACTCTTGACTTGACACGACATCTAAATACACTACTCGACTTGACCTGATGTACCATGGCTTTACCTGTTACCTGATCTTGTGTCTAATGCCAACAAACCTGACATATAGTCCTTACGGACCATTCCTGTTGTCTATCCAGACAAACCTGCACCTACTTGATCCTGAATTGGCATTAGTTCTTGATTACTTAATACCTGACTTGAACACATATAACTTGGGGGTATGAGGAAATCAATGATGAAATCCTGACTTGTAACTCGACAGTTGCTTGCTTATGCTGATCAGTTTTAGAGGCTAGGCCCGCCTCGGGATGATGCTGCTGACATCGTTCGTCTTTACCCTTTTCCTTTTAGTGCCTAGCGGCAAGTCTCGGTTTCAGCCCGAGAGTCTTAGACCGTGGTCCTGAGCATGCACGGGATACTATTGAGTTACATCGATGATTCATCAAATTGATTTCAAAGACTTGAGAATAGTTAGCCCAATAGACCAATTAGATAACTCACTACACATTACCCAACTGTCCTTACTTATATCACTGTTATGCTTGTTTTACCATTTATGCTTATACTTGCATGTATTGCTACCCCTGTTTTATTATTGCTTGATGTTATGACGCGCTGACATCTGGGTTTTGTATGGCCCAGATTCTTCTACCTTTGTTGCAAACTAATCAGGAGTATTGCCGCTGTTAGACCGATTGGTGAAGTTCTTGTCGGTATGTAGTTTTACTTTCCAGGTGTTTCATTTATTGTATCTTTTGCTTCCGCATATCATTATTTCTTGACTCATTCATTTTGGCTCATGGACATGTACTAGATAGTTTAGTTACTTTCTTGTTCTTGATATCTCTACAGCCGTAATGTGACTGTGGAGGGATTTTTCCTATCCACAGGTAGCATGGTTGGCTATGTCACGTGCCTATTTGAGCGTACTCTGGGAAGCGGGGCGTGACATGGTTCTTTTGGTATTAGAGCCATAGGATATAGGTTAATCGAGTTTGATTCTTTTGTAGTTGGGTATTGGACCCAATACACGAATTAGAATACTCGTGATTAGGAACATGTCATGTCACCTTGTTATCGTGATTTTTGAATCGTATCTTTCTCGTATCCTTTGCCTTGACGATATGCAAATAACTTTGCATCTCGGCTTGAAATCTTTTTGGATCACCATTGTCTCTTCCTGTTTCTTGATTCTGATACTAGGATTTGGGCGACTTGGGTGGAGTTATGTAATTGTACCCATGAACTGCAGCATGGTTACAATGCGATACTCTATTTAAATAACTTGGAGTCCTAGTCTTGATTTACTTCCTTATTCTATGATCGTTATAATACCTTGCTCTCGGTTTCATTGCTTGCCAGTTCTTGTTTTATCGCTAGCTTGAATTATGTTTACCGTGCTTAATCTTCTTCAGTATCTTGACTTCGGATGAAGTCATCTCGGTATCTTACTTGTTCTTCTTTCCTGCATTAGAATTATTCAATTCTGGTGCATCCCTTGTTTGTTGTTGTCTTGGGAATGGATTTTTCGCGGCACTTTCAACGCTCATATTGATTGTAAGGAAAGGAAAGTGATTCTCCAGATTCCCAGACATCCGGAGCTTGTTTTGCTGGAGGAAGTAGTTCTGTCAGGCCAGTCGAGTTTAGGGCTAGGCCGACAAATCAGGTTCTTTCGTTGATGGAAGTTGATAAGGAGGAAGCACCGGCTATAGTTCGAGAATTCATGGACGTGGTTGAAGACATCTCGGGGTTATCGCCAAAACAAGATATAGAGTTCGCAATTAATCTTGTTCCTGGTGCAGCGCCAATCTCAAAGGCGTATTATCCAATGGCACCAGTGGAGTTGGAAGAAGTTAAGAAGCAAGTTACTGAATTACTTATAAAGGGTTGGATTTGCAGTAGTAACTCACCTTGGGAAGCTCCAGTTCTTCTAGTAAAGAAGATGATGTTACAAAGAGGATGTGCATATATTATCGAGAATTAAACCGGATGACTATTAAGAACAATTACCCGATCCCTCGCATCGGTGAATTATTTGAGCAGCTTAGTGGCACGAGGGTATCCTCGAAGTTGGAATTGTGATCCGGATATCATCAAGTCTGAGTTAAATCAAAAAATAATTGCAAGACTGCGTTCCGAACTCGATATGAACATTATGAGTATTTAGTGATGCCATTCGGAGTCATGAACGCACCGGCGATATTTATGGACTTGATGAACCGAATCTTTTCACCATTCTTAGACCAGTTTATAGTAGTGTTCGCTGAGGATATTCTGGTCTACTCGAGGAGCATTGAAGAGCATGCAGAACACTTAAAGATCGTACTGCAGATATTGAGGCAAGAAAGATTATATGCAAAGATAGCAAGTGCAAGTTTTGGCTTGAAGAAGTAAAGTTTTGGGACATATCGTAGCTGGAGATGGAATCGCCGTTTACCCATGGAAGATTGCAGCAGTTCAAGACTGGCCGATTCCGAAGAACGTTGTAAAGATCAGAAGTTTCTTGGACTTGCAGGATACTATAGAAGCTTCGTGGAGAATTTTTTGCTCGTTTGGCTGAGCCTCTGACCAAGCTTACGCACAAGGAAGTACCATTTGTGTGGACAAATAAGTGTGCATCAGCTTTTGAGGCGTTGGAGCAAAGATTGATAACCGCTCTTGTTTTAACCGTGCCAGACAGTTCTGGAGGATTGGTGTTTCGCAGCAACGCATCTGGGAAAGGATTAGGATATGTATTAATACAGCATAAGAAGGTTGTAGCTTACGCGTTGAGACAGTTGAAGACCCATGAGAAGAATTACTCAACTCATGACTTGGAGCTTGCGGCTGGGATTTTCGCTTTGAAGATTTGGAGACACTACTTATTGGGCGAATGTTCATGATGTGTCTCATGTATCTCAACTCCGTAGGTATGTTCGAGATGAAACACATGTGTCGGATCATTCGGAGCAGACTGTACGAGAAGATTTAACCTTTGAGGAGCGACCGATGTCAGTTGCGGATCGAAGAGAAAAGGTTCTTAAGAACAAGTTACCCCTCTTGTACTTGTCTCTTGGGATAATCGCTCGGATGGAGAACCAACTTGGGAACGAGAAGATGAAATCCGGCAGAAGTTTCCACATCTATTCTTGAAATTTCTTGGTTGTTTATCCTATCTTGTTCTTGGAATTTCGAGGACGAAATTCTTTTGCAGTTGGGTATAATGTAACACCCGAATTCACTTATACCAATTCCAGTTTTCGTATTTACCTATCTATGGTCTTTTCTTGATTTAGCGTGTTTGGGTGCGAATGGTATTTTACATATTACTTTGCATTCGACCCGACCCACTTGCTTGAACTTGTTTGATTTATATTTATAGGTTACCCTGACTCATTGCACTCATTGCATTGACACGTGCATCTAGTATAAACTGTATATTGGCATTTCATCTGACATCGCATGTTTTATCATATAACTTTTAGATCACAGAAAATATTTTAAAATTACATTTCATAGCCTGCATGATACCCCTAACCCCGTGGTAGCGTCCGCACATCTTGTTCTCGTCCCATTCAGTGAAACGGACGTGTTTGGATGGCTACACGCACGTGTGCATCCGTTTTTGGGGGTATGCATTTTCGTTGACTGAGCACTCATTTTGAAATTTGGAAGTCGCATATATTTTTCATATTTTAAATCTGAATTTTTAGACCCGGCCCGGACGTGTTTTGGAATAAGTTTGTATTTTGCCAAATCTCAAACGGACTAGTATTATAATATTATATTCGATATAATTAAATCTCTAATATCTATATATATACGTGTATATATAATTTTTAAACTAAATGTATCTTTTAAAATATTTTTACTCTAACTGCTCTCTCTTCTCTCTCCCTCTCTCCGTTTTTCACTCTCTCTCTGTCTCTCTCCTCTTTCTCTCTCTCGTTATATTTAATATTTCTATTCTTAACAAAAAAATCCCACACATCTCTCTCTCTCTCCTCCCTCTTCGTCTTCTTCAATATATTTTCTTTTCCCGCTTTCCCTCTTCGCCTGTGCCGTGCCCATCGCCCGCGCCCGTTGCGCTCGTCGCCGTCCTCTCATCGCTGTCGCCCCACACCCTCGTCCACTCCTCGACCTCTCCTCCTCCCATAAACGCAACTCCCACCGCCATCACTTGACGCCGCTACCCACGACCATGAGAATCCCCGACTGCACAACCTGGCCTCGGCCGATGTCTGTCCTCGTCGCCATCGACCTCCACGTCGCCACTAGCACCGCCTCCACTTTATCCTCTCTTTACTCCAACTCGAGCAAACCCTCGACAACCCCTGACGAACTCTTTCAGCAAACTTCGACCCCAACCTCGCCGTTACTCATCCCTGGAGACCCGTCATCATCACCACCGTCGTCTCATTGTCCCTCTCTCCTCTCCCCGACACCACAAAACACCACCACCATTGACCTCACCACCTTCTCGACGACTCCGACAGCAACCCCAGAGAACCCACCACTCCTTGTCGTCGATGGCAGCCTCTCGTTGTCGTCACCTTCTCCTATGTTCTCTGACTCTAGAACCTAGAGCCGAGCAACCCTAGTCTTCTTCTTCTACTACTTCTCCTTCTTGTTCTTCCGACCATCACTGGAAAACCCACCTGCACCTTGCTGTCGACTGCTCATTGTCGACGACACCCCCTCGCATCGTCTTGGATCCAGAGCACCAATCCCAGACCATGCACCAGATCACGTCCAGATCGCGCCCAGACCATGCACCAGATCGTGTCCAGATCGCGCCCAGACCATGCAACGGATCGCGTCTAGACCCAGTACCGTGTCGCGCCGTTTCACACACCGTATCGTGTTATGTCGCACCAGGCCGCCTGCATATCGACCTTGTTCTGAGGCAAGTAAAACTTGCTACAGGCTATTTTACAGCATTCCATATTTATTTGCATATATATATTTTAAACATGAAGTTTGAATTGGTGTCTATATCACATTTTACCATCCGACGTCCGTTTATATCATTTTGAGTTAATTGTGAAACACCGATTGCATGATAGATTATAATGTTATATGCCCATGCCTATATTTTTATAACATAGTTCTTGGTCGCATAGCCATAGTACCCTTTAAATAGTTCATAACTGTGCAACACCCGTTTGCACCCATCTAACCTGTTTTATACATATTATTGCATCCATTTAACCCTTTTATATATAACTGCATCTAGCGGTCTTTTAATACATGATAGTGTGATTGTAATATTCTATGTTCATGTAAGGTATGATACTTCATGTTTGAACCATAACCCTGACTCTAATTGATGACTGTACATCCATATAGTTTAGTCTGTACCTATTTGCATATCATATTACATATGCCGGTTTATTGTTCCGACAGTACCCGTGCTTGTTTATTTATAACCATGTTTATATTAGTTTGATATGTGAGCACCCACATAATATTTTGTGCTTCCCGACATGACCTGTTGCACTTCCTACTTGATATGACATGGTACCATACACTCTTGACTTGACACAACATCTAAATACACTACTGGACTTAACCTGATGTACCATAGCTTTACCTGTTAACTGATCTTGTGTCTAATACCAACAAACCTGACATATAGTCCTTACGGACCGTTCCTGTTATCTATCCAGACAATCCTGCACCTACCTGATCCTTAGTTGGCATTAGTTCTTGATTACTTAATACTTGACTTGAACACATATAACTTGGGGGTATGGGAAAATCAATGATGAAATCCTAACTTGTAACTCGACGGTTGCTTGCTTATACTGATCAGTTTTAGAGGCTAGGCCCGCCTCGGGATGATACTGCTGACATCGTTCGTCTTTACTCTTTTCCTTTTAGTGCCTAGCGGCACGTCTCGGTTTCAGCCCGAGAGTCTTAGACCGTGGTCCTGTGCATGCACGGGATACTATTGAGTTACATCAATGATTCATCAAATTGATTTCAAAGACTTGAGAGTAGTTAACCCAATAGACCAGTTAGATAACTCACTACACATTACCCCACTGTCCTTACTTATATCACTGTTATGCTTGTTTTACCGTTTATACGTATACTTGCATGTATTGCTACGCCTGTTTTATTATTGCTTGATGTTACGACGCGCTGACGTCTGGGTTTTGCATGGCCCAGATTCTTCTACCTTTGTTGCAGACTGATCAGGAGTATTGCCGCTGTTAGACCGAGCGGTGAAGTTCCTGTCGGTATGTAGTTTTACTTTCCAGGTGTTTCATTTATTGTATCTTTTGCTTCCGCATATCATTATTTCTTGACTCATTCATTCTGGCTCATGGACATGTACTAGATAGTTTAGTTTACTTTCCTGTTCTTGATATCTCTACAGCCGTAATGTGACTGTGGTGGGATTTTTCCTATCCACAGGTAGCATGGTTGGCTATGTCACGTGCCTATTTGAGCGTACTCTGGAAAGCGGGGCGTGACAGCATCTTTTCTTAAAAACACCGTAGCCCTTATTTTTCTAAACACCACGATTCGTCTCATTTCAAATGGCAAAACTATATGACATATACATATTGATGTAGATTCTTCCCTGTTGTGTTTATTATTAATTTTCCGCATATTCTTGCTATTCGCATCGCATTGCATGGTTAAATGTGTTTATTGTTATACTAAACCCATGCTGCCAGGACACCAGCAGCATTATCAATGATGCGTATGTTCCACGTACACCTGCTTGCCGGCTCACACACTTTATCATCGATAACTGCCATGTTATTACACAGTAGAATTGTTGCATCAGGATATGACTAATTGTACACCCATACTTGCATACATACATATTTGCACATGCATAGATGATTCTGTCTTGATTTTGAGATTTGGGAACCGCAAGATATATTTTAAAACTGGATTCATTTAAAAGAGTGGTTTCCCTCGATGTGTGCATATTACTGTTTTATGTTGCATGATATACGGATATGCTTACATCTCTGTTATATGTCGCATACATCATGCTTTATGATTATATGCATTGGGATATGCTATTTTCACGAGATTTCTGGATTTGAGAACCGTGGCTATTTCAAAAGAAAGCATGTACTGTTTTAAAAACTCGGATTCTCTTGATATGATATTTCAGTATGTCCAACATGCGTTTTCTCGGTTTCGAGACGTGTGATATGTGAAACCCGATTCGAGGAAGCGGATGATCCGTTTGCAGGTACATGGTGGACCCGGTATGGTACCCCGGGGCGAGAGAGAGATTTCGTGTGGATGACGATGGGCCTGCCAGAGGGACCACTACCTACCGGTGATAGTATTTGGGCTCGGCGGATATCCGGAGGATACCGATCAGAGTCGAGAGATGATATGGGCCGATCCGGACTGACAGAGCCCGTGGGCCGATCCGGACTGACGGAGCCCGATATATGAGGATTTACGTACCGATACTGGGCACGGGTTTCATGATGTTTTCGAGTGTCGATGCTGGATACTCAGGTTCCATGATTTTGATGTGTAGCGAAGGACACATGTTGATTTACATCCTCATACATCCATGCATATGCATATGATATTTACATGCATGATGTTTCGTGTCATTGGTTGACACGTAGAAGAGATCCATATGCATACAGACATCGAATACTGTTGGATATAGTGCCCTCAGAGTCAATTATTGGATCGCAGGTACGTGATTGCAATGATTGCGGAGGACCTATACCGGTAGGACAGTCTTACTCGAGATGATAGTATGCTATCTGGTTTGCCTTTATCAGTCATGTACAGGTTCAGGTGACTGATTACTGCTACACTTTGATAGAGCACTTAGGATCTTGCTTTACCACCAACAGTATGATGGCGATCATATACGTGAGAGTTGGGTGGTTTATATGCATATCCTTGATTTTGGTCCCTAGTCGTGGGAGTTTCGAGACAGGGCATCGATACTCCGGAGTAGACTAGTGTATACAGTCGAGACCCTGACGAGGGGCGGTGGCCGGTCTCACAAGCCACTGGTGTCAGTTGGATCACCTAAGATGTATACAGGTGCTCATTGGGTTATGAGTACACCGGACAGGACTCACCGGGAATCTGCTAGTTGGTATTATACATATCGTCAGATAGCAGTTCCCTGGTGACATGTGTACAGGTTAGTTCATCGACCTGAGGTCGTCATTTGTCTCGTGTGAGTTCCTACTGTGCTTTGATTTCTACCCTACCACGGCTCAAAGGAGTCGTGCAAACAGGTAGTTTTTGGGTACAGTCCCAAGCCATATGGAGGCACGTGAGCGGATCGGCAGCGGATTCGTCTCTCCCGGTATTGGGGGCAAGATCGCGCTGTGTCTAGGAGAGCCATTACACAAAGCCCACGGCCGTGGCAGGAGATTTACTGGTAGGTACTTCAGTAGTATCTCAGGGTGTATTGAGGCTATACTCCGACACGACTTATACTGCTATTGGGGGTCTGACGTTACTAACCCTCTAGGCAGATATGCGATACTCATAGACGAACGGACCGGACTGTATATACATTGTCACTGTTAGGCTCAGTAGAGTTTTCCGGATGAGTTCGCTCATCGGCATCCCTTGAGGTCAGTCCATGGGCAGCCGTTACGCACTGCTAGTGTCGCTGACGGTTTGTGGTTAAACCCACTGCCAGGGTACTGACGAGTCATTAGAGTCCCCCACAGAAAGTTTCCCAAGTTCGGGCGAAATGTTGTAGAGGCCATATGGTTTTATGGCAGGGTTCGGAGAATGCACGTGCGTTTACGCACGTGTCGGTTTTCGGACAGAAGATACTGGTCGGCTTTGGTTTAAGCCGGATCCGAGTATTATATTGAGTAGATATAATATCTTTGTCTCAGTTGCATTTGTATTCGGTCGTAATACAAATGCGGGTATATTTATACAGTTACGGGGTTGTCCTGAAATTCGTTTCAGGATCGCTTTTGGAAGTTGCCAGTTTCCAGTTTTCTATCAGCCGTATTTAACATTTGGTTAAATACGGATTTTATCTTTTCTTGAGATGAGTGTGGAAGCTTCTAGAAGGTTCTAGAAGTGGTGAGGTGTTTAGTGAGTCATGGTTGCATTTAATGGTTTCATTAATGCTTGATGACTAGGTTAATGATTCATCATTTCATTAAGTGTGTTCATACTTTGTGTTCACACTTGAGATATTTTCTTATTGTCACCTCCCCCTCTCCTACATTCACCCCCCCACCACTATATATATATGGCCGGCCCCTTCCCCCTCTCACTCACTCTTTCATTTGAGTTTTTATCTGGTAAAAAGATTATGATAGATTTTGGGGTGTATGGAATTTCACAGCTCATTTCATTCCATCACCCGATTCGAATGGCAACTTCATTAACCGTTCGTCCATAGCTTTGGACGTAACGAGACAAAGTCATCTACTCATTCTCTACATCATTCTTGGTCGTCTCTTTTAGAAAACTTGACGACCGAGTTGCCTCGAGTCAGAGACGGGAGCCCGTTTAAAGAATCGTTGACGTGGTGCCACCTGGACAAGCAGATCGGAGATCGACGAGATCGGAGCAGCCGCAACGGAGCGTGGGATGATGGTTAAAGAACGAAGGACTCGGATCGTTCGGTATAACCTTTCTACACTCTTTACAGTTTGTTAGTTTAGCAATAATGGCAGATCCGAGTTATAGTATACGATAGCGCAAGTTAAAAAGTTTTTGTTCCGCATTTGGCGTCTGTAGACGGCCGGGGCGCTACCGTAGACTTACAAATACATAGTTGGATGATATCCACATATTTTTAGACTTCATGATATAGTTGACATTGATTCATGTTGATTACATTGATCATACTCCATACTTATGATATGTTGCTACCTGAGGCACTGACACGAGCACTTGGTATTACACTGATGTATAAATGTTTACCCTTACCACCTTATCATGCTTAAGACTTTATCATATTGAGGATATATTATTACTGATCGTTTGACCTAGGATTGTGTCATACATACGATTTCTTCTATGTAATGTTTTCTACTCACGAGTTGGCAACTCACTCCCATTGTGCCACAGTTCTTGCAAGTTTTTCCGTAAAGGTTTCATTGCGGCTTTCTGGCACACTGCTTCCTTTCTGGATGATTGCTTTGGTAGGTGGGTTCACTCGCATCGTGACCACCCTTGTATTTATTTTAATTAGTTGTATCTAGTATTCCATCAACCAAACTTGTATATTTATTCAGACTTAGGAAATCAGTTGTGTAATATTTCGACCTTAGAGTCGCGCGTTGTAGTATTATGGTTTTCTTGATATTTTGAGTTTCTTTTGAGTTTTGATCCTCGCCCTTCGGCGTTGTATATTATATTGCTTGCATGGTTGTGACCGTCGTTTGACGAAGAGCTAGCTCCCTCTTGGGGATGCCTTTTATCATTGATGTATATATTATTCTTTTTGTACCCCGTTCGGGGCCAGTATTTACAAAGGAAACACTGCCGAAATTTTTAGAAAAGACTTGAGTTTTTAAAAATGCATATTTGGCTTACGTATTTAAAAACCTTGTTTTTTTAAAACATGTTTTCTTCACTTCTTTAAAACTAGTTTTCCTTCATTTATTATTTAAAATGGTTTTAGATTTCTGGGCTTTTGGCTTACTTGAATTAGATGAGGTCCTATAGACTTCATATGATTCAAGGGCCTGTCACGTGCTTTATCGGGTGGTGACAAAGTTGGTATCAGAGCGCTAGGTTAACCTTGGTTCGAGTCTAAGTTTGACTATGCTCAGCCTAGAGCATTTGGATATATTCGGAACTTAGGCTTGACCTTACGGAACTTAGACTTAGTCGAGAGGGTATTACACCCAAACTTTCATCGCATAGGATGACATTGGTTGATGGAGTATGTAACTTAAGGAGAATGACGTACCGTGCGTATGTTCCGCGGCATACTTACGATACGCCACTCTACTTAAGGAGCTTTAGGATGTATATTTCCTTGCACAGTATTATATTCATTCCTACATCGATATTGGTTATGATTTTGCTGCCACGATTACACGGGAAGAGAGAGCTACGGCTAGAGTTGCGGTCAGCACGAGCTCGTCACGAACGAGGACTGACCGGAGCGTGATTCCAAAGACATACGATTGCATAGAGGCGTCGTTTTATTGTGTTTTCGCGCCATGAGCGTTTGACGGATCGCTTTTACGAGATTTCTCGGACGTGCAGATCAGCACCAGAGGATCAGGCTACTGCTAGAAGCCAGCCAGCATGTGATGACCGTCGATGCACCTATTAATTGATGATTGAGCATTGTTCAGCGTGCGGACAAATGAGCCAGTTGTTACTGCGAACGACGAGATATCGCCCCAGATGTTGGAGCTATTGTAGTACGAGATGTACTTAGTGATATGATAGAAGGTCGCTAGTAACCCGAGGATGAAAGACTAGGACATGTGGTTCATTCGCTTACCTCGATGCGAGCTCATCAGATAGATTGATTCCAGCTAGAGATGACTTCACGCAGGTACGTTAAGAGTTGATGGAGACGATCGAATGTCAGGAGCCTATTTTCCAATTTTAAAGTATTCAGAGACAAATGCAAGTAATGCTATGGACCCTCTAGAAGAATGAAACCCTAACTCGACGTAATGACCATGGAACGCCTTGAACCTTAGGGTTTATGGACATTTGTGAAGCTTGGGTTTTCCCTTCTACGGTTGGTCCACAGGTGCTGTGGCATATACTGGAATACTATTAAACTTTACTTAAGATGTAGAGCTCTTGGGGGATTATAAAGTTTGACGAATCGATCGAAAGGTTCGACATCTTTCGGATATCATGTGATGGGATGCATTGCTTGGGAGACTCTAGATACGAGTATAGCCGTTGGAGCATAGTCCATGCAGCCATGATGAGACGAGTCCGGAGCAGTCGACGGTACAGAAAAGTGGGGTAAGAGGTTCGTACGAGATCTTGATAAGATGACATTCCACTCCGCCGACATCAGAGATGTGATACGCATGCAGAGGCGTTGATTACTGATATATCTTCCAAAAGAAGTAGCAATGAGAATGCAGCCGTTCCGGAACAAGAAACAGATATAGTAAGGATGGTAACTTCCAGGCAGTTCGGCAGAAACGAGATTTGAGAGAGACCTCGACATGACCTTTCTGGAATACTATACGAGAAGACTTGGACCCAGGAGCGGTCATATTGCACACACCCAGCAAGCTAGAATTCGGTATCGTCGACGAGATAGTTGGCCAGAGATCTGTAGAGGATGTGCCGGAGCGGGAATATATCCGTCGTCATTCCATATTGGGCCGTTGAGCCGAGGAGCTATATATCTAGCAATACACAGTGAGAGACGAGAGCCTAAAAGCATCAGGCGCCAGACCATGAACAGGAGACAAGTAGATATCTTGCTCTGCTAATATTAGATTCACCAACACCTTGTCGACCTTGAAGGAGGAAATATCGACGACGGTATTTATGATTTGTGATTTGATGATTTGATTATCACGTATCTGTCACCTTAGATTTCAGTATTTTGGGTGATCTATTCGCATGATTGAGTCTTGATGACTGAGTTTCATGATATTTGTTTTTGTGCACTACGGTTGCACCTGACTTCGGTTTGATGTCATTCGATATGTTAATTTTGATTTCATGCCTATGTTATGCATGCGATTTGACTTATGATTTCGGCATAGTTTTCATGCACTTTTAGTGTTTTGATTTGATTTGTGCACGCTGATGCACATGGTTGTGAGATTATATACCGCGGTATACCTGATTTGGATTGATGTTTATTGTATACCGTTGATTTCGATTATGATATTGATATTGATTTCATGCACTCTGTGCATTTGATTTGGATTCTTGCGCATATTTGGTGCGCTTAGATTGGATGTTGCGTATGTTCGGAGCTTGGTATTAGATTTCGTGATTTCGTGCATGATGGATGCACCTGATTTGGATTTTCGCACATGTTGGGCGCATATTATGAGATGCGATTTTGGTGCACACCAGATGCACTAAATTGGGATTCTTCGTGCACATTAGATGCACCTGATTTTGCTGTCAGGCACACACGTTGCCTCTGACAGGGGTTTCGTGCACACCCGTTGCACTTAGATGTTGTTTTTGTGCACATATATGGCATATATATGGATTTTGATTTCCGTGCGCACCAGACGCACGCAGCATTCTTATGCATATTTTGGGATTGATTTCTTATGGAGCAGTACGTTTTTATAATATTTGCTATTTGTTTTCGTACTGAGCAGGATTAGTCAGAGGACAGTACCTGGGTATATTTTGCATGCATTGATAGTTATCGAAGGGATTTCCAAAAAGGGAGCTATAGTCTCAGTATTTACCTACGTGTCTGATATGACACGAAACGTTTAAAATAAGGAAACCCTTCTAAATTGTTTTCAAAACGGCGGAACGTAAATATTAAATAAAAGATATATACATATATGGTTATTTTCTTACAATAGACGTCCGCCACTCTGCAGTGTTATGTGCATCGCACAGCGACTTAAAAAGGTTTGGCATGCAATTCCTTTAGATATTTACATGTATAGATTTGATGTCTACATGTATAGTTTTGATGTATATTATATTGGTTTTGTTATGGATTTGACATTTGTGTTTTCACCATGACTCCGATGATTGCGGATGGTTGATGGAATGTTGTTTTTGAGTTATCTACTCATTGTTTGTGCGCACGCATTGCGCTACGACGTGTTTTAAGTATTGATGATTTCGGAGCCCCGACTACTTGGACTTTTACTGAAATGTTTTAATATTGAGGGGTTTAAATTTAAATTCGGAGACCGAATTTCTTTAAGGGAGGAAGATTGTAACATTTCAAAGAAAATAAAGTATTATTTTTGGGAATTTTTATAATTAAATAATAATATATTGAATATTTTTGTCACGGCCCAAAATATTAGCTCGTGACCAGCACTTGAATCACGCAACGTCTAAAGACGTAATGGAATTCAAGTAAGCTGAACCCTAGAAATCTAAACCTTTTTAAGAAAATAAAGAATGTGGAGTTTTGAAATAAAGGTATAATAAAATCAAGTGTGCTTAATGCATAGAAAGAAACATGAATGATGCAAATAAAATTTTCTGGTTTGAAAACATGTTTCGTCTTTTGAAAAAAAAATTGGCAGCACCTCCTTTGTATATTTTGATCCAAAACCACAATACATAAAAAGAATAATGGCATCCCCAAGCAGGAGCTAGCTCTTCACCAAACGGCGGATCACAACCACGCAATACAGTATAAATAAGTATACGACGCCCAACGGCGAAGTTCACCACAAGAAGAAAAAGAAATGAGCAAATATAACCCCAAAAGTGAAAGTAAAACCCATCGCTCAAATCTCGCAATTACAAGTCTCACTAAGTCTCATCTCTTATACAAATTCTAATTTTGATTGATTGATGGAGTTAACTAGATACAATATGAAATATAATACAAGAGTGGGTACGATACAATGTCCCACCTACCAATGCAAAACACCCGAATAAAACTGTGTGCCAGCGAAGCCTCTACCGATCCAAGCGGTCAACCTGCAAGAATTGTGGCATATTGGGGGTGAGTTGCCAACTTGTGAATAGAAATATATCTACAAGTAGAAATCGAATAAACAACGACTCTTAGGTCAACTATATCATAAGGTAATACTATGATATCTAGGGTGACCGGGTCGTATATGTGCCAACAAGGTAGTCACTATCTATATGCATACGGATAACATCCAACAATAATAATCAATGCATGCGGATATGTGGGTCTCATCCACCCATAAATCAATATCTATAAGCATGTGCATAATCTCCGATAGTAGAATCGGTGTATGTATGTATGTATGTATGTGGATCTAGTCCACGCGTCAACCACTGACGCAACAATATCATGCATGTAAATATCATAAAAGAGCGTGCATGGAAGTGTGAGGATATATATATCAACGGTGTCCCTCCCGACACATCAAATCATGGAACCGGAGTGCCTAGCATCGACACTCGAAAACATCATGAAAACCATGCCCAGCATCGGCACGTAAATCCTCATATATCTCAGGCGCTGCATCCTCAGATCGGCCCTCAGGCGCCGCACACCCTGGTCGGCCCTCATATCCATCTCGCTACTCCGGTCGGTATCCTCCGGATAACCTCCGAGTCCACATACTATCACCGGTAGGTAGTACTCCCCCTGCCGGACTCACTGTCTAATATATACGAGTCTTCTTGCCCCGGGATACCTCACCGGGTCCACCATGTACCCGCAGACGGTGCCTACCACTCCTCGAATCGGGTTTCACATGCCACTCTCAGAACCGAGAAAACACATGGTGGACGCACTGAAATATCATATCAAGAGAAACCTGGTTTTTAAAACAATATATGCTTTCTTTTGAAATAGCCACGGTTCTCAAATCCAGAAATCTCATGAAAACAACATATCTTAATGCGTAAAATAATAAAGCATGATGTATGCGACATGTAAAAAGAAATGCGAGCATATCCGTGTATCATGCAACATGGGATAGTGATATGACATATTAAGGGAAAACCGCTCTTTTAAAATGATTCTAGTTTTTAAAATATAACATGTGGTTCCCAATTTTACAATAAACCGGTTATCTATGTAGGTACAATGTGTATATGCGCAAGTATAGATGTACCATGTATGTGTGCACAAATATGAATATACAATGTGTAGGTGCACAAGTATGGATGTATCAAGGTATATGTACACCAATATGGGTATACGAATGTGTATACCCGTAAGTATGAATGTATTAATGTATATGTGCAAGCAAGTTATGCGAAGAGTCATATCATGATGCAGCAACCCTACTGTGTAGTGACATGGCAATTATCGATGATGAAGTGTGTGAGCCAGCAAATATGTGTACGTGTAACATACGCATCATCGATAATGGTGCAGGTGTACTATCGCAGGTATATGCGATGCAATAATAATATCATGAATGCAGCAAGTAAATCATCAGCTAACAGCTATAAGGTATACATAACTATGACATGTCCGAGTCGGTGCATCTATCAATCGGTATCTAGCCCAAAACCACCGCATACGGTATAATCTATCGTACGGCAACCTCTAGTCAAGGGTATGGATCAATCATCAAGTCAAATTCATCACGCACGGAATATCATCGTGCGGCGGTATTATACTAAAAGGGATCCTATCATCCTATACGACAAATGAGGGTACGGCCTAATATCACATAAGGCCTATCATCCATGATACACACATTCTATATATATAACCCTATATACCTATGTTCCAAGTCGCATCTGCAATAATCTCATATCAGGGGACCGGCAGGGTATAAATCATCTCGATCGACTCGCATCCGTATACCATCATCTCATTATATCATCAAATTCGTCTTGTATTCTTTCATCGCATTTATATCTCATATCATGTCGAATTTACATAAACATGCTATCTCTATTATATATAAGTATCTAATCTAACAAACACACCCGAACCATACAATCAGATTTTAAAGAAGTGAATCGTAGTTTTGAAAACAGGGGTTACGGTGTTTTTAAGGAAAAAATATCATTTGAAAATCCGTAAAATCCCTCAAGATATACATTTAAAAGATACATACGATTCTTTAGTTTAGAAAAAGGTATGGTTCGGATGACGCATCTACATCGACTATCTAGTCCTACGGAACCCTAAGCGGTAATATCGCTAAATATCATCTTAGGGTAGTAGTAGCATATCACACTTAACTATCCTCTAGTTTCTAATACGACTATATAGCTATCTATATTCTAACCCTAGTTTCCTAATCTAGGTTCCCTAACCATACTCTTTAAATCAGTTTTCCATCAGAAGTTTGCGGGGGTGCTATACGCCATCCACCCGACTTCCCCGGTAGATATAGATCTACTCACCTGGTCTTCGCTCGCCGAAATCGATGACGCCACGCTTCTTCGCCTCGGAATTGATGCGAGGGTACCTACAATAATAACCAATTGCAATACGTATTAAAATCGATGCAGAAAACCGATACGGCGCACGATGTGCCCCTAGGTTAGAACCTGTGGCCTAAACGTGCAAATCAATCAAACAATCCCTGTTGTTGATGTACGAACACCCGACAACCAAATACAAATCCAAATATCAAGAAAGTGCATTTTAAAATATGGAAAACATCGCCTAAAACCCACCAAAATGCTCCCAGATTTCCCCAGGTGACAATTAGCCAAAACTGCATATAGGAGGGGTCTAATTTAGTGCAAAATGAGCCCTGGAACAAAAATGAACCCATTCCCTTCTACTCTGGCCGCAAATTGCGGCCAGAATGATTAAATCTGCAGCCTGGAATTAGAATTAGGGGCTCGGGTCTTGGTGGTAGCTTCCTAGTGCCTGCACGACTCACTGCCAGCTCAATTTTATTTTGGAGGTCTCGGGGTGATAGCAGATTCCTAAATACACTCCCAGATTTGCAGTTCTCCCCGATATCGATTCACTAAATCCGTATTCTGGGTTTAACTCTCAGGTCTGATCCAAAATAACATCCCACAAGGGGTTCTAAGGTCACCACAATCCTCAATTTCATCTTTGATTTCAGATCTAACCTAAACCCTAATTTGAAGTTTGAAAATTCTATCAAACGACACCATATCGACATGAAACTAGAATGGATGCAATAAAAATTGAAATACTAAACTAGGGGTGCAGAAATTAGCTTCTTTGGCAACTCAAGAAAATTCTTGAGTTGCTTAAAGTCCTCCAAATCCATTCCTTCTAGGTCTAATGTGTAGCTAGCGAGCTCGGAAACATTTTTTATGAAATGAGAATAGGGTTTTGGGGTGGATTTCATGGTGGATCTAGGGTTTTTGTGAAGAGGGAGAGAGAGGGAGAGGGGCAGCAGCAGCTCCCTCATGGGAGAGGGTGAGAGAAAAGGAGATGGGAAATTATGAGGATGGTTCAAAAAAGAGGGGTTGACCTAGTCTTCATCATACTTCACTTTTTCTTTTCATTTCCTTTTTCTTTCATATCCCCTCACACAAAGGTAAACCCTAAGCAACCATCTACCCCCCATATATAAGAAATGTAACAAGTGTAGAAACAATGATACGTGCATATTTTTGCACAAAAATGCTAAAAATCCAATTAGCGATTTTTAATCGCGATTAACACTGAAATAGCATATAATTAACCATAAAAGCTTTAAAATGACATAACTCCACAAAATACTCTATTTTAGAATTTTCCAAAATTTTCCCCATTTATCGGTATTTAATTATGGCAAAATATTAAAATATTCATTAAAATAATATTAAATTATAGAAATTCCCAAAAGTAACATTTTGTTTTTTTTAAATGTTACAATTTTAATGAGGCGGTATAATTAAATACCGATAAATTGGAAAGAAATTTGGAAAATTATGGAAATTACTAAAAGAGGGTGTTTTATATGAATTATGCAAATTATAAGTCTTTATGATTAATTATACGCTAATTAGTGTTAATCGTGATTAAAAATCGCTAATCGGGTTTTAAGCTTGTTTTGTGGAAAACATGCACATGTTTTTTTTTACACTTGTTACATTTTTATCATGACTTTTCTCCATATTTTATATCATGGTTGTTGTTTTATTGACAGGGGAAAAGAAAAGAAAAGAAAAAGAAAAAGGAATAGAATATTAGGTATGGGTGAGAGAGAGAGAGAGGTGAGGGTTTAGTTTGACTTGGTCATCCTTTCATCTCACCATTTTCATCACATTCTCTCCTCTCCCTCACTCTCTTGCTGCTGCTGCTGCTGCCCTCACTCCCTCCCCCTCTTCAACCCTCTCAAACACCATTAAAGACATCTCAAAACCCAATACCCATTTCATTAAAAATATGCATGAGCTCACTAGCAACATATTGGACCAAGAAAGCAAGGATTTTAGACACTTGGGGCAACTCAAGAAAATTCTTCAATTGCCAAATGAGGTATTCTCTTAACCATTAGCCTAGTATTTCCATTGCTTTTTACATCCATATTTATTTAGAACCGATATGGTGTGGTTTTGGGAAGTTTGAAAACTTGAGTTGAGGTTAGGGTTTTAATTGAACCCAAAGGTGAAATTAAGATTACTAGAGGCTACACAAACCCCCTAGTGCTAGAATTCAGACCTAAACCAGAGACAAGAACCCCGGAATACGGATTTAGAAACTTGAAATCGAAGGAATTGTGGATTCTGTGAGTGTATTTTTAAATCTGCTAACTCCCGGAGCCTCTGAAAATTATTTTGCAAACACAAAGAGATGTGCAGGCACCCAGGAAGCTTACCCTAAGACCCCAGCCCCTGACTCCACTTTCAGGCCGCAAAAATAATCCTTCTGGCCACAAATTGCGGCCAGACTTGGGCTATTGGATCTCGTTCTTGTTCTGTAGTTCCTACATCTGTAAAGTAGACCCTTGGCATATGCAAAATTGACTAATTTGATCTAAGGTAAAATCTGGGATCATTTACAAGAGTTGCTTTTTTGATTTGGGGTTTTGTTTTGCGTATTTTATATTCTGGATTTTTGTGATTTGTGACGTATTCGATCACTTGACGTTTGTACGTCGAAATCGAGTGTTATTTGGTGGTTTTGAAGGCGTGGTCCATAGGTTCTAACCTATGGGTCATAGCGTGTCGTTTTGGTTTTCCGATGTGATTTTAATACGCATTTGCGATTGTGTTATCTATATAGTTACCTTCACGTAGGTTTCATACGATGAAGAATATGAAGGCGATATCGACACCAACACGTAAGATGCAAGGTGAGTAGACTATATCTACGGGGAAGTCGGGTGGATGGCGTATAGCACCCCCGCAGTTCGTAGTATAGCTTATATATATGGTTATATATGTGTTTATGTTACATGGATGATTATCAGGATATGATTAGGTGTTAAATGGTTAGATTAGGGTTATTAGAAGTGAACTAGTATAGCTTCTTAGTCGCGAACCCTAGAATAGGTTTACACCCACACGTACACACATGCTTACTTTGTTATACTTGTGCGTATATGGGGATACGTATACACACACACACAGGTATGGGACGACGTATATATAAATACACGTATACCTACACTTGGATGATGAGGATAGTGGATGATATTTGGAGATGAGTCGATGAGTTTGGGTATGGTGCCATGAGATCGGTGATATGATGTGGTTCGTATTATGAGATATGACATGAGTTATAGCGGGCCTTTAGGCGTGTTTTCATACATGCATATATATCTATATAGATGGTATCGGTTTGTACTAGACTTAGATCAGTACACCAGTTCATGAGATATGATGATAAGGATACCAGATAATTGAAGAGATAAATGTGAGATTCGACCCGTACCCAGATTTGGAATGCCGTACGATGGATTTACGTACAAGCTATATATTGATGAGAGATCCCCACTCTTGACTCGAGGATGTCATATTGTATATTGTATCGTATGTGATACTATTGAAGTGGGATCACCGACTATTATATGTGTATGTGTGTGTGTGTATCGACTCAGATTTAGGTGGTTTCCATACCCTTTCAATTAGCTTGTTAGTTAGATCTGTAGTTTACTTAGTAGATGTCAGACTAGACCCGAGTCATACCTATTTCAAAAACTACCAAATCATGAGTATTTTAAACACAGGCCAAGGGATTCTACGGATATTTCAAAGACGCATCTTTTTTTAAAAACACCGTAGCCCTTATTTTTCTAAACACCACGATTCATCTCATTTCAAATGGCAAAACTATATGACATATACATATTGATGTAGATTCTTCCCTGTTGTGTTTATTATTCATTTTCCGCATATTCTTACTATTCGCATTGCATTGCATGGTTAAATGTATTTATTGTTATACTATACCCATGCTGTCAGGACACCAGCACCATTATCGATGATGCGTATGTTCCACGTACTCCTGCTTGCCAGCTCACACACTTCATCATCGATAATTTCCATGTCACTACACAGTAGGATTGTTGCATCAGGATATGACTAATTGTACACCCATACTTGCATACATACGTATTTTCACATACATAGATGATTCTGTCTTGATTTTGAGATTTGATATATTTTAAAACTGGATTCATTTAAAAGAGCGGTTTCCCTCGATGTGTGCATATTACTGTTTTATGTCGCATGATATACGGATTTGCTTATATTTCTGTTATATGTCACATACATCATGCTTTATGATTATACGCATTGGGATATGCTATTTTCATGAGATTTCTGAATTTAAGAACCGTGGCTATTTCAAAAGAAATCATGTACTGTTTTAAAAACCCGGTTTCTCTTGATATGATATTTCAGTGCGTCCACCATGCGTTTTCTCGGTTCTGAGACGTGTGATATGTGAAACCCGATTCGAAGAGGCGGATGATCCGTTTGCAGGTACATGTTGGACCCGGTATAGTACCCCGGTACAAGAGAGAGATTTTGTGTGGATGACGATGAGCCTGCCAGAGGGACCACTACCTACCGGTGATAGTATTTGGGCTCGGTGGATAACCGGAGGATACCGATCAGAGTCGAGAGATGATATTGGTCGATCCGGACTGACGGAGCCCGTGGGCCGATCCGGACTGACGGAGCCTGATATATGAGGATTTACGTGCCGATGATGGGCATGGGTTTCATGATGTTTTCGAGTGTCGATGCTGGATACTCAGGTTCCATGATTTTGATGTGTCGTGAGGGACACACGTTGATTTACATCCTCATAATTCCATGCATATACTTATGATATTTACATGCATGATGTTTTGTGTCATTAGTTGACACGTAGACGAGATCCACATGCATACAGACATCGATTACATAGTTGGATGATATCCACATACTTTTAGACTTCATGATATAGTTGACATTGATTCATGTTAATTACATTGATCATACCTCATACTTATGATTATTTGCTACCTGAGGTACTGACACGAGCACTTAGTATTAGGCTGATGTATAGATGTTTACCCTTGCCGCCTTATCATGCTTCAGACTTTATCATATTGAGGATATATTATTACTGATCGTTTGACCTAGGATTGTGTCATACATACGATTTCTGCTCTGTGATGTTTTCTACTCATGAGTTGGCAACTCACCCCCGTTGTGCCACGGTTCTTGCAGGTTTTGCCGTACAGGTTTCATTGCGGCTTTCTGGCACACTGCTTCTTTTCTGGATGATTCTTTTGGTAGGTGGGTATTCCCCTCCGAAAGATGGCCAAGACGACGTGGAGACGTCTTGCCTGAGATTCGGGGCAGATGCTATTTGGTTTTATCTGTCTACCTCTCCAAAGATGCTCAGTTGATTTATGACACCGTGTATCAGAGGTTTAAACGGATGCGGCCGATGTAGCAGATTTCGTCAGATTCCCCCTCGCTTGAGGGGTTTTTGATTGTGGGGACGCTCTTCCCTGCATGCGCAAGCCCCTGCAGTTAGTTACGCTACCGCATTGCGGTAACAACTTTCTCCTTCTCCAGAATTTCACTTCGTGTCGTGTGTGTGTTTGTTTTGTTTGTGGTTGCCCGTGGATTGTATACGGAGACTAAGTGATGCAGTCGCCCGTAGGACGTGGATTAGTCCAAATCCGTATTTACTTAGATTTGGGTTTGGTGTTTTATTTTAAGAATACGTTAGCCATATTGAGGCTAAGATCAACTTAAACGTTCGTTAAGGATACGTTAGTCTGATTTGAGACTAAGATCAACTTAACGGAAAGAGCATTTAGGGGCTCTATTGTTCCAGTTTAGAGACGTAGTGGTCCTATGCATGTATGTCCATCGGGATCCGTCACCTCTCTGACGTCGTTGAAGGATTACAACGACAGATGTCAGAGGAGTTCAGAGATGTACCCTTGAACCAAAATTGATTGGGGGATCTATAGTCCAATTTGGGACTAAAGTCTGTTTGAAAGTTTAAGGATACGTTAGCCATGTTTGAGGCTAAGATCAACTTAAACGGGATCGTTTAGATCCGACAACAAAGCATTTAGGGGCTCTGTTGTTCCAGTTTAGGGACGTAGTGGTCCATTGCCAGTTTAGGGACATGGTGGTCCATTGCTCCCATTTTGGGGACGGATATTAGTTTAAGGACGCATTAGTCCATGGGTTTAAGGACCCCACAGTCCATATGGATGTGTTTAAGGATGCATTAGTCCGTTAGTTTAAGGACGCATAAATCCATGGGCTTAAGGACCCTGCAATCCGTATGGGTGTGTTTAAGGACGCATTAATCCATTAGTTTAATGACGCACTAGTCCGTGAGTTTAGGGACCTCACAGTCCGTATTAATGTGTAGTTGTCGGGACCTGTCACCTCTCTGACGTCATTGAAGGATTACAATGATAGGTGTCAGAGGAGTTCAGAGATGTACCCTTGAACCGGATGTAAATTGATTTAAGAGAGTAGTCTTGCTCAGTCAATTTAATTTGAGGACTTACGGCCATGATTGGGATAAGTCCAGTTGAAAATGTTCAACGTTTTTATCTTTGGCCTATTAGGCCTATGCTAGGGCTTTGCCCCTGTTTAATAATACACTGCATTTTCTTTTGGCCTGCTAGGCCTTTTTTGATTTGGGCTCTGTCCCTTTTAAATGATGCACAGCATCTGTTTTTGTTTGGGCTCTGCCCTTTTTAAAGTAATGCATTGCATTTTATTTGGCCTATTAGGCTTTTTTAATTGGGCTTGGCCCTTCTGTCAATAATGCAGTGCATTAATCAAACTGACAGTGGCCATGTGGCCTGTCAGGCGCTTTGCGCCAATTATTGAGCGCAAGCGCCCGTGGAGGTGACACGTGTCATGCTCTGGTGAGCACAAGCGCAACAGCGCAGTGCGCTGCGTCAATGCGCTGCGCTGTTGCGCTGCTGACACGTGATGCGCTCTGGTGAGTTGCGCCAATTTCAGAGAGCAATGCTCTATCATAAAAGCGCATAGCGCAAGTGGTTATGGTGCTGACACGTGGCGCTCTCTGGTGGCTTGTGTCAACCCTGGAGCGCAACAGTGCAGATCTGCAAATGCAAGGCACTGTTTTAATTTCTTGATCCAATTTTGATTCAGGAGAAGAATCTTTAAGATTCCAGAACCAATGGTTCATAAAAAAGCAATGCTTTTGTTATTTATTATATTTTTTATTGAAGATCCTTGATCTTGTTCTTGGATCAATGATCTATTCAGAAGAAATTCTTCTTTTTATAAAGGTTTTACCTTTTTTCTTCTTTCTGAATTCTTCTCAGAGTTCTTTAGAGAAGTTCTCTCTTTGTTTCTTGAGTTTCTCTCTTCTCTGTGTTGTTGTTGATGTCTTTTGAATTGGGGTCTAGGGGCCTTTATATAGTGCCCATTAATTTGTTAAATTTGTTAAAGAGACCATTCTCTGAGTGATTTGGGGATTTTTCCCCATCGTTGGATCTTTGATCCAAGGATTTCTATTTTACAGAAGACAATCTTCTTATTTTAACAAGAACAGAAAGATTTTACTGGAATTTTAATTCTGTTTGGCGTAAACGTACTAGTGCTTGACACGTGTCGCGCAGCGCAGAGCTCAGCACAACTGTGCTAGCGCAACTGTGCTGACACGTGTCGCGCAACGCAAGACGCAGCGCAACTGCGCTGACACGTGTCGCGCAGCGCATCTGAAGCGTTGTTTCTTTTAATTTTGTATTAAATAGAGCCTTGCTCTGATTGGGTGCACTGCTTTAGGCGCTGCGCTGACATATCAGTTTTTGACACGTGGCGCGTTGCGCGCAGCGCAATGGATTTGAAGCGTTACTTCAATTTTTGAATTTTTGAAATTCAAACAGAGTTTTGCTCTGATTGGGGGAAACAAATGCCCCCCACCGTTGCGCTCACGTGGCGCACACGTGAGTGCAGCGGTGGCAAGATCCTAGCCATTGGATCAACTGATAAATTGAAGGGGCGCAAGCGCCTATAAATAGAACGCTTGGTCCTCAGTAAATAGTTACCTATTTTCAAGAACTTGAGTTTTCAGAGCCTTGTTGTTGTTTTTTAAGAACTTTTAGAGCTTTGCTCTCGTTTCTTTTCAAGAACTCCAGAGTTCAAATTTTTAGAACATCTTAGGTAAAATTTAACTTAAATTAAATTTAATTAACAGAGCCTTGCTCTTATAGATCTCTGATCTAAAGAAAACTCCTTTGGGGTTTCATCAACAGAGCCTTGCTCTCAAAAATCCATAGATCTACAGAGATCTTGCTTCATGGGTTTTAACCTATGAACAGAGCTTTGCTCATGGATCAAATGTAGATCTTTTTTTATCTGAAAATGAAGAACTCCTAAGAGTTTTCATGGATCTTTAAGATCCCAAAATTTTTAATTCTTTCAAGAGTTAAATTTTTCTTTTGATGGATCTTTCCATTATTATCACAGAGCTGGGCTCTTTTTAGGAAATTTTTATTCCCTTGAGACCAGAGTTTGACAAATGTCACTCTGAGACAGAGCATTGCTCTGAAAGAAGAGATTTTCTCCTTGTCTCTAGGGATTTCCCATTAATGAGAATATTCTCTTGGGCATCTCTTCATTAATTGACAGTTTTATCCAATGATGGGGCTGTCTTATTAACCGATGCACTGTCATCCAGATTTTGTGGGTCCCCATTTGGTCCCCTACCCACTGCATTGTAGTGTGGTGTAAATTTTTTAAAACGCCAAGCGTTGGAATTACAACACTGACGGTTGACTTTTGTCCTCTTCACAGGAAACATACCTGCTGATCTATCATTCCCGTTTGTTCGCTCGGAGGGAGGATTTCCCCAAGCACCAGTAGACCGAGAGGTGCTCACTCTCATCAAGGATCATAACCCCGAGCACAAAAACCTTCACATGTGGGGTAGGTGGTATAACGAGATCATCCAGGGTCGCCGAAGCTTTGGTTCCGCTACGCCGTCTGAGCCCATATTTTTGATCCCCTATGCGGATGAACCTCCGGTGAAGTATGCCATGGAGGTCAAAAATTGGAATTCAGATGACCTCCTCCAGCCTGCAATTAGTGCTATTCCCGTGCAGCCACCGCCAGCAATAGACATTTTGGGGAGGCGAATCTGTCAGGGTGAAGCATGCCCTTGGGGACAGGCCTATAACATTGGATTGATCCCGCGACCACCCGCCGGATATTTGCAGTGGGCCCGGTACATCTTATCGGCGAAGAGGACTCGTCTGATGAAGATTGGTTTGTATTCGACCATCTACGTCTCGCTCTTTGAGTATCCCTCTCCTCCAACGTGGTGGATTAAGGCTTTTTTCGAACAATGGAATATCCCCACCCACACCTTCCTGATGATGGACAGGGAAGTCTCTATCTCCTTGGAAGAGTTCGCTGAAATCTCGGGTCTGCCGATGAGGGGGGAGCATTACGAGGATCTGCTTCCTCCTGACGAATACGTCTTTGCCACCAAGCCGCTGGTGTTTGATCTGACGCCGGAGAACGCTATTCAGCACCAGTTTCCGGGCTTGGTGAAGGTGCTGGACATATATTAAGGGCTCTATCTGGAATCAGGCGTCCGGGGAGTCAGTTTCACAGATTTTATCGCCCGCTTCATTCGACCGGAATTTCCATCGGAGCGGAGCGAGAAGTTCTCCTAACTTGATGACCCTTTTGGCTTCGGGTTGGACCATCGACCCACATCAGAAGACGATCAAAATGACTTTTATCTCCCCGGCGCCGCCGTCATGCCCTTGTCAGAAATCGTTGTCCCGGGCATGGATGAGGAGACCTTTTTTGTAGGGTTCCTGGGATTGTGGCTGTGTAGCTTCGCGCTCCTCATGCATCCGCACCACATGCGGCCGTCCGTTTTCTACCCAGCGCATCGGATGGTGGCTAGCCTGCAGTTGACAGTAGGAATCGCCGGGTTGGCTCACCTCTATAATGGACTTAGCATGGCGGCGGACGCTAATGAACCTGGGTTGCAGCCTGCAAATTTCCCGATGTAGTACTTCACTTCATGGATGGAAATGCATGTGCACGGGGTGTTCGGCGTCCATAAGATCCCTCCTTTTTTGAGAAGTGCAGACTCCCAAGAGTCATGCGGTTGGTCGGCGCCTCGATTGTGGTTGAGCCTCCGCGGGAGGCTAGGGGATTGCTCCTCCGTCCACACCTGGTCGGAGCGAAGGTTTCTTTTTTGGATAAAGTCATAACCATAGGCTCAGAAACCACCAAGTCAGTGGTGCCGCTACGCGATGATTTTCAGGACGGGGCCTCCATATTGAAAGCCCGGGAGATCTTTCACCTCTACTCCATTCGGCCGGGCTACCTGGTGTTCAGGAAGAATGAGACGGCGCTTTTCATGAGGTATAACCCTCACCGGTCGCCCAACAGTCCAGCTATCACTAAGGGATCCCGCTGGAAGCATTTTGGAAGAACCCGTGGCCAGCCGGGAGGGGATAAGGAGTGCGATGCACCATTTCATGCGGCTTAACACGGGATCCTATTTCTTCATCAGCGAGCTGAGCTGCGTCCCTAAGGTCCTCAACGCGTACGTGGCTTGGTATGCGCATGCAATGGGTCCAGTTATCCAGATGGAGAAGCGCATGCTGGTTGACCGCAAGGGTGCGCCTCCCGGCGGCGACCGCAAAACTCCCTTGAAACCCAGGACCACGGTCATTCCTCCACTGAAAGATGCCGGAACCGTGCCACCGCGCATATTGAGCCCTCCGCGCGGATTGCCGCTCCGTGATACTGTGGATGCGCCACCGGTGCCCCGTGCTCCGGTGGAGACGGTAGATGTGGTTTCGCCGGAGTCCGGCGTGGGTGCGGATATCGGGACCCGCTGCTCTAGGGTGCCTGCAAAGCGCAAGTCAATCTCGGGTGCACCCAGGGCTGGTGGGCAGAAGAGGAAGAAGAAGTCGCTCCTCTCTCTCGATGCGATCCTCGGTTTAGAGCCTCAGGCCCCTCTTACCGAAGGTATAAGCAAGTATGGCAGCAATAAGGGCTTCTCGGTAGACCCAACAGACACCAATCTGGCGGCCGCCATTGCAGCTTCTGAGCAATCAGCCAGACTCGAAGCGATGTTGAATAAACTCGCTCAGTCAGGTAATCTTTGGCTGCATTCTTCATCATTTTATTGCATTTTTATCATTATCTTTGACTAATACTTTCCCCCATTTGTTCCCCTCCGAATGGCGGCGCGATAGACGTCTTGCCTGAGATTCGGGGCAGATGTTAATTGGTGCTATCCGTCTACCTCTCCGAAAATGCCAAGTTGATTTATGGCACCGTGTATCGAAGGTTTAAACGGATGCATCCGATGTAGCAGACTTCGTCAGATTCCCCCTCGCTTGAGGGGTTTTTGATTGTGGGGACGCTCTTCCCTGCAGGCACAAGCCCCTGCAGTTAATTATGCTACCGCACTGCGGTAACCACTTTCTCCTTCTCCAGATGGTCACTTCGTGTCGTGTGTGTTAATTTTGTGTTTGGTTGCCCGTGGATTGTATACGGAGACTGAGTTATGTCGTCGCCCGTAAGGCGTGGACTAGTCCAGATCCGTATTATCTTAGATTTTGGTTTAGGGATTTGGGTTTAAGGATACGTTAACCTCATTGGACACTAAGATCAACTTAAACGTTTGTTAAGGATACGTTAGTCTAGTTTTTAGACTAAGATCGACTTAACGGGACCGTTTAGATCCAACAAAGAGCAATTAAGGGAGGGCCCTGTTGTTTAGTTTAGTGACATTGCAGTCAATAGGTAGTTTAAGGACATTGCGGTCCAATGTTAGTTTTAAGACGTTGCGGTCAAGGTTAAAGACATCATAGTCCGTGGATTTAAGGACTCTACAGTCTGGCGTTAGTTTTATGACATCACGGTCAAGGTTAAGGACATCATAGTCTGTTGTTAGTTTTAAGACATTCCGGTCAAGGTTAAGGACATCATAGTCCGAGGGTTTAAGGAATCCACAGTCCGGCGTTAGTTTTAAGACATCGCGGTCAAGGTTAAGGACGTCATAGTCCATGAGTTTAAGGACCCCACAGTCCGTATCAATGTGTGGTCATCGGGACCCGTCATCTCTTTGAAGACGTTGAGGAATTACAACGCCAAGTATCAAAGGAGTGAAGAGATGTACCCTTGAACTAAGGTAGATTAAATAGTCTTTGGCCCAATTTGGGACCAAGACCAATTAATTATGTTATGAGCCCATTGGCCCAGTTAAGTTTGAATTGAGGACTTATGGCCATCTTGGGCTAAGTCCAATTATGCTTAGAATATTGGCTTTCTGTTGGTCCATTGGAGGAGAGGCTTTGCCTTTAGAACTTAGCCAATTAGGCTGAAGCTAGTGTTAAACACTAAAGACCAACAGTGTTGAACACTGGGAATGAGATTGATAATTTAGTGTTTAACAATAAGAGATAGTTAGTGTTAAACACTAGCAACAGAGCGTTTAAATTAGTGTTTAAACACTAAAGCAAATCAGTGTTAAACACTGGCAATTGAGTTTTCAACCTAGTGTTACTAGTAACAGAGATCAATGTTAAACACTGGTATCAGAGATTTTAATTTAGTGTCAGTGTTAACACTGCTAACAGAGATTTAATTTAGTGTTAAACACTAAGAAAGTCAGTGTTTAAACACTGCAAACAGAGTTTTTCAATTAGTGTTGAACACTAAGTCCAATCAGTGTTAAACACTGGATTCAGAGGTTCCAATTTAGTGTTAAACACTAAGGCAAGAGGGGTCACGTGGTAGCACGTGAGAGCGCCCTCCTCTATGGAGCTTTTCAGGGGTCACGTGGTAGCACGTGACCCTGCTTCTTTGCATGTTTGTTTATCTTTTTTAAGAATTAAATTCTTCATAGGGTTAAACCCTAATAACAACTTTAAAGGAATTAAATTCCCACTTCCTTCTGAAGAATTATATCCTTAGATAGAGTTATACTCTAGTTTCTTTTCTATAGGAATTAAATTCCTTATATATGTGAAGAACTGAATTCTATCATAAGGTTAAACCCTAGTTTCTTCTTTTTTAAGGGAATTGACTTCCAGTTATTTTGATAGAATTAAGTTCTTAATTAGGGTTAAACCCTGGTTCTGTTCATTTTGAAGGAATTAAATTCCTATATCATAGGGTTGAACCCTAATTCTATCTCAAAGGAATTAAATTCCTATAATTCTGTGTGAATTAAATTCTCAAACTCCCATTCCCCCTCTATGCTTTGGATCTGCATGGCAGGATCTCAACCCAATGAGAATTAAATTCTCAATTCATGGGGAGATGTGCACTTTGCAGATCCTCTACTAGAGGAAGAACTAAGTTCTTCTTTTATATAAGAGTTAAACTCTTTTGAGAATTAAATTCTCTTTTTAAGCCTCTCCCTTCTTACCTAAGGTTATCTTTTGCAGAGCATCAAATTCTTCCCAAAATCTCAAGGCTCTATTTCTCTCTCTCTGTATGTCTCTTTCTCTTCTGTATTTTCCTCGCTCCTATTTATAGGAGAAGGAAGAGAATCAATCTGTTTGGTAAATCTCTCATTGAAAGATTTGATTTGTTCATTGGGAGATTTGATTTATCTTCATCATTAATCTGGGCCTTTGGATTATTAGGTGAATTTTATTCACCATTGGATTTTAAATCCAAAGATATCCCTTTGTTATTTCGGTTAGATTTCAAGGGAAAATCTTTCTAAGTTCAAGATTTTCCATAAATAGACGATATTTAATCACCTTTAGATTTTTAATCCAATCGGCTCCAAATAATCATTCTCCTTTGGAAAGATTTGAATGCTCTCAGAATTTAATTCTGTTAAATAATGAGGCTTTGAAAGTCGGTCACGTATGGCCACGTGACGCCTGATCACGTGTAGGCACGTGACCCTTGGTCACGTGTAGGCACGTGACCCCCTGGAACGAGCTTTTCTTCTCCTTTTGCACTCTGTTTTCTAGCCGCTGCTCAACCGTCACGTGCCAACACGTGACCCCTGGTCACGTGTGAGCACGTTACCTTTTCTGGAGCATTTTCTTTGATTTAATCAGGGAGTGAATCTGCCTTTGCCGCTGCTTTTAAATGTCGCGTGCACGTGACTGCTGGTCACATGCTCGCACGTGATGCCTCTTCTGTATGTTTTCCTGATTTTAAATCAAGAAACAAATGCCCCCACAGCGTTGTTCTCACGTGTCTGCACGTGAGTGCAACGCTGTCACTTTTGTGACCGTTGGATTCCTCTAAAGATTTGGGGAGATGAAGCGTCTCCATCTCATCCTATAAATGCCCATGTCCTTTCAGAAGAACCTCCACTTTGCTCCTCTTCTTCCTTGCAAACTTTTTCTGAGAATTTAATTCTCTTCTTCCAGAGCTTAGTTCTCTGCCTTGAAACATTTTCAGAGTTTAACTCTGTTCAAGAGACCCATTTTTTCTCAGGTAATGGTGATCGAAGCACCTTCATTTTAACAAAACTCTCTGGATTTTAAATCCATATCAAGGGTTTCACTCCCTTTTTAACAAAGAACCCATTTTTTCCTTCAAGTTCTTTAACTAAAATATGAAACCATTTAACTTTCAACAGTAGATCTCTTAGGGTTTAGATGATCTTTAGGGAAATGATGGTGATAATCCATGGAGTTTAACTCCGTTCACAGAAAACATGTTTCTGGGAATTTAATTCCCCTTTTTTAAAAGGAATTTAATTCCTGTGGAGAACTAAGTTCTTCCCATGGAGGCTTCTTAGGGTTCCTTTGCCCTAGGTTGTCCTTCTGTAATTAATAGAGCAGAAGCTTGAAATGATGTCTTCTGTGGGAATTTAATTCCCCTGATCCCGTTTGATTTGTTGTAGAGTCTAAGGTAGATTTGTCTTCTAGGGGATGTGCAGGGCCACTTGAAACCCACTTCCTATTTAATGAGGATATCCCTTTTGTCTTATTACAACTGCTTAGTCTCATTATTAACGAGCCGTCATCCTGATTCTGTGGGGCCCATGTGTTTTGTAGCCAATGGTCCCATAAAAAGAGTATGCTATCGCTTTATTCAACTGTCTTCATGTTGATGCATGTATATATATTGTTGCTTTGCTTTTGACATTTTTCTTTTATTCGATTTCAGGTGCAATGGCTTCCGTTCCGTGCTTCCCCTTCACTCGTTCGGAGGTCACTTTTCCTCAATCACCATCTGACGAGGAAGCGATGGCGATGATCCGGGCTCATAACCCGAACTGCACCAGGCTACTTCTATGGGGATCTTGGTACAGTCATATCTTCCGGGGTCGCCGGAGTTTGCTCTGCGCAGTACCGACAGAGCCTACTTTTCCGTTCTTGCCGATGGACCCTCCAAGGACGGTTTTCGCTGTGGAGATGCCAAATTGGACTCCAACGGGATGGCTCAAGCCTTCAACAATCGGTATCCCGAATCAGCCGGTCCCCGCCATAGATATCCTGGGACGACGCGTTTGTCAGGGTGAGGCCCACCCATGGGGAAAGATTTATAAGATAAGGCTCACTCCTCGACACCCCACGGGCTACCTCCTCTGGGCTCGCTATATCCTTGCTACCCATCGTGCACGGCTGCAGAAGGTCGGACTCTACCAGGCGATATATGCGTCACTTTTAAATTATCAATCCCCGCATGTATGGTGGGTTAAGGCGTTGTTGAATCAATGGAATATCCCCACCAACACTTTTCTTCTGGGGGACAAAGAGGTTTCGATCTCTTTGGAGGAATTTTATGAGATCTCGGGGCTGCCAATTCGAGGAACGCTTTATGAGGAGTTGATTCCCTCTGATGAATACGTCTTTGAACCCGAGCCCACACCGCTTGACGGCTTATCTGTTGAGAACGCCGTCCGCCACAAGCGTCCCAGCTTGATCAAGGTGCTAAGTATCTTTGATCGATTGTTCACCGAATCTAAGGAGCAGGGTGTTACTTTCAAGAGCTTCATTGCATGTTTCCTTCGCGAGGGCGTCTTGTCGAAGACGGCTCCGAAGTTCGCAAACATCAAAGACCCCTTTAGGGTTGGTCCGAAGAAGCTGCCGACTAATGAATCGGATCTGCCGCAATACTACATCCCCATAATGTCGCCGACATCTTTCGAATCCATTGCAGCTCCCGGCATGGATGTGGAGACATTCTTCGTTGGGTTCATTAGTGGCTGGCTTAGCTGGTTTGTTATCCCTATGCATCGCCGCTTTATGAGAGCTTCGGTTATCTATCCGGCTCACCGTATAGCTGAGGGAACGCGGCTGGCCATTGGCATCCCAGCATTGGCGCATCTCTTATTATGGGCTGGGCGCTGCAGCTAACACTTCCACTCCTGGCGTAGATGTGGTAAACTTTTCGCTTCACTACTTTACGTCTTGGATCGAAATGCACGTCTTAGGTGCTTTCGCTATGTATCAAAGGCCTGCATTTTACGACGCCTATACTTTCCCTCGGCTTATGCGATTGGTGGATGCTTCTGCCGCTGACCCGACCCAATTCAGGGCTATTCGGGCATTGATTACTCCTTACGCCACTGCTGGTGGGTTAGTATTTAATGATCGGGTCTTATCTTCTTCCGCGGGTTTGGCCCAGCCGCTTTGGGACAGGTCAGAAGATAACGCACCCTCTTTGAGGCCCCGGGAAGCTGCTCGCTTATACGTAATTAGACCGGGTTATCTGGTATTCCTTCAGGATAGCGCGGCCCTTTTCATGCGGTACAATCCGCACCGCTTTGCTCGGCAGTTTGGCTATGATCAGGGTGTCCCGTTCGAGGCTTTCATAGTCTCGCCGGTTCCTTCGCTCGAGGCCGTTCGATATGCCGCCCATCATTTTGTGAGGCTGAACACCGGCTCTCAGTTCATGATTCCAGATGGTGATTACATCCCCCGATACGTGGGGTCATTCACGGGTTGGTACCTCCATCGAATCAGCTCGGTTATTATTGAGGAAAGAAGGGTACTTCTGGGTTACGGTGCCCCTACTCAAGTTTCGGCCGCGGGAGCTACACTGCGACCGCATGCTCCGGTCCGCTTTCCTCTGAGGGATACTGGCACTGCAATTATTCCAGGGGAGTCGGGGGTGGATCTCACTCCAACAAATGGTATGCCTCCGGGTACTCGGTCGCGGGGTAGACGGGCTCCGGTGGCAGCCCCACCTCTCGAGGCAGCACCGCACTCCATGGCATCGACAATGGCGGTGTCCTCCCCGGCTGTGGCACCGGGTGAGGGTGACAGGGATGAAGGTGTCGAAGGTGATGTGGGCCGGTGTCGTACTACGGCTCTGCGGGAAAGGAAGCGGTCGTCTTTGGTGACCGGTTCTGGGTCCAAGCGTCGCAGGAAGGTTGCTACTAACTTGCTCAACTCTTTAATGGAGTCTGAGCGTATTCTTAAAGATGAGCCGTTGGCATTGCCGGAGTCAGACGCTGGACTACCTTTCCCGAGTTCGGCCGCCGAGGAAGCCGCACAGTTGGCTGAGGCTATAAGACGTTCCAAAGGCGCGTCTCAGAACGCCAGGGTTCCGAAGAAGCCCTATCTTGCTGTAATCTTTTATGAAGACCCCTCATGGATTCGGCGACGGTTTATCGGCCCTTTGAAGGAATGGGGGGAAAGGGCCTTGAAGCAGGCCGCTTCAGAGGACGCAGCGGACGCACTTTCTTTGTGGACCGGCGGCCATGAGTCTAATCTTGAACCCCGGCGAGCACGCCTCCTTGAGAAGGTGCAGCGGCTTGAAGAAGCCATATTGAGGGCTTCCTTGCGCATTGGTACGTTGTTGTTCTTTTTTGTAGATTTTCAGATTATTTACGCCTGTATATATGTATCCTTATTCTTATTTGAATTGTGCAGAATCTTCGATGCTGGGGGAGCTCCCTACGGGCTCATTGATGCTAAAGCCTATCGAAACTCCTGATGAAGCATTGCTCGATGTGGAGGGGGCTAATGAGGCTGCTCCTCTTATGGTAGAGCCTCCAGTGGAGGCTCTTGATCATGGAGTGCTTGCTCCCTTGGGGGAGGCTCCTTTGGAGGTTACCGCTCCAATGGCTCTTCCCGAAGGCGGCCCAGAGGCTGAGATGGAGATAGTCGGGACTACCCTCCCTTTGTTGGAGCCCGAGGTTCCGGCAGAGGCTGTCGAAGCCGCTATCCCCCTAACTCAGAACGGGAGGAGTGTTGAAGGTAACCCTCTGCATTTTAAATTAGCAATCTTTCCGTGCTCTGAACTCTTTTGTTTTCCCCAGAATTGCGCGGGCTGGCGGCCTCTATCGCTAATTTGTCGCTTCGGCAATCGTTTCAGCGGTTATTGGAGACGGAAGCTCCACAGGCGATCTCCCCTCAGCGCATTGTCCTTCCCTCTGGGCATGGTTAGCGTCGTTCGCCATTTTTTTATCATAGCATTGTTGCCATTTTGCGAAATGGCGTTGATGTCTCTTACAGTTTTGGAAGCCGACGACGAGGTCGAGGTCGTTGAAGGGCCAGGGGAACCTTTAGCTCCTACTTGCAGGACCGTAGGTAAGTGACATTTCATTATAATCCCATTTATTCTTTTGCTTAAGAATTTTATTGACATCTTTCGAATTTAAACAGCCCTGCCAGTCTCCATAGCTTTAGAATCGCACATCGTGATGCCGCCCGGCCCTTATGCTTTGCGGGCTTCAGAATGCTTGGCCCAATTAAGCCTTGTCTCCTTATCATCTTTTATCGAGGAGCTCCGTGCTGGCAGCGCAACCACAGCTGAAGCGTTTGCCGCCGAAGCTAACGGCTCCCTTCCTTTTCTTGCCACCTATCATAGCGAAGAGGTGGTGCGAGTCTGGGTGGAGTTCTGTCAGCAGGTGAAGCCTTGTTTGCACGCCCTTGAATGTTCCCACCTTTCCTCGGAGGCCGTGGCTGCAAAGGCGGAGTTATGGGGGCTGATAGCACGGTGCGCGAAAAACATGACGTCGTGCGAGAAGAGGCTCGGCCGTAAATTCTCGGAGAGGGAGCTGGCTTCTAAGGCGCTGAGCGAGCTTCAAGCTAATCTTACCGCCAAGGCCAACAAAGCATATGAACTCTGGCGGGTGCTTTAGGAGTCCATCAAAGAGGTGGTTGCTCTCAATAAAGCTGCCATGTTCACTCGCGAAAGGGTCGAAGCCCATAAGGCCACCGAGAAAGAGCTTGAAGGTCGGCTTGCTTCGTATCAGGCCCAGCAGGCTCAAGCAGAGGCCCGTCTCATGGCGATCTTAGATCATGAAGCTGCGGCCCAGCAAAAGCAGGATAAACTAGCAAAATTGCTAAATTGCCCGCCGGCTTGAAAACTTGTATCTTTTCCTTTCTTTTTTTTTGTACATACTCCTGAATGAGAGTATTTTTTTGTTCTTTTTATGAATTGTACTTTGTATCCATTTTGGTTTATAAATAAAAGATACATTTTTTCTTCTCGATGATGTGTCTCTTTTTATTTAATGTGCTCCGCGGACAATTTTATCTTGGTCTCTTTGCAGGGCAGCGACGGCTTAGGATTCAGGGTTAAGATCTACCTCCTAAAACTTTTGAGCTTTATGAGCCGTGAGGGTCTCACAAAGAGTTTTTCTCCCTACAGGTCGAGAGGATCCCGTAGGTGTAAGTTCTTCTTAAGAATCGTGAGGATTCTTAAGCGTGTTTTCCCTTAAGAGTCGTAAGGACCTCACAAGAGAATCTTCTTCCTTACAGGTCATGAGAACCGGCAAGTGCTGGATGTGGTCACCCTTATCCGTGTTTCACGGGGTCAGGGGTTGCTTAAGGTATCGTAGTTTAAAGACATCGCGGTCAAGGTTAAGGACATCATAGTCCATGGATTTAAGGACTCCACAATCCGATGTTAGTTTTAAGACATCACGGTCAAGGTTAAAGATCTCATAGTCCGTGGATTTAAGGACTCCACAGTCCGATGTTAGTTTTAAGACATCACGGTCAAGGTTAAGGACATTATAGTCCGTGGATTTAAGGACTCCACAGTCCGATGTTAGTTTTAAGACATCACGGTCAAGGTTAAGGACATCATAGTCCGTGGATTTAAGGACTCCACAGTCCGATGTTAGTTTTAAGACATCACGGTCAAGGTTAAGGACATCATAGTCCGTGGATTTAAGGACTCCACAGTCCAATGTGTGGTTGCAGGGACCCGTCACCTTTTTGAAGACGTTGAGGAATTACAACACCAAGTATCAAAGGAGTGAAGAGATGTACCCTTAGACCAAGGTAGAATCAGTACAGAATCAGGGTGGTTGATCGTTAGTTTTAAGACATTACGGTCGAGGTTAAGAACATCATAGTCTGTGGATTTTAAGGACTCTATAGTCCGGTGTTTGCTCTGGATGCTTCACACGAGTTCACTGCCGTGCTTGGCGAGGACCAGGCTTCGCCCTGGGCATTTTCCGCGGGGTTAAAGAGTGACATTATCCGCATTCTACGTGACCAGGAATTTTGCACTAGATGCTTCACACGGGTTCACTGCCGTGCTCTGCGAGGACCAGGCTCCGCTCTGGGCGTTTTTCGCGGGGTCAAAGAGTGACGTTATCCGCGTTCCACGTGACCAGGAATTTTGCACTAGATGCTTCACACGGGTTCACTGCCATGTTCAGCGAGGACTAGGCTCCGCTCTGGATGCTTTACATGGGTTCACTGCCGTGCTCTGCGAGGACCAGGATCCGCTCTGGACGTTTTCCACGGGGTCAAAGAGTGACGTTATCCGCGTTCCACGTGACCAGGAATTTTGCACTAGATGCTTCACACGGGTTCACTGCCGTGTTCGGCGAGGACTAGGCTCCGCTCTGGATGCTTCACACTGGTTCACTTCCGCACTCTGCGAGGACCAGGATCCGCTCTGGACGTTTTCCAAGGAGTCAAAGAGTGACGTTATCCGCGTTCCACGTAACCAGGAATTTTGCACTAGATGCTTCACACGGGTTCACTGCCGTGTTCGGCGAGAACTAGGCTCCGCTCTGGATGCTTCACACGGGTTCACTGCCGTGTTCGGCGAGAACTAGGCTCCGCTCTGGATGCTTCACACGGGTTCACTGCCGTGCTCTGTGAGGACCAGGATCCGCTCTGGACGTTTTCCACGGGGTCAAAGAGTGACGTTATCCGCGTTCTACGTAACCAGGAATTTTGCACTAGATGTTTCACATGGGTTCACTGCCGTGTTTGGCGAGGACTAGGCTCCGCTCTGGATGCTTCATACGGGTTCACTGCCGCGCTCTGCGAGGACCAGGATCCGCTCTGGACGTTTTCTACGGGGTCAAAGAGTGACGTTATCCGCGTTCTACGTAACCAGAAATTTTGCACTAGATGCTTCACACGGGTTCACTACCGTGTTCGGGGAGGGCTAGGCTTCGCTCTGGATGCTTCACACGGGTTCACTGCCGTGCTCTGCGAGGACCAGGATCCGCTCTGGACGTTTTCCACGGGGTCAAAGAGTGACGTTATCCGCGTTCTACGTAACCAGGAATTTTTTGATTGTATCCGCATTTCACGGAATTGGGATTTGACTTCTCGGTGACCAGTATATCGCCGAGCCATGGAACTGGGAGTTGCCGTTGTTCTGTTTCGCTTGAAGTTGTGTCCATTTTTACGAGACGAGTGTTGAGATGACCTTTAGGTCATTTGTGGCCCGTCGAAATTCTTCTTCTTATGATGAAACCTGGGAGAGGAGTATGATCCCTTCTTTGTTTACGCCCTTGGATTGTATACAGGGTGTGATGTAACATCACCTGTAGGGCATAAATTAAAAACTTTTTTTTTATTTTATTTCTTTTTCCGCAATGCTCTATCATTTCAGCTTTTATATCATGAAGGTCGCGATTGCCCTATCATTTCGGCTATTTTTCGCGGTGCCCAATCATTTCGGCTATTTATTTCATTTTTACTCGTTTCTTTTTATTGCATGTTGGCCCATCATTTCGGCTATTTTGCGTGCATACATTTTTACTTGCTGCTTTTTATTGCAAGTTGCCCCATCATTTCGGCTATTTCGTATGCACGTGCGGCCTACTGGCTTTTCGCCAAAAACCTAAAATTAAACACCGATTTCGGCATCAGCACCGCTACAACTGGGATATGGCCAGAAGCGAATCATCATCTGCCTCTGTCGATGTTGAACAAAGGTGGCTTAGCAAACAGGTAGGGTCCTGTCGACTAAGGCTTTTGACTTCATGAGCCGTAAGGGTCTCACAAAGGTATTTCTCCCTACAAGTCGTGAGGATCTTGTAGGTGTATTTTCTCCCTAGGAATTGTGAGGATTCCTAAGTGTATATTCCTCTGTAAGTCATAAGGATTCTACAAGAGGGCTTTCTCCTTATAAGTCGAGATGACTTATAAGGGCTGTTCACCATATGGACACATCCCTAGTCACGGGTGGGACTTTGCTAGGGAAATGTTTATTCGCACCCGTGGATTGTATACAAGGGTCAGTATGAGCCGCTTGTAGGGCATTGTCGAAGGTTATGGGGGATTTTGCTTAAGCACATGTTTAGGTCTCTGTAACTTAAGACTTTCAAGTCTTATGAGCCGTGAGGGTCCCATAAGAGAGTTCTCCTTACGAGTCGTGAGGATCTCGCAAGTGTATTTTCTCCTTAGGAATTGTGGGGATCCCTAATTGTGTTTCTCCTTTATGAGTCGTAAGGATCTCACGCGGGTGGTTTTTCCTTATAAGGTCATGAGGACCCTGCAAGTGTCCTTTAACGAGGTTGCGCCCTTTCGGGTTTTCACACTCACTCACCGGTAGTCCTATTGTTTTTACTCATGGAGCCCTCTCGGGTTTTCATCCGTGCCCATTTTGCTTATGGACATACCGTTATCATTATATATTTTTTTCTTCTCTTTTTTTACGAGGTCGCGCCCTTTCGGGTTTTCATGAACACTCGCTGGTAGCCCTGCTGTTTTTACTCATGGAGTCCTTTCGGGTTTTCATCCGTGCCCATTTTGATTATGGACATACCGTTCTTATTTTTTTATTATATTTTTTTATTTATTGTTTTTTTTTGTTTTTTTGTTCATCTCGTCAGCCGAAGGATGCTGCGGTAGTAGTTTTAAGGACGTTTCGGTCCGTCATTAGTTTAAGGACGTTTCGGTCCATCTTTAGTTTAAAGACGTTTCAGTCCATTGTCAGTTTAAGGACGTTTCGGTCTGTCGTTAGTTTAAGGACGTTTCGGTCTGTCGTTAGTTTAAGGACGTTTCAGTCCGTCATGGAGAGGGCCGACTACTACTTATAGAGCTTGAGCTTAGGAAGATAGCGAGCGGACATAGTTGTCGTCATCTATCATTGACCTAGGCTGTGGCTCATTAAGCGTAGTATTTCTTTAGGAAGCAACCGTTTATCGGGCTGAAAGGCCTTTCACAGTGCATGTCCATGAGTAAATAGGCTCCACCCTGGTAGACCTTGTCTATGATGTACGGGCCTTCATAGTTCGGTTTGAATTTTCCCCGCTTGGCACGATTAGGGATCATAGGCCTTTTGACCACGAGCATGAGTTCGCCTTGGTGGAATGTCCTCGGCCTGGTCAATCATTCATACGAGCGCGTCATCTTTGCTTTGTAAGCCTCCAGATTTTGTTGCGCTATGAGCCGGGTTTCATCAAGGGCGTCAAGCTCTTCTAGCCGAAGGTGAGCATTTTCTTCGCTCGTCAACTCACAGTGGACTGCCACTCGTAGAGAAGGTAGCTCTATTTCGAGGGGGAGTACTGCTTCCGTACCGAATACCAATGCGTATGGTGTCGTGCTCGCGGCCGTCTTGAACGTAGTTTGATATGCCCAAAGAGCTTCTTGCAGTCTCTCATACCAGTCCTTCTTGTTTCGGGACACCGTCTTTTTTATGATCTTTGTCAAGGTCTTGTTGAAGGCCTCAGCTAGACCGTTAGCTCGTGGATTATAAACCGAAGAATGCCTCCAGTCTATATTGTGTTGTTGCGCGAAGCGACTGATCTTGTGGCTTCTGTAAGCTGGCCCGTTATCGGAAATGATCCATCGCAGAGTTCCAAACTGATAAATGACGTGCGTCTTGAAAAAGTGGAGGATATTCTCCGTCTTCACTTCCCTCAGCGGTACTGCTTCCGCCCACTTGGAGAAGTAATCAGTCGTCGCCAGGATGAAACGATGTCCTCTAGACGATGCTGGTTCGATGGGCCCGACTATGTCGGTTCCCCACATCTCGAACGGCCAGCTAGCCACCGTTGGATGTAATGGATTTGGATGTTGGTGGATGAAGTCCCCATGGATTTGACATGAGTGGCATTGCTTCGCATATTTAAGGCAGTCCTGAATCATTGTGGGCCAGTAATAGCCCATCCGTTTGATCTTCAACTTCATCTTCGGGCCCGCCTGGTGAGAACCACAAAGTCCGTCGTGAACTTCCTGAACGACTCTTTTTGCCTCTTCAGGTCCCAGTCATCTCAACCACAGAGAATCAAATGACCTCTTGTACAGAGTATCATTGACGAAAGCAAAAGACAGAGCTCGTTTCATGAGCTGATGTCTTGAGGACGCATCTTTAGGCTTTCAACAGTATTTGAAGTAATCTATAAAGACTTTTCTCCAATCCTCGGCCTTTTCCCGGTCTTTTATTTGCAGGGTCATCTGCTCAGTCGCTTCCTTCTCTTTGGGTGATTCCGGAGATATTTCTGCTGGGGCGAGCACCCGACGGCTTTGTACCACGATTCTTACATCATCGAGGTTCTCATCAGCCAGTTTCTTAGCGAGCTTGGCCAACGCATCTTCTTTGCTGTTTTCCGCGCGCGGTATGCTTTCCAAAGTATAGGAAGGAATTTGAGCCAGCAGTTGTTGTACTCTCTCGCCATACTTTACCAGCTCGGATTTGCACGTTTAGTAGTCGCCTTTTACTTGACTAACGACCAGTTGGGAATCTCCATATATGAGGAGGTTTTCAATTCCCATGTCGATGGCGACCTCGAGACCTGCTATCAAGGCTTCATACTCAGCTTCGTTGTTCGTCCTCGGTTCCGTTAAGGAGAAAGCAAAGCGCATTATCCTCCTCGTGGAGTCACGAAGATAAGGCCTACCCCCGACTTGATTATAGGGGTACTTTGTTTATGCTTCTTTATGGAGGATGCTCCATCGAAATAAAGCTCCCATCGGGTATCACTACCGCCGATCACGTCAAACGCATGTTCGTCTGGCAAATCGCAATTCAGAGAAGAACCGGCAGGTACTGGATACTCAGCAAGGAAGTCGGCGATGGCTTGGCCTTTCACTGCCTTAAGAGGCTGATAGATTATTGAAAACTCCATCAAGAGCAGGGCCCATTTAGCGAGTCTCCCTGTCAATATGGCCTTTGACATTAAATATTTAAGAGGGTCCACCTTGGAAATAAGACGGACTTCATGTGCCAATGCATAGTGCCGGAGTTTTGTTATCACAAAGATTAACGCGAGGCAATGTTTTTCAATAGGGGAGTAATTGCTTTCTGCCCCCAGGAGAACTCGACTTAAATAGTAGAGCGCTCTCTCCTTCCCTTGGTCATTTTCTTGCGCCCATAATGCGCCTAAGGAACCCTCAAGGGCTGTTGTATAAAGAATAAAGGGCTTTCCCTTGACTGGAGAAGATAACACCGACGGGTTCTGCAGGTACTGCTTGATCTCATCTAGCGCGCTCTGGCATTTTTGGTCCCAGACAAACGGGGTTCCCTTCATCATCAGGTGGCTGTAAGGACGACACTTGCCTGATAGGTTGGCTATAAACCGCCGGATGTACGCGAGCTTCCCTTGGAGAGACCGCAATTGTTTGAGAGTTCTCGGCGGTGGCATTTCCATGATCGCCTTGATCTTAAATGGATCTATTTCGATACCTTGGTGTCGGATGATGAATCTTAGGAATTTACCCGAGGAAACTCCGAACGCGCATTTGAGGGGATTCATCTTCAAATTATATTGCCGAAGGCGTTGAAATACGGTCTTCACATGCTCTAAATGCTCTTCGTATGACATGCTCTTCACTACGAGGTCGTCGGTATAGCACTCGATGATTTCATGTATGAGATCATCGAAGATCTTTGTCATGGCCCTCTGATAGGTGGCGCCGGCATTCTTTAAACCGAAAGGCATAACTTTGTAGCAGAATATACCCAAAGGAGTCCGGAAAGCGGTGTGCTTCTGGTCTTCGGGATGCATCTTTATCTGATTGTACCCTGATGAACCGTCCATAAAGGAGAAAACCTCATGAGTGGACGTATTGTCTATCATCATTTCGGTGACCGGCACTGGGAAATGGTCTTTCGGGCAGGATTTATTGAGATCTCGAAAGTCCACATATATGCGTACTGTCCCATTTTTCTTCATCACCGCGATGATGTTGGTGACCCAGTCAGGATACTGTACCTCCTGGATAAACCCAGAATCGATCAGCTTCTTGACTTCGGCGTTAATGCTTATCTCAAGCTCGAGCCGCATCCTTCTCGGTGCCTGCTTGACTGGCTTGATATCTGGGGATATTGCTAATTTATGCACAGCAATCTCTGGATCTAATCCCGGCATTCAGAATAGTTCAATGCGAAGCAATCTTTATGCTGTAGAAGCACATCCTTTAATGCAGCCACCCTTTCTTCAGATAGCAGCTCGCTGACGAATGTCGGTCGCGGGTCGTTCGCCGTTCCCAACTCAATTTTCTTAAGGTTATCTGCAGTAGTATGTATGCCATCTTCCAGCTCTTTCGGAGCTGGTGGAAATTCTAAGATCGCCTCATTGTCATTGTTTTCGAAGCACCAAGGGAGGTCATCCATATTCTCGGGCTCTCCTTTTGATATTGTTATCATATGACAAGGACGAGCTCGCTTCCAAGACCGATGTGGATCTGGTTCTGCTCTTGTGGCTTTGGGTTCATGCTTTTATGGCAGCGTTACCCTCCAGCTACTAGATAAAGCAAACCTGCACTGCTGGTACTGGTCTTCGACCCAGTTTTTAAATATGAAGCAGTCTTCGATAGGGTGTCCTATGGCTCGGTGATAAGAGCAATAGCCCTGATGAGAGACCTCGTTAACCTGCTCAGGGTGCTTAGATTCCGGACGTGTGATTATTTGATGTTTCATAGCGAGGTCGAGTATCTTCTTCGTCTTGTCTCGAGGGAAGGAATACGCTCGACTCATCTTCTTCATGAGGGACAAATCTGGACCACGCAATACCCGATCACATGACTCTTTAACCTTGCGTCGTTGCTGTCGACTCCTTTTTCCGCTTTGTGACTTATTTCTACCTCTGCGTCGGGCCTTTTGCGCACTGGGTCGACAGGGTGGAGCATCTTCGTCTTTTACAGCCTGTTGAAACAGACGTTGCATCCTGGCCTTCTTGTAGATGGTCATTTCACGATTATGTTCTTTCCAAGCTTTTTGACCCGCTTTCCTAATAAGCTTGTCCATTTGTTCTTCAAATGACGGACTCGGCATTTCGATCGCGGGATCTAGTTTTGATGAGGGGTTAGCATCTCCCGACAGGGCGTTCCCTTCCTCATCGAAGTTATATATAGCGTAGCTACCGTGGACTGGTTCCCGTTTCCCGGATCTCACATATCCAAGCCCGAGCGTTTCCATTCTCCCGTTGGGCAGTTTGCGCTGAGTTCCAGGGACATCCCAGATCCTGTTGTAGAATCGAGCTTGTCGAATAGTCTGTTTTAAGGGTACCCCTTGGCGCTTCAATAGTCTTTTTAGTCCGTTTGTGTAATACCTGGGCAAACGGATGGGTTGAAGCTTGTCGAGTTTAGAATCCGGGCCATACCATATTTCTTTCTCGACTCTTGTTTCTGAGGACCGATAGAATAGGATCGCCTTTTCGCCTTTTCTCCTGGAAGGGACGTAAAATGTTCGCAGCTCTTGCACAGTGTGAGCTTCAAGTGTGTTGAGGTCTTTGTAGTGTTCCAGAGGCACCATGGTGATTTGCAAACTCTGATCATCGCCAGAGATGCTTGTATTGACGGTCGACTGGAGAACACGGCATTAACCTCATCTTCCGAGTCACTTCCGAAGATCAACATGGGGGCGGACGGTCCCGGGTTGTTGCGTCGAGACGGACCAGCGTAAACTATCTCTTCTTCTTCTTCGATATCGCTTCCAAAAACAGGGATGGTGCGGCGGCTTTGTTCTCCGGCTTGCGACACCTTTCTGTATCCTCGAAGTCTGGCAAAAAGTACTTTGCATCTTCGTACTTGCGGACTTCGTTCACGGTGAACGGGTTCAGCTCACCTATTACAGTATATTCGAGACCATCCTTGAAATACTTCATACACTGATGTTGTGTAGAAGGGATGATGTTGTACTCATGTAACCAAGGTCGGCCGAGCAGAGCATTGTAGCATGTCTTAGCGTCTATGACGTGAAACTTAATGTCCGTGACGAGTAGCCCAAAGCGTAACGTCAATATCATAGATCCAAGAGTTCATGATTACTGGGAGTCAAAACCGGAGATGGTAATTTTTTCCCGAGCGAGATGCTGAACGCTCATGCAGATTTCCTTCAAGACCCGAACATTAAGGAGATTGACGGAGGATCCATTATCAACCAGGATTTTGCCTATTTTGATATCATGGCAATATCCGAAGACGTATAGGGGACGATTGTGGTCGCACGTCCGGAGGAGAAGGTCTTCATCACCGAAAGTGATGTCGGCCGTGTGCACTTCTTCCAGTTCATCCTTCATCCTTTCTTCGGCGAGGAAGGCTTGGAATTGCTCGGGCTCTTGTAACGCCTTGATTAATGAATCTCTCGCTTCCTTTGATAATAGGAGGGCGTCGAGAATGCTGAGCTGTGAAGGTAGTTTCGTTAGGTGCGCTAGGATGTTGTAGTCCACCTTACCCTTCCTGGAAAGGTCTTTGGCAGTCAACTCTTTCATGACTTAATCATCTAAGGTGATATCCTCAGTGACCTTCTCCTTTCACTTATCTTTTCTATTCGCGGGTCCGAGATCCTTTTCCAGGAGTGTGCGATTGCGCAGCTAAATGTTCTCACAGGCCTTCGGTTCTTCTTCTTTCCCCAAAATGAATTCTTTAAAGAGAGGGCCCAGAGCCATTTCTTCATCAGAGTCACTCCCAAAGGTGAGAACTTGTGACCCTCCGACGTTGACCATGTAACAGTTGCCGGTAGTTCTTTTGTGCCTGTCGGTATTACTTCTTTGCTCCCGACGAGTCTTGCGTTTCATGCGCTTAAAATGTTGCCGGTGAGCAACATATCCCTTCCACCGCATCTTAAAAGCGTCGCACTCCTCAGTGGGGTGCGAAATCTTCCGATGATATGCGCAATAATTAGGGTGTCTCTTCACCCCATCGAGCGTGTCTTCTCCCGAGGGTGGAAGCTTCGTTCCCATTAACATGGCTTTGGCAAACCTTTTCCTCGTCTTGAATATGTTTTTATCCACATCGGGTATCTTTTGATCTGGCGGGAGTGCTTCGACTCTTTCATTTAGTTGCTTGCGTTTGGCTCCTTCCGATGCAGCCATCTTACGCTCTTGATCGGCTTTACTTTTCAAACGAATCTCGTCTAGAAAGGCGTCGATCATTTCATCTGTTGGCTATACAAGTTCTGGCTCAGGCTGTGCCCCCAGTTTCTTAGTGCCAGGAGTTTTCTCATCGTCCGTAAACGAGTAGGAAATCACATGACAACTCGCCACATATCCCTCGGATTCATTCGATGAACTCTCTCCACTATCTTCGTCCTAAAAGACGTGGTTGAGGAACTCTTGGAGCGTAATGAGAGTCTACGCCTTTTAATTATACTCCTCCAGCGCGTTAATCTGTTTCTGCAAATCCGTGCGCTTGTCTCCAGGCTTCACGGGCTTCTTGGACTTCTTCTTCTTTTTCCTCGAAGATTTTGACGGTTGGGTGTGAGTACTTGGGCCATCACCACCGATCTTTGTAGTTGGGCGCGGCTTCAGCATCCCTTCGATGATTTGAGGTTCAAGCGGGTTACTGCTGGGCACGCATAAAGATCACTCAGCATCCTTCTGGTTTTAGCTGATAGCACGACTTCCCATGGAGCTTCTTCAATGAAAGAACAGGTTGCCCCCGGTGTATCCGCTTTCTTAGGAGCATGCGGCTGTGGCGGGTTCACCTTCCACTTTTCGGACAGCGCAAACTTTCCCTGGAGGTATTGATCCTCAATCCATCCTTTGAAAATGAAGCAATCCTCAATCGGATGGCTCACCGTTTGATGGTAAGGGCAATAATTGGGGTTATTCACCTCAGTGGGTTGTGTCGGTCGCCTCGGATTTGGCAAGTTTATAAGCCTGTTGCGTACGGCCAGCTCGAATAACCGTTTCGTCTTGTCCCGCGGGAACGAGTAGGGATGCTTCATCTTCTCATTATAATACCGCCGTCTTTCTTCTAGTTGATCTGCCAGCTTTGGGGCACTGGGCTGCTGCTGAGCATTCGTGACGAAGGTTGCCTTCCCTTTACCCTTGTCATTCCGGGGTTCTGGCTTCGGGGGAGACGGTCTATGACCTATCTGGTCCATTTGGGCCAACTTGTCGATCAAAGCCTGGAACGTGGTTGGCTTAAAGAACATCATGAACTGGGAGATAGTTGCATGATGGTCTAGGGTTCCCACGAACATGCCCACCGCGGGAGCTTCCTCAATGCGTTGCTCGCATTTCGACCATAAATTTCGCCAGCGTATAGCATACTGGACCCACATATCACCTGGTTTCACCCTGGCATTAATCAATGCCGTTATCAGAGTGCGTTCGCTGGCGCTTGCGAATCGCTGAGTGAATAGCAACTCTATTTCAGCGAACGTCTTGATAGAATCGTTCGGGAGTTCCGAATACCATTCGAACGCTGTTTCTGATAAGCTCCCCATGAACTGGCGAAACAACAGTTTATCATCACCGCCGGTGTTACCGCAAAGGGCCCTGAACTGGGCAACATGTTAGTGGGGATTGCCAGTCCCCTTATACACATAAAATTTCGGTATTGTATAACCCGGCTGATATTTGATTTGGTCGTACCAGCTTGGATACGGTCGCCCCATTTTTACGACTTGACCAGCTGCCTCAGTCACATGATGAACCCGGATCTGCTGGGCTATATAGTCATCTAAGTCAGCCTTGGAGATTGTCTCTTCCTTCCTCGTTGAAAGAGCCGGCGGTGGATTCGATGTTTCTCCTATATCATCTTCGAGGACGGTCGGGGGATCTTCAGCGGGAGGATCTTGCTGAATCATCATCCCAACCATGTCTGGAAATAAGTGGGCTATTTGCTTTATATTGGCCGCTTGTTCCGTAGCCTCTTTATCTTTCTTTTCCAATATCCTTCGAAGGAACTCAGCGTCGGTTTCCTGTTCTTGCTGCTGATCCGAGGACACCTCGGGGCTTTCTTTCGGCCCAGTAAGTGCGGCCATTGCGATCATCATTTCCTGGAGCTTTTGCTGTTGCTCCTGAGCTTTAGTCACCGACCGTGTAAGCGGTCTATGACCTGTAGACGCACGGCTGTCTTCCTTCCCCGACGCCATGCATACAGTATGGACCATCATGCCCCCAGACTTAGGGCATCTGGGCTCAGTGCCTTTAGCTCTCGTTGCAGGCCCGGGGATCTTCTCCGGCCTGCTCTTTTTATGAGCAGTGGAAGTTGAGGGGGCCGTTGAGGTAGGCACCTAGACAGCTTTTTGTGGCTTAGCCTGGTGACTGACTTCCTGTTGGATTTTCAACTTCTTGTGCTGGCGGGAGAAATTTGGATCGATCACCGAGTCTCGGGTCTGCCGACAGACTTTATAGATTTTGGAGGACAGCCGTTGAGGAGATTGGGGCTGTTCTGGCTTTACTTCCGCAGCCTTTTTCAGTGGAGGGGGAGACCACTTTAGCACCGCGGTAGAAGAATTCCTACGCGCCTTATTTAGCATCTCAAAGATATTCTTAATTAGAATAGCAGCATTAACTTCTGTCGTCGGGGCTGGAGGAGCTAGCCCAGAAGGGGAGTTGCCTTCGGCCTTCCTCACTCGGCGCCAGTAACGACGTCGAGCGTGTCGTGCTGATGGAATCGGCTTGGTGAGGGCGATAGTCTCGTCTTTCCCCCTGTATAGGTGGGGGGTCGCTGCTGGTGTCATCCTGTTAAAGACCGATATCCTTTGGGTAGCAGGAGCGGGAGCTGGAATAGTCAATCTTGTAAAGACCGACTTTTTGGCAGGAGAAGCCGCCTTGACGACTTCAGGAGCAGGACTGGTTATTTTCTTAGGAGCAGCTTTCTCTGGGATTGTAGGCCTCATTGCGGGTCCACAGGAGCTCTGGCCCAGTCTGGAGAAGGCCGAGGCGCTGGTGTTGGGCGACCCGTTGAGAGGAGCCGTGGTAGGTGTAAGCCGATCAAAGACCGACTTCTTGGGAGCTTCCGGTATCAGCACAGGAGCGGTGAAGCTCGTTGGCGGGAGCATGGTCCCGAAAAACAACCCTGTGGTGGCTCGAGTGACCTGTTCCGCGGGCATTGTGAATAGCGAAGCAGCTTGGAGCCCGTAGGCTATACTTCCTGGCGAGGCGGAGCGCCGGTTACAGTTGTAGTTAGAACATTTCGCACAAGTGGAAGCCATTGATTCTTTGCTTTCTTCAATAAGCAAAACGCCAAATCTTAGTACCTTGAAACCCAAGGGCAACCATTAGCGAACCGTGTTTGGTTCTCGAACACGACACACGAAGTGTGGAGTGGAAAGAGGAAAGGTCCCACCAGGCGTGCCAGAATCTGTTCCCCTCCGAATGGCGACGCGACGGACGTCTTGCCTGAGATTCGGGGCAGATGCTAATTGGTGCTATCCATCTACCTCTCCGAAAATGCCAAGTTGATTTATGGCACCGTGTATCGAAGGTTTAAACGGATGCGTCCGATGTAGCAGACTTCGTCAAATTCCCCCTCGCTTGAGGGGTTTTTGATTGTGGGGACGCACTTCCCTGCAGGCGCAAGCCCCTACAGTTAATTATGCTACCACATTGCGGTAACCACTTTCTCCTTCTCCAGATGGTCACTTCGTGTCGTGTGTGTTTATTTTGTGTTTAGTTGCCCGTAGATTATATACGGAGACTGAGTTATGTCATCGCCCGAAGGGCGTGGACTAGTCCAGACCCGTATTATCTTAGATTTTGGTTTGGGGGTTTGGGTTTAAGGATACGTTAGCCTCATTGGAGACTAATATCAACTTAAATGTTTGTTAATGATACGTTAGTCTAGTTTTCAGACTAAGATCGACTTAACGGGACCGTTTAGATCCAACAAAGAGCAATTCAGGGAGGGCCCTGTTGTTTAGTTTAGTGACATTGCGGTCAATAGGTAGTTTAAGGACATTGCGGTCCAATGTTAGTTTTAAGACATTGCGGTCAAGGTTAAGGACATCATAGTCCGTGGATTTAAGGACTCCACAGTCCGGCGTTAGTTTTAAGACATCACGGTCAAGGTTAAGGACATCATAATCCGTTGTTAGTTTTAAGACATTCCGGTTAAGGTTAAGGGCATCATAGTCCGAGGGTTTAAGGACTCCACAGTCCGGCGGTAGTTTTAAGACGTCGCGGTCAAGGTTAAGGACGTCATAGTCTATGAGTTTAAGGACCCCGCAGTCCGTATCAATGTATGGTCATCGGGACCTGTCACCTCTTTGAAGACGTTGAGGAATTACAACGCCAAGTATCAAAGGAGTGAAGAGATGTACCCTTGAACCAAGGTAGATTAAATAGTCTTTAGCCCAATTTGGGACCAAGACCAATTAATTATGTTATGAGCCCATTGGCCCAGTTAAGTTTGAATTGAGGACTTATGGCCATCTTGGGCTAAGTCTAATTATGCTTAGAATATTGGCTTTTTGTTGGTCCATTGGAGGAAAGACTTTGCCTCTAGAACTTAGCCAATTGGGCTGAAGCTAGTGTTAAACACTAAAGACCAACAGTGTTGAACACTGGGAATGAGATTGATAAGTTAGTGTTTAAAACTAAGTGATAGTTAGTGTTAAACACTAGCAACAGAGCTTTCAAATTAGTGTTTAAACACTAAAGCAAATCAGTGTTAAACACTGGCAATGGAGTTTTCAACCTAGTGTTACTAGTAAAAGAGATCAATGTTAAACACTGGTATCAGAGATTTTAATTTAGTGTCAGTGTTAACACTGCTAACAGAGATTTAATTTAGTGTTAAACACTAAGAAAGTCAGTGTTTAAACACTGCAAATAGAGTTTTTCAATTAGTGTTGAACACTAAGGCAAATCAGTGTTAAACACTGGATTCAGAGGTTCCAATTTAGTGTTAAACACTAAGGCAAGAAGGGTCACGTGGTAGCATATGAGAGCGCCCTCCTCTGTGGAGCTTTTCAGGGGTCATGTGGTAGCACGTGACCCTGCTTCTTTGCATGTTTGTTTATCTTTTTTAAGAATTAAATTCTTCATAGGGTTAAACCCTAATAATAACTTTAAAGGAATTAAATTCCCACTTCCTTCTGAAGAATTATATCCTTAGATAGAGTTATACTCTAGTTTCTTTTCTGTAGGAATTAAATTCCTCATATATGTGAAGAACTGAATTCTATCATAGGGTTGAACCCTAATTTCTTCTTTTTTAATGGAATTGACTTCCTGTTATTTTGATAGAATTAAGTTCTTAATTAGGGTTAAACCCTGGTTCTGTTCATTTTGAAGGAATTAAATTTCTATATCATAGGGTTGAACCCTAATTCTATCTCAAAGGAATTAAATTCCTATAATTCTGTGAGAATTAAATTCTTAAACTCCCATTCCCCCTCTATGCTTTGGATCTGCATAGCAGGATCTCAACCCAATGAGAATTAAATTCTCAATTCATGGGGAGATGTGCACTTTGCAGATCCTCAATTAGAGGAAGAACTAAGTTCTTCTTTTATATAAGAGTTAAACTCTTTTGAGAATTAAATTCTCTTTTTAAGCCTCTCCTTTCTTACCTAAGGTTTTCTTTTGCAGAGGATCAAATTCTTCCCAAAATCTCAAGGCTCTATTTCTCTCTCTCTCTCTGTATGTATCTTTCTCTTCTGTATTTTCCTCGCTCCTATTTATAGGAGAAGGAAGAGAATCAATCTGTTTGGTAAATCTCTTATTGAAAGATTTGATTTGTTCATTGGGAGATTTGATTTATCTTCATCATTAATCTGGGCCTTTGGATTATTAGGTGAATTTTATTCACCATTGGATTTTAAATCCAAAGATATCCCTTTGTTATTTCGGTTAGATTTTAAGGGGAAATCTTTCTAAGTTCATGATTTTTCCATAAATAGGCGATATTTAATCACCTTTAGATTTTTAATCCAATCGGTTCCAAATAATCATTCTCCTTTAGAAAGATTTGAATGCTCTCAGAATTTAATTCTGTTAAATAATGAGGCTTTGAAAGCCGGTCACGTGTGGCCATGTGACGCCTGATCACGTGTAGGCACGTGACCCTTGGTCACGTGTAGGCACGTGACCCCCTGGAACGAACTTTTCTACTCCTTTTGCGCTCTGTTTTCTAGCCGCTGCTCAACCGTCACGTGCCAACACGTGACCCCTGGTCACGTGTGAGCACGTGACCTTTTCTGGAGCCTTTTCTTTGATTTAATCAGGGAGTGAATCTGCTTTTGCTGCTGCTTTTAAATGTCACGTGCCAACACGTGACTGCCGGTCACGTGCTAGCACGTGATGCCTCTTCTGTAAGTTTCCCTGATTTTAAATCAGGAAACACCATTCTTTAACTGGTGTCACTACTGAAGAAGCCATCGTTGCCTCTTTAAAAACCTTCCAGGAGGAGGAAAAGAAGCGCGCTTTAATGGGCGGTGGTACGTCTCGCCTTATTAAGTTTTTTGTCCTCCTTTTTGATGGCCAACCTAACCTTCTTCTTTTGTTTCTTTGTCGGGCCTGCGCCAGCTAATGCGGGGACTCTCTCCAGGCCCGCTACTGAAGTCCCGGTCTCTTCGGGACTACCATGAGAGCCTCAACTCGACAAGTCGACGAGGGATGCCTCGAAGAATTTGGAATTGAGGTATTTGCCAGGGAGATACTGGTTTCTTAAGGTTGAAACGAATCGGGGTATTCCTGCGGAGACACTGGTTTCTCTGCGGGCCGACGCGAATCAAGAAGCTCTCATCAAGGACTCTAGTTTCCCTGAATTGAGGTATGTGCCAAGGACACTGGTTTCCCTAGGGCTGAAACGAATCGATGTATTCCTGCAAAGACGCTAGTTTCTCTGCGGGTCGACGTGAATCAAGATGTTCTCGTCAAGGACACTGGTTTCCCTGAGTCGAAGTATTTTGCCGAGGACAGTGGTTTCCTCGGGGTTGAAACGAATCGGGGTATTCCTGCAAAGACACTGGTTTCTCTGCAGGCCGATGCGAATCAAGAAGCTCTCATCAAGGACTCTAGTTTCCCTAAATTGAGGTATTTGCCAAGGACACTGGTTTCTATGGGGTTGAAACGAGTCGAGGTGTTCCTGCAAAGACGCTAGTTTCTCTGCGGGCTGACGCAAATCGAGGTGCTCTTGTCAAGGACACTGGTTTCCCTGAGTCGAAGTATTTTGCCGAGGACGCTGGTTTCCTCAGGGTTGAAACAAATCGGGGTATTCCTGTGGAGACACTGGTTTCTCTGCGGGCCGACACGAATCAGGAGGCTTCTCAGGTTTTATATGAGTTACTGTCAAAACCGTGAAGCTAGGAATTTGATCTTCGCTTCGTTTGTTAGCACTGCGTTTGCTGTATCGAGACGAATGTCACGGTTGTCTCTAGGTTATTGGTGAACCGTCGAGATTTGGCTTCGTTTTCTGGCGGAGCCTGTTGGGAAGGTTGTAAGTCTACGGTAGCGCCCTGACCGTCTACAGACGCCAAATGCGGAACAAAAATTTTTTAACTGGCGCTATCGTATACTATAACCCGGATCTGCCATTATTGCTAAACTAATAAACTGTAAAGAGTGTAGAAAGGTTATACCGAACGATCCGAGTCCTTCGTTCTTTAACCATCATCCCACGCTCCGTTGCGGCTGCTCCGATCTCTTCGATCTTCGATCTGCTCGTCCAGGTGGCACCACGTCACTGATTCTTTAAACGGGCTCCCGCCTCTGACTTGAGGCAACTCGGTCATCAAGTTTGCTAAAAGAAACGACCAAGATTGATGTAGAGAATGAGTAGAATACTTTGTCTCACTTCGTCCAAAACCGTAGACGATCGATTAATGAAGTTGCCATAGTAATCGGGTGATGGAATGGAATGAGCTGTAAAATTCCATACACCGAAATCTATCATCTTTTTCTAATCAAATGAGTGTGTCAAAAATCAAGTGGGCATCCAAGAGGGGGCCGGCCACTTATGTAGAGGGGGGAGGTGAGTGTAGGAGCAAGGAGGTAACCATAGGATAAAAGATCAAGAGAAAATATCCTTAGGAAAACAAGAAACATTAAAGCTAAAGCATGACTCACTTAAACACCTCATCAAGTCATTAATGCAACAATTAATGTCAAGATGAGTCATTAGCCACCTCATCATCCTAGTCACCATATCTAGAAACTTCTAGAAGATTCTACACTCATCTCAAGAAAAGATAAATCCGTCTTTAACCGAATGTTTAAAGACGGCTGATAGAAAACTGGAAACTGGCAATTTCCAAAAGTGATCCTGAAACGAATTTCAGGACAACCCCGAAACTGTATAAAAATGCCCGCATTTGTATTACGACCGAATACAAATGCAACTGAGACAAAGATATTATATCTACTCAATACAATACTCGGATCCGGCTTAAACCAAAGCCGACCAGTATCATCTGTCCGAAAACTGACACGTGCGTAAACGCACGTGCATTTTCCGAACCCTGCCATAAAACCATACGGCCTCTACAACGTTTCGCCCGAACTTGGGAAACTGTCTTTGGGGAACTCTAATGACTCGTCAGTACCCTGGCAGTGGGTTTAATCACAAACCGTCAGCGGCACTAGCTATACGTAACGGCTGCCCATGGACTGACTTTAAGGGAGGCTGATGAGCGAACTCATCCAGAAACCCTACTGAGCCTAACGGTAACAATGTATATACAGTCCGGTCCGTTCGACTATGAGTATCGTATATCTGCCTAGGGGGCTAGTAACGTCAGACCCCCAATAGCAGTATAAGTCGTGTCGGAGTGTAGCCCAATAACACCCTGAGATACTACTGGAGTACCTACCAGTAAATCTCCTGCCACGGCCGTGGGCTTTGTGTAATGGCTCTCCTAGACACAGCACGATCTCTCCCCCAATACCGGGAGAGACGAATCCCCTGCCGATCCGCTCATGTGCCTCCATATGGCTCGGGACTGTACCCAAAAACTACATGTTTGCACGACTCCTTTGAGCCGTGGTAGGGTAGAAATCAAAGCACAGTGGGAAATCACACGAGACAAATGACGACCTCAGGTCAATGAACTAACCTGTACACATGTCACCAGGGAACTGCTATATGACGATATGTATAATACCAACTAGCAGATTCCCGGCGAGTCCTGTCTGGTGTACTCATAACCCAATGAGCACCTGTATACATCTTAGGTGATCCAACTGACACCAGTGGCTTATGAGACCGGCCACCACCCCTCGTCGGGGTCTCGACTGTATACACTAGTCTACTCCGGAGTATCGATGCCCTGTCTCGAAACTCTCACGACTAGGGACCAAAATCAAGGATATGCATATAAACCACCCAACTCTCACGTATATGATCGCCATCATACTGTTGGTGGTAAAGCAAGATCCTAAGGGCTCTATCAAAGTGTAGCAGTAATCAGTCACCTGAACCTGTACACGACTGATAGAGGCAAACCAGATAGCATACTATCAACTCAAGTAAGACTGTCCTACCGGTATAGGTCCTCCGCAATCATTGCAATCACATACCTGCGATCCAATAATTGACTCTGAGGGCACTATATCCAACAATCTCCTACTTGCACTTAAGGCTAATTATTGCGATGTCGACTACTCACAGCACGTGTGAAACCGAACATCCAACTCCTCTACTAATCAGTTTCACAAAGCTCGTTTGTAAAACTATTGTGTTCGAGAAATAGCCTCAGTGAGTGGATCCGCCTAGATGTTTCTTTCTATCTCTCTAAATCTCAAGTTCACGGAGAAAACCATCTCCCGAATTGAGTAATACCTGTCTTAGAAAATGTCTGGATATCTGATGGGACCTAGTTCATAAATGAACTCCAAATCCAAACTTCTTAGACTGTATCGATCACTGAACCTAATCAGTATCCGGCACCATGCCACCCACAGTATCCTCTTAGACCACCTGTCCATAATACCGTCCTTCGTAAGAGGGAAAACTATAACTCTGACAATTTCTCTGTCATCCACGTCACCTTTGAAGCCTGGAATGATAACCGTCTTCCGAAGGAGGCTGTCGTCATCAAATCCGTAGAACATGTACTTATGTTCTAAAACTGCTTCCTTATGTTTCTCCGGGATTGGATTAATACAAACTTATTGCATCTAGTGCAAAAACAACATCTGGTGTGGTACTTGATATCTCATGATTGACTCAGTTGCCTAAGCAAGTGATCTGCCAATCATGCCCATCCCTCTCCCCTTTAGTCTGTAAGATACCTTTAGAGAGGGTGACTCTATTACCTGCAGGTACACCACCATGCCAGGAGTCATCTATTCTAAAAACCATTAGAATACTGTCAAAGTACCTACATTGGGAAACTACCCAAATCCAGATCTAAAACCATAGATCTAGAAACCAGAATGTCAAATATTATATCCATATCCTGTCTGGAGAAACAACTGTGTGACGACCATATTACAACCGATCGTAGTATAGGAATTTTACTTCCTACTCTGTGTATGTCATCCAGATACCATGACATCACATCCTACTACCTTCTTAACAGATCCATCTCCTATTCTGATTGAAGTCAAACCCATGACTGTTACATCAAAATTAGATGATCTATCTCCGCTATAACTGCTCAAGTCTATAAATAGACATAAGCTACTTGCCCACTATGATTCTGCTGCTCCCACTGACTACGACAACCCTCCTACCGGGTCTCATAGCCTGGAACAATAGTAGTGTCAAGTCTGGGTAAATAAGAACCTCCCTATCACCGTCCTTGAGGCTACCGGAGTACCTCTCGGGTGTCTGAGGTTACCCACCATATCTGCGGAGTGGCTATTGGAATGTCAAACCTGATTGAATATATAGGTCCTATCAAATTTTCCGTAATCGTTCGTGGTTCTGGAATCACTTCTGTTGGGGTAAAAATTTGCACCCCGGTTGACCAAGTCAAAATCAAAGTCAACCCCAAGTCAAGTGGGCCCAAGCCCAGATCCAGTGGGCCCATGCCCGGGTCGAGCCCGAACATGAAGCGGCCGGCCTCCCCCATGCCAAGATAAAAATTTTGTAATAAATAATTTTGTTGCATTTCTTTTATTTTATTTTATGGATAAATGTAAGAAAAATAGGCATAAAGCCAAAATTTTGTAAAGCCTATGGCTTATGTGCAAAAAAAAATGGCACATGAGCCATGGGATAGGCAAAATGCCATTTTGTGAAGCCCAAGGGGCTATGTGTAAAATGTATGGCCTATAAAGGCAAGGATAATGAAATATCCCAACAACTTTTTTTCTCTCCCTAAAAATTTCCAGATCTGAGATCCTTTTCTTCTTCTTCGAGGTTCCAAAACCTTCTTCTTTCTCTTGAATTAAATCAAAAATTTTAATCTTCTTTTTATAAAACAAATTAGTTTTTCACCACAAAACCCACAAAGGGGAACTTGGATCTGTCATCAGATCTCAAAAAGGAGAGATTTTGAGATTTCACATCTCTTGATCTTCAAGATCCAGCAAGCAACAGGAGGAAGAAGAAGAACCCCTTCCATTAACCCCAAAACACATTCAGGAGTCCAACTCCCTTCTGATTTCTCCTTTGAGAAATCTTTTTTTAGGCTAAAAGGCTCTTATCCTCGCCGGCGCGCTAGTGCTCGAGCGCAAACCACCTACGTGCCGACACGTGGCGCATTTGCGCTCCAGCGCACTGCGCGAGCGCAAAGCGCCCACGTGCCGACACGTGGCGCGCGCGCTTGCGCTTTTGCACGCTTGCGCTCCAGTGCGCAGCGCTCATGCGCAAAGCGCCCGCGTGCCGACACGTGGCGCGCGCGCTTGCGCTCCAGCGTGCAGCGCTCATGTGCAAAGCGCCCGCATGCCGACACGTGGCACGCGCGCTTGCGCTCCTGCGCGCTTGCGCGCGTGCGCAAAGCGCCCGCGTGCCGACACGTGGCGCGCGCGCTTGCGCTCCTACGCGCAGCGCTCGTGCGCAAAGCGCCCGCGTGCCGACACGTGGCGCGCGCGCGCTTGCGCTCCTGCGCGCAGCGCTCATGCGCAAAGCGCCCACGTGTCGACACGTGGCGCGCTTGCGCCTGAGCGCACAGCGCTCAAGGCGCTGGCCCCACGCATCCCTTGGATGCCCTTTCCCCCCTCTTTTTGTGTACATACATACATATATACATATGTATACAAATTTATACACACATATTCCGCAACATATGCCCGTAAAAACTCTGCGTGGCTCCCGATATATCCAAAGCCCCCTTTCAAAACAAAACACACGTACACTGCACATTGAGTTCGCATGACCAGTTTAACCCGTTAATCGGAGGTTCCCTCGCCCCAAAGGCGAGGGGTAATTAACGGCAGCTTAGTCCGCGGCTGCCGGAGATTCGGATCCCCACAATCATTAAACCCCGGCCTACCCTAGGCAGGGGGAATCTGTAGTACGCCTGACAAGCGCGCGCGTATTCCCATCTTACTGGGGTGACGGAAAACACCCTACAGGTTCTGGCACGCCCGGTGGGACCAATCTCTCCTCCCATATTTCGGGTTAAACGTTCATACGAACTCAATCAATATACATATCGATTGTCTATACTGAAATGATGTTTCTTTTCTGTACAGAAAGCAACCTTCGACGACGATGTCTCCCCAGACGAATGCAGCTTCCAACATGACCCCGATTCCGTACGTGGTCAAGATCAACGCTCGTGTGGTTCTCCCCGCGAGCCTCAGTCGACAATGGGAGGAACCGCCCCGCCAGTTTGGCTCTGTCATCATCTACCCTGCCGGAAGTGCTCATCTGGCAGAGATCCCAGCGGAACAGGTGGCCAAGCCGGTCTCAAGGGGTAAGAGGCCGAATGTCGTGATCGCCAAGGCCCCACAACCGAAACTTAAGATGGTGTCTGAACGATTCCCTGGCTCTCTAGCTGGGGGCAAGACTTCCGATGCGAAGGGCAACATTAAATGTTGCGTACGAGCTCAGGCGATGACTCCAGCAAATGCACAATTAGGCGTATTTCCAAGGCCCTCCAACAACCGGTCTGCGGCGTCTTCCCAAAGAGCTGAAGTCTGCCAGGTGCTTAGAACAGAAAAGTTAAGGCAGAAGCGGCTCAGGTATCGAGCCAACAAAAGGGCCAAGACCTCGGCCAAATGGAATCGTGTGAAGTTCCAAGAGCAGGGTTGCCCCGCGACGACGGCTGAGTCAGACGTAAGAATCAGCAATTCCTTCGAGCCTCTGAAGTGGGTTCAGAAAAACGCTATGACCGCCAGAATCAAGAAGACAGCGGTCCGAACAGTGCCACAAAGAGACGTGTCCCGGCCCCAATAGAAAAAGTATGACACTGTCTCTTCAAGAGTCTATCAAGCACTCTGTGCCGCACAAAAGCAGCGGGGCAAATCCAGAAAAGAAGCGCCAGCACCATTCAAGAACTTGGTTAGGTCAGCCGCCTTCAATCGACCACCAGCTACTGAAACAAAGGGATCAAGATAGCGATCCATGAAATCAACTGCCAATGATAGAAAGACGTCCGGATATACCATCCATACGGTCTATATGGCGGGCGGGCACCCCAGCGACAACCTTCGCAGCAAAAGCAAGGACGGGGCCACCACATCCCAAGCCCAATCTAGCCTGAATGTGGTTGCCGTCGTCTAAGAACAGCCGCCCCCGCTGGATGAAGAAAACCCTCTCGATGAGGATGATAGGCAAAAAGACCCCTCGGTCCATGCAGAGTCAAGCTCGGACAGCGAGGAAGAGCCTACTTTCCGCCCCAGGACTGCGGAGCAAGAGCTGCTTCAAGAGCTTCGAAAACAGCTCAGGAGCAAAGATAAAGAGATGGCCAAGCTCTATTCGAAGATTGACGACTTAACGAATGTGGTGATGCAGCTTACGGCTCAAATTGCTCGAGCGCCTCCTAATCAAGCACAAGCCGCTACTAATCAGCCGGGTGATGACGACCCGAGGCAGCCAATGCCTGTTCCTTCGGGTCCAAGACTGGTCGAGCCACACGAAAGCCGGCCACACTCCGCTTCTGGGGATGCCTTGGCCCCAGATAGCACTATCCCACTAACACAGGATCGGATAATGGATTTGGTCACCAGCAAGGTTAAAACATTGGTGGCCGAAGCTGAAGCTCAGAAAGAAATCGGTAGTAGTGGGCGGCCATACCCCGCGCAATACGACCTGATTGAGTTCCCAAGCGGCTACGTCATTCCTAAGTTCGGAAGATTTGATGGAACGGGGAATGCAAATCAGCACGTCGCCCACTTCAAAGCATCGTGCGGAAATACATGGGGCAACGACGCGCTCCTTCTTCGTCAGTTTGTCAACAGCCTGACCGGTGTCGCTTTCGACTGGTACGCGAGCATACCAGACGGGTCTATCATTACCTTTGCCCAAATGGAGTCTCTGTTCCGGCAAAGGTTCATGAGCGTCAGTGATAAAATCTCCATTGCCGACCTTGTGAGGACCAAGCCGGGGAAGAATGAAAGCAACACTGACTTTATCGCCCGATGGCGTAATCTCACGGTCAAGTGCGAACCGCCGCTGGAGCAGGACCAGTCCGTCAGTCTTCTCATTGGGAACCTCAGCAATTGGATGGTCCCATTCTTGTGTACAGCGGGCCTCAAGACATTTCAAGAGCTAACCAAGAAAGTCCAAATGCTGGAACGCTCAAAGCAAGAGTCCCCGCCGGATACTCAGAGAGACAAAACCTGGAAAAGCAAGCGGGACGACAACCATAGAAGCGGGAGTTCCAGCAGTACCAATGTCTTCAATGCCTCTGACAATGAAGAAAAGCGAAGGGCGGGCGAATCCAAAACCAACCGGTCTCGAAAGCCATTGCTGGGAGGAGATGGGCCTTCCCTAGAGGAGAAGAAGAACAAGGTTTACTCTTTCAGAAGGGACAAGGTCCGTAAGATATTTAAAGATGCCTTGAACAACGGCCTACAATTGCCGGAGTCGAAAAGACCCCAAGAAGCAAAAATGACCGACAATCCTCTGTATTGCCCGTACCACCGAGTAGTGAGCCATGCGATTGAGGATTGCTATATCTTCAAAGACTGGGTCGAGAAGCAGTACATGGCTGGAGAGATCGAGCTGTCCAAAAGTGTGTTGGTGAATAATCAAGTTGCAACCACCAACTTTATACAGACAGAAACTGAAGCCTTCTGGGAGCAGACAGCCGAACCCGCTGCCCTGAGAAATGAAACGGACTCATCGCGGCCTCCGTGGAGTATGCACATATCTAATAAGACGAAGAAGATGATAAAGCTACTTCGGAAAGAACTCAGGACGGAATGGGAAGGGCAGAAGAAGCCTACCAGTCCAGCTGCCAAGGCGGCTCCATCAGGCTCAAAATCCAAGAAGCTCAAGAAGAAGAAAAGTGCAGCTCGACGCGAAAGAGAGTCTGCAGGAAGATCGACCATTCAAAAATATATCGATTCCCTCGAAGAATATGAACAAAAGGAAAGAACATTGATTCAATTGAAGGAGTTCTTCCCTGTACAAGCGGCTGAAATTCTGGAGGAGTTAGAAGAAGACTCCAATGAAGAAATCCCAGTAGTGACCTGCTACGCCATCCATCTTGGCAGTGACTCCGAGGATGAGCTCTGTTTTCCCGAAGAGGACGAGGAGCTCACCACGAAGGCCAATCAAATCCAGCTCAGAAGCGGCAGGGCTCTACCGCCGAATCAGGACAACGCCCCAAAAGGGAAGGAAAAATAAGTCTCTAATGAAGAAGATGGCAGAGAACAGGCTGATGAAAACATAAGTCCTTCCTCGGTGGACTATAATGTCTCGGCATATCTCCGGAAGCTTCCGTCTCTCCTGAGCATCTATGACGCCTTGGTCCTATCTAAGGAGCTTAGAGATGTTCTCATTCACGCTCTACAAAACCCCGAGCGGTATCAGGCTCACTTTGCGGAAATTAATATGAAAGAAGCCCAGCACGCTTTGCATGCCGCCGCAGTCACATTTAAGGATGAAGACTTGCTACTGGGAACGGCTGAGCATAATCGGCCGCTTTACGTGACCGGGTACAGCGACGGAGATCGAATTAATCGCATATTGATTGATCTGGGGTCCTCAGTGAACATCATGAACTTGCGAACTCTGAAGAGTTTGTCAATGGACGTCCGACACCTGTCAAGGGAAAGGATTGTCATTCAAGGCTTCAACCAAAATTGCCAGCAAGTTCTGGGGTCCATAGCTCTGCCAATCAAATTCGGGGATCTGCAAACTGAAGCTAAGATATACGTGATCGACGCCGACACGTCTCATAAGATTCTCTTGGGGCGACCGTGGCTCCACGATTACGGCATCATTCCGTCAACTCTCCATCAATGCATGAAGTATACTAAAAATGGCGAAGAAAGACGCATTGACGGAGACATCCAGCCGTTCGGTGTGCATGAAGTCCGCTATGAAGATTCTCGGTACTTTATGAACCACCAAAATGCTAAGCCTCAACTGACTGAGGATAGACCGGCCCCAAGACCCAAAAGCAAATCCGCGCCAGTTGTCACTTTCAAAAGTAAAAACGCCCAAGTGCGCCCACATTTCGGTAGCGACACTGACGAGTCTGACGCTGGAAGCTCGTCCTTCCGTAAAACTCGCCCTTGTTTCGGCAGCGATACAGACGAATCTGTCACTGAAGCCCCCTCTAGCAGTAATGTCCGCCCTCATCTTGGCAGCGACACTGAAGTGTCAGAGGAAGAGGACCTGTCGTGCAGCAGCGGTGCAGATCGGACCCCCATGCAAAAAGCGAAACTACGAGAGACCCTCGAAATTACAGAAGGGTCCCTAGCCGTCACAAGGGTGCCGGAGCAGATGTGCAAAGAGCTCGACGCATTATCAGTCTCTACCGTGGACCAGCTGAAAACTTTCTACGTGCCCGGGAGGAAAAATGGACAGAAGGGCATCCTGTTTTACGGGTCAACCCCCGTTGTGCACCCGGACGATCTTTCTGTCACGTGCCTTCCCTATGAGAGAGGCATAAGAGCCGTCCTCAATCCCAGATACTATGCGCCCGAGATGCGGGAATACTTTAAAAAGTGCGGATGCCAGTTATATCAAACGGAGTCCGAAGCAAAGTTTTACGAAGGGCTATGGTATCCGTCCCAGGTCCGAGCACTCATCGATGGACGAATTCCAGATAGATGGGGCATAGGCTACATTCAACCTGATTCCAAAGCGTGCTACATGATCCATGTTGGTGAGGCCAGCGAAATATCAAATGATGACGACGAGATAGCCGAGCCAGAAGAAGCTCCTCAAGAGCTCGAAGATGGCGGAAAAGCAACCTTTGATGAGCTAACCGAGATTGACTTAGGAACGTCCGATAATCTAAGGCCGACCTACATCAGCTCACTCTTGTCGGAGGAAATGAAAGAGCAGATAATTGCCCTGCTACGTGAGTTCGTCGACTGCTTCACGTGGACGTACAAAGAAATGCCTGGCCTTTCCCCTGGGGTAGCCGTGCATAAGCTGGCTATATCTCCTGATGCTAAGCCAGTCAAAAAGCTCCTCGAAGAATGAGAAGGGAACTAGAAGAAAAGGTCATCGAGGAAACTAAGAAGCTCATCGATGCCGGCTTCATCAGAGAAGAGAAATATGCGGACTGGATCGCATGCGTAGTCCCAGTGAAGAAGAAAAATGGGCAGATCCGAGTTTGTGTCGATTTCAGAGACCTCAACAAGGCATGTCCTAAAGACGACTTCCCGCTACCGGTCATGGAAATGATGGTCGATAACACCTCAAATTATGAACTGTTCACCTTTATGGACGGCTCGTCTGGATATAATCAGATCAAGATGTCGCCTGAGGATGAGAAGCACACAGCATTTCGAACCCCGATCGGGATATATTGCTACAAGGTAATGCCATTCGGACTGAAGAACGCGGGTGCTACATATCAGAGGGCAATGACTAATATCTTTGATGACCTAATCCATAAAGTCGTCGAATGCTATGTTGATGATCTGGTCATCAAGACTAAAGCCAAGGCCGATCATATCCAAGATCTCAGGACCGTTCTCACCAGGCTGAGGCAATACAATCTGAAGATGAATCCTTTAAAGTGTGCTTTTGGCGTGTCATTGGGAAAATTCCTGGGCTTCATAGTTCGACATCGAGGGATAGAAGTTGACCCATAAAAGATAAAGGCCATCATGGAGATGCCCCCTCCGAAGAGTCTGACGCAGCTAAGATCTTTTCAAGGCAAGATTGCTTATATACGGAGGTTTGTCTCAAGTTTATCGGGGAGATGTAGGCCCTTCTCGAAGCTCATGAAGAAAGGAGCTCCTTTTATCTGGGATGCTGAATGTCAAGCAGCGTTCGAAAGCATCAAACAGTACTTGTTGCACCTTCCAGTGCTGGCCGCTCCCATTCCAAATAAACCGCTGATTCTCTATACTGCCGCGCTGGACGAGTCACTCGGTGCGCTCCTTGCCCAGAATAACGAAGAGGGAAAAGAAAATGCCCTCTACTACCTCAGTCGAACTCTAGTCGGGGCGGAACATAACTACTCCCCAATCGAAAAGCAATGCCTGGCTCTAATATTTGCTGTGAAGAAGCTGAGGCACTATTTGCTCGCTCATCGGGTTATGCTGATCTCTAAGGTCGACCCGCTCAAACACTTGATGACCAAAGCAAGCCTAGCAGGCAGAATGGCAAGATGGGCTGTCATGCTACTTGAGTTTGACATAGTTTATACTCCTCAGAAAGCAGTAAAAGGGCAAGCTCTTGCAGACTTTCTCGCTGCTCATCCCATACCAGAAGGGTCGCCGCTAAATTGTGAGTTACCCGATGAACAAGTGCTGCACCTCGAGGAAGATGAGCCATGTTGGGAGCTCTACTTCGATGGAGCCTCGTCAATAAGGACCTCCAGTAAGTTAAGTGTCCCGGAGGTAAAAGCGGGGAGAGGATTGGTGTTCATCACGCCATCAATGGGAACCCTACGGCGTTCTTTTGCTCTCACCAAGCCTCGGACAAATAATGAAGCTGAGTATGAAGCTCTGATAGCTGGTTTGGAGCTCGCCATAGAAATGGAAATCCGTCGGCTACAAGTTTACGGTGACTCCCAGCTCGTCGTCAACCAAGTAAGCGGCGATTATAAGATATACAAACCCGAGTTAGCTCGGTACAGAGGCCGAGTGGTAGAACTCATGAAATGGTTCACTCAAATTGAACAAACGAGAGTCCCTAGAGCGTTGAACGGAAAAGCCGACATACTCGCTCGCCTAGCCAAGGAGCTGGCTGATCATGACATGGACGAAATTCTGATCACAGTCAGGAGCCGGCAAATTCTACCCCCAGTCTCTCTACGAGAAGAGGAAAGCGCGGAACAGACGAGCAGTCCCGCTGAAGAAGCTTCGATCATCCAAGACGAGCCCGATTGGAGAGAACCCTTCATAGAGTACCTCCGATACGGCAAGCTGCCCGAAGAGAAATCTGCGAGAATTCAGCTGAAGAAAAGAACTCTCCGATACGTGTTTGTAAATGACACGTTATACCGCAGGTCATATGACCAAATCTGGCTCAGGTGTCTGTCATTGGCCGAAGCCCAAAAGGTCATGAAAGATGTCCACTCGGGCGTTTGCGGTGCTCACCAATCTGGCCCCAAGATGTGACTTCAAATCAAACGGCTTGGGTATTACTGGCCCACCATGATACGGGATTGCGGAGAGCATGCAAAGAAATGTTATATCTGCCAAATTCACGGTGATTTTATTCACAAGCATCCCAATCCATTGCATCCTACAGTGGCGTCGTGGCCCTTCGAAGTTTGGGGCACCGACATTGTTGGCCCGATTGATCCTCCGTCATCTAAAGGTCACCGGTTCATACTGGCCGCGACAGACTACTTCTCCAGGTGGGCTGAAGCTGTCCCGCTAAAAGAAGTCAAGACAAAGGATATTCTGACATTCTTCCAGCATAATATTCTATACTGCTTCGGTACACCAAGAAGAATCATTTCTGACAACGGGCCTTCTTTCAAGAGCTTCAATGTCTCAAGATTCGCTACTCAGCACAAGATAGACTGGAGGTATTCTTCCATCTATAATCCAAGAGCCAATGGGCTAGCCGAAGCCTTCAATAAGGCTCTATGCAAGCTCCTGAGGAAAAATGCTTCAGCCAACAAGAGAGACTGGAATCTCAAGCTTCACGAGGCATTGTGGGCATATCGTACCACGCACCGTACTCCAACTCAGTCCACTCCATACTCATTGCTCTTCGGAGTGGAGGCGGTCCTCCCCCTCGAAGTTGAAGTTCCAAGCTTAAGAATGGCCGTCCAACATGAGTTGACGGAGGAAGAAAACGTGCTCCTTCGACTTGAAGAACTCGATGCCCTCGAAGAAAAGAGGCTCGCGGTGCAGCAAAATCTGGAGCTATACCGAGCCCAAATGTCACGGGCCTATGACAAGATAACCCGTCTCCGCGCTTTCAAGAAAGGTGAATTGGTGTTGGTCCTCAAAAGACCGATCATCCCCAATCGACATGCCAAGGGAAAATTCGAGCCGAACTGGGAAGGACCATACGTCATCGAGAAAGTGTTCGACGGAGGATCCTACCAACTAATAAGTGCCGAGGGAGAAAGGCCCATGCCACCCATCAATGGCCGATATCTCAAGAAATACTACACATGAATGCTCTAAGTCGCAGGCGAATTGAGCACATCAGCCCTACGGTCTGGATCAGACATCCTGCAAAACCGTATACAATCCACGGGCGTAAATGACCCCTATTTCCCCCAAATCCTGCCGGTGAGACTACTTTTAAAGTCCCACCAGCGGCAAAAAAAAAGGAAAAAAGGAAAGAAAAAGAAAAAAAAAAGAAGAAATAAACGGTATGTCCACAAGCAAAACGGGCACGGATGAAAACCCGAAAGGGCTCCGTGAGTAAAAACAGCAGGACTACCGGCGAATCTGTGAAAACCCGAAAGGGCGCAAACTCATGAAAAGAGATGAAATACACTCGCAAAGTCCTCTCGACCTTGTGAGGAGAAAACCCCTGCGTGAGATCCTTACGACTCACAATGGAGAAACACACTTAGGAATCCTCACGATTCCTAAGGAGAAAATACACCTGCGGGATCCTTAAGACTCGTAGGGAGAAAATGCTTTATGGGACCCTCACGGCCCATAAAATTGAAAAGCCTTAGGTGATAGGGACCCAAACCTGTCTCCTAAGCCATCGTTCCCCAACGGGCAACGGCAAATGATGAGTCGCTCCTGGCATTTCGCTTCAGTGTTAGCGGTGCTGATGCCGACCAAAAACTCAAATCTCAAGTCCTCCCAAGGCAAATGATGAGTTGCTCCTGACATTATTCCAGTGCAGCAATACTGATGCAAAAAAAAGATTCAAATTCCAAGTCCCCAAATGGCGAATGATGAGTCGCTCCTGGTACCACATTCCAGTGCAGCGATGCAGACGCCAACCAAATTCCAAACCCCATACCCCAACGGCGAATGATGAGTCGCTCCTGGTACCACATTCCAGTGCAGCGATACAGACGCCAACAAATCCCTGAAATCTTTCCGGCCCTACGGTCTGGATCATACATCCTGCAAAACCGTATACAATCCACGGGCATAAAACAATCCCAATCTCTCCTAAGCAACCAAATCTAAATTCTCTCGAGGCAAATGATGAGTTGCTCCTGGCATTATTCCAGTGCAGCAATGCAGATGCCAAACAAAAACCAAAATCCTAGAATCCTCTCAATGACAGATGATGATTCGCTCCTGGTACCATATTCCAGTATAGCGATGCTGATGTCAACCCAAATCAACAAGTCAATTTCCACTCCGACACCGCAGAAAGCGGAGCAAGTCAGAATCCAATCTCGACACCGCAAGAAGCGGAGCAAGTCAAGTCTACCCTTGACACTGCAAGAAGCAGAGCAAGTCAAATCCAGCACCGACCGTCCACGTAGCAAAAAGGGCAGAACCGACCGTCCAAGTCGCTAAAATGGCAGCACCGACCGTCCACGTCGCTAAAAAGGCAGCACCGACCGTCCAAGTCGCAAAAATGGCAGCATCGACCGTCCAAGTCGCAAAAAGGGCAGCATCGACCGTCCACGTCGCTAAAAGGGCAGCACCGACCGTCCATGTCGCAAAAAGGGCAGAACCGACCGTCCACGTCGCTAAAAGGGCAGCACCGACCGTCCAAGTCGCTAAAATGGCAGCATCGACCGTCCAAGTCGCAAAAAGGGCAGCATCGACCATCCACGTCGCTAAAATGGCAGCACCGACCGTCCACGTCGCAAAAAGGGCAGAACCGACCGTCCAAGTCGCTAAAAGGGTAGCCACGACCGTCCAAGTCGCAAAAAGGGCAGCATCGACCGTCCAAGTCGCAAAAAGGGCAGAATCGACCGTCCAAGTCGCTAAAAGGGCAGCACCGACCGTCCAAGTCGCAAAAAGGGCAACATTGACCGTCCATGTCGTAAAAAGGGCAGCGTAGGATTCCTACAAAGCGGGAACCAGGTCACTCCGGGCCAGGGAAACGTCCATCATGGACACTCCGTCTCAGAGACATGTCAAGCAACGACCGTCCATGTCGTAAAAAGGGCAGTGCCAGCTTCCCACAAAGCGGGAACCAAATCAGGTCGCCTCCAAGTAAAAAAAAAGGATCCATCAATTTCATGCACACGACCCACATATGTGGTGTGCATTTATTGATGGGGGGCAATTTGTTGGGGTAAAAATTTACACCCCGGTTGACCAAGTCAAAATCAAAGTCAACCCCAAGCCAAGTGGGCCCAAGCCCAGATCCAGTGGGCCCATGCCCGGGTCGAGCCCGAACATGAAGCGGCCGGCCTCCCCCATGCCGAGATAAAAATTTTGTAATAAATAATTTTGTTGCATTTCTTTTATTTTATTTTATGGATAAATGTAAGAAAAATAGGCATAAAGCCAAAATTTTGTAAAGCCCATGGCTTATGTGCAAAAAAAAAAATGGCACATGAGCCATGGGATAGGGAAAATGCCATTTTGTGAAGCCCAAGGGGCTATGTGTAAAATGTATGGCCTATAAAGGCAAGGATAATGAAATATCCCAACAACTTTTTTTCTCTCCCTAAAAATTTCCAGATCTGAGATCTTTTTCTTCTTCTTCAAGGTTCCAAAACCTTCTTCTTTCTCTTGAATTAAATCAAGAGTTTTAATCTTCTTTTTATAAAACAAATTAGTTTTTCACCACAAAACCCACAAAGGGGAACTTGGATCTGTCATCAGATCTCAAAAAGGAGAGATTTTGAGATTTCACATCTCTTGATCTTCAAGATCCAGCAAGCAACAGGAGGAAGAAGAAGAACCCCTTCCATCAACCCCAAAACACATTCAGGAGTCCAACTCCCCTCTGTTTCTCCTTTGAGAAATCTTTTTTTAGGCTAAAAGCCTCTTATCCTCGCCGGCGCGCTAGTGCTCGAGCGCAAACCACCTACGTGCCGACACGTGGCGCATTTGCGCTCCAGCGCACTGCGCGCGAGCGCAAAGCGCCCACGTGCCGACACGTGGCGCGCGCGCTTGCGCTTTTGCGCGCTTGCGCTCCAGTGCGCAGCGCTCATGCGCAAAGCGCCCGCGTGCCGACACGTGGCGCGCGCGCTTGCGCTCCAGCGCGCAGCGCTCATGCGCAAAGCGCCCGCGTGCCGACACGTGGCGCGCGCGCTTGCGCTCCTGCGCGCTTGCGCCCGTGCACAAAGCGCCCGCGTGCTGACACATGGCGCGCGCGCGCTTGCGCTCCTGCGCGCAGCGCTCGTGCGCAAAGCGCCCCCGTGTCGACACGTGGCGCGCTTGCGCCTGAGCGCATAGCACCTAAGCGCACAGCGCTCAAGGCGCTGGCCCCACGCATCCCTTTGATGCCCTTTCCCCCCTCTTTTTGTGTACATACATACATATATACATATGTATACAAATTTATACACACACATATTCCGCAACATTCTCCCCTCCAAAAAAATTTTTGGGCCGGGGCGCTGCCCCGAACCCCGCAAGGGGGCTGCTAGCCCCCTTGACCCCCAGCCCGCTATCCGGGTAGCGGGACCCCCGTAAAAACTCTGCGTGGCTCCCGATATATCCAAAGCCCCCTTTCAAAACAAAACACACGTACACTGTACATTGAGTTCGCAAGAGCAGTTTAACCCGTTAATCGAAGGTTCCCTCGCCCCAAAGGCGAGGGGTAATTAACGGCAGCTTAGTCCGCAGCTGCCGGAGATTCGGATCCCCACAATCATTAAACCCCGGCCTACCCTAGGCAGGGGGAATCTGTAGTACGCCTGACAAGCGCGCGCGTATTCCCATCTCACTGGGGTGACGAAAAACACCCTACAACTTCCAGTTCTACCATACTCCCACTACTGTTTTCTAAAATAGTCCATTTTACTAAAACTGTGGCGAGTCTAGAACAATATCACTATTGATCTTCCAAATGGTAGAATATCAACCCTCGTCATAGCCAGGGTCAACCCACAAACAGCCATTACAGAAACGTGCCCTGAGTTATCCAGAGTCTGGTTTTAAGCATAAGCTGGACAACTCCCCGTACCTTAACATCTTTTAAGGTACGAACTATTCTATATCCAATATAGAAATTTTGGCACTTATTTAATTGGAACCAGATTCAAATCATGCAGCTGTCTCCAGTGCATATCACCTTAATGGAAAGAGGCTAATCAGTATTACTCAACTTAGGAATCCATCCAATTATGAGTAACCTGAAAGAGAAACACGTTTCTAAAAACCATCACTATCATCTGAATACCAATCACAAGAATCTACATCTTCGATCTCTTTGAAGAATCCCGATACTTTTGACACCTGGTTCTCTACTTTATTCTTATACCCACAACTTCTCAAAACTTAGACATTGTATTTCTACGAAACACTTATCTAAATACTAGAGAAGTTATAAGTAAACAGAACATAGTACGAGGACCTACCCCTTTGTCCTGATGGACACTGGACAACATTCAATGCTCTGTATAAGTCCACTGAGTTTAAGCAACTCAAAACCTGTGCGTCGTAGGTTAAAAACTGTACCCTGGCGATTTCCTCAAATATCACCAATTACAACGAATTCCGATATAATGAAGATAATCACCTAATTTTCAATAACTTACTCCCACTCATCATCTGTAAAACCATACAGATATGAGAATGAAACCTGGTAAATACATACCCTGGAGTAAGTATCCAATCGGGAAAACAGTTTTCCTTTAACAATGCACTGAAACATGAAAATGTTTCGTAGGGGTATCCTGGTATTCATAGTAATGCCTCTTCCATAATCCAATTCATGACTATAACCGTATATTTCACTGCCATCTCTCCAAGTCCCTTTATTTTCCTTTAGTCATTACCTTCTGTACACCATCGTTAGGCTAAATGGTTTTCTTCCTTCCCTACCGTTCGGCACCAGCCTATGGTTTGGAAGAAGAAGATCCAGTAAGCATAATAGGTGTACCCTCCTAAACCAAGGAGTACTCACATCTTGAGAGAAGGTGATGATAAAAGACAACTGAATAATACCTTATTCCTTTAAAGGTGAAATAGGAGCGGCGATGAAGTATGCGGTTTGGTCGTGAATGATAACAGTCGCAATTTACTTTGCCCTCTTTCTAATCCCTTTATTTTGTCTTTAGTTATTTCCTTCTGCACACCCTACTTAGGCTAATTGGTTTTCTTCATTCCCTACCTTTCGGCACCTGCCTATGGTTTGGAAGAAGACTATCCAATATGCGTAATAGGTGTACACTCCTAAACCAAGGAGCTCTCGCAACCTGAGAGAAGGTGATAATAAAAGACAACTGAATAAACCAATTCTATTTCTCGTGAACCTTGATCCATCCTCGAAGAAATCCCTTCGAGTTCGTATATAACCATACGATGGATCTATCCAATGGAAGTGGATGTCCGTAGTAATACGGATGTTCTGAGAAATACAAAGGGTAAAAGAAGGAGTGGCAATGACTTATGCAACTCAGATAATCCAAAAGCCGGTATTTTAAGAAGGCTCGGTCAACTTGGTCACTGAGTCATAGTCTAGGGTCGGTCAAAGGTCGCTGCCAAAGAGAGAGAGAAAAGAAATACTCTGCGTGCACTCTAACCTAGATCAGAATGGTCACACTTTATCTAATCCGGAAACCTCCCACTGTCCTGTCAAATTCTCCTCCAAACCTGAAAGAAGAATCAATCGGGATCACCCGAAGAGTAAACCAACTCATCAGTGGGAATCGGGATCCAACTCTCATCGCATGATAACGTGATGGAATGCATCCACGTTACTCATACTCCAGAAGGTATGCGCATACTTGGCAAGTTTCAGTTTCTTTAGAAACCCCCGATATGATTTTTGCCCCATGCTCTTATAACCTTGGCGTTGGTCAAAATGTCATAAGTCACATTCCAAGTTCTACCTGTCACTATCTTGTCAATTTGAACCCACCCGCACATGCCCTTGACGTTGGCCAAAATAGCAGAACGACTGTCCCAAACCAACTCATCTATCTATGCAACAAATGAATACCCAGCAGCTACCAAACACTATATCTTGGCGTTGGTCAAAATACATAGCTTGAATACTACTGAATACCCAAAAGAAGTGACGGAGGGCTACGGCAGGTTTTTGGCGAAAAACCTTTAACGTAGTGAACTTGATATCGCTGAAGGAACCTGATAGCTTTTTTTTAAATATAGTGGCGAAAACCTTTTGCTAAAGAGGTCATTCCCGATGAAGGGATCTCGGCTCTTTCCTCGTGGAATGAGGTGCAGGATATTCCACTGAATACCGCGATCCAAAGCAACTTGTAATCGACTATAATAAAGTTATTACCCTGACGCAAACTTCTGTTCAAGGGGTCTTTCCCGGTGAAGGGATATCAGCCCTTGCCTCATCGAATGAGGTGCAGGATATTCACACCGAATACCACTATGCATAACAAAAGGAAACGTCTTTGTAATAACACTTTTAAAATTGTTCCAACAACTCAAACAGGTTTGTTTTACTTTGCATTGATCAGAATCAACGCAGTCCCATCATCAATCACACCAGAAAAGAACGAAAATAAAATGTACGTATATGCCATCCGCATTTGTCACTGGGTCCCATCATCACCCGTTAGGTTACTTAACTAACGACTGAGCGGGGACTGGACTAGCGCGGGTGCAAAACATATACAACATCTAATAGTATATATACCAATATACAATAATCGCTCCAGGCGTGATAATATGCAACATTACAGAAAAGTAATAGCATCACAGAACAATACAGATAATCTGGGATCCCCGGGTTTCACAGAGCCGCTGCTGAAACCCGACGTTCCCCTGGTCGTGTGGATAGCCAGTGCAATGAAACCTAAACCCCTACGGGTGCGGTAAGTTACCCGCCAAAACCTGAAGCGAGACAGCCCCCTACAGCAAAGTGAATGGACCACCCTGGACTTCACGGAATCCGGTAATCTTGGGCACCCCTCCTTGGGTCATCCTGTACCCCCTACGAGTGCGGCGAATAGTCTGCCAATTCTAGAGTGAGGCCCCTCAGCCTCTTAAAGCCATGAGATGCGGACCCGTTGCCCTCCAGAACCCGGCTATCCGTGCACTCCGTCATGGGGCAAAACCTAGTACAGTAATGAAAAATAGTACAACAGGTACATCGACCGCAACCTGGTCGTGCCCCAAAAGAATATTATACAACAGGCAGTGACGGCAGTCCACAAGTTGGACGCTCGCCCCGCAATATCAAATGTACAAATAAATCCAAACTATACTACCATTGCACACTGCTATCCACCACGACAAAACCGCAACATCACAGCACAACACAGAATATCAACGCGAATGTCACGTTTGCAAACCCGTCTAAAAGAACTATAGCAATCAGACGCGGCTTACCGATCAAATGACATTCCCGGTCGGAGATATAATGTAAGCACTGTAAACTAACATGTTTAAATTTCGATCGACTAAATATCACGAAGTGGGCTCCACGAACAACTGGTGAACAGTAACAAAATTTGGGCCCAAAAGATATATACCAAAAACCCTAAATTCCAACAGAGAAGACACTGTGCAAATTTGGTGCACTGATTCAATAGAACGGCCGCGGATGCGCGGCCAAACCATGGGTTTGGCCGCGATTCCACGGCAGTTTGGTGGAATCACGTGCTCAAATTTGGTCGGTGTGCTTCTAAAACCCTGCACAACTTTCTGTGATACGTAAAATAATTTTAGGACATCATTTAAAATCGACAGAAACTGTGAAGTTGGAATTTTGCAGTTTTTGATTTCCGGTTCGATCGATGTTTTAAACGCGTTAGGACAAGTTAGCATAGCATAATGGTTAGGCTCTGATACCACTGTAAGTCTACGGTAGCGCCCCGGTCGTCTACAGACGCCAAATGCGGAACAAAAACTTTTTAACTGGCGCTATCGTATACTATAACCCGGATCTGCCATTATTGCTAAACTAACAAACTGTAAAGAGTGTAGAAAGGTTATACCGAACGATCCGAGTCCTTCGTTCTTTAACCATCATCCCACGCTCCGTTGCGGCTGCTCCGATCTCTTCGATCTTCGATCTGCTCGTCCAGGTGGCACCACGTCACTGATTCTTTAAACGGGCTCCCGCCTTTGACTTGAGGCAACTCGGTCATCAAGTTTGCTAAAAGAGACGACCAAGATTGATGTAGAGAATGAGTAGAATACTTTGTCTCACTTCGTCCAAAACCGTGGACGATCGATTAATGAAGTTGCCATGGTAATCGGGTGATGGAATAGAATGAGCTGTAAAATTCCATACACCGAAATCTATCATCCTTTTCTAATCAAATGAGTGTCAAAAATCAAGTGGGCATCCAAGAGGGGGCCGGCCACTTATGTAGAGGGGGGAGGTGAGTGTAGGAGCAAGGAGGTAACCATAGGATAAAAGATCAAGAGAAAATATCCTTAGAAAAACAAGAAACATTAAAGCTAAAGCATGACTCACTTAAACACCTCATCAAGTCATTAATGCAACAATTAATGTCAAGATGAGTCATTAGCCACCTCATCATCCTAGTCACCATATCTAGAAACTTCTAGAAGATTCTACACTCATCTCAAGAAAAGATAAATCCGTTTTTAACCGAATGTTAAAAGACGGCTGATAGAAAACTGGAAACTGGCAACTTCCAAAAGTGATCCTGAAACGAATTTCAGGACAACCCCGAAACTGTATAAAAATGCCCGCATTTGTATTACGACCGAATACAAATGCAACTGATACAAAGATATTATATCTACTCAATACAATACTCGGATCCGGCTTAAACCAAAGCCGACCAGTATCATCTGTCTGAAAACTGACACGTGCGTAAACGCACGTGCATTTTCCGAACCCTGCCATAAAACCATACGGCCTCTACAACGTTTCGCCCGAACTTGGAAAACTGTCTGTGGGGGACTTTAATGACTCGTCAGTACCCTGGCAGTGGGTTTAACCACAAACCGTCAGCGGCACTAGCTATGCGTAACGGCTGCCCATGGACTGACCTCAAGGGAGGCTGATGAGCGAACTCATCCAGAAACCCTACTGAGCCTAACAGTGACAATGTATATACAGTCTGGTCCGTTCGTCTATGAGTATCGCATATCTGCCTAGGGGGCTAGTAACGTCAGACCCCCAATAGCAGTATAAGTCGTGTCGGAGTGTAGCCCAATAACACCCTGAGATACTACTGGAGTACCTACCAGTAAATCTCCTGCCACGGCCGTGGGCTTTATGTAATGGCTCTCCTAGACACAGCACGATCTCTCCCCCAATACTGGGAGAGACGAATCCCCTGCCGATCCGCTCACGTGCCTCCATATGGCTCGGGACTGTACCCAAAAACTACCTGTTTGCACGACTCCTTTGAGCCGTGGTAGGGTAGAAATCAAAGCACAGTGGGAACTTACACGAGACAAATGACGACCTCAGGTCGATAAACTAACATGTACACATGTCACCAGGGAACTGCTATCTGACGATATGTATAATACCAACTAGCAGATTCCCGGCGAGTCCTGTCCGGTGTACTCATAACCCAATGAGCGCCTGTATACATCTTAGGTGATCCAACTGACACCAGTGGCTTGTGAGACCGGCCACCGCCCCTCGTCGGGGTCTCGACTATATACACTAGTCTACTCCGGAGTATCGATGCCCTGTCTCGAAACTCCCACGACTAGGGACCAAAATCAAGGATATGCATATAAATCACCCAACTCTCACGTATATGATCGCCATCATATTGTTGGTGGTAAAGCAAGATCCTAAGGGCTCTATCAAAGTGTAGCAGCAATCAGTCACCTGAACCTGTACACGACTGATAGAGGCAAACCAAATAGCATACTATCAACTCAAGTAAGACTGTCCTACCGGTATAGGTCCTCCGCAATCATTGCAATCACGTACCTGCGATCCAATAATTGACTCTGAGGGCACTATATCCAACAAAGGTATGGTGCCCTCTTTGTTTGTGCCCTTGGATTGTATACAGGGATCGATGTGATCTCACCTGTAGGGCAAAAGTTTCATCATATTTTGTATTATTGTTTTATTTCCGCGATGCTCAATCATTTCAGCTTTTATATCGCGAAGGTCGCGATTGCCCAATCATTTCGGCTATTTTTCGTGGTGCCCAATCATTTCGGCTGTTTATTTTATTTTTACTCGCTGCTTTTTATTGCGAGTTTCCCAATCATTTCGGCTATTTTGTGTGTATACGTTTTTACTTGCTGCTTTTTATTGCAAGTTGCCCCATCATTTCGGTTATTTTGTATGCATGTGCGGCCTGCTGGCTTTTCACTGTAAGCCTGGAATTAGACACCGATTTCAGCATCAGCACCGCTACAACTGGGATGTTGTCAGGAGCGAATCATCATTTGCCTTTGTCGATATTGAACAAAGGTGGCTTAGCAAACAGGGTTAGGATCCTGTCGACTAAGCCTTTTGACTTCATGAACCGTAAGGGTCTCACAAAGGTATTTCTCCCTACAAGTCGTGAAGATCTTGTAGGTGTGCTTTCTCCTTAGGAATCGTGAGGATTCCTAAGTGCATGTTCCTCTGTAAGTCGTAAGGATCCTACAAGAGGGTTTTCTCCTTGTAAGTCGAGAGGATTTACAAAGGTTGTTCACCATATGGACATATCCCTAGTCACAGGTGGGACTTGGTTAGGGAAATGTTTATTCGCGCCCGTGGATTGTATACAAGGGTCGGTATTGAACCACTTATAGGGCAATATCGAAGGTTGTGGGGGTTGCTTAAGCACAGGTTTAGGTCTCTGTAACTTAAGACTTTCAAATCTTATGAGCCGTAAAGGTCCCATAAGAGAGTTCTCCTAACGAGTCGTGAGGATCTCGCAAGTGTATTTTCTCCTTAGGAATCGTGGGGATCCTTAAGTGTGTTGCTCACTTGTGAGTCGTAAGGATCTCACGCGGGTGGTTTCTCCTTGAAAGGTCGAGAGGACCCCACAACTGTCCTTTAACGAGGTTGCGCCCTTTCGGGTTTTCATAAACACTCGCCGGTAGTCCTGCTGTTTTTACTCACGGAGCCCTTTCGGGTTTTCATCCGTGCCCATTTTGCTTATGGACATACCGATTTTTTAAATTCTTTTTATTCTCTTTTTTTTACGAGGTCGCGCCCTTTCGGGTTTTCACGAACACTCGCCGGTAGTCCTGCTATTTTTACTCACGGAGCCCTTTCGGGTTTTCGTCTGTGCCTACTTTTGCTTATGGACATACCGTTATTATATTTTTTTATTATTTATTTATTTTTTATTCCTTTTTTTTATTCATCTCGTCAACCGAAGGATGCTGCGGTAGTAGTTTAAGGACGTTTTGGTCCGTCATTAGTTTAAGGACGTTTCGGTCCGTCATTATTTAAGGACGTTTCGGTTCGCAGCTAGTTTAAGGACGTTTTGGTCCATTGTGGAGAAGGTCGGCTACTACTTATAGAGTTTGGGCTTAGGAAGATAGCGAGCGGACATAGTCATCGTCATCTATCATTGACCTAGGCCATGGCTCATTATGCGTAGTATTTCTTCAGGAAGCGACCGTTTATTGGCCTGAAAGGCCTTTCACCGTGCATATCCATGAGTAGATAGGCTCCACCCTGGTAGACCTTGTCTATTATGTACGAGCCTTCATAGTTCGGCTCGAATTTTCCCCGCTTGGCGCGATTGAGGATCATAGGTCATTTGACCACTTGCACGAGTTTGCCTTGGCGGAATGTCCTGGGCCGGGTCAACCTTTCATATGAGCACGTCATCTTTGCTTTATAAGCTTCTAGATTTTGTTGCTCTATGAGCCGGATTTCATCAAGGGCTTCAAGCTCCTCAAGCCAAAGGTGAGCATTTTCTTCGCCAGTCAGCTCGGTAGTAGACTGCCACTCGTAGAGAGGGTAACTCTATTTCGAGGGGGAGTACTGCTTCGGTACTGAATACCAACACGTATGGTGTTGTGTTCATGGCCGTCTTGAACGTAGTTCGATACGCCCAGGGAGCTTCTTGCAATCTCTCATGCCAGTCCTTCTTATTTCGGGACACCGTTTTCTTCATGATCTTTGTCAAGGTCTTGTTGAAGGCCTCGGCTAGACTGTTAGCTCGCGGATTATAAACTGAGGAATATCTCCAGTCTATGTTATGCTGTTACCCAAAGCGGCTAATCTTGTGGCTTCTGTAGGCTGGCTCGTTATCGGAGATAATCCGTCACGGAGTTCCAAACCGGTAAATAATGTGCGTCTTGAAGAAATGGAGGATATTCTCCGTCTTCACTTCCCTCAGCGGTACTACTTCTGCCCATTTGGAGAAGTAGTCAGTCGTTGCCAAGATGAAACGATGTCCCCTGAACGATGCTGGTTCGATGGGGCCAACTATGTTAGTTCCCCATATTTCGAACGGCCAGCTAGCCACCGTTGGATGTAGTGGATTTGGATGCTGATGGATGAAGTCCCCATGGATTTGGCATGAGTGGCATTGCTTCACATATTCGAGGCAGTTGATGCTCATCTCAAGCTTGACTCGCATTCTTCTTAGCGCTTGTTTGACCGGCTTGACGTCCGGAGATATCGTCAATCTGTGCACAGCAATTTCTGGATCTAGTCTCGGCATTTCGGAATAGTTCCATGCAAAGCAATCTCTATGCTGTACAAGCACGTCTTTTAACGCAGCTACCCTTTCTTCAGATAGTAGCTCGCTGACGAATGTCGGTCGCGGGTCGTTCGCCGTCCCCAACTCAACTTTCTTGAGGTTATCTGTAGTAGTATGTATTCCATCCTCCAACTCTTTCGGTGCTGGTGGAAATTCTGAGATCACCTCATCGTTGCTGTTTTCGAAGCACCAGGGAAGGCCATCCATATTTTCGGGCTCTTCTTTTGATATTGTTATCATGTGACAAGTACGAGCTCGCTTCAAAGACCGATGTGGGTCTGGCTCTGCTTTCGTGGCTTTGGGTTCGTGCTTCTGTGGCGGCGTTACCCTCCAACTTTCAGATAGAGCGAACTTGCCGAGCTGATACTGATTTTCAATCCAGTTCTTGAAGGTGAAGCAGTCATCGAGAGGATTCCTATTACTCGGTGATAAGAGCAATAGTTTAGGTGAGAGACTTCGCCTGCTTGTTCAGGGTGCTTGGACTCCGACAGTGTAAGCATCTGATGTTTTAAAGCTCGGTCAAGTATCTTCTTTGTCTTGTCTCGAGGAAAAGAGTACGCTCGACTCATTTTCGTCACAAGGGATAGATCGGAACCGTTCGATTCCTGACTGCGTAGCTTCTTAGTCCCGCTTTGTTGCTGTCGAGAGCCTTTTTTCGCTTTTCGACTTGTTTCTGCCTCTGCGTCGAGCCTTTTCTATAATAGGTTGACAGGGAGCGGCATTTTCATCTTTCACGGCCTGTTGGAGGAGGCGTTGCATTTTGGCTTTCTCGTAGATGGCCATTTCGCGGTTATGATCGTCTCGGACTTTTTGACCAGCTTTGCTTATAAGCCTGTTCATTTGTTCTTCGAACGACGGACTGGGCACCTTTGCATCAGGAACTTTTACTAGTTCAGGATTAGCGTCCTCCCATTGAGCATCCGCTTCTTCATTGAAGTCATGTACGACGTAACAGTCGCGGAGTGGCTCTCTTTTCTTGGACCGAATGTATCCAAGCTTGATTGTTTCCATCCTCCCACTAGGAAACTTGTGCTGAGTTCCGGGGACGTTCCAGACCCTGTCGTAGAATTTGGCTTTTCGAGCGGTCTGTTTGAAGGATATCCCCTGGCGCTTCAGCAGCTTCTTCAAGCCTTCTGTATAATATCTGGGCAGACGGATGGGCTGAAGCCTGTCAAGCGTAGGATCCGCGCCGTGCCAGATTTCTTTCTCCACTTTAGTTTCTTCAGAGCGATAGAATAGAATTGCCTGTTCGCCTTCTCTCCTGGGAGGGACATAGGACGTCCGCAGCTCCTCTACACTGTAGGTATCGAGCGCATCCAGTTCTTTATGATGTTTAGGCGGCACCATGGCGACTTGCAGACTTTGCTCTTCGTCAACGGATGTTTGTATTGAAGGCCAGGCAGAGAATTGTAGCATGTCTTGGCGTCTATGACGTGGAATTTAATGTCTGTGACGAGTAGCCCAAAGCGTAGCGTCAGTATCACAGACCCAAGAGTCCTTGATGATTGAGAGTCGAACCCGGAGATGGTGATCTTATCCCGAGCAAGGTGCTGGACGCTCATGCAGATTTCCTTTAACACCCGCACATTGAGAAGATTAACGGAGGATCCATTGTCGACCAGGATTTTGCCTATCTTTATATCATGGCAGTATCCTGAGACATAGTGGGGGCAATTGTGTTCGTACATCCCAAGAAAAAGGTCTGCATCGCCAAAAGTGATATCGGCCGTGTGCACTTCCTCCAATTCATCCTTCATCTTTTCTTCGGCCAGGAAAGCTTGCAATTGCTCCGGCTCCCGTAGTGCCTTGAGTAACGAATCTCTTACCTCTTTTGATAGTAAAAGGGCGTCAAGAATGCTGAGCTGTGAGGGTAGCTTCCTCAGATGCGCTAGAACGTTATAATCCACTATATTTTTCTTCGGCGGGTCTTTAGCAGTTAACTCTTCCATGACTTGGTCATTTAGGGCGATGTCCTCAGAGACCTTTTCTTTCCCTTTATCTTTTTTATTTGAGGGTCCGAGATTCTTTTCAGGTAGCGTCCGATTACGCAGCCGGATATTTTCACAGACCTTCGGCTCTTCTTCTTTTCCCGATATGGATTCTTTAAAGAGGGGGCTAAGAGCCATTTCCGTGTCAGAATCGCTTCCGAACGTGAAAACTTGCGATCCCCCGGCGTTAACCATGCGACAATCGCCGGTAGTTCTGTTAAGCCCCTCGGTCGTATTTTTCCGCTCCCGATGAGTTTTGCGCTTTTCCCGCTTAAAATGTTGTCGGTGAGCAACATATCCCTGCCACCATCTATTGAAAGCTTTGCGCTCTTCGGTGGGTGTGAAATCTTCCGATGATACAAGCAGTAGGAGGGATGCATTTCCGCTTCACCGGTAATGTTTCCTTCAGAAGATGGTAGCTTCATACCCATTGATATGGCTTTGGCAAACCTTTTCCTCGTCTTGAATTTTCTTTTATCTACGGTGGACGTACTTTGCTCTAGTGGAAGTATCCCAACTCTTTCGTCAAGTCGCTGGCATTTGGCCCTTTCAAATATGGTCGTCTCGCGTTCCCGATCAGCTTTACTTTTCAACAGAGTTTCTTTGAGGAATGCGTCAATTGTTTCATCCGATGGCCCCAGAATTTCTGGTTTAGGATCTGCCCCCAGCTTTTCAGTGCAAGGAGTTTTCTCATCATCTATGAACGAATGGGAAATCATATGACAGCTCACCATATATTCTTCGGATTCATCCGACGAGCTCTCTCCCTCATCTTCCTCTTGAAAGACGTGATTGAGGAACTCTTGGAGTGTGATGGGAGTCCGTGCTTTCTGGTTGTACTCCTCCAGCGCGTCAATTTTCTTTTGTAAGTCCGTGCGCTTGTCGCCAGGCTTCACGGGCTTCTTAGATTTCTTCTTCTTTTTCTTTGAAGATTTTGACGGCTGGTTGTGAGTACTTGGGCCACCACCATCGGTCTTTGGAGTTGGACGCGGTTTCAACATCCCTTCAATGATCTGAGGTTCCAACGGGTTCTTCCACCTGATTACTGGGCATGTTTGAAGATCGTTTAGCATCCTCTTTGTCTTGGCTGATAGCACAACCTCCCATGGAGCTTCTTCAACGAGGGAGCATGTTGCCCCCGGCGTATTCACCCTTTTAGGGGTGTGAGGCTGCGGCGGATTCACCTTCCATCTGTCGGACAACGCGAATTTGCCCTGTTGGTACTGGTCTTCGATCCAATTTTTGAAGACGTAGCAATCCTCGATCGGATGACCCAATACTCGGTGGTAAGGACAGTAATTGGGATTATTGACATCATTTGGCTGCGACGGACGTCTTGGATCCGGCAGATTTATGAGTCGGTTGTGCAATACTAGTTCAAACAGTCTTCTTGTTTTATCTCGGGAAAACGAGTAAGAACGTCCTAGCCTCTCCTCGAGGGGTACGCGCGGACGCATATTATTTTGACGGACAACCGACTTCAAGTTGCTCGGCTGTTGTTGAGTATTAGCGACAACGATCGCTTTTCTCTTCCCCTTCTCGTTTCGAGAATCCGGCTTTGGAGGAGGCGGTCTATGGCCCATCTGGTCCATTTGAGCTAGCTTGTCGATCAGGTCCTGGAAGGTAGTCAGCTTGAAGAACATCATGAATTGCGAGATGGTCGCTTGCAGATCGAGGGTTCCCACAAACATCCTACTACCGGAGCTTCTTCTATGCGTTGTTCACATTTCGACCATAGGTTCCTCCACCGTATCGCATACTGAACCCACGTCTCGCCCGGCTTCACCCTGGCATTAATCAATGCCGTTATCGGGGTGCGTTCGCTGGCGCTTGCAAAACGCTGGGTAAACAACAGCTCCATCTCCGCAAATGTCTTGATAGAGTCATTTGGGAGTTCGGAGTACCACTCGAATGCTATATCCGATAAGCTGCCGACGAACTGGCGAAGCAATAATTTATCATCACTGCCGGTGTTGCCGTAAAGCGCCCTGAACTGGGCAACATGCTGGTGGGGATTGCCTGTCCCCTTATAAACATGGAATTTCGGTATTGTATAGCCCAGCGGGTACTTGATCTGATAGTACCAACTTAGATACGGCCACCCCGTCTTGACAACTTGGCCGGCTGCCTCAGTCGCCTGATGAACCCGTATCTGCTGAGCTATATATTCATCCAAGTCAGCTTTGGAGATTGTCTCCTCCTTTGCTGTTGACAGAGCCGGTGGAGGATTTGATGTTCCTCCCCTGCCATCTTCATGGACGATCGGAGGATCTTCAACAGGGGGATCTTGTTGGATCATCATGCCCACCAAGTCCTGGAACAGGAGGGCCATTCGCTTTATGTTGGCTGCTTGTTCAGCAGCCTCTTTATCCTTCTTTTCCAGTATCCTGCGAAGGAATTCAGCGTCAGTTTCTTGCTCCTGGCGTTGATCCGAGGACGCTTCGGGGCTTTCTTTCGGCCCAGTGAGTGCAGCCATCGCATTCATCATTTCCTGGAGCTTCTGCTGTTGCTCCTGAGCTTTGGTCACTGACCGCGTAAGCGGTCTATGACCTGTAGATGCACGACTGTCCTCCTACCCCAACGCCATGCAAACAGTATGGACTACAATGCCCCCGGAGTTAGGGTGTTTGGTCTCGCCGCCTTTGACATTTGCTGCAGGCGTGGGAATTTTCTCCGGCCTCCTTCTCTTGTAGGCCGTCGAAGTTGAAGGGGCCGTTGCAACGGGCACCCTGGCGGTTGTCATCCTTTGCTGTTTGTTAGGACGGTTCTTTTTTCCTGCACTTTCGCTCTTTTCTGCTGGCGAAAGTGATCTTGGTCGATTACGGAATCTTGAACCCTCCGCCAGACCTTGAAAATTTTGGAGGACAGCCGTTAAGGGGGCTGATCCAGCTTAGTATCTGTAACTCTCTCCGCAGGTGGAGGAGATCTTTTCAGTGTGGCAGTCGGAGAGTTCTTGCGTATCCTCCTTAGCGGTTCAAAACTGTTCCCAGTTGGAACAGCAGCATTATCTTCCACCATTGGAGCAGGTGGAGTTAGCCCTGAGAGGGAGTTGCCCCCAGCCTTCCTTACTCGGCGCCAGTGGCGACGTCGAGCGTGACGAGCCGTTGGGACTGGCTCGGCGATAGGGACAGCTTCGTCTTGCCCCCTGTCCAAATGAGGCGCTGCTGGTGCCAGCCTCTTAAAGACTGAGGTTGTCTTTTGAGTGGCGATATTCAATCTGTCAAAGACAGACCCTCGGGTAGGAGCAGGAGCCGGGATAGTCAGCCTTGAAAAGACCGACTCTTTCACAGGAGAAGCCGCCTTGACGACTTCAAGAGCAAAGGTGGCTGTCTTCCTCGGGACGGCCATTTCAGGTTTCATGGGCTTCTTGGCGGGCCCATCAGAGTTCTGGTTCAGCCTGGCAAAGACAGAGGTTGCCGGTTTGATATTGGACGGCCCGTTGAAAGGGGCCGTTGTAGCAGTGAGCCGATCGAAGACCGACTTCTTGTGCGCTTCCGGAGCGGGCACTGGAATGGTGAAGCTTGCAGGCGGGATCATGGTCCCGAAAAACAGACCGGTGGTGGCCTGGGTCACTTGTTTCACCGGGATAGCAAGGATGGAGGCCGCTTGAGACCCATAAGCTACACCTCCAGGTGAGGCAGAGCGTCGGTTGCACTTGCATTTCGAGCAGCTCGAGCAGTTGGAGGCCATTGATGCTTGATTTCTGCGCCAGGTAAAAGACCAAATCTTAGTAACTTGAAACCCAAAGGCAACCATTAATAAACCGCAATTTGTTCGTGAAGACGACACATGAAGTGTGGAGTGGAAAGAGGAAAAGGTCCCACCGGGCTTGCCGGAATCTGTTCCCCTCCGAAAGACGGCCAAGACGATATGGAGACGTCTTGCCTGAGAATCGGGGCAGATGCTATTTGGTTTTATCCGTCTACCTCTCCGAAGATGCCAAGTTGATTTATGACACCGTGTATCGGAGGTTTAGACGGATGCGGCTGATGTAGCAGACTTCGTCAGATTCCCCTCGCTTGAGGGGTTTTTGATTGCGGGGACGCTCTTCCCTGCAGGCCTAAGCCCCTGCAGTTAATTACGCTATCGCATCGCGGTAACAACTTTCTCCTTCTCCAGAATTTCACTTCGTGTCGTGTGTGTGTGTTTGTTTTGTTTGTGGTTGTCCGTGGATTGTATACGGAGACTAAGTGATATCGTCGCTCGTAAGACGTGGATTAGTCCAAATCCGTATTTACTTAGATTTGGGTTTGGTGTTTTAGTTTAAGGATACGTTAGCCATATTGAGGCTAAGATCAACTTAAACGTTCGTTAAGGACATATTAGTCTGATTTAAGACTAAGATCAACTTAACGGAAAGAGCATTTAGGGGCTCTATTGTTCCAGTTTAGAGACGTAGTAGTCCTATGCATGTATGGCCATCGGGACTCGTCACCTCTCTGACATCGTTGAAGGATTACAATGACAGATGTCAGAGGATTTCAGAGATGTACTCTTGAACCAAAGTTGATTGGGGGATCTATAGTTCAATTTGGGACTAAAGTCTGTTTGAAAGTTTAAGGATACGTTAGCCATGTTTGAGGCTAAGATCAACTTAAACGGGATCATTTAGATCCGACAACAGAGCATTTGGGGGCTCTGTTGTTCCGGTTTAGGGACGTAGTGGTCCATTGCCAGTTTAGGGACATGGTGGTCCATTTCTCCCGTTTTGAGGACGGATATTAGTTTAAGGACGCATTAGTCCATGGGTTTAAGGACCCCACAGTCCATATGGATGTGTTTAAGGACGCATTAGTCCATTAGTTAAAGGACGCATAAGTCCATGGGCTTAAGGACCCCACACTCCGTATGGGTGTGTTTAAGGACGCATTAGTCCATTAGTTTAAGGACGCATTAGTCCGTGAGTTTAGGGACCTTACAGTCCGTATTAATGTGTGGTTGTCGGGACCCGTCATCTCTCTGACGTCGTTGAAGGATTAAAACGATAGGTGTCAGAGGAGTTCAGAGATGTACCCTTGAACCGGATGTAAATTGATTTAAGAGAGCAGTTTTGCTCAGTCAATTTAATTTGAGGACTTACGGCCATGATTGGGCTAAGTCCAATTGAAAATGTTCAACGTTTTTATCTTTGGCCTATTAGGCATGTGCTAGGGCTTTGCCCCTGTTTAATAATGCACTGCATTTTCTTTTGGGCTGCTAGGCCTTTTTTGATTTGGGCTCTGTCCCTTTTAAATGATGCACAGCATCTATCTTTGTTTGGGCTCTGCCCTTTTTAAAGTAATGCATTGCATTTTATTTGGCCTGTTAGGCCTTTTTAATTGGGCTTGGCCCTTCTGTCAATAATGCAGTGCATTAATCAAACTGACAGTGGCCATGTGGCCTGTCAGGCGCTTTGCGCCAATTATTGAGCGCAAGCGCCCTTGGAGGTGACACGTGTCACGCTTTGGTAAGCGCAAGCGCAACAGCGCAGTGCATTGCATCAATGCGCTGCGCTGTTGTGCTACTGACACGTAGCGCGCTCTGGTGAGTTGCGCCAATTTCAGAAAGCAATGCTCTATCTTAAAAGCGCATAGCGCAAGTGGTTATGGTGCTGACACGTGGCGCTCTCTGGTGGCTTGTGTCAACCCAGGAGCGCAACAGTGCAGATCTGCAAATGCAAGGCACTGTTTTAATTTCTTGATCCAATTTTGATTCAGGAGAAGAATCTTTAAGATTCCAGAACCAATGGTTCATAAAAAAGCAATGCTTTTGTTATTTATTATATTTTTTTATTGAAGATCCTTGATCTTGTTCTTGGATCAATGATCTATTCAGAAGAAATTCTTCTTTTTATAAAGGTTTTACCTTTTTTCTTCTTTCTGAATTCTTCTCAGAGTTCTTTAGAGGAATTCTCTCTTTGTTTCATGAGTTTCTCTGTGTTTTTGTTGATATCTTTTGAATTGGGGTCTAGGGGCTTTTATATAGTGCCCATTAATTTGTTAAATTTGTTAAACAGATCATTCTCTGAGTGATTTGGGGATTTTTCCCCACCGTTGGATCTTTGATCCAAGGGTTTCTGTTTTACAGAAGAAAATCTTCTTGTTTTAATAAGAACAGAAAGATCTTACTGAAATTTTAATTCTGTTTGGCGCAAACGCACCAGCTCTTGACACTTGTCGCGCAGCGCAGAGCTCAGCGCAACTGCGCTGACACGTGTCGCGCAGCGCAAGGCGCAGCGGAACTGCGCTGACACGTGTCGCGCAGCGCAGAGCGCAACACAACTGCGCTTGCGCAACTGCGCTGACACGTGTCGTGCAGCGCAGAGCGCAGCGCATCTGAAGCGTTGTTTCTTTTAATTTTGTATTAAATAGAGCCTTGCTCTGATTGGGTGTGCTGCCTTAGGCGCTGCGCTGACGTATCAGTTTTTGACACGTGGCACGTTACGCGCAGCGCAAGGGATTTGAAGCGTTGCTTCAATTTTTGAATTTTTGAAATTCAAACAGAGCTTTGCTCTGATTGGGGGAAACAGTGGGTTCACTCGCATCGTGAACACCCTTATATTTATTTTAATCAGTTGTATTTAGTAATTCCATCAACCAAACTTATATATTTATTTAGACTTAGGAAACCAGTTGTGTAATATTTCGACCTTAGAGTCGCGTGTTGTAGTTTTATAGTTTTCTTAATATTTCAAGTTTCTTATGAGTTTTGATCCTCGCCCTTCGGCATTGTATATTATATTGCTTGCGTGGTTGTGACCGCCGTTCGACGAAGAGCTAGCTCCCGTTTAGGGATGCCTTTTATCATTGATGTATATATTATTTTTGTTGTACCCCGTTCGGGGCCAGTATTTGCAAAGGAAACACTACCGAAATTTTCAGAAAAGACTTGAGATTTTAAAAATGCATATTCGGCTTACGTATTTAAAAACCTTGTTTTTTTTAAAAACATTTTTTCTTCACTTCTTTAAAACTAGTTTTCCTTCATTTATTATTTAAAATGGTTTTAGATTTCTGAGCTTTTGGCTTACTTGAATTAGATGAGGTCCTATAGACTTCATATGATTCAAGGGCCAGTCACGTGCTTTATCGGGTCATGACAGTATCGGGGTGTGGTCCAACATATCGAGGACCACATCGGCCGTTTTCTTCCTCGTCGGTCGTCCCTCCTCCAATTGCTGATGTACGCAATATGGAGGAGGCCCCAGGGGTTGTACAACCCCTTCTCCGAAGAGTTGCTGGACGAGGCGCTCGACAAAATGCGTACGATCTATGTGATTGGCCTCATCTCGAAGAGCAAGCACGACCGATCTTTGGCCCTTATTTTGGAGTGCTTCTAAAAGAGACAGATCGCGAGCCAGGGCTCGGCAAATGGAGTGCCCAGCGTTTCCGTGGCATCCCGAGTTCATGGGCAGCATCAGCGGGAGCGAGCTGAAGAGGCAAGGTCTCGTCTGGCGGAGATCCCCAAAGAGTATCACTAGTAGTGCTTCCTTGACCCGTTCCCCCTCTTTTGTAATTTTAATTTTTATGTAAGGCTGAGGAGCCCACAATACCTTATAAATAAATAAAGTTCTCCTTTTTGAGATGTTCTATTGCTTCCTTTTTGTCTTATGGGTGCATTTGAGTATTTTTGCGAAATGAAATCCGTGAGCTTTAACCCGAGGAAGAGGGAAACACATAGGGGAAGTTTCTTCTTATTATTAAGAAACTTAGAAAAATTTACATCGCTTTGTCAAAGAAGAAACATGTATCCATAGATACACTTTCAAAGGTATAACTTGAGCTTCTCGGCGTTATAAGGCAGTGAAAATTTGCGACTCGCAGCGTCTTGTAAGCGATAGGCCCCACCGGGAAAGACTTCGGAGACGAGGAAGGGGTTGTCCCACTTCGAAGAAAACTTGTGTAACTTGCCTTGATCAACAAACTCGTTCCGCTTTAGGACCAAATCTCCGGTTCTGAAGGCGCGATGCTTGACTCGTGTGTTGTAGTAGCGGGCGGTCTGTTGTTGGTAGGAGGCAGCCCAGATCTATGGTTTGAACATCCTTTTGACCAAGCGTTGGTATGTAGCCCCGGCGTTTTTGAGGCCGAAGAGCATCACTTTATAGCAGTATACCTCCCGGTCCGTTGTGAATGCGGTGAGTTCTTCTTCTGCCAGATTCATACGGATCTGGTTGTAGTCGGAGAAAACATCCATGAATCTGAGTAACTCGTGGCCTGCCGAGCTGTCGACGAGCTGATCTATCCTAGAGAGGGGGTAGTTGTCTTTCGGGCAGGCCTTATTGAGATCGGTAAAGCCGACGCATATGCGCCACTTCTCGTCTGCCTTTTTAACCATTACCACATTCGCCAGCTATTCTGAATAGGCCACGTTTCGAAAGAAGTTGGCCGCGAGCAACCTGTCAACTTCGTCCTCGATTGCCTTTTTTTTTATCGGAGTGAAGCTTCGTTTCTTCTACCTGACGGGTCGGACCGTCGGGTCGACCTCGAGCTTATGTGAGATTACTTTGGGGTCAATCCCATGCATGTCAGCGAGTTCACAGGCGAATACGTCTGAGTTTCCTCTAAGGAAGTAGACCGGGTCATCACGCCGAGCCCCCATTAAGAGTGACCCGATTTGGACGGTTCGTTCATCATCCCTTTCGATGAGGGGGACCTCTGTTAAAGGCTCCACCGGGGCTCCTCGGATCTCTTTATGCTCGTCCCTAGTATCCAAAGACCTGCTGAAATCATTCGTGCTTTCAAGGTCATCGCTTCTCTCCTCGGGCATAGATGTCGCTGTGAAACAAATTTTTGCGGTTTGCTGGTTCCCTTAGGCCCGGCCTATTCCTCCTTGGTCAAGTGGAAACTTGATCGCGAGGTGATAGGTCGATATCTGGGCTAGGAGGGAGTTTAGCATCGGGCGTCCCAGGAGGTTATTATAGGCCGATGGAATTCTGGCGATGATGAACTCCACAGGCACAGTACGTGTACAACCTGCCTCCCCGATGTTAAGCAGGAGGGTGACCACCCCTTCTGTCGGGATGGAGTAGTTGGTGAACCCCGATAGGATGTGGACGGTCGGCCTCAGGTCCGATGGGGTAAGTCCCATACACAGGAAGCAGTCATAGAAGAGGATTTCTGTCGAGCTTCCCGAGTCGACCAATATCTCTTGCACTTCATAACGGTGGACCCGTGTTGTAATCACCAGGGGTTGTTGTAAGGTAGGGATATCTTGTGGAGGTCCTCGTCGGTAAAGATGATAGGCTCAGCTGCTTTGACCCTCTTCCTGGGTTTGCTGCTAGTTCGTTCGACCGGCAAGAGGCGCAGTGTCTCGTTGGCCCCAGGCGCACCCCCCACTGATACGACCATGATTTGGCCGATCGTCAACTCGCCGGGAGCCAGATGGTGCTCTTGCTCTCGGTCGGTTTGTCGCTTGTTCCATAAGTATCTTTCCAGGTGCCCCGAGCGGATCCTCGATGTAGTTTTGAAGCTGTTTGCAGTTCTCGGTGGGGTGTCCCTACAACCTATGGAAAGCATAATAGGGGCCTCGTTTCCGTTTGGCCTCCCTATTGTTGACCGGGGGGAGTTTGAAGAATCTCCCATCCTTCTCCTCCTCCAACAGCTCTGTCTAGGAGATGTTGAGTGGGGTATACTCCTGGAATTTCGGGGAGTATGGCTTTGGCCGATCAATCTTCTTTTTCTCTTCTCTGGCTCTCTTCTTTTGATCGGCCTGGTCGGTCCGGGGTAGGTTCGCGTTCACCGCGGACTCGAGCTGGATCTCTTTCTTGGTCCAGGCTTTTACCTCGGCCATGGTCTTAGGTTATACTAATGCAAAGGAGCGGAGCCACTCCTTATTCCTAAGACCCGACCTAAGAGCTGTGATGACAGTCTCGTCCCGGTACTCCGAGACCTCGAGGAGAGCGTTGTAGAAACGGGTGGCGTATCTTTTGAAAGATTCCTTGTCCCTGCTCTTTATAGTGAAGAGATGATCGACGGTCTGCTTCTGCCGTCTGTTCCCGATGAAGTGGTCGAGGAACTGGGTAGGCAGCTCATCGAAGGTAGAGATGGAGCATGGCGTGGTCCTCGGAACCAGTCTTGTCCGGAGCGGATGACAGTGGCGGGGAATGCATGGCATTGTGCGGCGTCGGAGTTGTCCTGGAAGCTCATCCCTGCCGTGAATGCGTTCAAATGTATTTCGGGTCAAACTTTCCGTCGAAGAGTGATACCTTTGGAGGCTTGTTCCTAGAAGAGACGTAGACAGCGAGCATCTCTTCAGTGAAGGGCCTCGTAACCGAGTCGGCGGCATATCTAGCCCTGTCGCTTAAAGGATGACTCTCTCGATTTATACCCTCGATCTTCATTCTGAGGGCATCGAGTCGGTCGTGGTATCCCGAGGATTCGGCATACTCGGATTTATAGCCCCTGCTGCTGGTGACCTGCGCCTGGCCGCGGTTCCGGTTTCGTTCGATAAGGTTCCTCAGGTACCTTGGCGAGGTCGTCCTCGAGCTACCGTAGTGAGTCCCGTCCTCGCGAACCTATCGAGGGAGAGGGCGCCGACCATGCCTGGGAGCGGGCGAGCAGACCGACACCTCCTTGGAAGGGACATGAGTGTGATGGGCCTCAGGGCGGGGTGCTCTTTCATAAGACATCGGCGTCGAGCTATGAGGTGCCCACCGGGCCATCGAATTGGTCGCCACGGGGGATCTGTGGCCGCTGGAGATAGTGAGGCAGTGCTCGGATGTGTAGGGTTTCCGTATCACCTCATATAGGGTTTGGAAGCATCACACTGGCCACAATTTAAATTTTAAGAGGTGCTAAGCAAACTTAACTAGGAATTGAACTAGAAATATAGGGTAACACTTATAGTATCACATAAAAAAGTTAGTTTATCACTAAGTGAAGAGAATGCAATCTTTGTAGACCTCCTAGGGTTTGAACGAGCTAGCTTGAACTTCCTCCACGTCCACGATGATCCACCCGGAGTACCTTTGCTCAAAGCTCCTTACTCCAATAGATCACTATGATGATGAAGCAAACAAACTACACCAAGGGGGTAAACAAGTGTAGTGTGATGATATGGTTGTGTTCTCATATAAAAACCCTTTCTTTCTTTTAACCTCACTCACTTTTGAAACTCAAGAGAGAGCTAGAGAGAGGAAGATGAAGATAGCAACCCTTTTCTCAATTTTCTTTTGGATAAAAGATAATGAGAGATGGATAAATATCAAGAATAAGTATCTCTTTTGAAACCATGGTTAATAAAATATCTAGATATTTTAGAATAAGAAGAAAATAACAAATGAAAAGAAACCATGGTTTAATTAAGTTCAAGTAAAGAAAAGTCAATGATTTAAAATCAATTTCCTTTTTCTCATTCTAATATATATAAATATATTTACTTTCCATGTATTTATTATATTACCATCTTTGTTATATCATCAACCATAATACATATGCATATATGTATGTGTGTATGCACATCAACATGTATATATACATGCATGCATCCATCATAAAGAAAAGGTTTATTTAAATAAGATAAAAGTCAATATTAAATCAACACTTGATTTAACAAACTGGTCATATCTCATACGACCCGACCAATATAAAACACCCGATTAAAATACGGCATCATATACACGTATTTAATCGAGCTCCCGCACATATCTCATATATACACCACATCGTTTCGCCTGAGCCAGGAAACTCCTCTCTAAGACTCGTCAATATGCCGGCAGTAGGTGATGATCACATCAAACACCTACAAGCCGCAAGCGGTCAGCCAAACGTAACGGCTATCCGGGTATTGAGCGATCAGAGGAAGAACAAGCGAACCTGTCAAAACTCCCGTTAATCCATCTGGCAACACTTACCGTACAGTCCGGTCCCTTCGTCAGATATGCTGCATATCGAGTCTAAGAATGGAATCGTCGACCCCAATAACTTAACAAGTCATGCCGGTATATGGTTTACAACAGATCGAGAAACTACTGATAACACTTATCAGCAATATCTCAGCAGCCCTGGTCAGGGACTTCCTGTTATAGCCAATCGTGCACAGCGCAACATCGACCCTTAATACCAGGAGAGACGAAACCCCTCATATCGCTCTTTGCCTCCATATGCCTTGGGACTGTACCCGAAATCCATCTGTTTGTACGACTCAATAGATCCGTAGTAGGGTGGAGATCAAAATACAGTGGGAGGACACACAAGACTCTATGGCAATCTCGGGTCTACAGACTAACCTGTACCAGTGTCACCTGAGAACTGCTATCCGACGTATGATATAATACCACACAGGAGTTCTCGGTGAGTCCGTTTAGTGTATCCAGTCTTACTGAGCACCCGTATACAATCTTTGGTGTCACCACACCAGATGGATATGGGATCATTTATCGCCCATCATATGGAACAAGAATGGTATATGCTAGTCTACACTGGAATATCGATGCCCTGTCTCGATATACCTACGACTAGAAATATTTGAAGGATATGCTTATAAACTATAGGTGTCCCACTAGTATGATCCACATCATAATTCCAGTAGTCAAGCCAATATCCTTAGGTCTTTATCAACATGTATCAAATGAGTAAAAACATGATCAAGTGAACATATGATAAAAAGAAACTAGATAGCATACTATCATATCGAGCAAGACTGTCCTCTGAATATATATATACACATCAGTATATACACTATCATGTAATGGCCTCTAGGGCATACATATATCCAACAATCTCCCACTTGCACTAAGGCCAATTATTGGCGTATCTCATACCCAATATCTCAAAAAGTCGGTCATGCTGCGGCTAAAGGAGGGCCTTGGTGAATGGATCCGCAGTGTTGTCCTTTATATCTACTCTCTTAATCTCGATCTCATGGCGATCAACTATCTCCCGGATCACATGATATCGCCTCAGGATGTGTCTGGACTTCTGATAGGACCTGGGTTCTTTGGCTAATGCCATAGCCCCATTATTGTCACAATACAAAGGTATTGGATCAATAATGGTTGGAACTACTCCTAGCTCCGATATGAACTTTCTCATCTAGACGGCTTCCTTAGCAGCATCATTTGCAGTAATGTACTCAGCTTCCATCGTTGAGTCTGCAACCGTATCCTGTTTGGAACTCTTCCAACGTACCGTCCCTCTATTGAGAGTAAATGCAAACCCTGAGATAGACTTGTTGTCATCCTTGTCACTCTGGAAGCTCGAATCGATAAAGGCCTCCATTTGGAGATCCCCGTTACAATACACCAAGAACAATTCTTTAGTCCTTCTCAAGTACTTAAGAATGTTCTTCACAGCAGTCCAGTGATTCTCCCCTGGGTTTGACTGATACCTGCTTACTACACTAAGTGCATAAACTATATCAGGGCGTGTACACAACATCGCATACATTATCGATCCTACTGCCGAAGCATAGAGAAAAATGCTCATGTGAGCTCTCTCTTTATCAGACTTAGGGCAATCGTTCTTGGAGAGAGTGACTCCGTGGCAAGAGGGTAAGGCACCCCGCTTGGAGTCTTCCATACTAAACCTCTTTAGGATGGTGTTGATGTACTTGGTTTGGGACAATCCCAATAACCGTTTGGATATATCCCTATAAATTCGTATGCCCAATATGTACGTGGCATCACCCAGGTCCTTCATGGAGAACCTATGTGATAAGAATGATTTGAACAACTGTAGCATAAGAATATCATTTCCTATCAGAAGAATGTCATCTACGTACAATACGAGGAATGCGAAAGTTCTCCCTACAGTCTTCTTATAAACACAAGGTTCATCTGGATTTTTGATGAAATCAAACTCTTTGATAACATCATCAAAACAGATGTTCCAACTCCGTGATGCCTGCTTTAATCCATAAATGGATTTAAGCAATTTACATGCTTTCCCGCTGCTCCCACTGTTAATGAAGCCCTCTAGCTGATCCATATAAACGCATTCATTTAAATCACCATTTAGAAATGCAGTTTTAATGTCCATCTGCCAGATTTCATAGTCGTAGTGAGCAGTAATAGCAAGTAGGATCCGAATGGATTTAAGCATGGCTACCGGAGAGAAAGTCTCATCATAATCCAAACCAAGTCTTTGACGAAAGCCTTTCGCTACCAACCTTGCCTTATAGGTCTCTACCTGTCCATCTACACCGATCTTTCTTTTAAAGATCCATTTGCAGCCTACAGGTTTTAACCCAGAGGATGCATCCTCTAAAGTCCATACTTTGTTGGTGTACATGGACACTCCATTTCGGATCTCATAGCATCCATCCACTTCAAAGAGTCACCACTCGTGATAGCTTGCTGAAAACTGGCAGGGTCATCATCATCCATGATGTAATCTTCTCTATCACCATCAATGAGAAAACCGTAGTATCTCTCCAGTGGGCGAGAAGTCCTACCAGATCTACGGAGTGGCTGGGGTTCATTAGATTCTGTTGCAACATCAGGTTCAGCCAAGTCGTCATTTGTAATTCATGTTTCTAGAACCTCTTCTAGATCTACCATATTGCCTTCAGTATCATTTGGAAAAACCTCATTTTCTAAAAATGTGGCATATTAAGAAATAAACACCTTTTGTTCCTCCTTCTGGTAGAATAGATACCCAAACAAATGTTTTGGATATCCCACAAATATACATTTGATCGATCGTGTCTCGAGTTTGTCTGGATTCTGCTTTTTGACAAAAGCTGGACAAGCCCAAATCATAACTCGTTTAAGAGATGGTCTCTCCCCATGCCATATCTCATATGGAGTGGTAGACACGGTCTTGGTTGGAACTTTGTTTAACAGAAAAGCTGTAGTTTCCAATGCATGTCCCCAAAAGGAGAGGGGTAACTCAGAATCACTCATCATGGATCGTGCCATATCTAATAGGGTATGATTCCGCCGCTCTAACACACCGTTGTGTTGTGGTGTGTAAGGGGGAGTGAGCTGAGAGAGAATCCCATTCTCTTTTAGGAAGTCTAAGAACTCAGTACTTAAGTACTCTCCACCTCGATATGATCGAAGTATCTTGATTCTCATTCCTGTTTGGTATTCTACTTCAAGTTTGTACTCCTTGAATTTCTCGAAAGCTTCAGACTTATGCTTTATTAAAAGCACATGACCGAATCTTGAGAAAACATCAGTAAAAGTTATGAAGTAAGAAAAACCGCCTCTTGCATGTGTAGACATTGGCCCACATACATCACTATGTATGAGGCTTAGGAGCTCAATAGCTCTTTCTCCATGTCTAATAAATGGAGTTTTGGTCATTTTACCTTTGATACAAGACTGGCAAGTTGCATAAGATTTATACTCAAAAGAATTTAAATATCTATCTTTATGGAGCTTGTTTAGTCTTGTTTCATTAATATGATCAAGTCTACAATGCCAAAGAAAAGCTTCATTTATATCTGAAAATTTTCTTTTGCTTGTGTGTTGAATGTTGAAAACTGTGTGTTGATTAAGGACGTATATCCCATTATTAAGTGTAACATAACCAATCAACTCTTGATTAAGTCTAATGTTCATAATATTGTGTTGCACAGCAAAATGATATCCTTCATTGTCTAACAAAGAAACGGATATAATATTACAAAGCATACTTGGCACAAAATAACATGGGTTCAAAACCAATATACAACCCGATGGCAACCCTAGGTGATACTCTCCCACTGAAACTGCATTTACATTGGAACCATTTCTAACCTGGAGAGTATGATCACCTGTCTTCAAAACAATGCTATTTCTTAACGCCTACACTGAATTGAATATATGAGAACCTGAACCGGTATCTAATACCCAGGAAGCAGAGTTAATAGAAAAACGGTTTTCAATTACGAACACACCTGAAGCTGAAGCATCACCATGCTTCTTTTTGAGTTCAAGGTACTCAATACAGTTCCGCTTCCAGTGTCTCGTTTTCTTGCAGTGGAAACATTCTCCTTTCCCCGATTCCCCAACTTTGTACTTGTCTTTCCCCTTAACCTTTTTGACTCCACATTTAGGTTTTGGTGGGTTTCTTCTTCATCTTTTCCTTGACCTTAGCCTTCGGGTAAGAGGAGGAAGATGGCCTAACACTCAAAACGGGAGTCTTCACTGACTTCAGCGTGCTCTCTGCACTCCTTAACATATTAAGGAGTTCAGGTAGTTCCTTCTCCATGTTGTACATGTTGAATTTAACTATAAATTGAGCTAAGGTGGAGGGGAGAGACTGCAGAATAATATCCGTATATTGCTCATTGTCCATTGTCCACCCAAAGTCCTCAAGCTCTTCTATGAGAGATACCATCTTCAGAACATGGTCTCCTACTGGTGTGCCAGGGGCCATTCACATCTGAAACAGCTTTCTGGATGCTTCGTATCGTAATACGTGAGATTGCTCTCCATACAACTCTTTTGTATGGAGGAATATGGCTTGGACGTCCATATTCTCGTGCTGCTTCTGATATGTGTTATCCATCGATGCAAGCACGAGGCATTTGGCTGTGGCACAGTCAGCGTCCCATGTCTTACGGATTTCCCTATCCGCAATTGAAGGTTTAAGACCTGGGATGGGCGGGGTTGGAGTCGTGAGGACATATGATATCTTATCATATGTCAAGGCATTGTTGAGATTCCTCAGCCTGTCTTTATAATTGGTCCCATTCAGTTTATTTTTATCTAATAGAAGGGTGAGTCATGTCATTGGTTTCTGTCATTAAGAGAGAGAAAAGAATACACTCAGCGAAATCTCTTACAAAGATCAGATTGGTTATTATCTTGTCTAATCGATGTCTCCTACTGTTTTTATCAATTTTCTTTAAAACCTTTTAAAAGGAAACTAGCCGGGATTAATTACATTCTACAACTTCGCTAACCGTTCAGCCAGGCCAGTGCCGGTACTTTGAGGGAGGTTCCCCATGCTTTCGCACGGACCTAATTAAAATAAACCTCTTCTTCCCAGAGGCGTAGCCCCGTTTGACACCTTTCTAGACACCTAATGAGTTAGCTAATTGTAAAGTACAAAACTCTCCCAGAAGCAACTCTTGCTCACAGTAGGATCGGGATTCTACTATCATATAGAAAGTATGCAATTTCATTGCAAATTTCAACTCTTGAAATTCCCGATATTGTTTTTACCCCCAGTACTCATGACCTTAACTATGGTCAACATATCATAAGTACTAGTCAAGTTCTTCCCGTCATTTCGTGATTAACTAGACCCACCCACATGACCCTTAACTAAAGTCAACATAATCATATGAATGTCCTAACTAATCTGCATCATATGCAGTGTAGGAAGACATCACTTAGCTACCGTACACTGCGCCTTAACTAAAGTCAAAATACGCAGCACGAATACTAAGTACTCTACTTCCTAAAATGACGGAGGGCTGTGGATAGTTTTTAAGAAAACTTTTAACGCTTTGAACTTGATATCGTTGTAGAATCCAATGGGTTTAAAAGAGTGTCTTAAGCTCCGCACTTTGAAAACTTGATTTTTCCATAAAAGGCCGAGTGTGTTTCAAATCTGATTCTACAACATCCTTTTTAGGTTCATTTTTCTTTATATTAATCTTATTAATGTAGTCCCATCATTTAAGTCCTAAAGCCATCACAGAAAGAAACGAAAATATAAAGTACGCTTATGCCACTCGCATTCGTCACGGAGTCCCGTTATGCACCGTTATGTTACTTAACTAACGACATACCGGGACAGGGCTAGCGCGAGTGCAAAACAGAAGCAACGTCTATTATATATCATATATATAATATTCCATTCGTCTCAGATATATTAAATGATCACATCACAGAATATAAGCAGCAGAAGCACATTTAATATAGGATATCTAGGAGGTCCGTATTTTGTATTTAGCCATCAATAGAAAATACGGATTCCACGGTCGCGATGAATAGCCAAACCCACACCCCTAGACCCCTATGAGAGCAGCAAGTGACCCTACCAATTCTAGAGTTTAGGAGACCTAGTCTCGACTCCTCGAAATGGCCTCTCACTGAACCCTAGAAACCGGTCACTTGTGCCCCCCTTCTTGGGTCTATCCTAATGCAGAAAAGTAAATAATATACAGCATTGGTGACATCATCCTCAACCCGGAAGTGCTCCGAATGAAAAAATATTATATACAATTGAATTTTACATGAATGAAAAGAAAACTCTTATCTCACATAAGACCCCCGGCTATTCAATCACGACAATCCTGCACATCTTATCTCAGCGACACATAATATCACATATCAACAACATAAGTAAGTATGCATACCCTGATTGTCGTTAATGTATAGCAACGAAACCGGCGATACACCACATACTACACTTACGGTCACAGAGAAATAAAATGAAAAACTACAACAATTGGAATCGTAACTGCCCTTAGACAACACAAAGTCGGAATATCACATATTCAAGATTTTATGCCTAACAATATAAAGCTCGCATTTAGGTCTCACCCATGAAAACACCTTTCCAAAATAAGTCGGATAATTCAACAAGATTTTCGATTACACCCGATACCGAAATGCTAGATTTACACGCAACAAACAAATTTGTAGATTCCAATTATTGTATCACATTCACATAAACTAGGCGCGGTTAAAATATTCAATCAAACGATTGAACACCCAAAGACTTCTCAGAAAACTCAACACTTGAGCAGTTTTAAAAATTACCAGAGACTTCTACAAGTACATACGGGCCAACACAAGAAAGCACAGTCTATGCTTCACCAACGGTGACGGGGAACCACCGCAAAATGACCATTTTGGCCACGGTTCCGTGGTCGTTAGTCGAGTTAGGGCTTCTTCTTCTTGTGGGCCCATAAAATACCCTGCACGATTTTCTGAGTATTTTTAATGAGAAAAAAATCCACGTTTTTGAAAAATTTCTAGAGAGCACCCTCCGGACGTCGTATTTCGTTCGTTCGAGTTTTTTAACGTCGTCTAAGTTACTCTAAAACTCTAGCTTGGCACTGATACCACTGAAGGGTTTCCGTATCACCTCATATAGGATTTGGAAGCATTACACATGCCACAATTTAAATTTAAAGAGGTGCTAAGCAAACTTAACTAGGAATCGAACTAGAAATATAGGGTAACACTTATATTATCACATACAAAAGTTAGTTTATCACTAAGTGGAGAGACTACAACCTTTGTAGACCTCCTAGGGTTTGAACAAGCTAGCTTGAACTTCCTCCATGTCCACGATGATCCACCCAGAGTACCTTTGCTCAAAGCTCCTTGCTCCAATAGATCACTATGATAATGAAGCAAACAAAGTACACCAAGGAGCTAAACAAGTATAGTGTAATGATATGGTTATGTTCTCATATAAAAACCCTTTCATTCTTTTAACCTCACTCACTTTTGAAACTCAAGAGAGAGCTAGAGAAAGGAATATGAAGATGGCAACCTTTTTCTCAATTTTCTTTTGGATAAAAGATAATGAGAAAAGATAATGAGAGAAGGATAAATATCAAGAATAAATATCTCTTTTGAAACCATAGTTAATAAAATATCTAGATATTTTAGAATGAGAAGAAAATAATAAATGAAAAAGAAACCATGGTTTAATTAAGGTCAAGTAAAGAAAAGTCAATAATGATTTAAAATCAATTTTCTTTTTCTTATTCTAATATATATAAATATATTTACTTTCCATGTATTTCTTATATTGCCATCTTTGTTGTATCATCAACCATGATACATATGCATGTATGTATGTGTGTATGCACATCAACATGTACATATACATGCATGCATCCATCATAAAGAAAAGGTTTATTTAAATAAGATAAAAGTCAATATTAAATCAACACTTGATTTAACAAACCGGCCATATCTCATACGACCCGAACAATATAAAACGCCCGATTAAAATGCGGCATCATATATACGTATTTAATCGAGCTCCCACACATATCTCATATGTACACCACATCATTTCGCCTGAACCAGGAAACTCCTCTCTAAGACTCGTCAATACGCCAGCAGTAGGTGATGATCACATCAAACACCTACAAGTCGCAAGCGGTCAGCCAAACGTAACGGCTGCCCGGGTATTGAGCGATCAGAAGAAGAACAAGCGAACCTGTCAAAACTCCCGTTAATCCATTTGGCAACACTTACCGTACAGTCCGGTCTCTTCGTCAAATATGCTGCATATCGAGTCTAGGGATGGAATCGTCGACCCTAATAACTCAACAAGTCATGCCGGTATATGGTTTACAACAGATCGAGAAACTACTGATAACACTTGTCAGTGATATCTCAGCAGCCCTGGCCAGGGACTTCCTGTTATAGCCAATCGTGCACAGCGCAACATCAACCCCCAATACCGGGTGAGACGAAACCCCTTCTATCGCTCATTGCCTCATATGCCTCGGGACTGTACCTAAAATCCACCTGTTTGTACGGCTCAACAGAGCCGTAGTAGGGTGGAGATCAAAATACAGTGGGAGGACACACAATACTCTATGGCGATCTCGGGTCTACAGACTAACCTGTACCAGTGTCACCTGAGAGCTGCTATCCGATGTATGATATAATACCACATAGAAGTTCTCAGTGAGTCCGTTCAGTGTACCCAGTCTCACTGAGCACCCGTATACAATCTTTGGTGTCACCACACCAAACTGATATGCGATCATCCATCACCCATCATATGCAACAAGAATGGTATACGCTAGTCTACACTGGAATATCGATGCCCTGTCTCGATATACCTACGACTAGGAACATTTCAAAGATATTCTTATAAACTACAAGTGTCCCACTAGTATGATCCACATCATAATCCCAGTAGTTAAGCCAATATCCTTAGGGCTTTATCAACATGTATCAAATGAGTAAAAACATAATCAAGTGAACATATGATAAAGAGAAACCAGATAGTATACTATCATGTCGAGCAAGACTGTCCTCTGAATATATAGACACACACACACACATATACACACACATCTGTACATACACTATCATATAATGACCTCTAGGGCATACATATATCCAACATGATGTGCCGGTGCGGGCAGTATCTTCTCTCCCTATGTGTCGTTCCCGAGGTGGGGTAGCGGCTACTTGGGGAACTTGTCCCACCGTTTGGATACGGACAAGCGCATCCACGACGGACACGAACCAATCTATTCACGCAGACAGTGCGTGAATGGCGTTTGGGGGAAGAGGGGATCCATTCACGCCTCCGTTGTAGGGAGGACGGCGGCTAGTGCTTGGATCATCGCGGTGATCACTCGCCATGAGTTTGAGATTGGAAGATCAACTTTTGTTGAGCGGAATTTTCGAGGTTCCCACAGACGGCGCCAACTGATGGAGCTCTGGATCTCCTTCAGATGTTGTCTTCCGTTGATCTGCTGTAAGCGTTGATGGATGGCTGAGATTGGATTCGAAAGTTGTCTCTTAGTGCATGAGGATCTCAATGGGCTTGTTTGGAATGAAGCCGAGCTACCAGCAAGGAAGTCCCGGGTGGTTGTACCACCGTGGACCCTCCGACAATCAAGTTAGTCGAGGTATTTGGATAGAGTAGAAGCTTATTGGAATAGAATTGCCTTACCTAAGTTGTCTGAGAGAGGGTTTATATCGTGGCAGCCATGGGCTGGCGGGTGCGAGATTTACGCCGGACGTTACGCCCTTAGAGCCGCGCCTGCGTGAATGGCGGGATCCTCCATCAATAACAAGATACGTCCGTTAATGGGGGGAACGCGATGGAATGGGACGCGGGATCGTAGGGCGGTGAATATCTCGCGTATGGCGAGATTCACGGGGCTATGTCCGGGACGCTTACGATATGCGCTCTGGGTCGGTCAATGAGACCGAGGAAGCTGAGCTCGGAGGGAGGCTCGGAGGCGAGCGGGAGGATGACCAAGCTTGGTTCTATGATAGCTCAGAGACGAGCTAGGAGGGCTGAAGGAGCTCAGCATGCAAAAGGGATCGGAGGTGAGCCAATGGTTGTTTGTAAGATGAGCATAGGAATGGTCTGGAAGGCCACCGAAGGTCAGGAACATCCTCATGAGGAAGGCCCGGGATACGCCTTCAATGTATCGTTCTTACTCCTTTCCCGTAAGCCTTGGGACACGTATATGCCACTTGTCGTGATCTGGGGAGTTCTCAGTATTGAGCATCATCAGTCTCTGTTGTCGATCGTCCATGCAAGACCAAACTGGTTCTCTGTTATGGATTGGGGGTTGGTGCTATTATTTTTCATGCTTGGAGAATCTAAGTCACACCACCCATCAAGCAAACACAACGCCTATGGCCCCCCTGTTTTTCACTCACACTAACTATTGAATGAGCATAATAGCACCTATGCTATTGTTTCACAATAGCATTGTCACGCCTCGCTTCCCAGTATACGAGCAGAGGACGCGATGAAGCCGCTACGTATTTACTCTAAAGTAAATACGTTAAGCGTATCTAAACAATATAAGTAAAATGCATAAGAGACAGGATGTAAATGAACAGCAACTTTATTTAATAACATTCTTTTTACAATACATCTGAAAAGTTAATACATGGAGTGGAAAGTAATGCCTAAACAGTGGCATAACAGAAATGGAAAATACAGAATGCAAATGTGTACAAGGAATCTAAAGCTCTGGGTCGAAAACTAAATGGTCCAAATCCTCGCCGGTGGGCTCGATCTCCTGAAGGTCCGATCCACCTGACAACATTCCAAAGAAGAAAGAGAAGGAATGTCGTCAGCGAACAATCGCTCGGTAAGTCCCAAAGATAAGAGAGAAGTAGAATAGACAGAGAGAGAGTGTGTAGCTTTTAAAGTTATATTATATTGTTAACGCTGTTGTTTGTAGCTTGGTACAGAAGAGGCCAGTGTATACGAGAGGAGTTTCAATAGACCAGAGACTACGGTGGACGGAATACAGGGAACCGTTCAGCCACGGTGCACTGGCAATTGAATTCAGGTTAGGTGTCTTAATGGTTGCAGTCTCGTACCACTTCTAACACCTTCCGTACCAATCTACCTCTTATAAACCCCGCGATGTCTTGGTTGTATTGAATTGTAAATTGAATTGTAAATTGTATTGTCTTATATTATAGATTGTATAGATGGATGGCTTGTCGGAACCATGATATCAGTAAATGATATAACTGGAGGATCATGTAGATAGAAGTATATCCATGGTTCGGTTCGGTCAACATAGATTGATTAGATTGAACAGATTGAATATATAGATTCATATTTAATTGTGTTATATACATAAATCATATTCAAGTCAGATTTATTATATCGAGACTCAATCTGAGTCAGACAATTTGAAAAGAAATTGAATCTTGAATTATGTTTTGGTGCTATCGGTAACCGCTGCACATGGACGGCAGGATTTGTGTCTTTTTCAAAAACGATTACCGTATTGACAACACCGTTTGTTAAGTTGTCTACCTTAAATAGGCAAGCACCCATATCTCCGGCTCCCTGAGGCTCAAGAGATTGGTCCCGCTTAAACCTATATTTACTAGGGTCCTTATTGTAATTTAGTATAACTTGAGGGGGTTTTATGTAAAAGTAATTTTGTATAATTTTCAAAATACACCTCAAGTATTTTATTATCGTTTTTAGAGTTTTCATGGATGTATATTTTATCAATGTGATATTTCTAGTGAATAAAACATAATTTCATAATATATGGTATTTAATTGTAAAGTATTGAACTTGTATGGAATTGCATGGTATTTTCATGTAAAGTGATTCTTTTGATTTAGAAAAGTTGGAATATTTATATTATAACAAAAATTAGATATTTTGATGATACATATACATATACATATGCATATATATATATATATATATAAAATAATTTTAATTTATTATTTTTCTAGAAATCTCATTTTCTTAAAATAATATTAAAATTTTCATCGGAATCCGAATGTTCCTTGCGGAGGTCTGAATTCCGCTCTACTAGACCCAAGGATGTGCAATAAACCGCACCATCCCGAAAATAGGGCTCCCCAAAAATGGGTTGTAGAGATACAATTTCATGGAAAGATTTAATACACTTTTGTAGAAAATGGTTTTTTAAGTTTAGGGTATTTAATTGTAAATTCGTATTTTCCGTATTTTATGTTCCCAAAAAGACATCGCACTATGATAGAGATATGTGTTGTGAGGAGGTAGGTCATTACCTTATGAACTATCTAAAGGTATAGCAAGGAATTATAATGATTTATGTCGAACTAAACTATATGGCATTTTTCTGTAAAAGTGCGATAAAAATTGAAATATGAATTCTTTTGATATGAAACTTGTCAAGATGTTTTTTTAATATTTAATGATCATGATGGGAGAGTTTGGTATTATTGTGTTTAAGAAAAATATGATTTTTAAGGAAAAACCGAATCGTAAGTCGGATTAACTCCACTTCTGTCGGGTTTTGGAATTTTAAATTTTTAGAATAGTAAAAAGAAGGGGGAGAAGGGACTTACAGGATTGTAGTGTAGATAATAGGAAAAGGAAGAGAGGGTAGGTGTCAGTGCGTCGTTTCATCGCCGGAATCTCCTACGATCATCGCCGGAAGATCGCCGTAGTTTCGCCCTTTACTAACTCCACTTGCACACAAAAGACTTGGGATTTTTGTTAAGTGTTTGGGCAGAGATTTGATAGTGAGGAGGGGTGATTTTAGGTGTGGTATTTATAGGAAAAATTAGGGTCTAGGGATGTGAAAAGATGTATTAAAAATTTATATTAAAAATGGTTTAATTGGGTGTTTTAAATTTCTCTGTAAATGTGCATGGAATTTAAATATTACGGAGGTTATGGGGAGTTAAAGAGTCGCACAAAAAATCAAAGAATTTAGGGTTTCGGCCGAGTCAGGCCGGCGGTGCCGGCCGAGTCGCCGGCCCGAGTCGGCCGAGTTGGGCCGGGTCTCGACGCCACGTGTCCCTTATCGCTTGGTCTATCTCATGGAGTTGTTTTTTTATGTGTGACTCTTCAGTTTACGTGTAGACTATTGGGTTTCTAAAAAGATTAAAAGAGAAATTACTTAAAAATAATGTGGCTGATGGGATTTGAACTCTGGTGCTTTGGTTCAGTAGTGCAAGGTCTTACCAATGAGCTACAAGCTCCTTCTTTCTGTTCAAAAATAAATCAAATACTTATAGTACTCACAGGAAATGTAAATACCCCAAGTATACATTACATTTTAATCAAATTTATGTACACAAGAAATGAAGTTGTTACAGTCTACCCTCCTTACAAAAATTTCGTTCTCGAAATTTACAATTTATTTTAAGAACTAATTTACAAATAAATGAGAATATGTTGCACGCAACTCATCTTTCCTTTCCCATGTCGATTCTCCTGGAGTGTCTTTTCTCCACATCACTCGAACCAAGTTGACTTCCTTGTTCCGAAGTGAATTCATTTTCCTGTCCAGGATCTCCATAGGTTGTTGCTTACAAGATAAGTCGGGCTGTACAGTGAGCTCGGAATGATCGAGAATATGGATAGGGTCACTCACATACCTTCTGAGTTGGGATATGTGGAACACATTATGCACTCCTTCCAATAAAGGTGGAAGTGCCAAGCGGCATGCTACTTCACCGACTTATTTGAGTATGTCGAACAGTTCAATGTACCTTAGACTTAGCTTACCCTGTCTTCCAAATCGAATCACTCCGCGGTTTGGAGATATCTTCAGAAATACATGATCTCCCGGCTGGAACTCCAAATGACGGCGCTTTGCGTCAGCCCAGTGCTTCTGTCGATCTTGGGCTATGCACATCTTTTCTTTGATAGTGCGTACCACATCTACGGTTGCTACTATCATTTTAGGTCCAACAAGTTCCCTATCTCCGATGTCGTCCCAACTTAATGGCGATCGACACTTCCTTCCATAAAGTGTTGCAAAAAGTATCATTCCTATACTTGCTTGGTAGCTGTTGTTGTATGAAAACTCCACAAGATGTAGGTGATCTTCCCACGATCCTCCGAAGTCTAACATACATGCTCTGAGCATATCTCTAAGGTCTGAATAGTTCGCTCAGATTGACCATCTGATTGAGAATGATAAGTTGTGCTGAAGTTCAGACTTGTTCCCAAGCTCGCTTACAGACTTTGCCAAAATTGTGATCGGAACCTGGTGTCATGATCAGAGACAATGCAGACTGGTACTCTATGAAGTCTCACAATTTCCTGTATGAGTTCATGGGTATCAGAGATAGTGTATATTTGAAGAGTTTAAATCATATTTAGATTCTTACCTCCATGTACTTCTTTGCTAATGTCTCAGTTGATTGGCCAACTCGAAGTAGGATGAAGTGAGCTGACTTTGTGAGTCAATCCACAATGACCCATATCGCATCGTTACCCTTTGTGCTGCAAGGAAGTGCAGTTACAAAATCCATTATGATGTGTTGCCACTTCCATTCTGTGATAGGTAACGATTGAAGTAATCCAGCTATCCTGTGATGTTCAGCCTTCACTTGCTGACACACTAAAGATTTAGCGACGCTTCTGGCTACTTCACGCTTCATTCCGTACCACCAGTAATTCTGACATAGATCGTTGTACATCTTTGTACCTCCAGGGTGTACTGAGTAGGGAGAGTTGTGAGCTTATTTCATCAACTTTTTCCGCACAGAACCTCTTGGTACACACAATCTAATGCCGTACCTCAAAGATCCGTCTTCATGGATGATGAAGTCATTTCTAAGTCCATTCTCTACTTGTTCTCTGATCTTTTGCAACTTAGCATCACTTTCTTGAGTTGTTTTGATCTGATTGACAGTGATAGATTGAACTTGTAAATTCATCAAACGTGAAGCGTTACCTAGCATGACTACTTCAATCTCCATCTAATGCAAGTCTTGTTGAAGCTTCCACTAAGCGGTAAGATACATTGCTAATGGTTGGCGACTAAGAGCATCTGTAACTACATTCACCTTTCCTGGGTGATATTGCAGTTTGATGTCAAAGTCCGCCACGAGTTCTAACCATCTTCCCTGCAGCATATTAAGCTCTTTCTGAGTAAACACATATTTCAGACTCTTATGATCTGTGTATATGTTAACTCGCTCACCAAGAAGATAATGGCGCAAAATCTTAAGAGCAAAGATTACGGCCGCCAACTCCAAATCATGCGTCGGATAATTGCGCTCATGAATCTTCGGTTGTCTTGAAGCATAAGCCATAACTCTTCCGTGCTGATGTAGAACAAATCCTAATCCCTTACCAGATGCATCGCAATATACTTCGAAACCTCCAGTTTGATCCGGTATCACGAAAATAGGTGCCGATGTCAACTTTGACTTTAGTTCTATGAAAGCTTGTTCGCATGCTTCTGACCACATGAATTCTTCATCTTTACGTGTGAGCTTGGTCAGAGGTGTTGCTATCTTCGAAAATCCTTCAATGAACCTTCTGTAATATCTAGCTAGACCCAAGAAACTTTGAATGTCCTTCACTGACTTTAGTGTCGGCCATTCGCTTACTGCTGAAACTTTCGCTGGATCCACAGAGATTTCTTCGCCTGATACGATATGTCCAAGAAAACCAACTTGATCCATCTAAAACTCGCACTTGATGTACTTAGTGTAGAGTTGATGTTGTCGTAGAGTTTCTAAGACAATTCGTAGGTGCTCGGCATGTTCTTTCCGACTCTTTGAATACACCAGGATGTCGTCGATGAAGATGACAACGAACCTGTCTCTGTACTCCCGGAAAACTTGATTCATTAGGTTCATGAATATTGCTGGTGCGTTGGTTACTCCAAATGGAATCACAAGAAATTCGTAATGACCATAACGAGTTCTGAATGCCGTTTTATGGATATCAGATTCCTTGACTTTCACCTAATGATAACCTGAACGAAGATCTAACTTAGAGAAAACACAAGATCCACTTAGCTGATCGAATAAATCATCGATGTGCGGGAGTGGATACTTGTTCTTTATTGTTATTTCGCTCAAGGCTCTATAATCAATGCACATTCGATATGAACCTTCCTTCTTCTTCACTAGCAAAACTGGAGATCCCCAACTTGAAGTGCTTGGACGAATCCATCCTTTCTTCAATAATTCGTCCAACTGAGTTCGGATCTCCTTCAAACCTTCTGGACTTAGTCGATATGGTGCTGAATTCAAGATCTCGATCGGGAGGCAAACCTGATATATCGTCAAGAAATACATCGTCGAACTCTCAACCACTTCTGGCTTTGATCCTTCCTCCGCTTGAATTGCTGCAATCACTGCTTTCTTTGGTTTCACCTTGTAAATACTTGGCTCCAGGATACGGTCTCCACTTTTGAAATAGAAGAACGGATGGTCTGGAATCTCGAATACTACCCTCCTTTGACGACAGTCAACGGTAGCATAAAATGTTCCAAGCCAATCCATACCTAGAACCACATCGAAGTTCGATATGTCCAGCACCTTGAAGTCAGCATAGAATTCTCTGCTATAGACGGCCACCGGACACAGGCTGTATCCCATTGTTGCCTTTAGAATGTCGTTCCCGGAACTGACATTCCAGCTGGATACAAGCGGTGTTACTGGAAGCACATGAGTTCAAACGAACCGTTGCGACATAAAGCAATGAGATGCTCCAGTATCGAAAAGTGCAAGTGCAGGGATTGAGGCTACTGAGTTTGTACTTATGGTATGTGGGATATGTTTTAGGTATAGGAAAAATATGTAGATGGGTGTTAAGACTGAAAGAAAAGCTTGAAAAGAAAGGGTTACCAGTGATGACTTGGCCAGTGGCCTCAGCTTCTTCCACGGTCATTGTGAAAGCCTATCACCGTGGTACATTTCTCCTGGCTGGAGGAGCATTCCTCGGAACGTTCTGTTGAGCTTGATGGTACTGACGAGGAGGAGATGCAGTCGGTGGTTGTCTAGATGGTGGAGCAGGGAGAGCAAGTCTTGGAGCAGATGCCTGAAGGGCTGGGCATTGCGGGTAAGTGATTGCTTGCCTGGGTGCAGTATATGAGTTTTGTCTACGAGGACAAGACCCAATATCATGATTAGCTGAGCCGCAGACTAAGCAAAGACGGTTGGCTCGCCGGCAGTCTTTCGCCAAATGTCCATCTCTCTTGCAGTAGGTATAAAAGGCTGGGCCGGGCCGGTTGATTGGTACTCCCGGTCTCCTAGGCACAAATGATGGCCTTGATGAGGCTCCTCCTGCCATCTGAGTGGCAGGGCGCTTAACTCCAGTAGATTGAGATCTGCCCCTCATCTTTACCACTGCCTCATAACAGCGGGCAGTTTTAAGAGCCGATTCATGAGTCGGAAAATCTCCGGTGGCTAATGCAGCCTGGATCTCCGGATCTAACTCTTGTTGAAATTGACGGGCTCTGATCTCATCCGTCAGTATCAAGTGTGCCGTAAACCTGTTAAAGTATTGTGTTAGCTATGTAGTATGTGATTTACTGAAAAATCGAATTATTGAGACATATCTTACCGACTGAGCATGGTGAACTCAGCGTCATATTCATCTACTGACTTGGTCCAAATTGAACCTTATTGCAGATGGATGAACTGTTGTTCCATGCTGAACCTGGCAATCTCAGGGAAGTACTTTACGTCGAACATGTCGCGAAAAGTCTTCCATTCGATGGGTTGATCAAGACGGCTTTCTGTCGCCTTCCACCAAACCCGTGTATTGTCCGTAAGCTGTAATTCGCAACACGAACCCAAGATATGTCTGGCACTTGTGCTGCTGCCAGATCATCTTCGATGCTTTAAGCTCATTCCTCCGCTTCCAGAGGGCTCTCTTTTCCTGAGAACTGTTTGGGGTGCAAAGCCCTGAATTGCTTCATTCCAGGTGCTTCTGCCTTGGGACGGTTCATTAGAATAGCAGTCTACTGTTGCTGTCCTTCTAGGAGGGTACGGATTGTGTCACGCCCCGCTTCCCGGTGTACGGTGAAGGGGACGCGACGAGGCCCGCTAGTATATACTCAGAAGTACATACGCTAAGCGTATCTAAGCAATATAAAATAAATATACAAGAGAAAAGATATAAAAAGAACAACAACTTTTATTTATTAACATTCTTTCTACAATGCATGAAAAGGAAATACAACTGAAATAAAAAGATGCCTAAACAGTGGCATAACAGGAAATGAAAAGTACAGAGAGGAAAAGTGTACAATGAAACTAAAGTGCAGGGTCTTCAGCAAACTGCTCCAAGTCTTTTGCAGATGGCTCGATCTCTGCCGGGTCCGAATCACCCGACGACATTCAAAGAAGAAAGAAATAGAATGTCGTCAGCGAACAGGTCGCTCGGTAAGTCCCAAAGATAAGGGGGGAATAGACAGAGAGTAAGAGAGGGAGAGAGAATATCTTTTAATGTTGTATTATATTATTGTAATATTGTATTAACGCTGTTGTTTGTAGCTTGGTACAGAAGATACCAGTGTATACGAGGGGAGTCCCACTTACACCGGGGACCTTGGTAACCTGTAGTACAAGGCTCCGTCGATAATACCACGGAATAACGGCATAGTTGTAATTACGTCTTAAGTGACCACCGCGTGCCACCTTTAACATATTCCGTACCAGTCTACTCTTTAAACCCCGCGATGTCTTGTTTGTATTGTTATCTTATAAATTGTATTGGTTGTAAGGTTGATTGACTGACTGACCGAAACCATGGTATCAGGAAACGGTTATAACCGTAGAGTCATGTAAATGGAATAACTGAGAATCATGTAAAAGGAATATATATCCATGGTTCGGTTCAGTCAAGTTGTGTAAATTGATAATTGTATTCATGGATTCATGAGTTCATATTGAAGTGGAAACTTGTAGATTATAGATTGACTTGAATCATATTCAAGTTAGATTAATCAGACTCAAACCCGAGTCAGATAATCAGAAATGTGAATCGAGGTCTTACAATTGCTAGGGTCATTAGGGTAACTTATAAAACTTGAGGGGTTTTACGTAAAAATACTTTTATATACTTTTCAAAATATGCCTCAAGTATTTATTATTCGTCTTTAGGGTTGTAATGAGGGTGCATTTTATGTTGTGACATTTCTAATGAAAATATCCTAGTTATAGGTATTTATCTGTAATATTGATTTATTTGAAATTCATGGTGTTTTAGTGTAAAATTTATTATTGTGATTTTTAGGAAAAAGTGGAAAATTTATATTATAGTAAAATAGATATTTAAATAATAAATATACATATGTTTATACAAAAATAATTTTTAATAAATATTTTATATTCCAAAAATCTCATTTTCTTAAGATGTCGTATTTTAAACCTTTCGAGACCGAATGCTCATTTCGGAGGTCTGAATCTCGCACTACTAGCCCGAGGGTGCGCGATAAACCGCACGATCCCGAACGGGTTTCCTAAAGATGGGTTGTAGCGGCGCTTTGCAAAGATTGTAAAATACTAATCTTTTAGGAAACGGTTTTATATAATAAAAGGTATTTATTTGAAAAGTGTAATTTTCCGTATTTTAGATTTTAGGGTTTCCTAAGCCAACTAGCTTATTTCTAAATGGTCTAAACGACAAGTCGTTAGAAACCTTAAATCGCCTCTTCACCGCCAATTGCGGCCAGGTAAGTGCCAGGTAAGTGGGAGGCTCTCCACTACAAGTAGTGGCCCTAATTAAGTAACCACTTGCCTTAGACACACTTGCCTAGACACCACAAAATCAGGTTTAGATAAACGATCGATATCTATAAATTATCGTATTTTTCCTATTAAAGATATTGTTTAAACAAATGTATCAAACCTAAACTTTTATAAAAGGTTTTATTAAGGAAATGGTATTTTAATATAAAATCTTCTTTTATCGTATTAGTAGTTTTCAAGATAGCGTATTATGGTTTCATATGTGTGTGTGAGGAGGTAGGTCATTACCTCGTGATCTATTTAAAGGTATAGCAATGTTAAAGGGTTAAATGTGAAATTGAAACATGAAGGTATTAAGGTGAAAAAATACGTTATGTTGAAAATGTTATCATTTCATGTGTGAAAACTTATTCAAATTAATTTTTAAGTGATTAGTAGTCTATATGAATATTTTTAAGCATTATGCAATTAGTGATAAGTGAGATTTGATAGAAAACCGAATCGGAAATCGGTTTGTTCCGATTTCCGTCGGGTTTCGTAATTTCGTATTTTTGAGAATTAGAAAGGGATATAGAATGGGACTTACGGGTTTTGATCTATACTAAAGAGTATAGGAGAACTAGAGTAGTTGCCGAGGCGTTGCTTCGTCGCCGGTTGTTTCTAAAAATGTCGCCGGAATCCCCGCCGGAATTTCGTCGGAGTTTCGCCGCGAGCTTGTTTTCAAAGTACACAACTCTTGGAAAATTTTAAGAGAGTGAGTTTAGGATTTTGGGATCAGAGGGTAGAGGGGAGGGGGTGTATTTATAGGGTAGGTTAGGGGTAGGGTAGGTGAAGGGTTTTTAAATAATAAAAAAATGTAAAAATATATAAAATTATTAAAAATTGGAGTAAATAGGGTATATGAAAGGTTTTAAAGTAAAAATGTATTAAAAATCATTAAAATTGAGTAAATATGGATTTCAAAGTCTCTGAAACCGATCTAGGAATTTGAAGTGTACATGGGGGTTTAGAAGATGAAGAGACACAACCATGAAGAAAAATTTAAAACAAAATAAATATTAAAAATAATATGGGACATGGGATTTGAACTCTGATGGCTTGGTTCAGCAATGCAAGGTATTACCAATGAGCTACAAGCTCTTTCTTGTAATTAAATTGCTAATCAATTACTTAAGTCTTGTGCTCAGGCAATAAATACCCCTTTATGAATTTTTGAAAAAATTAATTTAAAAATTTATATAGGAAAAAGTGTATAAGAAAATTAGGGTTGTTACATTCTAACCTCCTTATAAAAATTTCATCCTCGAAATTTGTAAAAGGAAAGTGTAACAATTTCAAGGAAAGTTTGGTGCTGGTGTACTGACAGTATGCGAAAAATAACAAGATGGTGCAAAGGTTTTATAAATGTGAAGAATGTGTGAAGGAATGAAAGGATGCGAAGGTTTTGGTAAAATTGTAAAAGATGTGAGGGAATTTTGGGTTATGACAGATTCAAAATATATGATTCAAAGAATAAGAAATGATGGGATTCAAGGAACATGATTGTAAAGAATGTTTTAGTTGCTAGTTCTTGTGTTTTATATTGCTTAGGGTTCTATACAGCTCTGACCTGCATGGGCCGCCAACAAAACCTGTCACGCCTCGCTTCCCGGTGTACGGCGAAGGGGACGCGACGAGGCCCGCTACGTATATACTCAGAAGTACATACACTAAGCGTATCTAAGCAATATAAAATAAATACACAATAGAAAAGATATAAAAAGAACAGCAACTTTTATTTATTAACATTCTTTCTACAATGCATGAAAAGGAAATACAACTGAAATAAAAAGATGCCTAAACAGTGGCATAACAGGAAATGAAAAGTACAGAGAGGAAAAGTGTACGATGAAACTAAAGTGCAGGGTCTTCGGCAAACTGCTCCAAGTCTTCTACAGATGGCTCGATCTCTGCCGGGTCCGAATCACCTGACGACATTCAAAGAAGAAAGAAATAGAACGTCGTCAGCGAACAGGTCGCTCGGTAAGTCCCAAAGATAAGGGGGAATAGACAGAGAGTAAGAGAGGGAGAGAGAGTAGCTTTTAATATTGTATTGTATTGTTGTAATATTGTATTAACGCTGTTGTTTGTAATTTGGTACAGAAGATACCAGTGTATACGAGGGGAGTCCCACTTACACTGGGGACCTTGGTAACCTGTAGTACAAGGCTCCGTCGATAATACCACGGAACAACGGTATAGATGTAATTACGTCTTAAGTGACCACCTCGTGCCACCTTTAACATATTCCGTACCAGTCTACCTCTTAAACCCGCGATGTCTTGTTTGTATTGTTATCTTGTAAATTGTATTGGTTGTAAGATTGATTGACTGACCGACCGAAACCATGATATCAGGAAACGGTTATAACCGTAGAGTCATGTAAATGGAATAACTGAGAATCATGTAAAAGGAATATATATCCATAGTTCGGTTCAGTCAAGTTGTGTAAATTGATAATTGTATTCATGGATTCATGAGTTCATATTGAAGTGGAAACTTGTAGATTATAGATTGACTTGAATCATATTCAAGTCAGATTAATCAGGCTCAAACCCGAGTCAAACAATCAGAAATGTGAATCGAGGTCTTACAATTGCGAGGGTCCTTAGGGTAACTTATAAAACTTGAGGGGTTTTATGTAAAAATACTTTTATATACTTTTCAAAATATTCCTCAAGTATTTATTATTCGTCTTTAGGGTTGTAATGTGGGTGTTTTTTATGTTATGACATTTCTAGTGAAAATATCCTAGTTATAGGTATTTATCTGTAATATTGATTTATTTGAAGTTCATGGTGTTTTAGTGTAAAATTTATTATTGTGATTTTTAGGAAAAAGTGGAAAATTTATATTATAGTAAAATAGATATTTAAATAATAAATATACATACGTTTATACAAAAATAATTTTTAATAAATATTTTATATTCCAAAAATCTCATTTTCTTAATATGTCGTATTTTAAACCTTTCGAGACCGAATGCTCCTTTCGGAGGTCTGAATCTCGCACTACTAGCCCGAGGGTGCGCGATAAACCGCACGATCCCGAATGGGTTCCCTAAATATGGGTTGTAGCGGCGCTTTGCAAAGATTGTAAAATACTAATCCTTTAGAAAACGACTTTATATAATAAAAGATATTTATTTGAAAAGTGTAATTTTCCGTATTTTAGATTCTAGGGTTTCCTAAGCCAACTAGCCTATTTCTAAATGGTCTAAACGACAAGTCGTTAGAAGCCTCAAATCGCCTCTTCACCGCCAATTGCGGCCAGGTAAGTGGCAGGTAAGTAGGAGGCTCTCCACTACAAGCAGTGGCCCTAATTAAGTAACCACTTGCCTTAGACACACTTGCCTAGACACCACAAAGTCAGATTTAGATAAACGATCAATGTCCACAACTTATCGTATTTTTCCTATTAAAGATATTGTTTAAACAAATGTATCAAACCTAAACTTTTATAAAAGGTTTTATTAAGGAAATGGTATTTTAATGTAAAATCTTCTTTTATCGTATTAGTAGTTTTCAAGATAGCGTATTATGGTTTCATATGTGTGTGTGAGGAGGTAGGTCATTACCTCGTGATCTATTTAAAGGTATAGCAATGTTAAAGGGTTAAATGTGAAATTGAAACATGAGGGTATTAAGGTGAAAAAATACGGTAAGTTGAAAAGGTTATCATTTCATATGTGAAAACTTATTCAAATTAATTTTTAAGTGATTAGTAGTCTATATGAATATGTTTAAGCATTATGGAATTAGTGATAAGTGAGATTTGATAGAAAACCGAATCGGAAATCGGTTTGTTCCGATTTCCATCGGGTTTCGTAATTTCGTATTTTTGAGAATTAGAAAGGGAGATAGAATGGGACTTACGGGTTTTGATCTATACTAAAGAGTATAGGGGAACTAGATTAGTTGCCGAGGCGTTGCTTCGTCGCCGGTTGTTTCTAAAAACGTCGCTGGAATCCCTGCCGGAATTTCGTCGGAGTTTCGCCGCGAGCTTGTTTTCAAAGTACACAACTCTTGGAAAATTTTGAGAGAGTGAGCTTAGGATTTTGGGATGAGAGGGTAGAGGGGAGGGGGTGTATTTATAGGGTAGGTTAGGGGTAGGGTAGGTGAAGGGTTTTTTAATAATAAAAAAAATGTAAAAATGTATAAAATCATTAAAAATTGGAGTAAATAGGGTATATGAAAGGTTTTAAAGTAAAAATGTATTAAAAATCATTAAAATGGAGTAAATGTGGATTCCAAAGGTCTCTGAAACCGATCTAGGAATTTGAAGTGTACATGGGGGTTTAGAAGATGAAGAGACACAACCATGAAGAAAAATCTAAAACAAAATAAATATTAAAAATAATGTGGGGCATGGGATTTAAACTCTGGTGGCTTGGTTCAGCAATGCAAGGTATTACCAATGAGCTACAAGTTCTTTCTTGTAATTAAATTGCTAATCAATTACTTAAGTCTTGTGCTCAGGCAATAAATACTCCTTTATGAATTTTTGAAAAAAATTTAATTTAAAAATTTGTATATAAAAGGGTATAAGAAAATTAGGGTTGTTACAGATTGTTTCAAGCAGAACCGTCTTCTCGTTGATCGGAGCAGCGACGGCAGGTGTGAGTGGTAGTGGTGGAGATGTGTTGTTAACATTGGTGCTGGTGTTGTTCGGGGAATGTATAATCTTGAATGAAAAATTTTGGGCTAGGACAGATTCAAAGTATATGAAATTTTAAGATTCAAGGAATGTGAATTATAAATAATGTTTTCAGTTGCTAGTTCTTGTGTTATATTGCTTAGATTGTCCACGCAGAACTGAACTGCATGGTAAGGTTCCATACAGTTCGGACCTGCATGGGCCACCAACAAAACCTGTCACGCTTCGCTTCCCAGTATACGAGCAGAGGACGCGACGAGGCCGTTACGTATTTACTCTGAAGTAAACATGCTAAACGTATCTAAGCAATATAAGTAAAATACACAAGAGACATGATGTAAATGAACACCAACTTTATTTAGATAACATTCTTTTTACAATACATCTGAAAAGTAAATACATGGAGTGGAAAGCAATGCCTAATCAGTGGCATGACAGAAATGGAAAATACAGAATGTAAATGTGTACAAGGAATCTAAAACTCTGGGTCGAAAGCTAGCTGGTCCAAATCTTCGCCGGTGGGCTCGATCTCCTGAAGGTCCGATCCACCTGACAACATTCCAAAAAAGAAAGAGAAAGAATATCGTCAGCGAACAATCGCTCGATAAGTCCCAAAGATAATGGAAAAGTAGAATAGATAGAGAGAGTGTGTAGTTTTTAAAGTTGTATTATATTGTTAACGCTGTTGTTTGTAGTTTGGTACAGAAGATGCCAGTATATACGAGAGGAGTCTCAATAGACCAGAGACTACGGTGGACGGAATACAGGGAACCGTTCAGCCACGGTACAATGGCAATTGAATTCAGATTAGGTGTCTTAATGGTTGCAGTCTCGTGCCACTTCTAACACCTTCCGTACCAATCTATCCTTATAAACCTCGCGATGTCTTGATTGTATTGAATTGTAAATTGAATTGTAAAGTGTATTGTCTTATATTATAGATTGTATAAATGGATGACTTGCCGGAACCATGATATCAGTAAATGGATATAACTAGAGGATCATATGGATGATAGTATATTCATGGTTCGGTTCAGTCAATATAGATTGATTAGATTGAACAGATTGAATATATGGATTCATATTGAATTGTGTTATATACTTGAATCATATTCAAGTCAGATTTATTATATCGAGACTCAGTCTGAGTCAGACAATTTGAAAAGAAATTGAATCCTGAATTATGTTTTGGTGTTATCGGTAACCGTTGCACATGGACGGCAGGATTTGTGTTTTTTTCAAAGACGATAACTGTGTTGATAACACCGTTTGTTAAGTTATCTACCTTAAATAGGCAAGCACCCACATCTCCGGCTCCTTGAGACTCAAGAGACTGGTCACGCTTAAACCTATGTTTATTAGGGTCCTTATTGTAATTTAGGATAACTTAAGGGGGTTTTATGTAAAAATAATTTTGTATAATTTTCAAAATACACCTTAAGTATTTTATTATCGTCTTTAGAGTTTTCATAGATATATATTTTATTAATGTGATATTTCTAGTGAATAAAACCTAATTTCATAATATATGGTATGTAAAGTATTGAACTTCTATGGAATTGCATGGTATTTTCATATAAAATGATTTTTTTGATTTAGAAAAGTTGGAATATTTATATTATAACAAAAATTAGATATTTTGATGATGATGATATATATATATATATATATATATATATATATATATAATAATTTTAATTTACTATTTTTCTAGAAATCTCATTTTCTTAAAATGATATTAAAATTTTCATCGGAATCCGAATGCTCCTTGCGGAGGTCTGAATTCCGCTCTACTATACCTAAGGATGTGCGATAAACCGCACCATCCCGAAAATAGGGCTCCCCAAAAATGGGTTGTAGAGGTACAATTTCATGGAAAGATTTAATACACTTTTGTAGAAAATGGTTTTTTAAGTTCAGGGTATTTAATTGTAAATTCGTATTTTCCGTATTATATGTTCCCAAAAAGACATCGTGCTATGATAGAGATACGTGTTGTGAGGAGGCAGGTCATTACCTCGTGAACTATCGAAATGTATAGTAAGGAATTATAATGATTTATGTCGAACTAAACTATATGGTATTTTTCTGTAAAAGTATGATAAAAATTAAAATATGAATTCTTTTGATAAAAAACTTGTCAAGATGTTTTGTTAATGTTTAATGATGATGATAGGAGAGTTTGGTATTATTGTTTTTATGAAAAATATGATTTTTAAGGAAAAACCGAATCAGAAGTCGGATTAACTCCACTTCCGTTAGGTTTTAGAATTTTAAATTTTTAGAATAGTAAAAAGAAGGGGGAGAAGGGACTTACAGGATTGTGGTGTAGATAAGAGGAAAAGGAATAAGGGGAAGGTGCCGGTGCGTCGTTTTGTCACCGGAATCTCCTCGGATCACCGCCTGAAGTTCGTCGGAGTTTCGCCCTTTGCTAACTCCACTTGCACACAAAAGACTTGGGATTTTTCTTGAGAGTTTAGGTAGAGATTTGAGAGTGAGGAGGGGTGATTTTAGGTGTGGTATTTATAGGAAAAATAAGGTTTAGGTATATGAAAGGTGTATTAAAAATTTGTATTAAAAATGGTTTAATTGGGTGTTTTAAATTTCTCTGTAAATGTGCAGGGAATTTAAATATTACAGAGGTTATGGGGAGTTAAAGAGTCGCACAAAAAAATCAAAGAATTTAGGGTTTCGGCCGAGTCAGGCCGGCGGCGCTGGACGATTCGGCCGAGTCGGACCGGGTCTCGACGCCACTTGTCCCTTGTCGCTTGGTCTATCTCGTAGAGTCGTTTGTTTTATATGTGACTCTTCAGTTTATGTGTTATGCACGTGTAGATTCTTGGGCTTCTAAAAAGATTAAAAGAAAAATTAAGTAAAAATAATGTGGCTAATGGGATTTGAACTCTGGTGCTTTGGTTCAGAAGTGCAAGATCTTACCAATGAGCTACAGGCTTCTTCTTGCTGTTCAAAAGTAAATCAAATACTTATAGTACTTACAGGAAATGTAAATACCCTAAGTATACATTAACTTTTAATCAAATTTATGTACACAAGAAATAGAGTTGTTAGAAGCACGCACCCTAGATCCCTCTGTTGTCTTAACAACCTATCTTAGCATGTATTCAATCACCCTTTCCTAAAACTTCATTGTGTGACACATGAGTTTTATTTTACGGTAGTTTGAGTAATTTTGAATGTCACCCTTGTTCTTGTAAAGAGGCACAAGGGTGCTCTTCCTCCACTCATTTTGCATTTTTTGATTTGCCAAATCTTATTAAACAGGTCTGTCAGCCATCTAACACCTATCTCTCGTAGGCATCTCCATATCTCAATAGAAATCTTGTCTGGACCAACAACTTTCCTTAATTTCATTCTCTTCAAAACCTCTGTAAGCTCAGATATTCTTATCCTACGAGTGAAATCGCGATTTATATATTGATATTGAATGACAACTCCATCCAATTCCTTAGTAAAACTTTCATTGAACAATTTGTCAAAATAATCTCTTCGCCTTTCTTTGATATTCTCATCTCGACTAAAACCTTTTGATCTTCATCTTTAACATACTTCACCGTACACAAGTATTTGGTCTTCTTTTCACCCATCCGAGCAATCCTGTGTATATCATTTTCAGCCTTCTTGGTGCCCAACTTCTCGTACACCTCTTTGCAGACAGTAATTTTGGCTTCCCGAACAGTTTTCTTAACCTTCTTTTTAACTATCTTATACTTCTCAAATCTCTTTACATTTTTGCACTTCTTTAAATCTCTATAAGAATGTTTTAATTGCAGTCTTTACTTCTTCATTCCATCATGACGTTGTTGGAGTTAAAATCTCCTAAAAGAGGGTAAATAGACGCGTCCTTAAATGATAGAGTACCACCTCTCGACTCACCAAGTAGATCTCTAGCTACCTTCTTAATGCAACTAGCCATCTTATTCCATATTGTGTCTGAATCATTTTCGGCCTTCAAATCAGCCCATTGAATTACACTACCAACAAAAGCTTCTTTGTTACTCTCCTTCAGTCACCACCACTTAATTTTAGACTCTATCTTATATCTAATATTCTCAGTTCCTCTTCTAACTGAACAACTAAAATTAAAAATCTATGTTGAGTGGTTATACTCTCACCTGGCACTGCCTTACAATCGATACAACAACCTCTATCTATTTTTCTAGTAAAAAAAGTCTTTTTGATCAGCACTCGATCTACTCTTAAAGATGATTAAGTAATATTCTTTTTTCTTAAATCAAGTATTTACCAAGATCAAGTCATAAGACAAAATAAAACCTAAAATTGAGGTTCTTGCTTTATGGCTCTGTCCAAAATCAGTATCAAACCCACTACGATTAGTTTCTACATGTCTATTGAGATCATCGCCAATAAATAACTGCTCTCTACTAAATATCCTTTACACCATCTTGTCTAAATCCTTCCAAAATTGACGGAAAACAGAAATATAATATGCGTGGATAAAATGTAAACTTGAGGGCGAAGGAACTGACGATTGAAAACTCGGAATACTGGTCAATGATAACAAAGAAATTACAGATTTTATGTCTTCGATCTTGAGCTTGTGCATTACAGAAATTAAAAATAATAGATTTTCCAGCCAAAAGAAGCCTACGGCAATCCAAATCATGGATTTGGTAATGTTCACATCCCATGAATCAAAATCATTTTCTATTTTTTTTTTTATGAAAAGAGAAATCTCCAAGTTACAGATATGAGTTTGAATTTGTCTCATGCCTTGAAGCTCTGAAGTCATTCTCAGCTCTGGACCACCTCTTGCAAGTTCACCTAAAATCAAGCCAAAATAGTTGGAACAAACAAAAATAATGTCTCCAAGTTTCACATATGAGTTTGAATTTGTCTCATGACTTGACTTATGGTTACATATTGCATAATTAAACATCAGCCGGTCCATTTCATAAAACAATTCTTGATAAGATTTGTTTTTTTGAATGAGGTAAACAGCAGGGCAATTGCCCTACTCCGAAAAATCTTGACAGGAACTATCCGATGGGAAAGAAGAAGAAAATGCCCGACTAGTCATACTTCAACATTGCTTGCAAACAATGAAACAAAACAAGGGATCACTGCTCAGAATAAATAAAAACAAATAAATAGAAATAACATTTATCATGATCTCCATGCTAAAATGATATATTAACCAAACCGATTATACAATTTTAGAATCTTTAAAGAAATGAAAAGCTGTCACCCAACAGTTTCCTAAGAGACCACAAAAGATGATAGCATCACCAGCTTGATAATAGTTTTGATAATGAAATTCAAATAATTGTATAATGTCGATGAAGTGAAGATAAAAGATATAGTAGCACAAAATGTTAGGGTGTTGGCTGCGGAAAAAAATCATCCAAATTAAAGCAGTATATTGATGCTGTGAGTTATAAAGCCTTTGTATACAACTCTTGACTCATAAAACAAAATATTATCAATCTGACCAGGACCGATGATGAAAAAACAAGCTAAATCTGAACTTAGTGAATACAATGAAACAGTAGAAAAGCATGAGTTTAGGAATTATAAGGCATGATGGCAATATAAAGAGTTACAAGATTTGGTATGCCGACATAGAAGACCAAAACGGATAGCGACAAACAGAAGGTTGAAGGCAATCTATATACTAATATAAGATACAGAAACCCTAGTTTTTGGATTCTAAAAATTCAAAGAAATGAAGAAGTTTCAGAATCTTGAGGAAGGAAAATGAGACCCTAGTTTTTTAGAGGAATGAATTATCCTCTTTTATTTTATTATCATGTTGCTTTATATAAGTTTACAAATTTACACATAGCCCCTTAGGCTTTACAAAATGGCATTTTGCCTATCTCATACCTCATGTGCTCAATTTTTTTGCACATGAGCCATGGGCTTTACAAAAATTTGGTTTTATGCACATTTTTCTTATATTTATTCATAAAAATCATATCAAAATTATTTATTACATAATTTTCATTTTGGCATGGGAGAGGCCGGTCGTGGGGCTCGACTTGCGCATAAGTCCACTTGACCTAGACTTGGGCCCGCATATTTGGGATTGACTTTAAATTTGACTTAGTCAACCGGGATGTAATTTTTGATCCCAACAACTTGGTAGTATTGTCGAGTCGAGTTGGATCGAGCACTTTGCTCTGATACCATGTTGAAGTTATTTTTAAAGTAGAATACGGTTTAAAGTTAGAGAAGAGTCGGAGGAGTGATGGGCTTTTAATGATAAGTGGGTTCCAACAATAAGACTCGAGTCTTGTTAAGGTGCTTCTAACACCTAAGCAGTTGCTTTCTTCTCATTTTTCTTAACAGAAAGGTACACTCCCACGGAAATGTTTTAAATTAGAACTACCAGCCAATGAAACAGAAGATTCCAAAAATTCAATTTCGTCCGCCCTTCCTCTTTCGCTTTCTTTATCTTGATATTTATAGGCAAGTATAAATATAAGAATCCAGCAAAAGTGGAATGTATCCGTGTTGCAAAATCCTGAGAGATGCTTACACACAAAACTCCCGCCGTTCTTCTCTTCCTGGTGTGCTGTTCCTCGGTCCTCACAGAGAAAGCGGTATCAGATAAGTCAATTCACTCCTCAGCAATTATCAACCCCAACTCCAGAATCGGGAGAGAACAAAAGGTCGCCATTGACATTGCAGTGAATGAGTTCAACTCCTCAGTCTCCAGTATAATTCTTAATATCAGCAACAGCACCAATAAAGGTAACCAACATATACCGTTCTATAAAGAAATTGTCCTAGGCTGTAAAGATTTTGTGCATCATATAAGCATGTAGTGATAAAACTTAAGCATTGCCCGTAATCTGAGAGCAATAAAAATTGTAAATTTATAGGTTTTATCAAAAACACAACAAAGAAAACCGTTCTTAATATCTACAGCACCGAGAAAAACTATACAGCTCTGAATAGCTTCTGAACTAAATATCTCAATCATAAAATTATCTGGATACATTTTCATTTAGTAAGATTTATATACATGAACAGTTCAAAATATGCGAACCTTTAATGTTGTTTGACATGATAATAATCGTTTAATGGGTTCTGTTTTCATGATTCAACCCCCCAAGCTCGCAAAGCACAAAATTATGTACTTATCATTTCATATCGAGCATTTAAAAGTAATAAATAAGAATATTTTAGAGGCGATATTAATTAATCTTTTATTGCATATAAATAATTGAAAATAATAGAATTTCATTAAGAATATTAGATTTATTTACTGAAAACTCCCAACAGATTTGAGCCAAAATCAGAAAACTACCAATACCTTTGAAATGATAAAAAAATTACCAAACTTAACGACGGCACGTCAACACCGTCTGTGCACCTCAGTGCTCACGTCAGCAAAAAATCCGAAATTTACCTCTTTCTTAATTAACCGTTCCCTAATCCTAACCCTAACCCTAACCTTAATTGTAACCCTAACCCTCATCAGCATCATCATCATCTTCTTCTTCCTCCCGCCGGCGCCGCCCTTGCCGCCCCCACTTCGACCTCCCCTCCTCCAGCCGGCGCCGCCCTTGTCGGCATCTTCCCAGCCCAGCCCTCCCTTCCCCTCCTCCCTCCTGCTCCAGGCCCCTCCTAATCCGATCCGCCACCAAGTCTTGGTGATTTTTTTTATCATTTCAAAGATATTGGTAGTTTTCTGGTTCTTACCCAAACATGTTGGGCGTTTTCAGTAAATAAGCCAAAATATTATTCTAATATTATAATTAGAATTGCCGTAAAAATCAATTCAACATTTCGCTGCACATGGAAAGCACCAAAGAACTAGTATTCTAACATATTATAACTTGCTATATATATTGCACAGAAGAGGTCAACAAGAAGTGGACACCGGATTCAATCATTGTCGTGGGATCATGGCCAGAAGCTGTCAATGTTGCAGAAATGGGCAACAAAGCAAGAATTCCAATACTCTCTTTAGCCGCAACACAACCATTAGCTCTTGCTCCAAACCCGTTTTTATTCCGAATGTCCTACTCCATGTCTAGTTACACAGACTGCCTAGCTGATCTCGTGAAATTGTACAATTGGAGGAGGGTGATGGTGATCTACGAAGAAAATATCTATGGCGGCGTTTCAAGCAGCATCATTCCTCTCCTCTCCAATGCTCTTCGATCTATTGGATCAGATATCGACTACCAAGCAGCTTTCCCACCACTTGACTCCCTCTCTGAACCATTTACTATGATCCATAATAAGCTGGAAACAATCAATCGAAGACTATGCAAGGTGTTCATTGTACTCAATTGGTCCTCGCCTTTGCTAGCCTTAGACCTTTTCAAAGGAGCGAAGGCATTAGGGATGATGAACAAAGGCAGTGTATGGATAACCGGCGACGATATTACAGGCCTAGTTGACTTGTCCTTAACCCCGTCCTTTATATCCTCTTACATGCAAGGCGTTATAGGGATCAGGACACACTTCAACAAATCGACAAAGTCTTACAGTGATTTTCACGTCAAATTTCAGCAAAAATACAAATCAGAGTACAGTCAAATTGGGGAGACTAATTTTGAGCCCGGAATGCACGCACTGCAAGCTTATGATGCCGTTGATGTGATTGCACATGCCATGGTAAGGGGTTTAAACAAAAGCGAGGAGCTTGTGGACCGGATACAAGCATCTAATTTCGTTGGGATGAGTGGTTTGGTCCGGTTCAAGGAGGATGGCGGTTTAATTGAGCGCAAGGGTACTCCAGCTTTTCAGCTTATTAATTTTGTAGGGCAAAGCCATAGAGATATGGGATTCTGGATCAAGGGATTAGGATTCGTTGAGGGAGAATCGGAAATGGACGGGAGCAGACCTTTGCTAGATTCGTTGGGCCCGGTCTATTGGCCAGGTGGACCAAAAAAGGTCCCAGGAGGGTGGGCTAAGTTGAGAATAGGAGTTCCGAACAGGACAGTATTTGATCAATTTGTGAAGGTTGAATATGATAATAAAGGAGAGGTGAAAAATGTATCGGGGTTTTGTATTGATGTGTTTTACGAGACACTGAAATGGTTGAAATATGATCTCTCCTATGAGTTCCTCCCATTCAATGGGACCTACGATGAACTGGTTGCGAGTGTACCCAAGGTAAATTTCTCAAAATAAATGATTGCAAGATCATAGTTAATAGTGCCACAAAGGTAAAGTGACATTACTTCCTTGATTCACACTTCCTAACCACAGCCAATGCGTTACAGTTGACAAGAAAACTAATGCATTTTATTAAGTTATAATAGGGATGTTTTGTGGCGCGGGGGGGGGGGGGGGGGGGGTTTATAAAAATCTAAATTTTGGTGTACAGGAAACTCTGCCCTTTATATTGCTCAGAGGGTTTGTTGCAAAATCAAACCATTGTTACCAAGACTCTTTGTTTCATTGACTTCCTCCACGAATTGTCATATTCATATCACCCCCACACAACCGGTTAAGTTTTAGACGAATTTGAACACATGCAGAACAAAATATTATAACTCCTGATATTTCTAGATCCTAATAGCATTTCTTTTTAGTGCCTAAAATTAAGTTAATGACACATTTTATATATTGTAGTTTGTAGGTTAAAAATTAATTATACATCAGGGATAATTTTTATCATGGAGATATGTAAGCTCAAGAGAATGCACACTGAATTTAAATTTTAAAAAGTTTAAGTACAATTTTAAGTAAATCGTCACACTTCTGCTACTTACATTTAAGTATAAGTAGCACATAAACTTACATTTGAGTATGAGCAGCACAAAAACATTTTGGTTATGGAATATTGGAATATAACCATTCTTTGTCAAATAAATATGTTAATTAACAGTTGTACTTTCTCTTGCTAATTGTGAGAACACTTTCAAGTTAGAATCGCCACAAAATTATATACAACGTTTAGTAAAATATTCCTTCCAAGCCAATTAGATTTTCCATATAAATTATCCCAAGATTAATATCATATTAATGAGCTAATATTTTTTCTGAAGTAGCTACGATCCAAACGGTTATCAACAAAAAATTCTTCATCCTTCTTTTATAATACATCACTTAATCAATTTTCAAGCTTGAATTTTATAGTGGTAGGAAATACTTATCTGACAGGCATGTACCTGCATTGTGACAGGAACATGATGCAGCGGTCGGAGATATCACAATCCTCGCCAAACGTCAACAAAATGCCTCATTCACTGAGCCATATCTTTCTTCAGGTTTGTCCATGATGGTCCGTACGAAATCGGACCACACAGCATGGATGCTTGCTAAGCCATTCTCAAATAATGTCTGGTACTCCATCGTTGGTTCTTTATTCTACACTGGTCTGATCGTTTGGTACCTAGAACATAAAATAAATCCTGAGTTTAATGGCCCTTGGTGGACTCAATTTGGAGCAATTTTTTGGTTGATCTCTTCCACTATATTCTTTAAACATGGTGAGAATTCCATGACGCCATTTTAGTAGTTCTTTTTTTTATTTAAATGAATGCATTATTGAACTTTTACCAAAAGTTAGACATAAGCTTTTCACATTCTAAAATAACTAGGCAAGTACCGTGCACATAATGTTCAAGTGCTAAATGAACCATAATTTTTGTGGATGTATTCAATAAGAAATTAATCAATGAAAAATTGGAACCTCCATAAGCTCAAATAAATAAGAAAAGGTCAACATAACTCAGATAAACCTTGCTAATGACTGCTGGACGGACTGCTGCACTAAAGTTAAGATTAGTTTATGTCACGCCCCGCTTCCCAAAATACGGAATACGAGGGGTAGACAAGGCCAGCCATGCTCCTACGGTCAAGGAAATGTCCTGCCGTAGTCACACTTCGGCTTCTAGTTTATCATGGTAAACAGTAAGTGATGCACAGGTAAAGGGAAATACAGCAACTGAAGTAAACAATGTAAAGACTGACCTGAAGTGGAACAAATGAATGTAACTCGGGAGGGCAAGTCCAGAAGTCTGTGATGCACGTCTAGTTCTGGTCCAGGCTAAAACTTCTCCTCACACTGAGCATGCATACTCAGGTCGTCAGAGCGACACAATAGCAATATAATATATATATAATCAAGTAACAGTTCTAACAGTGGTAAAGAATATGAATAACAGTAAATCAATAACAGCATGAATATATATGAGCAGAGATCAATGCAGCGGAACAGTAAAGCAGTATAACGATATGTCATGTATGTCAACACAGTATATAAGGAATGTAAATGACAGTATCCCTATCAGTCTCTAAGTCTCACTGTACAGGTCAAATAAGCCTATCGTCAGTCCAAGTGTGAGGGTCAACCACTCGCGAGTGTCCTCCACCCAAGGGTAGAACCCAAGGGCAAGGGACCACGGGCCCAACATGTAACGAGTGTATCACGGTGATATAGCACATACCCTGTAAATCTCCATATAACTCCCTAAATATATAAGCCGGCATGGGACTCCCGAGATTCTGTTGAATTCACACTTGAACTACCCCACACCCCGAAGTCTACATTAAACACTAACCATCAATCTAAATACTAATCGATCCGTGACAAGTCTGCGCGAGAACTGAAGGCAGGGCCTCCATCAAGCACATCCCGACTAATACCTAAGATAAATGGCAGTGTCATCTGTGACACCCGTGCAAACGCTTCCATAAATGTCCCATTCCACTTATTAGTCACACATGCACGCATCCCACAGACGTCGACAATGCAATAGAATAATATGGTCACTGATTGTGCACAAGTACGTATCACTTTCACTTAATCCCGAATACACGAACACTGACGTACTTGCAACAATCATCACTAAAATATGATGCTGGGTAAAATACACGATGTCACTAGGTTATCAATATGATGATATGGGTATGATATGATGCGTGAACAAGTATATAAACATGATGAGGACGTTATGAAACAGCATTCTTTCACTTGCACGATTTATCATGGAACATACGTATATAATTTAGCGAAATGATGAACAGGTAGTAATTAGTGTGTTCAGTTAGCTATCCATAGAATTTTGTTTCAAGTCAATCGGGTTTCAGGATCATTAGTTATAACTGTTTCATTTTAAGCGCACGCGGCTGGAAATCCAGTTTCAGAATCAGGAATCCATTTCGCAACGCATTTTAACCCCAGTTGGGATCATAATTTAGCGACGCTACAGTTGAATGAATTCTAGGGTTTTCAGTAAGGTTTTCAACGCAACAGACGGATCTTCAATCGCGTCTGTACGTTAGCAGTTATAACCTGTTTAATATTAACATGTAAATTCTGATTCTGCTGGGACTGTTATGTGTCCCGATCTTCTAAATTACAGTTTAAATATCAAACGGTAACGAAACAGAATGAGACCAATCGTGTTGTCTAGCTATCAGAGTTACCTACAATAAGAAGCGGAGTTCCATAACCTGTGAGTTAAGGAAATCCTATGGTATCCATTACGGAACAGCAAGCACAATTTGAGTCGCTCTGGACTGCAGTCCAGAGTCGCACTCCGATACAATTATCATCACGATTTAGGTACAGGAATGTCTGGAAACTAGCGTAGGGTTAAATTTCGTTGAGTTAGCTTCGATTTGAGCCCTCGAACGCACCATTCTAATATGTATATGATTTATGATGAATTTAACTATTTTCAGGTGCAACAGAATTACAGTTTTACGATCAAACTTGGGGGTAGTTGTTTTAGTCGTTATCGATTACATTATCCAACCAAAATCACACACTATGTTCACAGCCCTACGGGCCAACCTACACCATCGAGTTCCGTCAAATTTGATAATGTTTTTCTATGGGAACAAGCATCGAACAGTTTTGTGACAATATTTAGCATCAAGCAAAACATGGAATATATCTACGATTCTGATTTGAAATATATATAGAATAGCATGAAAGCAAGTAAGAACTTGCCTGGAGGCGTCTTGGCGATGCACGGCAGTGGTAACGGCGTGAACGCGCGATGAGTGACGCGTGCAAGGTCCGTGGCCTCGGCTCAAGCTCGGCTTGGGTTTCGCTTGACGGCTCGGTACAGTGGTTGTTTGTAGAGAGATGGGAAGAGAAAATTGGAGATAGAGAGAGACAGAGAGGGGATATAGAGAGAGACAGAGTGAGATAGAGAGAGGCAGAAAGAGGTAGCAATAGAGAGAATTAGAGAGAGGGAGAGAGGAAGAGAGAGGTTACAGGAGAAAGAGAGGAAGATGGGGAGTGAGTGAGGAAGCAGAGGGAGAGGGACCAGTGCGATTGAGAGAGTAGAGGAGGAGGGAGGGCACAGAGTGAGCTTTAGAGAGAACAGAGAAGAAGAGTGAGAGAGAAAAAGCTTAGAAAGAGAGAGGGAGATAGAGAAATGAGAGAGAGAGGGAGTGGTCGGGAGAGAGAGAGTGAGAATTAGAGATTGAGGGGGAACTCGGGTGGGGTCACCGGTGGCGTTCGACAGCGGAGTTGGCTACGGTGGTACTCAGGCGGCGCGTTAGCGGTGGAGGCAGTGTGGGGATTGCTCAGTTGTGGGTTGGTGGAGGAGCGGGGTTTGAAGAAAGAGGAGGCGGAGCAGCCTGGGAGAGGAGATGAGGAGGGTAGCTCCGGTGGTGCTTGGTGAAGCTAGCGGTGGCCAGCGATGTGGTGTTTACGAAGGGGACAGGCTCGGTGCAGTGGGGAAGATGAGAAAGGAAGTGAGAGAGGTGAGGGAAAGAGAAGAGAACGAGGAGGCGAAAGGCTGTGCGTCGTGGTAACGTTCGCGAGCGGGGCGCGAGGAGCGGCAACGTGGGCGCAGGCGTGGGCGAGAGGCGCGGCGAGAGGCTGGAATCGCGCGTGAACAGGGAAGTTACCGTTGGAAGAAGTACAGTGGCGGGCTGAGGGGTTAGGCAGCGAGCGTGGGCTAGGAGAAGGGACTGGGCCGGGCCGAAGAATTTAAAAGGGAAATAAATGGGAAATATATAGAGTGGGCTGGGGAAGCTGATGGGCCGGCTGGAAAAATCAATTAAAAGGGAAAGGGAGACACGGGCCGGGCCAAAGGAAAACTTATAAGAAAACAAGAATGAATAAAAAATGAGGGGGCCGGGCTGAGTTGGGCTGAGAGAATTAGATTGGGCTGAGCCTGAACAATAAAGGAAAAAACAAGGGTCTGGGCCAAGTTATGAAAAGGATTTAATTAAAAGAGATTTATTTGGGGACCAAGCTTAGGAATACATTTCAGAAGAAGGCTATGAAAGAAGACAAGAAGTTTGGGCCGGGCCAAGTAATTTAAGTGAAAAAATCAAAGGGAAAGAGGCTGAGCCCGGGTTAAGGAAAATAAAAGGGAGTGGGCTTAGGAAACTGGGAAAAATAATCTGAAATGGGAACAGGCTGAGACACAACAATAGAGGGGATTGGGATCTGGGTTCAGGGTTTAAAGGAATAAAATAATTATAAATAAAATAAATATATTGTAATTATTATTTTATAAAAATACAAATATTGGTGTACAAAAAGAACTGGGTATTACATCATACCACCCTTACAAAAATTTCGTCCTCGAAATTTAAAAGAAACAACTAGCTATAGATAATTAGCGAAGAGTCATCATATCGAAAACTAATACATGTTGATTTATTTAAAAATGGGTAGATAAGATTTTGAAGGTACATACATATAGAAAAACCACATACACAAGTTAGGTCTAAAAGCATAATACAGGAATACTATAAGGGCAACTACAAAATATACAAGAATATAGGTAACAATTAACGAATAATATTAATCAAAGTGTGCTCGGTAAACGTCGAACCAAAAGTATGCGCATCTAAATATATCATAATAGTAAACAGAATTAATAAATATAAGGTTCAACCACTTATAATAGTATTCATAGGCACAGATCCTCAAAATAAATTGACGACAATAAAGCAGTGAAAACTAGTCGGTAAGCTAACACATTTTAGGAAAGGTATCGATAGAATAGGAAAAATAATTTAGAAAACTTGTATAGTGAAATTAAGAAATATGGACCAAAAGTATGCACGGTGTAAGGTTGCGCTACTGAAAATGAAAATAATAATAGTTGTACTTAAAATACAAAAACGGAGTAATCAGTAACTCAAACCAAAATAATGAAAACTGAATTTTCGAATAATACAGTCCCCATATATACTTAGGGTAATAGAAAGAACACAGAATTGCATAGGCTGGTTAGGTTATGACGACAAGGAAGTGTGAATCATTCAAAGGTCGGTGGGTGGCGGCTTTAGGTTGAAAGTCAAGGAGACTGTGATCGGGTCAGTATAGGATGTAGGGGCGAACAACAAATGACTACAAGGGAAGAGGTATGGGTAGGATAGTGGTCGGTATAACTTATGAATCAAGACGTGAAGGGTTAGCGAACTCGGAAGGTTCTCCAAAATCTTCTCCTCCCAGAATGATTGCAAACGAGGCACAGACGAAGAATGAATGGTGGCTCAATCCAAGGATCAAGGGGCGGTACTTTCTGATCAAAACGGGGTGGAAACCATACAATGGGTAGGGATGGACAGTCAGGGAACTCAGCAGAAAAGTAAATGGATATGGGCAATAAACAAGTATCAAGCGAACCAATAATCAAAAGGTTACGAATTTAGAAGATTTATTTCATTCAAGAAAATTTGAAACAAAGCATTCTCCAAGACGAAAAGTGGCCCTAAACCATACACATTTTATTTGGCCAGAAAGACAACATCAAAAGATATTCCGTCAGTCGCGGTTGTGGAGATTCAGTAGGTTGCGGTAGGCTCGTGCACTCAGGTAGGGGCGTCCATTTCCATAGCGTCTCGCAGGTACCTCTATTGGAAGTCCTTCCACCATAGGGTCTTGATCTTCTGGTCCTTCATCCTCGGATAGAACTTCTTCATCGAGGTCCGATCCCATGTGGTTTTCTTTTTCTGCATTCTCTTCCATGGGATTTTCCTCCACTGGGTTTTCTTCCATCGGTTCTTCCTCGGGGTCTTCCTCTATCAGGTTCTCTTCGGGATTTACTTCTTCTTCGTCAGAATCATCTATCATGCCAAACTCTGGGGCGGCTGCTCCTTCGTCTTCTGAATCATTGTTTTCGATGTTGACCTGGGGACCGTTGATCTCATCGTCGAAATCCATCAGTGTGCGGTCTAAGGAAACGCATGACTGGGTATCCTCGTCTAGATGCGGCACTGCTCCAGGGTGGGCCATGGTCTGAAAGGAAAGAGAGTCATGATTAGACAATGGAATGAATAAGGAAAAAGGCCAAGTGTACGAAGTATCAAAAGATATGCGGTAGCAGGAATTGTAAAATCAAGATTAAAATGTTATGCTACGGAATAATATGAACAAGGAAAATGACAAGAGAATGATACATATAATACGATTCAAATTTTATTGCATTCAACTAAAAGTTCAGCGGATACAAGGTTTCAAACGGAAAGAAACATTCATAAAGTGACAATATTATTACTGAAAGTAGATAACATGAAAAAAATCATTCTTCGTCTGCTATAACAGTGCATTCTCGTCGCGTGAGTTGAATCCTGCGTTTGATCCGCCTTATCGTCGAAGTCCGAACTACGCGGCAATCTTCACTTGGCAGAAGTGGGGAGTGTGGATGAATCTCCTCCTTGTAGCTCCTTCCTTTCTGGGCAACCGTTGATGAGATGTTTGTCGGAACCGCATATCAGACATTTCCCATGGGCACGGCGACAATCCTTCTGAAGATGTCCTGGCCTCTTACAATATCCACAGCAAGGGTTCTTCTGATGCTTCTGTTGACGCTTCATCTTCTTCTCTCTTCCCCGTCCAATAGGGATCCCTTTATGGTAAGAGACTCCCGCTGGGGTCTGACTCACCTGTCTTCTCAGCCCTTCAGCTAATAAGTCGTTCATTCGCTCCTGGGCTTCCTTTAAACCTTGCAGTACACTCAGAATCTCAACAGTCGGATTCTGGGGAGCGGATAAAGATGAAGAGTCGTTGGAAGACATGGTCCTGAAACAACAATTTCGAGAATGATATGAGTCACAAGCCAAATGAATCAAAATATGATATGGATAGAACAAGGATTCAAGAATATCAGAGATGATGAATTTAATTACAAGTGGGGAATCAACTGTATCACTTTAAGTCACTTGAATAGAGTACGGTAGTGCAATTGCCACCACGTACCCTTGTCAAGTCACCCGAAACCATAGCAAATAGATAGCTGAACACACGAGGTGAATATGGATCGAGAATGACAAGTTTACAACCTAGACCGAAGGATGTCTTAGATTGCCAAACTGTACATGGAAAACTGCAATCCCAATCGATGCAAAACCTGGCTCTGATATCAACTAAACCATGTCACGCCCCGCTTCCCAAAATACGGAATACGAGGGGTAGACAAGGCCAGCCATGCTCCTACGGTCAAGGAAATGTCCTGCCGTAGTCACACTTCGGCTTCTAGTTTATCATGGTAAACAGTAAGTGATGCACAGGTAAAGGGAAATACAGCAACTGAAGTAAACAATGTAAAGATTGACCTGAAGTGGAACAAATGAATGTAACTCGGGAGGGCAAGTCCAGAAGTCTGTGATGCACGTCTAGTTCTGGTCCAGGCTAAAACTTCTCCTCACACTGAGCATGCATACTCAGGTCGTCAGAGCGACACAATAGCAATATAATATATATATAATCAAGTAACAGTTCTAACAGTGGTAAAGGATATGAATAACAGTAAATCAATAACAGCATGAATATATATGAGCAGAGATCAATGCAGCGGAACAGTAAAGCAGTATAACGATATGTCATGTATGTCAACACAGTATATAAGGAATGTAAATGACAGTATCCCTATCAGTCTCTAAGTCTCACTGTACAGGTCAAATAAGCCTATCGTCAGTCCAAGTGTGAGGGTCAACCACTCGCGAGTGTCCTCCACCCAAGGGTAGAACCCAAGGGCAAGGGACCACGGGCCCAACATGTAACGAGTGTATCACGGTGATATAGCACATACCTTGTAAATCTCCATATAACTCCTTAAATATATAAGCCGGCATGGGACTCCCGAGATTCTGTTGAATTCACACTTGAACTACCCCACACCCCGAAGTCTACATCAAACACTAACCATCAATCTAAATACTAATCGATCCGTGACAAGTCTGCGCGAGAACTGAAGGCAGGGCCTCCATCAAGCACGTCCCGACTAATACCTAAGATAAATGGCAGTGTCTGGTGTCCTATCTGTGACACCCGTACAAACGCTTTCATAAATGTCCCATTCCACTTATTAGTCACACATGCACGCATCCCACAGACGTCGACAATGCAATAGAATAATATGGTCACTGATTGTGCACAAGTACGTATCACTTTCACTTAATCCCGAATACACGAACACTGACGTACTTGACACAATCATCACTAAAATATGACGCTGGGTAAAATATACGATGTCACTAGGTTATCAATATGATAATATGGGTATGATATGATGCGTGAACAAGTATATAAACATGATGAGGACGTTATGAAACAGCATTCTTTCACTTGCACGATTTATCATGGAACATACGTATATAATTTAGCGAAATGATGAACAGGTAGTAATTAGTGTGTTCAGTTAGCTATCCATAGAATTTTGTTTCAAGTCAATCGGGTTTCAGGATCATTAGTTATAACTGTTTCATTTTAAGCGCACGCGGCTGGAAATCCAGTTTCAGAATCAGGAATCCATTTCGCAACGCATTTTAACCCCAGTTGGGATCATAATTTAGCGACGCTACAGTTGAATGAATTCTAGGGTTTTCAGTAAGGTTTTCAACGCAACAGACAGATCTTCAATCGCGTCTGTACGTTAGCAGTTATAACCTGTTTAATATTAACATGTCAATTCTGATTCTGCTGGGATTGTTATGTGTCCCGATCTTCTAAATTACAGTTTAAATATCAAACGGTAACGAAACAGAATGAGACCAATCGTGTTGTCTAGCTATCAGAGTTACCTACAATAAGAAGCGGAGTTCCGTAACCTGTGAGTTAAGGAAATCCTATGGTATCCATTACGGAACAGCAAGCACAATTTGAGTCGCTCTGGACTGCAGTCCAGAGTCGCACTCCGATACAATTATCATCATGATTTAGGTACAGGAATGTCTGGAAACTAGCGTAGGGTTAAAGTTCGTCGAGTTAGCTTCGATTTGAGCCCTCGAACGCACCATTCTAATATGTATATGATTTATGATGAATTTAACTATTTTCAGGTGCAACAGAATTACAGTTTTACGATCAAACTTGGGGGTAGTTGTTTTAGTCGTTATCGATTACATTATCCAACCAAAATCACACACTATGTTCACAGCCCTACGGGCCAACCTACACCATCGAGTTCCGTCAAATTTGATAATGTTTTTCTATGGGAACAAGCATCGAACAGTTTTGTGACAATATTTAGCATCAAGCAAAACATGGAATATATCTACGATTCTGATTTGTAATATATATAGAATAGCATGAAAGCAAGTAAGAACTTGCCTGGAGGCGTCTTGGCGATGCACGGCAGTGGTAACGGCGTGAACGCGCGATGAGTGACGCGTGCAAGGTCCGTGGCCTCGGCTCAAGCTCGGCTTGGGTTTCGCTTGACTGCTCGGTACAGTGGTTGTTTGTAGAGAGATGGGAAGAGAAAATTGGAGATAGAGAGAGACAGAGAGGGGATATAGAGAGAGACAGAGTGAGATAGAGAGAGGCAGAAAGAGGTAGCAATAGAGAGAATTAGAGAGAGGGAGAGAGGAAGAGAGAGGTTACAGGAGAAAGAGAGGAAGATGGGGAGTGAGTGAGGAAGCAGAGGGAGAGGGACCAGTGCGATTGAGAGAGTAGAGGAGGAGGGAGGGCACAGAGTGAGCTTTAGAGAGAACAGAGAAGAAGAGTGAGAGAGAAAAAGCTTAGAAAGAGAGAGGGAGATAGAGAAACGAGAGAGAGAGGGAGTGGTCGGGAGAGAGAGAGTGAGAATTAGAGATTGAGGGGGAACTCGGGTGGGGTCACCGGTGGCGTTCGACAGCGGAGTTGGCTACGGTGGTACTCAGGCGGCGCGTTAGCGGTGGAGGCGGTGAGGGGATTGCTCAGTTGTGGGTTGGTGGAGGAGCGGGGTTTGAAGAAAGAGGAGGCGGAGCAGCCTGGGAGAGGAGATGAGGAGGGTAGCTCCGGTGGTGCTTGGTGAAGCTAGCGGTGGCCAGCGATGTGGTGTTTACGAAGGGGACAGGCTCGGTGCAGTGGGGAAGATGAGAAAGGAAGTGAGAGAGGTGAGGGAAAGAGAAGAGAACGAGGAGGCGAAAGGCTGTGCGTCGTGGTAACGTTCGCGAGCGGGGCGCGAGGAGCGGCAACGTGGGCGCAGGCGTGGGCGAGAGGCACGGCGAGGGGCTGGAATCGCGCGTGAACAGGGAAGTTACCGTTGGAAGAAGTACAGTGGCGGGCTGAGGGGTTAGGCAGCGAGCGTGGGCTAGGAGAGGGGACTGGGCCGGGCCGAAGAATTTAAAAGGGAAATAAATGGGAAATATATAGAGTGGGCTGGGGAAGCTGATGGGCCGGCAGGAAAAATCAATTAAAAGGGAAAGGGAGACACGGGCCGGGCCAAAGGAAAACTTATAAGAAAACAAGAATGAATAAAAAATGAGGGGGCCGGGCTGAGTTGGGCTGAGAGAATTAGATTGGGCTGTAGCCTGAACAATAAAGGAAAAAACAAGGGTCTGGGCCAAGTTATGAAAAGGATTTAATTAAAAGAGATTTATTTGGGGACCAAGCTTAGGAATACATTTCAGAAGAAGGCTATGAAAGAAGACAAGAAGTTTGGGCCGGGCCAAGTAATTTAAGTGAAAAAATCAAAGGGAAAGAGGCTGAGCCCGGGTTAAGGAAAATAAAAGGGAGTGGGCTTAGGAAACTGGGAAAAATAATCTGAAATGGGAACGGGCTGAGACACAACAATAGAGGGGATTGGGATCTGGGTTCAGGGTTTAAAGGAATAAAATAATTATAAATAAAATAAATATATTGTAATTAGTATTTTATAAAAATACAAATATTGGTGTACAAAAAGAACTGGGTATTACAGTTTATGTATTTATGGTTTACGCATATATATATTCATCAAATAATTTTTACGGAAACTGTAAATACATTAAAAAAAATCTCTTTTAACAGAATCCAATCCCAATATGAGCAGTAAACCCATCTTCATTGCCATAATATTTCCAAGTCAAGGGCAAGTAGGGAAGGATCAGAACTCAATCGAACTCATGCTTTCCATGACCCAACATTATATTATTAGTTTAGCACATACCATAAGTTAGAGAAGTACAAAGTTTTTTTTATTTCAAGAACCCTCAGGTGTGAATTTAAAGAAGCAAAATGGATGTTCTTCTAATCTATAATTCAAATAGTTTGTTCCACGGACCTTAAGAAAGGGGTAACACATTTTACATACATACCCCTTGAGCATTTTTTTTGCATAATAATCCACACACTCTACATATCTTAGTAACGTGAGAGTTCACAATTTTGCATTCATACGCTTCTAAACATGCTCATTAAGGCTTTAGCATACTTCTAAAACGTTGAATGATAGGTTGCACAGACGCTTCCGACGGGCAATGTCCGTGTCCAACATGTATCGTACACCGTCACTTGCATGATACTTGCACTACACGTATTGGACATGCCGTATCGTGTCATATACATAACGCACACGCGCGTGTGACTCCTATTTGTGTTTTGTGTCTTCTACCTGCCTTTAGCATGCAATTGACATATCTTTATAATATGTCATTTGGATGTTTTACTTTTTAAGAAAAACTTGTTGATCACTTAACTTATCATTATATACTTTGGATATTATTGATGCTTAATTTGAAGAATGACATATGACTGTATGCTATTATTATATTGTGTCTAATTGAATGTTAAGACTTGTTAACTATGCATACATATGCATATACATATGCTTGTGTGCGTGTTGCCATGTCTACATATTCTATATTTTGCGATTTTTCCGTGTTGCCATACCGGATCATGTCATGTCTGTTCCCGAGTCCGTATCCGTGCAACCTTGGTTAAATGTACATAATCTACATATAGGCTTTAACATGTCATTTCACATGTATGACAACCCAATTAAAGCATTGTATGTTAAGGTCGCTGCCAGAGAAACAAAAATGCATCCATTTAATTGCCTATTCCAAGTTGTAACCCATTTTTTGCAGGAAGGGTCCATAGTTATTACACCAAAGTTGTTGTCGTAGCATGGTTGATTGCAGTATTGATCCTTACCAACACCTATACTGCCAGTCTCAGCTCAATCTTGACATCCCAGAAGCTCGAACCCATGGCAAATGACAGCAACATAGGGTACGATGGGGACTTATTCGTCCTTAAATATTTGCGAGACGTTCTAAAATACAACGAACAGAAGTTCAAGAAGATCAGGTCAGAATATAACTATCCTAAGGCTTTTGATAGTGGAAATATCACGGCGGCTTATCTTGAGGTACCCTACATGCGAGTTTTTCTTGCTCAGAATAAAGGTTACACTGCATATGGGGAGATCCACGGGCTTGGCGGATTTGGCTTTGTAAGTTGCTCCAGCTTTTAGCTCCTGATCATATCCTCATATGGCAAGGCTTGACAACAGGTCAAGAAGCGTGTTAAGCTGCTTAGTGAACACACACATGCACACACGCACCAATGCATACACACAAATGCGTACGCTTGTACACGCTCGCGCACACGTCCCAACAGCACAAAAATATAACGTAAAACAAACAAAACTAACACATGACTAGGTGAGTTAAAACTTAAAAGTCCATATTTATAGAGGTCGGTTAAACTACATTCAAACAAATTAATTAAACTTGAGTATTATTCTAGAGACTTTTAAAACAAACATGAAATCCTCCATGTCTTGAAAAGAACCTCTGAAAGTACATATTAAATGTTTCGACCTGATTGGTTGCAATATTTGAGAATTTAAGTTATCTAAAATTATATAGTATTCCTGCACAAGGCTGATCATGACACAAAAACCATTACAGAGAGCTTAATGAAACACATGACCCGCAGCAGCAGCAAAAAATAACGATATGGTGTAACCTTATACAACCGAGATAAGATCTGAAGGCATGTATGATTAAGCTCATGCACAACTGTAGTTATTGCTGATATACAAAGTAGGGAGAAGTTAAAATGATTATGGCATAATAAAACATGAAATAAAAAAAATATACTCTAGCTACCGAGGTTCACTTCCCATCTATTTTCTTAATTACCTTTCAGGTATTTCCAAAAGGCTCTCCATTGGCTGACGATATATCACAAATCATACTAGAATTAATTGAGGATGGAACACTGAAGAATTTGGAAAATAAGTGGTTCACGTTCTCAATGACTAGTTGCCCAAACAAGCCTAACGATGAAAACAGCAATAGCCTCACCCTTGATAGCTTTTGGGCGCTCTTCATCTTCACAGGAGCTACCACCACTATCGTATTTATATTATTCAAGGTTCGTCTACTTCCAGATTATAGCCGCCGTACATGGGCAAAAATAGGTATTCCTGTCAAAGAAAGATGTGCGAGATGGAAGTCTAATTTAGGGCGGAGAAAAGTCCGTCAACTTTTGCGGAGACCGTCATTTACTTCACCTAATATAGCTCATGATCCGTGTGAGGTTTCTGTGGTAGTTGCAGAGAGCAATCAAGCACCTGGTGATATTGAAGTTGGCAGTCTGCCAAACCCAAATAACATTTAGAAGGAAATTTATTGATATAAGCGTAATAGTTGTTTTACAGTTTCCTCTCATGTTTTTGTTATGTACATATAATAGTTGTTTTACAGTTCCCTCCCATGTTTGGTTATGTACATAACAACATAATGAGAGATGTTCGATGAATTTACGTGCGTTGTCAATACTTCTGATGTGCGTAAAGAGTTGATTACTTGTAACAACAGATTCAGTAATGTACATTAAGAACATAATATGTAAATTGTATGCGAGAAACACTTAGAGATTAATCTACAATTAGTGCTTGCTCACGCTCGTTAATCAAGAGTTACATTGTCTTTAACTCAACAAAGCCTATTTGGCAAAGGGGGTTACGGTTTCCGAAACCATGGTCTGTGAGGTTTCGAGGCTAAACTCTATAGCTTGTAACCGAGGCATGTCAAAATAGAGTTTTCCAAACCGTGACTCCGAAAAGTTCGAGGGCTCGAAACCTTATTTTTTTTACTCCAAAAAGACTTGAGTTTCATAAAGTTTCAAGCCGACCCCTTTTAAAACCCTCTTCTTCAATAAAACCTTAGTTTCAAAACTATGTTGCCAAACGACCCTAAAGGCCTAAACTTTGTGAAACCCCATTTTTACAGTTTCCTTTTAACTTAAACAAAACTGTGCTTTCAGAAACCTTGTTGCCAAATGAGGTCTAAGAGTGTCTCCACTTCAACAATTATTTGATTCCACCATGAACACATTTCTCAATCTTTGATTCTAAGTAACAAAAATTGTCGCCTCTCCTGCGTATATCTTGGCCATAGATTAGAATTATAAACCATATATACATCAAAATCCTTGCTTTAAGGATATTCAACCCCAACAAATACCATAGCTTGAAATTCTTTTGATATGATAAAAAAAATTCAGCATGGAAGATGATTACCTCGTGAAACTTGATTGCTTTTGCTGCAATGTTCATGTTTGAATCAAAATAGATGCAATCCCTGGTCGCCATTCAATTCCATTCTCCACTCCCCTCATAATGCCCCTAGGGTGTTCCCTTATCCCCTTTTCAATTGGATTTATGACCTCATAAAAATTTATAGGGTTTATCCTTATCCAGTCATGGGCTGAGCTCGGTTTAGTTCGGTTTATTTTGGAAAAAAACAAACCAACTCGACCTGAACGGATCCAAACAGAAATAAACCGAACCGACCAACAGCGGGTCGGTTTGGGTCGGTTGTCAGTTATGGGTTCTAGACAACCATCAACAGCGGGGAAAACGACCAAGAACTGATCGAGCAAGCAAGAAACTTTCAAATCCGTGGGAACTCTCCAAAATCAACAAGAAAACTATCTCAAATCATCGAGAAATACCAAAAGAAAACTTCAAATCCAGGTTAAGTCAACCAAAAACTCCAAAAATGAGATCAAGTCGAAGAATTCACGCTTGAATCACCAAGAACTACCACCACCAACTTCGAATCAGCATATCGACTCCATTCATGAGACCATTCATTTTGAACTCACTTCTTGTATATCTAAGGTCGACGACGCTTGGAGAAGCTTCGATCCGCCTCATTTGTTGTCGATCCGCCTCGTCGGTGGTGCTGAAGGGCCGGCGAAGTCCGATGAGGAAGAAATTTAGGGTTCTGAAAGTAGAGAGGACTCAGTGGAAGCTCAGAATGTAAGTTCGTTGTGCTCGCGCTGCAACACATGTAGCCAAGGCGGAATGGAAAACAATAAATTTTATGCAAGCACAACCAACTAAAATCCCAAATAATCATTCAAATACTAAACTAGCAAAATCAAGAGAGCTAAACAAGGAGTTTAGAGGGCTATAACCTTTGTAGCATGTCCATCTAATCATGGAAGACCCGAGCTAGACTCCGTCGCTATCCGAATCTAGCTTGCAATTCAATTTCCTTACCAAAAATGATTAACATCGAGAAAACTCCAACTCATGCTTCAACTTCACTTAAAGATAGAAACTGGTGAAGTTACTTAATCTCGTGAATTGCTAATTCATGAGATTAAGGGATGCAGTAAGCTCAAATAATTTTATCCCTCTCATTTCAGCGCAATCTAATTTGAAGAAGAAGAAAGAAAAAGTATAGAGAAGAGACGTGTAAGAATGAATAGAGAGAAAGGCTTCATGCTATTTTTAAAAACCATTTTCAATTTTAAAAAAAGACTATACTCTCTCACCATACTTTCGACTATGCTCTGTTTTCTTTTCTAAAATGAGAAATGAGTTTTCGCTCTTCTAGATGTTTTATTTATCAAATAAATAAAATATCTAGATGTGTATCATATACACAAAAAACCCCGTATTTATATCGAATACAAAATACATAAACAAATACCAATAAGAGAGAAATATAAAGTAAGCATAGTACTAGCATAGTACTAGAATATATATATATATATATATATATATATATATATATATATATATATATATATCGCTTATTTGATTTAATAATTCGGTTTAAATCTAAACTGGCTAGTATTAAAAACGTCTGATTAATATACATGTATCCAATACATGTATTTAATCGAACTCTCGCATGTATCACCATACGCGTATTATATCGTTTTGCCTGATCGGGAAAAACCTATACGTGGGACTCCGAAGACTCAATCAATACGCTGGAAGTAGCCTGGGATCATATCTGATTGATTGTCACGCTCCGCTTCCCAGTAGATGGAAACGGTGACGCGGCAAGCCCATGACATATTTATCCAGAGAAGGTTATTCTCTAAATAAATATACTAAGCGTATTGAAACAATATTACACAATACAAGAATAAATAGAGACTGGATTTTTTTCAACAAATATCTTTATTTACGTTCAGCTTCCAATATTTACAAATACACGTGCTTATGCTGGAAATTAAATACAATAGGGAAAATGCCCAAACAAGTGGCATACATAAACTGAAAGAAAATAAAGCTGAGCTAGTACTGAGTAGCAATCTGGTTGTAGTCCTCCTCTGTGGTTTTAACTTCCACCGTCTCGACCGTATTTGACGCACATTCTAAGAGAAGAAAAGTGGATGGAATGCCCGTCAACGAACTAGTGCTCGGTAAGTCCCCAAAATAGGTAAGAGTAAAAAAAATAACAAGTATAGAATATATATGACAAGTAAGAGTATATGTTCATAGGTAAGTATATACTATAAATCTCTATATAGTCATTGTGTTAACGTTAAGTTCCAAGTGTGAATATCAACGCGACCATAGAAGTATTCACGAGCTCAATAGTGGGGCCTCAGGAGAAAGAAAACACGGGCTTGTTTCATATGTTAGTATCGAAGCTCTAGACTGTGGATGGGTCAACCCGACTGATATTCGAGTAAAATAAAAAATATGTTGATACGGGACTCCTGAAACTCCGTTGATTTCACACAAGAAACTATCCCAAATACTTTGAGTATAATATATATAGCTGGTTAATATACTTAATTAATTTGATTGGTTGATTAACATGTCTTGATCAAAACCATAGATTGCAAAAGGTGTAGATTGTATTCAAGTGTGTCGAGTAATATGCGAGTCATGACAATTGCAATCTTGGTTCAAGTCAAGTTGATTCGAGTAGTTTGGGTTCGACTTCATATTCGAGTTTAGATTCGAGTTAGGTTAGAGTTCGAATTTGAGTTCAAATTTAGATTCGAGTTTGGATTCGACTTCATGTATTTTCTTGTGAATTGATATAAATTGTTAAAAATCTTATGTTCGGGAGAAATCGGCAACCACTACACATGGACGGCAGGATTTGTGTCTTTTTTCAAGACAATTGCCATTTGATAACTCCGTTGAGTTTTCTAACCTGAATAGGTAAGCACTCACTTTCTCTGGCTCTCTGGGTCTCAAGAGAAATGATACCGCTTAAATCTATATTAATTCTAGAGTCCTTAAAATATTGTTTGCATATCTCGAGGGGTTTTAATGAAAGATATATATATTAATATTGTTTAAAAATAACCTCGAGAGTGATTTATAATATTAGGGTTTTCACAAACATGTATTTTAATTTTTGGGGTATTTTAGTGTAAAACCTAGCTTTTTTTTAAGGTTTATGGTATTTTTGGAAACTTGGGGGTATTTTATTGAAAATTCTAATCTTTCATTTTTTAAAAAAAAATATAGTTTCTTAATTTGTTTTTATTGAAAATACGGATTCATAATTTTTATATAATTTTTCAAAAATTAGTTTTGTTTAGAAAAGTCACTTTTCTTAAAACCGTATCTTTTATTTTCTTTCGAGGTCGAATACTCCATGAGGAACTCTGCATCTCGCTCTACTATCCTAAGAATGCGCGATAATCCGCACCATCTATTAGCGGGTCCCCTTGTTGGCTATAGTGCCCTCAAGGCAATCATCATAGTTGCAGGCAGGTAATTATGATAATTGAGGAGGGACCTATACCGGTAGAACCGTCTTACTCGAGATGATAGTATGCTATCTGATTTGTTTTTATCATCATGTACATGCTTATATGTTGATAGAGCCCATAGGATTTATGCTTGACTACCAGTATTATGATGGCGATCATATACGTGAGAGCTGGGGGTCTATAAGCACATCCTTAAATGTCCCTAGTCGTGGGAGTTTCGAGACTGGGCATCGATACTCCAGAGTAGACTAGTGTATACTGATCGAGACCTGGACGAGGGACGGTGACCCGGTCTCACAAGCCATTGATGTTAGTTTATTCACCTGAGATAGTATACAGGTGCTCATTGGGTTATGAGTACACTGGACGGACTCGTCGGGAACATGCTAGTTGGTACTATACCTATTGTCAAATAGCAGTTCCCAGATGACATGTGTACAGGTTAGTCTGTCGACATGAGATCGTCATTTTTCTCGTGTGAGTTCCCACTGTGCTTACTACCCTACCACAGTTCAAAGGAGTCATGCAAAAAAAGGTTTTAGTTGGATACAATCCCAAGCCATATGGAGGCAGTGAGCGGATCGTCGGGGATTCGCCTCTTCCGGTATTGGAGGTTGATATCACGTTGTGCATAGGTGGCCATCATCAGAAATCCTCGGCTGGGGTAATCAAGAATTACCGATCTAGGATCGATAGTTTCTCAGATGGTGATGGGTTTCATACCGACACTAAAATGTCGTGTTATTAGGGGTTTGACTTTATCCACCCCCTAGACTCGATATGCGATACTCATAGACGAACAGACCGGACTGTACGGATATTGTCACTGTCAGTCTCAATAGGGGTTCAGGATGAGTTTGATCGTCGGTCTCCTTTTCGCTCAATACCTGGGTAGTCGTTACGTACAGCTAGTGCCGCTGACGTGTTTATGGTTAAACCCACTGCCAGCGTATTGATGAGTCTTTAGAATCCCACATAAAGAGTTTCCCTGGTTCTGATGAAATGATGTAGTAGCCGTATTGGATACGTGCAGGGTTCCGATCGATTGATATACTTTGTACCCGGACTTTCGATCGGACAGTAGATAATACTAGCCGGCTCGAGTTTGAGCCGGATTATTAAATCAGGTATTGATTTAATAATTTATGTATATGTATTTCGATACGTATATTCTAATATTATGTTCTTTGTGTTATTCTCTCTCTTAGGGTATTCGTATTTCGGTACGAATGCAGGTATGCATATATAGTAGAATGTAATCCATATTTTATCCGGAAAACATTCTAGAAGGTGGCCGCCTCATTTTTAGATTTGACCATTTCTTAGAAAATGGTAAATGAGGTGGAAATTGGAAAATGGGGAGTATGGTGATGACCATGCTTGCATAGTGTACACAAATGAATTATTAATTCATTTGTGCATGCTATTCAAGTATGGGTTGTTTTTTAAAATGAAAGATATTGTTTTACAAAACCTAGCATGCTTGTTTTTCTCTCTCATGAGAACTTTATTATTTTTTATGGTTGGTTTTCTCTTGAGCATGCTTTGTTCTCTTCACCATTTTGTGCTTCACTCCTCTCTTGATTTTCTATGGTTGCCTCCACCTTCATTCTCCATCTCCTCTCAACCCTCTCATGAGTTGAGAAACATGAGAGGATGTGAGATGAGATAGACCAACACTTAGTTCATACACTACATCTTAGGCTTTCTAGATTAGCATCCTAGAAACCCTAGTTGCTTCACTTGCATCCATTGTGTGAAGCTAGAGCTAAAACTACATCCCTCGGGTGGATCATTTTCGATGGAGGGAGACCGGCGACCAGGCTTGATCAAGGACCCTCTAGGAGCTTGGGAAGATGGTTGAAGACCGAAGGACACGGATCAACTCGATATAACCATTCTAACTTCTTTATATTGCTTACTAGTATATGGTTTAGGGTAGATCCGGGCATTGGGTCATGGTAGCGCCAGTTTAGAAAATATTTGTTCCGCATTTTTCCACGGTTTGATGGCCGGGGCTCTGCCGTAACCCAACATGGTATCAAAGCTAACCCGTAAACCCCTTACTAGCAGTTTAAAAAATGTTTAAAGTATCGAAACCGAAACAACCCAGAAACAATACACTGCATATTCCAATTTCTATCGAATTTTCAGACTCTTCAAAAAATTATTTTAGTAATTGCAGAAGACTATTTATATGACCACAAGAGCACACACCAAATACGAACCCATTTCACCTGTTTTCACCCGAGTACATGCTCAAAATTTCCGAGCCGACCAGCCTGGGGAGGGAGTCTGGGCTTCGTATTTTGTGTGTGGTCTGGTCTCTGGAATATTGGTTCAGTGGTATTGCTAGTTTAGCCCAGTTTTGATATTGTTTTATCTAGTTGTTTGGGGCTATTCGGGGTGTTTCGAAGTCGATAATTTAACACTGTTTAAATGTTTTCCGTATACATTATTATCTGCGACCGTGAATGTCATTCGAGCGGTACAACTCGTCTAATTGCTATATGTTCTTTTAGACGAGTTTGCGAACGTGACATTCACGTTGATGTTCTGTGTTGTGCTGTGTTGTGGTTAGACCGTCGTGGTGGATAGTTTGGATGCAATGTTAGTATAGTTCAGATTCATTTGTACATTTGATATTGCGGGGCGAACGTCCGACATGTGGACTGCCGTTATTGCCAATTTGTATATTATTTGTTTGGGGCACGACCGGGTTGAGGTCGATGTCACCCTTGTATATTATTTTCTTTTCTGTACTAGGATTACCCTAAGGTGGAGTGCACGTATAGCCGGGTTCTAGAGGGCAACAGGTCCGCATCTCATGGCGTTGAGATGGAGGAGACCTTACTCTAGAATTGGCGGGCCATTCGCCGCACTCGTAAGGGGTATAGGTTGACCTAAGGAGGGGTGCTCAAGTTACCGGATTCTGTGAAATGCTGGGTGACCCACTCACTTTGTTGATTGGGGTTGCCTCGCTTCTGGGATTGGCGGGTAACTTTTCGCACTCGTAGGGGTCTAGGTTTTCATTGCACAAGTTATCCACACGACAGGGAACGTCGGATTTCATTTGCGGCTCAAGGGAAACCCGGGGCTCCAAGATTATCCACCACTCTGTATTGATTGTTGAGATTCTGAGATGTTTCTTTATATCATGCCTGGGACGAATGATTATATATATTTATATATATACTAGTAGATGTTGAATATGTTTTGCACCCGTGCTAGTCCAGTCCCTGCTCTGTCGTTAGTTAAGTAACCTAACAGGTGATGACGGGACCCAGTGGCGAATGCGGATGGCATATACGTACATTTTATTTTTGTTCTCTTCTGGTGTGATTAATTGATGGGATTGCGTTGATTCTGATCAATGTAAGGAAAATAAACCTAATTGATTTCGTTGGAACCAAATTTTCAAAAACTGTATTACAAGGACGTTTCCTTTTGCTTTGCATAGTGGTATTCAGTTTAGAATATCCTGCACCTCATTCGACGAGGCAAGGGCCGAGATCCCTTCACCGGGAGTGAGCCCTTGAGCGAAAGTTTGCGTCATCGTAATAATTCCTTTAGCTTTGCATCATGGTATTCAGTTTAGAATATCCTACACCTCATTCGATGAGGAAAGAGCTGAGATCCCTTCACAGTGAGTGCCCTCTTTAGTAAAAGTTTTCGCCACTATATATTTGCAAAACCACTCGAGTTCCTTCAACGATATCAAGTTCATTATATATTCGCCAAAAACCAGTCGTAGCCCTCTGTCATTTCAGACGGGTATTGCTTAGTATTCGTGCTATGTATATTGACCTAGTCAAGGCGTAGTGTTCGGTAGCTCTGTAGTACTTTTCTGTTGCATGGATATGCGATTGGTTAAGACAGTCGTACGGTCATGTTGACCTAGTCAAGGGCTCGTACGGATGGGCCTAATTCATCTAGGATAATGATGGGTTGAACTTGACTTGCGACTTATTATATGTTGACCTAGTCAAGGTCATAAGTCGTTGTTTTCCCCAATCAGAGCAAAACTCTGTTTGAAATTTAAATTTCAAAATGAAGCAACGTTTCAGATGCAGTGCCAAGTGCGCTGCGCTCTTAGCAGCGCACCATGTGCAAAGCATGTAGGCGCTAGCGCCAGGTGCACTGCGCTCTAAGCAGCACGCCACGTGTACGCTAGCGCTAGGTGCGTTGCGCTCTAGACAGCGCACTACGTGTCAAATATAGGTGCGCTAGCGCAACGTGCGCTGCCCTTCAAGCAGCGCACCATGTGCAAAGCACGGGTGCGCTAGCGCTGGAACTAAAAGCTCCCCTCCGTTAGATCAAAGATCTAATAATAATGATAAATCATTAATTAATCAGAATTAAATTCTATTAAGAAAAGATTCCTTAAAATCTTTCCAAATAACAAGATTGTGCTCTGTAAATCAGAGCACCGTTGGATCAATGATCCAATGGTAAATAAAAATTACCAAAAGACAGCATAAATTATGTATGGAAAGATTTGTCAATCTTGTTAAAAACAAGAAGATTGTTTTCTGTAAAACAGAAGCCTTTGGATCAAAGATCCAACGATGGGAAATTCCCCAAATCAATTGGAGAGAAGATCTCCTTAACTGATTCAACAAATCAGCTTGCCCTATATAAAGGCCCTAAGAGCTCAAGTCTCACACAGAGAGACCCCCCCATAAACTTTGAGAAACTCAAAGATAAAGAGCAAGCTCTTGCAAGAAGATTTTTTTTCAAGGTAAGAATGAATGATGATGAACACAGAGATGAAATCATCTCATGATTAAGAAAGAAGAATTCATTTCTTTAAAAAGATCATAGATCTAAAAAGACAAAAAAAGTCTTTCATAAAGAGATCAAAAGATCTCATTATAAAATAAAAGAAGAACTTACTTCTCACAGGTCATAGATCTACAAGACTGAAGTCTTTCTCAAAGAGATCAGGAGCATCTCATTACAAAAAGGAGGGAAATGGAGGGAAGAATAATTCAATTCTCTTAAGGATCATAAATCCATAAAGGCAAAGCCTTTCATCAACATAAGAGGTTGAAGAACTTTTGACAAAGTCTCTTTAGATCACAAAATTGATCATCTGTGCCTTTGCGCTCTTGAATTGCGCTTCTGCGCTTTTAGACTGGCGCTCAGCGCCGAGCGCAACACGTGTTGCTTTGCGCTCTCGAAGTAGCGCACTGTGCTCATGGGGTGGAGCTCAGCACCAGACGCACCACGTGTCACTCACATATGAGCTATTGAACTAATAGCGCTCTGTGCTCATAAATTGGTGCAACGCGCCCATCATTTGGCATAAAGCGCCAAACGCGACACGAGTCCCTTATATGTGCGCTACTTGACAGAAGCGCACTACGCTCTTTGATTGGAGAAAAGCGCCAAGCGCGACACGTGTCCCTTATGTGTGCGCTACTTGACAGAAGCGCACTGCGCTCTTTGACTGGCGCAAAGCGCCAAGCGCAACACATATCCTTCACGTATGCGCTACTCGGCAGAAGCGCACTGCGCTCTTTGACTGGCGCAAAGCGCCAAGCGTGCCACGTGTTGCGCTGACATAAATTATTCTTTAATATGCCCAGTACTATGAGGAATGCTCAGCATTCAGTAAAGACAAAAGCATTGTTAGGGCCAGGCCCAAATAAAGGCTCAACAGCACAAAATAAATGTCAAACAATTTTAAATTGATTGGACTTAGCCCAAGTTAGCCATAAGTCCTCAAATCAAATTAACTGAGCCCATATGCTCATAAATATTTTAACAGATCTTAGCCCCAAATTGGACTACAGATCTTTCAACCAACTCATATCGGTTCAAAGGTATATCTCTTAACCCCTCTGATATATGTCATTGTAATCCTTCAGTATCTTCATAGAGGTGACGGGTCCCGACAACCAAACATTCCACGGACTGTGGGGTCCTTAAACTCACGGACTATGATGTCCTTAACTTTGATTGTGAGGTCTTTAAACTCACGGACTATGACGTCCTTAACCTTGACTGTGAGGTCTTTAAACTCACGGACTATGATATCCTTAATCTCGACCGCAATATCTTTAAACTAACAATGGACCGAGATGTCTTTAAACTAACGATGGACCACCATGTCCTTAAACTGGTAATCGACCGCAACGTCTCTAAACTAACAATGGACCACAATGTCTTTAAACTAATAATAGACCGTAATGTCCTTAAGCTAATTGACCGCAATGTCTCTAAACTAAACAATAGAGTCCAAATGCTTTTTTATTGGATCTAAATGGTCCCGTTAAGTTGATCTTAGTCTAAAATTAGACTAACATATCCTTAACCTAAAATCCCCTCGTTAAGTAGATCTTAGTCTAAAAATTAGACTAACGTATCCTTAACTAACGTTTAAGTTGATCTTGGTCTCAAATGAGACTACGTATCCTTAAACCCAACCCCAAATCCAAATCTAAGATGATACGGATTTAGACTAGTCCATGCCCTATGGGCGACAACATAACTTAGTCTCCGTATACAATCAACGGTAAACCACAAACAAAACAAACACCCACGACACGAAGTGACCATCTGGAGAAGGAGAAAGTGGTTACCGCGACGCGGTAGCGTAATTAACTGTAGGGGCTTGCACTTGCAGGGAAGATCGTCCCCACAATCAAAAACCCTTCAAATGAGGGGGAATCTGACGAAGTCTGCTATATCGACCGCATCCTCCCACACCTTCGATATACGTTGCCATAAATCAACTTGGCATCTTCGGAGAGGTGGACGGATAGCACTTAATAGCATCTGCCCCCAGACTCAGGAAAGACGTCCACGCCGTCTTCCCGGTTTCCGGCGGTAAATAGATTCTGGCACGCCCGGTGGGTCCTTTTACTCTTTCCACTCCATACTTCGTGTATCGTGTTTTTCCGCGATCAAATAATCACGGTATATATGTGTTTGTGGTTGCCCTTAGGGGAGTGGATACTGAAGCTGGCGTTTCGTCTCTATGAAGAATGGCATTTGCTCCCACCCTAGCAACTTAGGCTCTGTCATATCCAGTGGAGTTAAGTATGGGTCACTTGCAGTATCAAATCTCTGCAATCCGGCTCTTCAAGAAATCAACGGGCTTCTTTTTTGGTCGATACTCCCACCTCCCACCTTCGGTACCTCAACGTCGAAAGAGGAAGCCCAGAAGAAGTCTGTCTTCTACAGGCTGGCTCCCCAAACAGCAGTTTTGCCGACGGAATCAGTCCTCAAACAACTGGCATATGCCAAGGACCAAGGTCGACGCAGGGGGCAGAATATTCAAGCTCTCAAAGGAAACAGGTGGCATGCTCAGCAAAAATCTTGAAGCTAAGCAAATCCTGGCCGTAAGAAACGGTCGATGTCAATATCAGCATCATACAAAATAAGCCGGGAGCAGTTCTCCGTATGGTCCTGTTTCAATCCCAGTGGTGAATGTTGTTGTTCCAACTGGGAACAACTTCAAATTGTTGTGAAGGGTCAGGCAAAGTTCTCCTACCGCAATATTGAAGAAGTCTCCGCAGCCCATGGAGATCCCACGAAAGCAGAAACCAGTTCTCTCCTTGAGACAACTTTCCTCATCTATATATAAGGTGTGGAAGCAGGAGAAAGGGACTCACCCCAAGACAGATCCTGATACAGCGGTTCCTCCCAAAACCAAAGCGGCTTTTCAAAAAAAAGAGAGGCCTAATATAGCTCAAGTGCCCGAAGCAAACTCCAAAAGCCAAAAGTCCAAACACCCCAAGCCTGGGGGCATGGTAGTTTACATAGTCTATGTGGTGAATTCCAAAGACGAAATTCGAGCTTCTACTAGTCACCGACCTCAAACTCGGTCCTTAACAAAAGTTCAACTGCAACATGAAAGCTGCAGGAGATGCTTGCTCAGGCGGCACCACTCGCTAATCCATCGTCTAAGGAAAATCCCGAAGTCGCACCTGGAGAAAGAGGTCTGGTATGGTGCCGATTCTACACTTGGCAGGCTCCAGCCCATCCGTCTACCCAGATATTACACAGAAGGATTAAAAAGGCTGTTGAAGCGTCAAGGTGTACCCTTCAAACAAACTGCTCGACAAGCTCAGTTCTACAACAGGATATGGAGCGTCCCTGGAACTCAGCGAAAATTGCACAACGGGAGAATGGAAACGATCGGGCTTGGATACGTTCAATCCAAGAAACGGGAACGGTTCCATGGCTGCTACATAATACATGACTTTAGCGAAGAAGGAGATGTTCTATTAAAAGACGCTAACCTTGAACCAAAACAAGGTCCCGCCATCAATACGCCAAGTCTGTCGTTTGAAGAACATATGTACAAGCTGATAAGGGAAGCGGGTCAAAAGGTCCGGGACGACCATAGCCGCGAAATATCCATTTATGAGAAAGTCAGGACACAACGCCTCCTTCAACAAGCTGCGGAGAATGACAATGATCCTTATCGTCAACCCGTCATACAAAAGACCCGGCACAGAGGCTAAAATAAACCAGAGAACGGAAAAAACGTTCGACAGCAGCGTAACGGGTCCAAAAAGCCACGCGATCGAGAATCGAGCAACCAGGATTCGTCTCTTATAAAGAAGATGGGTCGAGCGTATTCTTTTCCCCAGGACAAGACAAAGAAGATATTCAATCTTGTCATAAAACATCAGATGATGATACTCCTAGAGTCCAAGCACCCCAAGCAAGCAGGCGAAGTCTCTCACCCAGACTATTGCTCCTATCACCGAGCAATAGGACATCCTCTCGAATACTGCTTCACATTCAAAGACTGGGTAGAAGACCAGTATCAGCAAGGCAGGTTCTCTTTATCCAGCAGTTAGAGGGTAGCCCCGCCACAGAAGCATGAACCGAAAGCCACGTATGCAGCGAGAGTAGAGCCGGATCAACATCGGTCTTGGAAGAGATCTCGCACCTGTCACGTGATAATGCTGTCAGAAGAAGAACCAGAGAATATGGATGACCTCCCCTGGTGCTTCGAAAACGATGATGGCGAGGTGATCTCAGAGTTTCCACCGACGCCAAAAGAGCTGGAAGATGGGATACACACTACTGTGGATGAGCTCAGAAAAATCGACTTGGGGACGGCAAGTGACCTACGGCCAACGTTCGTCAGTGAACTATTATCTGAAAAAAGGGTGGCTACGCTAAAAGACGTGTTCATGCAGTATAAAGACTGCTTCGCATGGAACTACTCCGAGATGCCAGGACTAGATCCATAGATAGCAGTACACAAATTGGCGATTTCTCCAGACATCAAGCTGATCAAACAAGCACCGAGAAGAATGCGACTCGAGCTTGAAATAAGCATCAATGCCGAGGTCAAAAAGCTAATCAACTCCGGCTTCATCCAAGAGGTTCAATATCCTGAATGGATCGCCAACATCATCCCGGTGATGAAGAAAAATGGGACAGTGCGCATATGTGTGGACTTCCGGGATCTCAACAAAGCTTTCCCGAAGGACGACTTTCCAGTACCGGTTACCGAGCTGATGATTGACAATACGTCCACTCATGAAGTTTTCTCCTTCATGGAAGGCTCAACAGAATACAATCAGATAAAGATGCATCCCGAGGACCAGAAGCATACCGCTTTCCGGACCCCTTTGGGTATATTCTGCTACAAGATGATTCCTTTCGGTCTAAAGAACACTGGCGCCACCTATCAGAGGGCCATGACGAAAATTTTCGATGACCTCATACATGAAATCGTCGAATGCTATATCGACGACCTCGTAGTTAAAAGCATATCATACGAGGAACATTTAGAGGATCTGGAGACCGTGTTTCAGCGCCTTCGAAAATACAACTTGAAGATGAACCCTCTTAAATGCGCGTTCGGAGTTTCTTCAGGAAAATTCCTAGGATTCGACGTCCGACACCGAGGCATTAAAATAGACCCGTCGAAAATCAAGACGATCATGGAAATGCCTCCACCAAGAACTCTTAAGCAATTGCGGTATCTCCAAGGAAAGCTCGCGTATATCCGACGATTCATAGCCAATCTCTTCGGAAAGTGCCGTCCTTACAGTCACCTAATGAATAAAGGAACCCCGTTAGTCTGGGATCGCAAATGCCAAGGCGCACTAGACGAAATCAAGCAATACTTGCAGAACCAGCCAGTACTAACTGCTCCGGTCAAGGGAAAGCCTCGCATTCTGTATACAGCCGCCCTCCAGGGTTCTCTAGGCGCATTGTGGGCACAAGAGAATGACCAAGGAAAGGAGAGAGCCCTCTACTACTTGAGTCGAGTTCTACTGGGGGCAGAAAGCAATTGCTCCCCTATCGAAAAACATTTCCTGGCATTGATCTTCGCAATAACGAAGCTCAGACATTATGCATTAGCACATGAGGTCCATTTCATATCAAAAGTGGACTCTCTCAAATATTTGATGTTAAAGGCTATATTAACGGAACGTCTTGCTAAATGGGCTATACTCTTGATGGAGTTCTCGATAACTTATCGACCCCTCAAGGCAGTGAAAGGCCAGGTCATCCCCGACTTTCTCGCCGAGCATCCAATACCTGTTGACTCACCCCTGAACTGCGAATTGCCAGACGAGCACGCGTTTGATACGATCGACAGGGCCAGAGGAGAGAGTGATACCCGATGGGAACTCTACTTCGATAGAGCATCTTCTATGAAGAAGCAAAAGCACAACACCCCTATAATCAAATCTGGGGTAGGCCTCATCTTCGTGACTCCATAAGGAGGGATAATGCGCTTTGCCTTCTACTTAACAGAGCCGAGGACAAACAATGAAACCGAGTATGAAGCTTTGATAGCAGGTCTTGAGATCGCTGTTGACATGGGGATTGAAAACCTCCTCATATACGGAGACTCCCAGCTGGTCGTCAGCCAAGTAAACGGCGACTATCAAACGTGCAAACCAAAGTTGGTAAAATAAGGTGAAAGAGTGCAACAATTGTTGACTCAAATCCCCACCTACATTCTGGAAAGCATACCGCGTGCGGAAAATAGCAAAGCAGATGCATTGGCCAAGCTCGCTAAAGAACTAGCCGACGAAAACCTCGATGATGTGAGAATCGTTGTGCAAAGCCGTTGGATTCTCGCTCCGGAAGAAATATCTCCGGAGTCGTCCGAAGAGAAGGGAGCTACCGAGCAAACGGCCCTACAAATTAAAGACCAGGAAAAGGCTATGGATTGGAGAGAAGTCTTTATAGACTACTTCAAATCCCGTCGAACACCTGAAGACACGTCCTCAAGACACCAGCTCATGAAACGAGCTCTAGCCACCGCCTTTGTCAATGATACTCTGTATAAAAGATCATTTAATTCTCTATGGCTAAGATGCCTGGGACCTGAAGAGGCAAGGAGAGTCGTCCAAGAAACTCATGACGGACTCTGCGGTTCTCACCAAGCCGGGCCGAAAATGTAACTAAAGATCAAAAGCATGGGGTATTATTGGCCCACAATGATTCAGGACTGTCTCGAATACGCAAGGCAGTGCCACTCATGCCGGATTCACGGGGACTTTATCTACCAGCATCTAAATCCGCTATATCCGACGGTGGCTAGCTGGCCATTCAAAATGTGGGGAACATACATAATCAGCCCCATCGAACCAGCATCGTCCAGAGGACATCGGTTCATACTGGCAACAACCGATTACTTCTCCAAGTGGCCAGAAGCAGTACCGCTGAGGGAAGTAAAGACGGAGAATATTCTCCATTTCTTCAAGACACACGTCATTTATCGGTTCTGCACTCTGCGACGGATTATCTCCGATAACGGGCCAGCCTATAAAAGCCATAAGATCAGCCGCTTTGCACAACAGCATAACATAGACTGGAGATACTCTTCGGTCTATAATCCTCGAGCTAACGGTCTAGCTGAAGCTTTCAACAAGACCTTGACGAAGATCGTGAAAAAGATGGTGTCTCGAAATAAGAGGGTCTGGCACGAGAAACTGCATGAAGCTCTCTGGGCATATCGAACTACGTTCAAAACAACCACGAACACAACGCCGTACGCATTGGTATTCGGCACAGAAGCGGTACTCCCCCTCGAGATAGAGTTACCCTCTCTACGAGTGGCGGTTCACCACGAGCTAACAGACGAAGAGAATGCTCAACTTCGGCTTGAGGATCTTGATGCCCTCGACGAAACTCGGCTCATGGCGCAGCAAAAATTGGAAGCTTATAAAGCAAAGATGACACTCTCATTCAAAAGATTGAATAGGCCGAGAACATTCCGCCAAGGCGAACTCGTGCTAGTGGTCAAGAGACCTATGATCCCCAATCGTGCCAAGCGGGGGAAATTCGAGCCGAACTATGAAGGCCCGTAAATCATAGACAAAATCTACCAGGGTGGAGCCTATCTACTCATGGACATGCATGGTGAAAGACCTTTGAAGCCAATAAACGGCCGCTTCCTAAAAAAATACTATGCCTGACGAGTCACGGTCTAGGTCAACGATAGATGATGACGCTTATGTCCGCTCGCTATATTCCTAAGTCCAAACTCTATAAGTAGTAGTCGGCTTGCGGATCGAAACGTCCTTAAACTAACGATGGACTGTAATGTCCTTAAACCAACAACGGACCGAAATGTCCTTAAACTAACGATGGACCACAATGTCCTAAAACTTGCAATAGACCGGAACGTCCCTAAACTAACGTTGGACCACTATGTCCTAAAATTGGCTATTGACCGAGACGTCGATAAACTATTACGGACCGCAGCATCCCAAGGCTGACACAAAAAAATAATAAAAAAAACAAAATAAAAAAAAATGGTATGTCCATAAGCAAAATGGGCACGGATGAAAACCTGAAAGGGCTCCGTGAGTAAAAACAGCAGGGCTGCCGGCGAGTTTTTGTGAAAACTCGAAAGGGCGCAACCTCGTTAAAAAACACTTGTAGGTCCTCTCGACTTGCAAGGAGAAAACACTCTTGTAAGATCCTTACGACTTATAAGAGTCCACGCACTTAGGAATCCGCACGATTCCTAAGGAGAAATTACACTTGCGAGATCCTCACGACTAGTAAGGAGAACACTCTTATGAGACCCCCACGGCTCATAAAATACAAAAGTCTTAAGCTACAGGGATCTGAACATGTTCTTAAGCCATCACAACCTCCAATTCTGCCCTAAAAGCGGTTCAGTATTGACCCTTGTATACAATCCACGGGCACGAATAAACATTTCCCTAACAAAATCCCATCCGTGACTAGGGATATGTTTACACAGTGGACAACCCTTGTAAGTCCTCTCGACTTATGAGGAGAAAACACTCTTGTAAGATTCTTACGACTTATAAGAGACCATACACTTGGGAATCCTCACGATTCCTAAGGAGAAAATGCACCTACGAGATCCTCACGACTCATAGGGAGAAATACATTTATGAGACCCTTACGACTCATGAAGTTAGAAGCCTTAGTCGACAGGATCCTAACCCTGTTCGCTAAGCCACCTTTGTTCGACATCGACAGAGGCAAATGATGATTCGCTCCTGGCAATATCCCAGTTGTAGCGATGCTGATGCCGAAATCGGTGTCCAATCCCAAACTCGCAGCGAAAAGCCAGCGAGCCACAAATACATACGAAATAGCCGAAATGATGGGGCAACTTGCAACAAAAACAACAAGTAAAAATGTATGCATACAAAACAGCCGAAATGATTGGGCAACTCGCAATAAAAATCAGCGAGTAAATAAAAAAAATAGCCTAAATGATTGGGCACCACGAAAAATAGTCGAAATGATTGGGCAATCGCGACTTTCGTAATATAAAAGCTGAAATGATAGAGCATCGCGGAAAGAAAAATATATAAAATGAAACTTTTTGCCCTACAAATGAGATCATATCGATCCCTGTATACAATCCAGGGGCACAAACAAAGAGGGAACCATATCGTCCCACCAGGCTTCATCGAAACAAAGCCAAATCTCGACGGTTCACAGATAGCCTAGAGATCATCAACAGCGCTCTTCCTCATTCCGGCAGGATTTAGACGCTGCAATCAACCTTAGAGCCATGGCAAAGTCCCTACTCCGAATCTCGACGATTCACAGACAACCTAGAGATCATCTCAACATTCATCTCATTACAACAGATGCAATGTCAGCAAATTGGAACCGCGGCAATCCCCAGTTCCATGACTCGGTGGTGCACAGACAACCGAGAGTCAAATCCCGACTCCGTAAAATGCGGATGAAGTCAACAAATTCCAGGTTTCGTGGAACGCGGCTTATGTCAATCAGACCCCATGGTAAGCATCTAGAGCAAAATTCCTGATTTCGTGGAACGCGGCTTATGTCAATCCTGACCCCGTGGGAAACGTCCAGAGCGGATCCTGGTCCTCGCAGAACATGGCTATGTCCCCGAGGGAAGCATCCAGAGCAAAATTCCTGGTTTCGTGGAACGCGGCTTATGTCAATTCTGACCCCGTGGGAAATGTCCAGAGCGGAGCCTGGTCCTCGCAGAACACGGTTATGTCCCCGTGGGAAGCATCCAGAGCAAAATTCCTGGTTTCGTGGAACGTGGCTTATATCAATCCTGACCCTGTGGGAAATGTCCAGAGCGGAGCCTGGTCCTCGCAGAACACGACTATGTCCCTATGGGAAGCATCCAGAGCAAAAATCCTGGTTTTGTGGAACGCGGCCTATATCAATCCTGACCTCGTGGAAAACGTCCAGAGCGGAGCCTAGTCCTCGCAGAACACAGCTATATCAAATTGACCCTATGGGAAGCATCCAGAGCAAATCCTGGTCCCGTGGAACACGGCTGGAGTCAATCTCGACCCCGTGGGAAACGCCTAGAGCAACTCCTGATTCTGTAAAACACGGATGATGTCGATCTCATCAAACACTTACGGGTTTTCTCGAACGTAAGGAAGAAAACACTCTTGTAAGATCCTTACGACTTATAAGAGAAAAAGCACTTAGGAATCCTTACTATTCCTAAGGAGAAAATACACCTGCGAGATCCTCTCGACTCGTAGGGAGAAAATTTTTTATGAGACTCTCACGGCTCATGAAGTTGAAAAGTCTTAGGCAGCAGATCTGAACCCGCTTCCTAAGCCATTGCTACCTCTAGAAGAATTCTTTCTATCATCTGCAGGCTACGCTTACTAAAGTGACATGCCGATAACAAAGAAAAGAAGAAAGCAAGAAATGGCATAAGACATTGCAAAAGAAATGTATCTTTTATTCATAAATTCAATTGGATACAAAATACATCTTATGAAAGAATAAAAAAAGTGGATACATTTTATTCAAAATTACAAATGGTACAAAAACAATTATTGAGAGGGAAGCGTTTTCAATAGACCAATTAACCGCTCGTGCACTTCCCTCAGCCCCTTTTCATGGTCAGCTGCCACGGCCAACTCTGCTTCAACCTGAGCTCGTTGCTGCAGATAAGATGAAAGTTGCTCGTCAAAGACCCGCTAAGCTACCTCACGACCTTGTGCATCTCGTTCAATGAGGTTGAGTTCCTGCCTCAGCGTTAACCCATCAGAAATATATCGTATAAGGTTTTCAAAGATGACTTTTAGCTGTGCAGCGTTTGCATCAACTTCGGCATGCAAACGAGCAGATTCGCTTAAAGTCTCCTCGTGCCCCTTACACCTCAAAGCCGCTTTTTGTTCAAGATGGCGGAAGTAGGGAGTGCTCTCCTCGACCCATGCAGCCCGCTGGGAGTTCACATCCAAGACCTTAGGAGTAGGACGTCCAAACTCGAGCTCGTGCAGACAGGCCTCGATTTCTCTGCAACGATTAACCCAGGACTCCACGACGACTTCACTATGAAAGTCCACGAGCGTTGCCAGCATGGGATTAACCTCACCAGCAAAATCTGCAGCAAGGGCAAGAGTCTCCGCGTCAAGCTCCTCAAGGTGATCGATTAACATGCGTAGACTATTCACAGCGCCTTTTGAAGAGGGACGTCGAGAAAAGGGGCCTGCTGGCATAATAACTTGAGACTCGAATGGAGCTGAAGTCGATGTCACAGCTACAAAGTAAATCACAGTCAAATAACGGTTCAAGAAATAAAGAAGGTTTATGAACAACGGAGTTTACTATACCGGCTGCAGCAGGTGGCAAGACCGGGAATACCGGTGGTGCAGTTGCTCTTTCGTCTCCTCCTTCGATCTGCAGAACTGCAATTAAAACGAAGAAGAATTAGAAACGATCTGACTGCTCGTAAAGGAAAAGAAAAGACGTTAGCTAAAGGCTGTACTTACCAACGCCACTCAATGAGGCAATCTCCGACTGGAAGGAGAAATGGGGATGCAACACCTGATACAAGTGATCAAAAAGGACTCCTGCAAGGATGTAATAACGCGATGTCAGTGCATAAAGTATATTGCTTACAATAAAACCGATGGGTCACAAGTCCGTACCTTCCAGCATTTGAGAGGATACGGGAGAAGGCAAAGGGGCGGCCACCGTCAAGGTGGCAACTGGCAATATTGCCTCGGGTGGCACAATCTCAACACTCACCACGCCTGCATTAGAAGCGAAAGAAATACTGTCAGGAGAGATCGAAAGGGATTACATAATGAAAAAGAAAGCAATGATCCAAAATCTACCTGGTAAGTCGCCGGTCGAGACCGCAACAAGGACATCATTGGATGCAGCGACTGCCTCACCCTCCTCCAACGACATGGTCTCGTCTCCCATCGCCTCATCTCTTGACTCGACGAGGGCCGTCGTAATGCTCGCGACGCCAGAAGATGGCAGAGAACCGCAGGCAGAAAGAATGGCAATTGGGGCAGTGCCAGACTCTTAAGAAAAAGTGGCTACCTCAGGCTCGACGATTGCAGCCATCTCGCCAACAGCTACTTCGGGCTCAGCGATTGTATTCGTCTCACCTACCGCTATCTCAGGCTCGGTAGTTGTCGCCACGTCACCCACCACTTCCTCGATAAGACTCGGCCCTACAGGATAGGATGTATGAGAACCTGAAAGTTAAAACTTTGACAAAAAGAACCCAATGTCATGTTGCCTTGGGTCAGTTTTTCGACTGCTTCCCGAGCCGCACGTGCTGCCTGTCTTTGGGCGGTAGACAAGGTAGCCGAAGCATCCTCTATAGGAGTAGGAGCAGGGGTAGCAGTGCTTGAACCTGCACCCGCAGCCAAGGCGACGGTACGTTCCCTTGCCGCGCGCATTCTACGCTTCCTTTCTGCCCAAGCTGTGAGGGAAGATCGTCTCAAGACCTCTGTCAACGGGACGCCATCGTCCGCGCCAATAGTTACCTCTGGAGCCGTTATGGCATCCGTCATCAGTCGTTTGAGTAAGGCCTCTTTCGGCAGTGCTAAGGAGGTCGAAACCTCGATAGCTGGCCCTGGAAGCATCTCCGCATCACCTGACGGGATTGGCACTGTACTGGGCATGACTTGAGTCGAGGTGATCCCTGCAATTAGATAAAAAGGGGGTCAGATTATTCATAAGAAAGGCGAAATGATCCGAAATATACCAACGCCCAACGAAGCCCGAATCCTCTCCTCCTCCGCAAAAGTCTTGAGGGAAGCCGCGAGAGCTTCTTCAGTGGAAATGCCTGTTAAAGACGAGGTGTTAGTCAAGGCATGATAATAGAAAAATATATAACATGCGACCGAAGGTTACCTGACTCAGTAAGGATGACCGGTCCCACTTTGTAGCTTGCTAATCGCTTAGAAGCTGCAATAGCATCCTCAAGGTCGGTATCGTCCGGCGCTATGAACAGGCCTTCGTTGGTCCCGTACTCGCTCAGGCCCTAGCTATAAGGAGCATGAGGCTCCTGGCCGAACACTACGTCTGCAGAGAAAATCGATTTCTTCTTCCTCTTCTGTGTGCGAGTGCCCGTCGCCGCCAGCACAAGCTTACGCTTGGTGGACACCTTGGGACGACGAGTCCTGATATCTGAACCCATGCCGGACTCGGGAGACGCCACAGTCACCCTTTCCACGGGAGCATGGGGTATCGGTAGCTCGGGCCTGTCACGCGAGACTGTGATCACGACAGCTTCTCTTAAGGGAGGACGGACAATGGTCCGTCGCTTCAGAGGGACGTTTCGATCACCGGCAGGGGGTACACCCTTGCAATCAAGCAGCAGTCATTTCTCCTCCTTGATAATGGCGCCTATTGAATGCTGATACCAGGTCATGTAAACATTAAGGGCCTTCGGAACACAACTCGGTTCGCTGATAAAAAAGTTGGACCCTGTGTTCACGCGCATAAAATGATGCAGCCGTTTCACATTCCTTCTTCGGTGGCAGCAGGTTCTAACAAGAAAGCCTCGAGCGGGACTCCCTGATTATAGCTCAGCTATTGGGCGAAACGATGCGGATTGTATCTCATGAATAACGCCGCATCATTTTGCCTAAACACTAGAAAGCCCGGTCTGATAGAATATAAATGAAGGATTTCCCGAGCTTTCAAAACAGAGGTTCTATCTTTAAAAATGTCCCGCAATCGCTGCACCGTTGTTGCGGACTCTTTGCCGATACTCAGAATCTTGTCGGTGAAGGTCATGCCATCTCCAACCATGCGAGGATGAAGAAGAAAACCTCTAGCTTCCCGCGGTGATGGATTTACAATAGATGCGTCGACTAATCGCATAACCCAGGGGATGCCGCACCTATCATAGAAGGAAGGCCTTTTATGGATACCGAAAATGCCAAGTGCATGTAGCTCGAGCCATGACATAAAGTAATGCATCGAGAAGTTCACATGCTGCACTCCGGGTTCAGTAGTATCCGCCGCTTGGCTGAGGCCGTAATACAAATCAGCTAACCCGTCAACCCAACAGCCACTTTCACCCCAATAACCATTCGGTGAGCTGGGTAGAAGACAGACGGCCTCATATGGCGAGGGTGCATCGGGAGTGCAAACCAACCCAGCCATAACCCAAGAAACCCCAAAAAGAACGTTTCCTCATCAATCCCAGGGACTGCAACCTCCGCAAAAGAAACGACTAGGGTGTTGAGAAGGAAGAAACTCTTTTGATCAGCCTCCGCCGTTAGCAGGTTATTTAAACCTAAGCCGAAAGGGTCGTCAAGCGTGGAGAATTTAGCAGCCTCCTTCGAAAGGACTTCCGGACGGAGAAAACGAGCGATGAAGTCCTCGAAATTAATCCCGCGGCTCCCAGATTCGAGGAAAAGGCCCTTATAAATATTCAACACTTTGATCAAACTAGGAAATTAGTGTTGAATGGCATTCTCTAGGGTAAGGCCTGTCATCACTGGTTTGGCATCAAAAACGTATTCATCTGTAGGAAGCAGTTCCTTATAATGCTCCCCCATAACCGGTAAGCCAGAAACTTCTGCAAATTCCTCTAAGGAGATTGATACTTCTCGGTCCAGCGAAAGGAAGGTGTGGGTAAGAATATTCCACTGTTCCAGAAAGGCCTTAACCCACCAAGTGGGAAGCGTAGGATACTGGAAGAGAGAAGCATAAATGGCAGGATACAATCCAAGCCTCAACAATTGCGACTTCTTCGCTGACAAAATATAACGGGCCCATTGCAGATAGCCAGCTGGATGACGAGGAATTAGGCCAATCATATATGGTTGTCCCCACGGTCGCGTCTCGTCTTGACAAATACGTCGTCCCGGGGTATCCAAAGCCATTGGAGGCTGAACAGGTATCGAAGCCATAGCAGGCTGAAGAAGACCTCCCGAAGTCCAGTTGACTTCTTCCACGGTATGGTTCACCGGGGGTGGGTCGGCGTAATGGATCTCCATGATGGGCTCTGAGGGTACCGCACACGAAAAGCTCTGCCGACAGTTAATAATGTGATTGTACCATGTCCCCCAGAGGTGAAGATTCTTATGTTTCGGGTCATAATCTCTGATCAATGCTAAGACTTCCCGGTCCATAGGTGCTCCAGGGAATCCTTCCTGAACGAACAAATGGGAAAAAGGGATCGAAAGACATGTTTCCTGCACGAAAAAGAACAAAAGTCAACTGTCAGTGCTATAATTTAATTTAAATTCTGACACTTGGTATTTTAAAATCCGTACCGCGCTACAATGCAGTAAAAAGGGGACCCATAAAATCTGGATGACGGTTCATCATTAATAAAACAGCCTCATCATTTGATGAGACTGTCATTAAATGAGGAAATCCTCAATTGATTCTCATTTAATGAGAAAACCCCTCGGGTTGAGGAGTAAATTTCCCTTTGAGAGCAGTGCTCTGTGACAGAGTGACACTTGTCAAACTCTAATAATGTAGGAATAAAAATTCCTCAAGAGCCTTGCTCTGGAAAAAAAATGATGATGGAATAATCCATCAGAAAAATTGAAATCAATTTTTTAGGAACTAAAAATTCTGGGATCTTCAAGATCCATGAACAAACTCTTAAGAGTTCTTCATAAGAGATTAACAAATCTACTTGTCTTCAAAAGAGCAAAGCTCTGTTGATGGGTTAAGAAACCCTGAAGATCTCTTTAGATCTATGATTCCATGAGAGCAAAGCTTTGTTAATAAAACCCTAAAAGGTTTCCTTTAGATCAAAGATCTATGAAGAGTAAGGCTCTATTAATGGGTAAAACCTTAGATTATTAAAAGATTTAATCTTTACCTAAATTTTGACAAAGTTTTTGTCCTTAAGAAAATTCTTAAGATGAAGAGCTATGCTCTATTGGAGAATAAAAATTCTCAAAGGAAGAAGATGAAAAGAATCATCTAAAGGGCCAAGGGTCCTATTTATAGGCTTAAATAGCCATTTCAGATTCTGAATTGATCCAACGGCAGAAATTTTGCCACCACTGCATTCACGTGTGGGGCACGTGAGCGCAACGGCGGGGGGGGGGGGATTTGTTTCCCCCAATCAGAGCAAAACTCCATTTGAAATTTAAATTTCAAAATGAAGCAACGCTTCAGATGCAGCGCCAAGTGCGCTGCGCTCTAAACAGCACACCATGTGCAAAGCACGTGGGCGCTAGCGCCAGGTGCGTTGCACTCTAAGCAGCACGCCACATGTGCGCTAGCGCTAGGTGCACTGCGCTCTAGGCAACGCACTACGTGTCAAACATAGGTGCGCTAGCGCGATGTGCGCTGCCCTTCAAGCAGCGCACCACGTGCAAAGCACGGGTACACTAGCGCTGGAACTAAAAGCTCCCCACGTTAGATCAAAGATCTAATAATAATGATAAATAATTAATTAATCAGAATTAAATTCTGTTAAAGAAAGATTTCTCAAAACCTTTCCAAATAACAAGATTGTGCTCTGTAAATCAGAGCACCGTTGGATCAATGATCCAATAGTAAATAAAAATTAACAAAATACAGAATAAATTCTGTCTGGAAAGATTTGTCAATCTTGTTAAAAACAATAAGACTGCCTTCTGTAAAACAGAAGCCCTTGGATCAAAGATCTAACGATGGAAAATTCCCCAAATCAATTGGAGAGAAGATCTCCTTAACTGATTCAACAAATCAACTTGCCCTATATAAAAGCCCCAAGACCTTAAGTTTCACACAGAGAGACCCCCCATAAACTTTGAGAAACTTAAAGATAAAGAGCAAGCTCTTGCAAGAAGATTTTTTTCAAGGTAAGAATGAATGATGATGAACACAGAGATGAAATCATCTCATGATTAAGAAAGAAGAATTCATTTCTTTAAAAGGATCATAGATCTTAAAAGACAAAAAAAGTCTTTCATAAAGAGATCAAAAGATCTCATCATAAAATAAAAGAAGAACTTACTTCTCACAGATAATAGATCTATAAGACTGAAGTCTTTCTCAAAGAGATCAGGAGCATCTCATTACAAAAAGGAGGGAAAAGGAGGAGAGAATAATCAATTCTCTTAAGGATCATAGATCCATAAAGGTAAAACCTTTCATCAACATAAGAGATTGAAGAACTTTTGACAAAGTCTCTTTAGATCATAAAATTGATCATCTGCGCCTTTGCGCTCTTGAATTGCGCTTTTGCGCTTTTAGACTGGCGCTCAGCACCGAGCGCAACACGTGTCGCTTTGCGCTCTCGAAGTAGCGCACTGCGCTCATAGGCTGGCACTCAGCACCAGACACACCACGTGTCACCCACGTATGCGCTATTGAAATAATAGCGCTCTGCGCTTATAAATTGGCGCAATGCGCCCATCATCTGGCGCAAAGAGCCAAGCGCGACACAAGTCCCTTATGTGTGCACTAGTTGACAGAAGCGCACTGCGCTTTTTGACTGGCGAAAAGCGCCAAGTGCGACACGTGTCCCTTATATGTGCGCTAATTGACAGAAGCGCACTGCGCTCTTTGACTGGCGCAAAGCGCCAAGCGTGACACGTGTCCCTCACGTATGCGCTACTCGGTAGAAGCGCACTGCGCTCTTTGACTGGCGCAAAGCGCCAAGTGCGCCACGTATTGCGCTGACAGAATATAAATTATTCTTTAATAAGCCCAGTGCTATGAAGAATGCTCAGCATTCAGTAAAGACAAAAGCATTGTCAGGGCCAGGCCCAAATAAAGGCTTAACAACACAAAATAAATGTTAAACAATTTTAATTGATTGGACTTAGCCCAAGTTGGCCATAAGTCCTCAAATCGGATTAACTGAGCCCATATGCTCATAAATATTTTAACAGATCTTAGCCCCAAATTGGACTACAGATCTTTCAACCAACTCACATTGGTTCAAAAGTACATCTCTGAACCCCTCTGATATATGTCGTTGTAATCCTTCAGCATCTTCAGAGAGGTGACGCGTCCCGACAACCAAACATTCCACGGACTGTGGGGTCCTTAAACTCACGGACTATGATGTCCTTAACCATGACTGTGGGGTCTTTAAACTCATGGACTATGATGTCCTTAACTTTGACTGTGAGAGTTAAACTCACGGACTATGACGTCCTTAACCTTGACTGTGAGGTCTTTAAACTCACGGACTATGAAGTCCTTAACCTCGACCACAATGTCTTTAAACTAACAATGGACTGAGATGTCTTTAAACTAACGATGGACCACCATGTCCTTAAATTGGTAATCGACCGCAACGTCTCTAAACTAACAATGGACCGCAATGTCTTTAAACTAATAATGGACCGTAATGTCCTTAAGCTAATTGACCGCAATGTCTCTAAACTAAACAATAGAGCCCAAATGCTTTTTTGTTGGATCTAAATGGTCCCGTTAAGTTGATCTTAGTCTAAAATTAGACTAACGTATCCTTAACCTAAAATCCCCTCGTTAAGTAGATCTTAGTCTAAAAATTAGACTAACGTATCCTTAACTAACGTTTAAGTTGATCTTGGTCTCAAACGAGACTAATGTAAGTGCACGGCGGCGCCCCGGTCGTCAATCCGACGGCCAAATGCGGAAACGGTGATAAACTTTAATTTTGCGAACTTTGCAAACCGGCACCACCGCGCACTAAACCCCGGATCGGGCCATTAAACTAGATCTAGCTAACAACAAGACGGGTTAGAGATATACCGAGTGATCCGAGTCCTCCGGTCTTCTCGTCGTCGTCCCGATCTCCCGCGGAAGCTCCGGTCGTCGCCTCCTCGCCGGAAGGGCACCACATCGCCTGCATCTTTTACGGCTCCCGCCTCTATACCGAGGCAACTCGGGCATGAAGCTGGCAAGTCGACATGCCCAAGAAGTGCTGTAGAATGTAGTGTAGAGTACATGTCTCACTTTGGGGTATTGGTTGCCATGGATGTGGAGGAATGAAGGTATGAAAAATGGTGCTTTCATTTTTCATTGCATGAGAATGAGATGAAGGAAATATGCTACAAGCTCACAAATGAAATTCTCTCATCCTCACTCAAAGAAGTGGCCGGCCTCATCAAGGGAAGAATGGAGCAAAAAAAGAAATCAACCATCATTAAATCAAGAAGGAGAGTAAGTGTAGTAAAAGCAAGAGGTGACCACAACAACAACCATACTTCTCACTTTAAACCAATACCATCTCATTAATGCAAAAGCATGGATGAAAGATATCATAATCAAAACTTATGCAATAAACCCCTCCACAAATGTTATTTGCACAATTGCAAATAACCCCTTCCATCGGAAAAGTCCGGCCGGGAAAGAACAAAGGAAAACCGGCCGGAACGGAATGCAAACTGGCAACTCCAGAAAACTGGTCCCGTAATAAATTACAGGAAAACCCCGATACTGTGTATACACACCCGCATCTGTATTCCGTCCGGATACAAATGCAATGAGACAAAATCTACACTGTACTAAACTAGGATCCGGCTTAAACCAAAGCCGGCTTGTAATATCCGTCCGATCCTGATCCGTGCAATACCGCACGTATCTGATCGAACCCTGCCATATATCTATACGGCCACTAGTACAAATCGCCCGATCCTGATCCGTGTAATACCGCACGTATCTGATCGGACCCTGCCATATCTCCATACGGCCTCTACAGCGTTTTGCCCGAAAGCTGAGTAACTGAAAGTGTGGTGGACTCTAAAGACTCGTCAATACTATGGCTGTGGATTTAACCACTAGCACGTCAGAGGTATAAGCCAATACGTGACGGGCCACCAGCTATTGACTAAAAGGGACGTCGATGAGCGAACTCATGCTGACACCCTACTGAGCCTGTCAGTGACAATATCCGTACAGTCCGGTCCGTTCGTCTATGAGCATCGCATGTCGGGCCTAGGGGGTGGGTAAAAGTCAGACCCCCAAAAGCGGTACAAGTCGTGTCGGAGTGTAGCCCAGAACACCCTGAGATACTACTGGAATACCTATCAGTAAATCTCCTGCCTTGGCCAAGGACTTCGTGTAATGGCTCTCCTAGACACAGCGCGACCTCACTCCCAATACCGGGAGAGACGAACCCCTGAAGATCCGCTCACTGCCTCCATGTGGCTCGGGACTGTACCCAACTAAAACCTGTTTGCACGACTCCTTTGAGCCGTGGTAGGGTAGTAATCAAAGCACAGTGGGAACTCATACGAGACAAATGACGATCCCCAGGTCGATGAACTAACCTGTACACATATCATCTGGGAACTGCTATCTGACGTCAGGTATAAGACCAACTAGCATGTTCCCGGCGAGTCCTGTCCGGTGTACTCATAACCCAATGAGCACCTGTATACATCTTAGGTGAACCAACTGACACCAGTGGCTTGTGAGACCGGCCACCGCCCCTCGTCGGGGTCTCGACTGTATACACTAGTCTACTCTGGAGAATCGATGCCCTGTCTCGAAACTCCCACGACTAGGGACCATTTAAGGATGTGCTTGTAGACTCCAGCTCTCACTTATATGATCGCCCTCATACTGCTGGCAGTCAAGCAACAATCCTAGGGGCTCTATCAACGTGCAATAGCGACCTATCAGGTCATCTAAAGCAGTACACGATGATAAAGGTAAACCAGATAGCAAACTATCATCTCGAGTAAGACTGTCTTACCGGGATAGGTCCTCCCTCAATCATTGCAATCACGTGCCTGTGATCCAATAATTGACTCTGAGGGCACTATCTCCAATAATCTCCCACTTGCACTCAAGGCTAATTATTGCGATGTCGCATACTCACAGCCTGTGTGATACCGAACACCCAACTCCCTTACTAGTTAGTCTCACAAGGCTTGTTTGCGAAACTCTTGCATTCGAGGAATAGCCTCAGTGAGTGGATCCACCCTGATGTTTCTTTCTATGTCTCTCTGTATCTTAAGTTCGCGGAGAAAACCATCTCCCGAAATGCGCAATACCTGTCTTAGAATGTCTGGATGTCTGATGGGACCGAGCTCATAAATGAACTCCAAATCCAAACTTCTTAGACTGTATCGTCAACTGAACTTAATCAGTATCCTGCGCCATGCCACCCTCAGCATTGCCTTGGACCACCTGTCCAAAATACTGCCCCTCGTCAGAGGGAAAACTATAACTCTGACAACCTCCTTGTCGTCCATGTCACCTTGGAAGCCTGGAATGATAACTGTCTCCCAAATGAGGCTGTCGTTATCATATCCCTAGAACATCCACTTATGTTCTAAAACTGCTTCCGACTGTTTCTCCAGGATTGGATCAATGTCAACTTATTGCATCTTGTGCAAGAACAACATCTGGTGTGGTACTTGACATCTCATGATTGACTCAATTGCCTAAGCAAGTGATCTGCGAATCATGCACATCCCTCTCTACTTTAGTCTATAAGACACCTTTAGAGAGGGTGACTCCATCACCTGCAGATACACTACCGTGCCAGGAGTCGCTCATTCTAAATACTCTTAGAATGCTGTCAAAGTACCCTGATTGGGAAACCACCCAAATCTAGATCTAAAAACCACAGGTCTAGTAACCAGTATGTCTGATATAATGTCCAAGTTCCTTGTGGAGAAACCACTGTGTGACGACCAAAGTATAACCGATCGTAGTATAGGAGTTTCTTTTCCTACTACCTTCTCAACAGATCCATCCCCTATTCTGATGACGTCAAACCTATGACTGTCATATCAGAAACAGATGATCTAACTCCGCTATATCTGCTTTAGTCTATAAATAGACATAAGCCTGATGTCCACCAATGCTTCCGCTGCTCCCACTGATTACGACAACCCTCTGGCAGAGTCATATAGATGTGCACTTCTAAAACTAGTTTAGAACGACGCTATACTCATCCTCCTGCCGGGTCTCGCAGTCTGGAACAACAACAATGGCAAGTGTGGGTAAACAAGAACTTCCCTGTCACCGTCCTTGAGGCTACCGGAGTACCTCTCGGGTGCCTGAAGTTACCCACCTTATCTGCGGAGTAGCCAATGGAATGTCAAATCAGATTGAATGTTTAGGTTCTTTATCAAATCTTCAGTAATCGTTTGCGGTTCTGGAATCACTTCCAGTTCTACCATACTCCCACTACTGTTTTTGAAAAATCCATTTTTATTAAAACTGTGGAGAGTCCAGAACAATATTTCTATTGGTCTGCCAGATGGTAGAAAATCAACCCTCGTCATAGCCTGGGTCAACCCACAAACAGCCATTACAGAAGCGTGCCTTGAGTTATCCAGGGTCTGGTTTTAATCATAAGCCGGACAACTCCCCGTACCTTAACAATGTTAAGATATGAACTGTACTATATCCAATATAGAACCAGAGGCACTGATTTAATTGAACCAGATTCAAATCATGCAGCTGTCTCCAGTGCATGTCAACTAAATGGAGAGAGGCCGATCAGCGTTACTCAACTTAGGAATGCTTCCAATTATGAGTAACCTGAAAGAGAAGCAATTTCTCTTTATCATTACTATCAACTAAATACCATACACAAGTATCTACATCTTCGATCACCTTGAAGAATCCCGATACTTGCTACACCTGGTTCTCTACTCTATTCAAATACCTATAACTCCTCAAAACTTAGACCCTGTGTTTCTATGAAACACATGTCTAAGAACTAGAGAAGTTAAAAGTAAACAGAATATAGTATGAGAACCAACCCCTCTGTCCTAATGGACACTGGACAACATACAATACTCTGTATAAGTCCGCTGAGTCTAACAACTCTTTCACTGTGTGTCGTAGGTTGAAGACTGTACTTATGGTTAAGAAGAATTACACCGCTGTTTAATACTCCTTACCTAACCATCCAATGATACAGGTAAATGTCATCGACATAATATCAAAAGGTATATCTCACTCTATGAAAATAGACGTACAGATATATCAATTTGAAATTGGTGCACAACAGCGGATATTCAAAACCAAATATTTGCCGACCGGCAAACAGCCCAGGTGATCTCCTTAAATATCACCGATTACAACGAATCCCGATATAATGAGGATGATCACCCAATTCCCAATAACTTACTCCCTCTCATCATCTGTAAAACCATACAGATGTGAGAATCAAACCTGGTAAATACATGCCCTGGAGCAAGTGTCTAATCGGGAAATCAGTTTTCTTTTAACAGTACACAGTGAAACTGAAATATTGAAATGTTTCGTTGGGGTATCCCGGTATTCCTAGTAATGCCTCTACCATTATCCAGATTCACAACTATAACCGTATAATTCTTTGCCACCTCTCCAAATCCCTTTATATGTCTTTAGTCGTTACCTTCTGCACACCCCTTAGGCCAAATGGTTTTCTTCCTTCCCTACCGTTCGGCACCAGCCTATGGTTTGGAAGAAGACTATCCAATAAGCATAATGGGTGTACTGTCCTAGTTCTAGGAGCACTCGCAATGCGAGAGAAGGTGAAGATAAAAGACAACCGAATAAACCTTATTCCTATTTCTCCTGGACCAGAATCCATCCCCGAACTGGAACAAGTTCCTTTCGAGTTCGTATATAACCATACGATGGATTATCCAATAAACTGTGGATCTTCGTAGTGATACGGAGTGTCCTGGAGAAATACAAAGGTGATTTAGGATTGGCGAAGAAATACTTGGTTTGGTCGTGAATATCAGTCGCAATTTACTTTGCCCTCTTACTAATCCCTTGCTTTGTCTTAATCTTAATACCTTCTGCACACCGTTTAGGCTAATTGGTTTTCTTCATTCCCTACCGGTCGGCACCAGCCTAAGGTTTGGAAGAAGACTATCCAATTTGCATAATAGGTGTACTATCTCCTAAACCAAGGAGTACTCACAACTTGAGAGAAGGTAAAAGGGAAAAGACAACTGAATAATCCTATCCGTTTTCTCCAGAACCGGAAACCATCCTCGAATTCCTTCGAGTTCGTATCTAACCATACGATGGTTTTGTCCAATGGAAGTGGACGTTCGTAGCAATACGGGGTGTCCTGGAGAAAAGGGTAAAAGTAGGAGTGGCAATGAGGTCTGCAACTCTGACAATCCAAAAGCCAGTGTTAAGAAGGTTCAGTTAACTTGGTCTTTGAGTCATAGTCTTAGGGTCGGGTCAATGGTCGCTGCCAAGAGAGAGAGAGAGAGAAAAGAAACACTCAGCGTGCACTCTAACCTAGATCAGAATGGTTACCAATTTATCTAATCTGGAAACCTCCCACTGTACCTCAAATTCTCCTCCAAACCTGAAAGAAGAATTAGTCGGGGTCACCCGAGGAGTAAACCAACTCATCAGTGGGAATCGGGATCCAACTATCATCGCATGATAACGTGACGGAATCCGCTCACGGTATCACACTCCAGAAGGTATGCGCATATCTGGCAAGTTTCAGTTCTTTTGAAACTCCCGATGTGATTTCTGCCCCATGCTCTTATGACCTTGGCGAAGGTCAACAAATCATAAGTCACATGTCAAGTTCTACCCGTCATTCTCCAGGTTGATTTGAACCCACCCGCACAAGCCCTTGACGAAGGCCAACAAGGCTATACGACTGTCCCAAACCAACGCATCTATCTATGCTGCAGAAAAGGCAATAAGCAGCTACCATACACTATGCCTTGACTAAGGCCAACAAACATAGCATGAATACTACGTGCTACCCGTCTGAAACGACGGAGGGCTACGAATGGTTTCTGGCGAAAACCTTTAACGTAATGAACTTGATATCGTTGAAGGAACGGATAGCTTTTTAGAAAATATAGTGACGAAAAACCTTTACTAAAGAGGTCACTCCCGGTGAAGGGATCTCGGCTCTTTCCCCGTAGAATGAGGTGCAGGATATTCCAACTGAATACCACGATGCAAAGCAAAAGTAATCGGCTATAGTGAAGTCATTGCCCTGACGCAAACTTTTTGTCCAAGGGGTCACTCCCGGTGAAGGGATCTCGGCCCTTGCCTCGTCGACTGAGGAGCAGGATATTCCAAATGAATACCACGATGCAAAACAAAAGTGAACGTCCTTGCAATAACAGCTTTTTGAAAAGTGTTCCAACAACATCAGATTAGGTTTGTTTAACTTGCATTGATCCGAATCAACGCAGTCCCATCAATTGATCACACCACAAAGAACGAAAATATACTGACGTACGTATATGCCATCCGCATTCGCCACTGGGTCCCGTCATCACCCGTTAGGTTAGCTAAGTAACGGCAGAGCGGGGACTGGACTAGCGCGGATGAAAAACATATACAACATCTACTAATATATATATACCAATATATAGTATTTCGCTCAAGGCGTGAATAAAAAGCAACATCACAGAAATGTACAGCATCACAGAACAATACAGATATCTGGGATCCCCGGGTTTCACAGAGCCACTACTGAAACCCGACGTTCCCCTGGTCGTGTGGATAGCCTGTGCAATGAAATCCTAGACCCCTACGGGCGCGGCAAGTCACCCGCCAAAACCTGAAGCGAGGCAGCCCCCTTCAGCGCCGTGAATGGACCACCCAGCACTTCACGGAATCCGGTAACTTGGGTACCCCTCCTGGGTCAACCTGTACCCCCTACGAGTGCGGCGAATAGCCCGCCAAATCCAGACTGAAGCCCCTCCGTCTCACTGCCCTGAGATGCGGGCTTGTTGCCCTCCAGAACCCGGCTATCCGTGCACCCCTCCGCGGGGTAGCCCTAGTACAGAAAATAAAATATACATACACCGGGTACATCGACCGCAACCTGGTCGTGCCCCAAAATAATAATACAAACAGGCAGTGAAGACAGTCCACATGTCGGACGCTCGCCCTGCAATATCAAATGTACATAATACAACAAAACTGTACTAGCATTGCATCCAGGCTATCCCCCACGACCGATCCGCAACAACACAGCAAATACATAGAACATCAACGTGAAGGCCACGTTCGCAAATCCGTCTAACCGGGCTATAGCAGTTAGACTGGATTTACCGATCGAGTGACATTCACGGTCGCAGATATAATTTAAATACTGTGAAATAATGTGTTTAAAAGTTCGCAAAATTAAAGTTTATCACCGTTTCCGCATTTGGCCGTCGGATTGACGACCGGGGCGACGCCGTGCACTTACAGTGGTATCAGAGCCATTAAACTAGATCTAGCTAACAACAAGACGGGTTAGAGATATACCGAGTGATCCGAGTCCTCCGGTCTTCTCGTCGTCGTCCCGATCTCCCGCGGAAGCTCCGGTCGTCGCCTCCTCGCCGGAAGGGCACCACATCGCCTACATCTTTTACGGGCTCCCGCCTCTATACCGAGGCAACTCGGGCATGAAGCTGGCAAGTCGACATGCCCAAGAAGTGCTGTAGAATGTAGTGTAGAGTACATGTCTCACTTTGGGGTATTGGTTGCCATGGATGTGGAGGAATGAAGGTATGAAAAATGGTGCTTTCATTTTTCATTGCATGAGAATGAGATGAAGGAAATATGCTACAAGCTCACAAATGAAATTCTCTCATCCTCACTCAAAGAAGTGGCCGGCCTCATCAAGGGAAGAATGGAGCAAAAAAAGAAATCAACCATCATTAAATCAAGAAGGAGAGTGAGTGTAGTAAAAGCAAGAGGTGACCACAACAACAACCATACTTCTCACTTTAAACCCATACCATCTCATTAATGCAAAAGCATGGATGAAAGATATCATAATCAAAACTTATGCAATAAACCCCTCCACAAATGTTATTTGCACAATTGCAAATAACCCCTTCCATCGGAAAAGTCCGGCCGGGAAAGAACAAAGGAAAACCGGCCGGAACGGAATGCAAACTGGCAACTCCAGAAAACTGGTCCCGTAATAAATTACAGGAAAACCCCGATACTGTGCATACACACCCGCATCTGTATTCCGTCTGGATACAAATGCAATGAGACAAAATCTACACTGTACTAAACTAGGATCCGGCTTAAACCAAAGCCGGCTAGTAATATCCGTCCGATCCTGATCCGTGCAATACCGCACGTATCTGATCGAACTCTGCCATATATCTATACGGCCACTAGTACAAATCGTCCGATCCTGATCCGTGCAATACCGCACGTATCTGATCGGACCCTGCCATATCTCCATACGGCCTCTACAGCGTTTTGCCCGAAAGCTGAGTAACTGAAAGTGTGGTGGACTCTAAAGACTCGTCAATACTATGGCTCTGGATTTAACCACTAGCACGTTAGAGGTATAAGCCAATACGTGACGTGCCACCAGCTATTGACTAAAAGGGACGTCGATGAGCGAACTCATGCTGACACCCTACTGAGCCTGTCAGTGACAATATCCGTACAGTCCGGTCCGTTCGTCTATGAGCATCGCATGTCGGGCCTAGGGGGTGGGTAAAAGTCAGACCCCCAAAACCGGTACAAGTCGTGTCGGAGTGTAGCCCAGAACACCCTGAGATACTACTGGAATACCTACCAGTAAATCTCCTGCCTTGGCCAAGGACTTCGTGTAATGGCTCTCCTAGACACAGCGCGACCTCACTCCCAATACCGGGAGAGACGAACCCCTGAAGATCCGCTCACTGCCTCCATGTGGCTCGGGACTGTACCCAACTAAAACCTGTTTGCACGACTCCTTTGAGCCGTGGTAGGGTAGTAATCAAAGCACAGTGGGAACTCACACGAGACAAATGACGATCCCCAGGTCGATGAACTAACCTGTACACATGTCACATGGGAACTGCTATCTGACGTCAGGTATAAGACCAACTAGCATGTTCCCGGCGAGTCCTGTCCGGTGTACTCATAACCCAATGAGCACCTGTATACATCTTAGGTGAACCAACTGACACCAGTGGCTTGTGAGACCGGCCACCGCCCCTCGTCGGGGTCTCGACTGTATACACTAGTCTACTCTGGAGAATCGATGCCCTGTCTCGAAACTCCCACGACTAGGGACCATTTAAGGATGTGCTTGTAGACTCCAGCTCTCACTTATATGATCGCCCTCATACTGCTGGCAGTCAAGCAAGAATCCTAGGGGCTCTATCAACGTGCAATAGCGACCTATCAGGTCACCTAAAGCAGTACACGATGATAAAGGTAAACCAGATAGCAAACTATCATCTCGAGTAAGACTGTCTTACCGGGATAGGTCCTCCCTCAATCATTGCAATCACGTGCCTGTGATCCAATAATTGACTCTGAGGGCACTATCTCCAACAACTAACGTATCTTTAAACCCAACCCCAAACCCAAATCTAAGATGATACGGATTTGGACTAGTCCACGCCCTACGGGCGACAACATAACTTAGTCTCCGTATACAATCCATGGGTAACCACAAACAAAACAAACACCCACGACACGAAGTGACAATCTAGAGAAGGAGAAAGTGGTTACCGCGACGCGGTAGCGTAATTAACTGCAGGGGCTTGCGCTTGCGGGGAAGAGCGTCCCCACAATCAAAAACCCCTCAAATAAGGGGGAATCTGACGAAGTCTGCTACATCGGCCGCATCCGCTCACACCTTCGATATACGGTGCCATAAATCAACTTGGTATCTTCGGAGAGGTGGATTGATATCACTTAATAGCATCTGCCCCCAGACTCAGGCAAGACCTCTACGCCGTCTTCCCGGTTTCCGGCGGTAAACAGTCGTTTGGGGTAAAAAATCACATCAGGAGTTTCAAACATACAGGAAACTTGCCAGGCATGTGCATACCTTCTGGAGTGTGGTGACTTAAGTGGCTTCCATCAAGTTATCATGCGATGATAGTCGGATCCCGATTCCCACTGATGAGTAGGTGTTACTCCTCGGGTGATTTTAGATGATCCCAACTAATTCTCCTTTTAGGGTTTGGAGGAGAATTCGAGAAAACAGTGTGAACCATCTTGATTAAATAAAATGATTAACCATTCTGATCTATGTTAGAGAACATGCTGAGCGTTTCTTTTCTCTCTCTCAGGCAGCGACCATAACCTGACCCTAAACTAAAACTTATGAACCAAGTTAACCGAACCTTCTTAAAACACTTTGGCTTTTAGAATGTCACGGTGTCGCTTATATCATTGCCATATCTATATCACCTTTGCATTTCTTCAGAACACCCCGTATCACTACGAACATCCACTTCCATTGGATAAATCCATCGTATAGTTACATACGAACTCGAAGGAACTTGTTACAGATTTGGGGATGGATTCTGGTTCTAGAGAGATTGAATAGGATTATTCGGTTGTCTTTTCTCTTTACATTCTCTCAGGTTGTGAGGGCTCCTAGGATTAGGAGAGGGTACACCTATTACGCTTATTGGATAGTCTTCTTCCAAACCATAGACATGTGTCGAAAGGTAGGGAATGAAGAAAACTAATTAAGCCTAAGTATGGTGTGCAGAAGGTAATAAGTAAAGACATATAACGGGATTAGAATAACGACAAAGAAAATTGCAACTACTATCATTCACGACAAAACCGTGTATACCCCTGCCACTCCCACATCCACTTTGGATTTCTCCATAACACTTCGTATTACTACGAACGTCCATAATGCTTGGACATGCCATCGTATAGTTACATACGAACTCGAAGGAATTCGTTTCAGATTTGAGGATAGTTTCCGGTTCAGGAGAAATAGAATAAGGATTATTCAGTTGTCTTTTCCCTTTACCTTCTCTCAGGTTGCGAGGGCTTCTAAGATTAGAAAAGTACACCTATTACGTTTATTAGACAGTCTTCTTGCAAAACTTAGGCTGGTGCCGAAGGGTAGGGAAGGAAGAAAACCAATTAGCCTAAAGGTGGTGTACAGAAGGTAATAAATAAAGACATAATAAAGGGATTGCAGTGAGGGCAGACAAGTATATAGTTACTGTCATGAATATGGATAGTGGAAGAGGCATTACTAAGAATACCCGGATACCCCTTCGAAACATTTTCATGTTTACTGTGCGATATTAAGTGAAAACTGTTTTCCCAATTGGAATCTGACTCCAAGGTATGTATTTACCAGATCATTTTCTTACATCTGTATGTTATTACAGATGGTGAGTGGGAGTAAGATATTGGGAATTAGATGATTATATCCTCATTATATCGTAATTCGTTGTAATTGGTGATATCTGAGGAAATCACTTGGATTTTTCCTGACGGCAAATATTTGGCTTTGAATATCCGTTGTTATGCACCAATTTCAAACTGATATATCTGTACGTTTATTTTATAAAGTGAGATATAACTTTTTGAAATTATGTCTGTGTCATTTACCTTTATCAGTTGATGGTTAGGTAAGGTGCATTCAACTGCGGTGTAATTTTTCTTAACCGGAGTACAGTTTTCAACCTACGACGCGCAAGATTTAAGTTATTGAACTCAAAGTATTGTATGTTGTCCAGTGTCCATTAGGACAAAGGGGTTGGTATTCGTACTATATTCTGTTTACTCATGACTTCTCCAGTTTTAGACATGTATTTCATTGAAATACGAGGTCCAAGTTTTGAGAAGTCATAGGTATAAGAATAAAGTAGATAACCATATGTTGCAAGTATCAGGATTCTTCAAAGTAGTCGAAGATGTAGATACTTGTGTTTGGTATTCCGTTGATATTAATAGTTTTGAGAACTTGCTTCTCTTTCAGGTTACTCATATGTGGATGCATTCCTAGATGAGTAATGATACTTGGCCTCTTTTCGTTTGGTTGATATGCACTGGAAACAGCTGTATGATTTTGAATCTGGTTCCAATTAAATTAGTGCTTTTGTTTCTATATTAGATATATATAGAATCAATTATATCTTAATGATGTTAAGGTATAGGGAGTTGTCTGGCCGATGCTTAAAACCAGAATCTGGATAAACTTGAGGCATGTTTTAGTAATGGCAGTTTGTGGATTATCCCAGGCTTTGACGAGGGTTAACTTTTTACCATCAGGAAGATCAATAGTGATATTGTTCTTGACTCGCCACAGTTTTAGTAAAATGGACTTCTTCAGAAAACATTAGTGGGAGTATGGTAGAACTGGAAGTGGTTCCAGAACCACAAACGATTACTGAAAATTTAATAGAACCTGAAGATTCAATTGGATTCGACATTCCATTAGCCACTCCGCAGATTTGGTGGGTAACCTTAGGCACTCGAGAAGGACTTCGGTCTTCTCAGAGACGGTGACAGGGAGATTCTTATTTATCCAGACTTGCCATTGCTACTGTTCTAGACTATAAGACCTGGCAGGAGGATGAGTATAGCGTCGTTCTAAACTAGGTTTAGAAGTGCACGTATATATGACTCTTCCAGAGGGTTGTAGTAGTCAGTGGGAGCAGCGGAAGCGCAGTGGGCAAGTAGCTTATGTCTATTTATAGACTAAAGCAGATATAACGGAGATAGATTGTCTATTTTTTATGTGACAGTCATAGAGTTTGACTTCATCAGAATAGGAGATGGATATGGTAAGAAAGTAGTAGGGTGTGATATCCTGGTATTTGGGATGACATGAACTTTATAGGAAGTGAACTTCCTATACTACGATCGGTTATACAATGGTTGTCATAAGGTTTTTCTCCATACAGGATATAGATATAATATCAGGGTTTCTGGTTACTAGATCTATGGTTTTAGATCTAGATTTGGTAAGTGTTCTAATCTGGGTAGTTTGACATTATTCTAAAGGTGATTTAGAATGGTTGACTCCTGGCATGGTAATGTGCCTGCAGGTGATGGATGTTTACCACCGAAAACCGGGAAGACGAAAGTCTTGCCTGAATCTGGAGGCAGATGCTAATTGGTATTATCCGTCCACCTCTCCGAAGATACCAAGTTTATTTATGGCACCGTATATCGAAGGTGTGAGCGGATGAGGCCGATGTAGCAGACTTCGTCATATTCCTCCTCGTTGAGGGGTTTTTGATTGTAGGGACGCTCTTCCCTGCAGGCGCAAGCCCCTACAGTTAATTACGCTACCGTATCGCTGTAACAACTTTCTCCTTCTCCAGATGGTCATTTCGTGTCGTGGGTGTTTGTTTTGTATTTGGTTGCCCATGGATTGTATACGGAGACTAAATTATGTTGTCGCCCGTAGGGCATGGATTAGTCCAAATCCGTACCTTCTTACATTTGGGTTTGGGGGTTGGGTTTAAGGATACGTTAGCCTCATTTGAGACTAAGACCAACTTAAACATTTGGTAAGGATATGTTAGTCTCATTTTTAGACTAAGATCGACTTAACGTATCGTTTAGATCCAACAAGAGAGCAATTGGGCTCTACTGTTTAGTTTAGGGACATTGCGGTCGATTAGTTTAAGGACATTGCGGTCCATTGTTAGTTTAAGAACATCTCGGTTCATTGGTAGTTTAAAGACATCGCAGTCAAGGTTAAAGACATCATATCCCATGGGTTTAGGGACCCCACAGTCCAATGTTAGTTTTAGGACATCACGGTCGAGGTTAAGGACATCATAGTCCGTGAGTTTAAGGACCCACAGTCCGTTGTTAGTTTTAAGACATCACGGTCGAGGTTAAGGACATCATAGTCCATGGGTTTAAGGACCCCATAGTCCGTTGTTAGTTTTAAGACATCACGGTCGAGGTTAAGGACATCATAGTCTATGGGTTTAAGGACTCCACAGTCTGTAGAGATGTGTGGTTGCCGGGACCCGTCACCTCTCTGACGACGTTGAAGGATTACAACGACAGATATCAGAGGAGTAAAGAGATGCACCCTTGAACCAGGGTGAATTGGTTGAAAGAGCAGATGTGCTCAGTTCAATATAGGTTGAGGACTTATAGCCAGAATTGGGTTAAGTCCAATTAAAAATGTTTAACATTTTTCTTTTGTTCTGGCTATTAAACCTTTATTTGGGCTCAGCCCTTTTAACAATGCTAGGCATTGGGCTCTGACACATTTTGTCTTGATCAGAACAAATCATATTCTGACAGTGCGCCACGTGGCGCTCCAGGCGCTGTGCGCCACGTGGCGCTCCAGGCGCTTTGTGCCAATTAAAGAGCCATTGTGCTTCTTTCAGGTAGTGCACACGAAGGTGACACGTGTCACGCTTAGCGCTAAGCGCTAGCTCATTAGCGCATTGTCTTTTCTATTTATGAGTGATTTGTGCTGGTCTGTTGGTGCGCCAGTGAGTGACACGTGGCGCGCTTGGCGCTGAGCGCCAGCCCATGAGCGTAGTGCGCTGTTTCAGAAGCGCAAAGCGCAAGTGGTGTCTTGGTTGACACGTGGCATGTTTTGGCACTGAGCACCGATCCAAGGAGCGTAAAAACGCAGTTCATGAGTGCAAAGCACTTTTCATTAGCGCAAAATGCATCTGATCAAATTTAAGATCAAAGAACAAGTTTATGTTCTTTTTAAAGAAGGCTTTGCCTCAAGATCTAAGAACAAGAGTTCTTATTTTTATAAAAGGCTCTTCCTTTATAGATCAAAAGATCTGTGAGTGAAGTATTTTACTTCTTTTTATTATTTTATGATTAGATCGTTTATCTTTTCTTTTTTATTAAAGACTTTGGTCCTTTTTAGATCTCTGATCATTTTAGAAGATGGTTCTTCTTTTGACGAGATGGTTTCATCTCTGTTGTTCAAGAACATAGTTCTTTACCTTGAAAATGAAAAAAATCTTCTTTTTCCTAAGAGCTTGCTCTCTTTTCCAGAGGGTTTCTCTCTCTCTTTTTTTTGTCTTCTCTCTCTTTTTTTTAGACTTGAAATCTAGGGTCTTTTATATAGGGCCAAATGATTTGTTAAATCAGTTTTAAGAGATTTTTCTCTGATTGATTTGGGAATATTTCCCACCGTTAGATCTTTGATCCTAAGGCTTCTGTTTTACAGCAAATAATCTTCTTATTTCAATAAGATTGAAAAATCTTTCCAAAATAGAATTTTAATTCTGATTAATTAATAATTTATTATTAGTAGATCTTTTAATCTAATGGTGGGGGAATTTTAATTCCAGCGCTGGCGTACCTTGCGTAGCACACCTACGCTCGACACGTGGTGCGCAGCGCAGAGCGCATGCGCACCTACGCTCGACACGTGCCGCACAGCGCGGAGCGCAGCGCAACTGCGCTAGAGCACCCATGTTTGACACGTGGCGTGCGCAGCGCAACTGCACTAGCGCACCCGTGTTTGACACATGGCGCGCAGCGCGGAGTGCCGGATCTGAAGCGTTGCTTCAACTTTTGAGTTTTGAAATTTAAAACAGAGCTTTGCTCTGATTATGGCGCGCAGAGCGCAGCGCAACTGTGCTAGCGCACCCGTTTTGATATGTGGCACACAACGCAGAGCGCTGGATCTGAAGCGTTGCTTCAACTTTTGAATTTTGAATTTTAAAACAGAGCTTTGCTCTGATTAGAGGAAACAAATGCCCCCCACCGTTGCGCTCACGTGGCGTATACATGAGTGCAGCGGTAGCAACATCTGAGCCCTTGGATCAACTCAGAAGTTGAAGAGGCGGCTCAACATCTATAAATAGGAGCTTTGGTCTTCTAGATGATTATCATCTTCTTCTTGAGAATTTTCACTCAGAGCCTTGCTCTTTTGTTTAAGAACTTCTTCAAGAGTCAGAACTCTTAGGTAAAATTAAAATTTTTAATTTTAATAAATTAGGGTTTTTACCCATTAACAGAGCCTTGCTCTTCATAGATCTTTGATCTATAGAAAACCCTTTTAGGGTTTCATTAATAGAGCCTTGCTCTCTTGAACCCATAGATCTAAACAGATCTTTTCTTGGGGTTTCTTATCCCATGAATCAGAGCTCTGCTCTTTTGATAATATGCAGATCTTTTGATCTTTTGATGAAGAACTCTTAAGAGTTTTTTCATGAATCTTGAAGATCCCAGAATTTTTAATTCATTAATTTTAATTAATCCTTGATGGTTTTTTCCATCACCATTACAGAGCCAGGCTCTTAAGGAATTTTATTTCCTTTATGATCAGAGTTTGACAAGTGTCACTCTGTCATAGAACTTTTCTCTCAAAAGGAGATTTTCTCTCTCTCCCGAGGGATTTCTCTCATTTAATGAGAATCACTTGAGGATTTCTTCTTTTAAATGACAGTCTCATTAAATGATGAGACTGTTTTACTAATTGATGCATTGTCATCTAGATTTTGTGGGTCCCCCTTTGGTCCTCTTTCCACTGCATTGCAGTGTGGTACAACTTTTAAAGTACCGAGTGTCAGGAATTTAAAATTAAATTACAGCGCTGACAGTCGATTTCTGTCCCCCCTTTTTGCAGGCAACATGTCTTTCGATACTTCGTTTCCGTTTGTCCGTTCAGAGGGAGTATTCCCTGAGGCACCTGTGGACCAGGAGGTTCTTGCGCTCATCAAAGACCATGACCCGGAATACAAGAATCTTCACCTATGGGGTACATGGTATAATCAGATTATCAGAGGTCATCGAAGCTTCTTTTGTGCGACGCCTTCGGAGCCTATCTCGGCGATCCCGTATGCGGATGCACCCCCAGTGAACTATGCCGTGGAGGTGGTTAACTGGACTTCAGAGGGTCTCCTTCAACCTTCGATCGCCGCAGTGCCTGTGCAGCCGCCGGTGGCTTTGGACACCCTAGGGCAGCGCATATGTCAGTGTGAGTCGCGCTATAACAACCGAGTCCAGTTATACCAATTTCTATTGACATATGTGTTGTTGTAGTATTTATTTCATTTACCCTGTTGGTTGCAAATGGTAGGTTACCTTATATTAGACCCGTTTACTGAGCTTGTTGTTTCCTAGTTTCTAGATTACCCTAACATTGCACTTTTCGCATATAACAATTTAAGTCTATTAAAATAATTTAAAAATACATGACATGGCCTGCTTGATACCCCTAACCCTGTGGTAGCGTCCTTGCATCGCGTTCTCGTCCCGTTCAGTGAAACAGACGTGTTTGGATGGCTACGCGCACGTACGTGTGTCAGTCCTTGGGGGTAGGCATTTCTGTTACAAAGTCCTTCATTTTAATTCTTGGAACCTGCTAATAATTTTCATCTTTCAAATTCAAAATTTTGAACCCGACCCGGGTGCAATTCTGAAATATTTACATCTCGCTAAAATTCAATTGGTTGAATTTTTAAAATTAATATCTAAATATCTTTCAGTTCAATATAATTCTTAAAATTATTTTTTTAAAATCCTTTAAAATTTATTTTCTTTACAACCGCATAGATTTTTCCCTTCTCTCCACTATTTTTCCCCAGCCTAGGAAATGATTCTCTAATCTATTGGAAAATCATTTTATATTTTTCCTAATCTTTCCCCAACCAATCGCAACCCTCCGTTTTCCCCTGGGTCCCACAGCTCTCTCTCCCTCTTTCTCTTTACCCTTTCTCTTTCTCTCTCTTTCTCCTTTCTCTCACCTCCACTAAAAACCAATTTTATATCTCCTCACTGTGCATTCCTCTCTCACTCCTCTCGATCTTTTTCTCTCTCCTCTCTCTCTCTCTCTCCGCGTATCTCTCTCTCTCTCCTTCTTTTATATATTTTTCTTCTTCTTCATTCTTTGATAAAACCTAAACCTATCGCCTGCGAACCCAAGCCGCCTCTCCTCCTCGTCGCACACACCTGACAAGGAAGCTCCCGACCTCGTCATCTCTGTGCCTTCGCCTCCTTCGCCTCCATCTTCTCTTGTTCCTCCTTTTTCTTCTCTCCCGAGCGCCTGAGAGCACCGCCGAGGCCTGCACATCCCTCACCGCGACGATCACCGGAGTGATCTCGTCGCCGTCTACTGTTCCAAATCGACGCAGCGGTGAGTTTATCATACCCCCTTCCTCCTCCTTCTTTCCTTCTTCTTCCTTTCTTTTGTTCTTTTTTTCTGTTCTGTATTTGGCCGATGGTCCCCTGCAGGCAGTTCGCCCGAGCTCCGTCAACACAGTCGACGCTCACGACCCCTCTACAGAGCAATGTGAGCCTCCTCTCCTCCATCCTCCTTCTCTTCTTCTCTTCTTCACTTCTGCGGTTCTTTTAGTTTGTTGGCGTTCACTGTTTTTCTTGGTGGCCGGAATCCGACCGTGCCGGCGACGATCCCCGATGACCCAGCGAGGACCTCTGACCCGTGTGATTCCACTGTTCGTTGTTTGGACTCATTCCGTGTACCGTGCACGCGTCGCGACTTTTCCCGTCGACGCGTGACGTTCCGTTTACCGCTTCGCAATCCGTCGAGGCAAGTGAAAAATTGCTACATACTATTTGAATTACTACATATGCTATTTAAAGTTCTGTATATCCGTTTGATTGCACGTTAAACCTGTAGCTTACTTTTAGTACCAAAATTTCCTTTTAACAGTTTGACGTTCCGTTAAATCATTTTAGATTCATCGCACGAAACATACTATGTTGCATTTAGTTCTATTATACATAGTACCCACAATCATATTTAAATTATACAACAATTATTTGCATAGTCCACAGCACCCCTTTATATTTTATACCCTGTCGGACGACCGTTTGCATACATCTAACCTGATCTATATTCAATTGCACCTCTAGATTATTTAGTACGTAATAACATGATTTTAACATCCATATTGGTTACACTGTATTTAAGTAATGTTGAAACCATCCCTTAAACGCAAAGTGATAACCGTGCATCGATATAATTTAATCTGTACATATTTGCTTATCATATTACCTGATCTAGTTTATTGTTCTGATAGTACTCATGCTTGTTCATTTATAGTCTTGTTTATGTTAGTTTGATTATGAACACCCACATGACATCTTGTGCTTCCTGACATGACCTGTTGCACTGCCTACTTGATATGACATGGTACCATACACTCTTGACATGACATGACACCTAAGTACACTACTTGACTTGACCTGATGTACCATGGCTTTACCTGTTACCCGATCTTGTGTCTAATGCCAACAAACCTGACTTGTAGTCCTTACGGACCGTTCCGGTTGTGTATCCAGACAAATCTGCACCTATCTGATCCTGAGTTGGCATTAGTTCTTGATTACTTAATACCTGACTTGAACACATATAACTTGGGGTATGGGGAAATCAATGATGAAACCTGACTTGTAACTCGACAATTCGATACCTGTTCTGATCAGTCTTACGGGACAGGCCAGCCCCGGGGTGATGATGCTGACATCACTCATCTTTACATGCTACCTTTTACTGCCTAGCGGCACGTCTCGGATTCAGCCCGAGAATCTTGACCGTGGTCCCGGGCACGCATGGGATATTATTGAGTTACATCAATGATTCATCAAATTGATTTCAAAGACCTGAGAGTAGATAACCTATAGACCAGTTTAGCCTACTCACTGCACACTACCCTTCACTGCTCTGATTTATATTGCTATTACACTTGCTTTACCATTTATGATTATACTTGCGTGTCTTGTTACCATATTTATATTTTATTGCTTGATGACATGACGCGCTGATGTCTGGGTTTTGCATGGCCCAGATTTCGTACCTTTGCTGCAGTCCGAGCAGGAGTACTTCAGCCAGCAGGCTGAGCAGTGAGAACTCAGTTGTAGTTAGTTCTTTTACTTTTTAGCATTTTATTTCTGATGTGAGCCCGCATTATGGGACATACATTCCAGTTATTCTTGTATTGGATCTCTTGCTTCCGCGTTATTTATTCTTGACTCATTTTATTTTGGCTTATGGACATGTGCTAGATAGTTTTATTTTTGTTCTTGATATCTCTACAGTCGTAATGTAACTGTGGATGGATACTTCATACCCACAGGTAGCATGGTTGGCTATGTCACGTGCCCTCTTAGCGTACTCTGGGAAGCAGGGCATGACATGGTTCTTTTGGTATCAGAGCCGTAGGTTAATCGGGTTGATTCTTTTATAGTTGGGTATTGTACCCAATACATGAATCAGAATACTCGTAATTAGGAAACATGTCCTGCCACCTTGCCGTTAAACCGTTCTTTAATCTTAACCTCCTCCTGATTATACTTTTACGATATGCAAACCTCCTTTGCATATCGACTCGAAACCTGATTCCTTGTTTATCTCTAGAACTTAGGCGACTTGGGTGGAGTTATGTAATTGTAGCTATGATACCGCGGCATAGTTACAATGCGGTACTTTATTTAAGTAACTTGGAGTTCTAGGCTTGATCTATATTTTGAATCTGTTATCATGCTAATCCTTGGGTGTTTTGATTTCAGGAACATGGCAGACAAGAATTTGAAGACGTACCAAAGGCGTGTTGACGAAGCCACTATGCTTAGAGTAATACGTGGTATGTTAAAGAACCAAAAGTGGCAGACCGAGCTGATCCAGCAGCAAGCTACATCTTTTCAGGAAGGTTTGCGGACCGTTCAGCAGTCCGTGAACAATGTTGGGGCCAAACCAGTAGATCGTGTGGGGACCATAGCGAATTTCAGGAGACTGGGTCTGTCTTTCTTTACTGGCCTGGAGGAGCCGTTGCCAGCGGAGTAGTGGCTGGTTGACACGGAGAATCTACTCATTGCAGCACAGATCCCAGATGATAAGAGGGTGGATGTGGTACGCATCCAGTTAGTGGATTACGCCCGTGAATGGTGGCTTGTGGAGGAGACCCGCTTGCCCAAGACGATCAAGTGGGCAGATTTTTCGAAGAGTTTCCTGGAGAAGTTCTTCCCGCGGACTGCACGGGAGGAAATGGAAGAGAAGTTCATCAGTCTAAGGCAGAACGGTGCACCTTTAGATGTACATGTTGCTGAGTGGACGCGGCTCAGTAGGTTCGCTGGACCTTTAGTTGCCAACGATGAAGATAGGGCAAGGAGGTTCATGCGCAGCTTAGATGTGGACATCCAGAGGCAGATTGTCTCCCTGGGTTTGACCACTTTCTCACAAGTACTTATGGCAGCCCGAAAACAACAGAGCTTATCTGGGAAGACTGGGAGTTCACAGCAGACAGCAATTACAATACGGAAGCCAAATTTTGCACCGCACCGAGCACATGGACACAGGGGTATTCCAGTGAATCGTCGTGGTGTAACACCGATGAAGAAGCCTGTTGTCGTTGATTGAAGAAGGAGAGTGATTTATGACTACTGCTATTTACTTGGACACGTGCAAAAAGATTGTCGAAGGAGGCAGGGACTCTGTTTGGTTTGTGGAGCGGCGGATCACACCATTAACTCTTGTCCTTCGAAGCTTCGCATAAAGGATGATGTTCAGAAGCCACCGCAGAAACCGTTTCAGGGACAGAAGCAGCTGACTCAAAGACCTAATCAGGCTCAAGCTTTTACCTTGACGGCTGAGGAAGCTAAGGCTTCAGGAGAAGTTGTTTCAGGTATTCTACCTGTTCATGGTTTTCCCGCATTAGCGTTATTTAATTCTACTGCATCCCATTGTTTTATGTCGTCCAAGTTTATTGCTACACACTCGATCACTTGCACGACCCTGTCTAGTTTCTGGGACATACACACCGGGAATAGGAAAATCATATCTAGTAGAGAGTGTAAAGATTATGCAGTTGTTGTTTGCGGACGGGAGCTCTTTGCATATTTCTTGGTGATTTATACAGGCAGCTACGAAGTCGTCTTGGGAATGGATTTTCTTGGCATTTTCCATGCTCACATCGATTGTAGGGCAAATAAAGTAATTTTCCAGATTCCCGGACATCTCGAGTTTGCATTCACCGGAGGAAGCAGTTCTGTCGGGCCAGTCGAGTTTAGAGCTAGGCCGACAACTAATGTTCTTTCATCAATGGAGGTTGATAAAAGTGAAGCGCCAGCTGTTGTTTGAGATTTCATGGACATGTTTGAAAACATATCAGGTTTACCGCCGAAGCGAGATGTGGAGTTCACAATTGATCTTATTCCTGGTGCAGCGCCAGTATCTAAAACATATTACCCAATGGCACCAGTGGAGTTGGAAGAACTTAAGAAGCAGGTTACTGAATTACTCGAGATGGGTTAGATTCGAAGCGGTAACTCGCCTTGGGGAGCTCCAGTTCTTCTAGTCAAGAAGAAAGATGGCACAAGAAGGATGTGCATTGACTATCGAGAATTAAACCGGACGACTATTAAGAACAAATACCCGATCCCTCGAATTGGCGAATTATTTGAGCAGCTTAGTGGCGCGAGGGTATTCTCGAAGCTGGACTTGCGATCCGGATATCATCAGGTCCGAGTGAAAATAGAACATATTTGCAAGACAGCATTCCGAAGTCGGTATGGACATTACGAGTACTTAGTGATGCCTTTCGGAATAATGAATGCACCGACGATATTCATGGATTTGATGAATCGAATCTTTTCACCATTCTTAGACCAGTTTATTATGGTGTTCATTGAAGATATTCTGGTCTACTCGAAGAGTATTGAAGAGCATGCTGAACATTTGAAGATCGCACTGCAGACGTTGAGACAAGATAAATTATATGCAAAGATGAGCAAGTGCGAGTTTTGGCTGAAAGAAGTAAAGTTTTTGGGGCATGTTGTGTCTGACGATGGGATCGCCGTCGATCCCGAAAAGATTGCAGCAGTTCGTGATTGGCCGATTCCGAAGAATGTTGCGGAGATAAGTAGCTTTCTTGGACTCGCCGGGTATTACAGAAGATCTGTGGACAACTTTGCTTGTCTGGCGGAGCCGTTGACCAAGCTTACGCACAAGGAGGTACCTTTTGTATGGACGGATAGTTGTGCGTCAGCTTTTGAGGCGTTGAAGCAGAAATTGATAACCACTCCTATTCTGACCGTGCCAGAAAATTCCGGAGGATTGGTGATTCACAGCGACGCATCTGGGAAAGGATTGGGATGTGTTTTGATGCAGCATGGAAAGGTTGTGGCATACGTATCGAGACAGTTGAAGACCCATGAGAAGAATTACCCAACTCATGACTTGGAGCTTGCGGCTGTGATCTTCGCTTTGAAGATTTGGAGACACTACCTTTTGGGCGAAAAGGTCGAGGTTTTCATGGATCATAAAAGCTTGAAGTATGTGTTCACGCAGAAGGAGCTTAACATGAGGCAACGTAAATGGTTAGAGCTGATGGCTGACTACGATCTTGATCTTAAGTACCATCCGGGGAAAGTGAATGTTGTGTCGGATGCGCTCAGTCGGTTACCAGCAATTCAGATGTTGACTGCACGGAAGGAACTCATTGAAGACTTTCGAAGATTTGATTTGGAGGTTGTGCTACCGCATTCTTCGGGTCAGTTGATGCAGCTGCAGGTACATTCGTCGTTGATCGAGAATATTAAAGCAGCGCAATCGCGGGACCCTAGATTGCAAAAGTTTCGAGAACAGGTTGAAGCTGGACTTCGAACAGACTTATTGATCCACGAAGATGGTTCGTTGAGGTATGGTAGCCGTTTGTGTGTGCCGAAAAGAGATATTCGCGAAGAACTTATGAAGGAGGCGCACGGTTCAGCATATTCCGTACATCCAGGAGGCACGAAGATGTACCGAGATATACGACAGCATTTCTGGTGGGAAGGCATGAAACGGGAGATTGCCCGCTTTGTGGAAAAATGCTTGGTGTGTCAGCAAGTTAAGGCTGAACACCAAAGGGTTGCTGGTTTACTGCAACCACTTCCGATTCCTCAGTAGAAGTGGGAGCATATCACTATGGATTTCATGACAGCTCTACCACGGAGTCCAAAGGGAAACGATGCAGTTTGGGTGATCGTTGATCGTTTGACCAAGACAGCTCATTTCATTCCTTTTCGGGTTGATCAATCGACATAAACTTTGGCAGAACGGTACATGCAGGAGATTGTAAGATTGCATAGAGTACCAGTGAGCATCATGTCCGACCGTGACACGCGGTTCTTATCACACTTTTGGAGGAGCCTACAGGAAAGTTTGGGGGCTCGATTGAAGTTTAGCACAGCTTATCATCCTCAAACAGATGGCCAGTCGGAAAGAACGATCCAAACTCTTGAAGATATGTTGAGTGCTTGCATGTTGGATTTCAAGGATTCATGGGAGGATCATCTGCATTTAGTGGAGTTTTCTTACAACAGCAGTTTCCAGGCAACTATTCAGATGGCTCCATTCGAAGCTTTGTATGGTCGCAAGTGTCGTTCACCTGTCTGTTGGGACGATGTCGGTGAACGAAGATTGTTGGGACCAGATTTGGTTGTGCAGATAATTGAGAAAGTTAATGCAATTCGGAATCATATGAAAGCAGCACAAGACAGACAGAAGAGTTGAGCGGATACATCGAGAAGACCTCTAGAGTTCTCCGTGGGTGATTTGGTATTCTTGAAGATATCATCGACTAAAGGGGTGATTCGTTTCGGAAATTGAGGAAAGCTCAGTCCTTGATTCGTCGGAACCTTTGAGATTTTGGAGCGTGTTGGTGAGGTAGCGTATCGATTGGCGTTACCGCAATCCTTGGCGAATGTCATGACGTGTTTCACGTATCTCAACTCCGTAAGTATGTTCGAGATGAAACATATGTGTTGGATCATTATGAGCTGACTGTACAAGAAGACATGACTTTTGAGGAGCGACCGATATCGATTGTGGATCGAAGGGAAAAGGTTCTTAAGAACAAGGTTATCCCTCTTGTACTTGTTTCTTAGGGTAGTCGCTCATATGGAGAGTCAACTTGGGAACGAGAAGATGAAATTCAGCAGAAGTTTCCCCATCTTTTCTTGTAGTGTTGGTCGTTTATCCTTTTGTGTTCTTAGAATTTCGAGGACGAAATTCTTTTAAAGTTGGGTATAATGTAACAACCGAGTCCAGTTATACCAATTCCTGTTGACATATGTGTTGTTTGTAGTATTTATTTCATTTACTCTGTTGGTTGCAAATGGTAGGTTACCTTATATTCGACCCGTTTACTGAGCTTGTTGTTTCCTAGTTTATAGATTACCCTAACATTACACTTTTCGCATATAACAATTTAAGTCCCTTAAAATAATTTAAAAATACATGATATGGCCTGCTTGATACCCCTAACCTGTCATAGCATCCTTGCATCGTGTTCTCATCCCGTTCAGTGAAACGGACGTGTTTGGACGGTTACACGTGCATACGTGCGTCCGTCCTTGGGGATAGGCATTTCTGTTACAAAGTCCTTCATTTTAATTCTTGGAACCTGCTAATAATTTTCATTTTTCAAATTCAAAATTTTGGACCCGACCCGGGCGCAATTCTGAAATATTTACATCCCGCTAAAATTCAATTGGTTGAATTTTTAAAATTAATATCTAAATATCTTTCAGTTCAATATAATTCTTAAAACGATTTTTTTAAAATCCTTTAAAATTTATTTTCTTTACAACTGCACAGATTTTTCCCTTCTCTCCACTATTTTTCCCCAGCCTAGGAAATGATTCTCTAATCTATTGGAAAATCATTTTATATTTTTCCTAATCTTTCCCAACCAATCGCAACCCTCCGTTTTCCCTTGGGCCCCACATCTCTCTCTCCCTCTCTCTCTTTTCCCTTTCTCTTTCTCTCTCTTTCTCCTTTCTCTCACCTCCACTAAAAACCAATTTTATACCTCCTCACTGTGCATTCCTCTCTCTCTCACTCCTCTCGATCTTTTTCTCTCTCCTCTCTCTCTCTCCGCGTATCTCTCTCCCCTTCCTTTATATATTTCTCTTCTTCTTCATTCTTCGATAACACCTAAACCCATTGCCTGCGAACCCTAGCCGCCTCTCCTCCTCGTCGCACACAGCCGACGATGAAGCTCCCGACCTCTTCATCTCCGCGCCTTCGCCTCCTACGCCTCCATCTTCTCTTCTTCCTCCTTTTTCTTCTCTCCCGAGCACCTGAGAGCACCACCGAGGCCTGCACATCCCCTCACCGCGACGATCACCGGAGTGATCTCGTCGCCGTCCACTGTTCTAAATCGACGCAGCGGTGAGTTTATCACACTCCCTTCCTCCTCCTTCTTTCCTTCTTCTTCCTTTCTCTTATTCTTTTTTTTTGTTCTGTGTTTGGCCGATGGTCCCCTACAGGCAGTTCGCCGGAGCTCCGTCAACACAGTCGACGCTCACGACCCCTCTACAGAGAAATGTGAGCCTCCTCTCCTCCATCATCCTTCTCTTCTTCTCTTCTTCTCTTCTGCAATTCTTTTAGTTTGTTGGCGTTCACTGTTTTTCTTGGTGGCCGGAATCCGACCGTGATGGCGACGATCCCCGACGACCCAGCGAGGACCTCTGACTCGTGTGATTCCACTGTTCGTCGTTTGGACTCATTCCGTATACCGTGCGTGCGTCGCGACTTTTCCCGCCGAAGCGTGACGTTCCGTTAACCGCTTCGCGATCCGTCGAGGCAAGTGAAAACTTGCTACATGCTATTTGAATTACTATATATGCTATTTAAAGTTCTGTATATCCATTTGATTGCACGTTAAACCTGTAGCTTACTTTTAGTACCAAAATTTCCTTTTAACAGTTTGACGTTCCGTTAAATCATTTTAGATTCATCACACGAAACATACTATATTGCATTTAGTTCTATTATACATAGTACCCACAATCATATTTAAATCATACAACAATTATTTGCATAGTCCACAACACCCCTTTATATTTTATACCCTGTCGGACGACCGTTTGCATACATCTAACCTGATCTATATTCAATTGCACCTCTAGATTATTTAGTACGTAATAACATGATTTTAACATCCATATTGGTTACACTGTAGTTAAGTAATGTTGAAACCATCCCTTAAACGCAAAGTGATAACCGTGCATCGATATAATTTAATCTGTACCTATTTGCTTATCATATTACCTGATCTAGTTTATTGTTCTGATAGTACTCATGCTTATTCATTTATAATTTTGTTTATGTTAGTTTGATTATGAGCACCCACATGACATCTTGTGCTTCCTGACATGACTTGTTGCACTGCCTACTTGATATGATATGGTACCGTACACTCTTGACATGACATGACACCTAAGTACACTACTTGACTTGACCTGCTATACCATGGCTTTACCTGTTACCTGATCTTCTGTCTAATGCCAACAAACCTGACTTGTAGTCCTTACAGACCGTTCCTGTTGTATATCCAGACAAACCTGCACCTACCTGATCCTGAGTTGGCATTAGTTCTTGATTACTTAATACCTGACTTGAACACATATAACTTGGGGTATGTGGAAATCAATGATGAAACATGACTTGTAACTCGACAGTTCGATACCTGTTCTGATCAGTCTTACGGGCCAGGCCAGCCCGGGGTGATAATGCTGACATCACTTATCTTTACATGCTACCTTTTACTGCTTAGCGGCACGTCTCGGATTCAGCCCGAGAATCTTGACTGTGGTCCCAGGCACGCACGGGATACTATTGAGTTACATCGATGATTCATCAAATTGATTTCAAAGACTTGAGAGTAGATAACCTATAGACCAGTTTAGCCTACTCACTGCACACTACCCTTCACTGCTCTGATTTATATTGCTATTACACCTGCTTTACCATTTATGATTATACTTGCGTGTCTTGTTACCATGTTTATATTTTATTGCTTAATGACATGACATGCCGACGTCTGGGTTTTGCATAGCCCAGATTCCGTACCTTTGCTGCAGTCCGAGCAGGAGTACTTCAGTCAGCAGGCTGAGCAGTGGGGACTCAGTTATAGTTAGTTCTTTTACTTTTCAGCATTTTATTTCTGATTTGAGCCCGCATTATGGGGCTGTTTACCCCAATCAGAGCAAAACTCTGTTCAAATTCCAAGGCGGGAAACGAAGCAACGCTTCTGTTTCCCCCAATCAAAGCAAAGCTCTGCTTTGAAATTAAAGTGAAAACTAAAGTTAAAATAAATGAAGCAACGCTTCAGATTTCCTGCGTTGCGCGCAGAGCGCCACGTGTCAAAATCAGACACTCCAGCGCAGGGAGCGCAGCGCCCAAGGCAGCGCACCCAATCAGAGCAAGGCTCTGTTTAAAATTCAAATTTAAAAAAAAAGGAAGCAACGCTTTAGTTGACTTGTGCTCTGCGCTGCGCGACACGTGTCAAGCGCAAGTGCACTTGCGCCAACTATGCCAGCACCAAAACAGAATTAAAATTATAGAAAGATCTTTTTGATCTTATTAAAACAATAAGATTCTCTTCTATAAAATAGAAGCCCTTAGATCAAAAATCCAACGGTGGGGAAAAATCCCTAAATCACTCAGAGAAAGATCTCTTTAACTGATTTAACAAACTAATTGGCAGTATATAAAGACCCCTAGACTCCAAATCTAAAACACACAGAAACACAGAGAGAGAGATTCAGAACTTCTCTAGAAAACTTTGAGAAGAAACTCAGAAAGATAAAAAGGTAAAAACCTTTGAGAAAAAAGAAGAGTTTCTTCTAAAAAGATCATTGATCTAAGAACAAGATCAAAAATCTTCAAAAAAATAAATATAATAATAAAAAAGGCATTGTCTTTTGATGAACCATGGGTTCTGAAATCTTAAAAGATTCTATTTTTTAATCCAAGATTGGATCAAGATAATTAACAGTGCCCTGCACTTGTAAATCTGCACTGTTGCGCTCTCGAGTTGGCGCAAGCCACCAAAGAGCGCCACGTGTCGGCCCCAGAACAAACTGCGATATGCACTTCCAATATAGAGCACTGCTCTCTTAAATTGGCGCACTGCACCAGAGCGCGCCACGTGTCGGCAGCGCAACAGCGCAGCGCACTGACGCAGCGCACTACGCTTGCGCTCACCAGAGCGTGACACGTGTCACCTCCATATATGCTTGCGCTCATTAATTGGCGCAGAGCGCCTTACAGGCCACGTGGCCATTGTCAGATCATTAATGCTCTGCATTATCTAAAGAGGGTTGAGCCCAATTAAAAAAAAAGGCCTAACAGGCTTAATAAAATGTCATGCATTATTTTAAATAGATACTGTGCATCATTTAAAAAGGGGCAGGGCCCAAATAAAGGTCCAACAGAGACCAAGATTAATGCTATGCATTATTAACAGGGGTAGAGCCCTAGTAAAGGCCTAACAGGCTAAATGCAAATAAAATGTTGAACATTTCAACTGGACTTAGCCCAATTCTAGTCGTAAGTCCTCAAATTAAATTGACTGGGCACGACTGCTCCCTCAAATCAAATTACATCCGGTTTAAGGGTACATCTCTGAACTCCTCTGACATCTATCATTGTAATCTCTCAACGTCGTCAGAGAGGTGACGGGTCCCGACAACTGCACATTGCTATGGACTTAAGCGTCATTAAACCAACTCACGGACTTAAGCGTCCTTAAACCTATGGACTTAAGCGTCCTTAAACCAACCTATGGAATTAAGCGTCCTTAAACCAACTCACGGACTTAAGCGTCCTTAAACCAATGGACCACTATGTCCCTAAACTGGAACGTGGACCACTATGTCCCTAAACTGGAACATGGACCACTACGTCCCTAAACTGGAACAATAGAGCCCCCAAATGCTCTTCTGTCGGATCTAAACGATCCCGTTTAAGTTGATTTTAGCCTCAAATATGGCTAACGTATCATTAAACTTTCAAACAGACTTTAGTCCCAAATTGGACTATAGATCTCCCAATCAATTTTGGTTCAAGGGTACATCTCTGAACTCCTCTGATATCTGTCGTTGTAATCCTTCAACGTCGTCAGAGAGGTGATGGGTCCCGTCGGCCATACATGCAATGGACCACTATGTCCCTAAACTGGAACAATAGAGCCCCCTCCAAATGCTCTCTTGTTGGATCTAAACGATCCCGTTAAGTTGATCTTACTCTCAAACCAAACTAACGTATCCTTAACAAAAGTTTAAGTTGATCTTAGCCTCAAATACGGCTAACGTATCCTTAAACAAAATCCCAAACCCAAGTTTAAGTAAATACGGATTTGGACTAATCCACGTCCTACGGGCGACGACATAACTTAGTCTCTGTATACAATCCACGGGCAACCACAAACAAAACAAACACACACGACACGAAGTGAAATTCTGGAGAAGGAGAAAGTTGTTACCGCGATGCGGTAGTGTAATTAACTACAAGGGCTTGCACCTGCAGGGAAGAGCGTTCCCACAATCAAAAACCCTTCAAGCGAGGAGGAATCTGACGAAGTCTACTATATCGGCCGCATCCGTCTAAACCTCCGATACACAGTGCCATAAATCAACTAGGCATCTTCGGAGAAGTGGACGGATAAAACCAAATAGCATCTGCCCTGAATCTCAGACAAGACGTCTCTACGTCGTCTCGGCCATCTTTCGGAGGGGAACAGATTCTGGCACGCCCGGTGGAACCTTTTCCTCTTTCCACTCTACACTTCGTGTGTCGTGTTCGCGAACAAATCGTGGTTTGCTGTGGTTGCCTGTGGATTCGAGGTACTTAGATTTGGTGTCTTACTCCGTGCAGAAAACAGAAGAACAATGGCTTCAAACTGCACTACCTGCAACTGCAACTCTCACTCCGTCCTTGCTGGAGGAGTGACTTACGGGCCCCAAGCGGCCTCTCTTTTCAAAATGTCAGTGGAGTAGGTAACTCAAGCCACCACTGGACTATTCTTAGGGAACATGCTCCCACCGATGAGCTTCAATGCCCCCAATGACGTTGCAAGAAGCCCCAAAGAAGTCGGTCTTTGATCGACTTACCACTGCCGCAGCCCCTCTCAACGGGTCGCCTAACTCCACTACCCCAGTTTTCAACAGACTGGGCCAGAACGTCTACAGGCCCGTGATACCCAAAACTGCCATCCCAAAGCGGATAGCCATCCCGGCTCAAGCGGACGAAATCATTGGAAAGGCTTCTCCTTCCAAGAAGTCAGTTTTTACAAGGATGGACATTCCGTTTTCTGCTCTAGGCGAGGTCCTCAAAGCTGCTTCCCCTACCCAGAGGTCTGTCTTTGACAGATTAGACATTGCTTCTCAACGGTTGTCAGTCTTCGACAAGCTAGCACCAATAACAGTCTCTCCTCAAAGCAGGGGGTATGACGAAGTCACCCCTACGGCTAAACCCACTCCATCCGCATGACACGCTCGACGTCGCCACTGGTGCCGAGTGAGGAAGGCTGGGGGAAGCTCCCCCTCTGGATTTACTCTACCAGCTCCAACGGTGGAGATCGAGGCTGCTGTTTCAACCGAGAATAGCTTTGAACTGCTTAGCAAGGTGCACAGAAACTCTCCTACTGCAGTGCTCAAGAGATTTCCTCCACCTGTGGAGAATGCTCCAGAGAAGAAGCCGGAGCAACCTCCTCAACGGCTATCCTCTGAAATTTACAAAGTTTGGCGACGTGTCCAAGAGTCAGTGATCGATCAAGACTATCTCCATCGATAGAAAAAGATGAAGGTTACAGGAGAAGGACTGCTCAAAGACATAAAAAGCAACAGCTACTTGGGTGCCCACTGCAACGGCTCCCTCAACGTCAATCACTCAAAAGAAAAGGAGGCCGCAAAAATCCCCTGTGAACATGGCGAACCGTAAAAGCGCTGAGCACAAATGCCCCAAGTCTGGGGCCATGGTGGTGCACACCGTTTATATGGCTTTCGGAAAGGAGGAAAGCCGTGCTTTGACTGGACACCGACCGCTCACCCGATCCATGACAAAAGCCCAAGAACAGCAGCAGAAGCTTCAGGAGATGATGACTGCGATGGCCACACTTACCGGGCCAAAAAAAAGCTCGGAGGCATCATCAGAACAGCGGCACGAAAAAGAAATTGACTTTGACTTCTTACGCAGAGTCCTCGAAAAGAAGGAAAAACAAGCCGCAAAGCAAGCGGCTGACATAAAACAAATGGCGCTCCTCTTCCAAGATATGGTAGGGATGATGTTACAGCCGGACCCTCCAGCTGAAGACCCTCCAATCATTGTCGGAAACAACGGAGGGGAAACATCTAATCCTCCTCCGGCCCTTTCAGCAGCCAAGGAGGAAACCATTTCCAAGGCTGCACTAGATGACTATATAGCTCAGCAAATACGAGTTCATCAGGCGAATGAAGCGGCTGGGCAAATTGTTAGAACCGGACGACCCTATCCGGGCTGGTATGACCAAATCAGTTACCCGCTGGGATATACGATCCCTAAATTCCACATGTACAAGGGAACAGGGAATCCACATCAACATGTCGCTCAATTCAGAGCCTTATGCGGCAACACGGGAGGCGACGACAAACTGTTGCTTCGCCAATTCGTCGGCAGCTTAGCAGAAACAGCCTTTGAATGGTATTCGGAGCAACCTAACGACTCTGTCAAAACATTTGCGGAAATAAAGCTACTGTTTACACAAAGATTCACGAGTGCTAGTGAACGCACCCCGATAACCGCACTGATTAATGCCAGGATAAGGCCAGGTGAAACGTGGGTCCAATACGCAACACGATGGCGGAACCTATGGTCGAAATGCGAACAACGCATAGAAGAGTCTCCTAGAGTAGGCATGTTCGTGGGAACCCTCGATCCGCAGGCGACCATATCCCAATTCATGATGTTCTTCAGGTCGACCACCTTCCAGGCCTTGATCGACAAATTAGCCCAAATGGACCAGATGGGCCATGGACCGTCCCCTCCAAAGCCGGACTCTCGAAATGAGAAGGGGAAAGGAAAAGCGATCATCGTTGCCAATGCTCAACAACAGCCAAGCAACTTGAAGCCGGTTGTTTGTCAAAACAATATGCGTCCACGCGTATCCTTCCAGGAGAAGGTAGGACGTCCTTACTCGTTTCCTCAAAATAAAATGAAAAGACTGTTTGAGCTGGCACTGCGCAACAGGCTCATCAATCTGCCAGATCCAAGACGCCCGTTGCAGCCAAACGACGTCAATGATCCAAATTACTGTCCCTACCACCGAGTATTGGGACATCTGATTGAGGATTGCTACGTCTTCAAAAACTGGATTAAAGACCAATACCTACAAGGCAAGTTTGCGCTGTCTGAAAAGTGGAAGGTAAACCCACCACAGCCGCACACTCCAAAGAAGACGAATGCACCGGGGGCAACTTGTCATGTGATCTCTCACCCATTGATAGATGACAAAGAGGCTTCTTGCACTGAGAAAACAGGGGCGGGTCCTGGACCAGAACTTCTGTGGCCGTCAGACGAGATGATCGATGCCTTCCTGAATGAGATTCGTCTGAAAAGTAAAGCCAATCAGGAGCGTGAGATGGCCATGTTGGAAGGAGCCAAATACCGATGACTAGATGAAAGAGTCGAGGCACTCCCGTCAAATCAAAAGTTATCCGCTGCGGATAAAAACAAATTCAAGATGAGAAAAAGGTTCGCTAAAAACATATCAATGGGAATGAAGCTACCACCCTTTGAAGAAAACACTCTCGGTGAAGTAGAGATGCATCCTAATTATTGCTTATATCATCAGAAGATCGCACATCCCACTGAAGACTGCGACTCCTTTAAGTGTTGGTGACAAGGGTATGTCGCTCACAGGCAACACGTTAATAGGACAAAGTGTGAAGCTCGTAGATAGCGGAAGAATGCGACAGATGAGCATAATAGAATTGCTGGCAATTGTCATAGAGTTGATCCCGAGGGACCGTGAGTTCTTACCTTCCGGAGCGACTCCAATAAGAAAGTAGCCCTCGGCCCTCTCTTCAAGGAATCCTTCCCTAACGAAAGAATTGAAGAGTTACGAGAACATTCGTCCGTGCAATTACACAATACCCGGAGAGAATCTCGGACCCACAAACAACGGAGCGAACAAAAAAGATAAAGGAAAAGGAAAAATGACCCTCGTCACCAACACTCAAAAACAATCGAGTGGCCCTAGACCGGTTGTTCGCCAAAACAACAAGCGGCAACCCCTCTGTGAGAGGTTGAAACGTCCTTACTCATTTTTCCAGGATGAAACAAGAAGGCTGTTCGAAGCGGCAGTGCAAAATAGGCTTATCACTCTACCGGAGACGAAACACCAACTACAACTGGGTGATGTCAACAATCTTAATTACTGCCCTTACCACCAAGTATTGGGCCACCCGATCGAAAATTTCTACGTTTTCAAAAACTGGGTTGAAGACCAATACTAACAGGGCTAGTTCGCGTTGTCCGAAAACTGGAAGTTGAGCCCGCCACAACCACATGCTCTGAGAAAGATGGATATGGCGGGGGCATCATGCTCATTTATAAGGAAAGCCCCATAGACTGAAAAGTCAGTAAACTAGAGATTCGCCTCAAATACGGCGACGGCGGACCAAAACGTCCTTAAACTAATGATGGACCACAATATCCTAAAACTTGCAAATGACCGAAACGTCTTTAAACTACTACCGCAGTATCCTCAGACGGACGAGATAAAAAAAAGAATAAAGAATAAAATTTTTTTTAAAAAAATGGTATGTCCATAAGCAAAATGGGCATGGATGAAAACCCGAAAGGGCTCCGTGAGTAAAAACAGCAAGGCTATCGGCGAGTCTTGTGAAAACCCGAAAGGGCGCAACCTCGTAAAACAAAAAGAGAATAAAAAAGAATAAAAAAAAGACGGTATGTCCATAAGCGAAATGGGCACGGATGAAAACCTGAAAGGGCTCCGTGAGTAAAAACAGCAGGGCTACCGGCGAGTCTCGTGAAAACCCGAAAGGGCGCAACTTCGTTAAAAGACACTTACAGGGTCCTCTCGACCTTGTAAGGAGAAACCACCTGCGTGAGATCCTTACGACTCACAGGGAAGCAACACACTTAGGGATCCTCACGATTCCTAAGGAGAAATTACACTTGCGAGATCCTCACGACTCGTAAGGAGAACTCTCTTATGGGACCCTCACGGCTCATAAAATTTGAAAGTCTTAAGTTGCAGAGACCTGAACCTGTTCTTAAGCAACTCCCACAACCTTCGATTTTTCCCTATGAGCTGCTCGATACTGACCCTTGTATACAATCCACGGACGCGGATAAACATTTCCCTAACAAAGTCCCACCCATGACTAGTGATATGTCCATACGGTGAACAACCTTTGTAAGTCCTCTCGACTTATAAGGAGCAAATCCTTTTGTAAGATCCTTACGACTTACAGGGGAACATACACTTAGGAATCCTCATGATTCCTAAGGAGAAAACACACCTACGAGATCCTCACGACTTGTAGGAAGAAAAACCTTTGTGAGACCCTTACGGCTCATGAAGTCAAAAGCCTTAGTCAACAGAATCCTAACCTGTTTACTAAGCTACCTTTGTTCGAAATCAATAGAGGCAAATGATGATTCGCTCCTGGCAATGTCCCAGTTGTAGCAATGTTGATGCCTAAACCGGTATCAAATTCCAAGCCCTTTCATGGCAAATGATGATTCGCTCCTAGCAATGTTTCAGTTGTAGCGATGCTGATGTCTAAACCGGTATCAAATTCTAAGCCTTTTCATGGCAAATGATGATTCGCTCCTGGCAATATTCCAGTTGTAGCGATGCTGATGCTGGGATTGGCACCAGATTCCAAGTTACATACTCACGATAAAAAAAATCTGCGAGCCACTGATTGATCTCAAAATTATCTAGTAACCGCAATCAAGAACGGCGTCGCTTGGTAGCTAGCCGGTGAGTACGGGTCGGTCTATATGGATGTTGTGAATTTCCTAATCGCTAAAACGAGTTAATTTCGATTGTGGTCGGATTGATTATTAAATCTAAAAACTAAATTGGTTCTATACTAAGATTATCCAGATCTAAGTCTTGCTAGGGTTAGGTCTAGGATAGCTTTGGAAATGCAAATAAATCTTAACGCTTTCTATACCCAAATGAAGATCTATGAGGAGTTATGGTAATTATCAATAAAGGGGATTAAATCCATTCGGAAGGTGTTCCTTCCTCTAGGTTCTTGTCCTTCCTTTATCAATCCTTACCCTAACCTCCATGAAAAACACGCGCAACCGGGCCTTTATATTACGGTATCACTGCTACCTCAAGGGATAGGGTGCCGTAGGGAGCGGTGTGTGCATGTATGCATGGAGTCCTGTTCAGTTGATAAAACTGCACATTTGTATTACATTTTTCCTACCATTTTCATATTAAAAAAGGACTTTAATATAATATATTATACATATGAGGGTTTATGTGTTAAAACACCATTTTCCATGTGTTAATATATTTTAATTAGCATTTGGTAGGAAAATGTATGCAAATAAATCCATTGACCAAATCCTAGTAGAAATAAGTCTACTAAATATTATTTGAGATTATTGTGCAGAATTTTCCAAGTTGTTATGCAGAATTTTCCAAGTTGTTATGCAGAATTTATCAAACAAATCAAGTTGTTGAAGAAAACTTGCCAAATTAAGAAGCAAAACTTGGAGACCAAGTCTGGAAGCAATCGAAAGAAGATTTCTGAAATCTGAAGGTACCGAGGATTGCCAAATGTCACAAGGAAAGACCACCCAAAAGTTGATGAAGAGATCTTCACCATTGAGCGCGGATTCGCGGCCAAACCCCCACTTGGGCATTGGATCCGCCGCACTTCTAGGGAATTGGGAGCCAAGATTTTTTGTCATAAATCTATGATGAATTTTACTAAGTTTTCAACAAAAAGATTCTGGCTTTACACTATAAAAGGGTACCGAGAGCTTCTTGGAAAAGTTATCAAGCCGAAGAGATCACGAAGCTCCAGACGCTCACGCATCCAGGCTGATCATCGACTGTTCGACTACCTCCTTAGGAAAGATAGAGAAGCAACTAGTTGTAATCATTTTCTATGGATTAAAGTGTAGTTTGTTCAAGTCGATTAATAAAGGTTGTTATTTTATTTAATTGTTTTTGCATCTTACATTATATTTTCCCTCTCTGTATTTTCATCTTCTTCTCCCAACATACGCGAGTAATTCTCCGCTTGTTAGGGTTCGTAGGATTAGGGTAGGCTAATGGATGATGAAAATAACTAAACCCTTTTTAAGTCCTATAAAGTTTAGGAACTTTATCAAAAGAATTATTAACATCCTAATCGGGCGCGCTAGCAATTCTTTGCTAGTTCCGACCGCGATTAGAGATTAGATTAATGATTGTTTTGGTAAAGGCTAGATATGAACAGAGTTCCGTGTCGAGATAAGGGTTAAGAGTGGGATTCCTTTTCCCTCCAGAAACCCTAATCTACACGCATCACCGTCGTTCTAGTTCTAAATCTCATTGGCCACATCTACAGCCTGGAGACCGACAACGGTGTGCTTCCTCATTCCAGCAGGACATAAATGCTACACCATCAAACGGTGCCACGGCATAGTCCTTAGTTCCAAATCTCGACGGTTCATAGACAACCTAGAGACCACCTCAGCATTCGTCTCGATACAGCAGACGAGATGTCAACGATGGCATTCCTCCGCAGTCCAGCAGGATGCAGATGCAACGTCAACAAAAGACCTCACGGTCAAAACAAAGCGGGGCGATGGCAAAATCCCAGCTCCACCTTAGCATCCGTCTCGTTACAGCAGACGCAATGTCAACAACGGCGTTCCTTTGCAGTCCAGCAGGATGTAGATGCAACGTCAACGAAAGACCCCATGGTCAGCAAAGCAGAGTGATGGCTAAATCCCAGCTCTACCTCAGCATTCGTCTCGTTACAGCAGACGCAATGTCACCAACGGTGTTCCTTCGCAGTCCAGCAGGATGTAGATGCAACGTCAACGAAAGACCCTATGGTCAGCAAAGCGGAGTGATGGCAAAATCCCAGCTCCATCTCAGCATTCGTCTCGTTACAGCAGACGCAATGTCACCAACGGCGTTCCTTCGCAGTCCAGCAGGATGTAGATGCAACATCAACGAAAGTCCCCATGGTCAGCAAAGCGGAGTGATGGCGAAATCCTATCTCCACCTCGGCATTCGTTTCGTTACAGCAGACGCAATGTCAACAGCAGCATTCCTTCGCAGTCCAGCAGGATGCAGATGCAACGTCAACAAAAGACCTTACGGTCAAAGCAAACGAAGTAAAGGCCAAATTCCTAGCTTCAGGGTCTTGACGGTAACTCATATAAAACCTGAAAGACAGTCGGAGATCATCCCACATGGAGTGGTCACCACCTTTACGTTCGTCTCGATACAGCAGACAAGATGTCACCACAGCGTCCTTCATCCAACAGGATCCGGACACGCCAGCAAACAAAGCGAAGGCTAAATTCCTAGCTTCAGGGTCTTGACGGTAACTCATATAAAACCTGAAAGACTACCGGAGATCATCCCACATGGAGTGGTCACCACCTCGACGTTCATCTCGATACATCAGATGAGATGTCACCACAGCGTTCTCCCTCCAGCAGGATTCAAACGCGATGATCAAACAACGGAGCCACGGCAAAATCCCTAGTTCCAAATCTCGACGGTTCATCAACAACCTAGAGACAACCGCGACATTCGTCTCGATACAGCAGACGCAATGCCAGCAAACGAAGTGAAGGCCAAATTCCTAGCTTCAAGGTCTTAAAGGCAAGTCATATAAAGCCTAAAAGACAACTGGAGATCATCTCATACCAGTGCGGAATGGTCACCGCCTCGACGTTCGTCTCGATGTAGCAGACGCAACATCATCAAACAGCGGAGCCACGGCAAGTCCCTAGTTCCAAACCTCGACGGTTCACCAACAACCTAGAGACAACTACGATATTCGTCTCGATATAGAGGACGCAATGACAGCAAACGAAGCAAAGGCTAAATTCCTAGCTTCAGGGTCTTAACGGCAAGTCATATAAAGCCTGAAAGACTATCAGAGATCATCCCACACCAGCGCGGAGTGGTTATGACTCATCGGGGCTCTCTAAAAAGAGCCTAAGCTCAAGTAAAAAGTGACATGGAATATCCCTACGCTTGCTCTTTCGACGGTAATACTACCTGGAAGATTACTTGAAGATGTCTTGTCCAGCCCCGAAGGGATCAGAGACACGACAATCGCAAGACTACTCGAACAGCAAGATTGCATATCGAAGAATATATCAGCCAACGCGACGGTACGACGGCTAAAACCCTAAGTACCACAGAGCCTAGCGGACCTCTGTCGTAAAGAGCAGAGGTTAACTGTAACGTTAGGATATTCTTGCGAGGAGCGCTCGCTTCGGCTCAACTCGTGAGGAAAAGCCTTAGGCAGAGGGGATTAAAAAACCTGTTTCCTAAGCACTGGGACCCTGCAAGTCGGTCCAAAATAGACTCTTGCATACTATTCACGGGTCACACTCTCCAAACTCGAATCTCGACATGGAGGGAAACAACCGCTTACGGGTCCTCTCGACTCGTAAGAGGGAAAATTCTCTTATAAGATCCTTACGACTTATAAGGGAAAACGCACTTAGAAATCATCATGATTCCTAAGGAGAAAATACACTTACGAGATCCTCTCGATCTGCAGGGAGAAAAGTCTTTATAAGACCCTCACGGCTCATGAAGTTGAAAAGTCTTAAGCAGCAGATCTGAACCTGCGGCCTAAGCCATCGCTACTTCTTGAAGAAACCAAGACAGGATGCTTGTTCTACCATCTGTCGACCATGTTTACTAAGGTAACATGCTGATAATCAAAGAAAGAAGAAAGAACATCCGATTTGCATTTGATCAAGCGTTCGAGACACACTCATTCATGCATGTGCAAGAGACTCAGAACGAGAAATAAGACAAGCTAAAATAAAAAAAATTCCATTCATATTGCAAAGGGTTCTTACAATTATAAAGAAATAAACAAAGACATTATTCAAATGATTACAATGGCAAAATCTCAGATCCAGGGCATGAATTAAGGAATTCGAAAGTAAGGCCATTTAGAGTCTTTCTGGCCTTTTTGATTATTCTCGTGCGCAGCCTCTCGCGCTCACGTGTGTCAAGGTCTTCGGCAAGACCCTCCATCCTTCGATAAGTAGCAATTATCGTCGTCTGTTGAAAAATTTGATGCAGAGATGAGGCCATCTAGCCGTTTCTTCAAGATCAGCCCCGACAGGTACACTGAATGCATCTTGTCTTCGGCATCATCCAGCGCATTAAGCGGCATGGCCTCGTGAAACCCCGGGAGTGCTCTCCAAATTGCTCCCAGCATGACTTTCAAGAGAGCAGAACGGCGAGGAAGCAGCCAACCAACGCGTGCGTTCAGAAGACCCATAACCTCCGCACAATGGGCATCTGTAAACTCTTGGTTTTGGTGACGGCCCTGTACGCGGATATCCTCATAGGTGATGAATTCGTGCAGATTGTATAGATGAACAACCATAATGCCTGAAGGAAACATCATTAGAAAATTAGCAATGAGGAAAAAAAGAGACACTGGGAGTTAAGCTCCTCGAGAGCAATGCTCTGCAGACAGGAGTGACACCTGTAAAAATCAGTTATGAAGAGAATTTGAAGAAAATCCCCTAAGAACATGAAGAGCTCTGCTATAAAAAGATGATATAATTCATTAAAAATAAAATTCCATCTTAAAACCTCTAAGATCCATGAAAAACTCTTAAAAGTTCTTCTATATGATTTGGAAGGAGCAAAGCTCCATTAATGAATTAAGAAAATACAAGGAAAATCTTTTAGAGAGCAGAGCTATATTAATAGAACCCTAATAGGATCCCCTTTAGTTGTCTCTAGATCCCTTTAGACCTATAGAGCAAAGCTCTGCTAAGTGAAACCCTAAATGGGTTTTCATTAGATCGGGGATCTATTGAGAGCAAGGCTCTGTCAATTAAAATTAATTTAATTTAATTTTAATTTTAATTATATCTAAAAGTTTTAAGAGTTTAACTCTTAGAGTTTTTGAAAATAAAGAGCAGGGATCTGAGATTCTGAAAGTAAAAATTTTGAAGATGATAATCATCTGTTGAGGGACCAAAGGTCCTATTTATAGGCATTGAGAACCCTTTCAACTTCCAAAAGCTGCCGCAATGGTTGGAATTCTGCCACCGCTGCGCTCACGTTTGGGGCCACGTAAGCGCAACGGTGGGGGGTATTTGTTTACCCCAATCAGAGCAAAGCTCTGTTCAAATTCCAAGGCGGGAAACGAAGCAATGCTTCTGTTTCCCCCAATCAGAGCAAAGCTCTGCTTTGAAATTAAAGTGAAAACTAAAGTTAAAATAAATGAAGCAACGCTTCAGATCCCCTACACTGTGCGCAGAGTGCCACGTATAAAAATCAGACACTCCAGCACAGGGAGCGCAGCGCCCAAGGCAGCGCACCCAATCAGAGCAAGGCTCTGTTTAAAATTCAAATTTAAAAAAAAGGAACCAACGCTTCAGCTGACTTGCGCTCTGTGCTGGGCGACACGTGTCAGCGCAGTTGCGCTGGTGCAGTTGCGTTGCGCTCTGCGCTGCGCGACATGTGTCAGCACAGTTGCGCTGCGCGACACGTGTCAAGCGCAAGTGCGCTTGCGCCAACTGTGCCAGCGCCAAAACAGAATTAAAATTCTAGAAAGATCTTTCTGATCTTATTAAAATAATAAGATTCTCTTCTGTAAAACAGAAGCCCTTGGATCAAAGATCTAGCGGTGGGGAAAAATCCTTAAATCACTCAGAGAAAGATCTCTTTAACTGATTTAACAAACTAATTGGCACTATATAAAGGCCCCTAGACTCCAAGTCTAAAACACACAGAAACACAGAGAGAGAGAGATTCAGAACTTCTCTAGAAAACTTTGAGAAGAAACTCAGAAAGATAAAAAAGGTAAAAACCTTTGAGAAAAAAGAAAAGTTTCTTCTAAAAAGATCATTGATCTAAGAACAAGATTAAAGATCTTCAAAAAAAAATATAATAATAAAAAAGGCATTGCCTTTTGATGAACCATAGGTTCTGGAATCTTAAAAGATTCTATTCTTTAATCCAGGATTGGATCAAGATAATTAACAGTGCCCTGCACTTGTAAATCTGCATTGTTGCGCTCTCGGGTTGGCGCAAGCCACCAGAGAGCGCCACGTGTCAGCTCCAAAACAAACTGCGCTATACGCTTCCAAAATAGAGCACTGCTCTCTTAAATTGGCGCACTGCACCAGATCGCGCCACGTGTCGGCAGCGTAACAGCGCAGCGCACTGACGTAGCGCACTGCGCTTGCGCTCACCAGAGCGTGACACGTGTCACCACCATATGCGCTTGCGCTCATTAATTGGCGCAGAGTGCCTGACAGGCCACGTGGCCACTGTCAGATCATTAATGCTCTGCATTATCTAAAGAGGGCTGAGCCCAATTAAAAAAAAGGCCTAACAGGCTTAATAAAATGCCATACATTATTTTAAACAGATGATGTGCATCATTTAAAAAGTGGCAGAGCCCAAATAAAGGTTCAACAGAGACCAAGATTAATGCTATGCATTATTAACAGGGGCAGAGCCCTAATGAAGGCCTAACAGGCCAAATGCAAATAAAATGTTGAACATTTCAACTGGACTTAACCCAATTCTGGCCGTAAGTCCTCAAATTAAATTGACTGAGCACGACTGCTTCCTCAAATCAAATTACATCCGGTTCAAGGGTATATCTCTGAACTCCTCTGACATCTGTCGTTGTAATCCCTCAACGTCGCCAGAGAGGTGACGGGTCCGACAACCAAACATTGCATGGACTTAAGCGTCCTTAAACCAGCTCACGGACTTAATCGTCCTTAAACCTATGGACTTAAGCGTCCTTAAACCAACCTATGGACTTAAGCGTCCTTAAACCAACTCACGGACTTAAGCGTCCTTAAACCAATGGACCACTATGTCCCTAAACTGGAACATGGACCACTATGTCCCTAAACTGGAACATGGACCACTACGTCCTTAAACTAGAACAATAGAGCCCCAAATGCTCTTCTGTCGGATCTAAACGATCCCGTTTAAGTTGATCTTAGCCTCAAATATGGCTAACGTATCCTTAAACCTTCAAACAGAGTTTAGTCCTAAATTGGACTATAGATCCCCCAATCAACTTTGGTTCAAGGGTACATCTCTGAACTCCTCTGATATCTGTCATTGTAATCCTTCAACGTCATCAGAGAAGTGATGGGTCCCGTCGGCCATACATGCAATGGACCACTATGTCCCTAAACTGAAACAATAGAGCCCCCTCCAAATGCTCTCTTGTTGGATCTAAACGATCCTGTTAAGTTGATCTTAGTCTCAAACCGGACTAACGTATCCTTAACAAAGTTTAAGTTGATCATAGCCTTAAATACAGCTAACATATCCTTAAACAAAATCCCAAACCCAAGTCTAAGTAAACACGGATTTGGACTAATCCACGTCCTACGGGCGATGGCATAACTTAGTCTCCGTATACAATCCATGGGCAACCACAAACAAAACAAACACACACGACACGAAGTGAAATTCTAGAGAAGGAGAAAGTTGTTACCGCGATGCGGTAGCGTAATTAACTGTAGGGGCTTGCGCCTGTAGGGAAGAGCGTCCCCACAATCAAAAACCCCTCAAGCGAGTGGGAATCTGACGAAGTCTGCTACATCGGCCGCATTCGTCTAAACCTCCGATACACAGTGCCATAAATCAACTTGGCATCTTCGGAGAGGTGGACGGATAAAACCAAATAGCATCTGCCCCGAATCTTAGACAAGACGTCTCTACGTCGTCTCGGCCGTCTTTCGGAGGGGAACAGGGATATACATTCCAGTTATTCTTGTATTGGATCTCTTGCTTCCACATTATTTATTCTTGACTCATTTTATTTTGTCTTATGGACATGTGCTACATAGTTTTATTTTTGTTCTTGATATCTCTACAGCCGTAATGTGACTGTGGATGGATACTTCCTACCCACAAGTAGCATGGTTGGCTATGTCACGTGCCCATCTTAGCATACTCTGGCAAGCGGGGCGTGACATGCGCCCTTGGGGACAGCCCTACAACATCGGGTTGACACGCCGACATTCGGCCGGGTATTTGCAGTAGGCCAGGTACATTTTGTCAGCGAAGAAAATGCAACTGGTGAAGCTCGGTCTATATCCTGCGGTGTATGCTTCGTTGTTCTAATATTCTGATCCTTCGATATGGTGGATTAAGGCGTTCTTGGAGCAATGGAACATCCCGACCCATACCTTTATTCTACTGGACAGAGAAGTCTCCATTTCCTTAGAAGAATTTGCTGAGATTTCCGGTTTGCCGGTTAGGGGGGAGCACTATGAGGAGCTGCTTCCTCCGGATGAATACGTTTTCGCCACCAAGCCAGTGGTGATGGGCCTAACGCCGGGAAACGCCATCCAACACCAGTTTCCTAGTCTGGTAAAGGTGCTGAACATGTACGAGAGCCTCTTCTTAGAATCCGGAGGTCGGGGGGTTAGTTTCGCAGACTTCATTGCCCGGTTTCTTCGCCCGGAGATCTTATCGCAACGAGGCAAAAAGTTTGCCAAACTCGACGACCCCTTCGGCTTCGGCTTGGACCGTCAACCAGTACTAGAAGCTGATCAGAAGTGTTTCTTCCTTCCTGATGTTGCGATTGTCCCCTGTCAGAAATCGCCGCTCCGGGCATTGACGAGGAGGCGTTCTTTTTTGGGTTTCTTGGGCTATGGTTGAGTTGGTTTGCGCTCCCTATGCATCCTCGTTATATGAGGCCTTCTGTCTTCTACCCCGTGCATCGCATGGTTGCCGAAATACAAGTAGCCATCGGGATCGCCGGGTTAGCCCACTTATACCATGGTCTTAGCATAGCGGCAGATACCAATGAACCGGGGGTGCATCCTGCCAACTTCCCGATGCATTACGTCACTTCATGGATGGAGCTGCACGTGCTTGGGGTCTTTGGCATTCACAAGAGACCTTCGCTTTACGAGAGATGCAAGTTCCCTTGGATTATGCGGCTGGTTAACGCCTCCATCATGAGTCCGTCACCATGGGAAGCTAGGGGCTTGCTTCTTCGTCTACATACGGTTGGACCTGGTATGTCGTTCACAGACAAAGTCTTGACCATCAGCCAGGAAACTTCAAAAGCGGTGCTGCCATTGAAAGATATCTTTAAAAATGGGGCCTCCGTGTTGAAATCCCGGGAGATTCTCTATTTGTACTCCATCAGGCCAGGATTTCTTGTATTCAGGCAAAATGATGCGGCGCTATTCATGAGATACAACCCCCATCGTTTTGCCTAGCAGCTAAGTTACAATCAGGGAGTCCCTGGAGGCTTTCCTGGTGGAACCTGTTGCCACAGAAGAGGGAATGCGGGGCGTGCTACATCATTTCATGCGCTTAAATATGGGGTCTCACTTCTTTATCAGCGAACCGAGTTGTGTCCCAAAGGCCCTTAACGTATACGTGGCTTGATACCAACATGCAACAGGTGCTATTATTAGGGAGGAGAAGTGACTGCTGCTCGACCGCAAATGTGCACCCCCTGCTGGTGATCGAAACATCCCCTTGAAGCGACGAACCGTTGTCCTCCCTCCGCTAAGAGAAGCTGCAGTGATTGAAATCCCTCACGACAGGCCTGATTTATCGGTGTCCCGTGCTCCCGTGGAGACGGTGGACATACCTCCGGTGCCCCGTGCTCCCGTGGAGACGATAAATGTAGCTTCCCCCAAGTCTGGCATAGGCTCAGATATCGGGACTCGTCGTCCGAAGGTGTCTACCAAGCGTAAGCTTGTGCTGGCGGCGATGGGCACTCTCTCGCAGAAGAGGAAGAAGAAATCGATTTTCTCTGCAGACGTAGTGTTCGGCCAGGAGCCTCATGCTCCTTACGGCGAGGGCCTGAGCGAGTATGGGACAAATGAGGGCATATTCATGTCGCCAGACGATACTGATCTGGCGGCTGCCATTGCAGCTTCTAAATAATTGGCCAGCCACGAAGAGGGGTTGGCTATCCTTGCGTGATCAGGTACTCATTAGCTGTATTTTCCGCCATTGCATCATATTTCTGTTATTGCATTATAACTGCCATTTTTTCTTCTTTAACAGGCATTTCTACCTAAGAAGCTCTCACTGCCTATCTCAAGACTTTTGAGGAAGAGGAACGACTTCGAGTATCCTTAGGCCTCGGTACATTTCGGTTCGCCATGTTTCTGCTCCCGTTTCTTATGAGTAATCTGACCATTTCTTTGCCTTGTCGCAGAGACCATAATGCCTATTCCGCAAGCTGATGCAGAAATTCTCCCCAGGCCAGCTACCGAAGTCCCGGCCTCTTCGGCACCGCCGAAAGAGGCCTTACTTAAAAAACCGATGACGGAAGCCTTGACGGCTCCAGAGGTAACCTTGGATGTGGACGATGACGTCTTGTTGAAGGAGGCTTCTAAAAGGTCTGTTTTGACGGCTCGGGAGGAAAGGAAGCGTCAGAGGTGCGCAGCAAGGGAGCGTAGTACTGTTTTAGCTGTGGGCGCAGGTTCAAGCGCCGCTACCTCCACTGCTACTCCTTAAGTGGAGTCTCTGATTGCCTTGTCTACATCTTACAGACGGGCGGCACGTGCGGCTCGGGAAGCAAACGGTAAATCAACTCCAGGTAATGTGCCTTGAAACTCCGTTGTCAAAGTTTTAAACTATCAGTTCTCATATATCTTATCTTGCAGGGCCGAGTCTTACCAAAGAAGCGGCGGCGACCGCTGAGCCTGAGGGAGCGGTGGAAGAGGTAGCTGCTATTCCCGGACCCGGGGCGGCGGTAGGCGATATGGCCGCAATTGCTGGGCCCGAGGTAGTGGCTGACGAGACAGTCACGATTGCTATGCCCGAGATAGCTAACACTGCCGAGCCCGAGGTGGCGGTGGGTAAGACGGGTATAATTGCTGGGTCCAAGGTGGCCACTCTTTCTCAAGAGTCGGGCACCGCTCCGATCATTGCTCTTCCTGTCTGCGGTTCTTTATCATCTCCCGGCATCACAAGCGTAACGACGGCTCTCGTGAAGTCAGGGTACGAGGCGACGGGAGGTGAGACCATCCCGATGGAGGAGGGAGACGCCGTTGTTGTATCAAGTGACGCCCTTGTCACGGCTCCGGCTGGCGACTGGCGACTCATCAGGTAGATTTTAGGTTATCGCCCTTCTTTTTATTCTGCAATCTTTCCTGACAGGGTTTATCTTGTTTCTAATGCAGGTGCGGCTAGTACTGATGTCGCGCTACTCGAGATAGCGCCGTCAGTTATCGCCCTGACGGTGACTACCTCTCTACCTTCTCTCGCAACATCTTAGATGCTAGAAGGTATGGATTTGTGACCCACCAGTTTGATCTCTCGGCTGTATACTTCATGTACTGATGTTGCATTATCGCGTTTTTGCAGGAGTCCTTTTTGACCACCTGTACCAGGTGCTACATCCCCACTTCTCCTTCCCGTCGGAGATTGCTTCATCCAGTGGCGCCGGTGAATACAACCTTCAATTAATGCTCTTTCTCTTACCGACAATGAAATCATTTCTGATTCTTCTTTGTCTTGATTGCAGTACTACAGATTGAAGGAGGAGATGAGAGATTAGTTGCGCCACCGGTCCTCTCGGCTTTGCCACCTGCTGCAACTGGTATAGTAAATCCCATCGTTCATGAATTTCTTATATTTCTTGATCCGTCAGCTGATTGTGATTTGTTTTGCAGCGGTCGCTTCGACTCTGGGCTCTTTCGACTATCGCATTATGATGCCGGCAGGCCCCTTCTCCAGACGTCTATCCTCAAAGGGTGCTGTGACGAGTCTACGTATGCTGAGCGAATACGTCGAGAAGCTTGACGCGGAGGCCCCTACATCTGCCGTAGATTTCGTTGCCGAGGTCAATCCGATGCTGGTGATGCTTGTAAATTTCTATAATGAAGGCGTCGTCGAGTCTTGGGTTTATCACTGCAGGAAGATCGAGGCCTGTCTGCATCAGCTTGAACTTATGCGTCTTGCCCCTGAGACTCAGGCTTTGAACTCCCAGCGGGCCGCATGGGTCGAGCAGAGTGTGTCCTTCCTCCGCCATTTTGAACAAGAAGCGACCTTGAGGCGGAAGGAATGCGAGGAGGCTTCCGCTGAGTCTGTCCAATTGCATGGTCAGGTCGAAGCGAACGCCGTACAACTGAGAGCCGTCTTTGACACCTTGCAGCAATGTATCTCGGACGGGCTTGTATTGAGACGGAAGCTCGACTTTATCGAGCAGGTCACGCAGAGTCGCGAAGCTTCCCAACGGGAAATCGATGAGAAGATTTCATCCTGCTTGCAACAAAGGACTCGAATCGAAGCGGAGCTGGCCGTGGCGGCTGATCATGAGAAGGCACTGAAAGAAGTGAGAGAGCAGCTTACGGACTTGTTGAAAACGCTTCCTTCTCAGTAGCTGCCTTTGTATCAATTATACACTTGTAATTTTTGAATAAGATGTATCCATTTTTATTCTTTTATATGATGTATCTTGTATTCAATTGAGTTCATGAATAAAGACATTTTTTTTTATTATACTGTTGCTTTCTTCTCCTTGCTGTGTTGTTGCCATATGATTTTAGCAAGTGCGTTCTGTAGATAGCATATAGCTGCCAATCTTGGATTCTTTGTAGAGTGGTGATGGCTTAGAAAACAGGGTTAGGATCTGTCACCTAAGACTTTTCAACTTTACGAGCCGTGAGGGTCTCATAAAGAATTTTCTCCCTACCGGTCGAGAGGATCCCGCAGGTGTAATTTCTCCTTAAGAATCGTGAGGATTCCTAAGTGTGTTTTCTCTTGAAAGTCATAAGGATCTCACAAGAGAATTTGCTCCCTTACGAGTCGTGAGGACCCGCAAGTGATGGGTGAAGTTGCCCTTATCCGCATTTTACGGAATCAGGGGTTGCTCTGGATGCTTCCCACGGGTTCACTGCCGTGTTATACGAGGACCAGGCTCTGCTCTGGATGTTTCCCACGAGGTCAAGATTGACATTATCCGCGTTCCACATAGCCATGAATTTTGCTCTGGATGCTTCCCATGGGTTCACTGCCATGTTCTGCAAGTACCAGGCTCCACTATGGATGCTTCACACGGGGTCATTGCCGCGTTCCACGTAACCAGGAATTTTGCTCTAGATGCTTCTCACGGGTTCACTGCCGTGTTCGGTAAGGACTAGGCTCCGCTCTGGATGCTTCACACGGGGTCATTGCCATACTTTGCGAGGACCAGGATCCGCTCTGGACATTTCCCACGGGGTCAGGATTGACATAAGCCGCGTTCCACGTAGCCAGGAATTTTGCTCTGGATGCTTCCCACGGGTTCACTACCATGTGCGGCGAGGACCAGGCTCCGCTCTGGATGCTTCTCACGGGGTCATTGCCGTGTTCTGCGAGGACCAGGATCCGCTCTGGACATTTCCCACGGGGTCAGGAGTGACATAATCTGCATTCCACGTAACCAGGAATTTTTTTCTAGATGCTTCCTATGGGTTCACTGCCGTGTTCGGAGAGGACTAGGCTCTACTCTATATGCTTCACACGGGGTCATTGCCGTGCTCTGCGAGGACCAGGATCCGCTCTGGACGTTTCCCATGGGGTCAGGAGTGACATAATCCGCGTTCCACGTAACCAGGAATTTTGCTCTGGATGCTTCCTACGGGTTCACTGCCATGTTCGGCGAGGACCAGGTCCCGCTCTGGATGCTTCACACAGGGTCAGGATTGATATAAACCGTGTTCTATGTAACCAGGAATTTTTGCTCTAGATGCTTCCAATGGGTTCACTGCTGTGTTCGGCGAGGACGAGGCTCCGCTCTGGATGCTTCACACGGGGTCATTGCTGTGCTCTGTGAGGACCAGGATCCGCTCTGGATATTTCCCACGGGGTCAGGAGTGACATAATCCGCGTTCCACGTAACCGGAAATTTTTCTCTAGATGTTTCCTACGGGTTCATTGTCGTGTTCGGTGAGGACCAGGCTCTGCTCTGGATGCTTCATACGGGGTCAGGACTGACATAAACCGTGTTCCACGTAGCCAAGAATTTTTGACTTTATCCGCATTTCATGGAGTCAGGGTTTGACTTTCGGTAATCTGTATACCGCTGAGTGATGGAACTGGGGGTTGCCGCTGTTCCGCTCTGGTTGATAATGTATCTGTTGTAATGAGACGAATATCGAGATGATCTCCAGGCTATCTTTTAACCGTGGAGATTTGGCCTCTTCCTCTTTGTTTGCACCCCTAGATTGTATATAGGGATTGATGTGATATCACCTATAGGGAAAAAAATTTCATTCATTTTTTTATATTATTATTATTTTTCTTATTTCCACGATGCTCTATCATTTCAGCTTTTTATATCGCGAAGGTCGCGATTGCCCAATCATTTCGGCTGTTCTTTGCGGTGCCCGATCATTTCCGCTATTTGTATTATTTTTGCTCGCTGCTTTTTATTGCGAGTTGCCCAATCATTTTGGCTATTTTGCATGCATACATTTTTACTTGCTGATTTTGTTGCAAGTTGCCCCATCATTTCGGCTATTTCGTATGCATGTATGGCTTGCTGGCTTTTCGCTTGCAAGCTTGGAATTAAACATCGATTTTCGGCATCAGCACCGCTACAACTGGAATATTTTCAGGAGCAAATCATTATTTGCCTCTGTCGATGACGAATAAAGGTAGCTTAGTAAAAAGGGTTAAGAGCCTATCGACTAAGGCTTTTGACTTCACAAGCCGTAAGGGTCTCGTAAAGGCATTTCTCCCTACAAGTCGTGAGGATCTCGTAGGTGTAATTTCTCCTTGGGAATCATGAGGAATTCTAAGTGTATGGTCTCTTATAAGTCGTAAGGATCTTACAAGAGTGCTTTCTCCTTATAAGTCGAGAGGACTCACAAGGGCTGTTCACCGTGTAGGCACATCCCTAGTCACGGATGGGACTTTGCTAGGGAAATGTTTATTCATGCTCCTGGATTGTATACAAGGGTCAGCATCGAGCCGCTTGTTGGGCAGTATCGAAGGTTATGGGGGCTGCTTAAGAACATGTTCAGATTCCTATAGCTTAAGACTTTCAAATCTTATGAGCCATGAGGGTCTCATAAAAGGATTCTCCTTACGAGTCGTGAGGATCTCGCAAGTGTAATTTCTTCTTAGGAATCGTGGGGATCCCTAAGTGTGTTACTTCCTTTGTGAGTCGTAAGGATCTCATGCGGGTGGTTTTTCCTCACAAGGTCGAGAGGACCCTGTGAGTGTCTTTTAACGAGGTTGCGCCTTTTCGGGTTTTTCACAAACACTCGCCAGTAGCCCTGCCGTTTTTACTCACGGAGCCCTTTTGGGTTTTCATTCGTGCCCATTTTGCTTATGGACATACCGTTTTCTCCTTTTTTTTATTCTAACGAGGTTGCGCCATTTCGGGTTTTCACAAAACTCGCCGGTAGCCCTACTGTTTTTACTCACGGAGCCCTTTCGAGTTTTCATCCGTGCCTATTTTGCTTATGAACATACCGTTTTCTTTTTTCTTTATTCTTCTTTTTTTTTTAACGAGCTTGCGCCCTTTCGGATTTTCACAAGACTCGCCGGTAGCCCTGTTGTTTTTACTCACGGAGCCCTTTCGGGTTTTCATCCGTTCCCATTTTGCTTATGGACATACCGTTTTCTCTTTTTTTTTATTCCTTCCTTTTTTTGTATCATCTTTAGGGTGCTGTAACCCACAGTAGTTTATCGACGTCTTGGTCAACAGCTAGTTTTAGGACATAGTGGTCCGTTGTTAGTTTAAGAACGTTTCGGTCCGTCGTTAGTTTAAGGACATTTCGGTCCATTGTTAGTTTAAGGACGTTTCGGTCCGCTGTTAGTTTTAAGGATGTTTCGGTCCGTAGTAAAGAAAGCCGATTACTACTTACAGAGTTTAGGCTTAGGAAGATAGCGAGCGGACATAGACATCGTCATCTATCGTTGACCTAGGCCGTGACTCGTTAGGCGTAGTATTTCTTTAGGAAGCGACCATTTATTGGCCTGAAAGGTCTTTCACCATGCATGTCCATGAGTAGGTAAGCTCCACCCTGGTAGACCTTATCTATGACGTACGGGCCTTCATAGTTCGGCTCGAATTTCCCTTGTTTAGCACGATTGGGGATTATAGATCTTTTGACCACTAGCACGAGTTCGCCTTGGCGGAATGTCCTCGGCATGGTCAATCTTTCATAAGAGTACGTCATCTTTGCTATATAAGCCTCCAGATTTTGTTGCGCTATGAGCCGGAATTCATCAAGGGCGTCGAGCTCCTCAAGCCGAAGGTGAGCATTCTCTTTGTCCGTTAGCTCGTAATGAACTGCCACTCGTAAAGAGGGTAGCTCTATCTCGAGGGGAAGTACTGCTTCTGTACCGAATACCAATGCGTATGGAGTTGTGTTCGTGGCTTTCTTGAACGTAGTTCGATATGCCCAGAGAGTTTCTTGCAGTCTCTCGTGCCAGTCCTTCTTATTTTGGGACACCGTCTTGTTAGTGTATATGCCTTAGGGGCCATTATTGTATCATACTAGCTTGTATATTACTTACTGGAAGCTTGGGATATTCACAGTTATATTAACAGTCTTGCTAAACATGGTAGTATGCTACTTGGTTTTATCTATCTTAATATGTGTACGTATTGATAGAGCCCTTAGGATCTTGCTTGACTACCAGCGTTGTGATGGCAGTCACACTAGCGGGGGCTGGGTAGTCTACAAGCACATCCTTTTTCAGGTCCCTAGTCGTAGTATTATCGAGACAGGGCATCGATACTCCGGAGTAGACTAGTGTGTACGCTTCTCATCCCAGTTGGGGAGATGGTCTGTCCCACAGCCATCAGTACGTCGTACCAGAGATAGTATACAGGTGCTCGTTGGGTTATGGGTACACCGGACAGGACTCGCGGGGAACTGTTGGTTGGTATTATACCCGTCGTCAGTTAACAGTTCCCAGGTGCCGAGTACAGCATAGTCTGCAGACTTGACACTGCTGCTTCGCCTCGAGTGTGTTCCCACTGTTCTTAGATTGCTACCCTACCACGGCTCAAATGAGTCGTGCAAACAGGTAGCAGTTGGGTGCAGTCCCGAAGTACTTGGAGGCAGTGGCGGTTAGACAAGATTCATCTCTTCCGGTATTGGGAGTTGATATCACGCCGTGTCAGAGAGCCATTATGCAAAGTCCTTGTCCAGGGAAAGCGAGATTTACTGGTAGGTTTTCCAGTAGTTTCTCAAGGTGTAATGGGCTTCGCTCCGACACGACTTATACCGCTTTTAGGGGAATGACGCTTGCCGCCCCTAGGCCCGATATGCGATAGTCTTAGACGAATAGACCGGACTGTACGGAGATTGTCATATCAGGCTCAGTAGGAGTTCGGATGGGTTTCCTCATCGGCCTTCTTATCGAGATCTACCTGGGGACCGTTACGTACAGCTAGTGCCGCTTGCGGTCTGTGGTTAAACCCACTGCCAGCGTAGTAGTCGAGTCTTTAAAGTCCCACACAGAGAGTTTCCCTGCTCCGGGCGAAACAATATAGAGGTCGTATGGTTTTACGACAACGGTTCGGACGCATACGTGTTTTTACGCACGTACGATGTTCGGATAGTTTTTACTAGCCAGCTTTGGTTTAAGCCAGATTCTAGTATCAGATTATTTGATTTATACAGTTTAGAGTTTTTCCGTGTTTTCACGGATAGGAGGGGCGTTCTCGTAATTTGGCGAGAAGCTTCTAGAAGGATGATAGCTTTGGGGTTAAGGTGGCATTTGCATTTATTGATTTAGTGACTCATTTGTGTGATTCATCCATGGAGTTAATGATGCATTTAATGGCTAATGACTCATGAGATGAATCACAAAAGGTGAATGAATGAAGCATGGTTGATAAATCATTTGATTTATTCATTTAAAAAATCATTATACTTCATATATTCAAAATGAATCATTATTTTCTTTTCATTCTCACTCTCACCTTCTCTCTCCTCAAGCCCTCTCTCTTCAAACCCTAATCCTACCCTCTCATGTGTTGAGATCAAGGATTAGCAAGACTCATTAATCTATAATCATACTCTATATTCCCTGGGTGACTTTGATTAGCAATTAGAGTAACTTAGTTACCTCAAGATTAGAGGCAAAGTTTGGAGTAGCTCTCGGGTAGATTGTCTATTACAAAGAGGAGGGCGACGAGGAGGTGGTTAACGAGAAGAATAAGGACTTGGTTCATTAGGTATAATCTTCTTTCATAGTAGCTAATTACTCCTATATTAGCGTTAGTTATAGTTTAGCAAAGATCCTTTCGGTTAGTCGATGTTAGTTTAAAGAAAAAGATTGTTTTTCATATTTCCGCCTCACCGCAACTCGTGGGGTGTAATACATCGACTTACACATCTTTTTCACGATCTTTGTCAAGGTCTTATTGAAAGCCTCAGCTAGACCGTTAGCTCGGGGATTATAGACTGATGAATATCTCCAGTCTATGTTATGTTGTTGTGAGAAGCGGCTGATCTTGTGGTTTCTGTAGGCTGGCTCATTATCGGAGATGATCCGTCGCGGAGTACCGAACCGATAAATGACGTGCGTCTTGAAGAAATGGAGTATATTCTCGGTCTTCACTTCCCTTAACGGTACTGCTTCGGCACATTTGGAGAAGTAATCAGTCGTCGCCAAAATGAATCGATGTCCCCTGGACAATGCTGGTTCGATAGGGCCAATTATGTCAATTCCCCACATTTCGAATGGCCAGCTAGCCACCATTAGATGTAGTGGATTTGGATGCTGATGGATAAAGTCCCCATAGATCTGGCACGAGTGGCATTGCTTCGCATACTCGAGGCAGTCCTGGATCATCGTGGGCCAATAATAACCCATCCGTTTGATCTTCAGCTTCATCTTCGGTCCGGCTTGGTAAGAACCACAGAGTCCGTCGTGAGTTTCTTGGACGACTCATTTTGCCTCTTCAGGTCCCAGGCATCTTAGATATAAAGAATCAAATGACCTCTTGTACAGAGTATCGTTGACGAAGGCGAAAGACAGAGCTCATTTCATAAGCTGATGTCTTGAGGACGCATCTTCTGGCGTTCGACGAGATTTGAAGTAGTCTATAAAGACTTCTCTCCAATCCTCAACCGTTTCTTAGTCTTTTACTTGTAGAGCCACTGGCTTGGTCGTTCGCTTTTCCTCGGACATTTATGGAAATATTTCTGCCGGGGTGAGGACTCGACGGCTTTGCACAACGATCCTCACGTCATCGAGGTTTTCATCAGCCAGTTCCTTAGCGAGCTTGGCTAATGCATCCGCCTTGCTATTTTTCGCACGCGGTATGCTTTCCAAGGTGTAGGAAGGAATTTGAGTCAGCAGTTGTTGTGCTCTCCTACCGTACTTCACCAGTTCTGGTTTGCATGTTTGGTAGGCGCCATTTACTTGACTGACGACCAGTTGGGAGTCTCCGTATATGAGAAGGTTTTCAATTCCCATATCGATAGCGATCTCAAGACCTGCTATCAAAGCTTCATACTCGGCTTCATTGTTTGTCCTCAGCTCTGTTAAGGAGAAAGCAAAGCACATTATCCCTCCTTGTGGAGTTACGAAGATGAGGCCTACCCCTGATTTGATGATAGGGGTGCTTTGTTTGCGCTTCTTCATGGAAGACGCGCCATCAAAATAAAGTTCCCATCGGATGCCGTTACCATCGATCGTGTCAAACGCATGTTCGTCTGGCAGATCGCAATTCAAAGGGGAATCGGCAGGTATCGGATGCTCCATGAGGAAGTCAGCGATGGCCTGGCCTTTCACTGCCTTAAGAGGTCGATAAGTTATCGAGAACTCCATCAAGAGCAAGGACCACTTAGCGAGCTGTCCCGTCAATATGGCCTTTGACATCAAATATTTGAGAGGATCCACTTTCGATTTGAGATGGACCTCATGCGCTAACGCATAGTTCCTGCGTTTCGTTATCGCGAAGATCAACGCCAGGCAGTGTTTTTCGATAGGAGAATAATTGCTTTCTGCCCCCAGTAGAACTCGACTCAAATAGTAGAGGGCTCTCCCTTCCCTTGGTCATTCTCTTGTGCCCATAATGCACCTAAGAAACCTTCGAGAGCTGTTGTATAAAGAATGAGAGGCTTTCCCTTGACCGGAGCGGCCAGTACTGGCGAATTCTGTAGGTTTTGCTTGATTTCGTCCAGCGCGCTTTGGCATTTGTGATCCCAGACGAACGGGGTTCCCTTTTTCATCAGGTGACTGTAAGGGCGGTACTTGCCTGAGAGATTGGCTATAAATCGCCGAATATACGCGAGCTTCTCTTGGAGAGACTGCAATTGCTTGAGAGTTCTTGGCGGGGGCATCTCCATAATTGTCTTGATCTTTGATGGATCTATCTCGATACCTCGGTGTCGGACAATGAATCCTAGGAATTTTCCCGAGGAGACTCCGAGCACGCATTTGAGAGGGTTCATCTTCAAGTCGTATTGCCGAAGGCGTTGAAATACGGTCTTCAGATGCTCTAAATGCTCCTCATATGATTTTCTCTTAACTATGAGGTCGTCGATATAACATTCGATGATTTCATGTATGAGGTCATCGAAGATCTTCGTCATGGCCCTCTAATAGGTGGCACCGGCGTTCTTTAGACCGAAGGGCATCACTTTGTAGCAGAATATACCTAAAGGGGTCCGGAAAGCTGTATGTTTCTGGTCCTCGGGATGCATCTTTATCTGATTGTATCTTGACGAGCCGTCCATGAAGGAGAAAACTTCATGGGTGGATGTATTGTCTATCATTAGCTCGGTGACCGGTACTGGAAAGTTGTCTTTCGGGCAAGCTTTATTAAGATCCCCAAAGTCTACGCAGACGTGCACCGTCCCATTCTTCTTCATCACTGGGACGATGTTGGCGATCCAATCAGGATACTGAACTTCTTGGGTGAAGCCAGAGTCGATTAGCTTCTTGACCTCGGCGTTGATGCTCATCTCAAGCTTAAGCCGCATTCTTCTCGGTGCTTGCTTGATCGGCTTGACATCCGGGGATATTGCCAATTTATGGATAGCAATCTATGGATCTAGTCCTGGCATCTCGGAATAGTTCAATGCGAAGCAATCTTTATGCTGCATAAGCACATCTTTTAGCGTAGCCACCTTTTCTTCAGACAGCAGCTCGCTGACGAATGTCGGTCGCGGGTCATTTGCCGTCCCTAAATCAAATTTCTTGAGGTTATCTGCAGTGGTATGTATTCCATCCTCCAGCTCTTTTGGTGCAGGTGGAAACTCTGAGATTACCTCATCATCATCGTTTTCGAAGCACCAGGGGAGTTCATCCATATTCTCAGGTTCCTCTTCTGACAACATTATCACATGACAGGTACGAGCTCGCTTCCAAGACCGATGTGGATCCGGTTCTACCCTCGTGGAGTTGGGTTCATGCTTATGCGGCGGGGTTACCCTCCAGCTGCTGGATAGAGCGAACATGCCTTGCTGATATTGATCTTCGACCCAATTCTTGAAGGTGAAGCAGTCTTCGAGAGGATGCCCTATTACTCTATGATAGGAGCAGTAGTCCGGGTGAGAGACTTCGCCTGCTTGCTCGGGGTGCTTGGACTCCGGGAGGATAATCATTTGATGTTTTATGGAAAGATCAAGTTTCTTCTTTGTCTTGTCTTGAGGAAAGGAGTATGCTCGACCCATCTTTTTCATGAGAGAAGAATCCGGACTGCTCAATTCCTGATCGCGTGGCTTTTTGGACCCGATTTGTCGTTGTCGAGTGCTTTTCCTGTTCTTTGGTTTGTTTCTGCCTCTGCGTCGGGCCTTTTGTACAACGGGTTGACAGGGAGGAGCATTTTCATCTTTCGCGGCCTGTTAAAGAAGGCGTTGCATCCTGGCTTTCTCGTAGATAGTCATTTTGCGATTATGGTCGTCTCGAACCTTTTGACCTGCTTCCCTTATAATCTTGTCCATTTGTTCTTCGAACAACGGACTGGGCATTTTCACGGCGGGAGCTCTTTCTGGTTCAGGGTTAGCATCTTCCCACAGAGCATCTCCTTCTTCATCAAAGTCATATATGATGTAGCAGTCGTGGAGTAGTTCCTGTTTCTTGGATTGAACATATCCAAGCCCGGTCGTTTCCATTTTCCCGTTGGGCAATTTCCGCTGAGTTCCATGGACGTTCCAGATCCTGTCATAGAACTTAGCTTTCCGAGCGGTTTGTTCGAAAGGTACGCCTTGGCGTCTTAACAGCCTTTTTAGTCCGTTCGTATAATATCTAGGCAAACAGATGGGCTGGAGCCTGTCAAGTGTAGAATCCGTGCCGTGCCAGATTTCTTTCTACACTTTGGTTTCCCCGGATCAGTAGAATAGGATCTCCTTTTCACCTTCTCGCCTGGGAGGGACATAGAATATCTACAGCTTTTCCACACTGTAGGTATCAAGCGCGTCTAGTTCTTTATGATGCATGGGTGGCACCATGGCAACTTTCAGATTTTGCTCTTCATCAGCGAATGTTTGTATTGAAGGCCGAACAGAGAATATAGCATGGACCTCTTCTTCCGAGTCGCTGCCAAAGATCAACATAGGAGCGGATGGTCCCGGATTGTTGTACTGGGGTGGACCTGAATAAACTATCTCTTCCTCTTCTTCAGTATCACTCCCAAAGACCGGAATGGTGGTGATAGTTTTGTTCTCCGGTTTGTGACATCTTTCTGTGTCCTCAAAGTCTGGTAAGAAGTATTTTGCGTCTTCGTACTTGCGGACTTCGTTCACGGAGAATGGTTTAGCTCTCCTGTCACAGTATACTCGAGACCATCCTCGAAATACTTCATAAACTGATGTTGTGTAGAAGGGATGATGTTGTACTCATGCAACCAGGGTTAGCCGAGCAAAGCGTTATAGCACGTCTTGGCGTCTATGACGTGGAACTTAATATCCATGACGAGTAATCCGAAGCGCAGCGTTTGTATTACAGATCCGAGAGTCCGTGATGATTGGGAGTTGAAACCGGAGATGGTGATCTTATCACGAGCGAGGTGTTGAACGCTCATGCAGATTTCCTTCAATACTCTCACGTTGAGGAGATTGACAGAAGACCCATTGTCGACCAGGATTTTGCCTATCTTGATATCGTGGTAGTATCCTGAGACATAGAGGGGACAGTTGTGCTCGCACGTTTTAAGGAGGAGGTTTTTATCGCCGAAGGTGATATCGGCTGTGTGTACTTCCTCCGGCTCGTCCTTCATCTTTTCTTCGGCGAAGGAAGCTTGGGATCGCTCTGACTCTTGTAGCGCCTTGATCAATGAATCTCTTGCTTTTTTTGATAGTAAAAGGACGTCGAGAATGCTGAGCTGCGGGGGTAACTTCCTCAAGTGTGCTAGAACATTATAGTCCAGTTTACTTTTCTTTGGAGGGTCCTTGGCCGTCAGCTCTTTGACGGCTTGGTCATCAAGAACGATATCCTCATGGACCTTTTCTTTTCCCTTGTCTTTTCTATTTAACCACTGTTCGAGGGCCCAAGGTTCTTTTTGGATAGTGTACGATTGCGCAGCTGAATGTTTTCACAGGCCTTCGGTTCTTCTTCTTTTCCCAAAGTGGACTCTTTAAAGAGAGGGCCAAGAGCCATTTCTTCGACGGAGTCGCTCCCGAAGGTGAGAATTTGCGATCCCCCGGCATTGACCACGCTACAGTTGTCGGTAGTTCTTTTACACTCCTCAATCGTATTTCATTGCTCCCAACGAGTTTTACGTTTCATCCGCTTAAAATGTTGTCGGTGAGCAACATATCCCTGCCACCATCTTTTAAAAGCGTTGCACCCTTCGGTGGAGTGCGCATTCTTTCGATGATATAAGCAGTAGTTAGAATGCATTTCTGCTTCACCAAGAGTATTTCCTTCGGAAGGTGATAGCTTCATTCCCATTGATATGGCTTTGGCGAACCTCTTCCTCGTCTTGAACCTATTTTTATTAGTGGCGGATATACTTTCATCTGGCGGGGGCGTTGCAATCCTTTCATCCAGTCGCCGGCGCTTGGTTTTTTCAAATATGGCCATTTCACGCTCCCGGGCAGCTTTGCTTTTAAGTAGCGCTTCATTCAGGAACGCATCAATTATTTCATCTGATAGCCACAGGGGTTCTGGCTCAGGACCTGTCCCCAGTTTCTTTGTGCAAGGAGCCTCTTCGTTGTCTAGTGATGAATGAGAGATCGCATGGCAACTTGCCACGTAATCTTCAGATTCATCCGATGAGTCTTCCCCATCATCTCCGTCCTCAAGGATGTGACCGAGAAATTCCTGGAGCGTGATTGGAGTCCGCGCCTTCTGGTTATATTCTTCCAGCGCGTCAATCTGTTTCTGCAGGTCCGTGCGCTTTTCGCCAGGCTTCACGGGCTTTTTGGATTTCTTCTTCATTTTCGAAGATTTCGACGGCTGGGTATGAACGCTTTGGCTATCACCACCAATCTTTGGAGTTGGGCACGACTTCAGCATCCCCTCGATAATCTCAGGTTCCACTAGATTCTTCCATCTGATCACCGGGCATGTATGGAGATCGTTCAGCATTCTTTTGGTTTTGGCTGAAAGAGTGACCTCCCATGGAGTTTCTTCAACAAAAGAGCACGTTGCCCCCAATGTGTCCATCTTCTTAGGAGTGTGCGGTTGTGGTGGGCTTACTTTCCACTTCTCAGACAATGCAAACTTGCCCTGTTAGTACTGATCATTGATCTACCCCTTAAAGATGAAGCAATCTTCGATTGGATGGCTTACCGTTTGGTGGTAAGGACAATAATTGGGATTATTCTCTTCGACGGGTTGCAATGGTCGCTTTGGATTCGGCAGATTGATAAGCCTGTTGCGCATTGCTAGTTCGAATAATCTCTTCGTTTTGTCCCGTAGAAACGAGTAAGGACGCTTCATTTTCTCATTATAATAGAGACGTCTCTCTTCCAGTTGATCCGTTAGTTTTGGGACACTGGGCTGCTGTTGGATATTCGCAACGAAGGTCGCCTTCCCTTTACCCTTTTCGGTCCGTGGCTCCGGCTTCGGAGGAGACGGTCTATGACCCATCTGATCCATCTGGGCTAGCTTGTCGATTAAATCCTAGAATGTGGTTGGTTTGAAGAACATCATGAACTGTGAAATAGTTGCATGAGAGTCTAGGGTGCCCATGAACATGCCCACCGCTGGTGCTTCTTCGATGCGCTGTTCGCACTTTGACCACAGATTCTTCCATCAGATTGCATACTGAACCCACGTCTCGCCCGGCTTCACCCTGGCATTGATCAATGCCGTTATTGAGGTGCGTTCACTAGCACTTGCGAATCGCTGGGTGAACAACAACTCTATTTCTGCGAAAGTTTTGACGGAGTCATTTGGGAGTTCGGAGTATCACTTAAACGCCATTTCCGACAAGCTGCCGACGAATTGGCGGAGAAAAAGCTTATCATCGCCACCAATGTTGCCACAAAGAGCCCTAAACTGAGCGACATGTTGATGGGGATTGCCCGTCCCCTTGTATACGTGGAATTTGGGGATCGTGTGGAATTTGGGGATCGTGTAGCCCGGAGGGTACTTTATCTGGTCATACCAGCCTGGATATGGTCGCCCAGTTTTCATGACTTGGCCAGCCGCTTCATTCGCCTGGTGAGCTCGTATTTGCTGAGCAATATAGTCATCTAGGACGGCCTTGGAATTAGTTTCCTCTTTGGCTGCTGAAAGAGCCGGAGGAGGGTTCGACGTCTCCTCTTTGTCGTCTTCAATAAAGATCGGAGGGTCTTCGACTAGAGGATCCAGCTGTATCATCATCCCGACCATGTCTTGGAAGAGAAGTGCCATTCGCTTTATATTAGCCGCTTGCTCTGCAGCTTCTTTATCCTTCTTTTCGAGGACTCCGCGGACGACGTCAGCATCGGTTTCTTGTTCATAACGCTGCTCAGATGACGCCTCCGGGCTTTCTTTTGGTCCAGTGAGTGCGGCCATTGCAGTCAGCATCTCCTGAAGCTTTTGCTGCTGTTGTTCCTGGGCCTTTATTATTGATCGGGTAAGCGGTCGATGGCCTGTCGAAGTGCGGCTTTCTTCTTTTCTAGAACCCATGTAAACAGTGTGTACCATCATACTCCCAGACTTGGGGCGTTTGGACTCAGTGTCTTTACGATTTGCCATAGTTACAGGGGCCTTCCTTGGCTTCCTCCCCTTTTGAGTAGTTGAAGTCGGGGGGGGGCGTCGCAGCGGGCACCCAGACAGCTGTTGCCTTTTGTGGCCTAACAAGATGGTTCTCTTCCTGTTGAACCTTCGCCCTTTTCTGTCGGCAAGAGTAATCTTGATCAACTACTGAGTTCCGAACCTGCCGCCAGACTTTGTAGATTTTCGAGGACAGCCGCTGAGGGGACTGTTCTGGCTTTGCTTCCGCAACATTCTCGACGGATGGAGGAGATCTTTTCAGTACGGCAGTAGGAGAGTTCCTGCACACCTTGTTCAGCAACTCGAAGATGTTTCCAGTTGGAACAGCGGCATTGACTTCCACCGTTGGGGCTAGTGGAGTTAACCCAGAGGGGGAGTTGCCCCTAGCCTTCCTTACTCGGTGCCAGTGATGACGTCGAGCGTATCGAGCTGATGGAGTCGGTTCGGTGATGGGGATGGCTTTGTCTTGCCCCTTGTTCAGGTGAGGGGTTGTTGATGGCGTCATCCTCTTGAAGACTATTGTCCGTTGAGAAGCGGTATCCAACCGGTCAAAAACAGACTTCTGAGCAGGGACGGGAACCGTAGTGGGAGCTAGAACAGTCAGTCTTGCAAAGACCGACCCTTTGGCAGGAGAAGCCTCCTTGACGACTTCAGGAGCAGGGATAGCTATCCTCTTCGAAATAACCTTCTCCTGAATTGCAGGCTTCATCTCGGGCCCACAGGAACATCGGCCCAATCTGTCGAAAACTGAAGTGCTGGAGCTGGACGACCAGTTGAGGGGGGCCGTAATAGTTGTAAGCCGATTAGAGACCGACGTCTTGGGAGCTTCTGGTGTTGATACAGGAGTGCCGAAGCTCGTTGGTGGGAGCATAGTCCCGAAAAACAATCCGGCGGTGGCCTGAGTGACCTGGTCCACCGGCATCGTGAACAAAGAGGCTGCTTAAGGCCCGTAAGTGTTAGTTATATGTATGCCCCAGAGTCCATTACTGTACATATGATGTATATTGTGGTGGATGCTGGGACATATATAGGGAGGACTTTCTTGCTCGACATGATAGTACACTATCTGGTTGTACTTTATCTTAACATGTACTCTGATTGTCTCTATATTACATGTTGATAAAGCCCTTAGGATATGTACTCGACTACTGGGACTATGATGAGATCATATTAGTGGGGCCACAGTAGTCGACGAGTACATCCTATAACTGTTCCTAGTCGAGGGTGTATCGAGACAGGGCATCGATGCACCAGAGTAGACTAGCGTATACGCATCTTGACCCATATGATGGGCGATGGATGATCCCATATCCATCGGTGTTTGACATCAAGGATGGTGTACGGGTGCTCAGTGGAGACTGGGTACACTGGACGGACTCGCCGAGAACTCCCAGATTGTATTATACCTTATGTCAGATGGCAGTTCTCCGGTGACACTGGTACAGAGTAGTCTATTGACCCGAGATCGTCATAGAGTCTTGTGTGATTCCCACTGTGCTTTGATTTCCATCATACCACGTCCAACAGGGCATGCAAAAAGGTGGCTTTTGGGTACAGTCCCGAATCACATGGAGACAATGATTCGTCTCTCCCGGTATAGGGAGTTGATGTTGTGCTGTGTTTGATTGGCTATAAACGGAAATCCCTGGCCAGGGTTGCTGAGATTTACTGGTACGTGTTATCAGTAGTTTCTTGAACTGTTATAGACCTCATATCGACACGACTTATCGAGCTACTGGGGTCTGACGTTTACCACCCCTAGGCAAGATATGCAACATATCAGACGACGAGACCGGACTGTACGGGAGTGTTACTGTCTGGATTCACAGGAGAATGTACAGGCTTGCTTGTTGATCTTCTGAGCACTCAATACCTGGGTAGCTGTTACGTTTAGCTGACCGCTTGCAGCTTGTGGGTGTTTGATATGATCATCACCTACTGCCGGCGTATTGACGATTCTTTAGAGTCCTACACAGAGGTTTCTTGGCTCAGGCAAAACGGAGTAGGGGCACGTATGTGATATGTGCGGGACCGAGGATAATGCGATATGAGATACCGTATTATATTCTCGCGATATTTGGTATCAGCCGGGTCATCGGATCAAGTGTTTATTGGATGAATCGGTACGGATAAATATTAGTCGGTTATATGCGATATAGCCGGATTGTCGGATCAAGTGTTGATTCGATAATTTAATGTATAATAATATATATGATATATTAAATTACATTAACTAATATTTGCTCACTAAAAGATTCTTTTTCTCACTCGGGTAATACATTGATATATATGCGATATAAGTTAATTGTATTATTTTATTTTGTTACGATAAATATTATATATGCGATATATAATATTGTAACATGATATGATAACTAATGCAACATGATTTGTGGAGTTTAAATATGATTAGGGTTTGGATTAGGGTTAAGTCTTCTAGTTGATTCTAGAAGCTTTTCATTTTGTCATGATAAAGATATTTGTGTGTGACTCATCTTTAATCTAACCCAAACCCTAACCCTTGTTAATTCTCTACATGGGTTTAGTTCACCATGGTTGCATTATTGATCATATTAACTCTTTTTCTATTCATCACAAAAGTATTCTATCATAATTCTACATCTTCTTCCTTCATCTTTCTTCATGGAAAAGCTTACTAGCTTTTTTCCAAATGATGAATAAATGTGAGAAAAAGATAAATAAAGAGAGCAAAAATCCTAATTCATCATCCTTATCTTCTCTTGCCCTTTAGATGAGAGTGTTCACTCAATTTTAGTGAGTGTTAGCTTGTGTTAATGAAACTTCAAGGTAGATCATCTTTGTATCGAAGATCGGAAGCAAGACTGCATCTTTCTCTTCGTGGAACCTCTCGAGAGTCCGGAACCCAATGATCGCAGCGAAGGGAACACAACACGGAGCTTATGAAGTGAAGGACCGGATCTACAAAGGTTGTAATCCCTCTCACTTAGTGTTAAAGTGTTTAACATGTTTGTTTTCGCCTAAACCCTAGTTTAAAGATCAGTATTCGGGTTGTTCGGCACGGCTAAAATTTTAATCGGGCATGGTTGATGCCTCGTAGACCCTTGTGCACGTGCCTAGAAACCCTACAGTGGTATCAGAGCCAAGCTAGAGCTTTAGGCGATGTCTAGACGAAGTTTAAAGTCCGATCGAACGCCGAAACCCCGACACGGAACCCTCTCTGTACATTTTTCAAAAAGTTGATTTTTTCTGAATTAAAAATGGTCAGAAAAACAAGCAGGAAAAACTAAGAATTACTGTGAAGTACGGTCCCCTAAGTCGACTATTTGACCGCGGAACCGCGGCGAAACCATGGGTTTTGCGGCGGTTCCGTGGCCAAAATTTGGACTTAGTCCCTGAAATTTCACTTAATTATTCTTAGGTCCTTTCTTGTTAATTTTTTCTGTGAATATTTTAATTCCACTCAAGTGTTGAGTTTTCAAGGGTTGTATTAGGGAATCGTTGATTCGATCGGATAATTTAACTTTGTTTAGTTTGTCCGGATAATTTTAGAAACTGTTAAAAAGTTCGGGCGGATATCGATAACTCACATTTTCCCCTGTCGGAAATTTTTTCAAAAGTTGGAATTTTCCTCATGTTTAAGAACGTTCTAAGTAGTGCAAGTAACGCGGTGGACCCTCTAGAAGACAACAAACCTTAACTCGATTATGTGACCGTCTTGAACTGCCTTTTGAACCTTAAGGTTTGGGGCAGTACGGCGTGCCACATATGAGGCGTTGGCTTGACCCTTCTACGGCTGGACCATTGGTACTGTGGCATGTGATGGATGTTTTTAAACTAATTTCAAGTGTTGAGATACATTGGGAAAATCTTGGGTTTTTAATTATTCGATCGGAAAGTTTAACATTGTCTATTTATCTGGATTGTGATACAATAATTGGAATCCACAGGTAGTTATGAGATAACTAATTTGAATGTTATAAATCTAGCATTTTAGTCTCAAATGATCGGTTGCCACGGAATTTTGATGCGATCAAAAGTCCGTTGCAATCACGTAGCGTACGCGGATACTCGCCGGATAAACTTAATAGACAGCTACACCCCTTAGCCCCGACCAAGTGACTGTAGGAGAACCCCGTCACCGAAAGCATCCGTTTGGGTGCTCACGGTAGCGGTGTTCCGCCTTGGTGCACTTCGTCGACGGCGTCGGGGGTGCGGCCGTCTACTAAAGTTTGCGACGAGCATTCGATCAGGATGTCGGGAATCTTGTTGAATTGCCCGACTTGATATTGAAAAGAGTTTTCGATAATGAGACTAAAATGCGGGGTTTATAATTGTTAGGCATGTGATGTCTAAGGAATTCATTTGGTTAGGCATGCGATGTCTAAGAAGGTTGCGGATTCCAACTGTTGTAGTTTTACACTTTTTTTTCTGTGACCGTAAGTGTAGTATGTAGTGGTATTGCCGATTGTCGTTGCTATACGTCGACGGCAATCGGTGTATGCATACTTACTTACGTTGATGATATTAGATATTATGTGTTGCTGTGATATGTTATATTGGATCGTCGTGATTGAATAGCCGGGGGTTTTATGTGAGATGAGAGTTTTTCATTTTCATTCATGTAAAATTCATTTGTATGTAATATTCTTTTATTGGGGCACTTCCAGGTTGCGGAAGATGTCACCGTTGTATATTATTTACTTTTCCGCATTAGGTAGACCCAAGGCGGGGAGCACAAGTAACCAGGTTCTAGGGTCCAGTAGGAGACCATCTCGAGGAGTCGAGACCGGGTCTCCTAACCCTAGAATTGGCAGTGTTACTTGCCGCTCTCGTAGGGGTCTAGGGATGTGGGTTTGTCTATTCATCGCGACCGTGGAATCCGTGTTTTATACAGGCTTGTATTGAAAACACGGACGACCTAGTATATCCAATATTTCATATATGTTCTTCTGCTGCAATGTTCTGTGATAAGATCATATTACTGCTTGAGACGAATGTTTATATTATATATATGAGATATATATTATATTGTTGATTTCGTTTCATATCTGATACTTGTGAAGTATAATAAAATGGGATTTCATTAATGAGATTAATGAAATAAAAGAAACCTAAGATGTTGTGGAATCGAATTTCTTAAAAACAGGTAGCTACAGTTCTTGCTTTGCATCGCGGTGCTCCTTGTAGAACATCCTGCACCTTATTCGATAAGAAAAGGACCGAGATCCCTTCACCAGGAGTGACTCCTTTAGCAATAACTGGCAGATGCTACAACTCTCGATTTGTCCTTTGATTGCTTCTATAGTTTCTGCTTTGCACAGTGATATATGTGATATATCCCGCACCTCATTCGACGAGGAAAGGGCCGACGATCCCTTCACCGGGAGTGACCCCTTTAGCAAAACTAGAAATGCCTCAGAAGCACTCCATTTTAAAAAAACATTTGATTCTACAACGATATCAAGTTCATTACGCAATAGGTTTTCTGAAAAACCTGTCATAGCCCTCCATCATTTCAGATAAGTACTGATTAGTATTCGTGCTGCGTTTGTTGACCTTAAACAAGGCGTAGTGTGCGGTAGCTGATTAGTGCTTATCTGTATAAGCATATGATGCGATTGAGTTAGGGTAGTCGTGCGACTTTGTTGACCTTAGCCAAGGGTCGTGCGGGTGGGTTTAATTCAATCGGGAAATGACGGGTTGAACTTGATTAGCACTTATGATTTGTTGACCTTAGCCAAGGTCATAAGTAGCTAGAGGCAAAATTATCGGGAATTTCAAGTGTTGAAATTTGCAATGAGATTGCATACCTTCTATGAGATAGTTGGATCCCGATACCCGCTGTGAGTAAGAGTTACTCCTGGGAGAGTTTTACATATTACAATTAGCCTATCAAGTAGGTGTCTAGAAAGGTGTCAACGGGGTTACGCCTCTGGGAAACCGAGGTTTACATTAATTAGGTTTGTGCGAAAGCACGGGGGACCTCTCTCAAAGTACCGACACTGGTCTGGCTGAAAGATTGGTGAACTTGTAGCGTGTAATTAATCACGGATAGTCTTTCCTTTTAGGGTTTGAAGGAAGATTTGATTAAAACAGTGAGAGACATCCTGATTAGATATATTAGATAACCAATCTAATCTTGCAAGAGCATACGCTGAGTGTTTTCTTCTCTCTCTCTCCAGGTAGCGACCATATCACGCCTTAATCAAGATAATAATACGGATGTATTGACCGAACCCGCTTGTTATACTGAGCTGGGGAACGTTGGTCCCGCTCCAACTTATAATTGTTATAAGACAGAGCAGGAAATTAGGGATTACTAGAATTCCCGTGCCGCCCAAACGAATAAAGTGCATGTTGATGCATCATCTTCGGGTGTGTTCATTACAGAGAACTGTTTCTCAGTATCCTTTACGTCCTGGGTATATGTCAGGATCCCGCATATGTAATATGTTACACGGGCTATAGATAGGTAAAGAACTGAGAACGGGTGATAAGTTTCATGAGACAGAAAACGGGACAAGTGTTGCAGCCAAGTCTGTTGGTCACTATCACCCTGTATTACTAAAATACATTGATTCTGAACGAATGTTATTAGATACCGAACTTGATATACAACATCATATCTTTTTCTTTAGTAGTAAAGAAAGGATATAATTTTGTATTGTTGGATAATGTTTTGAACATTTTCTATATCAAGAGTTGATCGGTTCAGGTATGTTATCTAAAAGCATTGATATTCTAAATCAAACTACAGTTCTTAGTATACAGAACACACACAAGAGGAAGAGTTCAGAAATGAACGAATCCTTCTTGAGGCGTTGTAGACTAAGTCATATTAATGCGACCCGACTAGCTAAAGTTTCATTTAGATGCATATTTAAATCTGTTTGAATTTACATCTTGTGAAACTTGCCGGTCATGTCATAAAGATAAGATGACCATAGCTCTGTTTATAAGGAACAGAGAAAGAGTTGTTGAACTCTTGGGATTGATACATGCTGATGTATGAAGGTCCCCTGTCTGCACATGCCAAGACCGGTTCTTTGTACTTCATTACATTCTCTGATGATCTCTCGAGATTCAGACATATGTTCCTGTTGAAACACAAGTCCGAACCTTTTGAGATATTCACAGAATATAAAATTAGAAGTAGAGAACCAAAATACGGGTAGAAGTATTATGTCCTTTGATGAGATCAAGGAGGAGAATACTTGAGCACGGAAATCCTGGACTAATTCTAAAGGACAATGAGATTCTCTCTCAGCATTACTCCTCCGTATACACCAAAGCACGATGGTATATCTGGGCGGAGCAATAGCACCCTATGTGATATGGTGTGCTCTATGATGAGTACTACTGAGTTTCTTATTTCCTTTTGGGAGTTATGCACTTATGAAGCTGCATGCCTATTGAATATGGATTCAATAGTTTCTAACGAACCTCGGCCTCTCTGCCGATCTTAGTAGGGTTCCTCACCCACCTGAGAGATACTTCGGTTTCTCTATGACAGTGGGAGAGAGAATTGCATCATGAGATGATGACCCAACTTGTTTCGAGCTGGCCATCAGGAGTGGGACTCTGTAAGAATTGCTGGATGCTTATTGATCTGAGATGGAATCCTTATACACCAATAAAGTATGGACTTTGGTTGCTTTATCTGAAGAGTTAAATCCCCATCAGGAGCAAGCATATCTTGAGAAGATTACTTGGTGTACATGGAAAAGTTAAGACTTTCAAAGCTAGACTTGTTAAAGGTTTGCATCATTGACCAGGTATGGAGTATGTTGAAACCTTTTCTAAGGATCTATGCTTAAGTCCATCCAGATCCTATTTGCCACGGCTACATACCATGACTACGATATCTGGTAGTTGGGTGTCATGACTGCTTTTCTAAATGATGTTTTGGAAGAAAGCGTCTGTAAGTACACAGCCAGAGGGCTTCGTAGACAGTGGGAGCAGCGGAAACGTGCGCAAGATATTTTATGTGATAAAACAGGCATCGCAAAGTTGGAACATCTGTTTTGATGTAGTAGTCAAAGAGTTTGACTTCATCAAAATGGTAGATGAACCTTGTATATACAAAAAGGTAGTAGAGAGTATGGTGGTGATCCTCGTAGAGTACGTGGATGACATACTCTTGATAGGGAAGGAGTTTCCTATGCTACGCTCGGTCAATCTCCGCTTATCACAAGGATTCTCCATATAGGATCAAAGTGATACCTCCTAAATCCTGGGTTTTCATCTATGAGATAGATGTAATTGGATGTTAGGACACTCACTAGTTGTAGTGAGATGGTATCAATCGATCCTGGGGAGAATCACTGGAAAGGTTCCAGGGTGATAAGGACGACTGAATGTCAGTCGCAGGCATTGTCTATACCCTCAGTGGAGGGACGGTATGTTGGAAGAGTTCCAAGCAAGAGACCGTGACTTACTAGATTTTTAAAGGCAAGATACATCGTTACCAAGGATGCTACCAAAGAGGCAGTCTGGATATATATAAGTTCATGAGATGAACTTCGTTCCTACCATTGTGTGACAATGGAGTTGTGGCTTATGCCAAGGAACCCCCGTCCCATCAAAAATCCAGAAATAATTCTTAGGCAGTATCACCTGATCATGGAGATGGTTGATATCCAGGGAGATCGAGGTTAGGAGAGCAGACGCAGAGGACAACAGCGCGGATCCACTCACAAAGGCCTTTTTCCCAGTAGAGACTTTTATGGGATAGTTGAGTATGAGATACTTCAACCGTAGCTAAATGTTGGGTATGTGATACCACAACAGATGGCCCTAGTGCAAGTGGGAGATTGTTAGTTATATGTATGCCCTAGAGGCCATTACTGTACATACGATGTATATTGTAGTGGATGCTGGGACATATATAGGGAGGACTTTCTTGCTCGACATGATAGTACGCTATCTGGTTGTACTTTATCTTAACATGTACTCTGATTGTCTCTATATTACATGTTGATAAAGCCCTTAGGATATGTACTCGACTACTGGGACTATGATGAGATCATACTAGTGGGGCCACGGTAGTCGACGAGTACATCCTAAAACTGTTCCTAGTCGAGGGTGTATCGAGACAGGGCATCGATGCACCAGAGTAGACTAGCGTATACGCATCTTGACCCATATGATGGGCGATGGATGATCCCATATCCATCGGTGTTTGACATCAAGGATGGTGTACGGGTGCTCAGTGGAGACTGGGTACACTGGACGGACTCGCCGAGAACTCCTAGATGGTATTATACCTTACGTCAGATGGCAGTTCTCCAGTGACACTGATACAGAGTAGTCTGTTGACCCGAGATCATCATAGAGTCTTGTGTGATTCCCACTGTGCTTTGATTTCCATCATACCACGTCCAACAGGGCGTGCAAAAAGGTGGCTTTTGGGTACAGTCCCGAATCACATGGAGACAATGAGCGATAGGAAGGGATTCGTCTCTCCCGGTATAGGGAGTTGATGTTGTGATGTGTTCGATTGGCTATAACCGGAAATCCCTGGCCAGGGTTGCTGAGATTTACTGGTAAGTGTTATCAGTAGTTTCTCGAACTGTTATAGACCTCATATCGACATGACTTATCGAGCTACTGGGGTCTGACGTTTACCACCCCTAGACAAGATATGCAACATATCAGACGATGAGACCGGACTGTACGGGAGTGTTTCTGTCTGGATTCACAGGAGAATGTACAGGCTTGCTTGTTGAACTTTTGAGCACTCAATACCTGGGTAGCTGTTACGTTTAGCTGACCGCTTGCAGCTTGTGGGTGTTTGATATGATCATCACCTACTGCCGGCGTATTGACGATTCTTTAGAGTCCTACACAGAGGTTTCTTGGCTCAGGCAAAACGGAGTAGGGGCACGTATGTATATGTGCGGGACCGAGGATAATGCGATATGAGATACCGTATTATATTCTCGCGATATTTGATATCAGCCGGGTCATCGGATCAAGTGTTGATTCGATGAATCGGTACGGATAAATATTAGTCGGTTATATGCGATATAACCGGATTGTGTTAGTTATATGTATGCTCTAGAGGCCATTACTGTACATAGGATGTATATTGTAGTGGATGCTGGGACATTTATAGGGAGGACTTTCTTGCTCGATATGATAGTACGCTATCTGGTTACTCTATACATTAACGTGTACACTGATTGTCTCTCTGTTACATGTTGGTAAAGCCCTTAGGATATGTACTTGACTACCTGGACTATGATGCAGATCATACTAGTAGGGACATGGTAGTCCATAAGTACATCCTTCAAGGTCCCTAGTCGTGGGTGTATCGAGACGGGGCATCGATATACCAGAGTAGACTAGCGTATACCTTCTCGACCCATACAGATGGGCAATGGATGATCCCATATCCATTGGTGTTTGACATCAGAGATGATATACGGGTGCTCAGTGGAGACTGGGTACACTGGACGGACTCGCCGAGAACTCCCAGATGGTATTATACCTTACGTCAGATGGCAGTTCTCTGGTGACACTGGTACAGAGTAGTCTGTTGACCCGAGATCGTCATAGAGTCTTGTGTGATTCCCACTGTGCTTTGATTTCCACCTTACCACATCCAAGAGAGCGTGCAAAACGGTGGCTTTTGGGTACAGTCCCGAATCACATGGAGGCAATGAGCGATAGGAGGGGATTCGTCTCTCCCGGTATAGGGAGTTGATGTTGCGCTGTGTTCGATTGGCTATAACCAGAAATCCCTGGCCAGGGTTGCTGAGATTTACTGGTAAGTGTTACCAGTAGTTTCTCGAACAGTTATAGACCCCATATCGACACGACTTATCGAGCTATTAGGGTCTGACGTTTACCACCCCTAGGCGAGATATGCGACATATCAGACGAACAGACCGGACTGTACGGTAAGTGTTACTGGTTGGATTCACAGGAGTATGAGCGGGCTTGCTCGTCGATCTTCTGATCGCTCAATACCCGGGTGGCCGTTACTTTTAGCAGACCGCTTGCGGCTTGTGGGTGTTTGATATGATCATCACCTGCTGCCGGCGTATTGACGAGTCTTTAGAGTCCTACACAGAGGTTTCCTGGCTCAAGCGAATCGAAATAGGAGCGCATATGAGATATGTGCGGGACCGAGAATGATACCAGTATGTGATACTGTACTCGATTCTCGTGATTTGTGACATTTATCGGTTATATGCGATATAGCCGGGTTATCGGATCAAGTGTTGATTCGATAAGTTGTTACTGTTGATATTAGTCGGTTATATACGATATGACCGGATCATTAAATCAAGTGTTGATTTAATGATTAAATGCATAATTATATATTTGATATATTACTTTGCATTAACTAGTATCGGTTCATTTAAGATGGATTTTCTCACTCGTTTGTGCACATTGTATATGTGATATAGTTTTGTGCACTAGTTTGTATCATGTTTGATGATGCATGCTAACTTGGTTAAGTGTATGATTAAACCATGGTTAGTTAATGGTTAGGGTTTCATTTGATATATTTAAGCATTTATTTATTTTGTTTTGACAAAATAAAAAGGAGAAATGAAAACAAAAAGGTTGCTTTCATACATGAAGCTTGTTGAAGCTTCATGAAGCTTTGACTAAGGTGACCTTTTTGTCTTCATGCTTAAACCTAACCATTCACTAACCCTAGTTCATTGTCTACACCTAACCATGGTTAAAATTATGATAAGAATTCATTTTCTTTTCTATTTTTAAAACTTATCATAATATTCATCATCTTCTTCTTCTTCTTCTTCTTGAAGATGAAAACCTTGATTCCATCAATGGTGATTTGATGAAAAGAGTGAGAAATCCAATTCTAAAGTGAACCCACTTCCTATTTCTTCATCCTCTACCTCTTGCCAAGTAGTACAGGGTGTTTTCTTCACAAGTTTCACATCTTGATGAAGTTGGAGCTTGATCTTGTGTTGCCTCGACGTGGATCATCTTCGGCACGAAGCCGACGACCTTGCCCGCCCATTTCTCCGACGAAGCCGATGCTTGAGTCCGGGATTCGAGACGGACAGCGAGAGGACGTCTACATGGAGCTAAGGAAGTGGAGAACCGGATCTACAAAGGTTATAGCCTCTTTCTTTTAGTTAAGATGTTAACTAGTTTCATATTTCGCCTAAAATTCTAGTTAACGATCCGTATTAGGGTTTCTCGGCACCCGTAAAATTTGAAATTGGCATGGTTGATGCCTTGTGAGACCTCATTAGCATGCCTAGGAACCCTACAGTAGTATCAGAGCCTGGCTAGAGCCTTGGGTGATGTTTAGACGACGTTTGAAATCCGAACGAACATCGAAACCCATTTCCAAAATGCTCTCTGGAAATTTTCTGAAAATTTGGATTTTTGTCTATTAAAAATATGCAGAAAAATAAGCAGGGTCTTATTTGAATTACTGTGAAATACGAGGGCCTAAATCGATTTTTCCACCGCGGAACCGCGGCATAAGCTAGGCATGTGCGGCGGTTCCGCGGCCGTACTGTTCCCTTGTCTGATGATTTCTGCACAGTAACTCATATAATTTAATGCTATATTTTCTTGGTATTTTTATTGTGACTCTACAGATGAGTATTCTGGGGTTGTATTGGGAATCAAAGATTCGATCGGATTATCAAATTTTGTCTGTGTGGTTTTCCGGATAATTTTAGAATATATTAAAAAGTTCGACCGGATATAAATACCCAACTTTTCCCCTCCCGGAAAATTTCCAAGTGTTGGATTTTCCTGTGTGGTTTAAAGACGTTCTAAGTAGTGCAAGTAACGCGATGGTACCTCTAGAAGACAACAAACCTTAACTCGATTATGTGACCGTCTTGAACTGCCCTTTGAATCTTCGGGTTTGGGGCAGTACGGCGTGCCACATGTGAGGCGTTGGCTTGACCCTTCTACGGCTGGACCGTTGGTACTGAGGCATGAAGTGAATGTCTTTGAACCTATTTCATGTGTTGAACGGTTTCGGGAAAACTTGGGTGTTCGAATGTTCGATCGGAATGTTTAATATTTTCTATTTATCCGGAATGGGATACAATACTTGGAATCTACAGATAGTTATGAGATAACTGAAATGAATGTTATAAACATAGCACTTTAATCTCACTTGATGGTTGCCACGGAATTTTGATGTGATAAAAAGTCCGTCGCAATCATGTAGGGTACGCGGATACTCGCCGGGTAAACTTAATAGACAGCCTCGCTCCATAGCCCCGACCAAGTGACTGTAGGAGAACCCTGTCGCCGAAAGCATCCGTTCGGGTGCTCGCGGCAGCGGTGTTCCGCCTTGGTGCACTTCGTCGACGGTATCGGGGGTGCGGCCGCCTACAAAAGTTTGCGACGAGCATTCGATCGGGATGTCGGGAATCTTGTTGAATTGCCCGACTTGATAATGAAAAGTGTTTTTGATTTTGAGACTAAAATGCGGGGTTTATAATTGTTAGGCATGTGATGTCTAAGGTATTCATTTAATTAGGCATGTGATGTCTAAAGAGGTTGCGGATTCCAACTGTTATAGTTTTACAATTTCTTTTCTGTGACCGTAAGTGTAGTATGTAGTGGTATTGCCGATTGCCGTTGCTATACGTCGACGACAATCGGTGTTTGCATACTTACTTACGTTGATGACATATGATGTTATGTGTTGCTGGATATGTCATATTGGATCGTCGTGTTTGAATAGCCGGGGGTTTTTTAAGTGAGATGAGTGTTTTTCATTTTCATTCATGTAAAAACTTGTATGTAATATTCTTTTATTGGGGCACTTCCAGGTTGCGGAAGATATCACCGTTTGTATATTATTTACTTTTCCGCACTAGGATAGACCCAAGGAGGGGAGCACAAGTAACCGGGTTCTGGGGTCTAGTGGGAGACCATCTCGAGGAGTCGAGTCCGGGTCTCCTAACCCTAGAATTGGTAGGGTTGCTTGCCGCTCTCGTAGGGGTCTAGGGGTGTGGGATTGGCTATTCATCACGACCGTGAAATCCGTGTTTTATACTGGCTCGTATTGAAAACACGGACGTCCTAGTATATCCAATATTTCATATGTTTCTTCTGCTGCGATATCTGTGATGTGATCATGTGATATTCTGTGATAAATACTGTATATAGTATATATGATATATTATATAGACGTTACTTATGTTTTACACCCGCGCTAGCCCTGCCCCGCTCTGCCGTTAGTCACCTAACCTAACGGTGCACGAGGGGACATCGAGGCGAATGCGGATGGCATAAGTGTACGTCGTATTTATCTGTGATGTTTAGGTATATAAATGATGGGATTTCATTAATGTGATTAATGAAAATAAAAGAAACCTAAGATGTTGTAGAATCGAATTTCAAAAATAAAACAGGTAGCTACAGTTCTTGCTTTGCACAGCGGTATATGTGATATATCCTGCACCTTATTCGATGAGGAAAGGACCGAGATCCCTTCACCGGGAGTGACTCCTTTAGCAATAACTAGCAGATGCTACACACTTGGTTTGTCTTTTGATTGCTTTTAAGAGTCTTTGCTTTGCACAGTGATATATGTGACATATCCCGCACCTCATTCGACGAGGAAAGGACCGACGATCCCTTCACCGGGAGTGACTCCTTTAGCAAAACTAGAAAAGCCTCAAAAGCACTCCATTTTTAAAATCATTTGATTCTACAACGATATCAAATTCATTACGCAATAGGTCTTCAGAAAAACCTGTCGTAGCCCTCCGTCATTTCAGATAAGTACTAGTTAGTATTCGTGCTGCGATAGTTTGGCCTCCGTCAAGGCGTAGTGTACGGTAGCTAACTAGTGCTTATCTGCTAGCATATGATGCGATTGGATTAGGGTATTCGTACGGCGTTGTTTGGCCTCCGTCAAGGGTCGTGCGGGTGGGTTTAATTCAATCAGGAAATGACGGGTTGAACTTGACTAGCGGACTATGGGTTGTTTGGCCTCCGTCAAGGTCATAGGACGCTAGGGGCAAAATATTATCGGGAATTTCAAGTGTTGAAATTTGCAATGAGATTGCATACCTTCTATGAGATAGTTGGATCCCGATACCCGCTGCGAGTAAGAGTTACTCCTGGGAGAGTTTTACACATTACAATTAGCCGATCAAGTAGGTGTCTAGAAAGGTGTTAACGAGGTTACGCCTCTGGGAAAACGAGGTTTACATTAATTAGGTTCGTGCGAAAGCATGAGGGACCTCCCTCAAAGTACCGACACTGGCCTGGCTGAAAGATTGGCGAACTTGTAGTGTGTAATTAATCCCGGCTAGTCTTTCCTTTTAGGGTTTGAAGGAAGATTTGATAAAAAGCAGTGTGAGCCATCCTGATTAGATAAAATAAAAACCAATCTATTCTTGCAAGAGAGCACGCTGAGTGTTTTCTTCTCTCTCTCACCAGGTAGCGACCATATCACGCCTTAATCAAGATAATAATACGGATATTGACCGAACCCGCTTGTTATACTGAGCTGGGGAACGTTGGTCCCGCTTCAACTTATAATTGTTATAAGACAGAGCAGAAAATTGGGGATTACCAGAATTCCCATGCCACCCAAATGAAGAGAGTGCATGATGATGCATCATCTTCGGGTGTGTTCATTACAAAGAACTGTTTCTCAGTATCCTTCGCATCCTGGGTATATGATACCGGATCAGGATCCCAGATATGTAATCTGTTACATAGGGCTACAAAAAGGTAGAAAAACTGAGAACGGGTGATAAGTTTCATGAGACAGAAAACGGGGAAAGTGTTGCAGCCAAGTCTGTTGGTCACTGTCACCCTGTATTACCAATACATTGATTCTGAACAAATGCTATTAAATACCGAACCTGATATACAAAATCATATCAGTCTCTTTATTAGTAAAGAAATGATAAAAATTTTGTATTGATGGATAATGTTTTGAACATTTCCTATATCAAAAGTTGATCGGTTCAGGCACGTTATCTAAAAGCATTGACGTTCTAAATCAAACTACAGTTCTTAGTATACGGAACACACACAAGAGAAAGAGTTCAGAAATGAACGAATTCTTCTTGAGGTATTGTAGACTAGGTCATATCAATGCGACCCGACTAGCTGAAGTTACATTTAGATGCATATTTAAATCAGTTTGAATTTACATCTTATGAAACTTGCAAGTCATGTCACAAAGATATAATGACCTCAGCTCTGTTTATTGGAAACAGAGAAAGAGTTAGTAAACTCTTGGGATGATACATGTTGATGTATGTAAGGTCCCCTGTCTACATATGCCAGGACCGGTTCTTTGTACTTCGTTACATTCTCTGATAATCTCTCAAGATTCAGACATATGTTCCTGTTGAAACACAAGTCCGAACCTTTTGAGATATTCACAGAATATAAGCTAGAAGTAGAGAACCAATACGGGTATAAGTATTATGTCCTTTGATGTGATCAAGGAGGAGAATACTTGAGCACGAAATACTGGATTATTCAAAAGGAGAATGAGATTCTCTCTCAGCATTACTCCTCCGTATACTCCATAGCACGATGGTATATCGGGGCGGAGCAATTGCACCCTATGTGATATGGTGTGCTCTATGATGAGTACTACTGAGTTTCCTATTTCCTTTTGGGAGTTATGCGCTTGAGAAGCTGCATACCTATTGAATAGGGTTCCAATCAAATCAGTTGCCTACCACTTCATATGTGATATGGAAAGGAAAGAGCCCATATCTTAAGTTGGTTAAGATTTGGGGTTGTCCGGGCTATGTCTAAAAGCATAATCCGGACAAGCTCGAGGCAAATACTGTTATGTAGAACTGGAATTGTTCCAGCTATACAAACTACAGATGATGATCTGATAGAACCAAAGGATTCAATAGTAACCAACGAACCTCAGCCTCTCCGCCGATCTAGTAGGGTTCCTCACCCACCTGAGAGATACTTCGGTTTCTCTATGACAGTGGGAGCGAGGATTTCATCATGAGATGATGACCCAACTAGTTTCAAGCTGGCCATCAAGAGTGGGACTCTGTGAGAATGGCTGGATGCTTAGTGATCTGAGATGGAATCCTTATACACCAACAAAGTATGGACTTTGGTTGCTATATTTGAAGGGTTAAATCCCCATCAGAAGCAAGTATATCTTGAGAAGATTACTTGGTGTACTTGGAAAAGTTGAGACTTTCAAAGCTATACTTGTTAAAGGTTTGCATCATTGACCTGATATGGATAAGGATGAAACCTTTTCTAAGGATCTATGCTTAAGTCCATCCAGATCCTACTTACCACGGCTACATACCATGACTACGATATCTGGTGGTTGGGTGTCATGACTGCTTTTCTAAATGATGGTTTGGAAAAGAGCGTCTGTAAGTACACAGCCAGAGGGCTTCGTAGACAGTGGGAGCAGCGGAAACATGTGCAAGATGCTTTATAGGATAATGCAGGCATCGCGGAGTTGGAACATCTGTTTTGATGTGGTAGTCAAAGAGTTTGACTTCATCAAAATGGTAGATGAACCTTGTATATACAAAAAGGTAGTAGGGAGTATAGTAGTGATCCTCGTAGAGTACGTGAATGACATACTCTTGATAGGGAAGGAGTTTCTTATGCTACGCTCAGTCAATCTCCGATTATCACAAGGATTCTCCATATAGGATCAAATTGGTACCTCCTAAATCCTGAATTTTCATCTATGAGATAGATGTAGTTGGACCTTAGGATACTCACTAGATGTAGTGAGATGGTATCAATCGATCCTGAGGAGAATCACTGGAAGGGTTCCAGGGTGATAAAGACGACTGAATGTCAGTCACAGGCATTGTCTTTACCCTCAGTAGAGGGACGGTATGTTGGAAGAGTTCCAAGATAAGATATCGTGGCATACTAGACGATAAAGGCTGGATACATCGCTACTTAAGATGCTACCAAAGAGGCTGTCTGGGTGTATATTAGTTCATGAGATGAACTTAGTTCCTCCCATTGTGTGACAATGGAGTTGTGGCTTATGCCAAGGAACGTCCGTCCCATCAGTGATCCAGAGATATTCTAAGGCAGTGTCACCTGATCGTGGAGATGGTTGATCTCCAGGGGATCGAGGTTAGGAAAGTAGACTCAGAGGACAACACGGCGGATCCACTCACAAAGGCCTTTTACCAGAGAGAGACTTTTATGGGATGGTTGAGTATGAGATACTACAACCACTGCTATCAGATGGCCCTAGTGCAAGTGGGAGATTGTTAGTTATATGTATGCCCTAGAGGCCATTACTGTACATAGGATGTATATTGTAGTGGATGCTGGGACATATATAGGGAGGACTTTCTTGCTCGATATGATAGTACGCTATCTGGTTACTCTTTACCTTAACGTGTACACTGATTGTCTCTCTGTTACATGTTGGTAAAGCCCATAGGATGTGTACTTGACTACCTGGACTATGATGCAGATCATACTAGTGGGGACATGGTAGTCCATAAGTACATCCTTCAAGGTCCCTAGTCGTGGGTGTATCGAGACGGGGCATCGATATACCAGAGTAGACTAGCGTATACCTTCTCGACCCATACAGATGGGCAATGGATGATCCCATATCCATTGGTGTTTGACATCAGAGATGATATACGGGTGCTCAGTGGAGACTGGGTACACTGGACGGACTCGCCGAGAACTCCAAGATGGTATTATACCTTACGTCAGATGGCAGTTCTCTGGTGACACTGGTACAGAGTAGTCTGTTGACCCGAGATCGTCATAGAGTCTTGTGTGATTCCCACTGTGCTTTGATTTCCACCTTACCACGTCCAAGAGGGCGTGCAAAATGGTGGCTTTTGGGTACAGTCCCGAATCACATGGAGGCAATGAGCGATAGGAGGGGATTCGTCTCTCCCGGTATAGGGAGTTGATGTTGCGCTGTGTTCGATTGGCTATAACCGGAAATCCCTGGCAAGGGTTGCTGAGATTTACTGGTAAGTGTTACCAGTAGTTTCTCAAACAGTTATAGACCTCATAACGACACGACTTATCGAGCTATTGGGGTCTGACGTTTACCACCCCTAGGCGAGATATGCGACATATCAGACGAACAGACCGGACTGTACGGTAAGTGTTACTGGTTGGATTCACAGGAGTATGAGCGGGCTTGCTCGTCGATCTTTTGATCGCTCAATACCCGGGTGGCCGTTACGTTTAGCACACCGCTTGCGGCTTGTGGGTGTTTGATATGATCATCACCTGCTGCCGGCGTATTGACGAGTCTTTAGAGTCTTACATAGAGGTTTCCTGGCTCAAGCGAAACGAAATAGGAGCGCATATGAGATATGTGCGGGACCGAGAATGATACCGGTATGTGATACTGTACTCGATTCTCGCGATTTATGACATTTATCGGTTATATGCGATATAGCCGAGTTATCGGATCAAGTGTTGATTCGATAAGTTGTTACTGTTGATATTAGTCGGTTATATACGATATGACCGGATCATTAAATCAAGTGTTGATTTAATGATTTAATGCATAATTATATATTTGATATATTACTTTGCATTAACTAGTATCGGTTCACTTAAGATAGATTTTCTCACTCGTTTGTGCACATTGTATATGTGATATAGTTTTGTGCACTAGTTTGTATCATGTTTGATGATGCATGCTAACTTGGTTAAGTGTATGATTAAACCATGGTTAGTTAATGGTTAGGGTTTCATTTGATATATTTAAGCATTTTTTTATTTTGTTTTGACAAAATAAAAAGGAGAAATGAAAACAAAAAGGTTGCTTTCATACATGAAGCTTGTTAAAGCTTCATGAAGCTTTGACTAAGGTGACCTTTTTGTCTTCATGCTTAAACCTAACCATTCACTAACCCTAGTTCATTGTCTACACCTAACCATGGTTAAAATTATGATAAGAATTCATTTTCTTTTCTATTTTTAAAACTTATCATAATATTCATCATCTTCTTCTTCTTCTTCTTGAAGATGAAAACCTTGATTCCATCAATGGTGATTTGATGAAAAGAGTGAGAAATCCAATTCTAAAGTGAACCCACTTCCTATTTCTTCATCCTCTACTTCTTGCCAAGTAGTACAGGGTGTTTTCTTCACAAGTTTCACAACTTGATGAAGTTGGAGCTTGATCTTGTATTGCCTCGACGTGGATCATCTTCGGCACGAAGCCGATGACCTTGCCCGCCCATTTCTCCGACGAAGCTGATGCTTGAGTCCGGGATTCGAGACGGACAGCGAGAGGACGTCTACATGGAGCTAAGGAAGTGGAGAACCGGATCTACAAAGGTTGTAGCCTCTTTCTTTTAGTTAAGATGTTAACTAGTTTCATATTTCGCCTAAAATTCTAGTTAACGATCCATATTAGGGTTTCTCGGCACCCGTAAAATTTGAAATTGGCATGGTTGATGCCTTGTGAGACCTTATTAGCGTGCCTAGGAACCCTACAGATTGTCGGATCAAGTGTTGATTCGATAATTTAATGTATAATAATATATATGATATATTAAATTACATTAACTAATATTTGCTCACTAAAAGATTCTTTTTCTCACTCGGGTAATACATTGATATATATGCGATATATGTTAATTGTATTATTTTATTTTGTTACGATAAATATTATATATGCGATATATAATATTGTAACATGATATGATAACTAATGCAACATGACTTGTGGAGTTTAAACATGATTAGGGTTTGGATTAGGCTTAAGTCTTCTAGTTGATTCTAGAAGCTTTTCATTTTGTCATGATAAAGATATTTGTGTGTGACTCATCTTTAATCTGACCCAAACCCTAACCCTTGTTAATTCTCTACATGGGTTTAGTTCACCATGGTTGCATTATTGATCATATTAACTCTTTTTCTATTCATCACAAAAGGATTCTATCATAATTCTTCATCTTCTTCCTTCATCTTTCTTCATGGAAAAAGCTTACTAGCTTTTTTTCCAAATGATGAATAAATGTGAGAAAAAGATAAATAAAGAGAGAGAAAATCCAACTTCATCATCCTCATCTTCTCTTGCCCTTTAGATGAGAGTGTTCACTCAATTTTAGTGAGTGTTAGCTTGTGTTAATGAAACTTCAAGGTAGATCATATTTGTATCGAAGATCGGAAGCAAGACTGCATCTTTCTCTTCGTGGAACCTCTCGAGAGTCCGGAACCCGATGATCGCAGCGAAGGGACCACAACACGGAGCTTATGAAGTGAAGGACCGGATCTACAAAGGTTGTAATCCCTCTCACTTAGTGTTAAAGTGTTTAACATGTTTGTTTTCGCCTAAACCCTAGTTTAAAGATCCGTATTCGGGTTGTTCGGCACGGCTAAAATTTTAATCGGGCATGGTTGATGCCTTGAAGACCCTTGTGCGCGTGCCTTGAAACCCTACAGTAAGATATGCGTGCTGATGAGGCGGAGCGCGAGTTGCAGTTGCAGTTGGAACATTTTGCACAAGTGGACGCCATTGATCTTTCGCTTTCTGCACCAAGAAAAATGCTAAATTTTAGTATCTCAAATCCAAGAGCAACCATTAGCAAACCACAATTCGTTTGCGAACACGACACACGAAGTGTGGAGTGGAAAGAGGAAAAGGTCCCACCGGGCGTGCCAGAATCTGTTTACCGCCGAAAACCGGGAAGACGAAAGTCTTGCCTGAATCTGGGGGCAGATGCTAATTGGTGCTATCCGTCCACCTCTCCGAAAATGCCAAGTTGATTTTTGGCACCATATATTGAAGTTGTGAGCAGATGCAGCCGATGTAGCAGACTTCGTCAGATTCCCCTTCGTTGAGGGTTTTTTGATTATGGGGACGTTCTTCCCTGCAGGCACAAGCCCCTGTGGTTAATTACGCTACCGCATCGCGGTAACAATTTCTCCTTCTCAAGATGGTCACTTCATGTCGTGGGTGTTTGTTTTGTGTTTGGCTGCCCGTGGATTGTATACGGAGACTAAGTTATGTTGTCACCCGTAGGGCGTGGATTAGTCCAAATCCGTATCTTCTTAGATTTGGGTTTGGGGGTTGGGTTTAAGGATACATTAGCCTCATTTGAGAATAAGACCAACTTAAACGTTTGTTAAGGATACGTTAGTCTTATTTTTGGACGAAGATTGACTTAACGGATCGTTTAGATCCAACAAGAGAGCAATTGGGCTCTACTGTTTAGTTTAGGGACATTGCGGCCGATTAGTTTAAGGACATTGCGGTCCATTGTTAGTTTAAGAACATCTCGGTCCATTGTTAGTTTAAAGACATCGCAGTCGAGATTAAGGACATCATAGTCCATGGGTTTAGGTACCCCACAGTCCAATGTTAGTTTTAATACATCAAGGTCGAGGTTAAGGACATCATAGTCCGTGAGTTTAAGGACCCCACAGTCCGTTGTTAGTTTTAAGACATCACGGTCGAGGTTAAGGACATCATAGTCTATGGGTTTAAGGACCCCACAGTCCATTGTTAGTTTTAATACATCACGTTCGAGGTTAAGGACATCATAGTCCATAGGTTTAAGGATCCCACATCCATAGAGATGTGTGGTTGCCGGGACCCATCACCTCTCTGACGATATTGAAGGATTACAACGACAGATATCAGAGGAGTAAAGAGATGTACCCTTGAACCAGGGTGAATTGGTTGAAAGAGCAGATGTGCTCAGTTCAATATAGGTTGAGGACTTATGGCCAGAACTGGGTTAAGTCCAATTAAAAATGTTTAACATTTTTCTTTTGTTCTGGCTATTAAGCCTTTATTTGTGCTCAGCCCTTTTAATAATACTAGGCATTGGGCTCTGACACATTTTGTCTTGATCAGAATAAATCGTATTCTGACAGTGCGCCACGTGGCGCACCAGGCGCTTTACGCCAATTAAAGAGCGCAGTGTGCTTCTGTCAGGTAGCGCACACGAAGGTGACACGTGTCACGCTTAGCGCTAAGCGCTAGCTCATTAGCGCATTGCGCTTTCGATTTATGAGCGCTTTGTGCTGGTCTGTTGGTGCGCCAGTGAGTGACACGTAGCGCGCTTGGTGCTGAGCGCCAGCCCAGAGCGCAGTGCATTATTTCAGAAGCGCAAAGCGCAATTGGTGTCTATGGTTGACACGTGATATATTTTGGCGCTGAGCGCCGATCCAAGGAGCGCAAAAGCACAGTTCATGAGTGCAAAGCACTTTTCAATAGCGCAAAGTGCATCTGATCAAATTTAAGATGAAAGAAAAAGTTTATGTTCTTCTTAAAAGAGGCTTTGCCTCAAGATCCAAGAACAAGAAATCTTGTTTTTATAAAAGGCTCTGCCTTTATAGATCAAGAGATCTGTGAGTGAAGTATTTTACTTCTTTTTATTATTTTATGATTAGATCTTTGATTTTTTATTAAAGACCTTGGTCTTTTTTAGGTCTTATCTTTTTAGAAGATGGTTCTTCTTTTTACGAGATGGTTTCATCTCTGTTGTTCAAGAACATAGTTCTTTACTTTGAAGATGAAGAAAAATCTTCTTTTTCCTAAAAGCTTGCTCTCTTTTGCAGAGGATTTCTCTCTCTTTTTTCTATCTTCTCTTTTTTTTTAGACTTGAACTTTAGGGTCCTTTATATAGGGCCAAATGATTTGTTAAATCAGTTTTAAGAGATCTTTCTCTGATTGATTTGGGAATATTTCCCACCGTTGGATCTTTGACCCTAAGGTTTCTGTTTTACAGAAGATAATCTTCTTGTTTCAATAATATTGAAAAATCTTTCCATAAAAGAATTTTAGTTTTGATTAATTATAATTTATTATTAGTAGATCTTTTGATCTAATGATGGGGGATTTTTAATTCCAGCGCTGGCGTACCTTGCGTAGCGCACCTACGCTCGACACGTGACGCGCAGCGCAACTGCGCTAGCGCACCTACGCTCGACACGTGGCGCGCAGTGCAGAGCACCGGATCTGAAATGTTGCTTCAACTTTTGAGTTTTGAAATTTAAAACAGAGCATTGCTCTAATTGTAGCGCGCAGCGCAGAGCGCAGCATAACTGTGCTAGTGCACCCGTTTTAACACGTAGCGCGCAGCGTAGAGCGCTGGATCTGAAGCGTTGCTTCAACTTTTGAATTTTGAATTTTAAAACAGAGCTTTACTCTGATTGGGGGAAACAATGGAGTCACTCTTTCTAAAGGATGTCTTTCAGACTAAAGGGGAGAGATATTTGCATGATTGGCATATTACTTACTTAGGCAATTGAGTCAATCTTGAGATGTCAAGTACAACACCAGATATTGTTTTTGCACTAACTGCAATAAACATATATTAATCCAATCCTAGAAAAACGTTGGGAAGCAGCTTATGAACATAAGTGGATGTTCTAGAGATATGGTAACGGCAGCCTCCTTCGGGAGACGGTTATCATTCCAGTCTTCCGAGGTGACCTGGATGACAGAGTGGCTGTCAGAGTTATAGTTTTTCCTCTTCTGAGAGACAGTATGTTGGATAGATGGTCTAAGCGGATACTGTGGATGGCATGGCGCTTGATACTGATTAAATCCAGTAGATGATACAGTCCAAGAAGTTTGTTGGATTTGGAGTTCATTTGTGAATTAGGTCCCATCAGATATCTCGACAAATTCTAAGACAGGTATTGCTCATTACGGGAGATAGCTTTCTCCGTGAAGTTGAGATATAGAGAGATATAGAAAGAAACACTGGAGCGGATCCACTAACTGAGGCTATTTCTCGAATGCAATAGTTTCGCAAACAGGCTTTGCGAGACTGATTAGTAGAGAAGTTGGGTGTTCGGTATCATACGGGATGTGAGTATGCGACACCGCAATAATTGGCCTTAAGTGCAAGTGGGAGATTGTTAGCTATAGTGCCCTCAAGGCAATTATCATAGTCGCAGGCAGGTAATTATGATGATTGAGGGAGGACCTATACCGGTAGAATAGTCTTACTCGAGATGATAGTATGCTATCTGGTCTGTCTTTATCATCATGTACATGCTTACATGTTGATAGAGCCCATATGATTTATGCTTGACTACCAGCATTATGATGGCGATCATATACGTGGGAGCTGGGGGTCTATAAGCACATCTTTAAATGTCCCTAGTCGTGGGAGTTTCGAGACTGGGCATCGATACTTCAGAGTAGACTAGTGTATACTGATCGAGGCCCTGACGAGGGGCGGTAGCCCGGTCTCACAAGCCATTGGTGTTAGTTTTTTCACTTAAGATGGTATACAGGTGCTTATTAGGTTATGAGTACACTGGACGAACTCATTGGGAACATGCTAGTTGGTACTATACCTATTGTCAGATAGCTGTTCCCAGGTGACATGTGTACAAGTTAGTCTGTCAACCTGAGATCGTCATTTGTCTCATGTGAGTTCCCACTGTGCTTTGATTACTACCCTACCATGACTCAAAGAAGTCGTGCAAACAGGTTTTAGTTGGGTACAGTCCCGAGTTACATGGAGGCAGTGAGTGGATCGTCAGGGATTTGTCTCTCCCAGTATTGAGGGTTGATGTCGCATTGTGCAAGGGTGACCTTCATTAGAAATCCTCGGCCGGGGTAATCGAGAATTACTGATCTAGGATCGATAGTTTCTCAGGTGGTGATGGGTTTCATACCGACACCAAATGTCGCGTTATTAAGGGTCTGATTTTATCCACCCGCTAGACTCGATATGCGATACTCATAGACGAACAGACCGAACTGTATGGATATTGTCACTGTCAGGCTCAGTAGGGGTTCAGGATGAGTTTGCTCGTCGGCCTCCTTTTCGTTCAATACCTGGGTAGCCGTTATGTACAGATCGTGCCGCTGACGTACTTGTGGTTAAACCAACTGCCAACGTATTGACGAGTCTTTAGAGTCCCACACAGTGGGTTTCCCTGGTTCTGGCGAAATGATGTAGTATCTGTATTGGATAGATGCAGGGTTCCGATCGATTGATGTACTTTGTATCCGGACTTTCGATCGGATAGTTGATAATACTGGCCGGCTCAGGTTTGGGCCGGATTATTAAATCAGGTATTGATTTAATAATTTACGTATATGTATTTCGATACATATATTCTAGTATTATGTTCTTTGGGTTATTCTATCTCTTAGGGTATTCGTATTTCGGTACGAATGCAGGTCTGTATATATAGTAGAATGTAATCCGTATTTTATCCGGAAAACATTCTAGAAGGTGGCCGCCTCATTTTTGGATTTGACAATTTTTAAGAAAATGGTAAATGAGGTGGAAATTGGAAAATGGGGAGTATGGTGATGACCATGCTTGCATAGTATACACAAATGAATTATTAATTCATTTGTTCATACTATTCAAGTATGGGTTGTTTTTTAAAATGAAAGATATTGTTTTACAAAACCTAGCATGCTTGTTTCTCTCTCTCATGAGAGCTTCATTATTTTTTATGGTTGGTTTTCTCTTGAGCATGCTTTGTTCTCTTCACCATTTTGTACTTCACTCCTTTCTTGATTTTCCATAGTTACCTCCACCTTCATTCTCCACCTCCTCTCAACCCTCTCATGAGTTGAGAAACATGAGAGGAGGTGAGATGAGATAGACCAACACTTAGTTTATACACTACTGTTTACCGCCGGAAACCAGAAAGACTGACGTCTTCCACCGTATCTGGGGGCAGATGCTATTTGGTGTTATTCATCCACCTTTCCAAAGATGCCAAGTTGATTTATGACACCGTGCATCGAAGGTTTAGACGGATGCGGGCGATATAGCAGACTTCATCAGATTCCCCATCATTTGAGGGGTTTTTGATTGTGGGGATGCTCTTCCCTGTAGGTGCAAGCCCCTGCAGTTAATTACGCTACCGCATCACGGTAATCACTTTCTCCTTCTTCAGATGGTCACTTCGTGTCATATGGGTTTGTTTTATTTTTGGTTGCCCATGGATTGTATACGGAGACTAATTTATGTTGTCGCCCGTAGGGTGTGGATTAGTCCAAATCCGTATTTTCTTAGATTTGGGTTTGAGTTGGGTTTAAGGATCGTTAATCTCATTTGAGACTAAGATCAACATAACTTTTGTTAAGGATACGTTAATCTAATTTTAGACTAAGATCAACTTAACGTTTGTTAAGGACATGTTGGTCTAATTTTAGACTAAGATCAACTTAATAGGATCATTTAGATCCAACAAAAGAGTATATGGGTTTGTTTTATTTTTGGTTGCCCATGGATTGTATACGGAGACTAATTTATGTTGTCGCCCGTAGGGTGTGGATTAGTCCAAATCCGTATTTTCTTAGATTTGGGTTTGAGTTGGGTTTAAGGATCGTTAATCTCATTTGAGACTAAGATCAACATAACTTTTGTTAAGGATACGTTAATCTAATTTTAGACTAAGATCAACTTAACGTTTGTTAAGGACATGTTGGTCTAATTTTAGACTAAGATCAACTTAATATGATCATTTAGATCCAACAAAAGAGTATTTGGGCTCTATTGTTTTAGTTTAGGGACATTGCGGTCCATCGTTAGTTTAGGGACATTTCGATCCATAGATTTTAAAGATGTCATAGTCTGTAAAGTTTAAAGACATTATAGTCTATGAGTTTAAGGACCTCACGGTCCATAAAGTTTAAGGACATCATAGTCCATGAGTTTAAGGACCCCGCAGTCCGTAAAGTTTAAGGATATCAAAGTCCAGTTTAAAGACGTCATAGTCTGTGTGGTTTTGGTTCAACCATTTGGGGATGCACCAGAAGTTATTGGTTGTTTGGGACCCTCCATCTCTCTGAAGACATTGAAGAATTACAACGACATATATCAGAGGTATGAAGAGATGTACCTTTAAACCAATATTGGTTGGGAGATCTGTAGTCAAGATCGGGACTAAGATCTGTTAAAAAGATTTATGAGCATATAGGCTCAATTAATCTAAGGTAAGGTTTTGTGGCCAATTTGGGCTCGGCCCATTTAATTAAAATGTTGAACATTTAACAATGCTGAGCATTGGTTTGTGCTCTGACAGTCTTTTTGTCTTTTGTTGAGTGTTGGGCACTCATTATAGCTCTGGGAATTTATTTAAAAAATAATTTATGTTCCTTCAGCGCATACGTGAGGAGCACGTGGCGCTGAGCGCCAGACTCAGAGCGCTAAAGTGCTTCTTGTGAGATAGCGCACACGTGAGGAGCACGTGGCGTGCTTGGCGCTGAGCGCCTGTCAATGAGTGCAGAGCCCTTCTTATGAAATAGCGCATACATGAGGAGCACATGGCGCGCTTGGTGCTAGATATTGGAACGCTGAAGCGCTTCTTTAAATTAGAGCGCTAAGGCTCTGCAGCGCTGTGCGCCAGATTTGGAGCACTGAGACGCTTCTTTAAATTGGAGCGCTAGGAGCGCTGCAGCGCTGTGCGCCAGTATTGGATTCTCGTAGGGACACTAGTTTCCCCGCAGGTCGAGACGAATCGAGAGATTCTCGCAAAGACACCTATTTCCTTACGGGTCAAAACGAACCGAGGGGTTCCCGCCAAGGACGCTGATTTCCCTGAATCGAGAGGTTTTGCCAAGGACACTAATTTCCCTAGGGTCGAAACGAATCGAGAGATTCCTGTAAAGACACTGATTTCCTTGCGGGTCGGCGCGAATCGAGGTTCTCGTCAAGGACGTTGATTTCCCTGAATCGAGATATTTGTCAAGGACACTGATTTCCCTGCTGGTTGAAACGAATCGAGGTATTCCTGCAAAGACACTGATTTCCTAATGGGTCAACGCGAATCGAAAGGTTCTCGTTAAGGACGCTGATTTCCCTGAATCGAGATATTTGCTAAGGACACTGATTTCCCTGTCAGTTGAGAGGAATCGAGGTATTCCTGCAAAGACGCTGATTTCCTTGCGGGTCGACTCAAATCGAGAGGTTCTCATCAAGGACGCTGATTTCCCTGAATCGAGAGGTTTGTTAAGGACACTGATTTCCCTGCTGGTTGAAACGAATTGAGATATTCCTGCAAAGACACTGATTTCCTTGCGGGTCGACGTGAATCGAGAGGTTCTCGTCAAGGACGTTGATTTTCCTAAATCGAGAGGTTTTCAAAGACACTGATTTCCATTCTGGTTGAAACGAATCGAGGTATTCCTGTAAAGACACTGATTTCCTTGTGAGTCGACGCGAATCGAATGGTTCTCGTCAAGGACGTTGATTTCCCTGAATCGAGATATTTGCCAAGGACACTAATTTCCCTGTCGGTTGAGACGAATCGAGGTATTCCTGCAAAGACACTAATTTCCTTGCGGGTCGACGCGAATCGAGAGGTTCTCATCAAGGACGCTGATTTTCCTGGTGAGATATTTGTCAAGGACACTGATTTCCCTGCCGGTTGAGACGAATTGAGGTATTCCTGCAAAGACACTGATTTCCTTGTGAGTTGACGCGAATCGAGAGGTTCTCGTCAAGGACGCCGATTTCCCCGAATCGAGATATTCGTCAAGGACACTGATTTCCCTGCCGTTTGGTTGACTTGTTTCCGAGACGGAGCCATTGGATGACGTATTTCCGAGACGGGGTCATTTGCTGATGTACTCCGCTTTTTGCGGTGTCATGGTTGACTCTAGGTTGTCAGTAAGTCATAAGTCTTGGAACTGGGGATTTGGCCGTGGCTCCGATTGGTGATGTCGGATCTGAATCCTGCTGGAATGAGGAGGAACGCCGTTGTTATTCTCTAGGCTGTAGATGTGGCCGTCGAGATTTGGAACTAGGGACTTTGTCATGGCTTCGCTTCGTTGCGACCCTGAGGTCGGTCGTTGACATCACGTCTGCATCCTGTTGGAGTTGAGAAGGAACGCCGTGTTGGTCTTCTGAGATGCGGATGTTGCCGTTGAGATCTGACTCTTTCTTTGACAGAGTCTGATGGGGAAATATGGTTCTCTTTTTGTTTATGCCCATGGCTTGTATACAGGGGTCTCTATGGACTTACCTGCAGGGCAAAAGTTTCATTCTTTCATTATTTTTTTATTTATTTCAGCGATGCTCTATCATTTCAGCTTTTTATATCGCGAAAGTCACGATTGCCCAATCATTTCGGCTATTTTTTCGCGGTGCCCAATCATTTCGGCTATTTTTCTTTTTACTTGCTGCTTTTTATTGCGAGTTGCCCAATCATTTCGGCTATTTTTGTATGCATATCATTTACTTGCTGATTTTGTTGCAAGTTGACCTATCATTTCGATTGTTTCATATGCATTTATGGCTAGCTGACTTTTCGCCGCGAGTATGAGACTTGGGATCTGATACCGATTTAGGCATCAGCATCGCTACTACTGGAATGTTGCCAGGAGCCAATCATCATTTTCCTCTGTCGATTTGAACAAAGGTGGCTTAGCAAACAGGGTTAGGATCCTGTCGACTAAGGCTTTTTACTTCATGAGCCGTAAGGGTCCCATAAAGATGTTTCTCCTTACGAGTCGTGAGGATCTCGTAAGTGCATTTTTCTTCTTAAGAATCGTGAGGATTATTAAGTGTATGGTCTCTTATAGGTCGTAAGGATCTCATAAGAGCATTTTCTCCTTGCAAGTCGAGAGGACCTACAAGTGTTTGTTCACCAAATGAGGACATTCCTTGTTGTTTGTGGGACTTGATGATGGAGACGTTTGTTTGTGCCCGTGGATTGTATACAAGAGTCAATATTGAACCGTTTGTAGGGCAGTCTGGGAGATATGATGGCTTAAGAACAGGTTCAGATCCTTGTAGCTTAAGGCTTTTGAATCTTACGAGCGGTGAGGGTCTCATAAGAGGATTCTCCTTACAGGTCGTGAGGATCTCGTAAGTGTAATTTCTCCTCAGAAATCATGGGGATCCCTAAGTGTGTTGCTCATTTGTGAGTCGTAAGGATCTCACACAGGTGTTTTCTTCTTACAAGATCGAGAGGACGTTGCAAGTGTGCATGAATTTTCTTACGAGTCTGCGCCTTTTTGGGGTTTCACAAACTTGCTGGTAGCCCTGCTGTTTTTACTCATGGAGCCCTTTAGGGTTTTCATCCGTGCCCATCTTACTTATGGACGTACCCTTTTTGTTTCTTTTGCGTCAGCCCTAGGATGCTACGGTTTGTGGTAGTTTAAAGATGTTTCGGTCCGTCGTTCGTTTTAGAACATTGCGGTCCATTATTAGTTTAGAGACGTTTCGGTCCGCAACTAGTTTTAGGACGTTTCGGTCCACTGTTAGTTTTAGGACATTGCGGTCCATTATTCATCCTGTATGCCCATGTATTTGTCACATGACAGGATACATAATGATAAAGTGGGATACACCCATTCAGGGTGTGATTTGGTTTGGTTGGGGTGTTTTGTGATCCATCCCCACCGTGACTTCTTCCACTTGACGCCGACGCCTGGCTTTTTCGAATATAGCTATTTTGTGTTGTCGATCGGCTTTGCTCCTCTGACGGGCCTCGGTTAGCAGCACGTCAATCAGCTCATCGGAGATCATGTGACAACTTGCCACGTAATCCTCGGGTTCTTTTGACGAGTTATCTTCTTCGTCATTGTTATCATCTCCGCTCTCAAGGATATGGTTGAGAAACTCTTGGAGTGTGACTGGGGTTCACGCCTTCTGGTTGTATTCCTCCAGCGCGTCAATATGCTTTTGCAGGCCCATGCGTTTGTCGTCAAACTGCGCGGGCTTTTTGGCCTTCTCCTTCTTTTTCGAAGACTTCGACGGCTTGGCCTGAGTATTTTGCCCATTGCTACCAACTCCCGGTGTTGGGCGCGGCTTCAGCATCCCCTCAATAATCTCAGTCTCCATCGGGCTCTTCCACCTAATAGCCGGACATGTTTGAAGATCTTTTAGCATTCTCTTAATTTTTGCCGAGAGGACAACTTCCCATGGAGCTTCCTCTATAAACGAGCATGATGCTCCCGGCGTATCCGTCTTTTCAGAACTGTGCGGTTGTGGCGGGTTTACCCTCCAGTTTTCAGACAACACGAATTTTCCTTGATGGTACTGGTCTTCAACCCAATTTTTGAAGATGTAGCAATCCTCGATTGGGTGACCCACTACTCTGTGGTAGGGGCAGTAATTGGGATCGTTGACGTCGTTCGGTTGCAGTGGGTGTCTCGGCTCTGGTAGAGTAATGAGCCCGTTGCGCATTGCCGGTTCGAACAGTCTCATTGTTTTATCCCAGAGGAATGAGTAAGGATGTCTCAACTTCTCATTGAGGGATCGCCGCTTGTTGTTTTGGCGAACAACCGGTCTCGGGCCACTCGGTTGTTGTTGAGCGTTGGCGACGAAGGGTGCTTTCCCTTTGCCCTTTTCATTTCGTGACTCCGCTTTTGAGGAGGACGGTCTATGACCCATCTAGTCCATTTGGGCCAGTTTGTCAATCAAGGCCTGGAAAGTAGTCAGCTTGAAAAACATCATGAACTGGGATATGGTCGCATGCGGATCAAGAGTACCCACGAACATACCTACTGCAGGAGCTTCTTCGATGCGCTATTTGCAATTTGACCATAGATTCATCCATCGTATCACATACTGAACCCATGTTTCGCCTGGTTTCATCCTGGCGTTAATTAGTTCGGTGATCGGGGTGCGTTCGCTAGCGCCTGCGAACCTTTGTGTAAACAATAACTCCATTTCTGCAAATTTCTTAACGGAGTTGTTCGGGAGCTCGGAGTACCATTCAAACGCTGTCTCCGACAAACTGCCAACAAACTGGCGAAATAGCAGTTTGTTGTCACCCCATGTATTACCGCACAAGGCTCTGAATCGAGCAACGTGCTGGTGTGGATTCCCCATCCCCTTATATACATAGAATTTAGGGATCGTATATCCCGGCGGGTACTTTATTTGGTCATACCAACCCGGATATGGTCGTCCAGTCTTAACAGTTTGGCCGACCGCTTTATTCACTTGATGAGTGTTCAGATCAAATGGCGCCGTTGCCGGGGATGGCGTGTCATTTTCTTTTCGCAATTTCGGGTTAATCATAAAATTTTAAAAACACATAAAAATCTGAAAAATCAAAAAAATATATATAATCTGTTATTTTTGAAAGGGATACTTTGTTGTTTGAATTTTTGCAGGATATACAAATTCGGATCTGGAAATTTCCAGAAAGCAAAACGGAAAACGGGGTATCGAAACAGAAGGGATATTAAATAACAGAACAGTGAAAATTTTCTGCAGATCTAAATCCACCATCCCGCCGCGTTTCCGCGGCCAAAACCCACCCTAGGCCGCAGAACCGTGGTCGTCTCATCGAATCAGAGCATCAAAATTTTTCTGGGGCAGTGTGCGGTCAATTTGACCGCGAAATCGCGTGTGGGAGCCACATTTTGCCGCGGAAGGGCGGTGGAACAGTGACGTCATCTGACCAACTTTGCTCTGTAAGATTCTCTCTGTTCCCCCTCTGTAATTCTTAATAAATTTTCTGAGAAATACCTGCAAGATTTTGTGCACTTTAAAAATATATTCCCTTCCAAATAACGATCTTGTGCAGGATTATATTTGCGCCCTGCTTAAATTAGAAATTAGATTGCAAGTAATATTTTGCTGTTGCATATCTTGTGTTGAAAATCTTTTTGCAACAAATTTTTCCTAATAAAGAGAAAAAGAATAAAAAAAAGAATAAGGAAAATTTTGTAGAAACTTGCAAAGTTTTTAGCCGCAAATAAATCCTTGCACGACAAAGTTTCTTTCCTTTCCCCTTCTTCTAACATGGGTACCCCACGTAATAAATCATTAGCCGAATTTTGGTATCCCGAACTTAATTTTGCGTCGTACGTCAATTTGTTCGGTCAATTTAAAGACGATCCTTCCTTGCCAAAAATATCTTTGAAAGATCAAATAGAAGCGTCTAGGAGAAACAATTTGACTTTTCAACCCACTTTGTGTCAACCAAGTCAACCTTCACCACCTTCGTATGTTGACACCACTTTTTTAAGTTCAGCTGTCACTCCTAAACCTATGACCATTGCTGAGCATATTGCTCAATCTCGCAGCCGATCTTTCACCCCTCTCTACATATCTAGTTCTAGGGATCCGCACGATTATTCACCTTGTTATCCACATGTTGACCCTACCTCTACCCAACCACTCACTTCCTACCAGTCATACCCGACCTTCCCACCTTCACTAGGCACTGTTTCTACACAGCCATTAGGGAGTTTCACATATCTAACCAATTTCGAATGATTCACCGAAACCCCCTCACCAGCTAAGTCTAGTTCGGAAGAGTCGTTGGAGGCATATATCGCAGCAACAAACAAAATGACTAGGAATGTGGAACCGTCCGTGGCCGCCCTTATACAACCTAGTGAACCGGTAGCTAGTTTCCCGCTAGCTCAAAAAAAAATTTTGTATAAGGAGGCGGTTGGACAGAGTGAGAATGAGAGAGGATTTTTAAATCAAACCTACCCGTACCCAATTGAAGCCCACAACTCATGTTTTCCATCTATTGCCCTAAATAGTTCACCTGTTGAAAATAAAAATGAGTTGTGTGATTTTGTAGTGCTTGATTTACCTGATTATGAGGAACCCCTTTCGAGTGAAAGCGCACCTAATCCGTTTGACCTTTACACCTCCACTCTAGAACCTACATTGATAAACATCCATGCTTTTGAGGAGGTGTCTAAAGAAATTGATTTTCACTTGATTGAGGATATAGACGCCGGGAATATTTCGGATGATGAACCTGTCAATTTAATTGAAATTTTATGTTCAAATCATCATCCTGAGTTATTAAATGTTTCTCCCGAATCTCATATGCATCTAGATTTTGATGATAATGGCATGGATGAGTTAAATATTGAGGATAGTATTGAAGAGAGTCTTGAGGATAATATTGAGGTTGAATCATTTTTGTTTGATGTGTCTGATTTTCCAATTCATCCTCCTGAACCTTTGACTGTTATATCACCCTCCCTCCTTCCCATCGTTCCGACCCCGCTTGAAGACTGTAAGCTTGAAACATTTTCCTTTGAATCTGACACAATTCTCACAGACGATAACACCTACGAGTGTTTCACTTTTTCGGACGATACTGATGACTCACTGCCCGAGTTTGAGTCCTTTACATTTTCAGATGATCCATCAGACTCGGTTGATTATAGTAGTTTCGAACTATTAATGGAATCTTTCAAATTCGAAACAGTTTACTACGGTGAGAAAAATACTATCCTTAATTCACTCCCTTTTATCTTTCCCATTGTTCCGACCGAACAAATGACCGTTACGCTTTCATCTCCTATACCAAGTTCGGTGTACCCATATTTTCTTGCGAATCTTGAGGGATTTGACCCTATTTCACGACGAGTTGATAGGTTAGCGCAATCGTTTATAACAAATCGGTCATCACAAATTGTGCTAATTTATTCACTCGATTTACGCCCTCAAGATCGCGCGCTCCTTCTTTCTCCTTTCCGCCATTCTTCTCCCCCACCAAGACCATATTCTACCATTCTTCTTTCCACACGGTCTCGCGTGTTTCTCATGTCTTTCCTCCACACCCATTCTTGCACCAACTGTACCATTACCACGATAAGATTTTTGAATGGTTGGTGCTAACATTTGGCTTGTGTAAGGCCAAGCTTAAGTTTCGGGGGAATCTTGTTGTATATATGTATATATTTTTGTTTTCTTTTTCTATAAATAATAAAAAAAATTCAAAACATTAAAAATATAAAAAAAAATTGTAAATAAATAAACAGGGGAGTGCCGGTATTTTGACCCTCTTGGTTTAGTATGACAGTGAGGACACTGTCAAGTTCAAGTTTGGGGGTATATGCTCGGTACGACTTCTTCCTTCGCATTCATTTGTACATATTTTTGCATTTGCATACTTATTTGAAAACCCATAAAAATTTAAAAAGTTCAAAATTAGAAAAATCATTGTATTCAATTTTGGCCTAATTGACTTGAGTTTGATGAATGGGTTAACTGGCTAGGAACAACTAGATCTTAGACTTAGTGAATTAAAAACCCTAGAAATAACATTCTTTAAAGTTTAACGGTAGAAAGTATATGCCTTGTAGTTTATTTAGAAATAGGCAAATTTTGGATTCAATTCTTGGGCTAAGTTGAAACAAAGGAAGAGTATTGATGTTCTTATTAGAGTATAAGTTTGAAAAATAGTTCCTAGCTTAAGTCTAGATTCTGAAAACGTATACCCTACAAATTACACAATCACGCACCTTGAAACTTGGAATAGTAGAAGAGACCTTGAAATGCTCTTGTCTAAAGTCCTTAGTACGAAGAAAATAAAAGAAAAAAAGTGTGAATAAAAAAAATGGACACTGGTTTTTGTGATTACTTAAGGCTGCAAAAATAGAAAAATATTTAGCGAGGGTGCTTCATCACCTAGTGCCTTAGACCAACTGGTTTGGGAGTTACTGCTAAAGCCTTGGGGGTTGCAAGACTAGGAATTACGCTTAAATGTGCAAATACATTTTGTAATCAGTCGTTGGTACCTCAAGAAGTATTAACGGTCGCATGAAAGATGTGTAAGCAAAATTCAATTAAAAATTCACCTACTAATAAGTACTTTAGACAACGGATAAGGGCATGATTCCTTGATTTGAATTTCCAAGTGTAGGGGTGATCTATACACACACGTAGGGGTATGTAATTGGAGTTTAGATGAGAGAAAGGGATGAAGAATAGAACTTGTATCTTTAATAGAGTTGATAAAAATTCCTAAGTGGAGATGGAACTCTAGAAGGAAAACTTAAGAAATGCTGAAAGCTAAGTAGATCTACAGAGCATATATAATCTTAAGTTAGATGATGAGGAAGTATGAAGAATATGGGTGGATAATTTGCGAGTCAAAAGATAATAGAATTCCTTGTTAGAAAACCTAATTGGAGAACAAAAGTCAATGGGCCGAGTTGATAGGATTTTGTGGGTGTAATCCGCTGAAAATCCTCAGGAGACAACACTCCTCCTATTAGGGACACCTAGAGGTTTAACGGCTTGTTGCACGTGCTCAGTGCAATCGCGTTTCCCTGTGAAAGTGCGGTTAGGATTTTAGTGAATAAAAAATAAGTTTGCTCGAGGACGAGCAAAAGATAAGTTTGGAGGTATTTGTTCAGACCAGAATATTGCATTATTATATTTCCCATTCTTATTCTTTTTATAAATAAACAGGTGCTTTTGACGCATGTCTGCTACATGTTACAGGTTACAGGTTCTTGGACAGGAAACAGTGAAAACGATGTAAAGACGATGAAAATATGGACTTTTGACCAACAAATGGGAGGATCTTAGTCAATCCTACATCGAAAGACAGTTCACAATTAACAAGGCAACGCAAGATCCCAAAATGTCAAGGCAAAGGGTTAAAAAGCCATTGCAAAGTGTTCACTGAAGATCTGGAATCACTGTAGAAGCCCAAATGGAAAAATAACTGAAGAAATGAAAAGCCCAGAAGAACCTAAGGAAGACCAGAAAAAATTGTCAAATGATCACACTAAAGGGCCGCAGAACCGCGGCCCAAGCGCGCCATTGCCGCGGTTCCGCGGCCTTATGAAGCCCTCACACAGATATTTTTTTACCAAAACGTCGTGGCGGTGCTGAAATGATTTCCTAAGGGATATTTTTGTAATTTCAGACATGCGAAAAAAATGTAACTCTAGGGTTTCCTATTCTTTATAAATAGGAACTCTAAAGATTGTAATTTCTTATGCCTCCTTTTAATAATAAATTCCAGAATTCTTTTGGAGAGCATCGGTGTTTCTTCTCCATTCAGAAATTCAGATCTGACAACCCTGCATGGATGATTGGAGGGATGCATCTGTAAGTAGATTTAATTTCTCGTCCTACTTTAGATTTTAATTCTTTGACCTAGGTAGATTTAATTTCATGCCCTAGGAACTTGTTTAGGGTTTAGCTTTGGAGAAGGATTTTAAGAGATGAGATCTCTCATCCCTTTCTTACCCATCAAATATTTACAATAGGACTCCATGCATACACGCGCACACCACGCCCTACGGCATCCTACCCCTCGAGGTAACGATGACACCGTAGTGTAAAAGCCCGGTTGCGCGCGTTTTCCATGGAGGTTAGGGTAAGGATCTCTAAAGGAAGGACAAGAACCTAGAAGAAGGAATACCTTCCCGAATGGATCTAATCCCCTTTATTGATAATTACCATAACTCCTCGCAGATCTTCATTCGGGTATAGAAAGCGTTGAGATTTAATTGCATTTCCAAACCATCCCTAAACCTAACCCTAGCAAGAATAGATCTAGATAATTGCCCTAGGTTAATTAGGTTTTTAGATTTAATAACCAATCCGAACACCCTTCGGAATTAACTCGTAAGAACGAATCGGAAATTCACAACATCCCTGTGGACCGACCCGTACTCACCGGCTAGTTTCATGCGACGCCGTTCTTGATTGCGGTTAATAGATAGTGGTCCCGCCAAAAATTTCTGCGCAAAAGAGTCCAAGGTATCAAATGGCAGCGATACGCTTAAGGAAATACGAACCAGTATTTTCCGGGCTGTTTTCTGACAAACTCCCGAATGAGAAACGGATAAATTCTGATTGTATCGAAAGCATCTCGAAAAACTCTTCGATTTGATATATTATAGGCTTCATAATTCATCCGGGATCAAAAGTTATGAGGCATTACGTGTCCACACGTGATGGGCCTTTAAGAACCCGCTGGAGGAGTTAAAAGATATAATAAAAACTTAGAAAAGACCCCAATGGGGTATCAAGTGCTCATACGTGACCATGGGCCACGTGCAGACACGTGATGGGTTCTTAAGGCCTCTAAAATAATGAATAGAATTAAATTCTAAAAAAAATGTTCCCTGATTAAAAATCAGAAGTTACCTCAATGAGATATCACGTACTCACATGTGACCAATGGTCACGTGTTGACACGTGATGGTTAAAACAACAATATGAACAAGCGGCTGTTAAAGGAACAAATTTGGGGGTCACGTGCTCACACGTGACCAAGGATCACGTGCCAGCACGTGACAGGCTTTGAAAGCCTTACAGTTTAATAGAATTAAAATTCTAAATTTCTCTAAAAATCTTTCGAAATAGAATTAAAATTATAAATTTCTCTAAATCTTTCCAAATGGAAAAGAATTATGGGAACCGTTGGATTACAAATCCAAAGGTGATTAAATATCACCAATTTATGGAAAAATCTTGGATTTGGAAAGATTTTCCCAAATCTCACCGAAATAACAAACAGAATATCTTTTGGATTTAAAATCCAACGGTGAATAAAATTCACTGAATGATCTAAAGGATCATATTAATTATAAAATCAAATCAAATCTTTCAATGAGAGATTTGCTAAACAAATTGATTCTCTTCCTTCTTCTATAAATAGGAGCCAAGAAAAAAAGAGAAGGGGATCTACTTTTTTGAGAGAAGAAACAGAGGGAGGAGAATTTAATTCTCAAGAGAAAAAAGAAAAGAGGGGAGAATTTAATTCTCTGCAAAAGAAAAACCCTAGGTAAGAAAAGAGAGGCTTCAAAAGAGAATTTAATTCTTAAAAGAGTTTAACTCTTACATAAAGAAAAGAACTTAGTTCTTCTTCTGGTTGAAGATCTGTACAGAGCACATCTCTCCATAAGTTGAGAATCTAATTCTCATCGGGTCGAGATCCTTCCATGCAGATCCTAAACTTAGAAGGGGAATTGAGTTTTGAGAATTTAATTCTCCTAAAACAAAACTAGGGTTCAACCCTAATCAAGAATTTAATTCTTTTACAGATCTGGGAATTTAATTCCCTTGAAAAGAAATCAGGATTTTATCCTAAATAAGAATTTAATTCTTTCACAATAAGAATTTAATTCCTCCAAAATCATAACTAGGGTTTAACCCTATATAAGAATTTAATTCTTTTACACATTTGGGAATTTAATTCCTTTAAAATAAAATTAGGGTTTTACCCTAAATAAGAATTTAATTCTTAATCTTACAGAGAATTAAATTCTCAAAATAAAATGAAGAGACTTAAAAGATCTCCATGCATGCAAAAGACCAAGGTCACGTGTCCCCACGTGACCCCTAAAAAGATCCCCAGAAATGAGAAGGAAAAATCACTGAGGCAATACCTCACGTGCTCCACTGACTCCCAAAACGCAGAAAGAAAGATCAAAGGAAATGAAAGCTTTGGGAGCTCTTATATGTTAACACGTGACCCCTTGGCAAACGCTTTAACAGTTAGCGCATAAATCACCGTCACGTGTCAACACGTGATGCTCAAAGGATGAAAAAGTTTTTAACACTTAATGGCAGAACGAAGAAAGGAGTTTAGGCCCAATCTCAGGCGTCTCACGTGCCCCACGTGACCTCTGAAGCACAAGGAATAGAAAAGAGCTCTAGGGTGCCCTCACGTATCACCACGTGACCCCTAGTGAGCATTATAACGCACAGAGCATGGGCTTTCATCACGTGCTCGCACGTGATGGCCGCCAGAACTAAAGTTTTAAACACTTACCTGCAGAATAAAAATAAGGGAAATCAGGGCGCTCTCACGTGTCCACACGTGACCCCTCTCTCCTTAGTGTTTAACACTAATCTGAAGACTTTGTCCTCAGTGTTTAACACTAATTTTCTTAATGTTTAACACTAATTTGGAAAACTCTATTTGCAGTGTTTAACACTGATTTGCTTAGTGTTTAACACTAATGTGAAAACTCTGTTCCCAGTGTTTAACACTGATTATCTTTTAGTGTTTAACACTAACTTGCTAATCTTATTCCCAGTGTTCAACACTGTTGGTTTCTAGTGTTTAACACTAGCTTTAGCCCAATTGGCTAAGTTTCAGAGGCAAAGCCTCTCCTTCAATGGGCCAACAGAGGGTCAATGTTTCAAACATAATTGGACTTAGCCCGAATTGGCCATAAGTCCTCAAATCATCGTAAACTGAGCACATCTGCTCTTTCAACAAACTCATTGGTTCAAGGGTACATCTCTGAACTCCTCTGACATCTGTCGTTGTAATCCTTCAACGTCGTCAGAGAGGTGATGGGTCCCGACAACCACACATTAATACGGACTGTGGGGTCCTTAAACTCATAGACTAATGCGTCCTTAAACCAAGATACGGACTGTGGGGTCCTTAAACCCACGGACTTATGCGTCCTTAAACTAAAATACGGACTGTGGGGTCCTTAAACCCATGAACTTTTGCGTCCTTAAACTACCTATGGACCACCACGTCCCTAAACTGGAAAATGGACCACCACGTCCCTAAACTGGAAAATGGACCACCATGTCCCTAAACTGGTATTGGACCTCTACGTCCCTAAACTGGTGACAGACCACCATGTCCCTAAACTGGTGACGGACCACCATGTCCTTAAACTGGTGATGGACCACCACGTCCCTAAACTGGCATTGGACCTCTACGTCCTTAAACTGGCAATGGACCACCACGTCCCTAAACTGGAACATGGACCACCATGTCCCTAAACTGGAGATGGACCACTATGTCGATAAACTGGAACAATAGAACCCCCCAAATGCTCTTTTGTCGGATCTAAACGATCCCGTTTAAGTTGATCTTAGCCTCAAATATGGCTAACGTATTCTTAAACCTTCAAACAGGCTTTAGTCCCAAATTAGACTATAAATCCCCCAATCAACCTTGGTTCAAGGGTACATCTCTGAACTCCTCTGACACCTGTCGTTGTAATCCTTCAACGTCATCAGAAAGGTGACGGATCCCGACGACTATACATGCAATGGACCACTATGTCCCTAAACTGGAACAATAGAGCCAATTGCTCTTTTGTCTAATCTAAACGATCCCGTTAAGTTGACCTTAGTCCCAAACTGGACTAACGTATCCTTAACAAACGTTTGAGTTGATCTTAGCCTCAAATATGGCTAACGTATCCTCAAATCAAAACCCCAAACCCAAATCTAAGAAAACACAGATTTGGACTAATCCGCGTCCTACGGGCGACGACATAAATTGGTCTCCGTATACAATCCACGGGCAATCACAAACAAAACAAATACCCACGACACGAAGTGAAATTCTGGAGAAGGAGAAAGTTGTTACCGCGAAGCGGTAGCGTAATTAACTGCAGGGGCTTGCGCCTGTAGGGAAGAGCGTCCTCACAATCAAAAACCCCTCAAGCGAGGAGGAATCTGACGAAGTCTGCTAAATCGGTCGCATCCGTTTAAACCTCCGATACACAGTGCCATAAGTCAACTTGGCATTTTCGGAGAGGTGGACGGATAGCACCAATTAGCATCTGCCCCGAACCTCAGGCGAGACAGCCCTGTCTCGGCCGCCGTTCGGAGGGGAACAGATTCTGGCACGCCCGGTGGGACCTTTTCCTCTTTCCACTCCACACTTCGTGTGTCGTGTTCGCGAACGAATCGCGGTTTGCTGTGGTTGCCTGTGGATTCGAGGTACTAAGATTTGGTGTCTTGCTCCGTGCAGAAAACAGAAGATCAATGGCTTCAAACTGCACTACCTGCAACTGCAACTCTCGCTCCATACCTTCCGGAGGAGTGACTTATGGGCCTCAGGCGGTCTCCATTTTCGCTATGCCGGTGGAACAGGTAACTCAGGCCACCACTGGGCTGTTCTTTGGGACCATGATCCCACCGATGAGCTTCAATGCCCTAATGACATCACAAGAAGCTCCCAAGAAGTCGGCATTCGATCGGCTTGCTACTACTGCGACCCCTCTCAACGGGTCGCCCAACTCCACTGCCACGGTTTTTAACAGGCTAGGTCAGAGCTCCAATGGGCCCATGCAAAAGCCCGCGATACCCGAAGTTGCCATCCCAAAGCAGATAGCCATCCCGGCTCAAGCGGACAAAATCATTGGAAAGGCTCCTCCTTCCAAGAAGTCAGTTTTTACAAGGCTGGCCATTCCAGTTGCTGCTCCAGGCGAGGTCCTCAAAGCTGGTTCCCCTGCCCAGAGGTCTGTCTTTGACAGATTAGACATTACTTCTCAACGGGTGTCAGCCTTCGATAGGCTAGCACCAATAACAGTCTCTCCTCAAAGCAGGGGGCACGACGAAGTCACCCTTATAGCTGAAACAACTTCATCCGCAAGACACGCTCGACGTCGCCACTGGCGTCGAGTAAGGAAGGCTGGGGGAAACTCCCCCTCTGGGATAACTCCGTCAGCTCCGATGGTGAGGATCGATGCTGCTGTTCCAACCAAGAACAGCTTTGAACTGCTCAACAAGGTGCGCAGAAACTCTCTTACTGCAGTGCTGAAGAGAACTCCTTCACTTGTGAAGAATGTTACAGAGAGGAAGCCGGAGCAACCTCCTCAACGGCTATCCTCTGAAATTTACAAAGTTTGGCGACTTGTCCAAGAGTCAGTGATCGATCAAGACTCTCTCCGCCAACAGAAAAAGATGAAGGTTCAGCAGGAGAAGGACTACTGTGTCAAGCCACAAAAAGCGACAGCTACCTGGGTGCCTACTGCAACGGCTCCCTCAACGTCAATCACTCAAAAGAAAAGGAGGCCGCAAAAAGCCCCTGTGAACATGACGAACCGTAAAAGCGCCGAATCCAAACGCCCCAAGTTTGGGGACATGGTGGTGCACACGGTTTATATGGCTTCCGGAAAAGAGGATAGCCGCACTTCGATGGGTCACCGACCGCTCTCCCGATCCGTGACAAAAGCCCAAGAGCAGCAACAGAAGCTTTAGGAAATGATGACTGCAATGGCCGCACTCACCGGGCCAAAAAGAAAGCTTAGAGGCATCATCAGAACAGCGTCATGAACAAGAAACTGACGCTGACTTCCTACGGAGAGTCCTCAAAAAGAGGGATAGAGAAGCAGCAAAACAAGCTGCCAATATAAAACAAATAGCGCTTCTCTTCTAAGACATGGTAGGAATGATGTTACAGCAGAACCCTCCAGCTGAAGACCCTCCGATCATTGTTGAAGACGATAGAGGAAAGACATCTAATCCTCCTCCGGCCCTTTCAGCAACCAAGGAGGAAACCATTTCCAAGGCTGCACTAGACGACTATATAGCTCAGCAGATACGAGTTCTTCATGCGAATGAAGCGGCTACGCAAATTGTTAGAACCGGACGATCTTATCCAAGCTGGTATGACCAAATCAATTACCCGTCGGGATATACGATCCCTAAATTCCATGTGTACAAGGGGACAGAGAATCCACATCAGCATGTCGCTCAATTCATGGCCGTATGCGGCAACACTGGAGGAGACGACAAACTGTTACTTCGCCAATTCGTCGGCAGCCTAGCAGAAACGGCCTTTGAATGGTATTTAGAGCTACCTAACGACTCTGTCAAAACATTTGCAGAGATGGAGTTATTGTTTACACGAAGATTTACGAGTGCTAGTGAACGCACTCTGATCACCATATTGATCAACGCCAGGATAAGGCCAGGCGAAACATGGGTCCAATATGCAATACGGTGGCGAAACTTATGGTCGAAATGCGAACAGCAGATCGAAGAAGCGCTAGCGGTGGGCATGTTCGTGGACACTCTTGACCCTCAAGCGGCCATCTCCCAGTTCATGACGTTCTTCAAGCCAACTACTTTCCAGGCCTTGATGGACAAGTTGGCCCAAATGGATCAGATGGGACATAAACCGTTTCCTCCAAAGCCAGGATCTCGAACTGAGAAAGGGAAAGCGATCGTCGTTCCTAATACTCAACAACAGCCGAGCAACTTAAAACCGGTTGTTCGTCAGAATAATATGCGTCCACGCCCGTCCCTTGAGGAAAGACTAGGACGTCCTTACTCGTTTCCTCAGAATAAAACAAGGAGACTATTCGAGCTGGCAGTGCGCAACGAACTCATCAATCTGCCGAATCCAAAACGTCCGTTGCAGCCAGGCAATGTCAGCAATCCCAATTATTGCCCTTACCACCAAACGGTAAGTCACTCGATCGAGGATTGCTTCGTCTTTAAGGGATGGATCGAGGATCAGTACCTACAAAGCAAGTTTGCGCTGTCTGAAAAGTGGAAGGTAAACCCACCACAGCCGCACACTCCAAAGAAGACGGACACACCGGGGCAAGTTGTCATGTGATCTCTCACTCATTGATAGATGATGAAGAGGCTCCTTGTACCGAGAAACCGAGGGCGTGTCCTGAACCAGAACTTCTGTGGCCGTTAGACGAGATGATTGATGCATTCCTGAATGAAGCCCGTCTTAAAAGCAAAGCTGATCGAGAGCGCGAGATGGCCATATTCGAGAAAGCCAAACGCCGGCGACTAGATGAAAGGGTCGAAACATTCCCACCGGATCAAAGTACATCCGACGCAAATGAAAGCAGGATTAAGAAAAGGAAACGATTCTCCAAAGCCATATCGATGGGGATGAAGCTGCCCTCTTTTAGAGAAAATTCTCCTGGCGGTATACATCTTGATGAAGCGGATGTGCATCCTAACTTCTGCTTATATCATCAGAAGATCGCACATCCTACTGAAGATTGCAACTCCTTTAAGTGTTGGTGGCAAAAGTATGTCGCACATAGGCAACACTTCAACAGGACAAAGCGTGAAGCTCGTAGACAATGGAAAAAAGCGACAAATAAGTATAAAAGAATTGCCGGCAATTGTCATAGGGTTGATCCCGGGGGATCGCGAGTTCTCACCTTCGGGAGCGACTCCGACGAAAAATTAGCCCTCGGCCCTCTCTTCAAGGAATCCATCTCTAAAACGAAAGAATTGAGCAGTTGCGAGAACATTCAGCCATGCAATCGCACGCTACCTGGAAAGAATTTCGGCCCCGCAAATAAGGAATCGGACAAAAAAGATAAAGGGAAGGGAAAAACGGCCTTCGTCGCCAACGCTCAACAACAATTGAGTGACCCTAGACCGGTTGTTCGCAAAAGCAATAAGCTGCAACCCCTCTATGAGAAGTTGAAACGTCCTTACTCATTTCTCCGGGATGAAACAAGGAGGCTGTTCGAAGTGGCAGTGCGCAACAGGTTTATCACTCTACCGGAGCCGAAACACCAACCACAACTGAATGATGTCAATACTTCTAATTATTGCCCTTACCACCAAGTATTGGGCCATCCTATCGAAAACTGCTACGTCTTCAAAAACTGGGTTGAAGACCAACACCAACAGGGAAAGTTCGCACTGTCCGAAAAATGAAAGGTGAACCCACCACAACCACATGCTCCGAAGAAGATAGACATGCCGGGGGCATCGTGCTCTTTCACAGAGAAAGCCCTATAGACCGAAAAGTCAGTAAACTAGAGATTCGCCTCAAATACGGCGACGCTAGACCGAAAAGTCAGTAAACTAGAGATTCGCCTCAAATACGGCGACGGCGGACCGAAACGTCCTTAAACTAATAATGGACCACTATGTCCTAAAACTGGCTGCGGACCGAAACGTCCTTAAATTAACGACAGACCGCAATGTCCTAAAACTTATAAATGACCGAAATGTCGTTAAACTACTATCAACCCGCGGCATCCTCAGGCTGGTGTGGTAAAAAAAACGATACGTCCATAAGCAAAGTGGGCACGGATGAAAACCCGAAAGGGCTCCGTGAGTAAAAACAGTAGGGCTACCGGCAAGTGTTTGTGAAAACCCGAAAGGGCGCAACCTCGTTCAAAAAAAACAAAAAAAAAAAAAACGATATGTCCATAAACAAAATGGGCACGGATGAAAACCCGAAAGGGCTCCGTGAGTAAAAACAACAGGGCTACCGGCGAGTGTGTGAAAACCAGAAAGGGCGCAACCTCGTTAAAAGACATTTGCAGGGTCCTCTCGACCTTGTAAGGAGAAACCACCCACGTGAGATCCTTACGACTCATAGGGAAGTAACACACTTAGGGATCCTCACGATTCCTAAGGAGAAATTACACTTGCGAGATCCTCACGACTCGTAAAGAGAACTCTCTTATGGGACCCTCACGGCTCATAAGATTTGAAAGTCTTAAGTTACAGAGACCTGAACCACCTGTTCTTAAGCAACCCCCACAACCTCCGATACTGCCCTACAAGCGGCTCAATACTGGCCCTTGTATACAATCCACGGGCGCGAATAAACATTTTCCTAACCAAGTCCCATCCGTGACTGGGGATATGTCCACACGGTGAACAACCCTTGTGAGTCCTCTCGACTCATAGGGAGATAACACTCTTGTAAGATTCTTACGACTTATAAGAGAACATACACTTAGGAATCCTCACGATTCCTAAGGAGAAAACGCACCTGCGAGATCCTCACGACTCGTAGGTAGAAACACCTTTATGAGACCCTTACGGCTCATGAAGTCAAAAGTCTTAGTCGACGGGATCCTAACCCTATTTACTAAGCCACCTTTGTTCAACATCGACAGAGGCAAATGATGATTCGCTCCTGGCAATATTCCAGTTGTAACGATGCTGATGCCTAAACCGGTATCAAATTCCAAATCCTTTCATGGCAAATGATGATTCGCTCCTGGCAATATTCCAGTTGTAGCGATGCTGATGCTGAGATTGGCACCAGATTCCAAGTTCCACACTCGCGATAAAAAATAACAGCAAGCCATACGTGCATACGAAATAGCCGAAATGATGGGGCAACTTGCAATAAAAATCAGCAAGTAAAAAAATGTATGCATCCGAAACAGCCGAAATGATTGGGCAACTCGCAATAAAAAGCAGCGAGTGAAAATAAAATAAAAAGCCGGAATGATTGGGCAACTCGCAATAAAAAGCAGCGAGTGAAAATAAAATAAATAGCCGAAATGATTGGGCACCGCGCAAAATAGCCGAAATGATTGGGCAATCGCGACCTTCGCGATGTAAAAGCTGAAATGATAGAGCATCGCGGAAAGAATAAAAAATGATAAAAAATGAAACTTTTTGCCCTACAGGTGATGCTACATCAATCCCTGTATACAATCCAGGGGCGCAAACAAAGAAGGAGTCGCACTCCTCCTCCCCAGGTTTCATTAGAAGAAGAAGCCGAATCTCGACGGGCCACAAATAACTTAGAGATCGTCTCAACACTCGTCTCATTACAACGAACACAACTTCAAGCGAAGCGGAACGGCAGCAACTCCCAGTTCCATGACTCGACGATGTACTCCCATAGAGAGTCAAATCTCTACTCCGTGAAATGCGGATATAATCATCAAATTCCTGGTCATGTGGAACGCGGATAATGTTACTCTTTGACCTCGTGGAAAACGTCCAGAGCGGATCCTGGTCCTCGCAGAGCATGACAGTGAACCCATGTGAAGCATCCAGAGCGGAGCCTAGTCCTCTCCTAACGCGGCAGTGAACCCGTGTGAAGCATCTAGAGCAAAATTCCTGGTCACGTGGAACGCGGATAACGTCACTCTTTGACCCCGTGGAAAACGTCCAGAGCGGATCCTGGTCCTCGCAGAGCATGACAGTGAACCCATGTGAAGCATCCAGAGCGGAGCCTAGTCCTCGCCTAACGCGGCAGTGAACCCGTGTGAAGCATCTAGTGCAAAATTCCTGGTTACGTAGAACGCGGATAACGTCACTCTTTGACCCCGTGGAAAACGTCCAGAGCGGATCCTGGTCCTCGCAGAGCACGGCAGTGAACCCGTGCGAAGCATCCAGAGCGGAGCCTAGTCCTCGCCTAACGCGGCAGTGAACCCGTATGAAGCATCTAGTGCAAAATTCCTGGTCACGTGGAACGCGGATAACGTCACTCTTTGACCCCGTGGAAAATGTCCAGAGCGGATCCTGGTCCTCACAGAGCACGGCAGTGAACCCATGTGAAGCATTTAGTGCGGAGCCTAGTCCTCGCCTAACGCGGCAGTGAACCCGTGTGAAGCATCTAGAGCAAAATTCCTGGTTATGTGGAACGCGGATAACGTCACTCTTTGACCCCGTGGAAAACTTCCAGAGCGGATCCTGGTCCTCGCAGAGCACGACAGTGAACCCGTGCGAAGCATCCAGAGTGGAGCCTAGTCCTCGCCTAAGGCGGCAGTGAACCCGTGTGAAGCATCTAGAGCAAAATTCCTGATCACGTGGAACGCGGATAACGTCACTCTTCGACCCCGTGGGAAATGTCCAGAGCGGATCCTGGTCCTCGCATCAACATGGAGTGATCACCACCGTGACATTCGTCTCGATACAAAGGACGCAATGCCAGAAAACGAAGCGAAGGCTAAATTCCTAGCTTCAGGGTCTTAACGGTAAGTCATATAAAACCGGAAAGACAATCGGAGATCATCTCGCACCAGTGTGGAGTGGCCACCACCTCGACGTTCGTCTCGATACAGCAGACGCAACATCACCAAAAGGAGTCACGGCAAAATCCTTGGTTCTAAACCTCGACGATTCACAGCAACCTAGAGACAACCGCGACATTCGTCTCAATACAGAGGACGCAATGCCAGCAAACGAAGCAAAGGCCAAATTCCTAGCTTCAGGGTCTTAACGATAAGTCATATAAAACCTGAAAGACTATCGGAGATCATCCCACACCAGCGCGGAGTGGTTATTACTCATCGGGGCTCTCCAAAATGAGCCTAACCTCAAGTAAAAAGTGGCATGGCAAATTCCTAGCACTTTCTCTTCCGAAGGTTAAACTGCCAAGGAGGATTGCTTGAAGACGTCTTGTCCAGCCCCGAAGGGATCAAAGACACAGCAGTCGTAGAGCTACTCGAACAGCACGATTGTCTATCAAGGAATATATCAGCTCATGCGATGGTATGACGGCCAAAACCCTAAGTACCATAGACCCTAACGGACTTCTGTCGTAAAGAGCAGAGGTTAACTGTGACGTTAGGATATTCTTGCGAGATCTGCTCGATCCGTTTCGACTCGTGAGGAAATTGATGTCTTTGCGAGAACTTCTCGATTCGTCTCGACTCGTGAGATAAAGCCTTAGGCGGTAGGGATTAAAAAACCTGTTTCCTAAGCACTGGGACCCTGCAAGTCGGCCCAAAACGGTCTCTTGCATACTATCCACGGGTCACACTCTCCAAATTCGAATCTCGACAAGGAGGGAAACAACCACTTACGAGTCCTCTAGACTTATAAGCGGGAAAATTCTCTTGTGAGATCCTTACGACTTTCAAGAGAAAACACACTTAGGAGTCCTCACGACTCTTAAGGAGAAAATACACCTGCGGGATCCTCTACTAGTAGGGAGAAAAGTCTTTATGAGACCCTTACGGCTCATAAAATTGAAAAGTCTTAGGTGGCAGATCCTAACCCTGTCTCCTAAGCCATCACCGTCCTGCAAAGAGGTCAAGATGGACCATCTATGAGCCACACTCGCCAAAGCTACATGCCACTGAAACGGAAAAGCTACTCATGAGCATATAAACTACTTCACGCCAGAGTAAGATATGAAGAGATAGAGGAGTGCGGCTGATGGAGTAAAGGGTTTGGAACTATATCTCTTAAGAGTCGAGATCTGAGTCAATGATAAATGACGACGCTTGTGTCCGCTCGTTATCTTCTCAGGTCAAGATTCTGAAAGTAATCTACCAACCCGAAACTGGTCATACGTTATACATTACTTTGCACTCCTTCACCCACGTATATACTTACGTGGGTAAAGTAGTGGGGGGCATTTGTTCCCGCCAAAAATTTCTACGCAAAAGAGTCCAAGGTATCAAATGGCTGCGATACGCTTAAGGAAATACGAACCAGTATTTTCCGGGTTGTTTTTTGACAAACTCCCGAATGAGAAACAGATAAATTCTAATTGTATCGAAAGAGTCTCGAAAAACCCTTCTATTTGATATATTATGGGCTTCATAATTCATCCGGGATCAAAAGTTATGAGGCATTACGTGTCCACACGTGATGGACTTTTAAGAACCCGCTAGAGGAGTTAAAAGATATAATAAAAACTTAGAAAAGACCCCAATGGGGCATCACGTGCTTACACGTGACCATGGGCCACATGCAGACACGTGATGGGCTCTTAAGGCCTCTAAAATAATGAATAGAATTAAATTCTAAAAAAACTGTTCCCTGATTAAAAATCAGAAGTTACCTCAATGAGATATCACGTGCTCATACGTGACCAATGGTCACGTATTGACACGTGATGGTTAAAACAACAATATGAACAAGCGGCTGTTAAAGGAACCAATTTGGGGGTCACGTGCCAGCACGTGACAGGCTTTGAAAGCCTTACAGTTTAATAGAATTAAAATTCTAAATTTCTCTAAAAATCTTTCGAAATAGAATTAAAATTCAAAATTTCTCTAAATCTTTCCAAATGGAAAAGGATTAAGAGAACCGTTGGATTAAAAATCCAAAGGTGATTAAATATCACCAATTTATGGAAAAATCTTGGACTTGGAAAGATTTCCCCAAATCTCACCGAAATAACAAACAGAATATCTTTTGGATTTAAAATCCAACGGTGAATAAAATTCACTGATGATCTAAAGGATCATATTAATTATAAAATCAAATCAAATCTTTCAATAAGAGATTTGCTAAACAAATCGATTCTCTTCCTTCTCCTATAAATAGAAGCCAAGAAAAGAAGAGAAGGGGATCTACTTTTTTGAGAGAAGAAACAGAGGGAGGAGAATTTAATTTTCAAGAGAAAAAAGAAAAGAGGGGAGAATTTAATTCTCTGCAAAAGAAAAACCCTAGGTAAGAAAAGAGAGGCTTCAAAAGAGAATTTAATTCTTAAAAGAGTTTAACTCTTACATAAAGAAAAGAACTTAGTTCTTCTTCTGGTTGAAGATCTGCACAGAGCACATCTCCCCATAAGTTGAGAATTTAATTCTCATCGGGTCGAGATCCTGCCATGCAGATCCTAAACTTAGAAGGGGAATTGAGTTTTGAGAATTTAATTCTCCTAAAACAAAATTAGGGTTTAACCCTAATCAAGAATTTAATTCTTTTACAGATCTGGGAATTTAATTCCCTTGAAAAGAAATCAGGGTTTTATCCTAAATAAGAATTTAATTCTTTCACAATAGAAATTTAATTCCTCCAAAATCATAACTAGGGTTTAACCCTATATAAGAATTTAATTCTTTTACACATTTGGGAATTTAAATTCCTTTAAAATAAAATTAGAGTTTTACCCTAAATAAGAATTTAATTCTTAATCTTACAGAGAATTAAATTCTCAAAATAAAATAAAGAGACTTAAAAGATCTCCATACATGCAAAAGACCAAGGTCACGTGTCCCCACGTGACCCCTGAAAAGATCCCCAGAAATGAGATGGAAAAATCACTGAGGCAATACCTCACGTGCTCCACGTGACTCCCATAACGCAGAAAGAAAGATCAAAGGAAATGAAAGCTTTGGGCGCTCTCATGTGTTAACACGTGACCCCTTGGCAAACGCTTTAGCAGTCAGCGCATAAATCACCGTCACGTGTCAACACGTGATGCTCAAAGGATGAAAAAGTGTTTAACACTTAATGGCAGAACGAAGAAAGGAGTTTAGGCCCAATCTCAGGCACCTCACGTGCCCCACGTGACCTCTGAAGCACAAGGAATAGAAAAGAGCTCTAGGGCGCCCTCACGTGTCACCACGTGACACCTAGTGAGCATTATAACGCACAGAGCATGGGCTTTCATCACGTGATGGCCGCCAGAACTAAAGTGTTAAACACTTACCTGCAGAATAAAATAAGGGGAATCAGGGCGCTCTCACGTGTCCACACGTGACCCCTCTCTCCTTAGTGTTTAACACTAATCTGAAGACTTTGTCCTCAGTGTTTAACACTGATTTTCTTAGTGTTTAACACTAATTTGGAAAACTCTATTTGCAGTGTTTAACACTGATTTGCTTAGTGTTTAACACTAATGTGAAAACTCTGTTCCCAGTGTTTAACACTGATTATCTTTTAGTGTTTAACACTAACTTGCTAATCTTATTCCCAGTGTTCAACACTGTTGGTTTCTAGTGTTTAACACTAGCTTTAGCCCAATTGGCTAAGTTTCAGAGGCAAAGCCTCTCCTTCAATGGACCAACAGAGGGTCAATGTTTCAAACATAATTGGACTTAGCCCGAATTAGCCATAAGTCCTCAAATCATCTTAAATTGGGCACATCTGCTCTTTCACCAAACTCATTGGTTCAAGGGTACATCTCTGAACTCCTCTGACATCTGTCGTTGTAATCCTTCAACGTCGTCAGAGAGGTGACGGGTCCCGACAACCACACATTAATACGGACTGTGGGGTCCTTAAACTCATGGACTAATGCGTCCTTAAACCAAGATACAGGCTGTGGGGTCCTTAAACCCACGGACTTATGCGTCCTTAAACTAAAATACGGACTGTGGGGTCCTTAAACCCACGGACTTATGCGTCCTTAAACTACCTATGGACCACCACGTCCCTAAACTGGAAAATGGACCACCACGTCCCTAAACTGGAAAATGGACCACCATGTCCCTAAACTGGCATTGGACCTCTACGTCCCTAAACTGGTGACAGACCACCATGTCCCTAAACTGGTGACGGACCACCATGTCCCTAAACTGGTGATGGACCACCACATCCTTAAACTGGCATTGGACCACCATGTCCCTAAACTGGCATTGGACCTCTACGTCCTTAAACTGGCAATGGACCACCACGTCCCTAAACTGGAACATGGACCACCATGTCCCTAAACTGGAGATGGACCACTATATCCCTAAACTGGAACAATAGAGCCCCCCAAATGCTCTTTTGTCGGATCTAAACGATCCCGTTTAAGTTGATCTTAGCCTCAAATATGGCTAACATATCCTTAAACCTTCAAACAGGCTTTAGTCCCAAATTAGACTATAAATCCCCCAATCAACCTTGGTTCAAGGGTACATCTCTGAACTCCTCTGACACCTGTCGTTGTAATCCTTCAACGTCGTCAGAGAGGTGACGGGTCCCGACGACCATACATGCAATGGACCACTATGTCCCTAAACTGGAACAATAGATCTAATTGCTCTTTTGTCGGATCTAAACGATCCTGTTAAGTTGACCTTAGTCCCAAACTGGACTAACGTATCCTTAACAAACGTTTGAGTTGATCTTAGCCTCAAATATGGCTAACGTATCCTCAAATCAAAACCCCAAACCCAAATCTAAGAAAACACGGATTTGGACTAATCCACGTCCTACGGGCGACGACATAAATTGGTCTCCGTATACAATCCACGGACAATCACAAACAAAACAAACACCCACGACACGAAGTGAAATTCTGGAGAAGGAGAAAGTTGTTACCGTGAAGCGGTAGCGTAATTAACTGCAGGGGCTTGCGCCTGCATGGAAGAGCGTCCCCACAATCAAAAACCCCTCAAGCGAGGGGGAATCTGATGAAGTCTGCTACATCGGTCGCATCGGTTTAAACCTCCGATACACAGTGCCATAAGTCAACTTGGCATTTTCGGAGAGGTGGACGGATAGCACCAATTAGCATCTGCCCCGAACCTCAGGCGAGATAGCCCATGTCTCGGCCGCCGTTCGGAGGGGGAACAGATAGTTTTTGAGATACAAATCAATGAGCTCGTATCTGTTGAGAGATATAGTCATCCAAGGCGGCTTTAGAAATGGTCTCTTCCTTGGCTGCTGAACAAGCCAGAAGAGGGTTCGATGCCTCCCCCCTCTAGTCTTCAAGGATTACTGGAGGGTCTTCACCCGGAGGGTCCAGTTGTATCATCATCCCGGCCATATCTTGGAATAAAAGCGCCATTCTTTTTATGTTGGATGCTTGTTCTGCTGTCTCTTTGTCCTTCTTCTGGAGGATTCTGCAGAGGAACTCGGTATCGGTTTCTTGTTCTTGACGGTGCTCCGACGATGTTTCCGAGCTTTCTTTTGACCTAGTGAGTGCGGCCATAGTTGTCAGCATCTCCTGGAGCTTTTACTGTTGTTGCTCTTGAGGATTTGTTATCGATCGGGTGAGTGGTCGGTGACCCATAGAGATACGGCTATCCTCTTTCCCGGATGCCATATAAACAGTGTGCACCACCATTCCCCCAGACTTGGGGCATTTAGATTCATTGCCCTTAAGATTCGTCGCAGACACGGGGACTTTCTCCGGCTTCCTTCTTTTGTGGGCGATCGAAGTTGAGGGGGCCGTTGTAGCGGGCACCCAAATAGATGACACTTTCTGTGGTATGACAAAGTGGTCCTTCTCATGCCGAACTTTCATCTTCTTCGGTTGGCGAGAGTAGGCTTGGTCGATCACCGAGTCTTGGTCCCGTCGCCAAACTTTATGAATTTTAGAGGACAACTACCGAGGGGGCTGTTCTGGCTTTACCTTTGTAACGTTCTCTATAGGTGGAGGAGATCTTTTCAGCACGGTCGTCAAAGAGTTCTTGTGCACCCTCCTGAGTGGTTCAAAGCTATCCCCAGTTGATACAGCAGCGTCGACTTCCACCATTGGAGCTGGCGGAGTCAATACAGAAGGGGAACTACTCCCAGCCTTCCTCATATGGCGCCAATGGAGATGTCGAGTATGCCTTGCAAACCGTATTGGTTCAACTATGGGGGTGGCTTCATCATGCCCCATGTTCTGGTGGAGGGATGTTGTTGGTGCCAACCTATTGAAAACTGACGTCCGTTGAGTGGGGATGGCCAACCTGTCGAAGGCGGACTTTCATGCAGGGGGAGCAGTTTTGATGACGTCGCCTGAAACGGGAGCCGAAACGGCCAGTCTTGCAAAGACCGACGAAGCCGCTCTGACTACTTTAGGAGCATAAACGGCTATCCACTTCGGGATAACCCCCTCAGGTATCACGGGCTTCTTCACGGGCTTATTGGAGTTCTGGCCCAGTATGTTAAAGACTGAGGCGTTAGATTTGGGCGACCCATTGAGAGGGGCCGTGGTGGTTGCAAGCCGATCAAAGACCGACTTCTTCGGAGCCTCTTGTGATGGCAACAAGGCGTTGAAGCTCATGGGTGGGAGCATGGTCCCAAAGAATAGCCCTGTGGTAGCTTGCGTCACCTGGTCCACTGGCATCGTAAAAAGGGAGGCCGCTTGAGGCCCGTAGGTCACTCCTCAGGCGAGAACGGAGTGGGAGTTGCTGCAATTAGTGCAGTTTGAAGCCATTAATTTTCTGTTTTTCTGCACGGAGCAAGATACCAAATCATAGTACTTCACATCCAAAGGTAACCATGTCAAACCGTGATTCATTCGCGAAACACGACACACGAAGTGTGGAGTGGAAAGAGGAAAAGGTCCTACCGGGCGTGCCAGAGTCTGTTTACCACCGGAAACCGGGAAGACTGACGTCTTCCACCGTATATGGAGGCAGATGCTATTTGGTGTTATCTATCCACCTCTCCGAAGATGCAAAGTTGATTTATGGCACCGTGCATCGAAGGTTTAGACGGATGCGGCCAATATAGCAGATTTCGTCAGATTCCCCTTCATTTGAGGGCTTTTTGATTGTGGGGACGCTCTTACCTGCAGGCGCAAGCCCCTGCAGTTAATTACGCTAACGCATCGCGGTAACCACTTTCTCCTTCTCCAGATGGTCACTTCATGTCGTATGGGTTTGTTTTATTTTTGGTTGCCCGTGGATTGTATATGGAGACTAATTTATGTAGTTGCCCGTAAGGCGTGGATTAGTCCAAATTCGTATATTCTTAGATTTGGGTTTGGGTTGGGTTTAAGGATCGTTAATCTCATTTGAGACTAAGATCAACTTAAACGTTTGTTAAGGATACGTTAGTCTAATTTTAGACTAAGATCAACTTAACGTTTGTTAAAAACACATTAGTCTAATTTTAGACTAAGATCAACTTAACATGATTATTTAGATCCAACAAAAGAGCATTTGGGCTCTATTGTTTTAGTTTAGGGACATTACAGTCCATCGTTAGTTTAGGGTCATTTCGGTCCATAGAGTTTAAAGACGTTATAATCTGTAAAGTTTAAAGACATCATAGTCTATGAGTTTAAGGACCTCACGGTCCATAAAATTTAAGGACATCATAGTCCATGAGTTTAAGGACCCTACGGTCCGTAAAGTTTAAGGACATTATAGTCCAGTTTAAAGATGTCATAGTCTGTGTGGTTTTGGTTCAACCGTTTGGGGATGCACCAAAAGTTATTGGTTGTTGGGACCCTCCATCTCTCTGAAGACATTGAAGAATTACAACGACATATATCATAGGTATGAAGAGATGTATACTTGAACCAATATTGGTTGGGAGATCTATAGTCAAGTTCGGGACTAAGATCTGTTAAAAAGATTTATGAGCATATGGGCTCAATTAATCTAAGGTAGGGTTCTGTAGCCAATTTGGGCTCGGCCCATTTAATTAAAATATTGAACATTTAACAATGTTGAGCATTGGATTGGGCTCTAACAGCCTTTTTGTCTTTTGTTGAGTGTTGGGCACTCATTATAGCTCTGGGACTTTATTTAAAGAACAATTTATGTTCCTTCAGCGCACACGTGAGGAGCACGTGGCGTGCTTGGCGTTGAATGCCAGACTTAGAGCGCTAAAGCACTTCTTGTGAGATACCGCACACGTGAGGAGCACGTGGAGCGCTTGACGCTGAGTGCCTGTCAATGAGTGCAGAGCGCTACTTGTGAAATAGCGCACATGTGAGGAGCACGTGGCTCGCTTGATGCTGAGCGCTAGACATTGGAACGCTGAAGAGCTTCTTTAAATTGGAACGCTAAGGCTCTGCAGCGCTGTGCGCCAGATTTGGAGCGCTGAGGCGCTTCTTTAAATTGGAGCGCTGAGGTGCTGCGGCGCTTCTTTTAATTGAAGCGCTATGAGTGCTGCGGCGTTGTGTGCCAGTATTGGAGCGCTAAGGCGCTTCTTTAAATTGGAGCGATGTGCGCTAGTCTTGAAGCGCTAAGGCACTTCTTTAAATTGGAGCGCGAAGGCTCTTTTCAGGCAGCTTTGATCGGTTCTGCGCTCTGAGAATTAAATCCTCACATATAGGAGACTTGATCTCATGGATCGAAGAACAAAGTTCTTATTTTACAGGAGATGTTTCAATCTTTAATTTTTGTGAAAGGCTTTGCCTTTATGGATCTGTGATCCTAAAAGAATTGAATTATTCTCCCCCCTTTTTTTTGATGAGATGTTATGATCTATTTTTTTATGAAAGACATCTGTCTTGTAGATTTATGATCTAGCATAAGAACTAGGTTCTTTTTCTGATTAGATGCTTTGATCTCTTTGTTTTATTTACCTTGAAGAAATTCTTCTTCTTCCAAGAGCTTGCTCTTCTCTCTAAAATTTCTCAAAGTTTGGAGGGGAGGGTTCCTCTCTTTTTTCCTCTTTCGATTTGAAAATTTATAGGGAGGTCTCTCTCTGAAAGACTAGAAGTTTTGGGTCCTTTATATAGGGGAGGCTGATTTGTTGAATCGGTTAAGGAGATTTTTTCTCTAATTGATTTGGGGATGTTTCCCCCGTTGGATTTTTGATCCAAGGGATTCTGATTTACAGAAGGCAATCTTCTTGTTTTTTAACAAGATTGGAAATTTTTCCCATACAGAATTTATTCTGTATTTTGGTGATTTTTACTCACCATTGGATCATTGATCCAACGGTGCTCTGATTTTCAGAACACAATCTTTTCTGTTTGGAAAGATTCTGAGAAATGTTTCCTTAACAGAATTTTATTCTGGTCAATTGATGATTTATCATCTTCATTGGATGTTTGATCCAACGGTGGGGAACATTTAGTTCCAGCGCTAGCGCTCTCGTGCTTTGCACGTGAACGCTGCATCAGAGTCTTTGACTCTTGGTGCTAGCGCACTTAGTTCTAGCGCTCTCGTGCTTTGCACGTGAGCGCTGCATCAAAGACTGACTCTTAGCGCTGGCGCTGCTAGCATAGGTGCACTTAGCACTGGCGCTGGCGCTCTCGTGCTTTGCACGTGAACGCTGCAGCAGAGTCTTTGACTCTTAGTGCTGGCGCATTTAGCGCGGGCGCTTTTATAAAGCACCACTTCATTTCAAATTTCAAAATTTGAACAGAGCTTTGCTCTGATTGGAGGAAACAACTATATCCTAGGCTTTCTAGATTAGCATCCTAGAAATCCTAGTTGCTTCACTTGCATCCATTATGTGAAACTAGAGCTAAAACTACATCCCTCGGGTGGATCATCTTCGATGGAGGGAGACCGGCGACCAAGCTTGATCAAAGAGCCTCTAGGAGCTTGGGAAGATGGTTAAAGACTAAATGACACAGACCAACTTGGTATAACCATTCTAACTTCTTTATATTGCTTGCTAGTATAGGGTTTAGGGTAGATCCGGGCATCGGGTCATGGTAGCACCAGTTTAGAAAATTTTCGTTCCGCATTTTGCCACGGTTTGATGGCTGGGGTGCTGCCGTAACCCAACACCCCTAACGAGTGTTGTAGAGGCATAATTATCAAGGATTTCAAAATACGATTAAAAGAAATCCATTTTGAAACGGTGTGGTATTTTAACGAAAAAGTTCTTCTTTAAATTATTATAGCCCTAGAATACCATGCTATGAACCATAGTGTGTGTGGGGTAAGTCGTTACCCCATGAAGTTTTCTTAAAATTATTTAAACTAATTATCGAGAAGCGTTATCCTAAAATTCACGGTATTTTAGTGAAAATGTTCATTATATATTTGTTTCGTATGAAATTTTGTTAAAACTAAAAACTAAATGATGTGAAATTATGTCAAGATTAGTGTAGCATGTTAGGTTACTTTAATTTGCTTATCACATACTTTACAAATATTTAAAAGAATATGATATCGGAGATAGCTCCTCTTTTGTCGGTATATTTAGAAAGTGATTTTGAGATGGAAAAGAATAGAGATGAAGGGAATTACTGTTTTAGATGGTTAAAAAAAAGATTGAAGCTCTCGAAAGTCGTGGTTTCGTTGGAGAGGCTCCAATCGTCGAGTTTGGTTCCCTACTCCATTTGAGGGGCTTAACTCTACTTGGCACTCAGAGAGTTTTGAGAGAATTTTAGCTATAATTTCAGAATGGTGAAGAGATAGGGTATGGGATGGTATTTATAGTGAAGAATTAGTATTTGGAAATTAAAAATGTGGATTAAAATGCATTCAAAAGGTGTTAAATGGTGAATTGAAGAGTTTCTGTTTGATTACGGGAAAATCAAACAGTGCAGAGGAGTTAAGGGGGGTCGAAGAGATAAGTGTGCAAAGCACGAGGTGATTTGGAGCACTTTGGACCGTCGGGGCCGGCCAAAACAAGGAAACAACGGTCAAATTTTGTCGATCTGTCTCAAGATTTATGCCATATGTCAAGCTAAAGGTGTACACCCCATTGCTCCTGTATGATTTTTCTGAAACTTTTTGGTTCTCCGTATATTGCATGTGCAACTCTTGGGCTTCTAAAAATTTAAAAAGATAAATCTAAAAAATAATTGGGTCTAATGGGAATCAAACACACAGGCTACGTTGGAGCAGTGCAGATGCTTTACCAATGAGCTAAAGTTGTTTCTTGCTTTTATTAAACAAAAATAATTTTTAACTTTTACACAGGCTGTAATACCCTTTTCTGTACAATAACAAGAAATTTCTGTATAATGATTTCAGAGTCGTTACATTCTACCCTCCAAATAAAAATTTCGTCCTCGAAATTTACAATTACATAGGGACTAATTTTCAAAAAGGTAAGATTATCGTGCACACATATTTTCTTCTCTTTCCCAAGTTGATTCTCTTGGCGAATCTTTTCTCCACATCACTCGGACCAAGTTTACCTCTTTGTTCCGTAATATTTTCAGCTTTCGGTCCAGAATTTCAACTGGTTGTTGCTCGCAGGTTAGGTCGGTTTGTACCATGAGCTCTGAATGATCAAGTATGTAGCTGGGATCGCTCACATATCGTCGTAACTGGGATATGTGGAACACGTTGTACACTCTTTCCAATGAGGGTCGCAGTACTAAACGATACGTCACTTCTCCAACTCGTTCGAGTATGTCGAATGGTCCTATGTATCTTAGACATAGCTTACCCTTTTTACCAAAACGTATCACTCCTCTGTTTTGAGGGATCTTCATGAATACATGGTCTCTAGGTTGGAACTCCAGATATTGACGCTTCGCATCTGCCCAATGTTTCTATCTGTCTTGGGCTATGCGCATCTTTTCCCTAATCGTGCGAACCACATCTACAGTTGCCACGATCTGATTCAAGAAGTTCACGATCTCCAACGTCGTCTCAACTTAGTGGTGAATGACACTTCCGTCCGTAGAGTGCTGCGAAAGGTGCCATTTCAATACTTGCTTGATAACTGTTGTTGTATGAAAACTTCACAAAGTGTAGGTGATCTTCCCACGAACCTCTGAAGTCTAATTTACAGGCTCTTAGCATATCTTCCAGAATCTGAATTGTTCGCTCAGACTGTCCATCTGTTTGTGGATGATACACCGTGCTGAAATTCAGACTCATTCTCAGGCTAGTTTGCAGACTTTGCCAAAATTGTGATCGAAATCTTGTATCACGATCAAAGACGATGCAAACAGTTACTTTATGTAATCTCACGATCTCCTGCATAAGTTTATAGATATCAAATATGGTACATCTTGAAGGTTTAAATCTTAGTTTAGATTTATGCTCACCTCCATGTACTTCTTTGCTAACGTCTCGATTGACTGGCCAATTCTGAATGGAATAAAGTGAGCCGACTTGGTAAATCAATCCACAATAACCTAAATTGCATCGTTACCCTTCGTACTGCGAGGGAGAGCAGTCACAAAGTCTATGGTAATGTGCTGCCATTTCCATTCTAGGATTGGTAACGACTGAAGTAGACCAACAATTCTGTGATTTTTAGCCTTCACTTGCTGACACACCAAATACTTGGCTACGCTCCTTTCTACTTTTTGCTTCATTCTATACTTCCAGTAATATTGTCGTAGATCCTTGTACATCTTTGTACCACTGGGGTGTACCGAATAAGGAGAGCTATGAGCTTCTTTCATCAACTCTTCTCAAACAGGGCCGACTGGTATGTATAAACGACTTCCATATTGTAAAGATCCATCTTCGTGGATGATAAAATCAGTTTGTAGTCCACTTTATACTTATTCTTGGATCTTTTGTAGCTTGACATCATTTGCTTGAGTTGCCTTGATCTGATTTACAAGAGTGGACTGGACTTGTAAGTTCATCAAATATGAAGCGTTACCTGGCACAACTACTTCAATCTCCAATCTATGCAATTTTTGTTGTAGATTCCACTAAGCGGTGAGGTTCATTGCTAATGGCTGGCGACTAGTGCATCAGGAACTACGTTCACCTTTCCAAGATAATATTGTAGGTTGATGTCGAAGTCTGCTATGAGTTCTAGCCATCTTCTCTGCCGCATATTGAGTTCTTTCTGAGTAAATAAATATTTTAGACTTTTGTAGTTGGTGTATATATCCACTCGTTCTTCTAAAAGATAGTGGTGACAAAGCTTGAGTATGAAGATGAGGGATGCTAACTCAAGATCATGTGTTGGATAGTTGCATTCATGTACTTTTAGTTGTCTTGATGCAAGAGCCATAACTTTTCCATGTTGGTGTAGAACACATCCTAATTCTTTACCGGACGCATCACAATGCACAACAAATCTGCCAGATTGATCCGGTATTACTAGGATAGGAGCAGAGGTTAACCTCGACTTGAGTTCTATAAAAGCCTTCTCACATGCTTCTGAACACACGAATGCTTCGTTTTTACGTGTGATTTTGGCCAGGGATGCTGCGGTCTTTGAGAAGCCTTCAATGAATCATCGGTAGTATCCTGCTAATCCCAAGAAACTTCGTATATCTTTTATCGTCTTTAGTGTCGGACACTCACTGATAGCTGACACCTTAGCTGGAACCACAGAGATTCCTTCACCTGAAATGATATGTCCAAGAAATCTGACTTGATCTAATCAAAATTCACACTTGTTATACTTGGCATAGAGTTGATGTTGTCGTAATGTATTTAAGACAAATTGTAAGTGCTCGGTGTGCTCTTTCCGATTCTTTGAATACATCAGGATGTCATTGATGAATATAACAACAAACCTAAGTACTCTCGGAAAACTTGGTTCATCAGGTTCATAAAGATGGCAGGTGCATTGTTCACTCCAAATGGCATTATGAGATATTCATAATGACCATAACGAGTCCTAAACGCCGTCTTCAGAATGTCGGACTCCTTGACCTTCACCTAATGGTAACCCGAACGAAGATCTAGCTTTGAAAAGACACAAGACCCACTTAACTAATCGAAAAGGTCATTGATGCGCGTTAGTGGATACTTGTTCTTAATTGTTATTTCGTTCAGAGCTCGATAATCTACACACATCCTGTAGGAACCTTCTTTCTTCTTTACCAGTAGCACCGGATATCCCCAGCTCGAAGTACTGGGACGAATCTAACTTGTCGTCAGGAGTTCGTCCAACTGAATGCGGATCTTCTTCAATCCTTCTGAAATTAATCAGTACAGAGCTTTTAATACTAGTTGTGCGCCGGGTTGTAAATCGATGCTGAATTCAAGAGCTCAATCAGGAGACAAACCTTATATATCTTCCGAGAATACATCCTGGAACTCTCGAACTAGTTCTGGCTTCGATTCTTCCGCTTGCAATGCTGCAATCTCTGCTTTCTTGGGTTTTCTCGGTAGATATTAGGCTCCAAGGTTCGGTCTCTACTCTTGAAATAGAACACTGGATGATCTGGTATTTCGAACACTGCCCTCCTTTGGCGACAGTCGATGGTAGCGAAGAAAGTTCACAATTAGTCTATTCCCAAGACTACGTCGAAGTTCGGTATGTCCAGCACCTTGAAGTTCACATAAAATTCTCGACTGCAGACGATCACTGGACACAGATCGTATCCCAAAGTTGCTTTTAGAATCCCGTTCCCTGAATTGACATTCCAGCTGGATACGAGCGGTTTAACTGGAATCGCATAAGTTCGGACGAACCGTTGCGACATAAAGCAATGTGATGCCCCGGTGTCGAAGAGCGTGAGTGCAGGTAGGGAGGCTACTAAGATTGTACCAGTGATAACCTGACCCGTAGCTTCGGTTTCTTTGACCAACATAGTGAATGCTTGGCGTCGCGGCCTTTTTCTCTGTGCCTGGTTAGACACTTGGCGTTGGAGTTGAATGGTCTGAGTGAAGGGAGTTAGAGCTGGTAGAGCTAACCGGGTAGGAGGAGTTTGGATCGCCGGTCTAGCTGGAGGGTTGTTGGGTCCTCGGTTCTGAGAGCATGCTCTAATGGCGTGAGTAGAAGACCCGTAGATCAGGCATAAGTTGTTCATCCTGTGACAGTTCTTCACAAGGTGCCCTGTTCTCTTGCAGTAGATGCAAAAGTCTAGCCTGTTGTTGGCGAACAAACCTACTGGCCTCTGAGATGGTCCGTTAAAAGCTGGCATAGAAGAGGCCCCTCCTGTGATCTGGTGCATAAGGCGTTTCACACCGGCAGTCTGCGGCCTGCCCTTCTTCTTCATAACTGCCTCATAGCGTTGGACAGCCTTCAAAGTAAGCTCATGGGTTGGAAAATCCCCTATAGAGAATGCAGCTTGGATTTCAGGATCCAACCCTTGCTAAAATCGTCATGCCCGGATCTCAGCAGTGGAATAAGGTGTACGACGAACCTGTTACGACTTTGTGTTAGCAGTGTGGTAAGGGAGATAGAAAATTGAATTTGAGACTTTATCTTACCTGTTGAGTATGGTAAACTCAACATCATATTCATCCACCGACTTGACCCACATCAAGCCTGCTGTAGATGGATGAACTGCTGCTCCATGTCAAAACGGGCAGTCATCGGGAAGTACTTAGCATCAAAGAGGTCTCGTAATGTTCTCCATTCTATCGGTTGCGTAAGATGGATCTCCTCATCCTTCCACCAAACTCTGACGTTATCGGTCAATTGCAACTTAGCAACTCTTACCCAGCCAATATCTGGCACTTGAGCTGCTGCCAGGTCATCCTCGATCACTTGAGCCCATTCTTCTGCTTCAAGCGGGCTCTCTTTCCTCCAGAAGTTCTTTGGGTGCAGTGCCCGAAACTGCTTAACTCCGGGTGTCTCAGCTTCAGGGTGGTGCATAAGGATAGCAGTTTGCTGCTGCTGACCATCCAATTGTTAGTAATATGTATTCCCTAAAGGCCATTATATGGATAGTGGAAACTTGGACATATAATCTATGGAGATAGATGACTTTCTTGCTCAACATGATAGTACGCTATCTGGTTTACTTTATCTGGACATGTAGATTTAATCATTTACACATGTTGATAAAGCCCAAAGGATATTTGCTTGACTACTGTGATTATGATGCGGATCATACTAGTGAGGCACGTGTAGTTTATAAGCATATCCTTGAACTGTTCCTAGTCGAGGGTGTATCGAGACAGGGCATTGATATTCCAGAGTAGACTAGCGTATACCATTCTTGTCCCATATGATGGGCGATGGATGATCCCATATCCATCTGGTGAGGAGACACCTGTATGCGGGTGCTCAGTGGAGACTGGGTACACTGAACGGACTCGCCGAGAACTCCTATGTGGTATTATATCTATCATCGGATAGCAGTTCTCAGGGAACACTGGTACAGGTTAGTCTGTAGACCCGAGATCGTCATAGAGTCTTGTGTGTCCTCCCACTATACTTTGATCTCCACCCTACCACGGCTCTACTGAGTCATGCAAACAGGTGGTCTTTGGGTACAGTCTCGAGGCACATGGAGGCAATGAGCGATAGGAGGGGTTTCGTCTCTCCCGATATTGGGAGTTGATGTTGTGCTATGATCGATTGGCTATAACATGAAGTCCCTGGCCAGGGCTGCTGAGATTTACTGATAAGAGTTATCAGTAGTTTCTCAATCTGTTATGAGCCATACACCAGCATGACTTATTGAGTTACTGGGGTCGACGATTCCATCCCTGGACTCGATATGCAGCATATCTGACGAAGAGACCGGACTGTACGGTAAGTGTTGCCAGTTGGCTCGACGGGAGTTTTTACAGCTTCGCTGGTTTTCTTCTGATCGTTTCAATACCCGGGTGGCCGTTATGTTTAGCTGACCTCTTGCGGCTTGTAGGTGTTTGATATGATCATCATCTACTGCCGGCGTATTGACGAGTCTTAGAGTCCCACAATGAAGTTTCCTGGTTCAGGCAAAAAGATATGGTGTGCATATGAGATATGCGCGGGACCCGATTAAATACGGTTATGTGATAACGTATATTAATCGGGCATTTTCTATTTGACGGATCGTATGTGATATGACCGGTTTGCTAAATCAAGTGTTGATTTAACAAATTACATTTAGATTAATTCTTTAATTAAATCCTTTTGTATGCATGCATGCATGCACATGATGATGTGCATGGACACATACATACATACATAGTATCATGGTTGATGATACAAGAATGGTGGCAATGCAAGACTTATATTGAAGCTTTTATTTATATTTATCATTTTAAGTTAATGTAAAGAAAACCCACACATGCTCCTTTATTCTTTAGTGGGTAAGCTTTATTTAACTTAATGAAAAGAATTTCCACCCATGCTTAATTTTTTATGAAAAGAATTTGTACCCATAATTATAGTGGAGGTGGAATAATGATGATTATTCCTTTCTCATCACTATAAATAGTTTCATATGTGATATGAAACATACAATGAAAAACAACAAAGGAAATTGTGAAGAAGGGTGTGAAAATAAGTTATCATATGTGATATGATAGAAAGCTCAAGTTTAGCCACCATTATCTTCTTCTTCCTCTCTTGATTTTTCTTTTGAGTGAAGTTGATAAAGAGAAAGGATTTTCAATTGTTGAATATAAACCACATCATCATACTACACACATCTAGCCGATTTGTGTAGGGTGTTTGCTCTACTTCGTTTGCGAAACAAGTAAGGCAAGGAGCTTTGGGCAAAGGGATTTCGGGTGGATCATCGTGGACAAGGAGGGCTTCCATCGATCCGTTCCAAACTCTCATAGTGCCAAGGAGTCACCGAGGGAGATCTACAAAGGTTGTAATCTCTACTCTTAGTGATAGTTTTACATTTGCATGTGATGCTTAGTTGTATGAATCCCTAATTCTTCTAGTTTCGATTCTTGTCGAGTTAACTTAGCACCTCTAAAATTTTGATTATGGCATATGTGATGCTACCACACCCTTGACGAGGTGCTAGGCTAACCCTTCAGTGGTATCAGAGCTAGGCTAGAGTTTTAGGCGATGCGTAGGCGATGTTAAAAATCCGATCGAACCACGAAACACCAATTTGGACCGTTCTCTGGAAATGTTTTGAAAATTGGATTTTTCCAAATTAAAAATTCTTAAAATATTCAGCAGGCTTTTCTATGAGTTACTGTGTGAAAATTATTCAACGATCCCTCTAAAGCGCCGCGGTTCTGCGGCAATAGCATGCTATTGGCCGCGGTTCCGCGGCCGTACAGTGGGATCAGGGAAAAAAATTTTATACAGTGCACCTGATTTAATAAGTACATGCCTCTGAGATATTTTAAACTTACTCAAGTGTTGAGTCTTCTGGAGATCTATTGTATTTGGTGATTCGATCGGAAAAGTTTAACTTCGTTCAGATTTTCAGATTTTTTAGAACGTGTTAAAATGTTTGAACGAATATTAGAAACAGATTTTTTCCCTTATTGGAAAAATTCCAAGTGTTGGATTTTTCCCGAATTAAAAACTTTCGAAAAACATGTTCTAGAAATTTTTGAACTCGGCTCAAGTGTTGTGCAATTAGGGAAATCTAGGGTGTTTGTTTATTCGATCGAAAAGTTTAACATTGTCTATTTATCTGAAATGTGATAGAATATGTGGAATTCATATAGTTAGGCATGAAATACGAAGTATGTGATATTTCGAATTTATGATGTCTAAGGTGATTGTGGATTCCAAATGTTGTAGTTTTTCATTTTATTTTCTGCGACCGTAAGTGTAGTATGTGGTGTATCGCCGTTTTCGTTGCTATACGTCAACGACAATCGGGATACGCATACTTACTTACGTTGATGATATGAGATATTATGTGTTGCTGAGATATGATGAGTAGGATTGTCGCGACTGAATAGCCGGGGGTTTTTATTTGAGATGAGAGTTTTATTTTCATTCATGTATAAATCAATTGTATATTATTTACTTTTCCGCATTAGGATAGACCCAAGGAGGGGAGCACAACTGACCGGGTTCTAGGGTTCAGTAGGAGGCCATCTCGAGGAGTCGAGACCGGGTCTCCTAAACTCTAGAATTGGCGGGATCACTTGCCGCTCTCGTAGGGGTCTAGGGGTGTGGGCTTGGCTATTCATGGCGACCGTGGAATCCGTATTTTCTATTGTTGGCTCGATACAAAATACGGACATCCTAGATATCCTTTTATATGCTTCTGCTGTTGATATTCTGTAATGTGATTACTTAGTATCTGAGACGAATGGATTATTATTATATATATGATATATAATAAACGTTGCTTATATTTTACACCCGCGCTAGTCCCGCCCCGCTATGCCGTTAGTTAAGTAACCTAACGGTGCATAATGGGACACTGTGGCGAATGCGGATGGTATAAGTGTATGTTCTATTCTGTGATGGATTAGGAACTTAAATGATGGGATCACATTAATGAGATTAATGTAAAGAAAGGAAACCTAATGATGTTGTAGAATCAGATTTGAAACAAACTCGGCTTTTTATGAAAAATGCAAGTTTCAAAAGGACGCGGAGCTTAAGCCACTCCTTTTCTTAACTGTTTTGATTCTACAACGAGATCAAGTTCAAAGCGTTAAAGGTTTTCTTAAAAACCATCCGCAACCCTCCGTCATTTTAGGAAGCAGAGTACTTAGTATTCGTGCTGCGTATGTTGATTATAGTCAAGGCGTAGTGTACGGTAGCTAAGTGATGTCTTCCTACAAAGCATATGATGCGATTAGTTAGGACATTCATGTGATTATGTTGATCATAGTCAAGGGTCATATGGGTGGGTCTAGTTAATCACGAAATGACGGGTAGAATTTGACTAGTACTTATGATATGTTGACCATAGCCAAGGTCATAAATGACTAGGGGTAAAAACTATATCGGGAATTTCAAAGAGTTGAAATTTGCAATGAGATTGCATACCATCTATGTGATAGTTGGATCTCGATCTCACTGTGAGTAAGTGTTACTTCCAGGAGAGTTTTACACTTTACAATTAGCTAATCCAGTGGGTGTCTAGAATGACTGACCGGTTAGCGAAACTGTAGAATGTAATTATTCCTAGCTAGTTTTCTTTTCAGGTTTTGAAAGAAAATTTGATAAAAGCAGTGGGAGACATCGATTAGATAAAATAATAACCAATCTAATTCTTTGCTAGAGTATTTCGCTAAGTGTATCCTTTTCTCTCTCCGAATGGCAGTTACAGATTTCAGGACTTAAGCTACTACTTGAGAAAAATAAACTAACAGGACCAAATTATAAAGAATGGTTGAGGAACTTAAACATTGCACTTTCATATGATAAGGTATCATATGTCCTTAATACCGAAGCCCCACCAGTCCCAGGACCTGAATCATCTGTCGCGGATAGGGAGATCCGAAAAACTTAGGAAAATGACTGCAACACGGCCAAATGCCTCGCGCTCGCTTCTATGACAATGTCCATCAGAAGCAACACGAGAATATGGATGTGCAATCCATCTTTCTTCACACAAAGGAGTTGTATGAAGAGCAATCTCGTACTTTGAGATACGAGGCATCTAGAAAGCTGTTTCAGATGCGAATGGCCCCTGGTGCATCAGTTGGAGACCATGTTTTGAAAATGATTGGTCTTATTGAAGAACTTGAGGAACTGGGATGGACTATGGATAATGAGCAATATACGGATATTGTTCTACAGTCTCTCCCACCTACCTTTGCTCCGTTCATAGTAAATTTCAATATGAATGATTTGGAGAAATCATTGCCTGAACTTCTCAATATGTTGAGAAGTGCAGAGAACACGTTGAAAACGGAAAGGACTCCCGCTCTGCTTGCTGGGCCATCTTCATCTTCATTCCCAAAAGCTAAGGCCAAGGGAAAGAAAAAGAAGAAGTCCATCAAACAGACAGGTGGAGTTAGAAAGGCAAAGGGGAAAGACAAAGCCGGGGTTGTGGGAAGCGGAAAAGGAGAATGTTTTTACTGTAAAAAGTCAGGACATTGGAAACGCAACTGTGCTGCATATCTTGCTGATCTCAAGAAGAAGAAGCATGCTGATGCTTCCACTTCAGGTGTGTTTGTAACTGAAAACTATTTTTCTTTAAACTCTGCATCCTGGGTATTGGATACCGGTTCTGGTTCTCACATCTGCAATTGTATGCAGGGATTGAGAAATAGTAGAGTTTTAAAAATTGGAGATCATACTCTGCGGGTTGGAAATGGTTCCAATATACATGCTGTATCCGTGGGAGAGTATCATCTAGGGTTGCCTTCAGGAAGTATTTTGGTTTTGAACCCGTGTTATTTAGTACCAAGTATGCTGTGTAACACAATATCCGTTTCTTTGTTGGACAATGAAGGATATCATTTTATATTGCAAAATAATGTTATGAACATTAACCTGAATCAAGAGTTGATTGGGTATGGTACACTAAATAACGGTATTTACATCCTGAACCAACACACAGTTTTCAACATACAACATACTAGTAAAAGAAAGTTTTCAGATATAAATGAAGCTTTTATTTGGCATTGTAGACTTGGTCATATTAATGAAACAAGACTAAACAAGCTACATAAAGATGGATATTTAAATCCGTTTGAATATAAATCTTATGCGACTTGCCAGTCTTGTATCAAAGGTAAAATGACCAAAACTCCGTTTAGTGGACACGGAGAGAGAGCTGGTGAACTCTTAAGCCTCATACATAGTGATGTATGCGGACCAATGTCTACACTTGCAAGAGGTGGTTTTTCATACTTCATCACTTTTACTGATGATTTCTTAAGATTCGGACACGTGTTTTTGATAAAGCACAAATCCGAAGCATTTGAGAAATTCAAGGAGTATAAATTTGAAGTAGAGAAGCAAACAGGCTTGAGCATCAAGAAACTTCGATCGGATCGAGGTGGAGAATATTTAAGTACAGAGTTTCTAGACTTCTTAAAAGAGAATGGGATTCTCTCTCAGCTCACTCCTCCTTACACACCACAGCACAATGGTGTGTCAGAACGGAGGAATCGTACCCTATTGGATATGGTACGATCCATGATGTGTGATGCTGAGTTACCATTTTCCTTTTGGGGACATGCATTGGAGACAGCAATGTATCTATTGAATAGGGTTCCAACCAAGACCGTGTCTACCACTCCATATGAGATGTGGAATGGAAAGAGACCATCTCTTAAACGGTTTAGGATTTGGGGTTGTCCAGCTTTTGTTAAAAAGCAGAATCCAGACAAACTCGAGACACGATCGATCTTGTGTAAATTTATGGGGTATCCAAAACATTCGTATGGATATCTATTCTACCACAAAGAGGAACAAAATGTGTTTGTTGCTCAGCATGCCACATTTTTGGAAAATGAGATCTTTACGGAAAGTACTAATGGCAATGTGGTAGAACTAGAAGAGGTTCTAGAGACACAAATTACTCAGGAGAAATTGGTTGAAATAGATGTTGCAGTAGAACTTCAAGAACCTCAGCCGCTCAGGAGGTCTAGTAGAACTTCTCGCCCACCAGAGAGATACTATGGTTTTCTCATAGATGGTGATAGAGAAGATTGCATCATGGATGATGATGACCCTACTAGTTTTCAGCAAGCTATCACGAGTGGTGACTCGGTGAAATGGCTGGAAGCAATGAGATCCGAAATGGAGTCAATGTACACCAACAAAGTATGGACTTTGGACGTTGCGCCTCCTGGGATAAAACCCGTTGGGTGCAAATGGATCTTTAAGAGAAAGATTGGTGTAGATGGACAGGTGGAGACCTATAAGGCAAGGCTTGTAGCGAAAGGTTTTCGTCAAAGACCAGGCTTGGACTATGATGAAACTTTCTCTCCGGTAGCAATGCTTAAATCCATTAGGATCCTACTTGCTATTGCTGCTCACTATGATTATGAAATCTGGCAGATGGATGTGAAAACTGCATTTCTAAATGGTGATTTAGAAGAATGCGTTTTTATGGATCAGCTAGAGGGCTTCATTGATAGTGGGAGCAGCGGGAAAGCATGTAGATTGCTTAAATCCATTTATGGATTAAAGCAGGCCTTAAGGAGCTGGAACATCTGCTTTGATGATACAATCAAAGAGTTTGATTTTATCAGAAATGAAGATGAACCATGTATTTATAAGAAGATTGTAGGGAGTACTGTCACATTCCTCGTATTGTATGTAGATGACATTTTCCTGATAGGAAATGATGTTCCTATGCTACAATCGGTCAAACTATTCTTATCACAAAGGTTCTCCATGAAGGACCTGGGTGATGCCTCGCGCATTTTGGGCATTAGGATCTATAGAGATGGATCCAAGAGGTTGTTGGGACTGTCCCAATCAAAGTACATAGACACCATTCTAAAGAGGTTTAGTATGGAAGATTCCAAGCATGGTGCCTTGCCTGCTAGTCATAGAATCACTCTCTCCAAGGACTTCTGTCCGAAGACTGATGAAGAGAGAGCTCGCATGAGCGTTATACCCTATGCTTCAGCCGTAGGATCTATAATGTATGCTATGTTGTGTACTCGCCCTGATGTGGCTTATGCACAAGCTGTAGTAAGCAGGTATCAATCCAACCCAGGGGAGAAATATTGGATAGCAGTGAAGAACATTCTTAAGTACTTGCGAAGGACTAAAGAATTGTTCTTGGTGTATGGTAATGGGGATCTCCAGTTGGAGGCCTTTACCGATTCCAGCTTCCAAAGTGACAAGGATGACAGCAAATCAATCTCAGGGTTTGTATTTACCCTAAATGGAGGAGCGGTTAGTTGGAAGAGTTCCAAACAGGACACCGTTGCAGACTCCACGATGGAAGCTGAGTATATTGCTGCAAGTGATGCTGCTAAGGAAGCCGTCTGGATGAAGAAGTTCATTGCGGAACTAGGAGTAGTTCCAACCATTGTTGATCCAATACCATTGTATTGTGATAATAATGGAGCTATAGCATTAGCCAAAGAACCAAGGTCTCATCAGAAATCCAGACACATCCTAAGGCGATATCATCTGATCCGGGAGATAGTAGATCGCCAGGAGATCGAGATTCGGAGAGTAGATACAAAGGATAACACAGCGGATCCATTCACCAAGGCACTTTCACAGCCTCAACATGAGCGACTGTTTGAAATGTTGGGTATGAGATACGCCAATAACTGGCCTTAGTGCAAGTGGGAGATTGTTAGTAATATGTATGCCCTAAAGGCCATTATATGGATAGTGGAAACTTGGACATATAATCTATGGAGATAGATGACTTTCTTGCTCAACATGATAGTACGCTATCTGGTTTACTTTATCTGGATATGTAGATTTAATCATTTACACATGTTGATAAAGCCCAAAGGATATTTTCTTGACTACTGTGATTATGATGCGGATCATACTAGTGGGGCACGTGTAGTTTATAAGCATATCCTTGAACTGTTCCTTGTCGAGGGTGTATCGAGACAGGACATTGATATTCCAGAGTAGACTAGCGTATACCATTCTTGTCCCATATGATGGGCGATGGATGATCCCATATCCATCTGGTGAGGAGACACCAAAGATTGTATGCGGGTGCTCAGTGGAGACTGGGTACACTGAACGGACTCGCCGAGAACTCCTATGTGGTATTATATCTATCGTCGGATAGCAGTTCTCAGGGAACACTGGTACAGGTTAGTCTGTAGACCCGAGATCGTCATAGAGTCTTGTGTGTCCTCCCACTATACTTTGATCTCCACCCTACCATGGCTCTACTGAGTCGTGCAAACAGGTGGTCTTTGGGTACAGTCTCGAGGCACATGGAGGCAATGAGCGATAGGAGGGGTTTCGTCTCTCCCGATATTGGGAGTTGATGTTGTGCTATGCTCGATTGGCTATAACATGAAGTCCCTGGCCAGGGCTGTTGAGATTTACTGATAAGAGTTATCAGTAGTTTCTCAATCTGTTATGAGCCATACACCAGCATGACTTATTGAGTTACTGGGGTCGACGATTCCATCCCTGGACTCGATATGCAGCATATCTGACGAAGAGACCGGACTGTACGGTAAGTGTTGCCAGTTGGCTCGATGGGAGTTTTTACAGCTTCGCTGGTTTTCTTCTGATCGTTTCAATACCCGGGTGGCCGTTATGTTTAGCTGACCTCTTACGGCTTGTAGGTGTTTGATATGATCATCATCTACTGCCGGCGTATTGACGAGTCTTAGAGTCCCACAATGAAGTTTCCTGGTTCAAGCAAAAAATATGGTGTGCATATGAGATATGCGCGGGACCCGATTAAATACGGTTATGTGATAACGTATATTAATCGGGCATTTTCTATTTGACGGATCGTATGTGATATGACCGGTTTGCTAAATCAAGTGTTGATTTAACAAATTACATTTAGATTAATTCTTTAATTAAATCCTTTTGTATGCATGCATGCATGCACATGATGATGTGCATGGACACATACATACATACATAGTATCATGGTTGATGATACAAGAATGGTGGCAATGCAAGCCTTATATTGAAGCTTTTATTTATATTTATCATTTTAAGTTAATGTAAAGAAAATCCACACATGCTTCTTTATTCTTTAGTGGGTAAGCTTTATTTAACTTAATGAAAAGAATTTCCACCCATGCTTAATTTTTTATGAAAAGAATTTGCACCCATAATTATAGTGGAGGTGGAATAATGATGATTATTCCTTTCTCATCATTATAAATAGCTTCATATGTGATATGAAACATACAAAGAAAAACAACAAGGGAAATTGTGAACAAGGGTGTGAAAATAAGTTATCATATGTGATATGATTGAAAGCTCAAGCTTAGCCACCATTATCTTCTTCTTCCTCTCTTGATTTTTCTTTTGAGTGAAGTTGATAAAAAGAAAGGATTTTCAATTGTTGAATATAAACCACATCATCATACTACACACATCTAGCCGATTTGTGTAGGGTGTTTGCTCTACTTCGTTTGCGAAACAAGTAAGGCAAGGAGCTTTGGGCAAAGGGACTTCGGGTGGATCATTGTGGACAAGGAGGGCTTTTATCGATCCGTTCCAAACTCTCATAGTGCCAAGGAGTCACCGAGGGAGATCTACAAAGGTTGTAATCTCTACTCTTAGTGATAGTTTTACATTTGCATGTGATGCTTAGTTGTATGAATCCCTAATTCTTCTAGTTTCGATTCTTGTCGAGTTAACTTAGCACCTCTAAAATTTTGATTATGGCATATGTGATGCTACCACACCCTTGACGAGGTGCTAGGCTAACCCTTCACCAATAGGCTCTTGATAGCTTCAAGAAGTACCATTTGCTCATTGATAGGACTGCAGCGGTGGCGGTAATGTAGGCGGTGGAGTATTGCCGTTGACGTTGGTGCTGGTATTGTTTTAGGATTCCATCACCTTCAGATAAAAGATAGGTTATGATAGATTCAAAGAATTTGAAATGCAAGGAATGTAAATGTTTGTTGAATTCATTAATTCTTGCGGTATATTGTTTGCGACTTCATGTAAAACTGACCTGCATGGGCCACCAACAAAACCTGTCACACCCTGCTTCCTACTAGACGGAAGCAGTGACGCGGCAAGCCCTGTCATATTTATCCATAGAAGGTCATTCCCTAAATAAATATACTAAACGTATTGAAATAATATTATACAATACAAGAATAAATAGAGACTGTAAAATTTTTCAACAAACATGTTTATTTACATTCAACTTCCAATATTTACAAATACATGTGTTTATGCTGGAAAGTAAATACAATAGTGAAAATGCCTAAATAAGTGGCATACATAAACTGAGAGAAAATGAAGCTGAGCTAGCTCTGAGTAGCGATCTGCTTGTAATCCTCCTATATGGCTTCAACTTCTTCCGTCTCGACCGTATCTGACGAACATTCCAAGAGATGAAAAGTGGGTGAAATACCCATCAGCGAACTAGCGCTCGGTAAGTCCCAAAGATAGGTAAGAGTAAAGAAAATAACAAGTGTAGAATATATATGACGAGTAAGAGTATATGTTCATAGGTAAGTATATACTATAGGTCTCTACATGGTCATTATGTTAACGTTAAGTTCCAAGTGTAAACGTCAACGCAGCCGTAAAAGCATTCACGAGCTCAAGAGTAGGGCTCCAGGAGCAAAGAAACACGGGCTCGTTTCATATGTCAGCATCGGGGCTCTAGGCTGTGGATAAGTCAACCGACTGATATTCGAGTAAAATAAAAAAGAACTTAATACAGGACTCCTGAAGCTCCGTTGGATCACACAAGAAACTATCCCAAACACCCCGAGTATAATATATATAACTGGTTAATATACTTAATTGATTTGATTAACCGATTAACATGTCTTGATCAAAACCATAGATTGCAAAAGGTGTAGATTGTATTCGACTGAGTCGAGTAATATGCGAGTCATGACAATTGCAATCTTGGTTTGAGTCAAGTTGATTCGAGTAGTTTGGGTTCGAGTTCATGTTCGAGTTTAGATTTGAGTTAGGTTATAGTTCGAGTTTGTGTTTGATTTTGAGTTCAAATTTAGATTCGAGTTCATGTATTTTCATGTGAATTGATGTAAATTGTTAAAAATCTTATGTTCGGGAGAAATCGGCAACTGCTGCATATGAATGGCAGGATTTGCGTTTTTTCCAAGAAAATTACCATTAGATAACTCCATTGAGTTGTCTAATCTGAATAGGCAAGCACTCACCTTTTTCAGCTCTCTGGGACTCAAGAGAAATGATACCGCTTAAAGCTATATTAATTCTAGAGTCCTTAAAATATTGTTTGCATAACTCGAGAGGGTTTTATGAAAGATATATATATTAATATTATTTAAAAATAACCTTAAGTGTGATTTGTAATATTAAGGTTTTCACGAACATGTATTTTAATTGTTGGGATATTTTGGTGATAAAACCTAGCCTTTTTGAAAGTTTATGGTATTTTTCTGAAAATTACTATTTTTGGAAACTTGGGAGTATTTTATTGAAAATTATAATCTTTCATTTAAAAAAAATTATAGTTTCTTAATTTGTTTTTATTGAAGATACGGGTTCATAATTTTTATATAATTTTTCAAAAATTAATTTTGTTTAGAAAAGTCGCTTTTCTTAAAACCGTATTTTTTATTTTCTTTCGAGATCGAATACTCAGTGAGGAGCTCTGCATTTCACTCTACTATACTTAGGATGTACGATAATTCGCACCATCGATTAGCGGGTCCCCTAACGAGGATTGTAAAGGTGTAATTGCCAAGAATTTCAAAATACCGATTAAAAGAAAGCCGGTTTGAAACAGTGTGGTATTTTAATGAAAAGTTCTTTAAATTACTATAGCCCTAAAATACCATACTATGGAACCATAGTGTGCGTGTGGGGTAGATTGTTATCCCGTGAAGTTTTCCTAAAGGTATTTAAACTAATTATCGAGAAGCGTTATACTAAAGTTCACGGTAATTTAGTGAAAAAGTTCATTATATGTTTGCTTCATACGAAATTTTGTTAAAACTAAAAACTAAATGATGTGAAATTATGTTAAGATTAGTGTAGCATTTTAGGTTTCTTTAATTTTCTTATCACATGCTTTACAAATATTGCAAAGAATATGATATCGGAGATAACTCCTCTTTTATCGGTATGTTTTAAAAAGTGAGTTTGAGATGGAAAAGAATAGAGATGAAGGGACTTACTGTTTTATATGGTTAAAAAGAGATTGAAGAAGCTCTTAGAAGTCGTGGTTTCATTGGAGATACTCCGGTCGTCGAGTTTGGCTCGCTACTCTATATGAGGGGCTTAACCCCACTTGGCACTTAGAGAGTTTTGAGAGAATTTTTACTGAATTTCAGAATGGTGAAAAGCTGAGGTATGGGATGGTATTTATAGTGAAAATTAAGGTTTGAGAATTAAAAATGTGGATTAAAATGCATTAAAAAGGTGTTAAATGGTGAATTGAAGAGTCTCTGTTTTATTGCAGAAAAATCAAACAGTGCAGGGGAATTAAAGGGAGTCAAAGGGACAAGTGTGTAAAGCACGGGGTGATTTAGAGCACTTTGGACTGTCGGGGCCGGCCAAAACAAGGAAACGGACAGTCAGATTTTTTCGATCTGTCTCGAGATTTGTGCCACGTTTCAAGCTAAGGGTGTACACCTCATTGCGCCTGTTTGATTTTTCTGAAACTTTTTGGTTCTCCATGTATTGCACGTGCAACTCTTGGACTTCCAAAAATTTAAAAATAAAAATCTAAAAAATAATTTGGTTTGATGGGAATCGAACACACATGCTACGTCACAGCAGAAAAGAAGCTTTACCAGTGAGCTACAAGTTGTTTCTTACTTTTATTAAAAAAAAAAAACCTTTAACTCTTACACAGGCTATAATTTCCTTTTCCGTACAATAACAAGAAATTTCTGTATAGTGATTTCAGAGTCGTTACATTGATCATAAACACTTTTAGATCTATCCCCTCACGGGTTAACCTACAAGCATGTCAGTGGCACTAGATGTACATAATAGCTGCCCATGTATTGATCAAAAGAAAGGTCGACAAGCAACTCGTCTGAATACAATCAGATCATATCAGTGACAGTCTTCGTACAGTCCGGTCTCTTCATCAGAGAGCATCGCATACCGATCTGATAAGTGGAATCTGTCAAACCCCCAATAACCCGATAAGTCTTGCTGACAGAGAACTTATAACCACTGGAGATACAACTGATAGCACTTATCAGTTTATCTCTAGTGCTGCGGCTGCGAGCTTTTGGTTATAGTCATATCTTGCATAGTGCGATATCGACTCCCTATAATGGAAGAGACAAATCCCCTCGATCGCTCACTGCCTCCATGTGCTTCAGGGTTGTACCCAACTAAAACCTGTTTACACGACTCTTTAAAGCCATGGTAGGGTGGTAATCAAAGTATAGTAGGAACACACACAAGACATTATAGCGATCTCAGGTCAAGGGACTACCCTGTACTCATGTCACCACAGAATCGTTATCTGACAATAGGTATAATACCATCTAGGAGAGCTATTCATCCGGATAGGAATCGTTTACTGGTAAGGACAACGTTGGTGAAGAAGAAAGTTGTGAAAGATGGTCGGCTACGATATTTTCATATCCACTCTTGTCTCGAATTACAATATCAAATTCTTTGTAGCAAAAGAATCCAACGTATTAGCCTAGATTTAGCATTCTACTTTGATAAAAGATATCTTAAGACGGAATGATCGGTGTAAACTACAACTGGAGAGCCAATTAAGAAGGGCCTGAATTTTTCTAATGCAAATACAACTGCCAAGAGTTCTTTCTCAGTGGTTGTATAATTTATTTGGGCATCGTTCAAGGTCCTATTTGCATAGTAAATTACATGTGGCATCTTATTAATGTGATGTCCTAAAACTGCACCAATAGCAAAATCGGATGTATCACACATAAGCTCAAAAGGGTGATTCCTGTAACATTTCAAATATATAAACTATTATTTTTTGGAATTTAAATAATAAAATAATATATTTCGTGAAAACTATTCGATTTGCGAATTGGGGCTTTCGTAAAATGGTATAATTATATACCAATATTTAGAAAATAATTGGAGATTAAAATAATTTATTTATTAAAAAGATATTTATTAGATTTGGACATTTTTATAATTAATTATATGCAAGTTTAAATTAAATTTGATTAGTACACTACTAATCACGATTAAGCCAAATCCGTCTTTTTAAGTAACCATGGTTAGTGCACCATGACATATTGCATTTTTTTACATGTTGGTTTCTTTCGCATTGTGTTTTGTTTTGTGAGAAAAAGAAAAGGAAAAGAGAAGGCATGGCATGAGAGAGGGGACAACATTATGACACTTAAGCATGCACATGTGAGAGAGAGAGAGAGGGTGTAAGGCTCCTACAACCCTTGACCATCCTCATTCTTTTTCTTGACTTCATTCTTCAACTCCTTCTTCATCTTCCTCACCTCCTTCCTCCACCTTTTCTACCTCCATGGTTCATCCCTAAAACCATCTCAAAACCCCATACACCCTTTATTAAAAATGATCCCAACCTCATCCTACACCAACTAGCAAGTTCAAGTTTGGATTTTGAAGACTTTGGGCAACCCAAGAATTTTCTTGAGTTGCCAAATGAGGTAATCCCTACACTTTTAGTTAAGTTATGTATGTTTAGTATATCCTAGTGTAGTTTAGAGTTAAACTTTTGTGGTTTTGTGATCTTGGAATTTTCCAAGTTGATGTTTGGTGGATGCGTGGACTTGTAAAATGGTAATTGAGATGTAGTGAGTGTTTACAAAACCTTAGTGATGCTTTACTGGCCAAGACCAGAGAGTAGAAACTAATACACGATCTTAGAATTTTCCCATGTCGGTTTTGTGGAGTTTTTGAGGATTTACAGGAAATCTGGAGCAACTTGGGATATTTGTAAGAAAAACAAACAACTATATTGACCTACTTAGACCACTAGAAGACCACCACACAAGAACGAGGCCAAAAATCCATGGTGGGGACGGTTACTGTAGCGCATGTCGTCGGTCATGTTTTGGCTTCTGGTGATGGGGTTTGGCTTATAGCTTGTACACCTCATAACCTATCCTCTGTATTGTTAGTTTTAATATACCCAAGCAAGAATCTGGGAGTGTTTTTTCTAGGTTGTTGTTTTCAGGTTTGTGATTTCTGAAACTTGGTTTTGGTATTTGAGTTTGGATTTCGTCGTGGGACGTTTGTACATCAACGACAAGAGTTATTTGGTTATTTTGAATGCATAGCTATAGGTTCTAACCTATAAGCACTTCGTGTGCCGTATCAATTTTCATACTTGGTTTTAATAACGTTACGATATGTGTTGATTTGTAGGTACCTTCACATGGACTTTCGAGACGACGAAGCACATCGACTTCGACTAAGCGAGGAGTTAACAGGTGAGTAGATTTATATTTACGGGGAAAGTCGGGTGGATGGTGTATAGCAACCCCGCAACCTTTGATATGGATAAGTGATATATAAACTATAGATTAGAGAAAACTTATGTATGGACTCACAGATATGCTCAAAGGATTTGGTATGAGATGATATAATAGATAAGGATGACTCGGATTGTTATATGAGGATATGAGTCGTGATATATATAATTGAGAAAGGAAAAGTATGAGATTGATAGTGACTTGATATGAGATCGATATCGATATAGCATGAGATCGATAAATACGATATAAGATTGTTAGGACATACTGTACGAGACTATAGATCCGTACCCCAATCGATGAATAGGAGATAGGTCCTTAATCTAAAGTGATACGACCGTACGATGGACTACCGTATATGATAAATATACCGGATGATTGATCCACGCTCGTGATTTGAGGATGATGATCGAGAATATAGCCGCACTTGATGCTATGAGGCGGGATCGCCGACGTAGAGATTTCACCTGAACTATACTTATTTCCAAAACCAACGAATCGTATGCACTTTTAAATAGAAAACTCAAGGGATATTACGGATTTTCAAATGGTGTCTTTTCTTTAAAAATACCGTAGCCCCCACTTTCAAAACTACGATTCGTATGTTTTAAACTGACCGTATGGTATATATATCTGTTTATAGTTCATGTTTATGTTAGGACTATCCGTCATGATGTACGTGCTACATTTCCGGCATTTACCGTTATATAATATCGTATGCTCGTACACTTGCATAATTACTGATGATGCGCATGTTACATCTACACCGATTTGCCGGCTCACACATATTTATCATCGGTAATTGTAACATTTCAAAAAAAATAAAATATTAATTTTTGGGAATTTTTATAATTTAATATTATTTTAATGAATATTTTAATATTTTGGTATTATTAAATACAAATAAATGGGAAAAATTTTGGAAAAATTATGGAAAATTCTAAAATAGGGTAATTTAAGGAATTAAGTTATTCTTTAGTTTTTATGATTAGTTATATACTAATTTAATGCTAATCGCGATTAAAAATCGCTAATCAGTTTTTTAGCATTTTTGTGCAAAACATGCACATATCACTTTTTTCATACTTGTGCATTTTCTTTCCATGGTTCACTTTGGGTTTACTATTCTTGGGAGAAGGATTTTGAGAGAATAAGAAAAAGAAAAGAGAAAAGAATAAAGAATGAGGTTTGGTGAGAGAGAGAGGTATGGGCTTCTTTGACCAAACGATTAGCCATTTTTCTCCCCTCATTTCCTTCTCTCTCCCTCCATTGCTGCTGCTGCTTCTGCACCTCACCTCCCTCCCCTCTTCAAGCCCTCTAAACACCTCTAAAACAACTCCAAAACCCCACTCTCATTTTATTAAAAGTGTGCATAAGCTCAAGATCTACATATTGGACCAAGAAAGCAAGGATTTTGGCTATTAGGGGCAACTCAAAAAAATTCTTGAGTTGCCAAATGAGGTATTTTCTGGATCATTAACTTAGTTTTAGCATTTCCTTTACCCCCATGTTATGATTGAACTGATATTGTGTGATTTTGGTGAATTGGGGAAAAACCTAGTTAGGGTTGTGAAGAATTATGAGTTGTGATGGGAAATTGAGCTCAGTAGAGGCTACATCAACACCCTAGTGTATGAATTGAGACCCAAACCTGAGACTTAAGACCCGGATTACGGATTTAGAAACTGATATCGGGGAATTTGTGAAATCTATGAGGGGTATATTGAATCTGCTATCACCCGAGACATCCTAAATTAAAATTGATTGGACAGTAACATGTGCAGGAACCCAGGAAGCTACCACCAGAACCCTAGCCCCTACCTCCTATACCCGGCCGTAGATTTATCCATTCTGGCCGCAATTTGCAGCCAGACCATAGTGGATTTGCCTCGTTTTGGTTTTGGTGTTCCCTTATCTGTAGATTAGGCCCCTGGTATGTATAGATTTGTCTAATTTGACCTATAGTGAAATCTGGAGCCTATTTCCTAAGTTGTTGTTTTGGATTCGTGTTTCCGTATTCCGTATTCTTAATTCTGAATTTGTGTCTTGTGTTTTACCTCGACTATTTGGCGTTTATACGACGATATGGAGGAATTATTGATGGTTTTGAAGGAGTGCCATAGGTTCTAACCTATATGCCCCTTATCGTATCGTTTTGGGATTCGTATGCCGTTTTAGTTTTAAATTGGTTTTAATGCGCATATACGACACTTTGATGTGTAGGTACCCCTTGAAGACTTCGGGACGACAAGCAAACTCGTGGTGACATCGACAGATAAAGACGCAAGGTGAGTAGATTATATCTACAGGGGAAGTCGGGTGGATGGCGTATAGCACCCCCGCAGTCCGTAGTTGGTATATCTTATGTGTTTATATATGATAGTATAGTGTTGTGGATTATTTGAGATGTGTTAGATGTGATAGGGTTAGAAGTAAGCTAGAATATTTCCTAGTTGCGAACCCTAGAATAGATTTACACCTACACGCACACCCTTGCATATTCATTATACTTGCACTGTGTTTGATGATATTGGATGACATTGGAGATGAGTCGATGATGTCGGGCGTTATGCCGCGAGATCGGTGATTTGATGTGATTCGTATTTGGGATACGATACATGATCTCTAGCGGGCCTTGGGACGTGTGCTTGCACACGCAGTATATAGATGGTATCGATTTGTACTAGACTTAGCTCAGTAACCCAGATTATGTGTTATGATGATAATGATACCTGATATCTGATGAAAGGAATGTGATATTGACCCGTACCCAGCTATTGGGATGCCGTACGACGATTTACCGTACGAGCCTATATTGGTGATAGATCCGCATTCATGACCCGATGATGTCTTACGATATATTGTATCGTACGCGATATTATTGAGGCAGGATTACCTACTATTATATCTATATATATCAACTCAAATTTAGGTGGTTTCCATACCTCTCCCGATTGACTTGATTCTTAGATCTGTAGTTTGCATAGTAGATTCTTCACTGTGGTGTTGATTATTTGATTTCCGTATATTCATGCTATTCGCATTGCTTGCATATGTTTATTGCTATATTATTATCATGCTGTTAGGACACCAGCACCATTATCGATGATGCGTATATTCCACGTACACTATTTGCCGGCTCACACATTTCATCATCGATAATTGCCATGCCACTACAATGTAGTATTGTTGCATTCATGATATGATTCTTCCATGGCATATTGTACACTTATACCTATACACGAACATAGATGTTTCTGACTTGATTAGAGATTTGGGAACCGCAAGATATTCTTCAAAACTGATTTGTTTTAAAAGAGCGGTTTCCCTCGACATGTGCACATTACTATTCCATGTTGCATGACTTCTGATATGCTTACCTTTCTTTACATGTCGCATACATCATCTTTTGGTTATACACATTGAGATATGTTGTTTCCATGACATTTCTGGATTTGGGAACTATGGGTATTTCAAAAGAGAATATATAACTGTTTTAAAAACCCGGTTACCCTTGATATGATATTTCAGTGCGTCCACCATGTGTTTTCTCGGTGCTGAGAGCGACATGTGAAACCCAATTCGAGGAGGCGGATGAGGCCGATTTCGGGTACATGGTGGACCCGGTATGGTACCCCGGGGCGAGAACGGTTTCACTGTGTAGTAGACGGTGAGCCTGGCAGAGGGACTACTACCTACCGGTGATTGGTTGGACCTGGCAGTTATCCAGAGGATACTGACCAGAGTCGATGGATGGATATGGGCGTACTGCCGGGGCCGAGGGCCAATTCCGCAGACATAGCCCATGGGCTGATCCGGACTGACGGAGCCCGATAGATGAGGATTTACGTGTTGATGCTAGGCACGGGTTTCATAATGTTTTCCATGATTTGATTATATCCTCATATTTACATACATGATGTTTATTGTCATTGGGTGACGGGTGGACGGGTTCCACGTTTATTGTCATTGGGTGAAGGGTGGACGGGGTCCATGTTTATACAGACTTGATCACATACAGACTGGATTTACATTGATCATACTTCATGCAAACATACCTTGTACTGATGACATGTTATTACCTGAGTACTTGGCACTACATACATGTTTAGATGTTACATTGCCACCTTATCATGCTTCAGACGTACACTTGTGGTTTATATTTTACTGATCGTTTTGACCTAGGATTATGTCTTGCATTCGGTTTCTGCTTGTAGATATTTCTATTCACGAGTTGGCAACTCAACCCCGTTGTGCCACAGTTCTTGCAGGTTTTACCGTACAGGTTCCATTGCGGCATTTCTGGCATACTGCTTCCTTGCATGTGAATTGCATCTGGTAGGTGAATTCTTTTGCATCAAGAAGCACCATTGTACTTGTATTATTCATTGTATCTAGAATCCCATCAACCAAAAACTTGTATATTGTTTCAGACTTAGACATTAGTGATGTATTATTCGACCTTAGAGTCGCGCTTAGTAGTATTACGGTTTTCATGCTTATTGAGTTTCCTTTTGGATTTGACCCTCGCCATTCGGCGTTGTATATCGTTACTTGCGTGGTTGTGACCGTCAATTGACGAAGAGCTAGCTCCCGCTTGGGGATGCCTTTTATCATTGCATATATATTGTTCTTGTTGTACCCCGTTCGGGGCCAGTATTTACAAAAGAAACTCTGCCGAAATTTTTAGAAAAGACTTTACATTTTAAAATGTATTTTCGGCTTAGTTATTTATAAACCTTGACTTCAAACATATTTTTCTTCACTTCTTTAAACCAGTTTTCTTTACTTACTCTTAAAATGGTTTTAGATTTCTGGGCTTTTGGCTTACTTGGATCAGATGGAGTCCTATAGACTTCATATGGTTCAAGGGCCAGTCACGTGCTCTTTCGGGTCGTGACAGTAATTTCCATGCCAATTGCACAGTAGAACTGCCATATCATGATATTAATCTTAACCGTAAAAGTACATTCATTCTTCAATACTATAGTAGGACATACTTGCATGATATACTTGACGTGCTCATATTACTGTTCTATGTTTGCATACATCGTACTTTATGGTTACATGCATTGAGGTGTTGTTTTTATGAGATCTCTGGATTTGAGAACCGTGGTTATATTTCAAAGAAAATTGTGTATTGTTTTAAAAATGTGGTTTCTCTTGATATGATATTTTGTGTCCACTATGAGTTTTCTCGGTTCTGAGCTATGAGATACCCGACTCAAAGTAGGGAGGAACCGTTTGCGAGTATATGGTGGACCCGGTGAAGTACCCTGGGGAAAGAAGACTCGTAGAGTTAGGCGGTGATCCCGAAGGAGGGAGCACTACCCACCGGTGATAGTTTGGACCCGGCGGTTGTCCAGAGGATACCGGCCGGAGTCGTGAGATGATATGAGGGCCGATCAGAGTATGAGGCACCTGAGGGCCGATCAGAGGATGCGGCGCCTGAGATATGAGGATTTACGCGTCGATACTGGATATGGGTTGCATGATGTTTCGAGTGTCGGTGTTGGACACTCAGGTTCCATGATGTTGATGTATCGTTGATGGACACATGTTGGTTGATTTTCCTCATATATACAGGCATTTGATTCAGATGATTGTTTTTACATGTTATTGGCATTGACTCTATTATTGATATATATATGCATGCATGGCCACCCTAGATATCATAGTATTATCTTTATGATACAGTATGACCTACGAATCGATGTTAATTCGATTTCTACCTGCTGATGTGTTCTACTCACGAGTTGGCAACTTACCCCCGTTGTGCCATAGTTTTCTTACAGGTTCGACCGCTTGAATCAGTAGCAGTATCGCTAGCACACAGTTTCATTCAGGGTGTTTACTATGGTAGGTGGGACACATTGGATCGTGCCCACTCTTGTATTTATTTCTATTGAATCTAGTTAAATTCAATCAATCAGAAGTAGACTTGTATATTGGTAGACCTAGTCAGACTTATGTTGCGAGACTTAGAGCGTTGGATGTATGTTCGCTAATTGAGGTTTTTGATGTCTTGCTTTATTTATTCTTTCTGTGTTGATCTTCGCCATTGGGCGTCGTATATACTGCTTATTTGTGTAGTTATGATTCCGCCGATTGACGAAGAGCTAGCTCCCGCTTGGGGATGCCTATATATATATATATTTGAATGTAGTTTTGGATCAAAATATACAAAGGAGGTGCTGCCCAAATTTTTAAAGACGAAAATGTTTTCAACTATAGTATAAATCCACTTGCATTTTCATATATCATTATCTATATATTTAAGAAAAACTTGATTTCATTATACCTTTATTTCAAAACTGCACCTCTACTATTTTCCGCAAAAAGGTTTAGATTTCTAGGTTTCGGCTTACTTGAATTACGTTACACCTTTAGATATTGTGTGATTTAAGTGCCGGTCATGAGCTTTATTCCGGGTCGTGACAAAGTTGGTATCAAAACGTTAGGTTTAACCTTGGTTCGAGTTTAGGCTTGACCTTACGGAACTTAGACTTGACTGAGGGGCTATTAGACCCGAACTTTCATCGCGTAGGTTAATCTTGGTTGATGGAGTATGTAGCTTAAGTAGGGTGACGTACCGTGTGTATGTTCCGTGGCATACTTACGATACGCTGCTCCACTTAAGTGACCTTAGGATATACATTACTTGAGATCCTTGATTCTATTCGTTCCTATAATCATACTCACATTGATTTCATTCTCTCCTATGATCATATTTCTGTTTTGGACTTATTGATTCCTTTCGTTTATTTGATCTATCTTCATCGATACCTGCTTGAGATTCCTGTCACCAGGGTGTTGAGCGCAGAGAGAGCTACTGCTAGAGTTGCGGTCAGAGCGAGCTCATCGCGGACGAGAGCTGACCATGATGTTTTCTTGTGACCTAGGAACGTATCGGTATAATGTTTGTGTTGTGATCTCTCGTTTGAGGCGAGTGTTTGGATTTGCACTGGATGATTGTGCCATTGATAGAGGCTGCCAGATTGAGAGGACAGTGATGTACAGCCTACCTAGAGGTCGCGATGTGGTCTACCGTGTAGACAGATGACCCAGCTGATTGCTGAGATTTGACGGGATGTCACCTCCAAAGTTTCTAGAGCTGAAACCACTGGAGCATTCAAACAGAGATGTGACAGAAGGTCGCTAGTCCATCTTGAATAGAGCAACGAAGATGATTCGTCTGATTTGATGCACCGACGTAGGCTCAGTTAAGTTGAAGAATTTTAGTTTGGAGGATGTTACTCAAATTTAGAATAAATTGATCAAGAGAGGATATTGTTCGTTGGATGCCCCAATGTGAGATCGGTAAGTTAACCAGCTTCGGATAGAAGGACCTCACCCAGATGCGTTGTGAGTTGATCGAGAACGGATGAATGAAGCATAAACCTCTGATGATTGGGACGAGTTCCTGAGGACGTGTTCAGCTAGATATCTTCCACAGAGTAATGAGGATACTAAGTTCGTAATTTCGATTCCTTATGAAAGACTCAGGATTGACGGCAACTGAGGACGAATTACAATACTTGGTCAGCAAGTTATGACATCGAAGTGGACGATAACGAAGACGGGTGGAACAATAGGTTCGTGCGAGATATTAACGAACTGATGTTACTCCCCGTTGATGCCAGAAAGTTGATATGTATGCAGAGGTGCTGGATACGGCCAAATTTTCAAAGGAAAAGCCATGCTGAGAACGCAGCCGTCCGGATATGAGAAAAAGGATTAAGTAAATAATGCTAACCTCCGTATAGTTCGGCTTAGGTGAGATCGGAAAAGACCTAAGCAGGTTCTTTCAGGATACCATAGAGATAAAGACTTGCACCCAGAATCGGTTGTATCGCACGTATTCAGAGAACAAGATGCCGCAATCATTAACGTGACGTTTACGAGTGGCCATGTTAAATGACCAAGCGATGATTAGAGGAGTGCTAAAGTGGAACTATTCCGTCATTATTCTTAACCGGTCCTATGAGTAGAAAGATTATGGGATTGGTGATCCACAAAGAAAATAAAGACCCAGAGACTGAAGACGCCAAACCATGAGCACAAGGCAAGCGAATGTTCTTGCTCTGTCAGCTTTGGGTGCACCGGCTTTTTTCGACAATAAAGGAGGTGTACCTCAATGTCAATTATTGCAATTTGTATTTTTTGATCCGATTATCACACTTTTATCGCTTGGATTTGAGTTTCGATGATTGAGTTTCATGATATTGCTTTCGTGCACCATGCCTGCAACTATTGGGTTATGTTTATACACCGTTACACTGGTTTATGAATTGTGCATATCTATTGCACTTGATATCGATTTTGTGCTTTAGCTGCATATGATTATGATTTCGTGGATTTCAATACTGTTGATTTGATTTCGTGCATGTTGTATGCACTTGATTTTGACTTATGCACTCGGTATAGTTCATATGTGCTTGTAGTGCATTGATATGGGTTTTGTGCACGCAGTTGCACACGTTTATGATTTTAATACACCTTGACACGCTCGGTGTTATTTTTGTGCGTATTTGAAATATTGGTGAGTTTTCGGGCACCTAGTGCACCTGAGATTATGTTTTTATGCATAGTTGCACTAGATCTCTGTTTTCGTGCACCATTGCACTTGACGTTCGTTTTCGTGTGTTTTACTGCACTAGATATTTTTATGTGGACCAGGTGCACTTGATTTGGATTTTCGTGCATATTGGGCGCATGGTATGAAATTTTGTGCACACCGGATGCACTTGATTTAGATTTTTATTCGTGCAAGATAGTTGCACTGGATTGAGATTTTCGTGCACTCTAAGTGCACTTGATGTTGTTGTCGTGCACATCAGTTGCACTTGACAGATGCTTCGTGCATACCCGTTGCACTTAGTTTTTTCCTTTTATGCACATTCGTGGTACTTGTATTTGGTTTTGATTTCCGTGCGCATCAGATGCACATGATGTTGGATGTACCTTTGAGGATGATTTTTGCTCTTGAGCAATATATTTTGATGTTGGGTACCATATTATATAGTAGCCGAGCAGGACTGATCTGAGGACAGTACTTCAGTACTTTTGTATGCATAAAAAGTTTACTAAGAGCTTTTCAAAAAAGAGCTATAGTCTCGCTATTTCCTACGTATCCGTGAGTGACATGAACTTTTCTAAAGGAAAATCTTTTAGGATATTTCAAAAAGGCGGAACGTATATTTGAGCAAATTATATATGAATGTATATTTACTACTTTTCAAATGAGTGTCCGCCACATGTACCGTGAGTTGCACATTACACGGCAACTTGGAAAGGATTTTGCATGAGTTTTATTCAGCCTTTGAAACATTTTAGAGGATGCGTACTATTTATATGTATTATGATCTTGACTATAGTATATTTGGATTTCAGTGGTGGATTCGAGATTCATATTTCCATTGTAACTCCAATGATTTCATGATACTTGTCGGAAATGGATTTTGAGTTTCGTACTCGTTTTCATGCGTGCACGACGCGCTGTGGTATTTATGTGTATTCTGTGATTTCGGAGCCCCGTTGTTTTGTACTGATTATTGAAATGTTTTAGTATTTGGGGGTTTTAATTTAAATTCGGGGACCAAATTTATTTAAAGGGGGGAGATTGTAACATTTCAAAAATATAAAATATTATTTTTTGGAATTTAAATAATAAAATAATATATTTCGCGAAAACAATTCGATTTGCGAATTGGGGTTTTCGTAAAATGGTATAACTATATACCAATATTTGGAAAATAATTGGAGATTAAAATGATTTATTTATTAAAAATATATTTATCGGATTTAGGCATTTTTATAATTAATTATATGCAAGTTTAAATTAAACTTGATTAGTGCACTACTAATCACAATTAAGCTAAATCCGTCTTTTTACGTAACCACGGTTAATGCATCATGACATATTAAATTTTGTTATATGCTGGTTTCTTTTGCATTGTGTTTTCTTTTATGAGAAAAAGAAAAGGAAAAGAGAAGGCATGGCATGAGAGAGAAGGAGGACAACATTATAACACTTGAGCATAGGCATGTGAGAGTGAGGGAGAGGGGGAGAGAGAGAGAGAGAGGGTGTAAGGCTCCTACAACGCTTGACCATCCTCATTATTTTTCTTGATTTCATTCTTCAACTCCTTCTTCATCTTCCTCACCTCCTTCCTCCATTTCCTCCACCTCCATGGTTCATCCCCAAAACCATCTCAAAACTCCATACACCCTTCATTAAAAATGATCCCAACCTCATTCTACACCAACTAGCAAGTTCAAGTTTGGATTTTAAAGATTTTGGGCAACCCAAGAATTTTCTTGAGTTGCCAAATGAGATAATCCCTAACTAAAAGTGTAGGATCAAAGATTTACAAGAAGATTGCCTTCTGTAAAACAGAAGCCCTAGGATCAAAGATCCAACAGTGGGGAAACATCCCCAAATCAATCAGAGAAAGATCTCTTTAACTAATTTAACAAATAAATTTGCCCTATATAAAGGACCCAAGATTTCAAATTTGATAGAGAGAAACTCCCTACAAACTTTGAGAAGACTCAAAAAGAAAGAGAGCAAGCTCTTGAAAGAAGATCATTTCTTTAAGATAAAAAGAATGAGACCAAGGTCTTTGATAGAAAAATGAAAAGGTTTGCGCGTGTGTTCAAATCCTTGCACTGCTGAGATATAGCACCTGTGTTCAAATCCTCCCAGCCACATTATTTTTTTTATTTTTCTTAAAACATTTAGAAGCTCAAAGGTTTGCGCGTGCACTGCACGTAAAAATGAAAAGTCACAAATAAAACAAATATGTGGAAATTGTTATTAAGGCAGAGTGAGACAGATGTCACAAATCTAAGCCCTAGACAATGGTATTGGACCGGCAAAATCAGTGTTGTGGTCGGCACCCCCCCCCCCCGCACGTAGGTATTGCCCCCATTTTCCTAATCCTAATCTCTTGGCCTCTCCCCTTAACACCCTGTACTGTTTGTTTTTATTAAAAATAAACAGAGAATTAAAAAGAGACATTAAACCAAATTTTAAATTTATTTTTAATTCTCAATTCATTACCCAAACTCTAATCCTATTCTATAAAAAAAAACCTACCCTTTGGCACTCCTCATTCTGAAATCAAGTGCCAAAACTCTCAAAAATTTTCAAGTCCAAAAAGTTGTGCAAGTGGAGTTAGCAAAGGGTAAGGTTTCGGCGACATTTCGGGAAGATTCCGGCGACGAAACGACTCCCCGGCGATCCCAAACTCTTCCACTAAACGTCGGATGCCGCACGATGGAAACCCCTTTCTTTATAATCTGTAAGTGCCTTCACTTCTCATCTTTTTCTATTCTAAAACAATAATCTATTAAAACTCGTCGGAAGCGGTGTTAATCCGACTTCTGATTCTAATTTCATCAAAAATGCAATTTTTCTTAATAAAAAATTTACCATCTTGTTATATTCTGTCTATTAATTATTAATAAACACCTTGGAACAAATTTCATCTCAAAATAATAAGTATTGCAATTTCTATTTCACTTTTACAGTAAAATACCATCATATTTACATACGGCTTTTATTTAACGTTTTACCCTATTACCATTAGAAAACTCACGAGGTAATGACCTACCTCATCACAACATACATTCTTGACATAGCATGATGTTACTTTTGGACAATATTTATGGGAATTTACAAATTACAATAAAATACCATAAACTATTATAAAACTGTATTTCTTTAAAGGTGTATTAATAAATTCCATACAATTCTCATCCTTACAACCAAATCGTGGGGAATCTGACTTGGTTGGTGAGGATTATCGCACATCCATTGGACTAGCAGGGAGGAATTCAGACCTCCTCACGGAGCATTCGAATTCCGATGGATTTTTTATTACAATTTTAAGAAAAACGTGATTTCTAGAAATAAATAAAAATTATATTTTTAATAAATAATTATATATGTAAATAGTATCAAAATATTTATTTTAAATGTATAAAATATTCCATGTTTCCAAAATCCAAGAAAAGAATCACCAATTTCATGAAACTACCATCCAAATCAAAACAATTTCAATATTACGTTAAAATACCATATACAAATATTACTAGGTTTATATCAACAAGAAAATACTTCACATTTAAAAATTACATCTATAAAAAACCATAAAGACAATAATTAAATACTTGAGGACTATTTTGAAAATATAACAAAACTATTTTTATATAAAACCCACTCAAGTTATATTAATTTACAACAAGGACCCTAGTAAATATAGGTTTAAGCGGGACCAATTCTTTTAAGCCTCATGGAGCCGGAGAAAGTGGGCTCTTGCTTATTTAAGGTAAACAACTAAAAACGGGGTTATCATGCGGTAATTGTCTTGAAAAAATATACAAATCCTGCCGTCCGTGTACAGCAGTTACCGATAATTCCAAAATAATCAAGACTCCAATTCTGTTTAAAAGTATGACTCAGTTTGAGTCAAGATCAAATCTGAATATTATCTGACCTGAATCCAATTCAAGTATAACTCCAATATATAACATGATCCATAAATATCAGAATACAATCAAATCAACATGAACATGACTTGAACTGACCGAACCATGGATATACTCTGTTTACATGACTATCCATTCCGATTACCTGATATCATGGTTTCGGCAAGTTTTCCATCTACAAAATAAGGCAATATCTTCAATACAATCAATACAATAATATATTCCGGGGTTTTAAAGGGGTAGATTAGTACGGAATATGTTATAAGTGCTATGAGACGGTCACTTTAATACACATAACATGAATATCCATTGCTGTTGTACCGTGGCTTAACGGTTTCTTGTACTCCTTATATCTTAGTCTATGAGGAAAGTTGGACTCCTCTCATATACACTGGCATATTCTGTACCAAGCTACAAACAACTGCGTTAACATAATCTAATACAATATACAAGATATAATTCCTTTTTTGTCTATTCTTACTCTTCTTTGGGACTTACCGAACATTTGTTCGCCGACGTCATTCCTTCTCTTTTTCATTGGAATGTTGTCAGGTGGATCCGACTCACTAAAGATCGAGCCCAGCACCAAAGATTTGGAGCAGTTTTCCATCGACCCGGAGCTTTAGATAATTGTATAAATTTTCTTTTCAGTTATTGTTTAAGAATTGTTTTCCATTCCTGTATTTACATTCTAGTTGTACTTGTAAAGAAATGTTAAATAAATAAAAGTTGATGTTCTTTTACATTCATGCATCTTGTGTACATTTTACTTTATATTGCTTAGATACGCTTAGCGTGTTTACTTCTGAGTAAATACGTAGCGGGTCTCGCTATGTCTCCTTCTCGTACATTGGGAAGCGGGGCGTGACAGTTAGGCGGTGATCCCGACGAAGAGGCCACTACGCACCGATGATAGTTTGGACCCGACAGTTGTCCAGAGGATACCGGCCAGAGCCGTAAGATGATATGAGGGTTGATCAGAGTATGCGGCGCTTGAGGGCCAATCAGAGGATGCGGTGCCTGAGATATGAGAATTTATGTGTCGATGCTGGACACGAGTTTCATGATATTTCAAGTGTTGGTGTTGGACACTCAGGTTCTATGATATTGATGTGTCGTTGATGGACACATATTGGTTGATTTTTCTAATACATACAGGCATTTGATTCAGATGATTGTTTTTACATGTTATTGGCATTAACTCTATTATTAATATATATAAATACATGGCCACCCTAAATATCATAGTATTACCTTTATGATACAGTATGACCTAGGAGTCGTTGTTAATTCGATTTCTACCTGTTGATATATTCTACTCACGAGTTGGCAACTCACCCCCGTTATGCCACAGTTTTCTTGCAGGTCCGACCGCTTAGATCAGTAGCGGTATCGCTGGCACACAGTTTCATTCAGGATGTTTTCTATGGTAGGTGGGATACATTAGATCGTGCCCACTCTTGTATTTATTTCTATTGAATCTAGTTAAACTCAATCAATCAGAAACTAGGCTTGTATATTGGTAGACCTATTTAGACTTGTGTTGCGAGACTTAGAGCGTTGGATGCATGTTCGCTAAGTGAGGTTTTTGATGTCTTGCTTTATTTATTCTTTCTGTGTTGATTTTCGCCATTGGGCGTCGTATATACTGATTATTTACGTGGTTGTAATTCCGTCGGTTGGCGAAGAGCTAGCTCCTACTTGGGGATGCCTATATATATTGCTTGTATGTGGTTTTGGATCAAAATATATAAGGGAGGTGCTGCCCAAATTTTTAAAGACGAAAATATTTTCAACTATAGTATAAACCACTTACATTTTCATATATCATGATCTATGTATTTAAGAAAAACTTGATTTCATTAAACCTTTATTTCAAAATTGCATCTCTACTATTTTCCGCAAAAAGGTTTAGATTTCTAGGCTTCGGCTTACTTGAATTACATTACGCCTCACGAGCTTTATTCCGGATCGTGGCAATTTTAATCTGGAGATGATAGAACGGGGGCTGTAGTGAGGGAATATTTAAGCGAATCAAAAGCAGCCACGCAATCCGAGTCGAAGTGAAATGTTGTATCTTTGCCAGGAGAAGAGTTAAGGGTCTAGCAATTTTGCTAAAGTCCTTAATGAATCGTCTATAAAACCCGGCATAACCAAGAAAGGATCGTATATCTTTGACGCATTTGGGAGGAGGAAGGTTGGAAATGACATCTATTTTAGTTTTTTCTACCTTAATGCCTTTTTGTGAAATGATATTGTTAGTTGTATATATACCCTAGAGGCCATTATTGTACATAAGATGTATATTATAGTGGATGCTAGGACATATATAGGGAGGACTTTCTCGCTCGACATGATAATATGCTATTTGGTTGCTCTTTATCTTAACACGTACACCTACTGTCTTCCTATTACATGTTGATAAAGCCCTCAGGATGTGTACTTGATTTCCAGGATTATGATGCAGATCATACTAGTGGGACCTGGGTAGTCAATGAGTTCATTCTTCAATGTTCCTAGTCGTGGGAATATCGAGACGGGGCATCGATATTCCAGAGTAGACTGGCGTATATCTTCTCAACCCATGTGATGGGCGATGGATGATCCCATATCCATTAGTGTTTGACATCAGAGATGGTATATGATTGCTCAGTGGAGACTGGGTACACTGAACGGACTCGCCGAGAACTCCTAGATAGTATTATACCTCACGTCAGATAGCAGTTCTCTGGTGACACTGGTACAGGTTAGTCTGTCGCCCCAAGATCGTCATAGAGTCTTGTGTGTCTCCCACTGTGCTTTGATTTCCACCCTATCTTGGCTCTACTGATTCGTGCAAACAGGTGGTTTTTGGGTACAGTCCCGAGTCACATGGAGGCAATGAGCGATAGGAGGGGATTCGTCTCTTCCGGTATTAGGGGTTGATGTTGCGCTATGCTCGATTGGACATAACTGAAATGCCTGGCCAGGGTAGATGAGATTTACTGATAAGTGTTATTATTAGTTTCTTTCCCGTTATAGACCTTACATCGGCATGACTTATCAAGCTATTGGGGTCTGACATTTACCACCCCTAGGCGAGATATACGACATATCAGATGAAGAGACCGGACTGTACGGTAGTGTTACTGATTGGATTCGCAGGAGTATGAGCAGGCTTACTTGTTGATCTTCTGATCACTCAATCCCCGGATGGTCGTTACATTTAGCAGGCCTCTTGCGGCTTGTGAGTGTTTGATATGATCATCACCTACTATCGGCGTATTGACGAGTCTTTAGAGTCCTACGCAGAGGTTTCCTTGCTCAAGAGAAACGAAGTAGGAGCACATATGAGATATGTGCGGGACCGAGATTAATACATGTATGTGATACCGTATTCTATTCTCGTGATTTGTATCATCGGTCGGTTATATGCAATATAGCCGGGTTATCAAATCAAGTGTTGATTCAATAAAATGATACACATGATATTAGTTGGTTGATATAGCCGGATTATTAAATTAAGTGTTGATTTAATAATCTAATGTATAATTATATATTTGATATATTAATTTACATTAACTAGTATTAGCTCACATAAGATTTCTTTTCTCACTTGATTGTGCACAAAATATATATGTGATATGTATTTGTGTACATTAGTTTGTATCATGCTTGATGATACATGCAAACATGGGTGGGTGGGTGACTTACACCGTTGTTAAGATAATGGTAAGGATTTTATTTATTTTAGAAATTCAAAATTAGTGGTATTTTGTCATGGCTTGTAAGCTTGTGGAAGCTTGTAGATCATTTGACTTAGTCCACTAATCTTGTCTCATTCAAGTTATTTATTAACCAAACTATTATCTTAAACCATGGTTATGTCTCTACAATAATTAATATGTGATATTAACCAAAGTGAGCCCATTTCCTATTTCATCATCCTCTACTACTTTCCATTTAGTTTAGGGTGTTCTCTTCACAAAGTTCATCACTAAGTGGAGAGGTAGCTTGGGTTTGAGTTTTCTCGACGTAGATCATTTTCGGCCTCGAAGACTTCGAGCAAGGTTATTCATTTCTCTAAGAGAACCCATACTAGAGTTCGGAAGATCTTTACTCGCAGCAAAGGGACTACTACACGGAGTTTTAGAAGTGAAGGACCGGTCTATAAAGGTTGTATTCCTCATTCACTTAGTGTAATGGTTGATTACATGTTTATATTGTCTATTCACTCTAGCTAGATCCTAGATTAGGGTTCATTAGCGCACTTGTATTTTTGAAATTAGCATGGTAATTGCTGTGAAAACCCAGTAGGGTGCTCAGAAATCCCAACAGTGGTATCAGAGCCGGGCTAGAGTATTAGACGATGTTTGTTAGATTACGATACCGAAACTACTCCGAAACTTGAAACACCAAATACTAGTTTCTGTCAAATTTTTAAACTCCTCAAAATTTTTTTAAAACAACTACAGAATGATGTAAGAGATATATCATGAACACTACCAAAATTTGGTCCCAATTATCCTCACTGTGGCAGGCCACAACCCCCTCAAAACCGGTGAGCTCGGCTCAATTTTGGAATTTTTGCTTCAAATTTTGGTGGTGTTCCAGGCTCTTGGTTTTAGTGTTTCAGGTGTTGTTTGTTTTTTCTAAAATTTCATGTGACGCAGCTTTAGTGAATAGGCAACTCGGAGGGTTTCGTATTCGTAGTTTAACATTGTTTTTGGGTTTTCACATCTTATCTAGGCGAAATTAAAAAGTTCGAACGAATGTCAAAAACCCATTTTTCCAAATTTAGGGTATTCGGAAAATCATGCAAGCGATTCTGTGGACCCTCTAGAAGAATGAAACCCTAACTCGATATAATGACCATGGAACCATTTATAAACCTTAGGGTTTGTGGCAGTTCCGTGGTGTCATTAATGAGGCTTGGGTTTGCCCTTCTACGGTTGGTCCATAGGTACCGTGGAATATTCTGGGTATTTTTGAACTGTGCTCAAGAGTTGAGCTATCGGAGAATTGTGGGACTTTGATTACTCAATCGAAAAGTTTAACGTCGTCCGGATATCTTGTTAACAACCACCTTAACAATGATCATCTAATTACTCTTTGAATGGTTTTGAATTTCATGTAAATAAAACGTGAATTGAACTTTTACGCAAAAATACCATGAAATTTGCATACACCCTTTATCGCTATTTTTACATATCTCTAGAAAACTCACGGGGTAACGACCTACCCAATCACATACACTATGGTTTCATAACACGATATTTTTAGATTACAAAGTTTTATCCTAAATGAAACAATTTTATTAAAATACTCACTTTATAAAAAAAATATTTTTTATCGCTATTTTTAACCCTTTGCAATTACGCCTCTACCACTCTCGTTAGGGGACTCAATTGCAAATGGTACGGGTTATCACACGTTCTTGAGATAGTAGAGCGAAATACAGAACTCCTCACGGAGAATTCGGTCTCGAAAGGAAATAAAAATACGATTACAACTTTTAAAACAAATTAAAACTTTGAAAAATTATGAATCCGTATTTTCAATAAAAACAAATTTTGAAAACTATATTTTTAAATGAAAGATTAAAATTTTAATAAAATACCATCAAATTTCCAAACATAGTATTTTTTATTAAAATATCATAAAGTTTAAAAGTTAGATTTTTATACTAAAATACCACAAAATATAAAATACACTTTTATAAAAAAATCTTGACTTTTTTTTATTAAAAACTTATTCGAGGCTTTAGGACGAATTAAAAACCCTCGAGAATTTTTAATGGCATTTTTACAAAAATACCTATATACTAGTTTATGTTACGTATTTAGGTCACAGATTGGTTTGAATGGTATCTTCTCTTGTCAGTTGCCTCAGAGTTGCCGGAGACAATGATGCACCACTTGTCTCTCCCTAAATTTAGATCATATCATGTCACGCCCCGTTTCCCAAAATACGGAATACAGGAGGTGACTAGGCCAGCCACGCCCCGACGGTAAGAGAATAATCCCGTCGTAGTCACACTTCGGATTCTAACATTTCAGCACAGAATTAAAGAAAACATATCACTAGTTTATTACATCAACTTTCATTGTCCACAATTTATAATGGTCAACAGAAAGGGAAACTACTAATTAAGTGTGAATACAAGATTGCTTTAGGGAAAGCAGTAAAAGTGCTGAAAGTACGACCATCTAAATTTCTGCGAGCTCGAACGGTAGATCAAACTCCTGAACGGCGTCCTCTCCAAGCTCTGAGCATTCATACTCAGGTCAGGGAGACACAATAGCAATGATATAATAGTAATATAATAAGCATGAAACCAAAGGTAATAATAGTGAAGATAGTGTATGCAGGTAATCAGTGTATCAACAATCGATGCAGTATATGATCCATATCCCTATTGTTCGCTAGGTCAATTTGAAATCGAACCGTGGAAAAGAGTGATCATGTCTAACGAGGGTCTCATGTGTATCCAAGACTATGACTCTCTGTTACCCGGGACATAACCCTGTCAGCCGGACCGTTAAATCCATAACCTAATGTATATATATGAGTCGATGTTCGAATGATCATCCTCTAAATCGCTAATCTCTCTAAATACAAGTTCCATTCCACTTTTATTTCCCCTTTTCACCCAAGTTTTAATAACTATATGTATGGGGCTAGTTGTGTACAAGCACGCATCAAAATCACGGTTTTATTCACTTTTCACTTTCACGAATCAATCACTTATCACTGGCATACTTGTCACCATTAATATTATACCACTCACATCCGACAATACAAAATTCGCTAACAATCACAATAAACATTCTCTATCACTGAAGGCATCACAGTCGAGTAATTACGAGAATGATGCCACATAACAAGTCATGTACTATATGAATCACACGTGCATTACGAGTTTAGAAAAATATATTAAATCATACGATCGTAATTAAGCAAAATGATACAAAGGAGTAGAAAGTAAACTTAAATAGAAATCCAACAAAATTAGTTTTAGGTCAATCGGGTTTCGGGTTTGCGAGTTACGGTCATTTCATCATAAGTGTTATCTGCTGGAAATTCAGTTCCTGAACTTAAATCCTATTTCATAACACATTTTTCACTCTGTTGGAATCATAATTAGACGATACTATAGTTGGGTAATATTTAGATATATTAATTATATTTTCAACACACTAGACAGATTGATAATATCCGCTGTATGCTATTGTTTAAGGTTAGGGTATACATTTTGTCCATGCATGGAACTGCAATACGTATCGACGGTTTAAAATGTTGTTAAAATAACAAATGACAGTAAAATCGAACGAGACTACCACCTATAGTTATCTAACAGGATAATATTCAAAACGGTATAGGGTTTTTCATATTTTCATTTTTATACAGCGTTATACAGTTAATTAGAAACATGTATCAATATGAAATACCAATTTGGACTACAGTCCAGAGCTGCATTCCCAATCAATTTTCATCGTCGTGTTATAGCAGTATCGAAATATAAAATGCAGACGGTGCAAGATTGTCGATTCAACTTCGATACGAGCCTTCGAACATAACATTCCAGCATATAACCAATTTACTATGATTTTCACGAGCTCCGTGTGCGGGGAATTTCATATTTGACGAAACTAAATGGAGGTATCGTTTCATGGTGTTAAAGTTCGTTTTTTAAACCCAACTTCTTATTACTAAAGGAATCTATTGGTCATAAATTTTTACATTTTAAAAAGGGTTTTGGTTTAAGATTTCGTATTGAACACTCGACATGTGTATACGAGTGTCGGTCAAAACAATTGATTCTTGTAAAATTTTAAAATGACATCCATATGATTAATAGACCCAAGATGGGTTCGATTCAATTCAACCATGATGGCTCAATGTATAAGTGTTCAATTTGTAACTTAACGTTATATAGATATATAAATGTATACCCACATATATATACACGTATCTATTTATAATTTTCTAACATTAGCATTAAACTATAAAATTATAATAGCATGAGTAGCAAGAGATGGGATTTCTCTTACATAGAGACGAAGGTAGCACGGCGGCGACGGCACAGGCATGGCGCAAGAACAGCACAAGTAGCAGCGACAATGGCGCTGTGAGATGTGGGCTCGCCGATGGTGATGGGGTTCGCTGGAGATGATAGTTGCAGGGGCTCGGATGGCACTAGGTGGGCACGGCGGGGGGAGGTCGACAGTGCTGATGAAGTGGATAGCTGGAGGTTTTGAAGGGGAGGGTGGTGGTGGTTGCTGTTGTCAGCCTCGTCGACGGTGATGTGTGCAGTGGGCGGTTGCAAGTGAAGGGGTGAACGACGGCGATGGGGTTCGTCGGAAGAAGGAAAGAAGGTTCAAGTATTGGCTCAAGTTGGAGATAGACGAGGTGGCTACAGCAAAGCCAGTAATGACGTGACTCTATGTTGTGGAGGTGGTGGTGACAGGGCTCGCCGGTGATCGATGGTCGGAGCTTGGAGAAAGGAGATGGCCGGAATAGTTGGGGATAAGGGGAGCTCAGGTGCAGGGTTGTGAGGGTGAAAAACAAAGGCGATGATGAGAGTTTGGGTTTGTCGGTGAGAAGGTCGGGTGGTGCCGGAGTCGCTGGTGATGGCAGTGGTTGTTGTTGGTGGTAGCGGTGAGGCAGCCAAAGGGAGCTCGGTGAGGGAATTTTTTGAAAGGAAGGAGAGAGTGAGAGAGATTGAGATGAAGGGGAGAAAGAGGATTTAAGGAGAAAGAAAGAGAACGTGAGAGAGAGGAAAAAGAATTTAAAATAATTAAATGAGTTAATAGGATTAATTTGGGAATTAAAGAGATTAAATGGGGGTTGATTTAGGTGTTAACTGGGATTAAATAGGGGGAATTTCAAAAGAAAAGGCGGCGGTTGAGGGAAAAGAGTTGGGTTTGGGTTATTGGGCTTAGGCTTTGGGCCATTGGGTGAGATTTAGTTGTTAGGTTAAAAAAATTTAGGAATTAGGTTTAGGAAAAATAATTAGAAGAATTATATTTGGAATAAATAAAATAGAAAGATGTAGGAAAATTATTTATTAAAATACGGATAATTTGGTACAAAAGAAACTGTGTATTACATAACCTTATAGTGGAATTTATCAATACTAATCATCTTTGAAAAAGATACAAATTCTACCGTCTATGTACAGCGGTTATCGATAATTTTCCAAACTCAAGAATTTAAAAAATTAAAGTTATTCACAAGATTTAAATCTAGTAATATGAAATAACTTTAACCTGAATACAAACTCAAAATTGAATTTAAACTCAAACTCGAATCCAAACTCGAATCTAAACTTGAACTTAAACTCGAACTAACTTGACTCGACCCAGAATTGCAATTGACATGAATCGCAATCTACTTGACTTACTCAACTACATTTTCACTTTTGCAATGTATAGTTTCGATAAAGACGGGTTATAATCAACCAATCAAATCAACTGAGTCGATACAACAGTTATAATCCATTATATTCGGGATGTTTGAGATAGTTTCAGGTGTGAATCTAATGGAACTTCAGGAGTCCCGTATTAACCTACTCAAATTCTATTTACTCCAATCTCAGTCGGATCGACTCCTCCACTGTTTGGAGTCCCGATGCTAATGCATGAAATGAACCCGTATTTCCTTACTCCTGAGGCCCCACTCTTGAGCTCGTGAATAGTTCTACGATTGCGTTGACATTTACACTTGTCACTTAATATTAATATAGTGACCATATAGAGACCTATACGATATATACCCATGTTCATTTCCACATATTCTTATTTGCCATTTACATTACGTCATGGTTATACTATACCTGCCATTTTTCACTTTTACCTTAGCTTTGGAATTTACCGAGCACTAGTTCGATGACGGGTATTTCACCCACTTTTGTTTTCTTAGAATGTTCATCAGATACTATTGAGACTGAGAAGGTAGACATCACAGAAGAGGATTACGACCAGATCGCTGCTCAGGCTTAAAACAACTTACCTTTTCTTTCAGTTTTGGTATGCCACCTGTTTAGGCATTTCTGTTATTGTACTTACTTTTTAGTTGAACTCTTATATTGTAAATATTTCAAGTTTGAATGTAAATAAAGATATTTGTTGAAAAATTTTCACTCTCCATTTATTCTTGCATTGTGTATTATTGTTTCAATATGTTTAGCATATTTACTTAGGGAATAATCTTCTCTGGATAAATATATTGCGGGCTTGCCATGTCACCGGCTTAAAGTATATGGAGGTATGTGTGTTTTGAGACCAGGACTCATTTTTTAAAAAAAAGGCCATCAGTTCATCCTCTTTCTCCTCTCTCTAAAGTCTACACACATACTAGTGTTTTGCACGTGCGATACACGTTATCTCTGTTATATGGAGCAAGTTACTAAGATGGATTTATAGAGTTAGTTATTTTAAGAAATGTATGAGGTCAGTTGTGGTTACAATTTGGGATTCGATTTTTTTATATTTTTGAAATTAATTTCTCTTGCAAATTAGATAGCCAAAACTCCAAATCAATTTTAAAATTAAAGACCCTTTGCCTTTTGCTATATGTGTGTGTGTGTTTGTGTGTGTGTGTGTATAGTGCAGATCTGTTAAGGCAGGTTCATATTTTTTCAAATTCACGAATTGTTTCGTATGACCACTTTTCAACGATCTGCACCGCCCAAGACGTTCTAAACATCGTAGATAGTATATGGATGAAAAATCATATCGAATGGAAGCGTTTTACATGTGCAAAACCTTGTTTAAAATTTTTAAAATGGCACGGCTGAAATAAATCCATACATTTTTCACATACAAAACACTTCCATTCAAGACGATTTTTCATCCATACACTATTTAGGACATGTACAACACCTTGGATGGAGCAGATCGTTGAAAAGATGTCACACAAAAAAATTCGTGCATTTGAAAAAACACGAACCCGTCCTAATAGATCCGTATATATATATATAGAGAGAGAGAGGTGTATGAGCCGAATGCCCTTTTTTTTTTTAAATGAGCTCTCACCCCAAAACACGCATACCCCTATGTATTTCGCCGATCCAAACTGACCATCTTGATCTATGTATCATGAAACCCTTATGTACAAAAATCTTTGGATTTAAAGATCTCTAACGCGTTCATCAAGCGACCGCAATTGTCCTATACCGATAAACCGTTAATTTTTCTATCTGCTTGATGAACGCGTTAGAGTTCTTTAAATCCCGAGATTTTTTGTATATAGAAGTTTCATAATACGTAGATAAAGATAGATAGTTTAGATCGATGAAATACATGGGGGTATGCATGTTTTGGGATGGGGGCACATTTTTATAAAAAAAAGAGTCGCGGCTTGTACCCTTTTCCCCTCCCTCCTTTCCCCCTCTCTTTATATATAAATATATATATATATATATATTGTCACGTCCCGCTTCCCAAAATGGAATACGGGGGGTGACTAGGCCAGTCATACTCGTACGGTCAAGAAAAGATCCTGCCATAGTCACAGTTTGGCTTCTACCAGTACAAGGTAAGCGGTAATCGAATAGAGATAACGAGATATACAGTCACTAAATCTATCACGTTTAAATGAATTAGAGTGCAACGGATACAAGTAAAAAAAAATAACCAGATAGTGATAAAAGAAAGATAGCTCTGACGTCGCTGATCTAAATTTCTGTAATATCCTCGAAGATGGTAGGTCTTGATCTGGGCTAAGTCCATTTTCTGCTCTTAGCATGCATACTCAGGTCGTCAGGGCGACACAATATAGCAGTATATAACATGTGAAATAATAATAAATATGAAGTAGTAAGCATAAAGTAATGTCAAGAGCATGAAGTAATATAGATAAACAGTATAGCAGGTGTATCAGATAAATAATCAATACTGTCACGCCCCGCTTCCCAGTATACGACGAAGGGGACACGGCGGGGCCCGCTACGTATATATTCAGAAGTACATACGCTAAGCGTATCTAAGCAATATAAAATAAATACACAAGAGACAAGATATAAAAGGAACAGCAACTTTTATTTATTAACATTCTTTTGTACAATACATGAAAAGGAAATACAACTGAAATAAAAAGATGCCTAAACAGTGGCATAACAGGAAATGAAAAATACAGAAAGGAAAAGTGTACAATGAAACTAAAGTGCAAGGTCTTCGGTAAACTGCTCCAAGTCTTCTTGAGATGGCTCGATCTCCGCCGGGTCCAAACCACCTGACGACATTCAAAGAAGAAAGCAATAGAATTTCGTTAGTGAGCAGGTCTCTTGGTAAGTCCCAAAGATAAGGGAGAAATAGACAGAGAGTAAGAGAGAGAGAGAGAGAGAGAGAGTAGCATTTAATATTGTATTATAATATTGTAATGTTGTGTTAACGCTGTTATTTGTAGCCTGGTACAGAGGATGCCAGTGTATACGAGGGGAGTCCCACTTACACCGGGGACCTTGGTAACCTGTACTACAAGGCTCCATCGATAATACCACGGTACAACGGCATAGATGTAATTACGTCTTAAGTGACCACCTCGTGCCACCTTTAAAATATTCCGTACCAGTCTACCTCTTTAACCCCGCGATGTCTTGTTTGTATTGTTATCTTGTAAATTGTATTGATTGTAAAATTGATTGACTGACCGAAACCATGATATCAGTAAACGGTTGTAACCATAGAGTCATGTAAATGGAATAACTGAGAATCATATAAAAGGAATAGGTATATCCATGGTTCGATTCGGTCAAATTGTATAGATTGATATATTAAATTCATGGATTCATGTGTTTATATTGAATTGGAATATTGTAGATTGTAGATTAACTTGAATCATATTCAAATCAGATTAATCAGACTCAAACCCAAGTCAGACAATCAGAAATGTGAATCGAAGTCTTATAATTGCTAGGGTCCTTAGTGTAATTTATAAAACTTGAGGGGGTTTTATGTAAAAATACTTTTATATATTTTTCAAAATACACCTCAAGTATTTATTATTCGTCTTTGGGATTGTAATGAGGGTGGATTTTATATTGTAACATTTCTAGTGAAAATATCCTAGTTTTTATAAATAAAGGTATTTATCTATAATATTGATTTATTTAAAGTTCATGGTATTTTATTGTAAAATTTATTCTTGTGATTTTTTTGAAAAAGGGTGGAATATTTATATCATAATAAAATAGATATTTAAATGATAAAAATACATATATTTATACAAAAAAAATAATTTTAATAAATATTTCATATTCTAAATATCTCTTTTTCTTAAGATGTCGTATTTTAAACCTTTCGAGTCCGAATGCTCCTTGCGAATGTTTGAATCTCGCACTACTAAGCCCGAGAGAGCGCGATAAACCGCACAATCCCGAATGGGTTCCCCAGAAATGGGTTGTAGCGGTGCTTTGCAAAGATTGTAAAATACTAATCATTTAGAAAACGGTTTTATAAAGTAAAAGGTATTTATTTGCAAAGGTATAAATTTTCCGTATTTTAGATTCTAGGGTTTCCCAAGTCAACTAGCCTATTTCTAAATGGTCTAAACGACAAGTCGTTAGATGCCTCAGATCGTCTCTTCACCGCCAATTATGGCCAGGTAAGTACAAATGAGAAAAGGAGGGATCCGCTCACGAATCACCGTTAGACGGGCCTTTTAAAGTTACCTTTTCTCACTTGCCTAGCGTAGACACCACAAAGTCAGGTATAGATAAACGATCGATATCCATAACTTATCGTATTTTCCTAATAAGAGATATTTATTTAAAAGTGTATCAAGGGTAAAACTTTTAGAAATGATTTTTATTAAGAATATGGTATTTAAATGAAAGTATTGTTTTATCGTATTCTAAGTTTTTGATGATATCATTTTAGGTTATATATACATGTGTTTGGAGGTAGGTCATTACGTCGTGCTCTACTTTAAATATATAGAAAAATTAAGGGGTTAAATATGAAATCGAAACATAGTGGTATTAAACTGAAAAAATACGATAATTGAAAATGCTATCATTCATGTGACTAAACTTGTTCAAATTATTTGTTAAATGTTTAATAGTCAACATAAAGATATTTAAGTATGAATGTATTGGTGAGAAGTGAAATTTTATAAAAAACCGAATCGGAAATCGGATTTGTTCCGATTCCGTCGGGTTTTGTAATTTCGTATTTTAGAGAAATAGAAAGAGAGATAGAATGAGACTTACGGGTTTCGATTAAGCAAGGGAGTGAGGGGGGACTAGAGGGATTGCCGAGGCGTTGCTTTTTCGCCGGTTGTTCCTAAAATCGTCGCCTGAATTTCCGCCGGAATTTTGTCGGAGCTTCGTCGCGCACTTGTTTTCAAGATACACAACTCTTGGAAAATTTTTGAGAGAGTGAGCTTAGTGTTTTAGGATGAGAGGGTAGAGGGTAGGGGGTGTATTTATAAGGTAGGCTAGGGTAGGGTAGGTGAAGAGTTTTTAATTAAAAAATTATAAAAAAATTATAGAAAATTCATTAAAATTTGAGTAAATAAGGTATATTGAATTCTCGGGAACCGATCCCATTAAATGGTGTGTGCAGGGGGTTAGAGAAGGCGAAGAGGCGGATTTTTCGTGTTAACGACTCGGCCGTCCGGTCCGCCGGCCGACTCGGCCAATCCCGGCCGACTCGGGGGTCGAGGGGTGGGGGTTATCGTAAGGTAAGCACTGGTATATTTAGATTTTCAAGTGTAGTTCAAGTTTTGGGAGTTATGGCGTCTGGACTGTTGGGCTTCCAAAAAATTTAAAACAAAAACAATATAAAAATAATGTGGAGTAGGGGATTTGAACTCTGGTGGCTTGGTTCAGCAGTGCAAAGTATTACCAACGAGCTACAAGCTCCTTCTTGCAATTATTTGTGTGAAATAATTACTTAAAGAGATATCGGCAATATTAAATACTCCAAGTATACTTTGAATTTAAATCAATTCTTTGTACTTTAAAAATAGAGTTATTTGATTACTTAAGTCTTGTGTTCAGGTAATAAATACCCCTTTATAAATTTTTGAAAAAAAAATATATTTTGAAAAATTTGTATCGAAAATTTGGGATTGTTACATTCTACCCTCCTTATAAAAATTTCGTCCTCGAAATTTGTAAAAGGAAAGTGTAATAGATTCAAGGAAAGTTTTGGTGAGAGTGTATGAAGAATGACAAAGTGATGCAAGGGTGTGAAAAAAAGTTGAAGAGAATTACCAGGGTTATCCTAACCAATCGTATCAGTTTCTACGGCCGCCAAATTGTATATCTGGCATCTCGGCACGTTCCTCCTAGCTGTAGGCATATTCCCCTGTACTCGAGGCATGTTTCTCAGTGCCTGATGGTATTGGCGATTTGGTTGAGCAGGGAATCCACGTGGAGGTGGTGCTGGGAGTGCAGGACGAGTTGCAGGAGCCTGGGTACCTGGCTGCTGCGGGTGTGTGTGCTGGGTTGCGTCTATAAGAACAGCTTCCAATTCCGTGATTGGACACGCCACAAACCAAGTATAGGCCTTTTGCGCGCCTACAGTCCTTCCACAAGTGTCCTTCCCTCTTGCAATAAAAGCAAAAATCGGGTCTTGGCCGATCCTTGACTTCTTCCAATCTTCTGAGTTCAACAGCTGGCCTTGAAGAGGCCCCTCCTGCCATTTGAGTGGCAGGACGTTTCACTCCTGCAGACTGAGGCCCCTTGCCTTTATCACTGCCTCATAACTGTGGGCAGCTTCCAGAGCATATTCATGAGTTGGAAATTTCCCTGTGGCTAGTGCAGCCTGGATTTCCGTGTCCAAACCTTGTTGAAATCGACGGGCTCTGTTCTCATCCGTCGGTACCAGGTGTGCCGCAAATCTGTTACAGTCTTGTGTTAGTTGTGCAGTATGTGATATCAATTGAACTATTGCGACATATCTTACCGGCTTAACATGGTGAATTTAGCGTCGTATTCATCTACTGATTTGTCCTACATCGATCCTTGTTGTAGATGAATGAACTGCTGCTCCATGGCAAACATGGCAGTCACAGGGAAGTATTTTGCGTCGAACTTCTCGCGAAAAGTCTTCCATTCAATAGGATGTACAAGACGGATTTCTTCCGCCTTCCACCAGTTGCGAGCATTGTCCGTGAGCTGCAGTTTCGCCACACAGACCCAAGCTATGTCTGGCACTTGTGCTGCTGCCAGATCATCCTCTATACTTTGAGCCCATTCCTCAGCTTCCAGTGGGCTCCCCTTTCCTGAGAACTATTTGGGATGTAAGGCTCTGAATTGCTTCACCCCAGGTGCTTTAGTCTCGGGACGGTTCAGGAGTTGTTGCTGTCCCTCAAGAAGGCTGTGGATCACCTCAAGCAGAACAGTTTGCTCGTTGAGTGGAGCAGGAACGGCAGGTGTGAGAGGTAGTGCTGGAGGTGTGTTGTTGACATTGGTGTTGGTGTTGTTTGGTGAATCCATAACCTAGAATGAAAAATTTAGGTTATGACAGATTCAAGTACATGAAATGATAAGATTCAAGGAATATGAAATTGCAAGATTCAAGGAACATGAATTATAAAGAATGTTTAGTTGCTGGTTCTTATGTTATATTGCTTAGGTTGTTCACGCAGAACAGAACTGCATCATAGGGATTCATACAGCTCTGACCTGCATGGGCCACCAACAAAATCTGTCACGCCCAGCTTCCCAGTATACGGTGACGGGAACGTGACGAGGCCCACTACGTATATACTTAGAAGTACATACGCTAAGCGTATCTAAACAATATAAAATAAATACACAAGAGACAAGATATAAAAGGAACAACAACTTTTATTTATTCACATTCTTTTATACAATACATGAAAAGGAATACAACTGAAATAAAAAGATGCCTAAACAGTGGCATAACAGGAAATGAAAAATATAGAAAGGAAAAGTGTACAATGAAACTAAAGTTCAAGGTCTTCGGCAAACTGCTCCAAATCTTCTTGAGATGGCTCGATCTCCGCCGGGTCCAAACCACCTGACGACATTTAAAGAAGAAAGAAATAGAATGTCGTCAGCGAACAGGTCACTCGGTAAGTCCCAAAGATAAGGGAGAAATAGATAGAGAGTAAGAGAGAGAAAGAGAGAGAGAGGGGATAGCTTTTAATGTTGTATTATAATATTGTAATGTTGTATTAACGCTGCTGTTTGTAGCCTGGTACAAAAGATGCCAGTGTATACGAGGGGAGTCCCACTTACACCGGGGACCTTGGTAACCTGTAGTACAAGGCTCTGTCGATAATACCACAGTACAACGGTATAGATGTAATTACGTCTTAAGTGACCACCTCGTGCCACCTTTAACATATTCCGTACCAGTCTACCCCTTTAACCCCGCGATGTCTTGTTTGTATTGTTATCTTATAAATTGTATTGATTGTAAGATTGATTGACTGACCGAAACTATGATATCAGTAAGCGGTTGTAACCATAGAGTTATGTAAATGGAATAACTGAGAATCATGTAAAAGGAATAGGTATATCCATGGTTCGGTTCAGTCAAATTGTATAGATTGATATATTGAATTCATGGATTCATATATTCATATTGAATTGGAATATTGTAGATTGTAGATTGACTTGAATTATATTCAAGTCAGATTAATCAGACTCAAACCCGAGTCAGACAATCGGAAATGTGAATCGAAGTCTTATAATTGCTAGGGTCCTTAGGATAATTTATAAAACTTGAAGGGGTTTTATATAAAAATACTTTTATATACTTTTCAAAATACACTTCAAGTATTTATTATTCGTCTTTGGGATTGTAATGAGGGTGGATTTTATATTGTGATATTTCTAGTGAAAATATCCTAGTTTTTATAAATAAAGGTATTTATTTATAATATTGATTTATTTGAAGTTCATGGTATTTTATTGTAAAATTTATTCTTGTGATTTTTTTGAAAAAGGGTGGAATATTTATATCATAATAAAATAGATATTTAAATGATAAAAATACATATATTTATACAAAAAATAATTTTAATAAATATTTCATATTGTAAAAATCTCTTTTTCTTAAGATATCGTATTTTAAACCTTTCGAGTCCGAATGCTCCTTGCGGAGGTCTGAATCTCGCACTACTAAGCCCGAGGGTGCGCGATAAACCGAACAATCCAGAACGGGTTTCCTAAAAATGGGTTGTAGCGGCGCTTTGCAAAGATTGTAAAATACTAATCCTTTAGAAAACGGTTTTATAAAATAAAAGGTATTTATTTGCAAAGGTGTAAATTTTCCGTATTTCAGATTCTAAGGTTTCCTAAGTCAACCAGCCTATTTCTAAATGGTCTAAACGACAAGTCGATAGAAGCCTCAAATCGCCTCTTCACCGCCAATTGTGGCCAGGTAAGTACAAATGAGGAAAGGAGGAATCCGCTCACGAATCACCGTGAGACGGGCCTTTTAAAGTTACCTTTTCTCACTTGCCTAGCCTAGACACCACAAAGTCAGGTTTAAATAAACGATCGATGTCCACAACTTATCATATTTTCCTAATAAGAGGTATTTATTTAAAAGTGTATCAAGGCTAAAACTTTTAGAAATGATTTTTATTAAGAATATGGTATTTAAATGAAAGTATTGTTTTATCGTATTTTAAGTTTTTGATGATATCGTTTTAGGTTGTATATGCGTGTGTGTGGAGGTAGGTCATTATCTCGTGCTCTACTTTAAATATATAGCAAAGTTAAGGGGTTAAATGTGAAATCGAAATATGGTGGTATTAAAGTGAAAAATACAATAATTGAAAAGACTATCATTTCATGTGACTAAACTTGTTCAAATTGTTTGTTAAATGTTTAATAGTCAACATAAAGATGTTTAAGCATGAATGTATTTGTGAGAAGAGAAATTTTATAGAAAACTGAATCGGAAATCGGATTTGTTCTGATTCCGTCAGGTTTTGTAATTTCGTATTTTAGAGAAATAGAAAGAGAGATAGAATAGGACTTACGGGTTTCGATTAAGCAAGGGTCTTCGCCGGTTGTTCCTAAAAACGTCGCCGGAATTTCCGCCGGAATTTCGTCGGAGCTTCGCCGCGCACTTGTTTTCAAGGTACACAACTCTTGAAAATTTTTTGAGAGAGTGAGCTTAGTGTTTTGGGTTGGAAGGTAGAGGGTAGGAGGTGTATTTATAGGGTATGGTAGGTGAAGAGTTTTTAATTAAAAATTGTAAAAAACTATAGAAAATTCATTAAAATTTGAGTAAATAGGGTATATTGAATTCTCAGGAACCGATCCCATTAAATGGTGTATGCAAGGGGTTAGAGAAGGCGAAGAGGCGGATTTTTCGTGTTGACGACTCGGCCGTTCGGCCAAGTCAGGCCGGCGGCGCTGGCCCGAGTCGGCCGGTCCACCGGCCGGCTCGGCCAATCCCGGCCGACTTGGGGGTCGAGGGGGTGGGGGCTATCGTGGGGTAAGCACTGGTATATTTAGATTTTCAAGTGTAGTTCAAGTATTGGGAGTTATGGCGTTTGGACTGTTGGGCTTCCAAAGAATTTAAAACAAAAACAATATAAAAATAATGTGGGACAGGGGATTCGAACTCTGGTGGCTTGGTTCAATAGTGCAAGGTATTACCAATGAGCTACAAGCTCCTTCTTGTAATTATTTGTGTGAAATAATTACTTAAAGAGATATTAGTAACATTAAATACTCCAAGTATACTTTGAATTTAAATCAATTCTTTGTACTTTAAAAATGGAGTTATTTAATTACTTAAGTCTTGTTCTCAGGTAATAAATACCCCTTTATGAACTTTTGAAAAAAAATATTTTGAAAAATTTGTATCGGAAATTTGGGGTTGTTACAAATACAATGTCCATATCACTAAACTAATCAGTCTCTAAGTCTTAATGTCCATATCATTAAATCTATCATCAGTTCGAGTGTGAACGTCAACCACCGCAGGAGTATTCCCAACCAAATGGTAAGCCCTAAGGGCAAGAAAACAAGGGCCCAAATATCATGTATGAAAAGATTAGTACTGTTCCGCGTCCGGTCTTCCTAGCAAAACAAAATAACTAGTATCGTTCCGCGTCCAGTCTCCCTGACAAAACAGAATGATTGTGCTAGCAATAAAACTCCTGATATTTCGTTAATCAAACTCACACTCAAACTACTCCAACCCCGCATTTTTACATCATAAACCTAAAATACCGGTTAGCTATGACAAGTCTACTCTAGAATTGGAGACAGGTATCCATCAAGCATGACTAGACGAGTATTCTAGACAAGTGGATAATTCCCGATGTTTTACATATGACACTAATATAAGTGCTTCCATACCCGTCCCATAGCAGTTATAGTTACACTCATACAAGTCTCATAGATGTCGACAATGCAATAACTGAATAGTTCCTCTAATTGTGTACAAGTACGCGTCATTTCCACTATTCAATCACGCATTCACTTATTAATGTCATTTTCAATCACTGTTCCACTATCGTACTTGTCACAACCCAGTCACTAACATTTATCAATCAACAATGCAATCAGTATTTAGGATTTCAATGTAAACGGTCACTAAACAATGGGTGTAAAGCAATCAAAAGATATGATAGGAATGCGTTAAATAAACGTTTACTAAATTAAGGGCAGCCAGTGTCATGCAGTTTGCAAAATTCATAATAAATCACACGTGCAGAATCAGGCAAAACAATATAAAAGGCATATGAAGTATACTAGATTATCTAAGCGGTAAAATTGGTTTCATATGGATAGGCATTCTGGTTTAAGAGTTATGTTCATTTTAAAATATGGATGTGCTGCCAGAATTCTAATTTCAGAACTGAAAGTCCAACTTGCAGTGCAGTTTTCTATGGATTATGATCAGAATCAAGGATCGATACATTTGATTAAAATCTATCTCTTCAGTTAAGTTTTCAATGGAATAGACGGATCAACAATAGCCAAATATACAGGGAAATATGTTCAATTTAAAGTCAGTATATATAAACTGTCACTGCAGAAAACTGCAGGATATGCCGACAATCTAAAATACTTTTAAAATGGCAAACAATGCTTAAATTAAATGAAACCAACACGGCAGAGTACGGTGTACTATGTGAGCCATGTATTTAAGGACGCAGAAACGAGGTATCCAGCCATAGAGAAGATTGTCTTGGCCCTCATGGCGGCCTCAAGGAAGCTACGACACTACTTCCAAGCACACACCATCCTCGTCCTCACTGAGCGCCTGTTGGGGACTATCCTTGCATCACCGGAATTCTCGGGCCTCTTAGAGAAGTGGAGGTGGGAACTATCTCAGTTTGATATAAAATATCGCCTGAGGCAGGCCATCAAAGCGCAAGCCCTGGCCGATTTCATCGTTGAATGCACCATACCTAGCAAGGAACCGGAGTCCATGCCGACCCTCGCAACTCAGTGTCCCATCACGGAAAGGCCCGGCTCGGTTCCTGAGTGGGTCATCTACGTCGACAGGTCTTCAACCGAGGAAGGCTGTGGTGCCGGCCTCATTATCCGGGGCCCGAACGAGGCAGAAATGGAGTGCTCTCTGAAGCTCGGGTTCAAAGTCTTGAACAACGCGGCAGAGTACGAGGCCTTCCTGGCTGGACTGCGGATGGCCATCGGGCTAGGGATCAAATCCGCAGTAACTCGGCCCTAGTCGTCGGCCAAGTTACCGGCCGCTTTGAAGCTCGGGAGCCTCTAATGGTGAAGTATCTGGACGAGGTAAGGAAACTCCGGAGGAACTTTGACGAAGTCCAAGTAGAACAAATACCTAGGCAGCTGAATGCCCAAGCCGACGCCCTGAGTAAGCTGGCTTCGTCCTACTCGGCCAACAATAAGCAGTCTATCCTCTTCGAAACCTTGCCTCAGCCCAGCGTGGAAGACGGAGCGACGACACTCCACGTATATGCGGCGCAGGAAGGCGACCAAGATTGGAGGAAGCCTCTCGTGGAATTCTTGAAGGACGGTACGCTCCCAGAAGATCGGGGAGCCGCCCGCTGTCTCTGGGCCAAAGCCCGTCACTTCATTTGGAGCAATTAGAACCTCTACAAGAAATCCTTCACTCAGCCCCTGCTCCGGTGCATCGACCCCCACGAAGCCGACTACGTCCTCCGTGAAATCCATGAAGGAGTTGGCGGTGCGCACTAAGGGGCCCGAACATTGATCCAAAAGGCGTTGCTCCAGGGGTACTACTGGCCCACTGTTCACGAGGATGCCCAGAAGCTAGTTAGAAGATGCAAGAGTTGCCAAATCCATGGCAGCATCCATCGCCTCCCCGCTACCGAGCTGACCACCCTAACATCCCCATGGCCATTCGCCCAGTAGGGATTGGACATGATCTGTAGGGCTCCTAGGCACACTATAGAGGTCTCACAAGGCATCAACCATGCCAATTTCAAATTTTATTGGTGCCGAGAAACCCTAATACGGATCGTCGGCTAGAATTCTAGGCGAAATTCGAATCTAGTTAACACTTTAACTAAAGGAGAGAGGCTACAATCTTTGTAGATCCGGTTATCCACTTCCTTAGCTCCGCGTAGACGTCCTTTCGCTGTCCTAGTCGGATCTCGGACTCTCGCATCGGCTTCATCAAAAGGAATGAGCGAAATAGGTCGTCGGCTTCGTGCCGAAGATGATCTACGTCGAGGTTGCACAAGTTCAAGCTCCAACTTCACCAAGTTGTGAAACTTGTGAAGAAAACACCCAAAACAACTTGGCAAGAGGTAGAGGGTGAAGAAATAGGAGGTGGGTCCACTTTAGAATTGGATTTCACTCACTTTTGCTCAAGTTGCCATTGATGGCATCAAGTTTTTCTTGAAGAAGAAGATGATGAAGAAGAAAGAATATGATAAGTTTCTTATTTGAAAAAGAAACTAATATGAATAGTTATCATATCTTGACCATGGTAAAGTGTAGAGATTAAACTAAGGTTAATAGGAATGGTTAGGGTTAAGGATGAGATAAGGATGGTGGACTTTGTCAAAGATTCAAGAAACTTCAACAAGAGACAAAGAAAGCCACCATTCTCATCTAAACCTTTTCTAAATAAATAAACAAACAAATAAATAAAAAGGCAAAACCCTAATCATCTCTTAACCATGGTTTAATTCTTCACACAACCTAATGAGCAAGTTTCATCAAACATGATACAAAGATGTGCACAAAAGTATATCACATATACAACATGTACATCAAGTGAGAAAATCCATTTAAACTGAACCAATACCAGTTAATGCAAAGTAATATATCAAATATATAATTATACATTAAATCATTAAATCAACACTTGATTTAACGATCCGGTCATATCGCATATAACCGACCAGTATCCAATGTATCGTTTTATCGAATCAATGATTTGATAACTAGGTCATATCGCATACAACCAATCGAAACATTCATCGCGAGAATAAAATGCGGTATCACATACACGCATTATTCTCGGTCCCGCACATATCTCATATGCGCTCCTATTTCGTTTCGCTTGAGCCAGGAAACCTCTGTGTAGGACTCTAAAGACTCGTCAATACGCCGGTAGCAGATGATGATCATATCAAGCACCCACAAGCCGCAAGCGGTCTGCTAAACGTAACGCCCATCCGGGTATTGAGCGATCAGAAGATCGACGAGCTAGCCCGCTCACACTCCTGTGAATCCAACCAGTAACACTTACCGTACAGTCCGGTCTGTTCGTCTGATACGTCGCATATCAAGTCTAGGGGTGGTAAACGTCAGACCCCAATAACCGATAAGTCATGCCGGTGTGAGGCTCATAACGGGTCGAGAAACTACTGGTAACACTTACCAGCAAATCTCTGATCAGCCCTGGCCAGGGACTTCCCTGTTACGGCCAATCGAGCACAGCGCAACATCAACTCCCAATACCGGGAGAGACGAAACCCCTCCTATCGCTCATTGCCTCCATGTGACTCGGGACTGTACCCAAAGACCACCGTTTTGCACGCCCTCATGGACGTGGTAAGGTGGAGATCAAAGCACAATGGGAATCACACAAGACTCTATGACGATCTCGGGTCTACAGACTAACCTGTACAAGTGTCACCTGAGAACTGCCATCTGACGTGAGGTATAATACCATCTGGGAGTTCTTGGCGAGTCCGTCCAGTGTACCCAGTCTCCACTGAGCACCCGTATACCATCTCTGATGTCAAACACCAATGGATATGGGATCATCCATCGCCCATCTCATGGGTCGAGAAGCGTATACGCTAGTCTACTCTGGTATATCGATGCCCCGTCTCGATACACCCAAGACTAGGGACCTTGAAGGATGTACTTATGGACTACCATGTCCCCACTAGTACGATCTACATCATAGTCCAGGTAGTCAAGTACACATCCTAAGGGCTTTACCAACTGTAACCATAAGACAGTTTAAAGAGACTAGTGTACATGTTAAGATAAAGAGTAACCAGATAGCATACTATCATATCGAGCAAGAAAGTCATCTCTATATATGTCCAAGCATCCAATATAATATACATCATGTGTACGATACTGGCCTCTAGGGCATACATACAACTAACAATCTCCCACTTGCACTAGGGCCAGCTGCTGTAGTATCGCATACCGAGCATCCCGAAGAGTCTCTAAAACTGTATCTGGGGAATGGCCTTCGTGAGTGGATCCTCCGTGTTGTTCTTCGTGTCAACCCTCCTGACCTCGATCTCCCGGCGATCAACTATCTCCCGGATCAGGTGATACCGCCTCAGAATATGCCTGGACCGCTGATGGGACCTGGGTTCCTTGGCCAAAGCCACCGCTCCATTGTTATCGCAATACAAAGGTATTAGATGCTCAATGGATGGAACCACTCCAAGTTCAGTAATGAACTTCTTGATCCAGACAGCCTCTTTGGCAGCGATGTATTCATCCTCCATCGTCGAGTCTGCCATGGTTTCCTGCTTGGAACTCTTCCAGCTAACCGCCCCTCCGTAAAGGGTAAAGACAAAGCCCGACTGCGACTTAGAGTCGTCCTTATCACTCTGGAAGCTCGAATCGGTAAAGGACTCCACTTGGAGCTCTCCGTTACCATACACCAAGAACATATCTCTAGTCCTTCGTAAGTACTTGAGAATGCTCTTCACAGCTGTCCAGTGACTCTCTCCAGGATTAGCTTGATACCTGCTCACTATACTTAGTGAGTATGCTACATCGGGTCTGGTACATAGCATCGCATACATGATAGAGCCTACTGCCGAAGCATAGGGTATCCCTTGCATGCGAGCTCTCTCCAAATCAGTCTTGGGAGACATCTCTTTGGAGAGAGTGACTCCAGAGATCGTGGGCAAGTTCCCACGGTTGGAATCTTCCATACTAAACCTTTTTAGTATGGTGTCGATGTACCTGGATTGGGACAATCCCAATATCCGTTTGGATCTATCTCTATAGATCCTAATTCCCAATATGCAGGAGGCATCACCAAGATCTTTCATTGAGAATCTTTGTGATAAGAAGAGCTTGACCGCTTGCAGCATAGGAATATCATTTCCTATCAAGAGTATGTCGTCCACGTACAATACGAGGAAGACAACCTTACTCTCTGCCACCTTCTTGTAGATACAAGGTTCATCTGGATTTTTGACGAAATCAAACTCTTTGATAACGACATCAAAGCAGATGTTCCAACTCCGCGATGCTTGCTTTAATCCATAAATGGATTTAAGCAGCTTGCACACCTTCCCGCTGCTCCCACTGTCTACGAAGCCCTCTGGCTGAGTCATGTACACACACTCTTCTAAATCACCATTTAGAAAGGCGGTCTTAACATCCATTTGCCAGATTTCGTAGTCATGAAAGGAAGCAATGGCAAGCATGATCCGGATGGATTTAAGCATAGCCACTGGAGAAAAGGTTTCGTCATAGTCCACACCTGGTCTTTGACGAAAACCCTTTGCTACAAGTCTAGCTTTGAAAGTCTCCACTTTCCCATCTACACCAAGTTTCTTCTTGAAGATCCACTTGCTCCCAATGGGTTTTACCCCTTCAGGAGCAACTTCCAAAGTCCATACTTTGTTGGTGTACATGGATTCCATCTCGGACCGCATAGCATCCAGCCATTTCACTGAGTCCCTACTCGTAATGGTCTGCTCGAAGCTAGTTGGGTCATCATCCTCCATGATGCAATCCTCGCTCCCTCCATCCATGAGAAAACCGTAGTATCTCTCAGGTTGGCGAGGAACCCTACTAGATCGGCGGAGTGGCTGGGGTTCATCGGGAACTACGGAATTCTCTGGTTCAACCAAATCTTCTGTTGTAGTCTGTGTCGCTGGAACCTCTTCCAGTTCTACCTCAATGCCACTTATCTGTTTCATAAGAAAACCTTTTTCTAAGATAGTGGCATGTCGAGAAACAAACACCTTTTGTTCCTCGGGGTAGTAGAAGATATACCCTTGTGAATTTTTGGGATATCCTACAAACTTACATAAGACAGATCTTGCCTCGAGTTTGTCCGGATTTTGTCTTTTGACATAGGCTGGATAACCCCATATCTTAATATAATTAAGATGTGGTCTCTTCCCTTTCCATACCTCATATGGAGTGGTAGGCACTGATTTGGTAGGAACTCTATTCAATAGGTCCATGGCTGTCTCAAGCGCATATCCCCAGAAGGAAATAAGTAACTCAGCTGTACTCATCATTGAGCGCACCATATCTAATAGGGCGCGGTTCCTCCGTTCTGATACACCGTTGTGCTGTGGTGTATATGGAGGAGTCAGCTGAGAGAGAATCCCATTCTCTTTTAGGAAGTCCAGGAATTCAATGCTTAAGTATTCTCCTCCTCGATCAGATCGAAGGATTTTAATACTTTTTCCGGTTTGGTTCTCGACTTCTCGTTTATATTCTCTAAATTTCTCAAAAGCTTCTGATTTGTGTTTCATCAGGAACACATATCCGAATCTAGAGAGATCGTCAGTGAATGTAATGAAGTACGAAGAACCATCCCTGGCATGTGTAGACATGGGACCGCATACATCACTATGTATCAGTCCCAAGAGTTCGGTAACTCTTTCTCCGTGTCCCGTAAACGGAGTTTTGGTCATCTTGCCTTTGAGACATGACTGGCAAGTGTCATAAGATGAAAATTTAAACGGATTTAAATATCCATCCTTATGCAACTTAGCCAGTCGTGTCACATTGATGTGACCAAGTCTACAATGCCACAAGAAGGATTCGTTCAGTTCAGAACTCTTCCTCTTGTGTGTGTTAGTTATGCTCAGAACTGTTGATTGATTTAGAACATAAATGCCATTGCATAACGTGCCTGATCCAACCAACTTTTGGTTACGGAAAATGTTCATAACATTATCCTGTAATACAAAATTATATCCCTCTTTACTTAATAAAGAAACCGATATAATGTTGCATATCAGGTTCGGCATGTAATAGCATTCGTTCAGAACCAATGTATTACCAGTAGGTAATTTAAGGTGATATTCCCCGACAGTCTTAACTGCAACAATTGCACCATTTCCAACTCTAATGTCTTTATCACCTTCTCCAAGTTCTCTACCTTTTCTAAGCCCATGTAACTGATTACATATATGGGATCCTGACCCGGTATCTAATACCCAGGACGTAGAGCAAATGGAGAAACAGTTCTCTGTAACGAACACACCCGAAGAAAATGCATCAACATGTACTTTCTTCAAACGGGTGGCATGGGAATCCTGGTATTCCCTTATATCCTGTTCAGTCCTATAACTCTTATAGGAAAGAACGGAACCAACGTTCCCCAGCACAGTATAACATGCGGGTTCGGTCAATACATCCATATTATTATCTTTGTTAGGGCATGAAATGGTCGCTACCTGGAGAGAGAGAGAAGAAAACACTTTAGCGTAAGCTCGTGCAAGATCAGATTGGTTATTATCTTATCTAATCAGGATGGCTCCCACTGCTTTTTATCAAATCTTCCTTCAAACCCTAAAAGGAAAGACTAGCCGGGATTAATTACACACTACAAGTTCGCCAATCTTTCAGCCAGGCCAGTGTCGGTACTTTGAGGGAGGTCCCCCGTGTTTTCGCACGAACCTAATTAATGTAAACCTCGTTTTCCCAGAGGCGTAACCTCGTTAACACCTTTCTAGACACCTACTTGATCGGCTAATTGCAATGTGTAAAACTCTCCCAGGAGTAACTCTTACTCGCAGTGGGTATCGGGATCCAACTATCTCATAGAAGGTATGCAATCTCATTGCAAATTTCAACACTTGAAATTCCCGATAATATTTTGCCCCTAGCATGCTATGACCTTGACGCATGCCAAACAACCCATAGTCCGCTATTCAAGTTCAACCCATACATTTCTTGATTGAATTAAACCCACCCGCACGACCCTTGACGCATGCCAAACAACGCCGTGTGAATACCCTAATCCAATCGCATCGTATGCTAGCAGATAAGCACTAGTTAGCTACCGTACACTATGCCTTGACGCATGCCAAACAACCGCAGCACGAATACTAACTAGTACTTATCTGAAATGATGGAGGGCTACGACAGGTTTTTCTGAAAACCTATTGCGTAATTAACTTCATATCGTTGTAGAATCAAATGAAGTTTTGAAATGGAGTGATTTTGAGGCTTTTCTAGTTTTGCTAAAGGGGTCACTCCCGGTGAAGGGATCGTCGGCCCTTTACTCGTCGAATGAGGTGCGGGATATATCATATATATCACTGTGCAAAGCAAAAAACTCTTAAAAGTAATCAAAAACCAAACCGAGTGTGTAGCATCTGCCAGTTATTGCTAAAGGAGTCACTCCCGGTGAAGGGATCTCGGTCCTTTCCTCATCGAATAAGGTGCGGGATATATCATATATATCGCTGTGCAAAGCAAGAACTGTAGCTACCGGTTTTATTTTGAAATTTGATTCTACAACATCTTAGGTTTCTTTCCATTCATTAATCACATTAATGAAGTCCCATCATTTAAGTACCTAAACATCACAGATAAATACGACGTACACTTATGCCATCCGCATTCGCCTCGATGTCCCCTCATGCACCGTTAGGTTAGGTAACTAACGACAGAGCAGGACAGGGCTAGCGCGGGTGTAAAACATAAGTAACGTCTATATAATATATCATATATACTATATACTATATCCATCACATAACATCACATGATCGCATCACAGATATCGCAGCAGAAGAAACATATGAAACATTGGATATACTAGGACGTCCGTGTTTTCAATACGAGCCAGTATAAAACACGGATTCCACGGTCGTGATGAATAGCCAATCCCCCACCCCTAGACCCCTACGAGAGTGGCAAGCAACCCTGCCAATTCTAGGGTTAGGAGACCCGGACTCGACTCCTCGAGTTGGTCTCCCTCTGGACCCCAGAACCCGGTTACTTGTGCTCCCCTCCTTGGGTCTATCCTAATGCGGAAAAGTAAATAATATACAAAAGGTGACGACTTCCGCTACCTGGAAGTGCCCCAAATAAAAGAATATTACATACAAGTTTTTACATGAATGATAATGAAAAACACTCATCTCACATAAAAAACCCCGGCTATTCAAACACGACGATCCAATATAACATATCCAGCAACACATAACATCACATGTCATCAACGTAAGTAAGTATGCATACCCCAATTGTCGTTGATGTATAGCAACGAAACCGGCGATATGAACATACTACACTTACGGTCACAAAAAAGAAAGTGTAAAACTACAACAGTTGGAATCCGCAACCTCTTTAGACATCACATGCCTAATCAAATGAAATACTTAGACATCACATGCCTAACAGTTATAAACCCCGCATTTTAGTCTCATTATCAAAAACTCTTTTCAATATCAAGTGAAACTAAACCGCTAGATTTACAACATTCATTCAGTTATCTCATAACTGTTTGTGAATTCCAATTATTGTATCACATTCCAGATAAACAGAAAATGTTAAACTTTCCGATCGAACAGTCGAATACCCAAGTTTTCCCGATCAGCTCAACACATGAAATAAGTCTAACAACATTCAGTTCGTGCCTCAGTACCAACGGTCCAGCCGTAGAAGGGTCAAGCCAACGCCTCACATGTGGCACGCCGTACTGCCCCAAACCCGAAGGTTCAAAGGGCAGTTCAAGACGGTCACATAATCGAGTTAAGGTTTGTTGTCTTCTAGAGGGTCCATCGCGTTACTTGCACTACTTAGAACGTCATTAAACTACTGAAAAATCCAACACATGGAAATTTCCCGACAGGGGAAAAATTGGGTATTTATATCCGGTCGAACTTTTTAACATATTCTAAAAATTATTCGGAAATACACATAGACGAAATTTGATAATCCGATCGAACTATCGAAGCTCCAAAACAACCCCAGAATATGCAACTCTTGAATAAATTTTAAAAATTCCCAGGAAAACCAGCACTGGAAACTAAGAATTACTGTGCAGAATTCTTTGTTTAATGAGGTCGTACGGCCGCGGAACCACCGCATGAGCCATGCTCATGCCGCGGAACCGCGGCGACTTGGTGGATTTGGGCTGTCGAATTTCACAGTAACTCTTAGAATCACCTGCTGATTTTTCTGCATATTTTTAATTTGGAAAAATCCCAGATTTTAGAAAATGTACAGAGAGCATTTTGTGAGTTAGGGTTTCGGTTCGTTCGGATTTCAAACTCCGTCTAGACTTCGCCTAAGGCTCTAGCTAGGCTCTGATACCACTGTAGGGTTCCTAGGCACACTATAGAGGTCTCACAAGGCATCAACCATGCCAATTTCAAATTTTATTGGTGCCGAGAAACCCTAATACGGATCGTCGGCTAGAATTCAAGGCGAAATTCGAATCTAGTTAACACTTTAACTAAAGGAGAGAGGCTACAACCTTTGTAGATCCGGTTATCCACTTCCTTAGCTCCACGTAGACGTCCTCTCGCTGTCCTAGTCGGATCTCGGACTCTCGCATCGGCTTCATCAAAAGGAATGAGCGAAATAGGTCGTCGGCTTCGTGCCGAAGATGATCTACGTCGAGGTTGCACAAGTTCAAGCTCCAACTTCACCAAGTTGTGAAACTTATGAAGAAAACACCCAAAACAACTTGGCAAGAGGTAGAGGGTGAAGAAATAGGAGGTGGGTCCACTTTTGAATTGGATTTCACTCACTTTTGCTCAAGTTGCCATTGATGGCATCAAGCTTTTCTTGAAGAAGAAGATGATGAAGAAGAAAGAATATGATAAGTTTCTTATTTGAAAAAGAAACTAATATGAATAATTATCATATCTTGACCATGGTCAAGTGTAGAGATTAAACTAAGGTTAGTAGGAATGGTTAGGGTTAAGGATGAGATAAGGATGGTGGACTTTGTCAAAGCTTTAAGAAACTTCAACAAGAGACAAAGAAAGCCACCATTCTCATCTAAACCTTTTCTAAATAAATAAACAAATAAATAAATAAAAAGGCAAAACCCTAATCATCTCTTAACCATGGTTTAATTCTTCACACTTAACCTAATGAGCAAGTATCATCAAACATGATACAAAGATGTGCACAAAAGTATATCACATATACAACATGTACATCAAGTGAGAAAATTCATTTAAAGTGAACTAATACCAGTTAATGCAAAGTAATATATCAAATATATAATTATACATTAAATCATTAAATCAACACTTGATTTAACGATCCGGTCATATCGCATATAACCGACCAGTATCCAATATATCGTTTTATCGAATCAATGATTTGATAACTAGGTCATATCGCATACAACCAATCGAAACATTCATCGCGAGAATAAAATGTGGTATCACATACACGCATTATTCTCGGTCCCGCACATATCTCATATGCGCTCCTATTTCGTTTCGCTTGAGCCAGGAAACCTCTGTGTAGGACTCTAAAGACTAGTCAATACGCCGGTAGCAGATGATGATCATATCAAGCACCCACAAGCCGCAAGCGGTCTCCTAAACGTAACGGCCATCCGGGTATTGAGCGATCAGAAGATCGACGAGCTAGCCAGCTCACACTCCTGTGAATCCAACCAGTAACACTTACCGTACAGTCCGGTCTATTCGTCTGATACGTCGCATATCAAGTCTAGGGGTGGTAAACGTCAGACCCCAATAACCGATAAGTCGTGCCAATATGAGGCTCATAACGGGTCGAGAAACTACTGGTAACACTTACCAGCAAATCTCTGATCAGCCCTGGCCAGGGACTTCCCTGTTACGGCCAATCGAGCACAGCGCAACATCAACTCCCAATACCGGGAGAGACGAAACCCCTCCTATCGCTCATTGCCTCCATGTGACTCGGGACTGTACCCAAAGACCACCGTTTTGCACGCCCTCATAGACGTGGTAAGGTGGAGATCAAAGCACAGTGGGAATCACACAAGACTCTATGACGATCTCGGGTCTACAGACTAACCTGTACAAGTGTCACCTGAGAACTGCCATCTGACGTGAGGTATAATACCATCTGGGAGTTCTTGGCGAGTCCGTCCAGTGTACCCAGTCTCCACTGAGCACCCGTATACCATCTCTGATGTCAAACACCAATGGATATGGGATCATCCATCGCCCATCTCATGGGTCGAGAAGCGTATACGCTAGTCTACTCTGGTATATCGATGCCCCGTCTCGATACACCCACGACTAGGGACCTTGAAGGATGTACTTATGGACTACCATGTCCCCACTAGTACGATCTACATCATAGTCCAGGTAGTCAAGTACACATCCTAAGGGCTTTACCAACATGTAACCATAAGACAGTTTAAAGAGACTAGTGTACATGTTAAGATAAAGAGTAACCAGATAGCATACCATCATATCGAGCAAGAAAGTCATCTCTATATATGTCCAAGCATCCAATATAATATACATCATGTGTACGATACTGGCCTCTAGGGCATACATACAACTAACATGATCGGCCAGTTCCCTACCGGTACTGGCGGGCACAAATATGTCCTCGTCGCGGTAGACTACTTCACCAAGTGGATCGAGGCTGTCCCCATCAAGAAACCGGATGCCGCTACGACCATCAGGTTCCTGCAGAACAATCTGATACTCCGGTTCGGCATCCCGAGGTGTATCATCACCGACCATGGGACGAACTTCGAGAACAAGAAAGTAAAGGACTTCTGCAAGGAATACCATATCCTCATGAAGTTTGCCACGGTCGTGCATCCCCAATGCAACGGGCAGGACGAAGTCGCTAACCGAGACATCCTCCGAGGTCTTCGGATCTGCCTAGAAGGGCGACAAGGCAGTTGGGTCGAAGAACCGCCCCGGGTCTTATTGGCCCTGCGCACGTCAAAGAAGACCCCCACCGGGGAAACCCCTTTCAGCCTCTGCTACGGAACCGAGGCAATGATCCCAGAGGAGATCGGGCTACCCAGTCATTTGGTTGAACACTTCAACGACGATGCGAACACCTCGGCGCTACGGACCAACCTGGACATCTTGTTGGAGAAGAGAGACCGGGCTCAAATCAGGGCTTCCGCTTATCAACAACAAACGGCCCGTTACCACAATGCTCGGGTCAAGCGCCGCTCCTTCAAGACCGGAGATCTAGTCCTACGGCGGAACGAGTTCACCGATCAAGGAAGGTTACACAAGTTCGCCCCAAAGTGGAACGGTCCTTTCCTCGTCTCTGAGGTACTCCCCGGCGGAGCCTATCGCCTACAAGACGCGGAAGGACGCAAGTTCCCGCGGCCTTACAACGCCGAGAAGCTCAAGTTATACCAATGAGGTCAAGGTCAGCGAGTGCGTACCCCTCCTTTCGCGAAGACGATATAAATGTTTTCTAAAAATCATTTCCATTCAAATAAAAGGAATGTTAGAACATTGTAAATAGAGTTCTGTCTTTGTGATCCGAAGCCCTCACCAAAGAGGCAACTGCGCAGCTTCACTGCCCAGTTATCCTTAGCAGGCCTCCTACGGCCCTCCAACGCTAAGGATCAAATTCCTCCCTAGAGGCAGCCGAGCGGCTACCCTGCTCGGCTATCTCTGGCCGGTATCTTCCCTACATGCAACGCCAGGGATCAAAGCCCTCGCCAAGAGGTAACCGCGCAGCTTCACTGCCCAGTTATCCTTAGCAGGCCTCCTACGGTCCTCCAACGCTAAGGATCAAAGTCCTCCTTAGAGGCAGCCGAGCAGCTACCCTGCTCGGCTACCGTGGCCGGTAGCTTCCCTACACGCAACGCCAGGGATCAAAGCCCTCGCCAAGAGGCAACCGCGCAGCTTCACTGCCCGGTTATCCTTAGCGGACCTCCTACGGCCCCTCCAACGCTAAGGATCAAAGTCCTCCCAGAGGCAGTCGAGCCCGACCCTCGCTCGGTTATCCCCGATGGTAACTTCCTACCACAACCGATAGGGATCAAAAAGTCCTCCCAGAGGCAGTCGAGCCCGACCCTCGCTCGGCTATCCTTCAGGACAAAAGCCTTCGCCAAGTGGCACCGGGCAGTAACCCTGATCGGAAAAAGGTCCTTGGTAGGCTTTTTACAGCCTCTCCCGCACTAAGAACCAAAGTCCTCCTTTGAGGCGGTCGAGCCCGACCCTTGCTCGGCTATCCCCGGCTGGTAGCTTCCTACCACAACCGATAGGGATCAAAGTCCTCGCCAAGAGGCACTGGGAAGTAACCCTACTCGATCCCCATCCTGAAGGATCAAAGCCCTCGCAAGAGGAAACCGAGCCCGACCCTTGCTCGGTCATCTCCGGCTGGTAGCTCCCTACCCATGACGCCAGGGATCAAAGCCCTCGCGAGAGGCATCTGAGAAGCTACCCCGCTCGGTCATCCCAGGCTGGTAGTTGCCTACCCACGACGCCAAAGATCAAAGCCCTCGCCAAGAGGAAACAGCGCAGCTTCACTGCCCGGTTATCCTTAGTAGGCTTCTTACAGCCCCTCCCGCGCTAAGGATCGAAGCCCTCCTTAGAAGCAGCCGAGCGGCTACCCTGCTCGGTCATCCCTGACCGGTAGCTTCCCTACTTGCAACGCCAGGGATCAAAGCCCTCGCCAAGAGGCAACCGTGCAGCTTCACTGCCCGATTATCCTTAGCAAGCCTCCTACGGCCCCTCCAACGCTAAGGATCAAAGTCCTCCCAGAGGTAGTCGAGCTCGACTCTTGCTCGACTATCCCCGGCTGGTAGCTTCTTACCACAACCGGCCAAGAAGCAACTGAGCAGCTTCCCTACTCGGTCATCCCCAGCGGGCATCCTCCTTCCCAACAGACGCCGCGGGTTTGTAGCCCTCATAACGAGGCCACTGAGCTCCTTTATGCTCGGCACAACTACGGCGGACATCCCTCTGCCCATCACATGCAGCGGATCCGAAGAGACATCAGGTCTATCCAAGTCTGAGCGATCCGCCCTCGACTTCGGGGCCGTGGAGATGCCTCCTGCTCAGCAACACTTGGTACACTTAGCAAGTGATCGAAATCAACTCGACGTACGGTCGCCTAACATGGAAGCCCAACAGTGCAAGCAAGGATATTCCGCAAGTACTCTTCACATCAAAAAGATAAAGTGCAAAGCAATGAAATAGCAAGAGTTTTACCTTTACTCGCACAAGCAAAACGTTTTTACAAGGGTATTTGGGGCTCCCCAGCCTTACAAAGTTTCGGACGCTTACAAAAGAGGGACGAGGAAGTATAAAAAAGGAAATATCAAAAAGGCCTATGTCACAAACCCCCTCCTGCGCCTCGCTTCCCTCATCACTGTCATCGCAGTCTGCCGGATGCTTCACTACCGGGGGCTTTGCCACCAGGGGTATGCCTCACTTCCCTCATCGCTGTCTACCGGAGGCTTTGCCACCGGGAGTAGGACCCGAGCACGGAGCTTGCCATCGGTGAACTCATGAAGCTGCTCCTTCACGGCATCTAGAGCCTTATTCCACGCGACGGCGGAATGCTCGCTAAGTTCGGCGTGAAACTGATATGACACCTTGTAATCGGCCATAGCCTTCCTAGCCCAAATCTCGGCAATCCCGGCCGCTCGAAGCGCCGCCTCGGTATCCCCCTCCTAGCGTTTCTCTCCTTCTCCATGGCCGCGAAACGATCGGCCAGATCTGCCAGCTTCGCCTCAGCAACTCGGTGGGACACACTCAGGCGACGATAGGCACCCCGGTTCGCTGAGATGGCGAGCTCCGCAACCTCCACTCGGGCTGCCAGGACATCGGCCCTCACCCTCTCCAGATGCAGGTCACGTCGCAGGGCCTCGACCTCTGAGGGAAACGCTTCCACCGGCCTCGGTGCATGGAACTCCCCCTCGGCCTCCATATGAGTAACGAGGGCACAGTGTTGAAGGACCTGATGAGAAACGGATGAGAAACTTGGAGACGCTCGATCCAAAGAAAGGGAGGTAAAAAAAACAACGCATGGAGGAGTTCATACCTGGACCGTCCCTTGGGCTATGGCCTCCATTTCGACCCGCATGCGGAAGCCTTCCCCCAGCCGACTCTTCCATTCTGGCGAGCAGGGCGGTAGCGATGGAAAGCCCAGATAGAACCATGAAGAAGGCATCCTCCTCCGGCATGGGAATCCCTTCAGGGACCCTCGGTGGCGGCGCATAAGAGATTGTCCTTTTCCTCTTAAAGGGGAGCCCGTCTTCATCCTCCCCTGCGTCCCTCGTCTAGGGCTTGGATGACCATGGACATCTCCGGCCGCCGCCGGAACAATCACCAGGAGCCTTTAGCGAAGCGAACAGCCCTACCGCCAGCGGAACATTCGGCGTAGGGCTCGAGCCAGCCGGGGGCACGGCTGCACCGCTGGCCTCCCTCCGGAACGAGAAACCCAAAGAATGGGAACGAACCATGTATCCAACCCAAAGAGGAAGAGCGCCGAGCAACCAGGACTTAGAGCGAGGAAATATGAAGGAGTAGGGGTCCTGGAATGGGCCCCATCCCTATTTATCACTACAATCGCCCTCATCCAACGGCGCCCTTCATCTCCCGCCAAAGCGCTTCCTCGCGTCCAACGGCTCCAATCGCTCCATTTGCCATTCGCACACTGGGTCACATCCCATCAGACGCCGCAGGTCTGCACATGTCGCGTCGGCCAACCGACGCTTGTCACGCGGACCATCACTTCAGTGACAGGATGCACGAACTGCACACCTTCCTTAAATGCAGAGATCTCGCCCTGATTCGATGGCAGAAAAGACAGCTGACAGCCCGGGGATGCGTCCCGAGGAAATCTTGGGAGGGAGCTCACCCCGGGCGGCCCAGCAGTCTACTCTCGACCCGACCCGTCAGCTGGTCGGGACAAGAGTGAGGGGCTAATGATGATGCTCTATATTGGCGATCTCCCAGATCGGGACACGTAACAGATGACGTGTCCCAGAACTCAGAAGAAACGGCTCACAGGGGCCGACCAGGCCACCCCTGTAACCGACCTGTAAGCACAAGCTGGCTCTCCTCAGATCCCCCTGCAAACCGGCCTCCTCGGCCTCTCAGCTCGCCCCCGAGCTACCACAGGACCAAGATACCTCGGCTCCCTCGCTCGTTCCCGAGCTCTCCCGCCGAGGCCATCTTCCTCGGTCCCTCCGACCAACCAACTCTACCACTCACAAGCGTAACCGTCACTCCGCAAATCCTTCCATGGCAGATTCTCCGCCGACAACATCCCACGTTCCACGCCATCACGGTCTCCATTAACGGGCGATCCGCTTATTACGCGAGCGTGACATCGGGAGCGTAACTGCCGGCGAGATTCTCGCACCTGCTACTGCGTGCTGCTCCCATCACCTCGGTTCCATTCTTAGAAACCCACATTTGAAACTGGCGGCCCCCTCCAGTCTATTATTCGGCAGTCCGGAATGATTGTTTTTCACCGTCTTTTTCGGCCGCCACTATATAAACCCCCATCACAGAGGGGTCAAGTAAACTTTTTCACCCCACTTAGCCGTTACTCTGCTCGGATCTTGTGCTAACTTGATCGTCGGAGGGTCCTCGGTGGTACCAAACCACTCCGGGACTTCCTTGCAGGTACTCGGCGCGAACTCCTCAAAACCACCAATCTCCCCAAAACCCATTGAGACCCACATGCAACAGGAGATCTCTTCCAAGATCCACCGGGAGATCGGCGGAAGACAACATCTGACGGGGACCTCTATCAGATGTTGTCTTCCGTCGATCTCCCGGTGGATCTTGGAGGTGATCTCCTGTTGCGTGTGGGTCTCAATGGGTTTTGAGGAGATTGGTGGTTTTGAGGAGATTGGTGGTTTTGAGGAGTTTGCACCGAGTACCTGCAAGGAAGTCCCGGGTGGTTTGGTACCACCGAGGACTCTCCGACGATCAAGTTAGCATAAGATCCGAGCAGAGTAACGGCTAAGTGGGGTGAAAAAAGCTTACTTGACCCCTCTGTGATCGGGGTTTATATAGTGGCGGCAGCATGTAGTAGCAGGCGCGAGAATCTCGCCGGCAGTTACGCTCCCGACGTCATGCCCGCGTAATAAGCGGATCGCCCGTTAATGGGGACCGTGATGGCGTAGAACGTAGGATGTCATCGGCGTAGAATCCGCGCATGGCGAGATTTGCGGAGAAGAGGTTATGCCTGTGAGTGGTGGAGTTGGTCAGTCGGAGGGACCGAGGAAGATGGCCTCGGCGGGAGAGCTCGGGAACGAGCGAGGGAGCCGAGGTATCTTGGTCCTGTGGTAGCTCGGGGGCGAGCTGAGAGGCCGAGGAGGCCGGTTTGCAGGGGGCTCTGAGGAGAGCCAGCTTGTGCTTGCAGGTCGGGTACAGGAGTGGCCTGGTCGGCCCCTGTGGGCCCTTTCTTCTGAGTTCTAGGACACGTCATCTGCCACGTGTCCCGATCTGGGAGATCGCCAATATAGAGCATCATTAGTCAGCGAGGAGATTTTGGAGTTGTTAGGATCGGGGGGAGGTCGTCATGGAGCGGGTCTCGTGGAGGCGGTTGCGATGAAGATGGGGAGACGGGTGGGCATGGGTCTCGGTGAAAATATGAGAGAAAACAAAAGGAAAAGACGGAAGATGAGGAGGAAAGGGGCTGAGGGGGAGCGGGCTTGGCTTGGTGGACTTAGGCCTAGATAAACATTTGGGAGCTTAGGGCCTGAGTTAAGTTTAGAGTTAGAATTTTAAAGTAGAAAATAAATAGGCTTTAAGAATTGAAAGAATTAGAAAAAAAAAATTAATTAGGAGATTAAAATAAAAGAATGGGAAAAATAATTAGAAAAAATAGGATTTAATGGAAAATGTAATAGGAGAATTATAGGGAAAATATTCGGAAAAATATAGGAAATAAAGTTTTATAAAAAAAATACAGAATTTATATATACAAGATGCCGGGTATTGCATATATATAGAATGGCGAGAAATTAATTTCATCTTTTAAGAAGAAAATATCTCTTATTTTACACCCCTCAAATATTGAACCAAGGACCTCTTATATCAAAAGATTTCTCTTAACTGCATGCTTTCAATAAATTTGGCCTATAAATTAATTGAAAGTAACTACAAAAATTACACAATTAAATTAATTAATTAGCGAGCTCTGATTACCAGAGAATAAGAGGCGAGATCAATTTTTTAATAAATAATATTGCATACATTTTCCCCCCTTTATTTTTTCCTTGATGAAGTTGTATGTTTTTAGTTAGATTAATATAACGTTTGACATGCAATGGGGCATCAACCAAGAAAAAGAACAAGAATTACACCTTTGAAGCATTCCAGCAAAAGATAAGGACACAAATTGCTACAGTAAACAAACCCAAGTGATACATACCATGTGCTAGCTAAAGCATAAGGGATTCTATTTTGTAGGGGACCCCAATATTACTTTTTCCTAACAAAAAACTAAAACCATCCAAATAATTATTGCAGTCAAGGAAAAGACACCCTTTAATTAAATGCTACAAACAAATCCTCTCACCATTAAAGAAGAAAAAGATCATAAAAACAATTAGAATAATTTTTTTTATAAAAAAAGGTAAGTACAAACAAATTGAAAATTCACAAAGAGTACATTGATCAATGATAATGCCCTTCCTACTTTAATAATTAAATCTGAATATTCTTGAAATTCCAATACTGCATTAGGAGACTCATGTGTTTTGATCCAGTAGAGCAGCGAGCTGAAGGTATTGTCCTCATTAGTAAAAACGAATACAGATAATATTGATTCGTTCTCAGCTCACTAACTGATCCTTCTCAGTGAGAAGAGCGTTCGCTTCCGATGTTGGAGCAGCCATCTTGTTGAGACTGTGCTGATGGTAGACCTGCCTCAACCTCTCGATCTCCTTCTTTAATGCTTCTTGGTGTGCTGCATAATTTAAATAATAATAATAATAATAATAATAACAATAATAATAATAATTCAGACGAAACGCAAAACATAATCATGCCAAGATAGGGTATTTTTTCTTTCCTTTTTTTGTTGGGGGGGCATGGGGAGGGGGGCCTTAAGGGGGTGCTCCTACTTAGAACAGACACATATTGTCCAGACTCTGCCAACCTAACAGATCTATCTTTGTCTACATTTAAAATGAAACAACTTTTTCATGACACAAAACAGTTTAGAGATGTACATAGTTATTTCACAGGATGATTACTCCTGCACTATTCATCCAGCCATTACTATGCAATTTACAAACTCAACTATCAAGATTTACAAACTTGCATATTAGATCATCATCAAAGTTTAATTGTTAATGTGCACATTCCTATGAAAACTTAATTTTTATTGTGGATTTCAGCCAACCCAATAAAATAAAGAATCTATAAAACCAAATTCAAAAAATATTGTCAGGAAATTTTTGCTGTTTCCGATGGAAATTCCTGTCAAAATGCTGTTTTATTACATTTGTTTCCGCCAGGAATGTATTTTTCTTAGAATCTCCATGAAAAAGGAAATTCATTACCGTAATTTCAATTGTCTAGGTAAATATCTCAGCTTTGTTAGTTTTCTGATAGTGTGCCTCAAGTTCTTTTTCGATATGTCGATTTTCTATTCAGAAGTGAATTGCTTCAACTAAATTATAATACCTAAGCATCGCTATACACATTTTTAATTGGAATAAAAACATAAAGATTAAGAACTGACCATCCTTAAAGATTTTATCTTGAGCAAGAGCTGCAATCCTTTGCTTCAAATGACTGTTGCCAACTGTTAAAACCAACCGTTGGTGATCCAAGAAAGCAACTCTTGGAGACAATGCCGACACCTCCGTCTACAACCATACAATCCAAAATCACAGTACTGTATTTATATCTTATATGCATATATATTCAAAAGACAGACAGACAAACAATTCTATCTACCTGTAACGTTGTAACGCTGCGCTCTAGCTCTGAAATATACTGCAGCTTCCTCACTCTAGATCTCTGTGCTGATTGCCTATTAGCTAATATCCTAATACAACCCAAATAATCATTATTGTAATTAAAAACTTGAAGGTGGTTTAGTGAAAACGGCTAATGGATATTTCAGTGTAATTCAGAGAGAGATAGCGCGCGCGCGTGTGTATATATATATATATATATATATATATATATATATATATATATATAGATATATATATAACTTAACTCACCTCTTGACTCTTTTCGGGTCTACGATCGAGTCCGGTCCATCTCCATTACCAGCTGTCACTGCCACTGCTGTCGTTGCCGTCGGCGCCTCAATTTTACAGTCGCTCTGTGCCTCCGTCTCAGTATTCTGATCGGACGCCGGGGATGACAGGTTTGACGACGAGACTGGAGCAGAGGGCACGTTGTCGGAGAACAGGTACATCAGCTGATCATCATCGAATCTGCCGGCATCGCCTAATATTGTAGGATTTTCCAAGAACGCGGAGTCGCTCACGGACCTGCGGTGGGACTTGCGCTTCATGGACGAGAAGTCCAGGAACTCGTCGAGCCACGAAGGGTTATTACCATCGTTGCCGCCGTCAGTAAAGGGTCCCATTGAGGGAGTCCTTAGGTGAGCGAAAATGTTGGGGACTCTTGGAGGCAATTGAGCCATGAGATCAATGCACAATGGAGAGCAATGGAATGATAGTGTGTGTAATGCTCTGTGAGCTTTATCTAATGAGAAGAGAGGTTACAGCTAGCAACAGCTGGTTGTTAGAGCTGAGAGGAGAGAGAAAGTCGAGAGAGGGAGAGGGAGTTGAGGATCAACCGTTGTGTAGTTAAAATTAAGGGTAAATTGTTGAAAACCCCCAAGCCACTTCCCCCGCAGTCAAAGAGCCCCTGGCTCCAAGATTGTTGCCAAAAACCCCCTAATTAAATACCCAATTAATTAATACCCAGTCATTAACCCCTCAATATGATACAATGGGTGTTTAACTTGGAAACTTTTATAGAATCCCCGTAACACCCTCCCCTGAACTGCTCTCTCTTTTCTTTCTCCCTCCCCTGAAGTGTTTATGCAGTGCGACAATGTCCTAACGGAGTGTGTGCGTGCACTACTACAAATAAGGGTTGCCCCTACGGATTTACCCGTAGGGGCAAACCACTGCCCCTACGGGTAAATCCGTAGGGACAATAAAATACCCTGGAGGTACAAACGCCGTAGGTGCAAGTTGAAGCCCTGAACTTGCCCCTACGGACAAAAACTTGCCCCTACGGAGTTCTGTGTAGGTCCCGTTTCACCTACGGAGTAGGCCGTAGGAGCGAAAAAATTAGTTTATTTATGGTTTTTTAAAATATATTACTTGTACCTACGGATGAATCCGTAGGGCCAAGTAATAGCCCCTACGGATACATGCGTAGGTACATATCCGTAGGGGTTTTTGTTTACTCCTACGGATATATCCGTAGGGGCACTCCCAACTTCCTGATACTGAGATCAGGGGGGAAAATATCAGTTATTCTGATATTTTGCCCCTACGGTTTAATCCGTAGGGGCAACATGTCCGTAGGTACATATTATCTGTTTTTTTTAAAAAAATGGCTGCCTGATTTTTTCTCGCCCTGTGCACAATAATATATACATCAATCAAATATAAAATTAATCATCACACAAGATATATCGCAGTATTCATAATCACATCTCACGCATATAATATACAAAAGAAACCAAAAAACTGAATATGATATAAATATAAACCAATATCAATATCGTCCAAAATATTTCAAAATGTAGTACAATATGTATCATATAAATAAATACATGTTTCAAAAAATAAGAATAAAAAAGCTACCCTAGCTCGGTCCAGCTCTACCTCTGATAAACGCTAGAATCTGACGCACCTGCTCCTCGGTCAATAAACCATGCAATTCGGCGCGTGCGGGAGTCTGAGCGGGCTGTGGAGCTGGCGATGTGGTCTGCGCAGCCGCCGTCGAGGTAGTGGCTTGCGGAGCCGCGGCTGCGGGAGTCTGAGCGGGCGGTGGAGATATAGGAGCTGTCTGCGGAACCGCAGCCGATGTAGTGGCTTGCGGAGCCGCAGCCGAAGAAAATGCATGTGGAGGCTCGGCCGATGTACCTTGTCGCGTCTGGACCTAACGTGTGTAATAAGCGTGTAAGAACTATGTATTATTCGAATTCGTATCATTATCAAGTTATTTCGAAACCCTATTTGGATATCTAGTGTGTAATAACCGTAGTTTATTTTAATTAGATATGTATGTATGATTAATCAAACCTAAGTCTACAACCAAATAAGCTCAGGCTACATACTAATTATGGATATGTTGATATCTATAATATGACATGATATTTTACTATAAAATAGTATACATACCAGCATCTCCTTCAACTCCTGAACGGTGGCCTTCTAGCTCTCCAATTCCTGCTGGACACGTTGCTCATTGGAGACGGAGGAAGTAAACGCCGGGGTGGAGTCCAACCTTATATGGGCCCTGCTAGGGCCCAGTCCCCGGCCTCTCTTCCAACCTCCGTGGTGCCCTCCGTGTGCGGCGTCCAGGACTGAGGTCAGCAGCCTCGGATCGCTCTGTCCGGTAAAATCGATCCCCGAGGCCGAATCCTGCTCAACCACCCGCTCCTACACCCACATTAAGCAGTAAAGTATAAGTATAAAATTTAAATTTGAACCTTCCGAGACTAAAATTTCAAATATGGGTAGAATAAATATTAACACTTACGCAATACTCCTGGGTAGCGACGTCGGGATATCGAAGCTCGCCCGTGGCGGGATCTGTCGAGGTGCAGTGGACGGCAAGATATGCGGACAGCACGCTCGGTATACCACCTTGCGCCAGGGTCTGAGCTGTCTGCAATATTAGAAACTAACTCTTAATAATAGATATATTAGAAAATAACTCTTAATATTGCAGAATATCACAAAGGTCGGTCTATTGTAATTTACCGATAACTCCATGGCTCGAGTAATATTCCTCGAGCCACCTGTGTAAGTGGGGCGACCCCTTTTCCCCGACTTCCTGTTTTCTGTATTCTGAGCGGCCTGTTTCTGCACAACGCATTAACATTTAGTTTTCTAATTAAGGAACACAAAAAAATAAATTATATCCTAAACAATGAATTACATTTAAAATATATACCTGTTTGCGTTGAGAGTCGAAATATTCGCACAATAGAGCCCATGTCTCTACGTCGACTCTCGCAAACGCCGGAGTAGATAGGAGGGCCGCTCTCTCTGCCTCGGGGGTCGCCATCCACAGGGAGTAGCAGTCGGCCTTCAGCTCATTCTTGTTGTATCGGACCTTGGTCTGCATGTTCTTCATCAGGCCATTGTACAGAGCATGAAGGTCGAGCACCCGGTCGGGTACAGGCTGAAAATCGTAATCCGACTGAAAATACAAAAAAAACATTGTTATTAGATTGCAAGGGTTAATAATAAATATATTGGATAAATCAAATGAAAATATATATTAATACGTACCCGAGCCTGATCAAAGAAGAGGGCGAATGAGCGCCGGTGCTGCTCGCCCCACTCAACGTGAAGTGGATAATTCTTTACGAGCCGGCTTTCGTCCCCCATATACCGGCCGAACCTCTCGGCATGAGGACCGGTATAGCGATAGTCAAGGGTAAAAAAGAGGGGGAATGCTGCCTCCCCCCTAGCTCTGTCAGGCCTCAGCCTATGGAACTGATTCGGGCCTCGAGTCCCCCTCTGGGGATGGAGAGGCCCTGCGTCTGCAAGAAATATCAAGACAATCAATATTAAGACAAAGTTGTATTAAGAAATCAAGGTTAAACGAAAACTGAAGTGTGATATATACCTCCGGTGACTAAAGCACGAGCCTGGGCCCGGGCAGCAGCATGAGTAGGACGATAGTTCCTCCGGTGAGGAACAGCCGGGGTCCCGGATGCGGACACATCCCCTCCAACTAGAAAATAAATATTGACGCTAAATTTCCATGAAATTCATATTTATTCTATAGAGCATATGTAAAATGAATAAATATTTTATATTTATTCATACTAACCTGCAGACGATGCGGAGGGTATGGAAGTGGCAGGAGTGGCCCCTGCGTCAAATGTGGACGCACCACCTATAATTAGACAATTAAAAATAGATTATATAAGTAATTGCAAAAAGAATGTGTAGATCAATAATATAACGTTCTAAATCAATATGCATGCACTATAGGATATATAAACATACCCATAGGTGCGGTGGTGTCACCACCTACAGCTATACAATAATAAAAATTGCTAAGTAAGAACAAAAGGAATGTGCGTATATTTATGATATAGAATTCTAAACCAATATACATGCACTATATGATATATAAACATACCTGGAGGAGCGGGAGTGGCCTCTGTCCCAGATGTGGACGCATCACCAACAACTAGATAATCAAACATTGACAATATAAGTAATTTTGATATAAACATGCATGAATATCTGTAATATTACATTCAAAATGGATATGTGTGCGGTATACCTGGAGGTGTGGCAAAATCCACACGGAAGGAGGCATCCGAAGGGGTCTCCGATCTGGGTGCAAGACCGGCCCTCTGAAGCTCCCTACGGAGCTCTCCGGGCGGCAGAACCGCTCTGCCTCTGTCTCTGCCGCGGCTGGAGCTCCTGCCGCCCCTCGCTGCTCCCGACATCGTCATCAAATCTAGATAAACGGTTCGTGGACGCATTAGACAATCATTAAAAGTATTGTGCTATCTTTGTATATATCGTAAAATGTGAAGTAATAATATAACATTACTGATAACCTTTTTCGTTTCGTGGGCGCATTATACATATCTACTTGGATTTGATCGTCGATGTCATTTCTAACCCACGTAAGTTCATGATCGGCCGAAGACAACCTGTCCTTCGAAACAGACGGTCGAAGCACTCTAAGCCTTCTCTCTTCTTCATCCTCATCGCTGTCCTCGAATTCTGGGACATCGTAGACATCTCTGGGTTTCCATCGGCATACAACACTCCATCCCGGATGCTTCAAACACTGTGAGTAGTATACTTGGAACGCTTGGTTCGGAAAGATAAACGGATCTTCCTGACCGTAAATCGAAGTGTGTTCACATTGGTCAATCCATATTTATCTTTCCAAGTCCCAAGGTTGCTTCTCCACTTATCCGTATCGGTTCGCGTATCGTACCAAGTACACTGGAATATATAAAAGGGTTCTGATCGTCCGGGATAGTGGATGCCGAATACAAAATTTAAGTACCCATAATAAATCACACCGTCCGATCCTACCGTCGCAATCCCACTATTCTGAGTGGTTCTAGATGTTTCTATGTTCTTAACTTCGAATTTGTATCCAAGGACACCAAATCCTTTGTAATATGCAACCTCCATACTAGGAAATTGAGCTAAACATCTTGAATCACTCTCAAATGATGCAGACAAGTTCGGATTGTGGATCTAACAAAACAAATTTTACGAAAAATACATAACGATACAAGTTTAGATTAAAACTGATAGCAATAAAATGTTATTCGAATAACTTACATGATCTGTGACCCAATCACAAAAATTATCCTGATGATATTTTTCCAATTGTTCTTCGTTCCAATCAGGATGCCCCTCATGTACCTCGTTAAAATGAATTCTGTTTTCGAAAAAAATGGTGACATTAATATTATATCATTTCATACACACACAAACACAGATATAACAATTAATCCAAAAAAAACTTACTCTCTAATTTGTTCAAGATATGCACAATTAAGCAAGATAAACCGGTATATCTTGTTGATAAACATAGTGTCTACCCTCTTATACTCGGTTTTACCATATGTCCCGTCTTGAATTCTTCGAGGCCGGTTAAGTCTTGTCTCAATGTTCTCGTCCGGATAGCGGGAACAAAATGCGGTTGCTTCATCAAGAAGATAACCTTGCATGATAGAACCCTTTGGTCGATTTTTATTGCGTATATACTTTTTAAGAGTGTAGAGCTACCTAATGAAAATATGTTGGATAAATAAATACGGACATACAGGACAACAATAAATTTATAAATTGCGCGAAACGAAAAATTACACGTACCTCTCGACGGGATACATCCATCGATATTGTACCGGTCCAGCTAACTTAGCCTCAGTTGCAAGATGAACCGTCAAGTGTATTATGATATCGAAGAATGACGGTGGGAAAATACGCTCAAACTTGCAAAGTATCAACGCAATAGATTTTCTAATTTATCCATCGTCACAACCTCCAGTGTTTTAGCACACAACTCTCTAAAAAAAACATAAGTCGTTGATTACTAGACCAACCGATTCGGGGGGAGAAGTCCTGAGGGCTAATGGAAGAAAGTGCTCCACGATAACATGGTGATCATGACTTTTCAGCCCATCGATCTTGCCCTTCACAATTTTTATTTTCTTGCTAAATTATCCTGAGAAACCTGTGGGAACATTCAAATCATGCAACACCTGCAGAAATCTTTTCTTCTCCGGTTGTGACATATGATAAGCGGCATTGGGAAGTACAAACTTGCCCGGTTTACCCGCTACCGGTCTAGGGTGCAATTCACTTCTTATTCCCCACTCTTGTAGATCCATCCGAGCATTCAGGTTGTCTTTCGATTTCCTGTCTTTACAAAGAAGCAAGTTAAGTATGTGCTTTGATACTCCCTTCTCTATATGCATGACGTCCAGATAATGACGCACTAAATTTGTTGACCAGTACGGAAGCTCGAAGAAAATGCTTAACTTGTTCCAAAATGGTGGTTTGACCTGTTTCGTCGGATCCATCACAAAGGTCACATTATTGTAACCATCTCATTTAGTAGTCACGTCCTCTCCGAACAATGGGGATGGAGGTCCAAGAAGCTCCTGATGACCATCAAAGTGAACCGTGTCTAACCTATAGGGGTGGTCTGGAGGCAGGAAACGTCGATGGCCGCAATAACAAACCTTCCTGTTAAAATTCAAGAATTTCGATGTTGTATGTTCATGGCAATGAGGACATGCTTTGTGACCATGTACGGACCAACCTGATAGCATTCCATACGCAGGAAAGTCATTAATTGTCCACATTAAAGCCGCACGCAGTATGAAGGTTGTATTTGTGTTTGCATCATATGTCTCTACACCATCAATGAACAAAGATTTCAACTCCTCGATCAGAGGTCGGAGATAGACGTCGATATTGTTCCCCGGTGAGTTTGGTCCGTCGATAAGAAGAGGCATCATAAAGTATGATTGGTCCATATCCAACCAAGGTGACAGATTATAAATTATCATTACAACGGGCCATGTGCTGTGACTTCCAGCCATATAGTTGAATGGGCAGAAGCCATTAGTAGCCAGTCCGAGCCGGACATTGCGAGGATCGCTACTGAATATTGCGTGCCTCCTATCGAAATCCTTCCATGCCGCTGAATCTCTTGGATGGCTCATTTTTCCATCTTCACTTGGAGGAGCACGGTGATGCCAAATCATTGCCTCGGCTATTTTCTTGCATCTGAATAGCCTCTGTAGCCTCTGTGTTATGGAAAAGTATCGTGCTATCTTGATAGGTATATCAGGCTTCTTATCAGAATCTTTCGGCTTATACCTGGCCTCTCCGCATGTTGGACACTCATTCAAATCTGAATTCTCTTTCCGGTACAACACGCAATTTTTAGGACATGCTTGAATCTTCTCGCACTTTAGACCCAAATCAGACATCATCTTCTGGGCTCCGTACCAGCTGTCGGGCACGTTATTTCCCGAGGGCATAAAATCTTTCAAGAACGAAAGAAGCATTGTGAATGACTTGTTGCTCCATCCATTTAGGCACTTAATCTGGAAAAGTTGGACGAACCATGAGAGAGTGGAATACTTCGCATTCTTATAAATTGGTTTTCTAGCATCATTCATGAAATTTTCATATTTATCCGTACGCGGTCCTTGACCCGAAGGAATGTCATCTTCGGTACGAATAGATTCACCTAGGACAGCCTCTACCATATCCTCTATTTCTTCTGATGGAAATAAATTACCGTCTTCTCCTTCTGCCGCATTACCGAATTCTTCTTCTTCTCCTGCAGCATTATCCTGTTCTCCTTCTTCTTCTGCCGCAGTACTGCATTCTTCTCCTTCCCCGTGATATTTCCAAGTTGTATAAAATCTAGTAAACCCATATTTTATAATATGAAGCTCTGCCAATTCTACCTTCTGCCAGTACTTATTGCCACATCTATCGCACGGATAGAGAATCTTCTCTATTATGATCTTATTATGTGCGCGTGTAAATTCAATGAAAGCAGCAACTCCTACGACAAACTTAGGCTGCATACGTTGTTGCCAATCCACATACATCCAATCCTTAACTCTGACGTACTCATGGGCCATATTAGACTGTATAACATATAAATTGTAGGTTATGGTGACTATATTGAGAAATATAAGAACGAGATAGTTATTGACAAAGGAGAAAATCCGTGTATATGCTTTGTGTGTGCGTTTGTCGTTGAAAAGAATAAATTATCGAACGTATGTTAACCGATAGACGGGGATTAAGTGGCGCTTTTAGTTTCATATATAAGTATCGATGAGAATATGAAGGTTTCATATTATCATCGAGTATCATATATTGGTTTTAACTTGAACATCTCGAATCACTCTCTAATTATGTGATTGTTGTGTATTCTTGTTGTATGTGTGTGTTCCGGCTGTCGGGGGTAAGGTTTCTATCCCATTAAGAATGTATAGAGCGAACACCCATCACTTGTGCTTTCAACCGTTTCGAGTAAATTTCGGCAGCACCTACTCGCTGTTCTCCGAGTACACTGTAATAGAATAGATAATCATTTCAAAGCTGTGAAACAACGTTGAAATGAACATCTAATCTATCTTTGTACATGGAGAATCAGTGGAAAGGTACCGACGAAATATCTCGAAATGGATGAAAACACAAGTGAATGAAGGTGTTTGCTTTATACATTCCTAACTTGTCCACACGGGACAAATCTATCGGTTATCATACGATTGAATTTTCTCGTCGCATAGACTATACGACGGTTGTTTGTATCGAGCTTTATCGTCCGATATTTAACAACCTTCGTATAGTTCTATGTCACGACGAACATCGCACGTATGTTAACCGATAGACGGGGACTAGTTGCGCTTTTAGTTTCATATATGAGTATCGATGAGAATATGAAGGTTTCATATCATCATCAAGTATCATATATTGGTTTTAACTTGAACATCTCGAATCACTCTCTAATTATGCGTTTGTTGTGTATTCTTGTTGTATGTGTGTGTTCCGGCTGTCGGGGGTAAGGCTTCTATCCCATTAAGAATGTATAGAGCGAACACCCATCACTTGTGCTTTCAACCGTTTCGAGTAAATTTCGGCAGCACCTCCCCGTTGTTCTCTGAGTACACTGTAATAGAATAGATAATCATTTCAAAGCTGTGAAACAACGTTGAAATGAACATCTAATCTATCTTTGTACACGGAGAACCAGCGGAAAGATACCGACGAAATATCTCGAAACGGATAAAAACACAAGTGAATGAAGGTGTTTGCTTTATACATTCCTAACTTGTCCACACGGGACAAATCTATCGGTTACCATACGATTGAATTTTCTCGTCGCATAGACTATACGATGGTTGTTAGTATCGAGCTATACCGTCTGATATTTAACAACCTTCGTATAGTTCTATGTCACGACGAACATCGCACGTATGTTAACCGATAGACGGGGACTAAGTGGCGCTTTTAGTTTCATATATGAGTATCGATAAGAATATGAAGGTTTCATATTATCATTGAGTATCATATATTGGTTTTAACTTGAACATCTCGAATCACTCTCTAATTATGCGATTGTTGTGTATTTTTGTTGTATGTGTATGTTCCGGCTATCGGGGGTAAGGCTTCTATCCCATTAAGAATGTATAGAGCGAACACCCATCACTTGTGTTTTCAACCGTTTCGAGTAAATTTCGGCAGCACCTCCCCGCTGTTCTCCGAGTACACTGTACTAGAATAGATAATCATTTCAAAGCTGTGAAATAACGTTGAAATGAACATCTAATCTATCTTTGTACACGGAGAACCTGCGGAAAGGTACCGACGAAATATCTCGAAACGGATGAAAACACAAGTAAATGAAGGTGTTTGCTTTATACATTCCTAACTTGTCCGCACGGGACAAATCTATCGGTTACCATATGATTGAATTTTCTCGTCGCATAGACTATACGACGGTTGTTAGTATTGAGCTATACCATCCGATATTTAACAACCTTCGTATAGTTCTATGTCACGACGAACATCGCACGTATGTTAACCGATAGACGGGGACTAAGTGGCGCTTTTAGTTTCACATATGAGTATCGATGAGAATATGAAGGTTTCATATTATCATCGAGTATCATATATTAGTTTTAACTTGAACATCTCGAATCACTCTCTAATTATGCGTTTGTAGTGCATTCGTGTTGTATGTGTAACATGATTTTAAACCATTGAGATCAAGATTGATAGAACTGATCATCCTACATTGCAATGGCATTCATCTACCAAAAACTATTATTGCAATGGCATTCATCTATAACAATCAACAATTAAAACCACAAATGTAGGATACTGATATCATAAAGCGTTATACGCAACATATGAATTCACATGACTGAAACATGCATAAAAAAAACATGTCCATCCCAAAGAAAGGCCACTGTCAACAAATATAGACAAATACGTCATAAAAACAGTAACCAATTAACAAGTTGATTAGCATCCGGATCAAGAAAATGATAGGAAAAACAATTGACTATGATCTATAATGACAACTCTATTACCATGACTCTCAACTAACAAAGGTGGCTTTTCGTCCTCGGTAGCTTGATAATTGATGGAGGATATAAACTTTTGACGACACCTAACGAAAAGTGGACCCTCTTTTCTTCATTAATTCACTCCCTGTGTGTGTGTGTTTTTTTTTTAATTAAAGGTTATTGATTTTAGAAAGACCTGATGATATATATGTTGAATATCTGTAGGGTGATATGCATGATCACAAGAGCTTGGTGGAGGCAATAAAGAAAGTTGATGTGGTGATCTCTATGGAGGATATAAACTTTCCAACCTCCGCCGATTATAACATTGCTAATTATATGTGTTTCATTAAAAAAGAAACCCCATGATTGTTTACAAGTTATTTTGGGCTATAGCATGTCAAATGTTGATAACTTTGTATGACAATTTATAGCATGCAAGAAGTTGATAGCTATAAAAGGAACAAAATATCTTACGACGTTCCTTTTATTTTCATGTGCAACATTGCCAAATTTTGACGACTTTGAGAAATAATATCTTTGCAGTATTTACCAATTATTTTGGGAGTATTTGAATGTAGATAAATTTGGGGAGATTAAAACTTGGTGTTCTTTCTGACTTCTATGGGCCATGCATATTTCCAAGCTTGAGTTATTTATTTATCTATTGGTTGTAGAAAAAGGATTGAATTTCATTTGAATGTAATAGATAGTATACCTCTTTATTAATAGCATATTCTTGCTAGACTTAAAACTACCTTTACTTTTAATGCAGGAGAGGGATGTACCTGTGCTAATATTTTCCGCAGGCCTTGCAAATATTATAGAAGAGGTATAAACCGAATTATACATTGTTACAATCAAATTAGGTTGCAATGATACTCTTTTGTCATTTAATGTGATATTTAAGCCTTTCTTGTTTGCTAACCAGGTTTTCAGGCAAAAACTTCATAAATCTCTTAAAAACATCAAGGTTGTATCTAACAGAACGGTGTTTAATGATGATGGTCGTCTCAAATCCTTTAAAGGTGATTCTCAAGCAATTGTATATTTACTCTGTTGGAACTTCATATGTTAGAATTGTAGTTGAATGTATCTAGGAATGAGGTCCTCTAGCTGAACTTAAACCACTAGCTTGAAATGTCAAACAATTATACTAAAATTGAACAAAACATCCCCAGCCCAGCCCCAACCCCAACCAAACCCTAGCCCCAGCCCCAGCCCCAGCCCAGCCCAGCCCAGCCCCAACCCCAACCCCAACCGAACCCCACAACCGAACCCTAACCTTAACCCTAACCGAACCTGATGCCGACGCCGACGCCGATGCCAAACCCTCACCCCTACCCGAACCTGGCCTGAACCCTAGACAACAACGTCAAAATTAAAAATTATTTGAGATTTACTTACAAACCGTGCTTGCGGTGGAGGAGAAGGTAGAAATTGGTGGTCGACGACGATCGGCGAAGGTGGCGACGAGGCGCGGGAAGTCGACGAAGGTGTGGGAATGACCGACGAAGCTGGCGATGAGACGCGAACGCGGTGGCGACGAGGTGCGGGAACGGGCGATGAGAGGCGCGGGAGTGAGAGAGAGAAATTTTGGGAACGATGAATAATTTTTCTGTGCTTTTTTTTATTAATAACCTATTTAGATACCCCTACGGACATAACCGTAGGTCCACGGCTTGCGGCTCCGTAGGGCCAAACAAAAAATTAGAACGTAAGGCACCGTAGGGACACACTACTACAAATAAGGGTTGCCCCTACGGATTTATCCGTAGGGGCAACCCACTTCCCCTACGGGCATATGCGTAGGGGCTAAAAAATGCCCTGTAGGTGCAAAGGCCGCAGGTGCAAGTTGAAGCCCTGAACTTGCCCCTACGGTCAAATTATTGCCCCTACGGATATATGTGTAGGTCCTGTTGCCCCTACGGAGTAATGCGTAGGGTAAAAAAAAGTTATATTATTTATGGTTTTTTTAATATATTGGCGGTACCTACGGAGAGAACTGTAGGGGCATGATATAACGCCTACGGATATAGGCGTAGGTACCTATCCGTAAGAGCCATATATCAGGAATCCTGATATATGGCCCCTACAGATAACGCTGTAGGGGCTAGGCAGTTGGCCCTACGGTTGTATCCGTAGGGGCACTCCCAACCCCTGGTACTGCGATCAGGTGGAAAATATCAGTTACTGCTGTTATTGTGTACCTACGGGCGGAGCCGTAGGGGCAACATGTGTACCTACGGATTAATCCGTAGGTACACATTATCTGTATTTTTTTTTTTAAAATGGGCCGCCTGATTTTTTTCCCGCCCTGTGCACAATAATATATACATCAATCAAATATAAAATTAATCATCACACAACATATATCACAGTATTCATATTCACATCTCACGCATATAATATACAAAAGAAACCAAAAAACTGAATATGATATAAATATAAACTAAAATCAATATCGCCCAAAATGTTTCAAAATGTAGTACAATATGTATCATATAAATAAATACATGATTCAAAAAATAAGAATCAAAATGCTAGCCTAGCTCGGTCCAGCTCCACCTCTGATAAACGCTAGAATCTTGCGCCTACCCCGTCGCGTCTGGACTTAACGTGTGCAATAAGCGTGTAAGAACTCTGTTTTATTCGAATTCTTATCATTATCGAGTTATTTCGAAACCCCATTTGGATATCTAGTTTGGAAAACTGTAGTTTATTTTAATTAGATATGTACATGTATGATTAATAAAACATAAGTCTACAACCAAATAACCTCATATGGGCCCTGCTAGAGCCCAGTCCTCGGCCTCTCTCCCAACCTCCGTGGTGTCGTCCGTGTGTGGCGTCCAGGACTGGGGTCAGCAGATTCGAATGCTGCCTTCCCCCTAGCAACTGTCAGAACATTATATTTAGCACATACTGGTCTATAAAATTGACAAAAAATACCAAAATCAACAAATTCAAAGCCTTACCTACAGAGATAGAAGATGTGCTTCTCTGGTATCTGCATGTATCAAAATTTGAATAATATTAATTAATTTCAGTACATACATATTAACAAGGTAAACTCGCATATAGCGCTGCTTACACATATGACAGGGAGTGAACAAGCTCTTGTAGATCATCAGGCGCAAATCTAATCTCATCAAGCAGCCCATAATAATGAGTTGGACGACTAAGAGCAAAAAGAATGTGTGTATATTTATGATATAGCATTCTAAATCAATATACATGTCCTATATAATATATAAACATACCTGGAGGAACGGGAGTGGCCTCTGTCCCTGATATGGACGCATCACCAACAACTAGACATTCAAACATTGACAATATAAGTAATTTTGACATAAACAGGCATGGATATCTATAATATTACATTCAAAATGAATATTAGAGAGCGCACCTGCAGTGAGAAGTGATAAAAGTATCACCCAACAAGAGTGTAATTTACAGAATTAGTTGAGACTCTTGAAAGTCATAGAAGAACCTGACCTGCACAAATCTGATGTATGCTTTCCATTGGACACTAAGAAGTCTCTAAAGGGAAAAGCCTATGTGAAAGCCATCATTAGTTCATATCAGAAGATTGATGCTGAAACAGAGAACAAGGAATGCCATTTTCTTCTTCTTCTGCCACATTACTGTCTTCTCCTTCTTTTTCTGTCACATTACTGTCTTCTCCTTCTTATTATGTGCGCGTGCAAATTCAATGACTATATTGAGAATATGGATTAATAGTGGGTAGGAAAAGTATTTCTCAAATGACTTTTGCGTCTAAAAACCATAAACTACTAAGTAATAGCATACATAAATTTTTTAGTATAAAGGTTGTTATTTTAAGTTTTCCCTTATAGAGATATGATCTAACTGCCTTTATAAACTATAAGTGTGCAGAAAATTATGATAAGAAACCATAAGAAAGGGTCGTAGCTATGCATAACCTTGAATCTACATACCAAATCATGCACAAGCATGCAATTATTGTCGCCTTGCCGTGGAATATAAAATATCTTGGAAGACTATAAGCGAGGATTTAAATCTTGATAGCTTTTGACTTCAACATATATTTTTCTCAAGTACCATGAAATATACTTCCTCCGTATAAACCGTTTTCAGGAAGATGGATTAATAATGAAAAATTATCCATTGTGGCTCACTAGGTTAGCATTTTCTCTTCTATTGACCATCTTACTAATCTGCTTGGTAAATTTATTCGGAACCGGCTGCGAATCATTAAAAGACATGCATAAGAAAGAAAGCTAAAATACAGATATATAGCATACCGATACATCGAAACTTCAAAGTTGCGATGACAATCCAGAGATAATTATTTCTACACACGTGGTGCGCCTGCGAATGCGTCAAGCATCATGGACTAATATTTCAGAACATGGAAAGTATTATTAGTATAAAGTAATTAAAACTTTTAAACACCTTGGGTAGATATTTTCTTAGTTGATGCAATCATATCATGAGGACTAAATTTAAGCTATTATACATATGCATATGTATTTTTCTAACCTAATATATCACACACACACACACACACACACACAGAGAACACCAGTTTGGTAGAGAAATCAGGTAGCAGGATTCTGAAGAAATGGAGTCCATAGTATTGCTCATCATCATCATCATTATCCATGATCCCTTTGATAATATTTTTTCAAAGGGATCATGGATGATGATGATGAGCAATGCTATGGACTCCATTTCTTCAGGGTCCTGCTAGCTGATTTCTCTACCAAACTGGTGTTCTCTCTCTCTCTCTGTGTGTGTGTGTATGATATATTAGGTTAGAAAAATACATATGCATATGTATAACAGCTTAAATTTAGTCCTCATGATATGATTGCATCAACTAAGAAAATATCTACCAAAGGTGTTTAAAAGCTTTAATTACTTTATACGAATAATACTTTCCATGTTCTGAAATATTTGTCCATGATGCCTGACGCATTCGCACGCGCACCACGTGTGTAGAAATAAATATCTCTGGATTGTCATCGCAACTTTGAAGTTTCGATGTATCGGTATGCTATATATCTGTATTTTAGCTTTCTTTCTTATGCATGTCTTTTAATGATTCGCAGCCGATTCCGAATAAATTTACCAAGCAGATTAGTAAGATGGTCAATAGAAGAGAAAATGCTAACCTAGTGAGCCACAATGGATAATTTGTCATTATTAATCCATCTTCCTGAAAACGGTTTATACGGAGGAAGTATATTTCATGGTACTTGAGAAAAATATATGAGTCAAAAGCTATCAAGATTTAAATCCTCGCTTATAGTCTTCCAAGATATTTTATATTCCACGGCAAGGTGACAATAATTGCATGCTTGTGCATGATTTGATATGTAGATTCAAGGTTATGCATGGCTACGACCCTTTCTTATGGTTTCTTATCATAATTTTCTGTACACTTATAGTTTATAAAGGCAGTTAGATTATATCTCTATAAGGGAAAACTTAAAATAACAACCTTTATACTAAAAAAATTATGTATGCTATTACTTAGTAGTTTATGGTTTTTAGACGCAAAAGCCATTTGAGAAATACTTTTCCTACCCACTATTAATCCATATTCTCAATATAGTCATTGAATTTGCACGCGCACATAATAAGAAGGAGAAGACAGTAATGTGGCAGAAAAAGAAGGAGAAGACAGTAATGTGGCAGAAGAAGAAAAAAATGGCATTCCTTGTTCTCTGTTTCAGCATCAATCTTATGATATGAACTAATGATGGCTTTCACATAGGATTTTCCCTTTAGAGACTTCTTAGTGTCCAATGGAAAGCATACATCAGATTTGTGCAGGTCAGGTTCTTCTATGACTTTCAAGAGTCTCAACTGATTCTGTAAATTACACTCTTGTTGGGTGATACTTTTATCACTTCTCACTGCAGGTGCGCTCTCTAATATCCATTTTGAATATCTATAATATTACATTCAAAATGGATATTAGAGAGCGCACCTGCAGTGAGAAGTGGTAAAAGTATCACCCAACTAGGGTGTAATTTACAGAATCAGTTGAGACTCTTGAAAGTCATAGAAGAACCTGACCTGCACAAATCTGATGTATGCTTTCCATTGGATACTAAGAAGTCATAGAAGAACCTAACCCTGACGTACTCATGGGCCATGTTAGACTGTATCATATAAATTGTAGGTTATGATGACTATATTGAGAAATCTAAGAACGGGATGGTTACCGACAAAGGAGAAAATCCGTGTATATGCTTTGTGTGTGCGTTTGTCGTTGAAAAAAATAAATTATCGATAATTAAAGTTAGATTTGAGGATACCCATGTATGAGTTGTATTCTATATATGTGTGTTTCGATTTATGATTTCGCTTAAGTGTAGGGTTGTTTTTACTTAAAGAAGTATCACCATCTACTATATATAAAAAATGTAGCAAACTAGGACTAGAACTCATTTAACATTATCAACTTGTGAGATTTCAATGTCGAAAACTCGCTAAAAAGGAAAATTACTAAAAGGAAAAGACTCTTTGAACAAAACGCATCCACTAGCAATAATATGGAACTGAGACTCGATCAAGATTCTCTGGACTAAAAAATTCCAAGGAATTGCTATTTGAATTACGTTAATTTGGAACACGATCGTTGTAAGTTGTACTTTTCCCGACTTGTGTCATGCCCATGAGCACACAAACTTCTCCCCAATCACAAATCCCAGTCCAGATTGGTATTCAAAATTTATTTAATTAGTTTGTGATCCACATCATTGATTCGTTGCTTGAGGCATCAATGTAGGCACAAATATCACTGAAGCAGCCTAAATCACCATATGAACCGGTTATCGATTTCAATTCCACCAGAATTAGAATTTCATCCGAACAACTTTCACACAGTAATCGGAACCTGGTCAACAAATTTGTCATGCCCGTTGTGGTTTTACTTATGTACAGTACTTTCACAAAATACGTGCTGTCATTTCTAAATGGAAGTTTCTCAGTGCCACCATAGTAGCAGAAGATGGAATTGTTTATCGCAACTAGATTATGCTAAGCCTCGGATAGATTAGGCAAACATGATCTAGAAGAATATAATTAGCAGAGGAAAAATATAATAAAACAAAACAAAGCGTAGCAAATAAGATAAAATAAAATAAAGATATAGAAAATAAAAGAGAAATAAGTTTTCGAGAGGAGAGGTGCAAGATATCATGTGCTCCGAAGAAAAGGAGGGCAAAAACAGTGTTGGCATTCATAAGAGGAAAGCTAGACTAACAAGAAAAAACATTACAAATATTACTATGTTTATGAATTATCACAGAAAATCAACCCAGAATCTGCAAGAAAATCAAAAGTATGGCTCAAAAATGAGACGGACAAATATCTTTTCCTCTCTTATCTTTTCTTTTTGAAAACAAATACCAGAAGATGTTGACTTTCTGGATAGATAGGAGTGGATATGATAAAAACATGTAAAGGGTGCATGGAAGTGCTAACAGAGACTCTTTGTTGCAACTTTATAGTAAACGGAACAATAACTGGCATATTCAAGTTAAAAGAATTGCAAGAATAATGAACATGGCTTACAAACTTGGGTGAGAACGATGTGACACTCAGAAAAACATCTAAAAGACAAATTCATAAATGCGGTTTGGCCAAAACCGGACTAAATCCTGCCATGCGACTGATATTCCTTGATGTAGAAGTAAATATAACTGTGGCACACATGCACACAAAAACTATGGCACAAACAAGTGGAAATATGCAAATAAACATGCATGCATGCAGACATTAAAAGATTAATATAACAGAGATGTCTACTGATGATTTGTAAGATGTTATCGCAGGTAGGACAACTGCCAATTCTATGGCTTGTGGCCACCAGCGACTGCTTTCTCACCACAGTAAAAATAATGAGGGACTATAACATATCATGAATTCGATATGCACCGTGATTTCATAGCATATGTCTATTAACCTATAATGTACAAGTTCTCGGCGTTGATTGCAGAGGTGCATACAGTCTGAACTAGTAAATATACGTAAGAAGGAAAAAGAAGAAACGATTCATAAATATGGTTGGGCCAGAAACAGACTTAGTCACTGGATGACATATAACTGATATTCCTTGATGTAGAAGTCAATACACCTTTGATAACAAACTCATTCTTTTTTGGGAGATATATGAATAACCGACTCTGACCCTCAGCATTCCATTGAACACATGGAAATCCATCGTATCTCATATCCAGCCACCTCACTTCACCGATCCTATGATCGCCCTCTGGAGGACGCACAGCCCTAGCCGCAGCCCGAGCCCCAGCCCCAACCCTAGCCCTAGCCGCAGCCCGAGCTCCAGCCCCAACCCTAGCCCTAGCCGCAGCCCAGCCCTAGCCCCAGCCCACAGCCCCAGCCGCAGCCGCACCCCCAATAAAAAATTGGATAAATTGACCCTACCCCGACCCCGACCCTAACCCTACCCCGACCCCGAACCCGACCCCGACCCCGCAGCCCAGCCCCTGCCCCAACCCTAACCCTACCCCGACCCCGACCGCGACCGCGACCGCGACCCCTGCCCAACCCCAACTCGCGTGCTATGAACCCTAAGCCCAAAATAATCCAAAAATTCTTTAATTTATCTTGAGATTTACTCACCTGAACGGCTGCTGGGGCTGGGGCAACGACCTGAACGGCGGTGGCGACGACCTGAACCGCGGTGGCGACGAGAACTGTGGTGGCGACGAAACCGGCGGTGGCGACGAGGAGAACAACGTTGGCGACGACGGCGTGGCGATTTGGGGCTTATTTTCGCCCGCGATCGAGATCGAGAGAGAAAGAAATTATGAGCGTAGGCGATCGATCTGTGCTTTAGTAATTTGATATTTAGTTGCCCCTACAGATATACCCGTAGGTCCTTTGTTTGCGGCTCCGTAGGGGCAAACACCAAATTAAGAATTAATATTTTTATTCTTGGACGTCTTTGCCCGTAGGGGCAACCTTTTAGCCCTACGGATTAATCCGTAGGGCTAAGTTAAATCTGCCCCTACGGATTTCAATATCCGTAGGGGCAACCCCCTATTTTACTAGTGACAACGATATGGACCTACGGATAAATCCGTAGGGGCAAGAAATATTTACCCCTACGGATATCTGAGTCCGTAGGGGCAACCCCATATTGTAGTAGTGGTGACTTCATATAAACAGAAATGGCTGGCTGGCTTGTTTGATTTTGGTCGAGTGTTCATACAAAGGCAATGTATGTATTAATTAATGTTGCAACTTGCTAGTTAAATTTACTACCTGAGAAATTAAACTTATACCATATCCTATATAAGTGACCTAGGCCTGATGTTCCTTCTATACCCTTAAAACTTGCTAGACACATGCGCACACATGCACCACGCCCCGCTTGCCATGCATATATACACCAACTTGCAAATCTTGTTTGTCATCCACACAACCTGCACATGAACACATCCATACGCGACATAGACCTAACACTACCTGTACAACCAAAATAATACACACACACACACACAACCTAGCTCTACCCACAAACATCCGTATAAGCTTTGAAGAAGCGGTAGCTAGCTCTGTCAAGGGCAAAATTCTACCAATGCCCTCTTTTTTCTCATCACTCTAGACGTATATCTTACCTACAATGAGTTGTGCTTGGTTTAAAGATTATCAAATCTGGATTTTAACAACCATGGAGAAGCTACTAATTATGTGATCATAATTGTTCAAGAAAAGATAAAATAGCACTGATAGAGTTTTTTTCAGAAAAGGAGCCGGGTTTAAACGAGCCGGTTCCTTGCAAATTTCATTGGGAAAATGAGAAGCAAATTACATTGTCTCTTGACCACACACATCACTGTGAACTTATATTGCATGGTCCTGAACTAGAAATTGGATTGCAAGAAACAAGGAGACTATGCATTTATAATGTTAAAATTGTGGAGAAACTTCCTACAGACGTCTGCTGAAGAGCAGACAGACGGCTCCATGTGAATGAGAGCCATGTCAGAACACCAGAGCAAAGGCAGACGTCTGAAAGCCAGCAAGATAGACGTCTGCAAAAGAACTAAGCCAAACAACAGAGTGTGCGTTGACGTTTGGGACAGACGTCTGGAAAAGCTTGAAGCCCGGTCCAGAGTATCGGCAGACGTCTGGTGGCAACAGTCCAGACATCTGACAAAAGGAGATGAATACTTACAGAGTCAAGGCAGACATCTGATCAAGTGTGATTCAGAAGTCTGTCGACGGTAAATCTGTACAAATATATGTTTTGTAAATTCGGATTTATCTCCTATTTTCAGTATGATTAGGGTTTTATCTGTATATAAGGACCTCTCATATGTATTATTTGCTGCCAAATTAATAAGAAAAAAGAGACTATTGTATTGAGAGGGTGACGGCTTAGATCTAGATAAATTTGAGAGAAATATTATAGGATTACTCGTGGGTGTACGTGATTCTAGATTATAGTTGACTTTGCAGATTCCGCTCTGCCGGGAACTAGCAATACGGTGGGTGAATCTCGTTAACAAATCTCTCTCTGGTTTTGTGTTTGTGATTTCTTATCTTGTTCTCACACTTAATTATTGTTTTGTCTTTCATTGTTAATTGCGTGGTGTGATTGTGTGATTTGGTTTTGTCTCGAGCATTGTTCCGTGATCGACTTTCTCCCATTTATAATGCATGACTATTAACAAGCTATGAAGATTTTTGGTCAGCAGCAACGATAGCAAGCATGCAATTCATATCATTCTTATACATGATCCTTTTCCATTGAGACGGAAACTAACGCATGTTCATCCCGACCGGCGGGAATGAATACGAACCAACCAGATTGGCATGTTACCGCTACAACTCCAAAAATGGATGGAATGGATGGATGAAAAAGCGATGAACTTTCTTTCTGGAATTCCACAGCGCCTAGTATCCATCGTTTACGGCTAGAACTACTGGGGTATCTAATCCCATTTTCTCCCCTACCTTTCGTCTCTCAGTGTCAGTGTCGGCCCAGCAGAGTGCTTTCGCCAGCAGCAGATTTGTTGTGAACTTATTAAAGCGTCGATTGTGTTAGTTATATGTATGCCCTAGAGGCCATTACTGTACATAGGATGTATATTGTAGTGGATGCTGGGACATATATAGGGAGGACTTTCTTGCTCGACATGATAGTATGCTATCTGGTTACTCTTTACCTTAACGTGTATGCTGATTGTCTCTCTGTTACATGTTGGTAAAGCCCTTAGGATCTGTACTTGACTACCTGGACTGTGATGCGGATCATACTAGTGGGGACATGGTAGTCTATAAGTACATCCTTCAAAGTCCCTAGTCGAGGGTGTATCGAGACGGGGCATCGATACACCAGAGTAGACTAGCGTATACCTTCTCGACCCATACAGATGGGCGATGGATGATCCCATATCCATCGGTGTTTGACATCAGAGATGATATACGGGTGCTCAGTAGAGACTGGGTACACTGGACGGACTCGCCGAGAACTCCCAGATGGTATTATACCTCACGTCAGATGGCAGTTCTCTGGTGACACTGGTACAGAGTAGTCTGTTGACCCGAGATCGTCATAGAGTCTTGTGTGGTTCCCACTGTGCTTTGATTTCCATCTTACCACGTCCAAGAGGGCGTGCAAAACGGTGGTTTTTGGGTACAGTCCCGAGTCACATGGAGGCAATGAGCGATAGGAGGGGATTCGTCTCTCCCGGTATAGGGGTTGATGTTGCGCTGTGTTCGATTGGCTATAACAGGAAATCCCTGGCCAGGGTTGCTGAGATTTACTGGTAAGTGTTACCAGTAGTTTCTCGAACAGTTATAGACCTCATATCGACACGACTTATTGAGCTATTGGGGTCTGACGTTTACCACCCCTAGGCGAGATATGCGACATATCAGACGATCAGACCGGACTGTACGGTAGTGTTACTGGTCGGATTCACTGGAGTGTGAGCGGGCTTGCTCGTCGATCTTCAGATCGCTCAATACCCGGGTGGCCGTTACGTTTAGCAGACCGCTTGCGGCTTGTGGATGTTTGATATGATCATCATCCGCTGCCGGCGTATTGACGAGTCTTTAGAGTCCTACACAGAGGTTTCCTGGCTCAAGCGAAACGAAATAGGAGCGCATATGAGATATGTGCGGGACCGAGAATAATGCGTGTATGTGATACCGTATTCTATTCTCGCGATAAATATATCGAATGGTTGTATGCGATATAACCTAGTTATCGATTCAAGCGTTGATTCGATAAGCCGATATATTGTATACTAGTCGGTTGTGTGCGACATAACCGGGTCATTGAATCAAGTGTTGATTTAATGATTTAATGCATATTTATATATTTGATATATTGCTTTGCATCAACTAGTATCGGTTTACTTAAGATGGATTTTCTCGCTCGGGTGTGCACATTACATATGCGATATGATTTTGTGCACTTGATTGTATCATGTTTGATGATACAAGTTTACTTGGTTAAGTGCAAAGAATAAACCATGGTTAAAAGAATGGTTAGGGTTTTATTTTCCATTACTTTTTTATTCATTTATTTATTTGTTTATTCACTTTGGAAAATAAAAAGAAAAGAGAAAAGAATGGTTGCTAGATTTGGAGTTTAGTTGAAGCTTCATGAAGCTTTGATAAAGTCAACCATACTTATCTCATCCTTAACCCTAACCATTCACACTAACCATGATTCATTCTCTACACTTGACCATGGTTAGAATTATGATAAGAATTCATTTTCTTTTCTTTTTCTAAAAACTTATCATAATATCTTTCTTCTTCTTCTTCATTCTTCAAGTGAAGAAAAGCAAGGTCCATCAATGGTGATTGTTGGAAATGAGTGAGAAATCCAATTCTAAAGTCTACCCACTTCCTATTTCTTCATCCTCTACCTCTTGCCAAGTAGTAGAGTGTGTTTCCTTCACAACTTTTCACGGTTTGGTGAAGGTGGAGCTTGATTCATCGATGCCTCGACGTAGATCATCTTCGGCATGGACATCGACGACCTAGCTTGCCCATTCTCCGACGAAACCGACTCTAGAGCCCGGATTTGTTTTGGACAGCGGAGACGACTTCGTTGCGGAGCTTTGGAGGTGGAGCACCGGATCTACAAAGGTTGTATTTCCGTATTCTCATTAGTTATTTTGTTAACTAGTTTTGTTCGCCTAGACATCTAGCAAACGATCCGTACTTTAGGGTTTGTAGGCACCATAAGCTTTGAAATTGCCATGGTTGATGGCTTGGGAGACCTCACTAGTGTGCCTAGGAACCCTGCAGATTGAAGTGAGGGACATCATGAATTTCTCGAGAGGAAGCATTCCAAAAATGTGGAGGGCATTATTATCTGCATATTTGTTATTCGATGCAAACAACTGATGACAGTGTAGTGTTTGATTGTGTAGACGCCTCATAGTTTATTATTAAGCCAATTGTTTGGTTGTACTTATGATACTTGTGCTTTCGGTTATACATTTTTTCTACGTGCATGTATGGTTATGCATTTTTTTTGTTTGTTCCTATGGATATGTATTCGTTGTCCATTGTACCTATGGTTATGCATTTTTTGATCGTATTTTTGTATTTATACTTGGTGTAGTGCATTTTTAGTATTGGTAATACAAATGACTTTATAATATCTTGTTGTGTTTGTAGCTTTTTATTAAAATGGTATGCATTGTATGTAGTATACAGATATATCAAGTAATATTGTGTATGTCTTTCATTCGATCCCCATTTGATTTCCTAATATATTCGACGTTATCTCAGAGTTGATGGAGATACGAAATTATCTGTAAGTAAGGAGGACAGACGTCTGGAGTTACAGCTTCAGACATCTGTCGATACTCTATATTCACGGTATATTTTGGGCCGACGTCTGTGAATGATCTGTTCTTTTGTAGATCTCAAGATCAGACGTCTGAACATCCTTATTCTGATGTCTGGGGTTGCTCTGTTAATTTGGAGACTTTTTGGCAGACGTCTGCACATTACTTGTTCAGACGTCTGCTGTGTCTGGACGAGATATTTTGCTTTAGTTAGAAAATTTGTTATTTGGTAAAATATTTTGTATGTTATAATATTGAAGTATATAGCGACCCTAGATCTGATATTTTTTGTGATATTTCAGAGAACCCTTTTGTTATTTTAAGAGAGCTAGAGTTTTAAGGGATTTTGTATTCGTCTACTAGTTTTGTACGCTTCCACTTTTGGATATTAATAAAACTTCGCCTTCGCCTATTAGTTAGTACTCGTATTTCTTATTTACCTATGGTTTGATTACTTCTCTATACGTCTGTATTATTACTTCGTGATCGTTTTGTCACAACAAACTGGAAGAAGACTCAATATTATGATCTAGGTTAACAGTGAGTAAAGACGCATGTGTCATCTTCCCCATCTTGTTAGATCTTGATTTTGAAGTTTTAGAGCTCGTTAGCATGCATCGTGTTTTAATTTGATCCAGTATCATGTCTCCGACAATCATAAAGTTCGATATTGAGAAATTTGATGGAAATATGAGTTTCAGTTTATGACAAGTTCATATGGTTGCCGTGTTGACTCAAAATAATTTGAGAAAAGCAATTCTTGGGAAGGATGTAAAGCCTTCTATTATGACAGAGGAAATTTGGAAGGAGTTGGATGAAAAGGCCATCAAGGCTATCCAGTTGTGTCTGACGAACGAAATTTTGCAAGAAGTTTTGATAGAAAAGACGTCGGCTAATTTGTGGAAGAAATTATAGAAGTTATATTTAAGGAAATCTCTCACGAATCGACTCCTGTTGAAGCAGCGTCTCTACACACTTCGTATATTAGAAGGCTGTTTACCGCTGAAAACCGGGAAGACAGACGTCTTGCCTGAATTTGGGGTTTGGTGCTATCCGTCCACCTCTCCGAAGATACCAAGTTGATTTATGACACCATGTATCGAAGGTTTAAACGGATGCGGCCGATATAGCAGACTTCGTCAGATCCCCCCTCATTTGAAGGGTTTTTGATTGTAGGGACGCTCTTCCCTGCAGGCGCAAGACCCTGTAGTTAATTACGCTACCGCATCGCGGTAACCACTTTCTCCTTCTCCAGATGGTCACTTCGTGTCGTGTGTGTTTGTTTTGTTTTTGGTTTCCCGTGGATTGTATACAGAGACTAATTTATGTTGTCGCCCATAGGATATGGATTAGTCCAAATCCGTATCTTCTTAGATTTGGGTTTGGGGGTTGGATTTAAGGATACGTTAGCCTCATTTGAGACTAAGATCAACTTAAACGTTTGTTTAAGGATACGTTAGTCTCATTTTAGACTAAGACCAAAGTAACGGGATCATTTAGATCTAACAAAAGAGCATTTGGACTCTATTATTTAGTTTAGGGATATTGCGGTCGATTACCAGTTTAAGGACATAGTGGTCCATTACCAGTTTAGGGACATAGTGATCCAGTGCCAGTTTAAGGACATGGTGGTCCAAGGTTAAGGACATCGTAGTCCGTGGGTTTAAAGGGACCCCACAGTCCGAGGTTAAGGACATCGTAGTCCGTGGGTTTAAAGGGACCCCACAGTCCGAGGTTAAGGACATCGTAGTCCGTGAGTTTAAGGACCCCACAGTCCGTGAAATGTGTGGTTGTCGGGACCCGTCACATCTCTGAAGACGTTGAAGGATTACAACGACAGATATCAGAGGAGTAAAGAGATGTACCCTCAAACCGGTGTGAGTTGATTGAAAGATCGGTAGTCCACTTCGGGACTAAGATCTGTTAAATATTCATGAGCAGATGGGCTCAATTAAATATAAGTTGAGGACTTATGGCCAGTATTGAGCTAAGTCCAATAAATGTTTAACATTTTATTGTTCTGGGCCGTTGAGCCTTTATTTGGACTTGACCCTTTTAATAATGCTGAGCATTAGATCCTGACATATTTTTGTCTTGTATTGAATGCATAGCATTCATCAGAATAATGTGTGTTCTGACAGCGCGCCACGTGGCACGCCAGGCGCTTTGCGCCAATTAAAGAGCGCAGTGCGCTTTTGTTGAGTAGTGCACACGTGAATGACATGTTGCGCGTTTGGCGCTGAACGCCAGATGATGGATGCATTGCGTCAGTTTATGAGCGCATTGCGCTGTCGATTTAGAGGCGCACACGTGAGTGACACGTGGCGCGCTTGGCGCTGAGCGCCAGCTCATGAGCAAAGTGCGCTATTTCAGAATCGCAAAGCGCAGGTTGCATACGGACAATAATTGGGGTTATTTGCTTCACCGGGTTGCAATGGCCGCTTTGGATTCGGCAGATTGATAAGCCGGTTGCGCATCGCCAGCTCAAAAGGTCTCTTCATTTTGTCCCGTGGGAACGAGTAAGGACGCTTCATTTTATCATTATAATAGTGTCGTCTCTCTTCCAGTTGATTCGTCAGTTTTGGGGCACTGGGTTGCTGTTGGGTATTCGCAACGAGGGTCGCCTTCCCTTTACCTTTTTCGTTTTGCGACTCCGGCTTCGGAGGAGACGGTCTATGCCCCATCTGGTCCATTTGGGCTAGCTTGTCGATTAGAGCCTGAAACGTGGTCGGTTTGAAGAACATCATGAACTGTGAAATAGTTGCATGAGGGTCTAGGGTGCCCATGAACATGCCCACCGCTGGTGCTTCTTCGATGCGCTGTTCGCACTTCGACCACAGATTCCGCCATCGGATCGCGTACTGAACCCACGTCTCGCCCGGCTTCACCCTGGCATTGATCAATGCTGTTATTGGGGTGCGTTCACTGGCACTTGCGAATCGCTGGGTGAACAACAACTCCATTTCTGCGAAAGTTTTGACGGAGTCGTTTGGGAGTTCGGAGTACCACTCAAACGCCGTTTCTGATAAGCTGCTGATGAATTGGTGGAGCAAAAGCTTGTCATCGCCACCAGTATTGCCACAGAGAGCCCTGAACTGAGCGACATGTTGATAGGGATTGCCTGTCCCTTTGTACACATGGAATTTGGGGATCGTGTAGCCCGGCGGGTACTTTATCTGATCATACCAGCCTGGATACGGTCGTCCAGTTTTGACGACTTGGCCGGCCGCTTCATTTTCCCGGTGAACTCGTATTTGCTGAGCGATATAATCATCCAGGGCGGACTTGGAAATAGTTTCCTCCTTGGCTGCTGAAAGAGCCGGAGGTGGATTTGATGTTTCTCCTCTGTCGTCTTTGAGGATAATCGGAGGATCTTCAGCTGGAGGGTCCTGCTGGATCATCATACCCACCATGTCTTGGAACAGAAGAGCCATTTGCTTTATATTGGCCGCTTGTTCCTCAGCCTCTATGTCCTTCTTTTCAAGTATTCTCCGAAGGAATTCGGCATCAGTTTCTTGCTCATAGCGTTGCTCCGAGGATTCTTCTGGGCTTGCTTTCGGTCCTGTGAGTGCGGCCATCACAGTCATCATCTCCTGAAGCTTCTGCTGCTGCTCTTGGGCTTTTGTCATGGATCGCGTAAGCGGTCGATGACCTGTAGAGATACGGCAATCCTCTTTTCCGGATGCCATATAGACGGTATGCACCACCATGCCCCCAGACTTGGGGTGTTTGGGCTCAGTGCCTTTGACATTTGTCGCAGACATGGGGATTTTCTCCGGCCTTCTCCTCTTATGAGCGGTCAAAGTTGAGGGGGCCGTTGCAGTGGGCACCTAAGTAGTCGTCGCCTTCTGTGGCTTAACGAGACGTTTTTCTTCCTGTCGGACCTTCAGCTTCTTCTGCCGGCAGGGATAGTCTTGATCAACCACCGACTCTCGAACCTGTCGCCAGATTTTGTAAATTTTGGAAGACAACCGCTGACGGGACTGATCCGGCTTTGCTTCTATGACATTCTCCATCGGTGGGGGAGATCTTTTCAATACTGCGGTAGGCGAGTTCCTACTCACCTTGTACAGCAGCAGAAAACTGTTCCCGGTTGGAACAACAACATTAACTTCCACTGTTGAAGCTGGTGGAGTAAGCCCAGACGGGGAGTTTGAACGGTTGCTAGGCACTCTAACAAGGTTCTACAAGGCATCAACCATGCCCGATTAAAAATTAGCCGTGCCGAACAACCCTAACCAAGATCGTATACTAGAGATTAGGCGAAAACTATAGCAAGCAAACAACTTTAACACTAAGTGAAAGGGATTACAACCTTTGTAGATCCGGTCCTTCACTTCTAAAGCTCCGTGTTGACATCCCTTCGCTGCGATCATCGAAATCCCGGACTCTAGTAATGGTTTCCTCGGAGAAATGAACGGGCTAGGTCGTTGACTTCGAGGTCGAAGATGATCTACATCGAGGAGACTTTGTGAAGAGAACACCCTAAACTAAATGGCAAGTAGTAGAGGATGACGAAATAGGAAGTGGGTTCACTTTGGATTTTGATTTCTCACTTTGTTTCTTCACTTGATAAAAATCTAATAGGTTTTTCTTCTTCTTGAAGAACAAGAAGAAGAAAAGAAAAGAATAAGAAAATGAATTATGTAAAAAGAATAATCAAGTGAAGTCTATCATAATGCAACCATGGGTGAGTTTACCTTTGTAGAGACTAAACCATAGTTTGAGTTAATGGTTTGGTTAATGAAAATCTTGTGCAAAACAAAATGAGTGGACTTTGTCAAAGATACTTAAAAGCTTCATGAAGCTTCAAGCCAAGACAAAGAAAACCACCATTTTGTTTTACCAAAATAAATAAAAACCTAAACCATTATCTTAAATATGGTGTAAGTCATATACACACCCAAGTTTGCATGTATCATCAATCATGATACAAACTAGTGCACAAACATATATCACATATACAACTTGTGCACATAAAGTGAGAAAATCAATCTTATGTGAACCAATACTAGTTAATGTAAAGTAATATATCAAATATATAATTATACATTAAATCATTAAATCAACACTTGATTTAACGATCCGATCATATCGCATATAACCGACTAATATCTAGTGTATCAATATATCGAATCAACACTTGATTCGGTAACCCGGCTATATTTCATATAACCGTCCGATGATACAAATCGCAAGAATAGAATACAATATCACATACTGGCATTATTCTCGGTCCCGCACATATCTCATATGCGCTCCTATTTCGTTTTGATTGAGCTAGGAAACCTCTGTGTAGGACTCTAAAGACTCGTCAATACGCCGGCAGTAGGTGGTGATCATATCAATCACCCACAAGCCGCAAGCGGTCTGCTAAACGTAACGGCCACCCGGGTATTGAGCGATCAGAATATCAACGAGCAAGCCTGCTCACACTCCTGCGAATTCAATCAGTAACACTTACCACACAGTCCGGTCTGTTCGTCTGATATGTCGCATATCTCGCCTAGGGGTGGTAAACGTCAGACCCCAGTAGCTTGATAAGTCATGCCGATATAAGGTCCATAACAAGCATGCAACTACTGATAACACTTACCAGTAAATCACTGCAACCCTGGCCAGGGATTTCCAGTTATGGCCAGTCGAGCATAGCGCAACATCAACCCCCAATACCGGGAGAGACGAATTCCCTCCTATCGCTCATTGCCTCCATGTGAATCGGGACTGTACCCAAAAACCACCTGTTTGCACGACTCAATAGAGCTGTGGTAGGGTGGAAATCAAAGCACAGTGGGAGACACACAAGACTCTATGACGATCTCGGGTCAACAGACTAAGCTGTACCAGTGTCACTAGAGAACTGCCATCTGACGTGAGGTATAATACCATCTGGGCGTTCTCGGCGAGTCCGTTCAGTGTACCCAGTCTCCACTGAGCACCGCATACCATCTTTGATGTCAAACACCAATGGATATGGGATCATCCACTGCCCATCTCATGGGTCGAGAAGATATACGCTAGTCTACTCTGGAATATCGATGTCCCGTCTCGATATTCCCACGACTAAGAACATTGAAGGATGTACTCATGGACTACCCAGGCCCCACTAGTATGATCTGCATCATATTCCTAGAAGTCGAGTACACATCCTAAGGACTTTATCAACATGTATACGGAGAGACAATAAGTGTACATGTTAAGATAAAGAGCAACCAGATAGCGTACTATCATGTCGAGCAAGAAAGTCCTCCCTATATATGTCCCAGCATCCACTACAATATACATCTCATGTACAGTAATGGACTCTAGGGCATACACATAACTAACAATCTCCCACTTGCACTAGGGCCATCTGTAGCAGTGGTTGCAGTATCTCATACTCAACCATCCCATAAAAGTCTCTCTCTGTGAAAAGGCCTTTGTGAGTGGATCCGCCGTATTGTCCTCTGAGTCTACTCTCCTAAACTCGATCACCCTGGAGATCAACTATCTCCACGATCAGGTGATACTGCTTTGGAATATGTCTGGGTCACTGATGGGACCGGGGTTCCTGGGTCAAAGCCTCAACACCATTGTCATACAATGGTAGGAAGCTAGTTCATCTCATGAACTAATATACACCCAAACTTCCTCTTTGGTAGTATTTTTGATAGCGATGTCACCAGCCTTTATCGTCTAGTTTGCCACGGTATCTAACTTGGAACTCTTCCAACATACCATCCCTCCACTGAGGATAAAGACAATGCCTGTGACTGACATTCAGTCAACCTTACCACCCTGGAAACTGTCCAATGATTCTCCCCAGGATCGATTGATACCATCTCACTACACCTAGCGAGAATCCTAATATCCATTTAGATCTATCTCATAGATCCAAAACCCAGGATTTAGGAGGTATCACCTTTATCCTATTTGGAGAATCCTTATGATAAGAGGAGATTGACCGTGCGTAGCATAGGAAACTCTTTTCCTATCAAGAGTATGTTGTCCACGAACAATACGAGAATGACCACCTTACTTTCTACTACCTTTTTGTATGTACAAGGTTCATCTACTATTTTGATGAAGTCAAACTCTTTGACTACCACATCAAAACATATGTTCCAACTCCGCGATGCCTGCTTTATCACACAAAGCATCTTGCACACGTTTCCGTTGCTCCCATTTTTTACGAAGCCCTCTGGCTGTGTTCTTATAGACGTTCTCTTCTAAATCAATATTTAGAAAAGCAGTCATGACACCCAACCACCAGATATCGCAGTTATGGTATGCAGCAATGGAAAGTAGGATCCGGATGGACTTAAGCATAGCCACTGGAAAAAGGTTTCATCATTATCCACGCCTGGTCGATGACGAAAACCGTTAACAAGTATAGCTTTGAAAGTCTCAACTTTTCCATCTACACCAAGTAATCTTCTCAAGATATACTTGCTCCTGATAGGAATTTAACCCTTTAGATATAGCAACTAAAGTCCATACTTTGTTGGTGTACATGGATTCCATCTCAGATCGCTAAGCATCGAGCCATTCTTACAAGGTCCCTACTCTTAATGGCCTGCTAGAAACTAGTTAGGTCATCATCTCATGATGCAATCCTCGCTCCCACTGTCATCGAGAAACCGAAGTATCTCTCAGGTGGATGAGGAACCCTGCTAGATCGGCGGAGAGGCTGAGGTTCGTCGGGGACTATTGAACCCTTTGGTTCTACCAAATCATCAGCTGTAGTTTGTATAGCTAGAACTTTTTCCAGTTCTACAGAACTGTCCTTGCCTCGATCTTGTCAGTATTTTGCTTTTGACATAGGCCGGACAACCCCAAATCTTAACTTTCTTAAGAAATGGGCTCTTCCCATACCATATCTCATATGGAGTGGTAGGCACTGATTTGATTCGAACCCAATTCAATAGGTATGCAGCTTCTCAAGTGCATAACCCCCAAAAAGAAACAGGTAACTCAGTAATACTCATCATAGAGCACACCATATCTCATAGGGTGCAATTGCTCCGCCCCGATACACCGTTGTGCTGTGGTGTATACGGAGGAGTAATGCTGAGAGAGAATCTCATTCTCATTTGGAATAGTCCAGGAATTCCATGCATAAGTATTCTCCTCCCTGATCTCATCATAGGACATAATACTTCTACCCGGTTTTGGTTTTCTACTTCTATCTTATATTCTTTGTATTTCTCAAAAGCTTCAGACATGTGTTTCAACAGGAACATGTGTCCGAATCTTGAGAGATCATCAGTGAATGTAAAGAAGTACAAAGAACCAGTCCTGGCATATGTAGACTGGGGACCTTCATACATCACTATGTATCGTTCCCAAGGGTTCACTGACCCTTCCTCTGTTTCCAGTAAACGGAGCTATGGTTATCTTATCTTTGTGACATGATTGGCAAGTTTCACAAGATGTAAATTCAAACTGATTTAAATATGCATCTAAATGTAACTTAGCTAGTCGGGTCGCATTGATATGACCTAGTCTACAATGCCTTAAGAAGGATTCGTTCATTTTTGAACTCTTCCTCTTGTATGTGTTCTGTACGTTAAGAACTGTGGTCTGATTTAGAATGTATATACTTTTAGATAACGTGCCTGAACCGATCAACTCTTGATATAGAAAATGTTCAAATCATTATCCAACAGTACAAAATTATATCCTTTCTTTAGTAAAAAGAGACTGATATGATGTTGTATATCAGGTTCGGTATCTAATAACATTCGTTCAAAATCAATGTATTCTAGTAATACAGGGTGATAACTATCAACAGACTTGGCTGCAAAACTTGCACCGTTTCTATCTCATGAAATTTATCACCCGTTCTCAGTTCTCTACCTATCTGTAGCCCATGTAACAGATTACATTTGCGGGATCCTGATCCGGTATCTAATACCCAGGACGTAGAGGATACAGAGAAACAGTTCTTTGTAATGAACATACCCGAAGAAGATGCATCATGATGCACTTTCTTCGTTTGGGCGGCATGGGAATCCTGGTATTCCCCTAATTCCTGCTCGGTCTTATAACAATTATAAGTTGGAGCGGGGCCAACGTTCCCCAGCTCAGTATAACAAGCGGGTTCGGTCAATACATCTATATTATTATCTTGATTAAGGCGTGACATGGTCGCTACCTGGAGAGAGAGAGAAGAAAACACTCTGCGTGCGCTCTTGCAAGATTAGATTGGTTATATATTTTATCTAATCAGGATGGCTCCCACTATTTTTATCAAATCTTCCTTCAAACCCTAAAAGGAAAGACTAGTCGGGCTTAATTACACTCTACAAGTTCGCCAATCTTTCGGCCAGGCCAGTGCCGGTACTTTGAGGGACGTTCCCCGTGCTTTCGCACGGACCTAATTAAAATAAATCTCGTTTTCTCAGAGGCGTAACCCCGTTGACACCTTTCTAGACACCTACTTGATCGGCTAATTGTAAAGTGCAAAACTCTCCCAGGAGTAATAATTACTCGTAGTGGGTATCAGGATCCAACTATCTCATAGAAGGTATGCAATCTCATTGCAAATTTCAACACTTGAAACTCACGATAATGGTTTTTACCCCTAGCACTTATGACCTTAACTATGGTCAACAAATTATAAGCACTAGTCAAGCTCTACCCGTCATTTCGTGATTAATTAGACCCACCCACATGACCCTTAACTAAGGTCAATAAAGTCACATGACTGTCCTAACTAATCGCATCATATGCTGTGTAGGAAGACATCACTTAGCTACCGTACGCTGTGCCTTGACTATGGTCAACAAACACAGCACGAATACTAAGTACTCTACTTCCTAAAATGACGGAGGGTTGCGGATGGTTTTTAAGAAAACCTTTAACGCTTTGAACTTGATCTAGTTGCGGAATCAAATGGTTTAAAATGGAGTGTTTTTTAGGCTTTTGCTAGTTTCGCTAAAGAGATCACTCCCGGTGAAGGGATCTCGGCTCTTTCCTCGTCGAATGAGGTGCAGGATATTCAAAATACCACTATGCAAAGCAAGAACTAGAAAAGCAATCAAAAGAAAAACCGAAGATTGTAGCATCTGCTAGTTATTGCTAAAGAGGTCACTCCCGGTGAAGAGATCTCGGCTCTTTCCTTATCAAATAAGGTGTTGGATGTTCTACAAGGAACACCGCTATGCAAAGCAACAACTAGAGCTACCTAATTTTTTTTTGAAATTCGATTCCACAACATCATTTAGGTTTATTTTCTTTCATTAATCTCATTAATGAAGTCCCATCATTTAAGTACACCTAAACATCACAGATAAATACAACGTACACTTATGCCACCCGCATTCGCCTCGATGTCCCGTCAGCACCGTTAGGTTAGCTAACTAACGGCAGAATAGGGCAGGGCTAGCACGGGTGTAAAACATAAGCAACGTCTATATAATATATCATATATACTATATACAATATCTATCTGAACATATCACATGATCACATCACAGATAACGCAGCAGAAAACAACATATGAAATATTGGATATACTAGGACGTCCATATTTTATTTTGAGCCCCTATAAAACACGGATTCCACGGTTGATGAATAGCCAATCCCACACCCGTAGACCCCTACGAGCGCGGCAAGCAACCCTACCAATTCTAGAGTTAGGAGACCCGGACTCGACTCCTCGAGATGGTTTCCCACTGGACCTTAGAACCTGGTTACTTGTGCTCCCCGCCTTGGGTCTATCCTAATGCGGAAAAATAAATAATATACATCAACGGTGACATCTTCCTCAGCCCGGAAGTGCCCCAATAAAAGAATATTACATATAATGAATTTTACATGAATGAAAATGAAAAACACTCATTGCACATAAAAAACCCTGGCTATTCAAACACGAAGATCCAATATAACATATCCAGCAACACATAACATCACATATCATCAACGTAAGTAAATATGCGTATCCCAATTGTCGTTGATGTATAGCAACGAAACCGGCGATACACCATATATTACACTTACGGTCGCAGAAAAGAAAGCGTAAAACTACAACAGTTGGAATCCGCAATTTCCTTAGACATCTCATGCCTAACCATATGAATTCCTTAGACATCGCATGCCTAACTATTATAAACCCCGCATTTTAATCTCATCATCGAAAACTCTTTTCAATATCAATTCGGGCAATTCAATAAGATTCCCGACATTTTGATCGAATGCTCGTCGCAAACTTTAGTAGACGGCTGAACCTCCGGATGCCGTCGACGAAGTGCACTAAGGCGGAACACCGCTTCCGCGAGCACCCGAACGGATGCTTTTGGCTACGGGGTTCTCCTACAGTCACTTGTTCGGGGCTATGGGGCGTGGCTATCTATTAAGTTTACCCGGCGAGTATCCGCGTACTTTACGTGATTGCGACGGACTTTTGATCGCATCAAAATCCCGTGGCAACCGATCATTTGAGACTGAACTGCTAGATTTATAACATTCAAATTAGTTATCTCATAACTACTTGTGAATTCCAAATATTGTATCACATTCCAGATAAATAGACAATGTTAAACTTTCCGATCGAATAATCAAACACCCAAGTTTTCCCAAATTGTTCTCAACACTTGAAATTAGTTTAAAAACATTTATCGCATACCACAGTACCAATGGTCCAGCCATAGAAGGGTCAAGCCAATGCCTCACATGTGGCACGCCATACTGCCCCAAACCCTAAGGTTCAAAAGGCAGTTCAAGATGGTCACATAATCGAGTTAAGGTTTGTTGTCTTCTAGAGGGTTCATCGCGTTACTTGCACGTTAGAACGTTCTTAAACTACGGAAAAAATCCAATACTTGGAAATTTTCCGGCAGGGGAAAAAGTGAGTTATTGATATCCGTACGAAATTTTTAACACGTTCTAAAATTACCCGGAAAAACTAAACGAAGTTAAATTATCCGATCGAATCAACAAGTCCCTAATACACCCCAGAAAACTCAACACTTGAGCAGAATTAAACATACCCAAAAGCATCAGGAAATTGATAGGGACTTTACTGTGCAAAAGACAAAGCATGATGTGACTGTATGGCCATGGAACCACCGCGGGAGCCATGCTCATGCCGCGGTTCCGCGGCGCTTTGGTCGACTTACTTTGTCGTTTTTCACAGAGTTCCATATAATTGCCTGCTGATTTTTTTAAGTTTTTTAATGTTGAAAAAATCACGATTTCAAAAAATGTCCAGAGAAGGGTTTAAACGGGGTTATCCGGGTTCGATCGGACTTTTAACTTTGTCTAGATATCGCCTAAAGCTCTAGCTTGGCTCTGATACCACTGAAGGGTTGCTAGGCACTCTAACAAGGTTCTACAAGGCATCAACCATACCCGATTAAAAATTAGCCCTGCCGAACAACCCTAACAAAGATCGTATACTAGAGATTAGGCGAAAGCTATAGCAAGCAAACAACTTTAATACTAAGTGAAAGGGATTACAACTTTTGTAGATCCGGTCCTTCACTTCTAAAGCTCCGTGTTAACGTCCCTTCGCTGCGATCATCAAAATCCCAGACTCTAGTAATAGTTTCCTCGGAGAAATGAACGGGCTAGGTCGTTGACTTCGAGGCCGAAAATGATCTACGTCGAGGAGACTCAAACTCAAGCTCCATCTTCACTGGGTCAAGAACTTTGTGAAGAGAACACCCTAAACTAAATGGCAAGTAGTAGAGGATGATGAAATAGGAAGTGGGTTCACTTTGGATTTTGATTTCTCACTTTGTTTCTTCACTTGATAAAAATCTAGTAGGTTTTTCTTCTTCTTGAAGAATAAGAAGAAGAAAAGAAAAGAATAAGAAAATGAATAATGTAAAAAGAATAATCAAGTGAAGTCTATCATAATACAACCATGGGTGAGTTTACCTTTATAGAGACTAAACCATAGTTTGAGGTAATGGTTTGGTTAATGAAAATCTTATGCAAAACAAAATGAGTGGACTTTGTCAAAGATACTTAAAAGCTTCATGAAGCTTCAAGCCAAGACAAAGAAAACCACCATTTTGTTTTACCAAAATAAATAAAAACCTAAACAATTATCTTAAATATAGTGTAAGTCATACACACACCCAAGTTTGCATGTATCATCAATCATGATACAAACTAGTGCACAAACATATATCACATATACAACTTGTGCACATAAAGTGAGAAAATCAATCTTATGTGAACCAATACTAGTTAATGTAAAGTAATATATCAAATATATAATTATACATTAAATCATTAAATCAACACTTGATTTAACGATCCGGTCATATCGCATATAACCGACTAATATCTAGTGTATCAATATATCGAATCAACACTTGATTCGGTAACCCGACTATATCTCATATAACCGTTCGATGATACAAATCGCGAGAATAGAATACAATATCACATACTGGCATTATTCTCGGTCCCGCACATATCTCATATGCGCTCCTATTTCGTTTCGATTGAGCAAGGAAACCTCTGTGTAGGACTCTAAAGACTCGTCAATATGCCGGCAGTAGGTGGTGATCATATCAATCACCCACAAGCCGCAAGCGGTCTGCTAAACGTAACGGCCACCCAGGTATTGAGTGATCAGAAGATCAACGAGCAGGCCTGCTCACACTCCTGCGAATCCAATCAGTAACATTTACCGCACAGTCCGGTCTGTTCGTTTGATATGTCGCATATCTCGCCTAGGGGTGGTAAACGTCAGACCCCAGTAGCTTGATAAGTCATGCCGATATAAGGTCCATAATAAGCATGCAACTACTGATAACACTTACCAGTAAATCACAGCAACCCTGGCCAGGGATTTCCAGTTATGGCCAGTCGAGCATAGCGCAACATCAACCCCCAATACCGGGAGAGACGAATTCCCTCCTATCGCTCATTGCCTCCATGTGAATCGGGACTGTACCAAAAAACCACCTGTTTGCATGACTCAGTAGAGCTATGGTAGGGTGAAAATCAAAGCACAGTGGGAGACACACAAGACTCTATGACGATCTCGGGTCAACAGACTAAGCTGTACCAGTGTCACCAGAGAACTGCCATCTAACGTGAGGTATAATACCATCTGGGAGTTCTCGGCGAATCCGTTCAGTGTACCCAGTCTCCACTGAGCACCCGCATACCATCTCTGATGTCAAACACCAATGGATATGGGATCATCTGTAACACCCGAGCCCAATACTACTAATTTCTGTTACTGTTTGAGCATTAAGTAGTACTCATTTCTTTTATCTTGCTTGTTTGGGTCTTACTGTAAAATTTTATCTGGCAAAGTCATTTCTGCATATAAAAATTTTCAGCATCTAAAATGAAATTAAAAATATCTATCTTGGCCTACTCGACGCCCCTAGCCTCGTGGTAGCGTCCGTGCATCGAGTTCTCGTCCCGTTCGGTGAAACGGGCGAGTTTGGACGGCTACGCGCGCGTACAGGTGTCCGACTTGGGGATATGCTTTTTAATCTTAAAACACCTCATTTTAAAATTTGGAACCCGCTTAAAATCCTATAATTTAAATTTCAAATTTTTGGACCCAACCCGGGCGCGTTTTGGAAATGTTTCATTTAGCGCCAAAATCCCAAATTAATATAATATTCAAAACCATATAATATTTCGTTTATATATATATTTTACTATTAATTTAATATTCTAAATCTTTTAAATATTACTTATAAAGTTTCTGAATCTTTCCCTGCCCAATCAGCGTGGCATAAACCCCCGTGGGCCCCTCGTACTTAATCTATCTCTCTCTCTCTTTAACTCTCTCTCTCTTCCCTATATATTCTCATCTCCTCCAAAATATTTTCCAGAATGCGAGAACCCATCGAGAGCCTAACCCTAGCCGCCTTCACCGTCACCGCCGCAGCCCCGACGCCGGCGTCAACGTCACCGTCGCCCTCGCCTCCGCCTCCTCCTCTCAACCTCAACCTTCCTCCTTCCACCCCGCGCACCCTGCACAGCCGCGATCGCTGCAGAAGTTCTCTGCAGTCGCCTGATCGCCGGCGGCCTTCGTCGTCGCCATCCGCGCCACCTTCAGCACCTCCTCACCACCTGCACACTCCAGCACCCCGACCACCTCCTCTCCCTCTCCGTTTTCTTTTCCCTGCACCGAAGTCCATACCCGAGCCCTAACCCTAACGGCTGCGACCTCCTCGCCGGCGCCTCACTGCCGTCGAACTCATCGCCGTCACACCCTCTGCAACACCAGTAAGCCTTCTCTCCTCTTCCTCCTTCCATTTCCCTTCGGTTTATCCTTTGGCTGTGCATTAAATTTCTGGATCTTGTTGTCGCTGTTCGCCAGAATCCGGCCGTGCCGGTGACGTGTCCCGATGATCCAGCGGAGCACTCTGACCCGTGAGGTCCCTTGGTTCGTTGTTTGGGTTCAATCCGTGAACCGTGCGTTTGTCGCGTGTTTCCCGCCGACGTTACGTTCCGTTTTTCCCGGTTCGCAACCCGTCGAGGCAAGTATCCCTTGCTACATGCTATACGATATAGTTATATATGTTTTGACACATTAAACCTGTAAAACTTAACTTGGTATAGTCGTTTCTCATTTGGTTGCAATATGACATTATATCATTTTACAGTTAACGTAAAATCTACAGTTTGCTAGTTTAAACCTAATAACCAAGTTTACTTGTTAATCACATTTTACTGTTTAATAGATGGTAGCACTTACCCATGTAGTTCTATTACATTCGGACATTCGTATTCAAGGCTTGATATAACTGTACTGCATCAATATCTAAACTATTGCACCGCTAAGGGTGCTCAAACCTGTTAATATAATAAAACGGCTGCACTGTATTACTGCACTCTTGAGATTGAATGAAACATGCTTATTATTTAGCTCATTGCTCATTCCACGTTGTTAAATACCATGTTCGATTATATATCTGTTTGTGAGCACACCCACGATATTGTTACATCTTGACTTGACATTGTCACACATGGTATTTATATGATACACCTGACATGGTACCGTTTACTATTGACTTGAACTGATGTACCATGACCTGACCTGTTACCTGATCTCGTGCCTAATCCCAACAAACCTGACATGTAGTCCTCATGGACCGTTCCTGTTGTCTATCCAGACAAACCTGCTTTTACCTGATCCTGTGTTGGCATTAGTTCTTGATTACTGAATACCTGACCTGACATATATAACTTGGGGGTATGGGGAAATCAAAGGTGAAACCTGACTTGTAACTCGACAGTTCACTACCTGTTCTGGGTGTACACATTCTTGTTTTGTGCCTAGCGGCATGTCTCGGTTTCGGCCGAGAATATTGTGGTCGTGGTCTCGGGTATGTATGGGATACTATCGAGTGTACACATTCCTGTTTTGTGCCTAGCGGCATGTCTCGGCTGCAACCGAGAATATTGTGGCCGTGGTCCCGGATATGTACGCGATACTATTGAGTTACATCGACGATTCATCAATTGATTTCAAGGACTTTAGACTAGAAAACCTGATAGAACAGTTTAGTTACCCACTACACACTACCCTGCACTGCTTGTTTCACATTATTACTTTATTCATGTTTTATTTTGCATTGCCTGTTACACTGTTCATATTATATTACTGGTTGACATGACGCGCTGACGTCTGGATTTTGCATGGCCCAGATTCTATACCACTGTCGCAGTCCGAGCAGGAGTACTTCAGCCAGCAGGCTGAGTTGTGGGTCCAGTAGTGGTTAGTTTTATTTCCTGCATTTATTTCCATATGTGAGCCCGCATTATGGGACATACTTTTCAGTTATTGTATTAGATCATTTGCTTCCGCATTCATTTATCATTGACTCTTGTTATTCTGGATTATGGACATGTTTTAGATAGTTTTATCTTGTTCTTGATATCTCTACAGCCGTAATGTGACTGTGGATGGATACTTCCTACCCACAGGTATCATGGTTGGCTATGTCACGTGCCCAATCTAGCGTACTCTGGGAAGCGGGGCGTGACATGGTTCTTTTGGTATCAGAGACATAGGTTAGTTGGGTTAATTCTTTTGTAGTTGGGTATTGTACCCAATACACGAATCAGAATACCCGTGTTAGGAAACATGTCCTGCCACTTTGCCGTTTACCATTCTTGAATCACATCCTTCCTGATTATATCTTGTACGACGTACAAACTTACTTTGCAAGTCAACTCAAAAACCTGATTTCTTGTTATCTCTAGGACTTAGGCGACTTGGGTGGAGTTAAGTAATTTTGGCTATGATACCGCGGCATAGTTACAATGCGGTACTCTATTTAAGTATCTTGGAGTTCTAGCCTTGATCTATATTCAGAATCTATCATCATGCTAATGTTGGGTGTTTTAAGTTCAGGATTATGGCAGATAAGAATTTGAAGACGTACCAGAGGCGTGTGGACGAAGCCGCCATGCTTGGAGTGATAAGAGGAATGCTGGAGAATCAAAAGAGACAGACCGAGCTGATCCAGCAGCAAGCAGACTCGATCCAGGAAGGTTTGCAGATCGTTCAGCAGTCTGTAAACAACGTTGGAGCTAAACCAGTTGATCGAGTTGGAACTGTTAGTTATATGTATGCCCTAGAGGCCATTACTCTACATAGAATGTATATTGTAGTGGATGCTGGGACATATATAGGGAGGACTTTCTTGCTCGACATGATAGTATGCTATCTGGTTGCTCTTTACCTTAACGTGTACACTGATTGTCTCTCTGTTACATGTTGGTAAAGCTCTTAGGATGTGTACTTGACTACCTGGACTATGATGCGGATCATACTAGTGGGGACATGGTAGTCCATACGTACATCCTTCAAGGTCCCTAGTCGTGGGTGTATCGAGACAGGGCATCGATATACCAGAGTAGACTAGCGTATAACTTCTCGACCCATACAGATGGGCGATGGATGATCCCATATCCATTGGTGTTTGACATCAGAGATGATATACGGGTGCTCAGTAGAGACTGGGTACACTGGACGGACTCGCCGAGAACTCCCAGATGGTATTATACCTTACGTCAGATGGCAGTTCTCTGGTGACACTGGTATAGAGTAGTCTGTTGACCCGAGATCGTCATAGAGTCTTGTGTGGTTCCCACTGTGCTTTGATTTCCACCTTACCACATCCAAGAGGGCGTGCAAAACGGTGGTTTTTGGGTACAGTCCTGAGTCACATGGAGGCAATGAGCGATAGGAGGGGATTCGTCTCTCCCGGTATAGGGAGTTGATGTTGCACTGTGTTCGATTGGCTATAACCGGAAATCCCTGGCCAGGGTTGCTGAGATATACTTGTAAGTGTTACCAGTAGTTTCTCGAATTGTTATAGACCTCATATCGACACGACTTATCGAGCTATTGGGGTCTGACGTTTTACCACCCCTAGGCGAGATATGCGACATATCAGACGACGAGACCGGACTGTACGGTAAGTGTTACTGGTTGGATTCACAGGAGTGTGAGCGGGCTTGCTCGTCGATCTTCTGATCGCTCAATACCCGGGTGGCCGTTACGTTTAGCAGACCGCTTGCGGCTTATGGGTGTTTGATATGATCATCATCTGCTGCCGGCGTATTGACGAGTCTTTAGAGTCCTACACAGAGGTTTCCTGGCTCAAGCGAAACGAAATAGGAGCGCATATGAGATATGTGCGGGACCGAGAATAATGCGTGTATGTGATACCGTATTTTATTCTCGCGATGAATGTATCGATTGGTTGTATGCGATATAACCTAGTTATCGAATCAAGGGTTGATTCGCTAAGCCGATACATTGGATATTAGTCGGTTGTATGCGATATGACCGGATCGTTAAATCAAGTGTTGATTTAATGATTTAATGCATAATTATATATTTGATATATTACTGTGCATTAACTAGTATTGGTTCACTTTAAATGGTTTTTTCTCACTTGTTTGTGCACATTGTATATGTGATATATTTTTGTGCACAAGTTTGTATCATGTTTGATGATGCATGCTTACTTGAGTTTGTGTAAAGATTAAACCATGGTTATTTAAATGGTTAGGGTTTTGTTTTTCATATCTATTTATTCATTTACTTATTTATTTCTTTTTGGCAAAAGAAAAGAAAAATGGTGACTTTATTTGGATGCATGTTGAAGCTTCATGAAGTTTTGACTAAGTCACCATTTTTGTCTTCATGCTTAACCCTAACAATTGACCTAACCCTAGTTTATTCTCTATACTTGACCATGGTTTGATTATGATAAGTATTCATTTTAATTTCTTTTTGAGATATACTTATCATAACATTTTTCATCATCTTCTTCTTCTTCTTCAAGAAGAAACCTTGCTCCATCAATGGCAACTTGAGCAAATGAGTGAGAAATCCAATTCTAAAGTGAACCCACTTCCTATTTCTTCATCCTCTACCACTTGCCAAGTAGTATAGGGTATTTTCTTCACAAGTTTCATGACTTGGTGAAGTAGGAGCTTGATCTTGTGATGCCTCGACGTAGATCATCTTCGGCACGAAGCCGACGACCTTGCCCGCCCATTTCTCCGATGAAGCCGACGCTAGAGCCCGGGATTCCATTTGGACAGCGAGGAGACTTCATTGTGGAGCTATGGAGGTGGAGGACCGGATCTACAAAGGTTGTATTTCCGTTCTTTTAGTTATATTGTTAACTAGTTGCATCTTTCGCCTAAATTTCTAGTTAACGATCCGTATTAGGGTTTCTCGGCACCCGTAAAATTTGAAATTGGTATGGTTGATGCCTTGTGAGACCTCTAGTGTGTGCCTAGGAACCCTACAGTGGTATCAGAGCCTAGCTAGAGCCTTAGGCAAAGTCTAGACGACGTTTGAAACCCGATCGAACCGAAACCCTAATTCCCGAGATGCTCTGTGGACTTTTTTCAAAAACTGGGATTTTTCCAGATTAAAAATGCTTAAAAAATTCAGCTGGGCATTCTAAGAATTACGATGCAAAAATTAACCCATGATACGTTTATAGTACGGCGGAACCGCGGCAGAAGCATGGCTTCTGCGGCGGTTCCGCGGCCAAATGAAGGGAGTTGCCTGTAGTTTTTGCACAGTAATTCCTCTTTCACAGTGCTGAGTTTTATGGGAATTTTTAATATTTATTCAAGAGTTGAATTTTCTGGGGTTGTTTTGGGGATTCGATGATTCGATCGGAGTATCAGATTTTGTCTATGTGGCTTTCCGGATAATTTTTGAATATGTTAAAAAGTTCGACCGGATATAAATACCCAATTTTTCCCCTGTCGGGAAATTTCCAAGTGTTGGATTTTTCCGTAGTTTAATGACGTTCTAAGTAGTGCAAATGACGTTCTAATTAGTGCAAATGACGCGATGGTCCCTCTAGAAGACAACAAACCTTAACTCGATTATGTGACCGTCTTGAACTGCCCTTTGAACCTTAGGGTTTGGGGCAGTACGACGTGCCACATGTGAGGCGTTGGCTTGACCCTTCTACGGCTGGACCGTTGGTACTGAGGCACGAAGTGAATATTTTTGAACTTATTTCATGTGATGAGCTGTTTCGGGAAAACTTGGGTGTTCGATTATTCGATCGGAAAGTTTAACATTTTCTATCTTATTCGGAATGTGATACAACAATTAGAATTCATAAGTAGTTATGAGATAACTGAATGAATGTTATAAATCTAGCGGTTTGGTCTCACTTTATCGGTTGCCACGGAATTTTGATGAGATCAAAAGTCCGTCGCAATCACGTAGCGTACGCGGATACTCGCCGGGTAAACTTGATAGACAGCCTCGCTCCATAGCCCCGACCAAGTGACTGTAGGAGAACCCCGTCGCCGAAAGCATCCGTTCGGGTGCTCGCGGCAGCGGTGTTCCGCCTTGGTGCACTTCTTCGATGGTGTCGGGGGTGCGGCCGCCTACTGAAGTTTGCGACGAGCATTCGATCAGGATGTCGGGAATCTTGTTGAATTGCCCGACTTGATATTGAAAAGTGTTTTCGATAATGAGACTAAAATGCGGGGTTTATAATTGTTAGCCATGTGATGTCTAAGTATTTCATTTGATTAGGCATGCGATGTCTATGCAGGTTGCGGATTCCAACTGTTGTAGTTTTACACTTTCTTTTCTGTGACCGTAAGTGTAATATGTGATATCGCCGTTTTCGTTGCTATATGTCAATGACAATTGGGATGCGCATATTTACTTACGTTGATGACATGTGATGTTATGTGTTGCTGGATATGTTATATTGGATCGTCGTGTTTGAATAGCCGGGGGTTTTTTATGTGAGATGAGTGCTTTTTCATTTTCATTCATGTAAAAACTTGTATGTAATATTCTTTTATTGGGGCACTTCCAGGTTGCGGAAGTTGTCACCATTTGTATATTATTTACTTTTCCGCACTAGGATAGACCCAAGGAGGAGGGCACAAGTAACCGGGTTCTGGAGTCCAGTGGGAGACCAACTCGAGGAGTCGAGTCCGGGTCTCCTAACTCTAGAATTGGTAGGGTTGCTTACCGCTCTCGTAGGGGTCTAGGGGTGTGGGTTTGGCTATTCATCGAGACCGTGGAATCCGTGTTTTATACTGGCTCGTATTAAAAACACGGACGTCCTAGTATATCCAATATTTCATATGTTTCTTCTGCTGCGATATCTATGATGTGATCATGTGATATTCTGTGATAGATACAGTATATAGTATATATGCTATATTATATAGACGTTACTTATGTTTTACACCCGCGCTAGCCCTACCCCGCTCTGCCGTTAGTTACCTAACCTAACGGTGCACGAGGGGACATTGAGGCGAATGCGGATGGCATAAGTGTACGTCGTATTTATCTGTGATGTTTAGGTATTTAAATGATGGGACTTCATTAATGAGATTAATGAAATAAAAGAAACCTAAGATGTTGTAGAATCGAATTTCAAAAATAAAACAGGTAGCTACAGTTCTTGCTTTGCACAGCGGTATATATGATATATCCTGCACCTTATTCGATAAGGAAAGGACCGAGATCCCTTCACCGGGAGTGACTCCTTTAGCAATAACTGGCAGATGCTACACACTCGGTTTGTCTTTTGATTGCTTTTAAGTGTTTTTGCTTTGTACAGTGATATATATGATATATCCCGCACCTCATTCGACGAGGAAAGGACCGACGATCCCTTCACCGGGAGTGACTCCTTTAGCAAAACTAGAAAAGCCTCAAAAGCACTCCATTTCAAAATCATTTGATTCTACGACGATATCAAGTTCATTACGCAATAGGTTTTCAGAAAAACCTGTCGTAGCCCTCCGTCATTTCAGATAAGTACTAGTTAGTATTCGTGCTACGTTAGTTGACTATGTTAAGGCGTAGTGTACGGTAGCTAATTAGTGCTTATCTGCATAAGCATATGATGTGATTGGATTAGGGTAGTCGTGCGACTTTGTTGACTATGTTAAGGGTCGTGCGGGTGGGTTTAATTCAATCGGGAAATGACGGGTTGAACTTGACTAGCACTTATGATTTGTTGACTATATTAAGGTCATATAGCTGCTAGGGGCAAAATAATATCGGGAATTTCAAGTGTTGAAATTTGCAATGAGATTGCATACCTTCTATGAGATAGTTGGATCCCGATACCCACTGCGAGTAAGAGTTACTCCTGGGAGAGTTTTACACATTACAATTAGCCGATCAAGTAGGTGTCTAGAAAGTTGTTAACGAGGTTACGCCTCTGGGAAAACGAGGTTTACATTAATTAGGTTCGTGCGAAAGCACGGGGGACCTCCCTCAAAGTACCGACACTGGCCTGGCTGAAAGATTGGCGAACTTGAAGTGTGTAATTAATCCCGGCTAGTCTTTCCTTTTAGGGTTTGAAGGAAGATTTGATAAAAAGCAGTAGGAGCCATCCTGATTAGATAAAATAATAACTAATCTATTCTTGTAAGAGCGCACGCTGAGTGTTTTCTTTTCTCTCTCTCCAGGTAGCGACCATATCACGCCTTAATCAAGATAATAATACGGATATTGACCGAACCCGCTTGTTTTACTGAGCTGGGGAACGTTGGTCCCGCTCCAACTTATAATTGTTATAAGACAGAGCAGGAAATTGGGGATTACCAGAATTCCCGTGCCGCCCAAACGAAGACAGTGCATGTTGATGCATCATCTTCGGGTGTGTTCGTTACAAAGAACTGTTTCTCTGTATCCTTTACGTCCTGGGTATTTGATACCGGATCAGGATCCCAGATATGTAATCTGTTACATACGGGCTACAGAAAGGTAGAGAGCTGAGAACGGGTGATAAGTTTCATGAGGCAAAAAACGGGGCAAGTGTTGAAGCCAAGTCTATTGGTCACTGTCACCCTGTATTACCTATACATTGATTCTGAACGAATGCTATTAGATACCGAACCTGATATACAAAATCATATCACTCTCTTTATTAGAAAAGAAAGGATATAATTTTGTATTGATGGATAATGTTTTGAACATTTCCTATATCAAAAGTTGATCGGTTCAGGCACGTTATCTAAAAGCATTGACGTTCTAAATCAAACTACAGTTCTTAGTATACGGATCACACACAAGAGGAAGAGTTCAGAAATGAACGAATTCTTCTTGAGGCATTGTAGATTAGGTCATATCAATGCGACCCGACTAGCTGAAGTTACATATAGATGCATATTTAAATCAGTTTGAATTTACATCTTATGAAACTTGCCAGTCATGTTACAAAGATATAATGACACCAGCTCTGTTTATTGGAAACAGAGAAAGAGTTAGTGAACTCTTGGGATGATACATGTTGATGTATAAAAGTCCCCTGTCTACACATGCCTGGACTGGTTCTTTGTACTTCATTACATTCTCTGATAATCTTTCGAGATTCAGACCTATGTTCCTGTTGAAACACAAGTCCGAACCTTTTGAGATATTCACAGAATATAAGCTAGAAGTAGAGAACCAATACAGGTATAAGTATTATGTCCTTTGATGAGATCAAGGAGGAGAATACTTGAGCACGGAATTCTTGGACTTTTCTAAAGGAGAATGAGATTCTCTCTCAGAATTACTCCTCCGTATACACCATAGCACGATGGTATATCGGGACGGAGCAATCACACCCTATTTGATATGGTGTGCTCTATGATGAGTACTACTGAGTTACCTATTTTCTTTTGGGGGTTATGCACTTAAGAAGCTGCATACCTATTGAATTAGGTTCAGATCAAATCAGTTGCCTACCACTTCATATGAGATATGGAATGGGAAGAGCCCATATCTTAAGTTTGTTAAGATTTGGGGTTGTCGGGGCTATGTCTAAAAGCATAATCTGGACAAGCTGGAGGCAAGGTCAGTTTTGTAGATCTGGAAAGGTTCTAGCTATACAAACTACAGCAGATGATTTGGTAGAACCAAAGGATTCAATAGTTTCCAACGAACCTCAACCTCTCCGCCGATCTAAGTAGGGTTCCTCATCCGCCTGAGAGATACTTTGTTTTCTCTATGACAGTGGGAGCGAGGATTGCGTCATGAGATGATAACCCAACTAGTTTCGAGCTGGCCATCAGGAGTGAGACTCTGTAAGAATGGCTGGATGTTTATCGATCTGAGATGGAATCCTTATACACCAACAAAGTATGGACTTTGGTTGCTATATCTGAAGGGTTAAATCCCCATCATGAGCAAGTATATCTTGAGAAGATGACTTGGTGTACATGGAAAAGTTGAGACTTTCAAAGCTAGACTTGTTAAAGGTTTTCGTCATCGACCAGGCATGGATAATGATGAAACCTTTTCCAGTGCCTATGCTTAAGTCCATCCAGATCCTACTTGCCACGGCTACATACCATAACTACGATATCTGGCGGTTGGGTGTCATGACTGCTTTTCTAAATGTTGTTTTAGAAGAGAGAGTCTGTAAGTACACAGTCAGAGGGCTTCGTAGACAGTGGGAGCAGCGAAAACGTGTGTAAGATGCTTTATATGATAAAGCAGGCATCGCGGAGTTGGAACATCTGTTTTGATGAATTAGTCAAACAGTTTGACTTCATCAAAATGGTTGATGAACCTTGTATATACAAAATATATACAAAAAGGTAGTAGGGAGTATGGTAGTGATCCTCGTAGAGTACGCGGATTACATACTCTTGATAGGGAAGGAGTTTCCTATGCTACGCTCGGTCAATCTCTGCTTATCAGAATGATTCTCCATATAGGATCAAAATGATACCTACTAAATTCTGGATTTTGGATCTATGAGATAGATCTAATTGGATGTTAGGCATCTCGCTAGTAGTAGTGAGATGGTATCAATCGATCCAGGGGAGAATCACTGGAAGTGTTCCAGGGTGATAAAGACGACTGAATGTCAGTCGCAGGCATTGTCTTTACCCTCAGTAAAGGGACGGTATGTTGGAAGAGTTCGAAGCTAGATATCATGGCATACTAGACGATAAAGGCTAGATACATCGCTAATTAAGACGCTACCAAAGAGGCGGTCTGGATGTATATTTGTTCATGAGATGAACTTAGTTCCTCCCATTGTGTGACAATGGAGTTGTGGCTTATGCCAGGAACGTCCGTCCCATCAGTGATCCAGACATATTCTAAGGCAGTATCACCTGATCATGGAGATAGTTGATCTCCAGGGTGATCGAGGTTAGGAGAGCAGACTCAGAGGATAACACGGCGGATCCACTCACGAAGGCCTATTCCCAGAGAGAGACTTTTATGGGATGGTTGAGTATGAGATACTACAACCACTGCTATCAGATGGCCCTAGTGCAAGTGGGAGATTGTTAGTTATATGTATGCCGTAGAGGCCATTACTGTACATAGGATGTATATTGTAGTGGATGCTGGGACATATATAGGGAGGACTTTCTTGCTCGACATGATAGTATGCTATCTGGTTGCTCTTTACCTTAACGTGTACACTGATTGTCTCTCTGTTACATGTTGGTAAAGCGCTTAGGATGTGTACTTGACTACCTGGACTATGATGCGGATCATACTAGTGGGGACATGGTAGTCCATAAGTACATCCTTCAAGGTCCCTAGTCGTGGGTGTATCGAGACAGAGCATCGATATACCAGAATAGACTAGCGTATACCTTCTCGACCTATACAGATGGACGATGGATGATCCCATATCCATTGGTGTTTGACATCAGAGATGATATACGGGTGCTCAGTAGAGACTGGGTACACTGGACGGACTCGCCGAGAACTCCCAGATGGTATTATACCTTATGTCAGATGGCAGTTCTCTGGTGACACTGGTACAGAGTAGTCTGTTGACCCGAGATCGTCATAGAGTCTTGTGTGGTTCCCACTGTGCTTTGATTTCCACCTTACCACGTCCAAGAGGGCGTGCAAAACGGTGGTTTTTGGGTACAGTCCCGAGTCACATGGAGGCAATGAGCGATAGGAGGGGATTCGTCTCTCCCGGTATAGGGAGTTGATGTTGCACTGTGTTCGATTGGCTATAACCGGAAATCCCTGGCCAGGGTTGCTGAGATATACTGGTAAGTGTTATCAGTAGTTTCTCGAATTGTTATAGACCTCATATCGATACGACTTATCGAGCTATTGGGGTCTGACATTTTACCACCCCTAGGCGAGATATGCGACATATCAGACGACGAGACCGGACTGTACAGTAAGTGTTACTGGTTGGATTCACAGGAGTGTAAGCGGGCTTGCTCGTCGATCTTCTGATCGCTCAATACCCGGGTGGCCGTTACATTTAGCAGACCGCTTGCGGCTTGTGGGTGTTTGATATGATCATCATCTGCTGCCGGCGTATTGACGAGTCTTTAGAGTCCTACACAGAGGTTTCCTGGCTCAAGCGAAACGAAATAGGAGCGCATATGAGATATGTGCGGGACCGAGAATAATGCGTGTATGTGATACCGTATTTCATTCTCGCGATGAATGTATCGATTGGTTGTATGCGATATAACCTAGTTATCGAATCAAGGGTTGATTCGATAAGCCGATACATTGGATATTAGTCGGTTGTATGCGATATGACCGGATCGTTAAATCAAGTGTTGATTTAATGATTTAATGCATAATTATATATTTGATATATTACTTTGCATTAACTAGTATTGGTTCACTTTAAATGGTTTTTTCTCACTTGTTTGTGCACATTGTATATGTGATATATTTTTGTGCACAAGTTTGTATCATGTTTGATGATGCATGCTTACTTGAGTTTGTGTAAAGATTAAACCATGCTTATTTAAATGGTTAGGGTTTTTTTTTCATATCTATTTATTCATTTACTTATTTATTTCTTTTTGGCAAAAGAAAAGAAAAATGGTGGCTTTATTTGGATGCATGTTGAAGCTTCATGAAGCTTTGACTAAGTCACCATTTTTGTCTTCATGCTTAACCCTAACCATTGACCTAACCCTAGTTTATTCTCTACACTTGACCATGGTTTGATTATGATAAGTATTCATTTTAATTTCTTTTTGAGATATACTTATCATAACATTTTTCATCATCATCTTCTTCTTCTTCAAGAAGAAACCTTGCTCCATCAATGGCAACTTGAGCAAATGAGTGAGAAATCCAATTCTAAAGTGAACCCATTTCCTATTTCTTCATTCTCTACCACTTGCCAAGTAGTATAGGGTGTTTTCTTCACAAGTTTCATGACTTGGTGAAGTAAGAGCTTGATCTTGTGATGCCTCGACGTAGATCATCTTCGGCACGAAGCCGACGACCTTACCCGCCCATTTCTCCGATGAAGCCGACGCTAGAGCCCGGGATTCCATTTAGACAGCGAGGAGACTTCATTGCGGAGCTATGGAGGTGGAGGACCGGATCTACAAAGGTTGTATTTCCGTTCTTTTAGTTATATTGTTAACTAGTTGCATCTTTCGCCTAAATTTCTAGTTAACGATCCGTATTAGGGTTTCTCGACACCCGTAAAATTTGAAATTGGCATGGTTGATGCCTTATGAAACTTCTAGTGTGTGCCTAGGAACCCTACAGGAACTGTGGCAAATTTCAGACGTTTGGGTCCGTCTACATTCACTGGTTTGGAGGAGCCGTTGCCAGCCAAACAGTGGCTAGTTGACACGGAGAACTTGCTGATTGCGGCACAGATTCCAGATGACAAAAGAGTTGACGTGGTATGCATTCAGTTAGTGGACTACGCCCGAGAGTGGTGGCTTGTGGAAGAGACCCGCTTGCCCTAGTCGATCAGTTGGGCGGATTTTTCTAAGAGTTTCCTGGAGAAGTTCTTCCCGCGGACTGCACGGAAGGAAATGGAAGAGAAGTTTATTGGGCTAAGGCAGAATGGAGCACCCGTGGATGTGCATGCAGCAGAATGGACGAGACTCAGCAGATTCGCTGGACCTTTAGTTGCCAATGATGCAGACATAGCATGGAGGTTCATGCACAGCTTGGGCGTGGACATCCCGAGTTTACCTTCACTGGAGGAAGCAGTTCTGTCGGGCCAGTCGAGTTTAGGGCTAGGCCGACAAGCAATATTCTTGCAGCAATGGAAGTTGATAGTGGTGAAGAGCCGGCGGTTGTTCGCAATTTTAAGGACGTGTTTGAAGATATATCGGGTTTACCGCCGAGGCGAGACGTGGAGTTCACAATTGATCTTATTCCTGGTGCAGCGCCAGTATCTAAAGAGTATTATCCAATGGCACCAGTAGAGTTGGAAGAAGTTAAGAAACAGGTTGCTGAATTGCTTGAGAAGGGTTGGATTCGAAGCAGTAACTCACCTTGGGGAGCTCCAGTTCTTCTAGTAAAGAGGAAGGATGGCACGAGAAGGATGTGCATCGACTATCGAGAATTAAACCGGGTGACTATTAAGAATAAGTACCCGATCCCTCGCATTGGAGAACTTTTTGAGCAGCTTAGTGGCGCGAGGGTATTCTCGAAACTGGATTTGCGATCCGGATATCATCAGGTCCGAATGAAAGCAGAAGATATTTGCAAGACGGCGTTTCAAACTCGGTATGGACATTACGAGTACTTGGTGATGCCCTTCGGAGTAACGAATGCGCCGGCAGTATTCATGGACTTGATGAACCGAATCTTTTCACCGTTCTTGGACCAGTTTATTGTGGTATTCATTGACGATATTCTGGTTTACTCGAAGAGCTTTGAGGAGCATACGGAGCACTTGAATATCGCACTGCAGACGTTGAGACAGGAGAAATTGTATGCGAAGATGAGTAGGTGCGAGTTTTGGCTGGAGGAAGTGAAGTTTTTGGTGCATGTTGTGTCGGGCGATGGAATCGCCGTCGATCCCGAAAAGATTGCAGCAGTTCGAGATTGGCCGATTCCAAAGAATGTTGCTGAGATAAGAAGTTTTCTTGGATTAGCCGGATACTACAGGAGATTTTGGAGAACTTCCCTCGTTTGACAGAGCCGTTGACCAAGCTTACGCGTAAGGAGGTACCTTTTGTATGGACGGATAAGTGTGCGTTAGCTTTCGAGACGTTGAAGCAGAAGTTGATAACCGCCCCAATTCTGACCGTGCCAGATAATTCCGGAGGATTGGTGATTCACAGCGACACATCTGGGAAAGGATTGGGATGTTTTTTGATGCATCATGGGAAGGTTGTAGCATACGCATCGAGACAATTGAAGACCCATGAGAAGAATTATCCGACTCATGACTTGGAGCTTGCGGCTGTGATCTTCGCTTTGAAGATTTGAAGACACTACCTTTTGGGCGAGAGAGTCGAAGTTTTTACAGATCACAAGAGTTTGAAGTATGTGTTCACGCAGAAGGAGCTTAATATGAGGCAGTGTAGATGGTTGGAGCTGATGGCCGACTATGATCTTGATCTTAAGTATCATCCGGGGAAGGTTAACGTCGTGCCGGATGCGCTTAGTCGGTTACCAGCAATTTAGGTATTAACTATGCAGAAAGAGATCATTGCAGATTTTCGAAGATTTGACTTGGAGGTTGTGCTACCGTGTTGTACGGGACAGTTGATGCAGTTGCAAGTACAGTCGTCTTTAGTTGAGAAAATTAAAGCAGCACAATCGCAGGATCCTAGACTGCAAAAATTTCGAGAGCAAGTTGAAGCCGGACTACGAACAGATTTACTGGTCCACGAAAATGGTTCGTTGAGGTTTGGTAGCCGTTTATGTGTGCCAAAGGGTGATGTTCGTGAAGAGCTTATGAAGGAGGCACACAGTTCAGCTTACTCTGTACATCCAGGAGGCACAAAGATGTACCGAGATATTCGACAGCATTTCTGGTGGGAAGGTATGAAATGGGAGATTGCTCGCTTTGTGGCTAAGTGCTTGGTGTGTCAGCAAGTTAAGGCTGAACACCAAAGGGTTGCTGGTTTATTGCAAGCACTTCCGATTCCTCAGTGGAAGTGGAAACATATAACCATGGATTTCGTGACGGCTTTACCGCAGAGTCCAAAGGGCAACAATGCAGTATGGGTGATTGTTGATCGGTTGACCAAGGACGCTCACTTTATTCCTTTCCGGGTTGGTCAATCAACGGAGACTTTGGCAGAGCGGTACATGCAGGAGATTGTAAGATTGCATGGAGTACCGGTGAGCATCATGTCCGATCGGGACACTCGGTTCTTATCACACTTCTGGAGGAGTTTACAGGAAAGTTTGGGGACTAGATTGAAGTTTAGCATAGCTTATCATCCTCAAACTGATGGTCAGTCGGAGAGAACGATCCAAACTCTTGAAGACATGTTGAGAGCATGCATGTTAGACTTCAAGGGTTCGTGGGAGGATCATCTACACTTGGTGGAGTTTTCTTACAACAACAGTTTTCAGGCAACTATCCAGATGGCTCCGTTTGAAGCTTTATATGGTCGTAAGTGCCGTTCACCTGTTTGTTGGGATGATGTCGGTGAACGAAGATTGTTGGGACCAGATTTGGTGGTGCAGACGGTTGAGAAGGTTAACACTATCAGAAAGCATACGAAGGCAGCTCAAGACAGACAGAAAAGTTGGGCTGACACGTCAAGAAGACCTCTAGAGTTCGCCGTGGGAGATTTGGTTTTCTTGAAGATATCACCGACTAGAGGGGTGATTCGTTTTGGGAGTCGAGGAAAGCTTAGTCCTCGATTTGTTGGACCCTTTGAGATATTGGAGCGTGTTGGAGAGGTAGCGTACCGTCTGGCATTACCGCAGTCCTTGGCAGGTGTGCACGATGTGTTTCACATATCTCAACTACGAAGGTATGTTCGAGATGAAACATACGTTTTGGACCATTCGGAGTTAACAGTACGGGAGGATCTGACTTTTGAGGAGAGACTGGTTGAAATCGTGGATCGAAGGGAAAAGGTTCTTAAGAATAAGGTTATCCCCCTTGTGCTTATTTCTTGGGGTAATCGATCGCATAGAGAGTCCACTTGGGAGCGAGAAGATGAGATCCGGCAGAAGTTTCCTCACCTTTTTCTGTAGTTTTCTATCTTGTGTTCTTGAAATTTCGAGGACGAAATTCTTTTGTAGTTGGGTATGATGTAACACCCGAGCCCAATACTACTAATTTCTGTTACTGTTTGAGCATTAAGTAGTAATCATTTCTTTTATCTTGCTTGTTTGGGTTTTACTGTAAAATTTTATCTGGCAAAGTCATTTCTGCATATAACAATTTTCAGCATCTAAAATGAAATTAAAAATATCTATCTTGGCCTACTCGACGCCCCTAGCCTCGTGGTAGCGTCCGTGCATCGAGTTCTCATCCCGTTCGGTGAAACGGGCGAGTTTGGACGGCTACGCGCGCGTACAGGTGTCCGAGTTGGGGGTATGCTTTTTAATCTTAAAACATCTCATTTTAAAATTTGGAACCCGCTTAAAATCCTATTATTTAAATTTCAAATTTTTGGACCCAATCCGGGCGCTTTTTGGAAATGTTTCATTTAGCGCCAAAATCCCAAATTAATATAATATTCAAAACAATAATATTTCGTTTATATATATATTTTACTATTAATTTAATATTCTAAATCTTTTAAATATTACTTTTAAGTTTCTGAATCTTTCCCTGGCCAATCAGCGTGGTATAAACCCCCGTGGGCCCCTCGTACTTAATCTATCTCTCTCTCTCTCTAACTCTCTCTCTCTCTCTTCCCTACATATTCTCATCTCCTCCAAAATATTTTCCAGAACGCGAGAACCCACCGAGAGCCTAACCCTAGCCGCTTTCACCATCGCCGCCGCAGCCCCGACGCCGGCGTCAACGTCACCGTCGCCCTCGCCTCCGCCTCCTCCTCTCAACCTCAACCTTCCTCCTTCCACCCCGCGCACCCTGTGCAGCCGCGATCGCTGCAGAAGTTTCCTACAGTCGCCTGATCGCCGGCGGCCTTCGTCGTCGCCATCCGCGCCACCTTCAGCACCTCCTCACCACCTGCGCACTCCAGCACCCCGACCACCTCCTCTCCCTCTCCGTTTTCTTTTCCCTGCACCGAAGTCCATACCCGAGCCCGAACCCTAACAGCTGCGACCACCTCGCCGGCGCCTCACCGTCGTCGAACTCATCGCCGTCACACCCTCTGCAACACCAGTAAGCCTTCTCTCCTCTTCCTCCTTCCATTTCCCTCCGGTTTATCCTTTGGCTGTGCATTAAATTTCTGGATCTTGTTGTCGCTATTCGCCGGAATCCGGCAGTGCCGGTGACGTGTCCCGACGATCCAGCGGAGCACTCTGACCCGTGAGGTCCCTTGGTTCATTGTTTGGGTTCAATCCGTGAACCGTGCGTTCGTCGCGTGTTTCCCGCCGACGTTACGTTCCGTTTTTCCCGGTTCGCAACCCGTCGAGGCAAGTATCCCTTGCTACATGCTATACGATATATTTATATATGTTTTGACACATTAAACCTGTAAAACTTAACTTGGTATAGTCGTTTCTCATTTGGTTGCAATATGACATTATATCATTTTACAGTTAACGTAAAATCTACAGTTTGCTAGTTTAAACCTAATAACCAAGTTTACTTGTTAATCACATTTTATTGTTTAATAGATGGTAGCACTTACCCATGTAGTTCTATTACATTCGGACATTCGTATTCAAGGCTTGATATAACTGTACTGCATCAATATCTAAACTATTGCACCGCTAAGGGTGCTCAAACCTGTTAATATAATAAAACGGCTGCACTATATTACTGCACTCTTGAGATTGAATGAAACATGCTTATTATTTAGCTCATTGCTCATTCCACGTTGTTAAATACCCTGTTCGATTATATATCTGTTTGTGAGCACACCCACGATATTGTTACATCTTGACTTGACATTGTCACACATGGTATTTATATGATACACCTGACATGGTACCGTTTACTATTGACTTGAACTGATGTACCATGACCTGACCTGTTACCTGATCTCGTGCCTAATCCCAACAAACCTGACATGTAGTCCTCATGGACCGTTCCTGTTGTCTATCCAGACAAACCTGCTTTTACCTGATCCTGTGTTGGCATTAGTTCTTGATTACCGAATACCTGACCTGACATATATAACTTGGGGGTATGGGGAAATCAAAGGTGAAACCTGACTTGTAACTCGACAGTTCACTACCTGTTCTGGGTGTACACATTCTTGTTTTGTGCCTAGCGGCATGTCTCGGTTTCGGCCGAGAATATTGTGGCCGTGGTCCCGGGTATGTACAGGATACTATCGAGTGTACACATTCCTGTTTTGTGCCTAGCGGCATGTCTCGGCTGCAGCCGAGAATATTGTGGTCGTGGTCCCGGGTATGTACGGGATACTATTGAGTTACATCGACGATTCATCAATTGATTTCAAAGACTTTAGACTAGAAAACCTGATAGAACAGTTTAGTTACCCACTACACACTACCCTGCACTGCTTGTTTCACATTATTACTTTATTCATGTTTTATTTTGCATTGCCTGTTACACTGTTCATATTATATTACTGGTTGACATGACGCGCTGACGTCTGGGTTTTGCATGGCCCAGATTCTATACCACTGTCGCAGTCCGAGCAGGAGTACTTCAGCCAGCAGGCTGAGTTGTGAGTCCAGTAGTGGTTAGTTTTATTTCCGGATGTGAGCCCGCATTATGGGACATACTTTTCAGTTAATGTATTGGATCATTTGCTTCCGCATTCATTTATCATTGACTCTTGTTATTCTGGATTATGGACATGTTTTAGAATAGTTTTATCTTGTTCTTGATATCTCTACAGCCGTAATGTGACTGTGGATGGATACTTCCTACCCACAGGTAGCATGGTTGGCTATGTCACGTGCCCAATCTAGCGTACTGTGGGAAGCGAGGCGTGACATCATCCATTGCCCATCTCATGGGTCGAGAAGATATACGCTAGTCTACTCTGGAATATCGATGCCCCGTCTCGATATTCCCACGAATAGGAACATTGAAGGATGTACTCATGGATTACCCAGGCCCCACTAGTATGATCTGCATCATATTCCTAGAATTTGAGTACACATCCTAAGGGCTTTATCAACATGTATACGGAGAGACAATAAGTGTACATGTTAAGATAAAGAGCAACCAGATAGCGTACTATCATGTCGAGCAAGAAAGTCCTCCCTATATATGTCCCAGCATCCACTACAATATACATCTCATGTACAGTAATGGCATCTAGGGCATACATATAACTAACAGAGTTGCCCCCGGCCTTCCTTACTCGACGCCAGTGGGGACGTCGAGCGTGTCGAGCCGTTGGTGTTGGTTCAGCGATGGGAATGGCTTTGTCTTGCCCCCTATCCAGGTAGGGGGTTGTTGCTGGCGTCAGTCTCTTGAAGACTGATGTCCGTTGAGAAGCGGTATCCAGCCGGTCAAAAACAGACTTCTGAGTAGGGACAGGAACCGTAATGGAAACCGGAACAGTCAGTCTTGTAAAAACTGACCCTTTGGTAGGAGAAGTCGCCTTGACGACTTCGGGAGCAGGGTTGGTTACTCTTTTCGGAATAACCTTTTCTTGAGGCGCAGGCTTCATCATGGGCCCACCTGAACTTTGGCCCAGTCTAGCGAAGACTGAGGCAGTGGACTTGGGCGACCCGTTGAGAGGGGCCGCAGTAGTAGCAAGCCGATCAAAGACCGACTTCTTGGGAGCTTCTGGCGTTGGCATAGGAGCGGTGAAGCTCGTTGGAGGGAGCATGGTCCCGAAAAACAATCCTGTGGTAGCTTGAGTGACCTGTTCCACCGGCAATGTAAACAGGGAAGCCACTTGGGGCCCGTAAGCTATGCCTCCAGATGAGGCGGAGCGGGAGTTGCAACTGCAATTGGAACACTTTGCACAAGCGGGCGCATTGATCCTTCGCTTTCTGCACCGAGCAAAACGCAAAATCTTAGTACCTCGAAACCCAAGGGCAACCATTAGCAAACCGCGATTGGTTCGCGAACACGACACACGAAGTGTGGAGTGGAAAGAGGAAAAGGTCCCACCGGGCATGCCAAAATCTGTTCCCCTCCGAAACGCGGCGGAGTTGCGGCGAACGTCTTGCCTGAATTTCGGGGCAGATGCTAATTGGTGCTATCCGTCCACCTTTCTGAAGATGCCAAGTTGATTTATGGCACCATGTATCGAAGGTTTAAACGGATGTGGCCGATGTAGCAGACTTCGTCAGATTCCCCCCCTCCGTCTGAGGGGTTTTTGATTATGGGGACGCTCTTCCCTGCAGGCGCAAGTCCCTGCAGTTAATTATGCTACCGTATCGCGGTAACAAATTTCTCCTTCTCCATATGGTCACTTTGCATCGTGGGTGTTTGTTTTGTGTTTGGTTGCCCGTGGATTGTATACGGAGACTAAGTTATGTTGTCGCCCGTAGGGCGTGGACTAGTCCAAATCCGTATCTTTCTTAGATTTGGGTTTGGGGGGTTTGGGTTTAGGGATATATTAGCCTCATTTGAGACTAAGATCAACTTAAACGTTTGTTAAGGATACGTTAATCTGATTTTAGACTAAGATCAACTTAACGGGACCGTTTAGATCCGACAAGAGAGCAATTGGGCTCTATTGTTTAGTTTAGTGACATTGCGGTCGATAATTAGTTTAGGGACATTACGGTCCAATGTTAGTTTAAAGACATCGCGGTCGAGGTTAAGGATATCATAATCCGTGGGTTTAAGGACTCCACAGTCCGTTGTTAGTTTTAAGACATCACGGTCGAGGTTAAGGACGTCATAGTCCATGAATTTAAGGACCTCATAGTCCAACGTTAGTTTAAAGACATCACGGTCGAGGTTAAGGACATCATAGTCCATGGGTTTAAGGACCCCACAGTCCAACGTTAGTTTAAAGACATCACGGTCGAGATTAAGGACATCATAGTCCATAAGTTTAAGGACCCCACAGTCCGATGTTAGTTTAAAGACATCATGGTCGAGATTAAGGACATCATAGTCCATGAGTTTAATGACCCCACAGTCCATAGTTTAGAGACGTCATAGTCTATGAAATGTGTGGTTGTCGGGACCCGTCACCTCTTTGAAGACGTTGAGGAATTACAACGACAAATATCAAAGGAGTGAAGAGATGTACCCTTGAACCAAGGTGGATTAAATGATCTGGAGTCCAATTTGGAACTAAGATCAATTAATTATATTATGAGCACATTGGCTCAGTTAAGTCTGAATTAAGGACTTATGGCCAACTTAGGCTAAGTCCAATTAAGTTTGAAGTGTTGGCCCTCTGTTGGACCATTAGACATTTGTCTGGTTTCAGCTCACATTACTTAGCAATACTAAACAAGAGTTTGAGGGCTTTGGTAAAAAATTTATCTGTGATTGAGCAGTAGACATTATAGCTCCGATTTTTACTCAATTTTGAATGGGAGGCTTTGTCTCTGGAAAATTAACCAATTTGGTTAACACTAGTGTTAAACACTAGATAACAACGGTGTTAAACACTGGAAATGAAGTTGTCAGATTAGTGTTGCACACTAGAAAACACCAGTGTTAAACACTGGGAATAAGTTCTTTAAATTAGTATAAAACACTAAATAGGAATGGGTCACGTGGGGCCATGTGAGGGCACCCGAAAGTGGGACCAGATCCCTTTTACCTTGCTTTGCAAATAAGTGTTTAACACTTTTTTTTCATATTTTATTTTTAGCATCACGTGTCAGCACGTGATGGGGATTTATGCATTGATCATTAGAGCATTTGCTAAGGGGTCACGTGGGGACACGTGAGAGCGCCCAAAGCTTTGTTTTCCTTCGCTTTTTCTTTCTGTGTTTTGTAAGTCACGTGGGAGCACGTGAGGCATTGCCTCAAAGCTTTCCTCCTTCTCATTTCTGGGGATCTCTTCAGGGGTCACGTGGGGACACGTGACCTTAGTCTTTTGCATGCACGGAGATCTTTTGAGTTCTCTGTTATTTTTAAGAATTAAATTCTCTATATGGTTAAACCCTAATTATGACTTTGGAGGAATTAAATTTCTATTGTGAAAGAATTAAATTCTTATGTAGGATTAAATCCTAATTTTATTTTGGAGGAATTAAATTCCCGTGAATTTGAGAGAATTAAATTCTCAATTAGGGTTAAACCCTAGTTCTGTTTTGGAGGAATTAAATTCCTATAATTTTTGGAGAATTAAATTCTCAGATAAGGTTTAAACCCAAATTTCATATCTTGAAGGAATTAAATTCCTGTAAATCTTGAGAGAATTAAATTCTCAGATAGGGTTTAAACCCTAATATATCTTGGAGGAATTAAATTCCTATAAATTTGGGAGAATTAAATTCTCTGAACTCAATCCTCCCTCTAAGTCTTGGATCTGCATGGCAAAATCTCAACCCGATGAGAATTAAATTCTCAACCTATGGGGAGATTTGCTTCTGCAGATCTTCAACCGGAGGAAGAACTAAGTTCCTTTGCAAAAGAGTTAAACTCTTAGATTTTGAGAATTAAATTCTCTTTGTGAAATTTGATCCCCTTTCTTTTCTCACATAGGGTTTTCTTTGTTGAGAATTAAATTTTCCTTTCTTTTCTCTGAAATTTCAAGATTCCAAAATTCTATCTCTCCAAGAAGAAAAAACTCCCTCTTTTCCTCCTCTTGGCTCCTATTTATAGGAGAAGGAAAAGAATCAATTTGTTTAATAAATCTTTCATTGAAAAACTTTGTTTGTTTTCATAATTAATATGATCATTTAGATCATTCAGTGAATTTTATTCACCGTTGGATTTTCAATTCGAAGATATTCTGTTTGTTACTTTCGGTGAGATTTAGAGAAATTTTTCCTTGTCTAAGATTTTTCCATCAATTGGTGGTATTTAATCACCCCTGGATTTTTAATCCAACGGTTCCCTATAATCCTTTTTCATTTCGAAAGATTTTAGAGAAATTTAGAATTTTAATTCTATTAAACTGTAAGGCTTTCAAAGCCTATCACGTGTTGGCACGTGACCCTTGGTCACGTGGGAGCACGTGACCCTTGGTTTCTCCTTCAGCCATTTGTTTTTATTTCTGTCACGTGTCAACACATGACCATTGGTTACGTGTGAGCACGTGACCCCCAATTGGGTCCTCCTTCAGCCGTTTGTTTTTATTTCTGTTTTAACTATCACGTGTCAACACGTGACCATTGGTCACGTGTGAGCACGTGACCTCCAATTGGGTCCTCCTTCAGCCGTTTGTTTTTATTTCTGTTTTAACTATCATGTGTCAACACGTGACCATTGGTCACGTGTGAGCACGTGACCCCCAATTGGGTCCTCCTTCAGCCGCTTGTTTGTGCTTTTTCTTGACAGATTTTAATTCTGTAAAAACGTCACGTGTCAACACGTAACCTTTGGTCACGTATGAACACGTGATACCTCATTGATGTAACTCCTGATTTTTAATCAGGGAACAGGGACGATATTGGCAATCCAGTCAGGGTACTGAACCTCTTGGATGAAGCCGGAGTCGATTAGCTTCTTGACCTCGGTGTTGATGCTCATTTCAAGTTCAAGCCGCATTCTTCTCGGTGTTTGTTTGACTGGCTTGATGTCCGGAGATATCGCCAATCTGTGCACGGCTATTTCTGGATCTAGTCCCGGCATCTCGGAATAGTTCTATGCGAAGCAATCTTTATATTGTATGAGCACGTCTTTTAGCGTAGCCACCCTTTTTTTAGACAACAGCTCACTGACGAACATCGGCCGTGGGTCACTTGTCGTCCACAAGTTGATTTTTCTGAGGTTATCTGCAGTAGTATGTATCCCATCTTCCAGCTCTTTTGGCGCCGGTGGAAATTCTGAGATCACTTCGTCATCATCGTTTTCAAAGCACCAGGAGAGGTCATCCATATCCTCGGGCACTCCTTCTCTATTCTTTCTTCCAGGTGCGTCTTCGGGATTTGCCTTAGACGATGGATTAGCGAGTGGTGCCGCCTGAGAAAGCATCTCCTGCAGCTTTTCACGTTGCAGTTGAACTTTTGTTAAGGACCGAGTTTGAGGTCGGTGGCTAGTAGAAGCTCGAACTTCATCTTTGGAATTCACCACATAGACTATATGAACTACCATGCCTCCAGGCTTGGGGTGTTTATGTTAGTTGTATGTATGCCCTAGAGGCCAGTATTGTACAGATGATGTATATTATATTGGATGCTTGGACATATATAGAGATGACTTTCTTGCTCGATATGATAGTATGCTATCTGGTTACTCTTTATCTTAACATGTATACTAGTCTCTTTAAACTGTCTTATAGTTACATGTTGGTAAAGCCTTTAGGATGTGTACTTGACTACCTGGACTATGATGCAGATCATACTAGTGGGGACATGGTGTCCATAGGTACATCCTTCAAGGTCCCTAGTCGTGGGTGTATCGAGACGGGGCATCGATATACCAGTGTAGACTAGCGTATACGCTTCTCAACCCATGAGATGGGCAATGGATGATCCCATATCCATTGGTGTTTGACATCAGAGATGGTATACGGGTGCTCAGTGGAGACTGGGTACACTGGACGGACTCGCCGAGAACTCCCAGATGGTATTATACCTCACGTCAGATGGCAGTTCTCAGGTGACACTTGTGCAGGTTAGTCTGTAGACCCGAGATCGTCATAGAGTCTTGTGTGGTTCCCACTGTGCCTTGATCTACACCTTACCACGTCCATGAGGGCGTGCAAAACGGTAGTTTTTGGGTACAGTCCCGAGTCACATGGAGGCAATGAGCGATAGGAGGGGTTTCGTCTCTCCCGGTATTGGGGGTTGATGTTGCGCTGTGCTCGATTGGCCGTAACAGGGAAGTCCCTGGCCAGGGCTGATCAGAGATTTGCTGGTAAGTGTTACCAGTAGTTTCTCGACCCGTTATGAGCCTCACATCGGCACGACTTATCGGTTATTGGGGTCTGACGTTTACCACCCCTAGACTTGATATGTGACATATCAGACGAACAGACCGGACTGTACGGTAAGTGTTACTGGTTGGATTCACAGGAGTGTGAGCGGGCTTGCTCGTCGATCTTCTGATCGCTCAATACCCGGGTGGCCGTTACGTTTAGCAGACCGCTTGCGGCTTGTGGGTGCTTGATATGATCATCATCTACTGCCGGCGTATTGACGAGTCTTTAGAGTCCTACGCAGAGGTTTCCTGGCTCAAGCAAAACGAAATAGGAGCGCATATGAGATATGTGCAGGACCGAGAATAATGCGTGTATGTGATACCGTATTTCATTCTCGCGATAAATGTTTCGACTGGTTGTATGCGATATAACCTAGTTATCGAATCAAGGATTGTTTCGATACGCCGATACATTAGATATTAGTCGGTTATATGCGATATGACCGGATCGTTAAATCAAGTATTGATTTAATGATTTAATGCATAATTATATATTTGATATATTACTTTGCATTAACTAGTATTGGTTCACTTTAAATGGATTTTCTCACTTGAAATGCACATTGTATATGTGATATATTTTTGTGCACTTGTTTGTATCATGTTTGATGATACATGCTCACTTGGGTTTGTGTAAAGATTAAACCATGGTTGTGAGAGTGGTTAGGGTTTTGTTTATTCACTTATTATCTATTTATTTATTTATTATTCTTTTGGAAATGATAAAGAAAAGAATGGTGGCTTTCTTTGTTTGTTTGTTGAAGCTTCTTGAAGCTTTGAACAAGTCCACCATTCTTGTCTCATGCTTAACCCTAACCATTCCAACTAACCTTAGTTTATTCTCTACACATAACCATGGTTTGTATATGATAAGTATTCATATTATTTTCCTTTTAGAAAATACTTATCATATTTTTCTATCATATTCTTCATCTTCTTCTTCTTCTTCTTCAAGAAAGAAACCTTGCCTTCATCAATGGCAACTTGAGCAAATGAGTGAGAAATCCAATTTTAAAGTGAACCCACCTCCTATTTCTTCATCCTCTACCTCTTGCCAAGTAGTATAGGGTGTTTAGTTCACAAGTTTCATTGCTTGGTGAAGTAGGAGCTTGATCTAGTGTTGCCTCGACGTAGATCACCTTCGGCAATGAAGCCGACGACCTAGCCCGTCCATTTCTCCGATGAAGCCGATGCAAGAGTCCGAGATTCAAGATGGACAGCGAGGGGACGTCTACGTGGAGCTAAGGAAGTGGAGAACCGGATCTACAAAGGTTGTAGCATCTTTCTTTTAGTTAAAATGTTAACTAGTTTCACTTTTCGCCTAAACTCTAGTCAACGAATCCGTATTAGGGTTTCTCGGCACTTATAAAATTTGAAATTGGCATGGTTGATACCTTGTGAGACCTCATTAGTGTGTCTAGGAACCCTACAGTGGTATCAGAGCCTAGCTAGAGCCTTAGGCGAAGTCAAGACGGCGTTTGAAACCCGATCGAACCAAAACCCTAAATCTAAAATGCTCTCTGGACTTTTTTCAAAAACTGGGTTTTTTCCATATTAAAAATTCTTAAAAAATTCAGCAGGAAATTCTAAGAATTACGGTGCAAAATTTTCCAAAAGATACGTCTAAAGCGCGGCAGAAGCCTGGCTTCTGCGGCGGTTCCGCGGCCCTATGATGACGTCAGCCTTCCAATTTTGCACAGTAATTTGTTGTTTGAGGTGCTGAGTTTTCTGGGAGTTTTTAATCTGAACTCAAGAGTTGAGTTTTCTGGGTGTTTTGGAGCTTGGATGATTCGATCGGATTATCAGATTTTGTCGGTGTGGCTTTCCGGATATTTTAGAATATGTTAAAACGTTCGACCGGATGTAAATACCCAATCTTTCCCCTGCCGGGAAATTTCCAATTGTTGGACTTTTCCGTAGTTTAATGACGTTCTAAGTAGTGCAAGTAACGCGATGGTCCCTCTAGAAGACAACAAACCTTAACTCGATTATGTGACCGTCTTGCCCTTTGAACCTTAGGGTTTGGGGCAGTACGGTGTGCCACATGTGAGGCGTTGGCTTGACCCTTCTACGGCTGGACCGTTGGTACTGAGGAATGAAGTGAATGTCTTTGAACTTATTTCTTGTGTTGAACGGTTTCGGGAAAACTTGGGTGTTTGAATGTTCGATGGGAAAGTTTAATATTTTCTATTTATCCGGAATGGGATACAATAATTGGAATTCACAAACAGTTATGAGATAACTGAATGAAAGTTATAAATCTAGCGGTTTAGTTTCACTTGATATTGAAAAGAGTTTTCGATAATGAGACTAAAATGCGGGGTTTATAATTGTTAGGCATGTGATGTCTAAGTATTTCATTTGATTAGGCATGCGATGTCTAAAAAGGTTGCGGATTCCAACTGTTGTAGTTTTACACTTTCTTTTCTGTGACCGTAAGTGTATGTAAATATCGCCGGTTCGTTGTTATACGTCAACGACAATTGGGGTATGCATACTTACTTACGTTGATGACATTTGATGTTATGTGTTGCTGGATATGTTATATTGGATCGTCGTGTTCGAATAGCCGGGGGTTTTTATGTGAGATGAGTGTTTTTCATTTTCATTCATGTAAAAACTTGTATGTAATATTCTTTTATTGGGGCACTTCCAGGATGCGGAAGTTGTCACCTTTTGTATATTATTTACTTTTCCGCATTAGGATAGACCCAAGGAGGGGGGCACAAGTAACCGGGTTCTACGGTCCAGTGGGAGACCATCTCGAGGAGTCGAGTCCGGGTCACCTAACCCTAGAATTGGTAGGGTTGCTTGCCGCTCTCGTAGGGGTCTAGGGGTGTGGGTTTGGCTATTGATCGCGACCGTGGAATCCGTGTTTTATACTGGCTCGTATTGAAAACACGGACGTCCTAGTATATCCAATATTTCATATGATTCTTCTGCTGCGTTATATGTGATGTGATCATGTGATGTTCTGTGATAGATATAATATATAGTATATATGATATATTATATAGACGTTGCTTACGTTTTACACCCGCGCTAGCCCTTCCTCGTTCTGGCGTTAGTTACCTAACCTAACGGTGCAGAGGGGACATCGAGGCGAATGCGGATGGCATAAGCGTACGTTATATTTATCTGTGATGTTTATGTGGACTTATATGATGGGATATTCATTAATGAGATTAATGAAAGAAAAATAAACCTAAGATGTTGTAGAATCAAATTTTAAACAAAACAGGTAGCTACAGTTCTTGCTTTGCACAGCGATATATATGATATATCCAGCACCTTATTCGATGAGGAAAGGACCGAGATCCCTTCACCGGGAGTGACTCCTTTAGCAATAACTGGCAGATGCTACACACTCGGTTTGTCTTTTGATTGCTTCTATAGTTTCTGCTTTGCACGGTGATATATATGATATATCCCGCACCTCATTCGACGAGGAATAGGCCGACGATCCCTTCACCGGGAGTGACCCCTTTAGCAAAACTAGAAAAAGCCTAAAAAACACTCCATTTCAAAATCATTCGATTCTACAACGATATCAAGTTCATTACGCAATAGGTTTTCAGAAAAACCTGTCGTGGCCCTCCGTCATTTCAGATAAGTTACATATAGTATTCGTGCTACATTTGTTGGCTTTCGTCAAGGTGTAGTGTGCGGTAGCTATGTGCTGCTTATCTGCTGCATATGATGCGATTGGATTAGGGTAGTCGTACGGCTTTGTTGGCTTTCGTCAAGGGTAGTGCGGGTGGGTTTAATTCAGTCAAGAAATGTACGGGTTGAACTTGACTAGCGGGCTGTGGTTTGTTGGCTTTCGTCAAGGTCATAGCACGCTAGGGGCAAAAACCACTATCGGGAATTTCAAGTGTTGAAATTTGCAATGAGATTGCATACCTTCTATGAGATAGTTGGATCCTGATACCCACTGCGAGTAAGAGTTACTCCTGGGAGAGTTTTACACATTACAATTAGCCGATCAAGTAGGTGTCTAGAAAGGTGTCAACGGGGTTACGCCTCTGGGAAAACGAGGTTTACTTTAATTAGATCCGTGCGAAAGCACGGGGAACCTCCCTCAAAGTACCGACACTGGCCTGGCTGAAAGATCGACGAAGTTGTAGGGTGTAATTAATCCCGGCTAGTCTTTCCTTTTAGGGTTTGAAGGAAGATTTGATAAAAAACAGTGGGAGCCATCCTGAATAGATAAGATAATAACCAATCTGATCTTGGACGAGCATACGCTAAAGTGTTTTCTTCTCTTTCTCTCCAGGTAGCGACCATGTCATGTCCTAATAAAGATAATAATTTGGATGTATTGACCGAACCCGCATGTTATACTGTGCTGGGGAATGTTGGTTCCGTTCTTTCTTATAAGAGTTATAGGACTGAACAGGATATAGGGGATTACCAGGATTCCCATGCCACCCAAAAGAAGAAAGTACATGTTGATGCATTTTCTTCGGGTGTGTTCGTTACAGAGAACTGTTTCTCCATTTGCCCTACGTCCTGGGTATTAGATACCGGGTCAGGATCCCATATAAATAATCAGTTACATGGGCTTAGGAAAGGTAGAGAACTTGGAGAAGGTGATAAAGACATAAGAGTTGGAAATGGTGCAATTGTTGCAGTTAAGACTGTCGGGGAATATCACCTTGTATTACCGACTGGTAATACATTGGTTCTGAACGAATGCTATTACATGCCGAACCTGATATGCAACATTATATCGGTTTCTTTGTTGAGCAAAGAGGGATATAATTTTGTATTACAGGACAATATTATGAATATTTTCCGTAACCAAAATTTGGTTGGATCAGGCACGTTGTGCAATGGCATTTATGTTCTAAATCAATCAACAGTTCTGAGCATAACAAACACACACAAGAGGAAGAGTTCTGAACTGAATGAATCCTTCTTGTGGTATTATAGACTGGGTCACATCAATGCGACACGACTGGCTAAGTTGCATAAGGATGGATATTTGAAACCATTCGAATTTTCATCTTATGACACTTGCCAGTCATGTCTCAAAGGCAAGATGACCAAAACTCCGTTTACGGGACACGGAGAAAGAGTTACCGAACTCTTGGGACTGATAAATAGTGATGTATGCGGTCCCATGTCTACACATGCCAGGGATGGTTCTTCGTACTTCATTACATTCACTGACGATCTCTCAAGATACGGACATGTGTACTTGATAAGACACAAGTCTGAAACTTTTGAGAAATTTAGAGAATATAAACAAGAAGTCGAGAACCAAACCGGAAAAAGTATTAAAATCCTTCGATCTAATCGAGGAGGTGAATACTTGAGCAATGAATTCCTGGACTTCCTAAAAGAGAATGGGATTCTCTCTCAGCTGACTCCTCCATATCCACCACAGCACAATGGTGTATCAGAACGGAGGAACCGCACCCTATTAGATATGGTGCGCTCTATGATGAGCACAGCTGAGTTACCTATTTCCTTCTGGGGGTATGCGCTTGAGACAGCCATACATCTATTGAATATGGTCCCCACCAAATCTGTGCCTACCACTCCATATGAGATATGGAAAGGAAAGAGACCATGTCTTAACTATGTTAAGATATGGGGTTGTCCAGCCTATGTCAAACGACAAAATCCGGACAAACTCGAGGCACGGTCTGTTCTATGCAAATTTATAGGATATCCCAAGAATTTACAAGGGTATATCTTCTAGCACCCTGAGGAACAAAGAGTGTTTGTTTCTCGGCATGCCACCTTTTTAGAAAAGGAATTTCTTGAAAAAGAGATTTGTGGTCATGAGGTAGAACTGGAAGAGGTTTCAGCTACAAAAGCTACAACAGAAGATCTGGTGGAACCAGAGGATTCCGTAGTTCCCAATGAATCCCAGCCACTCCGCCGATCTAGTAGGGTTTCTCACCCACCTGAGAGATACTACGGTTTTCTCATGGATGGTGGGAGCGAGGATTGCATCATGGAGGATGATGACCCAACTAGTTTCGAGCAGGCCATCACGAGTAGGGACTCAGTGAAATGGCTGGATGCTATGCGGTCCGAAATGGAATCCATGTACACCAACAAAGTATGGACTTTGGAAGTTGCTCCTGAAGGGGTAAAACCCATTGGGAGCAAGTGGATCTTCAAGAAAAAACTTGGTGTAGATGGGAAAGTGGAGACTTTCAAAGCTAGACTTGTTACAAAGGGTTTTCGTCAAAGACCAGGTGTGGACTATGACGAAACCTTTTCTCCAGTGGCTATGCTTAAATCCATCCGGATCATGCTTGCCATCGCTGCATATCATGACTACGAAATCTGGCAAATGGATGTTAAGACCGTCTTTCTAAACGGTGATTTAGAAGAATGCGTGTACATGACTCAGCCAGAGGGCTTCGTAGACAGTGGGAGCAGCGGGAAGGTGTGCAAGCTGCTTAAATCCATTTATGGATTAAAGCAAGTATCGCGGAGTTGGAACATCTGCTTTGACGTCGTTATCAAAGAGTTTGATTTCGTCAAAAACCCAGATGAACCTTGTATTTACAAGAAGGTGGCAGAGAGTAAGGTTGTCTTCCTCGTATTGTACGTGGACGACATACTCTTGATAGGAAATGATATTCCTATGCTGCAATCGGTCAAGCTCTTCTTATCACAAAGATTCTCGATGAAAGATCTTGGTGATGCCTCCTGCATATTGGGAATTAGGATCTATAGAGATAGATCCAAACGGATTTTGGGATTGTCCCAATCCAAGTACATTGACACCATACTAAAGAGGTTTAGTATGGAAGAATCCAAGCGTGGGAACTTGCCCACGATCTTTGGAGTCACTCTTTCCAAAGAGATATCTCCCAAGACTGATTTGGAGAGAGCTCGCATGCAAGGGATACCCTATGCTTCGGCTGTAGGCTCTATCATGTACGCGATGCTATGTACCAGACCCGATGTTGCATACTCACTAAGTGTAGTGAGTAGGTATCAAGCTGATCCTGAAAAGAGTCACTGGACAGCTGTGAAGAGCATTCTCAAGTACTTACGAAGGACTAAAGAGATGCTCTTGGTGTATGGTAACGGAGAACTCCAAGTGGAGTCCTTTACCGATTCGAGCTTCCAGAGTGATAAGGACGACTGTAAGTCGCAGTCGGGATTTGTCTTTACCCTTTACGGAGGGGCGGTTAGCTGGAAGAGTTCCAAACAGGAAACCATGGCAGACTCGACGATGGAGGCTGAATACATCGCTGCCAACGATGCTGCTAAAGAGGCTGTCTGGATCAAGAAGTTCATTACTGAACATGGAGTGGTTCCATCCATTGAACATCCAATACCTTTGTATTGCGATAACAATGGAGCGGTGGCTTTGGCCAAGGAACCCAGGTCCTATCAACGATCCAGGCATATTCTGAGGCGGTATCACCTGATCCGGGAGATAGTTGATCGCCGGGAGATCGAGGTCAGGAGGGTTGACACGAAGAACAACACGGCGGATCCACTCACGAAGGCCATTCCCCAGATACAGTTTGAGAGACTCTTCGGGATGCTCGGTATACGATACTACAGCAGCTGGCCCTAGTGCAAGTGGAAGATTGTTAGTTGTATGTATGCCCTAGAGGCCAGTATTGTACAGATGATGTATATTATATTGGATGCTTGGACATATATAGAGATGACTTTCTTGCTCAATATGATAGTATGCTATCTGGTTACTCTTTATCTTAACATGTATACTAGTCTCTTTAAACTGTCTTATAGTTACATATTGGTAAAGCCCTTAGGATGTGTACTTGACTACCTGGACTATGATGCAGATCATACTAGTGGGTACATGGTAGTCCATAGGTACATCCTTCAAGGTCCCTAGTCGTGGGTGTATCGAGACGGGGCATCGATATACCAGTGTAGACTAGCGTATACGCTTCTCAACCCATGAGATGGGCAATGGATGATCCCATATCCATTGGTGTTTGACATCAGAGATGGTATACGGGTGCTCAGTGGAGACTGGGTACACTGGACGGACTCGCCGAGAACTCCCAGATGGTATTATACCTCACGTCAGATGGCAGTTCTCAGGTGACACTTGTGCAGGTTAGTCTGTAGACCCGAGATCGTCATAGAGTCTTGTGTGATTCCCACTGTGCCTTGATCTACACCTTACCACGTCCATGAGGGCGTGCAAAACGGTAGTTTTTGGATACAGTCCCGAGTCACATGGAGGCAATGAGCGATAGGAGGGGTTTCGTCTCTCCCGGTATTGGGGGTTGATGTTGCGCTGTGCTCGATTGGCCGTAACAGGGAAGTCCCTGGCCAGGGCTGATCAGAGATTTGCTGGTAAGTGTTACCAGTAGTTTCTCGACCCGTTATAAGCCTCACATCGGCACGACTTATCGGTTATTGGGGTCTGACGTTTACCACCCCTAGACTTGATATGCGACATATCAGACGAACAGACCGGACTGTACGGTAAGTGTTACTGGTTGGATTCACAGGAGTGTGAGCGGGCTTGCTCGTCGATCTTCTGATCGCTCAATACCCGGGTGGCCGTTACGTTTAGCAGACCGCTTGCGGCTTGTGGGTGCTTGATATGATCATCATCTACTGCCGGCGTATTGACGAGTCTTTAGAGTCCTACGCAGAGGTTTCCTGGCTCAAGCAAAACGAAATAGGAGCGCATATGAGATATGTGCAGGACCGAGAATAATGCGTGTATGTGATACCGTATTTCATTCTCGCGATAAATGTTTCGACTGGTTGTATGCGATATAACCTAGTTATCGAATCAAGGATTGTTTCGATACGCCGATACATTAGATATTAGTCGGTTATATGCGATATGACCGGATCGTTAAATCAAGTATTGATTTAATGATTTAATGCATAATTATATATTTGATATATTACTTTGCATTAACTAGTATTGGTTCACTTTAAAAGGATTTTCTCACTTGAAATGTACATTGTATATGTGATATATTTTTGTGCACTTGTTTGTATCTTGTTTGATGATAATGCTCACTTGGGTTTGTGTAAAGATTAAACCATGGTTGTGAGAGTGGTTAGGGTTTTGTTTATTCACTTATTATCTATTTATTTATTTATTATTCTTTTGGAAATGATAAAGAAAAGAATGGTGGCTTTCTTTGTTTGTTTGTTGAAGCTTCTTGAAGCTTTGAACAAGTCCACCATTCTTGTCTCATGCTTAACCCTAACCATTCCAACTAACCTTAGTTTATTCTCTACACATAACCATGGTTTGTATATGATAAGTATTCATATTATTTTCCTTTTAGAAAATACTTATCATATTTTTCTATCATATTCTTCATCTTCTTCTTCTTCTTCTTCAAGAAAGAAACCTTGCCTTCATCAATGGCAACTTGAGCAAATGAGTGAGAAATCCAATTTTAAAGTGAACCTACCTCCTATTTCTTCATCCTCTACCTCTTGCCAAGTAGTATAGGGTGTTTACTTCACAAGTTTCATTGCTTGGTGAAGTAGGAGCTTGATCTAGTGTTGCCTCGACGTAGATCACCTTCGGCAATGAAGCCGACGACCTAGCCCGCCCATTTCTCCGATGAAGCCGATGCAAGAGTCCGAGATTCAAGATGGATAGCGAGGGGACGTCTACGTGGAGCTAAGGAAGTGGAGAACCGGATTTACAAAGGTTGTAGCATCTTTCTTTTAGTTAAAATGTTAACTAGTTTCACTTTTCGCCTAAACTCTAGTCAACGAATCCGTATTAGGGTTTCTCGGCACTTGTAAAATTTGAAATTGGCATGGTTGATGCCTTGTGAGACCTCATTAGTGTGCCTAGGAACCCTACAGTTTGGAGTTTTTGGCCTTTGGAGTTTGCTTCGAGCACTTGAGCTTTATTGGGCCTCCTTTTTTTTGAAAAGCCGCTTTGGTTTTGGGAGGAACCGCTGTATCAGGATCCGTCTTGGGGTGAATCCCCTTGTCTTTGAAATAGAATTTGTCAGAATTTGGCTGACGTCTAGGAGAAGATCCGCGATTGACGACAGAGACCTTCACTTGCTTCCACACTTTTTATATATAGGCGAGGAAAGTTACTTTAGGGAGCGAACTGGTTTCTGCTCTCATAGGATCTCCATGGGCTGTGGAGACTTCTTCAATATTGCGGTAGGAGAACTTTGTCTGACCCTTCACAACAATTTGAAGTTTTTCCCAGTTGGAACAACAACATTCACCACTGGGGTTGAAACAGGACCATACGGAGAACTGCCCCCAGCTCATTTTGTATGACGCTGATATCGACGTCGACCGTTTCTTACGATCGGGATTTGATTAGCTTCAGGATCTTGCCGAGCCTTCCCTATGTTTCCTTTGAGAGCTTGAATATTCTACCCCCTGCGTTAGCAAAGCTGCAACTTGGGGAACTAGCCTGCGGAAGACAGACTTCCTTTAGGCTTCCTCCATCGGCGTTGAGTCACCGAGGGTGGGAGGTGGGAGCACCGATCTAAAGAGAAGCCCGTTGATTTCTTGAAGAGCCGGATTGCAGAGATTTGAGGCTGCAAGTGGCCCATACTTGACTCCACCAGATGTGACAGAGCCTGAGTTGGGGTGAGTAAAAGCAAACGCCATTCTCGGAAAAGACGAAATGCCGGCTTCAGTATCCACTCCCCTAAGGGCAACCACAAACATACACACCGTGATTATCTGATCGCGGGAAAAACACGAAACACGAAGTGTTGAGTGGAAAGAGGAAAAGGTCCCACCGGGCGTGCCAGAATCTATTTACCGCCGAAAACCGGGAAGACAGACGTCTTGCCTGAATTTGGGGGCAGATGCTATTTGGTGCTATCCGTCCACCTCTCCGAAGATGCCAAGTTGATTAATGACACCATGTATCGAAGGTTTAAACATATACGACCGATGTAGTAGACTTCGTCAGATTCCCCCTCATTTGAGGGGTTTTTGATTGTGAGGACGCTCTTCCCTGCAGGCGCAAGCCCCTGCAGTTAATTACGCTACCGCATCGCGGTAACCACTTTCTCCTTCTCCAGATGGTCACTTCATGTCGTGTGTGTTTGTTTTGTTTTTGTTTGCCCGTGGATTGTATACGGAGACTAATTTATGTTGTCGCCCGTAGGACGTGGATTAGTCCAAATCCGTATCTTCTTAGATTTGGGTTTGGGGGTTGGGTTTAAGGACACGTTAGCCTCATTTGAGACTAAGATCAACTTAAACGTTTGTTTAAGGATACGTTAGCCTCATTTTAGACTAAGATCAACTTAACGGGATCATTTAGATCCAACAAAAGAGCATTTGGACTCTATTGTTTAGTTTATGGACATTGCGGTCGATTACCAATTTAAGGATATAGTGGTCCATTACCAGTTTAGGGACATAGTGGTCCAGTTCCAGTTTAAGGACATGGTGGTCCAAAGTTAAGGACATCATGGTCCGTGGGTTTAAAGAGACCCCACAGTCCGAGGTTAAGGACATCGTAGTCCGTGGGTTTAAAGGGACCCCACAGTCCGAAGTTAAGGACATCATAGTCCGTGGGTTTAAAGGGACCCCACAGTCCGAGGTTAAGGACATCGTAGTCCGTGAGTTTAAGGACCCCACAGTCCGTGAAATGTGTGGTTGTCGGGACCCGTCACCTCTCTGAAGACGTTGAAGGATTACAACGACAAATATCAGAGGAGTAAAAAGATGTACCCTCGAACTGGTATGAGTTGATTGAAAGATCGGTAGTCCACTTCGGGAGTAAGATCTGTTAAATATTTATGAGCAGATGGGCTCAATTAAATATAAGTTAAGGACTTATGGCCAGTATTGGGCTAAGTCCAATAAATGTTTAACATTTTATTGTTCTGGGCTGTTGAGCCTTTATTTGGGCTTGGCCCTTTTAATAATGCTGAGCATCAGATCCTGACACATTTTTGTCTTGTATTGAATGCATAGCATTCATCGGAACAATGTGTGTTCTGACAGCGCGCCACATGGCGCGCCAGGCGCTTTGCACCAATTAAAGAGCGCAGTGCGCTTTTGTTGAGTGGCGCACACGTGAATGACACATGGCGCGTTTGGCGCTGAACGCCAGATGATGGACGCATTGCGTCAGTTTATGAGCGCATTGCACTGCCGATTTAGAGGCGCACACGTGAGTGACACGTGGTGCGCTTGGCGCTGAGCGCCAGCCCATGAGCGCAGTGCGCTATTTCAGAAGCGCAAGGCGTGGGTTGCATACGTGGTTGACACGTGGCACATTTTGGCGCTGAGCGCCGGTCGAAGGAGCGCAAAAGCGCAGTTCATGGGTGCAATGCACTTTTTCAGTAGCGCAAAGCGCATTTGATCAAATTTATGATCAGAGAACAAGTTTATGTTCTTTTAAAGGAGGCTTTGCCTCAAGATTCAAGAATAACAGTTCTTATCTTGGAAAGGGCTTTGCCTTTGTAGATCAATGATCTGTGAATGAAGTAAATACTTCTTTGGTTTTTATGATGAGATCTTTTGATCTCTTTTTTTTTTCAAAGACCTTGGTCTTTTATAGATCTATGATCTTTTAAGAAGATAATTCTTCTATTTTAATGAGATGATTTCATCTCTTTGTTCAAGAATTATTCTTTACCTTGAAGAAATAATCTTCTTTTGCTAAGAGCTTGCTCTTCTTTCTTTGAGTTTTCTCAAAGTTTGTAGGGGGTTTCTCTCTATCAGACTTGAAGTCTTGGGGCCTTTATATAGGGCAAATTGATTTGTTAAATCAGTTTAAGAGATCTTTCTCTGATTGATTTGGGGATGTTTCCCCACCGTTGGATCTTTAATCCTAGGGCTTCTGTTTTACAGAAGGAAATCTTCTTGTTTTTAACAAGATTGGAAAGATATTTCCATAATAGAATTTTAATTCTGATTAATTAATGATTTATCATTATTATTAGATCTTTTGATCTAACGGTGGGGAATTTTATAATTCCAGCGCTGGCGCACCCGTGCTTTGCACGTGGTGCGCTGCTCAGAGCGCAGTGCACTTTGGCCTAGCGCGCCTACGTTTGACACGTGGCGTGCAGCGCAGCCTGCGCTAGCGCAGCTGTGTTTGACATGTGGCGCGTCTAGCGCTAGCGCACACATGGTGCACTTCCTAGGGCGCAGCGCACCTGGCGCTAGCGCATCCGTGTTTGACACGTGGCGCGCAGCGCGTATGGCGCTGGATCTGAAGCGTTACTTCAATTTTTGAATTTTGAATTTTAAAACAGAGCGTTGTTCTGATTGGGGGTGCTCTGCCTAGGGTGCAGCGCACCTGGCGTTAGCGCATCCGTGTTTGACACGTAGCGCGCAGCGCACCTAGCGCTGGATCTGAAGCGTTGCTTCAATTTTTAAATTTTGAATTTCAAAATAGAGCTTTGCTCTGATTAGGGGAAACAAAGGCTCTCCAATCAAATCTCACGTCGGTGAGTTTAATTCAATCATTACAGATCTGGGTAAGATTGATATTAAGATTGATGATGAAGACACCACCCTCAGATAAGCACTTTTGTGACACCATGGTTTACGGACGAGATACAATCTTGATCAAGGATGTCAAAGAGAACTTAATGAGCAAAAATAAAATCGATAAGGAGTTGACTTCTAGTAAAACTGATGGTTCATTTTCCGGCTTATTTGTTCGAGAGCGAGCAGAGAAGAGAGATCCAGAAAGTAATAGGAAGAAGCCAAGGTCGAAATCCAAGAATAAAAACAACTTGAGCTGCAACTATTGTAAGAAACCGGGGGACTTTAAGGTCGATTGTTACAAATTACAGAACAAGAAGAAGTTGGAAGACAAATCAAAAAAGGAGTTTTCAGCTGAAACTAGTATAGCGGAAGGAGAAGGAGATCTTCTTATGGTTCTTGACAACACCCATCGATTTAAGGAAGAATGGATCATTGATTCGGGCTATTCCTACCATATTTGTTCCAATAGGGATTTGTTCACCACCTATGAGTCTATTGATGATAGAGTGGTTTTTATAGGCAACAATAATTCGTGTCGAGCTATTGGCAACGGAACGATCTAAATCAAGATGTTTGACGTTGTTGTGAGGACATTGGCAGAAATTAGGCACGTACCTGACTTGAAGAAGAATCCCATCTCTTTAGATGCACTCGAAGACAAAGCTTACAAGTTTTTCTCTGAAGGTGGAGTTTTGAGGTAACCAAAAGTGCTCTCGTTGTTATGAAGGGGTCCTTATACTCATTGCAGGGTTTGACAACTTTCGGATCAACTTATATTTCATCATCCAGATCTATAACAGATTCGAACACTATCAGATTATGGCACATAAGGTTCGGACATATGAGTGAGAGAGGTATGTCCGAGTTATCGAAGCAGAATCTACTTGATGGGAAGAATACAACGAAACTGGAGTTTTGTGAACATTGCGTTTTTGGGAAGCAAATACGTGTTAGCTTCAATTCAGCGGCGCACAACACAAAAGATACTCTTGATTATCCATTCGGATATTTAAAGACCCTCTCCGGTTGTTTCTAAAGGAAGCGGTGCCAAGTATCTGCTTACTTTCATCGATAATTTTTCGAGAAAAGTTTGGGTCTACTTTTTAAAGCATAAAAGTGATGTGTTTACTACATTCAAGTAATGGAAGACGTTGCTTGAGAAGCAAATAGGGAAGCAGATAAAGAGACTAAGGATAGACAACGAGTTAGAGTTTTTCGGTAGAGATTTCAATGATTTTTGTAAAAATTAAAGGATTGTTCGGTATCATACAATTGTCTACACATCACGAAAGAATGGAGTTGCGGAGCATATGAATCAGACTCTTATGGAGAAATCTCGGTGCATGTTGTCTAATGCAGCGCTCGGTAAAGAGTTTTAGGCAGAAGCGATGAACACGGTATGCTTCATTGTGAATCAGTCACCTCATACATCGCTAGGTAGTTAAACACCAGAGCAGGTATGGTCTGGAAAGCACGTCGATTATTCTTCACTTAAGCTGTTTGGTTGTCCCATATATGCACATTGCCGTGAAGGCAAGTTGGATTCTTGAGCGAAGAAATGCATATTTCTTAGTTATGCTACCGACGTAATGGTGTTTGGATCCTAAGTCGCATAAATTTATGATTAGCAGAATGTGACTTTTGATAAATCTGCTATGTTGAATCCGAAAATTGTGGAATCTCCGGTTGAAGACAATTCAAAGAAGGATGAGTCGAGCGTTAATATTGAGATCGGTGAAAGGTCGGGTTCGCAGAAGATCTCTTCTTCACCATCGTCTAAAGAATCTCATGATGAGCAGTCCCATGATGGGAAGTATTTGGTCACTTGTGACTGACAAAAAAGGAACAATAGACCGCCATAGAGATATGGCTACGATGATCTAGTGACGTATGCGCTGTCTACTGCAGAAACGGTTGATAGTAGCGAGCCGACGAGCTATTAAGAAGCCATCTCATTCGATTAGTCAGCTCGTTAGTTAGTCGCTATGAATAAAGAGATTGAGTCTCTTCATAAGAACGAAACTTGGAAGCTCATGAAATCCGAAGGAGAAAAGAAAGTATTTGGATGCAAGTGGGTTTTCAAGAAGAAAGAAGGTGACCAAGGAGTAGTTGATATGAGATACAAGACACGGTTGATAGCTAAAGGCTATTCGCAGGTTCGGGGAATTGACTTCAATGAGGTATTTTCTCCGGTTGTTAAACACACCTCTATTCATGTCTTGCTCGATTTGGTACCTATGCAAGATTTGAACCTCGAGCAGCTCGATATGAAGACATCGTTCTTGCATGGTGATTTGGTAGAGAAGATGTACATGCAACAGCTCGAGGGTTTTGAAGTTGAAGACAAAGAAGACCACGTTTGTTTGCTAGAGAAGTCTATCTACAGTTTGAAGCAGTAGTCTAAATGTTGGTATAAGAAGTTTGACTCCTTCATGATAGATATTGGGCTTACGAGAAGTAAGCGCGACAATTGTGTGTATTGTAAGAAACTGCCGATAGTTCTTTTATATACTTACTAATTTATGTTGATGATATGTTGATAGCAGTAAGGTATATTGTTAATATTCAGAATTTAAAGTAACAGTTGAAAGGCAAATTCAAGACCAATGATTTGGGAGCGGCCAAAAAAATACTTGGTATAGAGATAAGGCGAGATCGCAAAGGAGGAAAGTTTTACTTGTCTCAACAACGATACGTTGAGAAAGTTTTAGAGCGTTTTGGCATGACAAATGCTAAATCTGTAAGTACTCCATTGGCAGCTCATTTTAAACTTTCGGCTCATTCATCACCACAAATAGAGGATGATATTAAGTATATGTCAAATGTTCTGTATTCAAGTGCGGTGGGTGGCATTATGTATGCCATGGTATGTACCCGACTCGATATTTCACATAATGTTCTATATGATATCGGCCATTAGCAGGCAGTAAAATGGATTTTACGATACCTGCGAGGTACGTCAGATGTGGGGTTGATATTTGGAAGGAACAACGACAATTTGGTTCGATTCGGCGATTCCGATTATGCGGGTGATCTCGACAGGTGAAGGTCGATCACCGATTATGGATTCTTCTTAGGAGGATGTGCCATCAGTTGGCGTGCTTTGTTACCGCCTTCGGTAGCGTTTTTAGGCCGTTAAGGAAGCGAACTGGTTGAAAGGACTATTTTCGGAACTTGTTATTTAAAAGAATCCCATAATAGTCTACTGTGATAGCCAAGGCGTGATTCACTTGACGAAAGATCAGATGAATCATGATAGGATAAAGCACATTGATGTACGATACTAGTTTATTCAGAAAGTTGTTGAAAAAGAAGAGATGGTTGCGAAGAAGGTTGGCGCATTGGATAATCCGGCTGACATGTTGATGAAATCTCTTTCAGTTGTTAAGTTTGAGGATTTCTTGAATTTAATTGGAGTGCGTCGCACATATTGAGCTTTTGGGGGTTTTATAGTGAAGGTTGAGCTACCATTAATTTTGTGGAGGAGTGTTGTTAGGAATGCGAGGCAGGATGGAGATTTGTTGTGTATGCCTCTCATTCGATCCCTATTTGATTTCTTAATATATTCGGCGTTATCTCAGAGTTGATGGAGATTCCAAGTTACCTGCAAGTAAGAAGGACAGACGTCTGGAGTTACAGCTTCAGACGTTTGTCGATACTCTGTATTCACGGTATACTTTGGGAAGACGTCTGACTCAAAGAGTTCAGACGTCTGCGGGCGATATGTTCTTTTATAGATCTCAAGACCATACGTCTTGTAGCATTCTGAAAATTTAGAAATAAATAAAATTAATTAATTTAATAATAATATGATATATCGCAATGTTGTTAAAAACAAATAAGTCAAGTTTCATAAGTTCAATGTAAAACAATTTAAATAAAAATTTTAGTATGCAACATAAATAAGTTATAAGGGTTTTAGTGACAATTTTAGCTTCATTTTAATAAAATATGTGTTTTATAATAAACTAAGTTGTGAGGGGTTTTTAGGTAAAGTTTAGGATTTTTGTGCAAATGGAAAATTGTTAGGGGTGTAAATGAAAAGTGATAGAAAACATTTAGTTCAGAATTTAAATTCAAATTAAAACAAATTATGAAGATAAGGCATGAACACCTCTTGCTTACATGCACAACACTCACCTCATACCTCCTACTTGCATGAAACCCTTACCTCTAGCTTGAATCCACCTTCTTCTTCACCTTATCCCTTCAATTGCCATATATAAACCTTGTTCAGATCATAGTTGATAAGAAAATTCTGAAAATTCTGAGTGAAAATAAAAACTAAAGAGAGAAAGAAAGAACAAGAGGAAGAAGAAGAAGAAGGAGGCTAAGTTCTAGTTTTTCATCACCCTCAAGTTAGGACAAGGGGCTTAGCATCTTGGAGGGGTTATTCCAACAACATATTGTGGGTAAATTCTTAATCACAGTAGGAATCTAGGTTCTGTACTTAAATTATTTTGAAATGAACAAGTTCCATAATATCGTATTGTAGTTAATTATAGACTCTGTTAAAATCTGCTATTGTTTAGAAGATAATTAACTTAACAAAACAGTGCTAAAATGATGTATGAAACACCTAGAGAAAACCATAGGATCATGAACCAGAGGGCTCGGATTTGGGCCGGCGACCAACATGAGAAATCCGGCGTCGCCGGATTTGTGGGATGCTAGGTAGTTTTGGCTTGTTGGATAGGTTTCAGTGTATAATTTTGGCCATTTTGGTATGGTTTAAATAAATTAGTTTCACTGAAAATAGAATCTGAAAGCGTATATCGGAAAGAATATCTTAAAACACCAAATACGATACGATTAAAACGTATCGCGATTTAAATTCTGTAGCGATGCAGGTTAGGGTTAAAATCCATTAAGGTTAAGTGTTTAATTGCTCGATATAGTCGTATACAATATAACTAGTACGTGGGAACGGGTGTTTTTCTTTTCCGTCATGTCGGAATAGCCGTTTACTTATATAAATTAAATTATGGTATTAGATTCGAATACGGGATTTGCGGAGGCAGCAAGGAAAGGGAAAGGATTGGCAATTCCCGAATAGATTCGACGTTTTCCTGTGAGTAGATTAAACATCTACCGGGGAATTTTGTAAAGATGGCGTTTTACGCCCGTAGTTGTACTTAAATAAATGAATTCTTTGATATGCTAAATTAACAATATGTATTCATAAGTCACCCATATCTTTCTTAGTTGCTAGAACACTACACAAGTATCGACGAGTCATGCCACGTGCACATCTTATATGTTACACACACCTCGTCGATATTACCATGTCACTTTTACACTTAGAAAAATTCTTGTTAAAATGATTCATATCGTATCATACACACCAATAAATAGTAGTAAGTTGCATCATTAATATCATGTTTTAGTATCTGGGTATTTCATGATATAAGACGTAAACGTATTATTGAGGATTTATGGTTTTGAGTTTTGAATGCTATTACAGAAATCCAGTGATTTTCATGATTAATGTGTCATGTCCACCATGAGATGTTTTATGATTTGGTTTTATTCCGGACCGAGTGGGGGAGATATACGGTCGCGGTTTTACATTATCCATACTGAGTGGGGGAGATATACAGTTGGATACATGGTGGACCCGGTCGAGACCGAGGGGCAGGATAGCCACATTGAGGCGGGGGAGCCTAGCGAGGTTACTCGATATCGGAGATAGTGGTAAAAATATGGCGTATATCTAGATGATAACGACCGGTATTATTGATTTCAGGATCATTCGAGGAATGATGCCTGTGAGAAATGGAAGTTTTGTGTCGATGATGGACATGGGGAAATGAATTTTATTGGAAATAAAATGATGAGATTTCTGTTTGGATTATGAGATTCGTATTATAGATTCTTGATTCTTACATATACTCATACATCATACTTGTTCACATCTAAGTTAATATGATCGTCATATTTACATTATTAACCGTTATATGTTAGTTATATTTACTGAGTTGGCAACCCACCCCCGTTGTGCCACAGTTCCTTACAGGGGTAGAGTGGACGGTTAGTTGCGGTGCAGATCTACTTTTGCAGCTTTATCACATCGTTTGTTAGGTGGGTTACATATGTAGTTACCTTCTCTTTTGGTATTGTATTTTGTATCTAGAAAATCTCCATCAGACCTATATATGACTTAGAGTGAGAGATGAAATGTATATTATTGACAGTTGAGATCGTTTAGTTCTATAAATTGTAGTTTCTTTTCTTTATATCTGAGATTCGTGTTGATGTCCTATATACTGAGATTTTATTTTCCGCTGTTGATATTGTTGATCCCAACTAGGGATGCAACCAAACTTAACACTTTACACTTGTTTAATATTTTAACTTCATAACATGTGATTTTTACTAAAAAACTAAATTTTCTATATAAAGAATTCCGCAAAAAGGATTTAGATCTTGGTTTTCGGCTTACTTGGACTGTGTGCATATCTTTAGATATGATACAATCTAAGTGCCGGTCACATCCAAACTTGGGTCGTGACAAAATTGGTATCAGAGCTTAGGAATAACCTTACGGAATTGAGCAGGGGATTAAAATAGGTTGACGTGAGTCCGTGAGTTAGGATGACCTTTGGTTTGATGGAGTAGGTGAATTAGGATGAATGCAGTACCGTACGTATGTTCCGCGGCATATTTACGTTATCGTATTCAGCCTAACTAACCTAAGGATGTATATCTTGATCTATCCTTCCGTTGATTCTCTGTTATTGATTGTTCCTATTCATACGCCTTATCAACTCTCGTTTCTTGTTCCAGTTGCTATGACTACGCGGGCTAGGCGAGCCGCAGCCAGAGATGCGGCTAGGGCGATTCCGCCTGTGACGACGACTGGTACACCGGACGTTCCGACGGTGCATGAGCATGGTGATCCTCCTCCTCCAGATCGCATGACTAGTATTGAGGAGGGTGTGTTGGGATTACAGCGAGTGGTAGGACAGTTAGCTGAGGCCGCTCGAGTACTGAGACAGGATCCGGCACCGACCGTAGCAGAGTCCGAGGTACTGCCTATGCAGATGGTAGCACTGGTAGATACGAGGGTGATAGAGGTATCGCTTGCGGAGTTTATGAGATTGAGACCTCCGGTATTTACGGGGACCGATGTAGCGGAAGATCCCCAGTCCTTTCTTGATAGGATGGCAAGGATTGGCAGATCATTGCGATGTTCTGATACGAGGTCAGTTGAGCTGACTAGCTTTCGTTTGGAGGGACTTTCACAGGAGTGGTGTGAGTCGATGGAGAGAGGGCGAGCTACGAGTCTTCCTCCAATGTTGTGGACCGAGTTTTCCACTTTCTTTCTTGCCAGATTTCTTCCACAAAGTGTGAGGGACGCTAGAGCTAGCAGTTTTGAAGCATTGCGGAAATCGGAAAGTATGTCGGTGGCAGATTATGATTTACGATTCACCCAGCTGTCGTGCTATGCCCCATACTTAGTACCTACGGAGGAGCTTCGGGTGAAGAGGTTCCTAAGGAGTCTGGACACACAGTTGTATCTGGCTATAGGCTCCCAGCATTTTGATACGTATGCGTGGGCCATGGATGCAGCGATACGAGTGGAGGAGCGTTTGAGCGAGGCAGTGATTGTTCCAGAGCCGAAGAGGAGTAGGCCGATCGGGCCAATGGCTAGACAGTTTGGAAGAGGTAGAGGCAGATATACTCCAGGCCGCAGTGTCGGACGAGGTTGGACCCAGGGCCAGATGTTCAGTTCTTATCCCGATGATCAGAGGCCTCCATCTACATGTTTTAGTTGTGGACTTCCCGGACACTTTGCGCGGGACTGTAGATCCCAGGGAGGGACCGTTGTTCCACAGGCTGCTTTAACCCTTCCACCTTCTACGCCGATAGCTTTACTCCCTCCCCCAGTTGGCGCTACACGCCAGGCAGTTGCACCACGAGGTCGAGGCTTTGCGGGACGTTCTCAGAGAGGTCGAGGAGATAGAGGTAGAGAACGACAGGATGCGGGCAGGGGCCAGGCACGGGTATTTGCGCTGACTCCACAGGATGCCCAGGCATCAAATGCAGTCGTGACAGGTACTCTTAGAGTATGCTCGTTAGAGGCACATGTTTTATTTGATCCCGATTTTACATATTCTTATGTATCTTCACGATTTGTACTTTCTTTGGGGAAAGAGTCGTCGTTGTTAGAATTACCATTAGTGGTGATTACCCCGGTGGGAGATTCTTTTATAGCTCGACACGTATTCTGGTCATGCTCTGTGCGTATTGGTGATAGAGATTCGCTAGTTGATCTGATACTCCTGGATATGCTAGATTTTGATATACTTCTTGGTATGGATTGGTTAGCCGCCTGTCATGCCTATGTAGATTGTCGGGGAAAGGCGGTTAGATTTTGTTTTCCAGGTGAACCGTGTTTGTTGTGCAGGGGGATTGTAAATTAACTCCTGCCAACATGGTTTCTGCTCTTTGTGCGGGGCGACTCTTGAAGAAGGGTTGTCATGGGTTCTTAGCATTCGTTCAGGACTTAAAGGTCGCTGAGATTCCATTGGACCAGGTTCCGATCGCATGAGAATTTCTTGAGGTGTTTCCTGCTGAGTTACCGGGATTGCCACCCGATCGTGACATTGAATTTTGTATCGACTTGATTCCGGGTGCGGGGCCTATTTCTATACCACCTTATCGAATAGCACCGAAGGAATTGAAGGAACTCAAAAGCCAGTTGCAAGAGTTGTTAGATAGAGGGCTTGTTCGTCCCAGTGTATCACCGTTGGGAGCTCCTGTCTTATTTGTAAAGAAAAAGGACGGTAGTATGAGACTGTGCATCGACTACCGACAGCTGAATCGCGTCACTGTGCGAAACAGGTATCCACTACCACGTATAGATGACTTATTCGATCAGTTGCAGGGAGCTGGTTATTTCTCGAAGATTGATTTGAGGTCGGGGTATCACCAGTTGAGGGTTCGGAAGGACGATATTCCGAAGACGGCGTTTCGTACGAGATATGGGCAATATGAATTTCTGGTGATGTCGTTCGGACTCACCAACGCTCCGGCAGCTTTTATGGATATGATGAACCGTATCTTTAGACCCTTCATTGATCGGTTTATTATAGTGTTCATAGATGACATTCTTGTTTATTCTCGGAGTCGGACGGAGCACGAGCAGCATTTGCGTATTACATTGCAGACCTTGAAGGAGCATCAGCTGTTTGCAAAATTCTCTAAGTGTGCTTTCTGGCTCGATAGTGTGGAGTTCTTTGGTCACATGTTACGAGAGAAGGTATATGTGTGGACCCAAAGAAGATTGAAGCGGTACAGCACTGGCCCAGACCTGTGTCAGTTACAGAGGTTCGGAGTTTCTTAGGTCTGGCAGGTTATTACCGACGCTTCGTGCAGGATTTTTCACGGATCGCTGCACCTTTGACCGGATTGACTAGGAAGGAGGTTCCATTTCAGTGGACAGATACATGTGAGCAGAGTTTCCAGCAGTTGAAGACGCGCTTGACGACTGCACCTGTCTTATCTTTACCTTCCGGGTCAGGTGGTTTTGTTGTGTATTGTGATGCTTCTAGAGTGGGTTTAGGCTGTGTGCTGATGCAGCACGGCAGGGTTGTAGCTTATGCTTCTCTACGGTTGAAGAAGCACGAACAAAACTACCCCACTCATGATCTAGAGATGGTTGTTGTGGTATACGCATTCAAAATTTGGAGACATTACTTGTATGGAGAGTCGTGTCAAATCTTCACAGATCATAAGAGCTTAAAGTATATTTTTCAGCAGAGAGATCTGAACCTAAGGCAGCGTAGGTGGATGGAACTGGTGAAAGATTACGATTGTGAGATCTTGCATCATCCAGGCAAAGCGAATGTTGTAGCAGATGCTTTGAGTCGGAGACCTGGGGGTAGCTTATCTCATTTGCGCATCTTGCAGAGACAGTCCTCTACAGACTGGCAGATTTTACGTGATAGTCGTATACAGTTTGAGTTCACAGCGATGGGAGGCCAGCTAGCACATGTTCGCACCCGACCTCAGTTATTGGATCGCATTCGAGAGGCGCAGCCCGTAGATATTCGTATGATGGAGATTATGGATCAGGTTAGGCAGGGCAGGGAGACGGAGTTTGTGATGATGATCATGGAGTATTATGTTTTAGGACTCGTCTCTATGTGCCAGATTCTGACGGATTGAGGCGTGAGATTTTAGAGGAGGCCCATAGATCAGCATACAGTATTTATCCTAGTTCCACTAAGATAAATCATGATCTGAAGGATGTTTACTGGTGGAAAGGAATGAAGAGGGATGTTGCGGAATATGTTTCGAGATGCTTGACTTGTCAGCAAGTCAAAGCAGAACACCAGAGGCCAGCAGAGAGTTGCAGCCCTTACCCATTCCAGAGTGGAAATGGGAACAGATTTCCATGGATTTCATAGTGGGTCTACCCAGGACTAGCGGAGGATATGATTCCATTTGGGTAATTGTTGATAGATTGACAATGGCAGCTCATTTTCTTCCAGTGAAGACGACGTATGGCTTTTCACAGTATGCTCAGATTTATATCGATGAGATTGTACGTCTGCATGGAGTTCCGACGTGCATAGTTTCAGATAGGGGTACCCAGTTTACTAGCAGGCTATGGCAGAAACTTCAAGAAGCTTTGGGTACATGGTTGAGTTTTAGTACAGCTTTCCACCCACAGACAGATGGTCAGTCGGAGTGGACCATTCAGACACTAGAGGATATGCTTCGGGCTTGTAGCCTTAATTTTGGTGGTAGTTGGGATCGTCACCTACCTTTGATAGAATTCTCGTATAACAACAGTTTTCAGGAGACGATCCAGATGGCACCCTTTGAAGCTTTGTATGGGAGGAAATGTCGATCACCCGTTTGCTGGACGGAACTGAGTGAGATTTGCATATTGGGACCGCAGATAGTACAGGAGACTACAGAGAAGATTCAGTTGATACGGGATAGAATGAAGGCGGCCCAATGCAGACAGAAATCGTATGCAGATCGACGACGTCGTAGACTCGAGTTTGGAGTAGGAGATCATGTGTTCCTTCGGGTATCCCCAATGAAAGGTGTGATGCATTTCGGGAAGAAGGGGAAGCTCGGCCCTAGATATATCGGAACTTACGAGATTCTGGAAAGAGTGGGTGCTGTAGCTTATCGCTTAGCACTTCCATCGAGTTTTCCCGATGTGCATCCGGTGTTTCACGTTTCGATGCTTTGCAAGTATTTTCACGATCCTTCTCATGCGATCTAGCATCAGACCTTACAGCTTGAGCCGGATTTATCCTACACAGCGCAGCCAGTCACTATTCCTGACAGGCAGGCAAAGAAACTAAGATCGAGGGTACATCCGTCTGTAAAAGTTCTTTGGCAAGGAAAGAATCACGAGGAGATTACTTGGGAGACCGAGAATGCGATGCGAAAGAAATCTCCGCATCTTTTCGAAGGTATGTCTAGTTAATTATTTTAAATTCAGGGACCGAATTTTCTTAAGGGGGGGATATTGTAGCATTCTGAAAATTTAAAAATAAATAAAATTAATTAATTTAATAATAATATGATATATCGCAAAGTTGTTAAAAACAAATAAGTCAAGTTTCATAAGTTCAATGTAAAACAATTTAAATAAAAATTTTAGTATGCAACATAAATAAGTTATAAGGGTTTTAGTGACAATTTTAGCTTCATTTTAATAAAATATGTGTTTTATAATAAACTAAGTTGTGAGGGGTTTTTAGGTAAAGTTTAGGATTTTTGTGCAAATGGAAAATTGTTAGGGGTTTAAATGGAAAAGTGATAGAAAACATTTAGTTCAGAATTTAAATTCAAATTAAAACAAATTATGAAGATAAGGCATGGACACCTCTTGCTTACATGCACAACACTCACCTCATACCTCATACTTGCATGAAACCTTTACCTCTAGCTTGATTCCACCTCCTCTTTCACCTTATCCCTTCAATTGCCATATATAAACCTTGTTCAGATCATAGTTAATAAGAAAATTCTGAAAATTCTGAGTGAAAATAAAAACTAAAGAGAGAAAGAAAGAACAAGAGGAAGAAGAAGAAAGAGGAGGCTAAGTTCTAGTTTTTCATCACCCTCAAGTTAGGACAAGGGGCTTAGAATCTTGGAGGGGTTATTCCAACAACATATTATGGGTAAATTCTTAATCACAGTAGGAATCTAGGTTCTGTACTTAAATTATTTTGAAATGAACAAGTTCCATAATATCGTATTTTAGTTAATTATAGACTCTGTTAAAATCTGCTATTGTTTAGAAGATAATTAACTTAACAAAACAGTGTTAAAATGATGTATGAAACACCTAGAGAAAACCATAGGATCACGAACCAGAGGGCTCGGATTTAGGCCGGCGACCAACATGAGAAATCCGGCGTCGCCGGATTTGTGGGATGCTAGGTAGTTTTGGCTTGTTGGGTAGGTTTCAGTGTATAATTTTGGCCATTTTGGTATTGTTTAAATAAATTAGTTTCAGTGAAAATAGAATCTAGAAGCGTATATCGGAAAGGATATCTTAAAACACCAAATACGATACGATTAAAACGCATCGTAATTTAAATTCTGTAGCGATGCAGGTTAGGGTTAAAATCCAGTAAGGTTAAGTGTTTAATAGCTCGATAGTACGTGGGAACGAGTGTTTTTATTTTCCGTCATGTCGGAGTAGCCGTTTACTTATATAAATTAAATTGTGATATTAGATTCGAATACGGGATTTGCGGAGGCAGCAAGGAAAGGGAAAGGATTGGCAATTCCTGAATAGATTCGACATTTTCCGGTGAGTAGATTAAACATCTACCGGGGAATTTTGTAAAGATGGCGTTTTACACCCGTAGTTGTATTTAAATAAATGAATTCTTTGATATGCTAAATTAACAATATGTATTCATAAGTCACCCATATCTTGCTTAGTTTCTAGTTAGAACACTACACAAGTATCGACGAGTCATGCCACGTACACATCTTATATGTTACCCACATCTTGTCGATATTACCATGTCACTTTTACACTTAGCAAAATTCTTATTAAAATGATTCATATCGTATCATACACACCAATAAATAGTAGTAAGTTGCATCATTAATATCATGTTTTAGTATCTGGGTATTTCATGTTGATATAAGAGGTAAACATATTATTAAGGATTTATGGTTTTGAGTTTTGAATGCTATTACATAAATCCAGTGATTTTCATGATTGATGTGTCATGTCCACCATGAGATATTTTATGATTTGGTTTTATTCCGGACCGAGTGGGGGAGATATACGGTCGCGGATTTTACATTATCCATACTGAGTGGGGGAGATATACAGTTGGATATATGGTGGATAGCCGTATTGAGGCGGGGGAGCCTAGCGAGATTACTCGATACCGGAGATAGTGGTAAAAATACGGCGTATATCTACATGATAACGACCGGTATTATTGATTTCAGGATCATTCGAGGAATGATACCTGTGAGAAATGGAAGTTTTGTGTCGATGATGGACATGGGAAAATGAATTTTATTGGAAATAAAATGATGAGATTTCTGTTTGGATTATGAGATCCGTATTATAGATTCTTGATTCTTAAATATACTCATACATCATACTTGTTCACATCTAAGTTAATATGATCGTCATATTTACATTATTAACCGTTATATGTTAGTTATATTCACTGAGTTGGCAACTCACCCCCGTTTTGCCACAGTTCCTTGCAGGGGTAGAGTGGACGGTTAGCTGCGGTGCAGATCTACTTTTGCAGCTTTATCACATCGTTTGATAGGTGGGTTACATATGTAGTAATCTTCTCTTTTGGTATTGTATTTTGTATCTAGAAAATCTCCATCAGACCTGTATACGACTTAGAGTGAGAGATGATATGTATATTATTGACAGTTGAGATCGTTTAGTTCTATAAATTGTAGTTTCTTTTCTTTATGTCTGAGATTCGTGTTGATGTCCTATATACTGAGATTTTATTTTCCGCCGTTGATATTGTTGATCCCAACTAGGGATGCAACCAAACTTAATACTTTACACTTATTTAATATTTTAACTTCATAGCATGTGATTTTTACTAAAAAAAACTAAATTTTCTATATAAAGAATTCCGCAAAAAGGATTTAGATCTTGGTTTTCGGCTTACTTGGACTGTGTGCATATCTTTAGATATGATACAATCTAAGTGCCGGTCATATCCAAACTTGGGTCGTGACACGTCTGAACATTCTTGTTCAGACGTCTGCGGTTGCTATGTTAATTTAGAGATTTTTTGGCAGACGTCTGTGCATTGCTTGTTCAGACGTATGATGTATCTGCGCCGGATATTTTGCTTTAGTCAAGAAATTTTTTATTTGGTAAAATTTCTCGTATGCTATATATATATAGAAGTATATAGCAACCCTAAATCTGATAGTTTTTTGTGATATTTGAGAGAACCCTTTTGTTATTTTGAGAGAGCTGGGGTTTTGAGGGATTTTGTATTCGTTCACCGGTTTTGTATTCCTTAACTTTTGAATATTAATAAAGTTTTGCCTTCATCTATTGGTTAGTACTCGAATTTCTTATTTATCTGTGGTTTGATTACTTATGTATATCATCTGTGTTATTACTTCGTGATCGTCTTGTCCCAACAAGTAAATGCATACATATTGCCTATATATTACATATAACTGGTTAGATATCTCAGAAAACTGGTTAGATATCTCATGTAACTAGTTAGATATCCCATGTAACTGGTTAGATATATCAGGAGACCGGTTAGATATTTCAGTTACCCGATTATATACCTCGGTTAACTGGTTGGATATCTCAGGAAACAGAACTCATGTAACTAGTTAGATATCTCATGTAACTGATTAGATATCTCAAGATATTATTTAGATATCTCATGTAACTGATTAGATATCTCAAATAAACTTATTAGATTATGTATGAAATTTGTTAGATATCTCAAAAAACTGGTTAGATATCTCAGGAAAAATTTAGATATCTCATGTAACTAATTATACATCTCAAGAAACCATTTAGATATCTCACCTTTGTTATCAATTCTTTTCACCGCAATTCAGACCTAGTGGCCTCAGAAATTGACAATACCGCATCTTTGTTATCGACCCTATGCACAAAACATAACATGAGTCATGATTCGGTCATAGTAAATGTGTGTACTAGGTTGTCGAGAATCAATGAAAAAGGAGAGTAATGGTAGATAAGGGAACTAAATAATTGCAAGTAAATTAGAGCAAATGATGGAAAATAAGAGATATTATCCGAAATTAGACAATTTGGAAGGAAATGAGATCGCTGGAGCGAACTATTGACTTTTGGAGGGAAAGAGAAGATATGCTAGATCATTAAATGCCACTAATTTGATGAAAACTGACCGGATATCTCATATAACTATATAGATATCTCAAAAAAATGCATAGATATCTTATGCATCTCTTTAGATATCTCAGTTTTAGCTGGCAGTCTATCACAAGTACAAATCACAGCTGTACTATTATTGCTCACATGAATCCAAAAGAACATAATGAGTATCCATAAAAATACATTGATCAAAATGTATGCGGAGGGCTTTTGGACAGGGAGAGCATTGAACAGGGGGGTTTTGGCAACAATCTTGAAGGTAGGGGGTTATTAAGAACGGGAAAAATGGCTTGGGCACTACTACAAATATGGGTTGCTCCTACGGATTTATCCGTAGGGGCAACCCACTGCCCCTACGGATATATCCGTAGGGGCTAAAAAATACCCCGTAGGTGCAAAGGCCGCAGGTGCAAGTTGAGGCCCCGAACGTGCCCCTACGGATAAATTTATGCCCCTACGGATAACTCAGTAGGTGCTATAGCCCCTACGCAGTACCCCGTAGGGGTAATAAAATCATATATTTAATTTTTTTTTTTGAATATATTGTCTGTACCTACGGCTATATCTGTAGGTCCTATTAGTTCCCCTACGGCTACAGCCGTAGGGGATATAAAGTAGCCCCTACAAATATATCCGTAGGGGCCACTCCCAACACACTGCACTGAGATCGGGGGGAAAATATCAGGATAACCTGATATTTTGCCCCTACGGTTATATACGTAGGGGATAAACAGTGGCCCCTACGTACATATCCGTAGGGGCATCCCCAACACCCTGCACTGATATCAGGTGGGAAAATATCAGGTTTCCTGATAGTTTGCCCCTACGGCTAACGCCGTAGGGGCAACATATATACCTACGGATTAATCCGTAGGTACAATTTGTCTGTATTTTTTTTTAAAAAAGGGCTGCTAGATTTTTTCCCGCCCTGTGCACAATACTATATACATCAATCAAATCATATATTGCAGTATTCATAATCACATCCCACGCATATATATAATATACAAAAGAAACCCAAAAACTGAATATGATATAAATTCAAACCAATATCAATATCGTTTCAAAATGTAGTACAATGTGATATAAATAAATACATGTTTCAAAAAATAAAAACCAAAAATCTACCCTAGTTCGGTCCAGCTCCACCTCCGAATAACGTTAAAATAACGCGCGCCTGCTCCTCGGTAAATACACTCTCCAATGCTACAGATAAGGGAGTCTGAGCGGCATGTGGAGCTGGCGTTGTGGTCTGCGCAGCCGCCGTCGAGGTAGTCGCTTGCGGAGCCGCGGCTGCGGGAGTCTGAGTGGGCGGTGGAGCTACAGGAGCTGTCTGCGGTACCGCAGCCGATGTAGTGGCTTGCGGAGCCGCAGCCGAAGGAGATGCATGTGGAGGCTCGGCCGATCTACCCTGTCGCGTCTGGACATAACGTGTGTAAGAAACGTGTAAGAACTGTGTATTATTCGAATTCGTTTCATTATTAAGTTATTTCAAAACCCTGTTTGGATATCTAGTTTGGAAAAGCGTTGTTTATTTTAATTACATATGTATGTATGATTAATCAAACTTAATTCTAAAACCAAATAAGCTCAAGCTACGTACTAATTATGGATATGTTGATATGTATATAATATAAAATGATATTTTACTATAAAGTAGTATACATACCAGCATCTCCTTCAACTCCTGAACGGTGGCCCTCAAGCTATCCAGTTCCTGATGGACATGCCGGCCACTGGAGACGGAGGAAGTAACCGCCGGGGTGGAGTCCAACCTCATATGGGCCCTGCTGGGGCCCAATCCCCGGCCTCTCTCCCAACCTCCGTGGTGCCCTCCGTGTGCGGCGTCCAGAACTGGGGTCAGCAGCCTCGGATCGTTCTGTCCGGTAAAATCGATCCCCGAGGCCTGGGCCTGCTCAACCACCCGCTCCTACACCCACATTAAGCAGTAAAGTATAAGTATAAAATTTAAACTTGAACCTTCCAAAACTAAAATTTCAAATTTGGGTAGAAAAAATATTAACACTTACGCAGTACTCCTGGGTAGCGACGTCGGGACATCGAAGCTCGCCCGTGGCGGGATCTGTCGAGGTGCCGTGGACGGCAAGATATGCGGACAGCACGCTCGGTGTACCACCTGACGCCACGGTCCGAGCTGTCTGCAATATTAGAAAGTAACTCTTAATATTAGAAATGTTAGAGAATAACTCTTAATATTGCAGAATATTAGAGAATAACTCTTAATTTACCGATAACTCCATGGCTCGAGTAATGTTCCTCGAGCCACCTGTGTAAGTGGGGCGACCCCTCTTCGCCGACTTCCTGTTCTCCGTATTCTGAGCGGCCTGTTTCTGCACAACGCATTAACATTTAGTTTTCTAATTAAGAAACACAAAGAAATAAATTATATCATAAATAATGAATTAAATTTAAAATACATACTCGTTTGCGTTCGGAGTCGAAATAAGCGCACAATATAGGCCATGTCTCTACGTCGACTCTCGCAAACGCCGGAGTAGATAGGAGGGCCGCTCTCTCTGCCTCGGGGGTCGCTATCCACAGGGAGTAGCAGTCGGCCTTCAGCTCATTCCTGTTGTATCGGATCTTGGCCTGCATGTTCTTCATCAGGCCATTGTACAGAGCATGAAGGTCGAGCACCCTCCCCGGGTGATCAGGGTCGGCTACAGGCTGAAAATCGTAATCCAACTGAAAATACAAAAAAACATTGTTATTAGATTGCAAGTGTTAATAATAAATATATTGGATAGATCAAATGAAAATATATATTAATACATACCTGAGCCTGTTCAAAGAAGAGGGCGAATGAGCGCTGGTGCTGCTCGCCCCACTCAACGTGAAGTGGATAGTTCTTCACGATCCGGCTCTCGTCCCCCAAATACCGGCCGAACCTCTCGGCATAAGGACCGGTATAGCGATAGTCAAGGGTAAAAAATAGGGGGAATGCTGCCTCCCCCCTAGCTCTATCAGGCCTCAGCCTATGGGACTGATTCGGGCCTCGAGTCCCCCTCTGGGGGTGGAGAGGCCCTGCGTCTGCACGAAATATCAAGACAATCAATAATAAGACAAAGTTGTATTAAGAATTCAAGTGTGATATATACCTCCGGTGAATAGCGCACGAGCCTGGGCCCGAGCAGCAGCACGAGCGGGACGATAGTTCCTCCGGTGAGGAACAACCGGGGTCCCGGACGCATCCCCTCCAACTGTAAAATAAACATCGACGCTAAATCTCCATGAAGTTCATATTTATTCTATAGAGCATATGTAAAATAAATAAATATTTTAAATTTATTCATACTAACCTGCAGACGATGCGGAGGGTATGGAAGCGGCAGGAGTGGCCCCTGTGGAAGGTGTGGACGCACCACCTATAATTAGACAATTAAAAATAGATTTTATAAGTAATTGCAAAAAGAATGTGTAGATCAATAATATAACGTTCTAAATCAATATGCATGCACTATAGGACATATAAACATACCCGCAGGTGCGGTGGTGTCACCACCTACAGCTAGACAATAATAAAAATTGCTAAGTAAGAGCAAAAGGAATGTGTATATTTATGATATAGCATTCTAAATCAATATACATACACTATATGATATATAAACATACCTGGAGGAGCGGGGGTGGCCTCTGTCCCAGATGTGGACGCATCACCAACAACTAGACAATCAAACATTGACAATATAAGTAATTTTTACATAAACATGCATGAATATCTGTAATATTACACTCAAAATGGATATGCGTGCAGTATACCTGGAGGTGTGGCCAAATCAACACGGAAGGAGGCATCCGAAGGGGTCTCCGATCTGGGTGCAAGACCGGCCCTCTGAAGCTCCCTACGGAGCTCTCCGGGCGGCAGAACCGCTCTGCCTCTGCCTCTGCCTCTGCCGCGGCTGGAGCTCCTGCCGCCCCTCGCTGCTCCCGACATCGTCATCAAATCTAGATAAACGGTTCGTGGACGCATTAGACAATCATTAAAAGTATTGACTATATATGATCTAGAGCGTAAAATGTGAAGTAATAATATAACATTACTGATAACCTTTTTCGTTTCGTGGGCGCATCATACATATCTACTTGGATTTCATCGTCGATGTCATTTCTAACCCACGTAACTTCATGATCGGTCGAAGACAACCCGTCCTTCGAAACAGACGGTCGGAGCACTTTAAGCCTTCTCTCTTCTTCGTCCTCATCGCTGTCCTCGTATTCTGGGACATCGTAGACATCTCTAGGTTTCCATCGACATACAACACTCCACCCCGGATGCTTCAAGCACTGTGAGTAGTATACTTGGAACGCTTGGTTCGGAAAGATAAACGGATCGTCCTGACCGTAAAATCGAAGTGTGTTCACACTTGTCAATCCATATTCATCTTTCCAGGTCCCAAGACTGCTTCTCCACTTGTCTGTATCGGTTCGCGGATCGTACCAAGTACAGTGGAATATATAAAAGGGTTCTGATCGTCCGGGATAGTGGATGCCGAGTATACAATTTAAGTACCCATAGTAAATCACACCGTCCGATCCTACCGTCGCAATCCCACTGTTCTGAGTGATTCTAGATGTTTCTATGTCCTTAACTTCGAATTTGTATCCAAGGACACCAAATCCTTTGTAATGTGCAACTTCCATACTAGGAAATTGAGCTAAACATCTTGAATCACTCTCAAATGATGCAGACAAGTTCGGATCGTGGATCTAACAAAACAAATTTTACGATAAATACAGAACGATACAAGTTTAGATTAAAACCGATAGCAATAAAATGTAATTCGAATAACTTACATGCTCTGTGACCCAATCACAAAAATTATCCTGATGGTATTTTTCCAAACGCTCTTCGTTCCAATCAGGATGCCCCTCACGTACCTCGATAAAATGAGTTCTGTTTTCGACAAATAATTGTGACATTAATATTATGTCATTTCATACACAAACACAGATATAACAATTAATCCAAAAGAACTTACTCTCTAATTTGTTCAAGACATACGCAATTAAGCAAGATAAACCGGTATATCTTGTTGATAAACATAGTGTCTACCCTCTTATACTCGGCTTTACCATATGGCCCGTCTTGAATTCTTCGTGGTCGGTTAAGCCTTGTCTCAATGTTCTCGTCCAGATAGCGGGAACAAAATGTGGTTGCTTCATCAAGAAGATAACCTTGCATGATAGAACCCTCTGGTCGATTTTTATTGCGTATATACTTCTTAAGAGTGTAAAGGTACCTAATGAGAATATGTTGAATAAATAAACACGGGCATACATGACAAAAATAAATTTATAAATTGCGCGAAACGAAAAATTTAACGTACCTCTCGACGGGATACATCCATCGATATTGTACCGGTCCGGCTAATTTCGCCTCAGTTGCAAGATGAACCGTCAAGTGTATTATGATATCGAAGAATGACGGTGGGAAAATACGCTCAAACTTGCAAAGTATCAACGCAATAGAATTTTCTAGTTTATCCAGCGTCGCAACCTCCAGCGTTTTAGCACACAACTCCCTGAAAAAACAACATAGGTCGTTGATTACCAGACCAACCGAGTCGGGGAGAGAAGTCCTGAGGGCTAATGGAAGAAGGTGCTCCACGATAACATGGTGGTCATGACTTTTCAGCCCATCGATTTTGCCCTTCACAATTTTTATTTTCTTGCTGAATGATCCTGAGAAGCCTGTGGGGACTTTCAAATCATGCAACACCTGCAGGAATCTTTTCTTCTCCAGTTGTGACATATGATAAGCGGCATTGGGAAGTACAAACTTGCCCGGTTTACCCGCTACCGGTTTAGGGTGCAGTTCACTTCTTATTCCCCACTCTTGTAGATCCATCCGGGCATTCATGTTGTCTTTCGATTTCCCGTCTTTACACAGAAGCAAGTTAAGTATGTGCTCTGATACTCCCTTCTCTATATGCATGACGTCCAGACAATGACGCACTGAATTTGTAGACCAGTACGGAAGCTCGAAGAAAATGCTTAACTTGTTCCAATATTGTGGTTTGACCTGTCTCGTCGGATCCATCCCGAAGGTCACGTTATTGTAACCATCCCATTTAGCAGTCACGTCCTCTCCGGACAATGGGGATGGAGGCCCAAGAAGCTCCTGATGACCATCAAAGTGAACCGTGTCTAACCTATAGGGATGGTCTGGAGGCAGAAAACGTCGATGGCCGCAATAACAAACCTTCCTGCTAAAATTCAAAAATTTTGATGTTGTGTGTTCATGGCAATGAGGACATGCTTTGTGACCATGTACGGACCAACCTGAAAGCATTCCATACGCAGGAAAGTCATTAATTGTCCACATTAAAGCCGCACGCAGTATGAAGGTTGTATTTGTGTTTGAATCATATGTCTCTACACCATCAATGAACAAAGTTTTCAGCTCCTCAATCAGAGGTCGGAGATAGACGTCGATATTGTTCCCCGGTGAGTTTGGTCCGTCGATAAGAAGAGGCATCATAAAGTATGATTGGTCCATAGCCAACCAAGGCGACAGATTATAAATTATCATTACAACGGGCCATGTACTGTGACTTCCAGCCATATAGTTGAATGGGCAGAAGCCATCGGCAGCCAGTCCGAGCCGGACATTGCGAGGATCGCTACTGAATATTGCGTGCCTCCTATCGAAATCCTTCCATGCCGGTGAATCTCTTGGATGGCTCATTTTTCCATTTTCGCTTGGAGGAGCACGGTGATGCCAAATCATTGCCTCGGCTGTTTTCTTGCACCTAAATAGCCTCTGTAGCCTCTGTGTTATGGGAAAATATCGTGCTATCTTCACAGGTATATCAGGCTTCTTATCAGAATCTTTCGGCTTATACCTGGCCTCTCCGCATGTTGGACACTCTTTCAAATCTGAATTCTCTTTCCGGTACAACACGCAATTTTTAGGACATGCTTGAATCTTCTCGCACTTTAGACCCAAATCAGACATCATTTTCTGGGCTTCGTACCAGCTTTCGGGCACATTATTTCCCGGAGGCATAGAATCTTTCAAGAACGAAAGAAGCATTGTGAATGACTTGTTGCTCCATCCATTTAGGCACTTAATTTGGAAAAGTTGGACGAACCATGATAGGGTGGAATACTTCGCATTCTCATAAATTGGTTTCCTAGCATCATTCATGAAATTTTCATATTTATCCGCACGCGGTCCTTGACCGGAAGGAATGTCATCTTCGGTACGAATAGATTCACCTAGGGCAGCCTCTACCATATCCTCCATTTCTTCTGATGGAAATAAATTTCCGTATCCTGCCGTATTACCGAATTCTTCTTCTTCTCCTGCCGCATTATCGTGTTCTCCTTCTTCTACCGCAGTACTGCATTCTTCTCCTTCCCCGTGATATTTCCAAATTGAATAAAGTCTAGTAAACCCATATTTTACAATATGAAGCTCTGCCAATTCTACCTTCCGCCAGTACTTATTGCCACATCTATCACACGGACAAAGAATCTTCTCTATTATGATCTTATTATGTGCTCGTGCAAATTCAAGGAAAGCAGCAACTCCTGCGACAAACTTAGATTGCATACGTTGTTTCCAATCCACATACATCCAGTCCTTAACTCTGACGTACTCATGGGCCATGTTAGACTGAATAACATATAAATTGTAGGTTATGCTGACTATATTGAGAAATATAAGAACGGGATAGTTACTGACAAAGAAGAAAATTCATGTATATGCTTTGTGTGTGCGTTTGTCGTTGAAAAGAATAAATTATCGCACGTTATGTTGACCGATAGACGGGGACTAAGTGGCGCTTTTAGTTTCATATATGGGTATCGATGGGAATATGAAGGTTTCATATTATCATATATTGGTTTTAACCCGAACATTTCGAGTCGCTCTCTGATTATGCGTTTGTATGTATGTGTTCCGGCTGTCGGGGGTAGGCTTCTATCCCATTAAGAATGTATAGAGCGAACGCCCATCACTTGTGCTTTCAACCGTTTCGAGTAAATTTCGGCAGCACCTCCCCGCTGTTCTCCGAATACACTGTAATAGAATAGATAATCATTTCAAAGCTGAGAAACAACGTTGAAATGAACATCTAATCTATCTTTGTACACGGAGAACCAGCGGAAAGGTACCGACGAAATATCTCGAAACGGATGAAAACACAAGTGAATGAAGGCGTTTGCTTTATACATTCTTAACTTGTCCACACGGGACAAATCTATGGGTTACCATACGATTGAATTTTCTCGTCGCGTAGACTATACGACGGTTGTTAGTATCGAGCTATACTGTCCGATATTTAACAACCTTCGTATAGTTCTAGGTCACGACGAGCATCGCACGTATGTTAACCGATAGACGGGGACTAAGTGGCGCTTTTAGTTTCATATACGGGTATCGATGGGAATATGAAGGTTTCATATCATCATCGAGTATCATATATTGGTTTTAACCCGAACATCTCGAGTCGCTCTCTGATTATGCGTTTGTATGTATGTGTTCCGGCTGTCGGGGGTAGGCTTCTATCCCATTAAGAGTGTATAGAGCGAACGCCCATCACTTGTGCTTTCAACCGTTTCGAGTAAATTTCTGCAGCACCTCCCCGCTGTTCTCCGAGTACACTGTAATAGAATAGATAATCATTTCAAAGCTGTGAAACAACGTTGAAATGAACATCTAATCTATCTTTGTACACGGAGAACCAGCGGAAAGGTACCGACGAAATATCTCGAAACGGATGAAAACACAAGTGAATGAAGGCGTTTACTTTATACATTCTTAACTTGTCCACACGGGACAAATCTATGGGTTACCATACGATTGAATTTTCTCGTCGCGTAGACTATACGACGGTTGTTAGTATCGAGCTATACTGTCCGATATTTAACAACCTTCGTATAGTTCTAGGTCACGACGAGCATCGCACGTATGTTAACCGATAGACGGGAACTAAGTGGCGCTTTTAGTTTCATATATGGGTATCGATGGGAATATGAAGGTTTCATATTATCATCGAGTATCATATATTGGTTATAACTTGAAAAACGTGCCGTTGAAACAAATTATTGTTCTCCACCTTGCACTCTCTTAACAATGGTACATGCATTAAACATGTAGAGCTATCTATAACAACTCTAAAGTTTCACCTGTTGGGTTCAACAGAAAGGTTTTTGATATAACAAACACAATCTTCCTTAATTTTTCCCTTGAATCGATGTGAAATTAATAGTGTCCATATGACACAATGGATATATTTTCTACACAAAAGGAAAAAGGCAAACAATAATAAAGCAATTATAATTCTATCAAGTATCCATACTGAAAAAGAATAAATAGCAAACTAAAAATTAATCACTAATGAAAAACAAACAAAAGTGCTTATTATTATACTTCAGAGGTTATAAGTGCTTGATCCCCATAGTACATAGGCTGTATCCGCAATTAACCCTTTTCTATATACTTGAGTGTATAGAATTTCTAAAAGTTACACACGGTTTTTCTAAATCCAATTCTTTCCTTTCACTACAAAACCCTTTATATTTTCTAATAGGTACCAAGAACTTTCAAAGTTTTTGGATATGCACAAAAAGAAAGTATCGCCAATAAGATTGACATAACCCAAATGACTTTGACCCATTACATATAAATGTCATGGTCTTTCAATATTTATCAAACAAATACCATAGACTTTGTTTGTTACAAATAAATACCATGAAGTTTTAACGTTTCACATAATTTTCATAGATTTTGTTGTTTACAAATACATACCATTGACCTCCAACGTTTTCCAGATAAATACCATGAATTTTGTTGTTTACAAATAAATACATGAACTTTCAGCGTTTTTTAGATAAATCCCATAGACTTTCATGGACCATTTTCTCATATAAAAATCATGGACTGTGTTATTCACAAATAAACAGTATCGACTTTCACTATTTTCCAGATCAATCCCCTAAAATTTCACCTTTTTAAGCCTAACCCAGCCCCAGCCGAACCCCAACCCAACACCAAACCCTAACCCGGCCTAACCCTAACCCCAACCCAGCCCCAGCCGAACCCCAACCCAACACCAAACCCTAACCCCAACCCAGCCGGAGCCGAACCCCAACCCAACACCAAACCCTAACCCCAACCCAGCCCCAGCCGAACCCCAACCCCAACACCAAACCCCAACCGAACCCTAACCCTAACCCTAACCCCAACACCAGTCGAACCCCAACCGATCGAACCCGTACCCTAACCCTAATCCTAACCCTAACCACAACCGATACCTAACCATAACCCTCATCGCTACCCTAACATCATTAAAATAATGTTTAACTAACCTGTAGGCTAGGCGGTGGAGGAGACGACGGAGACGCAATCGGCGACGACGAGGGCGGTGGCGACGACGAGATCACTGCAGGCGGTGGCGACGACGATTCGGCCGGCGGTGGCGACGACGAGATCACTGCAGGCGGTTGCGACGACGATTCGGCCGGCGCTGGCGATGACGAGAACGGCGATCGGCGGGAACGTCAAGGTTTGGGGATTTGGGTTCGCGCGTAAATTAAAGGAAATAAGAAATAATCAGCGTAGGGAACGATTACTTAAATCGCTATTTAGTTGTCCCTACGGATATACCCGTAGGTACTTGGTTTGCGCCACCGTAGGGGCAAAAAACACTTTAAGATTTAATAATTTTTAAATAAATATTGAACGACCGTAGGGGCAACCACTTTGCCCTACGTATTAATCCGTAGGGCCAAACTTTTATTGCCCCTACGGATGATATTATCCGTAGGGGCAACCCATTATTTTACTAGTGGGGTTTTTTGACAATTTACCCTAAAATTAATTCATGACAGGAAACAGTGCCCACATGCCTATGTGTGCTCCTTCAGTGCCCTGTTACAATTGCTTTGAATCTACATTTAGGATATGTTTGTTCGCCGTGAAATAACATGATGTACTGAAAGTAGATTTACTATTCACGATACTGTTTATTTGACCAAAAAAGACATGAAGTTACTTTATTGATGCTACCGTGGATCCTACACGGACTCCTTACTTCCAGATTTTACTCCAGGTCAATTTGGCTCTTACTCAAGAAGAGCCAAATAGACATAACTTTCTTCTCAGTTCGATTTCCAAAGGACATCTTAAAAAAATCATTTACTCATCAAGAAACATGTATCAAAAATATAATATGAGAATGAGAACTCAATATGAATGCACAACAAAGAGAAATTAACTCCTCTTTCCTATTCCATTTCATCGTACCTCTTGTACATTGCACTAAAGACTCAATAAAAACTGTCTTAAAAAAATGAATCAACCGTTCGAGTTCGCTTTCTGTTCAGTCCAATCTTCACCGTCTATGCATCATATTTTATATATATCTTATTGTGGAACAACTACATAAAGGACATATGTGCTAAAATGATGCAAATGCAATAGTGCATGCCCATGTGCCCACTGCTTGAGCACCTCCTACATCTTGCTTTGTGCTTAAACATTAATGTTGCTAGCTCTCTCCCTCACATGCACCTCCTCCTATGATCCTATATTATTGATTTCTTTTCTTTTATATATATAATAACTTGTGTGTGAAGAACATATGATATGTATTTATTTTCTATCTGCTTACTTTAGTCTCTGCTGTTTCCCGGAAGCTTTTAATAAGAATTAGTCCTGCAAATTTCTTTTCTAAATTGTAGCAAATTAACCCATGTCATAAATTTCATTAGATAAGAGATTTAGTAAACTGTGCCAATCAGTGGAAGTTTTAATTTGAACATAGGATAAACAAAAAACTAAGAAGATCTCCAAATGATTAAGCATTTCATGTGGATTAATTATCACCAGAACATGAGGCTAATCATATGCTGAAAGGAGCAAAAAAAAAACCCAGTACTGTACAGTACTAGAGCACAGCATCAAAGTCCCTTTCAATTCACACTCTCTCTTTAGTTAATTCTAAGCAATGAATCAAAAAATTTCCAACTTTAATGTATAGAAAGCTTAGTATATATACTGCTGTTATACTCTACTGCTCTCCTGCAGAGTAAGCAAACTCTTTAGCGATGGAATTGATGTTCTAATACCGTCTTAAAGTCTCTGTCAATGTGCCAAAATGTATTTTCCGAAAAATGCAGTCTGTTCATATGCATGCATGTGTATCAGTATATCCATTATAATGTAGCTCGGCATATTACCAACTCTGAGCATGCATCCATGTAAACTATATTACACTCTATTTTTATATTCGAACAAGGGCATGTGGTGGAGAGAGAGAGAGAGAGAGAGAATGTGGGGGTGATGCAAAGGGACAGGCATGCATGTGAATACTGTAAAGGAAAGGGGACAACACACGAGGTTGCCCACTTCTTTGTGTTCTTCATATCTTATTACTAATGAAAGTGGTACATATCCATTCTCATTGAGGCTCAACATTCAATTGTTTCTCTCTCCTCAATTTGGCATCTCTCTTGAATATTTAATGAATATGCAACCTCTCATGACACTCTCTCTGAATTAAAAAAAGGGAACTCATAAGTCCCAACTAACTTGTGAGACTAGCATGGGTGACAACATCAAGTAATTTTCATCAAACTACATTCATGAGTGAGAAATATGCATGCATGATTATGTATAAGGTGGTGCTCATGTTGCCTATTGTTTTGTTCATATCTCTCATTCTCTGTGGGTTGATGTGATAGTGCAAGTCAGAACAATGTGAGATTGCCTCGTCAAGATCGAATCCAAATACATATATAGAGATGATGTAATAGTATAATCTGACACAAGATCCAAATTAACCCAAAATACCCTTATCTAAACTACGATTTAAGTTTCTTTATTACAGCAAACTCCCTTACAGAGTTGACGGTGCTCACAAGTGTGGATTCTCTTGATCAAGACATATGGCGGATGGCAAATCTTTTACGTGTACCAACCAACTCTTGAAAGTACCGTATGAAGGAGACATTTCTCGGCGCCTTATCTCCGAGATATCATCCGACCTTTGGAAGGCCTCCCCAGAGTTATTTCCCTATTCGTCAAGCAACTATCCAACAGCTCGCCTCCGAGCTATTCTACAGCAGAGCTTCCACAGCCTTCTCACTCGTCTCAGAGTTATCACAGAGCTGAGCTTCTTCAGCCTCCTCACTCGTCTCCGAGCTATCACCGAGTTGAGCTTCCTAAGCTTCCATGTCTGGCCGGGAGCACGAGCGTTCACGCAACAGTTCTGTGTATCTTGCCACGACGAGATCTTTGCCGCTCCACGTCCCGCATGCCATGCTAGCATATCACGCCATTAATGGGCGTATCCCGCCATCAACACGAACGTGACACGGAGGCGTAACGGACGGCGAGAATCTCGCATCGGCTCGCTCCATACGACCGCTATATAAACCCCTCTTGCAGACGATTCAGGTAACTCGAACTCATTCCAATACACCGCTACTCTGCCATAATATTTCTCGGTACTTACTTGATCGTCGGGAGGTCATACAGTGGTTTCCCATCCCGGGACTTCCCATGTAGGTAGCTCGGCGTCAACAACCAACAACCCATTGAGATCCGTATGGTCAACTCTCATCTCAAATCTCAACCGTTCAGCCCGCTAGCAGTCAGATTGATGGACGACAACATCTGAGAGAGATTCAGGCCTTCATCAGTTGGCGCCGTCTATGGGAACGAAGAAGTTTTTTTTCCACTACAAAAGTCGATCGTCCACCTTCAATTCAATGGCCAACGATCATCACAACGGAGATCCTACTGCGAGCCATCACTCGCTTCGCAACGGAGGCGGGAGTGGTTCCACTCCACCTCCAAACATCGTCGAAGCCTTATCGGCACGGATCGATCGGCTGGCAGCGATGGTGGATGCACTCGCTCATGTCCAAACTGCCAGCCATGCAAGGCAAACCACCGCACCTGCTCTCTAGAACGATGGCGGGAACGAGACGGTGAACGAACGCGCTCGAGTCCACGGCCTCGCTCGTGTCAATCCTGACACCACGAGACACCGGCATGCTGATTCAGGCAGTTACGACCCCAATACGAGGAATGATTTCATGACTCGTTGGACGCTGAATAGTTCAACGCCGAGATATCATTCAACCCTCACCACGCTCTCTCATCCTGCGAGGCGACGTCGCTCAGAACACCTGATTTCAGGAACAACCAACGTCACCACGATCACCGAGGCTTTGCACACGGCATTCGTAGGGAAGAACAGCGAAAGGTCCAATCCGAGAATCTGAGGAACATAATAGAGCGGAGCCGAAGTCGTTCCGTCGCTCAAGCCCGAAGTGGGTACAGCGGGGGCTCCGACCAAGGAGAATTCTCAGGGTACCAGCAATGGATTGGCATTCTCGAGAAGAAGATCGAGGACATACAGCTCGCCACTCGCCAACCTGAGGGGTCAACGAGATATTCCTTAGACTCTCTGACGAAGCCTTTCACCGAGCAGCTACTAAGAGAGCGGGTCTCTTTCTGGAACAAGCCGTCCAAAATTGCTCTTTTCAACGGTAAGTCTGACCCAAAAGACCACCTGGACGCGTTCACTGCAAGCATGATCTATCAGGATAACTCGGACGCCACTCAGTGCCGAGCATTCCCCACCACCCTCATCTGAGCAGGACGAGACCGGTTCCACCGCCTGACTCGGTACTCGATCTCGACCTTTGAAGAATTGGCCACGCAGTTTCTCAGCTACTTCGTCGGCAACCAACGACAGAAGAGATCGGTTGACTACTTGTTCACCATCAAGTGCGAGAACAGAGAGTCTTTCAAAGACTATATTACTCGTTTCTACAATGCCCTTCTGGAGGTGCCCGAGCACCGGGATGAGACAGTCATAACCTCTATAAGGTCTGGTCTTAGACACAAAGAGTGGCTCCATTCTTTTGCATTGGCACAACCTAAGAGCTTGGCCGAGATAAAAGTTTGGACTGAACGAGAAATCTTGCTCGAATCAGAGGTTAACGCTCATCTTTCCCGGGGAGACCAGACATGCCAAAAGAAAAGGGACCGGGAAGAAAACCTTACACTCCAAGGTTTCACGACTACACGCCTTTCAATGTCTCCCAGGCCGAGCTGCTAGAGAAGGCAAAGAGCAAAAGATTCTTCAAGCTACCACCGATGACATGAAAACGAGGCAAGTGATTCCGCGGCCCGTATTGTGTCTATCATCGAACGCAAGGGCACCCGACTGAGAATTGTAAACAGCTACGCGATTATATCGAGGAGCTGATCCGCTCCAGTCACTTGGCAAAATACCTGCGAGAAAAACGTCAAGCAGATAGAGGACAAGCCGACCAACTTAAAACCGAAGAGCTGGCGATCGGGCAGATCATAGTCGTCATCGACTGACCCGAGTCCGAGCAATAAGGACACCCACCGAATCCGGTCATTCAATGCAGGAGAGTTTAAACTGTATCATCAAATTTGTATTTTCTTTAATAATAAAGATGCTTACTTCCCTGCAATCTGATTCTTTTTGATTCTATACTAAAACACCCTGCAAGGCCGGCGGATGGCCTCATGCCCATCAAGCAAAGACCAGCCCTTCACTCAAGTAAATGAAGCTCGGATGTGTCTATAGGCAGCCGACCAAAGCCCTTATCACAAGGCAGCCGGGAAACTTCCTACTCGGCCCATCCGCAACGGGTAGCTTCCTACCCAACAACGCTGTGGATCTAAAGACCTCATCACGAGGCCGCCGAGCAGCTTCTTGCTCGGCCCATCCGCAGTGGGTAGCTTCCTGCTCAATAACGTTGTGGATCCAAAGCCTTCATCACGAGGCCGCCGGGCAGCTTCCTGCTCGGCCCATCCGCAACGGGTAGCTTCCTGTCCAACAACGCTGTGGATCCAAAGCCCTTATCACGAAGCCGCCTGGCAGCTTCCTGCTCGGCCCATCCGCAGCAAGTAGCTTCCTGCCTAACAATACCGTAGATCCAAAGCCCTCATTACAAGGCGGTCGGGTAATTTCCTGCTCGGCCCATCCACCGCGGGTAGCTTCCTGCCCAACAGCGCCGTGGATCTAAAGCCTTTATCACGAGACAGCCGGGTAGTTTCCTACTTAGCACATCCACAGCGGGTATGTAATAACCCTAAATTTCCTGAACAACTTTCTGTACAAATTTTTCAAAAAAAATCCAGAAAGAGGTATTTTTGTCTGAGCACAAGTTATAACTTTGTTTTTCTTTTTAATAGCAAGAAGTAGCTTGTAGCTCATTAGTAATACCTTGCACTGCTGAACCAAGCCACTAGAGTTCAAATCCCATACCCCACATTATTTTTAATATTGTTTTATTTTGAATTTTTAGAATACCAAGAGTTTACACGTGCATAACTCACAAAAACCCCACTACACATGAAAACCTAACAGTAGCAGAGGCTACATGAACTGACAAGGTACCCTCCGACCACCCGACTCGGCCGGGATCGGCTGAATCGGCCGGCGACTCGGCCGAATCGGCCGGCGACTCGGCCGACTCGGGCCGCCGCCACCGGCCGGACTCGGCCGAACCGCCGAGTCCCCAACATGAAAAAGTTGGCTTTTCACATTCCCTGCACATCTGTATACTTTATTTCTTCAGACTAGTAACAGAGACACTTTAAAACACCAATTACTCTACTTTTAATATATTTTAATACATTTTATCATATTTTTTCATTTCAATTTTTCACCTACCGTAACCCTAGCCTTACCCTATAAATACAACCCCTACATACACACACACCTCATTTCAAAATTCTGAACAAAACTCTCAAGAAAATTTCTAGAAGCTTAGTGTACTTTTGAAGTAGCGAAGGGCGAAAGATTCGGCAATTTTCCGACGACAACTCTAGGAGTTCCCGGCGACGAAACGACGCACCGGCGCCTCCTCCCGTCTTCTCTTACTTATCCCTAACTTATAAACTTGTAAATCCCCCTCCCTCTTCTCTAATCTTGTTCTAAAAATATGAAATTGCAAAACCCGACGGAATCGGTGTTAAACCGATTTCCGATTCGGTTCTTTCTAAAAATCCAATATTTTCTTAAATACATTCACACAAAACTCTTACATGTTGACTATTAAATATTAATAAACATGTTGATCAGGTTCCACGACAATCTAATTCATTTTGTAACTTTTACCGTACTTTTTCACTAAAATACCATATAGTTTCATTTCGACATTTAAACATTACAAACTTGCTATACCTTAAGTAGATCACGAGGTAATGACCTACCTCCTCACAACACTCATATGCAACATAGCACAATACCTTTTGGGAACATAGAATACGGGAAAACGAAACATTTCAAATAAATACCATGAATTAATAAAACCGTTTTCTAAAGGATTAAGTATTTTTTATAAATCTTTGCAAAGTGCCGCTACAATCCATTTTAGGGAACCTGACTGGGATGGTGCAGATTATCACACATCCCTAGGCTTAGTAGTGTGAGATGCGGACCTCCGCAAGGAGCATACGGTCTCGAGAGATTTAAAATACGAAAATCTTAAGAAAATGAGATTTCTAGAAATATAATATATAGTAAAATTATTTTTATATAAATATATGTGTGTGTGTGTGTGTGTGTGTGTGTCATTAAAATATCTATTTTGTAATAATATAAATATTCCAATTTTTCTTAAAAGCACAAGAATCACTTTACATTAAAATACCATAAATTCCATACAAGTTCAATGTTACAATTAAATACCCTATACTATGAAATTATGATATTTTCACTAGAAATATCACAAATATAAAATCTACATCTATGACAATTCTAAAGACGATAATTAAATACTTGGGGTGTATTTTGAAAATTATACAAAAGTATTTTTACATAAAACACCCTCAAGTTCTATAAATTACCCTAAGGACCCTAGTAAATATAAGTTTAAGCGGGAGCAATCTCTTGAGCCTCAGGGAGCCGGAGAAGTGGGTGCTTGCCTATTTAAGGTAGACAACTTAACAACGGTGTTATCAATACGGTAATCGTCTTTGAAAAAGACACAAATCCTGTCGCTCATGTGCAGCGGTTACAGATAACATCAAAACAATCAGGACTTCAATTTCTTTTCTAATTGTTCTGACTCAGACTGAGTCTCTTTTTTATAATCTGACTTGAATATGATTCAAGTACAATCTACAATATTACAATTCAATATGAATCCATGAATCCATAAATTCAATCTATTCAATCTGTATTGACTGAACCGAACCATGGAAATACTTCCATTTACATGATTCTCCAGTTACATCCATGATTCTCCAGTTACATCCATTTACTGATATCATGGTTTCGGCAAGTTATCCATTTATACAATTCAAATTACAAGATAATACAATACAAGCAATACAAACAAAATATCGCGGGGTTTAAGGGGTAGATTGGTACGGAAGGTGTTAGAAGTGGCACGAGACTGCAAGATTAAGACACCTAACCTATATTCAGTTGCTGTTGTACCGTGGCATAACGGTTCCTTATACTTTCCGTTTGCCCTAGTCTCTAGCATATAGAGACTCCTCTCGTATACATTGGCATCCTTCTGTACCAAGCTACAAACAACAGCGTTAACACCAAATACTCATATAATACAACTTTAAAAGCTACATTCTCTTTCTATCTATTCTATTTCTCCCTTATCCTTGGGACTTACCGAGCGAATTGCTCGCTGAAGACATTCTCTTTCTTTTTCTTTGAATGTCGTCAGGTGATTCGGATCTTCCAGAGATCGAGCCTACTAGCGAGGACTTGGACCAGCCTGCATACGATCCAGAGCTCTAGCTACATTATACACTTTTATTTCAGTACTTTTCCTTTTCTGTTATGCCACTGTTTAGGCATTGCTTCTTTCAGATGTATTTACTTTTCCATGCATTGTACAAAAAGAATGTGAATAAATAAAGTTGATGTTTTATTATATCTTGTCTCTTGTGCATTTATATTTATATTGCTTAGATACGCTTAGCGTATTTACTTCAGAGTAAATATGTAGCGGTCTCGTCGTGTCCTCTGCCCGTACACTGGGAAGCGGGGCGTGACAGGGAGCTTCCTACCCAGCAATGTTGTAGATCTAAAGCTCTCATCACGGGGCCGTCGGGTAGCTTCCTGCTCGGCCCATCACCGCAAGTAGCTTCCTGCCCAATAGCACCGTAGATCTAAAGCCTTCATCAGCCGAGTAGTTTCCTGCTCGACCCATCCACCGAGGGTAGCTTCCTACCCAACAGCGCCTTGGATCTAAAGTCCCTATCACGAGGCCGCCGGGCAGTTTCCTGCTCGGCCTATCCGCGGTGAGTAGATTCCTACCCGGCCTAACCCGTGAATCCTTAGCCCTCGCTACGAGGCCGGTGTACAGCTTTCTGCCCGATGATACACCACGTAGACTCGGAGATCAAAGAGACACAACCACCGAACTCCATGTCATTCTCGGCCAAACCACCACGGAGAATCCTCGACATCAAGCTGAACAGGGAAAACTGAGCAGACCACTCTCGAACCGACCCATAAATAGATCGAAACAAGAGTGGGGGCTAATGATAGTGCTCACAAGTGTGAAGTCAGCTGTTCAAGACATGTGGTGGATGGCAAGTCTCTCGCGTGCACCAACCAGCTCTTAGAAGTACCATACGAAAGGGACATTCCTCGGCGCTTCATCTCCGAGGTATCATCTGATCTTTGGGGGGCCTCCCTAGAGCACATTCCCTATTCGCCTAGCAACCAGCCAACAGCTCGTCTCCAAGCTATCTTACAGTTGAGATTCCTCAGCCTCTTCTTTCGTCTCCGAGCTGTCACAAAGCTGAGCTTCCTCAGCCTCCTCACTCTTCTCCGAGCTGTCACCGAGCTATGCTTCCCAAGCTTCCCCGTCTGGCTGGGAGCACAGAGTATGAGCATTCCTGTAACGGTGGTTTCGTGTATCTCGGCACGACGAGGTCTCCACCGCTCCATGTCCCGCATCCCACGCTAGCGTATCTCGTCATTAATGGGCGTATCCCGCCATCAACGCGAACATGTCGAAGGGACGTAACGGAAGGTGAGAATCTCGCATCGGCTAGCTCCATGCGACCGCTATATAAACCCCTCTTTCAGACACTCAGGTAACTCGAACTCATTCCAATACGCTGCTACTCTGTTATAATATTCTTCGGTACTTATTTGATCGTCGGAGGGTCCTACGGTGGTTTCCCACCCCGGGACTTTCCTTACAGGTTGCTCGGCGTTAAAAACAACCAACAACCCATTGAGATCCATACGCTCAACTCTCATCTCAATTCTCAACCGTTCGACCCGCTGACAGCAAGATCGACGGAGGACAACATCTGAAAGAGATTTAGGCCTCCATCAAAAGTGGTACATTAATTTAAGGGTTCTCCTTACAACCAAACTTTAAGATAGTTTACTATACTGTAATTTAAAAACTTTAAGGTTCAAGGGTGTTCTAGTGTAATTTAGATTTCAAATAAACATTACTATATGTGAAGCTATAGTAGAACTATATTAGTACATAAACCAAATCAGAAAATTTTGTGTTACATAAAATCGTTAACCCACTGACGATTTGGAACTATCATTCCCGATTAGGGAACACTACCATTCCGAATTGGAAGAATCACCGTTCCGATCGAACCCGTTAAGAACTTAAGTGAAAATGGGCATATATAGTCCGGTTTGTGTAAAATTATACTAAAATATTTAATTCTACTTTTTTAGAAGGATTTCGATATTGCCAAACCATAATTTGATAAATCTACACCAAAAATTATGTATGGACAAAATTAACCCTAACCACACCTAACCTTTAATAAGTTTAATTAAGCCGCTGGTTCAATTTACTAAGTCACCCCGTTTATAACTTAAAAAATACCTTTTACCAAGCAATGACATTAATTCATTTTTTAATTAATTCACTCTTTAACTAATCGAAATTGCAAATTTTTTTTCATACGCTAGGAATATTTTTGATAAATCATAATGTTTTGCGGGGAATATTTTACTCTAATATTTATCGGTATCACCACTTTCCAAATGGCAGTGTTAGATTTCTTTTTATAAAATGGTTTTTATAACCTAAATATAACATTAAAAAAATAAGTAATTAAGTTGTATAAAGAGGACTGTTAATTTTTGTGAATTTCCTTAAGCTAAATTGTTGGCACCCCCACTCTTTTTTCATAATTAGCATAAAGGCTTTAATATTTGCTTTGAGTCCATTTTGGATTCTTTAATTGGTTTGATAATTAGTGTATGATTTCTTGATATTAATTCACCGATGGATGGATACTACAGAGAAGTTATTTTTTAAGTTATAAATGGGGTAGTTTAGTAAATAGAACCAACATCATAATTAAACTTATTAAAAGCTAGACGTGTTTGGGGTTAATTTTGTCCATACATAATTTTTAGTTTGGGTTTATCAAATGAAGGTTTGGCAATATTGTTGCCTTTTTAGAAAAGAAATTAAATTATATATGTATGTCAGTTTGCATGCATGCTAGTTTACTCCCAGGGCATTATTAGTGACAAGTGCCCAAGATAGAAGCAGACGTCTAAAGAAAGCGTTGCAGACATCTGAAGAAGGTGTTGCGTTTGCCAAAATAACATAGCGGAGGTAGACGTCTAAACAAGACGTGGCAGAATTTTGCACAAATCTGTCTAAACAACAGAGCAGAGTCGGATGTCTGATTAAAAAGGTCCAGACGTCTGGTCATGAGTTTTCAGTAAAAATAAAGAGCGGACAGACGTCTGAAAGACACTCGTCAGACGTCTGCCCATCACGAGTGCAGCTGCCGCAGATCTAAATCAAGCAAATCAAATTTTACCAAACTGGTTATAAAAATATTCTGTTTTGATTTTATTTTCCATCACGTAATTGTATATATATACTGCAAGTTTCAATATGATATTCACCAAGTTGAAAACCCTAAAAACTATCTTCTACAAGGTTTTATATGGTATCAGAGCCCTGTGATTAAAAGCTCAATTTTGATCCATGGATTCCTCTCAAAACTCAATCCCCATCATCTCCAAATTCTATTTTCCAACAAAACTTTCCCACACAAACTTCACCGTATGGAGGTCCCAAATTCAATCGGCCCTAATCGGGCACGATCTTCTTGGTCACATCGACGGCTCCAAATCTCCTCCTCCGTGTACTATCACTGACGCCAACGACAATACTAAGCGTGTTGAAAATTCACAGGATCAACTCATTCTCAACGCTATCCTCGACAGTTGTGTCGAGATGATCTAACCCCATATCTTCTCTGTTTCCTTATCTAAGGTGCATGGGATCGACTTGTTATTCTCCTTGCGAACAAATCTCACTCACGAGTTATGTCGCTCAAGGAACACCTCATCAACAATCAACGCGGCTCGCGATCTATAAGCGAGTACATATAAGAGATGCGATCTAACTCCGACGATCTTCTTTTCGCTGATCACCCACTTCTCGAAGATGACCTTGTTCTCCACATCCTCGCTGGCCTCGGACCTGAATTCAAAGAAGTCGCAGCTGCTATCCGAGTCCGTGATAACGCCATCACTTTCGACGAGCTCTATGACAAACTCATAGATTATAAACGTCATCTGAAGAAGGAAGACACATGTGCATCTCTCTCTCAACAACCAATTATATCAACCAATCCAACGCTCCCTCTATCGCCTTCCGCAACAACGTGGAATAAACTCCTACAATCGTAGCAACAACAACAAATTCGCTCGCAGCAGTAACAACCAGTACTCTACCGCACGCAACAACTCGCTCCGCTCCAACTCCTACTGTAACATCCGCAACCTTCCCAGACATAGCACAAAAAACTGTCGTCAACTCACTCGTTTCCTTCATGAGAATGCTATGCAAACTAATCCACCGCAACATCCATTGCAGATGCTCTCTTAACCTATGGCAAACAACACAAATTTCAATCGGCCCGCTCCCTCCTCCTGGATATTGGACACCGATGCTTCTCATCATGTTACGTCTGATGTTGGGACTCTTCATAGCTATACCAATTACAGTGGTCCCGATGAAATTAACATAGGTGGTGGTTCAGATTTGAAAATTTCGCATATCGGTAAAACAACATTGCAGTCTCCCCAAAAACCATTTTTTAGATAATATTATATGTACACCATCCATTACTCAAAACTTAATTTCTGTTACCAAATTTTACAAATCAAACACAATCTCACTTGAGTTTTTTCCGTCTCATTTTTTGGTAAAGGATATTCGCACGGGGGCGTCTATTCTTCGTGGGAATAGCCATAATGATGTCTACTACCTCCCACGTTCCACCCAATCTCAAATTCACGCTACCTCCAAATCAGAAATAAGTGAGTGGCACTATCATCTTGGTCATCCCTCCAGTCGAATTCTTCGGTCAGTTGTTAGGAGAAATAAATTATTGTCTAATGTCTCGATCGTTAAAAATTTTCAATATAACTCTTGTGATTGCAACAAAAGTCACAAACTTTCCTTTTCTGAAAATTCACTTCGTACTTTTGAATCTCTGCAATTAATCTACACTGATGTTTGGAGACCTACTGAATTGTCATATGATAGTTTTCGTTATTACATAATCTTTGTTGATCATTACACAAAATACATCTGGATGTATCTTATGAAACGTAAATCTGATGTTGCCAGCATCTTCCTCCAATTTAAAAAACTTGTTGAAACATATTTTCAATTACCGCTCATATCAATATACTCTGATAATGGTGGTGAATACACATCTCTTGTCTCCATTCTCACCACCTATGGTGTCTCTCATCTCACCACTCCTCCACACACTCCTGAACATAATGACACATCAGAACGCCGCCATCGTCATGTTGTCGAAACCGGTCTTACACTCTTGCATACGCCCTCTCTTCCCACGAAGTATTGGAGTCATGCCTTTCAAACAACTGTTTATCTCATAAATCGTCTTCCTACACCGGTTCTTAATTTTCAATCCCCATTTGAAAAACTCTTTCTACATCCACCTAACTATAGACGTCTCAAAATCCTTGGATGTCTTTACTATCCCTGATTAAGTCTGTACACCTCCTCCAAACTTCAACCTAGATACACTCTCTGTATTTTTCTAGGTTATTCAATATCTCAATCTGCGTATAAATGTCTAAATCCCGTCACTCAAAAAATTTACATTTCTCATTATATCAAATTCGTCGAAACCAATTTTCCTATGCAGGTATCTAGAAGACATCAGGAGGCTCTTCCACAAGTTTTGGACTCTCCTGACGCAGTATCGCAACCAATCACGTTCACCCAACCTACCAAACTTCACATCCTCCCCATCTTACCTAACCTAACCCCCGCTAAACCCCAAAAATTAACATCGCATACCCTCAACCTCTCCCCCTCCACCGATTCTTCACAATCCTCACCTTCTAATCTCGAGAACATCGCAAACCTTTCCGTCCCTACCTTCCTAACCTCCTTCACAACTGCTCAACCACATTTACCCTCTTCATAGCTATCCTCTACTCCCCTACCCCCAAATCTCCGAACTAACAATGAACGAAGACCAAACCTTAAATACTTCAACTCCCAATATATAAACCATACCACCATTCATCTAATACTCCAAACTCTCGAACCAACCTCTGTTTCTCAAACCGTGAAGGATCCTAATTGGCGTGCTGCAATGTCTGTAGAATTTGATGCTCTTATGAAGAACGGAACATGGGATCTTGTCCCCAAATCAAATCAAAATCATGTTGGCTACAAATGGGTTTTTTGAATCAAGCGAAACTCCGATGGCACCATTACCCGATACAAAGCTCGACGTGTGGCCAAAGACTTCCACCAACGGCCTGGCCTGGACTAATCCACCACTTTCAGTCCGGTTATCAAACCAACAATACTGCGTGTAGTCTTATGCCTCGCACTCTCCCATGGATGATCTCATCGTAAACTCGACATTAACAATGCTTTCATCAACGGTACTCGCCATGAAGATGTGTATATGGCTTAACCACCTGACTTCCTCCACTCCTCCTTACCCAACCCTGTCTGAAAACTACGCAAAGCACTCTATGATCTCAAGCAAGATTTAGGGCATGGTACCAAGAACTCAAAGGTTATTTTCTCCAAACCAGCTTTACAAACTTCGTGGCAAATGCGTCTCTTTTCATCTACTTGAAGGAATCCACCATCGCCTACATTTTGGTGTATGTTGATGACATCATTCTCACCGGTAACATTCAGTTCATTCGATCCATTGTTCATCAACTGGGGCAATGTTTTTCTATAAAGGATCTCAACAACCTTCATCACTTCTTTTGGTGTAGAAGCACATCACAAAGTCTATTCTTATCCCAACATCTCTACATTGTTGATCTACTGAATAAGTTCTCCATGGCCGACGCTAAAAAACCACCACTTCTATGTGTAATACCATTCCTCTCCTTCTCTATGATGGGTCTTCCTCTGTCAACCCCACACCATATTGTCAACTAGTTGGTTCTCTTTAATAACTCTTCTTCACTCGCCCAGACGTCTCTTTTGCCGTCAACTGTCCATCCCAATTTATGCACTCTCCCACAAAACTTCACTGGACGGCACTCAAACATGTTCTTCGTTACCTCAAAGGTACAATTCATCATGGTCTTTACCTTCGCAGTGGGTCTCCTCTAACTCTTCAAGCCTTCAGTGACTTTGACTGGAGTGGCAGTCGTAATGACAGTCGCTCCACCACAGCCTACATACTCTACCTAGGCTCGAATTCAATATTATGGAAATCGGCTCGTCAAAAGAATGTTTCTCGATCCTCCTCCGAAACTGAATACAAAGCCCTTGCGAATACCACGGCCGAGATATTATGGGTAAAAAATCTTCTCCATGAACTCAAGATAATTCTCAGAAAAGCCCTCTCTTTATACTGTGATAATACCGGGGCTACCAATCTCAGTGCGAACTAAGTTTTCCACTCTCGAATGAAGCACATTGCTCTTGACTACCACTTCGTTCGGGAGCGCGTTGAAGATGGCACCATTCATGTACACCACACCGTATTAGCACTCAGGATCCACTTACGGATGTCCTAACAAAGGCACTTGGACACATACACTTTCTTAGACTTCGCTCCAAGATCGGAGTCTCTAATGGAACCTCAATCTTGCGGGTACGTATCAGTGACAAGTGTCCAAAATAGAAGCAGACGTCTGAAGAAGGCATTGTAGACGTCTTCTAGACGTCTGCTAAAATAACAGAGCGGAGGAAGACGTCTGAACAAAATATGACAGACGTCTGCACAAGTCTACCCAAACAACAGAGCGAGACCAGACGTCTGATGAAGAAGGCCCAGACGTCTGGTCATGAGTCTTTAGCAAAAACAGAGAGCAGACGTCTGTCTGAAGGATACTCGTCAGACGTCTGTCCATCACAAATGCAGCTGTCGCAAGTCTAATCAAGCAAATCAAATCTTACCAAATTGGTTATAGAAAGATTCTATTTTGATTTTATTTTCCATCATGTAATTGTATATATATACTGCAAGTTTCAATACAATATTCACCAAATTGAAAACCCTAAAAACTATCTTCTACAAGATTTATAGGCATAACCAACTTAGTTATGCCATGTGTATAATTACTCCATTTGCGATTCATTCATGGATGAAATATGGATAGTTTTTATCAATTTTAAGGTGAGAAAAAGTAGAGAATCTTGTAAATCCTATGAGATTTTCTCTCCCATTTGTATTAATCAATTGACTCATTCATTACAACATTATCCATCTTTTCTTTCTTCTTGAAAATGACAAAAACTATCGTTACTTTATCCATAAATGAAGGGTAAAGAGAGTGGCTATCAACATGGCGTAACTAAGCTGGTTATACCCTGTAAGTAAATTAGCCTTACCCTACATATATACTTACATAAATAAACAAAGATCCAAAAGCACTCCATGTTCCAGGGTACTTTTTTTTTGTTCTAGCTTACCGAAGAAGACTATCCCTAACATACCATGTATTAGACAAGTGACGTTCCGCATTCCGGGTAACATTGAGAAATATCAACTTAGTCTACAAAGAAAATGGGTGAGATGATGAAGAAACTGTTGCCTCAAGTTTTGAAGCAGATTTAGCAGTGAATCCTGAACAAAACTGAGAAGAAGAAACAAAAGGAAATAACTTTGAAAGAAATAAGTGCACTGCACTATAACTAGTCCAGACCAAGTTAGGTAAAGTTGCAAAAGATTGAAATGTACTGAATCCAATATTAACTCTTGAATTAGACAACCAAGTGCCAAAAGCAAAGTGAAGCACTCACCAAATGAAGAGACAGCTTGCTTCAGTTATTCTTAGTAGTGGAGTTTCACATGCTAACATCTGCAACACAATCTACAGCTGTTCCTTAAATATTATCCAATTCATAGCAAAAAATAAACAAATGATACTCAAAATGGACAGGAAAAATAATTTCTTTTCAAGTGTGTGCATTGAGACTTTGGGGGTTTTTATGTGAATCTCTGAGAAAAGGGGTACAGCTGTGGGATCCTCATAAACATTGGGCATGTGACACTTGCATTTCTGTTGAGTTGTTATTTATTCTCCTGCTCTTTAAGCTTTATAGAATATGATTTTGGTGATTAGAAGACATATTCTGCATTCAGGATCAACACCAGGATATCTTCTATATGCTCCTGTCATAGATCTAATCCCTAGGTCTCAGTGTCCAATTATTAAGCCCTATAATTTATTATTACTAACAAACAACTATAGATGACTTAGTACTGGGAGAAAATGCATATATGTTCGTACTCTCTGTAGAAATGTATAAAGTTCAAATGTCACAGTAATCATATTTGAGTTTTAAGCAAAAATAGTTAAACAGAATAATAAAGCTAAAATTGTATGATCTACTTCAAGAATATCATTATGGGTATAATAATGCAGAACTAACTACAGAAAATAGGAACCTAAGCGACGCGATAATATACAAACTAGTAAATATTAGCCAATTCAACATAGAAATATATAGTTTCAATTAACAAAGGAAAGTTCACAGATAAGCCAAACACACTTCACTCTATGAAGCAAATATAAACATATAAACTCTTTGAAGTAGCAACTTTCAGCATGTATGTCAAAGAGATGTGGGTTGTGCATAGAAGAAGAAAAGTAAACTCACCATTTTAATCATTTCCCTGTTTGAGAAATAACAGAGTACATGAGAAGTAAGATAAAGTTTCCGAGTATAAGAAGAAAAAACCTACTGAGGCTAATGAATTTCACAGGCACTTCATCATCTGCACATTTCACCAAAATCTACCTTAATTTTTTTCTAATGCATTTCAAAATGCCACAAAGCTTATCAGCTTTTTGAATCCTTCCTCATAACCAGCTCCTATTAAGTCAGTATGCAACTATATACTCCTGAAGCTTTTCTTGTTAAGGATCTCCTGAAGTTTTCATGCAAACCATTAAGCTTATTTGTCAATGATGCGGCACAAACTGTTGTGTACCTTCGGTGCACCAACGAATTTGTTTCGGTGGGTCGTTGAGCAAGATGGCACACCTCCAAATCCTCCTGCAAAACCAAGGACCCCCGGTTTGAACCCAGAGGACCCCTCCAATGTTTAAGTCAGTTTAACCCTATTTACTGATATCAAACATGTATGAAGCATATGAATAGTCAGGGGCGGATCTATGTAGGGTCCACCGGGGGTAATTGCCCCAACCGAACTTTTGCAAAAGAAAAAAAACAAAAGATTAATCTCGGTCATAAGCAAGTATTATATTTACGGGTATATTTTATACATATATATTCTATAAAATATCAATATTGGAGTGTATTGTAGATGGTTAGTTAGTCAATTCCCAAGAAGAAGATCAATGGGTTCAATTCCCACCGCTCACAAATATACTTTTTTAGTTTTTTTTTAAAATGGTGTTGGGTTCCAATATGCTTTTACAATGTAGAAGGTTTTATGTGTTCAAATTATTTTAAAGATTACTTTTATTTTTAGTTGTATAATAGTTTTATGGGTTAGGATCTTGCACACCCACGATCTAAACTAAGAAATTAACGCAACATCTGAAAATAATTTTTTTTGAATATTTTCGATGATCCGAACGGTTCATCTTAATTAAAACGATGAAATACACAAGAACGCCGAAATTAATGCGGTTTCGAAATCGTTTGCATATTGATCTAAGCATACTAAAATTCATGGTTTATCGATATACTATAAACCGTTGATTTTGAAACCATTAGATCAACATGCAAACGATTTTGAAACCACATGCATTTTGGTGTACCATGTATTTCACCGTTTAGATCAAGATGAACTGTTCGGATCGTCGAAAATATTCAAAAATTTCAATAATATTGGGAGGGTGCGTGATTTTCTCAGTTTAAGTCCCGACCCAAAGGATCCTAATTTAATGGGCTTTTCAATAAAGTATCATTAAAGTATCCTAATTTAATGGGCTTTTAAAGTATCTAAACCATGCTTGAAGTTTATATTGAAACTCATGGATCTCCGAAGAAAAATCATGTCACACAGGCACCTACAAATAGTAACATAATAAAGTCAAAGTGGATTCAAAGACTTCAAAAAATGGTTTTCATGCACAATTACAGATCCTGTGACGATCCTGTAACAAGCATTCTGGATTACTGAATGCCTAAATCAACTAGCTCGCAAAGTTTAATCCAAAGTCAGAACACTCATGTACCCATTGATTATCCAGCTTTAACCCGAATTGTTCCCAAAAAATTTTTTATGTTAGCCATACACCACGGTTAACAGTTTGCTATCGATGGGAATGTCCTCAATATCGTGCATTATATATTTCAAGGAGGCACCATTTCACAAAATCAACGCAACATAACACAACAGCAAACATACACCTCATATAATACCATAGCAATCACATCATAATGGCATTGTAGAAAAGAAAGTTAGATATATGTAGATATATGTTTATAGCTGTTTTAATCTTTGAGAATGATAAATATTTATAACTGTTAAACAAAATGTGTTGCTTGTAATTTAATAGTCTCACTAATGTCAAATTACATGAAACAGAGATGCTTCCTTAAACATATCAGCATTAAAAAAAAAAGAACCTTTACACTACTTTCATCTACATTATAGATTAAGGAGCATGTCAGCAGCTATAGTTTAACAGGTATAATGTAAGGTTTACAACAATCAAGTATTCTTACTCTCACTTCCTGCAAAACTTCCTTTAATAAGTTCAAGTTCCCACATCACATTGAAAAGTGTCGATAATCTCCTCTGTGATCGTACTCATCTCTTCTTCCTCTTTCTCAAACCACAGCCTTTCCAGATCTCTCGAACAACACACCGCCATCCCTACACATAGGCTCATTACCCTGTGGGCATTTCTTTCTGTACTCTTCGAATTTATTCTGGGTCTTCTTCAACGCTCTCTTATAACCAGCCATTAGATTGACCAAAACATTGAGTTCATGCTCGTACCAAGAAACGGTATTCTGCCACCTCTCATGTTCTTCGACCCGTGCCTTCTCCATGTTTTGAATGATCAGATCCTTCTGCTTGAGCAACTCATTCAAGTATTGGATCTGAAATTGTGCATTAAAGCATTCTTGATCTTTCTCATCATATAGCTTCTTGGCCTTCAACATTGCACATTGGATCTGTTCCATGTACAAATCAAAGCTGGATGGTGCTTGTTCCTCCAAAATCAAATCAGTCCTCGTCCTTTTATGCCGTTCGTTTTGATAAAATGCGCCATTTTCATCCTCGTCGATATCAATAATGTCAAAATGCTTATTAACATTCTTATCCACCGTCATCAACTCAAACTCTCCGGTGCCTTGGTCGAAAGATTTAATATTGGGAGCATAAGAAACCTGGACCTCATCCATAACATGAATGCCCTCTAGATTAGAAAACTCCTCACATAAATTCTTGAATGTGATGCCCCTCACTTCATTCACGTTGCATCTCCGCAAGCAATGCTCAAAGGCTTCATCTTTTCCATCATGAACCCAATTCTCCTCTTCATCTCCATTGCATTGTTCAATACAATCAGTGGAATCTCCGTCCTCCAAACTTGTCGTATATGTCCCAAGTCCATCTTCAACCTCCTCATCTTCATCCGATGAATCCAAAACTTCAGCCTCCTCATCTTCATCCGATGAATCCGAAACTTCAACATAATCTTCCAACTCTTCTTTCTGAAACAACCCGGGCTGCTGGAATTTCATCAAACACTGAATGTGCGACGCAAAACAACAACTTTTCAATCTCGGAGCCTCATGAATCTCCTTTTCAATCAACACCCACATCAATTCAGCCCAATCAATTTCATTCGCCCTGGATTCATTAACCAATTCGATTGCAGACATAGCCGACTCCGGTAAAATGCACATCTCATCATCATTGTCCTCCAAAAGAATGTAATTTGACACGAATTCCTCAATCACTGCTTTCGACTCGTCTTTCAGAATTACATCTTGATGGGTTTCTCCAAGTCTCAGAGCCCGAGCGAGTTCCGATCGTGTACATGAGATTTCGACATTGTTGACGAAGCTCGGGTAATTCGAGGGGTCGTAATTGGCGATGAAGGGGATCAATAGATCGGATCGGAGATCGAACGAGAGATCGAGATTGGCAAAATCCCAAAGATCGAGGGCGCCGAAGAGATCCTCGTGGGCGGAGAAATCTAGGGTTTTGGTCGGGGAAAAGGGGATGGGGTTGAAATTTCGCTGCAAAAGGGCGAGCTTTTGCGCAGTACGAGGGATCATGATGGCTTGATGCGCTTCTTCTTCTTCTTCTTCTTCCTACTCCTCGTTGTTTTGTTGTTTCAGAGTTAGGGTTTGGAAATCTCAAAGAGGCATGATTAGGGTTTTGGAGCGGGGTTCAATGATTTGGCAATGACGGCTGGATTTTATAGGGATTAAGAGTTCGTTATGTGCTTTAATTAGGTAACTAGGGTTAATTATCTCTGCTATTTGATTTGCAAGTGCCATGCATGTATAAATCCCAGTCTCTCACGATTTATTAAGGGTTAATTATCTTTTCTTGGCTACAGGGTGACTTCACGATTCCCTCTAATCGCAGCATCCATTTATGAATGGATGATCAATGGATTGATCATAGGTAGTAGAGTCTACATTATCTCTACTATTATAATGCAAAGGAAGGGCATGAAATCGAAACGAAAAATGACAAAAAATCTTTAAATATATTTTTTCTAAAATTATAATAATAAAGTATCAAAAGATATTGATGTGACACAAAATATCACGTATTTTCGACGCAGCAGGCCATTAATTTGTTTCGATGAGTCATCGAGCAAGACGGTAGTCCTCCGGATCTAAGAACCTACAAAACTGAGGATCCCGGGTTTGAACCTAAGGGAGCCACTCTGATGCTTAAGTCAGTAGAATATATCATAGGTATAAAGCATATGAAATAAAACGTTTAGGAGATGGTGTGACAGCCGAAATCTACTCGACGACGAAACCCTAGGTCGGACCACCTCTTCTCCTCCCTTTTAGGATTTTCCCCTCCTTACGATCGAGTATTTTTTCGGTACTTCTGTTATGAAGGAATTATGAGTGGTTTATATAGCATGTCTAGGCGGTTTGATGTGGGCCCTCTAGAATATTTATTAGTTAGGAATCGCGGTTAATTACAGCGATGTACGGGGTTGGACCTTATGAGACCTATAGGCCGAGTGAATATACGAGTTCAGATCCGATGAGTTAATCAGTAAATTTTTGCTATATCAGTATCTCATGCTTTGACCTCCTCATGTGCGAGTGAGAGGTTAAAGCATAGAAAGGACGGTTGGTTCAGAGCTACCATTGTGTTGAATTCGTAGCATCCAGGTATAGGTAGCATGGCATATTCGTTTAGAGCTTGCTTTGTCAATTATTAGCGATCAGCCAGTTGTATAGCCTTGATGATTAAATGATGTCCCTATCCTCCAGTTGTGCCAAAAGGGTTATGGGGTGCCGAGATTAGTTCAGGCTTCAACTTCCAAGAAAATCTTGAGCTAAGTAGCTTTATAGACGCTTTGTCGTGTTGTTGGAGGCTAGTGCTCACTTGTTGGAACTACTTGAGACTGAAAAAATTTCCGAGGCACGGCTCGTGCCGAGAGGAGCTCAGACTTTTAGAAATTCAGCGAGACTTTAATAAGTCGGCTCAATAATATACCAAGCTTCGACTCAGGCCGAGAGAAACTTGAACTTTTAGAAATCCAGCGCGTCTTTCATAAGTCCGCGCAATAATATACCAAGTTTCGACTTGGACCGAGAGGAGCTTGGATTTTTGAAATCTAACGCTGCTTTAATAAGTCCATGCAATAATATACAGAGCTTTGACTCAAACCGAGAGGAGCTCGGACTTTAGAAATCCAACGCGACTTTAATAAATCCGCGTAATAATATACCGAGCTTTGACTCAGATCGAGAGGAGCTCGAACTTTTAGAAATCCAGTGGGACTTTAATAAGTCCACGCAATAATATACCTAGCTTCGACTCGGATCGAAAGGAGCTTGGACTTTAGAAATCCAGCGTAACTTTAATAAGTCCGCGTGATAATATACTGAGCTTCGACTCGAACCGAGTAGAGCTCGGACTTTAGAAGTCCAGCGCAACTTTAATATGTCCGTGCAATAATATACTGAGCTTCGACTCGGGTCGAGAGTAGCATGGATTTTTAGAAATCTAGCGTGGCTTTAATAAGTCCGCGCAATAATATACCGAGCTTCGACTTGGGCCGAGAGGAGCAAACTTTTAGAAATCCAGCGCGACTTTAATAAGTCCGTGCAACAATATACCAAGTTTCGACTCGGGCCCATAGGAGCTCGGACTTTAAGAAATCCATAAAAGAGTACCAAGACGTCGCTCGGACCGAGAAAACCTCGGACTTTAGAAATCCAGCGTGACTTTAATAAGTTTGCGCAATAATATACCGAGCTTCGCCTCGGGCGGAGAGGTAGGGGTGAGCATGGTTCGATTCGGTTCGATTCGGTTCGGTTTTTGACAAAAAATTTCGAACCGAATCGAAACTTTCGGTTCGGTTTCGATTCGTCTTATTCGACGGTTCGGCTCAGTTTCGGTTTAATCTTGGTTTTTCAATTGATATAAAAACTTATCAATTATTTCCCTCAAATTCAAATAAAAACTCTTGATCAAAACTAACATAGAAATAAACAATTATTGCTAAAATTTGAGACTATATTTCTACAAATTAATTGATTAGTAGTAAAAATATTTCTCTATAATATGAAATCTGGTAAAATAAGTAACAAGATATAATATAGATATTAAATATGTATTATGTATGTTTGATATTGTTTATATATATTATTTTTACATAATTAATTACGTATATGATAAAAATTATTGTGAACCCATATTATTTTCATCCAATATTCACCCTTCGGTTCGGTTCATTTTAAACCGACTCCGAGATTAACGAACCGAAACCGAACCGAAATGTTTTGGTTCGGCTATTTTTTATCAATTTTCGGTCGGTTTTTCGGTCCGGATCGGTTCTTGATCGCCCCTACAGAGAGAAGCTCGGATTTTTAGAATCCAGCGCTACTTTAATAAGTCAGTGCAATAACATACCGAGCTTCAACTCGGTCCGAGAAAAGCTTAGACTTTTAGAAATCCAGTGTGACTTTAATAATTCTGCGCAATAATATACCGAGCTTTGATTCGGGCCGGGAGGAGCTCGAACTTTTAGAAATTCAGCGCGGTTGTAATAATTCCGTGCAATAATATACCGAGCTTCGATTCAGACCAAGAGGAGCTCGGACTTTAGAAATCCAGTGCAACATTAATAATTCTGCACAGTGATATGCCGAGTTTCGACTCGGGCCGAGAGGAGCTTGGAATTTTAGAAATCCAGTGGGGCTTTAATAATTCCATGAAATAATATACCGAGCGTCAACCCGTACCGAGAAGAGCTCGGATGTTAGAAATTCAACGCGACTTAAATAAATCCGCACAATAATATATCGAGCTTCGACTCAAGCTAAGAGGAGCTCGAACTTTTTGAAATCCAGCACAACTTGAATAAGTCCGCGCAATAATATACCGAGTTTCGACTCCAGCCGAGAGAAGCTTAGACTTTAGGAGTTCAAGCATGGCCTCGATGAGTCCACCTAAATAAAATACCGATGTTCTGCCTCGGTTTGGTCTCTAAGGTTCTGCCCTAGGTCTTCTTTCCTAGGTTCTACATCGCTCTTCATATCGAGGTTCTGCTTTGGCTCTTCACACTGAAGTTTTGCCTCGGTTGGTTCTCCATGGGTCTGCCATGGGTCTTCTTTTCAAGGTTCTGCCTCGGTCTTCATCCCGAGGTGCTCGTGCCTCACGCCTTCTCACCAAAGTGTTCGCTCCTCGGGCGGTCTCATCGAAGCGTTCGCGCCATCGGCCGTCTCACCAAGGTGTTTGTTCCTCAGGATTTCTTATCTAGGTGTTCATTACGCGGGTCTTCATTTGATGAATCGAAGGGAGTCCCCATAGGGCACCCGGATTTATCGGTCTCATATAATATCCTGCACTTAGGGGTAAGCGATACCAGCATATATTTAATTTAAATATAGAATGAAATAAATAAATGTCGATACGTAGCTTTTAGGTGTCGGAATAGGGGATCAACCGGTCTTTTCTTCATATGCTAGGTTTATGCCAAGAAATTCCCAGTCTGCCGTCTTCATATTTTAAGCTCCGCGCCCTTAGGACGCATTGGCCATTTCTTTTGGCTTTTAATAGAAAGGCTCGATTTAAGTCTCCACCGGTCGACCGGTGGACTTTTTGGTTGCATCGCGTTTTAGCGGACTCTTCAAGTTTTTCTTTGCGCCATGCCCTTAGGGGCATATTGGTCTTTTGCTTCCATTTCTCTCGATATCTGTTTTATTTTACACATTACTTAAGGAAAGGGGATAAACACATATGCGGTTTTATAAGGATATTTTATATCATGATAATTGATCCACACAAAATCTTACTGTCACGCCCCATGCCCTAGTATGAATGCTTTGGAGCGAACATGACTTGAGAAGGGGCCACTTCCCAGGAGGTCACACATCCTAGAATTTTCTTAACCCGATCGTGCTTAACTGCGGTGTTCTTCAAACTCCGAAGTGCCGGTTCATCTAAAAGGCGCTTCCACAATTGAGAATGGTATCATTACATTTATAATGCAGTTCGGTTCTCTTTCGGAATGTGCTTCACGAACCCGATCGCATTGTTCTGAAGCGGTTCCACACTAAGATCACCATGTGTCCGCAACAAACCGTACTGAATATGGACAGAACAGATCACCAGGATATCCGAAAACCGCTTTGGGATATTACATTCTCCATGATTGGTGCATTTTAATGCATATTTTATATCCATATTTCTTTTTATTTTGTTTATTTAATGCTACTCCGGGCATGTTTGTTAAATAATACAGATTATAGGGCTAAAGGCCAAAAGTATACAAAAGGCGTATTATGTGCGATGGATGTGAACAATTTTAAGCTAAAATAGAGAAAAGAGTGAAAATTACCAAACACCAAGCGTGGAACAAGATTCACAAAGTCGAGACAAATCTACTGAAAAAAATCTGGAGGCCAAATCTTACAAAAAACCGGCCGAAAATCAATTTGGGCCGGTTTTTAGTGGAATTAGATCTCCAGATTTTTAGGATTTCTTGTATCTTCGAAATCTTCTTTAAACCACTCTTGGAAATTACCAAAGGCCTATAAATACTGCTGTATAGCCTTGTTAGGGTTTCATCTCTCTGTTAGCTTTGAATTAGGGTTTTTGTTGGGTGAGTACAATAATTCTTGTAAGTTACTTTTTAATTATGCAGATAATTTATTTTATTTTATGTTCTTTAATTATGAGTAGCTAATTTCATTTCTAGGGTTTAAATTATACTTACTATCATGTGTGTTTGATTTCTCTTCTCTATTTTTTTCTATTGTTTTTAATGATGAATCTCTTGATAAAAAGTTTACTTCTTTTTGATACCATGCTAATAAACTAGATAGATTAATGATAGATTGATGCTCTAGAAACTTGCTTAGGGAAAAGTGGTGTCGCCGATAAATTAATTATTTTGATGATAGATTGATGATCTAGAAAACTAATTAGGAAAGGTAAGATAGAATTTTTATCAAAGAAGATTCAACCTAATTAAACTAGGGTGATTTAGATTACTCCGATAATATAATCTAATTCATAAATTGAGAACTTATGGGTTATTTTGTAGAAAGGTAAAACTAAATTATTTTTAGAGTAATTAGAAAAATATGTTTTAATTCTTTTTCTACATGATGTTATGTGATTGATAGGGTAGATTTATAACGTATGAATTATGCTTTCATATTGATATTTCATTGCGAAAATAGTTTATTTTATGCTTTTATATAATTGATTGTATGGAATTAAAATATGAGAATTAGAAAAGAATAGAAATTATATTGAACACCATGATAGTAAAGGTAATTCAAAATCCTAGGCTTACTTTATTATTTGAAATTCTCCTTTATTTTAAACCTGCAATTTTAATTTATTTTATGCTTTTTAATTAGTTTAATTAAATAATAAATCTTTTAATTTAATTTGTTTTATGTTTATTAGAATTCACACGTCTCCCTATGGTACTATCCATAAATATTATAACGAACTAACTGTGCACTTACGGTTAAAATTGAGAAACAACTAAATTCTCCATCAAGTTTTTGGCGCCGTTGCCGGGGAGGCCGGTAGCAATTCTAAATTTTAATTCGAGTTAATTTTCTTTATCTTTATTTTATTTTATTCTGCAAATTTTAGTTTTGTTTCAGGAAATTAGGAGCACTCTCGGAAGATTTGGAGTTCGCAGAGGATACCAGAAAAATTCCATGGCCATAATCAACCAAATTTCGGCCAAAATTTTTTTTAGGCCGGAATTAAACTGAATTTCCAGTCTAGATTTTTTTACTGTTCAGAATTACCTCCTTTTTTCAGAACCAGTACCTGTTTTCGATGAAGTGTTACGAGTGCCAGTGAAACGAAGTGAACCTGTAGCATTTCAACCTTCCAGTTTGCTTCTGATTTCCTGTTTTAGTTTTTCATTTTCTACTCTTCATTTTAATTTCCGTATTTCCTTTTTCTGCACTTTTAAATTTAAACAATTTAATTTTAAAAATTAAGTTTAAAAAATAATATGGGTGATGAACATGCTAAACCAACTTTATATGAATTATGTTATCTAGCTAAACCATTACTTCAAAATTACATTAAAATAAATAAATATATGAGCGGTTATAATTCACCTTACACATCCACAGCCGATAATGAAAATTGTTAAATACAGAGTTAGCTGATATTAGGGAAAAGGTAGAGGCATTAAAAGTTAATTACCAGGTTCTTAGTACTCCACCTTTTCAATCTTTTTACACTAATTGTCAAGATCCCGTTCATGTTTATAAATAGCGTCCTTTTATTGTTGGTTGGTAATTGGAGAAACCAAAAAAATTATTGTGGGAATCAAGACATATATTCTGAAGTTTCTAACTATAATTTAGGCAAACGATTCCAACCAAACCCTCTATAATGTATATCCTCAATCAAATTCAATTAAAAATGAAACAACATTCACTTATCCCGATTTCATAGACCAACAACAATTACCATCATACACATACTATGATGTTGGCCTTCCTTACGACCATATCCAATCAAATTCATATCATTCATATCCAACTTTCACACCTTCTTTACATGTTGATAATGATGAGGATACGAGACTTAATAATATTGATGTAACAACCGAGTCCAGTTCTACAAGTTTCTGTTTCCATATGTGTAGTGTGTGGGATTTATTTCATTTATACTGCTTTAACTGTTACCAATTATAGTCTGCACCGACATGCCGTACTCTGAATATTACAATTTAAAGTCATCTAAAATTAAATTAAAAATATTTGACATGGCCGGCTTGACACCCCTAACCCTGTGGTAGCGTTCTTGCATCGTGTTCTCGTCCCGTTCAATATAACGGACGTGTTTGGACGGCTACGCGCACGTGAGTGCGTCCGTTCCTGGGGGTATGCTTTTTAATCATAAAATCCTTCATTTTAATTTTTGGAACCCGCCAATAATTTTCATATTTCAAATTCAAACTTTTGGACCCGACCCGGGCGCTATTCTGAAATATTTTGTATTACGCCAAATCCTATTTTTTTTATAATAAATTTTATCCAGCGAAATTAAATTCATACTAACAGAAAATATTTTCCCATTTTTTATTAAAAATCTTTTTAAAAGTTCCCTAACTGTTCAACCCACAAATCTTTCTCAAAATTTTTCTCCCCAACTCCCTCATCCAATCACAATTCTCTATTCCTCGCCCCGGGCCCCACCGCTTCATTCTCTCCCTCCCTTTTCCTTCTCTCTCTCTTATTCGTTCTCAATCACCCCCACGAGACTCTCTCTCCTTATCTTTCTCTTCCTCTCTCTCTCTCAAGCCTCTCTCTCTCCTCTCGCAATTCCCTCTCTCTCCTCTCGCGGTGGGTTTTGGTCCTAACACCGCCCTCCTTCCTTACGGTCACCGCCCGCTTCTTCTTCTCTTTCTTCTATATTTTACCCGTGCGCCACGAACCCATCAAGGAAAACCCTAACCCTATATTTGTTCCCGCTCGGCAACCCTCGTCGACGTCCTCTCCACATCCCCTCGCAACCCTCACCTCCATCTTCTCTTCTTCTTCCTCCTTTTCTCTCCCGAGGCCGTGCACCCTGCACCTGAAACCACTTGCACCGTCTCAACCCACCGCCGCCGACCATCTTCGCCATCGCTGTATCTTATTCCTCTTCTCCCTCACTCCTCTGTTCCTCTCCCTTCTAGTGAAACTTGCACCTTCCTGTAACCGAAACCCTAGCTTAACCCAACCAAACCCTAGTTGTAGAACCCCATTGCCGGAGCTCCGTTCACCGCAGTTGACCCTTTGCACCACCTCTCTGCAACCGCTGGACGCAGTTCTGGTAAGCTCTCTCTTGTTCCCTCGTCCATTCCTGTTCTTCACCCTTTCTTCTCTTGTTCTATCGTCTCATGATTCACTGTTCTGTGTTTGGCCGGGATCCGACGATGCCGACGACGTGTACCGAATTTCCAGCCTGGACCCCTGACCCGTGTGGTTCCACTGTTTGTCGTTCGGACTTGTTCCGTGAACCGTGCGCGTGTCGCGATTTTTCCCCGCCGACGCGTAACGTTCCGTTTTCCGTTCCGCGACCGTCAAGGCAAGTGAAACTTGCTACATGCTATAATAAACTATTCATATGCTAAATTACTTATTTCCTATTAAATATCTAGTTAGAATCGAAAGAAATAGATTACAAGTTAACCGTATAAAGTTCCGTTATACATTTCATGATTCCAAACATGAAACTTAATCTTGCATCTAATTATTTTACATCTAACAATCACCTGTACATGATAGATCACATTTGTTTATTACTATGATACCCTTTTTCCAGTTTAGCCCATCAGACATTCATGTGCAACTTTAACCGGTCTAATTACAACTGCATTCATTAAATAGATTATACATGTCATCGCATCCTTGAGACACCCAATATTTATTAACCTGTTTTCAGCATTTACATCTATCATACTGTATTCACACTATGCTGACACTGTCTGTTAAACACAATTGATAACCGTACAGCTAAATAAATAAAATCTGCTTTAGTGCTTAACTCATTGCTTAGATCATGTTATTGATAACCATGCTTGATTATTATAACCCTGATTATGCTAGCTGATGATGAGCACACTCATGATACCGTTTACACCTTGATATGACTTGCTACATACATATTGATTGACCCGACATGGTACCGTACACTACTTGACTTGACCTGATGTACCATGGCTTGACCCGTTACCTGATCTTGTGTCTAATGCCAACAAACCTGACATGTAGTCCTCACGGACCGTTCCTGTTGTCTATCCAGACAAAACTGCTCTTACCTGATCCTGTGTTGGCATTAGTCCTCGATTACTGAATACCTGACTTGAACACTTATAACTTGGGGGTATGGGGAAATCAAAGGTGAAACCTGACTTGTAACTCAACAGTTCGATACCTATTCTGATCAGTCTTACGGGCTAGGCCAGCCCCGGAGTGATGATGCTGACATCACTCGTCTGTACCTGCTATCTTTTACTGCCTAGCGGCACGTCTCGGTTTTAGCCCGAGAGTCTATAGACCATGGTCCCGGGCATGCACGGGATACTATTGAGTTACATCGATGATTCATCAAATTGATTTCAAAGACTTTAGCATAGAAACCCAATAGAACAGTTTAGTTTACTCACTGCACACTACCCTGCGCTACCTGCTTTATATTACTGTTACCCCTGCTTGTTCATCCCTGTTTATATTTGTGTTGCCTGTTACTCTGTTTGTATTTTATTACTTGATGACATGACGCGCTGACGTCTGGGTTTTGCATGGCCCAGATTCTGTACCGCCGCTGCAGTCCGAGCAGGAGTACTTCAGCCAGCAGGCTGAGTTGTGAGGTGTCAGCAGTAGTTAGTTCTTTTATTTCCTGCATTTTATTCCTGATGTGAGCCTGCATTATGGGACATACATTCCAGTTATTTTGTATTGGATCTTTTCTTCCGCATTTTATTATTCTTGACTCATTTTCTCTTGGCTTATGGATATGTATTGGATAGTTTTATTTTGTTCTTGATATCTCTACAACCGTAATGCGACTGTGGATGGATACTTCTTACCCACAGGTAGCATAGTTGGCTATGTCACGTGCCCAATTTAGCGTACTCTGGGAAGCGGGGCGTGACATGGTTCTTTTGGTATCAGAGCCATAGGTTAGTCGGGCTGATTCTTTGTAGTTGGGTATTGTACCCAATACACGAATCAGAATACCGTGTTTAGGAAACATGTCTTGCCACCTTACCGTTTACCGTTCTTGAATCAAGTCCTTCTTGGTTATATCTTTTACGATGTGCAAACTTCCTTTGCATACCGACTCGAAACCTGATTCCTTGTTATCTCTAGGACTTAGGCGACTTGGGTGGAGTTATGTAATTGTGGCTATGATACCGCGGCATAGTTACAATGCGGCACTCTATTTAAGTAACTTGGAGTTCTAGCCTTGATCTATATTGTAAATTTGTTATCATGCTAATCTTGGGTGTTTTGATTTCAAGAGTATGGCAGGCAAGAATCTGAAGACGTACCAAAGGCGTGTTAACGAAACCGCCATGCTTGGAGTGATTCGGGGAATGCTGGAGAATCAAAAGAGGCAGACCGAGCTGATCCAGCAGCAAGCTGAATCATTTCAGGAAGGTTTGCAGACAGTTCAGCAGTCTGTGAACAATGTTGGAGCTAAACCAGTTGATCGTGTGGGGACCGTAGCAGATTTCAAGCGTTTGGGTCCGTCTGTATTTACTGGTTTGGAGGAGCCGTTGCCAGCAGAGCAGTGGCTGGTTGACACGGAGAACTTACTTATTGCGGCACAGATTCCAGATGATAAAAGAGTTGATGTGGTGCGCATTCAGTTAGTGGACTACGCCCGTGAGTGATGGCTTATGGAGGAGACCTGCTTGCCCAAGCCGATCAAGTGGGCAAATTTTTCGAAGAGTTTCTTGGAGAAGTTCTTCCCGCGGACTGCACGGGAGGAAATGGAAGAGAAATTCATTGGGCTAAAGCAGAATGGAGCACCCGTAGATGTGCATGCAGCAGAATGGACAAGGCTCAGTAGATTCGCTGAACCTTTAGTTTCCAACGATGCAGACAGGGCAAGGAGGTTCATGCGTAGCTTGGACGTGGACATCCAGAGGCAGATTGTCTCCCTGGGTTTGACCACTTTCTCACAGGTACTTATGGCAGCCCGAGAATAGCAGAGCCTATCGGGGAAGACTGGGAGTTCACAGCAGACAGCAGTTGCGGTAAGGAAGCCGGCATTTGTACCAAACCGGGCTCATGGCCGCAGAGGTATTCCAGTGGACCGTCGTGGTGTAACACCGATGAAGAAGCCTATTGTCGTTGATCGAAGAAAGAGCGTGATTTGTGATTACTGCCATTTACCTGGACACGTGCAAAGGGAGTGTCGAAGGAGGCAGGGACTCTGTTTAGTTTGTGGAGCGGCAGATCACACTGTTAACTCATGTCCGTCGAAGCTTCGTACGAGGGATGATGTTCAGAAGCCTCCGCAGAAACCGTTCCAGGGACAGAAGCAGCGGACTCAAGGACCTAATCAGGCTCGAGCTTTTACCTTGACGGCTGAGGAAGCTAAGGCATCGGGAGAAGTTGTTTCAGGTATTCTACTCGTCCATGGTTTTCCCGCATTAGCGTTATTTGATTCTGGTGCATCCCATTGTTTTATGTCGTCCAAGTTTATAGCTACACACTCGATTACCTGCACGACCCTGTCTAGTTTCTGGGACATACATACTGGGAATGGGAAAATCATATCTAGTAGGGAATGTAAAGATTGTACAGTTGTTGTTTGCGGACGGGAGCTTTTTGCAGATTTCTTGGTGATCGATACGGGCAGCTATGAAGTCGTCTTGAGAATGGATTTTCTTGGCAGTTTCTACGCTCACATTGATTGTAGGGCAAAGAAAGTAATTTTCCAGATTCCCGGACATCCCGAGTTTACCTTCACTGGAGGAAGCAGTTTTATCGGGCCAGTCGAGTTTAGGGCTAGGCCGACAACTAATATTCTAGCATCATTGGAGGTTGATGAAAGTGAAGAGCCAGCTGTTGTTCGTGATTTTATGGACGTGTTTGATGATATATCGGGTTTACCGCCAAAGCGAGACGTGGAGTTCGCAATTGATCTTATTCCTAGTGCAGCGCCAGTATCTAAAGCGTATTATCCAATGGCACCAGTGGAGTTGGAAGAAGTCAAGAAATACGTTGCCGAATTGCTTGAAAAAGGTTGGATTCGAAGCAGTAACTCGCCTTGGGGAGCTCCAGTTCTTCTAGTTAAGAAGAAAGATGGCATGAGAAGAATGTGCATCGACTATCGAGAATTAAACCGGATGACTATTAAGAACAAGTACCCGATCCCTCGCATTGGCGGACTTTTTGAGCAGCTTAGTGGCGCGAGGGTATTCTCGAAGCTGGATTTGCGATCCGGATATCATCAGGTCAGAGTGAAAGCAGAAGATATTTGCAAGACGGCGTTCCGAACTCGGTATGGACATTACGAGTACTTAGTGATGCCCTTCGGAGTAACGAATGCACCGGCGACATTTATGGACTTGATGAACCGAATCTTTTCACCATTCTTGAACCAGTTTATTATGGTGTTCATTGACGATATTCTGGTGTACTCGAAGAGTATGGAAGAGCATGCTGAGCATTTAAAGATCGCACTGCAGATATTGAGACAGGAGAAGTTATATGCGAAGATGAGCAGGTGCGAGTTTTGGCTGGAAGAAGTAAAGTTTTTGGGGCATGTCGTGTCTGGCGATGGAATCGCCGTCGATCCAGAAAAGATTGCAGCAGTTCGAGATTGGCCGATTCCAAAGAATGTTGCGGAGATAAGAAGTTTTCTTGGACTCGCCGGGTATTACAGAAGATTTGTGGAGAGCTTTGCTCGTCTGGCGGAGCCGTTGACTAAGCTTACGCGCAAGGAGGTACCTTTTGTGTGGATGGATAGAAGTGCGGCAGCTTTTGAGACGTTGAAGCAGAAATTGATAACCACCCCTATTCTGACCGTGCCAGATAGTTCCGGAGGATTGGTGATCCACAGCGACGCATCTAGAAAAGGATTGGGCTGTGTTTTGATGCAACATGGGAAGGTTGTAGCGTGCACATCAAGACAGTTGAAGACCCATGAGAAGAATTACCCAACTCATGACTTGGAGCTTGCGGCTGTGATTTTCGCTTTGAAAATTTGGAGGCACTACCTTTTGGGAGAAAGGGTCGAAGTTTTCACGGATCATAAGAGCTTGAAGTATGTGTTCACACAGAATGAGCTTAACATGAGGCAGCGTAGATAGCTAGAGCTGATGGCTGACTACGATCTTGATCTCAAGTACCATCCGAGAAAAGTTAATGTTGTACCGGATGCGCTCAGTCGGTTACCGGCAATTCAGATGTTGACTACGCAGACAGAACTCGTTGAAGATTTTCGGAGATTTGATTTAGAAGTTGTTCTACCGCATTCCTCGGGACAGTTGATGCAGTTGCAAGTACATTCGTCGTTGATCGAGAATATTAAAGCAGCGCAATCGCAGGATCCTAGATTGCAAAAGTTTCGAGAACAGGTTGTAGCCGGACTACGAACAGATTTATTGATCCATGAAGATGGTTCGTTGAGATATGGTAGCCGTTTGTGTGTGCCGAAGGGAGATATTCGTGAAGAACTTATGAAGGAGGCACACAGCTCAGGTTATTCTATACATCCAGGAGGCACGAAGATGTACCGAGACTTACGACAGCATTTCTGGTGGGAAGGTATGAAATGGGAGATCGCTCGCTTTGTGGCAAAGTGCTTGGTGTGTCAGCAAGTTAAGGCTGAGTATCAAAAGGTTGCTGGTTTATTGCAACCACTTCCGATTCCTCAGTGGAAGTGGGAACATATAACCATGGATTTCGTGACAGCTTTACCGCGGAGTCCAAAAGGCAGCAATGCAGTATGGGTGATTGTTGATCGTTTGACCAAGGCAGCTCATTTTATTCCTTTTCGGGTTGGTCAATCAACTGAGACTTTGGCGGAGCGGTACATGCAGGAGATTGTAAGATTGCATGGAGTACCGGTAAGCATCGTGTCCGATCGTGACACTCGGTTTTTATCACACTTTTGGCGGAGTTTACAAGAAACTTTGGGGACTCGATTGAAGTTTAGCACCGCTTATCATCCTCAAACTGATGGCCAGTTGGAGAGAACGATCCAAACTCTTGAAGATATGTTGAGAGCATGCATGTTGGACTTCAAGGGTTCTTGGGAGGATCATCTACATTTGGTGGAGTTTTCTTACAACAACAGTTTCCAGGCAACTATTCAGATGGCTCCGTTTGAAGCTTTGTATGGTCGCAAATGCCGTTCACCTGTTTGTTAGGACGATGTTGGTGAATGAAGATTGTTGGGACCAGATTTGATTGTGCAGACAGTAGAGAAAGTTAACACTATCAGAAATCATATGAAGGCAGCTCAAGACCGACAGAAGAGTTGGGCAGATACGTCGAGAAGACCTCTAGAGTTCGCCGTGGGTGATTTGGTATTCTTGAAGATATCACCGACTAGAGGGGTGATTCATTTTGGAAGTCGAGGAAAGCTCAGTCCTCGATTTGTTGGACCCTTTGAGATCTTGGAGCGTGTTGGCGAAGTAGCGTATCGTTTGGCGTTACCGCAGTCCTTGACGAATGTGCACGATGTGTTTCACGTATCTCAACTCCGTAAGTATGTTCGGGATGAAACGCATGTGTTGGATCATTCGGAGCTGACGGTACGAGAAGAATTGACTTTTGAGGAGCAGCCGGTTGAAATTGTGGATCGAAGGGAAAAGGTTCTTAAGAACAAGGTTATCCCTTTTGTACTTATTTCTTGGGGTAATCGCTCGCATGGAGAGTCCACTTGGGAACGAGAAGATGAAATCCGGCAGAAGTTTCCTCATCTTTTCTTGTAGTTGTCGGTCGTCTATCTTTTGTGTTCTTGGAATTCTGAGGACGAAATTTTTTTTTGTAGTTGGGTATAATGTAACAACCGAGTCTAGTTCTACAAGTTTCTGTTTCTATATGTGTAGTGTGTGGTATTTATTTCATTTATACTGCTTTAACTGTTACCAATTATAGTCTGCACCGACATGCCGTACTCTGCATATTACAATTTAAAGTCATCTAAAATTAAATTAAAAATATTTGACATGGCCGGCTTGACACCCCTAACCCTGTGGTAGCGTCCTTGCATCGTGTTCTCGTCCCGTTCAATGTAACGGACGTGTTTGGACGGCTACGTGTACGTGCGTGCGTCCGTTCTTAGGGGTATGCTTTTTAATCATAAAATCCTTCATTTTAATTTTTGGAACCCGCCAATAATTTTCATATTTCAAATTCAAACTTTTGGACCCGACCCGGGCGCCATTCTGAAATATTTTGTATTACGCCAAATCCTATTTTTTTATAATAAATTTTATCCAGCGAAATTAAATTCATACTAACAGAAAATATTTTCCCATTTTTTACTAAAAATCTTTTTAAAAGTTCCCTAACTGTACAACCCACAAATCTTTCTCAAAATTTTTCTCCCCAACTCCCTCATCCAATCACAATTCTCTATTCCTCGCCCCAGGCCCCACCGCTTCATTCTCTCTCCCTTTTCCTTCTCTCTCTCTTATTCGTTCTCAATCACCCCCACGAGACTCTCTCTCTCCTTCTCTTTCTCTTCCTCTCTCTCTCAAGCCTCTCTCTCTCCTCTCGCAATTCCCTCCCTCTCCTCTCGCAGTGGGTTTTGGTCCCAACACCGCCCTCCTTCCTTACGGTCACCGCCCGCTTCTTCTTCTCTTTCTTCTATATTTTAGCCGTGCGCCACGAACCCATCAAGGAAAACCCTAACCCTATATTTGTTCCCGCTCGGCAACCCTCGTCGACGTCCTCTCCACATCCCCTCGCAACCCTCACCTCCATCTTCTCTTCTTCTTCCTCCTTTTCTCTCCCGAGGCCGTACACCCTGCACCTGAAACCACTTGCACCGTCTCAACCCACCGCCGCCGACCATCTTCGCCATCGTCGTATCTTATTCCTCTTCTCCCTCTCTCCTCTGTTCCTCTCCCTTCTCGTGAAACTTGCACCTTCCTGTAACCGAAACCCTAGCTTAACCCAACCAAACCCTAGCTGCAGAACCCCATTGCCGGAGCTCCGTTCACCGCAGTTGACCCTTCGCACCACCTCTCTGCAACCGCTGGATGCAGTTCTGGTAAGCTCTCTCTTGTTCCCTCGTCCATTCCTGTTCTTCACCCTTTCTTCTCTTGTTCTATTGTCTCATGATTCACTGTTCTGTGTTTGGCCGGGATCCGACGATGCCGACGACGTGTCCCGACGTTCCAGCCTGGACCCCTGACCCGTGTGGTTCCACTGTTTGTCGTTCGGACTTGTTCTGTGAACCGTGCGCGCGTCGCGATTTTTCCCCGCCGACGCGTAACGTTCCGTTTTCCGTTCCGCGACCGTCGAGGCAAGTGAAACTTGCTACATGCTATAATAAACTATTCATATGCTAAATTACTTATTTCCTATTAAATCTCTAGTTAGAATCGAAAGAAATGGATTACAAGTTAACCGTGTAAAGTTCCGTTATACATTTCATGATTCCAAACGTGAAACTTAATCTTGCATCTAATTATTTTACATCTAACAATCACCTGTACATGATAGATCACATTTGTTTATTGCTATGAAACCCTTTTTCCAGTTTAGCCCATCAGACATTCATGTGCAACTTTAACCGGTCTAATTACAATTGCATTCATTAAACTAACTCTTTCTCTTGTTATTGATTATACATGTCGTCGCATCCTTGAGACACCCAATATTTATTAACCTGTTTTCAGCATTTACATCTATCATACTGTATTCACACTATGCTGACACTGTCTGTTAAACACAATTGATAACCGTACAGCTAAATAAATAAAATCTGCTTTAGTGCTTAACTCATTGCTTAGATCATGTTGTTGATAACCATGCTTGATTATTATAACCCTGATTATGCTAGCTGATGATGAGCACACTCATGATACCGTTTACACCTTGATATGACTTGTACATACATATTGATTGACCCGACATGGTACCGTACACTACTTGACTTGACCTGATGTACCATGGCTTGACCCGTTACCTGATCTTGTGTCTAATGCCAACAAACCTGACATGTAGTCCCCACGGACCGTTCCTGTTGTCTATCCAGACAAACCTGCTCTTACCTGATCCTGTGTTGGCATTAGTCCTCGATTACTGAATACCTGACTTGAACACTTATAACTTGGGGTATGGGGAAATCAAAGGTGAAACCTGACTTGTAACTCAACAGTTCGATACCTGTTCTGATCAGTTTTACGGGCTAGGCCAGCCCCGGAGTGATGATGCTGACATCACTCGTCTGTACCTGCTACCTTTTACTGCCTAGCGGCACGTCTCGGTTTCAGCCCGAGAGTCTGTAGACCGTGGTCTCGGGCATGCACGGGATACTATTGAGTTACATCGATGATTCATCAAATTGATTTCAAAGACATTAGCATAGAAACCCAATAGAACAGTTTAGTTTACTCACTGCACACTACCCTGCGCTACCTGCTTTATATTACTGTTACCCCTGCTTGTTCATCCCTGTTTATATTTGCGTTGCCTGTTACTCTGTTCGTATTTTATTACTTGATGACATGATGCGCTGACGTCTGGGTTTTGCATGGCCCAGATTCTGTACCGCCGCTGCAGTCCGAGCAGGAGTACTTCAGCCAGCAGGCTGAGTTGTGAGGTGTCAGCAGTAGTTAGTTCTTTTATTTTCTGCATTTTATTCCTGATGTGAGCCCGCATTATGGGACATACATTCCAGTTATTTTGTATTGGATCTTTGCTTCCGCATTTTATTATTCTTGACTCATTTTCTCTTGGCTTATGGACATGTATTAGATAGTTTTATTTTGTTCTTGATATCTCTACAACCATAATGCGACCGTGGATGGATACTTCTTACCCATAGGTAGCATGGTTGGCTATGTCACGTGCCCAATTTAGCGTACTCTGGGAAGCGGGGCGTGACAGTTGAAAAGCAGTTGGCCACTCTTATGCAAAACAAAAATGCTGCCAAACAAGTATTAGAGAATATTGAAATGTTTATCGGCCATATAGCTGCTGCAATTAATAATGAGAAAGAGCAAGAGAACATCCCCATGCAACCCTGCACAAACCCGATTGTTCCCAACACCTTAAAACATCATAATCAACCTATTGAGGAAGTGTTTGAGAGTAACCGTAGTTTGGAATGTAATACCGAGGAACGTTTAAGTCATAAGAGTCCTATGTACGGGTGTGAATTTACATCAAGGAAAATTGTGAAATACGAAGTGTGCCCGATTTGTGAATACATGTTCGAATCTTGTGGATTAGATGACTCAAATCTTTTGATGCGTAGGGAAAGATAGCATGGGTTTACTTCAAGTCAGTTTGACACCTACCTTCAGAAATTTGAAATTCCAATTTGGCCTCCAACGACTAATTTATATGAGAATGATCTAATTGATGATATGTTCGAGATTGATAAGTTTGATTTACCTGATGGTTATGAGAAAATTTTTAAGGAAAATACTTGTGCTTTTGACGAATGTGACTTGGGTAAAATGTTTGAGGAAGAAATTTATGAAGAATCCACATTAGCGGGTAAATTTTTTGATAAAGGTTTAGAAATAGAAGCCGCATCTGTGAATGATATAAGTCAATCTGTGAGTCAATTTAAGGAGGATGAAAAAGAATTGTTAAACAAGAGATGTGAAGACATTTTTCAAGTGGATTCAACTATAATAATAGAAGAAGTGAATAAGAAGGAAGTGGTTATTTTTTAACAAGAGTATTTTGAAAAAAATGGTTTTGAGGAAACTCTACGCCATTGGCGTCATTACTTGTTGCATTAGGATTTCATATCTGACCGGAATTCTATTGAACGGCTTTCTTAGCACTTCCGTCCGTTGAGCGGCGACCTTTCTACTTGGCACCGTCGGATCACTAAGGCCGGCTCTTTTCTTTTTTTTCCTTTCTGGGTTTTTCATTTTTTTCATACAGTGCTTTCTCTCACTCAAAAAGAACGGTGGTGTTCGATAAATCAGAAGTTAGGTGGGGAACGTAAAGAGGAACTCACGATCTTGGGCGAAAGTGAAAAAATTGTTGATGACATTTGTTATTTAGAGCCAAGTTTTGAGGAACTTTTTAAAGATGAACTTATAATTTTAAATGAGCCTTTAACAATTGAACCTAACCCTCAAATATTTCCTTTCATTATTGAAACCAGTCCTATTGAAATGCAAGAAGAAATTGTGTTTTTAACTCATATAACTGGATCTTTTATTTATACCCCGCATGTTCATATTGAAGACTTTGATCCATTTATCCAATACATTGACAATGAAGCACAGTTGCATAATTCTTTTAGACTAAAATCATTTATTTCTGTACTAGTTTTTCGGCAAAACTTGGATCACAACTTTGTTCACCCACATATAAACACCACACTAATTCTATGCATATCAAGTTTTGGGTGTTTATTGATGTTTATTGTTATAATTTATTTTACTACTCTTGCATGATCATAGACAAAAATTTTGAGTGGTTAATATTAACGTTTGGATTAACCAAAACGTTATGTAAATTTAAATTTGTTTTTCTTCCTTTTCTTTTTGTTCTTTTATTTTTTATTTTTTTGGGTTTTAATTTTTTGTAAAATAAAAAAACAATCCTCTTATTCCTTTCCACTTATTTAAACACTTTTTGTTTGACTCCAAAAACCAAACATAAAAATAAGAAATAAGTTGCAGGACATGCAGTTCAAAATAGGAAGTAGACATCCAATATCAAATCGCATAGCAGCGGATGACAACCGCCAGTCAGCGGCTTGATGAGGGAAGAATCTTCTTAAATTTTTGGGTTCTGTAAATTTGTTCTTGTTTAATTTTTTTAATCAATCTCAATGATTTATCACTTTCTAAATTAATTTCACTAAATTATTTTAATTATTTTTTTAGCAAAGTTACATTGTAGTGACTATTCTTCACTAAATTAAGAGTAGGACTTGAAAGATGGGTAAGGGGTTGGCATTGAGGACAATATCAGAAATAAGTATGGAGGTGGTTTGCACAGTATTGTTTATCTTTTATTTTTCATTTTTAGGTTTATTTTTAGTTTTTTTCTTTTGTAAGAAAAAAAAAGTTTTTGGAATCAAGCTGGTAATAGATAATCTTGAATTTGAAATCCAAAAGATTTGAGTGATATGAAGAAAAATTATTAATTCTGAGGACATAACTAAATCTGAAAGATAATTATTTATCTTGAATTCAAATTTAGAGAATATATATTTTACAAATTGCACAAACACGAATCTTGAAGTTTGAGATAGTAAAGAATACCTAGAAATATCTTTGCCTAAATATCTATGTATGAAAAAAGATTTTAAAAAATAAAATTAAAAAAAAATCTTCACTAAGTAGCAGAGAATTTGTGCTTCAAGAAATGTTGGATGCTCACGTCGAAAAGTGATTTAAAAGTGATTAAAAAGTATAAATATAATAAGTTTAATTTTGTGATTGCTTAGGCAAAGTAAATTTCAGTCGTAAGGGTGCATCATCACCTAGTGGTTTAGACCAACTGGTTTGGGAGTCACTGCTGAAAGTTCGAGGTGGTTGCAAGACCAGGAATAATTTCACTCACACATTTGCACATTGAGTAATAGGTTTATTAGTGCCTCATGAAGCATTAGCAGTCGCATTGAAAGATGTTGTGAGCATATCCATCACTATATTTATATAAAATAAAGTATGAGGGTATAGGGCATTGATACTATAACTTGAATTGAATTCTCAAGTGTAGAGATATTTTACATACACGTAGAGGTATATGATCGATATTTGAAGGAAAGATAGGAATGAAGAATAAGATTATGTTTTATTGAGAGAGGATAAAATTTCTGGAGTTGAAACGAGACTATTAGGATGAAATTCTTGAAAGCTGAAAAACTAGTGAGATTCGAATCTTTTCTTTTCTTTTTTTTTTACTCTTTTTTAGATATAATTTTTCACTTTCTTTATTTTTATTTTTATTTTCCTTTTTGGGATTTTGTGGGTAGTATCCGCTGAAAACCCTAAACACTTTTCTTACTAGGGCACCTAGAGGTTTAACGGCTTGCTGCACGTGCTAAGTGCAATCACTACGCCTGCAAAAAAAGAGCATGCTAGTTAGATAGTTGTTAGATAGTAGTTAGATAGTTGTTAGATAGTAGTTAGAATTTTTTTAGGTTTTTAGTTTTTTTTAAACTTTAGATGAAATTCTTGAAAGCTGAAAAACTAGTGAGATTCGAATCTTTTCTTTTCTTTTTTTTACTTTTCTTTAGATATAATTTTTCACTTTCTTTATTTTTATTTTTATTTTCCTTTTTGGAATTTTGTGGGTAGTATCCGCTGAAAACCCTAAACACTTTTCTTACTAGGGCACCTAGAGGTTTAACGGCTTGCTGCACGTGCTAAGTGCAATCACTACGCCTGCAAAAAAAGAGCATACTAGTTAGATAGTTGTTAGATAGTAGTTAGATAGTTGTTAGATAGTTGTTAGATTTTTTTTAGGTTTTTAGTTTTTTTTTAAACTTTAGATTTTGTTCGAGAACTGGCAAAATATAGGTGTGGGGGTATTTGATTGGTGAATTTTAATGAATATTTTATATCCATATTTTTCTTTATTTTTCTTTTTTAATACTACTGCGGATATGTTATGTTAAATAATGCAAATTATAGTGCTAAAGGGAAAATATGCACAAAAGGCGTATTACGTGCGTTGGATATGGACAATTTTAAGCTAAACAGAGACAAGAGTGAAAATTACCAAAAAGCAAGCATGAAACAAGATTCACAAAGTCAAGACAAATCTACTAAAAAAAATCTGGAGGCCAAATCTTACCAACAACCGGTCGAAAATCAATTTGGGCCGGGTTTTAGTGGAATTAGATCTCCAGGTTTTTAAGGTTTCTTGTATTTCCGAAAATCTTCTCTAAACCACTCTTGGAAATTGCCAAAGGCCTATAAATATTGATGTATAGCCTTGTTAGGGTTTCATCACTCTTTTAGCTTTGAATTAGGGTTTTTGTTAGGAGAGAGTAATAATTCTTGTAAGTTACTTTTTAATTATGTAGATATTTTATTTTATTTTGTTTGCTTTAATTATGAGTAGCTAATTTCTTTTCTAGAGTTTGAATTATACTTGCTATCATGTATGTTTGATTTCTCTTCTCTATTCTTTTCTATTGTTTTTAATGATGAATCTTGTTGGAGATAGTGCCCTCAGAGTCAATTATTAGATCACAGGCACGTGATTGCAATGATTGAGTGAGGACCTATACCGGTAGGACAGTCTTGCTCAAGATGATAGTATGCTATCTGGTTTATCTTTATCATCGTGTACTGCTTTAGGTGACCTTACGAGTCGCTATTACACGTTGATAGAGCCCCTAGGATTCTTGCTTGACTGCCAGCAGTATGAGGGCGATCATATACGTGGGAGTTGGGGTCTATAAGCACATCCTTAAAAGGTCCCTAGTCGTGGGAGTTTCGAGACATGGCATCGATACTCCATAGTAGACTAGTGTATACAGTCGAGACCCCGATGAGAGGCGGTGGCCGGTCTCACAAGCCACTGGTGTCAGTTGGTTCACCTAAGATGTATACAGGTGCTCATTGGGTTATGAGTACACCGGACAGGACTCGCCGGGAACATGCTAGTTGGGATTATACCAGATGTCAGATAGCAGTTCCCTGGTGACATGTGTACAGGTTAGTTCATCGACCTGAGATCGTCATTTGTCTCGTGTGAGTTCCCACTGTGCTTTGATTACTACCCTACCACGGCTCAAAGGAGTCGTGCAAACAGGTTTTAGTTGGGTACAGTCCCGAGCCACATGGAGGCAGTGAGCGGATCTGCAGGGGTTTGTCTCTCCCGGTATTGGGGATGAGGTCGCGCTGTGTCTAGGAGAGCCATTACACAAAGCCCTCGGCCGAGGCAGGGGATTTACTGGTAGGTATTCCAGTAGTATCTCAGGGTGTTCTGGGCTTCACTCCGACACGACTTGTACTGCTTTTGGGGGTCTGACTTTTACCAAACCCCTAGGCCCGCCATGCGATGCTCATAGATGAACGGACCGAACTGTATGGATATTGTCACTGACAGGCTCAGTAGGGTGTCAGGATGAGTTCGCTCATCAACGTCCCTTTTGGTCAATAGCTGGTAGCCCGTCACGTATGGCTAATACCTCTGACGTGCTAGTGGTTAAATCCACAGCCATAGTATTGACGAGTCTTTAGAGTCCACCACACACAGTTACTCAAGTTTCGGGCGAAACGCTGTAGAGGCCGTATGGAGATATGGCGGGTTCGATCAGATACGTGCGGTATTGCACGGATCGTGATCGGACGGATAATACTAGCGGGCTTTGGTTTAAGTCGGATCCTAGTATTGTACAGTGTAGATTTTGTCTCTTTGCATTTGTATTCAGTGGGCATACAAATGCGGGTATGTATATACAGTCGTGGGGTTTTCCTGTAATGTATTACGGGATCAGTTTTCTGAAGTTGCCAGTTTGCATTCCGTTCCGGCCAGTTTTCCCTTGTTCCTTCCCAGCCGGACTTTTCTGATGGAGGGACTAATTTGCAGTTGTACAAATTATCTTTTGTGGAGGGTTTCTTTGTGAAATGGTGGCATCATGATGGTTCTTGCCTGATGAGATTCTTTTTCCATCACTTGCTTGCATTAATTGAGATTAGAATGGATTAGAAGTTGATGTGAGGCTTGCTTTTGGATGTGGTCACCCTTTGGCTTCTACTACACTCACCTCCCTTCTTGCTTTAGTTTTCCTCTCCTCATTTTTCCATATAGGGGGCCGGCCACATTTTAGTGGGGAGATGAGAGAGTTCATTTTTGATGAGGGAATTATTCATATCTCATTTGCATGCTTGCTAAATTCTCAACCTCTCTCCAAAGTTCTTTCATTCTCTTCTCCATCAAAAGGCAACTTCACCCCATTGAGACAAAGGTTTTCTACACTAGTCTACAGCAAACCTTGGACGCGTCGGTTAGCTAACTTCGCGCCCGAGTTGCCTCGGCTAGAGGTGGGAGCCCGTAAAAGAACCCGGCGATGTGGTGCTCGTTTCGACGAGGAGGCGACGACCGGAGATTCCGCGAGGAGATCGGAGTGGAGACAAAGACCGAAGGACAAGGATCGCTCGGTATATCTCTCCCCCCATTCTCTTGATAGCTAGGATTAGGTTAATGGTTACGATCCGGGTTTATTGTTCACGGTAGCGCCGGTTTAAAGTTAAGAAAATTTTTGATTCCGCATTTTGGCCTCGAGTAGACGGCCGGGGCGCTGCCGTGGCACAACATGGTATCCGAGCACGCCATTAACCTAGTCTAGCTTGCTCTAACATGTTTACAAGTTCGATCGATCGGAATTTCCAAAAATCGTGTTTTCATTGCATCAGTTTTCTGTCGAAATTTTTTTAGCTCCAAAAATTTTTCAGTACATTGCAGAGGAACATGCAGCTAATTATAAGGGTTCTGCAAAAATTTGGTGGCCTAAACTTACTTTTCCACCGTGGAACCGCGGCCAAACCCATGCTTTGGCCGTGGTTCCGCGGCCATAATAACTCCACGTGGCACCAAAGTATTCCAAAGGCTCTTGGACTTGAAAATAAGGGTTTTTGAATATTCTGTTTGGGCCCAGATTTTCTTTGAGTGCTACAGTAGTGCTTGGGGCCCACTTGGTAAAATTTGATCGATCGAAAATTTTAAATATGTTAGTTCATAGTATTTACATTATATTTGCGACCGTGAATGTCATTTGATCGGTAAATCCTGTTTAACTGCTATAGCCCGGTTAGACGGATTTGCGAACGTGACATTCACATTGATGTTCTGTGTTGTGCTGTGATGTTGCGGATTGGTCGTGGGGGATAGCTTGGTTGCAGTGGTAGTACAGTTTTGTTTTATATGTACATTTAATATTGCGGGGCGAGCGTCCGACATGTGGACTGCCATCACTGCCTGTTTGTATTATTCTTTTGGGGCACGACCGGGTCGAGGTCGATGTACCCGTTGTATGTATATTTTACTTTCTGTACTAGGATTACCCCAAGGTGGGTTGCACGGATAGCCGGGTTCTAGAGGGCAACAAGCCTGCATCTCATGGCATTGAGACGGAGGGGGCTTTACTCTAGAATTGGTGGGCTATTCGCCGCACTCGTAGGGGGTACAGGCTGACCCAGGAGGGGTGCCCAAGTTACCGGATTCCGTGAAGTGCTGGATGGTCCATTCACGTTGCTGAAGGGGGCTGCTTCGCTTCAGGTTTTGGCGGGTAACTTGCCGCGCTTGTAAGGGTCTTGGATTTCATTGCACAGGCTATTCACATGACCAGGGGAACGTCGGGTTTCAGTAGCGGCTCTATGAAACCCGGGGATCCCAGATATCTGTATTGTTCTGTGATGCTGGTTACATTTCTGTGAAGTTGCATTTTATCACGCCTTAAGCGAATATTATATATTGATATATATACTAGTAGATGTTGTATATGTTTTGCATCCGCGCTAGTCCAGTCCCCGCTCTGTCGTTAGTTAAGTAACCTAACGGGTGATGACGGGACCCAGTGGCAAATGCGGATGGCATATACGTACATCGTATTTTCGTTCTTTTGTGGTGTGATCAATTGATGGGACTGCGTTGATTCGGATCAATGCAAGCTAAACAAACCTATTCTGATGTTGTTGGAATAATTTTTCAAAAAGCTGTTATTGCAAGGACGTTCTCTTTTGTTTTGCATAGTGGTATTCGGTTATGAATATCCAGCACCTCAGTCGACGAGGCAAGGGCCGAGATCCCTTCACCGGGAGTGACCCCTTGGACAGAAGTTTGTGTCAGGGCAATAAATTCACTATAGCCGATTGCCTTTTACTTTGCATCGTGGTATTCAGTTGGAATATCCTGCACCTCATTCTACGGGGAAAGAGTCGAGATCCCTTCACCGGGAGTGGCCTCTTTAGCAAAGGGTTTTTCGTCACTATATTTTATAAAAAGCTATGCAGTTCCTTCAATGATATCAAGTTCATTACGTTAAAGGTTTTTCGCCAAAAACCAGCCGTAGCCCTCCGTCATTTCCTACGGGTATTATTTAGTATTCGTGCTGCGTTTGTTGACCTAGTCAAGACGTAGTGTTCGGTAGCTAAGTGGTACTTGTTTGTTGCATAAATGGGATTGGTTAAGACAGTCGCGCGGCCTTGTTGACCTAGTCAAGGGCACGTACGGGTGGGTTTAATGCCGTCCAGAACAATGACGGGTTGAACTTGACTGGCGGTTTATGGTTTGTTGACCTAGTCAAGATCATAAACCGCCAGGAGTAAAAAATCACATCGGGAGTTTCTAAAGAAACTGAAACTTGCCAGGCATGCGCATACCTTCTGGAGTGTGATAACGTGAGTGGATTCCATCACGTTATCATGCGATGATAGTTGGATCCCGATTCCCACTGATGAGTTGGTTTACTCCTCGGGTGATCCCGACTAATTCTTCTTTCAGGTTTGGAGGAGAATTTGAGGTTACAGTGGGAGGTTTCCTGATTAGATAAAGTGATAACCATTCTGATCTAGGTTAGAGTGCACGCTGAGTGTTTCTTTTCTCTCTCTCTTTGGCAGCGACCATTGACCCGACTCTAGACTATGACTCAGTGACCAAAATTAACCGAACCTTCTTAACACTGGCTTTTGGATTGTCAGAGTTGCAAACCTCTTTGTCACTCCTACTTTTACCCTTTTTCTCCAGGACACCCCGTATTACTACGAACGTCCACTTCCATTGGACAAAACCATCGTATGGTTATATACGAACTCGAAGAAATTTATTCGAGGATGGTTTCCGGTTCTGGAGAAAATGAATTGGACTATTCAGTTGTCTTTTCCTTTTACCTTCTCTCAGGTTGCGAGTGCTCCTTGGATTAGGACAGTACACCTATTACGCAAATTGGATAGTCTTCTTCCAAACCATACGCTGGTGCCGACCGGTAGGGAATGAAGAAAACCAATTAGCATAACGATGGTGTGCAGAAGGTATTAAGTAAAGACATATCAAGGGATTAGTAAGAGGGCAAAGTAAACTGCGACTGCTATTCACGACCAAACCAAGTATTTCTTCACCAATCCTAAATCACCTTTGTATTTCTCCAGAACACTCCATATCACTACGAAGATCCACAGTTTATTTGGATACTCCATCGTATGGTTATATACGAACTCGAAAGGAACTTGTTCCAGTTCAGGGATGGATTCTGGTTCAGGAGAAATAGGAATATGGTTTATTCGGTTGTCTTTTATCTTCACCTTCTCTCACATTGCGAATGCTCCTAGGATTAGGACAGTACATCCATCCCATTATGTTTATTGGATAGTCTTCTTCCAAACCATAGGCTGGTGCCGAAAGGTAGGGAAGGAAGAAAACCATTTGGCCTAAAGGGGTGTGCAGAAGGTAACGACTAAAGACATATAAAGGGATTTGGAGAGATGGCAAAGAAATATACGGTTACAGTTGTGAATCTGGATAATGGAAGAGGCATTACTAGGAATACCGGGATACCCCATCGAAACATTTCAATGTTTCAGTTTCACTGTGTACTGTTAAAAGAAAAACTGATTTCCCAATTAGACACTTGCTCCAGGGTATGTATTTACCAGGTATGATTCTCACATCTGTATGGTTTTACAGATGATGAGTGGGAGTAAGTTATTGTGAATTAGGTGATCATCCTCATTATATCGGGATTCGTTGTAATTGGTGATATTTGAGGAAGTCACCTGGGCTGTTTGCCGAATGGCAAATATTTGGTTTCGAATATCCGTTGTTATGCACCAATTTCAAATTGATATATCTATACGTCTATTTTTATAGAGTGAGATATACCTTTTTGAAATTATGTCTATGACATTTACCTATATCAGTGGATGGTTAGGTAAGGAGTATTGAACAGCGGTGTAATTCTTCTTAACCATAAGTACAGTTTTCAACCTACGACACACAGTGAATGAGTTGTTAGACTCAGCGGACTTATACAGAGTTTTGTGTATGTTTCTAGTGTCCATTAGGACAGAGGGGTTGGTTCTCGTACTATATTCTGTTTACTTGTGACTTCTCTAGTTCTTAGACATGTGTTTCATAGAAATACAAGGTCCAAGTTTTGAGAAGTTATAGGTATGTGGATAAAGTAGAGAACCAGGTGTTGCAAGTATCGGGATTCTTCAAGGTGATCGAAGATGTAGATACTTGTGAATGGTATTCAGTTGATAGTAATGATTAAGAGAATTTACTTCTCTTTTAGGTTACTCATAATTGGAAGCATTCCTAAGTTGAGTAACGCTGATCGGCCTCCTTCCATTTAGTTGACATGCACTGGTGACAGCTGCATGATTTGAATCTGGTTCAATTAAATCAGTGCCTCTGTTTCTGTATTAGATATAAAACAGTTCATATCTTAACGATGTTAAGGTACGGGGAGTTGTCCAGCTTATACTTAAAACCAGACTCTGGATAACTCAAGGCACGTTTCTGTAATGGCTGTTTGTGGGTTGACCCGGGCTATGACGAGGGTTGACTTTGTACCATCTGGAAGATCAATAGTGATATTGTTCTTAACTCGCCACAGTTTTAAATAAAAATGGATTTTTTCAGAAAACGGTAGTGGGAGTATGGTAGAACTGGAAGTGACTCCAGAACCGCAAACGATTACTGAAGATTTGATAAGAACCTAAAGATTCAATCCGGTTTGACATTCCATTGGCCACTCCGCAGATATGGTGGGTAACCTCAGGCACCCGAGAGGTACTCCGGTAGCCTCAAGGACGGTGACAGGGAGGTTCTTGTTTACCCAGACTTTCCATTGCTGTTGCTCCAGACTGTGAGACCCGGCAGGAGGATGAGTATAGCGTCATTCTAAACTGGCTTTAGAAGCGTATGTGTATATGACTCTGTCAGAGGGTTGTCGTAGTCAGTGCGAGCAGCAGAAGCATAGTGGACAAGTAGCTTAAGTCTATTTATAGACTAAAGCAGATATAGCGGAGATAGATCATCTATTTCTGAGGTGACAGTCATAGGTTTGACTTCATCAGAATAGGGGATGGATCTGTTAAGAAGGTAGTAGGGTGTGATGTCCTGGTATTTGATGACATACACGGAGTAGGAAGTGATATTCCTATACTACGATCGGTTATACTTTGGTTGTCACACAGCGGTTTCTCCACATGGGACTTGGATATTATATCAGACATTCTGATCACTAGATCTATGGTTTTAGATCTAGATTTGGGTGGTTTCCCAATCTGGGTACTTTGACAGCATTCTATGAGTATTTAGAATGGACGACTCCTGGCATGGTAGTATACCTGCAGGTTATGGAGTCACCCTCTCTAAAGATGTCTTACAGACTAAAGGGGAGAGGGATGTGCATGATTGGCAGATCACTTGCTTAGGCAATTGAGTCAATCATGAGATGTCAAGTACCACACCAGATGTTATTTTTGCAGTAGATGCAATGAGTTGATATTAATCCAATCCTGGAGAAACATTCGGAAGCAGTTTTAGAACATAAGTGAATGTTCTAGGGATATGATAACGGCAGCCTCCTTTAGGAGACGGTTATCATTCCAGGCTTCTAAGGTGACCTGGATGACAGAGTGATTGTCAGAGCTATAGTTTTTCCCCGTGACGAGGGGCAGTATTTTGGACAGATGGTCCAGGTGGATACTGAGGGAAAGCATGGCGCAGGACACTGATGAAGTTCAGTTGACGATACAGTCTAAGAAGTTTGGATTTGGAGTTCACTTATGAGCTAGGTCCCATCAGATATCCAGACACATTCTAAGACAGGTATTGCTCATTTCGGGAGATGGTTTTCTCTGCGAACTTGAGATAAAGAGAGACATAGAAAGAAACATCAGAGCGGATCCACTCACTGAGGCTATTCCTCGAACGCAATAGTTTCGCAAACAAGCTTTGTGAGACTGACTAGTAGAGGAGTTGGGTATTCGGTATCACACGGGCTGTGAGTATGCGACATCGCAATAATTAGCCTTGAGTGCAAGTGGGAGATTGTTGGAGATAGTGCCCTCAGAGTCAATTATTGGATCACAGGCACGTGATTGCAATGATTGAGAGAGAACCTATACCGGTAGGACAGTCTTGCTCAAGATAATAGTATGCTATCTGGTTCATCTTTATCATCGTGTACTGCTTTAGGTGACCTTACGAGTCGCTATTACACATTGATAGAGGCCCTAGGATTCTTGCTTGACTGCCAGCAGTATGAGGGCGATCATATACGTGGGAGCTGGGGTCTATAAGCACATCCTTAAAAGGTCCCTAGTCGTGGGAGTTTCGAGACAGGGCATCGATACTCCATAGTAGACTAGTGTATACAGTCGAGACCCCGACGAGGGGCGGTGGCCGGTCTCACAAGCCACTGGTGTCAGCTGGTTCACCTAAGATGTATACAGGTGCTCATTGGGTTATGAGTACACCGGACAGGACTCGCCGGGAACATGTTAGTTGGGATTATACCAGACGTCAGATAGCAGTTCCCTGGTGACATGTATACAGGTTAGTTCATCGACCTGAGATCGTCATTTGTCTCGTGTGAGTTCCCACTGTGCTTTGATTACTACCCTACCACGGCTCAAAGGAGTCGTGCAAACAGGTTCTAGTTGGGTACAGTCCTGAGCCACATAGAGGCAGTGAGCGGATCTGCAGGGGTTTGTCTCTCCCGGTATTGGGGGTGAGGTCGCGCTGTGTCTAGAAGAGCCATTACACAAAGCCCTCAGCCGAGGCAGGAGATTTACTGGTAGGTATTCCAGTAGTATCTCAGGGTGTTCTGGGCTTCACTCCGACACGACTTGTACTGCTTTTGGAGGTCTGACTTTTACCAACCCCCTAGGCCTGCCATGCGATGCTCATAGACGAACGGACCGAACTGTACGGATATTGTCACTGACAGGCTCAGTAGGGTGTCAGGATGAGTTCTCTCATCAACGTCCCTTTTGGTCAATAGCTGGTAGCTCGTCACGTATGGCTAATACCTCTGACGTGCTAGTGGTTAAATCCACAGCCATAGTATTGACGAGTCTTTAGAGTCCACCACACACAGTTACTCTAGATTCGGGCGAAACGCTGTAGAGGCCGTATGGAGATATGGCAGAGTTCGATCAGATACGTGCGGTATTGCACGGATCGTGATCGGACGGATAATACTAGCGGGCTTTGGTTTAAACCGGATCCTAGTATTGTACAGTGTAGATTTTGTCTCTTTGCATTTGTATTCAGTGGGAATACAAATGCGGGTATATATATACAGTCGCGGGGTTTTCCTATAATTTATTATGGGATTAGTTTTCTGAAGTTGCCAGTTTGCATTCCGTTCTGGTCAGTTTTCCTTTGTTCCTTCCCAGCCGGACTTTTCTGATGGAGGGACTAATTTGCAGTTGTGCAAATTATCTTTTGTGGAGGGTTTCTTTGTGAAATGGTGGCATCATGATGGTTCTTGCATGATGAGATTCTTTTTCCATCACTTGCTTGCATTAATTGAGATTAGAATGGATTAGAAGTTGATGTGAGGCTTGCTTTTGGATGTGGTCACCCTTTGGCTTCTACTACACTCACCTCCCTTCTTGCTTTAGTTTTCTGTTAGTTATATGTATGCCCTAGAGGCCATTACTGTACATATGATGTATAATGTAGTGGATGCTGGGACATATATAGGAAAGACTTTCATGCTCGACATGATAGTACGCTATCTGGTTGCTCTTTATCTTAACATGTATACTTGTTGTCTCTCTATTACATGTTGATAAAGCCCTTAGGATGTGTACTCGACTTCCAGGACTATGATGAAGATCATACTAGTGGGGCCTGGGTAGTCAATGAGTACATCCTTCAATGTTCCTAGTCGTGGGAATATCGAGACGGGGCATCGATATTACAGAGTAGACCAGCGTATATCTTCTCGACCCATGTGATGGGCGATAGATGATCCCATATCTATTGGTGTTTGACATCAGAGATGGTATGCGGGTGCTCAGTGATGACTGGGTACACTGAACGGACTCGCCGAGAACTCCCAAATGGTATTATACCTCACGTCAGATGGCAGTTCTCAGGTGACACTGGTACAACTTAGTCTGTTGACCCGAAATCGTCATAGAGTCTTGTGTGTCTCCCACTGTGCTTTGATTTCCACCCTACCACGGCTCTACTGAGTCGTGCAAACAGGTGGTTTTTGGGTACAGTCCCGATTCACATGGAGGCAATGAGCGATAGGAGGGGATTCGTCTCTCTCGGTATTGGGGGTTGATGTTGCGCTATGCTCGACTGGCCATAACTGGAAATCCCTGGCCAGGGTTGCAGTAATATACTGGTAAGAGTTATCAGTAGTTTCACGCTTGTTATGGACCTTACGTCGGCATGACTTATCAAGCTACTGGGGTCTGACGTTTACCACCCCTAGGCGAGATATGCGACATATCAGACGAACATACCGGACTGTACGATAAGTGTTACTGGTTGGATTCACAGGAGTGTGAGCGGGCTTGCTCGTTGATATTCTGATCGCTCAATACCCGGGTGGCCGTTACGTTTAGCAGACCGCTTGCGGCTTGTGGGTGTTTGATATGATCATCACCTGCTGCCGGCGTATTGACGAGTCTTTAGAGTCCTACACAGAGGTTTCCTGGCTCAAACAAAACGAGAAAGGAGCGCGTATGAGATATGTGCAGGACCGAGAATAATACCAGTATGTGATACTGTATTCTATTCTCGCGATTTGTATCATCGGACGGTTATATAGGATATAGCCGGGTTACCGAATCAAGTGTTGATTCGATACATTGATACACTTGATATTAGTCGGTTATATGCGATATGACCGGATCATTAAATCAAGTGTTGATTTAATGATTTGATGTATAATTATATATTTAATATATTACTTTACATTAACTAGGATTTGTTCACTTAAGATGGATTTTCTCACTTGATGTGCACAAGTAGTATATGTGATATATTTTTGTGCACTAGATTGTATCATGTTTGATGATACATGCAAACTTGGGTGAGTGTATGTATACACCATGTTTAGGTTAATGGTTAGGGTTTTAAATTATTCACTTATTCATTTTATTTATTTTCTTTATTCCTTTTGGCAAAAATGAAATGATGGCTAACTTTGTTTCTTGCTTAAGCTTCATGAAGCTTCTTAGCTTTATATACCATTTTGTTTTTTTTGCTTAACCCTAACCATTCACCTAAACCCTAGTTTAGTCTCTACACTAGTTACACTAACCCATGGTTGCTATATGATAAGATCACTTGATTTATTATTATTAATCAATTGATTTTATCATTCTTATCATATTCTTTTTCTTTTTCTTCTTCAAGAAGAAGAAACCTTGGTACCTCCAATGGTGCCATGATCAAAAGAGTGAGAAATCCAAATCCAAAGTGAACCCACTTCCTATTTTTTCATCCTCTACCACTTGCCATGTAGTAGAGTGTGTTATCTTCACAAGTTCTATGACCAAGTGAAGATGGAGCTTGATCCTGAGTTGCCTCGACGTAGATCATCTTCGGCATTGAAGTCGACGACCTAGCCCGCCCATTTCTCCGATGAAGCCGACGCTAGAGTCCGGAATCCGATGATCGCAGCGAAGGGACATCGTCACAGAGCTAAAGAAGTGGAGGACCGGATTGTAAGTCTACGCTAGCGCCCCGGCCGTCTACAGACGCCAAATGTGGAACAAAAAACTCTTTAACTGGCGCTATCGTATACTTTAACCCGGATCTGCCATCATCCCACGCTCCGTTGCGGCTGCTCCGATCTCCTCGTCCAGGTGGCACCACGTCGACGATTCTTTAAACGGGCTCCCGCCTCTGACTTGAGGCAACTCGGTCGTCAAGTTTGCTAAAAGAGACGACCAAGATTGATATAGAGAATGAGTAGATGACTTTGTCTCACTTCGTCCAAAACCGTGGACGATCGGTTAATGAAGTTGCTGAAGGAATCGGGTGATGGAATGAAATGAGCTGTGAATTCCATACACCCCAAAATCTATCATAATCTTTTTACAAATGAATCAAGTCCGTCCATGAGAGAGGGAAGGGGCCGGCCTTATAAAGAGAAGGAGGAGGGTGAGTGTAGGAGGAGGGGAAGGTAACCATAAGAGGATGAAGCTTATCTTGATCATTAATGAAAATAATGAGTCACTAAGATACAATGAATCTAATAACCTAGTCACCAAAAGCATTAATTGAACCATTAATGCAACCATGAGTCACTAAACACCTCACCACTTCTAGAACCTTCTAGAAGCTTCCACACTCATTTCAAGAAAAGATAAAATCCGTATTTAACCAAATGTTAAATACGGCTGATAGAAAACTGGAAACTGGCAACTTCCAAAAGTGATCCTGAAACGACTTTCAGGATAACCCCGTAACAGTATAAATATACCCGCATTTGTATTACGACCGAATACAAATGCAACTGAGACAAAGATATTATACCTACTCAATATAATACTCGGATCCGGCTTAAACCAAAGCCGACCAGTATTATCTGCCCGAAAAATAACACGTGCGTAAACACACGTGCATTTTCCGAACCCTGCCATAAAACCATACGGCCTCTACAACGTTTCGCCCGAACTTGGGAAACTGTCTGTGGGGGACTCTAATGACTCGTCAGTACCCTGGCAGTGGGTTTAACCACAAACCGTCAGCGGCATTAGCTATGCGTAACGGTTGCCCATGGACTGACCTCAAGGGAGGCTGATGAGCGAACTCATCCAGAAACCCTACTGAGCCTAACAGTGACAATGTATATACAGTCCGGTCCGTTCGTCTATGAGTATCGCATATCTGCCTAGGGAGCTAGAAACGTCAGACCCCCAATAGCAGTATAAGTCGTGTCGGAGTGTAGCCCAATAACACCCTGAGATACTACTGGAGTACCTACCAGTAAATCTCCTGCCATGGCCATGGACTTTGTGTAATGGATCTCCTAGACACAGCACGACCTCGCCCCCAATACCGGAAGAGACGAATCCCCTGCCGATCCGCTCACGTGCCTCCATATGGCTCGGAACTGTACCCAAAAACTACCTGTTTGCACGACTCCTTTGAGCCGTGGTAGGGTAGAAATCAAAGCACAGTGGGAACTCACACGAGACAAATGACGACCTCAGGTCGATGAACTAACCTGTACACATGTCACCAGGGAACTGCTATCTGACGATAGGTATAGTACTAACTAGCAGATTCCCGGCGAGTCCTGTCCGGTGTACTCATAACCCAATGAACACATGTATACATCTTAGGTGATCCAACTGACACCAGTGGCTTGTGAGACCGGCCACCGCCCCTCGTCGGGGTCTCGACTGTATACACTAGTCTACTCCGGAGTATCGATGCCCTGTCTCGAAACTCCCACGACTAGGGACCACAAATAAGGATATGCATATAAACCACCCAACTCTCACGTATATGATCGCCATCATACTGTTGGTGGTAAAGCAAGATCCTAAGGGCTCTATCAAAGTGTAACATGTAATCAGTCACCTGAACATGTACACGTATGATAGAGGCAAACCAGATAGCATACTATCATCTCGAGTAAGACTGTCCTACCGGTATAGATCCTCCGCAATCATTGAATCACGTACCTGCGATCCAATAATTGACTATGAGGGCACTATCTCCAACAATCTCCCACTTGCACTCAAGGCTAATGATTGCGATGTCGACTACTCACAGCCCGTGTGAAACCGAACATCCAACTCCTCTACTAATCAGTTTCACAAAGCTCGTTTGTAAAACTATTGTGTTCGAGAAATAGCCTCAGTGAGTGGATCCGCCAGGATGTTTCTTTCTATATCTCTCTAAATCTCAAGTTCGCGGAGAAAGCCATCTCCCGAATTGAGTAATACCTGTCTTAGAATATGTCTGGATATCTGATGGGACCTAGTTCATAAATGAACTCCAAATCCAAACTTCTTAGACTGTATTGATCACTGAACCTAATCAGTATCCGGCACCATGCCTCCCACAGTATTCTCTTGGACCACCTGTCCATAATACTGTCCCTCTTCGTCAGAGGGAAAAACTATAACTCTGACAATCACTCTGTCATCCATGTCACCTTTGAAGCCTGGAATGATAATCGTCTCCCGAAGGAGGCTGCCGTCATCAAATCCGTAGAACATGTACTTATGTTCTAAAACTGCTTCCTTATGTTTCTCCAGGATTGGATTAATACAAACTTATTGCATCTAGTGCAAAAATAACATTTGGTGTGGTACTTGACATCTCACGATTGACTCAATTGCCTAAGCAAGTGATCTGTCAATCATGCACATCCCTCTCCCCTTCAGTCTATACGACACCTTTAGAGAGGGTGACTCCATCACCTGCAGGTACACCACCATGCTAGGAGTCATCTATTCTAAAAATCATTAGAATACTGTCAAAGTACCCACATTGGGAAACTACCCAAATCCTGATCTAAAACCATAGATCAAGAAACCAGAATGTCAAATATTATATCCATATCCTGTCTGGAGAAACAACTGTGTGACGACCACAGTACAACCGATCGTAGTATAGGAATTTTACTTCCTACTCTGTGTATGTCATCCATATACCATGACATCACACCCTACTACCTTCTTAACAGATCCATCCCCTATTCTGATTGAAGTCAAACCCATGACTGTCACATCAAAATTAGATGATCTATCTCCGCTATAAGTGCTCAAGTCTATAAATAGATATAAGCATCTTACCCACTATGCTTCCGCTGCTCCCACTGACTACGAAAACCCTCCTACCGGGTCTCATAGCCTGGAACATCAGTAGTATCAAGTCTGGGTAGATAAGAACCTCCCTGTCACCGTCCTTGAGGCTACCGAAGTACCTCTCGGGTGTCTGAGGTTACCCACCAAATCTGCGGAGTGGCTATTGGAATGTCAAACCTGATTGAATATATAGGTCCTATTAAATTTTCCGTAATCGTTCGTGGTTCTGGAATCACTTCCAGTTCTACCATACTCCCACTACTGTTTTCTGAAAAAGATCCATTTTACTAAAACTGTGGCGAGTCAAGAACAATATCACTATTGATCTTCCAAATGGTAGAATATCAACCCTCGTCATAGCCAGGGTCAACCCACAAACAGCCATTACAGAAACGTGCCCTGAGTTATCCAGAGTCTGGTTTTAAGCATAAACTGGACAACTCCCCGTACCTTTACATCTTTTAAGGTACGAACTATTCTATATCCAATATAGAAACTTTGGCACTTATTTAATTGGAACCATATTCAATCATGCAGCTGTCTCCAGTGCATATCAACTTAATGGAAAGAGGCCAATCAGCATTACTCAACTTAGGAATCCATCCAATTATGAGTAACCTGAAAGAGAAACACGTTTCTCAAAACCATCACTATCATCTGAATACCAATCACAAGAATCTACATCTTCGATCTCTTTGAAGAATCCCGATACTTGTGATACCTGGTTCTCTACTTTATTCTTATACCCACAACTTCTCAAAACTTAGACCTTGTATTTCTACGAAACACTTGTCTAAAATACTAGAGAAGTTATAAGTAAACAGAACATAGTACGAGGACCTACCCCTTTTGTCCTGATGGACACTGGACAACATACAATACTCTGTATAAGTCCTCTGAGTTTAACAACTCAAAACCTGTGCGTCGTAGGTTGGAAACTGTACCCTGGCGATTTCCTCAAATATCACCAATTACTACGAATTCCGATATAATGAGGATGATCACCTAATTCCCAATAACTTCCTCCCACTCATCATCTGTAAAACCATACAGATATGAGAATGAAACCTGGTGAATACACACCCTGGAGTAAGTATCTAATCGGGAAAACAGTTTTCCATTAACAATGCACTGAAACATGAATATGTTTCGTAGGGGTATCCTGGTATTCATAGTAATGCCTCTTCCATAATCCAATTCATGACTTCAACCGTATATTTTATTGCCATATCTCCAAATCCCTTTATTTGTCTTTAGTCATTACCTTCTGTACACCATAGTTAGGCTAAATGGTTTTCTTCCTTCACTACCGTTCGGCACCAGCCTATGGTTTGGAAGAAGACTATCCAGTAAGCATAATAGGTGTACCCTCCTAAACCAAGGAGTACTCGTATCTTGAGAGAAGGTGATGATAAAAGACAATTGAATAATACCTTATTCTTTTAAAAGGTGAAATAGGAGCGGCGATGAAGTACGCGGTTTGGTCGTGAATGATAACAGTCGCAATTTACTATGCCTTCTTTCTAATCCCTTTATTTTGTCTTTAGTTATTTCCTTCTGCACACCCTACTTAGGCTAATTGGTTTTTTTCATTCCCTACCTTTCGGCACCTGCCTATGGCTTGGAATAAGACTATCCAATAAGCGTAATGGGTGTACTCTCCTAAACCAAGGAGCTCTCGCAACCTGAGAGAAGGTGATGATAAAAGAAAACTGAATAAACCAATTCTATTTCTCCTGAACCTGGATCCATCCTTGAAGAAGTCCCTTCGAGTTCGTATATAACCATACGATGGATCTATCCAATGGAAGTGGATATCCGTAGTAATACGGGTGTTCTGAGAAATTCAAAGGGTAAAAGAAGGAGTGGCAATGACTTATGCAACATAGACAATCCAAAAGCCAGTATTTTAAGAAGGTTCGGTCAACTTGGTCACTGAGTCATAGTCTAGGGTCGGTCAAAGGTCGCTGTCAAAGAGAGAGAGAAAAGAAACACTCTGCGTGCACTCTAACCTAGATCAGAATGGTTATCACTTTATCTAATCCGGAAACCTCCCACTGTCCTGTCAAATTCTCCTCCAAACCTGAAAGAAGAATCAATCGGGATCACCCGAAGAGTAAACCAACTCATCAGTGGGAATCGGGATCCAACTCTCATCGCATGATAACGTGATGGAATGCATCCACGTTACTCATACACCAGAAGGTATGCGCATACTTGGCAAGTTTCAGTTTCTTTAGAAACTCCCGATATGATTTATGCCCCATGCTCTTATAACCTTGGCTTTGGTCAAAATGTCATAAGTCACATGCCAAGTTCTACCCGTCACTATCTTGTCAATTTGAACCCACCCGCACATGCCCCTGACTTTGGCCAATCGGCAGAACGACTGTCCCAAACTAACTCATCTATCTATGCAACAATTGAATACCCAGCAGCTACCAAACACTATACCTTAACTTTGGCTAAAATGCATAGCTTGAATACTACTAAATACCCAAAAGAAGTGACGGAGGGCTACGGCTGGTTTTTGGCGAAAAACCTTTAACGTAGTGAACTTGATATCGCTGAAGGAACCTGATAGCTTTTTTTAAAATATAGTGGCGAAAACCTTTTGCTAAAGAGGTCATTCCCGATGAAGGGATCTCGGCTCTTTCCTCGTGGAATGAGGTGCAGGATATTCCACTGAATACCACGGTGCAAAGCAACTTGTAATCGACTATAGTGAAGTTATTACCCTGACGCAAACTTCTGTCCAAGGGGTCAGTCCCGGTGAAGGGATATCGGCCCTTGCCCCGTCGAATGAGGTGCAGGATATTCCACTGAATACCACTATGCATGACAAAAGGAAACGTCTTTGCAATAACACCTTTTAAATTTGTTCCAACAACTGTAAACATGTTTGTTTTACTTTGCATTGATCAGAATCAACGCAGTCCCATCAATCAATCACACCAGAAAAGAACAAAAATAAAATGTACGTATATGCCATCCGCATTTGTCACTGGGTCCCGTCATCACCCGTTAGGTTACTTAACTAACGACAGAGCGGGGACTGGACTAGCGCGGGTGTAAAACATATACAACATCTAATAATATATAAACCAATATACAATAATCGCTCCAGGCGTGATAATATGCAACATTACAGAAAAGTAATAAGCATCACAGAACAATACAGATAATCTGGGATCCTCGGGTTTCATAGAGCCGCTGCTGAAACCCGACGTTCCCCTGTCGTGTGGATAGCCTGTGTAATGAAACCTAGACCCCTACGGGTGCGGCAAGTTACCCGCCAAAACCTGAAGCGAGGCAGCCCCCTGCAGCAAAGTGAATGGACCACCCAGCACTTCACGGAATCCGGTAATCTTGGGCACCCCTCCTTGGGTCAACCTGTACCCCCTACGAGTGCGGCGAATAGTCTGCCAATTCTAGAGTGAGGCCCCTCTGCGTCTCAAAGCCATGAGATGCGGACCCGTTGCCCTCCAGAACCCGGCTATCCATGCACTCCGTCGCGGGGCAAAACCTAGTACAGTAATGAAAAATAGTACAACAGGTACATCGACCGCAACCTGGTCGTGCCCCAAAAGAATATTATACAACAGGCAGTGACGGCAGTCCACATGTTGGACGCTCGCCCCGCAATATCAAATGTACAAATAAACTCAAACTGCACTATCATTGCACACTGCTATCCATCACGACAAATCCGCAACAACACAGCACAACACAGAACATCAACGCGAATGTCACGTTCGCAAACCCGTCTAAAAGAACTATAGCAATCAGACGTGGTTTACCGATCAAATGACATTCCCGGTCGGAGATATAATGTAAGCACTGTAAACTAACATGTTTAAATTACGATCGACTAAATTTCCCGAAGTGGGCCCCTCGCAAATCTGCTGCACAGTAAAAAACACTGGGCCCAAAAAAACAATTCCAGAAACCACAATTTCCCAAGTAGAATCCACAGAAGAAAGATGGTCCACTGATTCACCTAGACGGCCGCGGTTCCGCGGCCAAAGCATGGCTTTGGCGGCGGTTCCGCGGTCGTACGGTCGAATCAGTGGGTCGAATTTCTCCTGTGTTCTATAAAAACCCTGCTTGATTTTCTGGTATGGTCAAAATGGCATTTGGACCAGTTTGAAAATTAACAGAAACTTTAAACTTGAAAATTGTAGTTTTTGAAAATCCGTTCGATCGATATTTTAAACGCGTTAGCACAAGTTAGTATAGCAAAATGGTGAGGCTCTGATACCACTGTTAGTCTACGCTAGCGCCCCGGCCGTCTACAGACGCCAAATGCGGAACAAAAAACTCTTTAACTAGCGCTATCGTATACTTTAACCCGGATCTGCCATTATTGCTAAACTAACAAACTGTAAAGAGTATAGAAAGGTTATACCAAACTATCCGAGTCCTTCGTTCTTTAACCATCATCCCACGCTCCGTTGCGGCTGCTCCGATCTCCTCGTCCAGGTGGCACCACGTCGACGATTCTTTAAACGGGCTCCCGCCTCTGACTTGAGGCAACTCGGTCGTCAAGTTTGCTAAAAGAGACGACCAAGATTGATGTAGAGAATGAGTAGATGACTTTGTCTCACTTCGTCCAAAACCGTGGACGATAGGTTAATGAAGTTGCCGAGGGAATCGGGTGATGGAATGAAATGAGCTGTGAATTCCATACACCCCAAAATCTATCATAATCTTTTTACAAATGAATCAAGTCCGTCCATGAGAGAGGGGAGGGGCCGGCCTTATAAAGAGAAGGAGGAGGGTGAGTGTAGGAGGAGGGGAAGGTAACCATAAGAGGATGAAGCTTATCTTGATCATTAATGAAAACAATGAGCCACTAAGATACAATGAATCTAATAACATAATCACCAAAAGCATTAATTGAACCATTAATGCAACCATGAGTCACTAAACACCTCACCACTTCTAGAACCTTCTAGAAGCTTCCACACTCATCTCAAGAAAAGATAAAATCCGTATTTAACCAAATGTTAAATACGGCTGATAGAAAACTGGAAACTGGCAACTTCCAAAAGTGATCCCGAAACGACTTTCAGGATAACCCCGTAACAGTATAAATATACCCGCATTTGTATTTCGACCGAATACAAATGCAACTGAGACAAAGATATTATACCTACTCAATATAATACTCGGATCCGGCTTAAACCAAAGCCGACCAGTATTATCTGCCCGAAAAATAACACGTGCGTAAACGCACGTGCATTTTCCGAACCCTGCCATAAAACCATACGGCCTCTACAACGTTTCGCCCGAACTTGGGAAACTGTCTGTGGGGGACTCTAATGACTCGTCAGTACCCTGGCAGTGGGTTTAACCACAAACCGTCAGCGGCACTAGCTATGCGGTTGCCCATGGACTGACCTCAAGGGAGGCTGATGAGCGAACTCATCCAGAAACCCTACTGAGCCTAACAGTGACAATGTATATACAGTCCGGTCCGTTCGTCTATGAGTATCGCATATCTGCCTAGGGAGCTAGAAACGTCAGACCCCCAATAGCAGTATAAGTCGTGTCGGAGTGTAGCCCAATAACACCCTGAGATACTACTGGAGTACCTACCAGTAAATCTCCTGCCATGGCCATGGACTTTGTGTAATGGATCTCCTAGACACAGCACGACCTCGCCCCCAATACCGGGAGAGATGAATCCCCTGCCGATCCGCTCACGTGCCTCCATATGGCTCGGGACTGTACCCAAAAACTACCTGTTTGCACGACTCTTTTGAGCCGTGGTAGGGTAGAAATCAAAGCACAGTGGGAACTCACACGAGACAAATGACGACCTCAGGTCGATGAACTAACCTGTACACATGTCACCAGGGAACTGCTATCTGACGATAGGTATAGTACTAACTAGCAGATTCCCGGCGAGTCCTGTCCGGTGTACTCATAACCCAATGAGCACCTGTATACATCTTAGGTGATCCAACTGACACCAGTGGCTTGTGAGACCGGCCACCGCCCCTCGTCGGGGTCTCGACTGTATACACTAGTCTACTCCGGAGTATCGATGCCCTGTCTCGAAACTCCCACGACTAGGGACCACAAATAAGGATATGCATATAAACCACCCAACTCTCACGTATATGATCGCCATCATACTGTTGGTGGTAAAGCAAGATCCTAAGGGCTCTATCAAAGTGTAACATGTAATCAGTCACCTGAACATGTACACGACTGATAGAGGCAAACCAGATAGCATACTATCATCTCGAGTAAGACTGTCCTACCGGTATAGATCCTCCGCAATCATTGCAATCACGTACCTGCGATCCAATAATTGACTATGAGGGCACTATCTCCAACACGGATCTACAAAGGTTGTAGTCCCATTCACTTTTAAGTTAAGTTGTTAACTTGCTTGTAGTTTCGCCTTTACCTCTAGTAACGATCTAGTTTAGGGTTCTTTGGCATATGAAATTTTTGAATTGGACATGATTGATCAGTTGTAGAACCTCATGGGTGTGCCTAGGAACCCTACAGTGGTATCAGAGCCTAGCTAGAGCCTTAGGCGATGTGTAGACGATGTTAGAAGTCCGATCGAACCCGAAACCCTAATCCAAAACCATCCTCTGTACATTTTTTGAAATCTGGGATTTTTGTGAATTAAAAATATGCAGAAAAATCAGCAGGGTTTTCTAAGAAATACTGTGCAGCACGTGCGCCTGAGTCCACTAAAGCGCCGCGGAAACGCGGCACGAGCATGGCTCGTGCGGCGGTTCCGCGTCCATACGGTCACATTACTTTTTGAAAATTGCACAGTAATTCCTTTCTGTTAGTGCTCTATTTTCTGGGTATTTTTATTTTATACTCAAGAGTTGAGTTTTCTGGGTTGTATTGGGAGTTCGTAGATTCGATCGGATTGTCTAATTTTGTCTATGTGTTTTTCCGGGTATTTTAGAACATGTTAAAAAGTTCGACCGGATATAAATACCCAATTTTTTCCCTGCCGGGAAATTTCCAACTGTTGGACTTTTCTGTAGTTTGAGAACGTTCTGAGTAGTGCAAGTAACGCGATGGACCCTCTAGAAGACAACAAATCTTAACTCGATTATGTGACCGTCTTGAACTACCCTTTGAACCTTAGGGTTTGGGGCAGTACGGCGTGCCACATGTGAGACGTTGGCTTGACCCTTCTATGGCTGGACCGTTGGTACCGTGGCATGAAGTGAATGTTCTTAAACTTATTTTATGTGTTGAGCTGTTTCGGGAAAACTTGGGTGTTTGATTGTTCGATCGGAAAGTTTAACATTTTCTTTTTATCTGGAATGTGATACAATATTTGGAATCCACAAGTAGTTATGAGATAACTGATTTGGATGTTATAAACATAGCAGTTTAGTCTCACTTGATCGGTTGCCACGGAATTTTGGTGCGATCAAAAGTCCGTCGCAATCACGTAGCGAACGCGGATACTCGCCGGGTAAACTTAATAGACAGCTACACCCCATAGCCCCGACCAAGTGACTGTAGGAGAACCCCGTCGCCGAAAGCATCCGTTCGGGTGCTCGCGGCAGCGGTGTTCCGCCTTAGTGCACTTCGTCGACGGTATCGGGGGTGCGGCCGTCTACTAAAGTTTGCGACGAGCATTCGATCAAAATGTCGGGAATCTTGTTGAATTGCCCGACTTGATATTGAAAAGAGTTTTCGATAATGAGACTAAAATGCGGGGTTTATAATTGTTAGGCATGTGATATCTAAGGAATTCAGATGGTTAGGCATGTGATGTCTAAGAAGGTTGCGGATTCCAACTGTTGTAGTTTTACACTTTCTTTTCTGTGACCGTAAGTGTAATATGTGGCATCGCCGGTTTCATTGCTATATGTCAACGACAATTGGGATGCGCATATTTACTTACGTTGATGACATGTGATGTTATGTGTTGCTGGATATGTTATATTGGATCGTCGTGTTTGAATAGCCGGGGGTTTTTATGTGAGATGAGTGTTTTTCATTTTCATTCATGTAAAAACTTTGTATGTAATATTCTTTTATTGGGGCACTTCCAGGTTGCGGAAGATGTCACCGTTGATGTATATTATTTACTTTTCCGCATTAGGATAGACCCAAGGAGGGGAGCACAAGTAACCAGGTTCTAGGGTCCAGTAGGAGACCATCTCGAGGAGTCGAGTCCGAGTCTCCTAACCCTAGAATTGGTAGGGTTTCTTGCCGCTATCGTAGGGGTCTAGGGGTGTGGGATTGGCTATTCATCGCGACCGTGGAATCCGTGTTTTATACTGGCTCGTATTAAAAACACGGACGTCCTAGTATATCCAATATTTCATATAATATTTTCTGCTGCGTTATCTGTGATGTGATCATGTGATATGTTTAGATAGATATTGTATATAGTATATATGATATATTATATAGACGTTACTTATGTTTTACACCCGCGCTAGCCCTGCCCCACTCTGCCGTTAGTTACCTAACCTAACGGTGCACGAGGGGACATCGAGGTGAATGCGGATGGCATAAGCGTACGTTATATTTATCTGTGATGTTTAGGTGGACTTAAATGATGGGATAATTCATTAATGTGATTAATGAAAGAAAATAAACCTAAAATATGTTGTGGAATCGAATTTCAAAAATAAAAAAGGTAGCTACAGTTCTTGCTTTGCATCGTGGTGTTCCTTGTAGAACATCCTGCACCTTATTCGATAAGGAAAGGACCGAGATCCCTTCACTGGGAGTGACTCCTTTAGCAATAACTGGCAGATGCTACAACCCTCGGTATGTCTTTTGATTGCTTCTATAGTTTTTTGCTTTGCACAGCGGTATATGTGATATATCCTGCACCTTATTCAATGAGGAAAGGGCCGACGATCCCTTCACCGGGAGTGACCCCTTTAGCAAAACTAGGAAAGCCTCAAAAACACTCCATTTAAAAACCATTTGATTCCACAACGAGATCAAGTTCAAAGCGTTAAAGGTTTTCATAAAAACCATTCCCAACCCTCCGTCATTTTATGAAGTAGAGTACTTAGTATTCGTGCTGTGTTTGTTGACCATAGTCAAGGCACAGTGTACGGTAGCTAAGTGATGTCTTCCTACACCGCATATGATGCGATTAGTTACGACAGTCATGTGGCTTTGTTGACCTTAGCCAAGGGTCATGTGGGTGGGTCTAATTAATCACGAAATGACGGGTAGAACTTGACTAGTGCTTATGATTTGTTGACCTTAGCCAAGGTCATAGGTGCTAGGGGTAAAAACCTTTATCGGGAGTTTCAAGTGTTAAAATTTGCAATGAGATTGCATACCTTCTATATGATAGTTGGATCCCGATACCCACTGGGAGTAATTGTTACTCCTGGGAGAGTTTTGCACTTTACAATTAGCCGATCAAGTAGGTGTCTAGAAAAGTGTCAACGGGGTTACACCCCTGGGAAAACGAGGTTTACTTTAATTAGGTCCGTGCGAGAGCACGGGGAACCTCCCTCAAAGTACCGGCATTGGCCTGGCTGAAAGATTGGCGAACTTGTAGAGTGTAATTAATCCCGGCTAGTTTTTCTTTTTAGGGTTTGAAGGAAGATTTGATAAAAACAGTGGGAGCCATCCTGATTAGATAAAATATATAACCAATCTAATTTTGCAAGAGTGCACGCAGAGTGTTTTCTTCTCTCTCTCACCAGATAGTGACCATATCACGCCTTAATCAAGATAATAATATGGATGAATTGACCGAACCCGCTTGTTATACTGAGCCGGGGAACGTTGGTCCCGCTCCAACTTATAATTGTTATAAGACAGAGCAGGAAATAGGGGAATACCAAGATTCTCATGCCGCCCAAACGAAGAAAGTGCATATGATGCATCTTCCTCGGGTATGTTCATTACACAGAACTGTTTCTCAGTATCCTCTGCGTCCTGGGTATCTGATACCGGATCAGGATCCCAGATATGTAATCAGTTGCATAGGGCTACAGAAAGGTAGAGAACTGAGTACGGGTGATAAGTTTCATGAGACAGAAAATGGGGCAAGTGTTGCAGCTAAGTCTGTTGGTTACTGTCACCCTGTATGACCAGTACATTGATTCTGAACGAATGTTATTAGATACCGAACCTGATATACAAAATCATATAAGTCTCTTTATTAATAAAGAAAGGATATAATTTTGTATTGTTGGATAATGTTTTGAACATTTCCTATTTCAAAAGTTGATCGGTTCAGGCACGTTATCTAAAAGCATTGACGTTCTAAATCAAACTACAGTTCCTAGTATACAGAACACATACAAGAGGAAGAGTTCAGAAATGAACAAATCCTTCTTGAGGCATTGTAGACTAGGTCATATCAATGCGACCCGACTGGCTGAAGTTACATTTAGATGTATATTTAAATCAGTTTGAATTTATATCTTATGGAACTTGCCAGTCATGTCACAAAGATAAGATGACCATAGCTCTGTTTATTGGAAACAGAGAAAGAGTTAGTGAACTCTTGGGATGATACATGTTGATGTATGAAGGTCCCCTGTCTACACATGCCAGGACCGGTTCTTTGTACTTCATTACATTCTCTGATGATCTCTCAAGATTCAGTCATATGTTCCTGTTGAAACATAAGTCCGAAGTTTTTGAGATATTCACAGAATATAAGTTAGAAGTAGAGAACCAAAAATCAGGTATAAGTATTATGTCCTATGATGAGATCAGGGAGGAGAATACTTGTGCATAGAATTCCTGGACTATTCTAAAGGAGAATGAGATTCTCTCTCGGTGTTACTCCTCTGAATACACCACAGCACAACGGTGTATCGGGACGGAGCAATTGCACCCTATATGATATGGTGCGCTCTATGATGAGTATTACTAAGTTACCTATTTCCTTTTGGGGGTTATGCACTTGAGAAGTTGCATACCTATTGAATTGGATTCGAATCAAATCAGTGCCTACCACTCCTTATAAGATATGGTATGGGAAGAGCCTATCTCTTAAGCAAGTTAAGATTTGGGATTGTCCGGCCTATGTCAAAAGCAAAATCCGGACAACCTCGAGGCAAAGTCAGTTCTGTAGAAGTTTGTTGGATATCCTAAGCATTCGCAAGGGAATATCTTCTACCTAACCGAGGAACAAAAATGTTTTGTTTCTCAACATGCCACCTTTGTGAAAGGGAATTTCTTGTGAAGAAATTAGTGGACATGAGGTAGAACTGGAAGCAGTTCCATCTATACAAACTGCAGCTGATGATTTGGTAGAACCAAAGGATTCAATAGCAACCAACGAACATCAGCCTCTCCGCCGATCTAGTAGGGTTTCTCACCCACCTGAGAGATACTTTGGTTTCTCTATGATAGTGGGAGCGAGGACTACATCATGAGATGATGACCCAACTAATTTCGAACTGGCCATCAAGAGTAAGACTCTATTAGAATGGCTGGATGCTTAGTGATCTGAGATGGAATCCTTATACACCAACAAAGTATGGACTTTGGTTGCTATATTTGAAGGGTTAAATCCCCATCAGGAGCAAGTATATCTTGAGAAGATTACTTGGTGTAGATGGAAAAGTTGAGACTTTCAAAGCTGGACTTGTTAAAGGTTTTCGTCATCGACCAGGCGTGGAAAATGATGAAACCTTTTCCAGTGGCTATGCTTAAGTCCATCCGGATCCTACTTGCCACGGCTACATACCTTGACTACGATATCTGGTGGTTGGGTGTCATGACTGCTTTTCTAAATACTGATTTAGAAGAGAACGTCTATAAGTACACAGCCAGAAGGCTTTGTAAACAGTGGGAGCAGCGGAAACGTATGCAAGATGCTTTACAGAATAAAGCAGGCATCGCGGAGTTGGAACATCTGTTTTGATGTGGTAGTCAAAGAGTTTGACTTCATCAAAATGGTAGATGAACCTTGTATATACAAAAAGGAAGTAGGGAGTATGGTAGTGATCCTCGTAGAGTACGCGGATGACATACTCATGATAGGGAAGAAGTTTCCTATGCTACGCTCGGTCAATCTCCGCTTATCACAAGGATTCTCCATAAAGGATCAAAGTGATACCTCCTAAATCCAGGGTTTTGGATCTATGAGATAGATCTAAATGGATGTTAGGCTTCTCACTAGGGTTTAGTGAGATGGTGTCAATCGATCCTGGGGAGAATCACTGGAAAGGTTCCTGGGTGATAAGAACGACTGAATGTCAGTCGCAGGCATTGTCTTTACCCTCAGTGGAGGGACGGTATGTTGGAAGATTTCCAAGCTATATGTCGTGGCAGACTAGACGATAAAGGCTGATGACATCGCTATTAAAGATACTATCAAAGAGGAGGTTTGGGTGTATATTAGTTCATGAGATGAACTAGGTTCCTACTATTGCGTGACAATGGAAATGTGGCTTTGGCCCAGGAACCCCGATCCCATCAGTGACCCAGACATATTCTGAGGCAGCATCACCTGATCATGGAGATAGTTGATCTCCAGGGTAATCGAGGATTGGAGAGTAGACATAGAGGAAAACACGGCGGATCCACTCACAAAGGCCTTTTCCCAGAGAGAGATTTATATGGGATGGTTGAGTATAAGATACTGCAACCACTGCTACAGATGGCCCTAGTGCAAGTGGGAGATTGTTAGTTATATGTATGCCCTAGAGGCCATTACTGTACATAGGATGTATATTGTAGTGGATGCTGGGACATATATAGGAAAGATTTTCTTGCTCGACATGATAGTACGCTATCTGGTTGCTCTTTATCTTAACATGTATACTTGCTGTCTCTCTATTACATGTTGATAAAGCCCTTAGGATGTGTACTCGACTTCCAGGACTATGATGAAGATCATACTAGTGGGGCCTGGGTAGTCAATGAGTACATCCTTCAATGTTCCTAGTCATGGGAATATCGAGATGGGGCATCGATATTCTAGAGTAGACTACCGTATATCTTCTCGACCCATGTGATGGGCGATGGATGATCCCATATCCATTGGTGTTTGATATCAGAGATGGTATGCGGGTGCTCAGTGATGACTGGGTACACTGAACGGACTCGCCGAGAACTCCCAGATGGTATTATACCTCACGTCAGATGGCAGTTCTCAGGTGACACTGGTACAGCTTAGTCTGTTGACCCGAGATCGTCATAGAGTCTTGTGTGCCTCCCACTGTGCTTTGATTTCCACCCTACCACGACTCTACTGAGTCGTGCAAACAGGTGGTTTTTGGGTACAGTCCCGATTCACATGGAGGCAATGAGCGATAGGAGGGGATTCGTCTCTCCCGGTATTGGGGGTTGATGTTGCGCTATGCTCGACTGGCCATAACTGGAAATCCCTGGCCAGGGTTGCAGTGATATACTGGTAAGAGTTATCAGTAGTTTCACGCTTGTTCTGGACCTTACGTCGGCATGACTTATCAAGCTACTGGGGTCTGACGTTTACCACCCCTAGGCGGGATATGCGACATATCAGACGAACAGATCGGACTGTACGGTAAGTGTTACTGGTTGGATTCACAGGAGTGTAAGCGGGCTTGCTCGTTGATTTTCTGATCGCTCAATACCCGGGTGGCCGTTACGTTTAGCAGACCGCTTGCAGCTTGTGGGTTTTGATATGATCATCACCTGCTGCCGGCGTATTGACGAGTCTTTAGAGTCCTACACAGAGGTTTCCTGGCTCAAGCAAAATGAGATAGGAGCGCGTATGAGATATGTGCGGGACCGAGAATAATACCAGTATGTGATACTGGATTCTATTCTCGCGATTTGTATCATCGGACGGTTATATAGGATATAGCCGGGTTACCGAATCAAGTGTTGATTCGATACATTGATACACTTGATATTAGTCGGTTATATGCGATATGACCGGATCATTAAATCAAGTGTTGATTTAATGATTTGATGTATAATTATATATTTGATATATTACTTTACATTAACTAGTATTTGTTCACTTAAGATGGATTTTCTCACTTGATGTGCACAAGTAGTATATGTGATATATTTTTGTGCACTAGATTGTATCATGTTTGATGATACATGCAAACTTGGGTGAGTGTATGTATACACCATGTTTAGGTTAATGGTTAGGGTTTTAAATTATTCACTTATTCATTTTATTTATTTTATTTATTCCTTTTGGCAAAAATGAAATGGTGGCTAACTTTGTTTCTTGCTTAAGCTTCATGAAGCTTCTTAGCTTTATCTACCATTTTGTTTTTTTGCTTAACCCTAACCATTCACCTAAACCCTAGTTTAGTCTCTACACTAGTTACACTAACCCATGGTTGCTATATGATAAGATCACTTGATTTATTATTATTAATCAATTGATTTTATCATTCTTATCATATTCTTTTTCTTCTTCTTCTGCTTCTTCAAGAAGAAGAAACCTAGCTACCTCCAATGGTGCCATGATCAAAAAAGTGAAATCCAAATCCAAAGTGAACCCACTTCCTATTTTTTCATCCTCTACCACTTGCCATGTAGTAGAGTGTGTTATCTTCACAAGTTCTATGACCAAGTGAAGATGGAGCTTGATCTTGAGTTGCCTCGACGTAGATCATCTTCGGCATCGAAGTCGACGACCTAGCCCGCCCATTTCTCCGATGAAGCCGACGCTAGAGTCCGGGATCCGATGATCGCAGCGAAGGGACATCGTCACGGAGCTAAGGAAGTGGAGGACCGGATCTACAAAGGTTGTAGTCCCATTCACTTTTAAGTTAAGTTGTTAACTTGCTTGTAGTTTCGCCTTTACCTCTAGCAACGATCTGGTTTAGGGTTCTTTGGCACATGAAATTTTTGAATTGGACATGATTGATCAGTTGTAGAACCTCATGGGTGTGCCTAGGAACCCTACATTTTCCTCTCCTCATTTTTCCATATGGGGGCCGGCCACATTTTAGTGGGGAGATGAGAGAGTTCATTTTTGATGAGGGAATTATTCATATCTCATTTGCATGCTTGCTAAATTCTCAACCTCTCTCCAAAGTTCTTTCATTTTCTTCTCCATCAAAAGGCAACTTCACCCCATTGAGACAAAGGTTTTCTATACTAGTCTGCAGCAAACCTTGGACGCGTCGGCTAGCCAACTTCGCGCTCGAGTTTCCTCGGTCTAGAAGTGGGAGCCCATAAAAGAACCCGGCGATGTGGTGCCCATTTCGACGAGGAGGCGACGACCAGAGATTCCGCGAGGAGATCGGAGTGGAGATAAAGACCGAAGGACACGGATCGCTCGGTATATCTCTCCCTTCATTCTCTTGATAGCTAGGATTAGGTTAATGGTTACGATCCGGGTTTATTGTCCGTGGTAGTGCCGGTTTAAAGTTAAGAAAATTTTTGATTCCGCATTTTGGCCTCGAGTAGACAGCCGGGACGCTGCCGTGGCACAACAAATCTCTTGATAAAAGTTTACTTCTTTTTGATACCATGCTAATAAACTAGCTACATTAATGATAGATTGACGCTCTAGAAACTTATTTACGAAAAGGTGGTATCGCCAATAAACTAATTAGTTTGATGATAGATTGACGACCTAGAAAACTAATTATGGAAGTTAAGATGGAATTTTTTTCAAAGAAGATTCAACCTAATTAAACTAAAGTAATTTAGATTATTCCGATAATATAATCTAATTCATAAATTGACAACTTATGGGTTATTTTGTAGAAGGGAAAAACTAAATTAATATAGGGTAATTAGAATAATATGTTTAATTCTTTTGCTACATGATATTATGTGATTGATAGGATAGATCTATAACGTATGAATTATGCTTTCATGTTTGATTGATATTTCATTGTGAAAATAATTTATTTTATGCTTTTATATAATTGATTGTATGGAATTAAAACATGAGAATTAGAACAGAACAGAAATTATATAGAACACCATAATAGTAAAGGTAATTCAAAATCCTAGGCTTGCTTTATTATTTGAAATTCTCCTTTATTTTGAAACTACAATTTTAATTTATTTCTTGCTTTTTAATTAGTTTAATTAAATAAAAAATCTTTTAATTAAATTCATTTTAAGTTAATTAGAATTTACTCTCCTTCCTGTGGTATGATCCGTAAGTATTATAACGAACTAACTGTGCACTTGCGGTTAAAATTAAGAGACAACTAAATTCTCCATCACCCCCACCTAAGAACAATGGTTCGTCTTCGAACCATAGACCTACTACTGAGGGACCTGTGTGGGCCACCATAAATGTCACGTCCTACGCTTCAGTAGGGATGGTATTTTTCGTTCTGGCTAAAGCCGTAAGGTTTTGTCCTTTGGAGCGAACCGGACTCGAGAAGGGACACTTCCCAAGAGGTCACCCATCCTAGAATTTTCCTAGCCCGAGCACTCTTAAGTATGGAGTTCTTCAAACTCTAGAGTGCCGATTCATCCAAAAGGAGCCTCCGTAATTGAGGGTGGAATCATTACATTTATAATGCAGTTCGGTCATCTTTCAAAATGTGGTTCAGGGTCCCGATCCCGTTGTTCTGTAGATACTCCACACTCAGATCACCATGTGTCCACAACAGACTGTATTGAGCGTGGACAGAGCAGATCACTATGATGTCCGAAGACCATACTGCTATGGGGTATTACACTTACTCACGCTCCATCCTATTGTGGATGCTTTAAACAATATATTTGGCTTGTAAGCGCCAATCTTGGAGGTTCAAAGAGGTCGGTGTCTTGTTACATAGCTTGTATCTGGGTGTTCGCATCCTGTAGATGGCTTCTAGGAGCTCGCAGCTTGCATCTAAGAGCTCACGACTCATAGCTTGTGGGCTGGAGCTTGTAGTCATGGCCCTAGCTATTAGGTCCCAACTCGTAGCTTTGTCATAATTCCTATCTCGTAGATCCTAGCTCGTAGTTATAGGACTTAGGTCGCCGCTCGTAGGTTCTAGCTCGTAGTTCATAGGGCTAGGTTGCAGCTCATAGGACTTAGCTCTTAGCTCGTATGGTTAGGTTGCATTTGCTTCGTCTTGTCAGGCTTGGTCTGATGGTGCGGGATTAAATTTCATGGTTTGGACCTAACTTAGTAGCCTTGTTATTACATCAATAATATGGAAAATCTCTCCTATAATGGAGGGTAGTAGATGAGTCCATGCTATTAATAAATTGCTCATTCTAGGTCGATCATTCGACTTTTTTATATATTTATTTGTAGTATGTCATGCATCATAATTTTTATTTAAAAATAAAAAAGAGGTATGTACTAGCATGTCTTTGTAAAGAAATAATCATGATATAATGTAACACCCTAACACGATCGTACGTTATTTAACGATATTAATTAGTATTTTGAATTTCTTTAATTATTATTGTTGGGTTGTGATTGGTGTTTGGATAGTATGTGTGCTTATCGAACCCGACCCGCTTGCGTGAGATCCGTTATGGGTGATAGAGTATATTTTTATTAGTATTTTATCCATAGACTAAATCTATATGAATCTAAAATAATAGATATAAAACATTTAAATCTATATATATATTTTCTGGTAGCCATACGTTACTGATATTTTAGTATGTTAATTGTCAGTATGTTTTTATCTTATTCAAATATCTTATGATATTATATTAACGATTATCTATTGCAGGTAAATTCTGCACATCTTGAGATACCGTGTATAATATATTAGATTAGAATATATTCTTCTAATCATTAGATTTATAATTTAAGTGGGCTACGTATGTGTAGATAATTTCTAATATATTTTTGAGATTTAGTAGAGACAGATCGGGAATTGTAATATCTTTTATAATATTATTTACCTATTAGTTATATACAAAACTATATATATATATATGATAATTTATATATTCTTTTTTTACAAATAAATAAAAACTCTCTCCTTCTCTCTCTGCCTCATAATTTTCTCTCTCTCTCTCTCCCGCGTCTCTCTCTTCTCTCTCTTTCTCGTAGCGATACCCACGTCCCCGACTCCTCATCCTAGTCACCATCAACCACTTCCTTCCTCTTCCTCCACCGAACCCAACTACATCAACCGATACCCCCACAGCCACCATCATCGTTATCTTCATCGACTCCCTCTCCCAAGCACCCTCCTCACCATCAACTTCCCTCACCATCGTCACCTGCCTCCTTCACCGCAACTTGCTACTCGCGTCCAACTCCAAACATTCACACCGACTCCACCACCGGAAATCTTCCTCACCATCGACTTGCCTTCAAGCCTAACTCCTTTCAACACCCAAAACACCACCAACCCAGAAAACATGAGAACCCATCAACACTTGCACCTCACCGTCGATCCGAGCACCCCTAACTCCGGCCATCTCCATCTTCATCTTCGTCTTCCCCTTCTTCCGAACCACCGAACCAATCTCTTCCCTTAACCCCAACTCAACCACAGAGCCTGTAACAACCCTAAACTTTCTGTACATATTGTTTCAAAATATACAGAAAGGAGTACCTAAGCATGAGCATAAATTATAAATTAAATTTGCTTTTGAACAGCAAGAAAACACTTATAGCTCATTGGTAAAGCCTTGCACTGCTGTGACATAGCCCCTGTGTTTGAATCCCCCCAGCCACATTATTTTTTTATTGTATTTTCTTTTAAACCTTTAGAAGCTCAAGAGTTTGCACGTGCACTGCACGTAAAATGAAAAGTTACAATAAAAACAAACGTATGCACTGAGGTATACCAAGAGAGAGACACGTGGCTAAGATCCAAGCCCCCGACCCCACCATTGGACCGGTGAGATAGAGCTTGGGGCTGCTGCCGCCGGTCCCCCCGTAGCAAATGCTACAAAAATTTTCTCCTTGCAACACTTCGCCTACCTCACTTCCCTCATATTGTTTGTTTTTACTGCACATTTACAAAGGGATTAAAATCACCCTTTAATCCATTTTTAATGCATTCTTTAACCCTCAAAACCCTAATTCTCCCTATAAATACCACACTCTATTTCATCCCTCCTCATTCAGAATTCCATGCCAAAACTCTATAAAATTCTAAAGTCCAAAAAGTTGTACAAGTGGAGTTAGCAAGAGGCGAAGTTCCGACGATGTTTCGAGGAGATTTCGGCGACAAAACAACGTCCCGGCGGTTCCTCAAGCTTCCTCCATCTCCCCTCTCTATTTATAACTTGTAATTTCCCCATTTCACCTTTCTCTTCTATCAAAACGAATACATTCTTTACAACTCGTCGGAAGCGGAGTTAATCCGACTTCCGATTCTATTTTAACTAAAAACACAATTTTTCTTTAGAACCAATTCACCATCTTTTAGTATGTTGTTTAACAAATGTAAAATAACATTCACCACAAGTTTCATCTCAAAATAATATGAATAGCAATTTCTATTCCAAATTTATAGTAAAATACCACCAAGTTTACATACGGCTTTTATTTAATGTTTTACCCTATTACCATTAGAAAACTCATGAGGTAATGACCTACCTCCTCACAACACTCATTCTTAACATAGCACGATTTACTTTTGGACAATATTCATGGGAAAATTACAAGTTACAATAAAATACCCTAAACTATTACAAAACCGTATTCTTTAAATTGTTTTATTTAATTCCATACGATTATGTCCTTACAACCCATTCATGGGGAATCTGAATTGGTTGGTGCAAGTTATCGCACATCCATCGGACTAGTGGGGCGGAATTCAGACCTCCTCACGGAGCATTCGAATTCCGATGGAATTTTTCATTACAGTTTTAAGAAAAACGTGATTTCTATTAATAAATAAAATTATATTTTTAATAAATAATTATATATATAAATACTATAAAAATATCTATTTTAAATATTTATAATATTCCATATTTCCAAAATCGAAGAAAGGAATCACCAATTTCATGAAACTACCATTGCAATTCAATACCATTTCAATATTTCACTAAAATACCTTATACAATGAAAACTAGGTTCTACTCATTAGAAAACTTCATTTTTATAAAAACTACATCTATGAAAACCCTAAAGATGATAAATAAATACTTGAGATCTATTTTGAAAATATACCAAAACTATTTTTCATAAAACCCCCTCAAGTTTGTAAATTTACAATAAGGACCCTAGTATATATAGGTTTAAAGCAGAATCCGTTCTCTTGAGCCTCAGGGAGCCGGAGAATGAGAGTGGTTGCCTATTTAAGTAGACAAACTAAAAACGGTGTTATCAATACGGTAATTGTCTTGGAAAAAGACACAAATCCTGTCGTCCATGTGCAGCAGTTACCGATAACTCCAAAACCTAATTCAGGAATCAAATTTTGTTTAATGTCTGACTCAGTTTGAGTCTCATTCAAATCTGGAAACAATCTGTATAATTCATGTATAACCTGTTCTATTCTCTGTTTATTCTTCTCCTTCTTTCTTTGGGACTTACTGAGCGATTGTTCGCTGACGACATTCCTTTTCTTCTTTCTTTGGAATGTTGTCAGGTAGATCGGATGCACTATAAATCGAGCCCAATACTAAGGACTTGGAGCAGTTTGCCATCGATCCTGAGCATTGACTTCACTTGTATATACTTTTCATTTCAGTTATGCCATTGTTTAGGCATCGCTTTCTATTCATGTATTTACATTTCCAGTTGTACTTGTAAAGAATTGTTAAATAAATAAAAGTTGATGTTCTTTTATATTCATGTCTCTTGTGTATATTTTACTTTATATTGCTTATTTACGCTTAGCGTATTTACTTCTAAGTAAATACATAGCGGGACTCACCGCGTTCTCCCCGTACACTGGGAAGCGGGGCATGGCAGGTTTTGTTGGCGGCTCATGCAGGTCAGTTCTGCATGGACATTCAGGTCAATTCTGCATGAAGTCTTAAGCAATATAACACAAGAACCAGCAACTAAAATCATTCTTTACATTTCATATTCCTTGAATCTTATAATTTCATATACTTTGAATCTATCATAACCCTATTTTTCTTTCAAGGTTATGGATTCTCCAAACAATACCAGCACCAACTTCAACAACACACCACCACCTCTTCCACTTACGCCTACCATTGTAGCTCCGATCAACGAGCAAACGGTATTGCTTGAGGCAATCCGAAGCCTCCTGGAAGGACAGTAGCAACAGACGGCTATTTTGATAAACCGTCCAGAAGCGGAAGCGTCCGGAGTGAAGCAATTCCGGGAATTGCACCCAAAGCAATCTGTGGGAAAAGAGAGCCCCTTGGAAGCTGAAGAATGGGCTCAAAGTTTCGAGGATGATCTGGCAGCAGTACAAGTGCCAGAGATTGCTTGGGTTCGGGTTGTGAAGCTGCAACTCACCAACAACGCCCGCGTTTGGTGGAAGGCGGAAGAGAGCCATCTTGACCAACCTATCGAATGGAAAACTTTTTGCGACATGTTCGACGCGAAAGATTTCTCCGAGACTGCCTGATTTGACATGGAGCAGCAATTCATCCATCTACAACAGGGATCGATGTGGACCAAGTCCGTGGATGAGTATGATGTTGAGTTTACCATGCTCAGTAGGTTTGCGGCCCATCTCTTACCGACTGCTGAGATCAGGGCTAGAAGATTTCAGCAAGGGTTAAACCCGGAGATCCAAGCTACATTAGCTACAGGGGATTTTCCAACCCATGATTTGGCTTTGAAAACTGCCTGTCGATACGAGGCAGTAGTGAAAAAGAAGGGCAGACCTCAATCTGCCGGTTTGAAGCGCCCTGCCACTCAGATGGCAGGAGGAGCCTCTTCAAGGCCATCGTTTATACCCAGAGGACCGGAAGTAACAGATAACCATTCAAGTCCAGATTTTTTTTTCCTACTGCAAGAGAGATGGACACTTATGGAAGATTGTAGGCACGCAAAAGGCATGTGCTCAGTTTGTGGCGCATCCAATCATAGAATTGGAACACATCCTTATAGACGCAACCCAGTCCCAACACACACCAACTACCCGCAGCGGCCAGCTATCCAGGCTCCTGCGCACCTCATCCATCTCCACCTCCATGTGGACCTCCTGCACAGCCTAATCGCCAATTTCATCAAGCACTGAGGAACATGCCTCGAGGGCAGAGAAACATGCCCCAAGGACAGAGGAATGTGCCTCCAGCTAGGAGGAATGTACCCAGGCGTCAGGCTTACACATTAGCAGCTGTGGAAGCCGAAGATTTTGACCAAGATAACCCTGGTAATTCCCTCACATCCTTTTCAATCCTTCCAAAACTTTTGCAATCTTTCGTTCTTCCAAATATTTTTCATGCACTATCAATAGTTCTATTACTAAACTCTTCTTGAAACTGTTACACTTTCCTTCTATAAATTTCGAAGACGAAATTTTTATAAGGAGGATAGAATGTAACAACCCTAAACTTTCTGTACAAATTTTTTCAAAAAAATACAGAAAGGAGTACCTAAGCCTGAGCACAAGTTATAAATTAAATTTTCTTTTGAACAATAAGAAAACACTTGTAGCTTATTGGTAAAGCCTTACACTACTGTGACATAGTCCCTGTGTTTGAATCACCCCAGCCACATTATTTTTTTATTGTATTTTCTTTTAAACTTTTAGAAGCTCAAGAGTTTGTACATGCACTGCACATAAAATGAAAAGTCGCAATAAAAACAAACATATGCACTGAGGTATACCAAGAGAGAGAGACACGTGTCGAAGATCCAAGCCCCCGACCCCACCATTGGACTGGTGAGATAGGGCTTAGGGCCGGCGCCGCCGGTCCCCCATAGCAAATGCTACAAAAATTTTCCCCTTGCACCCCTTCGCCTACCTCACTTCCCTCATATTGTTTGTTTTTACTGCACATTTACAAAGGGATTAAAATCACCATTTAATCCATTTTTAATGCATTCTTTAACCCTCAAAACACTAATTCTCCCTATAAATACCACACTCTATTTCACCCCTCCTCATTCAGAATTCCATGCCAAAACTCTCTAAAATTTTAAAGTCCAAAAAATTGTACAAGTGGAGTTAGCAAGAGGCGAAGTTCTGACGACGTTTCGAGGAGATTCCGGCGACGAAACGACACCCTGACGGTTCCTAAAGCTTCCTCCATATCCCCTCTCTATTTCTAACTTGTAAGTCCCCCATTTCCCCCTTCTCTTCTATTAAAACGAATACATTCTTTACAACTCGTCGGAAGCGGAGTTAACCGGCTTCCGATTCTATTTTAACTAAAAACATATTTTTTCTTTAGAACAAATTCACCATCTTTTAGTATGTTGTTTAACAAACATAAAATAACATTCACCACAAGTTTCATCTCAAAATAATATGAATAGCAATTTCTATTCCAAATTTACAGTAAAATACCACCAAGTTTACATACGTCTTTTATTTAATGTTTTACCCTTAGAAAACTCATGAGGTAATGACCTACCTCCTCACAACACTCATTCTTGACATAGCACGATTTACTTTTGGACAATATTCGTGGGAAAATTACAAGTTACAATAAAATACCCTAAACTATTACAAAATCGTATTCTTTAAATTGTTTTATTTAATTCCATACGATTATGTCCTTACAACCAATTCGTGGGGAATCCAAATTGGTTGGTGCGGGTTATCTCATATCCATCGGACTAGTGGGGCGGAATTCAGACCTCTTCACGGAGCATTCGAATTCCGATGGGATTTTTTATTACAATTTTAAGAAAAACGTGAATTCAATTAATAAATAAAATTATATTTTTAATAAATAATTATATATATAAATACTATCAAAATATCTATTTTAAATATTTATAATATTCCATATTTCCAAAATCCAAGAAAGGAATCACCAATTTCATGAAACTACTATTACAATTCAATACCATTTCAATATTTCACTAAAATACCTTATACAATGAAAACTAGGTTCTACTCACTAGAAAACTTTATTTTTATAAAAACTACATCTATGAAAACCCTAAAGATGATAAATAAATACTTGAGGTTTATTTTAAAAATATACCAAAACTATTTTTCATAAAACCCCCTTAAGTTTGTAAATTTACAATAAGGACCCTAGTAAATATAGGTTTAAAGCAGAATCCATTCTCTTGAGCCTCAGGGAGCCGGAGAATGAGAATGCTTGCCTATTTAGGGTAGACAAACTAAAAACGGTGTTATCAATACAGTAATTGTCTTGGAAAAAGACACAAATCCTGTCGTCCATGTGCAGCAATTACCGATAACTCCAAAACCTAATTCAGGAATCAAATTTTGTTTAATGTCTGGCTCAGTTTGAGTCTCAGTCAAATCTGTAAACAATCTGTATAATTCAAGTATAACTGAAATTCAACATGAATCCGTCTATACCAGAATTCAATTTATATCAATCCGACTCGACTGAACCGAACCAAGGATATACTCTGTTTACATGTCTATCCATTTATATCCATTCCATTTACATGATATCATGGTTTCGGCAAGTCGAACAATCTATCACACCAAACAATACAAATCAATACAAAATACATTACGGGGTTTATAAAGGGGTAGACTGGTACGAAATATGAATTGTGGCACAAGGTGGTCACTAAAAGACGTAATACATCCATGCCGTTGTTACGTGGTATTTTCGACGGAGCCTTGTACTACGGGTTACCAAATTCCACGGTGTAAGTTGAATTCCTCTCGTATACACTGGCATATTCTATACCAAGGTACAACAACTACGTTAGTATAACAAATATAACATCATCTACTTAACATGTTCTATTCTCTGTTTATTCTTCTCCTTCTTTCTTTGGGACTTACCGAACGATTGTTCGCTGACAACATTCATTTTCTTCTTTCTTTGGAATGTTGTCAGGTAGATTGGACGCACTAGAGATCGAGCCTAATACTGAGGACTTGGAGCATTTTGCCATCGATCCTGAGCATTGACTTCACTTGTATATACTTTTCATTTCAGTTATGCCATTGTTTAGGCATCGCTTTCTATTCATGTATTTACATTTCCAGTTGTACTTGTAAAGAATTGTTAAATAAATAAAAGTTCATGTTCTTTTATATTCATGTCTCTTGTATATATTTTACTTTATATTGCTTATTTACGCTTAGCGTATTTACTTCTGGTAAATACGTAGCGGGCCTCGCCGCGTCCTCTTCCCCATACACTGGGAAGCGGGGCGTGACAGAGCCCTACTCAAGCCAAGACTCCACAGCCTTCTCCTTGCCATTGTCGTTGTCGTCTTCTTCCTTAGCCAACGCAACCATCTCCATATCCCCAACTCCGAGCCAAGCAATCAATTCGAGACACCTAACCGATAGCAAGCTCGGAGTTGCTTCATGTTTTCCGTCGTTCCATGTTCGTTCGTGTTCGTATCCGCATTCGTCGAGACCGAAGCAAGTTTATAACTTGCTACAAGCTATAGTTTACGCTATTTACCTATATGTCATATTATTATTATTATTTTATTATACATCTATATATCTATAATTTTTATACTGTAGTTATTTAACATCAAGCATTTTTACAATATATAACGTATGCAAGCCTATTTAAATAATAATACCTGATAATTATGAGAAAACTATTATAATACGGTCAAATGAATAAATTGCACTATAGGAATTGATATGACTGTACTCTTTACATCATGACTTGTGTACGTGATCTTATTGCGAAATAAACACTTCATCTGTTTTAGTACACTGTCATTGACATGCTCGTAACTGTTAGTTGTATGTATGCCCCAGAGGCCAGTATTGTACAGATGATGTATATTATATTGGATGCTTGGACATATATAGAGATGACCTTCTTGCTCGATATGATAGTATGCTATCTGGTTACTCTTTATCTTAACATGTATACTAGTCTCTTTATACTGTGTTATGGTTACATGTTGGTAAAGCCCTTAGGATGTGTACTTGACTACCTGGACTATGATGCATATCATACTACTGGGGACATGGTAGTCCATAAGTACATCCTTCAAGGTCCCTAGTCGTAGGTGTATCGAGACGGGGCATCGATATACCAGTGTAGACTAGCGTATACGCTTCTCGACCCATGAGATGGGCGATGGATGATCCTATATCCATTGGTGTTTGGCATCAGAGATGGTATAGTGGAGACTGGGTACACTGGACGGACTCGCCGAGAACTCCCAGATGGTATTATACCTCACGTCAGATGGCAGTTCTCAGGTGACACTTGTACAGGTTAGTCTGTAGACCCGAGATCGTCATAGAGTCTTGTGTGATTCCCACCGTGCTTTGATCTCCACCTTACCACGTCCATGAGGGCGTGCAAAATGGTGGTTTTTGGGTACAGTCCCGAGTCACATGGAGGCAATGAGCGATAGGAGGGGTTTCGTCTCTCCCGGTATTGGGGGTTGATGTTGTACTGTGCTCGATTGGCCGTAACAGGGAAGTCCCTGGCTAGGGCTGTTTCAGAGATTTGCTGGTAAGTGTTACCAGTAGTTTCTCGACCCGTTATGAGCCTCACATCGGCACGACTTATCGGTTATTGGGGTCTGACGTTTACCACCCCTAGACTTGATATGCGACATATCAGACGAGGAGACCGGACTGTACGGGAAGTGTTGCCGGTTGGCTCGACGGGAGTTGTAGCAGGTTCACTTGTTCTCTTCTGATCGCTCAATACCTGGGTGGCCGTTACGTTTAGCTGACCGCTTGCGGCTTGGGGGTGCTTGATATGATCATCACCCACTGCCGGCGTATTGACGAGTCTCAGAGTCCCACAATGGAGTTTCCTAGTCCAGGCGAAACGTTGTGGTGCGCGTATGCGATATGCGCATGGACCCGATTAAAATGCGCGTATAGGATACCGTATATTGATCGGGCGGCTTGCTTTTTGGTAGGGGTCGTATGTGATATGGCCGGATTGATAAATCAAGTGTTGATTTATCATTTAACCATTAGATTCTCACTAGAAATCCTTTCTTGTTTCTATGGATGTATGTATGCATGTATGCATTCCTTTTTGATTCATGCACATATGGATGTACATATACACATACATACATACATACATTCATCATGGTTGCTTATACAATGAGAATGGTGGCAATATAAGAATCACACCATGGTTATTATGTGGATTTTCATTGCTTTTGAATTAAAACAAAAAAAAGGAAAAGAAAAAGGGTTAAATGATAGAATGTTTCTACACTCTTCTTCACTTTACCATGCTCACCTACCTTTTAACCCATGGTTTATTTTCCTTTTGTGCTTTTAACTCCATTGCAATAATATCTATATAATTAACCATGGTTTGAAATGAGAGATGAAAAATATATATGCTTATATTTTCATTTTTCAAGTGAGAGCTTTTTCTTCTCTTTTTCTAAAAAGCCATCATCTTCATCAACCTCTCTCATTTTGCTCTCTAGATTTTTGTAGGGAGCAATATAATCATCAAGTTAGGATTTTGAAGTGAGAAAGAGAACCACAACACCATTCTACAAAAGTCTAGCACACTTGTTTAGAGTGTTAGCTTCATTTGATCGGATAAAGTTGCAAGCTTGGACAAAGCGGACTTCGGGTGGATCATCGGTGACCGAGAGGCGTTCAAGCGGAGTTCTTTCAAACCCCAAGTAGCCGAGGAGTCTAGCGTAGGGAGCTACAAAGGTTGTACTCTCTAAACCCTAGCTTTCTTTTCATATGATGATACGAAAAAATTTGAAACCCTGATTTTTCTAGGATAGATCCTTTGTAAGTTTACTTAGCACCATAAAAATTCATTCTTTGGTTCATGTGATGCTTCCAAACCCTTCATGAGGTGCTAGGTAGACCTTTCATTGGTATCAGAGCCGACCTAGAACATTAGGCGACACCTTTACGAAGTTAAAACTCCGATCGAACCGAAAATACGGATTTTTGGGTGCTCTCTGGAATTTTTTCAAAATCTGGTTATTTTCAGAATTAAAAATATGCAAAAAATTCAGCAGGTAAATATATGAGTTACTGTAAAAAACGAGAGCATGAACAGTTAAAACGACCACGGAACCGCGGCAATAGCCTGCTTAGGCCGCGGTTCCGCGGCCATTCTGTTGAGTCATGGTCTGGTTTTTCTACAGTAATTCATGACTCTGCTTGTTTATGTTTTTGGAGTATTTTTAATCTGAATTTGGTACAATAAATTCTGGAGATGTTTTTGGACTCGTCGGTTCGATCGGAATTTTGATTTCGTGACTTTTCCGGGTAAATTAGAAAGTAGTGAAGTGTTTGAACGAGTATCATTTGCTCACTTTTCACGGGGTTTAAATCCTTCGGAGGTTCGTGCAAGTTTGTTTGTGGTAGACCCTCTAGAAGACAACAAACCTTAACTCGATTATGTGACCGTCTTGAACAGCCTTTTGAACCTTAGGGTTTGGGGCAGTACGGCGTGCCACATGTGAGGCGTTGGCTTGACCCTTCTACGGCTGGACCGCTACCACTGTGTCACACTCTGGGTTTTTGAACTCCGCTCAAGTGTTGAGCTTTAGTGAATCTTGGGTATTTGATCGTTCGTTCGAAAATTTTAATACTGTCTAATTATCTGGAATGTGATGCAATGTGTGGAATTTATATTATAAGACATGAAATACGAGGTATGTGACCTTCTTGCTCGATATGATAGTATGCTATCTGGTTACTCTTTATCTTAACATGTATACTAGTCTCTTTATACTGTGTTATGGTTACATGTTGGTAAAGCCCTTAGGATGTGTACTTGACTACCTGGACTATGATGCATATCATACTACTGGGGACATGGTAGTCCATAAGTACATCCTTCAAGGTCCCTAGTCGTAGGTGTATCGAGACGGGGCATCGATATACCAGTGTAGACTAGCGTATACGCTTCTCGACCCATGAGATGGGCGATGGATGATCCTATATCCATTGGTGTTTGGCATCAGAGATGGTATAGTGGAGACTGGGTACACTGGACGGACTCGCCGAGAACTCCCAGATGGTATTATACCTCACGTCAGATGGCAGTTCTCAGGTGACACTTGTACAGGTTAGTCTGTAGACCCGAGATCGTCATAGAGTCTTGTGTGATTCCCACCGTGCTTTGATCTCCACCTTACCACGTCCATGAGGGCGTGCAAAATGGTGGTTTTTGGGTACAGTCCCGAGTCACATGGAGGCAATGAGCGATAGGAGGGGTTTCGTCTCTCCCGGTATTGGGGGTTGATGTTGTACTGTGCTCGATTGGCCGTAACAGGGAAGTCCCTGGCTAGGGCTGTTTCAGAGATTTGCTGGTAAGTGTTACCAGTAGTTTCTCGACCCGTTATGAGCCTCACATCGGCACGACTTATCGGTTATTGGGGTCTGACGTTTACCACCCCTAGACTTGATATGCGACATATCAGACGAGGAGACCGGACTGTACGGGAAGTGTTGCCGGTTGGCTCGACGGGAGTTGTAGCAGGTTCACTTGTTCTCTTCTGATCGCTCAATACCTGGGTGGCCGTTACGTTTAGCTGACCGCTTGCGGCTTGGGGGTGCTTGATATGATCATCACCCACTGCCGGCGTATTGACGAGTCTCAGAGTCCCACAATGGAGTTTCCTAGTCCAGGCGAAACGTTGTGGTGCGCGTATGCGATATGCGCATGGACCCGATTAAAATGCGCGTATAGGATACCGTATATTGATCGGGCGGCTTGCTTTTTGGTAGGGGTCGTATGTGATATGGCCGGATTGATAAATCAAGTGTTGATTTATCATTTAACCATTAGATTCTCACTAGAAATCCTTTCTTGTTTCTATGGATGTATGTATGCATGTATGCATTCCTTTTTGATTCATGCACATATGGATGTACATATACACATACATACATACATACATTCATCATGGTTGCTTATACAATGAGAATGGTGGCAATATAAGAATCACACCATGGTTATTATGTGGATTTTCATTGCTTTTGAATTAAAACAAAAAAAAGGAAAAGAAAAAGGGTTAAATGATAGAATGTTTCTACACTCTTCTTCACTTTACCATGCTCACCTACCTTTTAACCCATGGTTTATTTTCCTTTTGTGCTTTTAACTCCATTGCAATAATATCTATATAATTAACCATGGTTTGAAATGAGAGATGAAAAATATATATGCTTATATTTTCATTTTTCAAGTGAGAGCTTTTTCTTCTCTTTTTCTAAAAAGCCATCATCTTCATCAACCTCTCTCATTTTGCTCTCTAGATTTTTGTAGGGAGCAATATAATCATCAAGTTAGGATTTTGAAGTGAGAAAGAGAACCACAACACCATTCTACAAAAGTCTAGCACACTTGTTTAGAGTGTTAGCTTCATTTGATCGGATAAAGTTGCAAGCTTGGACAAAGCGGACTTCGGGTGGATCATCGGTGACCGAGAGGCGTTCAAGCGGAGTTCTTTCAAACCCCAAGTAGCCGAGGAGTCTAGCGTAGGGAGCTACAAAGGTTGTACTCTCTAAACCCTAGCTTTCTTTTCATATGATGATACGAAAAAATTTGAAACCCTGATTTTTCTAGGATAGATCCTTTGTAAGTTTACTTAGCACCATAAAAATTCATTCTTTGGTTCATGTGATGCTTCCAAACCCTTCATGAGGTGCTAGGTAGACCTTTCATTGGTATCAGAGCCGACCTAGAACATTAGGCGACACCTTTACGAAGTTAAAACTCCGATCGAACCGAAAATACGGATTTTTGGGTGCTCTCTGGAATTTTTTCAAAATCTGGTTATTTTCAGAATTAAAAATATGCAAAAAATTCAGCAGGTAAATATATGAGTTACTGTAAAAAACGAGAGCATGAACAGTTAAAACGACCACGGAACCGCGGCAATAGCCTGCTTAGGCCGCGGTTCCGCGGCCATTCTGTTGAGTCATGGTCTGGTTTTTCTACAGTAATTCATGACTCTGCTTGTTTATGTTTTTGGAGTATTTTTAATCTGAATTTGGTACAATAAATTCTGGAGATGTTTTTGGACTCGTCGGTTCGATCGGAATTTTGATTTCGTGACTTTTCCGGGTAAATTAGAAAGTAGTGAAGTGTTTGAACGAGTATCATTTGCTCACTTTTCACGGGGTTTAAATCCTTCGGAGGTTCGTGCAAGTTTGTTTGTGGTAGACCCTCTAGAAGACAACAAACCTTAACTCGATTATGTGACCGTCTTGAACAGCCTTTTGAACCTTAGGGTTTGGGGCAGTACGGCGTGCCACATGTGAGGCGTTGGCTTGACCCTTCTACGGCTGGACCGCTACCACTGTGTCACACTCTGGGTTTTTGAACTCCGCTCAAGTGTTGAGCTTTAGTGAATCTTGGGTATTTGATCGTTCGTTCGAAAATTTTAATACTGTCTAATTATCTGGAATGTGATGCAATGTGTGGAATTTATATTATAAGACATGAAATACGAGGTATGTGATACTTCACATTTACGATGTCTAAAGAAGAATGTGGATTTCAGATATTACAGTTTTACACTTTCTTTTCTGTGACCGTAAGTGTAGTATGTCGATACCGCCGGTTTCGTTGCAATACGTCAACGACAATTGGGGTACGCATACTTACTTACGTTGATGATATGTGATATTATGTGTTGCTGAGATATGATGTGCAGGATTGTTGCGATTGAATAGCCGGGTTTTTTTTATGTGAGATGAGAGTTTTATATTTTCATTCATGTAAATTCAAATGTAATGTAATATTCTTTTATTTGGGGAACTTCCGGGTTGAGGTCGCTGCCACATGTGTTGTATATTATTTACTTTTCCGCATTAGGATGGACCCAAGGAGGGGAGCAGGGGTGACCGGGTTCTGGGGTTCAGTGGGAGGCCATCTCAAGGAGTCGAGACCGGGTCTCCTAAACTCCAGAATTGGTAGGGTCGCTTGCCGCTCTCGTAGGGGTCCAGGGTGTGGGCTTGGCTATTCATCGCGACTATGGAATCCGTATTTTCTATTATTGGCTAAATACTAAATACGGACGTCCTAGTATATCCCACATTATATCTATGTTTCTGCTGCGATATCTGTGATGTGATCATTTGATATGTTCTGATGGATACAGTATATATGATATATGATATATTATATAGGCGTTACTTATGTTTTACACCCGCACTAGCCCTGCCCTGCTCTGTCGTTAGTTACCTAACCTAACGGTGCACGAGGGGACATCGAGGCGAATACGGATGGCAAAAGTGTACGTCGTATTTATCTGTGATGTTTAGGTGACTTAAATGATGGGACTTCATTAATGTGATTAATGAAAGAAAAGAAACCTAAAAGATGTTGTAGAATCAAATTTTTAATAAAAAAAAGGGGTAGCTACAGTTTTGCTTTGCATAGCGGTATATATGATATACCCTGCACCTTATTCGATGAGGAAAGGGCCGAGATCCCTTCACGGGGAGTGACCCCTTTAGCGAAACTGGCAGATGCTACAACACTCGGTTTGACTTTTGACTGCTTTTGGAGTTTTGCTTTGCACAGTGATATATATGATATATCCCGTACCTTATTCGATGAGGAAAGAGCCGAGATCCCTTCACCGGGAGTGACCTCTCTAGCAAAACTAATAAAAGCCTCAAAATCACTCCATTTCAAAATTCACTAGATTCTACAACGATATCAAGTTCATTACGCTCATGGTTTTTTTTTCTGAAAAAAAACCTGCGTAGCCCTCCGTCATTTCAGATAGATATTATTTAGTATCCGTGCTATGTTTGTTGACTTAGTCAAGACGTAGTGTACGGTAGCTAAATAAAGTTTATCTGTTACAACATGAGATGTGATTGGATTAGGGCATTCTCACGGCCTTGTTGACTCAGTCAAGGGTCGTACGGGTGGGTTTAATTCAATCGAGAAATGTACGGGTTGAACTTGACTTGCGATTTATGATTTGTTGACTTAGTCAAGGTCATAGATCGCTAGGGGCAAAAACATTATCGGGAATTTCAAGTGTTGAAATTTGCAATGAGATTGCATACCTTCTATGAGATAGTTGGATCCCGATACCCACTGCGAGTAATTGTTACTCCTGGGAGAGTTTTACACAGGACAATTAGCCGATCAAGTAGGTGTCTAAAAAGGTGTCAACGGGGTTACGCCTTTGGGAAAATGAGGTTTACTTTAATTAGGTCCGTGCGAAAGCACGGGGAACCTCCCTCAAAGTACCGACACTGGCCTGGCTGAAAGATCGACGAAGTTGTAGGGTGTAATTAATCCCGGCTAGTCTTTCCTTTTAGGGTTTGAAGGAAGATTTGATAAAAACCAGTGGGAGCCATCCTGATTAGATAAGATAATAACCAATCTGATCTTGCAAGAGCATACGCTAAAGTGTTTTCTTCTCTCTCTCTCCAGGTAGCGACCATGTCATGCTCTAATAAAGATAATAATATGGATGTATTGACCGAACCCGCATGTTATACTGTTCAGGGGAACGTTGGACCCGTTCTATCTTGTAAGTGTTATAAGACTGAACAAGAAACATGAGAATATTTGGATTCTCACGCCGCCCAAACGAAGAACAGGCATGATGATGCACCTTCTTCGGGTGTGTTTGTTATTGAGAACTGTTTTTCAGTTCACCCTACGTCCTGGGTATTAGATACCGGATCAGGATCCCACATATGTAAGCAGTTACATGGGCTACGGAAAAGTAGAGAACTGGGAAAGGGTGATCATTCCGTTCAAGTAGAGAATGGGGCAAATGTTGCAGCCAAAGCAGTTGGCAAATATCACCTGGTATTACCAAGTGGTGATACACTAGTTCTGAATGAATGCTATTATATACCGAACATGATGTGCAACATTATATCAGTTTCTTTATTAAGTAAAGAAGGATATAATTTTGTAGTAAAGGATAATGTTATGAACATATTCCTAGATCAAAAGTTGATTGCATCAGGCTCGTTACATAATGGCATATTCATTCTCAATCAAAATACAGTCCTCAATATACAAAACACACACAAGAGGAAAAGCTCAGAAATGAACGAATCCTTCTTGTGGCACTGTAGACTTGGCCATATCAATGAGACACAGCTGGCTAAGTTACATAAGAATGGATATTTGAATTCATTCGAATTATTATCTTATGACACTTGCCATTCATGTCTCAAAGGAAAGATGACCAAAACTCCATTTAGTGGACACGGAGAAAGAGTTACTGAACTCTTAGGACTGGTACATAGTAATGTATGCGGTCCTATGTCTACACACGCCAGAGACGGTTCTTCCTACTTCATTACATTCACTGACGATCTCTCTAGATACGGGCATGTGTTTCTGTTGAAACACAAGTCTGAAGCTTTTGAGAAATTCAGAGAATATAAGCACGAAGTAGAGAACCAAATGGGCAAAAGTATTAAGATTCTTCGATCTGATCGAGGAGGTGAATACTTAAGCATTGAATTCCTAGATTATCTAAAAGAGAATGGGATTCTCTCTCAGCTTACTCCTCCTTATACACCACAGCACAACGGTGTATCGGAACGAAGGAATCGCACCCTATTAGATATGGTGCGCTCAATGATGAGCAATGCTGAGTTACCTATTTCCTTCTGGGGGTATGCGCTTGAGACTGCCATATACCTATTGAATCTGGTTCAGTCTAAATCTGTACCTACCATACCATATGAGATATGGAGTTAGAAGAGACCATATTTTAAACGAATTAAGATATGGGGTTGTCCGGCCTATGTCAAAAAGCAAAATCCGGACAAACTCGAGGCACGATCAGTTCTTTGCAAGTTTGTGGGATATCCAAAGAATTCTCAAGGATATTTTTTCTACCAAGCTGAGGAACAAAGAGTGTTTGTTGCTCAACGTGCCACCTTTTTGTAAAAGGAATTTCTTGCAAAAGAAATTAGTGGTAAAGAGGTAGAGCTGGAAGAGGTTCCAGCACCACAAACTACAACTGATGATTTAGTAGAACCAGAGGATTCAGTAGTACCCGACGAACCCCAGCCTCTCCGCCGATCTAGTAGGGTTTCTCGTCCACCTAAGAGATACTACGGTTTTCTCATTGATGGTGGAAGCGAGGATTGCATCATGGAGGATGATGACCCAACTAGCTTCGAGCAGGCCATCATGAGTAGGGACTCAGTGAAATGGCTGGATGCAATGCGATCCGAGATGGAATCCATGTACACCAACAAAGTATGGACTTTGGAAGTTGCTCCAGAAGGGGTAAAACCCATTGGGAGCAAGTGGATCTTCAAGAAAAAACTTGGTGTAGATGGGAAAGTGGAGACTTTCAAAGCTAGACTTGTTGCAAAAGGTTTTCGTCAAAGACCAGGTGTGGACTATGACGAAACCTTTTCTCCAGTGGCTATGCTTAAATCCATCCGGATCATGCTTGCCATCGCTGCATATCATGACTATGAAATCTGGCAAATGGATGTTAAGACCGCCTTTCTAAACGGTGATTTAGAAGAGTGTGTGTACATGACTCAGCCAGAGGGCTTCGTAGACAGTGGGAGCAGCGGGAAGGTGTGCAAGCTGCTTAAATCCATTTATGGATTAAACCAAGCATCGCGGAGTTGGAACATCTGCTTTGACGTCGTTATCAAAGAGTTTGATTTCGTCAAAAACCCAGATGAACCTTATATCTACAAGAAGGTAGCAGAGAGTAAGGTTGTCTTCCTCGTATTATACGTGGACGACATACTCTTGATAGGAAATAATATTCCTATGCTGCAATCAGTCAAGCTCTTCTTATCACAAAGATTCTCAATGAAAGATCTTGGTGATGCCTCCTGCATATTGGAAATTAAGATCTATAGAGATAGATCCAAACGGATATTGGGATTGTCCCAATCCAGGTACATTGACACCATACTAAAGAGGTTTAGTATGGAAGAATCCAAGCGTGGGAACTTGCCCACGATCTCTGGAGTCACTCTCTCCAAAGAGATGTCTCCTAAGACTGATTTGGAGAGAGCTCACATGCAAGGGATACCCTATGCTTCGGCTGTAGGCTCTATCATATATGCGATGCTATGTACCAGACCCGATGTAGCATACTCACTAAGTGTAGTGAGTAGGTATCAAGCTGATCCTGGAGAGAGTCACTGGACAGCTGTGAAGAGCATTCTCAAGTACTTACGAAGGACTAAAGAGATGCTCTTGGTGTATGGTAACGGAGAACTCCAAGTGGAGTCCTTTACCGATTCGAGCTTCCAGAGTGATAAGGACGACTCTAAGTCACAGTCGGGATTTGTCTTTACCCTTTACGGAGGGACGGTTAGCTGGAAAAGTTCCAAGCAGGAAACCGTGGCAGACTCGACGATGGAGGCTGAATACATCGCTGCCAACGATGCTGCCAAAGAAGCTGTCTGGATCAAGAAGTTCATTACTGAACTTGGAGTGGTTCCATCCATTGAGCATCCAATACCTTTGTATTGCGATAACAATGGAGCAGTGTCTTTGGCCAAGGAACCCAGGTCCCATCAGCGATCCAGGCATATTCTGAGGCGGTATCACCTGATCCGGGAGATAGTTGATCGCCGTGAGATCGAGGTCAAGAGGGTTGACACGAAGAACAACACAGCGGATCCACTCACAAAGGCCATTCCCCAGATACAATTTGAGAGACTCTTCGGGATGCTCAGTATGCGATACTACAGCAGCCGGCCCTAGTGCAAGTGGGAGATTGTTAGTTGTATGTATACCCTAGAGGCCAGTATTGAACAGATGATGTATATTATATTGGATGCTTGGACATATATAGAGATGACTTTCTTGCTCGATATGATAGTATGCTATCTGGTTACTCTTTATCTTAACATGTATACTAGTCTCTTTATACTGTGTTATGGTTACATGTTGGTAAAGCCCTTAGGAAGTGTACTTGACTACCTGGACTATGATGCAGATCATACTACTGGGGACATGGTAGTCCATAAGTACATCCTTCAAGGTCCCTAGTCGTAGGTGTATCGAGATGGGGCATCGATATACCAGTGTAGACTAGCGTATACGCTTCTCGACCCATGAGATGGGCGATGGATGATCCCATATCCATTGGTGTTTGACATCAAAGATGGTATACGGGTGCTCAGTGGAGACTGGGTACACTGGACGGACTCGCCGAGAACTCCCAGATGGTATTATACCTCACGTCAGATGGCAGTTCTCAGGTGACACTTGTACAGGTTAGTCTGTAGACCCGAGATCGTCATAGAGTCTTGTGTGATTCCTACTGTGCTTTGATCTCCACCTTACCACGTCCATGAGGGCATGCAAAACGGTGGTTTTTGGGTACAGTCCCAAGTCACATGGAGGCAATGAGCGATAGGAGGGGTTTCGTCTCTCCCGGTATTGGGGGTTGATGTTGTACTGTGCTCGATTGGCCGTAACAGGGAAGTCCCTGGCCAGGGCTGTTTCAGAGATTTGCTGGTAAGAGTTACCAGTAGTTTATCGACCCGTTATGAGCCTCACATCGGCACGACTTATCGGTTATTGGGTTCTGACGTTTACCACCCCTAGACTTGATATGCGACATATCAGATGAGAAGACCGGACTATACGGGAAGTGTTGCCGGTTGGCTCGACGGGAGTTGTAGCAGGTTCGCTTGTTCTCCTCTGATCGCTCAATACCCGGGTGGCCGTTACATTTAGACGACCGCTTGCGGCTTGGGGGTGCTTGATATGATCATCACCTACTGCCGGAGTATTAACAAGTCTCAGAGTCCCACAATGGAGTTTCCTAGTCCAGGCGAAACGTTGTGGTGTGCGTATGCGATATGCGCATGGACCCGATTAAAATGCGCGTATAGGATACCGTATATTGATCGGGCGGCTTGCTTTTTGGTAGGGGTCGTATGTGATATGGCCGGATTGATAAATCAAGTGTTGATTTATCATTTAACCATTAGATTCTCACTAGAAATCCTTTCTTGTTTCTATGGATGTATGTATGCATGTATGCATTCCTTTTTGATTCATACACATATGGATGTACATATACACATACATACATACATACATTCATCATGGTTGCTTATACAATGAGAATGGTGACAATATAAGAATCACACCATGGTTATTATGTGGATTTTCATTGCTTTTGAATTAAAACAAGAAAAAGGAAAAGGAAAAGAAAAAGGGTTAAATGATAGAATGTTTCTACACTCTTCTTCACTTTACCATGCTCACCTACCTTTTAACCCATGGTTTATTTTCCTTTTGTGCTTTTAACTCCATTGCAATAATATCTATATAATTAACCATGGTTTGAAATGAGAGATGAAAAATATATATACTTATATTTTCATTTTTCAAGTGAGAGCTTTTTCTTCTCTTTTTCTAAAAAGCCATCATCTTCATCAACCTCTCTCATTTTGCTCTTTAGATTTTTGTAGGGAGCAATATAATCATCAAGTTAGGATTTTGAAGTGAGAAAGAGAACCACAACACCATTCTACAAAAGTCTAGCACACTTGTTTAGAGTGTTAGCTTCATTTGATCGGATAAAGTTGCAAGCTTGGACAAAGCGGACTCCGGGTGGATCATCGGTGACCGAGAGGCGTTCAAGCGGAGTTCTTTCAAACCCCAAGTAGCCGAGGAGTCTAGCGTAGGGAGATACAAAGGTTGTACTCTCTAAACCCTAGCTTTCCTATCATATGATGATATGAAAAAATTTGAAACCCTAATTTTTCTAGGATAGATCCTTTGTAAGTTTACTTAGCACCATAAAAATTCATTCTTTGGTTCATGTGATGCTTCCAAACCCTTCATGAGGTGCTAGGTAGACCTTTCAGTAACCTGCTAGACTATTACTATTTTGTTATCATGTTAATACATATTGCCTGTAATACTTACCGATGCCAACAATCCTGACTTGTTGTCGTGATGGACATGCCCTATTGTCTAGATAGACATAATCTGCACCTGCCAATTTCTATTTTGGTATTAGGTAGATATTATTCATACCTGACTTGGAAAACAAAACCTGGGGAAATGGCAAAATCAAAAGTGTAACTTAAAAGGATATTACATGTTTCCATGGTTCCGGAGGGTAACGGAACAGAATCATTCTTGATTCATACATCTTGCATCCGTGATCCCGGGGGTAACAGGATATATCTTGCATCCGTGGTCCCGGAGGGTAACGGTATATATATTTTTGAGTTACATGGAGAATTACATTCATTGGTTTCAAATACCTGCAGGATACTTAACCTAGAAACACAGACCTTAGGATACATGTGACATGTTTGACTACCTATAGCATGTTATTATAACGCATGTGATTGCGTTTGTTTATACTCATGATAACTCACCATAAAGGGTCAAGAAACGCAATCACATGCGTTATAATAACATGCTATAGGTAGTTGGGTACAGTCCCGAATCACTTGGAGGCAGTGAGCGATCGGAAAGCTTTCGTCTCTCCCGGTATTGGGAGTTAATGTTGTGCTATATGTGATTGGCTATAACCGCAAGTCCTTAGTTAGGGATGATGAGATATACTGATAAGAGTTATCAGTAGTTTCTCGATTGGTTATACGACACACATTGGCATGACTTATCGAGTTATTGGGGTCTGACGATACCACCCCAGACCCGATATGCAACATATCAGCAAAGAGACCGGACTGTATGGTAAGTGTCGCTTATAGGCTCTACAGGGAGTTTGGACAAGTTTACTTGCTGATCTTCTATTTCGTTCGTTGCCTGGGTAGCCGTTACATACAGCTAGTATCACTGACGTGCTTGTGAATACTGAATATGATCCTATGATTCACTTCCAGTGTACGATCAAATCTTTAAAGTCCCACATAGAGGTTTCCCAGTTCTGGCGAAACGATATAAAGTACGTATAGGGATACGTGTGGGAGATCGATTAAGCATGTGTATGTGATACACGTATTTTAATCGGACGTTTAAATGATATTAGCCGGTATATATATAATATGATTGGATTATTAAATCAAGTGTTGATTTAATAATTATATATATATACACACATACACAAAGATAAGAAATATATATATATATATATATATATATATATATATATATACTCTTTGTCATGTATGTATATACATAAAAGTTGTGTATATAAGACTCACATGGAAAGTGAGATGAGATATATTTAGTTCTTTAATTATTTAAAGAAAAGAAATGAGTCCTGGAATTTGAAGAGTGGAAAAGTTTAGAAAATCCTACACTTTTCTTTCAGATTAGGATAAAGACTTTTTGTTCTTATCTTCATCTTTGATGATATTCTCATCTCTCTCTCTCTCTCTCGTTTTCTAAAGTGAGAAAAGAAAAGAAAAGAAGAAGAAAAAATGAGAGAAAACATAATCTACATCTAGTAACACTTTTTTAGCAAATTAGTGTCACTAGTTAGTTCACATACACTAGTTTTTGAATTTGGAACTTGTGTTGGAGAAATCTCAATGTGGATCATTTTTGGCTTAGAGATCTACAACAAGCTTGTTCAACACTTGGAGCTTAAGAAGAGTTCAATAGGAGGCTACTACAAGAATTCAACCACACTTGGAGCTTTGAAGTGAATGACTTGGCTTCAAAGGTTGTAATCCCTTGTCATAGTAGTGTAGAAAGTTATTTTTATGTTGCAAGTTTAAAGTTTTTGGTTTGTGTGGCTTTTAGCTCTCTAGGTTTTTTGAAACCCATTCTAGCTTGCTTCTAAATTCATAAATGAGTGCTAAAAGTCCATCAAATTGGTATCAGAGCCAAACTAAAACATTAAATTTATAGTGATAACCAAAATGATATCGATAATCCGATTTAGAAAACTAATTTTAGAAACCATCTAAAAATCAACTTTTTGCTTGTGCCGGAGTCATCGAATTCGTGGTTCGGACCAAGAGTTTTGTATACATTCATGACTACCCAATACCCATACAATTTGGGCTCACTGGCCCCAACCGAAGCCGAATTAACCCCGAATAAGGGCTGGACAGCCACTGGATCAGCCCCGTTTCGGGGTTGTTCTAGTGTAGTTCCAACCCTATCCGGAGCTGTTTCTGCTTAGATTCAGCCCTGTTTCGGGGCCAAATCAAGGCTCAAAAGGTATGGGCAGTTTGGGGTTAACGGGTTCCGATTCGAGACTTTTTCCGAACTCGTTTCGGAGCAATACATAAGATTTTTTGGGTGTCGGAATTCGTTCGAAGATTCAAGTGTTGGATTTTCAAATGAATTTCGAGCGTGGATATTGGTATAGTTTGCCTATAGATTAGTTTTTCATTTCTTTTCTGTGAAATGCGTTGGTATACATTTTGCAATCGCTATATGCCGATTGGAAGGCGTTGCGCATTTGATGAATGTGATGTTGTCGGTTTGTGATAAATAAAATAGATGCGATCGTCATAATTGAATAGCCGGGTGTTATGTAGGATGAGTGTTTTTTTTAATATTCATTCATGTAATTTATTGTATGTAATATTCTTTTATTTATGGCACATCCGGGAGTGAGGTTGTGTCGCCTATGGTGTATATTATTTACTTTTCTGCACTAGGATAGACCCATGGCGGGGTGCATAAGTAACCGGGTTCTAGAGTCCAATGGGTGGCCATCTTGAGGAGTCGAGACCGATCACCTAACTCTAGAATTGGTAGGGTTGCTTGTAGCATTCGTAGGGGTCTAAGGGTGTGGGTTCTTGGCTATTCATCACGACCGTGGAATCCGTGGTTTCATTATTGGATAAAACGAAATACGGAATTCCTAGTATAGCCTCTATCATATATATTTGCTTCTGCTGTGATACTTGTGATACTCTTATTATTTCCTAAGACGAATGCTATATATATATATATATATTAGCAGACGCTATATATATATTAGCAGACACTATATATGTTTTGCATCCGCACTTGTCTTGACCCCGCACCGTAAGTTAAGTAACTTTACGATGAAGACCTGGGTCCTTGTGGCAAATGCGGATGAAATATATGTGTGTTTTATTTTCATTTCTTCTGTAATGTTAGGAGCTTAAATGATGGGACTTCATTAAGAAGATTAATGAAAAGAAAATAAACATGTTGTGGAATCAAACTTTTAGAAAGTAAATATAGCTGTATTCTTTTGCTTTGCATAGTGGTATTCGGTCAGGAATACTCAGCACTGTTAGTATATATGCCCTAAAGGCCATTATTGTATAGTACTGGATTGTACATTACATTTTGGAAGCTTGGGATATACACAGATATAATAACAGTCTTGCTCAACATGATAGTATGTTATCTGGTTTGATTCTATCTTAATATATGTATATGTTTCTTTTAACGTATCGCTAATACATATTGATAGAGCCCTTAGGATCTTTGCTTGACTACCAGCATTGTGATGACAGTCACACTAGTGGGGCTGGGTAGTCTATAAGCACATCCTTAAGATTTTCCCAGTCATAGGATTATCGAGACAGAGCATTGATACTCCAGAGTAAACTAGCGTATATGTTTCTCATCCCAGTCAGGGGGATGGCCTGTCCCGCAGCCATTGGTATGCGATACCGGAGATAGTATACAGGTGCTCATTGGGTTATGAGTTACACTGGACGGACTCGATGGGAACTGTTGGTTGGTATTATACCTATCGTCAGTTAGCAGTTCCCGGATGACATGAGTACAGGTTAGTCCGTTGACTTGACATCACTATTCGTCTCGAGTGTGTTCCCACTGTAGTTAGATCACTACCCTACCACGGCTCAAATGAGTCGTGCAAACAAGTAGTGGTTGGGTGCAGTCCCGAAGCACTTGGAGGCAGTAGGGATTAGAAGGGATTCGTCTCTCCCGGTATTGGGAGTTGATATCGTGCTGTGTTCGGATAGCCATTACACAAAGTCCCTGGCCAGGGAAAGGAAGATTTACTGGTAGGTACTCCAGTAGTTTCTCAAGGTGTATTAGTCACTACACCGACACGACTTATTGCGCTATTGGAGGTCTGACGGTTACCGCCCCTAGGCCTGATATGCGATACTCTTAGACGAATAGACCAGACTGTATGGAGATTATCACAAATAGGCTCAGTAAGAGTTCGGATGAATTTGCTCGTCGGCCTTCTTATCGACAGATACCTGGATAGCCGTTACGTACAAGTAGTGCCACAGACGGACTTATGGTTAAACCCGCTACCAGAGTACTGTCGAGTCTTTAAAGTCCTACACAGAGGGTTTCCAGGTTCAGGCGAAATGATGTAGATGCCATATGGTTTTATGTGTAGGGTTCCGATCATATACGTGTACTAGTTGCACGGATGTTGTTCAGATGAATAATACTGGTGGGCTTTGGTTTAAGCCGGATATTAGTATTATATTATTGGATCATTATTATCTCATTGTATTCGTATTTTTCGGAATACGAATATGGGTATGTATATATGTAACGACTCTGTTTTAATGTACAAGAAAATTTGTTTAAAAGTTAATGTACAAATGGAGTATTTGCAATTCTGTGTATGCTATAAGTATTTAATTTGCTTTTGAATAGCAAGAAACAACTTGTAACTCATTGGTAAAGCCTTGCACTGCTGTGACGTAGCCCATGTGTTCGAATCCCCTCAGCCACATATATTTTTGCTAATTTTTCATTTAAACTTTTAGAAGCTCAAAAGTTTGCACGTGCACTACGTAAAATGAAAAGTCACAAAGAAATCAAACATGTGGAAAATGTTGCACACACAGCCAAGGACACGTGGCACAAATCCCAAGCCTCACCTCCACTTGATGGCCGGCGAGATCTTCAATAAGACCGGCACCGCCGGGCCCTCCGTAGGGGATGGTCCCCAATTTTTAACCCTAAACACCTTGGACCCCCCCCCCCCCCCACTACTCCTATTCTGTTTGATTTTTCTGCACATTTCCAGAGAATTAAAAATCACTATTAAACCAAATTTTAATGCATTTTAATTCTCTATTTTATTACCCCAAACCCTAATTCTATCCTATAAATACCACACTACACTTTAGCCTCCTCGTTCTGAAATTTAGCACAAAAACTCTCAAATTATTCTAAGTCAAAAGTTGTACAAGTGGAGTTAGTCAAGGTCAAAGTTCCGGTGACGACTCGGGACAAATCTGGCGACACCGGGACTCCCCGATGCTTCTAAAAGTTCCCCCTAGCTCCCCTCTCTTATCTAAACCTGTAAGTTCCCTCTCCCCTTCTCTCATTCTAATCTAAAACACTCTCTTTTCAAAACTCGTCGGGAGCGGAGTTAATCCGACTTCCGATTCTCATTTTCATTAAAAACCTAACTTATATTAACCGCAAATTATCCATCTCTTTATATATTGTTAAGCAATCATAAGATAACAAATTGACCAAGTTTCAATTCAAAATTTAATGTTAAACAAATTCTATTTCATTTTTTCGGTAAAATACCATCAAGTTTACATGCGACCTTACTTCATCTTTTAGCTCATATTACCTTTTGAAAACCCACGAAATAACGACCTACCTCATCACAACACTCACCATGACATAGCACGATGGCTTGTAAAACATAATTTGGGGACAAAAATACGAATTTACATTTTAATACCATAAACTATCAAAACTGTTTTCTTTAAAAATGTATTATTTAATTCCTTGCAAATGCATCTCTACAACCCACTCTTGGGGACCCCGATCAGGATGGTGCGGGTTATCACACATCCTTGGGCCTAGTAGAGTGAGCTCTAGACCTCCTCACGGAGCATCCGATCTCGATGTAATTTTAATCCAATTTTTAAGAAAAATGTGATTTCTACTTAATAAATAAAATTTATTTTTTATAATTATATATATACATATTATCAAAATATCTACTTTAAATATAAATAAAAATATTCCATGTTTCTAAACAAAAATAAAAGATTTGCATATTCATGAAAATACCACCACAAATCTGTATAATTCCAATTTACAACAAAATACCATATCATATTCAAATTAGGTTTATATCCAATAGAATAACTTCACATTTAAAAATCACACCCATGAAAAAACCCTAAAGACGATAAATAAATACTTGAGTTTATTTTGAAAATATATATCAAAACTATTTTTCATAAAACCCCTTCAAGTTATATTAATTTACAATAAGGACCCTAATAAATATAGGTTTAAGCGGAACCAATTCTTTTGAGCCTCTGGGAGACGGAGAAAATGGGTGCTTGCCTATTTATGGTAGAAAACCAACACGGGCTTATCAATGGTAATTGGCTTGGAAAAAGTCATAAATCCTGCCATCCATGTGCAGCAGTTACCGATAACACCAAAACTAACTCAGGACTTTAATAATGTCTAAAATGTCTATCTGAGTCTCAGTCAAAACTGGAAACAATATATACTCAAATACAATTCAAAGATAATTTCAATACAACATGAATCCATTTATACCAGATACAATCTATATCAACTTGACTTGAACTAACTGAACTATGGGTATTCATTGACTTGATTACATGACTATCCATTTACATCATTATCCATATACATGAACAATTGATATCATGGTTTCGACAAGTCATCTATCTACAAATCAATACAAAAGATATTACAGGGTTTTTAAGGGGTAGACTAGTACGGAATGTGTTAGAAGTGGGACGAGATGGTCACTTTAATACACCTAACCTAAATATCCATTGCTGTTGTTCCGTAGCTTAACGGTTCCTTCTACTCCGTATACCTTAGTCCACGGGATAGTTGGACTCCTCTCGTATACACTGGTATATTCTGTACCAAGCTACAAACAACTGCGATAACATGACAAACTTACAATACACCAGTTATATTCTTATATCTGTATATTTATCTGTCTATTCCTAACTTTTCTTTGGGACTTACCGAGCGATTGTTCGCTGACGACATTTCATCTCTTCTTTCTTTGGAATGTTGTCAGGTGGATCCGACTCTCTGGAGGTTGAGCCCAGCGAAGAAGACTTTGAGCAGTTCACAAACGACCCAGAGCTATAGATACTTTTATATACTTTTCTTTTCAGTTTATGCCATTGTTTGGGCATTGCTTTCCATTCGTGTATTTACATTTCCAGTTGTATTGTAAAGAAATGTTTAATAAATAAAAGTTGTTATTCAATTACATCTCTTGTGTACTTTATTATATTGCTTATTTACGCTTAGTATGATTGCTTCTGAGTAAATACGTAGCGGGCCTAGTCACGTCTCCTTACCCGTATTCTGGGAAGCGGGGTGTGACAGGTTTTGTTGGTGGCCCATGCAGGTCAGTTCTGCGTGGAAACCTACATAACCATGCATGGTCAATTCTGCATAGAAACCTAAGAAATATATATCACAAGAATCAGCAACTAAACATTCTTTATATTTCATATTCTTTGAATCATATTCTTTGAATTTATCCTAACCCTATTTTTCTTTCAAGGTTATGGATTCTCCAAACAACACGAGTACAAACGTCAATAACACACCCCCACCTCTTCCACTTACGCCTACCGTTGTAGCTCCGATCAACGAGCAGGCGATATTGCTTGAGGCAATCTGAAGCCTCCTGGAAGGACAGCAGCAGCAGACTGCTATATTATAAAACCGTCCAGAAGAGGAAGCACCCGGAGTGAAGCAATTCCGGGCATTGCACCCGAAGCAATTTTCTGGAAAAGAGAGCCCTTTGGAAGTTGAAGAATGAGCTCAGAGTATTGAAGATGATCTGGCAGTAGCACAAGTGCCAGACATTGCTTGGGTAAGGGTTGCGAAACTGCAACTCACAGATAACGCCCGAGTTTGGTAGAAGGCGGAAGAAAGCCATCTTGCCTAACCGATCGAATGGAGGACTTTTCACGAAATGTTCGACGCGAAATATTTTTGCAAGACTTCCCGTTTTGATATGGAGCAGCAATTCATCCAGTTGCAACAAGGTTCAATATGGACCAAATCAGTGGATGAGTATGATGCCGAGTTCACCATGTTGAGCAGGTAAGATATGTCTTAATATTCGATTTTTCTATATCACATTCTACACAGCTAACACAAGACCGTAACAGGTTCACGGCACACCTCATTCCGACTGCTAAGATCAGGTCCAGACGATTTCAGCAAGGGTTAGATCCGGAGATCCAAGCTGCCTTAGCTACAGGGGATTTCCCAACCCATGACCTGGCTCTGAAAGCTGCTCGTCGATATGAGGCAGTGGTGAAGAAGAAGGGAATACCTCAATCTGCCGGAGTTAAGCGCACTACCACTCAGATGGAAGGAGGAGCCTCTTCAAGGTCACATTTTGTACCCAGGAGACCGGGAGTACCATTCAACTGGCCCATTCCAGACTTTTGCATCTACTGCAGAAGGGATGGATACCTGGCGAAGGATTGCAGGCGTGCTAATCGTCTTCGCTTAGTCTGCGGCTCAGCCACACATGATATTGGGTCTTTTCTTCGTCGATTCAATCCGAATGCTGCACCCAGACCAGCAATTAGCTATCCGCAGCGGCCAGCTATCCAGGCACCTGCTCCACGACTTGCTCTCCCTGCTCCACCTCTTCGTGGACCGACTGCACCTCCTCCTTGTCAGTTCCACCAAGCGCAAAGGAACTTACCACAAGGGCAAAGGAACGGACAAAGGAATGCTCCTTTAGCAAGGAGGAATGTACCGAGGCGACAGGCTTTCACAATGACTGTGGAAGAAGCTGAAGCCACTGGCCAAGTCATTACTGGTAACCTTTCAATTTTTCACAGCTGTTCAATACTTATTATATCTTTATATCTTTTTCCTATATCTAAAACCTAACCCACATAACTTAGGTACAATCTTAGTAGCTTCACTCCCTGCACTAACACTCTTCGATATTGGAGCATCTCATTGCTTTATGTCGCAACGGTTCGTCCGAACCCATGCGATTCCAGTCAAACCGCTCGTATCCAGCTAGAATGTTAGTTCAGGGAACGGCGTTCTAAAGGCAACAATGGGATACGATCTGTGTCCAGTGGTCGTCTGCAGCAGAGAATTCTATGATGACTTCAAGGTGCTGGGCATACAGAACTTCGATGCAGTTTTGGCTATGGATTGGCTAGGAACCTATTATGCTACCATCGACTGTCGTCAAAGGAGGGTAGTGTTCGAGATTCCAGACCATTCGGTATTTTATTTCAAAAGTGGAGACCGTACCCTGGAGCCAAGCACCTACAAAGCAAAATCGAAGAAGGCAGTGATTGCTGTTGGATGTATATGCCCTAGAGGCCAGTATTGTATATGTACACATATGGATACTAGGGAGATGTATGTACAGAACAATCTTGCTCAGTTTTATAGTATATTATTCGACTTGTCTTTGTCAGGGTATGTGTATTTATTTGAATTGTTGATATATCTGGTTTGCACATATTGATAAAGACTCGATATGGTAGTATACTATTGTGGTTTGTCTTTATCTTAACATGGCATATGTCATACTCGTTATTACATATTGCGGTTACATGTTGATAAAGCCCCAAGGATCTTGCTTGACTACCTGCGTTGTGATGGCGATCATACTTGTGGGAGCAGGGTAGTCTATAAGCACATCCTTTAATGGTCCCTAGTCGCGTGAGTATCGAGAATGGGCATTGATACTCCAGAGTAGACTGGTGTATATGTTTCTACCCCATCGGGGGATGGTTGGTCCCGCAGCCATTGGTCTGATGCACCTAAGATCATATACAGGTGCTCACTAGGGTGTGAGTTTACTGGACGGACTCGCCGAGAACTTCCGTGTGGTACTATACCTATCGTCAGATGGAAGTTCTCAGGTGACATGTGTACAGGTTAGTCTTTGGACCCGAGATCGGCATTTGTCTCGTGTGAGTTCCCATTGAGCTTTGATCACTACCCTACCACGGCTCTACTGAGTCGTGCAAACAGGTTTTGGTTGGGTTCAGTCCCGAGCCACATGGAGGCAGTGAGCGATTGTCGGGGATTCGTCTCTCCCGGTATAGGGAGTCGATATCGCACTGTAATTCGATTTGTCAGGACCATAAGACCTTAGCCAAGGCAGTTGGGATCTACTGATAGGCTGATCAGTAGTTTCCCGGATTGGTCCTGAACCATATCGGCACGACTTATCAGGTTATTAGGGTCTGACGTTCACCATCCCCTAGACCCGGTATGCGATACTCTTTGACGAAGAGACCGGACTGTACGGATATTGTCACGGACAGGCTCAGTAGGAGTTCGGACAAGCTTGCTCGTCGGCCTTCCTTTTCGACAGGTACCTGGGCAGCCGTTACGTACAGCTAGTACCGCTGACGTGCTTGTGGTTAAACCCACTGCCAGAGTACTGTCGAGTCTTTAGAGTCCCACACAGAGGGTTTCCCTGGTCCAGGCAAAACGATGTAGTAGCCGTATTGGATACGTGTAGGGTTCGATCGATTGATGTACTTGGTACTCGGTTTTTCGATCGGACAGTTTGTAATACTAGCCGGCTCGGGTCTGAGCCGGATTATTAAGTCAAGTATTGATTTAATAATTTGCATATATGTATTTCGATATATATATTCTAGTATTACATTCTTCGTGTTATACTATCTCTTTTGGGCGTTCGGATTTTTATCTGATTGCCGGTATATTTGTACAGTAGTTGGAAATCCATATTTATTACAGTTTTCCTTCTAGAAGGTGGCCACCTCATTATGTATTTTCCATTTATTTGATAATTGGAAATGAGGTGTAAAATGAAAGGTAAGGGAGGAATGGGAGTAACCATGCTTCAATAGTGAACAAATGAATTTATAATTCATTTTGGGTTTACTATTGAAGTATGGTTGCTAATTGTTTAATGAAAGAATTGATATACAAAACCATTGTGTATATTTTCTCTTTCATGGTTGATTCATTATTTTCCTTGAGCTCTCTTTTGCTCTCATCTCCTCTTTGCTCTCAAGTTTCCTCCACCTTCATCTTCTTCCTCTTCACTACTTTCTCATGTGTTGAGAATCAAGTGAAGAGGCAAGAAAGAGATAGCTATACACTAAGACACCCTCCACTACATCCTAGACTACTTGGTTTAGCAAACCAAGTTCTCTAGTTGCTCCTTTAGTTACATATTTAGGAGCTAGAGACATGGATCATACTCCCCGGGTGGATCATCTACGACAAAAGGAGGCCGGAGAACAAGCTCGATCCCGGAGGACCGATGGAGCAAGGAAAGAAGTTCAAGCATGTTCAAGGCGCTTGCTAGGAGCTAAGGATGAAGAAAGAAGACCGAAGGACTTGGTTCATTTGGTGAGGTTTCCATCATAGTAGATAGCTCCCTAAGTGTAGCTAGTGAGTTCTATGGAAAGATCCGGTTTTAAGGTTTAGTCTAGCGCCAAGTTTCATTCGTAAGAAAATTTTTGTTCCACATTTGGCCACGTGAGATGGCCGGGGCGCTAGGGTAACCCTTCATGGTATCAGAGCCACCCATAAAACTTACACAAGCTAGTTCAAACGTGTTTAGAATAACGATCGACCGAAAATTCCAAAAACCACGTTTCGAAATTTTCCAGTTTCTGTCGGTTTTAAAAGTGCTGGAAAAATCAATTTTTTGCTCTCCGAAAATCATGCAGGCTTTTTAAAGACCACATAAGAAAATTTGGCTCGTGAACCCTCTAAACCGCAGTGGATCCACCGCTCGAACCCCCTTTTCGCGGCGGATCCGCGGCCATTTTGGGGGCTCACGTGATCAAATTTTTTCTGGGCCTTAATTATTGAAAATTGTGGTCTCTGGAATAATTACTTTTTGGGCCCATATTTTTTACAGTGTTGGTTTAATACTTGGGGCCCACTTGGAAAGTTTAGTCGATCGTGATTTTAAGACACGTGTTTTTTATCAGTACATTCAATTTTATCTGCGACCGGGAATGTCACTCGATCGGTAAAACTCGTCTGATTGCTATATGTTCTTTTAGACGGGTTTTGCGAACGTGACATTCGCGTTGATATTGTGTGCTTGTGCTGTGATTGTGGTTGGATTGTCTTGGTGGATAGCATGTGGTGAAATGTTAGAAATACAGTTTACATTCATCTGTATATTTGTTTTTGCGGGGCGAGCGTCCGACATGTAGACTGCCGTCTTTGCCAGGTTGTTTATTATTTTGGGGCACGACCAGGATGAGGTCGATGTCACCGCTTGTATATATTATTTTCATTTTCTGTATTTGGATTACCCCGCGATGGGGTGCACGAATAGCCGGGTTCTAGAAGGCAACAATCCCGCATCTTAAGGCGCAGAGACGGAAAGGGGCTTCATTCTAGAACTGGCAGGCTATTCGCCGCACTCGTAGGGGGTACAGGTTTTCATTGCACATGCTATCCACATGACCGGGAACGTCGGGTTTTATTTGCGGCTCAAATGAAACCCGGGGCTCCAAGATTATCCACCGTTCTGTAATGTTATCTGTGATGTTGTTTATTTTCATGCCTGGGACGAATGTGATATATACTTATATATATACTAGTAGATGTTGTATATGTTTTGCACCCGCGCTAGTCCAGCCCCCGCTCTGTCGTAAGTTAAGTAACCTAACGGGTAATGACGGGGCCCCGTGGCGAATGCGGATGGCATATACGTACATTTTATTTTCGTTCTTTTCTGGTGTGATAGGTTACAATTTTGATGGGACCGCATTGATTTTAATTAATGCAAGATAAAAACCTAAAAAGATGTTGTTGGAACCAAATTTTAAAAACTGACATTACATATGTTCTCTTTTGCTTTGCATAGTGGTATTCAGTTTGGAATATCCTGCACCTCATTCGATGAGGCAAGGGCCGAGATCCCTTCACCGGGAGTGACCCCTTGAGTAAAAGTTTGCGTCAGGGTAATAACTTTAATGTAGTCGAATATTTTTTGCTTTGCATCGTGGTATTCAGTTTGGAATATCCTGCACCTCATTCGACGAGGAAAGAGCCGAGATCTCTTCACAGGGAGTGACCTCTTTAGCAAAGGTTTTCGCCACTATATATATTTGCAAAAATACACAGGTTCCTTCAACGATATCAAGTTCACTACGTTAACGGGTTTTTCGCCAAAAACCTAGCCGTAGCCCTCCGTCATTTCAGATAGGTACCACCTAGTATTCGTGCTGTGTTTGTTGGCAAGCGTCAAGACACAGTGAACGGTAGCTGAGTGATGTTTATCTGTTGCATAGATATGCGATTATTTGAGACAGTCGTACAGCTTTGTTGGAAAGCGTCAAGAGTTTGTACGGGTGGGTTTGAGTTAATCCAGGACAATGACGGGTTGAACTTGACTAGCGGCCTATGACTTGTTGGCAAGCGTCAAGGTTATAGGTCGTTAGGGGCAAAAACCACATCGGGAGTTTCAAACATAAAGGAAACTTGCAGATTTTAGCATACCTTCTGGAGTATGGTGCCTAGAGTGGATTCCATTTAGTGCATCACACAATGATGGTTGGATCCCGATCCCACTGATGAGTAGGATTACTCTCGGGAGATTATCACACTTAACAATCAATGCTATAAACCAAGTAGGTGTCTAGAAAGGTGTTAGCGGGGCTACGCCTCCAGGGAAAAGAGGTTCTTTAATTAAGGAACTTCGCGAAAGCGTTGGAAAACCTCCCTCGAAGTACCAACACCAGCCTGGCTGAAAGGTTAAGCAAGTATTGTGACGTGCGATTAATCCTGACTAGTTCTTCTTTTAGGGTTTGAAGAAGAATTTGAGGAAACAGTGGGAGCCATCCTGGTTAGATAAATTAATAACCAATCTAATTTTGCAAGAGCGCACGCTGAGTGTTTTCCCTCTCTCTCTCCAGGTAGCAACCATTTCACGCCCTAATCAAGATAATAAAATGTATCGCTTGACCGATCCAAATTCTTATTCGGGGCTGGGGAACGTCGGTTCGTCTCTAACTCATGACAATTGTCATAAGTATGAGCAAGGGAAAGAGGAAAGTTTGAATTCCTTGATAAACCCATCGAAGAAGAAACATACTGTTGGATCTTCTTCAGGTGTTCTTGTAGTTGAGAACTGCTTTTCGGTCAGTCCTACCTCCTGGGTACTAGATACCGAATCAGGATCTCATATCTGTAATTTATTGCAGGGACTGAGAAAAAGTAGGATAGTTCGACCTGGTGATATGTCCCTCAGAGTAGGGAACGGAGCACAAGTTAATGCTGCGGCCGTCGGTGAATATCACCTAGTGTTGCCAAATGGTAATACTATGATTTTGAACAATTGCTACTATGTACCTTCCATGCTTTGCAACATCATATCAGTTTCTTTACTTGATAAAGATGGATATAACTTTGTTCTTGATAGAAATATCATGAACATTTACCTTGATAAGGTACTGGTTGTAGAAGGTACACTTTGTAATGGTATCTATGTTCTAAATCAGAATACAGTGCTCAATGTACAAAACACACGCAAGAGGAAGAGTTCAGATACGAACGAATCCTACTTGTGGCATTGTAGACTTGGTCATATCGGAGAGAAAAGACTAAGTAAGTTGCATAAAGATGGATTCTTGAATACGTTCGAATTTTCATCATATGAAACTTGTCAGTCCTGTCTCAAAGGAAAGATGACCAAATCTCCGTTCACCGGACATGGAGAAAGAGCAACAGAGCTCTTGGGACTCATACACAGTGATGTATGTGGTCCGATGTCTATACATGCAAGGGGTGGGTTCTCGTACTTCATCACATTCACTGATGATCTCTCTAGATTCGGATATGTGTATCTTATGAAACACAAATCTGAAGCTTTTGAGAAATTCAAAGAATTCAGGAACGAAGTAGAGAACCAGATTGGCAAAAGTATTAAGATCCTCCGATCTGATAGAGGGGGGAGTACTTAAGTACGGAATTCAGGGACTTTTTGAAAGAGAACGGTATTCTCTCTCAGCTTACTCCTCCTTACACACCACAGCATAATGGTGTATCAGAGCGGAGGAATCGTACCCTATTGGATATGGTTCGCTCCATGATGAGTAATGCACAGTTGCCTTTTCATTCTGGGGATATGCACTTGAAACGGCAATATATGTATTGAATAGGGTTCCTACCAAAGCTGTGCCTACCACTCCACATGCTTTGTGGGAGCGGAAGAGACCATACCTTAATTTTATTAAGATATGGGGTTGTCCAGCTTATGTAAAGAAGCAGAACCCGGACAAACTCGAGGCACGGTCAGTTTTGTGTAAGTTTGTAGGATATCCTAAGCATTCGCAAGGATATCAGTTCTACCACACCGAGGAACAGAAGGTGTTTGTTGCTCGCCATGCTGTCTTTTTAGAAAAGGAATTTCTTGCAAAAGAAATTAGTGGGAGCACGGTAGAACTGGAAGAAATTCCATAGGAACAAACTGTAACTGAAGATTTGGTAGAACCTCAGGATTCAATAACCCCGGACGAACCTCAGCCACTCCGCAGATCTTGTAGGATTTCTCATCCGCCCGAGAGATACTACGGTTTTCTCATAGATGGGGATCGAGATGATTGCATCTTGGAAGAAGATGATCCTACTAGTTTCAGACAGGCCATTATCAGTAGGGACTCTGATAAGTGGTTGGATGCTATGCAATCTGAAATGGAGTCCATGTACACCAATAAAGTGTGGACCCTGGAAGTTGCTCCACCTGGGGTAAAACCCGTTGGATGCAAATGGATCTACAAGAAGAAACTTGGTGTGGATGGGCAGGTGGAAACCTATAAGGCTAGACTCGTTGCAAAAGGTCTTCGTCAAAGACCAGGAGTGGACTATGACGAAACCTTTTCTCCAGTAGCTATGCTCAAATCCATTAGGATCCTGCTTGCCATTGCTGCCTTCCATGACTATGAGATATGGCAGATGGACGTAAAAACGGCTTTTCTAAACGGAAGTTTAGAAGAGCACGTTTACATGGATCAGCCAGAAGGTTTTGTAGACAGTGAGAGCAGCGGGAAGGTGTGCAAGTTGCTCAAATCCATTTATGGATTGAAGCAAGCATCGCGGAGCTGGAACATCTGTTTTGATGAGACAGTCAAAGATTTTGACTTCATCAAGAACGAAGATGAGCCATGTATTTATAAGAAGATTGTAGGACGAACTGTCGTGTTCCTAGTCTTGTACGTGGACGACATTCTTTTGATAGGAAATGACATTCCTATGCTACAATCGGTCAAGCTATTCTTATCACAAAGGTTCTCTATGAATGACCTAGGTGATGCCTCGTACATTCTGGGGATCAAGATCTACAGAGATAGATCCAAGAGATTACTGGGACTTTCACAGTCCAGGTACATAGAGACCGTACTAAAGAGATTTAGTATAGAAGATTCCAAGCGCGGTAACATACCCGCATTGCACGGAATCACCCTCTCCAAGGAGATGTCTCCCAAGACTGACGAGGAGAGGGTTCGCATGAGCACTATACCCTACGCTTCGGCGGTAGGATTTAAATGTATGCAATGCTATGTACAAGACCAGATGTAGCTTACGCGCTAAGCGTAGTGAGACGGTATCAGTCAGACCCAGGTGAGGACCACTGGACAGCAGTAAAGAACATTCTTAAGTACCTGAGAAGGACTAAGGAGATGTTCCTGATTTACGGTAATGGAGACCTCAGGGTCGAGTCCTTTACCGACTCAAGCTTCCAGAGTGACAAGGATGACAGCAAGTCTGTCTCGGGTTTTGTGTTTACCCTCAACGGAAGGGCGGTATGTTGGAAGAGTTCCAAACAGGATACCATTGCAGACTCGACGATGGAGGCTGAATACATTGCTGCAAGCGATGCCGCAAAAGAGGCGGTCTGGATAAAGAAGTTCATAGCTGAACTTCAGGTGGTTCCGTCCATTGTTGATCCAATACCAGTGTATTGCGATAACAATGGGGCTATAGCTTTAGCAAAGGAACCACGGTCCCATCAGAAATCCAGGCACATCTTAAGGCGGTATCACCTGATCAGGGAGATCGTAGATCGCCAGGAGATCGAGGTCCGGAGAGTGGATACGAAGGACAACACGGCGGATCCATTTACAAAGGCCCTCCCTCAAGCACAGTTCGAGCGACTTTTTGGGATGTTGGATATGCGGTACGCCAGCAGCTGGCCTTAGAGCAGACGTTGGGTATTCGGTACGCCAATCACTGGCCTTTAGTGCAAGTGGGAGATTGTTGAATGTATATGCCCTAGAGGCCAGTATTGTATATGTACACATATGGATACTAGGGAGATGTATGTACAGAACAATCTTTCTCAGTTTTATAGTATATTATTCGACTTGTCTTTGTCAGGGTATGTGTATTTATTTGAATTGTTGATATATCTGGTTTGCACATATTGATAAAGACTCGATATGGTAGTATACTATTGTGGTTTGTCTTTATCTTAACATGGCATATGTCATACTCGTTATTACATATTGCGGTTACATGTTGATAAGGCCCCTAGGATCTTGCTTGACTACCTGCGTTGTGATGGCGATCATACTTGTGGGAGCAGGGTAGTCTATAAGCACATCCTTTAATGGTCCCTAGTCGCGTGAGTATCGAGAATGGGCATTGATACTCCAGAGTAGACTGGTGTATATGTTTCAACCCCGTCGGGGGATGGTTGGTCCCGCAGCCATTGGTCTGATGCACCTAAGATCGTATACAGGTGCTCACTAGGGTGTGAGTTTACTGGACGGACTCGCCGAGAACTTCCGTGTGGTACTATACCTATCGTCAAATGGAAGTTCTTAGGTGACATGTGTACAGGTTAGTCTTTGGACCCGAGATCGGCATTTGTCTCGTGTGAGTTTCCACTGAGCTTTGATCACTACCCTACCACGGCTCTACTGAGTCGTGCAAACAGGTTTTGGTTGGGTTCAGTCCCGAGCCACATGGAGGCAGTGAGCGATTGTCGGGGATTCGTCTCTCCCGGTATAGGGAGTCGATATCGCACTGTGATTCGATTTGTCAGGACCATAAGACCTTGGCCAAGGCAGTTGGGATCTACTGATAGGCTGATCTGTAGTTTTCCGGATTGGTCCTGAACCACATCGGCACGACTTATCAGGTTATTAGGGTCTGACGTTCACCATCCCCTAGACCCGGTATGCGATACTCTTTGACGAAGAGACCGGACTGTACGGATATTGTCACGGACAGGCTCAGTAGGAGTTCGGATGAGCTTGCTCGTCGGCCTTCCTTTTCGACGGGTACCTGGGCAGCCGTTACGTACAGCTAGTACCGCTGACGTGCTTGTGGTTAAACCCACTGCCAGAGTACTGTCGAGTCTTTAGAGTCCCACACAGAGGGTTTCCCTGATCCAGGCAAAATGATGTAGTAGCCGTATTGGATACGTGCAGGGTTCGATCGATTGATGTACTTGGTACTCGGTTTTCGATCGGACAGTTTGTAATACTAGCCAGCTCGGGTCTGAGCCGGATTATTAAGTCAAGTATTGATTTAATAATTTGCATATATTTATTTCGATATATATATTCTAGTATTACGTTCGTCGTGTTATACTATCTCTTTTGGGCGTTCGGATTTTTATCTGATTGCCGGTATATTTGTACAGTAGTTGGAAATCCGTATTTATTACAGTTTTCCTTCTAGAAGGTGGCCACCTCATTATGTATTTTCCATTTATTTGATAATTGGAAATGAGGTGTAAAATGAGAGGTAAGGGAGGAATGGGAGTAACCATGCTTCAATAGTGAACAAATGAATTTATAATTCATTTTGGGTTTACTATTGAATTATGGTTGCTAATTGTTTAATGAAAGAATTGATATACAAAACCATTGTGTATATTTTCTCTTTCATGGTTGATTCATTATTTTCCTTGAGCTCTCTTTTGCTCTCATCTCCTCTTTGCTCTCAAGTTTCCTCCACCTTCATCTTCTTCCTCTTCACTACTTTCTCATGTGTTGAGAATCAAGTGAAGAGGCAAGAAAGAGATAGCTATACACTAAGACACCCTCCACTACATCCTAGACTACTTGGTTTAGCAAACCAAGTTCTCTAGTTGCTCCTTTAGTTACATATTTAGGAGCTAGAGCCATGGATCATACTCCCCGGGTGGATCATCTACGACAAAAGGAGGCCGGAGAACAAGCTCGATCCCGGAGGACCGATGGAGCAAGGAAAGAAGTTCAAGCATGTTCAAGGCGCTTGCTAGGAGCTAAGGATGAAGAAAGAAGACCGAAGGACTTGGTTCATTTGGTGAGGTTTCTATCATAGTAGATAGCTCCCTAAGTGTAGCTAGTGAGTTCTATGGAAAGATCCGGTTTTAGGGTTTAGTCTAGCGCCAAGTTTCATTCGTAAGAAAATTTTTGTTCCGCATTTGGCCACGTGAGATGGCCGGGGCGCTAGGGTAACCCTTCAATTGCTACTCATCAGGAAGAAGAAGACAAGCCAGAAGTAGTTCGAGAGTTCGACGATGTATTTTTTGAAGACATATCAGGTTTTCCTCCTGATCGAGCTCTTGAATTTGGAATTGATTTAGTACCTGGAGTACAACCGGTGATCAAAGCACCATATCGACTAAGTCCTGAAGGTTTGAAGGAGATCCGTACTCAATTGGACGAATTATTGAAGAAAGGATGGATTCGTCCCAGCATTTCAAGTTGGGGATCTCCAGTTTTGCTTGTGAAGAAGAAGGAAGGTTCATACAGAATGTGTGTTGATTATAGAGCTCTGAACGAAGTAATTATAAAGAACAAGTATCCACTACCGCGCATCGATGATCTGTTCGATTAGCTAAGTGGGTCTTGCGTTTTCTCCAAGTTAGATCTTCGTTCGGGTTATCATCAGGTGAAGGTCAAAGAATCTGATATTCCTAAACGTCATTCGGAACTCGCTATAGACATTACGAATATCTCGTGATGTCATTTGGAGTGACCAATGCACCAGCTATATTCATGAACCTAATGAATCAAGTTTTCAGAAGTACTTAAACAGATTTGTTGTCATTTTCATCGACGACATCCTGGTGTATTCTAAGAGTCGTAAAGAGCATGTTGAACACTTACGAATTGTCCTAGAGACTTTGCGACAGCATCAACTATATGCCAAATACAGCAAGTGCGAGTTTTTGCTAGATCAGGTCGGATTTCTCGAACATATAGTTTCAGGCAAAGGAATCTCTGTAGATCCAGCTAAAGTATCAGCAGTAAGCGAATGGCCGACACCGAAGACAGTGAAGGACATTCGAAATTTCTTGGGTTTAGCAGGATATTACAGAAGATTCATTGAAGGATTTTCTAAGATTGCAACACTCCTGACCAAGCTCACACGTAAAGATGAAGAATTCATGTGGTCAGAAGCATGCGAATGAGCTTTCTTAGAACTCAAGTCAAGATTGACATCAGCATCTATCCTTGTCATACCGGACCAATCTGGAGGTTTCGAAGTGCATTGCGATGCATCCGGTAAGGGATTAGGATGTGTTCTACATCAGCACGGTAAAGTTGTAGCTTATGCATTAAGACAGCTAAAAGTTCATGAGCGCAATTATCCGACGCATGATCTGGAGTTGGCAGCCGTTATCTTTGTACTCAAGATTTGGCGCCATTATCTTCTTGGAGAACGGGTAGATATCTACACAGACCACAAAAGTCTGAAGTATGTGTTTACTCAGAAAGAGTTGAATATGCGGCAGAGAAGATGGTTAGAACTTATGGAGGACTTCGACATCAACCTACAATATCATCCAGGAAAGGTGAATGTAGTACGTGATACCCTTAGTCGCCAACCACTATCATTGAATCTCACCGCACAGTGGAAGCTTCAACAAGATTTGCATCAGATGTAGATTGAAGTGGTTATGCCAGGTAACGCCTCAAGTTTGATGAACCTACAAGTTCAGTCTACTATTGTCAATCAGATCAAAGCAGCTCAAGCAAGTGATGCCAAGTTGCAAAAGATCAGAGAACAAGTAGAAAGTGGACTTAGAACAGACTTCATCTTACACGACGACGGATATTTGAGATACGGAAACAGGTTGTGTGTACCACAAGGTTCAGTATGTGAAGAGTTGATGAAAGAAGCTGACAGCTCTCCCTATTCAGTACATCCTGGTGGTACAAAGATGTACAAGGATCTGCGTCAACATTATTGGTGGCATGGAATGAAGCATGAAGTAGCCAGAAGCGTCACTAAATACTTGGTGTGTCAGCAAGTAAAGGCTGAACATCACAGGACAGCTGGTTTACTTCAACTGTTACCTATTCCAGAATGGAAGTGGCAACACATCACTATGGACTTCGTGATTGCACTTCCTCGCAGCACGAAAGGTAACGATACTGTATGGGTTATTGTGGATCGACTCACAAAGTCGGCTCACTTCATCCCTTTTCGAGTTGGCCAATCTACTGAGACACTAGCAAAGAAGTACATGGAAGTAAGTATGAATCTAAGTAAAGATTTAATTCTTCATAGTGTACTATTTCTGATACCCATGAACTCATGCAGGAGATCGTGAGAATATATGGAGTACCGGTTTGCATTGTCTCCAATCGTGACACTAGATTCCAATCTCAATTCTGGCAGAGTCTGCAAGCTAGCTTAGGAACAAGTCTGAACTTTAGCACAGCTTATCATCCACAACCAGATAGTCAGTCTGAGCGAACGAATCAGATCTTAGAAGACATGCTAAGAGCTTGTATGCTAGACTTCAGAAGATTGTGGGAAGATCACCTACATCTTGTGGAGTTTTCATACAACAACAGCTACCAAGAAAGTATTGGAATGACACCCTTTGCAGCTCTTTATGGAAGGAAGTGTCGATCACCATTAAGTTGGGACGACAATGGTGGATGTAGTTCGCACTATCAAGAAAAGAATGTGCATAGCCCAAGACCGACAGAAACACTGGGCTGATGAAAAGCACCGCCATTTGGAGTTCCAGCCGGGAGATCATGTCTTTCTGAATATTTCTCCAAACCGTGGAGTGATTCTCTTTGGAATACGAGGTAAGCTCAGTCCGAGGTACATTGGACCGTTCGACATTCTCGAACAAGTCGGAGAAGTGGCTTATCGTTTGGCACTTCCACCATCATTGGAAGGAGTGCACAATGTATTCCACATATCATAGCTCCGAAGGTATGTGAGTGACCCCAGTCACATTCTTGATGTAACAACCCTAAACTTTCTGTATAATTGTTTTCAAAAATACAGAAAGGAACCCCTAAGCCTGAGCACAAGTTATAAGTTTGATTTGCTTTTGAACAGCAAGAAAGAGCTTGTAGCTCACTAGTAAAGACATTGCACTACTAAGCCATAGCACCTGAGTTCAAATCCCATCAGCCACAATATCTTTTTATTTTCTTTTCTTTTAATCTTTTAAAAGCCCAAGAGTTTGCACGTGCACTGCACGTAAACTGAAGAGTCACAATAAAACAAACAGGTGCAAAATGGTATTCAGACCGACATGGACACATGGCAGCAAACATATCCCCACCCGACGGTATTGGGCCGGCGAGAAGGCCATTTTGGCCGGCGCCGCGGGCTTGCCCGTGGGTAGTGCCCCCATATTGTTTATTTCCTCTGCATTCATCCAGAGAGCAATAAAACACTACTTTAATCCCATTTTAATGTATATTTTAATGCATTTCTTTCACCCCCTAAACCCTAATTTTCCCTATAAATACCCACTTCATTTTTACACCCCTTCACTCAGAAATTTCCTACAAAAACTCTACATATTTTTCAAGTCTTTTTTGTATACAGGTGGAGTTAACAAAGGGTGAAGTTCCGACGACGATCCAAGGAGATTCCAGCGACGAAACGACGTCCCGATGCTTCCCTAGCCTTCTCCTACCTCCTTCTTTCCCAAAAGCCAGTAAGTGCCTTCTTTTCCTCTCTCCTTCTATAAAAATTCTCATTTCTAAAACCCGACGGAAGTGGAGTTAATCCGACTTCCGATTCAGTTTCCTTTCAAAACACTATTTTTCTTAAACAAGATAATTCCATATTCTCACATATTGTTTAGCAAACATTAACAAACTCATTAAAACAAGTTTCACCTCAAAATAATCATTTTTGTGTCTTTTATCGCATTTTTACAGAAAAATACCACATACTTTATATTTCGACATAATAACCTTATTCCTTGCTATACCTTTAGATAACTTACGAGGTAATGACCTACCTCACCACAACACATATCTTTGACATATCACGATGAAGTTTGGGACAATAGAATACGGGAAAATACGACTTTACGAATAAATACCCTAAACTTACAAAACCGTTTTCTTTAAAAAGTGTATTAACCAATTCTTTGCAATTGCGTCTCTACAACCCACTTTTGGGGACCCCGTTCGGGATGGTGCGGGTTATCGCACGTCCTCGGGCCTAGTAGAGCGAGATGCAGACCGCCTCACGGAGCATCCGATCTCGAAAGAATTTTTAATGCATTTTTCTTTAGAAAATGTGATTTCTATTATAAATAAAATTTATAATTTTAATAAATAATTATATATGTAAATAATATCAAAATATCTATTTTTAATATTTAAAATATTCCATGTTTCCAAAATCCAAGAAAAACATCACAGTTACAAGAAAATACCTTTACAATTCAAAACAATACTATTATTTCAATAAAATACCATATACTATGAAACTAGGTTATACTCACTAGAAATGTGAAATTTCACGTTTTATAAAAGATACATCTATGAAAACCCTAAAGACGATAATTAAATACTTGAGGTATATTTTGAAAATATAACAAAACTATTTTTACATAAAAGCCCCCTCAAGTTTATCAATTTACAATAAGGACCCTAGTAAATATAGGTTTAAGCGGAATCCGTTCTCTTGAGCCTCAGAGAGCCGGAGAATGAAAGTGCTTGCCTATCTAAGGTAGACAACCTAACAAACGGTGTTATCAACACGGTAATTGTCTTAGAAAAAGACACAAATCTTGCCGTCCATGTGCAGCAGTTACCGATAACACCAAAACTAATGCAGGATTTCAAGTTCTTTTCAAGTGTCTGACTCAGACTGAGTCTCAATCTAATCAATCTGACTTCAATATGATTCAAGTATAGACTATAATACAACATTCAACATGAATCCGTATATTCAAGCTACAACAATCTATATCGACTGAACCGAACCATGGATATTTTCGTCTACATGTATATCCATTTATCCTTTCCATTTACCTGATATCATGGTTTCGGCAAGTCAAACAATCTAAAACACAAAGCAAGTCAAACAACACAAAATACATTACGGGGTTTATTAAGGGGTAGACTGGTACGGAATGTGTTAGAAGTGGCACGAGACGGCCACTTTAATACACTAACCTGAATATCCATTGCCGTTGTACCGTGATTGAACGGTTCCTTGTGCTCCTTATACCATAGTCCATGGGGAAAGTTGGACTCCTCTCGTATACACTGGCATAATTTGTACCAGGCTACAAACAACAGCATTAACAATATAATCAAACATTATAAGATATATTCTCTCTGTCTATTCTATCTCTACTCACCTTTGGGACTTACTGAGCGATTGTTCGCTGACGACATTCCTTTCTTCTTTCTTTAGAATGTTGTCAGGTGGATCGGACTCACTGGAGATCGAGCTGAGCAGTGAGGATTTGGAGCAGTTCATTGAAGACCCAGAGCTGTAGGCACTTGTACATATTTCATTTTCATTTCTGTTATGCCATTGTTTAGGCATCGCTTTCATTTCATGTATTTACATTCCAGTTGTACTTGTAAAGAAATGTTAATAAATAAAGTAGCTGTTCTTTTACATTCATGTCTCTTGTGTACTTTACTTTATATTGCTTATTTATGCTTAGCATATTTACATCTGAGTAAATACGTCGCGTGCCTCATCGCGTCCCCTTGCCGTACACCGGGAAGCAGGGCGTGACACTTGATCACTCCGAACTCACTGTACAGACGGATCTATCTTGTGAGCAACAACCCGTTGAAATCCTGGACAGAAAGGTGAAGTCACTTCGGAACAAGAAAGTAAACTTGGTTCGGGTGATATGGAGAAAAGACTCACCAGGAGAATCAACGTGGGAAAGAGAAAACGATATGCATGCAAGATACCCTCACTTTTTTGTAAATTAGTCCTTAAAATAATTGTAAATTTTGAGGACGAAATTTTTGTAAGGAGGGTAGAATGTAACAACTATGTTTTAATGTACAAGAAAATTTATTTAAAAGTTAATGTACAAATGGAGTATTTGCAATCCTGTGTATGCTCCACGTATTTAATTTGCTTTTGAACAGCAAGAAACAACTTGTAGCTCATTGGTAAAGCCTTGCACTGCTGTGACGTAGCCCCAGTATTCGAATCCCCTCAGCCACATATATTTTTGCTGATTTTTCTTTTAAACTTTTAGAAGCTTAAAAGTTTGCACATGCACTGCATGTAAAATGAAAAGTCACAAAGAAATCAAACATGTGGAAAATGTTGTACACACAGCCAAGGATACGTGGCACAAATCCCAAGCCTCATCTCCACTTGATGGACGGCGAGATCTTCAATAAGACCGGCACCGCCAGGGCCCCCGTAGAGGATGGTCCCCAAATTTTAACCCTGAACCCCTTGGACTCCCCCCACCACTCCTATTCTGTTTGTTTTTTCTGCACATTTCCAGAGAATTAAAAATCACCATTAAACCAAATTTTAATGCATATTAATTCTCTATTTTATTACCCCAAACCCTAATTCTATCCTATAAATACCACACTACACATTAGCCTCCTCATTCTGAAATTCAGCACCAAAACTCTCAAATTTTTCTAAGTCAAAAGTTGTACAAGTGGAGTTAGTCAAGGTCAAAGTTCCGGCGACGACTCGGGACAAATCCGGCGACACTGTGACTCCCCAACGCTTCCAAAAGTTCTCCCTACCTCCTCTCTTTTCTCTTAACCTGTAAGTCCCCTTTTCCCTTCTCTCATTCTAATCTAAAACACTCTCTTTTCAAAACTCGTTGGAAGCGGAGTTAATCCGACTTCCGATTCTCATTTTCATTAAAAACCTAACTTATCTTAACCGTAAATTATCCATCTCTTTATATATTGTTTAGCAACCATAAGATAACAAATTGACCAAGTTTCAATTCAAAATTTAATGTTAAATAAATTCTATTTCATTTTTTCGGTAAAATACCATCAACTTTACATGCGACCTTACTTTATCGTTTTGCTCATATTACCTTTAGAAAACTCACAAGGTAACGACCTACCTCATCACAACACTCACCATGACATAGCACGATGGCTTGTAAAACATGATTTGGGGACAAAAATACGAATCTACAATTTAATACCATAAACTATCAAAAACTATTTTCTTTAAAAATATATTATTTAATTCCTTGCAAATGCGTCTCTACAACCCACTCTTGGGGACCCCGATCGGGATGGTGCGGGTTATCGCACATCCTCGGGCCTAGTAGAGCGAGATGCAGACCTCCTCACGGAGCATCCGATCTCGATTGAATTTTAATACAATTTTTAAGAAAAATGTGATTTCTACTTAATAAATAAAATTTATTTTTATAAGTATATATATACATATTATCAAAATATCTACTTTAAATATAAATAAAAATATTCCATGTTTCTAAACAAAAAGAAAAGATTTGCATATTCATGAAAATACCACCACAAATCCGTATAATTCCAATTTACAACAAAATACCATATCATATTCAAATTAGGTTTATATCCAATAGAATAACTTCACATTTAAAAATCACACCCATGAAAAAACCCTAAAGACGATAAATAAATACTTGAGGTTATTTTGAAAGTATATATCAAAACTATTTTTCATAAAACCCCCTCAAGTTATATTAATTTACAATAAGGACCTTAGTAAATATCGGTTTAAGCGGAACCAATTCTCTGGAGCTTCTGGGAGCCGGAGAAAATGGGTGCTTGCTTATTTAAGGTAGAAAACCAAAACGGGGTTATCAATGGTAATTGGCTTGGAAAAAGTCACAAATCCTGCCGTCCATGTGCAGCAGTTACCGATAACACCAAAACTAATTCAGGACTTCAATACTGTCTAAAATGTCTAACTCAGTCTGAGTCTCAGTCAAAACGGGAAACAATCTATACTCAAATACAATTCAAAGATAATTTCAATACAACATGAATCCAATTATACCAGATACAATCTATATCAACTTGACTTGAACTAACCGAACCATGGGTATTCATTGACTTGATTACATGACTATCCATTTACATCATTATCCGTATACATGAACAATTGATATCATGGTTTCGGCAAGTCATCTATCTACAAATCAATACAAAAGATATTACAGGGTTTTTAAGGGGTAGACTAGTACGGAATGTGTTAGAAGTGGCACGAGACGGTCACTTTAATACACCTAACCTGAATATCCATTGCTGTTGTTCCATGGCTTAACTGTTCCTTGTGCTCCGTATACCTTAGTCCACGGAATAGTTGGACTCCTCTCGTATACACTGGCATATTCTGTACCAAGCTACAAACAACTGTGATAACATGACAAACTTACAATACACCAGTTATATTCTTATATCTGTATATTTATCTATCTATTCCTAACTTTTCTTTGGGACTTACCGAGCGATTGTTCGCTGACGACATTCCCTCTCTTCTTTCTTTGAAATGTTATCAGGTGGATCCGACTCTCTGGAGGTCGAGCCCAGCGAAGAAGACTTGGAGCAGTTCACAGATGACCCAGAGCTATAGATACTTGTATATACTTTTCTTTTCAATTTATGACATTGTTTAGGCATTGCTTTCCATTCGTGTATTTACATTTCCAGTTGTATTGTAAACAAAAATATTTAATAAATAAAAGTTGTTCAATTACATCTCTTGTTATTTTTCTTTTGTACTTTATTATATTGTTTATTTACGCTTAGCGTGTTTGCTTCTGAGTAAATACGTAGCGGGTCAGTCACGTCTTCTTACCCGTATTCTGGGAAGCGAGGCGTGACAATATACGGTGAGGGCATTCTTGTAATTTCACAATAGATGCTTCTAGAAAGGGATACCTCATTATTTGGATTTATCTATTTTGGAAATTGATTAATGAGGTGGAAAATGGAGATTTTTTGGCATGGTGAAGCAAGGCTTAATGCATTTGTTTATTTATTTGGACTCACTATTCAAGCATGGTTGTTATTTCTTATTGTGAAATAATGCATGCTTGAGGTGAGATGAGAGTGAGCCATCCTTCACTTTGCACTTCACTTGTTCATTTGCAAAATTTCCTTTCTCTCTCCATTTTCTCCTCCTTCTTCCCCAAAACCCTAACCGTCACATGAGTTGTGAAACATAGGGTCCTTTGAGATAAAAAATTCCAATAAACACTCTACATCTTCTAAGCTACGTAGTTTAGCGAGCTAGGCACTTTAGGTTACCTCGGTTTAGAGGTTGGAGCTTGAACACATACTCTCGGGTGGATCGTTTTAGACATGAGTAGACCGACATTTCAAGCGCGATCCGATCTTCGAGGAGCTCAAGAAGAGGAGGAGAAGATGAAGACCCGAAGGACTTGTAAACAAGAAGGTATAAACCCTAACATAGTAATTAGAACCTCCAAGTAGAATAGCTAGTTAAGGTTTCCGTAATGATTCTGGAGTTTAGGCCGACGTTGCAAAGTATGAAAAATCATGTTTTGTAAATTCCGCCTCCCCGCGAACCCGCGGGGTGCGCGATATTAACTTACAGTGGTATCAGAGCATACTAAACCTCATTAGTAAGTGATTAGAATTTCGATCGATGGAAAAATACCAAAAATAACATTTATGATCATGCTTGCCGTCGACTTTCAGAACTGTTCAAAAATTATTTTAGTGGCCTTAAAAATATATGCAGGCATTTGTAAGAACAAGGAAAAAATTTTAGCTCATGATCCATCAACTTGACCGTGGAACCGCGGCCAAATAAGTCTTTTAGCCGCGGATCCGCGGTCGAGTTATGACCGAGTTGCTCTAAAAATTTTCCGTGGTTCTATTTCTTGGAAATATGATTTTAGGTATAATTGGTTTTTACCCAGATTTGATTGTGTCCTGGTTTGTGCATGGGGTAAACACGGATAAGTATTATCGATTGAAATTCTAAGTTCTTGGGTAATCAGTGTTTCTGTGTTTGTATATGTGTTGCTAAATATCCGTTAATTGCTATATGTCGATTAGTGTGGGTTGCACATATTAGTATATTTATGGTTTGTGTATACGAAGTATTGGATCGTCGTGAATGAATAGCCGGGGGATGTGAGAAGAGTGTTCTTTTCTTTCATTCACGTATATTTGTAAGTTGATATAATATTCTTTTGTGGGGCACATCCGGGTTGAGGTTGTAGCCACCGTTATATTATTTCATTTACTATTTCTCGCACCTAGGATATGTAGGGTTCCTAGGCACACTATAGAGGTCTCACAAGGCATCAACCATGCCAATTTCAAATTTTATGAGTGCCGAGAAACCCTAATACAGATCGTCGACTAGAATTTTAGGCGAAACATTAAACTAGTTAACGACTTAACTAAAAGTGAGAAGCTACAACCTTTGTAGATCCGGTTCTCCACTTCCTTAGCTCCACGTAGACGTCCTCTCGCTGTCCGTCTTGAATCGCGGACTCAAGCATCGGCTTCATCGGAGAAATGGGCGGGCAAGGTCGTCGGCTTCGTGCCGAAGATGATCTACGTCGAGGCAACACTAGTTCAAGCTCTAACTTCACTAAGTTGTGAAACTTGTGAAGAAAACACCCTATACTACTTGGCAAGAGGTAGAGGGTGAAGAAATAGGAGGTGGGTTCACTTTAGAATTGGATTTCTCACTCTTTTGCTCAAGATGCCATTGATGGAATCAAGCTTTCTTTCTTGATGAAGATGATGAAGAAGAAGAAAGAATATGATAAGTGTTGTGTAAAAAGAATAATAAAATCAATACTTATCATCTTCTAACCATGGTCAAGTGTAGAGAGTTAACTATAGTTTAGATGAGTGGTTAGGGTTAGGAGAAGAAGACAAAGTGGTCACTTGGTCAAAAGCTTCATGAAGCTTCAACAAGCTTCATGATAAAAGAAACCATTTTGTTTTCTATTATCTATTTCTCAAAAAAGAAAAGATAAATAATTAAGTGAAAATATGAAACCCTAACCATTCACTAAACATGGTTTAAGTCTTAACACAAATCCAAGTGAGTATGTATCATCAAACATGATACAATCAAGTGCACACAAAATATATCACATATACAATGTGCACAATAAAGTGAGAAAATCCTTTTAAAGTGAACCAATACTAGTTAATGCAAAGTAATATATCAAATATATATAATTATACATTAAATCATTAAATCAACACTTGATTCAATGATCCGGTCATGTCGCACATAACCGACTAGTATTCTATGTATCGATTTATCGAATCAATCTTCGATTCGATAACTAGGTTATATCGCATACAACCAATCGAAACATTCATCGCGAGAATGTAATATGGTATCACATACACACATCATTCTCGGTCCCGCACATATCTCATATGCGCTCCTATTTCGTTTCGCTTGAGCCAGGAAACCTCTGTGTAGGACTCTAAAGACTCGTCAATACGCCGGCAGCAGATGATGATCATATCAAGCACCCACAAGCCGCAAGCGGTCTGCTAAACGTAACGGCCACCCGGGTATTGAGCGATCAGAAGATCGACGAGCAAGCCCGCTCACACTCCTGTGAATCCAAACAGTAACACTTACCGTACAGTCCGGTCTGTTCGTCTGATATGTCGCATATCAAGTCTAGGGGTGGTAAACGTCATACCCCAGTAACCGATAAGTCATGCCGATGTGAGGCTCATAACGGGTCGAGAAACTACTGGTAACACTTACCAGCAAATCTCTAATCAGCCCTGGCCAGGGACTTCCCTGTTACAGCCAATCGAGCACAGCGCAACATCAACCCCCAATACCGGGAGAGACGAAACCCCTCCTATCGCTCATTACCTCCATGTGACTCGGGACTGTACCCAAAGACCACCGTTTTGCACGCCCTCATGGACGTGGTAAGGTGGAGATCAAAGCACAGTGGGAATCACACAAGACTCTATGACGATCTCGGGTCTACAGACTAACCGGTACAAGTGTCACCAGAGAACTGCCATCTGACGTGAGGTATAATACCATCTGGGAGTTCTCGGCAAGTCCGTCCAGTGTACCCAGTCTCCACTGAGCACCCGTATACCATCTCTGATGTCAAACACCAATGGATATGGGATCATCCATCGCCCATCTCATGGGTCGAGAGGCGTATACGCTAGTCTACACTGGTATATCGATGCCCCGTCTCGATACACCCACGACTAGGGACCTTGAAGGATGTACTTATGGACTACCATGTCCCCACTAGTATGATCCACATCATAGTCCAGGTAGTCAAGTACACATCCTAAGAGCTTTACCAACATGTAACTATGAGACAGTTTAAAGAGACTAGTGTACATGTTAAGATAAAGAGTAACCAGATAGCATACTATCATATCGAGCAAGAAAGTCATCTCTATATATGTCCAAGCATCCAATATAATATACATCAACTGTACAATACTGGCCTCTAGGGTATACATACAACTAACAATCTCCCACTTGCACTAGGGCCAGCTGCTGTAGTATCGCATACCGAGCATCCCGAAGAGTCTCTCAAACTGTATCTGAGGAATGGCCTTCGTGAGTGGATCCGCCGTGTTGTTCTTCGTGTCAACCCTCCTGACCTCGATCTCCCGGCGATCAACTATCTCCCGGATCAGGTGATACCGCCTCAGAATATGCCTGGATCTCTGATGGGACCTAGGTTCCTTGGCCAAAGCCACCGCTCCATTGTTATCGCAATACAAAGGTATTGGATGCTCAATGGATGGAACCACTCCAAGTTCAGTAATGAACTTCTTGATCCAGACAGCCTCTTTAGCAGCATCGTTGGCAGCGATGTATTCAGCCTCCATCGTCGAGTCTGCCATGGTTTCCTGCTTGGAACTCTTCCAGCTAACCACCCCTCCGTAAAGGGTAAAGACAAATCCCGACTGCGACTTAGAGTCGTCCTTATCACTCTGGAAGCTCGAATCGGTAAAGGACTCCACTTGGAGTTCTCCGTTACCATACACCAAGAGCATCTCTTTAGTCCTTCGTAAGTACTTGAGAATGCTCTTCACAGCTGTCCAGTGACTCTCTCCAGGATCAGCTTGATACCTGCTCACTATACTTAGTGATTATGCTACATCGGGTCTGGTACATAGCATCGCATACATGATAGAGCCTATAGCCGAAGCATAGGGTATCCCTTGCATAAGAGCTCTCTCTAAATCAGTCTTGGGAGACATCTCTTTGGAGAGAGTGACTCCAGAGATCGTGGGCAAATTCCCACGCTTGGATTCTTCCATACTAAACCTCTTTAGTATGGTGTCAATGTACCTGGATTGGGACAATCCCAATATCCGTTTGGATCTATCTCTATAGATCCTAATTCCCAATATGCAGGAGGCATCACCAAGATCTTTCATTGAGAATCTTTGTGATAAGAAGAGCTTGACCGATTGCAGCATAGGAATATCATTTCCTATCAAGAGTATGTCGTCCACGTACAATATGAGGAAGACAACCTTACTCTCTACCAACTTCTTGTAGATACAAGGTTCATCTGGGTTTTTGACGAAATCAAACTCTTTGATAACGACGTCAAAGCAGATGTTCTAACTCCGCGATGCTTGCTTTAATCCATAAATGGATTTAAGCAGCTTGCACACCTTCCCGCTGCTCCCACTGTCTACGAAGCCCTCTGGCTGAGTCATGTACACGCACTCTTCTAAATCACCATTTAGAAAGGCGGTCTTAACATCCATTTGCCAGATTTCGTAGTCATGAGATGCAGCGATGGCAAGCATGATCCGGATGGATTTAAGCATAGCCACTGGAGAAAAGGTTTCGTCATAGTCCACACCTGGTCTTTGACGAAAACCCTTTGCAACTAGTCTAGCTTTGAAAGTCTCCACTTTCCCATCTACACCAAGTTTTTTCTTGAAGATCCACTTGCTCTCAATGGGTTTTACCCCTTCAGGAGCAACTTCCAAAGTCCATACTTTGTTGGTGTACATGGATTCCATCTCGGACCGCATAGCATCCAGCCAGTTCACTGAGTCCCTACTCGTGATGGCTTGCTCGAAGCTAGTTGGGTCATCATCCTCCATGATGCAATCCTCGCTCCCACCATCCATGAGAAAACCGTAGTATCTCTCAGGTGGGCGAGGAACCCTACTAGATCGGCGGAGAGGCTGAGGTTCATCGGGAGCTACTGAATCCTCTGGTTCAACCAAATCTTCTGTTGTAGTCTGTATTGCTGAAACCTCTTCCAGTTCTACCTCCTTGCCACTAATCTCCTTTTCAAGAAATTCCTTTTCTAAAAAGGTGGCATGTCGAGAAACAAACACCTATTGTTCCTCGGTGTGGTAGAAGATATACCTGCGCGAATGTTTAGGATATCCAATAAACTTACACAGAATGGACATTGCCGCGAGTTTGTCCGGATTTTGCGTTTTTACATATGCCGGACAACCCCATATCTTAACATAATTAAGACATGGTCTCTTTCCTTTCCATATCTCATATGGAGTGGTTGGCACGGTTTTGGTGGGAACCATATTCAATAGGTCTGCAGATGTTTCCAGTGCATATCCCCAAAAGGAAATAGGTAACTCAGCTGTGCTCATCATAGAGCGCACCATATCTAATAGGGTGCGGTTCCTCCGTTCTGATACACCGTTGTGCTGTGGTGTATATGGAGGAGTCAGCTGAGAGAGAATCCCATTCTCTTTTAGGAAGTCCAGGAATTCATTGCTTAAGTATTCTCCTCCTCGATCAGATCGAAGGATTTTAATACTTTTTCCGGTTTGGTTCTCGACTTCTTGTTTATATTCTCTAAATTTCTCAAAAGCTTCTGATTTGTGTTTCATCAGGAACACATATCCGAATCTAGAGAGATCGTCAGTGAATGTAATGAAGTACGAAGAACCATCCCTGGCATGTGTAGACATAGGACCGCATACATCACTATGTATCAGTCCCAAGAGTTCAGTAACTCTTTCTCCGTGTCCCGTAAACGTTGTTTTGGTCATCTTGCCTTTGAGACATGACTGGCAAGTGTCATAAGATGAAAATTCAAACGGATTTAAATATCCATCCTTATGCAACTTAGCCAGTCGTGTCGCATTGATGTGACCCAGTCTATAATGCCACAAGAAGGATTCGTTCAGTTCAGAACTCTTCCTCTTGTGTGTGTTAGTTATGCTCAAAACTGTTGATTGATTTAGAACATAAATGCCATTGCACAACGTGCCTGATCCAACCAACTTTTGGTTACGGAAAATTTTCATAACATTGTCCTGTAATACAAAATTATATCCCTCTTTACTCAATAAAGAAACTGATATAATGTTGCATATCAGGTTCGGCATGTAATAGCATTCATTCAGAACCAATGTATTACCAGTTGGTAATGCAAGGTGATATTCCCCGACAGTCTTAGCTGCAACAATTGCACCATTTCCAACTTTAATGTCTTTATCACCTTCTCCAAGTTCTCTACCTTTCCTGAGCCCATGTAACTGATTACATATATGGGATCCTGACCCGGTATCTAATACCCAGGACATGGAGCAAATGGAGAAACAGTTCTCTGTAACGAACACACCCGAAGAAAATGCATCACCATGTACTTTCTTCAATCGGGTGGCATGAGAATCCTGGTATTCCCCTATATCCTGTTCAGTCCTATAACTCTTATAAGAAAGAACGGAACCAACGTTCCCCAGCACAGTATAACATGCGGGTTCGGTCAATACATCCATATTATTATCTTTATTAGGGCATGACATGGTCGCTACCTGAAGAGAGAGAGAAGAAAACCCTTTAGCGTATGCTCGTGCAAGATCAGATTGGTTATTATCTTATCTAATCAGGATGGCCCCCACTGTTTTTATCAAATCTTCCTTCAAACCCTAAAAGGAAAGACTAGCCGAGATTAATTACACACTACAAGTTCGCCAATCTTTCAGCCAGGCCAGTGTCGGTACTTTGAGGGAGGTCCCCCGTGTTTTCGCACGAACCTAATTAATGTAAACCTCGTTTTCCCAGAGGCGTAACCCCGTTGACACCTTTCTAGACACCTACTTGATCAGCTAATTGCAATGTGTAAAACTCTCCCAGGAGTAACTCTTACTCGCAGTGGGTATCGGGATCCAACTATCTCATAGAAGGTATGCAATCTCATTGTAAATTTCAACACTTGAAATTCCCGATAATATTATGCCCCTAGCGTCCTATGACCTTGACGCTGGCCAACAAACCATAGTGCGCTAGTCAAGTTCAACCCGTCATTTCCTGATTAAATTAAACCCACCCGCACGACCCTTGACACAGGCCAACAAAATCGCACGACTACCCTAATCCAATCTGCATCATATGCATAAGCAGATAAATACTAGTTAGCTACCGCACACTACGCCTTGACGCAGGCCAACAAACGTAGCACGAATACTAACTACTACTTATCTGAAATGACGGAGGGCTACGTCAAGTTTTTCTGAAAACCTATTGCGTAATGAACTTGATATCGTTGTAGAATCGAATGATTTTGAAATGGAGTGTTTTTTAGGCTTTTTCTAGTTTTGCTAAAGGGGTCACTCCCGGTGAAGGGATCGTCGGCCCTTTCCTCGTCGAATGAGGTGTGGGATATATCATATATATCACTGTGCAAAGCAGAAACTATAGAAGCAATCAAAAGACAAACCGAGTGTGTAGCATCTGCCAGTTATTGCTAAAGGAGTCACTCCTGGTGAAGGGATCTCGGTCTTTTCCTCATCGAATAAGGTGCAGGATATATCACATATACCACTGTGCAAAGCAAGAACTGTAGCTACCTGTTTTATTTAAAATTTGATTCTACAACATCTTAGGTTTCTTTTCTTTCATTAATCACATTAATGAAGTCCCATCATTTAAGTCACCTAAACATCACAGATAAATACGACGTACATTTATGCCATCCGCATTCGCCACGATGTCCCCTCGTGCACCGTTAGGTTAGGTAACTAACGACAGAGCAGGGCAGGGCTAGTGCGGGTGCAAAACATAAGTAACGTCTATATAATATATCATATATACTATATACTGTATCCATCAGAACATATCAAATGATCACATCACAGATATCGCAGCAGAAAATATCATATGAAATATTGGATATACTGGGACGTCCGTGTTTTCAATACGAGCCAGTATAAAACGCGGATTCCACGGTCGTGATGAATAGACAATCCCACACCCCTAGACCCCTACGAGAGCGGCAAGCAACCCTACCAATTCTAGGGTTAGGAGACCCGGACTCGACTCCTCGAGATGGTCTCCTACTGGACCCTAGAACCCAGTTACTCGTGCTCCCCTCCTTGGGTCTATCCTAATGCGGAAAAGTAAATAATATACAAAGGTTGACATCTTCCGCAACCTGGAAATGCCCCAATAAAAGAATATTACATACATGTTTTTACATGAATGAAAATGAAAAACACTCATCTCACATAAAAAACCCCAGCTGTTCAAACACGACAATCCAATATAACATATCCAGCAACACATAACATCACATGTCATCAACGTAAGTAAATATGCGCATCCCAATTGTCGTTGACATATAGCAACGAAACCGGCGAAATCACATATTACACTTACGGTCACAGAAAAGAAAGTGTAAAACTACAACAATTGGAATCCGCAACCTCTTTAGACATCGCATGCCTAATCAAATGAAATACTTAGACATCACATGCCTAACAATTATAAACCCCGCATTTTAGTCCCATTATCGAAAACTCTTTTCAATATTAAGTGAGACTAAAGCGCTAGATTTATAACATTCATCCAGTTATCTCATAACTGTTTGTGAATTCCAATTATTGTATCCCATTCCGGATAAATAGAAAATATCAAACTTTCCGATCGAACATTCGAACACCCAAGTTTTCCCAAAACCGTTCAACACATGAAATAAGTTCAAAGACGTTCACTTCATGCCTCAGTACCAACGGTCCATCCGTAGAAAGGTCAAGCCAACGCCTCACATGGGGCACGCCGTACTGCCCCAAACCCTAAGGTTCAAAAGGCAGTTCAAGACGGTCACATAATCGAGTTAAGGTTTGTTGTCTTCTAGAGGGACCATCGCGTTACTTGCACTACTCAGAACGTCCTTAAACAGCGGAAAAGTCCAACAATTGGAAATTTCCCGGTAGGGGAAAGATTGGGTATTTACATCCGGTCAAACTTTTTAACATATTCTAAAATATCCGGAAAGACACATAGACGAAGTCTGATAATCCGATCGAATCTACGAACTCCCAATACAACCCAAAATACTCAACTCCTTAGTTAAATTTAAAAATTCCCAGAAAACTCAGCAGCTGAAAACATGAATTACTGTGCAAAGTTTGGAGGCAAATCCTATCCGGTGGTCGCGGAACTGCCGCAGAAGCCAGGCTTCTGCCGCGGTTCCGCCGCGCTTTGGAGGCGTCATGAGATAATTTTTGCAACGTAATTCTTAAAATTCCCTGCTGAATTTTTTAAGCATTTTTAATCTGGAAAAATCCCAGTTTTTGAAAAAAGTCCAGAGAGCAATTTGGTTTTTAGCGTTTCGGTTCGATCGGGTTTCAAACGTCGTCTAGACTTCGCCTAAGGCTCTAGCTAGGCTCTGATACCACTGTAGGGTTCCTAGGCACACTATAGAGGTCTCACAAGGCATCAACCATGCCAATTTCAAATTTTATGAGTACCGAGAAACCCTAATACGGATCGTCGACTAGAATTTTAGGCGAAACATTAAACTAGTTAACGACTTAACTAAAAGTGAGAAGCTACAACCTTTGTAGATCCGGTTCTCCACTTCCTTAGCTCCACGTAGACGTCCTCTCGCTGTCCGTCTCGAATCCCGGACTCAAGTATCGGCTTCATCGGAGAAATGGGCGGGCAAGGTCGTCGGCTTCGTGCCGAAGATGAACTACGTCGAGGCAACACTAGTTCAAGCTCTAACTTCACCAAGTTATGAAACTTGTGAAGAAAACACCCTATACTACTTGGCAAGAGGTAGAGGGTGAAGAAATAGGAGGTAGGTTCACTTTAGAATTGGATTTCTCACTCTTTTGCTCAAGATGCCATTGATGGAATCAAGCTTTCTTTCTTGATGAAGATGATGAAGAAGAAGAAAGAATATGATAAGTGTTGTGTAAAAAGAATAATAAAATCAATACTTATCATCTTCTAACCATGGTCAAGTGTAGAGAGTTAACTATAGTTTAGATGAGTGGTTAGGATTAGGAGAAGAAGACAAAGTGGTCACTTGGTCAAAAGCTTCATGAAGCTTCAACAAGCTTCATGATAAAAGAAATCATTTTGTTTTCTATTATCTATTTCTCAAAAAAGAAAAGATAAATAATTAAGTGAAAATATGAAACCCTGACCATTCACTAAACATGGTTTAAGTCTTAACACAAATCCAAGTGAGTATGTATCATCAAACATGATACAATCAAGTGCACACAAAATATATCACATATACAATGTGCACAATAAAGTGAGAAAATCCTTTTAAAGTGAACCAATACTAGTTAATGCAAAGTAATATATCAAATATATATAATTATACATTAAATCATTAAATCAACACTTGATTCAATGATCCGGTCATGTCGCACATAACCGACTAGTATTCTATGTATCGATTTATCGAATCAATCTTCGATTCGATAACTAGGTTAAATCGCATACAACCAATCGAAACATTCATCGCGAGAATGTAATATGGTATCACATACACACATCATTCTCGGTCCCGCACATATCTCATATGCGCTCCTATTTCGTTTCGCTTGAGCCAGGAAACCTCTGTGTAGGACTCTAAAGACTCGTCAATACGCCGGCAGCAGATGATGATCATATCAAGCACCCACAAGCCGCAAGCGGTCTGCTAAACGTAACGGCCACCCGGGTATTGAGCGATCAGAAGATCGACGAGCAAGCCCGCTCACACTCCTGTGAATCCAAACAGTAACATTTACCGTACAGTCCGGTCTGTTCGTCTGATATGTCGCATATCAAGTCTAGGGGTGGTAAACGTCAGACCCCAGTAACCGATAAGTCGTGCCGATGTGAGGCTTATAACGGGTCGAGAAACTACTGGTAACACTTACCAGCAAATCTCTAATCAGCCCTGGCCAGGGACTTCCTTATTACAGCCAATCGAGCACAGCACAACATCAACCCCCAATACCGGGAGAGACGAAACCCCTCCTATCGCTCATTGCCTCCATGTGACTCGGGACTGTACCCAAAGACCACCGTTTTGCACGCCCTCATGGACGTGGTAAGGTGGAGATCAAAGCACAGTGGGAATCACACAAGACTCTATGACGATCTCGGGTCTACAGACTAACCGGTACAAGTGTCACCTGAGAACTGCCATCTGACGTGAGGTATAATACCATCTGTGAGTTCTCGGCGAGTCCGTCCAGTGTACCCAGTCTCCACTGAGCACCCGTATACCATCTCTGATGTCAAACACCAATGGATATGGGATCATCCATCGCCCATCTCATGGGTCGAGAGGCGTATACGCTAGTCTACACTGGTATATCGATGCCCCGTCTCGATACACCCACGACTAGGGACCTTGAAGGATGTACTTATGGACTACCATGTCCCCACTAGTATGATCCGCATCATAGTCCAGGTAGTTAAGTACACATCCTAAGGGCTTTACCAACATGTAACTATGAGACAATATAAAGAGACTAGTGTACATGTTAAGATAAAGAGTAACCAGATAGCATACTATCATATCGAGCAAGAAAGTCATCTCTATATATGTCCAAGCATCCAATATAATATACATCAACTGTACAATACTGGCCTCTAGGGCATACATACAACTAACAGGATAGACCCAAGGTAAGGTGCACAAACTACCGGATTCTTGAAGTGCCGAGTGGCCTACTCATTTTATTGAGGGAGGTTGCTTCATTTCGGAAATTTGGCGGGTAGTTTGTCGCACCCGTAGGGGTCTAGGGTGGGGTTTGGCTATTCATCACGACCGTGGAATCCGTCTTCGTTCTAGGCTAAAATGAAACACGGAAATCCTAATATATCCAATATATTCATCTGTGCTGTGATTTGTGATCTGAAATGCCTATTATTGCATGAGATGAATGAATATATATATATAAATTGTATATAATAAACGCTGCTTATGTTTTGCACCCGCACTAGTCCAGCCCCCGTTCTGCCGTTAATTAAGTAACCTAACGGTGCATGACGGGGCCCCGTGGCGAATGCGGATGGCATAAGCGTACGTTCTATTTTCGTTTCTTTCTGCAATGATGGGACCGCGTTAATATTGATTAATGCAAAGAAAACAAACCAAAGCTAAATCATTGGAATAAAACAAAACCACTCGGTTTTCTTGAAAAACAACTTTTAAAATGCAGAGCCTAAACCACTCTTTTTCAAAAGCTATCATGGTTCCTTCGACTATTTCAAGTTCATTACGTTCACGATTTTCGCCAAAACCAGCCGTAGCCCTCCGTCATTTCAGATGGATATTCAGTAGTATTCAAGCTATGTATTTTGACCTTCTCCAAGGCATAGTGATTGGTAGCTGCTGGGTATTCATCTGTAGCATTGATAGATGTGTTAATCTGGGACAGTCGTACAGCTATTTTGGCCATTGTCAAGGGTTTGTACGGATGGGTTCAGATTAACCTGGAAAATGAAGGGTAGAACTTGACTTGCGTCTTATGATATTTTGGCCTTCGTCAAGGTCATGAGTGCCTGGGGCAAAAAAAAATCCACATCGGGAGTTTAAAAAGAAAAGGAAACTTGCTAGTTTTGCATATCATCTGGAGTGTGATGATTTTGGTAGGATTCCTTCAAAATTGTCATACGATGATATTTGGATCCCGATCCCACCGTGAGTTATGTTACTCCTCGGGAGAGTTTTTCACTTAAACAATCAATGCTATAAACCAAGTAGGTGTCTAGAACGGTGTTAGCGGAGCTACGCCTTCAGGGAAAAGAGGTCATGTAATTAAGGAACTTCGCGAAAGCGTTGGAAAACCTCCATCGAAGTACCGACACTAGCATGGCCAAAAGGTTAAGCAAGAATTGTAAGGTGTGATTAATCCCGACTAATTCTTCTTTTATGCTTTGAAGAAGGATTCGAGAAACAGTGGGAGTCATCCTATTTAGATAAACTAATAACCAATCTAAACCTGTAAGAGTATCATGATGAGTGTTTTCTTCTCTCTCTCCTGACTGCAGTGACCAAAAATGACCGGGTTTAAGTTACTGCTAGATAAAAACATATTGACAGAGCCAAACTATAAAGATTAGCTAATGAATGTCCAGATGGCCATAACCTATGATAAGCTGGGCTACCTCCTTAGTACCAAATCCCCCATCGTCTCAGATCCAGATTCTAGCGTTGCGGATATTGAGATCCATAAGACATGGGAAATAGACAGTGGGAAAGTTAAGTGCCTCGTGCTGGCCTCAATGGATAATGAACACCAGAGGCGGCACGAGAAGATGGACTTAGCTTCCATCTTGAATTATATGGAGAGTAATCTTGTATTGCAAGATATGAGACCTCGAAGAAATTATTTCAGGCGAGGTTGGCTGTCGGGTATTTGTAGGGGACCACGCCCTTAAGATGATTATCTATATTGAAGAGCTTGCGGACCTTTGGACCACGTTGGAGAACGAGTTATATACAGACATGTTCTACGGTCCCTCCTCTCTACCTAGGCCCAGTTTATCTTGAATTTCAACATTCAAGGGAAGGAAGTTACACTTCCAGAACTCCTCAATATGTTGAGGAGTGCAGAGGAAACCCTACAGAAAACCAGGGAGACACCCGCTCTGCGTATTGGGGAACCTTCCTCCTCTAGATCCAAGGCGAAATCCAAGGGGAAGAAGCAGAAGGCCCCCACCAAGCCGAAAGGCGGTGTCAGTAAGGTAGAGGGAAATGGCAAGGCAAAAGTTTCTGGGCCGACAGTAGGGAAGGAGGATTGCTTCTATTGTCACAAGAAAGGCCATTAGAAGAAAGACTGCAGGACTTAGAGAGCCAGAAATCAGGATTCGAAGCATGTTGTGGCTTCGGCTTCAGATGTGTTTATGATTGAAAACTGTCTGTCAATTAACTATACTTCCTGGGTACTAGTTACCGGATTAGGATCTCATATCTGTAATTCATTGCAGGCTCTAAGAAACCATAGAGTTATCAAGGAAGGTGATATGACCCTCAGGGTTGCTAACGGAGCGAGCGTGGATGCTGTGTCCGTAGGGGAATATCACCTAGGATTGACAAGTGGGCATATTTTGATTTTGCATAGCTATTTTTGTGTACCTAGTTTGACATGTAATATCATCTCTGTATCTTTACTATCTAAAGAAGGTTATGATTTTACATTTGTAAGCGATGTAGTGAACATTGTTGGCTATAGTGCCTTCAAGTCAATTATTGAATCCCAGGAATGCGATTGCGATGATTGAAGGAGGACCTATACCGGTAGAACAGTCTTACTCGAGATGATAGTATGCTATCTGGTTTGTCTTTATCATCATGTACAGCAATAGGTGGCAATACAGATCACTGTTACATGTTGATAGAGCACATATGATTCTTTCTTGACTACCAGCATTATGATGGTGATCATATAAGTGGGAGCTGGGTGGTCTATAAGCACATCCTTAAAATGTCCATAGTCGTGGGAGTATCGAGACTGGGTATCAGTACTCCAGAGTAGACTAGTATATACTTATCTAGACCCTGACGAGGGGTGATGGCCGGTCTCACAAGCCATTAGTGTATGTCCGTCACCTAAGATAGTATACAGGTGCTCATTGGGTTATGAGTCCACTGGACAGGACTCGCCGGAAACGTGCTAGTTGGTATTATACCTATTTTCAGATAGCAGTTCCCAGGCGACATGAGTACAGCTTAGCCTGTCGACCTGTGATCGTCATTTGTCTCGTATGAGTTCCCACTGTGCTTTGATTACTACCCTACCACGCTCAAAGGAGACATGCAAACAAGTTTTAGTTGGGTACAGTCCCGAGCCACATGGAGGCAGTGAGCGGATTGTCGTGGATTCGTCTCTCCAGGTATAGGGGGTTGATGTCGCACAGTGCACGGGTGGCCATCACCAGAAATCCTCGGCCGGGGTAGCCGAGAATTACTAATTTGGATCAGTAGTTTCTCAGTGGGTGATGGGCTTCATACCAACACGAAATATCGCATTATTAGGGTTCTGACTTTATCCACCCCTCTAGACTCGATATACGATACTCTTAGACGAACAGACCGGACTGTATAGAGATTGTCACGGACAGGCTCAGTAGGGGTTTGGACGAGCTTGCTCGTCAGCCTTCCTTTCGCTCAATACCTGGGTAGCCATTACGTACAGCTAGTGCCGCTGACGTGCTTGTAGTTAAACCCACCGCCAGCGTATTGACGAGTCTTTATAGTCCCACACAGAGGGTTTCCCTGGTTCTGGAGAAATGATGTAGTAGCCGTATTAGATACGTGCAGGGTTCCGATCGATTGATGTACTTTGTACCCGGACTTTCGATCGGACAGTTGATAATACTAGCTGGCTCGGGATTGAGCCAGATTATTAAATCAGGTATTGATTTAATAATTCACGTATATGTATTTCGATATATATATATTCTAGTATTATGTTCTTTGTGTTATTCTATCTCTTTGGGTATTCGTGTTTCGGTACAGATACAGGTATGTATATACAGTAGAATGTAATCCGTATTTTTTACAGATAATATTCTGGAAGGTGGCCACCTCATTTTTGGATTTGACCATTTATTTGAAAATGGTAAATGAGGTGGAAATTGGAAAATGGGGAGTATGGTGAGAACCATGCTTGCATAGTGTGCACAAATGAATTATTAATTCATTTGTGCATACTATTCAAGTATGGGTGCTATTTTAAAATGGAAACAATGGTTTTACAAAACCTAGCATGCTTGATTTTCTCTCTCCAAGTGAGCTCATTATTTTTGCATGCTTGATTTTCTTCACTTGAGCTTTGAGCTCTCCTCACCATTTTGTGCTTCACTCCTCTCTTGATTTTCCATAGTTGCCTCCACCTTCATTCACCACCTCCTCTCAACCCTCTCATGTGTTGAGAAACATGATAGGAGGTGAGATGAGATAGTTAACACTTAGTTCACACACTACATTCTAGGCTTTCTAGAGTAGAATCCTAGAAACCCTAGTTGCTTCACTTGCAACCTTGATGTGCAGCTAGAGCCAAGACTACATCCCTTGGGTGGATCGTCTTCGATGGAGGAAAACCGGCGAGCAAGTTCAACCGGACACACCTCGAGGAGCTAAGGAGAAAGATGGAAGACCGAAGGACTTGGTTCGTTCGGTATAATATTTCTTACTTTGTAGTTTAGCCTTACTTTGTAGTTTAGCCCCTTTTAGTTAGCTAGTATAGTGTTTATGGTTTCGATCTTGGGCGTGGTTTCGTTTGCGCCAAAATTTTTATACGCCGTTTTTATTCCACACTGGCCACTTTTGATGGCCAGGGCGCCGGCGAAACACAGCAGTGGTATCAGAGCTACTGGGCAGGGATGCCGACTCATGGGGGGTTCTCACTGTGGTGACAGTAGTGGCGAAGCGCAGGCTCTTACCCCCAGGGCGCCCCGTGCGGTTTTATGGTCCGGCGGGTTGTAGTCCGTCGCGAGGGGATTACGTAAAAGTAGCTGCTGAGAGACCTATGGGCGCCACGGCCAGTTTCCGCTATACTGACTGACCCAGCAGTGGTATCAAAGCCACCCATAAACCAATACTAGCTAGTTTGCATGAAGTTAGAATATCTATCGACCGAATTTTCTGAATCATTTTTCCAATTTGCCGTAGTTTCTGTCGATTTTCAAACTTGCTCAAAAAATCTTTCTGTATAGCTTAAAAATCCGTGCAGGCAAACAGAGGGCACCACAAGAAATTTGGTGGCAAGACTCCACCAAATGGCCATGGTTCCACGGCAATACATGTCAATTGGCCGTGGAAGCGCGGCGCATTAGATGGTGTTTTGTGCCAAATTTCTTCTGGCACTCTCTGACTTGGAAATATGATTTTTGTGATATTTAGTTTTGGCCCAGATTCGTTTGAGTGCTGGTTTGCACTTGGGGCCTATGCGGAAAATTTAGTTGATCGAAATTTTAACCGTGTGATTATCAATACTTAGATTAGCATCTGCGACCATGAATGTCACTCGATCGATATAACCCGTCCAACTGGTATATGTTCTTTTAGACGAGTTTGCGAATATGACATTCACGTTGATGTTCTGTGATTGTGCTGATATTGTGCTTGGATTGTCGTGGTGGATAGTCGGTAGTGCAATGATAGTTAGTACAGTTCAGATTCATTTGTACATTTGATATTGTGGGGCGAGCGTCCGACATGTGGACTACCGTCACTGCCAGCTTGTATATTATTTGATTGGGGCACGACCTGGTTGAGGTCGATGTCGCCATTGTATATATATTTTCTTTTATGTACTAGGATTACCCCGCGGAGGAGTGCACGAATAGCCGGGTTCTAGAGGGCAACGGGCCCGCATCTCATGGCGTTGAGACGGAGGGGGGCCTCACTCTATAATTGGCAGGCTATTTGCCGCACTCGTAGGGGGTACAGGTTGACCCACGGAGGGGTGCTCAAGTTACCGGATTCCGTGAAGTGTTGGGTGGCCCATTCACTTTGTTGAAGGGGGTTGCCTCACTTCTGGTTTTGGCGAGTAACTTTCCGCACTCTTAGGGGTCTAGGATTTTCATTGCACAGGCTATCCACACGATAGGGGAACGTCGGGTTTTCATTTGTGGCTCAAAGGAAACCCGGGGCTCCCAGATTATCCGTTTGTTCTGTGATGCTTATCGCTTTTCTGTGATGTTGCATATATCATGCCTGAAACGATTGTTATATATATTTATATATATACTAGTAGATGTTGTATATGTTTTGCACCCGTGCTAGTCCAGCCCCCGCTCTGTCGTTAGTTAAGTAACCTAACGGGTGATGACGGGGTCCAGTGGCGAATGCGGGTGGCATATACGTACATTTTATTTTCATTCCTTTTATCTGGTGTGATATGGATTAATTAATGGGACTGCGTTGATTCTGATTAATGCAAAGATAAAACAATCCTATTTGATGTTGTTGGAACCAAATTTTCAAAAACTATTATTACAAGGACGTTTTCTTTTGGTTTGCACAGTGGTATTCGGTTATGAATAACCAGCACCTCATTCTACGGGACAAGAGCCGAGATCCCTTCATCGGGAGTGACCTCTTGAGCGAAAGTTTGCGTCATCGTAATAACTTTACCATAGTCGTTTTCTTTTGCTTTGCATCGTGGTATTCAGTTTGGAATATCCTGCACCTCATTCGACGAGGAAAGAGCCGAGATCCCTTCACAGGGAGTGACCTCTTTAGCAAAAGTTTGCGCCACTATATATTTGTAAAGCTATCCGGTTCCTTCAATGATATCACGTTCATTACGTTAAAGGTTTTTCGCCAAAAACCATTCGTAGCCCTCCGTCATTTCAGTTGGGTATTCAGTAGTATTCAAGCTATGTATTTTGACCTTCGCCAAGGCATAGTGATTGGTAGCTGCCGAGTATTCATCTGTAGCATAGATAGATGCGTTGGTTTGGGACAGTCATACTACTATTTTGGCCTTCATCAAGGGTATGTACGGGTGGGTTCAAATTAACCTGGACAATGACGGGTAGAACTTGACATGTGACTTATGATATGTTGGCCTTCGTCAAGGTCATAAGAGCATGAGGTAAAAACCACATCGGGAGTTTCAAACATACAGGAAACTTACCAGGCATGCGCATACCTTCTGGAGTGTGATAACTTGAGTGGATTCCATCAAGTTATCATGCGATGATAGTTGGATCCCGATTCCCACTGATGAGTATGTGTTACTCCTCAAATGATTTTAGATGATCCCGACTAATTCTCCCTTTGGGTTTGGAGGAGAATTCGAGGAGACAGTGGGAGCCATCCTGATTAGATAAAGTGATTAACCATTCTGATCTAGGTTAGAGTGCACGCTGAGTGTTTCTTTTCTCTCTCTCTTTAGCAGGGACCATGACCTGACCCTAAACTAAAAATTATGAACTAAGTTAACCAAACCTTCTTAAAACACTTCGGCTTTTGGATTGTCTGATAGTCGCATATATCATTGCCGCTCATTCTTTCCCTTTTGAATTTCTCTAGAACACCCCGTATCGCTATGAAGATCCACATTTATTGGATATTCCATCGTATAGTTACATACGAACTCGAAGGAATTTGTTCCAGTTCGAGAATGGATTCTGGTTTAGGAGAAATTGAATAGAATTATTCGGATGTCTTTTTTCTTTACCTTCTCTCAGGTTGCGAGAGCTCCTAGTGTTAGGAGAGTACACCTATTGCGATCATTGGATAGTCTTCTTCCAAACCATAGGCAGGTGTCGAAAGGTAGGGAAGGAAGAAAACCAATTAGCCTAAGTGTGGTGTACAGAAGATAATAAGTAAAGACATATAAAGGAATTAGAATTAGGGAAAAGGAAATTGCGACTGCTATCTTTCACGACAAAACCGTGTATACCCCTGCCATTCCTACATCCACTTTGAATTTCTCCGGAACACTCTGTATCACTATGAAGATCCACATTTATTAGATATGTCATCGTATAGTTACATACGAACTCGAAGGAACTTGTTCCAGATTTGAGGATGGTTTCCAAATCTGGAGAAATAGAATAAGATTATTCAGTTGTCTTTTCTCTTTATCTTCTCTCAGGTTGTGAGGGCTCCTGGTTAGGAGAGTACATCTATTACGCTTATTGGATAGTCTTCTTCCAAATCTTAGGCTGGTGCCGAAGGGTAGGGAAGTAAGAAAACCAATTAGCCTACAAGTGGTGTACAGAAGGTAATAAGTATAGACATAATAAAGGGATTGGAGTGAAGGCATGGAAGTATACGGTTACTGTCATGAATCAGAATAGTGGAAGAGGCATTACTGGGAATACCAGGTAACCCATTCGAAACATTTTCATGTTTCAGATTCACTGTGCAATATTAATTAAAAACTGATTTCCCAATTAAATTCAGACTCCAGGGTATGTATTTACCAGATTTGATTCTCACATCTGTATGGCGTTACAGATGATGAGTGGGAGTAGAATATTGAGAATTGGGTGATCACATCCTCATTATATCGGAATTCTTTGTAATTGGTGATATTTGAGGAAATCACATGGGTTTTGCCGAACGGCAAATATTTGGTTTTGAATATCCGTCGTTATGCACCATTTTCAAACTAATATATCTGTACGTTTATTTATAAAGTGAGATATAACTTTTTGAAATTATGTCTATGACATTTATCTATATCAGTTGATAATTAGGTAAGGTGCATTCAATAACGGTGTAATTCTTCTTAACCATACTACAGTTTTCAACCTACGACACACAGGGTATGAGTTATTGAACTCATGGGACTTATACAGAGTATTGTATGTTGTCCAGTGTCCATTAGGACAAAGGGGTTGGTACTCGTACTATATTCTGTTTACTCATGACTTCTCTAGTTTTAGACAAGTGTTTCGCTGAAATACAAGGTCCAAATTTTGAGAAGTTAGTATAAGAATAAAGTAGAGAACCATTTTTTGCAAAGTATCATGATTCTTCAAGGTGATCGAAGATGTAGATACTTGTGCTAGGTATTCCGTTGATAGTAATGGTTTTGAGAACTTACTTCTCTTTCAGATTGCTCATATGTGGATGCACTCCTAGATGAGTAATGCTGCTTGGCCTCCTTCCATTTGGTTGATATGCACTGGAGATAGGTGCATAATTTTGAATCTGGTTCCAATTAAATTAGTGCCCTTGTTTTTATATTGGATATAGAATGGATTTATATCTTAACGATGTTAAGCTATATTGAGTAGTCCGGCTGATGCTTAAAACCAGAATCTGGACAAACACAAGTCACGTTTCAGTAATGGAAGTTTGTAGGTTATCCCAGGCTTTGACGAGGGTTAACTTTCTACCATCTGGAAGATCAATAGTTATATTGTTCTTGACAAGCCGCAGTTTTAGTAAAATGGATTCTTTTCAGAAAATATTAGTGGAAGTATAATAGAACTGGAAGTGATTTCAGAACCGCAAACGATTACTGAAAATTTAATAGAACCTCAGGAATCAATTGGTTTCGACGATCCATTAGCCACTCCGCAGATTTGGTGGGTAACCTCAGACACCCGAAAGGTACTTCGGTTTCCTCAAAGACGGTGACAGGGAGGTTCTTGTTTACCCATACTTGACACTACTGCTGTTTTAGACTATGAGACCCGGCGGAGGATGAGTATAACGTCGTTCTAAACTAGCTTTAGAAGTGCACGTTTATATGACTCTGCCAGAGGGTTATTTTAGTCAGTGGGAGCAGCGGAAGCATAGTGGGTGTAGGGTGTTTTTCGTCACCCTATTGAGATGGGAATACGCGCTCGCTTGTCAGGCGCATTACAGATTCCTCCTGCCTAGGGTAGGCTGGGGTTTATTGATTGTGGGGATCCGAATCTCCGGCAGCCGCGGACTAAGCTACCGTTAATTACCCCTCGCCTTTGGAGCGAGAGAACCTCCGATTGACGGGTTAAACAGGTCATGCGAACTCAATGTGCAGTGTCGTGTTTTGAAGGGGTTTTGGATATATCGGGAGCCCCACAGAGTTTTTACGGGGGTCAAGGGGGCTAGCAGCCCCCTTGCGGTGTGCGGGGCAGCGCCCCATTAGAAATTTTTTCTTACGGGGGACAGTATTGTAGAGTATGTGTGTATGTGTGAATGTATGTATATATACATGTATATATATATAAGGGAAAGGGGCATCCAAAGGATGCGTGGGAAAAAGCGCCAGCGCCTCACGTGCGCGGCACGTAGGCGCTGTGCGCCAGAGCGCCAGCACCCAATGTGCGCGGCACACGGGCGCTGTGCGCCAGAGCGCCCGCGCACCACGTGCACGGCACGCAGGCGCTGTGCTCCCGCACACCACTTGCGTGGCACGCGGGCGCTGTGCGCCAGCGCCCGTGCAACACGTGTGCGGCACGTGGGAGCTGTGCGCCAGAGCGCCAGTGCCCCACGTGCGCGGCACGCGGGCGCTAGGCGTCAGCAGCAAAAGGGACTTGGTCCCTGCACTGGGAGCTGTGCTCCCGATTTGACTTATGGAGTTGAACTCCTGACAGAGATTAATTTAGGGAGTTAAACTCCAATGGATCTTGAATGGAGTTAGACTTCTAAAAATATTTAGAAATTATCAAAGGGGGGCTGCTTTATTTCTCCCTGTGGCTCTGGATCTTCCCAAGATGGGATTTTTGGAGATGGGTCTCCTCCTTCCTCTTCTGTTGGCCGGATCTTTGAAGAACAAGAAGTATGAGATTTTAAAAATCTCTTATTTTTAAGATCTTATGGGAGATCTAAGATCCCTGTTGGGGTCAAAATTTGCACCCCGGTTGACCGAGTCAAAGTCAAGGTCAACCCCAAGACAGGTGGGCCTAAGCCCAGGTCAAGCGGGCCTATGCCCAAGTCGAGCCCACGGCCAGCCTACCCATGCCGAAATAAAAACCATGTAATAAATAATTTTTATGTAATTTTTTTATACATGAATGTAAGCAAAATGGCCATAAAGCCAAATTTTTGTAAGCCCATGGTTTATGTGCAAAAAGAAATGGCACATGAGCCATGGGTTGGGAAAAATGCCATTTTGTAAAGCCCAAGAGGCTATATATAAATGTGTAAGCCTATAAAAGGCAACATGATGAAAATATCTAATAGACTTTTTCATTCCCCAAAAAACTAGGGTTCTTTGTGCCTCCTTCTCCTGCTTCAAGGTTCTAAACCTTCTCCATTCTTTTAAATTAAATCAAGAGTTTTACTCTTCCTTTCCCAAAACTAAATAGTTTTTCACCACAAAACCCACAAAGGGGAACTCAGATCTGCCATCAGATCTCAAAAAGAAGATATTTTTAAAATCTCCTACATCTTGATCTTCAAGATCCGGCCAACAAAGAAAGAAGAAGGAGACCCATCTCCAGAAACCCTACTTTGGGGAAGAACTAGGGCTCAAGAGGAGAAGCCCTTCATCAGCTTCAAAACATCCTAGGAGTTTAACTCCTCATATATATATATATATATATATATATATATATATATATATATATATATATAGACACGCACACACAAAATAATAAGTTCTCTTTTCTGGGAGTACAACTCCCATTGCAGGGACCAAGTCTCTTTTGCTGCTCGAGTGCCCACGTGCTAACACATGGCGCGCTGGTGCTCTTACGCTCAACGCCCAAGCGTCCACGTGCTGACATGTGGCGCGCTAGCGCTCTTGCGCTCAGCGCCCAAAGCGCTAGCGCCCAAGCGTCCACGTGCTGACACGTGGCGCGCTAGCGCTCTTGCGCTTAGTGCGCTAGCGCCCGAGCGCCCACATGCTGACACGTGGCGCGCTAGCGCTCAAAGCGCTAGCGCTCTTGCGCTAGCACCCAAAACGCTAGCGCCCGAGCGCCCACGTGCTGACACGTGGCGCGCTAGCGCTCTTGCGCTCCGAGCGCTAGCGCCCGAGCGCCCACGTGCTGACACGTGGTGCGCTAGCGCTCTTGCGCTCAGAGTGCTAGCGCCCACGTGTTGACACGTGGTGCGCTGGCGCTCAAAGCGCTGGCGCTGGCCCTACGCATCCTTTGGATGCCTTTTCCCTCTTTATATATATATATACATATATATATATATATATATACATATGTACACATATATACACACACACATACTCCACGACACTGTCTTCCGTTAGAAAAAATTTCTAACAGGGCACTGCCCCGCACCCCGCAAGGGGGCTGCTAGCCCCCTTGACCCCCAGCCCGCTATTCGGGTAGCGGGACCCCCGTAAAAACTCTGTGGGGCCCCCGACATATCCAAACCCCTCCAAAATATAACACACGTACACTGCACGTTGAGTTCGCATGAATAGTTGACCCGTCAATCGGAGGTTCTCTCGCCCCAAAGGCGGGGGGTAATTAACGGCAGATTAGTCCGCGGCTGCCGGAGATTCGGATCCCCACAATCAATAAACCCCAGCCTACCCTAGGCAGGGGGAATCTGTAATGCGCCTAACAAGCGCACGCGTATTCCCATCTCAATGGGGTGACGAAAAACACCCTACAGATTCTGGCACGCCCGGTGGGACCAATCTCTCTTCCCATATTTCGGGTTAAACGTTCATGTGAACTCAATCAATATACATATCTATATTTATACTAAAATAACGCTCTTTCATGCAGGTTTTCAAGTAATCGCTTTTCAACAATGTCTCCAAAGATGAACTCAGCTCTCAGCACGGCTCCCGTCTCCTACACGATGAAGATAGACTCCAGGACGGTCCTTCCGGCCAGTCTCGGACGATAATAGGAAGAGCCGCCGCTACCATTCGGCTCTATTATGTTCGTGTCAGCTAACGCCATCCCGGCTCCTAAAGCTCCAGTAACAGACAGACCGGTCTCGAAAGGCAAGAGGCCAAATGTGGTGGTCTCGAAGGCGCCCCAACTCAAACGCAAGTCGGTGTTCAAACAACTCTCCTTGGCCCCAGCTGGGGGCAAGGCCATCAACACCAAAAAAGCAACAAGGCGTCTCGAGCAAGCTCCGGCAGTGCCTTTGACAACCGCTCGATCGAGTATCTTCTCTAAGTTCCCCATCACTCAGCCTATGGCGGCTTCCCGGAGAGCAGAAGCCTGTCGAGCCCTCAAAATCGAGAAGCTAAGACAGAAAAGACTCAGATACAGAGCCAACAAAAGGGCTAGGGCTCCGGCCATATTAAAATTTATGAATTTCCAAAGCCCGGATCGCACTGCGAAACCAGCTACCAGTGATGAAAGGATGACTGAATGTGTTATCCACACAGTCTATATGGTGGGCACGCGCAGCAAGAGCAAGGATGAGGCCACCACATCTCAAATACAATCTGGATTGAATGTGGTTGCCGCTTCCCAAGAACAGCCGCCTCCGCTGGGTGATGAGAACCCTCTCGATGAGGATGATAGGCAGAAAGACCCTGCGGTCCATGAGGAGTAGGGCTCGGAAAGCGAAGATGAGCCAATCTTCCATCCTAAGAACGCAGAGCAGCAACTTCTACAAGAGCTCCGAAAATAGCTCAGAAGCAAAGACAAGGAGATGGCCAAACTTTACTCCAAAATTGACGACTTGACGAATGTCGTGATGCAGCTCACGGCCCGACTTGCCTCTCAGCCGCCCAATCAAGTGCAGGGCTCTACTCATGAACCGAGAGACGGTGCCCCAAGGCAGCCGACGCCTATTCCCTCAAATCCAAAGGTGGGCGGACCGCATGAAAGTCAGTCGCATCCTATCTCAGGAAATGTCTTGGCTACCGATGACAGTAGCCTGCTAACTCAAGATCAAATCATGGATTTGGTTGCCAAAAAAGTCAAAACATTGGTAGCCGAATCTGAAGCGCAAAAAGATATCAGCAGCAGTGAGAGACCATATCCTGCTTAGTATGATCTGGTAGAATTTCCTAGCGGCTATGTCATCCCCAAATTCGGAAGATTTGATGGGACGGGAAACGCGAATCAGCACATCGCCCACTTCAAAGCCTCATGCGGGAATACTGGGGGCAATGATGCGCTCCTCCTCCGCTAGTTCGTTAATAGCTTAGCCGATGTTGCTTTCGACTGGTACGCGAGCATACCGGATGGCTCCGTCACAACTTTCGTCCAAATGGAGTCTCTGTTTCGGCATAGGTTCATGAGCGTCAGCGATAAGATCACCATTGCCGAGCTCGTAAGGACCAAGCCAAAGAATAACGAGAGCAGCACGGATTTTATAACCCGATGGCGCAATCTCTCCGTCAAATGTGAACCGCCGATAGAACAGGACCAATCTGTCAGTCTCCTTGTCAGAAATCTCAACAATTGGATGGTCCCGTTTCTATGCACCGCGGAGCTCAAAACATTCCAAGAGCTAACCAGGAAAGTTCAGATGCTGGAGCGCTCAAAGCAGGAGTCCTTCTCGGATTCCCAAAATAACAATAGGTCATAGAGAAACCGAAAGGACGATAATCGCAAAGGCAGAAATTCCGACGATTCGGAATCTTTCAACATCTCAGCTAACCGAAATAAGAAAGGGATGAGCGGGCCTAGTGCCAACCAGCCTCGGAAGCCAGTGTTCGGAGGGGGAGGCGAATCTCCACTGAAAGAGAAGCTGGATAAGGCCTATTCCTTCAAAAGGGACAAAATTCGTAAAATATTCAAAGACGCCCTGAGGAACGGTCTACAACTGCCAGAGTCAAAAAGACCGCAGGAAGCGAATATGACCGACGACCCCAAATACTGCCCCTATCACAGAGTGATAGGTCATGCCATTTAGGACTGCTTCGTCTTCAAAGATTGGGTCGAAAAGCAATACAAGGCAGGAGAGATAGAACTGTCTAAGGGCGTGTTAACGAACAGTCCAGCTGCGACCGCCAATTTCATACAAACGGAGACCGAAGTTCTTCGTGAAACTGATTCTCTCAGATATCTGCCTTTCTCTGAAAACAATCGACCTCTAAGTCATTAAACTGGGAATAATCGACCTCTAAGTCATTAAACTGGGAATGTAAAAAAAATATATATGTAAATAAACAAAAAAAAAGTGTAAATAAAAGGGGAAAAAAAAAAAGAAAAGCCGAAATGATGGGGCAACCGCGAATAAAAGCCGAAATGATAGGGCAATCACGATCTTCGCGATAAGAAAAGCTGAAATGATAGAGCAATCACGGTAAAACAAAAAAAAACGGCGAATGATGAGTCGCTCTTGGTACCATATTCCAGTACAGCGATGCAGACGCCAACCAAAATCCAATTTCTCAAAATTCTCCGAGCCCTACGGTTAGTGCCCAAATTGACTACCGTATACAATCCACGGGCTCATATAATTCTCATTATACCCATGCCCCACCGCAATCACCAGTCCAGCGGCCGGTCTCCGCCCTTGGAATTATGCTCCATTGGGAAGACCCACTCATGTATTCTTACGATACATGAGGAGAACAAACCTTCGTGGGATCCTTACGACTCACAAAGGAAAAACACACTTAGGAGCCCTCACGACTCCTAAGGAGAAAATACACCTGCGGGATCCTTACGACTCGCAGGGAGAAAATGCTTTTATGGGACCCTCACGGCCCATAAAATTGAAAAGTCTTAGGTGATAGGGACCTAAGCCTGTATCCTAAGCCATCGCTTCCCAATCCCCAAGTGGCGAATGATGAGTCGCTCCTGGTACCATATTCCAGTGCAGCGATGCAGACGCCAACCAAATTCCAAACCCAAATCCTAAATGGCGAATGATGAGTCGCTCCTGGTACCATATTCCAGTGCAGCGATGCAGATGCTAACCAAATTCTAAATCTCATACCCCAATGGCGAATGATGAGTCGCTCTTGGTACCATATTCCAGTGCAGCGATGCAGACGCCAACCAAATTCCAAATCTCATACCCCAACGGCGAATGATGAGTCGCTCCTGGTACCATATTCCAATGCAGCGATGCAGACGCCAACAAAGTCCCAAAATTTTTCCTGCCCTACGGTCTGGATCATACATCCTGCAAAACCGTATACAATCCACGGGCGTAAAACGATCTCAATCTCTCCCAAGTCCTACCGATGAGACCACATTCAAAGTCCCACCAAAAATAAAAATAAAATAAAAAATAAAAAAATAATAAATGGTATGTCCACAAGCAAAATGGGCACGGATGAAAACCCGAGAGGGCTCCGTGAGTAAAAACATCAGGACTGCCGGCGAGTTTGTGAAAACCCGAAAGTGCGCAAACTCGTAAAAAAGAGATGAAATGCACTCGCAAAGTCCTCTCGACTTTGTGAGGAGAAAATTCCCGCGTGAGATCCTTACGACTCACAAAGGAGCAACACACTTAAGAGTCCCCACGACTCCTAAGGAGAAAATGCACCTACGAGATCCTTTCGACTCGTAGGGAGAAAATGCTTTTATGGGACCCTTACGGCCCATAAAATTGAAAATCTTTAGGTGATAAGGATCTAAACCTGTCTCCTAAGCCATCAATTCCTAAATCCTCTCGGGGAAAATGATGAGTTGCTCCTGGCATTATTCCAGTGCAGCAATGCAGATGCAAAACAAATTCCCAAATCCTCTCGGGGCAAATGATGAGTTGCTCCTGGCATTATTCCAGTGCAGCAATGCAGATGCCAAACAAAAACCGAAATCCTCAAATCCTCTCATGGCAAATGATGATTCGCTCCTGGTACCATATTCCAGTATAGCGATGCTGATGTCAACCCAAATCAAATCAAACTAACAACCTCTGCGGCGGAATCATGCTTCGTCCCAGAATTTACCCCGAGTCAAAATCATGCTTCGCCTCAGGATATCTACCTTCCCTGTCGGAATTATGCTTCGGCTCAGAATCAACCAGGAACCTCCCTGTCGGAATTACGCTCCGTCTCCAAATCAAATCAAACCAATAACCTCTGCGGCGGAATCATGCTTCGTCCCAGAATTTACCCCGTGTTGAAATCATGCTTCGCCTCGGGATATCTACCTTCCCTGTCGGAATTATGCTTCGGCTCGGAATCAACCAACGATCCCCTCGTCGAAATTAAGCTTCGCCTTAGAATCAAGTCGATTAACAAGCTCTGTGTCAAAATCATGCTTTGTCTCAGAATGTACCCAGTGTCGAAATCAAGCTTCGCCTCGGAGTACCTGCTTTCCCTGTCGGAATTATGCTTTTCCTGGGAATCAACCTCTGCTCGAAATTATGCTTCGGTCAGAATGTCTGCTGCTCATCAGAATGATGCTCCGATCCCTGGAATGATGCTCTGCCCTTCGGAATGATGCTCCGATCCCTTGAATCATGCTCCGCTCATCGGAATGATGCTCCGATCCCTGGAATCATGCTCCGCCCTTCGGAATGATGCTCCGATCCCTGGAATCATGCTCCGCCCTTCGGAATGATGCTCCGATCCCTGGAATCATGCTCCGCCCTTCGGAATGATGCTCCGATCCCTGGAATCATGCTCCGCCCTTCGGAATGATGCTCCGATCCCTAGAATCATGCTCCGCTCATCGGAATGATGCTCCGATCCTTGGAATCATGCTCCGCTCTTTGGAATGATGCTCCGATCCTTGGAATCATGCCTCCACTCTTCGGAATTATGTTCCGACTCATCGAAATGATGCTCCGACCTTGGAATTATACTCCGCAAATCGGAATGATGCTTCGATCCCCGGGAGTCATACTCCCCGAGGGATACTCTGACCCTGGAATTATGCTCCGCAAATCGGAATGATGCTCCGACCCCGGGAATCGTGCTCCCCGGGATGATGCTCCGCCCATGGAATGATGTTCCATCTCGAAGTCCAACTTCAAGATCCATCAATTTCGTGCACACAACTCATGCATGCGGTGTGCATTCATTGATGGGGGGCACTCTGTTGGGGTCAAAATTTGCACCCTGGTTGACCGAGTCAAAGTCAAGGTCAACCCCAATCCAGGTGGGCCCAAGCCCAGGTCAAGCGGGCCCATGCCCAAGTCGAGCCCGCGGCCAGCCTACCCATGCCGAAATAAAAACCATGTAATAAATAATTTTTATGTTATTTTTTATACATGAATGTAAGCAAAATGGCCATAAAGCCAAATTTTTGTAAGCCCATGGCTTATGTGCAAAAAGAAATGGCACATGAGCCATGGGATGGGAAAAATGCCATTTTGTAAAGCCCAATGGGCTATATGTAAATGTGTAAGCCTATAAAAGGCAACATGATGAAAATATCTATTAGACTTTTTCATTCCCCCAAAAACTAGAGTTCTTTGTGCCTCCTTCTCCTGCTTCAAGGTTCTAAACCTTCTCCATTCTTTTGAATTAAATCAAGAGTTTTACTCTTCCTTTCCCAAAACTAAATAGTTTTTCACCACAAAACCCACAAAGGGGAACTCAGATCTGCCATCAGATCTCAAAAAGAAGAGATTTTTAAAATCTCCTACTTCTTGATCTTCAAGATCCGGCCAACAAAGGAAGAAGAACGAGATCCATCTCCAGAAACCCCACTTTGGGGAAGAACTAGGGCTCAAGGGGAGAAGCCCTTCATCAGCTCCAAAACATCCTAGGAGTTTAACTATATATATATATATATATATATATATATATATATATATATATATATATACATACACAAAATAAAAAGTTCTCCTTTCTGGGAGTACAACTCCCATTGCAGGGACCAAGTCCCTTTTGCTACTCGAGCGCCCATGTGCTAACACGTGGCGCGCTAGCGCTCTTGCGCTTAGTGCGCTAGCGCCCAAAGCGCTAGCGCCCGAGCGCCCACGTGCTGACACGTGACGCGCTAGCGCTCAAAACGCTAGTACTCTTGCGCTCAGTGTGCTAGCGCCCGAGCGACCACATGCTGACACGTGGCGCGCTAGCGCTCTTGCGCTCAGAGCGCTAGCGCCCAAAGCGCCCACGTGCTGACACGTGGCGCACTAGCGCTCTTGCGCTCAGAGCGCTAGCGCTCAGAACGCTAGCGCCCGAGTGCCCACGTGTTGACACGTGGTGTGCTAGTGCTCAAAGCGCTGGCACTAGCCCCACGCATCCTTTGGATGCCTTTTCCCTCTTATATATATACACATATGTAAACATATATACACACACACATACTCCACGACACTGTCCTCCGTTAGAAAAAATTCTAAAGGGGCGCTGCCCCGCACCCCGCAAGGGGGCTGCTAGCCCCCTTGACCCCCAGCCCGCTATCCGGATAGCGGGACCCCCGTAAAAACTCTGCGGAGCCCCCGACATATCCAAAACCCCTTCAAAACACAACACACGTACACTGCACGTTGAGTTCGCATGAATAGTTGACCTATCAATCGGAGGTTCTCTCGCCCCAAAGACGGGGGTAATTAATGGCAGCTTAGTCCGCGGCTGCCGGAGATTCGGATCCCCACAATCAATAAACCCCAGCTTACCCTAGACAGGGGGAATCTGTAATGCGCCTGACAAGCGCGCGTGTATTCCCATCTCAATGGGGGGACGAAAAACTCCCTACAATCCCCTTTGTGGGTTTTGTGGTGAAAAACTATTTAGTTTTGGAAAAGAAAAAGTAAAACTCTTGATTTAATTCAAAAGAAAGGAGAAGGTTTAGAACCTTGAGGAAGGAGCAGGAGGCACAAAGAACCCTATTTTTTGAGGGAATGAAAATTGTACATTTTATTCATCATCATGTTGCCTTATATAGGCTTACACATTTACATATAGCCCCTTGGGCTTTACAAAATGGCATTTTTCCCATCCCATGCCTCATGTGCTTTTCTTTTTGCACATAAGCCATGGGCTTTACAAAAATTTGGCTTTATGCCCATTTTGCTTACATTCATGCACAAAAAATTACATCAAAATTATTTGTTACATGATTTTTTATGTTGGTATGGAGAGGCTGGCCGTAGGCTCGACTTGAGCATGGGCCCGCTTGACCTGGGCTTGGACCCACCTGGCTTGGGGTTGACCTTGACCTTGACTTGATCAACCGGGGTGCAAATTTTGACCCCAACAATGGGCAAGTAGCTTATGTCTATTTATAGAATAAAGCAGGTATAGCGGATATCGATCATCTATCTTTGATGCGACAGTCATAGAGTTTGACTTCGTCAAAACAATAGATGGATCTAGATTTGAGAAGGTAATAGGGAGAGATGTCCTGATATTTGGATGACATGCTCTAGATAGTAAGTGACATTCCTATACTATGATCGGTTATATTGTGGTTGTCACAAGGAGTTTCTCTACATAGGATCTGGATAAAATATCAGGGATTCTGGTGACTAGATCTATGGTTTTAGATCTAGATTTGGGAAGTGTCCCAATTTGGGTACTTGACACTATTCTAAAGTGTTTTAGAATGGACCAATCCTGGCGAGGTGGTGTACCCGCAGGTGATGGATTCACCCTCTCCAAAGAGATGTCTTCTAGACTGATGAGGAGATGGATTTGCATGATTGGCATATCACTTGCTTAGGCAATTGAGTCAATCATGACATGTCAAGTACAACACCAGATATTATTTTTGCACTGGCTGTAAGAAATATATATTAATCCAATCCTGGAGCAACATTAGGAAGCAGTTATGAACATAAGTGGATGTTCTTGGTATATGGTAACGGCAACCTCCTTCAGGAGGCGGTTATCATTTCAGGCTTCCAAGGTGACCTGTATAACAGAGTGGCTGTCAGAGATACAACACCTGAAACCCTAATTCTAAGAGACCAGAACACCAAACAAAAACCAACAGAAAACACATTCATAAAACCGGCCAGGCCGGGGATTTTTGCAAGTTTGGCCGGCCATGGTTTTGTGGAATTTCGTCGTTTTTGTGTGGTGTTCATGTCACAAGAAAATGAGCACTCTGCAATTGTTTTAAAAAAATTTAAAGCCTCCGGAAAAATTGACAGAAACTTGGAATCATGGCTTCATGTTTCGGAGTTATTTCGGTTTCGTAGTTTTATACTTCGTCTAAGCTGTTAGCTATGGTTTAGTAGTCTCTGATACCACTGTAAGTCGGTGTTGTGACACCCGTAAAAATCGTTTTTTTACGTATTCTGCCTCCCTGCGAACCCACGGGGTGCGCGACATCGACTTACAGAGCAGTGGCTCATAGATACCGAGAACCTGTTGATCACTACTTAAATTCTCGACGAGAAGAGAGTGGATGTAGTATGTATCCAGCTAGTCGATTATGCTCGAGAATGGTGGCTCGTCGAGAAAATTTGTTTTACGAAGCCGATCTGTTGGGCTGAATTCACCCAGAGTTTCTTAGAAATTTTTTTCCCCCAGTCTGCTAGAGAAGAGATGGAATAGAATATTATTGGTTTGAAGAAAAATGGTAGGCTAGTAGACGTGCACGCGGCAGAGTGGAATCGATTCAGCCGATTTGCAGGGTCTTTAGTGGCTAATGAGGCCGACAGAGCAAGATGTTTTCTGTGGAGACTCGATATGGAAATCCAGCGGCACATTACTTCATTAGGATCGACTGCCTTTTATCAAGTTCTTACGGCTGCAAGAGAACAGCAGAGGCTTACGAAAAGAGAGAAAGGTACTCATGAGCAGATTGTTTTAGCATGTCGGGCGGTTCAAGCACCGACTAAAGACCATGTGTGTGGAGGAATTCCTGTCCGGAGACAGCGAGTAATTCCTATAAAGCGGCCTTTTGTTCCAATTCTGGCTATGAAGGAGGTGGTAGTTTGTAACTATTGCTGGTAGCCAGGCCATACTCGGAGGTTTTGTTGGAAAGAAGGGACAGTGTTTCGGTTATGGAGCTACCTATCACCAGATCGACACCTGTCCATTAAGATATCAGTTAAGAGGTAATGTTGCAAGAGCACCGCTTGTACCACAGAAACAAGCTTTTAAGCAGAGGCTTCGGAGGATGTAGTTCAGGTATCCTATTCGTCTGTAAGTTTTCTAACATTAGCTTTATTTGTTTCCATAGCATCCCATTGTTTTGTTCGTCTAGTTCATTAGTTAAATCTCTAGATAAACTTTTTACATAGACTGTAGAGCTAGATTGTAACGATTTCACCACATGTTCATTCTTGATTCCCCCTTACTTTTCTAACGATCGTATCTCGGTGAAAGGAAACAAAATTTCGAACTTTTCCCCCGTTGATCTTATCTTATAATCTTCTTGGTTTCCTTATTATTTTCTTAAACTTTATTCCATTGATTCTGATAGTAGGATTTGGACGACTTAGATGGAGTTGCGTGATTGTAACTATGTACCACGGTATGGTTACAATACGGTACTCTGCTTGGGTAACATGGAGTTCTACTTTTGATTCATTTTCTTGATTTAATTATGTATACCACCTCGATTATCCATTGTTCTTTACTTCCCAACCTATGTTCTATCTTAAACCTCGAATCTAACAACCATTGTATCCTTTCTTTCCTGACCGATAGAGCACAATGGCAACAGACGTTCACGTTTCCTCTACCTTGTCCAGTACCGATGAAATCCTTCTGAATCTCGATAAATAAGGAGGAACACAAAGATCATTTGAGGAGGATACTTCAGACGTTGAGAAAAGAGAAATTGTATGCCAAGTGAGCAAAGGCACGAATGGCTTGATGAAGTATAGTTCTTAGGCCATGTTATGTCAAGAGATGATATAGCAGTGGATCTGGAAAAGATTGAGGCGGTTCTAGATTAGTTTGAGCGAGAGTTAGTATTCAAGTACAGCCGTTCTTGATAGACCGCATCAAGACCGTTCAAGCGTGAGATGTTTGATAGGAGAAGTTATGAAGATCTTCCTTAGTTTATCAGAGTGGCGCGGCATAAGTGTGGTAGGACTGTAACCTGAAAGTCTTAGAACGGATTGGGTTAATTGATGAAGATAGATCGCTAAGGTAAAGGAGCCGCTTGTGTGTGAGCCGAAGGGATAGATTCACGAAGAAGTTGTGAAGAAGCACGCAGTTCAGTGTATTCGGTATATCGAGGAGGAACTAATATGTACAAGGATATGTGACTGCAGGTTGGTGAGATTGCTCGCTTCATGTCAAGATGCTTGGTATGCCGGCAAGCAAAGGCTGAACATCAAAGGGTTGTCGGTCTGTTGTAACCACTTTCGATTCCTCGTTGGAAGTGAGAACATATCACCATGGACTTCGCGACATTTCTACCGTAGAGTCCAAAGGGCAACAAATGTTGTATGGGTTATTGTGGATCGTCTGACCTCATCGTTTACCTTTTTGAGTTAGTCAGTTGACGGACGCGTTAGCAGAGAGTTTTTTGAAGGAGATTGGGAGGTTCTGTGGCACTTGCTTGCCTAAAACAGATGACTTAGCGCAAGTTAATTCTCCTTGCTACTGTATCCATTTCATTTGTTTCATTTCATTAGCATGATTTAAATTGACATAACGTACCATGATTAGTTTAGTACACTTTAGCGCATGCAGTTCTCTTGACCTCCGTTTGACTTGATTTGACATCCTGACACCCGATTTACCATGAGCCCTGACAATTGATTCACCTTACGACCTGACATGTTACTTGACATTGTTATGATATAGTCATGGTATACTTCCTAATTGATTGCGCTTTGCTTGACATGCTTGTATATTGATTGATGACTTGTATTACGGATATCCTGACATTGATATGTTATTGTTGTTGCATCATGTTAAACCCTTCTTGTAATACAACATATACCCTGGGAAATGGGGGGAAATCAAAATAGAACCCGAATCGTAACACAAGAGTACTCCAATACATCTGAATTCTGGTTAAGGAAAGACATCTGTATTGTGGTCAAAAAGGACATCTTATATGTTCAAAAGGTATAACATCTGCATTATGGTCAATAAGGGACTCTGCCTTATAGTCAATAAGGTATTTGTGTTATGATCTATATGTATCTGAATTATGACATTATTCCATCTGTATATATCTGATTTATGACGTTCTTCATCTATATCGAATACGATATGATAACGAGATATCTTACCTGTACACTCGGATGATATTCATGCTAGACAAACCTCCATCGTAGTCAGGGGACACCTTTCAGGGATGTTCCCGCTACTAACCTGATTCATGTCATTATGACTTCCAGCTAGTTATAGGATATCCCAAAGATATGAGAACTTACATCAGCCAATTCCACACACACACACACACATTGTTTGAAATGATGTTAACTTTTAGATTGATACCCGATTTAATTGACATGTAAATTGACACTGTTAATTTCAGCACAATCACCCTTCGATATTTTTATTATTTACTGGCAGCACGTGTTCTCACATTACCTTACATCCAGAAATTCCATATTTATTTCCTTGAATCTGTGTTTTCCTTGTTCTAGTTTTTTTCCTGTTTTCATGAATTTCGAGGATGAGATTCTTTTATAGTTGGGTATAATGTAGCATCCTAGTACGATCATACGTTGTTTAATTATATTAAATAAATGTGTTGGGCAATTTTAAATCATCTTTATTATTGGGTTATGATTAGTGTTTGGATGGTTATTATGATAATCGTATTGATTGACTTTGCTTTGATCCCTAGTTCAAATTGATATAATATTTATACCCGACACATTTGCATTTTAAACTAAATATTCTACCAAATCCTTAAGACTAAATTCTATGCAGTATATTGAATGTGTTTGTTACAATCCTATTTTATTAGTACTTTTAAAATATTTGTTCATATTGCTTCAAAATAAATTGTTTCAAACAAAACCTGTTTAAACCAAATCAAGTATAATATTATGTAGGCCAAAGTATCATGTAACAAATCACACACACACACACACACACACACACACACACACTCTTCATATCAAAATACGAATTCATGTAACAAACAATCTATAACACACTATTCATATCAAAATACAAATTCATGTAACAAACAATCTATAATAACGAATCTAACCGCCTGCATATGTGTTTTACTAAACCTAAATTATAACCTTTTTTATCTCCATTTTCTATATACTAGTATTTCTCAAGTTAAGATAAAGATTATATTGATTTTTTATAAAGTTGCAGTGGAGTTAATGATGCACATTAGATTTTTTCTCTTTGTGCAATTTGGCAATTTGTATATTTATATATAGTGGATGCTTGGAAATATGTATGTACAGGACATTCTTGCTTGATATGATAGTATGCTATTTGGTTTGTTTTTATCTTAACATGTGTATGTTTTACTTGTTAATACGTATCGTTAATACATGTTGATAAAGCCCGTAGGATTATTGCTTGACTAGCAGCATTATGATGGCGGTCATACATGTGGAGGCTGGATAGTTCTTAAGCACATCCTTAAATGTCCCTGGTCATGCGAGTATTGAGAGTGGGCATCGATATTCCGGAGTAGACTGGTGTATACGTTTCTAGACCCTGACGAGGGGCAATGGTTGGTCCCACAACCATTGGTCTTTCGCACATAAGATCGTATGCAGGTGCTCATTGGGGGTGAGTACATTGGACGGACTCGCCGAGAACTTTTAGATGGTACTATACCTATCGTCAGATAGCGGTTCTTAGGTGACATGAGTATAGTTTAGTCTTTAGACCTGAGATCGCCATTCGTCTCGTGTGAGTTCCCACTGTACTTAGATTACTACCCTACCATGGCTCTACTGAGTCGTGCAAACAGGTTTTAGTTGGGTATAGTCCCAAGCCATATGGAGATGGTGAGCGATTGTTGGGGATTCGTCTCTCCCGGTATAGGAAGTTAATATCGCACTGCATTCGTTTAGCCAGCACCATAAGACCTTGGCCAAGACAGTTGGGATTTGCTAATAGTTAGATCGTTAGTTTTCCCGAATTGGTCCTGAGCCATATCGGCACGAATTATTGGGTTATTAGGATCTGACGTTTACCACCCCCTAGACCCGGTATGCGATACTCTTAGACGAAAAGACCGGACTGTACGGAAATTGTCACGAATAGGCTTAGTTGGAGTTCGGATGAGATTTCTCGTCGGCCTTCCTTTTCGACAGGTATCTGGGAAGCCGTTACGTACAGCTAGTGTCGCTGACGTGCTTATAGTTAAACCCACTGCCAGCATACTATCGAGTCTTTAGAGTCCCACACAGAGGGTTTCCCTCGTTCAGACGAAGTGATGCAGTGGCCATATTTTGATACGTGCAGGGTTCCGATCAAATGAGTGTACTAGCTATCAGGACTTTTGATCGGACGGTTGATAATGCTAGCCGGCTTAGGATTAATCCAGATTATTAAATCAGTTATTGATTTAATAATTTACATACATACATACATACATACATACATGCATATATATATATATATATATATATATATATATATATATATATATTTCGATATGTATTTTCTAATATTATGTTCATTGTATTATTCTATCTCTTTGGATATTCATATTTTGATACGAATACGGGTATATATATGGTTGAATATATTTCGTATTTATACGGAAAAACATTCTAGAAGGAGGACATCTCATCATGTATTTTCCATTTTATTTTGTAAAATGAAAATGAGGTGTAAAGAGAAAGTGAGGTGAGAATGGTGAGAACCATACTTGAATAGTATTGACAAATGAATTGTATATTCATTTGTGCAAACTATTCAAGCATGGTTGATATATTCTATTTGTAAAAAATCTTTATACAAAACCATGGTTGATTTTTTCTCACATGATTTTTTTTCTCATTTTTCACCATTTGCTTTTCTCTCCTCACTTAGCTCTTTTCTTGAGCTCCTCTTTCTTCCTCCCTACCCTCTCATGAGTTAAGAATCAAGGATGGAAGTGAGATAGAAAAATACTAGAACAACACTAATACATCTCTAAGCACTCCAGACTAGCAACCTAAGGTCTTTAGTTTCTTTACTTGATTGTTTATATAAAGCTAGAGCCATGAACCATATCTCTCGGGTGGATCATCTTCAACGGAGGAAGACCGACGGTCAAGCTCGATCACGGAGAATCTAGAGCTAAGGAAGAGGAGGTGAAGACCGAAGGACTCGATCTCTTGGTATAACCTTCTTTTCACAGTAACTAAAATCTCTTTGTAGTTGTCTAGTTCATGTGTTTGGTTTAGATTTTAGGGTTCGTAGTTTCTAGCGCCTTTAGATTTTTAGTTATTCATTCCGCATAAGCCACGGTTGTGGCGGCATGGACGCTAGGAACTCTAACATGATATCAGAGCCACCCAAACACATAAACTAGTTAGATACGACGTTTGAAATCCGCTGTTTTTGTCGTGCAAAAACTGCCGACAAAAACAGTCTCGAAAATCCTAGTTTTAGCATGTTTGCACTCCCCGCAAGCTCACAGTTTGGAAAGAGAAGCCGCGAGGTGTTGTGGGGGATGAAAGGTCAGGCCCATGGTGGCCTCGGGGGGTGGGGACCCAACCCTACCCTATTAGGTAGGCTCGGGTCTGCCACCCCTTTGGGGCCACCTCGTGGTGGCCCCACGGGGTGGTACCCCCTCTAGCCCCTCAAGCGATAGTTAATTTTGGGTACTTCTATGCCACAAAGTTCGGGTGAGTTTTGAGTTCGTTTCGACTCTCGAATTGGCTTAAAACAATGGAATTTTAGGACTTAGTGAACTGTTTTTTCTGATTTTGAAAAAACTTGTTGTATTTGCTATTTTTGCGCAGAATTCTATTGTCGTGGTTTTTGTTACTTGCTACTGTGATGCGTATATGTGTTGTTTAACGTCTTTTAATCGCTATACGTCAATTAGAAGGGGTTACATGCATCTTGTTTATCTGTGATGTTTCTTATGATATCTTTGTGATGGTTTCGACGGATTGTTATGATGGATAGCCTTTTGTGCAATGTTTGTTGTACAGTTTTGAATTCATTTGTATATTCATTATTGCAGGGCGAGCGTTCGACATGTAGATGTAAGTCGATGTCGCACACCCCACACGGTTTGTAGAGAGGCGGAATTTATAAAAACAATTTTAAGACTTGCAACATCGATCTATCATCCAGGATCTTTTCGGAAACCTTAACTAGCTAAACACTTAAAGATTCTAAACTGCTATGATAGAGTTTTATACCACCTTGATTATAGTCCTTCGGGTATTCTTTTCCTTTCCTTGAACTCCTAGAAAGTGCAGATTTAGCTCGGTCGTCGGCTTCCTCGTGTCGAAGACGATCCACCCGAGAGTCTATGGTTCAAGCTCCAACCTTAAAACTGAAGTAACTAAAGTACCTAGGTATCTTAGGAGATGCAGAGAGTTAATTGGAGTATTTTATCTCAAATGACCCTAGGATTCACAACACATGTGAGGGTTAGGGTTTGAGGAAGAAGGAGGAGAACAATAGAGAGAGAATGAGAAAATGCAAATGAACAGGTGATGAAGGCGAGTGAAGAATGGCTCATTCTTTTCTCACAATCAAGCATGCATTATTTTCCATAGAAAATTCTAGCCATGCTTGAATAGTGAGAGCAAACCAATAAACTAATGAATTAGCCATGCTTCGCCCATGCTAAAAATATCTCTATTTCCATCTCATTAATCTATTTTCCAAAACTAGATTAAACCAAAATGAGGTGTCCCCTTCTAGAAGCATCTCTTGTAAAAATTACAAGAATGCACTCACCGTATATACATACATGTATTCGTACTGCAAAAAATATGAATACAAAGAGATAAAAATAATCCAATAATATAATACTAGAATCCGGCTTAATCCTAAGCCCACTAGTATTATCCGTCCGAACAACATCCGTGTAGCCAGTATACATATATGATCAGAACCCTGCACGTAAAACCATACGGCCTCTACATCATTTCCCCTGAACCAGGGAAACCCTCTGTGTAGGACTCTAAAGACTCGACAGTACGCTGGCAGTGGGTTTAACCACAAGTCCGTTAGCGGCACTAGCTGTACGTAATGGCTACCCAGGTACCTGTTGAAAAGAAGGCCGATAAGCAAACTCATCTGAACCCCTATTGAGCCTATCCGTGACAATCTCCGTACTGTCTGGTCTGTTCGTCTAAGAGTATCGCATATCAGGCCTAGGGATGGTAAACGTCAAACCCCTAATAGCGCAATAAGTCATGTCGGTGTAGAGCCCAATATATCCTGAGAAACTACAGGTATACCTACTAATAAATCTCACTTGCCCTGACCAGGAACTTTGTGTATTGGCTAACTGAACACAGCACGATATCAACTCCCAATACCGGGAGAGATGAATCCCTTGTAACCCCTGCTGCCTCCAAGTGCTTCGGGACTGCACCCAACCACTACATGTATGCATGACTCATTTGAGCCATGGTAGGATAGTAATCTAAGTACAGTGGGAACACACTCGAGGCGAATAGTGATGTCAAGTCAATGGACTAACATGTACTCATGTCACCCGGGAACTGCTAACTGACGATAGGTATAATACCAACCAGCAGATCCCAGCGAGTTCGTCTGGTGTAACTCATAACCCAATGAGCACCTGTGGATGCGGGGCAGGGCACCTCCCCTGATGGGGATAAGAAGCGTATATACTAGTCTACTCTGGAGTATTGATGCCCTGTCTTGATAATCTTATGACTAGGGACAAGCTTAAAGATGTGTTTATAGACCACCCAGCCCCCACTAGTGTGACTGCCATCACAACGCTGGTAGTCAAACAAAGATCATAAAGGCTCTATCAATATATATTAGTGATATGCTAAAAGAAACATATACACATATTAAGATAGAATCAAACTATATAGCATACTATCATATTAAGCAAGACTGTTATTATATCTGTGTATATCCCAAGCTTTCAAAATGTAATATACAATCCAGTACTATACAATAATGGCCTCTAGGGCATATATTACTGACAGTGGACTGTCGTTTCTGCCAGTTTGTATATTCTTTTATTGGGACACGGCCGGGTTGAGGTCGATGTCACCGTTATCTTTTTTGTACTAGGATAAACCCCGCGGCGGAGTGCTCGAGTAACCAGGTTCTAGAGGGCAACGGGCCTCCATCTCATGGCGTTGAGACCAGGGTAACTTACTCTAGAATTGGAGAGCTATTCGCCGCACTCGTAGGGGGTATAGGATGACTCACGATGGAGTGCTCAAATTACCGGATTCCGTGAAGTGCTGGGTAGCCCACTCACTTTGTCGATTGGGGTTGCCTCGCTTCTGGGATTGGCGGGTAACTTGTCGCATTCGTAGGGGTCTTGGTTCTACATTACACAGGCTATCCACACGACCAGGGAACATTGAGTTTCATTTGCGGCTCAAATGAAACCCGGGGCTCTTAGATTATCCGTTTTTCCATATTGCTTATCACTTTTCTGTGATGTTGCTTATATCATGCCTGAGATGACTATATATTTATATATAAATTAATTAATTAATGTTGTATATGTTTTGCATCCACGCTGGTCCATCCTCCGCTCTTCCGTTGGTTAAGTAACTTAAAGATGCATAACGGGCCCCGTGGCAAATACGGATGTCATATACGTATATTCTATTTCCGTTCTTTTCTGGTGTGATAGGTTTTAATTGATGGAACCGCATTAATTTTGATTAATGCAAGAAAAAATAAACCTAACAGATATTATCAGAACAAATTTTCGAAAAACTATAGTCGTATTCTTTTGCTTTGCATAGAGATATTCGGTCATGAATATCCCGCGCCTCATTCAAGGAGGCAAGAGCCTAGATCCCTTCATAGGGAATGATCTCTTGAGCAAAAGTTTGTGTTACTATAGATTACTCGGTTTTCTTCAAAACCACTAGTTTTCAAAAGCGGAGCCTAAATCACTCCTTTTCAAAACTGCTCGGTTCCTTCAACGATATCAAGTTCATTACGTTAAAAGGTTCTTCGCCAAAAACCCAGCCATAACCCTCCATCATTTCTTACAAGTATCATATAGTATTCATGCTATGTATGTTGACCTCTGTTAAGGCATAGTGAATGGTAGCTAGGTAATACTTGTTTGTTGTATAGAGATGCGATTATTTAGGACAGTCGCACGGTCATGTTAACCTCTGTCAAGGGCTTGTACGGGTAGGTCTAAATTAATCTAGGACAATGACGGGTTGAACTTGACTTGCGACTTATAATATGTTGACCTCTGTCAAGGTCATAAGCCGCTTGGGGTAAAAACCACATCGGGAGTTTTAAATATACAAGAAACTTGCTAGTGATGCATATCTTTTGGAGTGTGGTGACTAGAGTGGCTTCCATCTAGGTTATCCCATGATGATAGTTGGATCCCGATCCCACTGATGAGTAGGATTACTCTTAGGAGATATTTTTCACTTCACAATTAGCTAACCTATTAGGTGTCTAGAAAGGTGTTAACGGGGCTACGCCTCTCCGAAAACGAGATTTATTTTAATTAGGTCTGTGCGAGAGCACGGGGAACCTCCCTCGGAGTACCAACATCCACCTGGCTGAACAGTTAGCGAACTTTTATGGTGTAAATGATCCCGACTAGTTCTCCTTTTACAGGTTTGAAGGAGAATTCAAGGAAACGGTGGAAGCCATCCTGATTAGATAAACTAATAACCAATCTAATCTTGCAAGAGCGCACGCTGAGTGTTTCTTTTCTCTCTCTCCAGGTAGCAACCATGTCACGCCCTAAACAAGATAATAAAATGTTTGACTTGACCGACCCGGATTCTTATTCGGGGCTAGGGAACGTCGGTTCGGCTCTGACTTGTGATAAATGTCACGAGCTTGAGCAAGGAAAAGAGGATTACATGAATTCTTGATGACCCCGGTGAAGAAGAAGCATACTATTGCGTCTCCTTCAGGTGTTCTTGTTATTGAGAACTTTTTTCGGTCAGTCCTACCTTCTGGGTACTAGATACCGGATCAAGATTTCATATTTGTTATCTATTACAGGGACTTGGAAAAAGTAGGATGGTTGGACCTGGTAATATGTCCCTCAGAGTAGGAAACGGAGCACAAGTTGATGTTGCTGCCGTCAGTGAATATCACCTAGTATTGCCAAGAAGAAATACTATGATTTTGAACAACTGCTACTATATACCTTCCATGATTTTCAACATCATATCAGTTTCTTTACTTGATAAAGATGGATATAATTTTGTTCTAGATAGAAATATCATGAACATTTACCTTAATTAAGATTGGTTGCAGAAGGTACACTGTATAATGGTATCTATGTTCTTAATCAAAACACAGTTTTCAATATACAAAATACACGTAATAGGAATAGTTCAGACGTGAACGAAGCCTACTTATGGTATTGTAAACTTGATCATATCAATGAGAATAAACTAGTCAAGTTTCATAAGGATGGATATCTGAATTTGTTCGAATTTTCATCATATGAAACTTGTCAGTCGTGTCTCAAAGGAAAGATAACTAAATCTCCGTTCACGGGACACAGAGAAAGAGAAACAAAGCTCTTGGGATTCATACATGGTGATGCATGTGGTCTAATGTCTATATATGCAAGGGATGGATTCTCATACTTCATGATATTCACTGATGATCTCTCTAGATTCGAACATGTATTCTTGACAAAACACAAATCCGAAACTTTTGAGAAATTCAAGGAATATAATAGCGAAGTGGAGAACTAGACTGTAAAAAGTATAAAGATCCTCCGATCTGATCGAGAAAGGGGTACTTGAGTACGGAATTCCTTGACTATCTAAAAGAGAATGGAATTCACTCTCAATTTACTCCTCCGTATACACCACATCACAATGGCGTATCGGAGCGGAGGAATCGTACCCTTTTGGATATGATTCGCTCCATGATGAGTAACGCTAAGTTACTTCTTTCATTCTGGGGATATGCGCTTGAGTCTGCAGCGTACCTATTGAATCAAGTTCCGTCCAAATCCGTGCCTCAAACTCCATATGAAATATGGAAAGGAAGGAGACCGTGTCTTAAAAGGGTTAAGATATGGGGTTATCCAGCCTATATTAAAAAACATAATCCAGACAAACTCGAGGTACGATCAATATTGTGTAAGTTTGTAGGATATCCAAAGCATTCAAATGGATATATGTTCTACCACACCGAGGAATAGAAAGTGTTTATTGCTCAACATGCCACCTTTTTAGAATGGCAATTTCTTGCAAAAGAAATTAGTGGGAGCACGGTAGAACTTGAAGAAATTCAGGAACCACAAACCGAAACTGAAGATTTCGTGGAACTAGAGAATTCAATAATCCCGGACGAAGCTCAGCCACTCCACAGATCTAATGGGATTTCTCATCCACTTGAGAGATACTACGGTTTTCTTATAGACGAGGATCGAGTGGATTGCATCTTGGAAAAAGATGATCCTACTAGTTTCAAGCAGGCCATTGTCAATAGGGACTCTGATAAATGGTTGGATGCTATGCGATTCGAAATAGAGTCCATGTACACCAACAAAGTTTGGACCTTGGATATTGCTCCTCCTGGGGTAGAACCCGTTAGATGCAAATGGATCTTCAAAAAGAAGATTGGTGTTGATAGACAGGTGGAGACCTATAAAGTTAGACTTGTTGCAAAAGGTTTTCGTCAAAGACCCGGTGTGGACTATGACGAAACCTTTTTTCTAGTGGCTATGGTGAAATCCTTTCGGATCCTACTTTCCATTGCTGCCTTCCATGACTATGAAATCTGGTAAATGGACGTAAAAATGGATTTTTGAATGGAAGTTTAGAAGAGTGTGTTTATATGGATCAATCAGAGGGAATCGTAGACGGTAGGAGTAGCGGGAAGGTGTGCAAATTGCTTAAATCCATTTATGGATTAAAGCAAGTATCACGGAGCTAGAACATCTGTTTTGATGAAACAGTCAAGGAATTTGACTTCATCAAAAACGAGGATAAGCCTTCCATCTATAAGAAGATTGTAGGAAGAACTGTCATAATCCTAGTCTTGTACGTAGATGATATTCTCTTGATAGGAAATGACATTCCTACACTACAATCGGTCAAGCTGTTCTTATCACAAAGGTTCTCCATGAAAGACCTGGGTTATATCTCCTACATTCTAGGGATTAAGATCTACAGAGATAGATCTAAGAATTGTTGTGACTTTCACAGTCCAGGTACATAGAGACCATACTGAAGAGATTTCGTATGAAAGATTCCAAGCGCGTTAATATACCCTCTTTGCACGGAATTACCCTCTCCAAAGAGATGTCTCCCAAGGCTGATGAGGAGAGGGCTCACATGACTATTATACCCTACGCTTCACCCGTAGGATCTATAATATATGCGATACTATGTACCAGAACAAATATAGCTTACGTGCTTAGCGTGGTAAGCGGTATCATTCAAACCCAGAGAAGAACCACTGGACAGTAATGAAGAACATTCTTAAGTACCTGAGAAAGACTAAGGAACTGTTCTTGGTGCACAGTAATGGGGACCTCCGGGTGGATTCTTTTACTGGCTCGAGCTTCCAAAGTGATAAAGATGATAGCAAGTCTGTATCAGGTTTTGTGTTTACCCTCAACGGAGGGACGGTCTGTTGGAAGAGCTCCAAACAGGACATCGTCGTAGACTCGACGATAGAGGCTGAATACATTGCTGCCAATGATGCCGCAAAAGAAGTGGTCTGGATGAAAAAGTTCATTACTGAACTTGGGGTGGTTCCGTCCATTGTTGATCCAATACCTTTGAATTGCGACAACAATAGGGCTATGGCTTTAGCAAAAGAACCACGGTCCCATCAGACATCCAAACACATCTTGAGGCGGTATCACCTGATCAGGGAGAACGAGATTCGGAGAGTAAACACAAAAGAGAACATGGCGGGTTCATTCACCAAGGCCCTCCCTCAAGCATAGTTCGAGAGACTGTTTAAGATGTTGGGTATGCGATATGCCAACAACTGTCCCTAGAGCAGACCGTTAGGTACTCGATACGCCAAAATATGGCCTTAGTGCAAATAAGAGATTATTGGATATGTATGCCCTATAGGCCATTATTGTATATGTATATATAGTGGATGCTTGAACATATGTATGTACAGTACAATCTTACTCGATATAATAATATACTATTTGGTTTGTCTTTATCTTAACATGTGTATATGTTTTACTTGTTATTATGTATCGTTAATACATGTTGATAAAGCCCGTAGGATTATTGCTTGACTACCAGCGTTATGATGGCAATCATACATGTGGGGGTTAGGTAGTCCATAAGCACATCCTTAAATGTCTCTGGTCGTGGGAGTATTGAGACTGAACATCGATATTCTGGAATAGACTAGTGTATACGTTTCTATACCCCGACGAGGGGCGATGGTTAGCCTCACAACCATTGGTCTTTGTCACCTAGATCGTATACAGCTGCTCACTGGGGGTGAGTACACTGGACGGGCTCGCCGAGAACTTCTAGATGGTAATATACCTATCGTCAGATAGCAGTTCTCAGGTGTCATGGGTACAAATTAGTCTTTAGACCTGAGATCGCCATTTGTCTCAAGTGAGTTCCCACTGTACTTAGATTAACACTCTACCATGGCTCTACTGAGTCATGCAAACAGCTTTTAGTTGGGTACAGTCCTAAGCCACATAGAGGCAGTGAGCGATTGTTGGGGATTCATCTCTCCCGATATAGGGAGTCGATATCGCACTGTGTTCGGTTGGCCAACACTATAAGACCTTGACCAAGGCGGTTGGGATTTACTGATAGTTAGATCGGTAGTTTTCTTGGATTGGTCATGAGCCACATTGGCACGAATTATCGGGTTATTATGGTCTGATGTTTACCACCCCCTAGACCCGATATGCGATACTCTTAAACGTAGAGACCGGACTGTACGGAGATTGTCACGGATAGGCTCAGTAGGAGTTCGGATGAGCTTGCTCGTTGACCTTCTTTTTCGACAAGTACCTAGGTAGTCGTTACGTACAACTAGTGCCGCTAACGTGCTTGTAGTTAAACCCACTACCAGCGTACTGTCAAGTCTTTAGAGTTCAACACAAGGGTTTTCCTGGTTCAGGCGAAATGTTGTAGTGGCTGTATTTTGATACGTGCAGGGTTCCGATCAAATGAGTGTACTAGCTACCCGGACTTTTGATCGGGCGGTTGATATTATTAGCCGGCTTAGGATTAAGCCGGATTTTTAAATCAGTTATTGATTTAATAATTTACATATATATATTTTTCGATATGTATATTCTAGTATTATGTTCATTGTATTACTCTATCTCTTTGGGTATTCATATTTTAATACGAATACGGGTATGTATATACTGTAGAATGTATTCTGTATTTATACGGAAAAACATTCTAGAAAGATGACACCTCATCATGTATTTTCCATTTTTTGTAAAATGAAAATGATGTATAAAGAGAAAGTGAGGTGAGAATGGTGAGAACCATACTTGAATAGTATTGACAAATGAATTGTATATTCATTTGTACAAACTATTCAAGCATGGTTGAGTTATTCTATTTGTAAAAAATCTTTATACAAAGCCATGGTTGATTTTTTCTCACATGAGTTTTTTCTCATTTTTCACCATTTGCTTCTCTCTCCTCACTTAGCTCTTTTCTTGAGCTCCTCCTTTTTCTTCCTCCCTACGCTCTTACGAGTTGAGAATCAAGGGTGGAAGTGAGATAGAAAAATACAAAAACAACACTACTACATCTCTAAGCATTTTAGACTAGCAACCTAGGGTCTCTAGTTGCTCTACTTAATTATTTGTGTAGAGCTAGAGCCATGAACCATATCCCTCAGGTGGATCATCTTCGACGGAGGAAGATCGATGGTCAAGCTCGATCATGGAGACCTCAAGTGGCTAAGGAAGAGGAGGTGAAGACTGAAGGACTCGATCTCTTGGTATAACCTTCTTTTCACAGTAGCTAAAATCTCTTTATAGTTGTCTATTTCATGTGTTTAGTTTAGATTCTAGGGTTTGTAGTTTTTAGCGTTGCTAGATTTTTTGTTATTCATTCCGCATAGGCCGCGGTTGTAGCGGCATGGGCGTTAGGAACTCTAACAAAGGATTGCGATCGTTTTGAATGGTTGCAACTGTTGGGGGTTCCAACCTTTTGGGAAGCTATATAAAACCCTACTTGAAGGCAACAGAAATAGAACTAAGAACCAAAAACCAAAGCACACAAAATTCTTTCTTCTTCTTCTTCACTGCATTCACGTCATCCGTACATCTGACATCGAAACAGAAAGGGTGCTAACACTATTTCGGTGACTTGTGCAAGCCAGAGTACCAAAAGGGCCAGGGAGTTATATCTTGGGATTGAATCGCCATTGTAAACCTGCTAAAAGGGAGACGATGTCTTTCTTAGATCAGTGCACTCAAGTGCATGCATCTTTCCTATAAACTTCAATTTTCATACTTGTGATTCATAAAGGTTAGAATTTTGTTTATTCAATTCTTCATATATAAAACATATTAAACAGCAAATTTTCCAACAATCTAAGAAAGATATCGATCCGTTTAATTCATTTTTTTTAATTCTAATCTGTTTAATATATTTAATGCTAATTTACTTCATTAATTGCTATTGCATATAATTATCTACATATTCTGTAATCGCACCAGTATACCGATTGGTCTACTTTGTTGAGCATGTTCCCTCAAAAATTATTTTACGGATACTGATTGCACTATACGATTGATCTACATTGTTGGGCTTGTTCCCCCCAAAAATTAACTTACGGATATTAACTGCACTATTTTATTATTGCTAGTAATTCCAAATTAAAAGTGAATATTAATATTAAGGATTAGTTTATTTTTTAAAATTCATACCGGATATTCATATTCATATTTGTTAAATTCTAACGCATTCTTGTTATCCATCAGTTGTTATATTATGGCAAAGCGTAACGACACCAGTTCTAAAAAACCCGAAAAGTTCAATGGTCAAAGTGACTTTAAGACTTGGAAAATACAAGTCAAGTATCGATTGACTATATTAGGATCTACCACTGCAGTCAAAGAAAGTCCTATCCCTTCTGTATCTGAAAAAAATTCCCTGAGAAAAGTCCAACCGATGAGAGTAGGAGTACTGATGCACCCACTCCTTCCACGGACAAAACCAAATCTAAGTACTCTTCTTCCGAGAAGATAGATTACCATTGTAAGTTCCGAATACTTAGTGCATTGGAAGGTCCACTTTATCGTACATTCCTTCACTTTAAAAAGGCTAAGGAACTTTGGTTCGTATTAGTGCATTGGAAGGTCCGCTTGGTTTACCAACGGGAATGAACTTAAAATGCATTTTTCACATTTGTGAGGTCTATCGGTTCATGAGATATTTGGGTTTGATCTAAGGATTGTTAATCATATTTGAGACCGATATCAACTTAGAAACAAATGAGCATATGGACTCAATTATTTTAGTTTAAGGACATCACGGTCCAATATCACCATGTTTTGGGCGACGCGCTAGTTTAGGGACATCTCGGTCCAATATTCCTGTTTTGGGGATGAATGTTAGTTTAAGGACATTTCAGTCCAACATTCCTATTTGGGGGACGAATGTTAGTTTAAGGACATTTCGGTCCAACATTATTATTAAGTTTTGGGAACGAATGTTAGTTTAAGGATATTTCGGTCCAACCTTTATCTTGCATGCACGTGCATCTGTTACACGTGAGGCCTGTTTGGCCTTTGGTTATTTATACTTAGCGCTCATATGCTTTGTATATGAGCGCTCACGTGTTTAACACGTGGGGTCTATTTGCCCTTTTTGTTATTTGCTTTCAGCGCTTATATACTTTGCATATAAACGCTCACGTGTTTAACACATGATGCCAAACTGTGGGAATTTTTCCCCTCTTTCTTCTTTCCCTTTTTTATAAGACAACAAATAGCTCTTAGCCAAAAAATTTGGCGGGAATAAATGCCTCCCACTACTTTGCCCACGTAAGTATGTATGTAGGTGAAGTAATGCAGAGTTATGCATGGCTATAGAATTGATGGTTTAGGAGACAAGTTTAGGATCCTTGTAGCCTAAGACTTTTTTCATCTTCATGAGTCGTAAGGGTCTCAAGAAGGTTTTTCTCTCTATGAGTCGTGAGGATCTCATAGGTGCATATTCTTCCTAGAAATCGTGAGGATTTCTAAGTGTTCATCACCTTCGTAAGTCATAAGAATCTCACTTCGGTATTTTCTCCTTACAAGTTGTGAGGACCTGTAAGTGCATTTTTACTTTATTGGCGAATGTGTCCCATGGATAGTATACAAGAGTGAGTTTGGACCTCCTTGTAGGGCAGCGATGGCTTAGGAAACAGGTTTTAGATCTGTCGTTTAAGGCTTTTCAACTTTATGAGCCGTGAGGGTCTCATAAAGACTTTTCTCCCTACGAGTCGAGAGAATCTCATAGGTGTCTTTTCTCCTTAGAAGTCGTGAGTGTTAGTTGTATTTATGCCCTAGAGGCCAGTATTGTACAGATGATGTATATTATATTGGATGCTTGGACATATATAGAGATGACTTTCTTGCTCGATATGATAGTATGCTATCTGGTTTCTCTTTATCTTAACATGTACACTAATCTCTTTAAACTGTCTTATAGTTACATGTTGGTAAAGCCCTTAGGATGTGTACTTGACTGCCTGGACTATGATGCAGATCATACTAGTGGGGACATGGTAGTCCATAAGTACATCCTTCAAGGTCCCTAGTCGTAGGTGTATCGAGACGGGGCATCGATATACCAGAGTAGACTAGCGTATACGCTTCTCGACCCATGAGATGGGCGATGGATGATCCCATATCCATTGGTGTTTGACATCAGAGATGGTATACGGGTGCTCAGTGTAGACTGGGTACACTGGACGGACTCGCCGAGAACTCCCAGATGGTATTATACCTCACGTTAGATGGCAGTTCTTAGGTGACACTTGTACAGGTTAGTCTGTAGACCCGAGATCGTCATAGAGTCTTGTGTGATTCCCACTGTGCTTTGATCTCCACCTTACCACGTCCATGAGGGCGTGCAAAACGGTGGTCTTTGGGTACAGTCCCGAGTCACATGGAGGCAATGAGCGATAGGAGGGGTTTCGTCTCTCCCGGTATTGGGGGTTGATGTTGCGCTGTGCTCGATTGGCCGTAACAGGGAAGTCCCTGGCCAGGACTGATCAGAGATTTGCTGGTAAGTGTTACCAGTAGTTTCTCGACCCGTTATGAGCCTCACATCGGCACGACTTATCGGTTATTGGGGTCTGACGTTTACCACCCCTAGACTTGATATGCGACATATCAGACGAACAGACCGGACTGTACGGTAAGTGTTACTGGTTAGATTCACAGGAGTATGAGCGGGCTAGCTCGTCGATCTTCTGATCGCTCGATACCCGGATGGCCGTTACGTTTAGCAGACCGCTTGCGGCTTGTGGGTGCTTGATATGATCATCATCTGCTACCGGCGTATTGACGAGTCTTTAGAGTCCTACACAGAGGTTTCCTGGCTCAAGCGAAACGAAATAGGAGCGCATATGAGATATGTGCAGGACCGAGAATAATGCGTGTATGTGATACCGTATACCATTCTCGCGATGAGTTTATCGAATGGTTATATTCGATATAACCTAGATATCGAATCAAGGATTGATTCGATAAGCCGATACATAGGATACTAGTCGGTTATATGCGATATGACCGGATCATTAAATCAAGTGTTGATTTAATGATTTAATGTATAATTATATATTTGATATATTACTTTGCATTAACTAGTATTGGTTCATTTTAAATGGATTTTCTCACTAGATGTGCAAGTTGTATATGTGATATACTTTAGTGCACATGTTTGTATCATATTTGATGATACTTGCTCATTTGGTTAAGTGTAAAGAATTAAACCATGGTTAAAAGATTATTAGGGTTTTGATTATTCATTTATTTGTTTGTTTGTTCATTTATTTATTTGGAAATGGTTTAGATGAGAATGGTGGCTTTATTTGTTTCTAGTTGAAGCTTCATGAAGCTTTGACTTCTTAACCATTCTTGTCTTCATGCTTAACCCTAACTCATCCAAGTAACCATGGTCTATTCTCTACACTCTACCCTAGTTAGTATATGATAAGTATTCATTTACTTTTCAATTTTATTAATACTTATCATATTCTTTCTTCTTCATCATCATCTTCTTCTTCAAGAAAAGCTTAAGTCCATCAATGGCAACTTGAGCTAAAGTGTGAGAAATCCAATTCTAAAGTGAACCCACCTCCTATTTCTTCATCCTATACCTCTTGCCAAGTGGTTTTGGGTGTTTTCTTCATAAGTTTCACAACTTGGTGAAGTTGGAGCTTGAACTTGCGATACCTCGACGTAGATCATCTTCGGCACGAAGCCGACGACCTTGCCCGCCCATTTCTCCGATGAAGCCGATGCTTGAGTTCGGGATTCGAGACGGACAGCGAGAAGACGTCTACGTGGAGCTAAGGAAGTGGATAACCGGATCTACAAAGGTTGTAGCTTCTTATCTTTAGTTAAGTTGTTAACTAGATTCGTATTTCGCCTAAACTTCTAGTCAACGATCCGTATTAGGGTTTCTCGGCACCCGTAAAATTTGAAATTGGCATGGTTGATGCCTTGTGAGACCTCTTGAGAGTGTCTAGGAACCCTACAGTGAGGACTCCTAAGTATGTTTTCTCTTGAGAGTCGTAAGGATCTCACAAGAGAATTTTTCCCTTACGAGTCAAAAGGACTCGTAAGTGGTTTCTCCTCCTCATCTGTATGCGACTTTGGAGAATGTGGCCTGTAGATAGTATACAAGAGTCAATTTAGACCTATTTGTAGGGCCACGGTGCTTAGAAAAGAGGTTGATATTCCCGTCGCCTAAGGCTTTTCACCCTCATAAGCCGTGATGGTCTCATAAAGATGGTTTTCCCTACGAGTCGAAAGGATCTCGCAGGTGTATCCTAACGTGAAATATAGATAACCCCCATTTTTGATAGGGGTCCGTTAGGTTTGTGGTACTAGGGTTTTAGTCCATGGTCCCGTCGGGTTGGCTGATGTATTCCTCGATATGTTGTTTTTAAGCCGCTGTTCGAGTAGCTCCGTGACTGTCGTGTCTCTGACCCCTTCTGAGGCTGGACAAGACGTCTTCAAGTAATCTTCTCAGGTCATATTACCGTTGGAAGAACAAGCGTTAAGTATTTGACATGATGCTTTTTACTTGAGGTTAGGCTCAATTTGGAACCCCGATGAGTCATAACCGCACCCTTCTGGGGTGGGACGATCTCCAACGGTCTTTAGGCTTTGTATATATTGTCGTTACGACCTGAAATTAGGAATATGATGTCACTTAGTTTTTGCTTTGATGATATCGCGCCGATTCTTTGCTGAAGTAGGGTAGACATCTGTTTAACCTCTATGTTGTATGTATTGCCATCGAGATCTGGAGCTTGGGATATGTCGTCACTCCTCTTTTGTTCGACCGTTGGGTCTTTGTTAACGTCGCGTCTGCACCCTGCTGGCATGAGAAGCACGTCGAGTCGATCTCTAGGCTGTAGATGTCACCATCAAGATCTGGAGCTAGGAATATGCCATCGCTCCACTTTGATTTGACCCTTGAGTCCTTATTGATGTTGCATCTGCATCCTGCTGGCATGAGAAGCACGTCGAGCTGGAGTTAGGATTTTGCCGTCACTCCTTTTGATTTGGTTCCTTGGAGCCTTTGTTGACATCGCATCTGCACCGAGAAGGAACGTCGAGCTGGAGCTGGGATTTTGCCATTACTCCTTTTTTGTTTGACCCTTGGGTCTTTGATGATATTACGCCTACATCCTGCTGGCATGAGAAGCACGTCGAGCTGGAGTTAGGATTTTGCCGTCATTCCCTTTTGATTTGGCTCCTTGAAGCCTTTGTTGACGTCACGTCTGCACCGAGAAGGAACGCCGAGCTGGAGCTGGGATTTTGCCATTACTCCCTTTTTGTTTAACCCTTGGGGTCTTTGATGACGTTGCGTCTACATCCTGCTGGCATAAGAAGCACATCGAGCTGGAGTTAGGATTTTGACATCACTCCTTTTTTATTCGACCCATGAGTCTTTGTTGACGTCGCGTCTGCACTCTGCTGGCATGAGAAGCACGTCGAGTCAATCTCTAGGCTGTAGTTGTCGTCATCAAGATCTGGAGCTAGGAATATGCCATCGCTCCACTTTGATTTAGCCTTTGGGTATTTGTTGACGTTGCGTCTGCATCCTGCTGGCATGAGAAGCACGTCGAGTTGGAGTTAGGATCTTGCCATCACTCCTTTTTTGTTTTGGCTCCTTAGAGCTTTGTTGACGTTGCATCTGCATCCTTCCAGAATGAGAAGAACGTCGGGATGACCTCTAGGGTGTACATGTTGCCATTAAGATCTGGCTCTCCCTTTGACGGAGCCTGGTGGGAAAATATGGTACCCTTTCTTTCATTTGTGCCCATGGATTATATACAAGGGTCGGTGTGGACCTACCTGCAGAGCAGAAAAGTTTCATTTTCATTTTTTATTCCGTTCCGTGATGCTCTATCTTTTCAGCTTTTATGTCGCGAAAGTCGGGATTGCCCAATCATTTCGGCTATTTATCGTAGTGCCCAATCATTTCGGCTATATCGTTTTTTTTTTACTCGCTATTTTTTATTGCGAGTTGCCCAAACATTTCGGCTGTTTCATATGCATATATTTTTTTGCTCGCTGATTTTTATTTCGAGTTTCCCCATCATTTCGGCTATTTCATATGCATTTTTTTGCTCGCTGATTTTGTTGTGAGTCGGGGACTTGGGTCCTGATACCAATTTTGGCAGCAGTATCGCTACGACTGGAATATTGCCAGGAGTGAATCATCATTTGCCGTGAGAGGACTTAAAGTTTGATACCTTTTTAAGCATCAGCATCCCTACGACTGGAATATTTCCAGGAGCGACTCATCATTTTCCTTTGTTAATTTGAACAAAAGTGGCTTAGCAAACAGGGTTAGGATCTTGTCGACTAAGGCTTTTTGACTTTATGAGCCGTAAGGGTCTAATAAAGGTATTTCTCCCTACGAGTCGAGAGGATCTTGTAGGTGTGTTTTCTCCTCAGAAATCGTGGGGATTCCTAAGTGATATTTGCCTTTGTAAATCGTAAGGATCTTACAAGAGTATTTTCTCCTTGTAAGTCGAGAGGACTTACATGTGTTGTTCACCATACGGGGACATTTCTTGCTCTTGGTGAAACTTACTGGGGGATATATTTATTTATGCCCGTGGATTGTATGCAAAAGTCAATATAGGACTGCCTGTAGGGTAAGTTGGGAGATATGATGGCTTAAGAACAGGTTTAGATCCCTATAGCTTAAGGCTTTTAAATCCTACGAGCCGTGAGGGTCTCATAAGGGGAATTCTCCTTACGAGTCGTGAATATCTTGCAAGTGTAATTTCTCCATAGGAATCGTGGGGATTCCTAAGTGTGTTGCTCCTTTGTGAGTCATAAGGATCTCACGCAGGTATTTTCTCCTCACAAGGTCGAAAGGACCTTGCAAGTGCATATGAATTTTTTATTTTACGAGTTTGCGCCTTTTTCGGGTTTTCACAAACTCGCCGGCAGTCCTGCTGTTTTTACTCACGGCGCTCTTTCGGGTTTTCATCCGTGCCCATTTTGCTTGTGGACATATCGTTTTCCTTTTTTTCTTTTTTTTCTTTTTTTAAACGAGATTGCGCCCTTTTGGGTTTTCATAAACTCGCAGGCAATCTTGTTGTTTTTACTCACGGCGCCTTTTCGGGTTTTCATCTATGCCCATTCGCTCGTGGACATACCGTTTTGCTTTTTTTTTGCGAACGATGAAACTCTCGAAAGTAGTTTCGCCGCAGATGATCCATCTGTTTGCCGGTGGGACTTGGGGGTGGCTTCATCGCTGGAGTAGCTATGTAGCCAGTAGGACTTAAGTTGCAACCCTCGCCATTGAGACTTCGATTGCAATATAGATCTCAAGGGAGGATATCGCCGTATTTAGGGTGATGTGCCATGTTTGAAGCGACGCACTACTTTAGGGACGTTTCGGTCCATTATCGCCGTTTTTTTAGGTGACGCTCTGGTTCAGGGACATTTCGGTCCATTATCGTCATGTTTGAGGCGACGCTCTAGTTTAGGGACTTCTCGGTTTATTATCGCCGTGTTTGAGGCGAAGCACTAGTTTAGGGACGTTTCGGTCCATTATCGTCGTTTTTAAGCGACGCTCTACTTTAGGGACATTTTGGTCCATTATCGCCATATTTAAGGCGACGCTCTAGTTTAGGGACTTCTCGGTCCATTATCGCCGTGTTTGAGACGACGCACTGGTTTAGGGACTTCTCGGTCCATTATCGCCATGTTTGAAACGACGCACTAGTTTAGGGACTTCTCGGTCCATTATCGCCGTTTTTAAGTGGCGCTCTAGTTTAGGGACATTTCGGTCCATTATCGCCATGTTTGAGGCGAAGCTCTAGTTTAGGGATTTCTCGGTCCATTATCGCCGTGTTTGAGGCGACGCACTATTTTAGGGACGTTTCGGTCCATTATCGCCGTTTTTATGCGACGCTCTAGTTTAGGGATATTTCAGTCCAACATTCCCATTTGGTCGGGGAGTTGCACAACTCATTCCTTCCAATGCTTATTTGCTTAGGCATTGATGCTTGTCCCTTGTATGTGTGGACACTTCACACCTTAAGCTATTTTCACCCTCTTGGACTGCTTCATTTATCATCATACCAATCGGGTTGTTTTTGCGGGAAATACAAGGCACTTTACACGGCACCTGCCCCCTTTTCATCAATGTCGCTTTCTGACGCTGACGAAGAATCTTCTTCATATACGAAGGAACGAGATATCATGTCACTCCTTCTGCTGAGTCTACTTTTTCTTTGGAAGAATGAACTTGACTTGGGGGTTTTCCCCTCATCATCTGATTCGGAGTGGGACCTGGATTCCACATCCCTTCCATGGTTTTTTTGTTCAAACGGGCTATTTCACTTGATTGCAGGACCCGTTTTATAGGTCCCTTAATATCCTTTCTGTTCTATGAAGAAAGGATCCCCTCCATAGAGATTCCTCCGCCAGTGAGCAACATGCTCCCTGCGTATATTTTGGGGGGAGTGAGTACACGCGTCGTCGCTATTTTGGTGACAGGTTGCTTCAGAACCGCTCATTTTTGTTGAGCGTTGGCGACAAATGCCACCTTGCCTGTGTTTTTCATTTATCTTCATCGAATGAGGAAGAGTCTTGACCCATCTCATCCAATCGAGCCATTTTATCCATGAGTTCTTGGAAGGTCGTTGGCTTGAAGATAGCCATATATAGGAACACCTTTGAATTTGGGTCAAGGTTGGCTATGAACATTCCAACGACTGGAGCTTCATCGATGCATTGCTAGCATTTCGACCAGAGATTTCGCCATCGAGTAGCATATTGAACCCAGATCTCATTCAGTCTAATTCTTTCATTGACCAACGTCGTTACGGTAGTGCGTTTATTCACACTAGCGAATCTCTAACAGAAGAGCATCTCCATCTCGTCGAAGGTATTCACGGAGTCATTTGGGAGTATCACACACCATTTGAACGTAGTGCCTGCCAGACTGCTGACGAACTGTCGAAGGAGCAGTATATCATTTCCTCCAGTATTGCCGCACATGGATCTAAATCGTGCAATGTGCTGGTAAGGGTTCCATGTTCTTTTGTATATTCTGGCGGGTACTGTATTTGATCGTAGCACGCCGGATACGGTCGGCCGGTCTTGATTGACCTATTTGCTGCTTCACTGGCATAATGAGCTTTAATTTGCTGAGCGATATATGCGTCCAGTTTTACATTTGGGATCATTTCCTCCTCAACCATTGATGAGGCTCGCAGAGGCTTTGAAATATCACCCTTGTCTTTAAAAGCGACTACCGGTGTTTCATCTGCTAATGGTTCCAAATGGACCATCATTCCAGCCATATTCTGGATCAGAAGGGCCATCCGGTTCATTTTAGTGGACATTTCTGCCGCTTCTTCATCTCTCTTTTTGAGAGTGCGCTTTAGGAAATCATTATCCGACTCCTTCCCTACTCTTTTTTCGGATACGTCCTCGGGATTTTCCTTAGGCAATGGATTAGCGAGTGTTGCCGCCTGAGCAAGCATCTCCTGTAGCTTTTTAAGTTGCAGTTAAGCCTTTATTAGAGACCGAGTATGCGGTCTGTGACTAGTATAAGTGTGACATTCATCTTTGGAGTTCACCATGTAGACTGTGTGAACTACTATGCCCCCAGGCTTAGGGTGATTGGAGCTTTGACCCTCGGAGTTTGCCTCGGACACTTGGGCTTTATCAGGCTTCCTTTTTTTATGAGAAGCTGCTTTAGGAGGAACTATTGTATCAAGATCCGTCTTGGAATGAGTTTCCTTGTATTTGAAAGGGGATTTGGCAGAATTTGGCAGAAATTTAGGGGAAGAGTCGCGGTTGACGACTGAGTCCTTCACCTTCTTTCACGCCTTATATATAAATGAGGAAAGTTCATTTAGGGAGCGAATTGGTTTCTGCTCTCGTGGGATCTCCATAAGCTGCGGAGATTTCTTTAATATTGCAGTGGGAGAATTTTGTCTGACCCTTCACAACAGTTCAAAACTGTTCCCGGTTGGAACAACAGCATTCACCACTGGGATTGAAACAAAACCATACGGAGAACTGCCCCCAGCTTGTCTTATTTGACACTGATATCAACGCCGGTGATGTCTTGCGACCGGAATTTGATTAGCCTCAGGATTTTGCTGAGCATGCCCCCTGTTTTCTTTGAGAGCTTGAGTATTCTGCCCCCTGCGTCAACCTTGGCCTTTGGAAGGTACCAGTTGTTTGGAGACCGATTCCGTCGGCAAAGCAGAAGCTTGAGCCTGTGGAAGACAGACTTCTTCTGGGCTTCCTCCTTTGGTGTTGAGATACCGAGGGTGGGAGATGGGAGTATAGACCCAAAGATAAGCCCACTGATTTCTTGAAGAGCTTGATTGTAGAGATTTGAGACTGCAAGTGGCCCATATTTGACTCTACCAGATGTGACAGAGCCTGAATTGCTGTGGGTGGAAGAAAACGCCATTCTGCATAGAGATGAAACGCCGAGCTTCAGTATCTCATCACCCAAGGGCAACTACAAACATATATACCATGATTATTTGATCGCGGAAAAACACGACACACGAAGTGTGGAGTGCAAAGAGAAAGAGGCCCCAACGGGCGTGCCAAAATCTGTTTACCGCCGAAAGACCGGACTGAGACGTTAGGATGTCTAGCCTGAATTTAGGGGCAGATACTATTTGGACTGCTCCATCCACCTCTCTGAAGATACCAAGATGATTTATGGCACCATATATCGGAGGTTTGGTCAGATGAGACCGTTGTAGCAAACTTTATCATATTCCCCCTCGTTTGTGAGAGGTTTTTGATTGTGAGGACGCTCTACCCTGCAAGCGCAAACCTCTGCAGTTAATTACATTATCGTGTTGCGATAACCACTTTCTCCTTCTCTGGTGGTTCACTTCGAGCCGTGTTGTGTTTGTTTTATTTTAGGTTGCCCGTGGATTGTATACGGAGACTAATTTATGTCGTCGCCCATAGGGCACGGATTAGTCCAAATCCATATATTTGAAATTTAGGTTTAGGTCAAGGATTTTCTTGAAGGGATCCACGTTGGTAGCTTGGTTTTCCAACAAGAATGAACTTAAGACGCATTTCTCACATTTGTGAGGTCTATCAGTTCATGAGATATTTGGGTTTGATCTAAGGATCGTTAGTCATATTTGAGACCAATATCAACTTAGAAACAAATGAGCATATATACTCAATTATTTTAGTTTAAGTACATCACAGTCCAATATCACCATGTTTGGGGCGACGCGCTAGTTTAGGGACATCTCGGTCCAACATTCCTGTTTTGGGGACGAATGTTAGTTTAAGGATATTTCGGTCCAAAATTCTCGTTTTAGGGACGAATGTTAGTTTAAGGACATTTCGGTCCAACATTCCCATTAAGTTTTGGGGACGAATGTTAGTTTAAGGATATTTCGGTCCAACATTCATCTTGCACACACGTGTATTTGTTACATGGAAAAGTGAACGATGGTGACATGGATGCGCTCAATTTGGGATGCAACCCAATTTGAGGTGTGCACGTCAATTTGGAAGTGCATCAATGTGGGATGTATCATTCCCTATCTTGATGAAATTTTATATTAAGTTGGGACGGGAAAGGAGTTGTTGGTTGTTGGGACTCGCCGCCTCTCTAAAGACGTTGAGGAATTACAACGACTTATATCAGAGGTGTGAAGAGATGTACCCTTGAACCAAATCCCATGTTTGAGGGAAAGATCATGGTGGATCATCTAAGAATCATTAGTCTTATTTGAGACTAAGATTACCTTAGGAGATATGGGATGAATATCATTTTGGATATCATCAATGAGAGATCATTAGTCATGTTTGAGACTAAGATCAGTTTGGAAATCACGAGCATATGAGCTCACTTGAAGAATCAAAGAGGTTTAATCTCAGGAAACTTAGCCAATTTAGGCTAAGACTGGGTTTCTGTACTACCTAGCAGTGCTAAGCACTCAGTTTCATATAGCGCTCACATATGTTTTACGTAAGGCGCTATGATAGTGCTAAGCACTAGCCTTTTGTGGCACTCATGTGTGTTTCACGTGACGTGCTGAGATTTTGGTTTCTTTTGGACGCTCACGTGTATTTCATGTGAGGCGCTGAGTTTTGGCGCTGCACTAGTGCTAAGTACTAACTTTTTCAAGCGCTCACGTGTGTTTCACATGAGGCGCTATATAATTTGGCCTTGGGTGCTCACGTGCTTTTCACGTGAGGCGCTGAGTTCTTTTTAGAGATTTAATCTCTGTCGATATTTTTAGAGAACTTAAATCTCTATTGATGGTATTTTGACTATTAACGATCACCAAGATCACTATTTTGATGATATGGGATCATGTTCTTAAAGAACTAAGTTCTTGATTTGAAGGAACTAAGTTCCTGGAGTATTATGGGCTCCATATTCTCCATGTTCTTGTATCCGTATTTTCATGTTCATATTTTCAGAGAGGTTAAACCTCTGTTAATGGTATTTTGACCATTAACAATCATCAAGATCACTATTTTGAGGATCTTAGATCGGGTTTTTAAAGAACCAAATTCTTAATTTGAAGGAACTAAGTTCCTGGAGTATTATAGGGTCCATCTTCTTTCTGTTTAAATTTGTTCATACCAGAATGTTTGATTCTCAAGAACAAGATCTTCCTAATAAGAATTAAAGTTTCAACTTGAGGGAGACTTGTCTTGTGAATCTCAGATCCAGAGAAAGAACTAAGATCTTTTAAAATGGTTAAACCCTTAGATATGATATGATAGACAAAGAAGATATTTTGATCACTTCTTTTTTTTATCTAGGGTTTTGAGGAAGAAGGTCATCTTTTTTGAGAATTAAATTCTCTGTTCTTTTTTTTGTGCAAGCTTTTGGAGAGCCTTCTGTATTTTTTACAGAAACTTATTAGGGGTCTCCCTTTTCTAGATTTAATCTCCTTGCTCCTATTTATAGGAGAAGAGAAAAAATCAATTTGTTAAGAAAATCTCTCATTAAGAGATCAAGATTGATTTTATAATCAATCAAAAATGATCTTTTAGATCAATTGGTGAATTTTATTCACCGTTGGATTTTTAATCCAAAGGCACTCTGTTTAACAGAGAAGATTTCTTATTTGTTTAACAAGATTAGAAAATATTTTCCTAAGATAAAGTTTTATTCTATCATATGAATATCTTGTTAGTTTAACAATATTAGAATTTTATTCTATCATATGAATATCTTGTTGGATTAATAAGATTAGGAAATATTTTCCTAAAATAGAATTTTATTCTATCATATGAATATCTTGTTAACTTAAAAAGATTAGAATTTTATTCTATTATATGAATATCTTGTTAGTTTAACAAGATTATGAAATATTTTCCTAAAATAGAATTTTATTCTATCATATGAATATCTTGTTAGTTTAACAAGATTATGAAATATTTTCCTAAAATAGAATTTTATTCTATTATATGAATATCTTGTTAGTTTAACAAGATTAGGAAATATTTTCCTAACCATAGAATCAAATTCTGTTTAACAGAGAAGATCTCTCTTATTTTAGGAAGATCAGGAAAATATTTCCCACATAGAAATTAATTCTATTAGATGGTTTAATTCGTGATATTTTATCACAATTGGATTTTAAATCCAAGATTCTCTGTTAAAGAAAGATCTTTCCATATTAGAAAGATCAGGGAAAATATTTCCCAAAAATAGAATTTAATTCTATATATAATTCAATTCTATTTAAATAGCGGCGCTCACATACAAAGCATGTGAGCACTGCCAAAAGAATGCGGTAAGAGAACTCATGTGTTTAACACGTGACCCCTAGTATGGGTTTTAGCCTGTTTATTTTCAGCGCTCATATGCTTTGTATATGAGTGCTCACGTGTTTAACACATGAGGCTTGTTTGGCCTTTGGTTATTTATGCTTAGCGCTCATAAACTTTGCATATGAGCGCTCACGTGCATGTTTGCCCTTTTTGTTATTTGCTTTCTGCGCTTATATGCTTTGCATATAAGCGCTCACGTGTTTAACACGTGATGCCAAACTGTGGGGAAAAATTCCTCTTTCTTCTCTTCCTTGTTTATAAGAGAACAAATAGCTCTTAACCAAAAAATTTAGCGGGAACAGGCTGTACTTAATCCTGGTACTAAAATTTATAATAAAGTCACCTTACTGAAGGTTCGAATAAAGATGTTCCTAAAGGAAAACAATTTAGACCTAAGAACAATAAATTCAAAAAGAAACATTTTAATAAAAGTCTAAACCAGAACAAAAGTCACAAGCCAACGAATAAAGAAAACTTTTGTTTCATATGTAGGAGAACCAACCATATCTCTACCAAATGCTTCTTCAGGAAAACCGAACCAGTTCAGAAACTTGCAATTACTAACAATGCAAATGTGAATAAGGTGTAAATGGGTGAAGGTTTCTCTCTCAGATATATTTCACACACTCTAAACCTTATCACATTATCTAATGAAGTGTTTGATGATAATTTAAAATAATTAAATTGTAATTATAAAACCAACAATAGCTCAAATTTCCTTACAAAGTCTTTAGATCAGACCGTAGAGGGAAGTATACTTCCAATATGTTGCTGATATTTACCACTATCATTCCGAAGACAGTGGTGTAATGTGCACGTATGTTCTAACAATAAATGTGGGGGAAGTGTAACGCTTAGAAATGATACAGCATCACCAGTGAAGGGAAGGGGATCCATTAGGCTTTCGATGACCTCTGTAAAATATTTACCACTAAGTGATGTTTTGTATGTTCCTGGTATAAGAAAGAATTTGATAAGTGTGTCTCTACTTTCTAAGAGAGGTTACAAAATTGTATTAGAAAATAATTAAATTGTAATCTCCAAAAGAAGTATGTTTATTGGTAAGGGTTATGTGTGTGATGGATTATTTAAGTTGAATGTTGTTTGTAATAATAATGCTGAAATAAATAAAACTAGTCCCGTTGTTTTAAGCTTGTCTTCTTGTGTTATGTGGTATGGTAGATTAGGACGTGTTAATTATCAAACGTTAAATAGAATGATGCGTTTAAATATGATTTCTAAAAGTTTTATTGACTTAAAATCTAAATGTGATATTTGTGTCAAGGCTAAGCATACTAGAGGTACATTTAAATATGTTGATCGCTGTGTTCAAATCTTAGATTTAGTATATTTTGATATTTGTGATTCTTGCAAACAACCAACTATAGATGGAAATAAATACTATGTTACATTCATTGATGACAATACTAGATATTGTTATGTATATTTACTTCCAACCAAGTATGAAGTGTTTAATTGATTCAAAGTATATAAACCCGAAATAGAAAACTACACTGAAAGGAAAATCAAAGTCTTTAGATCATACCGTAGTGGGAAGTATTCTTCCAATATATTACATCTGTTTTGTCAAGAATATAGAATTAAACATGAATATTCTCCTCCTTATACTCCTGAATCTAATAATGTAGCAAAACGTAAAAATAGAACATTAACGAATATGTTTAATTCCATGTTATTTAGTTCTGATGCTTCTGAAAGTTTATAAGGTGAAGCTATACCATCGGCATGCAATATACTAAATACAATACCTCATGAAACTACAAATAAATCTCCATTAGAATTATGGTTTGGAAGAACGCCTAAATTAGACTACCTTCATATTTGGGGTTGCCTCGCACTAGTATGTATACCTTCTCACAAAAGAAACAAAATAGGTCCTGAAACAGTTGATACATTATTTATAGGATATTCTCTTGACAGTAATACTTATAAGTTTACTGTCTTGAAATCTGATATTACTGATATTAAAATTAATACCTTAATAAAATCTAAAGATACAACTTTCTTTGAAGATAGATTTCCTTACATAACTCAAATTTCTAAACAAGTAGATGATTATGTTTCTAACCTTGACATAACAATTACTTATAATAATAATGAATTAATTAAAAATGCATCTTCCTCAGTTCCAACATCCGAACCAGAATTAAGAAAAAGTGATAGAACTAAAAAAAAAGAAAATACTCATTGATGGTACCTACTACTATTACATAGTCGAATGAGATCCTTCTTTCTATGAAGAAGCAATGACGTCTTCTGATGATAAGCATTGGAAAGAGGCTATTCAAAGTGAGACTGACTCAATCCAGAATAATAATACATGGGTTCTAACTGATAGCTTATGGATTTCGATGATCCATTTATTTAGTTTTGATGATAGGTTAAACATGAATAGTTCGTTTAGCGTCACTTGCTTATCTTATCGACACTAAACTTGTATACACTTGATGTTTAGCTTGCTTATCCTATATCTTGTGTATACCGAGTAATATATCAATATCGCATGCTATACTTATGTTATAAACTTGATATCGATATATTACTCTCATTCATTTTTTTAATAATTCACAATATGAATTTGTATATACATGTGATCTAATATCTTGCTCTTCATATAACATGTATATATGTTTGGTATATCAATATCTCATGCTTTGCTTTTAATATTTATCTTGATATTGATATACTATTCATAGTTGTGATATCGAAACAATGAATGGCCATATACTTGTGTTTATTAACTTGCTTATATTTCATAAAACTGTATATGATGAGTTTGGTCTTTGAGATTGCATTTCATGTTATTGGATATCTCGAGACGAAGCTCTATAAAGGAGGATGAAGGAAATTGAGCTTAACCGATATATCTAATGGAGGTTAGAGGATACGGACGGGTGCTTCTCAATTTGCATGTTCAAGCTTCATGATGCTAAGTAGTCAAGATTCAAGGGATTCAAGAGTTCATGCTACGAATAGCTAAGAAGATAGAAACCAAGTCTAAGTTTGAAGTGTCAAAGATCGAAGTCGAAGCGAGGTTCATTTGAAGATCAAATATCGACTTCAATACGCAAGTGAGTAAAATGGCGTGTTCGAGTTTGAAGCGTCAAGTGTCGAAACTAACTTGAAGATCAATCAACCAACGCAATTTCAAGCGAAGCACCAAAGTTTCAAGAGCTCGAGTTAAGATGTCAAGGATTCAAGATTTCGAAGAAATGCGATACCGACATAGGAATATTTGTAAGTACTCGATCGATTATGGTTTATATCAATTAGAGCTCTTGAACACTCACACACTTTAGCACAAAGGTTTTACAAATATTGGGTTTTTCGTTTTCGAAGTTTTCGTTTTTCAGAAAATCCAAACTGTTGAGCCAGGCCAAACGTCTACCTCGTTGAAGTTTAGACGTCTGTGCACCGTTGTGTTTTCTGATATTTGGAAATATCAAAATCCTAGAGAGAGAACAGACGTCTGAATGTCAATTTGACGACATCTAAAGAAGGTTTTGAAAATGGACATTTATACCTTCAGATGTCTGTCATTTGTATTTCAGACGTCTATGCTAAAGTCCCTGGTTGGTATTTGTTTATTGACAGACGTCTGCAGTTCTATGTGACAGACGTCTGCTAAAGGTTTTGAAAAATGAATTTTAAAGCTTTAGACGTCTGCTTTGTGAACTTCAGACATCTGGTTTTGGCTCTGTGCTTGCAGTAAGAAACACAGATGTCTGCAGTTCATCGGGGCAGACGTCTGATGTTATGTTTTTGCCAAAACTTTTTCTGCTTCAGACGTCTGCAGTTAAGATTTTTTCTAAAATTTAGACATTTATAGTCATTGGGGATTTGTTTTATATAAGGCCAGATGTCTTTGCTCTATAACTTCAGACGTTTACCGTGTGTTTAACCTGCTTGTCTTCACTTGATTTTGAGTTGTTTTTCCTTGGGCTATAAAAGGGTTTTAGGTTGGATTTTTCTTGGCATCACTTATCATCACTTACAAAATTTCTTGAGCTTTTCTATTGCAAATATCCAAGTGATTTTCAAAAGAAAAATCACACATCTTGTCAGAGTTTAAAAAAGATTTTCATTTGCTATCCAAATTCACTCTCACACACAAAATCAAAAATTTTCATTTGATTATCCATACTTGTAAGAGTATTATAGAGAGAGCTTTAGAGAAACTCCTAGAGAGTATTTTGCTTCAAGTATAATCTCCTCTTTTTTTGTATTTGGGATCTTGAGTGCAAGATTGCAATTGTAAAAGGGAAGAGCATCTTTGAAGAAAGACGGGAAGAGCTTGTAAGAAGTGTTGTTCTTGGTGGCGAACAACGTGTAATCTTTTGAGGAGATGTGTTGGTTAAGCCTCTACCAGAAGCGAGATTATGGGTTGCTTACGGGTAACGTATTTGTCTCCGAAAAAGACGTGTTTAATAGAACAGGCTCGTGCGTCTAAAGAAAGTGGACTAGGGGATCTCCCGAACCACTCTAAATCGACTCATGTTTGCATTTGCAATTTCTCTCTTACTTTATATTACTTATTAGTTTAGAAATTGCTCAATTGCATACGTGTTCCCTACTTGCTATAATTTCTCACTACTTACTTTTAATGCTCATTGCTTGTACTTAATATTGCTCTTGCTTGATATATACTCTTTATTCATAATTGTAGTATTGCTTGATATCATACATCATTGCAATTGTGTTTTATACTAGAAAATGTTGTATAGAATTTTTTAATTTTGGTATATCGGTAGTATATTCCTATTCACCCCTCCCTCTAAGAATAACTTTCACTAACAACCTTACCTCCTGATAGTAAAGCAATAGGATGTAAACGGATATTTAAAAAGAAACTAAAGGCTGATGGTAGTATTAACAAATATAAAGTCAGGCTGGTAGCTAAATGTTTTCTCAAAGAAAAGACATAGACTACAATGATACTTATGCGCATATAGCAAGAATTACAACCATGAGAATATTAATTATCTTGGCCGCTATTCATAAGCTATTAATACATCAAAAGGATGTAAAGACCGTCTTTCTAAATGGTGATCTTGATTAAAAAAAATTATATGGAACAACCAGTAGCTTTCATAGAAAAGGACAATGAAAATAAAGTCTGCAAACTTGTAAATCCCTATATGGATTAAAACAAGCCCCTAAGCAATAGCATACTAAGTTCAATGAAGTAATTCTTAATTATGGTTTTATAATTAATAATTTTGATACATGTATATACTAAAAATCTTTTGGTAATGATTTTGTAGTTCTTTGTCTTTATATTAATGACATTCTAATATTTGGTTCTTCTATTAATGTCATAAATAATGTAAAGTCATATTTATCTAAGAACTTTGATATGAAGGATTTAGGTGAGGCTGATTACATTATGGATATAAAAATCAATAGATTTGAAAATGGATATTCAATTTCATTATCTTATGCCGTAGAGAAATTATTAAAGAAGTATAATTACTTCAATGTAAAACCTATCTCAACTCCTTTTGATCCAAATGTTCATCTCATTAAATATGAAGAAGAATCTATATTACAAAATAGATATCCATAATTGATAGGGTCACTAAACTACATAGCTATTCGAACAAGACCGGATATTTCATATGCGGTTTTGAGACTTAGTAGATTTATAAGTAACCATAATTAACTAAATTGGAATGCTTTGGAACGAGTGTTCAAGTATTTAAGGGGTACTATAGATTATTGTCTTGTTTACTTTAATTTCCAAATTAAATTGAAGGGTACAGTGATGCTAATTGGGTAACTGATACTCTAGACGTAAAATCTACCGCAGGTTTTGTTTTTGTACTTGATGGATGAGCAATTAATTGGGGATCGTGTAAACAAACATTAATCGCTAGAATTATCATGGATGTTGAAATAATTGCTTTAGATACTACTCTACGTAAAAGCAGAATGGTTAAGGAATTTAATATCTGAAATTCCCTTTGTACCAAACCGAATTACAGCAATAACAATTCATTTTGATAATAGAACTCTATTATATTTATTAGAACAGAAAAATAGCAATAGGAAAATAAATAGATTTCTGCAATTAAGATATTAGACTGTAAAACAATACAAAAAAAATTATAGTGTCTCTTATGTTTGTAAGTAGTCAACTAAACTTAGCTGATTACTTTACTAAGGGTTTTGCGAAAACCAAGATTCTTAATGCATCGAAAGGAATGAGACTTAGATCCGTATTGAATTCACCGATAGTGGATACCCAACCTTAAAAGATTTTGTAATGGAAAGAACGCAGCTGTTGAACGTGGGAGCACTTTATTTAAGGATTTATATCATGTCCTATTCTTGTGATGCCGTCGTGCTCTAGTTGTTAATTAAGTTTGAGAATTTAACTCTTAATGATGTCAAACACAAAATTATTTGTGAGGTGCTCTGATAACAAGTATCCTCTTAAGACATCACCTCAGTGAGACTCTCATAAAGCCATGGCTTAGGGTGGGTGAGTGAAATAACTCTCATAAGAATCAAGATACCATGCATGACAATAATGCATAACCCGTTTTGAATACCCAAATTTATGTTTCATATTGTATATGTTTTTGACATAGGAACGATCGGCAAGATGTAGTTTTGTAAGGTCGTTTAATGACTATTATATTCATGCATTCTGGAGTTTTCTACATAAATTGTATGTTCAAGTTTTTATGACAGTTACACCGATATACAATATTGTTAGATGTTCCTTTCATAGTATTCATACCCATTATAGGTTGCATCGAAGTTTGAACTTTTGTGGAGGAATTGTTGGAGGAAATGCACTAAAGGACGAAAAAAGTCCAAACTTTTCATAGAAAGTTTTTTAATTCCACATCGGGAAAACCAAGGAAGGGAGAAGTGTTTATATAACAGTTTCACATTTCAATTCATTAAGTCCAATGAAAGAGATATGGTGGAACCGCGCGCGCGCCGCCGCCGTGCCGTGCCATGCCGAGCCGAGCGAGTCGCATGTGCCTGTATTTGCGGATGTATGCCGCTCTGATTCCAGTTCACAAAGTCTCAAGTATTCTTTTTATAGAAAATTACTTTAATATATTTTGTAAAATATTTAAACTATATTTTTGAAACATTTTTAATTTCACAAATGGTTTGCGAACAGATGCAACCGTTGACGAACGGTTAATGACTGTTGCAGATATCAATGGTTGAGATTGTTGCAGTTGCCAGCAGTTGCAAATCGAATGGTTTAGATTGAACGGTTGCTAGTGGTTGCAGATCGAACGGTTGAGATAGGGCAGTTAACCGTTAGTGGTTGCGATCGTTTTGAATGGTTGCAACTGTTGGGGGTTCCAACCTTTTGGGAGGCTATAGAAAGCCCTCCTTGAAGACAATAGATACAGAACCAAACACTAAAGCACGCAAAATTCTTTCTTCTTCTTCTTCACTGCATTCACATCGTTCGAGCATTTGATTTCAAAACAGAAAGAGTACTAACACTATTTTGGCGACTTGTACAAGCCGATGTCACGCCCCGCTTCCCGGTGTATGGGCAGAGGGCGCGACTGGCCGCTACGTATTTACTCAGAAGTAAATACGCTAAGCGCAACTAAGCAATATAAAAGGAATATACACAAGAGACAAATGTAAAGAACAGCAACTTTATTTATTCACATTCTTTTTACAATACATGGAAAAGTAAATACATGGAATGAAAAAACAATGCCTAAACAGTGGCATTACAGAAAAGGAAAATACAGAATGTAAAAGAAAAAGTACAAGTGTGACTACAGCTCGGGATCTTCGGTAAAATGTTCTAAGTCTTTGGCGTTGTGCTCGATCTCTTGAAGGTCCGAATCACCTGACAACATTCCAAAGAAGAAAGAGAAGGAATGTCGTCAGCGAACAATCGCTCGGTAAGTCCCAAAGATAATGGAGAAGTAGAATAGACAGAGAGAGAGCAACTTTTAAAGTTGTATTATATTGTTATAATGTTGTAATTAGTGTTAACGCTGTTGTTTGTAGCTTGGTACAGAAGGATGCCAGTGTATACGAGAGGAGCCTCAGTAGACCAGAGACTAAGGTGAACGGAATGTATAAGGAACCGTTATGCCATGGTACAATAGCAATGGCATACAGGTTAGGTGTCTTAAATCTTGAAGTCTCGTGCCACTTCTAACACCTTCTGTATCAATCTACCTCTTAAACCCCGCGATGTCTTGATTGTATTGTAAATTGTAATATAGATTGCATAAATGGATGACTTGCCGAAACCATGATATCAGTAAATGGATGTAACTGGAGAATCATGTAGATGGATGTATATCCATGGTTCGGTTCAGTCAAGTTGTATAGATTGATAGATTGAACAGATTGAATATATGGATTCATGGATTCATGTTAAATTGTATTTTGGATACTTGAATCATATTCAAGTCAGGTTGATTATAATGAGACTCAGTCTGAGTCAGAATAATTAGAAAAGAAATTGAAGTTCTGAATTAGGTTTTGATGTTATCGGTAACCGCTGCACATGGGCGGCAGGATTTGTATCTTTTTCAAAGACGGTTACCGTGTTGATAACACCGTTTGTTAAATTGTCTACCTTAAATAGACAAGCACCCACTTCTCCGGCTGCCTGAGGCTCAAGAGATTGGTCCCGCTTAAACCTATGTTTACACTACTACAATATGGGGTTGTCCCTACGGATGATGAAATCCGTAGGGGCAGATTTTTCTTGCCCCTACGGACTAAGCCGTAGGGCCACATGGTTGTCCCTACGGTGCCCGACATTTTAATTTAAAAATATTAAATCTTAATTTGTTGTTTGGCCCTACGGAGCCGCAAACCAATAACCTACGGTTATGTCCGTAGGGGCATCTAAATGAGAATTTAATAAAAAAAAGGCACAGAAATGCCCTACGCCTCGATCTCTTTCCCTCTCGTTCCTAAAATTTTCTCTCGTTCCCGCGTCTCCAATTTTCTCTTCGTCGCCACCGCGCGCCCTCCGTTCTCAGCCCGCCACCGCCTTTCGTTCTCGGCCCACCACCGCCCTCGTTCTTCCTCGTCGAGTTCCTCGTCGCCGATTGCGTGCGTCGTCAACCGCCAAGCGTCTCTGTCGTCTCCTCCACTGTCTACAGGTAAGTAAATCTCCAATTAAACATAATTGTGATGATGTTAGGGCTAGTGTTCAGGGTTCGGGTAGGGATGGGGGTTAAGGTTAGGCATCGGGTTCAGTTTATGTTAGGGTTAGGGTTAGGGTTAGGGTTGGGGTTGGGGCTCGGCTGGGGCTGGGGCTGCGGTTGGGGTTTAGCTAGGGCTGGGTCTGGGGTTAGGGTTAGGTTGGGGCTGGGGTTGGGGTTGGGGTGAGGCGGGGCTGGGCTGGGGCTGGGGTTAGGATTAGGTTGGGGTTGGGGTTTGCTGAATTTGGCAAACCTGAGAAGAATTTCCAGCAATTTTAGCCTAGTTTGATTACTATAATTATTGTTGATCGAGAAAATCTTGGGTCTTTCTAATCAAACATTGTTTGTTACTGTATGTCAACGAGTACTGATAAAAGAAAAAACCGATTTCAAGTGGAAATTAGGTATGTACAATGTTTTAATATAAAAATTAAGAAATCCCTTTTATTTAAATATAAAGCATATGTTTCATGTTAACAATAGGAGTTTGGCTTCAAGCATGGTTAATTATATATGGATCTATGTTTATAATTATGAAAAAGAGTATCAACATAGAACTATCATACTATCATGTTGATCTGCATGGTGATCTGATGAATGTGTCTAAATTTTATATAATCTCCTAGAAATACCTTGATGCCTTGTATCGATAAATTTCAGGTTAATTAGTTAATTAGGCATATGGATTGTTATATTATAGGTGAGCCGAATATCAAGAAATTGTAGAATTATTGGATTTATGAGTTTTGATAAACATTGATTTGATAAAAAAAATGGTAATTTGTAATATCTTAGTTTTTCCCAAGTTAGGGCTTCAAGCCAAGGTTTTTCTCCTCGTCGCCACCGCGGTTCAGGTCGTCGCCACCGCCGTTCAGATCGTCGCCCCAGCCCCAGCAGCCGTTCAGGTGAGTAAATCTCGAGGTAAGTTAAAGAATTTATTGGATTATTTTGGGCTTAGGGTTCATGGCGTGCGAGTTAGGGTTGGGCTGGGGTCGCGGTCGCAGTCGGGGTCGGGTTAGGGTTGGGGCAGGGGCTGGGCTCCGGGGTCGGGTTCGGGGTCGGGGTAGGGTTAGGGTCGGGGTCGGGGTCGGGGAAGGGTCAATTTATCAAATTTTTTATTGGGGGTGCGGTTGGGGCTGCGGGCTGGGGCTAGGGCTGGGCTGCGGCTAGGGCTAGGGTTGGGGCTGGGGCTGCGGCTGCGGCTAGGGCTGTGCGTCCTCCAGAGGGCGATCATAGGATCGGTGAAGTGAAGTGGCTGGATATGAGATACGATGGATTTCCATGTGTTCAATGGAATGCTGAGGGTCAGAGTCGGTTATTCATATATCTCCCAAAAAAGAATGAGTTTGTTATCAAAGGTGTATTGACTTCTACATCAAGGAATATCAGTTATATGTCATCCAGTGACTAAGTCTATTTCTGGCCCAACCATATTTATGAATCGTTTCTTCTTTTTCCTTCTTACGTATATTTACTAGTTCAGACTGTATGCACCTCTGCAATCAACGCCGAGAACTTGTACATTATAGGTTAATAGATATATGCTATGAAATCACGGTGCATATCGAATTCATGATATGTTATAGTCCCTCATTATTTTTACTGTGGTGAGAAAGCAGTCGCTGGTGGCCACAAGCCATAGAATTGGCAGTTGTCGTACCTGCGATAACATCTTACAAATCATCAGTAGACATCTCTGTTATATTAATCTTTTAATGTCTGCATGCATGCATGTTTATTTGCATATTTCCACTCCTATCTATCCAGAAAGTCAACATCTTCTGGTATTTGTTTTCAAAAAGAAAAGATAAGAAAGGAAAAGATATTTGTCCGTCTCATATTTGAGCCATACTTTTGATTTTCTTGCAGATTCTAGGTTGATTTTCTGTGATAATTCATAAACATAGTAATATTTGTAATGTTTCTTCTTGTTAGTCTAGCTTTCCTCTTATGAATGCCAACACTCTTTTTGCCCTCCTTTTCTTCGTGGCACATGATATCTTGCACCTCTCCTTTCGAAAACTTATTTCTCTTTTATTTTATATATCTTTATTTTATTTTATCTTATTTGCTACGCTTTTTTTTGTTTTATTATATTTTTCCTCTGCTAATTATATTCTTCTAGATCATGTTTGCCTAATCTATCCGAGGCTTAGCATAATCTAGTTGCAATAAACAATTCCATCTTCTGCTACTATGGTGGCACTGAGAAACTTCCATTTAGAAATGACAGCACGTATTTTGTGGAAGTACTGTACATAAGTAAAACCACAACGGGCATGATAAATTTGTTGACCAGATTCCGATTACTGTGTGAAAGTTGTTCGGATGAAATTCTAATTCTGGTGGAATTGAAACCGATAACCGGTTCATATGGTGATTTAGGCTGCTTCAGTGATATTTGTGCCTACATTGATGCCTCAAGCAACGAATCAAATGATGTGGATCACAAACTAATTAAATAAATTTTGAATACCAATCTGGACTGGGATTTGAATACCAATCCTAGTTTGCTACATTTTTTTATATATAGTAGATGGTGATACTTCTTTAAGTAAAAACAACCCTACACTTAAGCGAAATCATAAATCGAAACACACATATATAGAATACAACTCATACATGGGTATCCTCAAATCTAACTTTCATTGAATTTGCACGCGCACTTAAAATAACAACCTTTATACTAAAAAATTATGTATGCCATTACTTAGTAGTTTATGGTTTTTAGACGCAAAAGCCATTTGAGAAATACTTTTCCTACCCACTATTAATCCATATTCTCAATATAGTCATTGAATTTGCACGCGCACATAATAAGAAGGAGAAGACAGTAATGTGGCAGAAGAAGAAGGAGAAGACAGTAATGTGGCAGAAGAAGAAAAAAATGACATTCCTTGTTCTCTGTTTCAGCATCAATCTTCTAATATGAACTAATGATGGCTTTCACATAGGCTTTTCCCTTTAGAGACTTCTTAGTGTCCAATGGAAAGCATACATCAGATTTGTGCAGGTCAGGTTCTTCTATGACTTTCAAGAGTCTCAACTGATTCTGTAAATTACACCCTAGTTAGGTGATACTTTTACCACTTCTCACTGCAGGTGCGCTCTCTAATATCCATTTTGAATGTAATATTATAGATATCCATGCCTGTTTATGTCAAAATTACTTATATTGTCAATGTTTGATTGTCTAGTTGTTGGTGATGCGTCCATATCAGGGACAGAGGCCACTCCCGTTCCTCCAGATATGTTTATATATTATATAGGGCATGTATATTGATTTAGAATGCTATATCATAAATATACACACATTCCTTTTGCTCTTAGTCGTCCAACTCATTATCATGGGCTGCTTGATAAGATTAGATTTGCGCCTGATGATCTACAAGAGCTTGTTCACTCCCTGTCATATGTGTAAGCAGCGCTATATGCGAGTTTACCTTGTTAGTATGTATGTACTGAAATTAATTAATATTATTCAAATTTTGATACATGCAGATACCAGAGGAGCACATCTTCTATCTCTGTAGGTAAGGCTTTGAATTTGTTGATTTTGGTATTTCTTGTCAATTTTATAGACCAGTATGTGCTAAATATAATGTTCTGACAGTTGCTAGGGGGAAGGCAGCATTCGAGGCTGCTGACCCCAGTCCTGGACGCCGCACACGGACGGCACCACGGAGGTTGGGAGAGAGGCCGAGGACTGGGCTCTAGCAGGGCCCATATGAGGTTGGACTCCACCCCGGTGGTTACTTCCTCCGTCTCCAGTGAGCGACGTATCCAGCAGGAACTGGAGAGCTTGAAAGCCACCGTTCAGGAGTTGAATGAGATGCTGGTATGTATACTACTTAATAGTAAAATATAATGTCATATTATAGATATCAACATATCCAATATCAGTACATAGCCTGAGCTTATTTGGTTGTAGACTTATGTTTTATTAATCATACATGTACATATCTAATTAAAATAAACTACAGTTTTCCAAACTAGATATCCAAATGGGGTTTCGAAATAACTCGATAATGATAAGAATTCGAATGTGGGTGTAGGAGCGGGTGGTTGAGCAGGCCCAGGCCTCGGGGATCGATTTTACCGGACAGAACGATCCGAGGCTGCTGACCCCAGTTCTGGACGCCGCACACGGAGGGCACCACGGAGGTTGGGAGAGGCCGGGGATTGGGCCCTAGCAGGGCCCATATGAGGTTGGACTCCACCCCGGCGGTTACTTCCTCCGTCTCCAGTGACCGGCATGTCCATCATGAACTGGATAGCTTGAGGGCCAGCGTTCAGGAGTTGAAGGAAATGCTGGTATGTATACTACTTTATAGTAAAATATCATTTCATATTATATACATATCAACATATCCATAATTAGTACGTAGCTTGAGCTTATTTGGTTTTAGACTTAAGTTTGATTAATCATACATACATATGTAATTGAAATAAACAACGCTTTTCCAAACTAGATATCCAAACAGGGTTTCGAAATAACTTAATAATGATACGAATTCGAATAATAAACAGTTCTTACACGCTTCTTACACACGTTATATCCAGACGCGACAGGGTAGATCGGCCGAGCCTCCACACGCATCTCCTTCGGCTGCGGCTCCGCAAGCCACTACATCGGCTGCGGTTCCGCAGACAGCTCCTGTAGCTCCACTGCCCACTCAGACTCCCGCAGCCGCGGCTCCGCAAGCGACTACCTCGACGACGGCTGCGCAGACCATATCGCCGGCTCCACATGCCGCTCAGACTCCCGCTCGCGACGAATTGCAGAGTTTATTGACCGAGGAGCAGGCGCGCGTTATTCTATCGTTATTCAGAGGTGGAGCTGGACCGAGCTAGGGTAGATTTTTGGTTTTTTTTTTTGAAACATGTATTTATTTATATCATACACATTGTACTACATTTTGAAACGATATTGATATTGGTTTGTATTTATATCATATTCAGTTTTTGTGTTTCTTTTGTATATTATATATATGCGTGAGATGTGATTATGCATACTGCAATATATGATTTGATTGATGTATATATTATTGTGCACAGGGCGGGAAAAAATCAAGCAGCCCATTTTTTTAAAAAAATTACAGACAATATGTACCTACGGATTAATCCGTAGGCACTCATGTTACCCCTACGGATATGTCCGTAGGGGTAAAATATCAGCAGTAACTGATATTTCCCCCAGATCTCAGTGCCAAGGGGTTGGGAAAGCCCCTACGGATATATCCGTAGGGGCCACTGACTCTCCCCTACGGCGTTATCCGTAGGGGCAAAATATCAGGAATCCTGAATTTGTGCCCCTACGGAAACGTACCTACGCATATATCCGTAGGGGTTAGTACATGCCCCAACGGGTATATCCGTAGGGCCAAGTAATTTATTGAAATAAACCGTAAATAATATAAAATCTTATACCCTACGGCTTAATCCGTAGGGGAAACTGGACCTACACATATATCCGTAGGGGCAAGAATTTAACCGTAGGGGCAAGTTCAGGGCCTCAACTTGCACCTGCGGCCTTTGCACCTGCGGGGTATTTTTTCGCCCCTACGTATATATCCGTAGGGGCAGTGGGTTGCCCCTACGGATTTATCCGTAGGGGCAACCCTTCTTTGTAGTAGTGTTACTAGGGTCCTTATTGTAATTTATAGAACTTGAGGGAGTTTTATGTAAAATTAATTTAGTATAATTTTCAAAATACACCTCAAGTATTTTATTATAGTCTTTAGAGTTTTCATTGATGTAAATTTTATATATGTGACATTTCTAGTGAATAAAACCTAATTTCATAATATATGGTATTTAATTGTAAAGTATTGAACTTGTATGGTTGCATGGTATTTTCATGTAAAGTGATTCTTTTTTATTTAGAAAAGTTGGAATATTGATATTATAACAAAAAATAGATATTTTGATAATACATATATATATATATATGTGTGTGTATTTATATAAAATAATTTTAATTTATTATTTTCTAGAAATCCCATTTTCTTAAAATATTTGTATTTTAAATCTCTCGAGACCGAATGCTCCTTGCGGAGGTCTGCATCTCGCACTACAAAGCCCGAGGATGTGCGATAATCCGTACCATCCTGAACGGGTTCCCCAAATGGGTTGTAGCGGCGCTTTGCAAAGATTTGTATAAAATACATAATCTTGTAGAAAAAGGTTTTATTAATAAATGGTATTTATATGTAAAGTCTTGTTTTCCCGTATTCTATGTTCCCGAAAGGCATCGTGCTATGTTGTATATGAGTGTTGTGAGGAGGTAGGTCATTACCTCGTGATCTATCTAAAGGTATAGCAAGATTAATGATGTTTTGTGTCGAAACTAAACTTCATGGTATTTTTCTGAAAAAGTACGATAAAAATTACAATACGAAATATTTTGCTATGAAACTTGTTCATGATGTTTTTTTAATGATTAATAGTCAAGATGTGAGAGTTTGGTATGGTTGTGTTTAATGAAAATTGCACTTTTTAAAGAAAACCGAATCGAAGTCGGATTAACTCCGCTTCTGTCGGGTTTTTTAGGAATACGAGTTTTAAGAATAGAATGGAGAAGGGGGAGGTGGGACTTACTTGATTTTGGATTAGAGAAGAAGAGGAGGAGGAGGAAGTAGGAGGTGCCGGTGCGTCGTTTTTTCGCCGGGAGTTCCTAGAGTCGTCGTCGGAAATTCGCCGGAGTTTCACCCTTCGCTAACTCCACTTGCACACAAAGGTCTAGAGATTTTTCTTGAGAGTTTGGACAGAGTTTTGGAAGTGAGGAAGGTGTGAATTGGAGTGGTATTTATAGGAAAAGATTAGGGTTAGGGTTAGATAAAAGGGTGTGAGAAATTGTATTAAATTTTGTATTAAAAATGGTTTAATGGGGTTTTAAAAAGCTCTGTTAATGTGCAGGGTATTTAAAGTGTACAGGGGTTATAAGGAGACAAAGAGGCACAACTTTCAAGAAGACAAAAATCTGAATCCCCCGAGTTCGTCCGACGGCGGCGGCCGATTCGGCCGATCCGCCGGCCGAGTCAGGCCGAGTCGAGCCGGGGTTCGTCGCCAAGTGTCCACCATTAATAGGTCTACCTCCTGGGCCAGTTTGTTTTTAGTGTGACTCTTGGTTTTACGGGTTTAGCACGTGTAGACTCTTGGGCTTTTAAAAAGATTAAAAGAAATCAATATAAAAAATAACGTGGGTGATGGGATTTAAACTCTGGTGCTTTGGTTCAGTAGTGCAAGGTCTTACCAATGAGCTACAAGCTCTTTCTTGCTCTTAAAAAGCAAAACAATTACTTATAGTACTCACAGGAAATGCAAATACTCCAAGTATACATTAACTTTTAAACAAATTTTTTGTACACTAAAATTGGAGTTGTTACAGTCTACCCTCCTTAAAAAAAATTCGTCCTCGAAATTTACAATTTATTTTAAAGGACTAGTTTACAAATAGGTGAGGGTATCTTGTACGCATCTCATCTTTTCTTTCCCATGTCGATTCTCCTGGAGTGTTTTTTCTCCATATCACTCGAACCATGTTGACTTCCTTGTTCCGAAGTGATTTCACTTTCCTGTCCAGGATCTCCATAAGTTGTTGCTCACAAGATAAGTCAGGCTGTACAATGAGCTCGGAATGATCGAGAACATGGCTGGGGTCACTCACATACCTTCTGAGTTGGGATATGTGGAACACATTGTGCACTCCTTCCAATGAAGGTGGAAGTGCCAAGCGGTATGCCACTTCACCGACTCGTTCGAGTATGTCGAACGGTCCAATGTATCTTGGACTTAGCTTACCCCGTCTTCCAAATCGTATCACTCCACGGTTCGGAGATATCTTTAAGAATACGTGATCTCCCGGCTGGAACTCCAAGTGATGTCGCTTTGCATCAACCCAGTGCTTATGTCGATCTTAGGTTATGCGCATTCTTTCCCTGATAGTACGAACCACATCAACAGTTGCTACTATCATCTCAGGTCCAAGAAGTTCCCTATCTCCGATGTCGTCCCAACTTAATGGTGATCGACACTTCCTTCCATAAAGCGCTGCAAAAGGTGCCATTCATATGCTTTCTTGGTAGTTGTTGTTGTATGAAAACTCCACAAGGTGTAGGTGATCTTCCCATGATCCACCGAAGTCTAACATACATGCTTTAAGCATATCTTCCAAGATCTGAATAGTTCGCTCAAACTGACCATCAGTTTGTGGATGATAAGCTGTGCTGAAGTTCAGACTTGTTCCCAAGCTCGCTTGCAGACTCTACCAAAATTGCGATCGGAACCTGGTGTCACGATCGGAGACAATGCAGACCGGTACTCCATGAAGCCGCACAATTTCCTGTATGAATTCATGGGTATCAGAGATAGTACATATTTGAAGAGTTTAAATCTTTATTTAGATTCTTACCTCCATGTACTTCTTTGTTAATGTCTCGGTAGATTGGCCAACTCGAAATGGGATGAAGTGAGCCGACTTTGTGAGTCGATCCACAATGACCCATACCGCATCGTTACCCTTTGTGCTTCAAGGAAGTGCAGTCACAAAATCCATTGTGATGTGTTGCCACTTCCATTCTGGGATCGGTAACGGTTGAAGTAATCTAGCAGTCTTGTGATGTTCAGCCTTTACTTGCTGACACACTAAGCATTTTGCGATGTTTCTGGCTACTTCACGCTTTATTCCATGTCACCAGTAATTCTGATTTAGGTCTTTGTACATCTTTGTATCTCCAGGGTGTACTGAGTAGGGAGAGCTGTGAGCTTCTTTCATTAACTCTTCCCGAACAGAACCTTTTGGTACACATAATCTGCTGTCTATCTCAAAGATCCGTCTTCATGGATGATGAAGTCTGTTCTGAGTCCATTCTCCACTTGTTCTCTGATCTTTTGCAACTTAGTATCACTTGCTTGAGCTGCTTTGATCTGATTGACAATGGTAGATTGAACTTGTAAATTCATCAAACTTGAAGCGTTACCTGGCATGACTACTTCTATCTCCATTTGATGCAAATTCTGTTGAAGCTTCCACTGGGCGGTGAGATTCATCAATAATAGTTGGCGACTAAGGGCATCAAGTACCACATTCACCTTCCCTGGGTGATATTGCAGGTTGATTTCAAAGTCCGCCATGAGTTCTAACCATCGTCTCTGCCGCATATTCAATTCCTTCTGAGTAAACACATATTTCAGACTCTTGTGATCTGTGTATATGTTCACTCGTTCACCAAGAAGATAATGGCGCCAAATCTTGAGAGCAAAGATAACGGCCGCCAACTCCAAATCATGCGTCGGATAATTGCGCTCATGAATCGTCAGCTGTCTTGAAGCATAAGCCACAAGTTTACCGTGCCGATGTAGAACACATTCTAATCTCTTACCGGATGCATCACAATGCACTTCGAAACCTCCAGATTGGTCCGGTATAACGAGAATAGGCGTTGATGTCAACCTTGACTTGAGTTCTACGAAAGCTTGTTCGCATGCTTCTGACCACACAAATTCTTCATCTTTACGTGTGAGCTTGGTCAGGGGTGTTGCTATCTTCGAAAAGCCTTCAATGAACCTTCTGTAATATCCAGCTAGACCCAAAAAACTCCGAATGTCCTTCACTAACTTTGGTGTCGGCCATTCGCTTACTGCTGAAACTTTCGCTGGATCCACAGAGATTCCTTCGTCTGATACGATATGTCTAAGAAAACCAACTTGATCTAGCCAAAACTCGCACTTGCTGTACTTGGCATATGATTGATGTTGTCGTAGAGTTTCCAGGACAATTCGTACGTGCTCGGCATGTTCTTTCCGACTCTTAGAATACACCAGGATGTCGTCGATGAAGATGACAACGAACCTGTCTAAGTACTCCCGGAAAACTTAATTCATTAGGTTCATGAAGATTGCTGGTGCGTTGGTCACTCCAAATGACATCACAAGAAATTCGTAATGTCCATAACGAGTTCTGAATGATGTTTTGTGGATATCAGATTCCTTGACCTTCACCTGATGATAACCTGAATGAAGATCTAATTTGGAGAAGACACAAGATCCACTTAGCTGATCGAATAAATCGTCGATGCGCAGGAGTGGATACTTGTTCTTTATTGTTACTTCGTTCAAGGCTCTATAATCAATGCACATTCTGTATGAACCCTCCTTCTTCTTTACAAGAAGTACTGGTGATCCCCAACTTGAAGTGCTGGGATGAATCCATCCTTTCGCCAATAATTCGTCCAACTGAGTTCGGACCTCCTTCAAACCTTCCGGACTTAATCGACAAGGTGCTTTAATCACCCGTTGTGCTCCTGGTACTAAATCAATGCTGAATTCAAGAGCTCGATCGGGAGGCAAACCTGATATATCGTCAGGAAACACATCGTCGAACTCTCGAACCATTTCTGGCTTTGATCCTTCCTCTGCTTGAATTGCTGCGATCATTGCTTCCCTTGGCTTCTCTTTGTATGTACTTGGCTCCAGGGTACGGTCTCCACTTTTGAAATAGAAGACCGGATGGTCTGAAATCTCAAATACTACTCTCCTTTGACAGCAGTCGATGGTAGCATAGAAGGTTCCGAGCCAATCCATATCTAGAACCACATCGAAATTCAATATGTCCAGCACTTTGAAATCAGCATAGAATTCTCTGTTGCAGACGACTACTGGACACAAGTTGTATCCCATTGTTGCCTTTAGAACGCCATTTCCTGAACTGACATTCCAACTAGATACAAGCGGTGTGACTGGAATTTCATGAGTTCGGACGAACCGTTGCGACATAAAGCAATGAGATGCTCCAGTATCGAAGAGTGCTAGTGCAGGAAGTGAGGCTACTAAGATTGTACCTAAGGTATGTGGGATATGCTTTACGTATAGGGAAATATGTGGATAGGTATTAAGACTGAAAGAAAAGCTTGAGAAGAAAGGGTTACCAGTGATAACTTGGCCAGTGGCCTCAGCTTCTTCTACGGTCATCGTGAAAGACTATCGCCGTGGTACATTCCTCCTGGACGGAGGAGCAGTCCTCGGAACGTTCCGTTGAGTTTGATGGAACTGACGAGGAGGAGGTGCAGCCGGTGGTCCTCTAGGTGGTGGAGCTGGGAGAGTGAGTCTTTAAGCAGGTTCCTGAAAGGCTAGTCTCTGCTGATAAGTGATTGCTGGCCTGGGTACAATATATGGATTTTGTCTTTGGGGACAAGACTCAATACCATGAGTAGCTGAGTCGCAGACTAAGCAAAGACGGTTGGCTCGCCGGCAGTCTTTCATCATATGTCCAGCTCTCTTGCAGTAGGTACAAAAGGCTGGGCTGGGCCTGTTGTTCGGTACTCCCAGTCTCCTTGGCACAAATGGTGGTCTTGATGAGGCTCCTCCTGCCATCTGGGTGGCAGGGCGCTTAACTCCAGCAGCTTGAGATCTGCCTCTCATCTTTACTACTGCCTCATAACGGCAGGCAGCTTTCAGAGCCGATTCATGAGTCGGAAAATCTCCTGTGGCCAGTGCAGCCTGGATCTCCGAATCCAAACCTTGTTGAAATCGACAGGCTCTGATCTCATCCGTCGGTATCAGGTGTTCCGCAAATCTGTTAAAATATTTTGTTAGCTTTGTAGTATGTGATATATCGAAAAATTCGAATTATTAAGACATATCTTACCGACTGAGCATGGTGAACTCAGCGTCATATTCATCTACTGACTTGGTCCACATCGAATCCTGTTGCAGATGGATGAACTGTTGTTCCATGTCGAATCTGGCAGTCTCAGGGAAGTACTTTGCATCGAACATGTCGTGGAAAGTCTTCCATTTGATGGGTTGATCAAGACGGCTTTCTTCCACCTTCCACCAAACCCGTGCATTGTCCGTGAGCTGCAGTTTCGCAACACGGACCCAAGCTATCTCTGGCACTTGTGCCGCTGCCAGATCATCTTCGATGCTCTGAGCTCATTCCTCAGCTTCTAGAGGGCTCTCTTTTCCTGCAAACTGTTTGGGGTGCAAAGTCCTGAATTGCTTCACCCCAGGTGCTTCTGCCTCAGGACGGTTCAATAAAAGAGCAGTCTGTTGCTGCTGTCCTTCTAGGAGGCTGCGGATCGCCTTAAATAGAACCGTATGCTCGTTGATCGGAGCAGGGATGGCAGGTGTGAGTGGTAGTGGTAGAGGTGTGTTGTTGACATTAGTGCTGATGTTGTTCGGGGAATCCATAACTTTGAAAGAAGAATTTGAGTTAGGACAGATTCAAAGTAAATGAAATGATAAGATTCAAGAAGTATGAATTGTAAAGAATATTTTTTGTTGCTGGTTCTTGTGTTATATTGCTTAGGTTGTCCATACAGAACTGAACTACATGGTATAGTTCCATACAGCTCTGACCTGCATGGGCCACCAACAAAACATATCACGCCCCGCTTCCCGGTGTACGGGCAGAGGGCGCGACTGGCCGCTGCGTATTTACTCAGAAGTAAATACGCTAAGCGTAACTAAGCAATATAAAAGGAATATACACAAGAGACAAATGTAAAGAACAGCAACTTTATTTATTCACATTTTTTTTACAATACATGGAAAAGTAAATACATGGAATGAAAAACAATACCTAAACAGTGGCATAACAGAAAAGAAAAATACATAATGTAAAAGAAAAAGAACAAGTGTGACTACAGCTCGGGATCTTCAGTAAACTGGTCCAAGTCTTCGGCGCTGGGCTCGATCTCTTGAAGGTCCGAATCACCTGACAACATTCCAAAGAAAAAAGAAAAGGAATGTCGTCAGCGAACAATCGCTTGGTAATTCCCAAAGATAAGGGAAAAGTAGAATAGACAGAGAGAGAGAGAGAGTAACTTTTAAAGTTGTATTATATTGTTATAATGTTGTAATTAGTGTTAACGCTGTTGTTTGTAGCTTAGTACAGAAGGATGCCAGTGTATACGAGAGGAGTCTCAGTAGACCAGAGACTAAGGTGAACGGAATGTACAAGGAACCGTTATGCCACAGTATAACAGCAATGGAATACAGGTTAGGTGTCTTAAATCTTGAAGTCTCGTGCCACTTCTAACACCTTCCGTATCAATCTACCCCTTAAACCCCGCGATGTCTTGATTGTATTGTTGTATTGTATTATAAATTGTAATATAGATTGCATAAATGGATGACTTGCCAAAACCATGTATCAGTAAATGGATGTAACCGGAGAATCATGTAGATGGATGTATATCCATGGTTCGGTTCGGTCAAGTTGTATAGATTGATAGATTGAACAGATTGAATATATGGATTCATGGATTCATGTTAAATTGTAGTTTGGATATTTGAATCATATTCAAGTCAGGTTGATTATAATGAGACTCAGTCTGAGTCAGAACAATTAGAAAAGAAATTGAAGTCCTGAATTAGGTTTTGGTGTTATCGGTAACCGCTGCACATGGACGGCAGGATTTGTGTCTTTTTCAAAGACGATTACCGTATTGATAACACCGTTTGTTAAATTGTCTACCTTAAATAGGCAAGCACCCACTTCTCCGGCTCCCTGAGGCTCAAGAGATTGGTCCCGCTTAAACCTATGTTTACTAGGGTCCTTATTGTAATTTATAGAACTTGAGGGGGTTTTATGTAAAAATAATTTTGTATAATTTTCAAAATACACATCAAGTATTTTATTATCATCTTTAGAGTTTTCATTGATGTAAATTTTATATATGTGACATTTCTAGTGAATAAAACCTAATTTCATAATATATGGTATTTAATTGTAAAGTATTAAACTTGTATGGAATTGCATGGTATTTTCATGTAAAGTGATTCTTTTTTATTTAGAAAAGTTGGAATATTGATATTATAACAAAAAAATAGATATTTTGATAATACATACACACATACATACATACATATATATATATATATATATATATATATATATATATATATAATAATTTTAATTTATTATTTTCTAGAAATCTTATTTTCTTAAGATATTTGTATTTTAAATCTCTCGAGACCGAATGCTCATTGCGGAGGTCTGCATCTCGCACTACTGAGCCCGAGAATGTGCGATAATCCACACCATCCCGAACGGGTTCTCTAAATGGGTTGTAGCGGCGCTTTGCAAAGATTTGTATAAAATACATAATCTTGTAGAAAAAGTTTTTATTAATAAATGGTATTTATATGTAAAGTCTTGTTTTCCCGTATTCTATGTTCCCGAAAGGTATCGTGCTATATTGCATATGAGTGTTGTGAGGAGATGGGTCATTACCTCGTGATCTATCTAAAGGTAAAGCAAGATTAATGATATTTTGTGTCGAAACTAAACTTCATGGTATTTTTCTGAAAAAGTACGATAAAAATTACAATACGAAATATTTTGCTATGAAACGTGTTCATGATGTTTTGTTAATGATTAATAGTCAAGATGTGAGAGTTTGGTATGGTTGTGTTTAATGAAAATTGCACTTTTTAAAGAAAACCGAATCGGAAATCGGATTAACTCCACTTCCGTCGGGTTTTTTAGGAATACGAGTTTTAAGAATAGAATAGAGAAGAGGGAGGTGGGACTTACTTGATTTTGGATTAGAGAAGAGAAGGAGGAGGAAGTAGGAGGTGCCGGTGCGTCGTTTCGTCGCCGGGAGTTCCTAGAGTCGTCGTCGGAATTTCGCCGGAATTTCGCCCTTCACTAACTCCACTTGCACACAAAGGTCTAGAGATTTTTCTTGAGAGTTTAAACAAAATTTTGGAAGTGAGGAGGGTGTGAATTGGAGTGGTATTTATAGGAAAAGATTAGGGTTAGGGTTAGATGAAAGGGTGTGAGAAATTGTATTAAATTTTGTATTAGAAAATGGTTTAATGGAGTTTTAAAAAGCTTTGTTAATGTGCAGGGTATTTAAAGTGTACAGGGGTTATAAGGAGACAAAGAGGCACAACTTTCAAGATGACAAAAATCCGATTCCCCCGAGTTCGGCCGGCGGCGGCGGCCGATCCGCCGGCCGAGTCAGACCGGGGTTCGTCGCCAAGTGTCCACCGTCGATAGTTCTACCTCCTGGGCCAGTTTTTTTTAGTGTGACTCTTGGTTTTACGGGTTTAGCACGTGTAGACTCATGGGCTTCTAAAAAGATTAAAAGAAATCAATATAAAAAATAATGTGAATGATGAGATTTGAACTCTGGTGCTTTGGTTCAGTAGTGCAAGGTCTTATCAATAAACTACAAGCTCTTTCTTGATCTTAAAAAGCAAAACAATTACTTATAGTACTCACAGGAAATGCAAATACTCCAAGTATACATTAACTTTTAAACAAATATTTTATACACTAAAATTGGAGTTGTTACCGCCGAAGTACCAGAAAGGCTGGGTGAGAGTTATATCTTGAGATTAAATTACCGCTATAAACCGGCAATATCTTTCTTAGGTCAGTACACTCAAGTGCATACCTATATCCCATAAACTTTAATTTTCATACTTGTGATCCTTTAGAATTTTTTTATTTAATTTTTTCAGATATAAAATGTATTAAACAGCAAATTTTCCAACAAAATTTGTCAGAAGGAAGTTAGTCAAGAATTTATAAATAGAAGTGAGTGTGTAATAGAAAGAAATATGATGATGAAAATGAATTGAAACTCTCCTTTCTATTAAAATTTCTTCGAATTATCTTCTCCTTCTATTCAACTCCCATCAATAAAGTTTCTCCTCTTTACCCCCATTTTCTTGTAATTTTTGTTCGCTAAAAAATTATTTTTGTGTGCAAACAATTCTTAATTGAATTTTTGATATATCTTGCTATTTTGGTCCTTAATATAGGGAAATAACAAGAGAATATATATATATTGAGAAGAGAGAGAAGGTTAGAGAAAAGAAGAAAAAATCGTATTAAGCAATTACTCTCTATACATTTTTTATCGGTTATTTTCTTTTCTAAAAATACGAGAAAAAATGACGACATTTTATCCGCTCCTTCTTTTTCTTTTGCACAAGATGGCGGGATGGGCGCGCTAGCATGAAAGCCGTTGCTTATAACCTGTATTCTCCTAAATTGTAAATTTTGTGTTCTGTTATTTTATTTATTTATTTTGGAGAGTAAGACATCTTACCCTACTTTTTCCATCAAAAAAAAAAGAAAGATACGGGGGAAAATAGTCTTTACTTATGAAAAGAAAATAATATACATTGCATGGAGATGTTATGTAATACAATTATTAGGGGATTTACTGAAATTTAGCCTTGATAATATACATAGAAAGAATTAATATAATTACCTGGAGACATATATAAAAGAAGAATTAATAGTTGAATAATAATTCTTAGATCATATATAAAACGAAAAATTGATTATAGTACCTTGCCTTTTGCCAAAAAGAATGTATGCCTCAAATGCTGCAACTTCCGTAATTTTGGTTGGAATAGATCTTTGTGGAGGTACTGATAATGCTCTATTTATCTGAAACCATAAAAAAAAAATGTGCATTTTATTAGAAAAATGAATCTATGGATAAAAGAAAAAGTAAAATAATCTATGGATAACAAGTTGGCTCAATTTTCTACTAGCGTCTAACTTATTAAATGCATTTAACACGCTTGCTTTTTATAGGAAATGTTATATGTATTATGTGAACGTTGTGATTGATTTTTTATATGAGCCTACGACTTGCAATTCATACTTCAGTTGCTTCAAAAAGTCATTTAATCTAGATATCGTCGACTACGGATGCAAAAAACTATTTTAAGGTCGGCATTAATTTCCTTGATTCAATTTATATATGATCTTATATGCATGAATAAGCCAGTGACCTGCAGTTGATGAATTCACGTTCAAGCGTGAAGCGTTTTAAATTTGACAAAAGATCCATTGAAAAAAGCATGGAGAATACAGAGTAAGCTGGTTTGAATTATGTGAAGAAAAAAAAAATCAAAACCACATCAAGGTTTTACCTTTTGTTGTATATATATTATGCATGATATTTTTGTTGTGTGTGTGTGTGTGTGGATTTTGAAAAACTCTTGAGTATTTTTTTTGGTTGCATTGTGTTGTTCTATTACTCTTAACAATGATACTTAAGTAAGAAATAATTAAAATCATACCAAAAAAGTTTAACAATATCATATAAATATGAACTGCGTAATTTTTATGGATAAAGAATTGAACCAAATATATATTACAACTCTCCTAATTTTGTTTTTAAAAAAGTCTAAAACTAATGAATAAACAATCATCTATGTTGGAATCATCGCTATCATAATAATTGGCAACTAAAAAATTCCAATCGATACTTTAAGCTGGTTGATGATTAGGCAATGAAGAAAACAGAGCTTTTCTAATGAATTTTTTTCAACGAGGAAGATATACTAGTGAAGCATGTGCTCAATTGGATAGTATCAGATAAAGTTTGATATAAAGAGAAGAGGCAATTCGTCGATGTCAAAGAAAATGCGTGAAGAGTCTTTAATTAACGGGAGATGTATCCACGAGACAAGAAATGAAATTTTAGAAATTTTTATTTTAGAATCAAGAAAAAAACAGTAATTCATACGTAAGATAGCGTGTTTATAGATAAGCATATCCATTACCCACAATTTAAACCCTAATAGAAGCTAGATCAATATATTACACCGTATCGTATGTTGACGATATGTACCATATTGTATGAGACAGTGACAAAAGCTTAAGATTTATGAAGAGTCCGATAAATAGCTATGATACGTATCGCGATCTCTATGAGACGTATCGTATCATAAGACTACTATTGTATATCGTTCGATACTAGTAACACCGGTTGTGGTTAAGTAAGCAAGAAAGAAGTTGTTGATCATAAGCCAAAGATTGTACATATGAGAAAAGATTACTTCTATTCCACAAAGTTTAGTCTTGGCCCTGTAAATTAAAGCTCAAATAATTTACATGCATACCCATGGGAAATGTACGTAAAAATATGTCCAAATATTTTTTTTAAAGAAGGTATTTAAGCGCAAGTGTAGAGACATATCAAGGAATCAAAGTCTAGAAGGAACATTAGGGTACGGTGGAAACACTTACAAACTTTCTAACTCCAAATCAGTCTACACCACTGAATGGTCTCTCGGCACCTCAAGCGGCGGCGCCTGGCTGTTTATCAACGTATGAAACAACGATAAGCGAAAATATAAACTGAAATAATAGAAAAGGAAAAAAAAATTGATAAACAAATGCTATTAACTTAGCGAGCACCTCTGATCTAAGTAACCGTAGGGGCCGGGCGCATTATCCCCCATTACCCGGTGTAGTCATCGATCCACGGCTTCTAACGCCTCGTGATCAATCTGACCGCAATCAATAATGACTCCTTTAATGCACGCAGGATTGCTAGAGACATAGTAAGGAGACTATATATCTGATCTCCTGGTGAATAGCTATGAAAATATATTTGCGGCCGTCGGAAGAGTAATGTAACAAAAATAAGAATTTTCTTATAAAATAGATAAATAAAACTTCTGCCTAATCAAACAAATTTTCAGTAAAGTTGCTTGTTCTTATTGTACAAGGGCGATCATGATAAACATGTGTCCTCTGGATGATATACAAAAGGGGGGAAAAGACGAAGAAGAAGAAAGGAGAGCAATATGGTAACAACAATAAGCTAATTTCTTATTTTCTAAATAAATTTTTATGGGACGGGTTTCACTTTGGAACCCCTGCTCTTCTCAAAAAGAAAGAAAAAACAATAATAAGCTTATAATTCTTTCATTATGTCACAAAATCAACCGTTCCAATGCCCCAAGGAGTGAAGAGGAGGACCTTATCTTATAAAGTGGGGGGGGGGGGGGGGGGGGGAATGGTTTTAGTAATTTGAATCAAAAGATAATTATTAGCCAAAAATAAAATAAAATAAAAAGAGAGACACTAAAATATGAGAAAATAAAGAAATAATTACGAATTCATAAATTCAAGTATTCATATACAAATCAAGAAAACGGTTACATCAAACGATTCCTAAAAATAATTGTAATTATTTAAGGAAAATCATTAAAGTAATAATACTATGATTTCCCACTTTTCTCTAAAAACTAATACTATTTCCGTAAATATCAAAGTTTCAATTCTGTATCGACATTGTCTTCATCGCCTTCTGCTTCATCGATTTGTTCATTTTCATCTTCCATATGATTACGCAGTTCATTTGAATCTTTATCATCACCATCATCGTTATCGTCAGTAGGTGTCATTGGAAATAAAATGTAAAATGGTCGCTCCCAGGAATTCTCGTTTCTATTCTACAACATATATATAACCAATGAACATATATCCAAATCAAACGAACCAAAATAATGAATTTGAAACAATGTGTATTCTAATCTTACTTGAGTTTGTAATAAGGAGGGACTTCTGAGTGACCGGGAATTTGTGGATGTTCGATCTGCTTAGATTGAAGCATTAATGTTGAGCCCAAGTGAAGAAAATTTGAATTTGTGGAATCGCCATTCTCTCTACGGCGTTTGTTGATATGAAGCTCTGGGTTGTTCCCAACAATTTGATGCTTTTTCGTGCTTAATGTGCTTTCTATGCTAGAGCAAAAGATATTATCAATAATGTAAATGACATGTACCAATTGATAATATAGATAAATTTTAAACCCCCTAAGGTATATATATGTATATATCACATAACGTCCTTATGTTTCAAAATGCAACAAGCAACCCTCTTATATTTTTGCAGCTTCTGGAAATAAAGTTCAACATAAATTTTGCGAAATGGCCAAATAACTATAAAACTTCATGTACAAATAAAACCCATTTTATTTTTTCCTTTTGAAAATCTTTTTCTTTCATTTCACTATTTATTTTTGTTCTTGTTCCATTTTTTGTTAAATTATTCCATATTCTATTTTCTCTTCTTTCAAAGTCATACTTTATTCTTTGATTAATTTATAATACTTTTATCTTTACCTTTTTATGCGTATTGAAAGTTAGTGTGCGATAGAAAGAAATATGATGATGATGATGAAAAATGAATTGAAACTCTCCTTTCTATTAAATTTCTTCTTCTAAATTATCTTCTCCTTCTATTCAACTTCCCTCAATAAAGTACCTCTTCTTTATATATCCCATTTTCTTGTAATTCTTGTTCGCTAAAAAAAATTGTGCAAACAATTCTTAATTGAATTCTTGAAATATCTTGTTGCTTTGATCCTTAATATAGGGAAATAACAAGAATAAATATTAGATATATATAACGAGAAGAGAGAAGGATAGAGAGGATTAGAGAAAAGAAGAAAAAAAACTTATTAAGCAATTACTTTCTATACATTTTTTGTTATTTTTTTTCTTTTTTAAAGATACAGGAAAATGACGACATTTGGTCCGCTCCTCCTTCGTTTTCTTCGTTTTCTTCTACGTAAGATGGTTTGTCAGCTTTATTCTCCTAAATTATAAACTCTTACCGTCCTTTCTTGTAATTTTCTTTTCGATTATTTTATTTATTTATTTAGGAAGTAGGACATCTTGCTCTACTTTTTTGGTAGAAAAAAAAGATATGGGAAAAATAGTCTCTACTTATGAAATGAAAAAAATATATAAATTGCATGGAATTTTATAGCATTTTGAATTGCATGGAATTTTATAGCATTTTGAATCATAGAGAATTTATTAATACAATTATTAGGCGATTTATTGAAATTTAGCCTTGATTTTATATATAGAAAAAATCAATATGATTACCTGGAGACATAAAAAAAATAATTATCAATAGTTGAATAATAATTCTTAGATCTTAAATATTGCTTACAGCACCTGGGAAAATAATGCATGCCACAATTGCTGCTGCTTCCGTAATTTTGGTTCGAAGAGATCTCTCTGCGAAGATTGTTTGATGGAGTTACTCTGCTGCTGCTTCCGTAATCTTGGTTCCAAGAGGATGAAGGTACTAATAATACTCTATCTATCTGAAACGATCATAGAAACTTTTTCCGCGCTTTCTTAGAAAAATAAATTCTATGGATAAAAAAATGTAGAATAATCTATTTTATTCCTTCTTACCGGTGATACAGCAACATTATTCCTGGATTCGGATCCAAAGAATAAATTAGGATCATTCGAAGATGATGCTCCTGCTATCTTACATTGCAGTTTTTCCAATCTAGCCTGTTCGAGCTTTGCTATGCCAGGACCGCGTTGAGGAGCCTTTTGAGTTTTGTTGTTCTTCTTCGAGTTTCGACCATTTGGATCTTTCCCTCCATCTAGCTTTAATGGCATCAAGATCATAATTACAAACATGACCATTAATAAAAATCTTGGTCTTGAACTCTTTAAAGATCTTAGACTAGAGTTCAACATGACAAAAGAACAAATGGCTAATAAATTTCTATACATATAGATGTAATCCATGATCTAAGAATAGGAAGAGCAGAAGAAATGATCTATAGATCTGAGATATTGTAGGAGCTCTTATATGAAGGTGGTCAATTAACAAATTAGATTCAATAAATCTCTCATTATATCCTCTCAGCATATACACTCTACCCTCTCATTTTTAGTAGTTTTTTATATTTTTTTTCTACTCTAATTTCTTTCTCAATTTATGATCCTTAATTAGTGATGGACTGATTAATGTTTTTCACTCTTCAAACAGATGTTTTTACTATATTTCTGAATATTAACCTTTTACAAACATAATATTTAATTTTTTATAAAAATAATGATTTGTTATGCATAAAATATGGTAAACAGATTGTATATATTGTTAGCTATTTTATTTTACTGATATATATCAAGTTCTATATTGTTCTCATGAACATGTTACCCATTTATCCTTCAGGATCGAACTTACGGCTTGTCAAATTGAAAAGGAAATTGGTATCAATTGGACTATAAAAAAAAGACTGTTCTCAAAATGCCCTTTATATAAACATTAAAGTTTTCTTAAAGACCCCACAAACTTATTAAGTAACTTTAAGTAAGGATGTAAATAGATTGAATATAGGTATTATCATATCCGTATCCGGCACATATTTACGGATACGAATGCGGATATGGATAGTTGTCGGTAACAAAAGCCTACTATCCATATCCACTACAAATCGAATATGGATACGGATCGGATATTGTAGGAATCATATCCGCTAAAATCGGATATGGATATTATTCGGATAAATATAAAAAGTCATTATTCATAACTACAACTAATAAAATATTTAAATTGGTTAACAAATATTTTTAGATTCAAACAATCGCATCAAGTCCCCAAGTCTAAACAGTTTCAAAGTATTGCTTTTTTATGTAACACCAAGTTTACCGGTCATTTATAAGACTAGTTATAACTAATAGTAATTAGTAGTTGGATGGTGGGTACCATTACTTCGGATATTCGGATTCGGATAGGAAATTTGTATCCAAGTCGGATCCAGATTTGAATCCGGAAACCCATCCGGATATGGATTTTTATTATCCATATTCCCCAATTGTTGGATTCGAAAACGGATCCGGATCTGATTATCCGGGTCCATTTACATTCCTACCGTTAAGTTTATTTTTTCAATTTAATTTATTTTTCAAATACCAACTTTACTTTCATCATCGTCGTCGTCATCTATTGCAATACAACCCGACAAAACCTCACCTTCATATTCTTTCTTCTCATCCCTTGATGTCATTCATTCTAATTCTCTTCTCTTCTTTTTTGGTCTCATAAGCTCTTTGTTTGTGCTCTTCGTATCTTCGTTTTTATTTACTTTCAAATTAAGAAAGCCTAATATAAAAGAACTCAAATTTTAGAAAATTCTAAGCCCAATGTTCAAATTAACGTTAGCGTGTAGCATAGTATTCCACTACTGAATAGCGAAAACAGCGTTGCGCATAGCGTAAATTACACGAATTATTAATTATTATTATTATCATCTTATTTACAATAAATTATAAATTATAAAGATATAGAATATACGACAATAAGTAACATAATATTTACTTAATTTTCAATTCTTGAGTTCATATGTATGATTTATAATTGTATTAATGTATTGAAAATCAATTAAATAATCTCTATATAAGAAACATGTCTACTAAATATGATTTCAAATCGAGAGGGTGGAAATTCAATGAGACTATCTTCATATAGTATATGATTAGATACTGAAATCTTAAGAACCTAAATAGAAAATTTTATGTGAAAACAGCGTACGCATAATGTAGCATACACCGTTTTTTAATAAGCGTAAGCTATTTAGGGAAAAACCGTAAGCTACTATGTATTTAAGCTATTTTCTTATGCTACGTAACGAAGAGGTCAAGTTACGTTACATAGCGCAAAATAACGAGCCATGTAGTGAGCTATTTTAAACATTGATTCTGACCTTAAAAAAGTAGAATTATGCAAATCCTAACATAAAAATACCAAATCAATCAACACTTACAAAATAAAATACCTAGGTCAATCAAATCTTATAAGAAACCTAGCTCGATCAAGCAATTTTTGTTTTGGGAACATTGAAAGCATGTAAGAAATAAGGTGTAAATGGGTGAAGGTTCAGAAACTTGCAATTACTAACAATGCAAATGTGAATAAGGTGTAAATGGGTGAAGGTTCTCTCTCAGATATATTTCACACACTCTAAACCTTATCACATTATCTAATGAAGTGTTTGATGATAATTTAAAATAATTAAATTGTAATTATAAAACCCACAATAACTCAAATTTCCTTACAAAGTCTTTAGATCAGAACATAGATGGAAGTATACTTCCAATATGTTACTGATATTTACCACTATCATTCTGAAGACAGTGGTGTAATGTGCACGTATGTTCTAACAATAAATGTGGGGGAAGTGTAACGCTTAGAAATGATACGACATCACCAATGAAGGGAAGGGGATCCATTAGGCTTTCGATGACCTCTGTAAAATATTTACCACTAAGTGATGTTTTGTATGTTCCTGGTATAAGAAAGAATTTGATAAGTGTGTCTCTACTTTCTAAGAGAGGTTAAAAAATTGTATTAGAAAATAATTAAATTGTAATCTCCAAAAGAAGTATGTTTATTGGTAAGGGTTATGTGTGTGGTGGATTATTTAAGTTGAATGTTGTTTGTAATAATAATGCTGAAATAAATAAAACTAGTCCCGTTGTTTTAAGCTTGTCTTCTTGTGCTATGTGGTATGGTAGATTAAGACGTGTTAATTATCAAACGTTAAATAGAATGATGCGTTTAAATATGATTTCTAAAAGTTTTATTGACTTAAAATCTAAATGTGATATTTGTGTCAAGGCTAAGCATACTGGACGTACATTTAAATTTGTTGATCGCTGCGCTCAAATCTTAGATTTAGTACATTTTGATATTTGTGATTCTTGCAAACAACCAACTATAGATGGAAATAAATACTATGTTACATTCATTGATGACAATACTAGATATTGTTATGTATATTTATTTCCAACCAAGTATGAAGTGTTTAATTGATTCAAAGTATATAAACCCAAAATAGAAAACTACACTGAAAGGAAAATCAAAGTCTTTAGATCAGATCGCAGAGGGAAGAATTCTTCTAATATGTTACATCTGTTTTGTCAAGTATATAGAATTAAACATGAATATTCTCCTCCTTATAATCCTGAATATAATGGTGTAGCAAAACGTAAAAATAGAACATTAACGAATATGTTTAATTCCATGTTATTTAGTTCTGATGCTTCTGAAAGTTTATAAGGTGAAGCTATACCATCGGCATGCAATATACTAAATACAATACCTCATGAAACTACAAATCTCCATTAGAATTATGGTTTGGAAGAACGCCTAAATTAGACTACCTTCATGTTTGGGGTTGCCTCGCACTAGTATGTATACCTTCTCACAAAAGAAACAAAATGGGTCCTAAAACGGTTGATACATTATTTGTAGGATATTCTCTTGATAGTAATACTTATAAGTTTACTGTCTTGAAATATGATATTACTGATATTAAAATTAATACCTTAATAAAATCTAAAGATACAACTTTCTTTGAAGATAGATTTTCTTACATAACTCAAATTTCTAAACAAGTAAATGATTATGTTTCTAACCTTGACATAACAATTACTTATAATAATAATGAATTAATTAAAAATGCATCTTCCTCAGTTCTAACATCCGAACTAGAATTAAGAAAAGGTGATAGGACTAAAAAAAGAAAATACTCACTGAAGATACCTACTACTATTACATAGTGGAACGAGATCATTCTTTCTATGAAGAAGCAATGGCGTCTTCTGATGATAAGCATTGGAAAGAGGCTATTCAAAGTGAGACTGACTCAATCCAGAATAATAATACATGGGTTCTACCTGATAGCTTATGGATTTCGATGATCCATTTATTTAGTTTTGATGATAGTTTAAACATGAATAGTTCGTTTAGCGTCACTTGCTTATCTTATCGACACTAAACTTGTATACACTTAATGTTTAACTTGCTTATCCTATATCTTGTGTATACCGAGTAATATATCAATATCGCATATTATACTTATGTTATAAACTTGATATCGATATATTACTCTCGTTCATTATTTTAATAATTCACAATATGAATTTGTATATACATGTGATCTAATATCTTGCTCTTCATATAACATGTATATATGTTTGGTATATCAATATCTCATGCTTTGCTTTTGATATTGATATACTATTCATAGTTGTGATATGAATATATCAATTTCTTTTCTTTTTTATCATTAAGAAGGAGAAAAATCCAGGTCCTCGCTCAATTTTCTTTAAAAATACCTCCTCTCTTGTTGTATTAACTAGTAAATTATGATATATCGATAAATATAAATATGAAAATATATTCAAACCAATGTGTATTAATAGTACGGTTGTTATTTGCGGTTGGAAAACAATACATTGACAACTATGTGCAGATCCAACTTTATTATTTCAGAGGATCATTATCTTATTTGATTAAAAAGTGATTCTATGTAAACATGTGTTTTTGGAAACCTTGTTTCCATTTCCAATTATGAGCTTTCTATCCCAAATTCTTATTCCAAAAACTTAAAATTATATAATTTTTGTTAATCTCCCCATTCACGGCAACTAATATTAACGGTAAACGATAGCATACCCTATATATCAATATATAGTGTTATATATGAATACGTAACTGCTGGCCAACTTGCACGACAACTTCTAAATACCTTGCCAAAGAGCCTTTGCTCTTGGGTTGGAATTTCAACAAAAAAATACAATTTTCATTTGCAAATAGAACAAAATAAAATAAAATAAAAACTTGATTCAAAAATTGTTGATAACTCTTTCATTTGGCATGCAAAATCTATGTTTCCATTACTTGAATCCAAAAAACCGTTGAGCTCATGCTCAAATTATATAGAATATCAATTTAACTTTTGAATTAAGTAATAAAAAGAACCCGTTGAAACTGGAATCCAATAGTGCACGATATACCGGATCTTAAGTCTCTGACTGTTGTTGTTGCCCAAAACAAATATTTGTGAAGGAGAAGTTTTGTTTTATAAGAAGACTAGTTTTTTGCACGTGCGATGCACGTCTGTATATTTTGAACAACTTATATACCGAAGGCATGTGGAATTTTTTTTATTCTGGACATTACATGAAAAATTCTAAAGATATTTATGGTTTTTCTAAATTTAAATTAAATGAATCTAAGTAGTGATAATATTAGAATTGAGAAATTTATAAGTTATGAAAAATAACAAAGATATAAGGGTTTATGTATAAATTTGTAGGTCATATTTCTTTTTTGTCTTTTGAGCATTAGAGAGAATGTGTAATGAATATGAGAGAGAAGTTTGTTGAATTTACATCTTCTTATTTTTGTCTTTTTGTGATGGATGAGACGGAGATCTTTAATGCTCAAGTTTGGCTATTGGAATTTTGTCATTTTTTTCCTTTTTTTGTTGATTAATGATATCATATAAGAACTTCTAGTTATAATATGAGAAGATATGGAAAGAGGAGAGTGCTTCATTAGTTAGAGATCTTCAAATCCTTTCATTTTTCATACATATAGACATGAAGGTAGGGTGATCAACTTGAACAGTTCCGATCGTTCAAATATGTCGTGAGTCGAAAGTTCCCGTTTTTTAAAAACCGGGAACTGTTCAAGTTGAACGATCGGAACAGTTCAAGTTGATCACTCTACCTTCATGTCTATGTGTATGAAAAATCAAAATACTTGAAGGCCTCTAACCAATGCATCAGATGGAGTTTATGTTGTTATATTGAAAGACGTTCATTTTGCACTCATTTGATGCATGGGTTGGAGGTTTTTAAATCTTTTAATTTTTCATACACATACATTTGAGGGTTGGATGATCAACTTGAATAGTTCGGATCGTTCAAATATGTCATGGATCGAGAGTTTCTTTTGTAAAAAATGTGAACCGGTTTGCAATAAAGCACTCCCCTACACACACACAAAGTTAGCAATAATTTTATGTTATAGAAAAAAACAGTAATATTTCTTATGTTTACATTTTTGCTTTCTCCGAATGTTTCTCACTACGTAAGCCACGTATGAACGAGCAGAGCTATGCACTCTCATTCTTTCATGAGTCAAACTCTGAATGCAAGGATTCACACTTTATACATAAAATCCCTCTAAGGAAAGAACATGTGTGCATTTGTCGACCGAAAGTGAAATTCTTGCGGCAAGTGATTTGCATTATAATCGTGCAAAAGCTTCATTTTGTGCTGACGTCATCATCTTTGATATGGAATGGATATCATGTCATTCTACGTTACTTAATGGTGAGGGATTCACATTCTACTTTGCTTCCGGGATGAGCCTTCGAAAGCACGATCTTCTACGCAACTCTTAGAAAACTTAAGATATAAAAATAATGTAAGTTTGATTGATTGGATAGTGGTCAAGAATTCTTCCATCTCTATACTCTTCTTAGGTTTCTAAAAGCAACAATTACACCTTTAATTAGCGCTAGCACAGTAACTCCTCATGTTCTTCTTCAATCATGACTATGTGGTATCAATGGTTCACACTCAGTGACACCTTCGTCTACCACGACCGTGTAATCTCGGCAATTATTCTTCTTGTGGCTAATAGACAATATCAGTTAAATAAGTGATTTCTTAAGAGAAGCATCATTTCAATTCATTGAGGGGGGGAACCTTCAAAAACACTTAAATCCTACTCGAAACAACAAAAACAAGTTTTAATGTAAAATTAGACAAATCTTTCGGGCCGTTTTAGAGTTTTTCTTTTTTGAAAAGAAGCCGTAGCTTTATTTATAATAAGCAAATGTTGAAACTTAGAAAGTTAAGCTCTTGTTTACACAGAGAAGGTAATTCTTGCATACTCCATGATCCATACAACTCTTGATGAAGACTACGTTGTGCGACAGAATGTGTTGCTTTGTTGAGACCTCTCTTGACATGTTTAATGATAATGTGTGAGTTATCTCGTAAGAGTTGACGACATTCATGATGACATCGTTTATACATTGCACAATATTGATCGAATCACACTTGATTATGCATTGTATCTCAAGATGGTTTAGAGCTTGCAAAATACCCATCCGTACTGCACTTGCCTCGGAAATCTCTGCATCCACTTGATGTAACATCTCTGACCCTAAATTGATGACTTTTGCTTCATTATCTCGCACAATGATTGCTACACTTGCTGTAACGACCCCAAAATTCATACACCTTCATATCATTCTTCTTTTTATTAAAATAGTGCATTTATTTGTTTTTGGGTATTCCCGTATATTTTATTCTCTATTAAATATATTAGTTTATCCCTCCATCTATTTTGCCTATTCTATAATTTTTCAAAACCCAAAGCCCAAAACCCAAGTCAAAACAGTTCTATTTAATTCTTTCTTTTCTTTTTCCTTAGCCCGTTTTCTTTTTAAACAACAACATATATTTAATTCTTATTAAATATGTGCATGAACAATCTTATAGTTTATTGATTAGGTCCTTACATTGTTATTTCATAGGGCATATGTTCGAACCTTGGGACTTGTAATTATTTTTATCTATTTTTTTAAATATCTCTCATAACATACAAATGAGACCTTTCATTTCATCTTTCTTTTAACTCCCAAAATAATTAAAATGGTTATGAGCTATAATTTATTAGAATTATGATGGCTATAAACCTTTTTTATATGTCACTCCTCTTTTTTTCCCTTCATCGTTTCTTCTCCTCCTCTTGTTGAATCATTCTCATCTTGTCATGTCTTCACTGATTTCCATACTTGCTCACTTCGTCTGTAAACTCCTTATTTAGAAAACGCACATAAAATAAATAAATAACCTAATAATTAATTGTTTTGTAAACTTATTTAGCTTCATGTATAGGATACATTTTTAACTAGTAGAGATTATCTTATTTCATGTTTTAGTAGTTATAAAAATATGTGAATCTTATCATTGTATACCATCACATAACACGATCGTTGATTCAAAACAAAAGAAAAGTGTTTAATAATTTTTGTGTAGAATCTTTATTAATTTTTTATATCAATTTTAGTATATATATCATAACCGATTCATATGCTTTTCTATATGTCTTTCATAATTTATTGCTCACTATTTTTATTTTATTTTATTTATATTTAGTTTTAAAAGAAAATGAGGTTTCAAATAAATACCATGACCTTTTCAATCTCAAATACCACCTTAAAGAAATACCTTTATTTTCAAAATATTTTTTAGAAAATCAATCTTGACTTATGGACATATTAATAAAATTAGATTATATACTAGATAGAATTTCAGGTCTACAGTAAAAATTTTATATCAAACCGAATAACGGTTCAGGTGTTACGTAGTTTTTATTCACTGTTTTTAAAACCACAAAACTGTCAATAAGGGTCTTCTTCGAGAGACCATAACTCTGTAATCGTTAATCCAAACTAAGTTTTTTCAGATGTTTTGAACATTTACATCGAAAGATCTAGATTTTCTTAGTTTTAAGTTTTTACTGAAAACCGACGAAAAATGTAGAAAACCGCGTTACAATATTTAGTGACGAACCTGGATAGAATCTGTCCTGATTCGCATGGTATTTTTAAATAGGATATAACTCGAACACCCGATATCCGTTCGTGATAAAATTTAGATTTATATATGCACAATTGATAGAGCTATAATTTCCTGTATATTAGATTATTTATAAACGCATGAAACAACTCGATATGGGCTTTGCAATATAACATATAGTTGATGTCCAGAAATCTGAATTTCTGTTTTAAATGCTGATATTAAAACGATCATAACTAGAGTTTCAGAAATCCAAATTGCGTGAATCTTAGATTTTTGGATAATTACTCCGAAAGACCTAAAATTTTCTAATAATTTTTGCAACCTGAAACCCGATAAAAATTAACTCAAACTGCGTTTTAAAAATATGTGACAGTGTTGAAAGATTTTGATCTGTTTTGTTCGACGATACGAAAACATGTATCTCTTTCAAACCGGTAGTCGTATTTAGGTGAGACTGGAACTCAAGTGTGCATAAAACTTAAGGATATGTTTTAGTTTATATTCTGACTTCAAATGACTTGATTAACTAGTCATACATATCACATATTTATAACATTGTTTTTGGACGTTTCTTGTATACTTATCTCATATCATGTTCTATGACTGCTTATTTATTTTTATCTATATGACTTATGATTAAACCATTACATACTAGAATTGACTTGATCTTGACACGACTCAATCATGAATACTTGAATCCAATATGTACACTTAAACCAACTTGACTCGAACCATGAATACAATTAGCGTGACTTGCACTTGACATGACTACATGAACTCAATCTTGAAAACTTGATATCATACATCACCTTTTGTATTCATGTATTCGATCAAAACTCGTAAGATTAATCATAGACTAATATACACGGGGTGTTAGGGTAGTTTAAGTATGACTCCGACGAAATCCCATGAGTTCCATTATTATAAATAACGTTGTTGTAGTACCGGGCTGAAACAGTACAAATAACGTTGTTGTGGTACCGGGCTGAAACGGTACATCACGAATTCATGAATGAGGGCCCTGTTCGCCGCCGAAAACCGGGAAGACGGACGTCTTGCCTGAATTTGGGGGCATATACTATTTGGTTTTATCCGTGCACCTCTCCGAAAATGCCAGGTTGATTTATGGCACCGTGTATCAGAGGTTTAGACGGATGCGGCCGTTGTAGCAGACTTTGTAAGATTCCCCCTCATTGTGAGGGTTTTTTTTATTGTGGGGACGCTCTTCCCTGCAGGCGCAAGCCCCTGCAGTTAATTACGTTACCGCGTCGCGGTAACCACTTTCTCCTTCTCCAGATGGTCACTTTGTGTCATGTGTGTTTGTTTGTTTTTTTGATTGCTCGTGGATTGTATACGGATACTAATTTATGTTGTCGCCCATAGGATGTGGATTAGTCCAAATCCGTATTTTCATAGATTTGGGTTTGGGTTGGTTTAAGGGTCGTTAATCTCATTTGAGACTAAAATCAACTTAAACGTTTGTTAATGATACATTAGTCTAATTTTAGACTAAGATCTACTTAACAGGATTTTGGGATCATTTAGATCCAATAAAAGAGCATTTCGACTCTATTGTTTTAGTTTAGGGACGTTGCGGTCCATAAGTTTAAGGACATCATAGTCCATGGAGTTTAAGGACATCATAGTCCATAGTTTAAAGACGTCATAGTCTGTGGGGGTTTAGTTTAGGGACGTTGCGGTCCATAAGTTTAAGGACATCATAGTCCATGAGTTTAAGAACCTCATAATCCATAGAGTTTAGTTTAGGGACGTTGCGGTCCGTAGTTAGTTTAAGAACATTACGGTCCATTGTTAGTTTTAGAACGTTGCGGTCCATTGGGTTTCTGGTTGTCGGGACCCGCCACCTCTCTGAAGACGTTGAAGAATTACAACGACACATATCAGAGGTGTGAAGAGATATACCATTGAACCAATGTTGGTTGGGAGATCCATAGTCAGGTTTTGGTCCAAGATCAATTAAGAGATTATGAGCATATGGGCTCGGTTAATCTGAATTAAGGATTTATGACCAACTTGGGCTCAACCCACTCAGTTTTAAATAGAATGTTGAACATTCATTTGGGCTCAGTCCCTTTTTATTTAACAATGCTTGAGCATTGACTTGAGTTCTGACACCCTTTTTTCTTTTTGTCTTTTGCTGAGTGTTGAACACTTTTTTATAGCACTGAGGCTTTTATCTAAAGAACACTTTGTGTTTCTTCAGCGCCCACGTGAGGAGCACGTGTTGCGCTTGGCGCTGAGCGTCGGTCTTCTTATGAAATAGTGCACACGTGAGGAGCACGTAGTGCGCTTAGCGCTGAGCGCCAGCCTTGAAGCGCTAAAGAGCTTCTTATGAAATAGCGCACACATGAGGAGCACATGGTGCGCTTAGCGCTGAGCACCAAATTTGAAGCATTGGGTGCTTCTTTAAAAATAGCGCTTGGAGCGTTGGACGCCGAGCGCCAGACTTAGAGCGCTAAGGTGCTTCTTCTTAAATTGGAGCGCTAAGGCTCTTCTTTATTAGTTCTGATTAACTTTGTACTCTGAGAATTAAATTCTCGTTCATAAGAGACTCTGTCTCATAAATCTAAGAACTAAGTTCTTCTCCTTTTGATGAGATACTATGATCTCTTGTTTTTTTTATGAAAAACCTAGTTTTATGGATCTGTGATCTACATAAAAAACTGAGTTCTTACGATGTAAGAGTTAAACTCTTAAAAATTCAGGAGATGTTATGATCTCTCTTCTTTTATTTACCTTGAAGAAAATTTCTTCTTCCGAGAGCTTGCACTTCTCTTTTAAATTTCTCAAAGTTTGTGGAGGGTTCCTCTGTGCAAGACTTGAAGTCTTGGAGCCTTTATATAGTGGAGGCTGATTTGTTGAATCAGTTAAAGAGATCTTTTCTCTGATTGATTTGGGGATATTTTTCCATCGTTAGATCTTTGATCTTAGGGCTTCTGTTTTACAGAAAGCGTCTTTCTTGTTATTAATAAGATTGGGAAATTATTTTCCCATCAGAGATTATTCTGTATCTTGGTGATTTTTTAATCGCCATAAAGATCCAACGGTGCTCTGATTTACAGAGAGATTTTCCTTGTTTGGAAAGATTTGAGAAGTATGTCCTCGGCAGAATTTAATTATTTACTTTGCTGATTTTTAATCATCTCCGTTGGATCTTTGATCCAACGGTAAAGAACTTTTAGTTTTGGTGCCAGCGCGCTCGTGCTTTACACGTGAGGCGCTGCCTCAGAATCTTTGACTCTTAGCGCTTAGCGCTCTTGACGCAAATGCTCTCGTGCTTTACACATGGGGTGCTGCCTCGGAGTCTTTGACTCTTAGCGCTAGCGCTCTCGTACTTTGCACGTGAAGCGCTGCCTCAGAGTCTTTGACTTTTAGCGCTTAGAGGTCTTGGCGCAAGCGCTCTCGTGCTTTGCACGTGAGGCGCTGCCTCGTTATTGAAGGTCTTTTCATCTTCCTTCTCCGCTTTTTCAGGGTCAAACTTCTCTTTTCCAGAGTTTGGAAATAGTCCCATCATGCACAGCATTTTCTGTGCCTAGACTTAAATGTCCCCCTTTATAATCTGAAGCAATACTTCTATTTTCTCTCATTTTCAGAGAATTATCTTAACAGAGAAGAGCTATGGGTTGTAATCGTCCATGTGCTCGCCGACAGCCATGGGAAGTGCCCATCGAGGAAATTGTTCCTCGTTTTTCCGCACGCTTGGTGAACCCTGCTCTCACGGATGACCAATGTGATACGGTGTTGTACGAACTCTTGACTCGTAGGGGATCTCCCCTCCCCATCGGCTCCATTTGGCTCTGGATGGCCTTCTTGTCCGCGCTCGATGACATTCCTCCTCATCCAGCGGAGATGACTCAGGCAATGCTCGACGCCGCGGAGGACAAGATCAAGTGCTTTCACGAGTAACTCTTGATTACCGCAGCTCTGAGGGATCACTCTATTCGGCTGCTAAGCCAGATACGGGCTCAGCAGGCCATAATGTCGCGAAGGCTCCTCCGCTCCCTCACTCTGCCTTCGCTGATGGGCACGATGTTGTCCGATGGGAAATGACTCCTCGTGAAGATCGCCGCTTTGACATGGTGGAGAAGGCAGAGAGGGAGTTAGAGAATTTTATTCATAGTTTTATGAATCCCTGTACTTTCGATCCCATGTTTGATGATCTATTTTCAATAGAATAAAATGTTCAATTAAATGCTTTCTTTTTGTCGCTGGCCACCAAGTGCTTCCTTTCTAACACATATTCTTTCTCTGATGTGTGTATGTGCGTATATGAATGAGCCCGATCACACACATATCTGTAAACGAAACCTGAACCGGTGTAAATTGGAACAAATATCCCTTGGCTGAAAATTTCGTCGGGAACAGGCCCGTATTTCCAAGCCCCTGGCTGATAGCCCGTTGGGTTTGGAATACTTCAATAACAATTAAAGTCCCGCTATTTTGGGCTCGTGATTTCTTGCCCCTGGACGATAGCCTTAGGTTCGAAAATACTCTTAAGATTGGTTGATATTCATACTTGAATTGACGTTAAGATATATTACCTTATAGAGACCTCTTAGGATACGGACATCCACTTTATGTTCACTATACCTACACTCCATGGCCATGTTATACTTGTTTGCTATGCTGACTTAGTTGCCATATACATTAACATATTTGTTCACATATTACAATTTCCATTTATACTATATTACATGTCATCTTGCACTCAATCTATATATTACACATCTTTTTGGGGACTTACCGAGCACAAGTTCGCTGACGCGCATTCCACCCATCTTTTGTTTCTTAGAATGTTCGTCGGATGACTTAGGATCAGAGGAGGTGGAATTCACTGCAAAGTATTACAACCAGTTCACGCCTGAAGCAGATCATTTTTTTTCTTTCCTGATTTTCTTGTTCAGTAAGACACATGTTTAGACACTTTCTTTTTATGTTCAGACTTCTTATATCAGTTAAACTCTGTAAAGTTAAGAATGTAAATATATAAAGTGGTTGAATTTTATTTTCACCTGTCTTTTCTTGTCATTATTATACTGCTTATATTACACTTAGCGTATTTGTTTTGATAAATGACATTCTCTAAATAAATACGTCACATGCTTACCACGTCACCGTTTCCATCTACTGGGAAGCGGAGCGTGACGGGTTTTGTTAGTAGCCCATGCAGGTCTGTTCTGCATGAAGTCCTAAGGAATATGATACAAGAAAGATAAAATTCGATACTTTTACATTTTTTACCTTTCAATTCTTTTGAATCTATCATAATCCATCTTTCCTATCCAAGGTGATGACTTCCGCCGAACCGATCAATATCAACGACGAGACACTACCACCACCTATTGCTGCAACTCCCCTCACTGAACAGACGGTGTTTCTCAAGGCTATCAAGAGCCTATTGGAGGGTCAGTAACAACAAACTGCTATCATTATGAACCGCTCCGAGGCCAAAGCACCTGGAGTAAAACAGTTCTGGGCCTTACACCAAAAGAACTTCTCGAGCAAGGAGAGCCCGCATGAACCTGAAGAATGGGCTCAGAGTATCGAAGATGACCTGACATCGGCTCAAGTTCCAGAAGTTTCTTGGGTTCGAGTTGCGAAACTCCAACTTACCGATAATGCTAGGGTTTGGTGGAAGGCCGAAGAAAGACGGATTACCCAGCCTATTGAGTGGAAGACGTTTCGTGAACTTTTTTACGCCGGGTATTTTCCTGAGACTGGTCATTTTGAAATGGAGAAACGATTTATCCACCTATAATAAGGATCCATGTTGGACAAGTCAGTAGATGAATACAACGTCGATTTCATTATGCTCAGCAGGTTCGCTGCATATTTGATTCCTACCGCCGAGATCCACGCCAGACGTTTTCAGCAGGGTTTAGACCTCAAAATCCAGGTTGCTCTAGCAACGGGAGATTTTCTGACTCATGAAGCAGGTTTGAAGGCAGCCCGTCGTTATGAAGCTGTTATCAAGAGGTAGGAAAGACCGCGGTCGGCCGGAGAAAAATGCCCAGTTATTCAGATTACTGGAGGAGCCTCCTCGATGTCGGGATCTATAGCGCCATCCAGGAGACCAGGAGGGTCGTTTTACAACCATAGATCAAAAGTCTGCAACTACTACAAGAGGTCGAGACACCTAGCAAATAATTGTAGAGTAACTAACGGTCTTTGTATGATTTGTGGATCGTTTATGCACACTTTAAGAGCATGCTCACAGTACAGATCTAGCATAACCTCCGCATATAAACCGGCTATTCAAGCTCACGCTCCTCGTTTAGCTCTTCCTGCTCCAGCTCAGCGCAAACAACCCTTACCTCTCAGCAACAAGTATACCATCGGACACAAAGGAAAGTACCGAGACCATGCTTTCACAATGTCGGCCATAGAGGCCGAAGCCATTGATCAGGTTGTCACTGGTAAAATTTCTTTCTATCCATTTTAGCTATTTCAAATTCTTTTAGTCTGTTGTTCTTTTTTTTATTCCTCACGCGATTTCGGTACAATTTTAGAAGTCCGTGCTCTCGTCCATACGGCCGCTTCATCTTAAAACACCCCTGTACAGCATCCTCCTTGTGTAAGGGTAGGATGTAACGACCCCAAAATTCATATAACTTCATATCATTCTTCTTTTTATTAAAATACCGTATTTATTTGTTTTTGGCTATTCCCGTATATTTTATTCTTTATTAAATATATTAGTTTATCCCTCCTTATATTTTGCCTATTCTATAATTTTTCAAACCCCAAAACCCAAGCCAAAACAGTTCTATTTGATTTCTTTCTTTTCTTTTTCCTTGGCCCGTTTTCTTTTCAAACAACGACATATATTTAACTTCAACATTCTAAACCGAGAGAATAATGTCATATATCATATTGACTTTGGGAACAAATTTCTCCGGATTTTTAGTTATGATTCTGTAGAAGTTGGACATGGAAACAGAGTATCCCATTCTGGAGTGTGACCTAGATATGGATTCCCATATGGCTCGGTTATCATGCTTATTATCCAGTGATACTTCTTAAATGCTGGAACTTTTCTGTGGGTTGTCGGTTGGTTCTGGCACTGGCTAACCCCAGGCAGGGATGACATGAGTCCTGCAGCTACTATGCAACTAAGGACTTGGCTATCAACACCATGTTTCTCACTGGAGGTCTTCTTTATCATTAGTTATGCATTTGGATAGTGTAAGCAGACGTAAAAGCAAGAAAGAAAAAATTGAATGGTACCTGGAGATCGATTGTTGAGGCTGGAATTTTGTTGCATGAACAGCAATGATATAGCTCTGGAGGAAGAGGCCACAAAGCTTAGAAGAAGGTTCTAAAACTGTAAAGCTTGCTGATCTTTTGTGTGGAGAAGGATATTGAGCTGTGCTTTGCTGTATGAAGAGATAGTTGGGCTTCTAGACAAATTGCTCATGTGACCTGTATTATTTATGACACAGGTACATAATACTTCAAGCATTTATCATTAGGGTTAATTGCAGGACCCCACAAGCAATTTATTACCGCAAACATCCCCTGTGTTTCTTGACTTATAAATATTCAACTCTAAACCACACAGAAAAGTTCCACGGTTAAATTAGACAATCATTTGAGTCATTTAGAATTTAATTTGAACATTTTTAGGCTGAGGGCACGCGTGCTAAGAAATGACTTAAGCGGTCAGAAGTGCTACACAGGGTACACTGCTGGTTTTTTTTTGTGCAATTAGCCCTGAGCAATGTTTTCCCAGGATGCCAATGAGCAATAGCTCAGCTGCTATGGCACTTCCCCTCATGGGGAGAATGGAGAGTTCGATCCCCAAGAGGGGAAGTGTCCACAATTTAACGCTTCCCCGCAAATTCGTGGGTCCCCTGGGTTCGTATGTGTTGTGTGCATGGGATAAGCATACCGGCCTGTTCCCCAAAAAAAATTTGGAATTACATCCGGCAAACAGAATATATACTCTCATCATGTACCAAAAATAAAATAAAATAAGAACCCAATCATTTTGTTAGGTTCATCTAGTAATTACACTCCTTTCTACCTACCTAATAGAGAGGACAAGTCTTTCTCACCAAGTGACAACTCCCCTAGTTTGTTCTCCTGTCTCTATACTCCCTGTTCTGGTGGGGTTTCTGGAACTCAACCCATCAACCACCACAATCATAGAGATCAGATTTGAGTGTCGGCTGTACTTTGTTGTAAAAATGTCTTCCGTCCTCATCGTAACTTCGGACTTTTGGTATCCGTAAGAATACAAAAATATCTCTCTCCACCTTCAGCATAAGTTCAGGTTTTGGTGCAGTGGTATAGACTTTGTTTTATCAGAGCAAGACGGTCATCCTACGAGGGCATGTTGGAATATAAAAATATACCTCTCAACCATTACCATAGCTTCGGAGTTTTGGATATCTGGATATCGACATAAACTTTAAGAGTATAGAAAAGGGGAAGAGAGAAGGCAGTACATGCTGGGCCATAACTGTTGCCAGCTACATCCACCCACCTACTTTCCTTCTATCTCTATTGTCTACAAAGCCACACTTCTTCTTCTTCTTCTTGGCTTCTCTCTTTCAACATCAATTCTCTTCTCCTGTCCTACAACCAAGGTACATATATATTTCCTTCACTTGAATCACATTGAATTTGTGAGTAAATGATTCTCATGTCTCAACTCTTTTTCTGTGAAATAGCTTATGTGAGTGACCCTGTTTTTATTTTTCAATCTATATATAGTAGCAATCATGTTTTTTGCTAAGTTTTCTTGGCTTGATTATATAAAATTTCTCCCGTCGTTAAATATGAAAGAAATAAATGCTTTCGTATTATGTACTGTTATGTAATTTGATTCCTTTCTTGTTGCTACTGAGTTATTCTACTTTTTCATTGGAAACCATTTTGGGCACTTGACTGTCAGTGATAGGGGGCTGTTTATTTGCATTAGGACTTGCTTAAGGCATGCATTCTTCAAATTTTAATATTAATTGTTGCTTCATGTAAGGCTTCACCATTAGTGAGTAATTTAGTGTGATTGATTGATGAAGGATTAATTAAAAGTTCAATATAAACAATGGTGCTCTTCTAACAGGTCTAAATTAGATGCAAATATAGCCAATCAAAATTGCAAGGACAATGGGTTCTGGAGACTGGTTTAAGACGATCACCAGTCGTAAAAAATCGAAGAAGGATCGTTCAAAGCAAACCAAGGTAGTTCTTGCTTGCAGTTTGTGGCTTTCAGAATTTGATGTTTTATTTTTGAGCACTTGTGTGTATACTATCTTGTTCTTCAATCAAGCCATTGTCTTTGCAAATTGATAAGCTTATCGGTTGCTTTAAACTTTCTTCACAGGGGAATGCAAGTGAAAGATCGAATCCATCCAAGTCGAGAAATCGTTCTCATAATAAAGTATCAAGTACATTATATAATGGTGCATCTAGTGGCAACCCTGAGGACTTTGGTTTGCCTTTTGAGGACATAGCAGCGAGGCGAATTCAAACAGCATTTCGAGGCTTTAGGGTATGTGGGTTGAAAAATAATTCTCTACACAAATGTTCTTTTATACATACTGTGCGTCTATAAGATGTTGTTTGATCGAATTAGATCTTGTGTTACGTTGCAAAATACAAAATTGGTTGATCTTTAGCCTCGAGATGCATCATCTTTAAGGGTAACCCCATTGCTTCCTTTAAAAAAAAAAACAAAAAAAAAAAGTTTGCCCCCCGCATTATATGTTACTTATGTCTTATCCTGCTAAATTATATTTGTGCATGCAGTCAAGAAAAGCTCTACGTCGCTTAAAAGGGTTACAGAGATTAAAAGTCCTCGGCCAAGGTCATTCGATAAAGAAACAAACATCCAGCACTTTAAGCCATATCCAGTATTGGAGCAAAATACAATCAGAAATTAGAGCTCGTCGTGTTTGTATGGTATCAGAAGGACGCATTAAGCAGAAAAGGCAAGAAAATCAATTAAAACTCGAGGCCAAGCTTCATGGCATAGAAGTAAAACTCTCTCATACACATCTTTGGCTTATGATTACTTTCTTTATAAGTTTTTTATTTATTGTGTATTTGAATGCTCATGTAGTCAAATTCACATACTCGATAATAGACAACTTCATCTTGTTCTGGTATCCACAACGAAATATCAACATAAATTTAGGATGGATTTAGCACTTCAAAACTCCCCCCTCGCGTGTGTGTTATTTGTTAAAAAGATAAAATATTTCTAGAGATACAAGTTTAAGGTCCTTGACTCTAGACTCTGAACAGAAATGGGCAAATCAATATCAAGTTGGTTTACATAAATCAAAAACCCTTCAAGTGTTTTCATTTTACTTGTAGCATAAACACCAGCTCACCTGCTCTTATACAGCAAACTCATTTTGATTCTTTATTTTGTAAAAAAATTGAGAAGCTAAATTTCACACAACTACCCTTAACCATTGCCGTTATTCACTAAACTACCTTAAAGTTTATTATTACAACAGGCAGATTGGTGCGGCGGTGCCGAAACGATGGAAGAAATTCTCACCAAGATACAGCAAAGAGAGGACGCAGCAGTGAAGCGTGAACGGGCCATGGCATATGCATTTTCTCATCAGGTATGATCTCAACCAAGGTTTAAAATTTATCGGCATCAATACTAATATCAGACAGTCATGTTTGGGATCCGAATCGGCCACCTCGGTTGTATCCTTCATCTCGTATCCTTCATCTCGGATTTTTTATTATTTGACTAAATGAATTTCTAAAATTAGTAAAAGATTTAATTAAATAGTAAAAATAACTATAAACAATTTGACATGTTTTTTTTCCCAATTGATGACAACTGGAGTAGCTCTTGAAATATGTTGTAAAAATAATTATGTACTTTTTATATTTTTTAAATTATTAATTATGTTAAATAAACCAATAACCCATTAATCATTGAATTATTAATAAATCCATTAACCCTTTAATAAACGTAAACTAAAACCCCAATAATCTATTGGCGATCTGTTTACCAACTTAAAATCGCAATATCGGATCTTGGAAGGTCATTTGTGGGATCAGATTCGGCCATATGACCGAGATTCAAAACCATGATCTCAAAGTTCAGAAAATAATTCAAAAATACTTGGACTAATAGGACTTATCAGCCGTTCAATTGCCTACAGTGGAGAGCTAACTCTGGACACAGCCAGTCTTCCTACGAACTTGGAAAAGGTAATTGGGGATGGAGCTGGGTAGAGCGTTGGATCGCTGCTCGGCCTTGGGATATGAGGCTCGCAACTCAGCCCACGAACCCAAATAAAGTCCAGCCGAAAGCCGAGAAGAAAATAAACACAAATGCTTCGAGAGCAAGGAAAACATCACCTAAGGCGATAGACGAGAAATCAGTCATACGAGAATCAAGTTCGAAGCCAGCAGTTATTGTATCTCATCCGAAAACGAAATCGCAGCAGGAACAACAATCTCATCCTCCACAAACAAAGGGAGTTACAGTCTGAGCATAAATGTGGGATCTTGTGGAGCTATATTTTTCTTTTGTTGCCGCCGAGGGGCATCGATTGCTTTGTATACTTTGTTCCTTGTGTTTATGTGAAGGAGCATTCTTGATTGGCGATAGGGTGTGAGAGCTTTAGCTTTGTTGTTGTTACAGTTATACCTGTTATAATGTGCAAAGTTTTTGTATTCTATAAAAGAATTGCTCATGCAGAATAATTCGGAGAAGCTCTAAGCTCAGAAACGTGCAGTTGATATGTCGAGTGAGTTATATATTTTAGATGGTTGTTACATGAAATTTTACAGGTAAAAGTTTGGCCCTTTCTCCTTTATTGCCAAACATAATTACAAGTAATTTGCCCAAACAGATAATGGACATAAGCACAAACTTATCACAAAATGCAAAGAGTTTAGATAATCCTGTCGATGATAAATGTTAAACTCAACTAAAGAATATCAAAATCAGCTTTTATTTCATATATGGATCGCAAAATTTAGAATGAAAGGAGCATCATACAAACAAGCTTACAAAATCAGTACCCAAAAAAATTTAAAAAGCTTACAAATTGAAAATTATCTACCACACATTGTACACCAAATGCAGTCTTGTCACATCGGCATCACTGTAAGGTGCATCCTACAACAATGCTGCAGACCTCGTTTTCGGACCCAGATCGCAACCTGAAGAACTAAACTTCGCCATCTCTTCTCTAAAACCCTCCATAGCCTTCTCCTTCAAACAAACCAACACTTTAAACCCCCCCTCCTTTCTCCCATCCTCGTCATCGTAAGGTAACAAAAAGGTAAGCTCTAAACTCCCAAGAATCCTCCATGACAATGGGAGAACCACCCTAGGGCTTCCCCATCCAAAATCAACCTCAGAATGACCCAAATGCCGCCAATCAGTGAACCCGCTCACAAATTTTCCCGCGGAAATCCCCTTTTCATAGTGAATCTCTTGGAAATCAATATAAGATCTGACATATTCATCATTTACATTGTGCTTGCTTTTCTTAATTGATGCTGCTGTGGAGGATATCGGTTGTTGTAAGAGTTCGCCGGCGATTAATTTTACATAGACAGGGACGCAGATATTGCCCCAATATCCGGCGGGGAGATTTGGGTCAAGGAGTTTGGAGATATTCATGGAGTATACAAATTTTACTGTCTCGTTGCTTGGGATGGCATTGGCTTTTACCCTGTTTGATAACAAAGGATTAGTTGTGTGTTTTATGAGGGTCATGGTATATATCTACTTAGGGACGGTTAATAGTCCAAATCGATCGCTTTAGTATTATAGGCTTCATTCATAATTTAGGTTGGATTCGAACTCAGCCCCACATGTGTAAGTTCGAATGATATTTGTCAAAAGTAACAATGACTGAGAAGATCGGTGCATAGTCTTTCTAAATTTTATTGATTCAGGATAGTTTTTCGAAAAATGTGTATTGTCTGGCTTTACCATTGTAAGAACCTAATGGCTATAGTATAATTGAATTTCTTTTCCGTCCTTTTAAGTTCGTGTAATGTGACCAATTCAATTTCTGCCCACAACCGATGCTAATGACAATTATTTGTTTAATAAGATGATAATCAAAATATACTTATACTTTTGCCAATTATAAACTGCATATACATTTTGCAAGGAAATTTCTATGACACCAGACTTTATTTTTGCGGTTCACACTTGACTTCAATCTATCATAGTTGGTTATTGAAAAATCAAAGCCTTGTTATTATATTTTTCTCTCGATGGTTACAAGAGTAATATTTTATCTAATAACACATGAGCCTACTTGCATTCCCACTCAAACACTGGCATGGCAACACCCCATTCATGCACGGTTTGACTAAGCGTTCGTCATGTTAATTTCTGTGCAAACATGCAAGTAGCTAGACATACATGCAGGCAGATAAAGTAGTACACTTGCATAATGGAAAAGGCAATATTTTGAAAACCAACCTGGCACGCCATATGACCGCCCCAAGAGCTTCAAATGCGGTAAAACTCAACCCCGTCTCCTCCGTCAACCTCTTCCTAAACCGATTCAAACCAACCTCACTCACATGAAAGCATTCCCTCAAATACTCCCCATCTTCCCCCGGTCCATCTTCACCAAACCCTAAAAACTCGCCCAAACCAACCTCAACCCGCGGCGGCATCCTCGGACCAAGCAACTCCAACCGGTTCCAAACCGGCTCGACCCGAACCCCCTCCTCCCCGCGCGCGAACCCCGCCACCGCGCTCAAGAACTTGGTGGCCCCTGCACCATCGCACATCGCGTGGTTCACGCACATCCCTAAGGCAAAGCCCCCGCAAGCGAAGCGGGTGATCTAAAAAATGGTATACGTAGGTTACAGATTTTACCATATGGAGTCCGATAGTGGTTGAAAAATAAAAGTACTGTTCCTATCTGGTAAATGTTGGATGCTAACCGAATATAGAATAGAAATAGGTAAATTACACTAAAGTACCCTCAATATCACGAAATAGGATAAAAATAGCAACTTTGAATCGGAGTTGAACTCACCTGAAGCGCCAGCGGCAGGTCGAGCTCCGCCGACTCCGGCGCGAGCCGGTTCAGAAACTCCGAGCCCGGTTCGATTTCGAACGAGCCGAGCCGCCGGGATGAGGCGGCGAGGGTGACGGGGACGGCGTCTCCGGTGGAGCAGCGGAGGACGAGGCGGCGGTCGTGGAGGAGGGATAGGGTTCCAGCGAGGTGGTAGTAGTGGGAGAGGGCCTTGGAGAGGGATCCGGCGATGACGTGGAAGGGGTCTAGGGTTTGGTTGGGGGAGTAGAGGCGGAGGGTTCGGAAGCTGAGGCGGAGGTTGCGGTCATTGTCGAGGCGAGATAGGGGGAAGGTCGAGGGTTGAGCTGTTGAGGAGAGAGGGGACGGGGATGGGGAGATTGCTAGGGTTTCTAAAATCTCCAGCTCCATTGAATTTTGTGATGTCTTGAGTTTTTAGTTGGGTTTTTTTTATTTGGGAGCTGGTCGGTGGAGGAAGAAGAAGATGATGATGTGGAGGTGGCACTGCCATGCAGTTGATCAAAAAGTCCAATATACAATAAAAACGCAACAAACAACGGATAGGGGGAAAAAAGGGAAATTCCTTAATTTTTGGACCGTCGGTATCATCAAAATTATTCTTTAAATATAAGAATTCGGCCATCCACAGCTCTTTGAAATTGGAAGTAGCTTAAATAACTACCGAAACCATAAAAAAGACTTCAGACAAAATATGAATTATACATATATCCATCGTGCAACAACTAGTACGGGCTTTAAGCAAAGTGTTGATATACACTATTAACAAGATGTAATTATCAAATAAAAAATAAAAACACACTCATTGTAAACAAGAGTATATTTCCAATTCATGGCATTGGTTGTTATATTATTATTATTATCATTATTATTATTATTATTATTTTGTCGCTTGTTTCTTTCTTATAACTACTGCCAAATTCAGCAGCATAAATATTTAAGATGTATCGGTGAAATGTGAAGAGTCGGCTACAATAAAATGAGTTTGCTCTTATAAATCCTAAGGAAAAAGTAAGGAAGGGTTATTTGGCAAATGGCTCTCTCCTTCCTATCAACCAAATAGTTGACAAATTTCTGGTGGAGATACGAGTTATGCAAACTTTATTATGTGTTGACAGTGTTGTAGTTGACCTCAGCATTTCTCGGGGTTTTATTACAATTTTTTAGATATTTATATCTCTGATAATTTTATTTTAGTTTAGTTTTGATATATCTAAAGTATTCTACTAAGCGAAAATGGATAAAATTTTTGGCAGTCTCTTCCTGATACATACACGCCTTAGTTTAAATTTGGGTAAATTGCAAAAATGTACACATGAATTATCACGTTTTGTACGACTAATGCCATGAACTAATTTTATTGTAGATTGATATCATAAATTATCAACTCCGGTTGCAACTTACTACCATGGAAACTCCAACATTATTTTTTAGAATAATCCTTGGTATGGAGCCTCACAACGCATAAGATCCTGGTGTTCTCCGTCGCCTGCTTCAAATTATCTAGGGTTTCCTGATTATATTCGTGAGACCCATGCGAAAAGTTGAATCTTGCAACGTTCATCCCTGTCTTGAGCAGCTTCTCGATCATCTCCAAGGATCGAGACGTGGGGCCAAGTGTGCACACGATCTTCGTCTTTGGCGTCCTCTTCAATACCTTTAGAATTGGGGGAAAATGAACTTTTTGAAGAATTAGGGATTTAAAAAGAAATTATGAAGAGAGGAAAGAGGTGCGATGGAATAATTTACCAACCATGCGGCTGCAAGCATTATATTCTTCATAATTTCTTTTCAAATCCCTAATTCTCACCATCATCCTTTTTTATCTCAAGCAAGGGAAAGGCTTCTGGTTGTGGACGGTAGAGAGGCGGAGAGGGTAGAAGAGGGTGAGGTAGAGATGGTGGAGGAGATAGAGGGAGAAGAGGAATATCGGGAGAGGGGAAGAGGCATGGCGACCTTGTAGGTAGAGGGAGAGGGAGAGCCACTGGAAGAGTAAGAAGAAGGTGTTGATGATGAGATGATGATGGGAATCACTGGTGGTCGTTGTGGCGGAGTGAGTCGTCATGTCCCGCTTCCCAAAATACGGAATTCGGAAGACGGCTGGGCCAGTCATGTTCATACGGTCAGGGAATAATCTCGTCATAGTCACATTTTAGCTTCTAGCGTTATATGGTAATCAGTAATCATAATACATAACTAAAGAGAACGCATTACTAATTTATTATATCAACTTTCATTATTCACAATTTACAAGAGTCCAACAGAACAGAAAACTACTAAACAAGTGTGAATACTAGGTTGATTTATGAGAAGCGGTAAAAGTGCTGAAGGTACGTCCGTCTAAATCTCTGTAAGCTCGAACGGTAGATTTGACTCCTGGGCTGGATCCTCTCCAAGTTCTGAGCATGCATACTCAGGTCGTCAGAGCGACACAATAGCAACAATATGCTAACAATATTGAGGCATGAAAATAAAAGGTAATAACAATGGAGACAGTGAATGCAGGTAATCAATATATCAATATCGATACAGTATATGAGCTATGTTCCTATTGGTCTCTAGGTCAATCTGAAATTGAATTTTGGAAAGCAGTGATCATGTTTAACGAGGGTCTCGTACGTAGACTACGGCCCACAGTTGCAGCCGGACCATTAAGTCCAAACCTAAGATATATAAGAGTTGTTGTTCGATGATCATCCTCTAAATCGCTGTCCTCGCTAAATACAGGTTTCTTTCCATTTCGCTTTCCTTTTTTTCCCCAAATTTCAATAACTGCAAGTATGAGATAATTGTGTACGAGTACGCACCAATAACACTGCTTTATTCATTATTCACTGTACCGTTCACTATCACAAATCGTTCACTTTTCACCGGCGTACTTGACCCAACTAATCCGATACCACTCACGTTCGACAATGCAATATTCACTAAGACTCAATAAGGGCGTTTGCTCTCGCTAAGGTATCACAATCAGGTAAATATATGAAATTTGCCGCTAAACAAATCATATGCAATATAAGTCATTACGCGTCTTAAGGACTCAGAAAAATCACATTAAATCGTACAATCATAATTAAGCAAGATGATATAAAAGGAGTAGAAAGTAAACTTAATTACCAAACCAATGAAATTGGTTTCAAGTCAAACGGGTTTCAGGTTTGTGAATTGCGATCATTTCATTTTAAGTGTTCTCTGCTAGAAATTCAGTTCCTGAACTGAAAGTCCATTTTGTAACACATGTTGTTGGAGATAGTGCCCTCAGAGTCAATTATTGGATCACAGGCACGTGATTGTAATGATTGAGGGAGGACCTATACCGGTAGAACAGTCTTACTCAAGATGATAGTATGCTATCCGGTTTACCTTTATCATCGTGTACTGCTTTAGGTAACCTTACAGGTCGCTATTACACGTTGATAGAGCCCCTAGGATTCTTGCTTGACTGCCAGCAGTATGAGGACGATCATATACGTGGGAGCTGGTAGTCTATAAGCACATCCTTAAAAGGTCCCTAGTCATGGGAGTTTCGAGATAGGGCATCGATACTCCAGAGTAGACTAGTGTATACAGTCGAAACCTCGACGAGGGGCGGAGGCCGGTCTCACAAGCTACTGGTGTCAGTTGGATCACCTAAGATGTATACAGGTGCTCATTGGGTTATGAGTACACCGGACAGGACTCGCCGGGAACATGCTAGTTGGTCTTATACCTGACGTCAGATAGCAGTTTCCTGGTGACATGTGTACAGGTTAGTTCATCGACCTGAGAATCGTCATTTGTCTCGTGTGAGTTCCCACTGTACTTTGATTACTACCCTACCACGCTCAAAGGAGACGTGCAAACAGGTTTTAGTTGGGTACAGTCCCGAGCCACATGGAGGCAGTGAGCTGATCTTCAGGGGTTCGTCTCTCCCGGTATTGGGGGTGAGGTCGCACCGTGTCTAGGAGAGCCATTACATGAAGTCCTTGGCCAAGGCAGGAGATTTACTGGTAGGTATTCCAGTAGTATCTCAGGGTGTTCTGGGCTACACTCCGACACGACTTGTACCGCTTTTGGGGGTCTGACTTTTACCAACCCCCTAGGCCCGCCATGCGATGCTCATAGGCGAACGGACCAGACTGTACGGATATTGTCACTGACAGGCTCTGTAGGGTGTCAGGATGAGTTCGCTCACAGACGTCCCTTTTGGTCAATAGCTGGTAGCCCGTCACGTATGGCTAATACCTCTGACGTGCTAGTGGTTAAATCCACAGCCAAAGTATTAACGAGTCTTTAGAGTCCCCCACAGACCAGTTTCTCAAGTTTCGGGCGAAACGCTGTAGAGGCCGTATGGAGATATGGCAGGGTTCGATCATGTACGTGCGGTATTGCACGGATCATGATCGGACGGATAATACTAGCGGGCTTTGGTTTAAGCCGGATCCTAGTATTATACAGTGTAGATTTGTCTTATTGCATTTGTATTCGGTCGGAATACCAATGCGGGTATGTATATACAGTAGCGGGGTTTTCCTGTAATTTATTACAGGATCAGTTTTCTGAAGTTGCCAGTTTGCTTTCCGTTTCGGCCATTTTCCTTTGATTCTTTCTTTGGCTGAATTTTGGTGGAGAGGGGGTTATTTGCAAGCATGCAAATTTGATTAGTGGAGGGTGTTATTTGCATGTAGTAGTATCATGATGATTCTACCACCATTTGACTTCATCATTGCTTGACTTTGCTTGATGGTGATGATTGGGTTTTGGAGTGAGGTTCTTGTTTGTGATCATTGTTTATCATCATCACATTTTCTCTCTCTTTGATGTATGATTGCCTCTTTTCCCCCTTTGAGTTTTTTCCTCTTATTCATTTTCCATCAAGGAGAGGTGGCCGGCCATTCATAGGGGATATGGGGCTGTCCCAATTTTTGGGGTGGGAATTTTGTATCTCATTTGCTTGAAAAATCATATAGCCATCACAAAAGTTCACTACATCTCTTTCTCTACCACAAAAGCAACTTCCATAAACCCCATGAGACACATAGCTATCTACACTTCATTCTACAGCAATTCTTAGGTACGTCGGCTCGTCAACTTCGTGCACGAGTTGCCTCGGTCCAGAGGTGGGAGCCCGTAAAAGAACCCGGCGATGTGGTGCCCTTCCGACGAGGAGATGAAGACCGGAGATTCCGCGGGGAGATCAGGATGACGACGAGAAGACCGAAAGACACGGATCGCTCGGTATATCTCTCTACCCCTTCTCTTGTTAGCTAGGATTAGATTAATGGCCCGATCCGGGTTTTTTGTGCGCGGTGGTGCTGGTTTCAAAAGTTAAAGTAAAGTATCGTTTCCGCATTTTGGCCTCGTTCAAACGGCCGGGGCGCCGCCGTGCACTTACACACGTTTCACCCTATTGGGATCACAATTAGCCGACGCTACGGTTGGGTGATATTTAGATCTATTAATTAGGTTTCTAACGCACTAGACGGATCGACAATATCCGTTGTGTGTTGGGAGATAGGCACTATTTAAGATTAGGGTATACATTTTGTCCCTGCTTGAGCAGGGAGTACAGTCCATAACGACGATTTAAAATATAATTGAAATAGAAAACGACAATAAAAACGAACGAAACCACCGCCTATAATTAGCTAACAGATTAATCTTCCCGATGGTATAGAGTTCCGCATAATATCATTTTCATAGAGTTATAAAACATTTTAATTCAGGCGTCAAAAAGAAGTATTGTTCTGGACTGCAGTCTAGAGCCGCATTCCCGAACAGTTTTCGTCATCGTGTTGTAACAGTATTGAAATATAGATCATAGGGGGTTCTAGGTTGTCGATTCGGGTTCAATACGAGCCCTCAAATACTGCATTCCAGTATGTATCCAATTTATTATGATTTTCACGAGTTAGGTGTATGGGAAATTTCAGATTTGATGGATCTAGATGGGGGTGTCATCCAGGGTGGTAAGGTCTGTATTTTCAACCCAAACTTTGTTTCATGTTATTCATTATCGCTAAAGCAAGCTAATAGACATAAGTTCTGCCGTAATTGATTTAGTTTTCGCATCGAGCACTCAACCAATGTACACGAGTGACGATCGAACCCAATTAATTCATGAAAAACATAAATGATATTCATGTGATTAATAAAACCCAAGATGGGTTCGATCCTAATAACACCAATCACGATGGCTCAAGGTATATGTGTTCGATTAAACCTGATGCTATATGGGTATTGATATATCTACGCACGGTTGCGCGCGCGCGCACATATGATTTGCAATTATATAGCGTGTAGGTATGTGTGTGTGTGTCATGTTTCCCCTGTTTCCCCAATCAGAGCAAGGCTCTGTTTAAATTTCAAAAAAAAATTCAAAAAAAAATTCAAATTTTGAAGCAACGCTTCAAATACCGTGCGCTGCGCGCAACGCGCCATGTGTCAGAAGATAATACGACAGCACAACGCCCAAGGCGGTGCGTCCAATCAGAGCAGGGCTCTTTTAAAAACTAAAAGTAAAAGAAACAACTTTCAGTTGCGCAAGCGCTGCGCTGCGTGACACGTGTCCCAAAGATGCTTAACACGTACGTGGCTTGGCCAGCCCAGCGATTCCTACCGATAACTGTAAACCAGCCACCATCCGATGCGCTAGGTAAAAGACGGAGGGCCGCATGTGACGCGGGTGCATGGGGAGCGCAAAGCTGCATAGCCACAAACCCAAGAACCCAATAAAAAAGGTCTCCTCATCCATGCCCGGGACGGCGATTTCTGAGAAAGGGACGATGGCAGCGCCGGGGAGATAAAAATCCCTTTGATCATTCTCCGATACAGGTCGGCGGTCTAAGCCGAAACCGAAAGGGTCATCGAGCTGGGCAAACTTCTCACTTCGCTCTGATAGGAGCTCCGGGCGAATGAAGCGGGCAATAAAATCTGCGAAACTGACGCCCCGGTCGCCCAATTCCAGATGGAGTCCTTCGTAGATCTCCAACATCTTCACCAGGCCCGGATACTGATGCTGGACGGCGTTTTCCGGAGTTAGGTCAAACACCAGCGGCTTGGTGACAAAAACGTATTCGTCAGGAGGTAGCAACTCCTCGTAATGCTCCCCCTCATCGGTAAACCCGAGAGCTCGGCAAACTCCTCCAAGGAAATTGAGACCTCCCTATCCGCCATCAAGAAAGTGTGGGTGGGGATATTCCATTGTTCGATGAAGGCCTTGATCCACCACGTTGGAGGAGAAGGATACTCGAAGAGCGAGATGTAGATGGCCGAATACAACCCGATCTTCATTAGATGAGTCATTTTCGCCGATAAGATGTATCGGGCCCACTGCAAGTATCCGGCGGGCGGTCGCGGCACCAATCCAATATTATAGGCCTGTCCCCAAGGGCGTGCTTCACCCTGACAGATTCGCCTTCCTAAAATATCTATTGCCGGCGGCAGCTGCACGGGAATAGTACCAATTGCGGGTTGGAGGAGGTCATTCGAATTCCAATTTTTAACCTCCACGGCATACTTCGCCGGGGGTTCATTCGCATAGGGGATTGGAGTTATGGGTTCAGATGGCGTGGCAAAACTGAAACTGCGGCGACCCTGGATGATCTGGCTGTACCACCTCCCCCACAGGTGGAGTTTTTTTGCACTCGGGGTCATGATCCTTAATAAGAGCGAGCGACACCCGGTCCACTGGCGAATGAGGGAACCCTCCTTCCGAGTGAACAAAGGGGAAAGACAAGTCGTCAGACATGTTTCCTGTGGAAAGACAAAAATAACCGTTAGTGTTCTAACACTTGGCATTTTAAAATCTTACTCCACACTGTGATGCAGTGGGTAGGGGACCAAAGGGGGACCCACAAAATCTGGATGACGGTGCATCATTTAATAAGACAATCCCATCATTAGATGAGACTGTCAATTCATGGAAAAAGATCCACAAAGAATATCCTCATTGATGGGAAATCCCTAGAGACAAGGAGAAAATCTCCTCTTTTAGAGCAAAGCTCTGTCACAGAGTGACATTTGTCAAACTCTGGTCTCAGAGGAACAAGATTCCTCAAAAGAGCATAGCTCTTTGGTAATAATGGAAAGATCCATCAAATTTTTTTAACACACTTAAAAGAATTAAAATTTTGGAATCTTGAAAAATCCATGGAAACTTATGAAAAATTCTTCATTTTTTTTTTCAGATCTAAAAAGATCTACATTTGATCCAAGAGCAAAACTCTGTTCATGGGTTAAAACCCATGGACAAGATCTCTGTAAATCTGTAAGTTTTTGAGAGCAAGGCTCTGGTGATGAAACTCTAAAGGGGTTTTTCTTTAGATCAAAGATCTATAAGAGCAAGGCTCTGTTAATTAAATTTAATTTAATTTAAATTACCTAGAGTGATTCTAAGTTCTGAACTTTGAAGTTCTTGGGGAAAGAACAAGAGCAAGGCTCTGAAAATTCTTAGGCAAGAGCAAGGCTCTGAGAATCAAAATTCTTGAAAGTTGTAAGAATTTTCTAAGGACCAAGGGTCCTATTTATAGGCGCCTGCGCCCCTTCAACTTATCAGTTGATCCAAAGGCTGAGATCTTGCCACCGCTGCACTCACATGCGCGCCATGTGAGCGCAACGGTGGGGGGGCATTTGTTTCCCCAATCAGAGCAAGGCTCTGTTTAAATTTCAAAAAAAAATTCAAAAAAAAATTCAAATTTTGAAGCTACGCTTCAAATACCGTGCGCTGCACGCAACGCGCCATGTGTCAGAAGTTGATACGACAACGCAACGCCCAAGGCGGTGCGTCCAATCAGAGCATGGCTCTTTTAAAAAGTAAAAGTAAAAGAAACAACTTTCGGCCGCGCAAGCGCTGCGCTGCGCGACACGTGTCTGCGCAGTTGCGCAAGCGCAGCTGCGCAAGCAAAGCGCTGCGCGACACGTGTCTGCGCAGTTGCGCAAGCGCAGCTGCGCAAGCACTGCGCTGCGCGACACGTGTCACGCGCTAAGGGAGTTGCGCAAAACAGAATAAATCTTTTCTGTTCTTGTTAAAAACAAGAAGATTTCCTTCTGTAAAACAGAGACCTTTGGATCAAACATCCAACGGTGGGGAAAATTCCCCAAATCACTCAGAGAAAGATCTTTTTAACTAATTTATGGGAACTATAAAAGGGACCCCAGACCTCAATTCAAAGGCATCAACATTTTAAAAAAAAAAGAGAGAGAAAGAGGACTCTGAAGAACTCCTCAAGAATAAAAAAGGTAAAAACCTTTGAAAGAAGAGAAAATTCTCTTATGAACAGATCAGTGATCTAAGAACAAGATTATGGATCTTCAATAAATAAATAAATAAATAAAATAAAAATAAAAATAATGCCTTGCACTTGTTATGAACCTTTGGTTCTCTGAAACAAGGAAAAACTTGTTTAGATCAAGGGATCAAAAAGTGCTTTGCACTTCTGTTTTGAATCTAAAAAGATTCTTAGTGCTTTGCACAAATGCAGTGCATTACTTAAAGGGCCAGGCCCAAGTCAAAAAGACCTAACAGGCCTAAATAAATTGCAAAGCAATAAAAGGGCAGAGCCCCATTTAAATTGATACTCTGTTTGAACAAAGCCCAAAATAAATAAACAGCCATGGCACAGATCTAACAGACCAACAACAAATAAAAGTGCTTCCAATTGGACTTAGCCCAATCGCGGCCATAAGTCCTTAAATTGACTGAGCAAAATTGCTCTCCTAAATCAATCTACATCCGGTTTGAGAGTACATCTCCGAAATCCTTTGATATCCATCGTTGTAATTCCTCAACAACGTCAAAGAGATGACGGGTCCCAACGACCACACATCAATATGGACTGCGGGGTCCTTAAACTCGTGGACCGAAACGTCCTTAAACTAATATCGGACCGAGACGTCCCTAAACTAATATCGGACCGAGACGTCCCTAAACTAATAACGGACCACCATGTCTTTAAACTGGAATATGGACCACCACGTCCCTAAACTGGAACACGGACCACCACGTCTTTAAACTAGAAAATGGACCACTACGTCCCTAAACTGGAACAGTAGAGCCTCCAAATGCTCTTTTGCCGGATCTAAACGGTCCCGTTTAAGTTGATCTTAGCCCCAAATACAGCTAACGTATCCTTAGACATTTAAATGAATGATAAAACTCCAAATCAACTTTGGTTCAAGGGTACATCTCTGAACTCCTCTGACACCTGTCGTTGTAATCCTTCAACGACGTCAGAGAGGTGACGAGTCCTGACGGCCATATATTAAATGAATCACTACGTTAAGTTGATCTTAGTCTAAAACAGGACTAACGTATCCTTAACGAACGTTTAAGTTGATCTTAGCCGCAACGCGACTAATGCATCCTTAAACTAAAAACACCAAACCCAAATCTAAGTAAATACGGATTTGGACTAATCCACGTCCTACGGGCGACGGCATTACTCAGTTTCCGTATACAATCCACGGGCAACCACAAACAAAACAAACACCCACGACACGAAGTGAAATTCTGGAGAAGGAGAAAGTTGTTACCGCGACGCGGTAGCGTAATTAACTGCAGGGGCTTGCGCCTGCAGGGAAGAGCGTCCCCACAATCAAAAACCCCTCACCCTGAGGGGGAATCTGACGAAGTTTGCTACATCGGCCGCATCCGTCTAAACCTCCGATACACGGTGCCATAAATCAACTTGGCATCTTCGGGGAGGTAGATGGATAAAACCAAATAGCATCTGCCCCCGAATCTCAACGCAATGTCTAGGCCGCCATTCGGAGGGGAACAGATTCTGGCACGCCCGGTGGGACCTTTTCCTCTTTCCACTCCACACTTCGTGTGTCGTTCTCGCGAACCAATCGCGGTTTGTTAAATGGTTGCCTTCAGATTTTAAGTTGCTAAGATTTGGTCTTTTGCCTGGCGCAGAACTCAAGATTCAATGGCCTTCAACTGCACCAACTGCTCGAAACGCCACTGCAACGGACGCTCCACCTCACCAGGAGGTGTAGCATATGGACCCCAAGCGGCTTCCTTCTTTGCTCTGCCGGTAGACCAGGTGACCCAGGCCACCACTGTCCTGTTCTTTGGGACCATGATCCCACCTACAAGCTTCTCTGCACCAATACCTGCACCGGAAGTGAACAAAAAGTCGGTCTTCGACCGGCTCACTGCTACGACGGCCCCTGTCAACGGGTCACCCACTGCCGAACCAACAGCCTCTGTTTTCACCAGGCTAAATCAGAACTCTAAAATGGCTGTCCCAAAGAGGGCAACGGCCGCTGTTCCGGAAGTCGTTAAGGAGGCTTCTCCCGCCAAAGAGTCAGTCTTTTCAAGACTGATGATTCATGCTCCTGCCCCTGCACGAAGATCTGTCTTTGACAGATTGGATATTACCCCGCAAGGAACGACCTCAGTTTTTAAAAGGTTAACACCGGCGGTGCCTCATTCAGACAGGGGGCAAAAAGAAGCTATCTCTATCTCTGAGCCAGTCCCAACGGCTCGTCGTGCTCGACGTCGCCATTGGCAACGAGTGAGGAAGGCAGGGGGAAACTCTCCCTCAGAGCTAACTCTACCGGCTCCAGTGGTGGAAGTCAACGCTGCTGTTCCAACTGGGAACAGCTTTGAACTGCTGAGGAGGGTACGTAAGAATTCTCCAACCGCTACATTGAAAAGATCTCCTCCACCTATGGAGAGAGTTACGGAAACAAAGCAGGAACAACCCCCTCAATGGCTGTCTTCAAAAATTTATAAAGTTTGGCGGAGGGTTCAAGACTCCGTGATTGACCCAGGTCACTCTCGCCGCCAGAAAAAGGCGAAGGTGGAAAAAGATAAGGACTGTCCCATTAAACAGCAGGGGACAGCAACTGCTAGGGTGCCCCCTTCAACGGTTCCTTCAACCTCAACGGTCCACAAAAGAAGGAGGCCAGAGAAAACTCCCGCGTCAGCGGCAAAAGTTAAAAATGGTGAACCTAAACGCCCCAAGTCAGGGGGCATAACAGTTCATACGGTTTACATGGCATCGGGAAAAGAAGACAGCCGTGCATCCACGGGTCATAGACCGCTTACACGGTCAGTGACCAAGGCTCAGGAGCAGCAACAGAAGCTCCAGGAGATGATGAACGCTATGGCCGCACTTACAGGGCCAAAAGAAACCCCTGAAACACCCTCGGACGAGCGTCAAGAACAAGAAACGGACGCTGAATTCCTTCGTCGCGAACTAGAGAAGAAAGATAAAGAAGCTGCGGAGCAGGCAACCAACATAAAGAAAATGGCTCTCCTGTTCCAGGATATGGTGGGTATGATGATTCAACAGGATCCATCTGCTGAAGATCCCCCGATCATTCTTGAAGACGATAGGGGAGAGACGTCGAATCCTCCACCAGCTCTGTCCACAGCTAAGGAGGATACCATCTCAAAAGCTGATTTGGATGAATACATCGCCCAGCAAATACGGGTTCATCACGCGACCAAAGCGGCCGGTCAGGTCGTAAAAACGGGGCGACCATATCCAAGTTGGTACGATCAAATTAAGTACCCGCCAGGTTATACAATTCCCAAGTTCCATGTCTACAAGGGGACGGGCAATCCTCATCAGCATGTTGCCCAGTTCAGGGCACTCTGCGGCAACACCGGCGGTGACGACAAGCTGTTGCTTCGCCAGTTTGTTGGAAGCTTATCAGATACGGCGTTCGAGTGGTATTCTGAACTCCCAAACGACTCTATTAAAACCTTCGCGGAGATGGAGCTGCTGTTTACTCAACGTTTTGCAAGTGCCAGTGAACGTACCCCAATGACGGTACTGATTAACGCCAGGGTAAAACCCGGCGAGACGTGGGTTCAGTACGCTATACGATGGCGGAACTTATGGTCGAAGTGCGAGCAGCGCATTGAAGAAGCTCCCGCAGTGGGTATGTTTGTGGGAACCCTCGATCCATAAGCAACCATCTCGCAGTTTATGATGTTTTTCAAGCCGACTACCTTCCAAGCCTTGATTGACAAACTAGCACAGATGGATCAGATGGGACATAAACCTCCTCTTCCAAAGCCGGACTCCCGAAATGATAAAGGGAAGGGAAAAGCGATCGTCGTCGCTAATGCTCAACAACAACCGAGCAACTCGAAGCCGGTCGTTCGTCAAAATAATATGCGCCCGTACGTACCCCTTGAGGATAGGATGGGACGTCCTTATTCCTTTCCCCGCGATAAAACGAGGAGGTTATTCGAGCTGGCGTTGCGCAACAGACTCATAAATCTGCCGGATCCAAAACGTCCGTTGCAACCAAGTGACGTCAACGAGCCCAACTACTGTCCTTATCATTGAGTACTAGGCCATCCGATCGAAGATTGCTACGTTTTCAAAAATTGGCTTGAAAACCAGTACCGACAGGGCAAGTTCTCTTTATCTGATAAATGGAAGGTGAATCCCCCGCAGCCCCACACCTCTAAAGGGACGAATACGCCAGGGGCAACATGCTCCGTCATTGAAGAAGCTCCTTGGGAGGTTGTATTATCAGCCAAGACAAAGAGGATGCTAAACGATCTTCAGATATGTCCAGCAATCAAGTGGAAGAACCCGTTGGAACCGCAGGTCATTGAGGGGATGTTGAAGCCACGTCCAACTCCAAAAACCGATGATGGTGGTTCAAGCACTTGCAGCCAGCCGTCAAAATCTTCGAAAAAGAAGAAGAAGAAATCTAAGAAGCCCGTGAAGCCTGGCGACAAGTGCACGGACTTACAAAAGCAAATTGACGCTCTGGATGAATACAACCAAAAGGCACGGACTCCCATTACGCTCCAAGAGTTCCTCAATCACGTCTTTCAAGAAGAAGATGAGGGAGAAAGTTCATCGGATGAATCCGAGGAATATGTGGCGAGCTGTCATATAATTTCCCATTCGATCACGAACGATGAGGAAACTCCTTGTACCGAAGCGCTGGGGGCAAATCATGAACCAAAATTCCCGAAACTATCAAATGAAATGATTGACGCGTTCCTTAACGAAGCTCGATTGAAAAGTAAAGCTGATCGAGAATGTGAGACGGCTATATTTGAAAGGGCCAAGCGCCAGCGACTTGATGAAAGAGCTGAGATGATCCCGCTAGAGCAAAACACCCCTGCTGCCGACAAAAGCCAATTCAAGATGAGAAAAAAGTTTGCTAAGGCCATATCAATGGGCATGAAGCTACCATCCTCTGAAGGAAACATCACCGGTGAAGTGGAAACGCACCCCTCCTATTGCTTATATCATCAGAAAGTTTCGCACCCTACTCAAGAGTGCAAAATTTTCGATAGATGGTGGCAAGGGTATGTAGCTCATCGACAACACTTTAAACGGGAAAAGCGTAAAACTCGTCAGGAGCAAAGAAATACGACCAAAGGGATTAAAAGAACTACCGGCAATTGTCGCGTGGTTAACACCGGCGGGTCACAAGTGCCTACATTCGGGAGTGATTCTAATGAAGAGCTAGAACTTGCCCCTCTCTTTAAAGAGTCTGCTTCGAGAAAAGAAGAAGAGCTGAAGGTCTGCGAAAATATCCGGCTGCGGAATCGGACGCTGCCTGAAAAGAACCTCGGACCCTCAAGCAAAAAAGATAAAGGGAAATAAAAGGTCTCTGAAGATATCGTCTTAGATGACCAAGTGGTGGAAGAGCTAAGCGCCAAGGACCCGCCGAAGAAGAATAAGGTGGATTACAACGTCTTAGCGCATCTGAGGAAGCTACCCTCACAGCTCAGCATTCTTGACGCTCTTTTGCTATCAAAAGAGGTGAGAGATTCGTTAATTAAGGCATTCCGAGAGCCGGAACAATTCCAAGCTTGCCTGGCCGAGGAAAAGATGAAGGATGAATTGGAGGAAGTGCACACGGCCGATATTAATTTTGGCGATGAGGACCTTCTCCTTGGGACGTGAGAACACAATCGCCCCATTTATGTCTCAGGATACTGCCACGATATTAAGATAGGCAAAATCCTGATCAACAATGGATCCTCCGTTAATCTCCTCAACGTGCGGGTGTTGAAGGAAATTTGCATGAGCGTCCAGCACCTTGCTCGGGACAAGATCACCATCTCCTGGTTCGACTCCCAATCGTCAAAGACTCTTGGATCCGTGATACTGACGCTACGCTTTGGGCTACTCGTCACGGACATTAAGTTCCACGTCATAGACGCCAAGACATGCTACAACGCTTTGTTCGGTCGACCATGGTTACACGAGTACAACATCATCCCTTCTACACAACATCGGTGTATGAAGTATTTTAAGGATGGTTTCGAGTATACCGTGACGGGAGAACTGAACCCGTTCTCTGTGAACGAGGTCCGCAAATACGAAGACGCCAAATACTTCTTGCCGGATTTCGAAGACACGGAGAAGTGTCACAAGCCGGAAAACAAAGCTAACGCCACCATCCCTGTCTTCGGCAGTGATACCGAGGAGGAAGAGGGGATAGTGTATTCAGGTCCGCCCCAGCACAACAAACCAGGACCGTCCGTTCCTACGTTGGTCTTTGGTAGCGATTCGGAGGATAAGGTCCATGTCGTATTCTCTGCTCGACCTTCAATACAAGCTTCCGCTGACAAAGAGCAAAGTCTGCAAGTCGCCATGGTGCCGCCTAAACACCATAAAGAACTGGATGCACTTAATATTTACGATGTAGAAGAGCTACAAACGTTCTACATCCCTCCCAGGCGAGAGAGCGACAAAGCAATTTTGTTCTACCGCTCTGAAGAAACCAAGGTGGAAAAAGAAATCTGGCATGGCGCGGATCCTACGCTCGACAGGCTTCAGCCTATCTGTTTTCCCAGATATTATACAGAGGGTTTGAAAAAGTTGCTGAAACGCCAGGGGATATCCTTCAAGCAGACCGTTCAAAAAGCCAAGTTCTATGACAAAGTCTGGAACGTTCCCGGGACTCAACGCAAACTGCCCAATGGGAGAATGGAAACAATTGGGCTTGGATACGTCCGGTCAAATAAATGAGAGCTACTACACGGCTGCTACGTCGTGTATGACTTCGACGAAGAAGCGGATGCTCAATGGGAGGACGCTAATCCTGAGCCAGTAAAAGTTCCGGATGCAAAAGTGCCCAGTCCGTCGTTCGAAGAACAAATAGACAAGCTTATAAGGGAAGCGGGTCAAAAAGTCCGAGACGGTCATAACCGCGAAATGGTCATCTATGAGAAAGCCAAGACGCAACGTCTTCTCCAACAGGCCGTGAAAGATGAAAAGGCCGCTCCATGTCAACCTGTTATAAAGAAGACTCGGCGCAAAAGCAGAAATAAGTCGAAAGGCCAAAAATGCGCTCAACAACAACAAAGCAAGGCTAAGAAGCCATGCAAACGGGAGTCGAGCGTCATTGATCTATCCCTCATGAAGAAAATGGGTCGAGCGTACTCGTTTCCTCGGGACAAGACGAAGAAGATACTTGATCTTGCTGTAAAACATCAGATGCTTACACTGCCGAAGTCTAAGCACCTCGAACAAGCAGGCGAAGTCTCTGACCCAAAATATTGCTCTTACCATCGAGTAATAGGGCATCCTCTTGAAGATTGCTTCACCTTCAAAAATTGGGTTGAAGATCAGTACCAGCTCGGCAAGTTCGCCCTGTCTGACAGCTGGAGGGTAGCGCCGCTACAGAAGCACGAACCCAAAGCCACGAGGAAAGAAGAACCGGTTCCACATCGGGATTGGAAGCGAATTCGCACCTGTCACGTGATTACAATATTAAAAGAAGAGCCCGAGAACATGGATGACCTTCCCTGGTGCTTCGAAAACAGCAGCGACGAGATAATCTCAGAATTCCCACCAGCGCCAAAAGAGCTGGAAGACGGAATCCATACCACTGCAGATAACCTCAAGAAAATTGAGTTGGGGACAGCAAACGATCCACGACCGACATTCATCAGCGAGCTGCTATCTGAAGAGAGGGTGGCCGCGTTAAAAGATATGCTTCTACAGCATAAAAATTGTTTCGCGTGGAACTATTCCAAAATGCCGGGACTAGATCCGGAAATTGCTGTACACAGATTGGCGATATCCCCGGACATCAAGCCAGTCAAACAGGCGCCGAGGAGAATGCGGCTCGAGCTTGAAATGAGTATCAATGCTGAAGTCAAGAAGCTAATCGACTCCGGCTTCATCCAGGAAGTTCAATACCCTGAATGGATCGCCAACATCATCCCGGTGATGAAGAAAAATGGGACAGTGCGTATATGCGTAGACTTCCGGGATCTTAATAGAGCTTGCCCGAAGGATGATTTCCCAGTGCCGGTCACTGAACTGATGATAGACAATACGTCCACTCATGAGATTTTCTTTTTCATGGGCGGTTCGTCAGGATATAATCAGATAAAAATGCATCCAGAAGACCAGAAGCACACAGCCTTTAGGACCCCTTTAGGAATATTCTGTTACAAGGTGATGCCCTTCGGTTTAAAGAACGCCGGTGCCACCTACCAAAGGGCCATGATGAAGATCTTTGACGACCTTATACACGAAATCATCGAATGCTATATCGACGATCTCGTGGTTAAAAGCAAATCATACGAGGAACATCTCGAGCATCTGAAGACCGTATTTCAACGCCTTCGACAATACAACTTGAAAATGAACCCGCTCAAGTGTGCATTCGGAGTTTCCTCAGGAAAATTCCTGGGATTCATTGTTCGACATCGAGGTATTGAAATAGATCCGTCAAAGATCAAAGCGATCATGGAAATGCCTCCGCCAAGAACTCTTAAACAGTTGCGATCTCTCCAAAGGAAGCTCGCATACATACGGCGATTTATAGCCAATCTTTCAGGCAAGTGCCGTCCTTACAGCCACCTGATGAAGAAGGGAACCCCGTTCGTCTGGGATCAAAAGTGCCAAAGCGCACTAGACGAGATCAAGCAATACCTGCAAAACCCTCCAGTGTTGGCTGCTCCGGTTAATGGAAAGCCTCTCATTCTTTATACAACCGCCCTCGAAGGTTCTTTAGGCGCATTATGGGCACAAGAGAACGATCAAGGGAAAGAAAGAGCACTCTACTACTTAAGTCGAGTTCTACTGGGGGCAGAAAGCAACTACTCCCCCATTGAAAAACACTGCCTGGCGTTGATCTTTGCGATAACAAAGCTCAGGCACTATGCGTTGGCGCATGAAGTCCGTCTCATTTCAAAGGTGGACCCCCTTAAATACTTGATGTCAAAGGCCATACTAACGGGACGACTCGCTAAATGGGCCCTACTCTTGATGGAGTTTTCGATAACGTATCAACCTCTCAAGGCAGTGAAAGGCCAGGCCATCGCCGACTTCCTCGCTGAGCATCCCATACCCGCCGATTCTCCTCTAAATTGCGATTTGCCGGACGAACATGCGTTCGATGCGATCGACGGTGATAATAGCCGATGGGAGCTTTATTTCGACGGAGCATCTTCCATGAAAAAGCGCAAACAAAGTACCCCTATAATCAAATCGGGGGTAGGACTCATCTTTATAACTCCACAAGGAGGGATAATGCGCTACGCGTTCTCCCTAACAGAGCCGAGGACAAATAACGAAGCCGAATATGAAGCTCTGATAGCAGGCCTTGAGATCGCCATTGACATGGGAATTGAAAACCTCCTCATATATGGGGATTCTCAACTTGTCGTTAGTCAAGTAAACGGCGACTACCAAACGTGCAAGCCAGAATTGGTGAAATACGGTGAAAAGGTGCAACAACTGTTGACCCAAATTCCCTCTTATACTTTGGAGAACATACCGCACGCGGAAAACAGCAAAGCAGACGCGTTGGCCAAACTTGCTAAAGAATTGGCTGACGAGAACCTCGATGACGTTAGAATCGTGGTACAAAGCCGTCGAGTGCTTGCCCCAGCAGAAATATCTCCGGAATCATCTGAAGAAAAAGGAGCGAGCGAGCAGACGACCCTGCAAGTAAAAGATTGGAAAGATGCCGAGGATTGGAGAGAAGTCTTCATAGACTACTTTAAATCCCACCGAATGCCTGAAGAAGCGTCCACGAGACATCAGCTCATAAAACGAGCTCTGTCTTACGCCTTCGTCAATGATACTCTGTACAAGAGGTCATTTGATTCTCTATGGCTGCGATGCATAGGACCTGACGAAGCGAAAAGGGTCGTCCAGGAAGTTCACGACGGACTCTGCGGTTCTGATCAAGCAGGCCCTAAGATGAAGTTGAAGATCAAACGGATGGGCTACTATTGGCCCACAATGATTCAGGACTGCCTCGAATATGCGAAGCAATGCCACTCATGCCAAATTCATGGGGACTTCATCCACCAGCACCCAAATCCACTACATCCAACGGTAGCTAGCTGGCCATTCGAAATGTGGGGGACTGATATAGTCGGCCCCATCGAACCAGTATCGTCTAGAGGACATCATTTCATCCTAGCAACGACTGACTACTTCTCTAAATGGGCAGAAGCAGTACCGTTAAGAGAGGTGAAGACAGAAAATATCCTCCACTTCTTCAAGACGCACGTCATATATCGGTTTGGAACTCCGCGACGGATCATCTCCGATAACGGGCCAGCGTACAGAAGCCACAAAATCAGTCGCTTTGCGCAACAGCACAATATAGACTGGAGATATTCCTCGGTTTATAATCCGCGAGCTAACGGTCTAGCTGAGGCCTTCAACAAGACCTTAACAAAGATCATAAAGAAAACGGTGTCCCGAAATAAGAAAGACTGGCACGAAAGACTGCAAGAAGCTCTTTGGGCATATCGAACTACATTCAAGACGGCCACGAACACAACGCCGTACGCGTTGGTGTTCGGTACAGAAGCAGTACTCCCCCTCGAGATAGAGTTACCCTCTCTACGAGTGGCAGTCCACTACGAGGTGACGGACGAAGAAAATGCTCACCTTCGGCTTGAGGAGCTTGACGCCCTTGATGAAACCCGGCTCATAGCGCAACAAAATCTAGAAGTTTATAAAGCAAAGATGACGCGCTCATATGAAAGATTGACCCGACCGAGGACATTCCGCCAAGGCGAACTTATGCTAGTGGTCAAAAGGCCTATGATTCCCAATCGCGCTAAGCGAGGAAAATTCGAGCCAAACTATGAAGGCCCGTACATCATAGATAAAGTTTACCAGGTTGGGCCTATCTACTCATGGACATGCACGGTGAAAGACCTTTCAGGCCAATAAACGGTCGCTTCCTAATGAAATATTATGCTTAATGAGCCACAGCCTAGGTCAATGATAGATGACGACGACTATGTCCGCTCGCTGTCTTTCTAAGCTCAAGCTTTATAAAAAGTAGTCGGCCTTCTCCACGACGGACCGAAACGTCCTTAAACTAACGACGGACCGAAACGTCCTTAAACTAACGACGGACCGAAACGTCCTTAAACTAATAGCAAACCGAAATGTCTTTAAACTACTACCGCAACATCTTTAGGCTGACGAGATATAAAAAAAACATATAAAAATAAAATAAAAAAAAGGTATGTCCATAAGCAAAAAGGGCACGGATGAAAACCCGAAAGGGCTCCGTGAGTAAAAACAGCAGGGCTACCGGCGAGTGTTCGTGAAAACCCGAAAGGGCGCGGCCTCGTAAAAAAAAGAGAAAAAAATATATATAAAAATGAAAAGAATATAAAAAAACGGTATGTCCATAAGCAAAATGGGCACGGATGAAAACCCGAAAGGGCTCCGTGAGTAAAAACAGCAGGGCTACCGGCGAGTGTTTGTGAAAACCTGAAAGGGCGCAACCTCGTTAAAGGACACTTATAGGGTCCTCTCGACCTTATAAGGAGAAACCACCAACGTGAGATCCTTACGACTCACGAGGGAGCAGCACACTTAGGGATCCCCACGATTCCTAAGGAGAAAATACACTTGCGAGATCCTCACGACTCGTAAGGAGAACTCTCTTATGGGACCCTCACGGCTCATAAGAGTTGAAAGTCTTACGTTACAGAGATCTAAACCTGTGCTTAAGCAACCCCCACAACTTCCGATATTGCCCCACAAGTGGCTCAATACTGACCCTTGTATACACTCCACGGACGCGAATAAACATTTCCCTAACCAAGTCTCATCCGTGACTGGGGATATGTTCGCATGATAAACAACCCTTGTAAATCCTCTCGATTTATGAGGAGAAAACCCTCCTGTAGGATCCTTACGACTTACAGAGGAAACGAACACTTAGGAATCCTCACGATTCCTAAGGAGAAAATACACCTACATGATCCTCACGACTCGTAGGGAGAAATACCTTTGTGAGACCCTTACGGCTCATGAAGTCAAAAGCCTTAGTCGACAGGACCTTAACCCTGGTCACTAAGCCATCTTTGTTCGACATCGACAGAGGAAAATGATGATTCGCTCCTGGCAATATCCCAGTTGTAGCGGTGCTGATGCCGAAATCGGTGTCTAATTTCAGGCTTAGGCGAAAAGCCAGTAGGCCGCACATGCATATGAAATAGCCGAAATGATGGGGCAACTTGCAATAAAAAGCAGCAAGTAAAAATGTATGCATGCAAAATGGCCGAAATGATTGGGCAACTCGCAATAAAAAGCAGCGAGTGAAAATAAAATAGATAGCCGAAATGATTGGGCACCGTGAAAAATAGCCGAAATGATTGGGCAGTCGCGACCTTCGCGATATAAAAGCTGAAATGATAGAGCATCGCGGAAATAAAATAAAATAAAAAGAAGAAATGATAAAACTTTGGCTCTACAGTTAAGATCACATCGATCCCTGTATACAACCAAGGGCGTAAACAAAGAGGGAACCATACTTTCCCAGCAGGCTCCGCCAGAAGACGAAGCTAAATCTCGACGGTTCAGTCCAACTCCGAAGAAACCAGTATCTTCATCAAATTGCTCGACTCACGGATACAAACACTCCTTGAAGAGAGCCTCTTGATCCGCGTCGACTCGCAGAGCCATCAGCGTCTCCGTGGGAATCCTCGACTCGTTTCAAACCCCAAGGAAACAAATAATCCTTGGCGCTTGGGAAACAAATAATCCCTAGCAAACTCCTCGACTCACGGATACAAACACTCCTTGACGAGAGCCTCCTGATCCACGTCGACTCCCAGAGCCACCAGTGCCTCCGTGGGAAATCCTCGACTCGTTTCAAATCCCAAGGAAACAAATAATCCTTGGCGCTTGGGAAATAAATAATCCCTAGCAAACTCCTCGACTCACGGATACAAACACTCCTTGACGAGAGCCTCCTGATTCGCGTCGACTCGCAGAACCACCAGTGCCTCCATGGGAAATTCTCGACTCGTTTCAAACCCCAAGGAAATAAATAATCCTTGGCGCTTGGGAAACAAATAATCCCTAGCAAACTCCTCGACTCACGGATACAAACACTCCTTGACGAGACCCTCCTGATTCGCGTCGACTCGCAGAGCCACCAGTGCCTCCGTGGGAAATTCTCGACTTGTTTCAAACCCCAAGGAAACAAATAATCCTTGGCTCTTGGGAAACAAATAATCCCTAGCAAACTCCTTGACTCACGGATACAAACACTCCTTGACGAGAGCCTCCCGATTCGCGTCGGCTCGCAGAGAAACTAGTATCTCCGCGGGAAATTCCCGATTCGTCTCAACATGCAAATGAAGCCTCAGGCAGCAGGGACTAAAAAACTTGCTTCCTGAACCATGGGACCCTGCAAGTCAATCCAAAATAGTCTCTTGCATACTATTTACGGGTCTCACTCTCCAAAGTCGAATTTCGACGAGGAGGGAAACAACTGCTTGCGGGTCCTCTCGACTCGTAAGAGGGAAAAATTCTCTTATAAGATCCTTACGACTTATAAGAGAAAACCACACTTAGGAATCCTCATGATTCCTAAGGAGAAAACCCACCTACGAGATCCTCTCGATCCGTAGGGAGAAAAGTCTCTATGAGACCCTCACGGCTTATAGAATTGAAAAGTCTTAGGCAGCAGATCTGAACCTGCGGCCTAAGCCATCGCTATTTCTTGAGAAAGTCAGGATACTCGTTCTAATCATCCGTCAAACATGGTTACTAAGGTGGCATGCTGATAATGAAAGAAAGAAAAGACGGAGAAAATGACACATTACAAAAAAAGGTGTATCTTTTATTCATAAACTTGATTGGATACAGGATACATTATGTCAAAGAAAAAAATAGGTATATATATACATCCTTTTATCTACATGCATAAACGATACAAGGATGGATAGCTACTGAGGAGGAAGTGTCTTTAATAAATTCACAAGCTGCTCTCGCACTTCCTTCAGCGCTTCCTCCTGAGTGACAGCCGCAGCCACCTCCACCTCCACCTGGGCCCGCTGCTGCATGAAGGATGCAAGCTGTTCCTCAACGACCCGCTGAGCTGCTTCACGGCCTCGGGCATCACGCTCGGCGGCATCAAGCTTCCGCTTTAGTGCTAGCCCATTAGAAATACGCTCCAGAAGTCCTTCAAAGATGACTTTCACCTCAGCAGCATTCGCCCTAACTTCAGCGCGTAGGCGAGCAGCTGCGCTTGAAGATTCCTGACGTTCCTTTAACCGTAAAGCTGCTTCTTGCTCCAAATGACGGAAATAAGAAGTACTTTGCTCGAGCCAAGCTGTCCGTTGGGTGCTTATGGCCAAAACTTCAGGAGAAGGACGCATCGACTCCAGCCGATGTAGGCAGGCCTCGACCTCCCTGCAGTGGTTAACCCAAGATTCGACGACGCCTTCATTGTGAAAGTTTACGAGCGCCGCCAACATTGGGTTAACTTCCACAGCGAAATCTGCGGCAGAAGGGAGAGCGTCCGCGTTAAGCTCTTCGATATACCCGCTCAGCATGCCCAAACTCATCACGGCACCCTTTGAAGATGGACGTTTCAAGAAAGGGCCTGCCTGTGAAAGGACACGAAAATCAAGAGGGACCGGAGCCGGAACGATAGCTGCAAAACAAAACATGGTTAGACGATGGTTCAAGAGATGTTGAAGGGTCATAAAAAAAGGGGGAGATTTACTATACCAGCTGCAACGGACGGTAAGGTCGGGAGGGCCGGTGGCGTGGCAGGCCTTGCACCCCCTCCTTCGATTTGTGGCACTACAATAAAGAAGAAGAAAAGTTAGAAATAATCCTATTAAAAAAAGGGGGGAAAGAAAGACATCGAAATGAAAATATACTCACCGGCACCACTAGAAGGAGAAGCGAATTCGGATGGGAAGGAGAAGTGTGGGAGCAACACTTGGTATAGATGATCAAATAGCACTCCTGAAAGGACACAGTGGTATAACGTTAGTACATAAGCTACACGTTTAAAAGACTAACTCATGAGTCGTAAATCCATACCTTCCAGCATCCGCGATGGCACAAGGGAAGGCTGGGAGATGACCACCTCCAGAGCAGTAGTTGACGGTGCTCCTTCGAGCAATGGAGCATCGGCACTGGCCGCGCCTGCGTTAAAAACAAAGACAGAATTGTTAGAAAAGATCGCAAGATATGTAAAAAAAGAGGGAATGATGGTAACTCGAAGTTTACTCGACGAGCTGCCAGCCGAAACCGAGGCAATTCCCTCCTCCATCGACATGAGGCCACCACCCGTAACCTCATCACCCGACTCGATAGGGACCGTCGTCGTGCTCGCGCGACCAGGAGACGGCAGAAGATCGTAGACGGGAAGGGCAATGATTGGAGCGTTGCCGGACTCTTGGAAGGAAGCGGCTGACTCTTCCCCAAGAGTCGTACCCATCTCACCCGCTACTTCCTCGGGCTCCGCTGTCTCCATCGGCTCATCTACCGTCACCACGAGGTCGCCAGCCTCAAGTGCCTCGTCCGCCATCACCCCGGACTCAGTTGTAATGATCGTTTCATCTGCCGCCACTTCAGGCTCAGCATCAACGACCTTCTCGGCTATAGGCCCCTCAACCTCTGCACCAGGCTCCATGGCCTCAACGATGTTGCCCACTGTCGGCTCGAGTTCGGCAGGAACCGCCTCCTCTGTTCCCCTGGGTTCAACGGTCTCTGCCTCACCCTCGGTCGGACTTGGCCCTGCAAAATAATAGATATAAGAACTGTCGGCATTATAACTCTCGCAATAAAAATTCTAAAAAAAATGTTACCTGAAGTGGACTTATCATTTGCACTTCGAACGGCGCGCGCCACTTGTCGGTGAGCAGTGGATAGGGCGACAGGGGCCTCTCCGGAAAGAGTATCTGCCCGAGGGACGGTGCTTGGGCCCGCTCCCATAGCCAAAGCAGTCCGGCGCGCCTTCGCCTCGCGCCTCAGCCGCTTTCTCTCCTCCTGGGCCGTTGAGACGGACCTCACCAGAGCCTCTCTCATTGAGGCGTTCGTCCGTGAGTAGGGATGCCTCCAAATTTTTCAAGGCATCCCTCGTCGTTTTGTCAAGTCGAGGCTCTTGCAGCAGCCCCGACGGGACCGGGACGTCAGTAACAGGCTTGGGAAGGATCCCCGCATCAACTGATATAGCCCCTACAAAGAAACAAAGGAAGAAGGTTAGGTTGACCATCAGAAGAGATAACAAATTTTTCTTATAAAAGAAAAGGGGGTGGAACGTACCAACGCCTGCTAGAGCACGTTTCTCCTCCTCCTCTTAGAAGGTTTTCAAATAGGCAGCAATAGCTTCTTCGGTAGAGGCACCTGTTGAAAATGGGAAAAGTATTAGTCAAGAATAATGATAAAAAAAATAATGCGATGAAATGATGAGGAAAGCGGCTAATGATCACCTGACTCCGTGAGTTTGCTTAACATCGCTTCGAGCCTTGCTGATCGCTCAGAAGCTGCAATAGCGGCCGCCAAATTGGTGTCTGCAGGGTCTACCAAGAAGCCCTTATTGCTGCCATATTCACTTATTCCTTTGGTAAGAGGGGCCTCAGGCTCTAAATTGAGGATCGCGTCGAGAGAAAGGATCGACTTCTTCTTCTTTTGCCCGCCAGCTCTAGATGCACCTGGAATTGATTTGCGCTTGGCAGTCACCTTGGGGCGGCGGGTCTCGATATCCGCTCCTACGCCGGACTCTGGCGATATTACGTTAACCGTCTTCGTGGGAACACGGGGCGCCTGTGGTGCATTCACCGTAGCAGACAGCGGCAATCCACGCGGGGGGCTCAACACGCGTGGTCGGTCGACTCCGGCATCTTTTAACGGAGGAATGACCGGGATCCTTGGTTGCAAGGGGGCCTTGCGATCACCGCCAGGAGGCGCACCCCTACGGTCAACCAGTATACGCTTCTCCGTTAAGATAATTGGGCCCATCGCATGCGCATACCAAGCCATGTACGTGTTAAGCATCTTAGGGACACAGCTGGGTTCACTATTGAAGAAATATGAACCCGTGTTAAGCCGTGTGAAATGGTGCATTGCATTCTTCATCCCCTCTTGGCTGACCACAGGCGTTTCCAAGAAGGCTTCCATCGGGATCCCTTGGTTGTAGCTCGATTGCTGAGCAAACCGGTGCGGGTTGTACCTCATGAAAAGTGCGATCTCATTCTGCCTAAACACTAGATAGCCCGGCCGAATGGAGTAGAGGTGGAGGATTTCCCGAGCCTTCAATACGGAAGCCCCGTCCTTGAAATCATCACGCAGTGGCACTACTGACTTAGTAGTCTCTGAGCCTATGGTTATAACCTTATCCACAAAGGAAATCTTCGCTCCGACCATATGTGGATGAAGGAGCAGCCCCCTAGACTCCCGTGGGGGTGCAAACACAATTGAAGCGCCGACCAACCGCATGACTCTCGGGAGTTTGCATTTCTCAAAGAACGGAGGAATCTAATGGACACCGAACACCCCTTGCACGTGCATGTCCATCCAAGAGGTGAAATAGTGCGTCGGGAAGTTAGCGGGCTGCACCCCCGGCTCACTAGCGTCCGCCGCTACGCTAAGTCCTTTATAAAGGTAGGCCAGCCCGGCGATTCCTACCGATAACTGTAAACCAGCCACCATCCGATGCGCTGGGTAAAAGACGGAGGGCCGCAGGTGACGCGGGTGCATGGGGAGCTTAAAGCTGCATAGCCACAAACCCAAGAACCCAATAAAAAAGGTCTCCTCATCCATGCCCGGGACGGCGATTTCTGAGAAAGGGACGATGGAAGTGCCGGGGAGATAAAAATCCCTTTGATCATTCTCCGATACAGGTCGGCGGTCTAAGCCGAAACCGAAAGGGTCATCGAGCTGGGCAAACTTCTCACTCTGCTCTGATAGGAGATCCGGACGAATGAAGCGGGCAATAAAATCTGCGAAACTGATGCCCCGGTCGCCCAATTCCAGATGGAGTCCTTCGTAGATCTCCAACATCTTCACCAGGCCCGGATACTGATGCTGGACGGCGTTTTCCGGAGTTAGGTCAAACACCAGCGGCTTGGTGACAAAAACGTATTCGTCAGGAGGTAGCAACTCCTCGTAATGCTCCCCCCTCATCGGTAAACCCGAGAGCTCGGCAAACTCCTCCAAGGAAATTGAGACCTCCCTATCCTCCATCAAGAAAGTGTGGGTGGGGATATTCCATTGTTCGATGAAGGCCTTGATCCACCACGTTGGAGGAGAAGGATACTCGAAGAGCAAGACGTAGATGGCCGAATACAACCCGATCTTCATTAGATGAGTCCTTTTCGCCGATAAGATGTATCGGGCCCACTGCAAGTATCCGGCGGGCGGTCGCGGCACCAATCCAATATTATAAGCCTGTCCCCAAGGGCGTGCTTCACCCTGAAAGATTCGTCTTCCTAAAATATCTATTGCCGGCGGCGGCTGCACGGGAATAGCACCAATTGTGGGTTGGAGGAGGTCATTCGAATTCCAATTTTTAACCTCCACGGCATACTTCGCCGGGGGTTCATCCGCATAGGGGATTGGAGTTATGGGTTCAGACGGCGTGGCAAAACTGAAACTGCGGCGACCCTGGATGATCTGGCTATACCACCTCCCCCACAGGTGGAGTTTTTTGCACTCGGGGTCATGATCCTTAATAAGAGCGTGCGCCACCCGGTCCACTGGCGAATGGGGGAACCCTCCTTCCGAGCGAACAAAGGGGAAAGATAAGTCGTCAGACATGTTTCCTGTGGAAAGACAAAAATAACCGTTAGTGTTCTAACTCTTGGCATTTTAAAATCTTACTCCACACTGTGATGCAGTGGGTAGGGGACCAAAGGGGGACCCACAAAATCTGGATGACGGTGCATCATTTAATAAGACAATCCCATCATTAGATGAGACTGTCAATTCATGGAAAAAGATCCACAAAGAATATCTTCATTGATGGGAAATCCCTAGAGACAAGGAGAAAATCTCCTCTTTTAGAGTAAAGCTCTGTCACAGAGTGACATTTGTTAAACTCTGGTCTCAGGGGAACAAGATTCCTCAAAAGAGCATAGCTCTTTGGTAATAATGGAAAGATCCATCAAATTTTTTAACACACTTAAAAGAATTAAAATTTTGGAATCTTGAAAAATCCATGGAAACTTATGAAAAATTCTTCATTTTTTTTTTCAGATCTAAAAAGATCTACATTTGATCCAAGAGCAAAGCTCTGTTCATGGGTTAAAACCCATGGACAAGATCTCTGTAAATCTGTAAGTTTTTGAGAGCAAGGCTCTGGTGATGAAACTCTAAAGGGGTTTTTCTTTAGATCAAAGATCTATAAGAGCAAGGCTCTGTTAATTAAATTTAATTTAATTTAAATTACCTAGAGTGATTCTAAGTTCTGAACTTTGAAGTTCTTGGGGAAAGAACAAGAGCAAGGCTCTGAAAATTCTTAGGCAAGAGCAAGGCTCTGAGAATCAAAATTCTTGAAAGTTGTAAGAATTTTCTAAGGACCAAGGGTCCTATTTATAGGCGCCTGCGCCCCTTCAACTTATCAGTTGATCCAAAGGCTGAGATCTTGCCACCGCTGCACTCACATGCGCGCCATGTGAGCGCAACGGTGGGGGGACATTTGTTTCCCCAATCAGAGCAAGGCTCTGTTTAAATTTCAAAAAAAAATTCAAATTTTGAAGAAACGCTTCAAATACCGTGCGCTGCGCGCAACGCGCCATGTGTCAGAAATTGATACGACAGCGCAACGTCCAAGGCGGTGCGTCCAATCAGAGCAGGGCTCTTTTAAAAACTAAAAGTAAAAGAAAAAACTTTCGGTTGCGCAAGCGCTGCGCTGCGCGACACGTGTCTGCGCAGCTGCGCAAGCGCAGCACCGCTCGACACGTGTCTGCGCAGCGCTGCGCGACACGTGTCTGCGCAGCGCTGCGCGACACGTGTCTGCGCAGCTGCGCAAGCGCAGCGCTGCGCGACACGTGTCACACGCTAAGGGAGTTGCGCAAAACAGAATAAATCTTTTCTGTTCTTGTTAAAAACAAGAAGATTTCCTTCTGTAAAACAGAGACCTTTGGATCAAAGATCCAACGGTGGGAAAAATTCCCCAAATCACTCAGAGAAAGATCTTTTTAACAAATTTAACTAATTTATGGGCACTATAAAAGGGACCCCAGACCTCAATTCAAAGGTATCAACATTTTAAAAAAAAAGAGAGAGAAAGAGGACTCTGAAGAACTCCTCAAGAATAAAAAAGGTAAAAACCTTTGAAAGAAGAGAAAATTCTCTTATGAACAGATCAGTGATCTAAGAACAAGATTATGGATCTTCAATAAATAAATAAATAAATAAAATAAAAATAAAAATAGTGCCTTGCACTTATTATGAACCTTTGGTTCTCTGAAACAAGGAAAAACTTGTTTAGATCAAGGGATCAAAAAGTGCTTTGCACTTCTGTTTTGAATCTAAAAAGATTCTTAGTGCTTTGCACAAATGCAGTGCATTACTTAAAGGGCCAGGCCCAAGTCAAAAAGACGTAACAGGCCTAAATAAATTGCAAAGCAATAAAAGGGCAGAGCCCCATTTAAATTGATACTCTGTTTGAACAAAGCCCAAAATAAATAAACAGCCATGGCACAGATCTAACAGACCAACAACAAATAAAAGTGCTTCCAATTGGACTTAGCCCAATTGCGGCCATAAGTCCTTAAATTGACTGAGCAAAATTGCTCTCCTAAATCAATCTACATCCGGTTCGAGGGTACATCTCCGAAATCCTTTGATATCCATCGTTGTAATTCCTCAACGACGTCAAAGAGATGACGGGTCCCAACGACCACACATCAATATGGACTGCGGGGTCCTTAAACTCGTGGACCGAAACGTCCTTAAACTAATATCGGACCGAGACGTCCCTAAACTAATATCGGACCGAGACGTCCCTAAACTAATAACGGACCACCACGTCTTTAAACTGGAATATGGACCACCACGTCCCTAAACTGGAACACGGACCACCACGTCTTTAAACTAGAAAATGGACCACTACGTCCCTAAACTGGAACAGTAGAGCCTCCAAATGCTCTTTTGCCGGATTTAAACGGTCCCGTTTAAGTTGATCTTAGCCCCAAATACGGCTAACGTATCCTTAGACATTTAAATGAATGATAAAACTCCAAATCAACTTTGGTTCAAGGGTACATCTCTGAACTCCTCTGACACCTGTCGTTGTAATCCTTCAACGACGTCAGAGAGGTGACGAGTCCTGACGGCCATATATTAAATGAATCACTACGTTAAGTTGATCTTAGTCTAAAACAGGACTAACGTATCCTTAACGAACGTTTAAATTGATCTTAGCCGCAACGCGACTAATGCATCCTTAAACTAAAAACACCAAATCCAAATCTAAGTAAATACGGATTTGGACTAATCTACGTCCTACGGGCGACGGCATTACTCAGTCTCCGTATACAATCCACGGGCAATCACAAACAAAACAAACACCCACGACACGAAGTGAAATTCTGGAGAAGGAGAAAGTTGTTACCGCGACGCGGTAGCGTAATTAACTGCAGGGGCTTGCGCCTGCAGGGAAGAGCGTCCCCACAATCAAAAACTCCTCACCCTGAGGGGGAATCTGACGAAGTTTGCTACATCGGCCGCATCCGTCTAAACCTCCGATACACGGTGCCATAAATCAACTTGGCATCTTCAGGGAGGTAGACGGATAAAACCAAATAGCATCTGTCCCCGAATCTCAGGCAAGACGCAATGTCTAGGCCGCCATTCAGAGGGGAACATCCCCCAATCAGAGCAAAGCTCTGTTTGAATTTCAAAAATTCAAAAATTGAAGCAACGCTTCAAATTCTTTGCGCTGCGCGCAACGCGCCACGTGTCAAAACCTGATACGTCAGCGCAGCGCCAAAGGCAGTGCGCCCAATCAGAGCAAGGTTCTATTTAAAACAAAATTAAAGAAGCAACGCTTCAGATGCACTGTGCTCTGCGCTGCGCGACACGTGTCGGCGCAGTTGCGCTAGCGCAGTGCGCTGCGCGACAGGTGTCGGCGCAGTACGCTGCGCGACACGTGTCGGTGTAGTTGCGCTGCGCAGTGCGCTTCGTGACACGTGTCAAGCGCTGGTGCATCTACGCCAAACAGAATTAAAATTCCAGTAAGATCTTTCTGTTCTTATTAAAACAAGAAGATTGTCTTCCGTAAAAAAGAAGCCCTTGGATCAAAGATCCAACGGTGGGGAAAATTCCCCAAATCACTCAGAGAATGATCTTTTTAACAAATTTAACAAATTAATGGGCACTATATAAAGGCCCCTAGACCCCAATCCCAAAACAAAACAAAAAAAAGCACAACACAGAGAAGAGAGAAACTCAAGAAAAAAAAAACTCCTCTAAAGAACTCTGAGAAGAATTCAGAAAGAAGAAAAAAGGTAAAATCTTTATAAAAAGAAGAATTTCTTCTGAATAGATCCTTGATCTAAGAACAAGATCAATGATCTTCAATAAAAAATATAATAAATAACAAAAGCATTGCTTTTTTATGAACAATTGGTTCTGGAATCTTAAAGATTATTTTCCTGAATCCAAAATTGGATCAAGAAATTAAAACAGTGCCTTGCACTTGCAGATCTGCACTGTTGCGCTCCTGGGTTGGCGTAAACCACCAGAGAGCGCCATGTGTCAGCACCATAACCACTTGCGCTATGCGCTTTTAAGATAGATCATTGCTCTCTGAAATTGGCGCAACTCACCAGAGCGCGCCACGTGTCAACAGCGCAACAGCGCAGCGCACTGATACAGCGCATTGCGCTGTTGCGCTTGCGCTCACCAGAGCGTGACACGTGTCACCTCCACGTGCTCTTGCGCTCAATAATTGGCGCAAAGCGCCTGACAAGCCACTGTCAGATAATTAATGCACTGCATTATTTACAGAAGGGCCAAGCCCAATTAAAAAAGGCCTAACAGGCCAAATTAAATGCAATGCATTATTTTAAAGAAGGGCAGAGCCCAAATAAAAATAGATGCTGTGCATCATTTAAAAGGGACAGAGCCCAAATCAAAAAGGCCTAGCAGGCCAAAGGAAAATGCAGTGCATTATTAAACAGGAGCAAAACCCTAGCACAGGCCTAATAGGCCAAAGATAAAAACGTTGAATATTCTCAACCGGACTTAGCCCAATCATGGCCGTAAGTTCTCAAATTAAATTGACTAAGCAAGACTGCTCTCTTAAATCAATTTACATCCGGTTCAAGGGTACATCTCTGAACTCCTCTGACACCTATCGTTGTAATCGTTCAACGACGTCAGAGAGGTGATGGGTCCTGACAATCACACATCGATACGGACTGTGGGGTCCTTAAACCCATGGACTTATGCGTTCTTAAACTAATGGACTAATGCGTCCTTAAACACATCGATATGGACTGTGGGGTCCTTAAACCCATGGACTAATGCGTCCTTAAACACACCCATATGGACTGTGGGGTCCTTAAACCCATGGACTTATGCGTCCTTAAACTAATGGACTAATGCGTCCTTAAACACATCTATATGGACTATGGGGTCCTTAAACCCATGGACTAATGCGTCCTTAAACTAATATCCGGGAAAATGGACCACCACGTCCCTAAACTGGCAATGGACCACCATGTCCCTAAATTGGCAATGGACCACCATGTCCCTAAACTAGAACAATAGAGCCCCCAAATGCTCTTTTGTCGGATCTAAACAATCCTGTTTAAGTTGATCTTAGCCTCAAATATGGCTAACGTATCCTTAAACATTCAAACAGACTTTAGTCCCAAATCGGACTACAGATCCCCCAATCAACTTTGGTTCAAGGGTACATCTCTGAAATCCTCTGACATCTGTCGTTGTAATCCTTCAACGTCGTCAGAGAGGTGATGGGTCTCGACGGCCATACATGCAATGGACCACTATGTCCCTAAACTGGAGCAATAGAGCCCCTAAATGCTCTTTTGTCGGATCCAAACGATCCCGTTAAGTTGATCTTAGTCTCAAATTGGACTAACGTGTCCTTAACGAACGTTTAATTTGATCTTAGCCTCAAACATGGCTAACGTATCCTTAAACTAAAACCCCAAACCCAAATCTAAGAAAATACGGATTTGGACTAATCCACGTCCTACGGGCGACGACATAAATTAGTCTCCGTATACAATCCACGGGCATCCACAAACAAAACAAACACACACGACACGAAGTGAAATTCTGGAGAAGAAGAAAGTTGTTACCGCGATGCGGTAGCGTAATTAACTGCAGGGGCTTACGCTTGCAGGGAAGAGCGTCCCCACAATCAAAAACCCCTCAAGCGAGGGGGAATCTGACGAAGTCTGCTACATCGGCCGCATCCGTCTAAACCTCCGATACACGGTGCCATAAATCAACTTGGCATCTTCGGAGAGGTGGATGGATAAAACCAAATAGCATCTGCCCCGAATCTCAGGCAAGACGTTCAGTCTTGGCCGTCTTTCGGAGGGGAACAGATTCTGGCACGCCCGGTGGGACCTTTTCCTCTTTCCACTCCACACTTCGTGTGTCTTCTTCGCGAACGAATCACGGTTTGTTAATGGTTACCTTTGGGTTTCAAGCTACTAAGATTTGGTCTTTTGCCTGGCGCAGAAATCAAGCATCAATGGCCTCCAACTGCTCGAGCTGCTCCAAATGCCAATGCAACCGACGCTCCGCCTCACCTGGAGGTGTAGCCTATGGGCCTCAAGTGGCCTCCATCCTTGCCATGCCGGTGGAACAGGTGACCCAGGCCACCACCGGTCTGTTTTTCGGGACCATGCTCCCGCCTGCAAGCTTCACTATTCCAGTGCCCGCACCAGAAGCGCACAAGAAGTCGGTCTTCGATCGGCTCACTGCTACAACGGCCCCTTTCAACGGGTCGTCCAATATCAAACCGGCAGCCTCTGTCTTTACCAGGCTGAACCAGAACTCTGATGGGCCCGCCAAGAAGCCCATGAACCCTGAAATGGCCGTCCCGAGGAAGACAGCCACCTCTGCTCCTGAAGTCGTCAAGGCGGCTTCTCCTGTTAAAGAGTCGGTCTTTTCAAGGCTGACTATTCCGGCTCCTGCTCCTACTCGAGGGTTTGTTTTTGACAGACTGAACATCGCCACTCAAAAGACAACATCATTCTTTAAGAGGCTGGCACCGACAGCGCCTCATTCGGACAGGGGGCAAGATGAAGCTGTCCCTATCGCCGAGCCGGTCCCAACGGCTCGTCACGCTCGACGTCGCTACTGGCGCCGAATGAGGAAGACCGGGGGCAACTCTTCCTCAGGGCTAACTTCACCTGCTCTAGTAGTGGAAGTTAATGCTGTTGTTCCAACTGGGAACAGCTTTGAACTACTAAAGAGGGTACGTAAGAACTCTCCGACTGCTACGCTAAAAAGATCTCCTCCACCTGCGGAGAGGGTCACAGAAGCAAAGCTGGAGCAGCCCCCTCAACGGCTGTCCTCCAAAATTTATAAGGCCTGGCGGAGGGTTCAGGATTCCGTAATCGACCAAGATCACTCTCGCCGGCAGAAAAGGGCGAAAGTGCAGCAAGAAAAGAACCGTCCAATCAAACAGCAAAGGACGACAACCGCCAGGGTGCCCGCTGCAACGGCCCCCTCAACTTCAACGGCCCATAAAAGGAGGCCGGAGAAAATTCCCACGCCTGCGGCAAATGTCAAAGGCGGCAAGCCCAAATGCCCTAAGTCCGGGGGCATCGTAGTCCATACTGTATACATGGCGTCGGGGAAAGAGGACAGCCGTGCATCTACAGGTCATAGACCGCTTACACGGTCAGTGACCAAAGCTCAGGAGCAACAGCAGAAGCTCCAAGAAATGATGAACGCGATGGCCGCACTCACTGGGCCAAAAGAAAGCCCCGAAGCGTCCTCTAATCAACGCCAGGAGCAAGAAACTGACGCTGAATTCCTTCGTAGGATATTGGAGAAGAAGGACAAAGAGATTGTGGAACAAGCAGCCAACATAAAGCGAATGGCCCTCCTTTTCCAAGACATGGTGGGAATGGTGATCTAAAAAGATCCTCCTGCTGAAAATCCTCCGATCGTCCTTGAAGACGACAGGGGAGAAACGTCAAATCCTCTACCGGCTCTGTCAACAGCCAAGGAGGAAACAATCTCCAAAGCTGACCTGGACGAATATATAGCTCAGCAGATACGGGTTCATCAGGCAACTGAGACAGCCGGTCAGGTCGTAAAGACGGGGCGACCGTATCCGAGCTGGTACGATCAGATCAAGTACCCGCCGGGCTATACAATACCGAAATTCCATGTCTATAAGGGGACGGGCAATCCCTACGAGCATGTTGCCCAGTTCAGGGCGCTTTGTGGCAACACCGGCGGTGATGATAAATTGTTGCTTCGCCAGTTCGTTGGTAGCTTATCGGATACAGCATTCGAGTGGTACTCCGAGCTCCCAAACGACTCTATCAAGACATTCGCGGAGATGGAACTGCTGTTTACCCAGCGTTTCGCAAGCGCCAGCGAACGCACCCCGATAACGGCATTGATTAATGCCAGGGTGAAGCCAGGTGAAACATGGGTTCAGTATGCGATACGGTGGAGGAACCTATGGTCAAAATGCAAGCAACGCATTGAAGAAGCGCCGGCAGTGGGTATGTTTGTGGGAACCCTTGATCCGCAAGCGACCATCTCACAATTCATGATGTTCTTCAAGCCGACTACCTTCCAGGCCCTAATCGACAAGCTAGCTCAAATGGATCAAATGGGCCATAGACCGTCCCCTCCAAAGCCGGACTCTCGAAATGAGAAGGGGAAGGGAAAGGCGATCGTTGTCGCTAATGCTCAACAACAGTCGAGCAACTTGAAACTGGTTGTCCGTCAAAATAATATGCGTCCGCGCACGCCCCTTGAGGAGAGGCTAGGGCGTCCTTATTCGTTTCCTCGAGATAAAACGAGAAGACTGTTTGAGCTAGAATTGCGCAACCGACTCATAAATCTGCCGGATCCAAGACGTCTGCCGCAGCCAAATGATGTCAATGATCCCAATTATTGTCCCTATCATCGAGTACTGGGTCATCCGATCGAGGATTGCTACGTCTTCAAAAATTGGATCGAGGACCAGTACCAACAGGGCAAGTTCGCGTTGTCCGACAGATGGAAGGTGAATCCGCCGTAGCCTCACACCCCTAAAAGGGTGAATACGCCGGGGGCAACATGCTCTCTCGTTGAAGAAGCCCCATGAGAGATTGTGCTATCAGCCAAAACAAAGAGGATGCTGAACGATCTTCAAACATGCCCAACGATCAGGTGGAAGAACCCGTTGGAACCTCAGATTATTGAAGAGATGTTGAATCCACGCCCAACTCAAAAGATCGATGGCGGTGGCCCAAGCACTCACAACCAACCGTCAAAATCTTCAAAGAAAAAGAAGAAGAAATCTAAGAAGCACGTGAAGCCTGACGACAAGCGCACGGACTTACAAAAACAAATTGACGCACTGGAGGAGTACAACCAGAAAGCACGGACTCCCATCACACTTCAGGAATTCCTAAACCACGTCTTTCAAGAGGAAGACGAGGAAGACAGCTCATCGGATGAATCCGAGGAATACGTGGCAAGCTGTCATATGATCTCCCATTCGTTTACAGACGATGAGGAAAATCCTTGCACTAGAAAACTGGGAGCAGATCCTAAACCAGAATTCTGGGGCCATCGGATGAAACAATTGACGCATTCCTCAACAAAGCTCTGTTGAGAAGTAAAGCTGATCGGGAACGCGAGGCGGTCATATTTGAAAGGGCCAAACGCCGGCGACTAGACGGCATGGTTGAAGCACTCCCGCCGAATCAAAGTACATCCACCGCAAATAAAAGCAAATTCAAGACGAGGAAAAGGTTTGCTAAGGCCATATCAATGGGTATGAAGCTACCATCCTCTGAAGGAAGCATTACTGGTGAAGCGAAAATGCACCCCTCCTACTGCTTGTATCATCGGAAGATTCCGCACCCCACCGAAGAGTGCAAAGCTTTCAATAGATGGTGGCAGGGATATGTTGCTCACTGACAATATTTTAAGCGGGAAAAGCGCAAAACTCGTCGAAAGCAGAACGGTACGACCGAGGGGCTTAACAGAACTACCGGCAATTGTCGCATGGTTAACGCCGGGGATCGCAAGTGCTCACATTTGGGAGCGACTCTGATGAGGAAATGGCTCTTGGCCCCCTCTTTAAAGAGCCCACCTTGGGAAAAGAAGAAGAGCCGAAGGTCTGTGAAAATATCAGGCTGCGTAATCGGATGCTACCCGAAAAGAATCTCGGACCCTCAAAAAAGAAAGATAAAGGGAAAGAGAAGGTCTCTGAGGATATTGCCCTAGATGACCAAGTCGTGGAAGAGCTGACCGCCAAGGACCCGCTAAAGAAAAATAAGGTGGATTACAACATTCTAACGCATCTGAGGAAGCTACCCTCGCAGCTCAGCATTCTTGACGCCCTTTTACTATCAAAAGAGGCAAGGGATTCATTAATCAAGGCACTGCAAGAGCCCGAGCAATTCCAAGCTTTCCTCGCCGAGGAAAAGATGAAGGATGAGCTGGAGAAAGTGCACACGGTCGATGTCACTTTCGGTGATGAAAGTGCACACGGTCGATGTCACTTTCGGTGATGAAGACCTTCTCCTTGGGACGTGCGAACATAACCATCCCCTCTATGTCTCAGGGTATTGCTATGATATAAAGATAGGCAAAATCCTGGTCGACAATGGATCTTCCGTTAATCTCCTTAACGTGCGGGTGTTAAAGGAAATCTGCATGAGCGTCCAGCACCTTGCTCGGGATAAGATCACCATCTCCGGGTTCGACTCTCAATCATCACGAACTCTTGGATCTGTGATACTGACGCTACGCTTTGGGCTGCTCGTCATAGATATTAAATTCCACGTCATAGACGCCAAGACGTGTTATAATGCACTGCTCGGCCGACCATGGTTACACGAGTACAACATCATCCCTTCTACACAACATCAGTGTATGAAGTATTTTAAGGATGGTCTCGAGTATACCGTGACGGGAGAACTGAACCCGTTCTCCGTGAACGAAGTCCACAAATATGAAGATGCCAAATACTTCTTACCGGATTTCGAAGACACGGAGAGGTGTCACAAGCCGGAGAACAAAGCTAACGCCACCATCCCTGTCTTCGGCAGTGATACCGAGGAGGAAGAGGAGATAGTTTATTCGGGTCCGCCCTAATACAACAAGCCAGGACCATCCGCTCCTACGTTGATCTTTGGTAGTGACTCGGAAGATGAGGTCCATGCTGTATTCTCTGCTCGGCCTTCAATACAAACATCCGTTGACGAAGAGTAAAGTCTGCAAGTCGCCATGGTTCCACCTAAACATCATAAAGAACTGGATGCGCTCGATACCTACAGTGTAGAGGAGCTGCGGACGTTCTATGTCCCCTCCTATGCGAGAAGGTGAAAAGGCAATTCTATTCTACCGCTCTGAAGAAACCAAAGTGGAGAAAGAAACCTGGCACTGCGGATCTTACGCTTGATAGGATTCAACACATCCGTCTACCTAGGTATTATACAGAAGGCTTGAAAAGGCTGTTGAAGCGCCAGGGGATATCCTTCAAACAGACCGCTCGAAAAGCTAAGTTCTATGACAGGGTCTGGAACGTCCCCGGAACTCAACACAAGTTGCCTAGTGGGAGGATGGAAACAATCGGGCTCGGATACATTCGGTCCAAGAAACGAGAGCTACTCCGTGATTGCTATGTCGTACATGACTTCAATGAAGAAGCGGATGCTCAATGGGAGGACGCTAATCCTGAACCAGTAAAAGTTCCTGATGCAAAAATGCCCAGTCCGTCGTTCGAAAAATAAATGAACAGGCTTATAAAGGAAGCCGGTCAAAAAGTCCGAGACGACCATAACCGCGAAATGGCAATCTACGAGAAAGCCAAAACGCAACGCCTCCTCCAACAGGCCGTGAAAGATGAAAATGCCACTCCCTGTCAACCTATTATAAAAAAGGCTCGACGCAGAGGCAGAAACAAGTCGAAACGCGAAAAAGACTCTCAACAACAACAAAGCGGGACTAAGAAACCACGCAAGCGGGAATCGAGCGGTTCAGATTTGTCCCTTGTAAAGAAAATGAGTCGAGCATACTCTTTTCCTCGGGACAAGACAAAGAGAATACTTGACCTCGCTATAAAACATCAGATGCTCACACTGCCGGAGTCCAAGCACCCCAAACAGGCAGGCGAAGTCTTACACCCAAACTATTGCTCTTATCACCGAGCAATAGGGCATCCTCTCAAAGACTGCTTCACCTTTAAGAACTGGGTTGAAGATCGGTATCAGCTCGGCAAGTTTGCTCTATCTGAAAGTTGGAGGGTAACGCCGCCACAGAAGCACGAACCCAAAGCCACGAAAGCAGAACCAGACCCACATCGGTCTTCGAAGTGAGCTCGTATTTGTCACATGATAACAATATCAAAAGAAGAGCCCGAGAATATGGATGACCTTCCCTGATGCTTCGAAAACAGCAACGATGAGGTGATCTCATAATTTCCACCAGCACCGAAAGAGCTGGAAGATGGAATACACACCACTGCAGATAACCTCAAGAAAATTGAGTTGGGGACGGCGAACGACCCGCGACCGACATTCGTCGGCGAGCTGCTATCTGAAGAAAGGGTGGCCGCGTTAAAAGACGTGCTTGTACAACATAAAAATTGCTTCGCATGGAACTATTCTGAAATGCCAGGACTAGATCCAGAAATTATTGTTCACAAATTAGCGATATCTCCAGACGTCAAGCCAGTCAAACAAGCGCCAAGAAGAATGCGGCTCGAGCTTGAGATGGGTATCAATTCCGAGGTCAAGAAGCTAATCGACTCTGGCTTTATCCAGGAGGTTCAATATCCTGAATGGATCGCCAACATCGTCTCGGTGATGAAGAAAAATGGGACAGTGCGCATATGCGTGGACTTCCGGGATCTCAATAAAGTCTGCCCGAAGGACGATTTCCCAGTGCCAGTCACCGAGCTGAAGATAGACAATACGTCCACTCACGAAGTTTTCTCCTTCATGGACGGCTCATCAGGGTATAATCAGGTAAAGATGCATCCTGAAGACCAGAAGCAATCCGCTTTCCGGACTCCTTTGGGTATATTCTGCTACAAGGTGATGCCCTTCGGTCTAAAGAACGCCGGTGCCACTTATCGGAGGGCCATAACGAAGATCTTCGATGACCTTATACATGAAATCGTCGAATGCTATATCGACGACCTTGTGGTTAAGAGCAAATCATACGAGAAGCATTTAGAGTATCTGAAGACCGTATTTCAACGCCTTCGACAATACAACTTGAAGATGAACCCTCTCAAGTGTGCATTCGGAGTTTCTTCGGGCAAATTCCTGGGATTCATCGTCCGACACCGAGGTATCGAAATAGATCCGTCAAAGCTCAGGGCGATCATGGAAATGCCTCCGCCAAGAACTCTCAAGCAATTGTGGTCTCTCCAAGGAAAGCTCGCGTACATCCGGCGATTTATAGCCAATCTTTCAGGCAAGTGCCGTCTTTACAGCCACCTGATGAAGAAGGGAACTCCGTTCGTCTGGGATCATAAATGCCAAGAAGCGCTGGATGAAATCAAGAAGTGCCTCCAGAATCCGCCAGTGTTAGCTGCTCCGGTTAAGGGAAAACCCATCATTCTTTATACAACCACCCTCGAAGGTTCCTTAGGTGCATTATGGGCGCAAGAGAACGATCAAGGGAAAAAAAAGAGCACTCTACTATTTAAGTCGGGTTCTACTGGGGGCAGAAAGCAACTATTCCCCCATTGAGAAACACTGCCTGGCGTTGATCTTTACGATTACAAAGCTCAGGCACTATGCGTTGGCGCATGAAGTCCGTCTCATTTCGAAGGTGGACCCTCTTAAATATTTAATGTCAAAGGTCATATTGATAGGGCGACTCGCTAAATGGGCCCTACTCTTGATGGAGTTCTCGATAACCTATCAACCTCTCAAGGCAGTGAAAGGCCAGGCCATCACTATGGCCGTGAGTACCATTGCTCAAAGGGGCATCCGGTTGGTTGCTACTGCTAATGGAGTAACCATAGAGAATTTGATAATGAACCCTTCACTGGAGATGCTTGTAGGAGGCATACGGGTATAGGTTTTTATAACTTCTATAAGACCTTCACTCAGTTCTCCGATAGTTTAGTTCATCTTCTGGTAACTAGAGAATCTGAATTTGCTTTCAGGAAGCTCCAAATTCAAGAATCTGATTTTTTTCCATTACTCGTCAAATAAAACATATAAACAAAACATCTAAATATTATGGTTATTATCCGAAAATCAGTCATTGTCAGATTATGCTGTCATGGGCCTGGAGCATCTCCGTTACTTGATGCTAGACTTTCTTTATTAGTCAGTGACCTGAAATCTATAAAATATGTGTTGGCTTTCAATTTACAAGCTCTACTTTTCTGCGACGTGTTCCTCTTCATGCTTTACCTAGAAGATTATGATAATGTAGTTCAATCAGAAATCTTATTATAGATTGCTTTTGTGCCCTTATGCATGCCACACTATTCTATGTCATTTAAGCCACTGCCCTGTCTCATTATCCATAAATACTCAACACATTATGCACTGCCTTTACGTTACTTGTGTCTTCTATTCCACCCTCGTCTACTTATTCCAGGGACCATGTATATAGTCTTCACTCTCATGCAATGAACCTGTGTTTTTTCTTATTGGCTTCAAAAGTTTATGGGCTAAATGGTATAATCTACTTTAGAACTTACTGACACTGAAATATTGCATTATCATGCGGATGCAATTGAGATTGTTAGAAGTTGGCATTCTTTGCAAGTTTAATGTACAATTCATACAGTTAGAAGTACTTACTTCTCAAAGATGTGCTTTAAAAAAATCACTTGAAGTTTAATGCACAATTGCACAATGTGGGTTTTCAACTATAACTAGGGATCACTGTGTTTAAACTTTGTGAAAATTTTGAGGCGATCTAATAAAATTAAAATTTTGGCCTCTGATTAGCCAGGTGCCTCCAATTTGGAAGCCCAAATTTGTTGAAAATGAAGGAAGTGGAAAGAGCTAATGTGACGTCTCCTCAATTCTTGACTAGTAATTAATGGGGTGTTAAGCTTATCTCTTCTATTTCTTTCTTTATTGTGAGAAGGCATGTACATAGGGGTGTGGCCTTGTGAGTTGATCTCTTCTAACCTTTAATAAATGCATGTGAATTAAAGCGTCACATTGGGTGATGAAGAGGCTAGCATGAGTGATGTTGGTCGATTTCTCCTTCAGATGTTGTCCTCCGTCGATCTTGCGGCCAGCGGTGTCGAACGGTTAAGATTTGGTGTAAGGATTGAAAGTGTGGATCTCAATGGGTTGTTGGTCGTTGTGGACGCCAAGCTACCTGCAAGAAAAGCCCAAGGATGGGAAACCATCGTAGGACCCTCCGACGATCAAGTAAGTGCCAAGGAATATTAGAGCAGGGTAGCGGCGTATTTGATTCAGTTCGAGTTACCTAAGTCGTCTAGAGGAGGGGTTTATATAGGGGTCGTATTGGAGCGAACCGATACGAGATTATCGTCGTCCGTTACGTCCATGTGTCACGTTCGTGTAGATGGCGCATTAATGGCGAGATACGCTCATTAATGGCGAGATACATTAGCGTGGGATGCGGGACATAGAGCGGTGGGGATCTCGTCGTGGTGAGATACACGGAGCCGTTATTGGGGCGCCTATGCTCCATGCTCCCGGCCAGACGGGGAAGCTGAGAAATCTCAGCTCAGTGACAGCTCGGAGACGAGCGAGTAGGCTGGAGAAGCTCAGCTCTGTGATAACTCGGAGACGAGTGAGTAGGCTGGGGAAGCTCGGCTCTCTAATAGCTCGGAAACGAGCGAGGAAGCTGGTTACTAGACCAATAGGGAATGTACTCAGGGGAAGCCCCCAAAGGTCGAATGGTACCTCGGGGATAAGGCGCCGAGGAATGTCCCCATCGCATGGTACTTCAAAGAGCTGGTTAGTGCACGTGAGAGACTTGTCATCCATCACATGTCTTGATCAGAAGAATCTGCACTTGTGAGCACCATCATTAGCCCCCCACTCTCGTTCCGACCTATTTATGGGTCAGGTCGAGAGTGGTCTGCTCGTTTTTCTTTGTTAAGCTTAGTGTCGAGGATTCTCCATGGTGGTTTGTCTGGGAATGACATGGCGTTCGGCGGTTGTGTCTCCCTGATCTCCGTACACATATGGCGATAATTAAGTGCCCTAATCTTCGGGCGCGTCTTCAGATGACGTTAGCGGATCGCTGATGGGACGATGCCATTAAGGCGACGTCACTTCGTCTGATCGGATCCGCGTGAAGGGAAGGCGTCCAGCGCGGCGTCACATGAATCATTTGGCGCGATGCTTTATTTGGCGGGAGATGTTCTGGGCTGTAGGATGGTCTTCGCTGAGGGTATAAATAGGGGTGCACAGCCTCAGGGAACATCTTTGTTCACTTGCGCTCCTGCCGTCTTTTTATTTAGACTTATTTTGTTCTTGAGTTTTGTAACACCCGGCCCCTTTTTATACCAAGTCCGTATTTTGTTATTTTAGAATTTCATTTATTTTATTTATAAATCTATGTGTTTTATTTAGAAAATTATTTATTTATTATAACCTCTTTTATAAACCCAAATTCTAAACCAAGCCATATTTTATTTCACTCAGCTCATTCCTTTTATTGAAATTAAACCCAACCCATTTCCCAGTTAATAAAACTTCATTTTCCTTATTAATCTTGAATCCTAAGCCCACTCCCTTATTTTTCCATTAATTATTTTACCTCTAGAACCCAGCCCGGTCCCTTCAGATCAATTATTTTGCTTTGTTTCTTTTCCGGCCCAATCTTCTTTTTCAGCCCCAAACTCTTCTCAATCCTTGGCCTTCTCATTTTTCCCTCTAAATTATTCCTGCGGCCCAAACCATAAATTCCTCAGCCATTACTTATTTGCTTAAACCTAATATCTTTTAGTTTCCCGGTCCACTCCATTTTTCTTTCCAATGAATTTTCCTTTTATTTCCTGGCCCATTCTTTCTCTTCCTCTCAAATTTTTCCATATATTTTCCTTAAGCCCACCCCATTTTCTTCGGCCCGGCCCAGTGCCCTCCAAGCCCACTCTTTCCCACGCCTGCGCCCACGACTCCTGTTCATCTTCTCTTCAAAAATCTCCAACGGCTCTTTCCCTCGTGCGCGCGCGACCCGCCTCCTCCGCCGTCGCCCACGCCCTCGATCGCTGCCGTTACCCCCACGACGCGCACGTTTCACCCCCATGACCCTCTCCCCTCTACACTACACCCTCAATCACTCACTCCCATCATTGCTCTCTCTCCTGCCCTTCCTGTTCACTCTCGAACTCACGCCATCACACCCATCACCGAGCCCCTCTCCTCGCCCCATCATCAACATCATCATCGTTATCCTCACTCCCCCGACCTCCGATCACTTCCTCCCTCCAAAACCCCGAGCCTCTCCTCACCTCCCTCCAATACCCGTCGACCCAATAAACCCATCCACCACCGCGAGCGACCACCATCGCTCTCGTCGACGCAGCTCATCATCATCGTTTTCATCGTCGCCACCTTCTTCTTCCTCAGTACCACAGTCTCTCTCTCTCTCTCTGATCCCTCTGCCTCATCTCTCTCACTCTGTTCACTCATCTCTCTCTGCCTCTCTCTCTCTCTCCCGATCACTCCCTCGCTCTCTCTGTCTCAACTCTCTCTCTCTCTCGTTTCTCTCTCACTCTCTCTCAATTCCTCCCTCTCCCCCTCTGTACACTTCCCTCTCTCTCTAACTCTCTCTCTCTCTCTCACTGAACATTCTCTCTCTCTCTTTCTCTCTCTGTCTTTCTCTCTCTCACTCCATTTCTTTCTCTATCTAACCCTCTCTCCCCCTGCTTTCTCTCTCTCTTTCTCTCTCTAACTCTTCCTCTCTGTTAATTGCCTCCCTCTTCAAAACTAACAAAAACCCGCGCATACAACCACGGTAACGAGCCGTCAAACACAGAGCTCAATCCGAGACCGAGCCAAGATCGAGCCGAGGCCAATCCTTGCCGTGATCGCGTCGGGCCATCACAAAGGACCGCGTCGCTGCCGTGCATCCCCGAGTCGCTCCCAGGCAAGTTTCTACTTGCTTACATGCTATTTTACTTAAGTTAAAATTGTTAAATGCATAGATTATTGAAGTTACAAGTTTAACCAATTATATGCCGTACCTGTTCGACGCGTGTTCCCAAAGAAAATGCATTTCTAAATTGACGGAATTTGATTTAGTACTTGGGCCCTTGTTGTGATGAACAACGTGTGCAAGTTTCATTGGATAATTTGATCGTTTATGACTAAAACAACTGCCCCCAAGTTTAATTGTAAAACTGTAAATTTATTGCACCTGAAAACCGTTAAATTCACCATAAATCATATACACACTAGAATGGTGCATTCGAGGGCTCAAATCGAAGCCAACTCAGCGAACTTTAACCCTGTAATAATTCCCAGACATACCTGTACTTAAACTGTGGTGAAGATTGGATCGGAGTGCGACTCTGGACTGCAGTCCAGAGCGACTCTAAGTATTGCTTGCTGTTCTGTAACTGGTACCACTGGATTTCCTTAACACTTAGGTTGCGGAACTCCACTGCTTACTGTAGGTAAATCTGTTAGCTAGACAACACAATTAGTTTCATCCTGTTTCGTTATCATTTACTATTTAATCTGTAATTTAGAAGATCGGGACACATAACAGTCCCAGCAGAATCAGAATTGACATATTGATATTAAACAGATTATAACTCCTAACGTACAGACGCGATTGAAGATCCGTTTGTTGCGTTGAAAACTTTACTGAAAACCCTAGAATTCCTCCAACTGTAGCGTCGCTAAATTATGATCCCAACTGGGTTTAAAATGCGTTACGAAATGGATTCCTGATTCTGAAATTTGATTTCCAGCCGCGAGCGCTTAAAATGAAATGGTTATAACTTTTGATCCTGTGACCCGATTGGCTTGAAACAAAATTAGATGGATAGATAACTGAACGTATTAATTACTACCTGTTTGTCATTTTGCCAAATTATGTACATATGTTTCATGATAAATCGTGCAAGTGAAAGAATGCGGTTTCATAACATCCTCACCATGTTTATATACTTGTTCACACATCATATCATACCCATGTCATTGTATTGATAACCTAGTGACATCGTGCATTTACCCAGTGTTAGATTTTAGTGTTGATTGTGGCAAGTACGTCAGTGTTCGTGTATTCGTGATTAAGTGAAAGTGATACGTACTTGTGCACAATCAGTGTCCCTTTCATTCTATTGCATTGTCGACGTCTGTGGGATGCGTGTACGTGTGACTATAAGTGGTATGGGACACTTATGGAAGCGCTTGCACGGATGTCACAGATAAGGCATCCGACACTGCCATTTATTTAGGTATTAGTCGGGACGTGCTTGATGGAGGTCCTGCCTCCAGTTCTCGCGCAGACTTGTCACGGATCGATTAGTATTTAGGTTGATGGTTAGCGTTTGATGTAGACCACGGGATGTGGGGTAGTTCAAGTGTGAATTCAACAGAATCTCGGGAGTCCCATGCCGGCTTATATATTTAGGGAGTTATATGGAGATTTACAGGGTATGTGCTATATACACCGTGATACATTCGTTACATGTTGGGCCCGTGGTCCCTTGCCCTTGGGTTCTACCCTTGGGTGGAGGACACTCGCGAGTGGTTGACTCTCACACTTGGACTGACGATAGGCTTATTGACCTGTGTAGTGAGACTTAGAGACTGATAGGGTTACTGTCGTTTACATTCCTCATATACTGTGTTGACATACATGACATATCGTTATACTGCTTTACTGCTCCGCTGCATTTATCTCTACTCATTTATATTCATGCTGTTATTGATTTACTGTTATTCATATCCTTCACCACTGTTAGAACTGTTACTTGATTATGTGCATTATATTGCTATTGTGTCGCTCTGACGACCTGAGTATGCATGCTCAGTGTGAGGAGAAGATTTAGCCTGGACCAGTGCATCACCGACTTCTTGACTTGCCTTCCCGAGTTACGTTCATTTGTTCCACTTCAGGTCAGTCTTTACATTGTTCTTTCAGTTACTGCATTTCTCATTACCTGCGCATCGTTTACTGTTTACCATGATAAACTAGAAGCCGAAGTGTGACTACGGCAGGACTCTTCCTTGACCGTAGGAGCATGGCTGGCCTTGTCTACCCCTCGTATTCCGTATTTTGGGAAGCGGGGCGTGACATGGTTTAGTTGGTATCAGAAGCCAGGTTTTGCATAGATTGAGATTGCAGTTTTCCGTGCAGAGTTTGGCAATCTAAGACATCACTCAGTCTAGATTGTAAACTTGTCATTCTTGATCCATATTCACATCGTGTGTTCAGCTATCCATTCACTATGGTTTCGGATGACTTGACAAGGGTACGTGGTGGCAATTGCACCACCGTACTCTATTCAAGTGACTTAAAGTGATACTGTTGATTTCCCCACTTGTAATGATATTCATCATCTCTGATATTCTTGAATCCTTGTTCTATCCATATTATATTTTGATTCATTTAGCTTGTGACTTATATCATCCTCAAATTGTTGTTTCAGGATCATGTCTTCCAACGACTCTTCATCTTTGTCCGCTCCCCAGAATCAGACTGTTGAGATCCTTAGTGTACTACAAGGTTTAAAGGAAGCCCAGGAGCGAACAAACGACCTATTAGCTGAAGGGCTGAGAAGACAAGTGAGTCAGACCCCAGCGGGAGTCTCCTATCATACAGGGATCTCTATTGGACGAGGAAAAGGGAAGAAGATGAAACGCCAATTTGTTTCCCCGCAACAGAAGTACCAGAAGAACCCCTGCTGTGGATATTGTAAGAGGCCAGGACACCTTCAGAGGGATTGTCGCCGTGCTCAATGGAAATGTCTGATATGCGGTTCCGACAAACATCTCATCAACGGATGCCCAGAAAGGAAAGAACTGCAAGGGAGAAACTCGTCCACACTCCCCACTTCTGCCAAGTGAGGATTGCCGCGTAGTTCAGACTTCGACGATAAGGCGGATCAAACGCAGGATTCAACTCACGCGACGAGTATGCAATGTTATAGTAGTCGAAGAATAATTTTCATGTTATCTACTTTCAGTAATAATAATGTTGTCATCCTTTATGAATATTTCTTTCTGCTTGAAATCCTGTATCCTTTGAACTTTTAGTTGAATGCAATGAAATTTGAATCATAATATATGTATTATTCTCATGCTTTCTCTATGTCACATTCTATTCCTTATCACAGTACTTTCATTCTGATCTTTCAGTTCCTGCAACCGCATATTTTTCCTATATTTTGTACCCTGAGTTTTCCTTGATGTATTCCACTGTTTAATCATGACTTCTCTTTTCAGGCCATGGCCCACCCTGGAGCAGCGCCGCATCTAGACGAGGATGCACAGTCATGCGTTTCCTTAGATCACACACTGACGAGTTCCGATGATGAAGTCTATGGTCCCCAAGTCAACTTCGAAAACAATGATTCAGGGGACGAAGGAGCAGCCGTCCCAGTGTTCGACATGATAGCTGATTCTGATGAAGAGGGAGAAGATCCCGAAGAGAACCCTGTAGAGGAAGACCAGATAGAAGAAGATCCCGATGAGGACCCGGTAGAAGAAAATTTCGTTGAGGAAAATCACGTGGAAGAAAATCCAGAAGAAGAGAATCAGATGGAGTCGGACCTCGATGAAGAAGCACCATCCGAGGAAGAAGGACCAGAAGATCAGGACCCCCCTGTGGAAGAACTCCCAATGGCGGCCCCCGCAAGGCGCTATGGAAATGGACGTCGCTACCTGAGCGCACGAGCCTACCGCAACCTGCTGAATCTCCACAACCGCGACTGACGGAACTTCTTTTGATGTTGTCTTTCTGGCCAAATAAAATATGTATAGTTTAGGGCCACTTATCGTTCTTGAGAATGTCTTGTTTCGAATTTTCTTGAATAAAATAAATCTTCTGAAATCGTAAACCCTTTGATTATTGGTTCGCCTGATACTTGTTTATTTTCCATATCCATTTTTCTGCTGAGTTCCCTGGCTGTCCACCCCTACTCATTGTATAGTTTTTACCTTCGAAAGTACCGCACCCTAACCCTTAGAATGAGCCACCCTCCATCCCTCGCCTGTGCCCCGTTGAGATCCTTCTGGGAGGAGGATAGTTCCTGTGAAGCTTCTGAATTCTTTAACTCTTCAAATTTTTTTATTCGTGTGTTGTACCAACTGTTGTTTCCACCTCACTTTTCATTTTGTATTCCTCTGTTGCTCATCCTTACTTCCTGTATTGACCCTATCCCAACCTCCTTGAACTTCAGCCTAAAGCAACCACACTCCTAAATTCTAACTAGGCCACACTTCCTTGTAATCATTATCCCAGCTAGCCCTATTCATATTGGTGGATTCTCTATTACCCCAAATATATTTAGAGACATTATTATTCAAATTTAGTTTTCATTATTTTAAAAGAGTGTGTGTTACTGATTACTCTATTTTATGTATTTTTAGTACACTATTAGTATTCTTATTTTCAGTAGCGCGACCTTACACCGCGCATACTTTTGGTCCATACTTCTTAATTTCACTATACAAGTTTTCTAAATTATTCTTAGCTTATTCTATCGATACCTTTCCTAAAATGTTTTAGCCTACCGACTAGTTTTCACTGCTTTATTGTCGCCAATTTACCTTGAGGATTTGTGCCTATGATTACTATTATAAGTGGTTGAGCCTTATATTATTATTTCTATTTGCTACTATGATATATTTAGATGCGCACACATTTGGTTTCGACGTTTACCGAGCACACTTTGATTAATATTATTCGGTAATTGTTATCTATATTCTTGTATATTTGTACTTGCCCTTATAGTTTTCATGCATTATACCTTGTAAGCTTATTTTTGTATATAGTTTTTATATATATGTATGTACCTTCAAACTTTATCTACCCGTTTTTCAGCACATATTAGTTATCAATGTGATAATCCTTCGGTTATTATTTATAGCTAGTTGTTTCTTTTAAATTTCGAGGACGAAATTTTTGTAAGGGTGGTATGATGTAACACCCGGCCCCTTTTTATACCAAGTCCGTATTTTGTTATTTTAGAATTTCATTTATTTTATTTATAAATCTATGTGTTTTATTTAGAAAATTATTTATTTATTATAACCTCTTTTATAAACCCAAATTCTAAACCAAGCCATATTTTATTTCACTCAGCTCATTCCTTTTATTGAAATTAAACCCAACCCATTTCCCAGTTAATAAAACTTCATTTTCCTTATTAATCTTGAATCCTAAGCCCACTCCCTTATTTTTCCATTAATTATTTTACCTCTAGAACCCAGCCCGGTCCCTTCAGATCAATTATTTTGCTTTGTTTCTTTTCCGGCCCAATCTTCTTTTTCAGCCCTAAACTCTTCTCAATCCTTGGCCTTCTCATTTTTCCCTCTAAATTATTCCTGCGGCCCAAACCATAAATTCCTCAGCCATTACTTATTTGCTTAAACCTAATATCTTTTAGTTTCCCGGCCCACTCCATTTTTCTTTCCAATGAATTTTCCTTTTATTTCCTGGCCCATTCTTTCTCTTCCTCTCAAATTTTTCCATATATTTTCCTTAAGCCCACCCCATTTTCTTCGGCCCGGCCCAGTGCCCTCCAAGCCCACTCTTTCCCACGCCTGCGCCCACGACTCCTGTTCATCTTCTCTTCAAAAATCTCCAACGGCTCTTTCCCTCGTGCGCGCGCGACCCGCCTCCTCCGCCGTCGCCCACGCCCTCGATCGCTGCCGTTACCCCCACGACGCGCACGTTTCACCCCCATGACCCTCTCCCCTCTACACTACACCCTCAATCACTCACTCCCATCATTGCTCTCTCTCCTGCCCTTCCTGTTCACTCTCGAACTCACGCCATCACACCCATCACCGAGCCCCTCTCCTCGCCCCATCATCAACATCATCGTCATCCTCACTCCCCCGACCTCCGATCACTTCCTCCCTCCAAAACCCCGAGCCTCTCCTCACCTCCCTCCAATACCCGTCGACCCAATAAACCCATCCACCACCGCGAGCGACCACCATCGCTCTCGTCGACGCAGCTCATCATCATCGTTTTCATCGTCGCCACCTTCTTCTTCCTCAGTACCACAGTCTCTCTCTCTCTCTGTGATCCCTCTGCCTCATCTCTCTCACTCTGTTCACTCATCTCTCTCTGCCTCTCTCTCTCTCTCCCGATCACTCCCTCGCTCTCTCTGTCTCAACTCTCTCTCTCTCTCGTTTCTCTCTCACTCTCTCTCAATTCCTCCCTCTCCCCCTCTGTACACCTCCCTCTCTCTCTAACTCTCTCTCTCTCTCTCACTGAACATTCTCTCTCTCTCTTTCTCTCTCTGTCTTTCTCTCTCTCACTCCATTTCTTTCTCTATCTAACCCTCTCTCCCCCTGCTTTCTCTCTCTCTTTCTCTCTCTAACTCTTCCTCTCTGTTAATTGCCTCCCTCTTCAAAACTAACAAAAACCCGCGCATACAACCACGGTAACGAGCCGTCAAACACAGAGCTCAATCCGAGACCGAGCCAAGATCGAGCCGAGGCCAATCCTTGCCGTGATCGCGTCGGGCCATCACAAAGGACCGCGTCGCTGCCGTGCATCCCCGAGTCGCTCCCAGGCAAGTTTCTACTTGCTTACATGCTATTTTACTTAAGTTAAAATTGTTAAATGCATAGATTATTGAAGTTACAAGTTTAACCAATTATATGCCGTACCTGTTCGACGCGTGTTCCCAAAGAAAATGCATTTCTAAATTGACGGAATTTGATTTAGTACTTGGGCCCTTGTTGTGATGAACAACGTGTGCAAGTTTCATTGGATAATTTGATCGTTTATGACTAAAACAACTGCCCCCAAGTTTAATTGTAAAACTGTAAATTTATTGCACCTGAAAACCGTTAAATTCACCATAAATCATATACACACTAGAATGGTGCATTCGAGGGCTCAAATCGAAGCCAACTCAGCGAACTTTAACCCTGTAATAATTCCCAGACATACCTGTACTTAAACTGTGGTGAAGATTGGATCGGAGTGCGACTCTGGACTGCAGTCCAGAGCGACTCTAAGTATTGCTTGCTGTTCTGTAACTGGTACCACTGGATTTCCTTAACACTTAGGTTGCGGAACTCCACTGCTTACTGTAGGTAAATCTGTTAGCTAGACAACACAATTAGTTTCATCCTGTTTCGTTATCATTTACTATTTAATCTGTAATTTAGAAGATCGGGACACATAACAGTCCCAGCAGAATCAGAATTGACATATTGATATTAAACAGATTATAACTCCTAACGTACAGATGCGATTGAAGATCCGTTTGTTGCGTTGAAAACTTTACTGAAAACCCTAGAATTCCTCCAACTGTAGCGTCGCTAAATTATGATCCCAACTGGGTTTAAAATGCGTTGCGAAATGGATTCCTGATTCTGAAATTGGATTTCCAGCCGCGAGCGCTTAAAATGAAATGGTTATAACTTTTGATCCTGTGACCCGATTGGCTTGAAACAAAATTAGATGGATAGATAACTGAACGTATTAATTACTACCTGTTTGTCATTTAGCCAAATTATGTACATATGTTTCATGATAAATCGTGCAAGTGAAAGAATGCGGTTTCATAACATCCTCACCATGTTTATATACTTGTTCACACATCATATCATACCCATGTCATTGTATTGATAACCTAGTGACATCGTGCATTTACCCAGTGTTAGATTTTAGTGTTGATTGTGGCAAGTACGTCAGTGTTCGTGTATTCGTGATTAAGTGAAAGTGATACGTACTTGTGCACAATCAGTGTCCCTTTTATTCTATTGCATTGTCGACGTCTGTGGGATGCGTGTACGTGTGACTATAAGTGGTATGGGACACTTATGGAAGCGCTTGCACGGATGTCACAGATAAGGCATCCGACACTGCCATTTATTTAGGTATTAGTCGGGACGTGCTTGATGGAGGTCCTGCCTCCAGTTCTCGCGCAGACTTGTCACGGATCGATTAGTATTTAGGTTGATGGTTAGCGTTTGATGTAGACCACGGGGTGTGGGGTAGTTCAAGTGTGAATTCAACAGAATCTCGGGAGTCCCATGCCGGCTTATATATTTAGGGAGTTATATGGAGATTTACAGGGTATGTGCTATATACACCGTGATACATTCGTTACATGTTGGGCCCGTGGTCCCTTGCCCTTGGGTTCTACCCTTGGGTGGAGGACACTCGCGAGTGGTTGACTCTCACACTTGGACTGACGATAGGCTTATTGACCTGTGTAGTGAGACTTAGAGACTGATAGGGTTACTGTCGTTTACATTCCTCATATACTGTGTTGACATACATGACATATCGTTATACTGCTTTACTGCTCCGCTGCATTTATCTCTACTCATTTATATTCATGCTGTTATTGATTTACTGTTATTCATATCTTTCACCACTGTTAGAACTGTTACTTGATTATGTGCATTATATTGCTATTGTGTCGCTCTGACGACCTGAGTATGCATGCTCAGTGTGAGGAGAAGATTTAGCCTGGACCAGTGCATCACCGACTTCTTGACTTGCCTTCCCGAGTTACGTTCATTTGTTCCACTTCAGGTCAGTCTTTACATTGTTCTTTCAGTTACTGCATTTCTCATTACCTGCGCATCGTTTACTGTTTACCATGATAAACTAGAAGCCGAAGTGTGACTACGGCAGGACTCTTCCTTGACCGTAGGAGCATGGCTGGCCTTGTCTACCCCTCGTATTCCGTATTTTGGGAAGCGGGGCGTGACAAGTTTCCAAATGTTGAAAGACCGAACATTAGCTCGGATAAGAGTCCGCCCGCTGTAGATGGGTGAGATGAGCAGGAAGCAACCCGCCGGCCTCATGTTGAGGGTTTTAGATTCAAGTCTTCATTGGACAGGAAGCTACTTACTGTGGATAGGCCGAGCAGGAAGCTGTCCGACGGCCTCGTGATGAGAGCTTTGGATCCACGTTTTTGTTGGGAAGGAAGCTACCCACTATGGATGGGCCAAGAAGGAAGCTACCCGGCCGCCTCGTGATGAAGGATTTGGATCCACGTTTTCGTTGTGCAGGAAGTTATCCGCGGTGGATGGGCTAAGCAGGGAGCTACTCGGCCATCTCTTGATGAGCGCTTTGAATCCACAGTATTGTTGGGAAGGAAGCTACCCGCTGCGGATGGGCCAGACATGAAGCTATCCGGCAGTCTCGTGATAAAGGCTTTGGATCCACAGCGTTGTTGGGCAGGAAACTGCCCGCTGCGGATGGACCGAGCAGGAAGCTACCCGGCCGCCTCGTGATGAGGGCTTTAGATCCACGTCTTTGTTGGGAAGGAAGCTACATGCAGTGGATGGGCTGAGCAGAAAGCTACCCGGCAGTTTCGTAATGAGAGCTTTGGATTCACAGCGTTGTTGGGCAGGAAGCTACCCGCTGCGGATGGGCCGAGCAGGAAGCTATCCGGCGGCCTCATGATGAGAGCTTTAGATCCACGACGTTGTACAGAAAGCTACTAGCGGTGGATGGAAAAGCAGGAAGCTACCCGGCGGCCTCGTGATGAGGGCTTTGGATCCACAGCGTTGTTGAACAGGAAGCTACCCGCTGCGGATGGGCCGAACAGGAAGCTGTCCGGCGGCCTCATGACGAGAGCTTTAGATCCACGGCGTTGTGCAGGAAGCTACCCGCAGTGGATGGGCCGAGCAGAAAGCTACCCGGCGGCCTCGTGATGAGGGCTTTGGATCCACAGCGTTGGACAGGAAGCTACCCACTGCGGATGGGCCGAGCAGGAAGCTGTCCGGTGGCCTCGTAATGAGAGTTTTAGATCCACGGTGTTGTTGAGCAGGAAGCTACCCACCGTGGATGGGCCGAGCAGGAAGCTACCCGGTCGCCTCGTGATGAGGGCTTTGGATCCCACGGCGTTGTTGGGCAGGAAGCTACCCACGATGGATGGACCGAGCAGGGAGCTATCCAGCTCTCTCGTGATGAGGGTTTTGGATCCACATCGTTATTGGACAGGAAGCTATCCGCTGCGGATGGGCCGAGCAGGAAACTGTCCGGTGGTCTCGTGATGAGGGTTTTAGATCCACGATGTTGAGCAGGAAGCTACCCGTGGTGGATGGGCCGAACAAGAAGCTACCCGACTGTTTTGTGATGAGAGCTTTAGATCCACAGCGTTTATTGGGCAGAAAGCTACCCGCTGCGGATGAGTCGAGCAGGAAGCTACCCGGCGGCCTCATGATGAGCGCTTTAGATCCATAGCGTTGTTGGATAAGAAGCTACGCGCTGCGGATGGGCCGAGCAGGAAGCTACCCGGCGGCCTCATGACGAGGGCTTTGGTCGGCTACCTATAAGCACATCCGAGCTTCATTTACTTGAGTGAAGGGTTGGTCTTTGCTTGACGGGCAGCAAGCTACCCGTCGGCCCTGCGGAGTGTTTTAGCATAGAAACAAAAAGAAGCAGTTTAGATTGCAGGGAAGTAAGAATCTTTATTATTAAATAAAATACAGATTCGATGATACAGTTTAAACTCTCCTGCATTGAATGCCTGGATTTGGTGGGTGTCCTTGTTTCTCGGACTCCGGTCAGTCCGTGACGACCATGATCTGCCCGATCGTCAGCTCTCCTGCTTCAAGTTGGTCGGCCTATCCCTATCTGCTTGACGTTTGTCTCGCAGGTATTTTGCCAAGTGACCGGAGCGGATAAGCTCCTCGATATAATCGTGTAGCTGTCTACAATTCTTGGTCAGGTGCCCTTGCGTCCGATGATAAGCACAATACGGGCCGCGAGGTCGCTTGCCCGGCTTTCGTGTCATCGGTAACAGCTTGAAGAATTTTTGGCTCATTGTGTCCTCTACCATCTCGGCTTGCGAGACAGTAAGATGCGTGTACTCACGAAAGCTCGCCGTATAAGGTTTCGACTGATCAACCTTTTTCTTGTCTTCTTACAGGTCCCTTTTTCTTTTGGTCTAACTAGTATCTTCGGGAAAGGTGAGCGTTAACCTCAAATTCAAGTTGGATTTCCCGCTCAGTCCGGACCTATACCTCGACCAGGGTCTTAAGTTGTGCCAATGCAAAAGAGCAGAGCCACTCTTTGTGCCTAAGGCCAGAACTCAGGACGGTTGTGGCCGTCTTATTTCGGTGCTCTGGTACCTCCAAAAGAGCATTGTAGAAACGGGCAATATAGCCTTTGAAAGACTCCCTGTTCTTGCACTTGATGGTGAATAGGTAGTCAATCGATTTCTTCTGTCGTCGGGTGCCGACGAAGTAGCTGAGGAACTGCGTGGCCAATTCTTCAAAGGTCGAGATCGAGTGCGGAGTCAGGTTGCGGAACCAGTCTTGTCCTGCTCGGATGAGGGTGGTAGAGAATGCTCGGCACTGAGCGGCGTTCAAGTTATTCTGATAGCTCATACTCGCGGTGAACGCGTCCAGATGGTCTTTTGGGTCGGACTTCCCGTCGATAAGAGCAACTTTGGTCGTTGCTCTCTCAGCAACTGCTTAGTGAAGGTGTTCGTGAGAGAGTCCGCGGAGTATTTTGCCGATCCGTCGAGCGAATGGGTGGCGAGTCGTATGTCCTCGATCTTTCTCTCAAGAATCTCGATTCGCTGCTGGGTACCCCGAGAATTCTTCATAATCGGAGTGTCTGCTGTCTCTGTTTCGGGTTTGGACGATAGAGCGGCTTCGGCTTCGCTTTATCACGTTCCTCAGATTCTTGGGGTGAACCGTCCGTGTCTCCCCCGACGTGTGCCGTGAGCACGGCCTCGGTGATCATGGCGACGTCGGTCGTTCCTGGATTCAGGTGTTCTGACCGATGTCGTCTCGGAAGGTGAGAGCGCAGCGAGCGTTAAAACAATAACCCGGTTGGTCCCGAGACCTCGGTGTTGGACTGTCCGGCGTCCAACGAGTCATGTAATCATTTCTCGTATGGGGTCGCGACTACCGGAATCGGCACGCCGGTATTCCGTGGCGGCCGAGAACTTGAACGCGTCCCTCTGTCACTTTGTGCACATCGATGTTCTAGGGAGCATAGGCGGCGATCTTCCGAGCGTGGCTGGTAGTTTGGACACGAGCGAGCGCGTCCATCATCGCTGTCAATAGGTTGATCCGTGCTGATATGGCTTCGATGACGTTGGGAGTGGAACCGCCCCCACCTCCGTTGCGGAGAATGGGGTGGCATGTATTGGGATCTTCGTTGTGATGATCGCTGGCCAACGAATCGAAAGCGGAAGATCAACTTTTTTAGGTGGAAAAGAGTTCCTACAGACGGCGTCAACTGATGGAGGTCGATTTCTCTCTCAGATGTTTTCCTCCGTCGATCTTGCGGCCAGCGGTGTCGAACGGTTGAGATTTGGCGTGAGGATTGAAAGTGTGGATCTCAATGGGTTATTGGTCATTATGGACGCCAAGCTACCTGCAAGAAAAGTCCCGGAGTCGGAAACCATCGTTAGATCCTCCGATGATCGAGCAAGTGCCGAGGAATATTAGAGCAGAGTAGCGGTGCATTAGATTCAGTTCGAGTTACCCGAGTCGTCTAGAGGAGGGGTTTATATAGGGGTCGCATTGGAGCGAGCCGATATGAGATTCTCGCATTCCGTTACGTCCCTGTGTCACATTTGCGTAGATGGCGGGATACGCCCATTAATGGAGAGATACGTTAGCGTGGGATACGGGACATGGAGCGGCGGGAATCTTGTCATGACGAGATACATGGAGCCATTACGGGGGCGTCCGTGCTCCATTCTTCCGGCCAGACGGGGAAGCTCAGAGACGAACGAGTAGGCTATGGAAGCTTAGCTCTGTGATAGCTCGGAGACGAGCGAGGAAGCTGGTTGCTAGGCGAACAGGGAATGTACTCAGGGGAGGCCCCCAAAGGTCGAATGGTACCTCGGGGATAAGGCGCCAAAGAATGTCTTCTTCGTATGGTACTTTAAAGAGCTGGTTAGTGCACGTGAGAGACTTTACATCCACCAAGTGTCTTGGTCAGGAGAATCTGCACTTGTGAGCACCATCAAGGAGAGGTGTCCTAAAGATTGTTATAGAGCGAAAATGCCCTTCAACATTTACTTGCGGTGCTGAAAGAAACTAAGTGGGTAGGTGAAAAGAGTAAAGGCATAGAGCCTTGGGATTATAAGTTTTGGTATACGGATAGAGATAAAAATCGTAATGGGATAGGCATAATCATATATAGACGGTTGCTTGAGTATGTAGTTGAGATTAGGAGAAAAGGTGATAGAATTTTACTGGTTAAGCTTATTCTAGATGGAGAGATCCTTAATATTATTAGTGTTTATGCACCACAGATAGGTCTTGATGACGCTAATAAGTGTCTATTCTGAGAGTATTTAGACGAGATGGTGCAAAGTATACCTGGTGGAGAGAAGTTATTTATTGGTGGTGGTCTCAATGGATATATAGGTACTAGTCGTAGTGGGTTTGATACTATCCATGGAGGTTTTGGTTTTAGACAAAGGAATGAAGTAGGTGGCTCGATTCTAGATTTTGCCTTATCTTATGACTTGATTTTAACAAACATCTGGTTTAGGAAAAGAGAGTCCCACCTTATCACTTTTAGGAGCAGATCAAGTGCTGGTCAAATAGATTTTTTTCTGACGAGAAGAATAGATAGAGGTTGTTGTATCGACTGTAAGGTAGTGCCGGGTGAAAGTGTAACCACTCAATATAGACTTTTAGTTCTAGATTTTTGATTTAGAAGAGGACCTAGGAAGAGTAGACGTAAGGTAGAGCCTAGAATTAAATGGTGGCGATTGAAAAAAGGTAATCAAAAGGCTTTTATAGACCGTGTAGTCCAAGAAGCGGATTGACAATTGGAAGATGATTCAGACAGAACATGAAACAAAATGACTAGTTGTATCAAGAGGGTAGTTAGAGATCTACTTGGTGAGTCGAGAGGTGGTGCTCCACCATCTAAGGACATATCATGATGGAATGAAGAAGTAAAGACTGCTATTAAAATTAAAAGGGATTCTTATAAAGATTTGAAGAAAAATAGAGATGTGGAGAGATTTGAGAAGTATAAAATGGCTAAAAAGAAAGTTAAGAAAGCTGTTCGGGAAGCTAAATCTAATGTCCACAAGGAGGTGTACGAGAAATTAGACACTAAAGAGGCTGAAAATGATATATACCGGATTGCTCGGATGCGGGAAAGGAAGACCAGAGACTTATATGCGGTGAAGTGTGTCAAAAATGAAAATCAGAAGGTTTTAGTTCAAGATGAGGATATCAAGAAAAGGTGGAGAAATTATTTTGACAAATTGTTCAATGAGAGCTTTACTAAGAATTTGGACGGACTTGTTATTCAATCTCAAGATATAAACCGTGATTTCATGCCTAAAATAAGACTACTTGAGATTAAAGAAACTTTAAACAAAATGAGTTTAAGAAAAGCGGTTGGTCCTGACGGGATTCCTATCGAGATTTGGAGATACTTAGGAGAAATAGGCGTTAAATAGCTGACATATCTGTTTAATAAGATTTTGCAGACAAAAAAGATGCCAAATGAATGGAGGAAAAGTTCCTTGTATCTATGTACGAGAACAAGGGCGACATTCAAATTTACTCAAACTACCGTGGAATAAAACTTATGTGCCACACCATGAAACTTTGGGAGAGAGTGATTGAACACAGGCTAAGGAAGGATATTAAGATAACAGAGAACCGGTTTGGGTTCATGCCTGGACGATCGACGATATAGGCTATTCATTTGCTTCGTCAACTTGTTGAGCGTTTTCGAGAGAGGAGAAAAGATTTGCATATGATATTTATTGATTTAGAGAAAGCGTACGACAAAGTACCTAGAGAGGTATTATGGGGGACAATGATGAAGAAGGGGGTCCCCGTCAAGTATATTGACATAATCAAGAATATGTACGATGGAGTAGTGGCAAATGTCAGAACTTGCGGCTGCCTAATGAGTGATTTTCCGATTACAATTGGCTTACATCAAGGATCTGTATTAAGTCAATTCCTGTTTACCATCGTGATGGATGAGTTTACTAGAACTATCCAAGATAAGGTACCTAGGTGTATACTATTCGCTGATGATATTGTTCTAGTAAATGAGACGAAAGCAGGGGTTAATGCTAAATTGGAATTATGGAGGCAAACATTGGAATCTCGGGGGTTCAGATTGAGTAGGTCCAAGACAGCATATATGCATTGCAAATTTAGTAAATAGAGAAGTCAAAATCATATTGGTATAACATTGGAAGGGCAATAGATATCACCGAGCGATCAATTTAGATATCTAGGTTCCATCATCCAAAAGGATGGGAAGATCGATAGTGATGTTAATCAAAAGATCCAAGCTGGTTGGTTGAAATGGAGGAGTACAATAGGGATTTTGTGTGATCGTAACTTTCCGTTAAAATTGAAAAGGAAGTTTTATCGGAGCGCTATTCGGCATGCCTTATTATATGGTACAGAATGCTGGGCTCCTAAGAAGCATCATACACAGAAGATGCATGTAGCGGAGATGCGCATGTTTCGTTGGATGTGCGGTAACACTATAAAAGATAAGATGCGAAATGAGGATATTCATGCAAAAGTTGGTGTAGCACCTGTGGAGGAGAAGATGCGGGAAAACCGGCTAAGATGGTTTGATCATGTGCGACACAGACCTATGGAAGCACCGGTTCGACGAATAGATACTCTCGATATGGGCGATGGCAAAAGGGCAAAAGGGAGACCGACGAAAACATGGATGGAGGTGATACGAAACGATATGGTTGCCAAAGGCCTCAATGAAAGTATATTGTTCGATAGGAGTGAGTGGAGGCGGAGGATTCATGTGCTGGACCCGGCGTGATTCTCATGTTGGTTCATGTAGCCTACCCCATATGCTTGGGATAAAAGGCTCAGTTGTTGTTGTTGTTTGCTCTAATCTCTCTAACCTGTGCGTGTTTGGCAGGTTAAAAAGAGGACAAACCCTCTTCTTCAGCCATTATATCCTTTGTCAAACAACACCTAAAGATCAGGACACAATACAGTAGGATGAAGACCAACAAGACACTTTCTACACTGGAATTTTTTGAAAACATAATAGGGGCAAAGTTTTATTCTCCGGTATAGACGTTCAACATGTATATAAAATTGAGTACAGGCTTTCAATTCTTTCTACGGAGAAGCTTGACATATAGTACGGCTTTAAGTTGAGACGTAGACATCGTCCAAATTATTAATTTGATATGGATTCTGCTAGTAGTAACTCTTCCCCCCTTAAGTTCCCAGACAAGTGCTAAGTTTCTAGGAATGCTAATTTAACATTGTTTCCTTTAGCGTTGGCTTAACCCAAAAGGTTCGGCATTAGATCATTATAGACTTGTAGTGAATGGTAGTTATATAATAACTCGCTCAACCTTGAAAACTTATACTGTTATAGGGCAAAAAGAAGGTGGTCATTTACTTTTGAAATTGATTGGTGATGTGGCTTCTCCTCTTTTCAAAGAAATCAAACAAAAAAAACACCATCGTTTTATGTGCAATACACGTAATTAAATGCCACATTATTGTTATTTTACAAGTGTGATGCACTCAATTAAATTGCCATTTCATTATTATTTTACCAATGTGATGCATGTAGTTAAATTAATAAAAAAATTATCATAAAAGTTTCTATAATTACGTGCAAAGCACGTGCCAAAGACGCTAGTTGATTATAGATCAAAAGGCATCTAGATAACTTTATTGTGCTCTCTGATTCTTCATGATGCTCCAGTGGGAACATTATATGATTATATCCTTTTATATTTATTGGATCTTCTGCTTCTTAATCTTCCACTATGAATTAGCAATATCGCTTTTAATATTAATATATTCATTATATTAATACGAACTTATAGGGTGTGCAGTTATTATAGATTACAGAGACTACCGTATTGCAAGCAATCAAGCAGCTGGAAAAAGATGAAGCTATTGGACTCACAGATAATATCAGTGAAGCAGAAACATTTCTTGCCTTGCATTCCAGGCTTAAAAAGAACTCTCAAATTCAAGCAGTTGCCAAATCTCGTGGCATACCGATCCATATAACAAAGGTAATCAGTACATATTTTCGATCTTTGAGAGAATACGATGGGGCCAAAGCTCCAGCTACAATACTACTAAATTGATAATAATTAAGCCTTACGAGAGTATGGTCAACAAAAACGTAGTTACATCTGAACCACAACAAAACCTTCAAGAAAGGTAAAAAATTATATATAATTTAACTGAAATTTGGCTTGAAGCTGCGAGTTACAGGATCGTTACCTATTAAGGCACCACCACTTTAAGAATAACTTTATCAGATTTATATAGACTTAATTTTGTTTTGAAAAATCCTATCGTTTCTTTCTACCCATTCAACCCAAACCATAGCTGTCATAAATGTTATCTTCACATTTTAATTTGTTGGAGTTTTTCATTCTGTCCTCTCTCTTTCTCTCTCTCTTGTAGACAAGCTCTGTGATGCAAATCACAAAGCCATCCGTGCTCTGATCAATGAACATGTGAAAGGATTCGAATAATTTGAAACTGATATCCAACCACTTAAGAATTTCTTTCTAAGATCTGCATTATTAACAAGCACTATAGAAAGAAAGCATGAGAGAAAGAAGCAACCATTTTTTAGGGTGATATCTAGAAAATGAAAACCAATCTAAGACAGCAGACGGCATGCAAGGTATCATACTAGAAGCACATACTGGATTTCTGAACTAAAATGCGAGTTAAAACAAAGTTGTAAGGTATGATAATTTCTCTGGACAGACTTCAGGCAAAAAGTTCAGAAAATTTAGCATCACTCTGAATATAACACTGCAGAATATAGACCAAATAAGTATAATTGAAAGAAATGTATTCAGATTTCATATTCGCCATGAGATGCCTCCAAAATCCAATGGAGTACAATCAGAATGACTGTTTAAAACAAAATCACTGGCTGGTGCCAAAACTCCAAGCCAAGATTAATGAAACTGACAGAGAAATAATATAGGGCCAGGAACTAGTCTATATTTAACGACACTTAGAAAACCAATAAAAGAAATCAAAACCCTTAGAACTGCAAAAGTGAAAAGAGGATAAGATGCTCAAGGAGTATCCCTTGTCAGAAGGAACAAGATGGGCACACTATGCAGCAGATATAGCAACACCAGCACTAACTATCTAAACCTGAGTTAATATAGAACCCTTGGTTTGTTTTGTTGCAATTTACCAATTTTAAGGGTCGCCCTTTGGGATCTACATGGCAAAAATCAACCTTATTTTTTCTCTAGGAGCGGGTGTAAAATCGTCTGCCAATATTATATTTCCTCTGATGGGGCTCATCTTTCCTATTCTCCTAACAAATATCAGTAAAATCAATCTCCCAAATTAGAGATGGCTTTGATTGTTTCTCCTCTAAAGGTCTGCGGGTAGTTGATGGTACTCATCTTAAATAGAGGGCATGTTGAGGTTGGCATGCGAGTGTGAGATGGCTTTGTTGATTTGCCTCTAAAGGTTCTCGGGTAGCTGATGGTGCTCATCTTACATAGAAGTCATGTTGTGGTTGACATGCAAATGTGCTTGATGTGTAAAGGTCATTATGCACCATGCCTTTGGTCTTGATAGAGCTGAATGGAAAAAAAGTATAGCCGATCCCAAAAATTTGGGATGCAGGCTTGTTGTTTATAAAGCCTATGCTAAAAAAGAGACAACCCAAGAATGAAGTCCGGTCCGGTCCAGGGAGCTGAAGCATGTGCTGACGTGCATACGGTCAGCGCATGCGGGCGTTGTCTTTCATAATTCCAAGCATGGTTTTTTCAAAGAAGAAATAGACTCACTAATTAAAGCTTTGTCTTCATTTGGAATTAGAGGAGAACAAACATCGTGTGGAATTGTATGACCAAATTTGTGAATGCAAATTAAAAGCATTAAAAATGCTTTGAAGTTTTGTATGACCAAATTTGTGAATGCAAGACAATTGCATTAAAATTGCTTGCAACTTTGTGGACCATTTTCTACAAAGACAACGTGGTGGGTGGCTCTATGCTCTCCCTCACTCATCTATATATTAATTCTTCATTAGGACAAAACAACACAGAATATAGAGAGCAATCACAAAATATTGTAATTGTGAGATTACACAGAGATTGTGAGATTTCTTGTTAAGAGTATTTTGTAACCGTGTAAAAATTATAATGAATATCGTAGAGAGTCTCTACGACGCAGAAGCAGCCAGTATTGATTTGGGTGAACCGCGAAAACAAATCTTCTGTGTTTTGATATGTTGTGCATGTATTTAGTTTTATCGCTCCGATTGTCATTTATTTCTCGCTTGCGCCGGGTCTAATTTCCTAACAGATGTTGTGTATCCGTGGTGCAAATTTGCCAACTACCTTGAATGCACTCGGTGATATCGTGACTTTTTTGTGAAAGAAACATATCATATGCTGATTTTATGCATAACAGTACCATTTCTCGTTTTCTTACCAATGTAACAAGCTGATATGGGCTTCACTTGCTATCTATTTCTTGTTGTCAATTATCTCTTTTGTTATCTGTTTATATCTTCTGACCGTAATGTTGGGTGCCACAAAGATATAGTCAAGTCTTTTAATCAAAAGATCTTTCATTTATATATTCATCAGTTAGTTCATCAGTTGTCATAATGTTTCATTATTTAGTTATTGTGAGAGGAAACTTATCATATGGTGATTTTATGCATAACAGTTGCATTTCATGTTTTCTTACTGAAGTAAACAAGCTGATATGTAATCCACTTACTATTTGTTTCTTGTTGGCAATTATATCCCCCCCCCCCTCCCCCACACCATAATACCCGGTGCCACAAAATGTAGTCAAGTTTTCTAGTTAGAAGAAAATATTTCATTTATTTATTCATCATATTCTGTTACATTGTTGCATTGTTTTGTCTTGGAAAGTGGAAAGTTCAATTGATCGATGTCCTTTTAGCCATGACCGTGCTTTAGCTGTATTCTATAAATCTCTAACAAATACCATTTGTATGCCCCATTATATGCAACCCTGAGGAGGTTAATCTTGTTTGCTATTTATATATGTACAGGGTGGATTTTTTCTACACTACAGAAAGGGTGTAAAGCAAAGGCTTCAAATACTTATGATATACGGTTTCTGCCGATTTGATGGGATTCCGTCTACTCTTCAACAAGATGATCCGAATATTAGTATGTAGAGTACCAGGCATACGTGTTTCTAAATCCAAATATCTGCAAGTAACTCGCCTTTTCAGAATGTAAATTTTGTCATTACAATATGAATGCTACATTTTATTTCGATAGGTTACGTGCACAATAATACTGCTATTCAGTTTGGTCCCTTGCACTAAATCATTGCTAAAAATTGACTGTAGAAACTGACTTTGCTTCAACTCATATCTTTATAAGTGCATGCTTCCAACTTCTTGCCGTTAATAGAATTGGTTAGGTTACTCCTCTATTGCTCTTCATATCTTCAATTTAATCAATTAGCAGAATTTTCTACTCATATATTTGCTTATACATGCACATCTAATGAGAACTATTTGACAATTATCATTTCTGCTATAATTTGAAAGTCCAGTGTAATATTGTGTTAAATCCTGCGTGTTTAATTTGAAATGGTTTGTCTAAATGTTATATTTTCCACGTCCAAAAGTCGAGTTGGAAGTGAAAGGAATGAATATGAAGTTGGGTTAGACTTGGAACTATTGGTCTTGTTTGTGGTTGGCTTTTCATGGTTGACTTGTTACGATCCTTGACGAATCCTAGTCAGTGGTACTTCAGTTGTGAATGAGGTCAGCCTGTCCATGAGATTGTGAAACTATACCGATAGTAGCCCATTAATAATTACTATTCAGTATTCATGAAGACCCTAATAAAGATCTTTTTATTGGATTTCTTCTTGCCAAAAACTCGACTAATGGAGAATGTATGCCATGAATATAAAGTATGGCCTAGGCTTATCAGCCAAAGCTTATGGGGTCAGACCAAATCTTCGCCCATATGATATCTTCATGGGTCAAAGTTTCATGACCCTGCTGAACCCCAATAAGGAATAGTTTATCTGTAACATGATGCAATGGTTTTGGACTCCTGTGCCATCCACTGCTATCCCACCAACATCAGCCACCTTTTCCCCCTTCCTCTTATATTAATGAGAGTTGCATTATAAACAACTGGATTCATGAAAAGCCACGTAGGTGACCATTAGAATGTATGAGAAGTCATAACCTTCGCCGCAAATTTGGCCATCCATTGCTCTTGTAAGCTAAAGTACATACGCTTTCAATGTCATTATATGTGCACAAATGTCTAATAATTTTTAAGGCTGTACTGCCATGTTGCTAACCAAATTAAAGGGCAAAAGAGGAGAGGACCCAATAGACAGTGAGATCATGGAGGATTATATATACCAAGAGTGGGAATAATACAAGACGATGGTGGATGGTGGCACTGACGCTGGGTGGGTAATGTGGGAGGCCATGCAATTAGGTATGGACTCAAGAAGGAAAGATTAGAAGAGTCGTCGAGAGATTTGAGCACACTCAAAACACCTTGGATTATTGGCTCTTCAGCCTTTAAGAGACGAGTGAGTAGATCAACACTCAATGTGTTTGGGAATGTGGCTGGGGTGAGGGTGTACAGTACCTGCACTCATGCGTGCGTGGGTGGGTGGGCCAAGGGTGAGTATAGACTGCCATGCACCAAATTTTAGCCAAAGTTTATGTTGACCAGCGATCATAAAGCATTGTCAAGCTGTTGTGCAGCCTTGTACTTCATATGTAGCCAACCCTTTTTGTTGGTACAAATGATCCGGATGATAATGATAATTATGGTTGTAGGAGCAAGTAGGTGTGTTGTTTTCTTCTTGGCGTATATATTGCTGAGATGCGTGGAGTCCAATATTGGAAAAACCATGAAACGTACATGAGTATAAGATATAAGATGGGACAAATCTCAACAAGGCTTGAGTCTTGTTAATGGAGCATGTCTATATTAAAAGCCTGTGTAAACTCATAAATAATATATATAAATCGCCCCTCAACAATACCTTTGATGGTTGCACGTGAGGCATATGATGAGATATAACCTCAACAAATCTTGAGTCTTATTGATAGGGCCCATCTATGTTAAAAGCTTGTGTACACTCATAAATAATATATATAATCGTCCATCCCAATTCTTGAAAAAATATATAAAAATCTAATATGGTATCAGAGTCTAGACTGATGGATCGGGACCTCAACAATACCTCCGAGAGAAGCATTGCATGTGAGGAGAGGGGGAATATTGAGATGTGTGGATTAAAATAGTCCCACATTGAAAAAACTATGAGAGATACATGCGTATAAGATATAAGATGTGACAAATCTCAACAAGCCTTAAGTCTTATTGATGGAGCTCGTCTATACTAAAAGCTCGTGTACATTAAAAAATAATATATATAATCGCATCCCTCATTCTTAAAAATATATATAAAAATCTAATAAGACTCGAGCCTTATTGAGTTTTGTCCTATATTATATCTTAATCCTAAAAAAAACTTAGCCTCACGCCGTCTCCAGATCTTGCCCCGATCTTGCCGCTCGACCCCTCCTTGCTCATCCTACCTGCCCTTGCCTGCACCGCTTGACCCTTCCCTGCGCCTCTCCAAGCCGCCGTGCACTTCCTCTCCTTCTCGACCTCTCCTCCTTAAGGCATCGGCAACCATCGCAAAGGCGGCCGAGATCCACCCTCTCTGCTTAGAAGCCAAGCCGATAATGCTCCTCAAGATTTAAAAAAAAATATTTTCTCAGATCTATAATGATTGGGAATTGGCTTGAGTAAACCCTAGTATCTTTCTCTTGCTCTTTATGTGTTAGATCTGCACTTTCTATTACTTACTCTCTTTGCGTGTGACATTCAATATGATGGATAATAAAATTGATTCTCGCTGACGCGGTCGTTCTCTTTCTTGCTCTCATTGCTGTTGTACTAACCATATAGATTAATTCTGCTAGGAGAAGCATGGCAATCCGGATCAGACTCCTACCATCCGACAGAGTACGACTTCTCCATCCACAATGACTTAACCGTCAGTTTCGTCATCCTCGCAGGTCTCTTCTAAAAATTTACAACACCTACAACGTATTTTCTCTCATATCTCTGTTGGATATGTATACCCTAGAGGTCTTCATTATATAGGATGCTATGGGTATATATATACAGGACAATCTTGCTCGATATGATAGTATACTATTTGATCTGTTTTTATCTTAACATGTGTATATATTTTACTTGTTATTTCATATCGTTTATACATGTTGATAAAACTCGTAGGATCATTGCTTGACTACCAGTATTATGATGGCAATCATACCTGTGGAAGCTGGGTAGTCGATAAGCACATTCTTAAATATCCCTAGTGGTGGGAGTATCGAGACTGAGTATCAATACTCCAGAGTAGGCTAATGTATACATTTCTAGATCCTGATGAGAAGCGATGGTCGGTCCCGCAGCCATTGGTGTGATGCACCTAAGATTGTATATATGTGTTCACTGGGGGTAAGTACACTGGACGAACTCGTCGAGAACTGGCTAGATGATATTATACCTATCGTAAGATAGCAGTTCTCTGGTGACATGAGTACAAATAGTCTGTCGACCTAAGATCATCATTTGTCTCGTGTGAGTTCCCACTGTGCTTTGATTACTACCCTACCACGGCTCTATTGAGTCGTGCAAATAGGTTTTAGTTGGACACAGTCCACAGCCATATGGAGGTAATGATCGATTGTTGGGGATTCATCTCTTCCGGTATAGCGAGTTGATGTCGCGTTGTGTTCGGTTGACCAACACCATAAGTTCCTGGCCAAGACGGATTGAGAATTACTGTTAGTTAGATCGGTAGATTTTTGGATGGTCTTGAGCCACATCGGCACAACTTGTCGGTTATTAGGGGTCTGGCGTTTTTCATCCCGGTATAAGATACTCTCAGACGAACAGACCGGACTGTACGGAGATTGTCACGGACATGCTCAGTAGGAGTTTGGATGAGTTTGCTCGTCGGCTTTCTTTTCAACAAGCACATGAGTAGCCGTTATGTACAACTAGTGCTACTGACGTACTTATAGTTAAGCCCACTGCTAACGTACTATCGATTTTTTAGAGTCCCACACAGAGAGTTTCTAGGTTCAGACGAAATGATATAGAAGCCGTATGGTTTTACGTGCAGCGTTTCGATCATATAAGTGTACTAGCTACACGGATTTATGTTCAGACGGATAATACTAACGGGTTTAGGATTAAGCCGCATTCTAGTATTATATTATTGGATTATTTTCATCTTTTGTTATTCGTAGCACGAATACGAGTATGTATATACGGTGAGGGGTATTTTTGTATTTTCACAAGAGTGCTTCTAGAAGAAACCTCATTTGTGATAAATCTATTTTTGTTTAAATAGATAATAAGATGGAGGGATGAGGTGTTATGAAAGTATGGTTTGAAGCATGGCTTGTTGTTTTATTCATTCATTTGTGATAACTATTGAAGTATGGTTGTATTATTATTATTATTATTATTATTATTATTATTCAAAAAGATATGCTTCAGAGTTATCACACTTAGCCATTCTTCTATTATTCTTCACTTGACATTCTCTCACTTGGCTCTCTTCTTCTTCCTCAAAGCCTAACACTCTTATGAGTTGAGAAACCTAGAGTTATTGTGATAAATTGATCCAATTAACACGACATCTTCTAAGCTACCTAGATTAGCAAAATAGGTACTTTAGTTACCTCACTTTTGAGGTTAGAGCTTAAACCATAGACTCTCAAGTAGATCGTCTTCGAAACAAGGAGACCGACAACCAAGCTCGATCCCGACGAACAAGAAACTCAAGAAGAGAATAAGAAGACTCGAAGGCCTTGGATCATATAGGTATAATCATTTTCACAGTAGATTAGAACCTATGTTAGTTTTGCTAGTTAAGGATTATAGTAGATTTTAGGAGTTTAGTCGATATTGCTTGCTTTAAAATATTTTTTTGTAATTTCCGTCTCTCTACAGATCCTGTGGAGTGTGCGATATTGACTTACAATCTCAATTACCAATTTAACCAGATCATGTATATCTCTACCATCTCAGTTAAACCCTTGGATCCTTGACTCTGGGTTTCGTTCCCCATAACTCATTTTGTTTCTAACTCTGTGTTTTTCACTCATCACAATACACAGTGAAGTTGATTGTCACTTTATCCGGAAGAAAATTGTTGAAAAGAAATTCAATCTCCATCATATTTTTGCTCATGCACAGATTACAGATATTTTGGCGAGAGCTCTTTCAAGACCCGTATTCGTTCATCTATTATCCAAGTTATGCATCACTGATATCTATGCTTCAGTCTAAGAGGGAGTGTTGAAATAGTTTATAATATATTGTTATTGGGGTACACTGTACCATAATGATTGGGTATCAAGTAATTGTAATCGCTATATAAAGAGACCATTGGTCACATAATAAAGTATCAAAATCTCTTCTCTTTTATCATTTAACACATGTCAAAGAATTAATCCTATTCGTTTGGCATATTATTAAGCTTGATAAACCTGTACTGTATGTAATATATATGCAGTCCTGTGGTTCTACTGAATTCTAGAACAGGATTTCTAACTAGGAAATTTCGACAAATACACAATTCACTTTACCATGAACTCATTGATATGTGTGCTTTTGTCATGAGGGTAATAAAGAGAGCAACAACTTATTCCATAAACGTTTCACTTAGGGCCTGTTTGGTTGCAGGATTATGAGTTTGGATTTGGATTTTGGATTGTGGAATCCTAGGATTCCACAATTTTGTGTTTGATTGCAAGATTAGGATTTTTAGGATTCCTTTGTTTTGTATGGGAGCCCCACCACAAAAGAAGGATTCATGAATCCTGAAAATTTTCAAGAATTCTTAAGGATTTGGCACTATTCATTGTACTTTTAGATGGGGCCCATGTACTTTATTTATTTAACAATCCTCTCTCTCAAAAATCCTCAAATCCAAATCCCATTTTTTTCCACCAACCAAACAAAGATTACAAGGATCTATAAATCCAATACCAGGAATCCAAAACCAACCAAACTACAAATTACCAAATCCAGAAATTTCAACCGTACTATTTTTGGAATCCAAATTCCATAATCCTGCAACCAAACAGCCCCTTATACCTCAAAGCAAAGATTTAAGGGAAAGAGAAAGTATGGGATGTTTCCTATTAAAATAGTTTTTCTTCCAGGCCAGGGAATGCTTCGGGCAATATATAAGAATTCTGCTTTGGTACCATGTTATTAACCATTTTATCGAAGAATTAAAGATAGTTCTCATAGAGCGTTGTTCTCCAAGAGATCGTATGCTTGTAGCCAATGTGCAACTCCTGAGTGCATTGGCATTTCTCTGGTGCTCGGGATTTTAATGACTCAAGTAAAGTAATGATGTGTTATTGATTACGGCAGCCCGCGTAGCATGTGAAAATACCTAGATGACCAAGAACCACTGGCACATGCGCAACTCAGCTATCATCCGAACTAATTTGCTGTATTCGGATGCATCAATAATGATAGGCTCTACGTTTGCTTTCATGTTCATATACACAAAATCAGAAACGCTTGCTGATTATGGTCATGTTTAACCTGCAACAGTTTAACATGCCCTTCTTCTATATGTATATATAGATCGAATACATATATGGCCCTATGCTTCCCTAGAAAAGCAACCAAAATGGAAGATAAATGACCAACTTTGGTGGTTTCCACTTAGACATTACGCTAGCTATATTATTTGAACATGTAAAGTGTCCACAAAAATGTGTATATATATATGATGCCCACTGAACTTTTATAGCAACCAACAACTTGTTAGAACTAGGGATGGCATGTGTAAGCCCAACGGTCTGTATGTGCATCTTCTTGGTCATCTCCTCTTCCTTCATTTTATCTGAACCCCGCCTTTTGGAAGCTAGTGTGAGCACAAAGGCAAAACCGATCTCAGTGAGACAATATCAGATGAGGGAGATGGTTTTCGAGTCGAAGCGGGTGAGCCCTGGAGGACCCGACCCGCAACATCATTGATCCTTTAAGATATATATGCATCAAATGCATGCATGCTTCATAGAAACCGGTCTTTTCCAACGAAGAGTTGACATGCATTTTAAGGAGACGAGAGTTCTCGGTTTTTTTTGTTTTTTTTTTTTTAATTATTGCCAAGCATAACTCCCCTTTGAATAATCTAGAGGCAATAACCATGTCAATGTGTTCTGAAATGCTTAATTAGTTATGTCCATGTTTACACGTTTAGCTTATTGTTTAAGTACGCATGTGTGTGCTTTGATCCTTGCCATTTTTTAGGGTTTTTACATAGCTAACAAACTGATTCATAGCTGCATGTGTTATGTGCATGAAATTTATCATACAGAAATTTCATAATTTCGACAACGTAAACTAAGAATTGGATTGAGAGTCCATTTCGTTAACCATAGCCTTTATTGAGTAATTTGAGTTTTCTGTTAGTAATCCATTATTGAGTTTCAGTGTTTTATGGGACGAGTCAGGGGGTTATTTTAGTTTATGCTATGAAGTTGAATGATAAATGAGCCTAAGGATTTCTTGGGCAAATCCCTCTTGAACTTTTCTATATTTCTTCAATGATTTCTGTAAATTCTGTTGTTTCATTCGTGTTGGATCCCTTTAGGCCATGAGCTACAGCTAGGTTCTTCTTTGTGGACTGCTCCAATGTTTGATCCATGCAAGTGCGCTATAGCTTAGTGATAAAAGCATGTTTGTGGTTGGGCAAGAGGTTTGGGGTTTGCGTCTGGTTAAGACCTATTATTGTTCGGTTCATTGTAATATTGGTCTTGCCCTGTCTCGATATCCAATAAACAATCTAGTTATGAGTCTTTGTAGACATTAATATTCAGATGGCGCGGTGTAAGCTCCATCCAGATGACTCATACGGTTGCTGGACCTAGAATGTGTTTACAATACTGGGGATTGACTTCGCAACAGCCATAGGCAAAAAAAAAATGCTTTCTTCAGGACCTTATCTTGACACCGTAAGTCCTAACTATATATTTCTTTTATACTATATTTATTTGCTATTTATCAAATAAATCTCACTTCAACTTTAGGGTCATCGTAACAAGTTCCTTGTTACCGTGCATGCAAGCAGCCTGGGATGAACTGAAGCATGGGTCTCTATAGAATTTACGGAAACCCATAAAAAATCATTTTCAGTATGGTCTCCATTAACAAAAGAGCGAAAGACTGCAAATGGTGAGACGCACCCGAGCTATTTGGCCTAGTTCTCTTTGATACCTCACAGGTTTTGAATGCTTTCTCATGGGTTCTCTGTGTAAGTCGCCTATGTTGCATGGATTTGTCATCAAGGTTATGTATCCGTATCGAATTCGTATCTGATACCTATCCAAGACGGATTCTTTCAGACTTGTCTAGAATACTTATGAAACTCTTTTCCGTACATCCTAATATCAACAATGTAGGAATCAATGCCTACAAAGGCAATTTTATATTGTTATGTATATGCAGATAAAAAATACAAATTTGCAAATATGTGTCTGTTCCGTATCCGAATCAATGCTGCTTTGTCAGTTGCCTGTCCATGCATTATGCATTACCCTTTGCCCGGCCTCGCATACAACTGAGCCATCGCCGATACATTGAACCTTACCTCATATTGCCGAGCTAGCAAAAGCACATACAGCAGCAACATGCGGAAATTTTCTTCTCTTTTATTTGATGGTTGAAAGTGGAGCAAAAACATTATCTCCTTGCTTTGCATTACTAAAGCAGCAACATGCAGAAAACGGCGCCCAATAAACTGCAGGTAATTTTTTGGAAAACAGTGGGATGAATTGATTGATGAAGTGGGATATGTCTCCACGTTACAAAGGGCAACCAAGGTTCATGCATCAACCAACAAAAGCTTCATTGGAAAGAGGTTAAGATCATCACCCAAAGTGGGTAAGAAAAAGAGAGATGCTTTTTCTACCGGGATTCACATCATCAAGAAGGATATTAATTGGCTACAAGTTGGGACAGAGGATACAATATTCTCTATATAGTGGATATCATGTTCGCTTTTTACTCATTAAGAATCCATGTACCCTATATGGATTCCACCATTTTGACATTAAAAGTATTTTCTGTAAGAAAAAGCCAAATTACATGGCAAAATTAATCAATGGTCAATTTGGTTTTAATTAAGAGGATGTTTGGTTTCATGTGGTTGGAGCGGCTCCAACTACATGGTGTTGGAAAAATAAATGTTTAGTTCTTTTGGTTCTACAACTTAAGATATGTTAGGATCTTCACAACTTTATGTTCGGTCTACGATGTAGCCGAATGTGTTTGGAGGAAAGAATGGATAGAGAATGGAGAAAGTATCAATAAACTATTCTTATATTTTCCTTGCTCTATAAAACTTTACAAAACATCTCCTTATATAGGAGTTTACATACCCCTTCATTATGACTCTTCATAATACCAATTGATTACAATAACCGTTACATACCCTTTCATTAAACCTATTCATGAATTGGTATCCCTTCCTTTTATAACCGATGTCTCTTCAATTCTTTGTAACCGAAAACAAGTTTAATTTCTAACATGCTCTCTTAAACTTGTTTTACCATGCCGATCTTTCCTCGCAATTTTGCGAACACTTCAAATTTTAGGGGCTTTGTAAAAATGTCGGCCAGTTGATCTTGTGATTTGACATGAACGAGTTCGACCTCTTTCTTCCTCACATGTTCTCTGATAGAGTGATACCGAGTATCAATGTGCTTGCTTCGTTCATGAAACACTGGATTCTTCGCCAGTGCTATAGCAGATTGGTTGTCCACATACATCTTCGTAGGTCTTTCCTGTTCAACCTTTAGATCTTTCAGCAGATTTCTTAGCCATATAGCATGGCAAACTCCAGCCGATATAGCAACGTATTCGGCTTCACAAGTTGATAGTGTCACTATCGGTTGCTTCTTGGAACACCAAGTAAATGCTGATTCACCGATGAAGAAAATGTACCCTGTCGTACTTTTCCGGTCATCTATATCTCCTCCCCAATCGCTATCGGTATATGCATATAATTCAAAATTGTTAGATTTCGAATAGAACAAACCGAAATTTGGTGTACCTTTGATATATCTCAATATCCTTTTTGTCACGACCCGCAGGGTACGGAACGTGACTGGCACTTAAGTTTACGAAACGTCTAAAGACGTCCGTAAAATAAGTAAGCCAAAGCCCAGAAAACAAAACCAATTAAGCAAAAGAGTGAAGGAAACCCAATCAATTGAAAGCGAGTTTATCAAATAAGTCATTGAAAACCCTTTATAAAAACAATACCAATTTTTCCGAAAATTTCGGCAGAGTCTCCTTTGTAAATACTGGGCCCCACAATGGGTACAACAAAATATATATGAATCCAACAAAATAGGGCATCCCCAAGCGGGAGCTAGCTCTTCGCCACAAGGCGGTCACAAATCCCACGCAATATAAAATGACAACAAGCAAAATAATCATAATGAAGCATAAGAAAACAGCATGTCGACTCAAGTGAGCTCGACCCCAAAATACAGCATAAAAGTCCACAAACCTCACAGTCTCATCTCTAGGTCAATATACAATAATACTGGTAGAAACAGTAGATGGAGTGCACTAGATACAAAGAATATACAAGGTGGTACAAAAATAGTAACATAACCCACCTAAGAGCAAAACCTCGAGTCCAGGCAAAGGAGGCAAAAGAACAAGTGCGCCCGCCGCTACTGAACTGACGGAGCGGACCTGCAAAAGACTATGGCACAACGGGGGTGAGTTGCCAACTCGTGAGTAATAAATAACATCTACACAGGCTATCGAATGCATGCACACAAGCATCCTAGCATCTAAAATAAAGGTATGAATGGGTGCACTAGCAGGTATGTATACAACATCAGTGTACGAATATGTATGCAACATGAATATCTGAGGTCTCAATAGGTATATATAAGAAACATTTATCTCTTTTTGTTTTTGAAACTCTTTTAGAATGCCAGCATAATACTCAAAGAATCGACGAGAACCGGTGTCCAGCAACGACACCCAAAAGCTGTCTCAAATCTCATAAATGTATCTCTGGCCTCAGCCGTCCGGCTGACCCATCTCAAATATCAATATCTCATCATCTAGCGGCCACGGTCGGTATCCTCTGGATATCCGCCGTCCCAAACAGTCACCGGTAGGTAATCCGTCCCCTGCCAGGCTCAACGTCAACACCACATTCCTCTTGCCCCGGGGTACCTTACCGGGCCCACCATGTACCCGTGCCTGTTCCTCCACTCCTCGACACGGATTTCCAAAACCACAGCAAACTCATGGTGGACGACACTTACATCACTAGAAAACCGCAATTTACATATTTTAAAAATATAATAAGTTTAGAAATTTTGCGGCTTTCCCCCGAAATCCAGCAATATCATAAAATCTCAAGAAAATCCTCATAAGTGCATATATCAGTGATAATGAATGCATATGGTATCAATAATCAAGTTGCGATGTGTGATTAATGGATTAAGCACGAACAATTAATATGATGAAGTACATGCACATGAATAGCAATCCTACGGTTTCATTTTAAGGAATTAAAGGCAATAGCACAAGTTTAAGTATCATTTAGTAAAAGGTTTAAATTTAAAGGTTATCTAGTGTGGTGGCATGGCAATTACCAGGGTGTGTGTGTAAGCATGAATAGTGCTCGTGCTGCATATAAAAACCCTGGTAATGGTGCAGGTGTCCTATAAAATGGTTTCGTATAGGTATGTCAATATAATGCATGGATGCAGCAAATAGTCAAATAAGTATTTCACCCCTAATTACTAAGAATCTTGTAAGTTACTAAAACTATCGGGCGGCTTGCGCCATCCAACGATAGTCCCCCGTAGATATTACATCTACTCACCGGAATCCCTGGCTAGCTGTGTCCAATCACCGCCTTCCCCTTTCGCGCCGCGTCTGACGTCTCCGCGACCGAACCTGGAATTTACATCAATACCAAACATAAGGTTACATAACAAGAACGACGCAAAACCCAAACGAAACTACTAATGTTCACTAGTTAGGTACAACGTGTGCAGGGTGCGCGGAACATACGCGAAAATCGCAAAAACTGCCAAAAAAAATCGCCTATTTGGTCGCCCGGCACAACTAAAACCCGACTACCCAAAAATCCGCACTCACGCATCCTAAACGTCATAGGAGATGCTAAAAATATCCCCAAGGTATCACAAATAATTCACCAATTAATTTTAACAAAAACCTAGTAAGCACAAAACTAGCAATTTTGGTGCAAATATCGAAAATTAGCGATACGGTTATCACAATCCAACACAATAACCAACCACACAACTAGTTAGCCACAATCACATAAATTCAACTCATTTATCATGCTTCACAACCCATTTCCATACACAACCCCTTTCTTGATTTTCATAAAACAACAATTACAAACTAATTTCACACATTAAAATTAACTAAATTAGCATAATTTGAAGACCACATAACAAGCAATCTACAACACTATAATTACAACACATTAGCAAAGATTCAAAACATATTTTCCATAAACAACCATTACTTGAATTATATAACCTAGCAAATCTTAATCCAAACTATATATGAAAACCTTAAATTAACACTAATTTATAACTCAATTAGCAAGTTAACCTACTAAATTAGGTTAGCAAAACAACTAGATAACAATTAGATTTAATCAACTAAATAATGGTTTCTAAACCCTAATTCAATTCAAACCATTCACTTTAAAAAAAAAACTAGCATGCAATTAACACTAAAATTAACTCTAAAACAATTTTCAAAGTTCAATTAGCACACTTTAAACTACAATTTAACCATTGATTTAGAAATTATACCTCAAAAGATCAATCCCTAAGTTGCTAAAACCTCCCAAGATACCATCTTTCTCCAAGATTTGAACCAATTTGGGTTTGAGAAAAGAGAGAATAAGGTTTGGTGTTGAAAAAGTGAAGGATTTGTTGATTTTTATTGAATTTTGTTGCAAATTTTTGAAGAAAATGAGAGAGAAAGAGAAGGAAAATAATGGAAATGGGGGAGGGTGCAGGTCTCGGCCAGGAGAGGTAAGGGGAGGAGTGGGTGAGAGTTATGTGGAATTTCCCAAGGTCAAAGCTCTCACATCTCACTAAAAACCCACATGTAAATTACTATATTTAAATCCTACTCCAAACAATTCATTAACATGATTTAAAAGTCAAAAAGAGAGGGATGGGGGCTACTTCAGCAGTGGTGGGGCCGGCCTTGGGGAGTGGGGGTGAGTGGGAGTGAATACAAAAAGGTTCTATGCAAAAAAGACCCCCTACTAGTTCATATTTGCAAGTTTTAGCTTAAAATTCAATAATTTCGCTTTCTATACTAAAAATTAGTTAAAAATCAAAATAAAATACTAAAAATTTATGTTACCACTAGATTTTAATTATCATAATTTTAAAGATTAAAATTGGCCCGGAAAAATTTGTATTTATCGCTAATTTAATGTATTTTCTTACCGGCTTAAAATAATATTAAAAAATTGAAAAATAGGGAAAAATTTTTAAACGACCAGAATTTCATAAGTAACTCATTAGCTACTAAAAACAAGCAATTACCTATCCATTTTAGGTATAATTAGCCCTAAACTGCAAAATAACAAAAAGACGGTTTTCGGAAAAATACCGAATTTTCACTGATTTTCAGGAAAACACCAAAACGACTTTTCAAGACGCTACACTTTTCGCCGCTGATAAATGTGTCAATTTCGGTTCTTCCATGTATCGGCTGATCAAGCCGACTCCATATAGAATATCCGGTCTTGTGCATGTAAGATACCGAAGACTGCCTACCAAGCTTTTAAAATGCGTCGAGTCCACATTGCTCCCTTCATCGAACTTTGATAATTTTGTTCCGCAGTCTACTGGGGTATTGACCGAATTGCTTTGCTCCATATTGAACTTTCTCAAAATCGACCGAGCATATCCTTCTTGGGATAAGAAAATCCCATTCGGTCTTTACTTTACCTCTATACCCAAATAATATGCCATCTGACCGATGTCGGTCATTTCAAATTCTTTGACCTTCGAGCTTTTGAAATCATCGAACATACGTGGATTGTTTCCTGTGAAGATGAGATCATCCACATATAAACATACTATAAAAATATCACCTTTTTCGGACTTCTTTATGTATAATGCATGCTTATAAGGACACTTCATGAAACCGTGTGCTTGGAAGTATATGTCGATTCGACTATTCCATGCTCTCGGTGCCTGCTTCAGGCCATATAAAGCCTTCTTTAGCTTCAGTACTTTCGACTCATGTCCTTTCTTCTCATAACCGAGTGGTTGCTCGATGTAGACTTCTTCTTCAAGATATCCATTGAGGAATGCCGATTTAACATCCAATTGATATATCTTCCAACTTGCCTTGTATCGCTCGATTTCTCCCTTAGCGTTCTTTTTCTCCTTGTACACCCATTTCACTCCTATGGGTTTCTTGCCTTTGGGAAGTTCGATGATCTCCCAAGTTCCATTCCTCTCAATAGCACTGATTTCTTCGTCCATTGCTTCTTTCCACCTTCGGTCTTTGACCGCTTCTTCAAAATTCATTGGCTCGCATTCGGCAAACAAACAAAATAATGTTAGATTATTTTGCATTTCGGTTACCTCATATAACTCGGTCATAGTACTCGTCCTTGGATTTCTTGGTGGAATTGAACTTGACGACGCTTCGGTTTGTGGAGATCCGACTTGAGGCGAATTGAACCGAGGTGTTGTTGCAGACGATGGAACATCAACTTCGACTTCATTTCTTTTCTTTTCTTCTTGACCGAGTACTTCATTCGGTCTGCTGCTTTCGGCTTCATCGCTCCAACTCCATGAGCTTTCTTCATCAAATTCGACATCTCGGCTAACAATGACCTTCTTATTGACTGGATCAAACAGCTTGTAGCCTTTGGTTCTTAGATCATAACCGATAAAAATCAACCGAGAACTTCGGTCATCAAGTTTTACTCTCTTTTGTTCGGGGACATGAGCATATGCTATGCTCCTGAAAATTTTAAAGTGACTTACATTCGGCTTATAACCATGCCACATCTCCTGCGGTGTTACATTTTGTAGACTCTGAGTTGGGCATCGGTTTAGAATGTACACAGCACATGCAACCGCTTCTGCCCAAAATTCCTTCGGCATATTTTTACTACTCAACATACATCTCACCATGTCTAATATGGTTCTATTTTTTCGTTCGGCCACTCCATTTTGTTGTGGTGAATAGGAGGCCGTTAAGAAATGCCGAATCCCATTTTCTTTGCAAAAATTTTCAAACTCATTTGAAGTGAATTCTCCACCTCGGTCTGACCTGACCGATTTCAAATAAAACCCACTTTCTTTTTCCACATTCATTTTGAATCTTTTAAAATTTTCAAAAACTTCCGATTTATTTTTTAGAAAATATACCCATATTTTCCTTGTGAAATCATCAATAAATGTTAGAATGTACCTTTTTCCACCAAATGAATTTGGAGTAATTGGTCTACATACATCGGTGTGGACAAGTTGTAATGGCTCCTTGGCTTTAAACTCGGCTTCTTTTGGAAAACTTGCTCGGTGATGTTTACCAAGTAAACACCCTTCACATAACTCTTTCGGTTCATTCATAATCGGCAAACCTTTGACCATGTTCTTCCTCGCCAACAAGTTTAGTCCGCCGAAATTGAGATGTCCATACCTCATATGCCATAACCGAGCCGAATCTTTCACCGATAATTTTAGACACTTTGCTTCACCATATTTGATATCCAATAGAAATAGCCGATTCTTCGTCATCTGCACTTTTGCTATCAACTTCATTCGGTTATCTCTTAAGAAAAGAATTCGATCCTTTAAATGAATATCGAAATTCTTTTCTAAGAGTTGTCCCAAACTCAAGATGTTGTTTTTCATATTCGGCACATAATACACATTTTCGATATATTTTTGTGATCCATCTTTCAGTCGAATTAAAATTTTACCTTTGCCTTTTACTGGTACCTTCGAACAATCACCGAATGTGACTTGGCCACTCACCGATTCGTCCAAGTCTACGAACATGTTTCGCTTGCCACACATATGATTACTTGCTCCAGTATCGAGATACCAAGTGTCGGCACTTTCTTCGTCACCTTTAAAAGCCAGCAGAAGTACATCGTCATTGTAATCTTCTTTCTCCACAAAGTTTGAATTTTCCTCGACTGTTTTTCCCCAACAGTCTGCTGCGTAGTGACCGAATTTCTTGCAATTATAGCATTGAACATTCGGTCTCCCTCTTCCACCAGTTGATCGTCCTCGGCCTCGACCTCGGCGGAAATTTTGGCTTTGGCTTCTATCGTCATTGTTTTGACCTCCTCGACCACCTTGTCCTCGACTGAATTGACCTCGGCCACGGCCTCTTCCTCGGCCGCGTGTATTTCCTCGATTTCGGTCATTTTGACCATTTTCAACCGAATCACCTTTCAAATTAACTTGTGTTTGTAGTAATTTTTCAATCGGTTCTTGCTTTTTCACGAACCGTTCTTCGTGGGCTTTTAGTGAACCCATCAACTCATCTATCGTCATTTCTTCAAGATTCTTTGACTCTTCAATTGAACACACAATGAAGTCAAACTTCGGTGGTAGTGACCGAAGAATTTTCTCCATCACCCTTACATCCTCCATTTTTTCTCCGTTCCTCTTCATTTGGTTGACCACCGTAAGTACTCGGGCATTATAGTCAGTCACCGATTCATTCTTCTCCATTTTTAACAATTCAAACTCCCTCCTTAGTGATTGTAAGCGTACCTTTTTAACCTTCTCGACTCCTTGGAAGGTTTTCTCAAGTATCTCCCACTGTTGCTTTGCATTAGTGGCAGCCGAAATCTTCTCGAAAGTCGAATCATCGACACCTTGCTCGATAAAGTATCTTGCGGTACAATCTTTCTCGAATAATTTTTCGTGGGTCGTTTTCTGAGCTGCCGTCAGTGCAGCTTCATCTTGAGGCCGATCATAGCCTCGGACCACCACATCCCAAGCGCCTACTGCTCCCAAAACAGTCTTCATTTTGATGCTCCAATTTTCATAGTTATCTTTGGTAAGACGTGGGGCGTTGTATGAGAGTGTTGTTTTCGACATTTTCTTCGAACCTTGCTCTGATACCACTTTGTTAGGATCTTCACAACTTTATGTTCGGTCTACGATGTAGCCGAATGTGCTTGGAGGAGAGAATAGATAGAGAATGGAGAAAGTATCAATAAACTATTCTTATATTTTCCTTGCTCTATAAAACTTTACAAAACATCTCCTTATATAGGAGTTTACATGCCCCTTCATTATGACTCTTCATAATACCAATTGATTACAATAACCGTTACATTTCCTTTCATTAAACCTATTCATGAATTGGTATCCCTTCCTTTTATAACCGATCTCTCTTCAATTCTTTGTAACCGAAAACAAGTTTAATTTCTAACAAGATATAGCTGCAAAAACATTTGGTCTTGAAATGGTGTGGTTGCAACTATGTTCAAAACGAGCTTAGATGCGACTACATCCTGTGAATTGTGCAAATCACATAAATCCCATCAAATTATATATTAGTTATATTACTTTAATAAATATTTTCTATATAAAATTACAAGAAAGAGGTTGTTGCCTTTTAAATATTTTTTAAAAAATTTTGTTGGTGTAGTTGGAAAAACCAACTCTACCAAACAATAGAATGCAATACCAACTACGGTGGTTACAACTACATGTAGTCGGAAATACATCGTATTTACAACTTTATACAATCAAACACCCCCTAAATGAAGTTGTACCAGCGAATGTTGTTTACTAGAAATATTGAGGCCGCAAATGCTATTGGTGTTTGAAGATGAAAAGAATTGCAATATATGAATTTTAGAAGGGCATTTTACTAAAAAAACTTCTCCATACTTCGCTGATTACTAAAATGCTCTCTCATACTTCATATTTACTTAAAAGACATCCATACATCTAAACTGCACTAAAAAACCTTAACATGCAAAAAAAGAGAATCTTTTAACATTTTTTCATTATTTCGTAGGGGGTTAACGGTGAGTATCGGATAAGGGTTCAAAACACTCTAGCCCCTCTTCTTCTCTCAAAATTCTTCGCTTTTCCTTCAAATTGGATATAGGGTCATGTTTCGATCAAATATCTCTCAAATTGATGATGAAAACTTGTTTGTTTTTCTTAACCTTCTCCAGTAACGAACTTGATGAATGTCGTTGCTCTTTCAATTGCAAACTTCTAGTTAGTGGACAAGCTCATTCAAAAGGAGAGCGATTATTTAGTTGCGTTGAATCCAAATCTTCAACTAAGCGAGAATTTGAGTTTTTTTTCCGGGAAAAAGACCTATCTAAATACCTAAAAGATAAGAGAGCAACTTAAGCTCAAGTTCCAACTCCATCTGCTTAACGAGAGGCTAATTTTGGATGGAAAATTAATGAGGGGGTCTTTTTAGTGTAATTTAAATACTGAGAGATCATTTAAGTAAATAAAAAGTATGAGTGCATGTTTTGGTAATTAGCGAAGCATGAAGAGGCATTTTAGTAAAAAAATCCCTTTTAAAAATAATTCTAATGGATTAATGAAAAATAGCTCAGTTGGTATGGCACTTCTCCTTTTGGTAGAAGTGCAGGATTTGAATCCGAGGAGGCGAAATGGCCATAATAAATTAATACTTTTGGTGCAAATTCGTGGATCCCTGTGTGTGGAAGGTGTGCTTGGATGAGGCTTACGGACCCTCTCAGAATGACGATAAAAGTTTCATGTAGGGCTATTAATCGAGCCGAACGAGTCAATTAAGCTTTGGCTTGTTCGGCCCGAGCTCGTCTTAGTGAAATTGGACTCGAGCTTGGCTCGAGCTCGTTTAAACTGGAGCCGAGCTCAAGTTCACCAAAACCTGGCTCGTTCGTTTGGCCAAAAAAGCTTGGCTCGTTTAACTACTTTTGGGCAGAAGTGGAGTTAATTAAAGTTCATTTCTAGATTGTTTCAAAAAATTAAAATAAAATTAGACCAATTCATGGCACATGATATAATCAAATCTTATCTAATAAAAAATTAGACATATAACAATACATAAAACATAATTGTATCTAAATCTAATACTTAATATAAAATTCCATTTACTTACATACCTTATCAAAAAATAACATACAAAGCTTTGGCATCCAGCTAACAATGCGATAATTTTAGAACACTTAGATATATAAATCATCTATGAAATCAAAACTCTTTTTAGAAAAACAAATCATTACATATATTATTTATACTTTATGAAAACCATATCAAACTTTGGTATAAATATCAAATCTAATTTTGGTATAAACTTAAAGTCCCTAACAAGTAAAAATCTTTTAGGTATATAAATATTTTATTATATAAAAGGTTATTTTATTTGTTATTTAAATTTTTATGAAAATTAAATCAATGATGAGCCAATTTCAATATGAAAGATCTAGATTGATATAAGCTAGATTTGTTTATTATGCCTACATAATCCATAAGCCATAAACAAGCCGACATGCACGTGAGGTCACGTGCCATGGGGCAAGGGGGACAGAGAGACATCACGTGACCTGTTCCCCCTCTGCCTTCGAAATGATCCAAATTAAACAACTCACGAAAGTGCGGCGGCTCGACTGCTTATTAAAAAACAATACTGCCAAGAATCGACAAGAAAGAGCTTACGTGGATCGAGGATGACATTATTACTTATATGATGACGTGGCCATCACCACCTCCTGATCTCCTCTCAAATCCAAACAAACAAGTGACTCGATGGGCCATCTGTTCTTTGTTCTTATCGGTGTTTCTTTTTGAAGAAATGTGGATTTTTGTGTTTTAGGTTTCCTTATTAAATATTATTTCTTGATTTGTTAAAAAGGCACAATGTTGATTTAGAAAGGGTTATGAGATAAATAATTAATTTATGAAAATTTTTGTAGGACACGCTTTTACAACATATCGTTTAATTACAGGGCAATTCATTGGTTGGTTGAGTTGAGTTGAATTTGAGTTGGATCCAAATATATTCATAATAATGAACATAATTGACTAAAAAATACTAAAACATAGCTTATGCAAAGATAGTGTTTCAATGAAGCTGAGTTTTTATAGTTCTTATGTAAGTGTTTGTCTGGCATATTGTGTGTAAATTACAAGAAATAGAAATATGTAGGTATACGAGCATGCTTGATTTATCAAAACCTAATTATTATTATGTTTTTGGGCATGTTTTTGGCATCCGGTGAAATTTTGAAATTGCCATGAGGAGATTTTCCATTCATGGTAAATTTATTTATTGCAATCTTTATCATACTTTTAAGGCCTTGTTTGCCATGAAAGATTGATGGTGGCTGTTTAATGGGAACAACTCTTTTTCGGAGTGTGAAATGTTATGAAAATAAATTTTTTTATTGGAAATAAGTTGGAAATTTATTGTAACTTCGAAGAATTCACACGGCATCGAGATAAGGAAAATGAGCCTTCTACTAAATTTCTTTAAAAAACATTTAGAATACATGGTTTTTCTAATTAAGAAAACATAAATAAGTTTCTTGCTCTTGTCAAAGATAGACTTTTCTGAATGTGCTCAGGTTATTGATGACTTCGACTTCTAAATGTTTATATCTTCTTCTATCCAATTTACAAAAGATCGCAATGTATCATTCAGTTGCTCATATTTTCGCGAGTTTGATTTAAAATTTTAGTATTTGTTTTCTCTCAATGTATTGAAGATTTAATTTTAAAGATAATTAAAATTGTAGTTTTTTGTCCGAAAGCAATGGATGGAAGAGACGCTAGCATCCATAAAAATTTCATACATTAGCAAATCAAGTTGAAACCATCAGGATTAATTCTTATAAAACCCCATATATATATATATATAAGATCTTGAAAATCAGGACTTTTTTTTAAGCAAATACAATAAAATAACACATTTTTTCAATATATATATATACACACACACACTTGATATATATATAAAATTTGCATCCCTTGCTCTTTTTATCTAGAATGCATGCTCTTTTTATCTAGAATACATGTGAACTGAAAATAAATAATTACTAACATTCTAGAAACAATAACAAAGTGTTTTTTTTTATTAAAGGTTAAATTTCAACTTGTTACTATGAACTGTAGACACTTACCCCATATGATACCATGAACTTTTAAAATGGTGGATTGGTACCATGAACTTTGAAAAAGTATCAAAAACCCTCACAAGGAAAATTATAAAATTACCAAAAAACCCGTCTCATATAATAAAAAAGTCTATATTTGAAAAAAATGTGGGGTATATTTGGAATGGTTTTGTGATGTAACAGGGAAAAAAAGCAATGTTCCTAGAATTTAAGAGGGGTTTCGAAAATACCGCGACACCGGTCGACCCAATGACCAATGATCATCGTTTTTGAAATGAGAGTTGTAAATGTTTGACCCGTATCTGGTGTTTTACGGGTCAACCACGGATCAAACTTCATATTTTTTTCTCAAACAAATTGTCAAATTTTTATTGTACATTCTATAGAAAATTCATGCTTCTTTGATTCCATTTTGTTCCATATATACATTTCAATCTGTAAATTTTATGGACATAAATGATGATATATGTCAAATGTGTATGATAGTCAATGATAAATATCAAAATATGGAGAAATGTGAGTTATTTTGAATAGAAACTCAAAAAGAAAAAGAAAGGACAAAAAAAGAAAAAGAAATTGTTTTCACTTTATAGTTTTGCATGTATCTTTTCTTATTATTCTTGTTATTATATTTTTTAATACATAAGAAGCTGATGTCCAGCTGTAATTTATTTATTTTCTTATCTAAGAACAAAATACATAAAAGAAAACTAGGTTAAAAAAAATGCCAATCCTCAAGTCAAACACTAGGAACAATATATGCAAGTGAGTTGCATCACTTGCGCGCATAATCATTTGTTCTTTACAATAAAACGCGTGCATGATTCATCGTTAATCCCACTATAATCTTTTCCTAACTGCCAATTAACTTCCATTAAGTTTAATTATTTGATTTATTTAATGATGAAGTTTTTCCCTTCATATATTATATATTGGCAAAAAATAATGGCAGGAAATTCCAAAGCCACGTCGGACAAGACAAAGCATGTCCCTCTGCTGGTGGGGCCCAAGAGGTTGCAGGTGGAAAAAACAATCTAGCCGGGATGATGCTCGATATCGGCGATCTCCCAGATCGTGACACGTGGCAGATGACGTGTCCCAGAACTCAGAAGAAAGGTCCTACAGGGGCCGACCAGGTCACCCCTGTGCCTGACCCGCAAGCACAAGCTGGCTCTCCTCAGAGCCCCCATGCACAAATTGGCTTCCTCGGCCTCCCAGCTCGCCTCCGAGCTATCACAGGACCAAGATGTCTCGACTCTTCCGCTTGCCCCGGGCTCTCCCGCCGAGGCCATTTTCCTCGGTCTCATCGACCGACTAGCGGTACCACTCGCAGGCGTAATCGCCGCTGCACGAATCTCGCCATGCTCGAGATCTCCGCCGGCCACATCCCATGTTCTATGCCAGTACGATCCCCATTAACGAGCTTGTCTCGCCATTAATGGGAAGATCCGCTTATCACGCGGGCATAACGTCGGGAGCGTAACGGCCGGCGCGATTCTCGCGCTTACCCCTGCATGCCGCCGCCGCTATATAAACCCCTCTTCCAGAGGGATCAAGTAATCCATTTTTGACTCCACTAAGCCGTTACTCTGCTCGGATCTTGTTACTGACTTAATTGTCGGAGGGTCCTCGGTGGTACCAAACCATCCCAGGACTTCCTTGCAGGTACTCGGCGCAAATCTCCTCCAACCCATTGAGATCCACACATCGCAGGAGATCACCCTCCAGACCAAATCTCAGCCGTCAATCGCCGCCATCGGCAGATCAACGGGAGACAACATCTGAAGGAGACCGGAAAGGCCCCTCCATCAGCTGGCGCCGTATGTGGGAAACTAACTCCACAAAAACAAAAGTTCGTCTCCCGATCTCCAACCATATGGCAAGCGATCACCCTGAAGATCCAAGCACCAGCCGCCGCCTTCCTCTCAACGGAGGTGCGGATGAACTTCCCCCGGCGATTGTCATCAACGCCCTTGCCGGCCGAATAGACCGACTGGCGTTCATCGTGGAGGCGCTCGTCCGCATCCAAACGGCAGGGCCTGAACCCAGATCGTCGCTCCTCCTCCTCGAGAAGACTCCGCCCGTGTCGGCACGACCGACCACCGCCAAGCTACCTCCCACGGCCACAGATCTCCCGGACCGGTACTCTCTACAGCCCGCTGGGCGCCCCACAACTCCACACTAAGATCCGCCGCCAGAGCGCCTCGCCTCGAGCCTCCTCGCGACCCTTACCCTCCCGAGGAGATGTCGGTCAGCTCGCCTGTTCCCAGGCATGACCAACACCCCCTTCCACGACGGGGTCGTGAGGACGAGGCTCGCCACGGCGGCTCGAGGGCTACCTCGCCCGGGAATCTGAGGAACCTACTCGAGGGGAACCGGGGCCACGCCCAGACGCGGGTCTCCCACAGCAGAGGCCAGGGATCGGGGGGTGCTGAATCCTCGGGGTACCAAGGCCGACTCGACGCCCTCGAGAAGAAGATCGAAGGCATACGTCGGGAAGGTCACCTCTCGGGCGACGGGGCTAAGTACGCCGCTGATTCGCTCACCAAGCTATTTACCGAGGAGCTGCTCGCCGTTCAAGTCTCCTCGCGCAACAAGCCCCCAAAGGTTTCTCTCTTTGACGGGAAAACCGCCCCGAAGGACCATTTGGATGCTTTCACCGCGGGGATGAGCTTCCAAGACCACTCCGACGCCGCCCAGTGCCGAGCTTTCCCGGCTACCCTCATCCGCTCAAGGCGGGATTAGTTCCGAGGATTCGAGCCTCGCTCGATTTCAACCTTCGACGAGCTGGCCACTCAGTTCCTCGGCCACTTCGTCGGGAACCGTCGGCAAAAGCGCATGGTCGACTACCTCTTCACAATCAAGAGCGGGGACAAGGAGACGTTCAAAGCTTACGTCACCCGCTTCTATAACACCCTTCTTGAGGTCCCCGAGCACCGGGACGAAACGGTCATCACGGCACTCAGGTCGGGTCTTAAGCACAAGGAGTGGCTACTCTTCTTTGCACTGGCGCAACCTAAGACCATGGCCGAAGTGAAGGCATGGACCGAGCGCGAAGTGTCACGCCCCGCTTCCTGGTATACAACGAAGGGGACGGGACTCGTCCGCTATGTATTTACTGTGAAGTAAATATGCTAAGCGTATCTAAGCAATATAAAGATAAATCACAAGAGACAAGAGATAAAAATAACAGCAACTTTATTTATTAACATTCTTTTGTACAATACATGAAAAGTAAATACAACTGGAATAAAAAGCGATGCCTAAACAATGGCATAACAGGAAATGAAAAGTACTGAATGGAAAATGTACAATGTCTAGAGCTCGGGGTCTTCGAGAAACTGATCCAAGTCTTCACTGGTGGGCTCGATCTCTGCTGTGTCCAGATCACCTGACGACATTCAAAGAAGAAAGAAATAGAATGTCGTCAGCGAACAGGTCGCTCGGTATGTCCCAAAGATAAGGGAGAAATAGAAAATACAGAATAAGAAGGTATTTTTTAAAGTTGTATAATATTGTAGAATATTGTGTTAACGCTGTTGTTTGTAGCTTGGTACAGAAAGATGCCAGTGTATACGAGAGGGGTCTCAGTATGCTAGAAACCAGGGCAAACGGAATCTACAAGGAACCGTTAAGCCACGGTACAACAGCAAGGAATATAGGCTAGGTGTCTTAATCTTACTGTCTCGTGCCACTTCTAACACCTTCCGTACCAATCTACCCCTTAAATCCCGTAGTGTTTTGATTGTATTATTGTATTGTATTGTATTGTTGGATGACTGACCAAAACCATGATATCAGTAAACGGATGTAACTACATAATCATGTAAATGGAATAACTGGATAATGGATGTATATCCATGGTTTGATTCAGTCAAGTTGTATAGATTGATAACTGGATTCATGGATTCATATGTTCATATTGAATTGGAATATTGTAGATTGTATATAGTACTTGAATCATATTCAAGTCAAATTATAATCAGACTTGAATATGATTCAAGTACTATATACAATCTACAATATTCCAATTCAATATGAACGCATGAATCCATGAATCACTCAAACCCGAGTCACACAGTTAGAAATGTGAATCGAAGTCCTATATTTACTAGGGTCCTTAGGGTAATTTATAAAACTTGAGGGGTTTTTATGTAAAAATACTTTTATATAATTTTCAAGATACACTCCAAGTATTTATTATTCGTCTTTATAGTTGTAATGAGTGTAATTTTATTTTGTGATATTTCTAGTGAAAATATTCTAATTCCATAAATAAAGGTATTTATGTGTAAATAGTGATTATATTGAATTCATGGTATTTTAGTGTAAACCGATTCTTGTGACATTTTTAGAAAGAAAAGTTGAATATTCATAATAATTCAAAGTAGGTATTTTGGAGTTACATATACATATATTTATATGGAAATAAATATTTATATATATATATATTTAATATAATCTAGAAATCTCATTTTCTTAAGATATCGTATTTTAAATCTTTCGAGACCAAATGCTCCTTGCGGGGGTTTGAATCTCGCACTACTAAGCTCGAGGATGTGCGATAATCCGTACCATCCCGAACGGGTTCCCTAAAATGGGTTGTAGCGGCGCTTTGCAAAGATTTTATAAATACTAATCCTTTAGAAAACTGATTTATTAAGTAAATGGTATTTATTTGTAAAGATGTCGATTTCTCGTATTCTATGTCAAGTTGTGAGATACCTCAAATCGCCTCTTCACCGCCAATTGTGGCCAGGTAAGTACAAGTGAAAAAAGGAGGGTTCCGCTCATGAATTACCGTGAGACGGGCCTTTTAAAATTACCTTTCTCACTTGTCTAGCCTAGACACCACAAAGTCAGGTTTAGATAAACGACTGATGTCCACAACCTTATCATGTCCTAATGAATGCGACGGTCTTTAATTGACTGAGTCTAGATATTTTTTATTAGTTCCAAAAGTTATTTATTTATAAAGATTTGTCAATACTAAATCTTTTAAAATTGGTTTTTATTAAGTAAAGGGTATTTAAATGAAAATGTTTGTTTTCTCGTACTCTAAGTTCTCGAGGTAGCGTATTATGTTTGCATATGAGTGTGTGGGGAGGTAGGTCATTACCTCGTGATCTACTTAAAAGTATAGCAATTTTAATGGAGTTAAAGGCATAATTGAAACAATGTGGTATTTAAGTAAAAATACGATAATTGGAAATAGCTATCATTTTATGAATTGAAACTTGATTGATTTGGTTGATTAGTGTTTAATAGTCAACATGAGGATGTTTAAGTACGATAGTATTAATGAGAAGTGGAGTTGTATAAGAAAACTGAATCGGAAATCGGAGTTGTTCCGATTCCGTCGGGTTTTGTAAATTCGTATTTTTAGAGAAGAAAAGAGAAGTTAGAAAAGGACTTACGGGTTTGGAAAAAAACGTGAGTGATAAGGTAGAAGAGGGTTCGCCGGTGCGTCGATTCGTCGCCAAGAGTTCCTAGCACGATCACCGGTAGTTCGCCGTAGATTTCGTCGGAGCTCCGCCTTTCGCTCGTTTTCAAAGTACACAAGATTTTCTTGAGATTTTGAGAGAGTGGGCTCAGAATTTTGGGATGAGAGGGTAGGGGGTAGGGGTGTTTTTATAGGGTTAGGATAGGTGTAGGGTTTTAATTAAAAAAATGTAAAAATATAGGAAAAGGTAATAAAAAATGGAGTAAATGAGGTGTAATTGTGTTTCTGGAAACGATCTCAATGTTTAAAGTATGCAGAGGTGTAAGGAAGGGGAAAAGGCACAACTTCCAAGTTGCCGACTCGGCCGTCCGGCCGAGTCCGGCCGGCGGCGCCGGTCCGAGTCGGCCGGTCCGCCGGCCGACTCGGCCGAGTCGGGGTGCCAGAAGGTGGGGTCGTCGTCAGGTGTGGGCTCTGGTGCTTTCAGGTTAGTGGGTGTAGTGGGAAAATTTGGATTTAACAAGTGTTGACTGTTGGGCTTCTAAAGAATTTAAAACAAAATAATATTAAAAATAATATAGGGCATGGGATTTGAACTCTGGTGGCTTGGTTCAGCAATGCAAGGTATCACCAATGAGCCACAAGCTCCTTCTTGTAATTATGGTGTGAAATAAATACTTAAAGAGATATCAGCAACATTAAATACTCCAAGTATACTTTGAATTTAAATCAATTCTTGGTACATTAAAAATGGAGTTGTTACAGTCTACCCTCCTTAAAAAAATTTCGTCCTCGAAATTTACAACTTTTATTTGAGGACTAGTTTACAAAGAGGTGTGGATATCTAGTACGCATATATCCTCCCTTTCCCAAGTGGACTCTCCTGGAGTGTCTTTCCTCCACATCACTCGGACCAACTTAACTTCCTTGTTCCGAAATGTCTTCACTTTCCTGTCCAGGATCTCCACAGGCTGTTGCTCACAAGACAAATCGGGCTGTATAATGAGCTCGGAATGATCGAGAACATGGCTGTGGTCACTCACATACTTTCCGAGTTAGGATATGTGGAACACGTTATGCACTCCATCCAATGAAGGTGGAAGCGCTAAGCGGTATGCCACTTCACCGACTCGTTCGAGTATGTCGAACGGTCCAATATATCTCGGACTTAGCTTACCCCGTCTTCCAAATCGGATCACTCCGTGGTTTGGAGATATCTTTAAGAACACATGATTTCCTGGCTGGAACTCCAGATGTCGTCTCTTTGCATCAGCCCAGTGCTTCTGTCGATCTTGGGCTATGCGCATCTTTTCCCTGATAGTACGAACCACATCAACAGTCGCTACTATCATCTTTGGTCCAAGAAGTTCCCTATCTCCGATGTCGTCCCAACTTAATGGTGATCGACACTTCCTTCCATACAATACTGCAAAATGTACCATTCCTATGCTTGCTTGGTAGCCGTTGTTGTACGAAAACTCCACAAGATGTAGGTGATCTTCCTACAATCCTTTGAAGTCTAACATACATGCTCTGAGCATATCCTCCAAGATCTGAATAGTTCACTCAGACTGACCATCTGTTTGTGGATGATAAGCCGTGCTGAAGTTCAGACTTGTTCCCAAGCTTGCTTGCAGACTCTGCCAAAATTGCGATCGAAACCTGGTGTCACGATCGGAGACAATGCAGACCGGTACTCCATGAAGTCTCACAATTTCCTGTATGAGTTCATGGGTATCAGAGATAGTACGTTATGAAGAGTTTAAATCTTAAGTAGATTATTGCCTCCATGTACTTCCTTGCTGATGTCTCAGTAGATTGGCCAACTCGAAATGGGATGAAATGAGCCGACTTTGTGAGTCGATCCACAATGACCCATACGGCATCGTTACCCTTTGTGCTGGGAGGAAGAGCAGTCACAAAATCCATCGTGATGTGTTTCCACTTCCATTCTGGGATTGGTAACGGTTGAAGTAATCCAGCAGTCATGTGATGTTCAGCCTTTACTTGCTGACACACCAAGAATTTTGCGACGCTTCTGGCTACTTCACGATTCATTCCATGCCACTAATTGCCACTAATAATTCTGACGTAGATCTTTGTAAATTTTGGTACCTCCAGGGTGTACTGAGTAGGGAGAGCTGTGAGCTTCTTTCATTAACTCTTCCCGAACAGGGCCTTTTGGTACACACAATCTGCTGCCATATCTCAAAGATCCGTCTTCATGGATGATGAAGTCTGTTCTGAGTCCATTCTCCACTTGTTCTCTGATCTTTTGCAACTTAGCATCACTTGCTTGAGCTGCTTTGATCTGATTGACAATGGTTGATTGAACTTGTAAATTCATCAAACTTGAAGTATTACCTGGCATGACTACTTCAATCTCCATCTGATGCAAGTCTTGTTGAAGCTTCCACTGAGCGGTGAGATTCATCGATAATGGTTGACGACTAAGAGCATCAGGTACCACATTCACCTTCCCTGAATGATATTGTAAGTTGATGTCAAAGTCCGCCATGAGTTCTAACCATCTTCTATGCCGCATATTCAACTCCTTCTGAGTAAACACGTACTTCAGATTTTTATGATCTGTGTAGATGTTCTCTCGTTCACCAAGTAGGTAATGGCGCCAAATCTTGAGAGCAAAGTTGACGGCTGCCAACTCCAGATCATGCGTCGGATAATTGCGCTCATGAGTCTTCAGTTGTCTTGAAGCATAAGCCACAACCTTACCGTGCTGATGTAGAACACATCCTAATCCCTTACCGGATGCATCACAATGCACTTCGAATCCTCCAGATTGATCCAGTATTACGAGAATAGGTGCTGATGTTAACCTTGACTTGAGTTCTACGAAAGCTTGTTCACATGCTTCTGACCACACAAATTCTTCATCTTTACCTATGAGCTTGGTCAGGGGTGTTACTATCTTCGAAAATCCTTCAATGAACCTTCTGTAATATCCAGATAAACCCAAGAAACTCCGAATGTCCTTCACTGACTTTGGTGTAGGCCATTCGCTAACTGCTGAAACTTTTGCTGGATCCACAGAAATTCCTTCTCCTGATACGATATGTCCAAGAAAACCAACTTGCTTTAGCCAAAACTCGCACTTGCTGTACTTGGCATAGAGCATATGTTGTCGAAGGGTTTCCAGGACAATTCGTAGGTGCTCTGCATGTTCTTTCTGACTCTTAGAATACACCAGGATGTCGTCGATGAAGATGAAAACAAACCTGTCTAGGTACTCCCGGAAAACTTGATTCATTAGGTTCATAAATATTGCTGGTACATTGGTCACTCAAAATGGCATCACTAGAAATTCGTAATGTCCATAGCGAGTTCTGAAAGCTGTTTTGTGAATATCAGCTACCTTGACCTTCACCTGATGATATCCTGAATGAACATCCAATTTAGAGAAAACACAAGATCCACTTAGCTGATCGAATAAATCATCGATGCACGGGAGTGGATACTTGTTCTTTATAGTGACTTCGTTCAAGGCTCTATAATCGATGCACATTCTGTATGAACCTTCTTTCTTCTTCACAAGTAGTACAGGTGATTCCCAACTTGAAGTGCTGAGACGAATCCATCCTTTCGCCAGTAATTCGTCCAACTGTGTTCGAACTTCCTTCAATCCTTCTGGACTTAGTCGATAAGGTGCTTTTATCACTGGTTGTGCTCCTGGTACTAAATCAATACTGAATTCAATAGCTCGATCGGGAGGCAAACCTGATATATCATCAGGAAATACATCGTCGAACTCTAGAACCACATATGGCCTTGATTCTTCCTCCGCTTGAGCTGCTGCAACTACTGCTTCTCTTGGCTGCGCTTTGTAGGTACTTGGCTCCAGGGTACGGTCTCCGCTTTTGAAATAGAAGACCGGATGGTCTAGAATCTTGAATACTACCTTCCTTTGAAGACAGTCGATGGTAGCATAAAAAGTTCCAAGCCAATCCATACCTAGAACCACATCGAAGTTCGGTATGTCCAGCACTTTGAAGTCAGCATAGAACTCTCTGCTGCAAACGACTACTGGACACAAGCTATATCCCATGGTTGCTTTCAGAACGCCATTTCCGAAACTGACATTCCAGCTAGATACAAGCGGTGAGACTGGAATCGCATGGGTTCGAACAAATTGTTGCGACATAAAGCAGTGTGATGCTCCAGTATCAAACAGTGCTAGTGCAGGGATTGCGGATACTAAGATTGTACTTAAGGTATGTGGAATATGTTTTAGGTATAGGAAAATATGTAGCTAAGTAGCAGGATAGAAAAGCAAAGTTTGAAAAGAAAAGTTTACCAGTGATAACTTGGCTAGTGGCCTCAGCTTCTTCCACGGTCATCGTGAAAGCCTGACGCCTTGGTACATTCTTCCTGGCCTGAGGAGCATTCCTCGGAACGTTCCTTTGAGCTTGATGGAACTGACGAGGAGGTAGTGCGGCTTATGGTCCTCTGGGTGGTGCAGGTAGTGCAAGTCTTGGAGCAGGTGCTTGAATGGCTGGGCGCTGCGGGTAGGTAATTGCTGGCCTAGGTGCAGCAACTGGGTTTTGTCTTTAGGGACAAGACCCAATATCATGAGCAGCTGAGCCGCAGACTAAGCAAAGAAGGTTGGCTCTCCGGCAGTCTTTCATCATATGTCCAGCTCTCTTGCAGTAGGTACAAAAGGCTGGGCTGGGACGATGGTTCGGTACTCCGGGTCGCCTTGGCACAAAAGGTGGCCTGGACGAGGCTCCTCCTGCCATCTGGTTGGCAGGGCGCTTAACTCCTGCAGACTGAGGTCTGCCCCTCGCTTTTATCATTGCCTCATAACTGCGGGCAGCTTCCAGAGCATCTTCATGAGTCGGAAATTTCCCTGTGGCTAGTGCAGCCTGAATTTCCGTGTCCAAACCTTGTTGAAAATGACGGGTTCTGATCTCGTTCGTCGGTATCAAATGTGCCGCGAATCTGTTTAAAGGATTGTGTTAGCTATTAAGTATGTGATATAAAAAATTGAACTGTTGTGACATATCTTACCGACTTAGCATGGTGAATTCAGCGTCATACTCATCTATTGACTTGTCCCATATCGAACCTTATTGTAGATGAATGAACTGTTGTTCCATGGAAAACCTGGCAGTCACAGGGAAGTACTTCGCGTCGAGCTTATCGCGAAAAGTCTTCCATTGAATAGGCTGTTCAAGACGGCTTTCTTCCGCCTTCCACCAGTTGCGAGCATTGTCCGTGAGCTGTAGTTTCGCCACACGGACCCAAGCTATGTCTGGCACTTGTGCTGCCGCCAGATCATCTTCTATGCCTTGTGCCCATTCCTCCGCTTCAAGTAGCCTTCCTTTTCCGGAGAACTGCTTAGGATGTAAAGCGCTGAATTGCTTTACCCCAGGTGCGTCAGTCTCGGGACGGTTCAATAGTTGTTGCTGTCCCTCAAGGAGGCTGCGGATTGCCTCAAAAAGAACTGTTTGCTCGGTGAGTGGAGCAGGAACAGCAGGCAAAATGGGTAGTGTAGGTGGAGTTTTGTTGAAGTTGCCTTTGTGTTGTTAGGTGAATTCATAACCTTGAAGAAAAATTTAGGTTAGGACAGATTCGAGTACATGAAATGATAAGATTCAAGGAATATGAAATTGTAAGATTCAAGGAACATGAATTGTAAAGAATTTTTTAGTTGCTGGTTCTTGTGTTATATTGCTTAGCTTGTTCACGCAGAACAGAACTGCATAGTAGGGTTCTATACAGCTCTGACCTGCATGGGTCACCAACAAAACCTGTCACGCCCCGCTTCCCGGTATACGGCGAAAGGGACGGGACTGGTCCGCTACGTATTTACTGTGAAGTAAATACGCTAAGCGTATCTAAGCAATATAAAGATAAATCACAAAAGACAAGAGATAAAAATAACAGCAACTTTATTTATTAACATTCTTTTGTACAATGCATGAAAAGTAAATACAACTGGAATAAAAAGCGATGCCTAAACAATGGCATAACAGGAAATGAAAAGTACTGAATGGAAAATGTACAATGTCTAGAGCTCGGGGTCTTCGAGAAACTGATCCAAGTTTTCACTGGTGGGCTCGATCTCTGCTGTGTCCAGATCACCTGACGACATTCAAAGAAGAAAGAAATAGAATGTCATCAGCGAACAGGTCGCTCGGTAAGTCCCAAAGATAAGGGAGAAATAGAAATACAGAATAAGAAGCTAGCTTTTAAAGTTGTATAATATTGTGTTAACGCTGTTGTTTGTAGCTTGGTACAGAAGAGTGCCAGTATATACGAGAGGGGTCTCAGTATGCTAGAGACCAGGGCAAACGGAATGTACAAGGAACCGTTAAGCCACGGTACAACAACAACGGAATATAGGTTAGGTGTCTTAATCTTACTGTCTCGTGCCACTTCTAACACCTTCCGTACCAATCTACCCCTTAAACCCCGTAGTGTTTTGATTGTATTGTTGTATTGTATTGCATTGTTGGATGACTGACCAAAACCATGATATCAGTAAACAGATATAACTGCATAATCATGTAAATGGAATAACTGGATAATGGATATATATATCCATGGTTTGATTCAGTCAAGTTGTATAGATTGATAACTGAATTCATGGATTAATATGTTCATATTGAATTGGAATATTGTAGATTGTATATAGTACTTGAATCATATTCAAGTCAAATTATAATCAGACTTGAATATGATTCAAGTACTATATACAATCTACAATATTCCAATTCAATATGAACGCATGAATCCATGAATCACTCAAACCCGAGTCACACAGTTAGAAATATGAATCGAAGTCCTATATTTACTAGGGTCCTTAGGGTAATTTATAAAACTTGAGGGGGTTTTATGTAAAAATACTTTTATATAGTTTTCAAGATACACCCCAAGTATTTATTATTCGTCTTTATAGTTGTAATGAGTGTAATTTTATTTTGTCATATTTCTAGTGAAAATATCCTAATTTCATAAAAAAGGTATTTATATGTAAATAGTGATTATATTGAATTCATGGTATTTTAGTGTAAACCGATTCTTGTGACATTTTTAGAAAGAAAAGTTGAATATTCATAATAATTCAAATTAGGTATTTTGGAGTTACATATACATATATTTATATGGAAATAAATATTTTTTATATATATTTAATATAATCTAGAAATCTCATTTTCTTAAGATGTCGTATTTTAAATCTTTCGAGACCGAATGCTCCTTGTGGAGGTCTGAATCTCGCACTACTAAGCCCGAGGATGTGCGATAATCCGCACCATCCCGAACGGGTTCCCCAAAATGGGTTGTAGCGGCGCTTTGCAAAGATTTTATAAATACTAATCCTTTAGAAAATGATTTTATTAAGTAAATGGTATTTATTTGTAAAGATGTCGATTTCCCGTATTCTATGTCAAGTTGTGAGATATCTCAAATCGCCTCTTCACTAGCAATTATGGCCAGGTAAGTACAAGTGAAGAAAGGAGGGATCCGCTCACGAATCACCGTGAGACGGGCCTTTTAAAGTTACCTTTCTCACTTGTCTAGCCTAGACAACACAAAGTCAGGTTTAGATAAATGACTGATGTCCACAATCTTTCTATGTCCTAATGAATGCGACAGTCTTTAATTGACTGAGTCTAGATATTTTTTATTAGTTCCAAAAGTTATTTATTTATAAAGATGTGTCAATACTAAATCTTTTAAAATTGGTTTTTATTAAGTAAATGGTATTTAAATGAAAATGTTTGTTTTCCCGTATTTTAAGTTCTCGAGGTAGCGTATTATGTTTACATATGAGTGTGTGAGGAGGTAGGTCATTACCTCGTGATCTACTTAAAAATATAGCAATTTTAATGGAGTTAAAGGCATAATTGAAACAATGTGGTATTTAAGTAAAAGTACGATAATTGGAAATAGCTATCATTTTATGAATTGAAACTTGATTGATTTGGTTGATTAGTATTTAATAGTCAACATGAGGATATTTAAGTACGATAATATTAATGAGAAGTGGAGTTGTATAAGAAAACCGAATCGGAAATCGGAGTTGTTCTGATTCTGTCGGGTTTTGTAAATTCATATTTTTAGAGAAGAAAAGAGAAGTTAGAAAGGGACTTACGGGTTTGGACAAACACGAGAGTGATAAGGAAGAAGAGGGTTCGCCGGTGCGTCGATTCGTCACCGAGAGTTCCTAGCACGATCACCGGAAGTTCGTCGGAGCTTCGCTTTTCGCTCGTTTTTAAAGTACACAAGATTTTCTTGAAATTTTGAGAGAGTGGGCTCAGAATTTTGGGATGAGAGGGTAGGGATAGGGGTGTATTTATAGGGTTAGGCTAGGATTAGGGTAGGTGTAGGGTTTTAATTAAAAAAATGTAAAAATATACGAAAAAGTAATAAAAAATGGAGTAAATGAGGTGTAATTGTGTTTCTGAAAACGATCTCAATATTTAAGGTATGCAGAGGTGTAAGGAAGGGGAAAAGGCACAACTTCTAAGTTGCCGATTCGGCCGTCCGGCCGAGTCCGGCCGGTGGCGCCGGCCCGAGTCGGGGTGCCAGAAGGTGGGGGGTCGTCAAGTGTGGGCTCTGGTGCTTTCAGGTTAGTGGGTGTAGTGGGAAAATTTGGATTTAACACGTGTTGACTGTTGGGCTTCTAAAGAATTTAAAACAAAATAATATTAAAAATAATGAGGGGCATGGGATTTGAACTCTGGTGGCTTGGTTCAGCAATGCAAGATATTACCAATGAGCCACAAGCTCCTTATTGTAATTATGGTGTGAAATAAATACTTAAAGAGATATCAGCAACATTAAATACTCCAAGTATACTTTGAATTTAAATCAATTCTTGGTACATTAAAAATGGAGTTGTTACACGAAGTCCCGCTCGAGTCCGAGGTGAATGCGATCCTCCCCCGGGCAGACCGACCCGACCAGAAGAAGAGGGCAAGGGAAGGTCGGACAGAACATCATGAAGAGTCAACCGCGCAGCTTCACTGCCCGGTTATCCTTAGCAGGTCTCTTACGGCCCCTCCAGCGCTAAGGATCAAAGCCCTCGTTTAGAGTCAGCCGTGCAGCTGCCCTGCCCGGTAGCTTCCCTACACACAACGCCAGGGATCAAAGCCTTCGCCAAGAGGCAACCGCGCTGCTTTACTGCCCGGTTATCCTTAGCAGGCCTCCTACGGCCCCTCCAGCGCTAAGGATCAAAGCCCTCGTTTAGAGGCAGCCGCGCAGCTACCCTGCCCGGCTATCCCTGGCCGGTAGCTTCCCTGCACGCAATGCCTGGGATCAAAGCCCTCGCCAAGAGGTAACCGTGCAACTTCACTGCCCGGTTATCCTTAGCAGGCCTCCTACGGCCCCTCCAGCGCTAAGGATCAAAGCCCCCGTTTAGAGCCAGCCGCGCAGCTACCCTGTCCGGCTATCCCTGGCTGGCTATCCCTGGCCGGTAGCTTCCCTACACACAACGCCAGGGGTCAAATCCCTCGCCAAGAGGCAACCGCGCAGCTTCACTGCACGGTTATCCTTAGCAGGCCTCCTATGGCCCCTCCAGCACTAAGGATCAAAGCCTTCGTCTAGAGGCAGCCGCGCAGCTACCCTGCCCGGCTATCCCTGGCCGGTAGCTTCCCTGCACGCAACGCCAGGGATCAAAACCTTCCCCAAGAGGCAACTGTGCAGCTTCACTGCCCGGTTATCCACAGCAGGCCTCCTACGGCCCCTTCAACGCTAAGGATCAAAGTCCTCGCCCAAAGGAAGCCGAGCGGCTACCCTGCCCGGCTATCCCTGGCCGGTTGCTTCCCTACACACAACGCCACGGGTCAAAGCCCTCGCCAAGAGGCAACCGCGCAGCTTCACTGCATGGTTATCCTTAGCAGGCCTTCTACGGCCCCTCCAACGCTAAGGATCAAAGCCCTCGTCTAGAGGCAGCCGCGCAGCTACCCTGCCCGGCTATCCCTGGCCGGTAGCTCCCCTGCATGCAACGCCAGGGATCAAATCCCTCTCCAAGAGGCAACCGCGCAGCTTCACTGCCCGATTATCCTTAGCAGGCCTCCTACGGCCCCTTCAACGCTAAGGATCAAAGCCCTCGCCTAGAGGCAGCCGAGCGGCTACCCTGCTCGGCTATCCCCGGCTGGTAGCTCCCTACCCATGACGCCAGGGATCAAAGCCCTTGCCAAAAGGCACCCGGAAGTAACCCTGCTCGGCCCATCCTAAAGGACAATAGTCCTCGCCAAGAGGCACCGGGCAGTAACCCTGCTCGGCCCCCGGTCCTTAGTAGGCTTCCTACAGCCCCTCCTGCGGTAAGGACCAAAGTCCTCCTTAAAGGCAGTCGAGCCCAACCCTTGCTCGGCTATCCCCGGCTGGTAGCTTCCTATCACAACTGACAGGGATCAAAGCCCTCGCCAAGAGGCACCGGGCGGTAACCCTGCTCGGCCCCCGTCGTGAAGGATCAAAGCCCTCCCTAGAGGCGGCCGAGCCCGACCCTTGCTCGGCTATCCCCGGCCGGTATCTCCCTACCCACGACGCCAGGGATCAAAGCCCTCGCTAAGAGGCACCGAGCAGCTACCCTGCTCGGTCAACCTCAGCTGGTAGCTCCCTACCCACGACGCCAGGGATCCAAGACCTCGCTAAAGGCACTGAGCGGATACCCTGCTCGGTCATCCCCGGCTGGTAACTCCCTACCTACGACGCCAGGGATCCAAGCCCTCGCCAAGAGGCACCGAGCGGCTACCCTGCTCGGTCATCCCCGGCCGGTAGCTTCCTACCCACGACGCCAGGGATCCAAGACCTCACCAAGAGGCACCGAGCGGCTACCTTGCTCGGTCATCCCCGGCTAGTAGCTCCTTACCCACGACAACAGGGATCAAAGCCCTCGCCAAGAGGCATCTGAAGCCCTCAGAGTGAGGACACCGAGCTCTCTTCGGCTTGGCACATCTGCAGCGGGCAGCCTACTGCCTATCAAACGCCGCGGATCTGAAGCACTCTCCAAGAGACACCAGGTCTATATACGCCCGAGCGATCCCCCCTCGACTTCGGGGCCATGGAGATACCTTCTTTCCAACAAAATCAACTCGACGCGCAATTGCCAGACGAAGAACTGACCTGACATGGAAGCTCAACAGCGCAAGTCTTAATATTCTACGAGTATTCTTCACCGAACAAAGGATAATGTGCAAGCAATGAAACAGCAAAGGTTTATTCGCTTCAAAACCAAAATTCTTTACAAGGGTATTGGGGGCTCCCCAGCCTTACAAAATTCCCGATGAGACAAAATAAAAGAAGAAGAAGAGCGCCGAGCTATCAGGACTTAAAGCGAGGAAAGTATGAAGAGATAGGAGCCCTGGAGTGGACCCCATCCCTATTTATTGCTGCCATTGCCCTCATCCAACGGTGCCCTTCATCCCCCTCCAAAACGACTCCTCGCGTCCGACGACCCCGATTGCTCCACCTGTCGCTCCAGTATTGGACCGCATCCCATCAGACGCCGCAGGTCTGCAACACGTCGCGTCGCCCAGCCGACGCTCGACATGTGGACCGTCGCTTCAGTGACGGAATGCATGAACCGGCGCACCTTCCTTAAATGCAGAGATCTCGCCCATGATTCACTGGCAGAAAAGACAACGGATTGCCCGGGGACACGTCCCGACGATATCTTCAAAGGGAGCTCACCCCGGGTGGCCCGGCAGTCCACTCTCGACCCGACCCGTCAGCTGGTCGGGACGAGAGTGGGGGGTTAATGATGATGCTCGATATCGGCGATCTCCCAGATCGTGACACATGGCAGATGACGTGTCCCAGAGCTCAGAAGAAAAGGCCTACAGGGGCTGACCAGGCCTTTCCTGTGCCCGACCCGCAAGCACAAGCTGGCTCTCCTCAGAGCCCCCATGCACAAATTGGCTTCCTCGGCCTCCCAGCTCGCCTCCGAGCTATTACAGGACCAAATGCCTCGGCTCTTCCACTCAGCCCGAGCTCTCCCGCCGAGGCCATTTTCCTCGGTCTCATCGACCGACCAGCGGTACCACTCACAGGCGTAACCGCCCCTCCGCGAATCTCGTCATGCGCGAGATCTCCGTCGGCCATATCCCACGTTCCACGCCATTACGATCCCCATTAACGAGCCCGTCTCGCCATTAATGGGAAGATCCGCTAATCACGCGGACGTGACGTCGGGAGCGTAACGGCCGGCGTAATTCTCACGCCTGCCCCTGCATGCTGCCGCCGCTATATAAACCCGCTCTCCCAGAGGGATCAAGTAAACCATTTTTGACTCCACTAAGCCGTTACTCTGCTCGGATCTTGTTACCGACTTGATCGTCGGAGGGTCCTCGGTGGTACCAAACCATCCCGGGACTTCCTTGCAGGTACTCGGCGTAAATCTCCTCCAACCCATTGAGATCCATACATCGCAGGAGATCACGCTCCAGACCAAATTCCAGCCGTCAATCGCCGCCATCGGCAGATCAACGGGATGACAACATCTGAAGGAGGCCGGAAAGGCCCCTCCATCAAGCCGTTTTTTTTTGGATATCCACTGTTCAATGGGAACAAAGCCTAGATTCCATTTTCCTATTGGACCGGATTGATGGAAGAAATTAGTTAAATCATTTTGGACACAGATCTTCTAGTCATTGGACACTCCGACGAAATTCTTATTATAGAGAATATTACTAATCGTATGAGGAAAAGACGGTCTTTAAATAAATTAGTTAAAGAAAAAAATGGACGAGCTTATAAATCCAACCTTGGTCAACAATTTACATTTTTAATATCTCATGAGCATTATCCAACCAATGAGCTCAAATTGGCTCCATATATATCCAAATAATTTTTTAAGGATATCCCTTGGGCTATTGAAAATCACTTGTAAACATTCTCACATGGCCCTAAAACTTAAAGTGACGAGGTCGATTGGCATTGACTTCATGCAGTGATCACTTAATTGGGATATGGATGAGATCTTATCTCTCATGAAATATTTTTCAAGCCTCCAAATAGTTATGAGATAGGTCATGGAGATGCTTTATCCTATAGGACTTATCATCATTGGAATATGAAAATATTTTTGTCCCATGACCAACTGGTACGTATTAGAACAATCTTTATTAATTGAGCCCAGGCTTCATGCTGCATAGGATTTTGTCTATCTGAGTTGGAAAAGATACATATACAGTCACAAAAGATATGCAATGCATAAACTAACAAAACCCATTATACTTTGTCCACCTACATGTATCTCTATATAAATACCAACTCCTTGATGCCTAATGAGATTACTCTCTTACTAGATCTTATATATATTAGCATGGCTTTTGTCCAAATAAAATTGCTTTTTCTTATATTGTTTGTAATTGGTTCGGTGATGGTGATCGAATGTGAAGCGCGACCATTACGTGGAAATGAAATGGTGTTTATAATAAGCAACAAAGATGAAAACGAGGTAATATTTCATGGAAAGAGAATCCAATATCGGAGTAGTAACGATCTGATGGCGGATATTGAGGATGTTGGTACAATGAGGCTAGTGCCTGGAGGCCCGGAAACGGCGCATCACGGGGTGCCGCCTCAACCTCGTCCTTAGCATGAACGAGTTGAGCGCGGCGCGGATCATGATTTTCTTCACGGCATATATATGGACCTTCTAATTTGTAGCTAGTTGGGACAGTCTAGCTGCAGCAAAATTTTCAATGGAGAATATTCATATCTGTTTTGGTTCTTTTTTAGCTATGTAAATTTACCTTCCTTTCAGTAATTACCCCTATTAACATGATAAGAAATATCGAATTTTGCGGGCGAATCTTGTGTTTTTATCACCCTTCGATTTCGATCTACTCACCCATATCAATCCAAGAGCTTATTTTCCTTGAATTTGGATTGAAATAACCATGAATTGCAGTTATCCATAAATCCAAACCCCAAGATATGATACAAGGATAGATCATGTGAGGCATTTTTGGGCAAATTTTCACAGATGATATATGCATGGTTTCTTTACATATTTCATAACCCTTTTTGCATTATTATAACAGTAGAACAGCAGCCAACATCCTTTAAAAACACAAACAATTATAAAAATATTAATGCCAATATAGTCCGAGTGAATATGCATAGAAACAAGGCATTATATGTACCGATTTGTGAAACATGTTTTGTTTTCTAAGAGCAAACATATTAACCTTAGTAGGATAGATAGATAGATAGATAGTTATTCACCAAACAGATAGAAAACACAAACATAGATACAGATACTGAGCAACTACTAATACACATGGAGTGTTATGTTCTACCCTCTTACATGCACACAATGTTTACATTACATTACATTTTTATTTCCACATGTTGGGCTCAGCAACAAGCACAACCCCCATCTTTATGTTTCCATCTTAGTTTCACTTGCAGTGGCGGATCCACTTGAAGCCCGGGGCCACCGCGGAACTTTCTGAATTTTTTTAAGGCCCCAGTGTGTATGGGCCATTCCATGATACCCAATCTCTCTCTCTCCCTCGCTCTGCCTCGCGCCTGAATCTCTCTCCTCTCTCTCTCTCTCTCTCTCTCTTTTGCTCCATGCCTCCACCATCGTCAGCGAGTCACTGACGCGTCATCACCGTCGTCATCACCGTCTTTATAATGTACAAAATTTGTTTAAAGTTAAAGTACTAAATGGAGTATTTGCAATTCTGAGTATGCTATAAGTATTTGATTTGTTTTAAAATAGCAAGAAAGCACTTGTAGCTTATTGGTAAAACCTTGCACTGCTGTGACATAGTCCTTGTATTCAAATTAGCCCAAAAGTTTACACGTGCAATACACGTAAAAATGAAAAGTCAGGTTAATCAAACATGTGGAAATTGTCATATGATCAGACTCCGACACGTGGCAAGAATCCAAACCCAGACCCCCCCCAATTGGCCGGCGAGATCTCATTCTTGGCCGGCGGCGCCGGTCCAATCCGTAGGTAATGCTCCAAATTTTTGACCCCGACACCCTTTGGCCTACCTCACTAACCCTAGTCTATTTGTTTTCCCTGCAAATATCCAGGAATTAAAATGGACTTTAAAATCAAATTTTAATGCATTTTAATTGACATTTTTAATACCCTAAACCCTAATTTTATCCTATAAATACCACCCTACATCTTATCCCTCTCTATTATGAAATCCATTATTAAAACTCTCAAATTTTTCCAAGTCCAAAAAGTTGTACAAGTGGAGTTAGCCCTAGGTCAAGTTCTGATGATTCGGGACAAATCCAGCAACACCACGACTCCACGACGCCTTCAAAACCTTCCTCCACCTCTTCTCTCTCTTCTTAATCAGTAAGTTCTCTCTCCTCTCCTTTTTTCTATTCTGAAACGATCTTTTATTAAAACTCATCAGAAGCGGAGTTATTCCTTCCGATTCTAATTTCATTAAAAACCCAACTTTTTCTAACAAAAAATCAACCATTTCTTTATATCTTGTTTAGAAACCATAAAACAATATTTAGAATAAGTTTCAATTCAAAATAAAATACTATGCAACGTGTATTACACCTTTTCGTTTAAATATCATAAGTTTACCTACGACATTATTTCATCATATTGCTCATATTATGTTTAGAAAACCCATGAGATAATGACCTATCTCATCACAACACTTATCATGATATAGTACGATAGTTTGAAAACAATATTTTTGTGGTTAAGACGAATTTACAGTTAAATACCATAAACTATTAAAACCGTATTTCTTTTAATTCTTTTAATCAAATTTCATACGATTATATACCCATTTTGGAGAATCCGATTTGGTTGGTGCGGGTTATAGCACATCTATCGGACTAGTAGGGCGAGATGCAGACCTCCTCACGGAGCATACGATCTCGATGGAATTTTTATTATTACAATTTTTAAGAAAACATGATTTCTATTAATAAATAAATTCTATTATATATATATATATATATGTGTGTGTGTGTGTGTGTGTGTGTGTGTGTGTGTGTGTAAATATTATCAAAATATATTTTTTAAATATATAATATATTCCATATTTTCTAAATCAAAAGAAAAGAACCACAAAAGTTCATGAAAATACCATCAAGAAATCAATACAAGTCAATTTACATGAAAATACCATATACTATTCAACTTAGGTTTATATCTACTAGAATATATCATCTTATAAAAATTACATTTATGAAACCCTAAAGACGATAAATAAATACTTAAGGTTTATTTTGAAAATATATCAAAACTATTTTTCATAAACCCCCTCAAGTTATATTAATTTACAATAAAGACCCTAGTAAATATAAGTTTAAGCGGGACCAATTCTCTTGAGCCTCAGGGAGCCGGAGAAAGTGGGTACTTGCCTATTTAAGTTAGACAACTAAAAACGGGGTTATCAATACGGTAATTGTCTTGGAAAAAGACACAAATCCTGCCGTCCATATGCAACAGTTACCGATTACTCCAAAACTAATTCAGGACTTCAATTCTGTTAAGTGTCTGACTCAGTCAGAGTCTCAGTCTAATTTGAAATCAATCCATCCATGAATACAATTCAAATATAACACCAATATAACATGAATCCATTTATACCAGAATACTATCTATATCAACATGACTTGATTTGACCGAACCATGGATATACATGGACTTGATCATATGACTATCCGTTTATATTCTTTCCGTTTACATGAAGAACTGATATCATGCTTTCGGCAAGTCTTACATCTACAAATTACTACAAAATAACACAATAAAACATTACGGGTTTTTTAAAGGGGTAGATTGGTACGGAATATGTTATAAGTGGAATGAGATAGTTACTTTAATACACCTAACCTGAACATCCATTGCCGTTGTCCCGTGAGTTTTGACGGGGCCTTGTACTCCTTATACCATAGTTCACGGGGTAAGTTGGACTCATCTCGTATACACTGGCATATTCTGTACCAATCTACAAACAACCACATTAACAAAATAATCATACATTATACCAGATATATTCTCTTTACCTGTTCAGTCTATTTCTATCTCTCTTTGGGATTTACCGAGCGATTGTTCGCTGACGACATTCCATTTCTATTCTTTTTTTGGAATGTTGTCAGGAGAACCCGACTCTCTAGAGATCGAGCCCAGCTCAGAAGACTTGGAGCGGTTCTCAGAAGACCTGGAGCTTTAGTCACCTGTATATACTTTTACTTTCAGTTCATGCCATTATTTAGGCATTGCTTTCCATATTGTATTTACTTTTCAGTTGCATTGTAAAGAATGTTTAATAAATAAAAAGTTGCTGTTCATTTACATCTCATGTCTTTTTTGTGCACGTTTACATTATATTGCTTATTTACGCTTAGCGTGTTTATTTCTTAGTAAATACATCGTGTGTCTCGTCGCGTCTCCTTATCCGTACACCAGGAAGCGGGGCGTGACACCTCTAGCGACAAGTCCGAGGTGCACAACTGATTCATTACTGTCATCAAAAACTTCCAGACCCTTCCAAGATAAAGATCCCAACTTGTTGAGAATTTCTTTCGTTAATTTTTTGGTTCGATTTTGTTATTAGGGTTTTAGAGTTGAGATTTTGGATTTTCTTTTTTTTTTTCCTTCCTTTTTTGAATTGGTTAAATTTAATAGTCTCAATTAGTTCCATTGTGTTAGAGTTTGATATGAGTTTAGTCTTATATCGGATCAATTGGGAGAGTATACATATTGTAACCCTATATATAAAGGGGCTTTCTGTATCTTTTAGTATGACAATAATAGAGTATCGAATTTATCGTTGCATGGTATCAGAGCCGGGTTACATGAATTAAAACCCTAACCCTAGCCTTCTCAAAAAAAAATGTTCTTCTTCTTTCTCTTAGCCGCCACCCCCGATCCCTCTTATCGTGGCCACCATCACTCACCACCACCCGATCTCGTCACGTCATCACCACCAACGATACCTCATGCAACCACCCCCGATCCCCTCTCGTCACCATCACCAGCCACCCCCATACACACCACCATCAATTCCCTCCTAGATGTCTCACCCGCAGCCAATTATTAAAGGCATTCCCTCACCCGCAGCCAATTAGTGAAGGAATCAATTATTGAAGGAAAGAAGGATTTATTATTGAAGAAACCAATTCTCCAGATTTCTCCCTGAACCAATTATTGAAAGAAGCAACATATACTCCATCTTCCAGGATCATTTGCTCTATTTAGATCTAGTATCCGATTATCTGTTCGGTTAGATGCCTGTTTAGATCCTTCATGGTTCATCTGTTCGGATTCGTTTGCTCAATTGAGAGGTGCTAGGAGTTTTTTGTGTTGTTACGCCCCTCTTCCCAAAAGACGGAAACAGGTACGTGACGAGCCCCGCGACATATTTATTTCGAGAAGGTCATTTACCGGAATAAATACGCTAAGCGTAATTGAGAAATATAAAATGACAAGAAATTAATATGAGATTTAAACTTCAACAACTTTATTTACATTCAAACTTGAAATATTTACAATACATGAGTTCAACTGAAAAGGAAATACAAAAACAGAAATGCCTAAACAGGTGGCATACATAAACTGAAAAAAGAGATGAGTTAATCTAAGCTTGAGTAGTAGTTTGGTTGTAATCCTCTGCAATCTTTTTTATCTCCTCGGTATCTAGACCATCTAGACCACCTGACGAATATCCAAAAGAAGAAAGAGATGGATGGATGTCCGTCAGCGAACTTTCACCCGGTAAGTCCCCAAGTAAAGACGTGAAGTATAAAAATATAATGATAAGTTGGAAATGGATATCATGAAGCAATGGACTAGGAGATAGGGTGTTTAAATATGTCATTTAATATAAGCATGGCAATTCTATATAACATGGCAGTCCTATATAACATAGCAAAGTAACATGAGTTGTCACGCCCCGCTTCCCAGAGTACGCAAGATTTGGGCACGTGACATAGCCAACCATGCTACCTGTGGGTAGGAAGTATCCATCCACAGTCACATTACGGTTGTAAAGATATCAAGAACAAGATAATAAGCTAATCTAATACATGTCCAAATCCATAATAACAAGAATCAATAAACAATAAGTGCGGAAGCTAATGATCCAATACAATGAATAAACAGTATGTCCCATAATGCGGGCTCACATCTGGAAATGAAATGACATAAATAAACTAAACTCTAATACACTCACAGTTCAGCCTGCTGGCTGAAGTACTCCTGCTCGGTCGACGACAAAGGTACGGAATCTGGGCCATGCAAAACCCAGACGTCAGCGCGTCATGATATCAAGTATACAGTAAAACATAGTAATAAACAATGCAAGCATGAACATGAATAAAGCAGTAATAAAAGTAACAAGCAGGGTAACGTGCAATGGTGACTAAACTGTCCTATCAGGTTTTCTACTCTACAGTCTTTGAAACCAATTGATGAATCGTCGATGTAACTCAATAGTATCCCGTGCGTGCCCGGGACCACGGTCATGATCCTCGGGGCTGAATCCGAGACGTGCCGCTAAGCAGTAAAAGGTAGTAGGATAGATGAGTGATGTCAGCATCAACACTCCGGAGCTGGCCAAGCCCGTAAGACTGATCAGAACAATGTATCGAACTGTTGAGTTACAAGTCGGTTTCACCTTTGATTTCCCCATACCCCCAAACTATGTATGTCAGTCAGGTATTCAGTGGTCAAGGACTAATGCCAACACAAGGTCGAGTAAAAGTAGGTCTGTCTGGATCGACAGCAGGAATGGTTAGGTTTGTCGGCATTAGGCATGAGATCAGGTAACAGGTCAGGTCACCTTCAACAGGTAGAGTCGATATGTACAGGGTGTTGTGTCCGGTGTATCAGTGCATATGTCAGGTGTATCAAGATCAGTCAATATGTAATGCAATCAGGTATATGATGATAACATGTATAGTAACAAATAATGAACAGTAGCAGGAAACAGTAAATAACAAATATTATTCTATGTGAACACAGTAATGTTTGTATTTTCATATTAATCCGGTTCACGCACCTTTGAGGTGCAAAAGCCACAAGGTAAAGCAGTATTCACAATATAAATTTAGGAACTACATGAAATTATACTAAGCATAATAATTGTCTCAAGAATAGTTTAACAGTTCAAGCAGATCAGATTCAGTTGTTTTATTTAGTTAAAGCATGGAGTGATGTGGGTTACCTAATTACGAGAAACGGTTGCAACGATTCCAATATGAGGATAAAAGCAATATTACGATATCAAATGTCGTCATTAAGTTACGGTATTAAATAGTTGGAATTAAATTGCGTGGCGAGACTAGATCTCGCACGCTAGCATGTTCAAGCAAGTATTCAGATACTTGCCTCGACGGTCAGCGAACTGGAATACGGATGCGATGTCGGAAAAAGCACGATAAGCTAGCACGGGCCACGGATCAGGTCTCAACAGCGAACAACGGGATCACACGGACTAGGGGGCTTCGCTGTAGCGTCGGGTTCGCCAAGACGGCACGGTTGGATCCGGCAGCAAACAGAAACAACAAAGTTAGCAAATACAAACTACGCATCCAAAATACGGACCAGCGGAGGGATTGCACCAAGAGGAAGCACAAGGAAAACTCACCGAGAAGAAACAGGGTGCAAACACGATGGCTCGACGGCACTGGATCGCCGGCGAAGCGACGGCGGCGGCTGCAGCAAGGGGAAGGGCCTCGGGTGTGCAGGGTAGTGTGCTGCGGCGAGTTGGAGGAGAGGGGTCGGCTCTTGTGGTCGTGGGAGAGAGGGAGGTGGTCGGAGGTGGTGTCGACGAGGTCGCCGGCACGTTTCTCCGGCGAACAGCGGGGTAGGTGAAGGATGAAGGCTAGGGTTTACTGTTCCGGCGAGGGGAGGAGGGAAACGACGACGAGGTCGGGTCGAGTAGGGTGAGAGGGTGCCGCGGGAGTCGTCGACGACGATGGGTGGCGTCGACGGCGAGGTCTGCGAAGGTGGAGGCGAGGTCGGGAATGGGTGCAGGCGCAGGAGAGAGGAGGAAGGAGGGAGGAGGAAGGCGCGGGGTCTCGTGGTGGCGAGGGCGGCGACGGCGAGGTCGCGGGGGAATCGGCGGTGAGGTCGCGGTAGGCTAGGGTTAGGGTTTGAGGGGGTTTCTCGCGGTCGATGGGGAAATAGGAGGCGGCTGTGCATGGTGTTTAAATATAGAGGAAGAGAGAGAAAGAGATTGGAGAAGATTATGATAGGTGAAGAGAGAGAGAGATATGGAATGGGAGGCGGGGCCCACGCGAAGGAAAACCCCAGCTCACGATTGGTTGATGCGGGATAACAGAAATATTAAAGTAAGGATTTTAGGGATCTGCAGCTGAGGAAATTTAGATTAGGAAATATATATATATTCGATATTAAACTTAAATGGGCCCTTTTTGGCGCGAAATGAAACATTTCCAAATCGCGTCCGGGTTGCGCCCAAAAGTTCCAAATTCAAATTATAGGATTTTAAGCGGGTTCCAAATTTTGAAAAGAGGTGTTTAATGATTAAAATGTATGCCCCCAAGTCGGACACTTGTACGCGCGCGTAGTCGTCCAAACTTGCCCGTTTTAGCCAAACGGAACGGAATCCCGACACGCGGACGCTACCACGCGACTAGTGGCGACGAGTAGGCTAACATGGACATCTTAAATTTCATTTTCGGAGTTAAAATTTGTTATGTGCCAAAATGCCTTAACCGGGTAAAATTTAGCAATAAACACCAGAAAATCAGGAAAATTGGAATGAGCAATAAATAACCCTCAACTAGTAATATACATAGTATTATTGGGCTCGGGTGTTACATGAGTATAGTATAGTATGGCCGTCTAGTGTAGGTATAGTGAATATAAAGTGCATGTAAGTATCCTAAAAGGGTCTCTACAAGGGTAAACTAATCTAACCTAAGTTCAAGAGTGAATGTCAACCAATCTCAAGAGTGTTCTTGAACCCAACAGGCTGTAATACAGGAGTAAGGAATTACGGGCCCGAATCAAGTGTTAGTAACGAGACTTCAATATAGTGTTAAAGTATTCCAAACTCAATAGGCTATAATCCAAGAGTAAGGAAATACGGGCCATCATGATAAATTGCTTGTTTTAATAGACATGGATTCATGATTTAGGAGGACTCTTGATATTTCGTTGGATTCTCACTTGAAATATCCCAACACCCCGTGTATTCTAAATTATAGTTAAAATTACCAGCCTTACTTTAATCCATGAATAATCAACTAGTAAGATTGAGTTCATGTCAAGATCAAGTATTCGTGTCAAGCGTTCATGTATTCATATCAAGTTGTATTCATGGTTTGAGTTAAGTCAGTTCAAGAGTAGACATTGAGTTCATGTATTCATGTTATGTTCAAGTGTCAAGTTCATATTCATGTTTAATTTCTTAGTTCAAGTTTGAATTCGAGTTCTGAGTCATGTTCTAGTTTGTATTCGAGTTATAATCATTTCATATTACTAGATTTAAATCTTTTGAATAGTTTTAATCTTGTAAACTCTTAAATTCAGGAGTAATCGGGCAACCGCTGCATATGGACGATAAGATTTGTGTTTTCTTCGAAGACAATTGCCATTGATAACTCCGTTAAGTTGCAGTGCTGTCTAATCTGAATAGGTAAGCACTCACTTTCTCCGGCTCCGTAGGGCTCAAGAGAAATGATACCGCTTAAACCTATATTTATCTAGTGACCTTAAAGATTTAATTTTGTTGTTTCAATTGTATTTACATTGTTTGCATTTCTCGAGAGGGTTTTATGAAAAATGTTTTAATATTGTTTAAAAATAAATCTTGAGTGTGATTTTGTAACACCCGAGTTCACTTATACCAATTCCAGTTCCGTATTTACTTATCCGTGGTCTTTCTTGATTTAGCGTGTTTTGGTGCGAATGGTATTTCTACATATTACTTTGCATTCGACCCGACCCGCTTACTTGAACCTGCGTGACTCTTATTTATAGTTTACCTTGACTGGTTGCATGGGCTAGTGCATCTCATAATTTAGTTTATACTGGTATTTTATCTTGTATCGCATCTGCTGCATATAACAATTTAAATCACATAAAATAAATTAAAAATACACGTTATGGCCTGCTTGATACCCCTAACCCTGTGGTAGTGTTCTTGCATCGTGTTCTCGTCCCGTTCAGTGAAACGGACGTATTTGGATGGCTACGCGCACGTACGTGCGTCCGTTCTTGGGGGTATGCTTTTCTGTTACAAAATCCTTCATTCTAAATTTTGGAACTTGCCTATAATTTTCATGTTTCAAATTCAAAATTTTTGACCCAATCTAGGCACATTTCTGAATTGTTTTGTATCCCGCCAAATTCAAATTATTAAATATTTTTTAAATTCGTTTGATCGATTTCACTGCTATGGCAACTGTAGAAAATATTCTTTAACGGATATATCTTTCCTCTATTTTTTCCATCCAATGAGATGTCTTTCTGATATATTGAAAATCTTTTCCCTCTATTTTCCAGCGACTGAAATGGCTCTGGGAAATATTTAAAATCTTTAATAAATTTTCCCAAACAAATTCTTAACTCCTAGAGCCAATCAAAACTCCCCTCTCTTTTCACCCGATTCCACTTCTGTTCTCTCTCTCCTTTCACTTTCTCCCCCTCTCTCCTTCTCACAGCCACATATCTCTCTCTCCCCCCCATCTCATAACTTCTCTTCTTTTCTCTCTTCCTCTCTCCCCCAGAAAATGTTAACTTTCTTTCTCTTCCCTCTCTCTCTCCTCTCGCGCTCTCGCTATCTCTCTCTTCTTGCGTCTCTCTCTCTCCTGTCGCGGTAGACTTTGGTCCCGTCACCGCTATTTCCCCTACCGTCACCTCCCTTCTACTCTTTCTTCTTCCTCTCTTCTTCAACACCCCGAGCGCCCTACGAGAACCCTAGCCGCCTTCTTCTTTCTCTACCTTTCCTCGGCCTCGTCGCGCTTCATCGACTTCGCCTCCTTTCTCACCTCTTCCACATCTCCTTCCTCTCCTTTCATCTCCCCGAGCAATCTGACAACGACGACCCACAGCCTTCATCGAACTCGAGCCCTGCAAACCCTCACCAGAGCTCGCCTCGCCACCGACCACCCTCATCATCCTTTCTTCGTCCCTACCTCCTCAACCTCACCCTCGTGGTCACCCCACACATTACTCTTCTCCTGAGCACCACAACCACCTCCACCTGCATCCTACCACACACCGACGCCCTAACCTGCGCCAACTCGTTGCCGTCCCCTCGCCGGCGACCTCCTCTTCATCACAACCCTCTCCTGTCCCCGCTTCCTCTTCCAACGACTCCAGCCACCAAGAATCTCGCACACATGCACACCTAAACCCTCAAGCTGAGCCCTGCACATTCTCTGATCGCCGGAGTTCTTCCGACCATCGCCGTCGACGCCATCATTCCTCTGGATGCCCAGTGAGCAATTCTTCTTGCCTCATTCTCTTTCCTCATTTACATTCTCTATTTTTTCTTTCTTTCTATAATGTTTCTTTACTTTTAATATTAGTGTTCACTGTTCGTTGATTGCCGGAAACCGGTCGGGTCGACGACGATCCCGACGACCTAGCGAGGATACCTGACCCGTGTGTTTCCATCGTGCATTGTTTGGACTCATTCCGTGTACCGTGCGCGCGTCGCGACTTTTCCCGCCGACGCGTGACGTTCCGTTTACCGCTTCGCGATCCGTCGAGACAAGTGAAACTTGCTACATGCTATTAAAATTAATATATATGCTATTTGAATTATTATATCCCCATTTGAGTGCACATTAAACCTGTAGTTTACATTTAATACCATGAGTTCCATTTAACGTCCCGTTATATCATTTTAGATTCATAACTCGAACATATCAGGCTGCATCTAGTTCTATTATACATAGTACCCATGTTCATATTTAAATCTTTTAACAATTATGTGCATAGCCCACAGTACCCCTTTTATACCTTATACCTGTCGGACGACCGTTCGCGTACTTATAACCTGATTTATAGTCCATCGCATCTTTAGATTATTAGAACATTTTAACCTGATTCTAATATCCATATTGTTATACTGTAGTTAAGTAATGTTGCAACTATCCCTTAAACACAAAATGATAACCGTGCATCGATATCATGTAATCTGTACTTATTTGCTTATCATCTTACCTGATCTAGTTTATTGTTCTGATAGTACTCATGCTTGTTCATTTATAATCTTGTTTATGTTAGTTTGATTATGAGCACCCACATGACATCTTGTGCTTCCTGACATGACTTGTGCACTTCCTACTTGATATGATATGGTACCGTACACTCTTGACATGACATGATACCTAAATACACTACTTGACCTGACCTGATGTACCATGGCTTTACCTGTTACCTGATCTTGTGTCTAATGCCAACAAACCTGGCATGTGGTCCTTACGGACCGTTCCTGTTGTCTATCCAGACAAACCTGCACCTACCTGATCCTGAGTTGGCATTAGTTCTTGATTGCTTAAATACCTGACTTGAACACATATAACTTGGGGGTATGGGGAAATCAATGATGAAATCCTGACTTGTAACTCGACAGTTGCTTGCTTATACTGATCAGTTTTAGAGGCTAGGCCCGCCTCGGGACGATGCTGCTGACATCGTTCGTCTTTACCCTTTCCTTTTAGTGCCTAGCGGCACGTCTCGGTTTCAGCCCGAGAGTCTTAGACCGTGGTCCCGGGCATGCACGGGATACTATTGAGTTACATCGATAATTCATCAAATTGATTTCAAAGACTTGAGAGTAATTAACCCAATAGACCAGTTTAGATAACTCACTACACATTACCCCACTGTCCTTACTTATATCACTGTTATGCTTGTTTACCTTTTATACTTATACTCGCATGTATTGCTATCCCTGTTTTATTATTGATTGATGTTATGACGCGCTGACGTCTGGGTTTTGCATGACCCAGATTCTTCTACCTTTGTTGCAGACTGACCAGGAGTATTGCCGCTGTTAGACCGAGCGGTGAAGATCCTGTCGGTATGCAGTTTTACTTTCCAGGTGTTTCATTTACTGTATCTTTTGCTTCCACATATCATTATTTCTTGACCCATTTATTCTGGCTTATGGACATGTACTAGATAGTTTATTTTATTTTCCTGTTCTTGATATCTCTATAGCCGTAATGTGACTGTGGAGGGATTTTTCCTATCCACAGGTAGCATGGTTGGTTATGTCACGTGCCTATTTGAGCTTACTCTGCGAAGCGAGGCGTGACAGATTTATAATATCAAGAGTTTTATAGAAATGTATTTTAGTTTAGGTGGAATTTTAGTGATGAAATCTAGCTTTTAAAAGTTTATGGTATTTTTATGAAAACTACTATTTTTAGAAATTTGATGGTATTTTATTAAAATTTTAATCTTTCATTTTAAAATATAATTTTCACAATTTGTTTTTATTGAAAATACGGATTCATAATTTTATTTAATTTTCCAAAGTTTTAATTTGTTTAAAAGAGTCATATTTCATTAAACCGTATTTTTATTTCCTTTCGAGACCGAATTCTCCGTGAGGAGTTCTGTATCTCACTCTACTATCTCAAGGACGTGCGATAACCTGCATCATCCGTAACTGGATTTCTCTAAAAGGGTTATAGAGGCGCAATTGCAAAGAATTTAAAATAGTGATAAAAGGTATTTTTAATAATGAGAGTATTTTAATGTAAATTGTTTCTTTTAAATAAAACTGAGCCAAAATATCGTGCTATGAAACCATATTGTTGTGAGTGGGGTAGGTCGTTACCCCGTGCATTTTCTAGAGTTTTAGTTCATGATAACGTAAAAAGGGTATATGTAAAGTTTATGATATTTATTCGTTATTTGTAATCTACATATTATTGAACATAACAAACATCAAATTAAAATTGTAAGACATGGATAAAGTTATAAATTCATATTTTCTTGATATCATGGCATGAAAATTTATGATAAACATGTCGAATTACAATAAATATATATTTTAAATTTGTTTATAATACCATATTCTTCCGCGTCGATGTACGAAGAGAAGCAAAAAGAGAGAGAAGTAAAGGAAGGAGTTAGCGTAGTTACAAGTGATGTGGAGTGGCGACATGAAAAAGTAGAAGAGAGTATACAAAAGGGAAAAGAAGAGAGAATGAAAGGACTTACGGTTTCTGCTTGTACTCATACAAATGAGAAAAAGATGAGAAGAAGTCTCGGTTGAGGAACCGAGACCAACGTTGTGTGGAGACTTGAGTTTGGTCCGATTATGCGTGCAAGAATGAACTCTAGATAGCTAACATGCAGAGGCACGAATTTGAGCGACGAAGTTGGTTTGGACTTATGTGCTTGACTTCCTTTGCTAGAGTGAGACTTGAGAGATAGAATTTTGAGTGGTATTTTCAGAATAATTTAGGAGAAGAACTTAAGAGAAAGACTAGGTATTTATACGGGAAAATATAGGTGTGGAGTAAATTAAAAAGATAATAAAAATGTATTAAAAGTGAGGGTAAAGGGGTAGATGAAGGGTCTAGGGTTCTCTGCTTAATTACAGGAAAATCAAATAGGAAAAAGGAGTAGTGGGGAGCTGTAGGGGTGCACGGACGAAACACGGAGTTGATCGAGGAAAAACCAACCATCGGTAGCGGCTAAAATGGGAAAATTGGCGGGCCAAATGTTGAATTTGGTCTCGGGGTTCGTGCAGTGCATTCATTTAGGTATTTATGTATCATTTATATTGTTTGATTTCTCTGAAACTTTTCGATTCTCCGTGTTTTACATGTGCAACTCTAGGGCTTCCGAAAAACTATAAAAATAATTGGGAGTGATGGGATTCGAATTTGCAGGTTATGGGACAACAGTGTAGAGGCTTAACCAGTGAGCTATAAGGAGTTTCTTGTTCATAAGTTATCAATAATAACTTATAACTCGAAACCAAAACAGAACTACACTCTTTTATTATTATTGGATCAATAAAAGTGTATAGGACTTTTAGGGTCGTTACATGTGTGCTGTGACTCTGTTATTGTTTCCATTGGTGACACTAAGAAGGAGGTTGTCGAGCGATTTATTGTAGGGCCAATATCGGCTTCTCTTAAATTGTCGAATCGGAAACTCAATGGTTCGAATTGGCAACAATGGCAGATTATTATGATGACGAATTTGACTGGGAGGGGTAAAGATCATCATCTCACCAATGATCCTCCAAACCCGAAAACTGCTACTTGGATAAAAGATGATAGTTTCGTGAAGGGTCTCTTATGGGAGGTCATGGAGCAGGAGGCGATGGATCTGGTTCTTACTTGCTCCATTGTGAAGGAAATGTGGATATTATTGCAGTTCACTTGTTCATGGAAGAGTAGCATGTCCATAGCTTAGTCTATCTCTCAGATTTATTCTAGATCAGATCATAAGAGTCGGTCGTTAGAGGAGCACTATGCTGCCTTTAATACGGGCTATTTTTCCTTTAGAAGCTGATTTAGAGAAAATGAAGATACGCCAAGATAAGGTTGATGTACTGACCTTCCTGGAGAGTTTTAATTCTTCGTATGATGCGGCACAACCACTAGTGATTGGTAGTGAGTCGTCAAAGAATTTTCAGAAGGCATTCCATCTGATCCGAGAGATGTTTCTAACTCACCCAAGCGTGGAACCAGTCGCAGAAAAGTCTGCATTATACGCTAGGCCACAGAAAGGATGTTTCAGTCGAGGCAGGGATCATTCTGGTCTAGCAGGAAGTCGAGGCAGTTATTATAGACGAGGAGTTAGTGGAGATAGTAGCCAAGATAGTTACTTAGGGGGAGGATCCGTTGGTAGTCGAAGGGGGTTGAGTGTAATTATTGTCATGAATTTTCACATATGAAGTATGATTGCCAGAAAAAAGTAACAGTTCTACAGCTCATGTCGCTTTCGATACTAACTCTGCCATTAATTCTATGGATGAGGAGACGTTGGAAAGTTTCAAATTATTTCAGCAGTTTCAGCTCTATCAATCGCAGTCATTCTCTAGTGCTACATTTGCTAAGACAGGTAAATCTACTGCCTGTTTATCCTCAGTAGCTCCTACGTCATGGGTGATTGACTCAGGAGCTTCAGATCACATGAATGGAAATTCAGGTATATTGTCCAATTTCTCACATATTTCTCACACTTGTCAAACTAGCTAATGGTTCCGTTTCACATGTTAGTGGTAAAGATTCAATTATTGTAAATCCGTTTATGCCTTTGCACTCAGTTTTATATATGCCTCGTTTTCCTTTCAATTTTCTTTCTATTAGTCAACTCACAAAATCCCTAAACTGTTGTGCTATCTTTTATCCTAACCATTGTGTATTTCAAGATCTGGAAACAAGGAAGACGATTGGTACCGGACATTGTAGTGGTGTTTTTCATCACCCCATTGAGACAACAATACGCATCGCGTGTCAAACGTAATACAGATTCTCCCTGTCTAGGGTAGGCCAGGGTTTATTGATTGTGGGGATCCGAATCACCGGCAGCCGTGAACTAAGATGCTGTTAATTACCCCTTACCTTTGGAGCAAGAGAACCTCCGATTGACGGGTCAAACTGGTCATACGAACTCAATGTACACCGTGAGTATGTATGTGTCTTGAAGGGTTTTGGGTATATCGGGGGCCTCGGGGAGTTTACGGGGGTCCTGCAACCCAGATAGCGGGCTGGGAGTCAAGGGGCTAGCAGCCCCCTTGCGGGGTGTTACGCCCCGCTTCCCAGTATACGGGAAAGGAGGCGTGGCGAGCATGCGGCGTATTTATTCAGAAGTAAACACGTTAAGCGTAAATAAGCAATATAAATAAATGTACAAGAATGACAAGAGATGTAATATAAACAACTTTTATTAATATCCATTCTTTACATTACAACTGATTTGAAAAGGAAATATACAATGATAAAAGCAATGCCTAAACAGTGGCATACAAATGAAAAGATAAGTACAAGTAAAGACTAGAAGTCTGGCTCCTCTGTGAACTGGTCCAAATCCTCCTAGCTGGGCTCGGTCTCCTGAGAGTCGGATCCTCCTGACGAACGTTCCAAAAAAAGAAGAGACAAAAATGTCATCAGCGAACTAGCGCTCGGTAAGTCTCAAAGATAAGGGTGGAATAGAACAAGTAAAGAAAACATGATCGGTGATCTGAACAAGTATATGTTTGTTATAGTAACGTGGTTGTTTGTAGCTTGGTACATAATTAGTCTAAAATATTGCACATTTGAATGAATATTTCCCCCACTTTTGTTAAGTACTAAAAGGTGTTTATTGTAATTATAGAACATATGAGGGTTTAGGTGTAAAAAGTTTATTACCATATGTTTCTACATTATAATTAAGATAATGAGGGAAAATACATGCATATAATATTTATATAAAATATTAGTAATTAAAATATGCATATCATATCAAATATTTCTAATCAATATTCTTAAAATTTAATATCATATAAAACGGTTAGAATAATATCTCAAAAATACCAAATAGTACTAACACTTTGATTTGAAATATTGTGCAGATATTAGCTCAGGTCTGGAATCTAAGAGATCCGGGTTAAATCGAGATGTCGGAATCAAATCTGCCAAAAATTATGAGATCTAGCAATGGCAGAAACTCAGAGCATTATTCTCAGAATCAGATATCGAAAAGATCTCTAAATATCAAAACAAAACAGCAGAAAAAATCCTATAACCTGATGCTACTAGGGCGCGGCGGATTCGCGGCTAAAGCATTGGATATGCGGCAGAACCGCAGCATGTTAGTAGCCGTACGATGTGAAATTTTGTGTGATGGATCTTAACAGCATATTTTCACATAGGGTATCTAGGGTTTCTAGTTTCTATAACAATATAAGGGACCGAGAGCTTCACATTAAAAATCATCACCGAAGAGATCAAGAGATCCAAGAGGTCCACGTATCCAAGTGACCATCATCTATTCATCTACCTCTAACAAGAGAGAGATCTAGAGCAAACTAAGGTTCTTGTATTCTACTTTCTAAGGAGAATTATAAATGCAATAGTTAATTAATAAAGATAGTGTTTTTATTATTCTTTTTGCAATTAATTTCCGCACTTACTTTCTGCACTTACATTTCTGCATCTTAACTATGTTTTCATTCTTCTTCAACCCTTCTTCTAAATTTTTAACCATGAGCGAGTAATTTCTAGCTTTCTAGGGTTGGTAGGATAGGGTAAAATCATGGATGATAAAATCTTTTAACTTCTTTTATACATTTTAAAGTTTATAAATTTTAGCAAAATGAGTGTTAACATCATTATCGGGTGTGCTACTAATTTATTGATAGTCACGACCACGATTTGAGATTGGTTTAACACTTATTTTCTTAAGGGCTAGACATGAATAGAGATCAATACACGGATAAGGGTTAGTAGTGGGGAAACCCTAGTTTCTCCCAAGAACCATAATCTACATTCATCACTATCGATCTAGTTTTAAACTATTAAAAGATAAAAGAAGTCATTTTTAATTATTCATCTATTACTACTAACTCCAATAAACCCTACGGGCTTTTTCTTTATAAATTCTATATCCGTAACGACAAACAATCACCCTTCTTTAATCAACTCGTCTAAAACAAGAAACAAGTTCACGTTTCCCTGCGGATGACCCGTACTCATCGCGGTTAGCTACCGGCGGTTAGCTACTAGCGCCACCGTCTTGACTGTGGTTATTTACAACACACTTTTTAGGACATCAATCAAATGGCGCCGTTGCCGGGGATCGAATCCGGGTCGCCCGCGTGACAGGCGGGAATACTCACCACTATACTACAACGAAAGATGCTATCCCGTACACGGGCCCCTTCCTACTTATCTGTCTCTTCCACCAGCCAATGGGGGTAATTTCGAAATTAAACTCCTCTTCATCAACTTGTTGCCCAAATTTCACGGGCTTGAATCCGAATACGCATATGTTTTCATAACCAAATTCGAGAACGTATGTGCAATGATGAGCACAACCTAATTTTCAGTGGATACTATGCGATTATGTCTTCTCCCTTTTATCTTGTGCGATCTAGCAGAAAAATGGTTTTATAGCACCGCCGCACATTCTATCGCTAAGTGGGATGAATTCGTTATAGCATTCCTTAAGAAATTTTATCCGAACAACAAAATCGCCCGTGTTCGAAGCGAGATTAACCAGTTTACCAAACTTCCCAACAAATCATTCTGAAAATACTTTGAACGGTTTAAGGATCTTCTTGTACAATTCCCCCATCACGGAATTGATAGATGGTAACTTTGCCGAATTATATATGAGGGTGTTAATTCTGCCACGAAATAAATGCTTGAAACCATTTGTCAATGCCATTTCATATCAAAAGACGCTGGCGAAGCTTGGCAATTTCTGGAAGATCTCGCCGAAAAAACCTTACAATGGGAGAGCACTAGACCAACATCGTTTTCATCTAGGGCAGATATCCATCAGCTCGACGTTTCCATCGCAGTGAAAGCTGAAATGGCCGCGATACAAAAGAAAATCGAAACTATCGAAAACAAAGTCTCGTCAACCTCTCTAAACCAAGTTACACTCCCCAAAACCGTGTGTGGTTACTATTTTGACCCATCACATTTAACAGAAGAATGTTCTTCGAATCCTCCGTCTCAAGGTCATGAACAAACCAATTCTGCTTTTCAGCAACAACCTAGAAATGATTCTTATTCATCAACATATAATCAAGGATGGACAAATCATCCTAATTTTGCTTGGAACAAAAACCAATCTCAAAATCAAAATCAGTTCCCGAGCCAAAATAACTATCAAAGGCTTCCTCCATAGCAACAGCCGTCACACCAAATTCAGCACTCCTTTCAACCGCAATCTCTTCAAAATCCGTCCAACGACTTTGCTCCTTATAATAATATTCCAACGGCCGGTACCAATAAAACCTCTGCACTCGAACGAAACTTAGAAACGTTCATTAAACAATCCACATAAATGACGGCTAATTTAACGTCTTCTATCCAAACGTTAGTGCAACACACTGCTTCCCACGGTTAAAGCATAAAATTGATAGAAGCACAACTTGCACGGTTAAATGCCGCAATGAGTGAGAGAGAGAAAGGGAGACTTCCATCTCAAGCTCTATCAAATCCCAGCCACTCACAAAGCGTGAATCTCATCCTTCAAAATCATAATGTGAGCACCGTAACTACGTTGAGATCGGGAAGAGTGCTGAACAATAATGTTGGTAAACAAATTGATGATGATGAATCAGATGAAACCCCGGCTACTACTTTTACTCTTATTTCGTCTAATCCAATATTTTCTTCCGAGCCTATTCTCTGTTTTCCACAAGGCTCGAACCCTCAGCCCACTTTCTTGAAGGAATTACCAGTTACGACCATCCCAAATCCAATTTTGGGATCCATTCCATCCCCACAAACTTCTCCTCAAAAGTTGGATCTAACCCTTATTGATAAAGCTCTTTTTCCACACAGGTTGAGGGCCAACAGACCAAGGCCGCAAATGGAGAAAATTGTGAAATTTTTTAAACAAGTTAACATAAATATTTCTCTTCTAGATACTATCAAACAAGTTCCTTCCTATGCGAAAATTTTAATGGACTTGTGCACTCGGAAAAGAAAAATTCAAGTACCTAAAAAGTTTTCTTAGCGGGTAATATGAGCAATTCTCTTACCCAATTGGTGCCCACGAAATGTAAGGACCCCGGTTATCCTATTATATCTATAACTATTGGGGGTAAAAATATCAATCATGCTATACTCGATTTAGGTGTTAGTGTTAACTTGCTTCCGTATTCTGTTTATGAGAAATTAGGTATAGGAGGGTTGAAACCTGTGTATTGCACTCTCCAGATGGCCGATCGATCTATCACCCAATCTCGGGGTGAGCTAGAGGATGTGTTAATCAAAATCGGGGAATTTATATTCCATGTGGACTTTATCCATGTGGACTTTATAGTCATAGATACATAGCCTGTAGCAAACCCACGAAACCAAATTCCAGTGATTTTAGGTTGGCCTTTTCTAGCAACTTCTAACGTGATTATCAATTGTCGTAACGGTTCAATGAACTCGTCCTTTGGGAAGATGGCAATTGAGCTTAACATCTACAAGCTAGAAAGTCAACCCTCCGAACCATATGCTCAGATAGATGATGTATGTTCTGCTGAAAAGATAAATTCCGACAGTTGTGAAATTGAGGAGCTTCACGATACTGATCTCGACGCCACTCGTGCGTTATTATTTGATCCTACTATTTATTATACACGTGAAGACCCTTCTGTCGACAAGTCCACATCTAAGTTCGAACCCTTTGACTTGTCGAATGATTTAGTCGAGTTATCCGAGTTTCATAACTTCCTTTCCGATGAAATTATCATTTGGAATATCAATAAAAGTTTTGAAGATATTTTTGCTGAAGAACTCGCATTCCTAGAAGATATAGGAGTTGTGATGAATCAACCCCCACCCAAAGAAGTTGAACCGCCACCACTTTTTCTTATCAAGAATGAGAAAGCGAGTATTGCACCATCACTGTTTCGTCTCTTCCAACCGAGACGTAAACCCGATCGATTACGCCTCTTATCTCCCCATTTCTTCACATCTATGATCTTCCACCAACTATATTGTTATATCGATAAAATATTCGAATGGTTGGTATTGACTTTTGGTCTTTGTAAAGTTTTGCATAGACCAATAATTTTACCCCCTTTTATAATTTTAAATGCTTAATACTGTTTCACTCAAGTTTGGGGGGAGGGGAATATTTTGGCTCTTGAAAGAAAAATAAAATTTTGAGCCGAAAATAAGTTTGGGGGAGGATTTCACTGTCATTAATTCTTGTCCCCGTTACTAACTTTTCTTCCCAAGTCAACAGGTTTTGAGCTTAAAAGATGACATCAGTGAGGACGCTGCAAATAAGTTTGGGAGAGATTTGTGTTCACGCATCATTTTTCGCATTATATTAAATAAAAGCACAAAAAAAAATTTGATAACGAAAGTTAGAAAGTGAATAATAAATATGACAGGAAGGAAAAGTTTAAGAAAAGTAAGAAAATTAGATATTTTATAACTAAGCTAGTAACAGATGGTCATGAGCTGTTGTCCCAAGAGTTAGTAAGATGAAGGAAATCACTAATCTGATGATATAAATAAGTCCGAAAAATAGTGCCTATTCTTGAGTCCAAATATCTGAACATTGATACCCTACTATACGCACTTGCACACATCTTGAAACTTGGGATAGTAGAGAATACCTTGAAATGCTCTTGTCTAAAAGCCTTCGTATGAAGAATATATATATATATATATATATATATATATATATATATATATATATATATATATATATATAAATGAAAAAAATGGTGAAGCAAAATGAACATTGGTTTTGTAATTACTTAAGGCAGCATAAAAAAATATAGTGAGGGCGCCTTATCACCTAGTGTCTTAGACCAACTAGTTTGGGAGTCACTGCTAAGCCTTAGGTGTTGCAAGATTAGGATGTTGCTAATTACGCCTTAATAAGTGAGTACATTTGGTAATCGGTTGGTTAGTATCTCAAGAAGTATTAACGGTCGCATGAAGAATGTGTGAGCAATTCCATCTGAAAATATTCACCGACTAAAAAGTATTAAGGAAGATGGACAAGAGTATGATAGCTTGAATTGAATTCTCTAAGTGTAGAGATGTCTTTTACACACACGTAGGGGTATATGATCGATATTTGGAAGAAAGGTAGGGAGGAAAACTAAAGGCGATGTTTTACTGATGGATGATATGATTTCTGACATATTTTCATGACCATTAAGATAGGGCTCATGTCAACTCAAAAGCTAGTGTAGTTTGAAACTTATTTTCAAATTCTTTCTCTTATATGTTCTTTATCTTTGTATGTAATTTTCATCATCTTTATTTTATTATGGGATTTTATAGGTGTAATCCGCTGAAAACCCTCACGAGACAACACTCCTCTTACTAGGGACACCGAGAGGTTTAATGGCTTGTTGCACGTGCTCAGCGCAATCGTGTTGCTTACGAAAGTGTGCTAGGTTTTTCTTTTTACTTTTTTTTCTTTTTCTCTTTGATAACTAGTTTGCTCGGGATGATCAAAATTAAATTTGGGGGTATCTGATTAGTCTAAAATATTGCACATTTGAATGAATATTTCCCCACTTTTGTTAAGTACTAAAAGGTGTTTATTGTAATTATAGAACATATGAGGATTTATGTGTTAAAAGTTTATTAGAATATGTTTCTACATTATAATTAACATAATGAGGGAAAATACATGCATATAATATTTATATGAAATATTAGTAATTAAAATATGCATATCATATCAAATATTTCTAATCAATATTCTTAAAATTTAATATCATATAAAATTGTTAGGATAATATCTCAAAAATACCAAATACTACTAACAATTTAATTTGAGATATTGTACAGATATTAGCTCAAGTCTGGAATCCAAGAGATCCAGGTTAAATCGGAATGTCGGAATCAAATCTGCCAAAATATTAAAGCAAATCATGAGATCTAGCAACGGCGGAGACTCAGAGTATTATTCTCAGAATCCAGACATTGAAAAGATCTCTAAATATCAAATTAAAACAGCAGAAAAAATCCCAAGATCTGATGCTACTAGGGCATGGCGGATCCGCAGCTAAAGCATAGGATATGCGGCGGAACCGCGGCATGTTGGTAGCCGTACGATATGAAATTTTGTGTGATGGATCTTAACATCATATATTCACACAGGGTATTTAGGGTTTCTAGTTTTTGTGACTATATAAGGGACCGAGAGTTTTACATTAAAAATTATCACCGAAGAGATTAAGAGGTCCACGTATCCGAGTGATCATCATCTATTCATCTACCTTTAACAAGAGAGAGATTTAGAGCAAATTAGGGTTCTTGTATTCTACTTTCTAAGAAGAATTGTAAATGCAATAGTTGATTAATAAAAATAGTGTTTTTATTATTCTTTTTGCAATTAATTTCCGCACTTACTTTCTGCATTTACATTTCTGCATCTTAACTATATTTTCATTCTTTTTCAACCTTTCTTCTAAATCATTAATCATGAGTGAGTAATTCCTAGCTTACTAGGGTTGGTTGGATAGGATAGAGTCATGGATGATAAAATATTTTAACTTCTTTTATACATTTTAAAGTTTATAAGTTTTAGCAAAATAAATGTTAACATCCTTATCGGGCACACTACCAATTTATTGATAGTCACGACCACGATTTGAGATTGGTTTAACACTTGTTTTGTTAAGGGCTAGACATGAATATAGATCAATACAAGGACAGGGGTTAATAGTGGGGAAACCCTAATTTCTTCCAAGAACTCTAATCTACATTCATCACTATCGATCTAGTTTTAAACTATTAAAAAATAAAATGAGTCATTTTTAATTATTCATCCATTACTACTAAGTCTTATGAACGCTACGAGCCATTTCTTTATAAATTTTATATCCGTAATGAGAAACAATCACCCTTCTTTAATCAAGTCGTCTAAAACAAGAAAAGAGTTCACGTTTCCTTGCGGACGACCCATACTCATCGCAGCTAACTACTAGCGACACCGTCTTGATTGCGGTTATTTACAACACACTTTTTAGGACATCAATCAGTACAGAATGTATAGTTTATACGAGAAAAGTCCAACTATCCTGTGGACTATGGTAATATGTAAGTATAAGGCCCCGTCAAAACCCACAGGACAACGGCACATGAGTTCATGTAGGTGTCTTTTAGTATCTATCATCATGCCACTTTTAATACATTCCGTACCAGTTTGCCCCTTTAAAACCCCGTAATGTATGTATTGAATTATAGTTATCAGACTTGCCGAGACCATGGTTACAAGTTATTCATTTAATCATGTTCAGGATGTAAACAAGTAGGCATGTATTCAAGTCAAGATATAGCCATGGTTCGGTCAAGTCAAGTCATGTTTGCATGTTGATCTTGTTTTGGTATTCAGGTTCAGGTTCAAGTATACATATTGGTATATTGAATTCATGTTGAATTGGATTCTGATTTGGATTAGACTCGGATTGATTTGGACTCAGACTTGAGTCAGACACTTAAAACTAATTTGGATCCAGAACTAGGTTTAGGAGTTATCGGTAACTGCTGCACATGGACGACAGGATTTATGTTTTTTTTCAGAACAATTACCATTGATAATACCGTTAAGTTTTTCTATCCTAAATAGGCAAGCACTCACTTTCTCCGGCTCCCTGAGACTCAAGAGAATTGATCCCGCTTAATCCCATATTTACTAAAGTTCTTAAATGTAATTTCATATAACTCGAGGGGGTTTTATGAAAAGTATTTTATATACTTTCAAAATAAATCTCGAGTATTTATTTATATTATTTAGGATTTTCATGGATGTAACTTTTAGGATTTGAAGTATTTTAGTGAATATTAACTTAACTTGAATAGTTCATAGTATTTAAGTGTAAAACTTGTCTTTTGGATAACTTGAGGGTATTTTGGTGAAACTTGTCATTCTTTTATCTTTTTAGAAAACATGGAATTTTATTATTTCTTAAAAATATGTGTTTTGATAATATTTATATATTTATAAAAATTAATTTTATTATTAAATAAAAAAATCTCGTTTTTCTTAAAAAATCGTATTAAAAATCTTTCGAGACCGAATTCTCCGTGAGGAGGTCTGCATCTCGCTCTAGTAGTCCAAGAATGTGCGATAATCCGCACCATCCAATAGCAGGTCCCCTAAAAAGGGTTGTAGAGGTATAATCGCAAAGAATTTTGATAATACAATTCAAAGAAAACCGGGTTTTTTTTTATAGTTCGTGCTATTTTAATGAAATGTTGTAATCGCCACAAAAATATGTTTCTAAGAGTATCGTGCTATATAAACATGTGTGTATGTGAGGGGTAGGTCATTACCCCGTGAAGTTTTCTAAAAGTAATAGTAAGCAAAATAATTAAATATGGTAGATACAAAGTTCATGGTATTTAAATGTAAAAGTAGATTTAAAGTTATCTAGCATGATTTATTTGAGTGAAAATTATTTCTAAACATTAGATTCATGGTTATAAACCTAGGGTAAGAGTTTGCATAAAAGTTATGGAAGAAAATAATGAAATTTTTAGGTTTTAGAATGAGATGTCGATAGTAACTCCACTTACCGACATGTTTTATAAAGAGATCTTTTTTAATAAGGAAGGGTAGAATGGAAAGGGACTTACTAGCTAATTGAATGAAAAGGAGGTAGAAGAAGATGGTGTAGTCACCGTGGCGTTGCGGAGTCACCGAAACTTGCTTGATTCCTCGCCGAAAGTCGACCTTTGGCTAACTCCACTTGTACTCTTCTTGTACATAGAAATTTTTGATAATTTTGGTTAGAGATTTTAGAATGAGGAGAGGCTAGGGTATGAGGCTATATTTATAGTGTGGAATTAGGGTTTTGGAATTGAAAGAATGAATTAAAATGCTTTAAAAATTGATTTAAAGATGAAATTGAAGTCTCTGTTTAAATTCAGAGAAATCAAACAGTGCAGGGGTAATGGGGGTAGGCCAAGGGTTTTGTGTGCAAAACACGAGGACTTTTCCCCACTGGTTACCTGTCGGCGCAGGCCCTAAACTCAATCTCGCTGGTTAAATTTTTGAGGGGAGCCGTCGGATCTTGGCCACGTGCCCTACTCGCTGTAAATAACATTGTGCACATGTTTATTTTCCCTGACTTTTTATTTTTATGTGCAGTGCACGTGTAAACTTTTGGGCTTCTAAAAAGTTTAAAAGAAAATTCAGAAAAAATAATATGTGTCTGAGAGGATTCGAACACAGGGTTACGTCACAGCAGTGCAAGGTTTTACCATGAGCTACAAGTTGTTTCTTGCTGTTCTTAAACAAAAATAACTTATAAAGTGTACTCAGGCTTGCAAACTCCATTCTGTACTTTAACTTAAAAAATTTCGTACAGTAAAATCAGAGTCGTTATACGGGATGCGAAACAGCACCCCGTTAGAATATTTTTCTAACGGGGGATGTGTTGATATGTGGAGCGTGTGGGAAAAAGAGGTGTGAGGAGGATCTTAAGGACGCATGAGATGGCGCGTGGGAGGCGGAAATTGCAAAAAAATGATTTTTACGGGCTTCGCAACACCGATTAGAACCAAGGATCGTCTGTAAACCCTAGCTAGCAAACAACATGAGATTTAACTACTCAGAAAGAATGTTATCCCTCATAATACAAGTCCTTCGGGTCTTCTCTGTTGTCCTCCTCATCATCATAGCTCTAAAGATCGATCCGGATCGTAGCTTCCTCGTCGGCTTCCTCGAGTCAAAGACGATCCACCCGAGAGTCTATAGTCCGAACTCCAATCTCAAATCCGAGGTAACTAGGGCAACACGCTTGCTAAACTTGATGTCCTAGGTGATGTAGAGAATGAAGATGGATTTATTTGTCTCTTGAAACCTTAGTTTACTCAACTCATTAGACCTTAAGGGTTTTTGTTGAGAGGAAGAAAAAGAGAGCTAGCTTGAGGAAAGAGAAATGATTTTTGATAATGATCATAATGAAAAATGAGATGGCTCCCTTGACTTGACTACAAGCATGGCAAGAAAATATCTCATCCAAAATATCTAGTGCCACAAAATATCTCACAAGACATATCTAGTCAAAAAGTCAAACCAAATCAAGTGGTCAAACCAAGTCAAATGGTCAAAACAAGTAGCTATGCCTCAATTATCATTTACAAAAATAATAAATACTTTCCTCCACCTTATAATTGTTTTAATCAAGTCAATGGTCAAAACCTTAATGAGGTCTCCTTCTATGCCCCTCTCATCCATATATACATACCCGCATTCGTGTTCTGAGAAACACGAATACAAAGAGACGAAACCGATCCATCAATATAATACTAGGATTCGGCTTAAACCAAAGCCCACTAGTATTATTCGCCCGATCATCATACGTGCACAAATACACGTAAGTGATCGAAGCCCTACCGTAAAACTATACGGCATCTATACCTTTTGCCCGGTATAGGGAAACTCTTATGTGGGACTCTAAAGACTCGATACTACGCTGGCAGTGGATTTAACCACAGGCCGCAAGCGGTACTAGCTACACGTAACAATCCCCAGGTAGATGTCGATAAGAAGGCCGATGAGGAAAACCCATCCGAACTCCTACCGAGCCTGAATGTGACAATCTCTATACAGTCCGGTCTGTTCGTCTAAGAGTATTGCATATCGGGCCTAGGGGCAGTAATCATCAGACCCCTAATAGCGCAATAAGTCTTGTCGGAGAGTAGCCCAATACACCTGAGAAACTACTGGAATACCTACCAGTAAATCTCGTTTGCCTTGCCAAGGACTTTGTGTAATGGCCTTCCGAACACAGCTCGATATCAACCCCCAATACCGGGAGAGACGAATTCTATCTAACCGCCGCTGCCTTCAAGTGCTTCGGGACTGCACCAAACTACTAACTATTTGCATGACTCTTTTGAGCCGTGGTAGGGTAGTAATCAAAGTACAATGGGAACACACTCGAGGCGAAATAGCCGTGTCAAGTCGACGGACTAAGCTGTACTCATGTCACCTGGGAACTGCTACCCGAAGACAGGTATAATACCCACCAATAGTTCCCGACGAGTCCTTTCCAGTGTATTCATAACCTAATGAGCACCTGCATACTATCTCCAGTACGACGTACTAATGGCTGTGGGACAGACCATCTTCCTTGCTGAGATGAGAAGCGTATACACTGGTCTACTGTGGAGTACCGTTGCCCCATCTCGATAATCCTACGACTAGAGACCTGTATAGGATGTGCTTATGGATTATCCAGCCCCCACTAGTGTGACTATCATCACAACGCTAGTAATCAAGCAAATATCCTAAGGGCTGTACTAATATGTATAAGCGATACGCTAAGAAAACACATGCACATATTGAGATAGAAACAAACCAGGTAGCATACTACCATTTCGAGCAAGACTGTTACTATATCCGTGTATATCCCAAGCTCACATTAAATAATATACAATCCAGTATGATACAATAATGACCTCTAGGGTATATATCACTAACAATCTCCCACTTGCATTAAGGCCATATACTGGTATATCGCAGACCGAAGATCTCGAATAGCCTTCTCGAACACTGTCTGAGGGATGGCCTCTATGAGTGGATCTGCAGTGTTGTTCTCCGTATCTACTCTCCTCACCTCGATCTCCTAGGATCAACGATCTCCCTGATCAGGTGGTACCGCTTCAAGATATGTCTGGATCTCTGATGGGACCTGGGTTCCTTTCCTAAAGCTATCACGCCGTATGTTGTCACAATACTAAAGTATTGGACCAACAAATAGAAGGAACCACTTGAAGTTCAATTAAGAACTTCCTCATCCAGACTGCCTCTTTTGTGGCGTCTCATGCAGCGAACTACTCCGTTTCCATTTTCGAGTTTGCAACGGTGTCCTGCTTGGAGCTCTTCCAACAGATCACCCCTCCACTGAGGGTAAAACCATAACCCAATATGGACTTGGAGTCATTCTTATGATTATGGAAGCTGGAGTTAGCAAAGGCCTCGATCTGGAGGTCCTTTTTTGCCATACACCAAGAACATCTCCTTAGTCCTTCTCAGGTACATGAGAATGTTCTTTATTGCTTCCCAGTGCTTCTCCCCTGGGTTTGACTGATACCAGCTTACCATGCTCAGTGCGTAAGCTACATCTGGTCTGGTACACAACATCGCATACATTATAGAGCCTACCGCAGAAGTGTAGGGTATAATCTACATGCGAGCTCTTTCCAAATCAGTTTTGGAAGACATCTTTTTGGAGAGGGTGATTCCGTGACAAGCCGGAAGACTACCGCGCTTAGAATCATCCATACTAAATATTTTCAGTATGGTGTTGTTGTACCTTGACTGTAAAAGTCCCACCATCCTCTTTGATCTATCACGATAGATCTGGATCCCCAGAATATAGTTGGTATCACCCAGGTCTTTCATGGAGAACCTCTGTGACAAGAATCCTTTGACAGATTGTAGCATAAGAATGTCATTTCCTATCAAGAGAATGCCATTCACGTACTCAACGAGGAATTCCACAGTTCTTGCTACAATCTTACTATAAATGTATGGTTCTTCTAGATTTTTGATAAAGGCTAATTCTTTTGACCGTCTTAATAAAAACAGATGTTCCAACTCCGCGATACCTGCTTTATTCTATAAATGAATTTAAGCAACTTGCACACTGTCCCGCTGCTCCCATTCTTATTGAAAACCCTCTGGCTGATCTATATAGACGCACTCTTCCCAGTTACCATTTAGAAAAGCTATCTCTATGTCCATGTGCCAGATCTCACAATCTTGGAAGGCAGCAGTGGCAAGAAGGATCCGAATGGATTTGAGTATAGCCACTGGAGAAAAGGTTTCATCACAGTCCAAACCAGGTTTTTGACGAAAACCTTTTGCAACAAGTCTAGCCTTATAGGTTTCAACCTATCCAACTACACCAATCTTCTTTCTGAAGATCCATTTGCATCCTACGGGATTTACCCTTTCTGGAGCAATGTTCAAAGTGCATACTTTGTTGGTGTACATGGACTCCATTTCGGTCTGCATTGCATCCGGCTATTTTACCGAGTCACCGCTCTGAATGGCTTACTGGAAGCTAGTTGGCTCATCATTATCAATGATGCAATCCTCTCGATCCCCGTCTATGAGAAAACCGTAGTATCTCTCGGGCAGATGAGACTGCCTACTAGTCCTGAGGATTGGCGTATGGATGTCCGGTTCTTTTGAAAGCTCTGGTTCTACCATACTTTCAATAATAGTTTATGGTTCTGGAATTTCTTCCAGATCTATTGCGCTCCCACTATTTTCTTTTAAAAAAAGATGATTTTCTAAAAAGTGGGCATGACGAGAAACAAAAACCTTTTGTTCCTCTGCGTAATAGGAAAGATACCCTCTGGAGTTCTTTGGGTATCCCACAAACCTATACAGTACTGAGAGTGCCTCGAACTTATCCGTATACTGCTTTTCAACAAAAGCCGGACATCCCTATATCTTCAGATACTGAAAATAGGGTTTCTTCCCACTCTACATCTGATATGGTGTGGTAGGCACAGTCTTGGTAGGAACCTTATTCAAAAGATATGCAGCTTATTCTAGTGCATAATTTCAGAAGGATCGCGGCAAGTCAGCGTTACTCATTATGGAACGAACAATATCCAATAGGGTTCTGTTCCGCCTTTCCTATACACCGTTGTGTTGTGGTGTGTATGGAGGAGTAAGCTGAGAGATAATTCCATTCTCTTTTAGGTAATCCAGGAACTCGGCAATTTAAGTATTCACCACGTCGAACAGATCTCAGTGTCTTGATACTTTTTCCTGTTTCTTTTTCCACTTCATTCTTATATTCCCGGAATTTTTCAAAGGGTTCGGATTTATGCTTTATCAGGAAGACATGTCCTAACCAAGAGAAATTGTCCGTAAAAGTAATGAAATAGGAATAACCACTTCGTGCATGTTTCCTGATTTAAAATTAGGAAAGCCTACAGAAGAGGCATCACGTGCTAACACGTGACCAGCAGTCACGTGTTGGCACGTGACATTTAAAAGCGGCTTCAAAGGCACATCGGTTCCCTGATCGAATCAAGAAAAATGCTTCAGAAAAGGTCACGTGCTCACATGTGACCAGCAGTCATGTGTTGGCACGTGACATTTAAAAAACAGCGGACTCATTCTCTGAATTAAACCAAGAAAAAGGCTCCAGACGAGAGTCACGTGCTCACACGTGACCAGGGGTCACGTGCTGGCACGTGACGGCTAAGCAGCGGCCAGAAGGCAGAGCGTAAAAAGAAGAAGAGGGCTCGTTCCAAGGGGGTCACGTGCCCACACGTGACCAGGGGTCACGTGGCCACACGTGACCTGCTTTCAAAGCCTATCTGTTAACAGAATTAAATTCTGAGAAAAGACTTCTCAAACCTTTCCAAAGGAAAATGATTATTTGGAACCGATTGAATTAAAAATTTAAAGATTCTTAAATATCACCTATCTATGGAAAAATCTTGAATTTGGAAAGATTTCCCCTTTAAATCTAACCGAAATAACAAAGGAAAATCTCTGGATTTAAAATCCAATGGTGAATAAAATTCACCTAATAATCCAAAGGTCCAAATGAATGATGAATACAAATCAAATCTCTCAATGAAAGATTCATCAAAAACTAATTAATTCTGCTGCTACTCCTATAAATAGGAGCCAATATATATGCAGAGGGATCGATAAAAAAAAGAGGAGAGCCTTGATACTTTGAAAGGAATTTGGATCTTCTGCAAAAGAAAACCCTAGGTAAGAAATGGAAGGCTTTTTGAAAAAAAATGAGAATTTAATTCTCAATAGAGTTTAGCTCTGATATTAAACAGAAGAACATGGTTCTCTCTTTGGTGGAGGATCTGTAAAGTGCACATCTCCCCTTTAATTGAGAATTTAATTCTTATTAGGTTGAGATCCTGCCATGCCGATCCAAAGCATAGAGAGGGAATGGAAGCTTGAGAATTTAATTCTCACAGAACTATAGGAATTTAATTCCTTTAAAATAAAATTAGGGTTTAACCTTATGTTATGGGAATTTAATTCCTTCAGAATGAACAGAATCAGGGTTCAACCCTAGTTAAGAACTTATTTCTGTTAAAATAACAGAAATTTAATTCCTTTAAGAAAGAAGAAATTAGGGTTTCACCCTATGACAGAATCTCATGCCTCTCTAAAAGAGAGTGGGAATTTAATTCCTTTAAAGCTTTTATTAGGGTTTAACCCTATGATAGAATTCAGTTCTTCACATATATGAGGAATTTAATTCCTACAGAAAATTCAGAGTTCAACTCTATCCCAGAATATAAATCTTCAGAAGGAAATAGGAATTTAATTCCTCTTAAATTTATCGTTAGGGTTCAACCCTACGAAGAATTTAATTCTTAAAAAGGGGATTAACAGATCTTCTAAAAAACATACGAAGAGGCAGGGTCACGTGCCACCACGTGACCCCCGAAAAGATCCACAGAGAAGGGCCTTTGAGGCAGTGCCTCACGTGACCTACGTGACCTTTGGCAGAAGCTTTAACATACAAGCATTTAAATGCCCGTCACGTGATGGCACATGATGCTCTAATAGATGCAATATTCTCAGCAGAACAAACGAAGGGAGGGCGCCCTCACGTGCAACCACGTGACCCCTCTTGCCTCAGTGTTTAACACTAAATTGGAACCTCTGAATCCAGTGTTAAAACACAGTTTGGCCTTAGTGTTCAACACTAATTAAAGAACTTTATTTGCAGTGTTTAACACTGAATTTCTTAGTGTTTAATACTAAATTAAACCCCTGTTAACAGAGCTTAAGACTAACTCCCTTAGTGTTCAACACTAAATTAAAATCTCTGTCACCAGTGTTTAACACTGATTATTCTTAGTGTTTAACACTAATTTGAAACCTCTGCTGCTAGTGTTTGACACTGATTTGCTCTAGTGTTTAACATTAATTTGAATCCCCTATTGCTGGTGTTTAACACTAATTGTCTTTTAGTGTTAAAACACTAACTTGATCCAGTGTTCAACACTGCTGAATTGACGTTAGCCTAATTGGCTAAATGGCCAGAGGCAAAGCCTCTCCTTCAATGGACCAACAGGAAGCCAATATTCTAAACATAATTGGACTTAGCCCAAGATGGCCATAAGTCCTCAATTCAGACTTAACTGGGCTAATGGGCTCATAACATAATTAATTGGTCTTGATCCCAAATTGGGCCAAAGACTATTTAATCCACCCCGGTTCAAGGGTACATCTCTTCACTCCTTTGATACTTGGCGTTGTAATTCCTCAACGTCTTCAAAGAGGTGACGGGTCCCGATGACCACATATTGACACGGACTGTGGGGTCCTTAAACTTATGGACTATGAGGTCCTTAACCTTGACCGAGATGTCTTAAAACTAACAACGGACTGTGGGGTCCTTAAACTCATGGACTATGAGGTCCTTAACCTTGACCGAGATGTCTTAAAACTAACAACGGACTGTGGGGTCCTTAAACTCATGGACTATGAGGTCCTTAACCTTGACCGAGATGTCTTAAAACTAGCAACGGATTGTGGGGTCCTTAAACCCATGGACTATGACGTCCTTAACCTTGACCGCAATGTCTTAAAACTAACATTGGACCGCAATGTCCTTAAACTACCCATGGACCACAGTGTCCTTAAACTACCTATTGACCGCAACGTCATTAAACTAAACAACAGGGCTCCTTTAATGGCTCTATTGTTGGATCTAAACGATCCTGTTAAGTCGATCTTAGTCTAAAAACTAGACTAACGTGTCCTTAACAAACGTTTAAGTCGATCTTAGTCTCCAATGAGGCTGACGTATCCTTAAACCCAAACCCCCAAACCCAAATTTAAGATAATACGGATTTGGACTAGTCCACGCCCTACGGGCGACGACATAATTCAGTCTCCGCATACAATCCACGGGCAATGAAACATAAAATAAATACACACGACACGAAATGACCATCTGGAGAAGGAGAAAGTGGTTACCGCGATGCGGTAGCGTAATTAACTGCAGGGGCTTGCGCCTGCAGGGAAGAGCGTCCACACAATCAAAAACCCCTCAAGCGAGGGGGAATCTGACGAAGTCTGCTACATCGGACGCATCCGTTTAAACCTTCGATATACGGTGCCATAAATCAACTTGGCATCTTCGGAGAGGTGGACGGATAGCACCAATTAGCATCTGCCCCGAATTTCAGGCGAGACAGTCCATGTCTCGGCCGTCGTTCGGAAAGGAACAGTGCATATGTAGATATTGGACTACACACGTCGCTGTGTATGAGTCCTAAGAGCTCGCTCCTCTTACTCCGTGTCCAGTGAACGGAGTCTTTATCATCTTTCCAATGAGACAAGATTGACAAGTTGCATAAGACTGATATTCCAACAGATCCAAATATCCCTCTCTATGTAATTTCGACAACCGTGTTTCATTGATGTGACCATGTCTACAAAGCCATAAGAAAGTTTTATTTAATTCTGGAGACTTTCTTTTAAGTGTGTTCTGGACGTTGAAAACTGTAATACCCAGCCCCTGTTATACCAATAATTGTACTCCTTTATACGTATAAATTTTATTTACAATTATTTATTGTTTTAAATCCCCTAATCTATTAAAGTACTTCCCCTCTTCTTTCTCAGACCCCAATCCCAATTCCGCCCCTACGGCCCATTCCATTTCTCCTCATCTCCCATTCCTTTTATTTATTTTCTTTGATTATTCCCAGCCCGGCCCACGTCCTTCACCATTTTCTCTTTATTTTTCCGGCCTATCTCTCTCTTTCATAACTTTATTTAAACCCTATATTTTTCCCTTCAGCCCAACACAAAAAATTTAAAACCCATTTTCAATAGAACTTAAGCCACCCTCTTAAATAAATTCATTTCCTGTTAGATTTATCGAGCCCAGCCCCATTTTCTCGGCCCCGGCCCACTCCTTTTATTTATTCCCATTTATTTTCCTATTAATCCCCAGGCCCGGCCCAGTGCCCCTCCAAGCCCACTCACCTCTGCCCACACCCGACCCGCTTCAAACTCCGACCCGACCCGCCTTCTCATCTTCCCCAACGGCTACCCCATTCTCCCGCTCCATGTCTCGCGTGATCCGCTCCCTCCGCCGATGCCCACGCTCGCGAGCGTTACCCACGACGCGCGCCTCATCACTCTTTCTCTCTCCCTCACTCCCATCACTCCTCACTCTCTCAGACCCACTTCTCCCTCTACTCCCTCACTCAATCACAGCACCTCTCGAGTTCACCTGCACACCTCCGTCACCGAGCACCCAACGTCGCACGCCCTGACGGCGACGACCGCGACCTCTCTTCCTCTCTCCCTCGCCTCCACCTTCGACCACCATCAAACCCGAGCTCCCCACTCCCTCTCTCCCTCGACTTCCTCCTCCTGCACACCCAACCCTTTGCCTCCATCAACGTCGGCATCCCATGCCGCTGGACACGCCGGAGCATCAACACAACCTCCCCCACGTCACCGACGGCCTCCCTCACCCGACCTCCTTTCTCAATCTCTCGATCTCTCTCTCTCTCGATCACTCTCTCCCTCCTTCTTCCTCTCTTCCTCTGTTCTCACCCTCTCTCTCTGGTTCTCTCTCTCCTTGTCTCTCCCTCTCTGTGTCTCTCTCTTTCTCACTCACTACCTCCCTCTAATTCTTTCTCCCTCTAACTCTCTACCTCTCACTCAATCTTTCTGTGCTCTCTTTCTCTCTCCTTGCTTTTCTCACTCTCTCTATCTGATCTCTCTCTCTGTCTCCCTCTCTCTCTACACTTCTCACTCTCTCTCTCCCTATATCACTTTCCCTCACCTGAACCTCGCCAGCAACCTCCACCTCATTGCAACCACCCTCGCCCCCACAAGCCGAGTCGAGATCACCACAAAACATTCAAGCTTTGGCATTTCATCGAGCACTTTTCATACGTCGTCGATCCCTGCTGTCTCGGTCGTCGCCGCTACTGTCGTACAACCCCGAGACATTCCCAGGCAAGTATTTTACTTGCTTACATGCTATATACTCAAGTTACAATCTTTAATTACATATATCATAAAATTACAATTTTAGATCAATTATGTGCCATACCTGTTCGATGTGTGTTCTCAGTGAAAATACTTGCTTAATTTGATGGAACTCAATTGTATAATCTGGCCCGTATGGCTGTGAATGTAGTGTGTGAATTTCATTGGATAATATGACCGTTAACGACTAAAACAACCACCCCCAAGTTTAACCGTAAAACTGGAATTTTCTTGTACCTGAAAACCGTTAAAATCACCATAAATTATATACACACTGGAATGACGCGTTCGAGGGCTAAAATCGAAGCCAACTCGACGAACTTTTACCCTATACTAGTTTCTAGATATTCCTGTACTTAAACTGTGACAATATTTGAATCGGAGTGCGACTCTGGACTGCAGTCCAGAGCGACCCCAGTTGTTGGTTGCTGTTCCGTAATGAGTACCACTTGGTTTCCTTAACTCGTAGATTGCGGAACTCCAGTGTTATTTATAGGTGAATCTTTCATCTAGAGAACACAATTAATTTCATCCTGTTTCGTTATCATTTGTTATTTAACTTGTAATTTAAAAGATCGGGGCGTATAACAGTCCCAACAGAATCAGAATCGACATACTAGCATTAAACAATGTATAACTCCTGACGTACAGACGCGATTGAAAATCCGTATATTTCGTTGAAAACCTTACTAAAAACTCTAGATTTCATTCAACTGTAGCATCGCTAAAATCTGATCCCAACTGGGATTAAAATGCGTTGTGAAATGGACTTCCGATTCTGAAACCGGATTTCCAGCCGTGAACGCTTAAAATGAAATGGCTATAATTAATGATCCTGAAACCCGATTGGCTTGAAACTAAATTCGCTGGATAGATAACTGAACATACTATTTACTTCCCGTTCATCGTTTCACTAAACTGTAACCGTATGATTTATGATAAATTATGCAAGTGGTAGATTGTAGATTCATGACAACCTAATCATGCTTTATATACTGTTTACGCATCATATCATACACATGTCATTGCATTGATAACCTAGTGATAACGTGCATTTACCCAGTGTTAGGTATTAGTGATGATTGTGGCAAGTACGTTAGTGTTCGTGTATCAGTGAATAAGTGAAAGTGATACGTACTTGTACACAATCAGTGAACCATATGATTCTATTGCATTGTCGACGTCTGTGGAACGCGTGTACGTGTGACTATAAGTGGTATGGGACACTTATGGAAGCTCGTGCACGGGTGTCACAGATAAGGCACCAGACACTGCCATTTACCTTAGGTATTAGTCGGGACGTGCTTGATGGAGGTCCTGCCTCCAGTTCTCACGCAGACTTGTCACAGATCGATTGGTATTTAGGGTTATAGTTAGCGTTTGATGTAGATCACGGGGTGTGGGGTAGTTTAAGTGTGAGTTCAACAGAATCTCGGGAGTCCCATGCCGGCTTATACATTTAGGGAGATATATGGAGATTTACAGGGTACGTGATTATTACCGTGATATACATGTTAGGCCCGTGGTCCCTTGCCCTTGGGTTCTACCCTTGGGTGGAGGACACTCACGAGTGGTTGACTCTCACACTTGGACTGACGATAGGCTTAGTGACCTGTACAGTGAGACGTAGAGACTGATAGGGATACTGGCATTGATATACCTTACATACTGTGTTGACATACGTGGCATATCATTCTACTGCTTTTACTGTTCCGCTGAATTGATTACTGCATGTTCATATCCATACTGCCAGTGATCTACTGTTATATATACCTATTATCAATGTTAGAATTGTCACATGATTATATATATATATATTATATTGCTTTTGTGTCGCTCTGACGACCTGAGTATGCATGCTCAGTGTGAGGAGAAGATTTAGCCTGGACCAGGACTATACGTATATCACAGACACCTCGACTTGCTATCCAGAGTTACATTCATTTGTCCCCCTCAGGTCAGTTCTTTACATTGTTTCATTCCGTTACTGCATTTCTCATTACCTGCGCATCATATACTATTTACCATGAAAAACTAGAGGCCGAAGTGTGACTACGGCAGGACGTCTCCTTGACCGTAGGAGTATGGCTGGCCTTGTCAACCCCTCGTATTCCATATTTTGGGAAGCGGGGCGTGACATGGTTTAGTTGGTATCAGAGACAGGCTTTGCTTCGATTGGGATTGCAGTTTTCCGTGTAGAGCTTGACAATCTATGGCATCCTCAGTCTAGATTGTAAACTTGATATCCTTGATCCATATTCACATTGAGTGTTCTGCTATCCATTCGCTAGGGTTTCGGATGACTTGGCAAGATTATGTGGTTGCAATTGCACTACCGTACTCTGTTTAAGAGACTTAGAGTCATACAGTTGATTTTCCAATTGTAATGAATTTCATCACATCTGATATTCTTGAATCTTTGTCCAATCCATATTATATTCTTATAGCTTGTGCCTTACATCGTTCTCAAAATTATTGTTTCAGGATCATGTTCTCCAACGAATCTTCCTCTATCTCCGCTCCCCAGAATCAGACTGTTGAAATCCTGAGTGTACTGCAAGGTTTAAAGGAAGCCCAGGAGTGAACGAACGACTTGTTAGATGAAGGACTGAGAAGGCAGGTGAATCAGGCACCAGCGGGAGTCTCAAATTGTAAAGGGATCCATGTTAGACGAGGAAAAGAGATGAAGATGAAGCGCCAATTTGTTTTCACACGACAGAAGCAGCAGAAGACCCCATGTTGTGAGTACTGTAAGAGGCCAGGACATCTTCAGAGGGATTGTCGCCGCGCCCAAGGGAAATGTCTGATTTGCGGATCCAGCGGACATCTTATCAACGGTTGCCCAAGAAGGAAGGAGCTACAAGGAGGAGAATCATCCACACTCTCCACTTCTGCCAAGTGATGATTATTGCGTAGTTCGAACCTCGAGGATTCAACCCGCGTGACGAGAATACAACAGTCTAGCAATCAAAGAAGAATTTTCATGTTTTCTACTTTCAGCAATAATGTTGTCATTATCTTAAAAAATATTTCTTTCCGTTTGAAATCTTGTATCCGTTGAACTTTTAGTTGAACGCAATAAAACTTGAATCGTAATATATGTATCATTCTCTTGTTCCTCCCCTTATACATGCTATTCAATTATCGCAGCATTTTAATCTTGATTTTTCAGTTCCTGTCACCGCATATCTTTCTATACTTCATACATTTAGCTATTTTCTTGATGTATTCCACTGTCTAATCATGATTCTTTCTTTTCAAGCCATGGCCCACCCTGGAGCAGCGCCACATCTAGATGAGGATGCACGGTCATGCGTTTCCTTAGACCGCACGCTGATGAGTTCTGACGATGAGATCAATGATCCCCAGGCCATTTTCGTAAACAGCGATTCAGAGGACGAAGGAGCAGCCGCCCCAGAGTTTGACAGGATAGGAGATTCCGACGAAGAGGAAGGAGCTGAAGAGATCCCAATAGAGGAAGATCCCGAGGAAAACCCGATAAAAGAAAATCCAGTAGAGGAAAATCCCATGGAAGAGAACCCAGAAGAAGAGAATCACATGGAATCAGATCTCGATGAAGAAGCTCCAGCCGAGGAAGAAGGACCAGAAGATCAAGACTCTGATGTGGAAGAACTCTCAAATGGCGATCCCTGCGAGGCGATATGGGAATGGACGCCCCTACCTGAGCGCGCGAGCCTACCGCAACCTGCTGAATCTCCACAACCGCGACTGACGGGATTTCTTTAGATGTTGTCTTATCTGGCTGAATAAATCTGTGTATAGATTAGGGCCACATTTTACCTTTGAGAATGCTTTGTTTATAATATTCTGGAATGAAATAAATTGCTGAGTTCGTTAATCTTTCGATCTTCTTAGCTCACTTGCTACTTGATTATTCCTACTACCTCATTATTTTCCTACTGAGATCTGTTCACCCCTACTCCTTACACTGTTTTAACCCTCACTGAGATTAATTAGTACCGCACCCTGATCTTTAGAATAGGCCATCTTTCATCCTTCGTATATGCCTCGTTTGATATCCTTCTGGCAGGGGATGTTGATAATGAAATCTCCAAATTGACTGACCCTTCGAAAATATTTTGATTCACATAATGTACCGACCGTCACCATTCCCATATTTTTTCCCTTGTAGTCCATTATTGCTCACCCTTATTTCCTGTGCCGACCCGATCCCAATCTCCTTGAACTCCAGCCTAAAGCTGCCACACTCCTACCTTCTGAATGAGCCACCCTTCCTTGTAATCATCACTCCAGCTAGCCCTATACCCCTTTGTGTTTTCCAGTTACCCTAACTATATTTAGGGACACTGTTATTTGAAAATTTAATTTGCAGTATTTTGTATTTATCAAAGAGTGCGTGTATTTGATTACTCCGTTTTATGTATTTTAAGTACATTATTATGATTCTCATTTTTCAGTAGCGCAACCTTACACCGCGCATATTTTGTTCCATGTTCTTTATTTTCACTATATGAGTTTTCTACGTTATTTGATCGATACATCGTCCTTAAAAATGTTTTAACCTACCGACAAATCTTTCGCTACGTTATTATCGTTACTTTATTTTCGGGTGTTGTGCCTATGTTTACTATTATAAATGATTGTGCCTTATACTTATTACTTCTGCCTTGCTACTCTCGATATACTTATATGTACACATAATTAGATTTTGAGTTTACCGAACACGCCTTGAGTATTATTGTTCGTTATTGGTATCTATATTCTTGTATACCTGTAGTTACCCTTATAGTTATTTCTGCCTTATACCTATTTAGACCTACTTTTCCGTACGTTGTTCTTACTTATATATATTTTCAAATTTCTTCGTCCACGTACTGCTAATAAATCTTTTGTGTTAGTGTGCAATATAATAGCTTTCGCTTATGTTTGTATAACCTATCGTTTATCTTAAATTTCGAGGACGAAATTTTTTTGTAAGGGTGGTATGATGTAATACCCAGCCCCTGTTATACCAATAATTGTTCTCCTTTATACGTATAAATTTTATTTACAATTATTTATTATTTTAAATCCCCCAATCTATTAAAGTACTTCCCCTCTTCTTTCTCAGACCCCAATCCCAATTCCGCCCCTACGACCCATTCCATTTCTCCTCATCTCCCATTCCTTTTATTTATTTTCTTTGATTATTCCTAGCCCGGCCCACGTCCTTCACAATTTTCTCTTTATTTTTCCGGCCCATCTCTCTCTTTTATAACTTTATTTAAACCCTATATTTTTCCCTTCAGCCGAACAAAAAAAATTTAAAACCCATTTTCAATAGAACCCAAGCCACCCTCTTAAATAAATTCATTTCCTGTTAGATTTATCGAGCCCAGCCCCATTTTCTCGGCCCCGGCTCACTCCTTTTATTTATTCCCATTTATTTTCCTATTAATCCCCAGGCCCGGCCCAGTGCCCCTCCAAGCCCACTCACCTCTGCCCACACCCGACCCGCTTCAAACTCCGACCCGACCCGCCTTCTCATCTTCCCCAACGGCTACCCCATTCTCCCGCTCCATGTCTCGCGCGATCCGCTCCCTCCGCCTACGCCCACGCTCGCGAGCGTTACCCACGACGCGCGCCTCGTCGCTCTTCCTCTCTCCCTCACTCCCATCACTCCTCACTCTCTCAGACCCACTTCTCCCTCTACTCCCTTACTCAACCACAGCACCTCTCGAGTTCACCTGCATGCCTCCGTCACCGAGCACCCAACGTCGCATGCCCTGACGGCGACGACCAAGACCTCTCTTCCTCTCTCCCTCGCCTCCACCTTCGACCACCATCAAACCCGAGCTCCCCACTCCCTCTCTCCCTCGACTTCCTCCTCCTGCACACCCAACCCTTTGCCTCCATCAACGCCGGCATCCCACGCCGCTGGACACGCCGGAGCATCAACACAACCTCCTCCACGTCACCGATGGCCTCCCTCACCCGACCTCCTCTCTCAATCTCTCGATCTCTCTCTCTCTCTCGATCACTCTCTCCCTCCTTCTTCCTCCCTTCCTCTGTTCTCACCCTCTCTCTCTAGTTCTCTCTCTCCTTGTCTCTCCCTCTCTGTGTCTCTCTCTTTCTCACTCACTCCCTCCCTCTAATTCTTTCCCCCTCTCACTCTCTACCTCTCTCCTTCTCACTCAATCTCTCTGTGCTCTCTTTCTCTCTCCTTGCTTTTCTCACTCTCTCTATCTGATCTCTCTCTCTGTCTCCCTCTCTCTCTACACTTCTCACTCTCTCTCTCCCTATATCACTTTCCCTCACCTAAACCCCGCCAGCAACCTCCACCTCATTGCAACCACCCTCGCCCCCACAAGCCGAGTCGAGATCACCACAAAACCTTCAAGTTTTGGCATTTCATCGAGCACTTTTCATACGTCGTCGATCTCTGCTGTCTCGGTCGTCGCCGCTGCTGCCGTACAACCCCGAGACATTCCCAGGCAAGTATTTTACTTGCTTACATACTATATACTCAAGTTACAATCTTTAATTACATATATCATAAAATTACAATTTTAGATCAATTATGTGCCATACCTGTTCGATGTGTGTTCTCAGTGAAAATACTTGCTTAATTTGACGGAACTCAACTGTATAATCTGGACCGTATGGCTGTGAATGTAATGTGTGAATTTCGTTGGATAATATGACCGTTAACGACTAAAACAACTACCCCCAAGTTTAACCATAAAACTGGAATTTTCTTGTACCTGAAAACCGTTAAAATCACCATAAATTATATACACACTGGAATGACGCGTTCGAGGGCTCAAATCGAATCCAACTCGACGAACTTTAACCCTATACTAGTTTTCATATATTCCTGTACTTAAACTGTGACAATATTTGAATCGGAGTGCGACTCTGGACTGCAGTCCAAAGCGACCTCAGTTGTTGGCTGCTGTTCCGTAATGAGTACCACTTGGTTTCCTTAACTCGTAGATTGTGGAACTATGCTGTTATTTATAGGTGAATCTGTCATCTAGAGAACACAATTAATTTCATCCTGTTTCGTTATCATTTGTTATTTAACTTGTAATTTAAAAGATCGGGGCGTATAACAGTCCCAACGGAATCAGAATCGACATACTAGTATTAAACAATGTATAACTCCTGACGTACAGACGCGATTTAAAATCCGTCTATTGCGTTGAAAATCTTACTGAAAAATCTAGATTTCATTCAACTGTAGCGTTGCTAAAATATGATCCCAACTAGGATTAAAATGCGTTGTGAAACGGACTTCCGATTCTGAAACCGGATTTCCAGCCGTGAACGCTTAAAATGAAATGGCTATAATTAATGATCCTGAAACCCGATTAGCTTGAAACTAAATTCGCTGGATAGATAACTGAACATACTATTTACTCCCCGTTCATCGTTTCACTAAACTATAACTGTATGATTTATGATAAATTATGCAAGTGGTAGATTGTAGATTCATGACAACCTAATCATGCTTTATATACTGTTTACGCATCATATCATACACATGTCATTGCATTGATAACCTAGTGATAACGTGCATTTACCCAGTGTTAGGTATTAGTGATGATTGTGGAAAGTACGTTAGTGTTCGTGTATCGGTGAATAAGTGAAAGTGATACGTACTTGTACACAATCAGTGAACCTTATGATTCTATTGCATTGTCGACGTCTGTGGAACGCGTGTACATGTGACTATAAGTGGTATGGGACACTTATGGAAGCTCATGCACGGGTGTCACAGATAAGGCACCAGACACTGCCATTTATCTTAGGTATTAGTCGGGACGTGCTTGATGGAGGTCCTGCCTCCAGTTCTCGCGCAGACTTGTCACAGACCGATTGGTATTTAGGGTTATAGTTAGCGTTTGATGTAGACCACGGGGTGTAGGGTAGTTTAAGTGTGAGTTCAACAGAATCTCGGAAGTCCCATGCCGGCTTATACATTTAGGGAGATGTATGAAGATTTACAGGGTACGTGATTATTACCGTGATATACATGTTGGGCCTGTGGTCCCTTGCCCTTGGGTTCTACCCTTAGGTGGAGGACACTCACGAGTGGTTGACTCTCACACTTGGACTGACGATAGGTTTAGTGACCTGTACAGTAAGACTTAGAGACTGATAGGGATACTGGCATTGATATACCTTACATACTGTGTTGACATACGTGGCATATCATTTTACCGCTTTTACTGTTCCGCTGAATTGATTACTGCATGTTCATATCCATACTGCCAGTGATCTACTGTTATATATACCTATTATCAATGTTAGAATTGTCACATGATTTTATATATATATTATATTGCTTTTTTGTCGCTCTGACGACCTGAGTATGCATGCTCAGTGTGAGGAGAAGATTTAGCCTGGACCAGGACTAGAAGTATATCACAGACACCTCGACTTGCTATCCAGAGTTACATTCGTTTGTCCCCCTCAGGTCAGTTCTTTATATTGTTTCATTCCATTACTGCATTTCTCATTACCTGCGCATCATATACTGTTTACCATGAAAAACTAGAAGCCGAAGTGTGACTATGGAAGGACGTCTCCTTGACCGTTGGAGCATGGCTGGCCTTGTCAACCCCTCGTATTCCATATTTTGGGAAGCGGGGCATGACAAAAACCTGAGCTTGATTAAACACATATATACTATTCTCTAGTGTACCTGACCCAATCAAACTTTGATTTAGGTGGATGTGAACCACATCGCTTACAAACTAGACTTGGTACACACAAACAGTTACGTAGAATCAATATCTGCCCACTTGTCAATTCTAGGTGATATACCCTACGGATACAGCGTCCACGCTTATTCAGTTAGCATCCATGAGAGTCATATCACCTGCCCTGATAACTCTACGATTTCTCAAAGCCTGTAATGAATTACAGATATGAGATCCTGATCCGGTATCTTATACCCAGGAAGTAGAATTAATTGATAGACTATTTTCAATCACAAACACACCCGAAGTCGAAACCACAACGTGCTTCGGATCCTGGATTCTGGCTTTCCAAGCCCTGCATCCCTTCTGCCAATGCCTTTTCCCGTAACAATAGGAACATCCCTCCTTCCCTATTGTTAACCCCGAAACTTTTGCCCTTCCCTTTTCTTCTACCTTACGGACACCGCCTTTCGGTTTTATGGAGGTCTTCTTCTTCTCACCCTTGGCATCCGCCTTAGATCCAGAAGAGGAAGATTCCCCAATAAGTAGAGCGGGTGTCTCCCTGGTTTCCTTCAGGACGCCCTTAACTGGAAGTATAACTTTCTTCCCCTGGACGTAAGTAGGAGGTAAGGACTGTAGAACCAAGTCAGCATATAACTCGTTCTCCAACGTAGTCTCCAGGTCCGTGAGTCTTTTAATATAGCTAATCATTGTAGGGACGTGGTTCCCTACAGATGACCCAACAGCCAACCTCGCTTGAAGCAATTTTTTTGAGCTTTCATATCATGCGATACGAGATTGCTCTCCATATAAAACATTGTTATGGAGGAAAATAGAAACTAAGTCCATTTTCTCGTGCTGCCTCTGGTATACACCATCAACTGTGGCCAACACGAGGCACTTGGCATTCGCACTATCCTTTTCCCTTGTCTGACGGATATCCTTATCCACGACGATGGAAACTAGACCTGGGGCGGCGGGAGCTTGAGTAGTAATGAGGTGGTCTAGCTTGTCATAGGTAATGGACATCTGGACAAACCTTTGCCAGTCAATATAGTATAACTCAGTCATTTTATTATATATCTGTAACCTAATCTGGTCACTTGGTCGCTGCAATTATGAGAGAGAGAAGAATACACTCAGTATGATGCTCTTGCAAGTTTAGATTGGTTTTTAATTTATCTAAACAGGATGGCTCCCACTGTTTCTCAAATCCTTCCTCGAACCATAAAAGAAGAATTAGTCAGGATTGATCTCACCGTACAATTCTTGCTTAACTGTTCGGCCATGCTAGTGTCGGTACTTTGAGGGAGGTTTTACGACGCTTTCGCGAAATTCATTAATTAAATAACCACTTTTTCTGGAGGCGTAGCCCCGCTAACACTGTTCTAGACACCTACTTAGTTTATAGCATTAATCGTTAAGTGAAGAATCTTCCGAAGAGTAGCAGATACTCACAGTAGGATCGGGACCCAAATATCATTGTGTGATAATGCTGAAGGAATTCTACCAACATTATCAAACTCCAAATGGTATAAAGCACCAGCAAGTTTCAGTTTCTTTAGAAACTCCCGATGTGGATTTTTGCCCCATGCTCTTATGATCTTGACGAAGGCCAACATATCATAAGTCACATGTCATGTTCTGCCCATCATTATACAGGTTAATTTGAACCCACCCATACATACTCTTGACGAAGTCCAAAATAGTAGTACGACTGTCCCAAACCAACGCATCTATCTATGACATATGAACACCCGGCAGCTACCAATCACTATGTCTTGACGAAGGTGTTTCCCCTAATCAGAGCAAAGCTCTGTTTGAATTTCAAAAATTCAAAAATTGAAGCAATGCTTCAGATCCCTTGCGCTGCGCGCAACGCGCTACGTGTCAAAAGCAGACACGCCAGCGCAGCGCCCAAGGCAGCGCACCCAATCAGAGCAAGGCTTTATTTAAAATAAAAATAAAGGAAGCAATGCTTCAGATGATTTGCGCTTTGCGCTGCGCGACACGTGGCAGCGCAGTTGCGCTGCGCTCTGTGCTGCGCGACACGTGTCAAGCGCAGGTGCGCTTGCGCCAACTGTGCCAGCACTAAAAACAGAATTAAAATTCCAGAAAGATCTTTCTGATCTTATTAAAAAAATAAAATTCTCTTCTGTAAAACAGGAACCCTTGGATCAAAGATCCAATGGTGGGGAAAAATCCTTAAATCACTCAGAGAAAGATCTCTTTAACTGATTTAACAAATCAATTGGCCCTATATAAAGGCCCCTAGACTACAAGTCTAAAACAGATTAACACAGAGAGAGAACTCAGAGAAATCTTCTGAAAACTTTGAACTCAGAAAAAGAAGAAAGGTAAAACCTTTGAAAAAAAGAAGAATTTTCTTCTAAAAAGATCAATGATCTAAGAACAAGATCAAAGATCTTCAATAAAAAATGATAATATTAATAAAAAGAAGTAATTTACTTCTTTAGATCATTTGATCTACATAAAGGCATTGCCTTTTGATGAACCATTGGTTCTGAAATCTTAAAAGATTCTTTTCTTTGATCCAAAATTAGATCAAGAGATCAAGCAGTGCCCTGCACTTGTAAAATTTGCACTGTTGCGCTCTTAGGTTGGCGCAAGCCACCAGAGAGCGTCCCGTGTCAGCCCTAGAACAAACTGCGCCTTACACTTTAAAAGCAGAGCACTGCTCTTTTAAATTGGCGTAAGTCATCAGAGCGCGCCACGTGTCAGCAGCGCAACAGCGCAGCGCACTGCGCTTGCGCTTACCAGAGCGTGACACGTGTCACCTCCACATGCGCTTGCGTTTTGCGCTCCTCAGTCAGCGCAAAGCATCTGACAGGCCACGTGGCGCACTGATAGAATAATAAATGCAGCGCATTATTAAAGGGTAGAGCCCAATTAAGAGGTCCAATTGACCAAAACAAATGCTCTGCATTATAAAAAAAGGGGACAGAGCCCAATTAAAAGTGCCTAATAGGCCTGAAAAAAATGCACTGCAAAGGGCAGAGCCTAATCAAAGGCCTAACAGGCCAGACACAAATAAATAAATGTTGAACATTTTCAACTGGACTTAGCCCAATTCTGGCCGTAAGTCCTCAAATTAAATTGACTGAGCATGATTGCTCTCTTAAATCAATTTACACCCGGTTCAAGGGTATATCTCCGAACTTCTCTGACATCTGTCGTTGTAATCCTTCAACGTCTTCAGAGAGTTGACGGGTCCTGACAACCACACATCAATATGGACTGTGGGGTCCTTAAACTCATGGACTGGCGCGTCCTTAAACTCATGGACTAATGCGTCCCTAAAACTAACATCCGTCTCCAAAATGGGAATGTTGGACCACCATGTCCCTAAACTGGAACAATAGAGCCCCCAAATGCTCATGTCGGATCTAAACGATCCCGTTTAAGTTGATCTTAGCCTCAAATATGGCTAACGTATTCTTAAATTTTCAAACAGACTTTAGTCCTAAATTGGACTATAGATCCCCCAATCTACTTTGGTTCAAGGGTATATCTCTAAACTCCTCTGACATCTGTCGTTGTAATCCTTCAACGTCGTCAGAGAGGTGATGGGTCCCGATGGCCATACACGTAACGGACCACTATGTCCCTAAACTGGAACAATAGAGCCCCTAAATGCTCTGTTGTCGGATCTAAATGATCCTGTTAAGCTGATTTTAGTCTCAAATTAGACTAACGTATCCTTAACAAACGTTTAAGTTGATCTTAGCCTCAAATATGGCTAACGTATCCTTAAACCGAAACCCCAAACCCAAATCTAAGAAAATACGGATTTGGACTAATCCACGTCCTACGGGCGACAACATAAATTAGTCTCCGTATACAATCCATGGGCAACCACAAACAAAACAAAGACCCACGACACGAAGTAAAATTCTGGAGAAGGAGAAAGTTGTTACCACGATGCGGTAGCGTATTTAACTGCAGGGGCTTGCGCCTACAGGGAAGAGCATCCCCACAATCAAAAACCCCTCGAACGAGGGGGAATCTGACTAAGTATGCTACATCGGCCGCATCCGTCTAAACCTCCGATACACGGTGCCATAAATCAACTTGGCATCTTCGGAGAGGTGGACGGATAGCTCCAATTAGCATCTGCCCCGAATTTCAGGCAAGACGTCCTCTCGTCTTGGCCGCCGTTCGGAGGGGAACAGATTCTGGCACGCCCGGTGGGACCCTTCCTCTTTCTACTCCATGCTTCGTGTGTCGTGTTCGCGAACGAATCACAGTTTGCTGTGGTTGCATGTGGATTTGAGATACTTAGATTTGGTGCCTTGCTCCGTGCAGAAAATAGAAGATCAATGGCTTCAAACTGCACTACCTGCAACTGCAACTCTCGCTCCGTCCTTGCTGGAGGAGTGACTTATGGGCCCAAAGCGGCCTCCCTTTTCAAGATGCCAGTGGAGCAGATAACTCAAGCCACCGCTGAACTATTCTTCGGGACCATGCTCCTACTGATGAGCTTCAATGCCCTAATGATATCGCAAGAAGCTTCAAAGAAGCCGGTCTTTGATCGACTTTCCACTACTGCGACCCTTCTCAACGGGTCGTCCAACTTCAATACCTCAGTTTTCAACAGAGTGGGCCAGAACGTCTACAAGCCCGCGATACCCGAAGCTGCCATCCCAAAGTGGATATCCATCCGGGCTCAAGCGGACGAAATCATTGGAAAGGTCCTCCTTCCAAGAAGTCAGTTTTTACAAGCTGGCCATTCCGATTGCTGCTCTAGGCGAGGTCCTCAAAGCTGCTTCCCGTGCCCAGAGGCCTGTCTTTGACAGATTAGACATTGCTTCTCAACGGGTGTCAGTCTTTGACTGGCTAGCACCAATAACAGTCTCTCCTCAAAGCAGGGGGCATGAAGAAGCTTATCCAACAACGGAGGTGATCTCATCCGCACGACATGCTCGACGTCGCCATTGGCGCCGAGTGAGGAAAGCTGGGGCAATTCCCCTTCTGGACTGACTCCGCCGGCTCCAGCGATGGAAGTTGACGCTACTGTTCCAACCGGGAACAGTTTTGAACTACTTAACAAGGTGCGCAGGAATTCGCCAACTGCTATGCAGAAAAGATCTCCTCCACCTATGGAGAAGTCCCCAAAGGCGAAGCTGGAGCAGCCCCCTCAACGGCCGTCCTCTAAAATTTATAAGGTCTGGCGTCAAGTCCAGGACTCTGTAGTGGATCAAGACTATGTCCGCCGACAGAAAAAGATGAAGGTTCGGCAGGAGAAGGACTACTCTGTCAAGCCACCAAAAGCGACAGCTACTTGGGTACCCACTACAACGGCCCCCTCGACTTCAACTGCTCAAAAGGGGAGGAAGCCAAAGAAAGCCCCTGTGATTGCGGCAAAACGTAAAGACGCTGAGCCCAACGCCCTAAGTCTGGGGGCATGGTGGTGCATACCGTCTACATGGCATCCGGGAAAGAGGATAGCCGCGTTTCTACGGGCCACCGACCACTCACCCGATCCATCACGAGAGCTCAAGAACAACAACAGCAGAAGCTTCAAGAGATGCTGAGTACAATGGCCGCACTTACCGGGCCAAAAGAAAGCTCGGAGGCATCCTCGGATCAACGCCGGGAGCAAGAAACTGATGCTGACTTCCTACGCAGAGTCCTCAAAAAGAAGGACAGAAAAGCAGCAGAACAAGCAGCTAATATAAAACAAATGGCGCTTCTTTTCCAAGATATGGTAGGAATGATGTTACAGCAGGATCCTCCAACTGAAGACCCTCCGACCATTACTGAAGACGATAGAGGGGAGACATCTAATCCTCCTCCGGCTCTTTCAGCAGCCAAGGAGGAAACCATTTCCAAGGCCACACTGGATGGCTATATAGCTCAGCAAATATGAGCTCATCAGGCGAGTGAAGCGGCTGGGCAAATTGTTAGAACCGGACGACCCTATCTAGGCTGGTACGACCAAATCAGTTACCCGCCGGGATATACGATCCCTAGATTTCACGTGTACAAGGGGACAGGGAATCCACACCAGCATGTCGCTCAATTTAGGGCCTTATGCGGAAACACTGGAGGCGATGACAAACTGCTGCTTCGCCAATTCGTCGGCAGCTTAGCAGAAACAGCCTTTGAATGGTATTCGGAGCTACCTAATGACTATGTCAAAACATTTGCGGAGATGGAGCTACTGTTTACACAAAGATTCGCGAGTGCTAGCAGACGCACCCCGATCACGGCATTGATCAACGCCAGGGTAAGGCCAGGTGAAACTTGGGTCCAGTATGCGATACGGTGGCGTAATCTATGGTCAAAATGTGAGTAGAGCATCGAAGAAGCTCCCGCGGTAGGCATGTTCGTGGGTACTCTTGACCCTCAGTCAACTATCTCCCAATTCATGATGTTCTTCAAGCCGACCACCTTACAGGCCTTGATTGACAAGTTGGCCCAAATGGATCAGATGGGCCATAGGCCTTCCTCTTTAAAGACAGAGCCTTGGAATGAAAAGGGCAAAGGGAAAGCAACCTTCGTTGCCAATACTCAACGACGGCCGAGAAACTTAAAGCCGGTTGTTTTCCAAAACAATATGCGTCCACGCCCATCCCTCGAGGAAAGACTGGGACGTCCTTACTCGTTTCCCCAGGATAAAACGAGGAAACTGTTTGAGCTGGCAGTGCGCAACGGATTCATCAATCTGCCGAGTCCGAAACGTCCGCTACAGCCAGGCGATGTCAACGGTCCTAATTACTGCCCCTACCATCGAGCAGTAAGTCATCCGATCGAAGATTGCTTCGTCTTCAAAAACTGGGTTGAAGACCAATACCAACAAGGCAAACTCGCGCTGTCCGAAAACTGGAAGGTGAGCCCGCCACAACCACATGCTCCGAGAAAAATGGATATGCCGGGGGCATCATGCTCATTCATAGAGAAAGCCTAACGGACCACTACGTCCTAAAAATGGATAATAGACCGAAACGTCGTTAAACTAACAATGGACCACTATGTCCTAAAACTGGATATAGACCGAAAAGTCAGTAAACTAGAGATTCGCCTCAAATACGGCGACGGCGGATCGAAACGTCCTTAAACTAACGACGGACCACTACGTCCTAAAACTAGCTGATGAACGAAACGTCGTTAAACTACTACAAATCCACTGCATCCCCAGGCTGACGTAGTAAAAAAATGGGTATGTCCATAAGCAAAATGGGCACGAATAAAAACCCGAAAGGGCTCCATGAGTAAAAACAGCAGGTCCACCGGTGAGTCTTGTGAAAACCCGAGAGGGCGCAATCTCGTTAGAAAAAAGAATAAAAAGAATAAAAAAGAAAAAGAAAAAGACGGTATGTCCATAAGCAAAAGGGGCACGGATGAAAACCCAAAAGGGCTCCGTGTGTAAAAACAGCAGGGCTACCGGCGAGTGTTTGTGAAAACCCAAAAGGGCGCAACCTCGTTAAAAGACACTTACAGGGTCCTCTCGACCTTGTAAGGAGAAACCACCCGCGTGAGATCCTTACGACTCACAAGAGAGCAACACACTTAGGGATCCTCACGATTCCTAAGGAGAAATTACACTTACGAGATCCTCACGACTCGTAAGGAGAACTCTCTTATGGGACCCTCACGGCTCATAAGATTTGAAAGTCTTAAGTCACAGAGACCTGAACCTGTTCTTAAGCAACCCCCACAACCTTTGATATTGCCCTACAAGTGGCTCAATACTGACCCTTGTATACAATCCACGGGCGTAAATAAACATTTCCCTAATAAAGTCCCATCCGTGACTAGGGATATGTTCGCACGGTGAACAACCCTTGTGAGTCCTCTCGACTCATAAGGAGAAAACACTATTGTAAGATCCTTATGACTTATAAGAGAACATACACTTAGGAGTCCTCACGATTCCTAAGGAGAAAACGCATCTACGAGATCCTCACGACTCGTAGGGAGAAACACCTTTATAAGACCCTTACGGCTCATAAAGTCAAAAGCCTTAGTCGACGGGATCCTAACCCTGTCTGCTAAGCCACCTTTGTTCAACAGCGATAAAAGCAAATGATGATTCGCTCCTGGTAATATCCCAGTGGTAGCGATGCTGATGCCTAAAATGGTATCAAATTCCAAGTCCTTTCAAGGCAAATGATGATTCGCCCATGGCAATATCCCAGTTGTAGCGATGCTGATGCCTAAAACGGTATCAAATCCCGAGTCCTTTCATGACAAATGATGATTCGCTCCTAGCAATATTCCAGTTGTAGTGATGCTGATGCCGAAATTGGCACCGGATTCCAAGTTCTACACTCCCGATAAAAATCAGCGAGCTAAAAATCTATACAAAAACAGCCGAAATGATTGGGCAACTCGCAATAAAAAGCAGCGAGTAAAATAAAAAAATAGCCGAAATGATTGGGCAACTCGCATTAAAAAGCAGCGAGTAAAAAGAAAAATAGCCGAAATAATTGGGCACCGTGAAAAATAGCCGAAATGATTGGGCAATCGCGATCTTCGCGATATAAGAAGCTGAAATGATAGAGCATCGCGGAAAGAATAAAAAAATGATGAAAGAATGAAACTTTTTGCCCTACAAGTGAGATCACATCGATCCCTGTATACAATCCAGGGGCACAAATAAAGAGGGAACCATACTTTCCCAACAGGCTCCATCAGAAAGCGAAACCAAATCTCGACGGTTCATAAACAACCTAGAGACAACCTCGATATTTGTCGCAATATTGCAGACACAATATCAACAAATGAAGCAAAGGAAGATCCCTAGCTTCAGGGTCTCGACGTCAATATCGATAACTTAGAGATCACCAATGGCGTTTCTCCTCACTCCAACCAGATGCAGACGTAACGTCAACAATCGACCTTAGAGTCGCAACGAAACGGAACCATGGCAAACTCCCTAGTTCCAAATCTCAATGGCCACATCTGCAGCCTGGAGACCAACAACGGTGGGCCTCCTCATTCCAGTAGGACACAGATGTTACGCAATCAAACGGAGCCACGTCATAGTCCTTAGTTCCAAATCTCGACGGTTCACAGATAACCTAGAGACCATCTCAGCATTCGTCTCGATACAGCAGACGAGATGTCAACGACGGCGTTCCTTCACAGTCCAGCAGGATGCAGATGCAACGTAAACAAAAGACCTCGTGGTCGAAATAAAGCAAAGCGACGGCAAAATCCCAGCTTCACCTCAGCATTCGTCTCGTTACAGCAGACGCAATGTCAACAATGGCATTCCTTCGCAGTCCAGCAGAATGCAGATGCAACGTCAACAAAAGACCTCACGGTCGAAACAAAGCGGAGCGACGGCAAAATCCCAGCTTCACCTCAGCATCCATCTCGATACAGCAGACGAGATGTCAACAATGGCGTTCCTTCGCATTCCAACAGGATGCAGAAGCAACGTCAACAAAAGACCTCATGGTCAAAATAAAGTGGAGTGACGGCAAAATCCCAGCTCCACCTCAGCATTTGTCTCGTTACAGTAGACGCAATGTCAACAATAGCATTCCTTCATAGTCCAGCAGGATGCAGATGCGACATCAACAAAAGACCCTATGGTCGAAACAAAGCGGAGTGACGACAAAATCCCAGCTCCACCTCGACGTTCGTCTCGATACAGCAGACGTGATGTCACCCCAGCGGTTTTTTCCCCTCGGCAGGATGCAGACGCAACGTCAACAAAAGACCCCATGGTCGAAACAAAGTGGAGTGACGGCAAAATCCCAGCTCCACCTCAGCATTCGTCTCGATACAGCAGACGCAGTGCGAGCAAATAAAGCGAAGGCCAAATTCCTAGCTTCAGGGTCTTGGCGATAACTCATATAAAACCTGAAAGACTATCGGAGATCATCCCACATTAGCGCGGAGTGGTAACCATCTCGACTTTCGTCTCGATACAGCAGATGAGATGTCACTACGGCGTCCTTCTTCCAACAGGATTCGGACACGCCAAAGCAAATGAAGCGAGGGCCAAATTCCTAACTTCAGGGTCTTGACGGTAACTCATATAAAACCTGAAAGACTATCGGCGATCATCCCACATCAGCGCGGAGTGGTCACCACCTCGACGTTCATCTCGATACAGCAGACGAGATGTCACCACAGCGTCCTTCCTCCAACAGGATCCGGACACGCCAAAGCAAACGAAGCGAAGGACAAATTCCTAGTTTTAGAGTCTTGACGGTAACTCATATAAAACCTGAAAGACAATCGGAGATCATCCCACACCAGCGTGGAGTGGTCACCACCTCGACGTTCGTCTTGATACAGCAGACGAGATGTCATCACAGCGTTCTTTCTCCAACAAAATTCGGACACGCTAAAACAAACTAAGCGAAGTCCAAATTCTTAGCTTCAGGGTCTCGACGGCAAGTCATATAAAGACTGAAAGACTATCGGAGATCATCCCACACCAGCGCGGAGTGGTTATGACTCATCAGGGCTCTCCAAAATGAGCCTAACCTCAAGTAAAAAGTGACATGGAATATCCCTACGCTTGCTCTTTCGACGATAAGATTACCTGGAAGATTACTTGAAGACGTCTTGTCTAGCCCCCGAAGGGATCAGAGACACGACAATCACAAGGCTACTCGAACAGCAAGATTGCATATCGAGAAATATATCAGCCAATGCGACGGTACGACGGCCAAAACCCTAAGTACCACAGACCCTAACGGACCTCTGTCATAAAGAGAAGAGGTTAACTGTGACGTTAGGATATTCTTGCGAGGAGTGCTCGATTCGACTCAACTTGTGAGGAAAAGCTTTAGGCAGCGGGGATTAAAAAACCTGTTTCCTAAGCACTGGGACCCTGCAAGTAGGTCCAAAATGGACTCTTGCACACTATTCACGGGTCTCACTCTCCAAAGTCGAATCTCGACAAGGAGGGAAACAACCGCTTACGAGTCCTCTCGACTCGTAAGAGGTAAAATTCTCTTATAAGATTCTTACGACTTATAAGAGAAAACGCACTTAGGAATCCTCATGATTCCTAAGGAGAAAGTACACCTATGAGATCCTCTCGATCCGTAGGGAGAAGAGTCTTTGTGAGACCCTCACGGATCATAAAGTTGAAAAGTCTTAGGCAGCAGATCTGAACCTGCGGCCTAAGCCATCGCTACCTCTTGAAGAAGCCAAGACCGGATGCTCGCTCTATCATCTGTCAACCATATTTACTAAGGCAGCATACTGATAATAAAAGAAGGAAGAAAGCGCAGAGATGACACAAGACATGGAAAAAAAATGTGTGTATCTTTATTCATGAATTCAATTAAGTACTAGGCGAATCGTATAAAAGAATAAAGAATGGATATATTTTATTCAAAGATTACAAGTGTATAATTGATACAAAAAGTAGCTACTGAGAAGGAAGTGTCTTTAACGAATCCGCGAGCTGCTCTCGCACTTCCCTCAGCTCCTCCTCCTGAGCGGCTGCCGCGGCCACTTCCGCTTCCACCTGGGCCCGCTGCTGCAGGTAGGATGAAAGTTGCTCCTCAGCTGCCTGCCGGGCTGCCTCCTGATTAGGTGCATCCCGCTCGACGACGTCAAGCTGCTGCCTCAGTGTTAACCTTTCGGAGAGGCATCGCGGAAGGCCTTCAAAGATAACCTTCAGCTGTGCAGCGTTTGCCTCCACCTGAGCATGCAGTTGGGCAGATTTGCTCGAAATCTCGCCGCGCTCCTTACGCCTTGAAGCAACTTCTTATTCGAGATGGCGGAAGTAAGGAGCGCTCTACTCGATCCATGCGGCCCGTTGAGCGCTCGCGGCCAAGATCTCGGGGGCAAGACGCATCGACTCCAGCTGATGCAGGAGGGCCTCGATTTCCCTGCAGTGATTAACCCAAAACTCGACGATGCCTTCATTATGAAAATTTACAAGCGTCGCCAGCATCGGATTAACCTCCGCAGTGAAATCTGCGGCAAATGGGGGAACGTTCGCGTCAAGCTCTTCAACATATCCGCTCAGCATTCCCAAACTCATCGGAGCATTCTTGGAAGATGGACGTCTCAAGAAGGGGCCTGCCGGTATTATGATGCGAGACTCGAAGGGTGCCGGAACCAGAACGACAGCTAAAAAAACAAAACACAATCAGATGACGGTTTTAAAAAAAATATATGAGAAAGTCATCAATGGGAGAGTTTACTATACCAGCTGCAGCAGGCGGCAAAGCCGGGAGGGCCGGTGGCGCGACCGATCTTGCATCTCCTCTTTCGATTTGTAGCACTGCAATCAGGGCAAGGAAAAATCAGAAAAAAGTCCATTGTTGGAAAAAGAAAGAGTATTAATTGAAAATTATACTCACCAGCGCCACTGGAGGAAGCGAGCTCCAACAGGAAGGAGAAGTATGGGCGCAGCACCTGATAGAGGTGATCAAAAAGCACTCCTGCAAAGACGCAATAGTACGACATTAATACATAAATTATGCAGCCGAAAGATAAAACTAATGGGTTATAAATTCAAACCTTCCAACATTTGCGATGGCGCGAGAGAAGGTATAGAGGTGGCCATCGTCAAGGCAGTAGTTGACGGCGCTCCCTCGAGCAGTGGAGCATCAGCACTGGCCGCGCCTGCATTAGAAACAAGATAAGCCTTGTCAGGAAAGGTTGTAGAATAAAAGAAAGACGGTAACCCGAAATTTACCTGATGATGAGCCGGCCGAAAAGGTAGCGTCTCCCTCCATTGACATGAGACCACCTCCCGACGCCTCATCGTCCGACTCTACGGGAGCCGTCGTCGTGCTCGCAAGACCAGGAGACGGTGGAGGACCGTAGACGGGGAGAGCAATGATTGGAGCATTGCCAGACTCTTGAGAAAGAGCGGCAGGCTTGTCCTCGGGAGTCATGCCCGTCTCACCCACTACTCCCTCGGGCTCAGCGATCGCTGCTGTCTCGTCCACTGTCGCCATGGGGTCGCCGGTCTTAGGTGCTCCGTCCGCTGCTACCCCAGGTTCGGTTATAGCAGCCGTCTCATTTGCCGCCACCTCGGGCCCGGCATCGACAGCCTTCTCCGGCACAGTCTCCTCAGCCCCTAGCTCGGGTCCAGCAACCCCGGCAACGTCGCCCACCGTCGGCTCGGGTTCAACCAGTACCTCCTCCACTGCCCCCTTAAGCTCGACGGTTTCCGCCACTCCTTCGGTTGGACTTGGCCCTGCAGGAAAAGATGTATGAGAACCGATAGTCGTACAATTCTTACAACAAAGTCTCGAAAGACACATTACCTGAGGTGGACTGATAGTTGGCCTCCCGAACTGCACGCACCGCCTGTCTATGAGCGGTAGACAAGGCGACCGGGGGTTCCTCGAAAGGAGAAGCAGAGGGAATAATGGTGCTTGGGCCTGACCCCACGGCCAAAGCAGCTCTGCGCTCCTTCGCCTCGCGCCTCAACCGCTTCCTTTCCTCCCGGGCCGTCACGACGGACCTCTTCGACGCTTCCTTCATCAAGGTGTCTTCGTCCTCGTATAGAGTTGCCTCCAGAGCCTTCAACGCATCTCTCATCGGCTTCTCAAGTCGGGTTTCTCGCGGCGGCCCTGATGAGGCCGGGACTTCAGTAGTTGGCCCGGGGAGAGTCCCCGCATCGGCTTGCACGGCCCCTGCAAAGAGACAAAGAGAAGATTAGATAGGCTATAAAAAAAGAGAGAGAATAAAGACTCAGCGAGCCGATACATACCAGCGCCCGACAGAGCGCGTTTCATTTCCTCCTCCTGGAAAGTTTGGAGGGAAGCAGCGATAGCTTCTTCAGTGGTGACGCCTGTTAAAAAAGGGGGAAAAGGCATTAGTTAAAGACAATAATAAAGGTACAATGAAATAACAAAGAGTGCAACCAATGATTACCTGACTGAGCAAGTTTAGCCAACCACGCTTCGAGCCTTGCCGATCGCTCAGAAGCCTCAATGGCGGCCGCCAAGTCGGTGTCTTCTGGCTTTACCAAGAAACCCTCGTTGCTCCTGTATTCGATTAAGCCTTCGGTGAGAGGGGCCTAAGGTTCTAAGCCAAGGACGGCATCCAAAGAAAGAACGGACTTCTTCTTCCTCTTTTGCGCGCGGGCCCCGGTCGCTGCCAAAATCATTTTACGCTTTGCGGGTACCTTAGGGAGGCGGGTTCCGATGTCCGAGCCCATGCCAAACTCGGGCGAAACTACATTCACTGGAGCACGGGGCACTGGGGGCGCGTCCCCGGTATCACGAGGTGGCAATCCGCGCGGAGGGCTAAACACGCACGGTGGTCCAGCTCCAGCATCTTTCAACGGAGGAATGACCGGGGTCCTTAGCTTCAGGGGAGCCTTGCGGTCGCTGCCGGGAAGAGCACCCTTGCAGTCGACCAAGATGCGCTTCTCTTCACGGATGACTGGACCCATGGCGTGCCCATACCAAGCCATGTACACGTTAAGTACCCGGGGAACGCAGCTCGGCTCGCTGATAAAAAAGTGGGAGCCCGTATTCAGCCGCATAAAATGGTGCAGCGCATTCCGTATCCCTTCCATGGTGGCAGCGGGCTCTTCAAAAAACGCCTCCAGCGGGATCCCCTGGTTATAGCTTGACTGTTGGGTGAACCGGTGGGGGTTGTACCTCATGAAGAGCGCCATGTTGTTTTGCCTGAACATCAGGAAGCCCGGCCGGATGGAGTAGAGGTGAAGAATCTCCCGGGCTTTCAATACGGAAGCCCCGTCCTTAAAACCGTCACGCAGCGCCACCACCGCCTTGGAGGTTTCTGAGCCGATAGTCACGACTTTGTCCATAAAATAAATCCTCGCTCCGACCAGTTGTGGACGAAGGAGCAACCCCCTAGCCTCCCGTGGAGGCGGATTCACGATCGAAGCGCCAATCAGCCGCATGACTCTTGGGAGTCTGCACTTCTCGAAAAATGATGGGGTCTTATGAATGCCGAATACCCCGAGCATATGCATTTCCATCCATGAAGTGAAGTAGTGCATCGGGAAATTGGCAGGCTGCACCCCAGGTTCATTGGCGTCTGCCGCCACGCTGAGTCCGTTGTATAGGTGAGCCAGCCCGGCGATTCCGATCGACAACTGTAGGCCAGCCACCATCCGATGCGCTGGATAGAAAACGGATGGCCTCATGTATCGCGGATGCATGGGGAGCGCGAACCAGGACAGCCACAATCCCAGAAACCCCAAAAAGAAGGTCTCCTCATCAATGCCCGGGGCGGCGATTTCTGATAGGGGCACGATGGCGGCATCGGGGAGATAGAAATCCTTTTGATCGTCTTCCGATACTGGTCGACGATCCAAGCCGAAGCCGAAAGGGTTATCGAGCTTGGCGAACTTGTCACTCCGCTGCGCTAAAATTTCCGGTTGAAGGAAGCGGGCGATAAAATCTGCGAAACTGACTCCCTGGACTCCCGATTCCAGATAGAGACCTTCATATATATTCAGCACCTTCACCAGACTCGAAAACTGGTGCTGAATAGCATTCTCCGGTGTCAAATCAAATACCAGCGGCTTGGTGGCAAAGACGTACTCGTCAGGAGGAAGCATCTCCTCGTAATGCTTCTACCTCACCGGCAAACCCGAGATCTCAGTGATCTCTTCTAGAGAGACGGAGACTTCCCTGTCCGATAGAAGGAAGGTGTGGGTGGGGATGTTCCATTGTTCTATGAATGCCTTGACCCACCACGTCGGAGGAATGGGGTACTCGAACAAGGAGACGTAGATGGCGGAGTACAAACCAATCTTCATCAGATGCGTCCTCTTCGCTGATAGGATGTACCTGGCCCACTGCAAATATCCGGACGGTTGTCGAGGGGTCAATCCAATATTGTAAGGTTGTCCCCAAGGGCGTGCCTCACCCTGACATATGTGCCGCCCTAAAATGTCCACGGCCGGCGGCGGCTGCACGGGAATGGCACCAATCGAAGGCTGGAGAAGATCCTCCGAATTCCAGTTCACAACCTCCAAGGCATACTTCACCGGGGGTTTATCCACATAGGGGATCGATGAGATAGGCTCTGACGGCATCGCGCAACCGAAGCTTCGGCGACCCTTGATAATTTCCCTGTACCACTTACCCCACAGGTGAAGACTCTTATGCTCTGGATCATGATCCTTAATTAGAGCAAGCACCTCCCGGTCTACCGGCGCCTCGGGAAATCCTTCCTCTGAGCGAACGAATGGGAAAGACAAATCAGCAGACATGATTGCCTACAAAGAAAAACGAGATTCAGCCGTCAGTGTTGTAATTCCAATGCTTGGCATTTTAAAATTTATACCATACTGCAATGCAGTAGATAGGGGACCAAAGGGGGACCCACAAAATCTAGATGACAATTCATCAGTTAATAAGACAGCCCCATCATTGGATGGGACTGTCAATTAATGAGGAGATCCCCAATAGAATATTCTCATTAATGAGAAATCCCTAGAGATAAGGAGAAAATCTCCTCTTTCAGAGCAAAGCTCTGTCATAGAGTGACACTTATCAAACTTTTGTCTCAAGGGAATAAAATTCCTTAAAAGAGCCTAGCTCTGTAATAATGATGAGAAAATCTATTAAAAAAGAAAAATATTATTAACTCCTAAAGATTAAAAATTTGGGATCTTAAAGATCCATGAATTTTTTTTAAAGATTCTTCATTTTTAGATCAAAAAGATCTATGTTTGGTCCATGAGCAAAGCTCTGTTCATGGGTTAAAAACCCTGAAACAAGATCTCTTTAGATCTATGGATTCTTGAGAGCAAGGCTCTGTTGATGAAACCCCAAAGGGGTTTTCTTTAGATCAAAGATCTATGAGAGCAAGGCTCTGTCAATTAAAATCAATTCAATTTAATTTAAGTTAAATTTTACCTAAGTTTTTTGCTAAATTTTGAACTTTGAAGTTCTTGAAAAACGAGAGTAAGGCTCTGAAGTTCTTAAAAGCAAGAGCAAGGCTTTGAAACTCAAATTCTTGAAGATGATGAACATCTAAGGTGGACCAAAGGTCCTATTTATAGGCGCTTGCGCCCCTTCAACTCCTCAGTTGATCCGACGGTTGGGATCTTGCCACCGTTGCACTCACGTGTGCGCCACGTGAGCGCAATGGTGGGGGGCATTTGTTTCCCCCAATCAGGGAAAAGCTCTATTTGAATTTCAAAAATTCAAAAATTGAAGCAACGCTTCAGATCCCTTGCGCTGCGCGCAACGCGCCACGTGTCAAAAGCAGACACGCCAGCGCAGCGCCCAAGGCAGCGCACCCAATCAGAGCAGGGCTCTATTTAAAATAAAAATAAAGGAAGCAACGCTTCAGATGATTTGCGCTCTGCGCTGCGCGACACGTGGCAGCGCAGTTGCGCTGCGCTCTGCGCTGCGCGACACGTGGCAGCGCAGTTGCGCTGCGCTCTGCGCTGCGCGACACTTGTCAAGCGCAGGTGCGCTTGCGCCAACTGTGCCAGCACTAAAAACAGAATTAAAATTCCAGAAAGATCTTTCTGATCTTATTAAAACAATAAGATTCTCTTCTGTAAAACAAGAACCCTTGGATCAAAGATCCAACGGTGGGGAAAAATCCCTAAATCACTCAGAGAAAGATCTCTTTAACCGATTTAACAAATCAATTGGCCCTATATAAAGGCCCCTAGACTACAAGTCTAAAACAGATTAACAGAGAGAGAGAGAACTCAGAGAAATCTTCTGAAAACTTTGAACTCAGAAAAATAAGAAAGGTAAAACCTTTGAAAAAAAGAAGAATTTTCTTCTAAAAAGATCAATGATCTAAGAACAAGATCAAAGATCTTCGATAAAAATGATAATATTAATAAAAAGAAGTAATTTACTTCTTTAGATCATTTGATCTACATAAAGGCATTGCCTTTTGATGAACCATTGGTTCTGGAATCTTAAAAGATTCTTTTCTTTGATCCAAAATTGGATCGAGAGATCAAGCAGTGCCCTGCACTTGTAAAATTTGCACTGTTGCGCTCTTAGGTTGGCGCAAGCCTCCAGAGAGCGCCACGTGTCAGCCCTAGATCAAACTGCGCCTTGCGCTTTAAAAGCAGAGCACTGCTCTTTTAAATTAGCGCAAGTCATCAAAGCGCGTCACGTGTCAGCAGCGCAACAGCGCAGCGCACTGCGCTTGCGCTCACCAGAGCGTGACACGTGTCACCTCCACATGCGCTTGCGCCTTGCGCTCCTCAGTCAGCGCAAAGCATCTGACAGGCCACGTGGCGCACTGACAGAATAATAAATGCAGCGCATTATTAAAGGGCAGAGCCCAATTAAAAGGTCCAATGGACCAAAACAATTGCTCTGCATTATAAAAAAGGGGGACAGAGCCCAATTAAAAGGGCCTAATAGGCCAGAAAAAAATGCACTGCAAAGGGCAGAGCCCAATCAAAGGCCTAACAGGCCAGACACAAATAAATAAATGTTGAACATTTTCAACTGGACTTAGCCCAATTCTGGCCTTAAATCCTCAAATTAAATTGACTGAGCATGACTGCTCTCTTAAATCAATTTACACCCGGTTCAAGGGTACATCTCCGAACTCCTCTGACATCTGTCGTTGTAATCCTTCAACGTCGTCAGAGAGGTGACGGGTCCCGACAACCACACATCAATATAGACTGTGGGGTCCTTAAACTCATGGACTGACGCGTTCTTAAACTCATGGACTAATGCGTCCCTAAAACTAACATCCGTCCCTAAAATGGGAATGTTGGACCACTATGTCCCTAAACTGGAACAATAGAGCCCCCAAATGCTCTTGTGTCGGATCTAAACGATCCCGTTTAAGTTGATCTTAGCCTCAAATATGGCTAACGTATCCTTAAACCTTCAAACAGACTTTAGTCCCAAATTGGACTATAGATCCCCCAATCAACTTTGGTTCAAGGGTATATCTCTGAACTCCTCTGACATCTGTCGTTGTAATCCTTCAACGTCGTCAAAGAGGTGATGGGTCCCGACGGCCATACACGTAACGGACCACTATGTCCCTAAACTGGAACAATAGAGCCCCCAAATGCTCTTTTGTCGGATCTAAATGATCCTGTTAAGCTGATCTTAGTCTCAAATTAGACTAACGTATCCTTAACAAATGTTTAAGTTGATCTTAGTCTCAAATATGGCTAACGTATCCTTAAACCGAAACCCCAAACCCAAATCTAAGAAAATACGGATTTGGAGTAATCTACGTCCTACGGGCGACAACATAAATTAGTCTCCGTATACAATCCACGGGCAACCACAAATAAAACAAACCCCACGATACGAAGTGAAATTCTGGAGAAGGAGAAAATTATTACCACGACGCGGTAGCGTAATTAACTGTAGGGGCTTACGCCTGCAGGGAAGAGCGTCCCCACAATCAAAAACACCTCGAACGAGGGGGAATTTGACGAAGTCTGCTACATCGGCCGCATCCGTCTAAACCTCCGATACACGGTGCCATAAATCAACTTGGCATTTTCGGAGAAATGGACGGATAGCTCCAATTAGCATCTGCTCCGAATTTCAGGCAAGACATCCTCTCGTCTTGGCCGCCGTTCGGAGGGGAACCGAAGGCCAACAAATATAGCTTGAATACTACTGACTATTCATATGAAATGACGGAGGGCTACGAATAGTTTTGGCGAAACCGTGAACGTAGTGAACTTGATATAATCGAAGGAACCTGATAGCTTTTAAAAGGAGTGGTTTAAGCTCCGCATTTAAAAGTCTGATGTTTTAAAATAACCGAGTGGTTTTAAAATTTGTTCCAACGATTCAGCTTTGTTTTGTTTGCTTTGCATTAATGTAATACAGTCCCATCAATTAACTTACCATTGCAGAAAACAACGAAAATACAACGTACGCTTATGCCATCCGCATTCACCACGGGGCCCCGTCATCACCCGTTAGGTTACCTAACTAACGACAGAGCAGGGACTGGACTAGCGCGGATGCAAAACATAAGCAGCGTCTATTATATAATATATATATATATGTATGTATGTATATATATATATACATGCATAAATATATATATGTATGTATGTATATTTATATGTATGTATATATATATATATGTATGTATATATATATATATATATATATATATATATATATATGTATGTATGTATGTATATATATATGTATGTATGTATATATATATATATATATATATATATATGTATATATGTATGTATATATATATATGTATGTATATATATATGTATATATGTATGTATATATATATATATATATATATATATATATTTATATATAATATCCATTCATCAAACGCAATGATAGACATTCCAAATCACAGATGAACATATCGGATATACTAGAAATTCCGCGTTTCGTTTGAGCCTGTAACGAAAGACGGATTCCACGGTCGTGATGAATAGCCTAACCCCACTCTAGACCCCTACGGGTGCAGCAAACTACCCACCAAATACCCAAAATGAAGCAACCTCCCTCAACAAAGTGAGTAGGCCACTCGGCACTTCTAAGTACCCGGTAGTTTATGCACCCCACCTTGGGTCTATCCTAGGAGCAAAAACAGTAAAAAAAGTAATACAACGGTGGCTACAGTCTCAACTCCGATGTGCCTCGCAAAAATAATATTACACCACTTTTCAAATTTATACATTGAATGAAAGAATGAAAACCCTCATCTTATATCCCTGGCTATTCATTCACGACGATCCAACAAGTTCATATACACAAACCATCACAACAACATCACAGATATGTGCAATCCTGACTAATCGACGTATAGCAATTTGTCGACGTTTCCAAACATATATATACATCACAAAGCTTGTAAAGTAACTACGACATTAGAATTCCGCACGCAATTAGCAAACATAAACAATTTTTCAAAACTTGAAAATCTAGTGAGTTAAAGTTCTAAAACTGATAGTTTTGAGCCAATCCGGGAGTCGACACAAACTCGAAACCCGCCCGAATATTTGCGGAGGCGAAGACACAAAAATTATTGTCGAACCGGGGGCCTGGGGGGTACCCACCCCTGGGGGCCACCACGAGGTGGCCCCCAAAAGGAGGTAGACCCGAGAGCACCAATTCTTGGTGCTCTCGGGTCACCAGCCCCCAAGGCCACCAAGTGGTGGGCATGGGGGGTGGTCCTGGCCGTTGGTCCCCCTCGGGGTGTCCCCGAGGTGCACACGCTTCACCTCGCGGCTTCTCGGTTCAAACCGTGACCCCGCGGGGTGTGCAAACAACTCAAAACTTCACTTTTGAAAACTGTTTTTTTAGGCATTTTTTGCGCGACAAAAACGGCGGAATTCTAACATCGCTATAAGCTATCTAAGGTTTATGAGAGGCTCTAATACCACTGTAAGTCGATGTCGCGCACCCCACTTGTTCGCAGGGAGGCAGAAATTGCATAAAATAATTTTTACGGGCTTCGTAACACCGACTAGAACCAAGGATCGTCCATAAACCCTAACTAGCAAGCACCATGAGATTTAACTACTCGGAAATAATGCTATACCTCATGATACAAGTCCTTCGGGTCTTCTCCACTGTCCTCATCATCATCATAGGTTCCAAGGATTGATCCGGATCGTAGCTTCCTTGTTGGCTTCTTCGAGTTAAAGACAATCCACCCGAGAGTCTATAGCCCGAGCTCCAACCTCAAATCCGAGGTAACTAGGGCAACAAGCTTGCTAAATTTGATGGACTAGGTGATATAGAGAATGAAAATAGATTTATTTGTCTCTTGAAACTAGTTTACTCAACTCATGAGACCTTAAGGGTTTTTGTTGAGAGGAAGTAAAAGAGAGCTAGCTTGAGAAAAGAGAAATGATTTTTGATAATGATCATCATAAAAAATAAGATGGCTCCCTTGACTTGATTACAAGCATGGCAAGAAAATATCTCATCCAAAATATCTAGTACCACAAAATATCTCACAAGAAATATTTAGTCAAAGAGTCAAACCAAGGCAAGTGGTCAAACCAAGTCAAATGGTAAAATCAAGTCAAATAGTCAAAACAAGTAGCCATGCCTCAATTATCATTTACAAAAATAATAAATACTTTCCTCCACCTCATAATTGTTTTAATCAAGTCAATGGTCAAAACCCTAATGAGGTGTCTCCTTCTATGCCCCTCTCATCCGTATATACATACCCGCATTCGTGTTCCGAGAAACATGAATACAAAGAGACGAAACCGATCCATCAATATAATACCAAGATCCGGTTTAAACCAAAGCCTACTAGTATTATCCGCCCGATCATCATACGTGCACAAATACATGTAAGTGATCGAAGCCCTACCGTAAAACCATACGGCCTCTATACCTTTTGCCCAGTGCAGGGAAACTCTCAATGTGGGACTCTAAAGACTCGATACTATGCTGGCAGTGGGTTTAACCACAGGCCGCAAGCGGTACTAGCTGCACGTAATGGTCCCCAGGTAGATGTCGATAAGAAGGTCGATGAGGAAAACCCATTCGAACTCCTACCGAGCCTGAATGTGACAATCTCAATACAGTCCGGTCTGTTCGTCTAAGAGTCGCATATCGGGCCTAGGGGCAGTAATTGTCAGACCCCTAATAGCGCAATAAGTCATGTCGGAGAGTAGTCCAATACACCCTGAGAAACTACTGGAATACCTACCAGTAAATCTCGCTTTCCTTGGCCAAGTACTTTGTGTAATGGCCTTCCGAACACAGCGCGGTATCAACCCCCAATACCAAGAGAGACGAATCCTATCTAACCGCCACTGCCTCCAAGTGCTTCGGGACTGCATCCAACTACTACCTATTTGCACGACTCTTTTGAGTCATGGTAGGATAGTAATCAAAGTACAATGGGAACACACTCGAGACGAAATAGAAGTGTCAAGTCGACGGACTAAGTTATACTCATGTCACCTTGGAACTGCTACCCGACGACAGGTATACCCACCAACAGTTCCCGACGAGCCCTGTCCAGTGTACTCATAACCTAATGAGCACCTGCATACTATCTCCAGTACGATGTACTAATGGCTGTGGGACAGACCATTTCCCCTGCTGGGATAAGAAGCGTATACACTAGTCTACTGTGGAGTACCGATGCCCCATCTCGATAATCCTATGACTAGGGACCTGTATAGGATATGCTTATAGATTACCCAGCCCCCACTAGTGTGACCGCCATCACAACACTGGTAATCAAGCAAAGATCCTAAGGGCTCTACCAATATGTATAAGCGATATGCTAAGAAAACACATGCACATATTGAGGTAGAAACAAACCAGGTAGCATACTACCATTTCGAGCAAGACTGTTACTATATCCGTGTATATCCCAAGCTCCCATTAAGTAATATACAATCCAGTATGATACAATAATGGCCTCTAGGGCATATATCACTAACAGCGGCGACATGGGGGGCTCGTCCCACCGTTTGGACATGGACAAGGGCATCTACGATGGACGCGAGCCTGTCGATTCGAGCTGACAGGGCGTGAACGGCATTCGGGGGAGGAGATGATCCGTCCGCGCCTCCGTTGTGAGGTGGGCGGCGGCTAGTGCTTGGATCATAGCGGTGATCACTCACCATGAATTCGAGATCGGAAGATCAACTTTCGTTTAGTGGAATCCTCTTTCCCACAGACGGCGCCAACTGATGGAGGGCTGGATCTTCTTCAGTTGTTATCTTCCATTGATCTGTCGACGAGCGTTGATGAATGGCTGAGATAAGGTTTGAGGGTTGCCTCCTGAAGTGTGTGGGTTTCAGTGGGCTTGGTTTGGAATGAGGCCGATCTACCTGCAAGGAAGTCCCGGGGTGGTTGTACGACCGTGGACCCTCCGACGATCAAGTTAGTCGAGGTATTTGGGCAGAGGAGTGGCCTATTGAGATAGAATTGCCTTACCTGAGTCGTCTGAGAGGGAGTTTATATAGTGGAAGCCATGGGCTGACCAGTGCGAGATTTACGCCGGCCGTTACGCCCCTGGAGTCACGCCTGCGCGAATGTCGGGATCCTCCATTAACGACGAGATACGCCCGTTAGTGGGGGAACGCGATGGCGTGGAACGCGGGATCTTGGGGTGTCGGATATCTCGTGTCTGGCGAGATTCGCAGAGCCATCGTAGGAATTCCCGCGATCTGTGCTCCGGGTCGGTCGGTGAGACCGAGGAGGCTTAGCTCGGCGAAAGGCCTAAAGAGGAAGGGAGGCCGAGCTACTTCGGTTCTGTGATAGCTCGGGGGCGAGCTGGGAGGGCTGAGGAAGCCCAGTGCGCAGGAAGGCTCGTAGGTGAGCCAACGGTTATTTATAAGACGAGCACATGAGTGTTCTAGGAGGTCATCGATGGTCGAGGATACCCTCAGGTCGAAGGCCCGGTGTATGCCTTCAATATACCTTTCTTTCTCCTTTCCCGTATGCCTCGGGACACATCATCTGCCATGTATCATGATCTGGGGAGTTCTTAGTACCGAGCATCATCACTTTCCCTCCTAACCCTAACCCTAGATCTTTCTCACTTCCTCTCTCCCTTCTTGCCCCATCCCTTCCTCTCCCCCCTCCCTCAAACCATCGTCATCTCGGCCTCTCCATCTTCATATTCCTCGACCGAGCTCGACCTCCAGGAGCAATGACATGATCCCCTCCAGCTCCCTCGCCGTCTCCACCACCACCGTCTCCTCCCCATCCTTCTTTACCGTCCACTCCCATCTCCTCCACGAACCCTAGATCGAAGACGTCGTCGAAGAACGGAAGGTTGTGGGGGTCGGCGTGTTTCACGAGGTCGACTACCGTGACGTCGGAGACACCGGGATCAATTTAGGGAGTGATGCCATGAAAAAGGTGAGATCGTTGGTTTGTATTTTTATAAAAATGATTTTTTGGTTCGTAATTTTTTAGGTTACTTAGGAATTTGTAATTCTTGTTTTGGGATCGGCTAGGCGGAGGCGAAGAATAAGCGGACGTCGTCGGAATTGGAGACATGAAGATCCACCTGGAAGGAGACGTCGGGAGGCATGCGATCGAATGACTTGCAGGAATCGGTGAACTCCTGCGCCTCGTCTTCATCTCTTTCGAGGTCGAGCTCTCCATTGTTGTTGTTGTTAAGTTGTCTTCTTCATTTTTGTAATGCTTCATCTTTCGGTGAAATTTGAAGTTTTTATTTTGGATCTGAGTTTGAAATTTGGGGATTCATTGTTGTTTGTTTGGCTATGAAAATGATAAAGAGATGGTGGCACAGAATGAGGGGTTGTTTGAGGAGCTTTAAAAGGGTCTAATTCTATCAAAAAAGAAGGACCCCAGAATAATAATAAGGATGAAAAGGAAGACGAAGGAGGAAGAGGAGGAAGTTTTTCAAAAAAAAAAATTAAATGTATAAAATGATCCTACGGGTTTCGCCGTAGGAGCAAATTTATAGCCATAGGGGTATTTATCTGTCTCTACGGCTTTTATCCATACAGATCATAATTTTGTCCCTATTGGTTTGCCAATACGGTTCCAACCGTAGAGGCAAACCATATTCGTAGAGTGCATAACCACTTATTCCTCTCCATATAACTACTATTTCCTCTCTTTTTTCCCAAACATGCTTAGAATCCAGTGCTACTTGATGCGGAAAGAAATGGTCTCAAAATTGATATATTAATTTTCGATTTTAATTACAAGATGACAACTGGCATACGAGTCTCCTTTTTCATGCTCAATATTTCACTAAACCGCCCCCAGAGGTTTAAGGTCTATCACATAAACTTCGTAAGTTTCAAAGGGCTACATAATGCTCCTTTATATATTTCTTACTTGTGAAATACCTAAAATTCAACAAACCTTAATGTATGTGTGTGTGTCTAACTAAATCCTCATTTTATTTTTCTCCTTGGGAAGCCTTTTTTCCTCCTTCATTTCACCATTTACTTTTCTCCATCCACTATCAATTTTTTTTATACCATACTACACTACTCTCTCCTCTTTTGGAATCATATTTTATTATTCAATGTTTTTTGCGGGTATGTTTTAACATGATATATATGTCAGTTACACCCCTTTTAATTTTCATGAAGTTTTTTCATCTTTAAGTTGTTTTATTTATTTTTATCTATGTCATCTTTTTTCACACCATTGATGTTTGATCGTTCCATCCATGATAGGAAGGATAATTTTTTCAAATAATCTCCATTTAAAATTTAATTAGCGAAATCGACCTCAAATTTTTTATTGTGAAAATCAACCTTAGGCTTTTTTTGCTGCGAATTAGCCTTAAGATTAATGTTCTTGATTAGCGTTAATCCAAATACGGGTTTGTCAAACCCGGGTTCACTTTTTATTTCTAAACGGGCTTGTTGGGTTTTGTTAAGTTGGAGCCACAAATGGTATTACCTATTAGCCCAAAAGAGAAAAATAAACGAGGAGGAAAAGGACACGGGTAAATTGTCATGTTCATTCCTTCTCTATGCATGCAGGGTTTTTGCACCAGATAATTGTCGGCGGCTTCAAACCATATCTGACACCACATATTATCAAAAGCAGCCGAAATCAAACTTCTTGTATCTGGCATTGTAAAGCATGCACAAGAATTTTTTATATGATTTCGATATTTCTTGTATCCGCTAAAATAGCATTTTTTGGGGATTTCTAAGTTAGATTTATTTAATGATGAGCTATCGTTAATTATGATTTATTAAAGTGGGCTGGACCAATATTATGTAGTTATGAGACATGCCGGTAGACCCAATAAAGACATGTGATCTTATTGGGTTAATGGGCTTTAATACACCTTTTATCGGATATGATTTGAGCGGGCGATCCGTGTAGGCCTTCATCGTATTGGATCTTTTATGGAGGGACCAAATGAGAATCATTATATATAAAGGCTAGATCCCCTCTCCTACTCTTAACATAATAATTGGTCTTTCCCATGGAGAGTCGTCTGAACGAGAGAAAGAAGAGAAAGATCTAGCTCGGTCATGACTTCCGTGTGTTCTTATGGTTATGGATAAAGACATAGTGGTGTATTTGTGACTATGGATACATGTACGTTTAAATCTTGCTTTTAGATTCTAGATATACGTTATATATGAAACATAATGGTGTATTTAGTTATAGAATATTACAGTTGGTATCAGAGCCAAACCTATGTTCTTTCTAAAACCATGATTTAGGATACAATTTTTTTTTTGATGAATCAATGGGTTTCGGCCGATAGCGTTCGTCCGATCTAGGCCTGGGGAAGTTAAGCTGGCGGTATAGGCCGTAGATTTGAGCGGCGGCGGTTTCGGACGGACGGTGTCCATGTTAGGAATATGTATGTCCTAGAGGCCATTATTGTACATGCGATGTATATTATAGTGGATACTTGGACATATATATAGAGGGCTTTCTTACTCGACATGATAGTATGCTATCTGGTTACTCTTTATCATAACATGTTGACTGGTATTCTTTACTGTCTTGCTCTCACATGTTGATAAAGCCGTTAGGATATGTACTTGACTACCAGGATTATGATGAGATCATACTAGTGGGGCCAGGGTGGTCCAAAAGTACATCCTTTAATCAGTTCCTAGTCGAGAGAATATCAAGACTAGGGCATCGATATTCCAGAGTAGACTAGTGTGTACGTTTCTTGTCCCTTAGAGGGCGATGGTTGATCCCACAACCATTAGTGTGTGACATCAAAGATTGTACACAGGTACTCATTGAAGAATAGGTACACCGAACAGGACTTGCCGAGGACTCCTAGATGGTAGTATATCTATCGTCAGATAGCAGTCCTCTGGTGACACTAGTACAGGTTAGTCTGTAGACCCGAAATCGCCATAGAGTCTTGTGTGGCTCCCGCGGTGCTTTGATTTCCTCCCTACCACGCTCAAAGGAGACGTGCAAACAGATGGATTTTGGATACAGTCCCGAGTCACATGGAGGCAATGAGCGATAGGAGGGGTTTCGTCTCTCCTGGTATTAGAGGTTGATGTTGTGCTATGCTCGATTGACTATAACTGGAAGTCCTGGCCAGGTCTGCTGCTGAGATTTACTGATAAGAGTTATCAGTAGTTTCTCGAACCGTTATAGACCAGACATCGGCATGACTTATCATGTTACTGGGGTCTGACGTTTACCGCCCTTAAACATGATATGCGACATATCAGATGAAGAGACCGGACTGTATGTAGTGTTACTGATAGGTTTCATGGAGAGTATGGACGAGCTTGCTTGTTGATCTTCATATCGCTCAATACCTGGGTAGCCGTTACGTCCAGCTAGTACCGCTGACGGCTTGTAGGCGATTGATGTGATCATCACCTACTGTTGGCGTATTGACGAGTCTTTAGAGTCCCACACAGAAGTTTCCTGCGTCAAGCGAAACGAAGTAGGGCACATATGTTGATATGTGTGTGAGCCTGATTAAATACGAGTATGTGATACCGTATTGTAATATAGCAATTATCTGTTATCGGTTAGGTTATATGTGATATAACCAGATTATCAAATCAAATGTTGATTTGATAATGTGATAAACGGATAAATGATATTAGTCGGTCATATGTGATATAACCGGATTATTAAATCAAGTGTTGATTTAATAATTTGTTATAAATTATATTTGATATAATTATGTATTAACTAATATCATTACCTCACTAATTGCTTTATTAATATATATATATATATATATATATATATATGTGTGTGTGTGTGTGTGTGTGTGTGTGTGTGTGTGTGTGTGTGTGTGTGTGTGTGTGTATTTGATATATATTATTATATGAAGCATGGCATGTTTTTCTATTTTTAGAAAATAGAAAATGAGGTGTAAATTGTGGAGATATTTATGGAATGGGCAGAGCATGGGTTTTATTATTTGTATATTACTCTTGACTCACTATTCAAGCATGGTTGCAATTTCTTATTGCATTTTTATTCCATACTTGAATAAGTGAGGAGAGAGGGAGCCATTTTATCTTACTCTCTCATTCATTTTCTTTGCTTGAAACCTCAGCCATTTCTTGTGCTCTTGCTCTCTCTTGCTCTCCACCAATTTTCCTCACCTCACCTCCAAATTCAAACCCTCACATGTGATGTGAATCATTGAACTTGTGAGAACCCAAGTGAGCAATTCAAACCCCTACTTCACCATCCTACACTTGACAAGCACTCAAGTGTAGTGTGTTGCCTTCACCAAAAAGTTTAGTGAAGAGATGGCTTGAACTAGTGAGCTTCGGGTGGATCATCTTCGGCACGAAGGGCATCGGAGCAAGCTCGATCCAATTTGAAGTGGAGCCTAGTGGAGTCGCGTGGACTACTACACGGAGCTAAAGAAGAGAAGGACTCGATCTATAGGGTATAGCATCTTTTCCTTCTCTCTAGTTTTTCTTGTTATCAAACTAAAACCCTAATAATCTATAAAGATCTTGTTATTCTAGCTTAGCACCTTGAAAAAGTTAAATTTGGCATGCTTGATGTCATTAGAACCTCATGGTTGTGCTAGGGTAGACTTTCAGTCCGGGTGCTAGGTTAGAGGCTGGGTTGCAAGGACAGAGGTTTGGTCTCGGATTTAGGGTAGGTTTTGTATATTTTTTTGATTGGATAAAGGGGAAGATGATAAACAGTGAAAGAATGGTTTTAATTTAATTTTTTTAACCCGGTTATTTAAACCCGACTCAATTCCAGTTTAACCAAACACGTTCAGTGGACTCGAACCGGGTGTTTATATATATATATATATATATATATATATATATATATATATATATATATATATATATATATTCAGTTCAGCCAGTCCATAACTATCACGCCCCGCTTCTTAAAATACGGAATACGAGAGATGACAAGGCCAGCCATGCTCCTACGGTCAAGGAATTATCCTGCCTTAGTCACATTTCGGTTTCTAGCATTACGTGGTAATCAGTAATCATAGCACAGATAATGAGAAATACAGTCACTAATTCTATCAAAACAGATACAAAACTAACCAAATAGAAATCAAGGGAAAGAAAGTGCTGGCGTCGCTGATCTAGATGTCTGAAATATTCTCGAGGTACGACAGATCCTGATCCGAGCTAAGTCCACTTCTCACTCTGAGCATGCATACTCAGATCGTCAGAGCGACACGATAGCAATATATATATATATATATATATATATATATATATATATATATATATAATGTGCAATGATGATAAACATAAAGCAGTAAGTATAGAACAATGACGCGAGCATGAAATAACCGGTACATGTAATGATAAAGGAAGCATATCAGATCAGTAATCAATGCAATGTCCATGTCACTAAAGCTATCAGTCTCTAAGCCTCACTGTCCAAGTCACTAAACCTATCGTCGGTCGAAGTGTGAGCGTCAACCACCGCAGAAGTATCCCCAACCCAAATGTAGGCCCCAGGGGCAAGGAAACACGGGCCCGAACACGCTCGCTAATAATCAGAAATACCATCCATACAACTCCCGAAATCGCTATATATGCCGGAAGTGGGACTCCTGAGATTCCGTTGATCGAACTCACACTCAAACTACCCCACACCCCGTGGTCAAACACCGACCATGAATCCAAATACCAGTCGCTCCATGACAAGTCTACGTGAGAACTGGAGACGGCGTCTCCATCAAGCATGTCTCGACTGGTATCCAAGATAAATGGACAGTGCTCGATGATCAGTCGAAAATAATGTATTTTTAACACGGCAATTTCCCTATCTTTTGCACTCATTTAGAAGTGTTCGGTATTTATATTTCACATATTAGCAAATCAGTCGTAAAATACCAGATTGCATGTATTAGACTTTTAAACCGACACTTTAAGGGAAATTAACCGTATTTCATGGCATCGCATCATTTCTGTATTTGCGCAACACTTGTCTTGGGTCTGTGCAGGAAATACGGAAGAAAAGCAAAAGAGTTGATCAAAAATACGCCAACTAAATCATTTCAGATCTGGCAGCAATTCAGATGGAGAAATACAAATCAATACATCAAAAGAAGGCCCATGAGACATCCCAAGACATTACCAGAAATATCAAAGCCCAAGGCCCACAAGTAGCCGCGGATCCGCGGCAGGAGCTTGATTGCGCCGCGGATCCGCCGCATTATTGCCACGTCAGCGCTTTATTTTTAGTGCAAAATTCCCAGCTCTGGTCCCACATTCCTTTATGATATGTCAAATTCCAGAAGGACCTCGAAGCTACTGCCAGATCAGCAAAGAAGATTAAGCAAGGCTAATCCTAATTAAGCTCCTAATTAATCCTCTTCTAGAAACTCCCTCCTAACTAATCACATCTAGAAGTTTCTCCCCTAACTAACTTTTGGAGGGAAATTTGAATTTCTTCAACAAACTTTAGGAGGGAAACTTAGAATTTGAAATCCTAGATCTAGGTTTTGATTATCTATAAATAGGAGCCTAGATCTATGGGTTGAGGAATCATCATTAGTTGTTAATCTTTTAGTTAGCTAATTCCCTCTTTCATCATCTTCTTCCACAAGTCTAGTGACAAGGCTTATGCGAAACCCTAACCCTAATTCCACTCCAAATTCAAGATCTTGAGTGCCAATCAAGCGAGAAGCCTTCAACCTTTTAGGAGCCGAGCCGATCTTCAATCGGGCAAGTGATCCAAGCCGATTCGCGACCCACGGAGACGAGCGAAACCAAGTCGACGATCGAATTCTTCCTCTTGTAGTTCTTGAGCGAATGTAATGAAATTGTTGATATAAATAAAAGGTGAAATTCTTTAATCTTGCTTTCTTTTAATTCTTGCATCATGATTAGATCTCAATTTGTAATAATTGTTCTTGTTGTGATGTTTGAGTAAAACTCCGCTCGTAAAGGAGTCGAGACGATTGTAGAATGATGATGTAACAAATCTTAATACGATTTTTAAGTCCTACGAGTTTTGCAAACCCTAGCAAGTTCAAGAATCGATGACCTAGTTTCGTAGCGATGCTTTCTTGATTGTGATCGCTCGAAATTAGGGATCTACGATCGTTTCTTGAATTTACTAGAGGATAGAATGTGAATGATATCGACGAAAGAACAAGGGATAAGATGAAACCCTAGTTTCACAAGAAATCCCTAATTCTCGATCGATCATTATCGATCTAGTATCAATTCATCGAAGGATAAGAATACGTAATTGTAAGATTACATCACATCTATAAATCCGATAGATTCCTACGAGCCTCATTTCGATTCTTGATATTTGGTTTGGAAAAATCATCAAACTATCAATTCTTGATTCTATCTTTTCTTGTTATTAGATCTAGATTTTCTCCTTCTTGAATTGCAATTACAAATCTTGAATTGTTTTGTTTTCTTTTCTTTAAACTTTCGACTCATCTAAATTCGAAAGACGAACTATTACACTGTCCCTGTGGATGATCCGCACTCACTTACAATCTACATCCGACACCGTAGTTGATTGCGGTCAAATATTTTTGGTTGTGATTTCTTTACAATTTTTCAAATACTACACAAATCAAGAATTCTTTTCAATCAAATGGCGCCGTTGCCGAGGACTATTTGATTTGATAAGCACAATCCGAAATCTTTTCAATCAAATGGCGCCGTTGCCGGGGATCATTTGAATTGATTTACACAACAAGAATTTATAACAATCAAATGGCGCCGTTGCCGGGGATAGTGCGCTAATTGTTCGTATTTTGAAATTTGAGTTGAAAATTTTATTCCATCTAAATTTTGTGATCAAAATTCGTGCAAACACTAATACGTGTGTTGTGATTTGATTGCGAGGAAATCTGGAATTATTGGAGCTTGGATAAAATTTTTGTGAATATTCCAGAAAGCTCAGGAGGCAAATAGGAACAGTACCAATTTTTTTTGTGCAGAGATCTCCTTGGACCGCGGGGGATCCGCGGCGTTTGCCTTCTATTGCGGCGGAAGCGCGGCGGTGGTGACTGTTCATTGAACCAAAATTGCTGGTATACTCCTCTGCTTTCTTATCTTCTTCCCTGTCTACTCCAATTAATATTTTGCTGCAGGTTTCTTTGCAAATAATCTCTGCGCCGCAAAAGCAAAATAAAATTTGTGCGTGTTTTTGATTTTTGGTTGTTTGCATTTTAATACGGAAATTAAGGGGCACGACCAAATCCAAATTAGGTGGGGAGTTCATTACCCTTCCTAGGCCCCGAAAATCGCAAAACTTGCATCCGCATTGACCCTCATTAATTAAAAGAAATCTAGAGATGACTCTAAGGACCGTCGCGCTTAATTAGGACAAAAGAAGGCCGTGGGTAATTCATTGCTTATCCGCGTTTTCTTGTGGTGTCTAAGGCGAGTGTGTCTAAGGCTAGTGGTTTTTAATTAGGCCCACTACTTACGTAGTGGAGTACCTTCCTACTTACCTGGCACTTATCCGGCCACAGGGGAACAAAGAGGCAGTGGAGGATTCTATCCTGCGACTTGTCTTTTGGCAGTTAGGAGCGGTCTAGAGCCGGACCTAGGTGACCACTAGATTCTAGGGTTTGTGTGCTGCATTTGTTTTGTCGCATCATTTTTTCAAAAATCCGTCCCTTTTTCAAAAGCAAACACCGCATTCATCATTTCCCCTAATTATAAATTCACGCTGCCACTTGTACTAACCCTTTTTAGTACAAGATAGGCTGGACAACAGGATTCTAATGCCTGTTAAGTCCGCGTCTCCCGATCGACCTTAAAGTCGGTATTTCTACATTTACCTTTTCTTTACCCACCACCACACCCACATCGATGGATCCACCTCCATCGAACTTCTTTTCCACTACCCTGCCGCCATCCGTTGGTGCGCAGAATCCACCTCGCATCTCTCTCCAAGAGAGTTTCTATCCTACACGAGGCCCACTTTCCACCTGTCTTTCCATTCCACCAGCCAACGGGGAAAATTTTCAAATAAAACCCCAATACATCAACCTTCTACCAAAATTTCACGGTCTCGAGTCTGAGGACGCATACGTGTTTATCACGAAATTTGAAAATGTATGCGCAATGATGGGTACTTCACAGCTTTCTGTGGATGCTTTCCATCTTCGTATTCTCCCATTCACCTTGTGCGATTTAGCCGAGAAGTGGCTATATAACACTACCGCACATTCTATTTCAAATTGGGACGAATTCGTCAAAGCATTCCTTAAGAAATTTTACCCACATCACAAAACAGCTCGAGTCCGTAGCGAAATCTATCAATTCACCCAGCTTCCAAATGAAACATTTTCAAAATGTCTTGAATGTTTCAAGGATCTATTAGTCCAATGTCAACATCACGGCATCCCGAGATGGGAATTGTGCCGAATCATTTATGAGGGCATTACTCCTTACACGAGACAGACCCTTGAATCCATGTGTCAAGGCAACTTTATGACCAAAGATGATGGGGAAGCCTGGAACTTTCTAGAAGATTTCGCTGAAAAATCTTTACAGTGGGAGGGTGTGAGTCAATCGTCTAGGGAGGGCAATGATATTTCTATAGGAATTAGAGCTGAAATTTCAGCTTTACACAAGAAATTCGAGACTATGGAAAACAAATTTTTAGCAGCCGCCCTAAGTCAAATATCACTCTCCAAAACTGTATGTGGATGCTGTTCTGATCCGTCTCACTTGACGGAAGAATGTCCATTTCAAGGTCATGAGCATACGAATGCCGCATTTCAAAGACCTAGAAACGATCCATTTTCCTCCACATATGATCAGGGTTGGAGGAATCACCCTAATTTTGCTTGGAACCAATCCCAATCTCAAAACTCGGTTCCAACCCAACACAATTTCCAAAAGGTCCCTCTACCACAACAGCAGCCACCACTTCAATTGAGTTAGCACCCATTTCAATTACAAAACTTCCAAAATCCGGCCAACACTTTTGCACCACATGAAAATTTTTTGCAATTGACCGGTACAGATAATACCTCTGCACTAGCACAAACCTTGGATACTTTCATGAAACAATCCATCCAAGGGACGGCAAGTTTGCAATCTTCCGTCGAAAATGTGATGAAGATCATTATCTCTCAAAATGAGAACATCAAATCGATGGAAGAACAAATTGCACAACTAAAAGCCGAAATGAGTGCAAGAGAGAAAAGGAAACTTCCAGCTCAACCTTTACCTAATCCTAGCTATTCACATCCTGTGGATGCAATCACGTTGAGATCTGGAAGAGTGCTTGACCATCACCTTGGGGAAGAGTTTGATGACACTGATAAATCAATCAATAACACCCCGGCTGAGACCTTTCCTCACACACACACTTCTGACCCCAGTTCTTCTACCCCACCATCTTCTTCCGAGCCTATTCTTCGTTTCCCAAAAGGCTCGCCACTACAGCCCACCTCTTTTACCCCTCCACGGACGATCCCCATTTCTATTCTGGGATCGGTTCCACACCCACTTCCTTCTCCTATGATGGACCCCGCGCTTATTGCTAAAGCACCTTATCCTAATCGGTTAAGGGCTAACACACCGAGTCCATATATGGAGAAAATTATGAACATTTTTAAGCAAGTAAACACCAACATCCCTCTCCTAGATGCCATCCAACAAGTTCCGTGCTATGCGAAAACTCTTAAGAACTTGTGCACTAGGAAGAGGAAGACTCAAGCGCCCAAGAAGATATTCATGGAAAAAATAATAGACACGGCTTTCCCCCAACAATTACCGAGGAAACGTAAGGATCCAGGATATCCTACTATTTCCGTTTCTATTGGGGAAAAACACCTTAACCGTGCTCTACTAGACCTTGGCGCTAGTGTTAACTTACTTCCATATTCTGTTTATGAGCAACTAGGTATTGGAGAGTTGAAGCCAACCAATTGCACTCTCCAGATGGCTGACCGATCAATCACCAAACCTAGGGGTGAACTGGAGGATGTGTTAATAAAAATCGGGGAATTTATATTCCCTGTGGACTTTATTGTAATTGATACACAGCCTGTAGCGAACCCACGGAATCAAATTCCGGTGATTTTAGGTCGCCCCTTTTTGGCCACTTCCAATGCTATAATCAACTGTCGTAACGGTTCTATGACCCTATCCTTCGGGAATAGGTCAATAGAGCTAAACATTTACAAGTTGGGAAGTGTACCCTCCGAACCTACTGCTCAGGTCTGTTCTGTCGACTTAATGGATGTCGACAGCAGCGAATTTGATGATCCTACTGATATTGATCTAGACTCTTTTTATACGTTGTTGTTTGACCCAACTATATATCATACACATACAGACTCTTCCACCGAGATGTCCGGGTCAACAATTAACACCGATTATGAACTACTTTTAGAGTCTGAAGATCACCCCGCACTTTGTGATGATATTATTCATCGGGGTATAGATGGAACTTTTGAGGAGATCTGCGCTGATGAACTCGCATTTTTGAATGACACGGGTGTTGAGATGAATCATCTTCCACTCACTGAAATTGAACCTCCACCCCTTCTTCTGAATTGTAAGAAGAATGCGAGTAATCCATCACATTCACTGCATCGTCTCTCCAATATGAGACGCACACACTTTCTATTCCACCACTTAACCTTTCCCCACTTCTTCTTCCACCAACCAGAGCACTGCATTGATAAAATTTTTGAATGGTTGGTGTTAACATTCGGTCTTTGCAAAGCTTGGCATCGACCACTGATTTTTGACCCCCTCGTATGATTTTGAAAGCTTAACATTGCATAACTCAAGTTTGGGGGGGGGGGTATATTTTCGGGCTCTTGAAAAGAAAAGTTTTACAAAATTTCGAGCCAAAAACAAGTTTCGGGGAGGTTCTTCACTTAAATATTTTGCCCCCACTAATAAATTCCTCCCAGACTTACAGGTTTTTCGAGATTTAGCAGAAGGCAACAGTGAGGACACTGTTGAAAACAAGTTTGGGGGAGGTTTGTGCTTATTTTTCGCATCATTTGCATATCATTTGCATAAGCACAAAACATTTTCAAAAACCTATAAAAATTTAAAAATTTTCAAAACTATAAAAATATTTTTGTACATAAATAAGATAATAAAAGATTAGATAGTGAAAAAAATTACATCCATGAGATTGGAAAAATTTAAGAAAACTAAGAAAATTAGAAGTTTTCTTATACGAACTAGTAATAAGTAGTTATGAGCCGTTGTCCCAAGGGTTAGTAAGATGAAAGACGTCACTAATCTGAGAATAAAAATAAGTCTGAAAAATAGTTTCTATTCTGGAAGCCAAACATTTTGAACGTTGATACCCTGCCAGTCGCACTTACACACGTCTTAAAGCCTTGGATAGTGGAGGATACCTTGAAATGCTCTTGTCTTAAAGCCAAAAGTATGAAGGAAATAAAAAAAAATGAAGAAAAATATAAAGTGGTGAGAAAAATGAACACTGGTTTTGTTATCACCAAGGGCAATAAAAATATATAGCGAGGGTGCTTCTTCACCTAGTTCCCTAAGGCCAACTGGTCTGGGAGTCACTGCTATGCCTAAGGTGGTGCAAGACGAGGAAAATACACCAAATAAGCAAGCACATGAGTAATCGGTCGGTTAGTACCGCAAGAAGTATTAACGGTCGCATGAAAGTGTGTGAGCAATCTCATCTAAATATTCATTAATTAAAAAGTACTGAGGCTGATGGGCAAGAGTATGATAGCTTGAATTGAATTCTCCGGGTGTAGGGATGTCTTTACACACACGCAGGGTTATATGATCGATATTTTGGAAGAAAGATAGGAATGAAGAATAAGACGATGTTTTATTGAGGGAGGACGTGATTTCTAACATCTTTTCATGACCATTAAGATAGGGCTCATGACAATCGAAAAGCGAGCTTAGTTGGAAACCCTAATTTTCAAGGCTTTTCTTTTAGAATTCTTGTCTTTAAATGTAATATTCATGATCTTCCTTTTATTATTGGATTTTGTGGGTGCAATCCGCTGAAAACCCTCAGGAGACAACACTCCTCCTACTAGGGACACCTAGAGGTTTAAAGGCTTGTTGCACGTACTCAGTGCAATCGTGTTGCCTACGAAAGTGTGCTAGTTAGTTTTTTTCTTTCTTTATTTTATCCTTCTCTCTTTTTAATAAAACATTCGCCCGAGACGATCGAAATTAAGTTTGGGGGTATTTGATCAGTCGAAAATAATGTATTTTTAACACGGCAATTTCCCTATCTTTTGCACTCATTTAGAAGTGTTCGGTATTCATATTTCACATATTAGCAAATCAGTCGTAAAATACCAGATTGCATGTATTAGACTTTTAAACCGACACTTTAAGGGAAATTAATCGCATTTCATGGCATCGCATCATTTCTGTATTTGCGCAACACTTGTCTTGGGTCTGTGCAGGAAATACGGAAGAAAAGCAAAAGAGTTGATCAAAAATACGCCAACTAAATCATTTCAGATCTGGCAGCAATTCAGATGGAGAAATACAAATCAATACATCAAAAGAAGGCCCATGAGACATCCCAAGACTGTACCAGAAATATCAAAGCCCAAGGCCCATAAATAGCCGCGGATCCGCGGCAGGAGCTTGATTGCGCCGCGGATCCGCCGCATTATTGCCACGTCAGCGCTTTATTTTTAGTGCAAAATTCCCAGCTCTGGTCCCACATTCCTTTATGATATGTCAAATTCCAGAAGGACCTCGAAGCTACTGCCAGATCAGCAAAGAAGATTAAGAAAGGCTAATCCTAATTAAGCTCCTAATTAATCCTCTTCTAGAAGCTCCCTCCTAACTAATCACATCTAGAAGTTTCTCCCCTAACTAACTTTTGGAGGGAAATTTGAATTTCTTCAACAAACTTTAGGAGAGAAACTTAGAATTTGAAATCCTAGATCTAGGGTTTGGTTATCTATAAATAGGAGCCTAGATCTAAGGGTTGAGGAATCATCATTAGTTGTTAATCTTTTAGTTAGCTAATTCCCTCTTTCATCATCTTCTTCCACAAGTCTAGTGACAAGGCTTGTGCGAAACCCTAACCCTAATTCCACTCCAAATTCAAGATCTTGAGTGCTAATCAAGCGAGAAGCCTTCAACCTTTTAGGAGCCGAGCCGATCTTCAATCGGGCAAGTGATCCAAGCCGATTCGCGACCCACGGAGACGAGCGAAGCCAAGTCGACGATCGAATTCTTCCTCTTGTAGTTCTTGAGCGAATGTAATGAAATTGTTGATATAAATAAAAGGTGAAATGCTTTAATCATGCTTTCTTTTAATTCTTGCATCATGATAAGATCTCAATTTGTAATTGTTGTTCTTGTTGTGATGTTTGAGTAAAACTCCGCTCGTAAAGGAGTCGAGACGATTGTAGAATGATGATGTAACAAATCTTAATACGATTTTTAAGTCCTACGAGTTTTGTAAACCCTAGCAAGTTCAAGAATCGATGACCTAGTTTCGTAGCGATGCTTTCTTGATTGTGATCGCTCGAAATTAGGGATCTACGATCGTTTCTTGAATTTACTAGAGGCTAGAATGTGAGTGATATCGACGAAAGAACAAGGGATAAGATGAAACCCTAGTTTCATAAGAAATCCCTAATTCTCGATCGATCATCATCGATCTAGTATCAATTCATCGAAGGATAAGAATACGTAATTGTAAGATTACATCACATCTATAAATCCGATCGATTCCTACGAGCCTCATTTCGATTCTTGATATTTGGTTTGGAAAAATCATCAAACTATCAATTCTTGATTCTATCTTTTCTTGTTATTAGATCTAGATTTTCTCTTTCTTGAATTGCAATTACAAATCTTGAATTGTTTTGTTTTCTTTTCTTTAAACTTTCGACACATCTAAATTCGAAAGACGAACTATTACACTGTCCCTGTGGACGATCCGCACTCACTTACAATCTACATCCGACACCGTAGTTGATTGCGGTCAAATATTTTTGGTTGTGATTTCTTTACAATTTTTCAAATACTACACAAATCAAGAATTCTTTTCAATCACTCGATGTCTTACCAATGACAGTAATATAAGTGCTTCAATAACCGTCCCATACCGGTTATAGTTACTGTCACGCCCCGCTTCCCAAAATACGGAATACGAGGGGTTGACAAGGCCAGCCATGCTCCTACGGTCGAGGAAATATCCTTCCGTAGTCACACTTCGGCTTCTAGCTTTACGTGGTAATCAGTAATCAATGCACAGGTAATGAGAAATGCAGTAACTAAATCAAAACAAATACAAAGGAACTAACCAGATGGAGATCAAGAGGGTATAGTTCAGAGTAGCTGATCAAGATGTCCGCGATGTCCTTGAGGTACGTCTGGTCCTGGTCCAAGCTAGATCCACTTCTCACTCTGAGCATGCATACTCAGGTCGTCAGAGCGACACGATAGCAATATATTTATAAGGGTACAAATGGTAACTCGTACATTAATACTGAATATGTAACAGTAAATCAAGATAGTAAAGATGTAAACATGAAGTAGCCAATGCGGGTGTCTAATAGAGCAGGTGAACAGTAAAGCAGTAAAGTAGTATGTCAGGTGTATTGATTCAGTAAGCAATGCATGTCAATGTCACTATCCCTATCAGTCTCTAAGTCTCACTGTATAGGTCACTAAGCCTATCGTCAGTCCAACTGTGAGAGTCAACCACTCGTGAGTATCCCCTACCTAAGGGTAGGACCCAAGGGCAAGGGACTACGGGCCCTAATAAAACACACGGTAATAATCAGTGATAACCCTGTATATCTCCATATATCTCCATAAGTGCCGGCATGGGACTCCCGAGAATCTTTTGAACTCACATTCAAACTACCCCACACCCCGTGTTCTACATCAAACGCCAACCATAAACTTAAATACCAGCCGATCCATGACGAGTCTACGTGAGAACTGAAGACAGGGTCTCCATCAAGCATGTCTCAACTGATACCCAAGCTAAATGGAAAGTATTTGGTGCCTTACCTGTGACACCCATACAAGTGCTTCCATAAGTGTCCCATACCAATTATAGTCACACTTATACGCGTCCCACAGACGTCGACAATGCAATAAATCAATAGGGTCCACTGATTGTGTACAAGTACGTGTCACTTTCACTTATCCATTCATGCTTAAACACTAACTTACTTGCCACAATCAAACACTAAAGTCTAACACTGGGTAATGCATATGATCGCTAGGTTACCAATGCAATGATGTATATATAATGTGATGAGAAAACAGTATTTAAGGCATGATTAAAATGTTGTCAATCGATATCCTACCACTTGCATAATTTATCATAAATCATACATGCACAATTCAGCGAAACAATGAACAGGGGATAAGTAGTATGTTTGATTATTTAACTAGAAAATTTTGTTTCACGTCAATTGGGTTTCGGGATCACTAGATATGGCCATTTCATTTTAAGCGTTCACTGCTGGAAATCCTGTTTCAGAATCGGAAGTCCATTTCGTAACGCATTTTAATCCCAGTTGAGATCAGAATTTAGCGATGCTACAGTTGAATGAAATTTAGGGTTTTCAATAAGGTTTCTAACGCACCATACAGATTCTCAATCGCATCTATACGTCAGAAGTTATACACTGTTCAACACTAGGGTATCAGTTCTGGTTCTGTTTTGGACTGCTATACGTCCCGTTCCTTTAAATTGCAGTTTAAATAGTAAACGACGATAAAACAGGGTGGAATCACTTGCGTTATTTTGCTAACAGATTCATATTCAGGTGTAGGGTTCCGCAACATACGAGTTCAGACAGCAAGGTAGTAAACATTACGGGACAGAAAATAATAACCAGAGCTGCTCTGGACTGCAGTCCAGAGCCGCTCTCCGAACCAATTCTCTTCATAATTTCAGTACAGAAACAATTAAAAACTTGCATAGGGTTACAGTTCGTCGATTCGGTTTCGATTTAAGCCCTTGAACGCATCATTTCAATATGTACACAATTAATTGTGATTTTAACAAATTTCAGATACGGGAAATTCCCAGTTTTTACGGGTGTATTTGGGGGTGATCGTTTAAGTCGTTAACAGTCATATTTTTCAGTGAAATTTCTACACCGTGCTCATTGCCACACGGGCCAGAATATGCAATCGAGTTCCGTCAAATTAAATGAAGGTTTTCATTTGGATCTTGCATCGAACACTTAAGTTATATAAGGTTTCACGAAACGTAAACGTGGAATTTATAGTATTATGAAATGTAACGGATATAATATAGCATGCAGCAAGTAGGGTAGTTGCCTGGAGACGCTTTGGCGATGCACGGCAGCGGCAATGGCACGAACACGACACACGCGCGGCATGGCGACGACGATTCCGGCACGGTACAACAGTGACACAAGTCTCGATCTTGGCTCGAGCTTGTCGGAGTTGGAAGCGCAGTGTTGCTGGCGACGATCTGCAGTGACGTGGCGGTGCAGGGAGTGCTGACGGCGATGGTCCAAGGAGCTCCGGCGAAGGTGGCAGCCGGCCGCAGAGGGCGTGTAATGAGTTCGGGTGGGTTTGCAGTTGGTGTTCGGTGGTGTTCAATATGGTCACTAGGGGTTGCTCGAGGGGGATGGTGAGGTGGTCGGCCAGTGAAGTTTCTGGTGTTGGAGGCGGCGGCTTGTCGGCAACGACGTGCAGCAGGTGGTGGCCGAGGAGTTGTGCAGGTGAGTGCTCGGCGGGTGAAGGGATTGGGGTAGTGAAGGGGCTCTGTTGATGGAGGAGGAGGAATGAAGGAAAGGGAGAGTCGAGGTCTTTCTCGTCGTCGTTGTCGTCGACGGTGGCGTCGGCGGTGATGAGATGTGCAGGGGAGGCTTGGTGAAGCTTGGGTTTCAAGCTCAGTGGTATAGGCGAGGTAGGGGAAAGTGAAGTGGGACTCGGGTTTTGGAGAGAGAGGAGAGAGAGGAATGACAAGGCGACGCCGGCGAGTGAGCTATGGCGATGGGAAGTCGCGGTCGTGGACGAGAGAGTGAGCGGGAGGTAATGTGGGAGGGGGAGAAGAGAATGAGAGTGAGGGAGAGAGGAGAAGGGTTTGAAGCGAGGAGTGGTTGAGGTCGAGGGGCTAGCGAGGGGTGCGCGGCGTGGGCGACGAGCGCAGCGACATGGGCGCGAGGGGCGATGTGGGTGCGAAAGAAGGAACGAGCGGGAAAATTTTAGAAGTGGGGAAGAGGAGAACGGAGCGGGCCGGGTTTGGTGTGGGCGTGGGATTGGGCTGGGCCGGGAATTTGTTTTTGTGTTTTAATTAAATTTTAATTTTCTTTGGGCTTGTGCTGGGGACAGAGGTTAAGGATTTAATATTAATCTTTTATTTTATTTGCTTGGGCTGAGTTTTGGGGGTGTTGGGCTGGGAAAAATATATTTTATTGGTTTTAATTTTGTTTTGGGTTTTGATTTAATTTAAATATTGTTCGGGGCTGAGGAATTGGGAATGGGAAAAGGAATTGGGAAAAGAGATAGGCCTAGCCATGATGAGAGGGATTGGGTTTAGATTAAAATAATAAATTAGGGATTGGAATTATCCTGTAAAATTCTAGGGGATTACTATAAAGGGATGGAACATAAATAGAATAAAATATAGGAAAATTATTTCATTCAAAATAGCACGTCGAAAACTGGGTCTTACATCATACCACCCTTACAAAAATTTCGTCCTCGAAATTTAAAATAAACTATAGGCTATAAAGGATAATAAGCGAAAAGCTATGACATTGAACACTAACATATAGTGATTTACAGAAGGACATCTAGGTAAAAAAAAATAAAAATCGAAAGTCTATATATGTATAAGAATGACGCAACTAAAACGATAAGTCTAAGTAAGTGCAAGGGGATAAAATAGCAATAATAATCAATAATACTCGAGACATGTTAGATAAAAATCGAAACCCCGCATATATGTATACACACGTATATCGAAATAGCGTAGCTAGGATAATAACATCAGGCATAACCATTTATAGTAGCAACTATAATCACATTACCCGGGGAAAATAAAGTAACAAAATAAAATAGTGAAGGATTTGTCAGTAGGTTAACATTTTGGAATAACGTATCAATCAATCAATTTTAACATAACTTAGAAAACCACATGGTGAAAATAAAAAACATAGCACCAAAATAATATGTGCAATATATGGTTGCGCTACCGAAAAAAAAGAAACGGGAAGAATAGTAGTGTACTTAAAATGCATAAAACGGGAGTAGTTAATAACACGCACTTTCCGAAAAACACAAAATAATAAAAACTAAGTTTTCGAATAACGATGTCCCTAAATATAGTTAGGGTAACAGGAAATAGTACAAAGATGTATTTAGCTAGCCAGGGTAGGGATTACGATGGAATTTGGCTCACTCGAAAGGTCGGAGTGTGACACTTTGAACTGAAGGTCGAAGAGACCGGGATCGGGTTAGCCCAGGGTGTAATGGTGAGCAGCAGAGAACCACAGGAGGGGAAGGGTTGTATGGGAAGAAAAACGGTCGATACATCATGTGAATCAAAAATCTGAAGGGTTAGCGAACTCGGAACTTTCACTATCAATTTCTCCTTCAGAAGGATCTCAAACATGGCACATATGAAGGGTGAAGGGTGGCCCATTCAAAAGATCGGGGTGCGGTACATTTTAATCTAAGTGAGGGTCAAAACAGCACAAGGGGCAGGGGTGGACAGTCAGGGATCTCAGGAGGAAAAATAAATGCATAGGGAAAACAGTCAAGCATCATGTGAACCAAAAGATCAAAAGATTAGCGAACTCAGCAAATTTATTTCATTTCAGAAAATTCCGAACAAGGCATCCTCGACAATTAAAAGATGGCCCTAAACTATACATAGATTTTATTTGGTCAGGGGAGACGAAAGCTCAATCACGTCAGTCGCGGTTGTGGAAGTTCAGCAGGCTGCGGTAGGCTCGCGCACTCAGATAGGGGCATCCATTTCCAAATCGCCTCGCAGGGATTGCCATTGGAGGTTCTTCTGCCATGGGGTCTTCTAAATCTGGTCCTTCTTCCTTGGCTGGAGCTTCTTCATCGAGGTTTGATTCTACGTGGTCCTCTTCTTCTGGATTCTCTTCCATAGGGTTTTCTTCCACTGGATTCTCCCCAAGGTTTTCCTCTCCAGGATTTTCTTCTATCAGGTCCTCCTCGGAATCTTCCCATATTGGGTCTTCTTCGAGGTCCTCTTCTTCGTCGTCAGAGTCGCTGATTACGTTGACTTCTGGGGCTGCGGATCCCTCACCCTCGGAATCGCTGTTTCCGAAAATCACCTGTGGACCGTTGATCTCGTCATCCGAACTCACCAGCATGCAGTCCAAGGAACGTACGACCGTATGTCTTTATCTAGAGGCGACGCTGCTCCAGGGTGGGCCATGGCCTGAAAAGAAAGAGCCGTGATTAGACAGTGGAACACACAAGGGAAGATAACCAAGGATACGATAGTACAGGGAGGTATGTTGTAGGCAAGGACTGAAAAAATCAAAGTTTAGAATGCTGATGCAATGAATAGTATAAGTAAAGTGAGTGGGAAGGAGACGATACACACATCGCAACTCAGAATTTTATTACATTCAACTAAAAGTTCAACGGATACAAGATTTTAAACGAAAAGAAATATTTACAAAGAAGTGACAACACATTTTTTTTAAAGAAGAAAACGCGATAACTCTTTTTTTGGATTTCTAGACCGCTGCAATCTCGTCACGCGAGTTGAATCCTGCGCTGGTCCGTACTACTCCTCGAAGATCGAACTATGAAATAACTATCACTTAGCAGAAGTGGAGAGTATGGACGAACCGCCTCCTTGTAGCTCCTTTCTTTTGGGGCAACTATTGATAAAGTGTTCGCTGGATCCGCAAATCAGGCATCTCCCTTTGGCGCGGCAACAATCCCTTTGAATGTGTCCTGGCCTCTTACAGTACCTACAACATTGGATCTTCTGCTGCTTCTGACGTGGGGGAACGAGTGGGCGCTTGATCTTCACCTCTTTTCCTCGTCTAACAGGGATCCCTTTACGATTGGGAACTTCCGCTAGTGCCTGAGTCATCTGCCTTCTTAGTCCCTCAGCTAACAGGTCGTTTGTTCGATTCTGGGCTTCCTTCAGACTTTGCAGTGCATTCAGAATCTCTACGGTCTGATTCTGGGGAGTGGAGATAGAGGAAGGGTCGTTGGAAGATATGGTCCTGAAACAACAATTTGAGGACGATATAAGGCACAAGCTATAAGAATTAAAATATAATATGGATTAGTCAAGGAATCAAGAATATCGGGTGGGGTGAAATTCATACAAGTAGAAATCAACTGTAGAACTCCAAGTTACCCAATAGAGTACAATATTGTAGCTTTACTGCAGTTCATAATTACAACCACGTAACTCTACTAAGTCACCCAAAAATCTAACGGATGGAGTCAAAATATGGCATGTAGAATAATAAAGATTCAAGTCAAAGATAACACTTCACAATCTGGGCCGAAAGAGCGACTTAAATTGTCAAGCTCTACTCAGAACTGCAATTCCAATCATAGCAAAACCTGGCTCTGATACCAACAAAACTATGTCACGCCCCGCTTCCCAAAATACGGAATACGAGGGGTTGACAAGGCCAGCCATGCTCCTACGGTCGAGGAAATATCCTTCCGTAGTCACACTTCGGCTTCTAGCTTTACGTGGTAATCAGTAATCAATGCACAGGTAATGAGAAATGCAGTAACTAAATCAAAACAAATACAAAGGAACTAACCAGATGGAGATCAAGAGGGTATAGTTCTGAGTAGCTGATCAAGATGTCCGCGATGTCCTCGAGGTACGTCTGGTCCTGGTCCAAGCTAGATCCACTTCTCACTCTGAGCATGCATACTCAGGTCGTCAGAGCGACACGATAGCAATATATATATATATAAGGGTACAAATGGTAACTCGTACATTAATACTGAATATGTAACAGTAAATCAAGATAGTAAAGATGTAAACATGAAGTAGATAATGCGGGTGTCTAATAGAGCAGGTGAACAGTAAAGCAGTAAAGTAGTATGTCAGGTGTATTGATTCAGTAAGCAATGCATGTCAATGTCACTATCCCTATCAGTCTCTAAGTCTCACTGTACAGGTCACTAAGCCTATCGTCAGTCCAAGTGTGAGAGTCAACCACTCGTGAGTATCCCCCACCCAAGGGTAGGACCCAAGGGCAAGGGACCACGGGCCCTAATAAAACGCACGGTAATAATCAGTGATAACCCTGTATATCTCCATATATCTCCATAAGTGCCGGCATAGGACTCCCGAGAATCTGTTGAACTCACACTCAAACTACCCCACACCCCGTGGTCTACATCAAACGCCAACCATAAACTTAAATACCAGCCGATTCATGACGAGTCTACGCGAGAACTGAAGACAGGGTCTCCATCAAGCATGTCTCAACTGATACCCAAGCTAAATGGACAGTATTTGGTGCCTTACCTGTGACACCCATACAAGTGCTTCCATAAGTGTCCCATACCAATTATAGTCATACTTATACGCGTCCTACAGACGTCGACAATGCAATAAATCAATAGGGTCCACTGATTGTGTACAAGTACGTGTCACTTTCACTTATCCATTCATACTTAAAGACTAACGTACTTGCCACAATCAAACACTAAAACCTAACACTGGGTAATGCATATGATCGCTAGGTTACCAATGCAATGATGTATATATAATGTGATGAGAAAACAGTATTTAAGGCATGATTAAAATGTCGTCAATCGATGTCCTATCACTTGCATAATTTATCATAAATCATACATGCATAATTCAGCGAAACAATGAACAGGAGATAAGTAGTATGTTTGATTATTTAACTAGCAAATTTTGTTTCACATCAATTGGGTTTTGGGATCACTAGATATGGCCATTTCATTTTAAGCGTTCACTGCTGGAAATCCGGTTTCAGAATCAGAAGTCCATTTCGTAACGCATTTTAATCCCAGTTGGAATCAGGATTTAGCGATGCTACAGTTGAATGAAATTTATGGTTTTCAATAAGGTTTCTAATTCACCATACGTATTTTCAATCGCATCTGTACGTCAGAAGTTATACACTGTTCAACACTAGGGTATCAGTTCTGGTTCTGTTTTGGACTGCTATACGTCCCGTTCCTTTAAATTGCAGTTTAAATAGTAAACGACGATAAAACAGGGTGGAATCACTTGCGTTATTTAGCTAACAGATTCATCTTCAATAAGGTGTAGGGTTACGCAACATACGAGTTCATACAGAAAGGTAGTAAATATTACGGGACAGAAAACAATAACCAGAGCTGCTCTGGACTGCAGTCCAGAGCCGCTCTCCGAACCAATTCTCGTCATAATTTCAGTACAGAAACAATTAAAAACTTATATAGGGTTACAGATCGTCGAGTCGGCTTCGATTTAATCCCTCGAACGCATCATTTCAATATATACACAGTTAATTTTGATTTTAACAAATTTCAGATACGGGAAATTCCCAGTTTTTACGGGTGTATTTGGGGGTGATCGTTTAAGTCGTTAACAGTCATATTTTTCAGTGAAATTTCTACACCGTGCTCATTGCCTCACGGGCCAGAATATTCAATCAAGTTCCGTTAAATTAAATGAAGGTTTTCATTTGGATCTTGCATCGAACACTTAAGTTATATAAGGTTTCACGAAACGTAAATGTGGAATTTATAGTATTATGAAATGTAACGGATATAATATAGCAGGCAGCAAGTAGGGTACTTACCTGGAGACGCTTTGGCGATGCACGGCAGCGACAGCGGCACGAACGCGACACACGAGTGGCACGGCAATGACGATTCCGGCACGACACAACAGTGACACAAGTCTCGATCTTGGCTCGAGCTTGTCTCAGTGTTGCTGGCGACAATCTGCAGCGACGTGGCGGTGCAGGGAGTGCTGACGGCGATGGTCCAAGGAGCTCTGGCGAAGGTGGCAGCCGGCGGCAGAGGGCGTGTAATGAGTTCGGGTGGGTTTGCAGTTGGTGGTCGGTGGTGTTCAATATGGTCACTGGGGGTTGCTCGAGGGGGATGGTGAGGTGGTCGGCCGGTGAAGTTTCTGGTGTTGGAGGCGGCGGCTTGTCGGCAACGACGTGCAGCAGGTGGTGGCTGAGGAGTTGTGCAGGGGAGTGCTTAGCGGGTGAAGGGAGTGGGGTAGTGAAGGGGCTCTGTTGATGGAGGAGGAGGAAGGAAGGAAGGGGAGAGTCGAGGTCTTTCTCGTCGTCTTTGTCGGCGTCGGCGTCGGCGGTGATGAGGTGTGCAGGGGAAGCTTGGTGAAGCTTGGGTTTCAAGCTCAGTGGTACAGGCGAGGTGGGGGAAAATGAAGTGGGGCTCGGATTTTGGAGAGAGAGGAGAGAGAGGAATGACGAGGCGACGCCGGCGAGTGAGCTATGGCGATGGGAGGTCGCGGTCGTGGACGGGAGAGTGAGCGGGAGGTAGTGTGGGAGGGGGAGAAGAGAACGAGAGTGAGGGAGAGAGGAGAAGGGTTTGAGGCGAGGAGAGGTTGAGGTCGAGGGGCTCGCGAGGGGTGCGCGGCGTGGGCGACGTGGGCGCGAGGGGCGACGTGGGTGCGAAAGAAGGAACGAGCGGGAAAATTTTAGAAGTGGGGAAGAGGAGAACGGAGCGGGTCGGGTTTGGTGTGGGCGTGGGCTTGGGCTGGGCCGGGAATTTGTTTTTGTGTTTTAATTAAATTTTAATTTTCTTTGGGCTTGGGCTGGGGACAGAGGTTAAGGATTTAATATTAATCTTTTATTTTATTTGCTTGGGCTGAGTTTTGGGGGTGCTGGGCTTGGAAAAATATATTTTATTGGTTTTAATTTTGTTTTGGGTTTTGATTTAATTTAAATATTGTTCGGGGCTGAGGAATTAGGAATGGAAAAGGAATTGGGAAAAGAGATGGGCCTGGCCAAGATGAGGGGGATTGGGTTTAGATTAAAATAATAAATTAGGGATTGGAATTATCCTGTAAAATTCTAAGGGATTACTATAAAGGGATGGAATATAAATAGAATAAAATATAGGAAAATTATTTCATTCAAAATTGCATGTCGAAAACTGGGTCTTACAGTTACACTTATATATACCCCATAGGCGTCGACAATGCAATAATTAACTGGTTCCGCTGATTGTGTACAAGTACGCATCACTTCACTTATTCAATCACGTTTTTACACTAACGTACTTGTCGCAATCCAATCGTTAACATTTATCACTTGGTAAAGTAACACGGTCACTAGGATATCAATGTATATGGCCCCTATTAAATGCGGTTATAACAGTTACATGATATGATAAGAATGTAATAAAATGTGATACGAGTAAAATATGGCAGCCAATATCATATAACTTGCAAAATTCACTATAAATCACACGTGCAGAATTAAGCAAAACAATGTAAAAGGAGTAAGTAGTAGATCTAATTATTTGTATAGAAAAATTGGTTTCGAGTTAATTGGGTTTCAGGTTTGTGAGTTACGGTCATTCCATTTTAAGTGTTTACTGCTGGAAATTCAATTTCTGAACCGGAAGTCCGTTTTGTAACACATTTTACTCCCTGTTAAGATCATAATTAGGCGACGTTACAGTTAGCTAATATTTATATTTATCTGTTATGTTTCCAACGCATCAAACAGATCAATAATATCCTCTTTACACAGGGAGATATGCACTATCTAAGGTTAAGGTATACATTTTGTTTCTGTATGAAACTGCAGAACACATCGATGGTTTACAAGGTGTTATAAATATCAAACGATACTGGAATGCAACGAGACCGGCACCGTTAGAAATATAATTCAATTATACACTTATATGTATGGTTCCTCACACTTGCGCTCTTAAACAGTGAGAAACATGCGTTCCAAAGTGGGTAAGGGTAAAGATTCTTGCTCTGGACAGTAGTCCAGAGTCACGAATCGCCTCAGTTTTCGTTGCTATAACTTAATAAAATTCAGAGATCAACTATGGGATACTGTTGGTTTATCTGTTGGCTTAGATATGAGCCCTAGAACATTAGGTTACAAGTTGCAACCAGTTTAATATAGATTTTAGAACGTGGCATGTGCGGTGAATTCCAGATTCAACGTCGCCCTTTGGGGGCGTCGTTTCTTGTGCGAAACAACGTTATTTTGCATTCAAATTTCTACACGGTAATTATAAATAGTAAAAGGATCTATCGATCATAAGTTTCGCTATTTTCATTTAGGTTTTGGTTTAGAATTCGTATCGAACACTCTTGCATTATATATATGTCAAGATTGAAACATCAGTTTTACCCAATTAATTAAAGTGTGATTTAATCACTACAAGTTCTACACGGTACTAGAAAAGTAATATTAAACCCGAATGTTTTCCACTCAATATGATTAAATAACGACGATCACACATTAGAATGTAACGATAATTATAGTGTAAATATAATATCAATATAACTATAATTTGACAAACTAATAACTTATAGCATGCAGAGCAAGTGAGGGGTTCACTTGCCTCGGTCGCTGACATAGAAGCGACGAACGTGCAGACTATTCTTCTCGACACATGAGACGGCTACGAACGTGGCAGAATCTGACATGACGCGACGCGAGGCTCGAGCGTGATACAGACCGCGACGGACAGGCACTGACGTTGCAACTCCGATTGCGTTGACGACAAGGATGGTTAGGTCGATCGAGGCCATGGTTTGTATGGCGATAACGGCGACTGGGGATACGGTGGCAGCGACGGTCATAGGTGTTCGATGAAATTCCAAGCTTGGCTTGGCTTTGTTTTGGCTCAGCAGCGGCTAGGGCAATGACGATGACGACGTCAATGGCGATGAGGGATCTGTTGAATAGGTGACAGAGGCCCGGACGATGACGACTAGATGGCACAACAACAACAGCAGCACAAGCAGCTGCAACAACACAAGCAGTGAGCATTGGTCTGGGCACGGGAGGAAAAGTGGGTTCCGGGCAGCGGCGAGGTGAGCATGGGTTGGTGTTGCTAGCGGTGTGCAAGAAGGTGTTGGAGGGTGGTGAGAAGAAGTGGAAGGGAAACTCGGGTATGAGGGTGAGCGACGGTTATGCGACGATCTCGACAGCGGCAAAAGGAGAGTGGGGATTGGCTGGAGTGGCGGCCGGAGTTGTAGTGAGGGAGTTTGGAAGCTGGTTTGGAGGAGAGGAGATGATGGCGGAGGTCGGGGATTGTTGGCGAGGTGGAGCTGGTGGTGGCTGCAGCGATGGAGTAGGGGTGCAGTGGGTAGTGGGTTCGGCTGCAGTGTAGGAGAGGAGTGGCTCCGACGGTGGTGGTTCATCGACGGTGGAGGAGAGGAGGTGATGGGGATGGCCGGAGGAGGAGGCTCGTCGATGAGGTGGTGGTGGGTTCGTGGTAGTGGTGAGCTCGAGTTGAAGGAGGAGGAGCTGGGGGGTTGTCGGTGATGAGGAGTGAGATCGAGGACGTGGGGGAACGAGTCTCATGGCGAGAACGAGAGAGGGGAAGCCGTTGGAGGGAGGGGATTGCGGGGAGTTCGTTGGCGACGGGGTGCGGGTCTCATGGAGGTGGGCACAGTCGTCGCGGCGCGAGAAGAGAGGAAACGTTGGGGTAGAAAAGAAGCGGGAAAAGGAAAAGAACGAGGGAGAAGAAGAAGAGGGGGAGAGGAAGTTGGGTCGGGGTTGTGGGTTTGGATTTGGGGAAAAATATAATAAGGGGTTAGGGTTTAATTAGGGTAAAGGTTTAGAAATTAGGTTTTAGAAAAATATAGAAAATTATGTAGAAAATTTGGGGTGAAAATATTGGGAAATTATTTATAAAAATACGGTTACGGTATAATCGGAACTGCGTATTACAATAATCTACTAACGCTGGTCCGTAGTCCACTTATTAACCCAAATAATAATTTATTATGCAATTTTTTTTGTTTTGAAATTGCATATTAACATCTAGCCCACTTATTAACCCAAATAATAGTATGCAATTTTTTTTTTGAAATTGCATATTAACACCTGGCCCACTTATTAATCCAAATAATTATTTATTATGCAAATTTTTTTTGAAATTGCATATTAACACCTACGGGGATTGTTTTGTAACATTTTTTTTACATTTTATTCATGTTTCAATATCTTAGCAGTTTATACATGCATCAGTGTTGTGTGTATTATTTTATTATTTTATTGCAATTAGCTAACTATCATGCTATTAATTTGTCATAAAATTGCTATCAAGTCTCTGTTTGCATGTGACATATTCTTTATATGTAAGGATATTATAACATAATTTAAATCAAAAGATGCGTAAGATTTCATATCTCAAGAGTATAATTCAATTAAGTTAAAGAGACAAATATTTATACTCCCATTCGAGAAATACTCAAAATTTATATGTGTGTTTGTCGCCAAAGCGGCTCACACATTGAGATTTGAAAGTTGCTTTTCATCCAGTTTTGGGGTAGTCTCATTTGGGTAATATATTGTAGCCTGCCCAAAATGGGCTATTATATGTTACATGAGATGGCATGTACCATGTTGCGCTGACAATATACTAACCTAAAACTTACCTGCCCCAAAAGGATATTTTTGAAGTTAGTGTATTCTCATTTGCTGTGTCCATGTGTGGCGATCCTACTGCATGTTACAATTCTCTGCCCAAAAGGGAGATTGTGGTGATGCATTGTAGTCTTTTAAATGTATAGGCTTATTAAGTTTTATTTTAAAGCTTATCCATATGATTTATTGTCCATATTAATTTTAACTTGTGGTTATTTTGTTTTTGACTCATGCAGTTACATTTTCGGTTAATAATAATAACACCACTATAAAAGTCCTGACTGGAACTAATTACAAACGATGGTACCAAGACATTGATTTTGCTTATGGTATTATGGACATTAATTTGGCTTTACGTGAGGATGAACATGCGAAGCTCACGGCTGAGAGTATTACTGAACAGAAGGAATTTCATGCTAAATAGAAGAGATCTAACAGGATCGGTCTCATTGCAATGCGAATGTCAATTTCTGAACATCTAATTGTAGTCTGCCTGAGACCACAAAGGCAAAAGAGTTTCTCACTGCTGTGGAGGGAAGATATAAAATTTCTGATAAGGCAGAATCTAGCCTCTTATAGATGACCTTGTTACTAATAAGTATGATAGTGCTAAAGAATATATCCTTGGGATGGTCCATCTCCAAACCAAATTCAAAGCCCTTGATATTTCCATACCCGATGATTTCATTGTTAGTCGTGCCTTGAAAGCTTTACATTCTAAATTTAGCGTCATCAAAACTGCTTACACTACTCAAAAAAATTTGGAAAATCCCTAATCTTATCATCAAATGTGTTACTGAAGAGGACAAAATTAAGAAGGGAAAGACTGAAACTGTATTGGAAGTTGCTCAGTCTAAGCCTAGCAATGGGAAGCATCATAGATACGATAAGAACCCTAAGCTTAGTGGTCCCATGAAGGTTCAGAATTTCAAAAGGCATGGTGATGGTAAAACATACAATCGAGAGAATCAAAAGGTTGGCACACCGAATGATTTTAAATGTTTCATCTGTAAGAAGCCCGGTCTTAAGAAGGTCAATTGTTTTAAGTACAAGTATTGGTTAGTCAAGAAGAACAAACAAGAAGATAATTGTTTAGCTCTTATTTGCATTGAGTCTAATTTTGTTAATATTCCTTTATATTCTTGGTGGATTAGTAGTGGAGCTTCTATTCATATTACTATGACATTGCAGGGGTTCCAAAGCAGAAGGAGACCAAGTGAAAGTGAAACGGAGTCCAAGCTTAAACTAGGAAACAGAGTTGATGTGGAGATCGAGTTTATACGAACATTAGTCCTTATTTTAGAGTCCGGTTATCATGTTGTATTAGAGAATGTTTTTTATATACCATCTTTTAGACGGAATTTGATTTTAGTTTCGTTATTGGACAAGTTGGGATTTAGTCTTCTTTTTGGAAATGGAAAAATGCATTTAATTTTAAGTTCTATTGATATTGATAATTATGCCTTATCTGATAGATTATATAGACTTTACTTGGCTCCTATCAATGATAACAATATGACTCATCTTGTTGGTAAAACTGTATCGAAAAGACCTTTGATTAAAGAAAGATCTTCCAATTTATGGCATAAACGTTTAAGTCACATTTCCAAAAGGAGAATAAAAAAATTGATAAGAGATGAAATTTTACTCTCCCTTGATTTTGATGATTTAGATGTTTGTGTCGGTTGTATTAAAGGTAAATTAACTAAAGATCAAGAAGAAATGTGCCACTCATAGTTCGAATCTTTTGGAAATTATTCATACTGATATTAGTGGACCTTATTCTAAGAGCTTATATGGTAACAAGTATTTCATCACTTTTATTGACGATTTTCCCGTTATGGTTTTGTTTATCTAATTAAGGAAAAATCTGAAGCACTTGATAGATTTAAAGGCTTTAAAATTGAATCAGAGAAACAATTGGGAAAAGTTGTCAAAATTGTTAGGTCTGACCGTGGTGGTGAATATTGTAACAACCTCAAATTTCCAATACAAGTTTTTACAAAATAATTTCAAAAAATCCATAAAGGAGTATTTTAGCCTGAGCACAAGTTATAAGTAATTATTTTAATTTTTAATTACAAGTTAAAAGAATGTAACAACTCCATTTTTAGTGTACAAAAATTTGCTTTAAAATTAATGTATACTTGGGGTATTAACATTTACTGTTATTATTTTAAGTAATTAATTAGCTCCATAATTACAAGAAGGAGCTTGTAGCTCATTGGTAATACCTTGTACTGCTGAACCAAGCCACCAGAGTTCAAATCCCATACCCCACATTATTTTTAATATTAATTTTTTTAAAAACCTTTAGAATACCAAGAGTTTACATGTGCATATCTCACAAAAACCCCCCACACACAAAGATATAACATTTCCAGGAGTTAGATGAACCGTCGGGGGGGATCCCGGCCGCCTGACTCGGCCGGGAATCGGCCAAATCGGCCTTGACTGGGTCTAACTCAGTCCTCAGACCGAGTCACGGCCGAGTCGGCCGATTCCGGCGACGACCCCAACATGAAACTTGTGTCTTTTCATATTCTCTATGCACCTGCAAAATTTCAGCCTCAGACCATTTCCAGAGCTCTTAAAAAACCATTTTTAATACATTTTTATTATATTTTATCACATTTTTATTTTAAACTTTTCATCTACCCTAACCCTAGCCTAACGATATAAATACCAACCCTACACACTACCCTCTCACCCCAAAATCCTGAGCCCACTCTCTCAAAATTTTTCCAAAGATCGTGTACTTTGAAAACAAGCTCAAGACGAAATTCCGGCAGAACTTCCGGCGATCATCTTAGGAACTATCGGCGACAACGCAACACATCGACGATCCCTCTAGTTCCCTCTCACTCTCTTGAGTAATTTAAAACCCGTAAGTCCCTTTTCTATCTCTCTTTTCCATTCTCAAAATACGGAATTACAAAACCCGACGGAATCGGAACAAATCCGATTTCCGATTCGGTTTTCTATAAAATTCCACTTCTCACTAATACAATCATACCTAAACTTCCTCATGTTGACTATTAAACACTAATCAAACAATTTGATCAAGTTTCGTCACATGAAATGATAGCTTTTTAAATTTATCGTATTTTTCACTTAAATACCACATTGTTTCAATCCTTCATTTAACCTCATCAAACTTGCTATACATTTAAAGTAGATCACGAGGTAACGACCTCCCTCCTCACACACTCATATGCAACACCCCCGAGAACCTAGAATACGAGAAAATAAACATTTTCATTTAAATACCATATATTTAATAAAAACCATTTCTAAAAGATTTAGTTTTGATACACTTTTTAAAGAAGTACAACTTATTATGAAAATATGATAAGTTGTGGATATCAGTCGTTTATCTAAACCTGAGTTTGTGGTGTCTAGGCTAGGCAAGTGAGAAATGTAACTTTAAAAGGCCCGACTCACGGTGATTCATGAGCGGATCCCTCCTTTCCTCACTTGTACTTACCTGGCCACAATTGGCGGTGAAGAGACGATTTGAGGCATCTCACAACTTGTCGTCTGGACCAGTTAGGAATGAACTAGTTGACTTAGGAGAATCTAGAACATACAATACGGAAAATATACACCTTTACAAATAAATACCATTTACTTCATAAAACCGTTTTCTAAACGATTTAGTATTTACGATCTTTGCAAAGCGCCGCTACAACCCACTTTGGGGAACCCGTTCGGGATGGTGCGGTTTATCGCACATCCTCGGGCTTAGTAGTGCGAGATTCACACCTCCGCATGGAGCATTCGGTCTCGAAAGATTTAAAATACGATATCTTAAGAAAATGAGTTTTTTTTAGAATATATAATATTTATTAAAATTATTTTTTTATAAATATATATATATTTATCATCAAAATAACTATTTTATTATGATATAAATATTCCATTTTTTTCTAAAAATCACAAGAATAAATTTTACACTAAAATACTATGAATTCCAAATAAATCAACTTTACAAATAAATATCTTTATTTATGAAATTAGGATATTTTCACTAGAAATATCACAATATAAAATCCACCTTCATTACAATTCTAAAGACGAATAACGAATACTTGAGGTGTATTTTGAAAAGTATATAAAAGTATTTTTACATAAAACCCCCTCAAGTTTTATAAATTTCTCTAAGGACCCTAGCAAATTATAGGTAAGAATTAATCAAGACTTTGATTTATATTTCAAATTGTCTGACTCGGGTTTGAGTCTGATTATATTTGACTTGAATATGATTCAAGTACAATCTACAATCTTCAATATTACAATTCAACATGAATTCATGAATCCAATTATCAATCTATACAACTTGACTGAATCGAACCATGGATATACATTCCATTACATGGTTCTCCAGTTATTCCATTTACATGATTCTACGGTTACATCCGTTTACTGATATCATGGTTTCGGTCAGTCTTTCAATTATACATTCAATACAATTTACAGTACAAAACATTACAAATAAAACACTACGGGGTTTAAGGGGTAGATTGGTACGGAAGGTGTTAAAGGTGGCACAAGACGGTAAGATTAAGACACCTAACATGAATCCAATTGCCGTTGTTCCGGGTTGTATAACGGAGCCTTGTACTTCCATTTGCCCTGGTCTCTAGCATACTGAGACCCCTCTCGTATACACTGGCATTCTTCTGTACCAAGCTACAAACAACGGCATTAATACAACATTACAACAATATAATACAACATTAAAAGCTACTCTGTAACAACTCCAATTTTTGTATACATAAATTTGATTTAAATTTGAAGTATATTTGGAGTATTTAATGTTACTGATATCACTTTAAGTATCTATTTTCCCACAATAATTACAAGAAGAAGCTTGTAGCTCATTGGTAATACCTTGCACTGCTGAACCAAGCCACCAGAGTTCGAATCCCATGCCCCACATTATTTTTAGATTATTTTTCTTTTAAAATTCTTGGAAGCCCAACAGTCTACAGGCCATAACTCCCAAAAGTTGAACTGAACCCTAAAAAGTGAATATACCAGAGTCTACGTCAGGCGAACCCACACCATATGGCACCCCGACTCGGCCCGACTCGGGCAGGCGCCGCCGGCCGGACTCGGCCGGACGGCCGAGTCGTCTAAATGAAAAACTTGCCTCTTCGTCTTCCCAACTCCCCTGTTTACTCCATTTTAATGGATCGGTTCCCGAATGTTTAATATACCCTATTTAATACAAATTTTAATGATTTTTCCTTAATTTTTACAATTTTTTTTAAAATAAAAACCTTTCACCTACCCTACCCTAGCCTACCCTATAAATAGACACCCCTACCCCCTACCCTCTTATTCCAAAACATTAGGTTTACTCTTTCGAAATTTTCACAAGAAGGGTGTGCTTTGAAACCGAGTTGACGGCGAAGCGCTGACGGAATTCCGGCGACGTTTTTTTGAAACAACCGGCGACGAAACAACACCTCGGCCACTCATCTAGTTCCTATATACTCTTTAGTATAGATCGAAACCCATAAGTCCCATTCTTCCCTTCTTTCTACTTCTCAAAAATACGAACTTATGAAACCCGACGGAAATCGGAACAAACCGATTTCCGATTCGGTTTTTCTATAAAATCTCACTTGTCACCAATTCCATAATGCCTAAACTTATTCATGTTGACTATTAATCACCTAACAACTGAATTGGATAAAGTTTCTCACATGAAATGATAGCTTTTGCAATATCGTATTCTTTTTCACATTAATACCATAATGTTTATTTTTCTTCTTCTAATCAATTCAATCATTCCTAAACATCTTCATCTTGACCATTAAACTTGTAAAAATCAATTTGAATAAGTTTTCACACATGAAATGATAACTTTTTCAATTTACCGTATTTTTCACTTTAATACCATGAAGTTTCAATTTCACATTTAACCCCTTAACCTTAATATACATTTAAAATAGAGCACGAGGTAATGACCTACCTCCACACACACGCAAATACAACCTTAAAATGATATCATCAAAACTTAGAATACGATAAAACGAAATTTTCATTAAAATACCATAATCTTCATAAAACCATTCTTAAAGGTTTTAGATTTGTTACACTTTTAAGCAAATCTTTCTTACTAGGAGAATACGATAAGTTGTGGACATCGATCGTTTATCTAAACTGACTTTGTGGTGTCTAGGCGAGTGTGTTTAAGGCAAGTGGTTACTTAATTAGGGCCACTATTTGTAGTGGAGAGCCTCCCACTTACCTGGCACTTACCTGGCCGCAATTGGCGGTGAAGAGGCGATTTGAGGCTTCTAACGACTTGTCGTTTAGACCATATAGAAATAGGCTAGTTGGCTTAGGAAACCCTAGAATCTAAAATACGGAAAACTACACTTTGCGAATAAATACCTTTTATTTTATAAAACCGTTTTCTAAAAGATTAGTGTTTTACAATCTTTGCAAAGCGCCGCTGCAACCCATCTTTAGGGAAACCGTTCGGGATCGTGCGGTTTATCGCGCACCCTCGGGCTAGTAGTGCGAGATTCAGACCTCCGCAAGGAGCATTCGGTCTCGAAAGGTTTAAAATACGACATCTTAAGAAAATGAGAGTTTTGAAATATAAAATATTTATTAAAATTATTTTTATAAACATATGTATATCTATCTTTTAAATACCTATTTTATTATAATATAAAATTTCCACCTTTTTTCAAAAAAATCACAAAAGAATAAAGGTTACACTAAAATACCATGAACTTCAAATAATCAATATTACAGATAAATACCATTATTTATGAAACTAGGATATTTTCATTAGAAATGTCACAACATAAAATCTACAACTCTAAAGACAAGTAATAAATACTTGAGGTGTATTTTGAAAAGTATATATAAGTATTTTTACATAAAACCCCCTCAAGTTTATAAATTACCCTAAGGACCCTAGCAGTTATAAGACTTCGTTTCACATTTCTGATTGTCTGACTCGGGTTTGAGTCTGATCAATCTGACTTGAATATGATTTAAGTCAATCTATAATCTACAAGTTTCCAAGTCAATATTAACACACAAATCCATGAATACAATTATCAGTTTATACAATTTGGCTGAACCGAACCATGGATATATTCCTTTTACATGATTCCCAGTATTCCATTTACATGACTCTACGGTTATAACCGTTTCCTGATATCATGGTTTCGGTCAGTCAGTCAATCAATCATACAACCAACACAATTTACAAGATAACAATACAAACAAGACATCGCGGGGTTTAAGGGGTAGATTGGTACGGAAGGTGTTAAAGGTGGCACGAGGTGGTCAGATTTAACACACCTAACCTGAATCCAATTGCTGTTGTACCGTGGCATAAACGGTACCTTGTACTATGCGTGCCCTTAGTCTCTGGCATATAGAGTCTCCCCTTGTATACACTGGCATCCTTCTGTACCAAGCTACAAACAACAGCGTTGACATAACATTACAACAATAGTTTACACTTTAAAATGTACCTTCTTATTCTGTCTTTTTCTACTTCCCTCTTACCTTTGGGACTTACCGAGCGATTTGTTCGCTGACGACATTCTGTTTCTCTCTTCTTTGAATGTCGTCAGGTGAATTGGATCCGGCAGAAGTTGAGCCCTCGCAAGAAGACTTGGAGAAATTTACTGAAGACCCTGCACTGTAGTTTCATTGTACACTTTTCTTTTCAGTACTTTTCATTTCCTGTTATGCCACTGTTTAGACATCTTTTTATTTCAGTTGTATTTCCTTTCAAGCATTGTATAAAGAATGTTAATAAATAAAAGTTGCTGTTCTTTTTATTTCTTGTCTCTTGTGTACTTATTTTATATTGCTTAGATACGCTTAGCGTATGTACTTCTGAGTATATACGTAGAGGACCTCGTCGCGCCCACTTCGCCGTACACTGGGAAGCGGGGCGTGACATACTCTCTCTCTCTCTCTCTTCTTTTCTACTTCTCCCTTATCTTTGGGACTTACCGAGCGATCTGTTCGCTGACGACATTCTATTTCTTACTTCTTTGAATGTCGTCAGGTGGTTTGGACCCGACAGAGATCGAGCCATCTGCAGAAGACTTAGAGTAGTTTGCTGAAGAGCCAGAGCTCTAGTTTCATTATACATTTTCCATTCAGTACTTTTCATTTCTTGTTATGCCATTGTTTAGGCATCGTTTCATTTCAGTTGTATTTCCTTTTCATGCATTGTATAAAAGAATGTTAATAAATAAAGTTGTTGTTTTCATTATATATCTTGTCTCCTGTGTATTTAATTTTATATTACTTAAATACGCTTAGCGTATGTACTTCTGAGTATATACGTAGCGGACCAGTCGCGTCCCCTTCGCCGTACACCGGAAAGCGGGGCGTGACAAATATTATGGTAAATATGGTGATGCTGGACAATATTTTTGGTCTTTTGCTAATTTTTTGAAAGATTGTGGGATCATTGGCTAACATACTATATCTGGTAGTTGTAACAACCCTAAACTTTCTGTACATATTTTTTTCAATAATATAGAAATGAGTACTTTTGCCTGAGCACAAATTTTAAGTTTGATTTGCTTTTGAACAGCAAGAAGGAGCTTGTAGCTCATTAGTAATACTTTGCATTGCTAAATCAAAGCACCAGAGTTCAAATCCCATCAGCTAAATTATTTTTTTATTAGTTTTCTTTTAATCTTTTTAGAAGCCCAAGAGTCTACACGTGCATAGCTCGTAAAAACTAAGAGTCACGGCTTAAACAAATGGGTCCACGAAATAGACCAAGCGACGGGAGACACGTGGTGACGAGTCGAGGCCCGACTCGGCCGACTCGGGCCGGCGGGAGGCGTGGATCGGCCGGCGCCGCCGGCCGACTCAGTTCCGATTCCCGATTTTCTTTTTTCCTCTGTGCCTCTTGGTCTACCCCATAACCCCTACACTGTTTAAATTCCCTGCATTATTCCAGAGAATTAAAAATCCAATTAAACTCTTTTTAACACATTTTTTTATCACACCCTAACCCTAGTTTTTCCTTTAAATACCCACTCAATTTTTCACACCCTTCACACTAAAATTCATGTCCAAACTCTCAAGAAAAATTTCCTAGACTTTTGTGTGCAAGTGGAGTTAGCGAAGGGCGAAGCTCCGGCGAATTTCCGACGACGTTCCGAGGAAATTCCGGCGACGAAACGACGCACCGGCACCTCCTACTTCTTCCTTTTCCTCTACTCTCCACTACAATCCAACAAGTCCCTTCTCTCCATCCTCTTTACTATTCTAAAAACTTAAAATTTTAAAGCCCGACGGAAGTGGAGTTAATACGACTTCCGATTCAGTTTTTCCTTAAAAAGTATATTTTTCTTAAACACAATAATACTAAACTCTCACATCATGATCATTAAACATTAAAAAAAAATATTGACAAGTTTCATATCAAAAGAATTTATATTTCAATTTTTATAGCACTTTTACAGAAAAATACCATATAGTTTAGTTTCGACATAAAATATCATTACCCCTTGCTATACCTTTAGATAGTTCACGAGGTAATGACTTACCTTCTCACAACACACATATGTAACATAGCACAATGATATTTGGGAACATAGATTTGGGAAAAATACAATTTTACACATAACTACCTCCGACTTATAAAAACCTTTTTCTACAAGATGTGTATTTTTAACAAATCTTTGCAATATGCCGCTACAACCCATTTCAGGGAACCCATTAGGGATGGTGCGAATTATCGTACATTCTCGAGTTTAGTAGTGCGAGATGCAGACCTCCGCAAGGAGCATACGGTCTCGAAAGATTTAAAAATACAAATATCTTAAGAAAATGAGATTTCTAGAAAAATAATAAATTAAATTATTTTATAAATATATATATGTATAATCAAACTATCTATTTTTGATATAGTATAAATATTCCAACTTTTCTAAATAAAAAAGAATCACTTTACATGAAAATACCATGCAATTCCATACAAGTTCAATACTTTACAAATAAATACCATATATTATGAAATTAGGTTTTATTCACTAGAAATGCCACATTGATAAAATATACATCAATAAAAACTCTGAAGACGATAATTAAATGCTTGAGGTGTATTTTGAAAATTATACAAAATTATTTTTACATAAAACCCCCTCAAGTTATACTAAACTACAATAAGGACCCTAGTAAACATAGGTTTAAGTGGGACTAGTCTCTTGAGCCTCAGGGAGTCGGAGATATGGGTGCTTACCTATTTACTTAACAAACGGTGTTATCAACACGGTAATCGTCTTTGAAAAAGACACAAATCCTGCCGTCCATGTGCAGCGGTTACCGATAATACCAAAACCTAATTCAGGATTCAATTTCTTTTCTAATTGTCTGACTGAGACTGAGTATCAATATAATCAATCTGATTTGAATGAGATTCAAGTATAAAACTACATTACAATATGAATCCATGAATCCATATAATCAATCTGTTCAATATATTCAATCTGTATCGACTAAACCGAACCATGGATATACATCCATCTACATGATTCTATAGTTACATCCATTTACTGATATCATGGTTCTGACAAGTCATCTATCTATACAATTTATAATATAAGACAATACAATTTACAATTCAATTTACAATTCAATACAATCAAGACATCACGAGGTTTATAAGGGGTAGATTGGTACGGAAAGTGTTAGAAGTGGCACGAGACTGCAACCATTAAGACACCTAACTTGAATTCAATTGCCGTTCTTCCGGGTATTATCACGGAGCCTTGTACTCTTGATTCCGTCCACCTTAGTCTCTGGTCTATTGAGACTCCTCTCGTATACACTGGCCTCTTCTGTACCAAGCTACAAATAACAGCGTTAACACTAAATACAATATTATAACAATATAATACCACTTTAAAAGTCACACACACACTCTCTCTCTTTGTCTATTCTACCTCCCTCTTATCTTTGGGACTTACCGAGCGATTTGTTCGCTGCCGATATTCTCTTTCTTCTTCTTTGGAATGTCGTCAGGTGATTCGGACCTTCTGGAGACAGAGCCCAGCAGCGTGGACTTGGATCAGATAGCCTTCGACGCAGAGCTGTAGCCACTTGTACTTATTCCATTTCCATTTCTGTTATGCCACTGTTTAGGCATTGCTTTCCATTCTATATATTTATTTTTCAGATGTATTGTAAAAAAAATGTTAATAAATAAAATTATATATATATATATATATATATATATATTGTCATCGTCTCTTGTGAATTTTACTTATATTGCTTAGATACGCTTAGCGTGTTTACTTCAGATTAAATACGTAGCGGCCAGTCACGTCCCCTTCGCCGTACACTGGGAAGCGGGGCGTGAAGTCGTCCTGAACGAAATGTGGTAGCTGAGAGGCGAAATCGTACTCTTAAGGATATGATGCGTAGTATGATGGGTAGAAGTAACCTACCTGGATATCTTTGGGGAGAAGCTATCAGGGCAGTCTTATACATTCTCAATAGGGTTTCTAGTAAATCTGTTCCCAAGACACCTTTTGAGTTATGGACCAGTAGAAAGCCTAGTTTAATTCTTTGGAGGGTTTGGGGCTGTCCAGCTGAGATGAGAGTTTATAACCCTTTTGAAAAGAAAACAGATCCCGGAACCACTTGTTGGTATTTTATTGGATATCCCGATCATTCCAAAAGATATAGATTCTATCGACCCTCTAAATGCATTAGAAATGTTGAATCTCAAAGTGCAAAGTTTTTGGAGTTTGATGTTGCAGATCTTTAAGATCCTACGGTTGTCGATGAGAAGAAGCAAAGGGAAAGTGTTTCTATACCTTTACCCACATTGCAAGATAGTGTTGTTCTGCCTCCACCAGTTAATGTTGATATTGAGCAACAAATTGTAGATGATTTTCCTATTCCGGATATCGTGCCTCCTAATATGGAGAATGCTTCAGAAGCACCAGTTAGAATATCCAACAAACAAAGAAGAAATGCAATTCCTGATGATTTTTATGTGTATCTTGACGAAGGAGATTATGACATTGGTGAAGTCGACGATCCTGTTACCTTTAGTGACTCAGTTTCTAGCATTCGTTCTGATTTATGATTTAGTGGTATAGAAGATAAATTAAAGTCTATGGGAATTAATAAAGTATGGGAGCTAGTTGAGTTACCTGTCAATTATCAACCTATTAGCCGCAAGTGGCTATACAAAACTAAAAGAAACTCTAAAGATGAAATTGAGCCCTATAAGGCCAGATTAGATGCTAAAGGGTTCACTCAGAAAGAAGACGTTGATTATCATGAGACATTTTCTCCAGTTTCTACAAAAGAAACTTTTAGAATTATTATGGCTTTAGTTGCTCACTTTGATCAAGAATTTCATCAAATGGAAGTGAAAACATTTTTTCTAAATGGCAATTTGGATGAAAAAATCTATATGAATCAACCTGAAGATTTTCAAGAAATTGGCAAAGAAAATTTATTGTGCAAATTGAAAAGGTCAATTTATATACAGGTCACCTGAGAACAACGTATATATTTGTAGACGCCGACGAGGGGAAGTGGTTAGTCCTACAGCCATTGGTATGATGCACCAAAAATTATATACAGGTGCTCACTGGAGGTGAGTACACCGGACGGACTCACCGAGAACTTCTAAATGGCATTATACCTACTGTCAGATAGCAGTTCTCAGGTGACATGTGTAGATGGTAGTCTTTAGACCTGATATCGACATCTGTCTCATGTGAGTTCCCAATATACTTAGATCACTACCATACCACGACTCTACTGAGTCATGCAGAAATGTTTTAGCTGGGTACAGTCCTGAGCCACATTGAGGCAATGAGCGATCGGAAGGGATTCGTTTCTCCCAGTATAGAGGGTCGATATCGCGCTATTGGGTTACGATAGCGCCCTGACCATCTACCATGGCTGATGCGGAATAAAAATGACGTTTAAAAACTTGGCGCTAACGAACCCGTCTAGAATTGAACCATAAACCTACACCAGCAAACTACAAGAGCTAAACTACAAGGTTAGAAATGGTTATACCGAATGAACCGTGTCCTTAGGTCTTTTACCATATTCCTTAGCTTCTTAAGGTGTCCTCGATTGAACTTGGCCGCCGGTCTTCCTCCGTAAAAGATGATCCACCCGAGAGATGTAGCTCATGGCTCTAGCTCCACACCAAAGATCAAGTGAAGCAACTAGGGACTCTAGGTTGCTAATCTAGAGTGCTTATGATATAGTGAAGTGTTCTATGAGTGTATCTATCTCACATTCTCTCTTGATTCTCAACTCATGAGATTGTAAAGAGGAGGTTAAGGATAAGGTGGAGGAACTCAAGAAAACTAGAGAGGAGAGTGAAACATGATGGTGAGGTAAATAAAAACTCATGAAGGAAAAATGAACCATCCTTCATCATTCATTAAGTGTGGAAAAAATAATAACAAGCATGTTTTATAAAACACATTTTTTTCATTTTTAAAATCAACCCATGCTTGAATAGTTTACACAAATGAATTAACAATTCATTTGTGCAACACTATGCAAGCATGGTCCTCACCATACTCCCCTCTCTTCTTTTCCACCGCATTTCCCATTAAAAATAAATGGAGAAATCTAAATTGAGGTATCCTTCTTCTAAAATGTTATCTGTACAAATACGGATTACACTCTACTGTATATACATACATGTATTCATACCGAAATACGAATACCCAAAGAGATAGAATAACACAAAGAACATAATACTAGAATATATATATCGAAATATATATACGTAAATTATTAAATTAATACATGGTTTAATAATCTGGCTCAAACCCGAGCCGGCTAGTATTATCAACCGTCCGATCGAAAGTTCGTGTACATAGTACAATCGATCGATCGGAACCCTGCACGTATCCAATACGGCTACTACATCGTTTCGCCAGGACCAAGGAAACCCTCTGTGTGGGACTCTAAAGACCCGTCAATACACCAGTGTTCCCGCAAAAAAAATTTGGCAAAGAGCTGTTTATTCCCTTATAAAAAAAGGGAGGAAAGAAAGAGGAAAAAAATCCTTATAGTTTGGCATCACGTGTTAAACACATGGGCGCTTATATACAAAGAATATAAGCGATGAAAATAAATAACTAAAGGCCAAACTGGCCTCACGTGTTAAACACATGGGAGCTCATATGCAAAGCATATGAGCGCTGAATAAAATAAACCTAAAGGCTCAACTGGCCTAAACACGTGAGCGCTCATATGCAAAGCATATAAGTGCTGGACATAAATAACCAATGGCCAAACATGCCTCACATGTTAAACACGTGAGCGCTCATATGCAAACCATATGAGCGCTGAAAAATAAATAGGATAAAACCCACAATAGGGGTCACGTGTTAAACACGTGAGTTCTCTTGCCCCATTCTTTTGGCAGTACTCACATGCAAAGTATGTGAGCACCGCTATTTAAATAGAATTGAATTCTATATAGAATTAAATTCTATTTTTAGGAAATATTTTCACTGATCTTTCTAATATGGAGAGATAATTTTCTAATAAAGAATCTTGGATTTAAAATCCAATGGTGATAAAATATCACAAATTAAACCATCTGTGTCACGTCCCGCTTCCTAGTATACGGGCGGAGGACGCGACGAGGCCGCTACGTATTTACAAAGAAGTAAACACGCTAAACGTATCTAAGTAATATAAGTAAAAATGCACAAACGACAGGGACAATAGATATAATTGAACTTCAACTTTATTTATTAATATTCTTTTTACAAACATCTGAAAAGTAAATACATAGAATGAAAAGCAATGCCTAAACAGTGGCATAACAGAAATGGAAAATACTGAAATGAAATGTACAAGTAACTAGAGCTCCGGGTCGAAAGCTAGTTGATCCAAGTCCTCGAAGGTGGGCTCGATCTCCTGAAGGTCCGAATCACCTGACGACATTCCAAAGAAAAGAAAGAGAATGTCGTCAGCGAACAAATCGCTCGATAAGTTCCATAAATAGATAAGAATGGAATAGACAGAATAGAGAGTGTATTGTTATAATGTTGTATTTAGTGTTAACGCTGTTGTTTGTAGCTTGGTACAGAAGAATGCCAGTGTATACGAGAGGAGTTCCACTATTCCGGAGACTAAGGTATACGGAGCACAAAGAACCGTTCAGCTACGGTACAACGGCAATGGATATTCAGGTTAGGTGTATTATGGTTACAGTCTCGTGTCACTTTTAATACCTTCCGTACCAATCTACCCCTTAAACCCCGCGATGTCTTGATGGTATTATTTGTATTGTATTGTCTTGATTTATACAGATAGATGACTTGCCGGAACCATGATATCAGTAAATGGATGTAACTGGAGAATCATGTAAATGGATGTATATCTATGGTTCGGTTCGGTCAATATAGATTGAATAGATTGAACAGATTGAATATATAGATTCATATTGAATTGTAGTTTTGTAATTTCATACTTGAATCATATTCAAGTCAGATTGATTATATTGAGACTCAGTCTGAGTCAGACAATTAGAAAAGAAATTGAAGTCCTGAATTATGTTTTGGTGCAATCGGTAACTGCTGCACATAGACTGCAGGATTTGTGTCTTTTTCAAAAACAATTACCGTGTTGATAACACCGTTTGTTAAGTTGTCTACCTTAAATAAGCAAGCACCCATATCTCCGGCTCCCTGAGGCACAAGAGACTGGTCCGCTTAAACCTATGTTTACTAAGGTCCTTATTGTAATTTAGTATAACTTGAGGGGGGTTTATGTAAAATAGTTTTGTTATACTTTCAAAATATATCTCAAGTATTTAATTATCGTCTTTAGAGTTTTCATAGATGTTTCTTTTATTCAATGTGAAATTTCTAGTGAATATGACATAGTTTTTAAAATATAAGGTATTTATTTGAAATATTGGAATTGTATGGTATTTTCTTGTAAATGAGATGTTTTTCTTGAATTTTGGAAATGTGTAATATTATAAATATTAAAAATAGATAATTTGATATTAATTAATTATATATATATATATATATATATTTATTAAAAATAGAAGTTTTATTTATAATAGAAATCACATTTTCTAAAGAATTTTTTTTTAAAAAAATCTTTCGAGATCGTATGCTCCTTGCGGAGGTCTGCATCTCACTTTACTAGGCCCAAGGATGTGCAATAATCCGCACCATACCAAACGGGTTCCCAAAAATGGGTTGTAGAGGCGCAATTACAAAGATTTATTAAATACATTTCTTATAGAAAAAAGTTTTATAAGTTGAAGGTAGTTATATGTAAAGTCATCTTTTCCCAAATCTATGTTTTCCAAATTCTATAGTGCTATGTTAGATATGTGTGTTGTGAGGAGGTAGGTCATTACCTCGTGAGTTATCTAAAGCTATTATAGAGTTTATGTTGGAAACTAAAGTTTGTGGTATTTTAATGTAAAATTGCGATAAAATATGTATATAACAATCTTTTATGATGTTTATTAATGTTTTAATGAATAATATGTGATGATATGAAGGTATCTTGATTAAGAAAAATTGTAGATTTTAAAGAAAACCGAATCGGAAGTCGGACTAATTCCGCTTCCGTCGGGTTTTAATTTTGAATGTTTTTAGAATAGAGAAAAGAATGAGAAGTAGGGACTTACTGGATGATTGGCTAGAGGAGAGAAAGAGGAAGAGATGGGAGTTGCCGGTGCGTCGTTTTGTCGTCGGAAACTCCTTGAGTTGTCGCCGGAAGATCGTCGGAGCTTCGCCCTTTGCTAACTCCACTTGCACACAAAAGGATCTTGGAATTTTCTTGAGAGTTTTTGTAGGAAATTCAGTATCAAGGGAGGTAAAAATAGAGTGGGTATTTATAAGAAAAATTAGGGTTAGGGTGTGATAAAAATGCATTAAAATTTGCATTAAAATGGGATTTAAAGGGATATTATTATTCTCTGTAAATGTGCAGAGGATAAACAATACTGGGGTTATGGGGGGAGTTCAAGAGTCGCTAGGGTTAAAAAATTTAGGGTTTGGGCTCACTAGAACCGGCGGCGCCGGCCTTAGGGAGCTTCTCGCCGGTCGGATCCGTGGGATGGGGGCTCGGATTCTCGCCACGTGTCCCTGACACTTGGTCTAGCCTCGTGCACATGTTTTTTTAGGCTGTGACTTTTGGTTTTACGGTTTGTACACGTGTAGACTCTTGGGCTTCTAAAAGATTAAAAGAATTTAAAATAAAAAGAATATGTGACTGATAGGATTTGAACTCTGGTGTTTTGGTTCAGCAGTGCAAGGTCTTTACCAGTGAGCTACAAGCTCTTTCTTACTGTTCAAAAGTAAATAAAATTCTTATAGTACTCACAGGAATTGTAAATACCCCAAGTATACATTAACTTTAAATGAATTTTATGTACACTAAAATTGGAGTTGTTACAGTCTACCCTCCTTACAAAAATTTCGTCCTCGAAATTTACAATTTATTTTAAGAACTAGTTTACAAATAAGTGAGGATATCTTGCACGCATCTCATCTTCCCTTTCCCATGTTGATTCTCCTGACGTGTCTTTTCTCCACATCACTCGAACCAAGTTGACTTCTTTGTTCCAAAGTGACTTCATTTTCCTGTCCAGGATCTCAACAGGTTGTTGCTCACAAGATAAGTCGGGCTGTACATTGTGCTCGGAATGATCGAGAATATAGCTGGGGTCACTCACATACCTTCTGAGTTAGGATATGTAGAACACATTGTGCACTCCTTCCAATGAAGGTGGAAGTGCTAAGCAGTATGCCACTTCACCGACTCGTTCGAGTATGTCGAACGGTCCAATATACCTTAGACTGAGCTTACCCCATTTTCCAAATCGAATCACTCCGCGGTTTGGAGATATCTTCAGAAATACATAATCTCCCGGTTGGAACTCCAAATGACGGCACTTTACATCAGCCCAGTGCTTCTGTCGATCTTGGGCTATGCTCATTCTTTTCCTGATAGTACGGACCACATCTATGGTTGCTACTATCATCTATGGTCCTAGGAGTTCTCTATCTCTGATGTCGTCCCAACTTAATGGCGATCGACACTTCCTTCCATAAAGTGCTGCAAAAGGTGACATTCCGATACTTGCTTGGTAGCTGTTGTTGTATGAAAACTCCACGAGATGTAGGTGGTCTTTCCACGATCCTCCGAAGTCTAACATACAAGCTCTAAGCATATCCTCCAAGATTTGAATAGTTCGCTCAGACTGACCAACTGTTTGTGGATGATAAGCTGTGCTGATGTTCAGACTTGTTCCCAAGCTCGCTTGCAGGCTTTGCCAAAATTATGATCGGAACCTGGTGTCACGATCGAAGACAATGCAGACCGGTACTCTATGAAGAATCACGATTTCCTGTATGAGTTCATGGGTATCAGAGATGGTACATTTTGAAGAGTTTAAATCTTACTTAGATTCTTACCTCCATATACTTCTTTGCTAGTATCTCAGTAGATTGGCCAACTCGAAATGAGATGAAGTGAGCCGACTTCGTGAGTCGATCCACAATAACCCATACCGCATCGTTACCCTTTGTGCTGTGAGGGAGTGCAGTCACAAAATCCTTTGTGATGTGTTGCCACATCCATTCTGGGATAGGTAACGATTGAAGTAATCCAGCAGTCCTGTGATGTTCAGCCTTTACTTGCTGACACACCAAGAATTAGCGATGCTTCTGGCTACTTCACGCTTCATTCCATGCCATCAGTAATTTTGACGCAGATCTTTGTACATCTTTGTACCTCCAGGATGTACTGAGTAGGGAGAGCTGTGAGCTTCTTTCATTAACTCTTCCCGAACAGAACCTTTTGGTACACATAATCTGCTGCCATACCTCAAAGATCCGTCTTCATGGATGATGAAGTCTGTTCTGAGTCCATTCTCCACTTGTTCTCTGATCTTTTGCAACTTAGCAGTACTTGCTTGAGCTGCTTTGATCTGATTGATAATGGTAGATTGAACTTGTAAATTCATCAAACTTGAAGCGTTACCTGGCATGACTACTTCAATCTCCATCTGATGAAAATCCTGTTGAAGCTTCCACTGGGCGGTGAGATTCAATGCTAATGGTTGGCGACTAAGGGCATCAGGTACCACATTCACCTTCCCTGAGTGAAATTGCAGGTTGATGTCAAAGTCGGCCATGAGTTCTAACCATCGTCTCTGCCGCATATTAAGCTCTTTCTAAGTAAACACATATTTCAAACTCTTGTGATCTGTGTATATGTTCACTCGTTCACCAAAAAGATAATGGCGCCAAATCTTAAGAGCAAAGATTACGGCTGCCAACTCCAAATCATGAGTCGGATAATTGCGCTCATGAATCTTCAGCTGTCTTGAAGCATAAGCTACAACTATTCCGTGCTTATGTAGAACACATCCTAATCCCTTACCAGATGCATCGCAGTGCACTTCGAAACCTACAGATTGGTCCGATATAACGAGAATAGATGCTGATGTCAACCTTGACTTGAGTTCTACGAAAGTTTTTTCCCATGCTTCTGACCACACGAATTCTTCATCTTTACTTATGAGCTTGGTCGGTGGTGTTACTATCTTCGAAAAGCCTTCAATGAACCTTCGGAAATATCCAGCTAGACCCAAGAAATTTTGAATGTCCTTCACTGACTTTGGTGTCCGACATTCGCTTACTGCAGACTTCCTTCAAACCTTCCGGACTTAATCGATACGGTGCTTTGATCACCGGTTGTACTCCTGGTATTAAATCAATGCTGAATTCAAGAGCTCGATCGGGAGGCAAACCTGATATATCGTCAGGAAACACATCGTCGAACTCTCGAACTACTTCTGGCTTTGATCCTTCCTCCGCTTGAATTGCTGAAATCACTGCTTCCTTCGGCTTCGCCTTGTAAGTACTTGGCTCCAGGGTACGGTCTCCACTTTTGAAATAGAAAACCGGATGCTCTGGAATCTCGAATACTACTCTCCTTTGACGACAGTTAATGGTAGCATAAAATGTTCTGATCCAATCCATACCTAGAACCACATCGAAGTTCGGTATGTCCAGCACCTTGAAGTCAGCATAGAATTCTCTGCTGCAGATGACTACTGGACATAAGTTGTATCCCATTGTTGCCTTTAGAACTGATTGTTCGATGTTTTGTGTGCGTTTTGAAATCAAAGAATAGAATATACCGCAATCAATAACGGTGTCGCTTGGTAGCTAGCCGGTTAAGTACGGGTCGGTCCACAGGGAGATGAATTTCTTTTCTTTATGTTCTAACGAGTTAATCCGATCAAGTCGGGTTTTGTTTTACAATCTAAGAATGAGATTAAATTGATTAAAAGTCTTGCTAGGGTTAGGATTAGGTTAATTTGGAAAAAAGAATTCTACTCATTGCTTTCTTTGCCCTAGTTAGGATTTTAGGTGTTAGGGTAATAGTCAACAAAGGGGATTAGCACGACTAGAAAGAAACTTAGTTTCTTCCCTTTGGTCCTTATCCGTCCTTTCTTAACTCTTAGCCCTAACCTCCATTTAAATCAAGCACAACCGGTCTAACTAGGGAATCACCACTATCTCGTAGGATAGGGTGCCGTAGTGAGCGGTGTGTGGTTAATTTAAATAGGATAGTGAGCGGTGTGTGGTTAATTTAAATAGAGTCCTATTATAAAAATTATATGGGCAAAGAAAGGAGAGAGAGAGATTTACTTCTCTCAAACCTTCCCAATCCTAACCCTAACAAGTGAGGAGTTACTCACTCATTAGGGAAGTTATGATAAGATTCATTTTTATAATTTTAAAAAAACCATCTAAGTTGCAGATAATAAAAGACAGATAAAAATTCAGGAATTAAATTCAGATAAAAGAATGCATGATAAAAAAAATAGAAATACCTTTATTGATGACCTCTTGACGATTACAAGGAAATTGAAAATTTTAGACTAGAAAATAAAAAGAGGCATCTCAAAAGAGGCACCCAAAAGAGGCTGTAGGCTTTCCTATTTATAGATAGAAGAAACCCTAGGGTTTACATCTGATCCATATCTGAAATTACAATACAACCCTAAGAAAGCCGGGTCAAAGCACCGATACCACCGACACTTTGCACCGACACGTGCACAGCACGGCCGCCAATCCGCGGCCATAAGCCTTGTTTGGTCACGGTTCCACGGCCATCTTGAAGGATCTCTGGCTCGTTTTCTCAGGTATTCTTCATGTTTCATTTTACTTCTGGTTTCTTTGCTTGGTTCCTCAGAATCTTTTCTATTTTCTTCCAGATTTCCAACAGTGCAGAATTTATGGACTTTTACCGTTAGCTTGGCGTTGAAGTCTTGAATCTTGTACCGCCTTTGTGCATTGAACTGTTCGCTGATCTTTGTTTGTTCCTTAAACTGTAGGGGGTATCATACAGATTCATCTATTTGTTGGTCGTAGTCTCACATTTGTAGCGTCTTTTCCTGAATTTCACTGTATTGTTCTGAGAACCTGTAACCTGCAACTATGTAGCAGACATGGATCAAAAGCACCTATTTATTTGTAATATGATTAAGATTGGGTAATATAATAAGGCAAAATTCTAATACGAACAAATACCCCAAAACTTATCTTTTGCTCGTCCCGAGCAAAACTATTTATTCTCGAAAAAAACCTAACCTCACTTTCACACGGAATCACGATTGCACTGAGCTCGCGCAACAAGCCGTTAAACCTCTAGGTGTCCCCAGTAGGAGGAGTGTTGTCTCCTGAGGGTTTTCAACGGATACTACCCACAAAATCCGATCAATTTGGCCTGTTGACTTTCATTCTTCAATTCGGTATTCTAGCAAGAAATTCTATTATCTTCAACTTATAAATCATCAACCCATATTTTTCACACTTTCTTTTCATTTAACTTATGATCGTATATGTTCTGCAAATTTATTTAGCTTTCAGTATCTTTTGAATTTTCCTTCTAAGGTTCCATCTCAACTTAGGAATTTTTATCATCTCTACTGAAAATATAAGATCTATCTTTCATTCCTATCTCTCATCCAAACCCCAATCATATACCCCTACGTATGTGTATGTATCACCCCTACACTTGGAATTTCAATTCACTATCATACTCTTGTCCATCGTCCAAAGTACTTTTAGTTGGTGAATTTTAGATTAAATTTCTCACACATCCTTCATGCGAGCGTTAATACTTCTTGAGGTACTGACGACCGATTATAAAATGTGTTCGTGCATTTAGGCGTAAATTCTCGTCTTGCAATACCTATGGCTTAGCAGGGACTCCCAAACCAGTTGGTCTAAGGCACTAGGTAATAAAGCACCCTCGCTATATATATATATATATATATATATATATATATATATATATATTTTATGCAGCCTTAAATAATTACAAAATCAGTGTTCATTTTTTTTATATCTCTTTATTCACACTTGTATTTTTATTTTATTTTCCTTCATACTAAGGATTTTAGACAAGAGCATTTCAAGGTATCCTCTACTATCCAAAGTTTCAAGATATGTGTGAGTGCAAGTTGTAGGGTATATATTTTCAGAATTTAGACTAAAGGTTCAGAATTTATTTTTCAGACTTACACTTCAAATAAAAATTTCAATACTCTTCCCTTATTTTGACTTAGCCCAAGAACTGAACTGAAAATTTGTCTATTTCTAAATAAAGGACATATATTTTCTACAGTTAAACTTTAAGAAAGGTTATTTTTAGGGTTTTTAATTTTTTTTAATTTACTAAGTTTAGGATCTAGTTATTCCCTACTATTCAACCGTCATGTTGAACTTAAGTCAAATATGACCAAAATTGAACTTTTCAATTTTTATAATTTTTAAAAAAATTTCAATTTTTATTTTTATGGATTTTAAAATAAGTATGCAAATGCAAAAATATATACATGAATGCGAAGGAAGAAAGCTTACCGAGCACACCCCCAAACTTAAACTTGATAGTGCCCTCACTGTCAGGCTACACCAATAGGGTCAAAATTGTCGGCACTCCCCTGTTTGTTTTTTTATTTTATTAACAGAAAAAGAAAACAAAATATATATACACAAAAAGGTCACCCCCCAAACATAAGTGAAACAGTGTTTCCACTGTTTAAGCCTTAAAGTTTAGAGTTAGGGGGGAGAAAAACACAGTATCAAGCTATACAAGGCCTTACACAGGCCAAAAGTTAGCACCAACCATTCAAAAAATTTATCTTTATAATGGTGTGGTTGGTGAAAGAATGGAGTGTATAGAAAAGTGTTAGTGATATGTATGCCCTAGAGGCCATTACTATACATGCGATGTATATTATAGTGGATGCTATAGAGGGAGGACTTTCTTGCTTGACATGATAGTATGCTATCTGGTTGCCCTTTATCTTAACATGTACTCTGATTGTCTCTATATTACATATTGATAAAGCCCTTAGGATGAGTACTTGACTACCAGGACTATGATGCAGATCATATTAGTGGGGACAGTGTAGTCGCTAAGTACATCCTTCAAATATTCCTAGTCGTGGGAGTACCGAGACAGGGCATCGATACTCCAGAGTAGACTAGCGTATGCGCTTCTTGACCCATATGATGGGCGATGGATGATCCCATATCCATTGGTGTTTGACATCAGAGAAGGTATACGGGTGCTCAGTGGAAACTGGGCACACTGGACGGACTTGCCGAGAACTCCCAGATGGTATTATACCTCACGTCAGATGGCAGTTCTCCGATGACACTGGTACAAGTTAGTTTGTAGACCCAAGATCGTCATAGAGTCTTGTGTGATTCCCACTGTGCTTTGATTTCCATCATACCACGTCCAAGAAGGGCATGCAAAACGGTGGCTTTTGACTACAGTCCCGAATCACATGGAGGCAATGAGCGATAGGAAGGGTTTCGTCTCTCCCGGTATAGGGAATTGATGTTGCGCTGTGTTCGATTGGCTATAACTGGAAATCCATGGCCAGGGTTGCTGAGATTTACTGGTAAGTGTTATCAGTAGTTTCTCGAACTGTTATAGACCTCATATCGACACGACTTATCAAGCTACTGGGGTCTGACGTTTACCACCCCTAGGCGAGATATGCAACATATCAGACGAAGAGACCGGACTGTACGGGAGTGTTACTGATTGGATTCGCAGGAGAATGTACAGGCTTGCTTGTTGATCTTCTGATCGCTAAATACCTGGGTGGATGTTAAGTTTAGCTGACCGCTTGCAGCTTATAGGTGTTTGATATGATCATCACCCACTGCCGGCGTATTGACGATTCTTTAGAGTCCTACACAGAGGTTTCCTGGCTCAGGCAAAACGGAATAGGAGCATATATGTGATATGTGCGGGACCGAGAATAATACGAGTATGTGATACCGTATTAGATTCTCGCGATATGAGATATCAGCCGGGTATATGTGATAGCCGGGTCATCGGATCAAGTGTTGATTCGATGAACTGATACAGATTATATTAGTCGGTTATTTGTGAAATAGCAGGATTATCGGATCAAGTGTTGATTCGATAATTTAATGTATAATTATATATTTGATATATTATATTACATTAACTAATATAAGCCCACTTAAAGATTCTTTTTCTCACTTGGATAAATACATTGATATATATGTGATATATGTTAATTGTATTATTTTATTTTGTTACAAAATATATTATATATGTGATATATAATATTGTAACAAGTTAAGGTTACAAATGCGACATGTTTTGTGGAGTTTAAACATGGGTAGGGTTTGGATTAGGGTTAAGCTTGGATGAAGCTTCATGAAGCCTTGACTTTGACCATTGATATTTTATGTTGATATTTATTAACCCAACCCAAACCCTTTACCCTAGTTTACTCTCTACAAGGGTTAAGCCTTCATGATTGACCCATGGTTGATTTGTAACAATAACTATTAATTCATTATTCATCACAAATAGATTTCTTCTTCTTCTTCCTCTTTGAAAAAGCTTTCTAGCCTTTTGTGATGTGATGAAATAAAGTGAGATATTGAAAACAAAAGAGAGCTAAATTCCTACTTCATCATCCTCATCTTTTCTAGCCACTTAGATTAGGGTGTTTTCTTTGCTAATACCTTATTAGTGAAACATGAGTTTGGGTTTGAGATTCTTCAAGGTAGATCATCTTAGTTGTTGAAGATTGGAAGCAAGCTTGCATCTATCTCTTCATGGAGCCTCTCTAGAGTCTGGGTACATGATGATCACGGCGAAGGGACCTCAACACGGAGCTTATGAAGCGAAGGAACGGACTACAAAGGTTGTAATCCCTAACTCTTAGAAGTAAAGTTGTTTACTTGCTATGTTAACCCTAAGTCTCTAGTTAAGATCTTGGTTAGGGTTTGTTTAGCACCCCAAATTTTTTAAAGTAGCATGATTGATGCTTTCCAAAATCTTCACAAGGTGCTATACTAACCTTACAAAAAGAAATGAGAAACACATGAGACCGTGTGGAGATAGAAGCAGTATATGGTCTCGGTGGAGGAGAAGAATGGCGGAAGGGAAAAAGAAATGGTGATGGTTCGACTTCTTCAGGTGGAGGTTGATTAATCACAAAATCCCTATCATTTAGGAATGTGAGTTCGTAGGCGAAAATATCTTCGAAACTTTCATCGATGGTCTGATTGAAAATTTCAATATCAATAAGTGTCGCGCCAGAATTCAACACACTTGATTTTTCAAAAATTACGGAGCTAGGAGACTCGTAAGGCTCATCTACCTTATTCTCAAAAGAGTCTAAATCAAGTTGTTTTTCTAGAATTATCGAACTCAAAATATTGGATTGTGATTCATTAATACTCGCTATCATTAAAGGAAGATTAGAAGAAGAACCAGAGAAAGTGGGAGAAAGAAGTTGAACACGAACTTGAGGGTGGAAATGAAGTGTATAAATTAGCACAATTTGTAATGACTGATGTGTAAAAATCGATTGTGCTAATCTATCAACCCACTGAGAAATGAGGTCAAATCCCTCAAGATTCGTGAGAAAACATGGGTACGTCGAACTTGGTAAATCAGACATTGAAAATGCAAGGGATACAGTTTCTTGCGTGGTCGGAACGTAGATGGAGGGAAGTGATTTAGGAAGGGTAACAGTTAAAGGTTCAGGAGGGTGTACACAGTCAGTGGAAGAGACAGGATGAATTGGAAAATCCGACTCATCAAACAAAAATGGTTCATCCTCAATACTATCCTCATAATTCTCCTCAAATTTTAGCTTATCCATGCAATTCTCATCAAAATCAAGACGCATATGAAGTTCGGGAGAAACATTGAATGACTCGGGATGATGAATTGGAGAGAAAAATTAAATCAAATTTATGGGTTCATCATCCAAAATATTCCCCGCGTCAATATCCTCGATCAAGTAAAAATTAATTTTCTCAGACACCTCATCAAAAGCATGGATATTAATCAATTCAGGTTCAAGAGTGGGGGTGTAGATGTCAAAAGGATTGGTGGTGATTTCACTCGAAATGGACCCTTCACAATCAGGTAAATCAAACACTACAAAGTCGCACAACTCATTAGACGTTTTATCTTCAACTGGTGAATCATTTGGAACACTTGATAGACATTCAAAACCGGAGTTATGGGATTCAATTGGGGATGGGTATGTTTGATTTGGAAGTGTGTACAGCTCACTCTCACCACTCAAATTCTCAATCTGTCCAACCGCCTCATCATACATTGGAAAATTTGGAACTAGTTGGATACTAGCTACTGGGTCATTAGGTTGTAATACGGCAGCTATGGACGCATTCAAATCCATTATCTATTGTCTTGACGCTACCATAAAATCTTCCAACGACCGTTCCAGACTAGACATAGGTTGTAAAGGGGTTTCAGTAAAAGATTCAAAGTTGTTTGGATACTGGAAACTCCTAAATAGTTGTGTAGAAGCAATGTCTAGGGAAGGTGCGACAGTTGGGTAAGATGGATAGGAATTGAATGGTTGGACAGTATTAGGATCAACATTTGGATAAAAAGATGAATGGAATTGTTGATCCCAAGAACTGGAAGTGTTGAAAGGAGTGAAAGATCGGCTACGCTATTATTCAATATGTTCAGCAATAGACATGGGTTTCGGAGTTACAACAGGATTCGAAGAAGGAGTATCAACGTAAGAAGGTGGTGAAGGTTGAAATGGTTGATACAAAGTGGATTGCGGAGTCCAACTGTTTCTCCTAGACGCGTCTATTCGATCATTCAAAGAAATTTTGGGCATGGAGGGGTCGTCCGAAATTCGACCAAAACAATACGCGTAGGAAGTAATGTCTGGTTGAGGGTACCAAAGTTCAGCAAGAGTTTTGCGAGGTGGGGTACCCATGATGTGAGAAAGGAGAAGAAAAAGAATGTGATGAATTTTTTTTTCTATTTTTTTTAAATTCTTTTTTATTTAAAAAAATTTGTTTGTTTTTGGAGTTTTAAAATTTTTGAAAGTGTTTTTTTAGAAATAGTTCTTGCAAAAATTTGTACGGAACTACGGCACAATTTCAAACAATCACAATTTATACATGCACAATCAAACCTAGAGCTAGGGTCTCCTAAGTCAACGAGACTGCTCCTAACTGTTCCAAAGCGACAAGTTGTGAGATATCCCTCAAATCGCCTCTTCACCGCCAATTGTGGCCAGGTAAGCACAAATGAAGAAAAGAGGGATCCGCTCACGAATCGCCGTGAGACGGGCCTTTTAAAATTACCTTTCTCACTTGTCTAGCCTAGGCACCACAAAGTCAGGTTTAGATAAACGACCGATTGCCCACAACCTTCCTCTGTCCTAATGAGCACGACAGTCCTTAGTTGGCTGAGTCTAAATATTTTTTAATTAACTCAAGGGTGATGCATATGCCTTTTAGTGATTTTTGGGATCTTAGAAAGGGTAATGAAATCCCCACCCAATATGGATTGGTGTTATATCCTCTTAAAAGTCCGTTTTAAAAATGCAAAGCAGTAAACATACAAAATCAAAAACACTTGCAAATTTTTTTTATTTGGCAGCGCAAAGAATCTTGCACAAAAACAATTTATTGGAGAGGGAGAAGAATTTTTGCGCAAAGAACCCTGCAGAAAAATTTTCAGTAGAGCTCAGGGTAGGAGAGGGGACAAAAATACTTACAGAAAATTTTGGGGTGTTGACGTCAGCAGTAAACGCTTGAATCGCCGTTGTTCTACGGTGGTTAAGTTGGTTTGGATCTCCAAAATTTTTCTGTTGTCTGTTGTGATTCTCCTCTGTCTGTTCAGATCTTCTGTTTGTTGATTTGTTCAGTGACTTTTTCCAGATCTGAATCAGTCCATCTTCTTTTCCTGCGCAATTCACACAATACCTCTCAAAAAGAACAAGATGAAATTTTTTAAATTTTATTTTATATTTTTTTGTTTTAAAATTTTTCAATTTTTATAATTTTAAAATTTTTTAAAAAAAAATTAACCCGAAATTACACAAAGAAAGAGACTACCGTCTCCCCAGCAACGGCGCCATTTAATTGTTCGATGTTTTGTGTGCGTTTTGAAATCAAAGAATAGAATATACCGGAATCAATAACGGTGTCGCTTGGTAGCTAGCCGGTTGAGTACGGGTCGGTCCACAGGGAGATAGATTCCTTTTCTTTATGTTCTAACTAGTTAATCCGATCAAGTCGGGTTTTGTTTTACGATCTAAGAATGAGATTAAATTAATTAAAAGTCCTGCTAGGATTAGGTTAGTTTGGAAAAAGAATTTTACTCACTGCTTTCTTTGCCCTAATTAGGATTTTAGGTGTTAGGGTAATAGTCAACAAAGGAGATTAGCACGACTAGAAAGAAACTTAGTTTCTTTCCTTTGGTCCTTGTCCGTCCTTTCTTAACTCTTAACCCTAACCTCCATTTAAATCAACCATAACCGGTCTAACTAGGGAATCACCATTATCTCGTAGGATAGGGTGTCGTAGTGAACGGTGTGTGGTTAATTTAAATAGAGTTGTTCCCACAAAAAAATTTCTGCGCAAAAGAGCCCAAGATATCTAATGGCAGCGATACGTTTAAGAAAATGTGAACCAGTATTTTCCGGGCCGTATTTTGACAAACTCCTGAATACGAAACAGCTAAATTCTGATGGTTTCGAAAGTGTCTCGAAAAATCCTTCGATTTGATATATTATGGGCCTCATAATTCATCCGGGATCAAAAGTTATGAGCAAATATGCTATGCACGTGTAATCTAAGGAAGAAAATGCGAACCAGTATTTTTCGGGCTGCATTTTGACAAACTCCTGTATGCGAAACAGCTAAATTGTGATGGTATCAAAAGTGTCTCAAAAAATCCTTCGATTTGATATATTATGGGCCTCATAATTCATCTGAGAACAAAAGTTATGAGCAAATGTTTCTCCCAATCAGAGCAAAGCTCTGTTCAAGTCTTGAAATTCAAAATAAAGTTGCGCTTCATAAAACACTAACGCCAAGAGTGCCAGCGCTGAGAGTCAAAGATTTTGACTAGCGCACCACATGCAAAGCATGTGTGCGCTAGCGCTACGAACGCTGCGCTCCAAGTAGCGCCCCATGGGCAGAGCGCATAAGCGTTAGCGCTGGAACTAAATGTTCCTCACAATTGGATCAAATATCCATCGGATATGATTAAATCATCAATTAACAAGAATGAGATTCTGTTGAATCTTTCCAAGCAGAAAAGATTGTGCCTTGAATTTGGAACACCGTTGGATCAATGATCCAATGGTGATTAAAAAATCACTAAAATACAGAACAAATTCTGTAAGAGGAAAAGATTTCTCAATCTTGTGAAAACAAGAAATTTATCTTCTGTAAACCAGAAGCTCTTGGATCAAAGATCCAATGGTGGGGAAATTCCCAAATCAATTAGAGAATAAATCTCTTTAACTGATTCAACAAATCAGCTTGCTCTATATAAAGGCCCCAAGACTTCAAGTCTCGAATAAACGGAAGACAGAGGAACCCCCCCATAAACTTTAAGAAAATCTCAAGAAGAGGAAGAAGTTCTCTGCAAAAGAAGATAATTCTTTTTCAAGGTAAAAAGAATAGAAAGACGAAATCGTCTTAATATAATTAGAAGTACTTACTTCTTTCACAGATCATAGATCTATAAGACAAATTGTCTTTTTGAGATCATGAACATCTCATTATAAAGGGAGAGAGAATTATTCAATTCTCTTAGGATCAAAGATCCATAAAGGCAAAGCCTTTCAACAAAAAGAGATTGAAATATCTCCTATAAACTAAGAACATTGTTCTTAGAATCTTGAGACAAAATCTCTTATCAAAAAGAAGATAATCTTCACAGCGCAAAGTTAACCTAAGAAGGGCTTTAACGCTCCTAGTTTAAAAGTGCCTTAGTGCTCTTCACCTAGCGCAAAGCGCTGCAATGCCATAGCACTTCAAACAACAGCGCACTGCGCTCATTGGCTAGCGCTCAGTGCTAAGCATGCCACGTGCTCCTCACGTGCGCGCTGTATTATTAAAAGCGCTTTGCGCTCATTATACGGCACCAGCGCCAAGCGCCTCAACGCTTCAATTATAGCGCATCGGCGCTCTACATATAGCGCTAAGCGCATCTGCGCTCTACATCTAGCGCAAAGCGCTAAGCGCATCTGCGCTCTTCATCTAGCACAAAGCGCTAAGCGCATCTGCGCTTCACATCTACGCTCATTATACGGCACCAGCGCCAAGCGCCTCAACGCTTCAATTATAGCGCATCAGCGCTCTACGTATAGCGCTAAGCGCATCTACGCTCTACATCTAGCGTAAAGCGCTAAGCGCATCTGCGCTTCACATCTGGGGCAAAGCGCCAAGCGCACTAGCGCTTTAACTATAGCGCCCTGCGCTCATTGACTGGCCCTAGTACCAAGCGCGCCACATGCTTTTATATGCGCTTGAGCAGAACATAAATTGTTCTTTGAATAAGCTCCAGAACTATGATGAATGCTCAGCATTCAGTAAAAGACAAACATTGTCAGAAGATAAATCAATGCTCAGCATTTTTAAAAGGGCCGAGCTTAAACAAATGCTTAACAGCCCAGAATAAATGTTAAAACATTTTAACTTGATTGGACTTAGCCCAAGATTGGCCATAAGTTCTCAAATTCAGCTTAATTGAGCCCACATGCTCATAAATCACAGATCTTAGACCCAATTGAACTACAGGTCTCTCAACCAACTTTGGTTCAAGGGTACATCTTTGACCCCCTCTGATATATGTCGTTGTAATCCTTCAACATCTTCAGAGAGGTGACGGGTCCCGGCGACCATACATTTCATGGACTATGATGTCCTTAATCTTGACTGTGAGGTCTTTAAACTCACGGACTATGATGTCCTTAACCTTGACTGTGAGGTCATTAAACTCACGGACTATGATGTCCTTAACCTTGACTGTGAGGTCTTTAAACTCACGGACTATGATGTCCTTAACCTTGACTATGAGCTCTTTAAACTCACGGACTATGATGTCCTTAACCTTGGACCACTATGTCCTTAAACTGGTAATGGACCACCTTGTCCTTAAATTGGTAATCGACCGCAATGTCCCTAAACTAAACAATAGAGTCTAAATACTCTTTTGTTAGATCTAAACGATCTCGTTAAATTGATCTTAGTCTAAAATTAGACTAACGTATCCTTAACAAACATTTAAGTTGATCTTCGTCTCAAATGAGACTAACGTATCCTTAAACCCAACCCCCAAACCCAAATCTAAGAAAATACGAATTTGGACTAATCCACGCCCTACGGGCGACAACATAAATTAGTCTCTATATACAATCCACGGGCAACCAAAAACAAAACAAATACACACGACACGAAGTGACCATCTGGAGAAGAAGAAAGTGGTTACCGTGATGCGGTAGCGTAATTAACTGCAGGGGCTTGCGCCTGCAGGGAAGAGCGTCCCCACAATAAAAAACTCCTCAAATGAGGGGGAATCTGACGAAGTCTGCTACATCGCACGCAGACTTCTAAACCTTCGATACATGGTGCCATAAATCAACTTGGCATTTTCGAAGAGGTGGACGGATAGCACCAATTAGCATCTGCCCTCGGAATTCAGGCCCGGACGTCCCAACGTCCTGGTTGCGTTTTTCGACGGGGAACAGATTCTGGCACGCCCGGTGGGACCTTTTCCTCTTTCCACTCCACACTTCGTGTGTCGTGTTCGCTAACGAATCGCGGTTTGCTATGGTTGCCTGTGGATTCGAGGTACTAAGATTTGGTGTCTTGCTCCGTGCAGAAAATAGAAGATCAATGGCTTCAAACTGCACTAACAGCAATTGTAACTCTCGCTCCGTCCCGTCTAGAGGAGTGACTTACGGGCCCCAAGCGACCTCCATCTTCGCTATGCCGGTGGAACAGGTGACTCAGGCCACCACTGGATTGTTCTTCGGGACCATGCTCCTACCGATGAGCTTCAACGCCCCTATACCATCGCAAGAAGCTCCCATGAAGTCCGTCTTTGATTGGCTTGCAACTACAGCGGCCCCTCTCAACGGGTCGCCCAAATCCAGTGCTTTTTGACAGACTGGGCCAAAGCTCATTTAGGCCAATGAAGAAGCCCCTGATACCAGAAAGGGTTATCCCAAAAAAGATAGTCATTCCTGCTCTCAAAGTCATCAAAGCGGCTTCTCCGGCCAAAGGGTCGGTCTTCACAAGACTGACTGTTTTAGCTCCCGTTTCAGGCGAAATCGTCAAGGCTGCTTCACTTGCTCGGAAGTTTGCTTTCGATAAGTTGGCCATCCTCACTCAGCGGACATCAGTCTTCAATAGGCTGACAAAGAAAACTTCTGACCAATACAGGGGGTATGAGGAAGTCACTCCTACAGCTGAGATAATCCCAACGGCTCGACACGCTCGACGTCGCCACTGGCGCCGAGTAAGGAAAGCTGGGGGCAACTCTCCTTCTGGACTGACTCCGCCGGCTCCAACTGTGGAAATCAATGCTGCTATTCCAACTGGGAACAGCTTTGAACCGCTAAGGAGAGTGCACAAAAACTCCCCGACTGTCGTGCTGAAGAGATCTCCTCCACCCGTGGAGAACGCTACTAAGATGAAGCTAGAGCAGCCCCCTCAGCGGCTGTCCTCTAAAATTTACAAGGTCTGGCGTCAAGTCCAAGACTCAGTGATTGATCAAGATTACTCTCGCTGACAGAAAAAGGTAAAAGTTCAGCAAGAAGAGGATAATCCTGTTAAGACACAGAAAACGACAGCTACTTGGGTGCCTACTGCAACGGCCCCCTCAACTTCGACCGCCCATAAAAGGAGAAAGCTGGAGAAAATCCCGGTGTCTGCGATGAATCGCAAGACCACTGAGCCTAAACGCCCTAAGTCTGGGGGCATGGTGGTGCATACCGTCTATATGGCATCCAAAAAAGAGGATGGCCGTATCTCCACAGGTCATCGACCGTTTACGCGATTAGTGACCAAGGCTCAGGAGCAACAACAACAAAAGCTCCAAGAGATGCTAACAGCCATGGCCGCACTCACAGGACCGAAAGCAAGCCCAGAGACATCCTCGGAGTAGCGCCGTGAACAGGAAACTGATGCCGAATTCCTTCGGAGAATGCTTGAGAAGAAGGACAAAGAGGCCGCGGAACAAGCGGCCAATATAAAACAAATGACCCTTCTATTCCAAGATATGGTGGGCATGATGATCCAGCCGGACCCTCCAGCTGAAGATCCTCCGATTATCCTCGAAGATGATCGAGCGGAGACGTCAAATCCCCTTCCGGCTTGTTTAGCAGCCAAAGAGGAGACCATCTCAAAAGCTGCCCTGGATGATTATATAGCTGAGCAAATACGGGCTCATCAAGCAAATGAAGCAACTGGCCAAGTCGTCAGAACTGGACGACCATATCCAGGTTGGTACGACCAAATAAAGTACCTGCCAGGATAAACGATCCCTAAATTCCATGTATATAAGGGAACGGGAAATCCACAGTAGCATGTTGCTCAATTCAGAGCCTTGTGCGGTAATACTGGAGGTGGCGATAAGCTACTGCTTCGCCAATTCGTTGGCAGCTTATCGGAGACAGCATTCGAGTGGTATTCTGAACTCCCGAATGACTCTGTCAAAACATTTGCAGAGACGGAGTTGTTATTTACCCAACATTTCGCGAGCGCTAGTGAACGTACCCCAATCACGACACTAATCAACGTCAGGGTGAAGCCAGGCGAAATATGGGTCCAGTACGCGATACGGTAGCGGAATCTATGGTCGAACTGCGAACAACGCATCGAAGAAGCGCCTGCAGTAGGCATGTTCATAGGAACCCTCGATCCGCAGGTATCCCAATTCATGATGTTCTTCAAGCCGACCACCTTCCAGGCCTTGATTGACAAGCTGGCCCAAATGGACCAGATGGGCTATAAGCCGTCCTCGTCGAAAACGGAGCTTCGAAACGAAAGGGGAAAAGGGAAAGCTATCTTCGTCAACAACGACCAAGTGGCCCGAGACCGTTTGTTCGCCAAAGCAACAAGCGGCAATCCCTCGATGAGAAGTTGAGACGTTCTTACTCGTTTTCCCGGGATAAAACAAGGAAACTGTTTGAACTGGCAGTGCGCAATGGGCTTATCACTCTACCGGAGTCAAAATACCCACCGCGACCGAACGACATCAATGATCCTAACTACTGCCCCTACCACCGAGTATTGGGCCATCCGATTGAAAACTTCTACGTCTTCAAAAACTGGGTTGAAGACCAATACCAACAGGGCAAGTTCGCGCTATCTGAAAACTGGAAGGTGAATCCGCCACAACAGCACACTCCTAAAAGGGTGGACATACCGCGGGCATCATCCTCTTTTATAGAAAAGCTACATGGGAGGTTGCTCTTTCAGCCAAGATGAAAAGAATGCTGAAGGATCTTCACACATGCCCGGCAATCAGGTGGAAAAGCCCGCTAGAGCCTGAGATCATTGAGGGAATGCTAAAACCACGCCCGACGTTAAGAATTGGTAGCGATAGTCAAAATGCTCAGGCCCAGTCGTCAAAGTCTTCGAAGAAAAAGAAGAAGACCAAAAAGCCCGCGCAGTTTGATGACAAGCGCACGGATCTGCAAAAGCATATTAACGCGCTGGAGGAATATAACCAGAAGGCGCGAACCCCGGTCACACTCCAAGAATTTCTCAACAATATCCTTGAGAGCGGAGATAATGACAATAACGATGGGGATGACTTGTCAGAAGAATCTAAGGACTATGTGGCAAGTTGCCACATGATCTCTCATTCGGCGTTAACTAACGAAGAAGCTCACTCGGCGATAGAAGACGGCATAAAAGAGCTGGGGGCAGGATCGAAGCCAGAACCCTTGGAACCGTCTGACGAGATGATCGACTTGCTACTGAACGAAGCCCGTCAGAAAAGCAAAGCCAATCGAGAGCGCGAACTGGCTATATTCGAAAAAGCCAAACGCCGACGACTGGATGATAGAGTCGAGGCACCCCAACCGGATTGAAGCATCCCTATCGCCAGCAAAAGCAAGCTTAAAGTAAGGAAACGATTCGCTAGGGCCCTTTCAATAGGAATGAAGTTGCCCTCTTTCAGAGGAAATTCTCCTGGCGGTATACATCTTGATGAAGCAGACATACATCCTAACTTCTGCTTATACCATCAGAGGATTGCACACCCTACCGAGGAGTGCATAGCCTTTAAAAACTGGTGGCAGGAATATGTTGCCCACCGACAACACGTTCAACGAGTGAAGCGCAAGGCTCGTCGGGAACAGAAAAGCACAACAGATGAGCGCAAAAGAGCCGCTGGCAACTGTCACATAGTCGACACCAAGGGATCGCAAGTTGTCACCTTTGGAAATGACTCTGATGAAGAAATCGCCCTCAGCCCTCTCTTCAAGGAATCCACCTCCGACACAAAAGATGCGAAGATTTGCGAGAAAATCTAGCTGCGTAATCGTACGTTGCCCGAAAAATCTCGGACCTCGGACCGAAACCTCCTTAAACTAACGATGGACCGCAATATCCTAAAACTTGCAATTGACCGAAACGTCGTTAAACTAATACAAACCCGCGGCGTCCCAGGCTGATGTGGTAAAAAAAACGGTACGCCCATAAGCGAAATGGGCACGGATGAAAACCCGAAAGGGCTCCGTGAGTAAAAACAGCGGGACTACCGGCGAGTTTTGTGAAAACCTGAAAGGGCACAATCTCGTTAAAAGACACTTGCAAGGTCTTCTCGACCCTGTAAGGAGAAACTACCTGCGTGAGATCCTTACGACTCACAAAGGAGAAACACACTTAGGGATCCCCACGATTCCTAAGGAGAAATTACACTTGCGAGATCCTCACGACTCGTAAGGAGAACCCTATTATGAGACCCTCACGGCTCATAAAATTCAAAAGCCTTAAGCTACAGGGATATGAACCTGTTCTTAAGCAGTCATACCCCCCGATTTTGCCCTACAAGCGGTTCAATATTGACCCTTGTATACAATCCACGGGCACGAATGAACATTTCCTTAACAAAGTCCTACCCGCGACTGGGGATATGTTTACACAGTGGACAACCCTTGTAAGTCCTCTCGACTTATAAGGAGAAAATACTCTTGTAAGATCCTTACGACTTATAAGAGAACACACACTTGGGAATCCTCACGATTCCTAAAGAGAAAACGCACCCACGAGATCCTCACGACTCATAGGGAGAAATACCTTTATGAGACCCTTATTGGCTAGTGATTGTGAGGCCCCAATTCTTGACTAGAAGGGACACCAAAGGCCTCTGCCCTTCCCTCCCTTGGATAGATAGGGAAGGGCAGAGCTTTTGGTTTTTTCATGTTGCCAAACAGTTGAACAATGATAAAGCAATGTAAGGCTCAAATTCAGCTATGGTTGCGATAAAGATATCAAGCTAGGCGAGCCCGGAAAGCCAGATATGAGTTCGAGTTCTTTTTCCGTAACACCTGGCTATTCTCTCGGACCGATTCGGTGATAAGAAATAGACGAGCCTAACTTTACCAGTTAGGAGCTAACCTTGCTTCGCAACCTCTAGATTGATTTCACCCTCGGTAAGAGAAAAAGAAGCAACGGCTAGAATGATTCAATTCAAGCCAGGTAAGGTTAATCTAAAACAAATAGGCTTGCCCGTCCGGAACAGATAGGGTAGTTGGTAAGAAAAGGAAGCTAAGGTCCAAACTGAAAATACAAGAAGCCGAGTAGGTGGATTAGTCCGAGTGGAGAAAAAAAAAGTATTGAACTGAAAAAAGTATCATTGGAATAGATACACAACTCGCTTTAAATACAAATACAAGAAGCCGAGTAGGTGGATTAGTCCGAGTGGAGAGAAAAAAAAGTATTGAACTGAAAATATTTTCTGGAGATATTCATTTTCCCGGAGAGACGGATAAAATATCCAGACACGGCAGCATTTTGATACCACCGGGGGCGGAAAAAAATTTATAAGGAATAAAAAAATTAAAAAATTGGATCTATGTCCAACGGATCACACCTACAAAAAAAAAGTATTTTGTTTTGGTTCGGCCCGTAGTCACATATGAAATAGCTGATGGGATAAATTTAGCAAACTGGTAAAGCAACTTGTTTTGTTTGTTCCAGGTTGTGCTCCGACAGGTGAACGATCTAATAATGCTCGCCCTTACCTTCCTTTATGGGACAGGTCTATACGCCCCATTCTATAGCACCTTGTTGATGAATCTTTTGTATCGAACGAAAGCCTACTGCGGGCACGGGACGGAAGGATTATAGGAGACTCCACTTACTGGCGGGACTTGCGAGGGGCGTGCCTGTCGATCCGGATGGCTGGCTCGTCAGGCCGAGCCAACTCTATGGCGGTGCAACTCGATGATTTGTGGTCTGGGGACTTGAGTTCCTTAGCAGGGCGAGGGCAGTGCCCCTACCCCACCTTCATTCCTTTTGCATTATGGATGATAAGGCGCCTTGTCTATGCCGGTTGTGAAGGCAAAGTAGGAGGCGCGCTAGTAGTTTGGTTTCAGCCATACTGCTGAAGAAAGGCTTGCGCAAAGGTAATACCTATAGTTCTTACATTGGGAATATATTGAATAATACCATATTCGCTTGGATAAAACTTTGAAAAGGAATTTTGAATTTTTATTCGACACTAATAAAGAATAATATAGGTATTGGTCATTCGTCAATCCCAACCCAAATACATAACCCAAATACATATGAAATACATTGCTCCTAGGATTCAACACATGTAAATATAGAAAAAAATTATTGATCATTACATAAAATTCAATTAAGATATTGTATGAAACTATAATTCCTTTCATTCTCAAATGAGAATACAAGGAAAGATTTTAGATTTGGTTGAGTTCCAAAAGAAAAATAAGGTTTTTTTTCCCGCCTTTTCATTTTTCCCCCAGAAAAAGAACTCAACCAAATTTTTTTTTCTTTCGGCTCGTAAAGTTAAAAGCCTTAGTCGACAGGATCCTAACCCTGTTTACTAAGCCACTTTTGTTCAACATCGACAAAGGCAAATGATGATTTGCTCCTGGCAATATCCCAGTTGTAGCGATGTTGATGCCTAAATCAGTATCAAATCCCAAACACGCAGCGAAAAGTCAGCGAGCCACAAATGCATATGAAATAGTCGAAATGATTGGGCAACTTGCAAATCAGCAAGTAAAAATGTATGCATACAAAATAGCAGAAATGATTGGGCAACTCGCAATAAAAAGCAGCGAGTAAAAAAAACAAAAATAGCCGAAATGATTGGGCACCACAAAAAATAGCCGAAATGATTGGGCAATCGCGACTTTCACGATATAAAAAGCTGAAATGATAGAGCATCGCGGAAAGAAATAAAAAAAATTATGAAAGAATGAAACTTTTGCCCTGCAGGTGTGGTCACATTGACCCATGTATACAATCCATGGGCACAAATAAGAAGGGAACCATATCGTCCCACCAGGCTTCGTCGAAGCGAAGCCAAATCTCGACGGTTCATAGATAACCTAAAGACAATCTCGACATTCGTCGCAATATTGCAGACACAATTTCAACAAACGAAGTGAAGGAAGATCCCTAGCTTCAGGGTCTCGACGTCAACATCGACAACTTAAAGTTCAACACCGGCGTTCTTCCTCCCTCCAGCAGGATGCAGATGCGACATCAACAAACGACCCCATGGTCAAAACAATGGAACCATGGCAAAGTCCCCTAGTTCCAAATCTCGACGGGTCACAGACAGCCTGGAGATCACCAACGACGTTTCTTCTTTCTCCAGCAAGATGCAGATGCGACGTCAACAAACGACCCCAGGGTCAAAACAACGGAACCATGGCAAAGTTCCCTAGTTCCAAATCTCGATGGTTCACAGACAGCCTAGATATCACCAACGGCGTTTCTCTTTACTCCAGCAGGATGCTGATGCGACGTCAACAAACGACCCTAGGGTCAAAACAACGGAACCATGGCAAAGTCCCCTAGTTCCAAATCTCGACGGCTCACAGACAGCCTAGAGATCACCAACGCATTTCTCCTCACTCCAACCAGATGCAGACGCGACGTCGACAACCGACCTCAGAATAGCAACGAAGCGGAGCCATGGAAAAGTCCCTAGTTCCAAATATTAATGGCCACACCTACGGCCCGAAAACCAACAACGGTGTGCCTCCTCATTCCAGCAGGACACAGATGCTACACCATCAATTGGAGCCACGGCAAAGACCCTAGCTCCAAGACTCTACGGTTCACAGATGACCTAGAGTCAACCAATGACCTCCCTGCCGGATCAACGCTCCGTCTCGGAAATAAGTCAACCAACCCCAGGGAAATCAGTGTCCTTGGCAACCTCCTCGATTCAGGAAAATCAGCGTCCTTGACGAGAGCACCTCGATTCGCGTTGACCCGCAAAGAAATCAGTGTCTTTACAGGAATACCTCGATTCGTTTCGACTCCAGGGAAATCGGTGTCCTTAGCAAAACCTCGATTCAGGGAAATCAGCGTCCTTGGCGAGAGCACCTCGATTCGCGTCGACCAGCAAAGAAATCAGTGTCTTTGCAGGAATACCTCGATTCGTTTCGACTCCAGGGAAATCAGTGTCCTTGGCAAAACCTCGATTCAGGGAAATCATCGTCCTTGGCGAGAGCACCTTGATTCGCGTCGAACCGCAAAGAAATCAGCGTCTTTGCAGAAATACCTCGATTCGTTTCGACTCCAAGGAAATTAGTGTCCTTGGCAACCTCCTCGATTCAGGGAAATCAGCGTCCTTGACGAAAGCATCTCGATTCGCGTCGGCCCGCAGAGAAATCAGCGTCTTTGCAGGAATATCTCGATTCGTCTCGACCCTAGGGAAATCAGTGTCCTTGGCAACCTCCTCGATTCAGGGAAATCAGCGTCCTTGATGAGAGCATCTCGATTCACGTCGACCCGCAGAGAAATCAGCGTCTTTGCAGGAATACCTCGATTCGTCTCAACCCCAGGGAAATCAGTGTCCTTGGTAACCTCCTCGATTCAGGGAAATCAGCGTCCTTGATGAGAGCATCTCGATTCGCGTCGACCCGCAAGGAAATCAGTGTCTTTGCAAGAATATCTCGATTCGTCTCAACTCCGAGGAAATCAGCGTCCTTGGCAAATACCTCGATTCAAGGAAATCAACGCCCTTGATGAGAGTATCTCGATTCGCATCAACCCGCAGAGAAATCAGGTCTTTGTAGGAATACCTCGATTCGTTTCAACTCCGAGAAAATCAACGTCCTTGGCAAAAATCTCGGTTCAGGGAAATCAGCGTCCTTGACGAGAGCATCTCGATTCGCATCGACCCGTAGAGAAATCAACGTCTTTGCAGGAATACCTCGATTCGTTTCAACTCCGAGGAAATCAGTGTCCTTGGCAAATACCTCGATTCTGGGAAATCAGCGTCCTTTACGAGAGCATCTCGATTCGCATCGACCCGCAGAGAAATCGGCGTCTTTGCAGGAATATCTCGATTCGTTTCAACTCCGAGGAAATCAGCGTCCTTGGCAAATACCTCGATTCAGGAAAATCAGTGTCCTTGACGAGAGCATCTCTATTCGCATCGACCCGCAGAGAAATCTGTGTCTTTGCAGGAATATCTCGATTCGTCTCAACTCCGAGGAAATCAGCGTCCTTGACGAGAGCATCTCGATTCGCATCGACCCACAGAGAAATCAGCGTCTTTCCAGGAATACCTCGATTCGTTTCAGCCCCGAGGAAATCAGTGTCCTTGGCCAAAACCTCGATTCAGGGAAATCAACATCCTTGACGAGAGCACCTTGATTCGCATCGACCCGCAGAGAAATCAGCGTCTTTGCAGGAATACCTCGATTCGTTTCAACTCCGAGGAAATCAGCATCCTTAGCAAAAACTTTGATTCAGGGAAATCAGCGTCCTTGACGAGAGCATCTCGATTCGCATCGACCCGCAGAGAAATCGGCGTCTTTGCAGAAATATCTCGATTCGTCTCAACTCCGAGGAAATCAGCGTCCTTGGCAAATACCTCGATTCAGGGAAATCAGCGTCCTTGACGAGAGCATCTCGATTCGCATCGACCCGCAGAGAAATCAGCGTCTTTGCAGGAATACCTCGATTCGTTTCAACTCCGAGGAAATCAGTGTCCTTGGCCAAAACCTCGATTCAGGGAAATCTGCATCCTTGACGAGAGCATCTCGATTCGCGTCGACCAGCAGAGAAATCAGTGTCTTTGCAGGAATACCTCGATTCGTCTCAAACCCCAGGAAAATCAGTGTCCTTGGCAAATACCTCGATTCAAGGAAATCAGCGTTCTTGACGAGAGCATCCTGATTTGCATCGACCCATAGAGAAATCAGTTTCTTTGCAGGAATACATCGATTCAGGAAAATCAACGTCCTTGACGAGAACATCTCGATTCACGCCGACCCGCAGAGAAATCAGTGTATCTGCAGGAATATACGACGTCAGCAAAGCGGAGCTGCAGCAAAGTTCCCAGTTCCATGACTCGGCGGTACACAAACAACCCAAAGTCAACCCTCGACCTCCCTATTGAAGTAATGCTTTGACTCGGGAGTAGGTCAACTCATCAATCACTTACGAGTCCTCTCGACTTGTAAGGAAGAAAATTCCCTTGTGAGATCCTTACGACTCTCAAGAGAAAACACACTTAGGAAACCTCACGATTCTTAAGGAAAAAATACACCTACGAGATCCTCTCGACTCGTAGGGAGAAAAAAAATCTTTATGAGACCCTCACGGCTCATAAAAGTTGAAAAGTCTGAGGCAGCAGATCTGAACCTGTTTCCTAAGCCATCGCTTCTTATCTCGATTCAGGGAAATCAGCATCCTTGGCGAGAACCTCTCGATTCGTTTCTACCCGCAAGGAAATTAGTGTCTTTGCGAGAATCTCTCGATTTCTCTCAACTTGCGGGAAAATTAGTGTCCCTACGCATGAAGAAAATTCTCTTGTGGGATCCTTACGATTCTCAAGAGAAAACGCACTTAGGAGTCCTCACGACTCCTAAGGAGAAAAGACACCTACGAGATCCTCACGACTCGTAGGGAGAAAAGCCTTTGTGAGACCCTCACGGCTCATAAAGTTGGAAAGTCTTAGACAACAGATTCTAACCCTGTTTCCTATACTATCGCTACCTTATAAAGAGTTCAAGATGAACTGTTATCTACCATCTATGGGCCACACTTGCCAAAGCTACATGTCACTGAAATGGAGAAGTTACTCATGAGCATATAAACTACTTCACACCAGAGTAAAACAAAAAAAGTAGAAGGGTGCGGCTCATGGATCAGAGGTTTTGGAACTATATCCCTTAAGAGTCGATATTTGAGTCAATGATAAATGACGACGCTTGTGTCCGCTCGTTATCTTCTCAGATCAAGATTCTGAAAATTATATACCAACCCAAAACTGTTCATGCGTTATGAATTACTCTGCACTAATTCACCCACGTATAAATTTATGTGGTCAAAGTAGTGGGGGTCATTTGTTCCCGCAAAAAAAATTCTGCGCAAAATAGCCCAAGGTACCTAATGGCAGCGATACTTTTAAGAAAATGTGAACCAGTATTTTCTGGGCCGTATTTTGACAAATTTCTGAATGCGAAACAGCTAAATTTTGATGGTTTCGAAAGTGTCTCGAAAAATCCTTCGATTTGATATATTATGGGCCTCATAATTCATCCGGAATCAAAAGTTATGAGCAAATATGCTATGCACGTGTAATCTAAAGAAGAAAATACGAACCAGTATTTTCCGGGCTGCATTTTGATAAACTCCCGAATGCGAAACAGCTAAATTCTGATGGTATCAAAAGTGTCTCGAAAAATCCTTCGATTTTATATATTATGAGCCTCATAATTCATCCGGTATCAAAAGTTATGAGCAAATGTTTCCCCCAATCAGAGCAAAGCTCTGTTCAAGTCTTGAAATTCAAAATAAAATTGCGCTTCATAAAACACTAACGTCAAGAGCACCAGCGCTGATAGTCAAAGACTTTGACTAGCGCACCATGTGCAAAGCATGTGTGTACTAGCACTAAAAGCGCTGCGCTCCAAGTAGCGCACCATAGGCAGAGTGCATAAGCGTTAGCGCTGGAACTAAATGTTTCTCACCATTGGATCAAATATCCAACGGATATGATTAAATCATTAATTAACAAGAATGAGATTCTGCCGAATCTTTCTAAACAGAAAAGATTGTGCCCTGAATTTGGAACACCGTTGATCCAACGGTGATTAAAAATCACTAAAATACAGAACAAATTCTGTAAGAGGGAAAGATTTCTCAATCTTGTTAAAACAAGAAGTTTATCTTCTGTAAACCAGAAGCCCTTGGATCAAAGATCCGACGGTGGGGAAATTCCCAAATCAATTAGAGAATAAATCTCTTTAACTGATTCAACAAATCAGCTTGCCCTATATAAAGGCCCCAAGACTTCAAGTCTCGAATAGACGGAAAACAGAGGAACCCCCCATAAATTTTGAGAAAATCTTAAGAAGAGGAAGAAGCTCTCGGCAAAACAAGATAATTCTTTTTCAAGGTAAAAAGAATAGAAAGACGAAATCGTCTTAATATAATCAGAAGTACTTACTTCTTTCACAGATCATAGATCTATAAGACAAATTGTCTTTCTGAGATCATGAACATCTCATTATAAAGGGGGAGAGAATTATTCAATTCTTTTAGGATCACAGATCCATAAAGGCAAAACCTTTCATCAAAAAGAGATTGAAATATCTTCTATAAACTAAGAACTTTGTTCTTAGAATCTTGAGACAAAGTATCTTATCAAAAAAAAGATAATCTTCAGAGCGCAAAGTTAACCTAAGAAGAGCCTTAACGCTCCCAGTTTAAAAGTGCCTTAGTGCTCTTCACCTAGCGCAAAGCGCTGCAGTGCCATAGCACTTCAAACAACAGCGCACTGCGCTCATTGGCTAGCGCTAAGCGCGCCACATGCTCCTCACGTGTGCGCTGCATTATTAAAAGCGCTTTGCGCTCATTATACGGCACCAGCGCTAAGCGCCTCAATGCTTCAATTAGCATCAGCACTCTACATATAGCGCAAAGCGCTAAGCACATCAGCGCTCTACATCTAGCGCTAAGCGCATCAGCGCTCGCTCTTCATCTAGCGCAAAGCGCTAAGCGCATTAGTGCTTCACATCTGGCACAAAACGCCAAGCGCACTAGCGCTTTAACCAAAGCGCCCTGTGCTCATTGACTGGCCCTAGTGCCAAGCGCGCCACATGCTTTTATGTGCGCTTGGGCAGAACATAAATTGTTCTTTGAATAAGCCCCAGAACTATGGTGAATGCTCAACATTCAGTAAAAGACAAACATTGTCTGAAGCTAAATCAATGCTCAGCATTGTTAAAAGGGCCGAGCTCAAAAAAATGCTTAACAGCCCAAAATAAATGTCAAAACATTTTAACTTGATTGGACTTAGCCCAAGATTGGCCATAAGTCCTTAAATTCAGCTTAATTGAGCTAACATACTCATAAATCACAGATCTTAGTCCCAATTGGACTACAAGTCTCTCAACCAACTTTGGTTCAAGGGTACATCTCTGACCCTCTGATATATGTCGTTGTAATCTTTCAACGTCTTCAGAGAGGTGACGGGTCCCGGCGACCATACATTTCATGAACTATGATGTCCTTAACCTTGACTGTGAGGTCTTTAAACTCAAGGACTATGATGTCCTTAACCTTGACTGTGAGGTCTTTAAACTCACGGACTATGATGTCCTTAACCTTGGACTACTATGTCTTTAAACTGGTAATGGACCACCATGTCCTTAAACTGGTAATCTACCGCAATGTCCCTAAACTAAACAATAGAGCCCAAATGCTCTTTTGTTTGATCTAAACGATCCCGTTAAGTTGATCTTAGTCTAAAATTAGACTAACGTATCCTTAACAAACGTTTAAGTTGATCTTAGTCTCAAATGAGACTAACGTATTCTTAAACCCAACCCCCAAACCCAAATCTAAGAAAATACGAATTTGGACTAATCTACGCCCTACGGGCGACAACATAAATTAGTCTCCGTATACAATCCACGGGCAACCAAAAACAAAACAAATACACACGACATGAAGTGACCATCTGGAGAAGGAGAAAGTGGTTACCGCGATGCGGTAGCGTAATTAACTGCAGGGGCTTGCGCCTGCAGGGAAGAGCGTCCCCATAATCAAAAACCCCTCAAATGAGGGGGAATCTGACGAAGTCCGCTACATCGGTCGCATCTTTCTAAACCTTCGATACACAGTGCCATAAATCAACTTGGCATCTTCGGAGAGGTGGACGCATAGCACCAATTAGCATCTGCCCTCGGAATTCAGGCCCGGACGTCCCAACGTCCCGGTCGCGTCTTTCGGCGGAGAACAAGAATCCTATTATAAAAATTATATAGGCAAAGAAAGGAGAGAGAGAGAGATTTACTTCTCTCAAACCTTCCCAATCCTAACCCTAACAAGTGAGGAATTACTCACTCATTAGGGAAGTTATGGTAAGATTCATTTTTATAATTTTAAAAAAACTATCTAAGTTGCAGATAATAAAAGACAGATAAAAATTCAGGAATTAAATTCAGATAAAAGAATGCACGATAAAAAAAATAGAAATACCTTTATTGATGACCTCTTGACGATTACAAGGAAATTGAAAATTTTAGACCAGAAAATAAAAGGAGGCATCTCAAAAGAGGCACCCAAAAGAGGCACACCCCAAAAGAAGCTGTAGGCTTTCCTATTTATAGATAGGAGAAACCCTAGGGTTTACATCTGATCCACATCTGAAATTACAATACTGCCCTAAAAAAGCCGGGTCAAAGCACCGATACCACCGACACTTTGTACCGACATGTGCACAGCATGGTCGCGGATCCGCGGCTATAAGCCTTGTTTGGCCGCGGTTCCGCGGCCATCTTGAAGGATCTCTGGCTCGTTTTCTCAGGTATTCTTCATGTTGCATTTTACTTCTGGTTTCTTAACTTAGTTTCTCACAATTTTTTCTACTTTCTTCCAGATTTCCAACAGTGCAGAATTTGTGGACTTTTACCGTTAGCTTCACATTGAAGTCTTGAATCTTGTACCGCCTTTGTGAATTGAACTATTCGCTAATCTTTGTTTGTTCCTTAAACTGTAGGCGGCATCATACAGATTCATCTATTTGTTGGTCCTAGTCTCACATTTGTAGCGTCTTTTCCGAAATTTCACTGTATTGTTCTGAGAACCTGTAACATGCAACTATGTAGCAGACATGGATCAAAAGCACCTATTTATTTATAATATGATTAAGATTGGGGAATATAATAATGCAAAATTCTGATATGAACAAGAACGTCATTTCCTGAATTGACATTCTAGCTGGATACAAGCGGTGAGACTGGGATCGCATGAGTTCGGACGAACCGTTGCGATATAAAGCAATGAGATACTCCAGTATCGAACAGTGCTAGTGCAGGAAGTGAGGCTACTAAGATTGTACCTAAGGTATGTGGGATATGTTTTAGGTATAGGAAAAAATATGTAGGTAGGTGTTAAGACTGAAAGAAAAGCTTGAGAAGAAAAGCTTACCAGTGATGACTTGGCCAGTGGCCTCAGCTTCTTCCACGGTCATCGTGAAAGCCTGTCGCCGTAGTACATTCCTCCTAGCCGGAGGACCATTCCTCTGTCCGTTTCTTGGTCTTTGAGGTGGGTTCCTTTGAGCTTGATGGAACTGACGAGGAGGAGGTGCAGTCGGTGGTCCTCTAGGTGGTGGAGCAGGGAGAGCGAGTCTTAGAGCAGGTGCCTGAAGGGCTGGTCTCTGCTGGTAAGTGATTGCTAGCCTGGGTGCAGCAATTAGGTTGTGTCTTCAGGGACAAGACCCAATATCATGAGTAGCTGAGCCGCAGACTAAGCAAAGACGGTTGGCTCGCCTGCAGTCTTTCGCCAAATGTCCATCTCTCCTGCAGTAGGTACAAAAGGCTGGGCTGGGCCTATTGATTGGTACTCCCGGTCTCCTGGGCACAAATGGTGGTCTTGAAGAGGCTCCTCCTGCCATCTGGGTGGCAGGGCGCTTAACTCCAGCAGATTGAGATCTGCCCCTCATCTTTACCACTGCCTCATAACGCCGGGCAGTTTTCAGAGCCGATTCATGAGTCGGAAAATCTCCTGTGTCTAGTGTAGCCTGGAACTCCGAATCTAACCCTTGTTGAAATCGACGGGCTCTGATCTCATCCGTCGGTATCAGGTGTACCGCAAATCTGTTAAAGTATTGTGTTAGCTGTGTAGTATGTGATTTATTAAAAAAATCGAATTATTGAGACATATCTTACCGACTGAGCATGGTGAACTCAGCATCGTATTCATCCACTGATTAGGTCCACATCGAACCCTGTTGTAAGTGGATGAACTGCTGTTCTATATCGAACCTGGCAGTCTCTGAGAAGTAATTTGCATCGAACATATCGTGGAAAGTATTCCATTCGATGGGTTGATCAAGACGGCTTTCTTCCGCCTTCCACCAAACCCATGCATTGTCCGTGAGCTGCATCTTCGCAACTCGGACCCAAGCTATCTCTGGCACTTGTGCCGCTGCCAGATCATCTTCAATGCTTTGAGCCCATTCCTCAGCTTCTAGAAGGCTCTCTTTTCCTGCAAAATATTTGGGGTGCAAGGACCTGAATTGTGTCACCCCAGGTTCTTCTGCCTTTGGTCTGTTCATCAGGATAGCAGTCTGCTGTTGCTGTCCTTCCAGGAGGCTGCGGATCGCCTCTGTCACGCCCCGCTTCCCGGTATACGGCGAAGGGGATGAGACCGGTCCGCTACGTATTTACTCAGAAGCAAATACGCTAAGCGTAACTAAGTAATATAAAAGTAAATACACAAGAGACGAGATATAAACTGAACATCAACTTTATTTATTAACATTCTTTTGTACAATGCATGAAAAGAAAATACAACTAAAATAAAGGCAATGCCTAAACAATGGCATGACAGGAAATTAAAGGTACTGAAAAGAAAATGTACAATGTCTAGAGCTCAGGGTCTTCGCTGTACCGATCCAAATCTTCTGCAGTTGGCTCGATCTCTGAAGGTTCCAAATCTCCTGACGACATTCAAAGAAGAAAGAAATAGAATGTCGTTAGCGAACAGATCGCTCGGTAAGTCCCAAAGATAAGAGGAGAAATAGAATGGACAGAGAGTAAGAGAGAGAGAGTAGCTTTTACAGTTGTATTATATTGTTATATTGTTGTATTTAGTGTTAATGCTGTTGTTTGTAGCTTGGTACAGAAGGATGCCAGTGTATACGAGAGGAGTCTCACTTGCCCCGGAGACTAAGGTAAATGTAAGTACAAGGCTCCGTTGGAAGGCCCGGAACAACGGCAATTGGATTCATGTTAGGTGTCTTAAATCTTACCGTCTCGTGCCACTTTTAACACATTCCGTACCAATCTACCCCTTAACCCCTGTAGTGTTTTGTTTGTATTGTTTGTCTTGTAAATTGTATTGATTGTATAATTGAAAGACTGACCAAAACCATGATATCAGTAAACGGATGTAACTGTATAATCATGTAAATGGATGTAAACTAGAGTTCATGTAAATGGAATGTATATCCATGGTTCGGTTCAGTCAAGTTGTATAGATTGATAATTGGATTCATGGATTCATGTTGAATTATAATATTGAAGCTTGTAGATTATAGATTGTAAACTGTAGATTGTAGATTGTAGATTATAGATTGTACTTGAATCATATTCAAGTCAGATTATACAGAGACTCAAACTGAGTCAGACAATTAGCAAGGTAAATTGAAGTCCTGATTGTTTTTATTATTTTGTCTACCTTAGATAGGAAAGCACCCACTTCTCCGGCTCCCTGGGGCTCAAGAGATTTGTTCTGCTTAAACCTATGTTTACTAGGGTCCTTAGGGTAATTTATAGAACTTGAGGGGTTATATATAAAAATACTTTTATATACTTTTCAAAATACACCTCAAGTATTTATTATTCATCTTTAGAGTTATAATGAATGTGGATTTTATATTGTGATATTTCTAGTGAAAATATCCTAATTTCATAAATAAAGGTATTTATTTGTAATATTGATTTGAATGGAATTCATGGTATTTCAGTGTAAAATTGATTCTTGTGATTTTTAGAAAAAAAATGGAATATTTATATCATAACAAAATAGATATTTTAATGATAAATATACATATATTTATACAAAAATAATTTTAATATTTTTTTATATTCTAAAAAATCGCATTTTCTTAAGATGTCGTATTTTAAATCTTTCGAGACCGAATGCTCCTTGCGGAGGTCTGAATCTCGCACTACTAAGCCCGAGGATGTGCGATAATCTGCACCATCCCGAACGGGTTCCCCAAAATGGGTTGTAGCAGCGGTTTGCAAAGATTTGTATAAATACTAAATCCTTTAGAAAACGGTTTTATGAAGTAAATGGTATTTATTTGTAAAGATGTCAATTTTCCGTATTTTATATTTTAGGGTCTCCTAAGTCAACTAGACTATTCCTAACTGGTCCAAACGATAAGTTGTGAGATGCCTCAAATCGCCTCTTCACCGCCAATTGTGGTCAGGTAAGTACAAGTGAAGAAAGGAGGGATCTGCTCACGAATCACCGTGAGACGGGCCTTTTAAAGTTACCTTTCTCACTTGCCTATCCTAGACACCACAAAGTCAGGTTTAGATAAACGACTGATATCCACAACTTATCGTATTTTCTTAATAAGAGGTATTTATTTAAAAAGTGTATCAATACTAAATCTTTTAGTAATGGATCTATTAAGTCAAGGGTATTTAAATGAAAATGTTCGTTTTCCCATATTCTGAGTTCTCGAGGGTATCGTGTTAGGTTGTATATGAGTATGTGAGGAGGTAGGTCGTTACCTCGTGATTCACTTAAGGTATAGCAAGGTTAATGGGATTAAATGTGGAATCGAAACATTGTGGTATTTAAGTGAAAAAATACGATAAATTGAAATAGCTATCATTTCATGTGATGAAACTTGATCAAATTGTTTGATTAGTGTTCAATAGTCAACATGAGGAAGTTTAAGTATGATTTTATTAGTGAGAAGTGGACATTTATAAGAAACCGAATCGGAAATCGGATTTGTTCCGATTCCGTCGGGTTTTGTGAAACCGTATTTTTAGATAGAAGAGATAGGTAGAAATTAGGACTTACGGGTTTTAGGACACACAAGAGAGTGAGAGGGAACTAGAGGGATCGCCGATGTGTTACGTCGTCGCCGGTAGTTCCTAAAACGATCGCCGGAAGTTCCGCCGGGGATTCATCGGAGCTTCGCTTCGAGCTCGTATTCAAGGTACACAAGATCTCTTGAGAATTTTAGAGAGTTAGCTCAGAAATGTGAGTGAGAGGGTAGAGGGTAGGGTGATATTTATAGGGTTAGGCTAGGGTTAGGGTAGACGAAGGATTTTTTTTTAAAAAATGTAAAAATATATAAAAATCATTAAAAATTGGAGTAAATAGGGTATTTCAAAGGTTTCTGGAACCGATCCAATTAATTAGAGTGTGCAGGGGAGTTTAGAAGGTGAAAAGACAAAACTTTCCAGTTGACGACTCGGCCGTCCGGCCGAGTCCGGCCCGCGGCGCCGGCCCGAGTCGGGGGTCGGGTAGGTGGGCGGTCATCAGGTGTAGGCTCTGGTACTTTCAGTTTTTCAGGTTCAGTTAAAAGTTTGGGAGTTATCTCAGGTGGACTGTTGGGCTTCCATAAAATTTAAAACAAAATAAATATTAAAAATAATGTGGGGCATGTGATTTGAACTCTGGTGGCTTGGTTCAGCAATGCAAGGTATTACCAATGAGCTACAAGCTCCTTCTTGTAATTAAATTGCTAATTAATTACTTAAGTCTTGTCCTCACGCAATAAATACCCCTTTAAGGATTTTGAAAAAACAAATTTAAAAATTTGTATGGAAAAAGTGTATAAAAAAATTAGGGTTGTTACAGCCTCAAACAGAACCGTATGCTCGTTGATTGGAGCAGCTACGGCAGGTGTGAGTGGTAGTGGTGGGGGAGTGTTGTTGAAATTCGTGCTGGTGTTGTTTGGGGAATCCATAACCCTGAAAGAAAATTTGGGTTATGACAGATTCAAAGATATGAAATGATAAGATTCAAGGAATATGAGTTGTAAAGAATGTTTTCAGTTGCTGGTTCTTGTGTTATATTGCTTAGGTTGTCCATACAGTGCTGACCTGCATGTCCATGCAGAACTGACCTGCATGTCCACACAATGCCGACCTGCATGGGCCACCAACAAAACCTGTCACGTCCTGCTTCCCAGTATACGGGTGGAGAACGCGACGAGGCCGCTACGTATTTACTCAGAAGTAAACACGCTAAGCGTATCTAAGAAATATAAGTAAAAATGCACAAGATACGGGGACAATAAATATAATTGAATAGCAACTTTATTTATTAACATTCTTTTTACAATACATCTGAAAAGTAAATATATGGAATGAAAAGCAATGCCTAAAAAGTGGCATAACAGAAATGGAAAATACTGAAATGAAATGTACAAGTAACTAGAGCTCCGGGTCGAAGGCTAGCTGATCCAAGTCCTCGAAGGTGGGCTCGATCTCCTGAAGGTCCGAATCACCTGACGGCATTCCAAAGAAAAGAAAGAGAATGTCGTCAGCGAACAAATCGCTCGGTAAGTCCCGTAAATAGACAAGAATGGAATAGACAGAATAGAGAGTGTATTGTTATAATGTTGTATTTAGTGTTAACGCTGTTGTTTGTAGCTTGGTACAGAAGAATGCCAGTGTATACGAGAGGAGTCCCACTATTCCGGAGACTAAGGTATACGGAGCACAAGGAACCGTTCAGCCATGGTACAACGGCAATAGATATTCAGGTTAGGTGTATTATGGTTACAGTCTCGTGCCACTTTTAACACCTTCCGTACCAATCTACCCCTTAAACCCCGTGATGTCTTGATGGTATTATTTGTATTGTATTGTCTTGATTTATATAGATGGATGACTTGTCGGAACCATCATATCAGTAAATGGATGTAACTGGAGAATCATGTAGATGGATGTATATCCATGGTTCAGTTCAGTCAATATAGATTGAATAGATTGAACAGATTGAATATATGGATTCATATTGAATTGTAGTTTTGTAATTTCATACTTGAATCATATTCAAGTCAGATTGATTATATTGAGACTCAGTCTGAGTCAGACAATTAGAAAAGAAATTAAAGTCCTGAATTATGTTTTGGTGCTATCGGTAACTGCTGCACATGGACGGCAGGATTTGTGTCTTTTTCAAAGACAATTACCGTGTTGATAACACCGTTTGTTAAGTTGTCTACCTTAAATAGGCAAGCACCAATATTTCCGGCTCCCTGAGGCTCAAGAGACTGGTCCCGCTTAAACTTATGTTTACTAAGATCCTTATTGTAATTTAGTATAACTTGAGGGGGTTTATGTAAAATAGTTTTGTTATACTTTCAAAATATACCTCAAGTATTTAATTATCGTCTTTAGAGCTTTCATAGATGTTTCTTTTATTCAATATGAAATTTCTAGTGAATATGACCTAGTTTTTAAAGTATAAGGTATTTATTTGAAATATTGGAATTGTATGGTATTTTCTTGTAAATGAGATATTTTTCTTGAATTTTGGAAATGTAGAATATTATAAATATTAAAAATAGATATTTTGATATTATTTATATATATATATATATATATATTTATTAAAAATATAAGTTTTATTTATAATAGAAATCACATTTTCTAAAGATTTTTTTTTTAAAAATCTTTCGAGATCGTATGCTCCTTGTGGAGGTATGCATCTCACTCTACTAGGCCCAAGGATGTGCGATAATCTGCACCATACCGAACGGGTTCCCCAAAATGGGTTGTAGAGACGCAATTGCAAAGATTTGTTAAATACATTTCTTATAGAAAAAGGTTTTATAAGTTGAAGGTAGTTATATGTAAAGTCGTCTTTTCCCAAATCAATGTTTTCCAAATTCTATCGTGCTATCTTAGATATGTGTTCTGTGAGGAGGTAGGCCATTACCTCGTGAGTTATCTAAAGGTATAAAGGTATTATAGAGTTTATTTCGGAAACTAAATTTTGTGGTATTTTAATGTAAAATTGTGATAAAAGATGCATATAAAAATATTTTGTGATGAAACTTGTTAAAGATGTTTATTAATGTTTAATGAACAATATGTCATGATATGAAGATATCTTGATTAAGAAAAATTATAGTTTTTAAAGAAAACTGAATCGGAAGTCGGACTAACTCTGCTTCCGTCGGGTTTTAGTTTTGAATGAGTTTAGAATAGAGAAAAGAAGGAGAAGTAGGGACTTACTGGATGATTGGCTAGAGGAGAGAAAGAGGAAGAGGTGGGAGTTGCCGGTGCGTCGTTTTATCGTCGTAAACTCCTTGAGTTGTCGCCAGAAGTTCGTCGAAGCTTCGCCCTTTGCTAACTCCACTTGCACACAAAAGGATCTTGGAATTTTCTTAAGAGTTTTTGTACGAAATTCAGTGTGAAGGGGTGTAAAAATAGAGTGGGTATTTATAAGAAAAATTAGGGTTAGGGTGTGATAAAAATGCATTTAAATTTGCATTAAAATGGGATTTAAAGGGATATTATTATTCTCTGTAAATATGCAGAGAATAAACAATACTGGGGTTACGGGGGGAGTTCAAGAGTCGCTAGGGTTAAAAAAAATTAGGGTTTGGGCTCACTAGAACCGGCGGCGCAGGCCTTAGGGAGCTTCTCGCCGGTCGGATCCGAGGGATGGGAGCTCGGATTCTCGCCACGTGTCCCTGACTCTTGGCCTAGCCTCGTGCACATGTTTGTTTAGGCTGTGACTCTTGGTTTTACAGGTTGTGCATGTGTAGGCTCTTTGGCTTCTAAAGGATTAAAAGAATTTAAAATAAAAAGAATATGTGGCTGATAGGATTTGAAGTCTGGTGCTTTGGTTCAGCAGTGCAAGGTCTTTACCAGTGAGCTACAAGCTCTTATTTGCTGTTCAAAAGTAAATCAAATTCTTATAGTACTCACGGGAATTGTAAATATCCCAAGTATACATTAACTTTAAATGAATTTTATGTACACTAAAATTGGAGTTGTTATAATCTAATAAAATTAAATTCTATGTGGGAAATATTTCCTTGATTTTTCTCGAACTAGAAAGATCTTCTCTGTTAAACAGAGGACCCTTGGATCAAAGATCCAACGGTGATTATAAAATCACCCACCGATCATCTGATAGAATAAAAATTATATCTTAGAAAAAAATATCATGTTAAGTAAATAAGAAAACTTCTCTGTTAAACAGAGAGTTTTTGGATTAAAAATCCAATGGTGAATAAAATTCACCAAGTGATCCGAGAGATCATTTTGGATTGATCGTGATCTCTCAATCAGAGATTTTCCTAACAAATTGATCTTTTCACTTATCCTATAAATATAAGGGAAAAAAGGAAATAGAGAACTTGACACAAGCTTCTGCAAAAAAGAGTACAGTGATATCTTGAGAGAATAAAAGAATTTAATTCTCAAAGAATAAGACTTTCCTTATTGAAACCAGAGGTAAAAAAACATATATCATATGGTCTCTTCTTTACCTATCTAATGGTTTAACCCTTCATTTATGAACGCAATTCTCTCCCTAGTTGAGATTTACATAAGCAAATCTCCCCACAAGTTGAGAATTTAATTCTTATCGGGAAGATTTTGCTCTGCAGATTCAAAACCTAGGGGAAAAGAATCAAGTTATAAAAAGAAGAAGAAGAAGAATGAGAACATATAGGAATTTAAATCCTACAAAAATTAGGGTTTAACCCTATATATAAAGAACTTAGTTTTTCCATAAAAAAACAGAGATGATGATCCCAGAGCTTCAAAACCAGAATCGTTAGTGCTTAGCACTATTTTGAAGCCTCGCGGGTTTCCCACGTGAGTGCTTCAAACGAATAAAGAGAACAGCTAAAACTGCCTCACGTATTTCCCACGTGAGTGTTAAAGCACCCGGTATAAAAAAAAGGGCAGTCACGTGTTTTGCACGAGAACGTTAGCCAAGTGCTTAGAACTTCTGTAAAAAAAGAAAGAGAGATAAAACCCAATGGGCAGTGCCCATATTTGGGTGCTTCACGTGTGTCACGTGAGCGCCGCAAAACTCTAGTGTTTAACACTAATCCAGTGTCCACGTGAAACGTATGTGAGCACTGTATGCCTCAGTGCTTAGCACTGTTGGGTAATTATGGAAACCCAATCTCATCCCAAATTGGCTAAGTTTCCTGAGGTTAAACCTCTTTGGTTCTAAAACAACCGAGCCCATATTGCTCATGGTTTCCCAAACGGACCTTAGTTTCAAAAATGACTAGTGGTCTCCCATTGATGATATCCCAAATGATATTCATCTTATATCTCCTAATATAATTTTAGTCTCAAACATGACTAACATTTCTTAGGTCTACAACAGCCCCCATTTTTCCCTCAAATATTAGATTTGGTTTAAGGGCACTCTCCACACCTCTGATATATATCGTTATAATTCTTCAACGTCTTCAGAGAGGTGGCGGGTCCCGATGACCAACAACTCCTTTCATCCCACATTGATGCACTTCTAAATTGACGTGCACACCTCAAATCGGATCGCACCTGTTTCCCCCAATCAGAGCAATGCTCTATTTTGAAATTCAAAATTCAAAAATTGAAGCAACGCTTCAGATCCAGCGCTAGGATCGCCGCGCGCCTAGTGTCAAACACGGATGCGCTAGCGCCAGGTGCGCTGCGCACTAGGCAGTGCACCATGTCTCCACTAGTGCTAGGCGCGCTCTGCGCCACGTGTCAGACACGGGTGCGCTAGCACAGGCTGCGCTGCGCTCTGGGCAGCGCACCACGTGTCAAACGTAGGTGCGCAAGCGCAAAGTACGCCGCGCTCTGAGCAGCGCACCACGTGCAAAGCACGGGTGCGCTAGCGCTAGAATTATAAAATTCCCCACCATTAGATCAAAAGATCTAATAATAATGATAAATCATTAATTAATCAGAATTAAAATTCTGTTTTGGTAAGATTTTCCAATCTTGTTAAAAACAAGAAGATTGCATTCTGTAAAACAGAAGCCCTAGGATCAAAGATCCAACGGTGGGAAATATCCCCAAATCAATCAGAGAAAGATCTCTTTAACTGATTCAACAAATCAGCTTGCCCTATATAAAGGCCCCAAGACTTCAAGTCTGATATAGAGGAACCCCCTATAAACTTTGAGAAATTCAAAAAGAAAGAGAGCAAGCTCTTGAAAGAAGATTTTTCTTCAAGGTAAAGATCATGAACGATAAACACAGAGATGAAATCATCTCATTAAAAGAAGAATCATTTTCTTAAAAGATCATAGATCTACAAAGACCAAGGTCTTTCATAAAAGAGATCAAAAGATCTCATCACATAATAAAGAAGTGCTTACTTCATTCACAGATCATTGATCTATAAAGGCAAAGCCTTTCAAAAATAAGAACTGTTGTTCTTGAATCTTGAGACAAAGTCTCTTTTAAAAGAACATAAATTTGTTCTTAGATCATAAAATTGATCAAATGCGCTTTGCGCTATTGAAATGTGCCTTTCGCTCTTAAACTGCACTTCTGCGCTCCTTGGATCGGCGCTCAGTGCCAAAATGCGCCACGTGTCAACCACGTATGCAACTTGCGCTTTGCGCTTCTGAAATAGCGCACTGCGCTCATGGGCTGGCGCTCAGCGCCAAGCGCGCCATGTGTCACTCATGGGTGCGCCATTAAATTAAAAGCGCAATGCGCTCATGGACCAGCGCTCAGCGTTCACAAACAGGCATCTACGCTCTGCATCTGGCGCCTAGCGTAGAGCGCAACACTAGTCCCTTACATGTGCGCCACATGGCAGAAGCGCCTAGCGCACCATAGGTTGCGCTGACAGAACACAAATTGTTCTTTAATGAGCCAGAGCTCTGCTGAATGCTTTGCATTCAATATAAGACAAAAGAAAATGTTTTTTTTGCCAAGATCTAATGCTCAGCATTATTAAAAGGGCCAAGCCCAAATAAAGGCTCAATAGCCAGAATAAAATGTTAAACAGTTTAACCTGATTGGACATAGCCCAATATTGGCCATAAGTCCTCAACTTATATTTAATTGAGCCCGTCTGCTCATAAATATTTAACAGATCTTATTTCCAAATCGGACTACAAATCTTTCGACCAACTCACACCGGTTCGAGGGTACATCTCTTTACTCCTCTGATATCTGTCGTTGTAATCCTTCAACGTCTTCAGAGAGGTGACGGGTCCCGACAACCACACTTTCACAGACTGTGGGGTCCTTAAGCCCACGGACTATGATGTCCTTAACCTTGACTGTGATGTCTTTAAACTCACGGACTACGATATCCTTAACTTTGACTGTGAGGTCTTTAAACTCATGGACTATGATGTCCTTAACCTCGGACTGTGGGGTCCTTTAAAACCCATGGACTATGATGTCCTTAACCTGGACTGAGATGTCCTTAAACTAACAATGGACCGTAATGTCCTTAAACTAATCGACCGCAATGTCCCTAAACTAAACAATAGAGTCCAAATACTCTTTTGTTGGATCTAAACGATCCCGTTAAGTTGATCTTAGTCTAAAATTAGACTAACGTATCATTAACATACGTTTAAGTTGATCTTAGTCTTGAATGAGGCTAACATATCCTTAAACCCAACCCCCAAACCCAAATTTAAGAAGATACGGATTTGGACTAATCCATGCCCTACGGACGACAACATAAATTAGTCTCCGTATACAATCCACGGGCAACCAAAAACAAAACAAACACCCACGGCACGAAGTGACCATCTGGAGAAGGAGAAAGTGGTTACCGCGATGCGGTAGCGTAATTAACTGTAACAACCGAGTCCAGTTATACCAATTCCAGTTACCGTATGTGTTGTTTATGGTATCTAGCTCATTTATCATGTTGGTTGCAAAATGGTAATTTACTTTATATTCGACCCGTTTACTTGAGCTAGTTGTTTCCTAATTATAGATTACACTAACATCTCATATTCTTACATATAATCATTTAAGTTACTTAAAATAATTTAGAAATGCTTGACATGGCCTGCTCGATACCCCTAACCCTGTGGTAGCGTCCTTACATCGTGTTCTTGTCCCGTTCAGTGAAACGGACGTGTTTGGACGACTACACGCACGTACGTGCGTCCGTCCTTGGGGGTATGCTTTTTCATTACAAAATCCTTCATTTCAATTTTTGGAACTTGCTAATATTTTTCATATTTCAAATTCAAATTTTTGGACCCGACCCGGGCGCAATTCTGAAATATTTTGTATTCTGCCAAATCCTATTTATTTCAAATTTATTAAATCAGTTTAAAAATATTTTCTACAGCTACTATAATTTTCCCATAACGAAGTTATTTCTAGCAAATCTTTTATAAAATCTTTTCATATTTTTCCCAAACAAATTCTTAACTCCCAAGCCAATCAAAAACTCCCCTTTCTTTGATACCGGGCCCACACCCTCTCTCTCTCCCTTCGCTGCCTATCTCTCTCCCCTTTTCTCATTCTCTTTCTCTCTCTTTCTCCTTTCTCTCACCTCCACTAAAGGCCAAATCTATCTCTCCTCACCGTGCATTCCTCTCTCTCTCTCACTCCTCTCAATCTGTTTCTCTCTCCTCTCGCGCGTATCTCTCTCTCTCTCTCTCTCCCTCTTTATATCTACTTCATTATTCTTTCACGTAACCTATCCCCTGTAAACCCTAGCCGCCGTCTCCCCTTTCGCCTTTGCTCTAGCGCCGACGACGCCCGTGCAAATCTCGTCGCCTCCTCACCCTCGTCACCTCCGCCTCCACTCCCTTCTTCCCGAGCACGCTGCACTTGTACCGTGCAGCCCGAGCACCGCCTGCACGCATCTGCACCGCTGGGGAATCGCCGCCGGTGACTTGTCCCGCGTTCCTGGCCCTTGTGCGACCCCAGTACGGAACTCTTCTCTCTCTCATCCTCCTCTTTTTCTTCTTCCTATGCTTCTTTCTGTTAAAGTTTTCTTTTCTGTTTTTTTTAAAAAGAGTGCCTCTGTTGATCGTCGGAGCTCCGTCGATCTCATCACTGTTGGTCTCGCTGTGACCGTTAACATCTCTCTGCAACCCAGTAAGTGATCTTATTCCCATTTCTCTTCTATTCTTCCCTTCTCTTTTCCATGCATTTCTCCATTAGTTTATGCTTACTGTTTTCTGGTTCGCCGGAATCCGACCGTGCCGGCGACGATCCCCGACGACCCAGCGAGGACCTTTGACCCGTGTGATTCCACTGTTCGTCATTTGGACTCATTCCGTGTACCGTGCACGCGTCGCGACTTTTCCCGCCGACGCGAGATGTTCCGTTTACCGTATCGCGATCCGTCGAGGCAAGTGAAACTTGCTATATGCTATTCATACTATTCCTATATTAATTTTATCTATTTTTCCTATTAAATCTATAGATAGAATCTAAAGTTTTGAATTCCAAGTTAACAGCACGATGTTCCGTTTACATATTTCAGATCTAAAACTTGAAACCTAACTGTTGCATTTAGTTTGCTAAATCCAGTAACCGCATTTATATGTTAGATCACATAATCACATTTGTTTGCATAGCCATAATACCCTATCGGACGACCGGTTCCATACATCTAGTCTAATTCATATTCAATTTCACCTCTAGATTGTTTTGGAACAAATTAATATGATTTTATCATCCACATTTGGTATACTGCCTTCATGAAAAGTTAAAACTATCTCTTAAACACAAACTGATAACCGTACAGCTAAGTAGTTTAATCTGCACATATTGCTTAACCTATTACATGTGCCAATTTATTGTTCTGATGATAACCATGCTTGTTTATAACCTTGATTATGCTAGTTGATTATGAGCACCCACATGACACCTTGTGCGTCCTGACATGACTCGTTGCACTTCTACTTGATATGACATGGTACCGCACATTCTTGACCTGACATGACACCTTTATACATTACCTGGCTTGACCTGATGTACCATGGCTTTACCTGTTACCTGATCTTGTGTCTAATGCCAACAAACCTGACTTGTTATCCTCACGGACCGTTCCTGTTGTCTATCCAGACAAACCTGTACCTGCCTGATCCTGTGTTGGCATTAGCTCCAGATTATTTAAACACCTGACTTGAACATATAACTTGGGGATATGGGGAAATCAATGATGAAACCTGACTTGTAACTCGACAGTTGCTTGCTTTTACTTATCAGTTTTAGAGGCTAGGCCCGCCTCGGGATGATGCTGCTGACATCATTCGTCCTTACCCTTTTCCTTTTAGTGCCTAGCGGCACGTCTCGGTATCAGCCCGAGAGTCTTAGACCGTAGTCCCGGGCATGCACGGGATACTATTGAGTTACATCGATGATTCATCAAATTGATTTCAAAGACTTGAGAGTAGATAACCCAACAGACCAATTCAGTTTACTGACTGCACACTACCCTTCACTGCCCTGATTTATATTGCTGTTACACCTGCTTTACCATTTATAATTATACTTGCATGTCTTGTTACCCTGTTTATATTTTATTGCTTGATGACATGACGCGCTGACGTCTGGGTTTCGCATGGCCTAGATTCCGTACCTTTGCTGCAGTCCGAACAGGAGTACTTCAACCAGCAAGCTGAGCAGTGAGGATTCAGTAGTAGTTAGTTCTTTTACTTTCTGCATTTTATTCCTGATGTGAGCCCGCATTATGGGACATACATTCCAGTTATTCTTGTATTGGATCTTTTGCTTCTGTATTATTATTATTCTTGACTCATTCTATTTTGGCTTATGGACATGTATTAGATAGTTTATTTTGTGTTCTTGATATCTCTACAGCCGTAATGTGACTGTGGATGGATACTTCCTACCCACAGGTAGCATGGTTGGCTATGTCACGTGCCCATCTTAGCGTACTCTGGGAAGCGGGGTGTGACATGGTTCTTTTGGTATCAGATCCATAGGATAATCGGGTTGATTCTTTTTGTAGTTGGGTATTGTACCCAATACACGAATCAGAATACCCGTGTTTAGGAAATATGTCCAGCCACCTTGCCGTTTTACCGTTCTTGAATCTAACCTCCTCCTGATTATATCTTTTACGGAGTGCAAACTTCCTTTGCATATCGACTCGAAACCTGATTCTTTGTTATCTCTAGAACTCAGGCGACTTGGTGGAGTTATGTAATTGTAGCTATGATACCGCGGCATGGTTACAATGCGGTACTCTATTTAAGTAACTTGGAGTTCTGGTCTTGATCTACATTTTGAATCTGTTATCATGCTAATTCTCGGGTGTTTTGTTTTCAGGATTATGGGAGACAAGAATCTGAAGACGTACCAAAGGCGTGTTGACGAAGCCGCTATGCTTGGAGTAATATGTGGGATGTTGGAGAATCAAAAGAGACAGACCGAGCTGATCCAACAGCAAGCTGCATCTTTTCAGGAAGGTTTGCGGGCCGTTCAGCAGTCCGTAAACAATGTTGGGGTCAGACCAGTAGATCGTGTGGGAACCGTTGCAGATTTCAGAAGACTGGGTTCGTCCGTCTTTACTAGTTTGGAGGAACTGTTGCCAGCGGAGCAGTGGCTGGTTGACACGGAGAATCTACTCATTGCGGCACACATCCCAGATGATAAAAGGGTGGATGTAGTACGCATCCAGTTGGTGGATTACGCCCGTGAATGGTGGCTTGTGGAGGAGACCCGCTTGCCCAAGCCGATCAAGTGGGCGGATTTTTCAAAGAGTTTCTTGGAGAAGTTCTTCCCGCGGACTGCACGGGAGGAGATGGAAGAGAAGTTCATCAGTCTAAGGCAGAACGGTGCACCTGTAGATGTACATGCAGCTGAGTGGACGCGGCTCAGTAGATTCGCTGGACCGTTGGTTGCCGATGATGCTGATAAGGCAAGGAGATTCATGCGCAGTTTGGATGTGGACATCCAGAGGCAGATTGTCTCCCTAGGTTTGACCACTTTCTCACAGGTACTTACAGCAGCCCGAGAATAGCATAGCTTATCTGGGAAGACTGGGAGTTCACAGCAGACAGCAGTTACAGTAAGGAAGCCGGCATTTGTACCGAACCGAGCTCATGGACACAGAGGTATTCCAGTGGACCGTCGTGGTGTAACACCGATGAAGAAGCCTGCGGTCGCTGATCAGAGAAAGACCGTGATTTGTAGCTATTGCCATTTACCCGGACATTTGCAAAGGGAATGTCTCAGGATGCGGGGACTTTGTTTGGTTTATGGATCGGCGGATCATACTATTAACTCTTGTCCGTCGAAGCTTCGCACAAGGGATGATGTTCAGAAGCCACCGCAGAAACCGTTTCCGGGACAGAAGCAGCTGACTCAAGGACCCAATCAGGCTCGAGCTTTTACCTTGACGGCTGAGGAAGCTAACGCTTCGGGAGAAGTTGTTTCACGTATTCTACTTGTTCATGGTTTTCCCGCATTAGCGTTATTTGATTCTGGCGCATCCCATTGTTTTATGTCGTCCAAGTTTATTGCTACACACTCGATTACTTGCACGACCCTGTCTAGTGACTGGAACATACACACTGGGAATGGGAAAATCATATTTAGGAGAGAATGTAAAGATTGCGCAGTTGTTGTTTACGGACGGGAACTTTTTGCAGATTTCTTGGTGATTGATACAGGCAGCTATGAAGTCTTCTTGGGAATGGATTTTCTCGGCACTTTCCATGCTCACATTGATTGTAGGGAAAAGAAAGTAATTTTCCAGATTCCCGGACATCCTGAGTTTATCTTCACTGGAGGAAGCAGTTCTGTCGGGCCAGTCGAGTTTAGGGCTAGGCCGACAACTAATATTCTTGCATCAATGGAGGTTGTTCAAGATGAAACGCCAGCTGTTGTTCGAGATTTCATGGACGTGTTTGAAGACATATCAGGTTTACCGCCGAGGCGAGACGTGGAGTTCGCGATTGATCTTGTTCCTGGTGCAGCCCCAGTTTCTAAAGCATATTATCCAATGCCACCAGTAGAGTTGGAAGAAGTTAAGAAGCAGGTTACTGAATTACTTGAGAAGGGTTGGATTCGCAGCAGTAACTCGCCTTGGGGAGCTCCAGTTCTTCTAGTTAAGAAGAAGGATGTCACGAGGAGGATGTGTATCGATTATCGAGAATTAAACCGGGTGACTATTAAGAACAAGTACCCGATCCCTCGCATTGGCGAACTATTTGAGCAGCTTAGTGGCGCGAGGGTATTCTCGAAGCTGGATTTGCGATCCGGATATCATCAGGTCTTGGTGAAAGCAGATGATATTTGCAAGACAACGTTCCGAACTCGGTATGGACATTACGAGTACTTAGTGATTCCCTTCGGAGTTACGAATGCACCAGCTATATTCATGGGCTTGATGAACCGAATCTTTTCACCATTCTTGGACCAGTTTATTGTGGTGTTCATTGACAATATTCTGGTCTATTCGAAGAGTATTGAAGAGCATGCAGAACATTTGAAGATCGCGCTGCAGACGTTGAGACAAGAGAAATTATACGCAAAGATGAGCAAGTGCGAGTTTTGGCTGGAAGAAGTAAAGTTTTTGGGGCATGTTGTGTCTGATAATAGAATCACCGTCGATCCCGAAAAGATTGCAGTAGTTCGAGATTGGCCGGTTCGAAGAATGTTGCGGAGATAAGGAGCTTTCTTGGATTAGCCGGGTATTACAGAAGATTTGTAGAGAACTTTGCTCGTCTGGCGGAACCACTGACCAAGCTTACACGCAAGGAGGTACCTTTTGTGTGGACTGATGGGTGTGCGTCAGCTTTCGAGGCGTTGAAGCATAAATTGATAACCGCTCCTATTCTGACCGTGCCAGACAATTCCGGAGGATTGGTGATTCACTGCGACGCATCTGGGAAAGGATTGGGATGTGTTTTGATGCAGCATGGGAAGGTTATAGCATACGCATCGAGGCAGTTGAAGACCCATGAGAAGAATTACCCAACTCATGACTTGGATCTTGCGGCTGTGATCTTCGCTTTGAAGATTTGGAGATACTACCTTTTGGGCGAAAGGGTCGAGGTTTTCACGGATCATAAAAGCTTGAAGTATGTGTTCACGCAGAAGGAGCTTAATATGAGGCAACGTAGATGGTTGAAGCTGATGGCTGACTACGATCTTGATCTTAAGTACCATCCGGGGAAGGTTAATATCGTGCCGGATGCGCTCAGTCGGTTACCAGCTATTCAGATGTTGACTACGCAGAAGGAACTCGTTGAAGACTTTCGAAGATTTGATTTGGAGGTTGTGCTACCGCATTCTTCGGGACAATTGATGCAGCTGCAAGTACATTCGTCGTTAATCGAGAATATTAAAGCAGCGCAACGCATGACCCTAGATTGCAAAAGTTTCGAGAACAGGTTGAAGCCGGACTTCGAACAGATTTACTGATCCATGAAGATGGTTCGTTGAGATATGGTAGCCGTTTGTGTGTGCCAAAGGGAGTTATTCGCGAAGAACTTATGAAGGAGGCGCACAGTTCAGCTTATTCCGTACATCCAGGAGGCACGAAGATGTACCGAGATATACGACAGCATTTCTGGTGGGAAGGGATGAAACGGGAGATTGCTCTCTTTGTGGAAAAATGCTTGGTGTGTCAGCAAGTTAAGGCTGAACATCAAAGGGTTGCTGGTTTATTGCAACCACTTCCGATTCCTCAGTGGAAGTGGGAACATATAACCATGGATTTCGTGACTGCTCTACCGCGGAGTCCAAAAGGCAACAATGCAGTATGGGTGATTGTTGATCGTTTGACCAAGGCAACTCATTTCATTCCTTTTCGGATTGGTCAATCAACGGAAACTTTGGAAGAGCGGTACATGCAGGAGATTATAAGATTGCATGGACTACCGGTGAGCATCGTGTCCGACCGTGACACTCGGTTCTTATCACACTTTTGGAGGAGCTTACAGGAAAGTTTGGGGACTCGATTGAAGTTTAGCACAGCTTATCATCCTCAAACAGATGGCCAGTCGGAGAGAACGATCCAAACTCTTGAAGATATGTTGAGAGCTTGCATGTTGGACTTCAAGGGTTCATAGGAGGATCATCTACATTTGGTGGAGTTTTCTTACAACAACAGTTTCCAGGCAACTATCCAGATGGCTTCATTCGAAGCTTTGTACGGTCGCAAGTGTCGTTCACCGGTTTGTTGGGACGATGTCGGTGAACGAAGATTGTTGGGACCAGATTTGGTTGTGCAGACGGTTGAGAAAGTTAACCCTATCAGGAATCATATGAAAGCAGCACAAGACAGACAGAAGAGTTGGGCAGATACGTCGAGAAGACCTCTAGAGTTCACCGTGGGTGATTTGGTATTCTTGAAGATATCACCGACTAGAGGGATGATTCGTTTTGGAAGTCGAGGGAAGCTCAATCCTCGATTCGTCGGACATTTTGAGATCTTGGAACGTGTTGGTGAGGTAGCGTATCGTTTGGCGTTACCGCAATCCTTGGCGAATGTACATGACGTGTTCCACGTATCTCAACTCCGTAAGTATATTCGAGATGAGACGCATGTGTTGGATCATTCGGAGCTGACTGTACGAGAAGACTTGACTTTTGAGGAGCGACCAATTGCAATTGTGGATCGAAGAGAAAATGTTCTTAAGAACAAGGTTATCCCTCTGGTACTTGTTTCTTGGGGTAATCGTTTGCATGGAAAGTCCACTTGGGAACGAGAAGATGAAATCCGGCAGAAGTTTCCCCATTTTTTCTTGTAGTTGTTGGTCGTTTATCTTTTGTTTTCTTGGAATTTCGAGGACGAAATTCTTTTTGTAGTTGGGTATAATGTAACAACTGAGTCCAGTTATACCAATTCCAGTTACCGTATGTGTTGTTTATGGTATCTAGTTCATTTATCATGTTGGTTGCAAAATGGTAATTTACTTTATATTCGACCCGTTTACTTGAGCTCGTTGTTTCCTAATTATAGATTACACTAACATCTAATATTCTTGCATATAATCATTTAAGTTACTTAAAATAATTTAAAAATGCTTGACATGGCCTGCTCGATATCCCTAACCCTGTGGTAGCGTCCTTGCATCGTGTTCTCGTCCCGTTCAGTGAAACGGACGTGTTTGGACGACTACGCGCACGTACGTGCGTCCGTCCTTGGGGGTATGCTTTTTCATTACAAAATCCTTCATTTCAATTTTTGGAACTTGCTAATATTTTTCATATTTCAAATTCAAATTTTTGGACCCGACCCGGGCACAATTCTGAAATATTTTGTATTCCGCCAAATCCTATTTATTTCAAATTTATTAAATCGGTTTAAAAATATTTTCTACAGCTACTATAATTTTCCCATAACGAAGTTATTTCCAGCAAATCTTTTATAAAATATTTTCATATTTTTCCCAAACAAATTCTTAACTCCCGAGCCAATAAAAAACACCCCTTTCTTTGATACCGGGCCCACACCCTCTCTCTCCCTTCGCTGCCGATCTCTCTCCCCTTTTCTCATTCTCTTTCTCTCTCTTTCTCCTTTCTCTCACCTCCACTAAAGGCCAAATCTATCTCTCCTCACTGTGCATTCCTCTCTTTCTCACTCCTCTCGATCTGTTTCTCTCTCCTCTCGCGCGTATCTCTCTCTCTCTCTCTCTCTCTCTCCCCCCCTCTTTATATCTTCTTCATTATTCTTTCACGTAACCCATCCCCTGTAAACCCTAGCCGTCGTCTCCCCTCTCGCCTTTGCTCTAGCGCCGACGACGCCCGTGCAAACCTCGTCGCCTCCTCACCCTCGTCACCTCCGCCTCCACTCCCTTCTTCCCGATCACGCTGCACTTGCACCGTGCAGCCCACGCACCCCTAGCACGCATCTGCACCACCGGGGAATCGCCGCCGTTGACTTGTCCCGCGTTCCTGGCCCTTGTGCGACCCCAGTACGCAACTCTTCTCTCTCTCATCCTTCTCTTCTTCTTCTTCCTATGCTTCTTTCTGTTAAAGTTTTATTTTCTGTTTTTTTAAAAAGAGTGCCTATATTGATCGTCGGAGCTCCGTCGATCTCATCACTGTTGGTCTGCCGTCACCGTTAACATCCCTCTGCAACTCAGTAAGCGATCTTATTCCCATTTCTCTTCTATTCTTCCCTTCTCTTTTCCATGCATTTCTCCATTAGTTTATGCTTTCTGTTTTCTGGTTCGCCGGAATCCGACCGTGCCGGCGACGATCCCCGACGACCCAGCGAGGACCTCTGACCCGTGTGATTCCACTGTTCGTCGTTTGGACTCATTCCGTGTACCGTGTGCGCGTCGCGACTTTTCCCGCCGACGCGAAACGTTCCATTTACCGTATCGCGATCCGTCGAGGCAAGTGAAACTTGCTATATGCTATTCATACTATTCCTATATTAATTTTATCTATTTTTCCTATTAAATCTATAGATAGAATCTAAAGTCTTGAATTCCAAGTTAACAGCACGATGTTCCGTTTACATATTTCAGATCTAAAACTTGAAACCTAACCGTTGCATTTAGTTTGCTAAATCCAGTAACCGCATTTATATGTTAGATCACATAATCACATTTGTTTGCATAGCCATAATACCCTTTTGTAGTTCATACCCTATCGGACGACCGGTTGCATATATCTAGTCTAATTCATATTCAATTTCACCTCTAGATTGTTTTGGTAGAAATTAATATGATTTCATCATCCACATCTGGTATACTGCCTTCATGAAATGTTAAAACTATCTCTTAAACACAAACTGATAACCGTACAGCTAAGTAGTTTAATCTGCACATATTGCTTAACCTATTACATGTGCCAATTTATTGTTCTGATGATAACCATGCTTGTTTATAACCATGATTATGCTAGTTGATTATGAGCACCCACATGACACCTTGTGCGTCCTGACATGACTCGTTGCACTTCTACTTGATATGACATGGTACCGCACATTCTTGACCTGACATGACACCTTTATACATTACCTGGCTTGACCTGATGTACCATGGCTTTACCTGTTACCTGGTCTTGTGTCTAATGCCAACAAACCTGATATGTTGTCCTCACGGACTGTTCCTGTTGTCTATCCAGACAAACCTGTACCTGCCTGATCCTGTATTGGCATTAGCTCCAGATTATTTAAATACCTGACTTGAACATATAACTTGGGGGTATGGGGAAATCAATGATGAAACCTGACTTGTAACTCGACAGTTGCTTGCTTTTACTGATCAGTTTTAGAGGCTAGGCCCGCCTCGGGATGCTGCTGCTGACATCATTCGTCCTTACCCTTTTCCTTTTAGTGCCTAGCGGCACGTCTCGGTATCAGCCCGAGAGTCTTAGACCGTGGTCCCGGGCATGCACGGGATACTATTGAGTTACATCTATGATTCATCAAATTGATTTCAAAGACTTGAGAGTAGATAACCCAACAGACCAATTCAGTTTACTCACTGCACACTACCCTTCACTGCCCTGATTTATATTGTTGTTACACCTGCTTTACCATTTATAATTATACTTGCATGCCTTGTTACCCTGTTTATATTTTATTGCTTGATGACATGACACGCTGACGTCTGGGTTTTGCATGGCCCAGATTCCGTACCATTGCTGCAGTCCGAACAGGAGTAATTTAGCCAGCAGGCTGAGCAGTGAGGATTCAGTAGTAGTTGGTTCTTTTACTTTCTGCATTTTATTCCTGATGTGAGCCCGCATTATGAGACATACATTTCAGTTATTCTTATGTTGGATATTTTGCTTCCGCATTATTATTATTCTTGACTCATTCTATTTTGGCTTATGGACCTGTATTAGATAGTTTATTTTGTGTTCTTGATATCTCTACAGCCGTAATGTGACTGTGGATGGATACTTCCTATCCACAGGTAGCGTGGTTGGCTATGTCACGTGCCCATCTTAGCGTACTCTGGGAAGCGGGGCGTGACATTAACTGCAGGGGCTTGCGCCTGCAGGGAAGAGCATCCCCACAATAAAAAACCCCTCAAATGAGGGGGAATCTGACGAAGTCTGCTACATCGGCCTCATCCGTTTAAACCTTCGATACATGGTGTCATAAATCAACTTAGCATCTTCGGAGAGGTGGACGGATAGCACCTATTAGCATCTGCCCTCGAAATTCAGGCGTGACGTCTACCGCGTCTTTCCCCCGTTTTCGGCAGGGAACAGATTCTGGCTCGTCCGGTGGGGCCTTTTCCTCTTTCCACTCCACACTTAGTGTGTCGTGTTCGCGAGCGAATCGTGGTTTGCTATGGTTTCCCTTGGGTTCAAGGTACTAAGATTTGGTGCCTTGCTCTGTGCAGAAAACAAAAGATTAATGGCGTCTACTTGCACGAAGTGTTCCAGCTGCAACTGCAACTCACGTTCCACATCATCTGGAAGTATAGCTTACGGGCCCCATACGGCCTCCCTGTTCACAATGCCGATAGAGCAGGTGACGCAGGGTACCACCGGTTTGTTCTTCGGGACCATGCTCCCACCAGTGAACATTAATATCCCGCTGCCTCAAGAAGTTCAAAAGAAGTCGGTCTTTGATCGGCTCACTACTACCACAGCCCCTCTCAACGGGTCATCCGATGTCAAGCCAACGGCATCAGTCTTCGACAGGCTGAGCCTGAACTCCAATGGGCCTGTCAAGAAGCCCACGATACCTGAAGCGGCCATCCCAAAACGCATAGCCATTCCTGCTCTTGAGGTCACTAAAGAAGCTTCTCCCGTCAAGGGATCAGTCTTTACGAGGTTGGCCACCCCGGCTCCCGTTCCTGTTCAAAGATCTGTCTTTGACAGATTGGATACTGCTGCTCGACGGTCGTCGGCCATCAAGAGGCTGGTACCAACAACGCCTCACCAGAACAAGGGGCATGCCGAAGTCACCCCTAAAACTAAAACAATCCCAACGGCTCGACACGCTCGACGTCGCCACTGGCGCCGAGTAAGGAAGGCGGGGGGCAACTCCCCCTTTGGGCTAACTCCACCAGCTCCAACGGTGGAGATCGACGTTGCTGTTCCAACCGGGAACAGCTTTGAGCTGCTTAATAGGGTGCGCAGGAATTCACCCACCGCCGTACTGAAAAGATCTCCTCCACCTGTGGAGAATGCACCGAAGGCGAAGTCGAAACAACCCCCTCAACGGCTCTCTTCCAAAATTTACAAAGTCTGGCGACAGATCTAGGAATCGGTGATTGATCAAGATTACCCTCGCCGGCAGAAAAAATCAAAAATTCAGCAAGAAGAGAACCATCCTGTCAAGCCACAAAAGGCAACAGCTGTTTGGGTGCCCGCTGCAACGGCCCCCTCGACTTCAACTGCTCAAAAGAGAAGGATGCCAGAGAAAGCCCCTGTGAACATGGCCAACCGTAAAAGCGCTGAATCTAAACACCCCAAGTCTGGGGGCATGATGGTACATACCGTTTATATGGCTTCTGGAAAAGAGGAAAGCTGTGCTTCTACGGGTCATCGACCGTTTACCCGATCGATAACGAAGGCCCAGGAACAACAGCAGCAGAAGCTTCAAGAGATGCTGACCGTAATGGCCGCACTCACTGGGCCAAAAGAAAATCCAGAGAGCTCGGAGCAGCGTCGGGAACAAGAAACTGACACCGAGTTCCTCCGAAGAATGCTCGAGAGGAAAGAAAAAGAGGCTGCGGAACAGGCAGCCAATATAAAACGAATGGCGCTTCTCTTCCAAGACATGGTCGGGATGATGTTAAAACCAGAACCTCCAGCTGAAGACCCTCCTATCATCATTGAAGACGACAAAGGGGAGACATCGAACCCTCCTCCGGCTCTTTCAGCAGCCAAAGAGGAAACCATTTCCAAGGCCGCTCTGGATGACTATATTGCTCAGGAAATACGAGCTCACCAGGCGAATGAACCGGCCGGCCAAGTTGTTAAAACTGGGCGACCGTATCCAGGCTGGTATGACCAAATAAATTACCCGCCGAGATATACGATCCCTAAATTTCATGTATACAAGGGGACGAGCAATCCCCTCCAGCATGTCACCCAGTTCAGGGCTCTATGTGGCAACACCGGAGGTGATGATAAATTGTTACTTCGCCAATTCGTCGGCATCCTGTCGGAGACGGCATTTGAGTGGTACTCTGAGCTTCCAAACGGCTCCGTCAAGACTTTCGCAGAAATGGAGCTATTATTCACCCGGCGATTCGCGAGTGCTAGTGAACGCACCCCAATAATGGCATTGATCAATGCCAGGGTGAAGCCAGGTGAAACGTGGGTTCAATATGCAATACGATGGCAGAATTTCTGGTCGAAATGCGAACAGCGTATCGAAGAAGCGCCGGCGGTAGGCATGTTCGTGGGCACTCTTGATCCGCAAGCGACCATCTTCCAGTTCATGATGTTTTTCAAGCCGACTACTTTCCAGGCCTTGATTGACAAGCTGGCCCAAATGGACTAGATGGGTCATAGACCGTCTCCTCCAAAGCCAGAGCCGCGGAACGAGAAGGGAAAGGGGAAAGCGACCGTTGTCGCTAACGCTCAACAGCAGCCCAGCGGTTTAAGACCAGTTGATCGCCAAAATAATAGAACTCGATCTCTCGAAGATAAAATGAGACGCCCTTACTCGTTCCGTCGAGACAAGATTAAGAGATTATTCGAGCTTGCACTGCGTAATAGGCTCATCACTCTGCCAGAGCCAAGACGCCCAGCGCAACCAGGCGACATTAGTAATCCTAACTATTGCCCTTATCACCGAATGTTGGGCCATCCGATCGAGGATTGTTACATCTTCAAAAGCTGGATAGAAGATTAGTACCAGCAGGGCAAATTCGTATTATCTGAGAATTGGAAGGTGAACCCGCCTTGACCACACACTCCCAAGAAGACGGATACACCGGGGGCATCATGCTCTTTCGTAGAAGAAGCTCCATGGGAGGTCGCTCTTTCTGCCAAGACGAAAAAAATGCTGAAGGATCTCCAAACATGCCCGACGATCAGGTGGAAAAATCCACTCGAACCCGAGATCATCAAAGGAATGTTAAAACCGCGTCCAACTCCAAAGATCGGTGGTGATAGCCAAAGCACTCACACCCAGCCGTCAAAATCTTCGAAGAAGAAGAAGAAGACCAAAAAGCCCATGAAGCCAGGTGACAAGCGCACGGACCTGCAAAAACAGATTGACGTGTTGGAAGAATATAATCAAAAAGCGCGGACTCCAGTCACACTCCAAGAGTTCCTCAGCCACGTTCTTGAGGACGGAGATGATGACAATGGAGAAGACTCGTCGGATGAATCTGAAGGTTATGTAGCAAGCTGCTATGTGATCTCTCACTCGTCAATAGACGATGAAGAAGTTCCTTACATAAAGAAACTGGGGGCAAATTCTGAACCGGAACTTCTAAGGCCATCAGACAAAACAATTGATGCATTCCTGAACGAAGCTCTTCTTAAAAGCAAAACTGATCGGAAGCGTGAGATAGCCATATTTGAAAAGGCCAAACGCCGACGACTGGACGAAAGAGTTGAAACACTCCCGCCAGATCAATGTATATCCGTCACAAATAAAAGCAGGTTCAAGACGAGGAAGAGGTTTGCCAAGGCCATATCAATGGGAATGAAGCTGCCACCTTCCGAAGGAAACATTCTTGGTGAAGCGGAAACAAACCCTAGCTACTGCTCATATCATCGAAAGATTGCGCACCCCACCGAAGAGTGCAACGCTTTTAAAAAATGATGGCAGGGATATGTTGCCCACCGACAACATTTCAAGCGGATGAAATGCAAAGCTCGTCGGGAGCAAAGAAATACGACCGAGGAGCATAAAAGAACTGCCGGCAACTGCCACATGGTTGACTATGGGGAATCGCAGGTTCTCACCTTTGGGAGCGATTCTGATGAAGAAATAGCTCTTGGCCCTCTCTTCAAAGAATCCATCTCGGGAAAAGAGGAAGAACTGCGAGAACATTCAGCTGCGTAATCGCACGCTGCCCGAAAAGAATCTTGGGCCCTCGAACATTAGGTCAAATAGAAAAGATAAGGGAAAAGAAAAAGTCCCTGAGGATATCATCCTTGATGACCAAGCCATCAAAGAGCTGACAGCCAAGGACCCGCCAAAGAAAAGTAAGGTGGATTACAACGTTCTGGCACACTTGAGAAAGCTACCTTCGCAGTTAAGAATTCTTGATGCCCTCCTGTTATCCAAAGAAGCAAGAGATTCTTTGATCAAGGCATTACAAGAGCCCGAGCAATTCCAAGCTTTCCTCGCCGAAGAAAAGATGATGGACGAGCTGGAAGAAGTACACACAGCCGATATCACCTTCAGCGATGAAGATCTCCTCCTTGGGACATGCGAGCACAACCGTCCCTTATATGTCTCCGGATACTGTCATGACATCAAGATAGGTAAAATCCTGGTCGACAATGGGTCCTCCGTCAACCGCCTTAACGTAAAGGTGCTAAAGGAGATATGCATGAGCGTTCAGCACCTCGCTCGTGATAAAATCACCATCTCCGGGTTTGACTCCCAGTCATCACGGACGCTTGGGTCTGTAATATTGACATTACGCTTTGGGCTGCTCGTCACTGATATCAAGTTCCACGTCATTGATGCCAAAACATGCTATAACGCTTTGCTCGGCCGGCCTTGGTTATACGAGTACAACATCATCCTTTCTACACAACATCAGTGTATGAAGTATTTCAAGGATGGTCTCGAGTATACCGTAACAGGAGAGCTAAACCCATTCTCCGTGAACGAAGTCCGCAAGTATGAAGATGCAAAATACTTCCTGCCAGATTTCGAAGACACAGAAAGATGTCGCAAATCATAGGACAAGAACAAAGCTATCACCACTATTCCAGTCTTCAGGAGTGATACTGAGGAGGAGGAACAAATAGTTTATTCAGGTCCGCCCAAGTGCAACAAGCCGGGACCGTCCACTCCTATATTGATCTTCGGCAGTGACTCGGAAGATGAGGTCAATGCCATATTCTCTGCTCGGCCATCCATACAAACCTTCGCTGATGAAGAGCAAAGTTTGCAAGCTGCCATGGTTCCGCCAAAGCATCATAAAGAGTCAGACGCGCTTGATACCTACAGTATGGAAGGACTACAGACATTCTACGTCCCTCCCACGCGAAAAGGTGAAAAGGCAATCCTATTCTACCGATCCGGGAAAACCAAAGTGGAGAAAGAAATCTGGCATGGTGCGGATTCTACACTTGACAAGCTCCAGCCCATCCGTTCGCCCAAGTATTACACAGACGGACTAAAGAGACTCTTGAGACGCCAAGGTGTACCCCTTAAGCAAACTGCGCGACAAGCACGGTTCTATAACAAGATCCGGAACGTTCCCGGAACTCAACGAAAGTTGCCCAACGGGAGAATGGAAACGACCGGGCTTGGGTACGTTCAATCCAAGAAACAGGAGCTGTTCCGCGACTGCTACGTCATACATGACTTTGATGAAGAAGGAGATGCTCTGTGGGAAGATGCTAACCCTGAACCAGAAAGAGCTCCCGCCGTGAAAATGCCCAGTCCATCGTTCGAAGAACAAATGAACCAGCTTATAAGGGAAGCAGGTCAAAAGGTTCGAGATGATCACAATCGCGAAATGGCCATCTACGAGAAACCCGGAACGCAACGCCTCCTTCAGCAGGCTGTGAAAAATGAAAATGCTCCTCCTTATCAACCCGTTGTACAAAAGGCCGGACGTAGGGGTAGAAACAAACAAAAGAACGGGAAAGGCGTTCGACAGTGACAAAGCGGGACAAAGAAGCCCCGAGATCGAGAATCGAGCAACCAAGATTCGTCTCTTATAAAGAAGATGGGTCGAGAATATTCTTTTCCTCAAGAAAAGACAAGGAAGATATTCGATCTTGTCATAAAACATCAGATGATGACGCTCCCGGAGTCCAAGCACCCCGAGCAAGCACGCGAAGTCTCTCATCCGGACTATTGCTCCTATCACAGGGCAATAGGACATCCTCTCGAAGACTGCTTCACATTTAAAAACTGGGTAGAAAACCAGTATCAACAAGGCAGGTTCGCTCTATCCAGCAGCTGGAGGGTAACCCCGTCGCAGAAACATGAACCCAAAGCCACGAAAGTAGAACCAGATCAACATCGGTCTTGGAAGCGATCTCGTACTTGTCATATGATAATGTTGTTAGAAGAAGAGCCCGAGAATATGGATGACCTCCCCCGGTGCTTCGACAACGATGATGGCGAGGTGATCTCAGAGTTTCCACCGGCGCCAAAAGAGCTGGAAGATAGAATACATACCACTGCAGATAACCTCAAGAAAATTGATTTGGGGACGACAAGTGACCCGCGGCCGACATTCGTCAGTGAGCTGTTGTCTGAAGAAAGGGTGGCTACACTAAAAGACGTGCGCATGCAGCATAAAAATTGCTTTGCATGGAACTATTCAGAGATGCCGGGACTCGATCCAGAGATTGATTTCCACAGATTGGCGATTTCTCCAGACATCAAACCGATCAAACAAGCGCCGAGAAGAATGCGGCTTGAGCTTGAAATGAGCATCAACGCCGAGGTCAATAAACTAATCGACTCCGGCTTCATCCAAGAGGTTCAATATCCTGATTGGATCGCCAATATCGTCCCGGTGATGAAGAAAAATGGGACGGTGCGCATATGTGTGGACTTTCGGGATCTCAACAAAGCTTGCCCAAAGGACGACTTTCCAGTACCAGTCACTGAGCTGATGATAGATAATACGTCTACTCACGAAGTTTTCTCCATCATGGACGGCTCATCAGGTTACAATCAGATAAAGATGCATCCCGAGGACCAGAAGCGCACCGCTTTCCGGACCCCTTTGGGTATATTCTGCTACAAGGTGATGCCTTTCGGTCTAAAGAACGTCGGTGCCACCTATTAGAGGGCCATGATGAAGATTTTCGATGACCTCATACATGAAATCGTCGAATGTTATATCGACGACCTCGTGGTTAAAAGCAAATCTTACGAGGAACATCTAGAGCATCTGAAGATCGTGTTTCAGCGCCTCCGGCAATACAACCTGAAGATGAACCCTCTCAAGTGCGTGTTCGGAGTTTCCTCGGGCAAATTCCTAGGATTCATCGTCCGACACCGAGGCATCGAGATAGATCCGTCAAAGATCAAGGTGATCATGGAAATGCCTCCGCCAAGGACTCTCAAGCAATTGCGGTCTCTCCAAGGGAAGCTTGCGTATATCCGGCGATTTATAGCCAATCTCTCAGGCAAGTGCCGTCCTTACAGTCACCTGATGAAGAAGGGAACCCCGTTCGTCTAGGATCACAAATGTCAAAGCGCACTGGACGAAATCAAACAATACCTACAGAATCCTCCAGTGCTAACCGCTCCGGTCAAAGGAAAGCCTCTCATTCTGTATACAACAGCTCTCGAAGGTTCTTTAGGTGCGCTATGGGCACAAGAGAACGACCAAGGAAAAGAAAGAGCTCTCTACTACCTGAGTCGAGTTCTACTGGGGGCAGAAAGCAACTACTCCCCCATCGAAAAACATTGCCTGGCGTTGATCTTTGCGATAACGAAGCTAAGACACTATGCATTGGCACATGAGGTCCATCTCGTATCAAAGATAGATCCTCTCAAATATTTGATGTCAAAGGCTATATTAACGGGCGGCTTGCTAAATGGGCCCTGCTTTTAATGGAGTTCTCGATAACTTATCGGCCTCTTAAGGCAGTGAAAGGCCAGGCTATCGCCGACTTCCTCACTGAGCATCCGATACCTGCTGATTATCCTTTAAATTGCGAACTGCCAGACGAACATGCGTTTGACACAATCGACGGGGGTGATACCCGGAAGGAACTTTATTTTGATGGAGCGTCTTCCATGAAGAAGCGCAAACAAAGCACCCCTATAATCAAATCGGGGGTAGGCCTCATCTTCGTAACTCTACAAGAAGGGATAATGCGCTTTGCCTTCTCCTTAACAGAGCCGAGGACGAACAATGAAGCCGAGTATGAAGCTTTGATAGCAGGTCTCGAGATCGCTATCGACATGAGAATTGAAAACCTTCTCATATATGGAGACTCCCAACTGGTCGTTAGTCAAGTAAATGGCGACTATCAGACGTGCAAGCCTGAGTTGGTGAACTACGGTGAGAGAGTACAGCGACTGCTGACTCAAATTCCTTCCTACACCTTGGAAAGCATACCGCGTGCGAAAAATAGCAAAGCGGATGAATTAGCCAAGCTCGCTAAAGAACTGGCTGACGAAAACCTCAATGACGTGAGGATCGTTATGCAAAGCCGTCGGGTTCTCGCACCGGCAGAAATATCTCCGGAGTCGTCCGAAGAAAAGGGAGCGACCGAGCAAATGACTCTACAAATAAAAGACCAGGAAAATGCTAAGGATTGGAGGGAAGTCTTTATAGACTACTTCAAATCTCGTCGAACACCTGAAGATGCGTCCTCAAAACATCATCTTATGAAACGAGCTCTGTCTTTCGCTTTCGTCAATGATACTCTGTATAAGAGGTCATTTGATTCCCTGTGGCTAAGATGCTTGGGACTTGAAGAGGCAAGGAGAGTCGTCCAAGAAACTCACGACGGACTCTGCAGTTCTCACCAAGCAGGGCCGAAGATGAAGCTGAAGATCAAACGGATGGGTTATTATTGGCCCACGATGATCCAAGCCTGCCTCGAATATGCGAAGCAGTGCCATTCGTGCCAGATTCACGGTGACTTTATCCATCAGCATCCAAATCCACTACACCCAACAGAGGCTAGCTGGTCGTTCGAAATGTGGGGAACTGACATAATCGGCCCCATCGAACCAGCATCGTCCAGAGGACACCGATTCATTTTGGCGACAACTGATTACTTCACCAAATAGGCAGAAGCAGTACTGCTAAGGGAAGTGAAAACAGAGAATATCCTCCATTTCTTTAAAACACACGTCATTTATCGGTTTGGAACTCCACGACGGATTATCTCCGACAACGGGCCAGCCTACAGAAGCTACAAGATCAGCCGCTTCGCACAACAGCATAACATAGACTGGAGATACTCTTCAGTCTATAATCCCCGAGCTAACGGTCTATCTGAGGCTTTTAACAAGACCTTGACGAAGATCGTAAAAAAGATGGTGTCGCGAAATAAGAAGGACCGGCATGAACGACTGCATGAAGCTCTCTGGGCGTATCGAACTATGTTCAAAACGGCCACGAACACAACTCCGTACGCATTGGTATTCGGTACAGAGGCGGTACTCCCCCTCGAGATAGAGTTACCCTCTCTACGAGTGGCAGTTCATTACGAGCTAACAGACGAAGAGAATGCTCACCTTCGGCTTGAGGAGCTCGATGCCCTTGATGAAACCCGGCTCATAGCGCAACAAAATCTGGAGGCTTATAAAGCAAAGATGACATGCTCATATGAGAGATTGACTAGGCCAAGAAAATTCCGCCAAGGCGAACTCGTGCTAGTGGTCAAAAGACCTATGATCCCTAATCGTGCCAAACGGGGGAAGTTCGAGCCGAACTATGAAGGCCCGTATATCATAGACAAAGTTTACCAGGGTGGAGCCTATCTACTCATGGACATGCATGGCGAAAGGCCCTTCAGGCCAATAAATGGTCGCTTCCTGAAAAAGTACTACGCTTGACAAGTCACGGCCTAGGTCAATGATAGATGACGATGACTATGTCCGCTTGCTATCTTCCTAAGCCCAAACTCTATAAGCAGTAGCCGGCTTTCGGACCGAGATGTCCCTAAACTAACAACGGACCGAAACATCCTTAAACTAACAACGGACCGAAACGTCCTTAAACTAACGATAGACCACTATGTCCTAAAACTAGCTGTTGACCGAGACGTCGATAAACTGTAGACTGCAGTATCCCAAGGCTGACACAAAAAAAAGATCAAAGAAAAAAGAAGAGGAAAAAAATGGTACGTCCATAAGCGAAAAGGACACGGATGAAAACCCGAGAGGGCTCCGTGAGTAAAAACAGCAGGGCTACCGGCGAGTTTTGTGAAAATCCGAAAGGGCACAATTTTGTTAAAAGACACTGGAAGGTCCTCTCGACCTTGTGAGGAGAAACCGCCTGCGTGAGATCCTTACGAATCACAAGGGAGTAACACACTTAGGGGTCCCCACGACTCCTAAGGAGAAATTACACTTGCGAGATCCTCACGACTCATAAGGAGAACCCTCTTATGGGACCCTCACGGCTCATAAGATTCAAAAGTCTTAAGCTATATGGATTTGAACCTGTTCTTAAGCGGCCACCACAACCTCTAATACTGCCCTACAAGCGGTTCAGTATTGACCCTTGTATACAATCCACGGGCGCGAATAAACATTTCCCTAACAAAGTCCCATCCGTGACTAGGGATATGTTTATACGATGAACAGCCCTTGTAAGTCCTCTCGGCTTATAAGGAGAAACACTCTTGTACGATCCTTAAGACTTATAAGAGAATACACACTTAGGAATCCTCATGATTCCTAAGGAGAAAACGCACCTACGAGATCCTCACGACTCGCAGGGAGAAATACCTTTATGAGACCCTTACGGCTCATAAAGTCAAAAGCCTTAGTCGACAGGATCCTAACCCTGTTCTCTAAGCAACCTTTGTTCGACATCGACAGAGGCAAATGATGATTCGCTCCTGGCAGTATTCCAGTTGCAACGTTGCTGATGCCGAAATCGGTGCTAATTCCAAGCTTGCAGCAAAGAAGCTAGAGAGCCACATATGCATACGAAATAGCCGAAATAATAGGGTAACTTGCAACAAAATCAGCAAGTAAAAATGTATGCATAATAGCCGAAATGATAGGGCAACTTGCAACAAAATCAGCAAGTAAAAATGTATGCATAATAGCCGAAATGATTGGGCAACTGGCAATAAAAAGCAGCGAGTAAAAATAAAATAAATAGCAGAAATGATTGGGCACCGCGAAAAATAGCCGAAATGATTGGGCAATCCCGACCTTCGCGATATAAAAGCTGAAATGATAGAGCATCGAGAAAAGAAATAAAAAAGAAAAATGAAATTTATGCCCTACAGATGATACCACATTAATCCCTGTATACAATCCAGGGGTGCAAACAAAGAAGGAATCACACTTTCCCTCCCCAGGCTCTATCAGAAAATGAAGCCAAATCTCGACGGTTCAGGGATAGCCCAGAGATCATCAACACCGTTCTTCCCCATTCCAGCAGGATTCAGACGCTGCAATCAACCTTGGAGCTATGGCAAAGCCCCTACTCCAAATCTCGATGGTTCCCAGACAACCTGGAGACCACTTCGATATTCGTCTCATTACAACAGACGCTACGTCATCCACATGACCCCGTCTCGGAAATACGTCATCCACATGACCCCGTCGCGGAAATACGTCATCCACATGACCCCGTCGCGGAAATACGTCATCTACATGACCCCGACTCGAAAATACATCATCCATATGACCCCGTCGCGGAAATACATCATCAATATGACCCCGTCGCGGAAATACGTCATCCACATGACCCCGTCTCGGAAATACGTCATCCACATGACCCCATCTCGGAAATACGTCATCCATATGACCCCGTCATGAAAATACGTCATCTAAATGACCCCGTCTCGGAAATACGTCATCCACATGACCCCGTCTCGGAAATACGTCATCCACATGACCCTGTCTCGGAAATACGTCATCTACATGACCCCGTCGTGGAAATACGTCATCCACATGAGCCCGTCTCGGAAATACGCCATCCAAATGACTCCGTCACGGAAATACGTCATCTACATGACTCCGTCACGGAAATACGTCATCCACATGACCCCGTCGTGGAAATACGTCATTCACATGACCCCGTCGTGGAAATACGTCATCCACATGATCCCGTTGCGGAAATACGTCATCCACATAACCCCGTCTCGGAAATACGTCATCTAAATGACCCCGTCGCGGAAACACGTCATCCAAATGACCCCGTCACGGAAATACGTCATCCAAATGACCCTGTCTCGGAAATACGTCATCTACATGACCCCGTCTCAGAAATATGTCATCCACATGACCCCGTCGCGGAAATACGTCATCCACATGACCCTGTCTCGGAAATACGTCATCCCTATGACCCCTTCGTGGAAACACGTCATCCGAATGACCCCGTCTCGGAAATACGTCATCCAAATGACCCCGTCTCGGAAATACGTCATCTACATGACCCCGTCGCGGAAATACGTCATCCAAATGACCCCGTCACGGAAATACGTCATCTACATGACCCCATCTCGGAAATACGTCATCCACATGACCCCGTCGCGGAAATACGTCATCCACGTGACCCCGTCGTGGAAATACGTCATCTACATGACCCCGCCTCGGAAATACGTCACCCAATGACGCCGTGAAATGCGGATAACGTCAATCTCATTAAACACTTACGGGTCCTCTCGATTCGTAAGGAACAAAACTCTCTTATAAGATCCTTACGACTTATAAGGGAAAACACACTTAGGAATCCTCACGACCCCTAAGGAGAAAAGACACCTACGAGATCCTCACGACTCATAGGGAGAAAAGTCTTTATGAGACCCTCACGGCTCACAAAGTTGAAAAGTCTTAGGTAGCAGATCTGAAACTGCTTCCTAAGCCATCACTACTCCTCGAAGAAGCCAAAATGAGATGCTCACTCTATCATCTGTCGGCTATGCTTGCTAAGGTGACATGCTGATAACAAAAGAAAGAAGAAAGCAGAGAGATGATACAAGATATTGCGAAAGAAATGTATCTTTTATTCATGAATTCAATTGGATACAAAATACATCGTATGAAAGAATAAAAAGAATGAATACATTTTTTATTCAAAATTACAAATGGTACAAAAAACAATTATTGAGAGGGAAGCGCTTTCAATAATCCGAACAGCCGCTCGCGCACTTCCCTCAGTCCCTTTTCTTGATTAGCTGCCGCGGCCAACTCTGCTTCGACCTGGGCTCGCTGCTGCAAGTAAGACGAAAGTTGTTCCTCGACGGCCCGCTGAGCTGCTTCACGATTTTGTGCATCCCGCTCGACGACGTCAAGCTTTTGCCTCAGTGTTAACCTATCAGAGATGCATCGCAGAAGGCCTTCAAAGATAACTTTCAACTGGGCAGCATTCACATCAACCTGAGCATGCAGTTGAGCAGATTCGCTTGAAGTTTCTTCACATTCCTTATGCTTTAAGGCCACTTCTTGTTCAAGATGGCGGAAGTAAGAAGTACTCTGCTCGACCCACACAGCCCGTTGAGTGTTCACAGCCAGAATCTCAGGAGCAGGACGCCTAAGCTCAAGCTCTTGCAGGCAAGCTTCAATTTCCCTGCAGTGGTTAACCCAAGACTCAACGACGCCCTCACTATGAAAATTCACGAGTGTCACTAGCATAGGGTTAACCTCCGCGGCAAAATCCACAGCAAATGTGGGAGTCTCCATGTCAAGCTCCTCAATATAGTCGCTCAACATGCGCAGACTATTCGCGGTACCTTTCGAGGATGCACGTCGAGAAAAAGGGTCGACTGGCATTATGGTGCGAGACTCGAATGGAGCTAGAGTCGACATGATTGCTGCAAAATAAATCATAGTCAGATGTCGGCTCAAGAAATAAAGAAAATACACGAACAATAGAGTCTACTATACCGGCTGCAACAGGGGGCAGAGCTGGGAGTACTGGTGGCGCAATGATAGCCTCGTCCCCTCCTTCAATTTGTAATGCTACAAGCAGTACAAAGATGAATTAGCAATAGTGCGACTGCCCATTAAAGAAAGGACGTCGGTTAGAAAAGATACTCACCGACACCAGTGGGCGGACTAATCTCTGACTGGAAAGAGAAGTGTGGGTGCAGCACCTGATACAGGTGATCAAAAAGGACTCCTGCAAGGACGCAATAATGCAACGTCAGTACATAAGTTATACAGCCTAAAAAAAAGACTGATGGGTCATGAATCTGCACCTTCCAACATCTGAGATGGTACGAGAGAAGGTAGAGGACGGGTCACCGTCAAAGCGGTAATTGATGGCGCTGCCTCGGGTAGCGCAACCTCAACGCTCACCACACCTACATTAGAAACGAGATAAATACTGTCAGGAAAGATTGAAAAGGATTGCAGAATAAAAAGAAAAGTAATGACCAAAAATCTACCTGATGAGTCGCCGGTCGTAACCGCGACGAGGGCGTCACTTGATACAGCAACTGCTTCACCCTCCTCCATCGGAATGGTTTCGCCGCCTGTGGCTTCATCCCCCGACTCCACGAGAATCGTCATGCTACTCGCAGCGCCCGGCAGCGGCTGGGAGTCGCAAGGGGAAAGAGCGGCGATCGGGGCGGTGCCCGACTCTTGCGAAAGAGTGACTACCTCGGGCTCGGCGGCTGTAGCCATCTCACCCATCGCCACCTCAGGCTCGGCAGTTGTAGCCATCTCACCCGCTGCTACCTCGAGCTCGACAATGGTAGTCATCTCACCTACCGTCATCTCGGGCTCGGCGATCGTGACTGTCTCACCCACCGCTACCTCGAGCTCAGCAATTGTAGCCACCTCGCCTACCGCTGCCTTGGGTTCGGCGATCATGGCTACCTCCTTTACCGCTATCCCAGGCTCAGTGGTCGCTGCCACTTCTTCGGTAAGACTCGGCCCTGCAGGATAGGATATATGAGAACTAAAAGTTAAAACTTTGACAATAGAACCCAATGCCACATTACCTTGAGTTGGTCTTCTGATTGCTTCCCGAGCCACACGTGCTGCCCGTCTGTGGGCAGTGGATAAGTCAGCCGGAGCATCCTCTGAAGGAGTAGGGGCAGGGGTAGCGGTGCTCGAACCCGCACCCGCGGCCAAGGTAGCACTATGCTCCCTTTGCCGCGCGCATTCTGCGCTTCCTTTCCGCTCGGGCCGTTAGAGCGGATCTTCTAAAAGCCTCCATCAACAGGACGTCATCGTCCGCGCCAATGGTTACCTCTGGAGCCGTCAAGGCATCCGTCATCGGTCGTTTGAGTAAGGCCTCTTTTGACAGTGCCGAGAAGGCCGAAACTTCGATGGCTGGCCCGGGAAGAATCTCTGCATCACCTTGCGGGATTGGCATTGTAGTCCCTGCGATAAAATAAAGAAGGGGTCAGATTGTCCATAAAAAAGGAGAATGAAGATGCAATGAGCCGAGATATACCAATACCCAACAAAGTGCGATTCCTCTCCTTCTCCTCGAAGGTCCAGAGGGAAGCCGCCAGAGCCTCTTCAGTGGTAAAGCCTGTTACAGAAGGAAAAATGTCAGTCAAGACATGATAATAAAAATAAAAATATAATGCAATAACAGAAGTTATGACTTATACTCACTTGATTGCACGAGGATGTCCATTTCCGCTTTGTGGCTTACGGATTGCACAGAAGCTGCAATGGCGGCCTCGAGATCAGTATCTTCCGGCGCTATGAAAAGATCCTCATTGGACCCGTATTCGCTCAGGCCCTCGTTATAAGGAGCATGAGGCTCCAGCCCAAGTACAGCGTCTAGAGAGAGGACCGACTTCTTCTTCCTCTTCTGCAAGCGAGTTCCAGTCGCAGCCAGCACAAGCTTACGCTTGGTGGGTACTTTGGGGTGACGAGTCCCGATGTCTGAGCCTACGCCAGACTCAGGGGAAGCTACGTTTACCGTCTCCATGGGAGCACGGGGCACCGGTGGTACATCCCCCGTCTCTACGGGAGCACTGGGGATCGGCAGCTCGGGTCTGTCATGTGGGACTTCGATCACGGCAGCTTCTCTTAAAGGAGGTGGAACAATAGTCCTTCGCTTCAGAGGGACGCCTAGTTTACCAGCCGGAATGGTGCCCTTATGATCGAGCAGCAATCGTTTCTCCTCCCTAATAACTGCGACCATTGAATACTGGTACCACGCCACATATACATTCAGGTCTTTCGGGACACATCTCGGCTCACTAATAAAGAAATTGGAGCCGGTATTCAATCGCATAAAATGGTGCACTGCACTCCAAAAACCCTCTTCAGCTGCAGCTGGCTCTGACAGGAAGGCCTCGAGCGGAACGCCCTGATTGTAACTTTGCTGATGGGCAAAGCGATGTGGGTTATATCTCATGAATAGCGCCGTATCATTTTGCCTGAATACAAGAAAGCCCGGCCTGATGGAGTAGAAATGAAGAATCTCCCGGGCTTTCAACATGGAGGCCCCGTCTTTAAAAATGCCTCGTAATGACAGCACCGCCTTTGAAGTTTCTTGGCCGATGGTCAATATTTTGTCTGTAAAAGACATACCATCTCCAACCGTGCGCGGACGGAGGAGCAAGCCCCTAGCTTCTCGTGGTGACGGACTCAAGATGGAGGCGTCAACTAGCCGCATTATTCGTGGGAACTTGCATCTGTCGTAAAAAGAAGGTCTTTTATGGATTCCAAAAACCCCAAGCACGTGCAGCTCCATCCATGAAGTGAAGTAACGCGTCGGGAAGTTGGCAGGATGCACCCCTGGTTCAGTGGTGTCCGCTGCTATGCTAAGACCGTGATATAGGTGGGCTAACCCGGCAAGCCCGATGGCCACTTGTATTCCGACAACCATGCGATGCGTGGGGTAGAAGACGGAAGGCCTCATGTAACGAGGATGCATAGGAAGCGCAAACAAGCTCAACCATAGCCCAAGAAACCCAAGAAAAAACGCTTCTTCGTCAATGCCCGGAACGGCAATTTCTGACAGGGGGGCGATCGCGATGTCAGGAAGGTAGAAACCATTCTGATTAGCTTCCAGTATCGGCCGACAGTCCAAACCAAAGCCGAAGGGATCGTCAAGTTTAGCAAACTTTTCGCCTTGTCGCGACAGAATCTCCGGGGGAAGAAAACGGGCAATGAAGTCCGCAAAGCTGACCCCTCGGCCTCCGGATTCAAGGAAGAGGCTCTCGTACATGTTCAACACCTTTATCAGACTAGGGAACTGGTGCTGACTGGCGTTCTCTGACGTGAGACCCATCACCACTGGCTTGGTAGCAAAAACATATTCGTCTGGAGGAAGAAGCTCCTCGTAGTGCTCCCCCTTAACTGGTAGACCAGAAACCTCGGTGAATTCTTCCAAGGAAATGGAGACCTCTCTATCCAATAGAAGGAAGGTATGGGTCGGGATGTTCCACTGCTCCAAAAACGCCTTGATCCACCATGTGGGAGGTGCAGAATATTGGAACAGCGAAGCGTAGACCGCAGGGTATAATCCGAGCTTTAGCAGCTGCGATTTCTTCGCCGAAAAGATGTACCGGGCCCACTGCAAGTACCCGGCCGGATGACGGGGAGTTAGCCTGATGTTGTAGGGCTGTCCCTAAGGACGCGACTAGCCCTGGCATATGCGCCGCCCTAGGGTATCCAAAGCCGTCGGCGGCTGCATGGGTACGACGGCGATCAAAGGCTGAAGGAGACCCTCCGAAGTCCAATTAACCACCTCCACGGCATAGTTCACCGGGGGTGCATCTGCATACGAGATCACCGAGATAGGCTCTGAAGGCGTCACACAAGAGAAGCTTCGACGACCTCTGATAATCTGGCCGTACCATCTACCCCACAAGTGAAGATTTTTGTGTTCTGGGTCATGGTCTTTAATGAGCGCGAGAACCTCCCGGTCCACGGGCACCTCAGGAAACCCGCCTTCTAAACGAAAAAACGGGAAAGAGAGATTGAAAGACATGTCGCCTGCAAAAAAAGGGACAGAAGTCAACTGTCAGTGATATAATTTAATTCTAAATTCTGACACTTGGTACTTTAAAATTTATACCACACTGCAAAGCAGTGGAGAGAGACCAATGGGGGCCCACAAAATCTGGATGACAATGCATCAATTAATAAAACAACATCATCATTGGATAAAACTGTTAATTAAATGAGGAAATCCTCAAGAAAATTCTCATTAAATGAGAAGATCCCTTGGGAAAAAGAGAAAATCTCCCTTTGAGAGCAATGCTCCATGACAGAGTGACACTTGTCAAACTCTGATCATGAAGGAATAAAATTCCTCAAGAGCCTGGCTCTGTAATGATGATGGAAAAATCCATAAGAAAAGAATTAATCAAAATTATTTTTTTATGAATTAAAAAATTCTGGGATCTTCAAGATCCATGAACAAACTCTTAAGAGTTCTTCACAAGAGATTAAAAATCTATATGTTATCAAAAGAGCAGAGCTCTGATTCATGGGCTAAGAAACCCCAAGAAAAGATCTCTTTAGATCTATGGGTTCAGGAGAGCAAAGCTCTGTTAATAAAACCCTAAAAGGGTTTTCTTTAGATCAAAGATTTATGAAGAGCAAGGCTCTGATAATGGGTAAAACCATAATTTATTAAAAGTTTTAAACTTTACCTAAGTTTTGACAGAGTTTTGACTCTTAAAAAGTTCTTAAACAAGAGAGCTATGCTCTGTGTGAGAATGAAATTCTCAGAAGAGATAATTCTCAAGAAGAAGATGAAAATCATTTAAGGGGCCAAAGGTCCTATTTATAGGCATTGAAACGCCTCTTCAACTTATGAGTTGATCCAAGGGCGCAGATGCTGCCACTGCTGCACTCACGTGTGCGCCACGTGAGCGCAACGGTGGGGGGAATTTATTTCCCCCAATCAGAGCAAATCTCTGTTTTGAAATTCAAAATTCAAAAATTGAAGCAACGCTTAAGATCCAGCGCTAGGCGCACTGCACGCCACGTGTCAAACACGGATGTGCTAGCGCCAGGTGCGCTGCGCCCTAAGCAGTGCACCATGTGTGCGCTAGCGCTAGGCGCGCTACGCGCCACGTGTTAGACACGGGTGCGCTAGCGCAGGCTGCGCTGCGCTCTGGGCAGCGCACCACGTGTCAAACGTAGGTGCGCTAACGCAAAGTGCGCTGCGCTCTGAGCAGCGCACCACGTGCAAAGCACGGGTGTGCTAGCGCTGGAATTATAAAATTCCCCACCGTTAGATCAAAAGATCTAATAATAATGATAAATCATTAATTAATCAGAATTAAAATTCTGTTTTGGAAAGATTTTCCAATCTTGTTAAAAACAAGAAGATTGCCTTCTGTAAAACAGAAGTCCTAGGATCAAAGATCCAACGGTGGAAAATATCCCCAAATCAATTAGAGAAAGATCTTTTTAACTGATTCAATAAATCAGCTTGCCCTATATAAAGTCCTAAGACTTCAAGTCTGATATAGAGGAACCCCCCTATAAACTTTGAGAAATTCAAAAAGAAAGAGAGCAAGCTCTTGAAAGAAGATTTTTCTTCAAGGTAAAGATCATGAACGATAAACAGAGAGATGAAATCATCTCAAAAAAAGAAGAATCATCTTCTTAAAAGATCATAGATCTACAAAGACCAAGGTCTTTCATAAAAGAGATCAAAATATCTCATCACATAATAAAGAAGTGCTTACTTCATTCACAGAACATTGATCTATAAAGGCAAAGCCTTTTAAAAATAAGAACTATTGTTCTTGAATCTTGAGACAAAATCTCTTTTAAAAGAACATAAATTTGTTCCCAGATCATAAAATTGATCAAATGCGCTTTGCGCTATTGAAATGTGTCTTGCGCTCTTAAACTGCGCTTCTGCGCTCCTTGGATCGGCGCTCAGCGCCAAAATGCGCCACGTGTCAACCACGTATGCAACTTGCGCTTTGCGCTTCTGAAATAGCGCACTGCGCTCATGGGCTGGCGCTCAGCGCCAAGCGCGCCACGTGTCACTCACGGGTGCACCATTAAATTAAAAGCGCAATGCGCTCATGGACCAGCACTCAGCGCTCACAAATAGGCATCTGCGCTCATCATCTGGGGCAGAGTGCAACACTTGTCCCTTACATGTGCGCTACGTGGCAGAAGCGCACTGCATTGGTGCAAAGCGCCTAGCGCACCATAGGTTGCGCTGACAGAACACAAATTGTTCTTTAATGAACCAGAGCTCTGCTGAATGCTTTGTATTCAATATAAGACAAAAGAAAAGATTTTTTTGCCAAGATCTAATGCTCAGCATTATTAAAAGGGCCAAGCCCAAATAAAGGCTCAATAGCCAGAATAAAATATTAAACATTTTAACCTGATTGGACTTAGCTCAATATTGGCCATAAGTCCTCAACTTATATTTAATTGAGCCCGTCTGCTCATAAATATTTAACAGATCTTAGTTCCAAATCGGACTACAGATCTTTCAACCAACTCACACCGGTTCGAGGGTACATCTCTTTACTCCTCTGATATCTGTCGTCGTAATCCTTCAACGTCTTCAGAGAGATGACGGGTCCCGACAACCACACATTTCACGGACTGTAGGGTCCTTAAGCCAATGGACTATGATGTCCTTAACCTTGACTGTGAGGTCTTTAAACTCACGGACTACGATGTACTTAACCTTGACTGTGAGGTCTTTAAACTCATGGACTATGATGTCCTTAACCTCGAACTGTGGGGTCCTTTAAAATCCATGGACTATGATGTCCTTAACCTGGACTGAGATGTCCTTAAACTAACAATGGACCGTAATGTCCTTAAACTAATCGACCGTAATGTCCCTAAACTAAACAATAGAGTCCAAATACTCTTTTGTTGGATCTAAACGATCCCGTTAAGTTGATCTTAGCCTAAAATTAGACTAACGTATCATTAACATACGTTTAAGTTGATCTTAGTCTCGAATGAGGCTAACGTATCCTTAAACCCAACCCCCAAACCCAAATCTAAGAAGATACGGATTTGGACTAATCCACGCCCTACGGGCGACAACATAAATTAGTCTCCGTATACAATCCACGGGAAACCAAAAACAAAACAAACACCCATGACACGAAGTGACCATCGGGAGAAGGAGAAAGTGGTTACCGCGATGCGGTAGCGTAATTAACTGCAGGGACTTGCGCCTGCAGGGAAGAGCGTCCCCACAATAAAAAAACCCCTCAAATGAGGGGGAATCTGACGAAGTCTGCTATATCGGCCGCATCTGTTTAAACCTTCGATACATGGTGTCATAAATCAACTTGGCATCTTCGGAGAGGTGGACGGATAGCACCAATTAGCATCTGCCCTCGAAATTCAGGCGAGACGTCTACCGCGTCTTTCCCGCGTTTTTGGCGGGGAACAGCACCCCAAACTGGGCGCATTATATGTCACCATCGTTCACTTCGCTACGTAATAAATACGCGTACACGCAAGATGAATGTCGGACCGAAATGTCCTTAAACTAATACTCTCCCCCTAATACGGCGATAATACTCGCCCCCAAATACGGCGATAATGGACCGAAATGTCCCTAAATTAATACTCGCCCCAAATACGGCGATAACGGACTGAAATGTCCGAAAACTAATACCCGCCCCCAAATACGGCGATAACGGACCGAAACGTCGCTAAACTAATATTCTCCCTCAAATACGGCGATAATGGACCGAAATGTCTCTAAACTAATATTCACCCCCAAATACGACGACAAAGGACCGAAATGTCCTTAAACTAACATTTCGCCTCAAATATGGCGATAATGGACCGCGGTGTCCTTAAACTAAAATAATCGAGCCCAAATGCTCATATGTTTAAGTTGATCTTAATCTCAAACCAGATTAACGATCCTTAAATCAAACTAAACCCAAATCTAAGAATATACGCATTTAGACTAATCCACACCCTACGGGCAATGACATAAATTAGTCTCTGTATACAATCCACGGGAAACCAAAATAAAATAAATATACACATGACACGAAGTGAACCTCCGGAGTAGGAGAAAGTGGTTATCGCGATGCAGTAACGTAATTAACTGCAGGGGCTTGCACCTGCAGGGAAGAGCGTCCCCACAATCAAAAACCCCTCGCAAACGAAGGGGAATCTGATAAAGTCTGCTACAATGGTCGCATCCATCGAAATCTCCGATATACAGTGCCATAAATCAACTTGGCATTTTCGGAGAGGTGGACGGCTAAATCTAAATAGCATCTGTCCCCAGAACTCAGGCAAAACGATCCATCCTAAGTTCGTCTCTATTTTCGGCGGTGAACTGATTCTGGCACGCCCGGTGGGACCTTTTCCTCTTTCCACTCCACACTTCCTGTGTCGTGTTTCGTGAACAAAATTGCGGTTCGTTGTTGCTTGTCACGCCCCGCTTCCCAGTATACGGCGAAGGAGACGCGACGAGGCCCGCTACGTATATACTCAGAAGTACATACGCTAAGCGTAACTAAGCAATATAAATACACAAGAGACAAGAGTATAAAAGAACAGCAACTTTTATTAATAACATTCTTTGTACAATGCATGAAAAGGAAAATACAACTGAAATGAAAAGCGATGCCTAAACAGTGGCATAACATGAAAATGAAAAATACTGGAAAGAACAAGATACAATATCTAGAGCTCGAGGTCTTCGTGGAACCGCTACAAGTCTTCACTGGTGGGCTCGATCTCAGCTTGGTCCGACGCACCTGACGACATTCAAAGAAGAAAGAAATAGAATGTCGTCAGCGAACAGGTCGCTCGGTAAGTCCCAAAGATAATGGAGAAATAGACAGAGAGTAAAAGAGAGAGAGAGAGAGTAGCTTTTAATGTTGTATTGTATTGTCATATTATAGTAGTATGGTGCTAACGCTGTTGTTGTAGCTTGGTACAGAAGAATGCCAGTGTATACGAGAGGGATCTCTATATGCTAGAGATCAGGGCAAATGGAAGTACAAGGCTCCGTTATATAACCCGGAACAACGGCAATTGGATTCAGGTTAGGTGTCTTAATCTTACCATCTCGTGCCACTTTTAACACCTTCTGTACCAATCTACCCCTTAAACCCCGCGATATCTTGTTTGTATTGTTATCTTGTAAAACTTGTAATGATTGCATGATTGACTTGATTGACTGACCGAAACCATGATATCAGGAAACGGTTATAACCGTAGAGTCATGTAAATGGAATACTGGGAAACATGTAAAAGGAATATCCATGGTTCGGTTCAGTCAAGTAGATTGTTAACTGGATTCTGGGATTCATGTATTCATCTTGAGTTGAAATATAAAGAATAAGGATTGACTTGAATCATATTCAAGTCAGAAATAGTCAGACGCTAACACGAGTCAGACTAAAAGAAAGAGAATTTGAAGTTCTATAATTGGTTAGGGTCCTTATTGTAAATTATAAAACTTGAGGGGGTTTTATGTAAAAAGTATTATTGTATATTTTTCAAAATACCTCAAGTATTTATTATTCGTATTTATAGTTATAATAAGTGTGAATTTTATTTATTTTATTCTAGTGAATATATCCTAATAAAAGTATTAATTGATTTATTTGAATTTCAGGGTATTTTAATGTAACTTTTAAACTTGTAATTTTAGAAAAAGTGGAAACTTTATATTATAATAAAATAGGTGTCTCAATTATAATTAGATATATTTTAATACAAGAATAATTTTAAATAAATATTTTATTTTCCAAAATCTCATTTCCTTAAATGTCGTATTTTAAACCTTTCGAGACCGAATGCTCCTTGCGGAGGTCTGAATCTCGCACTACTAGCCCGCGGGTGCACGATGAACCATACTATCCCTAACGGGTTCCCCAAAGGTGGGTTGTAGCTGCGCTTTGCTTAAGTTTAATAAATACCATTCATTTAGAAAAACGGTTTTATAAATATAAGGTATTTATTTGCAAAAGAGTATAGTTTTCTGTATTTTAGTTTCTAGGGTTTCCTAAGCCAACTATCCTATTTTTAAGGGTCTAAACGAAAAGTCATTAGAAGTCTCAAATCGCCTATTCACCGCCAATTGTGGCCAGGTAAGTACAAGTGAGGAGGGAGGGATCCGCTCACGAATCGTGAGACGGGCCTTTTAAAGTTACCCAAGCTCACTTGCCTAGCCTAGACACCACAAAGTCAGTTTAGATAAATGATCGATGTCCACAACATATCGTATCTTTCTATTAAAAGATATTGTTTTAAAAATTGTAAACAACTTAGAACTTTTTAGAAAAGGTTTATAAAGAAAAGGGTATTTTAGTGAAAAGTCTTGTATTTTCGTATTCTATATTTTGACGTTTATCAATTAAGGTTATATTTGTGTGTGTGTGTAGAGGTAGGTCATTACCTCGTGACTTATTTTAAGTTCTGATGAAGTTTAGAGGTAAAACATGATATATTAAACTTAAAGGTATTAAAGCGCAAGAATACGGTATTTGAAAACGTTTTCATTTTATGTGTGAAATTTCATTGAAATTGATTTCTACAAGTTTAGTGATCAAGATAAACATATTTAGGAGTGAGAGATTTATTTAGAACAATAAAAACAAACTTTATGGTATTTTTATGAAAAGAATACGGTTTTACAAGAAAGCTATCATTTCATGTGAGAAACTTTATTTGAATTGGTTTTTAGGTGATTAATAGTCATCATAGATAGGTTTGGGTATTATGTATTAGGTGACAAGTGGAAATTTGTAGAAAAACGAATCGGAAATCGGTTTGTTCCGATTTCCGTCGGGTTCCAAAAAGTCGTATTTTCTATTAAAAGAAAAGAGAGATAGAAGAGATGGGACTTACGGGTTTTAAGCTCTTCTAAAGAGTAAAGAGAACTAGGGAGAAAGACCGAGGGGTGGTTTCGTTGCCGGTTGCTTCAAAGCACAACGCCGGAATTCCGTCAGAATCTCGTCGGAGCTTCGCCGCGAACTTGTTTTCAAAGCACACACTTCTTGGAAAACTTTTGAGAGAGTGGCTCAAGATTTTGGGGGTGAGAGGGTAGTGTATAGGGTTGGTATTTATAGGGTTAGACTAGGGTTAGGGTAGGTGAAAAGTTAAAAATAAAAATGTGATAAAATGTAATAAAAATGTATTAAAAGTGGAGTAATTGGGGTTTTTAAAAAGCTCTGGAAGTGGTATGAGGCTGAAACTTTGCCTGTGCGTAGGGAATATGAAAAGACACAACTTTCATGTTGTGACCCTCGCCGGAATCGGCGGAATCGGGGGTGACTCGGCCGTGACTCGGTCGGATCACTGAGTCGGTCGAGTCAAGGCCGAGTTGGCCGATTCCCGACCGAGTCCGGTGACCTGGATCTCCCTCGACGGTTCATCTACCCTCTGTAAGTGTTACATGTTTGGGTTTAGTGGGGTTTTTGTGAGATATGCGCGTGTAAACTCTTGGTATTCTAAAGGTTTTTTAAAAAATCAATATTAAAAATAATGTGGGGTATGGGATTTGAACTCTGGTGGCTTGGTTCAGCAGTGCAAGGTATTACCAATGAGCTACAAGCTCCTTCTTGTAATTATGGAGTTATTTAATTTCTTAAAATGATAGCAGCAAGAGTAAATACTCCAAGTATACACTAAATTTAAAGTAATTTCTTGTACACTAAAAATGGATTTATTACATTCTTGTAGCTTGTAATTAAAAACAAAATAATTACCTATATCTTGTGCTCAGGCTAAAATACCCCTTTGTGGATTTTTGAAAAAAAATATTTGAAAAATTTTGTATAGGAAATTTAGGGTTGTTACATTCTACCCTCCTTATAAAAATTTTGTCCTCGAAATTTGTAAAAGGAAAGTGTGACAGTGCAAAGAAGTTTGGTGGTTGTAGTATAGATAGTGTATAAAAATAACAAAGAGATACAAGGGTGAAAAAAGCTTACCGGTGTTACCTTGACCTACAGTCTCGGCTTCTACGGCTTCTAATATGAAGGTCTGTCGCCGTGGTACATTCCTTCTAGCTGGAGGCACATTCTGCCTTTGGGGCCTGTTTCTCTGCCCTCTAGGCATGTCCCTCATTGCCTGTTGGAATTGGCGAGTAGGCTGTGCAGGTGGTGGAGCAGGTAGTGCAGGACGAGTTGCAGGAGCATGGATGGTCGGCCGCTGCGGGTGGTTGATGTGTGTGTGAGATGAGTTGTTATTGTAAGGACAGTTACCAATTCCGTGGTTGGATGCGCCATAAATTAGACACAGGCCTTTTGCGCGCCTACAGTCCTTCCACAAATGTCCCTTTCTATGGCAGTAATGGCAAATTTCTTCAGTCCTCCTGGGTTCAAATGATGGCCTGGAAGAGGCTCCACCTGCCATCTGGTTGGCAGAGCGCTTGACTCCTGCAAACCGAGGTCTGCCCCTCTCCTTTATCACTGCCTCATAGCTGCGGGCAGCTTCCAGAGCATCTTCATGAGTCAGAAATTTTCCCGTGGCTAGGGCAGCCTGAATCTCTGTGTCCAAACCTTGCTGAAAGCGACGGGCTCTGATCTCGTCCGTCGGTATCAGGTGTGCCGCGAATCGGCTCAACATGGTGAACTCAGCATCGTATTCATCTACCGATTTATCCCACATTGATCCTTGCTGTAGATGAATAAACTGCTGTTCCATAGCGAACCTGGAAGTCACAGGGAAATATTTCGCGTCGAACTTCTCGCGAAATGTCTTCCATTCAATCGGCTGTACCAGACGGGTTTCTTCCGCCTTCACCAATTGCGAGCATTATCCGTGAGCTGCAGTTTTGCTACACGGACCCAAGCGTTGTCGGGCACTTGAGCTGCTGCCAGATCGTCTTCGATGCTTTGTGCCCATTCTTCCGCTTCAAGAGGGCTTCCTTTACCAGAGAACTGCTTTGGGTGCAAAGCCCTGAATTGCTTTACTCCCGGTGCATCGGCCTCAGGACGATTCAAAAGTTGTTGCTGTCCCTCGAGAAGACTGCGGATCGCCTCAAATAGCATCGTTTGCTCAGTGGGTGGTGCAGGAACAGCTGGTGTGAGAGGTGGTGCTGGAGGGGTGTTATTAACGTTGGTGCTGGTGTTGTTCGGAGAATCCATGACCTTAAAGAAAAATTTGGATTAGGACAGATTCAAATACATGAAATGATAAGATTCAAAGAATAGAAATTTGCAAGATTCAAGGAACATGAATTGTAAAGAATGTTTTAGTTGCTGGTTCTTGTGTTATATTGCTTAGGTTGTTCGCGCAGACCAGAACTGCATGACAGGGATTCATACAGCTCTGACCTGCATGGGCCACCAACAAAACCTGTCACGCCCCGCTTCCCAGTATACGGCGAAGGAGACGCGACGAGGCCCGCTACGTATATACTCAGAAGTACATACGCTAAGCGTAACTAAGTAATATAAATACACAAGAGACAAGAGTATAAAAGAACAGCAACTTTTATTAATAACATTCTTTGTACAATGCATGAAAAGGAAAATACAACTGAAATGAAAAGCGATGCCTAAACAGTAGCATAACATGAAAATGAAAAATACTGGAAAGAACAAGATACAATATCTAGAGCTCGAGGTCTTCGTGGAACCGCTACATTGCTGCCCTTGGATTCGAGGTACTAAGATTTAGAGTCTTGTTCCAGTGCAGAAGAAGAAAAATCAATGGCTTCCAACTGCACAACTTGCAACAGCAACTCCCACTCCGCCCCAACTGAAGGAGTGACTTACGGGCCCAACGCGGCCTCCATCTTTTCAATGACGGTGGGGTAAGTAACTCAAGCCACTACCGAATTGTTCTTCGGGACCACGATCCCACCAACGAGTTTCAGCGCCCCAGCGCCGCAGGAAGAAGCTCCCAAGAGGTCGGTCTTCGATCGACTTGCAACCACAACGGCCTCTCTCAATGGGCCGTCTAAATCCGATGCCTCAGTCTTCAACAGGCTGAGTCAAAGCTCAGACGTCTCAGTCTTCAACAGGCTGAGCCAAAACCAAAACGGTTGCGTAAAGAGGCTCGTCATACCTGAAGGGGCTGCCCCAAAACGGATAACCCTCCCAACTCCTCCTACAGGTGAAGTCGTCAAAAGTGCTTTCTCTACCAGAAGATCGGTCTTTAGAAGATTGACCGTTCCTCCGCAAACCCTACCAAAGACGTAAGTCTTCAATAGGTTGACACCAGCAACAGTCTCTCACCAAAGCCAGGGACATGAAGAAGCCACTTCAAAAACCGAGGCGGTCCCCACTGCAAGACATGCTCGACGTCGCCACTGGCGCTGGGTGAGAAAAGCTGGGGGAAACTCCCCCTCTGAACTTACTCCGCTAGTTCCGATAGTGGAAGTTGATGCTGCTGTTCCAACCGGGAACAGCTTTGATTTGCTTAGGAGGGTGCGAAAGAACTCTCCAACGGCGGTTCCAAAGAAATCGCCCCCTCTTGCAGAAACCACAGTGCAGGCAAAGCTGGAGCAGCCCAGTCAATGGCTCTCCTCCCAAATTCATAGAGTCTGGCGAAAAGTCCAGAACTCCGTGATTGATCAAAACTACTCTCGTCGACCGAAGAAATCGAAAGCTCGGCAAAAGAATGATCATCTCGCCATCATACAGCGAGGGACTTCTTCCACACGGGTGACTGTTACAACGGCTCCTTCAACTTTGACCTCCCACAAAAGGAGGAGGCCCGAGAAAATCCCACCGCCTACGGTAAATTCCAAAGGCGATGGACCCAAACGCCCAAAGGCTGGGGGCATGATCGTGCCTACGGTTTACATGGCTTCCGGAAAAGAGGATGTTGGGGTCAAAATTTGCACTCCGGTTGACCGGGTCAAAGTTAAGGTTAACCCCAAGTAAGCGGGCCCAAGCCCGGCTCAAGTGACCCATGTCCAAGTCGAGCCTCGCGACCAGCCTCCTCCATGCCAAAATGAAACCATGTAATATATAATTTTTATGTAATTTTGTATGCCTGAATGTAAGCAAAATGGGTATAAAGCCAAATTTTTGTAAAGCTCATGGCTCGTGTGCAAAAAAAATGAGCACTTGAGGCATGGGATGGGCAAAATGCCATTTTGTAAAGCCCAAGGGGCTATATGTAAATTTGTAAGCCTATAAAAGGCAACATGATGATGAAATAAAAAACAACTTTTCATTCTCTAAAAACTCTAGGGTTTTTGTGCCTCCTTCTCCTTCCTCAAGGTTCTAAACCTTCTTCTTTTTTTTGAATTAAATCAAGAGTTTTACTCTTCTTTTTCCAAAACTAAATAGTTTTTCACCACAAAACCCACAAATGGGAGCTCAGATCTTCCATTAGATCTCAAAAGGGGGGATTTTTAAATCCCACGCCCTCCTTTTCTCCAAGATCCGGCCAACAAAGAGGAGGAAGAAGAAGACCCATCTCCGAAAATCCCACTTTGGAAAAGATCCAAGGCTTAAGAGAAAAGAACCTCTGAAGATTCTTAGGGAGTTCAACTCCAAGACCCAAATCCTCAAAAGAGTTTAACTCTTAATCCAGATCTTTTGGAGTTTAACTCCACTCAAAATCCTCTTTTGGAGTTTAACTCCTATTTTCGGGGGTAAAACCCCCTTCTTAGCGCCCAGCGCCCAAGCGCCCACATGCCGGGCACGTGAGGCGCTGGCGCTTTCCCACATGCCGACCACGTGAGGCGCAGGCGCCCAAAGCTCCAGCGCCGAGCGCCTACGTGTCGGGCACGTGAGGCGCCAGCGCCCAAGCGCCGGGCACGTGAGGCGCCAGCGCCCAAACGGTTAGCGCCAGTGCTCGAGCGCCCACGTGCCGAGCACGTGAGGCGCCAGCGCCCAAAGCGCTCGTGCCAGCTGTTCATATCATAATTTTGCATTATTATATTCCCCATTCTTAGTCATTTTACAAATAAACAGGTGCTTTTGACCCATGTCTGCTACATAGTTGCAGGTTACAGGTTCTCGGAACAAAAACAGTGAAATTGACGAAAAGATGATACAAAGTGAGACTACTACCGATAAATGGTGGAATCTTGATCGTGCCTACATTTTGAGGGACAATGAAGATCAATGAACAAGTTCACAAAAGTACAAAGGCAACGCAAAGTTCAAGACTTCGACACGAAGCGAACGGTAAAAGTCCACTACATTACTCACTGTGGAGATCTGGAAGAGAACTAGAAGACATTCTGGAAAACCAACTAAGGAAAACAGGAGAAAATAGCAACAGACAGAAGATAAGACAAATTGAGCCAAAAAGACCCTTACATGGCCGCGGAACCGCAGCCAAACATGGGTTTTGGCCACGGAACCGCAGCCGTGTATAACCCGTGTCGGTGCAGAAAAATTTTGGAGGCTGGCGGCGCGTTGACTAGTCTTCGTAGGGGTATATTTGTAAAAGCAGATGTGTGTCGATTGTAACCCTAGGGTTTCTATGCTCTATAAATAGAAACCCTAAAACCTGTTTTAGGTTATGCCTCTTCTTGTGCCTCATTGTATCTATCTATTTTAGGTTATGCCTCTTCTTGTGCCTCATTGTATCTATCTAAATTCAGAATTTCAATTCTTGTAAAGTATGAAGAGTGCATCAAATTAGAGTAAGTTTTCTATTTTTGCCCTAGTTAATTTTATTATCTGCCCTAGTATAATTTTCCTTTCTGCCCTGGTTTAGATTTTATTCTCTGTCCTAGTTAATTAGTTTAGAACATGTTTTTCAATTCCCTAATGTGTGAGTAGTCTCCTCGCTTGTTAGGGTTAGATTTGGGGAAGGCTTGAGAGATGAAGATCTCTCACCCCTTTCTTGCCCATCACATCTTTTTATAGGACTCCATGCATACATGCACACACCGCTCCCTACGGTACCCTATCCCACGAGGTAGCGGTGATACCGTAGTATAAACGACCGGTTGTATATATTTTCCATGGAGGTTAGGGTAAGAATTAAGAAAGGAAGGACAAGAACCTAGAGGAAGAAACATCGTTTCTTCCCGATGGTCCTAATCCCCTTTATTAATTATTACCATAACACCTCATAGATCTTAATTAGGGCATAGAAAGCGGTGAGGAATATTGAATTTTCAAACATAACCTAAACCTAAACCAAGCAAGATTTTAAATCCTAGTCTAGATCAACTTAGTTTTTAGATTTAATCAATCCGACAACAATCGGAATTAACTCGTTAGAACAAATCGAGAATACACAAAATCCATGTGGACCGACCCATACTCACCGGCTAGCTACCAGGCGACGCCGTTCTTGATTGCGGTCAACAAATTCTTTGATCAATCAAATGGTACCGTTGCCGGGGATGGCGTAGTATTTTATTTTTGTAATTTCGGGTTAATATAAAATCATAAAACTCATAAAAAACTGAAAAATAAAAATATATATATAAAAAAAATTTATCATCTTGTTATTTTGTGAAGGGTATTTTCGTTTGAATTGCGCAGGATCGACGAACGGATTCAGATCTGGAAAAATCTAGAGATCAAAACAGAAAACAGAAGATCTGAACAACAGAGGAGTACCATAACAGAACAACAGAAGACTTTTGGAGGCTTGAACCTACTAGCCGACCGCGCTTCCGCCGCACTGACCCTCTTTGACCGCGGATGCGCCGCTCTCTGCTGACGCCAGCACGAGAAAATCCTCTGTAAGCCTTCTTACCTTCTTCTGGACCCCCTGATATCCTCTGAAATATTTTCCTGCAGGATTCTTTGCGCAAAATCTTCTCCCCTTCTCCAATAACTTGATCTTGTGCAGGATTCTTTGCGCCGCGCTTAAAAAAAAATTGTTTGCAAGTGATTGTGTTTACTGCTTTGCATATTTTAAATTGACTTTAAGGGGCTTGAACACCAATCCAGATTGGGTGGGGATTTCATTACCCTTCCCAGGACCCCAAAAATCACATAAAGCATATTGCATTGACCATTCAAGTTAATTAAAAAAAGATTAGACTCGGCCCTAAGGACTTCGTGCTCAATAGGACAAAAGAATAGTTGTAGACATCGACCGTTGATCCTAACCTGACTTTGTGGTGCCTAGGCTAGACAGGTAGTGAAAGGTAACTTTAAAAGGCCCGTCTCATGGTGATTCGTGAGCGGATCCCTCCTTTCTCTACTTATGCTTACCTGGCCACAATTGGCGGTGAAGAGGCGGTGAAGAGGTCCTACTTCTTGCCCTTTAGAACGGTTAGGAGCTGTCTAGCTGACCTAGGTGACCATAGATCTAGGCTTGATTGTGCATTTTTGATTGATTGAACGTGTGTCTAAGCCTTTTATTGAAAATCTTTTTTGCAAAAAGCTCCTTATAAAAAAACACAAAAAGAAAAAAAAGAAAAAAAATTTCCAAAAAAACTTGCAACTTGTCGCTTAGAAATTCGTGCACCTCACTTCCACCCACATTCTTTTTCTTCTCCTTTCTTACATCATGGGCACCCCACCTCCCAAAACTCTTGCCGAACTTTAGTACCCTCATCCAAACATTGCTTCATACGCGAATTGTTTTGGTCGAATTACGGACGACCCCTCCATGCCCAAAATTTCTTTGAAAGATCGAATAGAAGCGTCTAGGAGAAACAGTTCGACTCCGCAATCCACTTTGTATCAACCAATTCAACCTTCACCACCTTCTTACGTTGATACACATTTTTCGAGTCCTGTTCTAACTCCGAAACCCATGTCTATCGCTGAACATATTGAACATTCTCATAACCGATCTTTCGCTCCTTTCAACACTTCCAGTTCTTGGGATCAACAAGTCCATTCACCTTTTTCTCCAAATATTGATCCTAATCATGTCCAATCATTCAATTCCTACCAGTTCTACCCGACTTTCGCACCTTCCCGAGACATTGCTTCTACACAGCCATTTGGGAGTTTCCAAAATTCAAGCAACTTTGAATCTTTTACTGAAACCCCTTCACAAACCATGTCTAGTCTGGAACAGTCGTTGGAAGCTTATATGGTAGCGACAAACCAAATGATGAGGAATGTGGATGCGTCCATGGCTGCCCTTATACAACCTAGTGAACCGGTAGCTAGTTTCAAACTAGCTCCAAAAATTCCAATGTATGATGCTGCAGTTAGACAGATCGATAATTTGAGTGGAGAAAATGAGCTATACACCCTTCCAAATCAAACCTACCCATCACAAATTGAATCCCACAACTCCGGTTTTGAATATCTATCAAGTGTTCCAAATGATTCACCAGTTAAAAATAAAACGTGTAATGAGTTGTGCGACTTTGTAGTGTTTGATTTACCTGATTGTGAAGAGCCTTTTTCGAGTGAAACCGTCACCAATACTTTTGACCTCTATACCTCCACTTTAGAACCTAAATTGATAAATATCCATGCTTTTGATGAGGTGTCCGAAAAAATTGATTTTCACTTGATTGAGGATATTGACGCAGGGAATACTTTGGATGATGAACCTGCAGATTTGACTGAATTTTTATCTCCAATTCATCATCCCGAGTCATTAAATGTTTCTCCCGAACTTCATATGCGTCTTGATTTTGATGATAATTGCATGGATGAGATAACTTTTGAGGAGAATTATGAGGATAGTATTGAGGAGAGTATTGAGGATAGTATTGAGGATGAACCATTTTTGTTTGATGAGTTGGATTTTCCAATTCATCCTCCTGAACCTTTAACTATTATACTTCCTAAATCACCCCCCTCCCTTCCATCATTCCGACCACGCAAGAGATCACGCAGGAGGACTGTGAGCTTGAAAGATTTCTCTTCGATCACAGTAGTTTGGACGCCACTATTGCGTACCTCTTTGAATCTGACACAGTTCTCACAGCCGATAACAATTACGAGTGTCACTTTTTCGGACGATTTTGAAGACTCACCGTCCGAGTTTGAGTCCTTTGAATTTTCAGATGAGTTAGTTGAACCATCAGACTCGGTTGCTTACAGTCATTTCAAACCATTGATGGAATCCTTCAAGTTTGAGACAGTTTACTTAGGTGAGAATAAGATTATCCCTAAATCACTCCCCTTCGTCCTTTCCATCGTTTCGACCGCGCAAGATTCCGTCGCGCTGCCATTTGATTGAATGAGACTTATGCGTGCTTGCGCTTTCAAAATATGAATCAAAAATATTTATAACCGCAATCAAGAACGGTGTCGCTTGGTAGCTAGCCGGTGAGTACGGGTCGGTCCACAGGGATGTTGTGTATTTCCTAATTTGGTCTAACGAGTTAATTCCAAACGGTGTGAATGGATTATCGCTAAAAACTAAGATTTATATTAAGACTAGAATCTTGCTAGGGTTAGGTTTGGTTTAAGTTTGGAGGTATGAAGATTTCCTCACCGCTTTCAATGCCCTAATTTAGATCTCTTTAGGTGTTATGGTAACAATTAATAAAGGGGATTAGTACCATTGGGACCTTCCTTTCTTAATTCTTACCCTAACCTCCATGGAAGACATACACAACCGGTCGTTTATACTACGGTATCACCGTTACCTCTTGGGGTAAGGTGCTGTAGGGAACGGTGAGTGTATGTATGCATGGAGTCCTAATAATTATATGTGATGGGGCAAGAAAGGGGTGAGAGATTTCATCTCTCAAGCCTTTCCCAAATCTAACCCTAACAAGCGAGGAGACTACTCGCTCATTAGGGAATTAAAAAACATCTCTAACTATCTAACTAGGGCAAAGAATGAAAAATCTATACTAAGGAAGAATAAAAATTAACTAGGCAATTAAATAAAACTACTTACTTTATTGATGGCTCTCTCCAAACATTTACACAGGAATTTACAGATCTGAATAGATGAATAAAAAGAGGCATAACCTAAAACAGGTTTTTAGGGTTCTATTTATAGATTCATAGAAAACCCTAGGGTTATAATCGACGCACATCTGCTATTACAAAAATACCCCTAGGAAGACTTATTCAACGCACCGACGCGCCGCCAGAAAGTTTTTCCACCGACACGTGCAACACGTGGCCGCGGATCAGCGGCCAAAGCCCCTGTTTGGCCGCGGTTTCGCGGCCATAAGCTGAGCTTAGATTCTGGGTTTTTCTGTGTTTCTTCTGGTTGTCTTTGTCTTCCTATTTCTTTGGTTGGTTATTCATAATGTCTTCTAGTTCTCTTCCAGATCTCCACAGTGAGTAATATAGTAGATTTTTACCATTCGCTTCGTGTCGAAGTTTTGAACCTTGCGCTGCCTTGTACTTTTTGAACTGATCTTCGTTTATTCTCCAACTGCAGGCTTGATCAAGATTCTTCCATTTGTTGGTCGTAGTCTCACTTTTGCATCGACTTTTGTCTTTTTCACTGTTTTTGTTCCGAGAACCTGTAACCTGCAACTATGTAGCAGACATGGGTCAAAAGCACCTGTTTATTTGTAAACTGAATAAGAATGGGGTCTATAAGAATGCAAAATTATGGTATGAACAAATACCCCCAAACCTATCTTTTGCTCGTCCTCGAGCAAACCTGGTATTATTCTCAACAAAATCCTAACCTCACTTTCGCTGGGAAACGCGATTGCACTGAGCTCGTACAACAAGCCGTTAAATCTCTAGGTGTCCCTAGTAGGAGGAGTGTTGTCTCCTGAGGGTTTTCAGCGGATACTACCCACAAAATCCTATCAATTAGGCCCATTGACTTTTATTCTTCAATTAGGTTTTCCAACAAGGAATTCTATTATCTTCGACTCATAAATTATCCACCCGTATTCTTCACGCTTTCTTATCATTTAACTTAAGATTATATATATTCTTGTGAATTTACTTAGCTTTTGGCATCTCTTAAGTTTTCCTTCTAGGGTTCCATCTCAACTTAGAAATTTTTATCATCTCTATTAAAGAAATAAGTCATATTCTTCATTCCTATCTCTTATCTAAACCCCAATCACATACCCCCACGTATGTGTATATATCACCCCTACACTTGGAAATTCAAATCAAGCTATTATACTCTTGTCCATCGTCCAAAGTACTTTTCAATTGATGAATTTTTATATGAAATTGCCCACACATTCTTCATTCGACCGTTAATACTTCTTGAGGTACCAACGACCGATTACAAAATGTGTTTGCACATTAAAACGTAATTCCTAGTCTTGTAACACATATGGCTTTAGCAGTGACTCCCAAACCAGTTGGTCTAAGGCACTAGGTGATAAAGCACCCTCGCTAAATATTTTTTCTATTTATGCAGCCTTAAGTAATTACAAAAACCAGTGTTCATTTTTTTTTCTCTTTATTCACACTTGTATTTTTATTTTATTTTCCTTCATACTAAGGACTTTAGACAAGAGCATTTCAAGGTCTTTTCTATTATTCCAAGTTTCAAGGTTCGTGTTTGTGCAATTTGTAGGGTATATATTTTCAGAATTGAGACTTAAGCTTAGGAATTATTTTTCAAACTTATACTTTAATAAAAATATCAATATTTTTCCTTTGTTTTAACTTAGCCCAAGAAGTGAACTCGAAATTTGCCTATTTCTAAATGAACTACAAAGACATATACTTTCTACCGTTAAATTTTAAGAAAGGTTATTTTTAGGGTTTTTAATTTACTAAGTCTAGGATCTAGTTATTCCTAGCTAGTTAACCTTTTTGTCAAACTCAAGTCAATTATAGCCAAAATTGAATGTTTTAATTTTTATAATTTTTTAAAATTTTCAATTTTTATGGGTTTTAAAATAAGTATGCAAATGCAAAAATATACACATGAATGCGAAGGAAGAAAGCTTACCGAGCATACCCCCAAACTTAAACTTGACAGTGTCCTCACTGTCATGCTATGCCAAGAGGGTCAAAAATGTCGGCACTCCCCTGTTTATTTATTTATAATAATTTTTAAAAAAATTTTATTGTTAAAAGAAAAAAAAAATATATATACAAAAAAGGTCCCCCCCAAACTTCATTGAAACAATGTTAAACGTCATTGCCAAACTTTGCAAAGACCAAACGTCAACACCAACCATTTGAAAAATTTATCTGTATAGAGTATCGGTCGGTGGAAGAACATGTTGTACCGAGCCAAAAAGAATTGGGGAAGATATAAGTGGTGGTATGGAAAGTGTATGTATGTACGTGGAAGTGAATAGATAGGAAGTGATAATGAATCAAAACGAGAATGTAAATGATCAGAAATCAGTGGATTATTGACATTCTCGTAGCTTATTAAAAGAAAAAGAGGTGGTTCAACTTCGAGGAGGTTGATTATTCACACAATCCCCAAGATGTTTCTGTGGATCCTTTATTGACTTGGCATCATCCATCATATGCATATGATATTCAATTATGAGGGAACTAATCTCCTCGATGTCCACCATAGTCCAGCCGAAAGCTTGCCGCTTATCTTGTAAGACCATTAAAAAGGGCTTTCACTTGCTCGAGGGCTAAAGAGGCCGATATGATAACGGGAAAGGTCTCATTCTCACCTAAGTAAGCATATTTAAGGTGAGACGGCAAGGGCTTGAGTTCGAGTTTCGGAGGCAAAACAATCAAAGGTAAAATTGGTGAATCTACCTCGAACTCAAAGGATTCCAACAAGGGTTCAAATCACTGTAAGCAACCGAATCGGGTGGTTCAACTAACTCATCCAAAAATTCAAAGGACTCATATTCGGGCAGTGAGTCGTCAATATCATCCGAAAAAGTGAAACATTCGTAATCAACATCGGTTGTGCAAACTGTGTTAGATTCAAGAAGGGACGCACTAGTGGCGTCAAAACTGCTGTCATCAAACAGAAATTTTTCAAGCTCGCAGTCCTTCTGCGTGATTTCGTGAATAGAGCAAACTTCTCGTGTACTAGTTTTAGGCACGGGGGGAAGACTTCCTATCTTGTAAATATTGAACTCACTAGACATCTTCCCGAAGGATAGAGTCATGGAACCATTGCGACAATTTATTACGGCATTGGAAGTGGCCAAAAATGGTCGACCGAGGATCACCAGAATTTGGTTCCGTGGGTTAGCAACAGGTTGTGTGTCCATAACAATAAAATCAACGGGGAATATGAAGTCCCCTACTTTGATCAACACATCCTCTAACTCAACCCTAAAATGGGTGATTGATCGATCAGCCATTTGGAGAGTACAACGAGTGGGTTTCAACTCTCCAACCCCTAATTGCTCGTACACAGAGTAGGGAAGTAGGTTACACTAGACCCAAGATCTAAAAGTGCTCTATTGATGTTCTTATCCCCAATAGTTATTGCAATTGTAGGACAGTCAGAGTCCTTTCATTTTTGGGGTAAAGGTTGACGTTGGTTAATAGTATTGCTTACGGCACTAGCTACTAGCACTTTCTTGGGTATTTGTAACTTTCTCTTCGAGGAGCATAAGCCCTTTAAGATTTTCGCGTAAGAAGGGACTTGTTGGATTGCATCCAAGAGAGGTATATTTATGCTAACATGTTTAAATAACTCCACAATCTTTTCCATTTGTGGAGTTGGTTTATTGGGACTCAACCTGTTTGGAAATGGAGCATTTTGAAAATCTGTTGAGTCCAATGTCTGCGGAGTAGAATGTGGAGTTGGAACGGATCCCAGTGTGGGTGGGTTCGTGAAGTGAGAAGTGGGTCCGTTCGGATTAGAAGAAGAAGAGCCTTTTGAAGAATGAAGAATAGGCTCTAACGAAGAAGATGAAGGTGAAGAAGAAGAGGATGGAGAAGAAGAACCACCGGCGGGGGTGTCAACACTAATACCCACGTTATTTTGCAACTCTCTTCCAGATCTCAACGTGATCACCGCATTTACATTATGATTTTGATATTCATATGAGACATGTGCGTTGTGTGTGTGACCAGGATTTGGCAATGGTTGAGATGGAAGCTTTCCCTTTTCTCTCTCGCTCAACGCAGCAGTTAGTTGTGCAATTTGTGCCTCAATAGATTTGATGCTTTGATCGTATGAAGCATTGTTGTGCACCAAAGACTGGATGGAAGTCTCCAACCTTGCTGCGGATTGTGTAGATTGTTTAAGAAATGCATCTAGACTTCTTTCTAGCGAGGTAACCTTATCATCATTTGGTTGAACAAAATTGTTTTGACGGTAAAAGTTGTTAGGCATAAAATTGTTCGTTTGATTTGGATAAGGTTGTGGTTGGAAAGGTTGCTGGTATTGAGTTTGTTGGGGTGCTTGTTGTTATGGAGGAGGAGGCCTTTGAAAGTTGTTGTTTCCTTAGAATTGTTGATTTTGATTCCAAGCAAAATTTGGGTGACTCCTCCAACCCGGATTATAAGTCGAAGAGTATGGATCATTTCTTTGTCATTGCTGAAAGGCAGCATTGACTTGATCTTGTCCTTGAACAGGTGGATTGTAAGGACACTCTTCGGTAAGGTGTGATGGATCCGAACAACAAGAACAAACAGTTCGTGGAGGTAAAGCAGGGGCAGGAGAAGGCGATGAGATTTTGGTCTCAATGGCTTCTAGCTTTTTCGTAAGTACGGCCATCTCGACCTTCATAGCAATCGACATATCTAATTGATATATGCCTGTCCTAGATTGACCAACAGAAGAAGATGAGGTGGTCTTGGTGCTTTCCCACTGAAATGTTTGTTCAGCAAGATTCTCGAGAAACTGCCACGCTTCCTCACTAGATTTGGTTAGAAAGTGACCTTGACAAATGGTTTCAAGCAACTGCTTCATTGCTGGGTTCAATCCCTCGTATAATGTTTGGCAAAGTTGCCAATTTTCGATCCCATGGTGAGGGCATTGAACAAGTAGATCTTTGAATCTTTCAAAACACTTCCAAAATGGTTCGGAAGGAAGCTAGGAAAATTGTATAATCTCATTGCGAATTCTCACGGTCTTGTGATGAGGATAAAACTTTTTAAGAAAAGTTTTAACAAACTCTTTAAGAAAAGTTTTAACAAACTCGTCCCAAATTCTAATTGAATGTGATGATGTGCTGTATAACCACTTCTCGGCTAAGTCATATAAGGTTAAAGGAATGACCCTTAGCCTTATAGCATCATCTGATAATTGGGTTGTTTTCATCATTGCGCAAACGTTTTGGAATTTGTTTATGAAGATGTAGGCATCTTCGGATTCCAGTCCGTGAAATTTTGGCAACATATTGATGAAGTGGGGTTTGATCTCAAAATTGTCCCCATTTGCCGGTGGGAGTGAAAGACAAGTAGGTAAGGCGGTGCGAACAGGGTAGAAGTGATCCTGGAGCGCGATTCGTTGGGGCGCTTCAACAGGCGGGTGTTGCGGGTTATTCGCACCTAACGGAGGTGGAATCAGTCCCGCGGGTAAGGTGTTGTTAGGATTATATCCCGACATACCTTCGGAAGAAGAATTTGAAGGTGAAGGTAAGGAAGTGGAAGGAATTTCGACTTCGGAGTCGAAAGCTTCGTCGGTCGATACCAACAAAACACGAACTAATCGGGCGCTAGTGTCCCTAGTCCAACCAGACAAACACTAAAGAGGTAGTGTAGTCAAAAAGTGAAAAACAGAATGTGGAGGTAAGAAAACGTCAATGGAAAGAAGGTGGGTGGTGTTGTGGAGTGCACGGATTTCTTAGCGACAAGTTGCAAGTAAAATTTTTTCCTTTTTTCTCTTTTTTATGTGGAGCTTTTTGCAAAAAAAAATTCGATAAAAGGCTGAGACACACTTTCAATCAACCACAAATGCACAATCAGGCCTAGATCTAGATCACCTAGGTCAATCAGACAGCTCCTAACTGTTCCAAAGAGCAAGAAATAGGACCTCAAACCGCCTCTTCACCGCCAATTGTGGCCAGGTAAGTGCCAGGTAAGTGGGAGGCTCTCCACCACGTAAGTAGTGGACCTAATTAAGTAACCACTTGCCTTAGACACACTTGCCTAGACACCACAAAGTCAGGTTAGGATCAACGGTCGATGCCTACAACTAGTCCTCTGTCCTATTGAGCGCGAAATCCTTAGGGCTGAGTCTAATATTTTTTAATTAAAAGATGGTCAATGCAATATGCCTTATGTGATTTCTGGGGTCCTGGGAAGGGTGATGAAATCCCCACCCAATCTGGATTGGTTTCAAGCCCCTTAAAGTCCGATTAAAAATATGCAAAGCAGTAACAATCACTTGCAATCAATTTTTTTTTAAAGCGCGGCGCAAAGAATCCTGCACAAGATCAATTATTGGAAGGGGGAGAGATTTTTTTTTAGCGCAAAGAATCCTGCAGGAGATTTTACAGAGGAAATATTGGGATTTGCAGAGGAGGAGAGAGAAAACTCACAGAGGGATTTTTTTTCAAGCACCGACTCGACCAAGTTGCCGCGTTTGTGCGGCCTAAAGGCAGTTGGGGCAGCGGTTCCGCAGTGGAAACGCAAGATCAGGCCTCCAAATTTTGCTGACGTCACCAAATCACCGCGGAAGCGCAGTCGGAGCAGGGATCTCACGGCGGAAGCGCGGCAAGTTGTGCGGTTCAGATCTCCCAACTTCTTCTGTTGCTCTGTTGTGATTTTCCTCTGTTGTTCAGATCTGCTGTTTTCTGTTTCGATCTCTGGATTTTTTCAGATCTGAATTTGTTCTTTGGTCCTGCAAAATTCAAACAAAAATACCCTTCAAACAATAAATGATGATAAAAATTTTGTAATTTTTTTAATTTTTCAATTTTTATGATTTTTATATTTTATATTAACCCGAAATTGCAAAAAGAAAATACTACGCCATCTCCGGCAACGGCGCCATTTGATTGTTGTGATTTAACGTATGCTTATATATACACACACGTAGAGGTATGTGATTGGGGTTTAGATAAGAGATAGGAATGAAGAATAGGACTTGCATCTTTAATAGAGATGATAAAAATTCCTAAGTTGAGATGGAACCCTAGAAGGAAAATTTGAAAGATGCCAAAAGCTAAGTAAATTCATAAGAATATATATAATCTTAAGTTAAATAATAAGGAAGTGTGAAGAATACTGGTGGATAATTTATGAGTCGAAGATAATAATGTTCTTGTTAGAAAACCTAATTGGAAAATAAGAGTCGATGGGCTGAATTGATAGGATTTTATGGGTAGTATCCGCTGAAAAACCTCAGGAGACAACACTCCTCCTACTAGGGACACCTAGAGGTTTAACGGCTTGTTACACGAGCTCAGTGCAATCGCGTTTCCCTGCGAAAGTGAGGTTAGGATTTTGTTGAGAATAAAACCAGGTTTGCTCGAAGACGAGCAAAAGATAAGTTTGGGGGTATTTGTTCATACCATAGTTTTGCATTATTATATTCCCCATTCTTATGCATTTTATAAATAAACAGGTGCCTTTGACCCATGTCTGCTACATAGTTGCAGGTTACAGATTCTCGGGACAAAACAGTGAAAAAGACATAAGACGATACAAAAGTGAGACTACGACTGACAAATGGAAAAATCTTGATCAAGCCTACAATTTGGAGAATAACGAAAATCAATAAACAAGTTCACAAAGTACAAAGGTAACTCAAGGTTCAAGACTTCGACACGAAGCAGACGGAAAAGTCCATGACATTACTCACTGTAGAGATCTGAAAAAGAACTAAAAGAAATTATGAAGAAACAACTGTAGAAACAAGAAGTAAAAGTCAACTAGAAGAAGTACAGTAGAGCACAGGAACCAAGCCCCCTATACGGCTGTGGATCCGTGGCCAAACAGGGGTTTTGGCCGCGGTTCCGCGGCTACAGGGGACACGTGTCGATGGAAAAATATGTCGGTGGAGGCGGCGCGTTGACTAGTTCTTTTCTTAGGGGGTAAATTTGTAAAAGCAGATATGACGCGATTGTAACCTTGGGTTTTTATGAATCTATAAATAGAATCCTAAAAACCTGTTTTAGGTCATGCCTCTTTTTATTCATCTATTCAGATCTGAAAATTCCTGTGTAAATGTTTGGAGAGAGCCATCAATAAAGTAAGTGATTTTATTTAATTGCCTAGTTAATTTTTATTCTGCCTTAGTATAGATTTTTCATTACTTGCCCTAGTTAGATAGTTAGAGATGTTTTTCAATTGCCTAATGAGCGAGTAGTCTCCTCGCTTGTTAGGGTTAGATTTGGGGAAGGCTAGAGAGATGAAATCTCTCACCCCTTTCTTGCCCCATCACATATAATTAATAGGACACCATGCATACGTACACACATCGTTCCCTACGGCACCTTACCCCTCGAGGTAACGGTGATACCGTAGTATAAACGACCGGTTGCGTATGTTTTCCATGGAGGTTAGGGTAAAAATTAAGAAAGGAAGGACTAGAACCTAGAGGAAGAAACATCGTTTCTTCCCGATGGAACTAATCCCCTTTATTAATTGTTACCATAACACCTAAAGAGATCTAAATTAGGGCATTGAAGGCGGTGAGGAAATCTTCAATTTCCAAACTTAACCCAAACCTAACCCTAGTAAGATTCTAGTCTTAATATAAATCTTAGTTTTTAGCGATAATCCATTCACACCGTTTAGAATTAACTCGTTAGACCAAATTAGGAAATACACAACATCCCTATGGACCGACCCGTACTCACCGGCTAGCTACCAAGCGACGCCGTTCTTAATTGCGGTTATAAATATTTTTGATTCATCTTTTGAAAGCGCAAGCACGCCATTTGATTGAATGAGACTTGTGCGTGCTTGCGCTTTCAAAAGATGAATCAAAAATATTTATAACCGCAATCAAGAACGGCGTCGCTTGGTAGCTAGCCGGTGAGTACGGGTCGGTCCACGGGTATGTTGTGTATTTCCTAATTTGGTCTAACGAGTTAATTCCAAACGGTGTGAATGGATTATCGCTTAAAACTAAGATTTATATTAAGACTAGAATCTTGCTAGGGTTAGGTTTGGTTTAAGTTTGGAGGTATGAAGATTTCCTCACCGCTTTCAATGCCCTAATTTAGATCTTTTTAGGTGTTATGGTAACAATTAATAAAGGGGATTAGTACCATCGGGAAGAAACGATATTTCTTCCTCTAGGTTCTAGTCCTTCCTTTCTTAATTATTACCCTAACCTCCATGGAAGACATACACAACCGGTCGTTTATGCTACGGTATCACCGTTACCTCTTGGGGTAAGGTGCCGTAGGGAACGGTGAGTGTGTGTATGCATGGAGTCCTAATAATTATATGTGATGGGGCAAGAAAGGGGTGAGAGATTTCATCTTTCAAGCCTTCCCCAAATCTAACCCTAACAAACGAGGAGACTACTCACTCATTAGGGAATTAAAAAACATCTCTAACTATCTAACTAGGGCAAAGAATGAAAAATCTATACTAAGGCAGAATAAAAATTAACTAGGCAATTAAATAAAACTACTTACTTTATTGATGGCTCTCTCCAAACATTTACACAGGAATTTACAGATCTGAATAGATGAATAAAAAGAGACATAACCTAAAACAGGTTTTTAGGGTTCTATTTATAGATTCATAGAAAACCCTAGGGTTACAATCGACGCACATCTGCTATTACAAAAATACCCCTAGGAAGACTTATTCAACACACCGACGCACCGCCAGAAAGTTTTTCCACCGACACGTGCAACACGTGGCCACGGATCCGCGGCCAAAGCCCATGTTTGGCCGCGGTTCCGCGGCCATAAGGTGAGCTTAGATTCTGGGTTTTTCTGTGTTTCTTCTGGTTGTCTTTGTTTTCCTATTTCTTTGGTTGGTTATTCATAATGTCTTCTAGTTCTCTTCCAGATCTCCACAGTGAGTAATGTAGTGGATTTTTACCATTCGCTTTGAGTCGAAGTCTTGAACCTTGCGCTGCCTTGTACTTTGTGAACTGATCTTCGTTTATTCTCCAACTGTAGGCTTGATCAAGATTCTTCCATTTGTTGGTCGTAGTCTCACTTTTGCATCGTCTTTTGTTTTTTCCACTGTTTTTGTTCCGAGAACCTGTAACCTGCAACTATGTAGCAGACATGGGTCAAAAGCACCTGTTTATTTGTAAACTGAATAAGAATGGGGTCTATAGGAATGCAAAATTATGGTATGAACAGGGGCCCCTGATATATCCAAAACCCCTCCAAAATACAACACTACACATTGAGTTCGCATGACTTGTTTGACCCATCAATCGGAGCTTCTCTCGCTCCAAAGGCGAGGGGTAATTAACGGCAGCTTAGTCCGCGGCTGCCGGAGATTCGGATCCCCACAATCAATAAACCCCCGCCTACCCTAGGCAGGGGAAATCTGTAGTATGCCTGACAAGCGCACGCGTATTCCTATCTCAATGGGGTGACGAAAAACACCCTACAGAGGAAAGCCATGCTTCTGTGGCTCATCGACCGCAAACTCGGTCGCTAACAAAAGCTCAGGAGCAACAACAAAAGCTTCAAGAGATGCTGACTAAAATGACAGCACTCACCGGGCAGAAAGAAAGTCCGGATCCAACAGCCGAATAGCGCCAAGAACAGGAGATCGATAAAGAGTTCCTGCGAAGGGTGTTTGAAAGAAAAGACAAAGAAGCTGCTGAGCAAGCCGTCAACATAAAGCAGATGGCGCTCTTGTTCCAGGATATGGTTAGAATGATGATTCAGCCAGAACCCCCAGCTAAGGATCCACCAATAATCATCGAGGATGACAGAGGGGAAACATCAAATCCTCTTCCGGCTCTATCAGTGGCCAAGGAGGAAACGATATCCAAGGCAGCTCTTGATAATTATATTGCTCCACAAATACTAGCTCATCAAGTGAATGAAGCGGCCGGCCAAACTGTCAGAACTAGGCGACCGTATCCAGGCTGGTATGACCAAATCAAGTACCCGCCAGGATATACGATCCTCAAATTCCATGTGTACAAGGGGATAGCCAACCTCCATCAGCACGTCACGCAGTTCAGAGCTCTGTGCGGCAACACTGGAGACGATGACAAACTACTGCTTCGCCAGTTCGTTGGTAGCCTGTCGGAGACAGCCTTTGAATGGTACTCGGAGCTCCCAAATGACTCTGTAAAGACATTCATAAAGATGGAGCTGCTATTCACACAGCGGTTCGCCGGCGCAAGCGAGCGCACCCCGATCATGGCTTTAATCAATGCCAGGGTAAAGCCAGGAGAAACCTGGGTCCAATATGTGATCCGGTGGCGGAACCTGTGGTCAAAGTGCAAACAACGAATCGAAGAATCCCCTGCTGTGGGCATGTTCATCGAGACCCTAGATCCGCAAACGACTGTGTCCCAGTTCATGACGTTCTTCAAGCCGACGAGCTTCCAGGCTCTGATTAATAAACTGGCCCAAATGGACCAGATGGGCAATGGGCCTTCTTCATCAAGTAAGGACCCTAAAACGCCAAGGGTAAAGGGAAAGCGGCCTTCGTCGCCAACGCTCAACAACAACCAGTGATCCAAAACCGGCGGCTCGCCAAAACAATGAACGTCCATGCCTATCCCTGGAAGAAAGGCTAGGACGCGCTTACTCATTTCCCTACGATAAGACGAGGGGACTATTTGATTTGGCAATGCGTAACCAAATCATCATATTGCCACACCCACGGCGTCCACCTCAACCCGGCGACGTCAACAACCCCAACTACTACTCCTATCACAGAATGGTGAGCCGCCCAATTGAGGATTGCTACATCTTCAAGAACTGAGTCGAGGACCAGTATCAACAGGGGAAGTTCGCGCTTTTTGAGAACTGGAGGGTGAACCCGCCACAGAAGCACACTCCCAAAAAGGTGGATGCACCGGAGGCATCATGCTCGCTCGTGGAAGAAACTCCGTGGGAAGTCGTTCTTTTAGCTAAAACCAAAAGAATGCTGAAAAATCTACAGGCATGTCTGGCAGTCAGGTGGAAAAGCTCACTTGAACCCGAAATCATCGAAGGGATGCTGAAACCGCATCCCATGCCGAAGATTGTTGACAAAGGGCAAAATCTATAAGTCAAGCTTTCAAAGTCATCGAAGAAAAAGAAGAAGACCAAGAAGCCTGTGCAGCATGCCGATTATGACGACAAGCGCACAAACCTACAAAAGTATTTGACGCGTTGGAAGAGTACAACCAGAAGGTGCGGACACCAGTCACCCTCGAAGAGTTCCTCAAGTATATTCTTGAGAATGAAGATAGTGACAACGATGAGGAAAGTGACTCATCAGAAGAAACTGAAGACTATGTAGCAAGTTGCTACATGGTCTCCCATTCGTTGTTAAATGACGAAGAAACTCTCTCAACGTCAGAAAACAACGCAGAGAAACTGGGGGCAGAATCGGCGCTAAAATCCTAGGAACTGCCAGAAGACCCGATCGATAGGCTGTTAAACGAAGCCTTTCGAAAAAGCAAAACTGACCGAGAACGCGAAACATCCATATACGAAAAGGCTAAGCGTCAGCGTCAGGATGAAGAAGTCGCGGCAAGGTGGAGTCATAAACTATTCCAACCAAACCAAGGCATACCTGCGACGCATAAGAACCGGATCAAACCAGAGAAGCTGTTCGCCAAAGCCTTGTCATTGGGAATGAAGCTGCCATGTCTTGTAGGGAACACTCCTGGGGTCATATGCCTCGGCGAAGAGAATTCACATCCAAACTACTGCCTATATCATCGGAGGATTACCCACCCCACCGAAGAATGCAGTGCCTTCAAGAAGTGGTGGCAAGGATATGTTGCCCCATCAAAAACACTTCAAGAGGATGAAGTGCGAAGCTCGTCGACTGCAAAAAAGTGCGGCAAGTGCGCGTGAGAAAACGACTGGCAACTGTCATATGGTTGATACCAGTTTGGAAGGAGATAAACCCCAGGTTCTTACCTTCGGGAGAGACTCTGAGAATGAAATGACCCCCATCCCTCTCTTCAAAGACTCCACCTCCGAAAAAGAAGAGAGAGAGAAAAACTGTGGGAATATTCAACTGCATAACCGCATGCTTCCTGAAAAGAACTTCGGACCTACAAACAAAGATTCGAGCCAAAGAGACAAAGGGAAAGAAAAAATCCCTGAGGAAATCACCCTCGATGATGGAGTCGTCAAAGAGCTCGCAACTAGGGACCCGCCTAAGAAAAATAAGGCGGATTACAATGTCCTAGCATATATGAGAAAGATACCCTCACAACTAAGCATATTGGATGCTCTCCTCCTGTTCAAAGAGGCACGGGATTCTCTGATCAGGGCATTACAAGAGCCCGATCAGTTCAATGCTTTCCTGGCAGAAGATAAGATGAAGGACGTGTTGGCAGAGGTTCACACAGCTGACATGACATCCAGCGATGAAGATCTTCTCCTCGGTACGTGCGAGTATAACCGCCCGTTATACGTTACCGGGTACTGCCACGACATCAAGATAGGCAAAATTCTTGTCGACAATGGATCCTCCGTCAATCTTCTCAACGTGAAAGTGCTGAAGGAGATTTGCATGAACATTCAGCACTTGGCCCGAGATAAAATTACCATCTCCGGGTTCGACTCACAATCGTCATGGACGCTTGGGTCCATAATACTGACGTTACTCTTCGGGCTGCTCGTCACTGACATCAAATTTCATGTCATTGACGCCAAGACTTTCTATAATGCTCTGCTCAGCAAGCCTTGGTTACATGAGTACAATGTCATCCCTTCTACATAACATCAGTGTATAAAGTATTTCAAAGATGGCTTGGAATACACCATCAAGGGAAAGCTAAACCCGTTCTCTGTAAACAAGGTCCGAAAATATGAAGACGCAAAGTACCTCCTACCAGAGTTCGTAGATACGGAAAGGTGTCATAAGCCGGAGGATAAACGGAAGTTCGTTGCCACCATCCCGATCTTTAAGAGCGACACCGAGGAAGATGAAGAAATAGTTTACTCGGGGCAACCCCAGAAAGAAAACAACAGGCCTGGACCATCGACCCCTATTCTGGTATTTGGCAGCGACTCTGAGGACGAGGACAACGCAATGTTCTCCATCCGCCCGTCAGTGTAAACCTTCGACGAAGCATATCAGAGCCTGCAAATCACAATGGTTCTGCCTCGGCATTACAAGAAACTTAATGCGCTCGATACATACAGCGTACAGAAACTACAGACTTTCTACGTGCCTCCCAGGCGAAGAGATGAAAAGGCGATCCTCTTCTACCAATCTATGGAGACCAGAGTAGAGAAAGAGTCTGGCATGGTGCCGATTTTACACTTGATAGGCTTCAACCAATCCGTCTGCCAAGATACTACGTGGATGGATTAAAAAGACTATTAAGATGCCAAGGTGTACCCTTCAAACAAACTGTTCGACAAGCCCACTTCTACAAAAAGATTTGGGATATCCCTAGGACCTAGCAAAAGATGCCCAACGGGAAGATGGAAACAACCGGGCTTGGATACGTTCGGTCCAAGAAACGGGAACGATTCTACAGCTTCCGCGTCATAAACAGCTCTTGTGAAGAAGAGAACACTCTTCTAAATAACTATGACGTTGAAACAGAACGAGATCCCGCTCTAAGAACGTTAAGCCTATCGTTCGAAGAACAAGTTGACAAACTAATAAAAAAAAGCCTGTCAAAAGATTCGGGATAACCACAGTCGCAAAATGGCTATTTATGAAAAAGCAAGGACGCAACGCCTCAATCAGCAGTCTGCGGAAAAGGAAGGCTACAATGCCCTCCATCCCCAGCTCGCTGTATGTCCTCGCATAAAAGAAAAATCCTAAAATAAAGGCAAAACAGGACAAAAAGCGCAAACAACGTTCGCAAACAACAGGGCAGATCTAAGAAGCCGCGCTATCAAGAAAAACATGGTTGGAACCTGTCCTTTATCATGAAGATGGGTCAAGAATACTCTTTCACTCAAGACAAGACAAGGAAAATATTCAACCTTGTCATGAAGCATCAATGATGACGCTTCCGGAGTCTCGACACCCCGAACAAATAAACGAGGTCCATCATCTAGATTATTACTCCTATCACCGAGCAATAGGTCATCCCTTTGAAAATTGCTTCACCTTCAAATACTGGGTCGAAGACCAGTATCAATAAGGCAGATTCGCTTTGTCCGACAGCTGGAGAGTAACCCCGCCGCAAAAGCACGAGCCAAAGAGGACCTATACCGTGAGGACAGGACCAGCTCAACGTCAAGAATGGAAGCAAACTCATACCTGCCATGTGGTAACACTCTCAAAGGAGGGAGGGCGCAAGATTATAGATGACCCCTTTTAAGTGCTTTGTAAATGAAGACGAGGATGAGGTGATCTCGGAGTTTCCACCGGCACCAAAAGAATTGGAAGATGGGATACACACTACGGTGGATAACCTAAGGAAAATTGACTTAGGGATGGCAAACGATCCAAGGCCAACGTTCGTCAGCGAGCTGTTATCTAAAAAACAGGTAGCTACATTAAAAGGCGTGCTCATGCAATATAAAAAATGCTTGGCATGAAACTATTCCAAAATGCCAGGTCTAGATCCATAGGTGGCAGTATATAAACTTTTCATATCGTTGGATATAAAGCCAGTCAAACAGGCGCCAAGAAGAATGCGGCTTGAACTTGAAATGAGTATCAACGCTGAAGTCAAGAAACTAATCGATTTCGGTTTCATCCAAGAGGTTCAATATCCCGACTGGATCGCTAACATCGTTCTGGTGATGAAGAAAAATGGGACAGTACGCATCTGCGTGGACTTTCAGGACCTCAACAAAGCTTGCCCGAAGGATCAATTACCAGTACCTGTTACCGAACTGATGATCGATAACACGTCTACCCATGAGATCTTCTCCTTCATGGATGGATCTTCAGGATACAATCAAATAAAAATGCATCCTGAAGATCAAATGTATACTGCCTTCCGGACTCCGCTGGGCATATTCTGCTACAAGGTGATGCATTTCGGGTTAAAGAACGCTGGCACTACCTACCAGAAGGCCATGACAAAGATCATCGACGACCTCATCCATGAGATCGTCGAATGCTACATTGACGACCTTGTGGTGAAGAGCAGATCTCAAGAGGAGCATTGGGAGCATCAAAAAATAGTGTTCCAACTTCTTCGGAAGTACGGTATGAAGATGAATCTTTTGAAATGCGCGTTTGGAGTCTCCTCAGATAAATTCCTAGGATTCATCATACGGCACCGGGGTATCGAAATCGATCCCTCAAAGATCAAGGCGATTGTGGAAATTCCCACACCGAGAACCCTCAAACAACTGCGCTCTCTTCAAGGAAAGCTCACATATATCCAGCGGTTCATAGCCAACCTCTCCAGGAAATGTCGTCCCTACAGCCATTTGATGAAGAAGGGAACCTCGTTCGTCTGGGATCAAAAGTGTCAAAATGTACTAGACGAAATCAAGCAATACCTGCAAAATCCGCCGGTATTAACCGCTCCGGTTAAGGGAAAACCCCATATCCTATATACAACAGCCTTTGAGGGTTCTCTAGACGCGCTATGGGCATAAGAGAACGATCAAGGAAAGGAGAGAGCTTTGTACTATTTGAGTCGAGTTCTCCTGGGGGCAGAAAACAACTACTCCCCTATCGAAAAGCATTACCTGACACTGATCTTCACGATAACAAAGCTCAGGCATTACGCCTTGGCGCATGAGGTCCATCTCATATCAAAGGTGGATCCTCTCAAATATCGATGTCAAGAGACATACTAATAGGAAGGCTTGCCAAATGGGCCCTCCTCCTGATGGAGTTCTCGATAATGTATCGGCCTCTCAAAGCAGTGAAAGGCCAGGCCATTACCGACTTTCTCGCCGAGCATCCGATACCAGCCACCTCCCCCTTAAATTGTAGGTTGTCGGATGAACATGCGTTCGACACAATCGAAGGAGAGAAGGAAGAAAACGATTCCCGATGGGAACTCTACTTTGATGGAGCATCTTCTAAGAAGAGGCGAAAGCAAAACACCCCCATAATCAAAGCCAGGGTAGGCCTTATGTTCGTGACTCCGCAAGGAGGGATATTGCGTTATGCTCTCTCCTTAACGAGCCAAGGACTAATAATGAAGCTGAATATGAAGTCTTGATAGCAGGTCTCGAGATCGCTGTCGACATGGGAATCAAAAACCTTCTCATATATGGAAACTCCCAGCTGATCGTTAGCCAGGTAAATGGCGACTATCAGACATGCAAGTCAAAGCTGATAAATTATGGCGAAAGAGCGCAACAACTGTTGACGCAAATCCCCACCTACATCCTGGAGAGTATACCACGTGCAGAAAACAGTAAGGCGGATGCGTTGTCTAAATTGGCTAAGGAATTAGCCGACGAAGACCTCGATGAGGTAAAGATCATCGTGCAAAGTCGCAGGATCCTCGCGCCAACAGATATATACTCGGAAAACTTAACAAAGCTATCCGAAGGAAAAGAAATGACCGAACAAGTAGCCCTTCAAATAGAGGACGAAGGAAAGGTCAAGGACTGAAGGGAAGTCTTCATAGACTACTTCAAATCTCGACGAACGCCTGAAAATGCGTCGTCTAGACATCAGCTCATGAAACGAGCTATGTCCTTCGCCTTCGTAAATGATACTCTATATAAGAGATCATTCGACCGCCTGTGGCTAAGATGCCTGGGACCAAAAGATGCGAAGAGAGTCATCCAAGAAACTAGCGATGGACTCTGCGGTTCTCACCAAGCTGGGACAAAGATGAACGTGAAGATCAAGAGAATGGGATATTATTGGCCCATAATGATTCTGGACTGCCTCGAATATGCGAAGCAGTCTTACTCGTGCTAAATTCACAGGGACTTCATACACCAGCATCCGAACCCGCTACACCCAACAGTAGCTAGCTGGCCGTTCGAAATATAGGGAATCGATATAATTGGCCCCATTGAACCAGTATCTGTTAGTTATATGTATGCCCTAGAGGCCATTACTGTACATACGATGTATATTGTAGTGGATGCTAGGACATATATAGGGAGGACTTTCTTGCTCGACATGATAGTACGTTATCTGGTTGCTTTTTATCTTAACATGTACTCTGATTGTCTCTATGTTACATGTTGATAAAACCCTTAGGATGAGTACTTGAGTACCAGGACTATGATGCGGATCATACTAGTGGGGATAGTGTAGTCGCCAAGTACATCCTTCAAATGTTCCTAGTCGTGGGAGTACCGAGCCAGGGCATCGATACTCCAGAGTAGACTAGCGTATGCGCTTCTTGACCCATATGATGGGCGATGGATGATCCCATATCCATTGGTGTTTGACATCAGAGAAGGTATACGGGTGCTCAGTGGAGATTGGGTACACTGGACGGACTCGCCGAGAACTCCCAGATGGTATTATACCTCACGTCAGATGACAGTTCTCTGGTGACACTGGTACAGATTAGTCTGTATACCCGAGATCGTCATAGAGTCTTGTGTGATTCCCACTGTGCTTTGATTTCCATCATACCACGTCCAAGAGGGCGTGCAAAAAGGTGGCTTTTGGGTACAGTCCCGAATCATATGGAGGCAATGAGCGATAGGAGGGGATTCGTCTCTCCCGTTATAGGGAGTTGATGTTGCGCTGTGTTCGATTGGCTATAACTGGAAATCCCTGGCTAGGGTTGCTGAGATTTACTGGTAAGTGTTATCAGTAGTTTCTCGAACTGTTATAGACCTCATATCGACACGACTTATCAAGCTACTGGGGTCTGACGTTTACCACCCCTAGGCGAGATATGCGACATATAAAACGAGGAGACCGGACTGTACGGGAGTGTTACTGATTGGATTCGCAGGAGAATGTACAGGCTTGCTTGTTGATCTTCTGATCGCTCAATACCTAGGTGGCTGTTACGTTTAGCTGAACGCTTGCAGCTTGTGGGTGTTTGATATGATCATCACCTACTGCCGGCGTATTGACGATTCTTTAGAGTCCTACACAGAGGTTTCTTGACTCAGGAAAAACGGAGTAGGAGTATATATATGATATGTGCGGGACCGAGAACAATACGTGCATGTGATACCGTATTAGATCTCACGATATGAGATATCGGCCGGGTATATGAGATATAGCCGGGTCATCGGATCAAGTGTTGATTCGACGAACTGATACATATTATATTAGTCGGTTATTTGTGAAATAGCCGGATTATCGGATCAAGTGTTGATTTGATAATTTAATGTATAATTATATATTTGATATATTAAATTACATTAACTAATATAAGCTCACTTATTGATTCATTTTCTCACTCGGGTAATACATTGATATATATGCGATATATGTTAACTGTATTATTTTCATTTGTTACAAAATATATTATATATGTAATATATAATATTGTAACATGTTATAATTACTAATGCAACATGATTAGTGGAGATTAAACAAGGTTAGGGTTTGATTTGGGTTAGCTCATTCTTGAAGCTTCTAGAAGCTTTTCTTTTTATCATGAGCTAAGATATTTTATTGATATTTTAGTGACTCATTCTTTAACCCAACCCAAACGCTTAACCCTAGTTAACTCCCTACATTGCTTAGCCTTCTCATTATCAACCATGGTTGCATTTGTAATCATGACTAAACTTTCATTATTCATCACAAAAGAATTGTTCTTCTTCTTCCTTCTCTTTTTCAATGGAAAAGCTTTCTAGCTTTTTCATTAGTGATGATTTTGAGTGAGATTAAGAAAACAAATGAGAGCATAAATCCTACTTCATCATCCTAATCTATCCTAACCATTTAGATTAGGGTGTTCACTTCATTTAGTGAGTGAGAGCTTGTGTTAAAGAAACTTCAAGGTAGATCATCTTAGTTATCGAAGATCAGAAGCAAGCTTGCATCTTTCTCTTCGTGGAGCCTCTCTAGAGTCCGGGAACATAATGATCGCAGCGAAGGGACCTCAACACGGAGCTTTAGAAGTGAAGGACCGGACTACAAAGGTTGTAATCCCAAACTCTTAGTGTTAAAGTGTTTAACATGCTTTGTTTCGCCTAATCTCTAGTTTAAAGAACTTGGTTAGGGTTGTTCAGCACGTATAAATTTTAAATCGGACATGGTTGATACCTTATAGACCCTTGTGAGAGTGCCTAGTAACCCTGCAGTGGTATCAGAGACAAGCTAGAGCTTTAGGCGAAGTCTAGACGAAGTTTAAAGTCTGATTGAACCCGGAAACCCCGATTTATACCCTTCTCTGGAAATTTTTTAAAAATGTGATTTTTTCTGCATTAAAAATACTCAAAAAAAACAGCAGGGAATTCTAAGGATTTATGTGAAAAACAAACCATTAATACGCTTAAAGCGCCGCAGAACCGAGGCAGGACCTTGCCTTGCGCGGTGGTTCCGCGGCGCTACAGTGCGATTATGGTGTTCTTTTTACACAGTAACTTCCGTACGAATTTCCTGATGCTTTTGGGAATTTTTAATTTTACTCAAGTGTTGAGTTTTCTGGGTTGTATTAGGAGCTCGTTGATTCGATCGGAAAGTTTAACTTCGTTTAATTTTTCCCGGGTAATTTTAGAACGTGTTAAAAAGTTCGAACGGATATCAATAACTCACTTTTTCCCCTGTCGGAAATTTTTTCAAAAGTTGAATTTTTTCTCGAGTTTGAAACTTCCGAAAAATCATGCAAGTAACGCGGTGGACCCTCTATAAGAACACAAACCTTAACTCGATTATGTAACCGTCTGAACCGTCTCTAAATCTTAGGGTTTGGGGCAGTACGGCGTTGCCACATATGAGGCGTTGGCTTGATCCTTCTACGGCTGGACCATTGGTATGTGGCATGTGATGGATATTTTTTGAACTCCGCTCAAGTGTTGAGCTATTTGGGAAATCTTGGGTGTTTGATTATTCGATCGGAAAGTTTAACACTGTCTTTTTATCTGGAATGCGATACAATATTTGGAATCCACAGGTAGTTATGAGATAACTAATTTGAATGTTATAAATCTAGCAGTTTAGTCTCATTTGATCGGTTTCCACGGGATTTTGATGTGATCAAAAGTCCGTCGCAATCACGTAGCGTACGCGGATACTCGCTGGGTAAACTTAATAGATAGCCACGCCCCATAGCCTCGACCAAGTGACTGTAGGAGAACCCCGTCGCCAAAAGCATCCGTTCGGGTGCTCGCGGCAGCGGTGTTCCGCCTTAGTTTACTTCATCGACGGCATCTGGGGGTGCGGCCGTCTACTAAAGTTTGCGACGAGCATTCGATCAGGATGTCGGGAATCTTGTTGAATTTCCCGACTAGATATTGAAAAGTGTTTTCGATATCGAGACTAAAATGCGGGGTTTATAATTGTTAGGCATGCGATGTCTAAGGAATTCATTTGGTTAGGCATGTGATGTCAAGGAGGTTGCGGATTCCAACTGTTGTAGTTTTACACTTTCTTTTCTGTGACCGTAAGCATAGTATGTGGTGTATCGCCGACTTCGTTGCTATACATCAACGACAATCGGGATACGCATACTTGCTTACGTTGATGATATGAGATATTATTTGTTGCTGTGATATGTTATATTGGATCGTCGCGTTCTGAATAGCCGGGGGTTTTATGTGAGATGAGAGTTTTTTCTTTTTCATTCATATAAAATTCATTTGTATGTAATATTCTTTTATTGGGGCACTTCCGGGCTGAGGATGATGTCACCATTGTGTATTATTTACTTTTCCGCATTAGGTAGACCCAAGGCGGGGAACACAAGTAACCGGGTTCTAGGATCCAGTGGGAGACCATCTCGAGGAGTCGAGACCGGGTCTCCTAACCCTAGAATTGGCAGTGTTGCTTTCCGCTCTCGTAGGGGTCTAGGGATATGGATTTGGCTATTCATCGCGACCGTGGAATCCGTGTTTTATAGAGGCTCGTACTAAAACACAGACCTCCTAGTATAATAAATATTTCATATATGTTCTTCTGCTGCAATGTTCTGTGATGAGATCATATTACTGCCTGAGACGAATGTTTATATTATATATATGAGATATATGTTACATTGCAGATTTCGTTTCAAAAGTGATGCTTGTGAAGCATAATAAAATGGGACTTCATTAATGAGATTAATGAAACTAAAAGAAACCTAAAGATGTTGTAGAAACTTATTTAAAAACTGGTAGCTCTAGTTCTTGCTTTGCATAGCGGTGTTCCTTGTAGAACATTCAGCACCTTATTCGATAAGGAAAGAGCCGAGATCCCTTCACCGGGAGTGACCTCTTTAGTGAAACTAGCAGATGCTGCATACTCGGTTTGTCTTTTGATTGCTTCTATAGTTTTTGCTTTGCATAGTGATATTTGTGAAATATCCTGCACCTTATTTGATAAGGAAAGAGCCGACGATCGCTTCACCGGGAGTGACCTCTTTAGCAAAACTAGAAAAGGCCTCAAAAACATTCCATTTAAAATCACTCGATTCTACAACGATATCAAGTTCATTACGCAAAGGGTTTTCTTAAAAACATGTCGTAGCCCTTCGTCATTTCAGATAAGTACTACTTAGTATTCGTGATGCGGTAGTTTGGCATGCGTCAAGGCGCAGTGTACGGTAGCTAACTAGTGCTTATCTGCTAGCATACGATGCGATTGGATTAGGGTATTCGTACGGCGTTGTTTGGCATGCGTCAAGGGTCGTGCGAGTGGGTTTAATTCAATCAAGAAATGTACGGGTTGAACTTGACTAGCGGACTATGGGTTGTTTGGCATGCATCAAGGTCATAGCACGCTAGGGGTAAAATATTATTGGGAATTTCAAGTGTTGAAATTTGCAATGAGATTGCATACCTTCTATGAGATAGTTGGATCTCGATACCCGCTGCGAGTAAGAGTTACTCCTAGGAGAGTTTTGCACATTACAATTAGCCGATCAAGTAGGTGTCTAGAAAGGTGTTAACGGGGTTACGCCCTTGGAAAAACGAGATTTACTTTAATTAGGTCCGTGCGAAAGCACGGGGAAGCTCCCTCAAAGTACCGACACTGGCCTAGCTGAAAGATTGGCGAACTTGTAGCGTGTAATTAATCCCGGATAGTCTTTCCTTTTAGGGTTTGAAGGAAGATTTGACTAAAACAGTGGGAGACATCCTGATTAGATCAATTGATAACCAATCTAATCTTGTAAAAGCGCACGCTGAGTGTTTTCTTCTCTCTCTCTCTCCTGGTTGCGACTATGTCACGCCTTAATCAAGATAATAATACGGATGTATTGATCGAACCCGCTTGTTATACTGAGCTAGGGAACGTTGGTCCCGCTCCAACTTATAATTGTTATAAGACAGAGCAGGAAATAGGGGATTACCAGAATTCCCGTGCCACCCAAACGAAGAAAGTGCATGTTGATGCATCTTTTTCGGGTGTGTTCATTACACAAAACTGTTTCTCAATATTCTTTACGTCCTGGGTATGAGATACCGGATCAGGATCTTACATATGTAATTTGTTACATGGGCTACAGATAGGTAGAGAACCGAGAACGGGTGATAAGTTTCATGAGATAGAAACGGTGTAAGTGTTGCAGCCAAGTCTGTTGGTAGTTATCATCCTGTATTACCAGAATACATTGATTCTGAACGAATGTTATTAGATACCGAACTTAATATACAACATCATATCAGTCTCTTTATTAGTAAAGAAGGATATAATTTTGTATTGTTGGATAATGTTTTGAACATTTCCTATATCAAGAGTTGATCGGTTCAGGCACGTTATCTAAAAGCATAGACGTTCTAAATCAAACCACAGTTCTTAACGTACAGAACACACACAAGAGGAAGAGTTCAGAAATGAACGAATCCTTCTTGAGGCATTGTAGACTAGATCATATCAATGCGACCCGACTAGCTAAAGTTACATAAAGATGCATATTTAAATTAGTTTAAATTTACATCTTGTGAAACTTGCCGGTCATGTCACAAAGTTAAGATGACTACAGCTCTGTTTATTGGAAACAGAGAAAGAGTTAGTGAACTCTTAGGATTGATACATGATGATGTATGTAAGTCCCCTCTCTACACATGCCAGGACCGGTTCTTTGTACTTCATTACATTCTCTGATTATCTCTCAAGATCCGGACATATGTTCCTGTTGAAACACAAGTCTGGAACTTTTGAGAAATTCAATGAATATTTGTTAGAAGTAGAGAACTAAAAACGGGTATAAGTATTATGTCCTTTGATGAGATCAAGGAGGAGAATACTTGAGCACGGAATTCCTAGACTTTTCTAAAGGAGAATGAGATTCTCTCTCAGCATTACTCCTCCGTATACACCACAGCACATCGGTGTATCGGGGCGGAGCAGTCACACCCTATGTAATATGGTGTGCTCTATGATGAGTACTACTGAGTTTCCTATTTCCTTTTGGGAGTTATGCACTTGAGAAGCTGCATACCTATTGAATAGGGTTCAAATCAAATCAGTTGCCTACGAATGGGAAGAGCCCATATCTTAAGTAAGTTAAGATTTGGGGTTGTCCAGCCTATGTCTAAAAGTATAATCCAGACAAGTTCGAGGCAAAGTCTGTTCTGTGGAAGTTTGTTAGATATCCCAAGCATTCACACGGGAATATCTTCTACCAAACCGAGGAACAAAAGATGTTTTGTTTCTCAGCATGCCACCTTTGTGAAAGGGAATTTCTTGTGAAGAAATTAATGGTCATGAGGTAGAACTGGAAGGAGTTCCAGCTATATAAACTGCAGCTGATGATTTGGTAGAACCGAAGGATTCAATAGTTTCCAACGAACCTCAGCCTCTCCGCCGATCTAGTAGGGTTCCTCACCCACCAGAGAGATACTTCGGTTTCTCTATGACAGTGGGAGCGAGGATTACATCATGAGATGATGACCCAACTAGTTTCGAGCTGGCCATCAGGAGTAGGACCCTGTAAGAATGGCTGGATGCTTAGCGATCTGAGATGGAATCCTTATACACCAACAAAGTATGGACTTTGGTTGCTTTATCTGAAGGGTTAAATCCCCATCAGGAGCAAGTATATCTTTAGTAGATTACTTGGTGTACATGGAAAAGCTGAGACTTTCAAAGCTATGCTTAAGTCCATCCAGATCCTACTTGCCATGGCTACATACCATGACTACGATATCTGGCGGTTGGGTGTCATAACTGCTTTTCTAAATGATGATTTGGAAGAGAGCGTCTATAAGTACACAGCCAGAGGACTTCGTAGACAGTGGGAGAAGCGGAAACGTGAGCAAGATGTTTTATGTGATAAATCAGGCATCGCGGAGTTGAAACGTCTGTTTTGATGAGGTAGTCAAAGAGTTTGACTTCATCAAAATGGTAGATGAACCTTGTATATACAAAAAGGTAGTAGAGAGTATGGTGATGATCCTCGTAGAGTACATGGGTGACATACTCTTGATAGGAAAGGAGTTTCCTATGCTACGCTCGGTCAATCTCCGCTTATCACAAGGATTCTCCATATAGGATCAAGGTGATACCTCCTAAATCCTAGGTTTTATATCTATGAGATAGATCTAAATGGATGTTAGGATTCTCACTAGTTGTAGTGAGATGGTATCAATCGATCCTGGGGAGAATCACTGGAAAGGTTCCAGGGTGATAAGGACGACTGAATGTCAGTCGCAGGCATTATCTTTACCCTCAGTGGAGGGGCGGTATGTTGGAAGAGTTCCAAGCTAGATACCGTGACTTACTAGACGATTAAAGGCAAGATACATCGTTACCAAGGATGCTACCAAAGAGGAAATCTGGATATATTTTAGTTCATGAGATGAACTTCGTTCCTACCATTGTGTGACAATGGAGTTGTGGCTTTAGCCAAGGAACCCCCGTCCCATCAGAGATCCAGATATAATTCTTAGGCAGTATCACTTGATCATGGAGATGGTTGATCTCCAGGGAGATCGAGGTTAGGAGAGTAAACACAGAGGACAACAGCGCGGATCCACTCACATAGGCCTTTTTCCCGGTAGAGACTTTTATGGGGTGGTTGAGTATGAGATACTTGAGCCACAGCTAATTGTTGGGTATGTGATACCACAACAGATAGCCCTAGTGCAAGTAGGAGATTGTTAGTTATATGTATGCCCTAGAGGCAATTACTGTACATACGATGTATATTGTAGTGGATGCTTGGACATGTATAGGGAGGACTTTTTTGCTCGACATGATAGTACGCTATCTGGTTGCTCTTTATCTTAACATGTACTCTGATTGTCTCTATGTTACATGTTGATAAAGCCCTTAGGATGTGTACTTGACTACCAGGACTATGATGCGGATCATACTAGTGGGGATAGTGTAGTCGCCAAGTACATCCTTCAAATGTTTCTAGTCGTGGGAGTATCGAGACAGGGCATCGATACTCCAGAGTAGACTAGCGTATGCGCTTCTTGACCCATATGATGGGCGATGGATGATCCCATATCCATTGGTGTTTGAAATCAGAGAAGGTATACGGGTGCTCAGTGGAGACTGGGTACACTGGACGGACTCGCCGAGAACTCCCGGATGGTATTATACCTCACGTCAGATGGCAGTTCTCTGGTGACACTGGTACAGGTTAGTCTGTAGACCCGAGATCGTCATAGAGTCTTGTGTGATTCCCACTGTGCTTTGATTTCCATCATACCACGTCCATGAGGGCGTGCAAAAAGGTGGCTTTTTGGTACAGTCCCGAATCACATGGAGGCAATGAGCGATAGGAGGGGATTCGTCTCTCCCGGTATAAGGAGTTGATGTTGCGCTGTTTTCGATTGGCTATAACTGGAAATCCCTGGCCAGGGTTGCTGAGATTTACTGGTAAGTGTTATCAGTAATTTCTCGAACTGTTATAGACCTCATATCGACACGACTTATCAACTGGGGTTTGACGTTTACCACCCCTAGGCGAGATATGCGACATATCAGACGAGGAGACCGGACTGTACGGGAGTGTTACTGATTAGATTCGCAGGAGAATGTACAGGCTTGCTTGTTGATCTTCTGATCGCTCAATACCTGGGTGGCTGTTACGTTTAGCTGACCGCTTGCAGCTTGTGGGTGTTTGATATGATCATCACCTACTGCCGGCGTATTGACGATTCTTTAGAGTCCTACACAGAGGTTTCTTGACTCAGGAAAAACGGAGTAGGAGCACATATATGATATGTGCGGGACCGTGAACAATACATGTATGTGATATCGTATTAGATTCTCACGATATGAGATATCGGCCAGGTTATGAGATATAGCCGGACCATCGTATCAAGTGTTGATTCGATGAACTGATACAGATTATATTAGTCGGTTATTTGTGAAATAGCCGAATTATCGGATCAAGTGTTGATTTGATAATTTAATGTATAATTATATATTTGATATATTAAATTATATTAACTAATATAATCTCACTTATTGATTCATTTTCTCACTCGGGTAATACATTGATATATATGCGATATATGTTAACTGTATTATTTTCTTTTGTTACAAAATAGATTATATATGTGATATATAATATTATAACATGTTATAATTACTAATGCAACATGATTAGTGGAGATTAAATAAGGTTAGGGTTTGATTTGGGTTAGCTCATTCTTGAAGCTTCTAGAAGCTTTTCTTTTTGTCATGAGCTAAGATATTTTGTTGATATTTTAGTGACTCATTCTTTAACCCAACCCAAACCCTTAACCCTAGTTAACTCCCTACAATGGTTAGCCTTCTCATTATCAACCATGGTTGCATTTGTAATTATGACTAGACTTTCATTATTCATCACAAAAAAATTGTTCTTCTTCTTCCTTCTCTTTTTCAATGGAAAAGCTTTCTAGCTTTTTCATTAGTGATGATTTTGAGTGAGATTAAGAAAACAAATGAGAGCATAAATCCTACTTCATCATCCTAATCTATCCTAGCCATTTAGATTAGGGTGTTCACTTCATTTAGTGGGTGAGAGCTTGTGTTAAAGAAACTTCAAGGCAGATCATCTTAGTTATCGAAGATCGGAAGCAAGCTTGCATCTTTCTCTTCGTGGAGCCTCTCTAGAGTCCGGGAACATGATGATCGCAATGAAGGGACCTCAACACGGAGCTTTAGAAGTGAAGGACCGGACTACAAAGGTTGTAATCCCAAACTCTTAGTGTTAAAGTGTTTAACATTCTTTGTTTCGCCTAATCTCTAGTTTAAAGATCTTGGTTAGGGTTGTTCGGCACGTCTAAATTTTAAATCGGACATGGTTGATGCCTTATAGACCCTTGTGAGAGTGCCTAGTAACCCTGCAGTATCGTCCAAAGGACATCAGTTCATATTGGTAATGACCGACTACTTTTCTAAGTGGGCAGAAGCAGTACCACTAAGAGAGGTGAAGACAGAGCATATCCTCCATTTCTTCAGGACGCATGTCATCTACCAGTTCAGCACTCCGTGACGAATTATCTCGGATAATGGGCCGACCTACAGGAGCCATAAAATCAACCGCTTCGCACAACAGCATAAAATAGATTTGAGATACTCTTCAGTCTATAATTCTCGTGCCAACGATCTAGCTGAAGCTTTCAACAAGTCCTTGACGAAGATTATAAAGAAAATGATGTCCAGGAACAAAAAAGACTGGCACGAAAGGCTGCAAGAAGCTCTTTGGGTATACCGCACAACGTTCAAAACAGCTACGAATACAACACCATACATGTTAGTATTCGGCACGGAAGCAGTGCTCCTACTGGAAATAGAGCTCCCCTCTCTACGAGAAACAGTTCAATACGAGCTGACAGATGAAGAAAATGCTCATCTTAGGCTTGAGGAACTCAACACTCTCGACGAAACCCGCCTTATAGCACAGCAAAACCTGGAGGCTTATAAGGCAAGGATGAGACGATCATATGAAAGACTGATCAGGCCGAGAACATTCTGCCAAGGCGAACTCGTACTAGTCGTCAAAAGACCAATGATCCCCAATCGTGCAAAACGGGGGAAATTCGAGCCAAACTATGAAGGCCCGTATATCATGGACAAAGTCTACCAAGGTGAAGCCTACCTACTTGTAGGGTTCCTAGGCACTCTTACAAGAGTTAATAAGGCATCAACCATGCCCGAATAAAAATTTAGACGTGCCGAACAACCCAAAGCCTGGATCTTTGCTAGATTATTAGGGTTACACATGCAAGTAAACATCTTTACAACTAAAAGTGAGGGATTACAACCTTTGTAGTCCGCTCCTTCACTTCATAAGCTCCGAGTAGAAGTTTCTTCGCTGCGATCCACGATCTCCCGGACTCAAGAGAGGCTCCACAACTCGAACGATCCATGCTAGCTTGTAGTCTTCCTTTTCTTCGATGATCTACGTCGAAGTTTCTATAACTCAAGCTCTCTCACTCTAATGAGGTGAACACCCTAATCTAATTGGCTAGATTAGATGAGGATGATGGAGTAGTATTTATGCTTTCTTTTTATATCAAATTCTCACACAAAATCATCACATAAAGAAAACCTAGAAAGCTTTCTCAAAGCTCAAGGTTGAAGAAGAAGAAGAATAATAAATTAATCATTTTGTGATGAATAATGAAATGATATATGATTAATAATGTAACCATGGTCAACCATGACTAGGCTAACCCATGTAGAGAATTAACTAAGGCTAGGGTTTGGGTTGAGTTAAAGAATGAGTCATAAGAAAATATCAACCATAATATCTTAACTCATGACAAAAGAAAACCTTCTAGAAGGTTCATGAAAGAACTAACCCAATTCAAACCCTAACATTGTTTAATCTCCACTAAACATGTTTCATTAGTAATCATATCATGTTACAATAATATATATCACATATATATTATATATTTGTAACAAAAGAAAATAATACAATTAATATATATCGCATATATATCAATGTATTATCCGGTGAGAAAATAAAATAATAAAGCGAGCCAATATTAGATAATGTAATGCAATATATCATATATATTATTATACATTAAATCATCGAATCAACACTTGATCCGACAATCCGGCTATATCGAATATAACCGACAAATATATCATGTACCGATTCATCGAATCAACACTTGATCCGATGAGCCGGCTCATATCTAAATATCGCGAGAATATAATACGGTGTCTCATATCGCATTATCCTCGGTCGTGCACATATCACATATGTGCCCCTATTCCATTTTGCCTGAGTCAAGAAACCTCTGTGTAGGACTCTAAAGAATCGTCAATACGCCGGTAGCAGGTGATGATCATATCAAACACCCACAAGCTGCAAGCGGTCAGCTAAACATAACAGCCACCCAGGTATTGAGCGATCAGAAGATCAACAAGCTAGCCTGTACATTCTCCTATGAATCCAATCAGTAACACTCCCGTACAGTCCGGTCTCTTCGTCTGATATGTTGCATATCTAGTCTAGGGGTAGTATACGTCAGACCCCAGTAACCGATAAGTCGTGTCAATGTGAGGCTCATAACAGGTCGAGAAACTACTGGTAACACTTACCAGTAAATCTCTATATCATCCCTGGCCAGGGACTTCCAGTTATAGCCAATCGAACACAGCACAATATCAACTCCCTATACCGGGAGAGACGAATCCCCTCATATCGCTCATTACCTCCATGTGATTCGGGACTGCACCCAAAAGCCACCATTTTGCACGCCCTCTTGGACGTGGTAAGGTCGAAATCAAAGCACAGTGGGAATCACACAAGACTCTATGACGATCTTGGGTCTACAGACTACCATATACCAGTGTCACAGGAGAACTGCCATCTAACGTGTGGTATATCACCATGTGGAAGTTCTCGGCGAGTCAGTCCAGTGTACCCAGTCTCCACTGAGCATCCGTACACCATCTCTGATGTCAAAACAACGATGGATATGGGATCATCCATCGCCCATCATATGGGTCAAGATGCGTATACGCTAGTCTACTCTGGTGTATGTTAGTTATATGTATGCCCTAGAGGCCATTACTGTACATTGGATGTATATTGTAGTGGATGCTGGGACATATATAGGGAGGACTTTCTTGCTCGACATGATAGTATGCTATCTGGTTACTCTTTACCTTAACGTGTACACTGATTGTCTCTCTGTTACATGTTGGTAAAGCCCTTAGGATGTGTGCTTGACTATCTGGACTATGATGCGGATCATACTAGTGGGGACATGGTAGTCTATAAGTACATCCTTCAAAGTCCCTAGTCGTGGGTGTATCGAGACGGGGCATCGATATACCAGTGTAGACTAGCGTATACCTTCTCGACCCATACAGATGGGCGATGGATGATCCCATATCCATTGGTGTTTGACATCAGAGATAATATACGGGTGCTCAGTGGAGACTGGGTACACTGGACGGACTCGCCGAGAACTCCCAGATGGTATTATACCTCACGTCAGATGGCAGTTCTCTGGTGACACTGGTACAGAGTAGTCTGTTGACCCGAGATCGTCATAGAGTCTTGTGTGGTTCCCACTGTGCTTTGATTTCCATCTTACCACGTCCAAGAGGGCGTGCAAAACGGTGGTTTTTGGGTACAGTCCCGAGTCACATGGAGGCAATGAGCGATAGGAGGGGATTCGTCTCTCCCGGTATAGGGAGTTGATGTTGCGCTGTGTTCGATTGGCTATAACAGGAAATCCCTGGCCAAGGTTGCTGAGATTTACTGGTAAGTGTTACCAGTATTTTCTCGAACAGTTATAGACCTCATATCGACACGACTTATCGAGCTATTGGGGTCTGACGTTTACCACCCCTAGGCGAGATATGCGACATATCAGACGATCAGACCGGACTGTACGGTAGTGTTACTGGTCGGATTCACTGGAGTGTGAGCGGGCTTGCTCGTCGATCTTCAGATCGCTCAATACCCGGGTGGCCGTTACGTTTAGCAGACCGCTTGCGGCTTGTGGGTGTTTGATATGATCATCATCCGCTGCCGGCGTATTGACGAGTCTTTAGAGTCCTACACAGAGGTTTCCTGGCTCAAGCGAAACGAAATAGGAGCGCATATGAGATATGTGCGGGACCGAGAATAATGCGTGTATGTGATACCGTATTCCATTCTCGCGATGAATGTATCGATTAGGTTATATGCGATATACCCTAGTTATCGAATCAAAGGTTGATTCGATAAGCCGATACATAGGATACTGGTCGGTTATATGCAATATGACCGGATCGTTAAATCAAGTGTTGATTTAATGATTTAATGCATATTTATATATTTGATATATTGCTTTGCATCAACTAGTATCGGTTTACTTAAAATGGATTTTCTCGCTCGGGTGTGCGCATTGTATATGCGATATGTTTATGTGCACATGTTTGTATCATGTTTGATGATGCATACCACTTTGGTTAAGTGTAAAGTTTGAACCATGGTTGTGTTTATGTTTAGGGTTTTATTTTCCAAATTATTCATTTATTCTTTTTGATAAATGGATAAAAGAAATTCAAATGAGAAAATGGTGGCTTGGTTTTGTTTTATTCATGAAGCTTCATGAACATTTTGACTAAGTGACCATTTTGTCTCTAGCTTAACCCTAACCATTGCTTCAACCATGATTAATACTCTACACTTTACCATGGTTTAGTAATGATAAGTTTTGATTATTCTTTTCTTTTTCTAATTAACTTATCATAACTATTTCCTTCTTCTTCCTTGCTTCAAGTGAAGAAACCTTCACTCCATCAATGGCAAGTGTTGGAAAAGAGTGAGAAATCCAATTCTAAAGTCTACCCACTTCCTATTTCTTCATCTTCTACCTCTTGCCAAGTAGTAGAGTGTGTTTCCTTCACAAGTTTTTAGGGCTTGATGAAGGTGGAGCTTGATTTAGCGATGCCTCGACGTAGATCATCTTCGGCTTGGACATCGACGACCTAGCCCGCCCATTCTCCGACGAAGACGACGCTAGAGCCAGGATTCTTCTTGGACAGCGGAGACGACCTCGTTGCGGAGCTATGGAGGTGGAGCACCGGATCTACAAAGGTTGTATTTCCGTATTCTCATTAGTTTAGATGTAAACTAGTTCTTTTCGCCTAGACATCTAGCAATCGATCCGTAGTTTAGGGTTTCTCGGCACCATAATTTTTGAAATTGCCATGGTTGATGGCTTGGGAGACCTCACTAGCGTGCCTAGGAACCCTACAGTGTATCGATGCCCTGTCTCGACACACCCTCGACTAGGAACAGTTATATGATGTACTCATCGACTACCGTGGCCCCACTAGTATGATCTCATCATAGTCCCAGTAGTCGAGTACAGATCCTAAGGGCTTTATCAACATGTGAGAGTAAGACAGTAAACTAATATAAGTCAACATGTTAAGATAAAGGAAAACCAAATAGCATACTATCATGACGAGCAAGAAAGTCCTCTCTATATATATCCAAGCATCCATTATAATATACATCATATGTACAATAATGGCCTCTAGGGCATATACATAACTAACACTATTCATGGATATGCATGGCGAAAGACCCTTCCAGCCAATAAACGGCCGGTTCCTCAAAAAATACTACGCTTGACGAGTCATGACTTAAGTCAATGATAGATGACGACGCTTGTGTCCGCTCGCTATCTTCCTGAGTCAAAAACTCTGAATAGTATGTAAAAAACGGTAGCCTCAAATATGGCGACATCGGACCGAGACGTCCTTAAACTAAAAATTCATCTCAAAAACGGCGATACCGGACCGAGAAGTCCTTAAACTAATCGTTCGCCTCAAATATGGAGACAACAGACCGAGATATCCTTAAACTAAAAATTCGCCTCAAATATGGCAATAACGGACCGAGATGTCCCTAAACTAGCACATCGCCTCCAAAACGGTGATATACTTCCTTAAGATCTATATTGCAATCGAAGTCTCAAAGGCAGAGGTTGCAACTCAAGTCCCATTAGCTACGTAGCTAATTTAGCGATGAAGCCATCCCCAAATCCCACTAGAAAATAAATGGGTCACCCGTGGTGAAACTGCTTTTGAGAGTTCCATCGTTCGTTAAAAAAACGGTATGTCCACAAGCAAAATGGGCACGGATGAAAACCCAAAAGGGCGCCGTTTATAAAAACAGAGGGGCTACCGGTGTAACAACTCCAATTTTTGTATACATAAATTTGATTTAAATTTGAAGTATACTTGGAGTATTTAATGTTGCTGATATCACTTTAAGTATCTATTCTCCTACAATAATTACAAGAAGGAGCTTGTAGCTCATTGGTAAGACCTTGCACTGCTGAACCAAGCCACCAGAGTTCGAATCCCATGCCCCACATTATTTTTAGATTATTTTTCTTTTAAAATTCTTGGAAGCCCAACAGTCCACAGGCCATAACTCCCAAATGTTGAACTGAAACCTAAAAACGGAGTATGCCATAAGCCCCACCAGAAGATCCCCTACGTTTTGGTCGCCGGACTCGGCCGGCGCCGCCAGCCGGACTCGGTCAGACGGCCGAGGTCCCAAGACCAAAAATTTGTCTTTTCGTATTTCCAACCTCCCCGTTTACTCCATTTTATTATATCAGTTTCTGAGTGATAAATATAACTAATTTAATACAAATTTTAATGCTTTTTCTTTAAATTTTTACATTTTTTTAATAAAGAAAACCTTTCACCTACCCTACCCTAGCTACCCTATAAATAGACCCCCTACCCCCTACCCTCTCATCCCAAAACCCTAGGTTTACTCTCTCAAAATTTCTACAAGAAAGGTGTGCTTTGAAACCGAGTTCACGGCGAAGCGCTGACAGATTTCCGGCGACGTTCTTTGAAACAACCGGCGACGAAACAAAACCTCGACCACTCATCTTGTTCCTCTATACTCTTTAGTATAGATCGAAACCCGTAAGTCCCGTTCTTTCTTCTTTCTATTTCTTAAAAATATGACTTTTTAAAACCCGACGGAAATCGGAACAAACCGATTTCCGATTTGGTTTTTCTACAAAATCTCACTTGTCACCCATACCATAATACCTAAATATATTCATGATGACCATTAATCACATAACAATTAATTTGGACAAAATTTCTCACATGAAATGATAGCTTTCTTGTAATATCGTATTCTTTTCACAATAATACCATAATGTTTATTTTTCTTCTTCTAATCAATTCCATCATTCCTAAACATGTTCATCTTGATCACTAAACTTGTAAAAATCAATTTGAATGAGTTTTCACACATGAAATGATAACGTTTGCAAATACCGTATTCTTTCACCTAAATACCCTCATGTTTAAATTATCATATTTAACCCCCTAAACTTCACTATACCTTAAAATAAGTCACGAGGTAATGACCTACCTCCACACACACTCAAATACAACCCTAAAATGATAACATCAAAACCTAGAATACGAAAAAACGAATTTTTCATTAAAATACCATAATCTTCATAAAACATTCTTAAAAGGTTTTAGATTGTTACACTTTTCAGTAAATACTTCTTATTAGGAAAATACGATAAGTTGTGGACATCGATCGTTTATCTAAACTGACTTTGTGGTGTCTAGGCTAGGCAAGTGAGCTTGGGTAACTTTAAAAGGCTCGCCTCACGATTCGTGAGCGGATCCCTCCCTCCTCACTTGTACTTACCTGGCCACAATTGGCGGTGAAGAGGCGATTTGAGGCTTCTAACGACTTATCGTTTAGACCTTAGAAATAGGCTACTGGCTAAGGAAACCCTAGAAACTAAAATACGGAAATTGACATCTTTTTACAAATAAATACCTTATCTTTATAAAACCGTTTTCTAAATGGATAGTATTTATTAAATCTTTGTAAAGCGCCACTACAACCCACCTATGGGGAACCCGTTAGGGATAGTACGGTTTATCGTGCACCCGCGGGCTAGTAGTGCGAGATTCAGACCTCCGCAAGGAGCATTCGGTCTCGAAGGGTTTAAAATACGACATTTAAGAAAAATGAGATTTTTGGAAAATAAAATGTTTATATAAAATTATTCTTGTATTAACATATGTATATTTATCATTTAAACGCCTATTTTATTATAAGATAAAGTTTCCACCTTTTTCTAAATATTACAAGATTAAAAGTTATATTAAAATACCATGAATTTCAAATAAATCAATATTATAAATTAATACTTTTATTAGGATATATTCACTAGAATAACACAAATAAAATTTACACTCATTATAACTATAAAGACGAATAATAAATACTTGAGGTGTATCTTGAAAACTATACAAAAGTATTTTTACATAAAACCCCCTCAAGTTTTTATAAATTACAATAAGGACCCTAATAATTATAGAACTTCAAATTACCTTTCTTTTAGTCTGACTCGGGTTAGAGTCTGACTATTTCTGACTTGAATATAATTCAAGTCAATCTATATTCTTAATAATCCAACTCAATATGAACACATGAATCCCTGAATCCAGTTAACAATCTATTCAACTTGACTGAATCAAACCATGGATATACATCCATTATTCCATTATTCCAATTACATGATACAATCCGTTTAATGATATCATGGCTTTGGTCAGTCATCCAACTTACATAAAACAATACAACAATACTGTTAAAACACTACGGGGTTTAAAGGGGTAGATTGGTACGGAAGGTGTTAAAGATGGCACGAGGTGGTCAGATTAAGACACCTAACCTATATTCCGTTGCTGTTGTACCGTGGCTTAACGGTTCCTTGTACTTTCCGTTTGCCCTGGTCTCTAGCATATAGAGACCCCCCTCGTATACACTGGCATCTTTCTGTACCAAGCTACAAACAACAGCGTTGACATAACATTACAACAATAGTTTACACTTTAAAATGTATCTTCTTATTCTGTCTTCTCTATTTCCCTCTTACCTTTGGGACTTACCGAGCGATCTGTTCGCTGACGACATTCTGTTTCTCTCTTCTTTGAATGTCGTCAGGTGACTTGGACCCGGCAGAAGTTGAGCCCTCGCAAGGAGATTTGGAGCACTTTACTGAAGACCCTGCAGTATAATTTCATTGTACACTTTTCTTTCCCGTACTTTACATTTCCTGTTATGCCACTGTTTAGGCATCTTTATTTCAGTTGTATTTCCTTTTCATGTATTGTACAAAGAATGTTAATAAATAAAAGTTGCTGTTCTTTTTATACTCTTGTCTCTTGTGTATTTATTTCTATATTGCTTAGCTATGCTTGGCGTATGTACTTCTGAGTACATACATAGCGGACCTCGCCGCGTCCCCTTCGCCGTACACTGGGAAGTGGGGCGTGACAGGTTTTGTTGGTGGCCCATGCAGGTCAGAGCTGTATGAATCCCTGTCATGCAGTTCTGGTCTGCGTGAACAACCTAAGCAATATAACACAAGAACCAGCAACTAAAACATTCTTTACAATTCATGTTCCTTGAATCTTGCAAATTTCTATTCCTTGAATCTTATCATTTCATGTATTTGAATCTGTCCTAACCCGAATTTTTCTTCAAGATTATGGATTCCCCGAACAACACCAGCACCAACGTCAACAACACCCTTTCAGCACTACCTCTTACACCAGCTGTTCCTGCACCACCCACTGAGCAAACAATGCTATTTGAGGCGATTCGCAGTCTTCTCGAGGGACAACAACAACTTCTAAACCGTTCTGAGACTGACGCACCGGGAGTAAAGCAATTCAGGGCTTTACATGCCAAGCAGTTCTCTTGTAAAGGAAGCCCTCTTGAAGCGGAAGAATGGGCACAAAGTATCGAAGACGATCTGGCAGCAGCTCAAGTGCCAGAAAATGCTTGGGTCCGTGTAACAAAACTACAGCTCACGGATAATGCTCGCAACTGGTGGAAGGCGGAAGAAAGCCGTCTAGTACAGCCGATTGAATGGAAGACCTTTCGCGAGAAGTTCGACGCGAAATACTTCCCTGTGACTGCCAGGTTTGCAATGGAGCAGCAGTTTATTCATCTACAACAGGGTTCAATGTGGGATAAATCAGTAGATGAATACGATGCTGAATTCACCATGTTAAGCCGGTAAGATATGTCACAATAGTTCAATTTTTAATTATCACACACTACACAACTAACACAATCTTTAAACAGATTCGCGGCACACTTGATACCGACGGATGATATCAGAGCCCGTCGCTTTCAACAAGGTTTGGACACAGAGATTAAGGCTGCTCTAGCCACAGGAAAGTTCTTGACTCATGAGGATGCTCTAGAAGCTGCCCGCAGTTATGAGGCAGTGATAAAAGAGAGGGGCAGACCCCAGTCTGCAGGAGTCAAACGCCCTGCCAACCAGATGGCAGGTGGAGCCTCGTCCAGACCACCTTTCGTGCCAAGGCGACCCGGAATACCAACCCATCGTCCTAGCCCAGCCTTTTGCACCTACTGCAAGAGAACTGGACATATGATGAAGGACTGCCGTCGAGCCAACCGCCTTTGCTTAGTCTGCAGCTCAGCTACTCACGATATTGGGCTTGTCCCAAAAGACAGAACCCAGTTGCTGCACCCAGGCCAGCAATTACCTATCCGCAGCGACCAGCTCTTCAGGCACCTGCTTCCAGACTTGCACTGCCTTCACCACCCAGGGGACCACAAGCTGCACCACCTCCTCGACAATTCCATCAAGCTCAAAGGAACGTTTAGAGGAATGCTCCTCAGGCCAGGAGGAATGTGCCAAAGCGCCAGGCTTTCATGATGTCTGTGGAAGAAGCTGAGGCCACTGGCCAAGTCATTACTGGTAAACTTCCTTCTCAAACTTATCTTTTAGTCTTGTGTACCTACACACTTTCCCTATACCTAAAACCTATCCCATATACATTAGGTACAATCGTAGTAGCTTCACTATCTGCACTTGCACTGTTTGATACTGGAGCATCTCACTGCTTTATGTCGCAACGGTTTGTCCGAACCCATGCGATTCCAGTCTCACCGCTTGTATCCAGCTGGAATGTCAGTTCCGGAAATGGCGTTCTAAAGGCAACTATGGGATACAGCTTGTGTCCAGTCATCGTCTGCAGTCGGGAGTTTTATGCTGACTTCAAAGTACTAGACATACCAAACTTCGATGTGGTTCTAGGAATGGATTGGCTTGGAACCTTTTATGCTACCATCGACTGTCGTCAAAGGAGGGTAGTATTTGAGATTCCAGATCATCCGGTCTTCTATTTCAAGAGTGGAGATCGTACCCTGGAGCCAAGTACCTACAAAGCGAAGCCAAGAGAAGCAGTAGTTGCGGCAACTCAAGCAGAGGAAGAATCAAGACCAGAGGTAGTTCGAGAGTTCGACGATGTATTTCCTGACGATATATCAGGTTTGCCTCCCGATCGAGCTCTTGAATTCAGTATTGACTTAGTACCGGGAGCACAACCGGTGATCAAAGCACCTTATAGACTAAGTCCGGAAGGTTTGAAGGAAGTTCGAACACAGTTGGACGAATTATTGGCGAAAGGATGGATTCGTCCCAGCACTTCAAGTTGGGGAGCACATGTACTACTGGTAAAGAAGAAGGAAGGTTCATACAGAATGTGCATCGATTATAGGGCCTTGAATGAAGTCACTATAAAGAACAAGTATCCACTTCCGCGCATCGATGATTTATTTGATCAGCTAAGTGGATCTTGTGTTTTCTCTAAATTGGATCTTCGTTCAGGATATCATCAGGTGAAGGTCAAGGAAGCTGATATTCACAAAACAGCTTTCAGAACTCGCTATAGACATTACGAATTTCTAGTGATGCCATTTGGAGTGACCAATGCACCAGCAATATTCATGAACCTAATGAACCAAGTTTTCCGGGAGTATTTAGACAGGTTTGTTGTCATCTTCATCGACGACATCCTGGTATATTCTAAGAATCGGAAAGAGCATGCAGAGCATCTACGAATTGTCCTGGAAACTCTTCGACAACATAAGCTTTATGCCAAGTACAGCAAATGCGAGTTTTGGCTAAATCAAGTTGGTTTTCTTGGACATATCGTATCAGGAGAAGGAATTTCTGTGGATCCAGCCAAAGTTTCAGCAGTTAGCGAATGGCCTACACCAAAGTCAGTGAAGGACATTCGGAGTTTCTTGGGTTTAGCTGGATATTACAGAAGGTTCATTGAAGGATTCTCAAAGATAGCAACACCCCTGACCAAGCTCACACGAAAAGATGAAGAATTTGTGTGGTCAGAAGCATGCGAGCAAGCTTTCGTAGAACTCAAGTCAAGATTAACATCTGCACCTATTCTCGTAATACCGGATCAATCTGGAGGATTCGAAGTGCATTGCGATGCATCCGGTAAGGGATTAGGATGTGTTCTACATCAGCACGGTAAGGTTGTGGCTTATGCTTCAAGACAACTGAAGACTCATGAGCACAATTATCCGACGCATGATCTGGAGTTGGCAGCCGTCATCTTTGCTCTCAAGATTTGGCGCCACTACTTACTTGGTGAACGAGTGAACATCTACACAGATCATAAAAGTCTAAAGTATGTGTTTACTCAGAAGGAGTTGAATATGCGGCAGAGAAGATGGTTGAACTCATGGCGGACTTTAACATCAACTTGCAATATCACCCAGGAAAGGTGAACGTAGTACCTGATGCTCTTAGTCGCCAACCATTATCATTGAATCTCACCGCTCAGTGGAAGCTTCAGCAAGACTTACATCAGATGGAGATTGAAGTAGTCATGCCAGGTGATACTTCAAGTTTGATGAATCTACAAGTTCAATCAACCATTGTCAATCAGATCAAAGCAGCTCAAGCCAGCGATGCTAAGTTGCAAAAGATCAGAGAACAAGTGGAGAATGGACCCAGAGCAGATTTCATCATCCATGAAGACGGATCTTTGAGATACGGCAACAGATTGTGTGTACCAAAAGGTCCTGTTCGGGAAGAGTTAATGAAAGAAGCTCACAGCTCTCCCTATTCAGTACATCCTGGAGGTACCAAAATGTACAAAGATCTACGTCAGAATTATTGGTGGCATGGAATGAAGCGTGAAGTAGCCAGAAGCGTCGCAAAATGTTTGGTGTGTCAGCAAGTAAAGGCTGAACATCACAGGACAGCTGGACTACTTCAACCGTTACCAATCCCAGAATGGAAGTGGCAACACATCACGAATGACTTTGTAACTGCTCTTCCTCGCAGCACAAAGGGTAACGATGCGATATAGGTCATTGTGGATCGACTCACAAAGTCGGCTCACTTCATCCCATTTCGAGTTGGACAATCAACTGAGACACTAGCAAAGAAGTACATGGAGGTAATAATCTAATTAAGATTTAAACACTTCATAATGTACTATCTCTGATACCCATGAACTCATACAGGAAATTGTGAGACTTCATGGATTACCGGTCTGCATTGTCTCCGATCGTGACACCAGGTTCCGATCGCAGTTTTGGCAGAGTCTGCAAGCTAGCTTGGGAACAAGTCTGAACTTCAGCACGGCTTATCATCCACAAACAGATGGTCAGTCGGAACGAACTATTCAGATCTTGGAGGATATGCTCAGAGCATGTATGCTAGACTTCAAAGGATCGTGGGAAAATCACCTGCATCTTGTGGAGTTCGCGTATAACAACAGTTACCAAGCAAGCATAGGAATGGCACCTTTTGCAGTATTATATGGAAGGAAGTGTCGATCACCATTAAGTTGGGACGGTATCGGAGATAGGGAACTTCTTGGACCAGAGATAATAGTAGCGACCGTTGATGTGGTTCGTACTATCAGGGAAAGAATGCGCATAGCCCAAGATCGACAGAAACACTGGACTGATGCAAAGAGACGACACTTGGAGTTCCAGCCAGGAGACCATGTATTCTTGAAGATATCTCCGAACCGCGGAGTGATCCAATTTGGAAGACGGGGTAAATTGAGTCCGAGATACATTGGACCGTTCGACATACTCGAACGAGTCGGTGAAGTGGCATACCGATTAGCGCTTCCACCCTCATTGGAAGGAGTGCATAATGTGTTCCACATATCCCAACTCAGAAAGTATGTGAGTGACTCCAGCCATGTACTTGATCATTCCGAGCTCACTATACAGCCCGACTTGTCTTGTGAGCAACAACCTGTGGAAATCCTGGACAGGAAAGTGAAGACACTTTGGAACAAGGAAGTTAACTTGGTCCGGGTAATGTGGAGAAAAGACACTCCAGGAGAATCCACGTGGGAAAGGGAAGATGAAATGCGTGCAAGATATCGTCACCTTTTTGTAAACTAGTCCTCAAATAAAAGTTATAAATTTCGAGGACGAAATTTTTGTAAGGAGGGAGATTGTAACAACTCCAATTTTTGTATACATAAATTTGATTTAAATTTGAAATATACTTAGAGTATTTAATGTTGCTGATATCACTTTAAATATCTATTCCCCTACAATAATTACAAGAAGGAGCTTGTAGCTCATTGGTAAGACCTTGCACTGCTAAACCAAGCCACCAGAGTTCGAATCCCATGCCCCACATTATTTTTAGATTATTTTTCTTTTAAAATTCTTGGAAGCCCAACAGTCCACAGGCCATAACTCCCAAATGTTGAACTAAAACCTAAAAACGGAGTATGCCATAAGCCCCACCAGAAGATCCCCTACGTTTTGGTCGCCGGACTGGGCCGGGATCGGCCGAGTCGGCCGAATCGGCCGGCGCCGCCGGTCGGACTGGGACGGACGGCCGAGGTCCCAAGACCAAAAAGTTGTCTTTTCGTATTTCCAACCTCCCTGTTTACTCCATTTTATTATATCAGTTTCTGAGTGATAAATATAACCAATTTAATACAAATTTTAATGCTTTTTCTTTAAATTTTTTACATTTTTTTAATAAAGAAAACCTTTCACCTACCCTACCCTAGCTACCCTATAAATAGACCCCCTACCCCCTACCCTCTCATCCCAAAACCCTAGGTTTACTCTCTCAAAATTTCTACAAGAAAGGTGTGCTTTGAAACAGAGTTCACGGCGAAGCGCTGACGGATTTCCGGCGACGTTCTTTGAAACAACCGGCGACGAAACAAAGCCTCGACCACTCACCTTGTTCCTCTATACTCTTTAGTATAGATCGAAACCCGTAAGTCCCGTTCTTTCTTCTTTCTATTTCTTAAAAATACGACTTTTTAAAACCCGGCGGAAATCGGAACAAACCGATTTCCGATTCGGTTTTTCTACAAAATCTCACTTGTCACCCATACCATAATACCTAAACATATTCATGATGACCATTAATCACATAACAATTAATTTGGACAAAGTTTCTCACATGAAATGATAGCTTTCTTATAATATCGTATTCTTTTCACAATAATACCATAATGTTTATTTTTCTTCTTCTAATCAATTCCATCATTCCTAAACATGTTCATCTTGATCACTAAACTTGTAAAAATCAATTTGAATGAGTTTTCACACATGAAATGATAACGTTTGCAAATACCGTATTCTTTCACCTAAATACCCTCATCTTTAAATTATCATATTTAACCCCCTAAACTTCACTATACCTTAAAATAAGTCACGAGGTAATGACCTACCTCCACACACACGCAAATACAATCCTAAAATGATAACATCAAAACCTAGAATACGAAAAAACGAATTTTTCATTAAAATACCATAATCTTCATAAAACATTCTTAAAAGGTTTTAGATTGTTACACTTTTCAGTAAATACTTCTTATTAGGAAAATACGATAAGTTGTGGATATCGATCGTTTATCTAAACTGACTTTGTGGTGTCTAGGCTAAGCAAGTGAGCTTGGGTAACTTTAAAAGGCCCGCCTCACGATTCGTGAGCGGATCCCTCCCTCCTCACTTGTACTTACCTGGCCACAATTGGCGGTGAAGAGGCGATTTGAGGCTTCTAACGACTTGTCGTTTAGACCTTAGAAATAGGCTACTGGCTTAGGAAACCCTAGAAACTAAAATACGGAAATTGACATCTTTTTACAAATAAATACCTTATCTTTATAAAACCGTTTTCTAAATGGATAGTATTTATTAAATCTTTGTAAAGCGCCACTACAACCCACCTATGGGGAACCCGTTAGGGATAGTACGGTTTATCGTGCACCCGCGGGCTAGTAGTGCGAGATTCAGACCTCCGCAAGGAGCATTCGGTCTCGAAAGGTTTAAAATACGACATTTAAGAAAAATGAGATTTTTGGAAAATAAAATGTTTATATAAAATTATTCTTGCATTAACATATGTATATTTATCATTTAAACGCCTATTTTATTATAAGATAAAGTTTCCACCTTTTTCTAAATATTACAAGATTAAAAGTTATATTAAAATACCATGAATTTCAAATAAATCAATATTATAAATTAATACTTTTATTAGGATATATTCACTAGAATAACACAAATAAAATTTACACTCATTATAACTATAAAGACGAATAATAAATACTTGAGGTGTATCTTGAAAACTATACAAAAGTATTTTTACATAAAACCCCCTCAAGTTTTTATAAATTACAATAAGGACCCTAATAATTATAGAACTTCAAATTACCTTTCTTTTAGTCTGACTCGGGTTAGAGTCTGACTATTTCTGACTTGAATATAATTCAAGTCAATCTATATTCTTAATAATCCAACTCAATATGAACACATGAATCCCTGAATCCAGTTAACAATCTATTCAACTTGACTGAATCAAACCATAGATATACATCCATTATTCCGTTATTCCAATTACATGATACAAACCGTTTACTGATATCATGGCTTTGGTCAGTCATCCAACTTACATAAAACAATACAACAATACTGTTAAAACACTACGGGGTTTAAAGGGGTAGATTGGTACGGAAGGTGTTAAAGATGGCACGAGGTGGTCAGATTAAGACACCTAACCTATATTTCGTTGCTGTTGTACCGTGGCTTAACGGTTCCTTGTACTTTCCGTTTGCCCTAGTCTCTAGCATATAGAGACCCCCCTCGTATACACTGGCATCTTTCTGTACCAAGCTACAAACAACAGCGTTGACATAACATTACAACAATAGTTTACACTTTAAAATGTATCTTCTTATTCTGTCTTCTCTACTTCCCTCTTACCTTTGGGACTTACCGTGCGATCTGTTCGCTGACGACATTCTTTTTCTCTCTTCTTTGAATGTCGTCAGGTGACTTGGACCCGGCAGAAGTTGAGCCCTCGCAAGGAGACTTGGAGCACTTTACTGAAGACCCTGCAGTATAATTTCATTGTACACTTTTCTTTCCCGTACTTTACATTTCCTGTTATGCCACTGTTTAGGCATCTTTATTTCAGTTGTATTTCCTTTTCATGTATTGTACAAAGAATGTTAATAAATAAAAGTTGTTGTTCTTTTTATACTCTTGTCTCTTGTGTATTTATTTCTATATTGCTTAGCTACGCTTGGCGTATGTACTTCTGAGTACATACATAGCGGACCTCGCCGCGTCCCCTTCGCCGTACACTGGGAAGCGGGGCGTGACAGGTTTTGTTGGTGGCCCATGCAGGTCAGAGCTGTATGAATCCATGTCATGCAGTTCTGGTCTGCGTGAACAACCTCAGCAATATAACACAAGAACCAGCAACTAAAACATTCTTTACAATTCATGTTCCTTGAATCTTGCAAATTTCTATTCCTTGAATCTTATCATTTCATGTATTTGAATCTGTCCTAACCCGAATTTTTCTTCAAGATTATGGATTCCCCGAACAACACCAGCACCAACGTCAACAACACCCTTTCAGCACTACCTCTTACACCAGCTGTTCCTGCACCACCCACTGAGCAAACAATGCTATTTGAGGCGATTCGCAGTCTTCTTGAGGGACAACAACAACTTCTAAACCGTTCCGAGACTGACGCACCGGGAGTAAAGCAATTCAGGGCTTTACATCCCAAGCAGTTCTCTTGTAAAGGAAGCCCTCTTGAAGCGGAAGAATGGGCACAAAATATCGAAGACGATCTGGCAGCAGCTCAAGGGCCAGACAACGCTTGGGTCCGTGTAGCAAAACTACAGCTCACGGATAATGAGCCTACAAGATTACAGCTTGGGTCCGTGTAGCAAAACTACAGCAAAACTACAATCTATATTACAAGACAATACAAGTTGCAATACAATACAAACAATACTTCGCGGGGTTAAAGGGGTAGATTGGTATGGAAGATGTTAGAAGTGTCACGAGACTACAAGATTTAAGACACCTAACCTGAATACCATGCCGTTGTTCCGGGCTTTCTAACGGAGCCTTGTACTTCCATTTGCCTTTAGTCTCTGGCATATAGAGACTCCTCTCATATACACTGGCATCATTCTATACTAAGCTATAAACAACAGTATTAACTCTAAATACATCATTATAAAAAATATACTCTCTCTATCTATTCTATTTCTCCCTTATCTTTGGGACTTACCGAGCGATTTGTTCGCTGACGACATTCTCTTTCTTCTTCTTTGAATGTCGTCAGGTGATTCAGACCTTCCAGAGATTGAGCCTAGCACTGAAGACTTGGACCAGTTTATTTAAGATCCCAAGATGTAGTTTCACTTGTACATTTCCTTTACATCCTGTATTTCCTTTTGTGTTATGCCATTGTTTAGGCATTTCTTTCATTCAGATGTATTTACTTTTCCATGTACTGTAAAAGAATGTTAATAAATAAAGTTACTATTCAATTATACATTTTGTCTCTTGTGCATTTCTTTTATATTGCTTAGATACGCTTAGCATATTTACTTCAGAGTAAATACGTAGCGGCCTCGTGCGTCCTCTGCCCGTACACTGGGAAGCGTGGCGTGACAGATACCAACCTTGGCATCAGCATCGCTACGAATGGAATATTTCCAGGAGCAAATCATCATTTGCCGTGATAGGACTTGGGGTTTGACACCTGTTTAGGTATCATCATCGCTGCAACTGGGATATTGCCAGGAGCGAATCCTCATTTGCCTTTGTCGATTTGAATACGGCTTAGCAAACAGGGTTAGGATCCTGTCGACTAAGGCTTTTTGACTTTATGAGCCGTAAGGATCTCATAAAGGTATTTCTCCCTATGATTCGTGAGGATCTCGTAGGTGTATTTTCTCCTTAGGAATCGTGGGGATTCCCAAGTGATATTTTCTCTCGTAAGTCGTAAGGATTTTTCAATAGTGTTTTCCCTATAAGTCGAGAGGACTTATAAGTGTCGTTCACCATATGGGGACATTTCTCGCAATTGGTGGAACTTGATGGGGAAATGTTTATTTGTACTCGTGGATTGTATACTAGGGTCAATATTGGACAGCCTGTGCAACTTTGGGGAATGTGACGGCTTAAGAACAGGTTCAGATCCCTGTAGCTTAAGGCTTTTGAATCTTATAAGCCGTGAGGGTCTCATAAGGGGAATTCTTCTTACGAGTTGTGAGGATCTCGCAAGTGTAATTTCTCCTTAGGAATCATGAGAATTCGTAAGTGTGTTGCTGCTCAGTGAGTCGTAAGGATCTCACGTGGGTATTTTCTCCTCACAAGGTCGAAAGGATTTTGCAAGTGCATATGAATTTTTATTTTACGAGTTTGCGTCCTTTCGGGTTTTCACAAACTCGCCGGCAGTCCTGCTGTTTTTACTCACGGCGTCCTTTCGAGTTTTCATCCGTGTCCATTTTGCTTATGGACATATCGTTTTTTATAACGAGATCGCACCCTTCTGGGTTTTCATAAACTCGCCGGTTGTCACGTCCCGCTTCCCAGTGTACGACGAAGGGGACGAGGCGAGGTCCGCTACGTATGTACTCAGAAGTACATACGCTAAGCGTAGCTAAGCAATATAGAAATAAATACACAAGAGACAAGAGTATAAAAAGAACAACAACTTTTATTTATTAACATTCTTTGTACAATACATGAAAAGGAAATACAACTGAAATAAAGATGCCTAAACAGTGGCAAAACAGGAAATGTAAAGTACCGGAAAGAAAAGTGTACAATGAAATTATACTGCAGGGTCTTCAGAAAGTGCTCCAAGTCTCCTTTCGAGGGCTCAACTTCTGCCGGGTCCAAGTCACCTGACGACATTCAAAGAAGAGAGAAACAGAATGTCGTCAGCGAACAGATCGCTCGGTAAGTCCCAAAGGTAAGAGGGAAGTAGAGAAGACAGAATAAGAAGATACATTTTAAAGTGTAAACTATTGTTGTAATGTTATGTCAACGCTGTTGTTTGTAGCTTGGTACAGAAAGATGCCAGTGTATACGATAGGAGTCTCTATATGCCAGAGACTAAAGGCAAATGGAAGTACAAGGCTCCGTTAGAAAGCCCGGAACAACGGCATGGTATTCAGGTTAGGTGTCTTAAATCTTGTAGTCTCGTGCCACTTCTAACATCTTCCGTACCAATCTACCCCTTTAACCCCGCGAAGTATTGTTTGTATTGTATTGCAACTTGTATTGTCTTGTAATATAGATTGTATAATTGGATGATTTGCCGAAACCATAATATCAGTAAATGGATGTAACTGGAGAATCATGTAAATGGAAGTAACTGGAGAATCATGTAAATGGAAGTATATCCATGGTTCGGTTCGGTCAATATAGATTGAATAGTTTGAACATATTGAATATATGGATTCATGGATTCATATTGAATTGTTATATTGTAGATTGTACTTGAATCATTTTCAAGTCAGATTATTATAATGAGACTCAATCTTAGTCAGAACAATTAGAAAATAAAATTGAAGTCCTGAATTAGGTTTTGATGTTATCGGTAACCGCTGCACATGGGTGGCAGGATTTGTGTCTTTTTCAAAGACGATTACCGTGTTGATAACACCGTTTGTTAAGTTGTCTATCTTAAATAGGCAAGCACCCATATCTCCGGCTCCCTGAGGCTCAAGAGACCGGTCCCGTTTAAACCTATATTTACTAGGGTCCTTATTGTAATTTATAAAACTTAAGGGGGTTTTATATAAAAATAATTTTGTATAGTTTTCAAAATACAACTCAAGTATTTAATTATCGTCTTTATGTACATACAACAATTTAATAATCAAGATAAATATGTATACATGTTCGAATAGCATGAAATGGGTCAAGTATATTATTCAAGTAACTACCATAAACAATGTTGTAAAGAAATATTATGTACGACTAATTAATCAAGTCAAACGAATACGGAAATATAAAAAAAAATATTGCTCTAAGTATTTTTCATGCGTGAGTTCCAGTTTCACATAAACACGACTACCAGTTTCGGAGGTATATCTGTTTTCGTATCGTCGCGCAAAACAGATCAGAATCTGTTTAGCACTGTCATATATTTTTAAAACGCAGTTTGAGTTAATTTCTATCAGGTTTCAGGTTAAGAAGATTATTCAAAAATTATAGGTATTTAGATGTACTTATCCAAAACACAAAGATTCGCACGATTTGGATTTCTGAAGCTCTAGTTATGATCGTTTTAATATCAGCGCTTAAAGCCGAAATTCATATTTCTGGACAGCAACTATATGTTATATTGCAAAGCCTATATCGGGTTGTTTCATGCATTTCTAAGTAATATATCATACAGAAAATTATAGTTGTATTAATTTTGCATCTACACATCTAAATTTTGTCACGAACGGACATCGGGAGTTTTAGTTATGTCTAATTTAAAAACACTGTGCGAATCAGGACATGTTCTGTCCAGATCCGTCGCTTAATATTGTAACATAGTTTTCTTTATCTTACGTTGGTTTTCAGTAAAAACTTAAAACTAGGAAAATCTAGATTTTTCAATATAGATATCAAAAACACCCAAGTTTTCTCAATTTGGATAACGGTATACCAAGTTATGTATCCTAGAAATTGACCGATAACTGTAGTTTTCTGTTTTACGAACAGTGAATAAAAACGATATAATTTCTAAACCGTTAAGCTATTCGATCTAAAAAATTTACAGCGTGTACAGAAAAATATATTCTATCATATTTAAATTTCCTAAAATTTCCAAAAGTAAAAATTAATTTCTAAAATTTATTTTAAAGGTAAAGGTATTGATATGTATGTTAAAATCGGCAAAAAGATTTACTAGTATTTTTTTATGCAAGCTTCTCCTTTTCTTTTAATAAGCAAACCGATTCCATGAGATATCGTAGATATATTGTTGCATGAAATTTATGTTCTCACAACTCATAATAAACATTCATAGTCATGAACAAAGAATTGAAAACACTTTAATTTGAACAAGAGATAATAATGTATTATTAAACCATATATAACTATATATATCTAAACTTATATATATGTATATGTTTATGTTTATCTTCTCTTATGGATTATGATATGAAAAGAATAGCGGGTTCACAAGATATGATAAGATGAGAATAAAGAGATGGAGAGGGAGAGAGAGAAGAGACTTACATACATAAGTCGGTATTGTCACCGGACTTGTCTATCCGCCGATAGCTTCGCGTTACTAGCGAAACCTTCTTGAAAATTTCTTTGTGTTCTTCTTCTAGGACTCTAGGTGAAGAGGGAGAAGTGAGAGATAAAAAAATGCGAGGAAGAAAAAGAAAGAGGAGAACAAATAAAGATGGTGTGATGGTGAATTATCTATAATAATATATGCATTCAACATGGGAATTAAAAGAGAAATGAAAGGTCACCATTCATTTTGGAAATGAAAGGTCTCATTTGTAAGTTATGAGAAGAATAAAAAATTGATAAAAAAAAATAATTGCAAGAATGGAGATTTGAACATGTAATCTATGAATAATAATGCAAAGACTTAACTAATGAGCTACAATGTTGTTCATGCACATATTTAATTAGAATTAAATATATGTTGTTGCTTGAAAAGAAAGTGGGCTTTTGGGCTCATAGTTTTATAAAAAAAAATGAAAATAATATTGGATTTGGGTTATGGGTTGGGTCAGGTCTTGCATTTAATTTTGAATAGGTTAAGATTTAGTTTAAAGAAATGGATTTGGGAAAAAATAAATGGAATAATAAAATAATATATTTAATAGAAAACAAAATATATGGAAAAATAATAAGAATAAATAAATACAATATTTTACTAAAAAAAGAAAACATGATGGTATAGTAATATTGGGGTCGTTACAGTATCAGATTCCAAACTCGCAATAAAAAAAACAGCAGCGAGTAGCAAAAAAAATGCATATGAAATAACCGAAATAATGGGGTAACTCGCAATAAAAATCAGCGAGTAAAAAATATGCATATAAAAACAGCCGAAATGATTGGGCAACCCGCAATAAAAAACAGCGAGTAAAAAAAAATAGCCGAAATGATTGGGCACCTCGGATAAAAAGACGAAATGATTGGGCAATCGCGACTATCGCGATATGAAAAGCTGAAAAGATAGAACATCGCGGCAATAAAAAATAAAATAAAATAAAATTTCCTTTGCCCTGCAAATATGTCCATATTGACTCTTGTATACGATCCATGGGCACAAATGAGAGAAAGGGAACCGTATTTTCCCACCAGGCTCCGTCAAAGGGAGAGCCAGATCTGGACGGCAATATCTACAGCCTAGAGATCAACTCGAAATTCTTCTCATTCCAACAGGGTGCGGATGCGACGCTAACGAAAGCTCCAAAGAGCCAAATAAAAAAGGAGTGACGGCAAAATCCCAATTCCAGCTCGACGTTCCTTCTCGGTGCATATGTGACGTCAACAAAGGCTCCAAGGAGCCAAATCAAAAAGGAGTGACAGTAAAATCCTAACTCCAGCTCGACATGCTTCTCATGCCAGTAGGATGCAGACGCAACGTCAACAAAGGCTCCAAGAAGCCAAATCAAAAAGGAGTTATGGCAAAATCCTAACTCCTGCTCGACGTGCTTCTCATGCCAGCAGGATGTAGACGCAACGTCATCAACGACCTAAAGGTCAAACAAAAATGGAGTAATGGCAAAATCACAGCTCCAGCTCGACATTCCTTCTCGGTGCAAATGTGACGTCAACAAAGGCACCAAGGAGCCAAATCAAAAAGGAGCGACGGTAAAATCCTAACTCTAGCTCAACGTGCTTCTCATGCCAGCAGGATGCACATTTTGCTGGGTTCGCTTAGCACCCTCGCTAGGTTTCAGCAAGCTTCAAGTATGCAATTTCAAAAAATCTAGAGTGTAAAGCAACCCAAACCAAGGATCTAACTAGAGAATTGGGGTTTTAAAGCATGTAAACAACTTTACACTAAGTGATCAAGGAATACAACCTTTGTAGCTCAGTCTTTCACTTCTAAAGTTCAATGTAGTGGTCCCTTAGCTCCAAGTAGTAATCCCCCGAACTCTTCTTAAGCTCCACTAGGCGAAAGGAACAAGCTTGCTTAAGGATCTTCGAGTCCGAAGATGATCTACATTGAAAAATCTCTAACTCAAGCTAGCTCTTCACTAATTGAGAAATTAGTGAAGCAAACAACCTATACTAAATGGCTAGTTTGGTATAGATTGATGAAGTAGGTGTTTTGCTCACTTTAGAATTATTTTTCTCTCTTTCTTTTTCACCTCATGAAAACCTAGAGAGCTAAAATGAGATGAAGAAGATAATCAAGTGTGAACCCTTTCAACCATGGATGAGAAAATATCTCAAATCATATTTATAGAGACTTAACCATGGTTAAAAATAATGGTTGGGTTAATAAATATCTAGAGTAAAACAAAATTAGTGGACTAAGTCAAGACTTCTACATGCTTCCACAAGCATCTTAAATTATGGCATTTTCCATCTAATTTTGATTTATCCCTTAATTATTAATCACCCAAATAATCTTTAGTTTAGTATGAGTCTCATACACCCATGTCTAATGTATCATCTAGCATGACACATAAATAAATACATTAATATATATCTTATATATATTTATATGTATTTATAGAAAAGAAATTATTAAGTGAGCTAATATTAGTTAATATATATTAATATATCAAATATATAATCATATATTAAATTATTAAATCAACACTTGATTTAATAATCCGGCTATATCACATACAACCGACTAATATCATTTATATGTATATCAAATACACACATAACATATTATTGAATCAACGCTTGATTCAATAATCCGGTTATATCACATATAACCTATATCGCGAGATTTGAATACTATATCACATACACGTATTAATTCCGGTCCCACACATATCACATGTGTGCCCTACTTCGTTTCGCTTGAGCTAGGAAACCTCTGTATATGACTCTAAAGACTCGTCAATACGCCAGCAGTAGGTAATGATCATATCAGTCATCCACAAGCCGTCAGCGGTACTTGCTGGACGTAACGGCTACCTAGGTATTAAGTGATCAGAAGATCAACAAGCAAGCTTGTCCAAACTCCCGTGAATCCAGTAAGTAACACTACCGTACAGTCCGGTCTCTTCGTCTGATATGTTGCATATCGAGTCTGGGGATGGTAAACGTTGGACCCCAATAACTTGATAGGTCATGCCGATATGAGGCTCATAACTGGTCGAGAGACTACTGATAATACTTACCAGTAAATCTCATCATCATCCCAGGCAGGGACTTCCTATTATAGCCAATCGAGCATAGCGCAACATCAACCCCTACCGGGAGAGACGAAACCCCTCCTATCGCTCATTGCCTCCATGTGACTCGGGATTGTACCCAAAATCCACATGTTTGCACGCTCTCTTGAGCATGGTAGGGGGGAAATCAAAGCACAGTGGGAATCACACAAGACTCTATGACGATCTCGGGTCTACATACTAACATGTACCGGTGTCACCAGAGAACTGCTATCTGACGTCACGTATAATACCATGTAGGAGTTCTCGGCGAGTCATATTCGGTGTACCCATTCTCCAATGAGCACCCGTATACAATCTTTGATGTCAAATACCAATGGCTGTAGGATCAACCATCGCCCCATACAGGGTCATGAAACGTACACACTAGTCTACTCTGGAATATCGATACCCCGTCTCGATACTCCCTCGACTAGGAACAATTAAAGGATGTACTTATGGACTACCCTGGCCCCACTAGTATGATCTTCATCATAGTCCTCGTAGTCAAGTCTACATCCTAAGGGCTTTATCAACATGTAACGAAGAGACAGTATAATGATACAAGTGTACATGTTAAGATAAAAAGCAACCAGATAGCATACTATCATGTCGAGCAAGAAAGTCCTCTCTATATATGTCCAACCATCCACTATAATATACAATCATATACAATAATGGTCTCTAGGGCATACATATAACTAACACATTTAAAGTCAACAAAAGACCCAAGGGCCAAATCAAACAGGAGTAATGGCAAAATCCCAGCTCCAACTCGACGTTTCTTCTCGGTGCAGACGCAACGTCAATAAACAAAAGTGGAGTGATGGCAAAAATCCTAGATCCAGCTCGACGTTCTCCTCATTCCAGCAGGGTGCGGGCGTAACTGTCAAATGAAATTGGAGCAATGGCATATTCCTAGCTCAGGACCTCGATGGCGATACATACAGTATAAAGGTCATTTGGATGTCTACCTAACTTCAGCGAAGAATTGATATGACATCACCAAAATAAAGTGGAGCAACGGCATATCCTTAGCTCCAGATCTCGATGGCAACATCTACAGCCATGGGTTTTACAAAAATTTGGCTTTATGCCCATTTTTCTTATATTTATTCATAAAAAAAATACACCAAAATTATTTATTACAAAATTTTTATTTTGGCATAGGGGAGGCCGGCGGCTTCATGTTCGGGCTCGACTCGGATATGGGCCCACTTGACCTGGGCTTGGGCCAACTTGGTTTGGGGTTGACTTCGATTTTTAACTTGGTCAACCGGGGTGTAAATTTTGACCCCAACAAAGGGTCAAATAGAAATGGAGTCACGGCAAATCCTACCTCCAAATCTTGACGGTTCATATACAACCTAGAGACTATCCCGGCGTTCCTTCTTACTCCAGCAGGATGTAGACGCAATGTCAATAAAAGACTCAAGGGTCGAAACAAAAATGGAGCAATTGCATATTCCTAGCTTCGGACTTCAACTGCGATACATACAGCATGGAGGTTCTACAGATGTCTACCCTACTTCAGCAAAGAATCAGCGCGACATCGTCAAAGCAAAAAACGAAGTGACGGCATATTCCTAGCTTCGGGTCTTGACGGCAACTCATATAAAACCTGAAAGACAATTGGAGATCATCCCACCCGAGAAAGGTGCGATTTCGACTCATCGGGGCTCTAAATTGAGCCTAATCTCAAGTAAAAAGCGTTATGGCAAATTCCTAACGCTTGCTCTTCTAACGGTAATATAACCTAAGGAGATTACTTGAAAGCGTTTTGTCCAGCCTCCGAAGGGATCAGAGACACGACAATTATGGGGCGATGGTATATTCCTAGCTCCGGACTTCAATTGCAATATATACAGCATAGAGTTCCTATAGATGTCTACCCTAGTTCAGCAAAAAATCGGCGCGACATCGTTAAAAAAAATAAATCAACGGCATATTCCCAGTTTCGGGTCTTGAAGGCAACTCATATAAAGCCTAAAACACTATCAGAGATCATCCCACACCAGAGTTGAGTGGTTATGACTCATTGGGGCTCCAAATTGAGCCTAACCTTAAGTAAAAAGCGTCATGGCAAATTCCTAATGCTTGCTCTTCCGACGGTAATATGACCTAAGGAGATTACTTGAAGACATCTTTTCCAGCCTCAGAAGGGATCAGAGACACGACAGTCGCGGGGCTACTCGAACAGCAGCTTAAAGACTGCATATCGAGGAATACATCAGTCAATGCGATGATACCACGGACTAAAACCCTAGTACCACAAACCTAACGGACCCCTGTCGTAAAGAATAGGAGTTATCTATATTTCACGTTAGGATATACCTGCGAGATCCTCTCGACTCGTAGGAAAAAACATCTTTATGAAACCCTCACGGCTCATGAAGGTGAAAAGCCTTAGGCGACGGGGATATCAACCTGTTTCCTAAGCATTGTGGCCCTACAAGTAGGTCCAAAATGACTCTTGTATACTATCCACGGGCCACATTCTCTGAAGTCGCATACCAATGAGGAGGAAAAACCACTTGCGAGTCCTCTCGATTCGTAAGAAGAAAATTCTCTTGTGAGATCCTTACGACTCTCAAGAGAAAACACACTTAGGAGCCCTCACGACTTCTAAGGAGAAAATACACCTACGAAATCCTCTCGACTCGTAGGTAGAAACATCTTTATGAGACCCTCACGGCTCATAAAGTTGAAAAGCCTTAGGTGACAGATCTAAACCTGTTTTCTAAGCCATCGCTGCCCTATAAGAAGGTCCAAACTGACTATTGTATACTATCCATGGGCCACATTCGCTAATAAAGTGAAGAAGCCACTTGCGGGTCCCCTCGACTTGTAAGGAGAAAATACTTGCGTGAGATCCTTACGACTCACGAAAGTGAAAGACACGTAGGAATCCTCACGATTTCTAGGGAGAATACGCACCTATGAGATCCTCATGACTCATAGGAAGAAAAATCTTCTTGAGACCCTTACGGCTCATGAAGATGAAAAGTCTTAGGCGACATGGATCCTAAACTTGTCTCCTAAGCCATCAATTTTATGGCAATGCATTATTTTGCACTATTAAACCCACGTACACTTACATGGGCAAAGTAGTGGGGGGCATTTGTTCCCGCAAATTTTTTTGGCAAAGAGCTGTTTGTTCCCTTATAAAAAAAGGAAAGAAAGAAAAAGGAAAAAAATCCTCATAGTTTGGAATCACGTGTTAAACACGTGGGCGCTTATATGCAAAGAATATAAGCGCTGAAAACAAATAACTAAGGGCCAAACTAGCCTTACATGTTAAACACGTGGGCGCTCATATGCAAAGCATATGAATACTGAATAAAATAAAGATAAATGTCAAACTGGCCTCACGTGTTAAACACGTGAGCGCTCATATGCAAAGAATATGAGCGCTGAACATAAATAACCAATGGCCAAACAAGCCTCACGTATTAAACAGGCTAAAACCCACACTAGGGGTCACATGTTAAACACGTGAGTTCTCTTGCCGCATTCTTTTGGCAGCGCTGATATGCAAGCATGTGAGCGCTGCTATTTAAATAGAATTGAATTCTATATAGAATTAAATTCTATATTTTTAGGAAATATTTTCCCTGATCTTTCTAATATGGAGAGATCTTTTTCTAACAGAGAATCTTGGATTTAAAATCCAATGGTGATAAAATATCACTAATTAAACCATCTGATAGAATTAAATTCTATGTGGGAAATATGTCCTTAATTTTTCTCAAACTAGAAAGATCTTCTCTGTTAAACAGAGAACCCTTAGATCAAAGATCCAACGGTGATACAATTCACGGACAACCAAAATAAAACAAATATACACACGACACGAAGTGATCCTCCGGAGCAGGAGGGTTATCGTAATGCGGTAACATAATTAACAGCAGGAGCTTGCGTCTGCAGGGAAAAGCGTCCCCACAATCAAAAACCCCTTGCAAACGAGGGGGAATCTGATAAAGTCTGCTACAGCGGTCGCATCCGTCTAACCCTCCGATATACAGTGCCATAAATCAACTTGGCATCTTCGGAGAGGTGGAAGGATAAATCCAACTAGCATCTGCCCCCAGAACTCAGGCAAGACGATACATCCCAAGCTCGTCTCTGTTTTCGGCGGTGAACAGCTGGCAGTGGGTTTAACCACAAGCACGTCAGCGGCACTAGCTATACGTAACGGCTATCCAGGTATTGAGCAAAAGGAAGGCTGACGAGCAAACTCATCCAAACCCCTACTGAGCCTGTCCGTGACAATCTCCGTATAGTCCAGTCTATTCGTCTAAGAGTATCGCATATCGAGTCTAGGGGGTGGATAAAGTCAGACCCATAATAACGCGATATTTCATGTCGGTATGAAGTCCATCACCCATTGAGAAACTACTGATCCAAATCAGTAATTCTCGTCTACCTTGGCCAAGGATTTATGGTGATGACCATCCGTGCACCGCGCGACATCAACCCCCAATACCGAGGGAGACGAATCCCCGACGATTCGCTCACTGCCTTCATGTGGCTCGGGACTGTACCCAACTAAAACCTGTTTGCACGACTTCCTTGAGCCGTGGTAGGGTAGTAATCAAAACACAGTAAGAACTCACACGAGACAAATGACGATCTCAGGTCGACAGACTAACCTGTACTCATGTCACCTGGGAACTGCTATCTGACAATAGGTATAATACCAACTAGCATGTTCCCGGCGAGTCCGTCCATTGTACTCATAATCTAATAAGCATCTGTATACTATCTTAGGTGACTAACTGACACCAATGGCTTATGAGACCGGTCACCACCTCTCGTCGGGGTCTCGATAAGTACACACTAGTTTACTACGGAGTATCGATGCCCAGTCTCTACACTCCCTCAACTAGGGACATTTAAGGATGTGCTTGTAGACCACCCAGCTCCCACGTATATGATCGACATTATAATGCTGGAAGTCAAGCAAGAATCCTATAGGCTCTATCAACGTGTAATAGTGATCTGTAATACCACATAATGCATGTACATGATGATAAAGTCAAACCAGATAGCATACTATCATTTTGAGTAAGACTGTTCTACCCGTATAGGTCCTCCCTCAATCATCACAATTGCGTGTCTGCGATTACAATAATTGACTTGAGGGCACTATAGCCAACACCCACAGCCGTTGGTGTGATGCACCTAAGATTATATACAGGTGCTCACTGGAGGTGAGTACACCGAAAGCACTCACCGAGAACTTCTAAATGGTATTATACCTACTGTCAGATAGCAGTTCTCAGGTGACATGTGTACAAGGTAGTCTTTAGACCTGATATCGTCATTTGTCTCATGTGAGTTCCCAATATACTTAGATCACTACCATACCACGACTCTACTGAATCGTGCATATATGTTTTAGTTGGGTACAGTCCTGAGCCATATGGAGACAATGAGCGATCGGAAGGGATTCGTCTCTCCCGGTATAGGGAGTCGATGTCGTGCTATGTATGGTTGGCCAACACCATAAGACCTTAGCTAAGACAGATGAGGTTTATTGATAGTGAAATCGGTGGTTTCTCGAGATGGTCTTGAGCCACATCTTCATGTCTTATCGAATTATTATGGGTCTAACGCTATCCACCTCTAGACTCAGTATGCAATACCCTCAGACAAAAAGACCGGACTGTACATAGATTGTCACTTATAAGCCCAGTAGGGGTTCGGATGAGCTTGCTCGTCGGCCTTCCTTTCAACACATACCTAGGTAGCCGTTATGTACAAGTAGTGCCACTGACGTGCTTGTGATTATAGATTTATCCAGTAACTCACTGCCAATGTATTGTCGAGTTTTTAGAGTCCACACAGAGAGTTTTCTTGGTTCAGGTGAAATGATGTAGAAGCTATATATTGATACGAGTAAGGTTCCGATTAAATAGATGTACTGGCTACACGGATTTTAATCGGACGGTTGGTGTTAGGAATATGTATGCCCTAGAGGCCATTATTGTTGATATAGTGGATGCTTGGACATATATATAGAGGACTTTCTTGCTCGACATAATAGTATGCTATCTGGTTGTCTTTATCTTAACATGTAGACGGGTATTATTATATTGTCTGTCTCTTACATGTTGATAAAGCCCTTAGTATATGTACTTGACTACCAAGATTATGATGAGATCATACTAGTGGGGCCAGGGTGGTCCGTAAGTACATCCTTTAATAGTTCCTAGTCGAGGGGATATCGAAACAGGGCATCGATATTCCAGAGTAGACTAGTGTGTATATTTCTTGTCCTTTAAAGGGCGATGGTTGATCCCACAACCATTGGTGTTTGACATCAAAAATTGTACACATGTGCTCATTAGAGAATGGGTACACCGAACAGGACTCACCGAGGACTCCTAGTTGGTAGTATACCTATCGTCAGATAGCAGTCCTCTGGTGACACTGGTACAAGTTAGTCTGTAGACCCGAGATCGTCATAGAGTCTTATGTGGCTACCACTGTGCTTTGATTTCCTCCCTACCACGGCTCAAAGGAGTCGTGCAAACAGGTGGATTTTGGGTACAGTCCCGAGTCACATAGAGGCAATGAGCGATAGGAGGGGTTTCGTCTCTCCCGGTATCGGGGATTGCTATTGCGCTACGCTCGATTGGCTATAACTGGAAGTCCCTGCCAGGGCTGCAGATGAGATTTACCGATAAGAGTTATCAGTAGTTTCTCGAACCGTTATAGTCCAGACATCGGCATGACTTATCACGTTACTGGGGTCTGACGATTTCACCCCTAGACATGATATGCGACATATCAGCCGAAGAGACCGGACTGTAGGTAGTGTTACTGATAGGCTTCATGGAGAGTATGGACGAGCTTGCTTGTTGATCTTCATATCGTTCAATACCTGGGTAGCTGTTACATCCAGCTAGTACCGTTGACAGCTTGTGGGTAACTGATGTGATCATCACCTACTGCTGGCGTATTGACGATTCTTTAGAGTCCCACACAGAAGTTTCCTGGTTCAAGCGAAACGAAGTAGGGGACATATGTGATATGTGCGGGGACCTGATTAAATATGTGTATGTGATGCCGTATTGTAATCTGGCAGTTATCTGTTATCGGTCAGGTTATATGTGATATAACCGGATTATCAAATTAAGTGTTGATTTGATAATGTGATATACAGATAAATGATATTAGTCGGTTATAAGTGATATAACCGGATTATTAGATCAAGTGTTGATTTAATAATGTGATATATATTATATTTGATATAATTATATCTTAACTAATATTATTAGCCCACTAATTATTTTGTTATATATATATATATATATTAACATATATATGATATATATATATATATAATAATGAAGCATGGCATGAATTTTTATTTTGTGAAAATAGAAATTGAGGTGGAAAATGGGACCATGGTGTGGTATGGCATTTGTTATTTGTTTAATACTCTTGACTCACTATTGAAGCATGGTTCTTATTCTTTATTTGAAAATATTTGATGGTTCAATAAGTGAGCAAGGGGGTTATGCCATTCAACACTTGATCATTTTTTGCTTCTTGCCCTCTTGAGTTAAGCTCACACTCTCTCTTGCTTCCATCTTCTTCTTCCTCATGCCTTAAAACTCCAACCACTCACATGTGATGTGAACCATGGAGTTTTGAACAAACTAGTGAGCAAACCAAAACCCTTATTTCTCCATCCTACACTTGATTAGCAATCAAGTGTAGTGTGTTGCCTTCACTAAAGAGTTTAGTGAAGATGTAGCTTGGATTGGCGAACTTCGGGTGGATCATCTTCGGCACGAAGATCATCGGAGGAGGCTCGTTCAAACTCGAAGGGAGCCTAGTGGAGTCGCGTGGACAACAACCCGGAGCTTTAGAAGAGATGAACACGGTCATCAAAGGTTGTATGCTCTTTCCTTCTCTTTAGTTCTTGATATCATCATAGATATCACCCTAATATTCTAGTTAGATCTTGGTTGGTCTAACTTAGCATCTATAAAAAATTTAATTTGGCATGGTTGATGCTACTAGAACCTCAGGGTGGTGCTAGGGTAGACTTTCATAGTATCAGAGCCAAACTAGAACATTAAGAAAGGCCATTACGACGTTAAAGTGTTCGATCGATTTTCGAAAAGCCCGATTTTGTAGTTTCTGTCGAATTTTTCAAACGTTGAAATTTTCGTGATTAAAAATATTCAAAAAATCGTGCAGGGTTTTTTATGGAGTCGGTAGAAATTTGATGACCGAAGTCCAACATGTAGGGTTGCTATGCACACTCACAAGGGTCCACGAGGCATCAACCATGCCCGATTTAAAAAATAGCCGTGCCGAACAACCCAAAGCCGGATTTTTAAACTAGAGTTTATGCAAAAACAAGCATGTTAAACACTTTAACACTAAGTGAGAGGGATTACAACCTTTGTAGATCCGGTCCTTCACTTCAATAGCTCCGTGTAGATGTCCCCTTCGCTGCGATCGTGAACTCCGGACTCTAGAGAAGCTCCACAAGAAGAACGAACGTGCTTGCTTTGATGACTTCGAGGCCGAAGATGATCTACGTCGGGGAGACACTAACTCAAGCTATTCCTTCACTAAGTCATGAACTTTATGAAGAGAACACAATCTACTACATGGCAAGTGGTAGAGGATGAAGAAGTAGGAGGTGGGCTCACTTTAGAATTGATTTTCTCACATATTTTCTCATAACACCATTGAAGCTAGAAAGCTTTTTCAAGGAGCTTGATGAAGAAGAAGAAGTGAATAATTCATCCAAATGAAAACTTATCCTTTGAATTATTGCACCATGGTTGAGTTAAGCCCTCATGCTCAACTCATGTAGAGAATTAACCAAAGTATGAGCTTAAGGGTTGGGTTAACTAATATCTTAAGGAATGACAAAAGAGTTGACTTTGTCAATGTTGCATACAAGCTTCTACAAGCTTGATAACATTGACTAAAGTCTCCTCTCTTTTGTTATTCTTAAGGAAATAAGTAAACCCTAATTTAACCTAAACTTGATATAAGTCTCATACACCCATCTTGTATGTATCATCAAGCATGATACAAATATGTACACTTGCATATATCACATATAAACAATGTGCACAATATAGTGAGAAAATAAATCATAAGTGAGCTAATACTAGTTAATGTAATGTAATATATCAAATATATAATTATACATTAAATTATTAAATCAACTCTTGATTTAATAACCCGGCTATAACCGACTAATATCATGTGTAACAACTTATCGAATCAACACTTGATCCGATAACCCGGCTATATCGCATACAACCGATCAATGTCACGAATCGCGAGAATAGAATACGGTATCTCATATCGTATTAATCTCGGTCTCGCACATATCACATATGTGCTCCTACTCCGTTTCGCTTGAGCCAGGAAACCCCTGTGTAGGACTCTAAAGACTCGTCAATACGCCGGCAGTAGGTGATGATCATATCAAACACCCACAAGCCGCAAGCGGTCTGCTAAACGTAACGGCCACCCGGGTATTGAGCGATCAGAAGATCAACAAGCAAGCCTGTATATTCTTCTGTGAATCCAATCAGTAACACTCCCGTACAATCCGGTATCGTCGTCTGATATGTTGCATATCTCGCCTAGGGGTGGTAAACGTCAGACCCCAGTAGCTTGATAAGTCATGTCGATATGAGATCTATAACAGTTCGAGAAACTACTGATAACACTTACCAGTAAATCTCAGCAACCCTGGCCAGGGATTTCCAGCTATAGCCAATCGAACACAGCGCAGCATCAACTCCCTATACTGGGAGAGACGAATCCCCTCCTATCGCTCATTTCCTCCATGCGATTCGGGACTGTACCCAAAAGCCACCTTTTTGCATGCCCTCTTGGACGTGGTATGATGGAAATCAAAGCACGGTGGGAATCACACAAGACTCTATGACGATCTCGGGTCAACAGACTACTCTGTACCAGTGTCACCGGAGAACTGCCATCTGACGTAAGGTATAATACCATCTGGGAGTTCTCGGCGAGTCCGTCCAGTGTACCCAGTCTCCACTGAGCACCCGTACACCATCCTTGATGTCAAACACCGATGGATATGGGATCATCCATCGCCCATCATATGGGTCAAGATGCGTATACGCTAGTCTACTCTAGTGTATCGATGCCCTGTCTCGATACACCCTCGACTAGGAACAGTTATAGGATGTACTCGTCGACTACCGTGGCCCCACTAGTATAATCTCATCATAGTCCCAGTAGTCGAGTACATATCCTAAGGGTTTTATCAACATGTAATATAGAGACAATCAGAGTACATGTTAAGATAAAGTGCAACCAGATAGGATACTATCATGTCGAGCAAGAAAGTCCTCCCTATATATGTCCAAGCATCCATTACAATATACATCGTATGTATAGTAATGGCCTCTAGGGCATACATATAACTAACACAACAAACCGCCGTGGAAGCACGGCCAAACCCCATGTTTGGCCGCGGTTCTACGGCTAGTTAATGTCGTTGTGGTGTCATCTTTCTCCTGCTGCTCCATTTTGGCATCATGCACTCTCTAGGTATTTTTAATGATTCTCAAGTTGTTGAGATCTCTGGAATTTGTGGGTGTTTGTAAAATCGATCGAAATGTTTGGCGTCGTATAGATCTTGATGATATGTGATACAATTGTTAGAATCCGGAATAATTAGTTTTGTGAAAACTAGTTAAAATATTGTAAATCTAGTGTTTTAGTCTCGGTTTATCGCTTGCCAGGGAGTTTTGATTCGGATCAAAACTCCGTCGCAATTGCATATTGTATGCAAACACTCGCCGAGTAACTCTAGTAGACAGCCACGCCCCATAGCTCCGACCAAGTGACTGTAGGAGAACCCTGTTGCCAAAAGCACCCACTCGGGTGCTCACGGCCATGATGTTCCGTCTTAGTGCACTTTGTCGACGGCATCGGGGGTGCGGCCATCTGCTAAAGTTTCCGACGAGTATTCGATAATGTAGTCGGGAATCCTGTTGAATTACCCGACTAAAGTAATTGAAAAGAGTTTTCAATTTGAGACTAAAATACAAGGTTTATAGGTTAGGCATGAAATCCGGAATATGAGATATTCTGGGTTTATGATGTCTAAGGATATGCAGATTCTAATTATTGTAGTTTTTCATTTCTTTTCTGGGACCATAAGTGTAATATGTGGGGTATCCCGATCTCGTTGCTATATGTCAACGAGTTTCGGGATACGCATATTTACTTACGTTGATTATATGTGATATCATGTGTTGCTGTGATATGTTTTATTGGATCATCGTTAATGAATAGCCGGGGGTTTTATGTGAGATGAGTGTTTTTATTTTCATTCATGTAAAATCTGTATGTAATATTCTTTTATTGGGGCATTTCCGGGTTAAGGATGATCTCACCATTGATGTATATTATTTACTTTTCCGCATTAGGATAGACCCAAGGCGGGGAGCACAAGTTGCCGGGTTCTAGAGTTCAGAGGGAGACCATCTCAAGGAGTTGAGACCAGGTCTCCTAACTCTAGAATTGGTAGGGTTACTTGCCGCTCTCATAGGGGTCTAGGGATGTGGGTTTGGCTATTCATCACGACTATGGAATCCGTGTTTTACATTACTGGCTGAATTTAAAACGTGGATCTCCTAATATATCCAATATTTCATATGTTGCTTCTGCTGCTTAGTTCTGTGATGTGATCATATAACTGCATGAGATGAATGCATTATATATATGATATATAATAAAATTGCTTATGTTTTGCACCCGCGCTAGTCCAGTCCCCGCTCTGCCGTTAGTTAAGTAACCTAACGGTGCATGACGGGGCCTCGTGGCGAATGCGGATGGCATAAGCATACGTTCTATTTTCGTTTCATTTTTCTGTGATATTTAGGAAACATTAAATGATGGGACTTCATTAATAAGATTAATGAAAAGAAAAGAAACATAAAGATGTTGTAGAATCAAGAGTTTTTAGAAAAGGTAGCTCTAGTTCTTACTTTGCATAGTGGTATTCCTTGATGAATATCCAGCACCTCATACGATGAGGAAAGAACCGAGATCCCTTCACCGGGAGTGACCTCTTTAGAAAAACTAGTAAATGCTACAACCCACTCGGTTTATCATCATAGCTTCTGCAGTTCTTGCTTTGCATAGTAGTATTCCTTGATGGATATCCAGCACCTTATTATATGAGGAAAGAGCCGAGATCTCTTCACCGGGAGTGACCTCTTTAGCAAAAGCTAGTAAAAGCTATTTGGTTTGTTTTTGAAAACTACTCGATTTAAAAGCGGAGATTAAACCACTCATTTTGAAATCACTAGATTTTGCAACGATATCAAGTTCATTACATTAAAGGTTTTCTTAAAAACCAGCCATAGCCCTCCGTCATTTCAGATAAGTGCTATTTAGTATTCGTGCTACGTTTGTTGACTATGTTAAGGCGTAGTGTGCGGTAGCTAATTAATGCTTATCTGCAACCATATGATGCGATTAGATTATGATAGTCGTACGGCTTTGTTGACTATGTTAAGGGTCGTACGGGTGGGTTTAATTCAATCAAGAAATAACGGTTTGAACTTGGCTAGGGCTTATGATATGTTGACTATGTTAAGGTCATAAGTGGCTAGGGGTAAAAACAATTATCAGGAATTTCAAGTGTTGAAATTTGTAATGAGATTGCATACCTTCTATATGATAGTTGGATCCTGATACCCACTGCGAGTAAGAGTTACTCCTGAGAGAATTTTGCACTTTACAATTAGCCGATCCATTAGGTGTCTAAGAAAAGTGTTAACGGGATGATACCCCTGCGGAAACGAGGTTATTTAATTAGTTCCATACGAAAGCATCGGGAGACTCTGTCGGAGTACCAATACCTGCCTGGCCGAACGATTGGCGAACTTGTAGGGTGTAATTAATCCCGGCTAATCTTACCTTTTAGGTTTTGAAGGAAGATTTGATAAAAATAGTGGGAGCCATCCTGATTAGATAAAATAATAACCAATCTAAGCTTGCAAAGAGCACACGCAAAGTGATTATCCTTCTCTCTCTCCTGGTAGCGACCAATGACATATCTTAATCAAGCTAATAATATGGATGTATTGACCGAACCTATTTTTTTATACCGGGCTAGGTTCCGCTCTATCTTATTACTGTCATAAATCTGAGTAAGGAAGAGGGGAATATCAGGATACCCACGCAACCGGATCGAAGAAAAAACATGTTGATGCATCCTCTTCGAGTATGTTCGTAACCGAGAACTGTTTCTCAGTTTACTCTACGTCCTGGGTATTAGATACTGGATCAGGATCCCGCATATGTAATTTGTTACATGGGCTAAAGAAAGGTAGAGAACTAGGAAAGGGTGATATGTCTCTAGTAGTAGGAATGGTACAAATTGTTGCAGCCAAAGCAGTTGGCAAATATCACCTTGTATTAAGTAGTAATACATTGATTCTAAAAACGATTGTTATTACGTACCCTCGATGATGTGCAATATCATATTCATCTCTTTATTTGGATAAAGAAAGATATAACTTTGCATTAGAGAAAAATGTTATGAACATTTTCCTAAATCAAGTGTTGATTGGGTTTGGTACGTTGTGTAATGGTATATACGTTCTAAATCAAACCACGGTTCTAAGCATACATAACACACACAAGAGGAAAAGTTCAGAAATGAACAAATCCTTCTTATGGCACTGTAGACTAGGTCATATCAATGCGACAAGGCTATGTAAGTTGCATAAAGATGCATATTTGAATTCGTTCGAATTTACATCTTATGAATCTTGCGAGTCATGTTTCAAAGGCAAGATGACCAAAACTCCGTTTACTAGACACGGAGAAAGAGCTACTGAACTCTTAGGACTGATACATGGTGATGTATGCGGTCCTATGTCTACACATGCCAGGAATGGTTCCTCGTACTTTATTACATTCACCGATGATCTCTCATGATTCGGACATATGTTCCTGTTGAAACACAAGTCTGAATCTTTTGAGAAATTCAAGGAATATAAGTACGAAGTAGAGAACCAAACGGGTAAAAGTATTAATATCATTCGATCTGATCGGGGAGTAGAATACTTAAGCACGGAGTTCCGAAACTATTTAAAAGAGAATGAGATTCTCTTTCAGCTTACTCCTCCATATACACCACAGCACAAAGGTATATCGGGGCGGAGGAAACGCACCCTATTAGATATGGTGCGCTCTATAATAAGTAATGCTGAGTTTTCTATTCCTTTTTGGGGTTATGCACAGCTGTATATCTATTGAATAGAGTTCCGACCAAATCCGTTGCCTACCACTCCATATGAGATATGGAATGGGAAGAGACCATCTCTTAAACGAGTTAAGATTTGGGGTTGTTCGGCTTATATTAGAAAGCAAAATCCAAACAAGCTCGAGGCAAGGTCAGTTCTGTGCAAGTTTGTAGGATATCCCAAACATTCGCGAGGGTATATCTTCTACCACACCGAGGAACAAAAAGTGTTTGTTTCTCGGAATTGCCACCTTTTTAGAAAAAGAATTTCTTGTATAAGAAATTAGTGGCAATGAGGTAGAACTGGAAGAGTTCCAGCTGAACAAACTAGAACTGATGATTTGGTGCAACCGGAGGATCCAATAGTACCCAACGGACCCCAGCCACTCCGCAGATCTAGTAGAGCTTCTCATCCACCTGAGAGATGCTACGGTTTTCTGATAGACAGTAGGAGCAAGGATTGCATCATGGAAGATGATGACCCAACTAGTTTCGTGCAGGCCATGGTGACTCTGTGAAATGGATGGATGCTATGTGATCTGAGATGGAATCCATGTACACCAACAAAGTATGGACTTTGGATGTTACTCCTGAAGGGGTAAAACCCATCGGGAAACAAGTGGATCTTTGAGAAAGATAATTGGTGTAGATGGAAAAGTTGAGACTTTCAAAACTAGACTTGTTACAAAAAGTTTTCGTCAACGACCAGATGTGGACTATGAAGAAAAATTTTCTCTAGTGGCTATGCTTAAGTCCATCAGGATCCTACTTGCCATTGTCGCATACCATGACTACGAAATCTGGCAGTTGGAAGTCAAGACTGCTTTTCTAAATGGTGATTTAAAAGAGAGCGTGTTCATGACACAGCCAGAGGGCTTTATAGACAGTGGGAGCAGCGGTAGCGTGTGCAAGCTGCTTAAATCAATTTTCGGATTAAAGCAGGTATCGCGGAGCTGGAACATCTATTTTGATGAAGCAATCAAAGAGTTTGATTTCATCAAAAATGTAGATGAACCTTATATATACAAGAAGGTTGTAGAGAGTAAGGTTGTCTTCCTCGTATTTTACATGGATGACATACTCTTGATAGGAAAGGGTGTTCCTACGCTACACTCGATCAAGCTCTTCTTATCACATGAGTTCTTCATGAAAGATCTTAATGATATCTCCTATATCCTGGAGATTAAGATCTATAGAGATGGATCTAAGAGGATATTGGGATTGTCCCAATCCAGGTACATAGACACCATACTAAAGAGATTTAGTATGGCAGATTCTAAGCACAATAAAGTACCCGCTTGTTAAGGAATCACTCTCTCCAAAAAGATGCCTCCTAAGACTAATTTGGAGAGGGCTCGCATACAAGGGATACCTTATGCTTCAGCAGTCGGGTCAATCATGTATGCGATGTTATGTACGAGACCGTATGTAGCATACTCACTAGGTGTAGTGAGGTATGTATCAATAAGGTCCTGAGGAAAAGCACTGGACAGCTGTGAAGAACATTCTTAAGTACTTGAGAAGGACTAAAGATATGTTCTTGGTGTATGGTAACGGTGAACTCCAGGTGGAGTCCTTTACCGATTCAAGCTTCCAAAGTGATAAGGACGACTGTGAGTCGGTTTCAGGTATTGTCTTGACCCTCGGTGGAGGGACGATATGTTGGAAGAGTTCCAAGCTAGATACCGAAGCAGACTCGACGATGAAGGCTAAATATATCGCTACCATCGATGCTGCCAAAGAGGTTGTATGGATGTACAAGTTCATAAGATGAACTAGGTGAGGTTCCTACCATTGTGCATTCAATGCCTGTGTATTGTGATGACCATGGAGTTGTGGCTTTGGCCTTGGAACCTCGGTCCCATCAGCGATCCATACATATTCTTAGACAGTATCACCTGATCAGGAAGATAGTTGATCTTCGGGAGATCGAAGACAAGAGAGTTGACACAGAGGATAACACAGCGGATCCACTCACAAAGGCCCACCCCCCAAATGTGATTCGAGAGATTTTTAGGATGTTGGGTATGAAATACTACAACAACTGGCCTTAGTGCAAGTGGGAGATTGTTAGGAATATGTATGGCCTAGAGGCCATTATTGTTGATATAGTGGATGCTTGGACATATATATAGAGGACTTTCTTGCTCGACATGATAGTATGCTATTTGGTTGCCTTTATCTTAATATGTAAACGGTATTATTATACTGTATGTCTCTTACATGTTGATAAAGCCCTTAGGATATGTACTCGACTACCAGGATTATGATGGGGTCATACTAGTGGGGCCAAGGTGGTCCCACAAGTACATCCTTTAATAGTTCCTAGTCGAGGGGATATCGAGACAGGGCATCGATATTCCAGAGTAGACTAGTGTGTACATTTCTTGTCCCTTAGAGGGCGATGGTTGATCCCACAACCATTGGTGTTTGACATCAAAGATTATACACAGGTGCTCATTAAAGAATGGGTATACCGAACAGGACTCGCCGAGGACTCCTAGTTGGTAGTATACCTATCGTCAGATAGCAGTCCTCTGGTGACACTGGTACATGTTAGTCTGTAGACCCGAGATCGTCATAGAGTCTTATGCGGCTCCCACTGTGCTTTGATTTCCTCCCTACCACGGCTCAAAAGAGTCGTGCAAACAGGTGGATTTTGGGTACAGTCCCGAGTCGCATGGAGGCAATGAGAGATATGAGGGGTTTCGTCTCTCCCGGTATTGGGGGTTAATATTGCGCTATGCTCGATTGGCTATAACTGGAAGTCCATGGCCAAGGCTGCTGCTGAGATTTACTGATAAGAGTTATCAGTAGTTTCTTGAACCGTTATAGGCCAGACATTGGCATGACTTATCACGTTACTGGGATCTGACGATTCCATCCCTAGACATGATATGCGATATATCAGACGAAGAGACCGGACTGTACGGTAAGTGTTACTGATAGATTTCATGGAGAGTATGGACAAGCTTGCTTGTTGATCTTCTAATCGCTTAATACCTGAGTAGCCGTTACGTCCAGGTAGTACTGTAATATGTTCATTGTATTTTTCCTATTTCTTGGGTATTCGTATTTTTATACGAATACGGGCATATATTTGTGGGAGCGTAATTTTGTATGCATACAAAAATACTTGTAGAAGATGGACATCTCATAATTAGATTTCCATTTAATTGGAAATTAAAGAATGAGATGGAGGGGTGAGATGGCAATGAGAATGGTGAGAGGAATGGGCAATGGTATGGATAGATGAATTGTTAATTCATTTGTCTATACTATTCAAGTATGGCTTGCATTCTTTATTGTAAAAATGTTTTATCAAAATTATGTATGCTATTTTTCTCTCACTAAGTTTTCCCATTCTCTCATCTCCTTTCTCGAGCTCATCCTTCTTCTTGATTTTCCTTACACTCTCATATGTTAAGAAACAAAGGGTATTGAAATAGAAAAAAATACTAGAACACACAATACATCTCCAACACTTGATCCCTAGAAAGTTTCAAGTGTTAGTTTCTTCCCTTGGATTTTTAAAGTGAGGCTAGAGCTTGATTAGGGTTCCTTCGGGTGGACCATCTAGGATAAAGGAAGAGCGGCCTACAAGCTCCATCCCGGAATTCTGAGGAGCTCAAGAAGAGGATTCGAAGACGAAGGACACGACTATAAAGTTTTTTGCCATAAACCGAGTAGTTAAAACTCCTTTTAATTAACTAGTTTAGAGTTTGGATATGATTCTAGGGTTATGTTTCTAGCGCCAAGTTTAAAATTATAGTTTTTCATTCCGCAAAGGCCGTGACAGTATCAGTAAGGGCTCTTGGAATTTCATCAATAGATATATCACAATAACCGGCTATAGCAGACAACTATATAGATTAGATACCGCAAGCATGGTGGTTTTTAACAACTGAAATCTTTTCATGGGTTTTTGACCAGCGGTTCAAGGCCAGGGGCTTTTTGTCAGCGGGAAAACCTGCTCGTAGAGTTTTGACAATTTATTCTTTTTTAAAAGATACAGTGACCCATACTAGAATTTTGGTACTTGACGATATAAGCGAAACAAGATTCTAACATTCTAGCCCAGTAGTTGATTGGTATATATCTGCATATAAAATAAATTAATTAGATATGCAATCAAATTGGCCATTATATAAAATAAGTATAAGTATCCAAAAAGAGATATAAAAGGTAATTGTAACTATTAATGATTTATTAACTTAACTTTTTTATTTTGATGAAAAGGGCCTTGAGCATAATTTATAAACTTTATTTTGAACAACCATTTTACAAACATCTTATGTGAGGAATTTTAATAAGAGATAAAAACATTTGAACTTTTTTTAGAAATAAATATTCAAATCATAAATCATTTTACAAAAAACTTTAGATATAAACCGGTAATCTGAAGATATTATGGAGAAATTTTTATTTATTTTTTGTAAATATATAATTGCACAAAGTTTGCTTCAAAACATCTCTACTATAATACGACAAAAGAAAAAAGAAAAGAGTCATTTAATTTGAAATTGATTGGTGACATGGTGCTTTTAGAGAAATCAAATAAAGAACCTCATTGTTTATATGCAATGCACGTAATTAAATATCAAGTCATTATTATTTTACACGTGCAATATATATAATTAAATTATTAAGTCATTATTCTATTACAAGTGCGATGCACATAGTCAAATTAATAAAAAAAAATGGCTTTTTACTAAGAAGCCCCTCTATACTTAACTAATTATTAAAAAAATCCATTATTCATATTTACTTAAAAAACTTCTCATACATTTAAATTGCACTAAAAATTCTTAAAAGGCCAAAAAACAGAATCTTAACATTTTCCATTACTCTGTTAGAGAGTTAACGATGAGTACCGGGTTAGGGTTTTAAAACACCCAGTCCCTCTTTTTCTCTTAAAATCCATAATTTTCCTTCAAATTGGCTTAAAGGTTAGATTTCGATCAAAGATCTATCAAATTAATAATAAAAATCAGCTCGTTTTTCTTAACCTTCATGAGCAACAAGCTTGTCGAATGCCGTTGTCCCTTCAATTGTAAGTTAGTGGCCAAGCTCATTTGAAAGGAGGGTGTTTTTTACTTAAGCTGAATCCAAATCTTCAATTATGCGAAGATTTGATTGTTTTTTTAGAATGAGCTACCTAAATACCTAACAGGTAACAAAGCAGCTCAAGCTCAAGCTCCAGCTCCATCTTTTTAACGGGACGCTAACTTTGGATGAAAAACTAATGAGGGGTCTTTTTAGTGCAATTTAAATGTATATGATGTCTTTTAAGTAAATGTGAAGTATGAGAGGGTTTTTTTAGTAATTAGCGGTGCATTGGAGGCTTTTCAGTAAAAAGCCCATAAAAATTATCATAAAATTTCTATAATTATATACAACGCACGTGCCAAAAAAGATAGTGTGTGTGTAATACCCGGTTCCTTTGTAAATATTTTCCGTATTTATAAATAAGTGTTTCTCAAAAAATTTCTATTTGAATACTTTCTATAAATAATTTCCTATATTTTTCTAATAATAATTTCTAATTTTTAAACCCTAAACCTTTTCCTCAATCCAATCCAATCCCAAACCCAAACCCAATCCCTAACCCTACCCGGTTCAAACCCCTGCCCCTCCTTCTCTTCCTCTCTTTTTCTTTTTCTCTTTCTTCATTCCTTTCCCCTACGACTCGCTCAAACCCACGACCCTTTCTCCTTCGCCACCCACCCGCGACACCGCTCCTTTCGACGTCGCCCACCTCTTGCGAGATCCCCTCGCCTACGCCCCGAGATCCCCTCGCTTACCTCCCCATTATCCTCAACGATCACTCGCCTTTCTATATCTCACTCTCTTTCTCTCGCTAACTCTCAAGAACCCCCATGCATCCCCACCCCCGGCCACCTGAGCTCCCTGCTTCGACTATTGCCGACAAGCTCGAGCCGCCACTGCACCGCACCCGAGCCCCTCACTGCCTCACAGCCATCTTCTCTCTCGCACTACTACCACCATCGCCGCCACTATCACCATTGTCGCCGACGAACCCCTCCAACACCGTTCACCACCTACACCCCCACATCCGAGCTCCCTTGCTCCCGCACCACCATTTCCCTCTACCCCTAAGTCCTCCTCCACGAGCACCAATGACCACCTCACGAACACCGATGCCTTCCTCCATCTCCAAGCTTCGAGCTCCCAAGCCGACCCAGCTCGCATCCGAGTCTCCTTGCCACCATCTTCATATTCCCCGACACCCTCATCTCCTCGTCTAGCCCTAGCCAATGAGCCCGAACACCACGCCCCACCCCGAGCTCCTCAACAGCTCGCATCCGAGCCTCCGTGCCACGCCCACCCCATCGCCATGGCGCGAGCCTCACCCTGAACGACACCGCCGTTGCCCGTGCCCAGTAGTGCCTAGCTCACCACGTACCCATGACGTGTCGCGGCTCGTGCCAGCCACCGTGCCCGCCTCCATGCTACCTGTGCCCCGATCCAGTACATGCGCCGTGCCCACTCCCACACCAGCGTCGCGTCCCGTGCCGTATCGCGCCGTGCCACACCCGCACCATGCACCAAGTCAAGACCGTGCCCCGTATCGTGTCGCGCCCACGTCATCACCAAGTCCACTACCGCATCGTGCCCGCGTCCAGTACCGGATCACCGCACATCGCGCCCGCGTCGCGCACGTGTCCAGCATTGCATCGTCTTGGGTGTCGAGACGGATCCCGCACGTGGTGTCTCTTCTATATCAAGTGACCGAAGGAAACTTTTGAACACTTGCTTTACATGCTATTTTATTCATATCAATAAGTATACAGAATATCGAAAAATACAATAGCAATTTTACTAATAAGTCTTGATCAATTTGACAACACTGTTTGGGACATAATCGAGCTTTCTACGTTATGATTAACATGTTATGATTAACGGTATATAGAAACCTGTGAATTAATTTCGTGCAGGCCAACTAGTTAAATCGACTTTTCGACCGTTAATCGGTTGCCAAACCTATGTGTTCAATACGGAATCCGATGTGTAGACTTAATCAAATATGGCAAAATCCGAGATAAATTAGACTCCATTACCGTCAATGATTACTCTTTAGAAAATGGTTTGTAAATTAATGCCGCTTCACCAATAAAATGGCATCCCAATAATCCTTGCGAAATCTGAATTTTCCCAGACATGTTAGACCGTTAAAATCAGAATAAATCATTTATATATCGGATCTTAGAGTTCTGTAGCTCGTATCGAATTCAACAAATAAAACTACACCACCCCATAGTTCATCTCTGTATTTTAATAGGTTATGCCATAAAAACTGAGGCGATTCATGGCTCTAGACTACACTCCGGAGCAAGAGTCTCTGCTTTTACCCGTTTTAGAACGCATACTTTTCACTGTTAAAGAGTGCCAGTATGCAGAACCATATATGGAAGCGTGGAGAATTGAATTAGATTTCTAACGGTGCTGGTCTCTTTTCATTCCAGTATCGTTTGATATTTATAACACTTTTTAAACCGTCGATGTGTACTGCAGTTTTGTACAGAACCAGAATGTATACCTTAACCTTATACAGTGCATATCTCCCTACATACAGAGGATATTATTGATCCGTTTGATGCGATGGAAACATAACAGATAAATATAAATATTGTCTAACTGCAGAGTTTCCTAATTATGATCCCAACAGGGAGTAAACGTATTACAAAACCGATTTCCAGTTCAGAAACCGGATTTCCAGCAGAGAACACTTAAAATGGAATGGCCATAACTCGCAAACCTGATACTCGATTAACTCAAAACCAATTTTTCTGTAGAGATAATTTAATACACTGTTTACGCTTTTTATATTGTTTCGCCAAATTATGCACATGTGATTTTATGTGATTTTTTTAATCCAACCGACACCGGTTGCTCATATGTATTCAGTAGTGCATTTACTGTATCCCCATCATGTTGCATGACCGTTATACCCTTATAATTAGTGTTCATTTGTATCGATATCCTAGTGACCGTGTTACATTACCAAGTGATAAATGTTAGTGATTGGATTGTGACAAGTACGTTAGTGTAAAAGCGAGATTGAATAATAGAAATGACACGTACTTGTACACAATCAGCGGAACCAGTTAGTTGTTGCATTGTCGACGCCTATGGGGTATATATAAGTGTAATTATAACTGGTATGGGACAAATATGGAAGCACTTATATTAGCGTCATGGGTAAGACATCGAACATTGCCCATTTATCTTGGATACCAGTCGAGACATGCTTGATGGAGACCCTGCCCCCAATTCTCGCATAGACTTGTCATGGAGCGACTAGTATTTAGAGTCATGGTCGTTGTTGGATGCAGACCGGGGGTGTGTGGGGTAGTTTGAGTGTGAGTTCGATCAATGGAATCTCAGGAGTCCCACTGCCGGCATATTTTATGATTTCGGGATTTGTTACCGATCGTGTTTCTGATTCTTACTGATCGTGATTCGGGCCCGTGTTTCCCGGCCCCTGGGGCATACCCTTGGGTTGGGGATACTTCTGCAGTGGTTAACGCTCACACTTAGACTGACGATAAGTTTAGTGACTTGGACATTGAGACTCAGAGACTAATAGTTTTAATGACATGGACATTGTATTAATTACTGATCTGATACACCTGCTTTATCGTTACATGTACCGGTTATTTCATGCTCGCGTCATTACTCTATGAATACTACCTTATGTTTATCATCGTTGCACATTATATATATATATATATATATATATATATATATATATATATATATATATATATATTGCTATTGTGTCGCTCTGACGACCTGAGTATGCATGCTCAGAGTGAGAAGTGGACTTAGCTCGGATCAGGACCTTCCTTACCTTGAGGACATTGCGGACATATAGATCAGCAACGTCGGTGCTATCATTTTCTTTGACTCTATCTGGTTGGTTTTATATCTGTTTTGATAGAATTGATGACTGCATTTCTCATTACATGTGCTATAATTACTGATTACCACGTAATGCTAGAAGCTGAAGTGTGACTACGGCAGGATATTTTCTTGACCGTATGAGCATGGCTGGTCTTATAACCTCTCGTATTCCGTATTTTGAAAAATGGGACGTGACCGTATAAGAAGAATAGACTAATGGTAAATCATGTGGGCGCCACATTTTTGTTTATGGATAAAAAAACACTATCACGTTGGTCCTAGGAGCCGAATCCATGACAAACAATTAATAACTACCATGATATTACCAATATGTTACTTCATATCTCATGGTGGTTAGTTAGGTTTATCTTTATCACACTTAAGAGTCTGCATAACTACATATATAAAATAAAATTTCCGATGCATGCAGGTAGGACGCCCGTCTTAGATGATAATTGCATATGCATGGATCATGATTTGATATACCGTATGATTATCTAAATCCAACTGTAAATCCAAAACCTCTACTGTACTGTTATAACTCAAACTCTTTGAAGATGATGTCATTATTACGTCAATTTACAAAAAAAAAAAATTAAGGAGAAAATTCCTGGAAGGAAGGCTCCCCAACTAAGCTGTACACCTCATCAAGTAATTTTTTTTAAAAAAATTAAAATATAAAGAAATATATTATTCACCCACTGCTCTCATCTCTTCCCCATGCAGGCATACAGAACCCAAGATGCCCAGATCCCCAAATATAATTCAAATTTCTATATTTACTTCTAGAAAAAATTTGAGCCCCAAAAATTAACCTAATTTGTAAACAAGGGTACCAGCAGTAACAACAAGAGATGAAGTTGGCCCAAAAAAAACAAGAGAAGAAGGAAGAAGACCAAGAAGAGGAGGTTCTTTCTCTCATCTCCTTATGATTTACTTTTGATTTCATTTTCCATAATTCCATTAACCTTTAAATCTATCTTCATAAAGATCGAAATGCAAGTATTGTTAATAAAGTCCCTTTTATTTTATGTAAGTTTTTTTCTATTGTGAAAGGCTAGGCACAGGTAGATTGTTGAAGCCAGGGATGAAAGACAATGAAGCCCGAAGGAGTTAATAGAAACATTTATGGCAATGAGCCGATATCTACAAAATACGACAATATGCATAGACTGAGTGTTCGGCGACAAACCAAGATGATAATGAACATTAAACGACTAAGGCTGAAGAGGACTCTATTTATTTTTAAGTTTCAAAGTTATCTATTAGATGACGAAAATCGGAAATTATGACGTCCAATGAGTTTTATTCATCGATCAAAGATTAGGAAGTAGTAGAAAGTGGCTTAGGAGCCGTCAAAACCGTGCAAGAAGATCTTTGTTGCTGAAGATTTATCACAAATGGTTACACTTTCGCATTCCAACCAAGCGTTTGATAAAATGCCTCTATTACATTTTCACTACCCATCCCATCGGATTTAGTCTGTAGTTTTTATATTCATAAATGCGGTATCAAGAAAAAGCACACGCGCTGATCAAAGTAATAGAAGATCGATAATTAAAAAATACAGGGCAAATGCCCATGTTAAAGTTTACACATAAAATGATATTATTATACACTGCGATCCTATCCTAAGAATTTAATTATGATATTCAACGATTTCTTAATTTTAATCCTGATAATGGGGAATTATCAAAACTACTAGAAATATGAGAAAAAAGAGTGAATTTCCTGGACAGTCCTTGCCGAAAGATGCAGGCATACGATCCTCTCTTTCACATAGGAAAAAACATATAACTTATTTTTTTAGCTGGAACTTGACGCGGACCCCAGCCGGTCCATTCTCGTATTTAAGAAAATGGGAAGAGTTATATAATGTAGGGATACTCCTCGTATACCTCCGGCCAACCAAAAGCCAAAACAGAAGCAGTTGTCCCGAAATATTTAAAACAAAAAAGTTTAGAGATTAAGTCAAAGCCCTCATCTTCCTTCAGCCGCAAAATAGACCAAAATCTTCCATCTCTTCGGCTCAGTGTTCCCAACAAAATCATCGAGTTAAAATCTCCAAAAAAAAACGAAGCATTTTTAGCTACCGAATTGTTCCGTTTGTAACTCACTACAAGTATTTCCTTCTATACGTAATGCACACACAAGAAGCACCTTAAAAATTTCACCCTTGCAGAGCTTTTGGTAGGGATGGGACCAAAAGAAAGAAATAAAATAAAAAGAAAATGAACAGTAAAAAAGGAAAAAGAACAGAATCCAATTTTTTGGTTTTTTATATCAAATCTCAGCCACCCGTGATCCTGCATTAGCTCCATATAGTTTTCACATTTTATACTGTTGAATTGGCCCAATATTATAAGCAGAAAAGTACATACCGTTATGGTGTTGTCCATGTACATTGAAATATACACATTTTATGTCTATATTATCTTATCTAAAAAAGGTAGGTGCTTAAAAGAAATTTTATTCTATAAATTAAATTTATAATGTAAACACGTGCAATACACTAGTCAGGTCAAGGGATTAAATAGGTTTATGGCCATACCTCAACCGTTTTTTTATAAAAAATTCATGTGGATCTCAATTGCGTACCCGACCCGTACTCGTTGACATTATCTTAGCGGATCTCGCAATTATCGGATCCGAATCCTCAATCAAAGTCCTGGATCCGAATTCAATCCCCTCCTCGTGTCCCCACCTGTCTCTCCCCACTCCTTCCTTTAATATAAAAGCTCTTTTAGATCTAGGGTTTTTCTCTCTCCTCCTCCCCTTTCATGAATGGCGCCGGCGACTCCCATCGGCGGCGATGCCACCGCCGCTGGTGGCGGATCTCTCGAGAACCACCGCCGGTGGCCCGATTCCGACAAGGTCTACACCCGAAAGCCCCGCCCCAAGCCTAAACCCCCGGCCGCCGCCGCCGTCACCCCCTCAGATCCGCCGCCGGCCGATGACGTCGCCTCCGCGCCCCCTGTCGAAGCCTCAGCCCTCAACCACAACGAAGAAGAAGAGAGCAGGATCATCAAAATTGATCTCAGATCTATGTCGAAGAGCGAGAAACTCGACCTCAGAAAGAAGCTCACCGTCGAGCTCGAGGAAGTTCGCGCCGTTTACACGAAGCTCGAATCTGAATTCGTCGGCGGCTGCGGCGGCGAGGAGGAGGAGACTCGGTCCCAGCACTCGGCCAGCGAGCCAAAACCCAGCCTTTCCGATCACCGCCAGCTCAAAGCCAGCTTCAACGGCGACGGCGTGATCGAGGGTTTCAGTTACGAGAAGCCCAAGCCCAAGCCCAAGCCCAAGCCCATACATCGCCAGCTCACCGTCTCGGTCGCCCCGGAGATCAATTACAATTACGGCATGATCGAGGGGGGTTTCGAGAAGGAGAAGCGAACCCCGAAGGCCAATTCGCTCTACCACAGCTCAGACTTCATCTTGATAGGCAAAGACAAGTTCCCGCCGCCGGAACCGAAGGTGAAGTCCCATGGCAAGCACGCCCGCGCGTTTAAGAGCTGCGCTAACTTGTTAGATAAGTTGATGAAGCATAAGTTTTCGTGGGTGTTTAACAAGCCGGTGGACGTCGAGGGCTTGAGATTGTACGATTATTACAGCATCATCAAGTATCCGATGGATTTGGGCACGGTGAAGTCGCGGTTGAATAAGAATTGGTATAAGACCCCTGGGGAATTCGCAGAGGACGTAAGACTTACTTTTCGGAACGCGATGACTTATAATCCTAGAGGGCAAGATGTTCATTTTATGGCTCAGCAGCTGTTGCAGATATTCGAGGAGCGGTGGCCTAGGATCGAGGCTGAGTTTGCATACTTTCCTTACTCGCTGACGCCTTTAGCAAAGAAAGCTCCTACATTTGATGGTAGAGTGTTGGAGAGGTCGAACTCGACGGTCCATCGAGCGTCTCGGCCTCAGGTTTTGAAACAACCGAAGCCGAAGGCGAAAGATTTGTATAAGAGGGATATGACGATGGATGAGAAGTGGAAGCTGAGACAGCAGTTGGAGAGTCTTCCACATGAGAAGTTTGATGGTTTGGTGCAGGTTATTAGAAAGAGGAACCCCACGTTGTGCCAGGGGAATGAGATTGAGCTTGATATCGATTCATTGGATACAGAGACGCTTTGGGACCTCGATAGGTTTTGGACCAATTATAAGAAGAGCTTGAGCAAGCATAAGAGGAGAGCGGAGCTTGCCATGTTAAGGAAAGCGGAGGCAGAGAGGCAGAGAGGGCAAGAAAGGGTATGGGTTTTGTTATTCTTGTTTGATTACTGGACCAGTTAATGTCTAACATTTCCCCCCTAATTTTTTGTGTCAGGTTATGGAGCCGGGTCTTGGAGGAGAGCCCGCAGGGAACAGGACAGGTAGCTATACAATGGAAAAAGAAAAATCATTTTTATTATTTTGACTTGTGATTATGTTTATTTCCATATTGAGATATTTTGAATGAATTGTGAACTGCAGCTATGGAGGGAAGAATTGCAGATTCTTCATTTCCGGTCGGTGGAGAAAATCAAAGGGAAAATGCAAATAGATCGAGTAGTTCAAGTAGCTCTAGCAGCGGCTCTGGTTCCTCCTCTAGTGGTAATATTCATTATTCTCAATATTTCATAACTAGTGCGTTCTTAAATGTTCCATGGGATGGTCCATAAGCTTACTTGAAGAGGAATTTTTCAGATTCTGACAGTGGTAGTTCATCATCTTCTTCGTCATCATCAAATGGGTAGGATGTGGCTCACTAAGATAGAACCTGAACATATTTTGCAGGTATGAAATCACACACAATATTTCTGACTGAAGAGTGTGAACTTGGGATAATGTATTGTTGACAATTTGTCTAATTAAGAAGCGATGCTGACATTTTTTACCTTGTATGCTAATTTTATATCTTTTGATGATCTTACTTTGCATGAATAGAAGCATCCCCACCCACCCCCCAACCCCCCCGCACGCACGCAAAAAAGAAAACCCCAGCACCACACTAATATTAACTGATAATAATATCTATTGATGTCAGCAATTGGAGTTATTTCCGTATAAGCAATTGATGAAGATATTTATTTAAGAAATGTGCATGCGATTTTCATTTGTCAGGAAAAGTTTATGACGTGATTCTGAAGCAAATATTGTGATTAAATTTAGAAAAGAAACCAGTGTTGTGTTGATGTGATTAATGATCCATAGGATGGAACTATAACTAGTTTGGATGATTGGAGAAGTGATAAAATCACTACCTATCACCATATGTTTTCACCGTGAGAAAACATTATTTTCTTGTTTCTTTGCACTATTTGTGGATGCACGGACTAATGATACTAGGCCTAGTCATGATGATGTTCCTTGGTGCGTGTTGTTTGTTGATGATACTTTCCGTTTAAGGAAAGAAAAATTTCAAGACAGTGTAGTGGAGAGGATCCCTAAAACTATAAAATTTTCAATAAGTAAAGCAAACACAATATATTATTATATATTAATATACTATAATTTTATTTATAACAAAACCATGAAAATAATCTTATAATGCAGTGGCCGTGAAATACCAAGAAATGATCATTTTCTTTGCTTAGGATCACTTGTTAATTATGGCGACATTGAAGAGAATGTAGTTAATAAAACAAAATCTAAATTTTTATAATGGAGACGCTCTTGTAGGGGTAATAATTGATCATATAATCCTCATGAAATCAAATGAAAATCCTATAGGGCACAATAAAGTCAGCGTCGAATTATGGGTTTAGGAAGTAAGAATCAACGTTCCCAAAAAACATGTTTAGCTAAAATGAGAACATTGAGATGCATAGTGGCAAAATATTGTAACAGATAAAAAAAATGACTGCATCTATAAGAAGTTAGGGATAGTTTCACCGAGGGAAAAAAATTAAGGAAGAAGCAATTGATATGGTTTGGGCATGCACGAAGATGGATAAATGTGCCAATTTGGTTTGGCAAATTTGTCAATTGTAGATATGAAGAGCCACAAATTAGAGATAGGCCTACATGAACATGGCTGATTTAGTCTTGGTGATGATTCATAAATAATATATAGTGCTGACTGGAAAAATATTATTCATGTAGCCGATATCAGAGTTTAGTTAAGGATTGTTGTTGGTGTCGTTTATTTATTGGTTTTTTTTACTAAATGGTCGCTCAATACTTAGCTAATTACTAAAAAAACCTCAAATAATTACTATTTACTCTCCCAAAACTTTGAATAATTACCAAAAGGTCCCCCGAGTTGCTAAAAAGATTGTCTTTGTTTCATTCTGTTGGAAGGATATCATGACTCGGGTTTTAAACCCCCCAAACCACTCTCCTACATCTAAAATCCCCCAAGTTCGGCCCCAATCAAAGAAAAACCTAATTTTGATTTGGGTCCAAACTTAGGGACTTTAGATGTAGGAGAGTGGTTTGGAGGCTTTGAAACCCTAGTCCCAACATCCCTCTGTTAAATTTCTAACGGAATGAAAGAAAGACATTATTTTAGCATGTCGGGGGACCTTTTAGTAATTATTCAAAGTTTTGGGGGAGTAAATAGTAATTATCAAATATCGGGGTTTTTAAGTAATTAGCCAAGTATTGGGGGACCCTTATTATTTGGTTCCCAGAGTGCAATGTAGGGAAGGCCTGAAGAATCATGTATTTTTATGTGCCAATGGACTGCCTGTGTTTGCTTCCTTTTATAGTTTATTGGTTAGCAACTGAATATGATTGCTATACATTCCTTGCACTTTTACTGTGGATCGACACAATGTACTGACCTCGAGTGTGCATATTAATCTGGTTAGAATGAAAATAAGCTGATTGGTGAGCTTTTTGTTAGGAGCCCAATCCCCATCCTCCCAATGTATTATCAACTTCGAGCAGTAAATGTGTACTTTTGTGGTATTTGGATGCATTGACCATAAACCATTTGCAGCATGCAAAGAAGGCTAAATTGGGGTGTGACTTGCACTGGTACTTGCACAAGCTCAAAAGGGCAGTGCAGAACCTTTTTTACTTAAAATGTTTTTTTTTTAAAAACCTGGTTTTCAGCATCATATGATCGATTTCGAATGTATAGCTAGCAAGCCATCCCATCTCATAGTTCATTTCTAGTAGAGAAGCGAGTTACTGATCCTATATCATTATTTGCAAATCTACTATAACATACTTGCTAGTTGATATTAGGTTTTTTGCTTGTGTTGGTACATCTTTTTTTCGTTTTCTTGTTTTTAAGTGGTATGCTTCAGCTCTATAACCGAGCCAGGCATGTAAGGTGGCAAGCGGGGTGATTGAACTTGTAAAGGTAAAAAATAAACCAGCCCTAGCTAAAATCAAAAGGCCCCTTAACAATTGATTTAACCAGCTCCAAAAAAGTCAAAGCCCTCTTGATTTATGCCAAAACTTTTAATGACCTAGATCATTTTGCCTTTTGGTCTAACTACATTGCCAGTGATAGTCCGGAAACTTAGTGAAGTGTGTTTATGTGAGATAATGGAATCGGGATGATATCCAACTACTTGTATGTTGCGCTTAATCAGGTTATGATTTGGTAAAGGTTTGCTTTTTCCTGTGCTCATTTGCTTTAGGTCTGATATGTCGAAGGCTCTCCTCTAATCAGATACTAGGATAGTTGGATCTGATCGATGTTTACATCTTAATTCCCAATAATACAAGCAGTATAAATATAGGTAGGGGAAGGTTTTTTTTTTCTGTGTTGATTTCACTGTAAATCCAAGATTGTCTTTGGAAGATGGATAGAATGGATCTAGATTTTTTTTCCCTCTCTTTTCAAGTTGGGGAGACATGGGTCTGATCTCTGATGGAGGAAGAAGAAACTGATGGTGGGGGTGTGGAGGTAGAGACTAGAGAGAGAGAGAGAGAGAGAGTCAGGAATTGGGGGAAATTCATTATTTACCGTGTGCATTTGAGTGCTCTGTCTACTTCAGGCAACTTTAGGCAGAAAGTGCCATATGGGATGCCACCTATGCAGGTATGCAAACTGGTGGATTGCATCCTGGTAGGAAAAGTTTTTCTCTTTGGTAAAGGTTTGTTTTTCTATGTTCACATTTGCTTTAGGTCTGATATGCCGAAGTCTGTCCTCTAATCAGATACTAGGATACTTGGATCTGATTGATGTTTACATTTTAATTCCCAAAAATACAAGCAGTATAAATATAGATAGGGGAAGGTGTTTTTTTTGTGTGTGTGTTGATTTCACTGTAAATCCAAAAACTAAACTAGAGACTTGTACTCACTTTTGACTAGACACTAGGCAGCCTGAGTTTGGAATAAATCCGAACTCCAACTAGAGCAGTTTACAAATATCTAAATTCCATCCAGAGATTCTTGAACACTTCTAAACCCCCACTCAGTAATCAAAATTAAAAGGTCACACAACTCTAACAGGATTCATTAGCAAATTTAAGCGTGTGCACACATCTTTATCTCAAGATCAATTGTCGTAAGCATCATATGTTTGCAACATTTTATATATTTTCACTTTTGCCATCTTTTAGATTCTCTAACCATGATCAAGATACAATTGTATGCTGAGCCAAAAAATGATTTATACTATGTGTTTTTTCCATCCTTCTCATTTGTATTAATCAATTTGAGATTTTAGATAATAAGATCACCATATTGTATCTGATGCAGATATCCAATGCACGATCACATCATTCAGAATCTCAAATATTGAAGAGGTTTGCGGAATGCACAAAGCAAGCTTTTATGCCGAGCTGAGACGGAACTTATTGGTCGTGGGGTTGAATGTCATGGTTACAAGACTATTAATCTTCAACTATTTTTGCAATGGAAAATGTGTATGTATGTATTGTAGGTTTTGGTAGCCTTAGATTTTGAAGGATGGCTATGCTTCTGAATTTTAATGGCATAAGGTAGCCAAATGTAAATTCATAAAAATCCGTTCTAATGCTTTGTAAGAGCAGTGGTTAGGAGTTAGATTATTTATTATGTGGAAACCTTGCGCTGACATCTTACTGCAAGGGTTAAAGCATTCCTTTTGTTTGGTTGAAGTGTGCTGTATTCTGTAGTTAAATGATAGAAGTTATCGTTGCAGTTTTGCACAAGGGTTTTAATTGTTCTGTAATTGCTCTCTGTCCAATCAACATACTGGTATTCTGGTTGTATATGTTTTTAACAATTTTAAAAATTAGACCCTAGTCTGCCGAATTTTTAAGGACTTGATAAGATTTGGTTCTTAGTCTTGTAATTCATAGGATTGTAGTGTAGATGATGTATTTTTGAAGAGTTGAAGTTCGTTATGGTATTTTAAGTTTATTTTTTCTCAAAACTATGATATTTTTTCCTGTTGCATGTCATTCTTTTTGCCTTAATAATGCATGTGGCCATTTTTTGTGGGCGGGTATTCGATCTACCCTTTTCATATTTCATAGGGCTAATTCTTAAAATTAGTTATAATGATATGTAAATTTTGCATATTTCATAGGGCTAATTCTTAAAATCAGTTATAATGATATGTAACGTCTAAAAATTAAGTAATTTTTCCTTTTCTCCTAATTTTCCTTTTGAATTGAAATTGCAAGTGCTCGATATGTCCTTTTTGTGTTTGCATTATAATAGTAAAGATATGAACATTAGAATGGTTTTGTTCCGAAGTATCATAAATGTTTATCAGAATAAAATAGAAGGTGGATTTCATAAAGTAACATCGAACTTTCAAAGTTTTTTAGACAACACCATTGGACTTTAAAGATGCAAATTCCTGTCTGAAGTCTACTTTTGTAAGGATATTTCTCACAAAAATATCATATAGATGCTATTTTTGGGCTATTCAATCCCCGTTAGGTAATTTGGAGGATATATAATCCACTCATGTCTTAAGTGGGTTAGTTACAGGAATAAACATTTTCATATATCGCTGGTTTAATGAAGATTCATGACATTTTTAAAGTTTAATGGTGTTGTCTTAAAAAACACTAAAAGTTCCATGTTGATTTATAAAATTTACCCTAAAATAAAATAAAATAAAATAAAATGTTTTACATATATTGAAGTTCTTAGGAAGAAAAAAAAAGTTTTAATATTTGAGTTTAAAAAAATTGAGATATCAATATAAAACACATAATATCTCTTCAACTCCCCAAAAATGATTGCAGCGCGAAGTTTGTTGTCTCGACTCCCATTCGCCACTCTCGCAGTCGCCGCAGCCTCCCCTGCCGCCGGCGCCGCCACCACTGGTCGGGGATTGACGGTTGGCGAGCCTCCCCTCTCAACCCCAACCGCACGTGGGCCCCACTCCAACCCGAACCCGAATCGAAACCCAACAACAACAACAACCAAATCCTCTCCCTACCCTCGCTCGCCGAATGCGGATCCTTCATCCTCTCCACGCCCGACCCGCTTAGCAAGTCCAAGCTCTCCCACCTCGCCTTCTCCCGCTGGCGCCGCGGCGAGATCCCTGTCGGATCCGCTCTTCCGCTCTTCCCCCTACCCGACCCAAACCCCATCCTGGTAACGGAAAATTTCGTTAGGGTTTCATTGATCTCTTGCCCCATGCATCACAACTCTAATTATTTCTCATTTTTCAAATCAAACTTTTCCGTTGAGGCATTTTGTCATACAAGTTGCCAAATCTCATTTTTAAAGCTAACTAGAAGGCGAAATCTGAAGCAATCCATAAATTTTGTGATTGCAGGTGTCGCCGAAAGGGATAGGGCCGCATAAGAGTTTGGGAGTGCCATTGAATGCGTATATGCTGCATAATTTGGCGCACGTGGAGTTGAATGCGGTTGATTTGGCTTGGGACACGGTGGTGAGGTTTTCAGGGTATTGGGATGAGCTTGGAGATGAGTTTTTCGGGGATTTTGTGAGAGTGGCCGATGATGAGAGCAGGCATTTTGGGTGGTGTCAGCAGAGGCTAAATGAGCTTGGATTCAGGTATATAGAATTTTCTTAGTTTAGATTATGTTTCTTTGTAGAATTTCATGGTTAATATGTGTTGGGAAATTAGACCTAAAATTAATGTTTAAAACATTTACCGACCAAAGCGCCAATAAAATGCAAATTGCCGCCCTCACAGTAGTATAACGGTATAAAGGTATTGACGGTCTGCTCTCTAGAGTACTTCAGCAGATGGACACTCAAATATGGCGGACTCAAGAACTTGCTTGTCTTGTGTACCTTTGAATATCAACATTGAAGGGAGAATTATCGAAGAAATGAGAGAAGAGGTTTTGATAAGATGAGGTGTGAGGAAAGGGTTTTTTCTCTGTATTTTTATTGCAAGAAGAGAACAGAATAAATAGGGTATAGAGGCAGAGAAATACCGATCCATCACCATAGAAGGCCCGAATAAAATCCGATAAAATCAAATCCCCTTATTGGAAGATACCAAAGAAAACAAAACATGCATTTTATTAACCAAGTCTGAAATTCAAATTTTTTCTATATAAGTAAACAACATGTGCGTAAATTGGTATATCTTAGAAAAAACAAGCCAGGTCAAATAAGATTTTGAAATTATTGTAATGTTTACATCAATATGTAGAAAGGATACTTCTTGTGAATATGTAACTAAACTATCATCAACCATCTAGGATTATCAGTTAACTACAATATCTATGCGGTATATGGACAGGTCTTACAAAATACTTAGCGTAGATAGTTTGTGTTAGTTAGTTACATTGGAATTACTGGACATCCCTTATTCCATGCTCCAATTTCACAGATTTGTTACATTGTCAAGAGTTTTAATATGTCATAAGAGCCACCCAGGTTTATATGAAGTCGGAGGCATGTAACTAGAGTAGATTAAATAAAAATCTTGTGGGCAAAAAGGCCAGGTTTCGACACAAAAGAAAACGATGTCAAAGTATTTCATTACCAGTGTTAAAGTATTCAAGTATATTATTTAACCTTAAGGTCTTTAACAACTGGTTTTGGTCTAGTGGCAAAGGTGTTAGTAAACCTACCTACCCAATTTTTTTCCCTCCTTACAAAAGAACAGGACTCAAAATGAGTTCATCTCGTTAGGGCTTACCCAGTTCAATAATAGTAAACCTTCTTCACAACTGGTTTTCATCGCTGTTTTCTGTTTTTTGGGTGAATTTTGGTGGTAATGAGACTATCAAAATTTGTGATGACTTCTAAAGGTGAATTAAGAGCAAACAATCATTTTTGGTATGCTCAAGGGGATTAGTGTTTGTTGGGTAATATGTTGGTGTTTCGTGGTCATTAATTGATTGTTGATCCAATATTTCAGTTGTTTCCATGGTCAAATTATTTAGATCTATATGATTGTGTTGGTAATTTATCATCTGGACTGTGAAACAAATGTTGTACTAATAGGCTGTTGTTAATTTCTAATTGAGTATAAATGAAAACAGAGATGTCTGCCAGTTTAGTTGAAGACAAGGTGAAGCTTGTATTTTAGGTAAATCTCTGACAGCTTAATGCTTAACCATATTTTGTGTAGCTTCTTTACTCCCTAGCTGCAATTAGCGAATCTATTCAGTTTAAGAGATGATACTTAAATAAAGATCATCATAGAGAAAATATTTTACCGCAAACAAACATGGGTATCACATGTTAATGGATGGTAGTAAATTGCTCTTTGAACTACACAAACTCTGGGTGCAGACAATATGCAGCTCTTTTTTTTTTGGTAAAATACACATGTTCCCTTCTGAAGATGATCTGCATGATGGTTTTAGAAAGCTGAAATTGAGAATTTTGCTGATTCTTGAAGGAGATATTGCATTACATTTTTTCCCCATGTAAGTTTCTTCTGTGCCATTGAACATGGTAAAATTTACGCATCTTTGTTGGTTGGTCACAAGACCTTAAATTCACTGTTGCCGCCTTTCCTTTTTCCTGAACAATTGAATCTATGATGAATTTTGGTGCTATATAAGGTGTTTCACGGTCTCCATTTTGAATTATCTTTTACTTCTATGAAGCATGTGCTTGCACACAATATATTCATTTGCGGTTCGTAGAGCCTAAGAAACACGCTGCATGCTTAAACTTATTCAAATTTGAAGAAAATATGAGGATTTAATAACTAAAAAGGTGAAGAATATTTAAAATGGAGCGCTAGTTGGACAGCTTATGATTTGTTACATATAATTAGAATCTACTACTGTGCAATGTTTAATGCCTTAATGTTACTTCCAACAGCTATGGGGATATGCCTGCTCATAATTTGCTGTGGAGGGAATGCGAGAAATCTTCTGGAGACGTCTCTGCTGGCCTTGCGGCAATTCCTTTGGTTCGGGTGATTTTCCTACAACGTTTATTGTGTACTCTGGGGCATATACAGGAAAATCAGTCGAGGGGACACAACAAATATAATAGGATTTCATTGACAAATGCAGTTACATGATATGTAAGAACCATCATACAAACTAAAAATCAAATAATAACAATTAATTTAAAGGTAAATTGTCAAAACCCATGGCAGGTTTTAGCGCTGACAAAAAAACCCTGGCCCTGAAGCAATTGTCAGAAACCCCTTCGAAAATTTTCGAAAATTTTCAGACAGTATTTGTATAGTTACATGGTATATTTAATTGGCTCATACATATCACAGACAACATACATATCGCAGGAAACTACATAGGCAACATGCAACTATACAGATACTGCATGCAGTTTTTTTTGGATAACTGAAATCTTTTTCAAGGGGGTTTTGACAACCGCTTTCGGGTCGGGGTTTTTTGTCAACGGGAAAACTTGCATGGGTTTTTTAACCCATAATTTAATTATAGACAGAAAATATTATTGATGACAATTATATATTCTAGCCTTCATATATTGAATAGCATCAAACACTCAAGGAGTTTGATAAACATAAAACGATTGGAACAAGGTTCTATTTGAAATTTTCTACTTCTTTCTTATATTTCAAAGTAGTAATAAATCGTCATTGTTTTTAATAACATCCACAATTGAATTGAAACCATTAAAAAATTAAAAAATAATTGTGAGAGAAGTAGAATTTGAACCTTCAACCTCTTGTTTGAGAACCAACAACTGTATGATATGTAGATGGAATAAATATTTATAATTCATATTTAAAAACCAATGCTTTCTTGCAATTGATATTAGTTTTTTATTTTCAAAATTTTAGAGGGGGCATGTGCCCCTTCTCCTTGGGCATTAGATACTGTTTGTACTGCTATGTGGCCCAATCAACAGCCTTTTATCCAATTTAAAAGCTATTATAAATTAATTCACGCATAAAAGGAAAAAAAGAATTACTTCACCGTGAGACAAATATCCATATTAATCTTTTTAGGAAGCCAGAGGTCTGGATGCTGGGCCTAGGCTAGTTCAAAAGTTTATCGGCTTTGGGGATTGCAGAACAGCAGACATAGTAGCTAAGATTGCTGAGGAAGAAGTTTCTCATGTTGCAGTTGGTGCATTTTGGTTCGTCTTAGTTTGTCAGAAGATGGTCGGACTCCTTGTGATGCTTTTAAAGATAAAAAAGATAATAACAACACCTTTTATTTGCAAATGCAATCCCTGCAACAAACCACGAAGTATCAGATTATAGATGTGTCATGGAGCTTTATGTAGACATTGAAGGAATACAATATGGAGTTGAAGGGTTCAACGACGTGGCTCATGATGAAGCTGGAATTCCTCATGAATGGTAAGTCTTTTTCTCTTTTACTTGAAAATACCAAGGGTAGAAAATTTTCATTTATTTTATATATTTACTTTTATCCAGGTATGATGGTTCAATGTCAGCTGATGATGGAAAGATCAAAAGCTTTCAGAGGTATAATCCTTTCTGAGTTAATTTGTGTTTTTTCTTTTTTCTTCTCCATTTGAATTTTAATTGGAGATGGCTGATTTTTTGCGACAGGTACATGATAGGCTTGCCTCAATCATTGCCATGGAGAAGGAGAACTCCAACATGAATGCTTTATTGGTTGTTGCAGATTTTGACCCAAAATTTTTATCCTGCCTTTGGATATTGCATCCAGCAAGGTATCTCTCTCCCCACTCTCTGATGTCCTTTGAACAAAATGGATTTGATTATTTATGAATGCGTACCGGCAATATATAACGCGACACTCACAAATAGAATTTAAATTACGGGTTAAATACACCGTATAATACCTATATCCAATCAAGAAGTTAACTAGCACAAACACTTGCTCCCATCTTACCAAAAGCCTTAAAACTACTCAAACTATACTTTAAAACATCACTGAAACAGGTTTTGGAGTTATATTAGATAATAATTTCTGTATAACATGGGTTTCCTGAAGAGGAACTATCAAGGTGTGACATCTTTGAAAAATCCGAGTGGGTGTTTGTGCAAACAAATTCCTTGAGGGGGGAGGGGGTTCTACGAGCTATATGGGGTAAACATTTTATAAAAACCCCGCCCCCTCCCTTTTTTCCCCTGGAGGAGAGCGGAGACATGCTAAGGCCATGTTTGTTTGGATAGTCAGGGTTAAAGTCCATAGGAGTGACTTTAGGATTAAAATATTTTGGAATGCACATGCATTCCAAAAGTAAACATCCAATGGATTTTGATAAAATAATGCATGTTTGGATGATTGGGATATGGATTCCATTAAAGTGTGGGAGAGAAAGAAAAGAGACATTGATGTAATGATGGGTAATTTCGCGAGAGAGAGAGAGAGAGAGAGTGTGTGTTTTGGATTAGAAAAATTGGGTCTTTACCAATTTTTAGAATCCAATGGATTAGGCATTTTTTAAGATATTTTTCCATTGGAATTCTTCATAAAAAAATTACCCAAACAATCAATTTCTTGGATTGGCCCGGTCCAATGGAAAAAAGGAATTTTGGCTCTTTTCCATTGGAATATGGGTATCCAAACATGCCTAATTAAAACCTTACAACTGTGCTAGAGCAGTATAGAGATGAGTTTTCAATAATTAGGTATAATTGGTGCCTTGAGCTGAAGGGAATCATGTTTGAATTGTATACAACAGCACAACATAATTATTCTGCCTATGATATTTGGACATGACACCTCATAGCTAGGAGGAAAATTAAGGATGGAGCTCTAATCAATGGAAAGGAATGGCACACTGTTTATTGTTGACAACTAAAAGAAGCTTTCCCTTCAGCTAGAAGTAATAGCAATCAATAAGTTATAGAATTTGGAATTTTGGACCTGGCCATACGATTGTTGGCAATTTATTTAATCATGATGTTTATAGATATTCTATTCTTATTGATATTTCTTCTTTTATGATTTACTCTTTTTTTTAAAGAATTGCATGGATACACTGGCCACAAGCCCCGTGATGGTGAGCTTTTTAACACAACAACCTCTTGGCCGAATTGTTCTTTGAATGATTACATGAATAAATTGCTGGTGATGTATTTGCAGTGCTTATCCGTGCTGATTTTATTTGTGTTGTTTGGCTTGTCTTCCTCCATGAAAGCTTCTTTCAAACTTCGAAGTTGTTCCAAGTGATGCTGATGACCACCATTGGAGCTATATAAGCTGCAACCGTGATCAACGAGTGCAAATGATCCGCACTTCGAAGTTTTGTAGAAGCATCAAGGGTGAATGAGCTATAGTTTGAGTTCCTTACTTTGATTTAATGAATAGTTTCTAATCTTTATGCTGGATGAATATGTTGTATATGATGTTCTCTGCTGCTTGCTTTTATGTAAACCTAACACAAAGCTTACTCATGATAGGAGTTAATTAGTTTCTGTGAAAAGATTATTCAAATTGTGTAAATTTGTCTAAATTTATTTGTTGTTCCTTAATCTTGTGACATATCCATAAGAAAGCTCTCTGACAACTGCACATAATTTTTTGGATTTTTTGGGTTTGATATTGATTGGTTCTTAATTCTTAGGTTTCTGCAATTTTAATGGAGATGATGCAGCAGGAAAGCAATATGGCTTCGTAAGTACCAATGCTTGATGAATATTTGTCATATACTGGTTTGATTCATTTGGCTTCATAAACTATCACTATTTTTTTAATAACTTTTTAGGTTCAATTTCATTAATGTACCACCATAAACTGCAGCCATTCACTATTACCAAAACAGTGTTTTACAAATATTGTTGGCTATATTATATTGGTTTAGTAAAATGGAAAAAAAAAGTTCCGAAATTCATTTCTACACAGTAAACTACACGACACTCACAAAATCAGTGGGTACCGCACTTAAGTGTGTGGGCTTCACACCAAGTGTTTAAGTGTGTTACATAGTTTATAGTTTGTTGTTTAGTAAAATTGCGTAGCTACTTTTTACTCAATGAAAAAAAGATATAATCCGCGAAAATTAGTCTCTTGTAATCTACCGAGTTTTTGGTAGTTTAGTGAAAACGGATATAGTTTTTGGTAGTTTCGCAAACTTGCGTGCGGTTGACGCCAAATATGGAGTGTAGTGGTGGGCCCCACACTCAGATGTGGCCCATCCTGTTTTCACCTGATTTTGAGCATTAGCCGGAGGCCTGCTGCTGAGTAGAGCCTACTGAGAAAGCGAACGGTCAGCGTGAGGGTTCGACAACTTAGCCGAGCATAAGCGAACTTCTCGTTCCCTAGCAAAGAAGATAGATAATAATAATAGGGGGAAATGGAGTTAAGGTATGCCTTAGCTATGTTACCAAAGGTATGTGAGAGAAGATAAAGGGATGGGTCTCATTGTTTTTAAGTTACACATTTTTTTGGTTGGATGCTTCTCTTTTCCTCCTCTTAGATATCAGAGATCAGAGGTAATTTAACTAAGGCATAACTTAGCTCCATTTAACTCATAATAATAACCCGATGAGATTATCCTTTTCGGCTCGATAGATAATTTGATAAGCCAATGATTTTTTTCCATGTTTCAGAATACGGTTAACCAACTTGTTAACTAATCGATTATAATAAATTGAATGGGATTTTACTGTTTTTACTTCTTTCCACTTGCAGCTTGATGGTGCAGCGACGGGCAACCGCTCTTCCTGCCGTCCTCTTCGACGCTATTTAGTTAAATTGATCCTATTTTAAGGACATTCTTCTTTTTTTTATCAAACCTTATCCATCCGTGTAAGCGGAAAATGATCCTTTTTTTTAATTTTGGTTCCGTATGATCATGGATACCAGAGGATCACTTTCTTATCTGCATGGGGAGAGTGAAAATTAAGAAGCTCCCATTCATCACAAAAAATTCAAATAGAGTTGTAAATTTATGAAGAGGATCTGCCTCCATTATTAATTATCATTACCATCTTATTCATTTAATTCTTTAGCACCGAGTAAAGTTCCACCGCTCTCTTTACTTTAGTAGACTCACGAGTTTAGTGCTTTTAGCTTTTTTGAGAGCTCCTCAACTTACATTATGACTCTAAAACCCACCTCAATAATGGCTCAAGCTTTTTTCAAGACAAATCTTTTTCCTTACGTAATTTTTGCATTTATATCGACAAAATCATCCCCCTATAAAAGCCTATCTAAGTCCAGGATACCTATTCATCACTCATCTTGTGGTGTGCTTTTGAGCTTTGATTTCATAATGAGTAGCTTTGTCGCTAGCTTTGTCCACATTTACGAGTGTTGGTGTGAGAGATGCATCAATGGGCTAAATTTTCCGAGTTTTCGCCCAGTTCCAGCAGTGGTCCAAATATGATATATACTTGAAATACACATGCATATACTAGTTTGTAACTTGTTTTGTTGCCAATATATACATGAAGACGACATTGTACCTAAAGCTACTTGTACACTCATCTATTGTTCCTGCATTCGCTTCGGTAACCGTCACCTCATGCATTAATGTTGTAAGGATGACCCGAGCTTAATCCATGAGTTATCGATGATAATATGGTTGGTTGAATTTGAAATTGAAGCAAAAGGTGGAAAGCAAGACCTTTCGAAAGCTAGGCCGCTATCGTTTAGTGACCAGTCCAGTCCGATGATAGATAACCTATAGGGTTTTTTTTATATCTCATCATCAAAATTTCAATATTGAAAATCTAGTATTTTCAAATTTCATCCCAAAAGTATTGAGTTGTCCAAATTTCAAATTTCACTCCTAAAATTTAGTACTTCCAAATTTCACCCTCAAAACCCATTAAGTTGTTCAAATTTCACCCTCAAAACCATTAAGTTATTAATAATTAAAACTTCATTTTTACAAAAAGTTTCTTAATTTTCTCCATTTTACTGTCAACTCTTTCTCCAAGATCATTGAGCTCAGCCTATGATACCTTAGCGCTAAAATATTTGAATTAAACCACCACTTGTATCGGAGTAACTCTAACTCATATTGTTGTTTTAAGTTGTCGTAATTGTTATGGCAAAACCACAAAGGATCTTGATTTAATCTATTAAAATAACAAACATTGGATGAATGCGTAATGTCCTAAATTTCACGCTCAAGAGAATTCCTAATTTTGAAATTGTGAGAAATCTAAAACCCTAGTCTCTATTTAACATAAGGAAAAAAAAGATGACCATTTGGGGTGAAATTTGGATAAGTTAATGATTTGGGGTAAACTTTGGAAATAATAGATTTTGAAGATGAAATTTGGACAACTTAATAGTTTCGAGGGTGAAATTTGGAAATACTAGATTTTCGGGATGAAATTTGGACAATTTAATAGTTTTAAGGGTGAAATTTGCAAATACTAGATTTTGGTGGTGAAATTTGAAAATATTGAAATTTTGGAGGTGGAATAAAATAGCCCTAATTTATAAGGTTTTTTTTTTACAAAATAGGGTGTTTAGATATTAAAATTAGTAAAATAAGGTAGTTTAAATTTTAATTATCAGAATAGAGTGGTTTGAGATGATACTGTTATAAGACGGGTTGCAGGAACCCGCTATTGATATTTACAAAGTGAAGGACGGATTCTCAGAACCCGCCCTACTCACATGCACCGTCTCACCCCATCCCCACCCACACCACGTCTCAGTCCATCCTACCCCCACCCATGGAGGGCGGGTTCTCCCCCTTCCATGGGGAGGGCGGGTTCTGGGAACCCGCCCACCCCTCATAAGAAAGGACGGATTCGCCCTCCCAAAATTTTTTTAGAAATCCAGAATTAAAAATTAAAATTAAATTATTATTAAATTAAAAAAATAATTTCATCATTAACCGGAATACTTATAAATCGGGTTTCAAAAACCCGCCCTTCACTGTATGCTAGTTAGGATGGTTTCCAAAAACCCGACTTCCAAAAACAAATATTGGATAAGATTGAACAAATATTAGATAAGATTGATCCGCTCTATCCTAACCCGACTTCTATATAAACGGTAATAACACTTATCCCTAACAATTACAGCAATCTTATTCTCCAATATTTGTGCGAGGGCGGGTTTTTGGAACCAGCTCTATCCGGCATGTACGGTTTTTGGAACCCATTTAAAGAATTTATTTTTTTAATTTAATAATATTTTTATTTTAAATTTTAAATTATTTTGATTTTATAGTTTTAATTTTTTTTGGCGGGTCCCTAGAACCCGCTCACCTAAAATAAAGGGCGGGTTCTAGGAACCCACCCTCTCCTTACCCGCCTTCTTCAGGGGGGCGTAAGCGTAGGGATTGGGTGGGGTTGGAGGTGTGGGAAGAGTGGGGGGTGGGGTGGGGGTTGTAAGCAGGGCGGGTTTTAAGAACCCGCTCTTTAATTTTTAAATGTCAGCGGCGAGTTTAATGAACCCGCGTTCTAACCGACCCCACTCGAAACCGTCCTATTCTGATAATTATAATTTAAATTACCATATTTATTAATTTTAATATCTAAACATCCTATTTCGGAAAAAAACCAATCTATAATAACAAATAAAGGTTAAAGGAGGGAAGAGGCATGGGAGAGAATTTCCTCCCATGGCGTCGAAAAAGTACGTCCTACCTCATTTTTTCCGGCGATCGGCACACATCATCATCATCGTTATCATCTAAGATGTGGATATACCAAATTTCATGTGATTTTACAATTTTTTCACCGTTGATTTAGCAATGTAAAATGTTCTGTTGTCGGTAAACCGTTAATTTTGAACCCACTAAATCAACGGTGAAAGGATTGTAGAATCGCATGAAATTTGGTATACCCACATCTTAGATAATAATGATGAAGATGATGTGTGCCGATCGTCGGAAAAAATGAGGAAGGAGGTACTTTTTAGACGTCATAGAAGGAAATTCCCTCCTACGGCATCTTTCCTCCATTATTCTCCAACAAATATGACAAGAAAAACACTCGTAATAACCTTACAAACGAAGAGAAAAATGAATATGAGATCCACTGCGGCCCTATGGGGGCGGGGCTGTCTAAACTTGAACCCGGTGCTGTATACCTTATGTTTTACCCTACCGTAACACAACCCCATTTAACTCATGGATTAGTTGATATCCACCAAAATTCTTGAAGATTTGAAGACAAACCCTAAAAGTTAAGCAAACACAAAATGAGGGTCTTGGAGTCTATACTCCATTCAGGTGTTGCTGTCGAAGCTAAACAAAGAGGAAGAATCTAATACAGCCCAAACTAGAACCAGATACAACAGGGCTCACGTGATTCTTTTTGGGACTCACGTGATTCTTTTTGGGACTCACCATTTGTTTCATCTGAGACGTGACACGCGGCACCATAAATGGAGCCGCAGAGATTGCCGTTGCTGCTGCAGGTGAGGGCCCACCGCCTTTTTTACTGTTTCGAACTCGTTCAGATGTTTATGTCTCTTGTTCCGGCGGAATATCCAGTCTTAGCCTGTCCAATCATAACAGCCTCTTTTCTCAGACATGAATAACTTGTTAACGAGTTTTAAGTTAATAATACTAAATCTTTCAGTTTTCAGAAGAAAACACTTTACCTGCCTCCATGGGATACATGGTGTTTATCCTTCTTCAAATAGATGCGGGCATGAGTGCATTTCTGTTTATAATCTAAAGCATGTAGATAACACGGGAAGTTGATGGGTCTGCGGTATAACCGAAAAACTCATAAGGGTATATCTTCTACCATCCCGAAAAACAAAAAGTGTTTATTTCTCGACATGCCACTTTCTTAGAAAAGGGTTTTCTTATGAAACAAATTAGTGGCAATGAGGTAGAACTGGAAGAGATTCCAGCGACACAAACTACGACAGAAGATTGATGGAATCAGAGAATTCAGTAGTTCCTGACGAACCCCCGCCTCTCCGCCGATCTAGTAGGGTTTTTCATCCACCTGAGAGGTACTACGGTTTTCTCATCGATGGTGGGAGCGAGAATTGTATCATGAAAGATGATGACCCGACTAGTTTTGAACATGCCATCACGAGTGGCGACTCTGTGAAATGGCTGGATGCAATGCGATCTGAGATGGAATCCATGTACACCAACAAAGTATGGACTTTGGAAATTGCTCCTGAAAAGATGAAACCCATTGGGAGCAAATGGATCTTTAAGAAGAAACTTGGTGTAGATGGAAAAGTTGAGACTTACAAAACTAGACTTGTTGCAAAGGGTTTTCGTCAACGACCAGATATGGATTATGACGAAACCTTTTCTCCAGTGGCTATACTTAAGTCCATCCGGATCTTACTTACCATTGCTGCATACCATGACTACGAAATCTGACAAATGAATGTTAAGACCGCCTTTCTAAATGGTGATTTGGAAGAGTGCGTGTACATGACTCAGCCAGAGGGCTTCGTAGACAGTGGGAGCAGCGGAAAAGTGTGCAAGCTGCTTAAATCCATCTATGGGTTGAAGCAGGCATCGCGGAGTTGGAACATATGTTTTGATGTGGTAGTCAAAAAGTTTGACTTCATCAAAAACATAGATGAACCTTGTATATACAAGAAGGTGACAGAGAGTAAGCTTGTCTTCCTCGTATTGTACGTGGATGACATACTCTTGATAGGAAATGATATTCCTATGCTGGACTCAGTCAAACTCTTCTTATCACATAGATTCTTAATGAAAGATCTAGGTGATCCCTCCTGCATTTTGGGAATTAAGATTTATAGAGATAGATCTAGACGGATACTGGGATTGTCCCAATTCAGATACATTGACACCATACTGTTTCCCCCAATCAGAGCAAAACTCTGCTTGAAATTTAAATTTCAAATTGAAGTAACGTTTCAGATGTAGCGCCAAGTGCGCTGCGCCCTAAGCAGCACACCACGTGTAAGACACGGATACGTTAGCGCTAGGTGCGCTGCGCTCTAGGTAGCGCATCACGTGTAAGATACGGATGCGCCAGAGCTAGGTGCACTGCGCTCTGAGCAGCGCACCACGTGCAAAGCACGTGTACGCTAGCGCCAAGTGCACTGCGCTCTGAGCAGCGCACCACGTGTAAAGCATGGGTGCGCTAGCGCTGCAATTAAAAACTCCCCACCGTTGGATCAAAAGTTCTAATAATAATGATAAATCATTAATTAATCAGAATTAAACTCTGTTAAGAAAAGATTCCTCAAAATCTTTCTAAATAACAAGATTGTGCTCTGTGAATCAGAGCACCGTTGGATCAATGATCCAATGATAAATAAAAATTACCAAAATACAGAATAAATTCTGTATGGAATGATTTTCCAATCTTGTTAAAAACAAGAAAATTGCCTTCTGTAAAACAGAAGCCCTAGGATCAGAGATCCAATGGTGGGGAAACTTCCCCAAATCAATCAGAGAAAGATCTCTTTAACTGATTCAACAAATCAGCCTACCCTATAAAAAGGCCCCTAGATTTCAAGTCTCGGAGGAATGGAGAGATATAGAAAAAGAGTAAGAAACCCCCATAAAGTTTAAGAAACTCAAAAATAAAGAGCAAGCTCTTGCAAGAAGATCTTTCTTCAAGGTAAAATGATAATGATGAATATAGAGATGAAATCATCTCATAAAAAGAAGAATTTACTTCTTTAAAGATCATAAATCTACAAGACCAAGGTCTTTCACAAAAAGATCAAGAGATCTCATCATAAAATAAAAAGAAGAAGAAGAACATAATTCTTCTCACAGATCATGGATCTATAAAGCCAAAGCCTTTCATCAACATAAGAGATTGGAAATATCTCTTGAAAAAATAAGAACTGTTTTTCTTAGATCTTAAAACAAAGTCTCTTTTAAAAGAACATAAATTTGTTTTCCAGATCATAAAACTGATCAGATGCGCTTTGCGCTCTTGAGATGCGCTTCTGTGCTCTCTGGACTGGCGCTCAGCGCCAAATACGCCACGTGTCAATCACGTATGCGCCAATTAACAACTTGCGCTTTATGCTTCTGAAATATCGCACTGCGCTCATGTACTGGCGCTCAGCGCCAAGCGCACCACGTGTCACTCACGTGTGCGCCACTAAACTGAAAGCGCAATGCGCTCATGGATTAGCGCTCAGCGCTCATAAACTGGCATCATGCGCTCATCATCTGGCGCCTAGCACTGAGTGCGACACATGTTCCTTACATGTGCGCTACTTGGCAAAAGCGCACTGCGCTTTTTGATTGGCGCAAAGCGTCTAGCGCACCACGTGTCGCGCTGACAGAATATAAATTGTTCTTTAAAAAGCCCAGAGCTCTGTTGAATGCTCTGCATTCAATAAAAGACAAAAACATTGTCAAGATATAAATCAATGCTTAGTATTGTTAAAAGGGCTAAGTCCAAATAAAGGCTCAACAGCCCAAAATAAAATGTTAAACATTTTAACCTGATTGGACTTAGCCCAAGATTAGCCATAAGTCCTCAACTCATATTAATTGAGCTCATCTACTCATAAATATGTTAACAGATCTTAGTCCCAAATTGGACTACAGATCTTTCAACCTACTCACATCGGTTTGAGGGTACATCTCTTTACTCCTCTGATATTTGTCGTTGTAATCCTTCAACGTCTTCAGAGAGGTGACGGGTCCCGACAACCAAACATTCCACGGACTGTGGGGTCCTTTAAACCCATAGACCATGATGTCCTTAACCTTGACTGTGAGGTCTTTAAACTCACGGACTATGATGTCCTTAATCTTGACTATGAGGTCTTTAAACTCACGGACTATGATGTCCTTAACCTGGACTGAGATGTCCTTAAACTAACATTGGACCGTAATGTCCTTAAACTAATCGACCGCAATGTCCCTAAACTAAACAATACAGCCCAATTGCTCTCTTATTGGATCTAAACGATCATGTTAAGTTGATCTTAGTCTAAAAATTAGACTAACGTATCCTTAACAAACATTTAAGTTGATCTTAATCTCAAATGAGACTAACGTATCCTTAAACCCAACCCTCAAATCCAAATCTAAGAAGATACGGATTTGGACTAATCCACGCCCTACGGGCGACAACATAAATTAGTCTCCGTATACAATCCACAGGCAACCAAAAACAAAACAAATACCCTCGACACGAAGTGACCATCTGGAGAAGGAGAGAGTGGTTACCGTGACGCGGTAGCGTAATTAATTGCTGGGGCTTGCGCCTGCAGGGAAGAGCGTTCCCATAATCAAAAACCCCTCAACGAGGGGGAATCTGACGAAGTCTGCTATATCGGCCGTATCTGTTTAAACCTTCGATACATGGTGTCATAAATCAACTTTACATTTTCGGAGAGGTGGACGGATAGCACCAATTAGCATCTGCCCCGAAATTCAGGCGAGACGGACCTACGCGGTTGCGTCTCTGTGTTTCTGCGGGGAACAAATTCTGGTACGCCCGGTGGGACCTTTTCCTCTTTCCACTCCACACTTCGTATGTCGTGTTCGTGAACGAATCGCGGTTTAATATGGTTGCCCTTGGGTTCGAGGTACTAAAATTTGATGTCTTGCTCCGTGCAGAAAACAGAAGATCAATGGCTTCAACCTGTACTAACTGCAACTGCAACTCTCGCTCCGTCCCGTCTGGAGGAGTGACTTACAGGCCCCAAGCGGCCTCCATCTTCGCTATGCCGGTGGAACAGGTCACTCAGGCCACCACTGGATTGTTCTTCGGGACCATACTCCCGCCAACGAGCTTCAGCACTCCTGTACTAACACAAGAAGCTCGGAAGAAGTCGGTCTATGATCGGCTTACAACTGTGGGGCCACGGCGGTGCCCCGGCCGTCTAAACGACGCCAAATGCGGAACAAAAACTTTTTACTGAATCGGCGCCACCGCGACCCAAATACCCTGATCGTTCCATTAACCGTAAACTAGCAAAATGTAAAAGGAGTTAGGAAATTTTATACCGATCGATATGTGTCCTTCGGTCTTCAATTTCCGCGCCATACTCCTCGCTGCTGCGCCGACGAAGTCTGCTCTCCGATCTCGCTCGTCAAAGTGGCACCACTTCATTGAATCTTTATACGGGCCCCCGTCTCGAACCGAGGCAATTCGGACATGAAGTTTGCTCGCCGACATGTCCAAGAATGAAGTAGAGATAGTGTAGAATATTTTGTCTCAAGACTGAAGTTACTAATTTAGATCGATGAAGTGAGCTAAGGATTTTTGGCTCAAAGAAAATTCCTTACACAAGCAATTGGGCTCGGCTGCACTCACAAAAATCATGAAGGAATTGTTCTCTGTTCTTTGCAGAGAAGGAATGGTGGATTAATATCAAGTGAGTGTGTAAATTTATCACCACAAAAAAAAACCCTCCATTTTCAAGGCTTGCGAAATTTGCAAGGAACCCCTGCTGAAAAAGTCAGACGCCATCCCCATGCTTCCCATACCAACAGGGTTCAAGGAATTCAGTGCAGGGAATGGGCGGGCCAGAAAATAAGGAATGGGCAAAGGTCAATGGTCAATGCCCGTATAAATTAAACACGGATCAGGATATATAAGACGGAAAATGAAACTGGCAACTCCGGAAGTAATCGCGTAACGAATTACGAGATTGTCCCTCAACTGTAAATACATACCCGATTTGTATTCCGACCGAATACGAATGCAATGAGACAAAAATATCCCTATAATATAATATTAGGATCCGGCTTAAACCAAAAGCCCGCTAGTATTATCCGTCCGATCTTGATCCGTACACAAGTGCACGAATATGATCGAACCCTGCCATAAAACCATACGGTCTCTACAACGTTTCGCCTGAACTTGGGAAACTGTCAGTGGGGGACTCTAATGACTTATCAATACATTGGCACTGGGTATAACCACTAGCACGTCAGAGGTACTAGCTGTACGTAACGGTTGCCCATGTATTGATTGGAAGGGAAGCTGACGAGTGAACTCATCCAGAAACCCTACTGAGCCTGACAGTGACAATATCCGTACAGTCCGGTCCGTTCGTCCATGAGTATCGTATATAGGGCCTAGGGGGCTGGTAAACGTCAGACCCCCAATAGCTGTATAAGTCGTGTCAGAGAGTAGCCCCAAACACCCTGAGATACTACTGTAATACCTACCAATAAATCTCGATTACCCTGGCCAGGGATTTCGTGTAATGGCTTTCCTAAACACAACGCGATCTCACCCCCAATACCGGGAGAGATGAATCCCTGACGATCCGCTCACTGCCTCCATGTGGCTCGGGACTGTACCCAATTAAAACCTGTTTGCATGGCTCCTTTGAGCCGTGGTAGGGTAGTAATCAAAGCACAGTGGGAACTCACACGAGACAAATGACGATCTCAGGTCGATAGACTAACCTGTACACATGTCTTCTGGGAACTGCTATCTGATGATATGTATAATACCAACTAGCATGTTCCCGGCGAGTCCTGTCCGGTGTATTCATAACCTAATGAGCACCTGTATACATCTTAGCTGAACTAACTGACACCAATGGCTTGTGAGACCGGCCACCACCCCTCGTCGGGGTCTCGACTGTATACACTAGTCTACTCTAGAGTATCGATGCCCTGTCTCGAAACTCCTATGACTAGGGACACTTTAAGGATGTGCTTATAGACCCCAGCTCCCACGTATATGATCGCCATCATACTGCTAGCAGTCAAGCAAGAATCCTATGGGCTCTATCAACATGCAATAGTGAACTAAAGCATATACACGATGATAAAGACAAACCAGATAGCATACTATCATCTCGAGCAAGACTGTCATATCGGTATAGGTCCTCCCTCAATCATTGTAATCATGTACCCGCGATCCAATAATTGACTTTGAGGGCACTATATCCAACAATCTCCCACTTGCACTTAAGGCTAATTATTGCGATGTCGCGTACTCACAGCTCGTGTGATACCGAACATCCAACTCCTCTACTAATCAGTTTCACAAAGCTCGTTTGTAAAACTATTGTGTCCGAGAAATAGCCTCAGTGAGTGGATCCGCCCTGATGTTTCTTTCTATGTCTCTCTTTGTCTCAAATTCGCTAAGAAAGCCATTTCCCGAAATGAGCAATACATGTCTTAGAATATGTCTGGATATCTGATGGGACCCAGCTCCTAAATGAACTCCAAATCCAGCAAGCTTCTTGGACTTTATCGTCAACTAAATTTAATCAGTATCCTGCACCATGCCTCCCTCAGTATCCGCTTGGACTACCTATCCAAACTGCTGCCCCCTCGTCAGAGGGAAAAACTATAACTCTGACAGTCACTCTGTCATCCGGGTCACCATGGAAGCCTGGAATGATAACCGTCTCCCGAAGGATGCTGCCGTTATCAAATCCCTAGAAAATCCATTTATGTTCTAAAACTGCTTCCGAACGTTTCTCCAGGATTGGATTAATATCTACTTATTGCATCTAGTGCAAAAACAACATATGATATTATATCCATATCCTATGTGGAGAAACTACTGTGTGACAACCACGGTATATCTGATCGTAGTGTAAGAATTTCACTTCCTACTATATGTATGTCATCCAAGTACCAGGACATCACACTATACTATTTTCTTAACAGATCCATCTCCTATTCTGATGAAGTCAAAACCTATGACTGTCACATCAAAAATAGATGATCTATCTCCGCTATATCTGTTTTAGTCTATAAATAGACATAAGCTACTTATCCACTATACTTCCGCTGCTCCCACTAACTGCAACAACCCTCTGGCAGAGTCATATACACGTGCACTTCTAAACCTAGTTTAGAACGACGCTATACCCATCCTTCTGCCGGGTCTCATAGTCTGGAACAGCAGTAATGACAAGTCTGGGTAAACAAGAACCTCCCTGTCACCGTCCTTGGGGATACCGGAGTACCTCTCGGGCGCCTGAGATTACCCACCATATCTGCGGAGTGGCTAATGGAATGTCAATCCTGATTGAATCTTTAGGTCCTATTAAATTTTCCGTAATCGTTTATGGTTCTGGAATCACTTCCAGTTCTACCATACTCCCACTATTGTTTTCTGAAAAAATCCATTTTACTAAAACTGTGACGAGTCAAGAACAATATCACTATTGATCTTCCAGATGGTAGAAAGTCAACTCTCGTCAAACCCCGGGTTAACCCACAAACTGCCATTACAGAAACGTGCCTAGAGTTATCCAGAGTCTGGTTTTAAGCATAAGCCGGAAAACTCCTCGTAGCTTAACATCGTTAAGATATGAACCATTCTATATACATTATAGAAATAGAGGCACTTATTTAATTGGAACCAGATTCAAATCATGCATCTGTCTCCAGAGCATGTCAACTAAATGGAGAGAGGACGATCAGCATTACTCAATTTAGGAGTGCTTCCAATTATGAGTAACCTGAAAGAGAAACAACTTTCTCAAAACCATTACTATCAACTGAATACCACACACAAGTATCTACATATTCGATCACCTTGAAGAATCTTGATACTCGCAACACATGGTTCTCTACTTTATTCCTGTACCTATAACTTCTCAAACTTAGACCTTGTATTTCTACGAAACACTTGTCTAAGACTTGAGAAGTCACAAGTAAATAGAATATAGTGCGAGGACCAATCCCTTTGTCCTAATGGACACTGGACAACATACAATACTTTGTATAAGTCTCCTGAGTTGAATAACTCAAACTCTGTGCGTCGTAGGTTGAAAACTGTATCCAGGTGATTTCCTCAAATATCACCAATTACAACGAATTCCGATATAATGAGGATGATCACCTAATTTCCAATAACCTACTCCCACTCATCATCTGTAAAACCATACAGATGTGAGAATCATACCTGATAAATACATACCCTGGAGCAAGAGCTAATTGGGAAATCAGTTTTCAATTAACAATGCACATTGAAAATGAAACATAAAAATGTTTCGAAGGGGTATCCGGTATACCTAGTAATGCCTCTTCCATTATCAGATTCATGACTGTAACTGTATATTTCCCTGCCATCTCTCCAATTCCCTTTATTTGTCTTTAGTCGTTACCTTCTGTACACCATCGTTAGGCTTAATGGTTTTCTTCCTTCCCTACCGTTCGGCACCAGCCTATGGTTTGGAAGAAGACTATCCAATAAGCATAATAGGTGTACTCTCCTAATCCTAGGAGCACTCACAACTTGAGAGAAGGTAAAAATAAAAGACAACTGAATAAACCTTATTCCTATTTCTCCTGAACCAGAATCCATCCTCGAAAAACTTCCTTCGAGTTCGTATATAACCATACGATGGATTTATCCAATGGAATTGGATGTTCGTAATGATACAGGGTGTTTTGGAGAAATACAAAGGTGAATTAGGAGTGGCTATGAAATACGTGGTTCGGTCGTGAATGATAGCAGTCGCAATTTACTTTACCCTCTTTCTAATCCCTTTATTTTGTCTTTACTTATTACCTTCTTACACCCAACTTAAGCTAATTGGTTTTCTTCATTCCCTACCTTTCGGCACCTACCTATGGTTTGGAAGAAAACTATCCAATAAGCGTAATAGGTGTACCCTCTCCTAATCCTAGGAGCCCTCACAACCTGAGAGAAGGTAAATGGAAAAAACAACTGAATAATCCTATTCGATCTCTCCAGAACAAGAATCCATCCTCGAAGAAGTTCCTCCGAGTTCGTATATAACCATACGATAGATTTATCCAATGGAAGTGGATGTTCGTAATAATACGAGGTGTTCTGGAGAAACTTCAAAGGGTAAAAGAAAGAGTGGCAATGATGTATGCAACCCAGACAATCCAAAAGCCAGTGTTTTAAGAAAGTTCGGTTAACTTGGTCACTGAGTTATAGTCTAGGGTCGGGTCATAGCCACAGTCAAAGAGAGAAAAAGTAGAAACACTTTGCGTGCACTCTAACCTAGATCAGAATGATTAATCACTTTATCTAATCAGGAAACTTCCCACCGTTTTCTCAAATTCTCCTCCAAACCTGAAAGAAGAATTAGCCGGAATCACCCGAGGAGTAATACTACTCATTAGTGGGAATCAGGATCCAACTATCGTCGCACGATAACGTGATGGAAGCCACTCACGTCATCACACTCCAGAAGGTATGCGCAAGCTTGGCAAGTTTCCTGTATGTTTGAAACTCCCGATATGATTTTTACCCCAAGCAGTTTATGACCTTGACAAAGGCCAACAAATTATAAACCACAAGTCAAGTTCAACCCGTCATTATCCTGGATTACTTCAGACCCACCCGTACAAACCCTTGACAAAGACCAACAAGATTATACGACTGTCCTAGATAATCGCAACTCAATGCAACAGACAAGTAATACCCAGCTACCGTACACTACGCCTCGACAAAGGCCAACAAACGCAGCACGAATACTAGGTACTACCTGAAAGAAATGACGGAGGGTTACGGCTGGTTTTTGGCGAAAAACCTTTAGCGTAATGACTTGATATCGTTGAAGGAACCGAATATCTTTTTATAAAAATATAGTGGCGAAAACCTTTGCTAAAGAGGTCACTCCTGGTGAAGGGATCTCGGCTCTTTTCCCGTTGAATGAGGTGCAGGATATTCCAAACTGAATACCACGATGCAAAGCAAAAATAATTGACTATAGTGAAGTTATCACCCTGACGCAAACCTCTGTCCAAGGGGTCACTCCCGATGAAGGGATCTCGGCCCTTGCCTCGTTTAATGAGGTGCTGAATATTCATAACCGGATATCACCGAGCAAAACAAAAGAGAACGCCCTTGCAATAACAGCTTTTGAAAAATTGGTTCCAACAACATCAAATATAGGTTTGTTTTCCTTGCATTGATAAGAATCAACGCAGTCCCATCAATTGATCACACCAGAAAAGAACGAAAATATGATGTACGTATATGCCATCCGCATTCGCCACTGGGTCCCGTTATCACCCGTTAGGTTACTTAACCAACGACAGAGCGGGGACTGGACTAGCGCGGGTGCAAAACATATACAACATCTACTAGTATATATATCAATATATAATAATCGCTCCAGGTATGATAAATGCAACATCACAGAAAAGTAATAAGTATCACAGAACAATACAGATAATCTGTGATCCCCGAGTTTCATAGAGCCATAAATGAAACCCGACGTTCTCCTGGTCGTGTGGATAGCCTGTGCAATGAAACCCTAGACCCCTACGAGCGCGGCAAGTTACCCGCTAAAACCTGAAGCGAGACAGCCCCCTTCAGCAAAGTGAATGGACCACCCAGCACTTCACGGAATCCAGTAACTTGAGCACCCCTCCTTGGGTCAACCTATACCCCCTACAAGTGTGGCGAATAGCCCGCCAATTCTAGAGTGAAGCCCCCTCCGTCTCAACGCCATGAGATGCGGGCCCGCCCTCTAGAACCCGGCTATCCATGCATCCCACCGCGGGGTAATCCTAGTATAGAAAGTAAAATATACAACGGGTACATCGACCTCATCCCGGTCATGCCCCAAAAGAATAATATATAAACAGGCAATGACGGCAGTCCACATGTCGGACGCTCGTCCCGCAATATCAAATGTACAAATAAATCCAAACAGCACTACCATTGCACAGGAACTATCCACCACGACAAATCCGTAATATCACAGCACAACACAGAACATCAACGTGAATGTCACGTTCGTAAACCCGTCTAAAAGAGCTATAGCGATTAGACATGATTTACCGATCAAATGACATTCATGGTCGCAGATATAATGTAACCACTGTAAACTAACACATTTAAAATCTCGATCGACAAAACTTCCCGAAGTGGATCCCAAGTACAAATCCAGTACTCAAAATAAAATCTTGGCCCAAACAAAATATTCCAGAAACCCCAATTCCAAGTTAAAGACCCAAAGCAAAAATTTTGTACACTGAAAACTCAACACTGCGGTGGAATCGCGGCCAAAACGTGGGTACGGTCGCGGTTCTGCGGCGCTACAGAGAGATCATGCAACTAAAATTTTACAGTTATCTTAAAAAAAATGTGCCTGATTTTCTGAAACACTCAAAATAATTTTTCGACGACTTTAAAAATTCGGCAGAAACTTGAAATATTGGAAATGCGGTTTTGAAAATTCCATCGATCGATATTTTAAACACATTAGAATAAGCTAGTAAGCGGTTAATAGTTTGGCTCTGATACCATGTTGGGCCACGGCGGTGCCCCGGCCGTCTAAACGACGCCAAATGCGGAACAAAAACTTTTTACTAAACTGGCGCCACCGCGACCCAAATACCATGATCGTTCCATTAACTGTAAACTAGCAAAATGTAAAAGGAGTTAGGAAATTTTATACCGATCGATCCGTGTCCTTCGGTCTTCAATCTCAGCGCCAAACTCCTCGCTGCTGCGCCGACGAAGTCTGCTCTCCGATCTCGCTCGTCAAAGTGGCACCACCTCATTGAATTTTTATACGGGCTCCCGCCTCGAACCGAGGCAACTCGGATATGAAGTTTGCTAGCCGACATGTCCAAGAATTAAATAGAGAGAGTGTAGAATATTTTGTCTCAAGACTGAAGTTGCCAATTTGGATCGATGATGTGAGCTAAGGATTTTTGGCTCAAAGAAAATTCCTTACCCAAGCAATTGGGCTCGGCTGCACCCACAAAAATCATGAAGGAATTGTCTCTGTTCTTTGCAGATAGCAGAGAAGGAGTGATGGATTAATATCAAGTGAGTGTGTAAATTTATCACCGCAAGAAACCCCTTCCATTTTCAGGGCCTGCGAAATTTGCAAGGAGCCCCCTGCTGGAAAAATCAGACACCATCCCCATGCTTCCCGTGCCAACAGGGTTCAAGGAAATATGGTCAATGGGAAATAAGGAATTCAGTGCAGGGAATGGGCAGTGCAGGGAAATATAGTCAAAGGTCAATGATCAATGCCCACACAAATTAAACACGGATCAGGACTTCACGAAGTGCAAAGCACTACTTGGTTTCTTGATCTAATTTAGATCAAAGAAAACAAGTGTTTCTTTTTCTTGATCTTAGAGAACCAATGGTTCATAAGTCCAAAGCACTATTTTATTTTATTTTTTTAATTAAAAGATCATTGATCTTGTTTTTAGATCTATGATCTGTTCATAAGAGAACTTTCTCTTCCTTCTAAAAGTTTTTACCTTTTTGTTCTTTGAGGAGCTCTTCAGAGTTCTCTCTCTCTCTTTTTTTAGAAAATGTTGATGCCTTTGAATTGAGGCTTGGGGTCCTTTTTATAGTGCCCATAAATTAGTTAAATTTGTTAAAGAGATTTTCCTCTGAGAGATTCGGGGAATTTTCCCCACCGTTGGATCTTTGATCCAATAATTGACTTTGAGGGCACTATATCCAACAACAACTACTGCGGCCCCTCTCAACGGGTCGTCCAGCTCCAATGCCTCAGTCTTTGACAGACTGGGCCAAAGCTCAGTTGAACCCATGAAGAAGCCCGCGATACCAGAAAGGGTTATTTCAAAAAGGATAGCCATCCTTGCTCCCGAAATCGTCAAGGCGGCTTCTCCTGCCAAAGGGTCGGTCTTCACAAGACTGACTATTTCAGCTCCTGTTTCAGGCCAAATCGTCAAGGTTGCTTCCCCTACTCGGAAGTCTGCCTTCAACAGGTTGGCCATCCTCACTCAGCGGACATCAGTCTTCAATAGGCTGACAACGACAACTTCAGACCAACACAGGGGGCATGAGGAAGTCACCCCTACAGCCGAGACAATCCCAACGGCTCGACACGCTCGATGTCGCCACTGGCGCCGAGTGAGGAAGGCTGGGGGCAGCTCCCCTTCTGGACTAACTCCGCCAGTTCCCATGGTGGAAATCAATGCTGCTGTTCCAACTGGGAACAGCTTTGAACCGCTTAGAAGGGTTCGTAAGAACGCTCCGACTGCCGTGCTGAAGAGATCTCATCCACCTATGGAGATTACTATAGAAAAGAAGCCGGAGCAGCCCCCTCAGCGGCTGTCCTCCAAAATTTATAAAGTCTGGCGACAGGTCCAGGAATCGGTGATTAACCAGGACTACTCTCGCCGGCCAAAGAAGCTCAGAGCTCAGCAAGAAAAGAGCCATCTCGTGGTACCACAGAAGACGTCATCCGTCTGGGTTCCCGCTGCAACGGCTCCCTCAACGTTAACCGCTCAAAAGAGAAGGAGGCCAGAGAAATCCCCCGTGAATGTGGCAAACCGCAAGGACGTCGAATCTAAACGCCCCAAGTCCGGGGGCATGGTAATACATACGGTTTATATGGCTTCCGGAAAAGAAGAAAGCCGTGCTTCTACGGGTCATCGACCGCTTACCCGATCAATAACGAAGGCTCAGGAACAACAGCAGCAGAAACTTCAGGAGATAGTGACTGCAATGGATGCACTCACTGGGCCAAAAAAAAGTCCAGAAACTTCGGAGTAGCGTCGGGAACAAGAAACTGATACCGAGTTCCTCCGAAGAATGCTTGAGAGGAAAGAAAATGAGGCCGCGGAACAGGCGACCAACATAAAACGAATGGCTATCTTGTTCCAAGACATGGCTGGGATGATGTTATAGCCAGAACCTCCAGCTGAAGACCCCCCGATCATCATTGAAGACGACAGAGGGGAGACATCGAACCCCCCTCCGGCCCTTTCAGCAGCCAAAGAAGAGACAATCTCTAAGGCCGTCTTGGATGATTACATCGCTCAATAAATACGAGCTCATCAGGCGAGCGAAACAGCCGGGCAGATCGTTAAAACTGGATGAACCTATCCGGGTTGGTATAACCAAATAAAGTACCCGACGGGATACACGATCCCCAAATTCCACGTATATAAGGGAACGGGAAATTCGCATCAGCGCGTCGCTCAATTTAAAGCCTTGTGCGGCAATACTGGAGGTGACGATAAGCCACTTCTTCACCAATTCGTTGGCAACTTGTCGGAGACAGCATTTATGTGGTATTCGGAGTTGCCCAACGACTCCGTCAAAACTTTTGCAGAGATGGAGCTACTGTTCACCCAACGTTTTGCGAGCGCTAGCGAACGTACCCTGTTTACCCCAATCAGAGCAAAGCTCTGTTCAAATTCTAAGGCGGAAGATGAAGCAACCCCCAATCAGAGCAAAGCTCTACCTTGAAAATTCAAACATTAATTAAAGAAGCAACGCTTCAGCTGGCCTGCGCTCTGCGCTGCACGCCACGTGGCAGCGCAGTTATGCTAGCGCCGTTGCGCTGCGCTGTTCGCTGCGCGCCACGTGGCAGCGCAGTTGCGCTGCGCTGTGCGCTGCGCGACACGTGGCAGCGCAGTTGCGCTGCTGTGCGCTGCGCGACACGTGTCAGCGCAGCTGCGCAAGCGTAGTTGCGTTGCGCTGTACGCTGCTTGACACCTGTCACACGCTGGGGCATTTGCGCCAAACAGAATTAAGATTTTAAAGAAATCTTTCTGTTCTTGTTAAAACCAGAAGATTTTTTTCTGTAAAACAGAAGCCCTTGGATCAAAGATCCAACGGTGGGGAAAATTCCCCCAAATCACTCAGAGAAAGATCTTTTTAACAAATTTAACTAATTTATGAGCACTATAAAAAGAACCCTAGACCTCAAATCAAAGGGAGGAACATTTTGTGAGAAATTGAAACAGAGAGAGCTCTGAAGAATTAGAGGGAAATCCTCAAGAACAAAAAAAGATAAAAAGCCTTTAGAAAAAGAGAAAATTCTCTTATGAACAGATCACGGATCTAAAAACAAGATCAATGATCTTCAATAAAAAACAAATAAAAACAGTGCTTTGCACTTTTTTATGAACCTTTGGTTCTCTGAGATAAGAAAAACAAGAGAAACTTGTTTTCTTTGATCTAAATTAGATCAAGAAAGCAAACAGTGCTTTGCACTTCTGTTATGAACCTTTTGGTTCTTGAATCTAAAAGATTCTCAAATTTATAGTGCCTTGCACTTGCAAACTGCGCTGTTGCACTCTTAGGAGAGCGCCACGTGTCAGCATCTGAACTACTTGCGCTATGCGCTTTAAGATAGAGCTTTGCTCTCTGTAATTGGCACAACTCACCAGAGTGCGCCACGTGTCAGCAGCGCAAGCGCAGCGCACTGCGCTTTCATGACGCGTGTCGTCACCACAAGCACTTGCGCTCTTTGATTGGCGCAAAGCACCTGAAAATGCAATGCATTTCTTTTACTAAAGGGCCAGGCCCAAGTCGAAAAGACCTAGTGGGCCAAAATAAATTGCAAAGCAATAAAAAGGGCAGAGCCCAAGTAAAATTGATGCTGTGCATCATTTATAAATGGGCAGAGCCCAAAACAAATTGATGCTCTGCATCCTTTATGGGTAGAGCCCAAATAAAAATTAAAAAAATGTAATGCAAAAGCAAATAAAATGTTGAACATTTTCAACTGGACTTAGCCCAATTTTGGCCGTAAGTCCTCAAATTAAATTGACTGATCAAGATTGCTCTCTTAAATCAATTTACCTCCGGTTCGAGGGTACATCTCCGAACTCCTCTGACACTTCTCGTTGTAATCCTTCAACGACGTCAGAGAGGCGACGGGTCCCAACGACCACACATGAATATGGACTGCGGGGTCCTTAAACTCGTGGACCGAAACGTCCTTAAACTAATGTCGGACCACCATGTCTCTAAACTGTAATATAGACCACCACGTCCCTAAATTGGAATACGGACCACCACGTCTCTAAACTGGAACATAGACCACCACGTCCCTAAACTGGCAATGGACCGAAACGTCCTTAAACTAATGTTGGACCGAAACGTCCTTAAACTAATGTCAGACCACCACGTCTCTAAACTGGAACATAGATCACCACGTCCCTAAACTGGCAATGGACCGCAACGTCCTTAAACTACATATGGACCACTACGTCCCTAAACTGGAACAATAGAGCCTCTAAATGCTCTTTTGCCGGATCTAAATGATCCCGTTTAAGTTGATCTTAGCCCCAAATACGGATAACGTATCCTTAAACATTCAAATGGACTATAAAACTCCAAATCAACTTTGGTTCAAGGGTACATCTCTGAACTCCTCTGACACCTATCGTTGTAATCCTTCAACGACGTCAGAGAGGTGATGAGTCCCGATGGACATACATTAAATAGATCACCACGTTAAGTTGATCTTAGTCTCAAACAGAACTAACGCATCCTTAACGAACGTTTAAGTTGATCTTAGCCTCAACGCGGCTAATGTGTCCTTAAACTAAAAACACCAAACCCAAATCTAAGTAAATACGGATTTGGACTAATCCACGTCCTACGGGCAACGGCATTATTCAGTCTCCATATACAATCCACGGGCAACCACAAACAAAACAAACACACACGACACGAAGTGAAATTCTAGAGAAGGAGAAAGTTGTTACCGCGATGCGGTAGCGCAATTAACTGCAGGGGTTTGCGCCTGCAGGGAAGAGCGTCCCCATAATCAAAAACCCCTCAAGCGAGGGGGAATCTGATGAAGTCTGCTACATCGGCCGCATCCGTCTAAACCTCCGATACGCGGTGCCATAAATCAACTTGGCATCTTCGGAGAGGTAGATGGATAAAACCATATAGCATCTGCCCCGAATCTCAGGCTAGACGCCCTCACGTCGTCTCCGCCGCCATTCGGAAGGGAACAGATTCTGGCACGCCCGGTGGGACCTTTTCCTATTTCCACTCCACACTTCGTGTGTCGTCTTCGCGAACGAGTCGCGGTTTGTTAATGGTTGCCTTTGGATTTCAACTTACTAAGATTTGGTCTTTTGCCTGGCTCAGAAATCAAGCATCAATGGCCTCAAATTGCTCGAAGTGCCAATGCAACCAACACTCCACTTCACCTGGAGGTGTAGCATATGGGCCTCAAGCGGCCTCCGTCCTTACTATGCCTGTGGAGAAAGTGACTCAGGCCACCACCGGCCTGTTTTTCGGGACCATGATCCCTCCTGCAAGCTTCACCTTGCCAATACCCGTACCGGAAGCTTCAAAGAAGTCAGTTTTTGATCGACTTACCACTTCCGCGACCCCCCTCAACGGGTCGCCCAACTCCACTACCTCAGTTTTCAACAGACTGGGCCAGAACATCTACAAGCCCGCGATACCCGAAGTTGCCATCCCAAAGCGGATAGCCATCCCGGTTCAAGCAGACAAAATCATTGGAAGGGCTCCTTCTTCCAGGAAGTCAGTCTTTACAAGGCTGACCATTCCGGTTGCTTCTCGAGGCGAAGTCCTCAAAGCTGTTTCCTCTGCCCAGAGATCTGTCTTTAACGGATTAGACATCGCTTCTCAACGGGTGTCAGTCTTTGACAGGCAAGCACCAATAACAGTCTCTTCTCAAAGCAGGGGGCATGACGAAACCACCCGCATAGCTGAAACAACTCCATCCACAAGACACGCTCGACGTCGCCACTGGCGCCGAGTGAGGAAGGCTGGGGGCAACTCACCCTCTGGGATAACTCCGCCAGCTCCAACGGTGGAGATCGATGATGCTGTTCCAACCGGGAACAGCTTTGAATTGCTGAACACGGTGCGCAGAAACTCTCATGTTGCGGTGCTGAAGCGAACTCCTTCACCTGTGGAGAATACTCCAGAGAAGAAGCTAGAGCAGCCCCCTCACCAGCTATCCTCTAAAATTTACAAGGTCTGGCGACAGGTCCAAGAGTCGGTGATTGATGAAAACTATCTCCGCCGACAGAAAAAAACGAAGGTTCGGCAGGAGGAAGACTACTCTCCCAGGTCGAAAGAAGCAACGGTTACTCGGGTGTCCACTGCAACGACACCTTCAACGTCAATCACTCAAAAGAAAAGGAGGCCGCAAAAAGCCCCTGTGAACAAGGCGAACCGTAAAAGTGATGGGCACAAACGCCCCAAGTCTGGGGGTATGGTGGTGCACAATGTTTATATGGCTTCTGGAAAAGAGGAAAGCCGTGCTTCGAAGGGTCACCGACCACTCACCCGATCCGTGACCAAAGCTCAGGAGCAGCAGCAAAAGCTTCAGGAGATGATGACTGCAATGGCCGCACTTACAGAGCTAAAAGAAAGCTCAGAAGCATCATCGGAGCAGCGTCATGAACAAGAAACTGACGCTGATTACCTACGCAGAATCCTCGAAAAGAAGGACAAAGAAGCCGCAGAGCAAGCGGCTAATATAAAACAAATGGCGCTTCTCTTCCAAGATATAGTAGGGATGATGATTCAGCAGAACCCTCGTGCTGAAGATCCTCCGGTCGGCCTTGAAGACGACAGGGGAGAAACGTCAAATCCTCCACTGGCTTTGTCAGCAGCCAAGGAGGAGGCAATCTCCAAAGCTGACCTTGACGAATATATAGCCCAGCAGATACGGGTTCATCATGCGACTGAGGCAGCCGGTCAGATCGTCCAAACAGGACGACCATATCCGGGCTGGTATGATCAGATACAGTACCCGCCGGGCTATATAATACCTAAGTTCCACATATATAAAGGGCCAGGGAATCCGCATCAGCATGTCGCTCAATTCAGGGCCTTATGCGGCAATACTGGAGGCGATGACAAATTGATGCTTCGCCAGTTCGTCGGCAGCTTGTCAGAAACAGCGTTCGAATGGTATTCCGAACTCCCGAACGATTCTGTCAAGACGTTCGCTGAAATGGAGTTGCTATTCACTCAGCGATTCACGAGCGCCAGTGAACGGGCCCCGATAGCAGCGTTGATTAATGCCAGGGTAAGGCCGGGCGAGACGTGGGTTCAGTACGCTATACGCTGGCGAAACTTGTGGTCGAAATGCGAACAACGCATTGAAGAAGCGCCCGCGGTAGGCATGTTCGTGGGTACCTTAGACCCTCATGCCACTATCTCACAGTTCATGATGTTCTTTAAGCCGACCACATTCCAGGCTTTGATCGACAAGCTGGCCCAGATGGATCAAATGGGTCACAGACCTTCTCCCCCGAAGCTAGAACCGCGGAATGACAAGGGTAAAGGGAAGGCAACCTTCGTTGCGAATGCTCAGCAGTAACCCAGCACCCCAAAGCTAGCAGATCAATCAGGAGAGAGACGGCAGTTCTATATTGAAAAAATGAGGCGCCCCTACTCATTCCCACGGGATAAGACGAAGAGGCTGTTCGAGCTGGCTGTGCGCAACAGGCTTATCAACTTGCCGAATCCAAGGCAACCGCTACAACCCAACGAGGTGAATGACCCCAATTATTGCCCTTATCATCAAACGGCAAGCCATCCGATTGAGGATTGCGTCGTCTTCAAGGGATGGATTGAAGATCAATACCTACAAGGCAAGTTTGCCCTATCTGAAAAGTGGAAGGTAAATCCACCACAGCCGCACACTCCAAAGAAGATGGACACGATGGGGGCAGCTTGTTCTTTTATCAAGGACGAAAACGATGGAGAAAACTCATCAGACGAATTCGAAGACTACGTAGCGACTTGTCATGTGATCTCCCATTCACTGGCGGATGATGAAGAGGCTCCTTGCGCCGAGAAACCAAGGGCGAACCCTGAGCCGGAAATTCTACGGCCGTCAGACGAGTTGATCGATATCTTCCTGAATGAAATTCATCTGAAAGCGAATGCCAATCAAGAGCGTGAGATGGCCATACTGGAAAGAGCCAAGATACTCCCGTCAAATCAAAAGCCATCCACTGCAGATAAAAACAAATTCAAGACGAAGAAAAGGTTCGCCAAAGCCCTATCAGCGGGAATGAAGCTACCGCCCTCTGAAGAAAATACTTTCGGTGGAGTAGAGATGCATCCTAACTTCTGCTTATATCATTAGAAGATCATACATCCTATTGAAGACTGCGAATCCTTTAACTGTTGGTGGCAAGGGTATGTCGCTCAAAAGCAACACTTCGACAGGACAAAATGTGAAGCTCGTAGATGTCGAAAAAATGCGATAGATGAGCGCAAAGGAGCCGCCGCCGACTGTCATATAGCCGACTCCAAGGGATCACAAATTATCATCTTTGGAAGCGACTTTGAGGAAGAAGCTGCCCTCAACCCTCTCCTCAAGGAATCTATTTCGAAAATGAAAGAATTGAGGAGTTGCGAGAACGTTCAGCCGTGCAATCGTACGCTGCTCGGAAAAAATCTCGGCCCCGCAAATAAAGGATTGAGCACAAAAGAGAAAGGAAAGGAAAAAACAGCCCTCGAGGCCAACATTCAACAGCAATCGAGTGGCCCTAGACCGGTTGTTCACCAAAACAATCTGCGACCACGCCCGTCCCTCGAAGAGAGGTTGAAACGTCCTTACTCATTTCCCCAGGGTGAAACAAGGAGGCTGTTCGAAGTGGCAGTGCATAACAGGATTATCACTCTACCGGAACCGAAACACCAGCTACAACTGAATGACGTCAACGATCCTAATTACTGCACTTACCACCAAGTATTGGGTCATCTGATCGAAAACTGCTACACCTTCAAAAACTGGGTTGAAGACCAACACCAGCAGGGAAACTTCGCGCTGTTTGAAGACTGTAAGGTGAGCCCACTACAGCCTCATGCTCCTAAAAAGATAGATACATCAGGGGCATCATGCTCGGTCATAGAGAAAGCCCCATAGACCGAAAAGTCAATAAACTAGATGTTCGCCTCAAATACGGCGACGGCGGACCAAAACGTCCTTAAACTAACGGCGGACCGAAACGTCCTTAAACTAATGATGGACCGCAATGTCCTAAAACTTGCAAGCGACCAAAACGTTTTTAAACTACTACCGCAGCATCCTTAGGCTGACGAAAAAAATGATAAGAACGGTATGTCCATAAGCAAAATGGGCACGGATGAAAACCCGAAAGGGCTCCGTGAGTAAAAACAGTAAGGCTACCGGCGAGTGTTCGTGAAAACCCGAAAGGGCGTGACCTCGTAAAAAAAATAAAAAAGAATAAAAAGAATAAAAAAATAAAAAACGGTATGTCCATAAGCAAAATGGGCACGGATGAAGACCCGAAAGGGCTCCGTGAGTAAAAACAGCAGGACTACCGGCGAGTGTTTGTGAAAACCCGAAAGGGCGCAACCTCGTTAAAAGACACTTACAAAGTCCTCTCAACCTTGTAAGGAGAAACCACCCGTGTGAGATCCTTATGACTCATAAGGAAGCAACACACTTAGGGATCCTCACGATTCTTAAGGAGAAAATACACTTGCGAGATCCTCACGACTCGTAAGGAGAACTCTCTTATGAGACCCTCACGGCTCATAAGATTTGAAAATCTTAAGTTACAGAGACCTGAACCTGTTCTTAAGCAAACCCCCCACAACTTTCGATATTGCCCTACAAGTGGTTCAGGTTTTGACCCTTGTATACAATCCACGGGTGCAAATAAACATTTCCCTAACCAAGTCCCATCCGTGACTAGGGGTATGTCCCTATGGTGAACAACCCTTATGAGTCCTCTCGACTTATAAGGAGAAAGCCCTCTTGTAAGATCCTTACGAATTACAGAGGAACATACACTTAGGAATCCTCACGATTCCTAGGGAGAAAATACACCTACGAGATCCTCACGACTTGTAGGGAGAAATACCTTCGTGAGACCCTTACGGCTCATGAAGTCAAAAGCCTTAGTCGACGGGACCCTAACCCTGTTTGCTAAGCCACCTTTGTTCAACATCGACAGAGGCAGATGATGATTCGCTCCTGGCCATATCCCAGTTGTAGCGGTGCTGATGCCGAAATCTGTGTCTAATTTCAGGTTTATGGCGAAAAGCCAGTAGGCCGCACGTGCATACGAGATAGCCGAAATGATGGGGTAACTTGCAATAAAAAGCAGCAAGTAAAAATGTATGCACGCAAAATAGCCGAAATGATGGGGCAACTCGCAATAAAAAACAGCGAGTAAAAATGAAATAAATAGCCGAAATGATTGGGCATCGCGAAAAATAGCCGAAATGATAGGGCAATCGCGACCTTCGCGATATAAAAGCTGAAATGATAGAGCATCGTGGAAAAAGAAATAAAATATAAAAAAAGAAAAAAAGTTTTAATTTATGCCTTACAGGTGATGTTCCATCACACCCTGTATACAATCCAAGGGCGTAAACAAAGAAGTGACATACTTCCCCCCAGGCTTCATCAAAGAAAGAAGCTAAATCTCGACGGGCCGCAAGCGACCTAGAGATCATCCCAACACTCATCTCGTAACGACGGACACAACTTCAAACAAAGCGGAGCAGCGGCAACCCCTAGTTCCATGGCTCGGCGATATACATATCACCAACAATCAAACCTCCATTTCGTGAAATGCGGATACGATCAGCAAAATTCCTGGATACGTGGAACGCGGATAACGTCACTCTTTGACCCTATGGAAAATGTTCAGAGTGGATCCTGGTCCTCGCAGAGCACGGCAGTGAACCCATGTGAAGCATCCAGAGCGGAGCCTAGTCCTCGCCGAACACGGCAGTGAACCCGTGTGAAGCATCTAGTGCAAAATTCCTGGTTACGTGGAACGCGGATAACGTCACTCTTTGACCCCGTGGAAAACGTCCAGAGCGGATCCTGGTCCTCGCAGAGCACGGCAGTGAACCTGTGTGAAGCATCCAGAGCGGAGCCTAGTCCTCGCCGAACACGGCAGTAAACCCGTGTGAAGCATCTAGAGCAAAAATTCCTGATTACGTGGAAAGCGGCTTATGTCAATCCTGACCCCGTGGAAAACGTCCAGAGCAGATCCTGGTCCTCGCAGAGCACGGCAGTGAACCCGTGCGAAGCGTCTAGAGCGGAGCCCAGTCCTCGCCGAACACGGCAGTGAACCCATGGGAAGCATCTAGAGCAAAATTCATGGCTACGTGGAACGCGGCTTATGTCAATCCTGACCCCGTGTGAAGCATCCAGAGCAAAAATTCTTGGCTACGTGGAAAGTGGCTTATGTCAGTCCTGACCCCGTGTGAAACATCCAGAGCAAAAATTCCTGGTACGTGGAAAGCGGCTCATGTCAATCCTGACCCCATAGAAACGTCTAGAGCGGATCCTGGTCCTCGCAGAGCACGGCAGTGAACCCGTGCGAAGCATCCAGAGCGGAACCTAGTCCTCGCCGAACACGACAGTGAACCCGTGGGAAGCATCTAGAGCAAAAATTCCTGGCTACGTGGAACGCGGCTTATGTCAATCCTGACCCCGTGTGAAGCATCCAGAGCAAAAATTCCTGGCTACGTGGAACGCGGTTTATGTCAATCCTGACCCCGTGTGAAACATCCAGAGCAAAAATTCCTGGTACGTGGAAAGCGGCTCATGTCAATCTTGACCCCATGGAAAACGTCTAGAGCGGATCCTGGTCCTCGCAGAGCCTGACAGTGAACCCGTGCGAAGCATCCAGAGCGGAGCCTAGTCCTCGCCGAACACGGCAGTGAACCCGTGGGAAGCATCTAGAGAAAAAATTCCTGGCTACGTGGAACGCGGCTTATGTCAGTCCTGACCCCGTGTGAAACATCCAGAGCAAAAATTCCTGGTACGTGGAAAGCGGCTCATGTCAATCCTGACCCCGTGGAAAACGTCCAGAGCGGATCCTGGTCCTCGCAAAGTACGGCAGTGAACCCATGTGAAGCATCCAGAGCGGAGCCTAGTCCTCGCCGAACACGGCAGTGAACCCGTGGGAAGCATCTAGAGCAAAATTCCTGGCTACGTAGAACGTGGCTTATGTCAATCCTGACCCCGTGTGAAACATCCAGAGCAAAAATTCCTGGTACGTGGAAAGTGGCTCATGTCAATCCTGACCCCGTGGAAAACGTCCAGAGCGGATCCTGGTCCTCACAGAGCCCGACAGTGAACCCGCGCGAAGCATCCAGAGCGGAGCCTAGTCCTCGCCGAACACGGCAGTGAACCCGTAGGAAGCATCTGGAGCAAAATTCCTGGCTATGTGGAACGCGGCTTTTGTCAATCCTGACCCCGTGTGAAACATCCAGAGCAAAAATTCCTGGTACGTGGAAAGCGGCTCATGTCAATCCTGACCTCGTGGAAAACGTCCAGAGCGGATCCTGGTCCTCGCAGAGCCCGACAGTGAACCCGTGCGAAGCATCCAGAGCGGAGCCTAGTCCTCGCCGAATACGGCAGTGAACCCGTGGGAAGCATCTGGAGCAAAATTCCTGGCTACATGGAACGCGGCTTTTGTCAATCCTGACCCCGTGTGAAACATCCAGAGCAAAAATTCCTGGTATGTGGAAAGCGGCTCATGTCAATCCTGACCCCGTGGAAAACGTCCAGAGCGGATCCTGGTCCTCGCAGAGCACGGCAGTGAACCCGTGTGAAGCATCCAGAGCGGAGCCTAGTCCTCGCCGAACACGTCAGTGAACCCGTGGGAGGTATCTAGAGCAAAATTCCTGGCTACGTGGAACGCGGCTTTTGTCAATCCTGACCCCGTGTGAAACATCCAGAGCAAAAATTCCTGGTACGTGGAAAGCGGCCCATGTCAATCCTGACCCCGTGGAAAACGTCCAGAGCGGATCCTAGTCCTCGCAGAGCACGGCAGTGAACCCGTACGAAGCATCCAGAGCGGAGCCTAGTCCTCGCTGAACACGGCAGTGAACCCGTGGAAAGCATCTAGAGCAAAATTCTTGGCTACGTGGAACGCGGCTTATGTCAATCCTGACCCCGTGTGAAACATCCAGAGCAAAATTTCCTGGTTACGTGGAATGCGGCTTATGTCAATCCTGACCCCATGGAAAACGTCCAGAGCGGATTCTGGTCCATCGCTATCTCTTAGGGAAACTAAGTTATCTGCCAATTATGTTTATCAAGACAACATGCTGATAATAAAAAGAAAGAAGAAAGCGACAAAGAGAACATCTGATTGGCATTGGATCAAGCGTTCGAGACACACTCATCCATGCATGTACAAAAGATTCAGAACAAGGGATAAGACAAGCTGAAATGGAAATTTTCTATTCATATCATAAAAAGGGGTTCTTACAATCACGGAGAAATGGATAATAACATTATTAAAATGTTTACAAAGGTATAACCTCGAACCCAGGACATGGATTAAGGAACTCGAAAGCAACCCTATCTATGACTTTCCAAGCCCCGCGGACCATCCTTGTGTGTTTTCTTTCGCGAGCACAAGCGTCAGGATCCCCCCTGATGTCTTCCACCCTCCGATAAGCAGCGAGGATGGCAGACTGTTGAAAGACCTCGTGCAAGAGATCGACAAGACTGTCTCGCCGTCTTTTCGAGATAAAGTTCATCAGGTACACCGAGTGCACCTTGTCCTCGGCGACATCCAACGCCCTAAGCGGCACACCGGAACAGAATAGGGGAAGCGCTTCCTAGATGGCTCCCACAATAAGCTTAAGGAGAGAAGAACGTCGAGGAAGCAGCGGACCGTTGTATGCGTCGAAGCGGCTCATGATTTCAGCACACTCCGCGTCTGTGAACTCTGGATTTTGAGAACGGCCAAGTCGGCGGATGTCACCGTAAGAGATAATCTCGTTAAGAGCATACATATGGGCGTCCATTGTTTCTGTGAAAGAAAATCAACAAAATGATCAGAAAGACTGATTAAGCAAAACGATGTAATGCACTGAGGAATAAAATGCCATCTTTAAACTCCAAGATCAATGAAAAACTCCTAAGAGTTCTGTTGTATGATTTGGAAGGAGCAAACCTCCATTAATGAATTAAGAAAATCCAAGGAAAGTTTTTCAGAGAGCAGAGCTCTATGGAACCCTAATAGGGTCCCCTTTAGTTCTCTTTAGATCCCTTTAAGACCTGTAGAGCAAAGCTCTGCTAAGTGAAACCCTAAATGGGTTTCCTTTAAATCAGGGATCTATTGAGAGCGAGGCTCTATCAATGAAAATTAATTTAATTTAATTTAATCCAAATTAAAATTTTCACCTAAAAGTTTTAAGAGTTTAACTCTTGAAGATTCTTGAAAATAAAGAGCAGGGCTTTGAGTTCTGATAGTAAAATTTTAGAGATGAAAATCATCTAAGGGACCAAAGGTCCTATTTATAGGCATCAAATGCCCTTTTAGCTTCCAAGGGATGGCGCGGCGGTTGGGAGTCTGCCACCGCTGCGCTCACGTTTGGAGGCCACGTAAGCGCAACGGTGGGGGGGCATTTATTTACCCCAATCAGAGCAAAACTCTGTTCAAATTTCAAGGCGGAAGATGAAGCAACGCTTCATCTTCCCCCAATCAGAGCAAAGCTCTACCTTGAAAATTCAAACTTAAATTAAAGAAGCAACGCTTCAGCTGGCCTGCGCTCTGCGCTGCACGCCACGTGGCAGCGCAGTTGCACTGCGCTGTGCGCTGCGCGACACGTGTCAGCGCAATTGCGCAAGCGCAGTTGCGCTGTGCTGTACGCTGCTTGACACGTGTCACGCGCTGGGGCATTTGCGCCAAACAGAATTAAGATTTTAAAGAAATCTTTCTGTTCTTGTTAAAACAAGAAGATTTTCTTCTGTAAAACAGAAGCCCTTGGATCAAAGATCCAACGGTGGGGAAAATTCTCCCAAATCACTCAGATAAAGATCTCTTTAACAAATTTAACTAATTTATGGGCACTATAAAAATGATCCTAGACCTCAAATCAAAGGGAGGAACATTTTGTGAGAAATTGAAACCGAGAGAGCTCTGAAGAATTGGAGGGAAATCCTCAAGAACAAAAAAAAGGTAAAAAGCCTTTAGAAAAAGAGAAAATTCTCTTATGAACAGATCACGGATCTAAAAACAAGATCAATGATTTTCAAAAAAAAAACAAATAAAAACAGTGCTTTGCACTTTTTTATGAACCTTTGGTTCTCTGAGATAAGAAAAACAAGAGAAACTTGTTTTCTTTGATCTAAATTAGATCAAGAAAGCAAACAGTGCTTTGCACTTCTGTTATGAACCTTTTGGTTCTTGAATCTAAAAGATTCTCAAATTTATAGTGCCTTGCACTTGCAAACTGCGCTGTTGCGCTCTTGGGAGAGTGCCACGTGTCAGCATCTGAACTACTTGCGCTATGCGCTTTAAGATAGAGCTTTGCTCTCTGTAATTGGCACAACTCACCAGAGTGCGCCATGTGTCAGCAGCGCAAGCGCAGCGCACTAGCGCAGCACAAGCGCAGCGCACTAGCGCAGCGCACTGCGCTTGCATGACGCGTGTCATCACCACAAGTGCTTGCGCTCTTTGATTGGTGCAAAGCGCCTGAAAATGCAATGCATTTCTTTTGCTAAAGGGCCAGGCCCAAGTCGAAAAGACCTAGCGGGCCAAAATAAATTGCAAAGCAATAAAAAGGGCAGAGCCCAAGTAAAATTGATGTTGTGCATCATTTATAAATGGGCAGAGCCCAAAACAAATTGATGCTCTGTATGCTTTATAGGTAGAGCCCAAATAAAAATAAAAAGAAATGCAATGCAAAAGCAAATAAAATATTGAACATTTTCAACTGGACTTAGCCCAATTTTGGCCGTAAGTCCTCAAATTAAATTGACTGAGCAAGATTGCTCTCTTAAATCAATTTACCTCCGGTTCGAGGGTACATCTCCGAACTCCTCTGACACTTCTCGTTGTAATCCTTCAATGACATCAGAGAGGCGACGGGTCCCAACGACCACACATGAATATGGACTATGGGGTCCTTAAACTCGTGGACCGAAACGTCCTTAAACTAATGTTGGACCGAAACGTTCTTAAACTAATATCGGACCACCACGTCTCTAAACTGGAACATAGATCACCACGTCCCTAAACTGGAATACGGACCACCACGTCTCTAAACTGGAACATAAACCACCACGTCCTTAAACTGGCAATGGACCGAAACGTCCTTAAACTAATGTTGGACCGAAACGTCCTTAAACTAATGTCGGACCACTACGTCTCTAAACTGGAATATAGACCACCACGTCCCTAAACTGGCAATGGACCGCAACGTCCTTAAACTACCTATGGACCACCACGTCCCTAAACTGGAACAATAGAGCCTCCAAATGCTCTTTTGCCGGATCTAAATGATCCCGTTTAAGTTGATCTTAGCCCCAAACACGGCTAACGTATCCTTAAACATTCAAATAGACTATAAAACTCCAAATCAACTTTGGTTCAAGGGTACATCTCTGAACTCCTCTGACACCTATCGTCGTAATCCTTCAACGACGTCAGAGAGGTGATGAGTCCCGATGGACATACATTAAATAGATCACCACATTAAGTTGATCTTAGTCTCAAACAGGACTAACGCATCCTTAACGAACGTTTAAGTTGATCTTAGCCTCAACGCGGCTAATGTGTCCTTAAACTAAAAACACCAAACCCAAATCTAAGTAAATACGGATTTGGACTAATCTACGTCCTACGGGCGACGGCATTATTCAGTCTCCGTATACAATCCACGAGCAACCACAAACAAAACAAACACACACGACACGAAGTGAAATTCTGGAGAAGGAAAAAGTTGTTACCGCGATGTGGTAGCGTAATTAACTATAGGGGCTTGCGCCTGCAGAGAAGAGCGTCCCCACAATCAAAAACCCCTCAAGCGAGGGGGAATCTGATGAAGTCTGCTACATCGGCCGCATCCGTCTAAACCTCCGATACGCGGTGCCATAAATCAATTTGGTATTTTCGGAGAGGTAGACGGATAAAACCATATAGCATCTGCCCCGAATCTCAGGCTAGACGTCCTCACGTCGTCTCCGCCGCCATTCGGAGGGGAACATACCCCAATCACAGCACTGATCAATGCCAGGGTAAAGCCAGGCGAAACTTGGGTTCAGTACGCGATACAGTGGCGAAATTTATGGTTGAAATGCGAGCAGCGCATCGAGGAAGCTCCAGCCGTAGGCATGTTCGTAGGAACCCTCGACCCTCAGGCGACCATTTCTCAATTCATGATGTTCTTCAAGCCGACCACTTTCTAGGCCTTGATCGACAAGCTGGCCCAAATGGATCAGATGGGCCATAGACCGCTCTCTTCAAAGACGGAGCTTTGAAATGAAGAAGGGAAAGGAAAAGCAATTTTCGTCGCCAATACTCAACAACAGCCGAGCAACTTAAAGCCGGTTGTTCGCCAAAACAATATGCGTCCATGCCCATCCCTCGAAGAGAGACTGGGACGTCCTCACTCGTTTCCCCAGGATAAAATGAGGAGACTGTTCGAGCTGGCAGTGCGCAACAGACTCATCAATCTGTCGGATCCAAAACGTCCGTTGCAGCAAGGCGATGTCAACAATCCTAATTACTGTCCTTACCACCAAGCAGTAAGCAATCCAATCGAAAATTGCTTCGTCTTCAAAAGCTGGATTGAGGACTAATACCAATAAGGTAAGCTCGCATTATCCAAAAACTGGAAGGTGGACCCGCCACAGCCTCATACCCCTAAAAAGGTGGACATGCCGAGGGTATCGTGCTCAATCATAGAGAAAGCCCCATGGACCGAAAAGTCCGTAAACTAGAAATTCGCCTCAAATATGGCAACGACGGACCGAAATTTTCTAAAACTAACAATGGACCGAAATGTCCTAAAACTAACAACGGACCGAAATGTCCTTAAACTAATAATGGACCGCTATGTCCTAAAACTGGCCGTTGACCAAGACATCGATAAATTACTGTGGACTGCAGCATCCCAAGGCTGACACAAAAAAAGATAAAATATAAAAGAAAAAAGAAAAAAAATGGTATGTCCATGTTCCCCTCCGAAAGACGGAGACGCGATCGTGTAGGTTCGTCGTGCCTGAAATTCGGGGCAGATGCTAATTGGTGCTATCCGTCCACCTCTACAAAAATACCAAGTTGATTTATGGCACCATATATCGAAGGTTTAAACGGATGCGGCCGATGTAGCAGACTTCGTCGGATTCCCCCTCGTTTGAGGGGTTTTTGATTGTGGGGACGCTCTTCCCTGCAGGCGCAAGCCCCTGCAGTTAATTACGCTACCGCATCACGGTAACAACTTTCTCCTTCTCCAGATGGTCACTTCGTGTCTTGGGTGTTTGTTTTGTTTTTGGTTGCCCGTGGATTGTACACGGAGACTAATTTATGTTGTCGCTCGTAGGGCGTGGATTAGTTCAAATCCGTATTTTCTTAGATTTGGGTTTTAGGGTTTGGGTTTAAGGATACGTTAGTCTCATTTGAGACTAAGATCGACTTAAACGTTTGTTAAGGACACGTTAGTCTCATTTTAGACTAAGATCAACTTAACGGGATCATTTAGATCCTACAAAAGAGCATTTGGGCTCTGTTGTTTAGTTTAGTGACATTGCGGTCGATTGCCAGTTTAGGGACATGGTGGTCCATTACCAGTTTAGGTACATGGTGGTCCAAGGTTAAGGATATCATAGTCCGTGGGTTTAAATGGACCCCACAGTCCGAGGTTAAGGACATCGTAGTCCGTGAGTTTAAATGGACCCCACAGTCCGAGATTAAGGACATCATAGTCCATGGGTTTAAGGACCCCACAGTCCAGGTTAACGACATCATAGTCCATGGGTTTAAGAATCCCACAGTGCAGGTTAAGGACATCATAGTCCATGGGTTTAAAGACCCCACAGTCTAGTTTAAAGACATCATAGTCTGTAGAATGTATGGCCGTCGGGACCCGTCACCTCTCTGAAGTCGTTGAAGGATTACAACGACAAATATCAGAGGAGTTCAGAGATGTACCCTTAAACCAATTTTGGTTGGGAGATTTATAATCCAATTTGGGACTAAAGTCTGTTAAAAGGTTTATGAGCATATGGGCTCAGTTGATATGAGTTGAGGACTTACGGCCAATCTTGGGCTAAGTCCAATAAATGTTTAACATTTTATTGCTCTGCCTATTGAGCCTTTATTTAGGCTTGGCCCCTTTAATAATGCATAGCATCAGATCCTGACATTTTTTGTCTTGTATTGAATGCATAGCATTCATCAGAACAATGTGTGTTCTGACAGAGCGCCACATGGCGCATCAGGCGCTTTGCGCCAATCAAAGAGTGCATTACGCTTCTGTCAGGTAGCGCACACGAAGGTGACACGTGTCGCGCTTAGCGCTAAGCGCTAGTTTATCAGCGCATTGTGCTTTCCATTTATGAGCACTTTGCGCTGGTTTAGGGGCGTGCCAGTGAGTGACACGTGGCGCGCTTGGCGCCAAGCGCCAGCCCATGAGCGCAGTGCTCTGTTTTAAAAGCGCAAAGCGCAAGTAGTGTCTATGGTTGACACGTGGCGCGTTTTGGCGTTGAGCGCCAGTCCAAGGAGCGCAAAGCTCTGTTTCAGAAGCACAAAGCGCAAGCGGTGTCTGTGGTTGACACGTGGCACGTTTTGGCGCTGAGCGCCGGTCCAAGGAGCGCAAAAGCGCAGTTCATGAGTTCAAGGCACTGTTCAGTAGCGCAAAGCGCATCTGATCAAATTTATGATCAAAGAACAAGTTTATGTTCTTCTTGAAGGAGGCCTTGCCTCAAGATCCAAGAACAAAAGTTATTGTTTTTATAAAAAGGGCTCTGCCTTTATGGATCAAAGATCTGTGAATGAAGTAAAATACTTCTTTTAGTTTTTTTTATAATTAGATCTTTTGATCTTTTTATCAAAGACCCTGGTCTTTGTAGATCTATGATCTTTTAAGTAGATAATTCTTCTTTTTATGAGATGATTTCATCTCTGTGTTCAAGAATCATTCTTTACCATGAAGAAATAATCTTCTTTTTTGCTAAGAGCCTGCTCTTCTTTTTTTGAGTTTTCTCAAAGTTTGTAGGGGTCTCTCTCTTTATCAGACTTGAAGTCTTGGGGCCTTTATATTGGACAAATTGATTTGTTAAATCAGTTAAAGAGATATTTCTTTGATTGATTTGGGGATATTTTCTCACCGTTGGATCTTTGATCCTAGGGCTTCTGTTTTACAGAAGGCAATCTTCTTGTTTTTAACAAGATTGAAAAAATCTTTCCATAACTGAATTTATTGTCTTTGGTAATTTTTATTTACCATTGGATCATTGATCCAACGGTGCTCTGATTTACAGAGTAAAATCTTGTCATTTGGAAAGATTTTGAGGAATCTTTCCTTAACAGAATTTAATTCTGATTAATTAATGATTTATCATTATTATTAGATCTTTGATCTGACGGTTGGGGAGCTTTTAGGTTCCAGCGCTGGCGCATCCGTGCTTTGCACGTAGTGCGCTGCTTAAAAGGCAGCGCACATTGCGCTAGCGCACACGTGTATGACACATGGTGTGCTGCTTGAAGCGCAGAGCACCTTGCGCTAGCGCACACGTGCTTTGCACGTGGTGCACTGTTTAGGACGCAACGCACTTGGCGCTGCATCTGAAGCATTACTTCACAATGTTTTAACTCTTGACTTTGAGGCATTTGTTACATTTTTTGCATGTGGAGTTTTTCCCTTCATTTTTTATTTTATTATTTATTATTATATTTATTTATTATTATTATTATTATTATTATTATTATTATTTATATTATTATTTTTTTATAAAGGAGCAGGTTGTGAGCCAAAATTTTGGCGGGAACAAATGCCCCCCACTACTTTGCCCACGTAAGCATGGACGTGGGTGAAGTAGTGCAGAGTTATGCATGGCCACAGAATTGAGGGCTTAGGAGACAGGTTTAGGGTCTTTGTAGCCTAAGACTTTTTTCATTCTTCATGAGTCGTAAGGGTCTCAAGAAGGTTTTTCTCCCTATGAGTCGAGAGGATCTCGTAGGTGCAAATTCTCCCTAGAAATCGTGAGGATTTTTAAGTGTTCATTACTTCCGTGAGTCGTAAGGATCTCACTCGGGTACTTTTCCTTACGAATCGTGAGGACCCGTAAGTAGCTTCTTCACTTCAGCGGCGAATGTGGCTTTGGCAAATGTGGCCCGTAGATAATAAAGAACATTTCATCTTGAACTCTCCGAGAGGTAGTGACGGCTTAGGAAGCAGATTCAGATCTGCTACCTAAGACTTTTCAACTTTATGAGCCGTGAGGGTCTCATAAAGACTTTTCTCCTTACGAGTCGTGAGGATCCCGTAGGTGTATTTTCTCCTTAGGAATCGTGAGGATTCCTAAGCGCGTTTTCTCTTGAGAGTCGTAAGGATCTCACAAGAGAATTTTCCCTCCTACAAGTCGAAAGGACTCGTAAGCGGTTGTTTCCCTCCATGTCGAGATTCGACTTTGGAGAGTGTGGCCCATGAATAGTATGTAAGAGTCCGTTTTAGACTGACCTGCAGGGCCCCAGTGCTTAGGAAACAGGTCCTTATCCCCATTGCCTAAGGCTTTTCCCTACGAGTCGAGACAAATCGAGAATTTCTCGCAAAGACACTAATTTCCTCACAAGTCGAGACGAATCGAGAAGTTCTCGCAGGAATTACTTAACGTCACAGTTAACCTCTGCTCTTTACGACAGAGGTCCGTTAGGGTCTGTGGTACTAGGGTTTTGTCTGTCGTACCATCGCGTTGGCTGATGTATTTCTCGATAGGCAGTCTTGCTGTTCGAGTAGCTTCACGACTGTCGTGTCTCTGATCCCTTCGGGGGCTGGACAAGACGTCTTCAAGCAATCCTCCTAGGCAGTTTGACCGTCGGAAGAGCAAGCGTTAGGAATTTTGCCATGCCATTTTTTACTTGAGGTTAGGCACATTTTGGAGAGCCCCGATGAGTCATAACCACTCCGCGCTGGTGTGGGATGATCTCCGATAGTCTTTTAGGTTTTATATGAATTGCCGTCAAGACCCTGAAGTTAGGAATTTAGTCTTTGCTTCGTTTGCTGGCATTGTGTCTGCTGTATCGAGACGAATGTCGCAGTTGTCTCTAGGTTGTTGGTGAACCGCCGATGTTTGGAACTAGGGATTTTGCCGTGGCTCCGTTGTTTGATTGTCGCGTCTGAATCCTACTGGAGAAAGAACGCTGTGGTGACATATCGTCTGCTGTATCGAGACGAATGTTGAGGTGGTGACCACTCCATGTGGGATGATCTCCGATGGTCTTTTAGGTTTTATATGAATTGCCGTCAAGACCCTAAAGTTAGGAATTTGGCCTTTGCTTCGTTTGCTGGCATTGCGTCTGCTGTATCGAGACGAATGTCGCGGTTGTCTCTAAGTTGTTTGTGAACCGTCGAGGTTTGGAACTAGGGATTTTTCCGTGGCTCCGTTGTTTGATTGTCGCGTCTGAATCCGGCTGGAGAAAGAACGCTGTGGTGACATCTCGTCTGCTGTATCGAGACGAATGTCGAGGTGGTGACCACTCCATGTGGGATGATCTCCGATGGTCTTTTAGGTTTTATATGAGTTGCCGTCAAGACCCTGAAACTAGGAATTTGGTCTCCGCTTAGTTTGTTTTAGCATGTCCGAATCTTGTTGGAGGAAGAACGCTGTGATGACATCTCGTCTGCTGTATCGAGACGAACGTCAAGATGGTGACCACTTCATGCGGGATGATCTCCGATAGTCTTTCAGGTTTTATATGAGTTGCCGTCAAGACCCTGAAGCTAGGAATTTGGCTTTCGCTTCGTTTGCTTTGGCGTGTCCGAATCCTGTTGGAGGAAGGACGCTGTAGTGACATCTCGTCTGCTGTATCGAGACGAACGTCGAGATGGTGACCCCTCCGCGCTGGTGTGGGATGATATCCGATAGTCCTTCAGGTTTTATATGAGTAGCCGTCAAAACCCTAAAGCTGGGAATTTGGCATTTGCTTCGTTTGCTGGCATTGCGTCTGCTATTTCGAGACGAATGTCATGGTTGTCTCTAGGTTGTTGGTGAACCGTCGAGGCTTGGAACTAGGGATTTTGCCGTGGCTCCGTTTGGTAATGTTGCGTCTGCTGTAACGAGACGAATGTCGAGGTGGAGCTGGGATTTTGCCGTCACTCTGTTTTGATTCGACCGTGAGGTCTTTTGTTGGCGCTGCATCTGCATCCTGCTAGACTGCGGAGGAACGCCGTTGTTGACATTGTGTCTGGTGTAGCGAGACGAATGCTGAGGTGGAGTTGGGATTTTGCCGTCACTCCGCTTTGATTCGACCGTGAGGTCTTTTGTTGGCATTGCATCTGCATCCTGCTGGACTACGAAGGAACGCCGTTGTTGACATTGCGTCTGGTGTAACGAGACGAATGCTGAGGTGGAGTTGGGATTTTGCCATCACTCCGCTTTGTTTCGACCGTGAGGTCTTTCGTTGACGTTGCATCTGCCTTCTACTGGACTGCAAAAGAACGCCGTTGTAGACATTGCATCTGGTGTAACAAGATGAATGCTGAGGTGGAGCTGGGATTTTGCTGTCACTCCGCTTTGTTTCGACCATGAGGTCTTTCATTGACGTTGCATCTGCATCCTGCTGGACTGCAAAGGAACGCCGTTGTTGGTCATCTGGGATGCAGATGTGATCGTTAAGGCTTGGCTCTCTTTCTGATGGAGCCTGATGGGATGCTATGGTTCCCACTTTGTTTGCGTCCCTGGATTGTATACAGGGATTGATGTGATATCACCTGTAGGGCATAAATTTCATTTTTCTTTATTTCTTTTCCGCGATGATCTATCATTTCAGCTTTTATATCGCGAAAGTCGTGATTGCCTAATCATTTCGGCTATTTTTCGTTGTGCCCAATCATTTCGGCTATTTATTTTATTTTTATTCGCTGTTTTTTATTGCGAGTTGCCCAATCATTTCGGTTATTTGTTTTATTTACTCACTGCTTTTTATTGTGAGTTGCCCAATCATTTCGGCTATTTTTGCATGCATATATTTTTACTTGCTGATTTCGTTGTAAGTTGCCCCATCATTTCGGCTATTTCATATGCATTTTTGGCTCGCTGATTTTTTTATCGCGAGTGTGGAACTTGAAATCTGATGCCAATCTTAGCATCAGTATCGCTGCGACTGGAATATTGCCAGGAGCGAATCATCATTTGCCATGAAAGGACTTGGAATTTGATACCGATTTAGACATCCGCATTGCTACAACTGGGATATTTCCAGGAGCGAATCATCATTTGCCTCTGTCGATGTCGAACAAAGATGGCTTAGCAAACAGGGTTAGGATCCCATCGACTAAGGCTTTTGACATCATGAGCCGTAAAGGTCTCATAAAGGTGTTTCTCCCTACGAGTCGTGAGGATCTCGTAGGTGCTTTTTCTCCTTAGGAATCGTGAGGATTCCTAAGTGTGTGTTCTCTTATAAGTCGTAAGGATCTTACAAGAGTGTTTTCTCCTTACAAGTCGAGAGGACCTACAAGTGTTTGTTCACCGTGTGAGCATATCCCTAGTCGCTGGTAGGACTCTGTTAAGGAAATGTTCATTCGTGCCCGTGGATTGTATACAAGGTTTAATATTGAACCGCTTGTAGGGCAGCATTGGAGGTTGTGATGGCTTAAGAACAGGTTCAGATCCCTGTAGTTTAAGGCTTTTGAACCCTATGAGCCGTGAGGCTCTCAAAAGGGAATTCTCCTTACAAGTCGTGAGGATCTCGTAAGCGTAGTTTCTCCTTAAGAATCGTGAGAATTCCTAAGTGTATTTCTCCTTTGTGAGTGGTAAGGATCTCACGCAGGTGGTTTCTCCTTACAGGGTCGAGAGGACCTTGCAAGTGTCTTTTAACGAGATTGTGCCCTTTCGGGTTTTCACAAAACTCGCTGGTAGTCCTGCTGTTTTTACTCACGGCGCCCTTTCGGGTTTTCATCCGTGCTCATTTTGCTTGTGGACATACCGTTTTTTATTTTGTTTTTTTACGAGTCTGCGCCCTTTCGGATTTTCACAAATATCGCCGGTAGTCCTGCTGTTTTTACTCACGGCGCCCTTTCGGGTTTTCACCCGTGCCCATTTTGCTTGTGGACATACCCTTTTTTTTACCACGTCAGCCTTGGGATACTGCAGTCCATAGTAGTTTATAGACATCTCGGTCAGTTGCAAGTTTTAGGACATTGCGTCCCATCGTTAGTTTAGGGACGTTTCGGTCTGACGCCAGTTTTAGGACATAGTGGTCCACCGTCGCCGTATTTGAGGCGAATCTCTAGTTTACCGACTTTTCGGTCTATGAGGCTTTCCTTATGAATGAGCACGATGCCCCCGGCATGTCCACCGTTTTAGGGGAATGAGGCTGTGGCGGGCTCACCTTCCAGTTTTCCGATAATGCGAACTTGCCTTGTTGGTATTGGTCTTCAATCTAGTTTTTGAAGACGTAGCAGTCTTCGATCGGATGGCCTAATACTCGGTGGTAGGGGCAGTAATTAGGATCGTTGATGTCATTTGGCTGCAATGGACGTTTTGAATCTGGCAGATTGATGAGTCTATTGTGCACTGCCAGCTCGAACAACCTCCTCGTTTTATCTTGACGAAATGAGTAAGGATGTCCTAGTCTCTCCTAGAGGGATGGGCATGGACGCATATTGTTTTGGCGAGCAAACGACTTTAAGTTGCTCGGCTGTTGTTGAGTATTGGCGACGAAAGTCGCTTTTCCTTTCCCTTTTTCATTTCGAGAGTCCGTCTTTGGAGGAGATGGTCTATGACCCATCTGGTACATTTGGGCCAACTTGTCAATCAAGGCCTGGAAAGTAGTTGGCTTGAAGAATATCATGAACTGGGAGATAGTCGCATGAGGGTCCAGAGTGCCCACGAACATACCTACTGCAGGCGCTTCTTTAATGCGTTGTTGGCACTTCGACCATAAGTTCCGCCACCGTATTGCGTAATGAACCCACGTTTCGCCTGGCCTTACCCTGGCGTTGATCAATGCGGTGATCGGGGTGCGCTCGCTAGCGCTTGCAAATCTTTGTGTAAATAGCAGCTCCATCTCCGCAAATGTTTTGACGGAGTCGTTAGGCAGCTCCGAATACCATTCGAAGGCCGTTTCCGCTAAGTTGCCGACGAATTGGCGAAGCAACAGTTTGTCGTCGCCTCCAGTGTTTCCGCATAAGGCTCTGAATTGAGCGACATGCTGATGCAGATTCCCTGTCCCTTTATATACATGGAACTTTGGGGATCGTATATCCCGGTGGGTAACTTATTTGGTCATACCAGCCCGGATAGGGTCGTCCAGTCTTGACAACTTGGCCAGCCGCTTCGTTCGCTCGGTGAGCTCGGATTTGTTGAGCTATATAATCATCGAGCATGGCTTTTGAGATGGTTTCCTCCTTGGCTGCTGACAGAGCCGGCAGAGGATTTGACGCTTCTCCTTTATCGTCTTCAATTATTACTGGAGGATCTTCGGTTGAAGGTTCCGGTTGTAACATCATCCCGACCATGTCTTGGAAGAGAAGCGCCATTCGTTTTATGTTGGCAGCTTGTTCCGCTGTCTCTTTGTTCTTCTTTCCGAGGACTCTGCGGAGGAAGTCAGCATCGGTTTTTTTTCATGACGCTGCTCTGATGACACCTCCGGGCTCTCTTTTGGCCCCGTAAGTGCGGTCATTGCAGTCAGCATCTCCTGAAGCTTCTGCTGTTGTTGTTCCTGAGCCCTTGTCACGGATCGGGTGAGCGGTCGTTGACCCTTAGAAGCGCGGCTATCCTCTTTCCCGGATGCCATATAGACGGTATGCACCACCATGCCCCCTGACTTGGGACATTTAGGCTCAGTGCCCTTGACATTTGTCGCAGACATGGGGGCTTTCTCCGGCCTTCTCCTCTTATGAGAGGTCGAAGTTGAGGGGGCCGTTGCAGTGGGCACCCAAGTAGCTTTTGCCTTTTGTGGCTTGGCAAGATAGTTCTTTTCTTGTTGAACCTTCACCTTGTTCTGTCGGCGAGTGTAATCTTGATCAATTACTGAGTTCTGAACTTGTCGCCAGACTTTGTAAATTTTGGAGGACAGCCGCTGAGGGGACTGTTCCGGCTCGTTTCTGTAACATTCTCCATGGATGGAGGAGATCTCTTCAGCATTGCAGTAGGAGAGTTTCTGTGCACCTTGTTGAGCAATTCAAAACTGTTTCCGGTTGGAACAGCAGCATCGATATCCACCGTTGGAGCTGGCGGAGTTAGCCCAGAGGAAGAGATGCCCCCAGCTTTTCTTACTCGACGCCAGTGGCGACGTCGAGCGTGTCGAGCTGTTGGGATTGTTTCAGCTTTGGAGATGGCTTTGTCATGCCCCCTGTATTGAGGAGAGGCTGTTATTGGCGCTAGCCGGTCGAAGACTGACGTCCGTTGAGAGGGGATAGTCAGTCTTGCGAAGGCCGACTTTCGAACAGGGGAAACAACCTTCGTGACTTTAGGAGCAGGAATGGCTATCCACTTCGGAATGGCCGCTTCAGGTATCGCGGGCTTCTTCATGGGCCCACTTAAGCTTTGGCCCAGTCTGCTGAAAACTAAGGCATTGGATTTAGGCGACCTATTGAGAGGGGCCGCGGTAGTTGTAAGCCGATCAAAGACCGACTTCTTTGGAGCTTCTTGCGACGACATTGGGGCATTGAAGCTCATCGGTGGGAGCATAGTCCTGAAGAATAGCCCATTGGGGGCCTGAGTCACTTGTTCTACCGGCATAGCGAAGATGGAGGCCGCTTGGGGCCCGTAAGTCACTCCTCCAGACGGGACGGAGCGAGAGTTGCAGTTGCAGTTGCAGTTAGTGCAGTTTGAAGCCATTGATCTTCTGTTTTCTGCACGGAGTAAGACACCAAATCTTAGTACCTTGAATCCACAGGCAACCATAGAAAACCGCGATTCGTTCGCGAACACGACACACGAAGTGTGGAGTGGAAAGAGGAAGAGCTCCCACCGGGCATGCCAGAATCTGTTCCCCTCCGAAAGACGGAGACGCGACCGCGTAGGTTCGTCTTACCTGAAATTCGGGGCAGATGCTAATTGGTGCTATCCGTCCACCTCTTCGAAGATGCCAAGTTGATTTATGGCACTATGTATCGAAGGTTTAAATGGATGCGGTCAATGTAGCAGACTTCGTCAGATTCCCCCTCGTTTGAGGGGTTTTTGATTGTGGGGACGCTCTTCCCTGCAGGCGCAAGCCCTTGCAGTTAATTACGCTACCGCATCGCGGTAACTTTCTCCTTCTCCAGATGGTTACTTCGTGTTGTGGGTGTTTGCTTTGTTTTTTGTTGCCCGTGGATTGTATACGGAGACTAATTTATGTTGTCGCCCGTAGGGCGTGGATTAGTCCAAATCCGTATTTTCTTAGATTTGGGTTTTGAGGTTTGGGTTTAAGGATACGTTAGTCTCATTTGAGACTAAGATCGACTTAAACGTTTGTTAAAGACACGTTAGTATCATTTTAGACTAAGATCAACTTAACGGGATCATTTAGATCCGATAAAAGAGAATTTGGGTTCTGTTGTTTAGTTTATTGACATTACGGTCGATTGCCAGTTTAGGGACTGTTCCCCTCCGAATGGCGGCCGAGACGTTAGGACCTCTGTGCCTGAGATTCGGGGCAGATGCTATTTGGTTTTATCCGTCTACCTCTCCGAAAATGCCAAGTTGATTTATGGCACCATGTATCGGAGGTTTAGACGGATGCGGCCGATGTAGCAGACTTCGTCAGATTCCTCCTCGATTGAGGGGTTTTTGATTGTGGGGACGCTCTTCCCTACAGGCGCAAGCCCCTGCAGTTAATTACGCTACCGCATCGCGGTAAAAACTTTCTCCTTCTCCAGAATTTCACTTCGTGTCGTGTGTGTTTGTTTTGTTTATGGTTGCCCGTGGATTGTATACGGAGACTGAGTAATGCCGTCGCCCGTAGGACGTGGATTAGTCCAAATCCGTATTTACTTAGATTTGGGTTTGGTGTTTTTAGTTTAAGGATACGTTAGTCGCGTTGCGGCTAAGATCAACTTAAACGTTCGTTAAGGATACGTTAGTCCTGTTTGAGACTAAGATCACTTAACGTGATCGTTTAGATCCGACAAAAGAGCGTTTGGGCCCTATTGTTCCAGTTTGGGAGATTCATAGTCCAATTTGGGACTAAAGTCTGTTTGGAGGATACGTTAGCCATTTTTGAGGCTAAGATCGACTCAAACGTTTGTTAAGGATACGTTAGTCCAGTTTGAGACTAAGGTCAACTTAACGGGACCGTTTAGGTCCAACAAAAGAGCATTTGGGCTCTATTGTGCCAGTTTAGGGACGTGGTGGTCCATATTCCAGTTTAGGGACGTGGTGGTCCATATTAGTTTAGGGACGTTTCGGTCCGATATTAGTTTAAGGACATTTCGGTCCACGAGTTTAAGGACCCCGCAGTCCATATTGATGTATGGTCGTTGGGACCCGTCACCTCTTTGACGTCGTTGAGGAATTACAACGATGGATATCAAAGGAGTTCGGAGATGTACCCTTGAACCGGATGTGGATTGGTTTAAGAGAGCCGTTTTGCTTAGTTAATTTAGTTTAAGGACTTATGGCCACGATTAGGCTAAGTCCAGTTAAAAATGTCCAATATTTTATTTGCATTTGTTTTTTTTTATTTTTTATTTGGGCTTTGCCCGGAAAAGATGCAGGGCATCAATTTGTTTTGGGCTCTGCCCTTTATAAATGATGCAGAGCATCAATTTCATTTGGGCTCTGCCCTTGTATAAAGGATGCAAAGCATCAATTTATTTGGGCTCTGCCTATTTATTGCCTTGCAATTTATTTTGGCCTGTCAGGTCATTTTGATTTGGGCCTGGCCCTTTTAGGAAATGCATTGCATTTGTCAGGCGCTTTGCGCCAATCAGAGAGCGAAAGCACAGTTTGCAAGTGCAAGGCACTATGATTTAAGAATCTTTTAGATTCAAGAACCAATGGTTCATAAAAGGAGTGCAAAGCACTATTCGTTTCCTTGATCTAATTTAGATCAAAGAAAAAAAAACAAAGGCAGATTATTTCAGGAACCAAAGGTTCATAAAAAGTGCAAAGCACTGTTAAATTCTTTGATTTAATTTAGATCAAAGAAGAAGATAAGTTTTTTTTTATCTTAAAGAACCAAAGGTTCATGAACAAGTGCAAAGCACTATTAAATTCTTTGATCTAATTTAGATCAAAGAAGAATATAAGGTTTTTTTTTTCTTATCTCAGAGAACCAAAGGTTCATGAAAAGTGCAAAGCACCATTTTATTTTATTTTATTTTTATTAAAGATCATTTATCTTGTTTTTAGATCTATGATCTGTTCATAAGAGAACTTTCTCTTTTTCTAAAGGTTTTTACCTTTTTTATTCTTGAGGAGTTTCTCAGAGTTCTCTCTCTCTCTCTCTCTCTCTTTTTTAGAAAAATGTTGATCCCTTTTAATTGAGGTCTGGGGTCCTTTTTATAGTGCCCATAAATTAGTTAAATTTTTTAAAGAGATCTTTCTCTGAGTGATTTGGGGAATTTTCCCCACCGTTGGATCTTTGATCCAAGGGCTTCTGCTTTGCAGAAGAAAATCTTCTTGTTTTAACAAGAACAGAAAAAATTTCTTGAATATTTTAATTCTGTTTGGCGCAGATGCCCCAGCGCGTGACACGTGTCGCGCTGTGCTGACACGTCTAGCGCAGCTATTTTTTTTTTTTGCTGCGCAGCGCAACTGTGCGCTGCGCAGACACGTGTCGCGCAGCGAGCAGGTGCGCTGCGCTTTTTTTTTTTGCGCTGCGCTGATACGTGTCGCGCAGCGCGCAGTCGCGCTGCGCTGACACGTGTCGCGCAGTTACGCTGCGCGCAGTTTTTTTTTTATTTTATTTAGGCAGAGCTTTGCTCTGATTGGAGAAAAACAGAAGTATTGCTTCTTTTTCCACCTTGAAATTTAAACAGAGCTTTGCTCTGATTGTGATAAACAAATGCCCCACCACCGTTGCGCTTACGTGGCCTCCTAACGTGAGCGCAGCGGTGGCAGACTCCGAACCGTCGCGCCATCTCTTGGAAGCTGAAAGGGCACTTGATGCCTATAAATAGGACTTTTGGTCCCTTAGATGATTCTTATCTCTAAATTTTTACTTTCAGAACTCAGAGCCCCGCTTTTTATTTTCAAGAATTTTAAGAGTTAAACTCTTAAATCTTTTAAGTGAAAATTTTAATTTGGATTAAATTAAGTTAAATTAATTTTTGTTGATAGAGCATCGCTCTCAATAGATCCCTGATCTAAAGGAAACCTATTTAGGGTTTCACTTAGCAGAGCTTTGCTCTACAGGTCTTAAAAGGATCTAAAGAGAACTAAAGGGGACCCTACTAGGGTTCCATAGAGCTCTGCTCTCTGAAAGATTTTCCTTGGATTTTCTTAATTCATTAATGGAGCTTTGCTCCTCCCAAATCATATAGAAGAACTCTTAAGGATTCTTCATGGATCTTGGAACTTAAATATGGGATTTTATTCCTCAGTGCATTATATCGTTTTGCTTAATCAGTCTTTCTGATAATTCTGTTGATCCTCTTTCATAGGAACAATGGACGCCCATATGTATGCTCTTAACGAGATCATCTCTCCTGAGGGCATCCGCCGACTTGGCCGCTCTCAAAATCGGGAGTTCACAAACGAGGAGTGTGCTGAAATAATGAGTCGCTTCGACGCATACAACGGTCCACTGCATCCCCAACGTTCCTTTCTTCTTAAACTTATCGTGGGAGCTATCTGGGAAGCGCTTCCCCTATTCTGTTCCGGTGTGCCGCTTAAGGCGTTGGATGCCGCTGAGGACAAGGAGCACTCTGTGTACCTATTGAACTTTATCTCGAAGAGACGGCGAGACAGTCTTATCGACCTCTTGCACGAGGTCTTTCAACAGTCTGCCATACTCGCTGCTTATCGGAGGGTGGAAGACATCGGAAGGGACCCTGACGCTTGTGCTCGCGAAAGGAAGCACACTAGGATGGTCCGCGAGGCTTGGAAAGTCATAGATAGGCTCGCTTTTGAATTCCTCAATCCATGCCCTGGATCTGAGGTTATTCCATTGTAACTTTCGTTTATTGTTTTTATGACTGTAAGAACTTCGGGCAATATTAATGGAAATTTTTTTTTATCCCAGCTTGTCTTTATTATATATCTTTTGTCCTGAGTCTTTTTGTCCATGCATGAATGAATGTGCCTTGAACGCTGGATCAAACGTAAATCGGGTGCTCTTTCTGTTGCTTTTCCTCTTTCTCAGCATGTCGTCACAATTAGCAGGTAATAGAGTAAGGTTCTTGATTTCTTCATGAGATAGCGAGGGCTTAGGTCGCAGGTTCAGATCTGCTGCCTAAGACTTTTCAACTCTATGAGCCGTGAGGGTCTCATAGAGACTTTTCTCCCTACGGATCGAGAGGATCTCGTAGGCGGGTTTTTCTCCTTAGAAATCGTGAGGATTCCTAAGTGTGGTTTTCTCTTGTAAGTCGTAAGGATCCTACAAGAGAATTTTTCCCTCTTACGAGTCGAGAGGACTTGTAAGCGGTTGCTTCCCTCCTTGTCGAAGTTCGACGTTGGAGAGTGAGACCCGTGGATGGTATGCAAGAGACCGTTTTGGGCCAACTCGCAGGGTCCCAATGCTTAGGAAACAGGCTTCTTTTATGCCCACTGCCTAAGGCTTTATCTCACGAGTCGAGCCGCCTCGACAATTTTTCACAAGTCGAGACGAATCGAACGTTTCTCGCAAGAACATCTTAACGTCGTATTTAACCTCTGCTCTTTACGCCAGAAGCCCGTTAAGGTTGGTGGTACTTAGGGTTTTGGCCATCGTACCATCGCATAAGCTGATATAGACCTCGATAGGCAACATGCTGTTCGAGTAGCCCTGCGACTGCCGTGTCTCTGATCCCTTCGGGGGCTGGACAAGACGTCTTCAAGCAATCCTCCTTGGCAGTTTGACCGTCGGAAGAGCAAGCGCTAGGAATTTGCCATGCCGCTTTTTACTTGAGGTTAGGCTCATTTTGGAGAGCCCCGATGAGTCATAACCACTCCGCGCTGGTGTGGGATGATCTCCGATAGTCTTTCGGGTTTTATATGAGTTGCCATCAAGACCCTGAAGCTAGGAATTTGGCCTTTGCTTCGTTTGCTGGCATTGCGTCTGCTGTATCGAGACGAATGTTGCGGTGGGAACTAGGGATTTTGTCGTGGCTCCGTTTGTTTGATGACGTTGCGTCTGCTATGTCGAGACGAACGTTGGGGTGACATCTCGTCTGCTGTATCGAGACGGACGTCGAGGTTGTCTCTAGGTTGCTGGTGAACCGCCGAGGTTTGGAACTAGGGATTTTGCTATGGCTCCATTCGTTTAATGACGTTGCGCCTGCTGTGTCGAGACGAACATTGGGGTGACATCTCGTCTGCTGTATCGAGACGAACGTCAAGGTGGTGACCACTCTGTGCTGATGCGAGATGATCTCCGATTGTCTTTCCGGTTTTATGTGAGTTACCGTAAAGACGTGGAAGCTAGGAATGTAGCCTTCGCTTCGTTTGCTTTGTCATGTCTGAATCCCTGCTGGAGGAAGAACACTGGGGTTGACATTTCGTCTGCTGTATCGAGACGAATGTGAAGGTGGTGACCACTCTGTGCTGGTGCGAGATGATCTCCGATTGTCTTTCCGGTTTTATGTGAGTTACCGTAAAGACGTTGAAGCTAGGAATGTGGCCTCTGCTTCATTTGCTTTGTCACGTCCGAATCCCTGCTGGAGGAAGAACGCTGGGGTGACAACTCGTCTGCTGTATCGAAACGAACGTCGAGGAGGTGACCACTCCATGTGAGATGATCTCCGGTGGTCTTTCAGGCCTTATATGACTTGCCGTTAAGACCTTGAAGTTAGGAATTTGGCCTTCGCTTCATTTGCTCACACTGTGTCTGGTGTATTGAGACGAATGCTGAGGTGGAGCTGGGATTTTGCCGTCATTCCGCTTTGTTTCGACCATGGGGTCTTTTGTTAACTTTGCATGTACACCCTGCTGGACTGCGAAGGAACGCCGTTGTTGACATTGCGTCTACTGTATCGAGACGAATGCTGAGGTGAAGCTGGGATTTTGCCATCGCTCCGCTTGTTTCGACCGTGAGGTCTTTTGTTAACTTTGCATGCACACCCTGTTGGATTGTGAAGGAACGCCGTTGGTGATCTCTAAGTTGTCAATGTTGACGTCGAGACCCTGAAGCTCGGGATCTTCGTTTGCTTCATTTTTTGACATCGTGTCTGTAATATTGCGACAAATATCGAGATGGTCTCTAGGTTGTCTATGAACCGTCGAGATTTGGCTTCGCTTTCTGATGGAGCCTGTTGGGAAGGTATGGTTCCCTCTTTATCTGTGCCCTGGATTGTATACAGGGATCGATGTGATTTTACCTGTAGGGCAAAAAGTTTCATTCTTTCATTTTTTTTTATTCTTTCCGCGATGCTCTATCATTTCAGCTTTTATATCATGAAGGTCGCGATTGCCCAATCATTTCGGCTATTTTTCGCGGTGCCCAATCATTTCGGCTATTTATTTTATTTTTACTCGCTTCTTTTTATTGCGAGTTGCCCAATCATTTCGGCTATTTTGCATGCATACATTTTTACTTGCTGCTTTTTATTGCAAGTTGCCCTATCGTTTCGGCTATTTCATATGCATTTTTGGCTCGCTGATTTTTTTTATCGCGAGTGTGGGTTTTGGGATCTGATACCAATCTTAGCATCAGTATCGCTGCGACCGGAATATTGCCAGGAGCGAATCATCATTTGCCGTGAAAGGACTTGGAATTTGATACCGATTTAGGCATCAGCATCGCTACAACTGGGATATTGCCAGGAGCGAATCATCATTTGCCTTTGTCGATATCGAACAAAGGGTGGCTTAGTAAACAGGGTTAGGATTCTGTCGACTAAGACTTTTGACTTCATGAGCCGTAAGGGTCTCACAAAGGTATTTCTCCCTACGAGTCGTGAGGATCTCGCAGGTGCGTTTTCTCCTTAGGAATCGTGAGGATTCCTAAGTGTATGTTCTCTTATAAGTCGTAAGGATCTTACAAGAGTGTTATCTCCTTATGAGTCGAGAGGACTCACAAGGGTTGTTCACCGTGTGGACATATCCCCAGTCACGGATGGGACTTGGTTAGGGAAATGTTTATTCGCGCCCGTGGATTATATACAAGGGCCAATATAGGACCACTTGTAGGGCAATGTCGAAAGTTGTGGGGGTTGCTTAAGCACAGGTTTAGGTCTCTGTAACTTAAGACTTTCAAATCTTATGAGCCGTGGGGGTCCCATAAGAGAGTTCTCCTTACGAGTCATGAGGATCTCGCAAGTGTATTTTCTCCTTAGGAATCGTGGGGATCCCTAAGCGTGTTGTTCCCTTGTGAGTCGTAAGGATCTCACGCAGGTGATTTCTCCTTACAGGGTCGAGAGGACCCTATAAGTGTTTCTTAACGAGGTTGCGCCCTTTCGGGTTTTCACAAACACTCGCCGGTAGTCCTGCTGTTTTTACTCACGGAGCCCTTTCAGGTTTTCATCCGTGCCCATTTTGCTTATGGACTTACCCTTTTTTTTTATTCTTTTTATTCCATTTATTTTTTTTTCTTTCTCTTTTTTTTTACGAGGTCGCGCCCTTTCGGGTTTTCACGAACACTCGCCGGTAGCCCTGTTGTTTTTACTCACGAAGCCCTTTCGGGTTTTCATCCGTGCCCTCTTTGCTTATGGACATACCGTTTTTTTTGTTTTTTTATTATTATTATTTTTTTGATATATTTTTTTTATCTCGTCAGCCTAAGGATGCTGCGGTAGTAGTTTAAAGACATTTCGGTCATTTGCAAGTTTTAGGACATTGCGGTCCATCATTAGTTTAAGGACATCTCGGTCCGCCGTCGCCGTATTTGAGGCGAATATCTAGTTTATTGACTTTTCGGTCTATGAGTCCTTCTCCATGAATGAACATGATGCCCCCGGCGTATCCATCTTTTTCGGAGCGTGCGGTTGTGGCGGACTTACCTTCCAGTTCTCAGACAGCTGTTCATATCAGATTTTTGCATTTTCATACCGCCCAATTTTTATCACATTGCATATCCGTAGATACTCTTGAGCCGTGTTTGCTAGTCAATTGCAGGATACAGGTTCTCGGTTCTAAAACGGTGAAATTCATGGAAAACACGAAAAAATCCGGGTTCTTGCCAACCACAGATAAAACACGGTCTCCGCTCTTCATCCGTATGTTGCCAGATGCCAGTTTAGGAAGACAAAAGGTCGAATCAATGTCATTCTCATGCACAAGGCTCAATGGTAGCACAAAATCCAAGAGATCTACGCGGAGCTCGAGGCAATCATGACAAAATCTTGACAAAAAGTCCACCTTTCCCTCAACAGAAATTCTGGAAAAATCGTGGAGCCAAATTGAGAAAATACATGTACCAGAATTATGTACACATCAAACCAGGGAAGGCCAAGAAAGATGAAAGCCCAAATCAACCATAAGGCCGCGGATCCGCGGCAAAAGGTGGGTCCAGGCCGCGGATCCGCGGCCGTTTAGGCGCCAAGCCTGCAGATTTTTGGGGGGTGTTTTGGTCTTTTTGTTTGGGTTCTGGTGGTTGCCCTAGGTTTTCATTTTTTGGCCTATAAATAGCCCAGAACTTTGTGAAGGAAAGGGTCCATTCTTGTATTTTCTTTTTCTAGGTTTTAGTTCACTTGTTCTTCTTCTTCTCATCTCTTCTCCATTAAACTTGTAGTAAGCTTTGTGAGGGAGGAATGGTAAATAAAGAAGATCATTTTATTATCATGCTTGTCTTGCTCTTTCTTTACTTGTTGTAATTTTAATTGTTAAGTAGTTGTTGTTATTTTCTTGTTGTTTCTTTCTTCTCTCTTTTTCTTTATCATTCATACGACAATGATACTTACGCTCGATCCTCGCCAAGGTGAGGTCGCAAATAGTTAGTCGTATTCTTCTAATCTTCTTCTTTCTATCTTCCTCTTTTGTTTTGTTTTGTTTTTCCTTATCATGAAGTGTGAGTAGTTAATACTTGTTAGGGTAGGATAAGGGAAGTTTGAGAGAAGGAAATCTCTCTCACTCTTTCCTTGCCCAACAGCTTAAATCAACTCCCGTTAATTGAACCACAATCCGCTCCTTACGGCACCCTATCCTACATGATAGCGGTGATTCCGTAGTGAGACCGGTTGTGGTTGAATTAACCGGAGGTTATGGCTAAGAGCCAAGAACGGACGGACAAGCACCAAAAGGAAGACTTATGCGTTGGAAAGCCTAGCTTATACTCGCAATGTCCTTCCTAGTCGTGCTAATCCCCGTTGTTGCCGATTACCGTAACACCGATATTAAGAGGGGCAACGAAAGATGTGGAGACTCCTAACTCAAACTAACCTAATCCTAACCCTAACATGCTCTCTTTAAATATCAACTCAACACTTAGATAATCCAACAAAATCTGAAAACAGGACTTAACTCGTTAAAACACTTTGAAAAAGACTCCCATCTCCCTGCGGACGACCCGTACTCAACCGGCTAGCTACAAGCAAAACCGTCTTGATTGCGGTATTTAAACTAGAACTTGAACACGCACATACGCTAACAATAAACAGCGCAAACTTGCCATGTTGGTATTGGTCTTCAACCCAGTTTTTGAAGACGTAGCAATCCTCGATCAGATGACCTGCCGTTTGATGGTAAGGGCAATAATTAGGATTATTAATATCGCCTGGCCGCAACGGACGTTTTGGACTCGGCAGATTGATGAGTTTGTCGCACACTGCCAGCTCGAACAGTCCCCTTGTTTTATCTTGCGGAAATGAGTAAGGACGTTTCAACTTTTCCTGGAAGGATTGCCGCTTGTTGCTTTGGAAAGCAACCGGTCTAGGGTCACCTGATTGTTGTTGAGCGCTGGCGACGAGGGCCTTTTTTCCTTTTCCTTTATTCTTTTTGCTCGGTCCCTTGTTTACGGGGCCGAGATTTTTTTCGAATAGCATGCGATTACATGGCTGAACGTTCTCGCAGCTTCTCAATTCCTTTATTTTCGAAATAGATTCCCCGAGGGAAAAGTTGGGGATAGCTTCTTCGTCAGAGTCGCTTCCAAAGGTGACAATTTGTGATCCCTTGAAGTCGGCTATATGACAGTTTACGGCGGCTCCTTTGCGCTCATATATCGCATTTTTCCGATGTCCACGAGATTCACACTTTGTCTTGTCGAAGTGTTGCTTTTGAGCGACATACCCTTGCCACCAACAGTTAAAGGACTGCCAGTTTTCGGTAGGATGTATGATCTTCTGATGATATAAACAGAAGTTAGGGTGCATCTCTACCTCAGAGAAAGAATTTTCTTCAGAGGGCGGTAGCTTCATTCCTACTGATAGAGCTTTGGCGAACCGTTTCCTCGTCTTGAATTTGTTTTTACGCGCAGTGTATGGCTTTTGATTTGACGGGAATACCTTGGTTCTTTCCAGTATGGCCATTTCATGCTCTTGATTGGCTTTTGCTTTCAGACGAATTTCATTTAGGAAGGCATCGATCAACTTGTCTGACGGCCGCGGAATTTCTGTTTCAGGGTCCGCCATTGATTTCTCAGCGCAAGGAGCCTCCTCATCATCCGTCAGTGAATGAGAAATCACATGACAAGTCGCTACGTAGTCTTCGGATTCATCCGATAAGTTTTTTCCATCGTTTTCATCCTCGACGAAAGAACAAGTTGCCCCCGGCATGTCCGTCTTCTTTGGAGAGTGCAGCTGTGGTGGATTTACCTTCCAGCTTTCAGACAGCGTGAACTTGCCTTGCAGGTATTGATCATCGATCCATCCCTTAAAGACGAAACAATCCTCAATCGGGTGACTTACCGTTTGGTGGTAAGGGCAATAATTGGGATTATTAAGATCGCCTGGCTGCGACAGACGCTTTAGACTCGGCAGATTGATGAGTCTGTTACGCACTGCCAGCTCAAACAGTCTTCTCGTTTTATTCTGAGGAAACGAGTAATGACGTCCTAGCCTCTCTTCGATGGATGGGCGTGGACGCACGTTGTTTTGGCGAGCGACCGGCTTTGAGTTGCTCGACTGTTGCTGAGCGTTGGCGACGATGATCGCTTTTCCTTTCTCATTTCGGGGATCGGGTCTTGGAGGAGACGGTCTATGGCCCATCTGGTCCATTTGGGCTAATTTGTCGATCAAGGCCTGGAAGGTGGTCGGCCTGAAGAACATCATGAATTGCGAGATGGTCGCCTGCGGATCGAGAGTGCCCACAAACATGCCTACCGCAGGTGCCTCTTCTATGCGTTGTTCGCATTTCGACCATAGATTTCGCCATCGTGTTGCGTATTGGACCCACGTTTCGCCGGGCCTTATCCTGGCATTTATCAGTGCTGTAATCGGGGTGCGTTCACTAGCACTTGCGAATCTTTGTGTAAACAGCAGTTCCATCTCTGCAAATGTTTTGACAGAGTCGTTAGGTAGCTCCGAATACCATTCAAAGGCTGTTTCTGCTAAGCTGCCGATGAATTGACGTAGCAACAATTTGTCATCGCCTCCAGTATTGCCGCATAAGGCCCTGAATTGAGCGACATGCTGATGCGGATTCCCTGTCCCTTTATATACGTGGAATTTAGGGATCGTATATCCTGGCGGGTAATTGATTTGGTCATACCAGCTCGGATACGGTCGTCCGGTTCTAACAATTTGCCCAGCCGCTTCATTCTCCTGATAAACCCGGATATGCTGAGCTATATATTCGTCCAGGTCAGCTTTGGAGATTGCCTCCTCTTTGGCTGTTGATAGAGCCAGCGGAGGATTTGACGCTTCTCCCCTGTCGTCTTCAAGGACGATCGGAGGATCTTCAGTAGGAGGTTCCGGCTGTAACATCATCCCTACCATATCTTGGAAGAGGAGCGCCATCTGTTTTATGTTAGCCGCTTGCTCTGCAGCTTCTTTGTCCCTCTTTTCGAGGACTCTGCGTAAAAAGTCAGCGTCGGTTTCTTGTTCTTGACGCTCATCCGAAGACGTTTCAGAGCTTTCTTTTGGCTCAGTGAGTGCAGCCATTGTAGTCATCATTTCCTGAAGCTTTTGTTGTTGCTCTTGGGCTTTCGTCACGGATCGGGTGAGCGGTCGGTGGCCCGTAGAAGTGCGGCTTTCCTCCTTTCCAGAAGCCATATAAACAGTGTGCACCACCATGCCCCCAGATTTGGGGCGTTTATGTTCAGCGCTTTTATGCTTCGCCATATTCACAGGGGCTTTTTGTGGCCTCCTTTTTTGAGTGATTGGAGTTAAGGGAGCCGTTGTAGTGGCACCCAAGTAGCTTTTGCTTTTTGTGGTTTGACGGAGTAATCCTTCCCCTGCCGAACCTTCATCTTTTTCTGTCGTCGGAGGCAGTCTTGATCGATCACCGACTCTTGGACCTGTCGCCAGACTTTGTAAATTTTAGAGGACAGCCGTTGAGGGGGCTGCTCTAGCTTCTTCTCTGGAGTATTCTCCACAGGTGAAGGAGTTCGTTTCAACATCGCAGTAGGAGAGTTTCTGCGCACCTTGTTGAGCAGTTCAAAGCTATTCTTGGTTGGAACAGCAGCATCGATCCTCACCATCGGAGTTGACGGAGTAAGTCCAGAGGGGGAGTTGCCCCAAGCCTTCCTCACTCGGCGCCAGTAGCGACGTCGGGCATGTCGTGCTGATGGAGTTGTTTCAGCTATAGGGGTGACCTCCTCATGCCCCCTGTGTTGGTCAGAATATACTGGTACCAGCTTTTTAAAGATCGACGTCCGTTGAACGAGGACGGCCAACTTGTCAGAAGCGGACTTCTGAACATGGGAAGCAACCTTGGTGATTTTGCCAGGAACGGGAGTTGGAATGGCTATCAGCTTCGGGATAACGTCTTCTGGTATGGCAGGCTTCTTCATGAGCCTGTTAGAGCTCTGGCCCAGTCCGTTAAAAACTGAAGCAGTGGAGTTGGACGACCCGTTGAGAGGGGTCGCAGCAGTGGTAAGTCGATCGAAGACCGACTTCTTTGGAGCTTCTTGCAATGTCATTGGGGCGTTGAAGCTCATTGGTGGGAGCATGGTCCCAAAAAATAGTCCAGTGGTGGCTTGAGCCACCTGTTCCACCGGCATTTTGAAAAGGGAGGCCGCTTGGGGCCCATAAGTCACTCCTCCAGCAATGACAGAGCGAGAGTTGTTGCTGTAGGCGGTGCAGTTCGAAGCCATCGATCTTCTGTTTTCTGCACGGAGCAAGACACCAAATCTTAGTACCTTGAATCCACAGGCAACCACAGCAAACCGCGATTTGTTCGCGAACACGACACACGAAGTGCGGAGTGGAAAGAGGAAAAGGTCCCACCGGGCGTGCCAGAATCTGTTCCCCTCCGAATGGCGGCCGAGACGTTAGGACGTCTGTGCCTGAGATTCGGGGCAGATGCTATTTGGTTTTATCCGTCTACCTCTCCGAAAATGCCAAGTTGATTTATGGCACCATGTATCGGAGGTTTAGACGGATGCGGCCGATGTAGCAGACTTCGTCAGATTCCCCCTCGATTGAGGGGTTTTTGATTGTGGGGACGCTCTTCCCTGCAGGCGCAAGCCCCTGCAGTTAATTACGCTACCGCATCGCGGTAACAACTTTCTCCTTCTCCAGAATTTCACTTCGTGTCGTGTGTGTTTGTTTTGTTTATGGTTGCCCGTGGATTGTATACGGAGACTGAGTAATGCCGTCGCCCGTAGGACGTGGATTAGTCCAAATCCGTATTTACTTAGATTTGGGTTTGGTGTTTTTAGTTTAAGGATACGTTAGTCGCGTTGCGGCTAAGATCAACTTAAACGTTCGTTAAGGATACGTTAGTCCTGTTTGAGACTAAGATCACTTAACGTGATCGTTTAGATCCGACAAAAGAGCGTTTGGGCCCTATTGTTCCAGTTTGGGAGATTCATAGTCCAATTTGGGACTAAAGTCTGTTTGGAGGATACGTTAGCCATTTTTGAGACTAAGATCGACTCAAACGTTTGTTAAGGATACGTTAGTCCAGTTTGAGACTAATGTCAACTTAACGGGACCGTTTAGGTCCAACAAAAGAGCATTTGGGCTCTATTGTGCCAGTTTAGGAACGTAGTGGTCCATATTCCAGTTTAGGGACGTGGTGGTCCATATTAGTTTAGGGACGTTTCGGTCCGATATTAGTTTAAGGACGTTTCGGTCCACGAGTTTAAGGACCCCGCAGTCCATATTGATGTATGGTCGTTGGGACCCGTCACCTCTTTGACGTCGTTGAGGAATTACAACGATGGATATCAAAGGAGTTCGGAGATGTACCCTTGAACCGGATGTGGATTGGTTTAGGAGAGCCGTTTTGCTCAGTTAATTTAGTTTAAGGACTTATGGCCACGATTAGGCTAAGTCCAGTTAAAAATGTCCAATATTTTATTTGCATTTGTTTTTTTTATTTTTTATTTGGGCTTTGCCCGGAAAAGATGCAGGGCATCAATTTGTTTTGGGCTCTGCCCTTTATAAATGATGCAGAGCATCAATTTCATTTGGGCTCTGCCCTTGTATAAAGGATGCAAAGCATCAATTTATTTGGGCTCTGCCCATTTATTGCCTTGCAATTTATTTTGGCCTGTCAGGTCATTTTGATTTGGGCCTGACCCTTTTAGGAAATGCATTGCATTTGTTAGGCGCTTTGCGCCAATCAGAGAGCGAAAGCACAGTTTGCAAGTGCAAGGCACTATGATTTAAGAATCTTTTAAATTCAAGAATCAATGGTTCATAAAAGGAGCGCAAAGCACTATTCGTTTCCTTGATCTAATTTAGATCAAAGAAAAAAAATAAGTTTTTTTTTCTTTTTATTTCAGGAACCAAAGGTTCATAAAATGTGCAAAGCACTGTTAAATTCTTTGATCTAATTTAGATCAAAGAAGAAGATAAGTTTTTTTTTTTATCTTAAAGAACCAAAGGTTCATGAACAAGTGCAAAGCACTATTAAATTCTTTGATCTAATTTAGATCAAAGAAGAATATAAGGTTTTTTTTTTCTTATCTCAGAGAACCAAAGGTTCATGAAAAGTGTAAAGCACCATTTTATTTTATTTTATTTTTATTAAAGATCATTGATCTTGTTTTTAGATCTATGATCTGTTCATAAGAGAACTTTCTCTTTTTCTAAAGGTTTTTACCTTTTTTATTCTTGAGGAGTTTCTCAGAGTTCTCTCTCTCTCTCTCTCTCTTTTTGGAAAATGTTGATCCCTTTTAATTGAGGTCTGGGGTTCTTTTTATAGTGCCCATAAATTAGTTAAATTTGTTAAAGAGATCTTTCTCTGAGTGATTTGGGGAATTTTCCCCACCGTTGGATCTTTGATCCAAGTGCTTCTGCTTTGCAGAAGAAAATGTTCTTGTTTTAACAAGAACAGAAAAGATTTCTTGAATATTTTAATTCTGTTTGGCGCAGATGCCCCAGCGCGTGACACGTGTCGCTCTGTGCTGACACGTGTAGCGCAGCTATTTTTTTTTTGCTGCGCAGCGCAACTGTGCGCTGCGCAGACACGTGTCGCGCAGCGCGCTGCGCGCCGTTTTTTTTTTTTTAGGCAGAGCTTTGCTCTGATTGGAGAAAAACAGAACTATTACTTTTTTTCCACCTTGGAATTTAAACAGCGGTTTGCTTTGATTGGGATAAACAGGGACATGGTGGTCCATTACCAGTTTAGGGACATGGTGGTCCAAGGTTAAGGACATCATAGTCCGTGGGTTTAAATGGACCCCACTGTCCGAGGTTAAGGACATCGTAGTCCGTGGGTTTAAATGGACCCCACAGTCCAAGGTTAAGAACATCATAGTCCATGGGCTTAAGGACCCCACAGTCCAGGTTAAGGACATCATAGTCCATGGGCTTAAGGACCCCACAGTCCAGGTTAAGGACATCATAGTCCATGGGTTTAAGGACCCCACAGTCCAGATTAAGAACATCATAGTCCATGGGTTTAAGGACCCCATAGTCCAGGTTAAGAACATCATAGTCCATGGGTTTAAGGACCCCACAGTCCGGTTTAAGGACATCATAGTCTGTAGAATGTATGGCCGTCGGGACCCGTCACCTCTCTGAAGACGTTGAAGGATTACAACGACAAATATCAGAGGAGTTCAGAGATGTACCCTTAAACCAATTTTGGTTGGGAGATTTATAGTCCAATTTGGGGCTAAAGTCTGTTAAAAGGTTTATGAGCATATGGGCTCAGTTGATATGAGTTGAGGACTTACGGCCAATCTTGGGCTTAGTCCAATAAATGTTTAACATTTTATTGCTCTGCCTATTGAGCCTTTATTTAGGCTTGGCCCCTTTAATAATGCCGAGCATCAGATCCTGACATTTTTGTCTTGTATTGAATGCATAGCATTCATCAGAACAATGTGTGTTCTGACAGAGTGCCACATGGCGCGTCAGGCGCTTTGCGCCAATCAAAGAGTGCATTGCGCTTCTGTCAGGTAGCGCACACGAAGGTGACACGTGTCGCGCTTAGCGCTAGTTTATCAGCGCATTGCGCTTTCCACTTATGAGCGCTTTGCGCTGGTTTAGGGGCGTGCTAGTGAGTGACACGTGGCGCGCTTGGCGCCAAGCGCCAGCCCATGAGCGCAGTGCTCTGTTTTAAAAGCGCAAAGCGCAAGTAGTGTCTATGGTTGACACGTGGTGCGTTTTGGCGCTGAGCGCCGGTCCAAAGAGTGTAAAGCTCTGTTTCAGAAGCGCAAAGCGCAAGCAATGTCTGTGGTTGACACGTGGCACGTTTTGGTGCTGAGCGTCGGTCTAAGGAGCGCAAAAGCGCAGTTCATGAGTGCAAGGCACTGTTCAGTAGCGCAAAGCACATCTGATCAAATTTATGATCAGAGAACAAGTTTATGTTCTTCTTGAAGGAGGCCTTGCCTCAAGATCCAAGAACAAAAGTTCTTGTTTTTATAAAATGGGCTCTGCCTTTATGGATCAAAGATCTGTGAATGAAGTAAAACACTTCTTTTAGTTTTTTTTTTATAATTTGATCTTTTGATCTTTTTTCTTTTTATCAAAGACCTTGGTCTTTGTAGATCTATGATCTTTTAAGAAGATAATTCTTTTTTTTATGAGATGATTTCATCTCTGTGTTCAAGAACCATTCATTACCTTGAAGAAATAATCTTCTTTTTTGCTAAGAGCTTACTCTTCTTTCTTTGAGTTTTCTCAAAGTTTGTAGGGGGGTCTCTCATTATCAGACTTGAAGTCTTGGGGCCTTTATATATGGCAAATTGATTTGTTAAATCAGTTAAAGAGATCTTTCTCTGATTGATTTGGGGATGTTTTCCCATCGTTGGATCTTTGATCCTGGGGCTTTTCTTTTACCGAAGGCAATCTTCTTGTTTTTAACAAGATCGAGAAAATCTTTCCATAACAGAATTTATTGTCTTTGGTAATTTTTATTTACCATTGGATCATTGAGCCAACGGTGCTCTGATTTACAGAGTAAAATCTTGTCATTTGGAAAGATTTTGAGGAATCTTTCCTTAACAGAATTTAATTCTGATTAATTAATGGTTTATCATTATTATTAGATCTTTGATCTGACGGTTGGGGAGCTTTTAGGTTCCAGTGCTGGCACACCCGTGATTTGCACGTGGTGCGCTGCTTAAAAGGCAGCGCACATTGCGCTAGCGCACACGTATATGACACGTGGTGCGCTGCTTGGAGCGCAGTGCACCTAGCGCTAGCGCACACGTGCTTTGCACGTGGTGTGCTGTTTAGGACGCAGCGCACTTGGCGCTGCATCTGCAGTGTTGCTTCACAATATTTTAACTCTAGGCTTTGAGGCATTTGTTACATTTTTTGCATTTGGAGTTATTCCCTTCATTTTTTATTTTATTATTATTATTATTATTATTTATTATTATATTTATTTATTATTATTATTATTTTTTTATTATTTATATTATTATTTTTTTATAAGGGAGCAGGTTGTGTGCCAAAATTTTGGCGGGAACAGTCAATAAGCAAAATAGGCACGGATGAAAACCCGAAAGGGCTCCGTGAGTAAAAACAGCAAGGCTACCGTCAAGTTTTTGTGAAAACCCGAAAGGGCGCAATCTCGTTAAGAGACACTTGCAAGGTCCTCTCGACCTTGTGAAGAGAAACCACCTGCGTGAGATCTTTACGACTCACAAAGGAAAAACACACTTAGGAATCCTCACGATTCCTAAGGAGAAATTACACTTAAGAGATCCTCACGACTCGTAAGGAGAACCCTCTTATGAGACCCTCACGGCTCATAAGATTCAAAAGCCTTAAGTTATAGGGATCTGAACCTGTTCTTAAGCCATCACAATCTCCAGCATTGCCCTACAAGCGGTTCAATGCCGACCCTTGTATACAATCCACGGGCGCGAATAAACATTTCCCTAACAAAGTCCCACCCACGACTGGGGATATATTTACACAGTGGACAACCGTTGTAAGACCTCTCGACTTATGAGGAGAAAATACTCTTGTAAGATCCTTACGACTTATAACAGACCATACACTAAGAAATCCTTACGATTCTTAAGAAGAAAACGCACCTACGAGATCCTAATGACTCATAGGGAGAAATACCTTTATGAGACCCTTACGGATCATGAAGTCAAAAGCCTTAGTCGACAGGATCCTAACCCTGTGTACTAAGTCACCTTTGTTCGACATCGACGAAGGCAAATGATGATTCGCTCCTGGCAATATCCCAGTTGTAGCGATGCTGATGCCGAAATCGGTGTTAAATCCCAAATGTAAGTGCACGGCGGCGCCCCGGCCGTCAATCCGACGGCCAAAAGCGGAAGCGGTGATAAACTTTAAATTTTCATGAACTGGCACCACCACGCACTAAAACCCGGATCGAACCATTAACTAGTCCTAGCTAACAACAAGATGGGGAAGAGAGATATACCGACTGATCCGAGTCCTCCGGTCTTCTCGTCGTCGTCCCGATCTCCTGCGGAAACTCCGGTCGTTGCCTCCTTGCCGGAAGGGCACCACATCGTCTGCATCTTTTACGGGCTCCCACCTCAATACCGAGGCAACTCGGGCACGAAGCTGGCTAGTCGACTTGCCCAAGATTTGCTGTAGAATATAGTGTAGAACTTGTGTCTCAATTTTAGGGTAATGGAGGCGCCATTCTTGGTGGAGGAAAGAAAGGATATTTTTGGATGAACTAGAGAGCATTTTTCTTAGCACCATGAGAACCAAAAATGCCACACCAAAAATGAATCAATCAATTCCCTAAGGGAATGGCCGGCCCATGCCATGTGAATGGGGAGAGAGAGGGCCAAGACAAAGAGGTGGTTGAAAAGCAAGTGATGATGAGAAAATCAAATGATCACAACAAAACCCAACACTCTAAAACAACCATCATCATATCCAAAGTCAAGCAATCATGAAAACTATCATGAAGCAAAAGTCAAGTGAGGTCAATGGATGGTGCACCATCATGATACAACAAAAAGCAAAGACCCCCTCCACAAATGCTTATTTGCACAAATGCAAATAAGCCCTCCTCCACCAATCTTCGGCCATTGAAAGATACAAATGAAAATGGCCGAAACGGAAAGCAAACTGGCAATTCCAGAAAACTGGTCCCGTAATAAATTACAGGAAAACCCCGATACTGTGCATACACACCCGTATTTGTATTCCGACCGAAATACAAATGCAATGAGACAAAATCTACACTATACTATACTAGGGTTGTAACCCTTCGAAAATCGTTTAGGCAGTTTTTCGGTAATCGGCAAATTTTTCGGCTTTTTCCGTAAAAAGTCAAAAATTTATATTTTTCATTGTAGACCTAATTATACAAAATTTAGATAAGATATTACTATAATTTTGTCACTAAAATGTCACATATAATTATCTAGTTAAATAAAAAAAAAATTCGTAATTAATTTTTTTATATTATTTTAAGCCTTTTTAAATACATTTAATTAGGGATAAATACAAATTTAATTAGGTAAATTTCTTGATTAGGAGTCTTTATAAGCTAAAATATGGTGTTAATAAACTTGTATCATGTCTTGCAAACTTTTAGTTTTTTGGTGGGAAAATTATGAAAAAATGATGAAAAAAGGGTTTTTTTGTAAAAAGGTTGATATGAAAGCATGAAATGTTATCATATAATGTTGTAATCACCTAGAAACTTCCCCAAAATTTCCCCACTTCCTCCTCAAGCTGCAGCCGACCCTCACCTGCAGGTTTCCCCCCTCTTCTCACTTCTTTTTTGCTTCTTTTTCATGCAAAAATTCAAGAAAAATCCACAATTTCATTAAACCATTCAAATCTAAACCCTAATCCTTTCTCTCTCAACCCAAATTAGTTCAAAAACATGATGAAAGGAGGCTTCTTGGTGACTTGATCAAGCTAGGGTTCAAGTTTGAGAGGTGAAAATTCTAATCTTTTTGCTAACTTGTAGTTTATTTGTGCTAAAATCTAATTTTTAAGTATTAATTTAGTGTAAATCCTTGTTCATGAAAAATCAAGAGAAGGTTTTGATTTTTAAAAAATTAGGGTTTGTAGCATAATGGTTGGATTATGTTAGGGATGGTTATCTAATTGATTAGAATGGTTAATGGTGTAATTATATGCTCGCTAGATCGTTAAATTTCGATGATTGTATCGAATCGGTAAGCAAATCGCTTACTAGATTTTGTAGAAAATAGAATGCGTTCAATTTGAGTTAGGTTAGCAATATTATTAGCTTCGTATAGGATTATTAGAATGCGTGAAAGCGGGGTTTCGTCTAGTCGGGTTGTAGTTTTGCCGATTTTCCCGAAATGACAATTCTAGTTTAACGATTAGCGATTTTCGTGCGTTTTTCCGCGCACCGAGTGCATGCTATGATTAATACGAAAGCGTGGATAATTGTATGTTGTGACTTGCATTGTGTTAGGTTTTGTAATCTTATGCTTGGTATTGTGCAAATATAGGATCGGTCGGGGAAACTTCGGATACGGCGCGAAAAGGCAAAGCGGTGGCCGGATCAGATTAGCGGGGATTTCAGGTGAGTAGATGTATTCATCTATGGGGGAATCGTCTGAATGGCGTGAGGCGCCCCCCTAGTTAGGATTACCCTACTTTTTGCAAGATTATATTGTTAGTTAGCTTATCCATTCATGTACACTGCATACCCTTATAGCGAACAGTATGTTAAATTGCATGGACATTCATCTCTACCTATGCGATATCATTTCGTAGGACACAAACACCTTACCATTGGCATATGTTGCATGCGTACTATTCATGTGACACACACGCCTTTGGTAATTGACATGCCACGTGCACGATAGAACCTGTTTATCTTAATATCATCACCTGCATTCATACTTAATATATGAAACTGCATCGCATGCACATATCTCGCATCATCATCATATTTACATAGAACTCTAGCCAAAATTTACATCATACACATTGATATCATAGACATTTGTTATATATATAACATGGGAACCTTATGATTTTTCTTGAGGATTTCAGTATTTCTGCGATTTCTGGATTTTTGGGGAAAACCGCAAGAATTTACCAAAAGCACTATTCATCATTTTTAAAACAAAGTTGCGGTTTTCTCGTGATGTATGTGTCGTCCACCATGAGTTTTCATGTTTTCTGTTGGATTTCGAGACCCGATTCGAGGAGTGGATGAACCGTCTCGGGTACATGGTGGGCCCGGTATGGTACCCCGGGGCAAGAAGATCGAGTTGTAGACGATGAGCCTGGCAGGGGAAGACTAGCTACCGGTGATGTCTGGCGCGGCGGATATCCGGAGGATACCGACCGTTGTCGTGAGATTTATGATATGGGCCGATCCGGACTGACGGAGCCCGATATTGAGACAGATATGATTCCTTTTTGGTGTCGATGGTTGACACGGGTTTTCAGATGATTTCTTGATGATATTTAGCTATTATACAGATATTCATGTTCTAAAGTTAAGAATTCAATAACCTTAGCAGTTAAAACACTTAAAGACTTAATAATGACATTGCATACCTGTGCATGCATACTAGAGATATCATAGCACCTATGGACATGTATGTTGTGGTGCATTGCGTGCATTCTTACGATTGCCTTATTAGATGTTATATTTACTCACGAGCTGGCAACTCACCCCCGTTGTGCCACAGTGTCTTGCAGGTCGGACCCGTCAGTCTTGTAGCGGCGGGCTATCTTGTCATCAGTTCCTTTTGCTCAGACTCGTGACATCGCCCGTAGGTGGGTTGCGAGTATACTTTATTTCTTTTTGCTTTATCATTGTATCTAGTATTCTCCATCTACCACTTGTATTGTATATGCGACCTAGTGATGAGGAGGAGAGATATGCATATTTGTGGTTTCTTTTGGGTCGAGCTCACTTGAGCCGACGTGTGTTTTCTGGTATTTTGCATTTCTTTTATGCTCTTTTTTTCTTGATATTACTATTATATTGCATGTGGTTGTGATCCGCCTAGGGCGAAGAGCTAGCTCCCGCTTGGGGATGCCATTTTATGATTACAGACTTATTATCTTGTTGTACCCATTTTGGGGGATAGAAAATACAGGGGAGACTCTGCCGAAATTTTCAGAAATTTTTGATGTTTTTTTTTTTGGATTCTATGCAACTTAATTGATTTCAAAACCGTTTTCATTTAAGGTTTTCCTTCACTCTCTTTTGATTTTGGGTTAGATTTCTGGGCTTTGGCTGACTTAGGTTACGGTACGCCTTTAGACGTCTCGTAATCTAAGTGCCAATCACGTTCCGTACTTTCGGGTCGTGACAAGGGTCCGGCTTAAACCAAAGCCGGATAGTAATATCCATCCGATCCTGATCCGTGCAATACCGCACGTATCTGATCGAACTCTGCCATATAACCACACGGCCTCTAGTACTAACCGTCCGATCCTGATCCGTGCAATACCGTACGTATCTGATCGAACCCTGCCATATCTCCATACGGCCTCTACAGCTTTTCGCCCGAAAGCTGAGTAACTGAATGTGGGGGACTCTAAAGACTCGTCAACACCTTAGTTGTGGATTTAACCACTAGCACGTCAGAGGTATAAGCCAATACGTAACGGGCTACCAGGTATTGACTAAAAGGGACGTCTGTGAGCGAACTCAGCCTGACAACCCTACTGAGCCTGTCAGAGACAATATCCATACAGTCCGGTCCGTTCGTCTATGAGCATCGCATGGTGGGCCTAGGGGGTTGGTAAAAGTCAGACCCCCAAAAGCGGTATAAGTCGTGTCGGAGTGTAGCCCAGAACACCCTGAGATACTACCGGAATACCTACCAGTAAATCTCCTGCCTCGGCCGAGGGCTTCGTGTAATGGCTCTCCTAGACACAGCGCGACCTCACCCCCAATACCGAGAGAGACGAACCCCTGAAGATACGCTCACTGCCTCCATGTGGCTCGGGACTGTACCCAACTAAAACCTGTTTGCACGACTCCTTTGAGCCGTGGTAGGGTAGTAATCAAAGTACAGTGGGAACTCACACAAGACAAATGACGATCCCTAGGTCGATGAACTAACTTGTACACATGTCACCAGGGAACTGCCATCTGACGTCTGGTATATGACCAACTAGCATGTTCCCGGCGAGTCCTGTCCGGTGTACTCATAACCCAATGAGCACCTGTATACATCTTAGGTGATCCAACTGACACCAGTGGCTTGTGAGACTGGCCACCGCCCCTCGTCGGGGTCTCGACTGTATACACTAGTCTACTCTGGAGAATCGATGCCCTGTCTCGAAACTCTCACGACTAGGGACCATTTAAGGATGTGCTTATAGACCCCCAGCTCCCACTTATATGATCGCCCTCATACTGCTGGTGGTCAAGCAAGAATCCTAGGGGCTCTATCAACGTGTAATAGCGACCTGTCAGGTCACCTAAAACAGTACACGATGATAAAGGTAAACCAGATAGCATACTATCATCTCGAGTAAGATTGTCCTATCGGGATAGCTCCTCCCTCAATCATTACAATCACGTGCCTGTGATCCAATAATTGACTCTGAGGGCACTATCTCCAACAATCTCCCACTTGCACTCAAGGCTATTTATTGCGATGTCGCATACTCACAGCACGTGTGATACCGAACACCCAACTCCTCTACTAATCAGCCTCACAAATCTCGTTTGTGAAACTATTGCGTTCGAGGAATAGCCTCAGTGAGTGGATCCGCCTTGATGTTTCTTTCTATGTCTCTCTATATCTCAAGTTCGCGGAGAAAGCCATCTCCCGAAATGAGCAATACCTGTCTTAGAATGTGTCTGGATGTCTGATGGGACCTAGCTCATAAATGAACTCCACATCCAAACTTCTTAGACTGTATCGTCAACTGAACTTAATCAGTATCCTGCGCCATGCCTCCCTCAGTATTGCCTTGGACCAACTGTCCAAAATACTGCCCCTCGTCGGAAGGAAAAACTATAACTCTGACAACCTCCTTGTCGTCCAGGTCACCTTGGAAGCCTGGAATGATAACTGTCTCCCGAATGAGGCTGTCGTTATCATATCCCTAGAATATCCACTTATGTTCTAAAACTGCTTCCGACTGTTTCTCCAGGATTGGATCAATATCAACTTATTGCATCTAGTGCAAGAACAATATCCGGTGTGGTACTTGACATCTCATGATTGACTCAAGTGCCTGAGCAAGTGATCTGCCAATCATGCACATCCCTCTCCCCTTTAGTCTGTAAGACACCTTTAGAGAGGGTGACTCCATCTTCTGCAGGTAGACTACCGTGCATGGAGTCGTCCATTCTAAATACCCTTAGAATGCTGTCTAAGTACCCAGATTGGGAGACTACCGAAATCTAGATCTAAAACCATAGATCTAGTAACCAGAATGTTTGATATAATGTCCAAGTCCCATGTGGAGAAACCACCGTGTGACGACCAAAGTATAACCGATCGTAGTATAGGAATATCACTTCCTACTCTGTGTATGTCATCCAAATACCAGGACATCACACCCTACTACCTTCTCAACAGATCCATCCCCTATTCTGATGAAGTCAAACCTATGACTGTCACGTCAGAAATAGATGATCTATCTCCGCTATATCTGCTTTAGTCTATAAATAGACATAAGCCACATGTCCACCAATGCTTCCGCTGCTCCCACTGACTACGACAACCCTTTGGCAGAGTCATATACACGTACACTTCTGAAACTAGTTCAGAACGACGCTATACTCATCCTCCTGCCGGGTCTCGCAGCCTGGAACAACAGCAATGGCAAGTATGGGTAAACAAGAACTTCCATGTCACCGTCCTTGAGGCTACCGGAGTACCTCTCGGGTGCCTGAAGTTACCCACCGTATCTGCGGAGTGGCCAATGGAATGTCAAACCAGATTGAATCTTTAGGTTCCTATGAAATCTTCAGTAATCGTTTGTGGTTATGGAATCACTCCCAGTTCTACCATACTCCCACTACTGTTTTCTGAAAAAATCCATTTTTAATAAAACTGTGGCGAGTCTAGAACAATATTGCTATTGTTCATCCAGATGGTAGAAAGTCAACCCTCGTCATAGCCTGGGTCAACCCACAAACAGCCATTACAGAAACGTGCCTTGAGTTGTCCAGTGTCTGGTTTTAATCATAAGCCGGACAACTCCCCGTATCTTAACATCGTTAAGATACGAACTGTTCTATGTCCAATATAGGACCAGAGGCACTGATTTAATTGAACCAGATTCAAATCATGCAGCTGTCTCCAGTGCATGTCAACTAAATGGAAGAAGGCCTATCAGCGTTACTCAATTTAGGAATGCTTCCAATCATGAGTAACCCGAAAGAGAAGCAAGATCTCTTTATCATTACTATCAACTGAATACCATGCACAAGTGTCTACATCTTCGATTGCTTTGAAGAATCCCGATACTTGCTACACCTGATTCTCTACTCTATTCAAATACCTATAACTTCTCAAAATTCGGACCCTGTATTTCCACGAAACACCTGTCTAAAAACTAGAGAAGTCATAAGTAAACCGAATATAGTACGAGGACCAACCCCTCTGTCCTGATGGACCCTGGACAACATACATTACTCTGTATAAGTCCCTTGAGTCTGATAACTCAATCACTGTGTGTCGTAGGTTGAAAACTGTACTTATGGTTAAGAAGAATTACACCGCTGTTTAATACTCCTTACCTAACCATCCACTGATATAGGTAAATGTCATAGACATAATTTCAAAAAGGTATATCTCACTCTATGAAAATAGACGTACAGATATATCAATTTGAAATTGGTGCATAACAGCGGATATTCAAAACCAAATATTTGCCGTCTGGCAAACAACCCAGGTGACTTCCTCAAATATCACTGATTACAACGAATCTCGATATAATGAGGATGATCACCCAATTCCCAATAACCTACTCCCACTCATCATCTGTAAAACCATACAGATGTGAGAATCGTACCTTGTAAATACATACCCTGGAGTAAGTATCTAATCGGGAAATCAGTTTTCCTTTAACAGTACACAGTGAAACTGAAACATTGAAATGTTCCGATGGAGTATCCCGGTATTCCTAGTAATGTCTCTTCCAGATTCACGACTGTAACCGTATAGTTCTTTGCCACCTCTCCAAATCCCTTTATATGTCTTTAGTCATTACCTTCTGCACACCCCTTAGGCCAAATGGTTTTCTTCCTTCTCTACCGTTCGGCACCAGCCTATGGTTTGGAAGAAGACTATCCAATAAGCATAATGGGTGTACTGTCCCAATCCTAGGAACACTCGCAATGCGAGAGAATGTGAGGATAAGAGACAACCGAATAAACCTTATTCCTATTTCTCCTGGACCAGAATCCATCCCCGAACTGGAACAAGTTCCTTTCGAGTTCGTATATAACCATACGATGGAGTATCCAAATAAACTGTGGATCTTCATAGTGATACGGAGTGTCCTGGAGATACGGAGTGTCCTGGAGAAATACAAAGGTGATTTAGGATTGGCGAAGGAATACTTGGTTTGGTCGTGAATAGCAGTCGCAATTTACTTTGCCCTCTTACTAATCCCTTGCTTTGTCTTAACTTAATACCTTCTGTACACCATCGTTAGGCTAATTGGTTTTCTTCATTCCCTACCGGTCGGCACCAACCTAAGGTTTGGAAGAAGACTATCCAATTTGCGTAATAGGTGTACTATCCCCTAATCCAAGGGGTACTCGCAACCTGAGAGAAGGTAAAATGAAAAGACAACTGAATAATCCTATCCGTTTTCTCCAGAACCTGAAACCATCCTCGAATAAATCCCTTCGAGTTCGTATATAACCATACGATGGTTTGGTCCAATGGAAGTGGACGTTCGTAGTAATACGGAGTGTCCTGGAGAAAATGGTAAAAGTAGGAGTGGCAATGAGGTTTGCAACTCTGACAATCCAAAAGCCGGTGTTAAGAAGGTTCGGTCAACTTGGTCACTGAGTCATAGTCTTAGGGTCGGGTCAATGGTCGCTGCCAAAGAGAGAGAGAAAAGAAACACTCAGCGTGCACTCTAACCTAGATCAGAATGGTTACCAATTTATCTAATCTGGAAACCTCCCACTGTACCTCAAATTCTCCTCCAAACCTGAAAGAAGAATTAGTCGGGGTCACCCGAGGAGTAAACTAACTCATCAGTGGGAATCGGGATCCAACTATCATCGCATGATAACGTGACGGAATTCGCTCACATCATCACACTCTAGATGGTATGCGCATATCTGGCAAGTTTCAGTTCTTTTGAAACTCCCGATGTGATTTTTACCCCATGCTCTTATGACCTTGACTTTGGCCAACAAATCATAAGTCACATGTCAAGTTCTACCCGTCATTCTCCAGGTTGATTTGAATCCACCCGTACCTACCCTTGACTTTGGCCAACAAGGCAGTACGACTGTTCCAAACCAACGCATCTATCTATGCTGCATATGAATAACCAACAGCTACCAAACACTGTGCCTTGACTTTGGCCAACAAACACAGCTTGAATACTATTGACTACCCATATGAAACGACGGAGGGCTATGAATGGTTTCTGGCGAAAACCTTTAATGTAATGAACTTGATATCGTTGAAGGAACGGATAGCTTTTAAAAATATAGTGACGAAAACCTTTGCTAAAGAGGTCACTCCCGGTGAAGGGATCTCGGCTCTTTCCCCGTAGAATGAGGTGCAGGATATTCCAACTGAATACCACGATGCAAAGCAAAAGCAATCGGCTATAGTGAAGTCATTGCCCTGACGCAAACTTTTTGTCCAAGGGGTCACTCCCGGTGAAGGGATCTCGGCCCTTGCCTCGTCGACTGAGGAGCAGCATATTCCAACTGAATACCACGATGCAAAACAAAAGTGAACGTCCTTGCAATAACAGCCTTTTGAAAAGTGTTCCAACAACATCAGATTAGGTTTGTTTTAACTTGCATTGATCCGAATCAACGCAGTCCCATCAATTGATCACACCACAAAGAACGAAAATATACTGATGTACGTATATGCCATCCGTATTCGCCACTGGGTCCCGTCATTACCCGTTAGGTTAGCTAACTAACGACAGAGCGGGGACTGGACTAGCGCGGATGCAAAACATATACAACATCTATTAATATATATACCAATATATTATATTTCGCTCAAGGCGTGATAAAATGCAACATCCCAGAAATGTACAGCATCACAGAAACAATACAGATATCTGGGATCCCCGGGTTTCACAGAGTCGCTGAAACCCGACGTTCCCCTAGTCGTGTGGATAGCCTGTGCAATGAAAACCTAGACCCCTACGGGCGCGGCAAGTCACCCGCCAAAACCTGAAGCGAGGCAGCCCCCCTTCAGCAACATGAATGGACCACCCAGCACTTCACGGAATCCGGTAACTTGGGCACCCCTCCTGGGTCAACCTGTACCCCCTACGAGTGCGGCGAATAGCCCGCCAATCCTAGAGTAAAGCCCCCTCCGTCTCAATGCCATGAGATGCGGGCTTGTTGCCCTCTAGAACCCGGCTATCCATGCACCCCTCCACGGGGTAATCCTAGTACAGAAAGTAAAATATACATACAACGGGTACATCGACCGCAACCTGGCCGTGCCCCAAAAAAATAATATAAACAGGCAGTGACGGCAGTCCACATATCGGACGCTCGCCCCGCAATGTCAAATGTACATAATACAACAAAACACTGTACTAGTATTGCATCCAGGCTATCCCCCATGACCGATCCGCAACATCACAGCAATACACAGAACATCAACGTGAAAGTCACGTTCGCAAATCCGTCTAACCGGGCTATAGCAGTTAGACAGGATTTACCGATCAAGTGACATTCACGGTCGCAGATATAATGTAAATACTGTGAACTAATGTGTTTAAAATATCCGATCGATCAAATTTATCAAGTGGGCCCCCAAGTACTACTGTAGCACATCAAGAAATTCTGGGCCCAAAATTAATATTCCAAAAACCCTACAATCAACACAGAAGGCAACTGCAGAAATTTGACGCAGTAATCACACTATAGTGCGGTGGAACCGCGGCCTAAAGGAGGGGTTGGCCGCGGTTCCGGCCGCGGTTCCGCGCTCCTATAGTCGACTCACTGTGTCGAATTTCTACAGAACTCTTAGAACTTCCATTGCATCACTTTTCTACAACCTGAAAAAAATTTCAAGCCAGAAAAAATTCAACAGAAAACTGATGCATGTGTTATTGGGTTTTCGGAATATTTGTTCGATCGGAATTGTAAAACACATTAGACAAAGCTAGACTATGGTAATGGCGAGGCTCTGATACCACTGTAAGTCCACGGCGGCGCCCCGGCCTCCATCCCGAGGCCAAATGCGGAAGCGATGGTCAACTTTAAATTTTCATGAACTGGCACCACCGCGCACTAAAACCCGGATCGAACCATTAACTAGTCCTAGCTAACAACAAGATGGGGAAGAGAGATATACCGACTGATCCGAGTCCTCCGGCCTTCTCGTCGTCGTCCCGATCTCCTGCGGAAACTCCGGTCGTCGCCTCCTTGCCGGAAGGGCACCACATCGTCTGCATCTTTTACGGGCTCCCACCTCAATACCGAGGCAACTCGGGCACGAAGCTGGCTAGTCGACGTGCCCAAGATTTGCTGTAGAATATAGTATAGAACTTGTGTCTCAATTTTGGGGTAGTGGAGGCGCCATTCTTGGTGGAGGAAAGAAAGGATATTTTTGGATGAACTAGAGAGCATTTTTCTTAGCACCATGAGAACCAAAAATGCCACACCAAAAATGAATCAATCAATTCCCTAAGGGAATGGCCGGCCCATGCCATGTGAATAGAGAGAGAGGGCCAAGACAAAGAGGTGGTTGAAAAGCAAGTGATGATGAGAAAATCAAATGATCACAACAAAACCCAACACTCTAAAACAACCATCATCATATCCAAAGTCAAGCAATCATGAAAACTATAATGAAGCAAAAGTCAAGTGAGGTCAATGGATCGTGCACCATCATAATACAACAAAAAGCAAAGACCCCCTCCACAAATGCTTATTTGCACAAATGCAAATAAACCCTCCTCCACCAATCTTCGGCCATTGAAAGATACAAATGAAAATGGCCGAAACGGAAAGCAAACTGGTAACTCCAGAAAACTGGTCCCGTAATCAATTACAGGAAAACCCCGATACTGTGCATACACACCCGCATTTGTATTCCGACCGAAATACAAATGCAATGAGACAAAATCTACACTGTACTATACTAGGGTCCGGCTTAAACCAAAGCCGGATAGTAATATCCATCCGATCCTGATCCTTGCAATACCGCACGTATCTGATCGAACTCTGCCATATAACCACACGGCCTCTAGTACTAACCGTCCGATCCTGATCCGTGCAATACCGCACGTATCTGATCGAACCCTGCCATATCTCCATACGGCCTCTACAGCTTTTCGCCCGAAAGCTGAGTAACTGAATGTGGGGGACTCTAAAGACTCGTCAATACCTTAGTTGTGGATTTAACCACTAGCACGTCAGAGGTATAAGCCAATACGTAACGGGCTACCAGGTATTGACTAAAAGGGACGTCTGTGAGCGAACTCAGCCTGACAACCCTACTGAGCCTGTCAGTGACAATATCCGTACAGTCCGGTCCATTCGTCTATGAGCATCGCATGGCGGGCCTAGGGGGTTGGTAAAAGTTAGACCCCCAAAAGCGGTACAAGTCGTGTCGGAGTGTATCCCAGAACACCCTGAGATACTACCGGAATACCTACCAGTAAATCTCCTGCCTCAGCCGAGGGCTTCGTGTAATGGCTCTCCTAGACACAGCGCGACCTCACCTCCAATACCGGGAGAGACGAACTCCTGAAGATACGCTCACTGCCTCCATGTGGCTCGGGACTGTACCCAACTAAAACCTGTTTGCACGACTCCTTTGAGCCGTGGTAGGATAGTAATCAAAGTACAGTGGGAACTCACACAAGACAAATGACGATCCCCAGGTCGATGAACTAACATGTACACATGTCACCAGGGAACTGCCATCTGACGTCTGGTATATGACCAACTAGCATGTTCCCGGCGAGTCCTGTCCGGTGTACTCATAACCCAATGAGCACCTGTATACATCTTAGGTGATCCAACTGACACCAGTGGCTTGTGAGACCGGCCACCGCCCCTCGTCGGGGTCTCGACTGTATACACTAGTCTACTCTGGAGAATCGATGCCCTGTCTCGAAACTCTCACGACTAGGGACTATTTAAGGATGTGCTTATAGACCCCCAGCTCGCACTTATATGATCGCCCTCATACTGTTGGTGGTCAAGCAAGAATCCTAGGGGCTCTATCAACGTGTAATAGCGACCTGTCAGGTCACCTAAAACAGTACACGATGATAAAGGTAAACCAGATAGCATACTATCATCTCGAGTAAGATTGTCCTATCGGGATAGGTCCTCCCTCAATCATTACAATCACGTGCCTGTGATCCAATAATTGACTCTGAGGGCACTATCTCCAACAATCTCCCACTTGCACTCAAGGTTATTTATTGCGATGTCGCATACTCATAGCACGTGTGATACCGAACACCCAACTCCTCTACTAATCAGCCTCACAAATCTCGTTTGTGAAACTATTGCGTTCGAGGAATAGCCTCAGTGAGTGGATCCGCCTTGATGTTTCTTTCTATGTCTCTCTATATCTCAAGTCGCGGAGAAAGCCATCTCCCGAAATGAGCAATACCTGTCTTAGAATGTGTCTGGATGTCTGATGGGACCTAGCTCATAAATGAACTCCAAATCCAAACTTCTTAGACTGTATCGTCAACTGAACTTAATCAGTATCCTGCGCCATGCCTCCCTCAGTATTGCCTTGGACCAACTGTCCAAAATACTGCCCCTCGTCGGAAGGAAAAACTATAACTCTGACAACCTCCTTGTCGTCCAGGTCACCTTGGAAGCCTGGAATGATAACTGTCTCCCGAATGAGGCTGTCGTTATCATATCCCTAGAACATCCACTTATGTTCTAAAACTGCTTCCGACTGTTTCTCCAGGATTGGATCAATATCAACTTATTGCATCTAGTGCAAGAACAATATCTGGTGTGGTACTTGACATCTCATGATTGACTCAAGTGCCCGAGAAAGTGATTTTCCAATCATGCACATCCCTCTCCCCTTTAGTCTGTAAGACACCTTTAGAGAGGGTGACTCCATCTTCTGCAGGTAGACTACCGTGCACGGAGTCGTCCATTCTAAATACTCTTAGAATGCTGTCTAAGTACCCAGATTGGGAGACTACCCAAAGCTAGATCTAAAACCATAGATCTAGTAACCAGAATGTTTGATATAATGTCCAAGTCCCATGTGGAGAAACCACCGTGTGACGACCAAAGTATAACCGATCGTAGTATAGGAATATCACTTCCTACTCTGTGTATGTCATCCAAATACCAGGACATCACACCCTACTACCTTCTCAACAGATCCATGCCCTATTCTGATGAAGTCAAACCTATGACTGTCACGTCAGAAATAGATGATCTATCTCCGCTATATCTGCTTTAGTCTATAAATAGACATAAGCCACATGTCCACCAATGCTTCCGCTGCTCCCACTGACTACGACAACCCTTTGGCAGAGTCATATACACGTACACTTCTGAAACTAGTTCAGAACGACGCTATACTCATCCTCCTGCCGGGTCTCGCAGCCTGGAACAACAGCAATGGCAAGTGTGGGTAAACAAGAACTTCCATGTCACCGTCCTTGAGGCTACCGGAGTACCTCTCGGGTGCCTGAAGTTACCCATCGTATCTGCGGAGTGGCCAATGGAATGTCAAACCAGATTGAATCTTTAGGTTCCTATGAAATCTTCAGTAATCGTTTGTGGTTATGGAATCACTCCCAGTTCTACCATACTCCCACTACTGTTTTCTGAAAAAATCCATTTTTAATAAAACAGTGGCGAGTCTAGAACAATATTGCTATTGTTCATCCAGATGGTAGAAAGTCAACCCTCGTCATAGCCTGGGTCAACCCACAAACAGCCATTACAGAAACGTGCCTTGAGTTGTCCAGTGTCTGGTTTTAATCATAAGCCGGACAACTCCCCGTATCTTAACATCGTTAAGATACGAACTGTTCTATGTCCAATATAGGACCAGAGGCACTGATTTAATTGAACCAGATTCAAATCATGCAGCTGTCTCCAGTGCATGTCAACTAAATGGAAGAAGGCCTATCAGCGTTACTCAATTTAGGAATGCTTCCAATCATGAGTAACCCGAAAGAGAAGTAAGATCTCTTTATCATTACTATCAACTGAATACCATGCACAAGTGTCTACATCTTCGATTGCTTTGAAGAATCCCGATACTTGCTACACCTGGTTCTCTACTCTATTCAGATACCTATAACTTATCAAAATTCAGACCCTGTGTTTCCATGAAACACCTGTCTAAAAACTAGAGAAGTCATAAGTAAACCGAATATAGTACGAGGACCAACCCCTCTGTCCTGATGGACCCTGGACAACATACATTACTCTGTATAAGTCTCTTGAGTCTGATAACTCATTCACTGTGTGTCGTAGGTTGAAAACTATACTTATGGTTAAGAAGAATTACACCGCTGTTTAATGCTCCTTACCTAACCATCCACTGATATAGGTAAATGTCATAGACATAATTTCAAAAAGCCAGCGAGCCACAAATGCATATGAAATAGCCGAAATGATGGGGCAACTTGCAACAAAATCAACAAGTAAAATATATGCATATGAAATAGCCAAAATGGTTGGGAAACTCGCAATAGAAAAGCAGCGAGTAAAAATAAAACAAAAAATAGCCGAAATGATTGGGCACCGCGAAAAATAGCCGAAATGATTGGGTAATCGCGACTTTCGCGATATAAAAGATGAAATGATAGAGTATCGCAGAAAGACATCAAAAAATACATATGAAATAAAAAATTTTGACCTACAAGTAAGATCACATCGATCCCTGTATACAATCCAAGGATACAAACAAAAAGGGAATCACACCTTCCCCCCAGGCTCCATCCGAAAGAGAGCCAAGTCTCGACGGTTCACAGACAACCTAGAGACCACCTCAACATTCGTCTCGTTACAGCAGACGCAACGTCAACAAAACGGAGTGACGGCAAAATCCCAACTCAACCTTAGCATTTGTCTCGTTACACCAGACGCAATGTCAACAATGGCGTTCCTTCGCAGTCCAGCAGGATACAGATGCAACGTCAACGAAAGACCTCATGGTCGAAACAAAGCGGAGTGATGGCAAAATCCCAACTCCACCTCAGCATTCGTCTCGTTACACCGGACGCAATGTCAACAACGGCGTTCCTTCACAGTCCAGCAGGATGCAGATACAACGTCAACGAAAGACCTCATGGTCGAAACAAAGCGAAGTGATGGCAAAATCCCAACTCCACCTCAACATTCGTCTCGTTACACCAGACGCAATGTCAACAACGGCATTCCTTTGCAGTCCAACAGGATGCAGATGCAACGTCAATGAAAGACCTCACGGTCGAAACAAAGCGGAGTGATGGAAAAATCCCAGCTTCACCTCAGCATTCGTCTCGATGCAGCAGACGAGATGTCACTACAGCGTCCTTCCTCTAACAGGATTCAGACGCAATGCCAAAGCAAACGAAACGAAGGCCAATATCCTAGCTTCAGGGTCTTGACGGCAACTTATATAAAACCTGAAAGACTATTGGAGATCATCCCACACCAGCGCAGAGTGGTCACCACCTCGACGTTCATCTCGATACAGCAGACGAGATGTCACTACAGTGTCCTTCCTCCAACAGAATTCGGACACGCCAAAGCAAACGAAGCGAAAGCCAAATTCCTAGCTTCAGGGTCTTGACGGCAACTTATATAAAACCTGAAAGACTATCGGAGATCATCCCACACCAGCGCGGAATGGTCACCACCTCGACGTTCATCTCGATGCAGCAGACGAGATGTCACTATAGCGTCCTTCCTCCAACAGGATTCAGACACGCCAAAGCAAACGAAGCGAAGGCTAAATTCCTAGCTTCAGGGTCTTGACGGCAACTTATATAAAACCTGAAAGACTATTGGAGATCATCCCACACCAGAGCGGAGTGGTCACCAGCTCGACGTTCGTCTCGATACAGCAGACGAGATGTCACTACAGCGTCCTTCCTCCAACAGAATTCGGACACGCCAAAGTAAACGAAGCGAAGGCTAAATTCCTAGCTTCAGGTCTTGACGGTAACTCATATAAAACCTGAAAGACTACCGGAGATCGTCCCACATGGAGTGGTCACCACCTCGACGTTCGTCTCGATACAACAGACAAGATGTCACTATAGCGTCCTTCCTCCAACAGGATTCGGATACGCCAAAGCAAATGAAGCGAAGGCCAAATTCCTAGCTTCAGGGTCTTGACGGTAATTCATATAAAACCTGAAAGACTACCGGAGATCATCCCGCATGGAGTGGTCACCACCTCGACGTTCTTCTCGATACAGCAGACGAGATGTCACCACAACATTCTTCCTCCAGCAGGATTCAGACGCAACAATCAAACAACGGTGTCACGGCAAAATCCCTAGTTCCAAACCTCGACGGTTCACCAACAATCTAGAGACAACCGCGACATTTGTCTCGATACAGCAGACACAATGCCAGCAAACGAAGCAAAGGCTAAATTCCTAGCTTCAGGGTCTTGACGGCAACTCAAATAAAACCTGAAAGACTATCGGAGATCATCCCACACCAGCGCGGAGTGGTTATGACTCATCGGGGCTCCCCAAAATGAGCCTAACCTCAAGTAAAAAGCGGCATGGCAAAATTCCTAACGCTTGCTCTTTCGACGGTCAAACTGCCTAGGAGGATTGCTTGAAGATATCTTGTCCAGCCCCCAAAGGGATCAGAGACACAACAGTCGCAAGGCTACTCGAACAGCAAGATTGCCTATCGAGGAATACATCATCCAACGCGACGGTACGCCGGACAAAACCCTAGTACCGCAAACCCTAACGGACCTCTGTCATAAAGAACAGAGGTTAACTGTGACGTTAGGACATTCTTGCGAAAACTGCTCGATTCGTCTCGACTCGTGAGGAAATTAGTGTCTTTGTAAGAACTTCTCGAATCGCCTCGACTCATAAGGAAAAGCCTTAGGCAGCAGGGATTAAAAAACCTGTTTTCTAAGCACTGGGGGCCCTGCAAGTCGGTCCAAAATGGACTCTTGCATACTATTCACGGGCCACACTCTCCAAAGTCGAATCTCGACAAGGAGGGAAATAACCACTTACGAGTCCTCTCGACTTGTAAGAGGGAAAATTCTCTTGTGAGATCCTTATGACTTATAAGAGAAAAACACACTTAGGAATCCTCACGATTCTTAAGGAGAAAATACACCTACAAGATCCTCTCGACTAGTAGGGAGAAAAGTCTTTATGAGACCCTCACAGCTCATGAAGTTAAAAAGCCTTAGGCAACAGATCTGAACCTACTTCCTAAACCATCGCTACCTCTCGAAGAATTCAAAACGGAATTCTCTCTCTATCATCTGCTGGCTACACTTACTAAAGTGATATACCGATAACAAAGAAAAGAAGAAAGCAAGAAATGACGTAAGATAGTACGAAAGAAGTGTATCTTTTATTCATAAATTCAATTGAGTACAATTTACATCATATAAAAGGATAAAGAAAAGGGGGGGATACATTTTATTCAAAAGTTACAAGTGGTGTAAAAATAACTATTAGGAGGGAAGCGTTTTCAATAGACCAATCAGTCGCTCGCGCACTCCCCTAAGCCTCTTCTCACGGTCAGTTGTCGTGACCAACTCTGCTTCAACCTGAGCTTGTTGCTGAAAATAGGATGAAAGTTGTTCTTCGATGACCCACTGAGCTATCCTACGATTCTGTGCATCTCGCTTAATGAGGTCGAGCTTCCGCCTCAGCGTCAGCCCATCAGAAATACATCGTAGAAGGCTTTCGAAGATAACTTTCAGCTGTGCGGCGTTTGCGTCAACTTGAGCATGCAATCGAGCAGATTCGCTTGAAGCTTCTTCACACTCCTTACTCTTTAAGGCCGCTTCCTATTCAAGATGGCGGAAGTAGGGAGTGCTCTTCTCGACCTACGCAGCCTGTTGAGAGTTCATAGCCAGGACCTCGGGAGCAGGACGTCCGACCTCGAGCTCATGCAGACAAGCCTCAATTTCCCTACAATGATTAACCCAAGACTCAACGACGCACTCGCTGTGAAAGTGCATGAGCGTCGCCAGCATGGGATTAACCTCAGCAGCAAAATCTGCAGCAAAGGCAGGAGTCTCTGCGTCAAGCTCCTCGAGATGATCACTTAGCATACGCAGACTATTCACAGCGCCTTTTGAAGATAGACGTCTGGAAAAGGGGCCCGCTGGCATTAGGATTCTAGACTCGAATGAAGCTGAAGTCGGTGTTACAGCTGCAAAGCAAATCACAGTCAAATAAAGGTTCAGTAAATAAAGGAGGTTCATGAATAACGGAGTTTACTATACCGGCTGCAGCAGGTGGCAAGACCGGGAGTACCGGTGGTGCAGCTGTTCTTTCGTCTCCTCCTTCGATCTGTAGGGCTGCAATTAAAACAAAGAAGAATTAGAAATGATTTGACTACCCGTAAAAGAAAAAAGAGACGTTAGCTAAAGGCTGTACTCACCACTCCGCTAGAAGAGGCAATCTCTGACTGAAAGGAGAAGTGTGGGTGTAGCACCTGATACAGGTGATCAAAAAGGACTCCTGCAAGGATGTAGTAATGCGATGTCAGTGCATAAAGTATATTGCCCACAATGAAACCGATGGGTCACAAGTCCGTACCTTCTAGCATTTGAGAGGATACGAGAGAAGGCAAACGGGCGGCCACCGTCAAAGTAGTAACTAGCGATACTTCCTCGGGTGGCACAATCTCAACGCTCGCCACGCCTGCATTAGAAGCGAAAGAAATACTGTCAGGAGAGATCGAAAGGGATTGCAAAACGAATAGGAAAGCAATAACCCAAAATCTACCTGGTAGGTCGCCGGTCGAGACCGCAACAAAGGCATCACTGGATGCAGCGACTGCCTCACCCTCCTCCAACGGAATGGTCTCGCCTCCCATCGCCTCATCCCCTGAATCTACAAGAGCCGTCGTAACGCTCGCGACGCTAGGAGATGGTAGAGAACCGCAGGCGGAAAGAATGGTGATTGGGGCAGTGCCAGACTCCTAAGAAAGAGTGGCTACCTCAGGCTCAACGATTGCAGCCATCTCGCCTACCGCTACCTCAGGCTCGGCGATTGCAGACCTCACCTACCGCTACCTCAGGCTCAGTGATTGCAGCCACCTCACCTACCGCTACCTCATCAAGACTCGGCCCTGCAGGATAGCATATATGAAAATCTGAAAATTAAAACTTTGACAGAAAGAACCCAATGTCACGTTACCTTGGGTCAGTTTTTTAACTGCTTCCTGAGTTGCACGTGCCGCCTGTCTGTGGGCGGTATACAAGACAGCCGAAACATCCTCTGAAGGAGTAGGGGCAGGGGTAGCAGCGCTTGAACCTGCACCCGCGGCAAAGGCAGTGTTACGCTCCCTTGCCGTGCGCATTCTACATTTCCTTTCTGCCCGGGCCGTGAGGGCAGATCTTCTCAAGACCTCCGTCAACGGGATGTCATCGTCCATGCCAATAGTTACCTCTGGAGCCGTTATAGCATCCTTCATCGGTCGTTTGAGTAAAGCCTCTTTCGGTAGAGCTGGGAAGACCGGGACTTCGATGGCTGGCCCTGGAAGCATCTTCGCATCACCCTGCGGAATTGGCATTGTAGTCCCTGCGATAAGATAAGAAGGGGTCAGATTGTCCATAAGAAAGGCGAATGAAGGCACAATGAGCCGAAATATACCAACGCCCAGTGAAGCGCGAATCCTCTCCTCCTCCTCGAAAGTCTTGAGGGAAGCCGCTAGAGCCTCATCAGTGGAAATGCCTGATGAAGATGAGGTGTTGGTCAAAGCATGATAATAGAAAAATATGTAACAGCAAAAAAGATGCAACTAAAGATTACCTGACTCAGTAAGGATGATCATATCTGCTTTGTGGCTTGCTGATCGTACAGAAGCTGCAATAGCAGCCTCCAGATCCGTATTATCCGGTGCTACGAATAGGCCCTCGTTGGTCCTATATTCACCCAAGCCCCCACTATAAAGAGCATGGGGCTCCTGACCAAATACAACATCGGCAGAGAGAATCTACTTCTTCTTCCTCTTCTGCGGGCGAGCGCCGATCGCCGCTAGCACAAGCTTACGCTTGGTGGGCACCTTGGGACGACGAGTCCCGATATCTGAACCCACGCCAGACTCGGGAGATGCTACGGTCACCGCTTTCACTGGAGCACGGGGTGTCAGCAGCTCAGGCCTGTCATGCGGGACTTCGATCGCGGCATCTTCTCTTAAGGGAGGTTGGACAATGGTCCATCGCTTCAGAGGGACGTTTGGATCACCGGCAGGGGGTGCACCCTTGCGATCGAGCAACAATCTCTTTTCCTCCCTAATGACGGCACCCATTGCATGTTGATACCACGCCACATATACGTTTAGGGCTTTAGGAACACAGCTTTGTTCGCTATTAAAGAAATTGGACCCTGTATTTAGGCCCATGAAGTGGTGCAAAGCGCTCCGGATACCCTCCTCGGTATAAACTGGTTCCGCCAGGAATGCCTCGAGCAGGACGCCCTGATTATAATTTGATTGCTGAGCAAAACGGTGGGGATTGTATCTCATGAACAGAGCCGAATCATTCTGCCTGAACACCAAATACCCCGGCCTGATGGAATATAGATGGAGAATTTCCCGAGCTTTCAAGGTAGAAGCTCCATCCTTAAAAGTGTCCCGCAACGGCTGTACCGTCTTAGCAGACTCCTTACCAATGGTCATGACCTTATTAACAAAGATCATGCCGTCCCCGACAGTACGTGGGCGAAGGATTACACCTCAAGCCTTTTGCTGACTTGGCTCCATAATGGAAGCGTTGACTAACCGCATAATCCGGGGAAAATTGCAAATTTCATAGAAATGAGGCCGCTTGTGCATTCCAAAGGCACCGAGTGCATGCAATTCAAGCCATGAGGTAAAATAAGGCATCGGGAAGTTCACAGGCTGCACCCTTGGCTGAGCGGTATCGGCCGCCAAACTAAGGTCATGATACAGATGAACCGGCCCGGCAATACCAACGGCAACTTGTCTCCCTTCAACCATCCGATGAGTTGGGTAGAAGACTGACGGTCTCATGTAGCGAGGGTGCATGGGAAGCGCGAACCAGCTTAACCACAAACCAAGGAACCCTAAAAAGAATGCTTCCTCATCAATGCCTGGAGCAGCAATTTCTGAAAAAGGGACGATCGCGACGTTTGGAAGAAAGAATCCCTTTTGGTTAGCTTCTAGTATTGGTCGACGATCCAATCCAAAGATGAAGGGATCATCGAGTGTGGCAAACTTTTTTCCTTGTCTCGATAGAACTTCTGAACGAAGAAAACGGGCGATGAAATACGCAAAGCTAACTCCATGGCTTCCAGATTCAAGAAATAGGGCTTCGTAAATGTTTAGCACCTTGATTAAGCTAGGGAATCGGTGCTGAATGGCATTCTCTGGTTTTAAACCCGTCATCACCAGTCGGGTAGCGAAAACATATTCATCAGGGGGCAAGATCTCCTCATAATACTCCCCTCTGACAGGCAAGCCGGAGATGTCCGCAAAATCTTCCAGAGAGATGGAAACTTCCCAATCTAGTATAAGGAAAGTATGAGTTGGAACGTTCCATTGTTCCAAGAAGGCTTTAACCCACCATGCGGGAGGTGTGGAGTATTGGAACAAAGAAGCATAAATTGCAGGATACAACCCAAGCTTCAACAGTTCTGACTTCTTTGCCGATAGGATATATCGGGCCCACTGCAGGTACCCAGCCGAGTGACGAGGAGTCAGACCTATATTGTAGGACTGTCCCCAAGGAAGCGACTCACCTTGGCATATACGCCGCCCTAGAATGTCCAAAGCCATCGGTGGTTGTACCGGTATTGCAGCCATAGAGGGCTGAAGACAACCCTCCGTAGTCCAGTTAACCACCTCCACAGCATAGTTCACCGGGGGTGCGTCAGCATAGTGGATCGCCGAGATAGCCTCTGAAGGTGTTGCGCAAGAGAAGCTGCGTCGACCCATGATGATCTGGTTATACCATGTTCCCCACAAATGAAGATTCTTGTGTTCTGGGTTATGGTCTTTGATCAGCGCAATAACCTCCCGGTCTACGGGCGCCTCAGGAAATCCGCCTTCTGAGTGGACGAACGGAAAAGAAGTGTCGAAAGACATGTCACCTGCACAAAAAAGAATAAAAGTCAACCCTCAGTGCTATAATTTAAATGCTGATACTTGGTACTTTAAAATTCGTACCGCACTGAATGCAGTAGAGAGGGACCAAAGGGGGGCCCAAAAAATCTAGATGACAGTTCATCATTAATAAAACAGTCTCATCATTTGATGAGGCTGTCATTAAGTGAGGAAATTCTCAAGAGAAATTCTCATTAAATGAGAGATCTCTCGGTCAGAGGAGTAAATCTCTCTTTGAGAGCAATGCTCTGTGACAGAGTGACACTTGTCAAACTCTTGTCAAACTCTAATCATGAAGGAATAAAATTCCTCAAGAGCCTTGCTCTGAAAAAAATAATGATGAAATAATCCATCAGAAAAATTGAAATAAATTTTTATGAATTAAAAATTATGGAATCTTCAAGATCCATGAATAAACTCTTAAGAGTTCTTCATAAGAGATTAACAAATCTACATGTTATCAAAAGAGCAAAGCTCTGTTAATGAGTTAAGAAACCCTGAAAGAAGATCTCTTTAGATCTATGGTTTCAAAAGAGCAAAGCTCTGTTAATGAAGCCCTAAGAGGGTTTTCTCTAGATCAAAGATCTATGAAGAGTAAGGCTCTGTTAATGGGTAAAACCCTAGAACTTTAAAAGATTTAATCTTTACCTAAGTTTTGGCAGAGTTTTGACTCTTGAAATTTCTTAAGATGGAGAGCTATGCTCTGTGAGAGCATGAAATTTCTCAGAAAAACAAGGAAGCCGATGAGCAGTGATCATCCCAAGGACCAAAGGTCCTATTTATAGGAAATGAATGCCGTTTCAACTTCTTAGTTGATCCGAGGGCGCGGATGCTGCCACCACTGCACTCATATGTGGGCCACGTGAGCGCAACGGCGGGGGCATTTGTTTCCCCCAATGAGAGCAAAGCTCTGTTTGAAATTTAAATTTCAAATTGAAGCAACGCTTCAGATGCAGCGCCAAGTGCGCTGCGCCCTAAGCAGCGCACCACGTGTAAGATACGGATGCGCTAGCGCTAGGTGCGCTGCGCTCCATGTAGCGCATCACGTGTAAGACACGGATGCGCTAGCGCTGGAATTAAAAACTCCCCACCGTTAGATCAAAAGATCTAATAATAATGATAAATTATTAATTAATCAGAATTAAACTCTGTTAAGGAAAGATTCCTCAAAATCTTTCTAAATAACAAGATTGTATTTTGTAAATCAGAGCACCATTGGATCAATGATCCAATGGTAAATAAAAATTACCAAAAGACAGAATAAATTCTGTACGGAAAGATTTTCTAATCTTATTAAAAACAAGAAGATTGCCTTCTGTAAAACAAAAGCCCTAAGATCAGAGATCCAATGGTGGGGAAACATCCCCAAATCAATCAGAGAAATATCTCTTTAACTGATTTAACAAATCAGCCTACCCTATAAAAAGGCCCCTAGACTTCAAGTCTCAGAGGGATAGAGAGATATAGAAAAGAGAGAGAAACCCCCCATAAACTTTGAGAAACTCAAAGATAAAGAGCAAGCTCTTGCAAGAAAATCTTTCTTCAAGGTAAAATGATAATGATGAACATAGAGATGAAATCATCTCTTAAAAAGAAGAATTTACTTCTTTAAAGATCATAGATCTACAAGACCAAGGTCTTTCACAAAAAGATCAAGAGATCTCATCATAAAATAAATAAATAAAAGAAGAACATAATTCTTCTCACGGATCATGGATCTATAAAGGTAAAGCCTTTCATCAACATAAGAGATTGGAAATATCTCCTGCAAAAATAAGAACTGTTGTTCTTAGATCTTGAGACAAACTCTCTTTCAAAAGAACATAAATTTTTTTCCCAGATCATAAAACTGATCAGATGCGCTTTGCGCTCTTAAACCGTGCTTCTGCGCTCTGTGGACTGGCGCTCAAAGCCAAATGCGCCACGTGTCAATCACGTATGCGCCAATTAACAACTTGCGCTTTGCGCTTCTGAAATAGCGCACTGCGCTCATGTGCTGGCACTCAGCACCAAGCGCACCACGTGTCACTCACGTGTGCGCCACTAAACTGAAAGTGCAATGCGCTCATAGATTAGCGCTCAGCGCTCATCAACTGGCATCATGCACTCATCATCTGGCGCCTAGCGCTGAGTGCGACACGTATCCCTTACATGTGCGCTACTTGGCAGAAGCGCACTGCGCTTTTTGATTTGCACAAAGCGCCTAGCGGACCATGTGTCGCGCTGACAGAACATAAATTGTTCTTTAAAAAGCCCAGAGCTCTAATAAATGCTCTGCATTCAATAAAAGACAAAAACATTTCTAAGATATAAATCAATGCTCATCATTGTTAAAAGGGCCAAGCCCAAATAAAGGCTCAACAGCCCAAAATAAAATGTTAAACATTTTAACCTGATTGGACTTAGCCCAAGATTGGTCATAAGTCCTCAACTCATATTAATTGAGCTCATCTGCTCATAAATATGTTAACAGATCTTAGTCCCAAATTGGACTACAGATCTTCAATCAACTCACATCGGTTTGAGGGTACATCTCTTTACTCTTTTGATATTTGTCATTGCAATTCTTCAATGTCTTCAGAGAGGTGACGGGTCCCGACAACCAAACATTCCATGGACTGTAGGGTACTTTAAAACCCATGGACTATGATGTCCTTAACCTTGACTGTGAGGTCTTTAAACTCATGGACTATGATGTCCTTAACCTTGACTGTGAGGTCTTTAAACTCACGGACTACGATGTCCTTAACCTGGACCGAGATGTCCTTAAACTAACATTGGACTGTAATGTCCTTAAACTAATCGACCGCAATGTCCTTAAACTAAACAATACAGCCCAATTGCTCTCTTGTTGGATCTAAACGATCATGTTAAGTTGATCTTAGTCTAAAAATTGGACTAACGTATCCTTAACAAACGTTTAAGTTGATCTTAATCTCAAATGAGACTAACGTATCTTTAAACCCGACCCCCAAACCCAAATCTAAGAAAATTCGGGTTTGGACTAATCCACGCCCTACAGGCGACAACATAAATTAGTCTCCGTATACAATCCACGGGGAACCAAAAACAAAACAAACACCCACGATACGAAGTGACCATTTGGAGAAAGAGAAAGTGGTTACCGCGACACGGTAGCGTAATTAACTACAGGGGCTTGCGCCTGCAAGGAAGAGCGTCCCCACAATCAAAAACCCCTCAACGAGGGGGAATCTGATGAAGTCTGCTATATCGGCCGCATCCGTTTAAACCTTCGATACATGGTGTCATAAATCAACTTGATATATTTGGAGAGGTGGACGGATAGCACCAATTAGCATCTGTCCCGAAATTCAGGCGAGACGGACCTACGCGGTCGCGTCTTCTTGTTTCGCCTGGGAACACATACTAAAGAGGTTTAGTATGGAAGAATTTAAGCGTGGGAACTTACCCACATCTCTGGACTCACTCTCTCCAAAGAGATGTCTCCCAAGACTGATTTGGAGAGAGCTCGCATGCAAGGGATACCCTATGCTTTGGCAGCAGGCTCTATCATGTACACGATGCTATCTACCAGACCCGATGTAGCATACTCACTAAGTGTAGTGAGTAGGTATCAAGCAGATCCTGGAGAGAATCACTGGATAGCTGTGAAGAACATTCTCAAGTACTTGAGAAGGACTAAAGAGATGTTCTTGGTGTATGGTAACGGAGAACTCCAGGTAGAGTCCTTTACCGATTCGAGCTTCAAAGTGATAAGGACGACTCTAAATCGCACTCGGGTTTTGTCTTTACCCTAAATGGAGGGGCGGTGTGTTGGAAGAGTTCCAAACAGGAAACCGTGACAGACTCGACGATGGAGGCTGAATACATCGCTGCCAACGATGCTGCCAAAGAGGCTGTCTGGATAAAGAAGTTCATCACTGAACTTGGTGTGGTTCCGTCCATTGAGCATCCAATACCTCTGTATTGTGATAACAATGGAGCTGTGGCTTTAGCCAAGGAACCCAGGTCCCATCAGAAGTCCAGACATATTCTGAGGCGGTATCACCTGATCCGGGAAATAGTTGATCGCCGGAAGATCGAGGTCAGGAGAGTTGATACGAAGGACAACACTATGGATCCACTCACAAAGGCCATTACTCAAATACAATTTGAGAGACTCTTCGGGATGTTGGGTATGAGATACTACAACAACTGGCCATAATACAAGTAGGAGATTGTTAGTTATGTATATGCCCTAGAGGCCATTGTTGTACATTTGATATATATTATAATGGATGCTTGGATATATATAGAGAGAACTTTCTTGCTCGATATGATAGTATACTATCTGGTTTCACTTTATCTTAACGTGTTAACAAATACTGTTTTGTGATCACATGTTGATAAAGCCCTTAGGATATGTAGTCGACTACTAGGACTATGATAAGATCATACTAGTGGGGCCAGGGTAGTCCATGAGTACATCCTATAACTGTTCCTAGTTGAGGGTGTATCGAGACAGGGCATCGGCACTCCAGAGTAGACTAGCGTACACGTATCTTGACCCATATGATGGGCGATGGATAATCCTATATCTATTGGTGTTGGACATCAAAGATGGTGTACGGGTGCTCAGTGGAGACTGGGTACACTGAACGGACTCGCCGAGAACTCCTGAATGGTATTATCCTATCGTCAGTTAGTAGTTCTCCGGTGACACTGGTACAGGTTAGTCTGTAGACCTGAGATCGTCATAGAGTCTTGTGTGATTCCCACTATGCTTTGATTTCCACTTTACCACGTCCAAGAGGGCATGCAAAACGGTGGATTTTGGGTACAGTCCCGAATCACATGGAGGCAATGAGCGATAGGAGGGGTGTTCCCTTCCGAATCACGGAGACGCGACCGCGTAGGTTCGTCTTGCCGCATAATTCGGGGCAAATGCTACTTGGAGCTATCCGTCCACCTCTCCGAAGATGCCAAGTTGATTTATGGCACCATGTATCGAAAGTTTAAACGGATGCGGCCGATGTAGCAGACTTCGTCGGATTCCCTCTCGTTCGAGGGGTTTTTGATTGTGGGGACACTCTTCCCTGCAGACGCAAGCCCCTACAGTTAATTACGCTACCGCATCGCGGTAACAGCTTTCTTCTTCTCCAGATGGTCACTTCGTGTCATGGGTGTTTGTTTTGTTTGTGGTTGCCCGTGGATTGTATACGGAGACTAATTTATGTTGTCGCCCGTAGGAGGTGGATTAGTCCAAATCCGTATTTTCTTAGATTTGGATTTGGGGTTTTGGTTTAAGTATACGTTAGTCTCATTTGAGACTAAGATCAACTTAAACGTTAGTTAAGGATACATTAGTCTAATTTTAGACTAAGATCAACGGGATCGTTTAGATCCAACAAAAGAGCATTTGGGGTGACTCTATTGTTTAGTTTAGTGACATTGCGGTCGATAGATAGTTTAAGAACATTGCGGTCCAATGTTAGTTTTAAGACATTGCGGTCAAGGTTAAGGACATCATTGTCCGTGGATTTAAGGACTCCATAATCCATCGTTAGTTTTAAGACATCATGGTCAAGGTTAAGGACATCATAGTCCATGAGTTTAAGGACCCTACAGTCCGTTGTTAGTTTTAAGACATCCTGGTCAAGGTTAAGGACATCATAGTCCATGAGTTTAAGGACCCCACAGTCCGTGAAATGCATGGTTGTTGGGACCCGTCACCTCTTTAAAGACGTTGAGGAATTACAACGACAAATATCAAAGGAGTGAAGAGATGTACCCTTGAACCAAGGTAGATTAAATGATCTGTAGCCCAATTTTGGAACTAAGACCAATTAATTATATCGTGAGCCCATTGGCCCAGTTGAGTCTGGATTGAGGACTTATGGCCAACTTGGGCTAAGTCCAACTGAGTTTGACCCTTTATTGGACTATTTGACATTTGTCTGGTTTTAGTCCACATTGTTTTCATCTTTGATTTCTCCAATTTTGAGATTCAATTGAAGGAGAGGCTTTGCCTCTGGAAAATTAGCCAGATTGGCCAAAAATAGTGTTTAGACAATAGGGAACAGCCCTCAGATTAGTGTTAAACACTAAAGAATAATAGTGTTAAACACTGGAAGCAAGATTCTCAAATTAGTGTTAAACACTAAAAGATGATCAGTGTTAAACATTAGGAATAGGATTCTCGAATTAGTGTTAAACACTAGAAGATGATCAATGTGAAACACTGGAAATAAGACTCTCAAATTAGTGTTAAATACTAAAAGATGATCAGTGTTAAACACTGGGAACAAAGCTCTTGAATTAGTGTTTAAAATACTAAAAGAAAAGTCACGTGGGGACACGTGAGGGCGACCGAAGGTGGGGCCAGATCTCCTTTTCTTCGTTCTGCAAGTGAGCTTTAAACACTCTTTATGTTTTCTCTGAAGCATCACGTGCTAACACGTGAGGAGGATTAGTGCGCTGATTGTTAGAGCGCCAGCCAAGGGGTCACGTGGGAACACGTAAGAGCGTCCAAGACTCTTATTTCTTTTATTTTTTCTACCTGTGTTCCGGGAGTCACGTGGAGCACGTGAGGTATTGCCTCTAAGCTTTTTCCTCCTTACTTCTGTGGGTCTTTACAGGGGTCGCGTGGGGAACGTGACCCTGTTTCTTTGCCTGTTTGAAGATCTGTTTATCCTTTTTAAGAATTAAATTCTTCATAGGGTTAAACCCTAGCAATAACTTTAGAGGAATTAAATTCCTATTTTCTTTTGAAGAATTATATTCTTAGATAGGGTTAAACCCTAATTTTCCTCCTGTAGGAATTAAACTCCCATATATGTAAGGAATCAAGTTCTGACATAGGGTAAAACCCTAATTTAGAGGAATTAAATTCTTGTGAGCTTGAGAGAATCAAATTCTCAATTAGGGTTAAACCCTAGTTCTGTCCATCTTGAAGGAATTAAATTCCTATAATTTTGGAGAATTGAATTCTCATATAGGGTTAAACCCTAATTTTATCTTGGAGGAATTAAATTCCTATAATTTTGGGAGAATTAAATTCTCCAAACTCAATTCCTCCTCTATATTTTAGATCTGCATGGCAGGATCTCGACCCGATGAGAATTGAATTCTCAACTTATGGGGGGATGTGCACTTTGCAGATCTTCAACCAGAGAAAGAACTAAGTTCTTTTTATAGAAGAGTTAAACTCTTAGATTGAGAATTAAATTCTCTTTTTTGAAGTCTTGATCCCCTTTCTTTTCTTACCTAGGGTTTTTCTTTGCAGAGAATTAAATTCTCCTCTCTTTTCTCTCTGAATTTTCAAGATTCCAAAACTCTATATCCCTCTCCCTTCTTTTGGCTCCTATTTATAGGAGAAGGAAAAAAAATCAATCTGTTTAGTAAATCTTTTATTGAAAGATTTGATTTGTTTTCATCATTAATCCGGGCCTTTAGATTATTAGATGAATTTTATTCACCGTTGGATTTCAAATTCAAAGATATTCCTTTGGTTATTTCGGTGAGATTTAGGGGAAATCTTTCCTTATCCAAGATTTTTCCATAAATTGGTGATATTTAATCACCCTGGGATTCTCAATCCAGCGGTTTTCCAAAATTCTTCTCCATTTTGGAAAGATTTAAATGATCTTTTTTCAGAATTTAATTCTGCTGAATAGTAAGGCTTTTAAAGCCAGTCACGTGTGGCCACGTGACCTTTGGTCACGTGTGAGCACGTGACCCCCGGTCACTTGTAAGCACGCGATCCCGGTCACGTGTAAGCACGTGACCCCCTGAGTGGACTCCTCTTCTGTACTCTGTTCTGTGCCGCTGCTTTAACCCTCACGTGCCAACACGTGAGCATTGGTCACGTGTGAGCACGTGATGCCTGATTTAGAGAGATTTTATAGATCAAAAATAATTTACCGCAATCAAGAACGGCGTTGCTTGGTAGCTAGCCGGTGAGTACGGGTCGGTCCACAGGGATGTTGTGAATTTCCTAATCGCTCAAACGAGTTAATTCCGATGGGAGCTGGATTGATTATTAAATCTAAAAACTAAATTATTCTATACTAAGATTATCTAGATCTAAGTCTTGCTAGGGCTAGGTTTAGGAATGGTTTGGAAATGTAAATAAATCTCAACGCTTTCTATACCCAAATGAAGATCTATGAGGAGTTATGGTAATTATCAATAAAAGGGATTAGATCCATTCGGGAAGATATTCCTTCCTCTAGGTTATTGTCCTTCCTTTATCGATCCTTACCCTAACCTCCATGGAAAACCATCACAACCGGGCCTTTATACTATGGTATCACCGCTACTTCGATGGATAGGGTGCCGTAGGGAGCGGTGTGTGCATGTATGCATAGAGTCCTATAAAAATATATAACGGGCAAGAAAGGGATGAGAGATCTCATCTCTCAAAAGCCTTCCCCAAAACTAACCCTAACAAGCGAGGAGACTACTCACTCATTAGAGAATTGAAGAACATTTATCTAGGGCAGAGAATAAAAAATTACCTAGGGCAAGAATTGAAATTACCTACTTACTTTACAAATGGCTCGCTCCAAACATCAACGCAGGGTTGTCAGATCTGAATAGATGATATGAAAAGAGGAATCGATGCTCTCCAAAAGAATTCTAAATTTTATATAAAGAGGCATAGGAATGCATGAAAAGAATACAATGAATTGGGTCTCTATTTATAGATTCATAGAAACCCTAGGTTACAATTGATTCGCACGTTTGCATTTACCAAAATACTCCTAGATTGACTAGTCAAAGCCGCCACATATTATGGTAAAAATTCTAGCTCCTAACTGCGTAACCTTGCCGCGGAACCGCGGCCCGAGGCCTGGTTTGGCCACGGTTCTGCGGCCAAACGATGGAGTTGGCTCATGTATTTTCTTGGGCCGGCTTCTGGTGTCTTGTACTTCCTGTTTCTACAGGTCCTTTCTCAGATTGTTTTCTCGTTTTCTTCCAGATCTTTCCAGTGAACATTGTAGTGGACTTTAACTGTTTCTTCGTGTCGCTGCTTTTATACTCGGTGAACTGTTGTTTATTGTTCCTCAAAATGTAGGCGCGATCAAGATTTCACCATTTATCATTCGTAGTCTCACTTTTGTATTGTCTTTTATCTTTTTTCACTATTTTAGATCCAAGAACCTGTAACCTGTAATATGTAGCAGACATGCGTCAAAAGCACCTGTTTATTTATAAAACGAATAAGACTGGGTAATATAATAATGTAATATTATGGTATGAACAAATACCCCCAAACTTATCTTTTGCTTATCCTCGAGCAAACTTATTTTTTTATTCTCGACAAAAACCTAACCGCACTTTCGCAGGGAAACGTGATTGCACTGAGCTCGTGTAACAAGCCGTTAAACCTCTAGGTGTCCCTAGTAGGAGGAGTGTTGTCTCCTGAGGGTTTTCAGCGGATACTACCCAGAAAATCCTATCAATTCGGCCTTTCGACTTTTGTTCTCCAATTAGGGTTTTCTAACAAGGAATTCTATTATCTTCGACTCGTAAATTATCCACACATATTCTTCACACTTCCTCATCATCTAACTTAAGATTATATATGTTCTGCAGACCTACTTAGTTTTCAGCATCTTTTAAGTTTTCCTTCTAGGGTTCTATCTCAACTTAGAAATTTTCATCATCTCTATTAAAGATACAAGTTCTATTCTTAACTCCTTTCTCTCATCTAAACTCTAATCACATATCCCTACGTGTGTGTATTGTTAGTTATATGTATGCCCTAGAGGCCATTACTGTACATTGGATGTATATTGTAGTGGATGCTGGGACATATATAGGTAGGACTGTCTTACTCGACATGATAGTACGCTATCTGGTTGCTCTTTATCTTAACATGTATACTTTCTGTCTCTCTGATTACATGTTGATAAAGCCCTTAGGATGTGTACTCGACTTCCAGGACTATGATGCAGATCATACTAGTGGGGCCTGGGTAGTTCATGAGTACATCCTTCAATGTTCCTAGTCGTGGGAATATCGAGACGGGGCATCGATATTCCAGAGTAGACTAGCGTATATCTTCTCGACCTATGCGATGGGCGATGGATGATCCCATATCCATTGGTGTTTGACATTAGAGATGGTATACGGGTGCTCAGTGGAGACTGGGTACACTGAACGGACTCGCCGAGAACTCCCAGATGGTATTATACCTCACGTTAGATGGCAGTTCTCTGGTGACACTGGTGCAGCTTAGTCTGTTGACCCGAGATCGTCATAGAGTCTTGTGTGTCTCCCACTGTGCTTTGATTTCCACCCTACCACGGCTCTACTGAGTCGTGCAAACAGGTGGTTTTTGGGTACAGTCCCGATTCACATGGAGGCAATGAGCGATAGGAGGGGATTCGTCTCTCCCGGTATTGGGGGTTGATGTTGCGCTATGCACGACTGGCCATAACAGGAAATCCCTGGCCAGGGTTGCAGTGATATACTGGTAAGAGTTATCGGTAGTTTCATGAATGTTATGGACCTCACGTCGGCATGACTTATCAAGCTATTGAGGTCTGACGTTTACCACCCCTAGGTGAGATATGCGACATATCAGACGAACAGACCGAACTGTACGGTAAGTGTTACTGGTTGGATTCACAGGAGTGTGAGCGGGCTTGCTCGTCGATCTTCTGATCGCTCAATACCCAGGTGGCCATTACGTTTAGCAGACCGCTTGCGGCTTGTGGGTACTTGATATGATCATCATCTGCTGCCAGCGTATTGACGAGTCTTTAGAGTCCTACACAGAGGTTTCCTGGCTCAAGCGAAACGAAATAGGAGCGCATATGAGATATGTGCGGGACCGAGAATAATGCATGTATGTGATACCGTATTCTATTCTCGCGATGAATGTATCAATTGGTTGTATGCGATATAGCCTAGTTATCGAATCGAAAATTGATTCGATAAGTCGATACATTGGATACTGGTCGGTTATATGCGACATGACCGGATCATTGAATCAAGTGTTGATTTAATGATTTAATGCATAATTATATATTTGATATATTACTTTGCATTAACTAGTATTGGTTCACTTTAAATGGATTTTCTCACTTGAAATGCATAAGTTGTATATGTGATATACTTTTGTGCACTTGTTTGTATCATGTTTGATGATACATGATAGTTTGGGTGTATGTTTAGTTTAAACCATGGTTATGTTAATGGTTAGGGTTTTTATTTACTTATTCATTTATTTATTTATTCATTTTGGAAAGATAAATAGAATGGTGGCTTATTTTGTTGTTTTGTTGAAACTTCATGAAGTGTTGAAAGCTTGACCATTCTTGTTCTTTTCCTAAATCTAACCATTAAACCTAACGATAGTTTATTCTCTACACTTAACCATGGTTGCTATATGATAAGAATCCACTTATTTTCTATTTTAAATAATACTTATCATATATTCTTTCTTCTTCTTCTTCAAGAAGAAGAAAAGTTTGCTTCCATCAATGGTGAAATGAGAAAAAGAGTGAGAAATCCAATTCTAAAGTGAACCCACTTCCTATTTTTTCATCCTCTACCACTTGCCAAGTAGTATAGGGTGTTTTCTTCATAAGTTTCATGACTTGGTGAAGTTAGAGTTTGATCTTGAGTTGCCTCGACGTAGATCATCTTCGGCATCGAAGTCGACGACCTAGCCCGATCAATTCTTCGATGAAACCACCGCGAGAGTCCGGGATCCAAAGGGTACAGCGGAGGGTCGTCAACACGGAGCTAGAGAGGTGGAGGACCGGATCTACAAAGGTTGTAGTCACTTTCCTTTAGCAATAAAGTAGTTTACTTGCTTGCATCGCCTTATTATCTAGTTAACGATCCGTATTAGGGTTTGTAGGCACATGAAAAATTTGAATTGGGCATGTTTGATCACTTGTGAGACCTCATTAGTATGCCTAGGAACCCTACAGTGGTATCAAAGCCTAGCTAGAGCCTTAGGCGATGCGTAGACGATGTTAGAAACCCGATCGAACCCCGAAACCCTAGAATTCAACCCTCTCTGGATATTTTTTAAAAACTGGGTTTTTTCCAGATTAAAAATGCTTAAAAAATTCAGCAGGAAATTCTAAGAATTACGGTGCAAAAACGACCAAAAGATACGCCTAAAACGCGGCGGAACCGCAGCAGAAGTTTGGCTTCTGTGGCGGTTCCGCGGCCAAATGATGAGATTAGACTTCAATTTTTGCACAGTAATTTGTTTATTCAGGTGCTGAGTTTTCTGGGAATTTTTAATTTGAACTCAAGAGTTGAGTTTTCTGGGGTGTTTTGGGGCTTCGATGATTCGATCGGAAATTTCAAACTTTGTCTATGTGATTTTCCGGGTAATTTTAGAATATGTTAAAAAGTTCGAGCGGATATAAATACCCACTTTTTCCCCTGCCGGGAAATTTCCAATTGTTGGATTTTCCATAGTTTAATGACGTTCCAAGTAGTGCAAGTAACGCGATGGTCCCTCTAGAAGACAACAAATCTTAACTCGATTATGTGACCGTCTTGAACTGCCCTTTGAACCTTAGGGTTTGGGGCAGTACGGCGTGCCACATGTGAGGCGTTGGCTTGACCCTTCTACGGCTGGACCGTTGGTACTGAGGCATGAAGTGAATGTCTTTGAACTTATTTCATGTGTTGAGCTGTTTCGGGAAAACTTGGGTGTTCGATTGTTCGATCGGAAAGTTTAACATTTTCTATCTTGTCCGGAATGTGATACAATAATTGGAATTCACAAGCAGTTATGAGATAACTGAATGAATGTTATAAATCTAGCGGTTTAGTCTCACTTGATCGGTTGCCACGGAATTTAGATGTGATCAAAAGTCCGTCGCAATCACGTAGCGTACGCGGATACTCGCCGGGTAAACTTAATAGACAGCTACACCCCATAACCCCGACCAAGTGACTATAGGAGAACCCCGTCACCGAAAGCATCCGTTCGGGTGCTCGCGGCAGCGGTGTTCCGCCTTGGTGCACTTCGTTGACGGCGTCAGGGGTGCAACCGCCTACTAAAGTTTGCGACGAGCATTCGATGAGAATATCGGGAATCTTGCTGAATTGCCCGACTTGATATTGAAAAGTGTTTTCGATAATGAGACTAAAATGCGGTGTTTATAATTGTTAGGCATGCGATGTCTAAGGAATTCATTTGATTAGGCATGCGATGTCTAAAGAGGTTGCGGATTCCAACTGTTGTAGTTTTACACTTTCTTTTCTGTGATCGTAAGTGTAATTTGTGATATCGCCGGTTTCGTTGCTATATGTCAACGACAATTGGGATGCGCATATTTACTTACGTTGATGACATGTAATGTTATGTGTTGCTGGATATGTTATATTGGATCGTCGTGTTTGAATAGCCGAGGGTTTTTTATGTGAGATGAGTGTTTTTCATTTTCATTCATGTAAAAGCTTGTATGTAATATTCTTTTATTGGGGCACTTTCAGGTTGCAGAAGCTGTCACCCTTTGTATATTATTTACTTTTCCGCACTAGGACAGACCCAAGGAGGGGAGCACAAGCAACCGGGTTCTAGGGTCCAGAGGGAGACCATCTCGAGGAGTCGAGTCCGGGTCTCCTAACCCTAGAATTGGTAGGGTTGCTTGCCGCTCTCGTAGGGGTCTAAGGGTGTGGGATTGGCTATTCATCACGACCGTGGAATCCGTGTTTTATACTGGCTCGTATTGAAAACACGGACGTCCTAGTATATCCAATATTTCATATGATATTTTCTGCTGCGTTATCTGTGATGTGATCATGTGATTTGTTCAGATAGATATAGTATATAGTATATATGATATATTATATAGACGTTGCTTATGTTTTACACCCGCGCTAGCCCTGCCTCGCTCTGCCGTTAGTTATCTAACCTAACGGTGCAAACGGGGCATCGAGGCGAATGCGGATGGCATAAGCGTATGTTATATTTATCTGTGATGTTTAGGTGGACTTAAATAATGGGATATTCATTAATGAGATTAATGAAAGAAAATAAACCTAATTGATGTTGTGGAATCGAATTTCAAAATAAAATAGGTAGCTACAGTTCTTGCTTTGCATTGCGGTGTTCATTGTAGAACATCCTGCACCTTATTCGATGAGGAAAGGACCGAGATCCCTTCACCGGGAGTGACTCCTTTAGCAATAACTGGCAGATGCTACACACTCGGTTTGTCTTTTGATTGCTTCTGTAGTTTCTGCTTTGCACAGTGATATATATGATATATCCCGCACCTCATTCGACGAGGAAAAGGCCGACGATCCCTTCACCGGGAGTGACCCCTTTAGCAAAACTAGAAAAGCCTCAAAAACATTCCATTTAAAAACCATTTGATTCCGCAACGAGATCAAGTTCAAAGCGTTAAAGGTTTTCTTAAAAACCATTCGCAACCCTCCGTCATTTTAGGAAGTAGAGTACTTAGTATTCATGCTACGTTTGTCGACCATAGCCGAGGCGTAGTGTGCGGTAGCTAAGTGATGTCTTCCTACACAGCATATGATGCGATTAGTTAGGACAGTCATGTGGCTTTGTTGACCTTAGCCAAGGGTCATGTGGGTGGGTCTAATTAATCACGAAATGACGGGTAGAACTTGACTAGTATCTATGATTTGTTGACCTTAGCCAAGGTCATAGGTGCTAGGGGTGAAAACCATTATCGGGAGTTTCAAGTGTTGAAATTTGCAATGAGATTGCATACCTTTTATGTGATAGTTGGATCCCGATACCTACTGCGAGTAATTGTTACTCCTGGAAGAGTTTTGCACTTTGCAATTAGCCGATCAAGTAGGTGTCTAGAAAGGTGTCAACGGGGTTACGCCTCTGGGAAAACGAGGTTTACTGTAATTAGGTCCGTGCGAAAGCACGGGGAACCTCCCTCAAAGTACCGACACTGGCCTGGCTGAAAGATTGGCGAACTTGTAGAGTGTAATTAATCCCGGCTAGTCTTTCCTTTTAGGGTTTGAAAGAAGATTTGATAAAAACAGTGGGAGCCATCCTGATTAGATAAAATATATAACCAATTAAATCTTGTAAGAGCGCACGCAGAGTGTTTTCTTCTCTCTCTCTCCAGGTAGCGATCATATCACGCCTTAATCAAGATAATAATATGGATGTATTGACCGAACTCGCTTGTTATACTGAGCTGGGGAACGTTGGTCCCGCTCCAACTTATAATTGTTATAAGACAGAGCAGAAAATAGGGAAATACCAGAATTCCAATGCCGCCCAAACGAAGAAAGTGCATGAGATGCATCTCCTTCGGGTGTGTTCATTACAAAGAACTGTTTCTCAGTATCCTCTGCATCCTGAATATTTGATACTGGATCATGATCCCAGATATGTAATCTGTTACATAGGGCTACAAAAAGGTAGAAAACCGAGAACAGGTGATAAGTTTCATGAGCCAGAAAACGGGGCAAGTGTTGCGGCCAAGTCTGTTGGTCACTGTCACCCTGTATTACCAGTACATTGATTCTGAACAAATGTTATTAGATACCGAACCTGATATACAAAATCATATTAGTCTCTTTACAATTAAAGAAATGATAAAATTTTGTATTGTTGGATAATGTTTTGAACATTTCCTATATCAAAAGTTGATCGGTTCAGGCACGTTATCTAAAAGCATTGATGTTCTAAATCAAACTACAGTTCCTAGTATACAGAACACACACAAGAGGAAGAGTTCAGAAATGAACGAATCCTTCCTGAGGCATTGTAGACTAGGTCATATCAATGCGACCCGACTGGCTGAAGTTACATTTTAGATACATATTTAAATCAGTTTGAATTTACATCTTATGAAACTTGCCAGTCATATCACTAAGATTAGATGACCATAGCTCCGTTTACTGGAAACAGAGAAAGAGTTAGTAAACACTTAGGACTAATACATGATGATGTATGTAAGGTCTCATGTCTACACATGCCAGGATTGGTTCTTTATACTTCATTACATTCTCTGACAGTCTCTCAAGATTCAGCCATATGTTCCTGTTGAAACATAGGTCCGAACCTTTTGAGGTATTCACAGAATATAAGTTGGAAGTAGAGAACCAAAATACAGGTATAAGTATTATGTCCTATGATAAGATCAGGGAGGAGAATACTTGAGCATGGAATTCTTGGATATTCTAAAAGAAAATGAGATTCTCTCTCAGTATTACTCCTCTGAATACACCACAGCACAACGGTGCATCGGGGCGGAGCAATCGCACCATATTGGATATAGTGTGCTCTATGATGAGTACTACTGAGTTACCTATTTCCTTTTGGGGTTGTGCACTTGAGAAGCAGCATACCTATTGAATAGGGTTCGAATCAAATCAGTGCCTACCACTCCATACAAGATATGGTATGGGAAGAGCCTATCTCTTAAGTAAGTTAAGATTTAGGATTGTCCAGCCTATGTCTAAAGCAAAATCCGGACAAGATCGAGGCAAGGACAGTTCTGTAGAACTGAAAAGGTTCCAGCTATACAAAACTGCTGATGATTTGACAGAACCAAAGGATTCAAAAGTCCCCAACGAACCTCAGCCTCTCCGCCGATCTAGCAGGGTTCCTCACCTGCCTGAGAGATACTTCGGTTTCTCGATGACAGTGGGAGCGAGAAATGCATCATGCGATAATGACCCAACTAGTTTCGAGCAGGCCATCGAGAGTAGGGACTCTGTAAGAATGGCTGGATGCTTAGCGATCTGAGATGGAATCCATGTACACCAGCAAAGTATGGACTTTGGCTGCTATATCTGAAGGGTTAAATCCCCATCAGGAGCAAGTATATCTTGAGAATATTACTTGGTGTAGATGGAAAAGTTGAGACTTTCAAAGCTAGACTTGTTAAAGGTTTTCGTCATCAACCAGGTATGGATAATGATGAAACCTTTCCAGGGACTATGCTTAAGTCCATCCAGATCATACTTGCCATTGCTACATACCATGACTACGATATCTGGTGGTTGGGTGCCATGACTGCTTTTCTAAAATTATGATTTAGAAGAGAACGTCTATAAGAACACAGCCAGAGAGCTTCATAAACAGTGGGAGCAGCGGAAACGTATGCAAGTTGCTTTACAAGATAAAGCAGGCATCGCGGAGTTGGAACGTCTGTTTTGATGTGGTAGTCGAAGTGTTTGACTTCATCAAAATGCTAGATGAACCTTGTATGTACAAAAAGGTAGTAGAGAGTAAGGTGGTCATTCTCGTATTGTACGTGGACAACATACTCTTGATAGGAAAGGAGTTTCCTATGCTTCGATCGGTCGATCTCCTCTTATCACATAAATTCTCCATATAGGATCAAAATGATACCTCCTAAATCCTGTGTTTTGGATCTATGAGATAGATCTAAATGGATGTTAGGATTCTCACTAGTTGTAGTGAGATGGTATCAGTTGATCCTGGGGAGAATCACTGGAAGGGTTCCAGGGTGATAAGGACGACTGAATGTCGGTCGCAGGCATTGTCTTCACCCTCAGTAAATGGACGGTATGTTGGAAGAGTTCTAAGCTAGATACCGTAGCAAACTAGACGATAAAGGCTGGTAACATCGCTATTAAAGATACTACCAAAGAGGCAGTTTGGGTGTATATTAGTTCATAAGATGAACTAGGTTCCTACCATTGTGTGATAATGGTAGTGTGGCTTTGGCCCAGGAACCCCAGTCCCATCAGTGACCCAGACATATTCTGAGGCAGCATCACCTGGTCATGGAGATAATTGATCTCCAGGATGATCAAGGTTAGGAGAGTAGACTTAGAGGACAACACGGCGGATTCACTCACGAAGGTCTTTTCCCAAAGAGAGACTTTTAAGGGATGGTTGAGTATTAGATACTACAACTACTGCTACAGATGGCCCTAGTGCAAGTGGGAGATTGTTAGTTATATGTATGCCCTAGAGGCCATTACTGTACATTGGATGTATATTGTAGTGGATGCTGGGACATATATAGGTAGGACTTTCTTGCTCGACATGATAGTACGCTATCTGGTTGCTCTTTATCTTAACATGTATACTTTCTGTCTCTCTGATTACATGTTGATAAAGCCCTTAGGATGTGTACTCGACTTCCAGGACTATGATGCAGATCATACTAGTGGGGCCTGGGCAGTCCATGGGTACATCCTTCAATGTTCCTAGTCGTGGGAATATCGAGACGGGGCATCGATATTCCAGAGTAGACTAGCGTATATCTTCTCGACCCATGCGATGGGCGATGGATGATCCCATATCCATTGGTGTTTGACATCAGAGATGGTATAGGGGTGCTCAGTGGAGACTGGGTACACTGAACGGACTCGACGAGAACTCCCAGATGGTATTATACCTCACGTCAGATGGCAGTTCTCTGGTGACACTGGTGCAGCTTAGTCTGTTGACCCGAGATCGTCATAGAGTCTTGTGTGTCTCCCACTGTGCTTTAATTTCCACCCTACCACGGCTCTACTGAGTCGTGGAAACAGGTGGTTTTTGGGTACAGTCCCGATTCACATGGAGGCAATGAGCGATAGGAGGGGATTCGTCTCTCCCGGTATTGGGGGTTGATGTTACGCTATGCACGACTGGCCATAACAGGAAATCCCTGGCCAGGGTTGCAGTGATATACTGGTAAGAGTTATCAATAGTTTCACGAATGTTATGGACCTCACGTCGGCATGACTTATCAAGCTATTGGGGTCTGACGTTTACCACCCCTACGTGAGATAAGCGACATATCAGACGAACAGACCGGACTGTACGGTAAGTGTTACTGGTTGGATTCACATGAGTGTGAGCGGGCTTGCTCGTCGATCTTCTGATCGCTCAATACCCGGGTGGCCGTTACGTTAAGCAGACCGCTTGCGGCTTGTGAGTGCTTGTTATGATCATCATCTGCTGCCGGCGTATTGACGAGTCTTTAGAGTCCTACACAGAGGTTTCCTGGCTCAAGCGAAACGAAATAGGAGCGCATATGAGATATGTGCGGGACCGAGAATAATGCGTGTATGTGATACCGTATTCTATTATCGCGATGAATGTATCGATTGGTTGTATGCGATATAGCCTAGTTATCGAATCGAAGATTGATTCGATAAGTCGATACATTGGATACTGGTCGGTTATATGCGACATGACCGGATCATTGAATCAAGTGTTGATTTAATGATTTAATGCATAATTAGATATTTGATATATTACTTTGCATTAACTAGTATTGGTTCACTTTAAATGGATTTTCTCACTTGAAATGCACAAGTTGTATATGTGATATATTTTTGTGCACTTGTTTGTATCATGTTTGATGATACATGATAGTTTGGGTGTATGTTTAGTTTAAACCATGGTTATGTTAATGGTTAGGGTTTTTATTTACTTATTCATTTATTTATTTATTCATTTTGGAAAGATAAATAGAATGGTGGCTTATTTTGTTGTTTTGTTGAAACTTCATGAAGTGTTGAAAGCTTGACCATTCTTGTTCTTTTCCTAAACCTAACCATTAAACCTAACCATAGTTTATTCTCTACACTTAACCATGGTTGCTATATGATAAGAATCCACTTATTTTCTATTTTAAATAATACTTATCATATATTCTTTCTTCTTCTTCTTCTTCAAGAAGAAGAAAAGCTTGCTTCCATCAATGGTGAAATGAGAAAAAGAGTGAGAAATCCAATTCTAAAGTGAACCCACTTCCTATTTCTTCATCCTGTACCACTTGCCAAGTAGTATAGGGTGTTTTCTTCACAAGTTTCATGACTTGGTGAAGTTGGAGTTTGATCTTGAGTTGCCTCGACGTAGATCATCTTCGGCATCGAAGTCGACGACCTATCCCAATCAATTCTTCGATGAAACCACCGCGAGAGTCCGGGATCCGAAGGGTACAGCGGAGGGTCGTCAACACGGAGCTAGAGAGGTGGAGGACCGGATCTACAAAGGTTGTAGTCACTTACCTTTAGCAATAAAGTAGTTTACTTGCTTGCATCGCCTTATTATCTAGTTAACGATCCGTATTAGGGTTTGTAGGCACATGAAAAATTTGAATTGGGCATGTTTGATCACATGTGAGACCTCATTAGTGTGCCTAGGAACCCTACATGTATATATCACCCCTACACTTGGAAATTCAAATCAAGCAATCATACTATTGTCCGTTGTCCTAAGCACTTCTTAATAGGTGAATTTTAAATAAATTTTGCTTACACATCCTTCATGCGACCGTTAATACTTCTTGAGATACCAACGACCGATTACAAGATGTGTTTGCGCATTAAAGCGTAATTCCTAGTCTTGCAACACCCAAGGCTTTAGCAGTGACTCCCAAACCAGTTGCTCTAAGGCACTAGGTGATGAAGCACCCTCGCTAAATATTTTTTTCTATTTTTGCAGCCTTAAGTAATCACACAAACCAGTGTTCATTTTTTTCTTTATTCACATTTATATATATATATATATATATATATTTCATCATACTAAGGACTTTAGACAAGAGCATTTCAAGGTCTCTTCTACTATTCCAAGTTTCAAGGTGCGTGATTGTGCAATTTGTAGGGTATACATTTTCAGAATCTAGATTTAAGCTAGGAATTATTTTTCAAACTTATACTCTAATAAAAATATCAATATTTTTCCTTCGTTTCGACTTAGCCTAAGAAGTGAACCCAAAATTTTGCCTATTTCTAAATAAACTACAAAGGCATATACTTTCTACCGTTAAACTTTAAGGAAGGTTATTTTTAGGATTTTTAATTTACTAAGTCTAAGATCTAATTGTTCCTAGCCAGTTCACCTATTTGTCAAACTCAAGTCAAATATGGCCAAAATTGAATACAATAATTTTTATAATTTTTAAAATTTTCAAATTTTTATGGGTTTTCAAATAAGTATGCAAATGCAAAAAATATGTACAAATGAATGTGAAGGAAGAAGACGTACCGAGCATACCCCCAAACTTAAACTTGACAGTGTCCTCACTGTCATGCTACACCAAGAGGGAAAAAATTGTCGACACTCCCCTGTTTATTTATTATTATTTTTTTTAAATTTTTTTATTTTATTTTTATTGTTAAAAGAAAAACAAAAATATATATACAATAAGGTTCCACCCAAACTTAAGTTTGGTCTTACACAAGCCAAAGGTTAGCACCAACCATTCAAAAATCTTATCGTGGTAATGGTCGAGCTGGTGAAAGAATGGAGTGGAAAGAAAAGAGATGAGCAGCATACGAGACCGTGTGGAGGTAGAAACGGGATACGGTCTCGGTGGGGGAGAAGAATGGTGGAAAAGAGAAAGAAGTGTAGTACAATCTTGAGGGTGTAAATCGAGTAAATAAATTAGCGCAATTTGTGATGACCGATGTGTTAAAAACGATTGTGCTAATCTATTAACCCGTCGAGAAATAGAGTCAAATCCCTCAAGATTCGCAAGAAAATATGGGTACGTCGAACTTGGTAAAGGAGATGAAAGCGTAACAGTCTCTTGCAAGGTCGGAATGATAGGAATGACGAAAGGAAATGAATTAAGGATAGTCTCATTCTCACCGTAGTAAGCTGTCTCGAACTTGAAAGATTCCAGCAATGGTTCGAAGCGACTGTAAGCAACCGAGTCTGATGGGTCAACTAATTCATCTGAAAATTCAAAGGACTCAAACTCGGGCGGTGAGTCATCAATATCGTCCGAAAAAGTGAAACACTTATAAGTGTTGTCGGCTGTGAGAACTGTGTCAGATTCAAAGGGAAATTGTAATACCCGGTTCTTTTATATACGCCTAAATCCGTATTTCTCTGTAAACGATAAATTTTGTTATTTTTAAGTATTTAATTATTTTAAAAGAAACTCCATTAAACCCTAAAACACCAAACCCTAAATTTTTACCTTTTTCCATAAATTCCACAGCCAATCCAATCCCTCAGCCCAACACCACTTTTTTCCCTTTCATTAATAAATTCACTCAGCCCATTTCTTTTATTAAAATTAAACCCAGCCCACTCCCTATTTAATAAACTTAATTTTCTTTATTATTCTCAAATCCCAAGCCCACTCTATTATTTTTCCCCATTTGACTTTTCCTTTAAATCCCTCGGCCCATCCCTTCTATTATTTATTCTTTGATTTTTTTTCAACAAGCCGGCCCTTTATATTTCCCTCCTTTCTATTAATTTTCCCCTGGCCCAACTCCCCGAGCCCATCCCCTCAGTTTTATAAAAGAAATTCATTTTTATTTTTAAAGTTGGCCCGGCCCACTTCCCATCGGCCCGCGCCGCTCACTCTTACCCGACCCGCTTCGCCTCTCCTTCTTCTCCTAAACGGCTATTTTTTCCGCCCATGCCACCGTTTCCTCGACCCGCCTCCTCCGCCACGCCCGCGCCCTTGCCCATGACGCGCACGTTTCCCCTGCGACCCGCTCCCCCAACGTTCACTCCTCCTTACTCCCATCACTTTCCCTCATTCCTCACTCTCTCAACCCATCACGAAACCCACTGCACACCTATACCCTATCACCGAGCACCCAACGCCGCTCGCCCTGACGGCAACGACCACGACCTCTTACCCTCCTCCCTCGTTCACTACCCCACACCAACAGAACTCCCTCGCTACCTCACCCCTCAAATCGAGCTCGAGCCCCTGCTCACCTCCGCCACCGAGCCTCACCCATTTTCGCTTGACGACGGCGACGACCCCCACCACCTCGTACACCCCCTCGACCAAGCACCTCTTTCCCCCTTTAGTTCCCTCACCCGACCTCCTCTCTCATCATCCCCTCTCTCTTTCTCTGTTTTCTCTCTCTCCGGTCCTCTCTCACTCCCTCTGTGTTTCCCTTTATCTCTCTCTCTAATCCTTTCTCTCTCTCCCTCAATCTCTCTGTCTCCCCTCTCTCTAAGCTCTCTCAATCTCTCTATCCCTCTCTACACTCTCTCTTCCCCTGCTCTCTCTCTCACTCTCTCTACAATCTCTTTCTCACTCTCTGTTCTTTCACTCTCTCACTCTCTCTCTTTCTCACTCTCTCTCTCTGTATTCTCTCTCCCTCTCTGTGTCTCTCTCTCTACCTCACCTCCACCGCCGGAGCACCGGGCCACCGCCGCTAAACCTGTGAGCCACCAAATTCCCTTCGTCGCAACCGCCGAGCTACCAAGCTCAAGCTCGAGCCGAGGCCAATCTTTGTCGTATTTGCGCCGTGATCGCGTTGTGCCATTGCAATAGACCGCGTCGCTGCTGTGCATCCCCGAGACGTTTCCAGCCAAGTTCTCTATTTGCTACAGACTAAGTTATGCTTGTTACAAACTAAAATCGTGTAGATTCTGTAGTTATTTTCTGAATAAATTATACTACGTACCTGTTCGATAAATGATCCCAATGAGAATACTTATCTAATTTGACGGAACTGGATTGTTTATATTGGCCCTTGTAGTGATGAATATCCTGTATAAATTTCACTGGATAATACGACTATTAACGACTAAAACGACTACCCCCAAGTTTGCCTGTAAAACTGAAAATTTCTGGTATCTGAAAATCTTTAAAATCATCATAAATTATGTACATATTGGAATGATGCGTTCAAGGGCTTAAATCGAAGCCGACTCGACGAATTATAACCCTATACAAGTTTCTATTAGTTTCTGTACTTAAATGTTGACAAAATTTGAATCGGAGTGCGACTCTGGACTGCAGTCCAGAGCAACTCTGTTTAATATGTGCTGTCCCGTAATGGGTACCACCTCGTTTCCTTAACTCGTAGGCTACGGAAATCTGCATTTTATTAAAGGTGAATCTGTTAGCTAGATAACACAAGTAGTTTCATTCTTGTTAGTCATCGTTTGCTATTTTATCTATAATTTAAAAGATCGGGACGTATAACAGTCCCAAGAGAATCAGAATTGACCTACTAGTATTGAACAGTGTATATCTCCTGATGTACAGACGCGATTGAGAATCCGTCTGTTGCGTTTGAAACCTTACTGAAAACCCTATATTTCATTAAACTGTAACATCACTAAATTCTGATCCCAACTGGGATTAAAATGCGTTGCGAAACCGACTTCCGATTCTGAAACCGGATTTCCAGCCGCGAACGCTTAAAATGAAGTGGCCATAACTATTGATCCTGAAACCCGATTGTCGTGAAACCAAATTCGCTGGATAGATAATCAAACATACTATTTATTCCCCTCTCATTATTTCACTAAACTATACCAGTATGATTTATGATAAATTGTGCAAGTGGTAGATTACTGATTCATGACATCCTAATCATGCTTTACATACTGTTTACGCATCATATCACACATATGTCACTGCATTGATAACCTAGTGATAATATGCATTATCCAGTGTTAGGTATTAGTGATGATTGTGGCAAGTACGTGAGTGTTCGTGTTTAAGTGAATAAGCGAAAGTGACACGTACTTGTACACAATCAGTGAACCTTATTATTCTATTGCATTGTCGGCATCTGTGGAACGCGTGTACGTGTGACTATAAGTGCTATGGGACACTTATGGAAGCTCTTGCATGGGTGTCACAGGTAAGGCACCAGACACTGCCATTTATCTTAGGTATTAGTCGGGACGTGCTTGATGGAGGTCCTGCCTCCAGTTCTCGCGCAGACTTGTCACAAACCGATTAGTATTTGAGGTTATGGTTAGCGTTTGATGTAGACCACGGGGTGTGGGATAGTTTGAGTGTGAGTTCAACAGAATCTCGGGAGTCCCATGCCGACTTATATATATGGAGATATATGGAGATTTACAGGGTACATGATTATTACCGTGAGTTACATGTTGGGTCCGTAGTCCCTTACCCTTGGGTTCTACCCTTGGGTGGAGGACACTCGCGAGTGGTTGACTCTCACACTTGGACTGACGATAGGCTTAGTGACCAGTACAGTGAGACTTAGAGACTGATAAGGATGATAACATCGATATACATACTTACTGTGTTGACATGCTTGGCATATCACTTTTACAGTTCCACTGCATTAATTACTGCATGTTCATACCTATACCGTCATTGATTTACTGTTATATATATTTATTATCACTGTTAGAGTTGTCACTTGGATTTATATATTATATTGCTATTGTGTCGCTCTGACGACCTGAGTATGCATGCTCAGCGTGAGGAGAGGATTTAGCCTGGACCAGGACTAGACGTATATCACGGACATCTTGATTAGCTATCTAGGGTTATACCCTTTTGTTTCCCATCAGGTCAGTTCTTTACATTGTTTTGTTCAGTTACTGCATTTCTCATTACCTGCGCATTATTTACTGTTTACCATGTAAAACTAGAAGCCGAAGTGTGACTACGGCAGGACATTTCCTTGACCGTAGGAGCATGGCTGGTTTTGTCAACCCCTCGTATTCCGTATTTTGGGAAGCGGGGCTTGACATGGTTTAGTTGGTATCAGAGACAGGTTTTGCTTCAATTGGGATTGCAGTTTTCCGTGTAGAGCTTGGCAATCTAAGACATTCCTTGGTCTAGGTTGTAAACTTGTTATTCTCGATTCATATTCACATTGTTTGTTCCGCTATCCACTCGCTAGGGTTTCAGGTGACTTAGCAAAGTTTCGTGGTTGTAATTGTGAACTACATCACGGTTACACTACCATACTCTGTACAAGTGAATTAGAGTCATACAGTTGATTTTCCACTTGTAATGAATTTCATCACATATGATATTCTTGAATCTTTGTCCAAGCCATATCATATTCCTATAGCTTGTGCCTTATATCATCCTCAAAATTATTGTTTCAGGATTATGTCTTCCAACGACTCTTCCTCTATCTCTACTCCCCAGAATCAGAACATTGAGATTCTGAGTGTACTGCAAGGTCTGATGGAAGCCCAGGAGCGAACGAACGACTTGCTAGCTGAAGGACTGAGAAGGCAGGTGAATTAGACACCAGCGGGAGTCTCAAATTGTAAAGGGATCCCTGTTAGACGAGGAAAAGAGAAGAAGATGAAGCGCCATTTTGTTTCCCCGTGACAGAAGCAGCAGAAGACCCAATGTTGTGGGTACTGTAAGAGGCCAGGACACCTTCAGAGGGATTGTCGCCGCGCCCAAGAGAAATGTCTGATTTGCGGATCCAACGAACATCTCATCAACGGTTGCCCAAAAAGGAAAGAGCTTCAGGGGGAAGATTCGTCCACACTCCCCACTTCTGCCAAGTGAGGATTACTGCGTAGTTCGAACCTCGAGGATAAGGCGGACCCAGCCCAGGATTCAACTCGCGTGACGAGTATGCAGCGGTCTAGTAGTCAAAGAAGAATTTTCATGTTTTCCACTTTCAGTAATAATGTTATCATCCTCTTATAAATATTTCCTTTCGTTTGAAATCTTGTATCCGTCGAACTTTTAGTGGAATGCAATAAAAACTTTGAATCGTAATATATGTATCATTCTCTTGTCTTTCCCCTTATTTATACTATTCATTATCACAGCATTTTTATCCTGATTTTTCAGTTCCTGCTACCGTATATTTTCCTATACTTCGTACCCTGAGCTATTCTCTTGATGTATTTCACTGTCTAATCATGACTCTTTCCTTTCAGGCCATGGCCCACCCTGGAGCAGCGCCGCATTTAGATGAGGATGTACAGTCATGCGTTTCTTTAGACCGCACGCTGATGAGTTCTGACGATGAGATCAACGGTCCCAGGTCATTGGCGAAAATAGCGATTCCGAAGACGAAGGAGCAGCCGCCCCAGAGTTTGACATGATAGGCAATTCCGACAAAGAGGAAGGAGACCCTGAAGAGAACCCGATAGAGGAAGAACCGATAGAAGAAAATCCAGTGGAGGAAAATCCCATGGAAGAGAATCCAGAAGAAGAGAATCACATGGAATCAGACCTCGATGAAGAAGCTCTAGCCGAGGAAGAAGGACCAGAAGATCAAGACCCTGCTGTGGAAGAACTCCCAATGACGATCCCTGCGAGGCGATATGGGAATGGACACCCTTACCTGAGCGCGCGAGCCTACCGCAACCTGCTGAATCTCCACAACCGCGACTGACGGGATTTCTTTTAGATGTTGTCTTCTCTAGCCAAATAAATCTGTGTATAGTTAAGGCCACCTTTCATCTTTGAGAATGCTTTGTTTAAAATCTTCTGGAATAAAATAAATTGTTGAGTTCGCTAATCTATCGATCTTCTTAGTTCACTTGATGCTTGAGTATTTCTTCTATACAATTATTTTCCTACTGAGATCTGTCCACCCGTACTCCTTACATTGTCTTAACCCTCACTGAGATTAACTAGTACCGTACCCGATCTTTTAGAGGTCCACTCTTCATCCTTCGTCTGTGCCTCGTTCGAGATTCTTCAGGGAGGAGAAAATTTTTAGTGAAATTTCCGAGTTCGCTAACCCTTCAAATTTTTGATTCACATGATATACTGACCGTTATCCTTCCCATACTTTCCCCTTGTAGTATTTTGTTGCTCACCCTTACTTCATGTGCTGACCCGATCCCAATCTCCTTGATCTTCAGTCTAAAGCCGCCACACTACGACCTTATGAATGAGACACGCCTCCTTGTAATCATTACCCTAGCTAGCCCTATACCTCGTTGTGTTTTTCCTATTACCCTAAATATATATAGGGACATTATTATTCGAAAATTTGGTTTTTCATTATTTTATATTTATCGAAGAGTGTGTTTTATCGATTATTCCCGTTTTACGCATTTCTAGTACTCCACTACTAGCTTTTCATTATTTTCAGTTGCGCAACCTTACATCGCGTATATTTTCGTTACATGTTTCTTATTTTCATGATGTGGGTTTTCTAAGTTATTTTAAAACTATTCGATCGATAAGTTATCCTAAAATGTTTTAACCTACCGACTAATCTTTCACTACCTTATTGTCGTTCTTTTATTTTCGGGTATTGTGCCTATGTTTACTATTATAAATGATTGTGCCTTATACTTATTTTTCTGCCGTGCTACCCTTGATATACTTATACATGCACATATTTGAGTTTCGATTTTATCGAGTACGCCTCGAATAATATTGTTCGTTATTGTTGTTATTTATATTCCCGTATATATGTAGTTTGCTCTTATTGTTGTTCCTGCCTTATACTTATTTAGGTCCATCCTTCTGTATGTTGTTCTTACATATATATATCTTCAAATTTCTTCATCCACATATTTCTGGTAAATCCTTACGTGTTAATTGCAATATAATAGCTTTCGCTTATGTTTGTATAACTTATCATTTATTTTAAATTTCGAGGACGAAATTTTTGGTAAGGGTGGTATGATATAATACCCGGTTCTTTTATATACGCCTAAATCCGTATTTCTCTGTAAACGATAAATTTTGTTATTTTTAAGTATTTAATTATTTTAAAAGAAACTCCATTAAACCCTAAAACACCAAACCCTAAATCTTTACCTTTTTCCATAAATTCCACAGCCAATCCAATCCCTCAGCCCAACACCACTTTTTTTCCCTTTCATTAATAAATTCACTCAGCCCATTTCTTTTATTAAAATTAAACCCAGCCCACTCCCTATTTAATAAACTTAATTTTCTTTATTATTCTTAAATCCCAAGCCCACTCCATTATTTTCCCCCATTTGATTTTTCCTTTAAATCCCTCGGCCTATCCTTTCTATTAATTATTCTTTGATTTTTTTCAACAAGCCGGCTCTTTATATTTCCCTCCTTTCTATTAATTTTCCCCTGGCCCAACTCCCTGAGCCCATCCCCTCAGTTTTATAAAAGAAATTCATTTTTATTTTTAAAGTTAGCCCGGCCCACTTCCCTTCGGCCCACGCCGCTCACTCCTACCCGACCCGCTTTGCCTCTCCTTTTTCTCCCCAACGGCTATTTTTCCCGCCCACGCCACCGTTTCCTCGACCCGCCTCATCCGCCCACGCCCGCGCCCTTGCCCACGACGCGCACGTTTCCCCTGCGACCCGCTCCCCCAACGTTCACTCCTCCTTACTCCCATCACTTTCCCTCATTCCTCACTCTCTCAACCCATCACGAAACCCATTGCACACCCATCCCCTATCACCGAGCACCCAACGCCGCTCGCCCTGACGGCGACGACCACGACCTCTTACCCTCCTCCCTCGTTCACTACCCCACACCAACAGAACTCCCTCGCTACCTCACCCCTCAAATCGAGCTCGAGCCCCTGCTCGCCTCCGCCACCGATCCTCACCCATTTTCCCTCGACGACGGCGACGACTCCCACCACCTCATACACCCCCTCGACCAAGCACCTCTTTCCCCCTTCAGTTCCCTCACCCGACCTCCTCTCTCATCATCCCCTCTCTCTTTCTCTGTTTTCTCTCTCTCCGGTCCTCTCTCACTCCCTCTGTGTTTCCCTTTCTCTCTCTCTAATCCTCTCTCTCTCTCCCTCAATCTCTCTGTCTCCCCTCTCTCTAATCTCTCTCAATCTCTCTATCCTTCTCAACACTCTCTTTTCCCCTACTCTCTCTCTCACTTTCTCTATAATCTCTTTCTCACTCTCTGTTCTTTCACTCTCTCACTCTCTCTCTTTCTCACTCTCTCTCTCTCTGTATTCCCTCTCCCTCTCTGTGTCTCTCTCTCCACCTTACCTCCACCGCCGGAGCACCGGGCCACCGCCGCTAAACCTGTGAGCCACCAAATTTCCTTCGTCGCAACCGCCGAGCTACCAAGCTCAAGCTCGAGTCGAGGCCAATCTTTGTCGTATTTGCGCCGTGATCGCGTCGTGCCATTGCAATAAACCGCGTCGCTGATGTGCATCCCCGAGACGTTTCCAGCCAAGTTCTCTACTTGCTACATGATAAGTTATGCTTGTTACAACTAAAATCGTGTAGATTCTGTAGTTATTTTCTGAATAAATTATACTACGTACCTGTTCGATACATGATCCCAATGAGAATACTTATCTAATTTGACGGAACTGGATTGTAAATATTGGCCCTTGTAGTGATGAATATCCTGTATAAATTTCACTGGATAATACGACTATTAACGACTAAAACGACTACCCCCACGTTTGCCTGTAAAACTGAAAATTTCTGGTATCTGAAAATCGTTAAAATCATCATAAATTATGTACTTACTGGAATGATGCGTTCGAGGGCTTAAATCGAAGCCGACTCAACGAACTATAACCCTATACAAGTTTCTATTATTTTCTGTACTTAAATGGTGACAAAATTTGGATCGGAGTGCGACTCTAGACTACAGTCCAGAGCAACTCTGTTTAATATGTGCTGTCCCGTAATGGGTACCACCTCGTTTTCTTAACTCGTAGGCTGCGGAACTCCGCAGTTTATTAAAGGTGAATCTGTTATCTAGATAACACAAGTAGTTTCATTCTTTTTAGTCATCGTTTGCTATTTTATCTGTAATTTAAAAGATCGGGACGTATAACAGTCCCAACAGAATCAGAATTGACCTATTAGTATTGAACAGTGTATATCTCCTGACGTACAGACGCGATTGAGAATCCGTCTATTGAGTTTGAAACCTTACTGAAAACCCTAGATTTCATTCAACTGTAGCATCACTAAATTCTGATCCCAACTAGGATTAAAATGCGTTGCGAAACGGACTTCCGATTCTGAAACCGGATTTCCAGCCGCGAACGCTTAAAATGAAGTGGCCATAACTATTGATCCTGAAACCCGATTGTCGTGAAACCAAATTCGCTGGATAGACAATCAAACATACTATTTATTCCCCTCTCATTATTTCCTTAAACTATACCAGTATGATTTATGATAAGTTGTGCAAGTGGTAGATTACTGATTCATGACATCCTAATCATGCTTTACATACTGTTTACGCATCATATCATACATATGTCACTGCATTGATAACCTAGTGATAATATGCATTATCCAGTGTTAGGTATTAGTGATGATTGTGGCAAGTACGTTAGTGTTCGTGTTTAAGTGAAAGTGACACGTACTTGTACATAATCAGTGAACCTTATTATTCTATTGCATTGTCGACGTCTGTGGAACGCGTGTACGTGTGACTATAAGTGCTATGGGACACTTATGGAAGCTCTTGCATGGGTGTCACAGGTAAGGCACCAGACACTGCCATTTATCTCAGGTATTAGTCGGGACGTGCTTGATGGAGGTCCTGCCTCCAGTTCTCGCGCAGACTTGTCACAAACCGATTAGTATTTGAGGTTATGGTTAGCGTTTGATATAGACCACGGGGTGTGGGGTAGTTTGAGTATGAGTTCAACAGAATCTCGGGAGTCCCATGCCGACTTATATATAGAGAGATATATGGAGATTTACAGGGTACATGATTATTACCGTGAGTTACATGTTGGGCCCGTGGTCCCTTGCCCTTGGGTTCTACCCTTGGGTGGAGGACACTCGCGAGTGGTTGACTCTCACACTTGGACTGACGATAGGCTTAGTGACCAGTACAGTGAGACTTAGAGACTGATAGGGATGATAGCATCGATATACATACTTACTGTGTTGACATGCTTGGCATATCATTTTACTGCTTTTACTGTTCCACTGCATCGATTACTGCATGTTCATACCTATACCGTCATTGATTTACTGTTATATATATTTATTATCACTGTTAGAGTTGTCACTTAGATTTATATATTATATTGCTATTGTGTCGCTCTGACGACCTGAGTATGCATGCTCAGCGTGAGAAGAGGATTTAGCCTGGACCAGGACTAGACGTATATCACGGACATCTTGATTAGCTATCCAGGGTTATACCCTTTTGTTTCCCATCAGGTCAGTTCTTTACATTGTTTTGTTCAGTTACTGCATTTCTCATTACCTGCGCATTATTTACTGTTTACCATGTAAAACTAGAAGCCGAAGTGTGACTACGGCAGGACATTTCCTTGACCGTAGGAGCATGGCTGGCGTTGTCAACCCCTCGTATTCCGTAATTTAGGAAGCGGGGCGTGACAAAAATTTTTCAAGCTCACAGTCTTTAAGCGTGATCTTGTGCGTGGTCGGGACGATGGAAAGGAGGGAGGGTGATATAACAGTTAAAGGTTCGGGAGGATGAATTAGAAAATCCGACACATCAAACAAAAATGGTTCAACCTCAATATTATCCTCAATACTCTCCTCATTACTATCCTCATAATTCTCCTCAATATTTAACTCATCCATGCCATTATCATCAAAATCAAGACGCATATGAAGTTCGGGAGAAACATCTAATGACTCGGGATGATGAATTGGACATAAAATTTCAATCAAATCTACTGGTTCATCATCCAAAATATTCCCGGCGTATATATCCTCAATCAAGTGAAAATCAATTTTTTCTGACACCTCATCAAAAGCATGGATATTTATCAATTCAGGTTCTAGATTAGAGGTGTAAAGATCGAAAGGATTAAGTGTGGTTTCACTCGAAAGGGGTTCTTCACAATCTGGCAAATCAAGCACTACAAAATCACACAACTCGTTTTTATTTACAACTTGTGAATCATTTAGGGCAATCGATGGAAAACCGGAGTTGTGGGTTTCAATTGGATAAGGGTAGGTTTGATTTGGAAATGTGTAGAACCCACTTGCTCCTCTTAAATTCTCACTTTGTCCAACCGCTTCCTCATACAAAAAATTTGAAGCTAGTTGGAAACTAGCTACCGGTTCAGTAGGTTGCATAAGGGCGGCAATGGACGCATCCACATTCCTTGTCATTTTGTTTGTTGCTAAAATATAAGCTTCCAACGACTGTTCCAAACTAGACATGGGTTGTGGAGGGGTTTCGGTAAAAGATTCAAAATTGTTTGGATACGTGAAACTCCCAAAAGGCTGTGTAGAAACAGTGTCTAGTGAAGGTGGGAAGGTCGGGTAGGACTGGTAGGAATTGGATGGTTGGACAGGAGTAGGGTCAACATGTGGATAAAAAGGTGAATGGACTTGTTGATCCCTAAAACTAGATGTGTGGAGAGGAGTGAAAGATCGGCTACGAGATTGAGCAATATGCTCTGCAATGGACATCGGTTTAGGAGTTACAGCAGGACTTGAAAAAGTGGTGTCAACGTACGAAGGTGGTGAAGATTGACATGGTTGACACAAAGTGGGTTGTAAAGTCGAACTGTTTCTCCTAGACGCTTCTATTTGATCTTTCAAAGAAATTTTGGGCACGGAGGGCTCTTCCTTAAATCGACCGAAACAATTGACATATAAGGCAAAGTTAGATTCGGGATACCAAAGTTCGGAAAGTGATTTATGATGTGGGGTACCCATGATAGGAGAATGAGAAGAGAAAGATGGTAGGTGTGCATGGATTCTTAGCGGCAAAGTTTGCAAGTCTTGTAAAAAAAATATATCATTTTTCCCTTTTCTTTATTTGGAAATTTTTGTAAAAGGATTAAGGATATGCAAATTAGAAAAGATCACTTGCAATCAATTTTTATTTTAAGCATAGTGCAAAGAATCCTGCACAAGATTTGTTATTTGGAAAGGAAAAGATTTTTAAAGCGCACCAAATTCTGCAGGAATTTTTCAGAAAAGATATATCTTGATTTGCAGAGGAGAGAAAAACGAAGCTTACGGTGCAAATTCCAGAGGCTGATGTCACGATGTTCCTGCCCTTCCGCGGCCAGAGGCAGGTTCCCACCGCGGTTCCGCGGTGGGGAAGTCGGCTCGGATCCCGAGATTTTTTCTCAAGTGCTGACTCGTCAAAACCGCAGCGATTCCACGGTCTAAAGCTCTTTTTGCGGCGGATCCGTGGTTGGGTGTACTGTTCAGACTCCAAGAAAATTTCCACTCCTCTGTTGTTGCGATCTTCTGTTGTCAGGATCGTCTAATTTCTGTTTTGATCTTTGTAAATTTCCAGATCCGAATTTCTTTGTAGATCCTGCAAAATTCTCACAAGAATACCCTTTCCAAAAATAACAGATGATATATTTTTATAATTTTTTTTTTATGATTTTTCAGATTTTTATGATTTTTTTTATTTTAGATTAACCCGAAATTGCAAAAAGGAAATAACACGCCATCCCGGGCAACAACGTCATTTGATTTAGAGAGATTTTATAGATCAAAAATAATTTACCGCAATCAAGAACGGCGTCGCTTGGTAGCTAGCCGGTGAGTATGGGTCAGTCCACAGGGATGTTGTGAATTTCCCAGTCGCTCAAACGAGTTAATTCCGATGGGAGCCGGATTGATTATTAAATCTAAAAACTAAATTATTCTATACTAAGATTATCTAGATCTAAGTCTTGCTAGGGCTAGGTTTAGGAATGGTTTGGAAATGTAAATAAATCTCAATGCTTTCTATACCCAAATGAAGATCTATGAGGAGTTATGGTAATTATCAATAAAAGGGATTAGATCCATTCAGGAAGATGTTCCTTCCTCTAGGTTCTTGTCCTTCCTTTATCGATCTTTACCCTAACCTCCATGGAAAACCATCACAACCGGGCCTTTATACTACGGTATCACCGCTACCTCGATGGATAGGGTGTCGTAGGGAGCGGTGTGTGCATGTATGCATGGAGTCCTATAAAAATATATAACGGGCAAGAAAGGGATGAGAGATCTCATCTCTCAAAAGCCTTCCCCAAAGCTAACCCTAACAAGCGAGGAGACTACTCGCTCATTAGGGAATTGAAGAACATTTATCTAGGGCAGAGAATAAAAAATTACCTAGGGCAAGAATTGAAATTACCTACTTACTTTACAGATAGCTCTCTCCAAACATCAACGCAGGGTTGTCAGATCTGAATAGATGATATGAAAAGAGGTATCGATGCTCTCAAAAAGAATTCTAAATTTTATAAAAAGAGGTATAGGGAGGCATGAAAAGAATACAATGAATTGGGTCTCTATTTATAGATTCATAGAAACCCTAGGTTACAATTGATTCGCACGTCTGCATTTACCAAAATACCCTTAGGTTGACTAGTCAAAGCCGCCATATATTATTGTAAAAATTCCAGCTCCTAACTGCGTAACCTTTCCGCGGAATCGCGGCCCGAGGCCTGGTTTGGCCGCGGTTCCGCGGCCAAACGATGGAGTTGGCTCATGTATTTTCTTGGGCTGGCTTCTGGTGTCTTGTACTTCCTGTTTCTACAGGTCCTTTCTCAGATTGTTTTCTCGTTTTCTTCCAGATCTTTCCAGTGAACATTGTAGTGGGCTTTTACTGTTTCTTCGTGTCGCTGCCTTTATACTCGGTGAACTGTTGTTCATTGTTCCTCAAAATGTAGGCGCGATCAAGATTTCACCATTTATCATTCGTAGTCTCACTTTTGCATTGTCTTTTATCTTTTTTCACTGTTTTAGATCCAAGAACCTGTAACCTGTAATATGTAGCAGACATGCGTCAAAAGCACCTGTTTATTTATAAAACGAATAAGACTGGGGAATATAATAATGCAATATTATGGTATGAACAAATACCCCCAAACTTATCTTTTGCTCATTCTCGAGCAAACTTATTTTTTATTCTCGATAAAAAACATAACCGTACTTTCGCAGGGAAACGCGATTGCATTGAGCTCGTGCAACAAGCCGTTAAACCTCTAGGTATCCCTAGTAGGAGGAGTGTTGTCTCCTGAGGGTTTTCAGCGAATACTACCCACAAAATCCTATCATTTCGGCATTTTGACTTTTGTTCTCCAATTAAGGTTTTCTAACAAGGAATTCTATTATCTTCGACTCGTAAATTATCCACCCATATTTTTCACACTTCCTCATCATCTAACTTAAGATTATATATGTTCTGCAGACCTACTTAGCTTTCGGCATCTTTTAAGTTTTCCTTCTAGGGTTCTATCTCAACTTAGGAATTTTTATCATCTCTATTAAAAATACAAGTTCTATTCTTTACTCCTTTCTCTCATCTAAACTCTAATCATATATCCCTACGTGTGTGTATATATCACCCCTACACTTGGAAATTCAAATCAAGCAATCATACTCTTGTCCGTTGTCCAAAGCACTTCTTAATAGGTGAATTTTAAATAAATTTTGCTTACACATCCTTCATGCGACCGTTAATACTTCTTAAGGTACCAACGACCGATTACAAGATGTGTTTGCGCATTAAAGCGTAATTCCTAGTCTTGCAACACCCAAGGCTTTAGCAGTGACTCCCAAACCAGTTGGTCTAAGGCACTAGGTGATGAAGCACCCTCGCTAAATATTTTTTCTATTTTTGCAGTCTTAAGTAATCACAAAAACCAGTGTTCATTTTTTCTTTATTCACACTTATATATATATATATATATATTTTCATCATACTAAGGACTTTAGACAAGAGCATTTCAAGGTCTCTTCTACTATTCCAAGTATCAAGGTGCGTGATTGTGGAATTTGTAGGGTATGCATTTTCAGAATCTAGATAGGAATTATTTTTCAAACTTATACTCTAATAAAAATATCAATACTTTTCCTTCGTTTCGACTTAGCCTAAGAAGTGAACCAAAAATTTTGCCTATTTCTAAATAAACTACAAAGGCATATACTTTCTACCGTTAAACTTTAAGGAAGGTTATTTTTAGGGTTTTTAATTTACTAAGTCTAAAATCTAGTTGTTTCTAACCAGTTAACCTATTTGTCAAACTCAAGTCAAATATGGCCAAAATTGAATACAATAATTTTTACAATTTTAAATTTTCAAATTTTTATGGGTTTTCAAATAAGTATGCAAATGCAAAAAATATGTACAAATGAATGCGAAGGAAGAAGACGTACCGAGCATACCCCCAAACTTAAACTTGACAGTGTACTCACTGCCATGCTACTCCAAGAGGGTCAAAATTGTCGGCACTCCCCTGTTTATTTATTATTATTTTTTAAATTTTTTTTAATTTTTATTGTTAAAAGAAAAACAAAAATATATATACAACAAGGTTCCCCCCAAACTTAAGCTTGGTCTTACACAAGCCAAAGGTTAGCACCAACCATTCAAAAATCTTATCGTGGTAATAGTCGAGTTGGTGAAAGAATGGAGTGGAAAGAAAAGAGATGAGCAGCACACGAGACCGTGTGGAGGTAGAAACGGGATACGGTCTCGGTGGGGGAGAAGCATGGCGGAAAAGAGAAAGAAGTGTAGTACGATCTTGAGGGTGTAAATCGAGTAAATAAATTAGCGCAATTTGTGATGACCGATGTGTTAAAAACGATTGTGCTAATCTATTAACCCGTTGAGAAATAGGGTCAAATCTCTCAAGATTCGCAAGAAAATATGGGTACGTCGAACTTGGTAAAGGAGATGAAAGCGTAACTGTCTCTTGCAAGATCGGAATGATAGGAATGACGAAAGGAAGTGAATTAGGGATAGTCTCATTCTCACCATAGTAAGCTGTCTTGAACTTGAAAGATTCCAGCAATGGTTCGAAGCGACTGTAAGCAACCGAGTCTGATGGGTCAACTAATTCATCTGAAAATTCAAAGGACTCAAACTCGGGCGGTGAGTCATCAACATCGTCCGAAAAAGTGAAACACTCGTAAGTGTTATCGGCTGTGAGAACTGTGTCAGATTTAAAGGGAAATTTTTCAAGCTCACAGTCTTCAAGCGTGATCTTGTGCGTGGTCGGAACGATGGAAAGGAGGGAGGGTGATATAACATTTAAAGGTTCGGGTGGATGAATTGGAAAATCCGACACATCAAACAAAAATGGTTCAACCTCAATATTATCCTCAATACTCTCCTCATTACTTTCCTCATAATTCTCCTCAATATTTAACTCATCCATTTCATTATCATCAAAATCAAGACGCATATGAAGTTCGGGAGAAACATCTAATGACTCGGGATGATGAATTGGACATAAAATTTCAATCAAATCTACTGGTTCATCATCCAAAATATTCCCGGCGTATATATCCTCAATCAAGTGAAAATCAATTTTTTCTAACACCTCATCAAAAGCATGGATATTTATAAATTCAGGTTCTAGATTGGAGATGTAAAGATCGAAAGGATTAAGTGTGGTTTCACTCGAAAGGGGTTCTTCACAATCTGGCAAATCAAGCACTACAAAATCACACAACTCGTTTTTATTTACAACTTGTGAATCATTTAAGGCAATCGATGGAAAACCGGAGTTGTGGGTTTCAATTGGATAAGGGTAGGTTTGATTTGGAAATGTGTAGAACTCACTTTCTCCTCTCAAATTCTCACTTTGTCCAACCGCTTCCTCATACAAAAAATTTGAAGTTAGTTGGAAACTAGCTACCGGTTCAGTAGGTTGCATAAGGGCGGCAATGGACGCATCCACATTTCTTGTCGTTTTGTTTGCTGCTAAAATATAAGCTTCCAACGACTGTTCCAAACTAGACATGGATTGTGGAGGGGTTTCAGTAAAAGATTCAAAATTGTTTGGATACGTGAAACTCCCAAAAGGCTGTGTAGAAACAGTGTCTAGTGAAGGTGGGAAGGTCGGGTAGGTCTGGTAGAAATTGGATGGTTGGACAGGAGTAGGGTCAACTTGTGGATGAAGAGGTGAATGGACTTGTTGATCCCTAAAACTAGATGTGTGGAGAGGAATGAAAGATCGGCTACGAGATTGAGCAATATGCTCTGCAATGGACATCGGTTTAGGAGTTACAGCAGGACTTGAAAAGTGGTGTCAACGTACGAAGGTGGTGAAGGTTGACATGGTTGACACAAAGTGGGTTGTAAAGTAGAACTGTTTCTCCTAGACGCTTCTATTTGATCTTTCAAAGAAATTTTGGGCACGGAGGGATCTTCCTTAAATCGACCGAAACAATTGACATATAAGGCAAAGTTAGGTTCGGGATACCAAAGTTCGGAAAGTGATTTATGATGTGGGGTACCCATGATAGGAGAATGAGAAGAGAAAGAAGGTAGGTGTGCACGGATTCTTAGCGGCAAAGTTTGCAAGTCTTGTAAAAAAAATTCCTTTTTCCCTTTTCTTTATTTGGAAATTTTTGCAAAAAGATTAAGGATATGCAAATTAGAAAAGATCACTTGTAATCAATTATTATTTTAAGCATAGCGCAAAGAATCCTGCACAAGATTGGTTATTTGGAAAGGAAAAGATTTTTAAAGCGCACCAAATTCTGCTGGAATTTTTTAGAAAAGATATATCTAGATTTGCAGAGGAGAGAAAAACAAAGCTTACAGTGCAAATTCCAGAAGCTGATGTCACGATGTTGCCGCCCTTCCGCGGCCAGAAGCAGGTTCCCACCGCGGTTCCGCGGTGGGGAAGTCGTCTCGGAACCCGAGATTTTTTCTCAAGTGCTGACTCGTCAAAACCGCAGCGATTCCGCGGTCTAAAGCTCTTTTTGCGGCGGATCCGCGGTTGGGTGTACTGTTCAGACTCCAAGAAAAATTCCACTCCTCTGTTGTTGCGATCTTCTGTTGTCAGGATCGTCTAATTTTTGTTTTGATCTCTGTAAATTTCCAGATCCGAATTTCTTTGTAGATCCTGCAAAATTCTCACAAGAATACCCTTTTCAAAAATAACAGATGATATATTTTTATACTTTTTTTTGTGATTTTTCAGATTTTTATGATTTTTTTTAATTTTAGATTAACCCGAAATTGCAAAAAGGAAATAACACGCCATCCCCAGCAACGGCGTCATTTGATTTAGAGAGATTTTATAGATCAAAAATAATTTACCGCAATCAAGAACGGTGTCGCTTGGTAGCTAGCCGGTGAATACGGGTCGGTCCACAGGGATGTTGTGAATTTCCTAATCGCTCAAACGAGTTAATTCCGATGGGAGCCGGATTGATTATTAAAGCTAAAAACTAAATTATTCTATACTAAGATTATCTAGATCTAAGTCTTGCTAGGGCTAGGTTTAGGAATGGTTTGGAAATGTAAATAAATCTCAACGCTTTCTATACCCAAATGAAGATCTATGAGGAGTTATGGTAATTATCAATAAAAGGGATTAGATCCATTCGGGAAGATGTTCCTTCCTCTAGCTTCTTGTCCTTCCTTTATCGATCCTTACCCTAACCTTCATGGAAAACCATCACAACCGGGCCTTTATACTACGGTATCACCGCTACCTCAATGGATAGGGTGCCGTAAGGAGCGGTGTGTGCATGTATGCATGGAGTCCTATAAAAATATATAACGGGTAAGAAAGGGATGAGAGATCCCATCTCTCAAAAGTCTTCCCCAAAGCTAACCCTAACAAGCGAGGAGACTACTCGCTCATTAGTGAATTGAAGAACATTTATCTAGGGCAGAGAATAAAAAATTACCTAGGGCAAGAATTGAAATTACCTACTTACTTTACAGATGGCTCTCTCCAAATATCAACGCAGGGTCATTAGATCTGAATAGATGATATGAAAAGAGGCATCGATGCTCTCCAAAAGAATTCTAAATTTTATAAAAAGAGGCATAGGGAGGCATGAAAAGAATACAATGAATTGGGTCTCTATTTATAGATTCATAGAAATCCTAGGTTACAGTTGATTCGCACGTCTGCATTTACCAAAATACCCTTAGGTTGACTAGTCAAAGCCGCCACATATTATGGTAAAAATTCCAGCTCCTAACTGAGTAACCTTGCCGCGGAACCGCGGCCCGAGGCCTGGTTTGGCCGCGGTTCCGCGGCCAAACGATGGAGTTTGCTCATGTATTTTCTTGGGCTGGCTTCTGGTGTCTTGTACTTCCTGTTTCTACAGGTCCTTTCTCAGATTGTTTTCTCGTTTTCTTTCAGATCTTTCCAGTGAACATTGTAGAGGACTTTTACTGTTTCTTCGTGTCGCTGCATTTATACTCGGTGAACTGTTGTTCATTGTTCCTCAAAATATAGGCGCGATCAAGATTTCACCATTTATCATTCGTAGTCTCACTTTTGCATTGTCTTTTATCTTTTTTCACTGTTTTAGATCCAAGAACCTGTAACCTGTAATATGTAGCAGACATGCGTCAAAAACACATGTTTATTTATAAAACGAGTAAGACTGGGGAATATAATAATGCAATATTATTGTATGAACAATGCCTCTTCTGAAACTTTTTCCTGATTTCTAATCAGGGAACAAATGCCCCCACAGCGTTGGTCTCACGTGTCTGCACGTGAGTGCAACGCTGTCACTATTGTAACCGTTGAATCTATCTAGGGAGTAGGGTAGATGAAACGTTTTCCATCACATTCTATAAATGCAGGGGTCTCTTCAGAAGCGCCTCCACTTTTCATCTTCCTCCTTTGATAATTTTCTTCCTTTGAGAATTTAATTCTCCTTTTCCAGAGCTTAGTTCTCTGCTCCACAATCTTCAGAGTTTAACTCTGTTCAGGGAAGACCCATCTCTTCAGGTAGTGATCTTTGAATGATCAAAGCACTTTCATACACATATAACTCTCGGGATTTTAAATCCATGCTAAGGGATTTTTTTTCTTTTTAACAACCACCCATTCTTCTTCAAGTTCTTCAATAAGAACAAAAAACCATTTAATCTTCAAACAGTAGATCTCTTAGGGTTTCTCTAATCTTTAGGGAGAAGATGGTGTCGGTTGTCTTTTCTATGGAATTTAATTCCATCCTCAAGGAGCTCTGGCTCTGGAACAAAAAATTTCTGGGAATTTAATTCCCTTTTTCAGAAAGGAATTTAATTCCTATAAGAAACTAAGTTCTTCCCATAGGGACTTCTTGGGATTTCCTTGCCCTGAGTTGTCTCCTTCACAACCGAGAAGAAGAAGTTTGTAATGAATTCTCATGATCTTTATTTCAGGTATTATGGATGCCCACATGTATGATCTTGACGAAATCATTTCTTACGGAAATATTCATGCACTGGACCGTAGTCAGAACCAGGAGTTCACTAACGCTCAGTGTGCTGAGATCATGAGCCGCTTCGACGAGTACAACAGTCGACTACTCCCTCGTCGCTCTTCTCTTCTGAGACTCATCGTGCTGGCGATCTGGGAGGCGCTCCCTCTCTTTTGCACCGGCGTACCGCTCACGGCATTGGACGCCGCCGAGGATAAGGTACATTCGGTATATCTGATGAGCCTAATCTCGAAGAGAAGGCGAGACAACCTCATTGATCTCTTACACCAGGCTTTTTAGCAGTCGGCCATACTTGCTGCCTATCGGAGGGTGGAGGACATTCGTGAGGACCCCGACGCTTGTGATCGCGAGAGAAAACATACTAGGATGGTTCGAAATACCTGGAAGATCTTGGACAAAGTCACGTTTGAGTTTCTCAATCCATACCCCGCGTCTAAGGTCCTGCCGTTGTAATCGTTTCTTTTTATTTTGTATGAACTTTTAAAGTATGAGTGATAAGTTTTATCGTGCCCTTCTGTGTTTGCATGCCTTTTTTTGTGGGATTTTGTCATTTTTGCTATTGTTGCTGCTGATGTGTTTAGCGTGTAAGGCACTATTTCACTTTTCAATACACATCAAGCGTGGTGCTCACGTGCTCCACACGTGGGGCCCTTTTTATGGGGCTATTTAACTTTTCATGCCATATTTTCTGTGTACAGCATTAGATGCTGAAAAGGAACCTTGGAAATATTTCCATCTCCTTGATTTCCAATGCTTTCCCTTTTTTGGGCCTCGGAAATAGTCCCGCCATGCAATATTCTCCATGCGCAGCATTTAATGCCCCTCTTTATAACCTGAGGCCATGGCCTTCTTTTTCTCTTCACAGAGAAATTTATTCTCAATTTAGTGTGATTTATCTTGCGGAAACAACTGAGTGCCATAGCCTACAACCGCCCCCACGCTCGTCGACAACCGTGGGAAGTGCCTATCGAGGAAATGATTCCTCGCTTTGCTGCACGATTGGTGGATCCACTCCTTACCGACGACGAATGTGATTCAGCGACATATGAACTCTCGATCCGTAGGGGGTCCCCCCTCCCAATAGGATCTCTCTGGCTCCGGATGATTCTTGCTGTCGTGCTTGCCGACATCCCTCCTCACCCGGTGGAGATGACCCTGGCGATGCTTGACGCGGCTGAAGAAAAGCTCGAGTGTTTTCACGAAGCATACCTGATTACTCAGGCTTTGAAAGATCGCTCAGTTCACCTATTGAGCCAAATAAGAGCCCGGCGGGCTATTATGTCTGCTTTTGCGGACGAACATGGCGTCAATCGGTGGGGAGCGACTCTTCGCGAGAACCGTCGCTTTGATGTGTTGGAGAAAGCAGAGAGAGAGATGGAGAATTTTGTTCTTTGTTTTGTTAACCCTTGTGCTACTGATCCTTTGTTTGGTGACCTTTTCCCGCTAGCGTAGTATATTCAAATCAGTGTACTCTTTTTATCATTAGTTTTTGCATGCTTTATGTTGAATCTTCATGTATGTTGGGCACTCGTATGTGTGTCTTGCTTGCGTTAATGAGCTTCATATTCTTCTCATGAGAACTTTCTTTAATTGCGAACACTATCATCATGTTGCATGCACATCAGAGCTTCGGGTATGATTTATTTTCAAACATTCATATAGTTGCGAATGCATGCTTGATAGGATATACATCGGAAATTTTTCTTATTGCTTCCCATACCAGGTGATGTGCGCATGTTTTAGATCGACTATTGCCGTCGACTGGAGGCTTGTTTATACAGTCTTGAGCATACATGTCCTATTTCAGAGGCTGCGGCTGCGAAAGCGGGCTTACGTGGTCTGATAGAGCGGTGCGCGGTGAACATGGTGTCGTGCGAGAAGAGGCTCGGCCGTAAATTCTCGGAGAGGGAGCTGGCCTCTAAGGCACTGATCGAACTCCAGGCCAGCCTTACAGCCAAAGCCAATAAAGCGTATGAACTCTGGCGAGTACTTCAAGAGTCTATCAAAGAGGTGGTAGCCCTCGATAAGGCTGCCGTGTTCACTCGTGAAAGGGTTGAGACCCACAAGGCTACCGAGAAAGAGCTTGAAGGCCGGCTTGCCTCATATCAGGCCCAGCAGGCTCAGGTGGAAGCCCGTCTTCTAGCGATATTGAACCATGAAGGCGAGGCCCAACGAAGAAAGGATGAGCTGACCAAGCTGCTAAATCGCCCGCCGTCCTGAAGACTTGTATCTCTCTTTTTTTCTTTTTGTACATATTCCTGAATGAGAGTATATATTTTTTGTTTTTTCATGAATTGTACTTTGTATCCATTTTGGTTTATGAATAAAAGACTCATTTTTCTTCTCGATGGCGTGTCCCTTTTTATTGAATGTATTCTGTGGATAGTCTATCTTGATCTCCTTGCAGGGCAACGATGGCTTAGGATTCAGGGTTAAGATCTGCCTCCTAAGACTTTTCAACTTTATGAACCGTGAGGGTCTCATAAAGAGTTTTTCTCCCTACAGATCGAGAGGATCCCATAGGTGTAAGTTCTTCTTAAGAATCGTGAGGATTCTTAAGCGGGTTTTCCCTTGGGAGTCGTAAGGATCTCACAAGAGAGTTTTCTTCCCTACAGGTCGTGAGGACCCGCAAGTGCTGGGTGCGGTCGCCCTTATCCGTATTTCACGGGGTCAGGGGTTGCTTTGGGGTGTTTTCCAGGGTACCTTAGTTTAAAGACATCGCGGTCGAGGTTAAGGACATCATAATCCGTGGGTTTAAGGACTCCACAGTCCAATGTTAGTTTTAAGACATCACGGTCAAGGTTAAGGACATCATAGTCCGTGGATTTAAGGACTCCACGGTCCGATGTTAGTTTTAAGACATCACGGTCAAGGTTAAGGACATCATAGTCCGTGGATTTGAGGACTCCACAGTCCAACGTTAGTTTTAAGATATCACGGTCAAGGTTAAGGACATCATAGTCCGTGGATTTAAGGACTCCACAGTCCGATGTGTGGCTACTGGGACCCTTCACCTCTTTGAAGACGTTGAGGAATTACAACGACAAATATAAAGGAGTGAAGAGATGTACCCTTTAACCAAGGTAAAGTCATTCTAGAATCATCATGGTTGATCGTTAGTTTTAAGACATTGCGGTCGAGGTTAAGGACATCATAGTCCGTGGATTTTAAGGACTCCACAGTCCGATGTTTGCTCTGGATGCTTCATACGGGTTCACTGCCGTGCTCTACAAGGACCAGGCTCCGCTCTGGACGTTTTCTGCGGGGTCAAAGAGTGACATTATCCACGTTCCACGTGACCAGGAATTTTTCTCTGGATGCTTCCCACGGTTCACTGCCGTGTTCGGCGAGGACCAGGCTCCGCTTTGGATGCTTCACACGGGTTCACTGCCGTGCTCTGCGAGGACCAGGATCCGCTCTGGACGTTTTCTACGGGGTCAAAGAGTGACGTTATCCGCATTCCACGTGACCAAGAATTTTGCTCTGGATGCTTCCTACGGGTTCACTGCCGTGTTCGGCGAGGACCAGGCTCCGCTCTGGACGTTTTCCACAGGGTCAAAAAGTTACGTTATCCGCGTTCCACGTGACCAGGAATTTTGCTCTGGTTGTTTCCCACGGGTTCACTACCGTGTTCGGCGAGTACCAGGCTCCGCTTTGGACGTTTTCCACGGGGTCAAAGAGTGACGTTATCCGCGTTCCACGTGACCAGGAATTTTGCTCTGGATGCTTCCCACGGGTTCACTGCCATGTTCGGCGAGGACCAAGCTCCGCTCTGGACGTTTTCCACGGGGTCAAAGAGTGAAGTTATCCGCGTTCCACGTCACCAGGAATTTTGCTCTGGATGCTTCCCACGGGTTCACTGCCGTGTTTGGTGAGGACCGGGCTCCGCTCTGGACGTTTTCCACGGGGTCAAAGAGTGACATTATCCACATTCCATGTGACCAGGAATTTTGCTCCGGATGCTTCCCACGGGTTCACTGTCGTGTTCGGCGAGGACCAGGCTCCGCTCTGGACGTTTTCCACGGGGTCAAAGAGTGACGTTATCCGCGTTCTACGTGACCAGGAATTTTGTTGATTATATCCGCATTTCACGGAGTGGGGATTTAACTCTCGGTGATATGTACACCGCCGAGCCATGGAACTGGGAGTTGTCGCTGTTCCGCTTTGCTTGATGTTGTGTCCGTTGTGACGAGACGAATGTTGAGATGATCTCTAGACTATTTGTGGCCCTTCGAGATTTGGCTTCTTCTTTTGATGAAACCTGGGGGGGAGGAGTATGATCCCTTCTTTGTTTGCGTCCCTGGATTGTATACAGGGATTGATGTAACATCACCTGTAGGGCATAAATTTCATTTTTATTTTATTTCTTTTTCCGCGATGCTCTATTATTTCAGCTTTTATATCGCGAAGGTCGCGATTGCCACATCATTTCGGCTATTTTTCGCGGTGCCCAATCATTTCGGCTATTTTTTTTATTTTTACTCGCTGCTTTTTATTGCGAGTTGCCCAATCATTTCGGCTATTTTTCATGCATACATTTTTACTTGCTGCTTTTTATTGCAAGTTGCCCCATCACTTCGGCTATTTCATATGCATTTTTAGCTCGCTGATTTTTATCGCGAGTGTAGATCTTGGAATCTGGTGCCAATCTCAGCATCAGTATCGCTACAACTGGAATATTGCCAGGAGCGAATCATCATTTACCATGAAAGGACTCGGAATTTGATATCGTTTTAGGTATCAGTATCGCTACAACTGGGATATTGCCAGGAGAAAATCATTATTTGTCTCTGTCGATGTCGAACAAAGGTGGCTTAGTAAACAGGGTTAGGATTCTGTTGACTAAGGCTTTTGACTTCATGAGCCGTAAGGGTCTCACAAAGGTATTTCTCCCTGCGAGTCGTGAGGATCTCGTAGGTGTGTTTTCTCCTTAGGAATCGTGAGGACTCCTAAGTGTATGCTCTCTTATAAGTCGTAAAGATCTTACAAGAGTGTTTTCTCCTTATAAGTCGAGAGGACTTACAAGGGTTGTTCACTGTGCGAACATATCCCTAGTCGCGGATGGGATTTGGTTAGGGAAATGTTTATTCGCGCCCGTGGATTGTATACAAGGGTCAGTATCGAGCCGCTTGTAGGGCAATATCGAAGGTTGTGGGGGTTGCTTAAGAACAGGTTCAGGTCTCTATAACTTAAGACTTTCAAATCTTATGAGCCGTGAGGGTCCCATAAGAGAGTTCTCCTTACGAGTCGTGAGGATCTCGCAAGTGTAATTTCTCCTTAGGAATTGTAAGAATTCCTAAGTGTGTTGCTCCCTTGTGAGTCGTAAGGATCTCACGCAGGTGGTTTCTCCTCACAAGGTCGAGAGGACCCTGTAAGTGTCTTTTAGACATGGAATTTTGGGATCGTGTAGCCCGGCGGGTATTTGATCTGATCGTACCATCTCGGATATGGTCGTCCTGTTTTGATAACTTGGCCGGCTGCTCCAGTTGCCTGGTGGACTCGTATTTGCTGAGTAATGTAGTCATCCAGGGCAGCCTTGGAAATTGTTTCCACTTTGGCTGCTGAAAGAGCCGGAGGTGGATTTGATGTTTCTCCTCTGTCATCTTCAAGGACAATCGGAGGATCTTTCGCTGGGGGATCCTGCTGGATCATCATACCCACCATATCCTGGAATAGAATGGCCATTCGTTTTATATTGGCTGCTTGTTCCGCAGCCTCTTTGTCCTTCTTTTCCAGTATTCTCCGAAGGAATTCGGCGTCGGTTTCTTGATCCTGACGTTGATCCGAGAACGCTTCGGGGCTTTCTTTTGGCCCAGTGAGTGCGGCCATCGCAGTCATCATTTCTTGGAGCTTCTGCTGCTGCTCCTGAGCTTTAGTCACCGATCGCGTAAGCGATCTATGACCTGTGGACATACGGCTGTCCTCTTTTTCGGACGCTATGTAGACGGTATGCACCACCATGCCCCCGGACTTAGGGCGTTTGGGCTCACCGCCTTTGACATTTACCGCAGGCGTGAGGACTTTCTCCGGCCTTCTTCTATTGTGGGTCGTCAAAGTTGAGGGGGCCGTTGCTGCGGGCACCTAGGTGGCCGTCGTCTTCCGTTGCTTGACAGGGGGGTTTTTCCTCCCGTCGGCCCTTCGACTTCTTATGCTGGTGAGAGAAATTCGGATTAATCACTGATTCTCGGACTCGTCGCCAAATCTTGTAGATCATGGAAGACAGCCGTTGAGGAGACTGCTCCGGCTTTTCTGGCTTTGCTTCCACGACGGTCTCTACTGATGGAGGAGATCTTTTGAGCACCGCAGTTGGCGAATTTCTGCGTACCCTGTTCAGCAGCTCAAAGCTGTTCCCGGTTGGAACAGCAACATCAATTTCCCCCATATATCTTTGTGGCTTTTCTTTTCCTCCACCACCATTCTCATGGGTGAAGGGGCCGGCCATTTTGGGCAAGAGGAGAAAATGAGAGATGATCATTTTTGTGAGGGTGGGAAAATTATCATTCATCTTATTTTTCATTGCCACCAAAATTCCCAAGTTCAATTCTCAACCTCATTCCTCCATCAAGGCAACTAAACCCCAAAGAGACATGGCTACTACACTATTCTACAGCATTCCTTGGACGCGTCGGCTAGCCAACTTCACGCCCGAGTTGCCTCGGTCCAGAGGTGGGAGCCCGTATACAAACCCGGCTACGTGGTGCCCATTTTGACGAGGAGGTGACGGACGAAGTTTCTGCGGGAGATCGGAGTGGAGACGAAGACCGAAAGACACGGATCGCTTGGTATAGCATCTCTACTCTTTTCTGTTTTGCTAGTAGCTAGGTTAATGGCCCGATCCGGGTGAAAAGTGGGCGGTGGTGCCGGGTTGCAAGTTTTTGCAAAGTTTTTGTTTCCGCGTTTCCGGCGTCGGATCGACGGCCAGGGCGCCGCCGCGGACTTACATTGGTATCAGAGCCACGCCATTAACTATGCCTAGCTTGCTCTAGTATGTTTAGTACTCGATCGAACAAAATCCCCAAAAACCGTATTTTCACATGCATGTGTTTTCTGTCGAAATTTTTTTCTGCTCCAAAAAATTTTTTCAGGTTGTCTCAGAATACTGTGCATGGATATAGAGGCAATCTGTGAAAATTTGGTGGCGCGATCTCTCCAAACCGCCGCGGAACCGCGGCCAAACCCATGCTTGGGCCGCGGTTCCGCCGCGCTTTTGATTGATCACTTGACCAAAATTTTACAGATTCCTTCTGAGTAAAAAATAGGGGTTTTGGGATATTCTTTTTGGGCCCAGATTTTCTGTAAGTGCTACAGTACTGCTTGGGGCCCACTTTGATAAATTTGTTCGATCGGATATTTTAAACATGCTAGTTCACAGTATTTACATTATATCTGCGACCGTGAATGTAACTTGATCGGTAAATCCTGTCTAATTGCTATAGCCCGGTTAGACGGATTTGCGAACGTGATCTTCATGTTGATGTTCTGTGTATTGCTGTGATGTTGCGGATCGGTCATGGGGGATAGCCTGGATGCAATGTTAGTACAGTTTTGTTGTATTATGTACATTTGATTTTGCGGGGCGAGCGTCCGACATGTGGACTGTCGTCACTGCCTGTTTGTATTATTCTTTTGGAGCACGACCAGGTCGAGGTCGATGTACCCGTTGTATGTATATTTTACTTTCTGTACTAGGATTACCCCGCGGAGGGGTGCACGGATAGCCGGGTTCTAGAGGGCAACAAGCCCGCATCTCATGGCGTTGAGACGGAGGGGGATTTACTCTAGAATTGGCGGGCTATTCGCCGCACTCGTAGGGGGTATAGGTTGACCCAGGAGGGGTGCCCAAGTTACCGGATTCCGTGAAGTGCTGGGTGGTCCATTCACGTTGCTGAAGGGGGCTGCTTCGCTTCAGGTTTTGGCGGGTAATTTACCGCGCCCGTAGGGGTCTAGGATTTTCATTGCACAGGCTATCCACACGACCAGGGGAACGTCGGGTTTCAGTGGCGGCTCTGTGAAACCCGGGGATCCCAGATATCTGTATTGTTCTGTGATACTGTACTTTTCTGTGCTGCTGCTTTTTTATCACGCCTTGAGCGAAAATTATATATTATATATATACTAGTAGATGTTGTATATGTTTTGCATCCGCACTAGTCCAGTCCCCGCTCTGTCGTTAGTAAGCTAACCTAACAGGTGATGACGGGACCCAGTGGCGAATGCGGATGGCATATACGTACGTCATTATTTTCGTTCTTTGTGGTGTGATCAATTGATGGGACTGCGTTGATTTGGATCAATTCAAGATTAACAAACCTATTCTGATGTTGTTGGAACACTTTTTCAAAAAGCTGTTATTGCAAGGGCGTTCTCTTTTGTTTTGCACCGTGGTATTCAGTTGGAATATCCTGCTCCTCAGTCGACGAGGCAAGGGCCGAGATCCCTTCACCGGGAGTGACCCCTTGGACAAAAAGCTTGCGTCATGGCAATAACTTCACTATAGCCGTTTACTTTTGCTTTGCATCGTGGTATTCAGTTGGAATATCCTGCACCCCATTCTACGGGGAAAGAGCCGAGATCCCTTCACCGGGAGTGACCTCTTTAGCAAAGGTTTTCGTTACTATATTTTTATAAAGCTATCAGTTCCTTCAACGATATCAAGTTCATTACGTTAAAGGTTTTCGCCAGAAACCATTCGTAGCCCTCCGTCATTTCAGTTAAATATTCGATGGTATTCAAGCTATGTATTTTGACCTCACGCCAAGGCATAGTGTTTGGTAGCTGCCGGGTATTTATCTGTTGCATAGATAGATGCGTTGGTTTGGGACAGTCGTACTACTATTTTGGCCTACGTCAAGGGTATGTATGGGTGGGTTCAAATTAACCTGGACAATGACGGGTAGAACTTGACATGTGACTTATGATATTTTGACCTCACGCCAAGGTCATAAGAGCATGGGGCAAAAATCCACATCGGGAGTTTCAAAAGAACTGAAACTTGCCAGATATGCGCATACCTTCTGGAGTGTGATAACGTGAGCGGATTCCGTCACGTTATCATGCGATGATAGTTGGATCCCGATTCCCACTGATGAGTCGGTTTACTCCTCGGGTGATCCCGGCTAATTCTTCTTTCAGGTTTGGGGAAGAATTTGACGTTACAGTGGGAGGTTTCCAGATTAGATAAAGTGACAACCATTCTGATCTAGGTTAGAGTGCACGCTGAGTGTTTCTTTTCTCTCTCTTTGGCAGCGACCATTGACCCGACCCTAGACTATGACTCAGTGACCAAGTTGACCGAACCTTCTTAACACTGGCTTTTGAATTGTCAGAGTTGCAGACCTCATTGCCACTCCTACTTTTACCCTTTTCTCCAGGACACCCCGTATTACTACGAACGTCCACTTCCATTGGACAAAACCATCGTATGGTTATATACGAACTCGAAAGAATTCGAGGATGGTTTCTAGTTCTGGAGAAAATGAATAGGACTATTCAGTTGTCTTTTCCTTTTACCTTCTCTCTCAGATTGCGAGTACTCCTTGGTTTAGGAGATAATACACCTATTACGCAAATTGGATAGTCTTCTTCCAAACCATAGGTAGGTGCCGACCGGTAGGGAATGAAGAAAACCAATTAGCCTAAACGGTGTACAGAAGGTATTAAGTTAAGACAAAGAAAGGGATTAGTAAGAGGGCAAAGTAAATTGCGACTGCTATTCACGACCAAACCAAGTATTTCTTCGCCAATCCCAAATCACCTTTGTATTTCTCCAGGACACTCCGTATCACTACGAAGATCCTAGTTTATTGGATAATCCATCGTATGGTTATATACGAACTCGAAAGGAACTTGTTCCAGTTCGGGGATGGATCTTGGTTCAGGAGAAATAGGAATTAAGTTCATTCGATTGTCTTTTATCATCACCTTCTCTCGTATTGCGAGTGCTCCTAGGATTAGGACAGTACACTCATTATGCTTATTGGATAGTCTTCTTCCAAACCATAGGCTGGTGCCGAACGGTAGGGAACGAAGAAAACCATTTGGCATAAAGGGGTGTACAGAAGGTAACGACTAAAGACATATAAAGGGATTTGGAGAGGTGGCAAAGAAATATACGGTTACAGTTGTGAATCTGGATAATGAAAGAGGCATTACTAGGAATACCAGGATACCCCATCGAAACATTTCAATGTTTCAGTTTCACTGTGTACTGTTAAAAGAAAACTGATTTCCCAATTAGACACTTGCTCCAGGGTATGTATTTACCAGGTATGATTCTCACATCTGTATGGTTTTACAGATGATGAGTGGGAGTAAGTTATTGGGAATTAGGTGATCATCCTCATTATATCGGGATTCGTTGTAATTGGTGATATTTGAGGAAGTCACCTGGGTTGTTTGCCAGTCGGCAAATATTTGGTTTTGAATATCCGTTGTTATGCACCAATTTCAAATTGATATATCTGTACATCTATTTTTATAGAATGAGACATACCTTTTTGAAATTATGTCTATGACATTTACCTATACCAGTGGATGGTTAGGTAAGGAGCATTGAATAGCGGTGTAACTCTTCTTAACCATAAGTACAGTTTTCAACCTACGACACAAAGGGAATGAGTTGATAGAATCAGCAGACTTATACAGAGTATTGTATGTCGTCCAGTGTCCATTAGGACAGAGGGGTTGGTCCTCGTACTATATTCTGTTTACTTTTAACTTCTCTAGTTCTTAGACGTGTATTTCGTAGAAACACAGGGTCTAAGTTTTGAGGAGTTATAGGTATAAGAATAAAGTAGAGAACCAGGTATTGCAAGTATCGGGATTCTTCAAGGTGATCGAAGATGTAGATACTTGTGTATGGTAATCAGTTGATTAAGAGAACTTGCTTCTCTTTCAGGTTACTCATAATTGGAAGCATTCCTAAGTTGAGTAACGCTGATCGGCCTCCTTCCATTTAGTTGACATGCACTGGAGAAAGCTGCATGATTTGAATCTGGTTCAATTAAATCAGTGCCTCTGTTCATATATTGGATATAGAACAGTTCATATCTTGACTTTGTTGAGATACGGGAAGTTGTCCGGCTTATGCTTAAAACCAGACTCTGGACAACTCAAGGCACGTTTCAGTAATGGCTATTTGTGGGTTGACCCGGGCTATGACGAGGGTTGATTTTCTACCATCTGGAAGATCAATAGTGATATTGTTCTTAACTCGCCACAGTTTTAATAAAAATGGATTTTTTTTTCAGAAAAACAGCAGTGGGAGTATGGTAGAACTGGAAGTGATTCCAGAACCGCAAACGATTACTGAAGATTTGATAAGAACTTAAAGATTCAATCTGGTTTGACATTCTATTGTCCACTCCGCAGAAAAGGTGGGTAACCTCAGGCACCCGAGAGGTACTTCGGTATGCTCAAGGACGGTGGCAGGGAGGTTCTTGTTTACCCAGACTTGCCATTGCTGCTGTTCTAGATTGTGAGGCTCGGCAGGAGGATGAGTATAGCGTCGTTCTAAACTAGCTTTAGAAGTGTACGTGTATATGACTCTGCCAGAGGGTTATCTTAGTCAGTGGGAGCAGCGGAAGCATTGGTGGACATCAGGCTTATGTCTATTTATAGACTAAAGCAGATATAGCGGAGATAGATCATCTATTTCTGATGTGACAGTCATAGGTTTGACTTCATCAGAATAGGGGATGGATCTGTTAAGAAGGTAGTAGGGTGTGATGTCCTGGTATTTGGATGACATACACAGAGTAGGATGTCATATTCCTATACTACGATCGGTTATACTTTGGTCGTCACACAGTGGTTTCTCCACATAGGACTTGGATATTATATCTGACATTCTGGTTACTGGATCTATGGTATTAGATCTAGATTTGGGTGGTTTCCCAATCTGGGTACTTAGACAGCATTCTATGAGTATTTAGAATGGACGACTCCTGGCATGGTAGTATACCTGCAGGTAATGGAGTCACCCTCTCTAAAGGTGTCTTACAGACTAAAGGGGAGAGGGATGTGCATGATTGACAGATCACTTGCTTAGGCAATTAAGTTGATCATGAGATATCAAGTACCACACCAGATGTTATTCTTGCAGTAGATGCAATAAGTTGATATTGATCAAATCCTGGAGAAACAGTCGGAAGCAGTTTTATAACATAAGTGTATGTTCTAGGGATATGATAACGACAGCCTCATTTAGGAGACGGTTATCATTCCAGGCTTCCAAGGTGACCTGGATGACAAAGTGACTGTCAGAGTTATAATTTTCCCTCTGACGAGGGGTAGTAGTTTGGACAGGTGGTCCAAGCAGATACTGAGGGAAGGCATGGCGCAGGATACTGATTAAGTTCAGTTGACGATACAGTCTAAGAAGTTTGGATTTGGAGTTCATTTATGAGCTAGGTCCCATCAGACATCCAGACACATTCTAAGACAGGTATTGCTCATTCGGGAGATGGCTTTCTCCGCGAACATGGGATATAGAGAGACATAGAAAGAAACACCACAGCGGATCCACTCACTGAGGCTATTCCTCGAACGCTACAATTTCGCAAACGAGATTTGTGAGACTGACTAGTAGAGAAGTTGGGTGTTCGGTATCACACGGGCTGTGAGTATGCGACATCGCAATAATTAGCCTTGAGTGCAAGTGGGAGATTGTTGGAAATAGTGCCCTCAGAGTCAATTATTGGATTACAGGCACGTGATTGCAATGATTGATGGAGGACCTATCCCAGTAGGACAGTCTTACTCGAGATGATAGTATGCTATCTGGTTTATCTTTATCATCGTGTACTGCTTTAGGTGACCTTACGAGTCGCTATTACACGTTGATAGAGCCCCTAGGATTCTTGCTTGACTACCAGCAGTATGAGGGCGATCATATAAGTGAGAGCTGGAGTCTATAAGCACATCCTTAAAAGGTCCCTAGTCGTGGGAGTTTCGAGACAGGGCATCGATTCTCCAGAGTAGACTAGTGTATACAGTCGAGACCCCGACGAGGGGCGGTGGTCGGTCTCACAAGCCACTGGTGTCATTTGGTTCACCTAAGATGTGTACAGGTGCTCATTGGGTTATGAGTACACCGGACAGGACTCGCCGGGAACCTGCTAGTTGGAATTATACCAGACGTCAGATAGCAGTTCCCTGGTGACATGTGTACGGGTTAGTTCATCGACCTGAGATCGTCATTTGTCTCGTGTGAGTTCCCACTGTGCTTTGATTACTATCCTACCACGGCTCAAAGGAGTCGTGCAAACAGGTTTTAGTTGGGTATAGTCCCGAGCCACATGGAGGCAGTGAGCGGATCTGCAGGGGTTCGTCTCTCCCGGTATTGGGGGTGAGGTCGCGCTGTGTCTAGGAGAGCCAGAACATGGAAAGTCTTTGTCCAAGGCAGGAGATTTGGTGGTAGGTATTCCAGTAGTATCTCAGAATGTTCTGGGCTACACTCCGACACGACTTGTACCGCTATTGGGGGTCTGACTTTTACCAACCCCCTAGGCCCGCCATGCGATGCTCATAAACGAATGGACCGGACTGTACGGATATTGTCACTGATAGGCTCAGTAGGGTGTCAGGATGAGTGCGCTCATCGACGTCCCTTTTGGTCAATACCTGGTAGCCCGTCACGTATTGGCTTATACCTCTGACGTGCTAGTGGTTAAATCCACAGCCAAAGTATTGACGAGTCTTTAGAGTCCACCACACATAGTTACTCAGGTTTCGGGCGAAACGCTGTAGAGGCCATATGGAGATATGGCAGGGTTCGATCAGATACGTGCGGTATTGCATGGATCGTGATCGGACGGGTTTTTACTAGCCGGCTTTGGCTTAAACCGGATCCTAGTATTAGATAGTGTAGATATTGTCTCTTTGCATTTGTATTCAGTGGGAATACAAATACGGGCATGTATTTGCGTAGTGGGGTTTTCATGTAATTTATTATGGGATCAGTTTTCTGAAGTTGCCAGTTTGCATTCCGTTCCGGCCGGTTTTCTTTTATTCTTTCACGACCGGACTTTCGATGGAGGGGGTTATTTGCACATTTGCAAATAACTTATTCATGGAGGGCTTTCATGCATATGTGAGGCATCATGAGTATTCTTTCATGATGAAATTCTATTCTAGTCTTATTCATTGCTTTTCTTGTGATGGGTTAGTGAGTGGATTTAGATGAGAAAGAAGTGTGACCATTTTCTCATTATCGTTTCTTTTTCCCCCATATATCTTTGTGGCTTTTCTTTTCTTCCACCACCATCCTCATGGGTGAAGGGGCCGGCCATTTTGGACAAGAGGAGAAAATGAGAGAGGATCATTTTTGTGAGGGTGGGAAAATTATCATTCATCTCATTTTTCATTGCCACCAAAATTCCCAAGTTCAATTCTCAACCTCATTCCTCCATTAAGGCAACTAAATCCCAAAGAGACATGGCTACTACACTATTCTACAGCATCCCTTGGACGCGTCGGCTAGCCAACAACGCGCCCGAGTTGCCTCGGTCCAGAGGTGGGAGCCCGTATACGAACCCGGCTACGTGGTGCCCATTTTGACGAGGAGGTGACGGACGAAGTTTCCGCAGGAGATCGGAGTGGAGACGAAGACCGAAGGACACGGATCGCTTGGTATAGCATCTCTACTCTTTTCTATTTTGCTAGTAGCTAGGTTAATGGCCCGATCCGGGTGAAAAGTGCGCGGTGGTGCCGGGTTGCAAGTTTTTGCAAAGTTTTTGTTTCCGCGTTTCCGGCGTCGGATCGACGGCCGGGGCGCCGCCGCGGACTTACACCCCCGGCCTTCCGTACTCGGCGTCAGTGGCGACGTCGAGCGTGTCGAGCTGTTGGGGCTGGTTCGGCGACGGGGATGGTTTTGTCTTTCCCTCTGTCTAGATGAGGCGCCGCTGGTGCCAGCCTCTTGAAGACTGATGTCTTTTGAAAAGCGGTATCCAATCTGTCAAAGACAGACCTTCGAGCAGGAGCGGGAGCCGGAATAGTCAGTCTTGTAAAGACCGACTCTTTAGCAGGAGAAGCCGCCTTAACGACTTCAGGAGCAGAGATGACTATCTTCCTCGGGATGGCTACTTCAGGGGTCACGGGCTTCTTGGCAGGCCCATCGGAGTTTAGGCTCAGTCTGGTGAAGACCGAGGAGTTGGAATTGGACGACCCGTTGAGATGGGCCGTGGTAGTAGTGGGCTGATCGAAGACCGACTTCTTTTGCGCTTCCTTCGGCAGCGGGATATTAATGTTCACTGGCGGGTGCATGGTCCCAAAGAACAGACCGGTGGTAGCCTGAGTCACTTATTCCATAGGCATAGTGAACAGGGAAGCAGCCTGCGGTCCATAGGCTATACCTCCAGATGAGGCGGAGCGTCGGTTGCACTTGCAGTTGGAGCAGTTCGAGCAGTTGAACGCTATTGCTGTTTGATTTCTGCGCCAAGCAAGAGACCAAATCTTAGTAACTTTAAACCCGAGGGCAACCATTAACAAACCACGATTCGTTCGCGAAGACGACACACGAAGTGTGGAGGGGAAAGAAGAAAAGGTCCCACCGGGCGTGCCGGAATCTGTTCCCCTCCGAATCACAGAGACGCGACCGCGTAGGTTCGTCTTGCCGCATAATTCGGGGTAGATGCTACTTGGAGCTATCCGTCCACCTCTCCGAAAATGCCAAGTTGATTTATGGCACCATGTATCGAAGGTTTAAACGGATGCGGCCGATGTAGCAGACTTCGTCAGATTCCCCCTCGTTCGAGGGGTTTTTGATTGTGGGGACGCTCTTCCCTGGAGGCGCAAGCCCCTGCAGTTAATTATGCTACCGCATCGCGGTAACAACTTTCTCCTTCTCCAGATGGTCACTTCGTGTCGTGGGTGTTTGTATTGTTTGTGGTTGCCCGTGGATTGTATATGGAGATTAATTTATATTGTCGCCCGTAAGACGTAGATTAGTCCAAATCCGTATTTTCTTAGATTTGGGTTTGGGGTTTTGGTTTAAGGATACGTTAGTCTCATTTGAGACTAAGATCAACTTAAATGTTAGTTAAGGATATGTTAGTCTAATTTTAGACTAAGATTAACTTAACGGGATCGTTTAGATCCAACAAGAGAGCATTTGGGGGGGCTCTATTGTTTAGTTTAGTAGCATTGCGGTCGATAGGTAGTTTAAGGACATTGCGGTCCAATGTTAGTTTTAAGACATTGCGGTCAAGGTTAAGGACATCATAGTCCGTGGATTTAAGGACTCCACAGTCCATCGTTAGTTTTAAGACATCACGGTCAAGGTTAAGGACATCATAGTCCATGAGTTTAAGGACCCCGCAGTCCGTTGTTAGTTTTAAGACATCTCGGTCAAGGTTAAGGACATCATAATCCATGAGTTTAAGGACCCCACAGTCCGTTGTTAGTTTTAAGACATCCCGGTCAAGGTTAAGGACATCATAGTCTATGAGTTTAAGGACCCCACAGTCCGTGAAATGCATGGTTGTTGGGACCCGTCACCTCTTTGAAGACGTTGAGGAATTACAACGACAAATATCAAAGGAGTGAAGAGATGTACCCTTGAACCAAGGTAGATTAAATGATCTGTAGCCCAATTTTGGAACTAAGACCAATTAATTATATTGTGAGCCCATTGGCCTAGTTGAGTCTGGATTGAGGACTTATGGCCAACTTGGGCTAAGTCCAACTGAGTTTGACCCTTTATTGGACTATTTGACATTTGTCTGGTTTTAGTCCACATTGTTTTCATCTTTGATTTCTCCAATTTTGAGATTCAATTGAAGGAGAGGCTTTGCCTCTGGAAAATTAGCCAGATTGGCCAAAAATAGTGTTTAGACAATAGGGAACAACCCTCAGATTAGTGTTAAACACTAGAGAATAACAGTGTTAAATACTGGAAGCAAGATTCTCAAATTAGTGTTAAACACTAAAAGATGATCAGTGTTAAACATTGGGAATGGGATTCTCGAATTAGTGTTAAACACTAGAAAATGATCAGTGTGAAACACTGGAAATAAGACTCTCAAATTAGTGTTAAACACTAAAAGATGATCAGTGTTAAACACTGGGAACAAAGCTCTTGAATTAGTGTTTAAAATACTAAAAGAAAAGTCACGTGGGGACACGTGAGGGCAACCGAAGGTGGGGCCAGATCTCCTTTTCTTCGTTCTGCAAGTGAGCTTTAAACACTTTTTATGTTTTCTCTGGAGCATCACGTGCTGACACGTGAGGAGGATTAGTGCGCTGATTGTTAGAGCACCAGCCAAGGGGTCACGTGGGAACACGTGAGAGCGCCCAAGACTCTTATTTCTTTTATTTTTTCTATCTGTGTTCCGGGAGTCACGTAGAGCACGTGAGGCATTGCCTCTGAGCTTTTTCCTCCTTACTTCTGTGGGTCTTTACAGGGGTCGCGTGGGGCACGTGACCCTGTTTCTTTGCATGTTTGAAGATCTGTTTATCCTTTTTAAGAATTAAATTCTTCATAGGGTTAAACCCTAGCAATAACTTTAGAGGAATTAAATTCCTATTTTCTTTTGAAGAATTATATTCTTAGATAGGGTTAAACCCTAATTTTCCTCCTGTAGGAATTAAACCCCCATGTATGTAAAGAATCAAGTTCTGACATAGGGTAAAACCCTAATTTTATTTTAAGGGGAGTTAAATTCTTGTGAGCTTGAGAGAATCAAATTCTCAATTAGGGTTAAACCCTAATTCTGTCCATCTTGAAGGAATTAAATTCCTATAATTTTGGAGAATTGAATTCTCATATAGGGTTAAACTCTAATTTTATCTTGGAGGAATTAAATTCCTATAATTTTGGAAGAATTAAATTCTCCAAACTCAATTCCTCCTCTATATTTTAGATCTGCATGGCAGGATCTCGACCCGATAAGAATTGAATTCTCAACTTATGGGAAGATGTGCACTTTGCAGATCTTCAACCAGAGAAACAACTAAATTCTTTTTATAGAAGAGTTAAACTCTTAAATTGAGAATTAAATTCTCTTTTTTGAAGTCTTGATCCCCTTTCTTTTCTTACCGAGAGTTTTTCTTTGCATAGAATTAAATTCTCCTCTCTTTTCTCTCTGAATTTTCAAGATTCCAAAACTCTATATCCCTCTCCCTTCTTTTGGCTTCTATTTATAGGAGAAGGGAAAAAAATCAATCTGTTTAGTAAATCTTTCATTGAAACATTTGATTTGTTTTTATCATTAATCCGGGCCTTTAGATTATTAGGTGAATTTTATTCACCGTTGGATTTCAAATCCAAAGATATTCCTTTTGTTATTTCGGTGAGATTTAGGGGAAATCTTTCCTTGTCCAAGATTTTTCCATAAATTGGTGATATTTAATCATCCTGGGATTCTCAATCCAGCGGTTCTCTAAAATTCTTCTCCATTTTGGAAAGATTTAAATGATCTTTTTTCAGAATTTAATTCTGCTGAACGGTAAAGCTTTTAAAGCCAGTCACGTGTGGCCACGTGACCTTTGGTCACGTGTGAGCACGCGACCCCGGTCACGTGTAAGCACACGACCCCCTGAGTGGACTCCTCTTCTGTGCTCTGTTCTGTGCCGCTGCTTTAACCCTCACGTTCCAACACGTGACCATTGGTCACGTGTGAGCACGTGATGCCTCTTCTGAAGCTTTTTCCTGATTTTTAATCAGGGAACAAGGGGTTTCGTCTCTCCCGGTATAGGGAGTTGATGTTGTGTTGTATTTGATTGGCTATAACTGGAAGTCCCTGGCCAGGGCTGATATGGAGATTTACTAGTAAGAGTTATCAGTAGTTTCTCAACCCGTTATGAGCCTTACATCGACACGACTTATCGGTTAATAGGGTCTGACGTTTACCACCCCTAGACTGGATATGCGACATATCAGACGAAGAGATCGGACTGTACGGGAGTGTTACTGATTGGATTCAAAAGAGAATGTACAGGCTTGTTTGTTGATCTTTTGATTTCTTAATACACGGGTGGCTGTTACGTTTAGCTGACCGCTTGCTGCTTGTGGGTGTTTGATATGATCATCACCTACTGCCGGCGTATTGACTATTCTTTAGAGTTCTACACAGAGATTTCCTGGCTCAGGCAAAACGAAGTAGGAGCACATATGTGATATGTGCGGGACTAGAATAATACGATATGAGATACCGTATTCTGTTCTCGCGATATGAGATATCGGCAGGGTATATGCGATATAGCCGGGTCATCGGATCAAGTGTTGATTCGATGAATTGGTACATGTTATATTAGTCGGTTATATGTAATATAGCTGGATTGTCGGATCAAGTGTTGATTCGATAATTTAATGTATAATTATATATGTAATATATTACATTATGTTAACTAATATAAGCTCGCTTTATTGATTCATTTTCTCACTGGATTATACATTAATGTATATGCGATATAGGTTAATTGTATTATTTTCTTTTGTTACAAAATATATTGTATATGTGATATATAATATTGTAACAAGTTAGGGTTACAAATACAACATGGTTGTTAAGTTTAAACCAAATTAGGGTTTGGATTTGGGTTAGCTTTTGGGTTAACTTTTTCATGAAGCTTCATGAAGCTTTCCTTTTGTCATTTAGTTTTGATATTTTGTGTAGATATTTGTTAACCCAACCCAAACCCTTAACCATAGTTTATTCTCTACATGAGTTAATGCCTTCATTTATTAACTCATGGTTGTCATTTGTAACCACAACAATTCATTATTCATCACAAAATCTTTCTTCTTCTTCTTCCTCCTTGAAAAAGCTTTCTAGCTTTTTGTGTTGTAATAATTTAAAGTGAGAAATTGAAAACAAAAGAGAGCAAAATTCCTACTTTATCATCCTCATCTATTCTAGCCACTTAGATTAGGGTGTTCACTTCACTAATTGTTTCATTAGTGAAGTGTAAACTTGGGTTTGAGATTCTTCAAGGTAGATCATCTTCGAAAAGGAAGACTTTAAGCAAGTATGGATCATTCGACTTGTGGAGCCTTTCTAAAGTCCGGAAGTTCATGGATTGCGGTGAAGGGACTGCTACTCAGAGCTTATGAAGCGAAGGAACGGACTACAAAGGTTGTAATCCATCCCTCTTAGATGTAAAGTTGTTTACATGCATAGCTAACCCTAATTCTCTAGTTCGATTACTTGGTTGGTTTGTTTAGCACCCCAAAAATTTTAATATAGCATGTTTGATACTTGCCAAAACCTTGCTAAGGTGCTAAGTTAACCCTATAGGAGCTCTTCTTCTCAGGTCAGATTCCTTGCGTTTGATCTCCCGAGGACATCTTCCTTTGATCAGGTTAGATATATTCTTCCGAGAAGTCTGTAGAGGCAGTCCGGGTAGAATCTAGGGAGTCTTCTGAAACTTCCTCTTCTGCTTCTTCCTCTTCCTCCTCTGAGTCGGAGTCCCCCCCCAGGGAGTTGGGTTTAGTAATGCTCCGTAGGGTCATGCGACAGGGGCGATCCCTAAAGTGCAGGTCGCGGGTGTTCTTGGCGTGCGATCCACGCTGAGACGTGCAGATGAGCTCGACAACATCCGGACTCATTTCCTCATTCCTCCCGGCTATTCACTTCGTCTGGCCAAGGAGGGGGAGAGGGCAGACTGGGTACGGGGCAAGGAGATTGCCCTGTATCTTAAAGCCTTTTGGGCCGGGATGCATCTGCCCTTCTCCCCCGAGGTGAGTGCGGCGTTGAATTGTTTTGGGAAGAAGGGGAAGAAGGCCGCACGACGGGTTAGTGCCGAACTCTTGAAGGATCCTCCTCGGGTTCCTGGTCCGGTTGAGATTGAGTCTGATCCCTTTCAGCCCAAGCCTTCTCGTTTCTTCTTTTTGCTACAAAAACCACCCTGGCGCTCGTAGGGGCGAGCCAAGATGGGTATACATATTTTTTAGAAAACAACGGGAGGACGCTGCCGGGTCGGGGATCGTCGTAGTACCTTCTTCCATTCATGAATGGAAGAAGTTTTTCTTTATTGCGCCGCGCGAGGGTGAGGATTAGCCTGTGCCCACCAAGTGATAATGGGTCAGATGTCCGCAGGTGAGTCGGTCGAATGATCCCGACGCGCTGGCGGTGTCGAAGTGGGAGCCCCTACCTCGGGCTGATGTGATGCTGTCTGAGCGGGCCTTCAGTTGGGCCGGGCTCAGCCCTGCCTATTACGCGGGTAAGTTAGAAGCTTTCAGGTGACCTGTTTAGACTTGTGCATTCTTTCATCTTTCCCGGCATTGCTGACTCCTTGTATTTTTGTCTTATGCAGGACCCATAGACCTGAGCAAATTTTGGCCAGCAGTGGTTGATACGAAGAAAGGGAAGAAGGCCGGAGGCGCCGGCCCTTCTCGCCCATCGTCGGCTCCGGCTCCACCGGCGGCCGCTCCATCCAGGCGCCCAAGAGCCCCCCCGAGTCCAGTCATGCGCCGAGCCGAAAGCGTGCTCGGGAACAAGAGCCTCGGGCTCCCGCGGTGGTAGGCGAGACCGGTTCTCCCGCGTCGCTCCTTAAGAGGTTTCATAGGACGACACCCCGCTCCCCGGCTTCCCCGATCCTCGTGGACGATGGGGAGCTTCGCTTCGAGGTGCCCTCGGGGCTTTCCTTCGCCAACAGCCTGCTCTCGGAGATGAAAAGGTCGGCCGGGGGCAGAATCCCTCGGGGGACCCTCCGGGCCCAAATGGCGGCCATAGCTCAAGAGGCCATGCAGGTTAGTGCTCGCAACCCACTTGGTTCTTCATTTAGTATTTTTGTTCGCGTGATTTGATGCCTCCCTTTCCTTTTTAACCCTCTTTCTTTTCTTCAGGTTCTCCAGCACGTCGCCCTCGTCATCAACATGGAGGACGAGGAGATAGCCCCGGCGATGTGGGCCGCGGGCGAGTTCTCCTCGCGGGAGGAGAGCTCAAGGCTGGAGCTGGAGGCGGTGATGGAAAGAGTCACTGCCCTTGAAGACCGAGTGGCGGCAGGGAATCGGAAGGTCGCCAGGTGCCGAGATGCTGCCCGAGCTGCCGAGGCCCAATTGGAAAACTCCCAGGTGCTCGTCACCACCTTGAAGAAGACGGCGAACACCCTCCGAAGAGAGAATGAAGCGGCGAAGGAAGGGACGAGGCACGCCGAGTTTCGAGCGTCGAAGGCTGAGCTTCTGGCGTCGAAGGCGGTGGAGAGCTATAAGAAGTCGGACCAGTTCTACGCCGACTTTGCTAGAGCTTCCGGCGTTATTTGGCACGACGCTCTCGACGCTGTCAAGGCCCAGATGCCGGAGTTCCCTGACGGCAAGCTCCGGGAGGAGTACCCTCGTGAGGATGGCGCCCAGGGGAATGTCCCTGGAAACGATGTAGGGGAAGAGGCCCCCGGTGGGAGTGTTGGGGAGAAGTCGGTTCCCCCGGCTACCGACGCCGAGGCTCCTATGGTAAACACTACCTCGGTTGTCGCAGTGGAGGCGCTGCTCGTTGACGTACGCCCCGGCCTCGAGGCTTGAACTTCCCTACCTCTTTATTTTCTTTGCGCCAAAATTTTGTAAGCCTCCGGGCGTTTTTGTAAGGCTGGGGAGCCCAAAATACCTCTGTAAAGACTTCTAATTTTTATGAATAGAAAATCCATTTTGCAGTGTTATTTTGTTTATGGTAAACAGTTTTATTTGCGCAGTACTGCTTTCATGTCAGGTTGGTTTTTTGTCTAGCGATTACACGTCGAGTTGAGAGTTGAAGTAAACTATTTTCCAAGTGTGCAAAGATCGGTGAAAGGTCGGTATCTCCATGGCCCCGAAGTCGGGGTGGAGATCGCTTAGACGTGAATGGACCGAGCAGGGTAGCTGCCCGGTGGCTTCTTGGTGAGGGCTTTGATCCTTGGCGTCATGGATAAGAAATTACCAGCCAAGAACGGACCGAGCAGGATAGCTGCTCGGTGGCCTCTGGATGAGGGCTTTCATCCTTAGCGTCAACAACAACAACAACAACAACTGAGCCGTTTATCCCAAGCATATGGGGTAGGCTACATGAACCAACATGAGAATCACGCCGGGTCCAGCACATGAATCCTCTGTCTCCACTCACTTCTATCGAACAATATACTTTCATTGAGTCCTTTGGCAACCATATCGTTTCGTATCACCTCCATCCATGCTTTCATCCTTAGCGTCGTGGGTAAGAAATTACCAGCCAAGTACGGACCGAGGAGGGTTGCTGTCCGGTGGCTTCTTGGTGAGGGCTTTGATCCTTGGCGTCGTGGGTAAGAAATTACCACCCATGGATAGACCGAGCGGGGTAGCTGCTCGGTTGCCTCTTGGTGAGAGCTTTGATCCTTAGCGCGGGAGGGCATTGGGAGGCCTGCTAAGGATGGACCGAGCAGGGTAGTTGCTTGGTTGATTCGTGTAGTTCTATCCGACCTTCCCCAGCGTTTGAACATCAGGAAGAGTGACTGTCGCGGTCGACACGCATTATGAACGCGCGAAGGGAGGCGAAGCGTAAGAGCCGTGTCCATAGCCGTATCGTTCTGATTTCGCCGAGAAAAGCGGTATGTTTGCCGCGTGGCGATACAGTTGTGGATGAAACGAGCGACTGTTGGACTCTTGAGGGCGCTGTGGGTCTATAAAACGGAGGGCTTGTTGAGCACTCCTTTCTCCATCCCCAAAACGTAAGAATGGACACTTTCCCTTTCACCATCCCCGAGATCATAAATTTCGAAGACGTCTACCTGTACCACCAGTATTGCACCGAGGATACAGTGCAGGTAGTTATAGGCCGCATTGAGGATCATTTTGGCCAACTGCTTCCCCGGCGCTCACCACTGCTCCAGCTGTTGATGTACTCAATCTGGAGGGTGTCGCCGGGGCTGCACAACTCCTTGTCCGAGTAGCTGAAGGACGAGGCGGTTGGTAAGATGAGCTCTTTGTGCCGCTTCGGCCTGATCTCGATGGGTCGGCAGGATCGCTCGGTGGCACTCTTCCTCGAGTGGTACCAACTGAGACATCATGCCGACGTTCGCGGACAGCATCAGAGGCAGCGGTCCGAGGCGGCGAGGGCTCGGCCGGTGTTCATACGATAATTTTGCATTATTATATTCCCCAGTCCTACTCATTTTACAAATAAACAGGTGTTTTTGACCCATGTCTGCTACATAGTTGCAGGTTACAGGTTCTCAGAACAAAAACAGTGAAAAAAATGAAAAGACGATATAAAAGTGATACTACGACCAACAAATGGAAGAATCTTGATCAAGCCTACAGTTTGGAGACTAAACGAAGATCAACAAACAAGTTCACAAAGCACAAAGGCAGAGCAACATTCAAGACTTCAACATGAAGCAACGGTAAAAGTCCACAACTATATTCACTGTGAAAATCTGGAAGAAATCTAGAAGCCAATCTGAGAAAACAACTGAAGAAAATAGAATGAAAAATGCAGCAGAAGATTCCCTGAGAAATTGAGCCCACAAGCCCACTACATGGTCGCGGAACCGCGGCCAAACAGGGGTTTGGGCCGCGGATCCTCGGCCATGATGTGCCCGTGTCAGTGCAGAATTCTTGTGTCGGTGCGTCGGTGCATTAGTTAGGTTTCTTAGGGGGTAAAATTGTAAAAGCAGATTTGCGTTGATTGTAAACCTAGGGTTTCTATGAATCTATAAATAGAAGCCCTAAAACCTTTTTTAGGTTATGCCTCTTCTTGTGCCTCATTGTAAATCTCAAATTCATATCTGTAAATTTCTGTAAAAAATGAAGAGTGCATCAAATTAGAGTAAGTTTTCAATTCTTGCCTTAGTTAATTTTATTATCTGCCCTAGTATAATTTTCTATTCTTACCCTAATTTAGATTTAATTCTCTGCCCTAGTTAATTAATTAAGAAATTTTTTTCAATTCTCTAATGAGTGAGTAGTCTCCTCGCTTGTTAGGATTAGATTTAGGGAAGGCTTAAGTGATGAAGATCTCTCACCCCTTTCTTGCCAATCACATGATTTTATAGGACTCCATGCATACATACACACACCGCTCCCTACGGCACCATATCCCACGAGGTAGCGGTGATACCGTAGTATAAAGGACCGGTTGAGCGTGTTTTCCGTGGAGGTTAGGGTAAGAATTAAGAAAGGAAGGACAAGAACCTAGAGGAAGAAACACAGTTCTTCCCGATGGTACTAATCCACTTTATTAATAATTACCATAACACCTAAAGAGATCTAATTTAAGGCATTGAAAGCGGTGGGAAATCTTTGCATTTCCAAACTTAACCTAAACCTAACCCTAGCAAAATTTTAGTTTAGATCAGTTTAGTTTTTAGATTTAATCAATCCGACACCAATCGGAATTAACTCGTTAGAACAATTAGAAGATACACAAAATCCCTGTGGACCGACCCGTACTCACCGGTTAGCTACCAAGCGATGCTGTTCTTGATTGCGGTTTATAAATATTTTTGATTCATTTTTCGAAAGCGCAAGCACGCTAAACAACACTCAATCAAATGGCGTCGTTGCCGGGGATGGCGTGTTATTTTCTTTTTGCAATTTCAGGTTAATATAAAATTAGAAAAATCATAAAAACTGAAAAATAAAAAAAATATATAAATTTATCATCTTTTATTTTGCTGAAGGGTATTTTTCGTGTGAATTTTGCAGGATCGACGAACAAGTTCGGATCTGGAAAAATCCAGAAAGCAAAACAGAAAACGGCAGATCTGAACAAACAGAGGAATATCACAACAGACAACAGAAGAAATTTGGAGGACCGAGTCAACAGGTCAACCACGGAACCGCGATCAAAGGTGTGTTTCAGCGGCGGAACCGCGGCGCTCTGGTGACGTCATCGCGTGGAAAAATCACTATGGGCTTTCTCTCTCCTCCTCTGAACCCCCTGATATCTCCTCTGTAAATTTGCCTGCAGGATTCTTTGCGCTAAAAATTTCTCCCCCTTCCAATAATTGATCTTGTGCAGGATTCTTTGCGCCGCGCTAAAAGAATTGTTTGCAAGTGTTTGATTGTGTTTACTGCTTTGCATAATTTAATTTGACTTTAAGAGGCTTTTACACCAATCAGATTGGGTGGGGATTTCATTACCCTTCCCAGGACCCTAAATATCACATAAGGCATATTGCATTGACCTTCAATTAATTAAAAAAGATTAGACTCAGTCCTAAGGACTTCGCGCTCAATAGGACAAAGGACTAGTTATAGGTATCGACCGTTGATCCTAACCTGACTTTGTGGTGCCTAGGCTAAACAGGTAGTGAAAGGTAACTTTAAAAGGCCCGTCTCACGGTGATTCGTGAGCAGATCCCTCCTCTCTCTACTTGTGCTTATCTGGCCACAATTGGCGGTGAAGAGACGGTTTGAGGTCCCACTTCTTACCATTTGGAATAGTTAGGAGCTGTCTAGTTGACCTAGGTGACCCTAGATCTAGGCCTGATTATGCATTTGTGGTTGATTGAACGTGTGTCTAAGCCTTTTATCGAAAATCTTTTTGCAAAAAGCTCCATAAAAAAACACAAAAAGGAAAAAAAATTACAAAAAAAAGACTTGCAAATTTTGTCGCTAAGAAATCCGTGCACCTCACTTCCACCCACATTCTTTTTCTTCTCCTTCTTATATCATGGGTACCCCACCTCACAAAACCCTCGCCGAACTTTGGTACCCTGAACCAAATTTTGCTTCCTACGCGAATTGTTTTGGTCGATTTACGGACGACCCCTCCATACCCAAAATTTCTTTGAAAGATCGAATAGAAGCGTCTAAGAGAAACAGTTGGACTCCGCAATCCACTTTGTATCAACCGTTGCAACCTTCACCACCTTCTTACGTGATACTCCTTTTTCAAGTCCTATTGTAACTCCAAAACCCATGTCTATTATTGAGCATATTGAACAATCTCCTAGCCGATCTTTCACTACTCTCCACACATTCTAGGGATCAACAAGTCCATTCACCTTTTTATCCAAATGTTGATCCTACTCCTGTCCAACCATTAAATTCCTACCAGTCCTATCCAACTTTCACACCTTCCCTAGACATTGCTTCTATACAGCCATTTGGGAGTTTCCAGAATCCAAGCAATTTTGAATCTTTTACTGAAACCCCTTCACAACCCATGTCTAGTTTGGAACAGTCGTTGGAAACCTATATGGTAGCGACAAACCAAATGATGAAGAATTTGGATGCGTCCATTGCCACCCTTATGCAACCTAATGAACTGGTAGCTAGTTTCCAACTAGCTCCAAATCTTCCAATGTATGATGCGGCGGTTGGACAGAGTGAGAATTTGAGTGGAGAAAGTGAGCTGTGCACCCTTCCAAATCAAACCTACACATTACCAATTGAATTCCACAACTCCAGTTTTCAAACAAATGTCCCAAATAAAACGTTTAATGAGTTGTGCGACTTTGTAGTGCTTGATTTGCCAGATTATGAAGGGTCTCTTTCAAGTGAACCCACACCTAATCCTTTTGAACTTTACACCTCCAATCTAGAAATTGAATTGATAAATATCCATGCTTGTAATGAGGTGTCTGAAAAAATTGATTTTCACTTGATTGAGGATATTGACGCAGGGAATATTTTGGATGATGAACCCGTAGATTTGACTAAAATTTTCTCTCCAATTCATCATCCCGAGTCATTAAATGTTTCTCCCGAACTTCATATGCGTCTTGATTTTGATGATAATTGCATGGATGAGATAATTTTTGAGGAGAATTATGAGAATAGTATTGAGAAGAGTATTGAGGATAGTATTGAGGATGAACCATTTTTATTTGATGTGTCGGATTTTCCAATTCATTCTCCTGAACCTTTAATTGTTAACTTCCTAAATCACCCTCCCTCCTTTCCATCGTTCCGACCACGCAAATGATCACGGAAGAGAACTGTGAGCTCGAAAAAATTTTGTTCGATCACAACAGCTTTGACGCCACTAGTGCGTACCTCTTTGAATCTGACATAGTTCTCACAGACGATAACGATTACGAGTGTTTCAGTTTTTCGGACGATTTTGAAAACTCACCGCCCGAGTTTGAGTCCTTTGAATTTTCAGATGAGTTAGTTGAACCATCAGACTCAGTTGCTTACAGTCAATTCGAACATTTGATGGAATCTTTCAAGTTCGAGATAGATTACTTAGGTGAGAATAAGACTATCCCTAAATCACTCCCTTTCGTCCTTCCCATCGTTTCGACCACGCAAGAATCCGTCGCGTTTCTATTTTCAATGGATGGTTTACCAAGTTCAAAGTACCCATGTTTTCTCGCGAATCTTGAGGGATTTGACCCCATTTCTCGACGGGTTGATAGATTAGCACAATCGCTTTTAACACATCGGTCATCACATATTGCGCTAATTTATTCACTCAATTTACACACTCAAGTTCGTGCTACACTTCTTCTCTTTTCCGTCATTCTTCTCCTCCACCGAGACCATATATCACATTTCTTCCCATACGGTCTCGTGTGTTTCTCAACTCATTTCTCTACACTCCATTCTTCCACCAACCCTACCATTATCACGATAGAATTTTTGAATGGTTGGTGCTAACCTTTGGCCTGTGTAAGGCCTTGTATAGCTTGATTTTTCTCCTCCCTAACTCTGAACTTTAACGTTTAAAACAGTGGAAACACTGTCTCACTTAAGTTTGGGGAGGACCTTTTTGTATATGTATTTTTGTTTTTCTTTTAACAATAAAAAAAATTAAAAATATATTTTATAAATAAATAAACAGGGGAGTGTCGACATTTTCAAGCCTCTTGGTGTAGCATGACAGTGAGGACACTGTCAAGGTTAAGTTTGGGGGTATGCTCGGTAAGCCTTCTTCCTTCGCATTCATGTGTATATTTTTGCATTTGCATACTTATTTTAAAAACCCATAAAAATTGAAAATTTTCAAAAATTATAAAAATTGAAATATTCAATTTTGGCCATAATTGACTTAAGTTTGACAAAAAGGTTAACTAGCTAGAAACAACTAGATCCTAGACATAGTAAATTAAAAAAACCCTAAAAATAACCTTTCTTGAAATTTAACGGTAGAAAGTATATGTCTTTGTAGTTTATTTAGAAATAGGCAAATTTCGAGTTCACTTTTTGGGCTAAGTTAAAATAAGGGAAAACTATTGATATTTTTATTAAAGTATAAGTTTAAAAAATAATTCCTAGCTTAAGTCTAAATTCTGAAAATATATACCCTACAAATTGCATAAACATGAACCTTGAAACCTGGAATAGTAGGAGAGACCTTGAAATGCTCTTGTCTAAAATTCTTAGTACGAAGAAAAATAAAATAAAAATTCAAGTGTGAATAAAGAGATAAAAAAATGAACACTGGTTTTTATAATTACTTAAGGCTGCAAAATAGAAAAAATATTTAGCGAGGGTGCTTCATCACCTAGTGCCTTAGACCAACTGATTTGGGAGTCACTGCTAAAGCCTTAGGTATTACAAGACTAGGAATTACGTTTTAATGTGCAAACACATTTTGTAATCGGTCGTTGGTAGCTCAAGAAGTATTAACGGTCGCATGAAGGATGTGGAAGCAAAAATTCATCTAAAAATTCACCAATTAAGAAGTATTTTGGACAATAGACAAGAGTATGATTGCTTGATTTGAATTTCCAAGTGTAGGGGTGATATATACACACACGTAGGGGTATGTGATTGGGGTTTAGATAAGAGATAGGAATGAAAAATAGGACTTATATCTTTAATAGAGATGATTAAAATTCCTAAGTTGAGATCGAACCCTAGAAGGAAAACTTAAAAGATGGCGAAAACTAAGTAAGCCTACAGAACATATATAATCTTAAGTTAAATGATAAGAAAGCGTGAAAAATACGGGTGGATAATTTATGAGTCGAAAATAATAGACTTCCTTGTTAGAAAACCTAATTTGAGAATAAAAGTCAATAGGCCTAATTGATAGAATTTTGTGGGTAGTATCCGCTGAAAACCCTCAAGAGACAACACTCCTCCTACTAGTGACACCTAGAGGTTTAACGGCTTGTTGCACGAGCTCAGTGCAATCGCGATTCCCTGCGAAAGCGAGGTTAGGTTTTTGTCGAGAATAAAACTAGATTTGCTCGAGGACGAGAAAAAGATAAGTTTGGGGGTATTTGTTCATACCATAATTTTGCATTATTTTATTCCCCAGTCCTGGTCATTTTACAAATAAACAGGTGCTTTTGACCCATGTCTGCTACATAGTTGTAGGTTACAGGTTCTCAGAACAAAAACAGTGAAAAAGATGAAAAGACGATACAAAAGTGAGACTACGACCAACAAATGGAAGAATCTTGATCAAGCCTACAGTTTGGAGACTAAACGAAGATCAACAAACAAGTTCACAAAGCACAAGGCAGAGCAAGATTCAAGACTTCAACACGAAGCAACGGTAAAAGTCCACGACTATATTCACTATGAAAATCTGGAAGAAATCTAGAAGCCAATCTGAGAAAACAACTGAAGAAAATAGAATGAAAAATGCAGCTGAAGATTCCCTGAGAAATTGAGCCCACAAGCCCACTACATGGTCGTGGAACCGCGGCCAAACAGGGGCTTAGGCCGCGGATCCGCGGCCATGATGTGCCCGTGTCGGTGCAGAATTCTTGTGTCGATGAGTCGGTGCATTAGTTAGGTTTCTTAGGGGGTAAAATTGTAAAAGCAGATGTGCGTCGATTATAAACCTAGAGTTTCTATGAATCTATAAATAGAAGCTCTAAAACCTTTTTTAGGTTATGCCTCTTCTTGTGCCTCATTGTAAATCTCAAATTCAGATCTGTAAATTTCTGTAAAGAATGAAGAGTGCATCAATTAGAGTAAGTTTTCAATTCCTGCCCTAGTTAATTTTATTATCTGTCCTAGTATAATTTTCTATTCTTGCCCTAGTTTAGATTTAATTCTCTGCCCTAGTTAATTAATTTAGAAATGTTTTTCAATCCCTAATGAGTGAGTAGTCTCCTTACTTGTTCGGGTTAGATTTGGGGAAGGCTTGAGAGATGAAGATCTCTCACCCCTTTCTTGCCCATCACACGTTTTTATAGGACTCCATGCATACATACACGCACCGCTCCCTATGGCACCATATCCCACGAGGTAGCGGTGATACTGTAGTATAAAGAACCGGTTGAGCGTGTTTTCCATGGAGGTTAGGGTAAGAATTAAGAAAGGAAGGACAAGAACCTAAAGGAAGAAACACAGTTCTTCCCGATGGTACTAATCCACTTTATTAATAATTACCATAACACCTAAAGAGATCTAATTTAGGGCATTGAAAGCGGTGGGAAATCTTTGCATTTCCAAACTTAACCTAAACCTAACCCCAGCAAGATTTTAGTTTAGATCAGTTTAGTTTTTAGATTTAATCAATCCGACACCAATCGGAATTAACTCGTTAGAACAATTAGAAGATACACAAAATCACTGTGGACCGACTCGTACTCACCGGCTAGCTACTAAGAAACGCCGTTCTTGATTGCGGTTTATAAATATTTTTGATTCATCTTTCGAAAGCGCAAGCACGCTAAACAACACTCAATCAGCTGGCGGAAATATCCTCGGAGTACCACGAGCAATGTTTCCTGCACCCCCTTCCCTCGCCACTGTAATTTTTCTTTTTTGCTTCTTCCTTTTTTTATTGTACGGATGAAGAGCTATAATACCTTTTTGAATGAATAAAATTCTTCTTTCTGCAATGCTCTGTCGTGTCCTTCTTGTTGTTTAAATAAAAAGAACTTAGATAAATTGCTTCGCTGAAGAACTCAAGTAGTGGCCTGCTAAGGATGGACCGAGCAAGGTAGCTGCTCGGTGAATCCGGAGGTTCAGGCCGACCTTCCCTGGTTCGTGAACATTGGGAGAGGCGACCGTCGCAGGTAGCATATGCCAGGAATGCTTGGGAGAGGCGTAACGTTTCGGAGGGCCGCGTCACTTTTTCCACGTGGCGGCTCGGTATTGGATTAATCTTGGCGGATCCTAGGATTCGCGCGTGAATCTGGGCCCTTAAGGATTCTGTTTGGGGTTATAAATAAAGAAGGAGATGGCAACCCCTTCGACATTGTTTTCTTTTGAGATGACTGGGCGCACGTATTCGATCGAAGAGATCATCACTTTTGACGACGTCTCCTTGTATGACCAATCCCTGGCTGAGGATGGATACCAGGGAGTGGTTCAGCACCTCGAGGGTCACATCGGTCGGCTTCTCCCTCGGCGATCGTCCCTACTTCAGTTGCTGATGTACGCGATTTGGAGGAGGTCCCCAGGGTTGGACAACCCCTTCACCGAGGAGATTCTGGACGAAGCACTTGACAAGGTGCGTTCGATCTTCCTGCTTGGCCTCATCTCGAAAGTTAGGCACGACCGATCCTTGGCCCTCATTCTGGAGTGCTTCAAGATGAGATACATCGTGAGCTAAAGCTCAGAGGGCGGAGCGTCGGGTGCTTCTGTGGCGTCCCGGGTTCGCGTACAGCATCGGCAGGAGCGGGCTGCAGAGGCTAGGGCTCGGCTAGTGGAAATCTACTCTGAGTATCACCAGGAGTACTTCCTTGATCCCGTTCCACCTCTGTTGTAACTTTTTCCTTTTCCTGTAAGGCTGAGGAGCCCGTAGTACTTTTTGAATGAATAAATTCTTTTTTACAATGCTCTAGTGTTTTCTTCTTATTATTTAAATGGAAAGAACTTTAGGAAGGTTTACATTGTCTTTGTGAAAGAAAAAATACACACTCGTAGATAATCTTTTCATTGGTACAGTTTGAGCTTCTCAGCGTTTTAAGGCCGCGGAAACTTGCGCCCATCCGCATCTTGCAAGCGGTAGGCTCCGCCGGGCAGGACCTCAGAGACGAGGAAAGGACCGTCCCATTTTGGGAAAAACTTATGCATCTTTCCTTGATCGACGAACTCGTTCCTCCTTAGGACTAAATCTTCCGTCTTGAAGAAGCGGCGCTTGACTCGCGCATTGTAGTTGTGGGCGGTTTGCTGTTGATAGGCGGCAGCTCTGATCTGAGCCCGATTTCGTTTCTCTAACAAGATGTCCAAGTTAGTTCATAAGGCTGAGGTGTTCGTTTCGTCGTCGAAATGCTCGACCCGGTGACTGGGGAGCCCGATCTCCATTGGAACCATTGCCTCTGTACCATAACAGAGGCTGAAAGGGGTTTCTCCGGTGGAGGTTTTCTTCGACGTGCGCAGGGCCCATAAGACTGTCACGACCCGAAAGTACAGAACATGACCAGCACTTAGACTACGAACTTCTCGAGGCGTACGTACTCTAAGTAAGCCGAACCCAGAAACCCAAACCAAGAAAAGTAGTAGAGAGCAGGAAGAACCATATCAAATCAACCTGTATGCAACATAATATACAACGCCTAAAGGCGAGGATCACAGCAGAATGAAACTCAACCAGCAAGAAACCCATGGAAATATAATGCGCGACTCTAAAGTCGAAAGAATAAACATCACTGGTCTCTATCTCAAATAAGTATACATGTTTGGTTGATGGAAAATTCTAGATACAACTAAAATACAATATACAATGTATAATGATGGGTACGATACAATAACCCACCTACTAGCAGATAGCAAGTCACCCGAAAAAGAAACTGTGCCCGCAAAGCCGTAATGGAACTTGTACGGCAAACCTGCAGGAAACTGGGGCACAACGGGGGTGAGTTGCCAACTCGTGAGTAGAAAAAGATCTACGAACAGAAAATCGCATGTATGACGCAATCCTAGGTCATACGATCATAATATATAATCCTCAAATATATAACCAGCAATCTCTAACCAAGTTTAGGGTAAATATCTAACTCAAGTGTAAGCCCATGTGCCTGTGTCAGTGTGATTGAAAGAATTAAAGTTAACCGCAATCAAGACGGTGTCGCTATGCAGCTAGCCGGTTGAGCACGGGTCGATTCACAGGGAGATGGTTGTATGTCCTTTCTTGTTTTAGACGAGTCAATAAAGAATTTGTATGTGTTTCTTCAAACTAACCTATGTGTTTTATATGCAAGTATAAAGTTGTTAAGAAAAGATACGAAAATGTAAGCTAAAGAAATCCGTACTAAAAACCTTTGAGCCGAGTCTTGACCAATTGAAGCTAGAGCAATCGGCAACAACGTGGATTAGGGGATTTAAGCGCGGTATTCGTGGAATCCGGCTTATTTACCCTTGTCCTTCCGTTCTTGTCTCTTGCTTTCGCCTCCGGCCAAACCGAACGCAACCGGTCGCGGTTAGGGATCACCGTTACCTTGTTAGGGTAGGGTGCCTAACGGAGCGCTTGCCTATCGTTTGGGCGGAGTTCAATGGAAAATAACGGGAAAAGGAAATGAGCAAAGAAAATCTTAACTTACAATACCGTATTTATTCTTAACAACGATAATTACAACCATTCGCAAAAAGAACCAAAAAAAGAGCAAAAGAAAAGAACAAAGAAAAGAAAAGATTACAAGTAAGTAAGTGCATGAATTAAATTGCAAGTAAGTAAAGCAAGGTAATAAAAAGCAAGTAATAAAAAGCGAGAAAGAAAACTAGAAACTAGAACTCAAGACAAGCATGGGATCAATAGCCAACCCTTAAACTTGCAAGCTCAATCAAGAGATTGCAAGATCAAGAGAAGGGTAAAGAACGCATGTGAAATGAAGCACTAATTCCATAAGAAAATACAACCCTTGAGATCAATAACTAACCCTTAACCTTTCAAGCTCAATGAAGAGCTTGAAAGATCAAGAGGAAGCAAAAATCTCAAGGGGAAACTAAACAAAAGAGAATAATACAAAAACCCTCATCTTCATTGATCTTCCACTCAAAAAGCTCTCACTACAATCTTCATGGAGGAAAGATGAAGAAGAAGAAGAAGAAGAACAAAACTACACTAAAAGAGGCTAAAGAAATTAACTCCTTGGCTTGGCTCAGATCTGGGGTATTTATAGGAAGGGAACTGGAAACCTAGGGCAAGAATCTGGCTCAATATGAATTCCCCCTGAAAAACGACACAGAGAGGACACCATATGGCCGCGGTTCCGCGGCCTAGACCCCCTATTGGCCGCGGAACCGCGGCCATCTTGATGAGTTGGGTCATGGGATTTTGTGTACTTCCCTGGTTTGTAGTTGTCTGCTATGTGGTATATGACTTTTCTCAGAAACTCTTCACAATTCTTCCAGAATTTCAGTAGAACAAGAGGTGATGTGATGTGGATCTTTTGCCATGATTTCCTCGAGCTCCGCGTAGATTTCTTGGAGCTTGTGTTGACATTGAGCTTTGTGCATGACATGACAATCGATTTGCCATTTTGTCCCTTAAACTGGTATGTGGCAACACACGGATAGAGAGCGGAGACCCGTGTTTTATCTGTTGTTGGCAGTAATCCAGAATTTGTCATACTTTTCCATGATATTCACTGTTTAGAGCTGAGACCAGTATCCTACAATTATGTAGCGAACACTGATTAAAAGCACCTGCCTATAAACAAACGAGCGTAAGAATGGGCGGTATAAAATGCAATATTCTAGTATGAACAAATACCCCCAAACTTAACTTTTGCTCGTCCCGAGCAAAACCAATTATTCACAAAAAGGTCCTAACCGCACTTTCGCAGGGAACGCGATTGCACTGAGCTCGTGCAACAAGCCGTTAAACCTCTAGGTGTCCCTAGTAGGAGGAGTGTTAACTCCTGAGGGTTTTCAGTGGATTACACCCACAAAATCCCGTCAAGCTAGTGTTATAAGTTAACATCGATTCTACTCCTACAATTTAGTATTTACGTTAGAAATTCTATCATCCTAAATTAGAAATATCCAACCCTTATTTTTCACACCTCCTATCTATTTAACCTTGGTTCTCCTGAGTTTTCCTTCTAAAGTGCGGCCTCAAATCAGGAATTTTTATCAACTTTACTGAAAACACAAGTCTTATTCTTTATTTCTATTTTTTATCCAAATATCGATTGTATACCCCTACGTGTGTGTATATTTGCACCACTACACTCAAGAATTCAATTCAAGCTATAATACCCTTGCCCTAATACCTAATACTAATTCTTTTCATTAAGGATGGACGGATTTGCTCACACACCTTTCATGGGACTATTAATGCTTCTTGAGGCACTAACCACCGATTACTGAATGTGTGAACTTTAAAGCGTAAATAGCAGTTTCCAGGTCTTGACTTTATTCTATTTTTTTCTTTTTCTTTTTCTTTTTCTTTTTCTTTTTCAAGACCGGATATATTTTTCAACATACTCTTTTGGTGTTTAGCTTTAAATACCGTTTTTTCTTTCATATTAGGCTTTCAGGCAAGAGTATTTCTAGGTATTCTCTACTATCCCAAGTTTCAAGGTGCGTGTAAGTGCAGTTTGTAGGGTATATACTTTCTAAATTTGAACTCAAGAAAAGAAACTATTTTTCAGACTTATCCTCCAGTAAAGCTTCAATACTTTCCCTTCATCTTGACTTAACTCAAGAACTGAACTCAAAAAACTGTAAGGACGTATACTTACCAAAGTTAGACAGAATGAGGGTTATTTTAAGGATTTTCAATTCCTAAGTCTAGAATTTAGTTATTTCTAACATATCAACTAAACTTTCAGAATAAAAATCTAAGTTACCCTATTAGCTAACTTGACGACAAAGTTTTTATATTTTTTTGGAAAATTTTCAATTTTTGTGGGTTTTTAATAAGGTATGCAAATGCAAAATATACAAATGAATGCGAAGGAAGAAAGCTTACCGAGCACACCCCCAAACTTAAACTTGACAGTGCCCTCACTGTCAGGCTACACCAAGAGGGTCAAAATTGTCGGCGCTCCCTAGAAACAAATTATATACAAAACAAAAAGGAAAACAAAAAATATATACAAAAAAGGAGTCCCCCCCAAACTTAAGTAAAACAGTGTTTTCACAGTTAAGCGTTGAAGTTCAGGATTAGGGGGGAAAGAGAATAGTATTAAGCTATATAAGGCCTTACAAAGGCCAAAAGTTAACACCAACCATTCAAAAATTCTGTCTCTGTAAGATGCGGGTTGGTGAAAGAAGGTGAAGAGGAAAGAAATGGAGAATACGCGAGACCGTATGGAGATAGAAGCGGGATACGGTCTCGGTATATGAGCATGGCGGAAAGGAGAAGGATGTGGAATACGAACTTGAGGGTGGAAATGGAGTGAATAGATTAGCACAATTTGTGATGACTGATGTGTAAGAAGCGTTTGTGCTAATCTATTAACCCATTGAGAAATGGGGTCAAATCCCTCAAGATTCATGAGAAACCATGGGTACGCCGAACTCGGTAAACCAGACATATGAAATGAAAGTGAGACGGTTTCTTGCAAGGTCGGAACGATGGAAAGGATGGAGGTAGGTGATTGAGGATGGTTATCGGTTAAAGGTTCCGGAGGGTGTACACAGTCAATGAAGGGAACATAATGAATTGGAAAATCCGACTCATCAATAAAAACTGGTTCATCCTCAAAAATATCCTCAAAAGTTTCCTCAAAATTCAGCTTATCCATGCAAATTTCATCAAAATCAAGACGCATATAGGGTTCGGGAAAACCAGTTAATGACTCGGGATGATGAATTGGAGAGAAAAACTCTGCCAAATCTATGGGTTCATCATCCAAAATATTCCCAGCGTCAATATCCTCAATCAAGTGAAAATCAAAATTCTCAGACACCTCATCAAAAGCATGGATTTCAATCGATTCTGGTTCTAAGATAGAGGTGTAGAGGTCAAAAGGATTGGGTGTGGTTTCACTTGGCAAGGTCCCTTCATAATCGGGTAAATCAAACACTGCAAAGTCGCACAACTCATCAAACATTCTATCTTTAATTGATAATTCAATTGGGACACTTGATAGACTTTCAACACAGGAGTTGTGGGATTCAATTTGAAACGGGTAGGTTTGATTTGGAAGGGGGTACAGCTCACTCTCTCCACTCAAATTCTCAATCTGTCCAACCGCCTCATCATACATTGGAAAATTAGGAGCTAGTTGAAAACTAGCTGCCGGATCACTAGGTTGTATGATGGCGGCCATGGACGCATTCAAATCCATCATCTGTTGGCATGACGCTACCCTAAAGTCTTCCAACGACTGTTCCAGACTAGACATGGGTTGTGACGGGGTTTCAGTAAAAGATTCAAAGTTGTTTGGATACTGAAAACTCCTAAATGGCTGTTCAGTAGCAATGTCTAGGGAATGTGTAAAAGTTGGGTAGGATTGATAAGGATCGAATGGTTGGACAGGAGTAGGATCAACATTTGGATATGAAGGTGAATGGAATTGTTGATCCCAAGAATTTGAAGTGGTAAAAGGGGTGAAAGATTGGTTATGGGATTGTTCAATTTGTTCAGCAAGAGACATAGGTCTTGTGGCTACAACTGGACTTTCAAAAGGGGTATCAATGCAAGAAGGGGTGAATGTTTGAAACGGTTGATACGAAGTGGATTGTGGGGTCCAGTTGTGCGTCCTAGATGCGTCTATCCGATCTTTCAAAGAAATTTTGGGCATGGAGGGGTTGTTCGAAGTTCGACCAAAACAAGAACCGTATGAGGTAATGTCTGGTTGTGGGTACCAAAGTTCGGCAAGTGTTTTGCGAGGTGGGGTACCCATGATATGAAGAGAGAAAGAAAGAAAGGCAGAGAAAATGAGAGGGAAAAAAAATTTTGAATTTTTTTTTATAATTTTTTTTAGGTAGATATTAACAAAAGAATGAAATATATACACAAAAAGAATTTGGACAAAAACAATCACGACACAAAAATACCACACACCTAATCGTTCTCGGGTTCACCTAGGTCAACTAGACCTGCTCCAGAACTTAATTGTCGAAGTAAAACTGTGTCGAGAAACGGGCTCAAGATACACTGATCACGAGGCCAGGTAAGTGCAGAGATAAGGGGAGGTTTTCCAACGCTTTCGCGAAGTTCCTTAATTAAATAACCCTTTCTCTTTTAGCGGTTTCGCCGTTAACACTTTCCTAGACACCCCGTAAACAATGTACCGTTAAACGAGGTTCTAAACACGGTTAATTTCTCCTAATGAGCGCGAAGTCCTTAAGGCTTAAAGTCTAATTTCTTTTAAAATTTGTGCGGGTAAACGTTATGCTCAAGTTCGTGATTTGTGGGCCACGGAAAAGGTGATGAAATCCTTTACCGTATGTTGTGGGGTTCGCTTGCCCTTAATTCCGTATTAATGTATGCAATGCACAATTCAATAAAAATTCTATAAAGAATTAAACAATCGTCTTTTAGTTTAAGCACGGCACTGCAACAAATACGGGTTAGTCAATTTTTAGCGTTAGCTGGCGAACTTGCAAAGAATCCTGCAAAGAATAGTATATTGGATGCGTCGGATTTGAGAAGAAGGTGTTGGTAAAGTACGTACCGTTAAGTTTTTGGGTTAGGAAACCCCCGTTGAATTAAATCCGGTAAGCTTGAAATGTTCGCTTGCACGGGTCAAACTACCCGGATCTTTGGCACTGTACTTTGCAATCACCTTAGCCTTGAACGTACACTTTGCTCCCCACAATCGCAGTTTGCAAATCCGTAAAAATCTGCACTCTTACTCACAAAAATTATCAAAAAAAAAAAGATTTTTTTTTATAAATATATACAAAAAGAATATTAACCCAAATAATAAGAAAGAAAATACGCTACCGTCTCCCCGGCAACGGCGCCATTTGATTGAAAGAATTAAAGTTAACCGCAATCAAGACGGTGTCGCTATGCAGCTAGCCGGTTGAGCACGGGTCGATCCATAGGGAGATGGTTGTATGTCCTTTCTTGTTTTAGACGAGTCAATAAAGAATTTGTATGTGTTTCTTCAAACTAACCTATGTGCTTTATATGCAAGTATAAAGTTGTTAAGAAAAGATACGAAAATGTAAGCTAAAGAAATTCGTACTAAAAACTTTTGAGCCGAGTCTTAACCAATTGAAACTAGAGCAATCGGCAACAACGTGGATTAGGGGATTTAAGCGCGGTATTCGTGGAATCCGGCTTATTTACCCTTGTCCTTCCGTTCTTGTCTCTTGCTTTCGCCTCCGGCCAAACCGAACGCAACCGGTCGCGGTTAGGGATCACCGTTACCTTGTTAGGGTAGGGTGCCTAACGGAGCGCTTGCGTATCGTTTGGGCGGAGTTCAATGGAAAATAACGGGAAAAGGAAATGAGCAAAGAAAATCTTAACTTACAATACCGTATTTATTCTTAACAACGATAATTACAACCATTCACAAAAAGAACCAAAAAAAGAGCAAAAGAAAAGAACAAAGAAAAGAAAAGATTACAAGTAAGTAAGTGCATGAATTAAATTGCAAGTAAGTAAAGCAAGGTAATAAAAAGCAAGTAATAAAAAGCGAGAAAGAAAACTAGAAACTAGAACTCAAGACAAGTATGGGATCAATAGCCAACCCTTAAACTTGCAAGCTCAATCAAGAGATTGCAAGATCAAGAGAAGGGTAAAGAACCCATGTGAAATGAAGCACTAATTCCGTAAGAAAATACAACCCTTGAGATCAATAACTAACCCTTAACCTTTCAAGCTCAATGAAGAGCTTGAAAGATCAAGAGGAAGCAAAAATCTCAAGGGGAAACTAAACAAAAGAGAATGATACAAAAATCCTCATCTTCATTGATCTTCCACTCAAAAAGCTCTCACTACAATTTTCATGGAGGAAAGATGAAGAAGAAGAAGAAGAACAAAACTACACTAAAAGAGGCTAAAGAAATTAACTCCTTGGCTTGGCTCAGATCTGGGGTATTTATAGGAAGGGAACTGGAAACCTAGGGCAAGAATCTGGCTCAATATGAATTCCCCAAACAACCCCTGAAAAACGACACAGAGAGGACACCATATGGCCGCGGTTCCGTGGCCTAGACCCCCTATTGGCCGCGGAACCGCAGCCATCTTGATGAGTTGGGTCATGGGATTTTGTGTACTTCCCTGGTTTGTAGTTGTCTGCTATGTGGTCTATGACTTTTCTCAGAAACTCTTCACAATTCTTCCAGAATTTCAGTAGAACAAGAGGTGATGTGATGTGGATCTTTTGCCATGATTTCCTTGAGCTCCGCGTAGATTTCTTGGATCTTGTGTTGACATTGAGCTTTGTGCATGACATGACAATCGATTTGCCATTTTGTCCCTTAAACTGGTATGTGGCAACACACGGATAGAGAGCGGAGACCCGTGTTTTATCTGTTGTTGGCAGTAATCCATAATTTGTCATACTTTTCCATGATATTCACTGTTTAGAGCTGAGACCAGTATCCTGCAATTATGTAGCAAACACTGATTAAAAGCACCTGCCTATAAACAAACGAGCGTAAGAATGGGCGGTATAAAATGCAATATTCTGGTATGAACACAGTGCATCAGGTGGCAATATATCATATGCATGATGTATGAATGCATGAAACAGAATGCATGTACTGAAGAAAACTGCTTTCATAAATCAGTGAGATTTCTGTATTTTTAAAATGAGGTATCATAATGAAATCAGCATAAAATAGTGCCTAGCATCGGCACAAAACATAAATCTCAGTATCTCGATATCTCTGTATCACAATCTCTGTACCTCAATATCTCAAATCTCAATATCTCAATCGTAAATCCAGGGCGCCGTCAGTCCAGATCGGCCCCTACCATCCATCTCATGACTACGACGGTATCTTCCGGATATCCGACGTGTTGGGTAATATCACCGGTCGGTCGTGCTCCTCTGCCGGGCTCAACGCCATCTCCTGCGATCTTCTTGCCCCGGGGTACCGCACCGGGCCCACCATGTACCCGAAACGGTTCATCCGTCTCCTTGAATCGGGTCTCGAAATCCATCAGCAAAACTCATGGTGGACGACTCATACATCATGGAAAAACCGCATTTATTTAAAAAGAAAGAAAGCAGTTTATATATGTTTTGCGGTTTTCCTCCAAATCCAGAAAATCTCATGGAAACCGAATCCAATCATCAATAGCATGCAAAATCATGAATATATGCATGAGAATCCATGAATGCGGATATAATATACAACAGTATGCATGATGTGACAAGCAGTAGCTACAATATCAAGCTGGCATATAAGGCAGATGCACTAATATCATATCACTACTAGCTAACAAGCTAAATCAGGCAATAATATTCTCTAAGTGTACGTGACATGGCAATTACCGATGAAGATGTGTGTGTGCTAGCAAATAAGTGTACGTGGTACATACGCGTCATCGGTAATGGTGCTGGTGTCCTAGCAGCAGGATATCAATAATAGAATATGAATCACAACAGTATGCGATGCAGAGCAACAATGATAATATGCGGGAGCTGAATACTAACACAATGATGACCGAACTGCATCTAATGTCATAAGAGTTAAACGGCTATGCCAACTAAAGGCTGAGCTAATAGGTTAACTGCAAGTAGGGTAAACTGCCTAACCTCTGAGTCGATATATTTATATGTATATATAGTCGGTGATCCGCCTCAATAATATCACATCCGATAACATATCTCTATAATCAGTTATTCCCAAATCAAGAGTGCGGATCAAACATCAATTTATAGCTCGTACGTAATCCGTCGTACGGCATCCCCAAATCTGGGTATGGGTCAATATCACATTCGTCATATCATTCATCTGGTATTCTCTTTATCAAATATCATTATCTGGGTACTGACCTATGTCTAGTACAATGCCAATATCATTACTATGATCAAGATCTGACTACTGATCGACAGTTTAGTATAAATCGATATTATCATCATAAATCGTCAATAATCATAATCCAGCTTCTGATTTACAGCCTCTAGCAAAAACGATATCATCAGCCTAAATCATCTCAAGGGGGTAAACAACACCCAAGACGGCCTAATACAAATATCCTGTCATATCATATCATATCACATCCTATCTCGTATCATAATCACATGTCGATCATCTAAAATATATGTATCACTATGTACATGGCATCATCATCAAGACCCGCTATCATATCAGGATGTATATCAAGTACGAATCCTGCCAATCACCGACATCATAATCTCAGATCAACTCTCATCGACTCATCTCAATCCCAAGTATCATCCTCAAATCTGTATGTGAACACGTAGTCCCATACCTATGTGAACACATATCTATATAGAATCCCATAACCACATATGAATAAGGATGTATGCAAGTATGTATGTGTGTATATGTATGTGTAGTGCACCCACTACCTAGGGTTTCGTAACCTAAATCATCCAAGTCCACCAATTATCCATCCTAAAAATCCATAATTTCCCGAACAATATAATATTTGTAGGTGTATATACGCATCCGTATACATCACCTCGGACTGCAGGGGTGCTATACGCCATCCACCCGACTTCTCCCCGTAGATATAAATCTACTCACCTTGTTATATGCGTGCCGGTGCCGATGTCGCCATTTGCATCTCCAACGCCTCGACGCCACGCGGGGTACCTACAAGGATATCACACGCTAACACTCATGAAAACCATGTCGGAAACCAAAATGGTGCACATTACGCCAATAAGTAAAAACCTATCGCCTTGCGTGCAAACACAGTCAATGCTCACTGGTCGTTGGCGTTCAAACGCCACCCGACGGAAACGAATCACCAAATACCCAAAATCCATACGAAATCAAGTCGTAAATCATACGCCAACTCATGAAATTCAACCCAGATTTTACCCTAACAGGAAACAGTCAAAACTAGACATACCGGGGGTCAAGTTTACATGAAATAGGGCTGTGCACGCAAAACAAGGCAGTTTTACCCTACTCTTGCCGCAAATTGCGGCCAGGGGGATTAAATTTGCGGCCGGGACTTTGAGATGGTGGCTAAGGCTTTGGGTAGTGGTTCCAGGGTGCCTGCACCGCTCACTGCCAAGTCAATTTTACTTTAGGAGGTCCCGGGTGAAAGCAGGTCTCAGAAAGGTCACAAAATCGACGAAAACGCTAATTTACACCAAGTCGAACAATTCTGGTAACTAACTAGAGATCTGGGGTTTCTTGGTTACAATGGTCTCAAATACACCTAATAAGGTTACCCTGACAATCGAAACTATCTCTTGGCCAAACCTCACTCAATTTCACTAAAACTAGCACTAGATCACTGATATAACAGTAAACTTCAGCTATATAACCAGAACTTGGCAAGAAAGGAGTTGGGTTGCAAGATTATACCTCAAGAGTCCTAGAAGGAAGGAGAAGGGAAGGAGGATGAGGTGGAAGGGTCTGCTGCTACTGCTGAGCTGCTCCTTTGGGGCTGTTGGTGTTGCTGTTTTTGTGTGCTGAAGCTGTTTTGCTGGTTCTGTTGCAGCTGCTGTTGCTCTGGGTTGAGGTTGTGTTTGCTTGGGATTTGTTTGGGTTTGCTGTAGCTTCAGCAGCTGCTGTGGTTGTTTTGTGGTGAGTTGTTGTGATTTTGGTGTGGGTATGGTGGTGTGGTGATGTTGCAATGATGCTAGGGGCTGCTTCTTGCTGTTGTAGCAGCTGATGCATTTGGGGCTGTTTCTGGTGTTTGCAAAGGAGCTGATGCTGTTGTATTGGTGTTGTGTTGGTGTGGGGTTATGAAGTTGTGGTTGAAGTGTGGTTTCAGCAGCTGCTTGTAGGTGGCTGATGTGTTGTATCAATAGCTGAGGTTTGGGGCTGATGTGTTGTTGCTGATGTAATGGGCTGCTGATGCAGTTTTGGTGGCTGTTGTTGCTATTGTTTGGGGGCCACAGCTGCTGCTGTTGGTTAAAAGGGGGTTGCAGGGGCTGTTGTTTTGTTTTGGGCTGAGGTTGTGGTGTATGATGGTGAGGTGTGAGTGAGAGATGTGAGTGAGTGAGAGGGAGAGATGTGATTAATGAGAGGGAGGGTGAAAGAAATAATGGATTAAGGCATAACCTCAAGTTAACCCCCTTCACCCTTATCTTTCCATTAGATGTTAGCATGCCCAAAACCATCATGCCTTCTTTCTCTCTCACCTACCTACTAGTCAACACCTACCCTAATCACCTTTAACCAAACCCAAGACCCTAATTAACCCAATTAGCCTAATCAAATGGTCCAACCCACCCTGGTCATCTAAACATGGTCCAACCCTAGGCTACCATGACCAAAATAAGAAACAAGTGTAGAAATGTTATGTGCACATCTTTGCACAAAAAGCCAAAAATCCAATTAGCGATTGTTAATCGCGATTAACACCAAAATAACATATAATCCATCATAAAAACTGTAAAATGACATATTTCCACAAAATAAGCTATTTTAGAATTTCCAAAATTTTCTCCGGAATTTTCACCATTTATCGGTATTTAATTATACCGACTATTAAAATATTCATTAAAAATTAATATTAAATTATGAAAATTCCCAAAAATAATATTTTATTTTTTTGAAATTTTACAAAGACCCTGGGCAATTTCTCGACCCAACTGCCTTGGCGTCCTTCTAGGCGTGTCCGAAAATCTTGGAGGACGTCCCGATTAGCGACCCCGGCTTGCCCGTTGCATTAGGGATGTGCGACCGCGGCAAATTTCATGAGGATATGATATTCGCTGCAAAATTCCTTAACTTTTTCGTTTTCGAAATTTGTTCCATGGTGGGTGATGATGCACCTCGAGATGCCGAACCGGAGTATCACGTTGTTCTGCAGGAACTTAATAGTCATGGTGGCGTCCGGTTTCCTGATGGGAATGGCCTTGATCCACTTCGTGAAGTAGTCCACTGCGACAAGGACATACTTGTGCCCGTCCATGCCGGTAGGGAACTGGCTTATCATGTCCATTCCCTATTGGGCAAACGACCACGGGGAGGTTAGTGCGGTTAGCTCGGTAGCTGGGAGGCGAGGTATGCTTCCATGGAGTTGGCAGCTCTTGCACCTCCTGACGAGCCTCTGGGCATCCCGATGAATCGTCGGCCAGTAGTACGCCTGGAGCAATGCCTTCTAGATTAAGGTGCGGGCCCCTTGGTGCGCGTCGCCGACCCTTTCGTGGATCTCACGGAGGACGTAGTCGGTTTCGTGGCGGTCGACGCACCAGAGCAGGGGCTGAGTGAAGGACTTCTTATAGAGGTTCCCATTACTCCAGACGAAATGGCGAGCTTTGGCTCAGAGACGGCGGGCTTCTCCCCAATCTTCTGGGAGCGTACCTTCTCTCAGGAATTCTACGAGGGGCTTTCTCCAGTCCCGGGCTGTATACACTTGAAGTATTGTTGCCCCGTCTTCCACACTGGTCCATGGCAGGACCTCGAAGAGGATGCTCCTTTTGCTGTTGGCCGAATAGGATGAAGCCAGCTTACTCAAGGCGTCGGCTTGGGCGTTGAGCTGTCTTGGGATCTGCTCTACCGCAGTCTTCTTACCTCGGCCAGTTACTTCACCATCAAAGGCTCTCGTGTTTTGAATCGACCGGTCACTTGGCCAACGACTAGGGTGGAGTAGCTGAGGATCCGAATCGTTTTCAGCCCCAGTCCGGAGGCTATGCGCAGTCCGGCCAGCAAGGCCTCGTATTCCGCCGCATTATTTGAGGCTTTGAATCCGAGTTTCAGAGAATACTTTATTTCTGCCTCGTTCAGGCCCCGAATGATGAGGCCGGCACCACAGCCTTCCTCGGTCGAGGACCATCGACGTAAAGGATCCAATCAGGGACTGAGTCGGGCTTCCCATTGACCGAGGGTTGAGCTGCGGGGGCCGGCGTTGACTCCGGCTCCTTGCTGGGGATGGTGCACTCGACGATAAAATCGACCAGGGCTTGTGCTTTGATGGCTTGCCTCGGGCGGTATTTGATGTCGAACTGAGACAACTCCCACCTCCACTTCTCCAAGCGGCCAGAGGACTCGGGTGAGGCGAGGATAGCCCCCAAAGGGCGCTCGTTAAGAACGAGGATGGTATGCGCCTGGAAATAGTGCCGTAGCTTTCTTGAGGCCACGATGAGTACCAAGACGATCTCCTTTATGGCCAGGTACCTCGTTTCTGCGTCTTTGAAGACATGCTCACATAGTATACCGGCTTCTGGACTCCATCGACCTATCGGACGAGCACTGAGCCCGCTGCTTGGTCGGATACCACCAGATATAGCGATAGCTCGTCCCCTTCAAATGGTCGGGTGAGCAGCGGTGGAGTCGCAAGGTGCCTCTTTAATTGGTCAAAGGTGGTCTGGCACTCCTCCGACCACTCGAACCATAGAATCTTCCTTAGAGCCTTGAAGAACGGGAGGCACTTCTCCCCAGACCTCGACATGAAACGTGACAGAGCGACCACCCGCCATGTCAGCCGCATGATCTCGACGTTAGTTTTGGACGCGGCCATGCTGAGGATGGCGTTGATTTCTTCGAGTTAGATTCGATTCCACGGTGAGTGACCATGAAACCGAGGAACTTTCCCCCGGTGACCCCGAATGCGCACTTGGCATGATTCGGTTTCATCTTGAACTTGCGGAGGACGTCGAAGGCCTCGCCCAGATCCTTGGCGTGGTTGACCGATGAAACCGACTTGACGAGCATGTCGTCGGCATAAACTTCCATGTTTCTGCAGATCTGCGATTTGAACATACGATTGACCAAGCGTTGGTACGTAGGTCCGGCGTTTTTGAGGCCGAAAGGCATCACCTTGTAGTAGTATACCCCCCGGTCCATTGTGAATGCGGTGAGATCCTCATCTGTCGGATTCATACGGATCTGATTGTAGCCGGAAAAAGCATCCATGAAGCTAAGTAGCTCATGGCCTGCCGAGCTGTCAACGAGCTGATCTATCCGAGGGAGGGGATAGTTGTCTTTCGGGCAGGCCTTATTGAGGTCGGTGAAGTCGACGCACATTCGCCACTTCCCGCTTGACTTTTTAACCATGACCACGTTTGCCAACCATTCGGAGTAAGACACATTCCGAATGAAGTTGGCGGCAAGGAGCCTGTCCACCTCGTCCTCGATCGCCTTTTGTATGATCGGGGCGAAGCTTCGCTTTTTCTGCCTGACGGGTCGCGCCGTAGGGTCTACCCCGAGCTTGTGAGATATGATTTTGGGGTCGATCCCAGGCATGTCGACAGGTGCCCAGGAGAACACGCCAGAGTTGTTTCTAAGGAAGTCAACCAGGTCGTCTCGTTGAGCCCCCGTTAAAAGCGACCCGATCTGAACGGTTCGTTCGTCGTCCCCTTCTACGAGGGGACATCTGTCAGCGGCTCCACTGGGGTCCCTCGGATCTCTTTTTGCTCGTCTCGAGTGTCCAGAGAACCCTTGATGTCACCCTCGCCCTCAACATCATTTTTTTGCCTCTCAGACGTAGAGGTTGCAGTGAACAAACTTTTGCAGTCCGCTGGTCTCCGTAGGCCCGACCTATCCCGCCTTGGTCGAGCGGGAATTTCATCGCCAGGTGGTAGGTCGATATCTGGGCCCTGAGGGAGTTCGGTGTGGGGAGGTCGAGGAGGACGTTGTAAGCCGACGGGATTCTCGCTACGATGAATTCCACAGGCATGGTGCACATACGGCCAGCCTCCCCGATATTAAATTGGAGAGTGATTACCCCTTCCGCCGGGATGGAGTGGTTAGTAAACCCTGACAGGACGTGGGTGGTCGGCCTCAGGTCCGACGGGGTGAGTCCCATACGTAGGAAGCAGTCATAAAATAGAATGTCTGCCGAGCTTCCAGAGTCGACCAGTATTCTCTGCACCTCGTAGTGGTGGACCGGAGCAGTGATCACCAGCAGGTCGTTGTGGGGTAGGGATATACCGTAGAGGTCCTCGTCATTAAAAATGATCGGCCCGGTTGCCCTGGCCTTCTTCCTCAGATGGCTATCAGTTCCTTCGATCGGTGAGAGGTGCTAGGCCTCGTAGGTATTTGTCGTACCCCCTGCTGACATGACCATGATTTGGCCGATTGTTAATTCACCGGGAGGGGGACGCTGCTCTTGCTCACGGTCAGCTTGCTGCTTGTCCTGTAAATACGCTTCCAGGTGCCCCGAGCGGATTAGCTCATCGATGTAGTCTTGGAGCTGCTTGCAGTTCTCCGTGGAGTGGCCCTGCGACCGGTGGAAGCCGCAGTACGGCTCCCGGGTGCGCTTTTCCACCTTGTTCGAGACTGGAGGGAGCTTGAAGAACCTCTCGTCCTTAGCTTCCTCCAGCAGTACCGTCTGGGAGACGTTGAGTGGGGTGTACTCCTGAAACTTCGGGAAGTAGGGCTTCAGCCGCTCGATATTCTTTTTCTCTTCCCGGGCCCTTTTCTTGTGATCAGTTTGTTCTGTCTGGGGAAGATTGGCATTCACCTCGGATTCAAACTGGATCTCACGTTCGGTCCAGGCCTTTACCTCGGCCATGGTCTTAGGTTGCGCTAATGCAAAAGAGCGTAACCACTTCTTATGCCTTAGACCCGACCTAAGTGCCGTAATGACCGTCTCATTCCGGTGTTCTGGGACTTCGAGGAGGGCGTTGTAGAAGCGGGTGACGTACCCTTTGAAGGTTTCTTTATCCCCGCTCTTTATTGTGAAGAGATGGTCGACGGTCCACTTCTGTCGTCTGTTCCCGACGAAGTGGCCGAGGAATTGGGTGGCCAGCTCATCGAAAGTTGAGATTGAGCGAGGCACGAGTCCTCGGAACCAGTCTCGTCCGGAACGGATGAGAGTGACCGGGAAAGCGCGGCATTGGGCGGCATCGGAACAGTCCTGGAAACTCATCCCGGCTGTCAACGCGTCCAAATGGTCTTTCGGGTCAGACTTCCCATCGAAGAGTGAGACCTTCGAGGGCTTGTTCCGGGAGGAGACGTGGACGGCGAGTAGCTCTTCTGTGAAGGGCCTCGTGAGCGAGTCGGCGGCATATTTAGCCTCGTCGCTCGAATGACGACCTTCCCGATACATACCTTCGATTTTCTTTTCGAAGGCGTCGAGTCGGCCGTGGTATCCCGATGAGTCTGCATACTCTGATTTTTGGCCTCTGCTGCCGAAGACCTCTGCCTGGCTATGGCCCTGATTCCATTCGATGACGTTCCTCAGGTCTCCTGGCGAGGTCGTTTTTGAGCTGCCGTGGCAAGTTCCGTGCACGCGACCCCGTCGAGGGAGGAGGTGCCGGTCATGCCTGGGTGCAAGCGAGCTGACCGACACCTCCTTGGGTGGGACAGGGGCGCGATGGGGCTCGGGACGAGGCGCTCTGGCGTAAGACCTCGGAGTTAAACTGTGCGGAGCCTACCGGGTCATTGAATATGTCGGCCCGAGGGATCTGCGGCCGCCGGAGACAGCGAGGCAGTGATCGGTCGTGCCAACGCGGGCAGAGTCTTCTCTCCCTCTGTAGGGGTTCCGATCCCGTGGAGGGGGAGCGGCGACCTGGGGAGTTTGCCCGGCCGTTTGGACACGGACGAGCGCATCCATGACTGACGTGAGTCGATCTATCCGAGCGGATAGGGCGTGAATGGCGTTCGGTGGAGGAGGGGATTCTCCCTCGTCTGGTGCTTGGATCGTCGCGGTGACCGCTTGCTATGTAGTCGAGATCGAAAGATGAACTTTTGGTTGAGTTGAACTAGTTTCCCACAGACGGCGCCAACTGGTGGATCTCTGGATCTCCTTTAGATGTTATCTTCTGTTGATCTGCTGCGAGCGCTGACGGACAACTGAGATTGAGTTGGAGGGTTGACTCCTGGAGCATGTAGATCTCAATGGGTTTAGTGTGATTGAGGCCGAGGTACCGTAAAGAAGTCCCTGGGTGGGTGCCACCGAGGACCCTCCGACGATCAAGTTAGACGGGGTACTTTGACAAAGTAACGGTCTATTGGAGTAAAAATGGCTTACCTCAACCGTCTGAGAGAGGGATTTATATAGCGGCAACAATAGGCAGGCGGGCGCGAGATTCACGCCGACCATCACGCCCCTGACGTCACGGCCATGTGATAGGTGGGATCCCGCATTAATGAAAAGACACGCTCGTTAATGGGGGGTCATGATAGCGTGGGACGCGGGATCATGGGCGGCGGATATCTCGCGTATGGCGAAATTTGCGGAGCCATGGCGGAGGCGCCTGTGATCAGCACTGTGGGTCGGTCGGTGAAACCGAGGAAGATGAGCTCGGCGGGAGGCTCGGGCATGAACGGGAGGCCGAGGCATTTTATTTCTGTGATAGTTCGGAGGCGAGCCGGAAGTGGTCTGGAAGGCCACCAAAGGTCGGGAGACTCCTCGGACCGGAGGCCCGAGGTATGATCCCAACTGAAGTTCTTGATCATTTCTTGTAGGTTCTGGGACACGTCATCTGCAACGTGTCAGCATCTGGAGAGCGACTGATATCGAGTCTCATCAGGAATTGTCATTCTCTTTGTTTGTGAAGAATTGGAATTGTTTTTGTCCTTTTCAATCTTTTTCTTTGTTTGGTTGAACAAAGAAAAGTGGAAATTAAGTTTTGGAAATTGGGATAAAGTGAAGAGAGAGAGAGAGAGAGAGAGCAAGTAGGTAACCATAATTTTTCCCAAATGAAATAACACATCTAATTCTACATGTCTTTGGAAATGGACAATTCCATAAAAAAAACTTGGATTTGGAATTGCCAAACATGTGACGTCAATTCCCAAAACTTGCAATTCATGTTCCATGCAAACAAATAAAGGAATGAAAAATGGGTTTTTTTTTGAAATATTATAAATTTAAAATTAAATTATTAAAATAGGGGGGGGAAATTTATTTAGCAGAATAGGGTGGTTTGAACCACCCGTGGGCCCCCCTCCCACCCCCCCACTATAGGGGGCGGGTTCCCAGAACCCGCCCCCTATACAAACGTATAGGGGGCGGGTTCCCAGAACCCGCCCTCTATAGTTTTCTATAGAGGGCGGGTTCTGGGAACCCGCCCCCTATACGTTTGTATAGGGGGCGGGTTCCCAGAACCCGCCCCTATTTTTATTTAATTAAATTAATTAGTTAATTTTAATTATTATCGTTTATAATTATAATATAATTATTATTATAATTATAATTATAATTATAATTCTTAAAAATAAAATAAAATAAAATAGATAAAAAAAAATATTGAAATGAAATAATAAAATTTCACTATATCAAATTGTTTTTTACAGAATGAATCCGTCAAAAGTTACAATGCCAAAAAATCCTATCTATTTGTAAAATGTAAATGCTATTTTTTTCCTTTCCCTTTTCCTTTATGAAATCCGAGAAGGCTTGACATAAGCCTATGCCTCCTCGGATGACTGGAGGAACCACCTGTTTCTTGGATAGATGGCGGTGGCGGCGTCGGCGTCTGCTCTGCTGCTTCGGGTTCGGGTTCTGTTTCAGCTTCGTCTTCAGCAACGTCTTGGACAGGCTGTTGATCCACAAATCCTGAACCTGAATGTGGGACAGGTGTCGGATATGTGTTGCTTCCCAACAAATTTCCGTAGGACGCTAAATCTGAAGCCCAACTGGGCAGTTGTAGCGAAGAACTTGTCCCGGTTTCATGCGGCTGATTTTGCACAAAACCTTGGCCCCATGGATGCTCAAATCCTGACCCCCAAGAGTGCTGTTGATGCGCTGAACCTAACCCCCAAGACGGCTGTTCTGCAAAACTTGATCCCCAAGTCTGTTGTTGTTGCGCCTGTCCGGTATGCCAGGGTTGTTGTTGACTGTATGGTGATCCAAACCACTGATCCAGCTGCGCTGGATCTCGTTGATGCTGCGGCTCTGGTGCCGGGTAATACTGCGGCTGCGGTGCCGGGTCATACTGCGGCTGCGGTGCCGGGTCATACTGCGGCTGCGGTGCCGGTTCATACTGCGGCTCCGGTGCCGGCTGATACTGGGGCTCCGGTGCCGGCGATAAATGCTGAGAAATACCATGTGAACCAAGAACACCACCAATAAATTGGTCGAGATTTGAAAATTGAGCCTGAGATGCCGGACCAGCATCAGCCGGGTATGGTTCCTGCACCATTGTTTGTACGACATGCAACCCACGAGCCTGTCGTTACATTAGAAATAAGAAATAAGTATTGACTCATACCGCCGGATGTTAAAAAGTAATATGATATAAAGAGGGCGGCTTACCAAATCTCGTTCCATGTGTCTTCTAGGCTCGTACCGCGAGATGTTTGGGAAGTCTTGTGGAGGAGCAGAAAGATATCTTACGGTGACACGCTTATACCACTGTAGATATACTTTGGTAGCGTCGGTAGCTGTGTGGTCACCTATTTGCTGTAAGGCAATACTATGCTGCCTATCCTCCCATCTCAGCAAATACTGATGATGATGCTCCCTCCAATCGCGCTCCGTATTTCCTCCTCGCATGTCTCCCTCTACTGTCATAGGCGAAGGCGGCGGGACAGGAATATGTTGCAATCTAGCAAACTGCCGCAATACCCTATCTGGGAGGTGCATAACAACAACATTGATGCAGAGGAGTGGGCATCGAGCCCGCCAAACCGGCTCTCCTTCGAGACAGATGCCGGGTAAGTTTTGTAGACGGTCTGTTGTATAAGGCGTCCACAGAAACTGCGCAAATGACATAGAAAAAAAATTGTGATTTAGGTATTTTCAAAATTGTAAAACAAATTAAATTACCCAAATTATGATTACCTGAGCCGCCTCCATGCGATCTAACTCATCTCTATAGTACCTAAGCACTCGACGAGGAGCCTTATACGCTTTCTTCCCATTCCACCAGCAGCCGAGCGGCTTTCCGGGGTTATCCAAGCCAGTTATTTTAATAGTATCTGGTCTTCCTATATACATATGCTCCCACGACCAGATCTAGAAAAAAAGTTTTAGATTATAAGAGAGAAAACCAATATTGCAAAATTCTAGCTGTGAAAAATAAAGAATTTACCTGAAGTAATGTGCTGCATCCACAAATTTTATTCTTCGTAGGAGCACATGCTTTGTCGAGTTCCTTATAGAGAAAGGCCAGGACCCCTGCTCCCCAAGCATATTGGCCACAGACATCAAAATCCGCTAGGAAGCCAAGGTATAACGGATGGACATGCGTTGCTGATTGGTCCGGCATCAACCAAGAACCGATCATGTACAGAATGTAGGCACGTGCATGTCTATCCAAAACTTCATCGGTGGCTTCATCAGGGATATTACTGAATGTATCTCTTAACCAGTTCAGATTGATTTTATACCCCTTACTGTGGCCTCCTGGTGCCTGATATTAGTATTTTTTTAAATGTTAAATCTAGAAATAATTTAAAATATAAAATAGGTACACTAAATAGGGAAAGCAGAATGATATTGTTTACCTGTCCGAGAGCAGACTCGGCATATGTATCCCAGTATGGGTGGTCGGTATCTGGACCAACAATTTTTCCTCCGACCAACCCAAGCCCATTAACCCGTAAACCGAGTAAGAGGCCAATATCCTGGAGTGTGATTGTGGCCTCACCCCATCTTAGATGAAAGGTGTGGGTCTCTTTTCTCCAACGTTCGACCAGAGAGGTGACGAGAGCGTGGTCGAGTTGGATATGTCGAATCAACGACGCTTCATAAAATCCGGCCCGTCTAAGCCGTTGGTTTATTCTTTGGTCGCTAACTACCCATTTGTCGGAGCTATGCGTGACGACGGTGAGATTATCTCCATCCTGCAAAATTAAATATTGTTATTTTCAAGTACAAAAATTAAATGAAAGGTGTAATTAAAACAAATTAACTAAGTTTAGAAAATTTCCTCCCCGTGTAATATTTTGAACGATCTGTGTTCATTTTGATGGACAAGCAGAGATTTGTCGAGTGGTTGATTCTCCATTGAAATGTACTGAAGCAGAGATTTGTCGAGAGTTTTATCAAGAGATTAGAAATTGTGTGGTTGATGAACGTGTGGAGGCTCGGTATTTATAGAGGTGAACGGGTTCGTTTCCTGTGAAGAGGGCGGGTTCCTGGAACCCGCCCTCTTCAATAATTAGTCAAATCAATTCCTAAATTAATGAAGAGGGCGGGTTCCTGGAACCCGCCCTTAATTCACAAAGAAGAGGGCGGGTTCCTGGAACCCGCCCTCTTTATTAATTTATGAATGGTCATATCAGTACTATTCAAGTACTATTTGTCGTCACATCACATTGTTTGTTAATAAACGTTGTTCGCATAGAAGAGGGCGGGATCCAGGAACCCGCCCTCTTCATTAATTTATGAGTTGTCAAATCAGTACTATTCAAGTACTATTTGTCCTTTGTCCTCACATCAATGTTTGTGCGTGAATAATCGGTGGCTTCAGAAATGCTTTTTATTACACTCCTTTTTACTTCATCTGGTGTGTTGTCAAATCACTTTCAGAAATGAAGAGGGCGGGTTCCTGGAACCCGCCCTCTTCAATAATTAGTCAAATTAATGAAGAGGGCGGATTCCAGGAACCCGCCCTCTTCAAAAATCACGCGGTCTTATTCGCATAGAAGAGGGCGGGATCCAGGAACCCGCCCTCTTCATTAATTTATGAGTTGTCAAATCAGTACTATTCAAGTACTATTTGTCCTTTGTCGTCACATCAATGTTTGTGCGTGAATAATTCGGTGGCTTCAGAAATGCTTTTTATTACACTCCTTTTTACTTCATCTGGTGTGTTGTCAAATCACTTTCAGAAATGAAGAGGGCGGGTTCCTGGAACCCGCCCTCTTCAATAATTAGTCAAATTAATGAAGAGGGCGGATTCCTGGAACCCGCCCTCTTCAAAAATCACGCGGTCTTATTCGCATAGAAGAGGGCGGGATCCAGGAACCCGCCCTCTTCATTAATTTATGAGTTGTCAAATCAGTACTATTCAAGTACTATTTGTCCTTTGTCGTCACATCAATGTTTGTGCGTGAATAATTCGGTGGCTTCAGAAATGCTTTTTATTACACTCCTTTTTACTTCATCTGGTGTGTTGTCAAATCACTTTCAGAAATGAAGAGGGCGGATTCCAGGAACCCGCCCTCTTCAATAATTAGTCAAATTAATGAAGAGGGCGGATTCCAGGAACCCGCCCTCTTCAAAAATCACGCGGTCTTATTCGCATAGAAGAGGGCGGGATCCAGGAACCCGCCCTCTTCATTAATTTATGAGTTGTCAAATCAGTACTATTCAAGTACTATTTGTCCTTTGTCGTCACATCAATGTTTGTGCGTGAATAATTCGGTGGCTTCAGAAATGCTTTTTATTACACTCCTTTTTACTTCATCTGGTGTGTTGTCAAATCACTTTCAGAAATGAAGAGGGCGGATTCCAGGAACCCGCCCTCTTCAAAAATCACGCGGTCGGCGGGATCCAGGAACCCGCCCTCTTCATTAATTTATGAGTTGTCAAATCAGTACTATTCAAGTACTATTTGTCCTCACATCAATGTTTGTGCGTGAATAATCGGTGGCTTCAGTAAACGCGGTCTACGATGCAGAAATAATTAGACTCTGGTGAATAATAGGGCGGGTTGTTAGAACCCGCTCTCTTCAATATCAGATCGCTATAAATATGTCTCCGCACTACCCATTTCATTTCATCTCTGTCAAATTTGCATCCTACACCGCTCACTATCCATTTACTTCGATCAGTTCTTCTCCGCTATCAATTTTGTGTAAGTGTGGAGTTTTAGAAGAAGGTGAAGTTCAGTACCATAGTCTGCGAGTAAGCAATCTTCGAGCAGTAGAACAGTTCATAAAGTATTGGAAGTAAGCAATCTTCGAGTATGAATTTTTTTGGCAATTTCAAACTTTCTCCACTATCCATTTTTTTTGCCCTCTTCGAGCAGTAGAACAGTTCGTTCTCGTTTCACTGCAAAAACTAAACTTCTTTAAATAAGTCTAAGAACTAAACTAAACTTGCATCTTTAAATTCATTTTCCTTCTCGTTTCACTGCAAAAACTATACTTCTTTAAATAAGACACAGAACTAAACTAAACTTGTATCTTTAAATTCATTTTCCTTCTCGTTTCACTGCAAAAACCATGCTTCTTTTTTAACAATCGATTGTGCATCACATTTTGTTGTGATTAGGTGAGAGTCTCATGGTTTCACTGCAATCTTCGAGTTTGAATTTTTTTGGCGATTTCAACACAACATAAGAAATTATATTTGTGCAGGATTATGGCATCCCCAAGTATATTTGTTGTATGTAAATACGATGGCCAGGTTATCACACGTGCACAAGGTCCCGAGTATATGGGCGGGTATGCACGAATCATGCGATTGGAAGCATCAACGACATATGATGAACTAGAGGCAAAAGTGTACAAAATTACGAAATACGATCCCCGTGAAAGTAGGGTCAAGTTAAGTTGTATCTGGCCTATGTTCAGTGGAAATGCATTGGTTGAAATTACAGACGATGCATCAATATCTTCGATGATAGATTTCGGTCTCTCAAGCACCCAGCATTCTTTTGAACTTTTGGTTCAGAAGGAGCAATTGGAAGTATCAGATGCCCCTCCAACGGATAATTTTGATGGTAATGCTGGAGATAGTTCCTGGAGGTACGGTCACATGGTCAACGATGATGCCATCAGTGCCGGTGGATATGACTATACACAACATTATTCAAATCTTCAAGCACATGGGTAAACATTTTATAAACCCATATTTAAGCATTTTAGTAATACCTGTATACTAATATTCAAACATTTAATAAAATGCATAAATCCAGGTTCTTCCAGCCGACTGCTGCAGTTACATGCACCCCAGAAGAACAGCAAGAACTACCATACACAGCCTTCCACAGGTAAATAAATTTGAAACAAGTGATGATTTAGTTACGAAAAAATTAGGGAATAATATTATAATAACAATTTATATACTAAACGCAGATTTCCCCACACCTCCGCATCATTCCAACACGATCCAAGCAGCGCATTCCAAGCATGTCCGTCCACATCTTTCCGGTCTTCTCACCCTGAACCATCCACAATACACCGACCACAACCATCATATATTGCACCCGAACCTTATGTAGCTACGGGTGATATTGATGTGTGTGGGAGTGATGATGATGAAATCGGTGAAGGTGATCAGGGGGAGGATAGCGTGGAATATGCTGCTGGATTGAATGAGGTAGCATTCTTTGATGGTATGGTTGCGAATAACGATTTTGTCCAACTAGAAGATCCGGGCCTCGATCCGCTAGAAGATGATGGTTGGGTAGACTTAGCCGTTGCAGAAGTAAATACGGCACCCTATTTGGACGCGACAGCAGCAAGCGAAGACTGCATCAGCGTCGGGGATTTGTTTCAGGAAAAAGAAGATCTTATTTGTAAGCTGAAGTCGTGGTCCATTCAGCAAAACGTTACATTTAAAACAGAAGAGTCAAATAAGACGTACTATACTGTGGTATGTACGAAATCTCCTGAATGTCAGTGGAGATTGCATGCGTGTTGTTCCAAAAGAGCCAAGGCTTGGAAGGTCACGAAATACAACCAAGAACACACTTGCATCAATTCTATTATGTCACAGGATCACCGGAATTGCACTTCAGCTTACATTTGCTCGCTAATCATGCCCATGATCCGTACAGATGTGGCGATGACTCCCCGAGAGATACGGCTCTTGGTTAGCGGAGAGCATAAAATTCAGATTTCGTATGTGAAGGCATGGGATGCTCGAAGAAAGGCTTTGTGCAAGATATTCGGGGACTGGGAAAGCTCGTACAACTCCCTAGTCCCTTTTATGGAAGCCATGAAAGCATCAAATCCGGGGACCGTATACCGGTTAAAAACCACAGAAACCGACGTCGAGGGCTCTGTCAGGTTTCAGAGAATTTTCTGGTGCTTTGGTCCATGTGCGGCTGGTTTCACACACTGTCGGCCGGTATTGTGCGTTGATGGTACGTATCTATACGGTAAGTACAGAGGCTGCATGTTAATTGCTACAGGTGTTGATGCTAATAACGGTATATTTCCGTTGGGATTTGCTATTGTCGAGGGTGAAAATACATCATCCTGGTCATGGTTTTTCCGTAACCTAAAAAATATCCCATCTGTTCTTCATAGAACGGATTTATGCATCATATCTGATAGACATCTGGGAATACTGGCTGGAATGAGATCTGTATTTCCGACGACCCCACATAGGTTTTGCCTACGACACTTCAGGCAAAATTTTGATCGAAAATTTAAAAATTCGGATCTACATAAACTTATGTACAGAGCCGGTGAAACGCCTGACCCTAATGTTCACGACATATACATGACGAAAATTGGGGAGATGAGTCAAGCCGCGAAAGCGTGGTTAGATGAGTATCCAGTCCGCATGTGGTCACAAGCACATGATGATGGGTGCAGATATCTCCTAATGACGACTAATATGTCTGAAAGCTTCAACGGGGTCCTTAAAGGGGTTAGAGGCTTACCGATACAGGGGTTGATTGTTCGAACATTTTTCCGGATGAATACTTATTTTGTGCACAGAAGAGAAAAGTCCTTGGGGATGGACACTCCGCTCACCGCGTATTACGAAGATATCTTTCGGAAAAGAGAGCGCAGAGCACAATACTACAGATCCGAAAGGTTTGACACGGCGGAGTTTCAGGTGACGGGCGGTAATGGGAATCAATATACCGTGAACTTTAGAGATGAAGGGCTCTCTTCGTGTACATGCGGTCTTTTCCAGCAACAACATTTACCTTGTGCCCACGCTATTGCTGCTGCGAGCAGTATGCATACCTCACATTACAATTTCGCTTCCAATTACTATACAGTTTCTAATTACCAAGGTGCATACGATCCAAAATTTCATCCTATACCGGACAATCGCTATTGGCACTATTATACTGCCAACAGACAAACACCGACTGTATTACCGCCGGAAAAAAATATAAAGCCCGGAAGACCGAAGGTACGTCGAGATCGAATGACAATGGATACTGATCCTCAGCAAAGGCAATCCAGATGTAGCCTATGCAAACAACCAGGCCATTATAGGATCAGATGTCCAGGATATGCATCAGGGGCGGGACCTTCAGGATCGTGACAAGTGCACTCAGATTTTTCTGTATTATAAATTTGACCGTCGATATAGCATTTAGATTTTACAAATAGATAGGATTTTTTGGAATTGTACATTTTGACGGATTCATTCTGTAAAAAACATTGATATAGTGAAATTTTATTATTTAATTTAAATGTTTTTTTTCGTCTATTTACTTTTATTCTATTTTTATGAATTATAATTATAATTATAATATAATTATAATTATAATTATAATATTATGATATTATGATAATAATTATAATTATAATTAGATTATTAATTAAATTAATATTTTTTAAAAAAAATAAGGGGGCGGGTTCTGAGAACCCGCCCTCTATACTATTGTATAGGGGGCGGGTTCTGAGAACCCGCCCCCTATACAATAGTATAGAGAACCCGCCCTCTATACAAAAGTATAGAGGGCGGGTTCTGAGAACCCGCCCCCTATACTGAGGGGGGTGGGGTGGGCCATAGGGTGGTTCGAAACCACCCTATTCCCATAATTTTAATTTTTCCCCCCCGATTTTAATAATTTAAATTTAAATTAATAATTTTTCAAAAAAAAACCCATGAAAATTCCATGTTCTTTTGTTTTGATAAATAATATCTTGTCCCCTCCAATTTCCATAAATTTTGGTAATTTCTCGCAAACAAACAGCCCCTAAGACTTATCTTGATATTAATGGTCTAATACATATATCTAAAACAATTAGTAATTTTGCATACCGTTTACCGGATTATTGCATGGTTAAAAATCGGTAAAAATAATCGTAGATTCATAGCTATATAAAAACTAGTCCATACATCGTTGTAACATATAACATATGAAGGTGTCTACCATTCAATAAATGATGAATAGGTTGGTGGACCGTTCTGACTATCACTCCAAAATCCATTTGCAAGCTATATTACTTATACATGGCGAGAGTTATGACATGGATTTTCTATTCTTTTTATTTTATTTTATTTTATTTCACTCCGATTGGTATATGTTATGTTAATTAAACAACCAGCAAGAAGGAAATATAAAGGGTGAATTCTTTCATTCCCACACACCCCAACTAATTTCATATATTACAAACAACCCCCTCTTTTTTCAAACTTGATTCCAGAAAAAGGAAGACCGTTCCTCGACTTGTGTGTTCCCTCTTTCCTCAAACATAAAGCCTCCCCTTTCTCTCTCTAGCCATCACTCTGACCCAAAACTCAAAGCTCATCATCAATGGTGGCCGGAAAAGTGAAGGCGGCGATGGGCTTCCAAAGGAGCCCAGCGACCCCCAAGCTCGAACTCCCTCGCCGTTCCTCGTCTTCCCCCGCCTCGAACAAAGCCCCACCGTCTCTAAACTCTAATAACAAATCCGGCACCGTCTTCTCCCGATCCTTCGGCGTCTACTTCCCCAAATCCTCGGCCCAAGTCCAGCCTCGGCTCCCCGACGTCGCCGACCTCCTCAGGCTCGTCGTGGAGCTCCAAGAGAGGGAGTCTCGCCTCCGTATCGAGCTCCTGGAGCAGAAGCTGCTGAAGGAGACGGTCGCCATCGTCCCCTTCCTCGAAAAGGAGCTCGCTTTGAAGTCCGCGGAGCTCGATGGCTGCAGGGATCGGATTCATAAGTTAGAAGACGAGGCGAGGATCAAAGACGAGAAGGTCAAGTGTTTGGAAGCCGAGATCGAGGATCTGAAGAGGCCGAATCTGTTGAGAAACTTGAGAATTGGTCGGAAATCGATCGACATTGCTCCAATGATCATTCAAGAAGCGCAAAAGGCCGAGGTTTCGGAGAAGAAGGATGAAGAAGTGGAGGCTAAGAGGAAGGAGATCTCGAAGCCGAGGACTCCTCGGATCCCGAAACCGCCGCCATTGCCTTCGACTTCTTCGAATTCTTCGTCATGTTCGAGCTCTTCGAATTCTAGTGCAACTAGTAAAGTACCGTGTCCTCCAGTTGCGGCTCCGCCGCCGCCTCCGCCGCCTCCACCGCCTGCGAAGGGGATGAAGGCGTCGGGCACGTGCGTGAGGCGCGTGCCGGAGGTGGTGGAGTTTTATCATTCGCTGATGAGGAGAGATTCGAAGAGGGAGTCGGGAGGCGGAGCTACGGATTTGCCCTCGGCGGCGAATGCTCGGAATATGATCGGGGAGATTGAGAACCGTTCTGCTCACCTCCTCGCCGTGAGTTCCGCTGGTCACTCACAAATTTACTATTCAGATTAAAGTTATTAAGAAGCTAATTTTATTTGCAGATTAAAAACGACGTTGAGATGCAGGGAGACTTGATCCGATTCCTGATCAAAGAAGTGAACAATGCAGCTTTCTCCAACATCCAAGACCTCGTCGCCTTCGTCAAATGGCTCGACGACGAGCTCTCTTTTCTTGTAACTTTTCACAGGACTCCAACTCGCTGTTTTTCTCCTCCTACAAAGCTCACTAAAAACAACCCTTCTTTTCTCTAGGTCGACGAGCGAGCGGTTCTGAAGCACTTTGATTGGCCGGAACACAAGGCCGACGCTATGCGAGAAGCTGCATTCGGTTACCACGATCTTAAAAAGCTCGAGTCTGAGGCTTCCACGTTTCGTGACGATAGGCGGCATCCCTGCTCTTCTGCTCTCAAGAAGATGCAGGCTTTACTAGAGAAGTACTGTTGGTTTACTCTACTCTTACCTAATTGACCGGTTAATGAAATGATGGCTGATGATGCTGATTTTCTGTGTAGATTGGAGCACGGCGTGTACAACTTGTCGCGGGTTAGAGAAGGCGCGATGAAGAAATACAAGAGTTTTCAGATCCCTTGGGAGTGGATGCTAGAGTCGGGATTCGTTTGCCAGGTAAATTATTCAGATTCCGACACAAGTACTTTATCTGCTCATATGCATACGCGGGCTTAACTTGCATGATTAGTTGAAGTCTAATTTCTTCTTTTGGAATTTGGCTATTCATAATGTGTCGATGAGTTCGGTAGCTATTATTCCTACGTTTGGATTCAGATCCTGGAATTTGGTTAAGTATAGAGAATCACCATTTCAGCTTATGATTAGGCATGGGAGTAGATAAACATTTTTTCTTAATATTAATTCCTCATTTTTCTTATGGAGAGACCATTTTTTAATAAGCTGATGTACTGTTATGTGGTTAATAAAATTTTATTAATGTTATAAAGAATGGGCTCTTAGTAGAAGCTGGCAAAGTAACGGCTATATGCTGCTGAGATTCTCTGAGAACTAATTCACATGAATTCAAAGCTAACGGTTTAGGATATGGATAACTTTATTAATTTTCTTTCCCATTGATACTACCTAATATCACAACAAATATAATAAAACCCATGAATCATTAAGATATCTTATAACCATCAAGTAGTAGCTATTTTCTCAATCTATAATAATCTATTTCATGCAGATCAAGCTAGCATCAGTGAAGTTGGCAATGAAGTTCATGAGGAGAGTCTCGGCCGAGCTCGAGGCCATCGCAGGCGGACCTGAAGAGGAGGAGCTCATGCTTCAGGGTGTCCGTTTCGCCTTCAGAGTGCATCAGGTAATTCTTTCAGACCTAATACAGATTCTGATGGAAATACAAGCCTAAAATCAACAAAATTCTTAATTAGTCTCATCACTGTTTGGTTCTTATCAGTTCGCAGGCGGTTTCGACAGAGAAACGATGCGTGCTTTTCAGGATCTCAGGGACAAATCTCTTTCCCTTGAGAGCCAGAAACAGTCTCAACAGCAGCAGCAGCAGCAGCAAAACCTTTTCAACAGGTCCACGTCTCCATCTTGCTAAACTCTCAGCAAGAGATACCAAAATACCACATTGTTCTTTTTTACTTGTATGTTTTGATGTAAAAGCCACATTTATTTGATCCATATATGTTCACATTCTACTCACGTTACTCAAAAGAACAAGTACTTGTGCTAAAATAACAAAGAAACCCCCAAAACATAACACACTGCTGATTCTATGATTCTATTATTACACACGGTCTATTTACTCGGTTTTCTTTGGTTCCTCTTCGCCAACAGACATGTCCTTCGCGGTCTTAGCGATCCCAATCACTGCCTCACCCACGGTCTCGCAAAGCTCGCCCACTATGGTAGTGGCTTTGGGCGCAACTTCAGTTACCACTTCTTCCTCTTTCAGCTCTTTGTCTGGCTTCTCGTACTCCTGCATTATAACATTTCAAGTAGATCATAACTGAGAAAGAAAAGACTCATCAGTAACTCCTAATCACACAAGCAGCTACCAAAAGGGTTTGATAATAGATGGTGGCCATACCTTAGCCTGCCCATACTTTTTGCCGGTGTATTCACTGGTCTGATCCCCTAATCCCTCTCCGGTTTCTTTAGCCTCCTGCGCCTTTTGCTCTGCATATTCCTTAGCCTTTTGACCACTGCTTAGTGTTGCATCCTTGGTCTCTCGTGCTTTCTCCGCCATATACCCCATTGCTCTATCACTAGCTTCTTTAGCTTCGCTTGCTTTCTCCTCTATATATTCTTTGGCCCTTGGAGCTGCTTCAGCTGTAGCTTCTTTTGTCTGCTCTACTTTCTCACTTCCATGTTCCTTTGTTTCGGCTGCCTTTCGCCCTGCAGACTCCCCGGTTCTCTTTCCAACATCAGCAGCAGAGGCGGTCTTCTCACATATGTAGTCTGCGGCGGTTTTCTGGGCATCCTTGGCTTTTGCAGCACTTTGCTTTGCATAATCTGCAGCAGTCTCGCCGGTGCTGATTGTGGTTTCTTTCGCTTTTGCTGCCCCTTGCTTCGCATAATCAATAGCGGTCTCACCCGTGCTCATAGTGGCATCCTTCACCTTCACCGCACCTTGCTTGGCGTACTCTGCTGCAGTAGCGCCGGTGCTTATTGTGGCATCCTTGGCCTTCACTGCCCCTAGCTTCGCATACTCAGCTGCGGTCGTGGCGGTGCTCACTGTGGCATCCTTCACCTTTATTGCACCTTGCTTGGCATAATCTGCTGCAGTTTCACCTGGAACAAGGAATTTTTCAGTTAGGAAAACGAGGCTGCGTTCATCTTTTGTTATAATAAAGGCTTTTAGTCGCATTTGATTATAAAAAAAAAAAAGCAAACAAATATCGCATGCTACACCTGCGCTCAAACTGACGTCTTTGGCCTTAACCGCGACATCCTTTGCGTACTCCGTGACCGTCTCGCCAGCGGCCACGCTAGCTTCCTTGGCCTTCACCGCTGCCGCCGCCGCGACCTCGTACCCCTGCTGCCCTTTCTCTAGGGCCACGTCCTTGGCCACGTAGGCGCCCCGTGCCGCGGAGTCCTTGGCCTCGGCCCCTTTGGCTGCCAGGTATGCCGACGTGGCGCCGAGGCTGTGGGCCGCGGCCTCCTTGGTGTCGTGAAGGGCCGCGGCGCTCGCTTCCTTGGCCTTGTTGTACCGTTCCTCGGCGGCCCGGATGGCTTCCATCGAGTTCTGCTGGGCCTCGACCCTGTACTTGCCCATCTCTTCTGGGCTCATGTTTGTTGTTGCTGCTGCTCTTCTCTCTTCTTCTTTCTTGGTTTCTTGATATGGAGTCATTTTCTTTCTTTCTTTTTTTCTTCTTTGCCTCTTCCTCTTTTGATGATTTGAATGAAGTTAGTGAAGAAGGTGATGGTATTTAAATGATAGGGGATTTAGGCGGTTGAGGGATTGGGGCTGACACGTGTCAGCGAGGGGAGCATACGTGTGAGGTAGAGGAGGCGTGGGGGGGCATTTAGGCTTGTGGTTGAGGTTTATCCTTCGAGGAGAAGGCCCCATGAAATGGCCGACATCAAACTATTACCGTCACAGTTGTTCAAATCTTACGATTCGATATGATTCATACAAGCTCCTGATATATATCACAAAATTGTAGCGCATTACGATCATATCGTACTATTCATGATTCATATTATACGAATTTTACGATTTACGATTTAAATCAATTCAGTAAATGGATCGGGTTTGAAGTTTTTAGAGCATGTCTGAATATTTCGAGTCCTGCAACAATTTAAGATCTTGTTTTATTTTAATCCTAAATTGACAAGATCCTTAATTTTCTAATCCTTTCTGAGTTTCTTCCTTTTTTTATTGGAAACAATTTTCTGCGCTTACTAACCTTTAAGCCTGACTCGATGCCTCGCCCTAAACTTCCTTGCTGCCTCATTCTTATCTCAACGCTATGACAATTGACTATTTATCTTAATTATTATGATTAATCATATATTCACATGATTTTTATTTATCTATGTATTCCTTGTTGGATTTTGTGTAATTTTGTGTGTGTGTGTGTGTCTATATATATATATATATAGAGAGAGAGAGAGAGGAAAGATACCATAGGAGGGAATTTCCTCCTACGAAAAGGTACGTCCTCCATCGTGTTTTTCGATAATCGGCACCCATCATCTTCATCGTTATTATCTAAAATATAGGTACACCAAATTTCATGTGATTCTACAGCTTTTCACCGTTAAATTAGCAATGTAAAAAGTTCTATTGTCGGTAAACCGTTAATTTTGAACCCACTAACTCAACGGTGAAAAAATTGTAGAATCATATGAAATTTGGCGTACCCACATCTTAGAGGATAACGATGAAGATGATGGATTCCGATCGTCGGAAAATACGACGGAGGGTGTAATTTTTCGACGCCATGGGAGGAAATTCCCTCCTAAGGCGTCTTTCCTCCATTATCCTCATATATATATATATATATATATATATAAATGGAGAAAAGATGCCATATGAGGGAATTTCCTTCTATGGCGTCGAAAAAGTACGTCCTCCTTTCTGTTTTCCGACGATCGGCACCCATCATCTTCATCGTTATCATCTAAGGTATGGGTACACCAAATTTCATGTGATTCTACAACTTTTTCACCGTTGAATTAGTGGGTTCAAAATTAACGGTTTACCGACAATAGAACTTTTTACATTGCTAAACCAACAGTGAAAAAACTGTAGAATCACATGAAATTTGGCGTATCCACATCTGAGATGATAACGATGAAGATGATGGATTCTGATCGTCGGAAAACACGATGGAGGACGTACTTTTTCGACGCCATAGGAGAAAATTCCCTCCAATGGAACTTTCCTCCATTATTCTCATATATATATATATATATATATATATATATATATATATAAAATTAATGTCGGATGTATGACAGGAATTCACTAAATATTATATTTTATATAGTGTATTGTCTTAATTTAGTTATATAATTACTATATGTATGATAATATATCCAACTACTTCAATTTTGCACAAACGCATATCATATCTTACAATTTACGATTCGATATGCTATATGATACCATCATAAAAAACGATATACGGTTTATATCACGGTTTGACAATTTTGAATCCCGATAATTTTAGCAAATAACATTTTGGGTAATATCAGCAAAACCCCATGTTTCAAGTTTGAGGGTGTATCACGTAACCCGTCTTGTTTCAGAAAGATTTGGAAGTTGGAACCCCTGCTATTATGGTGCTCTGAGAGCATCCTGACCGTATATCACATGTGCAAAACACGTGAAATACATCAACACCTATGGCCCCTCTTGTTTACATTGTTTGGCGACTGACCGTATCCATTGATTTTAAAATCAAAAAATTCCGTCCGTTGATCTTAATTGCAAGGAATCCATATCCTTTAATAATAATGCTACCACGCTCCCGCCCTATAAGTGTTGACACGTGTCAGGGAGGGGAGCATACGTGTCAAGTAGGGGCACGTGTAGGGGATGAGTTGGCATTTAGCCAAGTTGAGGTTTATCCTTCGAGGAGAAGGCATTCTTTTGGGCCAGGCGAAAAGTAACCCAATGAAAATGGCCGACATCAAAGTATCCCCATAATTTTAGCAAATAACATTTTGGGTAACTTTTAGTAAACACCCCTAAGTTTTGAGGGTGTATCATGTAACCCATCTTGTTTGCAATATTAGAAACACCGCCGCCTCCCTTCCGCCCCCGACCCCGCCCGCGCCACCCACACCCACGCACAACCACACCCACACACTCTCACACAGAGAGACATTTTTTTCTAACTTCTGAAATAATACTCTATAGAGGTGATCAAATAACTATAAATCTTTATATACAAAAACACCCATTTTATTTTTGCTTTTGAAAATCTTTTTCCTTCATTTGACCTTTTTGTTTCTTCTTCCTTCATATTTTGCTCTTTCTTATTTCTGTAGCGTGTTTTTCGTTACCGATTGAGATGGAAATGCGCGTGCTTATCAGGCATGTACAGATTCCCCCTTCCTGAGGCAGGCCGGGGTTTATTGATTGTCGGGATCCGAATCTCCTGCAGCCGCGGACTAAGCTGCCGTTAATTACCTCTCGCTTTTGAAGCGAGAGAACCTCCGATTGACGAACCAAACCGGTCATACGAATTCAATATGTTGTATGCGTGTGTTGTGTTTTGAAGGGTATTTGGACGTATCGGAGGCCTTGCAGAGTTTACGGGGATTCCGCTACCCGGATAGCGGGCTGGGGGTCAAGGAGGCTAGCAACCTCTTGGAAGGTGCATGGCAGCGTCCCGTTAGAAATTTATTACCAACGACAGAGGTATTTTTAGTGGGAAGTGTATGAAAAAAGGGGGTGGGTAGCGTCCTGAGGACGCGTAGGTGCTGGATGCCAGCGCCTCACGCGTCCGGCACATGAGCGCTGACGCCCGCGGGCCACATGCAAGGCGTATGGGCGCTGGATGCCAGCACCTCACGTGTCCGGCACGTGGGCGCTGGGCGCCCGTGAGCCACGTGCAAGACGCGTGGACGCTGGGCGCCAGCTGTAGGGTTGCTAGGCATGCATACAAGGGTCTACGAGGCATCAATCATGCCCGATTAAAATTTTAGCCGTGCCGAACAACCCGAATACGGATCTTTAAACTAGGGTTTAGGCGAAAACAAGCATGTTAAACTCTTTAACACTAAGTGAGAGAGATTACAATCTTTGTAGATCCAGTCCTTCACTTCTTAAGCTCTATGTTGAGGTCCCTTCGCTGCGATCATCGTGTTCTGGACTCTCGAGAGGCTTCACGAAGAGAATGATGCAACCTTTGCTTCCGATCTTTGATACTTAGATAATCTACCTTGAAGTTTCATTAACAGAAACTAACACTCATAATATGAAGTGAACACCCTCATCTAAATGGCAAGGATAGATGATGATGATGAAGTAGGATTTTTGCTCTCATTTATTATCTTTTTCTCACTCACTTTCATCACAAAAGAAAGCTTTTTCATGAAGGAACTCAAGGAAGAAGAAGCATGAATGAAGATGATAACTCAATCCTTTTGTGATGAACAATGAATTATTGTAGTGGTTACAAATCTAACCAAGGGTTAAGCATGAAAAGAGTTAACCCTTGTAGAGAATTAACCAGAGTTAATGGTTTGGATTGGGTTAACATAATATCTCACAAAAATATCAAGCAACCACAAAGTCAAAGCTTCATGAAGCTTCACGAAAGCTTCATGCAAAAGCTAACCCTAATCCAAACCCTAACCAAGTTTAAACCCTAATCTATTGTTAAATTTGTAACCCTAACATGTTACAATATTATATATCACATATACAATATATTTTGTAACAATAGAAAATAATACAATTAACATATATCGCATATATATCAATGTATTATCTCGTGAGAAAATAAATCTTTTAGTGAGCTAATATTAGTTATTGTAATTTAATATATCATATATATTATTATACATTAAATTATCGAATCAACACTTGATCCGATAATCCGGCTATTTCACAAATAACCGACTAATACTATGACCCGGCTATATCACATATACCCGGCCGATATCTCATATCACGAGAATCCAATATGGTATCACATACCGCATTATCCTCGGTCCCGCACATATCACATATGTGCTCCTACTCCGTTTTACCTGAGCAAAGAAACCTCTGTGTAGGACTCTAAAGAATCGTCAATACTCCGGCAGTAGGTGATGATCACATCAAACACCCACAAGCTGCAAGCGGTCAGCTAAACGTAACAGCCACCCAGGTATTGATCGTTCAGAAGATCAATAAGCAAGCCTGTACATTCTCCTGTGAATCCAATCAGTAACACTCCCGTACAGTCCGGTCTCTTCATCTGATATGTCGCATATCTCGTCTAGGGGTGGTAAACGTCAGACCCCAGTAGCTCGATAAGTCGTGTCGATATGAGGTCTATAATAGTTCGAGAAACTACTGATAACACTTACCGGTAGATCTCAGCAACCCTGGCCAGGGATTTCCGGTTATAGCCAATCGAACACAGCGCAACATCAACTCCCTATACCGGGAGAGACGAATCCCCTCCTATCGCTCATTGCCTTCATGTGATTCGGGACTGTACCCAAAAGCCACCTTTTTGCACGCCCTCTTGGACGTGGTATGATGGAAATCAAAGCACAGTGGAAATCACACAAGACTCTATGACGATCTCGGGTCAACAGACTACTCTGTACCAGTGTCACCGGAGAACTGCCATCTGACGTGATGTATAATACCATCTGGGAGTTCTCGGCGAGTCCGTCCAGTGTACCCAGTCTCCACTGAGCACCCATACACCATCCTTGATGTCAAATACCGATGGATATGGGATCATCCATCGCCCATCATATGGGTCAAGATGCGTATACGCTAGTCTACTCTGGTGTATCGATGCCCTGTCTCGATACACCCTCGACTAGGAACAGTTATAGGATGTACTCGTCGACTACCGTGGCCCCACTAGTATGATCTCATCATAGTCCCAGTAGTCGAGTACATATCCTAAGGGCTTTATCAACATGTAACGTAGAGACAATCAGAGTACATGTTAAGATAAAGCAGCATACTATCATGTCGAGCAAGAAACTCCTCCCTATATATGTCCTAGCATCCACTACAATATACATCGTATGTACAGTAATGACCTCTAGGGCATACATATAACTAACAATCTCCCACTTGCACTAGGGCCATCTGTTGTGGTATCATATACCCAACAATTAACTGCGGTTGATGTATCTCATACTCAACCATCCCATAAATGTCTCTACTGGGAAAAAGGCCTTTGTGAGTGGATCCGCACTGTCGTCCTCTATGTCTACTCTCCTAACCTCGATCTCCCCGCAGATCAACTATCTTCATGATCGGGTGATACTGCCTAAGAATTATATCTGGATTTCTGATGGGACGGTAGTTCCTTGGCTAAAGCCACAACTCCATTGTCACACAATAGTAGGAACGAAATTCATCTCATGAACTTATATATATCCAGACTGCCTCTTTGGTAGCATCTTTGGTAACGATGTATCTTGCCTTTAATCGTCTAGTAAGTCACGGTATCAAGCTTGGAACTCTTCCAACATACCGTCCCTCCACTGAGGGTAAACACAATGCCTGCGACTGACATTCAGTCATCCTTATCACCCTGGAACCTTTCCAGTGATTCTCCCCAGGATCGATTGATCCCATCTCACTACAACTAGTGAGTATCCTAACATCCAATTAGATCTATCTCATAGATCCAAAACCCAGGATTTAGGAGGTATCATTTTGATCCTATATGGAGAATCCTTGTGATAAGCGGAGATTAACCGAGCGTAGCATAGGAAACTCCTTCCCTATCAAGAGTATGTCATCCACGTACTCTACGAGGATCACCTCCATACTCTCTACTATCTTTTTGTATATACAAGGTTCATCTACCATTTTGATGAAGTCAAACTCTTTGACTACCACATCAAAACAGATGTTCCAACTCCGCGATGCCTTTTTTATCACATAAAATATCTTGCACACGTTTCCGCTGCTCCCACTGTCTACGAAGCCCTCTGGCTGTGTACTTATAGACGCTCTTTTCTAAAACATCATTTAGAAAAGCAGTCATGACACCCAACCACCAGATATCGTAGTCATGGTATGTAGCCGTGGCAAGTAGGATCTGGATGGACTTAAGCATAGCTCCTTAGAAAAGGTTTCATCATAATCCATACCTGGTCAATGATGCAAACCTTTAACAAGTCTAGTTTTGAAAGTCTCAACTTTTCCATGTACACCAAGTAATCTTCTCAAGATATACTTGCTCCTGATGGGGATTTAACCCTTCAGATAAACCAACCAAAGTCCATACTTTGTTGGTGTATAAGGATTCCATCTCAGATCGTTAAGCATCATGCCATTCTTACAGAGTCTCACTCCTGATGGCCAGCTCGAAATAAGTTGGGTCACCATCTCATGATGCAATCCTCGCTCCCACTGTCATAGAGAAACCGAAGTAACTCTCAGGTGGGAGAGGAACCCTATTAGATCGGCGGAGAGGCTGAGGTTCGTTGGTTACTATTGAATCCTTTGGTTCTACCAAATTATCTGCTGTAGTTTGTATAGCTGGAACTCCTTCCAGTTCTACCTCATGACCACTAATTTCTTCACAAGAAATTCCCTTTCACAAAGGTGGCATGTTGAGAAATAAAACACTTTTGTTTCTCGGTTTCGTAGAAGATATTCCCTTGCGAATTCTTGGGATATCTAACAAACTTCCACAGAACTGACTTTGCCTCGAGCTTGTCCGGATTTTGCTTTTCAGACATAGGCCGGACAACCCCAAATCTTATCATACTTAAGATATGGACTCTTCCCATTCCATATCACATATGAGGTGGTAGGCAACTGATTTGATTTGAACCCTATTCAATAAGTATGCAGCTTCACAAGTGCATAATTCCCAAAAAGAAATAGGAAACTCAGTAGTACTCATCATAGAGCACACCATATCAAATAGGGTGCTATTGCTCCGTCCCGATATACCATCGTGCTATGGTGTATACGGAGGAGTAATGCTGAGAGAGAATCTCATTCTCCTTTAGAATAGTCTAGGAATTCCGTGCTCAAGTATTCTCCTCCCTGATCACATCAAAGGACATAATACTTATACCCGTTTTTGGTTCTCTACTTCTAACTCATATTCTGTGAATATCTCAAAAGCTTCGGACTTGTGTTTCAACAGGAACATATGTCTGAATCTTGAGAGATCATCAGAGAATGTAATAAAGTACAAAGAACCGGTCTTGGCATGTGTAGACAGGGGACTTTCATACATCAGCATGTATCAATCCCAAGAGTTCACTAACTCTTTCTCTGTTTCCAATAAACAGAGCTATGGTCATCTTATCTCTGTGACATGACCGGCAAGTTTCACAAGATGTAAATTCAAACTTATTTAAATATGCATCTATATGTAAGTTCAGCTAGTCGGGTCGCATTGATATGACCTAGTCTACAATACCTCAAGAAGGATTCGTTCATTTCTGAACTCTTCCTCTTGTGTGTGTTCCGTATATTAAGAACTGTAGTTTGATTTAGAACGTCTATGCTTTTAGATAACGTGCCTGAACCGATCAACTCTTGATATAGGAAATGTTCAAAATATTATCCAACAATACAAAATTATATCCTTTCTTTACTAATAAAGAGACTGATGTGATGTTGTATATTAGCTTCGGTATCTAATAACATTCGTTCAGAATCAATGTATTCTGGTAATACAGGGTGATAGTGACCAACAGACTTGGCTGCAACACTTGCACCGTTTTCTGTCTCATGAAACTTATCACCCGTTCTCAGTTCTCTACCTTTCTGTAGCCCGTGTAACAGATTACATATGCGGGATCCTGATCCGGTATCTCATACCCAGGACGTAAAGGATACTGAGAAACAGTTCTATGTAATGAACACACCCGAAGATGATGCATCAGCATGCACTTTCTTCGTTTGGGCAGCACGGGAAATCTGGTATTCCCCAATTTCCTGCTCTGTCTTATAACAATTATAAGTTGGAGCGGGACCAACATCCCCCAGCTCAGTATAACAAGCGGGTTCGGTCAATATATCCGTATTATTAGCTTGATTAAGGCGTGATATAGTCGCTACCTGGAGAGAGAGAGAAGAAAACACTCAGCGTATGCTCTTGCAAGATTAGATTGGTTATCTAATATATATAATCAGGATGTCTCCCACTGTTTTAATCAAATCTTCCTTCAAACCCTAAAAGGAAAGACTAGCCGGGATTAATTACACCCTACAAGGTTGCCAATCTTTCAGCCAGGCCAGTGTCGGTACTTTGAGGGAGGTTCCCCGTGCTTTCGCACGGACCTAATTAAAGTAAACCTCGTTTTCCCAGAGGCGTAACCCCGTTGACACCTTTCTAGACACCTACTTGATCGGCTAATTGTAGTGTAAAACTCTCCCAGGAGTAACTCTTACTCGCAGCGGGTATCGGGATCCAACTATCTCATAAAAGGTATGCAATCTCATTGCAAAAATCTCATTGCAAATTTCAACACTTGAAATTCCCAATAATATTTTGCCCCTAGCAGCTTATGACCTTGGCTAAGGTCAACAAATCATAAGTGCTAACCAAGTTCAACCCGTCATTTCTTGATTGAATTAAACCCACCCGCACGACCCTTGGCTAAGGTCAACAAAGTCGCACGACTACCCTAACTCAATCGCATCATATGCTTATACAGATAAGCACTAATCAGCTACCGCACACTACGCCTTGGCTAAGGTCAACAAACGTAGCACGAATACTAACCAGTACTTATCTGAAATGACGGAGGGCTACGACAGGTTTTTAAGAAAACCCTTTGCGTAATGAACTTAATATCGTTGTAGAATCGAGTGATTTTAAATGGAGTATTTTTTAGGCTTTTCTAGTTTTGCTAAAGGGGTCACTCCCGGTGAAGGGATCGTCGGCCCTTTCCTCATCGAATAAGGTGCAGGATATATCATATATATCATTATGCAAAGCAAAAAACTATAGAAGCAATCAAAAACAAACCGAGGGGTGTAGCATCTGCCAGTTATTGCTAAAGGGGTCACTCCCGGTGAAGGGATCTCGGCCCTTTCCTTATCGAACAAGGTGCAGGATGTTCTACAAGGAACACCGCGATGCAAAGTAAGAACTGTAGCTACCTGTTTTTAAAATTCGATTCCACAACATCATTAGGTTTCTTTTATTTCATTAATCTCATTAATAAAGTCCCATTTTAATTGTGCTTCGCAAGCATCACATTTGAAACGAAATCTGCAATATAACATATATCTTATATATATAATATAAACATTCGTCTCAGGCAGTAATATGATCTCATCACAGAACATTGCAGCAGAAGAACATATATGAAATATTGGATATATTAGGACGTCCGTGTTTTAATACGAGCCTGTATAAAACACGGATTACACGGTCGCGATGAATAGCCAAACCCACATCCCTAGACCCCTACGAGAGCGGCAAGTAACACTGCCAATTCTAGTGTTAAGAGATCCGGTCTCGATTCCTCGAGATGGTCTTCCACTAGACCCCAGAACCCGGTTACTTGTGCTCCCCGCCTTGGGTCTACCTAATGCGGAAAAGTAAATAATATACAAAGGTGACATCATCCTCAGCCCGGAAGTGCCCCAATAAAAGAATATTACATAAAAATGAATTTTACATGAATGAAAAAAGAAAAACTCTCATCTCACATAAAACCCCCGGCTATTCAAAACGCAACGATCCAATATAACATATCACAGCAACACATAATATCTCATATCATCAACGTAAGCAAGTATGCGTATCCCGATTGTCGTTGATGTATAGCAACGAAGCCGGCGATACACCACATACTACGCTTACGGTCACAGAAAAGAAAGTGTAAAACAACAACAGTTGGAATCCGCAACCTTCTTAGACATCGCATGCCTAACCAAATGAATTCTTTAGACATCTCATGTCTAACAATTATAAACCCCGCATTTTAATCTCAGTATCGAAAACTCTTTTCAATATCAAGTCGGGCAATTCAACAAGATTCCCGACATCCTGATCGAATGCTTGTCGCAAACTTTAGTAGACGGCCGCACCCCCGGATGCCGTCGACGAAGTGCACTAAGGCGGAACACCGCTGCCGCGAGCACCCGAACGGATGGTTTTGGCGACGGGGTTCTCCTACAGTCACTTGGTCGGGGTTATGGGGCATGGTTGTCTATTAAGTTTACCCGGTGAGTATCCGCGTACACTACGTGATTGCAACGGACTTTTGATCACATCAAAATTCCGTGGCAACCGATCATCTGAGACTAAACTGCTATGTTTATAACATTCAAATTAGTTATCTCATAACTACTTGTGGTTTCCAAATATTGTATCACATTCCAGATAATTAGACAATGTCAAACTTTCCGATCGAATAATCAAACACCCAAGATATCCCCAATATATCTCAACACTTAAAATCAGTTTAAAAACATCCATCACATGCCACGGTACCAATGGTCCAGCCGTAGAAGGGTCAAGCCAACGGCTCACATGTGGCACGCCGTACTGCCACAAACCCTAAGGTTCAGAGGCAGTTCAAGACGGTCACATAATCGAGTTAAGGTTTGTTGTCTTCTAGAGGGTCCACCGCGTTACTTGCAAGACTTAGAACGTTCTTAATCTCGAGAAAAAATCCAACTTTTGAAAAATTTTCCGACTGGGGAAAAAGTGAGTTATTGATATCCGTTCGAACTTTTTAACAGTTTCTAAAATTATCCGGAAAAACTAAACAAAGTTAAATTATCCGATCGAATCAACGAGTCCCCAATACAACCCTAGAAAACTCAACACTTGAGTGGAATAAAAAAATTCCCAGAAAAAAATAACAAGAAAGGACATAAGAACAATTACATGAAATTTCAGGGACTAAGTCACAATTTAGGCCGCGGAACCGCCGCCAAACCCTTGGTTTGGCCGCGGTTCCGCGGTCTAATAGTTGAATCAGTGGACCGTATTTCACAGTAATTCTTAGTTTTTCCTGCTTGTTTTTCTGAGCAATTTTAATTCTGAAAAAATTACATTTTTAGAAAATGTACAGAGAGGGGTTATTATCGGGTATTCAGAGTTCGATCGGACTTTAAACTTCGTCTAAACTTCGCCTAAAGCTCTAGCTTGGCTCTGATACCACTGTAGGGTTGCTAGGCATGCACACAAGGGTCTACGAGGTATCAACCATGCCCGATTAAAATTTTAGCCGTACCGAACAACCCGAATACGGATCTTTAAACTAGGGTTTAGGCGAAAGCAAGCATGTTAAACTCTTTAACACTAAGTGAGAGGGATTACAACCTTTGTAGATCCGGTCCTTCACTTCTTAAGCTCCATGTTGAGATCCCTTCGCTGCGATCATCGTGTTCTGGACTCTCGAGAGGCTTCACGAAGAGAATGATGCAACCTTTGCTTCCGATCTTCGATACTAAGATGATCTACCTTGAAGTTTCATTAACACAAGCTACCATTCATAATATGAAATGAACACCCTTATCTAAATGGTATGGATAGATGATGATGATGAAGTAGGATTTTTGCTCTCATTTATTATCTTTTTCTCACTCACTTTCATCACAAAAGAAAGCTTTTTCATGAAGGAACTCAAGGAAGAAGAAGAATGAACGAAGATGATAACTCAATCCTTTTGTGATGAACAATGAATTATTGTTGTAACACCCGGCCCTCTTTATACCAATATTTGAGTTTCTCGTTAACTTATGAGATTTCATTTTATTTATAATTAATTATTAGTTTATTTATTTTGGAAACTCCATTAGACCCTAAACTCCCAATCATTTTTACCCCGCTATTTTCTCAAACCCTAATTCCAATCCCTTATTTTCCTTTCCTATTTATATAAACCTCGATCTCGGCCTAGAACTCCATTTCATTTTAAGTATTTTCCTTAGCCAAGTTTAAAACAAAATGTTAAATGTAAAGCCAAATCCCCAAACCATTCTTTTATAACTTAAATTATTTTTAAAACCCAAAACACATCCCCGAGCCCATCCCCTCAATTTGTAAAAGAAACTCTCTTTATTTTAAAACCAGCCCACTCCATTCTATTTTCCCAAACTCTTTTCGTAATAAATTCAACGAGCCCAGCACCATTTTTCCTCGGCCCGGCCCAGTGCCCTCCAAGCCCACCCGCTTCACCCCGACCCGACCCGCCTTCTCCTTTCTTCCTCACAACGGCTCTCTTTCCCGCCTCCTCCTCTCACGCCCGCGTTCCTCGCCTCCACCAACGCCCGCGCTCGCGCCCGTTACACCCACGACGCGCGATCCCGTCTCCATATCTCTTCTCTCGTACACACCCACGCACCCTTCTCCTCATCTCGTTTTCTCTCTCCCTCGTCCTCCATCTTCCTCCCTCTCTCGAACCCACTAACCGCCCCTGGCACTCCGCTCCCCTCACCGTCGCTCCGACCTCCACCGTCATCTCCTCCCCATCTCTCCAACTCTCATCACTCTTCCTCTCTCCCTCACCTCCACCGTCGACCACCATTAAACCCGAGCTCCCCACTCCCTCCTTCATCCTCCACGAGACCCCTGCACGCACCTCGAGCTGACCCCGGCCGATCTCCCTGCACCCCGCACCTTCGACCTCCCCCTCGTCGTCAGCAACATCATCCCAGTCGACTCCCTCAACCTCTCTCTCTCGTTCTCCCCCTTAACACCCTCCGACACCATCGCCTGAGCACCCAAGCATTGGAACCCATCGACCCCAACTACCAATCCGCCGACGAACCCTCCTCCGACGAGCGGCGACCTCGCACCACCATGACCACCGTACAGCTCCCCCATCGCTGCATCGAGCCTTGCGACCCAGCACCACCAGACCCCCGAGCTCCGGCCACTTCGAGCACCAGCATCTTTGATCTTCAGCCGAGCAGCCACAACACCCGGACCCAACCCTTCGTCCCTGCACCTCACCTGAACTCCAACCCCATCGCCGCTGAACTCATCGCCTGCTCACACCCTCGCCAGAGCTCGTCTCTTTATCATTCCCGAGCAAGAACCCTCCGGAAACCCGTGCTCACCTGGAGCTGCTGCTGTCGTCGTGCCAGTTCGTCGGGCGACCGTGCTGTATTTCGCTGCCGTGCGTCACCAGGCAAGTTTAATACTTGCTACATGCTAATTAGTATTTGTTACGAACTATAATCTTATAAATTTTATACTAAACATCCTCGATATATTACACTATGCAACTGTTTGATATATGATCCCAATGAAATTACTTGTCTAAATTGACGGAGCTGGAGTGCTCTCATTGGCCCTTGCTGTGCTGAGTACCTTGTGCAAGTTTCGTTGGATAATTTGATCGTTAATGACTAAAACAACTACCCCCAAGTTTAACCGTAAAACTGGAATTTTATTGTACCTGAAAACCGTTAAATTCACCATAAATCATATACATACTAGAATGGTGCGTTCGAGGGCTCAATTCGAATCCGACTCGACAAACTTTAACCCTATATCAGTTTCCAGGCATTCCTGTACTTAGATTGTGATGATATTTGGATCGGAGTGCGACTCTGGACTGCAGTCCAGAGTGACTCCAGTCGTTGCTTGCTGTTCCGTATTGGGTACCACAAGATCTCCTTAACTCGTAGATTGTGGAACTCCACTTCTTATTATAGGTGAATCTGTTAGCTAGACAACACAATTGATTTCTTTCTGTTTCGTTACCGTTTGATATTTAATCTGTAATTTAATAGATCGGGACGCATATCAGTCCCAACAGAATCAGAACTGACATATGGGTCTTAAATAGTGTATATCTCATGACGTACAGATGCGATCGACGATCCGTCTATTGAGTTGAAAATCTTACTGAAAACCATAGATTTCATTCAACTGTAGCGTCGCTAAATTCTGATCTCAACTGTGATTAAAATGCGTTGCGAAACGGACATCTGATTCTGAAACCGGATTTCCAGCCGCGAACGCTTAAAATGAAATGGTTATAATTAATGATCCTGGAACCCGATTGGATTGAAACTAAATTCGATGGATGGACAACTGAACATACTAATTACTATCTGTTTATCGTTTCGCTAAATTATATACGTACGTTTCATGATAAATCGTGCAAGTGATAGAATACTATTTTTGTGACACCTTAATCGTGCTTATATACTGTTCACGCATCATATCATACCCATATCACCGCAGTGATTACCTAGTGATATCGTGCATTCACCCAGTATTAGATTGTAGTGATGATTGTGGCAAGTACGTCAGTGTTCATGTATCCGTGATTAAGCGAAAGTGATACGTACTTGTACACAATCAGTGACCCTATTATTCTATTGCATTGTCGACGTCTGTGGGATGCGTGTACGTGTGACTATAAGTGGTATGGGACACTTATGGAAGCGCTTGCACGGGTGTCACAGATAAGGCACCAGACTCTGCCATCTATCTTAGGTATTAGTCGGGACGTGCTTGATGGAGGTCCTGCCTCCAATTCTCGCGTAGACTTGTCACGGATCGATTAGTATTTAGGGTTATGGTTAACGTTTGATGTAGACCACGAGGTGTGGGGTAGTTTAAGTGTGAGTTCAACAGAATCTCGGGAGTCCCATGCCGGCTTATATATTTAGGGAGATATATGGAGATTTACAGGGTATGTGATATTCACCGTGATATACTTGTGACATGTTGGGCCCGTGGTCCCTTGCCCTTGGGTTCTACCCTTGGGTGGAGGACACTCGCGAGTGGTTGATTCTCACACTTGGACTGACGATAGGCTTAGTGACCTGTACAGTGAGACTTAGAGACTGATAGGGATACGGGCATTTATATACCTTATATACTGTGTTGACATATGTGACATACCGTTCTACTGCTTTACTGCTCCGCTGCATCGTTTACTGCACATTCATATTCATGCTGTCATTGATTTACCGTTATTCATATCTATTACCACCATTAGAACTGTCACTTGATTTTATATATATTATATTGCTATTGTGTCGCTCTGACGACCTGAGTATGCATGCTCAGTGTGAGGAGAAGATTTAGCCTGGACCAGAATTAGACGTGCATCACAGACTTCTTGACTTGCCATTCCGAGTTACATTCGTTTGTTCCACTTCAGGTCGGTCTTTACATTGTTTCTTTCAGTTACTGCATTTCTCATTACCTGCGCATCTTTCACTGTTTACCATGAAACACTAGAAGCCGAAGTGTGACTACGGCAGGACTTTTCCTTGACCGTAGGAGCATGGCTGGCCTTGTCTACCCCTCGTGTTCCGTATTTTGGGAAGCGGGGCGTGACATGGTTTAGTTGGTATCAGAGCCAAGTTTTGCATCGATTGGGATTGCAGTTTTCCGTGTATAGTTTGGCAATCTAAGACATCCCTCGGTCTAGGTTGTAAACTTGTCATTCTTGATCCATATTCACATCGTGTGTTCTGCTATCCATTCACTAGGGTTTCAGGTAACTTGGCAAGGTTTCGTGGTTATAATTGTGAACTACGTCACGATTACACTACCATACTCTGTTTAAGTGACTTGGAGTCGTACGGTTGGTTCTCCACTTATAATAAATTCAGCACCTCTGATATTTTTGAATCCTTGTCCTATCCATATTATATTCTGATTCGTATATCTTATGACTTATATCATCCTCAAAATCATTGTTTCAGGATCATGTCTTTCAACGACTTTTCCTCTATCTCTACTCCCCAGAATCAGACTGTTGAGATCCTTAGCGTGCTGCAAGGTCTAAAAGAAGCCCAGGAGCGAACAAATGACTTGTTGGCTGAAGGACTGAGAAGACAGGTGAATCAGGCATCAGCGGCTGTCTCCAATCACAAAGGGATCCCCGTTAGACGAGGAAAGGAGAAGAAGATGAAGCGTCAATTTGTTCCCCTGCGACAGAAGCAGCAGAAGACCACATGCTGTGGATACTGTAGGAGGCCAGGACATCTTCAGAAGGATTATCGCCGCGCCCAGGGGAAATGTCTGATATGCGGGTCCAACAAACATCTCATCAACGGTTGCCCAGAAATGGAAGAACTACAAGGAGGAAACTCGTCCACACTCCCTACTCCTGCCATATGAGGATTATCGCGTAGTTCAAACTTCGACGATAAGGCGGATCTAATGCAGGATTCAACTCACGCGACGAGAATGCAACGTTATAACAGTCGAAGAATGATTTTTCATGTTATCTACTTTCAGTAATAATATTATCATTTTTATGAATGTTTCTTTCCGTTTGAAACCTTGTATCCGCTGAACTTTTAGTTGAATGCAATAAAATTTGAATCGTAATATATGTATCATTCTCTTGCCATTTCCCTTGATCATACTATTCAGTAGCATAACATTTTAATCTTGATTTTACAATTCCTGCCACCGCATATCTTTCCATACTTCGTACACTTGGCCATTTTCCTTATTCATCCCATTGTCTAATCATGACTCTTTTTTCTTTCAGACCATGGCCCATCCTGGAGCAGCGCCGCATCTAGATGAGGATACACAGTCATGCGTTTCCTTAGATCACACACTGACGAGTTCTGATGATGAGGTCAATGGTCCCCAGGTCAACTTTGGAAACAACGATTCAGAGGATGAAGAAGTAGCCGCCCCAGAGTTTAATGTGTTAGCTGATTCCGACGAAGAAGAAGGAGATTCTGAAGAGAACCCTATAGAGGAAGATCCCGATGAAGACCCAATAGAAGAAAATCCAGTTGAGGAAAATCCCGTGGAAGAAAATCCAGAAGAAGAGAATCACATAGAATCGGACCTCGATGAAGAAGCTCCATCCGAGGAAAAAGGACCAGAAAATCAAGACCCTGCTGTGGAAGAACTTCCAGTGGCAATGCCTGCAAGACGATATGGCAATGGACGCCCCTACCTGAGTGCGCGAGCCTACCGCAACCTACTGAATCTCCACAACCGCGACTGACGGAATTTCTTTTGATGTTGTCTTTCTGGCCAAATAAAATGTGTATAGTTTAGGGCCACTTTTCGTCTTTGAGAATGCCTTGTTTCAAATTTTCTTGAATGAAATAAATCTTCTGAATTCGTAAATCTTTTGATTATTGGTTCGCTCGATACTTGTTTGTTGCCCATATCCATTTATTTTCTGCGGAGATTCCTGACTGTCCACCCCTACTCATTGTATAGTTTTCACCCTCGATTCGACTAGAAAGTACCGCACCCTGATCCTTGGAATGAGCCACCATTCATCCTTCGTCTGTACCCTGTTTGAGGTCCTTCTGGGAGGAGGACCTTCCTTGTGAATTATCGAGTTCATTAGCTTTTCAAATTCTTGATTCATAGGATTTACCTCGTAGTCCTTTCGTTGCTCACCATTACTTTCTGTGCTGACCCTATCCCAATCTCCTTAACATTCAGCCTAAAGCCGCCACACTCCGACCTTCTGATTGAGCCACACCTTCTTGTAATCACTACCCTAACTAGACCTATTCATATTGCTGTATTTCGCTGCCGTGCGTCACCAGACAAGTTTTATACTTGCTACATGCTAATTAGTATTTGTTACGAACTATAATCTTATAAATTTTATACTAAACATCCTCGATATATTACACTATGCAACTGTTTGATATATGATCCCAATGAAATTACTTGTCTAAATTGACGGAGCTGGAGTGCTCTCATTGGCCCTTGCTATGCTGAGTACCTTGTACAAGTTTCGTTGGATAATTTGATCGTTAATGACTAAAACAACTACCCCCAAGTTTAACCGTAAAACTGGAATTTTATTGTACCTGAAAACCGTTAAATTCACCATAAATCATATACATACTAGAATGGTGCGTTCGAAGGCTCAATTCGAAGACGACTCGACGAACTTTAACCCTATATCAGTTTCCAGGCATTCCTGTACTTATATTGTGATGATATTTGGATCGGAGTGCGATTCTGGACTGCAGTCCAGAGTGACTCCAGTCGTTGCTTGTTGTTCCGTATTGGGTACCACATGATCTCCTTAACTCGTAGATTGCGGAACTCCACTTCTTATTATAGGTGAATCTGTTAGATAGACAACACAATTGATTTCTTTCTGTTTCGTTACCGTTTGATATTTAATCTGTAATTTAATAGATCGGGACGCATAACAGTCCCAACAGAATCAGAACTGACATATGGGTATTAAATAGTGTAGATCTCCTGACGTATAGACGCGATCGAAGATCCGTCTGTTGCGTTGAAAACCTTACTGAAAACCCTAGATTTCATTCAACTGTAGCATCACTAAATTCTGATCTCAACTGGGATTAAAATGCGTTGCGAAACGGAAATCTGATTCTGAAACCGGATTTCCAGCCGCGAACGCTTAAAATGAAATGGTTATAATTAATGATCCTGGAACCCGATTGGCTTGAAACTAAATTCGATAGATGGACAACTGAACATACTAATTATTATCTGTTTATAGTTTCGCTAAATTATATAAGTACGTTTCATGATAAATCGTGCAAGTGATAGAATACTATTTTTGTGACACCTTAATCGTGCTTATATACTGTTCACGCATCATATCATACGCATATCATCGCAGTGATTACCTAGTGATATCGTGCATTCACCCAGTATTAGATTGTAGTGATGATTGTGGCAAGTACGTCAGTGTTCGTGTATCCGTGATTAAGTGAAAGTGATACGTACTTGTACACAATCAGTGACCCTATTATTCTATTGCATTGTCGACGTCTGTGGGATGCGTGTACGTGTGACTATAAATGGTATGGGACACTTATGGAAGCGCTTGCACGGGTGTCACAGATAAGGCACCAGACTCTGCCATCTATCTTAGGTATTAGTCGGGACGTGCTTGATGGAAGTCCTGCCTCCAATTCTCGCGTAGACTTGTCACGGATCGATTAGTATTTAGGGTTATGGTTAGCGTTTGATGCAGACCACGGGGTGTGGGGTAGTTTAAGTGTGAGTTCAACAGAATCTCGGGAGTCCCATGCTGGCTTATATATTTAGGGAGATATATGGAGATTTACAGGATATGTGATATTCACCGTGATATACTTGTGACATGTTGGGCCCGTGGTCCCTTGCCCTTGGGTTCTACCCTTGGGTGGAGGACACTCGCGAGTGGTTGATTCTCACACTTGGACTGACGATAGGCTTAGTGACCTGTACAGTGAGACTTAGAGACTGATAGGGATACGGGCATTTATATACCTTATATACTGTGTTGACATATGTGACATACCGTTTTACTGCTTTACTGCTCCGCTGCATCGTTTACTGCACATTCATATTCATGTTGTCATTGATTTACCGTTATTCATATCTATTACCACCATTAGAACTGTCACTTGATTTTATATATATTATATTGCTATTGTGTCGCTCTGACGACCTGAGTATGCATGCTCAGTGTGAGGAGAAGATTTAGCCTGGACCAGAATTAGACGTGCATCACAGACTTCTTGACTTGCCATTCCGAGTTACATTCGTTTGTTCCACTGCAGGTTGGTCTTTACATTGTTTCTTTCAGTTACTGCATTTCTCATTACCTACGCATCTTTCACTGTTTACCATGAAACACTAGAAGCCGAAGTGTAACTACGGCAGGACTTTTCCTTGACCGTAGGAGTATGGCTGGCCTTGTCTACCCCTCGTGTTCCGTATTTTGGGAAGCGGGGCGTGACAATTGTAGTGGTTACAAATCTAACCAAGGGTTAAGCATAAGAAGAGTTAACCCTTGTAGAGAGCTAACTAGAGTTAATGGTTTGGATTGGGTTAACATAATATCTCACAAAAATATCAAGCAACCACAAAGTCAAAGCTTCATGAAGCTTCATGGAAGCTTCATGCAAAAGCTAACCCTAATCCAAACCCTAACCAAGTTTAAACCCTAATCCATTGTTAAATTTGTAACCCTAACATGTTACAATATTATATATCATATATACAATATATTTTGTAACAATAGAAAATAATACAATTAACATATATCGCATATATATCAATGTATTATCCCGTGAGAAAATGAATCTTTTAGTGAGCTAATATTAGTTAATGTAATTTAATATATCATATATATTATTATACATTAAATTATCGAATCAACACTTGATCCGATAATCCGGCTATTTCACAAATAACCGACTAATACTATCACCCGGCTATATCACATATACCCGGCCGATATCTCATATCGCGAGAATCCAATACGGTATCACATACCGCATTATTCTCGGTCCCGTACATATCACATATGTGCTCCTACTCCGTTTTGCCTGAGCCAAGAAACCTCTGTGTAGGCCTCTAAAGAATCGTCAATACTCCGGCAGTAGGTGATGATCACATCAAACACACATAAGCTGCAAGCGGTCAGCTAAACGTAACAGCCACCCAGGTATTGATCGCTCAGAAAATCAACAAGCAAGCCTGTACATTCTCCTGTGAATCCAATCAGTAACACTCCCGTACAGTCCGGTCTCTTCGTCTGATATGTCGCATATCTCGCCTAGGGGTGGTAAACGTCAGACCCCAGTAGCTCGATAAGTCGTGTCGATATGAGGTTTATAACAGTTCGAGAAACTACTGATAACACTTACCTGTAGATCTCAGCAACCCTGGCCAGGATTTCCGGTTATAGCCAATCGAACACAGCGCAACATCAACTCCCTATACTGGGAGAGACGAATCCCCTCCTATCGCTCATTGCCTTCATGTGATTCGGGACTGTACCCAAAATCCACCTTTTTGCACGCCCTCTTGGACGTGGTATGATGGAAATCAAAGCACAGTGGGAATCACACAAGACTCTATGACGATCTCGGGTCAACAGACTCCTCTGTACCCGTGTCACCGGAGAACTGCCATCTGACGTGATGTATAATACCATCTGGGAGTTCTCGGCGAGTCCGTCCAGTGTACCCAGTGTCCACTGAGCACCCGTACACCATCCTTGATGTCAAACACTGATGGATATGGGATCATCCATCGCCCATCATATGGGTCAAGATGCGTATACGCTAGTCTACTCTGGTGTATCGATGCCCTGTCTCGATACACCCTCGACTAGGAACAGTTATAGGATGTACTCGTCGACTACCGTGGCCCCACTAGTATGATCTCATCATAGTCCCAGTAGTTGAGTACATATCCTAAGGGCTTTATCAATATGTAACGTAGAGACAATCAGAGTACATGTTAAGATAAATTACAACCAGATAGCATACTATCATGTTGAGCAAGAAAGTCCTCCCTATATATGTCCTAGCATCCACTACAATATATATCGTATGTACAGTAATGGCCTCTAGGGCATACATATAACTAACACCAGCGCCTCATGCGCCCGACACGTGGGTGCTGGACACCTGCGGGCCACATGCAAGGCGTGTGGGCGTTGGGCACCAGCGCCTCACGTGTCCGGCACGTGAACGTTGGGCGCCTGTAGAAAAAGGGGTTTTAGCCCCAGGATCTAAAGTTAAACTCCCAAAAGGATTTTTTTTTACCGTGGAGTTCAACTCCGAAAGAATTTTTATTATGGAGTTAAAACTCCAAAAGATTTTAAATGGAGATAAACTCTAAAAGATTTTAAATGGAGTTAAACTCCTAAAATGATTTTATCTGTGGAGTTAGATTCCAAAAGATTTTGACAAAAGATTTTGACAGATGAAGTTGAACTCCTAAAAATCTTCAGAGACGATCAAAGAGAATCTCTTTCTTCTCCTCTTTAGTTCTGGATCTTCCTTTAAGTATTGAATCATCCCAAAGTGAGATTTTTGGAGATGTGTCTCCTTCTTGCTGCGCTCTGTTGACCGAAACTTGGAGAAAAAAAGTATGAGACTTAAAAATCTCCTCATTTAGAGATTTAACGGAAGATTCGATTTCCCCTTTAAGGGTTTTATGGTGAAAAGCTTTTTTTTTTTTGAAAAAAGAAGAGTTAAAATTTTGATTTAATTCAGAAAAGGCTTTGAGGAAGGAAAAGGAGACACATAACCCTAATTTTTGAGAGAGTGAAAAGTCGTCCTAAATTTCATGTTTGCCTTTATAGGCTACACACTTTACATATAAACTCTTAGGCTTTACCAAATGACACTTATGTCACCCCATACCTTATATGCTTATTTCTTTTTGCACATAAATCATGGGGTCTACAAAATTTGGTTTCCTGTCCATTTTTCATACATTTTTTTCTAAAAAATTGCATTAAACTAATTTATTGCTTTATTCTTGGCATGGAGCCGGCTCCTTCCATACTTGGCCTGGCTTGGGCTTGGGCCCACCTGGCTTTAGGGTTGATTGACTTCGACTTGGTTAATCGGGGTGTAACTTTTAACCCCAACAATTTCCACACTAGATCTTCTTTTCTTTCAAAATTTTTATTTTATTCTTTAATCTAATAAACAATTTTGTATCTTTTCATTTTCTGTGTTAGTATGATCTGTCGATTACACCTTTCTTTCTGTAAAATTGGCTTGTCCATAGTTGTTATCATTGCTAATATATATTTTCTATTTTCATGCTTTTCTTTCAACCCATAAGCTATTACCATATGTAAAAAACCAATGAGTGCAAAAGACAGGAATAACGAGAACAAAAGTTACATATAAATTATATATAAAAAAGACCGAGAGAAAACCTCACTACAAATACTTTCAATATATTCTCTATTGATTATTTTTTTCTTAACATAGAGATAAAGTAGTATTTTTCTTTAATATGAAAGGTCTATGTTTGGGATTTTTTTTTTAATAAACATCAGATGGGCTTTTGTAGCTTTTAAATCTAGAAGGGTTACATGATAAAGGCTAAAAATATAGTATACCACTAAATCTCAGAGGAGTTTAGTGAAATTTAAGCCAAACAAATTGTTTTTCTTTCTTAAAACTATTCAAATACCCTCTCAATTTCTTGTAAATTTATATAAAAGAAATCTTTTTTGGTACAAAAATTTATTGCATGTTAAGTCATATATTAAAAAACAATTTGAAATATTTATTGTTTCAACTGAAAATATCCTCGTGCCTTTTTCTGTGAGTCTAATATGTAGGTGGCATGTGCAAAAATACTAATAAATGAACGATTAGCAATGTAAGAATTGTTTAGAGCAGCATAACCATACAAGTATGATATGGCACGTGTAAAAATGCTATGATATCGCACGTGTATGATATCGCACGTGCAACATAAGCAGCTCAATAAACCTCACCTTTTGCGAGTGCAATCATAACCTAATAGTAAAGCCTCTTTCAGTTTGGGGATCATATCTCACTTGTAAAAGGTTGAGCATGATAAAAGTATTCATGCATCCAAGTAAAAGCGATGAAGATTATGAACAGCTCTCTTGATTACATAATCGAAATATAGAATTTTTAAAAAAGGGTAAGCATAAAATTGCCTCATGAAGAACTCGCAAATCAAAGCTGAAAGTGTAATTTTTAACTCTCATTATGCACCAGAAAACTACCAATGTACGGAAGCAATGCAACCCCTCAAACGCACAGTTTAATAAAAGTTCCACTTCAAACCTAAAAGAAATACTCTTCGTAGAAAAATAAAGCCTATATCTAAAATCTTGCAGTCGGAGTCAAAATTTCCGATAACATGATAACATGAAGACGCCTGCCCCCAAATTATTTCTCGAAATGCAAACGGAAAAAGTAAGAAGAAAGCCATATTAAGCGCCTCGCCACGTTATCAACTTAAAGATGAGCCAGCTTTGCTCTCGCGGTTATTCACCCACCTGCCGTTAATATTTACAGTATCTCCCAATCTGATCCAATGGAGTCTTGGCTCGACAATAGTTTAAGAGGTAAATCTCCGCTAGGAACCGATGACGAGGAGCTGGTCTGTTTACTTTGGGTTATCATAGCCTCGCACTCATTCTGATGATTAGCTTGGCCGTTCCGCTTCCGTGAACTAAATACCTTTTTGAGCTTCTTCTGTTACAATTAAAAAACAACAGTCAGTAGTGTACGGGGGAAACGATCGAATCAGCAATGCCGGGAAGCTTTTATATAAGAGAGATTTAGTAGTTGTTTTTTTATTTTATATAAAACATAAGGATGCCAAACTTTGGGTACATCAAAAGCTTGATACAAGTTCAAAGTTAGCCAATAGTTGAATCAAACCCATTTTAAGTAAGAATGGTCTGAATTACATTAAAGTGTGCCCTTGCCTATTAGTGTTTTTCACTACACAACCTTAAAGATTTATTTATTTATTTTTAAAAATTTTAATCACAGTAAGCTCCTCCCTCAAAGTGCCACCAAAACACACACACACACACACACACACAGCGAGAGAGAGAACGCGCTAAAGTTTTAGGGATTTTGCTACAATAAAACAACAATAGTTGAGCATAATTTAGCATAACATATTACCGTGTACAAAAAACAAGCATGAAACTGCAGTGTTGCATAACTAATATAAAAAAAATTATCTCGGACCAAATGGAACCGGGATTGTAATGGGATTCTTTTCGATAAGGGATATAATTAAAAAGCGGCCGCTTAAGCGGTCGAGCGGGTTTCGCCGCTCCGTTTTATCCTAGTGATATTTGATATATATACCTCATAAGTATCATAAAGGGTACATAAGTATTGTTATTAGAGTAAGAATACACAACTACCAATTAATACAACATTCCATCTTTTCTCTCTCATTTTTTACGTTTCTATCCTTCGTGCTCGACTCGATAAATGCTAGGGTTGTCAAGTTGCACGATTCTGAGACGCTTCAAGATTTGGGTTTCAAAACTCCAAAATTTTAGGTTTATCAACTTCAAGAAATCAAGATCTAAACCAATTTCGAACAATCATAGAATTTTCTATTTCGATTTCAAGTAGTTTTCGATCTTAAAATTCCAATTCGATTTTGACTCCACCTGGTTTCAGGCTACAAACTTTTATATACTTTTTTTAATAATTTATTAATTGCTGGTTTAAGCTATGATCCTTGATACTGGGTATTGAAAAGGTTACAAGTACTATAAGCTAATAAATTCTAAGAAAATTTCAATTTTGCATTGCGTTATTTGAGCATATTCTAGCAAATAATATATCGTCCGAGTAAATTTGTCAAATTTGGAGTTACATTTAGGGATTTGCTAGGACAAAAGGAACATAAAAATATTTAAAACCTAATGAGAATCATTATTTATTGACAAGAATAAGAAGATTGATGAAACACCACTGTTATGATTTCCGAGCGGCCGCTTAAGCGCTTTGGCCACTCTGTTTTTCTTTTCCACTTTTAAAATATTTAATAAGACTATAGTACTAAGCTTCCCTTTACAATTTCATCATCTACACAACATGCATAACAGCATAAGCATTGAATGTTCAAGTGTATTTATGAAATTAGAATGGCATTCTTAATAGAGGCAAAAAACGAATCTGAAACAAAATATATCCTAAGATTACCTTGAACGACATATTATTCTTTCCTGTAGACTGTGAGATCAAGGCTATTTCCTCTTCTAGAGCATCGTCCGAACAATCTTCAAGCTTTATGGTTTCAAATTCTTCTGATTGTAAACTATGAATACTCATATCGAGACTGGCGGATGTAAAATCTTCTCTGCTATCGGAAGTCTCTGCAGTATCTGCAACCACGACCACAAATAGATGAAGCATGTCAAAAACTAGCAATTACCAAAAGAATTGAGATATGCAGCAATTATTATTATTATTATTATTATTATTGGATGCGACCCTTTAGCGAATCGAACGGTGACCTCATACTTTGGAAAGGAAAGTTTCACCACATGAGTATGCCCAATTGGTAAATCATTAAATGTGTTCAGGAATCAAGAAAAAGAAGAGACACAGCTGAATTTCAAAACTGAAAGAATCAAACCCATTGATTACTCTTCCATGAAAAAAGTATTTTCAAAGGTAAAAACCTTAACGGAACAAGGGAAAATATAGTGATTGAGAAATAATTGCTATTTTGTTGGGGGTGGGAGGGGGGATGTCCACACAACAAAGTGATATCCATCTATCGATCTATATACTATATACTGAAGCTCGGTTGACGGATAGCAGCTGTAAATTTTGTCTCTAAAAACGCGATCTCTCTCCTTTCAATCTAATCCCTAACTTATCCCTAAAACAATGCTTAACCTACCCACATGAAATATCTACCAAAATCTACCTAAGAGACACACACCATCGGCCCACTTGTTTGGCACTAGTATCTAGGTGTTGTAAATCCCGCCATTTTGTCTCCTAAGTAGATTGTGGTAGAATTTCAAGGATATAGGTAAAGTATTACTCATTCTTTTCTTTTCTTTCCTTAATAAGTTGTAGGTCCCAGCAGGGACAGCACCCATCATCTTCACAACAAGCAAATGAAGGCCAAGCTCTAATAGAACCCCTCTTCACTCTTCAACCCTTTTTCATCCTAGCCTTCTTCATCTTCTAATTACTTGCACTAGTATTTTGCACGTGCGATGCACGTGTGTGTATATTTTGAACCATGTGTAGAAAAATTTACAATGGGCATTACATGAAAATTTCTAACGATATCTATAGTTTTTCTAAATTTAGATTAAATAAATACAGTTAGTAGCAATATTAAATTAAGAAATTTATAAGTAAATACAAAATAACAAATATATAAGGGCTTATGTATAAATTGTAAGGCATGTCTCTTTTTGGGCTTTTGAGCATGAGAAAGAATGTGTAATGAACGAGAGAGAAAAAAAGGGTTGACGACTTTTCATTTTCTTATTTTTGGTTTTGTGATGGATGGGGTGGACATCTCCAATCCTCTATTTTGGATAATGGAATTTTGTCGTTTTTTCTATTTTTAATTTTGTTGATTAATGACATCATCTAAGGACTACTGGTTATAATAGTAAAGATAAATGCAAGAAATGATGAGATTTGGTGAATGGAAAAACAAACAAACAAACACAGCATGTGAATGCAAAAACTTCGATAAAACTTTGGTAAAATGAATTAATAACCTATTAAGATGAAGTTTTGTTGGGTGAGGGTAAGGAGATTGTGGGCAAGACTGGGTGTGGAGATGAATATATAGTTGGATTGCTGGAGGAGATGAGGTTAATGATGATGTATTGCTCAGTTGATAAGAGCAAAGAATGATGCAGATATGTCATTGATTTTACCATTCGGGTGTTAATGGGTATTGAATTTTTTAGTTGATGGATTTTGGACTTTCGTTTAAATGAATTCTGATTATCAAATTTATTCTTTTTCTCAGATATGATTATTTCCTGTGTTGAGGAGATCAGGTAGGAAGGTCTTTAACCTTTTTGAACTTTATTTAGATATATCTTATATATATTGTTATTTAAAGTATACTAAGATTATGAGATTTGTACAACTTACACCTAAAATTGTCTCCTGTATTTTTCGTTTTTAAGATATATGTTTTGTTATTCAAAAAATAGGGAGAAACAATGGAAAACGTCAAATATAAAGGTTTCATTATAAAGAAACAATGAAAAGTTTGATTGTTTACACACACACACACATACACAAAAGGAGAGAAATATGGAATGTTTTGACCTTCGCAGGTTTTCTATTAAAAAATAATCAGCTCGGTTATAATTTTTGAAATTTTATTATCATTATACACTTCTGTTTATAATCAATGTTTTTGAAATATCTATAAGGCTAGAATGCAGGAAACTCTCCTCACTTTTACCTAAAAAGCATGAAATATTGCTTAACTTGAAAAAACATGCACTTTACTCTCCCAATTCAAAACATTGTTAGTTTTTTGGGTTTATGTTTCCCAAAATGTCCTTCGAATATTTTTTCCTTCTCTAATTTCTTTCTCTCTTTCTCCTTAAAAATATTTTTACCTCCAAACTTATTTCTTCCTTCAATTCTCCAATTCAAAACACCACCTACCTCCTTCAAGGGTGAGCATGGATTCAAAAGAGTATGTATTTGGGATAATCAAGAAGAAGAAAAGAGAATAATTAGGTTACTTAGTTAAATTTATAAAGGAGGCATCTTTTGGTGTCTATATTAACTATTTTGCAACTTACTTAAAAAATAATAAACCAATCTCTTGATAATATAACTTAAATTTTGGTTTTTAACTAAATATCATGCAATTATTTTTGTCAAACGTAACAAATAGATCAGGCTATGCATTCCATGTAATTAGTATTATAAGAAATCATATACAACTGCTTAAGCTGAAATGTTATTAAAAAACATGCTAGTATATAAGAAATACTAACTTCACCAAATTGGTTAAAAGTCTTTTAGTACAAAGTGAAGGAAGTGGAGAACAGTTGCATCAGGACCCTATTGCTATAACGTTACAGAACACGAAGGCATGGGTAGTGATGCTTCGTCTTGCGATGAATATATTGCGACGTTGACATAAACAGCTTTAAGAAACAATGCATGAAGATCAGCTATTAGGTTGATCAAAAAAATAAATAAAGGCTAGTCATGGCCCACACACAAACTTTATAGAGTTTAAATTGGGAAAACAAGAACTCCAGAGGTATTTTTTAACATGAAAATGCAAGCATATTGTTGGTGAATGTGAATTTGCATATAAAAATTACCATTTGTCCTGAACTGCCCACAAATCTCGAACTTCATAAAGCTAAGTTGTGGCATACGGTCATTACTGCACGATCCCATTTTGACTACGTATGTCCCTGTTTTTTCCATCAATCATGAAAATTTACGGGTGAAAATAACTATTAACAAAGAAAAATTATATCAACGACATAAAGAATGAATCAGTTTCATTTTCATTCGAAGAAAATCCATACCATTTTCTTCTACTAATGGAACAGAGAGTGGATCGGTCAATGGTTCTTCATCAAGGCGCGAGTCAAATAGTTGGCCACAATCTTGCCTCGGTGAGTCTAAGATGATTGGATCTGATGTTTCATTTGAAAGAGGCCCTTCTGATTTTTCATTGCATGCAATTTCAATACTTCGAGCTTGAGACTCCATAGATGAAGCAACTACATCACAATTAGATGAACAGGTTAAGGATTAGCAATTATGCCGGTAAGCCTGTTTCGTCCGCAATATAGATGATAGTAGTTGAGATGTACTGTAACAATCATTCAATATCTCATGAATCAAGAAAAGGGTTTTAGAGAACCCAAACAACGAGCAAGAAGGAGCTCATGGTCAAAGATGAAGGAATTAATCTCTTACATGACCACTTCAATGACACAGAATTTTGAAAGGTAACAGTTTAATTCGATGAAGGGAAAAACTAGTAGCTGGAAATAACAGCTATTTTATTGAAAGGACCAAACCACATAAGATATATGAATGACATGTAAAACTAGATTGCTCAAAGTCCTCCAAAAACAATTTGAACAAATGTTCATAGTAAAGGTAGAGAGAAGTTTACATCACAACTGGAGAGTGGTATATAAAGATGACGGAACCTTGAAGTATATACAACAACAATAATTAAAATAAAAAACTAAATGCTAGCCATACAAGCAGTTATTTAGAGTTTAAATGATAAAATTTGGGGGGGGGGGGAGGATTATGGACAACACCCCCTAACGGCGTTAACGGAAAATAACAAAATGACCATAATGCTCCTCTCATATAATAAAAAAGACTAAATAGGGAGGGGGTATTATTGTCATTTTGTAATTTGCCGTCAACGCCGTTAGAGGGTATTTTGATACTCTGAAAGTTCATGGTATCAATCCATCAATTTGAAAGTTTATGGTATCATTTAGGGAAATTTAGCCAAAAAATAAACATAATGAGCTGGAACATGAACCAAATTTACCTTTTTTTAGAACATAGGAAGGAGGAAAGAGTTCATACCATAAACCATACATACATTAATAAAAAGCATTGATAATACATCACCAAATATAGGAATAAATATACATATGTTTGAATGGATTCAAGCCTAAATTGCTGGGCTTTGCTATTAGATTACTTGAAAAGTTTAGAGTTTTTAGAGCCCTCGTTTACATTTTAAGAATACATGCAAGTTTATTGTTGGTGAATGAATTCAAAGAGAAAGTACCATTTTCCTGGAATTACCCAGAAGTCTCAAATTTATGAAGTCGCTCATTGTCAATTTTGCAAGATCCCTTTTTGTCTAGAGATGTTCATGTTATTTCATCGACCATAAGAGTTCACAGGTGAAAAATAATATCAACAAGGTAAACAATGAAAATAAATTTAGTTCGTTCGAAGAAAATTATACAGTTCGCTTCTACCATTTGAAAAGAGCATGAACCTGTCGATGATCCTTCATCATGGTGCAAATCCAATGGTTGAGCACAATCTTGTCTTGGTGAGTTTAATGTGTATGAGCCTGAATTTTCACGCCATTCCTCAGAATCATCTGAGCAACTAATAGTTTCATTTGAAAGTCGCTCTTCCGGTTCTTCATCATTTGAAACTTCACGACTTAATGCTTGAGACTTCATAGATGAAGCAGCTGCAGCCGAATCTTCGAGTATTGAAACAGTTGGTAACTGCTGATCATCATCAGCTAATGCATTTACATTGGAAGATTTCTTTTCAAGATCTATCGACGCTTCATCACTGGTGGTAGTATCATCCTTCAAATCTAAACCTGTAATTTCCTCACATATCTTTTTAATATTTTCGCTGGTGGTATTAACATATTCACTACAAACTTCGAGATACTCTTCGCAAGTTGTCTGTACGATGCAAAAAAAGTTTTTGTTATTCAGAATGTGTAAATTTCAAGAGCTAGAAATTGCTCTATATTTTCATAATCATTACTAGTGTTCTGACACATGGATGCACCTGCATGAGGAAAGACATGATATTGGAGAGATTTGTAAATCTCACTCTCAAATGACTTAATTAGCAGAATCTTGAAGAAAAAAAATCTTTTTTTATGGAGTTGTATTGATTTTTAAATTTTAAGGGCCTGAATGAAAATATAAATTTTTAAGTAGACTGATTAAAGAAATTTTAAGAAAGTATCACATTGCATTCAGGATATAGATGTCGAGTTTGCATTCTGGTATAGAGATAAAGATTTGTTTTCTAAAAGCTAACAGATAGAGGAAAATACCAAAATCAAGTGCATGCACATATTTGGATGTCAAAAGTAAAGTACATTCATAACAGCTGCTACTGAAAGTTTATAAAATGGCACATACCTCGAACTTCTGACGAATGTTTTTAACCCATGACAGACCTTGGTTCGCAAAATTCATTTTGAGCAGAGAAGCATCTTCTTGATGAGGATCACGAATTATTTTCTTTGCTTCCTTTGTCATTTATTATATCTTGATGTAATTAATGCGGCTCAGCTGCCCAAATAAAACAATAGTTAGGTTTTTTCCAAAAAAAAAAATATTGGACATATATATAACATAATTGCATGCAGATTAGCATGAAAATGATATTATGCATGAACTGCTGGAAAAATAATAAAGTTCGCGAAGATAATAGCATAAGATATGGGTTTATATGAAAAGTTTACGGCTTCCACCCCCCACCCCCTTTCTATTTGGATGATTGTTACAAAGGTCCCCATACTTGTTACTCATGGAACTAGGAGTTCCAATTACTCGACGATTTGTGAATATTTTTCGTAAAGATATAAAAAAATTCAATAATCGGAATTTAGGTAAAAGAATATGAAAACCAAATCAACTTTTGGTGTAATATCATGCACACACGTTCACACACACGATAGTTTGGACCTAGCAAGCAATAAATAACTAGTAAATATGTCCTACGCCTAAAACTGCTCAACATTAAACATATGAGCAAAGGTAAATTCTCAAACCATATCACCAAATAATTCGATATCCAAAGCATGTATGTGCAAGGTTGTCAAATCATGATATGAATCGTATATCGTTTTTGCTTCTGTATCATCTCATATATCGTATTGTATCGTACATCGTAAGATATGATAATCGCTTGTGTAATAACTAAGGAAGTATGCATATAACTATATTTTTTATAATTATATGATTAAATTAGTACCATGAAACTGTATATTAAAAGAGTTATAAAAGATAGTATATCCCCAGTTACGCAACCAACATAATATGTGTAAAGTTCAGACAAAGTAATGCGTGAAACATAAGTCATTTGAATAATCATAACTCATAAGTTAATTAAATAATTAAGCAAAATGATACTATAGTCGAAAGGTGTAACTCACATGACATAGGCATAAGTTTCACAAGTAGCAACATTTTCTAATTAATTTCACACATCATAAACTAAAAAATTTCAAAAAATAACATAACAAAACTACTAATCAATCAATAGTCTCCTATCAATTCATCGCTTCATTATCGATGAGGATGTTCTCATCTTCTTCATCTTCGTTTTTGTATTTTATGAACTTCTTTTCTTTCTTCACTTCCACCATTTTCTTTTCTTTTTCTTTGCAATTTTATTTTTGAAATAGCATTCAAAATTTTGAGGTCTTATCAAAAATCAGTTTAAAAAATAAGAAATTTAAAGAATTGCACAAAATTAACTAGTAAATATAATATCATTATACCTTATTTCTTCTTTTCATACCACTTGGTCCTCCGTCAACTTCAACGTATTCATGAACATCCATCCAAGAAGTGTCTTTCGGTAAGCAAGAACTTTCTTTCTCCGTAATCTATCATTGGATTCCATATTTTATAAACAAATCGGATGTTATGTCTCGTCTTTTGTTCTCTTTTCTATTGCCTTATTTCTAGTTGCAAGTTGTACTTAATATAAACCAAGGCATTGGGTCTTAATTGTTTTAACTTCTAATATATTTCTTCTTTGTAAGTGCACGTGAGGACGAGATGAAAGTTTTTAAAGTCATGCGTTTTGCGGCTCAGATTAGTTAGGGCTTTAGAAATGAGATGTTTTATATTTTTAAGGTCTTTAAACCCGACCTGAGAAATCTAGGCCCGGCTCAATAACAAATGGAGCCTTTAAATATTGTATTGTTCATACGTATATCATATCATATCGTACGATATGTATCGTATATCGTAAGATACGATATATTTTCTGACACAGAGTGCCTATATGTATCAGAAACCTTTCATATCGTACGATATCGTAAGATACGTATTGTATATCGTAAGATATTAACAACTATGTGCATGTGTGTGAAGAAGTCAAACTGTTCAACATAAATTAAAGTATTCCAATCTCTTTCGAATTGAAGAGTACCAACTTATTGCCTACACAAAACAAAGCATGCTAAAAATATTACCAAATTGAAAGCTCCTTCTTTCAAAAAGCAGGCAAATCACAAAAATTGCAATGAAGGATAGAAATCTACTTCTGGGTTTTGTGATTTTCACACAATTTTTAATGAATAATACATGTTAATTCAAGATGGCATGCCTACTATCAATACGCTATGATCTGTAACCCAACAAATTATGAGCAAAAATAGCACTTACAACTCACAGAAACAAAAACCCAGATGAAAAGGCTCAACAAAAACCTAACAAATCCAAAAATATCAGCGAAAGAAAATAAATTTAACCCATGATGAAGGAAAAAAAAAACAAGCTCTTTTTGCTAATGGATTGTGCATAATTCATCATCATAGAAAGAAAAATACCTTCCAAGATCGCAACTTTCGAGAGAACGATCGAATCGCTGAAGAAATCGACCCTATAATTGAAGATCAAATCATAAAAATAAAAAGAGAGAAAGAGAGAGAGGTTTTTTTTATTTTTAAAATATAAATATGCCAAGGGTTTTGATTTGAAGAAGAGGAGAAAAACCTGAGACTAAAATAGGAGGATATTGTTGGGATGATGGGGCCCACCAATATATCACATGTGTTGGACTAAACAAGAAAACTCTTTATATAGAGATAAACATAATAATTATTATCACTTTTATTTAAATTGTAAATAAAAGTTGTTTACTTGATTTCCAAATACTGTTTCTGTTGGGATTGTTTCATATCGTTAGGGTTTAGGGTTTTGATTAAGAGGCCGATGTTAATTATGGAATATGACCTGTATTGGATCTGGTTTAATTGACCGAAAGAGCCATGGTTGACTGTTGCTCTTCCCGTTCGGAATTAAATATTCACTTGATTTGTTGGACAAGGAGAATGACCGAACTCTTATCGGCAACCCTCTGTTAAAAAATTCAGCAAGAGAGGATTTGGATTCATGCAATGAGACTTAAAAAATCATTCTCAAAATTAAACAAATTTGGATTTTGAGTGATTTTTGGTTTTGTTATATAGGGGTTAAAATATTAGATTTTCATGATTCTTCAATAAAGTTCTTGAAAGATTCTCCATACATAGGTGTGATGCTGACATGTACACGTGGATAATGCAAATTAATAGATAGATAGTGGACCTAACATTTTACGCTTCCACATTAAAAAAAGCTAACTTATATTTATTGTGGGACCCTTTTGTTTTTATTCTACGGTTCTTATAACTCTTCATTCTTTAGTTCCCTATTGGATAAATAATATTTTAAGAAATAAGGCAAAAAGGAAAAAAAAAAATTAAATGGATTTTGTTGATTTGGATGCATCTACAAATCAAATGAGTTATCTAGTGGATCACAATGAATCATTTTTTAACAATAAAATATAATCTACTATCTTTAAAATTTAATTGGAAAGCAATCACTCGGTTGCTTTCAGGAGTGCGGCAACTCCAAGAAGAGGAAGTGGACACAATTTAAGAGCTCCGGAGCAATTTCGTGGATAGTTTAGATGCATGTTGTATGCTTGTGTGTTTGGATTAGGCTCACGAACCACTTCCAAAAAACTTGGAAAACAGAAGATATGGTACATGTAATTTAATCTGAAGATAATTAGAAAAACTATAATTATTTTTATTTGAAGAATATTCGTCTCGTGACTTCATAGTTTTAATAAAAATGTTAAGAATCCATAACTGACTTTTCTTAGTTTATATAAAATCTTTAAATATTTCTGTTATCTCAACTAAATTTATTTACAAATCTTTATTATCTTAACAATTTATTTTAAAAATCTTATCTAAGTCTTTTGTCTTAGGATATTTACATATACACACGTGCGGTGCACGTGTAGAAATATAGCAATAATAATTTTAATGACTTAATTTGATATTGCCATTACAAGATTCAACAATTCTAATTTAAAATCTAGCTCACTTTTTGAGTAAAAAAAATCTTATTATTTAATAAAATTATCTAACTAAACTTTCTGAATTAAACCCAAAAAAGATCGAGGGTTGGATTGATGAGTACCAAACCGAATTATACAATATTCAAATCCTAAAAGTTATGAAGATCTTCACATCATCACAATGAATTTTTGAAAAATTTATACTATTTCACAAAATCTTACATTTGCCTCCAAAAAAAATTAAATAAAAAAAAGGTATAAAACCAAAACAATGCTACAAGAAGTTTGCATCAATACAAGATAGCTATGATAAAGCCAAAAGTATCCAATATAAAATCATTAATACAGAATAATACCATAAATTTGCATGAAATATCATAGTGCAACAAAAGCTAGAAACAATTGGCGTATTCATCATTCATTAAACAGACTATTCACACCAATCAGCCACTCAATATCTACAATATTTTCCCTCAAAAATATCTCGACCAAAAAAAGAAGTATCATCGCTTGATTTAATATGAGAGAAACTATATCTGGATTCAGATCATGCACCCGACAAAAACAAAGAGTCGTAAAATCGCTTCACGTAAAATATTTTTGAATTGGCTACACGCGAAACAAAGTAGGCATGCCCTCAATAATCCACGGGTATGATACACACAAGAAAGAAGAAACTCCAATCATATGAAAAAATGAAGAATTCACATAGACTTCACATCACCAATGAGCTAATTCTAAAAGTTAATTCAACAAGCAGTTTAAGCCAATTAAACAATGCAATCTGATATAAGAAATAAAACAGTTTTGGCTAATGGCTTCCTCACAAAGAAATGGTGAATTTATAGGATAAATGCTATATAAAGGAAAGAGGCCGAGGCTCCTTTCATCAATTAAGACTGCTTACATTAATGGCCAGAATTTATTTGCAAAAATCTGAGCAGAAACTTGCAAGAATCCTTCGCTTTCTCAAAAGCAACAATTTGCTATCAATCTTCTGCAAATGGATGAAGCAATGTTTAAAATACCTTGCTATGTGGCTCACTTTGTTTTGCGCTATGTAGCCTAACTTCACCTCTTCGCTATGTAGCATCGGCAAATAGCTTAAATACAAGATAGCATACGTTTTCTTTTTTCAAATAGCTTATGCTCTTTAACAAATAGTATACGCTGCAGTACACGTACGCTATTTTCACATAAGATTTCCGATTGAAATTCTTAAGATTTCAGTATATAATTATAATCTATATAAAAACGGTCTCAATGAAGTTCTAATCTCTCAATTTGAAATCATATTTAGTAAATATGTTTTTCAAATAAAAACTATTTGATTGATTTTCTCAATTTGAAATCATATTTAGTAGATATGTTTTTCAAATAAAGACCATTTGATTGATTTTCGATACGTAAAATACAATTATAAATCATACAAACATATAAACTCAAGGATTGAAAATTGAAAAAACAATGTTACGGTACTCATTGCTGAGTGTTCTATATCTTTATATTATATAATTTATTATATATAAGATAATAATAATAATAATTAGTAATAATTAATAAGTCATGTAAGCTGCGCTATACGCAACGTTGTTTTTCGTTATTGAACAGTGGAACACTATTCTACACGCTATCGTTATTTTGAACATTGAGATGAAGATTCAATATAGGAAGATAACCACTTCCATATAAGTAGGGAGTAAAGATGTTTGCAGGATTAATAATTTCTTCTACAAATTTTAGAACTTGATGGTAACTACATGATGACTGGTGTCAGGCATGATTAAATTTTTTTACTTCAAATAACTTGAGGCATTGATCTTCGCCTTCTTTCGCCGCTTTCCATATCACCACCGTTCCATCATGAAACGCGGTCGCGATGGTCAAGTTCAGAAGACCTGGGTTCGGGGCCCATGCTACGTCCCTCACCCAATCATCGTGCATCTGCAGGGCTGGAAAGCAATCCGTCTTCCGCTTTCCGTTGTATGGTCTCCAAATTTTGACCGTGTTGTCACACAATCCACACAACCACCAGAGACAAGCTTTTGGATCAGATCGAGGGTGCCCACACTGACTAAGCAGCCGGGTGCAGTGGTAAGGCCCACAAGATTGAAGTTACGCCGACTTTGTCCATGGACGATGTCTTGGTGCCCTGTTTCGATCTTCTGAGAAGGCATAGTTTGTTAGGGTTTTAGTTAAGAAGAAAAGAAAGAAAAAAGAAAAAAACATTAAGCTGAAAGAAATCAATATTTAGGACCATGATGATTCCAGAACTGAGGATCAATTTAGGTGGATGAATTTAGTGGACTGTGTATGCAAGAGGTACGTATGTCCTAATTCAGGAAAAGGATGACCTAAATACATGTTAATAATTAGTATATTCACCCATGGAGGCAACCCCCACCAATTCAGGATGCCATTACAATATCCAAAGAAAATATAATTCAGTTTCATCATCAACCAAATGATTAAAATCTATAACTAGGCACCAAGAACAGGAAAGTAAACTGCTTGATCCAAGAGAAAAGCAAGTCGATAAACATTGAAGTGGAAAGAATAAGCTCAGTTCATCTTCATATCTCACGCGCCCACACGCACGCATGCACACAAACAAATTTCAACTTTTTATATATGGCGTGGCATGTATAATTTTCAAGGTAAAAGGACATGGCAAGATGGATACGAGAGGTTTTTTGTCTGTGATATACCTTTTTATCTATTGAGCGGTGCAGTCGAAGAAGATTGAGAGTTCAACTGCAAGTGTGCTGAAGATCATTAACAATGAAAGAGAGCAAACGGAAAAATATTGTCAATTATTGGCAAGATAGATGAAATGCCATGCTGGTTTGATAATACCACCACTACTGACAAAACCAACATATCAACAAATAATGTGTGTGTGTGTGTGAACACACGCATGTGTACATACCTACCTGTGTGTGTGTGTGTACATGCAAACATGTGTATGCATGTACACGCGCGCGTGTACATTTATTATTTCATTGCCAAAATATATAGATGTGTTAGTTAACTTGTAAATATAGTAGTTAAACAGTACGTGTACATGTTAACTGACAAATGTATGGTGAACGTAGTAGTTAATTATTATATGTAGAAGTTACCTAGTAAATATAGTAGTAAACTTCTAAATATAGTAGTTAATTGCTATATATAGAAGTTAACTGTTATATCTAGAAGTTTGAAAAGACATGGCATGAACACGTAGGGCACATGGAGAGAGGGGGAGAGAGAGGAGGGCGTCATGGATATTTAATAAATAAATAAAATTGATAGAAATACTATAGGGATCTCAATACTCGAAATATATGTAGTAGGAAGTTTTTGGCAAGTTTTTTGGGTCTCTCCTATTCCTTTTTTGGGCCAAAGATCTAGTCCCATTTTCCATATTTTTTTGTCGTAGGGTCTGTAGATCAAAGCGTTGGACCTTAGAAAATAAAATTAAAAAGAGAAGAAAAATAATACAGCATTTGTGAGCAATGATGCCTTCAAAAACGGGTAAGGTTCATATAAACTCCTCGTTTATAAAAGTACCTTCACAACAATGCCCAATTTGCACAAAAGAAATATCACAAGTTGTAAATAAATCATGTATCATTCAAATCATATGTATACACCTTCTCAGGTATAAACCTGAATCATACATAGCAACTACAATCGATAAAGCATAACCCAATTACGCATTAATATGGCACCAAAGAAGAAAGAAAAATAACTTTAGGCAATATTCTTTTGCCTAAAAGGGTTTTGAAAATATACCGGTATAATAGATCAAGAAGACGAGCACGAGGATTCGAAATGCGAAACTCTTCGCCTCTTGCTACCATCAAAAGAGTTCCGCGGCACAAACTCTAAAGAAGTGGCCCTATCAAGAACAGACCTCAATGCCTGCTCAACATTTGCTGTGAAAAGATTTCTCTCTTCATCATCAACATTTTGTTTGCATGCCAACACAAAATCATTCTTGATTCTGCCACCCAAAGTACACATCTCGGCTTGAACAATCTTGATCTGAAGAGACCAAAGAGTTTGTTTTAGATCTTCGAGGAGATCTAGCCGGTCCTCACAGGAGATGGATGCCTTGATCATAAAGCTTCCACTGTTCATTTTATCACCGAAGATTTCAACTTTCACTTCATCAGAATCTGATGGGGTCGAAAACCCTTTGGCGGTTTCGGTTGCATTTGTCTTTAGTTTCTTTACATGGCTGATCACTTCGGCAAGCAATGCAGCTTTGTCCAACTGCAGGAAAGTCTTTAGGTGAGAATTAATAAATGTGAGGGACGAGCAACATGGAGAAACAGCTTATTTGAGACGGACAGAATAAAAAGACATGAATTAACACAAAGCATATGCCCTTTAGTTAATTCAATGACGGTGAGCAAACCATATTAATAGAAAGATGATAAATCAAAACAGAAATATATTATCATCTAATGATATCATCTTTTCTGTTGTGGGAAAAGGACGAGCATATCATTTATAGGAACTTTTACTCATTTTTCTTCATAATACAAAAATATAAGCTTGGTAACCAATGCACATCAGAAGAGCGATGGACTCAAAACTCAAACTGAACAGTAGGACCAACCTCTTGTGCCTGAGTCTTGATTACTATCATTGTGCTATTTAAGGCTTTACGGACCATGTGTTGAATGTGAAAATCTTTATTATATAACAAAGGGAGCTTTAACCTCGGCTTTTATCTCAAAAAAAACACTATTTAATATCCAATCATTGCTGTAACCGGTTACTTGAAGAAACCAACAAACGATCATATCCTATAGAAAGACCATGTACGTTGCAAGATTAAGATAAATCACAAAGAGACCATAATAATCGATGAGTAAAGGAAAAGAAATGAAGTAAATCGAAAGTGTAGAAATCATTAGTGACATCCTTGACAAAGATTAAAGCTTCGAGAAGAGCAACCAAATAGCATATATACAAAAAAAATATGTTAAGAGAATACAATCAGAAAATTAATTAATAAAATTGCCAGGCATATAAAAATTTATTGGATAAACTCCATTTTCATGATCAAGGATGATTCAGAATGTAATGTACAACGCTAAACCAACAGGTACAAGTATCCACCACAATTCAAACAACTTTTGCAATTTGCAAATATTCAATGCATTTGATTTCAAGAAATCTCTTCAACAATTGACAAAGAAATATCTAATAGTAAGAATCCAAGAATTTAAGTAGTTTAACAAGGTATAACATACTAATTCGACTTGCTCGTCTTTCTTTCCCACCAGTAAGATCTATCTGCCTATTCAAAAAACAAACCTTGAATATCCAAGATATTAGACTCTATCCATATTCAACTCCAATATTGAAAACATTCCTAAGTTACTTGAAAACTAACCAACCCCTAAATTTCCGTTTTGGAACTTTCGATCGGAAACGTGGAACTGTTTGCTTCCAAATATATTCAATGCATATCTGAAATGCATGTTCATTTAGAAGATGGCTTCTTAATTTCCTTAATAGTTATTTCACAATCAACAATTACATTATGCAAATATTCTTATTGTATAATATGAAAAGTAGATGTTCAAATATTTAAATATATTAGTTACCAAAAATAAACCAGTTGTTCCATCACATATATTTAAGTACCTTGTTTAATGATCGTTAGCATACCAAATTCTTACTTCTGTTCCGCATATCACTACGTTCCGCGACTTAGGTAACTTTGAAGTGTACACTTCTTTCTTCAATAGATAATATTATCAAATTTTGTAGGGTACAAACAACTGATCTCAAACAAAAAACAAGCAAGCAATCAAGAACACAAACAAGGAGGGAGAAGACCCGCAACCTTTCTTCCACAAAACTCACTACTTCAGCTCCAATGAAGAAAAAGTAGTGAATTGCCAAAACCAATGGCCAACCATCTCAAATACTCCAAATAGAGAATTTTTCTCTACATTTGCAATAACTCAACTCAGAGGTTTATCGATGAGCAATGTGGAAAGTGGTAACTTGGGCAATTAATACATATGGTTACAAAATATGTGTTTGTAAGGGAGTTAGGATAACTGGAGTTTATTCTTAAGTGGAGATAGTGGGGATGCAATGGTTTGCAGGCCCCAAACTCCATATAAAAATAGACTCTAGTTATGTTATAAAATATGTCTTCAACAAAATGGAGTTTACAAAGCTTAGATCAAAATGGAATCTACATAACTATAGTTATCTCAAATTTGGAGTTGAGATACCTGCGGTTATCTCAACTCCAAAACCAATGCTAAACAGGGAAAAGTTAGCATTTTAAGGATAAGTTTTACTAACTTTACGAATGAACTCTTCACCAAACAGGGCCTAATATAGTAAAAAAGCTACAATACACAAGTAATCAAAAATATCCAACAAAGAGAAGGGAGGAGCCACAACCTTATCAGCAGAAGGCACCATGCTTCTCAATGTCGCGAGATGCCCATTGATCCTCTCTCTCCTCCTTCTCTCTGCCTCGCTATGGCTCCTCAACGCCATTGCTGCCTTCACATTCAAACCTCCATCCTCATCACCTCTCCCCTTTTTCCCAACTTTCCCCAAACTAGCTCTCACCAGCTCTCCTCTCTCTTCATCCAAAATCAAAGAAGTGGGTCTCAAGTTCTCGCGGAATGGGACAGAACCCATATCTTGGAATTGCTCAAGAAAGCCAAAACTAGATTGAAAATGGGGCCAAAAAACAAGCAATTACAAAGATGGGGTTTTTAAGGACCAGGAGGGCGACTTGTGGGTGAAGACCAAAATAGTTTTCTGAGGGTTTCCATTACTTGGGAAAGTGAAGAGTTTTGGGGGATTCAGAGGGAAATTGGGGGTGTTTTAATTGGAGAAGATCAGGGATTTTTATTTCAATCTTTGCTTGATGAACTCAATCATCTTGCAACAAATTATGTTTTTCTTTACAATTCCCCCCTCCCTTTTTGCCCTTTTCCCCCCCTTTTTTTTTCTCGATGAGAAGCTTAGAATCTTTTTGGGGAGAAGGGGAATCAATGGATATTTGGGAGAGAGAGATAAGACTATTTAAGCAATTTTGAAGACATTATTTATTTATTTTTTATTAAATTTTTTATCCTTTTCTTTCTAGAGATAATTGTCAAACCCCAGACAGGTTTTACCGCTCACAAAAACCTCAGTGCTGAAATGGTTGTCAAAAAACCCTAGAAAATTTTCGTGCAGTGTCTCTATAGTTGTCTGCTGTATCTAATTAGCTCATATATATCGCTAGCAACTATATAAATATCACAAGCAACTGCATACATATCGCATAAAATTAGATATAACAGGCAACTATACAAATATAGCGGACATGATTTTTTTTTTTTATAATCGAAAACTTTTTCAATGGGTTTTTGATAACCGCTTAGAGGCGAGGAGGTTATTGTTAGCGGAAAAACTGCTTAGGGTGTTTTGAAATTTACCTTTTATTTATTTATTAATCAATCATTTTTTTTTCTATTTATCTTGTGGATTTCATATCATGGATAACCGGCTATAGAATCGAACCGACAATTATTTATCATGGATAACGAAGGAAAAGCTTTGATTAGCTTAGGGATGCTTTAGCTTTAATTGTAAGCGTTTTGGGGATTATATTCAAAAAACATAAATATTTTTCCTTTTCCCCTCTATGTGATGTATCGTTGTTTAGAACCGCAAAGTTAGAAATGCAAACCATTTGTCTTCGCTGACTAAATCTCAAAGTCGAGATGTTGATGCGAAAGGGGCGAGATAGGTTCCAACCTCTATGGCATCAATATCTTTCCCAACAAACATATGTAGCCGCAAAATTCTTGTTGTTAAACTAGTCCCGCTGCATTTAGAATTTGTTATCCATATTTACGAAACTATCTAAAACATAGATCGCAACCGGATGTGAAATAACAATCTTGTACATGTCAATTCCTAAACGATTAGAATGTTGATTATATGTACCAGCTATTTCCGTTTTAATTTTTGCCGACAACATAATCCAACCCTTGGAGTATCTAGCCTTCCATTGCCCTCTAAAGACATCAACCCTTCCATTAAAAAAAAGAGAGGAAGAAATAGTTCATCTTTGTCATAACATTTCTATAGGCGACATATACACAAGGCCACATCATTAAGAGGTGGCATCTTAAGCCGTCCCTGTCTCCTATCTAAACCTTCTGTCTTAACTTAACCCTCCCTCTTCAATTTTGACACTTCATTAGATGATGTTAAGTTTTTGTGTAGCCAATGTGCTTCCCCCAACAACTCACAAGAAATAGTAAGATATTCAAGAACAGCTACTTGTTAATTAAGCTTCTATTTTTATTGGTAGACTTTAGGAATGCACGTATTTTTTCAGACACGTTTCATTTGAGATGGGTGGAGATGCTTTTAATTTAAATATTAGCCCCCAAAGTCCAAAGCCCCATTCTTAATCCTTTGGCAGATAAGTAGTAATCACATATTTAGAAAAAATTAAGCATAAGGCCATGCTTAGAGCTTCTTAAATAAAATATAGATTTTTTTTCTTCAGACAAATGGGTGAACCGAAACCGCTTGCAACATATTAAAAAGGATTTTGATGAAACTACCTCTCTACAATAAGCAAAAGTTCATGTCTTAATTGATCACCTAACCAAAGAATCCAAATTGATGATGTAACAAGCTTTGTGAATTCTCCACATTGTGCATTGTACGAGGGGCTCCCCAGACCCATTTTTCACATATAATAATATCCTTATATTATTCAATCTTCTTCGATTTTGATGTTAGAACGGTCCCTTAAACGAGCCAAATAAGCGGAGATTTAGGTTTTTGTGTTTTTCACTTATGTAAACGAGCTTAACAGCTTGTTCAAGCTCGACTTATCTATTTGTCGAATGGACTTGAACCAAACCTCGAACTTTTTCGAGCCAATTCAAAATCCAGATTAGTAGTAATTAACAAAAATATACAGGAGTATATGAAAAAATCATACATATTCAGTATTATAATTGATAAATCGGGCAACAAGAAATATAGTTTATATAACTAAATAAACGAGCCAGCAACTAAATTTATAGTTATCAATTCATCTCAATATTTGTTATCTCTAAGCCTCGAGTTAACATCCCCAGCTAATAATTATAATCTAAATTTAAAAATCGATCATCATTTTATCATTACTTTGAATTCAAAATGAGATATAAATTATCCAGGCCTACAAAAGGCTGTTTGTATTTTTTTCTAGCAGTTCACCATTTAGATTATTATTTGAGCCAACTGTTTACACTTTTATTCAAGCTTTTGTCTCGTTTAGTTCATTGAGTTTAGAATATGCCAAAGGTGCTGCATACTTTTCTGTATCTTCTGTTTATCCTGCCATGTAAATATCCAGCAAAGTTCTCTCCACATAAACATCGTGTGATTCATATCAAATGAAAAAGAAAATATTAGTTTATATATATATACACACACACACACATGAGAATAATAGAGGAAAGAGACCTTAAGAGGCTTTTTCGTCATATGCCGTCTAAAATCTATATCCTTCATAACTTTTTTCGACGATCGGCGTCCATCATCATCATTTTTATCATGCAAGATATGGATATACCAAATTTCATGTGATTCCATTACTTTTTCACCGTTGAATTAACAATGTAAAAAGTTCTATGGTCACTAAACGGTTAATTTTGCACCCACTAAATCAACGGTTAATTTTGCACCCACTAAATCAACGGTGAAAAGATGTTGGGATCAAATGAAATTTGGTGTATCAACATCTTAGATGATAAAGATGAAGATGATGAATGCAGATTGTCGAATAAAATCGTGGAGGGTTAACATTTTGTATGCCATGGAAGGAAATTCCCTCCTATGGCACATTTCTTTTGTTGTTCTCTCTCTATATATATAGAGAGAGTATGAGAGACTAATGGAGGAAAGAGACCCTAAGAGGCTTTTTCGTCAGGCGGCGTTTAAAATCTATATCCTTCGCGACTTTTTTTGACGATCGGCATCTATCATCATCTTTATCATGTACGATGTGGATACACCAAATTTCATATGACTCCACCACTTTTTCACCGTTGAATTAGCAATGTAAAAAGTTCTATTGTCGGTAAACCGTTAATTTTGCAACCACCACCAAATCAACGGTGAAAAACTATTGGAATCAAATGAAATTTGATATATCAACATCTTAGATGATATGATAAAGATGGAGATGATGGATGCCGATCGTCGAATAAAAACATGGAGGGTGTATTTTTTCGACGTTATAGAAGAAAATTCCCTCGTATTGCACTTTCCCTCCATTATTCTCATATATATATATATATATATATATATAGAGAGAGAGAGAGAGAGAGAGAGAGAGACCCTTAACTCATTGATATATAGCATTTAGACTTTAGGTGGAATTTAAAAAGTGATTACGGAAACTGCTTAACACTACACCTTATTGCAGAAAATTACTGTATGTTACAACAGGATTTGACATATAATTTTGGTTTGTAAGTGGAACAAATAATGCTGAAGGACATAAAAATTTCCTTCTCGTCGAAATTCCTATACAATGCCTCTTCAATGTAACCCATTGTTCAAAAACTTGAGATGACCTCTTTAAAAAAAAATCCATGAACTCACAGAATGAGTCATCTATCAGAATCAGAAGTGGTAGGACTACTAGAACAAATTTCTCTTTCGTGGAGCATTAACATCTTTGCCTCTGGGTTGCATAACCCTGAAAAATATCAAAAGTAAGGTTCATTTCAACAAGGATATGAGAAATGAACTAGCTTGGTTTTATTTAATGTATAAACTTTGTACATGATTCATACAATAGATAAATAAATTCTTTGTTATTAAGGTGTAGATGAAGGCCGAAATATGAAAAAAGAAAGAATAAATATTATTTTGTTTTTCAGATTCACACGGGCAGGAGATGCGAGAAGTGCTTCTACATCCACAAAGTTAAAAAGGGGTAAATAATATGCTTACAAGTTAGAATGGTGAGCGGTCAAAAACCAGACTCGATTGCTATTAAGTTTCAACTGGAGTTGTACTAAGACATTTGACAAACTTTTTGTTTATAATTTCAGCAGTGTGGCAAAATGTTTCTTCTGTGAAATCTGATTTGAATTTCTAAAACTATGGGTTCGAAAGGGAGTAACAAGCAAGCATGCTTCTGCATGCACATTTTATGAAGTCATGGATGAATCAAGCATAACTATGAATTATGTGGATATCAAATTTTTTACATATTAAACTTCAGAGGGGAAAAAACCTGAGCACTTCGGAATATCCCAAACAGCAATGGAAGATGATGTGCAGTCGGGAGCACAAAGGGCCCGATTATCTTCATGATTGACGTTCATTGCAAGCATCCAAGACCCAATAGTAACATCCTCGTTGCTGAACAAACGGTAACTGCAATAATATAAATTGAAAATATGTTATGTTAAATTCCAAGGAAATATGCCTAGATATTGAACATGAGCTAAGAAGAGTCAATAATATGCTTATAAGTTAGAACGGTGAGCGGTCAAAAACCAGACTCAATTGAGTTTTGTTGTATGATTTAGCATACCACACAGATTATACTACGGTATGTTCTTTAGAAGGTCTACTTTTTAACATCAAAATTTTATAAGCATAGCAAACTAATATGATTTATTGTTTACTAAGGTATAATAATGCTCATGCCTTCTACTTTTTCTCTCTCTTTTTTTTGCCAACGTTTTAAGGGATCACCTCATTTGTTCTTTTGTTTTCTCTGTACTTGCAGATAACCTAATATTCAAATGCGCCAGCATCTGATAGGTCTAACCTTCTTAAAATCAACATCTATCATAATCTTATATTTCTGAACAATAATACATCGAAAGCCATTAAACAAAACCTTAATATTATCCTTAAAAAATGAAGTCGGTGATAATGGTATCCTCAAAATGTTAAGCATCAGAACCCATGCAGCCAGAGCTTTAAAGGTCGGCAAGCCAAACTGTAAGATCATAATGTTTATATACCTTCCGATACCACAATCAGCCATTTACAGTATACTTAATGTTTTACAAACTAAGCATAAAATGTCAAATAAGTAATTACATTAAAGGTCCATCATGTTTAAATCGAGTTACATAGTATCAGTAGATTAAGTAATGATGTAGCATGAGGTAGAAACAAACCCAAAGGCGAGGTTAAGCTTTCCATTCATATCTAATCCACTTATGTAGTTTGAATAATCTCCTATTATGGTTCACTGTATCATTTAGCTTGTATTGATAAAAATTATAGTGTTCCCTATGTGAATATATGGTGACCACCCTGGAGTCGAAGAAACACTTTTGTTTTTTAAGTAAAAAGGATAATTACTACAGTAAAAGCAATCTACGGCCGTATATGTGTCAACTATATAAATGTCTTTAAAATCAATGCACAGGACTCATTTACGTCAAACACAACCATGACAAAACACAAGTAGCTGGAGTATGAAGAAAGAGCTTATAAATATGTCTAGAGAAAATGATTAAAAATGTGACATTCATCCACCTAAAATTTTCAGCATGAATGTTGAAAGAAAATAAGCATTGGTAGTTTCTGATAGGGATAAAAAGGTAACATGCCTGTTGTTTCTCAAGGTAACCAAGCTTGCAACAACCTCAGAAGAAAGAGCATAGATAGGACCATACGCATGCAAAAAATACTCGTTGCCAAGTAAATACGAAAGAGGCTCGTACCTGCACAAACCCCACAGATCAAGGCTGTTTAATAAACATCCCAATATCTTCGTCAAATAAACAAAGGTATGACATATTCAGATCTGATTATCAGACCCTCAGCAAAGCCGGGTGAAAAACAAAAGCTAACATAGTTGTGAAGGTTATCATGAAACTTATTTGTATTGCATAAAGAAATCCAAAGGTCCATAAACCTATGTTTAAGTTCTCAGTCTTGTTCATGAGATATCTGAGCATCAATAGTTAGAATATAGAATCTAAATCAAATGGTTTAGTAAATTATTTAGATATGCCCTTTCATTGAGTTGAAAACACTTCTTCATTAGCACTTACATAGTCATAGTGTGTTTGAACATAGGTGTCTTGTTTAAGCCAATAGATAACTAACCATTTAAGTTTTGGGTCAGTAAATACAGGGCCCTTCTTCATGCACCCGAGGTAAGTTTGTGGATGAGAACGTTCTTTCGCCAAAAGAAGGGAAAGCCGATCTGGCCAAACATAGACAACCCAAATTTTAACATACAGCAATCCAACAAAGTACATAACCATTATTTCCCAAAGGCGAATCACCTGGCCTCAAATATATATCATCATCAACTTTAACATAGAAGTCAGAATCAAACAACGCATAGACTGCTTTGAAGAAAGCTAACCTACAAAAAAGGACTTGATGAGAATGTGAATCAACTACAGCAGCAAAAACTCAATAAAAAAATTGAAGCTACTAATTATTTACATAAAACTGTCGAGCAGTAGTTACGTTTTATGGGGAAGCTTGCTATACTCTTCTTCAATATCTAAAAGCAAGAAATCATCATATTCTTCAATTTCTCTTTTTAGACTCGCCATTCGTGACTTGTCACTTGTCTTGCCAATCACAAATCTGAATGCTAGACCTGTTGATTCTTCCAAACTGCAAAGATAATGTCACAGCAATTTTAAAAAAAGCAGTAGCATAAACTCAAATAAATCCTGGCATGCAAGACATCAAACTCAAAAAAGACATTAATTATGAGTACATTTTGACTCATTCAAAAGGGTGATGATGCCAGCATTATAGATACATAAATCTATGGCTGAAGAATTTTTTAATAACTTGAGCAAGGAAATACAAGGTAATCAATTTCTCTGCAAAATTCAACAAGAACCTCTACATAAATGTGGAATAAACCTAATAAAGGCCTGTCTAAGATTATTTAAGGGGAAAAAACTAGAATGAAAGGATATCCGTTTAGTATATTCAAATATCCTGAAATAAGAACAAACCGTCATCGTAAATTAAATAACTGAGGCATAAAATCAGCAATGGTTTAGATATAAACAACCATGCCAAACAATCATATTTTAATAGCAAATAATAAGGGGGAAAAGAGGAATATCAAGAGCTATTTCAATTATAGATCAAGATGTAACCTTTTCCCTTTGGAGAGAAAAGTTAACTTTGCTGCCCAACATAACTAATTATTTCATAGGGGATTATCTGCAATTCACCCACACACAAAAAAGACACTAATAATTATGCAGCATACACAACTAATTACTTCAAGCGTCACCTTTACCTTTTCTTCAAAAAAAGGGTGAACTTATTCACATATCTCGTTACAAATCAAATTCAGGGCAATTACACAGATAGTTTGATGAGGAAAAAATTTGATAGCGAACATTACAAAAAGAACAAACAGTCATGGATTAAAACAAGCAATCAAACATCTTCACTGTAATAAGGAATTTACAGCTAATAAGTCATCACTATACATTTCAAAGGTAAATTTTATGGTTAATTAAACAATGCATAACATACATCAAGATTGAACTAAAAAACTGAACTTTAAATCACTCACCGAAGAAGGCCCTCTCGAGTCGAAGGAAACCAAGTCTTTCGAAGCGATCGCCTTCTCCCCTTGGATGCAAACCCTGTTTGGATCCCAACGAATCCCATCACCTTATGCCTCTTATCGGATCCGGATCCGACGACAGATCCGTCATCTATCCGCTTCTCCCAAGCGACCGAAACGGATCTTGGCTCCAAATTGCTGCATTTGCGACCCGAAATCAGTGGTCTCGAGATCGATACCGATCCGAAGAGGAATCCGAGGAGGCCGACGATGAGGCAGAAGATCGAGAAGGTTGAAGACGAGGTGAATCGGCGGAGGCGGGAGGTGAAGGGGGAGGAGTTGGAGTGTGAGTAGAAGAATTTGGGAGAAGAGGGCATCGGATCGATCGATGCATAAGATTTGAGAATGGAATTTTTTAGGGTTAGGGTTTTGAAATTGCGAGGTCAAAAGAGGAGATTTTGAGCTCGCAAAGCAAACGATTTTGGGGAAAATTACTACTTATATGTGCCTTAAAATTTACTCCTTTGACAAATAAATACCAATACGTTTTTTTATCTAGCAAATTAATTTGTAACGGTGGTTACGGTTGGCAATCAAACAAGCCGGCTCGGCTCGGCTCATAGTTCGGTTCCCAAAGAACTGGTTTAGTCGCGGCTCGATTAGCTCATTTGTTAACCGCTTGAGCCCTCAAAGGAGCTCATTTGTGAGGTCGGCTCATTTAGCGAGCCAATTTCGAACCAAACTCGAGCTTGGCTTATTGGGATGAAAAAACTCAAGATGGATGTCTTTAGCAATCGAACTCGTACCAACAAAAAAAAACAGAGCTGAACTCAAACTGAGCATGGATAGCTCAAGTTCGACTCATTTACATCTATGATAACAATAATCAATGAAAAAATTAGATTCTCCTATAATGTATCTTTACATTTATAATGCAATTTCTATGGAAGTAGCTAATGCCATAAAGTTATGGTATATCATATTTTATAAGGGAATTTAAGAAATGAGAAAAATAATTTGACATATTCCTTATATATGATTCATCCTCAAGTACTTTTCAGAGTACCATATTTATATCATCTATTTCAATTTCTAGAGTTATCTTTAAAATTTTATGCTCGATATCCACGTGCATAGCAATACCGGTTTACATAATTGCAACAAAAGTTTAGAATTAAGAGTAGATACTAAATATACAATGACCCATGAATGCAAGAACATTTCCGATGAACAAAACCATACCAATCATTCACCCCTTTAAAAAAAATACTGATAAGAAAGAAAATAAAGTTTTACTAAAAATACGAGAAATGCAAGTATTCTTAAAGAAATTCTATCCTATATCGGTAAAAAAATCAACTTTTCACAATGCTTTTACGAAGATAGCACCATCCATCTTCATCTTCATAATCTAAAATATGTGTATGCATTCAAGAGTATGGCTCGGTTGATCATAGCACTTTCTCTCCTGGATAGTGTGCGGGGATCTGTCTCCGGGATGGGAAGTGCTCTAATTTAACGTGTTCAGTGTATATCCATGAAACCCTTTGATGCGTGTGTGTGATGTGTGTGTGTGTGTAAGGCTAACAAGCCAGCTCCCAAAAAAATACATGCACATCAATTTCCCTGTAATGGAGGTCAGGATCTCCTTCAGATATTGTCCTCCGTCGATCTGTCGCGAGCGTTGGACGGCTGAGATTGATATTGAGGGTTGTCTCCCTGAACGTGTGGATCTCAATGGGCTTGATTTGGAGTGAAGCCGAGCAACCTGCAAAGAAGTCCCGGGGTGGTTGCCCCACCGTAGACCCTCCGACGATCAAGTTAGCCGAGATGTTTGGACAGAGTAGCGGCTTATTGGGTAAAAATTGTGTTACCTGAGTCGTCTAAGAGATGAGTTTTTATAGCGGTCGCCATGAGCTAGCTGGCGCGAGATCTTCGTCGGCCGTTACGTCCGCGTGAATGACGGGATCCCCCGTTAATGACGAGATACGCTCGTTAATAGGGGGATGCGACGGCGTGGAACACGGGATCGTGGGGCGGCGGATATCTCGCGTCTTGCGAGATCTGCGGAACCGTTGTGGAGGCGCCTGTGATCTGCGTTCTAGGTCACTCGGTAGAACCAGGGAGGCCTAGCTCGGTGAGAGGCCTAAAAGAGGACGGGAGGTCGAGCTAGTTCGGTTCTGTGATAGCTCGGAGGCGAAGGGTCGAGGAGCCCGGCGTGTAGGAGGGCTCGGAGGAGAGCCAATGGTTATTCACATGGTGAGCACAGGAATGTTCAGGGAATCCTCGGAGGTCGGGTCCAGACAGTGGGACGATAGCCCGAGGGAAGCCTCCAATGTGTGGTTCTCGCCCTGTTTCCGTGTGCTTTGGGACACGTCATCTGCCACGTGTCATGATCTGGGAAGTTTCCACTTATGAGCATCATCATTAGGCCCCACCCACTCTCGTCCCGACCTATTTATGAGTCGGGTCGAGAGTGGTCTGATCGGTCCCCTAGGCTCAGCTCGTAGTTAAGGACCTTGTCAGCGCGGATTTCCGAGACGGTTGGGTGTATCCTTCGATGACGTCAGCGAATTAGAGAGGAGATCGTGCATTAAAGAGAAAGCGCCGATTCGATCGTACGTTCGTTGAGGCGCAGACCACGTGTCCGACGCCGGTTGGCGAACGTGATGGGTCGTCGTTGTCTTCTACGCCCGAAGGGACGTTTCTAATAGTTGTGCGACACGTGGAGCGTCGACGGCCGGAGAGCGCGAAGCATCGTTTTGGCGGAAAACGATCTGAGCCATTGGATGCGTTGCCAAAATACTATAAATAGGGGTGGGATCCCCCTTGGATCCACACTTTCGCCATCATTTCCCTATTGCTGTGAGAGATAGCTCGGCGCTCTTTCCTTTAAATCGGATCTCTCGCGCTCTTCCCTCGGAGGACTCCTTCTTTGAATCAGGTTATATATCTTCCTCTGAGGAGTCTGTTGAGATAGTTAGGGTAGAGTCTAGGGAGTCTTCTTCTGCTTCCTCCTCTGCCCCTTCCGAGTTGGATTCCCCTCATAAAGTTAGGGCTACCCGTGCCGTTCGTCGCCAGGCGACGGTAAGGATCACCAAAGCGCGCATCGGGAACGCTTGCGATGCGCCCTCCCTCCTAAGGAATGTGGACGAGCTCACCACGATCCGGGCTCGTTTCCACATCCCCCTAGCTATTCACTTCGTTTGGCTAGGGAGGACGAGAGGGTGGATCAGGTGCAGAGTAAGGAGATTGCCTTGTACCTGGACGCATTCTGGGCTGGAATGCGTCTGCCCTTTCCCCCCGAAGTATGCGAGGCGCTACGTTGCTTCCAACTTGCCCCGGGCCAGCTAATGCCGAACTCATGGAGAATTCTCCTCGGGTTCCTGGTCCGGTTGAGATTTGAGGAAATCCCCTTCAGCTTAACCCTTGTCCTTTCCTTCCTTTGTTATAAAAATCACCCCGGCACCCGTAAGGCCGAGCCGAGCTGGGTGTACATTTACTTCAAAAAACGTAAGGAAGGGTCGGCCGGGTTGGGGCAGTGGTGGTTCCTTCTTCCATTCACAAATGGAAGGAGAAGTTCGTATTCGTCGGGCAACCCAAGGGCGGGGATTGGCCTGTGCCTGTACAGTGGCAAAGGGCCAACTGCCCAAGGGTGAAGCGGCCGACCTCTCCCGAGGTGATGGCGGTGTCCATGTGGGAGCCGATCCAACGGGCCGACGTTTTGCTGTCCGAGCAGGCCTTTAGCTGGGCCGGGCTCAACCCCGCTCGATTAGTTGGTAAGTTAGGAGCTTCGACGATCTGTCTAGACTTGAATATTTTTCTTTTGCTCTTTCCCGTGTTACTAACTCCCCTTGTGTATTTTCCTTTATACAAAGCAAATGGACCGATCTAAATTCCTGGTTGCCATAGCCGTAAAGAAGGGGAGGAAGACCGGGGGCGCTAGCTCGTCCATCCCCGGTTCGAGCCCGGCCCCGAAGGCAGCCGCACCTGCTAGGCCTTTCACCACGCCCCGAGCTTCGGAAATCAGCTACGGGGAGATTCATAAGCACTCTCGGGAACCGGAGCCCCGGGCGAGGGAGGTGGAGGATGAGGCCGACCCCCCCCCAAGGTCCCCCTCAAGAGGTACAAGAGGACGGTATCTCGATCTCCGTCCTCCCCGATCTTCGTGCAGGAGGGGGACGTCTGTTTCGAGGTGCCCTCGGGACTTTCTGTTGCCAATAGATTGCTTTCGGAGATGGAACGATCGGCCGGGGGCAAAATTCCCCGGGGGACCCTCAAGGCCCAAGTTGCCGCCATTGCTCAGGAGGCTGTACAGGTCAGTATCTGCTTTCTTTTGAGGTTTTTGTCAAGTGTTTTTTCCTCGGATCGGATGCTTTTTAATCCCTTCTTCTATCTTCATCAGGTCCTCCAACACTGCGCCCTCATCGCCAACATGGAGCACGAGGAGATTGCCCCGGCGATGCAAAAGGCGGGCGAGTTTTCCTCACGGGAGGATGATCTGCTGCAGGCGAAGGAGAGGATCTCCGCCCTCGAAACCCGGGTGGCCTCCGAGAAGGTGACGAACTCCAAATGCAAGAAGTCCATTCACCTTCTGAAGGAGTCCAACAAGGCCATCCAGGCTAAGTTGGAGGAGGCTAAGGTGCTAAACGCCACGATGAAGAAGTCGCTTAACGCCTGCAAGAGGGAAATCGAGGTGGCGAAGGAAGCGGTGAAGATCGTTGACCTCCGGGCTGTGAGGTCAGTGGAAAGGTACGAGACGTCGGAACAGTTCTACGCCGACCTTGCCGACGCCTCGGCCATTGTTTGGCACCAGGCCCTAGACGCTGTCAAGGCGTTGATGCCGAGGTTTGCCGATGGCGAGCTTCGGCTCGAGTACCCCCTCTCCGAGGATGAGCCACAGAGGGAGGCCGCCGGAAGTACCACCAGGGGAGAGGCCGCCGATGGGAGTGCAGGAGATAAGGCTCCGGGTGGGAGCGCCGACCCAAAGGCAGTCACCCCGGCTCTCAGCGCTGAAGCTCCTGGTGGGAGCGCCGACCCTAAAGCTGTCACCCCGGCTCCCGACGCTGGCGTGGAGCAGGTCGAGGTCCTCCCCGGTCCTAAGGCCTGAGCCTTCCCGCCTTCTTCTTTTTTCTCTTTTCGAATTTTGTAAGCCTTCGGGTAATTTTTTAAAGGCTGAGGAGCCCATAGTACCTTGTAAAGGCTTTCAGATCGTGAATAAAGCTGTTTTCGATTTTTTTTCGTGGCAATGTTTTCTTGCGCTCGTTAACGTGAGCTTGTCAGTGTTTTCCTCATCCCAAGAGTCAAGCCGTAGGTCGATGACCGGTCTCTCAGATGTCGATCGCCCGTCGAGTGTAAGCCTGTTAATCGCTAAGTGCAGGAAGGTCGGTCCCTTCCCACCTCAGGAGTCGAGGTGGCGATCGTTTGCTTAGAATACATCTGGAGATTCTTCATTGTAGGTAGGCCGAGGTTCGCCCACTCCTTTGAGTCGGATCGGTGACCACTTCACTTAGCGTAAGTTAAACAATACCCAAGCTAGAGTTGGTCGGTGTTTGCCGAGTACTGAAGTTGCTCGGTGGCCTCTGGATGGGCTTCGGATCCTTAGCGCAGATGGGTAAGAAGTTACCCGCTAAGGGTTGACCGAGCAGGGAAACTGCTTGGTGGCCTCTTGGTGAGGACTTTCGATCCTTGGCGTGGATGGGTAGGAGCTACCCGCAAGAGATGGACCGAGCAGGGAAGCTGCTCGGTGGCCTCTTGATGAGAGCTTTCGATCCTTGGCGTAGATGAGTAGGAGCTACCCTCCAGGGATTGACCGAGCAAGGAAGCTGCTCGGTGGCCTCTTGATGAGAGCTTTCGATCCTTGGCGCGATGGGTAGGAGCTACCCGCCAGGGATGGACCGAGCAGGGGAGCTGCTCGGTGGCCTCTTGATGAGGGCTTCGATCCTTGGCGTGGATGGGTAGGAGACTACCAGCCAGGGACAGACCGAGCAGGGAAGCTGCTCGGTGGCCTCTTGGTGAGGGATTTCGATCCTTAGCGTGGATGGGCAGGAGCTACCCGTCAGGGATTGACCGAGCAGGGAAGCTGCTTGGTGGCCTCTTGGTGAGGGCTTTCGATCCTTGGCGTGGATGGCCAGGAGCTACTCGCCAGGAATTGACCGAGCAAGGAAGCTGCTCGGTGGCCTCTTGGTGAAGGCTTTCGATCCTTGCCGTGGGTGGGTAGAATACTACCAGCCAGGGACAGACCGAGTAGGGAAGCTGCTCGGTGGCCTCTTCAGACTTCTTCTTTCTTTTACAAGGCGTCGCTCAATCTCCCTTGACTTGTGAGAAGGAAATCTGGAAGGGTGACCGTCGTGGGTGACACATGGCTGAATCGCACAGGCGAGGCGCTTCAAGATCCGCTTCGTTCCGACTTCGGTTGACCGAGAGATACGGGATGGCCGTCACGCGGCAACCCTGTATTGGGAAATATGAAAATATCCCAAGATTCGTGCCTATGCACGCGCAAATTTCGGCCCCTTGGGATTCTGTTGAGGCTATAAATAGAGAATGCGTGTGGGTCTCTTTCAGTGTTGCTTTTCTGAAAATGGCCGGGTTCATCTACTCCCTTAGAGAGATCATCTCCCGCGACGACGTGTACCTCTACGTTCAGGAGTGCACGGAGGAGACGTACCGGACCGTGGTCGAACGCATAGAGGGACACTTCGGCCGCCTACTTCCCCGGCGGTCGCATTTCCTCCAGTTGCTCATGTACGCCATTTGGAGGATGTCCCCGGGTTTGTTCAACACCCTGTCTCCGCAGTTGCGGGATGAGGCGCTCGATAAGCTGCACACGCTCTACGTCTGCGGCTTCATCTCAAAGAATAGGCATGATCAATCGGTGGCCCTTCTTTTGGAGTGTTTCCAAAAGAGGCAGATCGTCGATGGCTGCCCGGCAGGTGCGGCTCCCGGCCCTTCCATTGCATAGCGGGTCCGCGGGCAACACCAGAGGGAGCGGGCCGAGGAAGCAAGAGCTCGGCTGGCGGCAATCTCCTCGGAGTACCACCAGCAGTGTTTTCTTGACCCTCTACCCCCTCTGTTGTAATTTTGGTTTTCTTTTTGGTGTAAGGCTGGGGAGCCCATAATACCCTTGATGAATAAAATTCTTCCTTTGCGACGTATTATTGTCTTCTTTTTATCCTCTTTGTGTGTTTGAGTATGTTCACAAAACAAAACTCGTGACTTGTGAACTGAGGGAGAGGGAAACATATTGAAGAAGTTTCTTCTAATTCAGAAGACTTAGAAAAGTTTATATCGCTTTGGCAAAGAAGAAACATATATTCACTGATACAAATTTTGAATTCACTCGTACAATTTGAGCTTTTCGGCGTTGTAAGGTCGCAGGAACTTACGACCCGCTGCGTTTTGCAAGCGATAAACTCCGCCGGGCAATACCTCGAAGACGAGGAATGGGCCGTCCCACTTCGGGGAAAACTTGTACAGTTTGCCTTGGTCTATGAATTCGTTCTGCCTTAGGACCAAATCTCATGTTTTGAAGACGCGATGCTTGACTCGTGCGTTATAGTAGCGAGCAGTTTGTTGTTGGTAAGCGGCGGCTTTGATCTGTGCCCGGTCCCGCTTCTCTAACAAGATATCTAGAGTAGTCCGGAGCGCCGATGTGTTTACTTCGTCGTCGAAATGCTCGACTCTGTAACTGGGCAGTCCAATCTCAGCTGGGACCATCGCCTCGGTACCGTAGCAGAGACTGAAGGGGTCTCTCCAGTGGGGGTCTTCTTCGAAGTGCATAGGGCCCATAAAACCAGGGGCAGTTCCTCGACCCAGCTGCCCCATCTTCCTTCCAAACGAGTCCGAAGACCTCGGATGACGTCTCGGTTAGTGACCTCGGCCTGCCCGTTGCATTGAGGGTGTGCTACCACGACAAACTTCATTAGTATGTGGTACTCGTTGCAGAATCCTTTGACTTTGTCGTTCTCAAAGTTCGTCCCGTGGTCGGTAACGATACACCTCGGGATCCCGAACCGGGATATTACGTTGTTCTGCAGGAATTTGATGGTCATGGTGGCGTCCGGTTTTCTGATAGAGATGGCCTCGATCCACTTTGTAAAATAGTCTACCGCGACGAGGATGTATTTGTGCCCGCCCGTGCCAGTTGGGAGTTGGGCTACCATGTCCATTCCCCACTGGGCAAACGGCCAGGGGGAGGTCAGGGCCATTAGCTCGGTAGCCGGAAGACGGGGTATGCTGCCATGGAGTTGACAATTTTTGCATCTTCTAACGAGCTTCTGAGCGTCCTGATGGATCATCGGCCAATAGTATCCTTGGAGTAGCATCTTCTGGACTAAGGTGCAGGCCCCTTGATGTGCTCCACCGACCCCTTCGTGGATCTCGCGCAGGACGTAGTCGGCTTCGTGGAGGTCGACGCACCGAAGCAGAGGTTGCGTGAAGGACTTCTTGTAGAGGTTTCCATTGCTCTAGACGAAATGGTGGGCTTTAGCTCGAAGGCGGCGTGCTTCCCCTCGATCTTCTGGGAGAATACCTTCCTTTAGGAACTCTACATGGGGCTTCCTCCAATCCCGGCCTTCCTCCTGAGTAGTGTATACTTGAAGTGCTACCTCCCTGTCTTCCACGCTTGGCCGCGGCAAGACCTCGAAGATGATATTCCTCTTATTGTTAGCCGTATAGGAGGAGGCTATCTTGCTTAGAGCATCGGCCTGGGCGTTTAGGCTCCGAGGAATCTGCTCCACCTGAACTTCGTCGAAGTCTTTTCGTAGGCTTTTTATCTCGGCTAAATATTTCACCATCAGAGGCTCCCAGGCCTCGAAACGACCGTTCACTTGGCCTACGACTAGGGCGGAGTCGCTGCGAATTTGGATCGTCTTCAGCCCCACCCTGGAGGCGATTTATAGCCCAGCTAACAAGGCCTCGTACTCCGCGGTGTTGTTTGAGGCTTTGAACCCGAGCTTCAAAGAGCACTCCATCTCTGCCTCGTTCAGGTCTCGAATGATAAGTCCAGCACCGCTCCCATCCTCGGTAGAGGATCCATCGACGTAAAGGACCCAATCAGGGATGGAGTCGGGTCCCTCCTCGATCGAGGGTTGGGACCTGGGAACTGGCGCCAACACTGCCTCCTTGTTGGGGATAGTGCATTCGACAATAAAGTCTGCCAGGACTTGTGTTTTGATAGCTTGCCTTGGGTGATATTTGATGTCGAATTGAGATAACTCCCACCTCCATTCCTTCAGACGACCAGATGACTCGGGTGAGGCGAGAATAGCCCCTAGGGGACGCTCGGTGAGGACGAGTATGGTGTGTTCCTGGAAGTAGTGCCGTAACTTCCTTGAGGCCACGATAAGCACCAAGACAATCTTTTCTATGGCCGGGTACCTTGTTTCCGCGTCCATAAAGACATGGCTCATGTAATAGACCGGTTTCTGTACCCCTTCGACTTTTCGGACGAGCACCGAGCCGGCAGCTTGATCGGACACCGCTAGATACAGTGATAGCTCCTCTCCTTCAATTGGCCGGGTGAGAAGTGGGGGAGTTGCCAGGTGCACTTTCAATTGTTCGAAAGCGACCTGACACTCTTCCGACCATTCGAACCTTGGGATCTTTCTCAGGGCTTTGAAGAATGGGAGGCACTTTTCTCCGGATCTCGACATGAAGCGATTTAGAGCGGCCACTCTTCCCGTGAGTCGCATGATTTCGACGTTGCTCTTCGGCGCGGCCATGTTGAGGATGGCGCTGATCTTCTTCGGGATAGCTTCGATTCCTCAGTGGGTAACCATGAACCCGAGGAATTTTCTACCAGTGACCCCGAACACGCACTTGGCGGGATTCAGCTTCATTTTGTACTTGTGGAGGATGTCGAAAGTCTCACCAAGGTCTTTGTCGTGCTCGTCCAACGAGGTTGACTTTACGAGCATGTCGTCGACGTAAACCTCCATGTTCCTCCCGATCTGTGGTTTGAACATTCTGTTGACCAGGAGTTTGTAACACCTTAGAATGCGATTAGTGTTAATTAAGCGATAATGCGGGTTTTTAGTAAAAAGCTTACCAAAATAGTTTTCAAATATTTTATCAAAATTAATTAATATTTTATTAATATTTATTGCGGGCATGCACATACATGTGCATGTTAACCTAGGGTTAATTTGGGGTTAAACCATGCTTAAGTAGCCATGACGTCTAACCTTATTCCATTAAGTGTAATATATAATTAATTAAATTAATTAGTTTTCAAATTATAAATAAAAATGGATTTTAATTAGGTTGGCTTGTGAGAGGAGAGAGAGAGGGCATCATGAGGCATGGCAAGCATGCCATGCATTTATTGAGGAAAGAGAGGGGCATGGCTCTCTAAACACACACCCTCATTCTTCACATATCACCCTCACTCACACACACACCCTCACTCTCATCTCATTCTTTCATCCTCATATTTTCTCCTTCTCATATTTTCTTCACCTCACTCACTCCCTCACATTCCTCAACTGAAACCCTAACCCAAACTTCACAAACCCACCCCAAGTCTCCACTAAACTTCACTTTAACCCCTCACAAGTCAAGATTTGGCCATTAGAATCACTTGGAGCTTGGAAAGGTAGGATTTTGACCAAGTGTGGATAGGTATAACCTCTAAACTGTTAATTAGGAGTTTATTTTTGTTGTGTTGCTGTTTAGAACCCTAAAGATGTAGTTTTGAGCCAATATCGTGTTTTTAGTGTCGTTTTTATGTCACTGTAACCTGCTGTGACCCCGAGTCTTTACTGTGAAATCAAGCAGTATAGTAGTGTAGTGCTAGTTGCCCTGAGTGTACACCAGTAACACGAGCCCAACCTGAGCGGTTTTGGCCGGCGACATGGGGGGTAGGTCGGCGAGCTCGGCCGTACAGGGACCTGGAGAGTTGAATTTTTGTGGGTAGCTGTCTGCAGTTATTTTGAGTTGTTTGGTACTGATAGATTTTGATGTTTTTACAGTGGGTAAAATCTGGGATCAATTAGCTAGTTTTTTAGTGTTTCGACGACCCGCGTTACGATATCCGACACGGTGTCCGACTCAGTTCTGTGCGTCGCGTGATTTCTGGACTTGGGTTGTTTTAGTGATGTCGCCACACACGTTAGCCACTAAGCGAACACTTGCGAGCTGTTAGAGTCGGCGCGTTGGTCTAAGCGTAGTTTGTGCGTATTATGGGTCGATTTATAAGTTTTGCCTTGCTATGTTTTATGTATTAATAGGATCGCAGGCGGGGACTTCGGACGCTGCGAAGAAGGAGAGGCAGGTGATCGGATATACTTAGCTCGAGATCACCGGTGAGTAGATTTAACATCTACGGGGAAATCGCCCGTATGGCGTTATGCGTCAGGGCTTGATAGGATATTATAGCCGCATGTTTATACACACACACTCACACACATTGATTTCGCATGTGTACCATTGTTGCATACCCCATTTCCTGTTACATGCGGAAGTAGTATTAATGAGACACAGCACTGTTACTAATGGTTCATATTGCACGAGCACTAAACTGTATGCCCCACACACATCGTTAGTAATTGCCATGACACTCACACTATAGAATTGTCACGGATAATACATTGTTTAGCTTACCTTATCATTGATGATTATACATAATTCTTATTCTATTGCGCCTATGAAGTACATTATGCGTACATACATACTTGCGTATGTATATACTTGCTATAGTCACATGTGCACCCTTAGATGATGTTGGATTTGATTTTGGAGAATTGGGAACCGCATGATATATTTTAAAAACTGGATTCATTTAAAAGAGCGGTTTTCCCTTGATATACTCATATTTCGATTTTATGTTACATATATCATATTTCATGGATTTACGCATTAAGATATGGATTTCATGTGATTTATGGATTTGAGAACCATGGTATTATTTCAAGAAAGTATGCATTGTTTTGAAAAACCCGGTTTCTCTTGATATGATATTTCAGTGTGTCCACCATGAGTTTTCTCGATTCTGAGACGTGTGATAGAAACCCGATTCGAGGAGTTGGATGATCCGTTTGCGGGTTCATGGTGGACCCGGTATGGTACCCCGGGGCAAGAAAGGAATGTCGCACAGTAGACGATGAGCATGGCAGAGGGACTACTACCTACCGGTGATTGGTTGGACCTGACGGTTATCCGGAGGATACCGACCGGAGTCGAGAGATGGATATGAGGGCCAATCCGGACAGACGGAGCCCGTGGGCCAATCCGGACTGACGGAGCCCGATATATGTGGATTTGCGTGTCGATGTTGGACACGAGTATTTCATGATGTTTTCGAGTGCCGGTGTTGGGCACTCAGGTTCCATGAGATTTACAGATATGAGGGCCGATCAGAGTGACAGCGCCTGAGGTATTGGGATTTGGGGTGTCGTTGATGGACACCGGGTTTTTTCCACGATGAGGATTCATTGATAATGACATGTTTTATCCCATTCTCAGTATTCATTGATATGCATTGCTTCATGTATTGGTAGTACCTGATAGAGTACTTTTTGTGATTGTTGCATATCTATATTAGTAGATCGATACTATCAGATTGCAGGTGATAGAATATCGCAGTACGTACATACCTGTGATTACCTGTATATGTTACTTACTATTCATGAGTTTGCAACTCACCCCCGTTGTGCCACAGTGTTTTGCAGGTTGACCCTTAGAGTAGTCACGGCAGGGCTATCTTATTGTATCTTTTTGCAGCGGATACCACTACGGTTGGCTGTGAGCCGTTTTGCTGTAGGTGGGTTGCGGATATCCGACTTTATATTTCATTGTACATCTTATTGTATATAGTACTCTCCATCTACCATTTCATGTATTGATTTAGAGACAAGTTGTGAGGACGATATTGTATATTATTTTGTGACTCTGGGTGTCGAGCTCGTGTGAGCCGACTTTTATTATGCAGTTTTATCCTTTATGCTGTTTTTCACTTATATTGTCTATTTCTTCGCTACGGCGTCGTATATTGTGCTTGTGGTGGTTGTTTCCGCCTTCGGGCGTGATTTGCTCCCGTTTGGGGATGCTTTATTTATATCATATGTTGCTTTACTTATATCTTATGTTTGTACCCGTTTCGGGGCTAGTTTTTACAAAGGAGGTGCTGCCGAAATTTTTAAGAAAATAAATTTAAACTTTAAAGATTTTTACTTAAGATTTCCAAATGTTTTTAACAATGTTTTTATCTTACTACTTTTGATGGTTTAGATTTCTGGGTTTTCGGCTTACTTAAATTGCGTTACGCCTGTAGACGTTGCATGGTTTAAGTGCCGGTCACGTGCCAAATTTTGGGTCGTGACAAAGTTGGTATCAGAGCGTTAGGTTTTACCTTTCAGAATGTAGGATGACCTTGGTATGATGGAGTAGGTAGCTTAAGCAGAGTGACATAGCGTGTGTATGTTCCGCGGCATACTTACGACACGGTACTCCGCCTAAGTGACCTTAGGACATGTTGGTTGAAATTCCTTTCGTAATTTTATACATCCTTGTGATTCGATTTCCGTGTTCTTATCGAATCTTGTTTTCATTTCCAGCCATTATGCCGCCGAAGACTATGATGGCGCAGAGAGTGGCCGCGAGAGCTGAGGTCAGAGTTGGCTCGTTGGAGACGAGAACTGACCAAGGCGGTACGCCCGTTGTTCAGGAGCAGATTGATCCACCTTCGCTTGATCGTATTACTAGGCTAGAGGTCGGTATGCAGGATTTGCGCTAGATGATAGGATCATTAGTGGAGGCCAGTAGAGCACAGCGACAGGAGGTTGTCCCACCTGTTACGGGGACCGCGATGGTGCTTACTGTTCAGGCAGTTGTACCTGCAGCTACATAGGTGATCACCGTATCGTTATCTGAGTTCATGAGGCTGAAGCCTCCGGTTTTCACAGTCACCGATGCAGCTGAGGACCCGCAGTCATTTATCAATCGGATGGCCAGGATATGTCGTTCGCTGAGATGCTCCGACACGAGATGGGTAGTGTCATGCCCCACTTCCCAGTATACGGGCAGAGGACGCGACGAGACTGCTACGTATTTACTCTGAAGCAAATACGCTAAGCGTATCTAAGCAATATAAATATAAAGCATAAGAGACAAAAGATATAATTGAACAGCAACTTTATTTACTCACATTCTTTTTACAATACATGGAAAAGTAAATACGTGGGATAAAGCGATGTCTAAACAGTGGCATAACAGAAATGGAAATACAGAAATGAAATAGGTGCAAGTGGCTACAGCTCTGGGTCTTCGGTGTACTGCTCAAGGGCCTGCTTCGAATGCTCCGAATGTCCAGATCACCTGACGACATTCAAAGAAGAAAGAAAGAGAACGTTGTCAGCGAACAAATCGCTCGGTTAGTCCCAAAGATAAGGGAGGAATATAATAAACAGAGAGAGAGAGAGTGTGTGTGTGTGTAACTTTTAAAGTTGTATTATATTGTTGTTGTATTTAGTGTTAACGCTGTTGCTTATAGCTTGGTATAAAAGAATGCCAGTGTATACGAGAGGAGTCTCTATATGCCAGAGACTAAAGGCAAATGGAAGTACAAGGCTCCGTTATACAACCCGGAACAACAGTAACGGTATTCAGGTTAGGTGTCTTAAATCTTGCAGTCTCGTGCCACTTCTAACACCTTCCGTACCAATCTACCCCTTAAACCCCGCGAAGTAATGATTGTATTGTTTGAATTATAAATGTATTGTTTGTACTGTTTTGTAAATGTAAATGGAAGACTTGTATTGTCTTGCAATATAGATTGTATAATTGGATGACTTACCGAAACCATGATATCAGTAAATGGATGTAACTGGAGAATCATGGATGTAACTGGAGAATCATGTAAATGGAAGTATATACATGGTTCGGTTCAGTCAATACAGATTGAATATATAGATTCATGTATTCATGTTGAATTGTAGTTTGTACTTGAATCATATTCAAGTCAGATTATTATAATGAGACTTAGTCTGAGTCAGAACAATTAGAAAAGAAATTGAATCCTGAATTAGGTTTTGATGTTATCGGTAACCGCTGCACATGGGCGGCAGGATTTGTGTCTTTCTCAAAGACGATTACCGTGTTGATAACACCGTTTGTTAAGTTGTCTACCTTAAAAAAGGCAAACACCCACTTCTCCGGCTCCCTGAGGCTCAAGAGATTGGTCCCGCTTAAACCTATATTTACTAGGGTCCTTATTGTAATTTATAAAACTTGAGGGGGTTTTATGTAAAAATAATTTTGTATACTTTTCAAAATACACCCCAAGTATTTAATTATCGTCTTTAGAGTTTTCCTAGGTGTAGATTTTATATATGTGATATTTCTAGTGAAAATAACCTAATTTCATAATATAGGGTATTTAATTGTAATATTGAACTTGTATGGAATTCATGATATTTTAATGTAAAGTGGTTCTTATGATTTAGAAAAGGTTGGGATATTTATATTATCACAAAAATAGATATTTTAATGATATATATATATTTATATAAAAATAATTTTAATTTATTATTTTCTAAAAATCTCATTTTCTTAAGATACTTGTATTTTAAATATCTCGAGACCGAATGCTCCTTGCGGAGGTCTGCATCTCGCACTATTAAGCCCGAGGATGTGTGATAATCCACACCATCCCAAACGGGTTTCCCAAAATAGGTTGTAGCGGCACTTTGCAAAGATTTGTAAAAATACGTAATCTTGTAGGAAACGGTTTTAATAGTAAAATGTAGTTTTGTGTAAAACGGTATTTCCCGAATCTATATTTCCCAAAAGGTATCGTGCTATGTTGCATATGAGTGTTGTGAGGAGGTAGGTCATTACCTCGTGATCTATCTAAAGGTATAGTAAGATTAATGATATTTTAAAGTCGAAACTATACTACATGGTATTTTACTGAAAAAGAGCGGTAAAAGTTACAAAATAAAATATTTTGCTATGAAACTTGTTCAACATGTTTTGTTAATGATTAATAGTCAAGATGTAGGAGTTTAGTATGGTTGTATTTGAGGAAAGTTGATCTTTTTAAAGAAAACCGAATCGGAAGTCGGATTAACTCCGCTTCCGTCGGGTTTTAGTAAAAGGAGTTTTAAGAATAGATTAGAGAAGAGGGAGGTGGGACTTACGGGTTTTTGGTTTAGAGGAGAGGAAGAGGGAGCGTAAGTAGCTTCCGGTTCGTCGTTTCGTCGTCGAGAGCTCCTAGAGTCGTCGTCGGAATATCGCCGGAGTTTCGTCCTTCGCTAACTCCACTTGTACACAAAATTCTAGAGAGTTTTCTTGAGAGTTTTTGATAGAATTTGGAAGTGAAGAGGGTGTGTTTAGGTGTGGTATTTATAGGTAAGGTTAGGGTTAGGGTTTGATAGAAATTAAATTGAAATAAATTGCATTAAAATAGATTAAATTAGATTTTTAAAGACTCTGTTAAATTGCAGGTAATTTAAACTATGCAGGGGTTACCAGAAGTTCAAAAGACACAACTCCACAGAAGGGTCAACTCGGATTCAACCGAGTCAACCCGGCGCCGCCGGCCGAGTCGGCCGAGTCGCCGGTCCGAGTCGGCCGAGTCGGGCCAGGGCTCGTCGCCGTGGGCCGCTTGTCGGTTGGTATGCACAGTAGGGTAGTTTGTTTTATATGTGACTTTTGATTTTTACGAGTTATACACGTGTAGACCCTTGGACTTCTAAAAATTTAAAAGAAAACAATATTAAAAATAATGTGGGGGATAGGATTTGAACTCTGGTACTTTGGTTCAGCAGTACAAGGTCTTACCAATGAGCTACAAGCTCCTTCTTGCTATTAAAAAGCAAAACAAACTTATAACTTGTACTCAGGCAAAAATACCCCTTTCTGTATTTTTGAAAAAATTTGTACAGAAAGTTGTACAGAAAGTTAGGGTTGTTACAGGTAGAGTTCATGAGTTTTCGTCTGGAAGGTCTTGCCCAGAAGTGGTGCGAGTCCTTAGAGAGGGGCAGAGCCGCAGGTCTTTCTCCTATGACCTGGGCTGAGTTTGTGACGGTGTTTCTTGCCCGTTTTCTTCCGCAGAGCATCAGGGATGCTCGAGCGTGCAGTTTCGAGTCGTTACGCCAGACTCCGGGTATGACGGTGGCAGAGTATGATGTGCAGTTTACCGAGCTATCTGTGTATGCTCCGTATTTGGTAGCTACTGAGGAGATGCGAATCAAGAGGTTTGTTCGAGGCTTGCTTACCCAGTTGTTCTTCGCTATCAGCGCCCAGCATTGTGATACATATGCAGCAGCAGTGGATGCAGCCCTATTAGTCGAGGAGCGTCTTTCCGATACGTCGGTCGTTCCGGAACCGAAGAGGGTTCGTACTGGTATATCAGCCCAGAGACAGATGTTTAGACGCCGCGACAGATTTTGTTCAGGTATGGGGAGTAGCAGAGGCTTGGAACGAGGCCGGTTATTCAGCTCTTATCCCCGGGAGGGCCAGCAGTCATCGTCTGGATGTTTTCAGTGCGGGGGTTATTATCATCGTGTTCGAGATTGTACCGAGCCACGTTAGGACGAGGCAGCCGTACCGTATATTACCTTACCACCTTCTCCACCGCAGAGAGCGTTGCCTCTTGTGCCTGTTGTTGCTCCGCATCAGACTTATGCTCAGAGAGGTCGTGGTCGTGGAGGGTTTGTTCAGAGAGGACGGGTGACAGAGGCAGAGGACAGCTAGTTGCCGGTAAAGGGCAGGCATGGATATTTTCTTTAACTCATCAGGACGTGCAGGCGTCCAATGCAGTGGTTTCAGGTATTCTTTCAGTATGTTCCTTCGATGCGCACATATTGTTTGGCCCGGGATCTACGCACTCGTACGTTTCTACACACTTCGTGCCGAGTTTGGGCAGAGAGTCGTGTTTGCTAGATCGGCCGCTTGTTGTGACCACTCCTGTTGGCGAGTCGTTTGTTGCGCGACACATGTTTCGGTCGTGTGTTGTCCGTATTGGAGAGAGAGATTCATCCGTCGACTTGATCTTTCTTGAGATGTTGGACTTTGACGTCTTCCTGGGTATGGACTGGTTAGCTACGTGCTATGCATCTGTGGACTGCCGTGAGAAGACAGTTAGGTTTTGTTTTCCCGGCGAGTCGGTTCTTGTTGTGCAGGGGGACCGTGGTGCCGCCCCTCACAGTTTGATTTCTGCCATTTGCGCTAGTCGGCTTTTGAGGAGGGGATGTCGGGGATTCTTAGCTTTCATTTGTGATACCGGAGCCACAGTAGATTCGTTGGACCGGGTTCCTATCGTGCGGGAGTTTCCCGACGTCTTTCCCGATGAGTTGCCTGGATTGCCGCCAGAGCGTGAGATAGAGTTTTGCATTGATCTGATTCCCGCCACGGGGACTATTTCTATACCGCCTTACTGGATGGCCCCGGCGGAGCTTAGGGAGCTTAAGGATTAGTTGCAAGAGTTGCTTGATAGGGGACTTGTACGCCCGAGCGTTTCACCTTGGGGAGCTCCTATTCTGTTAGTCAAGAAGAAGGATGGCAGTTTGAGGTTGTGCATTGATTATCGTCAATTGAACCGAGTGACGGTGCGGAATAGGTATCCTTTACCTCGCATTGACGATTTGTTTGATCAGCTCAAGGGTGCGGGACATTTTTCTAAGATTGATTTGAGATCAGGTTATCATCAGTTGCGGGTTCGAAATGATGACGTTTCGAAGACTGCTTTTCGTACGCGCTACGGGCATTATGAGTTTTTGGTGATGTCGTTCAGACTAACCAATGCCCCAGCAGCGTTCATGGATTTGATGAACCGGATTTCCAGGCCGTTCTTCGACCAGTTTATTATTGTGTTTATTGATGACATTCTGGTTTATTCCAAGAGTCGGGAGAAGCATGAGCAGCACTTGAGAATTGCGTTGCAGACATTAAGAGAGCACCAGCTGTTTGCTAAATTCTCGAAGTGTGCCTTCTGGCTTGATAGTGTTGACTTCCTTGGTCATGTGGTTAAGAGAGACGGTATTCGTGTGGACCCGAGGAAGATTGAGGCTGTGCAGCTTTGGCCCAAACCTGTATCAGGGACAGAGGTCCGCCGCTTTTTGGGCTTAGCTGGTTATTATCGACGTTTTGTTCAGGATTTCTCCCGTATCGCTGCACCGTTGACCGGGTTGACTAGGAAGGGGGTTCCTTTTCTTTGGACTGAGGCATGCGAGCAGAGTTTTCAGCAGTTGAAGACTCGGTTGACGACTGCACCAGTTTTGTCTTTGCCTTCTGGATCGGGCGGCTTTGTCGTATACTGTGATGCTTCTCGAGTGGGGCTCAGTTGTGTATTGATGCAGCATGATAGAGTTATCGCTTATGCTTCCTGGCAGTTGAAGAGGCACGAGCAGAATTATCCCACTCACGATCTTGAGATGGTCGCGGTGGTCTTTACGCTTAAGATTTGGAGACACTACTTGTACGGGGAGTCGTGTCAGATTTTCACGGACCACCAGAGCTTAATGTACATCTTCCAGCAGCGGGATCTGAATTCGTTGGATGGAGCTTGTGAAGGATTGTGATCGTGAGATCCTTTACCACCCGAGCAAGGCGAATGTGGTAGCCGATACTTTGAATCGTAAGCCCGGGGATAGCTTGTCCCAGTTGAGCGCAGTTCAGAAGCAGTCTTTTGCAGATTTGCAGATCTTGTGCGACAGCAGAGTACAGTTTGAGTTCACTTCCACTGGAGGACAATTTGCTCATGTCCGCGCCCATCCACTTCTACTTGACCGTATTCGTGAGGCACAGCCCGCCGATGCCCGTTTGTTTGAGATTCTGGAGCATGTTCGGCAGGGTAGAGATTCGGAGTTCTTGATTGTCACGCCCCGCTTCCCGGTATACGGCGAAGGGAATGCGACTGGTCCGCTACGTATTTACTCAGAAGTAAATACGCTAAGAGTAACTAAGCAATAAAAGTAAATACACAAGAGTCCAGATATATCAACTGAACAACAACTTTATTTATTAACATTCTTTTGTACAATACATGAAAAGTAAATACAACTGAAATAAAAGCGATGCATAAACAATGGCATAATAAGAATGTAAAATACTGAAAGGAAATGTGTACAATGAAACTAAAGCGCCGGGTCTTCAGCAAACTGATCCAAGTCTTCGGCAGTTGGCTCGATCTTTGACGGATCCAAATCACCTGACGACATTCAAAGAAGAAAGAAATAGAATGTCGTCAGCGAACAGGTCGCTCGGTAAGCCCCAAAGATAAGGGGAAAACAGAATAGACAGAATAAGAAGGTATCTTTTAAAGTTGTATTATCTTATTGTAATGCTGTATTAACGTTGTTGTTTGTAGCTTGGTATAGAAGAATGCCAGTGTATACGAGAGGAGTCTCTATATGCCAGAGACTAGAGGCACGTATAGTACAAGGAACCGTTTATGCCACGGTACAATAGCAACTGGATTCATGTTAGGTGTATTAAGTCTTACAGCCTCGTGCCACTTTTAACACCTTCCGTACCAATCTATCCATTAAACCCCGAGATGTCTTGTTTGTATTGTTTGTCTTGTAAATTGTATTAATTGTATAATTGATTGACTGACCGAAACCATGATATCAATAAATGGATGTAACCGTAGAATCATGTAAATGAATGTAACTGGAGAATCATGTAAATGGAATGTATATCCATGGTTCGGTTCGGTCAAGTTGTATAGATTGATAATTGGATTCATGGATTCATGTTGAATTGTAATATTGAAGATTGTAAATTGTAGATTGTAGATTGTACTTGAATCATATTCAAGTCAGATTATACAGAGACTCAAACCGAGTCAGACAATTAGCAAAGTAAATTGAAGTCCTGATTGTTTTTATTAATTTGTCTACCTTAGATAGGCAAGCACCCAATTCTCCGGCTCTCTGAAGCTCAAGAGATTGGTTCTGCTTAAACCTATTTTTACTAGGGTCCTTAGGGTGATTCATAGAATTTGAGGGGGTTTTATGTAAAAATACTTTTATATACTTTTCAAAATACACCTCAAGTATTTATTATTCGACTTTAGAGTTATAATGAATATGGATTTTATATTATGATATTTCTAGTGAAACTATCCTAGTTTCATAAATAAAGGTATTTATTTGTAATATTGATTTATTTGGAATTCATGGTATTTTAGTGAAAATTTTATTCTTATGATTTTTTTGATTTTTTTATTTTAAAGGTGGAATATTTATATCATAACAAAATAGGTATTTTAATGATAAATATACATATATTTATACAAAAATAATTTTTTATATACTTATTATATTCTAAAAATGTCATTTTCTTAAGATGTCGTACTTTAAATCTTTCGAGACCGAATGCTCCTTGCGGAGGTCTGAATCTCGCACTAGTAAGCCCGAGGATGTGCGATAATCCGCACCATCCCGAACGGGTTCCCCAAAATGGGTGTTCCCCTCCGAACGGCGGCGGCGACGCGAGGACGTCTGGGCCTGAGATTCGGGACAGATGCTATATGGTTTTACCCGTCCACCTCTCTGAAGATGCCTGTTTCCCCAATCAGAGCAAGGCTCTGTTTAAATTTCAAAAAAATTCAAATTTTGAAGCAACGCTTCAAATACCGTGCGCTGCGCGCAACGCGCCATGTGTCAGAAGTTGATACGACAGCGCAACGCCCAAGGCGGTGCGTCCAATCAGAGCAGGGCTCTTTAAAAACTAAAAGTAAAAGAAACAAATTTCAGTTGCGCAAGCGCTGCGCTGCGCAACACGTGTCTGCGCGGTTGCGCAAGCGCAGCAGCGTAAGCGCTGCGCTGCGCGACGCCGCTGCGCTGCGCGAGCGCTGCGCTGCGCGACACGTGTCTGCGCAGCTGCGCAAGCGCTGCGCGACACGTGTCACGCGCTAAGGGAGTTGCGCAAAACAGAATAAATCTTTTCTGTTCTTGTTAAAAACAAGAAGATTTCCTTCTGTAAAACAGGGACCTTTGGATCAAAGATCCAACGGTGGGGAAAATTCCCCAAATCACTCAGAGAAAGATCTTTTTAACAAATTTAACTAATTTATGGGCACTATAAAAGGGACCCCAGACCTCAATTCAAGGCATCAACATTTTTCTAAAAAAAAAAGAGAGAAAGAGGACTCTGAAGAACTCCTCAAGAATAAAAAAGGTAAAAACCTTTGAAAGAAGAAAAAATTCTCTTATGAACAGATCAGTGATCTAAGAACAAGATCATTGATCTTCAATAAATAAATAAATAAAATAAAATAAAAATAAAAATAGTGCCTTGCACTTGTTATGAACCTTTGGTTCTCTGAAACAAGGAAAAACTTGTTTAGATCAAGGGATCAAAAAGTGCTTTGCACTTCTGTTTTGAATCTAAAAAGATTCTTAGTGCTTTGCACAAATGCAGTGCATTACTTAAAGGACCAGGCCCAAGTCAAAAAGACCTAACAGGCCTAAATAAATTGCAAAGCAATAAAAGGGCAGAGCCCCATCTAAATTGATACTCTGTTTGAGCAAAGCCCAAAATAAATAAACAGCCATGGCACAGATCTAATAGACCAACAACAAATAAAAGTGCTCCCAATTGGACTTAGCCCAATCGCGGCCATAAGTCCTTAAATTAAATTGACTGAGAAAAATTGCTCTCCTAAATCAATCTACATCCGGTTCGAGGGTACATCTCCGAAATCCTTTGACATCCATCGTTGTAATTCCTCAACGACGTCAAAGAGATGACGGGTCCCAACGACCACACATCAATACGGACTGCGGGGTCCTTAAACTCGTGGACCGAAACGTCCCTAAACTAATATCGGACCGAAACGTCCCTAAACTAATATTTGGACCACCACGTCCCTAAACTGGCGATGGACCACCACGTCCCTAAACTGGAACAATAGAGCCTCCAAACGCTCTTTTGCCGGATCTAAATGATCCCGTTTAAGTCGATCTTAGCCCCAAGACACGGCTAACGTATCCTTAAACATTCAAGTGGACTACAAAATTTCAAATCAATTCTGGTTCGAGGGTACATCTCCGAGCTCCTCTGACACCTGTCGTTGTAATCCTTCAACGACATCAGAGAGGTGACGAGTCCTGACGGCCGTATATTAAATGAATCACTACGTTAAGTTGATCTTAGTCTCAAACAGGACTAACGTATCCTTAACAAACGTTTAAGTTGATCTTAGCCGCAACGCGGCTAATGCATCCTTAAACTAAAAACACCAAACCCAAATCTAAGTAAATACGGATTTGGACTAATCCACGTCCTACGGGCGACGGCATTATTCAGTCTCCGTATACAATCCACGGGCAACCACAAACAAAACAAACACCCACGACACGAAGTGAAATTCTGGAGAAGGAGAAAGCTGTTACCGCGATGCGGTAGCGTAATTAACTGCAGGGGCTTGCGCCTGCAGGGAAGAGCGTCCCCACAATCAAAAACCCCTCACCCTGAGGGGGAATCTGACGAAGTCTGCTACATCGGCCGCATCCGTCTAAACCTCCGATACATGGTGCCATAAATCAACTTGGCATCTTCGGAGAGGTAGACGGATAAAACCAAATAGCATCTGCCCCGAATCTCAGGCAAGACGCAAAGTCTAGGCCGCCATTCGGAGGGGAACAGATTCTGGCACGCCCGGTGGGACCTTTTCCTCTTTCCACTCCACACTTCGTGTGTCGTCCTCGCGAACCAATCGCGGTTTGTTAAATGGTTGCCTTCGGATTTCAAGTTACTAAGATTTGGTCTTTTGCCTGGCGCAGAACTCAAGAATCAATGGCCTTTAACTTCACCAACTGCTCGAAGTGCCACTGCAACGGACGCTCCACCTCACCGGGAGGTGTAGCATATGGGCCCCAAGCGGCTTCCTTCCTCGCTCTGCCGGTAGACCAGGTGGCCCAAGCCACCACTGGCCTGTTCTTTGGGACCATGATCCCACCTACAAGCTTCTCTATGCCGATATCTGCACCGGAGGTGAACAAGAAGTCGGTCTTCGACCGGCTCACTGCTACGACGGCCCCTGTCAATGGGTCGCTCACTACCAAACCGACAGCCTCTGTTTTCACCAGGCTAAATCAGAACTCTAAATTGGCTGTCCCGAGGAAGGAAATAACTGTCGCTCCAGAAGTCGTCAAGGCGGCTTCCCCAGTCAAAGAGTCAGTCTTTTCAAGAATGACGATTCTTGCTCCTCCTCCTACTTGAGGATCTGTCTTCGACAGGTCGGATATCACCCCTCAAAAGACAACCTCAGTCTTTAAGAGCTTAACACCGGCGGCGCCTCATTCAGACAGGGGGCAAAAAGAAGATGTCTCAATTTCCGAGCCAGTCCCAACGGCTCGTCATGCTCGACGTCGCCATTGGCAACGAGTGAGGAAGACAGGGGGCAACTCCCCCTCAGGGATAACTCCACCGGCTCCAGTGGTGGAAATCAACGCTGCTGTTCCAACTGGGAATAGCTTTGAACTGCTGAGGAGGGTACGGAAGAACTCTCCAACCGCTACATTGAAAAGATCTCCTCCGCCTGCGGAGAGAGTCCCAGAAACAAAGCGACCACAGCCCCCTCAACGGCCGTCCTCAACGATTTATAAAGTTTGGAGGAGGGTTCAAGACTCCGTGATCGACACGGATCACTCCCGTCAACGAAATAAGATGAAGGCGCAAAAAGAAAAAGGCCGTCCAATTAAACAGCAGAGGACAACGATCGCTAGGGTGCCCACTGCACTGGCCCCTTCCACTTCAACGGCCCATAAAAGAAGAAGGCCGGAGAAAACTCCCGCACCGGCGACAAACATCAGAGGTGATGAACCTAAACGCCCCAAGTCAGGGGGCATAACAGTTCATACGGTTTACATGGCATCGGGAAAAGAAGATAGCCGCATATCAACAGGTCATAGACCGCACACGAGGTCAGTGACCAAGGCTCAGGAGCAGCAGCAGAAGCTCCAAGAAATGATGAACGCTATGGCCGCACTTACAGGGCCAAAAGAAACCCCGGAAACATCCTCAGACGAGCGTCAAGAACAAGAAACGGACGCCGAATTCCTTCGGCGCGTACTAGAGAAGAAAGATAAAGAAGCTGCGGAGCAGGCAGCCAACATAAAGAAAATGGCCCTCCTGTTCCAGGATATGGTGGGTATGATGATTCAACAAGATCCACCTGCTGAAGATCCCCCGATCATTCTTGAAGACGATAGGGGAGAGACTTCGAATCCTCCACCAGCTCTGTCCACAGCTAAAGAGGATACAATCTCAAAAACTGATTTGGATGAATACATCGCCCAGCAAATACGGGTTCATCATGCGACCGAAGCGGCCGGTCAGGTCGTAAAAACGGGACGGCCATATCCAAGTTGGTACGATCAAATCAAGTACCCACCCGGTTATACGATTCCCAAGTTCCATGTCTACAAGGAGACGGGCAATCCACACCAGCATGTTGCCCAGTTCAGGGCACTCTGCGGCAACACCGGTGGTGATAACAAGCTTTTACTTCGCCAGTTTGTTGGAAGTTTATCGGATACGGCGTTCGAGTGGTACTCTGAACTCCCAAATGACTCTATTAAAACCTTCGCGGAGATGGAGCTGTTGTTTACTCAACGTTTTGCAAGTGCCAGTGAACGTACCCCAATGAAGGCACTGATTAACGCCAGGGTAAAACCCGACGAGACATGGGTTCAGTACGCTATACGATGGCGGAATTTATGGTCAAAGTGTGAGCAGCGCATCGAAGAAGCTCCCGCAGTGGGTATGTTTGTGGGAACCCTCGATCCACAAGCAACCATCTCGCAGTTTATGATGTTTTTTAAGCCGACTACCTTCCAAGCCTTGATCGACAAACTAGCACAGATGGATCAGATGGGCCATAAACCTCCTCTTCCAAGGCCGGACTCCCGAAATGACAAAGGGAAGGGAAAAGTGATCGTCGTCGCTAATGCTCAACAACAACCGAGCGACCCGAAGCCAGTGGCTCGTCAAAATAATATGCGCCCGTACGTACCCCTTGAGGATAGGATGGGACGTCTTTATTCCTTTCCCCGCGATAAAACGAGGAGGTTATTCGAGCTGGCGTTGCGCAACAGACTCATAAATCTGCCGGATCTAAAACGTCCGTTGCAACCAAGTGACGTCAACGAGCCTAACTACTGTCCTTATCATCGAGTACTAGGCCATCCGATCGAAGATTGCTACGTTTTCAAAAATTGGCTTGAAAACCAGTACCGACAGGGCAAGTTCGCGTTATCTGACAAATGGAAGGTGAATCCCCCGCAGCCCTACACCTCTAAGGGGACGAATACGCCGGAGGCAACATGCTCCATCGTTGAAGAAGCTCCTTGGGAGGTTGTATTATCAGCCAAGACAAAGAGGATGCTAAACGATCTTCAGACATATTCAGCGATCAAGTGGAAGAGCCCGTTGGAACCGCAGGTCATTGAAGGGATGTTGAAGCCACGTCCAACTCCAAAGACCGATGGTGGTGGCTCAAGCACTCGCAACCAGCCGTCAAAATCCTTGAAAAAGAAGAAGAAGAAGTCAAAGAAGCCCGTGAAGCCTGGCGACAAGCGCACAAACTTACAAAAGCAAATTGACGCGCTGGATGAATACAACCAAAAGGCACGGACTCCCATTACGCTCCAAGAGTTCCTCAATCATGTCTTTCAAGAAGAAGATGAGGGAGAAAGTTCATCGGATGAACCCGAGGAATATGTGGCGAGCTGTCATATGATCTCCCATTCGATCGCGAACGATGAGGAGACTCCTGGCACTAAAACGCTGGGGGCAGATACCGAATCAAAAATTCCGGAGCTATCAGTTGAAATGATTGACGCGTTCCTTAACGAAGCTCGACTGAAAAGTAAAGCTGATCGAGAACGCGAGATGGCTATATTTGAAAGGGCCAAGCGCCAGCGACTTGGTGAAAGAGCTGAGACGATCCCGCTGGAGCTAAACACCTTCGCTACCGACAAAAGCCAATTCAAGATAAAGAAAAGGTTTGCTAAGGCCGTATCAATGGGCATGAAGCTACCATCCTCTGAGAAAAAAATTACTAGTGAAATAAAAACGCACCCCTCCTATTGCTTATATCATCAAAAGATTTCGCACCCCACTCAAGAGTGCAAAGCTTTCGATAGATGGTGGCAAGGGTATATGGCTCATCGACAACACTTTAAACGGAAAAAACGTAAAACTCGTCGGGAGCAAAGAAATACGACCGAAGGGATTAAAAGAACTACCGGCGATTGTCGCGTGGTTAACACCGGCGGGTCGCAAGTGCCTACATTCGGGAGTGATTCTGATGAAGAGCTAGAACTTGCCCCTCTCTTTAAAGAGTCCGCTTCGGGAAAAGAAGAAGAGCTGAGGGTCTGCGAAAATATCCGGCTGCGGAATCGAACGCTGCCTGAAAAGAACCTCGGACCCTTGAACAGAAAAGATAAAGGGAAAGAAAAGGTCTCTGAAGATATCGTCTTAGATGACCAAGTTCTGGAAGAGCTAAGCGCCAACAACCCGCCGAAGAAGAATAAGGTGGATTACAACGTCTTAGCATATCTGAGGAAGCTACCCTCACAGCTCAGCATTCTTGACGCCCTTTTGTTATCAAAGGAGGCGAGAGACTCGTTGATTAAGGCACTCCAGGATCCGGAACAATTCCAAGCATGCCTGGCCGAGGAAAAGATGAAGGATGAGTTGGAGGAAGTGCACACGGCCGATGTCACTTTCGGCGATGAAGACCTTCTCCTTGGGACGTGCGAACACAATCGCCCTCTCTATGTCTTAGGATACTGCCACGATATTAAGATAGGCAAAATCCTGATCGACAATGGATCCTCAGTTAATCTCTTTAACGTGCGGGTGTTAAAAGAAATCTGCATGAGCATCCAGCACCTTGCTCGTGACAAGATCACCATCTCCGGGTTCGATTCCCAGTTCTCAAGAACTCTCGGGTCTGTGATACTGACGCTATGCTTCGGGCTACTCGTCACGGACATTAAGTTCCACGTCATAGACGCCAAGACGTGCTACAACGCTTTGCTCGGCCGACCATGGTTACACGAGTACAACATCATCCCTTCTACACAACATCAGTGTATGAAGTATTTTAAGGATGGTTTCGAGTATACCGTGACGGGAGAACTGAACCCGTTCTCCGTGAACGAGGTCCGCAAATACGAAGATGCCAAATATTTCTTACCGGATTTCGAAGATACGGAGAAGTGTCACAAACCGGAGAATAAAGCTAACGCTACCATCCCTGTCTTCGGCAGTGATACTGAAGAGGAAGAGGAGATAGTTTATTCGGGTCTGCCCCAACACAACAAGCCAGGACCGTCCACTCCTACGTTGGTCTTTGGCAGCGACTCGGAAGATGAAGTCCATGCTGTATTCTCTGCTCGACCTTCAATACAAACGTCCGCAGACGAAGAGCAAAGTCTACAAGTCGCTATAGTGCCGCTTAAACACCATAAAGAACTGGATGCACTTAATATCTACAATGTAGAAGAACTACAAACATTCTACATCCCTCCCAGGCGAGAAAGCAATTCTGTTCTACCGCTCTGAAGAAACCAAGGTGGAAAAAGAAATCTGGCATGGCGCGGATCCTACGCTCGACAGGCTTCAGCCTATCCGTCTTCCCAGATATTATACAGAGGGTTTGAAAAAGCTGCTGAAACGCCATGGGATATCCTTCAAGCAGACCGTTCAAAAAGCCAAGTTCTATGACAAAGTCTGGAACGTTCCCGGGACTCAACGCAAACTGCCTAATGGGAGAATGGAAACAATTGGGCTTGGATACGTCCGGTCAAAGAAACGAGAGTTACTACCCGGCTGCTACGTCGTGTATGACTTTGATGAGGAAGCGAATGCTCAATGGGAGGACGCTAATCCCGAGACAATGAAAGTTCCAGATGCAAAAGTGCCCAGTCCGTCGTTCGAAGAGCAAATGGACAAGCTCATAAGGGAAGCGGGTCAAAATGTCCGAGACGATCATAACCGCGAAATGGTCATCTATGAGAAAGCTAGGACGTAACGCCTTCTCCAACAGGCCGTGAAAGATGAAAAGGCTGCTCCCTGTCAACCCGTTATAAAGAAGGCTCGGCGCAAAAGCAGAAATAAGTCGAAAGGCCAAAAAGGCGCCCAACAACAACAAAGCAGGGCTAAGAAGCCACGCAAACGGGAGTCGAGCGTTATTGATTTATCCCTTATGAAGAAAATGGGTCGAGCGTACTCGTTTCCTCGGGACAAGGCGAAGAAGATACTTGACCTCGCTCTAAAACATCAGATGCTTACACTGCCGAAGTCTAAGCACCTCGAACAAGCAAGCGAAGTCTCTGATCCAAACTATTGCTCTTACCATCGAGTAATAGGGCATCCTCTTGAAGATTGCTTCACCTTCAAAAATTGGGTTGAAGATCGGTACCAGCTCGGCAAGTTCGCCCTGTCTGACAACTGGAGGGTAGCGCCGCCACAGAAGCACGAACCCAAAGCCATGAGGAAAGAAGAACCGGTTTCACATCGGGATTGGAAGCGAATTCGCACATGTCACGTGATTACAATATTAAAAGAAGAGCCCGAGAACATGGATGACCTTCCCTGGTGCTTCGAAAACAGCAGCGACGAGATAATCTCAGAATTCCCACCAGCGCCAAAAGAGCTGGAATACGGAATCCATACCACTGCAGATAACCTCAAGAAAATTGAGTTGGGGACGGCAAACGATCCACGACCGACATTCATCAGCGAGCTGTTATCTGAAGAGAGGGTGGCCGCGTTAAAAGATGTGCTTCTACAGCATAAAGATTGTTTCGCGTGGAACTATTCCGAAATGCCGGGATTAGATCCGGAAATTGCTGTACACAGATTGGCGATATCCCCGGACATCAAGCTAGTCAAACAGGCACCGAGGAGAATGCGGCTCGAGCTTGAAATGAGTATCAATGCTGAAGTCAAAAAGCTAATCGAATCTGGCTTCATACAGGAAGTTCAATACCCTGAATGGATCGCCAACATCGTCCCGGTGATGAAGAAAAATGGGACAGTGCGCATATGCGTGGACTTCCGGGATCTCAATAAAGCCTGCCGGAAGGACGATTTCCCAGTGCCAGTCACCGAACTGATGATAGACAATACGTCCACTCATGAGGTTTTCTCCTTCATGGACGGCTCATCGGGGTATAACCAGATAAAGATGCATCCCGAAGATCAGAAGCACACCGCCTTCAGGACTCCTCTGGGTATATTCTGTTACAAGGTGATGCCCTTTGGTCTAAAGAACGCCGGTGCCACCTACCAAAGGGCCATGACGAAGATCTTCGATGACCTTATACACGAAATCGTCGAATGCTATATCGACGATCTCGTGGTTAAAAGCAAATCATACGAGGAACATCTCGAGCATTTGAAGACTGTATTTCAACGCCTGCGACAATATAACTTGAAAATGAACTCGCTCAAGTGTGCATTCGGAGTTTCCTCGAGCAAATTCCTGGGATTCATTGTTCGACACCGAGGTATTGAAATAGATCCATCAAAGATCAAAGCGATCATGGAAATGTCTCCGCCGAGAACTCTCAAACAGTTGCGATCTCTCCAAGGGAAGCTCGCATACATACGGCGATTTATAGCCAACCTTTCAGGCAAGTGCCGTCCCTATAGCCACCTGATGAAGAAGGGAACCCCGTTTGTCTGGGATCAAAAATACCAAAGTGCACTAGACGAGATCAAGCAATACTTGCAGAACCCGCCGGTATTGGCTGCTCCGGTCAAGGGAAAACCCCTCATTCTTTATACAACCGCCCTCGAAGGTTCCTTAGGCGCATTATGGGCACAAGAGAACGATCAAGGGAAAGAAAGAGCACTCTACTACTTAAGTCGAGTTCTACTGGGGGCAGAAAGCAACTACTCCCCCATTGAAAAACATTGCCTGGCGTTGATCTTGGCGATAACAAAGCTTAGGCACTACGCGTTGGCGCATGAGGTCCGTCTCATTTCAAAGGTGGACCCCCTTAAATACTTGATGTCAAAGGCCATATTGACGGGACGACTCGCTAAATGGACCCTACTCTTGATGGAGTTTTCAATAACATATCAACCTCTCAAGGCAGTGAAAGGCCAGGCCATCGCCGACTTCCTCGCTGAGCATCCGATACCCGCCGATTCTCCTCTGAATTGCGATCTTCCAGACGAACATGTGTTTGATGCGATCGGCAGTGATAATACCCGATGGGAGCTTTATTTCGACGAAGCATCTTCCGTGAAGAAGCGCAAACAAAGTACCCCTATAATTAAATCGGGGGTAGGACTCATCTTTGTAACTCCACAAGGAGGGATAATGCGCTTTGCTTTCTCCCTGACGGAGCCGAGGACAAATAACGAAGCCGAATACGAAGCTTTGATAGCAGGCCTCGAGATCGCCATTGACATGAGAATTGAAGACCTTCTCATATACGGGGATTCTCAACTGGTCGTTAGTCAAGTAAACGGCGACTACCAAACGTGCAACCCAGAACTGGTGAAGTACGGCGAAAAAGTGCAACAACTGTTGACCCGAATTCCCTCCTATACTTTGGAGAACATACCGCGCGCGGAAAACAGCAAAGCAGACGCGTTGGCCAAACTTGCTAAAGAACTGGCTGACGAGAACCTCGATGACGTCAGAATTGTGGTACAAAGCCGTCGAGTGCTCGTCCCAGCGGAAATATCTCCGGAATCACCCGAAGAAAAGGAAACGACTGAGCGAACGACTCTGCAAATAAAAGATTGGGAAAATACCGAGGATTGGAGGGAAGTCTTCATAGATTACTTCAAGTCCCGCCGAATACCTGAAGAAGCGTCCGCAAGACATCAGCTCATGAAACGAGCTCTGTCTTTCGCCTTCGTCAACGATACTCTGTACAAGAGGTCATTTGATTCTCTGTGGCTGAGATGCTTAGGACCCGACGAAGCGAAAAGGGTCGTCCAGAAAGTTCACGACGGACTCTGCGGTTCTCATCAAGCAGGCCCTAAGATGAACTTGAAAATAAAACGGATGGGCTACTACTGGCCCACGATGATTCAGGACTGCATCGAATATGCGAAGCAATGCTACTCATGCCAAATTCTTGGGGACTTCATCCACCAGCACCCAAATCTACAACATCCAACGGTGGCTAGCTGGCCATTCGAAATGTGGGGGACTGACATAGTTGGCCCTATCGAAACAGCATCGTCTAGGGGACATCGTTTCATCCTGGCGACGACTGACTACTTCTCTAAATGGGAAGAAGCGGTACCGTTAATAGAGGTGAAGACGGAAAATATCCTCCACTTCTTCAAGATGCATGTCATATATCGGTTTGGAACTCCGCGACGGATCATCTCCGATAACGGGCCAGCTTACGGAAGCCACAAGATCAGTCGCTTCGCGCAACAGCATAATATAGACTGGAGGTATTCCTCGGTTTATAATCCGCGAGCCAATGGACTAGCTGAAGCCTTCAACAAGACCTTGACAAAAATCATAAAGAAAACGGTGTCCCGAAATAAGAAAGATTGGCACGAAAGACTGCAAGAAGCTCTTTGGGCATATCGAACTACATTCAAGACGGCCACAAGCACAACGCCGTATGCGTTAGTATTCGGGATGGAAGCAGTACTCCCCCTCGAGATAGAGTTACCCTCTCTACGAGTGGCAGTTCACTACGAGCTGACGGATGAAGAAAATGCTCACCTTCGGCTTGAGGAGCTTGACGCCCTTGATAAAACCCGGCTCATAGCGCAACAAAATCTGGAAGCTTATAAAGCAAAGATGACGCGCTCATACGAAAGATTGACCCGACCAAGGACCTTCAGCCAAGGCGAACTCGTGCTAGTGGTCAAAAGGCCTATGATCCCCAATCGCGCCAAGCGGAGAAAATTCGAGCCAAACTATGAAGGCCCGTACATCATAGATAAAGTTTACCAGGGTGGGGCCTATCTACTCATGGACATGCACGGTGAAAGGCCTTTCAGGCCGATAAACGGTCGCTTCCTAAAGAAATACTACGCTTAATGAGCCACAGCCTAGGTCAACGATAGATGACGACGACTATGTCCGCTCGCTATCTTCCTAAGCTTAAGCTTTCTAAGCAGTGGCCAGCCTTCTCCATGCCGGACCGAAACGTCCTTAAACTAACGACGGACCGAAATGTCCTTAAACTAATAGCAGATCGAAACGTCTTTAAACTACTACCGCAGCATCTTTAGGCTGACGAGATATAAAAAAACATATAAAAAAAACGGTATGTCCATAAGCAAAAAGGGCACGGATGAAAACCCGAAAGGGCTTCGTGAGTAAAAACAGCAGGGCTACCGGCGGGTGTTCGTGAAAACCCGAAAGGGCGCGACCTCGTAAAAAAGAGAGAGAGAGAAAAAAAAAATATAAAAATGAAAAGAATAAAAAAAAAACGGTATGTCCATAAGCAAAATGGGCACGGATGAAAACCTGAAAGGGCTCCGTGAGTAAAAACAGCAGGACTACCGGCGAGTGTTTGTGAAAACCCGAAAGGGCGCAACCTCATCAAAAGACACTTACAGGGTCCCCTCGACCTTGTAAGGAGAAACCACCCGCGTGAGATCCTTACGACTTACAAGGGAGCAACACACTCAGGGATCCCCACGATTCCTAAGGAGAAAATACACTTGCGAGATCCTTACGACTCGTAAGGAGAACTTTCTTATGGGACCCTCACGGCTCATAGGATTTGAAAGTCTTAAGTTACAGAGACCTAAACCTGTGCTTAAGCAACCCCCACAACTTTCGATATTGCCCTACAAGTGGCTCAATACTGACCCTTGTATACAATCCACGGGCGCGAATAAACATTTCCCCAATCAAGATCTATCCGTGACTGGGGATATGTTCGCAGGACCCTTGTAAGTCCTCTCGACTGACAAGAAGAAAACCCTACTGTAGGATCCTTAGGACTTACAGATGAACGAACACTTAGGAATCCTCACGATTCCTAAGGAAAAAATACACCTACAAGATCCTCACGACTTGTAGGGAGAAATAACTTCGTGAAACCCTTACGGCTCATGAAGTCAAAAGCCTTAGTTGACAGGACCTTAACCCTGCTCGCTAAGCCACTCTTGTGCAACATCGACAGAGGCGGATGATGATTCGCTCCTGGCAATATCCCAGTTGTAGCGGTGCTGATGCCGAAATCAGTGTTTAATTTCAGGTTTACGGCAAAAAGCCAGTAGGCCGCTCATGCATATGAAATAGCCGAAATGATGGGGCAACTTGCAATAAAAAGCAGCAAGTAAAAATGTATGCATGCAAAATAGCCAAAATGATGGGGCAACTTGCAATAAAAAGCAGCAAGTAAAAATGTATGCATGCAAAATAGCCGAAATGATTGAGCAACTCGCAATAAAAAGCAGCGAGTAAAAATAAAATAAATAGCCGAAATGATTAGGCACTGATTGGTTTGAAAATTTGTGTTTGTTTACTGCAATCAATAACGGTGTCGCTCATAGCTAGACCGAGATGAGTACGGGTCGTCCTCTGGAAAACGTGGAACCTTTTATTTTTACTTTAGATGTGTTGAGAAAGAGAGGAGGAATAAAGAATTTTGTGAAAAGTTTCTAGATCTACTTTAAACAAGAATGTAAAATATAGATTTAGATTTTTTTAGAGATTTAAATAATATAATAATAGGGCTTGTAGGGTTCGTTAGGATTTAGTAGTTATGGAAGATTAATTAAAAGTTACCCTTTTTATCCATTAATAGATTTAGAACTAGAACGACGGTGATACGTGTAGATTAGGGTTTCTGGAGGGAAAAGGAATCCCACTCTTAACCCTTATCTCGACACGGAACTCCGTTCATTTCTAGCCTTTACCAAAACAATCATTAATCTAATCTCTAATCGCGGTCGGAACTAGCAAGGAATTGCTAGTGCGCCCGATTAGGATGTTAATGATTATTTTAATAAAGTTCCTAAACTTTATAGGACTTAAAAAGGGTTTAATTATTTTCATCGCCCATTAGCCTACCCTAATCCTACGAACCCTAACAAGCGGAGAATTACTCGCGCATGTTGGGAAAAGAAGATGAAAAGAAAGAGAGGGAAAACATAATGTAAAAAAAAACAAACAATTAAATAAAAACTACCTTTATTAATCAACTCCTTCAAGCTACACTTTTAAACCATAGAAAATGATTACAAAACTTGATTTGCTTCTCGATCTTTCCTAAGGAGGTAGTCGAACAGTCGATGATCAGCCTGGATGCGTGAGCGTCGGGAGCTTCGTGATCTCTTCGGCTTGATGGCTTTTCCAAGAGGCCCTCGGTGCCTTTTTATAGTGCAAAGCCAGAATATTATTGTTGAAAATTTGGTAAAATATAGATTTGATTTACCCCAAAAATCCTCAGCTCCCAAATCCATATAAGTGCGGCGGATCCGCGGCAAATGGTGGCTAGGGCCGCGGATCCGCGGCCATGTAATCTCTGCCGTTCATCAAACTTCAGGGGCTCTGTTCTTGTGACATGTGGGCTCCTCTGGAATCTTTGTATCTTTGAAATATTCTCTCGGTTGCTTCAAGACTTGGTCTCCAAGTTTGCTTCTTAATTTGGCAAGATTTCTTCAACAACTTGATTTCTTTGATATATTCTGCATAACAACTTGGAAAATTCTGCACAACAACTCAAATAAGATTTTAGTAGACTTTGTTCTACTAGGATTAGGTCAATAATATTTGCATACATTTTCCTACCAAAATGATAATTAAATATATTAACACATGGAAAATAATGTTTTTACACATAAACCCTCATATGTATAATATATTATAATAAAGTCTTTTTTTAATATAAAAAATGGTAGGAAAAATGTACTACAAATGTGCAGTTTTATCAACTGAACAAATACCCCCAAACTTATCTTTGATCGTCCCGAGCAAACTAGTTTATTCAAGAGGAGAAAAAGAAAGGAGAAAACTAAGCTCACTTTCGTAGGCAGACACGATTGCACTGAGCACGTGCAACAAGCCGTTAAACCTCTAGGTGTCCCTAGTAGGAGGAGTGTTGTCTTCTGAGGGTTTTCAGCGGATTACACCCACAAAATCCTATAACAAAAGAGAGATGGTGAAATTTACAAATAAAGATAAGAACCATAAAAGAAATACTTTGAAAAGAAGAGTTTCCAACTATGCTAGCTTTTCAGTTGTCATGGCCCTATCTTAATAGTCATGAAAAAATGTTAGAAATCACATTACCCCTCAATAAAACATCGTCTTTATTCTTCATTCCTACCTTTCTTCCAAACATTGATCATATAACCCCACGTGTGTGAAAATAACATCCCTACACTCGGAGAATTCAATTCAACCTATCATACTCTTGTCCATCTACCTCAGTACTTTTTAATTTTATGAATACTTAGGTTTGCTCATACCTTTTCATGCGACCGCTAATACTTCTTGAGGTACTAACCTACCGATTACTCAAGTGCTTGCTGATTTGGTGATAGTATTTTCCTCGTCTTGCACCACCTAAGGCTTAGCAGTGACTCCCAGACCAGTTGGCCTTAGGGCACTAAGTGAAGAGGCACCATCGCTATATTTTTTTTATTGCTGCCTTGGCGATACAAAACCAATGTTCATTTTTTTTTTCTTTTCACCATTTTTATATTTTCTTCATTTTTTTTTACTTCCTTCATACTTTGGCTTTTAAACAAGAGCATTTCAAGGTATCCTCTACTATCCCGAGTTTCAAGACGTGTGTAAGTGCATATAGTAGGGTATCAACATTCAAATGTTTGGCTTCCACAATAGAAATTATTTTTCAGACTTCTTTTTATCCTCAGATTAGTGACTTCCTTCATTTTACTAACCTTTGGGACAGCAGCTCATAACTACTTATTACTAGTTCGTATAAGAAAACTTCTAATTTTCTTGGTTTTCTTAAACTATTCCTATCTTTTGGATGTAATTTTTCACTTTCTACTCTTTTATTATAAAAGAAATTTAATGCCCGGTGTCAAAGATAATTCAGTGAATACAAACCTCCCTCCCAAACCTGTTTTCAGCAGTGTCCTCACTGATGTAGCCTTTTGAGAATATGGACCTGTATACTAAGGGAGAGATATAAGGGGTAAAATAAGAGTTAAATGAAAAATTCCCCCAAACTTATTCTTTGACATGCACAGATATTCAATCAAATCCATTTTTTACTCACCTCCAAAATTGAGAAAATGTTATTAAAACATGGAGGTGAGGCGGAGGAATTTTAGTTTTGATAAAGCGGCTCCTGTAAAAATAGGAGCTCCTCCGCGGGGTCAGCAGAAAAATACGGTTTTAATCTATGCCCATTTACTTTAAAAATCGAACCGTTTTTCAAATTTTCGACTTCAACAGCCCCGTGCGGGTGTACATACCGCACCATAAAAGGTCCTTTCCAACGAGATTTAAGCTTACCCGGATGAAGATGGAGACGGGAATCGTAAAGAAGGACTTGTTGTCCCGATGTGAAGGTTTTTCTAGAAAGATTTTTATCGTGGAATACTTTAGTCCTATTCTTTACTATCACCGCATTATCGTAAGCTTCATCGCGGAGTTCGCTTAGCTCATTCAATTGCAGCTTCCGATAGCTGCCTGCATGATCAAGATCAAAATTAAGCTCTTTAATAGCCCACATTGCCTTGTGTTCGATCTCGACAGGAAGGTGGCATGCCTTCCCAAACACAAGGCGGTATGGAGACATACCAAGATCGGTCTTATAAGCGGTGCGGAATGCCCAAAGAGCATCCGTCAATTTGGTTGACCAATCCTTACGGTTTTTCGAAACCGTCTTCTCCAATATCTGTTTGATCTGCCTATTTGAGATCTCAGCCTGCCCGTTTGTTTGGGGGTGATAGGGCGTAGAAAGCTTGTGAGTGATTGAATATTTCCGCATCAAGGCCTCGAAAGACCTATTGCAGAAATGTGTCCCGTTGTCGCTAATGATAGCGCGAGGGTGTCCGAATCGCGAAAAGATATTTTCTTTAAGGAACTTAATGACAACTTTGTTGTCATTAGTACGACACGGTATAGCTTCTACCCACTTCGAGACATAATCAACCGCTAACAAGATATATAGATTCCCAAAGGAGTTAGGAAAAGGGCCCATAAAATCAATACCCCAAACATCAAATATTTCCACAACCAATATAGGTTGGAGCGGCATCTCGTTCCTTCGTGAAATTCGACCCAAATGCTGACATCGCGGACAAGTTTTGCAATGTTCAAATGCATCTTTAAATAATGTTGGCCAATAAAAGCCATATTGCAAAACTTTCTCCGCCGTTTTTCGAGGTCCAAAATGACCGCCGCATGCCTGATCATGACAAAATGATAACACGCTCTTGAATTCATCGTTAAGGATACACCTGCGAATGATTTGATCGGAACAATACTTGAATAGATTTGGTTCATCCCAGTAAAAATATTTTACTTGGGATAAAAACCAAAGTTTGTCTTGTTTCGACCAATCGCTAGGTATAAGTCCCGTCGCAAGATAGTTCACGATATCCACGAACCAAGGTTCGTAGGATACATTCAAGAGTTGTTCGTCGGGAAATGAGTCATTTATCGGCACGGTCACAGTTGGCGAAGAAGTGATGCGTGAAAGATGGTCGGCCACTACGTTTTCACATCCACTCTTGTCTTTGATAACAAGATCAAATTCTTGTAACAATAGGATCCAACGTATTAGCCTGGCCTTTGCATCCTTCTTCGTTAAAAGATGTCGTAGGGCGGAGTGATCTGTGTAAACCACAATAGGCGAGCCAATCAAGTAGGGCCTGAATTTCTCTAATGCAAATACAACTGCCAAGAGTTCTTTCTCAGTAGTTGTGTAATTTATTTGTGCATCATTTAAGGTCCTACTTGCATAGTAAATTACATGTGGCATCTTATCAATATGCTGTCCTAAGACAGCACCAATAGCAAAATCTGATGCGTCACACATAAGCTCGAACGGGTGGTTCCAATCCGGAGATGATAGAACGGGGGCTGTAGTGAGTGATTCTTTAAGCGATTCAAAAGCAGCCTCACAATCTGAATCGAAGTGAAAAGTAGTGTCCTTGGCCAATAGAAGGGTTAAGGGTCTAGCAATTTTGCTAAAGTCCTTAATGAATCTCCTATAAAATCCTGCATGACCAAGGAAGGATCGTATATCTTTGACGCAATTGGGACGAGGGAGGTTTTGAATGACATCTATTTTAGCTCTGTCAACCTCAATGCCTTTATGTGAAATTATATGTCCAAGTACAATACCTTCTTGGACCATAAAATGGCATTTTTCCCAATTCAAAGTCAAGTTCTCATCCTTACAGCGGGTAAGAACAGCGTCAAGATTACGAAGGCAGTCCTCAAAGGAGTCCCCAAAAATGGAGAAATCGTCCATAAAAATTTCTAGAAAATTTTCCACCATATCTGAAAATATCCCCATCATGCACCGCTGAAATGTAGCGGGAGCGTTGCATAACCCAAAGGGCATGCGTCTATAAGCAAAAGTTCCGAAAGGACAAGTAAAAGTGGTTTTATCTTGATCCTTTTCGGCGATGGGGACCTGGTTGTAACCAGAGTATCCGTCCAAGAAACAGTAGTATTCGTGTCCCGCTAATCGTTCCAACATCTGGTCAATGAAAGGTAGAGGGAAGTGATCTTTCCTCGTCGCGGCATTGAGTTTCCTGTAATCGATACATACGCGCCACCCAGTTTGGGTGCGTGTTTGGATTAACTCATTAGCCTCGTTAGTGATGACCGTGATGCCAGACTTTTTAGGGACCATATGAATTGGACTTACCCATTGACTATCAGATATGGGGTAAATTATTCCACTATCAAGGCACTTGACGATTTCTTTCTTTACCGTTTCCTTCATAACGGGATTTAACCGTCTTTGTGGGTCTCGGGTTGGTTTGGCTTCATCCAACAGATGTATGTTATGTTCAACAATTAAGGGACTAATCCCTTTGATGTCGGCCATTGTCCAACCAAATGCTTGCCGATTCGATCTCAACACTGCCAAAAGTGCATTCTCTTGCTCTAAGGCTAGAGAAGCGGAAATAATCACTGGCAAAGTCTCATTCTCTCCTAAATATGCATATTTAAGATGAGAAGGTAGCGGTTTGAGATCAAGAATTGGTGGAGAGACTATAGAAGGTGGGGTAAGCGAATGATATTCGGACTCCCGAAGAGGTTCAAAACTTGCATAAGACATTGACTCGGAAAGTGCTGCTGACTTTTGCAATGAGTCAACGGGTTCAATCTCAAGGTCGGACTCATTGAACATATCCTCACTGTAAAGTGGTGCAAGATCGAACGATGTCTCATTGGTGTTGTCGAGAACATCAAAGCAAAGTTCCTCATCCATGCAGCTTTCGGGAGCTATCTCGTGGATGGAACAAACATCCAGCAATTGAGCAAAAGGTTCTGATGGCTGACTTCCTAGCTTGTAAATATTAAGCTCAATTGTCATTTTCCCGAAGGATAAGTTCATAGAACCATTACGACAATTAATCACAGCGTTAGAAGTTGCTAGGAAGGGTCGACCAAGTATCACCGGGATTTGATTGCGTGGGTTTGCCACAGGTTGTGTATCTAAAACAATAAAGTCCACGGGAAATATGAATTCCCCGACTTTAATTAACACATCCTCTAGTTCGCCCCGAGGTTTGGTGATAGATCGATCAGCCATTTGGAGAGTACAATGGGCGGGTTTTAACTCTCCAATTCCTAACTGCTCGTATACTGAATAAGGAAGCAAGTTGACGCTAGCGCCTAGATCGAGTAAAGCACGATTTATATTTTTACCCCCAATAGAAATAGAGATTGTAGGACAGCCGGGGTCCTTACGTTTCTTTGGTATTTGTTGGGTAAAAGCTGTGCTAACATTACTCGTCATGAAAACCTTTTTAGGCACTTGAGTTTTTCTCTTCCTAGTGCACAAGTCTTTAAGGATTCTTGCATAAGACGGGACTTGTTGAATAGCATCTAGAAGAGGAATATTCACGCTAACTTGCTTAAACATTTCCACAATCTTCTCCATTTGCGGGTTAGGTCGGTTGGCCCTTAGTCGGTTTGGAAATGGAGCTCGATCAATAAGTTTTGGGTCCAACGTTTGTGGAGAAGACTGTGGCGACGGATTCGATCCCAAAATTGGAGTGGGCATCGAATTAGATAGATTTGGCGAAATGTTTGAGTCTTGGGGAAAACGGAGAATAGGCTCGGACGAAGGTGGAAGACTAGACGAGTTAGGGGAAGAAGAAGAAGAAGAAGGGGTATCAAATGTGTCACTATCATCAAATTTCTCACCCACTTGGTTATTCAGCACTCTCCCCGATCTCAACGTAGTGACGGCATTCACATTATGACTTTGTGAATGGCCAGGATCTGTAGGGGTTGAGATGGGAGTTTCCCTTTCTCTCTCGCACTCATTGTGGCGTTTAACTGTGCGATTTGGTTTTCTATTGATTTAATACTCTCACCATGGGAGGAGGAGTTTTTCGTTAGGGTATCAATAGAAGACCTTATCTCAGCCGAATTTTGCATGGATTGTTTCATGAACATATCCAAAGTTTGTGCAAGTGAGTTGTCAGTACCGGCCACTTGTGGTGTAGAAATGTTGGCCGGATTTTGGAAATTTTGTGACTGAAAGGGGGGCTGATTCTGTGGTTGTGGTTGCTGTGGAGGAGGTCTTTGATAATTACTTTGTTGGTTTTGATTCCAAGCAAAGTTAGGATGATTCCTCCATCCTTGATTATATGTGGAAGAATAAGGATCATTTCTAGGTCGCTGCTGAAAAACAGCATTAGCTTGAAACGATGCATTCATAGGACATTCTTCCGTTAAGTGTGAAGGATCCGAACAGCAACCACAGACAGTCTTGGGAAGCGTGACCTGATTTAGGGAGACTGATGAAAGTTTGTTCTCAATAGAATCGAGTTTCTTTTGCATCGCTGCCATTTCGGCTTTCACTGCGATAGAAACGTCGAGCTGGTGAATACCTCCCTTAGTTGAAGGTGGTCTTACGCTTTCCCACTGCAACGTGTGTTCAGCGAGATCTTCCAGATATTTCAATGCTTCACCGTCATCTTTAGACATGAAATTGCATTGACACATTGTTTCAAGCATCTGCTTTGTCGCTGGATTAATGCCCTCATATATAATCCGACATAAATCCCATCTTTGTATTCCGTGATGGGGGCATTGGACAAGCAGATCTTTGAAACGTTCAAAGCACTTCCAAAATGGTTCATTGGGAAGCTGGGTGAACTGGTTGATCTCGCTCCTAACATGTGCAGTCTTATGATTTGGGTAAAACTTCTTAAGAAATGCTACGATGAATTCATCCCAATTAGTGATAGAGTGTGCGGCAGTATTGTAAAGCCATTTTTCTGCCAAGTCGCACAGTGTGAATGGGAGAAGACGTAAGCGCATAGCATCTAAAGTCAATTGTGAAGTACCCATCATTGCGCATACGTTCTCGAATTTGGTGATGAAAACGTACGCGTCTTCCGACTCAAGCCCGTGAAATTTGGGCAGCAGATTGATGTAGTGGGGTTTAATTTCGAAATTATCCCCGTTAGGTGGTGGAAGAGATAGACAAGTAGGAAGGGGGCCACGAATAGGATAGCATCTCTCTTGGAGAGAGATGCGCGGTGGATTCTGCGCACCTACGGACGGTGGCAGCGTGGTGTTATAATCTGATGGAGTGACGTCCATCTCGGTCGTGGTGTGTGGTGGGGGAAAAGAGGATGAAGAAGTACCGACTTCGGAGTCGATAGCAGGAACGCGGACAAGAGAGGCACTAGGATCCCGTGTCTAGCCGAGCATGCACTAAGCGGGTTTAGTGCAAGTGGCAGCGTGTGTGTGATTTAAAATTGGCTTGTTTTGAAAAAGTGGGACTCAAGACAAATCACCCTAAGATGCACAAGCAACCCTAGAACTAAGGTCACCTAGGTCCAGTCTCTAGACCGCTCCTAGACTTCCAAAGGACAAGCCGCAGGATGAATCCTCTACCGCCTCCGTACTACCCTTGTAGCCAGATAAGTGCCAGGTAAGTGGGAAGGAACCACGTCGTGGGCCTAATTAAAAACCACTAGCCTTTGTCACACTTGCCTAGGCACTACAAAAGTAATGCGGATAAACGATAGATTACCCACGACCTTCCTCTGTCCTTATTGAGCGCGACAGTCCTTAGAGTCTGGTCTAGATATTTTTTAAATTAATGAAGGGTTGATCTATATACTCGGTTTGTGATTTGTGGGGCTTAGGAAGGGTGATGAAATCCCCACCTAATCTTGATTTGGTCTTTGCCCCTTAAAGTCCGTATTAAAATATGCAAAACAAAACCAATCACAAAACTTTTGCAAAAAGATTTTTGAGCGGCGCTATTTTGCAAAGAATCCTGCAGAAAATAGATTTTATTGGATTTGAGAGGAGAGAGAAGGAGTTAAGAAAGATACCAGAGAAGTTCTGTAGCCCTAATCCTTCCAAGCAGCCGCGTTTCCGCCGCAGGAAGCACCTTTGTGCCGCGGTTCCGCCGCAAGGTGGAAGGAACAGTTGATGAAAATTTTTCTCAAGCCCTCTGTGCTCCTCTGGATCTCGATGAATGCCTCTGTCTTCTGTTTTCCTCAATTCTGTAACTCCAGATCTCCTTGCAAAATTCACGCACAAATCGTTAAATATGCAATTTGCAGTTTTGTGTTAATAATGATATAAATCGTCTAAGAATTCAACACAAATAGTAAAAATAAAAAAAATTACGCACGTATCCCCGGCAACGGCGCCATTTGATTGTTTGGAAAAAAATGTTTGTAGAATAACCGCAATCAATAACGGTGTCGCTCGTAGCTAGACCGAGATGAGTACGGGTCGTCCTCTGGAAAACGTGGAACCTTTTATTTTTACTTTAGATGTGTTGAGAAAAAGAGGAGGAATAAAGAATTTTGTGAAAAGTTTCTAGATCTACTTTAAACAAGAATGTAAAATATAGATCTAGATTTTTTTAGAGATTTAAATAATATAATAATAGGGCTTGTAGGGTTCGTTAGGATTTAGTAGTTATGGAAGATTAATTAAAAGTTACCCTTTTTATCCATTAATAGATTTAGAACTAGAACGACGGTGATACGTGTAGATTAGGGTTTCTGGAGGGAAAAGGAATCCCACTCTTAACCCTTATCTCGACACGGAACTCCGTTCATTTCTAGCCTTTACCAAAACAATCATTAATCTAATCTCTAATCGCGGTCGGAACTAGCAAGGAATTGCTAGTGCGCCCGATTAGGATGTTAATGATTATTTTAATAAAGTTCCTAAACTTTATAGGACTTAAAAAGGGTTTAATTATTTTCATCGCCCATTAGCCTACCCTAATCCTATGAACCCTAACAAGCGGAGAATTACTCGCGCATGTTGGGAAAAGAAGATGAAAAGAAAGAGAGGGAAAACATAATGTAAAAAAAACAAACAATTAAATAAAAACTACCTTTATTAATCAACTCCTTCAAGCTACACTTTTAATCCATAGAAAATGATTACAAAACTTGATTTGCTTCTCGATCTTTCCTAAGGAGGTAGTCGAACAGTCGATGATCAGCCTGGATGCGTGAGCGTCGGGAGCTTCGTGATCTCTTCGGCTTGATGGCTTTTCCAAGAGGCCCTCGGTGTCTTTTTATAGTGCAAAGCCAGAATATTATTGTTGAAAATTTGGTAAAATATAGATTTGATTTACCCCAAAAATCCTCAGCTCCCAAATCCATATAAGTGCGGCGGATCCGCGGCAAATGGTGGCTAGGGCCGCGGATCCGGGGCCATGTAATCTCTGCCGTTCATCAAACTTCAGGGGCTCTGTTCTTGTGACATGTGGGCTCCTCTGGAATCTTTGTATCTTTGAAATATTCTCTCGGTTGCTTCCAGACTTGGTCTCCAAGTTTGCTTCTTAATTTGGCAAGATTTCTTCAACAACTTGATTTCTTTGATATATTCTGCATAACAACTTGGAAAATTCTGCACAACTCAAATAGGATTTTAGTAGACTTTGTTCTACTAGGATTAGGTCAATAATATTTGCATACATTTTCCTACCAAAATGATAATTAAATATATTAACACATGGAAAATAATGTTTTTACACATAAACCCTCATATGTATAATATATTATAATAAAGTCTTTTTTTAATATAAAAAATGGTAGGAAAAATGTACTACAAATGTGCAGTTTTATCAACGGAACAGGCACCGCGAAAAATAGCCGAAATGATTGGGCAATCGCGACCTTCGCGATATAAAAAGCTGAAATGATAGAGCATCGCGGAGATAAAACAAAAAAAAATAATGATAAAACTTTGGCCCTACAGTTAAGATCACATCGATCCCTGTATACAATCCAAGGGCATAAACAAAGAGGGAACCATACTTTCCCAGCAGGCTCCGCCAGAAGACGAAGCTAAATCTCGACGGTTCAGTCCAACTCCGAAGAAACCAGTATCTTCATCAAATTCCTCGACTCACGGATACAAACACTCCTTGACGAGAGCCTCCTGATTCGCGTCGACTCGCAGAGCCACCAGCGTCTCCGTGGGAATCCTCGACTCGTTTCAAACCCCAAGGAAACAAATAATCCTTGGCGCTTGGGAAACAAATAATCCCTAGCAAACTCCTCGACTCACGGATACAAACACTCCTTGACGAGAGCCTCCTGATTCGCGTCGACTCGCAGAGCCACCAGTGTCTCCGTGGGAATCCTTGACTCGTTTCAAACCCCAAGGAAATAAATAATCCTTGGCGCTTGGGAAACAAATAATCCCTAGCAAACTCCTCGACTCACGGATACAAACACTCCTTAACGAGAGCCTCCTGATTCGCGTCGACTCGCAGAGCCACCAACGTCTCCGTGGGAATCCTCGACTCGTTTCAAACCCCAAGGAAACAAATAATCCTTGGCGCTTGGGAAACAAATAATCCCTAGCAAATTCCTCGACTCACGGATACAAACACTCCTTGACGAGAGCCTCCTGATTCGCGTCGACTCGCAGAGCCACCAGCGTCTCCGTGGGAATCCTCGACTCATTTCAAACCCCAAGGAAACAAATAATCCTTGGCGCTTGGGAAACAAATAATCCCTAGCAAATTCCTCGACTCATGGATACAAACACTCCTTGACGAGAGCCTCCTGATCCGCGTCGACTTGCAGAGCCACCAGCGTCTCTGTAGGAATCCTCGACTCGTTTCAAACCCCAAGGAAACAAATAATCCTTGGCGCTTGGGAAACAAATAATCCCTAGCAAATTTCTCGACTCATGGATACAAACACTCCTTGACGAGAGCCTCCTGATCCGCGTCGACTTGCAGAGCCACCAGCGTCTCTGTAGGAATTCTCGACTCGTTTCAAGCCCCAAGGAAACAAATAATCTTTGGCGCTTGGGAAACAAATAATCCCTAGCAAATTCCTCGACTCACGGATACAAACACTCCTTGACGAGAGCCTCCTAATCCGCGTCGACTTGCAGAGCCACCAGCGTCTCTATAGGAATTCTCGACTCGTTTCAAGCCCCAAGGAAACAAATAATCCTTGGCGCTTGGGAAACAAATAATCCCTAGCAAACTCCTCGACTCACGGATACAAACACTCCTTGACGAGAGCCTCCCGATTCGCGTCGGCTCGCAGAGAAACTTGTACCTCCGCGGGAAATTCCCGATTCGTCTCAACATTCAAATGAAGCCTCAGGCAGCAGGGACTAAAAAACTTGCTTCCTGAACCATGGGACCCTGCAAGTCAATCCAAAATGGTCTCTTGCATACTATTCATGGGTCTCACTCTCCAAAGTCGAATTTCGACAAGGAGGGAAACAACCGCTTGCGGGTCCTCTCGACTCGTAAGAGGGAAAAATTCTCTTATAAGATCCTTACGACTTATAAGAGAAAACCACACTTAGGAATCCTCATGATTCCTAAGGAGAAAAAAAAAACCACCTACGGGATCCTCTCGATCCGTAGGGAGAAAAGTCTCTATGAGACCCTCACGGCTCATGGAGTTGAAAAGTCTTAGGCAGCAGATCTGAACCTGCGGCCTAAGCCATCGAAGTCAAGATGCGTGCCCTATTATCCGTCAACCATGGTTACTAAGATGGCATGCTGATAACAAAAGAAAGAAAAGGGCGGAGAAATGACACAAGACGTTACAAAAAAAATGTGTATCTTTTATTCATAGACTTGAGTGAGTACGGGATACATTGTGCTAAAGAGTAAAAAAAATATACACATACATTTTTTTTATTTTATTTACAAGTACAAACGATACAAGGAGAGTTACTGAGAAGGAAGCCTCTTGAATAGCTCTATCAATTGCTCGCGTACTTCCTTCCACGCCTTCTCTTGATCAGCCGCCACAGCCAGTTCGGCCTCTACTTGAGCCCGCTACTGCATGAAGGAGGCAAGCTGTTCCCCAACGACCTGCTGAGCTGCTTCACGGCCTCGAGCATCACGCTCGGCGACATCAAGCTTCCGCTTCAGTGCTAGCCCATTAGAAATACACTCCAGAAGGTCTTCAAAGACAGCTTTCACCTCGGCAGCATTCGTCCTAACTTCAGCGCGCAGGCGAGCAGTTGCGCTTGAAGATTCCTGACGTTCCTTCAACCGTAAAGCTGTTTCTTGCTCCAAATGGCGGAAGTAAGAAGTGCTTTGCTCGAGCCAAGCTGTCCGTTGGGTGCTTATGGCCAAAACTTCAGGAGAAGGACGCGTCGACTCCAGCCGATGTAGGCAGGCCTCGATCTCCCTGCAGTGGTTAACCCAAGATTCGACGACGCCTTCGTTATGAAAGTTTACGAGCGCCGCCAACATTGGATTAACCTCCACGGAGAAATCTGCGGCAGAGGGGAAAGCGTCCGCGTTAAGCTCTTCAATATACCCGCTCAGCATGCCCAAACTCATCACGGCACCTTTTGAAGATGGACGTTTCAAGAAAGGGCCTGCCGGTGAAAGGACACGAGACTCAAGAGGGACCGGAGCCGGAACGATAGCTGCAAAACAAAACATGGTTAGACGATGGCTCAAGAGATGTTGAAGGGTCATAAAAAAAGGGGGAGATTTACTATACCAGCTGCAACGGACGGTAAGGCCGGGAGGGCCGGTGGCGTAGCAGGCCTTGCACCCCCTCCTTCGATTTGTGGCACTACAATAAAGAAGAAGAAAAGTTAGAAATAATCCTATTAAAGAAAAAAGGGGAAAAGAAAGACATCGAAATGAAAATATACTCACCGGCACCACTAGAAGGAGAAGCGAATTCGGATGGGAAGGAGAAGTGTGGGAGCAACACTTGGTATAGATGATCAAAGAGCACTCCTGAAAGAACACAGTGGTATAACGTTAGTACATAAGCTACACGTTTAAAAGACTAACTCATGAGTCGTAAATCCATACCTTCCAGCATCCGCGATGGCACAAGGGAAGGCTGGGAGATGACCACCGCCAGAGCAGTAGTTGATGGTGCTCCTTCGAGCAATGGAGCATCGGCACTGGCCACGCCTGCATTAAAAACAAAGACAGAATTGTTAGAAAAGATCGCAAGATATGTAAAAAAAAGAGGGAATGATGGTAACTCGAAGTTTACCCGACGAGCTGCCAGCCGAAACTGAGGCAATTCCCTCCTCCATCGACATGAGGCCACCACCCGTAACCTCATCACCCGACTCGATAGGGACCGTCGTCGTGCTCGCGCGACCAGAAGACGGTAGAAGATCGTAGACGGGGAGGGCAATGATTGGAGCGTTGCCGGACTCTTGAAAGGAAGCGACTGACTCATCCCCAAGAGTCGTACCCATCTCACCCGCTACTTCCTCAGGCTCCGCTGTCTCCATCGGCTCATCTACCGTCACCACGAGGTCGTCAGCCTCAAGTGCCTCATCCGCCATTACCCCGGACTCAGTTGTAATGATCGTTTCATCTGCCGCCACTTCAGGCTCGGCATCAACGACCTTCTCGGCTATAGGCCCCTCAACCTCCGCACCAGGCTCCATGGCCTCAACGATGTTGCCCACTGTCGGCTCGAGTTCGGCAAGAACCGCCTCCTCTGCTCCCCTGGGTTCAACGGTCTCCGCCTCACCCTCGGTCGGACTTGGCCCTGCAAAATAATAGATATAAGAACCGTCGGCATTATAACTCTCGCAATAAAAATTCTAAAAAAAATGTTACCTGAAGTGGACTTATCATTTGCACTTCGAACGGCGCGCGCCACTTGTCGACGAGCAGTGGATAGGGCGACATGGGCCTCTCCGGAAGGAGTATCTGCCCGAGGGACGGTGCTTGGGCCCGCTCCCATAGCCAAAGCAGTCCGGCGCGCCTTCGCTTCATGCCTCAGCCGCTTTCTCTCCTCCTGGGCCGTTGAGACGGACCTCACCAGAGCCTCTCTCATTGAGGCGTCTTCGTCCGTGAGTAGGGATGCCTCCAAATTTTTCAAGGCATCCCTCGTCGTTTTGTCAAGTCGAGGCTCTTGCAGCAGCCCCGACGAGACCGGGACGTCAGTAACAGGCTTGGGAAGGATCCCCGCATCAACTGATATAGCCCCTACAAAGAAACAAAGGAAGAAGGTTAGGTTGACCATCAGAAGAGATAACAAAAATTTTCTTATGAAAGAAAAGGGGGTGGAACGTACCAACGCCTGCTAGAGCACGTTTCTCCTCCTCCTCTTGGAAGGTTTTCAAAGAGGCAGCAATAGCTTCTTCGGTAGAGACACCTGTTGAAAATGGGAAAAGTATAAGTCAAGAAGAATGATAAAAAAAAATGCGATGAAATGATGAGGAAAGCGGCTAATGATCACCTGACTCCATGAGTTTGCTTAACATCGCTTCGAGCCTTGCTGATCGCTCAGAAGCTGCAATAGCGGCCGCCAAGTTGGTGTCTGCAGGGTCTACCAAGAAGTCCTTATTGCTGCCATATTCACTTATTCCTTTGGTAAGAGGGGCCTCAGGCTCTAAATTGAGGATCGCGTCGAAAGAAAGGATCGACTTCTTCTTCTTTTGCCCGCCAGCTCTGGATGCACCTGGAATCGATTTGCGCTTGGCAGTCACCTTAGGGCGGCGGGTCCCGATATCCGCTCCTACGCCGGACTCTGGCGATATTACACTAACCGCCTTCGTAGGAACACGGGGTGCCTGTGGTGCATTCACCGTAGCAGACAGCGGCAATCCACGCGGGGGGCTCAACACGCGTGGTCGGTCGACTCCGGCATCTTTCAACGGAGGAATGACCGGGATCCTTGGTTGCAAGGGGGCCTTGCGATCACCGCCAGGAGGCGCACCCCTACGGTCAACCAGTATACGCTTCTCCGTTAAGATAATTGGGCCCATCGCATGCGCATACCAAGCCACGTACGTGTTAAGCATCTTAGGGACACAGCTGGGTTCACTAATGAAGAAATAGGAGCTCGTGTTAAGCCATGTGAAATGGTGCATTGCATTCTTCATCCCCTCTCGGCTGATCACAGGCTTTTCCAGGAAAGCTTCCATCGGGATCCCTTGGTTGTAGCTCGATTGCTGAGCAAACCGGTGCGGGTTGTACCTCATGAAAAGTGCGGTCTCATTCTGCCTAAACACTAGATAGCCCGGCCGAATGGAGTAGAGGTGGAGGATTTCCCGAGCCTTCAATACGGAAGCCCCGTCCTTGAAATCATCGCGCAGTGGCACTACTGACTTAGTAGTCTCTGAGCCTATGGTTATAACCTTATCCACAAAGGAAATCTTCGCTCCGACCAGATGTGGACGAAGGAGCAGCCCCCTAGACTCCCGTGGGGGTGCAAACACAATTGAAGCGCTGACCAACCGCATGACTCTCGGGAGTCTGCATTTCTCAAAGAACGGAGGAATTTTATGGACACCGAACACCCCTTGCACATGCATTTCCATCCAGGAGGTGAAATAGTGCGTCGGGAAGTTAGCGGGCTGCACCCCCAGCTCACTAGCGTCCGCCGCTACGCTAAGTCCTTTATAAAGGTAGGCCAGCCCGGCGATTCCTACCGATAACTGTAAACCAGCCACCATCCGATGCGCTGGGTAAAAGACGGAGGGCCGCATGTGACGCGGGTGCATGGGGAGCGCAAAGCTGCATAGCCACAAACCCAAGAACCCAATAAAAAAGGTCTCCTCATCCATGCCCGGGACGGCGATTTCTGAGAAAGGGACGACGGCAGCGCCGGGGAGATAAAAATCCCTTTGATCATTCTCCGATACAGGTCGGCGGTCTAAGCCGAAACCGAAAGGGTCATCGAGTTGGGCAAACTTCTCACTCCGCTCTGATAGGAGCTCCGGGCGAATGAAGCGGGCAATAAAATCTGCGAAACTGACGCCCCGGTCACCCAATTCCAGATGGAGTCCTTCGTAGATCTCCAACATCTTCACCAGGCCCGGATATTGATGCTGGACGGCGTTTTCCGGAGTTAGGTCAAACACCAGCGGCTTGGTGACAAAAACGTATTCGTCAGGAGGTAGCAACTCCTCGTAATGCTCCCCCCTCATCGGTAAACCCGAGAGCTCGGCAAACTCCTCCAAGGAAATTGAGACCTCCCTATCCGCCATCAAGAAAGTGTGGGTGGGGATATTCCATTGTTCGATAAAGACTTTGATCCACCATGTTGGAGGAGAGGGATACTCGAAGAGCGAGACGTAGATGGCCGAATACAACCCAATCTTCATTAGATGAGTCCTTTTCGCCGATAAGATGTATCGGGCCCACTGCAAGTATCCGGCGGGCGGTCGCGGCACCAATCCAATATTATAAGCCTGTCCCCAAGGGCGTGCTTCACCCTGACAGATTCGCCTTCCTAAAATATCTATTGCCGGCGGCGGCTGCACGGGAATAGCACCAATTGCGGGTTGGAGGAGGTCATCCGAATTCCAATTTTTAACCTCCACGGCATACTTCGCCGGGGGTTCTTCCGCATAGGGGATTGGAGTTATGGGTTCAGACGGCATGCCAAAACTGAAACTGCGGCGACCCTGGATGATCTGGCTATACTACCTCCCCCACAGGTGGAGTTTTTTGCACTCGGGGTCATAATCCTTAATAAGAGCGAGCGCCACCCGGTCCACTGGCGAATGAGGGAACCCTCCTTCCGAGCGAACAAAGGGGAAAGACAAGTCGTCATACATGTTTCCTGTGGAAAGACAAAAGTAACCGTTAGTGTTCTAACGCTTGGCATTTTAAAATCTTACTCCACACTATGATGCAGTGGGTAGGGGACCAAAGGGGGACCCACAAAATCTGGATGACAGTGCATCATTTAATAAGACAATCCCATCATTAGATGAGACTGTCAATTCATGGAAAAAGATCCACAAAGAATATCCTCATTGATGGGAAATCCCTAGAGACAGGGAGAAAATCTCCTCTTTTAGAGCAAAGCTCTGTCACAGGTGACATTTGTCAAACTCTGGTCTCAGGGGAACAAGATTCCTCAAAAGAGCATAGCTCTTTGGTAATAATGGAAAGATCCATCAAATTTTTTTAACACACTTAAAAGAATTAAAATTTTGGAATATTGAAAAATCCATGGAAACTTATGAAAAATTCTTCATTTTTCAGATCTAAAAAGATCTACATTTGATCCAAGAGCAAAGCTCTGTTCATGGGTTAAAACCCATGGACAAGATCTCTGTAGATCTGTAAGTTTTTGAGAGCAAGGCTCTGGTGATGAAACTCTAAAGGGTTTTTTCTTTAGATCAAAGATCTATAAGAGCAAGGCTCTGTTAATTAAATTAAATTTAATTTAAATTACCTAGAGTGATTCTAAGTTCTGAACTTTGAAGTTCTTGGGGAAAGAACAAGAGCAAGGCTCTGAAAATTCTTAGGCAAGAGTAAGGCTCTGAGAATCAAAATTCTTAAAAGTTGTAAGAATTTTCTAAGGACCAAGGGTCCTATTTATAGGCGCCTGCGCCCCTTCAACTTATCAGTTGATCCAAAGGCTGAGGTTTTGCCACCGCTGCACTCACGTGCGCGCCACGTGAGCGCAACGGTGGGGGGGCATTTGTTTCCCCAATCAGAGCAAGGCTCTGTTTAAATTTCAAAAAAAATTCAAATTTTGAAGCAACGCTTCAAATACCATGCGCTGCGCGCAACGCGCCATGTGTCAGAAGTTGATACGACAGTGCAACGCCCAAGGCGGTGCGTCCAATCAGAGCAGGGCTCTTTTAAAAACTAAAAGTAAAAGAAACAACTTTCAGTTGCGCAAGCGCGACACGTGTCGGCGCAGCTGCGCAAGCGCTGCGCTGCGAGACACGTGTCTGTGCAGCTGCACAAGCGCAGCGCTGCGCGACACGTGTCTGCGCAGCTGCGCAAGTGCTGTGCTGCGCGACACGTGTCACGCGCTAAGGGAGTTGCGCAAAACAGAATAAATCTTTTCTGTTCTTGTTAAAAACAAGAAGATTTCCTTCTGTAAAACAGGGACCTTTGGATCAAAGATCCAACGGTGGGGAAAATTCCCCAAATCACTCAGAGAAAGATCTTTTTAACAAATTTAACTAATTTATGGGCACTATAAAAGGGACCCCAGACCTCAATTCAAGGCATCAACATTTTTCTAAAAAAAAAAAGAGAGAAAGAGGACTCTGAAGAACTCCTCAAGAATAAAAAAGGTAAAAACCTTTGAAAGAAGAGAAAATTCTCTTATGAACAGATCAGTGATCTGAGAAAAGGATCATTGATCTTCAATAAATAAATAAATAAATAAAATAAAAATAAAAATAGTGCCTTGCACTTATTATGAACCTTTGGTTCTCTGAAACAAGGAAAAACTTGTTTAGATCAAGGGATCAAAAAGTGCTTTGCACTTCTGTTTTGAATCTAAAAAGATTCTTAGTGCTTTGCACAAATGCAGTGCATTACTTAAAGGGCCAGGCCCAAGTCAAAAAGACCTAACAGGCCTAAATAAATTGCAAAGCAATAAAAGGGCAGAGCCCCATCTAAATTGATACTCTGTTTGAGCAAAGCCCAAAATAAATAAACAGCCATGGCACAGATCTAATAGACCAACAACAAATAAAAGTGCTCCCAATTGGACTTAGCCCAATCGCGGCCATAAGTCCTTAAATTAAATTGACTGAGCAAAATTGCTCTCCTAAATCAATCTACATCCGGTTCGAGGGTACATCTCCGAAATCCTTTGACATCCATCGTTGTAATTCCTCAACGACGTCAAAGAGATGACGGGTCCCAACGACCACACATCAATACGGACTGCGGGGTCCTTAAACTCGTGGACCGAAACGTCCCTAAACTAATATTGGACCGAAACGTTCCTAAACTAATATTTGGACCACCACGTCCCTAAACTGGCAATGGACCACCACGTCCCTAAACTGGAACAATAGAGCCTCCAAACGCTCTTTTGCCGGATCTAAATGATCCCGTTTAAGTCGATCTTAGCCCCAAGACAAGGCTAACGTATCCTTAAACATTCAAGTGGACTACAAAATTTCAAATCAATTCTGGTTCGAGGGTACATCTCCGAGCTCCTCTGACACCTGTCGTTGTAATCCTTCAACGACGTCAGAGAGGTGACGAGTCCTGACGGCCGTATATTAAATGAATCACTACGTTAAGTTGATCTTAGTCTCAAACAGGACCAACGTATCCTTAACAAACGTTTAAGTTGATCTTAGCCGCAACGCGGCTAATGCATCCTTAAACTAAAAACATCAAACCCAAATCTAAGTAAATACGGATTTGGACTAATCCACGTCCTACGGACGACGGCATTATTCAGTCTCCGTATACAATCCACGGGCAACCACAAACAAAACAAACACCCACGACACGAAGTGAAATTCTGGAGAAGGAGAAAGCTGTTACCGCGATGCGGTAGCGTAATTAACTGCAGGGGCTTGCGCCTGCAGGGAAGAGCGTCCCCACAATCAAAAACTCCTTACCCTGAGGGGGAATCTGACGAAGTCTGCTACATCGGCCGCATCCGTCTAAACCTCCGATACACGGTGCCATAAATCAACTTGGCATCTTCGGAGAGGTAGAAAGATAAAACCAAATAGCATCTGCCCCGAATCTCAGGCAAGACGCAAAGTCTAGGCCGCCATTCGGAGGGGAACAATGCCAAGTTGATTTATGACACCGTGTATTGGAGGTTTAGACGGATGCGACTGATGTAGCAGACTTCATCAGATTCCCCCTCGTTTGAGGGGTTTTTGATTGTGGGGACGCTCTTCCCTGCAGGCGCTAGCCCCTGCAGTTAATTACGCTACCGCATCGCGGTAACAACTTTCTCCTTCTCCAGAATTTCACTTCGTGTCGTGGGTGTTTGTTTTGTTTGTGGTTGCCCGTGGATTGTATACAGAGACTGAGTAATGCCGTCGCCCGTAGGACGTGGATTAGCCCAAATCCGTATTTACTTAGATTTGGGTTTGGTGTTTTTAGTTTAAGGATGTGTTAGCCATATTGAGGCTAAGATCAACTTAAACGTTCGTTAAGGATACGTTAGGCCTGTTTGAGACTAAGATCAACTTAACGTAGTGATCCGTTTAATATATGGCCGTCAGGACTCATCACCTCTCTGACGTCGTTGAAGGATTACAACGATAGGTGTCAAAGGAGTTCAGAGATGTACCCTTGAACCCAAGTCGATTTAGAATTTTACAGTCTATTTAAATGCTTAAGGATACGTTAGCCGTATTTGGGGCTAAGATCAACTTAAACGGGACCGTTTAGATACGACAAAAGAGCATTTGGAGGCTCTATTGTTCCAGTTTAGGGACGTAGTGGTCCATGTTCCAGTTTAGGGACGTGGTGGTCCACCATTAGTTTAAGGACGTTTCGGTCCAATATTAGTTGAAGGACGTTTCGGTCCACGAGTTTAAGGACCCCGCAATCCAATATACGTATGTGGTCGCCGGGACCCGTCACCTCTCTGACGTCATTGAAGGATTACAACGACGGGTGTCAGAGGAGTTCGGAGATGTACCCTCGAACCGGAGGTAAATTGATTTAAGAGAGCAATCTTGCTCAGTCAATTTAATTTGAGGACTTACAGCCAAAATTGGGCTAAGTCCAGTTGAAAATGTTCAACATTTTATTTGCTTTTGCATTGCATTTCTTTTTTATTTTTATTTGGGCTCTACCCATAAAGGATGCAGAGCATCAATTTGTTTTGGGCTCTGCCCATTTATAAATGATGCAGAGCATCAATTTTACTTGGGCTCTGCCCTTTTTATTGCTTTGCAATTTATTCTGGCCTGCTAGGTCTTTTTGACTTGGGCCTGGCCCTTTAACAAAAGAAATACATTGCATTTTTTAGGCGCTTTGCGTCAATCAAAGAGCGCAAGCGCTTGTGATGATGACACATGTCATGCAGCGCAGTACGCTGCGCTAGTGCGCTGCGCTAGCGCTGCTGACACGTGGCGCGCTCTGGTGAGTTGCGCCAATTTCATAGAGCAAAGCTCTATTTCAAAAGCGCATAGCACAAATGGTTCAGATGCTGACACGTGGAGCTCTCTAGTGGCTTGCGCCAGCCCAAGAGCGCAACAGTGCAGATTTATAAGTGCAAAGCACTATTAATTTGAGAATCTTTTAGATTCAAGAACCAATGGTTCATAAAAGAAGTGCAAAGCACTATTTGTTTTCTTCGATCTGATGAGAATCAAAGAAAACAAGTATTTCTTGTTTTTCTTATTTAAAGAACCAGTGGTTCATAAGAAGTGTAAAGCACTGTTTATTATGTGAAGATCATTGATCTTGTTCTTAGATCAACGATCTATTAGAAGAAATTTCTTCTATTTTATGAAGGTTTTTACTTTTTTCTTGAAACTTTTTCAGAGTTCTCTTTGTTTGAAGCTCTTGATTTCTCAAAAATGTTGATTTCCTTTGAATTGAGGTTTAGGGTCCTTTTTATAGTGCCCATAAATTAGTTAAATTTGTTAAAGAGATCTTTCTCTGAGTGATTTGGGGAATTTTCCCCACCGTTGGATCTTTGATATAAAGGCTTCTGTTTTACAGAAGAAAATCTTCTTGTTTTAATAAGAACAGAAAGATTTCTTTAAAATCTTAATTCTGTTTGGCGTAAATGCCCCAGCGTGTGACACATGTCAAGCAGCGCACAGCGCAGCGCAACTGCGCTAGCGCACCTGCGCTGACACGTGTCGCGCAGCGCACAGCGCAACGCACCTGCGCTGACACGTGTCGCGCAGCGCAACTGCGCTGACACGTGTCGCGCAGCGCAGTGCTTGCGCAACTGAAGCGTTGCTTTCTTTAATTTTGCTTTAAATAGAGATTTGCTCTGATTGGGCGCGCCTTCTTGGACGCTGCGCTGACGTATCAGCGCCTGACACGTGGCGTGTTGCGTCTGAGATTTGAAACGTTGCTTTAAAATTTGAATTTTGAATTTCAACAGAGCTTTGCTCTGATTGGGGAAACAAATGCCCCCCCCCACCGTTGCGCTCACGTGGCGCGCACGTGAGTGCAGCGGTGGCAAGCTCTTGACCGTTGGATCAAGGGGTGAGCTGAAGGGGCGCAAGCGCCTTATAAATAGGACCTATGGCCCTTAGGAAATCTTCACCATTTCAAGATTTTTGATTTTCTAGAGTTTTGCTCTTGCTTAAGAACTTCTGAGCTTTGCTCATTTCCAAAGTTAGAAACTTTAGGTAAAATTAATTTAAATCAATCTTAACCAAAAGAGCTTTGCTCTCATAGATCTCTTGATCTAAGAAATCCCTTTGGGGTTTCATAAACAGAGCTTTGCTCTCAAAAACTTATAGATCTACAGAGATCTTGTTCATGGGTTCTAACCCATGAACAGAGCTTTGCTCTTGGATCAAATGTAGATCTTTTAGATCTGAAAAATGAAGAACTTATTATAAGTTTTCATGGATTTTTCAAGATTCCAAAATTTTTAATTCTTTTAAGTGTTTAAAAAATTTTGATGGATCTTTCCATTATTACCACAGAGCTATACTCTTTTAAGGAATTTTATTCTTTTGAGACTAGAATTTGACAAGTGTCATTCTGTGACAGAGCTTTGCTCTGAAAAAGGAGATTTTCTCCTTGTCTCTAGGGGTTCCCCATTGATGAGAATATTCTCTTGGGGATCTTTTCTTTAACTGACAGTCTCATCCAATGATGAGGCTGTCTTATCAAATGATGCACTTTCATCCAGATTTTGTGGGTCCCTATTTGGTCCCCTACCCACTGCACTGCAGTGTGGTGTGATTAATTTTAATTTAATCAATTTTTAAATTCAATTAATTGAAAAAAAATTTAAACGCCAAGCGTTGGAATTGCAGCACTGACGGCTATTTTGTTCTTTTGCAGTGACCATGTCTCTCGATACCTCGTTCCCGTTCGCCCGCTCGGAGGAAGGGTTTCCTGAAGCGCCCCTGGACCGTGAAGTTCTAGCCATGATTAAGGACTATGACCCGGAATGCAAGAGTCTCCACCTTTGGGGGTCGTGGTATAATCAGATTATCATGGGTCGACGGAGCTTCACCTGCGCAGTGCCGTCAGAACCCATTACGGCGATTCACTATGCTACCCCACCCTCGGTGCAGTATGCCGTGGAGATGGTTGATTGGACCTCGAAGGGTTTTCTTCATCCCGCTATAGATGCGATTCCGGTCCAGCGTCCTATGGTTCTAGATATCCTAGGACGCCGTATCTGTCAGGGCGAGGCGCGACCCTGGGGGCAATCATATAACGTTGGTCTGATCCCCCGCCACCCGATCGGCTATCTGCCGTGGGCCCGGTATATCCTGTCGAAGAAGAAGTCGCAGTTGATAACGTTAGGATTGTACACCGCGGTCTACGTCTCTCTGTTCCAATATCCCACGCTCCCCACCTGGTGGTTTAAGGCTTTTTTTGGAGCAGTGGAACATTCCTACCCACACTTTCCTTGCCATGGATCGGGAAGTGTCAATCTCTTTGGAGGAGTTCACGGAGGTATCCGGTTTACCAGTCATAGGGGAACATTATAAGGAGTTGCTCCCGACAGACGAGTACGTCTTCGGTGCTAAGCCGGTGGTAAGGGGGCTCACGCCGGAGAATGCTGTTCAACACCGATTCCCAAGCTTGATTAAGGTGTTGAACATCTATGAGTCCCTTTTCATCGAACATGGGAGTCGAGGAGTTAACTTTAAGGATTTCATCGCTCGGTTCCTTCGCCCAAGCGTCCTCTCATCAGAAGCTGCCAAGTTCGCTACCCTGGATGACCCTTTCGGTCTAGGTGTGGATAACCTGCCGGAGAAAGAGATAGACTAAAAGGGTTTTTTCCTTCCTGACTTCCTGACTATGTCTTTTGCAGAAATTGTGGCCCCTAGGATGGACGAGGAGGCATTTTTCTTAGGATTTCTCGGGTTGTGGTTGAGTTGGTTCGCGGTCCCAATGCACTCTCACCGTATGCGGCCCTCTGTCTTTTACCCAGCCCACAGGATGACCATCGGGGTAAAAGTGGCTGTTGGGATCGCCGGCTTGGCACACTTATATCATGGCCTAAGTCGAGCAGCGGATGCCAATGAGCCTGGGGTACTGCACGTGGTCTTCCCGATGCACTACTTCATATCGTGGCTCGAACTATACACGGCGGGTGTCTTCGGCATGCATAAAAGGCCCTCGTTCTTCGACAAGTGTGGTTTTCCTCGCATTATACAGCTGATCGGCGCATCAATTGTGACCCCATAACCACGGAACGCCAGGGGTTTACTCCTTCACCCTCACACCGTTGGAGCCGGGATGTCCTTTGTTGACAAGGTATTGACCATTGGAAAGGCGTCCACTACTGCGGTGCGACCATTACAAGACTCCTTTAAGGATGGGGCCTCAGTTTTGACGGCCCGGGAAACCCTCCACTTGTATTCTATTAGACCGGGCTTTCTAGTCTTCAGGAAGAACGGTGCGACAATTTTCATGAGATATAACCCGCATCGTTTCTCCCAACAACTGGGCTATGATCAAGGGGTACCCTTGGAAGCTTTCCTACTGGAACCTGCTGCCACTGAAGAAGGGATGGAGAACGCGCTGCATCATTTCATGCGCCTGAATACGGGTTCTCATTTATTTATCAGTGCGACGGCTTGTGCCCCACGACTCCTCAACGTATATAAAGAATGGTATAATCATGCGACGGGAGCCGTTATAAAGGAGGAAAGGCGATTGCTGGTCGACTGTAAGGGTGTGCCTCCAGGTACCGACCGTAACGCTCCCTTAGTGCCAAGGACGCCGGTAGTTCCCCCTTTGAAAGATTGTAGAGCCGGGCCATTGCGTGCGCAAAGTCCTCCACACGGATCGCCGCTTCCTGATATTGCAGATGCACCTCTAGCGCCCCGTGCCCCAGTGGAGATAGTGGTTTTGGCCTCGCCGGAGTCTGACGTAGGTGCAGACATCGGGACCCGCCATCCCAAGGTGGCTGCTAAACGTAAGTCGATCCCGTGTGCACCTAGGGTTGGCGGGCAGAAGAAAAAGAAGTCGCTCTTCACCGCAGATGTCGCGTTTGGTCAGGAACCCCATGCTCCCTATTCCGAGGGCCTGATCGAATATGTGACTAACGAGGGATTAGTCATGCCGCCGCCGGATGATACAGACTTGGAGGCCGCTCTCGAAACTTCAGCATGGTTGGCAAAGCGTGACGCGTGGCTAGCCAAGCTTGCGCAATCAGGTAACTACTAGTCACATTTTCTTTATTGTATCATATCCTCCTCATTGCCTTTGACTAACGTTTTTCCTTCTTTTCTTCCAACATGCATCACTGATGAAGAAGCCATTGCCGCTTCTCTCGAGACTTTCCAAGAGGAGGAATGTCTCAGAGCGTCTTTAGGCCTTAGTAAGTTTCAATTCATCAAGCTTTCGTTTTCTTTGTGTTATGGTCAATTTAACCTCTCCCTTTTTATGTCAGAAACCTCAATGCCGTTCCCGCCAAGCGACGCAACTGCTCTGTCAGCTGCCGATGTTCCTGCTTCCTCGGGGCTACCGCGGGAGGTCCATCTTGAAGAGCCAATGAGAGATGCCTTAAAGGCTCTGGAGGCATCTCTGAACGAGGATGACGACGCCTTGAAGGAAGCGTCGAAGAGATCCATCGCGACAGCTCGGGAGGAGAGGAAACGGTCAAGGCGCGAAGTGAAGGCACGCCGGGCTGCTTTGGCCACGGGAGCGGGCCCCAGCACCATCCCTCGTGCTGATACTCCCTCCGAAGAGGCCCCTGTCGCCCTATCCACTGCTCGCAGACAAGTGGCACGCGCAGTTCGGAGCGCAAATGATAAATCCACTTCAGGTAATATTTCTCTCAGAATTTTGCTGTAAGAATTATAATGCTATCGGTTCTTATATATTTTATCTTGCAGGGCCAAGTCCGACCGAGGGGGAGGCGGAGACCGTTGAACCCAAGGAAACAGAGGAGGCGGCACCTGCCGAACCCGAGCCGACGGTGGGCAACGTCGCTGAGGCTTCGGAGCCTGAGATGGAGGTTGAGGAGTCTGCAGCCGAGAAGGTCATTGATGCCGAGCCTGAAGTGGCGGCAGATGAAATGATCGTTATAACTGAGCCCAGGGTGGTGGCGGACGAGGCACTTGAGGCCGGCAACCTTGTGGTGACGGCGGATGAGCCGATGGAGATCGCGGAGCCCGAAGGAGTGGCGTGTGAGATGAGCACGACTCTTGGGGAGGAGTCAGCCGCTCTCTCCCAAGAGTCCGGCAATGCTCCAATCATTGCCCTCCCCGCCTACGATCTTCTGCCGTCTCCTGGCCGTGCGAGCACGACGACGGTCCCCATCGAGTCGGGTGATGAGGCCACGGGCGGTGGCCTCATGTCAATGGAGGAGGGAGTCGCCTCTGTTTCAGCCGGCAGCTCATCAGGTAAATCCCAAGTTGCTGTCTTTCTTTACCTTACAATCCTTTCTGACAAGTTCACCTTTTTCGTAACGCAGGTGCAGCCAGCGCCGATGCCCCACTGCTTGAGGGAGCGCCTTCAATGACTGCCTTGGCGGTGGTCACCTCTCAACCCTCTCTCATACCATCTAAGATGTTGGAAGGTATGGGTTTGCAATTTATTAATCCTATCCTTCAGACGTATAATTTGTGTACTAAAGTCGTATTGTTGTGTCTTTTCAGGAGTGCTCTTTGATCATCTATATCAAGTGTTGCTCCCACACTTCTCCTTCCCATCCGAACTCGTTTCTCCCTCTGGTGGTGCTGGTGAGTATAGTTCCCGACTGATACCTTTCTTTTTCGATGATAGCATTATTTCTAACTTTTTCTCGTCCTGACTGCAGTATTACAAATCGAAGGGGGAGAAGAAAGATTGGTCGCGCCACCGGCCCTTCCGGCCTTGCCACCTGCTTCAACTGGTATAGTAGACTATCTTACCAATGACTTTTTCCATATTTATTGAATCGTCATCTAATCGCCTTTTGTCTTTCCAGCTATCATTCCGGTCTTAGCACCCTTTGAGTCTCATATTATAATACCGGCAGGCCCTTCCCAGAGACGTCCGTCCTCAAAAGGTGCGGAGAATAGTCTGCGTATATTGAGCGACTACATCGAGGAACTCGACGTCGAGGCTCCTACGTCTGCTGCGGACTTCGCTACAACGGTTAATCCGATGCTGGTGATATTTGCCAATTTCCATGACGAGGGCGTCGTCGCATCTTGGGTTAATCACTGCAGAGAGATCGAGGCTCGCCTTCATCAGCTGGAGTCAATGCGTCTTGCCCCCGAGGTTTTGGCTGTGAGTACTCAACGGGAAGCATGGCTCGAGCAAAGCACTTCTTATTTCCGCCATTTGGAACAAGAAGCAGCTTTGAGGCTGAAGGAGTGTCAGGAGTCCTCAAGCGAAACTGCTCGCCTGCGTGTTGAAGTTGAGGCGAACGCCGCTGAGGTAAAGGCCGTCTTCGAGGGCCTTCTGGAGTGCATCTCAAATGGGCTAAAACTGAAGCGGACACTTGATGTTGCCGAGCGTAATGCCCAAGGCCGCGAAGTCACTCAGCAGGCTATCAGGGAGCAGCTCACATCTCTCTTGCAGCAAAGGGCTCAGGTGGAAGCAGAGATGGCGGTGGTAGCAGATCAGCAAAAGGCGTGGAAGGAAATGCATGAACAATTAATAAAGTTATGTAAGACGCTTCCTTCCCAATAGCTGCCTTTTGTACCAACAAACTTGTAAAAATTTTCTTTTTTGAATAACATGTATCCATTCTTTATTCTTTTGTACGATTCACCCTGTATTTGATTAAAGTCAATAAATAAAGATACATATTTTTTTTTCTCTGCAATGTCTTGTATACTCTTTTTCTTTCTGTCTTCTCTTATTATCAGCATGCTGTCACAATTATCAGATAATAGAGTAAGCATCTTGATTTCTTCACGAGATAGCGATGGCTTAGACGGCAGGTTCAGATCTGCTGCCTAAGACTTTTCAACTCTATGAGCCGTGGGGGTCTCATAGAGACTTTTCTCCTTACGGATCGAGAGGATCTTGTAGGTGGGTTTTCTCCTTAGGAATCGTGAGGATTCCTAAGTGTGTTTTCTCTTGTAAGTTGTAAGGATCCTATAAGAGAATTTTTCCTCTTACGAGTCGAGAGGACCCGTAAGCGGTTGTTTCCCTCCTTGTCGAAACTCGACTTTGGAGAGTGAGACCTGTGAATAGTATGCAAGAGACCGTTTTAGATCGACTTGCAGGGTCCCAATGTTCAGGAAGCAAGTTTTTTAGTCCCTGCTTCCTGAGGCTTCATCTTGCAAGTTGAGACGAATCGGGAATTTTCCCGCGGAGACACTGGTTTCTCTACGAGCCGACGCGAATCAGGAGGCTCTCGTCAAGGATTGTTTGTTTCCCTGAGTTGAGCTATTTGCCAGGGATTATTTGTTTCCCTGGTATTGAAACAAATCGAGAATTTCCCACGGAGACATTGGTTGCTCTGCGAGTCGACGCGGATCAGGAGGCTCTCGTCAAGGATTGTTTGTTTCCCTGAGTTGAGGTATTTGCTAAGGATTATTTGTTTCCCTAGCGCCAAGGATTATTTGTTTCCCTGGTGTTGAAACGAATCGAGAATTTCCCACGGAGACATTGGTTGCTCTGCGAGTCGATGCGAATCAGGAGGCTCTCCTCAAAGATTGTTTGTTTCCCTGAGTTGAGGTATTTGCTAAGGATTATTTGTTTCCCTAGCGCCAAGGATTATTTGTTTCCCTGGTGTTGAAACGAGTCGAGAATTTCCCACGGAGATACTGGTTGCTCTGCGAGTCGACACGGATCAGGAGGCTCTCGTCAAGGATTGTTTGTTTCCCTGAGTTGAGGTATTTGCTAAGGATTATTTGTTTCCCTAGCGCCAAGGATTATTTTTTTCCCTGGTGTTGAAACGAATCGAGAATTTCCCACGGAGACACTGGTTGCTCTGCGAGTCGACGCGGATCAGGAGGCTCTCGTCAAGGATTGTTTGTTTCCTTGAGTTGAGATATTTGCTAAGGATTATTTGTTTCCCTAGCGCCAAGGATTATTTGTTTCCCTGGTGTTGAAACGAGTCGAGAATTTCCCACGGAGACACTGGTTGCTCTGCGAGTCGACGCGGATCAGGAGGCTCTCGTCAAGGATTGTTTGTTTTCTTGAGTTGAGATATTTGCTAAGGATTATTTGTTTCCCTAGCGCCAAGGATTATTTGTTTCCTTGGTGTTGAAACGAGTCGAGAATTTCCCACGGAGGCATTGGTTGCTCTGCGAGTCGACGCGAATCAGGAGGCTCTCGTCAAGGATTGTTTGTTTCCCTGAGTTAATTTTTTTTATTTCCACGATGCTCTATCATTTCAGCTTTTATATCGCGAAGGTCGCGATTGCCCAATCATTTCGGCTGTTTATTTCATTTTTACTCGCTGCTTTTTATTGCGAGTTGCCCAATCATTTCGGCTATCTTGTGTGCATACGTTTTTACTCGCTTCTTTTTATTGCAAGTTGCCCCATCTTTTTGGCTATTTCATATGCATGTGCGGCCTACTGGCTTTTCGCTGTAAACCGGAAATTAGACGCCGATTTCGACATCAGCACCGCTACAACTGGGATATTACCAGAAGAGAATCATCATTTGCCTCTGTCGATGTCGAACAAGGGTGGCTTAGCGAGCAGGGTTAAGGTCCTGTCGACTAAGGCTTTTGACTTCATGAGCCGTAAGAGTCTCGCGAAGTTATTTCCCCCTACAAGTCGTGAGGATCTTGTAGGTGTATTTTCTCCTTACGAATCGTGAGGATTCCTAAATGTTCGTTTCCTCTGTAAGTCGTAAGGATCCTACAGGAGGGTTTTCTCCTCATAAATCGAGAGGTTTTACAAGGGTTGTTCACCATGCAAACATATCCCCAGTCACGGATGAGACTTGGTTAGGGAAATGTTTATTCGCGCCCGTGGATTGTATACAAGGGTCAGTATTGAACCACTTGTAGGGAAATATTAGAGGTTGTGGGGGCTGCTTAAGCACAGGTTTAGGTCTCTGTAACTTAAGACTTTCAAATCTTATGAGCCGTGAGGGTCCCATAAGAGAGTTCTCCTTACGAGTCGTGAGGATCTCGTAAGTGTATTTTCTCCTTAAGAATCGTGAGGATCCCTAAGTGTGTTGCTCCCTTGTGAGTCGTAAGGATCTCACGCAGGTGGTTTCTCCTTACAAGGTCGAGAGGATCTTGTAAGTGTCCTTTAACGAGGTTGCGCCCTTTTGGGTTTTCACAAACACTCGCTGGTAGTCCTGATGTTTTTACTCATGGAGCCCTTTCGGGTTTTCATCCGTGCCCTTTTTGCTTATGGACATACCCCCTTTTTTTTATTCTTTTTATTTTTATATATATATATATTTTTTTTTACGAGGTAGCGCCCTTTCGGGTTTTCACGAACACTCGCCGGTAATCCTGCTGTTTTTACTCACGGAGCCTTTTCGGGTTTTCATCCGTGCCCCTTTTTGCTTGTGGACATACCGTTTTTTTTTATCATTCATTTTTTTTCTTTTTTCTCTTTTTTTTTCTCTTCCTTTTTTTTTATCTCGTCAGCCTGAGGATGCTGCGGTAGTAGTTTAAGGACGTTTCGGTCCGCTATTAAGAAGGCTGGCTACTGCTTGTAAATCTTGAGCTTAGGAAGATAGCGAGCGGACATAGTCATCGTCATCTATCATTGACCTAGGCTGTGGCTCATTAAGCGTAGTATTTCTTTAGGAAGCGACCGTTTATTGGCCTGAAATGCCTTTCACCGTGCATGTCCATGAGTAGATAGGCCCCTCCCTGGTAAACTTTATCTATGATGTACGGGCCTTCATAGTTTGGCTCGAATTTTTCCCGCTTGGCGCGATTGGGGATCATAGGCCTTTTGACCACTAGCACGAGTTCGCCTTGGCGGAATGTCTTTGGCCGGGTCAATCTTTCATATGAGCGCGTCATCTTTGCTTTATAAGCTTCTAGATTTTGCTGCGCTATAAGCCGGGTTTCGTCAAGGGCATCAAGCTCCTCAAGCCGAAGGTGAGCATTTTCTTCGTCCGTCAGCTCGTAATGGACTGCCACTCGTAGAGAGGGTAACTCTATCTCAAGGGGGAGTACTACTTCTGTACCGAATACCAACGCATATGGCGTTGCGTTCGTGGCCGTCTTGAGCGTAGTTCGATATGCCCAAAGAGCCTCTTGCAGCCTCTCATGCCAGTCTCTCTTATTTCGGGACACCGTCTTTTTCATGATTTTCGTCAGGGTCTTGTTGAAGGCTTCAGCTAGACCATTAGCTCGCGGATTGTAAACTGAAGAATTTCTCCAGTCTATATTATGCTGCTGTGCGAAGCGACTGATCTTATGGCTTCTGTAGGCTGGCCCGTTATCAGAGATGATCCGTCTTGGCGTTCCAAACCGATATATGATGTGCGTCTTGAAGAAGTGGAGGATATTTTCCGTCTTCACTTCTCTTAACGGTACTGCTTCTGCCCATTTGGAGAAGTAGTCAGTCGTCGCCAGGATGAAACGATGTCCCCTGGACGATACTGGTTCGATGGGGCCGACTATGTCAGTTCCCCACATTTCGAACGGCCAGCTAGCCACCGTCGGGTGTAGCGGATTTGGATGCTGATGGATGAAATCCCCATGAATTTGACATGAGTGGCACTGCTTCGCATATTCGAGGCAGTCCTGAATCATCGTGGGCCAGTAGTAGCCCATTCGCTTGATCTTCAACTTCATCTTTGGGCCTGCTTGATGAGAACCACAGATTCCGTCATGAACTTCCTGAACGACCCTTTCCGCTTCGTCAGGCCCTAGGCATCTCAGCCACAAAGAATCAAACGACCTCTTGTACAGAGTATCGTTGACGAAGGCAAAAGACAGAGCCCGTTTCATGAGCTGATGTCTTGTGGACGCATCTTCGGGCATTCGATGGGACTTAAAGTAGTCTATGAAGACTTCCCTCCAGTCCTCAGCCTTTTCTCGTTCTTTTATCTGTAAAGTTGTCTGCTTAGTCGCTCCCTTTTCTTCGGGTGATTCCGGATATATTTCTGCTGGGGCAAGCACCCGACGGCTTTGTACCACGATTCTTACGTCATCGAGGTTCTCATCGGCCAGTTCCTTGGCGAGCTTGGCCAACGCATCCGCTTTGCTGTTTTCCGTGCGCGGTATGTTCTCCAAAGTATCAAAAGGAATTTGGGTCAACAGTTGCTGCACCTTTTCGCCGTATTTCACCAACTCTGGTTTGCACGTTTGGTAGTCACCGTTTACTTGACTAACGACCAGCTGGGAGTCTCCGTATATGAGGAGGTTTTCAATTCCCATGTCAATGGCGATCTCGAGGCCTGCTATCAAAGTTTCGTATTCGGCTTCATTGTTTGTCCTCGGCTCTGTTAGGGAGAAAGCAAAACGCATTATCCCTCCCTGTGGAGTTACAAAGATGAGTCCAACCCCCGATTTGATTATAGGGGTACTTTGTTTGCGCTTCTTTACGGAAGATGCTCTATCGAAATAAAGCTCCCATGGGGTATCACCACCGTCGATCGCGTCAAACGCATGTTCGTCTGGAAGATCGCAATTTAGAGGAGAATCGGCAGCTATCGGATGCTCAGTGAGGAAATCGGCGATGGCCTGGCCTTTTACTGCCTTGAGAGGATGATAGGTTATCGAGAACTCCATCAAGAGCAGGGCCCATTTAGCGAGTCGCCCCATCAATATGGCCTTTGACATTAAATATTTAAGGGGGTCCACCTTTGAAATGAGACGGACCTCATGCGCCAACGCATAGTGCCTGAGCTTTGTTATCGCGAAGATTAACGCCAGGCAGTGTTTTTCGATGGGGGAGTAGTTGCTTTCTGCCCCCAGTAGAACTCGAGTTAAGTAATAGAGTGCTCTTTCTTTCCCTTGATCGTTCTCTTGCGCCCATAATGCGCCTAAGGAACCTTCGAGGGCGGTTGTATAAAGAATGAGAGGTTTCCCCTTAACCGGAGCAGCCAACACTGGCGGGTTCTGCAGGTACTGTTTAATTTCGTCTAGCGCGCCCTGGCATTTTTGATCCCAGACGAATGGAGTTCCCTTCTTCATCAGGTGGCTGTAAGGACGGCACTTGCCTGAAAGGTTGGCTATAAATCGTCGTATATACGCGAGCTTCCCTTGGAGAGACCGTAGCTGTTTGAGAGTCCTTGGCGGAGGCATTTCCTTGATCACCTTGATCTTTGACGGATCCATCTCAATCCCCCGGTGCCGAATAATGAATCCCAGGAATTTGCCTGAGGAAACTCCGAATGCACACTTGAGAGGGTTCATCTTCAAGTTGTATTGTCTAAGGCGTTGAAATAAGGTCTTCAGATGCTCGAGATGTTCCTCGTACGATTTGCTTTTAACCACGAGATCGTCGATATAGCATTCGACGATTTTGTGTATGAGGTCATCGAAGATCTTCGTCATGGCCCTCTGATAGGTGGCACCGGCTTTCTTTAAACCGAAGGACATCACTTTATAATAGAATATACCCAACGGAGTCCTGAAGGCGGTATGCTTCTGGTCTTCGGGATGCATCTTTATCTGGTTATACCCCGATGAGCCATCCATGAAGGAGAAAACCTCATGAGTGGACGTATTGTCTATCATTAGTTCGGTGACTGGCACTGGGAAATCGTCCTTCGGGCAGGCTTTATTGAGATCCCGGAAGTCTACGCATATGCGCACTGTCCCATTTTTCTTCATCACCGGGACGATGTTGGCGATCCATTCAGGGTATTGAACTTCCTGGACGAAGTCAGAGTCGATCAGCTTCTTGACCTCGGCATTGATACTCATCTCAAGCTCGAGCCGCATTCTTCTTGGCGCCTGCTTGACTGGCTTGACGTCCGGGGATATCGCTAATTTGTGCACAGCAATTTCTGGATCTAATCCCGGCATTTCGGAATAGTTCCATGCGAAGCAGTCTTTGTGCTGCATAAGCAGGTCTTTTAATGAAGCCACCTTCTCTTCAGACAGCAGCTCACTAATGAATGTCGGTCGCGGATCATCCGTCGTTCCCAACTCAATTTTCTTAAGGTTATCTGCAGTGGTATGGATTCCATCTTCCAGCTCTTTTGGCGCTGGTGGGAATTCTGAGATTACCTCGTCGTTGCTGTATTCAAAGCACCAAGGAAGGTTATCCATGTTTTCGGGCTCTTCTTTTAATATTGTTATCATGTGACAAGTGCGAATCCGCTTCCAGTCCCAATGTGGAGTTGGTTCTGTTCTCGTGGCTTTGGGTTCATGCTTTTGGGGCGGTGTTACCCTCCAGTTGTCGGACAGAGCGAACTTGCCAAGCTGATACTGATCTTTAACCCAATTCTTGAAGGTGAAGCAGTCCTCGAGAGGGTGCCCTATCACTCGGTGATAAGGGCAATAGTCCGGGTGAGAGACTTCGCCTGCTTGTTCGGGGTGTTTAGACTTCGGCAGTGTAAGCATCTGATGTTTTAAAGCGAGGTCAAGTATTTTCTTCGTCTTTTCCCGAGGAAAAGAGTACGCCCGACCCATTTTTCTTATGAGGGATAGATCGGAACCGCTCGATTTTCGCTCGCGTGGCCTCTTAGCCCCGCTTTGTTGCTTTTGAGTGCCTTTTTCGCGTTTCGACTTGTTTCTGCCTCTGCGTCGAGCCTTCTTTATAACAGGTTGACAAGGAGTGGCATTTTCATCTTTCATGGCCCGTTGGAGGAAGCGTTGTGTTTTGGCTTTCTCGTAGATGACCATTTCGCAGTTATGGTCGTCTCGGACTTTTTGACCAGCTTCCCTTATAAGTTTGTCCATTTGTTCTTCGAACTACGGACTGGGCTCTTTTGCATCTGGAACTTTCACTGGCTCAGGATTAGCGTCCTCCCATTGAGCATCCGCTTCTTCATCGAAGTCATACATGACATAGCAGCTGTTTAGTAGCTCCCGTTTCTTTGACCGAATGTATCCAAGCCCTTTTGTTTCCATTTTCCCATTAGGCAATTTGCGTTGAGTCCCGGGAACGTTCTAGACTTTGTCATAGAACTTGGCTTTTCGAACGGTCTGCTTGAAGGATATCCCCTGGCGTTTCAGCAGCTTTTTCAAACCTTCCGTATAATATCTGGGAAGACGGATAGGCTGAAGCCTGTCGAGCGTAGGATCCGCGCCATGCCAGATTTCTTTTCCACTTTGGTTTCTTCAGATCGGTAGAATAGAATTGCTTTTTCACTTTCTCGCCCGGGAGGGATATAGAACGTTTGCAACTCTTCTACATTGTAAATATCAAGTGCATCCAGTTCCTTACGGTGTTTAAGCGGCACCATGGCGACTTGTAGATTTTGTTCTTCATCAGCGAACGTTCGTATTGAAGGTCGAGCAGAGAATACAGCGTGGACCTCATCTTCCGAGTCGCTACCAAAGATCAACGTAGGAGCAGATGGCCTCGGCTCGTTGTGCTGGGGCGGACCTGAATAAACTATCTCCTCTTTCTCCTCGGTATCACTGCCGAAAACAGGAATGATGGCATTAGCTTTGTTTTCCGGCTTGTGACACCTTTCCGTGTCTTCGAAATCTGGTAAGAAGTACTTGGCATCCTCATATTTGCGGACTTCGTTCACGGAGAACGGATTCAGTTCTCCCGCCACGGTATACTCGAGACCATCCTTAGCGTATTTCATACACTGATGTTGTGTAGAAGGGATAACGTTGTATTCGTGTAACCATGGTCGACCGAGCAAAGCGTTGTAGCATGTCTTGGCGTCTATGACGTGGAACTTAATGTCCGTGACGAGTAGCCCGAAGCGTAGCGTCAGTATCATAGACCTAAGAGTTCTTGATGACTGAGAGTCAAACCCGGAGATGGTGATCTTGTCTCGAGCAAGGTGCTGGACGCTCATACAGATTTCTTTCAACACCCGCACATTGAGGAGATTAACGGAGGATCCATTGTCGATCAAGATCTTGCCTATCTTTATATCATGACAGTATCCTGAGACATAAAGGGGGCGATTGTGTTCGCACGTCCCAAGGAGAAGGTCTTCATCACCAAAAGCGACATCGGCCGTGTGCACTTCCTCCAGTTCATCCTTCATCTTTTACTCAGCCAAGAAAGCTTGGAATTGTTCCGGATCTTATAGTGCCTTGATTAATGAATCTCTCGCCTCCTTTGATAGCAAAAGGGCGTCAAGAATGCTGAGCTGCGACGGTAGCTTCCTCAGATGCGCTAAGACGTTGTAATCCACCTTATTTTTCTTTGGCGGGTCCTTGGCGCTTAACTCCTCCACCACTTGGTCATCTAAGACGATATCTTCAGAGACCTTTTCTTTCCCTTTATCTTTTCTGTTTGAAGGGTCCGAGATTCTTTTCGGGCAGCGTCCGATTCCGCAGCCGAATATTTTCGCAAGCCTTCGGCTCTTCTTCTTTTCCCGAAGTGGACTCTTTAAAGAGAGGGGCAAGTTCCAGCTCTTCATCAAAATCGCTCCCGAATGTAGGCACTTGTGACCCGCCGGTGTTAACCATGCAACAATCGCCAGTAGTTCTTTTAAGCCCTTCGGTCGTATTTCTTCGCTCCCGACGAATTTTACGCTTTTCCCGCTTGAAGCGTTGTCTATGAGCAACGTATCCTTGCCACCATTTATCGAAAGCTTTGCACTCTTGAGTGGGGTGCGAAACCTTCTGATGATATAAGCAATAGGAGGGGTGCATTTCTATTTCACCAGTAATTTTTCCTTTGGAGGATGGTAGCTTCATGCCCATTGATATGGTCTTAGCAAACATTTTCCTCATCTTGAATTGGCTTTTGTCGATGGTGGAGGCATTTTGCTCCAGCGGGATCGTCTCAGCTCTTTCATCAAGTCGCTGGCGCTTGGCCCTTTCAAATATGACCGCCTCGCGTTCCCGATCAGCTTTACTTTTTAAGAGAGCTTCATTGAGGAATGCGTCAATTACTTCATCCGATGACCCCAGAATTTTTGGTTCAGGATCTGCCCCCGGCGTTTCAGTACAAGGGGTCTCCTCATCGTTCATGAACGAGTGGGAAATCACATGACAGCTCGCCACGCATTCTTCAGAATCATCAGATGAACTTTCTCCCTCATCTTCCTCTTGAAAGACGTGATTGAGAAACTCTTGGAATGTAATGGGAGTCCGTACCTTTTGGTTGTATTCCTCCAGCGCGTCGATTTGTTTTTGCAAGTCCGTGTGCTTGTCGCCAGGCCTCACGAGCTTCGTAGATTTCTTCTTCTTCTTTTTCGAAGATTTTGACGGCTGGTTGCGAGTGCTCAGGCCACCACCATCGGTCTTTGGAGTTGGACGCGGCTTCAACATCCCCTCAATGACCTGCGGTTCCAACGGGTTCTTCCACCTAATCGCTGGACATGTCTGAAGATCGTTTAGCATCCTCTTTGTCTTGGCTGATAATACAACCTCCCAAGGAGCTTCTTCAACGACGGAGCATGTTGCCCCCGGCGTATTCGTCCCCTTATATGTGTGGGGCTGCGGGGGATTCACCTTCCATTTGTCAGATAACGCAAATTTGCCCTGTCGGTATTGGTTTTCAAGCCAATTTTTGAAAACGTAGCAATTTTCGATCGGATGGCCCAGTACTCGATGATAAGGACAGTAGTTGGGCTCATTGACATCACTTGGTTGCAATGGACGTTTTGGATCCGGCAGATTTATGAGTCGGTTGCGTAACGCCAGCTCGAATAACCTCCTCGTTTTATCGCGGGGAAAGGAGTAAGAACGTCCTAGCCTCTCCTCAAGGGCTACGTACGGACGCGTATTATTTTGACGAACAACCGGCTTCGAGTCGCTCGGTTGTTGTTGAGCATTAGCGACAATGATCGGTTTTCCCTTCCCTTTGTCATTTCGGGAGTCCGGCTTTGGAAGAGGGGGTTTATGGCCCATCTGATCCATTTGCGCTAGCTTGTCAATCAAGGCCTGGAAGGTAGTCGGCTTGAAGAACATCATAAATTGCGAGATGGTTGCTTGCGGATCAAGGGTTCCCACAAACATACCCACTGCGGGAGCTTCTTCAATGCGCTGCTCGCACTTCGACCATAAGTTTCGCCACCGTATAGCATATTGGACCCATGTCTCGCCTGGCTTTACCCTGGCGTTAATCAGTGCCGTCATTGGGGTACGTTCACTAGCGCTTGCAAAACGCTGAGTAAACAACAGCTCCATCTCCGCGAAGGTCTTGATAGAGTCGTTCGGGAGCTCAGAGTACCACTCGAACGCCGTATCTGATAAACTTCCAACAAACTGGCGAAGCAACAGCTTGTCGTCACCGCCGGTGTTGCCGCAGAGTGCCCTGAACTGGGCAACATGCTGGTGAGGATTGCCCGTCCCCTTGTAGACATGGAACTTAGGAATTGTGTAACCGGGCGGGTACTTGATTTGATCGTACCAACTTGGATACGGCCGTCCTGTTTTTACGACCTGGCCAGCTGCTTCAGTCGCATGATGAACCCGTATTTGTTGGGCTATGTACTCGTCCAAGTCAGCTTTGGAGATCGTCTCTTCTTTAACTGCTGACAGAGCTGGCGGGGGATTTTACGTCTCTCCCCTATCGTCTTCAAGGACGATCGGGGGATCTTCGGCCGGAGGATCTTGTTGGATCATCATCCCCACCATGTCTTGGAACAGGAGGCCCATACGCTTTATGTTGGCTGCTTGTTCAGCAGCCTCTTTATCCTTCTTCTCCAATATTCGTCGAAGGAATTCGGCGTCAGTTTCTTGCTCCTGGCGTTCATCCGAGGACGTTTCAGGGCTTTCTTTTGGCCCAGTAAGTGCGGCCATAGCGTTCATCATCTCTTGGAGTTTTTGTTGCTGCTCCTGCGCTTTGGTCACTGATCGCGTAAGCGGTCGATGACCCGTAGATATGCGACTGTCCTCCTTACCAGACGCCACATAGACGGTATAAACTACAATGCCCCCTGTCTTAGGGCGTTTGGGTTCACCACCTTTGATATTCGCCGCGGGCGCAGGGGTTTTCTCCGGCCTTCTTCTTTTGTGGGCCGTTGAAGTTGAAGGGGCCGTTGCAGTGGGCACCCTAGCGATTGTTGTCCTCTGCTGTTTAATAGAACGGTCATTTTCTTTTTACACCTTCGTCTTCTTTCGTTGACGAGAGTGATCTGGGTCGATCACGGAGTCTTGAACCCTTCGCCAAACCTTGTATATTTTTTAGGACAGCCGTTGAGGGGGCTGTTCTTGCTTCGTTTCTAGAACTCTCTCCGCGGGCGGAGGAGAACTTTTCAATGTAGCGGTTGGAGAGTTCTTACATACCCTCCTCAGCAGTTCAAAGCTGTTCCCAGTTGGAACAGCAGCGTTGACCTCCACCACTGGAGCCGGTAGAGTTAGCCCTGAGGGGGAGTTGCCCCCTGCCTTCCTCACTCGTTGCCAATAGGGACGTCGAGCATGACGAGCCGTTGGGACTGGCTCGGAGATTGAGATAGCTTCTTTTTGCCCCCTGTCTGAATGAGGTGCCGCTGGTGTTAACCTCTTAAAGACTGAGGTTGTCTTTTGAGGGATGATATTCAACCTGTCGAAGACAGATCCCTGAGCAGGGGCAGGAGAAGGAATCGTCAGTCTTGAAAAGACTGACTCTTTGACAGGAGAAGCCGCCTTGACGACTTCTGGAGCAGCAGTTATTGCCTTCCTTGGGACAGCCAATTTAGAGTTCTGATCCAGCCTGGCGAAAACAGAGGCTGTTGGTTTGGTAGTGGGCGACCCGTTGACAGGGGTCGTCGTAGCAGTGAGCCGGTCGAAGACCGACTTCTTGTTCACTTCCGGTGCAGGTATTGGCATAGAGAAGCTTATAGGTGGGATAATGGTCCCGAAAAACAGGCCGGTGGTGGCCTGGGTCACCTGTTCTACCGGCAGAGCGAGAAAGGAGGCCGCTTGGGGCCCATATGCTACACCTCCAGGGAAGGTGGAGCGTCCGTTGCAGTGGCACTTCGAGCAGTTGGTGCAGTTAGAGGCCAGTGATGCTTGAGTTCTGCGCCAGACAAAAGACCAAATCTTAGCAACTTAAAAAATCCAAAGGCAACCGTTAACAAACCGCGATTGGTTCGCGAAAACGACACACGAAGTGTGGAGTGGAAAGAGGAAAAGGTCCCACCGGGCGTGCCAGAATCTGTTCCCCTCCGAACGGCGGCGGCGGCGTGAGGACGTCTGGGCCTGAGATTCGGGGCAGATGCTATATGGTTTTACCCGTCCACTTCTTTGAAGATGCCAAGTTGATTTATGGCACCGTGTATCGGAGGTTTAGACGGATGCGGCCGATGTAGCAGACTTCGTCAGATTCCCCTTCGTTTGAGGGGTTTTTGATTGTGGGGACGCTCTTCCCTGCAGGCGCTGGCCCCTGCAGTTAATTACGCTACCGCATCGCGGTAACAATTTTCTCCTTCTCCAGAATTTCACTTCGTGTCATGGGTGTTTGTTTTGTTTGTGGTTGCCCGTGGATTGTATACGGAGACTGAGTAATGCCGTCGCCCGTAGGACGTGGATTGGTCCAAATCCGTATTTACTTAGATTTGGGTTTGGTGTTTTTAGTTTAAGGATGCGTTAGCCATATTGAGGCTAAGATCAACTTAAACGTTCGTTAAGGATACGTTAGTCCTGTTTGAGACTAAGATCAACTTAGCATAGTGATCCGTTTAATATATGGCCGTCAGGACTCGTCACCTCTCTGACGTCGTTGAAGGATTACAACGATAGGTGTCAGAGGAGTTCAGAGATGTACCCTTGAACCCAAGTCGATTTAGAATTTTACAGTCCATTTAAATGCTTAAGGAAACGTTAGCTGTATTTGGGGCTAAGATCAACTTAAACGGGACCGTTTAGATCCGGCAAAAGAGCATTTGGAGGCTCTATTGTTCCAGTTTAGGGACGTAGTGGTCCATGTTCCAGTTTAGGGACGTGGTGGTCCACCATTAGTTTAAGGACGTTTCGGTCCAATATTAGTTTAAGGACGTTTCGGTCTACGAGTTTAAGGACCCCGCAGTCCAATATACGTATGTGGTCGCCGGGACCCGTCACCTCTCTGACATTATTGAAGGATTACAACGACGGGTGTCAGAGGAGTTCGGAGATGTACCCTCGAACCGGAGGTAAATTGATTTAAGAGAGCAATCTTGCTCAGTCAATTTAATTTGAGGACTTACGGCCAAAATTGGGCTAAGTCCAGTTGAAAATGTTCAACATTTTATTTGCTTTTGCATTGCATTTCTTTTTTATTTTTATTTGGGCTCTACCCATAAAGGATGCAGAGCATCAATTTGTTTTGGGCTCTGCCCATTTATAAATGATGCAGAGCATCAATTTTACTTGGGCTCTGCCCTTTTTATTGCTTTGCAATTTATTCTGGCCTGCTAGGTCTTTTTGACTTGGGCCTGGCCCTTTAACAAAAGAAATGCATTGTATTTTTCAGGCGCTTTGCGCCAATCAAAGAGCGCAAGCGCTTGTGATGATGACACATGTCATACAGCGCAGTGCGCTGCGCTTGCGCTGCTGACACATGGCGCGCTCTGGTGAGTTGCGCCAATTTCAAAGAGCAAAGCTCTATTTCAAAAGCGCATAGTGCAAATGGTTCAGATGCTGACACGTGGCGCTCTCTGGTGGCTTGCGCCAGCCCAAGAGCGCAACAATGCAGATTTATAAGTGCAAAGCACTATTAATTTGAGAATCTTTTAGATTCAAGAACCAATGGTTCATAAAAGAAGTGCAAAGCACTATTTATTTTCTTCGATCTGATGAGAATCAAAGAAAACAAGTATTTCTTGTTTTTCTTATTTAAAGAACCAGTGGTTCATAAGAAGTGCAAAGCACTGTTTATTATGTGAAGATCATTGATCTTGTTCTTAGATCAACGATCTATTAGAAGAAATTTCTTCTATTTTATGAAGGTTTTTACCTTTTTCTTGAAACTTTTTCAGAGTTCTCTCTGTTTGAAGCTCTTGATTTCTCAAAAATGTTGATTTCCTTTGAATTGAGGTTTAGGGTCCTTTTTATAGTGCCCATAAATTAGTTAAATTTGTTAAAGAGATCTTTCTCTGAGTGATTTGGGGAATTTTCCCCACCATTGGATCTTTGATCCAAGGGCTTCTATTTTACAGAAGAAAATTTTCTTGTTTTAACAAGAACAGAAAGATTTCTTTAAAATTTTAATTCTGTTTGGCGCAAATGCCCCAGCGTGTGACACGTGTCAAGCAGCGCACAGCGCAGCGCAACTGCGCTGACACGTGTCGCGCAGCGCACAGCGTAGCGCAACTGCGCTAGCACATCTGTGCTGACACGTGTCGCGCAGCGCAGTGCTTGCGCAACTGAAGCGTTACTTCCTTTAATTTTGCTTTAAATAGAGCTTTGCTCTGATTGAACGCGCCTTCTTGGGCGCTGCGCTGACGTATCAGCGCCTGACACGTGGCGCGTTGCGCCGGAGATTTGAAGCGTTGCTTTAAAATTTGAATTTTGAATTTCAACAGAGCTTTGCTCTGATTGGGGAAACAATAGGTTGTAGCGGCGCTTTGCAAAGATTGTAAAATACTAAATCATTTAGAAAATGGTTTTATGAAATAAATGGTATTTATTTGTAAAGATGTCAATTTTCCGTATTCTATGTTTTAGGGTCTCCTAAGTCAGCTAGACTATTCCTAACTGGTCCAAACGATAAGTTGTGAGAATGCCTCAAATCGCCTCTTCACCGCCAATTATGGTCAGGTAAGTACAAGTGAAGAAAGGAGGGATCCGCTCACGAATCACCGTGAGACGGGCCTTTTAAAGCTACCTTTCTCACTTGCCTAGCCTAGACACCACAAAGTCAGGTTTAGATAAACGACTGTTGTCCACAACTTATCGTATTTTCATAATAAGAGGTATTTATTTAAAAGCGTATCAATACTAAATCTTTTAGTAATGGTTTTATCAAGTCAAGGGTATTTAAATGAAAATATTGTTTTCTCGTATTCTAAGTTTTCGATGGTAACGTGTTAGGTTGTATATGAGTGTGTGAGGAGGTAGGTCGTTACATCGTGCTATACTTTAAAGGTATAGCAAGTTTAATGGAGCTAAATGTAAAGTTGAAACAATATGGTATTTAAGTAAAAATATGATAAATTGAAATAGCTATCATTTCATGTGATGAAACTTGATCAATTTGGTTGATTAGTGTTTAATAGTCATCTTGAGGAAGTTTAAGTATGATGGTATTAGTGAGAAGTGGTATTTTATAAGAAACCGAATCGGAAATCGGATTGGTTCCGATTCCGTCGGGTTTTGTAAAACCGTATTCTTAGATAGAAGAGATAGGTAGAAATTGGGACTTACGGGTTTTAGATCACATAAGAGAGTGAGTGGGAAGTAGAGGGATCGCCGATGTGTTGCGTCGTCGCCGGTAGTTCCTAAAACGATCGCCGGAAGTTCGTCGGAGTTTCGCCTCGAGCTTGTTTTCAAAGTACACGATTCTTGGAAATTTTTGAGAGAGTGGGTTCAGAATTTTGGGGTGAGATGGTAGGGGGTAGGGATGTATTTATAGAGTTAGGCTAGAGTTAGGGTAGGTGTAGGGTTTTTAATAAAAAAAATTGTAAAAATATAGGAAATTCATTAAAAATTGTAGTAAATGGGGTATAATTAGCTCTCTGGAACCGATCCATTTAATTGGAGTGTGCAGGGGGTTTCAGAAGGCGAAAAGGAAATTTTTTTCAGTTGACGACTCGGCCGAATCCGGCCGGCGGCGTCAGCCCGAGTCGGGGGTCGGGTAGGTGGGGGGTCGCCGGGGGTAGGCTCTGGTATATTTAGTTTTTCAGGTTCAGTTCAAGTTTTGGGAGTTATTGTGTGTGGACTGTTGGTCTTCCAAAGAATTTAAAACAAAATAATATAAAAAATAATGTGTGGCAGGGGATTTGAACTCTGATGGCTTGGTTCAGCAGTGCAAGGTGTTACCAATGAGCTACAAGCTCCTTCTTGTAATTATTGTGTGAAATAAATACTTAAAGTGGTAACATCAACATTAAATACTCCAAGTATACTTTAAATTTAAATCAAATTTATGTACACTAAAAATGGAGTTGTTACATTGATTGATGACCAGGGTGTGCTACGTTTTGGGACTCGTTTGTGTGTACCTGATACCGATGGGTTGAGACGCGAGATCCTAGAGCAGGCACATCAGTCAGCTTTTAGTGTTCACCCAAGTTCCACCAAGATGTACCGTGACTTGAGAGATATCTACTTGTGGGCAGGGATGAAGAGTGATGTTTCAGATTTTGTTTCGAGGTGCCTGACTTGTCGGCAAGTCAAGGCTGAGCATCAGAGACCGGCAGGAGAGTTGCAGCCTTTACCCGTTCCGGAGTAGAAATGGGAGCATATTTCCATGGACTTCATTGTGGGTCTACCCAGGTCTAGTCGAGGGTATGACTTCATTTGGGTGATTGTAGACCGGTTGACAAAAGCGGCTCACTTCCTTCCAGTGAAGACCATTTTCGGTTATGCTCGGTATGCTCAGCTGTACATTGATGAGATTGTGCGTTTGCACGGAGTTCATTCATGCATTGTATCCGATAGAGGCACCGAGTTCACTAGCCGTCTTTGACAGAAGCTTCAGGAAGCCTTGGGTACCCGTTTGAGCTTTAGCACCACTTTCCATCCGCAGACCGATGGTCAGTCAGAGCGGACTATACAGACTCTAGAGGATATACTTCGTACGTGCGTGCTTGATTTTGGTGGCAGTTGGGATTGTCACTTGCCGTTGATAGAGTTCTCCTATAATAACAGTTATCAGGAGACGATTCAGATGGCACCTTTTGAGGCTTTGTATGGTAAGAAGTGTCGATCGCCGGTCTGTTGGGCCGAACTCAGCGAGAGCGGGATTTTGGGACCCCAGTTAGTTCAGGAGACTACGGAGAAAATTCAGTTGATCCAGGATAGGATGAGAGCAGCCCAATGCAGACAGAAGTCATATACCGACCGTCGTCGTCGCAGGCTCGAGTTCGCAGTGGGGGATCATGTATTCCTACGGATTTCTCCGATGAAGGGCGTGATGAGATTTGGGAAGAAAAGAAAGCTCAGTCCCAGATTTGTGGGCCCTTTCGAGATCCTTGAGCGAGTTGGTACCGTTGCCTATCGTTTGGCTCTTCCACCCAGCTTTCCGGATGTTCATCCCGTATTCCATGTGTCGATACTTCGCAGATACCTTCATGACCTTTCTCACATGATTCAGCACCAGACCGTTCAGCTAGAGCGCGATCTTTCGTTCACCGAGCAGCCAGTAGTGATATTGGATCGGCAGGTGAAGAAAATTCGGTCAAACGTCTTGCCATCTGTGAAGGTTCTTTGGTGTAGCCCGAATGGTGAAGAAATCATTTGGGAGGCCGAGAGCGAGATGCGGAAGAATTCCCCCATCTCTTTGAAGGTACGCGTAGTAATTTTTTTTTAAATTCGGGGACGAATTTCTTTAAGGGGGGAAGATTGTAACACCTTAGAATGCGATTAGTGTTAATTAAGCGATAATGCGGATTTTTAGTAAAAAGTTTACCAAAATAGTTTTCAAATATTTTATCAAAATTAATTAATATTTTATTAATATTTATTGCGGGCATGCACACATATGTGCATGTTAACCTAGGGTTAATTTGAGGTTAAACCATGCTTAAGTAGCCATGACATCTAACCCCATTCCATTAAGTGTAATATGTAATTAATTAAATTAATTAGTGCAATACCCAGCTTCTTATTATACCAATACTCGTATTTTGTTCCCCTTAAAAGTTATTTAGTTTATTATTATTGATTTTTTTTAGAATTCTAAAACCCTTTTCATTTTCTACCTAGTAGTCTTCCAAAGAAAAATAAAACCTAATCACACTCTCATTTTTCCCTTCACTACTTTTCCCTAAGCTAGACCAGAACCCGATTACCTATTTCTTTTATAGTTTCCTTTTCCTCAAACCCAACACAAAATTTATTTAGAATTAGCAAATAATTTCCCCCAGCCCAAACCAACCCTAGCCCCATTTATTTTCTTACTTTTCCTATTTTTTCCTCTAAACCAGGCCCACTATTTTTCCCTCCTTCTTCACAATCATTTTTTTCTATTTTCCCTTCCTGCGGCCCAGTTCCCTTCACTAATTTAAACTCCATTTTTAAATCCCCAACCGAGCCGGCCCACTCCCTTTTTCCTCCTCAAATTTCCCTTATTTATATTTCTCAGCCCAACCACTGGCCCGGCCTTCCTCTTCTGCCTGCACCCGCTTCTCCGACCCGACCCGCTTCGCCCCTTCCTCTTCCTCCAACGACTACTCCCATTTTTCCCGCTCCACTGTTCCCTCGATCCACCATTGTCGCCGCTCCTCGTGTCAACGCTCGCGAGCGTTACCCACGACGTGCGCCTCGTCTCTCTTTCTCTCTCCCTCACTCCCATCACGTTCCCTCATTCCTCACTCTCTCAACCCATCACGAAACCCACTGCACACCCATCCCCGCAACCAAGCTCAGCCACCATCGTCGTCGGCAGCAATCACCATCACCGACTACCTCATCTCTTCATCCACCTCCTCCCTCGCCGGCATACACTCCATCACCGGAGCTCGAGCTCGTGACGACCCCTGCACACCCAAGCTCGAACCCCCGTGCCCTTCACCGGCACCCACGACGTCGACGAGCTCCCCACTGCATCTCGTCGACACCCCCGCACCATCGTCGACCCCATCATCATCATCATCACCGTCGCCATCATCCTCTCAATCTCTCTGTCTCTCCCTCCCTCACTCTCTCGGATCTCTCACTCCCTGATCTCTCTCTCTCTCTCTCTGTGTTTTCTCTCTCTCCCTCTTGATCTCTCTTTCTCTCTCTCTGGCACTCTCTTCCTTTCCCTCTCCAGTTCTCTCCCACTCTCACTCCAGCTCTCCCTGTCTCTTTTTCTCACTCTCTCTCTCTCTCTATACCACTTTCTCTCTCACTGCCCCCACTCTCTCTACAACTCTCTCTCTCTCTCTCCCTCACCTCCTCACCGAGCTCTCTGCGCCGCCAGCCACTGTCGGAGCATCGGGCCACCGCCGCTGAACCAATGAGCCACCAGACCCCCTTCGTCGCAACTGCTGAGCTACCAAGCTAAGCTCGAGCCGAGGCCAATCTTTGTCGTATTTGCGTCGTGATCGCGTCGTGCCATTGCAATAGACCGCGTCGCTGCCGTGCATCCCCGAGACGTTTCCAGGCAAGTAATTTACTTGCTACATGCTATATACTCAAGATACAAACTTAAATTACATAGATCATAAAGTTACAATTTCAGATCGATTATGTGTCATACCTGTTCGATGTGTGATCTCAATGAAAATACTTGTCTATTTTGACGGAATTAGATTGTTTGTCTTGGCCCGTGTAGTGATAAATACCTGGTATAAATTTCGCTGGAAAATACGACTATTAACGACTAAAACGACTACCCCCAAGTATACCTGTAAAACTGGAAATTTCTGGTACCTGAAAACCGTTAAAATCACCATAAATCATATACATACTGGAATAATGCGTTCTAGGTCTTAAATCGAAGCTGACTCGACGAATTATAACCCTATGCAAGTTTCTATTAGTTTCTGTACTTAAACTGTGACAATATTTGGATCGGAGTGCGACTCTGGACTGCAGTCCAGAGCGACTCTGTTTACTGTGTGCTGTCCCGTAATGAGTACCACCCTGCTTCCTTAACTCGTAGGTTGCGGAACTCCACAGTTTATTAAAGATGAATCTGTTAGCTAGGTAATACAAGTGGTTTCACCCTGTTTCGTCAACATTTGCTATTTAACCTGTAATTTAAAAGATCGGGACGTATAACAGTCCCAACAGAATCAGAATCGACATAGTAGTATTGAACAGTGTATATCTCCTGACGTACGGACGCGATTGAAGATCCGTCTATTGCGTTGAAAACCTTACTCAAAACCCTAGATTTCACTCAACTGTAGTGTCACTAAATTCTGATCCCAATTAGGATTAAAATGCGTTACGAAACGGACTTCCGATTCTGAAACCGGATTTCCAGCCGTGAACGCTTAAAATGAAATAGCCATAATTAGTGATCCTGAAACCCGATTGGCGTGAAATCAAATTCGCTGGATAGATAATTGAGCATACTATTTATTCCCCATTCATTATTTCACTAAACTGTAAACATATGATTTATGATAAAATTATGCAAGTGGGAGACTACTGATTTATGACATCCTAATCATGCTTTACATACCGTTTACGCATCATATCATACATATGCCACTGCATTGATAACCTAGAGATAATGTGCATTACCCAGTATTAGGTATTAGTGATGATTGTGGCAAGTACGTTAGTGTTCGTGTATAAGTGAATAAGTGAAAGTGACACGTACTTGTACACAATCAGTGAACCTTATTATTCTATTGCATTGTCGATGTCTGTGGGACGCGTGTACATGTGACTATAAGTGGTATGGGACACTTATGGAAACTCTTGCATGGGTGTCACAGATAAGGTACCAGACACTGCCATTTACCTTAGATATTAGTCGGGACGTGCTTGATGGAGGTCCTGCCTCCAGTTCTAGCGCAGACTTGTCACAGACCGATTAGTATTTGAGGTTATGGTTAGCGTTTGATGTAGACCACGGGGTGTGGGGTAGTTTGAGTGTGAGTTCAACAGAATCTCGGGAGTCCCATGCCGGCTTATTTATATGGAGATATATGGAGATTTACAGGGTACATGATTATTACCGTGAGTTACATGTTGGACCCGTGGTCCCCTGCCCTTGGGTTCTACCCTTGGGTGGAGGACACTCGCGAGTGGTTGACTCTCACACTTGGACTGAAGATAGGCTTAGTGACCTGTACCGTGAGACTTAAAGACTGATAGGGGTGATAGCATCGACATACTTACTTACTGTGTTGACATACTTGGCATATTATTTCACTGCTTTTACTGTTCCACTACATTGATTACTGCATGTTCATACCTATACCGTCATTGATTTACTGTCATATGTATATATTATCACTGTTCGAGTTGTCACTTGTATCTATATATTATATTGCTATTGTGTCGCTCTGACGACCTGAGTATGCATGCTCAGTGCGAGGAGAGGATTTAGCCTGGACCAGGACTAGACGTACACCACGGACATCTTGATTTGCTATCCAGAGTTATACTCTTTTGTTTCCATCAGGTCAGTTCTTTATATTGTTTCGTTTCAGTTATTGCATTTCTCATTGCCTGCGCATTATTTACTGATTACCACGTAAAGCTAGAAGCCGAAGTGTGACTACGGCAGGACATTTCCTTGACCGTAGGAATATGGCTGGCCTTGTCAACCCCTCGTATTCCATATTTTGGGAAGTGGGGCGTGACAATTAGTTTTCAAATTATAAATAAAAATGGTTTTTAATTATGTTGACTTGTGAGAGGAGAGAGAGGGGGGCATCATGAGGCATGGCAAGCATGCCATGCATTTATTGAGGAAAGAGAGGGGCATGGCTCTCTAAACTCACACCCTCATTCTTCACATATCACCCTCACTCACACACACACCCTCACCCTCACTCTCATCTCATTCTTTCATCCTCATATTTTCTCCTTCTCATATTTTCTTCACCTCATTCACTCCCTCACATCCCTCAACTGAAACACTAACCCTGTTGGGGTCGAAAATTGCATCCCGGTTGACCAAGTCAAAGTCAAAATCAACCCCAAGCCAGGTGGGCTCAAGCCCAGGTCAAGTGGGCCCATGCCCAAGTCGAGCCCCGTGGTCGGCCTCCCCCATGCCAAAATGAAATCATGTAATAAATAATTTTTTATGTAATTTTTTATGCATGAATGTAAGCAAAATGGGCATAAAGCCAAATTTTTGTAAAGCTCATGGCTTATGTGCAAAAGAAATGAGCACATGAGGCATGTGATGGACAAAATACTATTTTGTAAAGCCCAAGGGGCTATATGTAAATGTGTAAGCCTATATAAGGCAAACATGATGAAAATATGTATGACAACTTTTTCATTTCTCTAAAACTCTAGGGTTTGTGCCTCCTTCTTCTCCTTCCTCAAGGTTCTAAACCCTCTCCTTTCCTTTGAATTAAATCAAGAGTTTTACTCTTCCTTTTCAAAAACTAAATAGTTTTTCACCACAAAACCCATAAAGGAGAGCTCAGATCTTCCATTAGATCTAAAAAAGGGGAAACTTTTAAGTCTCACCCTCTTTTCTCCAAGATCCAGCCGATCAAGAGGAGGAAGAAGGAGACCCATCTCCAAAAATCCAACTTTGGACAAAATCCCAGTCAAGAGAAGATCCAAGACTCAAGAGAGAAGAACCTCTGAAGATTTTTAGGGAGTTCAACTCCAAGACCCAAATCCTCAAAGGAGTTTAACTCCTAATCTAGATCCTTAGGAGTTTGACTCCAAATATAAATCTTTTGGAGTTTAACTCCACTTCAAATCCATTTTAGGAGTTTAACTCCCATTTCTGGGGGGGGGGTTAAAAATCCCTTCCTTTCGCTAGCGCCCGAGCGCCCGAGCGCCCATGTACCGGGCACGTGAGGCGCCCGTGCCCAGCGCCCAGCGCCCAAGCGCTGCACTAGCGCCAGCGCCCGGCGCCTGCGTGCTAGGCGCGCGAGGCGCTGGCACCCACGCGTCCTTTGGACGTCATTTTCCCCCCATTTTACACATACTCCACACTAAAAATACCTCTCTCATTAGAAAAAAATTCTAACGGGGCGCTGCCCCTCATCCCGTAAGGGGGATGCTAGCCCCCTTGACCCCCGACCCGCTATCCGGGTAGCGGGACCCCCGTAAAAACTCTGCGGGCCCCCCGATATATCCAAAACCACTTCAAAACACAACACTGCACATTGAGTTCGCATGAACTGTTTGACCCGTCAATCGGAGGTTCTCTCGCTCCAAAGGCGAGGGGTAATTAACGGCAGCTTAGTCCGCGGCTGCCGGAGATTCGGATCCCCACAATCAATAAACCCCAGTCTACCCTAGGCAGGGGAATCTGTAATGCGCCCGACAAGCGCGCGCGTATTCCCATCTCAATGAGGTGACGAAAAACACCCTACATTCTGGCACGCCCGGTGGGACCTTTCTCTCCTCCCATATTTCGGGTTAAACGTTCATGCGAACTCAATCGATATACATATCTATATTTATAATAAAATAATACTCTTTCATGCGGGTTTTCAAGCAATCACTTTCAACAATGTTTCCAAAGATGAACTTAGCTCTCATCTCCTACACGATGAAGATGGACGCCAGGACAGTCCTCACGGCCAGTCTCGGGCGACAATGGGAGGAGCCGCCGCTACCATTTGGCTCTATTCTGTTCGTGTCAACTAGCGCCATCCCAGCTTCTCAAGCTCCAGCAACAGACAGACCGGTTTCGAAAGGCAGGAGGCCAAATGTCATGGTCGCGAGGGCACCTCAGCCCAAGCAAAAATCCGTTTCCGAACGACCCTCCATTACTCCAGCTGGGGGCAGGGCCATCAACACTAACAAAGCAATGGGGAATCTCGGGCAAGCTCCAGCGGTACCCTCGACAACTGCTCGATCGGGTATCTTCTTTAAGCTCCCTACCAATCGACTCACGGTGGCTTCCCAGAAAACGGATGCCCGCCAAGCCCTCAAAATCGAGAAGCTAAGGCAGAAAAGGCTCAGATACAGAGCCAACAAAAGGGCTAGGGCTCATGCTAGGCTGAGCCTCATGAGGCTCCAAGAACGGGGTTACCCCGCCAAAGATAAAGAGACGGATGGATATGTGGTCCACACTGTCTACATGGTCGGACATGAAGAAACGAACCCTCTTATGCTTCACAGCCATGGTGATGATATGGTGGATGCTACCCAACGTCAACTCGGTCTAAATGATGAAAAGCTCGCTCAGGCCGATAAGCTAAAAGAGCCCGGGGTTCCTGCGGGATTGAGCTCAGGCAATAAGGATGACCCGGTTGTCATATCCGGAATTACAGAACAAGCATTATTCCGATGGCTTCAGAGGCAGCTTCAGGACAGGGATGAGAAGTTAGCCAAAGTACAATCTAAGGTCGACGAACTGGCAAACGTCGCGGCAGATCTCGCGACCCAAGTCGCCCGATTGAAATTACAGCAGAATCAAATTTCGGTTCATGAGCCAGGGATTGATACCCGGAGGCAGCCAACTGATACCCCCTTCAGCCTAAGAGTGGAGCACCTTCACGAAAAACGGCCGCGATCAACCTCTAGTCCCTACGATACATACACCGAAGGGGAATCGCCTCTGAAAGAGAAACTGGATAAGGTCTATTCCTTCAATAGGGGCAAAGTCCATAAGATATTCAAAGACGCCCTAAGAAACGGTCTACAACTGCCAGAATCAAAGAGACCGCAAGAAACGAATATGACCGACGATCCAAAATATTGCCCCTATCACAGAGTGATAAGTCATGTCATTGAGGATTGCTTCATCTTTAAAGATTGGGTCGAAAAGCAATACAAGATGGGAGAGATAGAACTGTCTAAAGGCGTGTTAGCAAACAGTCAAGCTACGACCGCCGATTTCGTACAAATGGAGACCGAAGCCCTTTGGGAACCTGATTCTCGAGGAAGGGCGAACCAAATATTGATCGGCCTCAAGGACCAACATCAGTAAGGGCACCTACTCTAATGGAGAGAAAGAAGAAGGTGTACTCCTTCAGAAAGGATGGGGTCCGCAATATATTTGAGGACGCCTTGAACAACGGTCTGCAACTGCCTATTCCGAAGAGGCCACATGAAATGAATATGACCGGCAATTCCACATACTGCCCATATCATAGGTTGGTGAGTCATACCATTGAAGACTGCTGTGTTTTCAAAGATTGGGCAGAGGACCAATACAAGCTTGGAAAAACCTTACAGTCCTCGGAGGTATCGGCAAGCCACAGAGCTACGGTCATCAACACAGCTCCGCCAAGATCAAAGTTCGAAGAGCTGGGATAAGCAGGCACATTAGACCTCCACGTCTTTAAACTGGAAACAGATGACCTCCAAGTCGTTAAACTGGAAACAATGGACCACCACGTCGTTAAACTGGAAACAATCGACCTCTAAGTCGTTAAACTGGGGATGTAAAAATGTGTAAATAAAAATATATATATATATATATAAAGCCGAAATGATGGGGCAACTCGCAATAAAAATCAGCGAGTAAAAATAAAGATGAAAATAAAACCGAAATGATGGGGCAACCGCGAATAAATAACCGAAATGATAGGGCAATCGCGACTTTCGCGATAAGAAAAGCTGAAATGATTGAGCAATCGTGGTAAAAAAAACCGAATGATGAGTCGCTCCTGGTACCATATTCCAGTGCAGCGATGCAGATGCCGTCCTAAACTCAAATCCCCAATGGCGAATGATGAGTCGCTCCTGGTACCATATTCCATTGCAGCGATGCAGACGCCAACCAAACTCTGAATACCCCTGCGACGAATGATGAGTCGCTCCTGGTACCATATTCCGGTGCAGCGATGCAGACGCCGACAATTTCCCAAAATTCTTCCAGCCCTACGGGTGGTCCCCAAACTGACTACCGTATACAATCCATGGGCTCAAATAATTCTCATCACATCCATACCCCACCGCAATCACCAGTCATGCAGCCGGTCTCCACCTTTAGAATTATGCTCCATTGGGAAGACCCACTCATGTGTCCTCACGATACATGAGGAGAACAAACCTTCGTGGGATCCTTACGACTCACGAAAGAAAAACACACTTGGGAGTCCCCACGACTCCTAAGGAGAAAATGCACCTACGAGATCCTTACGACTCGTAGGGAGAAAATACTTTTATGGGACCCTTACGGCTCATAAAATTGAAAGTCTTAGGTGATAGGGACACAAACCTGTCTCCTAAGTCATCGCTTCCCAACAGGGAAAGGCAAATGATGAATTGCTCCTAGCACATGTGCTTCAGTGTCAGCAACGCTGATGCCTACCCAAGCCCCAAAATTCCAAACTCCAACCCAATAGACCCCTAAGTCTTTAAACTGGGAACAGATGACCTCTAAGTCGTTAAACTGGGCACAATAGACCCCCAAGTCTTTAAACTGGGAAAAGATGACCTCTAAGTCGTTAAACTGGAAACAGATGACCCCTAAGTCATTAAACTGGGAACGAGGGAAATCCACTCGTGTGTCCTCACGATGCATGAGGAGAACAAAACTTGCGAGATCCTTACGACTCGTAAGAAAACGCCTTCGTGGGATCCTTACGACTTATAAAGGAAAAACACACTTGGGGGTCCTCACGGCTCCTAAGGAGAAAATGCCCCTACGGGATCCTTACGACTCGTAGGGAGAAAATGCTTTTATGGGACCTTTACGGTCCATAAAATTGAAAAGCCTTAGGTGATAGGGATCTAAACCTATCTCCTAAGCCATCGCTTCCCACTAGGGAAAGGCAAATGATGATTCGCTCCTGGTACCACATTCCAGTGCAGCAATGCAGATGCCGACCAAAACCAAAATCCCCTAATCCACTCTTGGCAAATGATGATTCGCTCCTGGTACCATATTCCAGTGTAGCGATGCTGATGTCAACACAAATCAAACCAACCAATTCCAGCGTCGACCGTCCATGTCGTAAAAAGGGCAGTGCAGGCGTCCCACAAATCGGGAACCAAATCGCTCCGGGCCAGGGGAAAATCTACCACGAACACTCCGTCTCGGAGACACGTCAAGCACCGACCATCCATGTCGTAAAAAGGGCAGTGCAGGTTTCCCACAAATCGGGAACCAAATCGCTCCGGGCTAGGGAAAAGTCTACCACGGACACTCCGTCTCGGAGACGCGTCAAGCATCGACCGTCCATGTCGTAAAAAAGGCAGTGCAGGATTCCCACAAATCGGGAACCAAATCACTCCGGGCCAGGGAAAAGTGTACCACGGACACTCCGTCTCGGAGACGCGTCAAGCGTCGACCGTCAATGTCGTAAAAAATGGCAGTGTAGGCTTCCCACAAATCGGGAACCAAATCGCTCTGGGCCAGGGAAAAGTCTACCACAGACACTCCGTCTCGGAGACGCGTCAAGCGTCGACCGTCCATGTCATAAAAATGGCAATGTAGGCTTCCTACAAATCGGGAACCAAATCGCTCCGGGCCAGGGAAAAGTCTACCGCGGACACTTCGTCTCGGAGACGCGTCAAGCGTCGACCGTCCATGTCGTAAAAAGGGCAGTGCAGGTTTCCTACAAAGCGGGAACCAAATCACTCCGTGTCGGGGAAACGTCTACTACGGACACTCCATCTCGGAGACGCGTCAAGCGCCGACCGTCCATGTCGTTAAAAGGGCAGTGCATCCCAAAATGTGGGAACCAAAGCAAGTCGCCTCCACACGAAAAAAGATCCATCAATTTCATGCACGCAACCCACATATGTGGTGTGCATTTATTGATGAGGGACACTTTGTTAGGGTCGAAAATTGCACCCCGGTTGACTAAGTCAAAGTCAACCCCAAGCCAGGTGGGCTCAAGCCCAGGTCAAGTGGGCCCATGCCCAAGTCGAGCCCCGTGGCCGGCCTTCCCTATGCCAAAATGAAATCATGTAATAAATAATTTTTTATGTAATTTTTTATGCATGAGTGTAAGCAAAATGGGCATAAAACCAAATTTTTGTAAAGCTCATGGCTTATGTGCAAAAGAAATGAGCACATGAGGTATGGGATGAGAAAAATGTCATTTTGTAAAGCCCAAGGGGCCATATGTAAATGTGTAAGCCTATATAAGGCAAACATGATGAAAATATCTATGACAACTTTTTCATTTCTCTAAAACTCTAGGGTTTGTGCCTTCTCCTTCTCCTTCCTCAAGGTTCTAAACCCTTTCCTTTCCTTTGAATTAAATCAAGAGTTTTACTCTTTCTTTTCAAAAACTAAATAGTTTTTCACCACAAAACCCACAAAGGAGAGCTTAGATCTTCCATTAGATCTCAAAAGGGGGAGACTTTTAAGTCTCGCCCTCTTTTCTCCAAGATCCAGCCAATCAAGAGGAGGAAGAAGGAGACCCACATCCAAAAATCCAACTTTGGACAAAATCCCAGTCAAGAGAAGATCCAAGACTCAAGAGAGAAGAACCTCTGAAAATTTTTAGGGAGTTCAACTCCAAGACCCAAATCCTCAAAGGAGTTTAACTCCTAATCTAGATCCTTAGGAGTTTGACTCCAAATCTAAATCTTTTGGAGTTTAACTCCACTCCAAATCCTTTTTAGAAGTTTAACTCCTATTTCTGGGGCTAAAAAACCCTTCCTTTCGCTAGCGCCCGAGCGCCCACGTGCCGGGCACGTGAGGTGCTGGCACCCACGCGTCCTTTGGACGCCATTTTCCCCCCATTTTACACACACTCCACACTAAAAATACCTCCCCCGTTAGGAAAAAATTCTACCAGGACACTGCCCCGCACCCCACAAGGGGGCTGCTAGCCCCCTTGACCCCCAGCCCGCTATCCGGGTAGCGGGACCCCTGTAAAAACTCTGCGGGACCCCAGATATATCCAAAACCCCTTCAAAACACAACACTGCACATTGAGTTCGCATGACCTGTTTGACTCGTCAATCGGAGATTCTCCCGCTCCAAAGGCGAGGGGTAATTAACGGCAGCTTAGTCCGCGGCTGCCAGAGATTCGGATCCCCACAATCAATAAACCCCAGCCTACCCTAGGCAGGGGGAATCTGTAATGCGCCCGACAAGCGCGCGCGTATTCCCATCTCAATGGGGTGACGAAAAACACCCTACAAACCCAAACTTCACAAACCCACCCCAAGTCTCCACTAAACTTCACTTTAACCCCTCACAAGTCAAGGTTTGGCCACTAGAATCACTTGGAGCTTGGAAAGCTAGGATTTTGAGCAAGTGTGGATAAGTATAACCTCTAAACTGTTAATTAGGGATTTATTTTTGTTGTGTTGCTGTTTAGAACCCTAAAGATTTAGTTTTGAGCCAATATCGTGTTTTTAGTGTCGTTTTTATGTCACTGTAACCTGCTGTGACCCCGAGTCTTTAACGTGAAATCAAGCAGTGTAGTAGTGTAGTGCTAGTTGCCCTGAGTGTACACCAGTAACACGAGCCCAACCTGAGCGGTTTTGGCCGGCGACATGGGGCGTGCGTCCGGCGAGCTCGGACGTACAGGGACCTGGAAAGTTGAATTTTTGTGGGTAGCTGTCTGAAGTTATTTTGAGTTGTTTGGTACTGCTAGATTTTGATGTTTTTACAGTGGGTAAAATCTGGGATCGATTAGCTAGTTTTTTTAGTGTTTCGACGACCCGCGTTACGATATCCGACATGGTGTCCGACTCAGTTTTGTGCGTCGCGTGATTTCTGGACTTGGGTTGTTTTAGTGATGTCGCCACACACGTTAGCCACTAAGCAAACACTTGTGAGTTGTTAGAGTCAGCGCGTCGGTCTAAGCGTAGTTTGTGCGTATTATGGGTCGATTTCTATGTTTTGCCTTGCTATGTTTTATATATTAATAGGATCGCAGGCGGGGACTTCGGACGCTGCGAAGAAGGGGAAGCAGGTGGTCGGATATACTTAGCTCGAGATCACCAGTGAGTAGATTTAACATCTACGGGGAAATCGCCCGTATGGCGTTATGCGTCAGGGCTTGATAGGATATTATAGCCGCATGTTTATACACACACACACACACATTGATTTCTCATGTGTACCATTGTTGCATACCCCATTTCCTGTTGTATGTGGACGTAGTATTAATGAGACACAGCACTGTTACTAACGGTTCAGGTTGCACGAGCACTAAACTGTATGCCACACACACACCGTTAGTAATTGCCATGACACTCACACTATAGAATTGTCATGGATAATACATTGTTTAGCTTACCTTATCATTGATGATTAGACATGATTCTTGTTCTATTGCGCCTATGAAGTACATTATGCGTACATACATACTTGCGTACGTATATACTTGCTATAGTCACATGTGCACCCTTAGATGATGTTGGATTTGATTTTGGAGAATTGGGAACCGCATGATATATTTTAAAAACTGAATTCATTTAAAAGAGCGGTTTTCCCTTGATATACTCATATTTCGATTTTATGTTACATATATCATATTTCATGGATTTACGCATTGAGATATGGATTTCATGTGATTTATGGATTTGAGAACCGTGGTATTATTTCAACAAAGTATGCATTGTTTTGAAAAACCCGGTTTCTCTTGATATGATATTTCAGTGCGTCCACCATGCATTTTCTCGATTCTGAGACGTGTGATAGAAACCCGATTCGAGGAGTTGGATGACCCTTTTGCGGGTTTATGGTGGACCCGGTATGGTACCCCGGGGCAAGAAAGGGATGTCGCGCAGTAGACGATGAGCATGGCAGAGGGGCTACTACCTACAGGTGATTGGTTGGACCTGACGGTTATCCGGAGGATACCGACCGGAGTCGAAAGATTGATATGAGAGCCGATCCGGACAGACAGAGCCCGTGGGCCGATCCGGACTGACGGAGCTCGATATATGTGGATTTGCGTGTCGATGTTGGACACGAGTATTTCATGATGTTTTCGAGTGCCGGTGTTGGGCACTCAGGTTCCATGAGATTTACAGATATGAGGGCCGATCAGAGTGACAGCGCCTGAGGTATTAGGATTTGGGGTGTCGTTGATGGACACCGGGTTTTTTCCACGATGAAGATTCATTGATGATGACATGTTTTATCCCATTCTCAGTATTCATTGATATACATTGCTTCATGTATTGGTAGTACCTGATAGAGTACTTTTAATGATTGTTGCATATCCATATTAGTAGATCGATACTATCAGATTGCAGGTGATAGAGTATCGCAGTACGTGCATACCTGCGATTACCTGTATATGTTACTTACTATTCACGAGTTGGCAACTCACCCCCATTGTGCCACAGTGTTTTGCAGGTTGACCCTCAGAGTAGTCGCGGCAGGGCTATCTCATTGTATCTTTTTGCAGCGGATACCACTACGGTTGGTTGTGAGCCGTTTTGCTGTAAGTGGGTTGCGGTTATCCGACTTTATATTTCATTGTACATCTTATTTTATCTAGTACTCTCCATCTACCATTTCATGTATTGACTTAGAGACAAGTTGTGAGGACGATATTGTATATTATTTTGTGATTCTTGGTGTCGAGCTCGTGTGAGCTGACTTTTATTATGCAGTTTTATCCTTTATGCTGTTTTTCACTTATATTGTCCATTTCTTCGCTACGGCGTCGTATATTGTGCTTGTGGTGGTTGTTTCCGCCTTCGGGCGTGATTTGCTCCCGTTTAGGGATGCTTTATTTATATCATATGTTGCTTTACTTATATCTTATGTTTGTACCCGTTTCGGGGCTAGTTTTTACAAAGGAGGTGCTGCCGAAATTTTTAAGAAAATAAATTTAAACTTTAAAGATTTTTACTTAAGATTTCCAAATGTTTTTAACAATGTTTTTATCTTACTAGTTTTGATGGTTTAGATTTCTGGGTTTTTGGCTTACTTAAATTGCGTTACGCCTGTAGACGTTGCGTAGTTTAAGTGCCAGTCACGTGCCAAATTTTAGGTCGTGACAGCGTTGGTACGTAGCTTTGGCGTTTTTAAGACCGAAGGGCATCTCTTTGTAGCAGTATACCCCTCGGTCTATTGTGAATGCGATAAGCTCTTCATCTGCCGGGTTCATACAGATCTGGTTGTAGCCGGAGAAAGCATCCATGAAGCTGAGTAACTCGTGGCCTGCCGAGCTGTCGACAAGTTGATCTATCCGAGTGAGGGGATAGTTATCTTTCGAGCAGGCCTTGTTTAGATCTGTGAAATCGACGCACATGCACCACTTCCCGCTTGCCTTTTTAACCATAACCACATTCGCTAGCCATTCAGAATAGGCCACATTTCGGATGAAGTTGGCAGCAAGCAACCTATCGACCTTGTCCTCGATCGCCTTTTGTTTGATCGGAGCGAAGCTTTGTTTCTTTTGACTGACGGGTCGGTCCGTCGGGTCTACCCCAAGCTTGTGTGAGATTACTTTGGGGTCAATGCCGGGCATGTCGGAAGGCGCCCAGGCGAACACATCCGAGTTTCCTCGGAGAAAGTGGACCAAGTATTCGCGCCGGGCTCCTGTTAATAGGGATCCGATCTGGACAGTTCGTTCATTGTTCCCCTCGATGAGGGGGACCTCTGTTAGCGCCTCCACCAGGGCCTCTCGGATTTCTTTTTGTTCGTCATGAGTATCCAAGGACCCCTGGAAATCGCTGGTGCTTCCAAGGTCGTCGATTCGCTCCTCGGAGGTGGATGTCTCCGTAAAGCAAATCTTGGCGATTTGCTGGTTCCCGTAGGCCCGGCTTGTTCCCCCTTGATCTAATAGAAACTTGATCGCGATGTGGTAGGTCGAAATTTGGGCTCGAAGGGAGTTTAGCGTCGGGCGTCCCAGGAGGGTATTGTAGGACGAGGGAATCCTGGCGACGATGAACTCCACCGGTACGGTTCTCGTACGGCCCGCTTCCCCAATGTTATGGAGGAGGGTAACTACTCCCTCTGCCGGGATGGAGTGGTTAGTAAACCCCAACAGAATGTCGGTGGTTGGCCTCAGGTCTGACGGGCCGAGCCCTATACACAGTTTGCAATCATAGAAAAGGATGTCCGCCGAGCTTCCCGAGTCGACCAGTATCCTTTGGACCTCGTAACGGTGGACCCGTGCTGTAATCATGAGGGGGTCGTTGTGAAGCAAGGATATTCCGTGGAGGTCCTCATCGGCCAAGGTGATGGGCTCGACTGCTTTGTTTTTCTTCCGGGGCTGGTCACTAGTTCCCTCGACCGGCAGGAGGCAGCGAATCCCGCCGGCTCCAGGCGTACCCTCCGAGGAGACGACCATGATTTAGTCGATCGTCAATTCGCCGGGAGGGGGATGGTTCTCTTGCTCCCGGTCTTCCTGTCGCTTTTCCCGCAGGTACTTCGCCAGGTGGCCTGAGTGAATCAACTCCTCGATGTAGTCGCGGAGCTGCTTACAGTTCTCGGTCGGGTGTTCCTGTGACCTATGGAAGGAGCAGTACGGGCCTCGAGTCTATTTGGCCGCTCTGTTGGTGACCGGAGGGAGATTGAAGAATCACTCGCCCTTCACCTCCTCCAACAGCTCAGTCTGAGAGATGTTGAGCGGAGTATACTCCTGAAACTTTGGGGAGTATGGCTTTAGCCGGTCGACATTCTTTTTCTCTTCTCTGCCCCTCTTCTTTTGGTCGGCCTGGTCGGCCCGGGGTAGGTTGGCGTTTACTTCGGACTCGAGCTGGATTTCCCGCTCGGTCCAAGCTTTTACCTCGGCCATGGTCCTAGGTTGCACCAATGCAAAGGAGCGGAGCCACTCCTTGTGCCTAAGTCCTGACCTCAGAGCTGTGATTACAGTTCGTCCCGGTGCTCGGGGACTTCAAGAAGAGCGTTGTAGAAGCGAGTGACGTATCCTTTAAAGGATTCTTTGTCCTCGCTCTTTATAGTGAAAAGATAATCGACGGTCCGTTTCTGCCGTTTGTTCCCGACAAAATGTCTGAGGAACTGGGCGGCCGGCTCATCAAAGGTAGAGATGGAGCGTGACGTGAGTCCTCGGAACCAATCTCGTCCAGCCCGGATGAGGGTGGCGGGGAACGCTCGGC